>FR990119.1:1690000-11690000 GCA_905404275.2 Hedya salicella | reverse complement strand
ACCAAGTGTCAAAATTTCGTTAGGCAATATCCCCCTTAGTTTAGCCTTTTTAATTTAGTCGGAGTATGGATGTGCCTCATAACGCCAAACCAAAACGATTTGACAGATTTTGACAATTTTCATCTTACATCGAACATCAAGAGATAGTTATAGAACGCTTTTTACCCGATTAGGATTCATTCGATCACGCACTATTTATGCAGCCCTATAAAATCGTAGCGAGATTGCTCGTGTTATCACAGCCCTCCAAATTGCCGGCAACAAAAGCGGGCCCCTAAAACAACTCCGAGCTCGGTTCAGTAGACGCGAGCCCTTTACTCGTAATAAAAAGGTTGCGTCCCGATGCGCTACAATGGAAACTGTTTAACCCTCTAAAAGTGCTCCTACACAGTGTGTAGAATCATCTTAACTCAGCCAAAAAAAAAGAAAAAAAAACCTGCCAAAAGCGTGTCGGTCCATGCTCAGTGTAGGGTTCTACTAGGGGATAACTCAAAAACGGCTCGACCGATTTTATTCAACATAGTTTTCGTTGAAAGTACTTATAAGGCCTCATTTTCATGAATTTTGCCATAATTTTTACCTGTGGATGAAAAGTTAGAAGGGGTAAGACGCTATTTTTTGGATTTCCGTAGCGAATATTTACAAAACTGCTGACTTTATCAAAAAATAATGTTTGAAGAACCGTATTATTTTTAAAAGACCTATTCAACGACACCCCACACATTAGTGTTGGAACGAAAAGCAAAAATCACAGAGCTAAGCCATGGAAGGACGGACAGACGGACATGGCAATACTATAAGGGTTCCTAGTTGACTACGGAACCCTAAAAAACGTAAAAAGTTGTTGTGTCCTGGACCTGTGACGAATGGTTTGACAGACAGATCGAAGAGCGGCAGAACGAGAAAGATACACGCACACAATATTAGTAGTTTTGAAAAAAAAAATTACCTACGGAACTAAACACGTTCAAAGACAATTACATACTGTAGCTACTTCGCACCCGTAGCTAAAGTATGTAGTTGCCCATTTTTTACAGTTTGGTGCGGTGTCTCGCTGCTGGGCCAAGGCCTTCCCTTTCTTTTTCCACTCCTCTCTATTCTAAGCAAGGTCTCTAGCCCCTTCCTGCTGGTGAATGTGCAATGTTAGATGGTCAAAATTACTAAGAGGTATAGAGAGCGGCAACCCGTGAACTTACCATGGGACTAGCTCGATATGTGTAAAAAATGTCCATTGAAAACATGTTATAATAAAATAAAATACAGCGGGCCTATGATGGTTGCGTTTGTCACGCGATAAATAAGTGACATAGCTGCCGTCACCTTCTGACACGTACGTGAGTGCGAGAGTGACAGGCGCGTTATCATATCATTTATCGCGTGATAAACGCGACCATCATAGGCTCGCTGTATTTTTTTTTATTATAACATATTTTCATACATTTGTAAAGAACTATGTTTCAATAAAAAGACACAATTTCTTTGACTTAAATAAATTTGTCAAGCGCTTCACGCTAATGTCAGAAAGAAATATCTTGCCAAAGAAATATATTTTGACCATAGCAGATCTTTTAGCATTTAACATAGAACCGAATAAACATAATACCACATTAGCTAGTCCCCAGTATGCCCATAGTGGCAATAGATCCATGCCACATTTAAACTAAATTGTAAGACAGCGGAAACACCTTTGAATATTAACATTATTCACCAGAATATTCAGGGTTTTTCCAGCAAGGAATTAGAAATAGGTTTAAGTTTAGATAATAATAATATTGAAGTTATGTGTATTACTGAAAACAGGAACAATTACTTTTTGATTTTATTAATTTTAAGTTAGTAAGTTTCTTTGCTAGAAAATTAGCCATTCATGGGGGTTCTCTTATAATTGTTAAAAGTTCCATGAAATCCAAAGAGCGAGAAGATATTGTTACATTATCACTAGAACGGATTATAGAAATTGCTTGTGTAGAATTAGAGACCTATTTAATTCTATGTATTTACAGACCACCTTCTGCTGATTTCCATACATTTGAATGCACTATGGAAAATGTCTTAAAAATAGCTTGTAAAGGCAAAAAATATGTTATAGTATGTGGAGACTTCAACGTTAATTTACTTCGAATAGTAACACTGTTAAGTTGTTAAGTTTGTTCAAATCTTTTAACTTGGTCAATTTGTTTTTTGAGCCGACCCGCGTGGGAATTAGTAGTGAAACCTGTCTAGATAATATTTTTTGTGATTGTAAACGCTTGGATAAGGCAATATTTAAGTCCTTTAGTTCAGATCATAGAGGTCAGAGAGCATCCTTCCGAAACACTTTCCAAGAAATACCACAAACTATAACATACAGACCCATAACTAGTTATCGTTTAGAATTATTCAAAAATGAAGTTCATAATGATGTATGTTATCCCTTTCACATGATGACCTAAATTGTTTTTACAAAAAAATATTTGGCATCATTAGAAATAATTTTAATACTCATTTCAAAATGAAAACTATTTCTGGGTCAAGAACGAAGTTTAGTGAATAGGCTACTGTCGGCATTCATAGAAGTAGAAATAGGCTTTATGAATTATATGGAGAGAAAGAGATAAACAAGAATACTGATTTCCTGGACTATGTCAAGAATTATTCAAAAATGTTTAAGAAAGTGTGCATAGCCGCTAAGGCAAATTATATTAGTTCTAAACTCAAAATGTCTGACAGTAAAGTGAAAACTGTTTGGAATATTATTAATAGGGAACAAACTGAAACTCGAAATAGTCAAGTCAACATTATGTCAGGAAATGGTCAGATTATGTCGAACCACGATGTTGCCTCCGCATTCGAGGATTATTTTTCCAACATTGCAATGAATACTACAAGATAGCTTCAATCATCTGCGACTGAAGCCCATTTGTTACTTAATGTTAATTTTAGCAAATGCAATGTAAGCTTTGAATTTAGTCAAGTAAATTCAATAGAAGTTATTAAAACATTTAAGTCACTGCATTTAAAGAAAACAGAGGATTTATGGGGAACTTCAGTAAAAATTGTTCATCATATCATAGATTCAATGGCTATCTAGCCTTCATTTATAATAATTGCATATCAGAGGGTGTGTTTCCAGATTTTATGAAACTTAGTAGAGTCTCTTTTTAAATCAGGTGACTTGAGTGACTTGACTAATTTCCGTCCGATATCTATACTACCTGTATTAAGTAAAGTTTTAGAAAAGTTAATGTTGATGGATCTGCTGGGACACTTCAATAGAAATAAACTGCTTAGTAGTAAACAGTTCGGTTTCACAAGGGGACGTTCCACGGCTGATGCAGCATCTGTACTTATTAAACATATTTACAACATCTGGGAGAAATCTTGTGATGCAATTGGAGTTTTTTGTGACCTTTCTAAGGGATTTGCTTGCGTTGATCATGGAACACTCATTTTGAAATTAGAACATTATGGCCTGTCTATAAATGCCTTAAGCCTTATGTCTTCATATCTCAGCAATAGAACACAAACAGTTGTTGTAAATGGAACCCAATCCAGTGGAGCTGCAGTTAAGCTAGGAGTGCCACAGGGCTCTATCTTAGGGCCATTTTTATTTTTGGTTTGTATAAATGACTTACCATCTATAGTAGAAAATTTTTGTGATATAGTACTATTTGCTGATGATAGATCATTAATTTTCAAAGTTGACCGGAAAGCAACAGACTATGCCGAAATTAATAGTGTACTAGTTAAAGTACTTGACTGGTTCAATATTAATAATCTGCTATTGAATGCTAAGAAAACCAAATGTGTTAGATTTGCTTTACCGAATGTTAGAGCAGTGGATTCTACTATATCGCTCAATGGTGAATGTTTAGAAATGGTGGATAGGGCATTATTCTTAGGTATAACACTGGACAAGAACTTGCAATGGAGTCCCCATTTAGCAGTACTTGCAGGTAAATTAAGTTCAGCAGCTTACGCTATTAGAAAAATTAGGCAATTGACCAATGTTGATACTGCTCGCTTAGTATATCATATTATTTTCATAGTATCATGTCATACGGTATTCTGGTGTGGGGCAAAGCAGCTGACATACAGACTATATTTGTGTTACAAAAAAGAGCGATTCGTTTTATATATAACTTGAACTCCCGTGACTCCTTAAGAGAACTTTTTAAAGACATCAACATATTAACCGTAGCGTCTCAATATATTTATGAGAATATTATTTATGTTATTAAGAACCTAGAGTTTTTTACTAAGAATTTAGATATCCATAATTTTAATACTACAAATAAAAACAAAATCGCTATTAGAAAGTTCCGCGTCCGTAAAGTAGCCAAATCATTCGTAGGCATTGGCCTCATACATTTTTATAATAAGCTACCAGATGATGCTTTAAAATTATCGTTTCCAGCTCTCAAAAAGTACTTAAAAAAGTCCCTAATGGCAAAGGCTTATTATAGGGTAGAGGATTATTTAACAGACAAAAATGCATGGCCCAAAACAGAAACCAAATAATTTACTTTTACCGGGACACGGTTCTTATAAGGTGGCAAATCAAACGTATGTAAGTTGTTTGAAATAAAAAATCACTATTTTGCTTTTTTATATTCTATATTTATGTTTACTTTTATAAGTTTTGATATGCTTTCTTGAAGAATTACGCATTGAGTTTATATACTTACTCAAAACATATATTTAGGATAGGCTAAGTACAAATATTGTAATAGATATACGAGTTATTTAAAAAAAATGACTGACAGTTGAGTGGTCTCCTCTTGGGAAACGCCGTAGAGTGAGACTTGTAAAAGTGCCCTTGTGGCCTACTTACAGAATAAAGATCATTATTTCATTTCATTAACTGGCGAGACGGGAAAAATCTAGTTTAACATAAAACATAACCTCGTCTACAGATTAGTTAGACCCTAGCATGGTTTATAATAATCAATACTGGATAGTCCAAGTGCTCGACCAGTGTTATAACTCAATGTCAAATCTCCATAAATGGATTAGGGTGCGTTTCGGCTTGAATGATAGCTTCCGGGGCAGCGTGGAAATAAATATGTGTATATCCTTTGTATGAGCCGTCTGTATGTGATAATCCCAAAATGTTATCAGTGGCGAGGACAGGGTTTTTGACCAAGGTAGGCAGTTTCTCTGTGCCTGAATCGAGCCATGGTCGTTCAGGGTAGGCAGTGCCTTAGAGCCTATATGGACCACACGCCACTGTGTTATATGCAGATTTTAGTGTCATACGCGTAAAGTCGTTAATTACTGAGCTGTTCTGTTGATCAAGTCCATACCGTAATAAATACCACTCTGTCAGTCTGTCCGAGTAGACACAAGGAAACAGACAGGGTTTTAACAGAGTTCGCGGCCTAAAACGACGGTTGTGGTACAGTCAGCCAATAAATTAGTAGTAATTAGTCTACCGCTTTTCAACCCTATTTCATATGTATTTACAGGTTCAAAAGTGGTGGACGAATTTTTTGGCTGACCGTACCTACTGTGTCTCATATCTTTTTTAGGAGCCTACTTTTGAACTGGGTACCTAGATCTGGCTAGGCCTACTGACCAGTAATCGGATTCAGTGGGGGAAGCGTAAACCCAACGTGAATGCTATCCACGGCGACTTGGAGTAGGAACGCGGTGCACGAGGAATGCGGACGTGGGTTAAAGACCGACCCACACCCGATGCGTGCCCGTGGCATGCACGTAGACGTGAGCGTGGCGTGCGCGTTGTAAAGCAGGAAACCTCATAAGAGATGACACACCGCTGCGTACGCACACGTCCACGTGCTAGCCACGCACACGCATCCGGTGTGTCTCGGCCTTAAACCGGTTAAACCAGACTTAAGACGAGGTAGACGGTGCAGAATAATCGGAAATAGGGGACGGTATGAGACTATGGACTGGTCGTCTACGGAGGCGCCTAGATACCTACACTACAAAACTATATATAACGTTCCATGACGTCACAAGACGCCACAAACCGCTCGCCGACGGGCCTTGAGAGCGCATCAGTCGCGCCCGCGTTGATTTGCATTAAATCAGTAAATGTTTATAATTGACACTTTTTTTTAACCAGGCTTTCTTCCGATGAATTTAAACAACTTCAGAGTTTTCTTAAATAATCTATCAATTTACGATAAGCGTATTCAAATAAAACGCTATACATATAGAAAGAAGATTCCCCAGGGAACGTTGCAATCTAGGCATCAACTTTACACTTTTATAATAATTTGAATTACAAACATAAAAATGTGTATGGCCTCTTAATGCCTAAAGAAAGGGTTATTTTGTACAACTCCCGACTCCGGCCAACCGCACTCGGGCAACACGGTGTACTTACCTTATATCAAATAACCGAAGAAAACTCTTAAATGTTTACCTTACCCATAAAAGCGTACCGTCTAGTGATGTGCCGAGAGGTATTCCCGGTAATTGCCTTTGTGGCCGGGAAATTTTCAGAAAGTATTAAAAAAGAAAATATGGCCATGAGGAATACTATGTATCTGAACGAGTGTTAATGTATAAAAATTTTACCTTTGAAAGAAGAAAAAAAATATGATAGGAGAAAAAAAATGAGATCTATATTATTACCCTTTCTTTTTTTTTAATAACCTATACGAGTGTCCCACTGCTGGGCAAAGGCCTCTCCTTTTGATCTCTACAACTCCCTATTGCCGGCTGCCTCTGGCCAATCGTCTAGGAATGCATCTAGGTCGTCCCGCCATCTCCGTCACAGCCTGCCCTGTCGTCGCCGCCCAATCCCACTTGAGTTTGGCGGTTTTGCTCCAACGTCCGCTACGCCAGTTTGGGAGCGTAGCGTGGTGTTCCGAAAACGATCCATCCTTTTAACCCCCAAAATGCTACGCTCCATTGCGCGTACTTTCAGTTTGGACTTCTGACTTTCTGTGAGTGAGCATGTTTGAGCACCGTAGGTTAGGACTGGCAGAATGCACATGTCAACGAGTTTACGCTTGAGTGTCCATGGAAGGGATCCCTTCATAAGCGCATGAACCAGTAATTCTTCCAAGCGTTAGCAATTCTTCTCTCAATTTCTAGCTTGGTCTCTCACCTTTACAAGGCATTTATAAAGATAATTGAAGGTCCTATTGCTGGACAACTTGATCAACACCTACCTCCAGAACAAGCAGGCTTCCGCCCCGGATTCTCCACAGCCGATCAGCTTCACACCATCAATCAAATCATTGAAAAAACAACCGAATTTCTACGTCCCCTTTACATAACATTTGTAGCTTATTCCAAGGCATTTGACAGTATCACCCACTCTTCCATCAAAACAGCACTCAAAAACCAAAATATTGAGCCCACCTACATTAAATGGATTAAAAAATATTTATAACAATAGCACGTGAAAATTCAACTCTCCCGTCAGTCGTCCCAAATTCAGCGAGGTGTCAAACAGGGTGACCCGTTGTCACCGAAATTATTTTCGAGCATTCTCGAGGAGGTTTTTAGAACCCTGGTGGTTCCCTGTCGGGAAAGAGGAATAGTCATGAGTGGTGGAAGGTTATCAAATCTTCGCTTCGCCGATGATATTGATCTCTTTGCTACAACAGCACCTGAACTCCAGCAGATGCTCCAAGATCTGAGCATTGCAAGCCTTCAAGTTAGACTTCAAATGAATCGCCAAAAGACTCAAATTATGAATAATAGTGGAGGTAGATGGGCAGACTATACATTATGTCGACGAGTATACTTAGATGGGCCAGATAGTTTCTTTCAGCAATAGACAAGATACTTACTTAAAGTTGTAAAAATGAAATGTTTGTACAATTGACAACGATGTTTTTTTAAACATTTTTATTTAGTAAAATAGACAAATTTAAGATACTAATTTTGAGGATTTGCGATATAAATGCGTTATAAATTATTTATAGAATTTTAAAATTAAATAGCTTATAGTGCAAGAATCCGTGGTTTGGTGTCATAAAAGTACAGTCGTTGCCTCTTTAGAAAAAATAAATACACATTGCCAATGTCCTGTTGTCCTCGAATGTCACTGTCAAATTCAAGTAGATGAATGCCGCCGAAATACCGGTACGGTACATCTTCATAGGTAATAAAATTAGATCTCTGATTTAAGGGTACGATTTTGTGACAGCCACACTGACACAGTATTCCATAGACAAACAAGACGATTTTTTTTCGTCATGTGCACTAACGCAATATGACACCAACTTGACTTGAATAAATGTCGAAAAAAGGTTAAACGTATATTTTGAGAAATATCCGTAATCTTAGTAAACACAACTAAGAATGCCTAAAAATAAAATTAATAAAGCCTATTTCTTGTGAGTTTTGCAAAATTAGACCACATTGTAAAAATATGACCAAAGCCAATTACAAAAAAAATACAATTTTAAGGTCACTGAATCGAAAGATATGTTTATGTTTTGTGTTTGTCTCGTGGCTTCATCCAGTCAAAACGGCTATACAGATTTTGACTACTCGTTGGTACACTCATCTGATTTGGGCATCCACAGATGGTTATAGAATACTTTTTACCCGATAACGTGGAAGTAAAGAAGAGGGCACTTCTAGTACAATATATATTTGTATAGAACCTATTTAAGTCTTGCTTTGGGATTTGCTATAATGTTGCCGTGTCATTTAATCATCAAATCATAATTATTAGTTTCATAAACCTTCTACATTTACACCACGAGGACGTTACTATTACATTTATTACTAGAAAGTTCGGAGGAGAAAAAGTCATAAACCCTCTTTTATCATCAGCGTAGTCAGGTAAAAAGTATTTTATAAACATTTGTGGATACCAGGCTACCTGTGTACGAAAAAAAATCCGTGTAGCCGATTTGGCGTGATGTAGCCACAGCAACAGATACACACATACAAAAATCCAAAATAAAAATTACCTCCAAATTGTAACATTTTTTTTTTGAAAATACATATCTTGAATGTACAGACATTTCATTTTCACAACCACAACTTTATAATAGTATATTTTATATCTGTATATAAAAGAAGAATGATTTATAAGTGTAAATACTTAGTTTTGAAGGGAACAGCATAAATAAGTATACGTGCAAAATAAAGGTAATAATATATAAATAATATATAAATGCATGTAGATAGACGTAGTGTAACTTTAATAGACAAATATTACGAAATAATTAATTCGAATCTAATATTCCCCTCTAAAGCGCGAATATTATACCCGTAGCCGGCACACCACTAACCGTGATTTACCATTTAACCCACATTATTGCGAAATCGGCTTTGAAGTATTACCTTTATGGACTCATTTAGTCTGCAATATGATTAGAAAACAATGTAAAGATTTATCTAGGTGCGAGCGTTTGGTTTTCAACTTAAATTGTGTTTGCAAAAGCCTTTTAAATGTTAATTAATGTAGCAGGATTTTCCCGCGGTTTCGCTCGCGTGGTCTACTATTTAGTTTATCCCTCGGGAACCGTGTTTTTAGCTGTTAGTCTCCAGTCTCTATTCTACATATATGCAAAAAAGAATGTCGATCCGTTGCCCGTTATCGCGTGAAAGAAGGACACACCAACAAATACTCTCGCAAAATTACATTTAATAGATTAGACTATTTCTTTTTAAATTTACATCGTATTTTACAAATCAAAATTAAGTAAGTAAAAATTATAAATTACCACTTAAATATAAGTATGCAGGTATATCAAAATAAATAAATACACTATCGAAACAAACATGCCTAAATACTTATAGATAATCATAAAACCATAAACATATATTCCTATTATAAAGTTGTAAAAATGGAATGTCTACAGACATTAAAGATTTAAAAAAAAATAGTGTAACGGACTATTTGGAGGTCATTGAATCGAAAAATAATTTTATTGGATGTTTTGTGTGTTTGTATGTATGTGTCGTTGTAGCTTCATTACGCCAAATTGGCTAAACAGATTGCAACTATTGTTAGTAAACGGGTATCCGCAGATGGATATAGGACACTTTTTACTCGACTACACTGTCGAAAAAAAGAGAGGTTATGACTTTTTGCCCTCCGCGAACGAAGTTGCGGGCATTTTCTAATAGCGTATATTCCCAAAAATTAAGAGTAAAGATTATTGAATTAAATTTAACGAGTATTAAAACTTCTATTAAGAATCAATAATCATTAAAAATGTTGATAATAAATGAAAACCACGAAATATGGGTCAATTGATGAACAAACTTCTTTAGCAATTCACTAATACGGGAATGTTATTCCTAAAATCGGGACATCCCTAACACCAAACATTGTGGTTTACCATTTATCCCCCCGTTATTCTGAAATAAGCTTTAAAGCGTTACTTTTATGTGCGCATTCAGTTCGCAATCTGATTAGAAAACAATGTGTAGGTGCGAACGTTTGGATTTCAACTTAATTGTGTTTGCTTGAGGTCGACATTTGCATGGTCTGAAGGTGTTGTCTTTGTAACTTTTATTTATGTATGGGTAGCGGTAGGTAGATTATTAGAGCTAATATTTTGTGCAGGTTAATTGTTTGGCAATTTTAGCCTATTGGGAGGTATTACTAATCTGGCTCAGTGACCCGAAGAGGATCTTGGCCTCTGACACAAGAGAACGCCATTCTTCTCTGTATTGCGCCTGCCCCCGCCAGTTGGGGGGTATTTAGGGCGCCCAGATCTTTTTGGACCTTTCCAGCGGTATCTGGGGCGGCCGACCGGACGTCTTCCACTCGGTCGCCCCTGATACGCTCTCTTTACGGCCCGATCGTCTCCCATCCTCTCCAGGTGACATTGGGAGGTATTAAATAGTGTAAATACATAGGACAGTCGGCGTCAAGTAGTCTGTAGCGGCTGACTGTACGCACTATAGCTTCCTACGGCCCAGAGTAATTTATGAATTTCGAACCTTCCGGAATTTGATGAGAGTTGAATACTCGAATTTAATTTGTACTAGTATTAGTACAATAGACCTCAGAAGGATAGAGACGAATTTGGCTAGAAATGAAAAGATAACTTAATAGATAAATTATTATTTTTCATTTCAATAGTCTCGCGCAGCATTCTGGGAAAATAAGCTTTCTCTATGTAGGTAGACTATTGACTATTGAGTTCGATGAGTTGGGTTGTTCACGCTTTAATAATAAAAATGAAATGGCTATACATTAAATAAACGTCGTCTAGTACCCATAACACAAGCCTTATTGAGCTTACAGTGGTGAGACTAGTTCGATTAGTGTAAAATTGTCCTGTAATATTTATTTATTTATTTAAAACAAGTGATACGGACTATTTTAAGGTCACTGAATCGATTTATTTTTATGTGTGTTTTTCCGGCTTCATCACGTCAAAACGTCTGAATAAATTTCAACCATTTTTGGTAAATCCGTTTAGCCGATTTGGCGTGATGAAGCCGCAACGACACATACAAACATACAAAAAATATAAAATAAACATTACAATCTTATTTTTTTTTATCTGCAATGTAAAGACATTTAATTTTTACAACTTTATAATAGTATAGATAGAAGATATCTTTGCCTAGTACCCATAGTACAAGCTTAGATAGCTCCTGCTATTTGTTTGTTGTTGTCTGTTATTCAATTTTGTTACCCTTCTTGGTTTATGTCAAGTGACGGACAACTTGTACATAAATTATGCGTACAGCCGTACACATTTAGAATCCTGTCATCTTTAACGACTATAGCATCGACACGTGTCACGGCGGGCTCCCCCGAATGTGTCAGCATTTTAAATAAGGCCTCGATATACCGAAGTAGATAATTCGCCAGTTTTAATCATAAATAAGCAACTTTTTTTACAACGTTTTAAATATTTTCTAATGTCGGAAGCAAACAATTTAAATGGATTAATAACTATTCGAAATCAAAATTTTAATAAACGACACTAAAATGTAGAGTTAATTGGCTCAGAAATTAAAAAGATGCCATAGATTTATAATGAAAATTTCTACACGTCTTAAAAACAATTTACTGTAGGAAAATCATTTAAACGTATTATATCGCGTATATGAATCTTACTTAAGTTCCCGACGAAGTTTCGAGACTTAATAATAACTCGTTAATAATTATTTTATTCAAAAAGCATCTAATTATTAACGAGATATTCTGGGATTATTAATTGCGGCGTTCCTTTCTCTTCAGTAAGCCTCATTTTGTGAAAGGTTGGTAGTTTATTTTTAATAAAATAAAAAAATATACTTAAGTTTTAATGATTAGGGATTAGGTTTTTCTGGGTTTCCCTAATCCTTGCAACAAATGTTGGATCATATTGTATGTTTCCCAGCAAAGACTTCTCTCATTGTAACTGACAATTCAAAAGTCTAGTTGAATAAAGGATATTTTGATTTGATTTGATTGAATAAAATAATTAGGCCTTCTGTCACGTGTGTTACTGTCATTACACATAAGGCCCATCTGGCATGTATTTACACCTTTATTTGTTTTCTCCTGTGGTTTCCTCAAATTGGGGAGTTTGCACAAATTGTAATTTTGACAGAAAAGATCTTTTTTTTATTAAAACGTCTCAAATGAGATAATATACGCGATATAATTCGTTTAAATTGTTTTATTTAAAAAAGCTTTTATTTAACAAAACATTTGTATGTATATTTACACTACACATCTTGCAAGGAAGATTTGAACAACTTCCCGGGGAGCGTTTGAGCAGCTTTGAAAGTTTGCTGTGAAGGGCAAAAAAAGAGCTACGCAAAATTTAAAAGCGTAACAGATAGTTTTATTTCAAGTGTCCAAGTAATGTGCGGACAGATGGCGCAGCATATGCTGCGCACGCGACCCTGGACAGCGCAACGTTTCAACTTTCAAGGAATTCTCACAAATGCCGATGCTTCCATACATACTTCCATAGCAATATATACATTCAATATGTATAATGTTGCGTCTAATTTCCGTTTTATTAACTTTTATCCGTATTTCTGATCCTTTATTAGATCTGGGTTATTGCGACATTTGACGGCTGACAATGACAACTCGATGTTAAACATATTTCTTCCTTCAAACCATTCCCCGAACAGTAACTCTCGCTTCTCTCTCTCTCTCTCTCTCTCTCTCTCTCTCTCTCTCTCTCAAAGACGAGAGTGAATATGCACTATCTATATAAGCATGCTGTCCATGGCGTCGGTTTCATCGTCACATACCAACGGGTGAGATTAAGTCAAATCTATCTATCATCCCCGGACGTCCACTGCTGAACATAGGCCTCCCGAGGGCCTTACGAGGTTAACCTCGTAAGGCCCAAGGTACATTACATTTTTAGAAATTAGAACCACATTGTCATTTAAACAATGTCTAAAGTGCATACGACAAATGTCCTAATTTAGGCCGTTGGGCCTTGCAAGGCTTTAGGTAGCCACAGATCCTGCGCAGACCGCATCCACCGACTCCCCGCGACTCTTATGAGGTCATCCATCGACCTAGGCGGGCGCCGTCCTACGCTGTGCTTTGCTATGCCACTCCAGGTCTTTAATCCCCAAAGGCTATCCGTTCTCCGGAAACAAATACTTGCCGCCTATCTAACATAAAAAAGTTCTTGTTTCATTCCAAACGGGGAACATCCTCGAGAACGTCATAATCCACAATTCCATAGCACGACTGTATGAATTCTATTATCGCGGAAAACGCCTCTAGGTCACATTATTAGTAGGATTCACATTTATTGAGATACAGATAACACACCAAGCGATATTAAAACCTCGTAAATACGGTATAAAAAGGCGCCGCCCTTCCACTTTGTTTTAGTAGAACTTCTTGGAAGCAGCAGGAATCACTATACGCCAGGTCTATAGTTCTCTGCATTTTAAATAAGAATGTGATATACATATATTAACTTAATCTTCGGTAAAACTTTATACTAAATGAAGTGCCACAATTTTGATGCGTAATTTCGGATCCGATTTTGCGACAGAGTTCCAGCTTGATTAATTGTCAAACACACGTTAAATATATTCGTTCACTAGTCAGTTTTGAATAAAACATTAACGGAGTAAGTTACTGTATCCGGACGTGACATATATACTCATAATATGTGTTATATTTTAATCCTCAGAGGAAACAGTGCAGTGTTAGCGAAACATTTCACCCGCGGGAAATATAAGCCACAACGCGCTATTTATCATATTCTGCACGCTACTAAAATTATGTTTTATTATAAATACAAAATTTAATACGGCTTTTAGCGAACAACATATTCAACGTAAAGTGTGTACATCTTAGATGAAAATAAAAAGATATATGTGTAGACGCTTAGAAGAAGACACAAAATGTACCTATTTTCAGCTATCTATACTGTTACGAAGTTGTAAAAATATAAAATCTGTACATTGAATATATTTTCAAAAGTATAAGCGATACGGACTATTTGGAGGTCACTTTTTGTAGGGTTTTTGTAGGTTTGTATGTATCGTTGTGTCTTCGTCACGCCAAAACGGCAAATCGGATTTCAACTATTTTTGGTAGAGTGTTGATGGGCATCCACAAATGATTATAGGATAAGTTTTAATTTAAGGTAAACGCTAACTCCCTCGGAAACTCAAAACGTCGAAGAATTACCAGCGACAGGAATTAAATAAATCCCGCCCCGTTTGATTGAGTTGTGATACTTGTGATACTATTAAAAGTGCCTGCAGGCAGGCTTATTTTCACTATTACAGGTAATAGCCTTTTTACTGTTCTGAAGCAGTAATAAAGTTACAATCTTAGCGGTAATCGCCACATCGTACAGCAGTCGGAGTCGAACGTTCATTCGACTGTAGTGATTAGTACACAACTATTTGTTATTCAAATGGTAAAATAAATATTAAATGACAACTAGTTATTCGATTTCCAAAACCATTCAAAGTCGCCTATCGCTATGTAACATAGTATTCCTAAATGTGCTCAATACGATGGTAGCCCGCGGAGGGGCGGTCGATGGTGAGCGGTGCGCGGCGAGGGCTCAGCTCCCCTAAGGGGATATAATAAAGCGTATCTGTCTGACCTGTGCACGTAGCATTCGGGTATAAGAGAAAGTTTGGGTATTGTATATAGGACTTCTATGTGTAGAATGCTACTGTATTCCTCTCTATGTTGACACAGCAACAACGACTATGTTGAGACAAACAACTAATATAGACGGGCCCAATATTACGATAGGGCTTGTCTGTATTAGTTTATTTGATTTAGACCATGTTTGGTAGATCCCCGAAGACTGATCTAGGACTATTAGACGATGCCTTTTCGCCAACTGCGCTAAAGCCCGCTAGAGGGTTATAACTTCTTCTCCGACGCCTACTACAAACTATTCCTATATCTGTTCAATGCGTTTGGTAGCCCGCAGAGAAGGCGGACGATGGAAAATGGCGCGCGGCGTGGCACAGCTATCCTAAGGAAATATAATAAGTGCGTCTGTCTGACCTGTACCTCCATTCAAATTCAAATTCAAATTCAAATATTTATTGCATATCACATTTTACATTAAAGATGGAACAGTAGGTATAGGAACATGTGACACCCTGCAAGGGCACAGCAATTAGAGAGGGCTACTATTTAAACATTACAAAATATTACAATTACTTTCGGTGCGTTATATGCATTATTGTTCTCATTAAATGTTTATAAATTTACATTCTTGCCTATCATCAAATTTTCGGGTATGAGGGAAAGCTTTGCGCATTGTTTATATCATATATGACTTCCTTATTATTCATTATTCCTCCTACGTTGTCACGGGGCTAGTTGTTTCAAGCCATGAGAAATCTTAAATTACGTTAAAATCTCGCTGTAAGGAAATTTTAATGTTTCTCTTTGTGATTACACTACCGTCGCAATTTATAGGGTTTCGTTCGAAAGAGTGTCAACGGGACCCTATTACCAAGGCCGTTGTCTGTCTCCCACAGTTCTGTAACTCTTGAAATGTTCACAGGTTGCGTATTATTGCGGCCGCTATAACAAAACCAAACTTAAACCCAGAACGTTTATTTTTGTTTTTCTTTAACTTGCAATGTTTGAATGTATCTTCAGGTCAAACCATACCAGATAAATTTGACCATTTCCCGGTTTCCGATTGAGCTATATTTATGTAAGTTCGGTGAGAATGCAATATTATTATATGATACCATCGAGCTGATCTGATGATGGAGGCGGAAGATGGTCATAGGAACTTTGTAACAAAATAACGCAATCCTACCGAGCTTGGGCTATTTAGAATCGTCTCAATGGGTAGTAGACGGAAATAAAAAGTAGGTACAGTCTGCAATAATGTTATTTTTGCCAGAAACTTGTATCTTTACTCCGATTTGAAATTCAATATTTCAAATTCGAAAGCTTACGGGCGCATATTCCCCGTGATTACTGCATTTTCTGTTGTGCACCAGCGCCCGACCGACTAGGAGTCTAAGTAGTCGCCATGGCCGAAAATGATCGGAAAGAGAGTAGAGTAGTAGCATTTTAGTTGACGTGTAGGTATTTTTATAAATAAAATTTAGCCTAATGTCAATGGTTACTAGAAATCTCATTCATAATTACTACGGAGCAATGTTTAAATAACAAAATTATCCAAAAGGGAACTTGAAATGAATTACAAAAAAAGTATAAGTCTAACGATTTTGTACCCTCAGTTAGAAAATGTTTATGATTTAATAAGAACCCTACTGCCTAGATATATGATATAACCAATACATAGAGGTCCAAAACAGAGCTTAATTCCCTCCTGTCGCTCGCTTTTTGAGGCTTTCATCTTCGCTTATTCACTCGCAATTGATTGGCTGCCGGGGAGTATGGCGTCAAAGAGATTTCATTGACGGTGTACAAGTACAAAAAGACGTATAAACCAAAGGCTTTTAAATATGCGTGTTGCTTTTTTGATGTACGGTAATAGAGCGGTATGTTTTTTTTTCAATCAGTAGCAGTTTATTAGTACAAATACAAATCCTGACAAAATGTCAGACGATAAGTATATTTGGGTGGAACCACTTTTACCCTATGTCAGACCAAATTCATGTTTCGCGGAGATTTTTATTGACTGAGTGACCACTGATAAAGACCTTTGTCGGAGGATCAGACAGACTGTATATCACATCCTAGGGGGACCCCACCTTAATATGAGCAGTTCCAAATGTTTTGACGAGAACATGCTAGATATCTAATTGGTGGGTGCGAATTGGGAGGTCTATGCATGGGTTTGTGTCCTAAAAAAATATAATTTGTTTGTCAGTTAGAATATCGTAAAATATTGGACACGTATTTTTTCTTTTCGTTAAGAAAACAAAATATATGAGGATATAGCCCGTTAAAGTTCCTCGTTACGCGTTTTATCTTTGTTTTTTTTTGTTTGATTGACCTAAAGAAAAAATACGTGTCCAATATTTTATGATAATCTAACTAGGGATTGCAATCCGGTCCGGCGGATCCGGTAATCCGGCCGGAACCGATACTTTTTGGCGGCCACCGGATCCGGTAAAAATTTGCCGGGTCCGGACCGGATCCGGTGAACCCGTAGAGACTGAAGAGACGCCTCAACAGACATACAAACGGACTACCCAACCCACGAAAGCTGATTCTAATTTGGTGAAAATTTGAGTTAGGAAATAAATGTCCAGAGTCAATATGATCTACGAGGGTTGCTACTTATATATCCGGAAACAAAAAAACAAACAAACGTACACGGCTGAAAATAGTTTTATTGTTTTTCAAAGTATTCCCCTTGATGATCTATGCACTTTTGCATTCGCGTGAACCAATTTTTAAAGCACTTCTGCCACTCCGCCTGAGGTACCTCCATAACGTGTTGTTTGAATGCGTCGACAGCATCTTCAGCGGTCGAAAATCGTTGACCGCGTAATTTATTCTTTATATTTGGAAATAAATAAAAATCGTTGGGTGCCAAGTCAGGGCTGTACGGCGGATGACCCGTTAATTCCACATTTTGACCCTCCAAAAATAGAGTTGTTTCGCGTGACGTATGACAGCTGGCATTGTCATGATGAAGAATGATTCTTCGTCGCTGGTTAGTTTTACGAATTTGTTCAAATACTTCCGGTAAGCAAATGGTCGTGTACCACTCTGAATTAACCGTTCTACGGTTTTCTAGTGGCACTGTAGCTACATGGCCATTAATACCGAAGAAGCAGGCCACCATTTGTTTCAATGTACTTTTTGCACGAGTAACTTTCGTAGGGTTCGGCTCATTTTGAAACACCCATACCGTTGATTGTTGCTTCGTTTCGGGATCGTATGCATAGATCCAGGATTCGTCACCTGTATAGATGTTATAAACGGCTTTTGAGTCACCACGGTTATATTTTTTTAACATTCTATTGCACCATTCGACGCGAGCATGTTTTTGCTCATTTGTTAAGTTGTGGGGTATCCAACGCGAACAAATTTTTTTTACAGCCAAATAATTATGTAATATGCTATTAATGCTGGTCATAGAAATACCCAGAGTCGCCTCTATCTCGCGGTACGTAACATGTCGGTCGTCCATTATAAGTTTTCGCACAGCCTCGATATTTTGTTGTACAACGACCGATTTCGGGCGACCTGCCTTAACTTCGTCCGTAAGCATACTACGTCCACGATTGAACTCACTAAACCAGTGATACACAGTAGTTTTAGATGGGGCTTCATCACCAAAAGTTGAAGTTAGTTGATCTATGCACTGTTGTTGCGTTAAACCACGCCGAAAATCATAATAAATCATAGCACGAATATTTTCACGAGTGAGTTCCATTCTTGCTGCGAGATGACATTTAAAACCCGTCAAAAACAAAACACGAGCGTTAATAAGGAAGAAAAAATATACCTTATATACTTAAAAAAGTTCAAATTTTACCATGGCGGTCAAATATGCTATTTAAGAAGATTGTAATCCCGGTTTCCGGATATATAAATAGCAGCCCTCGTACATCTAGTTAAGCTTTAAAGAAGGATATCTTTGTTAATTATTGTTTGAGACATTAATATTGTTCAATGGTTAATTAAGTTTCTTTGGCCAAATTTTTTTTTTTTATTCAATTAACCATATTACAAGTATAACATGTATCTTACCTATTATTTAAAGTGCAATGTGATGTGATATGTCATTACTGATTAGCTTTCTTTATGTATGTTTAATATTACGGGTATTAAGGAAACTAACTTTTGAATATTACATAGTAGAGAAGAAAAGTGGGGTCAAGCTTTAAAAGAACGATCATGATTCACAATTAATGAAATCCAACCAATAGACCAAATTAGTGGTAAATTCTTAGATTTGGCAATTTAAACTATAAAAGTTTCTTTAGTTAAGTGTTATTTTTATTTTTTATATGAAGATTTAATTTTGATATATGTACGATGAGACAAATGTGGGTGGCTGTAAAAAGGTTAATAATGTTATTAAGTTAAGGCTTGATATTATTGAAGCAGATGCTTAAATTTTCATATTACTCTGAAATAAGTGGCTAGTGAGACTGATTTTAGACTTAATAAGACTGTTTTTTAGCGCGAACCTATTGTTTTATTAGTTAATTAGCAAAAACTTCTCCGCATGTCTACTTTACAGCCAATAAACTGGACAAAAAGCATAATTTTGGACAGATGTAACAGCAAAACTTCAATCCGGCCGGATTGAGAATTGGACCGGATTGCAATCCCTAAATCTAACTGACAAACTAATTAGAATATTTTTTGCTTTATCCAGGAAACTACCCGATTATGCATGCATTGTTAAGCTTTCACCACTTTTATGCGAGAGTCTTACGAGTTCCAATTAATCTGTGATTCATGTATTTAATTTAATAATTGTATAATTTAGTTTACGAGTAATGTCATTTGATTCATATGAATAATGTAATTGAATCTTTAAAAAAATTGTAATGACTTGGATAATAATCTTGTAACGTTACTATTTCCTTGTTCTGTAAATAAATAAATAAATTTATTAAAAGGATTGCACCCGGAAAATTTCAAATGTAAAACGTTGCAAATACCAACTTTATTTACTCTTGGTAATACAGTCACATGCCAAATTGAAGAGCTGAGATCGTAAAGCAATTAGCAGATAATAGATGACCATTATGTTCCTCATAGTCTAAAAATAACTACTAAGTATACTTTTTAACGATACGTTCGTTGTAATAAATTACTTCTGAAGCGGGCAAAGAACGCGCGGCGGCGACCTTTTGGAGACGGCCTGTTTTTTAACACTGACTTTAAAGTGGCAAAAGAGTATTCAGTAGCGGGTATCATAACCCAGGACTCATTAACGGGACTGTCATCCGCAGCTACTTATGAAATCACTGTGCGCAAGGACGCAGTGTTGCATGGTCTGAAATTCGTTAAGGGCTAAAAATTTTGTACGATTTTGTGCATATCGCAAAAAACAGCTTTATTTACACACTACAGACACCTTTAGGAGTCACAAGTGCGTTGCCGACCTTTCAGGTTGGAGTACGCTCTTTTCTTAAAGGTTTGAAGGTCGCGTTGGACCGAATATAATTTATCCACAGTTCAGTCGTGCGAGGCAGGAAATTTCTAGCATAAGGCACAGATGTACTGTTTTTGTGTTGAATAAACTTAACTTTCAGAGACATTTTGATCGGAGACATTATTAAAACATTGTACGCATGGCCCGTAACTATACCAAAATCCTATTGTTGAAAGTATTTGACACCTGTTTTTTTTTTTTTTTTGCTAAATTTAATTCTAAACACTGCCAGGAACATCGGTGTTTAAAAACCTGTTAGGTAGTATATAGGCTGGTATAGGGCCGTAGGTAAGTTAATGTTAAGGTAGGAAATGTATAGACGAGGACACGATCCTCAATGTTAGAAGAGATACTATAATCTATTCTGTGGCAAGTGGCAAGGTTATCTGCATACGTATAACATGACATTACTCACGCTGCATGTGTATGTGCTGCTTCGGCATCTTGTAGTCGGGCGGGTAACATCGCTCGTAGAACTCGAGGTCCTGAACGTCGCATACTTCTGGTGTGGGTATGATGAGCCCCGTGCATATTGCCCTCTGGAGGTGGTGCTCCTGTTGACAAAAGAAGAAAGGTTGTTAATAATAATCTATACTATTGTAAAGTTGTAAAAATGAAATGTCTATACATTAAAGATATTTATCGCTCCCTTAAACTGAGATGTCGATGTCGTGTAGTTCAGTAAATTTTTGGTTATATGTATGTATTTGTGTAGGTTTATGTATATTTGTGTATATGTTTATTTGTATTTTATATTTATTTATTAGTATCTAGTATCTTTGTATGTATCTGAAATGTTCATTTCTCTTTTGTTTTTCTTTCTGGCTTTAATTTATGATTTGTCTCATCTTCTTGTGCACCACTTACTTACTCATTGGTTGTTTACTTTGCGCCATCTCTACTACCTTAAGGTTGTCTGGAAGAGATCGCTTTTTAGCGATAAGACCGCCTGTTCTCTACCATTTCTCATACTTTTTTAGATTTAAGTGCCTGATGTTATTTTCTTTTGGTGTGCAATAAAGAGTACTTATTATTATTATTATATTTAAAAAAAAAAGATTGTTACCGACTATTTGGAGGTCACTAAAACGAAAAATATTTATTTTGGTTTTTATGTATGTTTGTATGTGTCGTTATGGTTTCATCGCGCAAAATCGGCTAAACGGATTTCAACTATTTTTGGTACACGCGTAGCTGGGGGTCTCCAGATGGTTATAGGATACTTTTATCCGACTACGCTGAAGAAAAAATTAAGGGTTATGACTTTTTCTCCTCTGCGAACGAAGTTGCGGGCGCCTTCTAGTATAATAATAAGTACCTTGATTTGCCTCACGAGGTGACGGCCATGTGGGATTCGACGATCATTATCCCGATATTGTCGTTACGGTAAACGGTCTTATAGCGAAGAGTCTCGACTGACATCTCAAGAAAATCTCGCTTGATGGCTGTATCAAGGGTCAGATACAGAAGGCAGCGTTTCCAGCTCGTTTCCAGCTCTCAAAAAGTACTTAAAAGAGTCCCTAATGGCAAAGGCTTATTATAGGGTAGAGGACTATTTAACAGACAAAAATGCATGGCCCAAAACAGAAACCAAATAATTTACTTTCTACCGGGACACGGTTCTTATAAGGTGGCATATCAAACGTATGTAAGTTGTTTTAAATAAAAATCACTATTTAGCTTTTTTATATTCTAGTTTTTTTTTTTTTTTTTTACTTTTATAAGTTTTGATATGTTTCCTTGAAGAACTACGCATTGAGTTTATAGTCAAAACATATATTTAGGTTAGGCTAAGCACGAATATTGTAATAGATATAAGAGTTATTTCGAAAAAATGACTGACTGTTGAGTTTGTTTCGGCTTTCTTCTCTTCAGTGGTCTCCTCTTGGGAAACGCCGTAGAGTCAGACTTGTAAAAGTGCCCTTGTGGCCTACTTACAGAATAAAGATCATTATTTCATTATTTCAGTAATCCTGAACACGGCGCGCATCGTCAGGAGGTTCCTCTCTGTGCAGCCCTAACCACCAGTAGCCAGCATATATACGCTAATAGAGATTATAATGATAATATACAAGCGGTGAGACAAGTCCAGGCAGAGAATGCGATACGGTCTTTAATTATAGTCTTTACAGCCAGAGCGACGTCTACCTCCCCTTAAAAGGCTCACCCCTTACTGTCAATATTGATTTACGTTCATCAAATAGTTGGTGCATAGGGGTAATTTCGAATATTTTTTAATACAGCCTCAAGAATATCGATTTTTGCACCACAGATCGAATAGACAAGGCACCGCAATTTCACTTAGTGTCTGCATCTGAGCATTGGACGGATTAAAGATGATGAGCGCTGATATAATAAAATTGTAAGTATTTTTTCAAAATTATTCCAATGCACTTTACAAAATTATACGTCTAATGTTATTTTAGTTAGATACAGTTTTTTTTTATGTGTAGGCCACTGGCAGATATTAAAGGTTGTCTGAAAGAGATCTCCATAGAAGTAAAACACCCAATTGTGTATCGTACTCGTGCTTTAAGTTGAGACTCAACGTATTGTTACTTCTGTTGATGTGCAATTAATATTTGTTGTATTGTATTGTTAGATTTTGTAACACCTTACACATACAGCAGTTTATTGCAAAATAATATTCATTCACTCATTCATTCAACTCCTTCTATTTACTCGCGTGGGCGTCTTATCACCGACAAGGATGCAAACGATGACGTCAGCCGAGCAAAAATGTTATCAATCGATAACAGATGTTAGGGCAGTACCGATGATAGCGCTCGTGGTGTTGATATTGTCAAGTAAAGCTTATTTCGTCATCTGTTGCAATTACTCTCCGATGTATTATTAGTAGTCATTGATTTATGGATTTAATTATACATTGAATACTTTATGAGTTGGGGTTGAACTTGAAACACACGGACTGCATTGCAAATGCAAGTCGTACATGAGCTGCACGACTGTGTGCAAACGACTTGCAGTTTATTTATAGCGTGTCATCATCATATTAGCTTAAGCATGTACATATATACTGCTGGAAAAAGTTAAAACTTCCCACAAAAATCTGGACAAGGACCGGTCATGCGCTCCCCTTATCCAACGGTTTCCCGCGTCGATCACCAGATCGTCACTCCATCTTGTTAGGGACCTTCCCGCGCTATCTTAGGGTGCCTTTCCACCAGAGATGTGCTATGCTATGCTATTCTATGTTTTCAAAGAAACGTAGCTGAAGCTGTAGCTACGCTCTGGTGGAAAGGCACCCTTAGTATGCGGTCACCACTCGAGAACCTGAGCCGTCATCAGTAGGTTCTACGAGCAATGTGTATGTCGTGTATTTATGTATATTTCGTTGAAACGCTCTGCAGCCTAAGCGGCATTACGGATTTTGATAAATGAGGTATCATTTGATTCGTATTGATTGTGCACGTCCATACTAATGTTATAGCTTATAAATTTGATTTTGATTTGTTATTGTTGTGGATGCGTAAAGTTTTCATAAACACGAAAGTACTCTGTTACCTTTTCACGATTAAACCTCTGAGCCGATTGAAGGCCGAACCACACTGGATGCGTGAGCGCGACGTGCACGTACGCACACGTTACGCAAGCGGTGTGTCATCTCTTATGAGGATTCGTACTTTACAACGCGTACGCCACGCGCACGTCATGCACACGCATCCGGTGTGACTGGGCCTTTAAATTAAATTAGGTATAGAGATAGATTTAAATCCTAGGAAGGACAGAAGACAGGTCTTATCAAGGAAATCGTCCTTTAAGGGGATGAAAAGGGGGGTGGATGTGTGTATGGACAATAAATTATTGAAACAGGTTTATTCTCGGTGGCGAAGCCGCAGGCAAATGCTAGTAGGCGTAATATTTTCTGTTGTTGTTGTTTTTTCTGTTAAATAAAAAAAATGTTGTACTCAGATTCAGTTTTTTTTTCCCCTAAAATATACCAAAATAAGTAGTTTTTTTACAATGAATTGTCGGATCATCAAAAACCACCCTCAGTGTAGTGCAAGTAGTATGAAAACAAATCGCACCCTCTCTCCCCAGATAGGGGTAAATAATGGGGTTCCCTGCAGGAATTTATAGGCGGTTCCGACCTGGGTTCCTTTATCGGACGCCATCACTAACAATTTTGATGCATTGCTGAGTTATCGTTATCTTTCAAGGTTATTTGTATGGGACTAGTACTATCAGTATCTTTGATACGGAGCAAACTTTTGGTATTTTTGCATATTTCACTATAAACGTTCTTAAGTGATATGTATGTTTGTGTTTCTATCTTGTTGAGGTGTGTAATAAACGCAATAAAAGAGTATTCTATCTCATGTTTTCTTCTGTTTCCGCGATTATCACTCGCGATTACATCGCGTATATTATCTGAAAAAGCTGAAAAGCTTCCAAAACGTCGGGAACTCAAATTAAATAATATACGCGATATAATCCGTTAAAATTGTTTTATTTTAGTATTCTTTCTATTAATCTAACTATTTTTTCCCCGCATCTTCACCCTATCTTGTTTATCTCACAGAAACCGTGAATTTTCCGGGATAAATGTAGCCTATGTCACTCTCCAACCTCTGTTCTATCCACATGCAAAAAATCACGTGTCCCCGTTTTGACGTGAAAGAAGAACAAACCAAGAACATTTCACATGTATAATTATAATATTAGTAAGGACATGGAGGGTCTATTTGGGGTAAATTCGACATGTTTTAGAGAATTACATTTAAAAATGTAACTGAGTTGTTAATAGGCGTCATAAAACCGACGATTTAAGTCAAATAGCATTCATTTCTTTGCACGTCAAGTGATATTAATGTTACTCATATTTGAGTCATTACTTATTTACGTTCAAATACCTACTTCAAATTATAAAAGGGCATATTTTTGTACAAGGAAAATATTAAAATGTTATTAAGATGATTGACGCAATTTCTAAGAAACGAAAGTAAACGCGTTCTAATCTTAAGGCCAAGCCACACCGGCTGCGTGCGCAGCACGTGCACGTGTGCGTGGCGTGCGCATTGTAAGGTACGAATACCCATAAGAGATGACACACCTCTGAGCACGTGCACGCCACGCAAGCGGTGTGCAATCTACTATGACATTTCATACGATACAACGCGCACGCCACTTTAGTTTAGGAGTGGACGAGATAAGACACTGGACGAAGGACGACGAGGTAGGCAATTTTCAAAATTGAAAGATTGACTCTGAACGTAAACGCACAAACCCCATTTATAAAAATATCTACTACAATTCATGAAATGTGTGCCAGCAGCGAACGCAGCGCTGTTGGGTCGTCGCTGCTAGAATATAACCTCTTAAGACACGTATCACCTATTCGTAGTTATAGGTCGTAGAGCTTTAAACCAATATTGCGATAGCATACGGTGTTTGGGATAATTATGTTATTTTAGTTATACAATTTGTCGCTAGATGACACTTTTTAAACCAGCTCATTTCTAGATCGCGGTATCGAAGTGTCGACGTAAAAACTATAAGACGTTCGGAATTATAAGACATTACAACGTGGAGCAACCAAACAGTGTTTTATTCCACCGGCGTCCTGTTTGATACATGATACATATATTATTGTAACAAAACTTTGCATAATGATATGAGGTATATCAAGAGTAGTAATTAGTTTATATGGCTCCAGTTTTTAAAACAATCGAAATACAGCAAAAACAAGTTTTGTATGAAAAACTTAAATTCGCTGTATTTTTTTACTATGGTATCTGAAGCTACATAAACTTATTACAGGCCTGCATATTTCTTAACTTATTTTAAGTACAAAGTTTCAGAGCAAACTAGCAAGTCGTTTTAAAATGAGAGCGTAACTACTTTTGTAGGGAGAACCGAGCTTACCGGTCAAGTCAGTTTTGATAAATCAATATATTTTGACCTGCCACCTGGAACATTAACCACTGCTTCACATGTCTAGTTATATCAGGGACCAACTAAAGGCAGATTAACACGAATTTTCGAAATGACACCCCTGATTCTTGAGTGCATGTTGTCAAGGCAACAAAACGCTTCGATCCAGTATAAATAACATTATTCCAAATGCATTTAACACGTTTTTTGTTTTAAAAGCGAGCTTAAACCATTTGTGAGTAATATATAATAATATAACAATAACAAGTATGAAGTTTTCTTTAAGTTTTTTTGTATTCAATTTAACTTGTAAAACAAATACAATTTCCTGAAGAAACAATACCCCGAGAAATTAGAAGCTTAAAAACTGTTCTATTTTTTACTCCAAGTGTTTACGTCCATGGAAACAGAGCGAATAATTAATTACTTCCGCTTGGCTTTCGATTACCTTAGCTTTTTAAATAAAAATTGAGATCAAAGCAGCTTGTGTCGTAGCCAATAGAAAAACTGGTGGTGTCATTTACTGAATTACTCAGCTTTGGTTCTACTAACAATGTCAAAAAAAAACAAATTCTCCAAATAAATATTATTCGAAAATTCGTTTAAAGTTAAGTACAACTTGAGTCTTGGATCGTTATTATGTATTCGAGTGTCTATTTATGTACCTACAGCTTTTCAGTCTCTCTCAACTAAAGAAGAATAAGTGTACAGATTTGTTTTAAAAATAATAATACATTGTGTTTTGAATTGTGTGTGTTTGCAAGTCATCCGTTACATACACTCGAGGCAAAAAATTTCGGGTCACCTTAATTTTAATAACAGCAATAGGATTTTTTATTATTATTTGACACCAGTTTTATTCACATAATATACTTACTATTCCTCGCAATACCTAACTGTATTAGCAACTTCCGTGATCCTAGCATAAGAATATCAATATCCAAAATGAAAATTTTTGCGGTAACTCGCTTCGTTAACGTTTTTTCTCTTCATGAGTTTTTAAGTTTTGTTTTAGCCTTTTTCATTTAAAGTGATATAAAGATCATGACAGGATTTAAAAAAAATGACAACCCTACACTATTTTAGGAAATATGATTGTATTTTACCGACACGAAATTTTAGCCTTTCAGTGTACATATATTGTTGCAGCGGTGTTGATCACACAATACTTAACAGAATTGATTTGGGACTTATGTCATTTTTCAAACATGGAAAGTGAAATTGTCTATAACGACTACAGCCACGATGATACTACATATCAAAGGCCTATCTTAAGTTGTTTACCTATAAATTGTTGTCAAGCGAAGACCCATCATTTCAGTGATGTACTGGGAAGATATTTTCGTTTAAAACTCGTATTACTCCTAGTACCGCGGACCCAAATAAGAGGCAATTCCATTGCAGCAACGTTGAAAATGACAGTTACGTTACATTAACGTCCAAAATCCTTTCCATTTAATGAACACGTGTTTCAATTTCATGTTGTTTGTGCTTCGTGCGTCATTTGTTATGTGAGTAACGGAACTGTTTTACATGTAGGTACAGAAGCTAACATCTAGCCTAGGAAACATAATGATCTCTTGGATCACATCGCGAGTTTTGGCTTACAACTTGTTTGTACTTACAAAAGCTTGGCAATATCCTGGAATATTTTACCGAAGGCACTTCTCGGATGATATCATTACAGATATCTACGCTATAAACGGCACAATTCTTAAGCCCGTCACAAATGAAGCTATACTATTTATTAATATACCTACCGAAATATATATTATTGCAACGCATCTAAGATATACTTCTTCATACTAGCTGACAAACCCCACATACACTTGCATACTAAATAATCTGGAGAATACATCTTAAGATACGTTGCTGTAATGTATATCTCGGAATATGAATAACAAGGTAACAACTTCTAAGATGTGATGCAAAATGTTAAGGTGCGTCCACACTTGTATCATTTGCTAATATCCGATCATCGTGTCGTGGCATGACTGCGTATCGCGCTGCTTGGACGCTTACGGTCGGCGCGCCGAAGTGTGATACGCGTAGCAAATGGATTTCGAGTGATCGGATTGGCGCAACGTCCAAACGCGTGCTCGTGACACGCGATCATGCTACGCGACGATGATCTGATACGGGCAAATGATACAAATGTGGACGCACCTTTACCTTCCTAGGCTACTCACAGTGACGATCAACTTTTAGTATTAAACCAATTCCGACATCGTAAAAACAATCGACTTCTCCAAAGGAAACTTGAAGTTGACCGTAGTCAGTAAGTTTTTGAATGATTTAGATGGTGGTCTCATACTAAAAGTTGTTCGTCATTGTTAGTAGCCTCGGAATATAACATTTTGTATCTATAATTTTGTATCACGTCTTAGAAGCCACTCTGTTTATTTATTTATATTCTAATGTCATGTACATTAAAGATGTTAAAAATTAAAAATATAATTATTATAGCTCCGTCTGTGACGGGCTTTAGTCCTCTAGACATTCTTACTCCTGTTAAAGCACTCCTTCACAAGGAGTATTCGCCTAGTACGAGTAACAATCTAAGTTGATTATGTAGGTTACAAATGGTATCATTACAGGTGGCGTACTGAACACTGTTCGAAACCGAACAGATACATTATGGTTGAAACACGCCGGAATGCATTGTAAGTTCAACTTATATGAGATGTCAGAGTTCAGTCGGGGGGTAATTGGCATGCAGTTGGGTACTTCCCTGTAGCCAATATAAATTATGCCACGCTTACATTCAAATGCAATGTCTGAAAATATGCACAAAATATGAATAATTAGAAGTCGCCCGCAACTTTTTCCGTGGAGGAGAAATAGTCATAAACCTTCTTTTTTCCTATAACCATCTGTGAATATACCCAGCTAACTGTGCACCAAATATAGTTAAAAACTGTTTAGCCGGTTTGGCGCGATGAAGCCACAACGACACACAAATATATAAAAAAAAAAAACAATATTTTGCAATTCAGTGACTCCAAATAGTCCGCTACAATCTGTTTTTGAAAATATCTGCAATGTACAGACATTTCATTTTTACAACTTAATAATAATAGACGAGGCATTGGTCCACCCATTATGATATGACGTTTTTTTTTTCTTTGATAATTATTCTGTTGTCATAAAGAAAAGGGGCCCCAACTATGTTTTTTTTGTAATATTGAGTTAGATACATAACACACATACACATGTACACTCCTTTACCTATTTCCGAACGTGAATCTAACTCGATTTCACAAAATATTTTAATTGTGACCTTTTTCGTTACAACGGCAGTATTTGAAATTAATTTTAATTTATTTGAAACATTTTTTGTGAGCGTTATTACCGTTAATAAAAAGGCGCTAATACCCAGTTCCCATACAAATTGTAGTTGGCATTCAGTCTCTGTTTACTTGGTCCCGGTGAGTGAGTTGAGTGGGATATTTTTAAGATCGTTCTCTCAAGAAAGACCTGCCAGAATAGGCCTGCTCTGATCACGCTTCGGTGCCCCCCGGAGTAGGGACTACAGCTGCCAAGAATTATAGCCTTGCTTTTATAGAAATACTCATTTATTTATAGTTAAATTCGTTTTCTTATTTACTTGACTACTCGTGTGAATATAATACTTCTGCACTATTATTTATTCTGTTGTATTAGCTAATAGATAAGGACGATAATCTGTTAGTTTTAAACTACGATAGTGGAAAGGGGAAGACGGGTTCAGCCGTATCATATTCTTGGTCATCCATACTAATATTATAAATGCAAAATAAAGTGTGTCTGTCTGTCTGTTACCTCTTCACGCTTAAACCGTTAAGCCGATTTAGATGAAATTTGGTATGGAGATAGTTTGAGTCCCGGTGAAGGCCATAAGCTACTTTTATCCCGGAAAAAGACTTTTATCCGCGATAAAGGAATTTAAGGCGGACGAAGTCGCGGACAGAAGCTAGTGGATTAATAAAACAAGAAGACTGTCAACCATACAAACGACCAATCCCCGATATTGAGAGCGCCATCTTTGTATAAGAATTATTATTTGCCACAATTCTAGTGCTAAGCTACTGTAGGTGGCATGACAGCTACTACTACGAACTATTTATTCCTGTAATACGTTTCTTTATTCAATTATAACATCGTTAATATTTAGTTCTAAAATGCCATCTAGTTTTAATACTGGATATCCCCTTGCGATCGGAGCACGGTAGAAAGTATGGCGTTAATCTTTTGATCGCCAAGCAGCGAAGTAATACAACGTGACCCAGACGCCACAGTAAGAAAATGAAAAAATTCTTAAAAATATACTAGTGATTGCAGAACGAGGTATTGATATTATAATTTATAATCGGAGCTTTTGAATCATGAAATTTGTTCGGCATATGCCAAAGCTGACGTCAATGGCACGAATCTCGCATGACGTGTTTTGCAAACGTGGCAGACAAAAGTTTAAAAGTCTATGTTTTTGGTTCAGTCCGTAAAACTCTCGATTAAAGTTTACGTTATGTTATATATATTTATTTGTTTCAACTTTATTATACAATACAAAACGGTACAAATGGCGGGGGTTAATGCTTTACTTAGGCATTCTCTACCAGTCAACCATAGGACCAAACGGAAACTAGCAATTAGTGCAGGATCATTAAAGTTGAGAATACAAAAAAAAAAGCAAAGAAAAGACACAAATCAACAAATCAATATATAGCTACAGTTTTATTTAAAAAAAAGCGTACCCCAACATTGACAAACATTTCCCGATAGCACCTATCCGGAAATGAGCCACATATCCCCATTTGCCACCTCCGATAAAACATCGGCAGTAGATACTCAATCTCCGGCTTACAGAATCGTTATATATATGGATATATGAGGCTCGGCTCAAATCCTATGAGGATCGCGAGAAGATATTTGACTGAGTAAGTGTACAGTAATGTACACTTTTCGGGCTGCGTTCCTAAAAGGGTCTATTTAGACGTATTAAAACCACACTACAACCACAACCACACCACATCGACAACCACGTGGTCCACCAATTATTTATATTACAATAATTTATATTAAAATCAATAGTTTTATTTAAACGAAGCTGAGGTGCTGGGTTCAAATCCCGGTAAGGGCAAATATTTGTGTGACGAGCATAAATATTTGTTCCCGAGTCTTGGATGTTTTCTATGTATAGTATATAAGTTATATATCTATTAAATATATCGTCGTCTGGTACCCATAACACAAGCCTTATTGAGCTTACCATGGGACTAGTTCGTATTGTGTAGAATTGTCCCTTAATATTTATTTATTAGTTACACGGACCACGTTTCGTCGTCAAACGCAAGCGTGTGATTGGTCCGACCACATCAAAGCTGCAAGAAGCTGCAGCGCAACTGTTCACACGTAACCACCTAACCACTACGTCACCACTTTTTGTCGCTTTGTTGTCGGTTGGTTGTGGTACGTCTGAATAAACAATAAATCGGTGAAAACGGTTCACAATGTCAATGTAAACTTGGGCTCTATTTCACCATTTTCTGGGCCTTAGAGTAACCAAGCAGCACATTTGAAAATGAATTAGCCTTTTCTCAGTATCGCGTGGAGGTTTCAAGCAGAAGTTAATACGAAATACTGAAGACTGCAATCTCTTGAAGTAGTGCAAAAATCAAACTTCTAAGTCCACGCAATCAAAATAATTGAAATTTTGTATGAAAGTAGCTCTTATGTAGCACAACCAATAAGATGAGTCTGAAGATCTTAAACTTTCATGTCTCTCCGTCTGTCTATCTACGTCAGTCACCAATATTAAATGACCTCATATTGCGTACATTTTGTTTAGAAGCAGGGCTTTTCAGTTTTGCCTAAAAGCGTCTCGGTGAGTAGGTAGTTGATAAACGGTTAATGAAAATTACAGTCGGAAATAAAGCTTGTCACAAAAAATCAAATTATTGTCAAATACTTTTATCCACAACAATTCAAATTCAAATTCATTTATTTATCAGATAATATTGATCCATTTTGTTACTAAAATACATAGTTTTAGAGATAAGTGTTAGTAAATAATAAATTAATAAGTATGTCGAATGAAAATTACAGTCAAAATATAAATTCAAAATTCGACTTTATGACATTAATTAAACTAAAAATTAAAAATTATTCAAATCGGACGGCAGGTTAGTCTGCTGTTGTTGCTGCCCCGCAGTCTGCATAAGAGAGATGCTACTTTCTTTCGCCGGAAATAATGGTAAACAAACTTTATAAACTCAAAAGTCTGTGCCCCCGAATATTAAACGAATAAAAGCTAAAAATGGGGAAGCCCGTATCAGAACGCCGACTAAGACTATTATTGCCCGTAAAAATTAAACGAATGAGAGGAAACCGAATTAATAGAGGTAATCAGAGTCAGGTTAACAAATTCGCCCTTAGGGGACGGGGGATGATCCTGGCAAGTGTAGAATAGGTATAAAGGAAATATTACCCAATAAGACCTTCGGAACCTATCTATGAGTGTAGCCTAAGCCATTTCGAATGTTTTTTATTGCCGACAGCCGTTTCAGTCGAAGTCGTTTTATAGATTCTACGCGAAAGCTTGATCAACCGCCAATGTTTTTGTCAAAAGCTTAAAAAATCGAATATTATTTTAACGAAACCTTTTTACTCTTGACATTTTTATCGATAGTAGCGATATGCGATTTTTTATTATACTGAATCTAAATAATATATTTTCTTTAAATATTGTTGTAGACAATCTACTGCACAATTATATTAAGCGGGATATCCATATTATAAACCAATTGTTCCTGAGTTCGTGTAATAATATTTGTGAAAATTATAGAAAACAGTATTTTTTACATTATCAAAGTTAAGATAAGAAGTACTGTTTAGTCATAGTATTACTGACAATGTATCTCAGGAACATTACAATATAGAGATAACATAATATTATTAATATTAAGTAAGATGACAAACGGCGGTAGTCTAAACGCTAAGAGCGATATCTACGAGAAACTCTTGGGTAGTTAGGAAAAAAATAAAAAAACATTCTGAAACAATAGTAATTGATAGTGCAACAATATTTGAAAAAATGCGCATATTTACTTTTATGACATTTTATTTGACGCGAAAGTGTGTTATTTTCCTTGCTCCTCTTTTTCTCTAGTCTTCTCTCTCGAATAACAACCGCTTACCGTGATTTTTATAAACTAACATGGTCCAGAGAAGGCAAAGTGTACCATAAGGTACTTAACACGGAAAATGCATGGCTGCGAAAAAATTACTTGGTACAATACGCTTACTATTTTTTTAGAACGTGCCTTTGAACTGGCTAGGCTTTCTTACTACTAATCCGATTCAGAAGGGGGAGCGCCAACCCACAAAGTGAAATGTCATCGGCCCATTGGCTCAAGAGTCGGGGAGAGACGCAGTGCACAAGGCACAAGGACAGGAGGCAAATCTTCGGAGAAATACTAGATTAATGAAAGAAAGCGCGCCAGATGTATAAAAAGCAGAGAACATATTTCACCAACCTACCTCTATCATATTTCCCGGCGGCGGAACATAACGCCCGCTAATAAGGGCAGTGTATAATATCCGCCATGTTAGCTTAATCCCAGACCTTTGCCCGACGGCTTTTATGATTTACTTTTCCTAGAACTGGAAAAGAAATATTAGTTGGAAGGACTTAGGGCGCGTTGTAGACCTGTAGGTTTGGGTGACCGTTCAAAATAAGGATAATAAGAGATCGTATTTTTTTATTCCAATCCGTGTCTTCGTATTCGTGTGATCATATTCGTGTTTTTATTTTTACGCCAAAATTCGGACACGTTAATTGTACAGTGATTTATTACAGAATATTATATAACAAATGCATGACAAAAGCTCCCGTGGGTCCATCTTGTAGGTATACTTTTTGATTAAACTCTATCTGAATATTAAACTCCCGGAATTCACAAAAACTTTAAAAATTTGTAACTCGGAAGTTTTACACGTAAATTCAAAATTTATTTTTAACATTGAAAGCCCTATATACAAGCTATATTTCAAGCCATTCCTTGTTGTCCTACGAATTTTAGATGTCAAATAAATCGCGATTACATGATATTTGATTTTATTTATTTTTGGACCAAGTCCAACTTGCATAAATCGGAAGCTTACAAGCACGCCACAACAATAAAAAAAATACGTTTTACTTTTTCCTAAGTAGTGGCCACAGCGAGAAAAGTGACGTTGAAAAAATCCCGGGACACTCTCCACCCTCTTAATGCTAATTTGCTACATAACCTAATTACAACAACAACAACAACAATTCTTTATTGCACACCAACAACAGAAACAGTACAATAGAGACATAAAATACGGTAGACAATAGGCGGTCTTATCTAATTACATTTTAATTTATTTATTTTTTACAATTTATGAAGCTGGTTTGCATGTCGTTTTCACTGTACTCCTTCAACTTCGACCAAGAAAGTGGACCCCGGACTTACAACTTTAATAACTCGACCTTTTGACTCGTGGTGTGAAAGTCTAATGTTGCGTATAGCTCTTTTTTCATCAATATTTGTGAATAGGGACTAACAGCGGTTTAAACGCTCAGAGAAATACCCTTCAATGCAATTCTTGGATGTGTTTTCAACAGAATCAATTAAGAAAAGGGGAATCATAATTTTATTGGGCTGACCAATCTAAGAAAAAGAGTGTTTGCTAATCGGTGCACATTGTATTTGTTTTTCATGTCTATGAAAATTAAATAAGTATATTTGGTCTTACGTTGGAGTTTACGAAGATAAGATAACATATTGTAGATAACTTTTTTAGTCAGATTATTATGTGTGAACCTAATTCACCTTCACTAAAAGAAGTGAAACTCTAATCATAATTTAGGGTTGATAAATATGCAAATATCATCTCGTCCCATTCCAAAATACGCTAAATTCTGACTCGTCACTACTATAATATGACTAGGGCTGCCATCTTGATTACAGACAAATCGGACCAAAACCCTGAATATTTGAAAGAAATCGCATTTTTTCCCGGACATATTAGATTTTATTAAGTTCAACGAGGTTTTCGCTGTCATAAAAAGAGTCCCGGCCGGCCCCCGGACAGCCTAAACTAGGACAAATCCGGGGAAACCTGGACGGGTGGCAAACCTAAATATGACCCCAGTAGCATGCACAGGGTGTTTGGTCAAGTTAGGCAGTTAAGACGTTTTGATCTCATCTTTTCTGTGCCAATATGGAGCCATGGTATTTTAGAGTAGGCTGTGCCTTAGTGCCTATAAGAACTGCACGCCACTTAGAGCCCAAATACGTATTCGTTTTCATAGGCGTCGCCCGATCACAAGTCAAATATGTATTGGTCTGTCAAGCAGTTTCGCTTTTATAACGGCTCATTATATACCGATAACATTGGTAATTAAAAAAAAAAGAACCGGGAGAACCCGGATAGAATCTTTGGTACCGATTCGTTCGATACCATGAAATTCCCGGGTTTTCCCGGGAATTTGAGAACCGGTATTTCCCGGGAGCAGGCCCTAGTCACGACGAGTCTGCCAGCGCTGCGTTCGGCGCTGACGCACATTTTGTGAATGTTATAGCTGTACAGTAATCTGGGAATAGTTATATTAGCTTATATCTAAATGGGGATATTGCTTGACAACTAAATCGGGCGTAGAAAAGGTAAATCTTTATTAACCATTACTAAAACAACTCACGTGTACAAAAGGCTATTGAAAAAAGATTTTTAAGTACGCTGAAGTTAAAAGGCCAATTTAAGTGTCCTTGGGCCACGGGGTTCGCAGTAATCAAATACGAACCATAAAATCCAGGCCCTCTTTAAAAAAAATGTTATCGTTGGAGTTCCGCAAAGTTTTACATTAACCCTTTTTTTAAATAGCCTAATTAGGTGTGCCAATGCTGTGGTGCCATGATATAATGTTTTATTTTATTTATGTTAGATAGGCAAGCATTTGACCTCAATCTCACCTGTTGGTATGCGACGATAAGCACGCTTACCTAGGTAGTGCCTGTTCACTCTCGCCTTGCAGAGATCCAAGTTATTTTGATAAGGGAAAAGGTTTGCTAGAAGAGTTCCACTCTTTAGCCATAAATTATATATGATCAGAAGGATAAGTGGCGTGAATGGGCAGAGTGAAAAACTTTAATATGAAAAAATGAATCCTACGTACTCGTATACCCTATTTTTTATACTATTACCATAGTATAAAGCGCTCATCGGTTCTTACCTTAGAGAATATAACTAAGGAAGATCCCATACGAATACATTCCCCTCTACCTAAATTGTCAGTGTGTGAGTGTACCTAGTTATTTATTTATTTATTTATCGTATGGCGTTAATACACTGCGTGTTCATAATTTAAATTTACAATTAGTAAGTCTTTGAGATCTTCCACTTGACCTGTGAATTTTGTTAGTGGGCATTCCATGGCAATATGGCGCACAGTTTGTTCTGGGCATCCACATTCGCAGCTTTCGTCTACGGCCCAGCCCCATTTTTTTCGTAGTTGGTTGCAGTGACCAACTCCCGTTCTCAGGCGGTTGGGCATGCACCAGACCGGGCGTTTTTCGGTTTTTTTTTACCTAGTTATGTATATAGGTGATTTCTTTTAATTGCGTTTGTAGGAATAGGAATAAATCCGTAGTGTGCTGTACGTGTTTACCTCGCCCCCCGCTAAAAATGCATGTTTTTTTTCGGTAATGACACGGCTTGTCATGTCTATTGGTTAAATAAAGGTTCTTGCATATATAATTTTTTACGGTGTACTGTAGTAGAGTTAAATTTGAAGATGAAATGGGAATTTTGGAGTATGAAATATTTATGACGTGAATAAACGCGTTTGAAATTCATAGTTCTAATTAAAATGGGGCAAAAAGTGTCCCACTGGAAAATCCGCACGGAACCCGCGTCCGCCATTTGGCCGCACGTTTGGCGGACATTTTGGCGATTACGTAAGCCGGTTGAATGACCGCGGCGGCCGTTAGACGGGTACAAGTACAGTCGGCGTGGTCGGGACTAGTGGTACGACCGTGCAAAATATTAACTCTGCTGTGTTGATGTCATCTATACTACTACCATCTTTTGGGTAATTAGGGCTACTAATAAATTAAAAATTTTTTTTTTCAAAATTTTCATTTCGCAACATTAGCTGTTTTCGGATGCTTTTTATCCGATTACGCTGCAGCAAGAAAGACTATGGATTTTTAATTTGCGAGTAAATATCAAGGAAAATATTCCAAATAAAGATTTCTTTGATTCTGTACTCTCTCTCTCTCTCTCTTCCTGGCTTTTATCCCACAGTATATATATATTTCTAGTATCGCACATGGTGGTGGGGTCAGCTTTCCGAAATCGTCACCTCCACTTGGCTCTGTCCTCAACGTCTTCGAATACCAGACCCTCAATCATATCCTTATGATTCTGTAAAGTTTTCCTAATGAAACTTGAATTAATGGCGGTTGCGAATCTTACAAAGCTTGGAGCACATTTACAACCTAAAGATAGGATGTTTCATTGACCTTTATTTTAATAAATTAAGCTAACATATCCTGTGTTTATGCACACACATGTCGAACTTTCCAAAACTTGCAAACTTGCCAGACAAGTCAATTTTACGATAAGTTAAAATGGACTGGATAGTCCGTAATAATAATATGAGGCAAGTATCATAATTTTTACATCCGAAACCCACGTGCCAGATGAATTTAAAAGAACCATATTACGACTAATTGCAGGCAAACAGTTAAAAGCACTCAACGCGTTTACGAAAACCTTTAACAATATAGATATCTTATCTCTTTGCTAAGCGAACATCCACTTTACACCAACGGGATTGGATCCAATTTAATTGTAAGCACGAATGTTGTATAGTGTAGTTTGTTCTGAGACTGTATTGGGAGGGAAGAGGGTTGTGTTTAGATTGGTGATTGAGTTAAGTGATGATCGGCCTTCGAGACAGCTGACGGTGAGCAGAAACGTTGGGGCAAAGGTTTGAGACAATGTTGGCACACAGTAACGTTATGTACTGTTGGGGCCAATGTTGGATCAATATGGTTGGCTGGAGGCGTATCTAGTTTCGCTTGAGAATAATATATAAAGATTTTCCGGCGTTACTGCTGAGTAACGCATTTCGGTTTACTCAAGCAGGAAACTCGTATAAAGATAATACTTTAAAGTAGACAAACTTTTATTAACTTTATTGAACTGATGGTAAAAACGTATACTATGTACTGTAAGCTGCAGAGTGAAGTGACCCGTCTGTCAAACAAAGAAATATGGCAGGAGAGTTACTTTGCTCTGAAGCTGAGTCAATTTGCGGCTTCTTGGCGTATTCCGACTGATAAAACGGGAAAAGATATAAGACGCATTCCTAATTGGAAACAAATCAGGCGACGCGACCTTCAATCGGGTACCGACCGAATTGTCCTGACGTTCGCAACCCGACCGTGTGCTTCAGCTTTATCGTATATATATATCGTAAAAAAACAATTAATTTGATCAGGAATTTAAGTATAGATTTATAAATGCTACATACATCCAAAGTTTGAAGGTCATTAGGATCATATCAGACAACTTCTGCTATGGTATTCGCGAAATGTGCGTCATCGTCGAACACGGCTCTGACGGAATCATCGCTGCTATAGTATGACCCCGCCCGCGACGCGTACTAACTATTCGGAATGATAGGTATCGCTCTTGGTTTCGTTTCCTTAAGGCCTGCATATATAGGCTATAGGCTGCTGCATCGGCAAAGAAAAACCACGCCCCGACCCCCGTGCCGGCCAATGAGTGTAATTTGTAATAAGGGACGCATTTATTGCTCGCGCTCATCATAGAAAGAGAAAACTAAGACACTACATGCTTGGAGTTTTTTGGCGTAAGCCTAAGCGTAAAAAATACAATAAAATCGAATGTATTATTATGTTTTGTTAACATTTAAGTTAGTGACGTAAAAGATAAAGAGAAGAATGACATTGTTGCATAATGTAGCCGTTTATTAATCTGTCGTTTGTACAAACTAGACAAAAAACGAAAAATGAAGACGCGTTTTCGCATACCTTTTCTATCGAGGAGATTTTAAGTAAACATGTTTTCGCGTTAGGCGCTGAATAGGTTATATAGTCAAAAACAAAACATATCTGAAAACCAGCCTGTTTCATATAGTAGATTTGACAAAAAAATCACAAAACAAAAATAATTTAAAAAAAAAAAACAAAAAACCCGACTGCGTAAAAAACTAAAAAGAAATAAAAAAATTCTAGGGCACTAGTGCCCTAGAAATTTGTTAAGTTATAATGGAAATCTTTAATGATTCATGATCGATACTCACAATATAACAAATAATACATTCTAATATGGAACATAGCGATTTTAAACAGTCGGGAACCATTTTTGATAAGATTTGCGTCGATCTAGATTTCTTATGGGTCCCAATATGGCTATATAATATGGCTTTTTTCTTTTTAGTTTTTTACGCAGTTGGGTTTTTTGTTTCTTTTTTAATTATTATTTTTTATTTTATTTTTTAGTTAAAACTAAAAAAGTCAGACAATTTCGCAATCTTTTTCGTGGGGGTTATTGAGAAGCTGGCACAGATTTATTACAATGCAATTAAATGAAAATTTTGTGAGAACGGCTTCCTAACCAACTTTAAATCGTTATAGTTCCTAACTGGTAATACCAAATTAAAAATGATAAAAGAAACCTAATAATGACTTTTAAATCCCTATTCATTGATACCCCACTCGATATAGTACGTCAATTTTCATTTTTTTCTTTTTCACAATATGGGCTCATTATCGCCATTTTGAGTTTTCATCATTTTCATATCTTCAGTGACATTCGGACAGTTAAGACAAATCGATTGACGTAAGAATCATCAAAATCGAGCCACGCGTTTGGTCTCTAGAGTGCCAGATAGGAACAAACATACATACATACAAACAAACATACATACATACATACATACATAGACTGATAAACACATTACCACTCCTTTGCGTCGCGCAGTCGGGTAAATAAAACTTAATTTTCGATGCACCCCCTTAAGCCAGTTTCGACAAGGTTTGACGGACCAAATATATTTTGACCTGCGATCTGGAACATGTACCACTACTTCACGTGGTGGTATCTCAGGGACGACTTGAAGACAGGGTTGAGTTGGTTGGTCAGTCGGGGCTGTGTCGTACCGGCCGCATGTGGTTACTGGTTAGGTGTTAGTTTACCCAACTAGCGTGCGACCGTGAACCCGATTCGCAATACGTTTTTAATACGTTCTCACGTTGATACCGGTTCGTGTGGTAATCTGAAACGGGTTATCGGACTAATGGAGATAGCCCAGTCGAATGCCACGTTTAATGCAATAAATGTCATAATTTTGTTCGTGTTTCCTTCAATGTCGGGTATAAAAGCCTCGTATGACCATCACCATTCGTTTGTCCTCCTCCTACTTACTTGGGGACAGCGCAGCATATTTTTTTCTTCCATAGCTCTCTATCACCCGTCATCTCGTCACTCACATCCTTCCTGTTCATGTCAGCTCTCGTCAAGTCTCGTACGACCATCCTCGTAAACAACTGCTTAACAAATTGTATTGCAATGACTTTCGGCATTTCACCCTATTTTAGTATTTTTTCTAGCCTTTAGCGGGTAATATACCTACCTACCTACAAATTGTGTTTGTCAGTATAGGCTGATTTTTATTTATTTATAGTTCTATCTTGTTACGTATTTCATTTGTTTGTTATTAAAGAGGGATTACGTGAAAACATTGATCGTAATATAGAAAAGTTACATTTCTCAACAATCGGTAAACTTGGCATTCAAGTTTTACGAGCATTTTGTAGAGATTCCTCCATCACGAGCATTTCCACGAAGCGAAGTTTGTTCAACATCAAACCGTAATCTAATTAAGCGTTTGCTTTGTACGATCAATTTTCTAGTAACCATTTGTAGTGAATATTAGATTGACAGTCAAATTAAGAATCCAGCAAATAACCAGGAAATATGCCTGCCAGGCGGTGAATTATTTTTACCCGACGATTTCAGAAGGAGGGTTATGGTTTTCGAGGATATGTGGCCATTTATTTATATAACACTAGCTTCTGCCCGCGACTTCGTCCGCCTTAAATTCGTTTATCGCGGATAAGGGTGATTTTTCCGGGATAAAAAGTAGCCTATGTCCTTCCCCGGAACTCAAACTATCTCCATACCAAATTTCATCCAAATCGGTTCAGCGGTCTGAGCGTGAAGAGGTAACAGAGAGACAGACAGACAGATAGACAGACAGACACACTTTCGCATTTATAATATTAGTATGGATTTATTTACACAGCGTCACAGGCTTATATCTAAGATACTGTGAAACTAAAACCTGATCTTAAGGTAATATCAATTACACAGGGACACTAGAAAGCCTGTCACCCATCAACTCATAAAACTTCAAACACTCGATACACACAGCCGTCCATCGTCCCGCTAGAGCTCACACTCTGGTGTTGACACCAGAAGCGCATTTAGCAGCGTCAGGGCACGGAGGAGCGGCGAGTTCCTGTGCGGGCCGCAGGTACTGCCAGCAAGACTTCTGGACCATATAATCACCCTAATTGCCCCACGAGCTGCAAGCAATCTGACTCTTTCTCTCTCTCTCTCTCTCTCTCTCTCTCTCTCTCTCTCTCTCTCTCTCTCTCTCTCTCTCTCTCTCTCTCCCTCAATCTGACTCTCTCTGACATGTATAAGTATGTCTTTACTATGGCACGCTTAGCAGTTTAAAGGCGTGGTGTATTTGACGTAAGAGGTGTCGTTACATTCGTCTTGGATGTGTGAGTGACGCTATAATATTTTGCAGTCGGATTTTTTCAGAACTGTAAAGTCAGCGCATTAACAGACGCAGTCGCTGAGATTGGGGAAGATACATTAACATTTTTTTTTTTCATTATTGTTATCTATGTTTAGTACGGATTTGTTAATAGAAAATGTATGATTTAGTCGTCACGCGAGTTAGAACTGTGAACGATTCGAGAATGTACAGCTAGGACGTGAACTTCGAAATATGACCACTTCGTCTCGTCCACCACAAAGTTTTGTGGACGAGTTAGGGTTCATACAGAAATCACGCTAGGTTTTTTGGGCCACATTTAGCCCTCCCCCGGGTTCTAGGCGATGGAATGCAAACGAAGTGATCGTAAAAGTTGAATAAGTTTCCAGAGTTTCAAGTGAAGTACATGGTAAATGTAATCCAGCGCCAAACCGTCGCGTTATCACCCGACGCGAGAGGACTTAAAATTTCTTATCTCCATTTTTCATGTCATTCACCCAAGCAAGACGTTTTGTACGCACCCAATCTGAGCGCGAATAAATAGCTGTATCACGGTCAAAGTATAGCCACCACTGTTTTAACTAGTGTAAACAAAAAAAGTGCGACTGGGCCGGTCACGTCTGCCATATACGGCGCTGTACGTGTCGCGCCTGCATCACACTGCCACCGCTGAAGAAGTGACGCAGTATGTTCGCCAGAAAACCGGCTACTCGCTACGGGTGTTCCAGTTGCATTCGCGCCACTACGTGCACTTCAGCTCGTTTGCAGTGCGCGTGCCGCGGCTGCTCCAGGAGACCATCGCGTGTGCTGATTTCTGGCCGAAAGGTGTCGTGTTTCGTCGGTTCCGGGGCAACCTACCGAATCCAACACCCGAGATGTCGACACAACGGGGCCACGCCGTTTTGCCGTCTAAATAAACATTGTTCGGTTCATGACGCATTGGTGTATACACTGTAATGTTATGTAACTTATTTTTAATAATTAAATAAATAAATATACACCAGGAAAGGTGGGCTAGTGTGGTCACTAAAATGGGCGGCTCAAGATGGGCAACGTAGACGGGGCAGGCCTAGTCGGAGATAGCGTGATGATCAGGACGCGTTGCGTTCCTCAACAACTGGCCGGCCCTTTGCCCAACAATGGGACACTCAAATAGGCTGATAAAAAAACGGGCTGGTTATTTTGTCGAGTGGGAATGCCGGAGGGAGCTAGAATGTGTAACAATTGACGTAAAATAGAAACGACTGGCGATTGCTCCACCGACAAAAGAGCGTTGCAAGCACCAATTAAAGAACAATAATCAAGGCTAGGCTCAATCAAATCTCAATAAAGAGTCAAAATGCATAAAAGCCGATGTCAATCAATATTGTATTCATGTGGACGAGTGTATCGAGTTACAATACTGTTAATACGTTAACCGTGTCCGTGGTCTGAGGCACTGGCCTTGAAAAGGCTATGGCGGCGCCGCGTTCCATACTACGCCAAGTGAATTGGAAATTGTAACTAGGTATAAAAATGTTACATCGGAAAACCGATCTTACCACTGCAATATTCAGTTTGTTTTTAATATTTACTCTTTAGAGAGTTAAAGCTATTTGGTTTGGAATGTGGTCTGACTCTCCAAGTTTCTATATAGGTAGTGTTTCTTGTATGGAAGAAAAAAGTTACGGAAATGTTGCAGTTGTTAAGAGACTGTTAATTTATTTGTGTAAGTTTTTTCTAATTTAATTTGTTCCAGTTGGTTATATACACCGTGTTTTATTTACGATAATTTAAGAATATTACTTAATGCATTAACAGAAAGTACCAAATAAATTTTAATATATAAAATAAACTTTCAATTCTAATAAAGCTTTTTCATAGATAATAAACTGTACATCTTCAGATGTGAGTATAATAAAAGAATATTTGTTATAAATAAATATCGTATCAACGGCTTTTGTGATCGGATCTTTATATTAACTCGAATCAAACATTGATAACCATGACATGCCATTTTAAAGAGACGTTGATAGGCAGGCAAATAAATAAGCAACTCGATACGCTAGTAATTAGATTGTTGTTAATATAAAAAGTATTACGCATATACAAGTTCTATCAAGGAAACAAATATACATTCGACGACCGGTTTAGCTCAGTGGCGTTGCCTGCGAAGCTGAGGTCCTGGGCTCAAATCCCGGTAAGGGCAAATATTTGTGTGATGAGCATAAATATTTGTACCTCAGTCTTGGTTGTTTTCTATGTATATAAGTAATTTATCTATTAAATATATCGTCGTTTAGTACCCATATAACACAAGCCATATAACACAAGTTACCATGGGACTAGTTCGATTTGTGTAAAATTGTCTCGTTATATTTATTTATTTATTTAGGTTAGTAGAGGTATTTTTTAATGTTTTTAAAGTAATATGAGACTGAGAGATGACTTTGACTTCATAAGACTTTTTAGTTTTGTATGACACATTACACATTCTAAGCGCTCTTGACCCGCTGGAGTCATTTCCAAATACGCACATGACGAAATCGTTACCTCAAAGCTTACTAACATATACTACAAGTCCATAAATGCCGAAGGCTGACTTGACTACGTTATAGCATTTAGGAACGTTGCCTGCGAAGCTGAAGGTCCTGGGTGCAAATCCCGGTTAGGGCAAATATTTATATAAGTTATAATATATTTCATAGATATAAGTAAATAATATCTATGAAATATATCGGCGTCTAGTACTCATAACACAAGCCTTATTGAGCTTACCATGGGACTAGTACGATTTGTGTAAAAAATGTCCTGTAATATTATGTATAATTGATTTACGCCGAATGTTACTCCTGCAGAAATTATATTTTGAAGAATGCACAACTTTCAGAATCGAAGTTTGTTCGAATGTTGTTATCGCATAATACAGACTTGGCCGAGTTTCATTATGAATATACTTATATTGTATATTTGTAATAAGGCATAATGATGTTGGTCCGAAAACCTTGTCCGAAACATATATCTTTGCACGTGCGCGCTATGTACCAACTAAGCTACAGGGTCCAATAGGCAAGTCTTTGAATTTTTTTATTCATAAATATAGTATCTAAGTGCTGAAATTCACCTTAAAAATTGCAAAAACGTTATAATAAAATATATCTTGATTTTCGCGCAAATCGAATGGTTTCTTGATCCACAGATTAAGAAACCATGTTTTCTAAACGATTCAAGTCGTGACCATATCCAAGACATATATTAAAGTCAATTATGTATATTATTTAAAGTTCCCAGCTTGTGTTTGTGTTACAAAACGAAAAGTAATTTTTTAATCTTGTTTTTCTTTCACAATTTTATTCGAAACTAGTTTGTGATGTTTTTAAGTACGAAAAGGTCAAGAAACCCTGATACAAAAGGTTGAATTAAATCAGCATTTTATTATTAAAAACAGCTTTTGCTTATCTTAATTAAAAATGAAATTGAAGAACTCTGTGAGACGCTAGCTTTGGAGAGAGATAACTGTATGTTTTGATATTTAAATCGTAGGTTCTAGATTTTACAACGTTATTCACTCTACCCAAAGGATACCAACGGAAACCAATTATCAAGCAAACCTTTTCCTAGAACAAAATAATTTAAAGACCATTCTAGCTCTCCATTGTCGTTTACCAATAGGTGAAATTGAAGTCAAATGGTTGGCCTATCTAAATAAAATATACAAAATACTGAGCTTCTGCCTGTCACACGACTCGAGACAAAATACTAATATTAAAAGACAATGGGGACATGCAAGAAACTAGTTTTCTGCGGGATTTTACGTACGCTACGGAACTTACGGTACGCGAGCGGACACGCGCTTGGCCGGTTTTTGCATACTAATAGACTACCTTTGGTCCCCGGAAGTGCTATCACACCCAGAGACGCGCCAGACGAAGCGCCTGTTGTCGCTTGACAGGCCTGCTCTAAGTGTAATCGTAGATACCATCACAGGACACTGCCCATTTATCAAACATTTATATGATCTAGGAATAACCGACAGTCCCCTGTGTAGGGGTTGCCTGACTAAAGCTTCCCCACGTGATCCTAAAATGCGTCAGCGTGGCTGAAATCCTCATATCACCGAGGTCACTTCGGGAATCCTGTGGAGACGTCAGCGGAGGATCATGAGCTTCTGGACGGAGTTAGGCTGGCTAGAGACCAAGGCAGCACTATCCCCACGCAGACTCACCCGGCTTTCACGGACTAAGTCCGTAAAACGGAACCCATAACCATGGCTCATGGAATCCTTAATTCTGGGAACTGAACGATTTTCAAAATGATTACCCTAATACGTTGTCGCGTGTAAATCTAACATCTTTGAAAACGTAGGATTCCAAAGACATCGTATATTATAGATATTGATTATTACTAGTCCCACTGCTGGGTAAGACATCATTGGCTCAGTATATTATTTATGTCGAAACGAAAACAGACTATTCCCAAACGGATACCATATTTCTCCGGTTCCCGGCGCGTCCCGTTAAGATGTTTTAAAAGCTTTTATTATGATAATAATGTGCTCTAAAAGGCACATTTTATTTATTTTTACCACAGCACTTAATAAAATAAATGAATAAAGTACATCTAATTCTTAACCATAGTAAAAATGCAAGTGTTCGTTTGTAATTTTTTGTTAAAAAATGGTTTTAAAGAAATGACTAGCATTTACCCGCAGCTGCGCCCGCGTTACTGAGAACCGAGTAGCCTACGTTTTAATGATCAATTCCCCGTACAAACTTCCACTCACCTTTTCGCTCCCTTAAAGGGTGATTTCCGAGATATAAACTATTCTGTCCATACCAATCGGCTCAGCGGTTTACGCGCGAAAATGTAAAGGACGAACGGACAGACATAATTACTTACGCATTTATTTGTACAGTTGCGTAATAATAATAACAATCTATACGTCTCCTTTATTTACAGAGTTCAAAAAGGAGTTTATCAATTACTAAGGAGGCTGTATGGTATGTAGGGAAAGATTGGGACTCTTCGTACACAGGGCACGTTCGTACAATAGTCAGTAATAGACAAAGTAAGTGGAATACGGACACATTCGTATTTTTATTTCATAAAATTATATGTAAGGAAAAAATGCATACAAAGATGTGTCCGTCTGCTTAGTTTATCTATTAATGACTATTGTACGAACGTTCCCCGTGTACGAAGGATCCCAATTTTCCCGTAATATTGTTAGAATTATATTGGTTATGTGACAACATACTTACTACCTCAACCGCAAAATAAATTTAAAACACGTAATATTTTCAAGCCAAAGGTGCACCAAGGTAGGATTATGATTATATGTATTTTATGAAATGCGAATTCATTGGCGCAGTCGCAGGCAAAAGCTGGTGCATAAATAATGGAATTTATTTTGTCGGGGACTGACTGGGGAGTTTCTTTCAGCATTGCTTCTCTCCAAATTTCATTTTCTTAAGCGCTGGTGAAGTATATGCTTCGAAAATGATGTAGCGTAAACAGTTTAATGTACCGGACAGAGCCGTAGGGCATTCTTTATCCCAATAAATCGCGCGATTCATGAGGGAAAATAAGAAGTATGCGGGCCGTAGAAGTGAGTTCGAATCCGGGTAGCGACAAGATTAAAGTCTGTGCTTAAAAGATTAGTCAGCGATCTGAATTTTAACTTTACCTTACTATGTATTTAGCCGTTTTGGTGTGACCAAGCCACAACGACAAACACATACTAACATACAAAAAATCCATAAACATAAATAAAGATTCAGTGACTTGCAAATGGTCCGCTTCACTATTTTTTTGATAATATCTTCAATCCACAGACATTTAATTGTTACAACTTTATAATAATATTGATGTCACACAATATGTTTCGCAAAGCTTTATTTTTTTTCAATTTACTCCCCATAAGTGGACTCCATATTTAAAATTAATTAATTTACGTTACATCATAGCACTGATTTTGGGTCAGTGACTTACTAGTGTATACCAAATCTCAGCTCGATCTGTCTAGGAGTTTCGGAGCAAATTGGCTGTGACAGACGGAAGGACAGACAGTCATACGAGTGAACCTATAAGGGTTCCGTTTTTTCCTTGTGTGATACGGAACCCTCAATCAATGAAATACATCCGGCGAGCACGCATTATTTCCGTATGACGTCACCGAATTCGCTGAGTAAACAATGAATTCGGGCCTCGTTTGTGGACATAATTAGTTGACAATGCAGTTTCGCAACGTCCATTAATAATGCATTGTTATCGGAAAGTCGTTTGCAATGTCAAATTAACGTAGGTGTAACTGGTTGTTATTGGAAGTATGACAATGTACGAAGGTTCCAGCAGAATATCAGTGGCTAGCTCGAAAGGGCGTATCACTGAGCATGTTTTTTTTTTTCGTTTTGCTGCCGCCGGCCACACGCCGAATTTGCTTTTTTACAAGCTTTTATTTAACTTGCAATGTACATTTAGTGTCAAATCTGGCAACGTAGGTACGAGTGTAACTGGTTGTTATTGGAAGTATGACAATGTACGAAGGTTCCAGCAGAATATCAGTGGCTAGCTCGAAAGGGCGTATCACTGAGCATGTTTTTTTTTTTCGTTTTGCTGCCGCCGGCCACACGCCGAATTTGCTTTTTTACAAGCTTTTATTTAACTTGCAATGTACATTTAGTGTCAAATCTGGCAAGTTAGATTTTTGACCTACTACGTTTCCGATTGAGCTAAAATCTGGCATACGAATGTAAGTTCCGTGACAATTCAATAATATGATACCATTAACCTGATCTGATGATAGAGCATGAAGGTGGTCGTATATCTCACCATTGTTGTGTGAAAGATGGACGAATATAGGATTACTTTGTTGTCCGTCCGTCTGTCGAGACCCATTTTTGTCTAGAACGCGTGGTACGTACACACAAGCTGAAATTAATATCAAATATTCAATTCTGCAGTTGCTGGAAGCTGTAAAAAATCGAATGGCTTATTGTTAAGGACGCGAACGAATCACGCTTTAAGTATGTGTATAAACTATGCCTAAAATTGGATTATAGATGCGCCGGACACGTTTCCTGTATGTCGTGCCCCATATCGACCAAAAGCTTTTCATTAATCACACTATATCGGGGATCGGCAACGTGCGGCTCGCGAGCCACATGCGGCCCTTTAGATGTGAAGTTGCGGCTTTATAGATTACTTTTTTTATCAAAAAGTACTATTTATTGTTGACAAGAAAAAAAATGTGGATCTAACAACTTTCAAATTTTGAAAATTGTAATTTTTGACTTTAAGGTTGTCGATCACTGCACTATGGGTATTGAACGTTGATTCATATCGGTGCTGATACATCACGACTTGCCAGCATGCACGCAAAACGGAAAATGATCTATGAATCCATGACAAACCTTGACATTTATTACATTACTTATATATAGCTAAGCTAAGCTAGAATGTTACCGTAGATATAGGAAGGGAAATTCACATATAACTCTGTCGCAATAACATCACAACAACTTATCGCTCGAGTTGAGCGACGGCGGCTTTTCATTACGATAGAGTTCCATATACAGTGGTAAGCGAATTAATTTAACAAGTGATCAGTATACCAATGAATAAAACCGACACACCTAGAAAAAACCGGCCAAGAGCATGTCGGACCTTACTGCACTATAGATGAAAAAAATACGATATGAACAAGTGCACTAACTAAAGAGCATATCTCCACGGCACTTATATTCTATTAAAAATCAATTTATGCTACTTTCGGAGAAAATATATTTTCCCAGAATGCTACGCGAGGCTATTGAGATTAAAAAACATAATAATTTCGACAGAGAAAATGGGCTGTCGCTAACACCAGCTTGGGATCCTGTAATACATCTCATCAAGGAACAAGCATGCAAGACACGGGACTCTAAAACCTTAATTTCAAACGATGTAAAAATATATTATCTGTTCAAAAGTAGTTTAGTAGTCTTGTTTTTAGAATAATATATAAATATATAATAATATTAAATTTAATCCAGGAAACAGAACAGAATATTAGGAATTAGTTTTAAAAAATGCGATACAATATTCCCTGATGCCATAAAACACCATAAAGGTGTGTATACCGCGCAATATAACTTAATTAAATGCATAAAACAAACAATTTCTACTGCTACACTTGTGACATACCAATACCAAAAGGACTAAAGCGCTTACTAATACAAACATACATAAGCTGTATTGGTCGTAATATTACGTCGTAAACTGGCGATAAATAGCTTTTATGTATAAATTCCCGCGCTCATCTCGATTTAGTGGGACAGCAACGTCATAACTTTGAGACGGATTTGAGGCTATATAATACTTTGTTAGATGAAGCTCTTTCAGCGATGATTGAAATGGATAAGTTTGTATATAGAGATACGTAAAGGGTTAAGTGATTTATCAAATTAGAACGGAATCTTGGAGAGACTGGAAGATATTTTATTAGTCGCAAATTCTTTTAAGAGAGTGGTCATGAATATTCGAATGCTATATAAAAGGATACACATAATGATATGATTTCCTTTTTGCATATTTTCGCTTACTACGCACATTTCACGAAAATATATATGAAATAAAAATTATGGCAAATGGCATTTTAGCTTGTCATAAATTACAATGTTAATAACGTCGCAATAATCATAAACGATTACTATGATATTATTGCCACGATTAACAGATACCTACGAGATTTAAACCCCAACGAAAGTACGCAATTCGACGGTCCCAATTAAAAGAGTCGGATCTTCAAAAATTGCCATTTACCTTTTATTGCGCTAATCCCTTAAAAAATCCCTATATTTTATAACTACATTCTCAGTTTTTTATTTTTCTTATTTGTTTCTAAAATATTCAAGTTAAAAATGACGGATCTTCTACAGCGTCCGTGTAATATCGTCGGATGATACGTTGCGACAGTATTAGCGGGGCGCGGGGAGGGGCGACGCGGTCGGTAGTGCCAGTACCCGCTATGTTCCATGGACAGGACGGTCGCTTCGCGCGCTCCTCGCAAGTAACAAAAAAAAACTTAAGTTTATGGATGTAGTACACTCATCATGGCAAGTAACAGATCGAAAAGGATTTTACAATCTGTTTTGGATGACAAAACTGATAATATTCCAAGCAAGAAGAGGAAAGTTCGAGACGCCGTAAAATCGAATCACAACGATTTTTGTAATGGCAGAGGTAAGTACAATATTAAGCTATTATTTTTGTTAGAAATAGCGAGCATTTTAGTTAAATTATATAAAGTATATTTAATAAAGTATATTGTATTTAGTTTAATAAGTTTAAATGTGTACCGATTTGTATGACCTGCAATAATGTCGGATGTGGCAGTTCCGACGTTCTTTTACGAAAGTACCTTAAGTGCTATTGTCATAAGTGAGAGATCCTACATTCTTTCGCGGATTTAAATTATCTGCATATGACGTAGGTAACATATCCGACATTTTTACATGGGGACAAATTAATTGTTGATGTCATAAGTCCCACTTCCGACAGTTTTGCACGGATCGTATATAATTGGTTTTGTTTTAAGTAGCATTACCGAAAATTTTAACGGAAGAAACATAGTACCTATTATTTCTTTTTTGAAGTCTTTATTTTGTGACAATGTTATCTTGTAAAATGTGTGTTTTATTAGTATTCATCTGAATAAACATTTTTTTGTCTTAAGGTACGCCTGAATCGCCCATACCAAAGGACTTTGAGGATGAACTGATCCAACTGCAAGATTTATTAGGAAATGTCTTTAATGATGAAAATGAATATATTAATAATTGTGACACCTTAATGGACGAGGTAGACTTTCACTCTGTTCCTTATAAGCAAATAATCCGTCCAACTCCTACACCTCTATTAAAATCAGATAAACACCATTTTAATTCTGATTTTGGGCTCATCACTTCAAATGACAGCGGCATGAACACCACAGTGAGTAAAAATGGACATACATCATTTAAAAACATATGTGAGAAATCTTCAGACATAAATATTCTAATCCACGGATCACCTCATTCAAACCCAGAAACTAAAGAAATATTTATTTCTGCGTTGTCTCCTCAGGAACAACCAGGAAAAGAAGTAGCTAGTTCCGATTCATCAATTACTTCAAATAGTGGGGCTGGTGCCGTTAACGTTGAAATAAGTAAACATTTGGATATAACATAACAAACTTTACCTGGAAAATCTTCAGAAATTGATAATTTAAGCCATTTTTCTCCTAGCACGGTTCAAATTGATAGTGCAGTGACAACCTCAGATTCTCAAAGCACCCAGCAAGATACACTGGATACACCTCTTCCTTCTCCGATGCATTCTAGTGATAATAATTGCAGTAGTCAATTTTGCCCCAATTGTTCTGCTTTACAAGCCGAAGTCGCATACGTCGAATCTGAAGTTGAACCACCAACACCGTCAACAATTACGTCTATCGGCAGTCCTTATACTCCCTCTACAAGTGGACAACGTAGAAAAACATATAAAACTGATAAAGGGAAAAGAAGGAAGGCGCACAAGGAAAATTGGCTAATTACACAAAGAAAAAAGTTAAAAAATGCTGGTAAAAGTTTTACTAATTCGAAAGGGAAAATGATTGAAGAAAGAGTTTTAAAAGAACCATGTAGAGATAAATGTCGACTGAAATGTTCTGATGTACTTGACGAGAGGAAACGATTGAAGATTTTCAGCAAATTTTGGTCGCTTGGCGAGCGTTCTCTCCAATGGAAGTATGTTATAAAATATACTGAAAGAATCGAAAAAGGTCGTAAAACAACTACAGAAACGAAACACAATCGCCAATACACCTATATTTATTATCTTCCTACTGAAGAAAAGAAAAAGATGAAAGTGTGCAAAACTATGTTTCTAAACACAATTTCCTCTGGCGAAAGAATTATAAGCACTGCTTGGAAGAAAGATAAAGGATATGATATTATTGAGCCTGACAGACGGGGTAAGTACAATCACAAAAAAACCATGATAGACGATGAAATGGTCAGAAGCGTAAGCGATCATGTGAAGTCTTTTCCCTTAGTGGAATCTCACCGTATTCGAAAAGATTCTTCTAAATTATATTTGGACGGCATCGATAGTATCTCACAAATGTTTAAATTATATCGCGAATGGGAAGATCTTCATAAATATTCAAACAACGCTCGAACAAAGAGACACTATCGAGACATTGTAAATGAAAACTTTAATATAGCAATCCATCGGCCAAAAAAGGATATTTGCGATGTGTGTCATACTTTTGAGGGCAGAAACGAACCTACAGAGGCCCAAATTAAGAACCAAGAATTACACATACAAAGGAAACAGGCTGCACGCCTAAAAAAGAGGGAAGATAAACAAGAGGCGTTGCAAAATGAAAAATTGGTGGTTGCTACATTTGACTTCCAGAAGGTGTTAACAACTCCCCATGGAGAGGTGAGTATTTTATATTATAAACGAAAACTACCAACCCTTAATTTTACTATATACAATGCGGCAGATAAGTCAGCGACATGCTATATGTGGCACGAAGGGATTGCAAAACGTGGAGCTAATGAAGTATCTAGTTGTTTATACAATTTTATAAAAGAACGTACCGAAAAAGGTGTCGAAGAATTTCGTTTTTGGTCGGATAATTGTAGCGGTCAAAACCGAAACCGTATAGTTTTTACACTGTACATGCTGGCGGCCAAAGAATTCAACGTCACTATCACTCATAGATTTTTAGAAAAAGGTCACACTCAAAACGAAGGTGATAGCGTCCATTCCGTAATAGAACGAGCTAGTGCCCGGAAGATGATTTACGTTCCGGAGGAGTGGTACTGCTTAGTTCGCTGGGCAAAATCAGAAGGAGATCCTTACATTGTGCATGAAATGCGAACTGAAGAATTTTACAATTTGAAGGAGTTATTAAAGAACAAAAATTGGTTAAATAATACAGAAAATGAGAGAGTGCAATGGAAACTCCTTAGAGAGATAAAAGTGAATAAGGAGCAATATGATAGGCTTGAATATAAATATGACTTTAACCAAACTTCAAAAACGATTGTGGTTCTCAGATGTGCCGGGCGCACAAACACTCAGAGGTTTCTCAGAGAGTTTCAACTCGTGAATGCCTATAATGGACCACTTCCCATCAGCTACGACAAGTACAAAGACCTTGTAGGCATGTGTGATAGAGGTATTATTCCTGAAAAATATCATAAATTCTACAAGGAGCTCCCACATTTAGAAAAGGCTACAAAGAAAAAAAAAAAGTGTCTAAAAAAAAGAATGTACCAAAGAAAAATAATATGCCTGTCGATACAGAAACAGATACTGACACAAATGGTGAGAGTGAGTAATTTTTATGTCTAGTCTTTGAAAGGGAGTTAATATTTTTCTAGAAGATTTTTCTTTTTTTCTTAGTTATAAAGTTCTCTAGTTATTGTCAAAATACAGTTCCTAATTTTCAAATTGTTATTTTTGTTATAGTGCTAAAACGTTGTGATAATGACACAAAAATGTGATAATGATTGATAGTGAATTTATAGTATTGTTTAAGGATCTTCATTTAGTAGTTACTATAATTCGAGACTGAATAGAGTGTGATAGTGTAACATTCAAATATTCTTTTAGTTTACGTTTTTATACTCGAAGTGAGTTTTATTTTGTAAAGATTTTAATTTATTGTTAACTTTGAGAAGCATAGTTTGTGTTTGTTAACTTTGTACGTACATATGTTTAAGTTTTCATGTTAAATACATATAGGTGAAGCGATTTGGAATGTTGACTTTTATAGTTAAAACTACTTTTCTAATTGTTTTTAGTTACTTTTGATGTTTTCTATATGCCATTTAAATAAATAAAGGGTATTTTAACAAAACCAACTGTTTTCTTCAAATATAGTTTTTATTTCGTAACTTTAATATAAACGAATAAGAACAATATGCCATCATAAAATTTTGCTAAACGTAAACACGTATAAATATTACATTAGCTACAGAAATAATAATACAATGTATAGTTATTAGTAACACATCCAACAAGCGAAAGTGACCTATGTCCAGAAAAAACAGTCGAATGTGGCACTTCAGACAAACGACAGTGATCCGTGTTCAGATAAAACAGCCGTAAGTGGCAATTCCGACAAACGGCAGTGACACGTGCCCAGGCAAAAAAGTCAGAAGTGGTACTTCCGACAGATAATATTTATCAGGGTCCGGTTAAAAACGTATTAACTGTCATTTCGGCTACTTCTACTGTTCTTTTTAAATATCTGTTTATACATATTTTAAGAACAAGAGATAATAATAATATGCTCAAAGTTTCATAACAATATTCGAAAAATCGACAAAGTTATGCACAAAACTTCTTTACCAAAACTTTGATCGCCTCTCCTGTAAAGTAGCCATTTTGCAGATCCGACTCTTTTAATTGGGACCGTCGAATTGTCACCCTGATGTATACCTTTTTGTACAGTCAGAGCAGAATTTTAAGGTTCTCCCATTTTTAAGGAAATAATATTTTAGATCAAATTCAATACCAGTTCCATTTTGCACGACAATACATATTATACACTACAAAAATAATAATATAAGAATAGGTATCATTTTTATGAGCAGAAGAAATTATTTAATTGTTTTCTCTAACAATTTCCGTTAAGAATTCAAGAGGCGTAAAGAGGGCCATTACTAGGGAACGCGAAACGGCATAGCTATAAGCCCATGAGTTAGGAAGCGCAGTTGGAACTCCAAATTGTCTTGGACAATAGTTTTTAAAAGCCCTTTTGTGCTACAATAAAAGCCTTACAGAATTATGAGTTAGGAAGCGCAGTTGGAACCCCAAATTGTCTTGGACAATAGTTTTTAAAAGCCCTTTTGTGCTACAATAAAAGCCTTACAGAATTATGAGTTAGGAAGCGCAGTTGGAACCCCAAATTGTCTTGGACAATAGTTTTTAAAAGCCCTTTTGTGCTACAATAAAAGCCTTACAGAATTATGAGTTAGGAAGCGCAGTTGGAACCCTAAATTGTCTTGGACAATAGTTTTTAAAAGCCCTTTTGTGCTACAATAAAAGCCTTACAGAATTATGAGTTAGGAAGCGCAGTTGGAACCCCAAATTGTCTTGGACAATAGTTTTTAAAAGTCCTTTTGTGCTACAATAAAAGCCTTACAGAATTATGAGTTAGGAAGCGCAGTTGGAACCCCAAATTGTCTTGGACAATAGTTTTTAAAAGCCCTTTTGTACTACAATAAAAGCCTTACAGAATTATGAGTTAGGAAGCGCAGTTGGAACCCCAAATTGTCTTGGACAATAGTTTTTAAAAGTCCTTTTGTGCTACAATAAAAGCCTTACAGAATTATGAGTTAGGAAGCGCAGTTGGAACCCCAAATTGTCTTGGACAATAGTTTTTAAAAGCCCTTTTGTGCTACAATAAAAGCCTTACAGAATTTATATTAAACAATGAAAATGAACTACATATAATATCATTAAACTTCACCATTATTGTTCCTATTACGTAGTCGTTTGATCTAAGCATGCAGTAAATATTAAAATAACGTGATGGTTGTTTTTTACTGGACGAACTGCATCGGCTCTAGTAAATGTCAGCAACCAATATAAAATGATCGAACACCGCGTACATCTTGCCTAGCAGGGCTCTACTAACACTGGATTTTTAATTATTTAAAGCTTGGACAGGATTTTTTTTAGGCAACCTACTTGCGATATGTTTTTTAACATGTTAAATATGATATAAAATGTATTTCATCGCGTAAACGGATTGGTAAAGATCTTTGTATATTCGGATCGCGGACTATTTCTGTAGCTGAGGGACTACTCCGAAACCCAAAAAACGAAGTTTGTATCGCCCCATCCCGCTCACTCAAATACAGATTAACATGAGAGCGAGAGGCACGTTATGAACTGCGAATTTCGAGTTTCGGAGTAACTCCTCTGATTACGACTGTCAAATAGTCGGTACCATCTGACGGTCGTAATCAGTTGCTGCTATCGAAATTAGGCCTAGATCACACCCATCGGCCTATAAATCCTATAATCTTAGTTCGGCAATACACATTTTCCGATAATCTCCGAGCACCTATTGAGAGCAGCTCAAAGGGGCTAATCAAACTCCTCCCAAACTCTTCATAGACTGAAATTTTTATAGGAATGATATTAAATCTAATCGAATTTAGTCTAGATAAATTGATTGGGTTCATTCCTGTATTCAATATAACTACAGTTAAATGCTATTTCTGATAATACGAAAATAGCATCTATGAATACTTATTTTTACGCTTTATTGCGAAATTAACTAAAAAGGTGGCATTATGATTATGACGTCATAATACTATTATTTTTTGATTCTTCATATTGTCTAAGCGTTTTGATAGTTCATAAAAAGGAATTGATTTTACTTTTTGTTTTACAAATATCATGATAATAATCACAATTTTTGCAATTTATTAGTGGATCACTCCACTAGTGTTATTATTATAAACAAAGATCAGAAACAAATGAAAAAAAATTTCGACGATACTGGACTTGAACCAGTGCCTTGAGCCAGACCGGGGCAGAAGGTTTTTTTTTTCATTTGTTTCTGATCTTTGTTTATAAGGAATTGATTTGTTCTGCCAGTCTAGTACACTATTGATTTTCTTTCATAAAGCTGTTACCCTCATCGGGCATAAACTATTTTGTCAGAATTATCATTTGGCATTTCTTTTTATGATATAAGAGACAAACGAGTACGGGTGATGGTAAGCGATCACCGTCGCCCTTGCACATGCATCACCGGAGGAATCAAAAGTGCGTTGCCGGCCTTTCATGTGGGAGTACGCTCTTTTCTTGAAGGCTGGAAGGTCGCATCGGCCCGGAAATACTGCAGGCGGCAATTTATTCCACAGTTCAGTCGTGCGAGGCAGAAAATTTCTAGATAAACGCATAGTTGTGAACTGCCAACCATCTAAGTGGTGAGGGTGGAAAATAATAATGTATTTTTTTCTGTAACTGTAGAATTTTTGTTTTATAACTATCCTGAAAAGTTTATGTGTAAACGCCTGACTTCTTCCCACCTTCTACTTTATCCTTTCCATTGCAAAGTCTAGAGTGCAAAGTGGTTATAAACTTACATGTGATAGTTGTGACAAGGTGTATGTGGGACAAACGGGTCGTAGTTTTAACACTAGGTATAAAGAACATGTCTCTTCTTATAGACATAACCACCCGGAAAAATCCAATTTCGCAAAACATTTATTAGAAAACAGCCATTCTTTGTCAGACAATCATTCTTTTAACACCTTACATGTTTGCGGAAAAGGATTACGTCTTAGTGTGCTTGAACAGTTGGAGATAGTCAGCCACTCTCCAAATAAATAAATAAAAGTAAATATATTTTTTTTTTCTTTTCATGTTTTTGTTATTGTTTGTACACCTTTAAAGTTGTCTACCTCTAGTTGCAGTATATATCATATCTAAATTGGATACTATGCGAATTACACACCTAGAAGAATATAAAAAGTATTTGTATTTGTTGATTCCCTGTATTCATTACAATAAGCCATTGCATTTCAGTGTAAATAAAAGTTTTAATTTACTGTTTTTTATTTTTGGCTCCGCATCGCAATTTTGCGGATCCATTTGGTGGGGATATAAAATAAATTAAGCATTTGAATGGTTTCCAAATCCCTATAATCTCGCGAGAATCTTCGGAATTAACTCCCAATGAAATCCAACCCTCTTTCCATACTCATATAATAAACGCGAGAGAGTGTTTGTTGGTTCATTGGTCTCTCTGTAATTCACTGATGTGTTACAAGACGCCGAATTATAGATAGAAAATGTGTTGTGTTTTAATAGCACTTAAGGCCGAAACACACCGGATGCGTGCGCACGTGCACGCCACGCAAGCGGTGTGCCATCTACTATGACATTTCATACGATACAACGCGCACGACACGCACACGCGCACGTGCACGTGCTGCGCACGCATCCGGTGTGGCTAGGCCTTTAGTTGGCAAGTGTGGTCGGAGCCCACCTAATGGTAAAGTGGACTTTGTTAGTAGAAAAGCCAGAAGCGTTTTTTTTTTTTCAGAAAATCCAAAAATGAGATTTTAACATGGTTGTATCTCGGGGAGTTTTTAAGAGATTGAAATTGTTTTTCACGAATATTTTTATTATTGAGAAGTGGTTATGTAAGATACCACAGAAAAAAAATTAAAATTTCCTATTATGTAAACCTTTTATGTAATTCACAGTGAATTAGTTGTTACTGTAATGACGTGTAATTATTTTGAAAAAAATAAATAAACTTAGAATATCGCTGAGTGCTACGGATGGCTGCTGGATGACTGATAGAAAAGTTTATCAGTCTTCAAGTTGAGGTATAAAAACCATGGACCGGGGTCCGAAAGGAAAGGCTAACTCAATATCTATAGAGTATTCGGTTAAAAGCATTCCCAAATCAGCTGACTGCATACGGCATCGAATCAATTACTCGCCGACGTCGGGCTTATTATTTTTTCAATATTTCGCTGCACGGCTGCTTCCGTTCCATCGATCTGTCTCTAGCCCATTTCAGGGTAGAGTGACTGCAGGCGTGACTTAAAAGATCGGCCACAAAGAGTTCCGTACACAAATAGGGATCCCATTTTGAACTAGCATTTACTTGTGTGTATGCTTACAAATATTTCAAGGATGATTTGAAGCACTTCCTGAGGACCGATTGAGCTGAAATTTCGTATACTTACTGTGGGGTTCACCTCACGTACAAAAATTGCTAAAATTCGCGACAAAACGTACATTTTCGAAAATGGGAGGTACATTAACGTAAGTACGAGCTATAGGAGCGTGCGGCGAGTGCAAACGCTTACATCATACGCTCGCCAGCTCCATACAAAGTCATGCGCCGCTCAAACCTATGCAACACCAATGACAATAGAATAATTTGGCACCACAGAGCTGGTCTGATGATGCAGTCCGAAGGTCATAGGAGCTTTGTAATAAAATAAGCAATTCTACCGAGTATGGGCTCTTTAGAATCGTCTCTGCGAGTAGTTGATGGAATTTCAAAGAAAAGTAAAACGGAGAAGGCTAGTCAGGATCTATTTAATTAAAACACTAATTATGTTCCCTAAATTTCTCCACTGTTTCATTTCACTAAGTATTTCTCTCAGTCGGGATCGACCCGCGGCGCCCCCGGCACCAGGTCGAGTGCTGGCGCCGGAACCGGCGACGTAGCAGGTAGATTCCGAGACGACGTGGAGGCCGCGCGAACAGCCAGTACTTCCAGGCGCAGTCGATCAAGCGTCGCGTCGTCCAGCAGCTTACGCCGTTGAATGGCGCGCACTTGATCCGATAGCCGCTGCGCAGATACGGCGATAGCCGGTTCGAGGGTCTGGAACAGAAGGAGCATCCTGTCCCGGTATGCAGACAGGTGGGTTCCCCCCTCTGTAGCCCCATAGTATGCGCGCATGACGTTCTCGTTATTGGCTTGAGACCATCGCATGCGACGCACTATACCACCGGTAGCGGGAGCCGTGGGCGGAGCAGAGTGCCCTGCAGGCCCCAAGCGTGCCGGCAGCGGTGGCCGCCTTCGTCGCGCAGGTGGTCGTGGCGGCGGGGCGGCGGCCCGCACTCGTCGTCGCTCGACTCGCAAATGTCGGGCGCGGTGGCGAAGTCGTCGCTCGATGCCGATGGTGAGCAAGACGAGGCGGGCGGGGGTGTTAGTCGTGCGTGTGTTGTGCGAGGCACAACGAGGCACGTACGAGGCACGGTGGGCGAGGCAGCTGTGCTTATTTTTCGCGTATTTTGGCTCCTCGTGAAATAGCGTTGCATGATTTAAACTTATTATTATTATTATTAACATAGTTTCAGTTATTATTTTGAAAATATCTTCAATCTTCAGAGGCGTAGTGTTAGGAAAATTACGAGGGAAGCCAAAGCGTATTAAATTTACTTATATGTTAAGAAAAAGGTGGTTATAGGCCTTTCCTTGGACAACCCCGTGGGAATCGGCTTATATGGACGCTACATGTACAAACATTACTTTTTGCAACTTTATAATAGTAGTCATAGTAAAAAAAAAAGTTGTTTTAGCATTCAACAATCTCATTTCAGCATATTACTTCGGGAGCCAGCAAAAATTTTGCCCTAAATTACGAATTTTTCGACGGTCATCGCACTTCCCCAATTTTTTTTTGTTCTCGGCACCAAAATCTCGAATCTCCAGCAAAACGTTTTATGGAATTGTTTAATTTAGTAGAACAAACAGTTTAGCGATAGTATATCTTAATTCGTCGCGATAAGAAGCAATGTCGCTAAGTGCCGCGTTGAAATGATAACGTTCGCGAGTCGACTGGCGTTTTAAAAGGAATTCCTCCTTTTATTTTTGCCGAGTTATGACTTTAATACTTTTTAGAGTTGTCTTGGGAATTTTGGGTCCCTTGAACCGTATGGCAGTCCATAAATGTTGATATTTTTCCTGAAATTATATACGTACACAAGACGGTGAACGCAACTTCGTTCGCGGAGGAGAAACAGTCATACATAACCTATCATTTCGATAGCGTAGTCGAGTATGAAGTATCCTATAACCATCTGTGAATACCCAGCTACCCGTGTACTAAATAGGTGAAATCTGGTAAGCCGTTATGGCGTGAAGCCACAACGACACATACGAACATACAAAAAATCTCCAATTCACCACACCACCAGATGACACTAGTCTACAGTAATACCCACGAATATAAGTTACATCGGCAATCTTCGGCCACGCCGACGAGAAACCAGGTTCAACACATCGATATCCTCGTTCACACTCGTACTACAGTATTTTTTGCCCATGGAATTTCAACTTTACGTATTTGTGCACTAACGTACTACTTACAAACATTTTTCTCAAACAGTTTGTACGATCGTGCTCTAGGGTATCGTCATAGGATTATAATAACGGTTGTACTCAACGGCTGGCAATGTAAAGGTCACGGTTTCAAACGCAATTAACAGGTTGACCGGGCACACGAGTGGGTAAGGCTGTGGTCTGAACATCACCGACTAGCGGTACCTATAAACGCTGGTATAGTCCGCTCCCTGCAATGGCGGTCCTGGGGAAAGGGTTAGAGAGGCATGACCCCCGCTCCCCCTTCCCAAATCGAATCATTCAAAAAAATCCTAATCATAGACAATTTATGATAAACTCGCTCTTATCAACAACTGAATCGATTAAAAATATCCCTGTGATTATTGAATCTCACGAAAATCGGTCGAAAAATGCGATAGCCGATATATACGAAATGTGGCACACACAGATATACATATACGAAAGTACTTTTGCTCGAGCTGAAATGGAGACGCTTCGCTCGCTACGCTTGCTCGGTCAATGACACAGGACTTTCAGACTCTGTTGGTTTAGACTTATATCAGAAGGTAAGGATCATACAGATTTCTTAGAACCTAAGAGTTTTGCATTTTTCCTATGGACATCCTAACGTCGAAAGCCTTAAATTCTGTAAGGATGTAAATAATTATTATCTACTACTCAAGACCTTGAAGGATTGACTTTGACAACAAACGTTGAAAGTCATTGAATGTGACCGATGTAAACGAAGAGAACACAAGACCATAATAATACAAAAGTAATGCCAAAATAAGTCCATAACGATGGAAGAAAAAATGTTTGGAACACTATTTACATGAGAAGGACGAAGGATTGAGTAGCATTTCGATAAAATGTTTTGAAAATGGTTGTTGACCAGACTGATACTGACATTTTATAATGCGATATGTTTTATAATGAACACCTCCCACTTCCTTCCCACTATCCTGGCTATACCTTTTTTTTACTATACCTGACGTAAACACATTATTGCCAAGCGTAAACTATTTTTAGCAACACTACCCCATGGTCGTAACGTAGCTTGTCCTGGCTATATCTTGTCAGGGTTTATATACGTACTCAATCAGTTAAATATTGTACTGTCCACGGGTAAGACGGCTATATTCTAAATCTGTTTGACCCGTTAATTGAAAACAAAGATTTATAAACCTGTAAATAGTATTGAAGCTTATCTGATTATTGACTACGAGTCGGATTACGGTCACAAATGTGCTAGAAAAGAAATCGCAGTTTGGCCTCTACTGTGTAACTCCCATGGAGTGACGTCACAAAGAAGCCACAGCGGCATTTAGCAATGATCCTATTGTCGGTGATTACGTCACAGTGCAGCCGACTGAGTGGTGTTACAGAATGACGGGATTTAATAGGAAGTTAATGGGACTTATGACGTTTTTAATTAAAAGATTGGATACAATTGACAAGTGACGCAGGGGGTGAACGAATTGATTTTAGAGCCATCGCGATTCATGTGAACAGGTTTGTTTTCAAGCATACCGCCTGTCGACTCTACTAGGCGAAACACTGGTAGAATAAATCTGTTCCAGGAATTGTTATTTTATTATATGTCTAGTAATTGTAAAGGATTTTCCTGTTCATTTCATGCAAATGCCGATTGTTTTTTTTTCTGGAAGTCCTGTTAAACCGCAGTGATTATATTCTACCATTCATCGTCGATAGAGTAAACTTACTTATTGGATTATTTGACTCTATAGTCATCCGGTGGAATGTGGGGTGTAATGTCTGAATATTAATTGCAATGAAAAGTTTACCGACGTGAGCTGAGCTTGGTTTCTGATTACGGTTATAAGTTCCTGTTCTTCTTTTAGAATTTCCCATTTCTTCTACCAACTGTAAATGTAACGCCATATTTTACCATGAATTCCGTAGTAAAGATACAAAACACGACCAGTTTAGCGCAATGGGAGTATCGTTGCCTGCGAAGCTGAGGTCCTGGGTTCAAATCCCGGTAAGGGCAAATATTTGTGTGACGAGCATAAATATTTGTTCCTGAGTCTTGGATGTTTTCTATGTATACAAGTAATATATCTATTAAATATATCGTCGTCTTGTACCCATAACACAAGCCTTATTGAGCTTACCATGGGACTAGTTCGATTTGTGTAAAATTGTCCCGTAGTATTTATTTATTTATTTAAAACACAAATCGTCTTGTCTGTTGCATTAAAAACACAGAATCCCAATAAACTTGTGGTTCATATAAAGAGAAGAAATGTGAAGTACCCAAAATTGTCAGGACATAGTTAAAGCCACCGACAAGAGCCATCACGCTACAATTGCGAGACGGGTTAGGCAGGCAGTTAAAAAGTATATTCTAAACTAGAAGGTGCCCGCGACCTCGTCCGCGTAAATCTTTTTTTAGTTGGGAAAAAGGTAAAAAAAACATATTTGGATGTCCAGCTATTCCCGTACCAAAATTGGTAACCGTCCAGCCGTTTTGGCGTGATGAGAGGACAAAGAAATTCTGGCTAACAGATGGCGCCAGACTGGCAAGCCATAGAAAACAAAAGACGATCCCGCATCGCGCTATTAAGATTTTTCCTGAAATCATGACCCCTCTCCATAGAAAACATTCCGTCGAATTGAGAACCTCCTCCTTTTTTTGGAAGTCGGTTAAAAACTGATTTTGATTACAAATCTAGAATTTATATTAGTATATATTATTGTCGAACATCATCCATCTCACCGTGAGACGAATGAATGCACCTGCCATTTGTATTAGAATATGGGTTTGAATCTGTCCGTGAATAAACATCTATCTTAGAGTCTTAAAAGTCTCTGCGATGTTTGCGCATGCGCGCACGGATGGGTTCAGTACCGTAGTCAGACGCCGAGTTGCGTCACTCATGCGCAGAGTGAACGGGAGTACCAACACCATCCTGAAGGTCATTAGCGAGAAGCCAGACTGCCCCATTCAGAGACACTGGACACGATTACACAAACGTGTGCCTGGTGTCCCAGGAGGCAGATACCTAAATTAAGTAATTATCTGTTGCCTACTAACATAGTTTTTCATAAGTACAATTATATACTAACATAAATATGGACGCTGTCTGAAATAAAATTATTTAATTTTATTTTTTTATTTTAAGTCAGTTTTACTGCTGCCTGAAGCCCTGACCCTCACATTTGGTGAGCTACACCCTCACAGTATTACCTAGATAGATGTCTAGAAAACTTCACTTAACCCATCTGGCTAGACGACTGCCTTGCCAGAATTCCGTAAAGCGCGACACCAACAGACCGGGAATACCTACGGTTATACATAACCGTCGCGTTAAACTATTGGATCTTCTCCAAAAACGTTATTACGAATATTAAAAGATGGAAGCGATTCCGAATGCTCATTTCAGTTTCAATATCAGCATTGGAAATTGAGAGCATTGGAAAGCATCATAAATTGAATACCTATAATTTATGATGCATAAGCATAGTTTAGTTAGAAAACCCCCGATACAACTTAAACAGTAGTTGATGGTCCTGAAATCCTCACCTATCGGTCTTCTTAGCCAATTGATAAAGTCGATTACTACAGATTTATGTAAAAATTGTCTCGTCATATTTATTTATATTTATGATTATGATCTACTAAAGCAGTGGTTCTGAAACCTTTTTGACAATGAAGCACTTTTTAGGGTTCCGTAGCCAAAATGGCAAAAACGGAACCCTCATAGATTCGTCATGTCTGTCTGTCTGTCTGTCCGTCCGTATGTCACAGGCATTTTATTCAAAAACTATAAGATGTATATGATAATGAAATTTGGAGCATAGATGTCGTGCGTAAACCGCTACTTGGTTTGATAGTTAAATAAAAAATATATATACCTATTTCTAGGGGGGGCACTCGATACGTGTAACCGAAAATGAAAAAAAAATTCAGCAAATATCAATGTGTGGCACATATTTCGACAGTACTTCTAAAAACACTGAGGTTTTTCAAACAAATTTTAGTTTTAGTGAATATTTTCCAAAATATTCGCTACGAAAGTAGCAAAACTTGTGTCGTCGTCGTCGTCGTCGTCGTCCCCGTCCCCCCCCCTCTGTTTTCTAAACGATGAAAAAAATTACAAATATAAAGCTTAATAAATACTTCCAACGAAAATTGTTTCAACATAATCGGACATGCCGTTTTTAAGTTATTGTCAAAAAACTGCGCTTCTCAGCAAAAGGACGTAAGTGCCGGGGAGATACGCTCTTTTGTTAGTGTTTTTTTTTTCATATCGTTTTTTTTCATCTGTAGTGCATTTTTTTGTATAGACAGCTGCGGAACCCTTCATGGGCGAGTCCAACTCGCACTTGGGCGCTTTTTTTATAAAAAGCATGCGGCATGGTGCCTAAATAAATAAAACTAATTAAATAATAGTTCACATTCTATAAATGAAATCATGAAATGTGCTCTGTTTTTACTAAAATGTAAATGTGCCTTAATTTGAAGTGTTGTCATATTTAAATTATTCTGGCGGAGCCCCCATGAGATGTCTTACGGAGCCCAAGGGTTCCGCGGATAACACTTTTGAGAAACGCTGTACTAAAGCAATAAATAAATAAATAAATAAATAAATAAATATTACGGGACAATTTTTACACAAATCGCTCTAGTCCCATGGTAAGCTCAATAAGGCTTGTGTTATGGGTACTAGACGACGATATATTTAATAGATATATTACATATATACATAGAGAACATCCAAGACTCAGGAACAAATATTTATGCTCATCACACAAATATTTGCCCTTACCGGGATTTGAACCCAGGACCTCAGCTTCGCAGGCAACATTACTCCCACTGAGCCAAACCGGTCGTCAAAGCAATGAATAAGTACCCAAGATCCTTCCTCAATATAAATACCATCTACTAAGCCCTTCATTTCACAAACAATGCCGGTGAAACCTTTCATCGAATTCGTCGATGTTTATTCATCACCACTCGAGCCAATTTACAACTCGAGTGCCTTCAAATTGGCTTCATTCGTATTAACTTGATAAACCACTTAATTACGCCGCATTGATGGTTCTATTTAGTTACAGTAAATATGTTTTCTAAATAATTCGAATTATTCTAGAAACTATTTCACTATAAACTTGTAATACTAAAGGATATGATAGTGTAAGTAAGATATCGGAGAATGATGTCAATGATACACTGAAAAAATATTCTGGTTCAAAAATATTAATGAAGCATTCATAATTATACTTCGTACGATTCATCTTCTATGTTATAGAGCAAATATTAATAATGTGAAGAATAAATAACCATTAATATTTGTTTCAACATTTTGTGGAATATTTCAATTTTCATTTACTTACTAGAATTTAGATGTAACATTAATGAAACCTGATCCCACCGTCATATTGGTGATATATCTATGGTCTATATGAATTTAAGCGAATGCCATTTGGTTTTTGCAATGCTGCATATTGCATAAACTATGTATTGAGCTCCATAAGTAGTCTGTCAGGGGAACGATATCGGCAGCAAGTCCGGAAAAGGGGCCAAGATATTTTCACCGTATTTCTTTGTACTTATACTATAGGTGTCTAACGACGTTTCGACTGGACTTACTGATAGCGTTGGCGCTACAGTAAGTCCAGCAGCGGGGAATTTCTATCTTCAATCTTCTAGTATTATCTTCCCATATAATCTTCTCTCGTTGGTTTGTCCTTCATTTACGTAACACCGGAGCACTGGATCGACGTGAATATTTTTGCATAAAACATAGAATAGGGGCTATGAATGACGGAGGCGATTTATCTCGAAAAACTATATGGTGTCCGAAGGTTAAGCGAAATACATTTTCCATGCGAGAAAAGACTAGTAATTGAAGTAAATAACTACATTTAAAGCGTGTCAGTTGCAATGAGATTTACTTTCTAAATGACATTGTACGCCGAGCCGCCTAATGGTATCTTTTTTTACACGCTTGCTAAGCGGTATCTTCGTCAGGTAGTAATAAACCGATTTTCATGGTTCTTTTTAGAATTAAAAGTTTAAAAAATAACAAATTCAAGGCGAGAACATATGGAACTATTACTTAGTGTATTTTTAACATGATAGCTCTGCCTGTTGTTTAATTTTTAAGGTTCTGTACACAAAGGGTATCAACGGAACCCTATTACTAAGCCTCCGCTGTCTGTTAGTTCGTCAGTGTCTGACAGGGCTTTAACGTTTGCTTCGTTAAAGACGTTACAAACGCTGCTTTTAACGTACTTACACGAAGAGTTTTAGTGATCTTCTTTTAGTGTACATAATAAAAAATACTCTTTACTGTAAATATGAGACAGGTTCACCTTTCCGTCCCAATAAAAACGAACTAGTAAAAAAGGGCGCTCCAAAGGTTAACGAACTGTTCGCGTAGGGCTCCTTCGGTGACCCTGTCTAGTTATATAGTTGGCATGGGGCCAGCAGCCGGAAATTACAGATCTGAAAACTGGATTATGTTTGCTTGGAATTTGGCTAGAGAGGTAATTTAAGTACATACTAATGATGCTAAATAAAGAGCTGTGCAACAGTAAAAATGGAACCCGTTTAAAGAGAAGTAAAAAGAAAACTTTTAAAGGAGACTATAAGGTGCCTTCTTCTTTCACGGAGGAAAAAGTCAAAACGCTCTTTTTTGCTTCAGAGTAAACGAGAAAAAAGTATCATATTATTATCCTTGGATATTTAGCTATCCTTCTACCGAAAATAGCGGAGATTCATCTAGCTGTTTCGCCGCGATGAGGCGGCAAGGCCGGCAAGGATATTCATACTGAGAGTTGGCACGGTTAGCAATGTTCAGACGTTTTGACAGTTTTTTTTTTAAATCTATGGCCCATCCATGACAAGACATGGTCAAGGTAGAAGAATGTGTTAACAAATGAATGCTACAGTGCTGTGCGGGTTTTCATAGACGAAGAATAAAATTACACCATATGTATCTATGAAAACAAATAATAAACTAGTTAACCTTACTCATAGGAAATAGAGACAGACCGAGAGGACAACTTGGGAGTAGGTCATAAAAAACATAGGTTTTACTGAAGATTATATGAAGTAGTTGCAACGCTAGGGAATCATATGTCACAGATGTAGACGAACTACAAAGTTTAGATAAGTTAGCAATTTCAAAATAGGACTTAATACTTTAAAACAAAAAAGATTTTGTATGTTTGTAAGTGTCGTAGCTTCATCAAGTCAAAACGGCTGTAGAGATATCAATTCTTTTTGGTACTGGGCATCCACAGATGGTTATATATTACTGTTTACTCAACTATACTAAGGAAAAAAAAGGGTTAGGATTTTTTCTCCTGCACTAACGAAGTAGCCGCCACGTGTCACATGATCCGACAAAGCTGTTACTCTGGTGGAACCATGGAGTACTCTAAATAAGTTTTTATAAAATCCCTGCGAAACCAGAAGAACCGAGTCGCCTGCGACTACGTAGCTGCCCAGACTTGTTATGTATTTCACAACAATAACTAGGCTTTGCCTCAGCGCGTGTCCGGCCCGCGGCGACGTGGCACGGCATAGAATAAAATAAAGCTTAAGGGCTTATTACGACCGGGAAGCAGCAATACGTTAGAGTGAGAGGCTTTAACTTCCCTCTGCCATTTAGGATGATAAATTCAGTCTTTGCTCTGGAATTTGATATCCTGTACTCAATATAAATTATGCTACACTTATAAAAAAGTTCAATTTTTGGAAAAACTATGAAAACTTATTTTGTGCTTTTGGCGATTTCTAAATGATCAAAAATTTAAAACAAAGATAACATTTGACCATAAGGCATTATGACGTCATCAAACTATGTGCGTCTTGACAGTTCATAAAAAGGAGCTGCTTATGATCTGTCAGTCAACAAAAATTTAAAAAAAACCCGTGCTCACAATAGCCTATGTGACTCCCACAACCAAATCGAATTCAAGGATACCTAGGTATGTTAAATTCCATTAAGGCGATACGGCTGGCGATAAACCCTCCTGCCGCAGTCAGTAATAAGTATTGTACCCTTTGAAAACCCTAGATTTTAGAGATTAGTAGCTAATAACATATGTATATTTATGCAAATGACGTCATCGAACCGCAGCAGCTACGGCATTGCTTATAGGACAAACAGAAACATTTTCGTAGCTAAATGTCCCGTACATAGCAGCATCGGGTGTATTATACGAATTTTTACTTTTTGAGCGTTGCAATGGATCCAATGCCGTTATAAAAAGAGTGTGTCTTCTGTGCTTGTGTTATTATATAATCTTTGCCGCACCACGCCACAGACCACGCGACGGCTGAGTCACCCTATTTGCGCGTCAGCTGTATGTATTGTATGTATTGTTGATTTTGACCTTATCGCGGCGGCGAACGGACGAGAATCGATTGTCTATCGCAATTCAGACCTTATCATTCATTATTATGGGTTTCAGCGCATTGCGTTTTTGACAGACTAACAGCCTGTTATAATCATTTGTAAAAATGTCTTGGCGGATTATGTAAATATGTAATACGATTAGCTGCGTATTGTGGAGTTTGTCAAATTATTTATTTCAATCATATATAAATAAATAGACTTGCCTATTTCAAGTGAAAGACCTTAGCCTAGTTTCTTGATATTACTATCTTCCCCTATAACTTGGAGACTCTACGCTCGAAATTGTAGATGACTATAAATACCTAGGACAAACAGTCCAGTTGGGTAGATCCAACATCGAGAAAGAGGTCACTCGTCGAATCCAACTCTGATGGGCAACATTGCGGAAGCTACGTAATATCTTCTCGACCCAAATACCGCACTATCTTAAGATGAAGGTTTTTAACCAGTGTGTTGCTAGTGATGACATGCGGCACTGAGACATGACTCACAAATCTCACATTGGGCCTCATATGAAGGCTCAAAGTCACTCAAAGGGCAATGGAGCGAGCTAGCTCGTAGTCTCCTTGCATGATCGAATCAGAAATGAGGAGATCCGCAGAAGAACCAAGGTCGTCGATATAGCAAAGGTTCTCGAGTGGCGACCGCGTACAGGACGACGCAGCGTGGGTAAGCCCCCAACAAGGTGGACCGATGATCTGGTCAGGATCCAGTGGCGTGCGGTCCATATAGGCACAAAGGCACTGCCTACCCTGAACGACCACGGTTCAATACTGGCACAGAGAAACTGCCTACCCTGAAGCCCTGAACGGCCATGGCTCATGCGGGTGGCGGACGACAGGTCGTTACGGAAGTCCTTGGGAAAGGCCTTTGTCCAGCAGTGGACGACCTTGGGCTGATATGATGACTAGAATCGTAAACATACCGGTTCGAGCATTTGATTCGATTTGTTGTGAAGACAGAGACCACGTACAATTTGTAACATACTTAGCATTGTTTTGAGATTCTTTATAACTAGTAGCAAAACACAAAACAATCTATAGCATAGTTGGCTAGCTACTTATTGTCTTTGTTTAATATATACTAGAAGGTGCCCCCAAACTTCGTCCGCAGAGGAGAAAAAAAAACAGAACCCTATTTTTCTCTTCAGCGTAGTCCGGTAAAAAGTATCCTATAACCATCTGGAGATACCTAGCTACCCGTGTAATAAAAATAGTTGAAATCCGTTTAGCCGATTTGGTCTGGTGAAACCGCAACGAAACATACAAAAAATAAAAAATATATATTTCGATTTGGTGACCTCAAAATAGTCCGTTACAATCATTTTTTTGAAAATCAGCGTCTCCCACTACCCAAAGGTTTTCCGGAAGAGATCGCTGTTTAGAGATAAAACCGCCTGTTGTTTACCTATCCTTGTATGTATTATTTTCTGTACTCTGTTTTGTGAGGTGTGCATTGAGTTATTGTATTGTACGCTAGTCATTTTAGTAGATATCAATTGAAGTACTATGTCACTTTTATTACTTCAATAATTTCATATTGCCGCAATAATGTCGTTACTGCGACAAGATACTAATACCAAGATTGTGAAATGCTGCTTGGTAAATTATTAGAATAAAATAATTAAGCCCTTCTGGCACATGTGTAACTGTCTTTACAGCTTAGGCCCATCTGGCATGTATGTAAACCTTTATTTGTGCTTTTTCAAAAAATGGGTAGTTTGCACAAATTGTAACTTTGACAGAGGAAAATACATCTTTTCTCAGTCCACCCGTGACCATGGAAAGCTGGAAAACTTCCGAAACGTCGGGAACTAAAATGAGATAATATACGCGATATAATCCGTTAAATTGTTTTATTTCAATGAGTAATAATCGCGGAAACAGAAGAAAATATCAAGATCGTATAGTTATGTTTATCTATTGACTTGGACAGATATAGAGTTTATGTAACAGCAGACGTCGACTGGAACAATGCGAAGGGCAGTGCGCTTTAGAATGTACACTGGCTTATTTCTAAACGGACAGAAACTATGTTCATATAACGTTGCTTGCGAAGCTGAAGGTCCTGGGTTCAAATCCCGGTAAGGTAAATATTTGTGTCACGGAGCAATATATATTTGTTCCTGGCCTGAGTTTTAGATGTTTTATATTATGGATTTATCATCACCATTTTCCTGCCTATATCCATTAATTTGGGTGTCGGCACTGTCGGCGCATCATGTTTTTTTCCTTGAATGAATGAATGATTTATTTCCATAAAATATGAATAGAATAGAATACCATAAACATATAATAATAAATAGTCAGTCAGTATTACAATTCATTATTACCATGTCAATAAACTATAAATATATAATGTCCTATTTAGTTTGTGTCGGCTTTCTTCTCAACAGTGGTCTCCGCTTGGGAAATGCCGTAGAGCCAGACTTGTAAAAGAGCCCCTGTGGCCTACTTACAGAATAAACAATTTGTATTTGTTAACAAGTAAATTACTATGTCTTGCTTATTTGTTAGAGTCTAATGTAAGGTACTCTTTCACGAAATAAAAACAATTATCCATTAAATAATCCTTCCATACCTTCCTATCAGCCGTCACCTCGACTCCCAGAAATGGAGGATTACGCAATAACTAATATTTTGGAGACGGTCGATAGAAAAAGAAATTTCAAAATAGTCGATTCGTCTTCGAGTAATAAATTAAAAAAAAAACAACAACATTACGACCAATTGAGAACCCTTATTCTTTCTTGAAGTCGGTTAAAAATGTCATTACTACGGCACAGAGTCCAAGTCTCCAAAGCCGGAATTTAAATTTATCTGACGCATCACGCGACGCGATGATCAGATACATAAATCCGGCTGTATGCAAATTCCATACGTTCTTGAGCAGAGTCACCTAAAGGTGCGTCCACACTTGTATCATTTGCTCGTATCCGATCACCGTGCCGTAGCATGACTGCGTATCGCGCTGCTTGGACGCTTACTGCCGGCGCGCTGATAATGCCGCACTCTTCCGATACAAGTGTGTAATACGCGTAGCAAATGGATTTCGAGTGATCGGATCGGCGCAACGTCCAAACGCGTGATCGTGACACGCGATCATGCTACGCAACGATGATCTGATACGGGCAAATGATACAAATGTGGTCGCACCTTAATTTAAGTAAAGTAATAGAAATCGCACAGGTCAAAACATTGAGATCGGATGCCTTTCTAAACCATTATCTTTGAAAGACATAATGTATCTCTGTTTATCATAAAATAATTTGTCATATTTATAAATTATTGAATACCTAGATCATTCTACAGAACACACTAGGTTAACTGTTTGAAAAATGGCTTCGATTTTATAGACCCTTTAACGTTGCAATCCGAGATGGGTTCCGAGGTGAAAAGGTTCAATTTTCCGTGTGCTGAGAAGTGTCGCCGCTAAAATTGAACCTTTTACGTTACCAATAAGGTTCAATTTGGAGTGCAGCGGGACGTGCGGTGCGCTTGCGTTTTGCAGCCCATCTCGGAATGCCTCCTTTACAGATAGATAACGTCATGTTACGGTAAGGCGATCTGCAATCTGCATTGGGAGACGAAGAATAAAGACCACTATTAATAATATTTTTTGTTTGTTTGCCAGCGAGCTATGGAGCGTAGCATATTAGGTGTAAAATTAAGGGATCGTTGTCCGGAACTCCACGCTACGCTTCCAAACTCAAATAATCGACGTAGCTCGGAAGGCGCCAGGTTAAAGTGGGACTGGACTGGTCATGTTTGCTGCATACAGAGTGAGCTGTGGGCCAAGATTACCCACAGAGTGGAGACCCGATAGCTCTAAACGGAGACGCGGCAGACCTCATGGGCGATCGCGGGATGAACTAGACTCCTTTCTTATCGAATGGCCAGAAACCGCCCAGGACAGAGAACATTGGACGAAGAAGGCCTCCCCCTTCTTCTCTCAATGTTCTCTGCCCAGCAGTGGGACATAACGGGCTCAGAATAATAAAATAAATAATAAGGAAGTCGCAACAAATCTAAATTACATAACATGACGACGGCAGCCAATTATACAAAAGCTTATTTCTATTTAGAATGCTTTTATTTTCAATGCATTCGGCTTTGCAATGTATCAGCGCAAAGTCCTATGTATTGTTGATATGTTTACTAGTAAAGCTCTTTTGGCACGGAGTTCGGTGTGGGTGGTTCCGAATGGCGTCACGTTTTGGGTAAATCGCAATAGTTTACGAATCCGTTGATTATATTATAGACGGCGTTAGGAACGAGACTATACCATAGATTATAAAGTCAGGGTTCGACTTCGATAGGTTAATCTTATCATAATATCATAATGTTCACGATAATTGGGTACTTTCCTGCAGTATTAACTAATATAATGATAATGTCGTGCTTACAGTTAAATGCTATTTCGGAAAATACGCAGAAAATATTCATTGACCCTCTCTTTTTACGCTTTTGGTTTTAAAATTATCTAAAATTAAAAATATGGAAGCTATTTGACTATTTTTCTTTGAAACTTCATACTCTCGTTTTGACAGTTCATAAAAAAGAATTGATTTGACCTGTCAGTCAAATACCCTATTATCAATCGATAAACACAACCACGGGTAATTTTACCAAGGTCTGAAAGTTACTAATGACTGTAGAGATGCGCAAACCATGGTTTTGTAACACTCACATCACATTTGTCATATCACACTAAGTACATTGATGGATTATAGTAACTTTGCTTTTCCGCGAAATAGTGTCTTGGTTATGGATCTATATCGGAATCCCTAACTTCACTTGTCCTAATGTATAATTTGCCATAATTCAATTTTTTTTCAAAAACCGTAACCTTTTCAGGATTGTTATAAATCAAACCTAATCTACACAATGATCTTTTAAAAAATCCTGAAAAATTATGGTTTCTGAAAAAAATGCGTTAGGACAAACGACATCAGGGATTCCGAAGGAGACCCCTTGGTTATATGACAATAGATTGTGCTCAAATGCGCGCATATTTTCATGCAGTTTCCACAAAAAAATAACACATGCAAATACAACAAACCACCACCAAACAGTTTAATCCTCGACACGAGTTTCGCCTATAATAAATATAGCATACCTATGTATAACTATAAACTTGATACATCACCCGTTGAAATGACATTGACGTATTAGGTATGTGGAGGGATAAGAGAAAGGGTAGACCAAGGAAAAGGTGGATGAATTGGATTACGTAAGAGACGACATGAACAGGAAGGATGTGAGTGATGAGATGACGAGTGATAGAGAGGTATGGAAGAAAAATCCGAGCTGAGCCGACCCCAAGTAAATGGGATAAGAACAAGCGAATGATGATGACTAGTATTTTATATCGAATGTTGGTAGGAGCGCCGCTTTATAGGGAACAGACTGATTATAAACCCAAAAGTGATGTCTATGTTAACAGGTGCTATACTAAGATTAATAATTAAATTCCAAAATCTGACGTTCACTGTGATTACTCCATTTTGGTTGAAGCGTAGGTATATATGTATATTTATAAATAAGGCGTACCTCAATTTCACGAAATCCCATAGATAGTGTGACTGTGGTGCAATAAACGCAAGTAGACTGTATTAACTCGCGCAAATCACTAATCAAAGTGTAAACAGGACTCAAGCGGGAGCGGGACTTTGCCCCCAAACTAGAGCCTTTATTTTATTTGATGTTATTAAACTTGGGGGTTTTAGCAGGTACGCTATGCCACCCCCATAATACAGATCATCACAATAGGTGCAATGCTTACTTAGAATTAATTACCAACTGTATCCCAAAGAGGAGAAATAAATCTTAACACTACAGTAGTATGTATCATGGCCTCATCAGACACAGGTGAAGCCAAGATACTGTTACACGTAGTACCGACGTTATACAAGGCCAGACCGCGGCGCTGGGCCGTGCTCCAGGCGCATTCCGGCAACACATTTTGAACGTCCTCTATTGTACTACAAATGAGACAATAGGGTACTTGACTGACAGATCAAATCAGTTCATTTTTATAAACTGTCAAAACGGTCAGAAAGTATATGAAGTTTGAAAGGAAAAAAGTTTATGACGTCATAATTCTATACATATTCTAATTAGTTTTTGATCATTTTAAAATCGCCAAAAGCTTAAAAATATGTATTTATTAATAATATTTTCTTCTGTTTCCGCGATTATTAGTCATTGAAATAAAACAATTTAACGGATTATATCGCGTATATTATCTCATTTTAGTTCCCGACGTTTCGGAAGCTTTCCAGCTTTCCATGGTCACGGGTGGTCCACCCGAACTCGGAACGACCTCGAAACGTCGGGAACTAAAATGAGATAATATACGCGATATAATCCGTTAAATTGTTTTATTTCAATGTATTTATTAATGTTTTCTACGTATTTTCAGAAATAACATTTAACTGCAAGCGTGACATCATTTATGTTGACTACAGGAAAGTACCCAATTTGGTGTATCTCATAATTTCATCAAAAACTAATTTATTTATTTATCGCAATGGGTATATATGAAGGGGACTCCTATAATTGTTTATCAGTATACATAGTGAGGTCGTAAGCGAGGTCAAAGGAAAATATCAACAACAGTGGAAAAATATTATGACGAGCTCTCATTATCAAAAGGAATTTGGTATAAAACTATTCAGAACGAACTTCCACGATACCCACCCACCTTTTGAAAATATAGAGCCAATGAGGAAAAACGTTGTTTCAATTCTTCAGGTGACTGTTGGCAGCCGACTTGACGCAACAGCAGCATTCGACGCGGCGTCGCGACACTACTTGTTTCTATGTATTTCTATGAAATTCCCTCTACGAGGCTAGCGACGCGTCTTCGAGCGGCAGACACCGGAGCAACGACACGTCGAGCGAGTTTCTTTTTAAAATGTTTTTTTTTCTGATTCTGAAGAAGATACTGTCTGAATTCTTTCATATCGTTTTTCAAATGTTTATTGATCAGTATTGAATAAGTTCCCTCACTTGCTCTGCATTTCAGCATAGGACTTTTCGTCTTTTTCTGTTTAATAAAAACAATTATTTATCGCTTTTTTCCTCTTCTAAAAAAAGATATACAAAATTGCGATCACTATTCTCTAACACGTCAGACATCTTGTTTCACGGAACACTCGGAACCAACTGGATGCCGTCTACTGCTGCCGTCTGCAGTCGGGTTCGAAATCATGACTTCAGCGACACGTCGTCTGCTACTGCTGCGTGGAGTCGGCTGCAAACCGTCACCTTTAAGGCCGAAACTCACCGGATGCGTGCGCAGCACGTGCGCGTGTGCGTCGTGTGCGCGTTGTATCGTATGAAATATCATAGTAGATGGCACACCGCTTGCGTGGCGTGCACGTTCGCAGCGGTGTGTCATCTCTTATGGGTATTCGTACTTTACAACGCGCACGCCACGCGCATGTCTAAGTGCACGCCACGCACACGCATCCGGTGTGGCTTGGCCTATAGGCTGCGAACTCGAGGAGTTTGCGTACCTAAATTGAAGGCAGGGGCAGATGTGTAGCAAATATCGTTAAATATACTTCATGAAATGGTGCAGACCTTTCGCACCCGCGCTATGAGACGGCAGTGTCGCCCGATATCCAAGGCGGTCGGACTACTGTACATTCGTTCTATATACTACTAGAAGGCCCGCAACTTCGTCAGCGGAGAAGAAAAAATCATAACCCAGTTTTTTTCTTCAGCGTTGTTGAGTAAAATATATCCTATAAACACCTGTGGATGCTTAGCTACCCGTTAACTAAAAAAAGTTGAAATCTGACTTCGCGATAAGCCGATTTCGCGTAATGACGCCACAACAACACATACAAAAGATCCAATACCCAAATAGTTTTTGTTTTGAAAATATCTTCAACGTGCAGACAAAAAAAATTTACAACTTTATAGTATTCTTTGATTACTTTTCTGTGAGCTTGCATTTAACGCAAATATACGTCTCGAACGACATACGAGAAACGCAGACGCGACGAGTTATCCTTCTTAACGCTCAAGGCTCTGAGAGATCACTTTACAAGGAAAAAACTGCAATATAGTGTTAGTCATATGTTAGAAAAATACAGAATGTTCCTATTTTGCATAAATAATCACATATGACTCAGGCATTCTTGTTTGCGGGCAAAATTTGTTCCGCGGTATATTTCATCGTATCGGTAAATTCTTTACGCGTTATTATGGTAGACTGAGATGAGAAGTACTGCTTTTTTTGTAGGTTCTGACTTCAAGGCCGTATTATCCATAAGGCGATATAGGCAACTGCCAATTGGCCCCATCCCACCTAGAGACCTACTCCAACCTACCTTTAAGTATAGGTAAAAAATGGTTGTATAATGATAGCGTCATAAGAAAACAGGAGTCATTATTTTACTACGCCACCTATTTCGTCTCTTCCTCCCTTCTTCTTTCTTTCTCCCCCCCCCCCTTCTCGCTCACTCTCCCTCATTTCCTACATGCAAAGTATCCAACTCATTTCTTTTTGTTTATTTAGGATTTCTATAATAGAAACTGTCATTTAGCATCAAATTTTTTATAGATAATTTAATAGATAAGTACCTTATCGTCTGCATTCTTAGGTATTTAAAAGAAAGTAACCAAAGAAACCAAGTGCCTCGTGCCATTCCGTCAATCAAGGTAATCTTATTTTTTTAATATTACAGGGCATTTTTACACAAATCGAACTAGTCCAATGGTAAGCTCAATAAAGTTTGTGTTATGAGTACTAGACGACGATGTATTTAATAGATATATTACTTGTATACATAGAAAACATTCAAGAGTCAGGAACAAATATTTATGCTCGTCACACAAATATTCGCCCTTACCGGGATTTGAACCCAGGACCTTCAGCTTCGCAGGCAACGTCACTCCCACTGAGCTAAACCAGTCGGCTTTTGTATCTGTGGTACGATGCCACTGGCTAAATGACACGAATCACGTGGTTTTTTGTTTACCTATTTGAAGTACCTAAAATAACAAACTATAGAAAATGTGCAGTATCCGCTTGTCATGTCTGAACGATCGCCTGACCTACCAGCGGAAATAAATGATAAACCGTTATCAATTTCATTGAACTTGGCTTATTTCTGCGGAGTTATTGTAAGTCTTATCAGAGGTAGGATATAAAAAAAAAATACTATATGTATGCGCCGCGTGAATAGGCGCAACTGTACAAATATGCGTTGGTTTAATTTATTAATACATAATGCTCTACGAACTTCTTTTGTTATGTTGTCTTCTTGTATATTTTTTTCACTGCATGAAATGTAGTACAAGACAATTTATTGCCTATTTTCATATGTCAAAAACAGTCATATATTGTTTTTTTTATAAAAGTAGAAACGTCTGCTAGCGATTATCTAAATTTAAATATTACAGCGGGAAGTTCAAAAATTTTCATAATCTTCTTTTAAATATTTCCATCTATACAATTATAAATACGCATGTCTCTACACATTGAAGGTTCACTGAATATTATTTTTGAATGTTTTGTATATTTGTATGTGTCACTGTGGCTTCATCACGCCAAATCGGCTGAACGAATTTCAACTATTTTTGGTACACGGGTATCCAATCCACAGATGGTTATAGGATACTTTTTACCCAACTACGCTGTCGAAACAACGCTGGGTTATGACTTTTTTCATCCGCGAACGAAATTGCGGGCGACTTCTAGTTTAATAATAAGGTATATTTATTGTAGTCTCATATCAGGTCTGACATAAAGCGTTTCAGTGAAGATGATAAATTAACCCAGAAGTTTTTAATTTGGAATATCCATCATAAAGGTGCTCCGTCACTTGGAGCATTCACCTGTCATGTAACGTTACAGAGTCGGTGAGGAAGGAGAATGCTCGTCAAGTCTGGGAGGCTATACTGTAATGTAATGCTCATAATCGAATCTGAAACGTTACATTACAGGCAAATGCTCCAAGTGAGGGAGCAATTAATAAACCGCGCACCTTTTAGAAATAAAACATTAGAGCTATTTTAGAGTCAAAAAAATCGGCTATACATACATAGTATCGTAGCGTTCGATCCATTGAGGCATTAAGACACTCCTTCCATTCCACTATTCCGCTTCTAAATCCAGTGGGTTAATTAGTGTTACATTTATACAAAAATTGGTTGTCTGTAAAGTCGGTTTACGGACGATAATTTTACGTGATAACGTGGAAGGGAAGCCAAACTCTCGCGCTCTTGCTTGCACGAGGAACGTGACAATCAGTCATGCTTTGTCGTGCGTGCAGCCAGTGTTCATCGATTTATAAGACGTTATCACGTCAAAAAACCTTTTGTACAAATGTAGCACTACGCTAAAGGTGCGTCCACATTTGTATCATTTGCCCGTATCAGATCATCGTCGCGTAGCATGATAGCGTGTCACGATCACACGTTTGGACGTTGCGCCGATCCGATCACTCGAAATCCATTTGCTACGCGTATCACACACTTGTATCGGAAGAGTGCGGCATTATCGGCGCGCCGACAGTAAGCGTCCAAGCAGCGCGATACGCAGTCATGCTACGGCACGGTGATCGGATACGAGCAAATGATACAAGTGTGGACGCACCTTAATATACCTCTCTAAGGGCCCGGCCAAGACAACGCGCGACCGGCGGCGCGGCAAGCGAATTCCTCATACATTGCGTGTGATGCCAGCCAACCGCTAAGCGCATTGCTCAGCGCTTAATGCTTTAAGCAAACGTTAAGATAATTCCAGTAATTTAGCGCAGAATCCTCTGCGTTACCCCTCAGTTACCAGAGACAATAATAGGCCTTGAGAAGAATGACTTAAGTTCATTAGGGTGGTAGGAGCACTTAAGTCTGTACGGATCTGTGAAAAAGCTGTGTTCTGTCAATGTTGGACGAATGTGCGGTAATATGAATGAAATTGTGTACTTCAATACAATAACAATTAGAATCAAGATCTTTAAGAAGTTAAGTCGGAATTTCGACGAAATGCTTCGCAAATTCTTCTTCGCTGAGTGATAATCCCGCGTTGCGAATGTATTTCACTTAATTATTGGGATTCCCAAAAGGGAATATTCCCCACAATCAGGAATGTTCCAGGAATCTTAATCGAGAATCACCCATTTTTCGCTTCGTAACACGTGAAAAGAAAGTAACTTATGTCACTCCTGTGGCAAATTAAGACAATGGGCTCAATCACGTAAAATAACCAACTATACTTACAACTTACAATCTATTATTCATGGAGTCAAAATCGATGATCTAATGCAATTTCAAGGCGGTTGGAACCTATTTTTATATAGTGGTTGGAATTGTGTCTTACAGTTTCCGAATACAATGATATTGTTTGCTTCATGTGGATAGGCGGGTAACTATATAGATAAGGAGGCTTTTTTGGCGGAGATATACCTTTGAAACTGTGCCAATCAAAACAAAGCGAGATTATCAGCAATTTCGCTGGGCCGTTATTTATAAACGGCTGATCACGACCACTGTCATTGTCAACCACGCTGTTAAAAATTATGTTACTTAATTAACATGTCAAAGGAACACGATTAGACCTGTAAAATTCCCGAAAAGCAAGGAAATTAAGATAACATTATTTAAAAACACATCACTTTCCTTCATTTTTAATTGAAAAAATGTGATCGTCATCATTTTTCAGCCCAAGGACGTCCACTGCTGGACAAAGGCCTCTCCAAGGATCTCCACCACAACCGGTCGTGCGCCGCCCTACAACGGTTTCCCGCGAAAAAAAATACAACTTCGTATAAACCTTGCTTTTTCGGGAATTTTATAAGTTTGTGGTTTTTTTGCATGTAAAATTACATAATTTCTAAATCGGCTCAATGGATTTCGACTATTTTTGGTACACGGGTAGCTAGGCATCTCCAGATGGTTATAGGATATTTTTTATCCGACTACGCTGTCAAAAAAAAGGGGTTATGACTTTTTCTCCTCCGCGAACGATGCTGCTATATTAACATATTATTCGGAATACATCTGAAACCTTTTTCGGTACAAGAGTTAATTCCTCAGAGGAATGTGGGGAAAGGAACTTCGCAGACTTATTAGTATTTGTTCAGAATTGTACTTAACTTCTATACGATAAAGTTGGTATTGCCAAAGTAACTAAGTAAGATGTATGCGAAATTTTTGAAATCTAAATAAAGGGCCACGCGTTTGAGATAAGATAACGTATAATAGGTATGTGTGTTGTTTGAGATATCACAAGGCGAGTATCGGAAGGGCATATAGTTTTGTTACTTTACTTGTAAAGAAGAACTTATGTTTATATTAAGTAGATCCAAGTTTATATGTTTAGAGACGGTAAAAAGTAAGTTTTAATACAATATTGATACAAAGATCTAAGTAGAAAAGAAAAATTAATTGCGATCCACTGCAGTCTAAGCCGGAATCGAACCAGCGTCTCTGTTATACCGGAACAGCGTCCTATCCGTTAGACCATCAGACCGCTTGCAGTGGATCGCAATTAATTTTTCTTTTCTACTTAGATCTTTGTATCAATATTGTATCAAAAAATATGTGATGTTTTCACATTAAAAATATAAACAAACACTAAGTTTTAATAGTTAAAAAAATAAGTGTGCAATACTTACCAGCGTTTGTAATATTTGTAATGTAAAAGTGAATTTTTGTTTTGCCTTCTATAACTGTGAAACGGAGTCACTGATCGAGGCAATTATTGCAAAGAGTGTGGATAGCGGCTCGAGAATGAGAAAAAATGGAACATAATTTTGTTTTTAAGAAACGAAGCCTCGTTTCTAGACCCCATAGAGGGTAACAAATGTAAAGGTTGACAGTTCTTTTATAATATGGACAGGCAACGACATTCAAGGCCGAATGCGTGTGCGTGACGTCCACGTAGACGTGTGAGTGGCGTGCGTGTTGTAAAGTACAAATTCTCATAAGAGATGACACACCGCTGCGTATATACGCACACGTCACGCAAGTGGTGTGTCATCTCTAATGAGGCATTGGGTGTGGCTGGGCCTTAAAATCACAATACATTTTCATACAATCCCTTTTTTTATAACCTGATTGTAAACTCGGTAGGTCTGACTAGACTGCCTTAACAGTAATTGGAATCAGTAGGGAAAGCGCAAACCCACAAGCAGGAATGCCAGCGCGGCCACTTAAGAGTTGGAGTGGGACGCAGTGCGCAAGTCACAGATTGGTTGAACCGGTTCTATTCTACTTGGAAAATAGGAGATGTAGCATACAATCCCTCGTAAAAACTGTATGAGAAGAGTTTCGATAACGCTGCGTACGAGAAAAACTCGTCCCGCCATCAATAATACTGATAACTTTTTCAAACTTTCAAACCCCGTAACGGGTCCAATTCAGCAAATTCTCCCTTACATTCCAACAGGATCGTAAGTGTCTATCCCTCACAGTGTCATACGTCGTTATTCCACTGAAGATGTGAAATACCCTTCGATTTAGCAAAGCAATTTGGAAGGAGATAAAATTGCCAAATTATGCAGGTGTGATACGACATTGGTGTTTTTTTACAACGGGCTATGTCATTTAATCTCGACCTTATATTTTCAAAAACAAGGTCCAGTGCAAAGAAATCGAAACGGGAATAAGGCTTTTTTTTAAAAGTACCTCATTTACTCTTTGAGCATCTTATTCGTAAAGGAGTTTGAGATGCCATGTCACGCCGCGGTATAAGTAGGTACATATATTTAACTGTTTACATATTTGAAAGATGTGGTATTTATTGATATTGATAAATATGTACTTTTGCCGACACCACGCCTCTAGTACATACATATGAGGTTACTAGATACCAAATTAAAAAACCCGCACGCCCCCGACACACCATAAAAAAAACGATATATTCAAACGGCCAAACCCATTTTCATGAACCATAGCTAAGACATTCTCAATTAAATCGCCTTTATAAATATAATAAAAAAAACGAAATCAAAATTGGTTTACCCGTTTAGACTTACAATGCCAAAGAGGCACAGTTAACAACTATTTCGAGGAATAGAAATTCTTAACTTATGCGCCAGATTTTTGAGCGGAATCCATCGTGTAAAACCATCTCGCGTTTTGGTCCTGTCTCTTAGAAAATAACGAATGTTTTATATCGCCTAAAGTTTTGGCAGTAATAAAGTATCAAATTCGTTCCGTCGCCTATTTAATTGGACTTTAGTTCGTTTAATAAACAAGTCTGGAGTTTCCTCTATAGCTGTGATTACGGTATCTAACGTGCGTCTCTTTCCCACACCGGGCTGGGGTGGATGTGCGAAAGAGACAGTGAGGTCGGAGCCAGCAGCCGTTACCATGATAACACCCCTAGTCTGGCTCGCCTATTTTGGGATTAATACTGATACTTATACAATAGGCATAGCCCATCCTTATTCATATTATACAATTTGTCTCGGAAAATACTTTAGGCACGTGGGCAGAGATGAAAATATATATTTATACCAACTAGAAACTAGAAGGTTGCAAACGTCATTTGCGGAAGAGAAAAATTACAATCCTCCTTTTTACTTTAGCGTAGTCGGGTGAAAAGTATCCCGTAACCATCTGTAGATGATCAGCTTCCTGTGTACAGTCACCGGCATTTAGTAACCTTGTCACTTTAACGTCGTGTTTGAAATGTCATACGAAATTGTCAAACGATTAAAAGCGACCAGGTACAGAAATCATGACTTATTTATGACGGTGACTGTACTAAATATAGTTGAAATCCGTTTAGCTGTTTTGGCGTGAGAAAGCCACAATTACACATACAAAAATACAAATAAAAAAATATATATATTTTACGATTCAGCGACCTTCAAGTCCGTATTACTTATTTAACAGCTTTGTAATAAATAGTATAGATATGCAAAGGTGAATTCAGATAATTTACAATTTGGGGTAATTTCGAAAAACAACTCATGACTCCGACGATATCAACGCTCACAATCTTTTAGCCATTCAATGCTCAAGATCTTAAGACAGTAACACATGGTGGTATTGCAGAGCTTTTCTTAGTGGTTGTGATTGGTGGTATCTGATTCTAGTAAAAATAACCAGCCAAGTGCGAGTTGTACTCGCGCACTGAGGGTTCCATACAAAATATACGCTACAAACTGCAGTATCATATGAAAATCCAGTGTAAGCAGAGCCCTACTCCTATAGCAAGATGTACGCGGTCTTCGATCATTTTATATTGGTTACTGACGTAGACAAACACAAAAATTATACTGTTTTTAGTATTTGTTGTTATAGCGGCAACAGAAATACATCATGTGTGCAAATTTCAACTATCTAGCTATCACGGTTCATGATATAGTCTAGTGATAGACGGACAGAAAAACAAACAGACACACAGACCGACCGACAGACGGACGGACAGCGGAGTCTTAATAATAGGGTCCAGTTTTACCCTTTGGGTACGGAAACCTAAAAACAAGCAATAATTCATGACTGCACTTTTTCTTAAGTCTTCGAAATGTTTACGTAATTTCAACTCCGAATCACACACACACTGTTGTTTCTATTTACTAAAGCGGCGAAAAATTTATCAAAGGTTTGCGCGACAGTTACATTTTAAACGTATGGAAATGAGAAGAAATATCCAACCAAGAGGACCCCTCGGATATAAAACGGGTACGAAATAAAGCTAACAAACGAAGGGTACCTCACTGCCCGACTAATAAAAAAGCTTAAGGACACGCACATATGTGACACATACGACCTTGTTTATTAGAACAGAGGAAACCCCCGTAAAAAATATGTCAGGCACCCTTTTAAAGGTTTCTGCTACTATTAATTTTAATTAAACGAAAATGGAGTTTTATTTTATATTGTAGCAGAAACTCGTCAGCTTTTTGCTAATATGTTAACGCTTTACAGATACGGGCTGGAGCTGTTTTTAATGAAATTAATGAATGAACAACGAAAACGAACGGAACTAATATTTCGCAAACTAGTCAGTTTACTAGATAGTAAAATTGGTATGTACCTATATATTTACTAGAAGGCGCCCGCAACTTCAGGAGGAGAAAAAATCATAACCCCTCTTTTTTCTTCGGCGTAGTCGGGTAAAAAGTATCCGAAAACCATCTGGAGACTCCCAAAAGGATTTTTTTTTTTATAAAAGTCGTGTGTTTCGCACAGCTGCAAAATTATTTGGTTTCTAGTACCTTGAAAGCCTCGTTACGCTCAGGAATTTATATTTGAAGCACTCGCTCCGCTCGTGGTTCAATTTTACTTCCTTCGCTTACTCGGCTTTCAATTTAAGCACTTGCGCCAAATAACTTCGCAGAGCCTTGCATAACAAGTAACTATTTTGTTGCCTTTATATAATTAAAAATCGTAGTTTCAAAGAGTGACGTAACTATGGCAACAAGGTATAAAAAAAGGTTATTGACCCTATAAATTTAATTATTTAAACTTCGCTGTACAAAACAAACGTCAGTACAAATGGCGGACAGTCCATTAAGTCCGCAGCGGATTGAATGCGAAATACCTCTACTAGTCAACTATTAGGGCCAAACAAATGCATAGGGATGTTGACAACTTTTTTCTGTGCTATATTATAGAACGAGCTTTCAACAATAGAAATACTGGTGAAAAACTATTTCAATCTCATAAAAACTCTCCGAGGTACAAAAATAAAAACATCATAAAAATTACATTTTCGGACATTCCCAAAAAACGCTCCATACTAGCCTACGTGTGACGTGAGAGATTATTTGTCGCAGACTGTACAGACCGCGAGTAATCATTTTTTTAGCAGCAGCTTTACATTCGTAAAACACAGCTGGAACCCTAGTTCAGGCTATATACAATTTGAATTTCATTGTGTATATAGAATTTAGCAGTACCTCTCTGTATATTATGTTGGTTCAATAAATGTATTTGTATTGTGAGAGGACTATGAAGTTTGGCAAATAATTCGGAAAGGGTTATTTACGGGGGGATTTAATCAGATCGCCATCCGCGGAATGCCCGGCGCGGAGCCCTATCCAATTTCGCGTAAATTTACCAGATGGAGTGCATGCCGCCCGAGGCGCGGTGCGAATTACCTAGGTCGATATTTACAGCTACATCGTAGATATTTTTACAGTGAAGGGGAAAGATAAATACACAAAAAGTTTCAAAAATATGTACACACCAACTCTACTGTCCAGTAATTTGGACCAGATAAAGAAAAAAGTAGACGTCGTGTCGTATCGAGAAGTCAAAGAACTGGCATTAAGGGGCTCCAAGCGTAAATGTACGATTTTTCATGGTTTTTGTTTTGTATCTAGTCCCTGGAATGGCCAAACTTACTTTCGAAAGATGGTTTATATGATAGCTCGGTTTCTATTTAACACTTTCTTGCATTCGAAAATTAGAATATATTTATATGTAATTATTATATAAACCTTTGATAGACTCAAAACTTATGCCTAATTGTTCATTTTGAAAAGACCTAACTTGCTACGCAAGCATTTTCTTTCAAAAGCGTATATTTTTTGAGAAAAGTGGCTAAAACTGGTTTTTCGTCGTAAAAATAACAAAGTTTGATGTCATTTATCTTGGTTTCGGTGACTCTTGAAGATAAACTGCAACAGTATATTGGTAAAGACGGTCGCTGTCAACATGATGAGACATATACAAGATGGAATAGCGAAGAGCTACAGATCGAAGGTCAATCAGAGCTGTGAGCCCCTTAAGTAGAACGGACTGGAGAGACCTGCACCGACAAGAGTGAAACTCTCAAATAATAATAACTCTACTGTCATAGTAATAAGGTTTGGATATATATAATATATTTATGAGATTTTGCGGCGTTTGTTCCGCACTCCAAATTGAACCTTTCAATTTTCCGTGTCCACATTGGAGTGCGGAGGAACGTGCGTTCGCCGTCTGCGGTTGGCAATGAATTTGCACCTTAAGAGGCCTGAGAAAACAGTAAGCATGGACTTAATAGGGTCCCATGGCAAGTTATAACCGTGCAAAGAGGCTTATAATTTTACTTCTCCTTGATGGATGAAGTTGCTCGCACTAAAACTATAGTAAACAAATTTATAAGACCTATCCGTAGCGAGGTTTTATAAATAACCCTTATCACTGTGAGTCACGTTATCAGCTAGCGTTGACGTCATCTATAATGACGCGAGGTTGACTGGATCGGATACTTAAAACAACATCTTAAATGTTAGTCATCAATGATTAACATCGACTAGCATTTTTTTTTAATCACCTTGAACTGGGTTTGGCTAGGCCTCCCCAGTGGGGCCAGCGCAAACCCAACAATGGGCATCACATCCGCTTAAAGCACCCTCACCACCGGCGCCTTTTAGTACGTGTATATAAACGCGTTCGGTGACGTTACATCCACAAACGGTGAATATGTGGGCTTTACACGGCTTATCTGACAGTACTGTCAACGAGTGTTACCTTATGAAATAAGTAAACATTTTGTACAAGTCATAACCCTCTTTTTCAGCGTAGTCGAGTAAAATGTACCTATGCCCAGCTACCCGTGTTAAAAAAATTGTTCAAATCCGTTTAGCTGTTTTGGCGTGATGAAGCCACAACGAAACAAAGAACATAACAACGCAAAAAAACACTTTCGATTCAGTTACCTTCAAATAGTCCGTATGACCTTTTTTTTAAAATCTCCAATGTAATTTTCAACACTTTATAATAGTAAGTCGTACGTACTGACCTACAGCGCGTACTACACTTTGCTGTGTTCGCGGAGTAAAAGCGTCTCACTCCAACGTAGTTTCCCTGTGGTTAGCAACGTAGTTACAATTGCGTCGAAGCGCTGTAAGAAACTCAACATTCAAGCGTTTTAGAGGGTACCCTGTCGTTTAGCAAAGCTTATAATAAGCTTTTGATGACACCCTATCTGGTGCGGATGGATTTTGGTAAATTTCTACAATCACTGAATTGGTCAGTTATGTTTTGGTCGTGAATGACGGCGGGGAAGGGGGAGCGATATCCCCCATAGATCCCCCTTGTATCCATTAAGCTCGGTACCATACACATCGTACAGTCAGCGAAAATATCTGACACGTCCTAACAGCCCTAGAAATAGTTTTCTCAGATATTTATGCGCGCTTTGTTGTGGCAGATATTAATGCTGATGACTGTACCTAGTCTGTCCAAAGCAAAACAAAGTGATAGTTTCACAAAAATGAAATTCCTATACAGTACTTGTTATTGCACTAAGTCAAATTATACTGTTATTTTAACATAAAATAAATGAGTACGAGTATTAACGAATTTATATTGAATAAATTGTGAATATTAAATTAACAGACATTTAAGGCCGAAACACACCGGATGCGTGCGCAGCACCTGCACGTGCGCGTGTGCGTGGCGTGCGCGTTGTATCGTATGAAATCTCTTAGTAGATGGCATGTGCGCAGCGGTGTGTCATCTCTTATGAGTATTCGCACTTTACAACGGGCACGCCACGCGCACGTCTACGTGCACGCCACGCACACGCATCCGGTGTGGCTTGGCCTTTAGTTTACACTAGCTTCTGCCCGCGACTTCGTCCGCCTTAAATTCGTTTATCGCGGATAAGGGTATTTTTCCGGAATAAAAAGTAGCCTGTTCTTCCCCGTGACTCAAACTATCTCCATACCAAATTTCATTAAAATCGGTTCAGCGTGAAGAGGAAACAGACAGACTGACATTCACACTTTCGCATTTATAATATTAGTATATGGATTATATTCACATGTCTATCTTGACTGAATGTATAATGAGAAGCAATGTATATAAACTAAGATCGTATGTTACCATATGTTTGTTCATTGTGAATAAACGATTTCATTCATTCATCTATTGACATAGGTAATAACGAGTTATTGCATCTCGAAAAAAAAACGAGCCGTGTTTTTCCACGTAGTGTTTCCTATGATACCTACATGTAATACGCAACTAGCTATTCTTGCTTCGTCACAACAAACTACGTCGATAAAAACATATGAATCTCCCTCACTTTGTTTTACCACGGGGCATAGATTCGCGTCCAAGTACAGTCGCCATCAAATGTCTGTACATAACAGGGTGGTCAAAAATATATTTACATGGACTCTAACACCTTGACAATAGAGTCGTATTCAGATAATTGTGAGTAACTTGTTTGCTGCGATATGTCTGATGACGACTGTACCCTTTAGCCGAGTCGTGACTTAGTTGTGGGCGGGGCGCCGCCTACTTTATAGTCACGTACTTGGCTGTTTTTTGTTGAACCTTGGTTCGTTCGTGCGTTTTAGAGTTCAAGTCAGTGCTAGGATCAGAGACACGGTAAAATTCTACCGAGACAACTGTAATTCTGGTTAAAATGTACATGATTACTTGATTCTAGCCCCACTATCCCCTTTAAGTGGGTCTTGGACGTTTTCTATATATGTAAATATCGTAATTTATATCTTTACTAGAAAGTGCCCGCAACTTTGTTTGCGGAGGAGAAGAAAATCATATCGCTATTTTTTTCTTCAGCATAGTCTGGTAAAAGGTACCCTATAACCATCTGTAGATACCCAGCAACCCGCGTGACAAACATAGTTGAAATCCGTTAAGCCAATGTGGCGTTATGAAGCCACATCGACACATACGAACATACAAAAAATCCATAAAAATATTTTTCGATTCAGTATTGTTCAAATAGTATGTATCACTTCGTTTTAAATATCTTAAATGTACAGACATTTCAATATACAACTATAATAGTATAGATATTGTTTATATCGGCGCCAGGTACCCATAGTACAGGGTTTGCTTTGTTTGGGACTAGGTTGATTTGTGTAAGATGGTCCCTGATATAGTATTATAGTACCTACATTTAAAATCTTTAACAATAACAAGTAATTAAAAACTTTCAAAACAAGGGTGAAATTACTACCATAACATGTGTAACTGTGCTAATAAATATATTTTTACATCTGTAACAAATAAAACATTTGTATTTGTCGTACACAAGAAACCTTTTTTTTATTGCAGCCAAATCTTTACAAATTCACTACCTGCGTCATAAGACTGAGAAACAAAAAAATCCCTTTTGTTCAAAGAACATGAGAAGTAATTGTTTTGCTGTTGTATTATATCAGCACTAGGTTACACTTGCAGCTATTTCAAACATTTCGCTCCTCACTAGAGATATCATTCCAGAAAAACTTAGCCAAATGTATAATTCCCATCTATTTCCACTATCTCTATCAAAAATTACAACTGGTATTACCAAATGGGCATAAACAGACAAACAAATGTATGATCATTGTAGTGCTCAATAGTATATCAGTGCAGTGTACTACTCTCAAAGTCAAGAAATAGTACTCTGCACATTATTCATACATGTCTCAAAATCAAGTGCACATTTAATGTATCCATCTGCTTAAAAGCAGTAGGACCTAACCCTGACTCAGTGGCGTGCGATCCACATAGGCACAAAAGCAATGCCTACCGTGATTGATCCTGGCTCAATACAAGCAAAGCGAAACTGCCTACCCTGAAGGCCAGAACGACCATGGTAGCATATAGGCACAGAAAAACCGCCTATCATGCCCAAAAACCCTGTGCATGCTACTTCCTCTATTAGATCCATTTAATAACAAATAGCTGATATCCAAACAATTCCAGGAATAGGTGAAAATGACATTCCTATTTGTACATTCTGCTTATTAGTAATAGTAATGCAATATCATCAGGAATGATTATTACCAAGTCAATAGATGTCCAATTAAAGATTGAGAAGATTAAAAATACCACAACCATGTTTAAGTTTCCTGACACTACTGTCAATTAACCTTTGTTAAGTCTACAATAAAAAAAAAGGCCTATACATAGAATGCCTGTGTCAGTACTGTCACGAAATAGGTTGATACATATAATAAATACTTAACCCAAAATAGGCTTGACAAATTGCCACCAATAAATGACCCATTTATTGGTATACCTCTATATCACCAAATAGCAAACCTACACACATTTAACACTGGTGGTACCTAGAAATCAAATTGCAAGGTCACTGGTTTGAGGAGAATATCCACTCAATTTCCGCTCAATAATCTTTGAACAGGAAAACCAACATGCTTACTGACTTATATCCTGTTAAGGTAGTATGAAATAAAATAATTCATCACAGTAAAATAATTACAGTGTTCATCCAAAAACAGCTAAAAACTAGTTTCACATGTTGTATCTGGGTCCTCCCGTAGAATGCAATAGAATTCTAAACAGCTAACTTACGAGAGTTGATAGAGATATTCACAGATTGTTGAGCAAGATTCCCAAAATTTTCACTCTTCCACTGGTGACATAAGTAGCCAAATTTCAGATATTAAGAAATAGTATTTGCATTGCTTAGACTTGAAAAACCTTAATACTACAATAATTAGAACTTAAATTAACACGGGCAATTGATGATACCAAACAGATATTTATGTTGTTAAATAAGCAAATGAATTTGCATCATAATACATTTCCTATAGTTGATATTCTTTAAAAAAAATGATTATTTTGTATTTGTTAACTAAACTAAGGAGTAAGAAGAAGAAATATTCTTGTTTATAATATTGGAGATAGCACAGGCTTTTAACCCTTAGATGCATTAAGTATCAATATAATAGTACTAAAAAAAAACAAGTCTCAATGGAATTCACTAAAGGACCTTAAAATGGTCCACAGGCAAAAATGTAAAAAAAAACACAGTCTTACTTTACTATCATGTCAATTAAATCTTATTTTAAAGTGAATTCAACTGATTTCACTTCTTGAATAAATGAGAAGAGGGATTTGACGGCATTAACTGCTTAGATATGGTCAGTATTCATAAATTATAGTTATGTACGGTTTCATCACATAAGTAACACATATTTTGACGATTGAAACACGTACACAGTGTAATTTATAGTAAAAACTAAAATAGAATACTTAAAAGTGAGTTAGAGAATCACTGCCTATTATAATGTCAAATTGCACAAAATCTGCTAAATGCATATTCATAAGAAAATTACTGAATGGTTAAGATGTGTAAACCATGTTGTTTATACAATAATATGTTTAATATAACCGATGGAATAATCAAAATAATTGATAATGCATGTTGTCAAGCGTCCCGGCATTCGCTGTTGTTAGTAAACAACAACATATGACAGACCGATCAGCTTCAAGCACAATTTTACCACAAATTTCTACACATATTCGACTCGATAATGACAATAAACTAGATTTTATAGCCTTAAAATGCCAAAGAAAACCCCAAATAAGTATTTTGTTGGAGCTACGAGTGACTGATAGCAACCATGTGGTGATAACGCGCCAAAGTTACACTTTATTTGTTTGACATGTACAAGTGTAAAAAGAAAAGTTTATTAAGTACTATTTAAAATTCCTGGATAAATTTAAGGATAAAGTTGCAATAATATATCAATAAAGTATTTATTCAACGAAATAATATTTTCAGAACGCGAAACGCCCCTAGCGGTAAGAAAACGCAACATAAACATAATGGCCGACGCACAGTAGATTGAATGAATATCTAAATGCGCAAAATACTTACACATTCCTCCTCTTTTTCCATTCCAGAGGGCATCTGAGGTACTGCACGATTAATCGCCGAGTAGTCCGGTAAATCCGGAAGCTCCTCGGCGAGATATATGGGCATTGGTTTCGATGCATCCAGGGCCCTCGCCCTAAACGAGAGCTTCGACATTTTGTTGACAGAACAAAACACGCTAGCGTCGACACAAAAATGCACTTATAAATCACTTTATAGCTCCTCCAGGAGGTCCTAAAGGACCGTAAACAGAACTTTACACACTCTAGTTCGTTCCCATGGTTAATTTTTGCACGCACTCAGTCACAATTAATGAAAAACCGTAACGAAACTTTACATATTGAGCGTACTTTACAGAAAGCCATCATGGCGGCTTTCCGTTTGTCGGACGACCATGACCAACTTCCACCTAGCACGATGTGCGCGGGAAGGAAACACGCGGGAACTTTTCTGACAATTTTATATCTCTTTACTCATTTTTATACTAAATAATTATGAAATTTCGCAATTATTCATTATTTTATTATAATTTGATTATTTACGTTATTTTTTAGGCCGTGGAACTAACTTTAAAATTTAATAATTTAAGAAAACACTATGTTGACGCCATTTGTCACTGCAAACCATAGACAATTAATTAATTTTTAAAATGGCGTCGTTATGACATGACGATGATACTTGGTTATACAGCCAACCATAGACAAAACCTCTATATAGTACCGAATTAATTTTTCACAATTATTAATTATATTTATATACTTAATTTACTATAAAATATTCAATTTCTTTTTTATTTGATTAAAAATATTTTGAACTGTTTAAATAAATAAATAATAAATAAATATCAGGGACAATCTTACACAAATCGACATAGTCCCAAACTAAGCTAAGCTTGTACTATGGATACGAAGCGACGATATATATAATATATAGATAAATTATAATACTTAAATATATAGAAAACATCCAAGACCTAGGAACAAACTTTCGTGCTCATTACACAACGATTGCCCTGGCCGGGATTCGAACCCGGGATCGCCGGCTGTTTATTTAACTCACTCGTGATTTATGTCATCCGTCACACCATAAGCGCCAATACCAGTGGCGCCACACTGGTGGGAGTGGAGGGAAAAAAGTAGAAATTGCACTGATTTCAAACATTGAAACCAGACACGCAAATGCGAGCTACAATACATTACTGAGGAATGAGGATTTGCGTGCTTTTGTTCGAGTGAAAATAAATACTCCTCCGCGATTACGCCGCGTACCGGCGGCCCATTCCTGAGGCCATTGGCCATAAAGTAACACGCTTCGTGCGCAATCCACTAGCGTTAATTTTATGTGCGTAGCAATAGTTACAATAATTTGTTTAGACTGTCGCTCGCGCGCTTTTAGTCAGGTAAAAAGTATGGGTGCCCGTTGTTTCGCCGACAAACTTTTCATCGAATATCATTTCACCGAAAACGTTTCGCCGAAATTTTACTTCGCGTATTTTCATTTAGTGTAATTTTATCTCATCGACAGTTCATTTCAACTTTTATTAATTCGTAGAAAATTTTTTCAAGGAATATTATTTGATTGATGATTCATTTCGTATATTTTTTAAATGGAGGAAGTACATTACATCGATTTTCATTTCTTCGACGTTTTATTTCAACACATTCTTATATAATCGCATACCTGTAAATTTCAATGGCAAATGAACGGGTGCCTGTCGTTTCGCATAACGTTTTTTGTCCTAAAAATGTTTGGCCGAGAATGTTTGGCATACTGTTGAATGGCATACTACTCGTTTGTCCTAATAATTTTTGCGCATACTCATTTAAAGTCCTAAAGCAAGTTTGTCTTAATATTGATAACTCTAAAATCGAATTACCTAAAGCATACTATTCCTAACATGAATTGTCCTAAAAATTATTTTGCCTATAATTAAATTGGCTACACTTACAGCACCTAAACTAAACTATGATAGGCGTGAAGTCAGAAGCGTTACGTATTCTACTTTAAGGCAGGTCAGACTTCGGTTAGGTTAGGTACGACGACGAGCGAAGCGAGGAGGAGTGTTAGGTAGAACTGTGACCCTAACGAGCGAGCGAAGCGAGCGAGCGAAACGCCAGAACTTTTGCCTATAATTAAATTGGCTACACTTACAGCACCTAAACTAAACTATGGTAGGCGTGAAGTCAGAAACGTTACGTATTCTACTTTAAGGCAGGTCAGACTTCGGTTAGGTTAGGTACGACGACGAGCGAAGCGAGGAGGAGTGTTAGGTAGAACTGTGACTCTAATGAGCGAGCGAAGCGAGCGAGCTCAACGCCAGAACCAACAAGGTTGAGAAGATTAGGTTTTGCTGCATTATTATTGCGACAGGCAATATTGCACAAGACAGCAATAATGATTTTACTACGAGCGTCAAACGCCTTAAAACGTTCTCACCATAATGTCATAGATAACTTTGTATGCCAACTATCTTAAATTTAAATAATTATCCTTGTAATAATTTATATGTTAATAAATAATACTTGAAACAATAAACCACAAAACGTTTTCCATGACATAATACAACTATGTAATGAATCATCCGACAAGTAAAAATACACGATTTAAAATTACTTGTAATGATCATTCCACGAACTGAATTGTCGACGAAATGAAAATACATGAAACGTTGACTTTGAAATGAAATTCGGCGAAGTGAGTGTCGACAATTTGATGATAAACCAAAAAGTATCCTACAACCATCGTCAAAACGGATTTCAATATAATTTTTGATACACGGGTAGCTGGGCATCCGAAGATGGTCATTTTTTATACCCGACTACGCTGAAGTAAAAAAGAGGGTTATTTCTTATTTATTCCGCGTTTGTTGTGAGCTTAATAAAATTAAAAGCTCTTTTCAAAATCGTTATAAGGAATTGATCAAAAAGATGTATGTACGGCACTGCCGTATAATAGTTAAACGCAGTTTTTCACGACACAAATGCCAAAATACATGAAAATACTCACCATAGGGATGGTCGTCACGTCTATTTAGCGATTAGTACGGAGCACTATCAACGGTCAGTAGGAATGCCGAACTTTAACTATCATTTTCTGACTTTTTTGAGCTCTCTCTATATATATACATTAAAAATCCCTATAAAACGATCGATTGTCATCTTATCTTTATTCAATCAGGGATGTGTTATCGCTAACTGGCCATAGAGCGCAAGAACGCTGGCTGTAGTATTGGCACTTTAGGACAGGATGAGAATCGGATCGCTTTTTAGGGTTCCGTAGCCAAAATGGTAAAAACTGAACCCTTATAGTTGTCATGTCCGAACGTCCGTCCGTATGTCAAAGGCATTTTACTCAAAAACTACATGACGTATATAGATGAAATTTGGAGTATAGGTGTCTTATATGAGCCGCTACCTGTCGTTACTTAGTTTGATAGTTATATAACAAAAAAAAATATTTCTAGAGGGACACTCCATGCATGTAACCGAAATTGATTTTTTTCCAGCATATATCAATATTTCGACAGTTCTTCTAAAAATACTTTAAGGTTTCTAAAAAAAAAATATATTTACTTAATGTCATTTTTCGGAAATAGTCGCTCCGAAAGGGTTAGGACGCATAAAGTCCCACTCGCAGAATGTCCCTTCGTCCCTTTCGCGAAATGTCCCTTTCCTAAATGTTCCTTACGCAAAATGACCCTTCTGCAAAAGGTCCCGTTCGCAAAACGTCCCTTTACGTAAATAAAGTCCCGTTCACAAAACGTCCCTTTCGTAAAATGACCCGTTCGCAAAATGTCCCGTTCGCAAAACGGCCCTTTCGCAAAATGTCCCGTTCGCAAAACGTACCTTTCGCAAAATGACCCGAGGGGCTATAGCCTAACCCACTCGATCACTCAAAATTGAGGGCTTGTCTGTATACAAAATGAAAATATAACCTAAACTAAAGTGGCTGATAGACGGGTGAGTAAGTACGCGTACTTAAAGCTCGCCAACTGTTTTCGCCTGTGTTTTCCTTCAAAATTTCGCGTACTTAGGGTGACACACGGGCGAGTAAGTTCGCCGAGCCATAAGTACGGCGTACTTACTCGCCCGTCTGTCACCCCTTTAACCTAACCTTGCTCCATTTTGAAGCCGGTTGCGATTGTGAGTGCGTTAGACAATAGCGAAGCCGTTTTCATGTAAAAACTAGTGTCTGTGAGTTGGCCCGCCAGTTAAAATCAAAGGTGAGTGGATATGTGAAGTCCCCATTCCACACTAAGGCCAATGTAGGGATTATTATTGGCTATCTTTTATGAGAAGACTCCTAGTCTCAACTTAAACAAGCTTTTTCTTGACGGGACATTTTGCGAATGGGTCATTTCGCAGACGGGACGTTTTGCGAAATGGGCGTTATGCAGTAGGGACTTTCAGCGAAAGGGGCTTTCTCAGAAGGGACGTTTTGCGAAAGGGGTGGGACCTTTTGAGAAAGGGACGTTTTGCGAATGGGGTATTTTACATAAGGGACCATTTGCATAGAAGACGTTTTGCGAATCGGACGTAATTTTGGTGGAGGGACATTCTGCGAGTGGGACTTTATGCGTCCTAACCTCCGAAAGTTGCATAACTTGTGTCAGAGGGAGATAAGCTCTTTTGCTAATACACTTTTTCATATCGTATTTTTTTCATCTGTAGTGCATTTTTTTTGTACGAACGGCTGCGGTTTTTTTATATAGTTGTACAAAAATTGTTTAGAAATGCACACTACTGCATTGGTGGCGGTGGAAGCAAAAATAGGCAACGAGAAAATAAAAGGAAAAGTTATATCAAAATCTGTTTTATACGTGATTCAATAAATAGTTCTATCTTGTTAAGTAACCAGGCGATTACATCGCATCTTCGCCTGTGATAACATATTTCCTAATTGTACAAATACATTGACGATTTTAACAGGTTATAAAAGATTTAATCTCATACAGGGTTAATTTTGGATCACCCGCTAAAACATCATACGAATTACATGTAACAGTAGTGAAACAATGTTGACGTAAAATGTTTTTTTATTTTATTCCACAGACACATGGTCAACATACATAAGCGCCTACTCGGTAGTTTATTGGTGTCCCTGTCTGTCTCACTCTCACCTGACAATATATTTGTCACTCATCCACAGAAACATGAAAATTGCCGATTAGTACTGGTTTCACTGAACTTTTCTGCTCTAGGTACGTGATGTCAGAAATTTTGGCAGGGAATCCAAAAATAACCCTGAACATGTCTAATAGGACAGCTATTGTATATCTTCAAGGTATATCTCAGATATAAGTTTGTACCTCGTTTGTATACAACATTAAAGACACGAGGTGCAAACTTAACTGGGTAGTAAGCTTAAAAGCTGGCCATTAATTTACCGCAGTAACCAATGTAGTGACGTAAAATGACATGTACGTCACTAGAGTTGAATTTTTCTAGCACCGTATTTTTGACAACTGTCATTCCAGTACATATACGCCTTCGCGCCATTGCGATTGTACTGGGATGACGGCTGTCAAAAAGTCGTTGCCAGAAAAAAAATACAGTAATACTTATATCATGTAGGGCCTTATATAAATTACGCCACACATTTTGATGATGTCCCTACAACAAGTGGTTAATAAATATATAACGCTGTAGACTCACACATCCTCAATCACAAAAATGTTCTACACATGAAAATACAGAGTGCCTTTTAATTAATGGACAACATTCTTGCCCTCAACAGACCTTAGGCCGCTCCAGAAATTGGTTTCGTAAGTCTCGTGGGTTCGAGATAATGGAACTTTTTTTTTAATAAATTGGTACCTTATTTCACAAAGGAAGAGATATTTTCGATCTGTTTGTAGCCAAATATTTTTTAATAAAGATGCAAAGCGAGGTGCTGAACGATATTATGGTACCTATAATAAAAAAGAAACGTCAGATTGTCTCAAAAACGGTACTTTTACTAATCCTAAGTCTATTTTTTGAACCGGCATAAGGTGCCCTCTCGGTGATTAGAAAGATGGCCATTAGTTACAAGACACCCTGTATAGTGTAATATTAAAGTTTGTAGGTAACAAAGTAAATATTTTTATTTGACATTCATTCAGATATTGATACAGGATTTCGGTCGGGGTACAATTTGTTTAGGTGCCAGTATTTTTCTTACCTAATTTTTAGAAATTAACGTCTGACATAATTTGTACATGGCTCCTATTATTTCTAAGCATATACTTTAGGCGACAAGTAATGGTTCTTGTTCTTTTCAATCGAGTAAGTATCAATATATTTTATTTTAACGTTACATATAACCACTGAAACCGACTTGGGTCTTATCTGTCAAAAAATTATATCTCGTCTAAAAACCAATTTCACCATGTTATGTTAGTTGTTAACTTTAAGAATTGATAGAGAATGGTGACATTGTTTAATATAGGAATGATTTCATTTTTTTTATAATTAGTCCGTAATATTGGAGACGTATTTTTTCTTTTTTCATCGCATCGAAATATAGTGTCACTTCTAGGTACAAATAATACCTAGAAGTGACGTCACGAGCCCCTGAACTTTAATGCGATTTATCTGAGTATTTTTTTATTATTTTGAAAAGTAAAAATACGTGTCCAATCTTTACTTATTATCTAACTGACGGATTCATTAGAATTTTGATTTTCATAGATATAACTTTCGAACAACAGCAACCTCGTTAAGCAATTTAGACTTACGCGATTTTCACATAACACTACAAAACGAGAATTACCTATAAATATGACTTATTCACATTGACGTTTCGGACGTGTATTTCCCCGAGGCTAGATTTAACATTAGCAGCGCGTTCGAGACGTTGAGGTATCAAATCAACAAATCATACTAACTCTAGCCGCTCAGAGGCCTCTTAACCCTTCGAGTGCCAAAGACGGCAAGTCACGTCAACGGAAAATATTGGTTTATTAGTTGGCGTGTGGCGCACGGTTTCCTGTCAATACGCTGGGCACTCAAAAGGTTAAAAGTCCTTTTGTTCAATTGGATTTTAAAATCTAATTTAGATAAAAGATAATTGTATTTGTTTCTGTCATTGTTTTTTTTGGGCGGCGGGAGTTATACTGAAGTAAGTCTCGTTTGGCGATAATGCTCAATTCCATACACACATTTCCGGTACAAAAGTTAACGAAATATTAACATTACAATATTTTCATAAGAAATTCGATTGATGTGTCGTGTATATACAATAAACACAGTGTAAAAAGCACACAGCGGGCCGACGTCTTTGACGTTTGCGTAAATGACAAAGACATGTCCCGAGCTACTAACTAATACGGATTATGCAGCTCGGGCTCGCCCCTCCCGCGTCTCGCCCCTTGCCCCCCGCACGATTGCTCTGTCTAGACGGCTTTGTCGGATGACTGTATTGATTTCTACACTGTGCATTAACAGTGTAGAGAGACGGAAAAATTATATAATTTCATAATTACATGCGAAGATTTAGATTTACATTTGTGACATTCAAGCGCATAACACAACAATATAATAAAAGGTAAGGTTCGTTGGAGTAAGATGGAAGTATGGGAAAGACTAATACTTTACCAAAAATGCTCTTAAAGGCATTGAAATAAACTACACCTTTCAAACTTCACCCTACCTTCTCTTACCCCAACGCACCCTACAAATAAATGCTTAAAATACGCCCCCGTAGTGCAGTTTGCCCAGTGACGTGACTTTAAGTAGGATTTTTAATTAGCTCGATTAAACTGCCAGATGTCAACGTGAATATTTCGTTGTTTAGAAAGAATTTCACAAAAATATACATGAGAATACGTGTAATCGGTGATATTGAGGTAATTTTTATTCATAATAAATACTGTACTTTAGCCATAATGAAGTAATCACGACCGAAGTGTCTCCGTAAAGTAATTAATTCAAATGTTACTGTCATGTTCTCTATTTCTGTGTATCTGAGGTGTGCAATAAAGAGTATTTGTATTGTAAACGTCAGTTTACTCCAGCCAATTAAAAATCCTACTTTAGTGTCTATTCAGACGTACAGTCAGCATCATATTAGTAGCAGTCAAAGTGGCCAAATACATCATAATCATAACACATAATAATTGCTATGCAAAAGAAGATCTGTTTCGATATATTTGGCTACTTTAGTCGCTACGAACTATTCGATGCTGACAAAAAATGGTGACGCTGTAGTGAATAGTTGCGCTGCAGCTCCTTGCAGACGAGATAGAGTCTGGCTAATGAAAGATGAGACTGGAATCGACCGCGAAATTTAAAAATGTAGCTGCGGTGTGCCTTTATGAGGCTAGAGTTAAACAAATTTATTGCTTTCGTCATTAATTATTAAAAATTAATTATTAAAACATTCAAATTTAAATAAAACAATTTAAGTCCCCGGCAAGCTCGGCCTAATTTCACTTTCCCAAACAAACGGAGTTTCGTTCTCATTTTAAAACTACATGTTGGATTGTAACGAAACTTTGCATATAAAATAACATGAGGTATATCTAGTCCTGTAATTCATTTATATGGCTCAAGTTTATAAAACAAACGAAATACAGCAAAAACAAGTTTTGTATGAAAAACTTAAATTCGCTGTATTTTTTTTGCTATGGTATATGAAGCTACATAAACTAATTACAGGCCTGCAAATACCATAACTTATTCTAATTACAAAGTTTCAGAGCAAACTAGCTAGTCGTTTTTAAATGAGAGCGTAACTACGTTTGTATGGAGAACCGAGCTTACCGGGGACTCGGATTATATCGCGTATATTATCTCATTTGAGTTCCTGACGTTTCGGAAGCTTTTCAGCTTTCCATGGTCACGTATTGACTTCGCGGGAACAGAAGAAAATATACCATTCAAATTTGTTTATATCTAGCTCTTACAGACACACCGCAGCTACATTTTTGAATTTCGCGGTTGATTCCAGTCTCATCTTTCATTAGCCAGGCCAAGGACCTTTAAAACAAGAGGACTGACCATCTCCATACAAAAAGCCGTTCCCCGATATGTACAACGCCATCTGTGTAGAAGAATTATTTTTTACAATTATTCAACTTTGCAAGCGTGACACTTAGCTATTTTCGTACTAATTGTTATTATACTATATCTCTTTATTCGATTATAACATCGTTAAATGTTTGGTTTTTAAGCCCCATTTATTTTTTGCCAGAATATCTCCTTGGGATCGGAACACGAGCCAAACTATGGTAAGTGTCAGTCCTCTTGTTTTAATGGTTCTTGGACAGACTCTAGCATAAATTCGTAACGTGCCATCAGCAGCGTGTACGGGTTTTTAGCCAAGGTAGGCAGTTACTCTGTGACTATATAGAGCCATGGTCGTTCAGGGTAGGCAGTGCTTTTGTGCCTACATGGACCGCACGCCACTGAATACAGGTTAGGTTCTACTGCTTTTTAAGGAGCACTGCCTCCTTGCTGCCTATATGACCGCCACTGTGTGCCATCTCTCTCGCTCTTATGTCAGAATGTATTTGAGTGAGCAAGATGGCGCGGTACGAACTTCGAATTTTAGAGCAACCCCTCAGGCAATTTTCGCAACAAATGACGACAGGGTACGAAAATCTAAATTATAATTAGTCCGTATTATAGATAATAAAAAAATATTGGACACTTGTTTGTTTTTTCAAATTAATCAAAAAATACTGAGATAAATCGCATCACAGCTTAGGAGAGGGGGCTCGTGACGTCACTACTAGGCATAATCTGTACCATACGGTAAGGTTACGCGACATTTTGGCTCAATGTATCTCCGTTTTGTGATTACGTAAAAAAATAATAAATACGCGTCCAATATTTTTTAATTATCTACAATACGGACTAATTATTAAAATGTAGTCGTCATCCCTATTATGACATTTTGTGGTGTTTACTTATCTTATCTTATCCTTGTCATCGCGACGCGTGCTTCAACTCTGATAAATCACATTAGAGCGACAAGGTTCTACGACGAATCAATTTCCCTGGTACAGTCAGGATCAAATATGCTGAAGCACAACATTCAGTAACATGTAAATTTGTGCAAAACCATGTTGGAAAGTTAGACTCCAGTAGAATACTGCACTAGAGGTTACAAAAAGGTTTTGAAGGCAAAATATTTGACTATTACGTCACTCAAAAGTATAATATCTTCATAGCTTTTTTAAATCTGTTGTCTCCCAGCCAAAAAACGAATAGCTGGTACTGCCGACGCATATTTAGGTTACTCTGTAGACGACAAATGCTGGTTTTACATTTTTATAATTAAAAACTTTCGTGGAAAAAAAATATAAAAAAGTTATAAGACCCTTGCCCCTATTTCACAATCGTGACAATTGTCAGGTGACAACGACAATTTTATGTTTACGGCGATCCCCGCAAGCTAGATACATCTTATTACTTTATACTGGGCACGCAATGTACGTGAAATCGTCAATGTCACCCGACATTTGTCACGATTGTGAAATGAGGCAAGGTCTTGAATTTATAATTCAGAACGCAACCCCTATTTTAAGCTTCTTATGGCCTTTATGATCTCATTTACATGTTTAAATGAAAGACTGTCTTTAAAATATTTGCACCTGACTGTATTTGCGTAACTGTACTGAATATCATTGAGCAGTCTAACTTATTTAGATTAAAAATGCATGAAAAGGAAATGTGATACAATTTAATGATTAAATAAAATTAAAGCCACATACATATTCTCTTGTCAGTTTAGTATTAAAAAAAACTAGGACTATTTTTATAACATTATTTCGTCAAATATACAATTACACTAGATACTAAACTAAGTTATCAATTTTGAACTTTGGCTAGAATATTTTACTGTTGCTTATAATTTCATAAAAAAAATTATAAAATAAAGTGATAAAAAAAAGACATTACAATTTCATCAGGATCAATTAATAAAAAAAACAAAAGCTCAATATATCTTGGCATTGACATTATCCAAAATAAATAAATCTGCTTTTTTTAATACCGACTTTTGATTTGTTAATCTGTATCAGAGAGTATGGAAGCAGACTGGTACTGTCTAATATAAAAAAAAGTGCTGTTAAAGTCTCAATAGATGGCGCTACTGTCATCGATCACTGTACAGTCAGCGTCAAACAGCCTGTACAGATCGTCACTATTCTGAAAAAAAAACGTATATCTCTGAACAACTTGCAAGAAAAACGACTTAACTGCATATCTAATCTATAAACACTTACTGCGTTTTTGCTTGAAGCAAAATAAGATACGATTTTTTCAAAGTAATGACGAGATTTAGGAATAACATTTTACCATCGGGAAAACTCGGATTCTACTACTGGTTCCAAAGTGTCAATGAGTTATCGTTATTGTATTAAATGGTGGCCGTGTTTATGTACATCAGGGCTCGTAACCGGTTACAAATAAACCGGTATTTACTTTGGTAAACCGGTTACTTAAAAGGTTACGTTCGAAAGAATTGATTTGCGAAATTTATTCACTGAGGGAGCACTCTCTAACCGGTTAATGCATTACATTCCGTGTTTGCGTTTCGAGATATGAACCGGTTAGCTATCGATGTTTTGCGAGCGTAATCTTTATTATGGGTTAGGCTCTCAAATTGTGGCGCTAACGAGTACGGAAAAAAGCGATTTTCAAACCCTGATGTCCATGATTTTGAAACTTCATTTGTCTGTATACTTTTTGGTTGTAGGGCTCCATCGATATCGTCGCTGATTCTACCAATATCATGTTAAAGATACGTTTAGCGATCAGAATTTAGGCGGTGATTTCTGATGACAGTATCACTTTTTAAGTTTAATGGCTACTGTCCATCAGGATAATTATGCCAGCGTCAAGGTTTTAAAGCCAAGATACGGTTTTATGAGTTGATCAACACCGATTCATGTAGCCCGTCCAAGATGGACGACAATAATCACAGGTTATTTATTTATTTATACAAAGCGAAATGGCAGTTCAAGACTTTTGCCAGCATCAGTTTTAAAGATATATTAATTACAACACAATTGGTAAATTACACTACAAAAGTACACTTTAATTCTTTACAGGGGGTTACGAGTAACATTAATCACAGGTTCACTCGGAAGAAACTTTATTAGATGTCAACGTTGACATTTGCGTAAATAAATTTTCATATTCACGCACAACATTTAATACGAGAATTGTTTGATAGTTCGGATATTGCCGCGTTTTCGAATTTTCCCAATGGCAATTTTTTTATACACTATAGTCCACAAGCACATAATGTTCATAGACAATGTCACTCAATTGCCTCCATATCTGATTTTTATGGTAACATACAATATAATTTAAATAAGTTAAGGAATAAAACCGACAGTTATAAGTACAGTATAAATATCCTCGCAAGCTCCTTCCTTCGACTCCGGGCGCCTCACTGCAAACAAAAATGACATTATTATAGGCCTAAAAGGCGCTTGACTGATTCTGTTCCTGACGTATGGGAGCGGTATGGGTGAGAGGTATGTATGTTTACGGAACGTCAACGTACAGCGAGACAGGTCACGTCACTTTGTCACCCCCCCGTACCGCTCCCATACCTCAGGAACAGACTCAGGCGCTATCGCTGAGCCAGACCGGTCGTCAAAAATATGTTTACACCCCTAACCAAAATTGAACCCAGGACAGTAAGCTTTGCAGGCAGGGTCGCTACCGCTGAACCAAACAGGTCGAAAATATGTGTACAAATATTTGTTTAAACTTTATTGCACAAAACAAAATTTAAGTACAATTGGCGACATGTTTGGCTCAGTGGGTGGTACAAGCTGGCGGTCCCGGGTTCGAGTCGGCTAGGGCAAGTGTTTGTATGATGAGGAGTGTGTTCCTGGGTCTTGGATATTTTGTATGTATTTAAGTATAATAATCTATCTATATATTATGTATATCGTCGGCTAGTACCCATAGTACAAGCTTCGCTTAGGTTGGTACAAGGACAATTAAAACAAGAGGACTGACCATCTCCATACAAAAAGTCGTTCCCCGATATGCCATCTATGTATAAGAATTATTTTTTACAATTATTACAATCATTCAACTGCGCAAGCGTGACACAGAATTTAAATGTTACGATTTATTTATTACTAGAAGACGCCCGCAACTTCGTTCGCGGAGGAGAAAAAGTCATAACCCGTCGTTTTTTCTTCAGCGTAGTCGGGTAAAAAGTGTCCTATAACCATCTGGAGATACCCAGCTACCTGTGTACCAAAAATAGTTGAAATCTGTTAAGCCGATTGTGCGTGATGAAGACACAACGACACATACAAAAATAAAAAATAAATGTTTTAGTGACCGCCAAATAGTCCGTAACAATCATGTTTTTGAAAATATCTTCAATGTACAGACATTTCATTTTTACAACTTTATAATAGTATAAATATCGTCGGCTAGTACCCATAGAACAAGCTTTGCTTAGTTTGGGATTAGGTCGATTTGTGTAAAATTGTCCCCAATATAGAAAACAAATAAAATGCAAAATGGCATTCTCTACCAAACATAGGGCCGAACAGAGATACATGAAAATACATAGTCGAACCTTCTACAAACTGGAGTAGTCCTGGAGGACTCAGCTCTGCGCCACGGAGTCGTCGGACTGTGTACTGAGGCAGTCGCCACGCGGCTTGGCAGGCTTAGTGCTCCTGCCCACGAAGATCTCCACTTCCTGAAATTTTAAAAGGAAAATATAAGCTTTTGAGCGCACAGCCACCAATACCAATAAACCAGTATGATCTGTATAGTGGCTAATGAAATATAGTAAAATCAAAATATCGACGGCAAAAAGCGGAAACGTAGTAACCGCCAATGGATTGTTGGCGGTTACTACGTTTCCGCTTTTTGCCGTCGATATGTACAGTTTTAGTATGTAAGAAATTGCACTGCTTTAATTACCTCCGTAAACTGTTTATTTTATCAACAATAGGTATGGTGACGGGGTATGAAAATCAAAATTGTAATTAATCCGGCAGATAAATAATAGAAAAATATTGGACACGAATTTCAAAATAATAAATAAATTAATACTGTACTTTTTGTTTTTACAAATATCATGATAATAATCATAATATTTGCAAGTGCATTTTTTTTAGTGGATCACTCGGTCTGGCTCAAGGCACTGGTTCAAGTCCAGTATCGTCGAATTTTTTTTTCATTTGTTTCTGATCTTTGTTTATAAAAATAAATTAATAGTTTAAAAACAGAAGAAAAACACGCTTTACTAACAAATCCAAACACAGCTATGATACGATGTTCCATCATGAAGTTCCAGTTCATATCTTCCGGCTCCATCATCAGATCACTTCGACAGTACCATATTATTGTATTGTCATCAGAACTACATACAGCTGCCAATTTTCATGACGCTACGATCCTTGGAAGGCGGTTAAATAAGTTACCTTAGATTCCATTACATAGTTACATACAGGTCGACCTAATAAACGCGTGTTAAAAACTATTCAGATAAACCGCATAAAAGTTCAAGAGTGGGGACTATTGACGTCACTCCTAGGTAACAATTGTACCTAGGAGTGACGTCACGCGATAATTTGACTTTATTGTTTGATTATGTGAAAAAAGAAAAAACACGTGTCCAATATTTTTCAATGATCTACATCATTGATACATACACTAGGTACCCAGACAGACAGATGCTTTTCAAAATGCATACGGCAATGAAGGGTAGAAACTGCTATGCCATGTGTATAAAGATTTTTAATCATCTGCCAAATCAGATTCAATATTTGCATGACTTACTTAGGTCTAGATGTATGATTCGAAACGTAAGATTGCAAATAAATATATTTCATTTCATGACGGAATAATTATTAAAATTTAGTCATTATCCCTGTAGCATGTGTCCGGTACCTGGGTGCCCTCGATGGCCATGGACAGCAGGTCCGCACTGGGCCCCGGCGCGGCCCGCGACGCCAGCTGCCTGTAGCATGTGTCCGGTACCTGGGTGCCCTCGATGGCCATGGACAGCAGGTCCGCACTGGGCCCCGGCGCGGCCCGCGACGCCAGCTGCCTGTAGCATGTGTCCGGTACCTGGGTGCCCTCGATGGCCATGGACAGCAGGTCCGCACTGGGCCCCGGTGCGGCCCGCGACGCCAGCTGCCTGTAGCATGTGTCCGGTACCTGGGTGCCCTCGATGGCCATGGACAGCAGGTCCGCACTGGGCCCCGGTGCGGCCCGCGACGCCAGCTGCCTGTAGCATGTGTCCGGTACCTGGGTGCCCTCGATGGCCATGGACAGCAGGTCCGCACTGGGCCCCGGTGCGGCCCGCGACGCCAGCTGCCTGTAGCATGTGTCCGGTACCTGGGTGCCCTCGATGGCCATGGACAGCAGGTCCGCACTGGGCCCCGGTGCGGCCCGCGACGCCAGCTGCCTGTAGCATGTGTCCGGTACCTGGGTGCCCTCGATGGCCATGGACAGCAGGTCCGCACTGGGCCCCGGCGCGGCCCGCGACGCCAGCTGCCTGTAGCATGTGTCCGGTACCTGGGTGCCCTCGATGGCCATGGACAGCTGGTCCGCACTGGGCCCCGGCGCGGCCCGCGACGCCAGCTGCCTGTAGCATGTGTCCGGTACCTGGGTGCCCTCGATGGCCATGGACAGCAGGTCCGCACTGGGCCCCGGTGCGGCCCGCGACGCCAGCTGCCTGTAGCATGTGTCCGGTACCTGGGTGCCCTCGATGGCCATGGACAGCAGGTCCGCACTGGGCCCCGGTGCGGCCCGCGACGCCAGCTGCCTGTAGCATGTGTCCGGTACCTGGGTGCCCTCGATGGCCATGGACAGCTGGTCCGCACTGGGCCCCGGCGCGGCCCGCGACGCCAGCTGCCTGTAGCATGTGTCCGGTACCTGGGTGCCCTCGATGGCCATGGACAGCAGGTCCGCACTGGGCCCCGGTGCGGCCCGCGACGCCAGCTGCCTGTAGCATGTGTCCGGTACCTGGGTGCCCTCGATGGCCATGGACAGCAGGTCCGCACTGGGCCCCGGCGCGGCCCGCGACGCCAGCTGCCTGTAGCATGTGTCCGGTACCTGGGTGCCCTCGATGGCCATGGACAGCAGGTCCGCACTGGGCCCCGGTGCGGCCCGCGACGCCAGCTGCCTGTAGCATGTGTCCGGTACCTGGGTGCCCTCGATGGCCATGGACAGCAGGTCCGCACTGGGCCCCGGCGCGGCCCGCGACGCCAGCTGCCTGTAGCATGTGTCCGGTACCTGGGTGCCCTCGATGGCCATGGACAGCAGGTCCGCACTGGGCCCCGGTGCGGCCCGCGACGCCAGCTGCCTGTAGCATGTGTCCGGTACCTGGGTGCCCTCGATGGCCATGGACAGCAGGTCCGCACTGGGCCCCGGTGCGGCCCGCGACGCCAGCTGCCTGTAGCATGTGTCCGGTACCTGGGTGCCCTCGATGGCCATGGACAGCAGGTCCGCACTGAGCCCCGGTGCGGCCCGCGACGCCAGCTGCCTGTAGCATGTGTCCGGTACCTGGGTGCCCTCGATGGCCATGGACAGCAGGTCCGCACTGGGCCCCGGTGCGGCCCGCGACGCCAGCTGCCTGTAGCATGTGTCCGGTACCTGGGTGCCCTCGATGGCCATGGACAGCTGGTCCGCACTGGGCCCCGGCGCGGCCCGCGACGCCAGCTGCCTGTAGCATGTGTCCGGTACCTGGGTGCCCTCGATGGCCATGGACAGCAGGTCCGCACTGGGCCCCGGCGCGGCCCGCGACGCCAGCTGCCTGTAGCATGTGTCCGGTACCTGGGTGCCCTCGATGGCCATGGACAGCAGGTCCGCACTGGGCCCCGGTGCGGCCCGCGACGCCAGCTGCCTGTAGCATGTGTCCGGTACCTGGGTGCCCTCGATGGCCATGGACAGCAGGTCCGCACTGGGCCCCGGCGCGGCCCGCGACGCCAGCTGCCTGTAGCATGTGTCCGGTACCTGGGTGCCCTCGATGGCCATGGACAGCAGGTCCGCACTGGGCCCCGGCGCGGCCCGCGACGCCAGCTGCCTGTAGCATGTGTCCGGTACCTGGGTGCCCTCGATGGCCATGGACAGCAGGTCCGCACTGGGCCCCGGCGCGGCCCGCGACGCCAGCTGCCTGTAGCATGTGTCCGGTACCTGGGTGCCCTCGATGGCCATGGACAGCAGGTCCGCACTGGGCCCCGGTGCGGCCCGCGACGCCAGCTGCCTGTAGCATGTGTCCGGTACCTGGGTGCCCTCGATGGCCATGGACAGCAGGTCCGCACTGGGCCCCGGCGCGGCCCGCGACGCCAGCTGCCTGTAGCATGTGTCCGGTACCTGGGTGCCCTCGATGGCCATGGACAGCAGGTCCGCACTGGGCCCCGGCGCGGCCCGCGACGCCAGCTGCCTGTAGCATGTGTCCGGTACCTGGGTGCCCTCGATGGCCATGGACAGCAGGTCCGCACTGGGCCCCGGTGCGGCCCGCGACGCCAGCTGCCTGTAGCATGTGTCCGGTACCTGGGTGCCCTCGATGGCCATGGACAGCAGGTCCGCACTGGGCCCCGGTGCGGCCCGCGACGCCAGCTGCCTGTAGCATGTGTCCGGTACCTGGGTGCCCTCGATGGCCATGGACAGCAGGTCCGCACTGAGCCCCGGTGCGGCCCGCGACGCCAGCTGCCTGTAGCATGTGTCCGGTACCTGGGTGCCCTCGATGGCCATGGACAGCAGGTCCGCACTGGGCCCCGGTGCGGCCCGCGACGCCAGCTGCCTGTAGCATGTGTCCGGTACCTGGGTGCCCTCGATGGCCATGGACAGCTGGTCCGCACTGGGCCCCGGCGCGGCCCGCGACGCCAGCTGCCTGTAGCATGTGTCCGGTACCTGGGTGCCCTCGATGGCCATGGACAGCAGGTCCGCACTGGGCCCCGGTGCGGCCCGCGACGCCAGCTGCCTGTAGCATGTGTCCGGTACCTGGGTGCCCTCGATGGCCATGGACAGCAGGTCCGCACTGGGCCCCGGCGCGGCCCGCGACGCCAGCTGCCTGTAGCATGTGTCCGGTACCTGGGTGCCCTCGATGGCCATGGACAGCAGGTCCGCACTGGGCCCCGGTGCGGCCCGCGACGCCAGCTGCCTGTAGCATGTGTCCGGTACCTGGGTGCCCTCGATGGCCATGGACAGCAGGTCCGCACTGGGCCCCGGCGCGGCCCGCGACGCCAGCTGCCTGTAGCATGTGTCCGGTACCTGGGTGCCCTCGATGGCCATGGACAGCAGGTCCGCACTGGGCCCCGGCGCGGCCCGCGACGCCAGCTGCCTGTAGCATGTGTCCGGTACCTGGGTGCCCTCGATGGCCATGGACAGCAGGTCCGCACTGGGCCCCGGCGCGGCCCGCGACGCCAGCTGCCTGTAGCATGTGTCCGGTACCTGGGTGCCCTCGATGGCCATGGACAGCAGGTCCGCACTGGGCCCCGGTGCGGCCCGCGACGCCAGCTGCCTGTAGCATGTGTCCGGTACCTGGGTGCCCTCGATGGCCATGGACAGCAGGTCCGCACTGGGCCCCGGCGCGGCCCGCGACGCCAGCTGCCTGTAGCATGTGTCCGGTACCTGGGTGCCCTCGATGGCCATGGACAGCAGGTCCGCACTGGGCCCCGGCGCGGCCCGCGACGCCAGCTGCCTGTAGCATGTGTCCGGTACCTGGGTGCCCTCGATGGCCATGGACAGCAGGTCCGCACTGGGCCCCGGTGCGGCCCGCGACGCCAGCTGCCTGTAGCATGTGTCCGGTACCTGGGTGCCCTCGATGGCCATGGACAGCAGGTCCGCACTGGGCCCCGGCGCGGCCCGCGACGCCAGCTGCCGCTCGCGCACCATGCGTCTGCGACGGACAGGACAAAATAACACTGTATTGTTCAGAGGTACGTTTGGATAACAAATTTATGTCACCCCAAGGTCAACTAAATAAAGTTCTTAAAAAGGATCGGCAACACGCACGTAATGCCCCTGGCTTTGCAAACGTTCATAGGCAGCGGTGACTGCTTAACATCGGGCAGGCCGTACGCTTGTTTACCACTTTAGTAGTAATAAAAAAAAAACAATGCCTTTAAAATTATAGTGAAACAAATATACACGCGAGGTTATGGGGGTGGGGGGGAGAACCTCACCTTACCTTACCAAGGGGGAGGGGGGGTTCTAAATATATCCCCAAAATCCTCGCTTGGATTAACCCATATAACTAAATCAAGTAATGCCATATCACGCATCACTCGGAAGAAAAGACCATCACACCAAATGTCACTCTATAGGAAAATACTCTGGCGCTGGCGCAGCGACCGATCGCGGCTCCATTACAAATGTCTTGTCTCGCTCGCACTCGACGTGCGGTATCTTAGCAGCCAGCGTGGCAATCGGTATCGTAACATCACATTGAAAAATCACATCACTCGAAACATTACCCATTGCCGGCCACTATCAGGAATCAACGAAATTCCTTGGATATATATTTAATGGTAAACTGATACATACTGATCACCTGGAGAAACTGGGAAGTAAAATCTCGGCAAATTTTGCCCTATTAAAGCTGAAGCGCTCAATAAATATAAACACGTTAAAGATGGTATACTACGCATACATTCATTCCTTGTTAAACTACGGCATTACAATCTGGGGAAACGCGTCAAGTATCAATACAACCCTAGTGCTTCAAAAGCGCTTATATAGGATCATGTGTGGAATTATGTACACGCTGTATACATTAATTATTGCTACCAAAATAAAGACACAAAACAAGGAATTATTTTAAAGATTAAATTGTTTAACAAATTGCCTCGTCAAATTACTGAATAAATATAGACGTATTTCAGGAAACATTACTCAGCATTACAATTTTTAGATATCAACATTGACATCAGAGTTTAAATAACGTATGAGTATTTGTAAACTTTACTTATTATATTATACATGGATTTATTTTTCTGTGAAATTTGTACTTTGGACATACCATGTAATGAATGACCATGTTACTTTATGGCGAAATAAATGAATCTTGAATCATAGAAAACATCCAAGCCTCAGGAACAAACATTCGTGCTCACCACACAAATACTTGCCCTGGCCGGGATTCGAACCCGGGACCGCCAGCTTCGTAGGCCGTCGTGCAACCCACTGAGCCAAACTTTTTTTAAAATAATAACTGACCAGCGATTAAGGGTGCCGACACGTTTAGAATAATACTCTCTTATACCTTCTGTGTTCCAGCATGGCCTTCCTATCCGCCTCCCTCTTCTCGGCCGCGAGGCGCGCCTTCTCGTTCTTGTGCTGCGGCGCGGGCGCGGGGCGCGGCCGCGCGCGGGGCGAGGGGCCCGCCGCGGGGGAGGGGGAGGGGGAGGGGCCCGCCAAGGGCGGCGGCTGCAATACAACAGTTTAATGTCAGAGGAGGTTACTACACAGAATACGGTGTGCCCCGTACCGAAACTGATTCCCTGAACGTGGTTGGTGGAATTTGAGCTATCATCTCTCGCTCTGGTCGCGTTTTCTGGTGATTTAAAACGTTTACTTCTTCTTTTAAAAGTTTAACTTTTGCAGTTATTTGATACAAATCAAAATTCTAAAACATAAAACATGATCCACATACTTCAAAAGCCATAAAAAGCTTGCAAAATGTATACAATCTCCGAGATCAACATCGTGAGAATGATTTAGACCACACATTTTTTTTTATTTCCACTGTTGCTTAACCGCGCCGTCTGAGAAGTGAGTGCTCACAACACGGCCACATATTTATTGCACCTGAATGCTCATCTCTCTCCTGCTGCTGGAACAGCGTCCAAGCGCTGGACCTGGAGACGCCATGTCTAGCAGCCGCGGTGCTCACCTCTCACCAGCTGTTGATCGTCAGCGACGCCAGCTGCTGGAACAGCGTCCAGGCGCTGGACCTGGAGACGCCATGTCTAGCAGCCGCGGTGCTCACCTCTCACCAGCTGTTGCTCGTCAGCGACGCCAGCTGCTGGAACAGCGTCCAGGCGCTGGACCTGGAGACGCCATGTCTAGCAGCCGCGGTGCTCACCTCTCACCAGCTGTTGCTCGTCAGCGACGCCAGCTGCTGGAACAGCGTCCAGGCGCTGGACCTGGAGACGCCATGTCTAGCAGCCGCGGTGCTCACCTCTCACCAGCTGTTGCTCGTCAGCGACGCCAGCTGCTGGAACAGCGTCCAGGCGCTGGACCTGGAGACGCCATGTCTAGCAGCCGCGGTGCTCACCTCTCACCAGCTGTTGCTCGTCAGCGACGCCAGCTGCTGGAACAGCGTCCAGGCGCTGGACCTGGAGACGCCATGTCTAGCAGCCGCGGTGCTCACCTCTCACCAGCTGTTGCTCGTCAGCGACGCCAGCTGCTGGAACAGCGTCCAAGCGCTGGACCTGGAGACGCCATGTCAAGCAACCGCGGGGCTCATTTCCCTTCAGCTGTTGCCCTTCAGCGTCACCAGTTGCTGGAACGGCGTCCACGTGCTTAACCTGGATACTACAAGTCCAGAAGCCGCGGTGCTCACCTCTATCCAGCCGTTGCTCTTCAGCGCCGCCAACTGCTGGAACAGCGCGTCCACGTGCTGGACCTGGAGACACACCATGTCCCAGAAGCCGCGCAGGTCGGTGACGGTGGTCGGGAACTGCTCGTCGCCGCGCGAGTTTATATTGTTGTAGCAGAGTCCTGGAACGTAGGGATGGAATAGGTTACTTTCAAAAACTTCCTTATGAATCTTATAATCATCACCGAGTGACATCCTAACCCAAGGTCCAAAGATTTCCGATGACCAATCTTGTGATACCCGCATCCAACGGTTTCTTGCGATTCTCAGAGGATGTCCCGTCTTGGCGGAACTATTGTAGGGCCAAAATCAACTGAACATTAGTCATAAACACTAAATCGGACCACTCGCTTGCACTTGCTGTTTCTTCTAAAGGGCGAGCGAGAAGGCCGATTAAATATTTGTGACTCTAACGCTCAGAGGGGTTACTCTGAATATCGAAATTCGAAGTTCGTAACGCGCCATCCCTCTCGCTCTCATGCTAAACTTTATTTGAGTGAGCGAGATGGCGCGATACGAACTTCGAATATCGAATTTCAGAGTAGCCCCTTAGCTGATTTTGGTCTACACTGAAATCTCGAGCAAGGTTTTACACAAATGGCGGGACACTACGAACGACCGGATGAAATGGTGGAAGCTGGGGTAGGCCTTTACTCTTAAAGAGGTCCATCCATATTAGTATATTTTGGTATATTGGGTTATACCCAATTAAGAAAAAAATAATGTGAATGCTTATGGTATGGAATTAAAAGGCTTTATTATTATTATAGTCCACACTGAAGCTTCCGTGGTCGCCAATCGGGAACTCTTCTTCTTTAGCAACTCTTTATATGCGACGTCAATTTCGAAAACCCAGCCTCATTGGAGTACATGATAATATCTTCAAGGTTCGTGCGAAATAGACTTTCATGAATTCATGAGTCAGGACTTCACTTCACAGACGAAAATAGGAAGAGAAGAGTCCCGGACGAAGATCGCCGACATCGGTGAAGGATATGGCACTTGAAGATGAAGCTGTAGAATTGGCTTCATCTAGAACTTGGCTAACCTTGGTTGGGAAAGAAAGAAAGAAATAACATTTATTCTAGGGCATACATAATTATAGCTTACTACACTTAAGGATGCCCCGAAATGGTCTCAACTCAGCATAATGCCACCGCTGATCTTCCGGTGAGACCATCGGTGGCGCCACGGAGGGCTGTACGCACGAAACCATTCTTAATCTGGTCGCACCGTTAAGCAAGCTGTCATGAGTGTCAAAATCAAGCTGTCAAGTGGAAAACAGAGAATCGTGCGAACAGCTCAAAATAATCGTTAAAGAAATTTTGATTTAAACTTACAAGATCTTCACTCATTATCACAACACAAACAAAAAAACTACTGTTTCCTTCGAGACCATGGACGTAACGTGACGTCCGAAACGTCGAAGAATTACCAATGAAAGGTAATTAATAAATCATATTTATACGCGATTAACTCCCGTTTTGTTGTGTTGTGAAAATGTTAAATAAATGTTTGACAGGTTGATAATAGAAGGCAGTAAGTACATATAAAAGTGTAATTACAGCATCTTCTATTCTGAGCTAGAATTAGCTACATCTAGAGCTTGATTAACCTTGATTAGTGGAGAAAGAAATGGTTGGCAGGTCGGTAGAAGGCAGTAAAGTATAATGGTGTAGTGTACCCTGGAATTGCTGCATCTTCTGCGTGGCGAGCAGGCGCGCCTTGCCCGACGCGGAGCGCAGCAGCCCCAGCACCTCCTCGCTCACCTCGTCCTCCTGGAACAGTCGCATGACCACAATAAACGTGGAGACAATTCAAACGGCTGAACAAATAGCGATGATCCCGCGTGTCAAATTTTAAATATCTATCAGTTTACTTGCTATGACGCTACAGACAGACACACAGAAACACAATAAAATGGTAAATAACCGAGCAGAGCATGTCGGACTATGCTCAGTGTAGGGTTCCGCAGCCGTTTATACAAAAAAATGCACTACAGATGAAAAAAATTACGATATGAAAAAAATAACACTAACAAAAGAGCGTATCTCCCCGGAACTTACGTCCTTTTGCTGAGAAGCGCAGTTTATTGGCAATAACTTAAAAACGGTATATCCGATCATGTTGAAAACATTTTTCGTTGAAAATATTTGTTAAGCTTTATATTTGTAAATTTTTTCAATTTTTTTGAACATACCGTTTAGAAAATAGAGCCCCCCCCCTCTGTTTTTTTTAGAAACCTCAAAGTGTTTTTAGAAGAACTGTCGAAACATGTGCCACACATTGATATTTGCTGAAAATTTTTTTTTTTTTTAGTTTCGGTTACATGTATGGAGTGCCCCCCTAGAAATATATATGTTTTTTATTTAACTATCAAACTAAGTAGCAGTTTACACACAAACCCTATGCTCCAAATTTCATCAATGTACATCTTATAGTTTTTGAGTAAAATAACTGTGACATACGGACGGACAGACAGACAGGCAGACAGACATGATGCAACTATAAGGGTTCCGCTTTTGCCATTTTGGCTACGGAACCCTAAAAAGCAGGCGGATCAATGTGAAAACTGCCCAGAGTGCCCAGTGGGAAAGAGGAGCCTGGGAAAGAGTGTAAATTAAGCATGACTGTTACCACAGACTAACCTTGAACTTTATATGTGTAAATGAATATACAATTTCTTAACACAGGCTCTGTGCGTTTGGGTCCTATTTGCATATATTTAGACAGCTTAACACTTTTGTGACGCAATGTTGCGTGCCACACGCAGTGTTATTCACTTTATTTGTAAAGTAGAAGGCACCCATAACTACGTTCGCGGAGAAAAGTAATAACCCTTTAGGGTTCCCTAGGCAAAATGGCAAAAACGGAACCCTTATAGTTTCGTCATGTTCGTCCGTATGTCACAGGTATTTTACTTTACAAGTATTTTACTCAAAAATCACAAAGGTTTTTAAAGATTTTTTTTTATTTAGAGAATGTTTTCGGAAACAATTGCTCCAAAAGAAGCATTAATTGTGCAGAAAATATACAGTTTTTTAAATTATTGGCTTCTCAGCAAGAGGACACAAGTGTCACGAAGATAATATCCACTTTTTCACACTAGGTCCTGTAAAATTTGGTCTGAAGTCCATACTATGTTTTGATATGGGGCAGCCGAGTAGAATTATATGATCTGGATTCACCAGCTAATGTTGCAATCAGCCGCATAAACACCTGTTGATCAGTACAACCTTGGTCGGACCGCGACTGTGTAATAAAAAATATATAACTTTTTATCTTGTAGGATATAAAGGTCGGTGTATCGGCGAAGAATATCCGAATCCCACCTCTCTGCTATCATTTTCAGGATGCAATTTGAGCTCACCCTCGTCTGCATCACCACAGATGCCGTCTTCTTTCGTACTATTGCATAAAAGTCCTCTACACTACCATCAGAGGCGCTGCAAAATCTAGAAAGGTCAAACAGCAAACTGAAAATGTTATTACTGAATATGCAGGGTATTATAGGGCTTCAGCCTGAAACTGGCCCACAGGCCACACCACGTATAGAAACTTTTGACAGTAAGAGTGATATCAGACGGTTCACTTTTCTTGTTTAATTTTGCATCTTTCACTCAAAGTGACATGTCTGAACGAAAAGTGAAACAAAAATACCGAATGAATTCGGCTGGATCGGTTCACTAATAAATTAATTCGGGTGAAAATTCATTCAAGTGAACTGTCTGATAACACTTTAAGCTCTAAATAAAACAGCTTAACTTGGGCACTACATCCGGCCTCGGACGGCTAACGCTCTGCGTTCCCTCTCGATATCTAGATCGTCTTTCAGGTCCTCAGTCACGGCTGCCCAAGTTTAAGGAGCAAACCAGGATACTTATGCATGAAACCCGTCTATATCAAATTGCAAAGCAAGACTAATTTAAATAGCAACGACAAGACGATACAACACAATTGGATTATTCATTGTTACAGCAGTCAAGTAAAGTTTGCACCTGATTTCTATGTCGTTGTATTCAAATGAGGTGCAAATTTATCTTAGCCGGGCAGTGTAATGTTTTAAGGATATGTTCTTTGATGCTCTTGAGATAGCGGAAACTCGGAAGGTGAAACAAAGGACGGTTCCTTCCTGTTTCTTGGCTAAAATCTTTTGGTAGAAACGGAAAGCAATATTTCCTTTCTAGATTATTTTTGGATTCATTGAGTTTTAATTGCGTAGGTATACACACTTGTAGGGTAGTGTTCCTGCACCAGTGGTCCAAACTGTTCAAAGTGAGCCAGGAAATGGTCCGCAAAGGTTTAAAACATAAAAAAAACAATACTTAGGGACAAATTTTACACAAATCGAACTAGTCCTATGGTAAGCTCGATAAGGCTTGTAATACAACGATATATTTAATAGATTTAACTTCGTCAGAGGGAAATAAGACCCCTTTTTTTATTCAGAATAGTTAACCATCTGTGGATTCTCAGCTACCCCCGTGTATCAAGAAAGTAAAAATCCATTCCATTTAGCCGCTTTGGCTTGATAAAGCCACAATGACACATACAATAATTAAAATTTTATGATTCAGTCAACCTTCCCTAGTCCAGAGCTTCCCAAACTTCAATTATACTACGACTCCCTATACAGGTTGTAAATCGCCCTCATGGTTTTAGATAACGCATAAGAGGTAATCACGTCGCTCGAACTCGATCGTACAGTCGCCAGCATTAATATCTGCCACAACAAAGCGCGCATAAATATCTGACACGACTCTATTTCTAGGGCTGTTAAGATGTGTCAGATATTTTCGCTACCTTTGTTATGGCATATATTGATGCTGGTAACTGTACCGTTTCGGGATGCCTCAGGATTAGTTCTACGACGCACAGTTTGGAAACTCCTGCCATAGTCCATATCACTTATTTTTTTTTTGTAAATATCTTTAATTTTATAATAGTATATATGTATTGAATAATCTCACCTGTAAATTCTCCAATTCCTTCTCAGCGGTGACCGCTAACGCGATCAGCCGTTCAGTCTCTTTCTTCTCCAAGTCGAGGAAATAGTGGGCATCTTCCACTACCTCCTCAGCCACTCCATTCACACCATTAGAGTCCTCTTTCACTTCCTTAACTAACTCTGAACTGTCTAAATTTATCACAGATACACCATTGGTCACCAATTTCACTTCACTTTCTTCAGTCTTCGGTACAGGAATGTCTTTCTCCTTCTGAGGGGATATTTCGGTTTTGAAACTCTTCTTTGGAGACAGTATTGGCAGCTGGGCGCGGAACTCAGGCCTCAAATGCCTTAGGACTGGTAGGTTAGGTTCGTCTCCGTTGGTGCACAAGCTTTCCGCTTCATCGCTTGATCGCCGATGATAATCCCTGGAGCAATTCAAGGACTTTTCAGTGAGGATTCTCGACTCTTCCTCCTCGTTTCTGGATTGTCGTTTCTGGTTAAAGAAGCCTTGAGCCAAAGCGCCCGGTCCATATAGTCTTTCAACCCGCTGCTGTATAAAGCTCTTCATAGGGCTGGGAAGCGTTTCTCCGTTCTCCTTTGTGATCTCCATTCTCTTTGACATACCATTTGAAGCGATTGTGTAAGATTCAGAACTGACGAAACGGGTGTCCTTTCCATTGGTGTTAATGGTCTTTCTGAAGTTGCTTTCGGAGTAGCTGGACTTGAAAGTCATCTCCTTCGCGTTGTCCACTTCATCAGTCTTGTGAAGCATGGCTGTTGCGAAGGACTTGCTTTCCGTGGACATGAATGTCCTGCTGGTGGTGGTCATACTTGGGCCTAGGAAATCGTTCTTGAGCTGCTTATTTTCAGCCGCCATGAAAGCATGTAACGGTGACGTCGCTAGATAAGGATCCGTGTGCGCCTTAGCAGGCGCTTTTGCTGTCAGATCTGCTCTAGTATCATGAGGTCCAAAAGTAGGGACCAACAGTTTATCGGCACTTACAGGCACTGGGACTAAGAGGGAGTTATTTTCGCTTCTGTACTGATAAGTATGTGTGATCGGTCTTATAGGAGATGCTTCTCTGCTCTTATTGATGTCTTGTCGAAGCTTCGAGTCATATGTAGTTAAATTGGTGTAACCATTGACGGAGCAAGCCAAGTTTAAGTAAGACGGTTTCTTCTGTGGTATATCGTCTCTTTTCTTATGATGCCCTCTAGAGCGATGACTGCCAGAGTCTATATGGACCTTGGGTGGTGGTTTCAGCAGGTTGTCAGATCTTTTGGGTGTGGGGGTGAGGTCGTCGGGGGTCCTGGCGGGGATGATGATGGGCGTGGGCCGGGGGCTGCCGGGGAAGGGCTGCAGGTTGGAGGCGCGCTCCTGGAAGCGCGACGTGAAGTCCCGGATGCGGCTGGTGGTAGACGATGGCGTCAGCAGATTCAGGCTACCCGATGTTGTATCTGAAATGAGATAAAGTTACGTAAATCAATAAGTTTGTATTTTTTTGGATGTAAGGTGGTGTAACGTAAACACATTGGTTATACATTTCACATAGGTGATAAATATTTCTGTTACAAACAGCAACACACCTAAGTGCCCATATGAAGACCTTATATAAATGTCAATATAAATGTCATTTGCTGGCAGTTCCGAGGGCGCGCACTGTTACTTACAGGAATTCACCATTGGTCCGCGCTTTAAAATGCCTGAATACGCTTTTCGCATCAGCACCTGATTGCGATGTTTTTGCAAGTAGCTGAAAGGGTATATGTGATGAATGTTTGAAGTTCTGCGAGGCGATGGACGAACGTCAATCTCTTGCTGTTTGTTTATAATTGTTATATCTGCACCTATATCTGCTGTCCTACGTGTTATTGTTTGTGTTATTGTATGAAATTCACAGTGTCTTGGTCTTAGGCACTGGTCCCACCGCGAGCGAGTAAGCTATGAGCTATCGGCTATTTTCTAGCTCAAGAAACGAACAAAAGATAATCGCTTTCGTGTAAATAAAAGAGAGACTTATATATTTATAGTTTATAGCTGGCTGTTCACACCGCCGACGATCTATCTCTCTCTTTTATTTACACGGGTGCCATTATCTTTTGTTCGTTTCTTGGGCGAGAAAATCGCCGATAGCTCATCGCTTATCGCCAGCGGTGGGACTAGTGCGGTATGCTGTAATGCTGTGTAATTTAATGAAATAAATAAATAAATGAAATAAGGTCTATCAATGGTCACTTAAGTGTGTGGCTGATAGTACAGTGAAGAGCAGGAATAATTAAAAGATAACACACCACAAGTTTCAATAATATGTACACACAAACACTACTGTCATTGTAATAGGATTTAGACATTTATGAGAAATTTTAGTGTTTAGGTACCTTTGGCCTTTGACTGTACAATATTAGTTTCTATAAATAGCCCATCTTATCCTATCTAACTTAGCAAGACATAGTAGTTAACTAAAAATATCAAATATTTTCTTCTGTTTCCGCGATTATTACTCATTGAAATAAAACAATTTAACGGATTATATCGCGTATATTATCACATTTTAGTTCCCGACGTTTCAGAAGCTTTCCAGCTTTCCATGGTCACGGGAGGACTGAGAAAAGATGTATTTTCCTCTGTCAAAGCCCTACCACCAGCACTACCACCAGCTTGGGATCCTGTAATACATCTCATCAAGGAACAAGTGAGACACAGGACTGCAAAACCTTAATTTCCAAACGGTGTAAAATATCTTATCTGTTTAAAAGTAGTTTAATAGTCTCTGTTTTTTAAATATTATAATTAGTAATGAGGTAGCCTGGGAGTTTTTCTTTGCAGCGATTCTTTTCTCCTCAGTACGCCTCATTTGTGAAATGCTGCTTGGTAAATTATTAGAATAAAATAATTAAGCCCTTCTGGCACATGTGTAACTGTCTTTACAGCTTAGGCCCATCTGGCATGTATGTACACCTTTATTTATGTCAAAAAATGGGTAGTTTGCACAAATTGTAACTTTGACAGAGGAAAATACATCTTTTCTCAGTCCTCCCGTGACCATGGAAAGCTGGAAAGCTTCTGAAATGTCGGGAACTAAAATTAGATAATATACGGGATATAATCCGTTAAACGGTTTTATTTCAATAAAAATATCAATTTAGTAGTAATTATTTTGCACAATAATCATCATTTTGAGAGTCAAATATGAATGTCTTAATTTAAGATTCTTAAACCATGTACAACTACATCAGCAGAATTTGAAGAAGTGAGTAACCACCTAATCAACCTAGAAGACCTGGAAACCTGTCAACTTTGACTGGAAGTTATTTAGTTGGTTAACTAATTAAACTTTTAGTTAAAGTATCAACGCTTTTTTTATTGTTTTCTTGTAAATAGCTATCATACCATATGATTAAACATCATTGCAACGCGTTAACGTTTGAATAAATAAAAGTCTAATTAAAAAATATATATATATCTAAGCTCTTGTTAAATACTGGCAAGCATTTGTAAATAAACATTCAAAACATGGCCTTAACCTAAATAGATAGACATATGCACAGGTGGGTTTGTGATATTTTAATGCAAATTTTCTTTACAAAACCCGCAGTTTCACGGTTCCAACAAAATACAATGAGTGGTACATTTGTCACACGGAAAGGAATATTTATTCGGAAGTGATATTACATGAAATTATATTAAAAGATAGCAAAAATACCAAGTACGAGTAAGAGAGTTGGACGCGCGCATTGAGGGTTCCGTAACAAAATATACACACGAAAACGGCCTTATCTATGATAATTTTGTGTTAGCAGGACCCTACTCCTAAGCAAAATGTACGCGGTCTGCGGTCATTTTATTATGACATAGATAGACATAAATATAAGATTAAGATTTTCAGATCTATTTAATGTATTGTTCTGTAAGAGCTACCTTTATACCAAATGTTTCTAGGACAACTCGAAGTACCTCATAGGTTTTCCATGGACGGCAATTTGTATGGAAACGCCCTTTTTAACGACTGTATCTCTTTAGATGGCGTTGACTTAGAAGCTTCATTTTTTTACAGCTTCAAAGGAACGCAGACGGACAACAAAGTGATCCTATAAGGGTTCCGTTTTTTTTTCTTTGAGGTACGGACCCTAAAAATAAAAAGATAAATAACTATTATAAGGTATGCCCAGAAAAAGTCCCATCTCAGCATTAGGCTGCGGCTCCACTGGAGCGGAACGGAGCTGTGCGAAATTAACCAATCACATTCTGTAGATTCAAAGGTCATAGTCGGGATTCCATAGTAAGTCGGTTCGGGTTTTTGTGAGTGAATAACTCTTATAGTGAAGAATATTTTTGCCGAGCATGAATATTGTACTTTTTCTATTTTTTGACTTATGTTTTTTGTTATGTATTTTTTTCAGGATGTATTCTAGCTATTTGCTTCAAATTTTGAAATGATGTTCTTTAGATAGATTTGCATCGACACCCAAAAAACGAATACTAGTTAATCATATAAAGAAGACCACATACATTTCTTCAAAATAAATATGTGCTTGTGAAGTAGTGATACCTCTAGATAATTCTCTCAAAATAGACTATAGATTGGCCTACTGCTTGCCTAAATATCAAAATACCAAAATCAGCAAAATGTGTGGCCTAGTTCTGTATTCAATCGATGTTTTGCAATGTAGTATACAAACTCTTCGATTATGTATGAGTTTTCTTACTCTTAAATACGATAAACTGAAAAGTGTATGTTTGTGTGTGTCGTGGCTTCATCACGCCAAAACGGCTAAGTGGATTTCAACTATTTTTGGTACACGGGTAGCTGGGCATCCACAGATAGTCATAGTAGGCATAGGATACTTTTTACTCGACAACGCTGAACAAAACGACGGTAATGATTTTTATCTCCTCGGTTGACAAAGTTGCGGGCACCGAGTTATCCATACTATCCATACTAATATTATAAATGCGAAAGTGTGTCTGTTACTTCTTCACGCTTAAACCGCTGAACCGATTTGGCTGAAATTCGGTATGGAGGTAGCTTAAGTCCCGGGGAAGGACATAGGCTACTTTTTATCCGAATATATATAAACGAATTTAAGGCGGACGAAGTCGCGGGCAGAAGCTAGTGAATAAATAATTGTTTAATAGAAAATAAAAGCTTGTAAAAACTCACAACATAGAAACATAGGAAAATAATCACACATAATTACATAATATAATACAACTCATGCGCACGACAAGTCAATTAGAAACACGTTGCAAATCTGGTCATAGTGATATTCAACAACACAGCCTTATCAACAATCTGTGATAAGCCGTTATCAGCTGGGGAACACATAAGCATAACATGTGTGTGGCGATTAATTACATCATGCAATGTTGTTAAAAGTATAGTATAGTATACAATCCATCACGTACCCTAACATACAGATGAAAAAAGTATTGTAACAATATGTGAACGTTAGTTATTCAAAAACTTTTTAACAAATAATAAAAATGTTTGGTGTAGGTTCGTTGCATTTGCATGCGTTTTTCTTTGTGGAAACTGCATGAAAACATGCGCATGTGCACACAATTTATTGTCACATCTAACCAAGACACATTTCGCGAAAAAGCAAAGGAACTAATCCATTAATATAAAAAATAAAACCAACTCCAAAAATAAAACGAACAAAATAACTGCCATATGATATAAAGAATGTCTAAAGAGTTGAAAATTGTCTTGATTTGAATTGCTAAAAGATGGCATCGTCTCCAAAATAACATTAGATTGTATATTCTATACTATTGTAAAATAGTAAAAATGAATGTCTGCTTTAATATATTTTCAAAAAAACTATTGTAACGGACTATTTGAAGGGCACAGACTCGAAAAATATATATATATATATATATATTTATGTTTGTATGTGTCGTTGCGGCTTCATCGGCTAAACGGATTTCAACTATTTTTGGTACACGGGAAGCTGGGTATCTCCAGATGGGTATAGGATACTTTTTACCCGACTACGCTCTAGAAAAAAAGAGGGGCTATGACTTCTCTTCTCCGCGAACAAAGTTGCGAGCGCCTTCTAGTATTAAGTAAATTCAAGAAATGTTATTTTTTAACTTTTTGGTGTTATTTTGGAGTCCGTTTGTTTAAAAAAGTAATTTATTTCTCAATTTGTAGGTAGTCGTTACTTGAATCTTACTATACTTTTTACTCGACTATGTCGAAGATAAAAGAAAGTTAATGATTTTTTCTCCGTTGAGGAAGTAGCGGGAAGTCTACGATATAATCCGTCTAAATTGTTTTATCTACAAAACGGAATTCACATTTATTGAAAGCTACAAAATATAATAATTAATGATAATAACACGAATAGGTGAATAACTCTCAAAGCAAACAGTGACACACATATCTGCCCACCCAGTATGTCAAGGTTAACATAACATATGCATAAAACAAAGTTCATAGTTAGGTAGCTAAGATACATTCATGTTAATGTTTACCTCTCGCCAATGACATTATATTTATTAAAGTGAGGTCGTTTCAGGCTAATCAAGGCAGTCTTTATACTCGAGGGAGCCTTCAAGCACTCAAAAGAGGCCCTGGGGCCCCCAAAAATAAAATTAGATACCTAGTTGGACTGTAAAACAACGGCGTTTAAGATCTTTCGGAGCCCTGGGCACGTGCCCAGAGTGCCCAGTAGGAAAGAGGGGCGTGTGGTCATCACAGGGGTCCTTGAGCACTCAGGAATAGGGTGCCCACAGCAATCAAAAATTGGGGGAACCCTGGGGCACTCAACAATAAAATTAGATATCTCGGTGGACTGTAAAACAAAAGCGTTTAAGATCCATCGGATCCTGCGGATACCCAGCTATCCGTGAACCAAAAATAGTTGAAATCCGTTTTGCCGATTTTGCGTGATGAAGCCGCAATGATAGATACAAAAAAATAAAAATTAAAATGTTTTTCGCTTCAGTGACCTCCAAATACTCCCTTAAATAGTTTTTTTTTAATATCTTCAATGTACAGAAATTTAATTTTTACAACTTTTTTATAATTTTAAATTTTAATTGCCACTTGCAATTAGTTTCCTTCCTTATTAAGATCAATATTATTTTTTATGATGTTACTATTGTGTGCAAATGAATGTCGCATCAAGTATTATTTTGCTCGTGTTGATAAACAGATTCCAGCATAATAAACTGCACACAAGTCACAGCAATATTCATATTCATATTCATATTCATTTATTCAATAATATTTATTGCATTTAAAAATACCGGAAATAATGATTCAGCCATGCATTAAATATATTATTAAAAAAATATTTAAATGTACATCCCGGTTAAAAGTGGAAACGCTGTAACCGTCAATGGCTTCAGTTGGTGGTTACAGCGTTTTTGACCTCGATACATACATAAAATCACGTCTCTTTCCCGTTTAAGTGAAACACAAGGCATAATTCCCTATTTTCGTTCATACTTTACGAATTTTGTCACGCATAATCTATACCTATTATACTGTTATAGTTGTAAAATTAACTGTCTGTACATTGAAGCTATTAAAAAAGGTGATACTATTTGAAGGAGACTAAACAAAAAATATTTCTTTTGGATTTTTTTAATTTATTTTTTTTACTACTAAGGTGGCAAAAGTGTATGTGGCCTGCCTGATGTAAAGCAGTCACCGCAGCTTATAAACGCTTGCAACGAGAGAGACATTATGTGCGTTTTGCCGACCCGTTGTCGTTGTGACTTCATCACGCCAAAATGGGTTTTAACTATTTTTGGTACAAGGGTAGCTGGGAATCCACACATGGTTTTAGGATACGTTTTACCTGACTATGCTGAAGTAAAAAAAAGGGTTATGAATTTGTCTCTTCTGCGAAAGTTGCGAGCACCTTCAAGTAAAAACGTTAAATGTGGAGCAGTGGAAATAGTCACAATGCACCAAAATGTCAATTATGAAACTCTCTTTTTAACCACTAATAAAATAAGTTTGCTGTGCATTTACCTGTGGCATTGTCCTAGAGACCCTTTACATCTCTGTAAGTATAGATTAAGTTATAATCTAATACACCCGGAAACAATATACATCTGCCTGTAATGTGTGCCCAGGTATTTGTCTATTGCATTAATATTGTTATTATATAGATAGTGAATGTTTTTTCTGTTTATTGTAAAAAATAATAATTAAAAAAACTAAAAAGAAAAAAGCAAGTCTAGTACCCTAGAAATTAGTTAAGTTATAATGGAAATGTTTCATGATTCATGATTGATACTCACATAAAACAAATAATAAATTCTAATATGGAACATAGCGATTTTAAACAGTCGGGACCAATAAGAAATCTAGATCGACGCAAATCTTCCCAACAATGGGTCCAGACTGTTTAAAATCGCTATGTAATCGATCATGAATCATGAAACATTTCCATTATAACTTTACAAATTTCTAGGGTACTGGACTTGTTCTTTTCTATTTAGTTTTTTACGCAGTCGGGTTTTTGTTTTTTAATAATCATTTTTAATTTTACACTTTTTAGTTAAAATTATAAAAGTGTAAATTTCGCAATCTTTATCGTCGGGGTTATTGAGAAGCTTGCACAGATTTATTACAATTAAATGAAACATTAGTGAGAACAGCGTGCTAACCAACTTTAAATCGTTATAGTTCCTAACTGGTAATTCAAAATTCAAAATGATATAAGGAACCTAATAATGATTTTCAAATCCCTATTCAATGATACTCCACTCGATATAGTACGTCGATTTAATTTTTTTTATTTTTCACAATATGGCGTCTCATCATCGCCATTTTGAGTTTTCATCATTTTCATGTCTTCTTAGTGACATTCGGACAGTTAAGACGAATCGATTGATGTAATAAGAATCATCAAAATCGGCCCACGCGTTTGGTCTCTAGAGTGCCAGATAGGAACATACATACATATATAGACTGATAAAAGCATTACCCTCCTTTGCGTCGCGCAGTCGGGTAAAAATCAGACATGCAAAAGTACCCTTGAGGCCTACTTGCAGAATAAAGATTTGAATTTGGGATGAATCAATTTCTATTCAGTATTTTGTTTGTATCTATAATTTGGGATAATTTATTAAGTTGTGTTAAAACAAGGGATTATATGGGCTCACTGAATACTTGTCAATTCAATTAGGTATATTACTGGTAAACCATACAACTGGTTGCATAAGTATTCAAATCTTGCATGTGCTTTTAATAGATCATGAAGTCTATTTATAAAATTATCATTTTATGAGATACTAACTGTGTTACATGTATTGCACATTGTGCATGAATTATCAATGATAAATTGTCTGACCTTGTATCTTTAAGTGTTTTAGCATTCATTTATATTTGAGTTGATTAATAGCACACTCTATCATGTATACGGAATATGATTCTTTATGAGATTAAAATTCAAATTCCATTACTAGTTCAGTTCAGGTTTTAAGTATTATCGCTTCTAGATTCTCAATTTCGCGAATGTCAAAGTTTTAAAGCCAAGGTAGGGTTTTATATAAAGGTCAGTCGGGTACGAGAAACACGAGAAACGCCGGGGTAAGAGAAACGTTGTAAATGTGATACTGAAAACTCACATATATGTCGATTGAAATAGACTTGGGCCAATTGCATGAGTTCTCTTACCCTACGAAATAAATTATGTTTCCCATACCCACTTGACATTACCAATATTAAAACAATGAGTAGATCAACACTGATTCATGTCACTCGACAATAATAATCCTTTACTAATTTATGTGGTCATATTGGGGTTTGATATTTATCAAGTCTTTTTCAATCCTACTAAAGTAATGTGAATGTTAACCGAACCCAATAAGATGTTAACTGTTCAGCAGATGTAGTTGGCACTTGGAACACAGATAAATCAGAGGAGCTACTCTGGAGTTTAAAACTCGAAGTTTATGTAGTGCCCTCCCATGCATGAAATTATTATTTCATAAGAGAGACAGGGAGATGGTGGTAACCCCTCGGTTCATGGATTAAATAAAATATATAAGTAGCCACTCTATTCGCAGTAATATTGGCAAAGCCACAAGTAAATGCTAGTTAGTTTAGAAGCCATACTATGCCCACTCTCTACTCAATCATGTCAGGTGTCTTATTGAATTCAATGTATTTGATGACCGGTTCAGCTCAGCGCTAGTTATGCTGCCTCGAAGCTGACAGTCCTGGGTTCAAATCCCGGTAATAGCAAATATTTGTGTGATGCTCAGAAATATTTGTTCTTAAGTCTTGTATGTTCCTATGTGTACAGTAATATATAAATTAAATATATGGTTGACGTCTCATTACACACCTTATCAAGCTCACTATGGGACTAGTTCGATTTGTGTAAAATTATTCCCCTAATAATTATTTTATTATAGTCAATAGAGGTTCATAAATAACCTCATATGGAATTCTTACTAAAACCAGTACATATATTTTTATTACCTTGACATTGAGACTAAAGAATGAGATGTTGATGGACTAATGGCGTTTGCTTCCTTGTAAACTAGCGTTATTTAACAAACATTTCCTCATTGAAATAAAACAATTTAACGGATTATATCGCGTATATTATCTCATTTTAGTTCCCGTGACCCCTCACGTCCTCCCGTGACCATGGAAAGCTGGAAAGCTTCCGAAACGTCGGGAACTAAAATGAGATAATATACGCGATATAATCCGTTAAATTGTTTTATTTCAATGAGTAATAATCGCGGAAACAGAAGAAAATATTATAAACATTTCCTCTTCAAGTCATTCAACTAAATACCATATAAGGAGTTTACATAATCTGTTTGACATTTTATTTCTACAAATACTTTCTCTAGAATACTAGACATTATAATAAGAGAAATTGAGTAATAATAAGCGACTTAAGACGAATGAGTCAACGGATGTGAAGATGAAGATTTGATTACAAGAAAGACGTGTTTAATGAAAATAAATTGTGTTAGTCACAAGAAATTCCACATATCATGCTGATGCGCCATCAACTACGTGACTAAATACGCTTAAAACGGCAGATTATTAGTGATAAATCACGGCTTAAACTGAGATTTTTATTTTAAATAAAAGAAAGAAAAAAGCAGGTAGACCCAAAGGCGAACTTTTTTTAAGCCTATTTTCCATGTTCTATGCTTAAGAAAAAGTCTTGTTAACTACTTACCAGTTTCACTGAGCCGTACGACATAAATTAATAACAAAATTACAATAATCAAATGAGTTTAGAAATAAATCACAAACTTAAGAATTTTTAACATAAAATTTATGACAGGACAGCACATCACATTACGAAACGTCAAACTTTTGTCGTTTTTTTTCCAATGGCCCGTTGTTCGCGGCCAGCGAGTCCGTTCCGTTTCACGGTCGGTGACTTGATCTTAATAATCTACGATTGGCATTTTAAATTACACATGTCTTCCATCAATATTTAGTTATGACAGGCTAGCTAAATAGTATGTTGTGACGAATGATTCCGCGCGTGTCCGCGAGTGGACTGACTGGCGACAATGACCGGTCTGTGCATTACTGCGTAGGCCGCGAGGCCGACATATCGTTTTGCATGTTTGCGTAGTCTTTTTGTTTGTAAATTGCATTTTGCAACGCATTGTAGGCTGTACATGGCTCAGATAATAAACTCGCTATGTTTATCTAGATTTTATTTAACTTACGTAACTTTGAGCTTTATGCGTAGTTAAGTAACTTTATCTGTAGCTAATGGTCAATTTTATTGTACCTTAGACTATGGTCAGCTATACTCGCGCGCTAAGGTAGGAAGTCCCACCTACATATGCATTATCAAATATAATACCTAGTGGTTACTTTGTGCAATGCTGGGCACTTATTAAAGTACCGGCATGAGTAAAATAGAATTCCTTATCGGCCTACGGGACCCAAAATAGTTTCTAACTAAACTATAGTTAGAACATTTTGTTTAAAATTGCAAGATAATAAAATAGCAAGTTGCATAAATGCTAATATTTTGAGATGCTGAATCAGCCGCTTGGCCCACTTGGGCGTTTCAACACGGCCTACGCGTCTGACAGAGTGGTTTGAGCGGATTGCATTATAATATACAATAACACAAACTGAATGGGATCACTTGTCATAGACAAAAAAAAATTAGGACAAATGTTTCAAGTGTTTCGCATTAAAATCTGAGCGCGTATTTATTACACTTTGAATTTAGCATCCTAAATGGGGGAGGAGAGTTAGTCAAAGGGTCTCACTCCAACGTATTGTAGCTTCCCTGTCGTTAGTATCTTTGTTAGGACAAGTGTAATCTATCCTTTATCCGTCCTCTAGTTAAATTCAGAGAACTACTATAACTTGAATAAAACTTGTATCCCCGTCGATGCTAGCGACACCTTAGAATCTTTAAATAAAATAAAATCCGTTACAATAGACTAGACTGCAGTACTCTGCACATAAGTCTACAAGGTTTTTTTCAAAGTTTTCGATAACGGGAAGGTCAGAAAGGAATTCAAAATTATACTTGTAATTCATCAAACAGTTTAAGGTTGACTTATCTCTAGCAACATGGTTTTAGCAACCTAGAACAATGAGATGATATACGGTGTTTTTTATGTTTTGGTTATATGTACGAGTATTCAAATATGCTTATCACAACAATAATGACGTAGCACGTACAAATGTCTCCAAAAATTATAGAAAATAGAAATACTCAAGCAAATACACAATCACAGAAAGAAAAGGTAATAAAGAAAACGCAGATTCAAATGAAAATGATAAGTTACATTTATTAACAATAATATAAAAATGACAAGTAAAATACATATGATTAAATATGATATAGGTGCGGAAGAGAAGATATCGACGGAACTGAAGTTAATAAATATGATAAAAACATCGATGAGAAAACATGCTGGCACAACATTGACTCAAAGCTAAAATTTACCTGAAAAATCTGTGCTAGCATCCACATCAAGGGAACAACTGCCGATTGAATCCACCGATTTATCCATGACTTTGACAGTCAGTTCCTTCGCACACGCTTTCAGCAAGTCTGACTCTTTGACTTCCACTTCATATGCTCCTATGCTGTCCAGATCATTGTCAATATTCCTAGCATCATTAGACTTGGGAGAAACAGTCGAACTTGGTAGTTTTATGTCCGTTTCATCTGTGTTTATTGTGAGAATAGAATCAGGCTTCAAAGTGAGATCTCCAGTTAGATTCTTATCTAGAATAAGCGTGCTTTGACTTGTAAAGTTGCTGCGTATAGGCTCAATGTATTCTACGTCGTCATCGTCGACGTATAAGTGATTGGTATGTCCGCTTGAGCCTTGTACGTCGGTCGCGTCTTTAGGGACCGCGTCTACGACCGTCTGCTTATTTAAACTTCTATAGAAATGGTTTTCTAATTTCTCCAACTGTCTTTTAGCGTCCGATTGTTTCTTTCGAACTGAGTCGATGATCACAGGTAGGTTCAGGAGATCGGGTGTTTTCTCGCGATTTCTGGATAAATCACGTCTGAATAGCGGTGAATCGTCGCTTTCTAGCTCGAAACGTTTATATTTAGAGGAGCAATAGTCATCAACGGATGACGTGTCAGACTTTTTATCGAAGAATGCGTCTAGGGAGAAGAACGATTTCCGCTTCTTTTTAGGTTGGTTAGCCTTATCACAATTAGCATTCACGAATGAATCGCCAGCCTTAAACTGTTGCACGCAAATATTACTAGTGTTAACGAGTGACTTTGGTCGATTTTCCTTTGGGAGACTTAGTGGTACTCGATTGGTTTCTATCTTTCGAGAATCCAAGCTAAGTGTTTTCCGAAATCGCTCATTGAGATTCGCGAGCAGGAAATGTCGGCGTTCCGTCGATTTTGGTGTTATATTGTAGGAATTTTGTTTACTCGTACTTGGTTCTGTATTAGGAATGTGTTCCGTGTATTTGAACTCGATATCGCTCTCCGAATCTTTCCTCTCAGTGTTAAAGCTTTCAGAGGTCCGGTCGGGCCGATGGAAAGAGAAGGAGCCTCGATTGGAGGATCTCTTTCTGTCACAGATACAGTTTCCGACACAACTTAGCCTTAGGCAGTTTTTTTCCTCAGGCTCTAGAGACACTTCATGTTTGTCTGGAATGTACCTCTCAGGTCTTTGTTTATGCGTCTGTAGGTCTTGTCTGATCTTCTCCAGTCTTTCATCTCCATGGAGGCCTCTGGTGTACTTCGATTTGGGTGGTCTAAAGAACCTAATGGAGCCTGACGCGTGCGGGTCTGTGGATCGCCGGCGAACGAACGGTGAATCTGATATTTTGTTCACGCCTAAGAGCAGGACGGGGGATTTCTTGTCCTCTTCATCGGGTAAGTCACTGGAAGAGAAAAAAGAGGTTAATGGTTTGATAACATGATTTAATTACAATGTATCACTTTAGGACCACTTATTAAAACATCATTTTTCGACTTTAAAAGATCCCGAAGAGATACACTGCAAGCGATTACCATGATGATAGGTGCCTTTATTTTTTATTAATTTATCCGATCACCACGATTATGTATTTGAAATATTACTAATCAATATCGCGCTGAAACTGTTATTATAGTGGCGTTTTGCATAATCTGCGCAACAATGCGGCCAGCAACATATTGTACAACATTTACGAAATATATCGGCCGAATAACATCGAAATAGCCGTTAAAAAAATACATTAACAAATTAAATAATGCATTAACTCTCGCTAGCCGCACTTAACTTTCATTTCTAAGTAATAAATATGGTTGAATGAAAGTGTTTTACTGTGAGAATTATTGGTTCACATGTTTTCTATACAAGCTGTCTATTGTTCTTCTTGTTATGCCTTTGTAGAACAATGCCAAGTTAAAAACAATGTTTGTGAAACGGAACGTAATTTATCTAAAAAAAAAAAAACATTTTTGCTCATTAAATTTAATACATGCAGTTTCCAGTGATTTACTGTCATTATATAAAGTACAAATGGAAAATCATCCTATTGAATTGACGATTTTGAATTTTGACCAAAAATATAATACCGTTGAAAAAGAATTTTAACAAAATGTAATTAAATCTAACAGTGCATACATCTCTTTGTAGTCAACTGTTTATAGGTATTTATGAGATGATTCATTTCGTACTTTTTTTAAATGTATATATTGGAAGCATTAACAGCAAGGCCATCAGCCTAAATAATACTTATACATAACCATACTTATTTTCGAATCGATCTCGATTTATGTTCAATTTAAACCACCATACACAAATTTAAATGCTGTCAATTGAGCATATTTTTAAGTGTTCGCAAATCGTAAATAAAAATTTATATGGAATATCATTTAGAGGATTTCCATAAAAAAAATTACATATTTCTATTTGGACGATTATCCAATGTGCATATTTCAGGTGGAACGTATTTACAAATGGTAACATCTATAAACAAATTTGTCAGTTGTACCGTGGGACATGAACCCATTTTCGACGATATTCTCTATGGACAATCATCCTTGTTGATGTATTTAAAATTGGCATTCTTCTGATTTGGCTTATAATTGCGAGTTGTCGATTTCCCATTTACTTACTAACAGTAAATCTTTCTAGAAACACTAAGAAGCACACTACAAGCAAGCAGAAATATACAGCATTATTAAAACAAATAAAATAAAAACATACTTACACACAACAAATGTTAAAACATTTAAAAACAGACACAGATTAGAAAAATAGAAAAACAAACATTTACCTATAAGCCTTATAGCAAATTCACAGACCTAATAAAGTTTAGAAATTGAGAATTTGGCAATTCTGCCGTAACTAAACGTACTTTGTTTAATTTATTACCAACTAGGCAATTTGTCACATCAAATAACGTATATAGACGTTGACGAAATAAATAAACAAACACGAGTATCACACTAATATAACATCACCTCAAATTGTCTGTCGTCAATAAATGTAAAATCGTTAATACGAATTCTTCAGAGGGGCTACTCCGAAACCCGAAAAACGAAGTTCGTAACGTGCTGTCCTTCTCGCTCTTATGTTATGCTGTATTTAAGTGAGCGGGATGGCGCCATACGAACTTCGTTTTTCGGGTTTCAGAGTAGCCCCTCTGTTCTATTGTATAACCTTTTTTTATTTCATAGAAAGTGTGTTGTTGTCATATTCACAAGCAAAATGGACTGACAATCTGCGTAAGGTTGCTGGCAGCCTTTTGAAATGAATGTCCGTAAATTTTCAAATATACATTTGTCACTAATTTTGCTATAAAAAAAAACTATACTCAATACAGCATTACGTTTACATTGCAGCACACGATCGAGTTTTTTTGGTCGTATTGTTTCATTTATAGAATACGTCATACGCGTACAAAGGGCAAAAACCAATAAAACAAATGAAGCAAAAAAGAAAAAAAAAAACAAAAAACTATTTCTCTTGAGACATTGTAATTGAAACGACAGAGTCCAAATGATACAATTTACCAATTAATAAAAACCATCCAATCTACCTAGCGGTCAACTGCCCAATTTGGGAGCAATTATAAAACGGGTTCTTATAATATGGACTACTTAAGATTAGACCAATTCGGTCAGACGTGTATAGGTAACTGCGAGAACAATTTCGAATTGCTGCTGTTCGAAGTTCAAAATCACTATGGTTTTAGAAATGATATCACCAGCTGCATTTCGTATAACTACGACATGCGCCTTTCTCGCGCTACAAATATTGCTTATCTCTTTCTATCCAGTACAGTGTAAGAGAGAGGCAATGAAAGACAAAGGCTGCTGCAACAGTGGCAAAAGCTCTTTTCGACTTTTTTTTATATTGAGAAGCAAACGGGCAGATAAACCTTAAGTTAGGTTAGGCTACTATGTAGAGGCTTCCAAGTCTCGCCATACTATAGATCGCTCGGGATATCCAAGAATTTTTAGGGAAATAATGAGTCTGTGTCTCCTTCGGCTTTTGATTGACAAGTGCAAACGTTTCTTAACTGATATGACCATTGTTAATATAATTTGACAAGAGTTACGCCCGTATCCAGTGGTTAAATCACGATTAAATGATAAATGCTATGAGTTCCAAATCGTCTTGTCAGTTCGGAACGTCGATAATAAGCTTGGCTGCGAATTGCTCTAAATTTTTAGTAAATAATATTCTTAGCACGCAAAACTTACATGACAACATACAACACTTTCATAAACTTAATAGCGATTTGTCGTGCCTTGCGCAAGACGCAGGAAGTTCGGCGTAAACGATGAAAAATCGATTCCTCAATTCCTCATCCATAACCGATAGATCGACGGTCCGTTACACTTGCTTTGCTTTCTACCATTTAATTTGGTTAAGTCATGTTATCTCGATTTAGTTACAGCATTGAAATATGACCGTAACAAGTAACAATAGGCTACGTTCCTCACAAATCGAATGAGTAACTTTTAGGGTTCTGTAGCCAAAATGGCAGAAACGGAACCCGTCAGTCCGTCCGTATGTCACAGGCATTTTACGCAAAAACTACAAGATGTATATTAATGAAATTTGGAGTACAGGTGTCTTGTATGAGCCGTTACTTAGTTTGATAGTTAAATAAGAAAAAAAAAACATATTTCCAGGGGGGGCACTCCATACATGTAAACGAATCTGTATTTTTTTTCAGGCTATGAGGTTTCTAAAACAAAAAAAATATTTAAGAAGTGAATATTTTCGTAAATAATCGCTCCGAAAGTAGCATAAATTGTGCGTCCCCCCCTTTATTTTCTACACGGTATCTCCAAAAAATATGAAAAAAAAACCAAAGACAAAGCTTAGTAAATACTTTTAACGAAAATTGTTTTCAACATGATAGGGTATATTGTTTTTGAGTTAATGCCAAAAAACTGCCCTTCTCATCCTCACCACCAGAATTACGTATCTCCACGGGACGTAAGTTCCGTGGAGATACGTACTTCTTCATATCGTATTTTTTTCATCTGTAGTGCATTGTTTTGTATGAACGGCTGCGAAACCCTACACTGAGAATTGCCCGACATGCTCTTAGTCGATTTTTTTATGAAGTGTCAGTGTTTCAAAAAATAAACTTAGTTCTCCACCAAATTAAACTTTTAAAGCCACCAGAAAACCACCGATGGTTTAGACATTTTGGCTGATCTATAGATAGATAAAAAATCATAAATCATAATCCTTCCTTTGGTTTTTGTTTGGGTATAAATTGTAATAGTAATAAACTTAAAGCGCACAGTTTATGGTACATATTCAAATGATTTGATAAAGTAACGGATCGAATGAAGCGATTAGTGGGTGCCGACAGTCGTAAGGATGGCCATGACTTATCGCGTCATCGACTCGATAGAACCCGTCTGCCGTCTGCGGTATCGATCATCGGGTTATTTTTAGATATTGTTTTGTACACAAGTTACATGTGTGGAGAGTTGTCTCCAAATCATATACATAGATCTAGTAATGTGAATAGTCTTAGAATTCCGATAGGAGTCGATTATTCGAAGATCAGAGGGGTTACTCCGTAACGTAACATGCTGTCCCTCCCGCTCTCATGCTATGCTGTATTTGAGTGAACGGGATGGCGCCATACGAACTTCGTTTTTCGATTTCGGAGTAGCCACTCATGTTCGAAACTTGAAGATTGTATCGTGACGTCTCTCTCGCTCTCTCGTGTTAAATTGTATTCGCGTGAGTGGAATGGTGCAGCACAAACTCCGAATATTTTACTTCAAAGTAGCCCTTATATGTTTTCTTGTGTTATACTCATTATTGTTTCTTATTATGTATGTATGTGTGCGTGATAATGATCTTTCAAAAGTTTCTTCTTAGTTTCATTTCTATTTTACTTATGAAAAACTTGAGGATTTACTTTCTGCGGGCTTGGTTTTTTATATTTGTACTAAATAGTTAAACTGATGACATTAAAAACCGAATCAGCACAGGATGGACGAAATGGCGACAGGTCTCGGGAGTAATATGCGAAGCCCGAATGCATCTTCGATTAAAGGGCAAGATCTACAAGACCATTGTAAGACTACAGGTCTTACAATACTCATGTATGGATCGGAATGTTGGGTAGGCCGCAAAGGTAACGGCTGCAAGCAGATTGCATGTTACGGAGATGAGAATGTTGAGATAAATGTATGGCGTGACGAGAATGGATCGGATAAGGAATGAGTATATAAGAGGTCGCCTGAAAGTAGGACCCATAGTCGATAAGCTGAGAGCAAATTGCCTACGTTGGTATAGACATGTAAAGAAGAGTATTAGATATGGATGTGGAGGGGACGTAAGAGGAGGGGTAGACCGAGGTAAAGGTGGATGGATTGCGTGAGAGATGACATAAACAGGGAGGGTGCGAGTGAGGAGATGACAGGTGATGGAAAAAACATGCTTCGCGCACCCCGAGCACATGGGATAAGGACAAGCGAATGATGACTTAAAACTGAGTGCATATTAGTGACTGAACATTTATTTTTAAATACTCTAGTGTAACAAAATGTCTTTACTCAAGGTCGCGACAACCTTACGCCTTGACCGTGACGGTCACCATCGATGTGTACATTTATAGACTATACACATCACTACAACAATAGCGGGCTGGCAGCCGGGACAAATGGGCCCGACGCACGCGATATAATATACATACATACTGTATACAGTAACATATGTACTTTGGCATATAATTTGCTTTAGTAACTGGAGTGTATAATTACAAACGGTTAAATGCACAGAAAGTAAGGGTCTGGCCACATCGCGGCCGCGCGCCCACGTGTGAGCAGATACCCTTAGCTTAGATGACATCAGCGGTTCATCATCATCATTTCAGCTATAGCCCACTGCTGGACACAGGCCTCCTCAATAGATTTCCGCATGGGCCGGATAAAGGCGACCCGCATCCGGCGAGTTTGCGGGGGCAACCTTAACAGGTCGTCCGACCACCTTGCCGGTACGCGGTCTCCACTCGAGAACCTTTCTGCCCCAACGGCTATCGGTTCTTCGAACTATGTGCCCTGCCCATTGCCACTTCAGTTAGCTTACCCTGTTTGCTATGTCGCTGACATAGGTTCGTTTACGAATCTTCTCATTTCTGATTCGATCTCGTAGAGAGATCCCGAGCATAGCCCGCGTTCCATAGCTCGCTGAGTGACTGAGCTTCCTTGAGAGGCACATACCCACGTCAGCGGTTAATCACGTCGTAAATGCAGGCCGCGTCGGTATCCACTCCTCGCTTATGACTAGGGGTATGAATAGGCAGTGCTTCTAAACATCGGGGGCGGACGTAATTTAGAGTGGATATAACCAAAAACAATGAATTATTTTTATTGAATGCGAGATTTCCCGGAGATTTTTCCCGCCTGGTTGCCCAAGGAAAGGCTTATAACCACCTTTTTAAGTTCCGTACCCAAAGGGTAAAACGGAACCCTATTACTAAAACTCCGCTGTCTGTCTGTCTGTCTGTATGTCCGACTATCACCAGGCTGTATCTCATGAACCATGATAGCTAGACAGTTGAAATTTTCACAGATGATGTATTTCTGTTGCCGCTATAACAACAAATACTAAAAACAGTGTAATTTTATGTCTGTATAAGTGACCAATATAAAGTGATCGAACACCGCGTACAATTTGCATAGGACTAGGGCTGTGCCAACACTGGATTTTCGTAGATACCGCCGTTTGTAGCGTATATTTTGTACGGAACCCTCGGTGCGCGAGTCCGACTCGCGCTTGGCCAGTTTTCTTCGTGGCAGTGCGTTAATCTTTAAACTTTTTTTTATAGTCCGCGTTTTAAATAGTAACAGAGAAGTTGAACTGATTGTCAGAGTAATGGTAGTCAGTGGTGAGAACGCTTTCTAATCCATTAGGGTCGGCAGGGCTTGTCGGCTGTTACTGTTAGCTAACATTACCGCTAACTTTACTGTCTCACTGCCTACTTTTTTGCTACTACAGAAAACACAATGTAACTACTTAGTTGGGTCAATCACCTTCTTTCTGTATCTCGTTACAAAAAAAAACATTTTTGACGTGATAACGTCTTATAAATCGATGAACGCCGGCTGCACGCACGGAAAAGCATATCTCATTGTCACGTACCGCTTGAGCCGAGCGTGCGAGCGAGAACGCCGAACAAGCGATAGAGAAGCACGGCCGGCCTAAGCGGTCGGCTTATGAATTCATATTAATATGCAATTTTTCATCAATCTTTTGGTATGACGTTATCACGTAAAATTAGGGTCCGTAAACAGACTTTACAGATAACAAACTTTCTAGCAAATATAGGTCAAGTTTTCAAGGGCCCATCTCGTCAGTATACTCGTATATAATAGTCTAGATTAATAGCATTTTTCTAAGTAACTCTGCTACTATTGTCTCCTGAGTTACCGGAGAATAAAACAAAAAAATACACCCAGTTGTCGATGTTAAATTAAAATGTACTTCCTTCTAATAGTAGTGTAATTAATAACTTGATAAGACAAAAAAGGCACTAAAATAACAGTTTCCGAAGTATCGAAGATTTGAATTGAACGGTGGGGCGCAGCTTTTTATACTAATGAGGTGGCAAAGAAGCGTACGGCCTGCCTGATGTTATGCAGTCACTATGAACGCTTGCAACTCCAGGGGCATTACGTGCGTTGCCGATTCTTTTAAAACCTATTCACTCCCCTCTTGAAGAACCCCATACTGTAACCTCCAAATCTGTGACAATGACTGGTTCAATTCTGGATAAAACACCAAGGTGCCTTCGGACCAAAAATCGCTAACATCTCTTTATCTGTAGTAGGAGAACTTTCTTCCACATCAGTCTCTTATTTTCCTCCGATGAAAAACTAGGGGTCTTTTCTAACACTTCTTTGTCATCGTTTAACGTATGTTATATGACGTAGTCACTCCCGAAAACGAATGAACTGATTACGCTTTACTATTATTTTATTAGAAAGATGGCTTAATAAGAGATCTTAACTTTGATCATCAGTTTTTATAGACTAGAAGGTGACCTCGTTTGCGGCAGAGTAAAGTCATAAACCCCCATTTTTTCTTCAGCGTAGTCGGGTAAAAAGTATCCTACAACCATCTGCGGATACTAAGCTACCCGTGTACCAGAAATAATTGGTATGTTCAGCCGTTTAAACGCGATGAAGCCACAAAGACACATACGAACGAATGTACGAAACGTCAAAAAAATATATATTTCGAGTCAGTGACTTTCAAATCGTCCTTTTTCTTAGTTTTTGATAAACTATAGAAAATTAAAAATTTTAAAAACCCCCCGACTTGTTCCACTAAAAGATGAATATCTTGTAGACGAGTGCCCCGATTTTCATCAAGAAAGCTAAGAACACTCGGGATAAAATTATCTATGTCACAAAAAAAAACGCGCTCAAATCGGTCCATCCGTATGGGCGCTACGATGCCACAGACAGATACACAGAGTCACAGACACGTTAAACTTATAACACCCCTCTTTTTGGTCGGGGGTTAAAAATATCTTCAACGTACAAAAATTTTCTGTATTTTTACAACTTTATAATAGAATGAGTAGTGTCGCGAATTAATAAATACCTATTTCTTGCATGAAATGTTTTTGTCGGGATCAATCTCTTCTTTTGCCTCTCGCAGACTGAACCACCATACTATGAACAACATAAAACGTCTGTAAAGCCTGTCGGATACCGAATACGAACAGATCATCAATTTAAGCATTCCGATCTCAAAGATGGCGGGCATTCGTGGCCAATTGGCTAACTGTTATATTTGTAATTCTGTGCCGCCGTTATACGCTGGGAAACGAACGGGCAAGTGGATGCTGCTGGTAATTATGGAGAAGAATAGGTACAGTCCTCTGCAATAATGGTACGACAAAGTCCTCATAATTATCTGACACAGTTCTATCGCTTGAGACTGAAACGTATAGAGATTGCAGAAATAAGGCGCTTGCATCAAAATTTTAACCTAGAGTTACAACTTAACGTAGAGTTAATCTGACAGTTTTGGTATAACTCTGACAGAAGTTAAAATTTAACTCTTAGTTAATGATGATAACCCAGCGTGATGCAAGTGCCCCATCTTTCCTATGGAAAATACAATAGTTAATGGCTTGGGTGCACATCTATACTACTACAAAGTTGTAGAAATGAAATGTCTGTAGCTACATTCAAGATATTTTCAAAAAAATAAGCGTAACGGATTATTTGATGGTCAGGTCTGAATCAAAAAATATTTAATTATTTTTTGTATGTTATTAAAAATAATAATTATTAAATCTAAATTTCTTAGAGATGTATATGTCGTTGTGCCTCGATCGCGTCGAAACGGCTAAACGTTATATAACTGGGTTTTCATATAATATCATAAAGTTTCAAGGGCTCAAACTTATGACTTTGCACGCTCTTCTGAAAACTACTGCCGGTAATTTTGTAAATTGGGCCCGTTTCGAAATTTTGAAAAAAAATAGCTATCCTGACCGAACCTACTAATAAGTCAAATAACATGGATCTTCTTTTCTAAAGTCGGTTTATAATACTTAAATGTAGCCTTCTAGCAGACAGCGAAGACTACCGTAACGCGAGCGGTTACAAAACAGTAGTATTATGTAAATTGACGTGATATTATTTTCCGTGAGAAAGCCGGGTCATCGGCCGTTTGACAGCTGACATTCGACCCGCCTTCCGGTTGCGATGTTTTCAGTTCGATTGGTTTCTTCATTTGTTATCATAATATCATTAGCTTTTTAGGGTTCCGTACCAAAATGGTAAAAAACCGTGCGACTCTTGTCTGTCTGTATGTCTGACTATTACATCTCATTACCATTGAGTGAATTCGGCAAAGATCTGAGAAGGTGGCTGACTGAACAATGCTTTTACTATCACGTTGTGCAAAAAAGCTCTTGTAGATTTAATAGGTATTATTATTATATTAAAACTCACTAGACCCGTAGTTATATACAGTTATGACTAGTTTGAATATCCAGCTTTAAAAAATAACTTGGTCTGATGTGATACCTACATCTATTTGTGGTTTTCCAATATATTTCGGTATATAAACAGTAAAACTCTATAGCCATTACTGGTACAGGTGGAGTTCTTTAAGTAAGGTTAGGTTAACTTTTAGGAGATTTGTACATTTTAGGATTGTGTTATTTAGCTTAAAATTAGAATACGTTTGTTTTATTTTAGTTTTAGATATATTTCAATTTGTCAACAACTAGCGTTTGTGAAATTAAACATTGATTTTAAGTATTTTTATTACTAGTTCAATCGGTATTTAATAGCTACGTAACACAGATTCTAGAAACCTGACGTAAACCCGGGAAAACTAGCATTAAATACTCAACATTGTCACCGCGGCCATATTTATCAACAGCATACCGTCATGCTAGCCCTGCGTCATCCGTCCGAGTTGCTAGGGCTGCCGACGTCCCATTTCCCATTTTTTACAAATAAATTTAATTAAATTTGTATGTAAAATAAAACAAAGACAAACATAGTATAATATAGGGTTGGCTAAGGAAAGGCTTATACCACCTTTTTCCTTCACCTTCGGCTTCCCTTGTAATCCCGACGCCACACCTCTGATATGACAATACTATACACACTCACACAATAATCTCGATAAATGTATACCTACTCAGATTACAACACAAAAAAAAACAATGTAACGGATTATATCGCGTATATTATCTCATTTCAGTTCCCGACGTTTCGGAAGCTTTTCAGCTTTCCATGGTCACGGGTTGACTGAGAAAAGATATATTTTCATCTGTCAAAGTTACAATGGAAAGCTGAAAAGCTTCCGAAACGTCGGGAACTCAAATGAGATATACGCGATATAATCCGGTAAATTGTTTTATTTAAATGAGAAATAATCGCGGAAACAAAAGAAAATATTATTACAAAACAAGTTTAGTGACAGTGCTGCACTGATTGTTCGGCTTAGTATTAGTTTTTTAGTCTTTGACGGAAGATCAGCGCTGCGTTTTCCGCCATCATGCTGAGTCAACGCCTATTTCATACCATGACACAGACTCTCGATAAGTTTAAAAAAATATATAAATTAAGATCTTTTGGTCGCGACGTTGCCTCATATTCGGCCAAGTTTCGCGCCGCTATTGACAGAAATCAAAGTGACAGATACTACTCATTAAAATCATCCTTTTTGGAATAATAATTGTTACCATTTTATTAAAAGGGATAAATTTCATAGAGAAGGGAAATTTATTAAAATTTACAGTAATGGACAAAACTAGTTTTTTTTTTTCGGTGAATTTGACTTGGTTCATATAACATTTTTTACTGCTAATGGCCTTAAGAATGCGTGGTTAAAATCTTTCCTATTCCTCGCGGGCACCATGTATATACAAGAAGAGCTCGTTTAAAGTAATAGGATTTAATATGGATATTATTTACGACGCGTCAGCCCTACGAAAGCTATGCATGTATTGACTGACGCCATTGAAATTTCACTTTAGAGCCTTTCAATAGTGATTCATCATTTGCATGAGAATCGAAGCCTTTATCACAAGGGCACAAAGCTGCGTTTTAACGTGACGCTTATACCTCTCTTGGGATCAAATCGTGTCTATTTGAAGAGAATTTATTTGTCTGCCTTGTTAAGGTTCTGTACCAACAGAACCCATTACTAAAGTGTTTACAGTATGTGTGTGACTACACCGTGGCTATAACAATCAATAATTAAACTTAAATTTTAAAACAGCGGCCAAGTGCGAGACTGACTCGCGCACCGAGGGTTCCGTACTATATTTTTTTCGACATATTCCTTCGCACTTAAATCAAAATTCAAACGCAGTAAAAAATTGCTCGGGAATTAGCAAATTAAATCCTTTCATATTATACCCTATTTGATACATTAGCTACCTATATTGTTCGAAATTTTGCCCCTCTCATAAAAGCTTTTTTTCCATATTCTATTAAATGAAAATCAATTGAAGAAATGTATGTTCGCTCGCGCATCATATCAGAACGGCTGTACGTATTTGGATAATTTTTCTTTTGTTCGGTTTATATTTGTATGTAAGAAAATATACTAAATTGAATGGAAAATTGAAAATTTTGGGTTTGAAAATCTCCATATAAGAAGAGTGACTGAGAGAAGAGTCTGAGTGAGACAAAAATATAAGGGAAAACTAAAAAAATACGTGATCCAAACAGTATAGGGCAGTTATATGTTATATATAAGGTCGACAAGACTGGCATTGTAGGAAAAACGCCAGTGCAGGCAAAAATTAATAAGCGTCCAGTATTTCTGCGTACATCTGTCTGTTCGGCATCCTTAACATTCATGGACAGAGTCATTTTTAGAGTTCCGTACCCAAAGGGTAAAACGGGACCCTATTACTAAAGGTGCGTCCACACTTGTATCATTTGCTCGTATCCGATCATCGTCCCGTGGCATGACTGCGTATCGCGCTGCTTGGACGCTCACTGTCGGCATTCCGTATCATTTGCGAAACCGACTCGAGATGGATCGTGGCGTATCATAACCGCGTAGCATGATCGCGTGTCATGATTGCTAGTGTGGACGTCGCACCGTTGCGATCATGCCGCGCTCGTCCGATCGGAGTGTTTGATACGCGTAGCAACATGGATTTCGAGCGATCTGATCGGCGCAACGTCCAAACGCGAGATCGTGACACGCGATCATGCCACGCGACGATGATCTGATACGGGCAAATGATACAAATGTGGAAACACCATAAGACTCCGCTGTCCGTCTGTCCGTCTGTCCGTCTATCACCAGGCTGTATCTCATAAACCGTGAAAGTTAGATAGTTGAAATTTTCACAGATGATGTATTTCTGTTGCCGGTATAACAACAAATACTAAAAACAGTAAAATTTATGTCTGTCTGTCTATGTCAGTAACCAATATAAAATGATCGAACACCGCGTACATTTTGCTTAGGAGTAGGGCTGCTAACACTGGGTTCTCATAGATACGGCCGTTTGTAACGTATATTTTGTACGGAACCCGGGTGTGCGAGTCCGAATCGCACTTGGCCGGTTTTTAATGTTTTTACTTTTATTACTACTCAAAGACGTATTTTTGAATAGAGAATCCCGAATCCTAGCATAACAAATTATTTTGAAAATTAGAACATAATGGCGCAGTTCAGTACCTACTGATATTTAGTTATTGTAAGTGATAGATTCTGGCGTTGCTTTCCGGAATTCCATATTAGATTAATGGATTATAGTTCCTTTGCTGTTCCGGGAAATAGTGTCTTGGTTAGACGTAACAATAAATTGTGCTCACATGAGCATATTTTCATACAGTTTCCAGAAAAAATACGCAAATTCAACACACCACCAGACAGTAAAATCCTCGACACGTGATTCGCCTCTACGAGACATCATCAGGAGATGCAGATGTTGTCGGTCCGGCGTCCACCCGAGAAATGATTTCTCGGGGAAATGAGAATGATTCGCGGAATAGTAAAGCAACTATATTAATTCAGGTATCGTATTTAGCAGATATTTTAGACAGTTTTGGTATTCAGGCAAGAGAATAGGGATGATGACTAAACTTCAATAATTAATCCGTCATGTAGATTAATAAAAAATAATGGGCACATATTTTTCCTTTTTTACGTAATCAGTAAATAAAGGCAATACATTCTCAGACGACACAAAATGTCGCGTGGTCACTTAGGGTCAATTTCACCGACGTAGTATAAGCCTTATTCCAATAATAAATCATTAATTACTCGTGAGTAAACTCATTTTACGTTTCACCAATAATTAACCTAAAGATAAAATGTCTAAACCAGAGAATAATCTTACACCGCCAATTTCGGCTGAGTAAACTGTTAGATGTAGATTAGTATTGTCATTGTCACTGTCAAGTGAATTCAATACTTACTTCACAATTGATGTATTACTCGAATAATTTAAAAAAATACGCAGCACCATTGCTCAAGCATGGGACAAATTGTCTATCTTACTTGGGTGCATTACGATTTCATTCAATTCATTCGTTCAACGTTACTTAGAGATTGTTATCCGTAGACTAGCGTGGTGAAATGGAAATGAAGTTAACCATTGAGTAAATCGTTAGATTTAGTTTCTACTGGGTCAGCCACTCTCGTGTGAATTGATTGTTGGTGAAATCGGCCCTTAGGAGTACAAATTTTACCTGAAGTGACGTCACGAGCCCCCACTCTTCACTTTAATGCGATTTATCTGAGTATTTTTTTATTATTTTGAAAAATCGAAAAAATACCTGTCCCATAGTTTACTGACGGATTCATTAGAATTTTTATTTTCATACCCAATCATCATGTCTGTTATGTAAATACAGTTTGGTTCCGCTGTTGTTATTTAAATGTTACAGTCTCTAACAGAGATAACGTAGTCACTAAAAACCTCGAACCTGATGTTCAAGATAGATACTTGTATGCCTATCTATTCTCGGTATCTCAGAAACTGCGGTTCAGTTCCGGTTTACTAACATTGGTTTCTAAGTTTTCCTTTTTTCTCGTCTTAACCGCACCGCAATGAGAACCGTGAGGCGCTTATAGAAAAAAACTCGGCCAAGTGCGAGTCGGACTCGCGCACCGAGGGTTCTATACACAAATATTACGCTACAAACGGCCGTATGACAATCCAGTGTTAGCAGAGCCCTACTCCTAAGCAAAATGTACGCGGTATTCGATCATTTTATATTGGTTACTGACGTAGACAGACAGACATAAAATTATATTGTTTTTAGTATTTGTCGTTAAAGCGGCAACAGAAATACATCATAAATAAATAATAAATAAATAAATATCAGGGACAATCTTACACAAATCATCTGTGATAATTTACACTTTCTAGCTATCACGGTTCACGAGATACAGCCTGGTGACATACGGACAGACAGACAGAACCCTAAAAATGGTAAAACAAATAGATAAAAGGCATTAAAATGTTCTTCTTCATTCAATGTAGGTACCTATTTTTCACTACTTACCTGTCTACCATATCCCGCATTTGGGCATCATTACACAAACACAAAAATACTTACACATTTCATTCATCTCGAACAACTCATTTGTCAAAAACTTCAAAACACAAGTTCGTTCACTCTAAAACAACAGTACTATAACAAGATAATGGGAAAAACAGCGGCCCAAAACGCGTGCCCTGCGGAACGTCGACTTCAATTCGAAATTTCTCTTAGAAATCAACTCTGGCGCACGACCGCCGTCGCGTAGGAGTACCGACACTATGACGTGTACACCCAATTGCCTATTAAACCAATTTCCATATAACACTTACGTGATGCACCTGAGTCACGGTGTCCAACGCTTCAGCAAGATCAAAACGCGCGTTCGACTCGCTAACGTTCGCGGCAATGGACGAGGTATATCCAAGTGAGGCGTTATTGTAGTTTTAATGGAAGCGTAAGTGGTACAGTTTTTGTAGGCTTCAAATGTAGCTGTCTTCTGCCATATTCTGTTTGGAATAAAGTCTATTTTAGGTGTATTTAATGCTTTCATCAGATGTAATGTTAGTTACAGTTGTTTTACCAAACAAACGCGGTAGTTGACGCTCAAACTGCTTTAAAATATGGTTGAAATTGGGACGATCCAAGTGATTTCGTATGAGAATGGTTAGAGAGGGGACTGGACTACGGGTCTAACACGTGCTATGGTGTGATGATTCTAAGGTAACAGATGGCGTAGAAAAACCAGTTTAAAAACACTTTAAGTTGCGCAATAATAAACTTTCTTTCAGAATAGTTAAGGGTCATGATGAAGACGTAGTTTTAGTGGTTCTTCTCCAGCGTGATATGCGTGGCTCGTGATGAAATGCTATAAAAGTTCGACGTATAATTGGATTAATTAGTCGGAAGGCTTTTTAATAGCTTTTTGTCAAAGAGATATACATTCTATAGGTTTTTTTTATTAGTACGTATGATATCGATTATGGGAAACAATAGCTATGCGGTTCTTTCTATTGCTATTCTTTTAAGAAACTCAAAGTGATTTTAAAAGTCTTAGTTTACACAAAACAGATTTTTCTTCTTTGTTTGCTCTTTTTCCAATCTACGTCAAATACAAACCATAGAAAATACGCAGCTTCACGTGTGTATTTGGAAGATTTGACCCAGAAGACTGTAAAAAAGAGAATAAATTTGATGTTCTTTTTTGTAAGGTGATGGTACGATTTACAATATCGATTCGACTTTTACAAATAATTTTAAGTTTGTGTTTCTCTACGGGTTTTATTTTGATTTGTTATCAATTTATACAATTTTGTACTGTATTAAATAAAAAAGGAATTCAAGACCTAATTTAAATGACTGATACAGGGAGCAAATATGTAAGTAACGACTGAATGACGACTAAAATGGTATGTAAATAATAATGGTAAGATTGAGACATAAGATTATCTGCTATAGACATTAATGTAGGTATAGGACACGTTTCCTTTATTAGGGTACGTTAGTACGGAACCCTTTATGCGCGAGTCCGACTCGCACTTGGTCGGTTTTTTAGGCTGGAAATCCATTGGAACGGAGCGAAGCTGTGTGAAATGGACCAATTACGGTGCGTCGCTGTTGAAACCAACATGAGCAAATTGGGATCCGCGGATGTGATTGGTTAATTTCTCACAGCTTCAGTTGATTTTGCGATACAAATATATTTAAACTCTCTTTACAATTTTAACTTAGTATTATAAGGATGTCGCCTGATCTCAAATTTAAAAAATATATATTTAAGATCCTAATAAAACAACCAAAATAAGGAACTGCTTAAATTTTGAGTACGAAATCTTACGTGTAGCTTTTTTATGAGCCTTAAAGTTGGGTGGGAAAATATTTGTTTAAAGTACCTATGAAAATATTTATATATACTTTACTTAGAACTTTACTTAGAAACCATTGAATAACCCATAAAATGTATGGCAACTTTTGTTATGAAACCGTTTAGATAAACGCAAGATTTTTTTTGGGAACCCCTAAAATGTGATTTTAACATTGTTGTACCTATTGTAGTGTTTAAATATATAAATATAACAGGACATTTTTACACAAATGGAACTACTCCCACGGTAAGCTCAATAAGGCTTGTGTTATGGGTAGTAGACGACGATATATGATCGTGTTTATGAGATTGAAGTAGGTAGTTTTTATCACCAATATTTTTATAATGAGAGCTCGTTCTGTAACATAGCACCGACAAAAGTTGTTAAATAGCTTATTCGTATTTCTTTTATTTAAGCGTCCAATAAGACTAGGACCATTAAAACAAGAGAACTGACCATCTCCATACAAAAAGCTGTTCCCCGATATGTACAACGCAACGCCATCTATGTATAAGAATTATTTTTTACAATTATTCAACTTTGCAAGCGTGACGCAGTATTTAAATGTTACGATTTATTTATTATTAGCTATTTGCGAACTAATTGTTACTACGCTTTGTTTCTTTATTCAAATATAACATCGTTAAGTTAAGTTTTAAAGCGCCATCTAGTTTTAGCCAGAATATCTCCTTGCGATAGGAACACGCTTATGGGAAATAGACTATAGAGTTTTACAAGTCAAAAGTAATGTATGTCTTTATATTAGAGTTGGTAACCATTTAAACGACAGAAAGAAGTACAGGAGTAGAGAAAATAAATAGTAGGTACCTACCTAATTTCATTCCCTTTAGATTGTCTTGGGAACTTTCTGATGGAAAAAGTATTTTAGAATCCCTTAGAATCCTCGTAGGATTGAAGTTGCTACATGCATGTTTGAAAAACGTTAGTAAACTTCAATCCCATGAATGTAGGAACCAAAAGGATATAAAATTATATCATAGCCCCATGGGATTATATTATAGGCATGGGAGCCGAGTGGCAGGAGCGCCAAAGTATGGCAACTGTCAGTCCTCTTGTTTTAATGGTCCTTGAATAAAGTATAGTTTTTTAACCCCCGACAAAAAAGAGGGGTGTTATAAGTTTAACGTGTCGGTGACTTTGTGACTCTGTGTATCTGTCTGTAGCATCGTAGCGCCCATACTGATGGACCGATTCGTGTGCGGTTTTTTTTGTCATAGATAATTTTATCCCGAGTGTTCTTAGTTTTGTTTGATGAAAATCGGACCACTCATCTCCAAGATATTCAGCTTTTAGTGGAACAAGTCGGGGGTTTTTTAAAATGTTTAATTTTCTATTTATTACTACAACTGAATTGAATAAAAAAATTATATTCGAGATTTAATTTCAACAGAATTGATATAGTAAACAAGTACGTAACAGGCGACTATTAGTATTAAAGAATGGTATGTAATATGTATGTAATGTAATGGTAAGATTGAGTCATTACATTACAGATACGAATGTATACACACACGACACTCGTTTCCCTTATTGACGAAGGTGTGGCATACCTATCATGGTTGGCGGCCATCCGCGTGTGACGAAGGATTATGTAGTCCATATATATAACTCTTCAGCAGTTTCTAATCTATACCTCGATTCTTCAAATACAAAGATCTAAATAATGAAAAATTTTCAAGTTCCGGTTGGATTTGAACCAGTGCCTTGTGCCTTGCCGGGGCGCACGCTCTGCCAATTGAGCTACAGAGCCCGTCAGCTTGTCTTCAAATTTTGTCATTGTTGCTGCGCTTTGTTATGGCAGATATTGATGCCGGTGTCTGTAGATGGCACTCCTCACCTAAGTTGTCACCTTTATAGAGGATTCGCATTGTACTGTCATGTTTAGAGACTCGTACAGTCCTTTTGACTGCGGACCGGATACTCCACAATAGTCAATTACGATGTGTCATTGTCATTGTTCAGCTCGATATAATAATAATAATAATAATAATAATCTTTTATTTCGAGTAAGTTACACTCATATATGGTTAGTAGAAAAGCCTTATGCTAGATGTTAGTTTCTAATATCTAAACACTTAAATATAAATTATAAATTATTTTATTTCGCTGTGCGCGAGTACGGCGCATGCAGCCGACAGCAGTTGCGTATGTAGGGGGCATCTATCCGATCCCCTATCATCTTTAGGATAATGTTGGGGCTGGCGCGCACCCGGCGCACCAGGGATGCTGCCCTCTTTCGCATAGTGGCATAAAAGCAATCCACTCTGGCTTCGGCAAACATCCCTGATGCGCTGCAGAAGCGGGGCAGCCCCATCATCACCCGGAAAGCGTTGTTGTACTGGACGCGGAGGGCTCCATAGGCCCGTTGCGTATACGCCCGCCATAAGCTGCACGTGTACATGGAGGTGCAATATGCTCTAAATAATGTGAGCTTTACCTCTCTTGTACAACGCGCAAACTTTCGTGCTATCATATTAGCTCGGACCGACAAAGCCCTCCGCTCCCGCTCTATATCCCTATCATCCTTAAGGTCCCACGTGACTAGGTGCCCCAAATATTTAAAAACATCAACCTTATCTAGGGCTGATCCGTTGAGTTTGATAGGTGCCACTAATTCAGTCCTGCCACGCCCGACTTCAAAAATCATAAATTGGCTTTTAGACACATTGTATTTGAGGCCGTGGGAGTCGGCATACGTTTCACACACCTTCAACAACTTTTGTAAACCACTCACTGATGCACTTAGCAGAACCATGTCATCAGCATAACTAATATTGTTGACGCAGACCTCATCAATATGACACCCGACATGCATTCTGCTAAGCGCATCCAGGAGCCCATTTACGTACAAATTAAAGAGTGTTGGTGAGCTCAACCCCCCCTGCCTCACCCCACACTCCAACTTATACGGATCAGAAAGCGCATCCCCCCATCTAACACTGTTGACCTGGTTTCCATACCAGTACTTGAAGATGTTAATCAGTCCAGAGGGAAGTTTTATTGCCTCGAGTTTCTTCCATAAGATTTCATAGGAAACCAGGTCAAAAGCCTTAGACAGGTCAAGGAAGCAGGCATATACAGGTGAATTTCTATCCACGTAGTATTTGACAGTGTGCTTAAGACACAATATTGCACTTTCAGTGGATAGTCCCGGTCTAAAACCAAACTGATTGGGACTTAATTCCACATACTCGCTTAATCGAGTGTTAAGCACACTGTCAAACACTTTCGCAATTACAGATGCAAGCGATATCGGCCTATAGTTTTTTACATCGGAGAGGTCTCCCGTTTTATTCTTAACTATAGGCACAACAATCGTCCTCATTAAGTCATCCGGTAGATAAGAATGCGTTACACACAGGTTGAAAAACATTGCTAACACTCTCGATATGTGAGGGCCGGCGTGCTGGAGATGCTCAATGCTGAGAGAATCATGTCCCGGTGATTTACCTCGAGACATACACTTGATCGCCCTGTCCACCTCCCGAGCAGTGAACCCCGGGCTTGTTATATTCATATCAGCATCACTCATCTCCCCCGCCCTTACCCCCAACAGAGACTTCACAAAAAAGTTTTCCTTAAAATGGTTAGCAATGTCTCTTGTGTTGTTTTTGCCATTGACACTCACCGGGAGTCCAGACCGAAACTTCATACTATTCGTAGCCTTCCAGAACGCTCTAAAGTCCTTTTTTGAGTGATGGGAGGCAATTATGTCCATTTTAATTTGATGCTGGTTGTCCTGACACCATTTTAATCTGGATTTAAATATTTTACGGCTCTCGACCATCTGCTCAAAGAAAAACCCATTTCTAGGCTTGCCATATAAGTTCCACTCCTGAAATTTCTGTCTAGCCATCCCATGAGCGTCCTTGACATGCCTGTTCCACCCTACCAATACATGTTTACTCTTAGGCTTTCTGCCTCCCCAACTAGCGGATGCAGCGTTTTTAATAACGGACACGACGTTGCTATACATAGCATTAATAATATCTTTATGACTTGCTATATTACAATAATTATCCGCACATATTGTAAATTCCGACGGAAAATCAATATATCTTAAATTTATGTGACATTCCTCAGTGTAGGTACAGACCTGTTTCTCTGATCTTTCCCCCCACACTACAGACTGTTCAAAATCACACTGGACGCTATTTATCCTTGGCGTTAATATATTTAAATCAAAAGTGAGAATAATGGGGAAATGATCCGACCATGTGACATTATAATCAACATACACATTTCTCACAGATTGCAATGCCGAATGCGTTACGACAAAGTGATCCAACCAGCGCCTACACTGATGAACGTCACTTACATATGTATAAGTATCCGACACAGTACCTAATAGTTTAATATCAGCACAGTACCACTCCTGTTCATTACAATAACTTATCAGTTCGTTAAGATATAAGATATAATTCGTATGATAATCGAGTTAAGATCAATCTGCATTTAGCCACGAACACGAAATGATGATTATAAAATGGTTTAAACTTGAACAAGTTATATTATGCACTGTCATAATTTTATTTTATTGTTAGGTATATATTTTTTAATTTTATAAACATAAATATAAGAAAACGGCTAAGTACGAGACGGATTCACCCATCGAGGGTTCCGTTAAAAATATCCGCTAAAGACGGCCGACGTGTCTAAGACAATGAAGTGTTAGCAGAGCCCTACTCCTAAGCAACATGAACGCGGTGTGGGGTCATTTAATATTGGTTATTATAGGTAGACTGACATAAAATAATTAAGATTTTCAAATTAATTTCGTGGATTAATAAATGCTAAAATTGCTACCTTCTTACCAAATTTCAAGTTTGTAGGACACTGGAAGTACCGTATAGGTTTTCCATGGAACGCAACTTGCATGGAAAGTATGGAAACACTTTATTTTATGACTGAATCTTTGGATTGCATTGACTTAGAAGCTTTTTTTACAGCTTTAAGGGACATAAGTATTTTATGTTAATTTCAACTCGATACATTTTCGACCTCGATACCGATTCATGAGAAAAAGGGTAATGACTGACAGACGGACGGACGAACAGACAGCCAGACAACAAAGTGATCTCTAAGTACGGTACAGAACCCTAAAAAGCGGGCAGGGTTACTTGTTAAGAGTTTCGTGTTTATAATATCATTAAAATACTTATTATTTTGTTCCCATAAACGCCATAAAAGTTAGAAATTATCAAGGTTATAAAAAACATCCAAACATTTTGATTTCCCAACACACATTTTTTCCCGAAATCGAAACTTTTCTAGATATCTTTTTAATCCTTGGGTACAACAGTAGGTTTTAGAAAAAAATCTTAATTGGCAAAATGGATACGACAGAAAAAAGCATCCTAAATGGGTCCTCCCCCATTAACGATGCTTTTTACAAAGTGTACAGGCCTAACCAAAAGCCTAAAGTGCTTATACGAGTAGGTATATACAGGGTGTCCCAAGAAGTAGTGATATACTGAAGCTGGGAGGTAGATGACCTAGAGGGCTATATAAATCACCCCCATGTATGTTCCGCGATTTTTCGTATTTTCGGAGTTATGACTTTTTTTTTAATTTTTCACCTATCGCCGAGTACGATGAGATTTTTATTTATGGTGACGTGAATTATTGCGGTAGATGCTTGATTTTTTTTGTGTGCTAAGCTAATAGATAGGCCAATTCAGTATGGTAACATTTACTATCGTTAGATCTTTGAATGGAATAAAAAAAAATTAAATGCCAAGAATGATAAAATTACCCAATATGTTCACAACTTCAAGGGGCTTTAAAAAGATAAAATCACATATAAAAATACCGTTTGGCTTTTAAGAACTTGCTCTATCTATCAGGTAGCTACCCTGAAAATTTCATTTTATTATTCATAAGGCTTCAATCAAAAAATTGAAATCTAAACGCGTTAAGTGCAAAATTTTAATTTACATGATGATTAATACAAACAAAGTAAAACCAATTACAAGGTGTTTAATTACAAGACATTTTCAAAATGGCCCCCCTGTTGCTCAATGCAAGTGCGACATCGCCGAAAAAAGTTGTCTTTTAAACGTCTGAATGCACTTCTATTATTTTTAATGGTTTCTTCTGCTACTCTCAATTTCCGGGTTAACTCGTCCAAATTGCGGCATTCTCTTGAGTAGACGAGGTCTTTGTAGTATCCCCATACAAAAAAATCAATGGGGTTTAGGTCGGGGGACCGTGGAGGCCAGGATATAAGGCAGGCGTCACCCCGGCCGCAACGACCAATCCATCTTTCAGGGTATCTTTGATTGAAATAGTTTCTTACGTCCAAGGCAAAATGGCATGGTGCACCATCACACTGCAGTACTATGCTTCTGCGTGTCTCGAAGTCCACATCTTCTAACAGCAGGGGCAGATCGACGCGTAGAAAATTTAAAAAGTGATTGCCGCCAAAGCGGTCTGGCAGCTGAAAGGGTTCGATTAGCTGACCGTTAAGTATGCCAGACCAAAGGTTAACACTAAAGTGTTCTTGGAATGTCGATTCCCTTTTTAAATTTGGTATTTCAATTGCCCATGAGTGAGAATTGTGCATATTAAAAATCCCATTGCGTCTAAAGTGGGATTCATCCGTCCACAAGATTTGGTTAAAAAAGTTTTCGTTTTCAGCTTGTCTCCTCAGCATTTCCTGACAGAATTCAATTCGCCGATTGTAATCTTCCGGTTTCAACTATTGCACTTTTCTACTGTGAAACGGATGATATCCTAGTGTACGGTGTACCTGAGATTTAGAAAGTCCGGTACGACGTTCCATAACTCTCACACTGGTCGACGGGTCTCTTTCTACTTCTTCAACCACTGCATCTACTACATCAGGATCCGGCATAGTGGCCATACGGCCTGATCTGGTACCCGGTATGTAACCTTCCAAATACGCATTATGTACTCTTAAGATCATGCGATAGTCAGGAAACGTTTTAGGTTGAGGCCCGCCCCTTCGTTCCACATGTTCCCGGTACAGCCTTGAAGCTTCCGCCGCATTCCCCCTAGCATAACCGTAATAGTAATGCATTTCTGCGTAGTCACGTGAAGTAAACATGATCACTTACACGCAAACTCAAGTTCAGTTAAATAATGCCAAGTCGTCGATTCCAGGTAATAACACTAATCCAAATCGTAATGCAAGTCAAAGTCCATATGAATAGCCAAAATGATTAGAGAAACGAACAATTAGCAGTATTAAAACACAATTTTTAAGTTATTGAAAAGTACCAACGATGACCAAACAACGTGAAAATTTTCTCATGCGTCAACCGTCTTTTGTTTTTTGTTCTTTTTCTATTGATGGCCAGTGCGTGATTTAGAACGAAATTTATTTAGAAAGTAAATTAATTTTGCACTTGCCACATTTAGATTTTAATTTTTTGATTGAAGTTTTATGAATAATAAAATGAAATTTTCAGGGTAGCTACCTGATAGATAGAGCAAGTTTTTAAAAGCCAAACCGTATTTTTTTTATGTGATTTTATCTTTTTAAAGCCCCTTGAAGTTGTGAACATATTGGGTAATTTTATCATTCTTGGCATTTAATTCTTTTTTTATTCCATTCAAAGATCTAACGATAGTAAATGTTACCATACTGAATTGGCCTATCTATCAGCGTAGCACACAAAAAAAATCAAGCATCTACCGCAATAATTCACGTCACCATAAATAAAAATCTCATCGTACTCGGCGATAGGTGAAGAATTAAAAAAGAAGTCATAACTCCGAAAATACGAAAAATCGTGGAGCATACATGGGGGTGATTTAGATAGCCCTCTAGGTCCTCTACGTCCCAGCTTCAGTATATCACTACTTCTTGGGACACCCTGTATATATTGCGTTCAAGATATTGCACGTTCCGTTCTGCGGATTATCGCGATGAATTAGACTAATTCGTAGCTTTCGAACTGTTCCGACCGGAGCGTTGAAACGCACGTTCCATTTCACGCTCGAACTGTTTACGTATTCAACGGAAAATTGTAGACGATATACGGCTGGTTATACGAGTACATAGTGAAATGCTTGAAAAAGCGAGCTACATTTTGGCCTATAGGCCTAAATGAGTCTGATGCGTTACTCCGAAACTCGAAATTCGTAACGTGCCGTCCCTCTCGCTGTCATGTTATGCTGCATTTGCGTGAGCGGGATGGAGCTATACGAACTTAGTTTTTCGGGTTTCGGGGTAGCCCCTCAGTTCCTGAGGTATGGGCACGGCACGGGAGGGGTGTGTTTACGGAACGTCAAACTACGTGCGTTTATAACGAAACAGTTAGGACACATATGACACGTCACTTGTCACCCCCCCTTGCCGCTCCCACCCCTCCTCAGGAACAAACTCAGTTAAGCGTTAGACCTGTAGCAGTCATTCGTTCAGGTGATAGTAATCGTGCAGTGGCGTGGCGTACCAGGGCCCGTCCCTAATAATGCTTATGCTTATTGCTAAAAAACCCAATGCTTAGTTCTCAAAACTTGTAAATTCAAATAGTTTATTTTGTAAGCAGGCCACAGGGGCAATTTTTACAATTCTGAATCGGAATCTACCGCCATTTCACAAACGGAGACCGCTATATATTCAAAAGTAGGTCATTTTTTCGTAAATTATACTTAAACTCAAAAAAATATAATAAGCATACCCGTAATATGTAACTGTCTTTACAAATAATTACTCTTTGTAACCTTTTTCACTGTTACATTTGACTAATTTCATTATAAAACGAGCAAAAAATATTCTTTACGACCGACTTGTTAACATAACGATGTTTATAATGTACAAAAACATGCAGTTATGACAGTTAGTTAATTTATTAACACGCTAGCTGTTGCCCGCAACTTGGACCGCTTAGAGACGCAATTTATAGCCTACTAGCTTCTGCCCGCGACTTCGTCCGCCTTAAATTCGTTTATCGCGGATAAGGGTATTTTTCCGGGATAAAAAGTAGCCTATGTCCTTCCCCGGGACTCAAACTATCTCCATACCAAATTTCATCCAAATTGGTTCAGCGGTTTAAGCGTGAAGAGGTAACAGACAGACAGACACACACTTTCGCATTTATAATATTAGTATGGATAGTATGGATATAGATTATTAGTAATTATTAGTAATTAGTAATATTAGTAATGAGTAAATTAGTATATTAGTATATATTAGTATATAGTATATTAGTATTAGTATGGATGGATGTGTTATTCTGACGTCTAAACAGTTTAAAAAGTTTCGTTGAAATCCGTTTAGTAGTTTTTAAAATTAAGACGAACGTACGTACATACATCGGCACAAACTTTCATGTTTATAAAATTACTAGAACGTGCAACTTCGTTCGCGGAAGAGAAAAAAGTCATAACTGTATTTTTACTTCAGCGTGGTCGGGTAACATGTGTCCTGTAACCATCAGTGGCTACCATGAGTTCGGCGCGAGCGAGTATCGAGCGCTCGATGCCGGTCTATCTCTTTTGCACTATTATCGCGTGCGCGAGAGGTGCACTGACTCTAGATACGACATACTGGCTAGCGCCGAAAAACTCAGCTCATGGTAGGCACCCTGTATATATGCCCGGCTACCCGTGTACCAAAAGTGGTTGAAATCCGTTTAGCCGTTTGGCATGATGATGAAGTCACTACGACACTATATACGTACGTACAGATCATTTTTACAACTTTATAATAACATAGATGTTTGTATGTGTAATTTATAATAGTATAGATTAGGATCAATGTTAGTGTACGCAAATATAGAACCAGTAAATATGGCAATAGAGCTGATCAGCTGATGAAATTTGTAAAATAATATAAGGGTTGTAGGTTTTGTTTAAAACTGTCATATTTGAAGGTAGATCCAAGAAAATTGGGAATAAATTAGAATAACTAACTTAATAGAAACCTTGTTAACCATCAAGGACTATTAAAACAAGAGGACTGCCCATCTCCATACAATAATTATTATAATTATTTAACTTTGCAAGCGTGACACAGTATTTAATGTTACGATTTATTTATTATAAGCTGCATACAAACTAATTGTTACTGTACGTACTATGGGTCATTGTTTAATGATGACATCGTTAAATGTTAAGTTTTAAAGCGCCACATAGTTTATGCCAGAATGTCTACTTGCGGCACAATCCATAGAATGGCAATTGACAGTCCTCTCGTATAAACCCAAAGCAAGTTTCGTAATTGTCTCTTAGAGAGAAGAGGTAAACATGTCAAAAATTGTCAACATCCGTATTGATTGATAAGAGTGCAAGTTTTACCGATGGTAATTAATCCACTTTTCTACAATCTTATAAACTGTAGAAAAGCGTATGAACTTTACCTTTACACGCTATATCAAGATGCAGACAGTAGCCACATTATTATGATAAGGTAAGCGTCACACTGCTTGACAGCTAAATTACAATAATTGATATCCTGTTTATCACCTCTGTTGTTACAAATGTATGTTAAAGGTGCCAACTAATGGGAGTGTCGAGCACTGTTCGCAAAGCAGCTGTCTGCCTTGCGGTATTCCGTTTTTCCATGAGAGAAAGAGCACGCAATATTCAGAGAAGTACTTACATGCGATTTCACCGAAGTTTTGCGTTGGAAAATCACATTAAAGTATAGACGGGTATAGGGTTACCAGATACACATTTTGAAATACCTGACAAAATTCCTAATTTGCGAATAATATTCCTGACGGTTTGTTAAGTTGCATGTTAATTGTTATTTATTTCCAGATAAAAAAAAGGTTATAAATTACACAGTTCTTTTGAAAAATTCCTGACATTTTCCTGTTTCAGCCGCATTCTTGACAGATGGCAAAAATTTCTGACATGTCAAGAAAAAAATCTGATGACTGGCAATCCTAGATGAACATGCCTGCGTGTTTCTTTGAAAATAAAGATTATGTTATACATGAGAATGACAATAGAATGCAATTTCGTTAGTGACTGCCACCACAGACTACTAAGAGATACTACGTACTGCTACCTAGTTCTGATATTCGTTCTATAGGTAAGTATATAGAAAGTTTGTCACACTCGCTGTTAATTAAAATGTTTTATACTGAAACATACATTATTTTTAATTAGTTACAATGTTTATTAATCACACAGAAAATCACACACGTAAAAATACAAAAATGTTTACCTCCTGATCCAGCGAAAGAATCTATTGCCTCCTTTCTTAGCGTTATTCTTTCTCTTTTTCCCCATTGTCACTTGAAAAATCTTCAACAATCATCAACACTAAAACCTTTGTCTTAAAAAATAACACTTATCTATGGTCCAACGTCTTTCACAATTCACTAAACACTGGCTAGTTATCAGTAACCATTAGGTAATTGGTGCTCTTTATTTGAACAACGAACGGTTAAATTTGGAAGTGTCTCTGACCGGTACCGAACAGGACTCAATGCTATGGGCTCTGTTAGGAATAATAATAATCAAACAAATATTAGTTATTAACAAAGATTTTTTTTACAAAATACCAAATTATTAGATCAACAAAACAAAAATAGCGATTTTATTTGCGTAACACAGAACGTTATTTACAATGTCGCCTCATATATTTACCAATTTCAAAAATGGCGACGAAGTATTGTATAAAGAATTCGAAGTATTCGAAAAAGGAATTCAAATATTCGAAATTCGAATGGTGCTCGTTGGAGAACGCATGCGCCGAGACTGGCGCGTGGCCACGTTCAAATTTAGAAGCCGTAAAAAAAAGCTGGATGCACATTGCGAGAAATGCATCTGTGGATGTTTATTTTAAGTATCAACGCCGAGTGATGGTTAGAAAATTAAATTCGTTTAGAAACGAGGTTAGAACGAGATCTGAGATAAAACAATATCTAATCAAAACAAATTACGCAGCTGTTGAATGCTATACTCCAAGCTCCAGCTAGGTCTTGCTCCGAAATAAAACCACAAAGTAAAAAGAAAGATATGCAGATGTCTCTAAACTTAGTTCTAATCAAAACATCCATAGGACTTCCAGTGAATAATTGATTAGAAATAAAAAATGAAACCGTCGTAGGCGTAAACAATAAGCTTATGACAGTTTATAGTAAGCGTAATTTTTATGCTTAAGTCCCTAAAAGGACCAAGGCGCTCATAATCTGCCAGCTCATTTAAATCCCATTTTTTTTAAGAATCAGAACAGGCAAAGGACACGACCCAAACAGCCAAAGACAAAAACAATCGAAACACGAACATGGAATTATAGTGACAGTATAATCGATTCGTATAAAAAGTGAAAAGGCGGAAGAGAAAATATATCCACATTATTACGTTAGTATACATTTTGCAGCGTATTTTTATAGCTGTAAGATTCAATGTTGTGTGCATATTTTTAAACTTAGTGTAGACACATTTAAACAATCGCGTGAGTCATACAGATCTATATTTGTTACAGAGCAGTATGAGACCGCAATAGTTGAGCATCAAACACATAAAATGTATTTTTGGATTTAACCATACTAACTTTTCTTGCGGTTTTTTGAAGTTATCGTGGCAGTTGAAATAAGTTTATTTCATTGAATATAATGAAATAATTTAGTTAAATAAGATATTTATGTTCATATTCCATTTATTCATAGTAATAGTTTCATAAATACATGTCATATTAATTTCGTGATTTTTATGTTGGTATGTTAAAGGAATGTTTTGAAAATAACATACAGTTCTCTGTTTTGTTTGTTTTGTTTTTTTTTGACAGGGTTCCGTAGTCAAAATGGCCAAAACGGAACCTTTATAGTTCCGTCATATCCGTCCGTCCGTCTTTCCGTCCGTATGTCACATGCTTTTTCAACATGATCGGGTATACCGCTTTTGAGTAATTGCCGATACACGGCGACTGTCAAGAAAAGGACGTAAGTGCCGTGGAGTTACGGTCTTTTGCTAGTGCACTTTTTCATATAGTGTTATTTTTTTTTTTTTCATTTGTAGTGCATTTTTCATATGGATGGCTGCGGAACCCTAACACTGAGCATGGTCTGATCTGACATGCTCTTGGTCGGTTGTTCTTGCATCTTGCATTGGTTGTGAATTTTGGAGAATTATTATGGTCAATTATTTTACGCAATTGCTATAGTGACGCCACCATTATAACGCCTCTTAACCATTATCTATTCTGTGTTTTAACGGACACTTTGGATATATAGAGATTGTTCTCCTTAGGTTTCTACACTCCATAATAATAACGGTAAATTTTTCATAAGTTGCTATTAGGAGATTTCTCCATGGACAGGTACGATTTGTGGGGGGAGGGGGTCATCACCCCTATGCCCCCCCGGACCGCCTCTGAATCGCACCGCCTATGAATTTTCTGGATAAAGCGCGGCATAACTCTACAGCTGCATGCTTTCTCTCTTCAGCCGACTGTACACCGACAAAGAAAGCTCTGCAAGCGATTTCATTTATAAACTTTAAGTCAGAGTTCCTACAGTAAAACGGGAGGATTACCACTGCTAACAAAACAAACTGAAGAATGTTGGACGAGATATTTAAGTAAAAATAGTTAAGTTTTATAACGAACTACAATCTATTTAAATCGTAGTTTGAATAATCTGCAGCTCACCCTTAACACCTATTTTGTTTATGGGACGTTTTTTTTATGTGTAAGTTATTTGAAGCCAAACAGCAAAACACTAATAAAAGTTGTAAAGTTTAAATGTTTTTGAACATTGAAGATATTAAAAATAAAGTAAAACGGACAATTTCATAGTCACTGAACCGATTTTTCTGAAGCCAACAATACATAAAAACATACAAATAAATCCAAAAAATATATTTTTCGATTTATTGACCTCCAAGTAGTCCGTTACAATATTCGTTAAAATATCTTCAATGTACCACAGAATGTACAGACATTTGACGACACGTTTGGCTCAGTGGGTTGTACAACTTGTACAACGGCCAACGAAGCTGGCGGTCCCGGGTTCGAACCCCGGCCAGGGCAAGGGTTTGGTGTGATGAGCACGAATTTTGTTCCTAGGTCTTGGATGTTTATAATTTATCTATATACTATGTACATCGTCGCCTAGTACCGATAACTAGGTCGATGAGGACGATGAGTGTAAGATTGTCCCTGATATTTATTTATTTATGATATAACGCCGCATTATTGTTTTATTAGATTTAATTGAGATGAAATTTGATCACAGTATATACAATTACTGAACTTTACATAAATATTACACGAAAATAATGAATTAATTAACATTCTAACAATATATAAAATCCTAAACTAAATTATAAGGTAAATTAAAACTACTAAACACACTAAAATTAAAAGGAGTTATAAAAAGAACACCCCGTCCAGCAGTTCCGCCTGCGGCATGGTTCCCATTATGCTGGCGGCGTTACCTCTCTGAATGGCTAAGGAAATCCTCTGGGAGAGGTAAGCCCCAGCTCTAGGATCGCCGGAGGTGCGGCTCAACTGCGTCGACTGCGTTTATTTATTAATTATTTAATTTTCTATGTATATAAGTAACTAATATCTATTAATTATATCGTCGTCTAGTATCTACTAATAACACAAGCCTTATTGAGCTTACCATGGGACTAGTTCGATTTGTTTAAATATTGTCCTGCAATATTTATTTACTTAATTTTTATAACTTTATAATTATATAAATACGTATCCTAAGTATACAACTGTAAAAGTTAAATGGTTCAGCTTTCTCGATAACGACGCGATCAATGGCCGTGAAATTTTGCATACACGTGTGTATAGAATGAGCTTAGATAAAATTTGATCGCGGATACATGCAAATCAATTAGGGTTCCGTATTGCAACATGGTTGCAACAATACCGTGCCCGTGCGCAGCGTTGTTGGCCAAGGTAGGCAGTTTTTCTGTGCCTATATAGAGCCATGGTCGTTCAGGGTAGGCAGTTTTTCGGTGCTTATATAGAGCCATGGTCGTTCAGGGTAGGCAGTGCCTTTGTGCTTATATGGACCGCACGCCACTGGTGCAAGGAAACAAAGATGCAGCGTGGTTAGGCCTTCAAATAGGCGGACCGACGATCTGGTCAAGACAGCAGGAAATCATTTATTTAATCTTTATTGCACAAAAGAAAAACTTATCCTACAAAAAGCGGACTTGATGCTATGAGGCATTCTCTAACAGTCAACCTTGGGGCAAGGCAGAGAAGTTGTGGGCGGTGCAACTAAATTTATAGACATTTATACTATTATAAAGTTTTAAAATTAAATCTGTACACTAAACATATTAGACTACATCGAGTAGTTAGCGTGGAATACTTAAGCAGCGCCGTGCTCATGCAACGACGTATGATAGCCGAATGCAATTCTGTAAACAACAGTTGTCATTGTCAATGCAATATTCCCACTTTCGAGTAGTGTAACAGATGCAAAAAAGACTTCGTCGTATGTCAAAATGTTTCTTCATATAAAAAAAAAAAAACAAAACAGAGAACTGTATGTTATTTTCAAAACATTCCTTTAACATAGCAACAGATGCACGTTCATGTCAAACGACCATAAATTCTGTCAAAAGGGCTGCATCCACACAGTCGTGTCTATGATGCAAGATTCTAAATCTCTTGGACAACAGCCAACAGCCACCTGAAATGCGACAGAGATTAGAATGAGGAAATGATACCAAAATACGATGCACTTTATGAACAATAATATGATTGGGGTCACACCTCACAACGAACACCATTAGTCACAGAGAATATCTATGAGGACTGACATTTCCTGCATCTAGACCAATTGATAGTAAAAATTATGGTAATCCAGAAGCCAGATCAACATAAACAGCTGATCTATCAATCAAAGAAGAAAAGCAATAATCAAAACGATTAAGTTTTGAAAAGAACCAAAAAACTGTTCTACCGATGCAAGAGCAGTTATTTTAATTTCATAACATGATCTTGGAAATATCGCCAAAGTTTTATTTATAGTATTTTTGTGAGACTATGGGAGATGGTAATGCATCGAGGTGACGTCTATTTTCTACATTGCATAGAAAGAAGTGACACTGCTGCTAAGTTAATAAGCCCAAAAAGTGGTATTTTGCTAACATCATTTTTGGTCTTTGTTGTGATTGGAGAAGACTTAAAGGCACAGAAGTACACAAATACGAAAATATGCGTGTCAAACAGAAAATATAAATGTCAAAGAATATTAACCACCCATATTGCCAAGTGTAATTAGGGATAAGAAAAAATGTGTTCAACCATAAATAGATTACAGCGACTGACCAAATTTTTTTCACCACAATAGCGAAGAAGAGACACGTTACTAATTACTAATTACAACATGAACGAGTTTAAAAACAGTCCAGACTCTCTTAAAAATAAAATAAAAAGCATGCAAAACAGTTAAGGAAATATATTCGAAGATCACTGGCCAACACTTTCGCGGGTTGACGAAAGTGAAATGACTCGTGCCGTTCCATTTTCAAACTTCCTGCTCCGTCCTCATATTTCGAAATTCGTAACACTGGCCACTATTGACTGACACTTGTCACTCCATTCAAAAAGAACGACCATAGACACTGGCGTTTCTAATTAGTTTTAATTATGTTTTTAAAAATGGAACCGTAGTATTGTCGAGCACGCGTTCAGTCCTGTACGATGCGTCAGTCAGACACTAAAATAACGCGACTACTGACCGAAATCATGAAAATACAACATTTCGGGAAGTTATTAATAGTACGGGATGATCACGGGGGAATGAGACATTAAAGTTATACACGGACGGAGTGGCCCGTAGCGCGGAATATTGAGTACTAAAATTGGGTATTCTATTTGTCGTTTTCGTTCGCCGGTATGTCGTCGCGTATTTAGTGATTTTGGCAAAGTTTTCTGTTCTGTTTGCACGTTGCGATACGTTCACGATCAGATTTTATTAAAACGTATCTACAATACAGATATGTCGGCAAGGCAGCGCTCCGATCTATGCTGACAACCTTACGATACGTCAAGCGATGACAGCTGTCAAAACATCGCTTGGGAGTGGTCTGTGCTTGGTCCGTTTCGGGTAATTTGTCAACGTCACAATGATTTTATTAACGGGTAGATCCATAAAGAACGAATGACTAAGAACTGTCAGCTGGAGTGACAGGCGGCCAGGACGGCATTCTGATATCGGACGGTGTGGCGAACGGACGCAAGCACAGAACTCTCCGCGTTTCGGGATAATTGTAATCCGTTTACATCTGACCAGTGTATAATTATTTCTCACGTTCAATTGTACGATTTGATTAAAGAATAATAGTGTGATACATCCGCGTGATTATTTTGTGAATATCCACCGACAATTCAAAATGGCTGATGATGATAAATCGGGCTCGGTTCCATCCTCTCCGATTGTCTCACTTCGTTATCAGAAGTGGGATCAGGAGTCAACGTCTCACATGAAACGAATAGCAACGCGGACGAAAAAAATGTGATAATGACGCACGTGCCTCGAACAACGATTCAAACAGTGATAAATGGCTGCTTTTACTGGAGCAGCAAAATCGTAATTTCCAAGCGTTGTTACAAGCTATGAAACTACGCCGTCTAATGAGAATTTACAAGTGCATTTTCCTGATTTCGACCCGAGCAAAGGCGACATCGATGTCCGTGCTTGGATAAATACCGCGGACATGCGTGTAAGCTATCAGCAGCGACAAGAGCCATCTCTAATGATTGTTTTAAGCCGTGCACTTAAATGTGTAGCATCAACATGGCTGGCATCCGTGTCGTAGCAAGGCATGACCTGGAGCAACTTTAATGAACTCTTCGTAGCAAGAGCACCGTCGCCAGTTCTTCGAGTGTGAAGGCAGATCACATCACGTGTTTTCAATGCCGAGAACAAGGTCACTATGCCTGCGCAGCAACACCGGAGCAAGTTCAACTAAAGAAAAGCGTGTCGACGTGTGCATTGTGAATGCCCCTGCTGGACCTCTATCTCTACGTCACACCGGTGAGCTTTTTTCATTTTATTGCGATTCGGGTGCAGAATGCCCACGACAGGTTAAGAAAAATGCCCGATAGTGGACACCCAGATGACTTATTTCATCAAAATGAATATGAAAGTGAACGAAATGAAAATTAATTGTATTCGTCTCATCTAATTCGTCCTTATTTCATGTTGTATACTCTAAAAGGTTCACTACTGATTCGATTTCCCCCACAATGCGGGTATTAGTCAATTTGTAGCCGTAGCTACAGTCTCACGACTGTAGTGAGTGCGCGGTGCGCAGTTGACTATACTCATCACTGGTTAAGTGATATAAGACTCCGTTGCTGGTGAAGTGACGATGATGTATAAGGTCGCTGGGTAAGTGACACATTCAGTTGCTGGTTAAGTAACACATTAAGTCGCTGGTTGAGTGACACAACAAGCCGCTGGTTAAGTGGTACAGCAAGTCGCTGGTTAAGCGACATATGGATGGAACTTTGGAATCAGTAATGTAACCATAAAATGTAATTCTCTACGGTCACTTAGACGTAGGCATAAATTCTGGCATCATTTCCCATCGCAGTGCGGCCACGACGGTGAGTGGCGTGCGTTTGGTTTGGGGGTGTACGCGGTTGCTGAAATCGCTGGATGGAGGCGTTATGTGTGTCCGTTTGCGTGCTCGCGAGAGGCACTGTGTAAATAATCACGATATGTGTCCAGTTGTGTTGTATGTTGATCACAGGTTGTTTAAAGCGTGACCTTCAGGAATTCTTTGGCTTTTGTTCAATTCTAGTATGTAATTGATGTGTATCAATTAATATAGACCGTGTATGTATCGGTGTAAATAGAGTAAGTAGTACCCAGGTGATGTAAACTTGGATAATTGTGTATCAGCATTTTATGGGTTAGGAATGACCGAGTGATGTCAGAGACTACTGGTGTTATGTTTTCTTTTCAGACGCACACGAGGACGTGTGATGCTGCAGGATGGCCGTGTCGGCGAGGCAGCGCTCCGATCTATGCTGACAACCTTACGATACGTCAAGCGATGACAGCTGTCAAAACATCGCTTGGGAGTGGTCTGTGCTTTGTCCGTTTCGGGTAATTTGTCAACGTCACAATGATTTTATTAACGGGTAGATCCATAAAGAACGAATGACTAAGAACTGTCAGCTGGAGTGACAGGCGGCCAGGACGGCATTCTGATATCGGACGGGTGTGGCGAACGGATGCAAGCGCAGAATTCTCCGCGTTTCGGGATAATTGTAATCCGTTTACATCTGACCAGTGTATGATTATTTCTCACGTTCAATTGTACGATTTGATTAAAGAATAATAGTGTGATACATCCGCGTGATTATTTTGTGAATATCCACCGACAATTCAAAATGGCTGATGATGATAAATCGGGCTCGGTTCCATCCTCTCCGATAGTCTCCCTTCGTTAGATATATGCACTGGGTAAGTTTAATAATTGTCCAAGTACCAAGTTCGTTCTTCTTAGCGATAAGACCGCCTGTTGTTTACCATTTCTCATACTGTTTTAGATTTCAGTGACTCATGTTATTTTCTTATGGTGTGCAATAAAGAGTATTGTGTTGTACTTTAACGTGCTTTATTAGTTTAATACTTTTTCTTCGTGCCTCTCTTTATAAGAATAATAGCATTTATTGCTTTACGAATTACAACTAGAATATAAGTATTTGGCCATTTGGCTCCCTTATCACAACTTAGATGGTTTTAGTGGGCTTCACCCGATTACTCCATGAAATAGCTTCAGGGCGTTCTCAGTTTTTGACCTGAATCATTTTTTAACCACCCAAATTATTATGTGATTATTAAATTGTTACGTGAAGCCTGTATCTGTAGAATCTGTCTGGTTGCTAGCCAAGATCTCCAAGGAGTCATTGGTGGCGATTTGAACCGGGGATCGTTTTCATTCGAATACATTTCACCGTAATCGTAACATGTAAACGCGGGTTTGTTTATTTTGCAATTCGGGCACATCAGGTGAAATGGACCCAAGGTCGTGTGATCTAAGCGATACTTGCATCATGCAGTGAGCTGTGGGAATTCATGGAGACAAACGATTTCGATTTCAACCCAGTTGTAATATTTTTAACAACTTAAAATAGGAACGAGACTCGCCTACATCATCATAATCATACGAGTATCAGCCTAAAGACTGACTGCTGATCTCCACAACGTCTGACCGGTGCCGTCCTCATCCAACTGTGACCAAATCGTCGTTCCATCTTGTTGGGGAGCCTCCCACGCTGCGACGTCCTGTACGCACCAAATTAAATTTGAATAAACGTATTCAGTCTTTACTTCTTGGGCTAGACCACTGCTGAGTAAATGTTCCTTTTCGGCACATACACCTACACCACACATACACACCCTCAACACATACACGTAATATTTGAGCATATCAAATGTATTTTTTTCTCATAATATACTTATACTGGCTGTGATGTAACTTGTTCCACTAAATTGTACTTTTGTTTTGTTGTAGTGTGTTTAAATTAAGTTTTATGTTATGTATTGCTGTAATAAATAAACTGTCTCTCAAATTACGAAATAACTAATTATTAATCTGTGCTCTCAACTACATCCTTATAAAGAATTTTGAATTATTTTGATGTTGTACGTAGAGATACAAAGAGTTTAGAAAAGCTACCAGTAGTAGGTAGGCAACTAGGCAAACAAAGCGGAAGGAACAAGACTATTCGGACGATATTCTATCACAACCAGATATAGACGGACCAACCTTCTGTTCGTCTGTCCTTCCCAAGGTTTCATATTATCTCCAAAAAAAACATCTAATCCGATTCAGTTGTTTAAGCGTGAGAGGGTAACAACAAGACAAATAGAGTTACTTTCGTATCTATAATATTAGTAGGATTATTACTTACTAGTCTAGATTTAACCTACTACCTACACTACATTACCTAATCTAGATTTACTTCGAGATGGATGGATGGTGGATGCGGTCTGCGCAAGATCGCACCCGGTGGCGAACTATAGGAGAGGCCTATGTTCAGCAGTGGACGTCCACGGTGATTCCGCTCCCGTACAAGGGCGGCCATAAATACCTCAACTCCAAAAAAAGCCATTTTTTCGATTTTAAACTATAAAGGGTTATTATACAAGCATGAAATATATCATTAATAACATTTTTAGACATTTATAATAAACTTGTGTGACTATTTTTATTAAAAAAATATCTGTAGTCAAAACCATTTTATAAAACGTTATTATTTTAAACATAAAGCCATTAGATAAAAAAAATTTGTAATTAATGAAAACATAAATGAAACAGCATACTACATAAATAATAAAAATATTTATTTCAAGACTATTTACATATATACAAATAAGGTTATATTAAAACAAAGCGATTACTTACTATTTATACATTCAATATTACCTACTTACTATTTACACACAACAAGTCCAATACAGATTTAGACAAAGAACTTTTTTTTTTAACAGGTAACCTTCTCAAACTTGATATTAGGGGATCTGAGTGAAGAAGAAGTCGATTAATCAAATCAGTATTAGTCAAAACGCGGTTCATTTTTCGTGTGTGATCTAGTCGAAATGCTTTATAGTATTTGTTACTCGCTTCAGCTGCTTCTTCAGACAGTTCTCCTATAGACAGTAGGCCGTGATTGATAATGTCAGCACCATGAATCAAAATTTTGTGGACAGAAGCAGGCAAATAGTACCATGGATATTCGGCAACTAATTGCCGTGCAGTTTCTAAAGCGAAATCTCTGAATTTTGTCGCATCAATGTTATATCCCGAATTGATACACTGAAGTACAGTCCAACAACGATCTAGGAGATCCTTCTTAATACCCGTAATTTCAGCTGAAATATCTGAGCTTGAGAAGAACCGCCTAGCAGTGTTGCCATCGTTCGATGTCCCGCTTCCGCCACTTTTGGGTTTATCGATAATAAGACCTAACTTTTCCCTAAATTGCGATTGTATAAGTTTTTTTTTTTCAGCTACAAGTCGTTTATCGCTATCAGACCTAGCTTGCCATTTCTTAACCTCTAACTTGTAAGCGAGATGAATGAAATATTCAAAAAATCGGATCAATGCGTGAAGTGGAGACATGCCATATTCATATTTACTTTCGTCAGTTGCTTTGCACAAACATACATCAATTTGATTCATCTCACTTGGTAAAGCTTTACATATATAACATCTAGTTGAAGAAACATCACTAAGTGCATTACACACCTTACCATCGACCATAGTAAGTTGTAAGCTATGATTAATTGTGTATTCGCATGCATTTGTCTTGAAGATAGTCGGTTGCAAGTTACTTATTTTCTGTTTGAAATAAGTCTCCTCTTCAACTGATACTGCAGTTGTTTCCTTAAAAAACTGAAAGCGAATAGGTCTGCAGTATCGAGTTGAAGAAGGACGAGGATTTTTCCACAAAATGATTGAGTTTTCCTTATTATCCGGGTTTAAAATAAGTTGAAGCGGTACATATGAAGTAACAAACAAGCTACTATCCACAAGAGAAGAATCTGAGAAAGTTTGTTTGTATTCGCTATGTCCTGTACTACCATCAAATCCCCATTTCCCAACCAAAGATATTTTATTTAAAGACTGGTCAGGTATTTTATCTAAAATATCTTTTTGAGACTCAAGAATCCGAGTGGCAGTGTGATCTAACAAACTCTGAAGTTCGACTTCGGCTGATGATTCAGTAACGGCTACAGTTGTAGGGTAACATCTCTTTTTAGCCTTTACAATGCGTTGATAGGAAGGCATACAATCTTTCAGTATATTATTATGTATAAAATTCTTAATTAATAGATATTGCTTTCTAGAAATCTTACCTTCTGCAATAAGTGACAAAACTTTGTTTTCGTCGACTTTTGTAGAAGTTAAGCTGGAATCAGCAGAAGCATTGAGCAGTGTATTTACAGCAGACTCGTCAAAATTAGATAGTTCCGCCAGTCTCCTTCTTTTAGTGCGTTTACTACTTTCATTAAAGTTTTTCCTCGGACGGCCACGAGAAGTGGAAGGGGAGGGGTCGACGTTATCATTCTGCTGAGAAATACGCTGCTCGATACTTTGGATCACATCAATGTATTCTACATCATTAAGCCACTCTGCATATTTATGTAGAAATATAGACTTTGTACATCTTGTTTTTTTCCAATAACATGCAATTCGTTTACATAAATTCCTTATTTTAACCCTTAAATTCTCTATGCCAATATTTTCGATGTTATCCGAAATAATTGATGTTTCCGTCAGTGTAGTAAAAACATGTTGAAATTTTTCTGTATCAGTTCCTTGTCCAGAGTGCCAAATATCAAAAACACTACGTTTCGAAATAGAACACCTTAAAAATGTACCTAAAACAAAGATAAAAACATTTTTTAAAAATCGGATTTTTTTCGGCTACCCTACTCTTGTTCTTTGAAACCCCTTTTACCTAAGAAGAGGTCAAAAAAGGTCGATGAAAGTTACAGCCCTTATTAAGGACACTTCCATCTATAACATAATATATGTGTCAAGTGCGGCAAACCTCGGCATCAGAGTATAACTCTCAATGAAATCATACTTCTTAAAAATTAATCGTAAACGACAGACCTCTACTAGAAAATTATTTTAAAATATAAGCACGCATATTTATATATAAAACATAATTGAAAAATAAAGTACATACCCTCTTCTTGGATTTCCATAATAATACCACGTGGACATACGCAAATAATAATAATAGTACACAATAACAAAGTGATTAAGTTGCGGCGACAAAAACACACTACTAATTAGGGTCGAGATGCGTTCACTTTCGTTGCACAAAAGTAAATGATAATAGTACTTTATTGCTGTGCTATATATAGTATTTAGAAGATTGTCTATCGGTGAATCATTTTACTTACTTTTTAGTCCAGGATACGCTCATGACTTTTTTCGATTTATGGCCTACGGCGGAATCACTGTGGTCCGTGGCTGATTGATAGATAACCTCGAGAACAGGCAATTGTAACATATAATCCTTTACCTTGGCCATTGATAAAAGTTAAATTTCCTACCTACTGATAATGATACGATGGGTGTCATACGGGCTGGTATGTACGCCAGGACATGTCCCAGTTTGAAGCGTGGTGTCCCGGCTATTAAAGGTGCGTCCACACTTGTATCATTTGCTCGTATCCGATCACCGTGGCGTGGCATGACTCCGTATCGCGCTTATTGGACGCTCACTGTCGGCGCGGCGATCACGCCGCGCTTTTCCGATCTAAGTGTGTGATACGCGTAACAACATGGATTTCGAGCGATCGGATCGGCGCAAAACGTCCAAACGCGTGATCGTGACACGCAATCATGCCACGGGACGAAGAACTGATCGGGCGAATGATACAAATGTGGACGCACTTTAAGGAGATTGTCCCAGTTTCGTAATCATAATTTGTTACTTATTACCAGAACTAGTTAAATATACATGCATGTAGCTACGTTGATAGGTTGATACGGACGTGTCGCGCGCTGACATCGCCGGAGCAAGGCGCACTCGCGTGATTCTGTTATACAAAATTTTTATGAGCATATTTTTTTCTTTTCTTTCAATATATGTAGTTATTTTTCTAATAAAAGTCTACTAACTAACATAGTTTCAGATTCAGAACTCTCATGTTCAACAACACAAGTAACAAAAACTTCTACACCTAAAACTCTAATCAGATAAGCATTAAGAGTTCTCTGAGCAAATCTACCTATCGTTTTTGTGGTTTCTGACAGGCGGTCTTTGACCTCAGTTTGTTGTGTCTGGTAACCATGCGCACGGCTAGTTGACTGCTAGACACTTGTCAACCATTTGATTCATAGGTCTCGTCCTTGCTTTTTTTTTCTTAAGCCAGCTTCGAAACACTGCTTGAAGGGTGATTCCCACCTGTTACCACCGGTAACAGATAGAATTTTTCCATCTCCAATCGTAATAGGTGGGAATGACCTTGCTTGAAGGACCATAATATTTTGACCTGCGATCTGTATATTTTGACCTGTGATCTGGAACATGTACAGTCAAAGAATTTGATTTATATACCACTAGCTTCTGCCGGCGACTTCGTCCGCCTTAAATTCGTTTATAGCGGATAAGGGTTTTTTCCGGGATAAAAAGTAGCCTATGTCCTTCCCCGGGACTCAAACTATCTCCATACCAAATTTCATCCAAATCGGCTCAGCGGTTTAAGCATGAAGAGGTAACAGACAGACAGACAGACAGACACACTTTCGCATTTATAATATAAGTATGTAAGTATGTATTTGGTACCTTGTCACAGTCAAAATCAATATGACAGCCTATAGAGATTCACTATGACAAGGTACGAAAGGGTACACAAATCAAATTTCTTGACCGTACCACTACTTTACGTGCCTAGTTATATCAGGGACAAACTGATGGTTTAATCACGAGAATTTTCAGAATAACAGCCCCGTTCGCTCTCTCGCTCGCACACGGTGAAACGCAGTTATCAAAAAAGAGAGCCTTCTGTTATTTTACTTTTATTTATTTCGGAGAGCTGGAGAACATGTCCAATTCCAGCGACATTTTATTGCGACATAAATAACTTGGATCCCTCGGACACGCTGTTTACGAGTTCAGTTTTCTATTTCTGAAGTGCAGGGGCTGACAACATTCGGTTAGAGAAATTGCAGTCCATCTGCGAACGTAACTATTTAAAGAAACAGTTTTCCACCTCTCGAATGCACGAGTAATAAACATTTGGTAAGAGATGTTTAATAAGGACTCAAGGAGAGGTCGCAAGTCACAACCATGTGTAACATTTTTTTTTAGTTTTTGAGGTTGCGTAAATTCTAGATTGATTGTTGATATCAACGTTCAATACAAATTGATAGTATCTTATCACAATTTTTCATAAAATAAACCTGAAATTTAAACATGACCTTTTTTAATTGTATAGAAATGCAATGATTCTAAAGAAACACATACACCTCAAAATATATTGGTGATTAAAAACGGGTAACTAATTAATTAAAAACCATTTTCTTTTTCGTTTATTCCTCAGCAATGCCTTTAGACGCATACAAACTGGACAATTTTACAGCTTGTAAAAAGTTTGTAATATTAGAAACGTACAGTGCAACAGTAGATGAAATTAATAAATATTGCGCTTTGAAAATGGCGGAGCGCAATGTAATCAAACATGACCTAAATATAGCCCGCGAATGCTAAAACAAAAGAACGACGCGGAGCAATCAGAGCTTCCTCTGATCTCTAAACGGCAAATGAAAATGCTTTACTTTGAATAGGAACAGTTGGATTGGAAGCCGCAGCGTGGGTACGCCACCCACAATACGTGGTGAACTGGTGATCTGATGCTGCACGTGGAGCAGGACTGAAAAAGTTGTCGTTCTTTGGGAGGCCGATGTCCAGCAATGAAGTGTTTCGGCTTATGATGATGATGCACACAATGCCCTCACGGGTCATCGTTGGCTCATCGTTTTCTAGGGTTCCGTACCCAAAGGGTAAAACGGAACCCTATTACTAAGACTCCGCTGTCGGTCCGTCTGTCTGTCGCACTATCACCAGGCTGTATTTCATGAACCGTGATAGCTACAGTTGAACTTTTCACAGATGATATATTTCTGTTGCCGCTATAACTACTAATAATAAAAACAGTATAATTTTATGTCTGTAGCCAATATAAAATCATCGAACATAGCGTACATTTTGCTTAGGAGTAGGGATCTAACACTGGATTTTCATAGATTTTGTACGGAACCCTCGGTGCGCGAGTCCGACTCCACACTTGGCCGGTTTTTTCTCCTGAACATTTTCGCGAATTATGCTCTTCCGAGAAATTAAGGTCCACTGAAAATGACCTTCCTTTTTACAGAATATCTAATGGCAATATTATATCTCGGTGGAAACTTGGCTGTTATAAACCTTTCGCATTTCTAACATTTTTTTTTATCGCTTTCATTCAGCCAAAAGTATATCTTGTTTATATATAATCTATACCGGTCTACGTTGTCTATGCATATGCAGTTTTTGCCAATTGTTTTGTCTCAAGCATCTTGGATTGGAGCCAAGCCGGTTCAACGGACTCTGGTGGTCTTTTTCTGTCTGCTTCAACCAAGTGGTTAGGCAATAGGATAGTTTAAACAATGGCATCTATAATTTACTAAAATTGTAAGTGGCAGTTGTGTATAGTGGGAAAAACATATAATTGATAAGATTTTGTTTCAATTTGAGAGAGGCACATGTTACTCAATAAAGATTCTATGTTGGATATTTTAAAGTTAAAATCATTTATTTTAAACTCTTTTGTAAGAGTATGTTCGACGCAGTTCTTAAAACTAAACATAACACAATCTTATTGGGACTTCGAAAAATATATCCCGAAAACTATTCGTATTTGGCAAGAACTAATCTCCACAGCCACCGGTCACGGTCAGAAACACTATAGCACTGGAAGAACACATAATTAAAAATAAACAAATAATACTGACAACAAGGCAGTTTAGCAGAACATCTTAGCCTTTTCAGCGCAAAAACAAAACAATAAACAACAAGTTGACTGATAAAAAAAAAACATTACACAAGTTACGTAACACTGGCCAGTAAAAATAACTTCAAAATTCGAACACATTCGCGCGCGGAGCAACGGTTACGAAAACTGGCAATGGCGATAGGAAACGTTCGTCAATATGGTTCCGTCATTACGATTCTAACCAAGTGTCCTGCCCAAATGAAGAGTTAACGTTTTTCAAATGTACAAAACTACAAACTTACTCTTGCAGTCAGCAGCGTCGCTACCGTAGATGCAGTAACCATCATTTACTAAATGAAAACATGAGTTATAGCCCTTTCCCACCGACATGCGAAAGTTTGTAGTAATGTAACCCTTGCTGGAATAAAGTACTAAGTACCTAGGACAACCGTAATAAGATTAGACTTTATTTGAACAACGTTTAAAGCGACAAGCAAAGAGGTCAATGGATTAATAATTGTGTTACCAATTAGATATAATCGACGATAATTGGTAATTCATGCCACATAGAGCATAAATCTTGATAAAATTCTCTGCCCTTTTGTAAACCGCAGGCCGTCCAATCCCAATCAAATAGATATCGAATTTCCCCGCTGTTCACCAATTTTCAATTGATTCCGTCAGTTATTGGGAACGGAATGTTATAGGGGTTGCCACCCTAGCTTAGCAATTATATTAAAAGCGCAAATTAAAATAAATTATTCGATGTTACATCGGGCCAATACTACTGTTTATTATTATTTATTAGACTAGCGAGCACGTCTACTAAATAGTACGAGTACCTAACCATCATATTGATTTCTCAGGAACAAAAAATTTTGGAGTGTGCGCAGGAATTGCACGATTTAATCCCGCCATTCCCGTTCCACCATCGGACATCCAGGCGTGGGGAAGCGACTTTCATCCTTACGTCGTCACTTTATACGCACGAAGCGATTTGCTTCATCATTTCTAATACGAACCGCTAAAGAATGAAACTCGCTCCCGTCGTGTTTTACCGGAAAATGAAAATTTGGTTCCCTTCTAGAGTGAATAGGCTGTTGCTAAACCAGCGAGCTACATCCTCGACCCCGTAGTCACTTACCATTACACGGTGATTCCGCTCCCGTACAAGGGCGGCCATAAATACCTCAACTCCAAAAAAAGCCATTTTTTCGATTTTAAACTATAAAGGGTTATTATACAAGCATGAAATATATCATTAATAACATTTTTAGACATTTATAATAAACTTGTGTGACTATTTTTATTAAAAAAATATCTGTAGTCAAAACCATTTTATAAAACGTTATTATTTTAAACATAAAGCCATTAGATAAAAAAAATTTGTAATTAATGAAAACATAAATGAAACAGCATACTACATAAATAATAAAAATATTTATTTCAAGACTATTTACATATATACAAATAAGGTTATATTAAAACAAAGCGATTACTTACTATTTATACATTCAATATTACCTACTTACTATTTACACACAACAAGTCCAATACAGATTTAGACAAAGAACTTTTTTTTTTAACAGGTAACCTTCTCAAACTTGATATTAGGGGATCTGAGTGAAGAAGAAGTCGATTAATCAAATCAGTATTAGTCAAAACGCGGTTCATTTTTCGTGTGTGATCTAGTCGAAATGCTTTATAGTATTTGTTACTCGCTTCAGCTGCTTCTTCAGACAGTTCTCCTATAGACAGTAGGCCGTGATTGATAATGTCAGCACCATGAATCAAAATTTTGTGGACAGAAGCAGGCAAATAGTACCATGGATATTCGGCAACTAATTGCCGTGCAGTTTCTAAAGCGAAATCTCTGAATTTTGTCGCATCAATGTTATATCCCGAATTGATACACTGAAGTACAGTCCAACAACGATCTAGGAGATCCTTCTTAATACCCGTAATTTCAGCTGAAATATCTGAGCTTGAGAAGAACCGCCTAGCAGTGTTGCCATCGTTCGATGTCCCGCTTCCGCCACTTTTGGGTTTATCGATAATAAGACCTAACTTTTCCCTAAATTGCGATTGTATAAGTTTTTTTTTTTCAGCTACAAGTCGTTTATCGCTATCAGACCTAGCTTGCCATTTCTTAACCTCTAACTTGTAAGCGAGATGAATGAAATATTCAAAAAATCGGATCAATGCGTGAAGTGGAGACATGCCATATTCATATTTACTTTCGTCAGTTGCTTTGCACAAACATACATCAATTTGATTCATGTCACTTGGTAAAGCTTTACATATATAACATCTAGTTGAAGAAACATCACTAAGTGCATTACACACCTTACCATCGACCATAGTAAGTTGTAAGCTATGATTAATTGTGTATTCGCATGCATTTGTCTTGAAGATAGTCGGTTGCAAGTTACTTATTTTCTGTTTGAAATAAGTCTCCTCTTCAACTGATACTGCAGTTGTTTCCTTAAAAAACTGAAAGCGAATAGGTCTGCAGTATCGAGTTGAAGAAGGACGAGGATTTTTCCACAAAATGATTGAGTTTTCCTTATTATCCGGGTTTAAAATAAGTTGAAGCGGTACATATGAAGTAACAAACAAGCTACTATCCACAAGAGAAGAATCTGAGAAAGTTTGTTTGTATTCGCTATGTCCTGTACTACCATCAAATCCCCATTTCCCAACCAAAGATATTTTATTTAAAGACTGGTCAGGTATTTTATCTAAAATATCTTTTTGAGACTCAAGAATCCGAGTGGCAGTGTGATCTAACAAACTCTGAAGTTCGACTTCGGCTGATGATTCAGTAACGGCTACAGTTGTAGGGTAACATCTCTTTTTAGCCTTTACAATGCGTTGATAGGAAGGCATACAATCTTTCAGTATATTATTATGTATAAAATTCTTAATTAATAGATATTGCTTTCTAGAAATCTTACCTTCTGCAATAAGTGACAAAACTTTGTTTTCGTCGACTTTTGTAGAAGTTAAGCTGGAATCAGCAGAAGCATTGAGCAGTGTATTTACAGCAGACTCGTCAAAATTAGATAGTTCCGCCAGTCTCCTTCTTTTAGTGCGTTTACTACTTTCATTAAAGTTTTTCCTCGGACGGCCACGAGAAGTGGAAGGGGAGGGGTCGACGTTATCATTCTGCTGAGAAATACGCTGCTCGATACTTTGGATCACATCAATGTATTCTACATCATTAAGCCACTCTGCATATTTATGTAGAAATATAGACTTTGTACATCTTGTTTTTTTCCAATAACATGCAATTCGTTTACATAAATTCCTTATTTTAACCCTTAAATTCTCTATGCCAATATTTTCGATGTTATCCGAAATAATTGATGTTTCCGTCAGTGTAGTAAAAACATGTTGAAATTTTTCTGTATCAGTTCCTTGTCCAGAGTGCCAAATATCAAAAACACTACGTTTCGAAATAGAACACCTTAAAAATGTACCTAAAACAAAGATAAAAACATTTTTTAAAAATCGGATTTTTTTCGGCTACCCTACTCTTGTTCTTTGAAACCCCTTTTACCTAAGAAGAGGTCAAAAAAGGTCGATGAAAGTTACAGCCCTTATTAAGGACACTTCCATCTATAACATAATATATGTGTCAAGTGCGGCAAACCTCGGCATCAGAGTATAACTCTCAATGAAATCATACTTCTTAAAAATTAATCGTAAACGACAGACCTCTACTAGAAAATTATTTTAAAATATAAGCACGCATATTTATATATAAAACATAATTGAAAAATAAAGTACATACCCTCTTCTTGGATTTCCATAATAATACCACGTGGACACACGCAAATAATAATAATAGTACACAATAACAAAGTGATTAAGTTGCGGCGACAAAAACACACTACTAATTAGGGTCGAGATGCGTTCACTTTCGTTGCACAAAAGTAAATGATAATAGTACTTTATTGCTGTGCTATATATAGTATTTAGAAGATTGTCTATCGGTGAATCATTTTACTTACTTTTTAGTCCAGGATACGCTCATGACTTTTTTCGATTTATGGCCTACGGCGGAATCACTGTGCATTAGGTTATATTGGAGCCAAGCGCTGCCATCGCTGGTTAAGTTAAAAAACATTCGCCAGAGTTTTGGCTGCTGCTGATAATACTAACTACGCGCAAAATGTACAAACCAACAAAAGGTAATATATACTCAGTGTGGTCCAGGGACCGGCCCGCTATCCCTTTCAAAGGGTTTTGTAAGGGTTTTGCATAAGGCTAACCTTAAGAACATCAAGCCCCAATCCGTTAGCCTTAAAAACCCTTATCTAAGCGCTAACCCATATGAACAAGCGGTATCACAATTCCCCTTAAAAATAAGAATATTTGCTCACCCATCCTTACTAAATCGTTAGCCTAACAAAGGGTTACCTTTATTTAATAAAGCTTACGACGCGTAGGTAACATCGAGCGAGACTATTGAGCGCTTTGTCGGCGGCGGCATTCTTGATTTTTGCGCGAGACTGCTTCAAACCTGGGATGTTACTGATATACGCATCAGGTTTGTGCGAGTGAAGTTTGTTTATTTTGACAAGAACTGCCGCTTTTGTTTTCTTTTGTACGGCAGCTATCAATGCTTAGAATCGGGTTAAAATACTATGCGATATTGTCATATTTAGTTAATTTTTTGTTGTGTTTGTGTACTACAATGCCACCACCGACACAAAGTGGAATATGGGCATATCAGCACGCGAAGTACCTACTTAATACCTATTACTTATACCTTAACATCGCATCGTAATAAATAAATTAGTATTTTCTTGTTATGTTATGTATTAAGTAGTCAATTTCTTGTGCCGAAAATAACAATGATTTTATTGAAATCCTGTGCTAAATTTAAATGTCTAAAAAATAGGAGGTTCGTAGTTCGTCGAAAATCTGATTTTTTATGTATGTCGCTTGCTGATCAACTCAAAAACGGTTGGTCCGATCTGTATTTTAAATCTTTTAAGTAGTTTTGTTGCCAACAAATTAGGATCATATGGTGGAATCATAGATGAATTGAGGGAAGTCATCAAATATTATGGGCATTCATTCCTATTCTATAGCAATTTGGGTATTTTACAAGTATTTATTTTACAGTAACTCTTGCGTTTGCTTTCGTATTGTTTTATTTATATTTTATATTGTTTTTTAGCAGATTCCCCAGATATCGATCCGTCACCTGCAAACTCATTTTTTTAATCCGATATTTGAATGGGAATCGATTAGAGTCCTTTTTTCAGATAAACTGGTCTGCCACCCTCTTGCCAGCAGCAATAGAACAGTTCTATAAATAGTTAATCAGGGATCGGAAAACGTTTCTTTTGCCATACCGGTTTCGGTCATTGATCCGCGAACGAAAAGGGTTTAGTTTCCGTTTGCAGTTATCGGTTAAAGAACTGTTGCACACCCAAAAACCTAGAAAACGACACCTGTGATGATTTTTTCCCTGAAAGTGATGACCGCCATTTTGAATTCTAAAATGGACGCCATTTTCAGAATCGGCACCCTCAAAAACCTAAAAAACGACACCCATGATGACTTTTCATTAAAAGTTATTTCCGCCATCTTGAATTCCAAAATGGACCTCATTGTCGAGATCTGCACCCCCCAAAAACCTAGAAAACGACACCCATGATGACTTTTTTAAAAGAAAGTGACTTCCGCCTTCTAAATTCCAAAATGGATGCCATTTTCAGAATCTGCACCCCCATAGACACCTAGAATGAGTTTTTCACTTAAAGTGATGTCTGTCGTCTTTATCATCTAAGTCCATTAAGCTAAAAAGCACTCGTCTATGCTGATCCAAACCTGTGTTTCGTAGAGGTACCCTCAGGGTCCATCATCAGGACCATTTGGTGGCACCTTATATAAATTCTAAGTCTATTTAATGAGTTCCTTCAATTCCTCATGGATCATCAGATCTTCGCTGAAATTAAATGGGACGAAACTGCATGGTGCTTTTAAAGAAAAAAAAATGGTTTGTGAATGACGGAGAATTTCTTCTCTTCTTCTATCTTCATAAATATAATCGAATTGAGACCCACCTCCGTTTTTGGGAGTCTGTCAAAAAGTGATAATATCTTCAAAACTGGATTTGACTCCTAATGACATAAAATACGCAGTTAAAATCTTTCGGATTCCTCCCTGGCACCGTGTGTAATAAAATTAACGATCAAAAATTACCATTAATTGTGTCGTGTGATAGCGCAGCAAATTCGCAAAGTCCACATGAACAACTGGCAACTAAAGAAATCAAAACAAACAAACAGAACAGGCGAGAAGGCGAGACACAAAGGTATAAACTAAATGAAGTGAGTGTAAAAGAGATTGCATGATCACGCGACCGTCGCGTTGGGCGTCGCCGTTGCTCGCATAATACCGGTTAGAACTAGTCTTGTCTCATTCTCTTAAGGCTTAAAGTATGACATGTTGAAAAGGAAAGTTTTATATTAAGCGCTATGAACATAAGGGTAACCCTTTAAAGTGGATAGCAAGATAAAGAGAATATTGGTTAGCAATTGTAAAGGGTTAGCCTTATTCTTAGGTTCCCCTTATAATAAGGGATAGCCAAATGTATGGGTTACCAGTTAGAATCTGTAAGTCTTTTACTGGGTTATACATTACAAAGGGAAGCCCATTGAAAGGCTTTAGCCAGGGAAAGGGTGGTCCGGTCCCTGGTGTGGTCTTAGTATGCTTATATAAAACAACAAAGAAAAAGTTCCAAAGTAATGCCATATATCTTGACCTTTGCTTGAGCTTTAATCTGGTATTTGGCAATCAACATTGTGGGCGGATGGCGGCTGAGTCATTAGAAAAATTTACCAGTTTAAATTGTACACGCCTTATGTCGTCGCGGTTAGCACAACTGTGTAGGCTAGAGTCTTCTTCAGGTAGTGTCTATGGTAAAAGCAAACTGCTTTGTTTAGTTAAGTCGATTTGGGTATTATCTTTTCCTTCCCAACTCGAATCAACTCGCCGATTCAGTGGCGTGCGGTCTATATAGGCACCAAGGCACTGCCTATCCTGAACGAGCGCGGCTCCATATAGGCACAGATAAACTGCCTAACCCTGAACGACCATGGCTCCATATGCGCACAGACCGCAAAGAGAATCTGCTTACCTTGCCCAACAATCCTGTGCACCTATCCAATCCACTTTCCGGTTTGACTCGCATAACTCTAGGATTGATCTATATCAATCCGAGAGTTATGCGAGCCGATCTATATCGGCTTTGCAGAGATTCGGCATGTCAAGTTAACTCGAATTAAGTATACGAATACACAAAACTCGTCTCGGTTTAATGACTCGCGCGCGAAGCGAACGCCATTCGGTTGATCCGAATCGAATCAGCGGCCAAATCAGAGGGGTTACTCCGAAACTCAAAAATCGAAGTTCGTAACGTGCTGTCCCTCTCGCTTTCATGTTATGCTGTATTTGAGTGAACGGGATGGCATGGCACCATACGAGCTTCGTTTTTCGGATTTCGGAGTAGCCCCTCAGCTCGAATTATCTGGAAAAAATTCGATTCGTAACATCACAAACGCATATCCACGCCGTCAAGCAAAAAGGTTCTCCAGTTGCGACAGAAGACGCAGCAGCGTCAGCAATCCTCGTGCAACCATGTGACTGTGAGGAAAGCAACTAGATCCCGGTAACGCAAGACCGGCATCGTGATCTTTGCCCTCAAACGCCGAATTTGGCTAACTTGCGCAGACTTGTCATGGGTCAAAACCCACAGAGCAAGTAGCATTGAACGCGTAATGTATGTGTGCGCGGGCGGCGGATTTGGCGATCTGCGTTTGCGCAGATCCGCGATCGGGACATGATAAAACAAGTTAACGGCTTCGTCGATTTAATTTAACCTGGTCACAGATGACACAATTGGAGTACGACACACACTAACAACGGGTTTTTCATTTAACTTAAAAAGCTACACTTTCGTCTGTGAAGTAACCGCCATTTCTCTCCAAGACTGTCTTAATACATCCCGGGACACTTGGGTACTCAAGAATGGGGATTCTCAGCATTCAAGAATGGAGGGTACTTGGGTACTTATTAATTAGCCCTAGTTGATTAAGATCACTTTGGCACTGGTAGATTCCGAGCTACAGTGTGGTTGTAAATATCTACAACTTTTGAGACAATGGGAGGAACTTCAAATTGGCAACCGATACAAGTCTGCCGCCTAACTTCAAAATAAAACGATCCAATAACTTGAAATTTCCACCCCCGTTTTCTCGATTTCACAACTGTACGTCTAGCACAACTGTGCCAAGCGACTGTTTCCCGTGCAACAAATAGTAAGTAGTATTTTTTTCCAATTAGTACAGCGCGGTATAATGACATAATGATCTGTATTATTTAAGTGGGCCGCACCGCAAGGGCACTTTTACAAGTCTGACTCTACAGCATTTCCCAAAAAGAGACCACTGTTGAGAAGAAAGCCGAAACAAACTCAACAGTCAGTCATTTTGTGTAGATAACTTAACTAATACAATATTAGTATTTAGCCTATCTTAAATACTACAGAGAAGGATAACGCTGTCTATGTCTATCAGTAGCGTGGCACCCATATAAGCCGATTCCCACCGGGTTGCCCAAAAAAGGCTTATAACCACCTTTTTCTTTAAATATGAGTATATGAATACGCTTAGGCTTCCCTTATAACTTTCCAGACGCCACGCCTCTGATGTCTATATAACGACGACAAACAAAGCCGCGGTCATTATATGCTAGCTAAGTTGTTTTTTAATCCCTCCAATTGCAGTTAATTGAAGTCACTGAGCTATCAAGAGACAAATCCCCAGCCATGACAGGATATGACCAGTTATGTCGTAAGCACTCCCAGGATTCTCCTAATGAGCAATAGGTTATTAACAATTATTTGGTATGTTTTAAAACGGCTTCTTAATAATAGAAATATTGGTGAAAAAACTATTCCAATATCATGAAAACTCCCCGAGATACAACGACATTAAAAGCACATTTTTGGACTTTCCCAAAAAACGCGTCATACTAAAGCCTACAAGCATGTGACGTCACACGCTAGTATCTTGTATAGGGAAAATTAGAACTTTGTTCTGAAGCTATGTTAAAACTTGCGTTAATCGAAACGGTTTTATAACACAAATTACAATTTTTTTTATGGGTTATTGAATGGTATTATTAGTTATTAATATTTTCATACTTTAAAAATGGACTTTCCCACCCAACTTTAAAGACTCATAAAACAAGCTACACATAAGGTATCGAACTCAAAATTTTAACGTAGTTTTTTATTTTGCTCTTTTATAAGGATCTTATAGATTTTTTTTTCTACTGTGAAATATCCTATTAAGTCAAGCTGATGGTTTATTTATCAACTGAAGAGCAGGAGCGCAGACTTCCAAAAGTCCCCTGGAAAAGTATGTTCTTTAGCAATAAGAATAAATGCTGTTAACACAAACATATAACAATCAATTCTTGAAATAATATAGATTCTGTATTTTTTATGCAGCACCAAATTATACCCCATGATTCCATCAATTGGGTGATGATGATTTTTTTCTAAAGTCATACATACATATCGAGGTTTAATACATCCTAGACAGGTAAAACGGTTTTAGATAAATGTAATATAACTCCAGTTAGGAGATAACAGTGGAATGTTCAAGATAGTGTATCAATATAATCCGTATCATAGTTATAACTGGTGGATCAATACTTTATTAAGGACATGAGGCAATACTGGGTTAAATATCTATATGTATATTAGAAAAGAAGTTTTGTCTCACTAACTCACTCAGCTCACATCAGGTCTAGAATGCTGGAATTTTGCACAAGCTGGAGTTCCCAAGTTGTATGTTTCAATGACATGGGGCATCAGGGGTCTCCTAAAATACACACACTTTTGGCACACCAAATATGTATACCTAGCCTAGCTAAGTAGGTGTGTCTATGTAAGTGAAGTTATCTTCCTTTTAAAGAACAAAAAATTACAAACTGTAAACAGAATGATGAAAAAATACAAAAAGCCAGGGGTTTTTTTTAATAAGGGAGCGGACCAATGGGTTTTTCTCATGGAAATGTAAAATCTACAATAGTGTCTCTGTTCAGCCTACTGGTTGACTGGTAGAGAATGCCTTTATGGGAGTAAGTCCGCCATTTGTACTTGTATTGTGCAATAAAGTTTAAATAAATAAATTTAACAATTTATTTGTTGAGACAACTATGAAGTCCAGTTAAGTTTTTTGTTGTCAACATAGATTTGTACACTATATAAGTAGCATTGATATGAAAATGTTTTTATTAGAAGCTTTTATGTTTATACAGGCGGAATCTTGCAAGTTAAATTTGATCTACTTCCCGGTTTTCATTTGAGCTAAAATTTGGCATATCTATGTAAGTTCGGTGACAATGCAATAGTATGATACCATCGAAGGTGGTCATAGTAACTCTATAACAAAATAATGCAATCCTACTGAGTTTGGACTATTTAGAATCGTCTCGGTAAGTAGTTAATGGATGTTGAAATTTTTGACAGAAATTTATTTTGACATAGTAGAAATGTTGTGGCACATTGTGCCGTTTCCAAAAATTTTTATGGCACTAACATCAGCAAAAGTATGCCAAATTGCTTGAGCTACCATTGTAGTTAGCCGAGGTTGGTCATGAAATTTATGTAGTTGAGCCAGGCTATTAAAAAGAAATGCAAATATGTGCACCTGGCCTTATTCAATAAGCGTTGCAGAATATTTGATCAGATGCAGAATTCAAGGTTCATTTTGCAAATTGAAATTAATTAATATTCCTATATAACTAGATCCCTGCACAATGTAAAACAATGATTTAAGTTCAATTTAAATGTTCATTATTTTCGAATTATACTATTACTTACTAATTAGTAAAATAACAACAATAGCACATACATAATAAGAAAACATTAAGTGTCTCATTGTCCTAAAATGTTTAAGCCAACTTTTAAAATAAACGCGTCTCTGTAAAGAAAAAAAAAAAATTGTTTTCGCTATAAACAAACAAACGGAATATAAATAACTGTTACATTATATTTCTTTACCTTTACGCAAGTAACCAAACTACCTACATTCCAACTAAATAAAATAACAGCAAGTAATAACTACAAAAATTACAATTCTATTTCTACGTTTTAAAAAGAATTAGCATAAACAATAATCGTTTATTTTTAAAGATTTTTATAAAAACAGCGTAGTTATTGAAATCAGAACTTACTTGATATTATCTATTCACACGTCCCGACGAAACACAATATATAGTCACGACACTAAATTGTTTAGTTTGTTATTGTCCGTAAAGTACATAAAACGACTTTATTTTCAATTTTAATGGATTGTTTTCTAAACACTTGTTTACGCACTTCCACACCTGTCGATTGAATTGATTGAAAAAATCGGAAGGAAGGAAATGAAAGAATTCGCAATGATTCACATGGCATCCCTGACCTCTTTATGATGAACTAATTACGAAGGAATTAAATAAATATTAAAATAATGCTCATTAGTAGGTATATAGTTTTAAATTCCGAAAATATAAAACTAAGTACAAATTTGAATTAAAGTTATTAATCATTATTTCCTTCCTTTATTCCCATTTGTTTTGTGTATTTTGGAATGGTCACCCTTGCACCTACGTTACGTTTCGTTACACGCATTGTCATGTGTCATATAACGAGGTGTTTCGTAGTGAGCGAAAAAAAAACAAATTCAAGAAGCGTAATACTACATTGAATGTAACAAAAAATTGCTATTTGATGACAGAACGATTTCCATATCATTTTTTAGGGTGTCATGATCAGAAAAATTTAATTATATATTTTTCCTCTTTCTTCCTGAATAGAATATTAAAAAGATAGAGTCGTGAGTTTTTATTTATTTGAGCGGTTATTTAATGCCTTTTGTGGCTTTAGTCTACTACAATAGTACATTAATGCAGAGGCCGGGAAAATAGGGATTGCTAACCAAATAAACCCGGCCTAGGCCATCAATGTTTATCAAATTGTACCATTAAATGTAGCGTTTGGGGACCCGTTATCGCGAAGATTAAGGGACGAAATCCCCAGGGATGTTTGCGAAAAAAAATTTTCAGACACCACTTTGGAATTTCTTCCATTGGAACTTGGAACTATATTCTGCAAAACCATAGCGTACAATGGCGTATACATATCATTTTGTATGTTGTACAAGATTAATTAAAATGTTTATTATTTTCGCCTCTCCTACTTTCAAATATATTTCGCTAGCCAGCAGGAAAAAAAAATCAATTCATTTAAATATCATTTTATTTATTCATTATTCAATACAATATTGCATTTTCATTATAACAAAGTTAAATAATATACAAGTGAAATAATTTATTTATATTAATACAGTTGCCCTGTACTTCTTACATAAATACGAGTCGAGAGGTAAACCTTGCACCAGAGCTGTTTCAAATATTCAGAGCCAATGTTACCATCCTCTGTCAGTTTGAACGGCCGATTAAGCTCATCATGGTAGACTACAGGGCATTAAACGACGGTTGATAAGTAACAAAGAAAGGATTAAGAAATTAGACAACCCTATTTTTTTTAAGATGAAAACCAAATGGGAAAGTTACGTAATTCCTTGTCATGTCAACAGTGCACTGTTTTAAATAAAAGAATTTAAACGGATTAGATCTTATTTGAGTTCCCGACGTTTCGGAAGCTTTGCATCTTCCGTGTTCACGGGTTCGACTGAGAAAAGGTATCCTATTCTATGACACTGACAGTGACAATCAATTTATATAGCATTGGAACGGCTTTGCTGTCACATAAAAATGTTCACAAGCATCTTTTGGGAATGTAGCTCATTACTTTATCTAATAATAATAATATGATATAAATTGTTAGTGTTCTTTATTTCTAGAAATAGGCTTATCCGAATATTTATGGTTACATACTGCAAAAGTTACATCATTAGTCTGTATCGACTAAGGAAGCGGCGTAATGATAAAACAGATATCGATGTTGAACTGAACTTAAGGTCGTTAGTCGGTTATTTAGGATTTAAAAAAAAACCAGCATATTTTAACCGTTCGAACATTGAAGAAGAATTGAACATTAGAAGTGCGTATTAGATACTAGAATGCCCGCAACTTCGTTCGCAGAGAAGAAAAAGTCATAACCCCTCTTTTTTTCTTTAGCATACTCGGGTAAAAAGTATTCTATAACCATCTGGAGATACCCAGCTATCCGTGTACCAAAAATAGTTGCAATCCGTTTAGTCAATTTAGCGTGATGAAGCCACAACGACACATACAAACATTTCATTTTTACAACTTTATAATAGTATAGATAATAAACATGTCAACCGAGCTGGCCATAACAGGGGAAACCTTTCCCTAAAAACAGTATCGAAACTTGCACATCACTATTAGAAATGTCACTGTTAGTGTCATAGGACTCGAAAGCAATAATAATAGTTCCAAATCCGTCCAGAATGACGCTAGAGTAGCAAGGTTGTATGAAGTCAACAACCAATTACAAAACATTTTTATCGAAATGCTACTTAATCCTTCGTTCTTCTTCTGATGTAAATATTCAATCGTGTTGATATGATGAACATTATTTTATTAAAATATAATACATTGTGACATTAATGGTGATACTTTAATAAACTAAAAATAATGAAAAACGCTGCAGTGCAATTTAGGAGATAATTTTCAATGAAATGTGTCAATTTTTAAATATCAAACCTATTGTGTAAAGTAACTTCCTAATAAAATTATTCAAAGAAGTAACTTTATACACTCTAAATAATACGTAAAAACGTATATATCAGCTTTACTTGAAGTTTAAAAATTATCTCCTAAAATATAGGCAAGTTAAAATTAAATAAACGTCGTTTATTAAATTTAAGGTTAAGTCTACATATCTACAATCAGATATAGTACAGTGATGTTCACAATTTGTAATACAAATTTAGAGATACAAGTAAAACATCTAGTATAGAGTAAAATGACTCGTGCATTTCACTGTACAGTCTATTACTTATTGCATAGGACTCTATCCAGTTTGTCATTTACAAATTGGTCTAAAAATTTGTTTTTGTTTCTTTTTTTATTGGGTATTGAATAATTAAATTCACAAATTAAACATGTTATATACGCACTAACTTAACATAGCATCATGTTTGGCGAATTTTAAGAAATCTACCACGATTTTATTAAAAAACAATTAATCAACATTCACAAGCATTGTTGGATAAATTATAAACCATAGACAAGATGGAGAACGGTATGTCACGTTGACAGTGACAGTTTATTGTCTAGTATTGTAAGGATGCATTTTAAACCATAGACAAAGTGGAGAGCTACTTGTCACATTGACAGTGACAGTTAAACAGTTTATTGTACGTGTTGTCAATTTAATCGTGAGTTGTATCAACACTCACGACTAGGAACCTTGCTGGGCGCTATGCTACGCAAGTTATCGCTGTGTTATCGATCACGCACAGTGGCGTGCATTTTATATAGACGAAGGCACTGCCTACATTAAACGACCATAGCTTCATATAGGCACAAAGAAGCTTACACACTTCTTTCGCTTCATTAACATGCATGCATCTCTTCATACACGCTCGTCGATTGCGGGTACTCCTCACCTGTACTCTTTTATTACACTTGTTTAGAAGAATGACAATAGTCATTTTCACTTCACTCGCTCAGAAAAGTTCCATTTACATCGCGAAATTTGCGTGGAAAAGTGCACTTTACCCGCTAGCGTGGAAACGCCATTAGAAGTTCGAATTTTTTTTTGTATGTTTAGTAGTATATTCTGTTAGGTGTGTGTTTCGTAGGTTCACTATCAATCGTTTCAAAAATTAATCGGAAAAGTAATCGGTTTGTTATAATTTCATAGTTTTTCTTACATCTCACATTTTCCTCGCTGTAGTGAGGTGTAAAGTTGTGTGTTTCGCACGGCTACAACATTATTTGGCTTCTCGTGCCTCGAAAGCCTTGTTACGCTCGGGAATCTATATTTATACCACTCACTCCGCTCGTGGTACAATTTTAGATTCCTTCGCTTACTCGACTTTCAATTTAAGCACTCGCGCCAAATAACAACTTTGTAGCCTTGCATAACAAAGAGAATTTACGTCGAAAAGTTGTATGGAAAATTCGGAAGAAGGCGGCCGCGACCAAATAGCAAAAATACTGAAAAAAGGCCAGGTGAGGAGTATGTATCACGTAGCGCTACCGAAATGTTCGCCGTGAAAGTGCTACGGGGGTGGCGCAGCCCTGCGCGCATCAGCACTGCGCATGCGCGGCGCGCGCGCACTCGGAGCTCCAGAACACGGCGCCGCAGCCGCCCACGAGGCTCCACACGTACGGCGTGAAGAACTCCTCGGGCCGCTCCTCTTCCACGTACCGGAACTTCAAGTCGGGGAATTTCTGTAGGAGAATGTAAAAGAACTTGTAAACACAAAAATGTTGATATTCTTGACCCACGATAGAAATAATTTCGTGGTCCCGTGCAGATCTCTAACTCTCAATAATCGTGCTTGCTCATTAATGTTAAAGTCATTCGACATTGAATTGGTACAGCTTAAGCTTAACCAATGCAATGATGTATTTGATGAAGTTACAGATGATGCTTTAAAAATATCTTTTCCGTCTCTCAAAAAGTACTTAAAAAAATCTGTAATGGCAAAGGCATATAGCATAAAGGACTATTTAACAGACAAAAATGCATGGCCCAAAACAAAAACCAAATAATTTACTTTTACCGGGACACGGTTCTTATAAGGTGGCATATCAAACGTAAATAAGTTTACATGCTCAGATGGGCAGGAAGAGTGACACGACTGGATAAAGTGCGCAATGAGTAGGTCAGAGGGTCGTTCAAGGTAGCACCCATCGTCGAAAAAACCAAAAGCATTCAACTCCGCTGGTACGGCTACGTTCTGAGACGCGAAGATGACCACGTCGTCAAAAGAACCCTAACCATCCCTGAACGACCCCGAGGAAGAGGACGACCGTCCGCCACCTGGTGGTCAAATATGCAGAAGGAGATGCAGGGGGAGAACCTGAGCACCCAGACAAGCCAGAATAGAGCGCTCTGGCGCAGGCGTACAAGGAGATCCGACCCCAGATAAACTGGGAAGAGGGTTGGACAAAGAAGATCAAAAGTACTTAAGTTGTTATAAATAAAAAATCATATCTTGATTTTTTATCTTCTATTATTATTTTTTACTTTTATAAGTTTTGATATGTTTTCTTCGAGAACTACGCATTGAGTTTATACTTAAAACATATATTTAGGATAGGCTAAGTACAACTATTGTACTAGATATAAGAGTTATTTCGAAAAAAATACTCTCCTCTCCTCCTCTTGTTACAGAACAGTCTTGTGTACAGTCCTCTTGTTTTAATGGTCCTTGGTAGAAAGGCTTTATCACAACTATATATATGATTTATTTAATTACCTTTCGTTGGTAATACTTCGACGTTTCGGACGTCGCGTTACGTTCTCGAAGCAACTGGAGCGGCGAGAGGTAATTATATAGATCATATTTATAGTCGATTAAGTCCCGTTTTATTGTGTTCTGATAATGAGTGAAGATCGTGTAAGTTTAAATCAAGAAAAGTTTTAGTTTCCTTATTTTTAGTGGTCTAGTACTCATTTTACCTTAATCTATAACATGAGAGCCGCTTTGCTATGTTAAATGTAAGGGAAGAGATGAATGATAAAATAGATGAAGTATGTCAGATGATGGATGCGAGAAATAGAGAGATTAATGAATGTTGATGAAGCGGCAGTTGTATGCCAGGACCGTAGCAAGTGGAAGGAGGTAGTCTCTGCCTACCCCGTAATGGGAAAGAGGCGTGGTTGTATGTATATAACCTGTAATATTTAGTCACGGAATAATCGCCTGGTCACACTTAACGATTACACCCTGTATAGGCATACATGAGACATTACCTTTAACCGGTCGCTGGACCACTGCTCGGCGCCCTTCTTGATGCACGCCAACACTTCGGTGACGCTGAGGTCGCCGCCGGCGCCATCTTGGACTCGCTGTAAGCGCGTCGAGAAGTATCCTATGACCTGTACAAAAACGAGGTTGTATAAATAAAAGGTCTAGTCTTTGTTCTAGAGATGTACCGACGAGTCGAGAAAGCCTTTTTTTACAAGCTTTTATTCATTTAAATAGAACAATTTCACGGATTATATCGCGTATATTATCTCATTTGAGTTCCCGACGTTAAGCTTTTAAGCTTTCTATGGTCACGGGTGGACAATTTTATTTAAATGAGTAATAAACGCGGAAACAGAAGGAAATATTAAGCTTTTATTCAACTTGTAATGTAACTATGTTTGTTCGGGTGGAATTTGCAAGTTAAATTTGACCTACTTCCCGGTTTCCAATTGAGCTAAAATTTGGCATACTTATGTATGTATGGTGAAAATTTAAATAAAACAACTTTAACGGATTATATCGCGTATATCATCTAATTTGATTTCCCGACGTTTCGGAAGCTTTTCAGCTTTCCGTGTTCACGGGTTGACTGAGTAAAGATATATTCTCTCTGTCAAAGTTACAATTTGTGCAAACTACCCACCTTGAGAAAACAAATAAAGGTGTACCATACATGCCACATGTGCCAGAAGGGCTTAATTATTTTATTTTAATAATTTACCAGTAGCTTTTCACAAAATGAGGCTTACTAAGAAGAAAAGAAACGCTGAAAAGAAGAACTCGCAGACTTAGTGTTGTGAGTTTAAGCTTCGAGGCGTAAACTACAAGACTCGAGTCGCGACTGCTGAGTTTAGAAGCCTCGAACCTTAAAGACTCGAACGTATAATCCTCAAATTGTTAGCATGCGTTGCTGCTTACGATCACAGTTACCTCGAATCTTTAGGTCTGAAGCTTTAAAGCTACCGAAGCTTTAAAGGTTTAAGTCTATAAGGACTGGAGCATTTAAATGTCTTAAAAACTTTTAGTAAATTAGATCAATCTATCCCATATACGGGGTGTCCATGAGGAGGCCGACATATTTTAACAACGTAATCCTCAGGTCATTAGAAGTAAAAAACATGACATCAAGTTCTGTGAAATAGGCAAAAAGCTGAAGTCGTTAAGGTTCTGAACTGTTTTTGAGCTCAAACCTTCAACGCTTAAGCTTGAACCTTCAACGTTTGCGAGTCTTTAAGGTTTGAAATTCTTCAAGACTAGTCTTTTAACAACACTACCCAGACCTTGTTACTAATTATATTATTTAAAAAACAAAGGCTACTAAACTACTTTTGAACCGATAAAATATTTTTTACAGAGTTCAGAAATTAAGGTTGGTGACAATGCAATAGTATGATACCATATAGCTTATTTAAGAGCGTTTATACCCGCTTAACTGGCAACGTCGCATATTTTTTCTTCTTGCTTCATTATTTCGTGCTATTATAATGAAACTTAAAGATATGTTCAATGCATACCCTACATTTTTAGCATTTATATATCGTTTAATTCATGTACTCATCGCTTTCTATCCACCCGTGACCATGGAAAGTTGAAAAGCTTCTGAAACGTCGGAAACTAAAATGAGATAATATACGCGATATAATCCGTTAAATTGTTTTATTTGAATGAATGTTCAAGTTACCTTCACATTTCTTAAAATAATCAAGAAAAACGAAAAAAAAATGGCGACGTTGCCAGTTAAGCAGGTATACACCCTCTTAATGTTGGAGCAGATAGGTGGTCATGGAAATTCTCCAGCACTCACCATCTCGATGTTCTGCGTGATGTGGTGCGGGTTGTTCTGGAATAGCTGTCGCTTGTGCAGCAGCGCGTAGACCACATTCAGGTTGCTCGCGAGCTGGTGCGTCAGGCACGAGTTGATGATCTCCAGCAACATGCGCAGCACCTCGTCTAGCACCTGGATGTGTTCCACCTGGGACAAAATAACGAACATTTAAAGAAAAAAAATATTACCCTCGAAAGTCCCCGCGTACTTGTACAAGTACAAATTCAAATCGAGTTTTTAACCCTTTAATGAATTAAAGAAGGTTCGAAATTCAAAATTGAAAAAATCACTCTGGGTCTTACGAGGTTAAAGTTAAGATTAATATTTATAGAACTAGTTCCTCACCCTATTATACTCCACACCCTACTCGTCGGCGCGGCCGAAGATTGCCGATGTAACTTATATTCGTGGTACTACTGTACTGTACAGTTGATATGTTTTTTAATGGCCATAAAACATACGAAAACTCCGTGCCAGCCAAACCTCAACGTAAAATCTCTTTCAAATCTTCTTAATAATAGTGATTGAAGAATTGATCGCCGATAAAACAAGAAAAGTTATCTTCATTCTAATAATTTGAAAATGTAATTACTTACTATTTCATCTGTTTTTTCTTCTGCATGATGTGGTAATTCTAAACTGCTAATATCACCGCCTAAAAATAATTAAACATATTATTTCTGCACCAAAAAATCACTCGTGTTTAATAGTCTTCGGAAGATCCGACAATACAAAAGAAAATCTTTAAGTCAAATATGGATGAAACAAGTTCATTATCACAATTAACGACGGGGTTAGCTCAGTGGTAGTGGCGCTGCCTGCCAAGCTGAAGGTCCTGGATTTGTGTAAAATTGTCCCCTAATATTTATTTGTCATTTTTTCCCCCCAAAAATGTCGAAACGGGGAGATTGACTTGGTACAGTTACGTGTCTGTTACTCGTATGTCGTGGCATCGATTTATGAAGGAAATAGTGTTTTGTTAAGGTAGATGGTAGAAGCGTATTAGACACTGTCCCTGCAGTATAGAGGGGCGAGTTTTATATAGTTACATTGTAATTCTATCAGTTAATTAATGTGTTTCTAGATGTACCTTCTATTTCGTTGCATAGCCTCGCTCTCCGTTTTGAGAGAGTCTCGAATAGAGATACCAGCCTCTGCGCAACGTACGGGTGGAGGTTTCTGAACTCACCTGAAACAAGCACAATCATTTTACATTATTCTCTAACTTAAAAGGTTATGTTATAAAACCCTTTTCTTGGAAACTCAATATCCGTTTATGGTGAAAATCGCAGGAAACCGTTGGACGAGGGCAGCGAATATGTCTAGCAAAGAGGTAGCAAAGCCATCACTTGATGAAATTCCTTTCCCTAGGACTAACAAGCTGTTGTATAACTCCACCTCACTCCCTTAGCAGTTACAGAACCTCTAGTGTAGCCGATTACTTTATCTGGCGCAGTCAGTAGGTTGTAATCTACCTGGGATGAGTGAGATAATATTGAAGTTTCTGGATAATTTCAGCACACTTCGCGCGGCTACACCTGTATCTATAATATAACTTAATAACTAATAAACTAAACACAAGAACGAGAACCATTAGTCCACCCAGCTACATCTATCGCGTACTGGACGATAGAGTTATAAATTATTGAAGGCTTCTAGATCAATTAAAACCGCCGCACACAACTAACGCAGTATCTTTATACCACCTTATGAATCATACTATCTGGCGCAGTTGGTAGCATCAGTACTCGCAGCTCATGTTGGCAACGGGGTAAGACAGTTGATGTTTAATTGTCAACCTATGCAAGTTTTATACTGGAGCCTTTGTCTTTTCGATAGTAATTTGAGTTTCTAGATCAATCCACATCACTTCACTTTGTTAAAATATTACTGGTACTGGAATGGTCCTAGGAAGTAATATATCTCGTAGTCGTAGTCGGGAGGATCGATACTCACAGCTTATATTGGTGATGGCGGAGAGGCAGTTGTTGTACTGTAGCGCGAACATTAGGATTAGAACCATTAGTCCACCGAGTCACACTTCTATATACATGAACTTTTATGTTAGTCCTATAGGATTCGGTTGAGGTCAGTCTACTGTGGTTTGCTGTTGCATAATCAATAGTATTATGGGTTACTCTATCTGGCGTAGTCGGTAGGATCGGTACTCACAGCTCATGTTGGCGATGGCGGCTAGGCAGTTTGTGTGCAGGTACTTGTCGCGCACGCGCGCCATATTGTACTGCAGCGCTCGTACAAGTACTAGAACCATTAGTCCACCGAGTGACACTTCCGATATCGTCCGCTCCGTGTACCATGGAATGTTTTTTAATATCTGAAATGAAATTAAGTCAGAGTTTAGTAAAGACTAAGCGTAGCTTTTTCTCTTCCAAGCAAGGCCGCTAGACGGTTTGCCAGAAGATGTTAGTGCCTAGTTTCCTAAGTTTTCGAAGCTGGAATTAGGTAAGCAGCAGTGGCGTGCAAAGTGCTTTTGGCCAAGGTAGGCAGTACTTCTGTGCCTATATGGAGCCAGGGTCAATAAGGGCTTCAGGGTAGGCAGTTTTTCTGTGCCTGTACGGAGCCATGGTCGATCAGGGTAGGCAGTGCCTTTGTGCTTACGTGGATCGCACGCCACTGCCAAGCAAGGGGTATTTAGTCTTGGTCGCCTTAGGGCAAGTAGCGTCAGTTCCTTCTTATTTTCAACAGTTTATTGTCTTCCATGGCCGGCAGTTGCGAGCGGTGCGCGTGCGCATGCGCGTGCCGGCCGGGAGCGCAAATAATGAAGCCGGCGCCCGCCGCCTACACGCGTATAGGTCATAGGCACAAAAAGTCGCATAGACTCAAGTACCACAGAAATATCAATCTCATTCTTAAGGATCATACCATACAGAATTAGAAGATTTCGCTTTCGCCTATACTCTAAATGCATTGTTTTACTCACGATTAAGTGCACATTTTTTACGAGCGCGTCGTCCTGCGTCAGTATGAGCAGCACGATGAGAGACATGTAGATGTGGTGCGAGTTGCTGTCGGGCGCGTTGTACAGCACTTGCAGGATGGGTACTATCTGTCGACGTTTGAGAAAACCTTATTGCACAATGCACATCATCACAACAATAGTTACTTGTTATGCAAGGCTGCAAAGTAGCTAGCCGTCGGAGAAAAGATAAATTTGCCCCTATCCCTATATGTAAATCTAAATTTGCTAGTCGCCAATTTGCGACCCAATCTGCATACCTATACAACCGTGTCAATAATAAAATAACCATATATACACTACAGTTTCACAATTGTAAAAAAGCTTTAATAACTTGGATAAAAGACCTTACCTATGACGAGACTGAACTACTCCTGTCTCACTTAAAGTAAATATAAATACACAAAATAAATAAATAAATACATAAACATGCACACAGAGATAATACACGCACACACACATATATGTAATAAACTGTACCTACTCTAATCTGCATTTATGTATATAGGTACTTATAATAAGTTTAATTAATAAATAGTTAGTTTACAATGGGTTGCTATCAATTCTTTTTGTAAGAGAGGTGTTTCCTGACACAAGCATATTCAATGTTCAGTAGGAGGCTCCAACCTTGTCTATTTGTAAAACGTGTAAAAACCCAAAATAAACTTTTTTCATTTTAATTTTCAGTTTAAATATAGATTCCTGAGCGTAACGAGGCTTTCGAGGCACGAGAAGCCAAATAATATTGCAGCCGTATGAAACACACAACTTTTCACCTCACTACAGCGAGGAAAATGTGAGATGTAAGAAAAAGTATGAAATTACCACCAATAATTTATTTGTGTGTGTGTGTGTGTGTGTGTGTGTTTGTGTGAGTGTGTGTGAGAGAGAGTGAGACTGAATGGTATTGGTGCGTGTGCGCGCGCGTGTGTGTGTGTGTGTGTGTGTGTGTGTGTGTGGGTGGGTGCACGTGTGTGTGTGTGTGTGTGTGTGTGAGAGAGAGAGAGTGAGACTGAATGGTATTGGTGCGTGTCCGCGCGTGTGTGTGTGTGTGCGCGTGTGTGTGTGTGTGTGCGAGAGAGAGTGAGCCTGAATGGTATTGGTGCGTGTACGCGCGTGTGTGTGTGTGCGCGTGTGTGTGTGTGTGTGCGAGAGAGTGAGCCTGAATGGTATTGGTGCGTGAGCGCGCGCGCGCGTGTGTGTGTGTGTGTGTGTGTGTGTGTGTGTGTGTGTGTGTGTGTGTGTGTGTGTGTGCGCACCAAGGCCTCGATGTGCGGCGCGGAGCGCACGTGGCGCTGGTAGGCGGCACAGGAGTGCAGCATGAGGTAGAGCAGGAGCGTCGAGTGCTCGCAGCCCGCCGTCGCGCACAGGGCTTTGTGCAGCTGCAATTGGACAAGTCTTTGTTAATACCAAAAGGTGCCCGTGTAAAGCTGTAGCCGGATATCCGACACAATATGTTCATATTATTGGTTTTATTAATTACTAAAGGCGGGTGCCTGTTTATTAAACACAACGTTTCTGACGCTTTTGTTTTATCTAAAATACGGATAGGCTCTTAGGTTGCCTATCCACTGGAGCTGCGCGAAATGGACCAATCAAGGTGCGTGTGCGTCGCTGTTGAAACCCACACAAGCAATTTTGAATCTACGGAAACTTTCCAAAATGCTTAAAAAAGATCTGAAGTGTAGTGTCCACTCACCTGTTCAAAAAAAAAATTGAAATCGGTCAAATAGTCTTCGAATAATCGGTGAATACACAGTTTTTTAAAAAATGGTCCCGACAATAGAGAACCTCCTTTTTTGGAAGTCGGTTAAAAAGCCCTTTTTTTTTAAGCATTTTGAAAAGTTTTTCCAATTTGCACACCAATCAATCAATCAAAGGCCTCTTAGTCTTTTACAGACTATTGAAACAGTAGTTTGCACATCAGTAGATTGGTTAATTTGATTTCTCACAGCTCCGCTAGATACGGCCTAGCCTTAAGCTGTACTTACCGCGGCCATGTCTATCCGCGGCGGCGTCATCTCCGGCCCCGTGCCCCCACTCGACTCCTTCTGTGGTGTTGTTGACGTGTCTGTAAATAATAACAGTCATTTTTTATACAAATATGCAAAGTTATTAATTGGTACGCGTGCTTGAATTGATAGCCGACTAAACAAAGAACTTCGTCCGCCTTAAATTCGTTTATCGCGGATAAGGGCATTTTTCCGGGATAAAAAGTAGCCTATGTCCTTCCCCGGGACTCAAACTATCTCCATACCAAATTTCATCCAAATCGGTTCACCGGTTTAAACGTGAAGACAGACAGACAGACAGACACACTTTCGCATTTATAATATTAGTATGGATGAATATCCCAAAAATTACGCGTTTTCGGACAACATGTTATACCATTTAAAATATTAAGAAATTAATGTACTAACCGTTTAATCGCATTATATCTACGAAAATCTCCTAAATGTACACAAAAATATTGATACATTTCATAAAAAGAGCGATTTCCATAACTTCAGAAATAAAGATGATCTAACTGCGCCCGGTAGTAGGCTCCATAGAATAAACAGATCGTCTAGCGGCAAATGTATGGGGTACTATAATAGGCTACCTAAACTTGCATATAATATGTACTTTTTCTTTTTACAAATATCATGATAATTATCACAATATTTGCAAGTTTTTTTTAAATTTATTATTAACACAAAATATACGCTGCGTTTTTACATAAAAAAAAATCGCCAAACTGCAAGGCAGTTTGTTGGCGAATATATACACTCGGTTTTTGTTATTTTAAACACTGCGTAACACTTATCCAACATTTACCTACCCAACCACCATTACAGTTGCCGGCAAACATCTTAAGCAAAACCTTGACTACGCAGTAACTGATTATTACTGTTATTAGTGGATCACTCCACTAGCGTTATAAACGGCTAAAGAGTCGGATGCACCATACAGAGATCCATAAGCAAGAACAGATGACAAAATTCTTCGACGACTGGTATGGACGATTAGCTCAGTTGGTTAGAGCGTGCTGCCCCGGTCTGGTTCAAGGCACTGGTTCAAGTCCAGTATTGTAGAAATTTTAGTTCATTTGTTTCTGATCTTTGTTTATAATGCATGTAAGATGTCAATTAATAAATTAAATCAATTTATAAAAGCCAAATTAGTCCAAAAGGCGTACCTTGACACGCCATCTTACCTTAATGATAAAGATTCATGGACATAGCATTAAACCACTCATCTGTCAAGTTATTTCATGCCAAACTAAATTTATTGTAAAAATAGATATAAGACTTCTTGCTTCAATAATGACATGTTCTAAGTGTAATAATAAAATTATCTATGAAAGAAAAGTATATTTTCACTTCTCCTGCTCAAAATCAGTCCTATCAGTTTCGCGAAGCGAGACTAAAATAGTACATTTAGCCTCTAGGGTTTAAAAGAAAGCCATATAATAATCCCATATAAATTTCTATGAAACTGAAAAAAAACTTGCGGCCAGCTATATACTACTTACGAATAATTAAAAACAAACAAACGAACCTGATCAGATTGGCCAAAATTACTGATCGAATTGCTCAAACCGTAATTTTAATTTTTCATGAAATATACAATTTTAATATTAAGTCTTTTTTATTTTCTCGCAGTCGAATTGAAAAGCAGAGTGTTTAACACGTGGCTAAAAGCCGTTCGCTCACTTCGTGAGCTCGTCCAAATAATCACTCCGTATCATAATGGCTTATTTTAGCCCCTTGTCAAAAAATCTACTATTGAATTTGTCTTTATAAGCTCCAATCAGACTCTACATTCGATGGTTACTCTTTCGGGATACTCGTTCCCACCCTGATAAAGAGATTGTTCGCCTTAACTCTACACTCTATCTATGGAATTAGGCTTACTTGCAGTGTCGGCAGCAGAAAGGAGAGCTTGTCGGTACAGGTTGCGAGTCGCGCAGTGGTTGGCCAGAGCTAATAACAGCAGACACGCCTGAAATAAATACAATACAATACAGTACGATATAATATATTCGACAGCGTAGTCGGGTAAAATAAATAAGATAAAATAAAATCTCTTTATTTTCAGACAACTTAATGGTTCATAGGATGTAGCTATTTTTGATATGCGAGTAGCTGGGCATCCAGAGATGGTTATAGGATATTTTTCTCTTCCACGTACGAAGTAAGCACCTTCTAAGAACAAAAGGTGACATTTACGTATTCATTTCATATGTAAATGGGTCGGGCCGCGGAGTGTTTCAACCGCTGCACGTTTATGTAACGATTTTTTTACATTATGCGTGACGAAATGCGATATTTTTTTGATTAGAAAAAGAAAATGATGCCTTGCAATCTACCTTAATGCCTAAAACTCTGATGCGTTTGTCATTTTATTCACCAGTAATTTGTTAAATAAAAGTAGCGGCGGTTGAGACACTAAGCAGGCCGACCCAAATGACACCTTTTGCGGAGGTTACGACTCCGCAATTGTCATATAATAAAAGGGTCGGAAACACGCACGTAATGCCCCTAGTTGCAGGTTAAAATTAGTGTAATAGGCCTATATGAAAATGATTATTATAAGCGACGGTTATTGAGAAGTTAAGTATTTATGGTTTCTTTGACTTTCTATGGATGTTTCTCGATTTATTTTATTACTCGAAAATTATGCAAGATAGGACAGCGGAAGAATTACTATAGCCTTTTGAAAAGATGAATTTGATGCGAAGAAAAACGCAAATATGCCTGCGTGTAATGAAAAGTAATTACCTGGTTGGCGAGCGGATGTCGTTTCTGCAGTTCCTGCATGAGCTCGTGCCTGTCGGCGGGAGGGTTTGTGTAGATGGTGGGCGCGGCCGGCGCGCTCAGCGTCAGCATACTCCAGAAGCCGGCTGAGGAACAGCACGCTTGTTACAGTAGCCAAGACGTGGGCGGCCGAATTTCCCAGCGATTTGATTGCTCGATTCAATCGTTATTGTTGTCTGACGATCAGGGGGGGGGGGGGGGGGGGGGTTTAATCCCGGAAAAATACCCTTATCCGCGATAAACGAATTTAAGGCGGACGAAGTCGCGGGCAGAAGCTAGTACTATTATAAAGGGACTATTTGGAGGTCACTGAAACATATTTTGTCTATGCTGAAACGATTTTTTTTGTATGTGTCGTTGTGGCTTCATCACGCCAAAACGGCTAAACGGATTTCAACTGTTCTTGGTACACGGGAGCTGATGTTCCCTAGATAGTCATAGAATACTTTTTACTCGACTACGCTGTCGAATAAAAGAGAAGTTAAGACTTTTTCTCCTACACGAAGTTCGTGGCGAAGAAGGCGCCCGCCTTCTAGTCAAATTCAGTCAGTTTTTTTTTTTTTTTTTTTCTAAATCTCTTCCGTTCTATGGAGACCGTTTTAGATGACTGAAGTGGGCGCCTCGCTCCGAAGGAGCGTGGCGCCTAACAAAGTCAAAGTGTTTTATTTGTTAAACATAGGTGATGGCTGCATACATATAGAGATGTTCAATTATTTTATGTTCCACTACGTTTTGCCGATTGGCGTACAAAAACATTGGTTTAAAAATATTTACCTACTCCTTCTAAACAAGATTTTGTTTAAACATTATAATACAATATTTCGTTTGTCACTGTAGTTTTATGTAAAAACGTAGATATTTTGAGGGTTATTTTAACTTAGTTTTAAGCAAAAATGTAATTAACTAACACGTACGGAGACACGTGCTCCGACATAAAGATTATTATTCTCATAATATTTTATTCTTCTGTCTCCGCGATTATATCTCATTTAAATAAAACAATTGAAACGTATTATATCGCGTATATTATCTCATTTGAGTTCCCGACGTTTCGGAAGCTTTTCAGCTTTGCGTTCACGGAGCGGATTGTAACTTTGACAAAGGAAAATATATAAATATAATATAAATATAGTGATAAGTCATTATGCGATATCATGATAATGTTCAGGTATTAATCATTATGTGATGCCATGATGATGATTAGTCATTAGACATTATGTGATATGATGATCATGATAAGTCATTATGTGATGTCATGATGATAAGTCATTATGCGATATCATGGTAATACAATACACAATACAATACAATACTCTTTATTGCACACCAAAAGAAAATAACATCAAATGCTTAAATCTAAAACAGTATGAGAAATGGTAAACAACAGGCGGTCTTATCGCTAAAAAGCGAGAGTTTTCCAGACAATCCAAATAATGTTAAGCTATTAGTCATTATGTGATGTCATGATGTTGATAAGTCATTATGAGATGTCATGATGATGATAAGTCATTATGTGATGTCATGATGACGATAAGTGATTAGTCATTATGTGATGTCATGATGTTGATAAGTCATTATGAAATGTCATGATGATGATAAGTCATTATGTGATGTCATGATGACGATAAGTGATTAGTCATTATGTGATCTCATGATGATGGCATGTATGTGTAAACTTACAGGCGAGGTTGACAAGTATGCTGCCACCGGGCGCGCCCGTGCCGAACATGTGCGGCGGCGCGGCGAGCATGCTCGACAGGTGGCTCAGCAGCGTCTTCACCACCAGCGGGGCGTGCATGCCGTAACGTCCTTGGAATAATGTTCTGAAACAAATTACAACTAGTTACAAGTCTTGAGTCAAACAGCACTTCCCAAGAGACCACTATTGAGAAGAAAGCCGAAAGAAATTTAATAGTCAAGTCATTTTTTGTAAATAATTCTTAACTATTACAATATTAGTATTTAGCCTATCTTAAATATATCTTTTTACTAGCTTTTATTTACTTTCACCTGTCCCTGTTCCTGTAATCAAATATTGCAAGTTAAATTTGATCCACTTCCCGGATTCCAATTGAGCTAAAATTTTGCATACTTACGTAAGTTCGATGACAATGCAATAGTATGATACCGTCGAGCTGATCTGATGATGGAGCAGGAAGGTGGTCATAGGAACTTTGTAATAAAATGATGCAATCCTACCGAGTTTGGGCTCTTTAGAATCGTTCGGTGAGTAGTTGATGGATGTTCAAGGAAAAGTACAGTCAGCGATAAAAGCTTGTCACAAAAATGAAATTATTGACAGAAACTGATTAAGTATAAACTCTATGCGTAGTTCTTCAAGAAAACGTATTGAGCGGCGCGTTTTAGGAACGCACGTCGACAGCTCGTTTCTCATACAATACAAAACCATACAAAAGGCAAGTTTAAAGGGGATCGCGTTTTTAAGGCGGTCGCGTTATGAAAATGGTTGAATAACACTACAATAACGTGAAGTGGATCTTTGTAGGTGTATCGTTCGTTGCCAGCGTATTTCAGATCGGCTTGACTCCTTGGCAATACTTGGAGATGTAGCTTCGCTCTGCATTTTCTATGGTGTGTATAACGCGGAGTGCTCCGAGGAATTGACAGATTGATCTCTGCCGCGTCTTTTCGCCAGCGACAATGTATCCTGACCACTTAGATGGTTGGCAGATGACAGCTGTACCTTTTGCTAGAAATTACCTGCCTCGCACGCCTGAACTGTGGAATAAATTATCGCCGACATTTCCGAACCGATGCGACCTTCAAGCCTACAAGAAAAGAGCGTACTCCCACCTATAAGGCCGGCAACGCACTTGTGACTCCTCTGGTGTTGCAGGTGTCTATGGACGACGGTGATCGCTTACCATAAAAAAAATTGGTTGTCCGTAAAGTCGGTTTACGGACGATAATTTTACGTGATAACGGCATATGAAAACATTGATGAAAAATTGCATACTTTTATGAATTCACAAGCCGAACGCTTAGGCCGATCGTGCCTCTCTATCGCTTGTTCCGCGCTCTCGCTCGCACGCTCGGCTCAGGCGGAACGTGACAATGAGTCATCCTTTTCGTGCGTGCAGCTGGCGTTCATCGATTTATAAGACGACACGACATAAAAAGTTGACATTACTATGTATTCTGTGGCACAGTACGCACCTGTAAATAAGACTAGTCTCGATCATGCGGCTCTGTCCGTGCACGCCCGCGAACATATACACCGACATCAACACCAAGAGCGTGTTGATACATTCCAAGTGCAGATAGTATGTGTTGTCGCTGGAAATAATATGATTTAGTCACAAATTGCATTCTAACTAAACTAACTAACTAACTAATTTGGCTCAGGGACCCAAAGAGGGTCTTGGCCTCTTCCCGGCTTTCCCCTAATATAGCAAGGTCATCTGCGTACCCTATCACCTTGTGCTTGCCGCTCAACTCAACACCTACTTCTAGTGCTAAAACATTCCTGACTACATGTTCAAGGGCAAAGTTGAAAAGCACTGGTGATAGGGCATCCCCTTGCTTTAGAGCGGTCATGAGGGAATTCCTCCGAAAGCTCTCCCCCTACTCTGACACGCATTGTACCCTTCTTCGTTGCTGTAGTGATTATAGCAACAAGTTTTCTTGGGACGTTAAAATTCACCAGAATGGAATATAGAGTATAATAATAACCTAAATAATTAACCGGTATAACCTAAATAGGTACCGGTTTATTTGTAACCGGTAACAAGCCCTGACTATAATCGTATGAATAGGCATACGTAGGTATGAAATTCAAAATTCTAATTAGTCGGACAGTTAGCTAATTTAAAAATATTGGACACGTATTTTTTATTTTTTTACGTAATAAAAAAATAACGGAGATACATTGAGTCAAAATGTCGCGTGACGTCACTGTATGGTGCAGATTATACCTAGGAGTGACGTCACGAGCCCCCACTACTAAACTTTGATGCGGTATATCTCAGTATTTTTTGGATTAATTAAAAAAAAACAATAATTAGTGTTCAATATTTTTTTTATTATGTACAATACGGACTAAACAGAATTTTGATTTTCATACTCTGTCTTCATGCCTATTTAATGCAGGAACAGCGCTTTCATCCGAGGATATCTGATTAAGTATGTGATTTTATTTATATAAAACACAAAATTTTGTGTTTCTGTGTTTTTAATGTGGGTAAACAAACACCACATTACTATCTATTGTGACACAGATACAAGTCAAAGCGCAAAGAAAAATACGATTTCTCTCGCACGTGGTCACACCAGGATTCGAACCCGGTACCTCTTGATTACGCGTCGAGCGTGTCAACCCCTCCACTAGCAAGCACTGTGCCAATCGCCTCGAATTTATCCATCCGCTTTGACCCATGTATCTATTTTATTTTTACAAGCTTTTATTTAACTTGCAATGTATGTATGTATGTAATATGTTTGTTCGGGTGGAATCTTGCAAGTTAAATTTGACCTACTTCCCGAATAGGGAATATGCATGATTTTTTATTTTTGCTTTATTAATTTTTTTCAATCAAATTAATATATTCTTTATTCAAGTAGGCCTAGTTACAAGCACTTTCGAAATGTCAGTTACATGAGAGTGAATGTTTGCTGGGAGACATACAATATGATCCAACATTTACTGCAAGGATTAGGGAAACCCAGAAAAACCTAATCAGATCATTTAACTTAAGCATAATATTATTGATAAAATCATCATTTTAAAAATTAAAATAATCAATAAGATGAATCCCAAAAGGATTGTCAAAAAAGAAGAAAAAAATAATAAAAAGTGTGTAGAATAAAATTCTAAATGACAAGAGTATATAAAGCAATTAAGATTTAAATAATAATAATACCTTAGGTATTCGTTAAAATGATTATACATATACCTACATGACGCTATAATTTACATTAATCCCACGCGGCTTTATCATTCATAAAATAAATAATTTTTGTTTCACAATATTTTTGAATTTACCAATATATATTTTCATTTCATTTCATTTATTAAAAGCTCATTCATGTAACAAACAGTAAAGAAAATAATTTTTTGGAATAACTTTAAAAATAACCAAGATATAAGCCATCAAACATTTCATTATATCTCTTTCTAGCAAAACGTATTTTAATATGAAGCTTATATGGCCGGCGTAGACTATGACGTAACAGTACATTTCGGACATCTCTATCAAATCGCCGTCTAATTAGCAGTTTAAAATGCCTATATCATGCGTTTTTTTTGGCCAATTTTAATTTCACTGTTTGAAATCGTTTTTACGGTATTTACATATTTTGTTAAGAGAAGCAATATAGAAAAATCATGCATATACCCTATTCCAAATGAGCTAAAATTTGGCATACTTGTAAGTTTGGTGACAATGCAATAATATGATACCATCGAGCTGATCTGATGATGGAGCAGGAAGGTGGTCATAGGAACTCTGTAAAGAAATAACTCAATCCTACCGAGTTTGGGCTCTTTAGAATCGTCTCGGTGAGTAGTTGATGGATGTTCGAAGAAAAGTACAGTCGGCAATAAAAGCTTGTCACCAAAATGAAATTTTTGACAGAAATTTATTTGAAAGGTTTTATAACCTTAGCGCCATCTATGAGAACACGTATTCCACATGTCCTTCCTTTACAGCAGTGTCAAATCGAACGAAGAAATGGGCGTTGTTATAAGTATTTTTATGAAACACATTTTTTTGTGTTCAGGATATGTTAGTTGTATATATTCAGGATACAATACAAGGATGTATGGTCATAAGCGGTAACTCACGTGACGGGTACGTCTATGATAAGTCCAATGAGAGCGTCAACCAGCATCTCAACTCGACTCTCCGCGTTGAACAGCTTCTGTGTGTCTGTCTGTTTCTGCGCCTGTGACTCTTCTGTTGTTGGCTGGAATAAAAAAATAAACAGATGAAATACGTACAAGATATCTTTAACAAATTGGCAAAATGACTTAGAATGAATCTTGGCCTTCGGTACAAAGGCCTACAACTTCGCTCGGTCCTGAACGATTTTTTAAAATATCTTAGGTGTAAGATATCGGGTTTATTCACAATGAGTTAGTCTATGAGAGTATACAGGGTGATCAATCCAAATGGGTCAATAGGGAGAACTCAGAAACTAAGAGAGATAGCGAAATCTGTTTTTAGGAACCATGGCGTCGAGTTTAAATTTAATAATAATGGGTTTAATTCTAGAGAGAAGTAATCGTTGCATCCAGGAAGATGGCTACATTTTGAACATTGACTTAAATAAAATAATTTTATTTTGAGTTTTTCTTTCAATTGTTTAAACCAGATTCCATTAAAAATGTGTTCCTTGTGACTTTTCGTTCGCACCATCAACAATTACAACGAAAAAACATGATGAATTTATGACATTGTATACATTGTGTTATATAGATTTTGACCAGGTTCAATTCTCGGTTAAGTTTGAGTTAAAAAAAATCCATTATTAAATGTAAAATCAACGCCACGGTTCCTAAGAACAGATTTCTATATCTCTCATAGTTTTTGACTTCTCCATATTGATCCATTTGGATTGATCACCTGTAAACGTACAGTCACCAGCATTAATATCTGCCGCAACAAAGCGCGCATAAATATCTGACTCGACACTATTTCTAGGGCTGTTAGGACGTGTCAGATATTATCACCGCCTTCCTTATGGCAGATATTGATGCTGGTGACTAGAAAACTTCGTCAGCAGAGAAGAAAAAAATTGTATCCTCCTTTTATTCTTGAACGTACTCGGAGAACAAATCTATACTATTATAAAGTTGTAAAAATGAAATATCTGTACATTGAAGATATTTAAAAAAAATGACTGTAGTAGACTATTTTGAGGTCACTGAATCGAAAGATATTTTTTTTTAGATTTTTTTTAATGTTTGTATGTATCGTTGTGGCTTCATCACGCAAAATCGGCTACACAGATTTAAAAATTTTTGGTACTCGGGTAGCTGGGTATCTCCAGATGGTTATAGGATACTTTATACCCGACTATGCTAAACAGAAAAGAGGGTTTATGACTTTTTCTCCTCCGCGAATCCTATATATAACCATTTGTGAATGATCTGCTACTCGTGTACCAAAAATAGTTGAAATATGTTTAGCCGATTTTGCTGTAACGACACATACAAAATCATTTTTTTTTCGACTCAGTTAGCTCCAAATAGTCACTTATATTTTCTTAAATATCTTCAATGTACAAACATTTCAATTTTACAACTTTATAACAGCATAGATAAAAACGTAGTATTATGGACAATCGGATTAATAAAAATTAAATGTCTATGTTAATATAAATATATATATTATCAAATGTCGGCGTGGGGCGGGGCAAACACAAAAAAAACCTCATAAATATATACATACCCATTCAAACTGTTGAATATTTCCGATTCTAGATAAATTCTAGTTTTTCGGATAGCAACACTGGTTGTCACTTCAATATGGCGTTATTGTGGCAACCCTGTGAGTCGTTCGTACCGTGTAGATCAAGCACGTTGTACTTTAAAAAGGTAGCCTATTATTTGGCGATAAATAGGGCTTCGCGAGCCAAGGCAATTGATTAAACTGAAAGAACTGTTAGGCGACTCGGCTGCTGTTAACCTGTTTGTGTGCGTCTCCAGTGGTAGAACTGAGGGTAAAACTTATCTGGATCCAGCGCTGGGTCATGCCACGGAACTGCCTTCATCGGATGCTGAACTCCACCTAAGAGACCTCCAGGTAACTCACGTCAGGCCGGCGCTCTTGCTGCACCTCTACGTGTCGGCACACCTCCGACTCGGGGACCATCTCCACAAGATACTTGATCACGGCGCGGATCACGAAGAGAGCGTTGAACGTCTGCCAAGCCAGCATCACACTGGAAGATAAGGCTTTGATCAAATCGCCTGATCTATGTACAAGTTTACATCGGTCCGATTCGATCAAGATGGAATTAGATTTATTCCTACGGTTAATTTCAAATTCTAATTTTATTCTGTCACTTACTCTTCCTTTAGCAGTAGCCTTAAAATATAATAAATATAAAAATAGCTTAATTCAAACCAGTTTCGTCCATATTAGTTGAAGGTCTTGAATGGACTGAACAAAAAACTTCCACTAGGTCTTTCTGCTGGCTATCGGATTTGTTAGTGTATACGTAAAATACTGATAAGAACCGCGCAATGGTTTTCTCAGATATTTCTAATGGGTTATTTATATGTATGCGCATCCTGGGGAAGGTCTCAACCCTAGGGAGCTGAGAATCTTCACAGACGGGTCCAAAACAAGGTCAGGCACTGGCTCTGGAACATTCTCAGAGGACCTAAACATACGCATCTCGACGCCATTAGGAGCTCACAGTACAGTCTTCCAAGCAGAATGTATGGGCATTATAATGGCTGCACATGCAATCATCTCAAGGAAGGTAACTGACTACCCCATCCGCATACTCTCCGACAGCTGATCTGTTCTACAAGCTCTGCAGAGCTACACCGTTACCTCAGCACTAATATACAAGTGTCACCGAGCCCTGTCAGAGGTATGTACCAATAACAGTATTACCCTGCAATGGATCAAAGGCCACAGCAACTCACGTGGGAATGACGCAGCAGACCAATTGGCAAGAGGGCGTTCGGAGATGGATGTGGAGGGACCCGAACCCATTATACCTCTACCATTTGCCTGGCTGCGAAGCACACTGCGGGAAAACACGAAGGTGGAACAGCGGCAATACTGGTCCAACTTAAGCACCTGCAGGCAAACCAGGGAGGCCATCCCGACAATCTGCCCCGGGTTGTCACGTAAGCTGAGATAGCTAAAGAGACGTCAGCTCCGACTCGTAACTGGAGCAATAACTGGACATGCCTTATTAAACAAACACTTATTTACCCTTGGTGTCACTAACAGTCCTCTTTGCAGGGCCTGCATGGAAGCAGAAGAGACAGCCGCCCACGTCATTCTCGAATGCCCAGGGGTGGCCAAGTACCGGGCACAATACCTCGGAGTTCCGAGGTCACTCTCAGAGGCCGTCGGCAACGTCAAGGGTCGACTAGGTTTTCTGGTAGAGCTGGGTTGGCAAGAGTAGTGCCACCAACCCATCACGTAAAATAGGTGCATCAAAGACGTCGAGTTGCGGAAAAATCAGTCCGCGTATACCTATGGGTTATTTATAATGGGTTTCTCCGAACGGTTCTACCGATTTGGATCGAAATTTGGAATGTAAGGTCAGGTGCGGTAAGAGAAACACCCCCGGTGAAAGAAGCGTTGTAAATGTGATACTGAAAACTGACATATGTGTCAATAGCAAAAGAGTTGGGCCAATTGCATGGATTCTCTTTCCCCACAAAATAAATTAAAATTTTGGCTTCGTTTTTTTTTGTGCAAATTAAGTACCTAATTAGTTGGTTTGTCTATCTTCTTTAATGTATAACTTTTGGAGGAGATCCCTCACAGGGATAAGTTCGCCTTTGTACATATCTGTGTTTTGTAAATACATATTTTTTTTGTATTAGTTTATGTGCAATAAAGTGATTACATAAGATAAGATAAGATAAACGTTTATTGTCAAAACTGTGTACAAAAGGTCTTACATATTATTATGGTTGAGTGTCAACAGTTTGCCCATTTCGGACGTACAACATTGATTTGCATTACATTAGGAAAATAGTAATAATTAACAGTTTTCTACATAAAATATTCATTAAGATTATAAAAACATTTGAAAATTAGCCATTCTTTCAGTATTCTTTTGAATCGAGGACCATCTTGTGATTTGATGCATTCCGGCAAATGATTGTAAATTCTTATCCCTGTAGCATACTCGTAAGTACTCTTTTTAAGTATGTAACTAGTTGGCCGGATGGTACAAAGATCATATTTATATTGTGATCTCAAACTTTCTTTGCAATCAGTTTTTTTGGTAAAATAGTCGCTATGGTTCCTTACAAATAAACAAATTTCTAGTATGTAGATACACGTCATTGTTAAATATTTTTTATCTCTAAATACAGTTCTTAGGGAGTCGGTTTGTTTTAAATTATACATTTTTCTTAGGCATTTCTTCTGCAGAATAAATGTCGAATGAACATTTACAGAGTTGCCCCAAAAAATTACACCATATGTCAATAGAGGGTAGATATTGCCATAGTACTCACTTTTAGTGACCTCTACTGAAGTTATATTGGACAACAATGACAGTGCATAGCAGTTCTTAGAGATGGATTTATTTATTTTTTCTATGTGTGCTTTCCAATCTAGCTTTCCATCAATTGCGACCCCTAAAAAAATTGAGTTGTCCACTTGTTCTATTTTTTTATTGTCAACAATTATATTGATGTTTTTTTGTCCTTTTTTGCGACCAACAAAGTTTACAATTTTAGTTTTATCTAAATTAACTTTTAAATTTAAACATGACAGCCAATTCATCGCAGTTATTAATGTATTGTGTATCTCATTAGCAATATCGGAATTTTTATCTTGAGATACAAATATAGTAGCGTCATCCGCGAACATAACGCACAAATGGTCCGTTATTAAAGGAAACTGATTGACGTATATTAAAAATAGTAAAGGTCCCAGGACGCTACCTTGAGGTACTCCTTGTAGATTTTTTTCATATTTTGATTGAACTTTGAGCAATGTTTTTGTATTTTTATCATAAGTATCTACTACGGTAGCTTGGACTCTATTTGTTAGATAGTCTTGAATTAATTTCAAGGCTATACCCCGAATCCCAACATGATCAAGCAGACGTAACAATTTTGTATGTGAGACACAATCAAACGCCTTTGATAGGTCTATAAATAGTCCAATAGTAGTCTTGTCTTTGTGTACACTAGTCCATATTTGTTTTAGAATTTGGAAAATAGCTGACGTCGTATTTTTTCCTTTTTGAAATCCGTATTGATTTTTATTTAATATATTGTTTTTGTTAAGGAACGACATTATGCGATTTGATATAACTTTTTCAAAGATTTTTGAAAAATTTGATAATAATGCAATGGGTCTGTAATTGTTTAGGTCATGCTTTGGACCTTTTTTATGAAGAGGTTTTATTAAAGTCATTTTTAAGTCATCAGGAAAAAGGCCACTCTCTAATGTTAAATTAATAATATGTACTAGAGGTTCTATTATGTGTTCAACCCCAGATTTGATTAAACTCATGGGTATGTTGTCTGGTCCAGTACTTTTTTTATTCTTTAGTCCTTTAATGACACTTTTAACTTCATCGGTATTCACCGGAGTCAAAAAAATGCTACTCATGTTAGATTCGGTCAATAGTTTAATAGGCATATTATTTATAGTATTATCTAAACTTACAAAAAAATCATTAAATGTATTAGCAATGTCGAGTGGTTTACTAATCAATATATTATCTTTTTTTATATTGTCTATTGTGTCTTTTATCGTATTAACTTGTGATGTATTTTGCTTTATTATCTGCCAGGTAGCTTTGCTTTTATTATTACTTTGGTTTATATAGTTTATATTTGTATTGCGTTTTGACTGTTTGGTTACTACTTTCATTATTTGACAGTATTTTTTGTATCTGTGTTTTATATGTGGGTTGCTTGATTTTACAGACTGTAGATAAAGTTTTCTTTTGTGTTTACTTGCTACCACAATTCCTCTAGTTTTCCAGTTTTGTTTCTTTTTATGTGTTTTTTTAATTTTTTTGGTTGGAACACAAAGATTAAAAACGAGGGTGAAAATCTCGATGAATTTCTTGTAGGCACTGTTGGAATCAGGTGAAGAATAGACATCTGCGAAACTAATTTGGGAAATGTATTTTAAGAAAATTTCCGTATATGGATCAGGATTTTTACAATAAACGTACCAGTACCGTTCTAGGAAGCTCAAATCACTTGAAGTAGATATTAACTGACATGTATGATCAGACATACCAATATCCAATACTTCAATAGTACACTGCTTTTTATTTGTAAAAATGTTGTCTATACATGTTTTTGAACGTTCGGTTATTCTAGTAGGTACTGTTACCTTAGGGTGTAGTCCATATGATCGAAAGGTGTTTATAAATATTTCGCTTTTATTAGTTTTTTTAAGTGTGTCTACATTATAATCACCCAAAATGAAAATGTTTTTATAGCAGTGCCTCGGCCTTATTACTAATTTGCGAAGTAAAATTTCCATGTTCAAAAGAAAGATGTCTAAATTACTATTTGGAGTTCTATAGATGCATAGTATTAGGTAATTTAGTCCACATACCACAGTACCGCAACATTCAAAATGATGTTCTATAGACATTTCGGCTACCCATTTCAGTTCCCGGCAACAAATTTCATTTTTAGAATAAATCGCAACACCGCCTCGTTTTTTTCGTTTTCGACAGAAAAAAGCCACATTTTTATAACCTTCTATTTGTAATACTGTAACTTCCTCATCCTTTAAAAATGTTTCACTAAAGCAACAGATATCTATGCTTTTTTCGTCTAACAGTATTTCCAATTGATCTATTTTTGATTTAATACTCTGCGTATTCAGATGCATAATTACAAAACTATTTTTAATGTTTCTATCTTGAGAGACGAAAAAACTCGGACTGGTTTTGTTGTTTTTCTGTTGAATCCAAGGTTTTGGTTTTTTCTTCAGTCTGTTTTAATTTCATTTTATTAAATAAGAATGGGATAGTACATTGTAATTTAGGTTTTTCTGTTGAATCCAAGGTTTTGATTTTTGCTTCAGTCTGTTTTAATTTCATTTTATTAAATAAGAATGGGATAGTACATTGTAATTTAGGTTTTCCTGTTATATTTTTTTCTGCTTGGTTTTTGTTTGTACATAATTGAGTTATAAGCTTCTTATCAGTTTGTTGTTGGTGAGTTTTTTGCATTTGAGTTTTTACATTCAGCTGTTTTATTTTATTGTTTCGATAGCCAATACGCAGTATTTCTCTCAGCACCAATCCACTTATGTGGAATTTATGATTATAGGACTCTAAAGGTATAAATGTAGTATGTGAAAACTGCGAACTGACTAAGCGTATTAATTCATTTTGTTTATACTCATTCAAATAATCATTACATCGTATTCCACTTATTATAACATTTGTATTTGCTAGCAAAGATAAATAGCTGTAGAGAAAACATTTGAACCTTAATGGGTTTTGGTCATTTGATCCACCCATAATCACAACAAAATCAGAGGTTGTAAAGGTTTTACAAACATTTTCACACGTTAATAACACTTGTTCCAGTGGTGCATTTGGTTTAACTACTGCTGTCACATTAAATTCATCGCCTAACATACACACATACATACATAAATTATGTTTCCCGTACCCCACCTGACCTTACTTATAGACATACTTTTGCCTACTAAGTTTATCCAGATACGTAGCACCCATTGCTCAAAGTTCATCGGAATGTTCCCTGACGCGCACGTGGATGGTATTCACGCGACGCTCCAGAGTGCGCACCATCCGCCAGACGCTCCTGGCCGCGGTGGGATAGTGGCCTGGTGGGGCACTGGACCTCCTTACATTACAGTCTCCGTACTAACATAGTTATGTAAGCCTCTGTATTATTAAGAATCTATGGATCATGTAGTCCGAAATAAATGCATTTTATTTTATTTTTTATTTATTTTTTAAAGGTGCTCGCCCAGGTTAAGGTTTTAAATTAAAACCATTTTGAGTTGCCATTTACCAAAAATACAACATGCTTTACGCAGTATATTGTATTAGAATACGTATCGTTGACGCCTCGCCTTTGGCTCGGGTGTTAAAGCCACTTACTTGTCGCTGGTGGGCGAGGCCAGCAGTTCGGTGGCGCGCGTGATGAACACTTGCACCAGTGCACCCAAGTTCCCGGTGTCCCCGTTGTTGGACAGGAACTGCTGGAGTAGGTTCTCTGTGCTGGAGTCAAATATCAACTGCTCCTCGCTAAAAAGATATTGAAATAGATCCAATATAAAAAAATTACACTAAATATAGGTCTCTCAGGTGTTTACAAGTCAAAATCTACCAGAATTTTGGAAGATATACAAACTAGAAAAGTACTATAAGAATCAGTATTACTTTAGAAGATGCCGGCAACTTCGTTTGGAGAAACAGTCATTACATTAAGCTGATTTGGCGTGATGAAGCCACAACGACACATACAAAAATACAAAAAATCCAATAAAAATTTTATGACTTACACATTAGTGGGCGGGCTGATGTTAAATGAGAGCATTTGGTTCCAGAACGGGTCATTAGGGCTGATGATGTCTGGCGACACAAAGCGCTCCAGTAGCTCATTGCTTGATAAATCCCCGTAGCGGCTGACTGCCACCCCCATTGTCCTGCAACAACTTATTAGATGAAAGACGAAATAAAGAAATTTAAAACAATATAAAACCCTAAACAGCCCCGTATTGCCTAACGCATTTGACGCTCGCAATAGCAATCAAGTGTCATGATTTTGTATGGGCTATGACAGTTGATTCCGATACCAAGTGTCAAAATTTCGTTAGGCAATAACCCTGCAGAAAAGGAAACCTGCCAAACCTGATAATTGTCAAATAGCAGCACAGACCACTTGAATTATAGTTAAGAAGGATCTCCATCAAGTTAAAAAGCATTAAAGAATAATAATTCATTAATATTGGTTTCTTCTTTTAGGAGACAGATACACCAGTTATTTATAACATGTTAAAAATGTACATTATTTAATTTGGAAATTCAATTTTTTATACTGCTCAGAGTTAAGAATAATAAATGTCTTTATAATTTAAGTAACAATAGCAAAAAAAATGGATGCCTAAACAACTGAATCTTGTGGTAGAGAGCCTTGCAAGCTTTTTAAGCAGTAAAGGCGGCGATTTAGAGAAAAGGGCAACATTACTCACTCAGGGTCATGGTTGGTTCAACAGGTCTCCATTGCCAATCAATGGGGCAATGCCGCTAGCATAATGGGGACCTATGGACCCAGCATGGCACAGAGGGAGAATTGGATAGATTAGAATTTTCTTGATGAAGATTTTCTTTTAGACCTGACAATGTGCTGATAAACTTTGCATACATTATATTTAAATTGAATTCTAATTTACATGTGACTTTTAATACCACTTTCAGATGTACAAAATCAGGGTACTATTTCAGTTACTGTACAGGTAATCCCTGGTGCTGAATGGTGCAAAATAACCTCAATTCTTTTATCATCATATCAGCTGAAATATCTTTACTTCTGGACAATGGCCTATCTCAAGGTTCTCTTTCATGTCTTGCATGAAATTATATGTTGTACAATATGAACATGACCTCAGGCTTATAACTTGTTACAAACAGAGGTTCCCACACCACAATGAATGTTCATCAATCTAGTCATTGGCGGTTCCCGATAAACAATTGCCTGACTCTTAAGAAAGTGCCGAATGGACAACTTTTATTGAGTAACCCGTGAAGTGATCTGTGATGAGTGTGATGTGCCTGGTGTCTCATGTAAGGTCATGATAGACTTCAATCAATAATTAAGTTTTTAGTTCAGTAAAGTTATCTGCACCCATTTATCTTTCCTGATTAAACACACTGTTAACATTAAGTGTTGTTTCAAATTAGTCCCATTGACGGCCTTTTTATAACTTTGTAAACAATAATATTTATGCCATATACATTCTTATCTGTAACTGGTTAGTCAATGCAGTGGCATCAAGGTTATTTTGGCTTCTAATTTGTTCCACTAAATGAAACAACCTTATCAGTACCATTACAAAGAGGAAATTTGCAATGTCATTTACCGATTCTGATACCACCAATTGACTGTTTTTTCTAATAACGATAAATTTATGTATACTCTGAAGTGTAGTATATACAAACAAGTAATGGTGATTGTGGATCACAAATGCTGTTATAGAAAACAGTATTGCAACTTGCAAAATACTAGGTACCTAGTATACCTCCCTTAATAACTTACTCACGTGATTAATCAAGTATTACATATAGTATCAATCTAACCAACTAAACGTTGATTATTAGACGGTATTCCTAAGATGATTCATTAAATTATCCGACAAATAATAAAAACATAAATACAAACATACAAAACAATGGAATTTTACGTTAAATACGGTAGTTAATTACAGAAATAGAAGTAACCTTAGTTAGCGATGTAGGCTGGAATAAAATTATCGTAATTGCAACTGCAATTTCTTCTTATATTTTGAGTTTTACACAAAAGTTTCAGCAATTATTTTTCCTTGGCCACGAATTCACTGCCGACATGTCAAAATATGACACTGACGTTAAAAGAGATGCGTTCATGATCTTAGTTAATAAATTATATTAAAATATGTATATATGTTTTATTAATTGATTAATGAATTCACTGCATTTACTTTTATAATTCGCTTTTTGTTACATTTGCATACCAAACGAGATTTTGAACATATTTTATACCGTATAACGTGGATATAACATTTAATTTGCACTATAGGCAACATTTTTTTATATGGTAACCTAAAATTCAACAAGAACCGACTTATTTTGTATTATTATTTTTTCATTCAAACCTAAGCAACTTTGATGTTTGGCTTTGCTTGCAAATAAATGCAAGTTCCCGTCTTTCGTAAGTTCCATAGCCATGGAGCCTGACTCCTACCTCGTGGACGTCGTCCACTATCTACATCCTCATTTGATATGGGTCCGCAACCGGTCGAACGACACCCTCGAACAAATTGGAGTGTACGGAGTTGTGCCTCTGGACAGGGAGCTTCTCGTGGATACCCAGGATATTGAAACGCGGGTCAGCAATACCTGGATGCAAGCGTCGACCTATGTCATGATAAAAGTCTTCACGGAAGCAACAGCAGTCACGTTTCAGCCGACATACATACATCGAAGGTAATTTTTAAAAATATTTTCTTCGAGACTGTAAACAAGTCTAAAATGATCTTTTACATCACATACATAGTATACTATATTTACATTATAGGTGTAAAAAACATATTTATGTGCACTGACTGCGTTTTTACCAGCAGCGGCGTTGTGCCGGCGGCGTGACCTTGATTTGTTGAATATTATTGAAATAATGATTTTTATTCTGTAAGTAGTTCGCAAGGGTACTTTTCCATGTCTGAGTATACCATGTAAAACTATGAAGTTGAGATGTGTGCCGGCTAAATTTCTTCGATGATGGTGCCGACAACATCCCTAAAACTTATTTTTATTGGAACTTGAGTTCATTGAGATTCATCTACTTAGTTTGGTATAACTGGAGAAACTAACTCCGGGTGCAGTGCTTGATTTAGGGTTTTGGTGGCCCTGGGGCAAGGAGTGTGTGAATTCCCCTAGTAATTTTCCAACTCCCCTCTAAATACGGCCCTGTCTGCATGCAATGTTAGTGAGGATATATGTAGATTACGTCGTAAAATTAATTTATATAAACTAGAACTTTCAACTCGAAACTCAAAAAATGAGGAGTTGTTTTATAAATTATTGCAGCTTGAAACCTCTTACTTGAAGGCATTAACGAGTACATGAAGTAATTACATAAATTATAGAATATCTAAGAGCACAGTTTTTTGTTTGAACATGTCTAAATTTTAAAAAGTTCTTTTTTTTCTCTATTATGTGACTGTGTTTGTGTTTCATGTATTTTCCTTATCTATTATAACTTGACACAGTTTCTGTGGGAAGACATGATTAGTATCTAATATCGTCCTCCTTACAGAACTACGTTTAGATGTTGTTTATATAATACTACGTAATATTATGAATGTTATTTTAATATTTTAATTTTTTGTTTTCTCTAAAGCTTTCGTACTTTAGAGAATACAAAAATACAGTACTATGTTATCTCTTCTATAATGTTACCCTTTAATAATCCTTTAGGTGGATCCGGTCATATTCAGATTTTGCCAGTTTGGTTTTAGGTCAAACTCTGAGTAAGTAGGACTCTGGTCATAACAGATTCACCATACTGATTCACCAGATTTGGGATATGACTTATGAAGTCGAAGTCACTTTCTCTGTAAGTGAATTTCTGAGTAGCTCAGAATCTGAGTGGGTCACGGTCATGATAGTATTACGTCGTATTAGCTATAAGTTTGTTTCGGAATATAATAATAGGATTTTCTTATTAGGTCAGATTCGTATCGCGTCTTTTTTTAAATAAATCTGAATCTTACGTCAATTCATTCTGAGAAGTTTTATTTCTTAACAGGACAGATTTTATACAAGTATAATTCTGACAAGGATAGGTATAATTTGCAAGAAAAAAAATACCATGGAGTACTTACTAAGACTCAATAATAAAAGGTAATTAGATACATATCAATAGTAGATTTTTAACCAAGGGTTGAAAGTGACCAATTCCACCAGATATTCGTGTGAAATGGGTAATTTCACCCAAGTTAAACAATCTACTTTTAATTTCGACCGAGGAAAATAAAATACTTAACGCAGATTTTATAAAATAGACCAACTGAAACATTATTTTAATACAGGGACCGGTCCCGTATCCCCTTCGAGGGTTTTTGAAGGGGTATTTCGTTCGACTTTGCTAACCAAAGCCGTTCCCGTTTAAAACCCCTTCATAAGGCTTTTTAAACGACTTTTAATACGGATATCGGTATACCAAACGGATTCTTGATACCCTTTGCTAAGCGCTTAAAAAGTCGTTCAAACTGCTTACCTCTTGAAGGGGCTTCCCTTATAACGCTTGTGCCATTTTGATCCTTGTAATCATAAAAATAAGACCAATATTTCAGTATTTACGTTGTAGGCGTTTCGCGCGGTGTAATGTGTATCGGCAAGCGCCTTGACGTTCTTTGATAATGCCGCTAGCCGCCGACGCTTGCGATAGAAAGCATCTTATCAAATCGTAATAAGGTTTAATTCGTTCGTCGTAGGTATACCGAAATTATTGGTAGCTTTTTTATTTTGATTTAAGTCTGCGCACACGCGCGTCGATGCTGTCATCCCGTTTTACCGGCATGATTTCTCAGATTAAAACTGTAAAAATATTCTCCTATTTTAAAATACTTACCTCATTGAAATAAAACAATTTAACGGATTATATCGCGTATATTATCTCATTTTAGTTCCCGACGTTTCGGAAGCTTTCCAGCTTTCCATGGTCACGGGAGGACTGAGAAAAGATGTATTTTCCTCTGTCAAAGTTACAATTTTATTTTAAATTGTATACTTACCTCATGTTATCACTATTATATCAGACACTTTGTCGTACGTCCACCAGACAAACTATACAGGGTGTCCCAAGAAGTAGTGATATACTGAAGCTGGGAGGTAGAGGACCTAGAGGGCTATCTACATCACCCCCATGTATGTTCCGCGATTTTTCGTATTTTCAGAGTTATGACTTTTTTTTAATTTTTCACCTATCGCCGAGTACGATGAGATTTTTATTTATGGTGACGTGAATTATTGCGGTAGATGCTTGATTTTTTTTGTGTGCTAAGCTGATAGATAGGCCAATTCAGTAAGGTAACATTTACTATCGTTAGATCTTTGAATGGAATAAAAAAAAAATTAAATGCCAAGAATGATAAAATTACCCAATATGTTCACAACTTCAAGGGGCTTTAAAAAGATAAAATCACATAAAAAGAATTACCGTTTGGCTTTTAAACACTTGCTCTATCTATCAGGTAGCTACCCTTCATTTTATTATTCATAAGGCTTCAATCAAAAAATTGAAATCTAAATGTGGTAAGTGCAAAATTTTAATTTACATTATGATTAATACAAACAAAGTAAAACCAATTACAAGGTAATATTTTCTTCTGTTTCCGCGATTATTACTCATTGAAATAAAACAATTTAACGGATTATATCGCGTATATTATCTCCTCCCGTGACCATGGAAAGCTGGAAAGCTTCCGAAACGTCGGGAACTAAAATGAGATAATATACGCGATATAATCCGTTAAATTGTTTTATTTCAACAATTACAAGGTGTTTAATTACAAGAAATTTTCAAAATCGCCCCCCTGTTGCTCATTGCAAGTGCGACATCGCCGACAAAAGTTGTCTTTGAAACGTCTGAATGCACTTCTATTATTTTTAATGGTTTCTTCTGCTACTCTCAATTTCCGGGTTAACTCGTCCAAATTGCGGCATTCTCTTGAGAAGACGAGGTCTTTGTAGTATCCCCATACAAAAAAATCAATGGGGTTTAGGTCGGGGGACCGTGGAGGCCAGGCTATAAGGCAGGCGTCACCCCGGCCGCAACGACTAATCCATCTTTCAGGGTACCTTTGATTGAAATAGTTTCTTACGTCCAAAAAATGGCATGGTGCACCATCACACTGCAGTACTATGCTTCTGCGTGTCTCCAAGTCCACATCTTCTAACAGCAGGGGCAGATCGACGCGTAGAAAATTTAAAAAGTGATTGCCGCCCAAGCGGTCTGGCAGCTGAAAGGGCCCAATTAGCTGACCGTTAAGTATGCCAGACCAAAGGTTAACACTAAAGTGTTCTTGGAATGTCGATTCCCTTTTTAAATTTGGATTTTCAATTGCCCATGAGTGAGAATTGTGCATATTAAAAATCCCATTGCGTCTAAAGTGGGATTCATCCGTCCACAAGATTTGGTTAAAAAAGTTTTCGTTTTCAGCTTGTCTCCTCAGCATTTCCTGACAGCAGATAATCTTCCGGTTTCAACTGTTCACTTTTCTAATGTGAAACGGATGATATCCTACGCTCTGTAGTGTACGGTATACCTGAGATTTAGAAAGTCCGGTACGACGTTCCATAACTCTCACACTGGTCGACGGGTCTCTTTCTACTTCTTCAACCACTGCATCTATTACATCAGGATCCGGCATAGTGGCCATATGGCCTGATCTGGTACCCGGTATGTAACCTTCCAAATACGCATTATGTACTCTTAAGATCATGCGATAGTCAGGAAACGTTTCAGGTTGAGGCCCGCCTCTTCGTTCCACATGTTCCCGGTACAGCCTTGAAGCTTCCGCCGCATTCCCCCTAGCATAACCGTAATAGTAATGCATTTCTGCGTAGTCACGTGAAGTAAATTATGATCACTTGCACGCAAACTCAAGTCCAGTTAAATAATGCCAAGTCGTCGATTCCAGGTAATAACACTAATCCAAATGGTAATGCAAGTCAAAGTCCATATGAATAGCCAAAATGATTAGAGAAACGAACAATTAGCAGTATTAAAACACAATTTTTAAATTATTGAAAAGTACCAACTATGACCAAACAACGTGAAAATTTTCTCATGCGTCAACCGTCTTTTGTTTTCTTTTCTTTTTCTATTGATGGCCAGTGCGTGATTTAGAACGAAATTTATTTAGAAAGTTAATTAATTTTGCACTTGCCACATTTAGATTTAAATATTTTGATTGAAGTTTTATGAATAATAAAATGAAATTTTCAGGGTAGCTACCTGATAGATAGAGCAAGTTTTTAAAAGCCAAACCGTATTTTTTTTATGTGATTTTATCTTTTTAAAGCCCCTTGAAGTTGTGAACATATTGGGTAATTTTATCATTCTTGGCATTTAATTTTTTTTTAATTCCATTCAAAGATCTAACGATAGTAAATGTTACCATACTGAATTGGCCTATCTATCGGCTAAGCTCACAAAAAAAATCAAGCATCTACCGCAATAATTCACGTCACCATAAATAAAAATCTCATAGTACTCGGCGATAGGTGAAGAATTAAAAAAAAAGTCATAACTCCGAAAATACGAATAATCGCGGAGCATACATGGGGGTGATTTAGATAGCCCTCTAGGTCCTTTACGTCCCAGCTTCAGTATATCACTACTTCTTGGGACACCCTGTGTAAGTGCTATACGACTTCTACGGACCGACAATAGTCAGCAACTAACTCAAAAAATGCCCCGCCTCACGAAATCAGACCGAAATAGGTAACTTATAGATCTCAAGGTTAGGGAAGCCAAAGGGAAACCCGTTCCTGAAGCTAAGCAAGGCTTGTCGGCTATCCAATATACGATTAAGCCGTTCCAAAAGCTTATTTAAAGAAAGGGAAGCCCCTTCCTACATTGAAGTGACCGCGTAAGGGAAACCCCTTCCTACAGCTAAGTCAAATGAATGGGAAAGTTATTCAAGTGGTAGGCATGTGATTTGGGCTATTTAATGAACGGTTAAGTCGTTAAATGGATTTTGTCTGGGAAGAGGTTGACCGGTCCCTGTTTTAATATCAATCAACATAGATCGTCATAAACCCGTAATTTTATATATAGCTGCGTTTAGATAAATAAAAAGCTTTTACTTTTATCTTCTTCTTCTTTCGTGTCGAGGTTCCTCAAATAATGGATGCCCAGTGGGCAGCAGTATTGACAGCCCTGGCCGTCGCGTCTCTCAGGTCCAGTTCCGAACAGGAGTACGGGCATGCCGGGCACGCCAGCAGGTGCGCCATGGATTGTGGTGCTGTGTTGCACACACATTGGGTTAAGTTGTCCCCGAGCAAACCCCATCTGGCCATGTTTACCTTGCAGCGGCCAACTTGAGTTCTGAGCCTGTTTAGTGACCTCCAGGTTGACCATGGATCGTTTTGGCCGGGCGGCAGTTGCTCCAAGGCTGGCACGTATGCGTCAGGTGGGGGAAGCTGGCTCCGCCACAGCAGGCGACGCGCATTGTGTGGGTCGCCTGCTGTTGAAGCTCTTACGGCTCTTGAGACGGGCAGGCGGCAGTTTGTGGCCATGCAGTGGGTGGCGCGGATCGGTCTCCTGGTTACGTTTTTCAACAGCGCAGGAGACCTCTCTACGGATATTTGGAGGCGCGATACCCGCGAGTGGGTACAGCTTGGTGAGCGGGGTTGGCTTGAGGCATCCGGTGATAGTGCGACAGGTATCGTTTAGTGCTGCGGTTACCAGGCTAGCGTGCGAGGATCGGTGCCATACTGGACAGGCGAATTCTCCAGCAGAAAAACACAGAGCCAGACCAGTGGTGCGTAAAGTGTGCGGGGCTGCTCCCCAGCTTGTAGACGTTAGTCGTAGCAGCAAGTTGTTCCGTGCGTTGACCTTCAAGCTTGTGTTGGCGCAGTGTGTTTTGAAGGTAAGTGCTCTATCCAGCGTGATTCCCAGGTACCGTGGATGTGCGCAGTGCTCTATAGTCGTTCCATCCCACTTCACGTTTAGAGGTCTGTTCGCTTGACGGTTGCGCAGGTGGAATGCACAGGTCTGTGTCTTGCACGGATTTGGTCGTAGACAGTTGGCCTTATAATAGTGTCCGAGATGCTCCAGTGCCCCAGACAGGGTCTCCTCAGCTTCCTCAAAAGAGCGGCATTGGGCAGTGAGAGCCAGGTCGTCAGCGTAGAGGAACCGCTGAGTCCCTGGCGGGTTGGGCTGGTCGTTTGTATATATGTTGAAGAGGGTTGGAGCCAGCACGCTGCCTTGGGGAAGACCGTTTTTTTGACATCGCCACCGACTTTTTTCCTGGTTGAGATGGACCTGAAAGCGACGGTTACGAAGCAGTTCACCGAGAATTCGAACGAAACCCATGTCTCGCGTGACATTTGCAACTTAAGATAGTAGGGTTCTAATGTTGACAGTATCGTAGGCTGCTGATAGGTCGACAAAAGCCACGCCAGTGACCATGCCGAGCTCGAAACCATCCTCAATGGGTTGTGTCAGCTTTAGTGTCTGGCTTGTGCACGACTTTCCGGGACGGAAACCAGCCTGTTCGGGGATAAGTTTGGAGTCCACCGCGCATGTCAGCCGATTCAGAAAGAGACGCTCGAACAACTTGTAGGTGTGGCATAGTAAGGAGATGGGACGGTAGCTTTTAGCGTCATCGTGTGATTTCCCAGGCTTTAGCAACGCAACTATCTTCGATTTCCGCCGTGCCCTTGGTATATTGAGCGTCACTAAACAGTTGTTGTAGAGGGATAGCAACCATGATGTCGCCACTGGTCCGAGGTGTTTTATTTGTTCCACCGTGAGATCATCCACCCCAGCCGCCTTCCCAATTTTCAGATTTTTTATCGCGGTTACAAGTTCGTGTGTTGAGAAAGGCCCACTCAGTCCGCTGTTGTTTTCCTGAACTTCCGGGGTTGGTAGGAAACTGGGAAAACGGTGAGGTGGCTTGCCGTTCAGCAGCAGCTGGCTCAACTTTTTTTTTTACTTTACTTTTATAATATGACGTAACTCAATTATCTTCGACTCTGTGGCTAATCGTAACAATAAAAAAAAAACTTTCCACCCGGCTATCTACCCATGAAAATTAAACTTTCCGAACAGGATAGATGAAAAGATATTGGCCACTTAGAACCATAAAACACTATAAACAAATTAGTATCTTATATCTTTCTGTTCACTTATGCTTCTATTATGTCGTTCGTCTGAACGAACTACAAAAAAGAAAACAAAAATATGATAGAGTTGATTAAGAGAAAATTATAAACTTAAGTTTTATTTCATTTCCAAAGTAAGTGTCCTTTTGTGTTATGTTATTTTTTTTTATAAATATTTAAACACCAACGTATTTGATTTAAAGTAAGAAAAATGCGAAATCGTAACATGTTTGACGACCGGTTTGGCTCAGTGGGAGTAACGTTGCCTGAGGTCCTGGGTTCAAATCCCAGTAAGGGCAAATATTTGTGTGATGAGCATAAATATTTGTTCCTGAGTCTTGGATGTTTTCTATGTATATAAGTAATATATCTATTAAATATATCGTCGGCTAGTATCCATAACACAAGCCTTATTGAGCTTACCATGGGGCTAGTTCGATTTGTGTAAAATTGTCCCGTAATATTTATTATTTATTTATTTATTTTGTTATTTTTCCTCTGACTGTACATCAGTCTAACGTACCCAGACATTGATTGACATAATTATCTGACTTTCTCAGAATATAGCTGAGACAGAATTTAATCAACATAGAAATGGTCGTATTTAGAATTAAACATACTGAGATTCTGGATATGCAATTTTCTGACCTGCTCAGAATGCGACATCATAAGAATCTGAAGTGCTAGGAATTTGACTTAGTAATAATGTAACATTTTAGGAACTTGGATATCATAGACAATGCCCTATTTGGAATCATAACTACTGAGAATCCGACTTAAATAAAAACTGGCAACCTTAGAGTTGTACCTACTTAGATTTTTACCTTTAGCTAAACTGGCAAAATCGGAAAATGACCGGATCCGCCTAAAGGTTAATAATCAACATGATCATGTTCAGTTTTGACGATGCAAAAGTGATACTTGTGATCCAATTTGAATAAATAATCTTTTATCTTTTTATCACTGATAACATGTCCCGTAATATATGGCAAATTATTTCTTCTGAGACTTGTAACAATAATAAGCGCGGGAGCGGCGCGTTAGACGTGCTGGTCAGCCGGTCGGAGGGTGCCAGCGCAGCCGCCGCCGAGCGACTAAACCGGTACTACGTTTCTGCGACCCTCAGCTGCGCCAAACCATGCATTAGTGAGGCACTTACATATCTTCAACAGTATTTGCCTCGAACGCAGTTTAAATTCAATTTTGAATTATTTACACTTGAAGAAGTATTAAAATCTCTCAAAGAAATTAAGCTAAAAATATCAAAGGATGTAAACAACATGTCGACACACATACTAGGATATCTGCCTCCAATTTTAGTGTCCCTACTACTAAAGTTTTAATGATTGTGTTTTGACCGGACGGTTTCCTGACGCACTTAATATTATAAAAGTTCAACCGGTGTACAAGGGAAAAGGTGAAATGCACCTACCCAAATGTTACCGTCCTATATCATTAATTCCTATAGACTCCAAGTTATTTGAGCGTTTGCTCAGTACAAAAATTTTAGAACACCTAGTGTCTAATAATGTTTTAAATGAACATCAATACGCGTACCAGGCGGGCCGCTCGACCGCGGGGGCGGCGCGCGATGTGGTGGCGCGCGTGCTCGCGCACCTGGAGGGAGGTAGACAGGCCGCCGCCATATTCTGCGACCTTTCGCGCGCCTTCGAGATGGTCGACCACGCGCTCCTCCTGGCCAAGATGTCGCAGTATGGTACTGATGGCGAATTTCATAAAATTATAGCATCGTTTCTAAGTAATCGTAAGCAGTGTACCTACGTCTTAAATGCAAAGTCTAACCTGGAAGCCATGGCCGATTCTGCGGTTCCCCAGGGTTCTACAATGGGAAATTACTTGTTTCTTTTGCTCGTCAATGACATTTCAGCAGCTTGTGTCGGCCCAGAGTACGTAATGTTTGCTGATGACACATGCATCATAGTCAATGCAGATAATTTTCTAAACCTATAATCTAAACTGAGCAAGGTTATGAAACAAATATCACGCTGGTTCACAGTAAACGGCATGTGTCTCAACGTAGATAAGACAAACATAATTCATTTTCAGTTGCGTAAAAGTTATTATGACAATAGACTTGATATAAAGTTGAATAATGTGCCCGTGCCACAGGTTGATAGGGTAAAATACCTAGGATTTGTAATTGATGCGGGATTAACGTGGTCATTACACATAGACGAAACTTGCGAGAGACTGTCCTCGGCGTCTTATGCATTATCTAGGTTAGCTCCCAGTCTTTGTATAGACAACATGAAAAGGCATACTATGGCTATTTTCACTCCATCTTAACCTATGGTGTTGATATATGGGGCACCGCAGATGATTGTGATAAGATTTTTAAAATACAAAAGCGTGCCATCCGTGTTCTTGCTAAAAAACCTCTTGATTACCCGGCACGGGAATTGTTCAAAGAATATAAAATCTTAACGATACATAGCGTTTACATCCTTGAAGCTTGTAAATACGTCAGACTCAATTTGAGCTCGTACACAACATGCGCGCAGCGTGCCGACCGTGCCGCGCGCCGACCGTGCCGACCGAACCGCGTGCCGACCGTGCCGCGCGCCGACCGTGCCGACCGTGCCGCGCGCCGACCGTGCAGCGTGCCGACCGTCCCGCGCGCCGACCGTGCCGCGCGCCGACCGTGCCGCACGCCAACCGTGCCGACCGTGGCGCGCGCCGACCGTGCCGACCCTGCCGCGCGCCGACCGTGCCGCGCGCCGACCGTGCCGCGCGCCGCGAGCCCCGGCTGCTTGCGCCGCGCGTGCGCACTACTAAAACTCGCAAGTCGCTCGCCGTGCTAGCCATAAAAATCTATAACGTCCTTCCAACTGACTTCAAAAATTCCCCTAGCGATGCAATATTTATTAATAAAGTAAGGAAACATCTTTTAGACAAGGCCTTTTATAGCATCGACGAATTCTTTCAAACTATATCAACATTAACCCAAACGAACATTTAAAAATCGATTTTTATTTCTAATTACCTAATATAAATTAATATTCACTAACACTAATAAATTTACCAATTTGATATGTAACATAAACAATAATAATAAATTAATAATGAAATGTACGAACTAACTATACTAAACACATTAACTTGTAAAATTATACTTATATTTTTTATTTTCTGACTTGTAAAATATATTGACTTTTACTTTTACTGAATCACTAAACTTAGACAATATTCCAGGCTAATTGGCTCTATTTTGATCAGGAATTTAATTAAAATTGGTGAGAACCTGTAATTAGCTTTCTGATACCTATTGTATGCTACCAAAATCTTACTTTTAGCTGTTGGTTCTCTGAATAAATAAAATAAAAAAATATTGAATGATACATATTTAAACCATTGCAGATATATCAGTCCATTCAATGGTATTATTGTAGGTATTGTCATTTTGTGTACCTTAAGCCACAGATTATATACAAGTTGCTATGTAACAGATACACCAGTTGTATTAACAGAGAGTGTTCTCACCACTATTGATGCCTACCACTCCTATCGGACGCGGGTGACACAACTTCATTGGATTGTGTGCTACGGTCCGTTATGTAAATGCTAGCTTTTTCCCGGGACTCCGCTCATTTGGTATTGTAGGTATTTAGGTGCAAGGTGATTTCACAAAACAAACAACGGATTAAATTTGTATATATGTATATGTATATTTCGGTACTTTAATTGGGCTGATTTTATGAGGTACTAGAAGAGTTCGCAACTTCGTTCGCAGAGAAAAAGTCGCAACTCGTCTTTAAAAAAAACTCAGAAAAAAATTAGATTCTAATAGTCAGTACCAATCATTCTTTTTAAATATCGTCAATGTACAGACATTTCATTTCTACAACTATATAATAGTAGAGATGTAAATAGGTAAAATAAAAATAAGCACGATGTTCTGATTTAACTAAATTTATTTAAAATAATGTAGGTAACATTGATTTAAACTTATATGATCTTCACTCATTATAACAACACAACAAAACGGGGCTTAAACGCGTATAAATACCAATGACGACCATGACCATGGACAACGCGAAGAATTACCAATGAAAGGTAATTAAATAAATCATATTTATACGCGATTATATATAATTATATATAAGCCCCGTTTTGTTGTCTTGTGATAATAATGTAGGTAAATCAACAAAAACTTAAAAAAAAAAATGTTTACATAAATCAACTACGTATTTAAAAATGTCGCAATTTGATATAATTATTTATTTGCTTTCTCCCCTGTCTAAATTCTCTATCATTAAATCGAATTGTAGTAAATATTCTAAATCTAACAAAAAATCTGAGTTTCATGATTCATGATCGATACTCACATAAAACAAATAATAAATCACGCAAAATCGGCTAAACGGATTTCAACTATTTTTGGTACACGGGTAGCTGGGTATCTCCAGATGGTTATAGGATACTTTTTACCCGACTACGCTGAAGAAAAGAACAGGGGTTATGACTTTTTCTCCTCCGCGAACGAAGTTGCGGGCGCCGTCTGTTATAAGAATAAAGATGGGTTGCAATATATTTCCCGCTTTGGATGCTACAGAATATTTCATGCTGACTGTACAATCTGTACATATCGAATCTAGCAAGCTATTATTGCACTTATTAAGGCACTTAACAAGAACTTATAACATTTTAAACATACTACTCTTTTTCAGATCCTCAATCTTCGACACAAACATACACAAATATGGCGAGCTTTTGATTCAGAAAAAAGATGGTCTACGCAGAAAGCTCTCAAGCTATCTCACAAAGTCTATATGTGCTTTATATGATGAAGCAGCTTTCCATCAACAACTCAGCTCAGGCCTCATTCAGACAAAACTGTCTAAATTACAAACCGATGAGGTGATGAAAATAATAACTAGTAATTTGGACGATGATGAATCTGTGCTCTCATTTAACAAGCAAACTACAGTTTACCAATCAGCAAAAAAACTTGAAGCATTGACTGCAGAAAATCTTAACAAACACAACAGAAGGCTTAATAGAGCAGTCACAAATCAAGATATTGTAAATGTCTTAGATAAAAAGTTTACAGATTTACAACTCTGTAAGGAGGTTGGTGGTGAAGGTCAAGGCAGGGCAGTAAAAAGGAATAAATTTAGGTCTTCTGATAATGGGTTACTTGAAAAATTGAGGAGAATAAATGCTGAAAACAAGAGCAGTACAAACTGTGATGACTCCAAGGATTCCAATGTCATTGAAAGTGGCACACAAGAAGCCAGTCCATGCACTAACAGTTATGGAGCTGATAAGTACGATGCAGCAGAAGCGGAATTAAAGAAATTTTTGGAAGATGACACAAACTTTCAGACCAGCAACAATAAGCCAAAGAGAAAACGTAAACGTAAGTTTATTATTGTAGAATGAATGTTTATGGGTTGACGGCGCGTTACGCTCCGTTGGTTGCACAACGGCCTACGAAGCTGACGGTCCCGGGTCGAAACCCGGCCAGGGCAAGTGTTTGTGTGATGAGCATGAATGTTTGTATGTAGGTCTTGAAAGTTTTCTATGTATTTAAGTATTATAATTTATGTATATATATAATGTATGTCGTCGCCTGGTACCCATAGTACAAACTTTGCAAAATACCACATTCTTGATTTATAACATTACCAATATACCAAATTTTCAGTATAGGACTTTCTTAAAAACGATTTAATTCCATGAGTACCTTTCAATTTTATAAGCTGGTCAACCTGGTGTAACGGAAATGTGGTAAGCTAAGAGTGTGTTATATTGATAATCCGATATTTTGCAAAATCTGGTATATCGGGAATGCGGTATATTAGCAACGAGTGCTAATATTTAATAAACGAATAATGATAATTGTATATAAACTTTATTAACCGCACTTGCAGACGGCCAAAGCCCAGGCTCAGCCTAGTTTGGTCTCTGTCATATAATCTTGTATATAGTCTTTAATTATGTAATGAGCTGTTTTTATGAAATAAGCCATTTGCATTTTAGTGTTCAATTCAATCTCATACTTGATGATGCTATTTATTTTCGTTTCAGAATCTGCAAAAGAAAAACTCCCAGAGTTTGATGTTAAAACACATGTGCGAATAGCTTTCAGCCCTCCTGGAGTCAATAAGTCTAAGCTGGTGCCCAAAGTAGTCCCCATTGAACAAGTAGAGGCCCATATTTCTAGCCAGGTTGTCAAAGATGATGATAGTACTGCTATAGATTCAAAGGACGACATGTTCGCTGAAGTCGATTCAGCTGTAAACATAACTATTACGAATATGGAGGTGTTGAGGAAGCACAATGATGACAAGGATAGATCTGGAAATGGAAACAAAAGGGATTTTACTGAAGAATCTCATAAGGTTGAAGCAAGCAGTGTGTCTGATGTTTCATCGAGTAACAGGAGCGCTCTGAAATCCAAAATCCTACAAAAAAGACTGAAACTTCATGTGGAAATGCAAAAAAAGGATGGTTTGAGTTCTTCATCAACTACAAGCAATAGTGAAACGTTGAAAAAAGGTGTATGTATTACTTCATCTAATACTACGAGCAAGCTGGACTCTGATGATGACGATGTAAGTGAGATTATTGAAAAATATACTGCTGAAATGGCTGCTAATGTAGCAAACACCCAAAAGAACAATAATTCTGTAGTAGATTTGCCTGTAAAGAAAAATAATGTCAATCCATTTCAGAATGTAGATCCAAATTTGTCAGTCTTCGTAGATAAACTTGTAAAACCTGTGCTCATGGTGCACACTAAAAATAATTCTCGGATAGAACCCATGCTCGCTATAAGCGAAGTTCCATTTAACATCCAAGTGCATAATGTACTTAGAAATATGAGTGTAGAGGGACCTATGACAATGCAGTCAGTGTCTTGGGGCAGTATTCTTAGGGGATACAGTACATTTCTCATCGGGCCACCAGGCTGTGGCAAGACTATGGGATACTTGCCTTCTATATGTCGACTCATATCAGATCTTGATAATGATATTGCAAACAGTGTCGGACCAACTTGTATCATAGTGGCTGCTACTGCGCAATCAGTCTCCGATATCTATCGTAAAAGCAGGATGCTGCTAGGCACCAAAGAGAGGATTTTCTCCTGCTATGCAGGCATGGACTTGCTGAAGATCGTGACGTCTTTATTGAATGGATGCGAATTGTTCATTTGCACTCCTTGTGTTCTAGTCAGACTACTTCTACAAACTAATTTCAGCCTAGATCTGCGACGACTCACCACTTTTATACTCGACGATTGCGAAAGACTCGAAGAGGTCTACAAAAGCGAGATCAAAATAGCCTTTTCGAAAATAAAAGAAATGTTGAAGTCGAGAGTCAATAGAGAAGTGAAAGCCCAGTACATTTTGGCTTCGAGAGTGTGGTGTGATTTTATGGAGCCATTAGCTAAAAAAGCTCCTAATACAGTCATTTGTATAGGCGCATTCCAAGAGTGTGTGCTGTATTCCAAAGCGCATACTACTGTAAATTTCGTGAAACCTGAGAATAAAATTGCAAAAGTTCTTGACTCTTTGGAAAATATAGACAAAACCAAAAAAGCTGTCATAGTCTGCAGATCAGACGAAGAAGTCGACCATCTGGAACAAGTCTTGAAGCAAAGACATAGTGTAGTGTATGCCTGCAACAGTGATATGACTGTTGAAGATCTGAGAAGCTTTAACATAGCTTGGAATGAGTATGCCGAACCGACATGTGGACCTATTCTCGTGTGCTGTGACGGTAATTTGAACCACATGAACATCACTGATGCTCACTATCTGGTTCATTACTCAATGCCAGAACTCTTCTCTAGATTCTGCAAGCGTTTCTCCGTACTAAACGATAACTGGCCTTCCGTTTTCAAAGATCAAAACGAAAACGTGGCAATCAAGATCATGCTAGAAGACAGCAATGCGGAACAGCTTCCAAAAATTTGCAATTTCATTAAAAGATGTACCAAAGAGTTGCCCGAGAATTTGGATGGTATTTGTAAGGAAATCTTGACCCGAAAGGATATCGTGAAAGCGTCGAATCTTGTGCCACTTTGCAGCAATCTTCTGGCTATAGGGGAATGCCCCGATTTCTGGTATTGCAAGGAAAGGCATACGTTCTCACAAATTCACGATGAGCCCAAAGAATGGATGCCTACTGATGGTATCGTAACATTTAGAGTACTTCACTATCAAACCGCAGTGACGTATTCGGCTCGATTGCTTTCTAATATGAAGAAACAAGGCACTAGAAAGTATCCCCAAACTTACAGCACACTTTCCTTCAAGATGGGGACATACTATAGTCAAGACTGTAACAAGAAACTGCTCGGCATTCCCAAGATCGGTGACGTTTGCGCCGTTTCAGTAAACCAGAATTTCTACGTCAGGTGTCAAGTCGTTAACATAATAAATAGATACAGAACTGGTCTTCCCAACCACGTACTCATAAAGTTGATTGACGAAGAAAAATTCGAGACATCGCGTGACATTTATCTCTATCACTTACCAGATGTATTCAAAGATGTAGAAACGTACGTAGTTCAAGTTCATTTAGCAAGCGTTCTGCCTAAAGACAAAGATATCACGTTCTCGGAACTGGCTAAGGATCAAGTGAAAAAAGCTGCGGAAAACAATGAAAGTTTGTACATGAGAGGCAAAGTTGTATTGACTATAGGGAACCGAATATTCGTTGACAACATCGACGTATGTCAAGATCTAACATCTCTAAATGAAATCGTGGTGAAGAACAACTTCAAAGAAATACTGACACCGCATTCAGAAATTTTCCCAGATCATATCAATAAATTGAAGAAGCGTCTCCTTTGTGATGAAGAAAATATCACAGATAACACAGATTTCGAACAAGTTGAAGAGGTAAAGCCAGTAAAAATACCGCCAAAAGTACAGTGGGCGCATTTAAATTGTGAAGACATGTCTTTGGTCTATTTTACGTCAGCGCTCGATCCTGGCACATTCTTCATTCGATTAGCAAAATTCGCAGACACCATGACATCCCTTTGTAAAGATATTGACAAACACATAGAAGCAAATTGCGTACCACTGATTGAAGTCAAAGAAAAAGATCTAGTTTTAGCTAAATTTCCAGACCGCCAATGCTATGAACGGGCTAGAGTAGACGTCGTTGAAAGCAACAAAGCGAAATGCTTTTTTGTCGACTATGGAGACTGGAGGGACGTACCTCTCAAGCATTTGATAGAAATCCCAGACAAATTCCTCCATCGTCTACCATTTCAGGCTATTGAATGTAGACTTGTAGGTATTCAACCAGTGGGAGATGACTGGACAGATTTCAGCACAAATTGGCTTTGCGATCGTTGCGATGTTGATGATGGAGATGTTTTGAAAGGAATGTACGTCAAATATTATTCGACTGACAAGGCGAAGTACACAGGAGGGAACAAATATGCTGTAGCATTAATAGACACTAATGGCGAAACAAATGTTGTGTATAACCAACTGATGATTGATTTAAACTTGGCTGCACCAGATGATAATGAAATTGACATTCTAAATAATATTGACTTTACAAAATATGGAAATGAGGAAGGTAATGAGTCAAATGATGAAGATTGGTCGATCACGGATATTGATAAATCGGTTAGGAGTCCTAACCAGGTTATTAGATCAATGCCTTTGATCGCTGACGATGATGATTCAGATAGCGATCGGTGGAGTATCAATATGCTTAATGATTGTATGAATGACGTTAAAGCTAATAATGCTAAATCGTTAGAAATGCCAAAGACAAGATCAGACGACTCTTCAGTAAGTTCCACTAAAAATAACAACGAATCCGCCAGTGAGTACGAAGTGATAAAAAAGTTAGACATTAGAGAATTAGACTCTGATGATCTGTCTTCAGCAGGGAGTCTCACAGAAAAATCTGTATTGATTAAAGAAATGAACGATAGCAGAAGACCGAAATTATTATGGCGACAGAACAAAACAACAGTTACTATTAAAATCATGTTAATAGGAGCTGAAAACTATGAACTAGTGATACAAGAAAGATCTATAGATTTTTCAGTACACGTATACGACACTCACTACAATTTCAAAATAAATTTATACAGCTTAGTAGATAAGAACAAATGTACACATTCTTACAAAGGCCAATACATACTTGTAACACTATTAAAGGTTATGCGAAACAACTGGTTGAGTTTGACCAAGGAGAGCAGCGTGTTTAAATGGATTGTCTATGACCACGATTCCATAGACACATCGTCGGATGAAGAGGAGGCGGTAGACAATAATATGGCGGAGATTATAAAAAAATATGAGCGGTCTGATAGTGAAGAGGAGTTCTGTGATGATGTTAGTTACCGGTATCCGAGTTAACAGGCCAGAATAGTTTTTACAAGCTTTTTTTTATTTTTACTTTGAAATGTGTTCGGGTGGAATCTTGCAAGTTAAATTAGACCTACTTCCCAGTTTCCAATTGAGCTGAAATTTGCCATACTTATGTAGGTTCGATGATTATGCAATAGTATGATTCCATCGAGCTGATCTGATGATGGAGCAGGAAGGTGGTCGTAGGAACTCTGTAGTAAAATAATGCAATCCTACCGAGTTTGAGCTGTTTAGAATCGTCTCAGTGAGTAATTGATGGATGTTCAAAGGACAGTACAGTCGGCAATAAAAGCATCTCACTTTTTTTTTTCTTTTTTTAGAGAAACTCATTACTTTCTTAACTGAGCTTATCCAATTAAAAATACAATACCTTTCAGTGGTTAGCCGCAAATTAATGTAACGAGCACGCAGTAAAACCAGATTGTAACTGCCTTGTAAGATCACTAAATAATTGATTATATTTCCAGCACAGTAGATTACAAATGCACCATTAGAATTAGATCATAAATAGGTAAAGGGTTCAGTACGCTATTTTTCTCTTGTTCAAATTAGAAGTGTGCGCCAATTTTTGGCTATGCTGGGTGGGGATCCTGATAATGAAGGCCTTACTAGCATTTAGCCTTGGCGAGCAGAGCACCTTAGTAGTATATTTGTCCGGGTATCAAAATGTCTTTAACCAATGTGTAACTTTACAGATTAAGCCCATCTGGCGTGTATGTACACCTTTATTTGTTTTCTCAAAGTGGGTAGTTTGCACAAATTGTAACTTTGACAAAGAAGAATAGATCTTTTCTCAGTAAACCCGTGAACATGGAAAGCTGACAAGCTTCCGAAATATCGGGAACCCAAATGAGGTAATATACGCGATATAATAAATAAATATAAAATTGATTTATTGAAAATGGTCTTGGTCTGTAAACGCCATCATTGCTATAAGACATAGTAGACTGAATGACTTGGCTGTAAACGGTCAATTTCAGAGCGTTTAAACCGCACTCATTAGTGTCACCGCAGTAATGGTGCCTTCTATTAGAGATTCGAATGGTATATATACCTCCTGTGTAGAGGTACTGTACCTCTACACAATATCTCAAAATGCCATTCGAATCTGTAATAGAAGGCACCATTAATGCGGTGACACTAATGAGTGCGGTTGAAACGCTCTGAAATTGACCCTAAAACGACTTATATCATAAGTCATTGAACATTCAGTCATGTGCATTATTATACAATTGAGACATTCAGCCTACTTGTGCATTTCACGACCTAGACTTTTTGCTAAGTAAGTCTTCCTGAAACATAGACAATTTTGTAATCATGGCATTAGATAGACGTTTTGAATGCCAAGGCTAAATGCAAGTAAGGCCTTCAGTGCCCCTAAATGTATTATTTAACTATCAAACTAAGTAGCGGCTTATACAAGACACCTGTACTCCAATTTTTATCAATATACATCTGTGACATACGGACGGACATGACGAAACTGTAAGGGTTACGTTTTGGCTACGGAACCCTAAAGACTACCCATTACAGGTACAACAAGGTTATCTATTTCTATTGATATAAATACAAAAAATTAGTTTTCCTTAATAGGGTACATGCATGAATTTTTTTTATCGCTTTTCTTAACTAAATAAAATTATTTCAAAGTGTGAAATTTAAATTGACCAAGAAATACGCAAGATATAGGCATTTTAAACTACTAATTACACAGATGTAATTAGTAGTTTAAAATGCCTATATCTTGCGTATTTCTTGGTCAATTTAAATTTCACACTTTGAAATAATTTTATTTAGTTAAGAAAAGCGAGGTCCTATATGCACTCTTACGTCATCGTGCACTCTGGCCATATAAACTCCATATTAAATTCTGTTTTGCTAGAAAGAGATAGAATGAAATGTTTGATGGCTTATATCTTGGTTATTTCTATAGTTTTCGAAAAAATATTTTTGTCTACTGTTTGTGACATGAATGAGCTTTTAATAAAGCAAAAATTAAAATTCATGCATATATCCCATTGTTAGACTGATGTTTATGTCAAGTGGAAACAACCCTTTGGTTTGCCTTTACGATAACAAGACCTGACAAAAGTCTGTATCGGTACAAAGCATGTGTTACCCAGGTACGTAGATTTCAGCTCGCTTCAGAAATGATAAATATAAGGGTCAATTGAAAATTTGTTGCAGGTAAACTGGAAAAAATATTTTGTTAAATTCATTAAAATACACGCAAGTTCTTAATAGAAGTAACAGTATCAATGGCAACATCTTGATCACATCATTCCGGGTTCAACTTTGCAAAATAATACTTACTATACATGTTCAATAGAAAAATAACGGGCATCACGCTCATTTTTACCACGTACTTGCAAGTTGTGGAGTGACCTTCTCCCTGAGGTGTTTCCAGAGCGCTATAACATGGGATTCTTCAAGAAGCGAGTCAACTGGGCTCTCAAAGGTTGGCAAGATGTGGGCGATTCCTGCGGTGTTGCACATATCCATGGGCGACGATGACTACTTTCCATCAGGTGGCTCGTCTGCCCTTTTACCACTCGTTACATAAAACAATAGGGGCCCAATTCATATATGCTTGTAACTGTATTTATTTATTTATTTATAAATATATTTACACAGCATTACAGTACATATGACCAATACACTGTGAAATTAGGGTACATTAACAAAATTAAATACTACATATCCTGCCTTCCATCTTCTCACAGAATCTCAGACATTCCTTACAAACAGCCGTCCATCGCCATGCAAGAAGATCACACTGTGGCGCATATACCAGAAGCGCGTTAAGCAGCGCGAGGGCACGAAGGAGGGGCCAGTTCTTATGGGAGACGGTGCGCCCTGGTGGAACTACCAATAGGGGGCGCAAACGCGGTCTTAGGGTAATCCTAGGGACTTCTGGGACAAATGATTTCACGACCTGTTCCACCAATTCTGGACATTCCGAGTCACCACGCAATACGCGACAAGCAACACCGAGCAGGTTAACGTTACGTCTCACCTCCAAAGAGTTAAATCCTAATGTGCCTAATAAAAATTTTGTAGGGTACATAAAGGATAATATCCGTAAACTTTTTTGTAAAGTATTCTCAAGAAAGCCTTTTGGACCTTTTCTAGAAGCAAGATGTAGGTTTTTTCATGAGGGTTCCAAACAATAGCAGAGGCGGTGTATCACAAGCGGAAGTCTCTTTTTAGGGTTCCGTACCAAAAAGGTACAAAAGGAACCCTTATGGTGCGACTGTATCTGTCTGTCCGACTATTAAAGCGCCATATCTCAAAAACGACTTATGCTATCTATTTGAAATTTGGAATATTTATAAACATATATCAGCCCACGTGTATTGCAAAGGACATATTTTAAAATATATTTTTATTTTCTAAAAAAACGACGTATGAGGGGGGGCAAAAATTTAAAGTCTAACTACTAGGTCAAGTAGGGTATCATATGAAAGGCCTTGATCTGTACATTCTTGAACATTTAAAAAAAATATTGTTATTAGATTATGTTTTATCAAGGAAACTGTGAAAAAGAAAGCACCATTCCCCCCTTTATCTCCGAAGTTTACCGAACGAAAATTTTGAAATTTTCACAATTTGTATAAATAAACATAAATATTACACGAAAATTATAACTGTGTCTCTAACTAGCAATTTTTTTTAATTTTCAAAAACCTATTTGAACAACCTGGTTGCGTTAAGTTTGCACCTCATTTGTATGCAATGCTATAGACATCAGGTGCAAACTTAAGGGGCTTACAGCTCTGAATGACCTTCGATATGTAACTCCTCGCTTTTCCATCTTGTATATGTCTCATCATGTTGACAGCTACCGTCTTTACCAATATACTGTTGCAGTTTATCTTCAAGAGTCACCGAAATCAAGATAAATGTCATCAAACTTTGTTATTTTTACGACGAAAAACCAGTCTTTGCCACTTTTCTCAAAAAATATACGCTTTTTAAAGAAAATGCTTGAGTAGCAAGTTAGGTCTTGTCATATTGAACAATTAGGCATAAGTTTTGAGTCAATCAAAGGTTTATTGAGAGACTAGATATGCAATCTTTATTTATATAGACCTCTCTGTAAAAATCCATAATTAATTACATAAAAATATATTCTAATTTTTGAATGCAAGAAAGTGTTCAATAGAAACTGAACTATCATATAAACCATATTTCGAAAGTTAGTTTAGCCATTCCAGGGACTAGATACAGAACAAAACCCATGAATAATCGTACATTTACGCTCGGAGCCCCTTAACTCAACCGGAACCGGGTAATAATGTTAGGGTAAGTAAAAATTTGTACGGAATCCTCGGTGCGCGAGTCCGACTCGCACTTGGCGGGTTTTTTATTCATATTATTGAAAATAGACTTCCGCTTGTAATACAAGCTACAAGCTTTTGTAAAAAAAGTCCCCTAGGTCGTAGAATATAACATATGCTAACTTACGAAGTGCTATAAAGAGATATAAGTAACACATTTTTTTTATAGAGAACAACTGAACATAGTCAACTTTCTAGGTTAAGAAATCTTTTTTCAGTTTCCGCGCTTATCACTCATTTAAATAAAACACTTAGGGTCGATTTCACCAACATAGTATAAGCCTTATTCCAATAATAAATCATTAATTACTCGTGAGTAAACTCATTTTACTTTTCACCAATAATTAACCTTAGGATAAAATCTCTAAACTGGAGAAAATTCCTACACCGCCAATTTTGGCTGAGTAAACTGTTAGACGTGGAATAGCATTGTCAATGTCAAGTGAATTCCATACTTTTTCCCATTTGATGTATTACCCGAAAAAAATTAAAAATATGCAGTACCATTGCTCAAGCATGGGACAAACTGTCTATCTTAGTTGGGTGCATTACGATTTCATTAAACTCACTCGTTCAACGTTACTAAGCAACTATGCGAGAGGAAGTTATAGACTAGCGTGGTGAAAAGAAATTGAAGTTACCATCGAGTAACGTTATACTCTTTTGTAAATAAAATGTTGGTGAAATCGGCCCTTAATGTGATAATGTACGCGTACGCTAAGTATATAATCCGTTTATAGTAGTTTACAACTGACACATAATTAAATGAGAGTCTAAAGCACTTCATAATAGGATCACACGAGTGTTTAACGTCTAATTATGTACAGTTGCATACACTAAATAGTTTATCTACATCCATATATTACATCTTCTTTCATGTTTGCCATGTTCAACTATAGAGCCAGGGACCATGTATACCGGGAGTCAACCCGGCGCCCCTCGGCGGACGGATCTGTACTGTAGTTTTTTTTTCATGATGCAGTATAGAATATGCCAACATTTTGTATTGAAAAGCTGCTCTTACTTAGGGTTTTAAACATATTAAAGGATTTACCGTAGGGGTGTAAATAAAATTGATTTATTAAAAAAAAATAGTGTTTGTGCATATTTAAATTTTATATAAAGAATGATTATTTAGTTAAGGATTTTTTATATAAGTTGATTTGTTTCTTTAGATAAGTTTTAAAATGTCTTGAATCCTACTTTGTACTCCTTACTTGATACGAGCGATTTTTGTACATATATATCTAATTGGTTTCCCTGAAACGGCTCTAACGATTTAGATGGAATTTTGTATTGATTTAAACTTACACGATTTTCACTTATTATCACAATAAAACGGGGCTCAATCGCGTATAAATATGACTTATTTAATTATCTCGAAAGAAGCGTTCCTTCGAGGCTATGGACGTAACGCGACGTTCGAAACGGCGAAGAATTACCAAATAAAGGTAATTAAATAAATCGCATTTACACGCGATTAAGCCCCGTTTTGTTGTGTTTTAATATTTGGTAAGTAGACAAAGCTTTGCCTCCCAAGTTTATGGAGTTAAGCTCGGTCGCCCATATTCTAGATAGTTCTAGATACATTGAGCAGTATATTTTCATGTACAAAGGGAATCACGAATATAATGATTCTATTATTTAACCGACTTCAGAAAACGAGGAGGTTCTATGTGCCAACTGTATGTATTTTTTAAAATGTAAGTATTCACCAATTTCTCTGTCAATTGGGAACCGATTTTTCCACTGTACTTTTTTTTTTTTTAATGTATGTTCACCAATTCCCCTGTCAATTGGGGCGAGATTTTCAATTTTTTTGTGGACTGCTTTGTGTTTCACATAACGTTAACTAAGAGTGCAAAGCTGCTAAAACCTTTGCAATTTATTGAAATAATATGTAGATAATCTTTATTATAGACCCAATAAGTAGTTTTTCGTAAAAATAATCCCAAGAAGTTAGCAGGGTTACACTCTTAGCCAACGATAAGCATTTAGGTTTTTTTTACTAAAAAGGAGTTTTGTTTTAATTTTTTTACAAACGAAACGCAAGGAGGCCATTAATATCTGCGTATTATGATTTATTATATATTCGACTTGCGGACATCACTAATTTTAGTTCCATGGACACTCGTATCTGCCTACCAGTGCCTACAGCGCCAAAATGGCCATAATCAAATACGTAACAAAGATAAGTTGACAGCCGCCAGTCAAGTGGTAATATATAGAGTTCAGTGGTATCTAGTACTTATAAAATAGTAGATTTGTTTTACTATTGACCATAAGAAGTAGTAAATAAATATGCAGAAGTGATTATTTGTACGAGCAAAGGAGGCAAATACAATGTTAGCTCTTAGGCTCACTTTAAAAACTTCAATGGTAAGAAGAATTTTGGTACTTATGTACAATAAATTGTTTACATGCACGTTTTTTGTTTAATTTTTTACACTTATTTTCCTTAAAGGTATACAGGGTTGAGCAATTCAAATTGCTTAGTGTGTCGAAGTCTGAGAGATGAAAATTTAGTCTGAGAAACCGATTTAAGAAATTAAAAAGAAAACCGGTTAATTGCTAGTCCAGCTCGCGCACCGAGGGTTCCGTACAAAGTTTCACTTAATAAGAGGCAAACTTAACCAAACCGAGTTATCCAAAAATTATTTTTATCGTTATGAAAAAAAACCAGCCTGATATATATCTTTTTTTATTATTATTTTAAGGACCTTTATACAGGTGTACATATCGGCCCTGTAAAAGCCAAAACCATGTCACAAACAAATGTAATAAATGGAAACCACGGAATATTAAAAACAAGGGAAGCGGCGTACCCGTTTAATAAGAGAACCAATGTCGCCAAAACGCACACTGTCACAATAACACACAGATAAATCTACAAGCTGATTGGTCTAAGTTTATTGTGCAAAACGAAGTAAAAAACTTTGAGTTGGTTATATAATTAAAACCTTCCCCCTGAGGTATTTCCAGAGCGCTATAACATGGGATTCTTCAAGAAGCGAGTTAAAAGGGCTCTCAAAGGTTGGCAAAATATTGACGACCGGTTTGGCTCAGTGGGAGTAACGTTGCCTGCGAAGCTGAGGTCCTGGGTTCAAATCCCGGTAAGGGCAAAATATTTGTGTGGTGAGCAATAAATATTTGTTCCTGAGTCTTGGATGTTTTTCTATGTATATAAGTAATATATCTATTAAATATATCGTCGTCTAGTACCCATAACACAAGCCTTATAGAGCTTACCATGGGACTAGAGCGATTTGTGTAAATATTTATTTATTTATATGGGCGATTCCTCCGGTGTTGCACATATCCATGGGCGACGATGACTACTTTCCATCGGGTGGCTCGACTGCCCTTTTGCCACTCTTTACATAAAAAAAAAAAACCTTATGCCTATGGTATAATATCCGAATTCGAGCATACGTTTTAGGACTTACGACTAATCGAATTCGATTATTATCTCTTGACTGAGAGACCAACGCTGCCCTACCAGGCAAAATAACCATATGTTTCATACACTTAATATGGCACATATGCTTTTTTGATTATTAGGGCGGAACGCCACTTGGCGTCCAATAGAGACACTAATTGCCAGCCATCTAGCGTCGAGTAGCCAAACTAAGAAGTATTTAGGGATGTGCAATACTTTTTTTATAACATCAATATCGAGAAGACTGGCCTGGTTGCATATGGACAATGCGTTGTGTAAGTAAGTATACCGGGTGGAAATTGTTAATACCACCTGAAGGGATAGTACCTACTTTAAATAATGGAGACAGCAAATATCGCTAAAAGGAAACGTTCCTTTATTTTAAAGAAAGAAAACTAATTCAAAGGTTTTTAAAAATATTGTATTAACAGGATCGTGAACCGCTTGTTCTAAACACGATTTTCAAAATCAAAATATATACAATACCTAGTTTTACACCATACCTACATTTCCAAAAGTATTTTCATGACTTACATTTATGGGGTGTCAAAATTTACTACTCTAATTTCTACACATACGATTAGGATTGTAATTCTCACTTCTATAACTTTAGTAATAATTTATAACGACAATAATGTTAATTTTATTGCGTAGGTCAGCTGCACAGAAACTGGACTCTCCCTGCATATTACCGTTCACTGCAGCTGACTGTACATAAAAATGTATACGTAAGAGAGTGAAATGAGTAGCAAAAAGTATTTAAGCGTGTTGCTTCTGGTGTTGCGGGTGTTCTAAGACGTCGATAATCACTTAAAACCAGGTTGGAAGCGTGCTTGTGTAGTACAAATAAAAAAAAACCAGCCAAGTAAGAGTCAGACTCGCACACGAAGGGTTCCGTACCATTATCTAAAGATAATGACAAAAACTGACGTCTTTTGTATGGGAGCCCCACTTAAATATTTATTATAGTATGTTTTTATTAATTTGTTGGTATAGCGGCAATAAAAATACATCATTTATGAAAATTTCAACAGTCTGGCTATCAAGGTTCTTGCGATACACCCTGGTGTTCGAAGTTTTAGTAATACGGTCCCGAACCCCTTTGGGTACGGAACCCTAAGAATGAAAAAATACTGTAATGTGCGGGTAAATGAGTGTACAGTGTACACATTTTCTGCTTGTGTACGTTTAGAAAAGTTCTAGATATACGCACAAACCATGCAGATGCACATTTATCTACCCAAGTTATTCTGCATTTGTGTTGCAAACCTATCGTAAAATTCGGATTATCGATATCGATACATTATAGATTAAGATTACACCCTCGCACTAGATGAGTAGCGCGAAACTGATGCAATCTTCTAGAATGTTTGTTAACAATTATGACAGATAAAATTCGATCTTATTACACTTACATAAGATTGATTCTTGTATTGTACAATGCCAAAAAATGAGGAACGAAAGGAAAATTTACATAAAAAATAAATTTTAATTAAATAACAATCGGCGGCGGCGAACTGAACGCGGTTGAGCACTGCGGTGCCTATCGGTGGCACACGTGCCACGCCTACTTTAGGCTTCTACTGTTTTTTCTGTTCGGTGATGGAAACATCACAAAACTAAACAGACAGATATGTAATGGTTATAATTTTCCTAGATAGCATAAGTAGTTTTTGAGATATGGCGCTCCAAGACAGACAGACAGACAGTCGCACAGGGTTGCTTTTTACCTTTTTGGCACAGAACCCTAAAAATGAAATTTTTCTTAAATCCAAAAACAAAGCCGTGGTTCCTCAGACCAAATTATATCTATGTCAGGTTCCGACTTTTTCATACGGCCCATTTGAATCGCTCACCTATATTGTCCGCTATATTAAGTTTCTAGAAAAAGGCAAGCACCAGAGAGGTTACTCCGAAACCTGAAGAACGAAGTTCGTATGGCGCTATCCCGCTCATTCCAATACAGCTCAACATAAGAGCGAGAGGGACTGCACGTTACGAACTTCTAATTTCCAGTTTCGGAGTAACTCCTCAGTAACCACATGACTGATCAGTTAGCCTTAGGGAGCTCGCACACGGCAACTTTTTGTCGCTCTGTTTTAATAGGCTATTTGGCAATTTTTTTATGGTATGTTATAAAACGACGTCTTAATAGTAGAAATATTGGTGAAAAAACTACTCCAATATCATAAACATCATACAACGACGTTAAAAGCACATTTTTGGACTTACCCAAAAAACGCTTCATACTAAAGCCTACAAGCATGTGACGTCACACGCTAGTATCTTGTATAGGGAAAATAAGAACTTTGTTCTGCGGCTATGTTAAAACATGCGTTTATCGAAACGGTTTTATAACACAAATTACAAAGCATTTTATGGGTTATTGAATGATATTATTGGTTATTAATATTTTCATACTTTAAAAATGGACTTTCCCACCCAACTTTAAAGACTCATAAAACAAGCTACACGTAAGGTATTGAACAATCGAACTCAAAATTTCAAAGTAGTTTTTTTATTTTGCTTGGTTTATTTAGGATCTTATATAATTTTTACATGTTTTTTCTACTGTCAAATACCCTATTCAACGGCACTTCTGCATTGTTAACATAATGACCGCCACGTAATCTTTCGGTATCATATTGGTGTACCTAATATTTACAACGACATCGACATTAAGATATAAACTTCATATTAAATTCTGTTTTGCTAGAGAGAGACAGAATCAAATGTTTGATGTCGTATATCTTAGTTATTTTTAGGGTTCCGTACCCAAAAGGTAAAACCCTATTACTAAGACTTCGCTGTTCGTCCGTTTGTCACCAAGCTGAATCTCCTGAACCGTGACAGCTAGACAGTTGAAATTTTCACAGATGTATTTATGTTGCCGCTATAACAACAAATACTAAAAACAGTATAATTTTATATTCTTGAAATACAAAGATCCAAATAATGAAAAAATTTCAAGACTCCGACCGGATTTGAACCAGTGCCTTTGTTACAAGATCATTGTATTTTTAACCGGCTTTTCGCCGTCAGCGCACCTGGTGAACATCTATGAAACTAAATACTCACCCTAACAGACCGAACTTTACAGTTGCCACATGGTAGCTAGAGATGTCGCTGTAGTGTAAACATTGATTAAAAAAAACAGTATAATTTTATGTCTGTCTGTCTATATCGGTAACTAATATAAAATGATCGAACACCGAGTACATTTTGCTTAGGAGTAGGGCTCTGCTAACACTGGATTTTCATAGATACGGCCGTTTGCAGCGTATATTTTGTACGGAACCCTCGTTGCGCAAGTCTGACTCGCACTTGGCCGATTTTTATTACAGTTATTCAAAACATATTTTTTCTCTACTGTTTGTTACACCAGTAAGCTTTTATTAAAGCAAAAATAAAAAATCATGCATACCTTTTCCCTGTTAGGAAACTAAATGAAAATCTGTAAAATTGGGACTAAATGAATATCATGTCTACAAAGTATTAACGAAATGAAACAACCTTATTTAAAAAAAAAAAACAATTTAATATTACACTTATTTATTACCGTACCAATTACCAACATAGATTAAGACGAACATTCAACACAAAACTTTATATTCATAATAGTTAACATACGTTAAATGCGTTAAAATGTTTGCAAATATAAATATCATCATTTAAGTTATCCAACTTCTGGGGCAGGCTGGGAAGTCTCTTTTGAATTCATATTGTTGGATAGAGACTTAATACAAGTTACAAGCTTTTGTGAAACGGGTCCCTGATCTGAGGAGCACTTTGATTTTGAAATATATTACTTCTCTCTCGGTCTCCTGCAGAACGACATTTGAGTGAGAAGGACACCATTATTTGAACTTTGAAATATAACGCTTAAGGGCCTGCATCGTCAGTCGAAAAGCGGGCCAATGAGTAGAATTTGTAATAAGGGACGCATTTATTGCTCGGGCGCATCAAAGAAAGAGAAAGCTAATACACTGCTTGGGGTTTTTTGTCGTAAGCGTCAGATGTAAAAGTACAATGAAATCGAAGATATTATTATGTTTTGTTAACATTACAGTTAATCGCGTAAAAGATGAAGTTCCCTTCATCTTCAATTATTTTATTTTTTACATAATTTAGTCTAGTACAAACTAGACATAAAACGGAAAATGAAGACGCGTTTTCGGATAACTTTTCTATCGAGGAAATTTTCAACAAACATGTTTCCGCATTAATCTTTGAATATGTTATATAGTCAAAAAACACATATCTGAAAACCAGCCTGTTTATATACCAGATTTGACAAAAAACACGCTATATGTAGGATTTTCACAACTTGTAAGGAAAATTATATGGATTTTAGATTCTTATCCATAAAAAAGAATACTCTGTTGGCAATCTAATTGCGGTTTGAACTATCTAGACCTACTGGGAGACAGTTGAGAGTTTGAGACTTAGTTTTCGATGGCTACTTTTTTTCGTGGACAAGCCTTATAATCAGCTGTCAAATACGTTGTTTGGGGATTTTACCAGAATCTACTGAATGCCCTAAATTCGTTCACAGTCCAGTGGCCCACATATGGAGCACGACAAACCAGCTACACAGGTCCATGTTCAATTAATGGGACACGACCAACAACTTCATAATTCGTGTCTCATATATGGACCACAATAAAAATATATTTAAAAATAGAAAACAATATACGGGACTAAAACAGTAACATGTTTTAAGGAGACCATTTTACTACTTAACTAGTTTATAAGTACTACTTAATGGACTAGGCTTCAACTTTGTGCTCTTATTTAAAATTATTGCACAACACTAAACTATACATATAACAGGATGTTATTTAGCAGATATTGTAAAATAGCTCTTAAAATATTGTAATAAGATCTATAAGTTGTCTTTACAACTCGGGCCCTATCAAGATATGGTGATAACATTTACATTTTACTCATTTTTAGAGTTTTTCAGTCACCAGTTAAGACTAGTAGATGACCACATAGATGTAACAAAGACAGACATTACATTAACTGGTCAACAACTGGCGCCTGGTCAACTAGGGTCGACCATTACTCTATCTTTATAGACCCGAGAATATACAGCGATAAAGTAGGTAAGACTAAGTACGTAATTAAACCTTATTTTGTAATTGTTATTCACATTTTACAATACATTTTTGGGTCCATTTCCATTTTTGTGTAGTTTTTAATGGATTATTTTGCTTTTCACTGCTCTGATATGTATTTTTATAATATCATAGAATCTGTGTTACTAAGCGCATAAACATACGTGATTAGTACACCTTTAAAGCGATAGAGACATCGAGAATATTATCAACATGAATAGATAAGACTGGACACACGATTTTCGCCACAGATCTGTATATGCATGAAGAACACTTTATTTATATTTGATAATTTATAGTTGGTAAGATATGGGAACGAATGGGAACCTAATCATACACAAAAACGGAATGGACTCGAAACAAAGATTTTATTAATTAGATGAAAGCAAAAAAAGCACTATCTACAATGAAACGATCCGGTGGCCACACGGCAGAAGATAGGAGCCGTGTGCCTTACTGGCCCACTATCAAAGTCCTTATTCGCATATCTTTGTTTTCAGCTAAATTTTGTTCATATCACGTGTTTCTTCCTGTCCTCTGTGTTCCTTTTAATCGACTCTGTGATAACGTGACAGAATCGATAAAAGTGACGACATATATAATTATGTTAGTCCCATCTCCACAAATACCCTTAAAATCACTTGGTGACAGTTTCTGACTTTCATGCATGGTTATCCTGAACCCGTCACGGCGAAACGCCGAGGTTAATTTCGATAATGAGTTTTGATATATACGTGTTTGAGAAAAGATATGAGAATAAAAAACAAAAATAATTCTGAAGATTAAGGTTTGTGCTATTTTCTCGTGAAGCCCAGTCATGAGGCTGCTTCATATGATATGTGAGTATTTTTGAAATTGTTACCAAATTTAAAACACTGTACTTCAAAGAGTTCAATGTTCTGCCACGCATCGAATAAGTAATTATACATTATTAAAAGACAAAAGTTCTCTTCAAAATTTGGAACATTAGCCCTCGCAAGGAACAGACAATGCATGTGTTTTGCCCAAGAATGAATATAGTATTGAAAGTCATGTATGTACGGTCAAGTAATTTAATTTGTGTACCCTTTCGTACCTTGTCATATTGACATTGATATGGAATCTCTATCGGCTTTCATATTGATTTTGACCGTGACAAGGTATGAAATGGTATATAAATTAAATTCCTTGGCTGCCAATAATGGAACACCAGAAAATTGTATGAAATGTGTACCAAAATTATCAATAATCAATAGTACGTCATAGATGGATTATTGACGCAATATTAAGTGTCTAGTCCATATTTGGAACATGGGCCATCGCTTCGAACAGTCCTTGGCGTGCCGTCTCGTATTTAGTAAGTCACATCCTATAGCTGCGTTATGTTTCATATTTGCATTTTTATAGCACAGAGTATCCAAATGGTGTGCTATTGCATCGAAGTCACAGTATTGAAAGTCTGCCTGTTCCATATTTGGATCACTGGGCCTCAAAAATGAATCAATAGGGCATCATACATTGAGTAATTAATAAAACACAATTGAAAGTCACATCTGTCCCACATGTTTTCCACAGTCTACGGGCTCGTGAACTTGGTGGAGATGTCGCGCACCCTCTGCTATGGGCGCTTGAAGTAGGTCTCGTCCACGCGGCGCGCGAGCGCCAGCAGCGGCGCGTGCTTGCGGAGCGCGTCCGCCAGCCGTCGCCGCGGCAGCCGCGTCGTGAGGAGCGTGAACACGTGCCCGAACACCAGGGCGTCCAGCTCCGTGGGCCTGGAACAAAACGGATACTAAAAATATGTTCCGAGACAAAATAAACCTTTCATGAAAATATGAGGATAGACGCTAATACTCAATGATATACTATAAGAAGAGGTAGATAGTTTACCTACACGAAAATCCATGTGTAATAAATTAATAGTTTAAAAAACACTAGGAAAACACGCTATACAAGACTTTTCTAACAAATCCAAACACAGCTATGATACGATTTTCCATCATGAAGTTACAGTTCATATCTTCCGGCTCCATCATCAGATCACTTCGACAGTACCATATTATCGTATTGTCATCAGAACTACATACAGCTGCCAATTTTCATGACGCTACGATCCTTGAAAGACGGTTAAATTAGTTACCTTAGATTCTATTACATAGTTAGTTACATTCAGGACGACCTAATAAAAGCGTGTGTAACGCGGCAAACCTCCTTGGCACAATACTGGCCCGTAATAAATTGCATCGGGAAAATTTGAGTTCCACGATTGTCTTTTGTTTGTGGGAAACAGGTCCCGACTCGACTCGTTTGACTTTAACTTGTGCTGCACAAATTATGAAAGATCAGAGATTTAAAATATATTACTTTTAGTTTATGTTCTTTATTTGTATATAGTCTATTTTTATTATATGTTTTACATTACCACGTCCTATCTTTTATTCCCGACGACTAGCCGGGCTACACGTGTTAGAAATGGCCAGGCTTATGCACACACAAATCTGACAATATTGCAATACCACACTAATCGTAAATGCTTTTAGACGCTTGTATTGAGTAATTAGTGCAAAATCTCATTTTTGTTTATTTGACGCATAATCTCATATATAACAAAGTACTCAGTGCACGAGACTGAGTTAAGGTTTACCAATTGACGTAGTTTTGGTGCGCCATCTTCGGAGTCCGTATAACCTACCTACCTCTTTTTATGTTATATCATTGCTAATACTACTATTTTTAGGCAGATGATTATCAATACCGCGTTATGTATTATGTTTGTGCCTTAAATACGTGTAAATAACAATCTACCCGGACTATATTGCGTATATTATCTCATTTTAGTTCCTAACGTTTCGGATGCTTCATAGCATCCATGCTCACAGGTAAACAGACACAAGCAGGAGTATTACACAGGACAATTTTACACGAATCGAACTAGTCCCATGGAAAGCTCAATAAGGCTTGTGTTATGGGTACTAGACGACATATGACAAATTACATAACATAAACGCTTTAAAATCCGTTTAAATTATTTCATGTAAACATCTAAGAAATATAAAAAAAAATATTGAAGAAATTTACGAGTTTACTACATAATAATAAAGTGAATACCATTATCACACATAACTAGGCCACAACACTAGAATATATTTAAAGATAATAATCGTATATCAAACAATAGATAAATTGTGTTATAAAAAACAAACAATACATTGTGGAAATTAGTGACCTGCTTTTTGTAATGAATACTATATATTATTATTAAGTAGTATAAAGTATTGGTGAAGATTAGCTATGACAATGATGATTGATGATCGACGTCAGATCAGTATCTATTCTTTATACGAGAGAGTATGGAATTCACAATAGATGTCACAGTCACGGTCATGGATACATGTGAAGTGTGACAGACCAATTAAGGCCAGCAGGTGACCGCAGCGGTCAAATAAAGATACGAAATATTAACTGGTCAACTACAGGGTGCATGGTCTATTACATTACAGACAGAAAGAGAAACAAAAGTAGCGTAAAATGTTCGTGCATGCAGCTCTCCGTGGGGGCCACATATGGTCTCACCGGAAGATCAGCGCTGGCTCCCGAGCCGGCATTATGTTGAAGTGGGACCATTTCGGGGCATAGTTTTATTTTTTTGTATTTAATTTGTTTTTTTTTTCACTTGCATATGCTAAGCTACCGAATAAATATATTTTCTTTGTCCTTTTTTTCTAGCGGAAAATCTTAATACTACACTGTCGTGACGGGATTGGTCAACAACTGGTGCCTGGTCAAATATAGGGTCGAACACCATGACAATGACGACATTTAAAAATAACGTTTTAAATAAATAGCGTGACCATTGTCGGATTTTTTTCTACACAATGAATGCCTCTTAGACAGTGACATTCTATAAACTCCATACTCTCTGGTTCTACTTAACTACCGATTTACTCAACCGGTGAGAGGCGCGGTGCGTGCGCTAGGGGGGGGGGGGGGAGTCGCGCGCGGCAGATCGCCGCCCGCCCGTCATCCGTGTAACCTGCTTGTCGCTACACCCCCGCGCCTCTTAATAACTCTTAATAACATTTGACAACATTTCAAATTTCCAAGTCACATTAAATTGCGACCCATTTTGTTAATTTTTTTCAAGAAATCATAATTGAATAGGGATATTTTCGATTATTAAAAAACGTGGTTATATTTACTTTTTTTATCCTCTATTTGATTTCATAGGAAAATAGCCCGGTAAAAAAAATGAAATGTTGCCGATTAAATCTATAAATACATTTAAAAATAACGTTACTCACGTGACTGCCATTCAACACAGTAAATATTACTCAAAATCCTTTCCAAGAATATATATTTTAGAAACACAACCAAACGAAAATATGTAACAAAACTGGAATTGCCAAATAGAATTTGGCTAGCGAAACATGATAACAAAATGCTACAAATTCGGAAAAATCATCACCTGGCAATACAGAATGTATAGAAATTTGGTAGGTTTTATAATTTGTCAGCTTTTCAATATGTAAAATTGTTGCCATATAAGGAATTCTGTTTCAAGGGTCAATATCATGTTTCTCTGGCCAAGCCCTACATGTTTGAACATTAATCGATATCCACTCGGATGTTATGTTCAGCTTCTTTCTGCTGTATGTATTCCATGAGCTTCGTAACACTGATTTCTTCTTCAAGTGGGATCTTCAAATCGGTGTTAGTGCCTAGAAAAGTTATTATCTATACTAGTATAAAGCTGTAAATATGAAATGTCTGTACAAACTGTACATTGAGGATTATTTCAAAAATACCATTGTAACGGATTTTTTTTTTTCGATTTTTTGATTGTTTGTATGTGTCGTTGTGGCTTCATCACGCCAAATCGCCTAAACGGATTTCAACTATTTTTGGTACACGGATAGCTGGGCATCCACAGATAGTTATAGGATACTTTTTACTCGACTACGCTAAAAAAAGAGGGTTGTAATTTGTAAGTTTGCGACTTACAAATCTACTTGCATATTAACTCTGTTAGGCAGCTATCACATGGTCAATACAGATCGCGAGCCCTTCACTCTCCTGCGATCCACAACCTTGGTTGGATCGTGATCTGAATAACCTTGTAATGGCTGCATAATTTGTAATATTGTGGTACGAAAACAAATAAAGAAATGCAAAAAAATAAATGAAAAAACCTTCAAATTGTGGGATGGAAGTGACTTCTGAAACACGATCGCCTCCGCTGTACGCGGTACACTCTTGAGTGCTAAAAATAACAGCAAACCGTGGTTAACCCTCACAGGACATTTGTATGTACTTGGCGAACAAGCCACGTGATGGAAAATAGCAATTTCATCTCAGTCGCTAAAAAGCTCCATTTACAACGCCAAATCTGCGTGGAAAAGTTCGTTTTATCCGATTTGTTATAATTTCATAGTTATTCTTTCATCTCACATTTTCATCGCTGTAGTGAGATGAAAAGTGCCTAGAAAGCTTCGTTACGCTTTGGAATATATATTTGAACCACTCGCTCCACTCGTAGTTCAATTATAGATTCCTTCGCTTATACTCGGCTTTCAATTCAAGCACTCGCGCCAAATAATAACTTGCGGCCTTCCAACAAATAAGCATACTACTCAAAACAATATAGAGGCCACTGTTGCGCGGAGAATTTCGGTTCAGTTTTTGTGGTTACAATAAACTAATCTCATCTCAATTTAACAATTGACTTTTTAATTCATCGATTATTAGCAAAACAAAAGGCTTTTTAGCTGCAGAGTATGTAAAATAGATTTTACCAACTAATATACATTCTCACCTTACGATCAAAATTTTTAGTGGCCCCTTTATTGTTTTGAGCACTATATTATCGCAGATTAGTGGTATGCAGACTCGTGCATAGAGTCACGCCTCTTTCCCATTGGGGTAGGCAGAGATTAATCTGAAAAGTATACATTCCAACTTTACCACGCTGACGAATAATATACTTTTCCACGCAGATTTGCCGCTATAAAGGGAACTTTTCCGGGCTATAAATTCTACTCAATTTACCTCGAATCGAGAATAGAGTCGCAACATTTCTCGAGATCAACACCGATAGAAGTACCATCATTGTCGGAATGCATCATATCCTCTTCAATCGTCTCGAGATCATTCTTCACGTCTACATCAGAGCTACTGAACTCGACAAAGTCGAACTCCTTGTCAGCATCGTTTTCAACAATGTTGTCGATGATATTATCTATGAATTAAATAAAGTTTATTTCAAATGCCATCAAAACAATAGAATGGACTTAAGGCACTGGTCCCACCAATGCCGAGAAAGCGATTAGCCATCGGCGATTTTCTCGCCCAAGATACGAACAAAAGATATACCCTCTGTGAGTAAAAGAGACACATATATATTAATAGTTCATCGCTGACTGTTCACACTGTTAGCGAAAATGAAATGAAAAATTTCGAAAATCTTGAAATTTTGTTTATATGTAGTAATAAGTCTCCTTATAGTCAGAAAAAATTACAGATTTTTCTGTGGCTTAGAAAAAAATAAAAAGATGAAAAGGTGTTGGTGGGCCTATATGACAGCTTATACGGTACGGCAAGAATAACAGTACATTTACAGCCATTTTAATCGAAAACATCAATGGTGCATTTGCGGTACCGTATAAGCTGTCATATAGGCCAACCCAAACCTTTTCAACTTTTTATTTTTTTCTAAGCCACAGAAAATTCTGTATTTTTTTCTGTCGATAAGGAGAGTTATTCCTACCTATAAACAAAATTTCAATTTTTTTGATAATTTTCATTCATTCCCCATTCGGTATACATTACTTCTCCATCATGATGCCAGGCATACACTTAAGTATTCGGCGACCCAGCAATTTACGTCGAATGGTCGTTGTCAACTGTCACTTGTCACGAAATCGAAGCCGGAACCTTTGGATAATCGGTCCAACGTGCCAACCTCTCCACCAGCGAGCAATGTGGTGGACACTATACTTTTATTTTTGAAGGGTTCTAAGTATTAACCTTAACTTCGGTTTTTTTATTAGTATCAACCTTCGGATTCCTCGTAGGCACCCTGTATAATGTAACTAATCAAATAACCTATAATGTCCGCGATGTATCCGCATGCGTCGTCTGTCTCGGCGGGTTTCTTGTACGGAGACCGACTTCGGAAGCTAGTCAGGCTTCCGGCTTCGGAAGCCATGATTGTTATTTCCTTTGAAGCGAATGGCTTGAAGCCTGCGTGATAAAACATAGTCTCTGTAGGCGCATGAAATTATAATCATAATGTATTGAAGTAATAAAGTTTATTCTAAGAATATAGCAACCGCAACCAGCAAACTTAAGCCTCTATGACACTATAGCTTGATAAGATCTTTCGTGACACCCCCAAGGTATGCGGGCGACGGGGGGAAAGACAACGGGAGAGTATAGTAAAAAATATTTTACTAGCGCGAATCCACTTAGCTTTGTACCCGATGAACAATACTCATTATCTGCATTGTTAACTGTGGCCACAACTGCCACTTCTAAATGTAAGGCGTTCTTAATACAAATGACTTACACTAAATTAGTCTTTAAGTCAAACGAAATAAGGTTTACTCTTAAACAAAAAGAACACAGATGTTGGTCACTTCAACATCATCCTAAGCATCGATACGAACTTCACTGCTCTTTCACTTACGATGTGGCCAACACCTGTGTTCTTTTTGTTTAAGATTAAATCTTTTTTCGTTTGACTTAAAGACTAAGTCATTTGCACTGACAACGCCTTACATTTCGAAGTGGCAGTTGTGGCAACAGTTAACAATGCAGATAATGAGTTGTTCATCGGGTACAAAGCTAAGTGGATCGGTCTAGAAAAATAATTTTGACTATAAAAAGTGTGCGCGCAGCATGGTCAATCGTCTCTCCGCCGCGCGCACGCTTCATAACCCCCCCCCCCCCCACTCCTACTCGCCCGCAGACCATAGGAAGAACTTGTCAAGCTATAAAAAGATGTGTTGCAACGCTACAATAGGGAATATGCAATTTTTTTCTGTACTTCGTTGCCATGGTATTAAAGACTATACACTATTAATAATTAAGTTTAAAAAACACTAGAAAAACACGCTTTACAAGACTTTTCTAACAAATCCAAACAAAGCTATGATACGATGTTACATCGTGAAGTTCCAGTTCATATCTTCCGGCTCCATCATCAGATCAGTTCGAAGATGGTTAAATTAGTTACCTTAGATTCCATTAGTTAGTTACATACAGGTCGACCTAATAAAAGCGTGTAAAAATTAAGCATATTCCCAATTGAGGCACCGTCATTTTAGTTGCGTGGATCAGTTTTCCTGACTGCGAGAGTCAAATACGATAGATATAATTAATATACTATTTAATGCAGACTAGTCTTATGAAAAACGTTCTAAAATATGGAGAAGTGCTTCAACCACGCTACTTCTGTATTTTATATTATACTTCTATATTTATTATTAATAGGTAAGTAATTCACAATAAAAAATATTTAAGTACATATACTAATTTTATATAAATATACTGAACAATAGAGCTGGTTTTGTCAAATCAATTTCCGAATGATTACCTTAACCCTTTACAATACGTTCCATATATGGAACACTACGTTATGTATGGATGTTGACTAAGTCGCTACCAAATTGGGATGTTGACAATGGGGAATGGATGAAAATTTTAAAAAATCTTGAAATTTTGTTTATAGGTAGGAATAAGCGTCTTTATCGTTAGACAAAAATTTCAGATTTTTCTGTGGCTTAGAAAAAAATCAAATGTTGAAAAGGTGTTGGTGGGCCTATATGACAGCTTATACGGTACGGCAAGAATAACAGTACATTTACAGCCATTTTCATCGAAAACATCAATGGTGCATTTGCCGTACCGTATAAGCTGTCATATAGGCCCACCAAGTAGTATGTTTGCCGCAAGTTTTGTTTTTCAGTTTCATAGAAATTTGTATGGGATTATATGGCTTTCTTTTAAACCCTAGGGGCTAAATGTACTATTTTAGTTTCGCTTCGCGAAGCTAATATGACCTGCTTTTTGAGCAGGAGAAGTGTAAACAAAATTTCAAGATTTTTGAAAAAAAAATTCATTCCCCATTCTTCACAACTTTTTTCTGTGGCATGTTATAGAACGACCTCTCAATAATAGAAAACATTGGCGAAAAATTTCCTTCAATCTCATATAAACTCCCCGAGATACAACAATGTTTAAATCACATTTTTGGACTTTCCCAAAAAACGCCTCACACTAAAGCTTAGGAACGTGTTACGTCAGACATTCCTACCTCGTACGGGGAAATTAAGAACTTTGTTCTGCAGCTATGTTTTAACTTGGGTTTATCGAACCGGTTTCACAACAAAAGTTACCATACATTTCATGGGTCAGTCAATGGTATTATTAGTTATTAATATTTTCATACTTCATAAATGGACTGCCCATCCAACTTTAAATACTCGTAAAACTAGCTACACGCAAGGTTTTTATTTAGGATTTATATCATAGAAACTGTAATTTCGCATCAAAATGATATTTTACTTGAGCATAGTCAACATCCCAATAGTAGGCTAAACTTCCCGTACCGAACACGTCTCCGCGCTGTCCGTCGAAGGCCTGGGGCCGCTTGTGTGCGTGTGCGCGTGCGCGGCGCGGGTTGCGTGCGCGCGCATGCGCACTCGCGCCGCGCGCCGCCGCCGCCGCGCACGACACCAGCTGCTCCTCGCGCGGCTTTACAACCAAATTACGTCAACATCGATTCGTCTTCGTCAGCTCCCCGGCCCCCAATTTAACTTCGGGTTGTCAAAACGTGTTTCGTGTAAAAATTGCATTGGATTTATTCAAATATAATAATAATTAGCAAAAAAAATATTTCGATTAATATTATCGTGTAAGACTAGCCATATTTTAGGTTTTTTTTTTTTACTTAATCTCTCTTTTTTTGCAACGTTTCTTGCAAAATAAAATATACGTGATATTCGCGGGGCTTCTCCCCAAAGTAAAATTAGATGACATTCAGCCTTTTGAGACACTTAAAGCAACTTTCCCGAGCAAGTGAGATGAACATTTTTTTACTTAACCCATTTTATTTACACTGTTATATACAAAAAATTACGTGATGTTCGCCGGGACCCCAAAGTAAGATTAGAAATTCAGCTTTTTGACACACTTAAATGTACATTTTCCTGCGAAATAAATAAAGGCTTGTAAAAATAATCAAACGCACCGTAAGCTTCATCCGGCTCAGCTTCGCAACCCTTAACATGTGGCACAGCAGGGCGCTGGTGATGGGTTTGATCATAAGCTTCGCCCTGGGGCCGTCGGCTCCGAGGATCGCCCTGATGTGGCCGTAGAGGAGGGCGTCCAGAGGGGTCGGGCTAGGAGGGGGGAAGGATAGAATGTGGATAGGTTAGTCTGTAGGATAGTGGATTTGATCAGAAGCCAAACCCTGGGGCCGTCAGTAGCGCCCTGATGTGACCGTAGAGGATGACGTCCAGGGGAGTCAGGCTAGGAGGGAGGAAGGATAGAATGTATAGGATAGGTCAGTATATACGACACTGGATTTGATCATAAGGCAAGCCTTGAGGTCGTCAGATATCCTGATGTGGCCGTACAGGACGTCTTGTCGGGCTAAGAATACGTACTAGGAGTGAATGTTAATAAGTAACTGATGTGGATTTTGTAGTTCCAACACAAAAAGCTAACAAAAACCTAAAATTGAATACATAAACACGCAATAAGTTTAAAGAATGGCAGTCACGCTCTCACCGATAGTATCATTATTAAATTTACTATAAATTTCAGAATACGTTAAGCACTTACGTTCCGAAGAAATAGTCCTTGTCACCCAGACGCTGACTCAACGAACTGCAGCACTGCTCCACCTGCGAAACAGATTACCTTCAACAAAAACTGTACCCAACTAATTGTAAGAAATTAGTCTTAAGAACTTCATACTAACATGAGTGCAATTAAGGATTTTGATTTTGATTTCAATATAAAATCACAGTCTAGAAATTAAACACGTATTTTAACCCTGTGACAACCCTAGGTTCAGCACCTGTGGCCTTGCGGTGGCGGTATTTACGCACATCAAAGGCGTTGGCCCACTGTATGTTTTTTAGTGTGATAATATCATGGAGTATAAAACTAAGGAGAATAATCTGTAATATCCAAAGTGGAAAAAGGCGTTAAATTGGCTTACACCGATGAACCGATTTGGATGAAATTTGGTATGGAGATAGATTGAGTCCCGGGACATAGGCTACTTTTTATCCCGGAAAAATACTCTTATTCGCGATAAACGAATATAAGGCGGACAAAGCCGCCGGCAGAAGCTAGTTACCTATATGGCGTAACACGTTCCTATACTTTAGTATGGAGCGTTTTTTGAAATTTTAACAATATAGTATCTCGTGGAGATTTTACAAGATTGAAGTAGTGTTTTCCCCATTATTTATATAATTGCAAGGTCGTTCTATACTCGTAACATACCATACAAAAAAGATGTCAACATCCCTATTTCACACTTAAGGCTTACTAATAAAAGATATTTTTCACTTCTCCTGCTCAAAAAGTATGTCATACTAGCTTCGCGAAGCGAGACTAAAATAGTATATCTAGCCCCTAGGGTTTAAAAGACAGCCATATACTTGTAATCCCATAGAAATTTCTATGAAACTGAAAAAAAACTTGCGGCCAGCTACATACTACTTACGAATAATTAAAAACAAACAAACCAACCTGATCAGATTGGCCAAAATTTCTGATCGAATTGCTCAAACTGTACTTTAAATTTTTTCACGAAATATACAATCCCGCCAAAAACATTTCATGTAAAATTGGCAGCCATGACTCACAAGCTCATGACGCTTTCGCTGTAAAAAAGTTATCAGATCCCAGGAAAAACCAAGCCCTCAAGCTCTGACTTTACAGACTGTTAGATAGTTATTTTGCATTAAGACTCCTTGCTATCTTTGTGTAAAAAGCTATGTTTAGGCAGATGTCAGTTTTTTAGTTTGTTCCCTTGTCAATGTTAGAATTACCAGTTACGTTTTATATAATTAATTACGTTTATTACACAGAATTCTTGCATTTCTATTGATATTTCTGCTGATAATCTATCAGGTTATGGGCCCAGGATATCGATAGCGATGTAAAGAGCAAAACTCGGTATAAATAGCATAAAAGTGAGTTATAAAATTTGATTGTCAAAAATGGACGGCTCGAAAATGAACGTCGAACGTTTTTACGGAAATAATTTCCGCCAGTGGAAATTCCAAATAAAATGTGCGCTGAAGGCGAAAGGTATCGATTTATCTATATCAAAACCTAGTTTGACACTTGAAAATGAGGCGGCTATCGCGACGTGGCTGCGGAAAGATGGGACGGCGATGTTCATCATCACGTCGTCGATGGACATCGACGAATTACTCTCATTGAGAATTGCGATAGCGCTGCTAAAATCATGGCAAAACTGGACTCTATATATGAGCAAAAATCTGAGTTTAATAAGATGTTAGTCCATGAGAGATTTTATCAGTATAAAATGAACCCGTCTGACAGTATGGCACAGCATATTTCCAAAGTCGAGAGTTTGGCACAGCAGCTTAAAGACAGCGGAGAAAACATCAGTGACACTGCAGTTATAACTAAAATCATAAGTACTCTACCATCAAAGTACCGCTCAGTCCGTCAAGCCTGGTTGTCACTTGATTCACAACAGCAAACCATTCCGAACCTGACTGCTCGACTTATGGACGAAGAAGCCAGTCTGACGACAGAAGAAAAAAATTCTCTCTTAGCTTCTCAAGAGAAGCATAAGCCAGGGAAGAGTGCTGGTAACAGTAACACGGACAGCAATCAGCACCGCTTTGCTTGCTACAATTGCAACAAACGCGGACACTTCGCAAGAGACTGCCGTGCGAAGAAACGCGCCCAGGGCAAGCCAGTTGATAATACGTTGGCGTTTCACATAGAAGAAAGTGCGAATTTTGTTGATGAGTCGTATAATGACGTCTGGCTTTTGGACAGTGGTGCGTCCGTTCATATGACTTTTAGTAAAGATTTTTTCTCGGATTTGCAACTATTTACTGAAAATACCAATAAATCAGTAAAATTAGGTAATCATCAAGAACTAAAAGTGCGTGGAATAGGAAATGTATTGATTAAAAAATGCCTGAATGGACAGTGGGAAGAAAATATCATAAGAGAAGTGCTCTATGTGCCGGAATTGTGTAGAAACTTGTTCTCGGAAGGTGTCGTTATGCGTTTAAACTATGTCATAGTAAAAAAAATACCAGCGCGTTTATTTACATGGACAATGATGTGGTATTAAGTGCAAGGCAAAACGTGAGCAATCTCTACGTGATGAACTTTAAAACTGTTTTGAGTGCAAGCTGCAACAATGTGCAGCTCTCCCAAAACACTCTTCGTTTGTGGCACGAGAGACTTGGACATTTGAACGTGAAAGAGGTAAAAAATTTAATAAAACATGGTCTCATTCAGTGTAATGACAGTGGCGATGAAAAATTTGTGTGTGAAGGATGCATGCATGGTAAGCAAAGTCGGCTGCCTTTCCATGCCTCTCGTCGAGCAGAGCAGTGCCCGGGAGGTCTCGTCTACAGTGACGTGTGTGGATCGATGAGTGAGTCTTCGATACAAGGTACCAAGTATTTTGTTCTGTTTAAAGACGCTGCGTCGAATTTCTTATATGTATTTTTCATGCGTCACAAGAGCGAAGTGTTGGACCATTTTAAGACTTATAACGCTATTGTTCGCAATAAGTTCGGGCATAATGTTGGCATTCTTCACACTGATAACGGAACCGAGTACACTAATGGTCAGATCAGAGAATATTTACGTCAAAATGGTACAATACATGAGTGCTCGGCGCCTTACACTCCCCAGCAGAATGGAAGGTCAGAAAGAGAATTACGCACCATAGTAGAAAGTGCGCGGTCAATGATTTATGGGAGAGATCTTCCACTGAACTTGTGGGCAGAAGCGGTAGGGTGTGCAGTGTATGTACTTAATAGGTCGATGTCTACTCAAACCCCAGAGAAAACGCCCCACGAGATATGGACTGGCGAAAAATCCGATCTACGCCATCTAAGGGTTTTTGGCTCAATTGGCTACGTTCATGTCCCTGATGCATGTAAAACTAAGGTGGACAGGAAAAGTAATAAGATGCTATTGGTCGGGTATGAAAATCAGAATTACAGAATGTACGATCCAGACACAAGTAAGATTAAAATATCACGAGATATAGTGTTTGACGAGTTTAGCCGGAACAGCGTCAAACAGGTTTTTGTTGAGATCGGAGATACATGGTACGACTGTGAACAGCCCTCGGTGACAAATGACACTAACCCGAATGTCGTAAACCAGAACCTCGTTGCGGTTGAAGGTATGCAGCATAACTCTGAGCAAGCCCCTGTACCAGCGGTGACGGGCACTCAAGTCTCCAGCTCAGCCCAGGGAAAAGAAAGTAGTGATGATAGCTTGAGGAGTTGTGATGACGATGAAGCTTACGAACCCGGTGTGACGCTCGAATCCACAGAGTTGATATCGGATCGTATTTTAAGACCTAGACAGTATGTAAATTACGAGGTTAACTTAACCGAATACATTCAGCCGTCCACATATGAGGAAGCCATGCGATGTCCAGAGTCTGCGAAATGGAAACCAGCTGTACAAGAAGAGCTCAAGGCTCATGAAGAGAACCAGACCTGGATTATAACTGACAATAACACTAACAAGAAGCCTATAACCTCGAAATGGGTATTTAAAATAAAAAAGAACACGAATGGCGAGATTGAAAGGTATAAAGCTCGTTTGTGTGCGCGCGGCTTTACACAAGTAAAAAATGTTGACTACACGGAGACATTTGCTCCGACAACGCGATACGACTCTATAAGAATCTTATTAAGTTTGGCTGCAAAGTTTGACTATGAAATTCTACAATTTGATGTTACGACGGCTTTTCTTTATGGAGTGCTGGAAGAAGAAATTTATATGGAAATTCCGAAGGGGGTAGTGGCTAAAAGTGGTAGTGTGTGCAAACTCATTAAATCCTTGTACGGGCTCAAACAAGCCCCACGTTGTTGGAACACTAAGTTCACAATTTTTTTTAAGTCGTATGGTTTTGTTCAATCGGAATCTGACCACTGTGTTTTTAGTAGTCACTTCAATAATGAAAAGGTGCTGTTAATACTGTACGTAGACGATGGACTTATTTTTGCTTCTAGCAAAGAAACCTTAGGACTATAACATATAACAGCTCTGAAAACTAACTTCGACATAAAAGTCTTAGATTTGAATTGCTATGTTGGTTTAGAAATTTGTAAAACTGATACGTCCATTCATATAACTCAAAAGGGTTATATAGAGCAGTTAATTAAGAAGTTTAATATGTCTGATACTCGGTCATGCTCTACACTGGTAGATTGTACAGTAACGTTGGCATGTCATGATAATAGTGAGCTGGTTAACTTCCCGTACAGAGAGGCGGTAGGTTCCTTACTGTACGTAGCCTCAGTATCTCGGCCAGATATTTCATTTGGAGTAAATTTACTTTGTCGTTATGTGAATAACCCCAGTCCTGAGCATGTCAAGGATGCCAAACGAATTATAAAGTATTTAATTGCCACCAAACACCTGGGTATAAAATACAGAGGAAACTCAGAGTTGATTGGTTATTCTGATTCTGATTACGCCAGTGACGTTGAGTCTAGAAGATCAACTACTGGTTATATTTTCTTAATGAATAACGGCCCAAACGCCTGGGCAAGTCGCAAGCAGCATACAGTTGCATTGTCGACCATGGAGGCTGAGTTCATGGCTGCCTGTGACGCTATTAAAGAGTTACTATGGTTGAAACAATTCCTTTCAGACTTGGGGGAGTCCCAAACTTGTATGAATTTATATGTAGATAACCAAGCGGCTATAAGATTGATATGCAATCCGGTATTACATCAAAGATCTAAGCATATCGATATAAAGTACAAGTTTATACGCGAGAAGGTAGAGCAAGGCATGGTTAACGTCCAGTATGTACCGAGTGCAAATCAATTAGCCGATTTCTTGACAAAACCTTTGCCTTTGCCAAGATTCAATCTTATTAGAAATCAAGTCATGTTTTAATTTTTTTTTTATTTAAAACATTTGATTAGCTGCAGAGCACTAAGATTTAATGTGGAGCATGTACTTACGTTGTTTTGTTTTAGGTAGACTATTTAATGCTTAGCTAATGCAAAATTAGGGGGAGTGTTAGATAGTTATTTTGCATTAAGACTCCTTGCTATCTTTGTGTAAAAAGCTATGTTTAGGCAGATGTCAGTTTTTTAGTTTGTTCCTTGTCAATGTTAGAATTACCAGTTACGTTTTATATAATAAATTACGTTTATTACACAGAATTCTTGCATTTCTATTGATATTTCTGCTGATAATCTATCACTGACCCTACACCTTATCTTAAAAAGTATGGCTTCAACTAGCTTGAAGCCCCTAATCCCTGATTTTACTAACCCTACACCTTTGTTTCAAAAGTATAGCCTGTCCGTTTCATAGAGAGGAATTAATATATTGGGAGTCACCCAGATCTAGGTAACGATACTCACATCAGCCATGACCTGGTCCAAGGTCTTGTCGTGCCAGTGGAGTGCCTTCAGCCGCTTGGCGACCATGTTGCGCTTGGTGCGCGTCTGGATCCAGCCCAGCGGCCACGGGTACACGGACGAGTTGCGGACTTTGGTCACGGCGTTGTATGTCTCATTGTCGATCCAAGATATGTACAGCTGCAACAATAGTAACTGAATTGTACACATCGATCTATCACGAAACTAAACTCTAAGGGTTCTTTTACATTCTTACTAAACATTAGGCTTGTGTTATAAACAAAGATCAGAAACAAATGAAAACATTTTTCGACGATACTGGACTTGAACCAGTGCCTTGATAATAGCGCCACCTCTCGCCGAGCAATGGTACCTGTAAAGGTATCTGCTCGGGGTGAAAGTAACTTCATAGTTCTGCACTAGGCGGCGCTAACGGCTAAAGAGTCGGATGCACCATACAGAGATCCATAAGCAAGAACAGATGACAAAATTCGTCGACTACTGGTATGGGCGATTAGCTCAGATGGTAGAGCGCGCTGCCCCGGTCTGGCTCAAGGCACTGGTTCAAGTCCAGTATCGTCGAAAAATTATAATTATTATTATTTTATTATTATTATAAAATAGATGGGCATTTGACCGCAATCTCACCTGTTGTTAAGTGACGATGCGGTCAAGGATGTATCATACCCGTCTAGAAACAGCCTATTCACTCTTGTCTTGAACAGGCCCAAATTATAATGGTCGGGGAACACACTCGCAGGCAACGAGTTCCACTCCTTTGCGGTACGCATGATAAAAGTTTAATTTGTTTCTGATCTTTGTTTATAATAATAACGCTAGTGGAGTGACCCACTAATAAATTGCAAAAATTGTGATTATTATCATGATATTTGTAAAACAAAAACAAAAAGTATTAGGCTTGTGTCCTAGAAAAATATAATTACTTTGTCAGTTAGTTTATCAGAAAATATTGGACACGTATTTTTTCTTTTGCCAATTAAACAAAAAAGGATCAAAATATATATAGCCCGTTAAAGTTCCCCGTGACGTCACGCCGTGCGGCCGTTTTTCGCACGGCGTGACGTCATGCGCCCCCACTCCCAAACTTGACGCGCTTTATCTTTGTCTTTTTTTGTTTGATTGACAAAAGAATAAATACGTGTCCAATATTTTCTGCTAATCTATCTGAGGAACTGATTATTTATTTTTCTACCCAGGAAACTACCCTTTTCTATAGTGTGTATAGGTACTTAAAAAACCGGCCAAGTGTGAGTCGGACTCGCGCACCGAGGATTCCGTGCAAAATATACGCTACAAACGCTATTTATGAAAATCCAGTGTTAACAGAACCCTACTCCTAAGGAAAATGTACGTGTCGTACGCGGTGTTCGGTTATTTTATATTGGTTACCGACATAGGCAGACAGACATAAAATTATTCTGTTTTTAGTATTTGTTGTTATAGCGGCAACAGAAATAAATCTGTGAAAATTTCAACTGTCTAACTATCACGATTCATGAGATACAGCCTGGTGACAGACGGACAGACAGACAGCGGAGTCTTAGTAATAGGGACCGTTTGGGTACGGAACCCTAAAAAGGCAAATAAAAGAACCACGTGACTCGGCGGAGGACCACAGAAACATTAGACCTCCTAATTCTAACAATCTTGCAGGGAAACTCTTATCACTGCTGATGTCTAATAATGCCTTAAGGCGTATTTAGACGAAGACTATTTTGAGACGCCTAAATCACGGCGCCTAAGAAAGGCATTTTTTCGCGGCATGCCAGCGCTGGCACGGAATAGAACCGCGTTTCTCTCTCTCTCTCTCCCCGTCGGCTGTTGCGGCGTACTAATGACTGGTACTGAAAAAAAGCACTGTGTAAACGGCTTGCTGGTCACTGGCGGCGAGATTTAGGCGGCTGAAAATAGTAATTCTCTAAACGGTCTGAGGTGTGCTGTACGGTAGTCACTGGAGCCGTAATTTAGGCGTCTCAAAATAGTCTCCGTCTAAATCAGCCTTTATAGTCAAACTTACCTCAGCGTTGACCAGCACGTTGGTGATGAGGCTCATGTATGCTCGCATCTCGGCCTTCTCCTCCGTGGACAGTCGGCCGCAGAGCGAGACGCCTTTATTGGCCGCGAACTGCGCTATGGGCTCCAGCTCTGACACCACGAAGGCACCGCACTTGATGAACGGCACGCGCCCGGACGGAGACATGAACTCGGCGTTCCAACGCATCTCCACTTCGAAGGGGAGGTTGCACATCTGTGAATGTTCAAGGTAATGTTCCGAGGGGTAAGGCGTGATATATTTTGAAGTTTTTAACCCCCGACAAAAAAGAGGGGTGTTATAAGTTTAATGTGTCTGTGACTCTGTGTATCTGTCTGTGGCATCGTAGCGCCCATACGGATGGATCGATTTGAGTGCGGTTTTTTTTGTGTTATAGATAATTTTATCCCGAGTGGTCTTAGCTTTGTTTGATGAAAATCGGAACACACGTCTCCAAGATATTCAGCTTTTAGTGGAACAAGTCGGGGGGTTTTTAAAATGTTTAATTTTTATGTATTTAATTTGGAGAACTTCACACAGGTTGTACTTTTATTTAAATTCTAAAGGCACATTTAAATAAAACAATTTAACGGATTATATCGCGTATATTATTTCATTTGAGTTCCCGACGTTTTGGAAGCTTTTCAGCTTTCCATGGTCACGGGTTGACACAGGGTTCTAAAGACACATTTAAGTTGGGCTAAGCTTTGACTCCAAAGTGACCTGCAAACACACCCATTATGATTCTGAGTTGACTTTTGCTGTGGTTCCACTGTTTCTTGGTCCATACATTGCTGGTATCAATGTCATAGATTGCTGATAAGTATCCATATATTGCTGATATCAATGTATGGACCAAGAAACTGTAAATCAATAAATAAATATAACAGGACAATTTTACACAAATCGAACTAGTCCCATGGTAAGCTCAATAAGGCTTGTGTCATGGGTACTAGACGACGATATATATTATACTGTGGAACCACAGCAAAAGATATGATATGATATGGGTTACTTTGCGAAATACTATTTGAAGCATGGCTATTGTAAAATAACATATTTAAATAAAGGTTTCTCTTTGTCGTAATTTATTGTGTGTGTTAATGTCCTGTCTATTAAAGCCAATAAACAGAAAATATCATATTAGAAGCCCGATTACGGTAACGCCACAGATGTCAAAAGTGTGGGTCTAAAGATTAATTAACCCGAAAGCGCAAACAGCACTAGGATTTAATTTAAGGTCAACTCACTTTTAAGAAAGCTTGAACGGCGAGACAACTGGCATTGTCCGGGAGAAGTATCTGTTCCACCTCGTACGGCTGGAACAGCTTTACGTTTTCCGGCCATGGCTCTTGTGCTAAACATATACATAAAACAATTTAACACATAAACAGAGAACTTTGTATATAGAGTAATGGAGAGTATTTTGAAAAAATGAAAAATAAATAATACTAACATCTTCAATAGTTTTTTTTTATCTCAAAATGTATCGAGTGACCTTTGTATAAGTGAGATTTATCTTTGAATTTTTTAAATTTATGTTCTTGTCTGCTACTCCGGCTTGTAAAAGTATACCTGTGGCCTACTTACAGAAAAACATTAATTGTCCCATTTTTTCTGTCAACCTAACCAATGTGTGGCCATTCCTATGGACCATTCAAAAACAGCACACATCAAGATAAATCAAAGAATTGCTTGAGTACAGTGCACCTAAAATAGACCATGCAACAGTAATTGACTAGTTAATAGAAAAAACAATCTGATAAGATTGTCTGTCTTTGCATACCAATGTGATCAATTCAGTTAGGACTATGTTAATTAGTCTACTACTAGTACAAACAACAACACCTAACCAACTGTATGCCTTACGAGCATGTCAATAAGGTCTACAAATGGTCATTTAAAGAGTGTGGCTGACGGTATACTCATTCTACTTAAACATTGAAGTAAAATACTAAACAAACATCATGCTGTTTATAAAGAATATGAAAAAGATCATTTTAGTCCACTCTAAAAAACATAAAATCATAACATTTGTTATGCCTGATGATATGATGAATATATCCCTGCATGGTGTGAAGAACTTGATAAGTCGAAATATACATTTAAAGAAATTTGAACTTAGGACATGAGTCTTATGGTTTAGTCATAGTCATAGTCATAGTCATTTATTCATTTTCACAATATACATTGCATTTGAATTTTACATAAATAAAACACACAAATAAAACACACATAAAATTAATATAAAAACAACAACCAATAATAATCTCTACTATCCAAAATAAAAAAAAATAAAAATTTAAGCTTAAACTACTAATTACAAGTTTCAAATGAAAGGTCATAAATGTATACTAGGTACTTAATTTTTTTTTTTTTTCCATACATGTGGCTTCATTTAATCAGTAATCACATTGTGCTGGCAAAATTCCTCTACTGAATAAAAACACTTCTTCAACAAGAATGCTTTTAACTTGTTTTTAAACATGTTTAAACTCGTAATTGACTTAAGTTCAGGGGGTAACCTATTAAATAATCTAATGGCCTGGTAACCCGAAGAGTGTTTCATAACTTTGAGTCTGGCACTAATTGTTTGTGGTAAGTCCATTCTTCTGGTTGCCAAACGCTTTTGTCGTTCATCTAGAGTCTCGATGCAGTTTAAATGTTTTATTAGGTCGCTAAGGGTTACAAGAATGTATAAACTGGGCACCGTGAGGATTTCTAACTGAGAAAAATAGGATTTGCACGACGTTGTTTGAGATATTCTCACCATGGTTCTGATGGCTCTCTTTTGGGCTACCAAAGCAGACTGAATATTGTAAAGGTAGCTATTGCCCCAGAATTTAACGCTATATCTAATTTTGGATTCGATTAGAGCGTAATAGACCATTTTAAGATGAGAGAGCATCACTTCGTCCCTGAGACTTCTTAGTGCATAACAGGCTGAACTTATTGAATGGACTAGTGCAGATAACTCATTTTTCCAATTCAGACTGGAGTCAATCCTGACACCGAGAAATTTGACTGAATCAACCTGTTGAATACTCACTCCATTTGCTGTAACTTGTAGGCGATCTGTGTTCTTGGAGGTAGTTTTGAACAATACAGCGTTGGTCTTTGCACAATTCAGTTTCAGGTTGTTTGTGCTGAACCAGGTGTTTAGAGCCTCTAAAGAAGAATTGACTTTGTCATTCAGTTGGGTTAAGTTCTCTGCAGATATGATAGCGTTTGTATCGTCAGCATACACCACCAATGTTGTGTCCGGGATTGAGTTCTCTATAAAAGGAATAAGATCATTCGTAAAAATAATAAAAAGGATTGGACCTAAGATAGATCCTTGTGGGACTCCTCTTTCCAATTTGGATACTCTAGATCTATGAATCGTTTCTTGATTATCTTGATGCCATTTGATTTCCACAAATTGTTTCCTGTTTGACAGGTAAGACCGGAATAGATTTAGCATTGTCCCTCTTACACCATAGTGTTCCAACTTTGCAAGTAATAAATTATGGTCAACGGTATCAAAAGCGGAACTGAGATCAAGGAAAAGCCCTGCGACTCTCCTTTTCTCGTTAAGTTGGTGTACTATATCAGCGATCAGTGTTGTGATGGCATCGTTAGTGCTTCTGCTCTTTTGATAACCGTACTGCCTACTGTTCAACGAGTGATTGAGGTTGAGGTGCTTTATCAGCCTGTCCTTCATAAGTTTTTCCAGCATTTTCGATAATACTGGCAGAAGAGAAATCGGTCTATAATTTGCCGGATCCGTTTTCGACCCTTTTTTGTATATTGGCAGAACTTTTGCAACTTTAAACTGGTCGGGGAAGGTGCCAATCTGAAAACATTCGTTAAATAGGTGTACCAGAGGCTCGACAAGTATATCTATATTTTCTTTAAAAACTGATATTGGAATCTCATCATACCCGCACGATGGTTTACTTTTAAAGTTTTTTATAATATTTTTTAATTCGACTATAGTTACTGGTTCAAAAATCATATCCTTTACACTGATGGACGCGTTAGTTCGCAATAAACGAAGTGCTTCTTCTGTCCTGTCTTGCTCGGGACTACATTGGGTGAATTTATTTAAGAAGATCGCACTCACCATTTCAGGGTTGGCAATCAGATTAGTAGATCCGTCTTCTCCAGCCACTCTCAAACACATATTAACTGTTGTTTGCTTAACAAACTTGCAACGGTGCTTTTGGACAATTTTCCATATTTCTTTTGAGGAATCTTTAGCTTTTTCAATTTGTTCTTGCACCGCTATTCTCTTTGCATGCCTAATAACGCGTTTAAAAATTGTGATATATTTTTTCCTGTAGCTAATTATTGAGTCAGTTCTTGCAATCATAAGAAAGCGTTTCATTCTGCTTGATATTTGAATGCCTTTTGTAACCCATTTAAATTTCGCCCCCTTGCCAGAAGATATCTTTATTTTCGTTTTCCTGAAGCATGCTTTAAATGACCTATTTAAATTCTGAATAAACGTGTGTACACCCATATCCATCCAGTTATCCTTCATGATTTTCTGACGGAATTTAGATTTGTTTGTGTCATTTATTTTTCTCACACATTTCCAATTTAATTTTGTTCAGACTTTACTGAAGAGCTAGCTTCAAGAAAATTATTGGTAGAAAAGGCTTATTATTCTGTAGCAGAATATCTAAACAATAAACAAAACAAGATGCATATTAGTAGTAAATAAGAATTATAATTATTGTTAATTTAAGTTTAATTGTAAATATTCAATTCAATTCAAAACAATTTATTTCAGACAAAGTCCATAACATGTTATTTACACAGTATTACCTAAAACTAGGGTTGGTATTTATTATATTGCATACCCTAACAGGGTCCATGTTTGAATCTTTGCCATCTATAACAACTGTATTTACAACATGCAGCAATAAATAACTTTGACTTTGAGGACTTATCAAGTTCTCCACTCCAGGCACGGATATGATACATTGCATGGAATGTAATTGGTTAACCAATGCGTATGAAAAACACGTTGCTATCGGTTAAAACTATCTATAATCTATAATCTCAAATCACCCATTAATTTGCTACAAAATTCATTAAACATTATTAGTAGATAATTGATAGATTCAGGCGTTATTTTGCGGAATTCCATACATGTCTCGTCTTATAGACATAACCACCCGGAAAAATCCAATTTTGCAAAACATTTATTAGAAAACAGCCATTCTTTGTCAGACAATCATTTTTATTATGTCTTAGTGTGCTTGAATAGTTGGAGATAGTCAGGTACAGCAATAGAGGTTTGATCATTAATGAACAACTTAATGTTACGTCATCACCTTTGTTACATGTTTTTCCATCTCTTTCTAGAAATCCTATTCAGGGTATAAATAGGGCCATCCGTTTTGGACAACTCATTTCTCGGGTGGATGCCGGACCGTCAACATCTCCTGCATCTGATGATGCCTCGTAGAGGCGAAACACGTGTCGAGGATTATACTGTTTGGTGTTGGTTTGTTGTATTTGCATGCATGTTTTTTTATGGAAAATGCATGAAAATATGCGCATGTGAGCGCAATTTATTGTCACATCTAACAAAGACACTAGTTCGCGGAACAGCAAAGGAACTATAATCCATTCATCTATTATTAGTAGAGTTGCAGTAATGTAAATTATTATTGTGGCTGTACACACTTCATCTCAACCTACCTTCAACTGTCTCAAAAAGTGCGTAAAGCTTTATATTTTAAAATAGATAGTTACATTACAATATTCTGATCTCACACACTAGTTTCAGGTTATGTTTCCTAAATTGACTTGTTACCAGTTAAGGATGGAAAAACATTAATTTCAGTTATATTAACACCACTATAATTAAGTTAATCAATTAAAATTCCACACACACTTTTTTAACTGAGTTTATATACCAAATACGAAGGGTTCCCCGTTTTTCATATTGGGACCTATTGAAGTCAAAACCAGACGAAACTCGTAACAGCATAGAATTACATTAAAATAGGGCAGTCGGCATCTATAAATAAACAATTGTGTCATACAAACAACACAATATTCCAAGAAACAATAATTATGTAATACAACGTGAGAACTCAAGATGAAGCTGAAAATAGCTCACCATTAAGTGATGTTATGATGGAATCTTTGAGGTCAAATTCCGGCATTTTTTAAGAACAAGTCCCAACAATGATTTATTTGCAATCTTAAATATACACAATTCATATAGATGCAAATTCGCAATATACGTTTTCTGATGTAAAACTGACAGACAGGTGACAGACAGACAGAACAACGTAGTTGAGTGGTGACAGCTGAGAAATACTACCAATATAACGGTTACAGACAGAGGTCGATTGTGCACTAGCGCACGACAAGGAATTTTACCGTCCGGCACAAAGAGAATATAACCACTACGTTTTAGTCTGGTGCCGACTGCCCAGTCCGATTTTGCACAAACTAGTATGGACAAACTAGAAAAATCGGACGCCGGACGGTAAAATTCCTTGTAGTGCACAATCGCCCGTTGGGCCGCAAAGGCGATTGATGAAAGCAGATTGCATGTTACGGAGATGAAGGTACTCTGTGCGGATATGAGAATGTTGAAATGGATTAGTGGCGTGACGAGAATGGATCGGATAAGGAATATATAAGATGAAGCCTGAAAGTAGCACCCGTAGTCGATAAGCTGAGAGCAAATCGCCTACGGTGTTATGGACATGTTATGCGGAGGGATGAGTGTCATGTGACAAGAAGGGTATTAGATATGCATGTGGAAGGATGTAAGAGGAGGGGTAGGCCGAGGAAAAGTTGGATGGATTGTGTGAGAGATGATATGAACAGGAAGGCTGTGAGTGTCGAGATGACGAGTGATAGAGAGGTATGGAAGAAAAAATCATGCTGCACCGACCCCAAGTAAATGGGATAAGGACAAGCGAATGATGATGATAACGGTTACAGACAACTTTTATTTAATGTAATGCTCACACGCATTACACATTGGCCGAGTGAAAAAGAGTGATGGCGAGCACGAGCGTGCGAATGCAAGGGTTTATTCACACGAACCACATACATGTACTAATTACACGTAGACGTATCGCACACATTTGAGTGCCACCTCAAGCACAAGAATTTTGGCACTAAATAAATATTCGTGTGTTACAAAGTCCGTAAGTCGTAGTAGTCATAAAGAAAGGAATAACTATAATCCTTTTTGAGGGGTTACTCTGAAGTTCAAAATTTTAAGATTTCTAAATTCGTATCGTGTCACTCCCTTACTCTCGTGTATCTGAGTATTTACGTGAATGGGACGTTGATATACGAACTTCAAGTGTAGACTTATATATTTTACTCATTGTCTTGGATGGTCAGTGCTATTTCTATATCAAAAATGATACAAAATACCTGTATGTCGAGGCTAACAGAGGATAGAGAAGAGTAGGGATTTCTTACTTTACCAACGAGAGCGTAATGAAATGACTCTACACTATCGCCGATCATCCGCGAGCAGATGGGACGCGATTGTACGTTAGAAAGAGCACCATATATTTCCATCTCATTCTAACGTATTGCTGCATCCCGCCTGCGATAGGCGATAATGTAGCGGGGCTATAAGGCTTAGTTTACGAACGAACAAAGGCTCAGGATGACTTCCGCCACAGTTCCATTTCGTCACATTCTTAAATCGTCCACAGTGCCATATCGATCGTCAGCCTACAATTCCCAAATCATCAACTTTCTAACTCTTTCACTTTCTGATATCGTCAATATCCCATTATTGTCTTCATTCCTATTTCGACCAAAGTGCCAACTCGTCCACTTTCTTTTATTGACCTTTCTTTTATAAGTTACGTAGCAGAATGTTTAAAATCAAATATCATAAGCTTGAAACACATATGTCTAGAATGTCGAAAGCCTGAATGAATAATGTTCGTTATCTATAAAGTTCGAAATACATACAACACGATTGATCGAAAGAATATAATACCGAAATACAAAATGATTATGATGATTTGACATAAAATTGATACACATAATGTCCAGAATGTAGAAAATCGAAATTAATAATGTTCGTTACCTATAAAGTTCAAAATACATACAACACGATTGTACCTCAGATACATTTCGTGAACGTAGACTGATTGAATGGAATAGTGTGATATAATAATACAAAATATTATATCGTATGAATATTTATTTAAACTTAAACACAAGTACTTTTTTGATAATAAAAACATTTTATTTAAATGTAAAATCACAAATTGGCAGCAATATTCTTCAAAAGGTCGAAGTGATTGTATTCGAGTATTTCCGTTGTAATATTTGCTATATTACAAACTAGCTTCTGCCCGCGACTTCGTCCGCCTTAAATGCATTTACCGCGGATAAGGATATTTTTCCGGGATAAAAAGTAGCCTTTGTCCTTCCCGGGACTCAAAATATCTCCATACCGAATTTCATCCAAATCGGTTCAGCGGTTTAAGCGTGAAGAGGTAACAGACAGACAGACAGTCAAACACACTTTCGCATTTATAATATTAGTATGGATATGCGGTTAATTTTTCCTACGTCTTTTTTGACGGAATTTGGTGTCCCACTTTTATTTTATCTATTGTCATAATAATTTTCTTTGTTTCTTTTTTCACTTCATTAACCAGTTCATAAAAACCAAGTCGTTTTTTCACACATATTTGGTTTATATGGTGGTGAAACGCCTCAGCGCTATTTTGTGTGTAGGGTATATCAAACTGCTGATTCATCCCTCTAGTACACGAAATATTGGATGATAATTTAATGTTTATATCATTTTTACCAAAGCTGCAGTCCGGTTATCGTCATTATATTGCTTTATAAATTCTTCGTTACACTCATGCACATTGAAACATTTCACATGTATTTTAAACTTATGATTTATGATAAACGATGTCATGGATTTCGTACGGTATGCAATTTGACTTAATGTATTTTGAACCTTATACATAGTCAGCGGTATAGATTATACACGTCATGAATTTTGACTGTATATATTTTAAACTTATGACACATGACGTTATGGTTTCGTACGGTATGCAATTTGACTTAATGTATTTTGATAGTATGCATAACGAACTTATGACATTTGATTTTAGACATTCTGCTACGTAACCCTTTTATCGTGCAGTTACAGTACTTATTAGCTGTTATGTTGTCACTTGTGAACACGTTTTAACATCAACAAAGAAAAAAACACTAAGAAAATATAACGTTGACGACAAGGATAGCTCAGTTGGTAGTGACTCTGCCTACTGTGCCGATGTTTGCGGCTGGTCGCGGCTTCGATTCCTGCTTTGGGCAAACATTGTGTGATGAGCACTTGTTTAAACTTGATGTTTGTACTCGAGTCTGGATGTGCAATAGTTTTACTATATAGTTGACGAGTTGGCACTGTGGTCTAAATAGGAATAACGACGAGTTGGCACTGTAGTCTAATTACGAAAGTACACGAGTTGGTACAGTGGCCCAATGAGAAAGCGGACGAGATAGGGAAGTGACGATATAGTAATGCTGGCAAATGGAAACAGTAGATCATATGCGAATGAGAACGACTTAAGAAGGTGACGAAATGGAACTGTGGCCGAAGACATCCTGAGCCCAAACAGATCATATGTTTGTCTATTTATGACATCGCAGCTCTCAAAAGCGTGAACCAATTTTAGTGGTTTTTTTTCGTTTCTTTCCTTCGGGATGGTTCTTTTCTTAGCTGCATTTGATGAAATTGGGCTAGTCAATTTGAGCACAATGTATTTTACTTACCCATTTGTATAAGTTTCTTCATGTTACTGACTGTGCATGCAACATTATTGTTGATAAGATTTACTCCAAAAGCGAATTCTTCATCGTCAAAGTAGTCAAATGGCCTGTCTGTGTTTTCCGTTTGCTTAGCTCCCATAGCGATAGTGGATTTAGAATCAGTCATATCAATATATTCGTGAAAAAATTGTTCGCTTATCCTGCGTCGTGGTGAATCTGACCGTGGTGATCCTTTTGTTGAATTTATTATCCACTCTTCATATTGTTTCAGTTTCTCTTCTTTTAATGTAATGTCTTTGTCGCTTAAATTATACAAACTCATTTTAATTTCGTATTATTCTTGATTTAATACAAATAGGGTACCTTTAGCTAAAGGCAAATTTTGATAAAATTTATGTCACAAAATTTTAGCAAGGTTTTAGACAAGTTTCTATCATACTGACAGGAAAATCCGATGTTCCTATTCTGCAAAGATATTTTTAAAGACACTAACTTGAACGCGTCTTTACTTTAGTGAGATAATGGCGGCGTGCATTGTTTAACTGTCAAATCATTAAAACTTGACACGAAAACGCAAACCGAAGCGAAGCGTTTTCGATAGCCATAATATTTGTTAGTTAACATATTATATAAATAAGTGAATAGTGTTTTTAGAAAACCTTAAGGCGACAATATGGCTGACGTTTTGGATATTGAAAATTCCGAGGAATTTGAAGTCGACGAAGACGGTGAACGTAAGACATCATTTGAATATTATTGCTATTAGCTCAGTACAATCTAATTATCTTCTATGTTCAACTGTAATAAATATATTACGTCCGATAATTTAACTTAGTGATTTTGATTATGCTTATTTCCAAACTAAGTGTAGTTAAATCATTATTTAAGGTTATGTGTGATACTTTTGAGACTTTCATCTCTTACACAAACGGGGCAGAAAATAAATGCTATTGATGAATTATTTTTCTCAATTTCAAATTCTGCCTGCACGGATACTGCAGCGTGTTGAGAATATCTTTCTTCTATTTATATTTTTGTTTATGTCTAGTTTTGTACCCAATGGTTTCCATACAAACATTCTTCCTTCGGTTAATTTCTTTACTGGTTAAATTTTTTTTCATAGTGTTTAGTAAGAATATCCTGTGAAAAGTATTGTCCTTTTAGTCCTGGTAGCTTAGGCTCCTTGATATCTATGTTACTTTGGTAAGAATTTTATTTTACATTTTCAGAGGGTATTGCGAGATTGAAGGAGAAAGCCCGGAAACGCAAGGGGCGTGGGTTCGGCAACGAGGGGGGCTCAGCTGGTGCCGTAGAGCGTGGGAACAGGGGAAGGTATGTTGTGTTTATTTTAAGACATATTCACATATGATAGTCAAATTTTTTATTTAAATATATACTTATTATTGCTTGTCCACTAAACCAGATACTTTATTTCTTTATCTTATCTTAGCGTGTCTCTAGTTGAAAAACTGCCTTATGTCAGGAGATGTTCTCTTGAAATCTTGTTAGTAATAAATCCATGTTTACACTGTGTATTCTTTATTTCCTTGAATATTATCAGGAAGGATTAAAAAACAGTGGTGTATTCAATCTTTTAACCCTGTGTTCCTTGTGCCGTTAGGTATGACAGCCTAGCGCCAGAGGGTGACGGCAATACTCCAGGCCCACAGCGTTCCGTCGAGGGCTGGATCCTGTTTGTGAGCAATGTCCATGAAGAGGCTCAGGAGGAAGACATTCAGGTACTTAAAACAAGCTGTAATATAGAAAATATGGCTAAAGAGAAATCATTTTTAACCAACTTCAAAAAAGGAGGAGGTTCTCAATTCGAACAATTTCTTTTTGTATGTATGTTACTCGATATCTCCGAGAAGCGTGAACTGATATTCAATTTTTTTTTTATCGAAAGGGTATAACTCCGAGTTGGTGCCGTTGGCACTAAGTCGGGATCTGATGATGGAATCTTGGAGAAATCGAGGGAACTCTTCAAATGTTATAGGGACATGTACGGCGCTTTCGGTAATTTATTGATAGTCAAGAATTTTCATTCAGAGAGTGTAAATTGGTGAAGTGGAACTGATGAAGAAGACCACATAATGCCATCGGAACTCTGCAATGATAAATGTTTTACGGGAGGCGATAAGATATCTTGATTAATTTAGCTAAGCAACTTCATAGTCACAAACTTAAATGTTCCTGATGAAAATGGGACCATCAAATTGATTTGATGATGGAGCCGGAAGGTAGGCACCAGATCTATGTAATAAAATAATGTATCCTAGCCATGTTTGGGCTTGTTCAAATCGTCATGAGATACACTTTTAAGTAACAAGTAACTAAAAAGTGTAAAATAAATAAACTTTGTAACAAAAAAATAAAACCGACACCAAATAAAAAAAAAAAGGAAAAAAATAACGCCATAATTCAGTTTCTTCAATTTACTTACAAGTAACCGTTTGTATACTCAATCCACAGACTAATAAGAGATACTACGTATCAGACTGCCAACTCAGAAACAAATATTATTTGCACTAGGCAACTATATTTAATCTGTACGATTAGAGTTAACTGACGTTCATTTTTTTCTATTTGAGATTGCAAAATGGCAAGGGATCGTAACGTATTCAGCCAAAGTGGTCTTCATTGAATGAGGTCTAATATTTAGAATGAATAGTTCCCGGCACGTAAATTTGAACACGTAACTTCAGTAATTGTATTTACGTGATCAAATTATATGCTGAGAATTATACCTCAGTGGCAAAAAAATCAAACACACATTATTTGTTAAAAGATTTATTTTTCAATTTCTTTTTAAATTTGTCGTAAGCTATCTTCTGTATTGCAATGAATACGTCTGTCCCCTTTAATATTTTGTTGGTTGTGTTGTACCAATTCATAATTGTAAATCGGACAGTCAGAGCAATGAAATGACTGAGAATAGTTTTGTGCTCGGCGCAGTCAAATAAAAAAAAAGGAATTCTTGCACATAATGTTTGCTAGTTCTGCGGGCGATAATTTTGCAAGATCATCACGATTTAAACACTTCAACCACTAAATATTTTCTCAGAGCACGGGAAATGGTGTAAAATAGCATCCTTTCGCAATGTTATACAAACACAGCACTGATAAAACATTTTGCAAAGACAGGATAAGCACAACGACATCACTCGATAACAAATTACTGTGACAGTGACATAATGAATTTCGATAAATAATATATAGGATGACAAGGCAAGTGTATTGACAACCCAACAGCTAATCACAGCAGAGAAAAACGTCAGTCAAGATTAAAAACAACATGGCGCTAACGTACGCGTTTTGTTATACGAAGATTACCAGCTGTGACTCAATCTATACAGTATATACAATTAATGTTATTTTGGAGTTGGTGCCATCGTGTTACAACTTACTAAAATCGTCAATTTTCAATATTTTACACATTCTTTATATGGCACCGACGCCAAAATAAGATTAATTGTATATACTGTATAGATTGAGTATACAAACGGTTACTTGTAAGTAAATTGAAGAAACTGAATTATGGCGCTATTTTTTTTACTATTTTTTTTTTTGGAGTCGGTTTTATTTTTTTGTTAAAAAGTTTATCCCATACCATTTTTGATAAATATGTGTAGATCAGCTGGACCGCTGCTAAAAAGGGCTGATGATCCATAAACAGTAGCATGTCTACTGTCTTGTGCAGATGATAATATTCTGGGGGGTCATAACACTGGAGCTCAGTCGCGTATATGCTACACTATGTACAATTTCAAATGACTGATTAGTCGTCCTTTACCTTATCCTTGTGTGAAAACAAGCGATTTAAATCGAAATATACATTTCATCCCTTTACAGGATTAGGTTAACATTGTATTTACATATTAAATACTAGAAGGTCTAAAGAAGAATCTTTTTTCTTCAGAGTAGTCTGGTAATGATGAAGCCTCAATGACACATACAAAAAATAACATTTAAATATATTTTGATACAGTGACCTCCAAATAGTCCGTTTGAATCTTTTTTTTTTAATATGTTTAATGTACAGACATTTCAATTTTACAACTTTACAATAGTATAGATAATATTTGTAAGTAACCTATTTGAAGGAACAAAATCCTACCAATCACATTATCCTTCCAGAATCAGTTCTCGGAGTTCGGTGAGATCAAAAACATCCACTTGAACCTGGACCGGCGTACTGGGTTCCTGAAAGGCTATGCTCTAGTTGAGTATGAGACCTACAAACAGGCGGCGGTGAGTGCTTATATTTAACCCGTAACATTTTTTTATATAACTTTTAAATCTCAATACAAGAAAGTACAAATGGTGGATTTAATGCCATAAAGGCATTCTCTACCGGTCAACTTTTAGGCTGATGAGAGACTCCGTTATTGGTATGTTGTAACATTCTAGGTTTTTTCTTCTTTTTTACTGACATTGAATCCGTCCCTTCTATAACCATCTTAATTGAACGCATTACACAATTGTTCATTTAGCCGCAACTTCAGAGAACTTCAGAGAAAAAAAAAAACTATTTTTTTCTTCAGCATAGTTTACTCAAAAGTACCCTATAATAATCTGTGCATGCCCAGCTACCCATTTACTAAACACAGTGGTAATCCGTTTACTCCTTTTGGCGTGATGAAGCCACAATGATACGTACAATTCGTACAAACATACAAAAAAATATCACTTAATATTTTTGAAAATATCTTCAATGCACAGACATTTATATTTTTACAACTTTATAATAGCATAGATGTTGCATTATGCTTTGGATTTATATTTTTATTCGTCTTTTCAAAATTTGCGTGACAGAGTCGTCATCTACAACTCTGTCACACATTTTTAGTGTGGAGCAGGGGTCAGAAACCTTTTGACTCGGAAGAGTAAAAAAAATTACAATTAATAAAATTTCTAAGTTTTTAAAGAGCCATAAAAAAAAATCTTGATAGAGAGCCGCAGCTTCACATCCAAACAGCTGCCACATGCAGCTCGCGAGACGCACGTTGCCGATCCTTGGTATAGAGCCATTATATGTCGGTAAAAAAATAAACCCAAATTCTACGTGTATTGTGGTATTTTTTATGTTTTGTGACGGCCGGTTTAGCTCAGTGGGAGTAACGTTGAACCTGAGATCCTGGGTTCAAATCCCGGTAAGGGCAAATATTTGTGTGATGAGCATAAATATTTGTTCCTGAGTCTTGGATGTTTTCTATGTATATCCATACTAATATTATAAATGTGAAAGTGAGTCTCTCTGTCTGTCTGTTACCTCTTCACGCTTAAACCGCTGAACCGATTTGGATAAAATTTAGTATCGAGATAGTTTGAGTCCCGGGGAAGGACATAAGCTACTTTTTATACCGGAAAAATACCCTTATCCGCGATAAACGAATTTAAGGCGGACGAAGTCGCGGGCAGAGGCTAGTAAGTAATATATCTATCAAATATATCGTCGTCTAGTACCCATACCATAATACAAGCCTTATTGAGCTTACCATCGATTTGTGTAAAATTGTCCCATTATATTTATTATTATTATTTATTACAGAGCGCTCGCGAAGCCCTAGACGGGGCGGACATCCTGGGCCAGGCGATCTCTGTGGACTGGTGCTTCGTCAAGGGCCCCACCAAAGTACACAAGAAGAGGCGATAGTGCAGCGCATCAAAAAAAATCTATACAGTCAATACCTGATCGGTAAAGTGTTTTAATGCAGTAAAATTTACTTTACTTCTGACAAATAGTTATCTCACTCATTGTTGGGGTCAGCCACAAAAAGAACATGTTAAGGTTGATTAAAGTTTACGCTCTGTTCAAGATATATTTGGTGCCTTTAGGGTCACTTAGTCCACATTCCCATTTTGTCAACTTCCGAGCTTGTCAACATAAAATTTCCAAATTGTCCACTTACTGTCTTGTCAATATTCTAAAATGGTCCACTTTTTATCTCGTTCACATTCCTAAGACAAAACGTTTGGCTCAGTGGGTTGCACAACAGCCTACGAAGCTGGCGGTCCCGGGTTCGAATCCCGGACAGGGCAAGTGTTGTGTGTATGGGTGTTTGTTCCTGGGTCTTGGATGTTTTCTATGTATTTAAGTATTATAATTTATCTATATATTATGTATATCGTCGCCTAGTACCCATCGTACAAGCTTTGCTTAGTTTGGGACTAGGTCGATTTGTGTAAGATTGTCCCTAATATTTTTTATTTATTTAAGACGCCAACATTCCTAATTCGACCACACTTCAAACTTAGAAACTAGATATTAAGGTAGTATTGATTAGCTGATTATTTATTAAAGAAACAAGATGAAAACAAAAAAAATGCATATTTCTTTTGATTCCATAAAATGACTTGGCAAAAATATTTTTTGAATCCGATTCAATTGGTTAAAATTGCATAATAAAGAATGTCTCTATGATTTGTGAAACTCCTTCTTTTTTGAAGTCGGTTAATAAGATCTTATGTCAAAAACTGTTGATCAGATTTGGTGAAACCGTTTTGAGAAAGTGGACTTGTTGGAAATGTGGATGAGTTAGGAAAGTGGATGTTAATAGGAAGTGGACGATTTGAGAATGTTGACTTGTCACCAAACTTCCTGTCTTGATAGGGAGTGGACGATTTGGGAATGTTGACAAGATATGATACTGGTCAAGTTTTTGGGAAGTTGTCAGAATGGGAATGTAGACCAAGTGAACCTAAAGGATTTGGTCCTTTTAAAATGTATTTTGGATGAAGTAAAACCAAACAAGAATAATTTTGCTAAAAGAAATACCGGATCTGGAATTGACTGTGACTTTTTAAGGAGTCAATTGGCTATGGCAACTGTCTATTGTCGTTTGCCGCTCCTTTCTAACTAGCAAAAAGGTTTATATAACTGGTGATGTGACGCGTCGACATTGGGTTTGAGAAATCATTATATTGTGGTTAAGCTTATCAATGGGTTACGCACTTATCCGTTTAAGTGTTAACCCATTGATAAGCTTAACCACAATATAATAATTTCTCAAATCCAGCCCTTTAAAAACCCTTAATAAAGGTAACCGGTTCCGGTCCCTGGTGACGACCCCCCCCCCCTCTGATGAGAGCCTCATTCCGATAAGTATAACCCCTATAAAAACCCTAACCCAAAACGTCATTGGTTAGTTACGCTTAACTCAGTCAATAGGCTTACCCGGGCCGATCTTCAGCGTTTCTACGGCGTTTAATTTTCTTTATTGTCGTCTCACTAAATATCGTTACAAGAAATAATATTCTGAATTAAATTTTATCAAACCGAAGAGCAATCCCGAGGCTATGTTTACTTTGGTCGAAACATATCTTTCCGTCGTGATAATAATCATGAGGGTTGCCTCATTTCAATGACGAATGAACCGCGCGTTTAAAACGCTCGGAGATTCTCCCACCCCACATATTGGTTAAGCCAGTCTGATCTTAACCCGAACAAACGGTTAATCCTCGAAGGGCTTAACCCATTCGAACGAGTCCCCAGTAAGCTAGGTTCTCCATACAAACGTAGTTACGCTCATTTTAAAACGACTAGCTAGTTTGCTCTCAAACTATGCACTTAGAATAAGTTAAGGTATAAGCGCGCCTGTAATTAGTTTATGTAGCTTCAGATACCACAGTAAAAAAATACAGCGGAGTTAAATTTCACATACAAAAATTGTTTTTGCTGTATTTCGTTTGTTTTATAAACTGGAGCCATATAAACTAACTAGCTTCTGCCCGCGACTTCGTCCGCCTTAAATTCGTTTATCGCTGATAAGGGTATTTCGGGATAAAAAGTAGCCTATGTCCTTCCCCGGGACTCAAACTATCTCCATACCAAATTTCATCCAAATCGGTTTAAGCGTGAAGAGGTAACAAACACACTTTCGCATTTATAATATAAGTATGGATTGCAGGCCTAGCTATACCTCAAGTCATTGTATATGCAAAGTTTCGTTACAATCCAACACGTAGTTTTAATATGAGAACGAACTCCGTTTGTATGGGAAGGTGAAATTTGGCCGAGCTTGCCAGGGACGGGGAAAGCCAAAAAAGGTTTTTCCGGTCCGTGGTTTCAGTCTCCTCACCTCACATTCTACAATCGACGTATATACGACTGTTATATGACTGGTGCTAGTTAGAGCGCTATGCGACGCACTTTGCTATATGTATCATATGTTGTATCTATCGGATCTGTAAGCTTGGTTTGTCGGTGTTCAAAGTGCTTTGTATAACGGTTTCTTAGACGTATTAATATAAATATAAGATATGTTTGTAATATTTGTTTCATTTTTTATCCCTGCATTTTCCGTACAAAATATACGCTACAAACGGCCGTGTCTATGAAAATCCAGTGTTAGCAGAGCTCTACTCCTAAGCAAAATGTACGCGGAGTTCGATTATTTTATTAACAAGTGTTGGTTACTCACATAGACAGACATAAAATTATACTGTTTTTAGTATTTTTTGTTAGAGCGGCAACAGAAATACATCATCATCTGTGAAAATCACGTTTATGAGATACAGCCTGGTGACAGACGGACGGACAGCGAAGCCTTAGTAATAGATTTAGATTTATTTATTTCATAATATAAAATGACAATATAAATTACACTATGTCAAATGACATGCTTTTATACTATGATCGTCACAATAAATTAATTATAATAGATAATCTACAAACAAATTGATTACAGAACAAATAATTAGAATATATGTCAAAAATTAAACAAGTAGATAGGTAAGTCAGAATACAAGAATTAAGGTAACATTATTCAAAATAGTATTGAGATGTCAATTAATTGTACCTAAATAAGTCAAAATTAGAAATAATGTCAAAAGCATATCATTAAGGGTATGTCGATTTATATAATATAAGTACAAAACAAGGGTAAAATAAGAGTGTCAAATACAATTTAAATGATATATCCATATACTCATTTACTGAGTATAATGGATTATCCAATAAAAAGTTTCTCAATTGCCGTTTAAAACAGTCGTCAGATAGGGTCCCGTTTTACACTTTGGGTACGGAACCCTTATGGTGCCACTCTGTCTATTATATATTAGAGCGCTGTACCCCAAAACTACGTATGCTATCCATTTGAAATGGTTTTAAACATGGTCAGCCCAAATGTATTGCAAAAGAAACATTTATAAAATACTAGAAGGCGCCCGCAACTTCGTTCGCAGAGAAGAAAGTATCCTATAACCATCTGGAGATATCCAGCTACCCGTGTACCAAAAATAGTTGAAATCCGTAATCCATACAATAAGATCACTCTACTGAGCACCATCTCTAAGGTGTTCGAACGACTCCTGCTGAACCAGCTCCAGCCCCACATCGAGTCCAGAGAAGAGCAGTTCGGATTACGCGCTGACCACTCTACGACTCTGCTGCACCACATGGCGAACGCCATGAACAGGAAGGAGGTCACCGTCGCGGCACTCCTCGATATGGAAAAGTCGTTCGACAGGGTATGGCACGAGGGCCTGCTGTACAAGCTGTCGACGTCTCCAGCTCCTCGGCGTGTGGTGCGAGTCATTGCATCGTTTCTGTCCGAGCGGAGATTTCAAGTGGCGGTGGAAGACGCCACTTCAACGGAGCGCCCGATCCTCGCGGGCGTCCCGCAGGGAAGCTGCCTATCGCCAGCCTGCTACGCCCGTTATACCGACGACTTCCCGGTACTGGACGGCGTCAAACTGGCCCTATACGCTGATGACGCGGCGCTGTACGCAACGTCAATGAATCCAAATCACGCAGCAAAAAAGCTCCAGCGCACACTAGTCGCCGTCCCAGGTTGGCTAGCCCGTTGGCGAATGTCGGCCAACGTGGCGAAAACGCAGGCCATAGTGACCGGAAGATGCAGGCAGCCTCCCCCTCTCCAAATGCTCGGACAGGAGATACCATGGCAACATACAGTGAAGTACCTGGGGATCACCATCGACAGGGGACTAACAATGACTCACCAGACAGCAGAAACCGTACGACGAACGAAGACAGCGCGCACACTACTTCGTCCAGTCCTAACCAGCAGCCTCCCCTTTCGCACCAAGTTGGGGATATACAAGACGTACCTGCGGTCCCGTCTCACATACGCGGCACCCGCATGGTACGTCTTAACATCTGAAACGAACAAGAAGCTGCGTGCGCAGGAGACCCAAGCGCAACGACCTGATCAGCCGCGACTTAAAATGGCAAGGACTGGACGACTTCATCGGCCAGCTCACCAGCGCCATGTTTCGTCGTGCGGACAACTCCGCCATCCCATCACTGGTTGGCATACCGCCGCTGCACGCCCGTCCCCCGGACAAGAGGTATCGAGCTCTGCCGAGAGAGCTCATACCACCAACTGAGTCCCCTGTCACCCCAGGAAACCACAATGCCGCTGAAAAGTCAACGTCCGCCACTCCGCTGACAGGCCAACCCAGCACTTCAACACCCCGTTGAAGAAATAGAGAAGATTCAATAGAGCCGCGGAAGAGGCCTCAACTCCAGTACAAGTCCCCCTAGACATGCACCAGAGACAAGGCCTCCCCGCGACATAAACCCCGTGCTACCAAAAGGCGCAAGAAAGACACGCCCGTAGTAACGGGCGGGGAAGATACCCGCCAAAAAGGGCTCTGCCCTGTTATGGCATCCCCACACCAGAGAAATGTGAGATGAAGACCACGGACATACAATAAATAAATAAAAAATCTTCAGTAACTTCCAAAAAGTACGTTACAATCATTTTTTTGAAAATATCTATAACTTAATAATAGTATAAATGTTTTTTGTTTCGAAAACAAACTACCAATATGAGGGGGGAAAAATTTAAAGGAAGTACTAGTTCAAGTAGAGTATCATAAAAGGACTTGATCTGCAAATTTTCGAACATTTTATTTTGCTTTAGTTTAGTTTTATTAAGGAAAATGTGGATAGAAATACCATTCTCGCCCTTTATCTCCGAAGTTTACCAAGCGAAAAATCTGTAATTTTCTTAAATTATAAAATTTAATATAAATATTACAGGAAAATTTATAACCATACCTGTTACTTTTTTTAATTACCAAGAATCGTTTTTGAATAACCCGGAGGCTTATTGCCTAACGAAATTTTGTCAATTGGTAGCCGAATCGAGTGTCATAGCCCATACAAAGTCATGACACTTGATTCTGATTCCGAGCGTCAAATGAGTCAGGCAATAGGGGGGGGGGGGGGGGGGGCTGGTTAGTTTGCCCCTCATTTGTATGTGACGCCATAGATACCAGAGGCAAACTTAACTCAACCGACCAACAAGTCGAAGTGAAAGTTGAGCTAAATTTGGGACTAGGTGGATTTGTGTAAGATTATCTGATATTGATTTATTGATAAATTGAGAAAAAGAGTTTTAGAACTGTTTTATGTTTAAAAATAAATGATGCGGTCAAACTGAATTTCGCCGTCAGTAAAATGTTTGAGTTGCTTTCACCTAATTGCGAATTGGTCCAGGTGACCCATGACTTAGCGAAACAGACCGGTTCAATCTCGGACAGTCTACTGTCCAGTTGATTTTATATAAGAGTTGCTTTGTTGACCAATTACGAGACGATCTGACAATTGGGTAAGATGATTTTTAGGAGAGTTGATGCCGTAGACTACTTGCGTTTTCGACTATTTGAGACTCACCAGGTAATTTCACTGTTGTGGGAGCCGTCCATAAATTACGTAACGCAAATGGGGGGGGGGGGGGGGGGGAGTCCGGCCAAGCGTTACGGTCCTGTTACGTTGGGGGAGGGGGAGTGTCGAGGTTTGCGTTAAGTCATGCACGATTTTAGATTTACTGTCATTAGGTACAAATTAAAACTCTTCCACTTCAATTGACCATTTAGAATTTGGACCAAAAATAATACCGTTCAAAATAGCCACAGAAGATTGTGATCGCCGCCGAAGTCGATACTGGTTGTAATGATAAAATTTCTTGATTCCTTGAAACCACACACTAATGTTTTATTAAAAAATGCAGATTCTTGATTAAAAAGTATCTTTCTCTTTTCTGAATATTACCATAAAGATTTTTACAAAGCAATCGTTACGTAACGGAATTGAAGGAGGGGGGGTGTCTAGCTAAGCGTGACGGTCCTGTTACATGACGGGAGGGGGCGGGTCAAAAATGTAAGAATTTATTACGTTACGTAATTTGTGGACGACCCCTTTCACGAAATCTCATTGATGTGTGTGGGTTAAAATGACGTCGATAATTATAAATGAAATGCCAATTTGTGTTAACCATATATTAAGCCCTACGCTATAGAGCCGGCGTTCGACGCGATACGCGGCCACAGGTCGGCACACTCCTTCGCCACGGGGCCCGTGATGGCGGAGCCCTTCATCTCGCCCTTGTTGTTCACTATGACCCCCGCATTGTCCTCGAAGTATATAAACACGCCGTCGCGCCTTCTGAACGGTTTCCGCTGCCGGATCACTACTGCCGGCATTACCTGTGGAACACATTATTTATAAACAATGCCAACTTCAAATTTCTTTAAAGGTAAAGCCTCTCTTGTATGTATGTGTACAAAATTGATATGGAACTTGTCATTTTTATAATATGGAACGTCAAATTGCCTATACGGATACGTTACTACTACATACAACAGGTGACTTACTTAAGTTTTTCACCTATACTGTCATTAAGTACAAATGGAAGATCAACAACTCAAATTATACGTCAAATCAGAAAAATGCCAATTTTAAATACATCAACAAGGAAAATTGTCCATACAGAATATCGTCGAAAATAGAATCATGTCCCACAGTAAACTTGACAAATTTGATATACTTCGAAAGACCTTTTTTATTAAATTTGGTTATAATAATTTTTCAGCATAATTACTTTTTGTCAAAATTCATATTGAACGTCATTATTTTCAGTAAAATTAAAAATGGTCAAATCAAGTGGACAATTTTCCATTTGTACTTAATGACAGTTAGTTGAAAAACTAGATTGATTTTGTGTGAATGTTCCTTTATTATACAAGTAATGGATTCTTAAATAGATTTAGTGCCACTTCACCAAGATGTCTTTGTCAGACACTTGCCATAGGGCAAGCTACCTTTGGGGCTGTCCACATTTTACGTCACGCAAAATTGAGACTTTTGAACCGTCCCTGTTGCTGTCCCCTAATATTATAAAAGCGAGTATTTGTTAGTTGGTCATTCTTTCACCCAATAATGAGGTTAATGGATTGACATAATTTTCTACAAGCATTATACCAGGTTGATCTCTAGCAAAATAAACAAATCTTGCAAGTTAAATTTGACCCATTTCCTGGTGTCCAATAGAGGTAAAACTTGACATACTTATTTAAGTAAAGTGACAATACAATATTTTGACACCATTGAGCTGATCTGATGATGGAGCTGGAAGGTGTTCATGGAACTCTGTAATAAAATGAGGCAATCCTGACGATAATGGGCTCTTCAAAATCTTCTTAAAGAGTAAGCTGATAGATGTTTAATGAAAAGTTCAGTTGAAAATAATGCTTATGACATAATATGTGGACGACTCTTTAGTAAGGATAGCATTAAGTTGGCCTATTGGACGACAAGCGTTTTTGAGTAAGGAAACTAAATAAAATTTAAATGATCTGTTCCCTGACCGCAGTAGAACTATATTAACCTAATGAGCCCCATGATGGTAAATCATATCATCGTCGAAAACTCGTGCCACTGATGTCAATAGTTGCCATTCAAACTTCATAGATCAGGCTCCAAATGTAATATTGAATTTCATATTCTATAATGCCTATTGCGATCAAATTCTAGATTTTTACTGCCATGGGCATCTTGGGTCTAGTTGTATTATTTAGCCGCTTAGCAATTAAAAGGTTAACAATGCTATTTTGCGATGCTCAGGCAGCCAAGGCATATCGTCAGCCTGTTGGAACCAGTTCAGAGAACAAATTAGCGAAACCATTGGCAGATCATCATAGCAATCGCTGTAAATGAAAGTAGGACTTTTAATTAGCTGGAGAAAACTGACAGGTGTCAACATGAACATTTCATTGTTTAGAAAGAATTTTACAAAAGTATACATGAAAATATGTGTAATCGGTGATATTATGGTAACTTTTATTCATAAGAAAAACGTCAGTTTACCCCAGCTATAAATATATAATCCTACTTTAGTTAAATTATGTATGTCAGGCACTAAGTAATATTAATTTTAACCTACATCACAAGAATAGTTCTCGGGAAAGCTTGGAAAATTTCATAATACAGTAGCTGTCTACAAACAAAGTCACGAAAATATGTTGCTGCCCTCGAAAACCTCCTATCTTAACTACATCAATACTATATATAAGTGCCATGATTGTATTGATTTAAAGACAAAATTAATAAGATACAAATACTTCAGGAACACAATCCTAGTTTACGAATATTTACTATGGTAACTGGCAACACTGGTGTTATAATTTCTATGTTTTCTGAAAGCAGCAATTAGCCAGTTAAAAACGAAAACCATGTATGAATGGTGTATTGTATGTTCAGTATAATTTAATGGTCCAGAGATCAATATTTGCCTGCATTCTGACATGGCAACTGAGAGTCCAAAAAATATTGCTGATTTAAGGGTCCATATCTCAGTAATTATTAACTTTTTTTGAGGTTAATTGTTGCTAACAAAATATAAATTTGATTCATACCTTTTTCCTGAGTTCAGGTTTGCCCTTTTTGACGGTAGCGACAATCATGTCTCCAGAACCGGCCGCCGGCAGCCTGTTCAGGCGACCCTTGATGCCCTGCACAGCGATCACATACAGGTTCTTGGCACCTGAAATTATGATTTAGAAACAATTTAAGGTTAACCTCTCTTATATTTTCTATGAAGTTGCAAATCCCGAGTAACCGATTTGATTTAATGTTCTTGGTATTGAGTAATAGTCAAACAAGATAAACAAATTAACAGTCAAGCTAGAAATCAATTTCACTGAGAGTAACCAAGTTTCAACTACCATGTTTTAATCAAGTCGATATTACTGGAAAACCATGGTAAATTCGGGGACTGAACAACTTCAGACACAGCCAAGGAAGACATCATCATATATCAATACACTTTGTGTATTCTAGTAAAAGATCATCATCAGTTTACAGCCCCGAACGTGCTAAGTTTTGAGGTTATAGTTGTTTAATGCAAAAAAAACCTGTGTTATCGGCGCAATTTATGACGGCACCTACTGGGAGACCCAGCGAGATGCGGAACTTCGCTCCCGCGGAACCACCACGTCCTTAAAACAAGAGAAATCATAACATAGTACGTATTTTTATGTTTCACCAAAACACTCGCGCAAAGGCGGGATTAAAGAAATATACATGATTTCACAACGAGTACCACACTAGACACAGTTATCACATGCTTATTTATTAATTTGTGCACTTTAAATCAAGATTTAAATGGATATTTTATAATTTCACGAACCTCTCTTAGACATTTTGTTGTGTCAATTTTAGAAGAGGAATTCGAAAGAACGTGAAGTTAGCTACACATACATTCTGAGTTATGTTTCGTTCGGAAACCATATCAAATATAGGCTCACATAAGATAATATGCGCAAGTCTTCTAACTTATTAATTAAATAAGATCAAAAGGGCAGAGAGTAAAATATTGTGTCCTAATTACCTATTTTTGATTCAAGGTAATTTTATAAGTAAATAAAAAAAAAGTAAAGTAATAATTATATTTTCACCTAGAACCATTACCGTCCTAAGATTTCAAAACGGACAAAAGCGTTCCGTTTTCAACTGTCTATGTATAATATTTTTATTCTTAAATATTAAAGAGTAAAACAATAAACTTTTGGAAAGGCAAGCAGATAAATGTAATAAACAAAAATACTTTTTTTTCATAAATACGTTTATACTCCTCTTATTTCAGGAATAAAAGGAAATGCTAGCACATATTTAATTTTAAACTTAGAGTACAAAACGAAACGTTATCAAAATTTGTTTGTCATTTCGTTACCGCTTGTCATTCACCAGCAATTTTGCAAGTTTTTTTGTTTGATCAAATATAGTGAATTATTTAGTGTATTTCCACGATGGCATTTATGGGTGACATGATGAATCCTGCTCCGTTTTGGCGAAATGGTCCAGCTCCGGGAGCTTTCTACAACTTCCCTGGAAACTCCTCTTCCTGTGGTCCAGTTAACCACACCACACAAGATTTCAAAGCCCAGTAAGTTAGCGTTGCCGTATTTAGTCGCTTTAGAATTAAAAACAACATAAATCTATGTTTTATTGTACATTCAGAACTCTCTGAGCCCATGTCCAGAAGAACTTTGAGATTCAGTAACTAGTATTTACATATGAGGCAGTCATCAGAATTTCACCCCATTACAGTTCTAGTCAGAAGTTTTATTTCTTCGGTTACCATCGAGAATAAAGAGTATCCTTCAAATTTCCATGTACGAATCCCGCTCAGTGGCATGCATAGAGTTTTTGGCCAAGGTAGGCAATTAAAATGTTTTTGATCACATGGGTAGGCAGTTTCTCCGTGCCTATATGGAACCATGGTCGTTCAGGGTAGCCAGTGCCTTTGTGCCTATATGAACTGAACACCAATGATCCTGCTACCTCACAGTGTCCGTGCCAAGACCTTACTACTTGCTATGCTGGCTAAGTTTGTATGAAAGTTAAGAAATTTGGCAGCAGACTTATTGTTTTTTTGACAAATCATAAATATACTTAATGTCTGTGTTGTCTCATACATGTATGCAAGTTCCAGGACCACAGTGCTACCTAAAATCATCATCTTTTTAATGCTTTATTGATGATATAATGCTAATGGGAAAGAGATATTGCATTATTTGGATCCAATTGACAAAATTTCATATGCTTTTTCCTATTGGAGGATACAACATAAACATAGTCACATCTATACTATCATAAAGTTGTAATAATGAAATGTATGTGATATGGACTACTTGAATGTCACTGAATCGAAAAATATTTTTCACTTGGCTTCATCACACCAAAAAGGCTAAGTGGATTTCAACTTTTTTTGGTACACAGGTAGCTGGTCATCCACAGATGGTTATAGGATACTTTTTGTCTGACTATGCTCAAGAAAACGAGAGGGTTATCATTTTTATCTCCTCCACACAAAAATAAATATATCTAGAAATATTTATTTTTCTTATTTAACTGCTAAACTAAGGCTTATAAAAGACATCTATACTCCAAATACCTACATCTTGTAGTTTTTCAGCAAAATTCCTGTGACATATGGACGGACGGAAATGACGAAACAATAATTGTTCCATTTTTGCCGTTTTGGCTATAGAACCCTAAAAACGAAACAGAACGCAATCCTACCCAGTTTGGGCTTTGTTAAAATGTCTCAATGAGTATTTAAATAAAGCAATTTAACAGATTATATTGCATATGTTATCTCATTTGAGTTCCCGACGTTTTAGAGGCATTTCAGCTTTCCATGGTCATGGTTGGTGAATTGTTTTATTTAAATGAGTAATAATCGCGGAAACAGAAAAAAATATTGTGTCTCAATGAGTAGTTGACTGGTGTTCAAAGAAAAGTACAGTTGGCAATAAAAGCTTGCCACAAAAAATATTTTTTTGTCAGAAACTTATTTCGTACTTAGTGTGCAGCAGTGGTGTATAGAAAATTAATCTGGATTCATTAACTCAGATTCATACAAATTTGTGCCTGAGAGACATGGCCAGACAGCAATGGCATGCAATCCATATATGTATACACAAAAGTACTGCCTACCCAGAACGGCCATGGCTCTATACAGCACAGAGAAACTGCCTACCCTGAAGCCCTTCTTTGGTCAAAAACCGTGTGTTCGACTGCCAGCGAGTGAATGTTATAAAAAAATAATCAGACCGCAAAATCAAAAGTCTAGTTTGCATTTTCTCCCAGTTTTTCAAGTTTTTAGGGCTCTGTACCCAAAGGGTAAAACGGGACCCTACTACTAGGATTCCGCTGTCCGTCTGTCACCAGGCTGTAGGTATCTCATGAACCGTAATAGCTAGACAGTTGAAATTTTCACAGATGATGTATTTCTGTTGCCGCTATAACAGCAAATACTAAAAACAGTATTATGTTATGTCTGTCTGTCTGTGCCAGTAACCAATATAAAATAATCCAACACCGCATAATAGTAAAAAATATTTTTCCAGACGGAATCCACTTGGCTTTGTACCCGGTGACTTTTACACTAAATTAGTCTTTAGGTCAAACGATTATGTATTTCGTTTGACTTGAAGACTAATTTAGTGTAAAAGTCATTTCCACTTACAATACCTTACATTTCGAAGTGGCAGTTGTGGCCACAGTTAACAATGCAGATAATGAGTATTGTTCATCGGGTACAAAGCTAAGTGGGTTCACTCTAGAAAAATAATTTTTACTATACATTTTGCTTAGAAGTAGGGCTCTGCTAACACTGGATTTTCATAGATACGCTCATTTGTAGCGTATATTTTGTACGGAAACCACGGTGCGCGAGTTAACTCGCACTTGGCCGGTTTTTCACTATTCTCTTGTTACAGCTCAGCATCCCCAATCACGACAACATCCTCAGTAATCGCCGTGAAGTTCAACGGCGGGTGCGTGATCGCTGCGGACATGCTGGGGTCGTACGGCTCGCTGGCGCGGTTCCGCGACTGCCCGCGTGTCACCAAGGTCAACGACCTCATCCTGCTGGGCAACAGCGGTGACTACGCCGACTATCAGTACTTGAAGGACATTATTGAGCAGAAAATGTGAGTATATATATACTGTCTTTCAAGCTAGCGTTTACTGTGTCCAGAAGTTACAGGGTTCAGAAATTGAAAGATTCCATTTTTTAATTAAAATAGGCAGGTGACATTTAAAAAATATCATTAGCACCACTGCAGCCCGTTTACCAAATTAAACACAAAAAAGTTTTTGTGGTTTGAGAGTAGTTTCAATCCATAATAAATAAAACACAAAAACAATATATATAACAGGTTCTTTTTACAGAAATAAAATAATTGCTAATCAATTTTAAATATCTAATTTCTAAGTTTGAAATTTGGTCGCATTGGAGACATAGTAATGTACATAGAACTCGGAATGTGGACGAAATAGGAAGTGAACTATTTGGGTAATGTTGACAAGATAGAAGGTGAACAAGGAATTGAATGTGGACGAAGTGGGATTGTTGACAAGCTGGGAAGTTGACAAAATGGGAATGTGGACGAGTTGTGATCCTTAAGGTCTTAAAGCTCAGGTCTCACCTATTTATGCAGCAGTCTTAAGTTTTAAGGAAAATTGTTAACAATGTTTTGCGTTTTTTTTTAATCTACTGCAAATCCTCCTTGTACTATGCAGACACTATTGTAATAGGTACCTACTTATAAACATGGTCATCACTGTTGCTCGCCTTTGTCTGTCCAAAGTTCAGAAGGCACGACCACTCTTGGATATAGTCATGAATATGGTCTATTTGATTTCAGAATTGATGAGCAGTGCATCGGGGACGGTCTCCATCTGAAGCCAAAGTCCCTCCACAGCTGGCTGACGCGCGTGCTGTACAATAAGCGCAGCAAGATGGATCCGCTCTGGAGCAACTACGTTGTGGCCGGCATTCAGGCAAGTCCTCGCTAACAGCTCACACAGGCATCAAAGACTACACGATAAAATCTGACCACGCCTGATCTAGTATATTTTTCTATCAGCTGCTTGTTTAGAAACAGCACTTTTTTAAATCATCAATAGATATAGTAGTATAAAATAAAAATGCAATCACATCAAAATGCATGAGCATGTGTGAGTTTTTGCGTTATACATTCCAACATTTTTCTAATTTTTTGTCCAACATTATTTGACAGTGGTCATTCACTTTTATTTTAACTATAACACCATTAATGTATTTACATTTTAAATCAAATCAAAATTATTTATTTGCTTCAGTAAAGGATACAATAGGTCGTATATGGGTGGGTATAACAATTATTCCGTATACTCTGCCTGCATGCAGGCGTGCAAATATTTGCGCGCGCTAGATTTAATTAACAAACAATGATTAATAATTCGAAGAATAAAAATAATTACATGATAAAAAAAAAACAGCAATGTCAAAAGTTTAAAGACTGTAGTCTTTATTATAATTTGTAACACTATCGGGTTGATCTGATGATGGAGCCGGAAGGTGTTCATAGGAACTCTGTAATAAAATAACGCAATCCTATCGAGTTTGGGCTCTATTGAATCGTCTCGGTATATACTTGATGTTCAAGTAAAAGTACAGTCGGCGATAAAAGCTAGTTACAGAAATGCCCCCCCCCCCCCCTAAAATCATCCAACCATCATAATTCAAATGACCCTCCCCCCTACCAAATAAAATGATGTCATTTCCAAATTATGCGTTTTTAGCAACAGTTTATACAAACACGAATTTTATTCATTGAAGCACTTTTTAAAGATGCGAAAGACGATGTCATCTTGGGAATGACCCCCCACCCCTCCTTCGTCATGCTACCATCTTCCGATGTCCAGATCCCCCCCCCCCCCAATTTGAAATGACGTAATTTATGAATAGCCCCAATGTAATTTTTGACAGAAGCTTTTTTAATTCAGGACGGCGAGCCCTTCCTCGGGACAGTGGACAAGCTGGGCACGGCGTACGAGGACGTGGCGATCGCGACGGGGCTGGGGGCTTACATGGCCACGCCGCTGCTGCGAGACGCCGTCGACAAGGGCCCGCTCGACCAGGAGGCCGCCAAGTGAGTGGGCTAGCTGGGCTGGTGGAGCCAGGTTTAGAAAGAAAGAAAGAAAGAAAGATAATTTATTTCGCAGCGACAATATACATGACATACAAGAGAGGATAAAACAATGCGTTCTGCGAAAAAGGAGTCCACTCAGCAAAATGCCAAACCACCAAGAGTGATTTGACGCTGGTATTACGTGGATCCAGAAAATTGAGCGAAACAGGACTGCACGTTATAGTCACAATTAACAAAATAAACTTAACAACTACAATTTACACAGTACGTACTCTGATTGGTTGCTTTTTTAATAATAACAATTTTAGATAGAAGCAAACTAATGGTAGGTAGTGGTTTAGACGCCGTTGGAGTGACTACTTAATTAGACACTTTAGATATCGTTTAAGTCAAGTTAAGATATCCTTGGAGTCAAATTTAGATGCTTTAGATATTGTTGAAGTAAAGTTCAGACACCTTTAGATGTCCTAGAAGTCAATTTTAAACACTAGATGCAGCCGGTGTCATGTCACTAAACACTTAAGGCAATGCTGGACGGCTGGAGTTAAGTTCCTATAATAAGGATGTTGACTTTTTTTTTTTTCTGTGTTATGTTATACAATGACGTCTCAATAATAGTTTGGTGAAAAAACTACTTCAATCCCATTAAAACTTAACGAGATACGATGTTAAAATCTCATTTTTGGGCTTTCTCAAAAACGCTTCATACAAAAGCCTAGGAACGTGTGGCGTCACACGATCCTGAAACTTTGAAAGGGACTCTGGAACAGTGGTAGCACCCATAGAGACTTGTTCAGGGCACTGAAATCTACAAATCGCAGGCCATTTAACTGAAACCACATTTTCGATACTTTAGGTCCGGGTCAGAGATCCTTTAAATCAATTCCTAGCACTATCGGCGTTTTGTGCAGTCGGATATTTTTAGCTTTTGTGCTCAGAATTTATTGAAAATGATGTTGCTCATATATTTACAATAGATTTAATGTTCATTATTATTGGTCACAACTAGTGCTATGAATATATTGAAATTTAACACCGCTTACTAATATTTGAGTCCCAACCTCGCCCGCTATGAGATATCTGATGGCGACTGTATCTTGCGAGTTCCCAGTTTCCGATTGAGCTAAAATTTGGCTGACAATACAATATTTTGATACCATCGAGCTTATATGATGATGGAGTCTGAAGGTTGTGATAGAAACTCAGTAATAAAATAATGCACTCCTACCTCATTTGACCGATGTTCTAAGAAACAGTCGGCACAATAGTTAATCACAAAAAACATTAGATTTTTTTTATTACCAGAGTCATCGCAAAACAATCGCAACACGCCAATAGAACAAGATTAATAGAGTCGTATTATGTACAGTATTATATAATATTATCTTTCTTTAACATTTTAATTCGAATGTCACACGCTGTACACAATATTTATTAATCTTTCTTTATAAGAGAGCTCGGGATAGGTCTTAATCAACTTAGGAACCGTTTTTATTTTTACCATTAATAAAATATTTCGAAATCACCATAAGAAAATAATTTGACTAATTTAAATTGCCACAAAACTGTTTCAAGAACGCCACTTTGACAAAACCATGACAAATAGGTATCTGTGCAACTAAAAAAGGTCAAATTTTAAATTACGATAATATCTGCTTTAGGTAATCATAATCTTAAGTATCGACTCTATAGAGTCTTGTTCTATCTGTTTTTGCAATGACCTGTCCGATCTCTGTTTATTACTTGGCCTCTCCAATAAAAATGTCCTCATTCCAGGGCGCTGGTCCGCAAGTGTATGGAGGTGGTGTTCTACCGCGACGCGCGCTCGTTCTGGCGCTACCAGCTGGGCGTGGTCACCGCCGCCGGCGTCTCCATCGAGGAGCCCACGGAGATCAACCAGAACTGGTCGCTTGCGCACATGATCGAGATGGTCTAGGATTTTTAGGTTTTAATAAAGTCTTATAATTAAAACTTGTTTTATTACTAGAGCCCAAATCCATAGCAAAACAAAAGACTGTCGCAATCAAACTAGTGTTAGAAAAAATATTTTATCGATATCGATAGTTGTGTAACTAATATGAGAAACAGACAGCCTACCACACACATAGGTTTGTATAATTATACAGATGCAACTTCCTCGAAATCCACGTCAGTACACACCACACTACATGACATCTTATTGGGTTTGTTATAGTGATAGGAGTAGATAATAATTAATTTTTCGACATTATCTGGGATAAGACTGTTTCGTTTATCACTATAAAGCCATTTGTGTATACTAAATGAACGTTCGACTTCACTCGACGTCAAGGGAGCAAATTTATAAAACTCATTGTAATTGGTATAATATAAGTTACGTTGCGATTTAGATGGAATAACACATATAAGACAAACCCTTAACTTACCACTTCTTTTGTGTATGGCGTGAATGATTATAAAATAATGTACCTAAACATATCGGTATGATTTTTTTAGACAAAACAAGATATCGATAAAAAAATGATTCTAACACTAGTTTGATTGCAACAGTCTTTTGTTTTGCTATGGATTTTCCGGGCTCTGTTTATTACAACTCCACCATCAATCTTTACGCTATAGCAAATAATTTTATAGATTTCGAGAGAATTTGAAGAAAGCATACGATCCCGACGAAACGACGTCACTCAGCGAAATTGTGACTGTGACAGTCAAACAGCAGTGCAATGAAATGAAGATCTTTTTAATTTCAATTTTTAATATGAAACCGGCAGCGTGACCACACGGAGATCAAACAGAACTGGTCGCCCGCACACATGATAGAGATGGTTTAGGGTTTTATTTAATTAATTCTAGTAATAAGTGTGTTTTATTGTAGAGTAATTTATAATTACGAACACCTCGCTTCAATATTGCATTCACAAAATGTGCGCCAGCGTCGAACGCAGCGCTGACAGACTCATCGCTACTATAATGTTATTTATTTTAACTATTCCTTTTCAAAGGGCCGCCCTTTTCCGATTGAGCTAAAATTTGACATACTTACGTAAGTTAGGTGTAGATGACAATACAAAGAGTTTGTCCCAAAAATGACGCAGACATTATAGTGTGAACTCAGACCAAGAAAAGATGATAGTCATGACATTACGAACAATCTTGTGAAGCCGTTTTTTGGCATGGTTTTGACAAATCAGACAACTTCACACACGTGATTTGTTTGTATTTGTATTGCGTGAAGTTGGCTTTGGCATGGTTTTTGTGGCCTCGCTAGATTGTTCGTAATGTCATGTCTATCTTTTTTTCTTGGTCTGAGTGTGAATCACTGAACTGATTTGATTACTCGCTTTCCTCGTTTGCGGACATTTAGTTTTGATGAGTTTACACAATTTGCAAATAGTGCAATGCAAAGGGCTATGCTCGGGGTTTCTCTTCGTGATAGAATCAGAAATGAGGATATCCGCAGAAGAACCAAAGTAACCGACATAGCTCACAGAATTGCATTCGTTAAAGTGGCAATGGGCGGGCCATGTAGCCCGGAGAACGAATGGCCGTTGAGGCAGTAGTCCTGTAGTGGCGAGCGCAGGGTTATTGGCCAAGGTAGGCAGTTTTTCAGTGCCTATATGGAGCCATGGTCGTTCGGGGTAGGCAGTGCCTTTGTGCCTATATAGACCGCACCTAGGGATTGCAATTCGGTCCGGCGGATCCGGTAATCCGGCCGGATCCGGTGCTTTTTGGCGGCCACCGGATCCGTTAGACCCAAAGAGACTGAAAAGACGCCGCAACAGACATACATACTGACTACCCATTACCCAACCCAAGAAAGCTGATTCTAATTTGGTGAACATTTGAGTTATAGAAAAAAAAACAAGAGTCAATATGATCTAGATCTAAGTAAGCTTTAAAAAACGATGTCTTTCTTAATTATTCTTTGAGACGTTAATTTTGTTTCATGGTTCATTATGATTCTTTGGCCAAATTAGAATAATATTCAATAAATAGATGTGATATGTGATTACTGATTAGCTTTCTTTATGTATGTTTAATATTACGGGTATTAAGGGAGTATAGATTTTATTATTGTTGATGTTTCCTCTTATAATATTAATAAAGTTGATGAAATATTACACAGTACAGAAGAAAAGTGGGGTCAAATAAGTTAAAGGAACTATCATGAATCATGATTCGATTCCGATACACCAAATTAGTGGTAAATTCTTAGATTTGGCAATTAAAACTATAAAAAGTTCCTTCAATTAAAGTGTTAATTATTTTTTATAAAGAAGATTTAATTTTGTTATATTTACTATGAGATAAGGTTACCATGTCTTCATGTGTGGCTGTAAATAAGTCAATTAAGACAATATTGTAATAGTTAATTGGTACACGCATATTAATTGTTTTATATACTCTGACATTTAGAATTTTATTCTAGACACATTCTAGATTTTTTTCTTTTTATTGACAATCCTTTTTGGATTTATCTTATTAATGATTTTAATTTAAAATGATGATTTTATCAATAATAAGTAAGTATTATACCTAAGTTAAATGATCTGATTAGGTTTTTCTGGGTTTCCCTAATCCTTGCAACAAATGTTGGATCATATTGTATGTTTCCCAGCAAAGACTTCTCTCATTGTAACTGACAATTCGAAAGTGCTTGTATCTAAGCCTACTTGAATAAAGAATATTTTGATTTGATTTGATTTGAATAATGTTATTCAGTTAAGGCTAAATATTATTATTGACGCAGATGCTTAAATTTTCATATTACTGTGAAATAAGTGACCAGTGAGACTGATTTTTGACTGAATAAGGGGGGTAATTTTTAGCGCTAAACCATTGTTTCATTAGTTAATTTGCAAAAACAGTTCCGCATGTCTACTTTACGACCAGTAAACTAGAAAAAAAGCATAATGTTGGATAGGCACAATAGCAAAACTTCAATCCGGATCCGGCCGGATTGAGAATTGGACCGGATTGCAATCCCTAACCGTACCGCCACTGGCGTCCCATTTATAGGAAAGCTAAGCGTAGATCGGCCCCCGATTTGGTGGACGGATGACCTCGTAAGGGTCGCGGGGAGTCGGTGGATGCGGTTTGTGTAGGATGACATCCTGTGGCGAACTATAGGGAAGCGTATGATTAGATTCGATTTCTTTATTTCTCAATAGTTTTTACATAGTAGTTTTGAAATAAACAAAATATGTACACATATTGAGATCGTCATGATTGTAAACATTTTAAGAGTTATAAGATAATCATTTAGTAAATTTCTGTAAAACAGTTAATGTGTGGCAACGAGCGAAGGGGAATCGGTCAGGGTACGGTAGTTTTGAAGTGGAATGGGGTATCATATCCTAGGTGTTTTATAAAGAAATTAAAACAAAAATAAGTCTCTGTCTATGTTTATTTGGTATTCATCACATTATAGAGTTACTTCCATACATTTGACTACATCCAACCAACACTATACTTATACTAAGAGTGGAATTGTATTTGTGCGGCCGCGCGGCCCGACCTCATGTCGACCCTCTCACTCCAATTTTATTTAACATGAGCGAGAGAGGGACATAATTAGATTTTTTTCCATAAGCCTATTCTGAGTAGCCTGCGAAAGAGGCCCGGGGGGTCGCGACCTTATACTAAACAGGGCGATTCCACGGTCATGAACAGAGATATCTTAAGTCCTAAACTGCCTAATAGCGGCTTAGCGTGATAATTAAGGCAAAGCAAAGAGATAGCATAATCTTTTTGCGATGAAAAATTTATTTCCTTGATGTATAATTATAACTCATGGTCACACTAAATTTTTTATGCACGAATGACAAATCACTACAAGCTAAGTAGGGTGACCATAAGAATTACAGTATGAACGGAAAGGCTTTGAACGGTTAAAAACAATGTAAAATGTTAATAAATTGCCATTAGAACCAGAAGCCCATTTCTCAAAAGCTTGTAACACGTGAGTCTCTTTTTAATACATATTGTTGGAAAGAGACTTCTAATACAAGTTACAAGCGTTTATGAAAAGGGCCCGATATTCTAAATCAGCACATAAAAGTGTAATGAAAAATAATACTTCTGTTCGAGACTGTCTTCCAAACTTTGTCGCTACGTCCCGCACCTCTTACCGCGGGGGACTTAGTTAAACGGTATGCATACAGTTGAAATTTGTATAGTCAGGTCTGCCTGTGGTCGTTGCCTTTGTTTTTTGTGAAAATAGGCAAGGCTGAGAGCGTTATAGGCAAACATCCGAATTTAGGGGCCAAAATTGTATGTCAGGTAGAGATCCTACATCAATAAACCCAATTATCGATGCATTTTCCTTATACTAGTGATAAATAATACTTGAAGCGACCACTAGTGTATGGAAAACGCATCTATAATTGTGTTTCTACTTGTCATTAAATTATACCCGCTAAATTCGAATGTCTGCGGGGCTACTCCGAAAAACCAAGTTCGTGTGGTGCCATCCCGCTCACTAAAATACAGCGTAACATGAGAGCAAGAGAGTCAGCACGTTACGAACTTCGATTTTTGAGTTTCGGAGTAACTTGCTTATATCTAATGTACACACATAAGTGTTATGAAATCTTGATGATTTTAAAGTCGGTTAGAAGTGGCAAATAGTGTCACAGACTTAAAAATTCCCGTCAAAATTTAATAACACTTGAGAAAATCTACTGAACTGAATTTTTTCCAGGTGTTAGTGATTCCGATTTCTGCAACGTATACGACTAAGTGACAGATCCTTTGTCATTTAACAATAGCGATAATCGTAACCACTTTAGGCCCTCTGGTCGCATATCCTTCGATATATCTTCATAGAAATGAAATAAGCACATTTATACACAAAACGAATCAATTTTATACATCGTCTCTAGACCGCCATAACTCACTAAATTCAACCTTCTTTTAACTTTTATCTGAGTACTGAATCGATACTCAGATACTAGCTTTCTATTGCGCTATTTAGTGCATTTTGGTGGTACAATCAGAATCAAAAGTAGCTGACCAATTTAAGTGTCAAATTTCATACTAAAATTATCACTTTGTTTTAATGCTGAATGTACGTCAATCATTTAGTCCAAGCTGGCGGTCTCGGGTTCGAATCCCGGCCTTGGCAAGTATTTGTACCTGGGTCTTGGGTATTTGCTATTTATTTATGTATTATTTTATATTATCGCCTCAGTATTCATAGTACAAGCTTTAATTAATTTGGGACTAGGTCATTTGTGGTAGATTATCCCTGATTTTTATAGATTTCAACGAAAATACATATTGGAAGATATCATAATTTACTATAGGACTACCGTTTAACTAAGACGTCGCCTGCGATAAGAGGTGCGGGACATGGAGGCGAAAAGGCGCGAGACAGGACGACTAATATACCACCCTGGTCGCCACATCCCCGTTTAAATAGTTCACGATCGCTACACGTCATTAAAATTACTATTTTTCTCACTATATACTAATATTGTAATTAGGATGATATCTCAATGTGTCGAAAAGGTATCAATAAGTTCAAAATGCAAGGACACAACGACAACGGACGACTTATTACAAAGAAACAGTTTCCAAAAATGACCACATCGCAAGATGACCCTTTTTCCAAAATATCGACGTTGGTCGTATATTTTCGTAGTGAAGCCAGAGGGAACTCTGCTCACTGTTCCTTAAGGTGCTTTATGTCTAGGTGCCCTAAACTCTAATAGGCAATCGGTGGGAATCGTATTATTAAGACGCTTCACCACTACACCACATAAAGATCACTTCAAGGCCTATTCTAAAATCGTACTATCGAAGACACTTAACTGACTACCCGTAAAATTACAAGATAAAATATCTACAAATAGTCACTCAACTGTGTCTTCGTTTGTACCATACTAATACTCATCTGTTCTCAAAACGACCACTAGTAAAATATAATAGAATGTGGTCATAAATGAGAAGTGGTCATTTTACGATGTGGTCATAACAGTCGGAATTGCGCTACGTCGCGTAATTTTCGTTATCATCTCATGTAAAAGGATTATGACAAGTAATATTGCATAAAATGAACAAAATAGTTAGAAAAAACTATTTAAAAAGCAAAATGGCGGCATTTTTCAAAATGTCTCGTAAATAAGTTACCAGGCCGCGCGGCCGCATCGCAAAACACAATCCCATCCTAATTTAAATTTAACTAACGGCGGAACAGACATTGCATTTACACAAAAAACAATTAAAAAAATAAATTACGATTTTTTTCCCATCATAATCATACATTTACATTTTTTTTAACCAAACATTCGTCTTAAATAAAAAAGGTTAACTTGCATCCTCACGCAGCCATTTTTAAAAAGATAGGCGAAAATAATACTATTCGAGCGGGCGATGTAAACGCTCTAGTTTCAGGGTTGCCACCGCAAAGATTGTTAACCTTTTTCTCTGCATCTCGGCTGAATGCGATGTGTTCTAGGTTTCTAGAAACGCCTGGTCTGATTCAGAACCATCTGCCGCACGCTGAAGGTCGACAGGCCGAGGCCAATGGCGGCGAGCGCGAGTGCCGATCTAGACATCATCTTCTCACGGCTCGCGGGCTGGAAAGAGGAGAAACACAAGTTTAGTTACGATACATCAAGCTAATAGCAAAATTTGTGTAGGGGCCATTGGCTCTTAGAACTACTGTTACTGTCGTAACAAAATTGGGAAAGATACATAAAGGCCATAGAAGGTAATAAAATAATATGAACTATCGCTGACATGTCAAAACTTTGCGTTGACACACCAGTTACTATAGGCCTACCCCATAACTGAGGGAAAGGTGTGTTTACGGAATGTCAACGACGCGTAACTTCAGTCAGGCGTCAGGCTTGTATAGCGAGACAGGACACGTCATATCTCGTTACTTGTCACCCGTCGCGTACCGCTCCCATACCTCAGGAACAGACTTAGTAAGAGACCTGTCACTACCGGTGCTATGCCCGGTTTTTTCTTTCTCTCTCCCACGCCTCAAGTAGGATTGCGCACTGCGTCCCACACCAACTATAAGTGGCCGCGGATGGCATTCGTGTTTGTGGGTTTATGCTCCCTAAGCCAGACTTAACCAGTTTAAAATCAAGTTCTAACAAAAAATACCGGACGACTGAACGTAGAATTCTTGTATGTAGCCCTCATTTGACCCTTTAGGTTGACGTCTTATTCCACATTCCCATTTTGTAAGCTTCCTGGCTCGTCCTCGCTCCGATTTTGTTCAGCATCCTATCTCGTTCACATTCCCAAGTCCCCTAAATATTCATATTTTGTCAACATTCTTAAATTCACATGTTATCTTACATTCCCAAAGCGAGCACAATCTTGATTCGATCACAATTCTAAGTCGTTCCTTTCATGACTACTAAACTCCTACAGTCAACCTATACCATTCAATTGATCGATTCAAAAACTTACGAGAATGTAAAAATTACAGTACTATGTTATAATGTTATCATTTAACGTCGTGAAAGTAATACTAGTGATCCTATTTGATTAAGTGATCTTTTATCTTTTTCATCTTTATCTTTTATCGAATTAAGACTGTACACGAGTCGGGAATGTGGACGTAGGAAGTGGGTCATTTTGGGAATGAGAGGCTGATGAAGTTGGGAATGATGACGAGCTAGGTTGATAAAATGGGAATGTGGAGGAGGTGAAAGGGCGGCTTTTAATAGTCACGATAGTCACATGTCGGCTCCTTTAGTTTACATATCTTAATTTCATCCCAGACAAAGTATCACAAATATGGCCGCCTTGGCCTATTCATTAAATACCTACATTGTGCAGTCGCTACGAGCGGATTCGTTTAGGCAAATTTTGTGCCAGGTGTTATATAATGTATTTGGCAAACAGCAACATATCTCACACATACCGATGTATGAGTTGTATGACTGATAAGTGGGAAGAGCGATTCGTTAACTACAATACAACGCAAAATGTAAATATAACAAGAAATCGATGAATAGATCCCCCGTCACAGCTACTTGAACTACGCGTTACGTAACATTGTTTTTTTTAAACCCTACAGAACGGTCGCGTACAGAGATTCTCTGTAACATTTTTTCTCAAAATTTCAAATGGAATGACCATTTTAGGTAAAAATGGTCATTTGGTGGTCACGTAACGATTTTACTAGAGGGGTGGGTGAGGGGTACAGAAAAACGTTACGGCGCGTTACATGTGGGGGAAAGAGGGTCAAAAATCTTCAAAAATTGCGTTACGTAATACTTGAACGCTCCTTTACTGAACCATCAAGCTACATCCTCGACCCCGTAGTCACTTACCATCAGGTGATACGGTCAATCGCTAGTCAGTTTATGTATGAATAAAAAAAAATGTTCTTTTTGTTTTACAAATATCAAGATAATAATCACAATTTTTGCAATTTATTAGTGGATCACTCCACTAGCGTTATTATTATAAACAAAGATCAGAAACAAATGAAAAAAATTTTCGACGATACTGGACTTGAACCAGTGCCTTGAGCCAGACCGGGGCAGCGCGCTCTACCATCTGAGCTAATCGTCCACACCAGCAGTCGACGAATTTTGTCATCTGTTCTTGCTTATGGATCTCTGTATGGTGCATCCGACTCTTTAGCCGTTAGCGCCGCCTAGTGCAGAACTATGAAGTTACTTTCACCCCGAGCAGATACCTTTACAGGTACCATTGCTCGGCGAGAGGTGGCGCTATTATCAAGACTGTACTTTTTGTTTTACAAATATCATGATAATAATCACAATTTTTGCAATTTATTAGTGGATCACTCCACTAGCGTTATTATTATAAACAAAGATCAGAAACAAATGAAAAAAAATTTCGACGATACTGGACTTGAACCAGTGCCTTGAGCCAGACCGGGGCAGCACGCTCTACCATCTGAGCTAATCGTCCACACCAGCAGTCGACGAATTTTGTCATCTGTTCTTGCTTATGGATCTCTGTATGGTGCATCCGATTCTTTCTCTGTTCTGCACTAGGCGGCGCTAACGGCTAAAGAGTCGGATGCACCATACAGAGATCCATAAGCAAGAACAGATGACAAAATTCGTCGACTGCTGGTGTGGACGATTAGCTCAGATGGTAGAGCGTGCTGCCCCGGTCTGGCTCAAGGCACTGGTTCAAGTCCAGTATCGTCGTAAAAAAAATTCATTTGTTTCTGATCTTTGTTTATAATAAAAAAAAATGTTGTCTGTAAAGTCGGTTTACGGATGATAATTTTAGGTGATAACGACAAAACAAAACATTGACGAAAAATGGCATACTTTTATGAATACGTAAGCTTAGGCCGATTGTGCCTCTCTATCGCTTGTTCCGCGCTCTCGCTTGCACGCTCAGCTCAGGCGGAACGTGACAATGAGTCACGCTTTTTCGTGCGTGCAGCCGGCGGGCGTTCATCGATTTATAAGACGTTATCACGTCAAGAAATCGGCTGTAAAAGTCTGCCTCAAAAATTATTTTTTTGACAGAAACTTACTCATTTCATTCCACAAATAACAGCAACATCTTAATCAAAACATTTCTTTTCAACAGAGACAATCAACACCCATGAATACGCTCACGTCAATATTATCATTCAACAATATTTGGTTACTTTTTCTACCAAGTCAAGCAACCGTAGATGTTTTGGCAGCGGTCGCTGGCGCCTGTATTTATAAACGAGTCACATGACGAGTGGGATGGCACGGTGACCGGTGACACAGCAAACAACGTTCGCACTAAGACAATTTAATGGTAGAAAGGTGGTCTCAGGCTCGTTCCCTTTCCTAAAATGTCTGTTTCTCAAAATGGTCTTCCTACGTTGTCTTCTTCTTATATAGTATGTTTTCTAAATTGTCTGCTTCTCAAAATAACATTCTGCCCACATCGTTAATTTCCTAATGATGTATGATGGTTCTTTCAGTGGCCGTTTCTCAATTCGGCGGGATCTTTTTTAGTATCGATATGTTCACCGAAAATAAATAAATAGTAAGTGTGAACCGATTTTATTCCAAAGGTCGTATCTTCGGATTGATCCTTTGTTTTTAACTCGGATCAGTTCTAATGATGGGGTATTCATCCTTTGTTTTTAACTTGGATCACTTCTAATGATGGGGTACATGATTTAGACATCATATTAAGCGGACATTATAGGAAGCAGGCCATTTTTCAAAGTGGACATAACAGGAAGCGAGCATTTTAAGTGACATTATAGGAAAGAGACGTTCGTTCGAACAAGGCAATTTTGAGAAACAGACATTTTATGAAACTGACTGAACAAACCTGTGCTGAAGGTCGTACGGTAATGAGTGCTTTTATGGTAGTTAAGATAGTTTATAAAACGGGGTTGTTATAAGTTTGATGTGTATGTATATCTGTATGTCTATCTGCGGCATCGTCCTAAACGGGTAGATCGATTTGGATTCAGTTTTTTTGTTGTATGAAAGGTGACTTCGAGTGTCCTTAGCTATTCAAATATAGTTATTTGCTAGAAACATTACATCTATACTATTATGACGTTGTAACAATGAAATGTCTGACATTGAAGATATAAAAAAAAAAAATGTAACGAACTATTTGGAGGTCGCAGAATCGAAAACTTTTTTTGGGTTTTTTGTATGTCAACGTGGCCGAAATGTAAAGCAGAGAAACAGCGAATTGAGATGTGGTGCTGGAGATGTATGCTGAGCATACCGTGGAAAGCAAGGCGCGCACCAATCAGTCAATGCTTTCGGAGCTCAAAGTAAAGACACGTGTGTCCACAATTTTGAGCAACGCTTCAGCTATTTCGACCATATAATGAGGAAGGGAGACGCAATGTGGAGAGGTAAATAGTTCTTGGTACCGAAAACTGGTCCTACTTCGCTCCCCCTAGGATAAGTATGCTCCATACCCGAAAATACATTTACGGGCTTGTTATTTGATTTATGTTAATTAGTCAAGAAAATTAATATTATGCGGAGGGATGAGAGCCATGTGACAAGAAGGGTACTAGATATGCATGTGGAAGGATGTAAGAGGAGGGGTAGGCCGAGGAAACGGTGGATGGATTGCGTGAGAGATGACATGAACAGGAAGGATGTGAGTGACGAGATGACGAGTGATAGAGAGGTGTGGAAGAAAAAAACATGCTGCGCCGACACCAAGTAAATGGTATAAGGACAAGCGAATGGTCTGTCAAGAAAATTAAGAACACGCCTGAAATATGCGATGGCGGGCGTACATTCGTGCCCGAAGACAACTAAATACCACGATCATCAGTCATTATAGATACGAACAAGAAGATTGGTAATAAATACAAGGAGACAGTGTATTTTATTAATTACAATGCATTATCAATAATTATACAATGAGCCCATTAGCTACCTTAATAGGTAAAGGATATTTCAAGACCCACTTAGTACTTCTATGTTATTATAAAGTTGTAAAAATGAAATGTCTGTACATTCAGGATATTTTCAAAAAAAATATTGAATCGTACTATTTGGAGGTCAATGAATAGATTTTTTTATTTTTTGTAAGTTTGTATGTGTCGTTGTGGCTTCATCACGCTAAAAACGGATTTCAACTAGTTTTTGGTTCACGGGTAGGGGGGGCACCGACAGATGATTATAGGATACTTTTATCCGATTGTACGCTGAAGCAAAAAAGAGGGTTTAAGATTTTTTCCTCCACCGCGAACGAAGTTGCGGGCGACTTTAGTAAGTAAAGTACATAATATCGTCGTCTAGTATTCATAATACAAGCCTTATTGAGCTTACAAAGGGATTGGTTAAAAGTAAAATTACAATAATTTAGTAATATCATTAAAGTTACTATATTACCAATCATTATCACTGGCGTATATCACAATTAAATGATCTATACCCTTTCGGCGGTTTAGGACCACAATGAGAAATGACAATATCTACAAATGACCACACCTTTAATTAAACAACTACTTCTATAAAAGGACAAAGGCCGTTTCCGATTAAGGGAAGCAAAAATGCCCTTTAATATTATGACTTAGTTTTTTTTCTACTGTCAGTTACGTCTAGTAGAGTAACTGTGTCAAGTTTGGTTGAAAAATTCTTTGCGGTTCCGCAGAAAAAAAATAAAAACGGAAATAATGAAATATGGTTTTTCTCCAAAACTATTTAACTTTAATGTACTATTATTTTTTCATTCTGTAAAGCTTAGTCAAGTTCATGTTTTAAGTGAAAATGGTATTTCTATATCTAACGATTATGTAAAAAAATATGTAAGTCAAAATTTTAATATATATATATTTTTACTTTTGTGAGAGATACCACTCTAATTGACATTTCAAAATAAGCCTTAGTTAACGTCCTGTAACACATATTAATTTGATGGATAAACTCGGAAAGCAACTGTGTCAAAATGAAATAAATAACTGGGTTGGATTTTATTACATTTTATTAGTAAGCTATTCTAACACTTCCAAATAGCCAAAGCATACATCCTCTTTACAAATGAACAAGATTTGACACTTAGTGACATTTGCCTTTTATTGTTATTGAAAATGTCATTATTTTTCTAATAACATAAAAACTATGCATATATTAATCATTTTTGCTATTTGCAGGTATATAAGCTTTACTTAACATTATACCAGATTATCAATTTAAAGGTTTTAATCGGACACTAACTGTAAAATGGAAATTAAAAGACTTTTCGGGTATGACTTCATTATCTTGAAATTGTAATTACAAACTATTCTTTTTTCGCCACGCATTAATCCTCTTTCTACCGAAATTAAAATAAATACATATTATGACAGTAATAAAGATGAATTGTTTTTTTAAATGTAACATGACATTTCAGGGACATTGTCAACAAGAAGGGCAAAAATGATTAATATATGCATAGTTTTTATGTTATTAGAAAAATAATGACATTTTCAATAACAATAAAAGGCAAATGTCACTAACTGTCAAATCTTGTTCATTTGTAAAGAGGATGTATGCTTTGGTTATTTGGAAGTGTTAGAATAGCTTACTAATAAAATGTAATAAAATCCAACCCAGTTATTTATTTCATTTTGACACAGTTGCTTTCCGATTTTATCCATCAAATTAATATGTGTTACAGGACGTTAACTAAGGCTTATTTTGAAATGTCAATTAGAGTGGTATCTCTCACAAAAGTAAAATAATATATATATTAAAATTACGACTTACATATTTTTTTACATAATCGTTAGATATAGAAATACCATTTTCACTTAAAACATGAACTTGACTAAGCTTTACAGAATGAAAAAAAAATAGTACATTAAAGTTAAATAGTTTTGGAGAAAAACCATATTTCATTATTTCCGTTTTTATTTTTTTTCTGCGGAACCGCAAAGAATTTTTCAACCAAACTTGACACAGTTACTCTACTAGACGTAACTGACTGTAGAAAAAAAAATCTGTCCATTATCACGAAAGGGCATATTTTCTTCCCTTAATCGGAAACGGCCTTTACTTAAAGGTATAATCGAATCTAATCTTGAAATGACATAATCGGCTAACATACATAAAAAAAATATACAAACAGTCGGACATAGAACCTCCTCCTTTTTCGGTTAAAAAGGAGACTTGTTTGACAGAGTTCTTGTGGCAACGCTTATAATTTTTTTAATGGCTGTAGAGTCCGATGCGGGACCGACAGTGGCGTCCGCAAGATTGGTATTTCAATAAAGGATCGTTAGAGCTTGACAAGTTATTTCGTGACACTCCAATGTTCTGCGGGCGACGGGGGCGACTGGGTGGGGTGGGGGGGGGGAGTGGGTATTAGGGTGGATCGTTTGTCTTTATTCGAGATTTTTGAAATGTTATGGTTGAAAAGAAGATGCCTTTTGGTTTGAATAATCTGTAGATATTTAATTTTTATGTTAATTGCCTCCGCAGTTCGATTAAAAAAATACAAAATGTATGAACCACTAAAAAAAAGATGATTATATTTTCTTTTTTTCATCGTATTTAAGTTTTCTAAAACCATAAAAACTATTCAGTTGAAATAAACATGCAGTTATTGACACAAATTTGAAATAATAAAATAAAACATCATAGCTCTCATGGACTTTACCATACTAATTTAAATATGGATGCGCAAACTGTATGTATGTAACTGTATATAAGTAGCGGTTTATACAAAACACCTATACTCCAAATTTATTTAATTTACATTTCGTAGTTTTCAAGTAAAATGCCTGTGACATTACGGACGGACGGACATGACGAAACTATATGGGTTCAGTATACTATTAACAAATATATATACAAAAATTGCAAAACTTATCTATCACGAGTATTACGAAATTACCATTAATCTTATCATTGTCACGAAAGGGTTTGGCATTACATAGAAAAATCTCGAAACGCGACAGCTTATTGTTATATAGGGCACCGGCAGTTTATCTCTGAGACAGATATCTTATCAACAACTACAACTAAATATATACTTTTAATAGACACTACAAAACAATAAATTGCAAAAAAAACTTAATGTTGCTGGTGACTTCTTGTGAAACATTTATCCATACAGCTGTCGATCAAAAAAACTGTCATTTTATTGTTTCAACCTAAGTTAAGGTTGCTTCACATTCTCGGAAAGAACTTCTCGGCTCCACATTCACGTTACTCTTGTTTGTCTCGTTTTCTCGCCAGATTCTCGCGTGGATGTGGGTCGACCTAATCAGGTTCTCGCCTGTTCAGTTTTCTTTCGTGCTCGTTTCTTTTTCTCGCGCCAAAAAATCGTCAAAGTTCTGAGAAGAATATGTGAATCGGCTCTACATTCACGTTTCTCTAGTTCGTCTCGTTTTCTCGCCAGTTTCTCGCGAGAGTGTGTGTCGACATATTCAATTTCTCGTCTGGTCAGTTTTCTTGCGTTCTCGCTTCTTTGTCTCGCACCAAAAAATCGAAGAAATTCGGAGAATATGTAAATCGGCTCCACATTCAGGTTTCTCTTATTTTTCTCAAGTGAATTGCATTTTTTTATAATGTGTTTACTTTTATATATTGGTATATATATATATATTTTAAAAAACCTGCCTAAAGATTATAAATACATAAGTTAATGAATGATTATCTATAAAACATTTGCTCAGATAATCACTTTGAAAACCATATACACACACAGGTACCTATATCGCTGATATTTCAGTATGAATGACCTCTAAATAAACCATTTACATAGTTCCTGACTCTCACGACTGAGGGTCAGAGATGAGATAGCCTCTAAGCAGAGTTATAAATGACTTCGAGATAATACTGTCGCCACTGTACATTTCAATGCTTTCACTCATCGATATAATGTGAAATTATAATAAGATGGGACCTTTTACATGACTCCAATAAAAGAGAGGGGTAGATAGGGTTTGACGCAGGAAAGTAATTGTGAACGAAATTAAAATTGAACTTACGGAATATAAAAGACGTATATGTACGATAAGCCGTCTAAATTCCTAGTTTATCTAAAAGATAACGAAATCACAGTGATATGACCGCTTTCTCAAGTCTGGTAAGTTACTAAGGGGCTTATCAAAATTTACATAAATAATAATAATAAATAAATATCATGAACATTCTTACTTAAATCGACCTAGTCCCAAACTAAGCAAAGCTTGTACTATGGGGTACTAGGCGACGATATACATCATATATAGATAAATTATGATACTTAAATACATAGAAAACATCCAAGACCTAAGAACAAACATTCGTGCTCATCACACAAACTCTTGCCCTGGCCGGGATTCAAACCCGGGACCACTAGCTTCGACAGCCGTTGTACAACTCACAGAGCCAAACGTGTCATCGAATAACATAATACTAGAAGATGCCGGCAACTTCGTCAGCGGAGAAGTAAATCATAACCCTCTTATTTTCTTCAGCGTTATCGAGCAAAAAGTATCCTATAACCATCGGTTATAGGATACTTATACAAAAAATAGTTTATATTTTATATTAACATTGATCTGGAGAATTTGTACATCTCCTCCGCGTGTATCAATTATAAATTAGTTATAACACAATTGTAAAAGTTTTAAGTATAATTAAGACAATATTGTAATAGTTAATTGGTACACGCATATTAATTGTTTTATATACTCTGACATTTAGAATTTTATTCTAGACACATTCTAGATTTACTAATTATTTTAATTTTTAAAATGATGATTTTATCAATAATAAGTAAGTAAAGTTAAATGATCTGATTAGGTTTTTCTGGGTTTCCCTAATCCTTGCAACAAATGTTGGATCATATTGTATGTTTTCCAGCAAAGACTTCTCTCATTGTAACTGACAATTCGAAAGTGCTTGTATCTAAGCCTACTTGAATAAAGGATATTTTGATTGGATTTGATTTGTGGATGCCCGTGTATCAAAAATAGTTGAAATTCGTTTAGCCGATTTGGCGTGATAATACGACAACGCCACATACAAAAAAAAAATATTCAGTGACCTTCTAATAATCCGTTATTTTTTTTCAATATCTTCAATGTAGGTACAGACATTTAATTTTTCTATCTATCAGCCACGGACGTCCACAGCTGAACATAGGCCTCCCCTATAGTTCGCCACAGGGTGCGATCTTGCGTAGACCGCATCCTCCGTCTCCCCGCGACCCTTGCGAGGTCATCCGTCCACCTAGTCGGGGGCATTTGATTTTTACAACTTTATAATATAATAGACGTTATTTTCAGCAACCTACAAGTAAGATAATTTCAGAGCATTACATTCAGAATTTGAACAGAAGTCAACGTACAGACTTTAATATCATTCCAGTTTTCTTTATATTTAAAAATATTTTCTCTTAAGTCATGCGAGTTTTATTGTTGTTTATTTGGCTTAGCGCCATTTTGAAACGTCCTTGTCACTAAAAGCAGAATTTAAACGGCTTGATAAACTATTTCCGAAATTCATAAACTATTTTGGGTGCCATTTGGCAACAACCATATTAGTGAACTAAGTATAATAGAAGGTTCGTTCGAAGGAGAAAAAGTCAAACGCCTCTTTTATTCTTCAGCGTAGTCGCGTAAAAAATATCCTATAACCATCAGGAGATACCCAGCTACTCGTGTACCAAAAATAGTTGAAATCTGTTTAGCCGATTTGGCGTGATGAAGCCACAACGACCAAAATACAAAAATACAAAATATCCAAAAAAAATATTTTTCGTTTCAGTGAACACTCCAAATAGCCCGTAACAATTTTTTTTTGAAAATATCTTCAATGTATAGACATTTGATTTTTACAACTTTATAATATTAAGATTGTGTTGCGATACATTTCGACAACACGTTTGGCTCAGTGGGTTGTACAACGGCCTACGAAGCTGGCGGTCCCGGGTTCGAATCCCGGCCAGGGCAAGTGTTTGTGTGATGAGCACGAATGTTTGTTCCTGGGTCTTGGATGTTTTCTATGTATTTAAGAATTCAAATGTATCTATATATTATCAAGGACCATTAAAACAAGAGGACTGACCATCTCCATACAAAAAGCCGTTCCCCGATATGTACAACGCCATCTATGTATAATATTTATTTTTTACAATTATTCAACTTTGCAAGCGTGACAAAAAGTGTATTTAAATGTCACAATATATTTATCAATAGCTTCTGCCCGCGACTTCGTCCGCCTTAAATTCGTCTATCGCGGATAAGGGTATTTTTCCGGGATAAAAAGTAGTCTATGTCCTTCCCCGGGACTCAAACTATCTCCATACCAAATTTCATCCAAATCGGTTCAGCGGTTTAAGCGTGAAGAGGTAACAGACAGACGGACAGATTGACACACTTTCGCATTTATAATATTAGTATGGATATGGATTAGCTATTTGCGAACTAATTGTTGTATAGTAACTTTTTTTGTTTGTATATGTTTCTTTATTCGATTATAACATCGTTAAATGTTTGGTTTTAAAGCGCCATCTAGTTTTTGCCAGAATATCTCCTTGCGATCGGAACACGATCCAAAGTATGGCAAGAGTCAGTTGTTTTAATGGTCCTTGATAATATGTATATCGTCGCCTAGTACCCATAGTACAAGCTTTGCTTATAACTTGACAACTTCTTTCGTGACACCACCATGGTCTGCGGGCGACGGGGGGAAAGACAGCGGGGGCGATTTTCCCCCCGTCGCCCGCAGACCATGGGGTGTCACGAAAGCACTTGTCAAGCTGTTCGGGACTGGGTCGATTTGTGTAAGAATGTCCCTTCCCTATGTTATTTATTTATTTGGTGCCTGCGATGCTACAGATTATTTAACGTTGACTGAACAGGCAGGCACTTTCGAAAAGACAATCCTTTCATGCCCTTGACATTGGAGGCCTATTTTTGACGACGTGTGGAGATTCTGCGGCACGCGTGTCAGTAAACAATGTTTTCTAAATCCGTCGCCGCTGACGTGTGACACTGCGCAGTTTGCGTTAATGAACATAGATAGCGCACTAGAGACAAGAGATAATACATATGTTAAACTAGAACATGTACCAGACAATGCCCATGTGTCTAGAATAGGGAATTTGCATGATTTTTTATTTTTGCTTCATTAAAAGCTCATTCATATAACAAACAGTAGACAAAAATAATTTTTCGAATAACTGTAAAAATAACCAAGATATAAGCCATCAAACATTTCATTCTATCCCTTTCTAGCAAAACGGAATTGCATATGGAGTTTATGTGGCCGGCGTAGACTATGACGTAACAGTACATGTCGGACCTCTCTGTCAAATCGCCGTCTAATTAGCAGTTTAAAATGCCGATATCATGCGTATTTCTTGGCCGATTTTAATTTTGATTTCACTTTTTGAAATCGTTTTTACGGTATTTTCATATTTCGTTAAGAAAAGCGATAAAAAAAAATCATGCATGTACCCTTTTCTAGATGGGTCTCTCATTGGCCTTCAAATTTGAATTAGGAACTCATTTAAACGTCTACATTTCATTTGCAAAAACATCTTTTGGATTCAGTGTTCAAAATGGCAAAAGCGAATAGATAGTTTCGTCACAGTCCGTCGGTATGTCACAGACATTTTACTCGAAAACTACAAGATGTATATTGATGAAATTTGGAGTATAGGTGTCTTGTATAAGCTGCTACTCAGTTTGATAGTTAAAAACTAAAAATATAAGTATTTCAAAGGCGGGGCACTCAATACATTTAACCGAAGCTGAAAAAATCAATCAGCAAACTACAACGTGTGGCACATATTTCGACAGTTCTTTTTCAAACAATTTTAAGGTTTCTAAAAAAATATGATTTAGTAAATAGTTTCGGAAATTATCGCTCTGAAAGTAGCATAAATTGTGTATCCCCTCTATCTTCTAAACCGTATGTCAAAAAATAGGAATTAAATCACAAAGCCAACGGTATTTTAAACATGATTGGATATACCGTTTTTGAGTTATTTGCGAAAAACTGCGTTTCTCAGCAAAAGGACGTAAGTGCCACGAAAATACGCTCTTTTGCTGGTGCACTTTTTCACATCGTATTATTTTCATCAGTAGTGCATTTCTTTGTAGTGACGGCTACGGAACCCTACACTGAACATGGGTCCATGATCTTGGCCGGTTTTTATACGTTGAAGCGGAAGTTTAACAAAACTACCGGAATTCAGAAATATCTGTACAACTTTTATTGAATATCAAGGTCCTGGAGTTTGCGATTATTCAAAATGTATATCTATACTATTATCAAGTTGTAAAAATGAAATGTCTGTGCATTGAAGATATTTTCAAAAAAATGATTGTTATTTACTATTATTTGGAGGTCACTAAAACGAAAAATATTTTTTTTTGGATTTTATGTATGTGTCGTTGTGGCTTCATCACGCAAAATCGGCTTAACGGATTCCAACTATTTTTGGTATACGGGTAGCTGGGTATCTCCAGATGGTTATAGGATACTTTTTACCCGACTACGCTGAAGAAAAAACGAAGGGTTATGACTTTTTCTCCTCCGCGAACGAAGTTGCGGGTGCCTTCTAGTTATCAAATATAATTTAACATACAATATGTTCTGAGGAAGCCGGAAGAGTACCCGAGTATTTGTCGTGCAGAAAGCGATTTGCTCAAGGTTTTCCCGCTGCACTGCCGCTAGTGTTTTCTAAAGTACTATATATAGCTTACTAGCGACTCGCCCCGGCTTCGCACGGGTGTAATGCTGATACTAAATACTAACCCGGCCGGCCGGTACCGCCGCAAACGCTACGTCCCGCAATTTTTAAATCTGTAATATCTTCGAAAATATTCATTTAAATCATATGCTGTAAAGAGCCATATAGATTTATATTAAATCAATATTGTATTTAAAGTATTTAATTGGATAAGGATTAATGCTGTATTGGTTAAAATCACTTCGAAAATTAGCCATTCTTTGTCGTAAAAAGTAAATGACAAAAATATGTTATTGTGGGATATCCATAAGAGATAGACATATACGATCGCGGAGTTTGTAGACCTTTTCAATGTGTACAATACTTAGTACATTATTTTGATAAATCTCGTAGGGTTCAAATGTAAGCGGGAAAAATGTAATTATTTACGTCACATTAGAAACCTCAAAAATAACAGTATTTAATGGATGTTATTATACATATTAACCTTCCTCTTCAATCACTCTATCTATTTAAAAAACCGCATCAAAATCCGTTGTGTAGTTTTAAAAATTTAAGCATACATAGGGAATAGGGATATAGGAACAGAGAAAGCGACTTTGTTTTATACTATGTAGTGATGATGATGATTTAAATGAGATTTATGGTGTGTTTAGTTATAATTGGGATGTCAACACTTTTTATGCTATCGTATGTTACAGAACGACCTCTCCAAAACAGAAACATTGGAGAAAAAAGTCCTTCAATCTCATAAAATCTCATCGCGATACAACAATGTTGAAATCACATTTTTGGACTTTCCCAAAAAACACTCCATACTAAAGCCGACCTATCCTACCTTGCATGGGGAAATTAAGAACTTTGTTCTGCAGCTATAAAAATTGCGTTTATAGAAACGGTTTCATAACAAAAGTTACCATACATTTCATTGGTTATTCAATTAGTTATTAACATTTTCATACTTTATATACTTTAAAAATGGACTTTCCCACCCAACTTTAAATGCTCATAAACAAGCTACAGGTAAGGTATCGAACTCAAAAACTTAACGTAGTTCTTTATTTTGCTTGTTTTATCAGCCATACTAATATTATAAATGCGAAAGTGTGTCTGTCTGTCTGTTTAAGACTTCTCTCATTGTAACTGACAATTCGAAAGTGCTTGTATGCCTACTTGAATAAAGGATATTTTGATTTGATTTGATTGATTTGTTACCTCTTCGGGCTTAAACGGCTGAACCGATTTGGATGAAGTTTTGTATGGAGATAGTTTGAGTCCCGTGGAAGGACATAGGCTACTTTTTATCCCAGAAAAATACCCTTATCCGCGATAAACGAATTTAAGGCGGACGAAGTCGCGGACAGAAGTTAGTCTTATATAATTTTACAAATTTCAAGTTCATCAGGCAACACCCCTTGAGCCCTATTTTAACACCCTTATTTTTTGACTTCAATACTGTAAAACATGAGATAAAATGTACGCTCAGTATTAAAAGGTACAGCGCTGTATGTGAACATTGATAACGCTCTGATGGACGATAATGGATTAATATTCAAGTTCAGTGGCGTCGCCAATTGACTTGTTTATTTGTCATATTTGTTGATAGACTTTGCTCTTTTTATTGCCCGTGCAATTTTTGTTGTTGATATCAAAGTCTGGTCAGTAATCATTATTACGACGTATCGATGTAAATACTACAACCCCACCAATAACATTTCATGTGATTTTGGCGGCCAAGATTTACAAGCTCATAACGCATTCGCTGTAAAAAAAGTTATCAAATTTCAGGAGAAGCCAAGCCCTGATTTTATCAACCCTACACCTTGATTTAAAAAGTATGGCTGAGCCGTTTCAAAGATGTCTTCAATCTTCGTCTTTGTCCTCCCTTTATCCCAGTTCAAGTGGGGTCGGCACTCCTAATCAATCTTCGCCAGGTCATTCTGTCCTGAGTCGTCTGTGGATCTAGTTGGGCTGCTTGTAGATCTTAATTAATGGTTGCTGTCCATGTCAGTCTGGGTCTGCCTAGTCCTCTTTGTCCGGTTTCAATGTCGAGCACCTTTCTTGTCATTTCATCTTCTGGACGCCTCATAACATGGCTGTACCATCTCAGCCTAGCACGCAGCTTTTCCGGTATAGGTCTCACCTGAAAAGAACCGCGGATCTGCTCGTTTCTCACTTTGTCAAGCAAGGTAACGCCTCCTGACCATCTCAGCATTTTCATTTCGGCTACGTGTAATTGATGTTCTTGCTTCTTTTTGAGTGGCCAACATTCCGCGGCATATATTAAGGCCGGTCTGACGGCTGCCTTATAGACCTTTCCCTTTACCGGAATAGGCATTCTAGGGTCACATAGCACACCCGTCAGCTCCAGCACCATCATAGATGTCTTCAATATTGTGATAATATTAAACGTAATTCCTTATATGGGCCAAACGGTCCAATGGACTTATTTCCGATAGGAAATTAAGTCACCGATCTTCAATGTTAAGACATGCATATCAAAGTAACGGCCAAGTCATACTTTTAAAATCAAGGCTAGGGTTTTCCTGGGATCTGATACCTATTTTACAAGAGTTTTAGCCGTCTATTTTTGTTTTTATGTAGTTCACAGTGCCTTAGTTTTACTGTAATGCTGTGTTATTTTTTTAAAATAATAAATAAATATTTTCATGATTTAATTCCGATTTTGTAACGAGAGGTTTATAAATACAAAACATGTTATCGTATTAGAAATCCCCCTAAGCGCCTTTTGCTTAAAATACACGACAAATAACTGCAATATTTTTGGCAAAGATGGTAGAGCTAATGATTTGATAAGAATATTTCCGTGACTCATTCATTAACGATGTTCCGAAAGCGGTGACGGTGGGAGACGTTTAATGACGTCACACCTTCGTGAATTACTTTGCGTGTGATCGAATTAGGATTCTCGGTGTCATTGACCTTAACACATGCAGAGTTATGCTAAATATATCTATTACGTTAAAAACGTTAACATTATCAACTGATAATGTAAGTTCCGGCAAAACTTTCATTTATGAGACAAGCTTTTATTACCGACTGTACATGTCTGTAACATTCATTAATTACTCAACGAGACGATTCTAAAGAGCCCAAACTCGGTAGCATGAGTTATTTTATTACAGAGTTCCTATGACCACCGCTCCATCATCAGATCAGCTCGATGGTACCATACTATCGCATTATCACCGAACTTACATAAGTATGCCAAATTTTAGCTCAATCGGAAACCGAGAAGCAGGTCAAATGTAACTTGCAAGATTCAACCCGAACAAACATACATACATTGCAAGTTAAATTAAAGCTAGTAAAAATTATAAAAGCAGTTTGTAGAAGACATAAAATAGACATACACAATATTCGAAATAACGATTCGTTTTTTTCGTTCAATTACGAGATTTTGTCAGGTGTGTTGAGTCTGGTGTTTAGTGATTGATTTCTCTTCTCTTAAAGTACGCACCTTAAGAGAAGAGAAATCTCCACACTTGTATCATTTGCTCGTATCCGATCACCGTGCCGTGGCATGACTGCGTATCGCGCTGCTTGGACGCTCACTGTCGGCGCGGCGATCACGCCGCGCTTTTCTGATCTAAGTGTGTGATACGCGTATCAATATGGATTTCGAGCGATCGGATCGGCGCAACGTCCATACGCGTGATCGTGACACGCGATCATGCCACGGAACGAAGATCTGATCGGGCAAATGATACAAATGTGGACGAACCTTCAAATACACATTTAGAAGATTTAAAAAAATACCGGTTCCGATCCCTGGACTGACTGCATTTCAATTGTTTTGGTGTGAAAGAAGGATAAAACAATCACTACATACATTGATACTGATTAATAAAGATAGTGATTTTATGGAAAATGCGGCAAATATCAAACAAACGAATACAATCACTAGTGCACTGAATGGATTTGCTTGTCGCTAATGTTGTGTATAAACATAACTTGATTTTTGACGTGATAACGTCTTATAAATCGATGAACGCCCGGCCAGCCCCGGCTGCACAAACAAAAAAGTGTCACGTGCCGCTCGTTACATTGCGATTGCGATTGCGACTGTGCGACTGCGACTGCGTACACAGGTAGGTGGATAGGTAGGTGGGTAGGTAGGTGGATGGGTAGGTAGGTGGGTAGGTAAGTCGTTGGCTAGGTATGTGGATGGGTAGGTAGGTAGGTAGGTAGATAGGTAAGTATTTAGGTAGGTAAGTGGGTAGGTAGGTAGGTAAGTGGGTAGGGTAGTGCTTTCTTTCCACGTTATCACGTAAAATTATCGTCCATAAAGGCATAAACCGACCTTACAGACAACCAATTCTTTTGACGATAGGTTCAGCTCAGCGGTAGAGACGCTGCCTGCGAAGGTGACGGTCTGAGTTCGAATCCCGGTAAGGATATACATTTGTGTGATGAGCATAAATATTTGTTCCCGAGTCTTTAGACGTTTCCTATGTACATCTATACTATTAAAAACCCACTCCCAAAAACGGAGAAGGTACTCAAATCATCGATGTTTTTTTTCCGACTCCCAAAAAACACCGGGCAAGTGCATGTCGGATCATGCTCAGTATAGGGTTCCGCAGTCGTTCATACGAAAAATTCAAATGCACACTACAGATGAAAAAAATGCAATATGAAAAAGTGCACTAACAAAAGAGCGCGCTTTTGTTGAGAAGCGTCGTTTTTCAGCAATAACTCAAAAACGGTATCCGATCATGTTGAAAACAATTTTCGTTGAAAGTATTTATTAAGTTTGATCTTTGTACTTTATTTGAATTTTGAATTTAGAAAATAGAGGGGGGACACAATATTTTCTACTTTCGGAGCGAATATTTCCGAAAATACTCACTAAATCAAAAGATTTTTTTTTGGAACATCAAAGTGTTTTTAGAAGATCTGTCGAATGATGCGCCACACATTGATATGTGCTGAAAAATTTTTTTTCTCCAATTTCGGTTACATGTATGGAGTGCCCCCCTAGAAATATTTTTTTTTAGACTATCAAATTAAGTAGCGGCTTACACCAAACATCTATGTTCCAAGTTTCATCAGTAGTAGTTTTACGTCTTATAGTTTTTGAGTAAAATGCCTGTGACATACGGACGGACGAAAATACATGACGAAACTATAAGGGTTCCGTTTTTGCCATTTTGGCTACGGCACCCTAAAAAAGATATTGTAACGAACTATTTGGAGATCATTAAATCGAAAAATATTTTTGGATTTTTTTGTACGTTCGTATTTGTATGTGTCGTTGTGGCTTCATCACGTCACGTTGGCTACACTGATTTCAACTGTTTCTGGTACATGGGTAGCTATATATTGTGGGAGTGTAGCCGTTGGTAGTAAAAAAAGAGTAAGTATTTACGTATTTATTCTTAGATAGCCCAATCCGTAATGAATATTTTTCATAGTATGACATTACAAAAACATAACATTCTTTATTCGAATCTATTATTTAAAATAAACGGCCAGGATATGAAAAAGGTGGCTATACACGAGCCACCTCACAGTATCCACAGATGGTTATGTGATACTTTTTACCCAACTACGCTGAAGACAAAAAAGAGAGGTTATGACTTTTTTCCTCCGCGAACGAAGCTGCGTGCTTCCTCTAGGAAGTAATATATCCGTTAAATATATTTTAGCTTAAGGGACTAGTTCGATTTGTGTTAAAATTGTCCCGTTATATTTATTTATTTAGGCACTTGTCCCACCGCCGGCGAGTAAGCGATGAGCTATCGACGATTTTCTCGCCCAAGAAACGAACAAAAGTTATTCGCTCCCGTGTAAATAAAAGAGAGAGCTATATTTATAGTTCATCGCTGGCTGCTCACACTGCCGGCGATCTATCTCTCGCTTTTATTTACACGGGAGCGATTATCTTTTCTTCGTTTCATGGGCGAGAAAATCGCCGATAGCTCATCGCTTATCGCTGGCGGTGGGACAAGTGCCTTATGTATCTTTAGATTCTCGTAGTAGCGCATTAACGATATCTGAATGGACTTTAATAGGAGTTAACATTATCAGTCATTGACCGACTAAGGAAAAGAAGGTTCTAAATTACATGCCAGAAATATCCATGTAAGAAATTGCAGATATCACTTATACGCTGACGACCTACAAATGTATATATCTTTTAAACCAGATAGCACACAATCAGCCGTGTCCCAATTAAATGAAGATCTGAGCCGAGTAGCGCAGTGGTCCGAGCAAAATGGTCTTGTTCTTAATCCTCTGAAATCGAAGTTTCTGGTGTTGGGTACGAAGCAAAGTGTGGCTAAGGTGATGGCTTGTAACCCTCAGGTTTCTATAGATAATGAGAATTTAACTTGCGTCTCTGAAGCCAGAAATCTGGGTATTATTATGGATAGTACGCTGCATTTTGAGAAACATGTGCTTGAAACTGTACGCAACTGTTTTTATCGATTAACTGTTCTGTATCGAGTTCGAAATTACCTAACTGTGGATATACGAGTTAAACTATGCGACTCTCTAATTCTCTCTAAACTTAATTACGCTGATACAGTGTTTGGTACTTGTTTGCTATAACGCTCTAAAAAGTTGATACAGCGCTTACAAAGGTAAGCTTTTCAAGATGGAAGCTCGTCGAACAATGCATCTTGCCACGCTCTTATTCGGTATAATTAATTTTAAAGAGCCGTCGTACCTTTTCCAGAAGCTTCGATTCTCCAAGCCTCAAGCCAGACGTGTACCTCGTCTGATCTGTCCTCGACACGGAAGCGCGTCTTTTCGTGGCAGTTTTAGTTATTCTGCCACGAAATGTTGGAACAACATCCCACCCCCGATCCAAAATGCTTCCTCGGTTTTTGTATTTAATAAAACGTCTAAAAAACTATTTGTTAGACCAAGAAATCAATCCAACATAGCATTTTCGTGTCCCAGGGTAGATCAGAATGAACCATAGGTTATGATTACCATTAATTTGCTTCTATTTAAATTTGTTATTATTAAAAGAGCAACTAAGCAGAGTACGTACTGTGTAAATTGTAGTTGTTAAGTTTATTTTGTTAAATGTGACTATAACGTGCAGTCCTGTTTCGCTCAATTTTCTGGATCCACGTAATACCAGCGTCAAATCACTCTTGGTGGTTTGGCATTTTGCTGAGTGGACTCCTTTTTTGCAGAACGCATTATTTTATCCTCTCTTGTATGTCATTTATATTGTCGCTGCGAAATAAATTATCTTTCTTTCTTTCTTTCTTACATGCTATTTTATGACATTAGATTAATCTTTATTGCACATCTGCACTGTATACTTCGTTCCCGTAGGAGGAAATGTCATAACCCTTTTTTTTCAGCGTAGTGACTAAAAAGTATCCTATTTAAACAATGACCTACTACCGCTGTATTAAAAATCGCTCGTTGCTAATATACCGCATTCCCAAAATACCAGATTTTGCAAAATATCGGATTATCAATATATTACACTCTTAGCTTACCACATTCCCGTTACACCAGGTTGACCAGGTTATAAAATTGAAAGGTACTCATGGAACTAAATCGTTTTAAAAATGTCCTATACGATACTGAAAATTTTGGTATATTGGTAATGTGATAAATCAAGCATGTGGTATTTTGCAAAAATCTTGTATTTCGGAAATGCGGTATAATATTACCTATCTAACCATTTTGGCGTGACGATGACGGGATATTCCAACCGAGACATGGAGTTATGTTGTGATCGCGATCATTATCAAGTACATTATCAGTGTTTTTCGACCTGTGGGTCTTAGACTAGGCCTCTTAAAGGAGTCGCGGTTTCAATAATTCGGACTCAATTTGTAACATTTTAGAACACATGTTTGAATTTTAATCTACGGCTCTACCTACCTCTGGAATGTGCGTTCTACCGCTTGTATAATGGGCTGTGTTCCGAGGAATTGGGACGACGACTACATTTTAATGATTAGTCCATCATGCGGAGATTGATAAAAAATATTGGAGCTTTTAGGGTTCCCTAGCCAAAATGGCAAAAACGGAACCCTTATAGTTTCGTCATGTCCATCCGTCCGTCTCCCCTCTATTTTATAAACGGTATGTCAAAAAAATATGAAGAAAATTACAAAGACAAAACTCAATAAATACTTTCAACGAAAATTGTTATCAACATGATCAAATATACTGTTTTTGAGATATTGCTGAAAAAGTGCCGTGGAGATAATCTTTTGCTAGTGCACTTTTTCATATCGTTTTTTTTCATCTGTAGTGTGCATATTTTCGTATGAATGGCTGCGGAAACCTACACTGAGCATGGTCCGACATGCTGCTCTTGGCCGGTTTTTTTTTACAAAATCATGAAATACCTAAAGGCGATAAATTGAGTCACAATGTCGCGTGTCGCGAGTATTCTTTTGTTATTTAATGAAAGCAAAAAATACGTGTCCAATATACGTGGGCATCAGTTTCGAAATAAATGCTATATCATTATTACACTTCAAACTTCGTCAGAGGAGGAGAAATACAATTATAACCTTCTTGTTTTCTTCAGCGTAGTCGGGTAAAAAGTATCCTATAACGAATCTGGAGATAGCTACCCGTGTACCAAAAATAGTTGAAATCCGTTAAATCGGCTAAATGGATGCGTGATGAAGCCTCAGACACAAAAAAAAAAAAGCAAAATATATTTCGTTCAGTGACCTCCAAATAGTCCGTTACATTTTTTTTTTATATCTTCAATGTACAGACATTTCATTTTTCAACTTTATGTTAGTATAGATTGTCTCACGATTACTCCTCTGTCACAACTCACTTCGATCTACTCATTATATGTATAACTATGCTGTTATCTATTTTTAACCGACTTCCAAAAAAAGGAGGAGGTTCTCAATTCGACGGAATGTTTTATTATCACTCAAGTGCGTATTGACGCGTGCCGTCCCGACCGCAGTATTAACCTCTTGCTATTAATATGTGAACCGCAATAACGCGTAACGTTATAAATAATATCACACTTGGTAATTAAATCAACGAATGTATATAAAGATAGCTCGTTCTGTTAAGAGTCCCCAGTAAGCTCGGCCGAATTTCACCTTCCCATACAAACGGAGTTTCGTTCTTATTTTAAAACTACGTGTTGGATTGTAACGAAACTTTGCATATACAGTGACATGAGGTATATCTAGGCCTGAAACTAGTTTATATGCCTACAGTTTAGAAAATAAACGAAATACAGCAAAAACAAGTTTTGTATGAAAAACTTAAATTCGCTGTATTTTTTTACTATGGTATCTGAAGTTACATAAACTAATTACAGGCCTGCATATACCTTAACTTATTCTAAGTACAATGTTTCAGAGCAAACTAGCTAGTCGTTTGAAAATGAGAGCTAACTACGTTTGTATCGAGAACCTAGCTTACTGGGGACTCTTAACCCTCGACTACTGAGGGGCTACTATGAAATTCGAAGTTCGTATCGCGCCATCTCGCTCACCCACATACAGTTTAACATAAGAGAGGGATGGCACGTTACGAACTTCGAATTTCGAAATACAGTGCCCCTCTGTACTACTAAACGAATGGGACCTATTTTATTAGGGTAGATCAACTTTTTTTTAGGTTAGGTTAGGCTAGTTAGATAAAAAAATATCCTATAAACATCCGTGGATGCACAGCTACCCGTGTACCAAAAACAGTTCAAATCTGTTTAGCCGTTTTGGCGCGATGAAGCCACGACACTAAACATCCAAAAAAATCTCTCTCATTCAGTAACCTTCAAATAGTCCGTTTCACTTTTTTGTTTCGATGTATAAATACTTCATTTTTCAACTTTATAATAGTATAGATAGAAGTCAGTATTGATTTAAACACACGATCTTCACTCATTATTATATATTACTATTTACCTTTATATTATACTTATAAAATTTACTCCATATATATGTATACATATACAGTTAAGATATATATTTTCACTTGAGCTCCCATTTACATGTCGCACAGTATGCTATCCTGCACAATCGACCCGCTGGCTCCACAGAAAACCAGCGCCGTTGGCAGTGGTATACTTAGCCAAGCCGACGGCATTGCTGAGTGGAGGCCATTCTAGGTTCACATCTCTCGTTTACATTGTATTGTCTATTTTGTCATGTTAAATTTGTTATGATGTGTTATCCTGAATAAAGCTTTATTCTATTCTATTCTATTATCACAACACAAATCCCGTATAAATATGATTTATTTAATTACCAACGAGAGGTAATTAAATAAATCATATTTATACGCGAGTAAGTCCCTTTTTGTGTTGTGATAATGAATCTAGAAGTAGACCACAAAGGGACTTTTAAAAGACCGAGTCTCCCAGCGGCAGTATGGTTGGTTATAGGCAGAATGGTAATAGTTATTTACGATACAAGTGCGGTAAGTAGGTTATTACTTATCCGCACGTGTATCGTACGTTTTGTTTTTTCACTGCGTATTTCTCAGAAAGTGTTTCTTCCTATATATATAATATAGGCACGTAAACTGCTACTTACCGCACACGTGCGGTAAAGTTGTTTTTCAATGCATGTATAGGCCAACGTAATCAAATCAAATCAAATAAAGTGCCAGAGTTCCGAACATATGCATTGTAAATATAGTTTACGCATTAGTATGGAGTCACGTTTGAATGGTCTTGTGCTTGTTGCAACGTGATTTAATAGGCTTACTGCAAGCCTTGTGACATCCGGAAGCGAGGCTTACTGCACCATGCAGTAGATATATACAGCTGTGTGCAATATAATAGCAGTATGCAAAAAACTGCTCCTAAAGAGAATCTATGTACCCAAGGACTGTTTGTACTGGCCACTGAATCAATTAATATTTGTAAATTAGTATAAAAAATCACAAATTTCGAAAAGTACATTCCATTATTTATATGGAAAGGCATATTATAGGGCAGAGGACTATTTAACAGACAAAAATGCATGGCCCACAACAGAAACCAAATAATTTACTTTTACCGGGACACGGTTCTTATATGGTGGCATATCAAACATATGTAATTCGTTTTAAATAAAAAATCATTATTTCGCGTTTTTATATTCTGTATTTTTTTTACTTTTATAAGTTTTGATATGTTTTCTTGAAGAACTATGCATTGAGTTTATACTCAAAACATATATTTAGGATAGGCTAAGTACAAATATTGTAAAAGATATAAGAGTTATTTCAAAAAATGACTGACTGTTGAGTTTGTTTCGGCTTTCTTCTCCTCAGTGGTCTCCTCTTGGGAAACGCCGTAGAGTCAGACATGTAACAGTGCCCTTGCGGGCGGCCTACTTACAGAATAAAGATCATTATTACCCATTTGTAAGATTCCATAGCCAAAATGGCAAAAATGGAACCCTTATAGTTTCGTCATGTCCGTCCGTCCGTCCTTATGTCACAGGCATTTTACTTAAAAACTACTAGATGTATATTGATGAAATTTGGAGTGCAGGTGTCTTGTATAAGCCGCTAGGTACTTAGTTTGATAGTTAAATAATACTAAAATATATTTCTGGGGGGGGCACTAAATACATGTAACTGAAACTAACAAAAAAGATTATCAGCAAATATAAATGTATACCACATAGTTTGACAGATATTATAAAAATATTTTTTTTTTTTTTTTTTTTTTGATATAGTGAATATTTTCGGAAATAATCACTCCAAAAGTTGCATATATTGTGCCCCTCCACCTCTATTTTCTAAACAGTAGGTCCAAAAAATATGAAAAAAATTACCAAGATAAAGCCTAATAAATACTTGCAACGAAAACTGTTTTCAACATGGTCGGATATACCGTTTTTGAGTTATTGCCGAAAAACTGCGCTTCTCATCAAAAGGGCTCAAGTGCCGTGGAGATACGCTCTTTTGCTAGTGCTTTTTATCATATCATATTTTTTTCACCTGTTTTGCATTTTTTTGTATGAACGGCCGCGGAACCTTACACTGAGCATGGTCTGACATGCTCTTGGCCGGTATTTAACCCTGTTATTGAGGTACAGGTTAGATGTGATCCCTGTTTTTACCCATAAGGTGTATAATTCAATGTTTTGAATATGACGCTTATATCATTTCTCCTTTCCACTGTCAAAATTTAAATGAAAATACCCTTAAGGTTATAAATATACTTTGGTATATTAATATCTAATTACATTATTTTTCAGATGACAAAACAATCTTAGTCTCTTTTAATTAGAGAACATCATTTGGCAACTTTCAATTGTAGGAAGTATTTAAGCTATTGAGAGCAGCAAATTTTAAAGTAAAACTATACATTGTTCACGAGAATAATGAGGTTCAATTGGAAATTATTTCATAGTAGAAGTATGAACAAAAACTTGTTCAAAATGAAGTAAAGATAATTTCTGTATTAGCTATTTTTCATTAATTCTTAAGTGTATTTATGCTGTTTGTATAAGAAAATACCAAATAATTTGATTTTCAGCTTATATATAATGAGACACAATAACCCCATCATCTACCCATTTCACAAAATTGTGTACTTATTTTACAAATATTAATGTCATAATGTGCAACAAAATTTGCATTAAAAATAATTGACTCACCTGCGAATATGTGAGTCGAAGGGCGTACTGGGCAATTTGAGTCGTTTTCATTGTCTAAATCAGTGTGTGTGCTGAAAAAAACAAACACTTTCATGAAAAACAGTACACACGTCCTTAAAATGCACGATTACATAACCTAAATGCAATAATAATTTTCTCACAGAAAACTTCAATTTTAAACTGAAATTCACACGCGGGTTTAGTATTAAATATTTGACTATAAAAAAGTTTTTTTTTCTTACTTTTCGATTGAAAATATAATAATTTTAATTTACGTACTTGCACCCGCTAGCTTCTGCGAATGAAAGAAAATTGTAGAACCTACCAGTTTTTGAGCTTTTGACAGGCCGATGACATTTGTAGACAGTGTTACCAGGTAGAACACGTGCAATTTCCCTACACTAGCCCAAGTATTGATTTTTAACATCGCGGATAGAAATAGAGATTGAGAATTGATTCCTTCTTATTAGTTCAACTATATGCGAAAATAAGATAAAGGTGATTCAAAATTAATATACCAAAATTTTAAAACTGAATTATTTTTATAAAGTTGTAAAGGAAAAAGTTTTTCTGTAATCCAGTAAAAATATAATGCTGGACTATTATTGCCTTATGTTATTTTTTAATTGACCACAAATAAACGAAACACTTATATAATACAAAGATTTAAATTTTTACCTTATTCTGGTAATGCTAGACAATGGTAACATTATTTCACAATGCTGCCAATGTAACAAACTAAAAAGCTGTTTTAGCTGTGCGTACAACAGCCAGTTATTTGTATATTAATACGTTTAAAAAGTCACTAACGCCAAAAAACTTAATCAAATTTTATATTTTAATTGAACCAGAAAAAATTTAAGAACAGAAATAACCTGATAGTGCATGTGTGTAAATTTTTCGCAGGTAAAAAGAAGACGTTTGAAATACGAGCAAAGATTAGTTTTACAACGTTTTTCACACGTCTGAGACTGAAAGCAAGGACTATCTAGAGATGACATAGATAATAATAATATTATTATTATTATGCACCCGCTCACGGGACAATGCTGTCCCGGACCTTTGGGAGGCGTGCGCGGAGCCGAAGCCAACGCGTAGAGGCCCTTTCGACAATTTAATGAAATGTAAGGTGTCCACCGCGCGGGTGCTGTTCCTGCCCGTATCATGGGACGCGCACAGAGACAGCACTCGCTAGATGCAAGAACTATTGGAGAGTGATGAGATCTAAATATGCTGGGTTATGGGATTGAAATGATGGACTAAATACTGGGCTATTGCTTGAGACAATCGGACGTCTACCAGGAAAAAGTGTCCCATGGCTAAAGGCACTGGTAGACGATGACTTGCCCACCGCTAGATGGGCCCCCGTAAATAGCGACACATATAGCGGCCTGAGGGCAACATCGGTGCGGAGGGCTAAGGACGGAGAGGTGTCACTGGACTTTCTACCGAAGCCAAGTCGCCACTTATGTTCCACGTCCACCCTCGAGCATCAGCTCTAGCGACTCCACTCTGACCGGCCGGTTAAGGCAAGCGAGAGGTGGGGGTCCTGACCCAACACCTTCCGTCAGGGTCCCCCAGGAGCACTCAGGTACGTGGGGTCGCTACTCCCCAACAGCTCGCCACAAGTTGCTCTGCGTTGACAGATTGCCCCGCGAACCAGCGGGCGGTGGGGTCGTCACACGCCTTTATTATTATTAATATTATTATTATACACTTATTTATTTTCAATCTTAGGTAGGTTTTTTACAATATATATATACATAAAAAGTAAAAAATGCAAATACAAAATATAAACACATTATAAAAAACCTAACCTAGGGTGCCGCCGGCAGCGGGGCAAGGCTCAAGCTACCGGTGGTTAGGGCTGCACAGAGAGGAACCTCCTGACAATGCGGGCCGTGTCCAGGATTACTGCCTTCTGTATCTGACCCTTGATCCAGCCATCTAGCGAGAGTCTCTTAAGATGTTCGTTGAGACTCTTCGCTATAAGACCGTTTGCCGAAGCCACTATCGGGACAATAATCGTCGAATCAACATCCTACATGGCGGTCACCTCGTGAGCCAAGTCAAGGTACTTGCTGAGTTTGTCCTTCTCAGCCTTCACGAGGTTCTCGTCATGTGGAATGGTGATGTCGATGAGTATTGCCCGGCGCTTAGAGGCAAGGCTTAGGCGCTTATTATTATTATTATATATTCTGTGCCTAGTCTTAAACTAAGCAAAGCTTGTACTAGGCGACGATATACGTGATATACAAATAGATTATAATACTTAAATACATAGAAAACATCCACGACCAAGGAAAAAACATTCGTGCTCATCACACAAACACTTGCCCCGGCCGGGATCCGAACGCGGGAACGCCAGCTTCAGTGAATGGGCATGTATACGATAAATTGTCAGTGTGTGTGTTTTTCAGAAACGGGAATCCCCCGCGGGCCACGCTACGACATCGTTCGAAGAATATGAAAGAGCAATCCTTTCGATGGCGGCTGTGATCTCGTTCGGATCAGAAAGCACGTTTCACCGAATGCTTAAAGCGATCCAATTAATATTGACTATCTGTGCATCGGGACGAGAATCGGAAATGACGAGGTACTCTGTGTGTACACTACTCGTTTAATTATATTATTATTATCTTATTATTTTTAGGTCAGTGTATTATTATTATTATTGTAAAAATTTTTTTGGGTCTTTTTGCCTGTGAATAAATGCATTATTATTATTATTAAAAAAGGAGTTCACTCTTGGTTAATCCATCATACCTGCTTTGATCCCCCGACTTGTGCGGGATTAGCGGAATGGATGCATAAACGCATTTCCCCAACGTTTAAAAAACCGGCAAATTGCGAGTTGCACTCGCGCACCGAGGGTTTCGTATAAAATATAACCTACAAACGGCCGTATCTATGAAAATCCAGTGCTAGCAGAGGTCTACTCCTAAGCGAAATGTAGGTACGCGATGTTCGATCATTTTATATTGGTTACTGACATAGACAGACATACATAAAATAATACTGTTTTTAGTATTTGTAGTTATAGCGGCAATTCAAATACATCATCTGTGAAAATTTGAACTGTCTAGCTATCACGGTTCATCATATACAGCGTGCTGACAGACGGACGGACAGACAGTCAGACGGACAGCGGAGTCTTAGTAGGGTCCCGTTTTACCCTTTGAGTACGGAACCCTAAAAAGGACGCCGGTTATACAGACCTTTTAGCATCTGGCTTCTGGCTTCAGTGGGGTGAATCCTCTGACGCATGGAGTATAGTAAAGATAAGGAGAAAATCTCATATAGGAAAACACATGAGAAAGAGTCCAGCGGTAAGTAATAAATAATAGTTACAAATTTGTCCAGAATGGCGCTGGAGTAGCAAGATAGTCTGTAGTGAACAAGCAATTTGACGACCGGTTTGGCTCAGTGGGAGTAACGTTGCCTGCGAAGCCGAGGACCTGGGTTCAAATCCCGGTATGGGCAAATATTTGTGTGATGAGCAGAAATATTTGTTCCTGAGTCTTGGATGTTTTCTATGTATATAAGTAAAATATCTATTAAATATATCGTCGTCTAGTACCCATAACACAAGCCTTATTGAGCTTACCATGGGACTAGAGCGATTTGTGTAAAATTGTCCCGTAATATTTATTTATTTATTTATTTAATTACAAAACATTTTTATCGAATCGCTATTCAATCCTTCGTATTTCTTCAAATGTATAGTTCAATCGAGTTCAACATATTTTCTCTTGTGTCGTTGTGTGTGTGCATTAATATGGTAATTTATTTTACGCATTTACTACTGCGGCGCCACCAATATTGACGGACAATATGGATCCACAACGGAAAAAAATTCACAACGGCGCAAGAACAAAAACATGTTGAACACGATAGAATATATACATCAGAAGAACGAAGGTTTGAGTAGGATTTCGATGAAAATGTTTTGTAATTGATTGTTGATTTGCTACTCTTACGCACCGGCCACGACATCGAGCGGCAGCGGCACCGGTTTCTCTAATTCATTGCGTGTGATCCCAACTAGCCACAGTTCGTTGCGCGTCTCGTCCGCGCAATGAACAGATAAAACGCTTGCCGCGCCGCAATTCGCGCAATGTCGTGGCCAGGCCGTTATAGTATCTTGCTACTCTAGCGCCATTGTGGAGAGATTTGGAACTATTATTTAGTGCTTTCCGCTGGGCACTTTTTCATCTGTTTTCCTATATGAGTTTGTGCTCCTTACCTCTATACTCCATGTTCGAAAACTTGTGTAAATGCACCGGTGCGCCATCTATCGCCCACTACGAGTAAGTATAGTTTTTCTACTACTTTGCACTGGATGTCGCTAGTGAAATCTACACAACTCTAATTGTATCTTATTAGCTTTATTTAGACGGAACTGAAATTGTTGCTTGTGTTGCAAGAAAGCACAGTATGTACAATATTAAATGATAATGAAACTAAATAATAATCTTTATTTTGTAAAGTAGGCCGCAAGGGCACTTTTACAAGTCTGACTCTACGGCGTTTCCCAAGAGGAGACCACTGAGGAGAAGAAAGCGGAAACAAACTCAACAGTCAGTATTTTTTTCGAAATAGCATTAAGCCTTCAAGCCTTTAAGAAAAGAGCGTAGACTTACTACCACCAGAAAGGCTGGCAACGCACTTGTGACTCCTCTGGTGTTGTAGGTGTCAATGGGCGACGGTGATCGCTTACCATCAGGCGATCCGTCTGCTCGTTTGTCCCCAATAACAATTTTAAATAATCGGCCAAGTGCGAGTCCGACTCGCGCACCGAAGGTTCCGTACAAACTTTCACTTACCCTAACATTATTATATTACTCGGTTCCAGTTGAGTTAAGTTTGCACCTGATATCTAGAGCTTTGCATACAAATGAGGTGCAATACAAATGAGGTGCAAACTTAACGCAACCGGACTGTCCAAGTATGTCCTAAGAAAAAGCCTATATTTTTTATGATTTAATTACAAATGTATAATTTTCTGATTTTTGTATGTATTTATAGTATGTCACAATATTATTTGCCAAATTTCATAGTTCTATGTCAACGGGAAGTACCCTATCATTTCCTTGAGAGTGTCGATGTTTTTTGCGGCATAAATAGCTGTATCATTTTTTTTACGTTAATTTAGAAGTTTGATATTGTTCACAGCTTCAAGGGACTGTAAACCTGAGTACGTAGGTCACTCGATAAATTTTGAGATAAAAAAAAACGATTGAAGATATTAGTATTATTAATTTTACATTTTTTCAAAATACTCTCCATTACTCTCTATACAAAGTTCCATTCGTCTGAACCAACTTTGGAAGCACTTTTGCAAGTCTTCATCAGATAGGTCCGAAATTGCTTCTTCATATGCAGCCACGGCTTCTTCAGCACTCGAAAAAAACTTCCCTTTTATTTTTTCTTTCACCACCGCGAACAATCAGAAATCGCAGGGAACTAAGTCAAGACTGTAAATGAAATGAAATGTAATGAAATTTATTCTGTAGGGTGCATGTGGTAAGGTTTCTATCCCAGTTTTCTCAATAAACGCCTTTGTTCTGAGGGACGTATGTGAAGAGGCGTTATCGTGATGCAGCAAGATTCCCCGAAGTCTTTGGTCTTCTCTCTCGCACTGCTTTGAAAACTTGCGGCAATGCTACTGTAGTATACCAATCAGAGTTGACTGACCTATAATTTTCCAGCATTGATGGTGTTAAATGTCCGCCCCGTGAAAAGAAACTAGCTACCATTTTTTTTTCCGACGTTACGAGGTCTTTGTAGTTTTGTTGGTAACTTTCCCTCTGAGAAGACCCATACTGACGATTGCCGCTTGTTTTCCGGGTCATATTGGTAAATCCAAGTTTCGTGACCTGTAATTATTTCCGATACACACGACGCGATGTCCCCTTGTCGAATCGTAGACGCATCTCACGACACCAATCTACACGAGCCTGTTTCTCAGTATCGGAGAGCAAACGTGGTATCCAACGACAACAGAGCTTCCTTACTCCAAGATGTTGATGTAGAATGATGCTAACGCTCCCCGAACTGACGCCTAAGATATTCTCTGTCTTTTTATGTTATTCGTGGATCTTCTCGCACCAACATTTCAGTAGTCCACACGTTTTCTGCAGTTACTGCTGTTTGCGGGCGACCACTTCGGTGGTCATCTGCGAGGCTGGTTTTACCCCTTTTAAATTCGTTGAACCATCTAAAAACTGTTGCCCGTGAAGGAGCAGAATCTCCTAACGCTGACTGCAATCGATGCAAACACAATTGTTCAGATAAACCAAATTTAAAATCATAAAATATCATAGCACGCAAATGTTCGCGGTTAAGCTCCATCGTTACAAAGAAAAAACGCGGGAACCGTATTAGAAAAATGAATGTAACATATTCATTTTTTAAGTTGGAGCGAATGGGCAATTTGTGTTTTATAAGTAAATTTGCTTTTTAAAAACATATAATTCAGGTGCGTTCCATTTACGAATTTCGAGCATCTCAAAACTTATCGAGTGACCTATGTATATCGTATATGGTATTAATTTCAACTCGATACCTCCACGCGTTCTCACGATAAACGGTCTTGACAGACAGACAGACGGACAACAACGTGATCCTTCAAGGGTTCCGTTTTTTCCGATTGAGGTACGGAACCCTAAATATAATTAAATATGAATTTGTCGCAGCTAACTAACTTAATAGGCTATTTAACAACTTGTTTTCGCGGTATGTTAAAGAACGACCTTCGATACGTAAAAATATTGATGAAAAAACTACTTCAATCTCATGAAAACTCCCCGAGATAAAACTTTATTATTATTATTTTTTGTAATTTCTCATTAAACGCTTCACACTAAAGCCAACCGCTTAGTGACTTCACACGGTTAGTACCTTGTATTGGGAAATTAAGAACTTGCGTTTATCCAAACTGTTTCATAACAAAAATTACCATACATTTTATGGGTTATTCAATGGTATTATTAGTTATTAACATTTTCAAACTTTAAAAATAGACTTTCCCACCTAAAATTTTAACGTAGTTCCTTATTTTGCTCGTTTTATCAGAGGGGCTACTCCGAAACCCGAAAAACGAAGTTCGTATAGCGCCATCCCGCTGACACTAATACAGCTTAACATGAGAGCGGAAGGGACGGCACGTTAAGAACTTCGAGTTAATCCCATACAAAAAATTATAAAGTCATAACTCCCCCCTATGTTTTTAGAAACTAGTGAAAAAATTGAAAGTTGGAAAGAAAGTGTGTACCAAGCAGCTTCGATGTAGATATATATAGGTATGCGGCAATTTTAGACATAGGTCAAAAATAAAAAAACACAAAAAAGTTAAAAATGTTAAAAAAATAGAAAGTTATTATTTTACAAATTGCTTTATTTTACGTTTGGTATGAGGATATGACAAGACGTGTGGAGCGTGTTTTGAAAAAAATCACCGAACCACATCTCACCTGGGGGAGCCCAAATTTGGCATGTTTCGAAAATGTTTTTAAGATTTTTGGAAAACAGGTGGCTAAAAGGTAATAGTGTCGTATATTTCTAGAATCGTCTCATAATGTTCTTTCATTTGATACCCCCACGATAGATTTTGAAAAAAAAAATCAAATCCCATACAAAAATTTGATGACGTCATTACTTTCCCCCTAAGGGGGGATTTTAAGGAACTAGTGGAAAAATTAAATGTTTTGGTCTAAAGTACCTGTGTACCAAAAATCGTCGATGTAGATATGTATGCGGAAATTTTAGGCGCAGCACATGCACTATATGTCTAATCACTTTGATGTCAACGGTATCATAGTTTTCTTTCTTACTTTGTATATATATATATTTATAGTAGTATGTATGTTTAGTATATGTATATGTATAATATGTATGTTTGTTTTTATTTATTTTTGTATTATATTTAATCTTATCTCACCATCTACTCATTTCTAGCTATTTTATGTCATTTCCGCTACCCAAAGGTTGTCCGGAAGAGATCGCTCTTTAGCGATAAGACCGCCTATTGTCTACCGTATTTTATGTTAAGGCTCTATTGTACTGTTTCTGTTGTTGGTGTGCAATAAAGAATTGTTGTTGTTGTTATATGGTTAGTTGTAGGAATTTACAATTCTATATCCAGGTTTCGCATCCAGGCCAGAGCCTTCAATCTATGACAGGCAGGCACTTCATTTGAGTATTAGATAAGTGGCCAGTAGGTAAGAGTAAACAACGAGACCAAAAAGAACATAATCTGGGAATGTTGACTGAGTGGGAATGTGGACGAAATGGGAATATGGATGAAATGGGAATGTTGACTAAGTCGGAATGTGGACGAAGTGGGAAAAGGAAGAAATGGAATCGTGGACGAAGTGAACCTAAACGAAAATAAGTAGTCAAAATATTTTTTATAAATTATTTGTGTCAATATTCGTTGCTCAAGTTAAAGCTCCATATATTCTCCTGCGGCATAAGACGTAGTCTCTCTAGTATCTTGTGTGCTCAGTGAGTTTGTTCTCGCTATCTGATAACAAAGTGGGACGAGATCTCGAATGCCTTCGTGAGACTAATAACAACTTAAATTTCAGATTGATAACGCATCTCAAAGTTATTTAATTAAAATAATATTAGAATGTGTTTAACAGAATCACTGTTTTATTAGAAACTAGCGTCCACACTTAATACGTTTAAGATACTCGCAACTTCGTTTGCAAATCTATTTACCTGACGTATTTTTTTTTCTAAATAAGTACAAATAAATCCCACCAAAAACATTTCATGTAAAATTGGCAGCCAAGACTCACAAGCTCATAACGCTTTCGCTGTAAAAAAATATCAGATCCCAGGTAAAGCCACGACCTCAAGCTCTGACTTTACTGACCCTACACCTTATCTTAAAAAGTATGGCTTCAACTAGCTTGAAGCCCCTAAACCCTTATTTTACTTACCCTACACCTTGGTTTCAAAAGTATAGCCTGTCCGTTTCATAGAGAGGAATTGAAATTAATAATATTATCACAATATTGAAGACATATACTGATGTATATCTATATACTATGTGGCCCCAGATAGTGTGGTTGCTAGGGTGCTGCTTTACAGCAATCCCAAATGCATTAGACTATATTTTCGAATCTACTACAATACCATTCAGTGGCGTAGCGTGGCCAAAATTTGTTGAGGCGCCCAATTGAACCGTCCCCCGTCTGAATTAAATGCATTTTATTTTTTACATTGTTTATGCGAATAAAAATAGAAGACCTCCATTTATTTTATAATGTGTCCAATAAAATTGTGTATTGTGCAATATAGTCTAATTTACTTGATATAGATATTTCATTATTAGTGACTCCCTCCAAAATTTCACGCTGCGACCGCGCCTGATCTCTATGTCGCAATTCCGAAACTGTATGACTACATTTTTAAATATGAAAAGTACATAAAAGTGTACTTTACTACTTTTTTTCACGAATATGTACCGCTAAAGAAATAAAAAAACTGTATACTTAGTTTACACGAGCTGGAGGCCGGGATCCACTATATAACGAGATACCTATGTATCATCATCATCGGCATCATTTCTGCCATAAGACGTCCACAGCTGGACACAAGCCTCCTCAATGGATTTCCACATGGGCTGGATAGAGGCGACCCGCATCCAGCGAGTCCCCGCAACCCTAACCAGGTCGTCCGACCACCTTGCGGCTTCACACGCTGCACTTGCCGGTACGCGGTCTCCACTAGAGAATCTTTCTGCCCTAATCGGTTCTTCGAACTTTGTGCCCTGCCCATTGCCACGTGATTGAGACTTGGTATCTTACTATGGGCGTCTTAAGGAAGCTGAGAGTCACTCAGCGAGCTATGGAAAGGGCTATGGTCGGGATCTCTCTACGAGATCGAACCAGAAATTAGGAGATTCGTAGACGAACCAAGGTCACCGACGTAGCAAAGAGGGTAAGCAAACTACAGGTATTTATTTGACTACTGGAACATCATTTAATCCAATCCAACGAGCTTCATAAAATATAGTTTGTCTATCTATACTTTATTATTTATCTATACATCTTTTTTTTTTTATTTATTTAACTTATAAAAATAACATTTTACAAAGTAATTATTACTCGCCAAACTGTGACGTTTAATGGCGAGAAGCGCTCAGATTTCAAACACTTAATATAACTTAATTATATAACTACATGATATACAAATGAGCCGGTTAGAAAAATCTGCACACGCATCATATTTATTATGTAGGTACTTCGTCCTCGAGGACAGCGCGTCAGCGTGTTTACGATGACACTGGCTTATCTTCGAGGAGGAAGTCCTTCAGTTTTGATTTTAAAACAGTTTTACTTATTTTACAGTCGTGTCTAAGTAAGTGAATCTTATTAAAAATTTTTGGTACTAAATATTTTGAGGTCCTTTCACCGTAGTAGTTTTTTACACTCGGTTGTATTAATTTTCTCTGTGTAACACTTCTAGTATTAATTCTTGTATTAATTCTTCTAGTATCTAGGCTTCTATATCGGACTGCACTACATAAATTGTGATTTGGAATAAAATTAGTATCATAATCCCATCAGCTTTTTAAAACATGCTCTCTAAACTAGAATGCCAGATTATTTACCGAAAACCGCCGACTGGTTTCAAAAATACACCGTGAAGTGAAATATTTATTTTAATATTCAAAATTAGCAATCCACGATGTCAAACCTCCACAAAATATCTACACTTACAACGCAAAGAAGATCTTAGCTCCTTACTTTTAAAGTACTATAGATTCGGAAGCTTAAACGGGCCCAAGTTACAGACACTGGAACTAAAACGTTGCTCAAACGAGACCAGAAATGTGTAACAGCTACACGATCTACATACCGATTCTATGCTGACCCACGGAACTCTAAAAAGCTTTTAAACGGTGCAAATAGTCCTACCGTTGTAAGTTCAACTGAAATCCTTCGACATTCAAATTTGAATCTAACCTCGAACCAAAAACGGTGTGAACGAGAGTGTTCACATGTCACGCTTACGTTTCTTTGCTTAGCTGGTGTTAAATTCTTAAGGCTGAGTTTCCCGTAAACATACGAAAACGATAAGAAAATATGAATAATGCTACAGGTGTGACGTAACAGGTGTGAACGTATATAACAACAGTGTACTAACCGAGTCCCGCCATTTTACCATAGACGCCATCGCGCGCGTACAGTTTCGATACTTTTAAAATGTAATTATTGTCAAATCAGTGCGAATTAAACGTTGAAATTAATTTGATAATTAATTGATATTTTTGGCCCGGTTTTAAGATTTTTTTTTGGAGGTGTTACGTAAGTATAGATTAAAAGTGTGTCATTTGAGCGTCAGTTGTCAAATTGAAGCGGCAATATGTTGTATTAAGTTGATTATTATTGATAAATTGTTAACAATTATTATCTTAGATTACTGTTTTTTTATCTTTAATGGTTTGATAATTTAGTTTTCCCGTGCTCTGTGATTGGTCACATGATGGGACATCATAAAGTACCGACTTGACTAATGAGATAAACATGTGATTCAAGATGGCGGACTTTTCAGTTTTGAGCGCTGAAAACAGCTTCATTGGTAAGAATTTTCATTTTAATTCGAGTTTCAACTTTATATAAATATTTTTTGTGTTATTATTATCCTGCTTATCATTATTGGAAACTATTTTAGCAACATTTTGAAAGATTTCGAAAGTCGGAACGTTTATTCGGACTTCAAGTTTTTTCACCGGTATTTTCTAGTACATACATAAAAAAGATATCAAAATGCTTGATTATGTTTATTTTACACATAAAATAACCACAAAATTAGAATTTTCGAGGTTTTCGGAAATATTTCGTTTTTAATCTTAACCAAACATTCCATAAATGGGTCTTCAAGTTAATTTTCTTCGGGGTCACATTGTGGAGTATAAATAAAACCGTAATCTAAGATTACAGAGCAGTAAACTCTATTTGATATCGCTTATCAGTTCCCGTTCTATTTACTTAAGTGGTTCTTAAACACGGTTATTTTCTTTCCGAGGTTGATACTGTCGAATATAGTTAATTTTTTGAAGGTTGAAAAGCATCTTTTGCGTATCCAGCGAACTTAGAAAAACATGGGTTAAATATCTTCGAACCAGTGCATAAGATTTTCTAAGACAATTATGGTCAATTTAGACTTCATCGTGCCTTAATTTATTATAAGGTGAGATCGTGCTTGTCTATTTCAGTAAAAAAACACGGGCTATTTAACATCTTTTTTCTGTGGCATGTTATAAAACGATCTCTCAATAATAAAAATATTGGTGAAAAAATAATTTTGAATTTCACGGTTATAGTACGTTGTATGGGGAAATTAAGAGTGAAATTAAGAACTTTGTTCTGCAGCTATGTAGTTCCTTATTTTGGTAGTTTTATCAGGATCTTATATATTTTTTACAAAATCAGGAAACATCCCTATTGTATATAGATTTTTAAAACAAATATGCTGATTGAATTCATCTTATTTCGGGAATATTCTTTCATTCTAAGTAACAATTTAACTCTTGCGGATGTCCAATTGCTTTTATACCACTTTCATACAAAGTTTGATCCCTTTTAGTAAGTACTTTGAAAAACAGCAAACATAACGATTTGAGGACCCTCCTCCTTTTTTGGAATCGGTTAAAGATTTCTTCGTACACTTCTCAATTTCAATCAATAAAAAAAAAAGTTTATGAGTACTGCACGCTGCGTGCAGTAGGCGGGCAGTAAGTTGCAGTTAGAATGCAGTCTAAGTAGGTCTGCTGTATCTATGCTTTGACGCGTCACGTCGCGTCTTTGACTGGAATAATTAAAACTCTACTAGGTCAAGTAGTTTTATATGACTAAATGTGGCCCAAAAATCTAACGTGATTTCTGGATGAATTTCTCTTTCAATACAGTGCGAGTAAGACGCGAATAGATGTGCTAGACCGGCAATAGTGAATAGTTGAGATTCCACAATCCCGCTATTTTAACCCTGACTGTACTTCACAAAGCCTGCTTTAAAATATATGTAAATCTCACGAAGTATTTATGTAACGCACCGCGTCCTCGGTATATTGTAACAATAAGTATGTTGTAATATGCGGTTACATGGGTATAGTAATTGGTTTCGCACACACACCTATACCTTACGTTTTGCCCGAGAAGCTAAGTTAGGATCAAGTTAGCAAATATTATGTGGTGCATCGAAAATTTAAGCTATTTTTTTAGTGAGATTTTTGTCAAACCTAGTACATGAAACAAGGTTTTCAGATATGTATTTTTTGACTATATAACCTATGCAGTGCCTAACGCGGTAACACGTTTGTTTAAAATTTCCTCAATAGAAAAGAAATCCGAAAACGTGTCTTTATTTTCCGTTTTTTGTCTAGTTGGTACAAACGACAGATTAATAAACGGCTACATTATGTATAAATGACATTCTTCCCTTTTTCTTTTACGTTACTAACTTAAATGTTAACAAAACATAATAATATCTTCGATTTCATTGTACTTTTACATCTGGCGCTTACGCCAAAAAACCCCAAGCTTTCTCTTTCGCGCGTGCAATAAATGCGTCCCTTATTACAAATTCCGCTCATTAGCCGGCTTGGCGTTTAGGGCGTGGTTTACGAATAGGCATTCATTGACGATGCAGGCCCATTTTTTATGGTTTTTGTTCTGTATCTGGTCCCTGTAATATCCAAAATAACTTTCGAAACATGGTTTATACGATAGTTCAGTTTTTCTATTCAACAATTACTTGCATTAGGAAATTAGAATATATTTTCAAGGGTTTCATACTTTAAAAATGGACTTTCCCACCCAACTTTAAAGGCTCAAAAATCAAGCCACACGTAAGTTATCGAACTCAGTTGTTTTGGAACATACAGGCACAGAAAAACTGCCTTCCCTGAAGCCCTGAACGACCATGAATCCGTACAGGCTCAGAAAAAAATCCTTCCTTGGTGAAGAACCCTGTGCACGCCACTTGGTATATACTATTAAAGGTCGATTACACCAACATTTAATTTACACGAGAGTGGCTACCCCAGTATAACTTTACTCTAATGATTTACTCAATGGTTAACTTCAAGTTTCACCACGCTAATCTATGGATAGCATAGTTACTCTGTAATGGTGAACAATGGAATGGAACGATACCTTTGTCTTACTAGTGGAAAATTTCCAGATGCTCTAAAAAAATCTGTCGTAGTGCCTATTTTTAAATCAGGGAATAGAGACTCCATCGAAAATTATCGACCAATCTCCTTACTACCCACTCTAGCTAAAATTCTGGAAAAAATAATTAATAAAAGGTTAAACAATAATCTAGAAAAAAATAATCTCTTAAGCTCTAATCAACATGGGTTTAGAGAGCGTAAATCGACTGCTGATGCTGTACAACAACTAACTTCATTCTTAGCTAACAAACTTGATACAAAGGAAAAAGCACTCGGTATATTCCTGGATTTAAAAAAAGCTTTCGATACGGTCTCTGTCCCAATATTGATAAAGAAGCTTGAAATCATAGGCGTACGAGGTGTACCGCTGCAACTATTCCATGATTATCTGACTAATAGAAAACAAGCGGTAAGAGTGGGAGACCAATACAGCACCGAAGAAATCATCAGTTATGGCGTGCCCCAAGGCAGTGTCCTTGGGCCCACGCTATTTCTCGTGTATATAGATGATTTGTGTAGATTAACACTCACTAACGCTGAAATAATAACATTTGCCGACGACACAGTGTTATTGTTTCATGGAGAATCTTGGTCCAATGTTAATAATAATATTGCTCAAATTGGTTTTAATACAGTCACCGAATGGTTGAGCAAAAACCTACTCACACTTAACTAAGACTGAATGTATTGCTTTTAGTATAACTAATACAAATCGACCACCAGAAGGGACAATCTTAATTAGAGCACATACTTGCCAAGATCATACAAGCTGTAATTGAAACCCAATCATAGAAACTCCATCTATAAGGTATTTAGGAATACAAGTCGATAAAAACCTAAACTGGCATGAACATATCAATAGACTTACGGGAAGAGTGCGAAAACTGATATACATCCTCAAAACCCTACGTCATGTCTGTGACAAAAAGCTATTAACTTCAATTTACTATGCGTTATGCCAGTCGATAATATCATACTGCATCACTATCTGGGGAGGTACAACGAAAACTGCATTGCTTAAACTTGAGAGAGCCCAGAGAGTAGTACTCAAAGTTATGACATTCAAAAATTATCGACATCCGACGACAACATTGTACAATGAAACTGCGGTTCTAACTGTAAGACAATTATTTATTAAACAAGTTCTGCTAATACAACATACAATTTCACCAAATTTTGCAGCAACACGAAGACGAAAGGATATTGTCTACTCGATCCCAGAACATAATACCAAGTTTGCTAGACGGTTTATAAAGGTCCTCGGACCAGTTCTCTACAACAAAGTAAGTAAAAGTTTGAATTTACGGACACTTTCTATATACGCCTGTAAATTAATGCTGGATGACTACCTTAAACTGTTAGACTACGAGAGTACAGAGCTATTAATAAAATAAGTAGAGGGTAATGCGGACACACATACACACACTCACTCACCTTCATTATATATATATATATATATATATATATATTTATTTTTATCGTGTCAAGATATAAAAACAATCAGTTTCATTCATACTTCAAAGTTACCACAAAATTGATGTGTTAATTTTGCGTATACTACTTGTTTACTACTAACTAAGGCACAATAGCTAGTATCCGTCCGAGTTAAGTATGCACCGTTCTTGTGTGATATGTCGCCCATACTAGATGCATACTTGTCTCAACAGTCTAATAGAACCAACTCAAGTAATCTGTTAATTTTTTACCCGCACGCTTAGTGGCATTAATTAAGTTTATATTGTTAATATAAGTTTCGTAGTGATTGTTAAAGTGTAATATAACGCATAAAGACGGGGCTGGTGAATCCTGTTCCACCGTGATACAGTTAATAAACTAGTACGGGGAACAGTAGACGCTTACTCTCGCTCATTATATTACTGATCTGTGTAGTGCCTAACACCAAATGTTATATATAATAAGTTACTACCGATACAAAATGTAAGTAGTTATAACCTTCTACGATACTCAATAAAGTGTTTTTCATTTTTATTTTATTTATTTATCGTATGATTCGTAGGGCACCAAAGCGAACCCAAGCGAAATAGAGCAGTTTGTCCCATGCGCGAGCAATGGTGCTGTTTTTTTATTTTTTTTGTGTAATACGTTAGTTGGGAAATAAGTAGGAAGGATCTATATCGGAATCCCTAACGTCGTTTGTCATAACGTATTTTTTAATGAAACTAAACTTTTCAGGATTGCCATAAAACAAACCAAAGCTAATCTATACGATGGATCTTTTAAAAAATCCTGAAGATTTACGGTTTCCGAAGAAAATGCGTTAGGACAAACGATACATTACCTCAAATAATGCATTAGGACAAACGACATTAGGGGTTCCGAAGGAGACCCAAGTAGGGATTGACATGACCGTGACAATAACTAGCAATTTACTCAGCCAAAATCGGCGGTACAAGCTTTTTCCCTAGTATAGAGATTTTATGTTTAGGTTAAATATTGGTGAAACGTCAAATGAGTACTCGCGAGTAATTCATGATTTACTCTTGGAATAAGACTTATACTACGTTGGTGAAATCGACCCTGTTTTATTGGCTCTTCTTATCACAATGAGCCCAGTTGCATATAATTACCCCTAAATTCGAAATTTGAATCTATCTAAATACTTCCAAAACCATTCAAACCGTATTTCTCAAACAATTCACCACTAAAATTCGGTACTAAATTAGGTGTAAGTGTTTCGTCTGTTACTCTTATTTACACAGCTGATTTAGCCTCTTTCTACTAAAGTAGATCTTAATACAACGTCGTGAAGCTTATTATCTGATGTTAGTTGGTGATCCAATTGTTCGAAAAGTCGGACGATCGGATATGATGCAGGAATGTAGAAATTTTAACGTGTTTTAAAAGTTGAACAGTGCTACTGATTTTGGTGTTTTTGAATGGGGCGCGTTAGATGTGACGTTTTTGCTTTTCTAACGTTTCCGGAAGTAACGTTTGGTAACTAAGAAATTTTTCTGAAACTATTTGCTGTTATAAAACATGCCTAATCTAAAGCAGCCTAGTTTAGGCCTTGGAAAAGACACATTAAACAATAAATAGGGGGACAATAAAATAATAAATAAATAAATATTACGGGACAATTTTTACACAAATCGAACTAGTCCCATAGTAAGCTCAATGAGGCTTGTGTTATGAGTACTAGACGACGATTTATTTAATAGATAACTTTCTTATATACATAGAAAACGTCCACTTAGGAACAATTAATTATGCTTATCACACAGGACCTTCAGCTTCTTTAGCAATTCTACGCAGATCGAACTAGTCCCATGATAATAAGCTCAATAAGGCTTCTGTTATGAATACTAGGCGACGATATACTATTTATATACTAAAGTTGTAAAAAAATAATGTAAATATCTTCAATGTACAAATATTTCATTTTTAAAACTATATAATAGTAAGGAATAATAGATGATCGTGACGAATTACACAATTTACACATGCCAATCCAATGTGTGCCTATTCCATTTAAAGACAGGCCGATTCCATCTAAAATCTGTTCGTTTTTCGCCGATTATGAGGGGTGAGGTATCTCAATTCGGTCCAGAACTGGCCATCTTAAGTACTAATATATTCCGTGTCTCAATGTAACCTACTCTAGCAGTTAAAACCAAAGGCGACTGTACTAAACGCTACACATTACTGCCTTTCAAACGCAAATGCCTCAGTCACACCTGATTTGTCCAACTCGGCCATTTGCATGTCAATTGTAACTATTGTCTTTTCAAGGAGTTAGGAATACGTAATAAGTTATGCAACTGACCTATTTTGAAGAAGCTTCCATGGTCCAAAGATGCTTGGGACAATTTTGATATCGTCAAATTTTGACCGAGTGCGCTAGCGTAGAGTCTTCGTTTTAGCTAGGGCAAAAATGCTACCGTATGCATTGCTTGTAACCGTTTACAAATGGACCGGTATTTAGGTTAAACCGGTTAATTATTTAGGTTACGTTCGAACGAATTGAATTGGGATCGTTATCCAGTGATGGAGCGCTCTCTAAAAGGTTAATTTCGTTCCCTCTTTACGCTCCGAGATATTAACCGGTCAGTCAAAGTGGTTTTTTGCACGCGTAACCCTTACTATGGGTTAGGCTCCTCCTCATGACGTCTACACGTCACTTATATACATTATTACACTTTTACAGGACCGTGGGGCTCATCCAGAAATCATGTGAAAATGTTTGGCTTGGCTGGTGATTATAACGCCCCCCCCCCCCCCATTGAAGATCACGTCTATTTTTGGGACTAAGTATGAGTTAAGTTAGTTATTGAGTAATTTCGTTATTTCTTGACTTTCCTGCTGTGTAAAAAAAATACAGGTGATATTTTTATGATGACCCCCCATTTCTAGGCAGTGTCGATTTTTATGAATTTATGAATATTTATATTATATTCTAATCAAATTGTGAAATAAAGGTCAAACTTTTTGTAAGTTTGACCTTTATAACTAACACACGCTTTCGTGATTATAACATATCTACAACAGTTGAGGAACCACTGTAACTTTTGTGCGTACTACAATGTCTTTGTTTAATAACTTAGCGCTACTTATTTATTGTGTTTTAGTCACGAGCAGCGATTAGGAACTGTACTTGGTATTTCTTTTTACGTATATACGATATTGATACAAAGATATCAGCAGAAAGAAAAATTAATTCCGATCCTCTGTAGTATAAGCAGGAATCGAACCAGCGTCGCTGTTATACCGGAACAGCGTCCTAATTCATTAGACTATCAGACCTCTTGTAATTGACGCGAACTCGTACTTACTTATAGAGTATGCGCTGCGGGCCCTTGGGTTCGCGTGGGTGGGAGCTGGTCGTGATGTTTCGCACCTTCTCGGTGCTACGCGGAAGCTCGGCCTTCGGCTACTTACTCCGCTAGCGACCCGAAGTAGATCTTAGCCTCTGATATGAGATGGCGCCAGTGCACCACGTTTTGAGCGATCACCTCCCAGTTTCTGCATTCAGAGCGCTACTATTTTTTTTTTACAACTTTATAATAGTATAAATGTCCTTTCTAGAGTCTCAAACTATTTCCATAGCAAATTTCATCTAAATTAGTGGAACTCGTTGCCTGCGAGTGTGTTCCCCGACCATTATAATTTGGGCGTGTTCAAGACAAGAGTGAATAGGCTGTTTCTAGACGGGCATGATACATCCTTGACCGCATCGTCACTTAACAACAGGTGAGATTGCGGTCAAATGCCCATCTATTTTATAATAAAAAAATAACTTTCGCATTTATAATATTATACCCAATGGATATTGGTTGGTTTTTCGAAATAGTAAAATCGGTCACTGTATATTATCGTGCGATATACATTTGAAACATCCATTGCTGTACAAAACAAGTAACCTTAAAGATTGATTAACGAGTGACGTCTAACAGTGCAAACTGAAGCAGCACGAACGAACTTAAGGCTATAGTACACTAAATGCTTTGCGCGGAGTTAGCCCTGACTTTTTGCCTATTATAAAATTCTTTGCGACTTTGCTAGAATAAAAACGGACATTTCTAAAACACTATTTGCGGTGCCCAACAGGGTCTGCAATTAAGTTTTACTATTATTTAACAACTAAAACTTAAGTTTACCTAATATTCTGTAAACTAACATTGTGTAATGCAATAAATGATTGAGTATTGCGTATTGAGAACCACCACGAACGAACAACTAAGGCTACAGTACATCAAATGCTTTACGCGGAGTGACAGGTTAGAAGTTTTTGCCTGTTGTTAAGTGCTTTGCGACTTTGTTAAAATAAAAACGGAAATTTTAAATAGCGCAATCTGAACCAGCACGAACGAATCTTTAAGGCTACAGTACATGGAGAGACAGGCTGGCCTGTTTGCCTGTTGTTAAGTGCTTTGCGCCTTTGTTAGAATAAAAACTGACATTTCTAATAGCGCAAATAAGCGCGCTGCAGTGCACCAAATGTTTTGTATGGAGTGACAAACTTTTTCTTGTTATAAAACTCCTTGAAACTGCTAGTAAAGACTGTCATTTTCTTAAAGGTGCACACACTGAGAACGACCAAATACTCTAGAGAGAGAGGCCAGACTTTTTGGCCGTTATAAAATTCTCTGACATTGTTATAAAAAACTGTCATTATCTTACTGGCGAACACTCTGGAAACATAGTGATTATTAGCATTTGTAACCCACGGTTTATGCCGATTTGTCTGTGGGCCAAGTTTGCTCTAATTTCATTCAACGGCTTGCACGTTATTGAGTCATAAACATACAAATACTAAAACATCTTAACTTTTAAATTTATAATATGACTTTGCTTCGGAGTAGTAAAATAATATTCTTTACACATCGTCTATTGTCCAGCTATCCTCAAACAAAAAAACCGGCCAAGAGCATGTCGGACCATGCTCAATATAGGGTTCCGCAGCCATTTATACAAAAAAATGCACTGCAGATGAAAAACATACGATAAAAAAAAACACTAACAAAAGAGCGTATCTCCCCGTCGCTTACGTCCTTTTACTGAGAAGCGCGGTTTTTGGCAATAACTTAAAAACGATATGTCCGATCATGTTGAAAACAATTTTCGTTGGAAGTAATTATTAAGCTTTATATTTGTAAATTTTTTCATATTTTTTGAACATACCGTTTAGAAAATCTCTATTTTGACACAATTTTTGCAACTTTTGGAGCGAATATTTCCGAAAATATTCACTAAATCAAAGTGTTTTTAGAAGATCTGTCGAATGATGTGATGTGCCACACAATGATATTTGCTGACAAAAAATTTTTTTCAGTTTCGGTTACATGTATGGAGTGCCCCCCCTAGGAATATATATATTTTTTATGTAACTATCAAACTACATAAGTAGCGGCTTACACACGACATCTATACCCCAAATTTCATCAGGATAGGTTTTATAGTTTCTGAGTAAAATGCCTGTGACATACGGACGGACGGACGGACGGACGGACGGACCGACGGACATGACAAAAAAAATATATATGACGCAGACATGACGAAAATTTTTGCCATTTTGGCCACGGAACCCTAAAAATGGTTGAGATCCATCTAGGCGTTTTAACGTGATGAAGCAGCAAAGGAACATATTAACATAAAAAATCGATTCAGTTAAGTAAAACTTCAAATAAGCCATTTCACTTAATATTATGAAAATATCTTCAATGTAATACAGGCATTTATTTCATTTTCGCTACTTTATATTGTACCAGAAGGTGCCCGCAATTTAATTCTTAATTCTTTATTCAGTTGTAAAGTCATGTGCATTGTGATTAAGGTGTTATATACATTGATTGGTCAGACCATGACGCCCTGTAAGGGCACACAAAGACTATTACTAACATGCATAATATTAAAATACATTGTTTTCAGCGTTACGTAAATAATAGTAAACAATTATAAGAAATATGTTTCGTGTTAATTTTACAATGTTTTACTACGGCAATTTAATTTTACAATTTATTTTAATGGAGATATTTATTTCTATTTTATAATGTCATTAACGTAAGTTTTGAAATTTAAATTAATAAATAGGTTATTACTTATTAACAATTTTAATAAGTTATTTATAATGTACTATCATTTAGAAAATCGTCAACAGAGTAATAACACCTCTCAATTAATAATTTCTTAAGTCTATTTTTAAAAGTTATTTCATTTCTTTCTTGTTTAATTTAATCTGGAATTTTATTCGTAAGTAATAACTTCGTTCGCGGAGGAGAAATATTCATAATCCCTCTTTTTTTATTCAGCGTAGTCGGGTAAAAAGTATCCTAAAACCAACTGTGTATTCACAGAGCAGCCCCAGATGCGCGTGTACCAAAAAGAGTTGAAATCCGTTTGGCGTGATGAAGCCACAACGACACATACCAACATAACGGAACTGTAGTCGCATTTGGTGTGTTGAAAGCTTTATTGCACGTTGCTCTACTTAGTTGGTTAATAAGTTCTGTTACAAGGTTTTTTGCAAATAAAATAAAATAACGGCATTTTTTGTATTAAACCTATACATCTATTCAAAGCTTTTAGTTTATCGTAACATAAAAGTATTATCTCATGACGATTCCATCAAGCCCAAACACGGCTAGGATACATTATTTTACTATGGATATCCGGTGCCTACCTTTCGGCTTCACCATCAAATCAGCTCGATGGTACCATTCTCGTCGGGGACATTTAAATTTGTGACTATGAAGTTGTTTAACTAACTTAATCGAGATATCTCGTCGCCAGACGTTAATAATTTATCATTAAGGAGTTCCAATATGTCGTTGTTGTGGTCTTCTTCATCAGTTCTACTTCACCAATTTATATTTTCTGAATGCAAATGCTTAACTATAAATGCCTAGAATATTTCAGGAGTTCCTTTCGATTCCTTATGATTCCGTCATCAGATCTTTACCAGAATTCTATGGGACCAACTTTGAGATACCTCCTTCCAAACCAAAGAGGAATTTTCGAAATCGGACTAAGTCTTCGATTAATCGGTGAACATACATTTAAGGGCCTGCATCGTCTAGGAAAAACCACGCCCCAAACGCCGAGCCGGCCAATGAGCGTAATTTGTAATAAGGGATGAACTTATTGCTCACACGCATCAAAGAAACAGAAAGCTAATACACTACATGCTTGGGGTTTTTTGGCGTAAGCGCCAGATGTAAAAGAACAATTAAATCGGAGATATTATGTTTTGTTAACATTTAAGTTAGTGATGTAAAAATAAAAGGAAAAATGTTTTTGTTTATTAGTCTGTCGTTTGTACAAACTAGACAAAAAACGGAAAATTAAGACGCGTTTTCAGATAACTTTTCTATCGAGGAAATTTTCATTAAACATGTTTCCGCGTTAAGCACTGAATCAATACTTAATATTATAAATGCGACAGCGTGTCTGTCTGTCTTCACGCTTAAACCGCTGACCCGATTTTGAATGAAATATACGGTATGGAGATAGTTTGAGTTCCGGGGAAGGTCATAGGCTACTTTTTATCCCGGAAAATTACCACTACCCGCGATAAACTAATTTAAGGCGGACGAAGTTGCGGGCACAAGCTAGTAAAACCAGCCTGTTTTATATACTAGATTTGACTCAGAAAAATCTCACTAAAACTTAGCTTAAATTTTCGATGCATCCTTTTAAAAAAATGCTTCCAACGAATTGGGACCGTTTTTTAAAAGTCGGTTTAGAATTTGCGTGCACATACTAACATTTACTTTTCTATAGAGACACTATTCTATTCATTTAGTATGTAAACGTGCCTTACCGTCATAAACGTCTTACATATTATTCTGCAAACCTAACCCATAATAACTTAAATTTACTTAACAGAACAATCAGCGGTACTTAAAATTTATATGCAATTGTTTTAGAATCGTCAAGTAGTTAAACGTGTGTAAACCTTTATTTTTAGCAACATAAGGTTCAGTTCTATATATCGGTTCTACACAATCGAGACGAGAGCCTCGCCTCGTCGCAAGACCGAGATTTATAGGAAAAATGCATTTTTTTAAAATTTACCAATCAATCCGGTTTTTTATTATAAAGTAGTTACAATGAAGTGTCTGTACAATGAAGATGTTAAAAAAAAAAGTGAAATGGTAACTAAATCGAAAAATATTTGAATAAAACAATTTTAACATTTTAGTTCCCGACGTTTCGGAAGCTTTTCATGTTCACGAGTTTACCGTTAAAATTGTTTTATTTAAATGAGTATAATAGCGGAAACAGTCAAAACCGGGTAAACGGATTTAAACTATTTTTGGTACACGGGTAGCTGGGTATCTCCAGATGGTTATAGGATACTTTTAAACAGACTATATGCTGAAGAAAAAAAGAGGGATTATGAATTTCCTCCGCGAACGAAGTTATCTTCTAGTACTTTATAAGTACATACGACATATATAACTGTACCTCTCAAAACTGTCTTAGCTGTCGCAACACCGGTCCTTTTCGAGCCCAATTAACACAGCTCCAACTCCGTGAACCACCAATTTACACTCGGGGTTCCGGGTTGAACTGTCAACATGTAGCTTCTCACGGGAAATGTTTGAGGCTAGATTTATCCTACTGCTTTGTTCGTTAGGTTGTGAGCAAGCTTGGACTAGTAAAATTAGTAGCGCACAGTACGCACACCCACACCCATAACTGGCACAGACAGATCGGTGATGTTTTATCCGTTCTGCATTACCTATGGCTTTTTTTAGGGTTAAACGCCCCCCCCCCCCCCCCCCCATTACTAAGACTCCGCTGTCCGTCTGTCACGAGGTTGTATCTCATGAACCGTGATAGATTATGTATTTCTGTTGCCGCTATAACGACAAAAATGTTCGCGAAAATTGCGGACATGTGAGAACACCATTTGTCTATCTTTCTTTCTCTCTTTTTTCTTCTCTTTCTTTCTTCTCTAAAGTGCCGTTTATTTTGCATAAGTTTAGGTACTTAAGTCAAGCAAGAAGAAGAAGACGCGCATATTCTGTTAATGAAGAGAGCTATCCGTCGACAGTATTGCCAGTAAACACTGTCATGGAGTTGCTCTCTTTATGAACGGATGCTTATTCAGCAGAACACAGAAGATACAGAGAAGATACATGGAATTAAATCTTTACTGCGAGTTACTTTGATGCCGTGCTCTATTACGACCTGGCCACGACATTGTGCGAATTGCGGCGCGGCAAGCTTTTTATCTGTTCATTGCGCGTTCGAGACGCGCAACGAACTGTGGTTAGTTGGAATCACACGCAATGAATTAGAAAAACCGTTGCCGCTGCCGCCGCCGCTCGATGTCGTGGCCGGGCCGTTACAACTTTTAATTGACAATATTTCAAATTTAAATAAACAATTTAACGGATTATATCGCCTATATTATCTCCTTTGAGTTCCCGACCTTTCGGAAGCTTTTCAGCTTTGCGTGTTCACGGGTTGATTGAGAAAATATATATTTATCTTTGTCAAAGTTACAATTTGTGCAAATTACCCATTTTGAGAAAATAAATAAAGGTGTACATACATGCCAGGTGGGCCTTGTGCCAGAAGGGCTGAATTATTTTATTTGAACACGGAAAGCTGAAAAGCTTCCAAAACGTCGGGAACTCAAAGGAGATAATAATAAACGCGATATAATTCGTTAAAATTGTTTTATTTAAATGAGTAATAATCGCGGAAACTGAAGAAAATAATATATTCATTCATTTAATATTTACATTTTGACTTAATATAGGTACCTACTGGGAAACTTGAAATCTTGTCAATTGTATATAGGTGTGGCAAATCTGACGCTTATTTAACAATCGTGACAATAAAGGTCACATGAAAATGACCATTCCACGGAGGCTTACATTTCATACACTTGTGAAATAGATCGCAGGCGCCAAATTATCGTAGTGACTTGACAATTGTCACGAATGCGAAAAAGGCGTCTAGGTAACTGGACATCTGGTTTTGAGTGAGTTTGAGCTGCTTTATTTTGAGATGAAGCAGTTTAAACCACTTGCATTTCGACGTACAACACCATGGAACAAGAGGATAACATAGTTGGTACTTTTTATTATATATTATGTCAATTTATGTTTAAAAGTGTATTTTATACAAGGTATATAGAGCACTAGAAGGCGCCACTTCGTTCGCGGAGGAGAAAAAGTCATAACCCCTCTTTTTTCTTTAGCATAGTCGGATAAAAAGTATCCTGTTACCATCAGCGGGCCTATGATGGTTGCGTTTATCACGCGATAAATGATATGATAAAGCGCCTGTCACTCTCGCACTCACATACGTGTCAGAAGGTGACGTCAGCTACTTATAACAGTACTTGAATATTAAGGTAAGAGTTGGTTGGGAGTAATTACTGACGGTGCCACTAAACTATTGGAATGTTAGTATCAATATATTTTTTAAAGCCAACCTAGTTTCCCACTGTTGGACAAAAGCCTTCCTCCTAAACTTCCAGTCGTCCCGATCCAAAGCGACATTCTCTGAGATATGCATCCAAGTCATCCCGCCATTAGCTCCTCGGCCGACCGCGAGGTGCCCGCCTTGGGCTGGGGCATTCACTCCGTGGCTATCTAAAAATTACTAAATGCATACTTGCATGGTGGTTAAACACTTAATTAAACCTCGCCCCAAACGCCGAGCGGGCCAATGAGCGGAATTTGTAATAAGGGATGCATTTATTGCTCGCGCGCATCAAAAAAAGAGAAAGCTAATACACTACATGCTTGGGGTTTTTTGGCGTAAGCGCCAGATGTAAAAGTACAATGAAATCGCAGATATTATTATGGTTTGTTAACATTTAAGTTAATCACGTAAAAGATAAAGGGAAGAATGTCATTTTTACATAATTTAGCCGTTTATTAATCTGTCGTTTGTACAAACTAGACAAAAAACGGATAATGTCGTTCTGTCGGAAGACGCGTTTTCGGATAATTTTTCTATCGAGGAAATTTTCAACATGTTGCCGCGTTAGGCGCTGAATAGGTCATATAGTCAAAAAACACATATCTGAAAAGCCCGTTTCATATACTAGATTTGACAAAAATCTCACTAATAAATAACTTGAATTTTCGATGCACCTCCTTAAATAGGCTCTGGATAAAGAGATACTAAGTATTACTCGTAATTTCATTGCGTTTTATATTTGAATGCGTTTTTTTATAGTCTAGGAGATACTTCGAGTGACGTCTCTACTGACTGACGTCTGTACGTACTAGGGTTTGGTAAGGACAATTAAAAGTCAAAATTAAAAACGCAAAACCTTATCATAGAAATCATATTTTTGAAATCTGATAATTGCAAGCGATTTATTAAACGGTTTTTGAAAAACAGAAAGGAATTTAAACCATACCTTGTAAAAAATTGGCTCATACCAATTTCGAGTTTTTAGGATTCCGTACCCAAAGGGCAAAACGGGACCTTATTACTAAGACTTCGCTGTCCGTCTGTATGTTTGTCTGTTTGCCCGTCGGTCACCAGCTGTATCTCATGAACCGTGATAGTTAAACGGTTGAAATTTTCACAGATGATGTATTATGTATTTCTGTTGTCGCTATAACAACAAATTCTAAAAATAGAATAATTGTATGTCTGTCTGTCTATGTCAGTAACAAATATAAAATAACGCTAACACTGGATTTTTATAGATACGACCGTGTGTTAGCGTATATTTTGTACGGAACCCTCGGTGCGCGAGTCCGACTCGCACTTGGCCGGTTTTTATTATCCTCATTCGGCCCACGATTTTATTAATTTCATAACATATGTACCTGAAATCTAGATTATTTAAATAGCGCTTATTTGCCCACAGATAATGTCCCGCTCACGTCATATCTTTACTAATGTTGACAGTGCACATGTCTTTCGTTATCTTTAACACAAACAAGATACAGTTTTATATGACTTAGACTTTTGGAGGTATTAAACAAAGGTAAAATGTGGCAATTAGGCGATTAATAGAAGGTAATATGATTTTTATTGGAATGGAAATGGCTACGCTTGGGGTTTCTCTGGTTGATAGAATCAGAAATGAGGATATCCGCAGAAGAACCAAAGTAACCGACATCTCACAGGATTGCATCGTTGAAGTGGCAATGGGCGGGCCATGTAGTCCGGAGAACGGATGGACGTTGGGGCAGTAAAGTCCAGGAGTGGGGACCACGCATAGGAAAGCGCAGCGAAGTTCGACCTCGTAAGGGTCGCGGGGAGTCGGTGGATGCGGCTGCGCAGGATCGCATGTGGCGAGCTATAGGGAGGCCTATGTTCAGCAGTGGATGTCCGTGGCAGATAGATAGATAATTATTTTTATTCTAGCTTTTCTTCACAAATAATTGATAGATTCAGGCGTTCCTTTCCGAAATTCTATTTTAGATTAATGGATTATTGTTCCTTCGCTTTCCCGCGAAATATTGTCCTGCCCCCGTATTGCCTAACGCTTTTGACGCTCGCAATCGGAATTAAGTGTCATGATTTTGTATGGGCTATGACAGTTGATTCCGATACCAAGTGTCAAAATTTCGTTAGGCATTAACCCCGTTGGTTAGATGTGACAATAAATTGTGCTCACATTGGCATATTTTCATGCAGTTTCGACAAAAAAATACGCACGCAAATACAACATACGTTCAACACCCCATACAAATCGAGTCACACGTGTGTCGTCACTCATGTCACAAGTATATGGAAGAGTGAGGAGTATATGATTTACTTATTTTGGCTGTTAATAAGTGCGTTTAAGTGTATAGTAATCGTACGTACTCGTAAATACTGCCATCTTGCGTTGCGATCAGGGGCGTATTTACCCTAGAGCCAAGGGGCGGGGCATGGCCCGGGGCGGCAAACAGCCAGTGGCGGTGTAGCAACCCTCGATACGCGAGTCCAAATCACACTTGGCCGGTCTTTTCCTTAACTTCTGGGACGGCGAAAAAATTCATAATACGCCCCTGGTTGCAATATATGAAACATAAAACCGACTCCAAAAAAACTAAAAAGTAAAAAATAACGCCATAATTCAATTTCCTCAAATTACTTACAAGTAACCGTTTGTATACTCAATCTATACAGTATATACAATTAATCTTATTTTGGCGTCGGTGCCATATAAAGAATGTGTAAAATATTGAAAATTGACGATTTTAGTAAGTTGTGACACGATGGCACCGACTCCAAAATAACATTAATTGTATATACTGTATAGATTGAGTATACAAACGGTTACTTGTAAGTAATTTGAGGAAACTGAATTATGGCGTTATTTTTTACTTTTTAGTTTTTTTGGAGTCGGTTTTATTTTTTTGTTTAAAAGTTTATTTATTTTACACTTTTTAGTTAATCGTTACTTAAAAGTGTATCTTGTGACGATTCGAACAAGCCCAAACACGGCTAGGATACATTATTTTATTACTTAGATCTGGTGCCTACCTTCCGGCTCCATCATCAAATAAATTCGATGGTACCATTCTCATGAGGAACATTTAAATTTGTGACTATGAAGTTGCTTACTTAAATTAATCAAGATATTTTGTCGCCACCCGTAAAACATTTATCATTGAGGAGTTCCGATGGCATTCTGCGGTCTTCTGCATCAGTTCCACTTCACCAATGTACACTTTCTGAATGCAAATGCTTATTATGTTTCTTATAATACCAAAATCGCTATATGTATGCCTACAATATTTGAGTAGTTCCTTCAATTCCTCATGGATTCCATCATCAGATCTTCACGAAAATTAAATGGGACCAACTAGAAAGTACCTTCTATAAAACAAAAAAAAAATTGAAATCGGTCAAATAGTCTTTGAGTAATCGGTGAACATCCATAAAAAAAAAAAAAACATTCCGTCGAATTGAGAACCTCCTTCTTTTTTTGGAAGTCGGTTAAAAAGACAGGATTTTTTTTATCTTTTATGTTCTCTTTTTAGGTCCAATCGATGAAAAATAAACGCATTGCGTCTTCTTCTCTATTCCTTTTGGTAGATCAGGATGTCTATGAGCAGATGAGCACATTCGTTAGTGGAAGCAGTCAGTGCCTTGATCTGGTCAGACCATCGCATTGGTGTAAGGCCTTGTGATTCGTGATCAATACGAACACAACCATTGTATTCACAGATTCCGGACCTCAGTAGGACCAAGTCCAAAGTAGGTGAGGTGAGGACCTAGAATAGTCTAGAAAAAATATTATATCATATAATATCATATGCAGAACCCATGTCGGGAGCGGCAAAATTTTAATACAGTTTTTTTTGTAAATAAGTGTATACAAATTTAGTTGTTTTTCCTTAGTAGTACTTTTTTCTTTTGGTTTTTTTTTATATAATAAGTAGTAATTTTGTAAGATGCTGTTAGAAGTTATGTTTAGGCCTGCTGATAAAAGCTCCTCAAAAAAAGATTAAAATAATAATAATATCATATCATTTATTTGTATTGATCATACAATGTCTTAATCATAATATACATGTCAAATATAATTAGAATTAATTAAGATTAACATTAAAACATATATATACATATGTCTTTTAATGTATATACATATATATATATATATATATATATCTTCCTTACTATATTATAAACGTGAAAGTATGTATGTACACTGGACAGCATAATTGCATGGACATTTGTCAGAAAGTTTGCTTTGCAGCGAAACGCCATCTATCCGGTAACGACATTGGTTTCATAAGATCTTACTAGATGGCGTTGATAACATCAAATATATTTAAAAAAAAAACTCGGTTGAACATACGATTGCCAAACACACACGGCAAGTCACTCAAATATTCAATTTACATTATGGAACGTATTTTCAGAATCCAGTATTTTTTAATGCACCTTTAATTAAATATTACTTAGATTCACCGTCATATATATACCAAAGCCATTGATGATTTGCTAATATAAAAACGCTTTTTTTCTATACCGTGTTCGAGAGGATTTGAACCCGGAACATTCGTCGTATAGATCAAGTCAGTAAACCCCTTAGCCATCAAGCCATATGCGATATGGATGAAATTTATAACCGTATTTGTAATCACTAATCACCTACGTTTGCAAGGCATGCGTTTAGTATTAATAGTTTTTTTTTATTTATTTTTTACTGAGATTATTTAACAGCTGCTTAAACAAAACATTACATTTTTTATTTAAACAAATAAATATTTATAATTAAGTCACATGTTGAATAGTTGTTAAATAGTGCAACAATTATATAAAAGTAACCGCACATAATTAGAGGGTAGACTTAAGATTATTAATATACCGTAATAGTTTTTATACAAAGAAACTGTTCGTTCGTTCTCTTGCGGCTGTCGTCCGTTCGATTGTATTTTTGATTGAGTTTTAGTATGTATTTAATTCTTTTAGTTTGTAATAATGGGTTCTCGTTGCAATATTGACTTGGCCACAATGTTACAAATAATTACTTTGCATAGTCAAGGCAAAAATTTGACAGAAATTGCCACAGAAACCGGTGTAAGCGTAAGTATTATTGTTTACATTTCTTTCTAGATTTTTTATATTAGTTATATCTGTATGCTAATTTAATAATGATTATATATTTCTGAAAATTGTTACAGAGGAAAACAGTTGTGTTATGGGTGCGACAATTCACAGAGGAAGGATCATATAGGATCTGCACCGCCAAAGGACCGGTAGACCTCGACTTACAAGCGCACAGCGGCGTCAAAGCATGGTCCAGGAATATGAAGAAAATGGTTTTCCACCAACAACCCATTACACCCGTTCATTTAACACAGGCGTGGACACTGTCCGCCGTGTTCTCCACACAGTGAGGGTTTACATCCTCGCAAGCATGCAGTCAAGTCAAACCCTTGCTGACTCCACAGCTCAAAGAAGCGAGACTAAAGTTTGCTCGAGAATACTTTAATGCCGATTGAAGTAATGTCCTTTTTACTGACGAAAAAACGTTTCCCTAGACAACACGGACGTTTTAGCTTGTGGCGTCGAAATAATACGCGTTATAATACTTGTAATAACGATCACGTAGTGCCCAATGTGCAATCTGGTCGCATTACAGTGAATATGTGGCGTTGGATGAGCGGGGCTGACCCGGGAGAACTCGCCAAGAGTGCCCAGTCGGGCTAATTGCTGATTACGTCAATGTGCTGGAGGAGACCATGATTCGAAATGTGTATCCGGAGGAAGAATTACCCATAATTTCATTTGTGCAGGATAATTGTCTTATACATCGTTCCCAAAGTGTGAGTGAGTGTTTTCGCGGGCGTTATAACATAAATATCATTTCGTGGCCTGCTAGATCACCAGATTTAAATCCCATTGAAAACCTGTGGCTATACCAATTAAGGACAGAAGTAAGTGGAGATAGGGTTACACTGATGTTTATTAGTAGTTAAACAGGGCGTCATTGCGTTAAGTATATTTTATTTTCATATTTTTCTATACTATGATAGTAAATAACTACATTTTTATACTACAAAACGGGACTCAATCACATTTTTTTTTTTGCATATACGCTATTATGTGACAGTATTTTACGATATTTTTTTCATCACTCTGTCTTTGAATTGTTAAGAAAAGATAAGTTAGTAAAACAGTAAATGGTAAATGTTAGAGTGAGTTCGCCTACAATGATAACCAGTCTCAGATTTGTAATTAATTGTATTCGCTCATAATACTGTTTTGTTGAAGGGAAGCTTCAATCCTCTTTCCAATTTTGGAAATGAATACTTAAGCTATACCCTCAACAAAATCTTAAGAAGAGATTTTACTTAAATTAAAGATTAATAAATTGTGTTATTTATCTTAAATAAATATTGTGTAAGAAATAAAGTATTTTTTTTTCATTTCAAAGTTGTATTATTTTTAGTTGTAAGTATAGATAGTTATTTATTGGATGTAATAAAAAAAATAAAAAATCCCTACTTTTGAGGAGTGTCATTATAAGAGAAGTTGTGACTATTTTTCTTTTACCTTACCTTTTATGAATACACACAGTCAATTGTAAATTTTCTTGTAATAACTATATAATTTAATTATATTTTCTTCTGTTTCCGCGATTATTACTCATTGAAATAAAACAATTTAACGGATTATATCGCGTATATTATCTCATTTTAGTTCCCGACGTTTCGGAAGCTTTCCAGCTTTCCATCCTCCTCCCGTGACCATGGAAAGCCGGAAAGCTTCCGAAACGTCGGGAACTAAAATGAGATAATATACGCGATATAATCCGTTAAATTGTTTTATTTCAATATATAATTTAATTACCATACTAATATTGAATCAGTATTTCGATTGCTATAAGTGTAGGTATTTATAGTCAATATTCAGGCAAAGATCCAGGCACAAGCAATGATTATTTTGTTTCAGCTTAATCTATGTATCAATTGACTATCTCTTCATATTATATGATATTATAATAGATTTTTATCCTTGATGACTTTCAAAGAACTAGCAACGCAACTTATTACGGAAATTTGCATCCAAAGTAGAGTATTTTCCAAAGGAGGGTATTCTAAAGTTCCACTTTGCTTATTATATTATTTTTATTAAAGTATAGTGCCGTAATATTCATGCCATCGCATATGTTATTGAAGTGTGGATGAAGTTAAGTATGTTTAAAAACCTCGTAGTTTCATGAAGAAACAAAGTGTAAATGGCGGTATATTTGCAATGAGTTCTTGTTGCAGAACAGACTCTGTTCTGTTACGATAGTAACACTACGCTTGAAAGATAAATTTTAAAACAACTTTACTAAAAAAAAAAAACGACGAATTGAATACCTCCTTCTTTTTCTGGAAGTCGGTTAAAAAGAAGCGTGTTCCAAAAGTTAAATACAGGTGCCGTTTTAATTTCAGTGGAAGCTTTTCTTTAATAGTAATTATATTTCATCCATGTAGTAGATTATTCTATTACAGAACAATTTTAGCGCTTGTGAGACTTCCATATCAACAAACAAAGCATTAAATTCTTCGTTCGTTTTGATAACAACGCCATCTAGTTTATTTTTTGTAATCATCATGCAATGCTGAGAGCACGTAGCTCTCATATTAAGACAGCCAAGCGATTATCGTCTTTGCCATGTCCATGCAATTATGCTGTTGATAGTACGTTCCACTTAATCTCAAAAACTACTGGACGAATTTTTATGAAACTTTAAAGTTATGTACCTTCTATATCAGAATAGGACATAGGCTATATGTATGTCAAATTTCATCCCTTTTAGGGACGAAAAAGGGAAAGAAAATTTGTATGGACAGTAAATGTTTTTTTACGCTAGAAACTTGAAATCTTGGTAATATGCTTCACATTTAAATTAGTAAAATATTCATTTATTTATTTATTTATCATACAGAATTAGCACTAACAGCTGAACCTTACGTGCTAATTGTTAGTTGGTGGAAGAATACATCATTACTTCATTTAAACTAGGTAATTTACATTATTGCTTATTATTACATTATTGCATTTGATTGCTTATATCAATAATTTAATTGGATATCGAAGATGGAATATCAAGTTTTGGGGAAAAACATAAGCTACTTTTTATCCCAGAAAAATACCTTTTATTCGCGATAAACGAATCTAAGGCGGACAAAGCTGCGGGCGGCCGCTAGTATATATATGTATATTATATATATTATGTATGTATGTCGTATGTATGCATGTTTATGTATTTATTTATTTTTTATTATTTATAATCATTCCTAGCTATTCTTTGTCATTTCCGCTACCCAAAGGTTGTCTGGAAGAGATCGCTCTTTAGCGATAAGACCGCCTATTGTCTACCGTATTTTGTGTTAAGGCTCTATGTACTGTTTCTGTTGTTTGTGTGCAATAAAGAATTGTGGTATTGTAGTGTACTAATTTGCTGTAATATAATCAAAAACTTTTGAAGAAGTTTTCTTTTATATCCGGCATAGTCTCGCTGCTGCTGTAAAATATTTTAGTAATTTTACAGAAATAAGTAAGTACAATACAATACAAATACTCTTTATTACACTCCTCAGATACACAGAAATACAGAACATGACAGTAACATTCAAATTAGCAGAGGTAAGGCACTTGTCCCACCGCCAGCGATAAGCGATGAGCTATCGGCGATTTTCTCGCCCAAGAAACGAACAAAAGATAATCGCTCCTGTGTAAATAAAAGCGAGAGATAGATCGCTGGCAGTGTGAACAGCCAGCGATTAACTATAAATATAGCTCTCTCTTTTATTTACACGGGAGCGAATAACTTTTGTTCGTTTCTTGGGCGAGAAAATCGTCGATAGCTCATCGCTTACTCGCCGGCGGTGGGACAAGTGCCTAAACAACAGGCGGTCTTATCGCTAGACAACCTTTGGGTAGCGTAAGTAAGTATTTTTAGATATCACCAACTTTTTTAGAAAAAGTATTATATCGCAATGAGTAAGTATTTTTGATGTACCTATCCACCATCGATCAAAATAAGTATTTTTAAGATACGAGTATATATTATAGCTGCGTGTGTGAACTTTGTCGACTAGTATGGATATGGAAAAATGCCATTTGCTATAATATATTTTTTGGTACATTATAGCTCTCTGTGACGGGCTTAAACGTTGAAGCAGGCACACATAATGCTTGATCAAACTCATCTTACCTAGTTCCTCAAACACTCTTATCGCTGATAGCTCCGATCCCGGTTGATAGTGATAAGAAACTCAAACAGCGGCGCAGAATCTCGTTGCCTAATAGTACCAATTTTATCCTGCTTCAAAAAAGAGGTTGTCATACCGACTTCAGGCTGCTTTTAAATATTACAAGCTTAAGGGCCTGCGTCGTCAAGGAAAAACCACGCCCCAAACGCCGAGCCGGCCAATGAGCGTAACTTGTAATAAGGGACCCATTTATTGCTCGCGAGAAAGAGAAAGCTAATACACTACATGCTTGGAGTTTTTGGCGTAAGCGCCGGATGTAAAAGTATAATCAAATCGAAGATATTATTATGTATTTTTAACATTTACGTTAGAGACGTAAAAGATAAAGGGAAGAGTGACATTTTTACATAATTTAGCCGTTTATTAATCTGTCGTTTGTACAAACTAGACAAAAAACGGAAAATAACGACGCATTTTTGGATTTCTCTTCTACCGAGGAAATTTTAAACAAAGCGCTCATTAGGTTATATAGTCAAAAAACACATATCTGAGAACCAGCCTGTTTCATATACCTACTACATTTGACAAAAATCTCACTAAAAAATAACTTAAATTTTCGATGCATCCCCTTAACTTGCCGTGTTAATTATGTACTCGTATGTATCAGAGGCGTGGCGTCTGGAAAATTACAACGGAGCCGAAGTGTATTCATTTACTCATATTTAATGAAAAAGATGGTTATAAGTCTTTATAATGAAATAATGAAATTAAATGAAATAATGAAATAATGATCTTTATTCTGTAAGTAGGCCGCAAGGGCACTTTTACAAGTCTGACTCTACGGCGTTTCCCAAGAGGAGACCACTAAAGAGAAGAAAGCCGAAACAAACTCAACAGTCAGTCATTTTTTCCAAATAACTCTTATATCTATTACAATTTTGTACTTAGCCTAACCTAAATATATATTTTGAGTATAAACTCAATGCGTAGTTCTTCAAGAAAACATATCAAAACTTATAAAAGTAAAAAAAAAAATAGATGTAATAAAGCAAAATAAATATTTATAATTAAAACAACTTACACACGTACACATATTTTTGTTGAATAAAGAACTTTATTTACTTCAGGTTTGGCACCGACTTCAAAAGGTGATTCAAATGTGATCCGTACCGTACATAAAGGATTATTTATGGCTTTTTAGTTTATTTTGAAGTCGGTTCTTTTTCTATTTTTGTTACCAGAAAATTTCTTTGCGATCGGAACACGATCCAAAGTATGGCAAGTGTCAGTCCTCTTGTTTTAATGGTCCCTGCAATATAGTGATCTGTGTTTTGCATATTGGCGTACAAATTTTCGAACATTTTATCAACATCATCATCATCATATCAGCCCAAGGACGTCCACTGCTGGACAAAGGCCTCCCCCAAGGATCTCCACAACGACCGGTCGCGCGCCGCCCTCAACCAACGGTTTCCCGCGACCTTCACCAGATGATCGGTCCATCTTGTTGGGGCCTTCCCAAGCTGCATCGTCTTGTACGCGGTCGCCACTCGAGAACCTTTATATCCCAGCGGCCATCGGTTCTATGAGTAATGTGCCCCCCCACTGCCACTTAACTTTAGCAACTCTTTGCGCTACGTCGACGACCTAAAGGCCGAAACACACCGGATGTGCGGCAGCACGTGCACGTGCGCGTGTGCGTGGCGTGCGCGTTGTATTGTATGAAATGTCATAGTAGATGGCACACCACTTGCGTTGCGTGCACGTGCGCAGCGGTGTGTCATCTCTTATGGGTATTCGTACTTTACAACGCGGAAGCCACGCGCACGTCGGCGTGCACGCCACGCAGACGCATCCGGTGTGGCTTGGCCTTAAAGGTGCGTCCACATTTGTATCATTTGCCCGATCAGATCTTCGTTGCGTGGCATGATCGCGTGTCACGATCACACACGATTGGACGTTGCGCCGATCCGATCGCTCGAAATCCATGTTGCTACGCGTATTACACACTTAGATCGGACAAGCAAGGCGTGATCGCTGCGCCGACAGTTACCATCCAAGCAGCGCGATACGCAGTCATGCCACGGCACGGTGATCGGATACGAGCAAATGATTCAAGTGTGGACGCATCTCAAAGTTCTTCTGCGGATCTCCTCGTTTCTGATTCTCTGAATTGTATCTTAAACTTTAACTTTACTTAAATTATTTATGTTAATTCCTTCTTATAATTGAAATTAAAATTCTCGCTCCGCTCGTGGTTCAATTTTAGATTCCTTCATTTACTCGGTTTTCAATTTCAAGCACTCGCACCAAATAACAACTTTGCAGCCTTGCATAGCAAATAAGAATTGTTATTCCATCCGCGTGTGAGTGATTCAAGTACAGATTCCTGAGCGTAACGAAGCTTTCAATGCACGAGTAGCCAAATAATTTTGCAGCCGTGCGAAACACACAACTTTCCACCTCACTACAGCGAGGAAAATGTGAGCCGTAACAAATACTATGAAATTATAATAAACCAATATTTTTTTCATTTATGACTATCGGTAATGAACCTACGAAACACACTCATAAAAAAAAACAAATAAATTATACAAAAAATAAATAAATTCGAACTTCAAATTACTTTTCCACACTAGCGGATAAAATTAACTTTTCTACTCAAACTTGGCGCTGTAAATGGAACTTTTCCACGCTAGCGGATAAAACGAACTTTTTTTTTCATCTTAATAATAAGGAGCTTGGGGCTCTCTATTCCGGCCGTTTACAACCTACTACGTCTTCTGATCACGGAGACAAAAATCATTGCACCATCCCGCCGATAACAGAACACGAAGTATACTTGGCACTGCGCAATATGAAGTATGCTAGAAGTTTCGGTGAGGATGGGATCACGACTGAAGCCCTAAGAATTGGAGAGCCTGTACTGATCCCACACATCAACAAACTTTTTAACGGTATAATAGATACTCAGATGTTCCCAAAACAAATGTGCCACTCCAATATAATTCTTTTGCATAAGAAGGGAGAAAAGTCTGACATAGGAAACTACCGTCCTATTAGTCTTGTCTCCCATCTGTACAAACTGTTCATAAAAATAATAGAAAACCGTATCTCCGGACAGCTTGACCTTCAGCAACCCCCTAAACAGGCAGGATTCCGCCCCGGCCTCTCCACCACGGATCATCTTCATGCTCTAAACCAGATCATAGAGAAATGTCAAGAGTACAACCTGCCTCTTTACCTTGCATTTGTTGATTATTCAAAAGCATTTGACAGCATATCCCATACCTCAATTTTCACTGCCCTTAGCGATCAGAATATAGAACCAAGTTACATTAGACTCCTCACGACCATCTATAATAATAGCACAGCAGCAATAAAATTACAGTCCACTGGACCTTTCTTCGACATACAAAGAGGAGTCAAGCAAGGAGACCCGCTATCGCCTAAACTTTTTACCAGCACACTGGAACACGTCTTCCGGAAGCTTGCGCCGAGTTGGGGGGGGGGGGGGGGGGGGGGCTTATCGTCGAAGAGAGAAGATTGACGAATCTTCGATTCGCCGACGATATCGTTCGTTTTCTCTTCAACAGCATCCGAGCTACAGTCTATGCTTCAAGACCTAAGCAACGCAAGCCTCAAGGTTGGACTGAAGATGAATATGTCGAAGACCAAGCTTATGACCATCAGCACAAAACATAGGATTGAGATAAACGGCGATCTAATTGCACATGTCCAGCAATACCTTTACTTGGGCCAACTAGTTTCCTTCCAGGCAACACAACAAAAACAGGTCAAAAGACGGACTGGAAATGCCTGGAGGAGCTATTGGTCCATGCAACATCTGATGAAGGGCGACCTCCCGCTATCACTAAAACGGCGACTCGTGGACATGTGCATACAGCCAATTCTCACCTATGGTGCTCAGACTTGGTCTTTAACAGAAGCTCAGAAGTCCAAACTCGGGGTCTGCTAGCGAGCCATGGAGCGTAGCCTATTAGGTGTGAAATTAAGGGATCGTATCCGGAACACTACGCTGCGTCCCAAGACTCAAATATTCGACGTAACTCGGAAGGCGGCCAGGCTAAAGTGGGACTTGGCGGGTCATGTTTGTCGCATGCCGAGTGAGCTATGGACCAAGATCGTCGCAGATTGGAGACCTAAAAGCTCAAAACGGAGACGCGGCAGACCACATAGGCGATGGCGGGATGAACTAGACTCCTTTTTGAAAGATTCGCTGGAAATTGCACAAAATAGGGAGGATTGGAGGAAGAGGGGGGAGGCCTTTGCCCAGCAGCGGGACAAAATGGGCTCACAATAATAAGAATATAATAATAATAATAAGGAGCTTGGTCGTTGAACGATCATGCCGCGCCATATGTTCTCTAAAGTAATTACAATTTACTGAACGCACATTTTTTAAAACTTATAAAACAATTTGGCTTGCTCTGGCCAAACCAGCATTACAGTCTCCAGTGCTGAAGGTTGCACGATCAGACCCCCTACGTACGCATTCCATCAAGACATGAAAACGAACTTTTCCACATAGATTTGGCGCTGAAAAAGGAACTTTTCCGAGCTAGTGATATGAAAACAATATTGAGAGGTCGGAATAGGGAGATAACCACCGAAAATTATGAATTAATTTTATTTGTTTATTCGACACACCAATAAAGTACACCGGCTTTACATTTAATTTACACTAAAATAAGCTCAATAACAAATGTGCAACATCAGTGATCGGTATCATTTTATGTCACTTTAACGTCAAACGTAATTTAACGTAATAATGAATATAGATAAGTCTATATCGTTAAAAACACTTATAAATAAAAAAAGAACCGACTTCAAAATAAACTAAAAAGCCATAAATAATCTTTTATGTACGGTACGGATCACATTTTAATCTCCTTTTGAAGTCGGTGCCAAACCATTCATTTATTACTATTAAGAACCGCGGCGGCGAGCCTTTAGTTATTATCTACCTACATATATATTTAGGCATAGTAATTCGTATTTTTGTTGAATAAAGAACTTTATTTACTTCAGGTTTGGCACCGACTTCAAAAGGTGATTCAAATGTGATCCGTACCGTACATAAAATATTATTTATGGCTTTTTAGTTTATTTTGAAGTCGGTTCTTTTTTTGTTTATAAATTTTTATTTTTTGCTTTTTAGTGATGGATTTTAGTAGTGATATAAAGTATTTTTTAGAGCCCAGAATGGGAAGATTGAGAAGGCACTTTGCACGCATCTCGAGTCGTTGGAAGTAAGAAATGTAAAAGTTGGTTAGTTCATTGTACCTTCCATCATCAGCTCAGCATGAAATGATGACAACCAGAGGAAAACAACTGATAACTTTAGAAAAATATATACAAAAGATTGTTAGTGCCTATAATATTTGAGAGTTTCTCTCGATTTCCCTGGTATTCCATCATCTAATCCTGACTTGGTGATAAGGAGACTACTTCAGGGACACCCTAAAAAGAATATGACTAACAGTTTTAACGTATCTACTTATAATAGATATTTTTTGTAAGAATTATCCTCTAACTTATTCTTATCTATTAACTCTAACCTTCCGTCATCAGCTCAGCATGATGAAATGATTACTACCATATGCAAATACTTAAATAGCTTAAGAAAATATATGAAAAACGTTATAAGTGCCTATAAAATTTGAGGATTGCCCTCGCTTTCCCTGGGATCCCATCATCAGATCCCAACTTGGTGGCAATGGGATCACCTCGGGAGTATATCCTTTCAAATAAAAAAAGAATTTTTCAAATCGGTCCACTATAGGCGGAGTAATCGGTGAACATACATAAAAAAAAAACTAACCATCGAACATATAACCTCCTCCTGTTTTGGAAGTTGGTTAAAAATAAAACCATATATAGTTAGAAACTCACTGAATTTGTTATTATAACACAACGAACGGGGCTTAATCGTGTTACGTTCATGGTCTCGAAGGAACTGATCCTTCTGTCCTTCGAGACCATGGACGTAACGCGACGTCCGAAACGTCGAAGAATTACCAGCGAAAGGTAATTAAATAAATCATATTTATACGCGATTAAGCCCCGTTTGTTGTGTTGTGATAATGAATGAAAATCGGGTTACTTTAAATCAATGTTTCACTGAATTTAATTTATTATAGCTTTTGACTAAATCAACAATACAGTACAATAAAAATTAACCTTAGAATATATTTAAAATAAAACAAAATTAAATCTAAAAAAATGGCCCCTGCGGCATTGTACCGAAGATGCGGGCGGCGTTTCCTCGCTGAATCGCCAGACTGATTCTTTGAGCGAGGAAACCGCCAGCTCGTCGCCATGTGACTTCTGTAAACCTCTTCGCAACGTCTTTGAAGAGGCTTAATGCGCTGGAGCCCCACGGACCCAGGGTCTCAACGCCAAAAGGAATAAAATTATACTCAGCGCCAAGACCACCGTATTTATTTGGTTTGAAGCATTCGGCCGCTTCTGCCGCTCCAGCGGCAGAAGGGCAGAAGTATATTTGTTATAGTAAATTATCATAATTTTTTCCATGTTTGATATTGTCAATCGATTCTTTTTAACATTGAGGATCCATTTATATAAAGAGAATAACCTTTCTACATCAATTATAATTACTATGATTTTTTTCTTTATGTTTCCCACAATCTATACAACATTATAATAATAATAATAATAATAAATTCTTTATTTCGGAAAAAATCATCCATAGCTGGTTAGTAAACGTTGACTTATAACTATATTATTTCTTAAAATTAAGATTAAGTAGTTAGGTAGGTACTAATTTACACTACAATACAAATTCTGCAACACCTTTGGTTTGTCTTACCCAAAAATGCAATATGGGACAATCATACCTTGTCGCTAATGCATTCAGGATGCTGTTAGGGCTTTGTCTAACCCTAGATAATAGCGAGGCAATCTTTTTTCTTATGATGGCATGAAAGCCGTCTGTGCGGGCCTCCGCAAACATACCAGATGCGCTACACCTACTAGACAACCCCAACAACATCCTAAATGCATTATTGTATTGTACACGGAGGACGTTATAGGCCCGTTTCGTATACTTGATCCATAGGCTGCTCGAGTAGAAAGACTGGCAGTATGCCTTAAATAATGTTACCTTTACTTCGGTGGAACATCGAGCAAACCTACGGATCAACATGTTACTCCGAACCGCTAACGCCCTCCGCTCCCTCTCAATGTCAGAATCGTCATTAAGAGATTCCGTCAATACGTGACCCAGATATTTCACCTTACTAACACATTCCAATTCAGTTCCATTCAACAATATGGGAGGCACATAGTACGGCTTGATCCTACCTGCCTTAAACACCATGACCTCGCTCTTTCTCGCGTTATATTGGAGGCCATGAGACAGAGCATACGTTTCACAAGTTGTGAGCAGTTGTTCAAGCGCGCTAACTGAAGGACTGAGCAGGACCATATCATCAGCATAGCTGATGTTATTTATGCATGTACCGCCCACATAACATCCAGCATGCATCCCGCTCAGTCTTCCAATCAGCTCGTTGATGTATAAATTAAAAAGCTTGGGTGACGTAATTCCCCCCTGCCTCACACCGCACTCCAATTTGTACTCGTTGGACCAACCGTTAGCCCATCTCACCTGGTTAACCTGATTAGAATACCAGTACCTGAAGATATTAACACACTCACCCGGTATGCCTGTTTCACTAAGTTTACGCCACAGTATGTTATAATCAACTCTATCAAAGGCCTTCGAGAGGTCTAGGAAACAGGCATACACTGGCGTCCTTCTCTGTGTGTAATAGCCCACCGTATGTTTTAGGCAGAGAATGGCGCTCTCAGTAGACAGCCCGGGCCTAAACCCAAACTGCGCATCATGTATCTTCAGGTGCCTGGTTAGAATGGAGTCCAACAAACTATCCAGGATCTTAGCGGTAGTTGTTGCAAGCGAGATGGGCCTATAGTTGGTCTTGTCAGACAAATCACCTGTTTTATTTTTTACAACCGGCACTACTATCGTTTTCATGAGTGCACTAGGCAGGTAGGAGTGACAAACACAGAGGTTAAAAAATAGCGCGAGCACACGATACACATGGGTTCCAGCACATTTATAGTGCTCGATGCTGAGACCGTCATGACCAGGCGACTTACCTCTCTGCATCTTGCTGATAGCTAATTCGACCTGTTTCGCATTGAAATAGATTTCGCGTTTGTCGCTGCCGGTCTCAGCATCTAACATAGGCCCATTCTGTACGCTGTTAATCAAAGGTGTAACATTAAAATGACCCTTAAACAATTCAGCTATTTCCGCTAGATCGGATTTATCCTCAACATTACCCATCTATTTCAATTTATTAGGAAATTATACAAAAAATCATTCATTGAAGGGTTAATATATAAATTTACACGTTTAAATAGAATCATATCCATGTTCTACTTTCGTCGGAAAATTGCTACCGTTTGACGTTAAAGTGACATAAAATGCTACCGGTCACCGATCACTGAACACAATTTACAAATATTGGACAGTTAAACGTGAAATATAAATTTTATAGTTTTATGTACAGTCAAGGAATTTAATTTACATAGCATTTGGTACCCTGTCACAATCAAAATCAATATGAAAGCTGATGATGATTGATAGAAATTCTTTATAAATGTCACTATAATAATAATAATAATAATAATAAATATCAGGGACAATCTTACACAAATCGACCTAGTCCCAAACTAAGCAAAGCTTGTACTATGGGTACTATGACAAGGTACAAAAGGGTACACAAATTAAATTCCTTGACCGTACGTCCGACCTACTGTATGACCACTTTTGTGTTGTCACCGTACCTATATTTGAATTTTCTGCATTACATAGTCGTTTTTCATGAATAATCTGACCTTAATACTTAATAACTCTTACTCAATTCTGCACCCTTCGTCCATTTCCACGTTCGTTTACTCGGTCCCCGTTCGTCCATTTCCCAGTTTGTCATTTTCCCGGTTCATCCATTTCCCCGTTCGTCCATTTCCCATTTTGTCATTTTCTCTGTTCGTCCATTTCCTCGTTCGTCTATTTCCTTGTTCGTTTATTTTCCTATTCTTCCCTTAAATATATGAGAGATACGTAAATAATATTTAATGGTATTGACTAGGTCTTTTAACTAAAAAGAAAATATAGGTAAAATACTAAACGATTGTTTTAAATTTTTATGTCTTAACCTATACTATTTTTTGCAACAGCTAAAGAAAAATGCCCGCAATTTTGATAGCAAAGTATGTCAAAGTTTTGATAATAAAAATAAGGCAAAGCAAAATAGAAAGCATCGCGACATTTATTTTCACAAGACACATGCCAGACTTTAAAAAAATAAAAATGAAATTACAGTTAACCGCTTTTTAAATAAAATTATTTACATCCGTCTAAACTAAAAGAATGATATAAAATACACAATAACAAGCGTTAAAAGTATAAAAGCTGTATAGAATTTTGTTAAGTTTTTATAAAAAAAACTAAATTTTAAATTATTAATTTAATTGTCCTCTCTTTTGTAGTAATCGTAGTTTACGCAACTGGGACCTAATTATTAGCTTTAAAACACAGTTTTTTGAAATATTTACATATTTATCATATGAAACATTTAGTTATATATGAGGTACTTTATCATATGTGTGTAATGAATATAATATTTCTTCTGTCACTCACTTCCATAGATAAGAAAATTTCATAGTAAAAATAATAGCTGTAAGGCTGGGCTATATGTGAAGATAAAAAGTAATGCATCCAACTGTACATCATTACGGCTTAAAACACTGATGCCATCTAAAACACTCGTGTTTTAAGTCGCTTCATTAGGGTTCAGTTGCATGAACTACTATAAACACATTGAAAATACAATGCATAAATTTATTTTTTCTTGGTAATATTAGATGTATGACGATAGAACACGAAAAGAAATATAAGAACGGGGAAATAAGCGAACGGGGAAACAGACGAACGAAGAAACAGACGAACGGGGAAACAGACGAACAAGGCATTAACTCGTTAGACGAACAGGGAACCAGACGAAACGGACCGAAACCCTCTTACTTAGTTCTTGTGATGAACTAATCCGGGAAATTCAATAAAAATCAATAATTATTTTATCACCTCATTAGCTCGGAAAAGTTCCGTTTACAGCGCCAAATCTCCGTGGAAAAGTTCGTTTTAAAATAAATAAAATAAAATAAAATACGTTTATTTCAGACCAATGATCCATATTTTGTTAGTTACAAAGCACTTATTACCTATGTTAGTAAATACAAAATGAAAACAATTACACTACACTAAAACAGAAAAAGACAGCCTATTTAGCCCTTCCTGCCGTCACCTCGACCCAGTACTTGGTGAGACGGCAATCGAGGCGTTCAGATAATGTCCTCAGGAGGCCGTTGCTGCTGCCTCGCACGCGGGCAAGCAGAGACGCAATTCTTTTACGTCTTATGGCGTAAAAGTCGTCTGTTCGCGCCTCCGCGAACATGCCCGATGCACTACAGTGCTTCGGCAGCCTCAACAGCATCCTTAGGACATTATTGTACTGGACTCTTAGTGAGTTATAAGCCCTCTGCGTAAAAGCTGCCCACAGACTGCACGTGTAGAAGTTTTGACAATATGCTTTAAAAAGCGTCAGTTTTACTTGAGTGTTACAACGTGCAAATCTGCGGGCAACCATATTACCCCTCACTGCCATGGCTCGCCTTTCTCTTTCCAAGTCCATATCATCTTTCAAATCACTGGTGAGAAAATGACCCAGGTACTTGAAACTCTCCACTACCTTGAGGGGCACCCCACCCAGCATGATCGTAGGTACAGTTGATCTCGAATTATATTTTGGAGCCTTAAATATCAATAACTCGCTTTTTTTCGCGTTGTACCTCAGACCATGCTGATTGGCGTAACCCTCACATATCGTAATGAGTTTCTTTAGAGAGCCCACTGATGGCGCCAGCAGCGCCATGTCGTCCGCGTAGCTAATATTGTTAAAACACGTTCCGCAAATATGGCAACCGACACGCGCGCTGCTGAGCCCCACAATTAGCTCGTTTACATAAAGGTTAAACAAAATGGGAGATGTTAATCCACCCTGCCTAACCCCACATTCAAGCTTGTACTCATCCGAATACTCCCCACCCCATCTCACTTGATTGACCTGATTGCTATACCAATACTTTAACAACCCTATGCACTCGTTAGGAATCCCAGCTTTGGCTAGTTTGTTCCACAGCATATGGTAAACAACCAGGTCAAACGCCTTCGAAAGGTCCAGGAAACACGCGTACACAGGTGTGTTCCTGTCCCTGTAGTACGAGACAGCTTGCTTAAGGCACACAATCGCACTTTCCGTCGACAAACCCGGCCTACAGCCGAATTGTGCGTCGTGGAGCTTTATACACTTTTGAATTTGTGCATTAAGCAAACCGTCCAGCACCTTCGCCATTATAGTTGCGAGTGAGATGGGTCTATAGTTACCTAAATCAGAGAGGTCACCTGTTTTATTCTTAGCAAGCGGCACCACCACGGTGCGCGTCAGCTGTTCTGGCAGATACGCGTGCCTTAAACATAGCGTAAAAAACATTGCCAGGACGCGAGGCACGTGTACGCCAGCAAACCTGAGATGCTCGATACTGAGACCGTCGTAACCTGGAGACTTACCCTTCTGCATGTTTTTTATGATGGCTTCAACGTCTTTAGCCTTAAATGTGACAGTAGGCCCACCCAACACTTTCTCAGCATCCAGCACCTCAGGCGCCGATTTAATTAACGGACTCACAGTAAAAGCAGCCTTAAAGTTGTTAGCTATAGATTTTTTATCGAACTCCCCGCCCACGCTAACAGGAATACTTGGCCGTGCACTAAACTTATTTGTATTTTTCCAGAAGGATTTAAAGTCCTGATTAGCCTGATTTGATGCCAGGATGTCACTTTTTATCTGATCCTGCCTATCCTTTTATCCGCTAGCGTGGAATAAGAAAGTAAGAAGTATTGAAAGTTTGTTTTGTTAGGAGTATGTTTCGTAGCTTTATTATTAATAGTTTTAAATGAAAAAATGATAGCTTTGTTATAATTTCATAGTTTTTCTCACAATTCACATTTTCCTCGCTGTATAATGAGGTGAAAAGTGGTGTGGTCGCACAGCGGCAAAATAACTTGACTTCTCGTTCCTTGAAAGCCTTGTTACGCTCAGTAATCTATATTTCAACCACTCGTTCCGGTTGTGGTTCAATTTTAGATTTCTTCGCTAGCTCACAAATAACTATTGGTGGTTATAACTACTTTAATAAAGTCCTTTCGCGAATTTTAGGTACATAGGCACTACCTATTCCGACCTCTGCCACTAACATAACCCTTCAGAGAAAAAGTCAGTGTCATAAATATGTACACATTTTTGTACCTAAACGCCTTACTAAAGTGTATACATATTTATGACACTGACTGTACATGTACAAGTTAAAATTCATAACTTATCGCATAAGAGCGATCTCTTCAAGATAACTTTTTAGTAGTGTTATTTCGAATGCAGTGTCTGATCGTTCGGAAATCGCGATATTTTACCTATAAGTATAATATCTTTCACTATAAATCAGCTATCAGATACGATAGCAATTAACAATTTCCTACAGATAAGCCAACCATACATAAATCAGTACATGACGGACAGTGAAATGTTAAACAAATGGCTTCTTTCTACGTATTGATTCCTTTGTTCTGTGTCGGTACAGTGTATAGTCAGATATTGTGTGAAGATGGATTTTGCAGGGTAAGTACTTGAAAGATTCAAACGTTACTTTGCGGAATTCCATATTAGATAGGATTACAGTTCCTTTGATATTCCGCGAAATAGTGTGGTGTTTAGATGTTACAATAAATTGCGCTAACAATTGACATGCACATATATTAGTTTCCACCAAACAGTATAATCCTCGACATTGTGTTTCGCGTCTCTAAGAGGCATCATTAGGAGATGCAGGATATTTTGACGATCTCGCGTCCACCCGAAAAGTAACTGTCACTTCGCGCATGGACGCCGCACCGTCAACAACTCCTTTGCATGCGTAATTTTTTGTGGAAACTGCTGCTGTTTTTAGTATTTCTATCTTATGTCTATCTAGATATACTATATATCTATAGTATTTATATCTCTATTTATGTCAACATTTTATTTTTATTTTTTACAGTCAACATCCCTATTTATAGTATTGACCTCTTTATACTCTCGCGTTTTGTCATCATCTCCCTGCCCCTATCCCAATTATGTAGGGTCGGTACAACAGAACATTTTTTCTTCTTCCATTCATCTCTTTTATTCGTCATTTCAGCGCTTACTCCTTTCTTTCTCATGTCCTCTCTCACACAATCCATCCATCGCTTTTTTGGCCTACCGATCGCTCTTCATCCTTGGACATTTCATCCCTAACATTCTTCTACCAATATGACGCTCATCCCTCCTCATCACATGCCCATACCACGCTAACCTACTGCTCCTCATTTTATCCGTCACGTGTGCTACTTTCAAACTTCCTCTTATATACTCATTTCTAATCCGATCTTTCCTCGTCACTCCACACACCCATCTCAACATTCTCATCTCGGCTGCGTCCACTCTTCTTTCATCCGTCACTTTGCCCAACATTCTGAAACATACATTAAGACAGGTCTTATGATCATTTTATAGATATTCCCCTTGAGTTTAAGTAATTCGTGGATCACAGGCTGTTCCAGAGACATTTCATCCATCCCGCATTTTGTACACGTTATTAAATAAAAGATGTAGGGTCTTACGTGATATTTTTTATTTACCTTTATTATCCAACGTTACAACTGTTCCAATCCAACACAGTTTCATGCGCATGCGTCATGGTTGCGGATGGACTGGTGAATCAGCCAGTTGTCACTGGAGTGTACACAATGACAGCGTTTCATTTTTTTACCAAGCTTTTTTTAATTAAAAAATTAAATATTTTATTTATTTCAGGCTGAAACCTATCTGTTAAGTTAGTAACATTGTTAATAATAATTAAATTAATTTTGGTGTTTGTAAAAAAAAAGCAAATTAAAAATTACACATAAAAAATAAAATAAAACGATGGCATTCCTGTGGTCCAAATGTATGGCATTCCAATTAATGGCATGTCCTATAATGAAGACATTATAATAATGGTATTGGAGTGTGTTTGTACTGTCTCGCACGCGATGCGTCCCCTCGTTTGCCACGTTAATATAATCACATTGTAAAAATTTTTGAAAAAATCTCGATTTTGTTAAAACAAAATCAAAAGTTCCTCATTCTAAAAGAGCGTAGATGACAGTCACAGCGTAGAAAATCATACAGAAGCACTATTACGAAGGCGGATTTAGTATAGAAATTGTAGTGCTGTTCTTCTTGTCGCTGTGTCTGAGTTATATCCACCTAGTGACGTCACTTAGAGAATCGTATTCTTCCTGCACATTTTTCCGAATATCTTCAAAACTAGTTGAAAAAAATAAATAAAAGACATATGTTTGGCTTCCTTGATAAATACTTTTTCCAAACTCCATACTCCATACGTAGGCACTCATCGTATGAACACTACCGTCAAAAAGTTTAAGACCACCTTCCTGTTTAAGTGTGATGTGATGATAGCACTACGTTGTGCCACATATGTTCGAGGCTTACGACCCATTATTTTTAAGTTTTTCATTTGGTGCCCTAGAAAACCGAGTCACTCTAGATTTTTTATGATATGTGCACCTGGGTCCTTTTATGGAACATAAGACGTTTGTTACTGTTAGCATTAAGTTTTTAATAATAAAAAATATTATTATTCTCTTATTTATTTTTGATCTTAGGGTAGGTTTTTTACAATAAATATGTATAAAAAGTAAAATACAAACAGCAAATACAAAATATAAACACATTATAAAAAACCTTACCTAGGGTGCCGCCGGCAGCGGGGCAGGGCTCAAGCTACCGGTGGTTAGGGCTGCACAGAGAGGTACCTCCTGACAGTGCGGGCCGTGTCCAGGATTACTGCCTTCTGTATCTGACGCTTGATCCAGCGAGAGTCTCTTAAGATGTTCGTCGGGACTCTTCGCTATAAGACCGTTTACCGAAACGACTATCGGTAAAATACTCGTCAAATCAATCAACATCCCACATGGCGGGCACCTCGTGAGCCAAGTCAAGGTACTTACTGAGTTGGTCCTTCTCAGCCTTCACGAGATTGTGGAATGGTGATGTCGATGAGTATTGCCCGGCGCTTAGATCGATCTACCAGCATGATGTCAGGTTTATTGGCTACAATAGTCCTGTCCGTGATATGATGATACTAATATTATAAATGTGAAAGTGTGTCTGTCTCTCTGTCTGTTACCTCTTCACGCTTAAACCGCTGAACCGATTTGGATGAAATTTGGTATGGAGATAGTTTGTCTCCCGGACAAGGACATAGGCTACTTTTTATCCCGGAAAAATACCCTTATCCGCGATAAACGAATTTAAGGCGGACGAAGTCGCGGGCAGAAGCTAGTATCATATAAATATCAAATGTTTAAAATTTACTTTTAAGTTTGGTCTTTAACTTTTTGACAGTAGTGTATATGATATCTTCCAGACGTACGGCTTCGACGTAGGCTGCACGTCTCCCTCCCAACACTGCAGCATCAACAACGCGACGCACTCGGGCATCTGGCTGCTGTCCCCCACCACTTGCAACTGCTGCGACTACTGCTTACCATTCATCAGTAAGATAACTAACATACCAACCATTGAGGGCCTGCATCGTCATTCATAAACCATGTCCCAAACGCCGAGCGGGCCAATGAGCGGAATTTGTAATAAGGGACGCATATATTGCTCGTGCGCATCAAAGAAAGAGAAAGCTAATACACTACATGCTTGGGGTTTTTTTGGCGTAAGCGCCAGATGTAAAAGTACAAAGAAATCGAAGGTATTATTATGTTTTGCTAACATTTAAGTTAGTGACGTAAAAGATAAAGGGAAGAATGACATTTTTACATAATTTAGCAGTTTATTAATCTGATATCGTTTGTACAAACTAGACAAAAAACGGAAAATGAAGACGCGTTTTTGGATTTCTGATGTATAGAGGAAATTTTAAACAAACATGTTTCCGCGTTAGGCGCGGAATAGGTTATATAGTCAAAAAACACATATATCTGAAAACCAGGCTGTTTGATATACTAGAATTGACAAAAATCTCACTAAAAAATAGCTTAAATTTTCGATGCACCCCCCTAAGCTGGCAATGATCCAAAACGGTTTTAGCCTCTCCCATAAGTGAGACGCCACATGCTAGTTTGGCCGGTCCGGCGTTTTCTTTGTGAAGACCTGCTGGTAAGCGATCACCGTCGCCCATATAGACACCTGCAACACCAGAGGAGTCACAAGTGCGTTGCCGGCCTTTCAGGTTGTATATTGTATCTATGGATCTCTTGACCCTTGTTGTGCTAACCGCCACGGTCGCAATATACGTTTCCCTATCAATTATAATATTTTTACTCTGCTGCCCTTCCCACAACTCCGAAAACCTGTGCATCACCCTCAGCAGTCTACGTCATATACAGTGGAGTACTCTTGAAGGTTTGAAGGTCGCTTCGGTTCGGAAATACTGCCGGCGACAATTTAATTTACGCCACAGTTTAGTCGTGCGAGGCAGGAAATTTCTAGCAAAACGGTTGTGGACTGTCAATCATATATGTGGTGGGGATGGTAATGACTTTTTGAAATTGATATGAATAATGCGTTTTAGTTACCGGGAAACTCCGTTTTAAATTATTGTTCAACGTCTATTTACAGCGGAAGGCGACCATTGCAGTTTGGGTGGGCCTGGAACGGGTACGACCGTCGGCCGCTGCGGGGAAGGGCTGACATGCGTGCAAGAGGAGGACGGCAACTTTTGCAGAAGGAGTGAGTAAGACCAAGGATCATTACAACAAGAGGACTGTCCATCTCCATAATTTGGACTGTGCCCCGACTGCAAGGGGATATCCCAGGAAAAACTAGATGGCGCTTTAGAACTAATAAATAAATAAATAAATACATACATATACATATTACGGGACAATTTTACACAAATTGCTCTAGTCCCATGGTAAACTCAATACGGCTTGTGTTATGGGTACTGACGACGATATATTTAATAGACATATTACTTATATACATAGAAAAGATCCAAGACCCAGGAACAAACATTCGTGCTCATCACACAAACCCTTGCCCTGGCCGGGATTCGAACCCGGGACCGCCAGCTTCGTAGGCCGTTGTGCAACCCACTGAGCCAAGTTTGTCGTCACATAATCATTTCACGATGTTATGATTGAACAAGGAAACATAGTAGGTACAGTAATAATTACTTCGTAAACAGCTTGCTAATAAAAAATAACCTGTAAGTAACATTAAAATACTATTGTTACGCTTGCAAAGATGATTAGTTGTAAACAATAGTTCATAGATGGCGTTGTAAATATCAGGGAACGGCATTTTGTATGGTGATTTACAGTCTTGTTTTAATGGTCCTTGGTAAGACCATAAAATTTAGTGATAATAATCAAGCAGCGTTTTGCGTTCTCTTTATCTGGAGGACAAGAGTCGTTAAGATTAATGTTAGAATTTTTAACTCGAGTACAGACACTAGCATCAATATCTGCCAAAACAAAGCGGGCGACAATATCTGACACGTCCTAGACATAGAGTCGTGTCAGATATTTATGCGCGCTTTGCTGTGGCAGATATGAATGCTGGTAAGTGTACGCCTCTAGGCGTAAGAACGGTGGCGTGGCATGACTGCGTATCGCACTGCTTGGACGCTCACTGTCGGCGCGGCGATCACGCCGCGCTTGTCCGATCCGAGTGTGCGATACGCGTAGCAACATGGATATCGAGCGATCGGATCGGCGCAACGTCCAAACGCGTGACCGTGACACGCGATCATGCCACGCGACGAAGATCTGATCGGGCAAATGATACAAATGTGGACGCACCTTAAGGGTTTTATCCTTCGAATGATTAAGACGCCCTTGAGTCATCAAACGGGGGGTCACATAGCCAGAGAAATATCAGTGGTTGACTTATACCTAGCCCAAGGGAATGACATGACATGATTCCCATGGCCCCTCCCTTTGGATCTGCCCCTGAAAACGCTATATGAATGCTACGTCTAAAGAAGAAAGGCTAGTTCAGGGGTCGGCAAACCGCGGCTCTTTTAAAGAATCACTTACGGCTCTTCAAGTTCCCCTTAAAAAAAGTCTTATTAAAATTTGGTATCCTTACTATATTATAAACGTGAAAGTATGTACGTTCCACTTAATTTCAAAAACTTATATAATCAGAATAGGACATAGGCTATAATGTATGTCAAATATCATCCCTTTTAGGGACGAAAAAGGACATGAAAATTTGTATGGACAATAAATATTCTTTCACGTTACGAACTTGAAATCTTGGTAATATGCTTCACATTTTAGTAAAATATCGAGTTTTGGGGACAGACATAAGCTACTTTTAGCCCGGAAAAATACCTTTTATCCGCGATAAACATATCTAAGGCGGACGTAGTCGCTTGCAGCCGCTAGTACATTGATAAACCTGAAACAGAAAACTGCGGCTCTTTGAGCTTCCGAAAAATCTACATTTTTCCGGCATCTGGCTCTCCGTCTAAAAAATTTGCCGAACCCTGGGCTAGTGACATCTCAAGAGTAAGGTATACTTGCGCCCAATATGGTCTCGTTCTTAAGATGGCCCACTTTCATCTTGTGCTTTAAAGAAAATTACTAAAGACATTATTAACTGGATTTAACACTTAATAATAATCACGAGAAGACGTGGCAGTATGGCCTATGGTCTTAGCCTGTCCGAAAGGACGAAAAGGAAAAAAAAAATCATCTTGTGCTTTAGTTCAAATTCCTTGGCTTCGATATAAAGTTGCAGTTTTATCTATGGCACTAACCGAACATGGGTGCGAAATTTAAACTCATTCGAAATTTAAAAAATACAAAATATTTGATAGGGGGTCTTAAGGCCATCTTGGACGCAAGTAGCTTATATCCTTTAACCTGACTTTTCTATTTGCAGTGGAATCCGAATGCCACGCAGCGCAGGATGAGTACGACTCACGCCACGAGTTGGGACAGATCGGGTCTCTAGAACAAAGGCCGGGCTGCGATGGCAAGGGCCGCTACCAGCACTATCATTGTGTACCCACGCAGACGTGAGTTGTTATACAAATCCATCTAGAATAATTCATATATATATATATATATTGCAGACGATTTATGGTGTAGAGTTCGGGAGACACCGTTTTTGGTGGCTGACCAAACCGATACGAGAGCGACATGTTCTACCGCATGCGTGACAAGAGAAATTTGCGACAGATGGTACTGAGTCGGCTTGACGACGTCTTTGTCTCTTGTCAGCGAGTGCCGCGAACCAGGCCTCATCACATAACTTGCGCCCCTCCACAACGCGTTTGCGCCACTCCGTCCGTTTCTCCGCATGTTTTTCCCAGTTTTGGTGGTCAATATGAAAGGCAGTCATGTCCCTCTTTGCGCAATCTTTAAAACGAAGCATCGGCCTGCCAACATTTCCTTTTGCATTCGCCACTGCACCGAGAAGAATGCGACGTGGTAATCGAGAGGGTTCCATCCTATGCACCTGCCCTAGCCAACGCAAACGTCTCTGTTTGAGAAACAGACAAAAAAAAAGAATAATTCATAGGTCTTATCTAAACGGCAGATGGATGCCTCAGGGGAATCGAGAGCTGGCGCTTACCTCTGCCAAAGAATCGCTCTCACGATTAAAAGAGGTAGCGCAGCCAGCATAAAAGGCAATGACGCAGGCGGACCTCCTGGAAATACTATTCTTTTTATGATTTCCATGTTTTTATTTTCTACATTTAATTTATTTTAGTTTATTTTCATTTTATCTCCTTTTGTTTCCATATATTTTATTGTGAAATATAGTAACGGTACCAACATATAATTAGTTATAAGATCTTGTAAAACCCATAAGTGCAATAAATGAATTATGAAAAACAAGATAGATTCAAGCATTACTTTGCAGAATTCCATATTAGATTAGTAGATTATAGTCTTGGTTAGATGTGACAGTAAATTGTGCTCACATCACATGCGCATATAGGGCTCGTGATGTTACTCCTAAGGGGTGATTTTTTGACTTAATGTATCGTCTTTATTTTTTGATAAAACGTCTCCAATATTTTTAATTAATCTGCATGACGGACTAATTATTAAATTTTTGTCACCATCGCTATGCCGAGTAGCAGCGACAAGATCAGCTCAAGTTGCCAGAAACAAAACCATAGATTTACTTCTTAAATTGACTGGTGCGTTCAGAATTTGGTAACAGTCATATTTATGGGTATTTTATTTTTCCCGAATCATATCTGGAGCTATCTCCTTGATATTATGGATTAAAGATTTTTAGGTGGCCGCAAAACGAGGGTATCGCAAAACCAGCTGTCGTGGAGCCTTTGTTCAGCGGTGGGCAGCGGGGTCTTTCGGCTGGGAAGCTGATGATATATAAACTTGTTTTGTGCAGGTGTTTCTGTCAGTCGGAGGAGGGCGAGCGGCTTTTTGGAGAAGTTCTTCATCAGGGAGCTGTTACCGAGCGGAACATGCATTGCGGTTTGTATTTCTTATTGTTTTCTTCTTCCATGAATGTTATTTTGTCAAAAATGCCACCATGAGGTTTACAAACTTTCCACTGAACTCCAAGCCTACCAGTTCAGAGTTAAAATAATTGAAAGGGTTTAATACTCCCAAATAAATTACTTTACTCCTTCATTTCGTCGAGCAACGTTTCGTGGAATGTTCATGATTTTTAGGGTTCCCTATCAAAAAGATAAAAACCTTATGGTGTGACTCTGTCTGTCTGTCAGACTGTTAAAGCGCCACATCTCGGGAAATACTTATGCTATCTATTTGAATTTTAGAATAGTTATAAAAACGGCTAGCTCATGTTTGTTGCAAATAAAAAAAAATGTTTGTAAAAAACGATCAATTTGAGGGGAGGGGGGGGGGGGGCTAAAATTTCAATTCTAGCGTCTAGGTCGAGTGGGGTATCATATAATATAATAGAGCTTAATTTGTACGTTCTTAATTTTTTTCTTTTGTCTACTGTAAATATTTTTTTATTTACTACGGAAAAAGTGAACAAAAAATACTATTCCCCCCTCATCTCCGAAGTTTAACAAGCGAAAATTTTGAAATTTTCTCAATTTGTATAAATAAACATAAAGATTTTAATATTACACGAAAATTATAACTATGTCTCTTAATAGCTCATTTTTATTTTTAATCTACAAGAAACCTATTTGAACAACCCGGTTGCGTTAAGTTTGTACCTCGCACCTCATTGTATGCAATATGCAACGGTATGATTTTGCCGCAGTAAGATGGTTGTAAGCAACGTACTAGAGTCTACATTCCGTTTTTCCAGCTGATAATTTTTCAAATCTGCCGCATTTTGTGATAAAAATCCCTGGTCATACTCTATGCCCTTTTTTTACCAGGCTGTTCCCGCCTCCACCAGAAAATCAAGAAATCCATCTCCCCCGGAGTCCCGCTCCCAGTGGTAGGCCTCCGCTGCACATCTGACGGCAACTTCAACCCCATGCAGTGCCTGAACAACCTCTGTTATTGTGTGGATGAGGTCACTGGAGTCATCAAGGGGGATGAGAGAATTAACTTGGATGCTGAGCCGTTGTCGGAGTTGTCTTGCTGTAAGTGACAGGCCCGAGGCGGATTATCCTTACGGCAAACTAGCGCAAGGTTATACAAAGTGGTGCCCGAATTTTTTTAACACACCTTCATCTTTCAACACACATCTACAGTCAGATTATTTCCCATAGCCATAATGAATTTCCATGTCTGTTCTGTCTCTCTTGCTTCCTCCATTCTCATCACATATTTCAATCATGCCATAGGGTAAGTACACGTCTCCTGGCCTGGGCGGCGAACTTATCATTCAACGACACGAAATCGTCATATCATTCCGTTCCTAAACGGTCATTTCCTCAAAGTTCATTTATTATTTTTGGAAAAGTAACCTTCAGTAATGAAAATACCCGATAAAATTGTACCAGTAATACCAAAATGTATGTAGCGATTTTTATATTTCCGCCCATGATAATGATATTAGGCATCGTGGACGGAAGTATAAAAGCGGTTCAGTATGATTCCATTTGTTTGTGTCTTCTCGTGACGATAATGCCGTGTCGTCGCACGATTAATTGTAGAAGCGCACACTAGCGACATCTATTGTGAAATAGTAGAACGTCAATGCCATCCTAATTCTTAGTGCGTAATAGATGGTGAACTGACTTAGGGTGAGAGCGACAAAATTGTATGGTCAAGTGGGTCAGGAATCTCATTCCTTCTCTCTAGTGTTTACGATTCGAAATGCGACTTTAGTGTCTTTTCGCTATTATTACTGCCATTACTTAGTTACATATTGTGGGGAAGGGGGAAGTAATTACATACTATTATATACTAGCAAAGTTAAATGGTTGAAGGTTTTATGTATGGTGATAAACAGCTCTTGATTCATTTGTTCATGGGTTTCTTCTTCGAAAACTGGGCTTTTACAATTAAAAAGAAAGCTATATTTACTAATTTATTTATTATTTACTTCATACATGAAGGTAGACAGAAGGCATTAAATAATTTATAGATCCAGGCGTTGCTTTGCGGAATTCCATATTAGATTAATGGCGTCAACTTCTTGGATGGACACTGGACCGTCAACATCTCCTGCATCTCCTGATGATGCCTCGTAGAGAGGCGAAACACGTGTCGAGGATTATACTGTCTGGTGGTGGTTTGTTGTATTTGCATGCGAATTTATTATAGATCACTTATATTGTCATATCAAACCAAGACACTATTTCACGGAATATCAAAGGAACTATAATCTATTAATGTGGAAGGCATTCTCTACCAGTCAACCATTAGACCTAATAGAAACGTTAATATTTGTTTCCAATAACATTTCCATTACTTATTTATGATAGAAAACTGAACAGCTTCCTCATATTCCAGACGATGAAGCCTTAGACCTGTTTCCGTCCATTGGCGCTTCTCCTTATAACTACACCTCGCCATGCCTCGAGGACATGAAAGAGAGGATAGCGTTGCTCGAGGAGAGTGAGCAGGACGGATTCATCGTGGACTTCTTCAGTTCTGTGCCAGAGTGTCTCCCGGATGCTACGTATGGGCGGGCGGTGAGGACCAGCAATGGATCGTGAGTACCATGTTAAACCACCCCTCTTTATATATTTTTTGACCGAGCGTCCGTAGCAAGTGAAGCATATCCGTTTTAGCTTGAGGGGCCTGATTTAGGAAAGGGCAACCGGCACTATAGCCCTGGGGCTTGCACAAGTAAGGGGCTCCCGCAAATGCTTTTTATGGTTCCGTACCAAAAAGGTACAAAAGGAATCCTTATGGCGCGACTGTCTGTCTGTGTCTGTCTGTCTGTCCGACTATTATAGCGCCATATCTCAAAAACTACTTACGCTAACTACTTGAAATTTGGAATATTTATAAACATGGTCAGCCCACATGTATTAGAAAATATTTAAAAATACATTTTTATTTTCTAAAATAACGACGAATTTGAGGGGGAGTAAAAATTAAAAGTCTAGCTACTGGGTCAAATGGGGTATCTTATGAGAGGGCTTAATCTGCACATTTTTGAACAATTTTTTTTTAATTTTTTTATTGTAATAAGTTTTTGTTTTATTAAGGAAAATGTGAAAAAAAAACACCATTTCCTCCCCTTTATCTCCGAAGTTTACCAATCGAAAACTTTGAAATTTTCGCAATTCGTTTTATTAAACATAAATATTACACGAAAATTATAGCCATGTCTCCACAGACTAATAAGAGATCCATGTCTCTAACTAGCTATTTTTTTTTAATTTGCAAAAAACCTATTTGAACAACCCGGTTGCGTTAAGTTTGCACCTGATTTGTATGCAATGCTATAGATATCAGGTGCAAACTAACTAACTCAACCGGTACCGGTAAAATTTGTATGGAGCCCTCGGTGCGCGAGTCCGACTCGCACTTGGCCGGTTTTTTTTTTTTTATCAAAAAACAAAATCTTTTGAAAATTACTAAGGGCCTCGACAAGTGAGGGGCGACAAATGAAATTTCTAAAAACAAAAATAAAAATGTTTAATGTATTTGGAAAATTACTAGCCCCAGGGCCACCAGAACCCTAAATCCGGCCCTAAGCTTGGGTAAAATTGCTTCTGTATGTCTATCTGTCTGGCGGATGTCAGTCCCGCTGTTGTCTTCTACAGGTCATATTTCTCAACTGATTATCGTGAAATTTTGTGAGCAGGTTCAATCATTATATGGATTTTTTATCGATACAGTTTTTATATTTTTTTTAATGGCGGAAATTGGGGATTTTCAATCGCAAGGTCTACAGCTCACAGAGCCTAAACTAACTAACTGCGCTGGCTCAGCAACCCAAGACACAAGAGCCCGCCACTTGACCCGATCCTGCGCAATCTCTCGGCAGTTAATGGCTCCACCAGATCTATCTAGCGGTACTTAGGTCGACCGACTGGGCGTCGTCCAGTTGGTCGACCCAGGTATGCTCTCTTCACCTGCCGATCCTCTTCCATTCGCTCAAGGGGGCCAAGCCAGCGAAGACGATGGGCCTTGGGCACACCAATGATATTCGGTTCGGCCACCTGTTCCTGTATTTCGGGATTTTTAAGGAACCTCCAATTCCCAGTGTGTATTTTGACAGGTCCCAGATTTTTTCTTAATACCGTACGTTCCGCTACTAAAACGCTACGCTGAGAGGAGTCTCATTTTTTCGGACAGGCTAAGACCATAGGCCATACTGCCACGTCCTCTCGTAATTAGAGAGGAGTCTCTAAGCGCAGCCCACAGAGCCACTAATAGTCAAATATATGGCGCGCATTTTTTTTTCATCCCAGTCAATTAAAGGTTGTCTATAAAAAATTGCTGTTTAGCGATAAGACCGCCTGTTGTTTATCTCTCCTTGAATGTATTATTTTCTTTTATGAGGTGTGCAATAAAGAGTGTAGTGTATTACTGGAACCTGTGAGTAGGTTCTAGTTAAAAAATAACGCAAATAATGTGAATAAAGATCAAATTAAAATAAAAAGGTACTCTCCATCGAGATTTACTTAATGATAATTTTTAGGTTGGTGTGATGGCATGATGGCATTGAATAGCGTTTTGTTATTGCAGTAAAATCTGCGTGAACGAGCGCGGGCAGCCGATCAAACAGTATGAAGCGATGCTTGGCACTCCAGAATTTGATGAAATGAATTGCAGTAAGTGTATAAATTAATTAATATTCGGCGAAAGAAAAAATACTCAGGTAATCTGCATACATCTGCGAAGAAATTCAAGGATGTATGGAAAGGCTCCAATCCGCACTGGGTCAGCGTGGAGACTATAGCCCACTGCTAGACACAGGCCTCCTATTTTCTCCTTCCAATGTCCTAGGCGTTTTAAATTTTTATTTATTTTTTGCATAAAAGGTAGTGTAAATGGTTGTTGTTGCCCCTACTGAGAACCGCCGGGTCGCCTATGGCGCCTATGTACAGCCTGGGTAATAAACACACTAGAAGTGAAGCTCTTTGCAGATGGCGTCACTGTTGAATTTCTAAAAGCAACAGTGGTGACATCTGGACTAAGAAATGAAGTTTAAATTCTTGATTAGAAAGTTTTTTTTACAGATTGCGCCCTAACAGAGCTACTAATGGCATCACAGAGTGAAAAACCAGTGTGCTGTCGGAACGGTAACTTCAGAAAAATACAGTGCCGCAGGGGCGTCTGTCGCTGCGTGGACAGTGATGGCCGGCAGATTGGCGTGGAATCCAGCAATTTGGCCGACTTATCCTGCTACAACGGGAATGAGGACTGGAAAACTTGCTGATTAATTTATAATACTGAAAACGCAGCTTTTGGCCTGAATAATTATCATTTTACGTTACTAGTTTAATACACATATATGGTCGTAATAAATTATTCTGTTATTTATTTATTATTGTATAAGCTATACTTATTATAATAGTGGCTCTGTGAGCTGTAGACCTCATGAGCCTTTCAATCCCCAACCCAATATCTCCACCATTTTGAAAAAAAAAAATCTAAAAACTGAACCGACAAAAAACCATTTAAATATCAAAAGAATCGATTGAGAAATGTTATCTATAGAGAAGAACAGCTGGATATCCGCCGGACTGACAGACGAATGCATTTTGGCCCAAGCTAAAACGGAGACGGTTCCGAATTTCGAAATTCGAAGTTCGTAACGTGCCATCTCTCTCGCTCTCATGTTAAACTGTATTTGAGTGAGCGAGATGGCGCCATACGAACTTCGAATTTTAGAGTAGCCCTTCAGCTTGAATGATGATGGCTAAGCTAAAGGGATGGACTAGACAGAAAGCCAAACACCAATAAGTAATGAATTTCATGAACATCACTATTAAGTAACGTACGATAAGAGAAAACTCGAAAGATCGTATCGAGCGAGTCCTGCATAATAATTAAGACCTTGGTTTCCAAGGTCGATAATATTAATAATTATATATTTTTTTTATGGAATCGTAATACAGTAAAAATAAATGAAGCTTATTTTTACCGCACTCTTCTTTTTTCTTATTTTCAAATGATTCATACCTAGTTCTAATGTGTATTTTTTTTTAATTAATATTTTATAATTCTTCTACACGTTGATTACCTATTTTATTGTATCAATAAATTGAATGAAAACATAAATTGAAACACAAAGTCACAAAAACCCCCCGGCAGAGCATCCACCTGAAAGGCTACCCCGAAATCCGAAAAACGAAGTTCGTATGGCGCCATCCCGCTCACTCAAACACAGCATAACATGAGAGTGAGCGGGATGGCGCTATACGAACTTCGTTTTTCGCATTTCGTAGTAGCCCCTCTGGCACCTCCGTCGTTGGCAGTTATTCATTTTATCTGTGTAATTATGTTTATACGCTTGATTTACCGCCGGCTTTATTCATACGCTCAATGATACCGTTGTCCCATGTTCAATATCAGTATGATGTCAGTATAAGGAGTAAACAGAATGCCTATCTTGCTCCCTCTCGACAAGTGTGTAAGAGTGGGATGCTAATACGTTATATTGCGTTTCGTTACTGCTACGAGTTTGTACTCAAAGAAGCTTAAACCGCTAGAAATCGGGCCGCTGCGCTGACTTGACATAAAAAACAAACTTGACAACCATCTGTCAAGTCACTAGAAAAGTGAATGTTTTTTCACGATTTCGCGTCTTTTTGTATCGTTTCACCGTAAATGTGTTAGACGGCGATGCTAAAATCAACTTCTCTGTCATGTAGCCTGTTTTCCATACTGTAATAACGCACGATACTACAATAACAGTCGGCGTTGTAGGTTATAAAGCGTACCTAGTCGTTGTTTGGTATCGTCATCACTTCAGTGGTTCAGCCGAACCTATTTTTAGATTGTTATAACTCTTTAGCGAAGCCTATGTTTCGAGTGGTAATTAAAATTATCGTCTATTAACGTGCCGCAGTGATTCGCCGGTGGAAATGGGTTTAATCATCTCCAGATTTCGAGTAAGTACTTTGGACTTAGATTGATTAAAAAGTCTGTTTTGTAACGGTGCCAGAACTATTTCTATAACTGAACATATGTCTAATAATTCCCTGGCAGTAGCTCAAACTCTCGACCATGACCTACAGTGAAAGATTTACTGTATTGAGTTTTTTCTGATATGTTTTTATTTATAAAATTTGGCGGGTTCTATACGGTGCCAACAGGTCTTAAATCCCCCTCCATTGAAACATACTCTCACTTTCATTTAATTTTATACTCTCACTTTGAAATGATGATGGGCTCTTGCATTATTATTATTATTTCAGAATATTCATGAAACATTGTTATATACCATTATTTCCTTTCCTCTGTGTGTTAATTTGTTAGGTATTTAAAGAACTTAATTATGTTTCATTTAAATTAATTACAGCAAAAATTAACCACCTGTCAAATCAAGTTTCATACCTTTTAGGTCCTAAATTGTTTTAGGAAATAACTGCATGAGACCTTTGTGAAAAAAGGAAACTGCAAATAAAGATTTATGTTGCAGAATGATAAGCAGTAAAGTTAGTTTAGAAAATGATAATAACTAATAATGCATTTTAAAACAATGGAATAAAAATAGAACTCTGTTACAAACCTTTTCTGCTTAAAGTACCTCATAGATTTCTTTAAGTTGAGCTTGAATCATCATCATTCAAAAAGCATCCAGTTCATTGCTGGGCATAGGCTTCCCCCAGACAATGTTACCATGACCACCCGCATCCAGTAGACTAGAGACCTTCATTCGCTCAGGTCGTCCCATGCTGTGTCCACTGGTGCATAGTCTCCAATCAAGTACTCATTGGAGTTTTTGGTACACTGAGGGTTCTGAACAAAATATATGCTACAGACGGCCATATCTATGAAAACCCAGTGTTAGCAGATCCCTACTCCTAAGCAAAATGTATGCAGTGTTCGATCATTATGTATTACTGATTGATATAGACAGATTTCAGTAATAGAATAGAATAGAATAAAGCTTTATTCAGGATCTTATCTTATCTTATCTTGATATCCGGGGTCCTTACGGATACACTTCGACCCAGTGGGATCTTTTGTGTAATTACCCCTTCTTGCTACTCAATGGTTTGTTCTACCATCTCAGTAAACCGGATGATAGATGCCATTGGTAGCGTCTGGAATTCCTTTGGCTGTGGGTAACCAATACCAAATTCCTTCATTCTCTGTCTGGCGAGGGCATGACATTCGCATAATAAATGCTCCATTGTTTCTGTTTCCTCACCACACATTCTGCAATCTGTATTGTCAGAAAGTCCCAGTTTGGCCAGGAGTCCTTTGACTCCGAAATGGCCTGTGAACACCCCCATTATAATTCTGAGTTGTCTTTTGCTGTAGTTCCACAGTTTCTTGGACCAGCCCGATTCTACTCTTTCTATGAATAGCTTTGCATGCCTCAGGCCCGCCACTTTCTTCCACTCTTGCTGATGTTGGTTTTTGGCATGGTCCTTTATGGCCGTAACTATGGTCCCCTGTGAGAGTCCCACGCATGGTTCGGGTCCTACGAAGCTCGTTGCAGACCCTTTTCTAGCTAGCTCATCGGCGTTTTCGTTACCGATGAAGCCTTCATGCCCTGGAATCCATACCAGCTGCACTTTATTGTGCCTTCCGAGCTTGTTTAATGCTTGGATACCGTTGTGTACGAGTCTAGAGTCTACTTTGGGCGCTGATAACGCTTTCAGTGCTGCTTGACTGTCGCTGAGTATATAGATGTGCTTTCCTTTGGTTAGCCTATCTATGTTCTCCTGGGCACAGGCGATTATAGCATATGTCTCTGCTTGAAAGACCGTTGCATAACCTCCCATACTTGTGCTGACATTATAGTCTTTTGCATAGATGCCTGCTCCCGTACCTGATGCCATTTTTGATCCATCAGTATACCAAATGTTATCCTCACCATCCATTGTCAGTGGTTTGTGATCTTCGGCCCATTCGTCCCTTGTGGGAACTTGCACTTTAAAGTTCCTTTGGAATTCATACCTTGGTTGCATTTTGTCGCAGCTCATGGCAGTTATTCTGTCGAGGAAATGGTTCTTTTCCATGGATGTGTGCTTAGTTTTCGGCGCGCAGTAACTCCATAGGCCCAGGGTCTTTAGCCTATGCAGTGATTTGCGTGCTTCCGACTGTATCACTATGTGTAGCGGTGGTAGGTCTAGCAATACCTCTAGCGCCGCGGTTGGCGTAGTTCTAAACGCCCCTGTTATAGCCATGCACGCTGTTCTTTGGACCCTCATTAGGTCGTCTCTGCATGTGCTCTTTAATGTTCTTGGCCACCAGACCAGGCTGCCGTACAGGATGATCGGTCTTACCATCATGGTATAGATCCATCTCAGTACCTTAGGGTTTAATCCCCACGTTTTACCGTATGCCGATCTGCACATTCCAAACACTCTGAGTGCTTTTGTTATGTTATGATCGACATGCTTTTTCCAATTCAGTTCCTTATCCAGCGTGACACCAAGATATTTCACATCGTTGGACATCTCGAGTACCCTTCCATACAGTTTTAGTTGCTGCATGTCTTTTAGGGTTCTCTTTTTAGTGAATGGTATTACCACCGCTTTGCCTGGATTAATGGATAGTTGGTGAACGTTACACCATCTCTCCACTTTCCTCAGTGCTTCATTCATGATTGCCGAAACCGTACTGGGAAATTTCCCATTTACGAGTATCACTAAGTCATCTGCATACCCTACCGTATAGATAGGTCCGCTATTGAGTTCCTCCAACAGTGAGTTCACCACCAAGCTCCATAGAGTAGGCGAGAGTACTCCACCTTGTGGACATCCTTTTGTTGTTGTGGCCATTATCTCGTCCCCCATTAGGGATGACGTTATTAGCCTACCGTTTAGCATATTTCCAATCCACTTGCATATGGTCGGTTCTATGCCATGTCTTGCAGCTGCTACATCGATCGCTTGGTACGTGGTGCGGTCAAACGCTCCTTCCACGTCTAGAAAAGCCGCCAGGCACAGTTCCTTACCCTCTATTGCCTGTTCAGCTCTGGTTGCTACCAGGTGTAACGCCGTGTCCGTAGATTTCCCTGGTTGATAGGCACACTGTAAGTTGTGCAGAGGATGCCTTTTTAATGGGCCATCCCTTATGTGTCTGTCCACCAGTTTCTCCACAGTTTTTAGGAAAAACGATGACAGGCTTATGGGTCTATAGGACTTAGCATCTCCGTAATCTGCCTTACCCGGTTTGGGCAGGTAAATCACCCTCACCATTCTCCATACACGTGGTACGTGTCCGAATGCTATGCACGCTCTGTACAGTCTGCTCAGATGGGGAATGAGTACATTTGCGCCCTCTTGTAGTAGAACGGGGTAAATTCCATCTGGCCCCGGAGCCTTGTAGGGTTGAAACGTTGACAGGGCCCATTTTAGTTTGTTTTGATCTACTACCTTCTTTGATGTGTCCCAATTGTGCCTGGTTGTGCTTGCAGCTTGTTCCATTGCACTAATTGCAACATCATCTATTTCACCCTGGTGTATTACCGAGCCTGGGAAGTGCGTATTACACATGACATTGAGGGTTTCCAACCCCGTTTCAGTCATTTTCCCGTCACTGTCTCTGATAGTTGTGAGCGGGACTGACTTAGTTGCAGCTAGTGCTTTTGTTAGTCTCATACCTTCTGGTATAGACCCTATTTGATCACAGTGGACTCTCCACGCGCTCCTCTTTGCTCTCCTCACAGCCTTATTGTATTCCGTGAGTTGGCGTGCATAGCCCTCAAAATTATTTGAGGCTTTTGCATCGTTAAAGATAGCCCTGGTTTCCCTCCTGATTTTTTCAATCTCCGGGTTCCACCATGGTATCCTTTTCGCCAGAGTTTTCTTTTCCGGGCAATTGTTGGTCCAAGCCGTATATACTGCTTGTACTATTTTGTCCGCTTCAAATTCTATATCTATAATAGAATTAAGCTTGCCTTTTGGGTCCCCCAGTTCCACTTTCAGGTCCACTTTATATGCTTCCCAGTCAGTGTTCCTCGGGTTCCTTTTGCGTACAGTTTCCACCTCTATTTTAGTATTGTACCTAAAGCATATATATCTGTGATCGGATAGAGAAACTTCCTTTGATACATGCCATGACTTAATGCTTTTACTAGTGTTATTAGTAGCCAACGATATATCAATTACCTGCCCTCGTCTAGCGTTGACAAAGGTTGGTTCATTGCCTTTATTTAGTATTTGTAATGAGGAGCTTACCAGAAAATCCAGTACCTTCACCCCTCTCGTGTTGACATCCGAGCTGCCCCAGATGACATGATGGGCGTTCGCGTCGCAGCCGATGATCAGGTCGGTGTTTGCCTCGCTGCCTTTCGCGACAAGACCCCGCAGTTGGCTAGTGATCGGGTCTGTCGCCTCATAGGGAAGGTAGGCTGATGCAGCGATAAGAGCCGTGCCCTCCCCCTTAGTCAGGATCTTAACCGTGGTAAGATCCCTGGAACAGAAAGCATGTAAGGGCATGGCGTTGATGCCATTTCTGACATAAATACATGTCCTCATGTTATCATCGGAACAGTAGTACCATATGGTACCTCCAGTTCCGCCCAGACCTCTAATTTCCCCCTTATAAATATAAGGTTCCTGTATTAGAGCTATATCGAATTTACCGCTAGTTAGCTGCCTCGCCAGAAGGGCTGTGGCTGCTTTATTGTGTTGTAAGTTAATTTGTACACACCTTATACCCGCCATTGCGCTTCTAATGGTTTGACTCCTTGGGAGCCTCCTCGCTAGACATGGGGGAGAGGGCGTTTCCCAGGTACAGATCTGCCAGGCCTCGCAAGTCCTCAGAGTCTACCGTGGATAACGGTGACGACTCCCGGCCCATGCGTGACCCCGCCCTATCCTCCCTCCACTCCCTCTCCACCATGGTAGCATCCGGCTGCTCACCCGCCTCAACTGCGACCGTCTCCGCCTCAGCAGCGTCTTTCGACGGTGCTTCCTCGGCTCCGATCCGGTCCGCATTATTGGCCAGGTCTGTCTCCTGGCTCACCACGCCCTCCGGAGCCGCGTCACCCCCCGTTGCCCGAGGGTCGACCCCTGCCCTCCCAAGCATCCTCTCCTCCGCGTCCTCGAGGAGCTTGAAGGAGCTTAGGTCGACCCCCGAGAAGAGTTGATAGTTCGACGCCCTGATGGCATCCGCCGATTCCCGATCCATCAGTATGATGCGTCGGGTGCTGGTTTCTGACATCAGGGTGTCCACTATCTTCCACTGCTCCGTGTGTAGCGAAGGGTTGTACTTCTGCAGTACACGGAGCATTAGTTTGATGTCCTGGGCGCCAATGATCCGCGTCTTCCAGGCCATTTTAACTGGCTTCGGCAGATCCTTGGCGTCCACGACTTTGAGGCGCAACCCGGCAATCTCTACTCCCCCGATTGCCGAGCTGAACCATGTGGAGGCCCCCCTCCCTTGGCAACTGATGTGGAGGGCGCCCCCCACGATGTTGCCGAGCATGATTCTTGGCAGGGGCTGGGGCGCGCCATCCACGAGTGCAAGAACTGCACCCTGGATCGCGGACATGTGCCCCGCCAGAATCTTGACAGCAGGGTAGCCCACTGGGATAATGGCCATCCGCTCCGCTGTCACCGCCTCCGCATACGACCCTACCCTCGTCCTTTTGGGGGCGCTGGTCAGCAAAGTCGAATCGCCACTCGATCCCAGTGGCCTCTTGTTGTGACCTACATCGGCCACTGTAGCAGGTGCGACCCGTGTCGCATCTGCGCCCGTCTGCAAAGACAGACGGGCTCTCTCCCGAGCGTTCTGTCTACGCTTCTGCCTCCTGCTAAGAGTATACCCGCCGTCCTCCCCCTCAGGTTTGGACACCTCCACACTACGTGCCGGTGCACTCTCCGCAGGATTAGGAAGCGTTCCGCGGAACAGTACGGTGGTCGGCTTCGGCATGCTTTTACCGCCCCCTCCTCCGGTGCCCGCAACAGTCGGTCCCCTTACGGTTCCCTTCTGTGCGTGTCCGCTTTTCACCACTGGGGGAAAAGATCGGACGGCAGCTTTGAAGTAGACGGGTCCAGCATGTCCGTTGCTACCACTCCTACCTACATTACTGGGACCAGCTCCCGCATCCCTGCTCAAGGCAGTTTTGCGGCCCGCAGTAGTGCCCAGTGTAGCGCCATGCGCTGTAGCCTCATCCCTTAAGGGTACGGCTTCTCCCTTCTTCGTCGTTGTTGGTGGTTGTGGATCCATTTAACCTACAACTAAGACTTCATCAGACTGGCTCCCCACCCTCCTTGGAGCCCTCCTACTGGGGATGCTTTGACGCATCAGGGATACCAGCCCGATATAGCGCCCCAAAGTGAGTTGCCCATGAGTCCGCACGGTGCCAAGACCATCGTCACCTCCACAGGCGACTTTGGAATCGTGCTCCGCCGACTATGGACCCCATCACCCCAGGACACTCGCCCGCGGCCATCAGACTGGACGCGACAGCCGATTGATCATGTCTGGCTAGGACAAGACCTCCCGTGTTAAACGAATCCCGAGCCAAAGTGGCGTGTTGTCATCCAGAGGTAACGACTCCGACCCCTGTCCGACTCAGCCTACCAGGATCTCGTTCTCCGCCCGTACGGGTCCCCGCGCACGGCACAAACACGCGGGTGGCATTCTACCGCTAACCATCCTTATTTGTGGATAGAGAGCCCGCTGCGACATGCCACGTCATCGCTTGCGGCTGACTGTGTAGGAAGTGCGGGATAAGGAAGGTTTGGACTGCTCAACTAGAAGCTCAACTGGTTGTTTCCGTGCTACCTGTTTCCTCGGTTGAACCAGGCAGTTAACGGGCAGTAACCACGGGAAGGAGCACAACCAGTTTTGCCTCGGGGATCGAGGCAACTGTGAGCTCCCCCCGAGGCCATTCACCAAGTTAACTACCGGGCAGGTAGCTACCATAGAGACACACCCAGGACAAGAATAGCGACCGGTCGCGAATTAACCACTTGTTCTGGACCCATCTCCGCCCACATTTATTCAGGATACACATTATAACAAATTTAACATGACAAAACAGACAATACAATGTAAACGAGAGATGTGAACCTAAAATGGTCTCCATTCAGCAATGCCGTCGGATTGGTTTGGTATACCACTGCCAACGGTGCTGGTTTTCTGTGGAGCCAGCATGTCGGTTGTGCAGGATAGCATACTATGCAACTTGTTAATCGGAGCTCAAGTGAAAATGTATATCTTGTCTATATATGTATAAATATATATGGAGTAAATTTTATAAGTATAAGATTACTCATAATTACAACATCGGTAGGCGGCTGATCTGTGATGGTACATTTTAGATAACCTATTACTTTATTTTTTATTTTAAGGCAACAGTACATTGAGTGTCAGTAATAAGATATTGTCCATTAGGTATTGGTTGCTATACAACAACAGAAATACGTGAAAATTTCAACTGTCTAGCTATCACGGTTCATGAGATACAGCCTGGTGACAGACAGACAGCAAAGTCTTATTAAAAGGGTCTTGTGTTAGCCTTTGGGTATAGAACCCTAAAAATGCACTACAGATGAAAAAAATACGATATGAAAAAGTGCACTAGCAAAAGAGCGTATTTCCGTGGCACTTACTTTCTTTTGCTGAGAAGCGCTGTATTTCGGCAGTTACTCAAAAACGGTATATCCGATTATGTTGAAAATAATTTTCGTTAATTAGCTTAAATTAGCTCCATCTTTGTAATTATAATAGCTTTATCTTTGTAATTTTTTTCATATTTTTTGGGGTTTTCGTATTTACTTATGTGTATTTGGGCCCATGTTACCAAAAACTTTTTGGTATTTCAACTATTTTTGGTACAAGGATATCCGGACATCCAAGTTGGTTATAGGATTCTTTTTACCCAACTATGCTTAAGCATTTTTTATCTTCCTGAAACGAAGTTGCGAGCTCACTACTTGAAAACATACCAACAATAAATAAATAAAATATTATTTACAAATATTTATAGGCCGCAAGTGGAGCACAACAATGAAGTATTGTTTCGGCCATTGTAATGTGCTTTAATTTATTCAATTGTCCTTCAAGACAGTGCAGTAAACTGCTAAGTAACTTACAATACGTTTGTGTTTTGTATATGAACAGAAATACCGATATAATAGGCATGATCCATCTTTCAACATCGATATTCAAAACTGGGAGAGTGTGTCTGAAGACCGAGACTTGTGGAGAAAGACTCTGAGCGATGGTGTGGTCGCACATGATGAAGCCTGGTTCGCTTCTCTTTCGCGTAAGCGTGACCTGAGACACCGGCACGCAGCTCTTCCCCCTGCATCGACAGGTGCAACATTTATATGTCAAATATGCGGCCGAGGCTGTCGCTCTCGAATCGGCCTTTCGAGTCACGTTCGAAAGTGCCGCACTTTATTGGACGGTGTTTAAATCATCTTTCATAGATGCAAGAGGCCAATGATGATGATGATGATCCAAATGTAATTTACTAAGTTTAAGTTTCATGGAGCTTTGGATTTTACTGTAAATACTATTATCCGAAAGAATCAGAATCAGAAAAAAAAATATTGCCACAAACTTACAATGAATAGAAGAATACAAAAGAAAAAAAAAAACTTAAGATCTAGTAATATTTTCTTCTGTTTCCGCGATTATTACTCATTGAAATAAAACAATTTAACGGATTATATCGCGTATATTATCTCATTTTAGTTCCCGACGTTTCGGAAGCTTTCCAGCTTTCCATTGAGTCCTCCCGTGACCATGGAAAGCTGGAAAGCTTCCGTAACGTCGGGAACTAAAATGAGATAATATACGCGATATAATCCGTTAAATTGTTTTATTTCAATTAAGATCTAGTAATTAAAATTAAAACTAATAACAGTTGTGAGGCAATGGGTCTCAGTCTCAGCATATGGTGGGCATAAACCACAGCACTGGTTTTCAGACCAAGCCCAACTTAAAATATATGCTACAAAACTGTGCTTATTTTAGTGTCACTTAAACAATATAATAAGTAAGAAACGGGAATGAATTGACTACGTAAATAACAATTTTTATTTTTCATAACCCAGTAAAGCGCCATTTTAGTATGTGTGTGTATCTGCGTGTGTATATGACTGTGTGCATATTTCTTTTATTTGAGAGTGTGAGAGAGTGTTGTTTTGAGTGAGCTCAAATTTCGCTCTGATTTTGATTATAAAGTTGTAAATATGAAATGTCTGTATATCGAAGATAGTTTCAGACAAAATGATTGTAACGGACTGTTTGGAGGTCATTGAATGGTAATATATATATTTTTTTGTATGTGTCGTTGTGGCTTCATCACGCCAAATCGGCTAAGCGGATTTCAACTATTTTTAGTACACAAGTAGCTAGGTATATCTCCAGATGGTTATAGGATACTTTTTACCCGACTACGCTGAAGAAAAAGCGCACCTTCTAGTTTGTAAATAAGTAAAAGGCGAAAATCTAAATTGTAATTAGTCCATCAGTTAGGTAATAAAAAAATACAGGTCATGTATTTTTTGCTTTTTCAAATTAGTAAAAAAATGCTAAGATAAAATCGCGGAGTGGGGTCTCGTGACGTCATAACTAGGTATAAACTGGACTTAGGAGTGACGTCAGGCAACATTTTGATTATGCCTTTATTTTTTAATGACATACAAAAACCCAAAAAAATATATTTTCCATTAAGTTACTTTCAAATTGGTCGTTTCGCTTATTTATTTGAAAGCATAGTCAATGTACAGACATTTCATTTTTTTACAAATTTATATTAACACTAAAAGGTGCCTGTAACTTCTTTCGCGGAGGAGAAAAGTTTAGTTTAGCCGTTTTGGCGTGATGAAGCCCCGAGACATAAAAACATACAAAATATATTTTAATTTTTTTTATAATCTGTAATCGACCATTCTGGTCATAATCAGATAATTTGGAATAATACTGGCGTTGTCGAGAGGTAATCCAGTGAGTACTCTCCCCTTTTTTCACAGAAGAGAACAGTCTAGTGTCTCTGGTCTAATTGCAATATTTGCCATCTTTTTAGCCTTGAGATATCATTATTTGTCTGGACGAGGTCCCTGGCAAGTTGGTTTGAATGCATTTGGAGCCTTTCTTTGTATTTCACACAGTATTCATTAATTTCCTCCTTGATAGTAGGTATTTCCAAATATTCATGTTTTTTAGTATTTCTCACAAACCATGGTGCACTAGATATAGCCCTTAGAACAGTGTTCTGGAACCTTTGCAGGATTTCGAGGTTGGAGTTACTTGAAGTTCCCCAGAGTTGAATTCCATAAGGCTTTATGACACATTTATAAATTAACACCTTATTGGTTAATGTTAGTGGTGATTTTCGCCCAATAAGCTAATACAAGCGTTTATATTGAATATCTGCTTCTTTTATTTTCTTTTTTATGTGACTGGCCCATGTTAACCTCTGGTCTAGATTGAGCCCAAGGTATCTCACGCAGTTCTCTTTTGGTAGTGGTTCTCCTCGTAGAGTTACAATTGGACATTCTCCTCTACGAAGTGTGACTGTGATCTGTAGGGATGTACTTACATTTGGTTTTATTCTCCACCTTTCCAGCCATTCGTCTATCTTCAACAAATGTGATTGTAGTCTTTCAGCTGACACGGTTGGGTTCATATCACTTGCAAGACAGGCTGTGTCATCTGCGTATGTAGCAGTCACGACATCTTCACTACATGGTAGATCTGCTGCGCTTCTTCACTAACTTTAACTTGGAACTTTCTGTCCTCTAGGTATGATTTTAAGATCATATAAAATGAATTTGGCAGTAAAGTTTTCAGCTTATGCAGTAGCCCTTTGTGCCAGACTCTGTCAAACGCCTGTTGTATGTCAAGAAACACAGCTGCACAGTATTCTTTCCGTTCTAACGACTGTCTTATCTTGTTTACCACTCGATGTACTTGCTCTACGGTGGAATGTTGTTCACGGAATCCAAACTGATGGTTGGGTATAATATTTTCTCCTTCTAAGATTGGTTTGAGTCTCGATAACAAAGTCTTTTCGAAGAGTTTAGACATAATTGGAAGAAGGCTAATAGGCCTGTAAGAGCTAGGTTCCGTGTGTTTCTTTCCAGGTTTGCGTATCATACAGATTTGGGAGATACGCCACAGTTTAGGATAATATTGTATTTTTAGTATGGCGTCGAAAAGCATTGTCATATTTTTGTATATTTTTTAAGACTTCACCAGTTATTAGGTCGAAACCAGGAGCCTTCTTATTACTTAATCTTCTTATAGATTTTTGCATGTCTCTTGGGGTTATAGATTTTACAGGCAATGAAAGCTGTTGGTCGCTTTCCATGTAAGCATTCACCTCATTTTCAGTCTGTCATTGTGGTGTCGTTTGGCTCAAAGACTTGCCTAAGATGTTGAGCAAATAGTTCAGCTTTTTCCTTAGGATTCCTGACCCATGTCCCTGACGGTGATCTTAGTGGTGGTACTGCCTGTTGCGGTCACTTAAATTGTTTGGTGAGTTTCCATAATGAATAATCATCACATTTCTGTGCCGATAATGAGGTTATTTTTTGTTCGAAAGTATAGTTTTCATTTTCTTTTATCATTTCTTTCAGTTCACGGGCTGCTTTGTTATACAGTTTTTTGTCCTGAGCAGACTTAGGAGAGTCTGGCAGTTGAGTAGGCATGCTCAGGACAATACAAAATATAAAAAATAAATATATTTCGATTCACGGTCTTTCAAATAGTCCGGAACATTTGAGGTTTACAACTTTATAATAGTAGGTATAGAAACATAATATATACTGTTAAGGAATTTAATTTGTGTACCCTTTCGTACCTTGTCATAGTGACATGAATATCGAGTCTATCGGCTTTCATATTGATTTGGATTATGACAAGGTACGAAATGGTACCTATATAAATTAAATTCCTTGACTCTTAATACTTATCGTTACTTAATCTGAATACGACACTAGGATGATTACATTACAGTATCCAAATCTACCTGTCAATCAAATAAGACCTTTGTCAATAGATAATATTACTGCCTAACTAATAAATAAGTATAGAATTTTCAACTGACATTATAACTTCACTTCCTTGTATCTTATATTACAAGTAATGGGTGATCCGACACAAAACCCCCCACATACATGTAATTATGAAATAATGATCTTTATTCTGTAAGTAGGCCGCTAGGGCACTTTTACAAGTCTGACTCTATGGCGTTTCCCAAGAGGAGACCACTGAAGAGAAGAAAGCCGAAACAAACTCAACAGTATTTTTTTTTTAAATAACTTATATCTATTACAATATTTGTACTTAGCCTATCCTAAATATATATGTTAAGTATAAACTCAATGCCTAGTTCTCCAAGAAAACATATAAAAGTAAACAAAATAAAAATAATAAAAGATAAAACTCAATATATTATTTTTTATTTAACACAACTTAAGTACGTTTGATATGCCTTGTAAGAACCGTGTCCTGGTAAAAGTAAATTATTTGGTTTCTGATTTGGGCCATGCATTTTTGTCTGTTAAATAGTCCTCTACCCTATAATATTGCCTTTGCTATATGGAGAACAATGATATTGTGGTAAAAGCCGGCCAAGAACATGTCGGACCATGCTCGGTGTAAGGTATCGCACCCGTTACTACAAAGACACGCAGTGATCAAAAAAATGCGATATGAAAAAGTGCACCAGCAAAATAGCGTATGTTCATGGCACTTACGTCCTTATGTTGAGAAGTAGTGTTCTAAGCAACTGATCCGGAAAATCGGTACTGACTAAAATTACCTTTTCAAGCTCTCACAAAGTACTTAAAAAATCTCTAATGGCAAAGGCATATTATGGGGTACTATTTAACAAACAAAAATGCATGGCCCAAAACAGAAACCAAATAATTTCCTTTTACCGTGGCATATGAAACGTACGTAAGTTGTTTTAAATAAAATAAAAAAAATTGCTTTTTATCTTCTATTATTTTTTTTACTTTTATAAGTTTTGATATGTTTTCTTGGAGAACTACGCATTGAATTTATACTTAACGTATACAGGGTGTCCCAAGAAGTAGTGATATACTGAAGCTGGGAGGTAGAGGACCTAGAGGGCTATCTAAATCACCCCCATGTATGTTCCGCGATTTTTCGTATTTTCGGAGTTATGACTTTTTTTTAATTTTTCACCTATCGCCGAGTACGATGAGATTTTTATTTATGGTGACGTGAATTATTGCGGTAGATGCTTGATTTTTTTTCTGTGTTAAGCTGATAGATAGGCCAATTCAGTATGGTAACATTTACTATCGTTAGATCTTTGAATTGAATAAAAAAAAATTAAATGCCAAGAATGATAAAATTACCCAATATGTTCACAACTTCAAGGGGCTATAAAAAGATAAAATCACATAAAAAAAAATTACCGTTTGGCTTTTAGAAACTTGCTCTATCTATCAGGTAGCTACCCAGAAAAAATCGTTTTATTATTCATAAGGCTTCAATCAAAAAATGTAAATCTAAATGTGGTAAGTGCAAAATTTTAATTTACATGATGATTAATACAAACAAAGTAAAACCAATTACAAGGTGTTTAATTACAAGAAATTTTCAAAATGGCCCCCCTGTTGCTCGATGCAAGTGCGACATCGCCGAAAAAAGTTGTCTTTTAAACGTCTGAATGCACTTCTATTATTTTTAATGGTTTCTTCTGCTACTCTCAATTTCCGGGTTAACTCGTCCAAATTGCGGCATTCTCCTGAGTAGACGAGGTCTTTGTAGTATCCCCATATAAAAAAATCAATGAGGTTTAGGTCGGGGGACCGTGGAGGCCAGGCTATAAGGCAGGCGTCACCCCGGCCGCAACGACCAATCCATCTTTCAGGGTATCTTTGATTGAAATAGTTTCTTACGTCCAAGGCAAAATGGCATGGTGCACCATCACACTGCAGTACTATGCTTCTGCGTGTCTCCAAGTCCACATCTCCTAACAGCAGGGGCAGATCGACGCGTAGAAATTTTTAAAAGTGATTGCCGCCCAAGCGGTCTGGCAGCTGAAAGGGCCCGATTAGCTGACCGTTAAGTATGCCAGACCAAAGGTTAACACTAAAGTGTTCTTGGAATGCCGATTCCCTTTTTAAATTTGGATTTTCAATTGCCCATGAGTGAGAATTGTGCATATTAAAAATCCCATTGCATCTAAAGTGGGATTCATCCGTCCACAAGATTTGGTTAAAAAAGTTTTCACGCGCGTGTTTGTGTGTGTGACTGTGAATGATGAGTATATCTGTTACCAAGGGTACAAATTACTGTTGCAAATTCTATAAACTAACTGATTTATTTATAGTTCTTAATGAAATCCAGTAAAGTTTACATTCGCAAAGTTTTCTTACATCCGTCATGCTCTAAATAATCCAGACTTACTTTCAAATTCAACAAAAACTTTACAGCGTCCGAATAGGTATTGTAAATTTGACGCCTGTGACGTTTGATTTTGATTCTTATTGCCTTGTGATTAGGTTGAGTTTTCAATTAAATATGATGTCAGCATGAGTTATTGTCATCCAAAACAAAATGTCGGAGCAGACAAATGACTCGCTCATTATTACAAAATTTTATTTCACTTAAGTTTTAATCAATTGAAATTTGAACATAGTCTTATAGCTTGACCAACGCCGCTGTTCCGCGCCTTAGGTATGCGAGCGGCGAGACGGGGGGGGGGGGGGGTGTAGAGCAGCCACTTTTTTTTATAAACCTCAATATTTTATTACTCGTACAGTTGAAATATGTGCTGAAATATGTAATATGTATGGAGTGCCCCCCCTAGAAATTGTACATCTAATAGTTTTTGAGTAAAATGCCTGTGGCATACGGACGGACGGACATGACGAAATTATAAGGGTTCCGTTTTTGCCATTTTGGCTATGAATATCAAAGTCAAAAGTGTTTTATTTGTGAAACATAGGTGAAGGCTGTATAAATACAGAGATGTCATAATTTATCATGTAGCACTAAAATGCCAATTGGCGTCCAAAAAACATTGGCTTACTATTTAAAACATGGTGTATAGAGCAGATAATATCCAACAATATTTTTTGTGAGCTTAATTGCTGTTATAGTCTAGAGGGGGATTTCACACCTCTGTTACATTTGACAAAAAATAAATGAAGGTATTTGCCCGAATCCCCCCGACTAGGGCCCGAATCTCTATCAAACTATAAGGAGCCCGCAATTTCGTTCGCGCAGGAGAAAAAGTCATTACCCCTAATGTTTCCTTCAGCGTAGTCGAGTAAAAAGTATCCCATAACCATCTGTGGATGCCTAGCTACCTCTGTACCAAAAATAGTTGAATTCTGTTTAGCCGTTTCGGCGTGATGAAGCCACAACGACACATACAAAATAAATCTAAAATTTAAAGACCTTCAAATAGGCAATATCACTTACCTTTTAGAACATTTCTCAATGTACAGACAGACATTTCATTTTTATAACTTTACTAGCGGCCGCGAGCGACTTCGTCCGCCTTGATTCGTTTATCGCGGATAAAAGGTATTTTTCCGAGCTAAAAAGTAGCTTATATCTTTCCCCAAAACTTGATACTTTACTAATTTAAATGTGAAGCAATTACCAAGATTTCAAGTTCCTAGCGTATAAAAATATTTACTGTCCATACAAATTTTCATCCCCTTTTTCGTCCCTAAAAGGGATGAAATTTGACATACATTATAGCCTATGTCCTATTCTGATATGTAAGGTACATAACTGGAGAGTTTCATAAAATTCGTACAGTAGTTTTTGAGATTAAGTGGAACGTACATACATACTTTCACGTTTATAATATAGTAAGGATAAAGATACCAGTATAGATGTTCACAGACTATGTATTATAAATTTTGTTTTAGCGCAAAAAAACGACAATAGAAATTTTGGAAAAACTTGAAACTAACATCAAACGGATAGAGCAAGATGGGCAGAGCAAAGAGCAGAAACACAAGCGGGTCATTGGCTACGTCATGGCGTACTCTGTGGGCCTCTACGTGTTGTTCGCGATACTGTACTACTTCATGTATGTCGGCAAAAGTCAACACTGGCTGAGCTCCTTCTTGCACGCGTCTCCGCTACTGGTTTTACCTGTTGTGTAAGTACAATACAATAACTCTTTATTGCACACCTCACCAAACAGAGTACAGAAAACAATTGAAAAGGTGGCCTTATCGCTAACCAGCGATCTCCTCCAGACAACCTTTGTGTAATGGGAGACGTTGAGAAAAGGAAACTGTATGGATAAGTAGGTGGCCCCAGTTCGGAATTTAAGTATTGTACATCTATAAGTCATTTTTACAACTTTATAATAGTACAAGCGGCCAGCCGCGACTTTGTCCGCCTTAGATTCGTTTATCGCGGATAAAAGGTAATTTTCCGGGATAAAAAGTAGCTTATGTCTTTCCCCAAAACTCGATATTTTACTAATTTAAATGTGAAACATATTACCAAGATTTCAAGTTCCTAGCGTAAAAAAATATTTACTGTCCATACAAATTTTCATCCCCTTTTTCGTCGCTAAAAGGGCTGAAATTTGACATACATTATAGCCTATGTCCTATTCTGATATGTAAGGTACATAACTGGAAAGTTTCATAAATATTCGTCCAGTAGTTTTTGAGATTAAGTGGAACATACATACATACTTTCACGTTTATAATATAGATAGGATAGAAGTTGTATATCTGTACTAATATTACTTAGCCATACAGTCCATAGGACCAGTAAAACATGTAGATGCTAAGTGACAGATCAGTGGTGTGCAGTGCGCACAGCATTTTTGGCCAGGGTAGAAGTTTTTCTGTGCCTATATGGAGCCATGGTCGTTCAGGGCTTCTGGGTAGGCAGTTTTTCTTTGCCTGTACGGAACCATGGGCGTTCAGGGTAGGCAGTGCCTTTGTGCCGCACGCCACTAGGACAGATAGTCTTTGAGTTGATCTTTAAAGATCTAGAAGGTTTTGGCTCGTGTTAATTCTGCAGGCAAAGAGTTCCATAACCGTATATAGTATAATTTTCAAAGAAAAGTCAAAAGTTATTACATTTGTATGTACAAACAGCGACAAAAATTGTTTTTTTTAGTTGAATTTGACTTGTTTCATATCATATAAGAATTTTTACTCCTAATGCCCTCAGTCAGGAACGCGTGGTTAAAAACTTTCAGGCGCCTTTCTTGCGGGCACCGTGGTCATGCCTGCGTTAATATTTTAAATTACAATTTTTTTCCATATACTTGATTTCAGTGTGATCTTCCTACGTGCCGCAATATCGTGGTATTACAACTGGACGATCAGCAAAAACAGGATAAAGCTTAATAAGATGAAGGAAGAAAAGAAAAAAATACTCGAAGAAGTCATGAACACGGAAACATACAAGGTGAACCAATTTTACTTAACTAAGCTTTTATTTAACTTACAATGTAACAGACATACATATTGATGTTATAGAGGTGCCTACCGGGAGAGTAAATTATAAGTCCCGTTTATACGACACACACTATGTATTTAAAGTTCTAACAAAGCCACAAGAATAAGGAAGCACAAGCACAAGAAGAAGGAAACCACAGTTTATAGTTCAGAAGAATAGGAACACTAAAGGAAAGCGTAATCACAAAAATGTTAACAATGATTCGCGCACTTCACTCGCGTGTATATGAAATCGCTAGGCAGAGAGGCATGCATTCGCCGTCACAATCGGAATGGTTCTGGCGGGCGGCGGCTGCCTTGCTGCGCCCGCGCCTTCGGGACCGTTGTCCCGTTCGCTCGCCCGCGCGACCTCGCTAGCTATCTCGCTCATCAATCAGGTGACGTCAATTGTGTGTGTTCAATTAATAACAGACATACATATGTTCGGGTGGAATCTTGCAAGTTTAATTTTACTTAAAATTGAGCTAGAATTTGACATACTTATGTAAGTTTGGTGTCACTGCAATAGTATGATACCATCGAGCTGATCTGATGATGGAGCATGAAGGTGTTCATAGGAACTCTGTAAGGAAATAACTAAATCCTACCGAGTTTGGGCTCTTTAGAATCGTCTCGGTGAGTAGTTGATGGGTGTTCAAAGACAAGTACAGTCGGCAATAAAAGCTTGTCACAAAAATTAACTTTATGACAGAAACTTATTTATATACTAGGAGGTGACTGTAACTTCGTTCGCGGAGGAGAAAAAGTCATTATCCATCTTTTTTATTCAGCTTAGTCGGGTAAAAAGTGGCCTATAACCATCTGGAGATACCTAGCTTCCTGTGTACCAAAAATTCAAATCAAATCAAATCAAATCAAATTGAAGTGGGTTTAGTCGATTTGGCGTGATGAAGCCACAACGACACATACGAACCAGGGGTCGGATATTCGGTGACATATTTACCTAATGTTTGGCGGTGGCGTATATATTTATTTATTTAATCTTTATTGCACAAAAGAAAACTTATTGTACAAAAGGCGAACTTAATGCCATAAGGCATTCTCTACCAGTCAACCTTAGGGCAAAGCAGAAAAATTGTAGGCGGTGCTGAGGCTTGTGTAATTACAAAAACACATTTATATACTTTAAATACATGAATAACAAAATTTATATTGAACGGTATGGAGACGGACTTAATTAATTTTCCAGTAACGAGACTTCTTCTTCTTTGTGTGAAGGGATCAAATTTCTTAGACTAAATTTTATTTTGCCAATGCGTTGCCACTAAGTAACGAGACCTCCAAAACGCATGTTTTATTATTCTCTTGTGTTACATATACTTTGAAATTAAATCAATTCACACCGCGGTTACGACAAATACTTACATACATTATTACATTATTTACATTTGCATAATAACGTACGTGCTTAACAAAATAGTCATAAATAGCCATAAACTAAACATGTCCGTGTATTTTTGCCTCCTCGTGTCGTTTTATGCAATCCCGGAATCCCAGAGCTTATTTTATTAAAATAATTTAATTAAGCAGCCGACTCCATATTTGCCCAACTTTTGCCGTGTTTTTGGCAACTTTAGGTAAATATCTCACCGAATAAAATATTTTTCGATATTTTTAATATCTTTAATGTACAGACATTTCATTTTTACAACTTTATAATAGTATAGATATGACGTAAGCTTACTTGCAGGTAGCGAAAGATATCCTGGACAAGTACGGGAGCCCCGATGAGCAGTCCAAAGCTCTGAGGCCGTTCACCCCGTCCGTCAACGTGCCCGGTAACCTTAGCACGCCCCCAGGTAGATAATGTAGAGTTTGTCGTCCTGGCTAATAGCTTGCGCCCTTTTGATCTGTGAGGGTTTTCTAAAATAGACTTATTACTAGATGGCGCCACCGTGACATCGGGTCTAATAGGGATGTTGACAACTTTAGACGACTTTCTTCTGTTGTGTGATATAGAACGACCTTTTAATAATATAAATATTGATGAAAAACTGGGTTCCCCTTATCTGGCATCATCCCCCTAGTCTGCTAGATAATAAAAAAACATTGGACACGTATTTTTTGCTTTTTTTCAAAATAATAAGAGATGTTCAGATAAATCGCATTAAAGTTTAGGAGTGGGGACTCGTGACGTCACTCCTAAGTAAAATTTGTACTTAGGAGTGACTTCATGCGACATTTTAACTTAATGTATCGCTTTTATTTTTCGATTATGTAAAAAAAGATAAAATACGTGTCCAATATTTTTTATTAATCTACAAGACGGACTTATTATTAAAATTTAGTCGTCATCCCCGTTGTCCGAATCATCATTTGACCGAATTCATAATTTGGCATAATGCATTTTTTTTTTTGTGATACGGTACAATTTTCCGGACTTTTTTAAGGCATTATCCAGTTTAATAGATTAGTTTAGGTTTGACTTATAAAAATCTTGAAAAGTTTACGTGTTCACCACGCTACGCTTTATCAGTTCTGTCTGAAATATGTTCCGAAGACATAACTATAAATGCATACTACGGGAATGTCTATCCTTTACTAACCTACGGCGTCATCTATTGGGGCAATTCAGTTGATATACAAAAGACGTTTATACTGCAGAAAAGATGTTTAAGGACTATATATCGCATGCGCACCTTCTGCTTGCTGGGGACCTTCTAGTGTATGCCACCCACTTATGGAGTGAGGCCATTGAGAAACACGGCGAAGCTCTTGCCGTGTCTCTGGATATCTCTAAGGCCTTTGACAGGGTCTGGCATGCTGGCCTTATATCCAAGCTTCCTGCATATGGTGTTCCTGATGGTCTTTGTACTTGGATATCTGGCTTCTTGTCTAACCGGTCGATACGAGTAGTCATCGATGGCTACTCATTAGACCACCAAGCCATCGATGCCGGAGTTCCACAGGGGTCGGTCCTGTCCGCAACTCTATTCTTGCTGCACATAAACGATCTGCTTATGCCCGGTATCATTGGGTACGCAGATGACAGCACAGTTGCGGACAGATATCTACCGGACGTGAAGGCCAGCAGGGATACAATCCAGTCTTGTCGAGAGGCTATGGTAGACCGTGTGGACGCGTCCCTTCATGCAGTCTCCACTTGGGGTGACGCTAATCTGGTGACGTTCAACGCTACCAAGACGCAGGCGTGTCTGTTCTCCACCAAACGGAGCCCATTCGAGCTGGCTCCGACTTTCCGGAATGTGCCTGTAAAATTGACTGGCAGCCTTGAGCTTCTTGGTGTTCAGTTGACTGCCAATCTCAATTTCGGTCAATATATCGAGTCCAAAGCAAAGACTGCAGCCAAAAAACTCGGAATCCTCTCCAAGGTTACGCGGTATTTCACTCCAGGAGAGCTTTTAATGCTTTACCAAGCACAAGTCCGGTCATGTATGGAGTACTGCTGTCACCTTTGGGATGGATCAGCTAAATACCAACTGGCCACTTTGGACTCGATTGACAAACGAGCTAGGCGGCTTATTGGCGACCCTACTCTAACTGACACTAAGCTGCAGAGCCTTGAGCATCGACGTAGGGTCGCTCGTCTGTCGGTCTTTTACAGGTTACATTTCGGTGAGTGTGCGGGGGAATTACATGATTTAATTCCACCAGCCCCTTTCCATCATCGGGACACGCGACGCGTGCGTTCGTTCCATCCGCACGTGGTCAATATTCCGCGAATCCGCACGAAGCGCTATGGTGCAACTTTTATCATGCGTACCGCAAAGGAGTGGAACTCGTTGCCTGCGAGTGTGTTCCCCGACCATTATAATTTGGGCGTGTTCAAGACAAGAGTGAATAGGCTGTTTCTGACGGGCATGATACATCCTTGACCGCATCGTCACTTAACAACAGGTGAGATTGCGGTCAAATGCCCATCTATTTATAATAAAAAAAAAAAAAATCTCTTCGAAACGTTTTTCGAGAAAAACACTTCCTGACTTTGACATGCATATACATCCTAGAATTATGTCTATTTGTTAGAAATCACTCAGAACACTTTCAAAAGAGAACTTTTAAATCTAATGTTCGATCTCAATATAAATCAGATCTTAAACTTCCCAATATCAACAATGCAATGTTTAAAAAAGTGCTTTAGTGTCAGCTATTCATGTGTTTAATAATCTTCCCACTGATATAAAAAGTAAAGATGGTAGCACTTTTAAACGGACACTAAAAAAATGGCTAATAGATAAGGCCTTCTATAATTTTAAAGAATTTTATGATAGTAAATTGTGAATTAGATTTTAAGACCATAAAACATTGTATGCCCGGAAGGGTAACTGTTGAAACTCATACTAAATCATTCTTCACCATTTTTGTACCTACAGAGTTTTATACAATAATTTCTATTCTATTCTATTCTATTCTGAAAAAAGGCCAAATAATGAATTCTGCCAAATGATGATTTGGATAAAAAAAATATGCGTAAACAAGGGGAACAGAAAAACTACTTCAATCTCATAAAAAGTCCATGAGATATAACAATGTTAAAATCTCATTTTTGGACTTTCTCGAAAACCGCTCCGTACTAATGCTTAGGAACGTGTGACGTCACACGTTCTTACCTTGGGTTATTCAATGGTATTATTAGTTATTAATGTTTTCATACTTTAAAAATTGACTTCCCCACCCAACATTAAAGGGTAATGTGTCGAGTTCAGTCGACATCCCTATTGACAAGAAGTGTCAATATTATTTGATACGATGATGCTGGATTTAAAAAAAGTTACAGAATTTTACGGCAGATGGCGCTGCAGGCAATTTCGTGCAGTCCATATAGGCACAAAGGCGCTGCCTACCCTGAACAACCAAGCCCTGAATGATCATGGCTCCATACAGGCACAGAGAAACTGCCTACCTTGAAGCCTTGAACAACCATGGCTCCATACAGGCACGGAGAAACTGCCTACCCTGAAGCCCTGAACGACAACTTGAAAGATTCGATGAGGCGGGTCGGTGCGTCGAACCGTTGGAGATGCGGGTTCGATTTCCGCTCGACGCATATAAACTTTCAATATTTCGCTTTTATATTTATATCAAGAAGTGTCAACATCCTGTTCTATGATGGGTGGACTTTGACACTTCTTGTCAATTAGACCTGACGCGATGGTGGCGCTATCTGGTGGTATTTTCATTTTGGAAAACCCTCATCGTCATCATCAATTTCGTCACGATTCTTCATCAACTTCATCACGCTACTTGCGCTCTTTTGATGCAGAGAATTTGCATTTTTAGTTTTTATTGATGCAGGTAGGTGGGGACGCAAAAAGACAATATTTACTTTTTCTTACTATTGTGAAGTTCTACTTAGGCAATAATAGTAATTATGCTCGGGATAATAATTTATTGGGTATCACTGCTCTATATAATTGAGCCTGTAATTGGGTAAATACTCTGAAATGTTAAGTACCCATTGTATAAATGTATACCTATTGTATAGTATTGTACCTGTTGGCAAACCTAATAAATAAATAAATAAATATACTTCTAAGATTGTGATTGGTCGTGTAATTTGGTAATTACTTACAAGCTTTTTATTAGGTGCATCTCTAACTAAGTGACTATGTAAACAAATTTTGCAAGTTAAGTTTGACCCACTACCCGGTTTCCGACAGAGCTAATATTTGGCATACTTATGTAAGAATATAATAGAATACTTTACTGTTTAACTGTGTCAATACATGGGTTGGAAAATTATTTCATACTGGTTTCGACAGCTACCCATTCCGGGTGTACAATATATTATTTCTCTTAAATTTAAACAGACAATTTTGATTTTGATTTTTACAATTTTTAGTTCGGTGACAATGCAATATTATGATACCATCGAGTTGATCTGATGATGGAGCCGCAAGGTGTTCATAAGAATTTTGTAACAAAATAATGTAATCCCACCGAGTTCAGACTCTTTAGAATCGTCTTAATAAGTAGTTGACAGTTCAAAGAAAATTACAGTCTGCTATAAAAGCCTGTGACAAAAATGAAATTTTTGACAGAAACTTATGTAATGATTCACAGCGACCCCAGGTCAGCTGCGCCAGAGACAACTGGCGCTGACTTCGACTCCGATCAACAATCACAGGGAGCTGATGCCTTTGAACAGCGTGAACTTCAAAGGACCAAGGCTGAGGGTAAGTGGAATGACTATTGCTAAGGTTATAATACCATTTTAAAAAAAAAAATATACATGGGTCAAAGCGGATGGATAAATTCGCGGCGATTGCCACAGTGCTCGCTGGTGGAGGGGTTGACACACTAGATGCGTAATCAAGAGGTTCCAGGTTTGAGTCCTGGTGTGACCACGTGCGAGAGCAATCGTATTTTTCTTTGCGCTTTGACTTGTATCTATGTCACAACATATTTTTGTACATACAAAGGTTGTAAAAATGAAAAAATCTCTAGACTCCGATTGGATTTGAACCAGTGCCTTATGCCTTGCCGGGGCGGACGCTCTTGGTTTATACAGTTATGACATACGAGCTAACAGTAATGAATCAAGTAATATAAGTAATAAATCTACATGCACTGCGTTTTAAAGTGAACCCTATTTCCTTCGATTTATAGACGCATTTCATGTATAAGATGTCTGTACTTATTCGTGGTTAATTTTACGGAACATTTCTGCGGTTTAACGATGAATATAGATAATGGCTTTGTTTGTACATAAGTCGACTCGGACCAAAAAAAAGAATTCTCACTATATTTATTAAATGTCTAGTGATTGTATAATATTGTGTGTTTATATTGTACGCAAGCGAATGTGTTGAATTAGAACTTATTTTTTACAATTTAGTTAGTTTCCACCCACTGTTGTGTTCTTTACCAAATGATCTTTCCCACTCTTTGGCAGAAGCCGTCTGGCCGCCCCTCACCCACTGTCCGTTTTGCTGATCTAGACTACGATCCAGTAATTAATTTTAACTAAAATAATTCGTTTGAATCCCCTTGAAAATGTCCAATCTTGCTTACCATTGAAACCCAGTTTTGATAGATACGCGATTAACGTTAGATTCCGTTACATTGTGTTACCATTTTGAGTTAGAATAGAACCATTCAGGTTAATTTCGTCCACATTCTCAACTCGCCGACATACCAATCCCAAATTGTCCACTTCCTATCTCGTCCGCATTCCCAATGCCAACCTACCCGTCTATACTCTGATTTTTAATTCAAGACCAACATTTTACGTCAACGGGTGCACTTTCGCTGTGATCACTGCATACTGGTTTAAGTGTCAGTATTTTTATCAATAAAACTTACCCTAATATTACTGGTTGCACGATTTCTCATTCATATTTTTATGAAATAATGTTTATTTGATGAAATAATTAAGATCAGAACTGTCAGATTTTGGTCTTGAATTAAAAATCAGAGTTTACATTTCCGACTCGTCCACATTCCCACTTTGTTGGGATATAAATCTGACTTGTTGACGACCGGTTTAGCTCAGTGGGAGTAACGTTGCCTGCGAAGCTGAAGGTCCTGGGTTCAAATCCCGGAATATTTGTGTGATGAACATACATTTGTTCCTGAGTCTTGGATGTTTTCTATGTATATAAGTAAATATATCTATTAAATATATCGTCGTCTAGTACTCATAACACAAGCCTAATTGAGCTTACATTCCATGGGACTAGTTCAATTTGTGTTAAAATTGAGACGAAATTAGGGTGGACGAGATGAGAATATGGGCGGAATGAGAATGTAGACGAAATGGGAATGTAGACGAAGTGTACCTGAACAAATAGAACCACTTAAAATATAGTAGTTTTCATTTTCTTACTCAAAGTACTGAATATCTGTCCTCTAATAGGGTCCAAGCTATGTACAATTATGAAAAATATTTTTTTTTCTATTTTATTGTGCTTAAACTTTGAAACTTCTCATCCAAGACAAAAAAAAGTCTTATGTCCAAAATGATCCCCCGGGACGTTGCAATTTTTAATTATTTGGGTGGATCAACTTTGTTATTATTCTGCCCCGGTCTTAGGAGATAGTAGTGACGGATTTACTTAGAAAGATTCTAATAATCTACGTTATTAACGTAGGTACTGACAAGATAGACCCTTGAAAAAAGATTGGATAGAAAAAAATATGTTTGTCGCCTTTATATCGTTTAAAATCGTACTTTTAAAGAGTGACTCAGAAGACTCAATGATGGCAACGAGGTATAAAAAAAGATTGACCCATTCATTACATATTGATAGATAAGTAACCCAATACAGAATATTACGATTACTACGTCCTTTTTTATTTGTTTTCTTAGGCACTGGTCCCACCGCCGACGATGAGCGAGAAGCGATTAAAGCTAGACACTAGAAGCGAGGTGGCGAGCAGCGAGAAGCGAGTGTGTAACTCCAATAGTTTTGTCGCTCAGCTATAAGCGACGTTTAGGTTAATTTCGTCCACATTCCCATCTCGTTCACATTCCTACTTCGTCCACAATCCCACTTCGTCAACATTCCAATTTCATCCATATTCCCATTTCGTCTTTTTCCCACTTCATCCACATTCCCATTTAGTCAACATTCCCATTTCGTCCACAATCCCACTTCGTCAACATTCGTAGCTTAACTAACACGCGTAAAGTAAAATCTGAAGTAAATAAAAACAAAAATAAAACAAAATAAAATACTATTTATTTTATCATTTCATATGTTTGGTGGTGACCTACATGGTTGTTTGCCAGTGCGTTAAGGCTAGGAATGTGGGCGAAATGGGAATATGGACGAAACGGGAATGTTGACAAAGTGAGAATGTTGACGAAATAGGAAGTGGACGAATTGGGAATTGATTGTGGACGAAATGGGATTGCTGACGAAGTAGGAATGTGAACGAAATGGGAATGTGGACGAAATGAACCTAAACGATAAGCGAGTGTTCGAGTGCGACGGGCTGTTACTCGCACCACTCGCTCGGTGACGCTGTAAAGTCTGCTGGTTGGTCTCGCAGCGTGAGTTCTAACCGCCAAGCGAGCATCGCTGAGCGAGTACCGCTTTATCTTATCGCTCTTATCGCTGCGACAATCTAGTAGAGAGTTCTCGCCGGCAGTGTGAACAGCCAGCGATGACCTATTAATATATGTGTCTCTTTTACTAACGAACAAAAGATATACAGGATCTATATCTTTTGTTCGTTTCTTGGGCGAGAAAATCGCCGATGGCTAATCGCTTCCACGCCCTTAGTGGGACCAGTGTCTTAGGCTAGGTACTTTTCCATAAACTACTATAGTTAGAAACATTTATTGGAGTGTCAGACTTAGAGTTAAGTACACCACTCATTAGAAAATCATCTGTACAGTCGGACCAGCTGCCCCGCCCACTGCTGGACAAGAACCGCTCTGCCCTGGACAAAGTGGTGGACTATCTGTTAAAGGACGGCCCCAACCATCGCATGGCGCTGATATGCAACGAGTGTTCCTCTCATAACGGTGAGTACCACTCCACAAGGTACATACATACCTAGGGTTGCCAACTATTTCTTAAGCAAACAGAGTATTTCACAGCCCAAGGTACAAACAATATAGTGCTCTGAAAAAAATATAGTACAAAATACTTAAGAGTGAAAATTGATTAATTAAACATAATACATAATATTTACTACTTACTAACAGTCGGCCTGTTATTGCAATTGGGTGGGGCAACCATCTGAGTTGATAAAAACCCATTTCTCCACTCCAACAACATTGATTGGTGCATAAAATCTAGTTGATATGCATAAGGACTGGCCGAAATATAGTATTTTTGCGTACGAAATTTATTTAGAAAGTTAATTAATTTTGCACCTACCACATTTAGATTTAAGCCTTATGAATAATAAAATGAAATTTTCAGGGTAGCTACCTGATAGATAGAGCAAGTTTTTAAAAGCCAAACGGTATTTTTTTTATGTGATTTTATCTTTTTAAAGCCCCTTGAAGTTGTGAACATATTGGGTAATTTTATCATTCTTGGCATTTAATTTTTTTTTTATTCCATTCAAAGATCTAACGATAGTAAATGTTACCATACTGAATTGGCCTATCTATCAGCTTAGCACACAAAAAAAATCAAGCATTTACCGCAATAATTCACGTCACCATAAATAAAAATCTCATCGTACTCGGCGATAGGTGAAAAATAAAAAAAAAAGTCATAACTCCGAAAATACGAAAAATTGCGGAACATACATGGGGGTGATTTAGATAGCCCTCTAGGTCCTCTACCTCCCAGCTTCAGTATATCACTACTTCTTGAGACACCCTGTATAGTACAATACTATACATGTAGTATATTATAGTACGGTTGGCAACCCTATACATACTCCACAGTTTGTCCCATATGATGGAGTTATGGCATTAAATGACAGCCGCATTAATGATTCGGGGCTCTGTCCTTTATTTTTAGATCACTATATTTGGAGTTAGCTCCATACAAAATCCCTACAAAAAAAAACAATCCAATTATTTTTTTGTTATAGGCATGGCGATGGTGGAAGAGTTCGACTTCGTCTCATACGTTTGTGCGTACTGCGGGCGCATGAACCCGGCGCGCAAGCAGCGCCCCGCCGCGCCTCTGCTCGCCTCGCCCCGCGCGCTGCCCGACATACCGCGCCGGATGGGTAAACCCTTTCAACGTATACATTATCAAAAGGGTTCACCTAATACGTGTGTGGTAACCCTTTCAACCTAATCTAAATAAATACCACTAGAGTTTCAGTACGTTTCGCCAATTATCGCGACTGAATGTACCCTGCGTGCTGCCTGATTTACCCGGTCGAATTTTATCCCTTTAACCCAAAATTTAACTACACATCGTAGTGGTGGTAATACAATTAACAGTACTAAAAGTTCAGTTTAATCTGAATGTCGAAGTGAATCGAAGGTTAAATTACAGCAGAAGGTTAAACGGTTACCGTTTGAACTTTTAAGCTAATGTTGAATCACAGAATACTAGTTAATGGGTTACCACTTCATATTTTAACCTAATATTTACTTACTCTATGTAACCTAAAGTTAAACTACATTCATATGGCATTTATTACATAAAGTCCTATAAACATCTACGATGATATACTGCGTAGCAGATGCGTGGATCAACTTTTTTTGTTGATATTTTGTCCCGTAATTCAGGAGAATATAGAATATAATAAAGCATTCAGGATAACACATCATAACAAATCCAACATGACAAAACAGACAATACAATGTAAACGAGAGATGTGCACCTAAAATGGTCTCCAGTGTCTCCACTCAGCAATGACGTCGGCTTGGTTAGGTATACCACTGCCAACGGCGCTGGTTTTCTGTGAAGCCAGCGGGTTAGTTGTGCAGTACAATATAGTGACAGAGTTACATAGAACAATGGTAATAATCTAAGCTATTAAACATACTGACGAGATGGACCGATGAAAAATGGATCTACATTGGTTGAAAAAAATATGCCTTTACAGGGTTTTAAATCGTAATTTGAAATAGTAACAATAGCAATGAAGTACAGAAAAAAGTTAATTGACCCATATACACCTTATACCGTACCAATCGATAGGGTAACTTCAGGGTAACAAATTGCGTAACTCTCAAAAATATGTTTGACAATTATATCACAGGCAACGGGGATGATTCTTTGGTGATGATTGATGATTTCTTTGGAGCCAGCGGGTCGGTTGTGCAGTGCAATATAGTGACAGAGTTACTTAGAAAAATGGTAATAATCTATGCTATTAAACATACTGACGAGATGGGCCCTTGTAAAATGGACCTAAATTGGTTGAAAATGTTGCCTTTACAGGAAAATCGTAGTTTTAAATAGTAATAATTGCAATAAAGTACAGAAAAAAGTTAACTGACCCATATACACCTTATACCGTACCTACCGATAGGGTAACAAATTGGGTAACTTGCAAAAATAAATTTGTCAATTATATCACAGGCAACGGGGATGATTCTTCCATAGCGAGCTCCAGCGACAGCGATGACGAGAAGAGAACCAAGATAACTGAAATTGGAAGTTAGTATATCTATACTATTATAAAGTTGTAAAAATGAAATGTCTGTACATTGAAGATATTTTCAAAAAAGTGATTGTTATGGACTATTTGGAGGTAACTAAAACGAAAAATATTTTTTTTGGATTTTATGTATGTTTGTATGTGTCGTTGTGGCTTCATCACGCAAAATCGGCTAAACAGATTTCCACAATTTTTGGTACACGGGTAGCTGGGTATCTCCAGATCGTTATAGGATACTTTTTACCCGTCTACGCTGAAGAAAAAACGACGTGTTATGAGTTTTTCTCCTCCGCGAACGAAGTTCTTCTAGTCTTCTATATTCGGCTGCTACGATTTCAAAACAACTTAGGGACTGTTCATATATTACGTACTTGCGTATATTCTATACTATTATAAAGTTGTAAAAATGAAATGTCTGTACATAGAAGATATTTTCAAAATGTTTGTAATTTATAACGGACTGTTTGGAGGTCACTGAATGTAAATATATTTTTTTGGATTTTTTGTACGTTTGGTTTCATCACGCCAAATCGGCTTAACGGATTTCAACTATTTTTGGGGCACAGGTAGCTAGGTATCTCCAGATGGTTATAGGACACTTTTTACCCGACTACGCTGAAGAAAAAAAGAGGGTTATGATTTTTTTCTCCGCGGACGAAGTTTGCGAGCACCTAGGCTTCTATATTAGATTACTATCATTTCAAAACAACTTAGGGGACTTCTAAGTAAATTCATAACCTCTAATGTTTTCGACAGCGTAGTCCGGTAAAAAGTGTCCTATAACCATTTGTGAATACTCAGCTACCCATGTACCAAAAATGGTTTAAATCTGTTTAGCCGATTTGGCGTGATCGCTTCAACACGTCAACTACACATACAAACACACAAAATATAAAAATAAAATATTTTTCGATTCAGTGACCTCCAAATAGTCCGTATTACATATATTTTTTAATATCATTTACTTTTTACAAGTTTACATGAAGGATTCGGAAAAAGAGCTTTTAATAAGATTTTAGGTCACGAAAAACACAAATACTTTGAATTTGTAACAAAATCGTATTCGTATTTTGAAGTAATATATAATTATTTTCTTTATTTCATTATACATTGTTTTTTTTTTCATTTTGTCTTCATTAGATCGTTACCATAAAGTATTGTGCATCTCCTGTAGCCCCCTTAACCTTGCCTTGAATTGAATAGTGACTGACATTGGCACGCTATATATTTAGTTCTAATATCCTTATAATATTGAATTAAAACAATTTAACGGATTATATCGCGTATATTATCTCATTTTAGTTCCCGACGTTTCGGAAGCTTTCCAGCTTTCCAGGGTCACGGGAGGACTGAGAAAAGATGTTTTTCCTTTTCTCAGTCCTCCCGTGACCATGGAAAGCTGGAAAGCTTCCGAAACGTCGGGAACTAAAATGAGATAATATACGCGATATAATCCGTTAAATTGTTTTAATTCAATGAGTAATAATCGCGGAAACAGAAGAAAATATTATCCTTATAATATATTGACGACAGGTTTGGCTCAGCGGGAGTAACGTGGCCTGCGAAGCTGAAGGTCCTGGGTTCAAATCCCGGTAAGGGCAAATAAGACGACGATATATTTAATAGATATATTACTTATATATACATAGAAAACATCCAAGACTCAGGAACAAATATTTATGCTCATCACACAAATATTTGCCCTTACCGGGATTTGAACCCAGGACCTTCAGCTTCGCAGGCAACGTTACTCCCACTGAGCTAAACCGGTCGTCAATAATACAACAAGACACTTTTTTGCTGTAGTATTTATAAAAAAAATGTTTATTAACTAATAACATGTATTTTTAGGTTCAGAAGCCGAATCGGATCGACCCCCCTCCTCCTTGGAAGGGACACCGAAATCCGTTGGGGAGAAGAAAGAAGACTGAACGATTGAAAAACCTTCAAAATGTTCCTCTCCCTTATAAAATTATCCATTATAAGGAGCGCGAAAAAAAGGTAATGTTGGCGCATTGGTTTGTCAAGATGATTATGTTGAAAGTGAATTTAGTTGTGAGAGGTTAGTAATTATAACCTTTCAACCTTTTCTTAATTTTATCCCTAATGAAAAATTAGTCAAAATATTAGATATCTGGGTAAAATTTAATTATAGACGAGGTTTGTAATATGGCTGTATACTTTGCACCTTTAGGTATTAAAAAAATTGTAACAAAAACCAAGCGACTCTTGTTATTCAGCCAAGTAAAGTAAACTTTTGTATCTGTGGTATAACACCACTGGCTGTTTGACTTTTGTTTTTGTTTTAAACCTTTTAAAGATCTAAAGTGACAAAGTATATGACAGATTATTATTCAAAAGTAGAACACCAATTAGTCTAAAATATAGGTTAAAAGATTCAAAATGGAATACGACATTGTGCAATACATTACATTTGAAGTGGTCTTAAAACACTGTCATATAGAAATTTACACATTATGCTACACTAAGGGAAAAATGTCAACATCAAAAGGAACCGCATGGCTGGGTTACTAATGTTGTTTATAGTTTTATTTGCTGTAATTTCTCGTTTTCTGTAATTCTTATTTGATATCAAGACATTTTTTACAGAAATATGGTTGATTTCTTAATCATCTGTGTTATAGAATAAAATGACGTAAAATAAAAGTTAATGTCTCAGAAAAAATAGTTTACGTTATATTTGAATGATGAAATGTTATAATTATACCAAATGAAACTATGTGTACGACGGTTTCTACTGAAATGTGTGTATAGCATGTATAAATTTTGTAGATTTTATATCGGCTTCCTTTTAGAGGTTAACGTGTGTTTGTAGTTTTGACATTCACTGTATTCGCATCGCTAGAGAAAGTTCCGCAGTTTCGCGCCAAAATCGACTTTGACAGCTGTCAAAAACTTTTTAGTAGACCATGATGTGATGCTTCCAGCCAGTGAGTTAAATAATAAATTATGTAATAAAATATTATACGATATCTGTAATGGTAACTTTAGCTACGTTTTATTTGGGAGTGTTACGATTTTATTCCTGTAAATGTTACATGTTTCTGCAAAACTGTGTAGTTAAGTGAAAAACTTGCTTAAGTTACCATTGGATGCTTAAAATTGGATGGCATTTTTATATTAGTGGTTTATGGTGAAATTGGAATGTTTATTGCAAAATGGAATGGAAAATTATGTGGTTTTACTTTCAAGTTAGTTTTGAGGAACACATTCGTGCCTTGTTAAAATTAAATTAGTCGTTAGAGATAAACTACTGGCTAATTGTTTTCCCTTTTCTTAAATGGATTTTGAAATAAATTTGCTATTCTCAACCGTTAACTAAAATGCCTGCGTCCCATTTTCTTTTAAGATTAAAAAACTAAATTGTCAATAAGTTTATAATTTTGACATTCGATTCAGTGTTGTCATATCGCTCCCAATGTTGCCAATATAATATGTATAATTGCGTTTGGTTTATCTTTATCATAATTATGCAAAAAAACTTGATAGAAAATAGTTTTTCTTCAGTATAATGACATAAATGACCACAATTTTTTAAGAATATTAATTTACTTAATATCAATTATGCTATATTAATACAAAAACGGTTTTCCATCAAGTTTTTTTCTCTATCCTTTTATTTTTAACACGATACGAACGAATATTTATTCCTAATTATGTTTTGTCATTAATAAGTTATTTTGAATCTTCATAGTTTTTAGTTTAAGCTGGTTTAAATAATTTATTTTAAATAATTTAATTTTAAATATAATTTTTCTGGGCCCGCTACTTAAAGTTTGAGGTTATGTTTGGTTTGACGATAAACAAATACTAGTACAAAGGAGTTAACACTTTTGCTGCCGAGATCCCGCTAGGCGGGTTCATTCTATTAAAAATCGGGAAGCTTAGCTGAAAGTACTAAATAGCGTAGTTATGTCTTTTGTATTAGAAAATAAATATGACTACGAAGTCGCATTTTTATCTGACTACTGTTTACAAAAAAACTTAAATTAAAAACAGAAATTCCGCCGATTCTTGGGATGTATGCCATGTGACGCGATCGACTTCGTTTTCCAAACACCAAAAATAACCTCAAATAATAATTCACATATACTAACAACCCAAATAATTACCTGCATTTTATCTCACAGTCGATAAAATTACTAACATTTTTTTTAGAAGTTGTCTAGTAACTATGTTTTATTTTTTAAAGCTATACCAGCCTGTAAATCATGTTCCGTACAAATTGAACTCGCTACGCGGGTCTTTAGAAAAAAAGATTATTTGAATGGTATAAAATGATTTTGAGCAGCAATAATGACACAATGTTTTGTCAATCTACTAACTTTGAGAACATTCTGCTAGTAAGTTGAAGTGTAACTTAAAAGATAAAACAAAGTTACTTTTCGTTATACTCAAGCGCTTTTCTAGTCACTTTATTTGGTGATCCGAAAACTGCATTTAAATACCAAATGCATTGTCCATACCATGACTAACATACATTATATATTGAAATATATTTTTTGGATCACCAGCCATTTGATTAATACAAGCATTTTTTAAACACTTAACCACGTCTAACGTAATGTTTTACGCTGTTAGAAAATACTAACTTAAAAACCATTAATATTTCACTATCGGCAAATAAAAACTACCCTACCGGCAAGTAATCTGAAGCTGATTTAAAAATATAGTGAATTAATTATTAAAAAGTATTAAAATTGATTTTTCTACGTTAAATGCAGTTATGTATTTGAAAAATGCATACTTATTTGTGTGAGTCCGTATTAAAACTGTCTTAAGTTGGGTTACACAGGTGGTTAAATTGACTGAGTTCATAATCTTATATTGCCTCTTGTTTAACACTGTCGATAACATGGAAAAATGCGTATGCAGCGAAAACTTGCTACGACCATAGCGCCCGCCTAGCGGGTCCTGGTCTTGAAAGGGTTAACAGTTAGTAACTGTGCCACACAACAGGCCTGATGATTGTCATCTGTCAGCCTATTGTAGATCTCGTGAATTTGGACAGTTTTGACGCTGTTCTCAGACGAATTTGTGGCATAATGACAACAGTCATACATGTCAAAAACTTTTTGGTTACGTTGAATTTGGTTGCTAAATTAACAGATTCTAATCCAATTACATAAAAAATAACATTTTATTTTCTTGAACAAAACACTGCGGTTTGTACAAGTTGCGAAAGATAGAGCTTAGAGAATAGAATAATTCGAAACGGTTTTCAAGAGCTTTTTCTTTTCCAATCTGTTACAGATTATAGAGAGATGAATTCATACTTTCACCATATTTGGTTGCAAAGAAATAAGAAAATTGTAGTTTTATGTAGTTGGACTTTAATATAATAATATTTCAATGTAAATGCGGAATATCTGAGCAGTTTTTTTAAAGAAAGCAAACGTAATTGTGACAAATCGCAGTGTGACATAGTTGGCTAGAATATTACTCAATTCATATTATATAATATTGTATTCCGACAGACATCGGCTGCACCGGCTATGTTAGTATTTATTTTAATGATTACAGTTTAATACAAAATACTTGTATATATATTATCGGCAAATGAAATATATGCACTTTTCAATACTGGAAACCTAGCGGCCTTAAATCGGATAACTCTGAAAGAAAAAGCAGAATGTCAATGTTTATTTTGCCGATAATTATATATTATTATATATTCACATAATTGTATCTCCACTCTACTAATGTTCGTATAGTTTGCGGCATGTCATTTGATCTATGACCTAAGAATTGTATGGAATGCTAGTCGGCTTCTGAGTAACAAGGAATATGCATATTTTTTATTTTGGCTTTATTAAAAACTCGTTCATGTAACAAACAGTAGAGATTTTTTTTTTTCGAATAACTATAAAAGTAACCGAGATATAAACAATCAAACATTTCATTCTATCTCTTTCTAGCAAAACAATTTAATATGGAGTTTATATGACCGTAGTGGACTGTGACGTAACTGTCCATGTCGGACCTCTCTGTCAAATCTCTGTCTAATCAGTAGTTTAAAATGCCTATTTCTTGGCCGATTTTATGAATTATATTAAAATGTAACTAGTGCTAGATCTCTTGCAAAAGTGTTGTCAATTTTTGCTCCTGTGACCTAATGTCTCTTATTATTCATGAATGGCTAAAGTAACCTGTCGCAAACTATATTTTTTATGAATAATTTTACTCCCTAGACATTCCCTGATGTTTTATAGTTAGCATTTGACCTTAGTACGAACACTAACCCAACACTGCCATGTCAATTGTTTTGCCGTTTTCTAATAATTTTATTTCCATTTTAGTAGTAAAATAGACTTATACCAATTTACAAATGGTAGGTGTTCTGTTTTGCCTTGACAATGACAGTCATAATCGGCATATGTGTGACAATCTTTTAAACACTTTACTGATTTAAATGACCGAGTATAACAGTATATTTTTTAACAGTTTTTGACACAAGATAATTGTTTACACTATTTTAAATGCGTCAAATTAGAAGTATATATAACGGCAATGTCGTTGCAAAGAACTCGCTACGCGGGTTCTTAATGGGAGTGTAGAAGATTGGCATTGAAAGTGTTTATAGTGTCAAAAGAAAACTGACAGAAAGATAATGATATTATAATGGAAATAAGATCATTAGTAAAATGTTTGATTTTGGGACTTAATTTGGATATCCTATACTCCCAAAATCTTAAGACAAGTTCGAATCGTGCTATCCCGTTCAAACTTGTGTTGCACAACATTTGAGTGACACGAGACGGTGGCGGTCTCCCGTTTAGTGTTCAATAAAGAGGTTATACTAAGGAATGAATCTTCATTGAGTTTGTAAATAATGAAGTCAAGTGAATAGTGTTGTTGAATTTGTTATTTATGCTTGTATTCATTCGGTATTTTATATTGAACTAATATACAAGTACCCAGTTGATTTGTTTTTTATTTCTTACCGGAAATACAGTAATGTTTCACTTATTTTAATGAAAAACAAAGAGCTGAAAGCTTCTAAATTGTATACATGAAAAAAAAAACCCTCTAGACTGGCGCTAGAGACTAAGACTAGATAGTATCATGGTAGTGGAAGTCAACAACCAATTACAAAACATTTTTGTCGTAATGCTATTCAATTCCTTGTTCATCTACTGTTCAAAATTATTATTCTTTCATCGTTGTAGATTTATTTGGCATAAGATGGTAAGGGTGAATTGCAAAAAAAAACATTTCATAAGATTAAAATGTTCTCTATAATATATATATTAAGTTGTATCAACTCTAGATAAGTTTTCTTAGGACCGATTTCACCAACAATCAATTTACACGAGTGGCTAACCCAGTATAAACTAAATCTAACGATTTACTCAGTGTTTAACTTCATTTTTATTTCACCACGCTAGTCTACGGATAACAATCTCTCGCATAGTTACTAAGTAAAGTTGAACAAATGAATTGAATGAAATCGTAATGCACCCAAGTAAGATAGACAATTTGTCCCATGCTTGAGCAATGGCACTGCGTATTTTTTAAATTTATTCGAGTAATACATCAATTGTGAAGTAAGTATTTAATTCACTCGACAGTGACAATGACAATACTAATCTACATCTAAAAGTTTACTCAGCCGAAATTGGCGGTTTAAGATTATTCTCTAGTTTAGAAATTTTGTCTTTAGGTTAATTATTGGTGAAACGTAAAATGAGTTTACTCACGTGTAATTAATGATTTATTATTGGAATAAGGCTTGTACTACGTCGGTGAAATTGACCCTTATAGTGTTATTCATATTATACGACGATTTGTACAGTTAAGGCCAATACACACCGGATGCATCACGGACGCACACGTCACACAAGCGGTGTGTCATCTCTTATGAGGATTCGTACTTTACAACGCGCACGTCTACTAGCACGCCACGCACCATGTATTTTGCACACCATACATTTTTACATGCACGGATACTATTTAAAAACTCGGATTCATGAAAAATCCTATTTCTTCTCCCATACCATTTGCATGTGTCCTTACTACAACACTGGCTTAGCAAAAAATTATAAGATTATAACATTGATTTTCGAATAAACCGGGCACTACAATTTTTTTAGAGCGCGTTACATGGTTACTTAATGAGATTTCTAGCAAATGGTTTTTAAGATGACTAAGGACATAATTTCTGTAACTAAATCTCGTTTAAAGCTCGGGGACCGATTTCGTGTTTTTGTGTAACACCAGAGCTATGTAACGCCATATCTCGCGGTTTAGACGCAGTTATAAACGCATCCGTAATATTATTTTTTTATTGGACTGGCAACCATTAGTCTATGCCAACGGGAATTAATGCGTCGAAAGCCATATTATAGTTGAATTTTTCTAACAACCGTTTTTTGTTACATATCGTTTATTACTTTGACTTTGACAGCCGTCATCTCAGTTCAATTGGGAGGCACACTAAAAGTTCAAGGCAGATGTCGCCACTATCGACTGTACCTTGTTTACGTTTCGTGTCAAGAGTGTGGTTGCGATTTTTTCTCAAATCCTTGCGATTTCTCCGTGTCTCCTCTGTTTTTACAATTCGGCGGAATACATTGAGGCATTCTTGAAAAATTTGTAGAAGTTTAAAATTACTTATAATAAATGTATGTGATCTGAAAGCGTAAATGTACTGGGATGACGGCTGTCAAAAAATGGTTGTGAGTAAAAGTCAACTATAGTTTTCGTGGAGTGTAGATACAAAGTGCGTTCCAGTTTTTGAGCATAAAAATCCAATTTGTATCCTTGTTTAAAACAGGAAAGTTGAGCGTTTTTTGCTGCCGTTTTTACATAGGTTCATGGTAAAATTAGTTAACGGCTGGACATTTGTGAATTTTAGAATTTCTTTCCATTATTTTCTTACGCAACGTGAACCATTTTGCGGCATTGACTTTTTTACGTACGTAGTTATTGAGGGCAAAATTTGTCGATATTTGTATTTTCAACCAACTTTAAAGAAAGAAGAGTGTTTCATAATATCATCTTCACCTTTATTTTTTTTTAATAAAATAACAACTTAATATTTTTTTCTGTTTCCGCGATTATTACTGATTTAAATAAAACAATTTAACAAATTATATCGCGTATATTATCTCATTTGAGTTCCTGACGATAAATAAGGTAATATACGCGATATAATCCCTTAAATTGCTTTATTTAAAACATAACTTCTTTTACTCATATTACAGCCTCTTTTTTATTTTTTGTGGTGTGGAATAAAATAACTCGTGAGGCAGCTGATTGAAACAGAGGTTCCCTGAAAGTGTGTACGCTCTTTATACCTCTATAATGAAATTTTAATGCTACCTGCCTAGGCCTAGGATGCAACTGCGCGTCATTGCTTTAAGAGATTGCTTAGTTTTCTACGCTGCATCATTTTAATTCATGCAGAAACGAAACGCAATTGACGTAATTGAGACGTTTTTTTCCATCGTCCAAGGTAGATTATAGGTGTGATTTTATTAATCACTCCTAAAGGGCTACTCCGATATCCGAAAAACGAAGTTCGTATGGCGCCATCTCGCTCACTCAAATACGGCATAACATGAGAGCGAGAGGGACAGCACGTCACGAACTTCGTTTTTCAGGTTTCGGAGTAGCCCCTCTTGTTATAAATATGTTCCAAAACCAGCGAAGGTTTCATTTCGTTCGTAAAAAATTTGATGAAACTGAGGGGCTACTCCGAAACCCGTAAAACGAAGTTCGTAACGTGCTGTCCCTCGCGCTCTAATGTCATGCTATATTTGAGTGAGCGGGATGGCGCCATACGAAGTTCGTTTTTCGGATTTCAGAGTAGCCCCTCTGAGTCTATGGTGTATTAGCGTATTAAATCTCGTTATTAAACAGCGTATTGAAATGCTAGATAAACACCTCTAATACGTCAAATGACCGCTATTTGCTAAATATATTTGTCATTGTCATTTTATTTTCTCTTGATATCGCCGAGCACTTTTGCAATGCTTTCTTTTATCTTTAGAAAACAAGTTATCGCATAGTCTACAACGCATTAATGTCAGCGACACGCCTCTACGAACGATAAATAGAATTTTATCCACATATTTGTCGTCATTGTTAGTTGATAAGTGTTTTTTTTAAATAAACAAGTGGACTAAGACTGCGAACTTTATCGTATTTTTTATCTTTATTAATTCTCTGCTTGTTTTTCACGTGTTACATGGGCGGAGTGATACAGTTATTTCGTCATTTATAATCAGTGAATATTTTTGCATTAGTGTAAGCTTAATTTTGATTTAAGTGGACATTATTTAAGTTAGTATGTCAGTACTAAATAACTTCAGTGTTTCCATAACTAAAGGATTGAGACGTAAGTACTTCAACATTATTTATTTTATTACATCGAATTCGTAATATAACAAGTACATTTTTTTTAATCTTACACAAGTCAACCTAGTCCCAAACTTGTTCTGTGGGTAATTGAGGTGCATATTTTTACTATACATTTATTAATGTAGTAGTTGAAGAATTTTTACTTAAAATAAATGTTGGCTTAAGGTTTAAGTTTTTTGTATTGTAGCTAGCAAACAGCTTATTAATAAGGTACTTCTTGAGAAACAGAAGTGATACTAAACAAAATGAAGACCCAAAAATATTTTTTTTAATGAAATTTTTACTCCTAATAAAAAAGAGGGAAGCTGTTATAAATTTTACATGTGCTAGTGTGTCTATTATTTGTTATTTCATATCAACGCTTGGACAAATGGTTTGAGCAACATGTTGGTGACATTTAGATAGATACCAATATAACCAGAGGAACATGTATTGCCTATTTATTTAAACTTTGCGGGAGGATGCAGTTAACAGTGGTTTGTGGGTAGGTAGGAATGTGTGTCGAAATTAATCAGTTGTCTACCACTGACGCATGTATGTGTCGGCAAAACTGGCTATTCATTTTTTGCTTGTCTCCCAGGCTTGACACACAGGAGATTTGTTTTGCAGCTATTTTAAAACTTGCCAAAACGGTTTGATAACAAAAGTTACCTAAACACCAGGTGGTCTTATCGCTAAACAGAAATCTCTTCCAGACAACTTTTCGGTTATGGGAGCTAACAAGTAACTTTAGCTGTTGCTCTAACATAAATTTTGGCTAAAGAATGACTTGAAAATATAAATTGGTAATAAAAACTCCTCATTAACATTTCACCTGTAGAGATAACGACTTGGAACCCGTTATATAACAGTTATTATCTAATTTAGCGCAAAACACTCCGTTACTTTTAGTATGGAGCTACAACTGTGTTACCTTCTAGTAACCAGTGAATCTAGTGATCAGCACTATCGGTGCAAAACTTTAACAAAACTTGCCATGTGGACATAAAAGAGTGCTACAGCCATGACAATATTAAATTAATATCCTTATACCCAAGTATTGGAAATTCAAGATACCGATATAGAGTTAAATAGAACACTAATCTGCCAATAACATTCTTATTTCCCTTGATTGTAAGTCCTCTTTTATGTTAAAGTTTTGCACCTATATTGCCGATTATAGGTGTAATGGTTGCAGTCTGTTCCTGAGGTATGGGAGCGGTAGTCGAGGGGTGTGTTTACGGATCGACGCATAACTTCAGTTGGGTGTCAGGCTTGTATAGTGAGACAGTTCGGACATGTCATGTCACGTAACTTGTCAGTTGTCAACCCTATTATTACGAACATTAACAGATTAGCTATGGTTTAGTACCCGACTGTGCGACGCAAAGGAGGGTAATGTGTTTATTGTTGACAGTAAACAACTTATCATTTTTGTTTCTTGTTTTGTTGTTTTTGTAATTTGTGCGGAAAAGGACTTATTTAGGCTGGGACAATTGATAAATATTTGATTGAAACACAACCACACAAGGTTACAGTTTGGCATATACATTGTATTTGTGTAGTGTTTGAAGTTGGGCGTCGCCTGCTGGGAGGGGTCACTTGTGTTATGAATACTAGACGACGATATACTTAATAGATAAGTTTACTTATATACATAGAAAACATCCAAGACTCAGGAACAAATATTTATGCTCATCACACGAATATTTGCCCTTACCGGGATTTGAACCCAGGACCTTGAGCTTAGGAGGCAATGTTACTCCTACTGAGCTAAACTAGTCGTCGTTTAGACAATTGCTAGTTTAGTTTAGGTTTTGTTTGATATTGTCTTTGTGATGTTCTTGTATAGTATTTAATTAATATTCCCTGAAATAGGTATAATAAGCCTTAGTGTATGCCCTGAAAATAATTAATGAATATTATGTGAATAAATATTAGTGGAAAGTTTAAAACGAAGCGTTTGTGCTATATTTACAGTCAGCTGCAGTAAAATATCTAATAATATAAGTTTAAAAAAATGTACCTGTGTACAGAAAATTGTTGAATTCCGTAATCCATTTAGGCGTGATGTGATGAAGCAGCAAAGACGCATACAAACATACAAAATAAATAGTTAATTTGACTTCCATTTATTTTGAAATTTGGTATGAAAGGAGCTCTTATAGCACAATCAATAATAATAATAATAATATAATAATAGCCTTTATTTAACAATAAAGTTATTTACAAAATATACAATTCACTTATTAACTAACACTTATATTGTCTTGCATTTCCGCAAAGGCCTCCCCTAGCACTTGCCACATTTTACGGTTCTTTTTTACGGTTCTGAGCATCATAGCACAATCAAAAAAATAAATAAATCTGAAAAACTAATTTCTTAATGTCTGTCTGTCTATATCAGTAACCAATATAAAATGATCGAGCACCGCGTACATTTTGCTTAGGAGTAGGGCTCTGCTAACACTGGATTTTCATAGGTACGGCCATTTGTAGCGTATATTTTATACGGATACCTCGGTGCGCGAGTCCGACTCGCACTTAGCCGGGTTTTTATTTAAAATATCTTTAATTTACAGACATTTAATTTTAACAACGTTATAATGATTATCGTCTAGTACTCCTAATACAAATAAGCCATAATTGTGCTCACCATGGCACTTGTTAGATTTTAGTAAATTGTCCTGTAATATATATATGTTACAGGACAATTTACTAAAATCCTTTTTATTATTACTAAATTTTTATTATAAATAAGAACAGCATAATGTAACAAGGTACGAATGTTAAGAGATCAATAAATTAATAACAACTAATTAAACTATGATTATTAAAAATTACTTAAAAAATTTGGTCCCTTCGGTAGGGTGCCCATGAAACAGGCAGCATTCCCGCGCTGTATGGCTATTGAGAGCCTTTGTGCGAGAAAGCTGCCTGCGCGTGGGTCCCCTGTTGCCTCCCTCAGACGCTTACTCAATTCCTTGTGGAGCCCGCGTGCACCCTGACCCCACGGTACTAAAATCATCTTCTAGTAATATTACTAGAAGATGCCTGCGACTTTGTTCGTGAAGGAGAAAAAATCATAGCCCTTCTTTTTTCGACATTGTAGTCGGGTAAAAAGTATCCTATAACCATCTGTGGAAACCCAACTACCAAACATTGTACACCGTGCACCAAACATAGTTGATTTGGCCACAAAACGACACATGAACATACAAAAAGATAAAAAAATATATTTTTCGCATCAGTGACTTCCAAATAGTCCTTTACAATAGTTTTTTTGAAAATGTCTTCAATGTACAGACATTGCATTTTCACAACTTTATAATAGTATTGATACTGTAATCGCGGTAACTGAAGATGTCGTGACGCCTAGAGACCTTATACATCTCTGAAAAAAAAAATAGTTTATATTTTATATTAACATTGATCTGGAGAATTTGTACATCTCTGCGTGTATCAATTATAAATTAGTTATAACACAATTGTAAAAGTTTTAAGTATAATTAAGACAATATTGTAATAGTTAATTGGTACACGCATATTAATTGTTTTATATACTCTGACATTTAGAATTTTATTCTAGACACATTCTAGATTTACTAATTATTTTAATTTTTAAAATGATGATTTTATCAATAATAAGTAAGTATAATCAATAATACTTAAGTTAAATGATCTGATTAGGTTTTTCTGGGTTTCCCTAATCCTTGCAACAAATGTTGGATCATATTGTATGTTTCCCAGCAAAGACTTCTTGAATAAAGGATATTTTGATTTGATTTGATTTGATTTGAAGATAAGTAGGTACTTAATATTATAGTTATATCAGCTTCTGAAGATAACATTAAGCAGCTGATTTAGGAAGTACAGAATAAGGAAGAGACCACTTCCTAGATTGTTGACGTTGACTGCGAGTCCTGTTATCTTTAATTGGTCCAATTTATTAGATATTGAAGTGTTTGCTTATAGTTTATAGGCTTTGTTTACATTGAATAACATTCTAGAAGCTTTACGTTATTTAACATATTATGAAATTATCTTCTTTTTCTGTTCTCTTCTCGTATCTTCTATACACGGTGTTTGCGAGGAAAGGGAAAGATTTTAAACACGCGTTCCTGAGGTCATTAGGAGTAAAACATGTTATATGAACCAAGTCAAGTTCAGCATAAAACAAACCGGCCAAGTGCGTCCGAGTCGCGCGCCGAGGGTTCCGTACAAACTTGCACTTACCCTAACATTATTATATTTCCCGGGTCCGGTTGAGTTAAGGTTGATATCTATAGCATTGCATACAAATGAGGTGCAAACTTAACGCAACCGGGCTGTCCAAATATGTCTTTTGACAAAGACTATATTTTTTATGATTTAATTACACAGCAAATATCAACGTATGACACTCGTCGTATGGCACTTTCAGGCAAGAACCCTCGTGTCATTGGCCCAACTTACTTCGAGCGCTTGCCTGCTGACTTGAGAAACGAGCCGTCTGACGAAACATTTAGGCGTCGACTGAGAAACGTATTGTTGGAAAACCCCCTGTACTCAGTAAGAGAGTACATGGAACTAACCTCTTAAGTGTCTATTTTTGTTGTTTAATTTCGATATTGTGATGACGATCCTTATTGGGAGATGCGATTTGACTATTACTCCATATATATCCATAGCAATAATAATTTATTGCTATGGATTTTTAAAAATTATATCTTTTATAGTTTAACATTAAGAAATTCTTATTTTGATATTGTTTCATTTAAGCGTTTTATTATTATCGTTTCTTTTTCTGATGTTGTGATGACGATCCTTATTGGGAGATGAGATTAATTATTACTTTTATTATTTACTTCTGTGTTTGACATTGTAACATTTAATTCAATTTTACTTTATATTGTAAACGACGATCATGATGTAAATACTTATAACTTTGACTAATGGAAATTTATACTGTTATTTTCTCATGTAATAAATAAATCAAATCAAATCAAATCATATTTCGACAGTTTTAAAAAGACTGAGGTTTCTGAAAAAAAAATAGTGGGTATTTTCGGAAATAATCTTTTCGAAAGTTGCATAAATTGTCCCGCCCCCTCTATTTTCTAAACCAAAAATATGAAAAAAATCCCAAGAATAAAACTTAATAAATACTTTCACTGAGTATAGTCCGACATGCTCTTGGCCGGTTTTTTGTAATTAGCGCATCCCAGGGACTTGGTTGCAATAAATATCTTATCGTATCTTGTCTTATGTCCCATAGAAGGGCGAGGAAAATATTATTATTTACAAAAGCTAAACATAAACATTCATCTAATGGAGTTAAGGTTTATCACGAATAGGTATGTACTCATGACCTAGCCTATAAATTCCGCTATTTGACTTCCTTATTAGTCTAGCTATTTCTGTCATCGCGATAACGACGCCAATGTTTCTGTGTTTATCATGATAGATCAATCAGTAGAGACCTCACTATAAATCGTCAATTAACAACCCGTAGGCTACCTTCGCTTATTTTACATTTTTCCAAGCTTTTCGACATTCCTCAGTTCACACAGAGGTCATGATTCACACTCAAATTTTGTTTAAATGAGGGTTTTCTCAAATGGAAATATCACCAGTTGGCGACACCGTGACGTAAGGTCTAATTGATAAGTGTCAAAATCTTGTGCTGTGATTGGTGGATGTTGACACTTATTGTCAGTTAGACCCTACGTCACGGTGGCGCGAACTGGTGATATTTCCATTTGAGAAAACCCTCATTAGCATTGAGACAATTTTTTACAAGGTTTTCAAAAGTATTCATAAACCGTTCCAAGGAATAGGTTTAATAAACCGCTTGCAATAGGCTTGTGTTCTAAATTGATCTAAAAAAATAGAATAAATCCGTCAGTTAGATAATCAGAAAATGTTGGACGCGTATTTTTTCTTTTGGCAATTAAACAAAAAAATATGTAGGTACAGCCCGTTAAAGTTCCCCTGTGACGTCACGCCGTGTGACCGTTTTTTGCACGAAAAAATACGTGTCCAGTATTGTTTGATAATAAATAAATAAAAATAAAATAAAATATCTTTAATTCAGACCTCAGGATCCATATTGTGTTAGTAACAATGGGGCTTATAAGCTACGTTAGTGAACTTAATACTAAAAATACTATTTAATTAACTTATTATTATTAAAAATATTGACAATATTGACAAATACTGGCATTGATTGACCGGTTTATTTAGCTCTGCCAATCACCACATCAACCCAGTACTTGGAGAGTGGGCAATCGAGCCGCTCGACCAGCACCCTCAGAAGGCTATTGCCGCTGCCGCGCATGCGCCTTAGCAGCGACGCTACTCTTCTACGTCTGATGGCAAAGAAATCATCTGTTCGCGCCTCAGCGAACATACCGGATGCGCTACAATGTAGGGCAGCCTCAACAGCACCCTGAGGATGTTATTATATTGCACCCGAATTGCGTTAAAGGCCCTTTGCGTAAAACTTACCCACAGACTGCTCGTATAAAATGACTGACAATATGCTTTAAAGAGCGTCAGTTTTACTTGCTTATTACAACGTGCAAATCTGCGGGCATGCATATTGCCTCTTACCGCCATAGTCCTCTCCCTCTCAAGGTCCAAGTCATCCTTCAATTCTTCGGTGAGCATATGCCCCAAATATTTAAATTTATCCACAACTTTAAGGGGCACGCCTTCCAGCATGATTCTAGTTACTGTTATCGGGTTATATTTCCGAGCTTTAAAGATGACTATCTCACTCTTGGTTGCGTTGTACCTAAGACCATGCCGCTCGGCGTAGCCCTCACATACACCGACAAGTTTCCTCAACGAGCCTACTGTTGGAGCCAGCAGCACCATGTCATCCCCGTAACTTATGTTGTTAAAACAAGTACCCCAAATATGGCACCCTACACGTGTGCTGCTGAGTCCCTCAATAAGCTCGTTCACATAGAGGTTAAACAGGGTAGGCGAGGACAAACCGCCCTGTCTGACCCCACACTGCAATGTCGCTGAAAGACTAATTAGATTTTTTTTTTAAACTACCCAATTACCAGATTTCAAAAATTAGATTTCTGGGATAAGTTATTCGCGTTTTTATTTTTGATTTTCAATCGTTGCCAAACCCTACACAGTTAAAAATTATGAAATATTACATATTCATTAATCTTAATTTTTTCAACTTAAAATTAGTAACATTTGAGAAATTAAATAAGCTTTCGTAAATTGTCTTACTTTCCATATTTTTAATTATACAGGTTTACGTGTTTCTTTGCATGTATGATTACATTTTTTAACAGTGTAGTACAGACGCCAGTCAGAAGTGACGTCACTCGAAATATTTCTTAGGCGATAAAAAAATTAAACTCATCCAAATGAACGCTTGAAATTACTCTTAGAATAACCTTTTTTAACGAAAAAAAATATGAAAATAAAGGCATGTGTATGGCTATGACATCCCAGTTACAAGAATTATATAGTTGTAAAAATGAAATGTCTGTACATTGAGGATATTTAAAAAAAAAAAATTGTAACGGACTGCCTATTTGGAGGTTACTGAATCGAACAATGTTTTCGTTGGATTTTTTTACTAACAGTAGTGTGCAAAATAATTGCAGTGAAGCCGGATTTGCAGAATCAAGATGTAAATGTGATTTAAGATTTTAGTTATAATCGTGGTATGAGTTAACAATAAAGTGCATTCAGGTTCGAAGACAGCAATGTAATAACCTTTAGCCACCCAAAGGCCTATTAAAAGGCCTTCTTATTCAATGAACTTTGAGTCATTTTCTATAAGAATAGAGTTGCATTAGCTTTTAGTCGTTCGAATTTAACACAAAGGCAATATAACCGAATTTCCTACATTTTTGATTCAAATTCCACTGCCAAATCCATACTAATATTATAAATGCGAAAGTGTGTCTGTCTGTCTGTTACCTCTTCACGCTTAAACAGCTGAACCGATTTGGATGAAATTTGGTATGGAGATAGTTTGAGACCCGGGGAAGGACATAGGCTACTTTTTATCCCGAAAAAATACCCTTATCCGCGATAAACGAATTTAAGGCGGACGAAGTCGCGGGCAGAAGCTAGTTTCTTTATATGGTGGGTGGCTCGAAAATAATGACACTTTTAAGACACTGTTTTTTATATGGAGCTAGCTTCTGCCCGCGACTTCGTCCGCCTTAAATTCGTTTATCGCGGATAAGGGTATTTTTCCGGGATAAAAAGTAGCCTATGTCCTTCCCCGGGACTCAAACTATCTCCATACCAAATTTCATCCAAATCGGTTCAGCGGTTTAAGCGTGAAGAGGTAACAGACAGACAGACCGACAGACAGACACACTTTCGCATTTATAATATTAGTATGGATAGTAAGGATTAGTAAGGACGGATGTACTTTTCGAAATTTGAGAATATTAATACTAATTTAGAAATATGAATTGATTCAGTGGCCAGTACAAACAGTCCTTGGATACATAGATTCTCTTTAGGAGCAGTTTTTTGCATCTGCCTTGTTTTAAAAACTACTTACCATGGTACATACATACTGCTATTATATTGCACACAGCTGTATGTGTCGTTGTGGCTTTATCACGCCATATCGGCTTAACGGGTTTCAACTATTTTTGGCACACGAATAGCTGGGATCCACAGATGGTTATACGACACTTTTTAGTCGACTACGCTGAAGAAAAACAGAGGGTTATGATGCTCCTTCGCGAGCGAAGTAGCGGGTACATTCATATAAAAATTCCGTGGAGTATTCCAGCGATAACCGTTTGTTTTCGTCGCTCGGAATGGGCCGGCACTGGGTCATCGTGACATTGGGCTTATCGTAATCGAGGAGAAACGCTTATACTGATAACAATATGATTGATTAATTGAAACACGATCGGCATACAGGACGAGGTCTGCAAATTCGAGAATGGAGCTAATACTACCATTGCATGCAGCTTCCTTTTACATTTTCACCGTCTATCTCACCACTGTCCGTTGTCCGTCGGTCTGTCCATCTGTCACCAGGCTGTATCTCATGAACTTAACTGACGACCGGTTTAGCTCAGCGGGAGTGACTTTGCCTTCGAAGCTGAAGGTCCTAATAAGTCCCGATAAGTGCAAATATTTGTGTGATGAGCATAAATATATATTCTTGAGTCTTGGATATTTTCGATGTATATAAGTAATATATCTATTAAATATATCATCGTCTAGTACTCATAACACAAGTCTTATAGAGCTTACCGTGGGACTAGTTCGATTTGTGTAAAAATTGTCCCGTAAAATTTATTTGTTTATGACATGTATTTAGACACAGATTGAAATCATCACTTAGCCAATATTATATGCAATAAATAATAATATTTTACGATCGTAAAAAACGTAATTAACAAAAATGCCCTTTTTAGGGTTTCGTACCACGGGACCCTATTACTAAGACTCCGCTGTCTGTCCGTCCGTCTATCTGTCTGTACATCTGTCACCAGCCTGTATCTCATGAACCGTGATAGCTAGACAGTTGACATTTTCACAGACGATGTATTGCTGTTGCCGCTATAACAACAAATACTAAAAACAGTATAATTGTGTATGTCAGTAACCAATATAAAATGATATAACACCGAGTACATTTTGCTTAGGAGAAGGGCTCTACTAACACTGTATTTTCATAGATACGGCCGTTTGTAGCGTATATCTTGTACGGAGCCCTCGGTGCGCGAGTCCGACTCGCACTTGACCGGTTATTTTGAAAATGCGCAGAGGCGACGTTGAAGAAACAGACACGACGTTATTGAACAGGCATTATTAAATGTCTAGAAACACACGTGTTTACACGAACGGTTATCTTGTGTTGTTTTTAGTTATATGCGGACCTGATATCGTGGAATAACATAGCGTCGGTGTTAGAAATACAAACACCAATTATAAATAACTATATGCAAAGTCCTGATTGCCCTTATCTAATGGTTGACATCGAATATATTATAGAAATAAGATTTATCGATTTGATTTTCCTTTGTGTCCTATTCAAATTCAAATATACTTGTATTTTATAGATAATTTCAGTATTACACTTAAAGCGTCGGTGTGTGGGCTGTGCAAGCTACTGAAAATGTGTGAAATGTATGCAGCTGATCATGGCCTTAAATATAATGTTGCCAAGAGCCAGTTTATGGTGTTTGAGCGCGGTCGCAAGAAGACAGTGGAAGTTCCCGCCATTTGCCTCAATGATACCCCTATGGGGAGAGCAGACCATTTCAAGTACTTAGGCCATTTGATCGCGACCGACCTCAAAGACGACCTGGATATGGAAAGGGAACGAAGGACTCTGTCGGTCAGGGCGAATATGATCGCACGCAGATTTGCAAGGTGCTCCGAAGAGGTAAAAGTTACATTGTTTAGGGCGGATTGCACCTCCCTTTATACCTGCAATTTGTGGGCGCGGTACACGCAACGGGCCTATGGGGCCCTTCGGGTCCAGTATAATAATGAGTTCTGGGTGTTGATGGGACTGCCTCGTTTCTGTAGCGCATCAGGGATGTTCGCGGAAGCGCGTGTGGATTGTTTTTATACAACCATGCGTGCGCGCGCCGCATCCCTGGTGCGCCGTGTGCGTCGCAGTCCCAACAGCATTCTACGCATGATAGCGGACAGGTTTGACTGTCCCTACATGTTACACTGTGAGGGATTGCACTCCCCTGTCAGTGTTGTCTTGTTTGAAATGTAAGTTTTTGACCTACTAACTCTTTAGTTTGTAAGTTCTACTAATACAATATGTGTCCATGGTTACACGAAATAAAGATGAATGAAAAATAAATAAAACATTTCATTTTTAAAACAAGAAGTCATATCTATTTTTAACCCCCGATAAAAAAGAGGGGTGTGTATCTGTTTGTGGCATCGTAGCGCCCATACGGATGGACCAATTTGAGTGCTTTTTTTGTGTCATAGATAACTGTATCCCGAGTGTTCTTAGCTTTGTTTGATGAAAATCGGAGCACTTCTCTCCAAGATATTCAGCTTTTAGTGGAACAAGCGGGAGGTTTATAAAATTTTGAATTTTCTATAGTTATTACAATTAATTTTGTGTGGCATGAAATAACTTGATAGAATAGATAGTTCTGAGATTTTGTTAAAATAGACGAGAATTTCGTATTTGAGCAAAATGAACGAAAAAAATACCGGTTATTTTTTATGAAGATAATACCGGTTTCCGATCCCTGCTCAAAAGCGACGAAAAGTTGAACGTATCCTACTACCTAATCGATTTAAATGAAACCATTTAAACAGACTATACTTCATTGAAATAAAACAATTTAACGGATTATATCGCGTATATTATCTCATTTTAGTTCCCGACGTTTCGGAAGCTTTCCAGCTTTCCATGGTCACGGGAGGACTGCTGGAAAAATGGAATGGAAGGATGGAAAGCTGGAAAGCTTCCCAAACGTCGGGAACTAAAATGAGATAATATACGCGACATAATCCGTTAAATTGTTTTATTTCAATGAGTAATAATCGCGGAAACAGAAGAAAACACTATATTTCGTATATTATCCTGATATCTGATAGACTAAGGGCGTCCGCTGCGTTCAGCTTGAGCCCGGCTTGGCGTTCGCTCCGGGTGCATTTATGTATATTCGCGTACGGCGGGTGATCCGCGAGACGTAGCGCCGCTCTGTGAATATACAGAGACAGGCTGAGCGCGGAAATCAACGCATGGGTAAAATAGTCAGCGTGTGGGTTTTTTCTTTGTTTGTAGGCGATTTGTTTTGTTTGTGTTTGTTGAAATAAGAATATTTCAGTAGCGTACTATACGTGTTTACCTCATCCCGTGCTAAAAATGCATAAAAAGAATTTCGGTTTGTCATCTACATTAGTTAAAATACTCTAAAGAAAGTAATGCTTTAAGAAAGAGGTATGCGGTGGTCCAAGGGCTAAGGAACAACACAAAGAAAAGCGAACTACTGGTCTTTAAAGCGGGAAAAAAAAACCGAGATTTGTACCACCGGTAATGTTAAATGAAGTCGCCTTAAAGAGATTAATAGAGTTCAAGTACCTTGGTCATTGGGTCACTGAAGATCTCTCAGATAATGCAGATATTGAGCGGGAGCGAAGAGCGTTGGCGATGAGAGCGAATATGTTGGTCCGCAGGTTTTCCAGATGCTCGCGTGCAGTTAAAATAACCCTATTACGGGCGTATTGCCAAACTTTTTATACCTGCAGTCTGTGGACCAAATATTCGCAAAAATCGCTCTTCGTGTTCAATATTTATGCGTTCAGGATGCTGTTGGGGCTGCCCCGATACTGTAGAGCGTCTGGTATGTTCGTGGACGCTAATACCGATAGTTTTAGGACGATACTGCGAAAGCGAGTAGCGTCACTGATGCGAAGAGTGAGGGACAGCACCAGCGGTCTCCTGAACAGCGTACTAGACAGAGTAAACTGCCCGGTAATAAAGCACTGGAATTTGGTATATATGGAGGACCGAGCACCCATGTTTAATGTTAAGTACCTAGGTTGCATTTAATTGAATGTGTAAGGTAAACAATGTAACTAACAATTCCATGGATACTGAATCTGAAAATAAATGAATTATTATTATTAAAGAATACATACACAAGAGCCTCGATAATCCGTACCCTAGCTAATCCGAACGCCTCTATAATCCGAACAACCCTCCTTCCCCTCATGTACCTGCCGTTTCTCAGTAACTCGCGGGCCTCGCTGTGCCAGGCAGTGTCGTGTTCGTCTCATACCACGTAGGTGCTGTGCTATATGTGTTGATTGTCAGTTTGGCGCACACCGCGCTGTTTTCTGCCATTTTGTTTTATCTACTTCGTGGCGTAGTCTCAAATTTGATCGTTTTAGAGCGTTTTAAATCATGGCTTATTGATAACTGGCTTTTGCCCGCGGCTTCGACCGCGTACTAAGCGTAATGTCTTCATTGCAAGTTTCCCCATACAAACTTTGGATCCCGATTTCAGCCCCTTAGGGGGTGAATTTTGAATAATCCTTTCTCAGTGCTCCCCTTGACTTTATAAGAGACCTACGTGCCGAATTTGAAATCCCTAGAACCAGCGGTTTGAACTGTGCGTGTCCTACAGTCAGTTTCTTCTTTTATATATTAAATATTTTATTATATATCAATTTTGAATGATAGCTTGTTCTAAATTACACATAGCGTAGTTTTATTTTAAAAAATGCCTTTTTTTTAAATTTTACTTATATAATCCGAACGCTGCGTGCATCCGAACAGGGTGTAAATTTTAGGTGTTCTGATTAAAAAGGCTCTGCCGTACTTTAAAAGTGAATTGAATACTAATACTTCTTCCTCTTCCTAGGACTCCGCAAATCGAAGCAGTTGAATGAAGCTGTACTCCCAGGGTCCATGTCGCGCCGCCGCGACAGCACCAGCTCGCAGCAGCCAGGCCTCCACATGGACAAGTGCCTCATAGTGTCCAAGGTCACCAGATACGAGTACGAGAAGTAAGTACCTTGGTCTAGTGAAGGTTCAACATAAACCCGGGCCCCAATATGTACAGGTGCCTCATCAAACTAGTTTTTTTATGAAAGAAGAAAGAAAATAAATTTATTTAGACGCATAGACAAAAAATATTAACGAATTACAAAAAAAAACAACTAAAACTATGCCCTGAAATGGGCCCACCTCAGCATAATGCTGGCTCGGGAGCCAGAGCTGATCTTCCGGTGAGACCATATGTGGCGCCACGGAGAGCTGTCTGCACGAACATTATGGATAACGCAGCCGACAGCGACCATCGACCGACAAAGCAGTCCTGTCAACTGCCAGTGTCAGGTGCAGGTAATAATAAAGCAAAATGATGGAGCTCGTTTTAAAAACGGCATGCTTTATGCATCGGGGATGTTTTGCGAGGCACGCACGGATGATTTCCACACCGTAATGCGCAAGCGCGTCGCGTCCCTGCTGAGGCGCTTGCGCCGCAGCCCGTACAGCCTCCTGCAAACGGTGACGGCGCGCCTGGACGGTCCCTTTCTATGTCACTGGGATAAATTGCATAGGGCGTCTAAATAATTTTATTATAATGCCGGTTTTATTACAATAGGCTTTTATCGTAAAAAAATATAAGTAGTCCGCCAGTTACATTATCAGAATATATTCGACACGTCTTTTTTGTTTTGTTAATTAAACAAAAAATGATGATGATATAGCCTGTTAAAGTTCCCCGTGACGTCACGCCGTCCGACTGTTTTTCGCACGGCGTTACGTCATGCGCCCCCACTCCCAAACTTTGACACGCTTTATCTTTGTCTTTTTTTGTTTGACAAAAGAAAAATACGTGTCCAACATTTATAATCAAAATGACGGACTTATTTGAATAATATTTTTTTTACCCAGGAAACTACCCTATTGTAAGTATAGTTAGTAGTATAGGGTAATGTTCTTTGTTACTAACGAATTATGGAATATTATTCTGAAATAAATTATTTGATTGATTGATTTATGGAGCCCAATAAAATAAAGACTTCACCCACATACAATTTTCTTAGTTTCACTAACAAATACAATAATTGTTGTCATTCCATTGTCTTCTGAAAAGACCTCCTTTTTTTAACACCACATTATCACATTCAAATTTTAATCCACATTAATGTAGGTACATCTTGATACTATTATTAAGTTGTAAAAATGAAATGTCCGTACATTGAATATATTTAAAAAAAAATAAGTGATACGGACTATTTGACGGTCACTGAATCGATATTCCTTTTTTTTGTATATTTGTATGTGTCGTTGTGGCTTCATCACGTCAAAACGGCTAAACGGATTTCAAACATTTTTGGTGCACGGGTAGCTGGACATCCACAGATGGTTATAGGATACTTTTTATCCGACCACGCTTTATTTTGATTACGAAGTTGCGGGCACCTTCTAATTCTGGATAAAAAGTTAACGTTATGTACAGTCAAGAAATTTGATTTATATACGATTTCGTACCTTGTCACAGTCTAAATCAATATGAAAGCCGATAGAGATTCCATATCAATGTCACTATGACAAGGTACACAAATTAAATTCCTTGACCGTACAATATACAATGCTCGATTTTCAAGATAAATATGTAAGTTAACTAGCCTAGTATAAATATATAAATAACAAATATTTGCCCAGGCTATCTCTCGCCGACCGGGAACCAGTAATAATCGGTATATAAATATATATGGTACTGCTCAATCATGCGATAAATATGTGATATGATATACCAGATGCGTACCCACTACGTATTAATTTTAACATACATTGTTGTGCTAATTTCTTGTACGATAAGACGAGATATACAACGTGCTTGTGAGGAACCCGCATAATTTTACCAGCGTATACTTGAGGTCATGATGACTAAAAATGGACCCCAGGCAAATCTAGCTTTGTTTTGAAAATATTATCAATGATATAAATGAAGTAATGATCTTTATTCTGTAAGTAGGCCGCAAGGGCACTTTTACAAGTCTGACTCTACGGCGTTTCCCAAGAGGAGACCACTGAGGAGAAGAAAGCCGAAACAAACTCAACAGTTAGTTACTTTTTCGAAATAACTCTTCTATCTATTACAATATTTTTACGTTTTGAGTATAAACTCAATGCGTAGTTCTTCAAGAAAACATATTAAAACTTATCAAAGTAAAAAATATATATATATGTAGATGTAATGTTTATGTGAACTATTTATTGTGATTACTAAAGTGCATTAAAGTGCGTCCACACTTGTATCGTTTGCTCGTATCCGATTACCGTGTGCGTGGCATGACTGCGTATCGCGCTGCGTATCATGCCACGCTTGTCCGATCTAATTGTGTGATACGCGTAGCAACATGGATTTCGAGCGATCGGATCGGCGCAACGTCCAAAGGCGTGATCGTGACACGCGATCATGTCACAGGGCGAAGATCTGATCGGGCAAATGATACAAATGTGGACGCACCTTTAAGCTCTTGATCGCGACATTGCCGTATGTTACCAAGTTTCGTGTCACTATCGACAGTCATCAAAGTGACAGCTATCACTCACTAAAGTCATCCTTCTTTGGAAAAATAATCGGTACCATTTTATTAAAAGGGATAATTTTCATAGAGAAGCGAAAGTTATTCAAGTTAAGTTTTACTCCCATACATATAAACGCATTTTTTTTTTCAGCAAATATCAATGTGTGGCACATGTTTCGACAGTTCTTTTAAAAAGACTGAGGTTTTTAATGTTGTTTGTTTTCTTTAATGTTTTTAGTATAAATTGTGCCCCCCCCCCCCCCGTATGTTCTAAACGGTATGTCCAAAAAATTTGAAAACAATAAAAAAGATAAAAGCTTAATAAATACTTTCAACGAAGATTATTTTCAACATGATCGAATATACCGTTTTTGACTTATTGGCGAAAACATGCGCTTTTAAGCAAAAGGACGTTTAAGAGCGGCGTTTAAAGTGTAAAAAAAAAGACCCACGCACTCGTACAGTGTACAAACTCCATCACACTTGAGTGACCAACTTTTGGCCTTATGTCAATGTCAATAAGGTCTAGGAGGAGATCAAACAGTTTGAAATTTTCTATGAAAGTTTCCTTTGTGCGACGCACGATGAACCGTACAACTGTATTGTTCATTTTCGTAGCACAACGGAAGATTTAACTTTCATTGGGTGTATGGGTAACTACGGCTAATGATATTTCAACTTTTTGGGCCTAACTCACCTACTAAAGTGTGTGGCTGATAGTACGCGGAAGATATCTCACCAAATATATCGAGTAGCGTATTTATTACAACGGAATGTTATACCAGTTCACACTAGTATGTGACCCGACGAGATTATTAGTTGTTTGTGATAAATATTTCAGTAAACAATAATTAACAGGAAAATATAGGAAGTTTATGATAACCTCTCATGATGCATGCAGTCATCTCAAGTAATCTAATTAATAATTTTCCTAATAAGTTATTTGATACCTTTGTTCTGTGCTATGTTATAAGTACGACCCCTCAATAATAGAAATATTGGTGAAAAAACTACTTCAATCTAATAAAAGTTCCCTGAGATTAGACCATTGTTAAAATTTTGGACTTTCCTTAAGAAACTCCGTACTATGTTATCCCTCATCTTATTAACATTTCATTATTGCAATATTAGCACTCGTGCAATATGCTTTAAATTCGAAATCATTAAGTTATGATTTCGAATTTAAAAGTTTTTCTTTTTTTACAAGCTTCTATTTACTTTCACCCGTCCCGTTGTCTGTCTGTCGGTCTGTAATCAAACCTTGCAAGTTAAATTTGATCCACTTCCCGGTTACCGATTGAGCTAAAATTTTGCATACGTATGTAAGTTCGGTGACAATGCAATAGTATGATACCATCGAGCTGATCTGATGATGGAGCAGGAAGGTGGTCATAGGAACTCTGTAATAAAATAATGCAATCCTATCGAGTTTGGGCTCTTTAGAATCGTCTCGGTGAGTAGTTGATGAATGTTCAACGAAAAGTACAGTTAGCGATAAAAGCTTGTCATAAAAATCTTTGACAAAAACTTATTTTGTTTATGGTTTCCAATTACCGCCTTTTTAAGACGGTTTTTAGTCAGTGTTTGTTGCCAGTGATGACATACGTCACTGAGTTTTGGTACGGGTGCGGGACGACGCAAATGGGAAGGCCGCCAACAAATAGGACCGACGATCTTGTCAGGACTGCGGAAAACCGTTTGATGAGAGCACACGACCGGTCGTTCACGAGATCCTTGTGAGGGGCCCTTGTCCATCAATTGACGTCTGTAGGGCAGGGCCTGGAAACCGGTATTCTCTTCATACAAATTAACCGGTTTTTTTCGTTCTTTTCGTTCAATTACGAGATTTTCGTTTATTTTATAAAAAATCGAGAACTTGAATCAGATGTTTCCAAATATATTTGTTTTCTCCTAAATACAGTTTTAAAACATTTTAAGAAATAGCATTCATTTAGAAGAGTTATAAATACCGGCTCTGAGCCCTCCTGTAGCCTGTAATGATGATGATATTACTCTTTACCCTGAAATTAGAGTATTTTTTTATCCTAATAGTTTCTTTGTTATTCTAGTTTTTATTCTAAAGATGTCCTTCTATAATTAATAATATTAATACTCTTATTACACGTATACAGGGTGATCAATCCAAATGGGTCAGTAGGGAGAACTCAGAGACTATGAGAGATAGCGAAATCTGTTCTTAGGAACCATGGCGTCGATTAGAAATTTAATAATAGTGGCATTTAAATATTGTTTTTACTCTGGAGAGAATTAATCTTTCCATCCAGGAAAATGGTATTGAAATTATGAAATTATGGTTGACTGGTAGAGAATGCCTTAAGGCATTAAGTCCGCCATTTGTATCAGTTTGTATTGTTCAATAAAGTTTAAATAAATAAATACAATGGCTACATTTTGAACATTTATTTAAACAAAATATTTATCTTGTTTTTGAGTTTGTCTTGCAATTTTTTAAACAGGATTCCATTAAAAATGTGTTCCTTGTTACTGATTTGATCCGCACCATCAACAATAACATCGAAAAACCTTGCAGAATTTATAACATTGTTTAAAGAGATTTTGACCAGGTTCGATTCCCGGTTACGTATGAGTTAAAAAAAAATTGAATGCCATTATTATTAAATCTAAAATTGACGCCATGGTTCCTAAGAACTGATTTCGCTATCTCATAGTTTCTGACTTCTTCATACTGACCCATTTGGATTGATCATCCTGTATATAAAATGTATCGTCTTCTTTCCAGACACAGCCTCGACAACATATCCGACAGCGAGTTAGAAACGGTTCTCCGGAAGCGAGGGTCTGACTTCGACGCCATGCTGCAGAACCATCGAGAGCAGAAGGCGTTCGAGCAGAGCGTGGCGAGGAGTTTGCGGGAAATGGGCCACCGAGTTGAGATGGCCAGCAGGTGATTACACTACGTGACGCAATATCATCATCTCCCTGCCCTTATCCCACTTATGTAGGGTCGGCACAACATGTTTTCTTTTTCCATTCATCTCTATTATTCGTAAGTTCCGTGCTTACTCCTTTCTTTCTTATGTTCTCTCTCACACAATCCATCCATCGCTTTTTTGGCCTACCAATCGCTCTTCGTCCTTCAACATTCATCCCTAACATTATTTTACCAATGTGACGTTCATTCCTTCTCATTACATGCCCATACCACGCTAACCTGCTGCTCCTCATTTTGTCCTTCACGTGTGCTACTTTCAAACTTCCCCGTATATACTCATTTCTAATCCGATCTTTCCCCGTCACTCCACACATCCATCTCAACATTCTCATCTCGGCTGCGTCTACTCTTCACTCCTCCGTCACTTTCATTGCCCACCATTCTGATCCATACATTACAACAATTTAATACGTATTTTTCTGAATATTGAAACACAAATTTATTGTGCTTCCTGATTACGCGTCAGGTGTGTTACCCTTTCACTAGCAAGCACTGTGCCAACCGAATCGAATTTATCTATCCGCTTTGACCCCTGTCCCTATTTTTATTTTGAAAGGTATTATAGCCTTAGCGCCATCTATGAGAACAAGTATTACATCTGTTCACATTCCGATTGTCCTTCCTTTACAGCAGTGTCAAATCGAACGAACACATGGCGCTGTTATAAATATTTTTTCTAATATTGAAACACTTTATTGTGTTTCTGTGTTTTTAATTTGACATTTCGAAAGTGCTTGTAACTAGGCTTACTTGAATAAAGAATATTTTGATTTGATTTGATTTGATATGATGGACCCCTGTTGTCTGCCTAGTACCCATAGTATAAGCTTTGCTTAGTTTGGGATCGTCGATTTGCGTAAGATTGTCCATGATATGATTATTTTTATTATGTCAAAGCGATTTGCCATGACAATTATAAGGGCTGAAATAATATGAGGTCTCGTATCCCTAATATCCCTATCCGTTTATATGTACTTGGCTGGCAATCCCTATTTTCCCAGCATTTGCAGTAATGTACTGTTATTATTTTCAGGTTAACATACAACGAGGATCTGATCAAATGGTGCGACGTGGTGGTACCCTGCGGCGGAGACGGCACCTTCCTGCTGGCTGCTTCTCGAGTCAGAGACGCTGAGTGAGTACTTTAAACAAAATAAATCTATACTATTATAAAGTTGTAAAAATGAAATGTCTGTACATAAAAGATATTTTCAAAAAAACTATTGTAACTGGTTATTTGGCGGTCACTTAACCGAAAATAATATTTTATTTTTTGTATGTTTGTATGTGTCGTTGTGGCTTCATCACGCCAAATCGGCTAGACAGATTTCGACTTTTTTTGGTACACGGGTAGCTTGGTATCCACAGATCTTGGTAAAAAGTATAGGATACTTTTTACCCGACTCCGCTAAAGATTAATAGAGGGGTTATGACGTTTTCTCCTACGCGAACGAAGTCGACAGTCATCCTTTTTTGGAAAAATAATCGCTGCCATTTTAGTAAAAGGCATAATTTTCATGGAAAAGCGAAAGTTATTATATTTTTATGTCAAAATAAATTTTAAAACTAGGTTTTAGTTTTTTTTTGCCTTTTTTGATTTGTGTTCATATAACATTTTTTACTCTTAATGACCTCAGGAATGAGTGGTTAAAATCATTCGGATTCCCACCTTGTGCGAAAGGGGGTAACGAAGGAACATTTTACCAAGTACCTTGTATTTGACGACCGGTTTAGCTCAGTGGGAGTAACGTTGCCTACGAAGCTGAAGGTCCTGGGTTCAAATCCCGGTACGGGCCAATATTTTTGTGATAAATATAAATAAATAAACATTACGGGACAATTTTACACAAATCGCACGAGTCCCATCGTAAGCTCAATAAAGCTTGTGTTATGGGTACTAGACGACGATATATTCAATAGATATTCTTATATACATAGAAAACATCCAAGACTCAGGAACAAATATTTATGCTTATCACTTATTTATGATGAGCACAAATATTTGTTCCTGAGTCTTGGATGTTTTCTATGTATATAAGTCAATTTATCTATTAAATACATCGTCGTCTAGTAGTCATAACATAAGTCTTATTGAGCTTACCGTGAGACTAGTTCGATTTGTGTAAAAAAATGTTCTATAATATTTATTTATTTATAAAGGTCAGTGGGCAGAGAGGTGGGGATGAATAGTAAGCGAAAGGGGGTATCAAAGGACTATTTTACCAAGTACCTTGTATATATAGGTCAGTGGGCAGAGAGTTGGGTATGAATAGTAAGCGAAAGGGGGTAACAAAGGAATATTTTACCAAGTACCTTGTATATATAGGTCAGTGGGCAGAGAGGTGGGGACGAATAGTAAGCGAAAGGGGGTAACAAAGGACTATTTTACCAAGTACCTTGTATATATAGGTCAGTGGGCAGAGAGGTGGGGACGAATAGTAAGCGAAAGGGGGTAATAAAGGACTATTTTACCAAGTACCTTGTATATATAGGTCAGTGGGCAGAGAGGTGGGTATGAATAGTAAGCGAAAGGGGGTAATAAAGGTCAATTTTACCAAGTACCTTGTATATATAGGTTAGTGGGCAGAGAGGTGGGGACGAATAGTAAGCGAAAGGGGGTAACGAAGGACAAATTTACCAAGTGTGATATTGTTCCAGCAAGCCGGTGATCGGGTTCAACAGCTCGCCGCACAAGTCCGTGGGGCGGCTCTGCCTGCCCACGTGGTGCTCCAACGACGTCAAAGGTGCGCTGCACGCTTTGAAGGAGGTAATCATCCTTACCTTATACATGGGACAGTGTTTGTTCATTGTTGATGGCACGGAGCAATGGATCGACGCGATTTCTAAAACGAGTGAACCAATTTTTGGCTACAGCTGTTTAAAAGGAAATTACAAGAAAATGCGATATTTGCTTTTCGTCTTTTTCTTTGTACAGTGTTACATTAACGTTTATGAATGGTATCCAGGGTCGGTTCCGTTGGATGCGGCGCTCGCGGATACGGACCACGGTGACCTGCGAGGAAAAACTGCTAGACACCATCACACCTGTCGACCTTCACACGTTGCACTACTGCAGGTATCAACATTATCACCACCACCGCCACCACCATCATCATCATCATCATCATCATTACCATCACCATCACCATCATCGTCATCATAATCATCAATCGACGTCGTCGTCGTCATCGTCATCACCATCACCACCATCATCACCATCACCATCACCATCACCATCACCATCACCATCACCATCACCATCACCATCACCATCACCATCACCATCACCACCACCACCACCACCATCACCATCACCATCAGCATCACCATCAGCATCACCATCACCACCATCATCATCATCACCACCATTATCGCAACAATAGTTATTTGTTTGTTATGCAAGGCTTCAAAGTTGTTATTTGGCGCGAGTGCTTGAATTGAAACTATTGAAAGCCGAGTAAGCGAAGAAATCTAACATTGAACTACGAGAGAAGCGACTGGTTCAAATATAGATTCCTGAGAGTAACGAGGCCTTCAAGGCACGAGAAGCGATAACTATTGTCATTGTTGTCCAGGTATCCAGCAGTGTCCCAACCCCTGGACAGCCCGGAGACCCCACAGCGTGAGCAGTTCACGACGGAGCAGCGGAACTCCGTACTGCACACCAAAGTGCTGCCGTTCCTGGCGCTTAACGAGGTATCCTATTACATTACTACCAGAGGCTGGAATACAGAATATGCATTGTGCTGGAGTAGAAAATGTACACTAGAAGGCTCAACTTCGTTCGCGGAAGAGAAAAAAACAGAACGCTCTTTTTTTCTTCAGTATAGTCACATACAGCCATTTAAAAAAAAACTAAATTTCAGTGACTGTTTTACTTAATTGTCAAATAAATAATTTTGAGTTTTGATGATTTTTTTTAATTAATTTAAAATATGTTTTAAAATAAGACATTTCCTTTTTTACAACTTTTTTGTAGTATAGAAGTATTAATTCTTTATGAGCATCTCTTTCCCCCATTGCCAGGTGTTCATAGGCGAGAGCGTGACGTCGCGAGTGTCGTTGCTCCGGCTACAAATAGACAAGGGCCCGTGGACGCATACAAAAAGTTCAGGGCTCTGCGTCACTACTGGCACTGGAAGTACTTCGTGGCACTATAGGTGAGATGAGACTCTACAATCAATCAATCAATCAAAATATTATTTATTCAAGTAGGCCTAGTTACAAGCACTTTCGAAATGTCAGTTACATCAAATCAAATCCAATCAAAATATCCTTTATTCAAGTAGGCTTAGATACAAGCACTTTCGAATTGTCGGTTACAATGAGAGAAGTCTTTGCTGGGAAACATACAATATGATCCAACATTTGTTGCAAGGATTAGGGAAACCCAGAAAAACCTAATCAGAACATTTAACTTAAGTATAATACTTACTTATTATTGATAAAATCATCATTTTAAAAATTAAAATAATTAGTAAATCTAGAATGTGTCTAGAATAAAATTCTAAATGTCAGAGTATATAAAACAATTAATATGCGTGTACCACATGAGAGTGAAGTGTTTGCTGAGAGACATACAATATGATCCAACATTTGCTGCAAGTATTAGGGAAAACCCAGAACATACAGGTGGCGACAGTCACAATAGGCATAATGATCTATAAGCATAATCTCATTAGAACATACAGGTGGCGACAGTCACAATAGGCATAATGATCTATAAGCATAATCTCATTAGAACATACAGGTGGCGACAGTCACAATAGGCATAATGATCTATAAGCATAATCTCATTAGAACATACAGGTGGCGACAGTCACAATAGGCATAATGATCTATAAGCATAATCTCATTACGCCGAATCCTGTTCTCGCCGAATCTATTTTCGCCGAATGATCTTTACGCATAACTTTTTAATGCAGAACAACTACTTTTCTGGCTGCAGTCATCTTCTGTGCGGGATTGCAGTTCTAACCTCACCTAACCCATTTTAATGGCAGCAGTTTTTTATTGCCAGAGGTTAAATTTGCAGCTAACTAAAATTCGACGATACTAAATGACGCGTATTTAGATTCGGACAAAAGATTAGCAAAATGAACATTCGACTTAAGAACGTTTATACCCGCGTAACTGGCAACGTCGCATATTTTATCTTATTGCTTCAATATTTTGCGGTATTTGAATGACACTTAAAGATATGTTCAATACACACCCTACATTTTTATCATTTATATTGGGTTTAATTCATGCACTCATCGCTTTTGCCTTTATTTTCTTACGAAACAAGATATAGACATAAATTCATTTTTAGAGCTTTGGTTGTCACAATATTATGAAATTTTGGATTGTGCCAGCTTAACTACCGCAAACATAACGAATCAATTGAAAACATGTTCAAGTTACACTCACAATTCTTAAAATAATCAAGAAAAACCAAAAAAATTGCGACGCTACCAGTTCAGCAGGCATACACCCTCTTAATCAAATTATACGAACCCGTTCGGCGAAATCAGTTTCGGACATAAAATTAATGCGAAATAGATAGGGGTGCGAAATCATAGAAGAGAATGAGGCGACAGTGTTCAGGGCTCTCTCATGTCAATAGAGATCTTTCATGGATTTTGTGACGCTTTCACTTTCCAATAAGTTTACAGCTACTTTGAAGCATCAGCCATATACCGTGTTTTAAGACTCCAATTAATTACATTACAAAAAAAAAGAACATTAACAATTGTCTTGCCTTCGTCTAACCAAAATCGAATGCCGTAAAAAGTATTGTTAAGATAAATAAAACCCAATCATCTTTATTTTAAACAAATATTACAAGTAGATACACCGGAAATTTCTGCTAGAAGGTCACTTAGCTTGAATAAAAAAAAACTTACGTTTATTTCAATATTTTTGTATTTTATTTAAGTATAAACTGCCTACGCACCCACTCCGTACTGGAGCTGATGAAGATCCTCGCCGAAGAAGGTGTGGCCGTGGACACGACCCTGGAAAAAGCGCGGGAGGTGGCTGAGAGATACAACCAGAAACTCATGTTTGCGCCAGGTTAGTACACTCGTAGCGTCATCTAGTGTGATGTAGTAGAACTCAATATGATTAGCTACTAACGCCATCCAGTGTGACGTTATAGAACTCAATATGATTAGCTACTAACACCATCTAGTGGGATGTAGTAGAACTCGATATGATTAGTTACTAACGCCATCTAGTTTGAATGAATAGAACTCGGCACACTTCGCTTCTTATGTTTGAATGTGTCAGAGGCGTGGCATCAGGAAAATTACAAGGGAAGCAGAATTTTATTCGTTTACTAAAATTTAAAGGAAAAGGTGGTTATAAGCCTTTCCTTGGGCGGCAACCCGGTGGGAATCGACTTATATGGACGCCACGCCATTAATATGTGTTTTTTTGGCTTCATCACGTCAAAACGGCTAAACAGATTTAAACGTTTTTTTGGTACATGGGTAGCCGGGCATCCACAGATGTTTATAGGGTACTCTTTATTGGCGACCGGTTTGGCTCAGTGGGAGTAACATCGCCTGCGAAGCTGAGGTCCTGGGTTCAAATCCCGGTAAGAGCAAATATTTGTGTGATGAGCATAAATAATTGTTCCTGAGTCTTGGATGTTTTCTGTGTATATAAGTAATATATCTATTAAATATATCGTCATCTAGTACCCATAACACAAGCCTCATTGAGCTTACCATGGGACTGGTTCGATTTGTGTAAAATTGTTCCGTAATATTTATTTATTATTTATTTATTTATTCTTTATCCGTCCGGTCACGCTGAAGCAAAAAAGAGGGTTATGTTTTTCTACACTCCATAAGCATAACGTCCGCAGTCCGCCGGCATGTTGTGACGTAACTCCTGTGTCGCAGAGTCGGACAAGCTGGCGTACTCGGTCCGCGAGTACATCACGTTCGAGGAGTGGCCGGCGCCGCGGGGGCTGCGCGTGCGCGACCGCGCCGCCGCCGTGCGCGTCAAGTCGCACTGCATCGACGCCGGTGCGTAGCAATTCATACCTACGTGATCTAATATCGAAAATAAACCATTTATTCTAGCCATCAAAGGCAAACTACAAAACGGAACCTCCCCTACACTCCACTCACACGCAACGTGTAACTGAAGCTGAAAAAAAAAACGAACAGCATATTTTAACAAAGTTGTCCCAACCTAAGACGACTGTTGAAATATGCTGCCGCTTTGTTTATTTCTTTTTCAATTTTAAAGTTAAAGGTTGTAAAAATAACTGGTAATTTACAGACATACAAGATAATATTCTAAATTATTGCAAGTGAAAAATTTGTTTCTTGCCACATTAAAAAGAATGATTTAGTAAATATTTCTATAATAATATGAGTCAAAATTTTATGATTATTTCCGAAAATATACACTAATCAAAAAGTTTTATAGAAACATCAAAATGTTTTTAAAAGACCTGTCAAAATATGTGCCACACATGGATTTTTGCAGTTTTTTTTTATTACAGCTTCGGTTACATGTATGGAGTGCCCCCCTAAATATTTTTTTATTTGTTATTTATCTATCAAACTAAGTAGTAGCTTATACAAGACACCTATACTCCAAATTTTATCAATATACATCTTGTAGTTTCTGAGTAAAATGCCTGTGATATACGGTTTTCCGTTTTTGCCATTTTAGCTACGGAACCGTAAAAAATTGACCCAACCATTAAACGTTGCAAGCGCTCATAGGCTGCGGTGACTGATTAACATGAGGCAGGCCGTACGCTTGTTTGCCACCTCAGTAGTATAAAAAAAACCTTACTTGTATTTCAGGTCTAGTAATCGACGGCAGCGTGTCCTTCCCCTTCAACGATGGCACCGAAGCCCTACTTGAGATCCTGCCCGAAGATGCGCTCATGACAGTCCACATGGACGACTCCTTGCCCTACTGACCGCTGGAGTCTGACGCCAGGTACACTGCCATTAGATATGACCTTGAACGTGAAAAGAGAGACAACAAAACGATTGTCGAAATAGTCGTCACTCTAAATTCGTTCTTTAAGCCGAGCGAGTCAAGTGTATAGATCGGTTAATAAGCGTTTTAAAACACTTCGCCGCATCTATATAGGCAGCCCTGGATTTACGATTGTTTATTTCGATTATTGGGGCAAAACCTTGATGGTGGCGCTCCCTTCAGTGTTTGAGAAAAAGTGTTAAAACTGCCAATGAGTAGCATTTTTTGTGACCAAAACCTATGAGATTGTAGGAAAACAGGTTTCATTAGTTCGATATTTCGAATTCTTGCCTCAAGGATTTGGCGCCCCCATGAACTGCCGCCCGGGGCAAGCGCCCCGGTTTGCCCCCCCTGCCCTTGGATCCGGGGCTGAGTATAGACACTATCTAGGTAAGCATCCTTCATTGTCAGCTTCATAGACAGTTCTGTTATCAACAGGTGAGACTGGTGGTGATGTGATAAAAAACTTCATCTGAGGGTAAAAACGTTATTTATACACAAGTCGATAATCATCAAAATATTTGGCACAGTAACATTTTATTAGTTACTCAATAGGATTTTAATAGAAAATCTATATCATAAAATTGGTGTGATATTTTCGACTAAATTAAAGATTAAAAAGTCCGTATTTGTTATTTTTCTATTCGGTACACAGTTTTATACGTGTTAAAAAAAAAAATCTGTCGTTTTATCAACAATTAAAGATTATAGATGGAGTCTACTACGAGGGAAGGATTTTTAAACCAACAGTTTTGTTTTATTGGGTACTTAAAAAAATAATTGATAGATTCAGGCGCTACTTTCCGGAATTCCATTTTAGATTAATGGATTATAGATCCTTCGCTTCCGTGAAATAGTGTCTTGGTTAGATGTGACAGTAAATTGTGCTCACATGCGCATATTTTCATGCATCTGTTTATTATTCTCGATACGTAGAGAGGCGAAACACGTGTCGAGGATTATACTGTCTAGTGGTGGTTTCTTGTATATAATCTTCTTCAATTTAAGAGCTACGTTCTTGTCGGTGTAGCAATCGCCAGCCGTTTCTTTCTTGAGCTTTCTCCTTCACTTCTTGGTAAGCCATGACTTTAAGCTTTTCTTTTATTTGCTCGAAGTAATTTCGTCTTGGCCTTCCTCTACCTCGCTTCTCTCGATTTATCCTTCTATGATATTTTGGAGGAAAAAGTCATGTCCTAACAGATGTCCTATCATATTTCCTCTTCTATTTTCTATTAGTGTTTGTTTTGTCATTTTCACTCCTATTCAAGACCTCTTCATTTGATATTTTTTCCATCCAGCATATGCCTTCCATCCTCCTCCAGCACTACATCTCAAACGCCTCCAACCTCTCCCCATCTTTCTGTATCAGGGTCCGCGTTACATATATAATCAATTAACTTCAAATAATGTAAATCAAAATACCACTGTGGTACGACGCCGTTTTTTTAAGTACCTAAAATAACGGACTATACAGGTGAAAGACTTAAGTAAGTCACCTGTTGTATGCAGTAAGTAGTGTATCCGTATAGGCAATTTGACGTTCCATATTAGAAAAATGACATAAGTCTCATATCAAATTTGTACACTACCACATACAAGAGTGGCTTTACTTAAGTTTTTTACCTATACAGTATAAAATTCAGTTTTTTTCCGTTCCACATTTGTTATTCCACTCTCGTGACTTTATTTCTACATTTTGCTTGTCAGTTGTCAGTAGGTTGTTCACAATGATGGTATACACGTTATTTAGTTATGTTTGAAATTATTTATAAATAAGGATTGTTTGTCAGCGAGTATGTTCACTAGGGGATGGTGCAATATCATTCAACTTTTTTACCCCCACGCATTTTTAGAACCCGCAATTTTTTAAATGCGAATTACTGGCAGTTAAATCTTGGTAAATAGGGATGTTGACTGTACTCAAATAATTATATAATTTTGATGCGATTTGATGATTTTTGATTATGATGCAAATCCTAAAAAACTAATTTCAGTTCGATACCTTACGTGGAGCTTGTTTCATGAGCCTTTCAAGTTAGGTGGGAAAGTCCATTTTTAAAGTATGAAAATATTAATAAATAACAATACCATTGAATAACTCATGAAATGTATGATAACTTTTTTTATGAAACCGTTTCGATACACGCAAGTTTTAATATAGCTGCAGAACAAAGTTCTTATTTTCCCCATGAGAGGTAGAAAGGTGTGACGTCATATTTTCCTAGGGTTTAGTATGGAGCGTTTTTTGGGAAAGTCCAAAAGTGTGGTTCTAACCTAACGTTGTTGTATCTTGGGGAGTTATTTATGACATTGAAGTAGTTTTTGCACCAGTATTTCTATTATTGAAAGTTCGTTCTATATGTGGTATATACCACAGAAAAAAGTTGTTAACATCCCTATTACAATAAAACATTCAGAGCATGAAAAATGATATGATTAAAAAGAACGCAACCGTGTAGTCGATCCGACCACATCAAAGCGACTGCAAGAAGCTGCAGCGCAACTATTCACACGTAACCACTGAGGCAGCACTTTTTGTGGCTGCGTCGTCGTGTGGTTGTGGTATGTCTGAATCGGTTACCCCTCACTTGGCATAAATTTTTTTGTCAAATCAAATCATTTATTTGTCATAATCATCATTTGGCATAATTCATCATTTGGCATAATGCATTTTTTTCTTAAACTGTAGAATTTTCAGAACTTTTTAAGGAATTACTCTGTTCAATGAATTAGGTTAGGTTAGTTTTATAACCATACTGAAAAGTTAACGTGTTCAGAAAAAATGCATTATGACGAATGATGAATTATGCCAAATGATGTTCATGACCAAAAAGTTTTTTCCAGATGAGGGTGAACCATGTCTGAATACACCCTTAAAGTTGATTCACCGAAATCCTGACGGCTGTATTCTCTAGAGGACATTGCTCGCTGCGTAATTTATACCTGTGATTTCTGCTTACGTTTTTATGAAAATATATCCTAATGTAAGACTGAAACATTTGCATTGTATCTAATCTTAAGTTAATATTCAGTTTAAGAGCGCATCTGAAAGATAATGCAACTAGTTTTTAATTTAGGTTACGAAAGGGCCTTGTTACGAGTACGTCACAAAGTTACGATACCGGTGATGAAACAGGAAATACTTTGACTACTAGTTTCAGAAAGATAAAGGGTTTGGATTTTAACTGGTTCCACGATCACAAAGATTAAGGCCCAATTTCAGTGTGCTTCTGTTAGTTATTTACGGCCAATTACGCCTACCCTTGTAGACATCTTTTGATATGAAACTATTGGTTTTGATCCATAACTTTGACAAAAATTTAGTGATGTCCTCGAATAAAGCCCGAAATAATCGAGCAGGAAAAGAAAAGGCGATGACTATTTTATTTCAAAATAATACTTTTATCTATTGAGATTATTCTTAAAATACAAAGATCTAAATAATTAAAAAAAATCAAGACTCCGATTGGATTTGAACCAGTGCTTTGTACCTTGCCGGGGCGCACGCTCTGCCAATTGAGCTAAAGAGCCCAGTCAGCTTGTCTTCAAATTCTATCACTACTTGTTACAAGATGCACTTTGCATTTTAACCGGCTTTTTGCCGTCAGTGCACCTGGTGAACATCTATGAAACTAAATGTTCATCCTAACAGAGTGAACCTTACAGTTGCCACACGTTAGCTAGAGATGTCGCTGTAGTGTAAACTTGATTTTTTACGAAAATCTTACGGAAAAACTATTGAGATTGTAACATTATGATATCTCTGTTATTGTACTTTATTTTACCCACTTGGAACAATTTTTGTACCTTCTTAGATTGAGTACCTACCATGAATTTAGTGGGATGAAAAGTAGCCTATGTTACTCTTCGACACATAAACTATATCCCTAATGTTACAATGTAATTGTTAAAGAAATGTTATAGTGTGAGCTATGTCCCTGCTAAAGATTTCCTCTAGCTGTACTATTTCGATTGCATCGAATTATTTATCCCGTGAAATAGGCATAGCAATCAGTTCATTATTTACAATGTATTTTTAGTCGTTTATTTTGTACGGAATGAAGTGCCATGAAATTGAAAAATTGGAAATTAATTTTGGATTTATGTCGCACCTCATATTTGGCATGTTTCATAGTAGTATGCGCCGCGCATATCTCAGAAGCGTGGCGTCAGGAAATTTACAAGGGAAGCCGAAGCGTATTTATTAACACATATTTAAAGAAAAAGGTGGTTATAAGTCTTTCCTCGGGAAACCCGGTGGGAATCGACTTATATAGACGCCACACCTTTGATGTCTTGTTACTATGATCAAATATCGGTATCTATCGTGTATATCGCAGCAAATTCTAGGGATGTTAAAAGTTCCAGCAGTTGTCGCCTACAAAAATAACCGACAAATCGCACTTATGGTTCCGTACCACCTAAAAAAGCTCAAGAAAATACGGTTTTGTTCTGTCTCCATACACTTTATTTTCATTACGTTTCAAAAATAATTAAATTTTAAAAGATTACGCAAAAAAAGACAGAAGAAGACACTTTGCTGTATGCGGATCTGTTTTCATCTTAATATAATTTCAAGTTAATCGTATAAAGAAAAAATTGGTTGTCTGTAAAATCGGATTACGGACGATAATTTTACGTGTTAACGTCATAAGAAAACATTCATGGCAAATTGCATACTTTTATGAATTCACAAGCCGAACGCTTAGGCCGATCGTGCCTCTCGATCGCTTGTTCCGCGCTCTCGCTTGCACGCTCGGCTCAGGCGGAACGTAACTATGAGTCATGCTTTATCGTGCGTGCAGCCGGCGTTCATCGATTTATAAGGCGTTATCACGTCAAAATAAGTTAGCAATAAAGCTCCGTTCATCATCTCGTACATCCTTCGGGTAAAAACAAAAAAATGCGGCAATTGACGAGACTTCCAGCTGGGTAGTTTCAAACGCTATCAGTTTCCTATCGCATATTTTGAAACAATGAGAGACAATGAGCATAAAGATTAGGTATAATAACATAGTGTACACACACATACACGATTAATATATGCCACAGGAAACTGAAAGTGGTTGAAACGACTGTAGAATTAACTAGCTAGCATGTCTTGAATTTGCCGCGAATCACCACAGCAGTTACCGATGTTTGGCTATGATGTATTGAAGATAGTATAAGCTAAATTAAATATTTATTTTAAATTGCATTTTTGTGATGTTACTTAAAACAATTTATCGTGTTTTCATGTTTTATATGATTCCATTATTATGTTTCCATAACCTTTTTTATTTACCAATATAATTGGTTGAATATACCAGAGTTATAAATGAAAACTAGTTTTATTTAAGTAATGCTACCCAAATTTATAATTAGTAGAAACACACGTAGGCTGGACGGAGGAGTTGCACGTTTCAGTACCAGAGCATGTACTGAAACGTTTTCATCACCAAAGTTACGAAATTGAGAATTTTTGCTACATGATCAATGATAAGGTGAGATAAGTATAACGTGGAAGTTTATTATCGTTTTCATTACTACCTTCGAAATACGTATGCCAGTTCTTTTCTTATTTTACTCTGGAAAAACCTTGAAATAAAACAATATTTTTTTTAAGTCAGTATATTTGTTAAAAAAATATTGCATACAGTCTCATGCCGATATGGTTCCAGAACCCCATTGTCATTAAAAAAAATAGTTAAGATTGTGATTAGTCGTACACAATGAGGTAAGTATGAAACTCATACCGATTCTGTTAATTCTTGTACACAAATATACAGGATAAGCAGCGTTTTACACTATATTTTAATAAAAGACAAATTGTTAAGACATCGTAGTTTTTCATCTATCGAAACTGGTTACGAAACAGATTATTATACGTTTACTTCACTTGTATAAGAATGAAATGGTGTTTATAAATTGCTTTTATGAATATTTGCTGTTATTGACCATTTAATTTTGTTTAAAGATTCTTCATTCATCATAATCATCAGCCTATGAACGATTGAACGTGCCACTGCTGGGTACCGGTCTCCTTTCACGGATAGGAGGGAGTTTTCTCATCCCTTCTTCATTACAACTTGTCTCATATTAAAAATATGTGTACTTACTCATAAAGCAAAATAAGGTTTAGCACCGATCACTTAAATGGCAAAAGAAGGACTTATTAATAACTTAAGGAATATGGCATCCACAAATTATTATAAACGGCAGAAACTTACAGAGAGAACAGAGTTTTAAGATATTTCAGTCCCATTATAATATATAATTGCATTGTGGTTTCAATTATAATAAAAAGACTTGCTTAATTACCTATAAGCTTCTATAAAAACAAGATGGTAGTGAAATTAATACTTATGGGAAATATTAGGTGACTGAAATATTTTGTAGAACAGAAACATCCCACCACCTCTGAAGAAATAGACCCTAATTGTACAATTTGTACACAACTGGCCTTAACAGTTAATCCCCAAGTTAAGACAACTTACAGAGATTCTAAATTGAAACTCGTTTAATTATGTTCACATTTAACAGTGAAAATGAATCAATCTAAGTCATCAGTATTTTTTGTATCTTAAGCAGTATAATTACTTCACGAATAACAAACAAAAAACTAAAATGAAACAGATTGTGAAGTTAGATAATAACCAGCACAGTTACGCTCAAAGTTGCAAAAACGCGTAATTAATCGCCTATTTAGACGATTGAATTTTTAAAAGTTCTTTTCTTATGAGCTTCATTTTACACAGACACTGTATAAAAAATAGTCAATGTTTAAATATTTACGTAGCTCAAGGCAACCTTCTCTTAAATTAGAAAATAAAATTGGATTATAATAATGTAAAAGAAAATTATTGCAACTAAAATAATTGCAGAAGGACGGATTCGATATCATTATCACAATATAAATATATAAATGGTACTGCTAAATACTTATTTGTAAAACTAAACTTAGTCTAAATATGACTCAATGAGGTGTCCCCAATTCCCCATATTAAAATGATAGACGCCTCTATTTACTGTAATGGTGAATTTGGTAGAAAATCGTAAGCACTTACGAAATTATTAAAAATATCCTCTTTGAAACTGGTTACAAAGTTGGATGTTTTTACTACGTGCATTGAGGTCAATAATAAGCGAAGAAATGTCTTTTATTTTTTCACTTCTGCTTATACAATAAAGCTTTCATTTAGGTTAGATGTTATCATTGTACACAGGTAATAGCTAATTATTCCCCTTCCAAAGAGTCGTAACATTTAGAGACATCTATAGAATTTAATCTAATATTTATGAACACCTTGTATAATTATGCGTAGGTATATCTGTCTAGAGATTTCGTTGTCTTTAACTATGTCTAATTATTGCCTAATATATGAATCACGTGATATATTTGAAAGAACTTTATGCAAACACTAATTAAAATTATTGTCATATAGAATCGACAAAATTTCCTCACGGGACTTATATTTTATTCATAATTTGGTATTGCACGTATACCTACTTTTGATGCAAATGAACTTACAATATGAGGAACACCTAATTATTAAATTAAATTTTGTAGTTTATTAATTCGTTTTCAACCCGACTATCTATTTAATTTTTCGATGTTTTTGAAACCAATAGGAATGTTTTACATATACATCTTATTAGAGTTTTATTTGATAAACTTCTTTTTTTATCAAAAACGCATTGAATTGAGAAATGCGTCAGTTATTTTAATATTTCGGCCGCTAAACCACCCCCCTTAAAATTCAACTCACGATGTACCGTTTCAATCTCCCCTTAAAAATTAGTCTTTCGGTGTACTGTTACAATTTCCCCCTTAAAATTTTGTTCTTCATGTTCCTCTAAATTTAGCTGGCATGTGAATACCCTGTATTTGTATAAGGACCACTGTACAGTGAGCTGCCGGAGTGACTCTTTCCGCGCCTGCGCGCCAGGATGAATGCGATGGCTGCGATCACGCACGCCATGAGGATGACTCCCGCTATGCAGATGCCGATCGCGAAGTTGCGCTGCGATATGCAGATTTCGTCTTCTTTCTGTAAGTATAATAAAGGAATTCAATAAATTGTGTATATATAATCGTTAACCACCTAAATCCTAGCCTCTTAAAACTTAGTAAGGAGATACATATGCTATTCTGTATTCGTAATCTGAACATTATAACCTGAATATATTTTTTAATTAAATGATGTTGAACGTTTTCATCTGTTCGAAGCCACATACCATCAAAACACCTTGAACATTTTCTCGCGACCGTTTTGCCTTATTTTTTATCAATCCGAACAGTTCTTTTATTAATCGATAGATGCCGACGATACATTGCGGAATTCCATATTAAATTAATGGATTATATTATAGTTGTTTTGCTATTCGATGAAATTATATCTTGTACCTTTATACCTTTAACCAAGACAGTATTTCGCGACATTGCAAAGGAGCTGAAATATCCTTTTACCATTTGTGTTGTCGCATTTTGCTGGCTCTCTAAAGATCGTTCGCTCAGGAAAAACTCTTTTACTTTGCACATGATACATCGATTCGATCATCGATCGAGAGATGGATCTCACGATGTATCGTCATACATCCCTCCCCTCCCGCCGTAAAATTATAGCATTTTCGGTATGTCACAATCCCTTCTTCAATTCCCTTCAAAACTTCGCCTTCATTTGATTGGTATGTGTTCCGTTATTTATCATTATTATTATTTATTATTAAAAAAAGTTACACAGAATTACAGTAAAAACTATGGCAATGTGAACTACAAAAAAACATAGATAAACTTAAAACTAGTTCAATTTAGGCGACGTAACTGCGTGGCTCCGTTGCGTCGTCTGATCTATTGTTCTGGAACTGCCGAAACACTACACCCTTCGGCAAGAAGTCTGCACTTGCGATGGTGTCCTGCAGTGGTCGCGGCATTTTATTATATTAGTATAAGGTGATGTACTAACCTTCTCGCTGGTGACTTGGTCGTTGTCGGGCGAGTCCTGCTCGTTAACGTAGAGACCTGAGAACACCTCGACGGTGGCAGGCGAGCCTTCCTCCTGCCGGCGCACGCGTCGCTTGTGCGAGCATGGCTCCTGTAACGTTTAACACGAGTATAGTGTAAAATTCCACTGGAAGGAATCAAAATCAAAATATTCTTTATTCAAGTAGGCCTAGGTACAAGCACTTTCGATTTTCAATAGAGAGAAGTCTTTGCTGGGAGACATACAATATGATCCAACATTTGTTGCAAGGATTAGGGAAAACCGAGAAAATCCTAAACAGATCATTTAAGGAGATTTTTGAAGAAATATAAATATGTAGTAGAAACAGCAAAACACGTAAGTGACCGTTTGCCGTCAATGCCTACCAATGGCCACTTTAGTGTATGGTTGATTTACAATTTCAGAGATAACTACTGCCTATGACATAATATTTTCTTCTGTTTCCGCGATTATTACTCATTGAAATAAAACAATTTAACGTCCTCCCGTGACCATGGAAAGCTGGAAAGCTTCCGAAACGTCGGGAACTAAAATGAGATAATATACGCGATATAATCCGTTAAATTGTTTTATTACTGCCTATGACATTCATCAAATTTTTGGTGTAAGCAATTGTTCTCCTACTTTCTGTTTCTGATAAATATCATGTACGTGTGAGAATTTCTGACGTATTTGTATGTAATCTTGGAAATCTTCAATCTAGCTGCAAGATCTGTTTTCCATCATGCAAATTGAATGTTTGTCACTTGCAAGAGGAGGTTGTTCCCTGTCCAGGTAATCCGAGGTGGCAATGGTATGAGATCCTTTAAGAGGAGAGTAAGTAAATAGATGCTTAAAGGTTCGGCATCCAATACTTCCAACAGGCTTCGCTGGCTGCTTACTATCAAGTAGGCCAAACATTTTAAGTTTGCTAATGTTAACATCATACGTTTATGAGCTAGATTTTCAATCATGGAGCAACTTCCAGTCCGTTCCTCTTCCACGTTTGCCATCATAGTATTATCCATATCCATAGGATGTATAATATTATAAATGCGAAAGTAACTTTGTCGGACTGTTACCTTTTCAGGACTAAACCACTGAAGCGATTTAGATGAAATTTGGTAAGCAGATAATTTGAGACACTGGAAAGGACAGAATAGTTTTGTATTCCGGAAATTATCTCTCAGGGGGGTGTAAATTTGTATAGGGAATCAATCATTAAAACAGGCTACTCAGAACTTGGTAACGAGGACGAAGTAATATATAAGGGAATACTCACACAGTCAGTGGGATGGTTGAGATCGCACAGCTTCACCTCACAAGTATAGTACACACTGGCCGTGTAAGGGAACTTGTGAGCCGGGAAGGAGACCCGCGCGTCTTGCCGCTCGCTGCCGTACTGGAACATGCCCATTATCTCCCCGTCTAATGGACAACTGTGAAACAAATCGCAGTTAAATAAAGGCTCAGTAATAAATAAATATTGCATGTCAATTTTACACAAATCAAACTAGTCCCATGGTAAACTCAATAAGGCTTGTGTTATGGGTACTAGACGACGATATATGTAATAGATATATGTACTTATATACATAGGAAACATCCAAGACTCAGGAACAAATATTCATACTCATCACACAAATATTTGGCCTTACCGGGATTTGAACCCAGGACCTTCAGCTTCGCAGGCAACGTTACTCCCGCTGAGCCAAACCGGTCGTCAAAATATAGCAATAAGTGGTCGCTCACTATGGGGCTCTTAAGAAAGGTTCAAGTTGCTCAAAGGGCAGTAGGAAGCTATGCTCGGAATTTCTCTGGAAGATCGCATTAGAAATGAGGTGAACATATTTTTGTGACGAGCTTTTTTAATAGACTCTATTTTTCTTTGAACACCCTTCAACTACTTATTGAAACGATTATAAAGAGCCCAAACTCGGTAGGATTGCATTATTTACACACATTAGTACAGAGATCCTATGACCATCATCCGACTCCATCATCAGGGACGATAGTACCTATCGTAAAACAAATCTTCACATTTTAGGTCCACCGGAAAGTGTTCAAATTGCAGGATTTGACCCAACAAATTTACATTCTAACACCGCAGTTAAAAACCTTATTAAAGTTGCTCCGATATCGTCGGACTTGGTAACCCGCTAGCGTAGCATAGTAACAATGCGCGTCACCAGTTCGCCACGTCCAATGAGCGTGCTGCTCGTGGTGTTAGGTTCGTTAGCTATGGACCCCTCTCTCCAAGTCTACATACATTGGATACAAGAGGGCGACATTTGACTGGAAGTGAAATTTGCAATTTGGTTATTTTATTTATAAGAACCAGAGACAGATTCATGTTGTTCGGATCTTCCATAGAATTTAGATCCGGTTTACCAATCCTAACTGGGAGGGATGATAAATGATCATGATGCTGGTGTTTACCCATCGTTAGCGATGAGGCTCTGCTCAGCCCAGCCTAAGCCATCTCGGACGGAACACTCGGAGACCAGGAGACCGTAGCGCCGCTGCTTCTCCAGAGACACTACTAGAGTCAGCGTGTCGCCGATTCGTACATTGGACGCCACCTGGAAAACAAGAATCGAAATCAATCAAATCAAATCAATCAAAATATTCTTTATTCAAGTAGGCCTAGATACAAGCTCTTTCGAATTGTCAGTTTCATTGAGAGAAGTCTTTGCTGGGAGATATACAATATGATCCAACATTTGTTGCAAGGATTAGGGAAGACCCAGAAAAACCTAAATCAAACGTTTATCCCGCAAATAGGCCATACCGACATTCAGAAGCTTGCATTTTGACTTTTGACAGACTCTGTTGTCAGTTCTACAGAAAATATTTCGAATAACAGAAAGTTGAAAAAACCTTTCACCACGAATTATATTTTAAACTTCGAGTAACATGCATTGGTAATTATAATAATTAGGTTAGAAATATTTTAATTTATTCAGTCACGCAGGAGTTTCATTTATGTGTTTATTAAATTATTCAATGTAGGTGACTGTTTATGTACTCATTATAATTCGGTATGAGTTGAATTCTAATTGGCGGTAGCGGTATGAACCGCTATCTTACGGTGCGAGTACCTAACGATTTGAGTCATATTGCTCAAACATAACGCTATACATATAATAATTGTAAAGAAATATATGATTTCTTATTCTACAGATACGGCAAAATGTTGGAATGTATATGGCGCGTATGTTAATCCAAATGGCAATCCATAGAATCCATAAGAGCCATATAAAGGCATCAGTGTCATGGCGGCCATTTTTGTGTTACGACATTTAGATGTAATCACACTAATGTCGATAATATTTTACATGTCAAAGAAATATAGATGTTTGTTACGAAATCATGCGTTGAACTAATTTAAGTGAAACTTAGAGCACATAAGGAAACTAATTGACGACACCTAATATATTTTAACACAGTTGAAGCCACAGTACGACAAGGTGTTATTTGCTGTTATTCTTCTGTTCAGTATACACTTGGACATCTTGTATGGATTTTTGTTTCATGCTGCGACTATATTTAAATTCACGGCCCTGTTCTTTTAGTATCGGTCAATCGTTTAGCATGCGGTCTTCCAAATTATATCCTACACCAAACACTTACTTCTTTACAGAAATAAAATGTAATATTCTGGTTACCTGTTTATCTTTAGGGTCCCCTTTGTAAATTTTCATCGTAACGGAGGGCAGCAGGCCAGAGTCTTCATCATATTCGTCTCTGTAATAGATAAATACTCATTTATCATTAGAAACTAGGTGGTTTCACTGCTATCTTTATTTATTTAAATTAACAACTAGTAACGAGGACGACTATGGATCATTTGTGGCTTTACAGGTGGGACAAACGCCTTAGGGGCGAGTCTGAGAATACTAAGGTTGGTTTTGGTGCTATTTCCTTTGGAATGACAATTTTTTTCAGCAAACATCAATATGTGGCACATATTTCGACATGAATTCGTTTAGAGCGGAACCGAGTACATATGCAACAGTCTTACTGTTCGTCCAGGGTGTTGGAGCTGAGGGCAGAGGCTCGAGGGTAGACGTGGTAATGTGCTAAGTCGCGGCGCCGGTAGCGGCAGCGCACGTGGTATCCTCGGCCTTGTCCAGTCACTAGCCGAAGGTGGGGCTGCACGATGATATTGTTGAAGTATTCCACCGTGCCATCGTCCTGGAATAGAAAATTATTCAAAATTTAAATATGTATCCTATCATATCCTAATCCTCTATCCTATCCAAAACTTTATTGAACTGAATAAAATCTATCACGTCAAGGGAAAATGTGATTTCTTCCAAAATATTCAAGGTTATTGAAGTTTTTGTCCGGGTTCGGCTATAATCAAGATGGCAGCCCTAGCTATGGCTATAATCAAGATGGCAGCCCTAGCTATGGCTATAATCAAGATGGCAGCCCTAGCTATGGCTATAATCAAGATGGCAGCCCTAGCTATGGCTATAATCAAGATGGCAGCCCTAGCTATGGCTATAATCAAGATGGCAGCCCTGGCTATGGCTATAATCAAGATGGCAGCCCTGGCTAGGGCTATAATCAAGATGGCAGCCCTGGCTATGGCTATAATCAAGATGGCAGCCCTAGCTATGGCTATAATCAAGATGGCAGCCCTAGCTATGGCTATAATCAAGATGGCAGCCCCAGCAATGGCTATAATCAAGATGGCAGCCCTAGCTATGGCTATAATCAAGATGGCAGCCCTGGCTATGGCTATAATCAAGATGGCAGCCCTGGCTATGGCTATAATCAAGATGGCAGCCCTGGCTATGGCTATAATCAAGATGGCAGCCCTGGCTAGGGCTATAATCAAGATGGCAGCCCTGGCTATGGGTATAATCAAGATGGCAGCCCTGGCTATGGGTATAATCAAGATGGCAGCCCTGGCTATGGCTATAATCAAGATGGCAGCCCTGGCTATGGGTATAATCAAGATGGCAGCCCTGGCTATGGGTATAATCAAGATGGCAGCCCTGGCTATGGCTATAATCAAGATGGCAGCCCTGGCTATGGCTATAATCAAGATGGCAGCCCTGGCTATGGCTATAATCAAGATGGCAGCCCTGGCTATGGCTATAATCAAGATGGCAGCCCTGGCTATGGCTATAATCAAGATGGCAGCCCTGGCTATGGGTATAATCAAGATGGCAGCCCTGACTATGGATATAATCAAGATGGCAGCCCTGGCTATGGGTATAATCAAGATGGCAGCCCTAGCTATGGCTATAATCAAGATGGCAGCCCTGGCTATGGCTATAATCAAGATGGCAGCCCTAGCTATGGGTATAATCAAGATGGCAGCCCTGGCTATGGCTATAATCAAGATGGCAGCCCTAGCTATGGGTATAATCAAGATAGCAGCCCTGGCTATGGCTATAATCAAGATGGCAGCCCTGGCTATGGGTATAATCAAGATGGCAGCCCTGGCTATGGCTATAATCAAGATAGCGGCCCTGGCTATGGCTATAATCAAGATGGCAGCCCTGGCTATGGGTATAATCAAGATGGCAGCCCTGGCTATGGGTATAATCAAGATGGCAGCCCTGGCTATGGCTATAATCAAGATAGCAGCCCTGGCTATGGCTATAATCAAGATGGCAGCCCTGGCTATGGGTATAATCAAGATGGCAGCCCTGGCTATGGCTATAATCAAGATGGCAGCCCTGGCTATGGGTATAATCAAGATGGCAGCCCTGGCTATGGCTATAATCAAGATGGCAGCCCTGGCTATGGGTATAATCAAGATGGCAGCCCTGGCTATGGCCACTATCCCTATCAGAACAAGTGGCAGCGTATTGCGTGGCGAGTGGTCGTGACATCCGGCTATGCTAACCCGAAAGTCGTGGCTAGTCGTGGCAACTTCACGATAATTAATACTTTATACATGTATGCGATTCGTACCTATAGCACCTAATATATTATACATAAATGTAGGCGAAAAATGCTCTGCATACCCTGGAACGCATGCCGCATTAATGTCCCCATAATAGCCGGGCCCAACTCAAGCTGGAAAGTCAGCCAAGGCTATCAACCCTCTGCCTCCAACGAGTGCTACAATAATACTAATTTCTATTTAAGGCATTATTCTATTTGACATATTGTGGCCAACTGTAATTTAATTATTTAATATTTAAAATTAAGATATAAATATTGTACGCGTCTCTGAGGCAGGACATGATGATTCTATATTATTTATTTAAGATCTGTATAATTCATGACCATATAATATTATTTCAATTTGTAAATAATTTGGTCACATTGTCCGCAAAGACCCTGGCAACTTGGACAGACTGGTGGTGATGGGGAAGATGTACGGCACCAGACCACGGGGAAGAAGCCCAATACCATGGTGCGATCAAATATCCGACTCAGGATACGACACTTAGCAGCGCGCTCCACAAAGCAACCGACAGGGAGAAGTAGAGAACTGCCATCGATAACTACAGAAAATTAAAAAAATTAAAAACTCCCCGACATAAATGAACACAACGCCCCGACAGCAAGAGCCATTGCGCTGTTAAACAAGTTCCTTGCACAAGTCCAGGATGCTGATGTATTTGCAGACTCATGGCTGACGCTTAAACTTAAAATTATAATGTTTGTAAACAATTGTAACCAATAATTATGTGCCGGTATTTTTGTCAAATTATTATAAGTCTAGTTTAACTTTAATAAGATGTGTACAATGTCATAATATGTAGGTATACAAATTTATCTTGTGGGCATTTCGGCTTGACTGTAAGTCCACAAGACGTTTAATATAAATAAATAAATAAATAACAACAAAATTTGTAGTTCCTAGCTTCAATATTGGCTGAGATCCGGTCACTTGTTCCACTAAAAGCTGAATATCTTGGAGACGAGTGCTCCGTTTTTAATCAAACAAAGCTAAGAACACTCGGGATAAAATGATCTATGACACAGAAAAAATCCGAACTCAAATCGGTCTATCCGTATGGGCGCTAGGATGGCACAGACAGATACACAGATACACAAAGCCACAGAAACGTTAAACTTGTAACACCCCTCTTTTTGTCGGGGGTTAAAAATACTAATCGGCGGAGTCACGATCCTCACCAGTGAAAGACTGACTTAGAAAAAGGAAAAATGTATGTATGTATGTAAGGAATTGTATGGGTACCTCCCAGACTTAGAATTAGAGATTTTTATTTTTGTTTCTAATAGAAGACGAAGCGTAAGTAGGACAGTTACAATAATTTGGGCAGTTAATAGTTCAAAGATTAAAAATGTCGGCATACGATAAAATAAACTGTTCCACAACTTCATTACAGTAATGTTATTAGGGTGGCACAATGGGGGGATGTGACGTCACGTCCGGCCGCCGGCACCCTGCGTCTGCGCACGGAAGGAACCGTTCCGAAGTTGAATTTTTAATTTCGTATGACTCAGTTTTATGTTATGTCATGATATCAAACTAAATAAGTTATAAATGTAAGTTTGTCGCTTTTATCTTGTAAATAAATGCGAAAGTTCGTTTATTGATTTTTCCTTCTTCACGACAATAGAAATACGAATTGTCGTGATTTGTATATAATGGAAAGTGATATAGGTTACTTTTTATTTTCCATCTCTTGGGTCTAATACTTGATTTTCATGCTCACCATTTTTGCTACTTTCAAAGCGAATATTTCCGATAATATTCACTAAATCATTTTTTTTTCTATAAACCTCAAAGTGTTTCTAGAAGAACTGTCGAACGATGTGCCACACATTGATATTTACTGAAACATTTTTTTTTTCAGTTTCGGTTACATTTATGGAGTGCCCCCGTTAGAAATATATATATTTTTCTAACTATCAAACGAAGTAGCGGCTTTCACCTATGTTCCAAATTTGATCAATATACATTTTATAGATTTTGAGTAAAATGGCTGCGACATACGGACGGACGGACGGACAGAAGGACATGAACAAACTATAAGGGTTCCGTTTTTGCCATTTTGGCTACGGAACCCTAAAAATGAAACCGTTCGGACCTAATAAATAAACCAAATGTCAAGACAATCCAACCACAGGAAGTGTGTGGAAAGTGTAGGTTCATGAATACGCAATACAGACATCTAGCCATTTCAGTTAATTAAAAGCTAATTAAGGTAGTAAATTGATAATAGTCACGCGCACGACAACTTCAACAAAACCGAACCATACACAAAAACAGAGTGACAGCTAACCAGAACGTTGAAGAAGAAATTATAGACCAAGGTTTCGTGAAGAAACGTTAACGTGCGTGACCACAACGAAACAATAGACAACAATACGAACGTAATAGACAATCAAGCAGAATTGGACGTTATTTTTAAAGTTCGAAAAGCTATTGCAAACGCTATGTTATTTTCGATTTTTAGGAACACAATATAAAGAAAGGTGTTTGAATTGAACGAAGATATACCATATGTTGTTGCTAGTAAGAGCGTAAAGGAATTTGCAAAATGAATGTTAATTCTACAATCTTTTCGTTCGGCTTCTGACGAAATGCGAAATATGTTTCTCACGAACCTTAACCTTGGGTTAGAAAATGATGGGATTTATTTGCAAGTTTTTGTTGTAAACATTGCGTAATCGATAATAGTAAAATATGACAGCATAGATTACGGTAGTTGTTGCAAAAGGATATTTTACGTGCATTCCCTTTTACGTCGGTGGTTAAAATATGTTTTGGTAATATAGATAGTGACTAAATCTGAATTATTAATCCGTCATGTAGATTAATAAAAAATATTGGAACAGTATTTGTCCTCAAACTTCCATGGACCGTCTACAGTCTTCCACGCGGCTAACCCATTTAAAAATTAGCAAAAAACAAATAAAATGTCGCTTAAATTTAGACCGTGCCATAGTTTGTATTTCATAAATTTCATACTGTTCTAGCGTTTTGACACCACTCAAAAAGTAGACGATTCTTATTTTTACAACAAAAATAAAGAAATATATATGTGCAACAAGAGACCAAAGTCGTTTTTTGCTGCGAGTGCCTGCCTACGTTGAATCTCGAACCAGCGAATGATTCTATTATTGAATCCTGAACGTAACGAGTGATTCAAAGCACGGGGTGCAAATAACTTTGGTTTCTTGTGACAGATACAACTTTTCACCTCAACAGTGCATACGTAACTGATTAGGTGTATCAGAAATCAATCAATCAATCAATTTATTGGATGGTCATGTGTTTACATCAAAGGTGTTCGTTATTGCTTAGTATAATCAGTACATCATGTCCTGCCGGAGGTGTAAAATAATTTCAATATGACTTTATGCTATATTAAATATCAAATGTTTAATTACATCAAATATTCAGTATTTTTTTTATATAATGATAATAATATAGTTAATTTTAGTATCGTTTTTGGAAAAGAATTAATATTATGTCATAGGCCGAGTTCCACTTACTTATCTAAGTATTCACGTATGCTATAAATACATTTGTTGGCTAAGAAACTAAGGAAATCTTTTAAAATCTGAACACTATCCTATTTGTATTGAAAACATTAAAAAAATACAAGTGTATTGCTAAAACGCTCCTATCAGACGCGTATGTAATTTCCTATCTCAATATTTCGCGAGTGATTATGACGTATTACAATCACCTTCGTTCGGCTACCTGACTTAGCAAAAGGTCACACGCCACATATTTTCTAGTGGCCCAATAGAAGTAATTTTAACCGACTTCACGAAAGGAGGACATTTTACAAGTAAGTTTTTAAAATCATAATATTTTGCTTGTTACATTACGCGATGTCTTCGCCGTTACGTAGTCTTGATAATTTTTTGATAAGGTATAATTTTGAGGTCGTTTTAATCATAGTAAATTATTTTTCTACTCGTCGACTTTAATCCCTCAATAAGAACTTCATAGACTAAACTTTAATAGCATACTTTTCAATGTCGGATACTCTATGGCACTTCCAACTGAACTGATATATTCATAAGCCAACACTTTATTTCATAAGCCAACACTTTGAATGCAGTATAATGATTTCAAAAATAGAACTTTGGGAAATATAAAATTTCTTTGTATGATGAAACTCGTTTTAACGCAAATATAAAAATATATAAAAAAAAAATCTCTCCTTTTAAGAAAGCCGGGTGGAAAATAGCTTTTCCATCCCTAGGGTGGAAAGTATTTTATTGTTACGATTTGATGATGGTGATGATGATGATGATGATTATGATGGTGATGGTGGTGGTGATGGTGATGGTGATGGTGATGGTGATGATGATGGTGATGGTGATGGTGATGATGATGATGATGGTGATGGTGATGGTGATGATGATGATAATGATGATGATGGTGGTGGTGATGATGACGGTGATGCTGATGGTGATGGTTATGGTGATGGTGATGGTGATGGTGATGGTCATGGTCATGGTCATGGTCATGGTCAAGGTGATGGTGATGGTGATGGTGATGGTGATGGTGATGGTGATGATGATGATGATACCTACTCGTAGAAAAAGTATTGTATACAATCCATACTAATATTATAAATGCGAAAGTGTGTCTGTCTGTCTGTCTGTCTGTTACCTCTTCACGCTAAAAGCGCTGAACCGATTTGGATGAAATATGGTATGGAGATAGTTTGAGTTGCGAGGAAGGACATAGGCTACTTTTTATCCCGGAAAATACCCTTATTCGCGATAAACGAATTTAAGGCGGACGAAGTCGCGGGCAGAAGCTAGTAGTTATATAATTAGCTTTTTAAGTCTCGTACCTTAATTAGGCCACTCAGCAAGCTTCGTGGCCTAAACGCGGTACTCGACTGAAAAAACATACATTATATAACGATTGCATAAAATAATATATGTAAGTGGTAATTTCATATTATTCTACTGTTTATTTAATTATTTTAGTTTTGAATTGACTGCGAAAATGTGGACCATGTACATTTAAATTTGTAATTAAGGGGCTACCCAGAAAAATTCGGTAAATTTGCCTGTTCTTAAAGTGATATAATATTATCCCACTTGGTGCAAACCACAAAAAAAAAAATATATTGTAGCTTGGTATTTGGCCTTTATATTAGTTTACTGGAATGTTATAATACTTATTAAATCAAGAAAAAGGTTCGTTTAGTCCTTTTTCTCTCTTAAATTGGTATAGGCTCCCTCGTCAAGCGACGCTTCGACATGGGACTAAAACCAATAAGTGGGTAATGATGTTCACTTTAAAATACTTTACTGGTTTTTCAATAGGTCCTATAGTTTTTTTAAAAAAGTAGTAAAAACATGTTTTTTGTCGTAAAACTAACAAATTTTGATGGCACTTATTTGTTTCGGTGACTCGTGAAGATAAACTGAAACAGTATATTGGTAACAACGGTGGTTGTCAACACGATGAGACATATTCTACAAGCACACGCTGAATAAGGGTCCCCTGATGGGAACAAAATACAAATCTGGTGATTTGTGTAGGTATAGGTAAATTAGGTTATGTAGATTGGTATTGGTAAATTAGGTAAGTTGGTAAGTAAATTGTTCAGCGGGCGTCTGCACAGACTGCGTAGATTAAGGGTTGATTATGCCAAGGGAGCCTACTGCCCTAAGTCCCTAACCTAACCTTAACTTACGACTTTAACCAGGATATCTGTTACCAGGTGACCTAAGGTAACAGATGGATTCCTACGGGGAGGAATAGGGTCTTTGGAATGGTGATTTTCTCAATGCCGATCTTCCAGACTCAGAATGATCGATTAAGGCTTGAAGGTAGTCTTCGCCACAGTGAGAGGAACTTAGTCTAAGGGTTGGGTGGGACTATACACTCAGAGAGTAGCCCTGAGCACGCATGGGTTCGGGTATGGGAAAGTAGTGGAACACCAACGGACAATTGTTATCTGATTTATTTCTAATTCTTACGCTATATATACAAATAACAGCTACAGCACGCTACTACACATTCATCTTGTGTACTGTACGTGTAAACTGCAGACAATGCGTGAACCAGCTATTTTTCTGCATATTTCTCTTAATTTTGATTACTTGCATCTAGGTCGCTAGCCTTGCTTATTGACGCTGATGCAAGTATGTTATCTGTTCTCTGGACAATATACAACACAGAAAAGTGAAGAGCTTCGGATACAAGGTCATTCGCGTATGGGAGCCCCTTAACTTATAATTTTTATTTATGTTCATTTCTTAGGTATTTTGTTTATCTGATAATCAGAGCCTGGAATTCACGTATCATTTTCAAAGTGTGACACTGAGTTTTCACTTATCGACTTTTAATGTACGTATAGATACATTAATCTATTTATTTAATCGTATGGCATTTTTTAAATTATATATACATAGTTGATACATTAATGTCATATTCATGTCATGTCATAATTGTCATGTTATACTCATGTAGGTATGTATATACTGGTAATTAATCTGATGACCTTTCATTGGTAGTTTTATATGAAGATACCAGTCACTACGCCGCTTTAAAAAGTCCGACTCGCTTACCGAGGGTTTCGTACAAAATATACGCTAAGAACGGCTGTATCTATGAAAATCTAGTTTTAGAAGAGCCCTACTCCTAAGCAATATGCACGCGGTGTGGGATCATTTTATATTGAAAAATACATAGACCGACAACCTGTAACATAAAAAAAATCTGATTTATTTCGTGTGTGTTATAAGACCTACCTATCTTCACACCAAATTTCAAGTTTCTAGGACAACTGGAAGTACCCTATAGGTTTTCCATGGACGGCAATTTGTATGGAAACACCTTTTTAATGACTGCGTTGACTTAGTTTGATTTTTAGGATTCCGTAGCCTAAATGGCAAAAACGGAACCATAAGGGTTCGGCAAAAACGGAACCCTTATAGTTTCGTCATGTCCGTCCGTCCGTCCGTCCGTATGTCACAGGCATTTTACTCAAAAATTACTGCATATATATTGATGAAATTTAGAGGACAGGTGTCTTGTATAAGCCGCTACTTACATTGATAGTTCTCCATACATGTAACCAAAACGAAAAAAATTTTTTTCACCAAATATCAAAGTGTGGCTCATATTTCGACAGCTCTTTTATAAAAAAATTGATTTAGTGAATATTTTCGGAAATAATCGCTCCGAAAGTAGCATAAATAGTGTCCCCCCTCCCCCTATATTTTCTAAACCTGATGTCCAAGAAATATGAAAAAAATCACAAAGATAGAACTTAATAAATACTTTCAACAAAAAATGTTTTCAACATGACCGGATATACCGTTTTTGAGTTATTGCCGAAAAACTGTGCTTCTCAGCAAAAGGACTTACGTGCCGTGGAGATACGCTCTTTAGTGAATTGTTTGTATGGACGGCTGCGGAACCCTACACTGAGCATGGTCAGACATGCTCTTGACCGGTTTTTTTTACATCTTGGTGCCCCTTTAGAGGATATATAATTGGCCCTTGAGTTAGTAGACCGGTATGCTTCCATTACATCAACAAAGGCTTTGTAGATTGCTTTATTTCATTAAAAAAATAATTTCATCAACAACCTTTTCCCCTGAAACCATACAAATGTCATTAAGTTGATAAAGTTGTAAAAATGAAATGTCTGTACATTGAAGATATTTTCATGTAACGTTTTTCTATAAAATAAGGTACCACCTAGTACACCATTTTTAGTAAAGTTAAAACTGCCTTTTTTAGCCAGCCAGTAGTGGGAGTGAGTGACCTTTCTGATGGCCTTGCGGTGCGTCGGGCCTGGTCCGGTTTGTGACACTAATGGCTGGAAAGTTATAACTGAGGTCCTTGCTAAGGCATAATGGAGTACTTTTAACAAACTTATTATTGCCACCCACAAATTCCTTAATTTAAAGAATGAATTTGTGATAGCTAAACGTTTATAGTTTAACTAGTTGTTGCTGTTTTGACGTGATGAAGCCACAACGACACATACAAACATAAAAAAAAAAACCGTGACCTCGAATAGTTCCACGTATCATTTTTTTGAGAATTTTATTTTCGCGATTATCAGTCATTTAAATAAAACAATTCAAACAGATTATATCGCGTATATTGTACCGGATGACCCCATAATTATAGAATTATATAGATTTAATATAGGAAATGAAATATCTAAATAACTTATAAGCTAATAAAAATATAAATTATTCGATAACTTCATTTCATACCTTTCCATCTAACCCCGATGGAAAGCTATGAAATCATTACTTTGACTTAACAGTCAAAGGAATAACTCTTATCTAATCAAATATCAATTGTATGAAGCCCATAAGGCGATAAAATGCATAGTGGAATAATGTATGTAAACTTTCCACAGGTATTGCACAACATTTGCAACTATACCATAACATTGGTAATTTTCCATGAAAACCCAATATGTTGCACAATAATTGTTAATTGTAATTCTCAGAATTAATAAAATTACCCCCTCCCCAACCAATATACGGCTCGACTATAAAAGCCAAAGCTAATTCAATTGACAATAACCCCACTATATGTGGCATACGAATAAACATATAAATATAGAAACAGCCCCCATACTATTCATGTCGTAACTACAAGTTATCGGTACTACTTACTAGCCTTTGAAAATAATCGTCAAGTGAATTAGCTTCAGTCAGATAGATATCATAGTTAAAATAGGAAGCCTAAGTATTGGTTTAGGAACGGGATTTCGTTATAAACTGTGACTTTTTATTCTCTACTTCACCTACACTGCTCTTAAAGCTATCGAAAGGGGTTCAGACTGCTTTTACAGTCCTCAGTCTGCACATTGGTCACTTCGAGCCGGATTGATCCTAAGCTCAATAGAATAAAATGTCACAAAGAAACGAAAGTCCGTCTCCGTCGTCAGTAAGGACGACCGACACCCCCGGTGGTATTACCGATACCTCGGAGCAGAGCTCCGAAACGACCACGACCCAGACCTCCGAGTCGTCGAGGGTCACCAGAAGTGCTGCTAGAAGCGGCGCTACTGCGCCGTCGTTGGCACCTCCGCAAGCGCCTCCTGGTGCTGGGCGGAAGCGGCTGGTGGCGGCGCAGCCCCCTGGAGCCCTGCCCGCGCCTACTGGCGCACAGCAGGCTCCAGCTCCGGAGCTCCACTACAAAGTGCAACAGGCGGGCCCTAGTCCCGGCCCGGCTTCCGCGCTCCTCGCGGGCGCCGCCGGCGAGACCCAGGACCCCAACCAAGCACGAGCCCCCGCCGATGTCGTAGCGTCGTCACAGTACGACGCACAACGGTCGGTGATGGCACCGGGTACCGTGGTCAAAAAACCCATTGCGCCCAGAAAGACGCAATCAAAGGCCTCATCGCGGAAGTCGACAAAGGAGAGGCGAATCCAATTGGCAAAAGCGCGGGAAGTGCTAGCTGCAGCCAAACTAGTAACGCTTGAAGCGGAGCTAGAAACTAGTGAAGAAGAGGACAACGCAAGTGCCACGACGGATGTGGATACAAGCCGGCAGGTCGAGACCTGGTTGGACCGGCACCACCTCCCAGCCCTTGATTTGAATCCCCATAATTTTTCTTCTCAGTTACAGTATACGACGGGAGCGCCCGCTTTTACGCAGGCGCCCGGCGCGCATGCGCCGCCCGTCCCTGCGGCCACGATGCCCCCCGCGCCCCCTGCGCCCCCTGCGCCGATGTACGCCGTGCCACTACAAGCGCATGCGCCGCCCGCGCCTGCGCCTACGGCCACGCAGTACTCAGCGCTCCCGTCCGCCGTGCTTCACGGCTCTGCGGGACCCGCTGCGATGGATGAACTGGCGGTACAACCGTACGCGCCGAGCAACGACATCATGACCATCACAGAAGCGATCCGGAATGCCATACTGGCAAGCAAGCAAGATCCCCATTCAAGAAAAACGGCGGATCTACCAGTCTTCACAGGTTCCCGACGGCAATGGCTGTCATTCAAGCAGGTATATACGGACACTGCCCCGTACTACACGCCGGGCGAAAATACGGCGCGACTGCAGACAGCTACCCGAAACCTGAAAAATACGGCGATAAGTGATTTCGTCATATCCGGTGCCAAGCCGGAACTCATTATGGAGAAGTTGGAAGAGTGCTACGGCAACACGGCGACTCTTGCGGCGCTGGAATATAGAAATCTCCGTGAGCTGCCCAAGCTCACCGACAACGCGCAAGACATCTGTTCGTTCTCGCTCAAGCTCGGAACGATAATGGCTACGTTACAACTCGTCGACGCCCATGAAAGCAGATATAGCTCAGAAGTCCTGCGATCGCTCCATGATAAGCTAACAGTGAATTTACAATCAAAATGGTATACCTACTCAGCTGACAAACCGAGGCGCGAAAGCGATGTCATGCTGATGGTAAATTTTATGCGAGAAGAAGCCAGATTACGAGAACCGTACACCGTAATCAGTGACGCAACCCAGGTGCCGCCGCGCCATCAGCCCTTCCAGCAACGAAGCCACTTCAACGCGCCCTACGCACCGCGCCCGCCCGGCCAATTTACAAGGTACAGTGCGCCACATACATATCCGCAGCCCGCCGCCGTCGCGCAGCCGCGACCCGAGAGGACCCATACCGCCACGGAGAAGAAATGTCCGGTATGTGAGAGTACACAACATAGTGGCGGCAGAGAGTGCGCGACGTTTTTAGATATGTGTGTAGATAAACGGCGGGAGATTGCAAAAACGGCGCAGATGTGTTTTAAGTGCCTACATCTCTGGGAAAAACAACATTTTTGCAAGAAAATGATTTGTTCAGTGCCCAACTGCGGGAAAAATCATCATGTGCTAGTGCATAAAGACAATATTAAATCAGTTACAGATACGGTTGCGAGTGAAACAGTGTTGTGTGCATGGACCCACAATGACTCTCCCTCCGTCGACCCCGTCCACGGTGCCGCCGGGCCTGCTAAGAAGCCCACCTACACGGCAAGCGCGCCGGACGGAGTCTACGCTGCGCCACCACTGCCAACCAGCCCGCCCGCACCTACTGGTGCCGCTTGGAAGCAGCTGGCAACCGCGCAGCTCCCGGAAGCCCTGCACGCGCCTAGCGGCGCACAGCGGGCTCCTTTGCCGGCCCCGCGACTTAGCGCGCCGGCGCCCGAGCCGCCACTCGCAATCCAGGCGAGTGACGTCGGCCGGGCCAACATCACCGATCGGCGCCCCCGACGCAGCGCTCGCCGAGCGCGACGCCGTCGGTCGCGCCACCCATCACAACATTCAGAAGTCCTGCACGCGCCTAGTGGCGCACAGCGGGCTCCCATGCCGGCCCCGCGACTTATCGCGCCGGCGCCCGAGCCGCCACTCGTCCTACACACGAGTGACGTCGGCCGGGCCAACAACACCGATCGGCGCCCCCGACGCCGCACTCGCCGAGCGCGACGCCGTCGGTCGCGCCGCCCAACCGCACAGCACTCAGAAGCCCTGCGCGCGCCTAGTGGAGCACAGCGGGCTCCCATGCCGGCCCCGCGACTTATCACGCCGGCGCCCGAGCCGCCACTCGTCCTACACGCGAGTGACGTCGGCCGGGCCAACAACACCGATCGGCGCCCCCGACGCCGCACTCGCCGAGCGCGACGCCGTCGGTCGCGCCGCGCAACCGCGCAGCTCCCAGAAGCCTTGCTCGCGCCTAGTGGCGCACAGCGGGCTCCCATGCCGGCCCCGCGACTTATCGCGCCGGCGCCCGAGCCGCCACTCGTCCTACACACGAGTGACGTCGGCCGGGCCAACAACACCGATCGGCGCCCCCGACGCCGCACTCGCCCAGCGCGACGCCGTCGGTCGCGCCGCCCAACCGCGCAGCTCCCAGAAGCCCTACACGCACCTGGTCGAGCACAGCGGGCTCCTTTGCCGGCCCCGCGACTTAGCGCGCCGGCGCCCGAGCCGCCACTCGCAATCCAGACGAGTGACGTCGGCCGGGCCAACAACACCGATCGGCGCCCCCGACGCCGCACTCGCCGAGCGCGACGCCGTCGGTCGCGCCGCCCAACCACGCAGCTCTCAGAAGCCCTGCACGCGCCTAGTGGCGCACAGCGGGCTCCTACGCCGGCCCCGCGACTTATCGCGCCGGCGCCCGAGAGGAAAGCGCGCCGCCCACGGCGCCCGAGAAATCGCAGCGACGCGCCTTACACACCGCGTCCGCGCCGCCCACGGCGACAGCGCGCCGCCTGCGGCGCAAGAGACACCGCAGCGCGAGAACAGCGCGCCACCCACGGCGCCCAAGAAATCGCAGCGACGCGCCTTACACACCGCGTCCGCGCCGCCCACGGCGACAGTGCGTCGCCGGCGGCGCCCAAGACAGCGCGCCGCCCACGGCGCCCGTGTCATCACAGCAGACCTGAGCATCGAGCCACAACAGCCGACGTCTGCGAGCATCAGGCAACATCAACGAGTCACCGGCACCGGCGAAGTTTCCTATGACTAAGGTCATAGTGGCGGGAGAATGTACCGGATGACCCCATAATTATAGAATTATATAGATTTAATATAGGAAATGAAATATCTAAATAACTTATAAGCTAATAAAAATATAAATTATTCGATAACTTCATTTCATACCTTTCCATCTAACCCCGATGGAAAGCTATGAAATCATTACTTTGACTTAACAGTCAAAGGAATAACTCTTATCTAATCAAATATCAATTGTATGAAGCCCATAAGGCGATAAAATGCATAGTGGAATAATGTATGTAAACTTTCCACAGGTATTGCACAACATTTGCAACTATACCATAACATTGGTAATTTTCCATGAAAACCCAATATGTTGCACAATAATTGTTAATTGTAATTCTCAGAATTAATAAAATTACCCCCTCCCCAACCAATATACGGCTCGACTATAAAAGCCAAAGCTAATTCAATTGACAATAACCCCACTATATGTGGCATACGAATAAACATATAAATATAGAAACAGCCCCCATACTATTCATGTCGTAACTACAAGTTATCGGTACTACTTACTAGCCTTTGAAAATAATCGTCAAGTGAATTAGCTTCAGTCAGATAGATATCATAGTTAAAATAGGAAGCCTAAGTATTGGTTTAGGAACGGGATTTCGTTATAAACTGTGACTTTTTATTCTCTACTTCACCTACACTGCTCTTAAAGCTATCGAAAGGGGTTCAGACTGCTTTTACAGTCCTCAGTCTGCACATATATTATCCTATGTCAGTTCCCGACCCCGTTGACCCCGTGAACAAGGAATAGCTTCCGAAACTTCGGGAACTCAAATGAGATAATATATATACGTACGCGATATTATCAGTTTAATTTTTATTTCAATGGATTTATAGTTTAAGTTTTTTACCAGGTTTTATTAAACTAACAATGTTAACAAAGCTGGCAGTTTCAAAATTTGCAAATGATTTTTCAATCACTTGCTGGTGTCTAATTGAGCTGAAACGCTTATTTAAATACTACAAGCTGCGGTTCGCGGAGAAAAAAAAGTCATAAGGTAGTAAGTATACTATAACCCTCAGAGAATACCCAGGTACCCATGTACCTAAAGTAGTTGAAGTCCGTGTAGCAGAGTTTGCGTGATCATAAGCCATAACGATACTTACAAATAGACAAAGAAAAAGCAAAAATATTTTTTATCGACTCAGTGACCTCGAAATAGTCCGTTACCATCATCTTTTTGAAAATATCTTGAATGTACAGATATTTTGATTTTTACAACTTTTTAATATGAGGTACATCCGACCGGTTTAGCTCGAAGGTCCTGGGTTCAAATCCCGGTAAGGGAAAATATTTGTGTGATGAGCATAAACATGTGCTCTCCGGAACAAATATATCTTGGATATTGTATATGCACATAAGTAAATATATTTAACGCTTAAACCGCTGAACTAATTTAGATGAAATTTGATACGGAGATAGTTGTGAGTCACGGGGAAGGACATTTTTATCCCGGAAAAATACTTTTATCCGCGATAAAAGAAATTAAGGCAGACGAAGTCGTGGGCAGAAGCTAGTTACTTATAAATCAAGCCTTATTGAGCTTACCATGGGACAAAATTGTCCTGTAATATTTAGACGTACGTCAGAGTGTAATAAAAAACATGGTAAAAGTACCTATCTTATCATCATCATCATCATTTCAGCCATATGACAGGCCTCCTCAATAGATTTCTACATGGGCCGGATAGAGGCGAGCCGCATACAGCGAGTCCCCGCAACCCTAACCAGGTCGTCCGACCACCTTGCGGGTGGCCTTTCCACGCTGCGCTTGCCGGTACGCGGTCTCTACCCGAGAACCTTTCTGCCCCAAGGGCGATCGGTTCTTCGAACTATGTGCCCTGCCTATTGCCACTTCAGTTTGCTTACCCTGTTTGCTATGTCGGTGACCTAGGTCCGTCTATGAATCTCCTCATTTCTGAGTCGATCTCGTAGAAAGATCTTGAGCAGCTCATAGTTAGAAACCACGTCTCGGCTCCGTAGGTCATCACTGGTAATACGCACTGGTTGAAGACTTTTGTCATAGTCATAGTCATAGTCATAGTTTTTTATTTGCTACAATCATGGTAATTACATTGTAGATGGCGGATAACATTTGTCAGTTCAGCACAATTCACAACTATATTGGCATGCAAATGTTTAAAGCTTTTAAATCCAAAATAATTAATAAATTTACACACACATAACTGATGAAAATTTCAATTAGAATAAGATTAAAATAAAAGTAAAATGTTAACAAATTATTGCTTAAGTCTAAGTATGTCAACGAATACAAAATTAAGACTTAACTATTATAACAAGCGAGCATTGCAGAGTCAGACAATAATAAAATATAGCAATCATGTGACTCTCGTCTCGACTCGTCTTCTAGCACGGAGGTATCCTGGACGAGAAGACACTTCGCGTTTCCCAAAAGTATCTTATGGGACCAAATGCAAGCAAATGCCGTATAATGTAAAATCGGACACGATTTAAGGAAACGCTGTGGAAAATGACCGGCGCACACAATAGCCCATAAACTAGTCACGACCGACTGTACATAAACTCAAACCCGACAAATATTAATGACAACTGTACTGAATTCAATCAACAGTTCACTGGCCTTAATTCTGTGGACCATTAGCCCAGTTTGGTATCGTTTCCTTATTTCACTGTGATGAGATTTATGATTTATGATACCATCATCATCATTTCGACCCATATAAATTCAAACTTCAAAGTTTTATTGTGCACAAAGATGCCCGCAACTTCGTTCGCGGAGGAGAAAAAGTCATAACCCCTCTTTTTCATTAGCGTAGTCGGGTAAAAAGTATCCCATAACCATCTGGAGATACCCAGCTACCCGTGTACCAAAAGTAGTTGAACTCCGTTAAGCCGATTTGGCGTGATGAAGCCACAATGACATATACAACATACATTCGCTCACCCCTTGCACCCCGCCCGATTGATCTGTCTAGAAGAAGACAGAAGTCTTCATCGGATGACTGTATTGATTTCTAGACTGTGGCTTTAGTAATGAAGCGTTTTTCGGAAAGTCCAAAAATGTGATTTTAATATTGTTGTATCTCTGGGAGTTTTTACAACAATGAAGTAGTTTTTTTCACCAATATTTCTGTTATTAAAGGTTGGTCTATAACATATCACAAAAAAGACAATAATTGTTAATATCTCTATTGATTTATTTAAATGAGTGATAATCACTGACGAGAATATCAGGAATTAGTTCTGGTTCTGACAAACGAAGGCGATCCCGAAACAAAATGGCGACGGTTGCGTAGGAGCGAGGCTGCGCGTGAGTTGAATGAAGGTGAATCTCCGCGTATGGCGGTGATGTCAGCGTGAGTAAGCTGCCTGTATAAGGAATATTACGACCTCAAGCTTCACTGGTCATTTCTTAATCAGTAAGTATACGGTGAATGGATAAAAATCTCGGACATATTTAGAAAAATGATGATACTTACAGATTTCTATGAACTCTAGCTAAGAACACTCTCGATGAAGCCAGCTTTCAAACACAAAATACCGAATCAAAATGGAACCATCCGTTCAAATGCTACGATGCTACAGACCGACAAAAAGACACTCGTCAAACTTACAACACCCCTCTTTTTAGGGTTCCGTGCCTCAAAAGAAAAAAACGGAACCCTTGTAGGATCACTTTGTTGTCCGTCTGTCTGTCCGTCCGTCCGTCTGTATGCCTGTCAAGGTCTTTTTTCTCAAGAACGCGTGGTGATCCAGATACAGTAATTAAAAATGGTATTTCCATACAAATTGTCTGTTCCATAAAAATCTATAGGCTGCCATTCCAGTTGTCCTAGAAATTTGGTATGAAGAAGCTCTTATAGAAAACCCACGAAATAAATCTGTAAAATCTTATTTTTTCATGTTTGTCTGTCTATGTCATTAACCAATATAAAATCACCCTACACATTTTGCTTAGGAGTAGGGCTCTGCTAACACTGGATTTCATAGATACGTCCGTTTTTAGCGTATATTTTGCACGGAAATCTCGGTGCCCGAGTCCGATTCGCACTTGGCCGATTTTTGTATGAAATATTTGACAGTATATCTGTCAGAATTATAGATAATACATGAATATCAGGGACAATCTTACATACGTAGACCTAGTCCCAAACTAAGCTTGTACTATGGGTACCAGGCGACGATATACATCCATACTAATCCATACTCCATACTAGTAGTATTATAAATGCGAAAGTGTGTCTGTCTGTCTGTCTGTCTGTCTGTTACCTCTTCACGCTTAAACCGTTGAACCGATTTGGATGAAATTTGGTATGGTGATACTTTGAGTCCCGGGTAAGGACATAGGCTACTTTTTATCCCGGAAAAATACCCTTATCTGCGATAAACGAATTTAAGGCGGACGAAGTAGCGGGCAGAAGTTTGTACATAATATTTATGGAAATCAATTATAATACTTACATACATAAAAAATATCAAAGATGTCCGGTATACCTATAGGCCGTTGTGCCAACCAAACAATTTAGCCAAACGTGTCGTAAATTACGACACTTGTCCTGGCCGGGATTCGAACCCGGGACCGCCAGTTTATGATCAGTCAAATGATTGTAAAGGTGCGTCCACACTTGTATCATTTGCTCATATCCGATCATCATGGCGTGGCATGACTGCGTATCGCTCTGCTTGGACGCTCACTGTCGCGGGGCGATCACGCCTTGCTTGTCCGATCTAAGTGTGTGATACGCGTAGCAACATGGATTTCGAGCGATCGGATCGGAGCAACGTCCAAACGCGTGATCGTGACACGCAATCATGTCACGCGACGAAGATCTGATCGGGCAAATGATACAAATGTGGACGCAACTTGACATGTCTCATGCACTTGACCGGTTTTAAGGCACCGGTAACCTACTTGCCGTCACGTAACGACCTCGGCGGAGCCTTTCTTATGTTAAGCAGTTTTAAAACGCAACGCCGCCATTGCGGTTTTTTGGAAGAAGTGGGTTGTTGACATTTGCAAATTGGATGTTACGTTTATAAATCCATACGTATTAAGGTTTAAAAGTGGGAGCCATTTTCTTGGCCGAAAGCACTTTGAATTGAAGTTTTCAAACATAAGACTCTTTGTAGTTTACCTACTGAAATTGATAAGTTGAAATTACTACCAAAAATACCCTTAATTTTCCGTCCGATGTAGTTAGGGTTGCCAACTCCTGACAAATCCTGACGTTGCTATACGTCAGGATTTGTTCTGACACGTCCGGATTTTTGATCCTTTGCCAGGAGTGTGGCCGAACTTGGCAAGTGTCAGGGTTTTGAATAATTACCTCATTAAAATCCTTATCATTTATCCTTACACCTTTACTATATTATGAACGTAAAAGTATGTATGTACGTTCCACTTATTCTCAGAAACGACTGGAATTTTTATGAAACTTTCCAGTTATGTACCTTATATAACAGAATATGTCCATAGGCTATAATGTATGTGAAATTTCATCCCTTTTAGGGACGAAAAAGGGGGTGAAAATTTGTATGGACCGTAAATATTTTTTACGCTAGGAACTTGAAATCTTGGTAATATGTTTCACATTTAAATTAGTAAAATATCGAGTTTTGGGTAAAGACATAAGCTACTTTTTATCCGCGATAAACGAATCTAAGGCGGACGAAGTCGCGGGTATATACATATAAATATATGTTTACAGATGTATGCAGGTTTACTCGCGATGCACGATGTTATCCTTGACAGAAAAGCTAGCCGTAGATATCAAATATATTCTGTACATAAATTTCGAGAAACTGAGTTGTACAGGCCGTATTCGAACCTACGACCTTCTGTTTGAAAGTCTCGCTTGAACCACTCGCTCACCGGAGCTTTTTTACGCAAGTGTTTCAAAATCGTGGTTATCGAGTTTTCCCGATGTCAGATACGTAAACAGGATGTATGACGCATCCAGTTAGTGTATGTATGTCATGTCATCCCGCGTTATATAAACTGATTAGATGTACGGAAGGCTAAATCAATTCGCGGCACCTATGTGCGTTAGAGGTTTCGATTGTATAATACTTAGCATTACATGGTTCCGTGGTGTTTGTTGTTTTTATTTTTAAGATTCGATAAGAACGACGAAAAAACCGAACCTTGTATCTTATATAACTGTGACATTTTTTTTGTTAACAATCGCCATAACAAAGCAGGCAGGTGCAAAATAGTGATGGGCGAGTTTCAATGATTCTAGTCGAATCATTCGACTTTTAAGTTCATTCGAATTATTCGAATAGTCCAGATTCATTCGAATGAAGTCGAAACTCAGAGAACCTAGAAAGAGCGGGAGCTCGAAGATTGTCGATCAGGGCCGAAACGACTTGAGTCGAAGTCGACGTTGTACGCCACGCCATCGCTAACTAGAGTTAGACTACTTAAAAATCGAATAATTCTACTAGTATCATTCAAAGTCGCCAATCGCTCGCGTCGAAGTCGAAAATCGAACATTCATTTGACTGTAGTGATTAGTGTGATACTAGTTTGTTATTCGAATGGTAAAATAAATAGTAACTAGTTATTCGATTTCTAGAAACATACGAAGTCGCCCATCGTTAGTGCAAGACAGCATAGAATTTAAGAACATTACATAATCCTGCTTGCTTTAAATACAATATAATATACTACAGCTGGAGTAACTTTGCCTGCGAAACTGAAGATCCTAGGTTGAAATCCCGCTAGGTGAGGGCAAATATTTGTGTGATGAGCATAAATAAATTTTAAATATTACCTGTCCTGTTACATATTTTATTTTTAGCTCAAAGCCACAGGGTCGATTTTTAGATGTAATTCAGTTCTTCTGTCCCTTACTTTTATTACATTTAAAGCAGTAATTTCTAGTCCAGTTTTATGTTAGTGTTTAAAGAAGTAGAATGTCACAAAAACATGGTTTAAAGTAGGTATAGATTTGCTTGTTTACCTCGAAGTCAGCCTTCGCACCTTAAACCAAATAGATTAAATGTTTACCAACGCCTAAACTAACCACGTCTGCACTCCAAACGTTACGAAAAACAAACGTACAAACGGAACCAGTATTTCGACATCGTGAACGGTTAATACACGCTTAATAAGATCTTGTCAAAAATAACATTTTTGCGACAAGCTTTTATCAAATTCAAATCATATTCAAATTCGAATAATTTATGTATTTGACGACCGGTATAGCTCAGCGGAAGTAACGGTGCCTGCGAAGCTGAAGGTTCTGGGTTCAAATCTCGGTACGGACAAATATTTGTGTGATGTGCGTAAATATTTGTTCCTGAGTCTTGGATGTTTTGTATGTATATTAGTAAACTAGCTGTTGCCCGCGACTTAGTCTATGTCATATTCTGATATATAAGGTACATAACTGGAAAGTTTCATAAAAAATCGTCCAGTAGTTTTTGAGATTAAGTGGAACGTACATATATACTTTCACGTTTATAATATAGTAAGAATAAGGACATATCTATTAAATATATCGTCGTCTAGCACTTATAACATAAGCCTTATTGAGCTTACTTATTGGACTAGTTCGATCTGTGTTAAAATTGTCCCGTTATATTTATTTCGGAATCGTGTCCAGTTCAAAGGAAAACTTATTTCTAGTGATACGACCTTCGAATCTATCAACAATGGTATTCAGAATGCTGTTCGGGCTGCCCCGGATTCTGCGCACTAGGGACGTCACTCTTTTGCGCATTATGGCGCTTATTATCGCCAACTGTACTTTTCTTTAGACATAAAACCGTCAAGTCTCATCGAGACGATTCTACAGAGCTCAAATTCTGTAAGATTGTTTTATTTTATAACGGAGTTCATACCACTCTGCTCAATGGGATCATAATATTACGTTGTCACCAAACTTACCAAAATTTACCAAATTTTTGATCAATCGGAAGCCGGGAAGTGGGTCAAGTTTAACTTACAAGATATGACCAACACAAACATATTTATTTTATTTAATTTTTAAAGACATAACACAACACAGCAATTTAAATGACAGCTTGTAAAAGTGGTTTTATTTTTGGCGAATTGGCTATGGTCGTATTCGCACACTGAGGGTTTTTTACCACCGTGCGCAGAAAAGTCCAAAAATGCTCAGAATTTCGCGTTTTTGTTTCATTTTTAACTCTATTTTATTGTTACTATTCGTAGGATAGTTAGTTAATATATTAATTAATACATACTCGTACTTGGTGATTTTTTTAAATCACAATCCTCAGACAACAGGGTTCCCCAGACAACCTTTGAGGACTGAACCGTGAAAACGAAAACTTTGTGTCTTTTAAGCCTTACTGTCGCGGGGAGTCGATGGATATATTGCCGTGCTAATGAAAAAAGACGTAGAATATATGGAAACTCCTATCAGAAGATGGCCTTTTAAACTAGCAACGGCAGTATGGTCTGCGCAGGATCGCAGTCTGTGGCGAGCTATATAGATAGATATAGTTTTCCCCTCACTAGCTCGGAAAGCCGTCGTTTATCCTTTAAGACAAGTGGGTAAAAACGCATTTTATCTCAAGTGTGGAAAGTAATTTGACCTCGGAGCGTGTTTAAGTAGCTTTTTAGAGATAACAAAACGTAAAACGCTCATAATAATTGTTCGTTCGATGTATTAATTATCATTGAATAAATGCTTTAAGAATTTAAAGAACTGGTATTTAGCTTTATAGTAGATTGTTTGACAAGGGGCTAAAAGAAAGGCATATATCCCATACAAATTACTATGACACTGAAAAAAAAACTTGCGGCCAGCTACATACTCCTTACAAATAAATAAAAACAAACAAACGAACCTGATCAGATTGGCCAAACTTTCTGATAGAATTGCTCAAACTGTACTTTTAGTTTTCATGAAATATACAATTTTAATGTTAAGTCTTTTTTATTTTCTCGCAGTCGAAGTGATAAGCAGAGTGTTTAACACGTGGCTAAAAGCCATTATAACACTCAGACATATTTGTCCTCGCTCACTTCGTAAGCTCGTCCAAATAATCACTTCGTGTCATAATGGCTTATTTTAAGCCCTAGGGGCTAAATGTACTATTTTAGTCTCGCTTCGTGAAGCTAATATGACGTACTTTTTGAGCAGAAGTGAAAAATATTTTAAGTCATAAAGTTCCATAAGAAACATTTGTTTTTTTTTTATAATTATGTTGAATATAATTCTGAACTTAGTTGAGTCGATACAATTACAAAACGCATCGTCAGAAATGTCAACATTGTCAACAAAATTTTACTTAAAAACTTTTCTATTGATGATGATTCTAATTAACCTGGTGATAATTATATAATGTGTACAAATAAAGACTTATTTTTTATGTGCTGTTTTTTCGCATGTTGCACTTTCCTCGCTATAGTGAGGCGAAAAGTTTTGTGTTACACATGGATACAAAGTTGTATTTTACTTCTCATGTGTTGAAACACTCGCTACACTCAGGATTCTATTTTAGAATTACTCGCCTCGCTCGTGGTTCAACTATAGAATTCTTTTGCTTGCCCTTGTTTCAATTCCACACTCGCGGCTAAAATACAACTTTGCACCCTTGTATAACAAATAACTATTACGAGTGTGATTTGGTGGTAAATAAACTACAGCGCAGGATGATTCAAACTTATAACGTTATTTCCGCATACCATCACCTTGAAACCATCACATTCCATACATAACACTGGTGGTATTATGTATAATCTGATCGCGCCGCGATGTGTCGGCGACGCTATAACTTGGCGCATAGATGCGTATCGCGCTTCCCGCTTACGTAACGAGACGGTGAATCTGTAAGTTCATCGCACACAGCTGCGCTAAGAATTAGGCTATTAAATAGGAGGAACAAAATATTGTTTCATATCCATACAATTGTTAGTAACATCGTTTACCTTAAATATATATTTATCTGACGTGATAACGTCTTATAAATCTATGAACGCTGGCTGCACGCACGAAAAAGTGTCACGAGCTGCTCATTGTCACGAGCGGGTCGTGATGAGCCGAGCGTTCGGCTTGTTTTATGTGTAGCTATAGAACCCAAAACGAACATTAAATTACGCATAATTAATGAAGTAAAACACGAGGAGGGATGGAGGAGGGAGGGAGAGCGAGAGAGAGAAAGAGAGAGGAGAGGGAGAGAGGGAGACAGAGAGTGGGGGAGAGGGCGAGAGAGATGGAGGTAGGAAGAGACAAAAATGTGTCGTAGTAATATTATGACGCCGGTTTTCTTATGACGGTATCACGTAAGATTATCGTTGGTAAACCGACTGTTAAGACAACCATTTGTTTTTATTTTTTATTAGCCTATTTGAGTGTCCCACTGCAGGGCAAAGGCCACTCCCTTAGATCTCCACGACTCCCGATTAGGTGCTACCTCCGGCCAGTTGTTGAGAAACGCATCTAGATCGTCTGCGGCTGTCTTTAACATTCATGTAAATACATGAAATAATTCAAATGAACACATTTATTTCTTTTCTCAAAGTGGGTCGTTTTCACAAATTGTAGCTTTGACAGAGATAAGTATATCTTTTCTTAGTCTACCCCGTGAACACGGAAGCTGCAAAGCTTCCGAAACGTCGCGAACTCTAACGAGATAATATACGCGATATAATTTGTTTAAATTGTTTTATTTAAATGGGTGATAATCGGATAATCAGAAACAGAAGAAAATATTCAATAGGAAGTATGAACTCTGTTACTCGCACATAATAACGAAACTAGCTTCTGCCCGCGACTTCGTCGGCCATAAATTCGTTTATCGGGGATAAGGGTATTTTTCCGGGATAAAAAGTAGCCTATATCCTTCCTCGGGACTCAAACTATCTCCATACCACATTTCATCCAAATCGGTTCAGCGGTTTAAGCGTGAAGAGGTAACAGACAGACACACTTTCGCATTCATAAAATTAGTATGGATTCTAAAGAGTTTGGGCTCTTCAGAATCGTCTCAATGAGTAGTTAACGAGGGTCTGCAATAAAATCTTGTCGCTAAAATATTTTTGGCAAACCATTTTTTTTTTACTTCTATTGTTTCCTGGCAGTGTACGTCGTGCCTTACTAGCGGCGGCGCGCGCGCCGGTGACAGGACAATGGCCGCTGGCCTGTCAAGATGTCCGCTTTTATGCTGTCTACCAAAACTAAAATTAGCAGTCAATGTAACTGCATACTTTTAATTAACCGTCGCTATTTTATGGCTGGTATTTAACGGTACAGTAAAAAAATCAAAACTTAAAAAATACGTTTCCTATCGCAACACAACAAAACGGGGCTTAATCGTGTATAAATATACATAATTTATGTTATTACCTTTCAAAATAAATCATATATAGACTCGATTAAGCTCCATTTTTTGTCTTGATATAATTAATGAACTTCGTGTAAATTGAAAACAATGTTTACAAAAATCCGATTCAGCAGTTAAAATATGTAATTAATTTAAGGATTGGTCTGCAGGTTTGCTACCCAAATTATTTAACTGCATCTAAGGGGCAGAAGCTGACTGAAGGTACTAGACACGTGGAGTTGTTGCGTAGCCTCCAAGTTACAAGCAATAACACCGCAAAATCTCATGAGACTGTCGCTCTCAACTCCTTCAAGTCGCTATGAATGATATTTTACTCCTTCCATACTTTTGAGAATAGTTTTATCATGAGATTTCTTACAGGAGGACACTTATAATTAAGGGGGGATTATCCCCTTAGCCGCCCCTGGTCGCTCTCGTTGTCATTAGAAGTGGTGTTGCAGCCTTTGAACGGCAGAAATGTACAGCCTTGTAAGATGTCAAGTCAGCAACCTTGGGACGAGGTGTGATGGCACGGGACCTAGGCAGGGTGAGGGGAGAGGTTGCGGGGCATTCGGATTCGGTGACTATGGTGACGGTGGTAGTAGTGGTGTAGGTTAGTACGGGCGATATATTGTGTCATTACTTGGTCATTCGACGACACGTTTGGCTCAGTGGGTTGTACAACGGCCTACGAAGCTGGCGGTCCCAGGTTCGAATCCCGGCCAGGGCAAGTGTTTGTGTGAAGAGCACGAATGTTTGTTCCTGGGTCTTGGATGTCTTCTATGTATTTAAGTATTATAATTTATCTATATATTATGTATACCGCCGCCTAGTACCCATAGTACAAGCTTTGCTTAGTTAGGGGATTAGGTCGATTTGTGTAAGATTGTCAATGGGTTTTATAAAAAAAAAACTAATTTCATCATTTGTATTAAATAATTTTTGTTAAAAATTGGCCCTTGCTTCTGATTCCTAAAATCAGGTCCCCTGTTGTTGCAGTGATTCAGCGGCAGCATGTACTGCAGGCCACTCCTGCGCACCCCCCTTAATCAGCTAATGGTTACTCACGTTGTCAGTGGACATAGTGTTGCAGCCTTTCAGCGGCAGTGTGTACTGCAGGTCTCCCCTCGCCGCCACGTACTCCCGGAGACACGAGGAGTTGCTGCCCAGCCCAGCCGGGTAGACGATGCCATTAAACGTTTCGTATGAGCTGAAAGACGACATCTCGGTTATCGAACATATAAGGTGGATAAAGATTTTCAATAAATTGCCTAAAGAGCTCAAAGACAATGGTGATATTAAGACTTTTAAGAATTACACAAAATTAAGGCTTTTCGAGAAATGCTTTTATAATATTAAGGAATTCTTAGATTTTAATTGTCATTTCACTTAAAATATATATTTATATTGTTTAAAATATTGTAAAAATTAAATTAATTTAGGTATTATAATTTTGATATTTGAAATTTTGTAATTCTGTTTTTTTTTTTTTTTTTTTAACGTCTGTTATGACTTATATTTGCGAATAATGATCTAAGATAATTTTTGCTTTATTTAGTATTTCTTTTTAAGACTGGGTACTTTATGGGTGTACACCTGTAAAGGTAGGAGCCTGGTGAAACAATAGGGAATATGCATGAATTTTAATTTTTGCTTTATTAAAATCTCATTCATGTAGCGAACAGTAGACAAAAATATTTTTTCGAATAACTATAAAAATAACCAAGATATAAGCCATCAAACATTTCCTTCTATCTCTTTCTAGCAAAACAGAATTTAATATGGAGTTTATATGGCCGGAGTGCACTATGACGTAACAGTGCACGTCGGGCCTCTCTGTCTAATTAGTAGTTTAAAATGCCTATATCTCGCGTATTTCTTGGCCGAGTTAAGAAAAGCGATAAAAAAAATTCATGCATGTACCCTATGGTCACTTATGTTCATCAGCTCATGTCACCAAATATTCATACGCAATCAATCATTCAACTGTCTCAATGCATGACAACCTAATTTCAATTTCACTGCCACTGCTTTTTCAATTAAATTTTAATATTTTTTTTATTTGCAATATACTTGAGCTAGCCATCTTTATAACTATTCTAAATTTCAAATAGATAGCATAAGTAGTTCCTGAGATATGGCGGTTTAACAGTCGGACAGACAGACAGACAGAGTCACACCATAAGGATTTTTTTAGTACTGTACCTTACCTACCTACATATTTGCAAAACTTTTTTAGCCACTGGCTGGTATAAGATTGAGGTACATTTTCTCGCTTTTAAACCGACCTCTTAAAAATTTACTATGGAAATAGCTTGAGTCTGGGAAGGACTAAGAAGCTTTTATCCCAGAAATAATTATTTAAGTGGGTGAAAAAGGGCGGTAATTGGTAAGGGTTCATCCAGAAATCAAGCGAGGTTCCTAGGGCCACATTTAGTTCCCCCTTCCTTCCCTTGGTGATCTATGGTGAGGTTCGACCCCCCCAGGTTATAGGTATGGTCGTTCTCGGTTTCGCAGGTTCAGTAAAAAATACACGTGTGGTCTCCTTGTACCCCCCCCCCCCCCAACGTGATCAGTCGTGAGGTTTTCGTAACCCCCCCCCTTCCCCTTCGGAGCCTCGCGTGATTTCTATATGAAACCTAGCGGGAATCTCAGTTATATTGAAGTTATAAATTTGTTTACCTGTCTACATTAACGGAGTTATGAGCCAGCGTGATGGTGACATGCATGCTGTCCCGCTCGCACGCCACGGCCAGCGTGTCTAACGGAGCGAGAGCGCCGGGCCATGCTGTCGTGTCCTCCTCTGTTGCTGTGGCTATCGCTGTCGTCGATAGGTCTGGAACAAGCATAACTTACATCCTTAAGCCAGTTTAGGTAATTTTAATAACGTATCTATACTGTCATAAAGTTGTAAAAATTAAATGTTTACATTGAAGATATTATTTTGATACTATTTGGACGTCAAAAAAGCCGAAAAATTTTTTTTTGGATTTTTTGTACGTTTGTATATTGTATCGTTGTGGCTTCATCACGCCAAATTAGCTGAACGGATTTTAACTATTTTTGGTACACGGGTAGCTGGGCATCTCCAAATGGTTATAGGATACTTTTTACCCGATTACGCTGAAGACTTTTTCTCTTCGGCGAACGAATTTGGGGGCACCTTCTAGTCTATACTATTGACAAGTTGTACAAATGAATTGTCTGTAAATCGAAGATATTAAAAACAAGATGGTAACGGACTATTTAGAGGTCACTGAATCCAAATATATTTTTTTTGGATTTTATGTATGTATCTATGTGTCGTTGTGGCATCACGCCAAATCGGCTAAACAGATTTCAACCATTTTCGGTAGACGGGTAGCTGGGTCGTGGCTGGGTCCATCCACAGACGGTTATAGGATACTTTTTATTCGACTACGCTGCTGAAAAAAAGAGGGGTTATGACTTTATCTCCTCCGCGAGCGAAGTTGCTCGCAGTTGCCCACTGTTTGATGAATGGATCTTTAACCTGGATCACGGAAAATTCTATGTCATATTACAATTTTCTAGACCATAAACAACATGGCACTCAGAAAGCATTACAAATTAATAGTATATGTTACTAGCAGTTATGCCACAATATAAGTAGGTATAATAAACAGTACATGAACTCAATTTCACGGTTTAACACTTTTACGGGCACTTCGTCTACAGTCGTGAATTAGGACCTTCGTGATATGACAATACTGCGCAGTACGCATCCACTGACTCCCCGCGGCCCTTACGAGGTCATCCGATCCGTCCACCTAGTCGGAGGCCGACCCACGCTACGCTTTCCTATGCGTGGTCGCCACTCCAGGACTTAAATGCACCAACGGTCATCCGTTCTCCGGGCTACATGGCCCGCCCATTGCCACTTCAACGATTCAACATAGAAATATGCCACATAAAAGTTTATTGACGTAAAATTTTGCAATTAAAAAATGTTGCCAAACGATTGGGATGCCAAATGAAACTTCTTCGAACAATTTGGTTGAAAGGTGAAATTTGGCGAAACATATTTCGCCGAAAAGGCAGTATACCAATCGCGAGAATACAATGAAGTTCGAACCGCGCGGTCGAAATGCTCGGAGATGTGACACGGCACCCAGGATCTTCTTTGGTGCTACACTCTTGTCAGAGTGGTGTTGAACGACAAGGATAGGCTTTTGTCCGAAAAAAATATAATTAGTCAGTCAGTTAGATTATCAGAAAATATTGGCCACGTATTTTTACTTTTACCAATTTAAACAAAAAATGATGAAGATTAAAGTTAGCCCGTTAAAGTTCCCCGTGACGTCACGCCGTGCGATCGTATTTCGCACGGCGTGACGTGACGTCATGCGCCTCCCATTCCCAAAGTTTGACGCGCTTTATCTTTGCCTTTTTTTGCTTGATTGTCAAAAGAATAAAAAGGCGGTGACGGCACCAGTAATGGACAAGCACCCAATTATGTTTTTTTTTCGTAAATCCAAATTTTAAGTAAGGGGAAGTATATTTTTAAACTAACAACATTGTATCTTCCAATAACTGCATGTTGGTAACTGGTAAAGTCCATGAAAAATGGACCATAAAGCACCGAATATTTGATGTCCATTATTGGGTACTACTATACTTAACGGGTGCGCTTCACTCTATCGAAAAACATTTAATATAATTTCAATCGATATAACAATTAATGATATAATGCAATGTAATGTAAACTTTTCATAGAATCGACATTTGAAATATTAACTATTTATTATAAAAGCATTTGATATAACGGACTTTATACAGAATACTATTTTCATACAATAATTGAATGATATAAGAACAAAATATAATATAATCCCTATAATGTAGTTAATATTTAAATGACAATGTGCCTCTTTTGTCGCATATAAACTTTGGTTGGGTAAAACTAGGTTAGGTTACGTTAGTTTTGCAACCACAATAGCTCAATGTAAGGCCGAACTGCTACTAATAAAGTAGCTTATGTTAGGAGGTTTATTTAAGGAATACTTGACTTAGGGTATGAAAAAAATATGCACAAATTATCATTTTTACTCCATATCTGAATTACTCCTTATATAAGTAGGTACGAATATGGTATTTTGAAAATTACTTCAATGATAAATTGGAAGCAAAACCATAACATTGCTAATCTATTTGAACAGGCAACTTCCAAACAAATTATTGTTCTATAAAATGAGGAGTATACCAAATATGGATTATATTATCCGATCCGTAAAATAAATAATCATTATTTAATTCGTGGTTATAATAAATTAAAATAAATAATAAATAAATAAATATTACGGGACAATTTTACACAAATCGAACTAGCCCCATAGTAAGCTCAATAAGGCTTGTGTTATGGGTACTAGACGACGATATATTTAATAGATATATAACTAATATATATAGAAAACATCCAAAACTCAGGAACAAATATTTATGCTCATAACACACATATTTGCCCTTACCGGGATTTGAACCCAGGACCTCAGCTTCGCAGGCAACGTTACTCCCACTGAGCCAAACCGGTCGTCAAAAATATATTAATTGTTATTATATCAAAAGTTTATTCTATTAAATTATCAATTATACACATTGAAATTCTATGATTCGTTGTTCTATACAGTGGAAGTATGCTATTTGTAGTTCGAGGGATCACTACACACCCGTACTTAACATATCCATGAATGGTGCCGTGTCCACTATTTTTTGATAATTTACCTGACGAACTAATTAGAATATTATATTTTAATTTAATATACAATATATATATTTAACTACTCTATACGGCCTGCTTTACACAAACAACACTAACTGCCGCTCGTCTTGAGCATTCGTGCAGGGTATCACCGACAGCGTGTCTAACTGGCGATTCGTATTCGCTCTAGTGCCTTCTATTTTTCTCTGGGGATATTATACTGCAAACATAACGTGTATTGTGATTATATATTAAGGTAGAAAGCCCCCACTTGCTGTTCGCGAGGTGGAACCCTCGTAATCAACGTTTAGAAATGTTAGATACGGGAAGTGCCTTCATTGTTACAAAATAGACAAACTACCATCTGCACCTAAACTGTTAGTTGCTACACTGCTCGCCAGAGGCGTGGCGTCAGAAAAATTATAAGAGAAGCCGAAGCATATTCATATGTAAAGAAAAATATGGTAATAAGCCTTTCCTTGGGTAACCCGATGGGAATCGGCTTATATGGACTCCACGCCACTGCTGCTCGCCTTCTTTACTATAAAAAATATATTTGTGTTTTTAGAAGGTGCCAAACAGAGTTCGCAGAGGTGAAACAGTCATAACCTCTCTTTTTTACGACAGCCAGCGGCGGCCTTAGGGAGTGGCGACCGCCCGGGGCCTCGTTCACATTCTCATTTCGTTCACATGCCTACTTCGTCAGCAATCTCATTTCGTCCACAATCAATTCCCAATTCGTCCACTTCCTATTTTGTCAACATTCCCACTTCTTCAAAATTCCCATTTCGGCCACATTCTCATTTCGACCCTAGTTATAGGATACTTTTTACCCAACTACGCTAAAGAAAAATATAGGGGGTTATGACTTTTACTCCTCTGCGAATGAAGTCTTGTGTATAAACTAGAAGTTGCCCTCAACTTCGTTCGCGGAGGAAAAAAGTCTTTACCCGACTGTTTTACCTCCGCGTAGTCGGGTAAAAAGTGTCCTATAACCATCTGGAGATACCCAGCTACCCGTGTGCCAAAAATACTCGTAGTTGAAATCCGTTTAGCCGATTTGGTGTGATGAAGCCACAACGACACATACAAACATACAAAAAATCCAAAAAAAATCAATACAGTGATTCCCAATAATCTGCTACAATATGTTTTTTGAAAATATCTTCAATGTACAGACGTTTCATTTATAAAAAAGTTTTTAATTATAAATGTGTTTATTCAAGATGTTTGGGCTTGTCTTACTCAATAACGCAACAACTTTGTAATTGTTTGGATTAGAACTTTAAACGCCCAAGAAGACGTATTGGTAAGTTTGGCACAACACTTTGTCAGCCATTAAACGCACCTCGATAAATACCCGTCTGCGCGCGCGCAGGGTCAACGCCCCGGTGTCCGGTCGTTGCGGGACTCGCCATTTGAATTGTCTTTTTTAAGTCTCGGCGATAACTTGGAGGAGCTACAGGTCTCCTAAGTTCTCCACGACCATGAACACATTGTCAAGAGTGAACCACCAAGAAGAAGGTGGAAAAGCTCAATAATAATTATATTTATTTATATAAAACAATATCGCGTATATCCTATTTGAGTTCCCGACGTTTCGGAAGCTTTTCAGCTTTCCATGGTCACGGGTTGACTTAGAAAAGATATATTTTTGTCTGTCAAATTTACAATTTGTGCAAACTACCCACTTTGAGAAAACAAATAAAAGTGTACATAGGTGTAGGCCAGACGGGCCTAATCTGTAAAGACAGTTACACATGTGCCAGAAGGGCTTAATTATTTTATTTTAATAATTTACCAAGCAGCATTTCACAAATGAGGCGTACTGAGGAGAAAAGAAACGCTGAAAAGAAAAAAAAAGCTTCCTAAACGTATGGAACTGAAATTAGATAATATACGCGATATAATCCGTTAAATTGTTTTATTTCAATGAGTAATAATAGCAAAAACAGAAGAAAATATTGAAATACTAGCTTCTGCCCGCGACTTCGTCCGCCTTAAATTCGTTTATCGCGGATAAGGGTATTTTTCCGGGATAAAAAGTAGCCTATGTCGTTCCCCGGGACTCAAACTATCTCATACCCAATTTCATCCAAATCGGTTCAGCGGTTTAAACGTGAAGAGGTAACAGACAGACAGACAGACAGACAGACACACTTTCGCATTTATAATATTAGTATGGATATATTTTTTTATGAAAATACCTGTTGCAGTAGGAAGCTGTTTGGAACGCGCGGTCGCCAGAAGCGCCAGGACTAGAAGTACACTCCACATGGTTCAGTCTGCAACAAAACACACAGATACATGAATAATAATTACGGTAATTTATACTATACAATACAAATACACAAGGTTGCCTAGATGAGATCGCTATTTAGCGATAAGACCGCCTGTTGTTTACCTCTGCTAATTCGAATGTTACTGTCATGTTCTGTATTTCTGTGTATCTGAGGTGTGCAATAAAGAGTATTGTATTTGACTCACAGATATGCAGGGATTTACAAATAATGCATTTAAAAAGTACAAAGTGGAGCATTGAAGATATTTTCAAAAAAATAAGTGAAATCAACTATTTGGAGGTCAATGGAACGAAAAATATTTCTTTTAAATTTTCGGTGTGTTTGTATGTGTCGTTGTGGCTTTGTCACGCCGAAATGGCTGAACGGATTATAACTATTTTTGGTGCAAGGGTAGCTGGGTATTCAAAGATGGTTATAGGATACTTTTTATCCGACTAGGCTGAAGCAAAAACGAAATTGCGGGCACCTAGTCTATGCTTATACTTAACCTTACTTACCTTAGTCATTACTATATTATAAACGTGAAAGTATGTATGTACGTTCCACTTAATCTCAAAAACTACTGGACGAATTTTTATGAAACTTTCCAGTAATGTACCTTATATATCAGAACAGGACATAGGCTATAAAGTATGTCCAATTTCATCCCTTTTAGGGACGAAAAAGGGAATGAAACTTTGTATGGACAGTAAATATTTTTTTACGCTAGCAATTTGAAATCTTGGTAATATGCTTCACATTTAAATTAGTAAAATATCGAGTTTTGGAGAAAGAAATAAGCTACTTATTATCCCGGAAAAATACCTTTTATCGGCGATAAACGAATCTAAGGCGGACGAAGTCGCCGGCGGCCGTTATAAATTTGTAAAAATGTCTGTAGGTACATGGAAGATTTTGGAGGTCATTGAACCGATTTTTTTGGACTTTTTGTATGTGTCGTGGCTTCGTCACGCCTAATCGGCTAAACAGATTTCACCTATTTCTGGTATCTAAGTACACTACATACACGGGTGGTCTTGCACAGAGATGGTTATAGAATACGTTTTATCCGTCGGCCGTTTTGTAAAGTATAGTGTATATTTATGGACGGAACCCTCGGTGCGTGAGTCCAACTCGCACTTGGCCGGTGTATTAATGTTATACTATAACTAGCATTAGTTATGTACCTAGTATGTTTGTCTCACTGCCGCCTTTCAAACGAAAGCGCAAGTAGCTCGAGACCGCAACGGAAATACTTTTATTTCTATTTGATTAATGTTACAGTTATTTTGTTATGCAAATGTAATAGCAACTTGTTTTTTTTATGGCATAGGGGGGCAAACGAGCAGACGGGTCGCCTGATGGCAAGCGATCACCGTCGCCCATAGACACTTGCATCACCGGAGGAGTCACAAGTGCGTTGCCGGCCTTTCAGGTGGGAGTACGCTCTTTTCTTGAAGGTTTGAAGATCCAATCGGTCTGGAAATACTGCATGCGGCAATTTATTCCACAGTTCAGTTGTGCGAGGCAGGAAATGGTTATATCACCGTTCGTTGTTACAGATGTAGCGCATAATGCTTTTCCATCGTATTTTCTCGGAAACGTTAGTATTTGTCATGTAATTTCAGTCAACCTCAGTACTTTTTGTACTGTGACCGACTGAAATAGAGAGACGCGTTCGTACGTTTTCGTTTAAACACGAAGGAAAACAATAGGGTACATGCATGAATTTTTTATTGCTTTTTTTAACTAAATATCAAAATACCGTGAAAACTATTTCAGAGTGTGAAATTAAAATTCAAATCGGCCAAGAAATACGCAAGATACAGGCATTTTAAACTACTAATTAGACAATAAGCTCCGATATGCACTATAAACTCCATATTAAATTCTGTTTTGCTAGAAAGAGATAGAATGAAATGATCGATGGCTTATATCTCGGTTATTTTTATAGTTATTCGAAAATTTATTTTTTCTAAGTACTTATTGTTACTTAAATGAGCTTGTAATAAAGCATAAATAAAAAATCATGCTCTTTCCCTATAATGCACTACATCTGTACGAAATGAGAGGTTGTGAAATTGATTTTAAACTACATTTAGCAAGCACAATGAAAAAACCGGCCAAGTGGAGTCAGACTTGTGCACCGAGCGTTCCGTACAAAATATACGCTACCAACGGCCGTATCCATGAAAATCCAGTGTTAGCAGAGCCCTACTCCTAAGAAAAATGTACGCGGTGTTCGATCATTTTATATTGGTTACTGATATAGCCTGACAGAAATATAATTATACTGCTTTTAGTATTTGTTGATATTGCGGCAACGAAAGAAATACATCATCTGTGAAAATTTTAACTGTCTAGCTATCACGGTTCATGAGATACAGCCTGGTGATAGGCGGACAGCGGAGTCTTAGTAATAGGGTCCTGTTTATTAACATACTAGCTTCTGCCCGCGACTTCGTCCGCCTTAAATTCGTTTATCGCGGATAAGGGTATTTTTCCGGGATAAAGCCTCCTTCCCCGGGACTTAAACTATCTCCATACCAAATTTCATCAAAATCGGTTCAGGGGTTTAAGCGTGAAGAGGTAACAGACAGACGGACACACTTTCACATTTATACCTAATACTAGCTTCTGCCCGCGACTTCGTCCGCCTTAAATTAGTTTATCGCGGATAAGGGAATTTTTCCGGGATAAAAAGTAGCCTATGTCCTTCCCCGGGACTCAAACTATCTCCATACCAAATTTCATCCAAATCGGTTCAGCGGTTTAAGCGTGAAGAGGTAACAGACAGACAGACAGACAGACAGACACACTTTCGCATTTATAATATTAGTATGGATTAGTATGGAAGTATGAATTGACGCGGGCCCTTGAAAAATGGACCTATATTTCCTAGAAAATGATATGTTCGATGCCTTAAATTCGTTTAAAATCGTAGTTTTAAAGAATAACACAGGAGACGTAACCATGACAACGAGTTACAGAAAAAAGTTGATTGACCAACAAAACAAAAACCTATTTATAAATAATATAATTAAGTATAACCAGATCATGAGTTGGACAAATTAAATATCCCGTTTTACTTATTTTTAACTTTCAACATAGACCAATAAGCTCTTTAATAAAACGTTTTGAGTACGTTTTGATAAGGTGCATTATTAAATAATAAAAGCTACGATAAAATTGTCTCGCCAGGTATTCTAGGTTAGTGATGGCTAATTTCGTCCTTTCAAACAAGTCTTCGGTAGTATAGTGGTAAGTATCCCCGCCTGTCACGCGGGAGACCGGGGTTCGATTCCCCGCCGGAGAGATCTTTTTGTTTTTTTTATTAAGATTTTTTTCAATATGCATAATTATTTTACAAGACTATAAAGGTGTAACGTACCAATGTTAGACAGCTCAATGCCAATTATTGACCGTCACCTATATTGCTGCGACTTAACGAACACTTAAACTACCGCAACGTCCGGGAACCCGCTAAGTTGGGCGCTCTGCTAAAAGTAAGTCGCTTCACACTTTCCGTGTAAAATTCTTCACAATTTCCCGGGCTACGCGAAGCGCTTTGAAAATGTCGGTCGCAAATGTATTAAGGGTGAAGGTGTCAATTAATGGAACAGTATCGAGCATTGACATATTTACCTTAATGAATTATTAAAAACAACTACTTATGTCAATTTATTTTTTTTGTTACATAAGCTATTCTGTACATCATATTGGTGTTCAAGGTTTTTATTAAATATTATTTCCTACTCGTGTGTCTGTGATAACTTTATAATACCTCCGCGAATCATACTACATCTTTTTATATTGGACCATCACTCTATACTCTATACTTTAGGTATGGTCTGAAATATCTAGGCCACGGAACTATAATAAAATATTATACAACTCCACACAGAACTATAATCGATTTAAAAAAAGAACACTTGTTTTTGCATCTTTAATGTTTTGTAGTTTACTCGTTGAAAAAGTATTAGCCTTAAAGGACAATGGCAAAATTACCACGTGCGTCCGTGCTTAGGTGTTTGAAATATTTAAATAGGGAATATGCATGTATTTTAATTTTAGCTTTATTAAAAGCTCATTCATGTAACAAACAGTAAACAAAAATAAATTTTCGAATAACTATAAAAATAACCAAGATATAAGCTATCAAACATTTCATTCTATCTCTTTCTAGCAAAAAAGCATTTAATATGGAGTTTATATGGCTGGATTGCACTATGACATAACAGTGCATATCAGACTTCTCTGTCTAATTAGTAGTTTAAAATACCTATATCATACGTATTACTTGGCCAATTTTAATTTTAATTTCGCATCTTTAAATAGTATTTACGCTATTTTGATATTTAGTTAAGATAAAGAAATCGGCGATAAAAAATGTCATGCATATACCCACCCTATTGTCGCAATTTACAACTCAAAAAAGTACACGTGGTGTTTTATCAATAAGATCGATTGTACTACACGCCCTTAAAAGGTCTGACATCGTTGTCCAGACACACTGTAGATTCCTGAGCGTAGCGAGGCTTTCAAGGGAGGAGAAGCCAATAATTTTGCAGCCGTTCGAAATGCGAAACACAGCTTTTCACCTCACTACAGCGAGGAAAATGTTATTTAAATACTTATACAGACATCTTTTCATTTAAAACTAACGTTAATGAACCTACAAAACACACTCCTAACATAAACCAAAAAACATATTAAAAATGATAAATTCGAACTTCAAATGCCTTTTCCAGGCAGATGTGGCGCTATAATGGGTACTTTTCCATCCTAGGTGTAAAACAGTATTTTGCTACTGGCTATAATTTTGTATCTACTTAGTTCTGACACATTTAAAACACTTGTATTGCCAATAGTGAGTCGAATTTTATTGAGTCGAAATATGCTATAGTAAACTAGGGCATGTTTGTATGTTTAATCAACTTCGATAATGTACAGTCTAATTCATAGGTGTAGATCGCGTTATTTTTGTCGTTTCCGTTTCTTTAGATTTAAATAAAAAAGGCAAGAACAGTGATGGAAAGTTCTCTTATCTTTGTGATTTTTAACAAAAAGATACTTAACAATAAATACGACAAGTGACACGCTCTCTATTGGGATCGATCTATAATCAGATCATCCCGGACAGGATTATTGTAGCCAATAATGAAATAATGATCTTTGTTCTGTACCTAAGTAGGCCGCACGGGCACTTTTACAAATCCTACGGTGTTTCCCAAGAGGAGACCACTGTTGAGAAGAAAGTTGCAATAAGCCTGATATCAAGCTGGTAGATCGGTCTAAGCCCCAGGCAATACTCATCGACATCACCATTCCACATGACGAGAACCTGAAGGCCGAGAAGCAAAAACTCAGCAAGTACCTTGACTTGGCTCACGAGGTGACCGCTATGTGGGATGTTGATTTCACGATTATTGTCCCGATAGTCGATTCGGTTAACGGTCATATAGCGAAGATTCTCGACCAACACCTCGAGAGATTCTCGCTAGATGGCTGGATCAAGGGTCAGATGCAGAAGGCAGTAATTCTGGACACGGCCCGCATTGTCAGGAGGTTCCTCTCTGTGTAGCTCTAACCACCGGTAGCTTGAGCCCTGCCCTGGCCGGCGGCACACTAGGCTAGGTTTTTTATCACGTGTTTATTATTTTTTATACATGCATACATACAATCACGTCTTTTTTCCATTACGGGGTAGGCAGAGACTACCTCCTTCCACTTGCTACGGTCCTGGCATACAACTGCCGCTTCATCAACATTCATTAATCTCTTTCGCTTTGTCTCATTCACAAACAGAGTATCAATATTTCTCGCATCCATCATCTGACATACTTCATCTATTTGATCATTCATTCCTCCCCTTACATTTAACGTAGCAAAGCGGCTCTCCATAGCCCACTCTTCGCTCTCGCTGGGACCGAGACGTGATGGGTTGCGAACCACATCGCCGCCATTTGCGTTCCCACGAGCTGCTTAGGGATAAAATATTCGAACTCAGCGGAGCCCCGCATACCAGGTAAGGTTTAGCCTTATTCTGGGATCACCAGTCCCAGGGCAATTCGGTACGCTAACGACTAGACTCGCCTCTAGCCACGCATCCATTTGCACGGCATACCTTGGATTGGCAGAATAGGAGGGAGGATAACAGGGTAAAAACTGTCCCGGAAGACTGTGTATGAGCCAGTAGCAACTCGGGGAGCCGGGGTCGCATACCCGTATACCATAACAAAAATGGCGGTAAGGCAACTTCGTATGAGTAATCCCTGACTATATATTTTGATATGCTTTTTGTATTTTATTTTTTATACCTATTCATATTGTGAAATGCCTTACTTAAGAATTTAATCAAATAAGACCTTATGAATAATACTTACATATATCAATAAATCAAAATATTCTTTATTCAAGTAGGCCTAGTTACAAGCACTTTCGAAATGTCAGTTACATGAGAGTGAATGTTTGCTGGGAGAAATACAATATGATCCAACATTTGCTGCAAGGATTAGGGAAACCCAGAAAAATCTAATCAGATCATTTAACTTAAGTGTAATATTATTGATAAAATCATCATTTTTAAAATTAAAATAATCAATAAGATAGATCCCAAAAGGATTGTCAATAAAAAATAAATAATCTAGAATGTGTCTAGAATAAAATTCTAAATGTCAGAGTATATAAAACAATTAAAATTAAAATAATAATAATAACCTTAGGTATTCGTTAAAATAATTATTCATATACCTACATGACGCTATAATTTACATTAATCCCACAATTTAATCAAATAAGACCTTATAAATAATACTTATATATAGCTACCTAGAGTCCATATTATTTGCTTAACCTTATTATTCTAAGCAAATTAAATTACGAAAGCCTGGCTCGGTAAATTGGGAAGAAATTTGGAGCACACTTGTGAACATACTATTGTTTGCACAAGTTTTACGACTATTTATGTACAAGAAATTGGTCTACCACTGTTGAACCTTAATACACCTGAAATAGAGTTGAAAAGTGGTAGACCAATGTTTTCGTCGACCGCACTCGTATGAGTTCAGATCACAATGGAGGTGGACAAACCTGGGTATATCTATACTATTATAAAGTTGTAAAAATGAAATGTCTGTACATTGAAGATATTTAAAAAAAAATGATTGTTATGGACTATTTAGAGGTCGTTAAAACGAAAAATATTTTTGTGTCGTTGTGGCTTCATCACGCAAAATCGGCTAACCGTTTTCAACTATTTTTGCTACACGGGTAGCTGGGTATCTCCAGATGGTTTATAGGATGCTTTTTACCCGACTACGCTAAAGAAAAAATTAATGGTTATGCCTTTTTCTCCTCCGCGAACGTGAACGCGAACTAGTTAGATATATTATGGAACTAGAAGATGCCCGCAACTTCGTTCGCGGAGGAGCAAAAGTCATAACCCGTCGTTTTTTTTTTCAGCATAGTCGGGTAAAAAGTATCCTATAACCATCTGGAGATACCCAGCTACCCGTGTACCAAAAATTGTGGAAATCTGTTTAGCCGATTTTGCGTGATGAAGCCACAACGACACATACAAACATACATAAATACCAAAAAAAAAAATCGTTTTAGTGACCTCCAAATAGTCCGTAACAATCAATATTTTGAAAATATCTTCCATGTACAGACATTTCATTTTTACAACTTTATAATAGTATAGACTAGACGGCGCGCGCAACTTCTTCAGCGAAGGAGAAAAAAATCATAACTCTTTTTTTTGGGCGTAGTCGGGTAAAAAGTATTCTATAACCATCTGTGAATGCCCAGCTACCCGTGTACTAAAATTAAAGGCCAACCCACACCGGATGCGTGCGCAGCACGTGCACGTGTGCGTGGCGTGCGCGTTGTATCGTATGAAATATCATAGTAGATGGCACACCGCTTGCATGGCGTACACGTGCGCAGCGGTGTGTCAGCTCATATGGGTATTCATACTTTACAACGCGCACGCCATCGCACGACTACAAGCACGCCACGCACACGCGTCCGGTGTGGCTTGGCCTTAAATAGTTGAAATCCGTTAATCCGTTTTTGCGTGATGAAGCCGCATCGACGCATATGAACATAAAAAAGAAATCGTTTTAGTGACCTCCAAATAGTCCGTAACAATCATTTTTTTTTAATATCTTCAATGTACAGACATTTATTATTTACCAATTTATAATAGTATAGATGTGCCACCGTCTCAAGGGTTTTTGTTGTGTATTTCCTGGTATTTTCACCATTGCGCAACTCAGCTCTTCATACATAATGTATCTTATGAATGAGGATGACCAGGTACGGGTAAAGTTGAAAGTAAGCGGTGGCCAGACAGACACACTTGTAAGTAATTATTATCAAGAACTATTAAAACAAGAAGACTGCCAATTGCCATAATTTGGATCATGCCTTGATCGCTAGGATATAAGTATTGAGGCAGAAATTAGATGGCGCTTTAAGAGTCCCCGGCAAGCTCGGCCGAAATTCACCTTCCCATACAAACGGAGTTTCGTTCTCATTTTAAAACTACGTGTTGGATTGTAACGAAACTTTGCATATACAATGACATGGGGTATATCTAGACCTGTAATTAGTTTATATGGCTCCAGTTTTTAAAACAGACGAAAAACAGCAAAAACAAGTTTTGTATGAAAAACTTAAAATCGTATTTTTTCTTAGTATGGTATCTGAAGCTACATAAACTAATTACAGGCCTGCATATACCTTAACTTATTCTAAGTACCTACAAAGTTTCAGAGCTAACTAGCAAGTTGTTTTAAAATGAGAGCAAACTACGTTTGTATAGAGAACCGAGCTTACCGGGGAGTCTTAAAACTAAATATTTAACGATGTTATTGAAAGAAAGTAACTGAACAAAGCTAATCTATACTATTAAAAAGTTGCAAAAATTAAATTTCCGTACATTTATTTATTTATTTAAACTTGATCGCACGACACAAGAAAGTACAAATGGCGGACTTAATGCCATAAAGGCATTCTCTACCAGTCAACCATTAGGCTAAACAGATAAATTATTGGTGCAGGATATCGGTATCAGACTTGTACAAAATAATAATTACAAGTACATTCAATTGAAGATATTTTCAAAAACTCAAGAAAAAAAGAGGGTTATATTTTTTTTCACTTCTCCTGCTCAAAAAGTACTTAGGTCATATTAGCTTCGCGAAGCGAGACTAAAATAGTACATTTAGCCCCTAGGGCTTAAAAGAAAGCCATATAATCCCATACAAATTTCTATGAAACTAAAAGAAAACTTGCGGCGAGCTACATACTACTTACGAATAATTAAAAACAAACAAACCAACCACATCAGATTGGCCAAAATTTCTGATCGTATTGCAGCCCTTTACATTAAAAAGTAAAAATTGTCTATGGCCATTATTAGTTTAAAAAATATATAAGCTGTCAATTTAACTATAAAGAATTGCTCAAACTGTACTTTTTATTTTTCTTGAAATATACAATTTTAATGTTAAGTCTTTTTTATTTTCTCGCAGTCGAAGTGAAAAGCAGTGTTTAAGACGTGGCTAAAAGCCATTATGACACTCAGACATATTTGTGGGTTTGGTGGTTGAGGACAAGTATGTCTGAGTGTCATAATGGCTTATTTTAGCCCCTTGTCACAACAATCTACTATTTTCTCTTCCGCTGACGAAGTGCACCTTCTAGTAATATAAAAATCGTAACTTTAAAACTGCATGAAAATATGCGCATGTGTGCGCAATTTATTGTGACATCTAACCAAGAAACTATTTCGCGGAAAATCAAATTACCTATAATCCATTAATCTAACATGGAATTCCGCAAAGTAACGCCTAAATCTATGCTTTAGTTTCTAACGCCATCTCTGGGGAGATCTAGCATTTTCACAGTTACGTCATACATAATGTATCTAATGAGTTAAACAGATATGGGTAAAATCGAAAGTTTGCGTGGGGTATGAATACGTAATTATTAGCGGTAATATTTATTGTTATTGTTCTTAGGAGACCTATTGACATAGTATAGTAGATAGTGCTTAATACCTCTACCCACGCATGATTAATACAGGACAATTTATTAACAATTGCATCCTTATTTTACAATATGGCCTCAATTTGCGTTATTTTGTACATACCTACATGTATACATCGTTTTTATTATACCATATTTTTCACCATATTCACACTGAAAATAGATACCAGGCCATAAAATTCCTTAAAAAAAAAAAACACTGAAAAGTAGAAAACACAAGGAGTTTCTTATTATCTTATTATTATGCCTCGTACATTATATGATTATATAATAAAGTATATATATTTGTAACAGCACAATTCAGTAAGAAAAAAACTAAACTTATTGAATATTTTTTATTTAATTAGGTATTGAAAAGTTGTATAGGTACATATTCCGCGGAACGCACAGGAAAATCCCTTTAACAATACCAAAATTACTTACAATATTTTGAAATTTCGTACACTTTAGATAAAAGTTGATAACGATATAACCAATCCTATTTATTCGATCAGTCCAATTCAGATGACACGTGAATTACTGTAATTCTTAATAGCTAATTTCGCACATCTGTTCAAGTCTTCGGTAGTATAGTGGTAAGTATCCCCGCCTGTCACGCGGGAGACCGGGGTTCGATTCCCCGCCGGAGAGATCTTTTTGCTTTTTATTTTTGTGCTCTTAAAAAAAAATCCAGATGTCACGCTTCGTTTGCAAACCATTACAATAAATTAAAAAAAATCATTTTTAGGGCATCTCTATGTCTCCAATAGGTGATTCCCACACATTAAGACGTATCCAGGCATATATAGACTTGAGTATACAGATAAACCTGGCTACTTAAGTTAGGGCACCGACTGGTATCTACCTATTCCAAACTTCATGATGAACAATTTCACTTCATCCAAAAAAATCATATCATGCTTTTTTTCTATTATAATTCTTACACTCATTCGTTTTGTTAATTATGTTTTATTGGAGAACTACGCATTGAGTTTACATTTAAAAATATATATTTAAGTTAGTCTAAGTACTAATATTGTAATAGTTAAGAATTATTTAGCTAAAATGACGGACTGTCGAATTTGTTTCGGCTTCCTTCTCAACGGTGGTCTCCTCTTGGGAAATGCTAGAGTTGAGAGTCAGACTTGTAAAAGTGCCTTGCGGGCGACTTCAATAATATTATAAAGTTGTAAAAACGAAATGTCTGTACATTGAAGATATATCCAAGAAATAAGGGATACGGACTATTTGAAAATCACTGAACCGATATTTCTTTTTTGATTTTTTGTACGTTTGTATGTGTCTTTGTGGCTTCATCATGTGAAAACGGCATATCCGATTTCACATTTTTTTGGTACACGGGTAGCAGGGCACTTTCTAGCAGAATATAAAAATGCAAATAATATATCGTAAACAGTTCATAAAAATCGTACCTTAAATACCCGTGTATCAAACACAGTTGAAATTTGTTTTGCCGTGATGGAGCCGCAACGACACATACATTAATAGAATAAATCCAAAAAAAAAATTCGATTCACTGACCTTCAAATATTCCGTTCCAATTATTTTTACAACTTCATAATAATATACTTTAATAATATTTTCTTCTGTTTCCGTGATTATTACTCATTGAATTACGAGGGTTGCTACTTATATATCCGGAAACAAAAAAACAAACAAACGTACACGGCTGAAAATAGTTTTATTGTTTTTCAAAGTATTCCCCTTGATGATCTATGCACTTTTGCATTCGCGTGAACCAATTTTTAAAGCACTTCTGCCACTCCGCCTGAGGTACCTCCATAACGTGTTGTTTGAATGCGTCGACAGCATCTTCAGCGGTCGAAAATCGTTGACCGCGTAATTTATTCTTTATATTTGGAAATAAATAAAAATCGTTGGGTGCCAAGTCAGGGCTGTACGGCGGATGACCCGTTAATTCCACATTTTGACCCTCCAAAAATAGAGTTGTTTCGCGTGACGTATGACAGCTGGCATTGTCATGATGAAGAATGATTCTTCGTCGCTGGTTAGTTTTACGAATTTGTTCAAATACTTCCGGTAAGCAAATGGTCGTGTACCACTCTGAATTAACCGTTCTACGGTTTTCTAGTGGCACTGTAGCTACATGGCCATTAATACCGAAGAAGCAGGCCACCATTTGTTTCAATGTACTTTTTGCACGAGTAACTTTCGTAGGGTTCGGCTCATTTTGAAACACCCATACCGTTGATTGTTGCTTCGTTTCGGGATCGTATGCATAGATCCAGGATTCGTCACCTGTATAGATGTTATAAACGGCTTTTGAGTCACCACGGTTATATTTTTTTAACATTTTATTGCACCATTCGACGCGAGCATGTTTTTGCTCATTTGTTAAGTTGTGGGGTATCCAACGCGAACAAATTTTTTTTACAGCCAAATAATTATGTAATATGCTATTAATGCTGGTCATAGAAATACCCAGAGTCGCCTCTATCTCGCGGTACGTAACATGTCGGTCGTCCATTATAAGTTTTCGCACAGCCTCGATATTTTGTTGTACAACGACCGATTTCGGGCGACCTGCCTTAACTTCGTCCGTAAGCATACTACGTCCACGATTGAACTCACTAAACCAGTGATACACAGTAGTTTTAGATGGGGCTTCATCACCAAAAGTTGAAGTTAGTTGATCTATGCACTGTTGTTGCGTTAAACCACGCCGAAAATCATAATAAATCATAGCACGAATATTTTCACGAGTGAGTTCCATTCTTGCTGCGAGATGACATTTAAAACCCGTCAAAAACAAAACACGAGCGTTAATAAGGAAGAAAAAATATACCTTATATACTTAAAAAAGTTCAAATTTTACCATGGCGGTCAAATATGCTATTTAAGAAGATTGTAATCCCGGTTTCCGGATATATAAATAGCAGCCCTCGTAAAACAATTTAACCAGAACTAAAATGAGATAATATACGCGATATAATCCGTTAAATTGTTTTACTTCAATGAGTATACTTTAATGATAAATCGATTTCAATGTTATCTCAATTTTTTAGCCATTTTATGCGATTTTGTACAATGAATAAGATATAGTATAAGTAGAGAAAGCGAAAGACAATGTGATGCAATGATATACTTGCACATAGTGTTGTAGTAGGGACCTAGGCTTTGTTGAAAGCTGGGCGTTGTCTAGATGCACTAACTTTTCCTTGCATACGTAATTGATGAGGCTGGTATCCCATCCACAGTCAATAATAAATTGCTGAACAAGTTTTGGTGTAACATTGGAGCAGTACTTTTTGTTTTACAAATATCATGATAATAATCACAATTTTTGCAATTTATTAGTGGATCACTCCACTAGCGTTATTATTATAAACAAAGATCAGAAACAAATGAAAATTTTTTTCGACGAATCTGGACTTGAACCAGTGCCTTGAGCCAGACCGGGGCAGCACGCTCTACCATCTGAGCTAATCGTCCACTTGGAGCAGTGTTTTTAGGGTTCCGTAGCCAAAATAGCAAAAACGGAACCCTTAAATAGTTTTGTCATGTCCGATGTCCGCCCGTCCGTCCGTCTGCCCGTATGGACACAGGTATTTTACTCAAAAACTACAAAATGTATATTGATGAAATTTGGAGTATTGGTGCTTATATAGTTTGATAGTTAAATAACAAAAAGTATATTTCTAGGGTGGCACTCTATTTATGTAACAGAAACTGAATAAAAAATCAGCAAATAAAGTGTGGCACATAATTCGACCGTACTTTTAAACACATTTTAGTACATATTGAGGTTTTTAACTATATTTTTAACATGATCAGATATACTGTTTTTGAGTTATTTGCCGTAAAGCTAAACAGGAAAAGGACGTAAGTGCCGTCGAGATACGCTCTTTTGCATGTCGAGATACGTTCATTTTTTCATCTGTAGTGTTTTTTTTATATGAACGGCTGCGGAACCCTAAACTGAGCATGGTCCGACATGCTCTTTACCGGTTTTTAGGATTCCGTACTCTAAGTGTAAAACGGGACTTCGCTGTCCGTCCGTCTGTCTGTCTGTCATCAGGCTGTATCTCATGCATGAACCGTGATAGCTAGACAGTTGAATTTTTCACAGATAATGTATTTCTGTTGCCGCTATAACAACAAATACTAAAAACAGTACGTTTAAATTTACGTCTGTCTGTCTATATCAGTAACCAATATAAAATGATCGAGCACCGCGTACATTTTGCTTAGGAGCAGGGCTCTGCTGACACTGGTTTTTTATAGATACGGCCATTTGTAGCGTATATTCTTTACGCGGAAGGGTTAACCCTCGGTGCGCGAGTATGACTCGCACTTGGCCGGATTTTTAACGATATTTCTGCGCGGATTCAAGCTCAGCCTTCTTTTCAAAAAATGAGTAAGGATTTATTCAGAAGTACCACAACCTAGGGCTGTCATCTTAATTATAGCCGAACTTCATTGCGTACCTTGTTATCGCATCTTCAAGGCGAAGTTTGGCTTTGCAAGCCATATTCGATCCTTTCATAACCCGGCTAAGAATAATTGACGGAGTCGCTGTCGCCCAACACGGCAAGGAGGACTATATATAGCCGAACCCGGACAAAAACTTCAAGAACCCTTAATATTTGGAGGAAATAGCAATTTTCCCCGGATATGTTGGATTGTATACAGTTCAATAAGGTTTTCCTTGATACAAAAAGAGTCCGGGTTTTAAAAACCCGCCCGGACACATTTAAAACCGGCCCGGCCAGCCCTAGGACAGCCTCCAAACTTGGACAAATCCGGGGAAGCCCGAACGGTTGGCAACCCTCACCACAAACACGTGGTCGCCGATAATTTATATAGGAAAATAAATAGAAGAAAGAAAGAAAAGAAAGTAAATTAATTTATTCGGTAGTATAGCAAGTAAAAAGAAAACCAATTACATACAAAAAAATAACTAGAACTATGCCCCGAAATGGTCCCACCTCAGCATAATGCTGCCTCGGGAGCCAGCGCTGATCTTCCGGTGAGACCATATGTGGCCCCACGGAGAGCTGCATGCACGAACATTATGGATGGCATTATCCTGAACGCAGCCGACAGCGACCATCGACCGACAAAGTACTCCTGTCAAATTACACTTAATAATAATCACGAGAAGACGTGGCAGTATGGCCTATGGTCTTAGCCTGTCCGAAAGGATGAAAAATAAAAAAAAGTAGTCCTGTCAACTGTCAGTGTCAGGTGCAGGTGACATAAAACAAATGCAGCTCTGAATAGTTTTATTCAGACGGACCACATTTCGCCGTCAAACGCAACCGTGGGGTCGGCCCGACCACATCAAAGCGACTGCAAGAAGCTGCAGCGTAACTATTCACACGAACCACTGCGTCACCACTTTGTCTCTGCGTTATCTTTGGTTGTGGTCGCTGTGAATACGATCGACGTTTGACCACCGATGGCTCAGCGGGAGTAACGTTGTCTGCGAAGCTGAAGGTCCTTGGTTCAAAGGGTAAGGGTAAAATTTTTGTGTGATGAACATAAATATTATTCCCTGAGTCTTGGATGTTTTCTATGTATACGAGGGCTGCTATTTATATATCCGGAAACCGGGATTACAATCTTCTTAAATAGCATATTTGACCGCCATGGTAAAATTTGAACTTTTTTAAGTATATAAGGTATATTTTTTCTTCCTTATTAACGCTCGTGTTTTGTTTTTGACGGGTTTTAAATGTCATCTCGCAGCAAGAATGGAACTCACTCGTGAAAATATTCGTGCTATGATTTATTATGATTTTCGGCGTGGTTTAACGCAACAACAGTGCATAGATCAACTAACTTCAACTTTTGGTGATGAAGCCCCATCTAAAACTACTGTGTATCACTGGTTTATTGAGTTCAATCGTGGACGTAGTATGCTTACGGACGAAGTTAAGGCAGGTCGCCCGAAATCGGTCGTTGTACAACAAAATATCGAGGCTGTGCGAAAACTTATAATGGACGACCGACATGTTACGTACCGCGAGATAGAGGCGACTCTGGGTATTTCTATGACCAGCATTAATAGCATATTACATAATTATTTGGCTGTAAAAAAAATTTGTTCGCGTTGGATACCCCACAACTTAACAAATGAGCAAAAACATGCTCGCGTCGAATGGTGCAATAAAATGTTAAAAAAATATAACCGTGGTGACTCAAAAGCCGTTTATAACATCTATACAGGTGACGAATCCTGGATCTATGCATACGATCCCGAAACGAAGCAACAATCAACGGTATGGGTGTTTCAAAATGAGCCGAACCCTACGAAAGTTACTCGTGCAAAAAGTACATTGAAACAAATGGTGGCCTGCTTCTTCGGTATTAATGGCCATGTAGCTACAGTGCCACTAGAAAACCGTAGAACGGTTAATTCAGAGTGGTACACGACCATTTGCTTACCGGAAGTATTTGAACAAATTCGTAAAACTAACCAGCGACGAAGAATCATTCTTCATCATGACAATACCAGCTGTCATACGTCACGCGAAACAACTCTATTTTTGGAGGGTCAAAATGTGGAATTAACGGGTCATCCGCCGTACAGCCCTGACTTGGCACCCAACGATTTTTATTTATTTCCAAATATAAAGAATAAATTACGCGGTCAACGATTTTCGACCGCTGAAGATGCTGTCGACGCATTCAAACAACACGTTATGGAGGTACCTCAGGCGGAGTGGCAGAAGTGCTTTAAAAATTGGTTCACGCGAATGCAAAAGTGCATAGATCATCAAGGGGAATACTTTGAAAAACAATAAAACTATTTTCAGCCGTGTACGTTTGTTTGTTTTTTTGTTTCCGGATATATAAGTAGCAACCCTCGTATCCATACTAATCTATACTAATATTATAAATTACCTCTTCACGCTTAAACCACTGAACCGATTTGGATGAAATTTGGTATGAAGATAGTTTGTGTCCCGGGGAAGGATATAGGCTACTTTTTATCCCGGAAAAATGCCCTTATCCGCGATTACCGAACTAAAGGCGGACGAAGTCGCGGGCAGAAGCTAGTAAAGAAATATATCTAATATATCGTCGTCTAGTACCCATATCGTAAGCCCTATTCAGCTTGCCATGGGACTAGTTCGATTTGTGAAAAAATTGTCCCGTAAGATTTATTTATTTGACGACACGTTTCGCTCAGTGGGTTGTACAACGGCCTACGAAGCTGGTGGTCCCGGGTTCGAATCCCGTCAGAGCAAGTGTTTGTGTGATGAGCACGAATGTTTGTTCCGGGTCTTGGATATTTTATATGTATTTAAGTATTACAATATATCTATATATTGTGTTTATCGTCACCTAATACCCATAGTACAAGCTTTGCTTAGTTTGGGACTAGGTCGATTTGTGTGAGATTGACACTGATATTTATTTATTATTCATTTAATACACTTAAAACCGAAAAGCATTGCCTTGTTAACTATAGAACCCAAAGATGAATACACAGACACACAAAAACTATACGATAGTTACAGAGTGCGTTAGTTCCCAAAGTTCCTCAAGCCGTTTACGTGTTTATGCGGCTACAATCAAAGTACTCCTATAATCAGTATAATGCGTCTGCGCATCCTGTGACGTCACGCTCGGCGGCGCTCGCTAACTTCCGTGTTGGAACAAAAACATATTCAGAAATACTATAAATATTAAAGCAGTATTTTAACTTCAATGTTAACTCTTAGTAGAGTAGCAGTTTCTGCGTAGCTAACTATATTAGGACTTTTAAATTACTAAAATCTAAACTTTTAAATACTAAAAACGATAACTGCATTTTGGTTGAAAAGCTGGTATTTTTACTAAGTAAACTTACCCTAATTTCATATGTTACACGTAATATCATTCAAATTTTTACGAAACATTGTTTTAAGCAATAAGGCAAAGAACATAGTGGTGTGTGAAAAAGGCTGGCAAAGCAATAGAAGCACAGAACATGGTATACGGTGTCAAACATTGGGACATTTACCAAATTTGACCAAGTAGCTTTAACAATTGTCATTGGCACCGTTTAGATCTTATTAAAAATTTGTCACCTGGCATAAGTGGCGTGGCGTTCATGGGACTAGATTTCCACCGAGTTACGCATTTTCAGACAGCTGACTTGTATTTAAAGAAAAAACGAGCCAAATTAGCTCCGGTTTGTCTAAGATAATAATTGACGCTTCGCCGACGTTGACGTTAGCTTTAGTGACTTTAGCTTTTCTGTTTAGCTTGTTCGATCTGTACTTAATATATATTGATAGTTGGCATACATCGCCTCGCCAAATTGAGCGTTTTTTAAAGTTACAGTACTGTAAATATACTGACTGTGACAGTGACGCAGTGGTAATTCGGTAATTGTGTTTTTGTGTTCTCACAAGAGGAAGACGCCTTAATATGTCAGTCGCCATGTTGGTTATCGTTACTAAATTAGATACAATTAGAGGGTTTATTACTAATGAAAATACATGGTTTGTGCGGCAAGGATATTTTGTTTTTGTTTTTATTTTTAACTTAAATTTATTTTTAACTAAAATACATGCATAATAGAGATGTTAGGGGAGCGCCATCTCTCTTGATGGCCTTAATACTTATTGGAGAAGCAATGGGTCAGAGTCAGAGACGAAGCGTGATACGCGTGCGTGTCTTGGAGTATGATTAATGCGCTTAGCATTTCAATTTAAAATAACCGGCCAAGCGCGAGTCGGACTCGCGAACCGAGGATTGCGTACAAAATATACGCTACAAACAGCCGTATCTATGAAAATCCAGTGTTAGCAGATCCCTGGTCCTAAGCAAAATGTGCGCGGTGCTCGATCATTTTATATTGGTTCCTGACATAGACAGCCAGACATAACATTAAACTGTCTTTCTGCGTAATAACAAGAAACCTGACAGGTCACTGCAAACTAAACAAGTACCTGTTTCAAATGGGTATGAAACAGGACGCAGTATGCAGATTCTGCCAAGAGACAGAGGAGACTGCAATGCATATCATTTGCTTCTGTGGGCCACTCATGAGGAAAAGAAGTATCCACCTAGGGCAACATGTCGTGCCCCCGGAAGAGATACAACATTTCACTGCCCAAAGAATTTGGGAATTCCTAGACTCAACGGGCCTCAGTAGGGAACTCTAATAAAGGGCTGCCACAATAGATCAAATCTGGTCGAGGCGGCATACAGAAGGCCGACAAATAAAGAATAATATATATATATATATTTTCATACAGCCACACTGGCCGTAATGTTGTACAGCGCTATCTAGTACATGTTACAAAAACCTTTTACAATATGTTGTTATTCTGGTATAAATGAAAAAGAGGGCACTGTTAACAATTTTGTAGGCCGACCTTTGAGATACCCTACCATGATTTGACCCGAACGAACAAACATAAATACTTATATAGGATATTGCAAGTGAAATAAAAGCTTGTAATAACTAGTAGGAAACTATTTTCTTTAAAGCCGTAACATTTTCAAGAAGGTTAAGTTTAACATCATTAACAACAGGGAGTTTTTGTGACATTGAAGTAGTTTTTTTAAGCTTTTATTTAACATCCAACGTAACTATGTATGTTCGGGTCGAATTTTGCAAGTTAAATTTGACCTACGTATTTAGCTAAAATTTGGCATACTTACGTAAGAAGTGACAATGCAATAGTATGATACCATCGAGCTGATCTGGTGATGGAGCAGGAAGGTGGGCATAGGAACTTTGTAATAGAATAATGCAATCCTACCGAGTTTGGGCTCTTTAGAATCGTCTCGGTGAGTAGTTGATGGGTGTTCAAAGACAAGTACAGTCGGCAATAAAAGCTAATCACAAAAATCCTAATATTAAGCTGTCTTACGCACAATAGGGATGTTGACTGTTTCAAAATAAAAATAAAATTTTCAGCAAGAAATCCTAAAAAAAAATGACGATACCATTTGTGTAGCTTGTTTCATTAAGCCTTTAAAGTTGGATGGGAGAGTCCATTTTTAAAGTATGAAAATATTAATAACTAATAATTGAACCCATGAAATATATGGTAACTTTTGTTATGCAACCGTTTCTATAAATAACATAGCTGCAGAACTAAGTTCATAATTCCCTCATACAAGGCGCGTGTGACGTCACACGTTTCAGGCTTTAGTACGGAGCGTTTTTTGGTTGTGTCTTTAACATTCTTGTTTCCGGGGATTTTTTATGAGATTGAAGTAGTATTTTTTTATGACATAGGAGGCAAACGAGCAGACGGGTCGCCTGATGGTAAGCGATCACCGCCGCCAATAGACATGTCATGTCATGTTAATTTAATTTGTACGGCAGTATGTTTGATGTTACCCTCGTCCTTTGTGCTAGGCGGCAGGATGCCACGACATCCTCGGCACCTAGCGTGTCGGGCTGCCGCGCGCGGGCGCTCCGAGTTTTGTTATTGTGTCAGTCTGTATGTCGGTTGTTTATCGGCCTGCCCATAGACACTTGCATCACGCGAGGAGTCACAAGTGCGTTGCCGGCCTTACCTTTTTACCGATATTTCTATTATTGAAAGCTTGTTCTATAACATACCATAGAAAAAAGATGTTAAAATCCCAATTGCAACATTTGCAACACTGAACTGATGCCCAAAGAAATAAAACATCCACTTTCGCCGTAATGAGTAATAACTGTAAGTGTGTCAATGATAAGACGGTGCTTATGTAACTTATGTAACTTAAGTGTGCCGTGTATCGAGGTCTGTGTGGCAGGATTGTGGTGAACGACTGTCACCCTTTTTTTTAATGTTTGTATGTCGGCCATTTCACTATTTTAGTGCCACTATTTTTTCTCATCTTTACGTAAAAAGCTTATTATGCAAAAAGTGATAGTCAGATTATATTGTGACGTAATAATCTAAAATATAGCATTGCGCACACAGTATAAATATAATTATCAAATTCCTAAGGTCAACAATAATCTTATGTACAAAAGTGCATTCATTGCTGCAATGCGTGTCTTCAATAACCTCCCACTCGAAGTTAACAATTTAAACCAGCCTAAAGAAATGGCTCATTGATAGAGCATTCTATAATATTAATGAGTTTTATAGTTATAAATAATGCAAGTACTAATTTTCCCTAGTAATGTGTAATGTTAAATATTGTACGCCCGTGACGGATAAACTGTTGTAACGAAATATATTATTAACTTCTCTGTACACAGTTATACAGTAAAAATCTATTCTATTCTATTGTTAACCTGTCATTTTCAATTAATTTTAATTTTTTTGGTCACTGTTTATAATTATAAAGCAAATAACGCAGTGGTCATCGATGTCCTCACTTTAGTATGAAAATAAGGTATTTGCCGCTTCGTTACCAAATTTTTACGGCTATAATGAGCAATGCATGACTTTTCGTATATAAGAGTCCATAAATCGGTTACGGAATTTATTCCTAGCATGTTCATTTTTCAAATCTTTTCTTGAATATTGGTTATTTATTTGAAAAACTAAAGTTGTTAATGAAAAGAGAATGACCCGTGTCTTCATCACGTCAAAATGGCTAAACGGATTTCAATTATTTTACCAATTATGGTTTAGTTTTTTGTTTTTGAAAGGTGACTTCATCGAGAGTGTTCTCACCTAAGGTTCAAGAAAATCTGTTATAAATTTATCAACATTTTTCTAGATTCGGCGAGCTATGTATGATTGCAATGGACTATTGGTATGAATAAATAAATATAAACGTGTTGGCGTGGCTGGCGTACAAATGTGTTGTTTGAAACTTAAGTAGGTATCAAAAAAAAGTTAATTTTGAAATACTACAATTTGCATTTGTTTAAGTAGTCATTGACGGAGTAATAACAATGTTCGATTAAATGATTAAATATTTTTTTCTTAAAAATATTGATGTTTGGAAGTCACTGCATTGGAAAATATATTTTTTGGATTTTTTGTATGTTTGTATGTGCCGTTGGGGCTTTATCACGCCAAAACGGATATACGGATTTTAACTATTTTCGGTACACGGGTAGCTGTGCAATAGATGGTGCAAAAGAAATTTTTTTTTTCAATTTAATGACTTCTCAATAGTCCGCTGCAATCATTGTTTTGAAAATATCTTCACAACGTACATTTTATTTTTACAACTTGATTGTAGTATAGATGTTATTATTCCACGTCTTGTTTTGTTCAAAATTGATATAATATGTAAAAGTATAAATAAATTAACTTAATTAGCATACGAAGTAAAACATTATGTAATGTTGCTGTACAACTGTGTCACCGGGCAGAGTAGGTCAACATCGCATAAGTAAGTATTCTTTCAGAATCCATACATGACGCATCTGTGGCCTTCTTAAAACTCTTACTCTTCGTGAAATGAGATAAAAGTGCATTTCTGAAATGTTCGTACATCATTTAACGGGGTCTCATTCGGAATCCCTAACGTCATTTGTCCTAATGTATCGTTTGTTCTAATGTAGCATTTGCCATAACGCATTTTTTTCAGAAACCGTAATTTTTTCAGGATTTTTTAAAAGATCGTCGTATAGATTAGGTTAGGTTAGGTTAGGTTTGTTTTATAACAATCCTGAAAAGTTTACGGTTTCTGAAAAAAATGCGTTATGGCAAATGATACATTAGGACAAATGACGTTAGGGATTCCGATATAGATCCGATTTAACGAATCCTTAATTAATATTCTCTTCTGTTTCCGCGATTATCACTCATTTTAATAAAACAATTTATACGGATTATATCGCGTATCTCATTAGAGTTCGGAAGGCGATAAAATATGTTATCTGTTCAAAAGTAGTTTAGTTACAGTATTTGTTTTTAAAATAAGACAATTAGCAACGAGGTATAGTCTGGGAGTTTTCTTTGTAACGTTTTTTTCCCTTCAGTAAGCCTCATTTTGTGAAACGCTGCTGGTAGTAATTTAGTCTGTATTGTTGTGTTGTCCCACTGCTGGGCAAAGGCCTCTCCCTCGGATCTCCACAGGTCCCTGTTTGATGCCTGTTCCGGCCAGTTGTTGAGGAATGCGTCTAGCTCATCCCGCGATCTCCGTTTGGGCCTGCCCCGTCTGTAGTATTCTTAAAATATAATAGTTAAGCCTTTCCGGCAAATTTGTAACTGTCTTTACACATTAGGACATTGGCATGTATGTACGCCTTGACCTGATTTTCAAAGTGGGTTAGTTTGTACAAAATGTAACTTTGACAGAGGAAAATATATCTTTTCTCAGTCAACCCCGTGAACACCAAAGCTGGAAAGCTAGCTACATAGGTATAGTATAATTAAAAAAAGCGGCCATGTTAATACACTTGTTGCCATGTTAATGTTTGGTAAGTATCCTATAAACATTTCATGGGTTACTGACAGAATTAAAAAGTGGTTTATGTATAATGCCAAAAGTCCAAAACCAATTTTACAGCTATAAAACGAAATGTTATTTTTCGAAGCTATAAAGCTAACAGACATAAAGCTAGAAAGTCCACAGACAGCCTGTATACACAGGTTTATTAGTGTGTAATATCGAAAGACACACAACTGCCGAGTCGGCGACGAACGCGGTAAGCGCCGTTGGAATCCGTATGTCGTTACGGCGTTTTAGAGCAGTTTACTAGATCTGTACTGCAAAGCAAACGGACATTCGCATAGAAAAGTGATACCTAAATTAAATAATGATCTTTATTCTGTAAGTAGGCCGCAATGGCACTTTTACAAGTCAGACTCTACGGCATTTCCCAAGAGGAGACCACTGATGAGAAGAAAGCCGAAACAAACTCAGCAGTCAGTTTTATTTTTATAAAATAATATTCTGTACCCACCACGGTCAGTAAAAAAAAAAGGTCTCTCGCATATTTACAACCCTCGCCTGCGGCTCGGGTTTCAAATACCTGCGATTTCGGGCTTTCTTTTACAGCCCTTGGTAAGTAATGTACTATTATTTATTACAATATAAGTACCCGTTTGTGGATTTCTAGCTACCCGCGTGTACCAAAAATAGTTGAAATCTGTTAAGCCGTTTGGGCGTGATGAAGCCACAACGCATATACAAACATACAAAAAATCTATTTAGTTACGGACTTTAAAATAGTCCGTATCACATTTTTATATTTTCAATGTACATAAATTTCATTATTCTTGACGAACTTTACATATATTATAGTAAATTGAAGTTAATAAAACAATTCTTGTGGGTCCCCCTTTGTCGGACCTGCCCGGGGCATCGTTCCCAGAACGCTGGCCGCATTCCCTCTCTGGATGGCCAGGCTGAGGCGATGAGCAAAGTATGACCCAGCTCTAATATCGCCAGAAACACCGATGAGCTTGTCCGACACTTCTTGTACCAATTTCATTAACTTTATAATAGTATAGAAGTAGGCCGCAAGGGCACTTTTATAAGAGACTCTACCATTAGAAATGAAGTTTTGAATTGCAATTGGCATCCCAAATTCTAACAAGTTTGACGACACGTGTACAGAGGTCTTACAATAATAGTTTAGTATCTTCCATATCCTACACAGTATCTTTAAACGACACGTTTGGCTCAGTGGGTTGCACAACGGCCTACGAAGCTGGCGATCCCGGGTTCGAATCCCGGCCAGCGCAAGTTTTTGTGTGATGAGCACAAATGTTTGTTCCGGGGTCTTGGATGTTTTCTATGTCAATTAATTATTATAATTTATCTGTATATTACGTATATCGTCGCCTAGTAACCATATAGTACAAGCTTTGCTTAGTTTGGGACTAGGTCGATCTGTGTAAGATTGTCCCTGTGTTATTTATTATTATTATAAACAAGTATGCACACGTGAGAGACGAACGCTTTATCATTTACTTATTGCGCGTAAAAAACTAGTATTGTACCTTTTATAACGAATAAATAAAAATATACCTAAGACATAGTACTTATATGTGTAGATTTAAGTAAATTTGTGTACCTAATTAAAAATGTTTGTTACACCCGACAAGGGTCCTTGTAACTAGACTTAAGTCTCTAACTTGGTCGCAATAAATATCTTATCTTATATCCCTGCTGATTTAGTAAAAGGACTGGTAACACTTGTGCGGACGGGTGTACCGCGTCGAGTTGCACAAGGCTGGCCGGATTACGTCACCGCGCGGCCGATTCGGACGGGTGTGTTCCGCACTGTACTGTTTCAGAGTAAACTAATATGTCTGAAGCCTGGGGTCGGAAATTCGGATTGATTTTTATCTAGAGTTATAAAACAAGCGAAAAAAATCTTTAGGGATGATGCTCAATGCCAAAGTTTACAGCCTACTGTAGTTAGATTATTATAAAAATACCAATGCAACATGAAAAAAATGCTTTAAAATAGAAAAACTTCAAAGTTACTCAAATTATGAGATTTTTAAAACATCTGAAATTACTTTTTTGGATCCATATAATTCGATAAAACAATGATTGTATATATCGATCAAAATGCCAAAGTATTGTTACGCCAACTCAAGAATGACGTCACCCTTGAGTAACAATTAGTATGGAACGTTTTCAGCGCTCAGTAGAAATGCCGGAATTTTTTTTCGAATTCATATTGAATGCCATATACTAGACATTTGATCCTTACGAAAAACAGAATCGATTGTGACCTTAAAAAAAACGTCATCATCCCAATTATGGAGATAGCTTTTTGAAAATATTGTTTTGGGGTAAGACGGAATTATGGGATAGACTAAAACTTTACTTGAAAGGAAATTAGAACTAAAGGTAACCTTCCAAACTTCTTCCTACTTCTGTCTTACCCCAACGCGTACCTTCATATATTTATTATGTACACTGCTCGGTCATACCTACTTTAAACAACTATTTCAAGTGTTTCCTATGTACAGCCTTAGAGTTAGAGCCTAGTGACGAACTGTACAACTTAGAAATAGGGTTTAGTTGATGACAACAGAGTATATGTACTTTAAGTTTCAGCCGGTCTAGCACAACTCGGCGACTACGCTTATCGTGTGACAAAGCATCACCCATCTTTCTAGCTATATATTGAAAGGAAAGAGACAGACAATCTTTGTCGCGCGACAAAGAGTCGCGTATCACAGTTGTGTTCACTAAACAAGAATTTTGTCAGAAATTATCATTTTGGTGACAAGCTATTATTGCCGACTGTACTTTTCTTCGAACATTCTAAAGAACCCAAACTCAGTAAGATTGCGGTATTTTATTACAGAGTTACTATGACCACCTCCTGGCTCCATCATCAACTGCCTTTTAGCTCAATCGGAAACCGAGGAGAGCGACAATTTTAACTTCTAATAAGTATAGAAGTTGTAAAACTGAAATGTCACATTGAAGATATTAAAAAAAAAACTATTGTAAGGGATTTGGAGGTCACTGAAGCGAAATATATATTTTTTGGATTTTTCTATGTTTGTATGTCGTAGCGGCTTCATCTCGCAAAATCGGCTTAACGGATTTCAACTATTATGTTATTTCCAGATGGTTATAGGATACTTTTTACCCGACTACGCTGAAAAAAAGGGGTTATGACTTAGTCTCCTCCGCGAACAAAGTTGGGGGCGCCTTCTATTAATAAATAAATAGACAGACACATCATTTAAGTAATCGAAAGCAGTTTTTCTGAAACCCTTAATAGGTACCTAATTGGTATTGTTATAAAACAAACCTAACCTAACGGCTTCTATGATGATCGTTTAAAAAATCATGAAAATTGTATGGTTTCAGGGAAAAAGTTGATGATGAAATGAGAACTATAAAATAAAGCATTCTACGAAATGTCTGTTGATTAAATGGAAGGATAATACCGGCTACAAGACCTGTGGGCCCAAGTGCAGAAACCCACACTCACTCTGATCGGCAGATAGTATTTTTATCGACGCCATTATCGAAGTTAAACTGGTTTCGCCTTTACTGACATTGCCTTCAAATAGCAATGAAAAACCCTGGTTTAAGTACGAGGTAAAATGTGTTCTGTACCATATGGAAACATTTTTACGTACTAGAAGGCGCGTAAGGTGTTCAGAAAAATCCTGGAACCTTTCAAAATGGACGATGGGATGGAGGAGCCTTAAAAATGTCGAAATACAGGAACAGGTGGCCGAACCGAATAAAATATATAAATAAAATAAATATTAGGGACAATCTTACACAGATCGACCTAGTCCCAAACTAAGCAAAGCTTGTACTATATGGTTACTAGGCGACGATATACATAATATATAGATAAATTATAATACTTAATTTACATAGAAAATATCCAAGACCCAGGAACAAACATTCGTTCTCATCACACCAACACTTGCCCTGGCCGGGATTCGAACCTGAGACCGCCAGCTTCGTAGGCCGTTGTACAACCCACTGAGCCAAACGTGTCGTCGATAGAAGAGTTATTTCAAAAAAAATACTGACTGTTGAGTTTGTTTCGGCTTTCTTCTCTTCAGTGGTCTCCTCTTGGGAAACGCTTGGGCGTCTTCTAACTAACTGCGCTGAGCCATCAGCGACCCAAAAAGACTCTTGGCTTCGGACACAAGAGCCCGCCACTTTACCCGATCCTGCGCAATCTCTCGCCAATTAATGGCTCCAAGCTCACGCAGATCCGCCTCCACCAAGATCTATCCAGCGGTACTTAGGACGACCGACTGGGAGTCGTCCAGTTGGTCGACCCAGGTACGCTCTCTTCACCTGCCGATCCTCTCCCATTCGCTCAAGGTGGCCAAGCCAGCGAAGAAAGGGCTTTGGTCACACCAATGAAATAATGAAATAATGATCTTTATTCTGTAAGTAGGCTACAAGGGCACAATCACAAGTCTGACTCTATGGCATTTCCCAAGAGGAGACCACTGTTGACAAGAAAGCCGAAACAAACTCAACAGTCAAGTCATTTTTTCCAAATAATTCTTAACTATTACAATATTAGTACTTGATCAATCTTAATTATACATAAAACTTCTACAATTGTGTTATAATATAACTAATTGGGAGAGGATATGTACTAATAATAATGTAATGTACAGATATCGGACATTGCCTGGCCTATCACGTTAAGTCAGGCAGTCCAGACTATCGGTAGTATTAGTAATATCGGCAATATAATCCGAACCTTGACAGCTACTGAACAGTGTGAACTGGTATGCAACTGTGCATGTTTACCAAGTGGCTATGAGCAGCTAGGTCACATGTACAGCTTGGTCACAAGTACAGCTTGGTCACAAGGTCATGATCGACGCGGCTGGCTGCGCCTGCGCTGCTGTCCTGACCACCTCTAATGAGAATCTGTAGTTATCATAATCTGCAGAAAAGAGGATCTGTAAAATTGGTAATCTGTGGAGTGTTTTAGAAATATGAATCAGTAGAATAGGTAATCACTATTAGAAATGAGAATATCTATTATCAAGTTGTAAAAATCAAATGTCTGTACATTGAAGATATTTTCAAAAAATAATTGTTACGGACTATTTGGAGGTCATTAAAACGAAAAATATTTTATACTTTATTTTTTGTATGTTGGTATGTGTCGTTGTGGCTTCGTCACGACAAAGCAGCTGAACGGATTACTACTATTTCTGGTACACGGGTAGCCGGATATCCACAGATAGTCATAGGATGCTTTTTAACCGACTACCCTGAAGAAAACAAAAGGAGGAATGACTTTTTCTTCCAGCGAACAAAGTACGAAAACGAACAAATCTATATGAAAAATGTGAAACTGTGGAATTAAAAAATAATCTTTAGCGTTGGGAATCTACAGTATAAGTAGTAGTATTTTAGTGTAGTAAAACCAACGCAGGCGCACGCAGTGATGTGCATCGCTTCGCTCCTGACCTTCTCTGACCGCTGACCGGTCTAGCAGATATCTAACGAAATTATGATACGAAACAACGAGTTTTGGGTAAAATGTGTTGTATTGTATAAAAAATATATAATCAGAGCTCAGAAAAAAAAACCGGCCAAGTGCGAGTCCTACTCGCGCACCGAGGGTTCCGTGCAAACTTTTACCCTAACATTGTTATATTACCCGATTCCGGTTGAGTTCAGTTTGCACCTGAAATCTAGAGCATTGCATACAAATGAGGTGCAAACTTAACGCAACCGGGCTGTCCAAATATGTCTTTTGAAAAATACTATATTTTTATGATGTAATTACAAATGTTATTTCATATTATTGTATGTATTTGTAGTATGTCACGATATTATTTGCCAAATTTCATAGTTCTATGTCAACGGGAAGTACCCTATCATTTTGATTCCCTTGGGAGTGTCAAAATATACGTTACTTGCGGCATAAATAACCTTATCTATTTTACGGTAATGTAGACGTTTCATTTTTTCACGGCTTCAAGGGACCGTAGACCTGAGTATATGGTGTTAATTTCAACTCGATAGCTCCACGCGTTCTCGAGATAAAGGGTCTTGACAGACAGACAGACAGACAACAAAATGGTTTTATAAGGGTTCTGTTTTATCCTTTTGAGATACGGAACCCTAAAAACAGACTCAACTAGGCTAGTTAGATTTGGGCAGGGCTCGGAAACCGGTATTCTCTTCATAACTACAAGATTACCGGTTAGTTTTTCGTACAATTAGGAGATTTTCATATATGATTTTTTATAAAATGTATACATTTTATAAAAAATCTAGAACTTGAATTAGGTGTTTCCAAAGAAAAGATAATTCTATTCTCTAAATACAGATTTAAATCATTCCAGGAATAGGGTGCATTTCATAAATACCGGTTCGAGCCCTAGATTTGGGTAAAGTCTCTGATGATTATTTATTCGCCTAGTACCAATAACACAAGCTTTGCTTAGTTTAGAACTAGATCGATTTGCGTAAGATTGTCCTTGATCTTTATTTATTAATATTAATTAATTAATCCGCCATGTTGTGACTAAGTCGCAGATGCTCTTTTCTGTATTTTCAGTTTATCTAATTTAAATCAAACTAATTTTTAAGTTCTTAGATAATATTAATAATCTTACCAAAATCTCAATGAACAAATGCCATTCACAAAGACGGCAATCGTGTTGAAAGTACCTACTCATTTGTGACCGAAATACAAAGACATTATATAATTACGACGTTTGGTACTAGAATAATGCCAGAACGTCATAACAGAAACGTCTTAAGTATGAAGTTATGACAAATTGCCATAAGTTTGTTCAATTTTGGATCTATCATATTAAATATTACTTTTTTTTACTTTTACCGGGACACGGTTCTTATAAGGTGGCATATCAAACGCACGTAATAAATCTATAAAATAATCATAAAACCTGTCGTAATGTATGCATCAGAATGTTGGACAATGAAAGTGACGGACGGAAGAAAAGTGCACGCAGCCGAGATGAGAATGTTGAGATGGGTGTGTGGAGTGACGAGGAAAGATCGGATTAGAAATGAGTATAGGTATAAGGGGAAGTTTGAAAGTAGCACCCATGACGGTAATGAGGTGGGATGAACGTCATATTGGTAGAAGAATGTTTTTTGAGGGAGCATCCGTTACAAAAACAGATATGTCGATAAACGTAATAGATAAGGAGATAACAAATTTTACATGTGTCTTTGTCAATGAAAAAATAAACTTTTTAACAAAAAATAAAACCGACTCCAAAAAAAACTAAAATGTAAAAAAATAACACCATAATTGAGTTTCTTCAAATTACTAACAAGTAACGGTTTGTAAAGTCAATCTATACAGTATATACAATTAATCTTATTTTGGCGTCGGTGCCATATAAAGAATGTGTAAAATATTGAAAATTAACGATTTTAGTAAGTTGTGACACGATGGCACCGACTCCAAGATAAGATTAATTGTATATAGTGTATAGATTGAGTATACAAACGGTTACTTGTAAGTAATTTAAAGAAACTCAATTATGGCGTTATATTTTACTTTTTAGTTTTTTTTGGAGTAGGTTTTATTTTTTGTTAAAAAGTTTATTTATTTTACACTTTTTAGTTAATCGTTACTTAAAAGTGTATCTCGTGACGATTCGAACAAGCCCAAACAGGGCTAGGATACATTATTTTATTACATAGATCTGGTGCCTACCTTCCGGCTCCATCATCAAATCAATTCGATGGTACCATTCTCATCAGAAACATTTAAATTTGTGACTATGAAGTTGCTTAGCTAATTTATTTAAGATATTTTGTCGCCAGCAGTAAATCATTTATCATTGAGGAATTCCGATGGCATTCTGTGGTCTTCTGCATCAGTTCCACTTCACCAATTTACACTTTCTGAATTCAAATGCTTATTATGTTTCTTATAATATCAAAATCGTTATATTCCTCATGGATTCCATTATCAGATCTTCACCAAAATTAAATAGGACCAATTTGAAAGTACCTTCTATAGAAACAAAAAAAAAAAATTGAAATCGGTCAAATAGTCTTCGAGTAATCGGTGAACATCCATAAATAAAAAATAAAAAAATCATTCCGTCGAATTGAGAACCTCCTCCTTTTTTCGGAAGTCGGTTAAAAACCATAACAGGTGTCTATAATACACTTAGCTATTAAGACGAATTACACTTATCAAGTTTGGTTTGCACATATCAGTTTTTGAATGTTAGCGTATAATGGCGGAACGTGTCTGTCTGTCTGTCTGTCTGTCTGTCTGTCTGTCTGTCTGTCTGGCTGGCTGTCTGTCTGTCTGTCTGGCTGTCTGTCTGTTTGTCTGTCTGTCTGTCTGTCTGTCTGTCTGTCTGTCTGTCTGTCTGTCTGTCTGTCGGTCCGTCCGTCCGTCCGTCCGTCCGTCCGTCCATCCGTCTGTCTGTCTGTCTGTTACCTCTTCACGCCTAAACCGCTGAACCGATTTGGAAAAATACCTTTATCCGCGATAAACGAATTTAAGGCGGACGAAGTCGCGGGCAGAAGCTAGTACTATATAAATAAGTGATAAAATAGGGCGGAGTATTGAAATTCCGTGGATCTTATTTAAATTATCTTAGGCTATTTTTTTCATACACCTGTAGGTAAAATACCTTGTTTGTTTATCATGGAGGAATACTTTGCAAGTTATTGGAACTACAGATTAACAACTTTTTTGATGCCGCAGTTTTAAATAATAACCAAAATAAGTTTAGATAAGAAAAGAAAACAATAATTATTTAATGTTGTGCCGATCCTACGTAAGTGGGATAAGGGCAGGGAGATGATGATCAAAAGTATGTAATAAGTCGTTGTCAAAAAACATATTTTTCACCTCAGCAGCTCAAACATGCCGCTTTTGCTGCGTGACAACAGTGAACAAAACGCGATTTTGATTCGAGCGTGGGTCAAAGTAGCTTTTTAATTTTTCAATCTTCAGTGCCGCGAATTGACATTTTTCAGCCATATACATATATATACATATAAATTTGAAACATTCCAATTTTACTATGCTCTATTTCTTTCACATGTATATAAAAAAGCGAGTGAAAAAAACAAACCTCTTCGAAATTCGATTTTGGAATTCGACCTCAAAGAAAACACGTTCGGAAACGCGTAATACCCTAAAATTTAAAGATATTTGTAATAAAGAAACTGTTACTTTTAATAATTGTAGCTTTAATAATTGTAACTTTTAAAATGTTTAGCATGATTTTGATTTGATTTTGTTAAGGCTCTATTGTACTGTTTCTGTTGTTGGTGTGCAATAAAGAATTGTTGTTGTTGTTGTTGTTGTTGTTGTTGCTGATTCATTTTAAATAATAAAAGGTTATTTCAATCTATCCCTGTTCATTTCTATGTCTCCTAAGTAATATGTGTTCTCACTGCTAAGATGAAAAGTTATGTGTGCTACACGAGAGCAAATTTTTTTGCATCTCGTGCTGTTGAGTCCCTCACTATGCTCAGGATTTTAATTTTGAATCACTCGCTACGCTCGTGAATCAATCATAGAATCCTTCGCTTGCTCGGGACTCAAAATCAGCCCTCGAAACAGAAAACAACTTTGCTCTCTTGTTGCACAAATAACTATTGCTTTTTATCTTCTATTATATTTTTACCTTTAAGTTTTGATATGTTTTCTTGGAGAACTACGCATTGAGTTTATAATTAAAATATATATTTAGGATAGGCTAAGTAGAAATATTGTAATAAATAAGATAAATTTAGAAAAAAAATACTGATTTTGAGTTTGTTTCGGCTTTCTACTCAACAGCGGTCTCCTCTTGGGAAATGGCCGTAGAGTATATACAGGTAATTCATGATCTTAAAATAACTGACAAACTATAATTACGTGACAGTGTTGTCAGCATATTAAAAAACATAAATAGCACTAGCACGCCCTCAAATCCTACGACTCTCCACGTTCCGTACAGACTCTAGTAGCTCATAATGATAAGACCTTTCGCTTCTGTCATAACTAGTTGTTTTGTTTCTCAATATTCCCATAAAACAATTGTTTAGCAGTGTGAAATCTTGTTTAGAACCGTTTTACACATCATTCATTGAAAAATTCACCCTATGCATAACAGCATAGGGTTTTCCCGAGCAGCATAACTTACATTTGTTAACTATGGTGTACAAAAGTCTATTCAGTTTAAATCTAAGTACCAAAGCGTAGTATTAGATTTTGAACTCATATAAGAGTTTGTAAGCTTGATTATCTAAGGAGACAATAATGCTGTTAGTGTTTAGTTAATACTATTTAATTTAGAATATAGGAAAGGAATAGTTTTCGTTTTTTATCTGGCCTTGTGTCATGCAATTTAGAGTTGTTTAGAGCCTTCATGGTTTAAGTAAATTATATGGATGGATAGATAGACCACTTACATTTAGATAAGTGGCTATTCATGAATACGTCATGTCAAATTTAGGGGGGGATCTGGACATCGGAGGATGGTAGCATGACGAAGGAGGGGTCATTCCCAAGTTGACATCATCTTTCGCATCTTTAAAAAGTGCTTGAATGAGTAGAAAAGGAATGAAATTCGTGTTTCTATAAACTGCTAAAAACGCAATGTTAGGAAATGACATCATATTATTTGGTAGGGGGAGAGGGGGGGGGGAGGAGGGGGAGGGGGGTCTTTCTCATTGGATGATTATAGGGGGGGAGTCAAAAAACGTCAAAAATAGATGGCGTAATTTATGAACAGCCTCTATGGGGACTACTATTGATAATGTGAGGTGTTTTCTGGGATTCCCTCCCTTCACTCTGGTGAGATTTGGCCCCGTCTCCCAAGGGGGCGTGTATTGATTACGTGAGGCGTTTTCTGTTATTTTCGCCCCTTTGAACCCTGGTGAGATTTCGTCAGGTTTGGCTCAACCCCTTCCCCGTCCCCCAATATCACGTGAGATTTTGCAAAAGTTCTGTTTCTAGAGTTGTATTTATTCTAGTAAAAATCAAAAAAAAATCAAAATCAAAATATTCTTTATTCAAGTAGGCCTAGTTACAAGCACTTTCGAAATGTCAGTTACATGAGAGTGAATGTTTGCTGGGAGACATACAATATGATCCAACATTTGCTGCAAGGATTAGGGAAACCCAGAAAAACCTAATCAGATCATTTAACTAAAGTGTAAAATTATTGATAAAATCATCATTTTTAAAATTAAAATAATCAATAAGATAAATCCCAAAAGGATTGTCAATAAAAAATAAATAATCTAGAATGTGTCTAGAATAAAATTCTAAATGTCAGAGTATATAAAACAATTAAGATTAAAATAATAATAATACCTTAGGTATTCGTTAAAATAATTATTCATATACCTACATGACGCTATAATTTACATTAATCCCACGCGGCTTCATCATTCATGTAGTCTTGTGTGCTATAATAAGCTTTAGAAAATAATTTTCGTTTCACAATATTTTTGAATTTACCAATAGACAACTCAGTTATGCTGCTAGGAAGTTTATTATAAGATCTCACACAGTTACCCATGAATGATCTCCTTATTTTATGGAGCCTAGTAGCAGGCACTGCGAGCTTATGCTTATTTCTAGTATTAATATTATGTATATCACAGTTCTTCTTAAAGTCGGTAATATTTTTATGTACATACATAATATTCTCATAAATGTATTGACAATGCACTGTCATTATATTAATGTCCTTAAACTTATCTCTAAGCGACTCTCTATAGTTCATTTTATATATCGCACGAACAGCCCGCTTCTGCAGAACAAATATAGTATTAATGTCGGAAGCACTGCCCCATAGTAAGATGCCATACGACATAATACTGTGGAAATAACTGAAATACACTAATCGAGCCGTTATCACGTCTGTTAATTGACGAATCTTACTTACTGCAAAAGCTGCAGAACTCAGTCTATTCGAGAGATTAGCAATATGGGGACCCCATTGGAGCTTAGAATCTAATGTTATACCGAGAAAGACTGTACTATTAACTAGTTCCAGTTCCTCACCTTTAACCATAACGCTTGCTTGCTCGTGTTTTACGTTACTCGTGACAAACTTAACACATTTAGTCTTTTTCTCATTCAACAATAAATTATTTATATTAAACCAATTTACTACTTCACAGATAGCATTGTTTACGTCATTGTAGGATCGTTGATTTCGTACGACTTTGAAAATTAGAGACGTATCATCTGCAAACAAAACTATCTCATGGTGGGTCTGTACGAGGTGTGGCAAGTCGTTTATATAGATAAGGAACAGGAAAGGTCCCAATATTGATCCCTGCGGCACACCCATAGAGACTAATGACCCCGGTGAACGCTTTCCATTCACGTCAACCCTTTGTATTCTACCATTTAAATAAGACTGTAATAAATTTAGTGCTAATCCTTTAACTCCGTAGTGGTGTAGCTTCCTGATCAGTGTCTCATGATTAACGCAATCGAAGGCCTTAGATAAATCACAGAAGATGCCTAAAGCATCTCGCGATTCCTCCCAGGCATCGACAATGTGTTTTACGAGCTCAACTCCGGCGTTGGATGTCGAGCGACCCCGCGTAAAACCGAATTGCTTACTATGCATCAAATTATTCAAATTAAAATGTTTTAACAATTGATATAGAATTAGCTTTTCAAAAATTTTACTAAATGTAGGTAGTACAGATATTGGACTAAAGTTAGTGGGGTCAGAGGTACTACCTGATTTAAATAAAGGAGTTATTTTGCTATGTTTCATCAGATCAGGAAACTCACCGCAGTCAACACTGTTATTGAATATATCTGCCAAGTCAGGCGCTATTACTTCTATTAGGGATTTGACAGCATGGACTGAGACCCCCCATAGGTCATTGGTTTTTTTGACATTAATTGATTTAAATGCCTTTACTACATCTGAAGGACTGACATGTTCAAAATAGAAGTCCTTACTACATTCTGGTACGTTTTCTTTTAACAACAAAACGGCAGACGAAGGTGATGAATTTAAACACTTTGTTGTGGATACTGGTATATCGGTGAAGAAATTTTCAAATTCTGTTGCTACATCTAAACTAGAATCTATAATTTTGCCATCAATTTTTAATTGTAGATCACTAATTGCGTGCCTTGATCTACCAGTCTCCACATTAATCACTTTCCAAAAGATAACTTGTTTAACAGTTTTTATGTAAAACTTTGCAAAACCACAAAAAAAAACGATTCTCCTCCAAATTGTCCATTACAATCATTTTTTTGAAAATACGAGTATCGTCAATGTACAGAAATTTCATTTTTACAACTTTTTAATAGTAAGATGATATGAATTTATGAATCAATATTTTCATAATAATTTTGACGCATCTCTACTTCATATTAAAATTACTAATCCTAAAATTGTACGGTTAAGTTGTAGGTTATATATTGGTGAAGCGTCAATTTAGTTTAATCGTGAGTAATTAATGTTTTATTATTGGAATAAGACTTATACTACGTTGGTGAAATCAATCCAGATGAATACATAGTACACAGAATAAAGATTATGTATTATGACATTCAATGTATAGGAAGTATTCGCATACCGCCCAATGCCACGGTATATTATCTGCAATGATATTCAAAAACTTATTCACAACCACCTACTCGGAAGACATCAAGGTTCCAACCATCGTTGCCACGTAATTATATCTCTATGTGAGCGTTACAAAAGGTTAAAGTATCGTTTTGAGACAGGTGATGTGTGCTATGTCTACTGTCTACATTTGCATTGTCAAATTCAACTGTTTTTACATACAATCAATTTTTTCCATTACGGGGTAGGCAGAAACTACCTCCTTCCACTTGCTACGGTCCTAGCATACAACTGCCGCTTCATCAACATTCATTAATCTCTTCATTTTGTGCTGTCACAACCCTTTCGCTTTGTCTCATTCACACACAGAATATCAATATTTCTCGCATCCATCATCTGACATAATTCATCTATTTTATCATTAATTCCTCCCCTTACATTTAACGTAGCAAAGCGGCTCTCCATAGCCCACTCTGCTCTCGCTGGGACCGAAACTTTTTTTAATTATTTGGTATGTGTGTACAGAGGTCTTACAATAATTTTCTATATCCTACACAGTATCTTTAAACGACATTTGGCTCAGTGGGTTGTACAATGGCCTACGAAGCTGGCGATCCCGGGTTCGAATCCCGGCCAGGGCAAGTGTTTATGTGATGAGCATGAATGTTTGTTCCTGGGTCTTGGATGTTTTGTATGTATTAAAGTGTTATAATGTATCTATATATTATGTATATCGTCGCCTAGTACCCATAGTACAAGTTTTGCTTAGTTTGGGACTAGGAAGATTTGTGGTAGATGGTCGCAGATATATGTTTTATCCTGACTCACGGAGGCATATTGAACTGATATATACTTATATCTAAACATGTCAAGATTCTCAATTTAAATAGTTAATATAAATATATCACAAATATGATCATATCATCATTTCGTTATTTAAATTATTTAAAACATTCATTATGATATGACATATCATATCGCATTATTCAAGTAGGTCTAGTGTCAAAAAAAACATTTAGACTGTATATCATGTAACTATCATCGGTAGAGTTTATATTGTAAACAATACTTATATGCCAAATTTCAGTGCTCTGAAATAAGAGGCTAAGCGTTGGTGGGTCACAAGCGATACTAACTAAATTTTAACAAGGAACTTATATAAAGAAAAAAATAGTAATTAATGTATGTATATACAGGTTCGAAATCTCATTACCTATCACAATAAAATTTAAATTCACAATAAATGTAATTTTTTCAAATATCTTAATGGGTGTACATTGAACTAAAACAATTTAACGGATTATATCGCGTATATTATCTCATTTTAGTTCCCGACGTTTCGGAAGCTTTTCAGCTTTCCATGGTCACGGGTGGACTGAGAAAAGATGTATCCTCCACAAACGTCGTCTCGAAACGTCGGGAACTAAAATGAGATTATATACGCGATAAAATCCGTTAAATTGTTTTATTTCAATGAGTAATATTTTTTTTTATTTATTTAATCTTTATTGCACAAAAGAAAACTTATTGTACAAAAGGCGAACTTAATGCCATAAGGCATTCTCTACCAGTCAACCTTAGGGCAAAGCAGAAAAATTGTGGGCGGTGCTGAGGCTTGTGTAATCACAAAAACACATATTTATATACTTTAAATACATGAATAACAAAATACATACACAAATATATATATAAGGTTAATCAATATATAACATATATATATATAGCGATGAAACGAATTAAGCAGATAAACTAAGAGTCTTCGGTTCTGCCAGCAAAGAAGTTGCTCTCGGACTTTTTGAATGCAAACTTTTTCGGGTCTGTTTGATTTTAAGAGGAAGACCGTTCCAGAGGCGGGCAACCTGAATGGAGAAAGAATTGGATATGAAGCTATATCCAATTATAATATATAACCTAATAATCGCGGAAACAGAAGAAAATATTAATGGGTGTACGTTGAAGATATTTTCAAAAATATGTGATAATTTGAAAATCACTGAATCGATATTTTTTTTGGATATTTGAATGTTTTTATGTGTCGATGTGGTTTCATCACGCCTACACGGCTTAGCGGACCACAACTATTTTTGGTACAACATGGTCACCAACAGATGGATATAAGATACTTTTTACCCGATTCCGCTGAAGCACACAAGAGGGTTATGACTTTTCTTCCTCCACGAACGAAATTGCGGGAATCTGCTAGTTACTCAATACTTAGGATATTCAATCGAAAAATTAACAATCTATAATTAAATAAGTACTTATTTTTAAGAGCTCATAAAATATTGGTTCATACGTTGACCTCGGCAGATCGCGGCCTTAAGCGTGCCTTATGTAATGTTTAGCGAGCGAATATAAAGTATTATGTTATTGTCATATTGGTCACGACATTTATTCCGGTTCGGCTGTAAAGTTATTAAGTTTTTGACAAGTTGTTTGACTTCGTTACATCAAATATATTTGAATTGACTCTGTGTTTATGGTCAAAATTAGAGGTGTGCGCCGATCAAAAAATTGTCGGCGGCGGCGTCCGGCGAAATTTTCACCGGCGGCGGCGGCGTAATCGGCGTGAAATCGGCGTGGAGCAAAATTTGCTAGGTTGATTAAAAGTAAAACGAAATATCCTTGTAAATCAACTTTTATTATCAAATTAGAGCATGTTTCACATGAAATCAACAATATAAAATATTTTAAACAACATTTTAATAAAGAAACATATGTAATTAAAACTTTTACAGTCAAACAATCCTTAACATACCTAAATAGAAAAAAATAATTAAATCACAATAATAAGACTAGTATAATTCTTAATCAGTCAAATCAAATCACATCACAAGCAAATTTTTGGTAATTCTGATGAAATTGGAATCATATATATCTCGTTCGAATCAGTTTGTCCAATAATTAAGAGCTACCCTTTTTTGATTTAGAGTAATTATCATGTATGAATATTATTTTATTTACACGAGATGGGTGAAGACGGGATCTTTTCGCGTTCAAAGTCAATCCCGCTATAGAAAATACACGTTCGCTGGGTGTGCTCGTTGCAGGAATTGACAATATGGCTCTGGCAGTCGCATACAGCCATGGATATACGCTCTTGCGCTGTTCCCAATATTGAAGGATCCCATGTGTGACATCATTGGCTGATGCACTGCAGAAATACTTCCATGCCTCTGACTCTACGGGTGATGTGAAAGTCGAAGTCTCTTCACTGTATTTATTAGCTAAGCTTAGAAGCATTGCTTCTGAGGCCTGAGACGTTGAGGGCTGCTGCATTTGAAGCTGCACTGAAGTTGAGTCAACATCTTTTAATTGCAAATCATTGGCCACATAATTTGCAATAAAATCAGGCCTTGTCATGATGCGGGATTCTAGATACAAATCGATTGTTTTCAGCTTTTGAAACCGGGGATCCAGCAACGACGATGCGATCAATGTATCAGTTATTGGAAATCTGTAATCCAGTCGATCTAACATCCTCTTTTTCAGAGCCGTTATAGCGATCAATTCACGATCTTCAGTCTTCCTCAAAATATCTTCGATTTCATTTCTCAGAACTAGCGCCACGTTTATTGTGCAATTCAAATCAGAGCTTAATATTTCCACTGCAGTACGAATTTTCTTTAAAACTTGAATTAACTGTTGCATTATATGCCATTCCGCGTCGGTCACTTTCAAGTGATTTTTTGAAATTTTGCCCAAAAGGTTATTTACTGGACCTTTATTGTTGGGATGGGACAAGCTCTCTAACATTGTCAGCAAGCTGTGCCAACGGGTTTTGCTTTCTGTTTTAATAGTTTGAGTAGTCTTAGCATATGTCGTTGCTGAACGACGCGATTCTTCTTCATTCTCATCAGTATCGTCGTCATCACTGTTGGACTCAGAGTCACCACCATCATACATATTGGGGTCTTGTAGTGATGTCAATATTAGCCGTTGTTCTTTTTCGGCTTCTTGTTCAAGCTCAGGAGCGCGAAATCGTAGAGCTTTTGCAATTTTTTTAGATTTCTGTATTAATGCTTGCAAAGATTCAACAGTAGCAATCCCATCCACCATTACAAGATTATGCAGTCCATGTCCAAGACAAAAATGACTGGTGACATCATCAATCAAAGTATCCGCTTTTTTGACATTAGAACCCGAGTCTGTTACGAGAAATACTTGATTTTTTATCAATCCGAAACGCTCTCTCACAGCTTGAATTTCCTCTTTTATTCTTTCACCAGTCTTTTTTTCAAGAATGAGGATAGTATCCAGGGTAAACCGATATAAGGCCATATTTTCTGAAAAGAAAAAATGTTTTAATATATTATTGCCACACATAGTTTTTAATTTTTTTAAACAAACAGAAAAAGTGACCTAAAAATAGCATGTGGCACTGAAAACTTCTTTACACATGTGCGAGCAAAAACTATTTTTTTATCGAAAAAGTGGAAGATAACGTGAAATATAAAGGTAATGGTACATAAAATCACCACGTGTATAATGCCCTCTCTCTACTAACTAATAACTTACCATCAAGATAGTGCAGTGTAAACGTGATATAGTTTCGGCGACGATACGAGTCACTCCACAAATCCGTGGTCATTGCAACGTGTTGGCCTGCTTTCGATGTTTCACGTTTTACTTCGTAAAGCAATGAATCGTACACATCTTGCAATGCATCACGAGAAATTGTTGTTCTTGTTGGTAGATCTTCTGAAGCAACAATGACGCCATATTTCTGAAAAAAATAGAAGTGATTATTATAATATATGCATGTAAACGCATTCTTGTACATAATAACAAATCATATACTAAATAGAAGTTATTATTACAATGTATAAATGCTTTCTTGTACATAATGCCAAATCATATACTGGCAATAATGTTTGATTCATATACAGATACAGTATACAGACCGATAATTCAGACGATAGAAAATATTATTACAAAGTTAATAGGATGACTTACTTGGAAAAACTCTGTCATTCCTTCATCTGCAACTGAGTCAAAGGGCATCAGGGATCGACAAAACCATATAGCTAGATCTCTTGCAAGTAACCACTTATGATTAGCTGCTGTATTAGTTGATGGGCGCGGTCTTGGTGTGAAGAACGTTTTTATGTTTGCTATGGCTTTCTTTTCCTTTTCCGCATCACTAATATTGTGTTCTTCTTTTAAATGGCGAATCAAATTTCCCGTGCTCACACTGCTACTGTATGATTTTATTTTTACCCTGTAACAATTTTTTATTCGTTATTGCTTCCATAATCTAAGCATTCAAACGTTTTATTTATTATTTTATAAAACAACGCAATACTTACAAGCCAAATAGAGTGCTTGAATCTTGATTTTGTGCATTGTTTAAACAAATTTCACAAAACACTTGATCGGTTAGCACGTGCTTCTTTTTATTATCTTTTTCCCACACAAGTTTGCCAAAATGCTTCCAGCAACTACTATTTTTTTTTGATTTGCAATACAAAGTCTGTATTTTAAAATCACAAACTTTTTGATTTCTGACCGATACATCGTCACTTTCGTCCGCCATATCTGACAAACGACACTCGCACACAGTTACACCGTTGAACTATCACTAACCGATAATAAGAACAATTCGGTTCATCTCCTCTCCCCCACCGCAAAATACCATACGCTCTTACACGCTTTGGCGCGCTACCTGTCCTGAGTTTTGGGCTTTGGGTTTTTCCTCATGCTGCAGCTGCACTGCACTGCACTCATTAACAGTAGTAGCATAAAGATGTTGTAAAAATAACACGTGCACGCACATAATAAACGCCAAATACTAAAAGAGCTGTACTTATTAACAGTAAGTAGTATAAATCATAAAGATATTATATAAATAACACGCGCACATAGAGTATGTCAAATGCATCGTGTCACCACTGTCACCTAGGATGGGGCTGATTTATTATATCCATCTCTTTTTTTCGTATGGTATATTATGAGATAGATATATAATCAGCCCCATACCCGAGGGGCGCGGGCGCAACTCGCTTGACAGACTCTAACAAACTCCAAATACTAAAAGCTAAATGTTGTTGATTTTGCAATGAACAAAATGTTAATGAGATATGATTATTCAAAAATATATAACACGATGTATTTCTCAGTATGTACTTGTAATTTGGATAAGAAAATCATTTATCATAAAAAATTGGCCACGCCGATTTTACGCCGGTCAACATCATCGGCGGCGGCGGCGTGGAAAAATTGTCGGCGGCGGCGGCGCGGCGGCGCGGCGCACACCTCTAGTCAAAATTCAATATACTCTATACAAGATGCCTGCGGGAAACACGAAAGATTTTAACCACGCATTCCATAGGTTAGTTAGGAATGAAAAAATAAATAATATTTATGAACCCCAGCCAAATCCGGCTTATTTTTAAAGGTATGTTTATCAATTTTTATGTAAACTATTTATTTCTGTTATAAATTTGTAAAAATTAAACGTCTGTGCATGTAAGATATATTCAGAAAAATAAGTGATACGGACTATTTTAACGTCATTGAATCGAAACATTTTTTTTTTGTGCTTTTATGTGTCGTTGTAGGTTCATCACGCCTAAACGGCTAAATGGATTTCGACTATTTTTGGTACAGGGGTATATACAAGTCATATGCCCTCTTTTTTTCTTGAGCCTAGATGTGGAATGGAGCTGGGTAGCTACCCGTGTACCAAAAATAGTTGAAATCCGTTTAGCCGATTTGGCGTGATGAAGCCACAACTACACATACAAACAAACAAACATACAAAAAATCAAAAAACAATATTTTTCAATTCAGTGACAACCAAATAGTCCGTTACACACATGTTTTAATAATATGGATTTTGACGATTCAATTGTTTTTTCCCAAATGGCGGAGATACTTGGAGTTGCATGACTCAGGAGATCTACAGCTCACTGACTTCTCATTTATTTATACCTTAAGCTATTTACTCCCTTCTTGAAGACCATACTGTAATCTTCTGGGAAAACCTCGGCATAGATCTCGTGCAGTTCTTTAAATGATAATGGGCTGTAAGGTGACGTAATAAGGTTGTAGCCGATGGCAGATTAGCGTGGCCTCGCGACGAGGCCATATTTAATCACTTGCGGCTTCTGCTGTACTATAAATATTGAGAACGACGTACAGTAAACATGCAAAACAAAATTGCATTTTGTCAAAATAATTTTTAGACTGACATAATTATTTCTTTCATTCTTATCTTCGATAGCACCTCGATTTGTTTTGGTCCTATAGACTGTATAGCTCAGTAATATTAGTACAGTTAATCAACTTATTATATTTATATATATGCATGCAGTATGTGTGCATTTATTCTACTTAAATCAAATCAGATAAAAATATGCTTTATTCAAGTAGGTCTAGGTACAAGCACTTTCGAATTATCAGTTACATCAGAGAAGTGTTTGCTGGGAGACATACAATATGATCCATCATTTGTTGCAAGGATTAGGGAAAACCCAGAAAAACCTTATTGTGTTAGTTTAATATATATGTAGATAAAATACCTCAATTCGAAACTGCCGGCTTTGCGCCACCTACTTATACGTACAGTTTATTTTCTCAACGTTTCCCATTACCCAAAGGTTGTCTGAAAGAAGGGTTGTCTGTTTAGTGATAAGACCACCTGTTGTTTACCTCTCCTTGAATGTATTATTTTCTGTACTCTATTCTGTGTGGTGTGCAATAAAGAGTTATTTTATTGTATTATTTATAAACGAGTCTTTTAATGCCATCTTGAAAATATCCGTGGAGTGTTTAAAAGACTACAATTTTAGTTGAGATTGCTGTATTTGACTAGGGTTATATAATTTATTTGCTTCTAATGACCTTTAGGAGTACGTGGTTAAAATCTTTCGGATTCCTCGAGGGTACCTTGTATAATTATCGAAACCGCTGACATAATTTCACGAGAATCGGCTAAGTAATGCGACCAGCAGAAGAGAATAGCCGGATATCCGCCGGACAGACACAGATACGAAAAGATTTGTACCCAAGTTGAAACGAAGACGCTTCGCTTTTTGCGCTCAGTCCGTCAAAAACATAAAATCAGTCCTTAAAACTCAAAATACGACTAAAAGTAAACTAAGTCTAAAACGGCCCTAATGGCATTGTACCAAAGATGCTAGCAGCATTTTTGAAATTAATAGGGTACTTCCAATTGTTCCTAAAACTTGAAATTTGGTATGAAGGAAGCTCTTATAGCACAATCAACAGATTAAATCTGAAAAACTATTCTCTTATGTCTGTCTGTCTATATCAGTAACCAATATATAATGATCGAGCACCGCGTACAGTTTGCTTAGGAGTAGGGCTCTGCTAACACTGGATTTTCATAGATACGGCCATTTGTAGCGTATATTTTGTACGGAGCCCTCTCTGCGCGAGCTCGACTAGCACTTGGCCGGTTTATTTCACCAATATTTTTATTTACGTTCTATAACATACATCTAAAAAAGTTGTTAAACTGCCTATTAAATATTGGTTGCCAATTGTAGATGAGTTCAGTGTAGCGTTGAAAAAACCGGAAAAAATAAAATGTTTTATTCCGAAATTCGTGAAATTTTCTTTTTTTCAGAGATTTTTAGGAAAAAAACGAATAAAGTATTAAATTTTGTTTATTTTTAATCTCTCTTACTCTCCTGATATACTTCAATCATTTTTGTTACGTAAATTGTTTGTTCTTAAATGAAGTTTTGATATCGTGTGGGTACTTAAAGGTACGTCCACACTTGTATCATTTGCTCGTATCCGATCACCGTGGCGAAGCATGACTGCGTATCGCGCTGCTTGGACGCTCACTGCCGGCGCGGCGATCATGCCTTGCTTGTCCGATCTAAGTGTGAAACGCGTTGCAACATGGATTTCGAGCGATCGGATCGGCGCACCATCCAAACGCGTGATCGTGACACGCGATCATGCCACGGGACGAAGATCTGATCGCGCAAATGCTACAAATGTGGACGCACCTTTACACATGCAATAAGATGCTCCGTTAGCTGTGTAACACTAGAAAGACGTACTCTTTTGAGCAAAATATACATTTGGATTTTTTTGTTACCCTTCTCGATTGTTCCCAAGCACCGCTTTTTGGACGAGGCATTTTTACCAAATAAAAGAATAATAATTATTATTACCAATACCAATCTCACTACAAATATATCAGTCTATGTTTAGCTTTTAATTATATATAAACGTGTTCGATAACATATGATAAAATGTCTTTTCAATCTCTCCTGCTCAAAAAGGGTGACATTAGCTTCGCGAAGCGAGACTAAAAAAAAGCCATATTATCCCATACAAATTTCTATGAAACTGAAACAAAACTTCCTGCCAGCTATATACTACTTACGAATAATTAAAAACAAACAAACCAATCTGATCAGATTGGCCAACATTTCTGATTGAATTGCTCAAACTGTTCTTTTAATTTTTCATGAAATATACAATTTTAATGTTGTCTTTTTTATTTTCTCGCAGTCGAAGTGAAAAACAGAGTGTTGAACACGTGGCTAAAAGCTATTATGACACTCAGACATATTTGTCCTCGCTCACATCGTGAGCTCGTCCAAATAATCACTTCGTGTCATAATGGCTTACTTTAGCCCCTTGTCAAACAATCTACTATTATAGCACTAATTTCTGATTGCTAATGACAATGGCAAAATAGCCACCAGCATTAAATAAGGCGGAAACTTTCGTGTTTTTTTTTCTATAAATATCTGAAATAAAACTAGTTGAATGGAGAAAAGATCGTACTTTTTCAACGCTAGTTCAGTGTAAGCCGAGCCTCCTGATGATGTCACGTCATTCGGCGTCACCTACAATTGTGTGGGCAAACCACATGTTCTGATTTGCCGAGCTTTGTCAATACTGTTCAAGGTCTGAGCGTGTTGGCAGGCCATCCGTGGTCTGCAGGTTGTAGTAAATATGTTCTACATGTTACATGTTTGTTATTCTGTTCATTCATAACTTAAGACATCATTCTGTACTTGCTATTGTGAGCCTAGAATAATCGGTACGTGTAGGTAGGTATATTAGCAAGTTTCATATGCGGGAACCTCCTCTCTCTCTGGGGTCGGTCCCTCATGTCTGAGGATCGTGGTCAGCATCTGGGTCACACTTGGAGCGGATGATCTGCCTCCATCGGTTTCTGTCTAGCGCGTCTCTCACAACCATGTAGAATTTGGAGGATGACAAGTCTTTCAACTGATCGGTCCATCTTGTTGGTGAACGACCGCACGATCTGCCTTCAGTGTTCCCAACCACAATCAGTTTTTCTAAACTTGCGTCGCCTCTGCGCATTGTGTGGCCGAAATACGAAAGAATGCGTTGTTGGCATATGGTGGGCACCTCCTAGTCTATACCATTATAAAGTTGTAATAAGTTTTTGTAAAAAAAATAGTTTTGTGACAAAAAAATAGTTTCATGACAAACAAACTGACTGTACTTTTACTTCAACTACTCACCGAGACGATTCTAAAGAGCCCAAACTCGGTAGGTATGCATTATTTTATTACAGAGTTCCTATGACCACCTTCCTGTTCCATCATCAGTTCAGCTCGATGTTATCATACTATTGGATTGTCACCGAACTTACATAAGTATGCACAAACTCAATCGGAAACCGGGAAGTGGATCAAATTTAACTTGCAAGATTTGATTACAGACAGACAGACAGACACACTTTCGCATTGATAATATCAGTATGGATTAGATAATAGAGAATTTCTCACCGCATATTTTTATAATTCTGATACTTTGGTAACTTAAGTAAGTATTGATCTAGTGGGAACATGTACAGATAGATTCTGCATTGTTATTGTTAGTGAAGTAACATTACGAACAAACGTATCTTCTGATCTTTTTTCTCACGCGTTTATTTCTGTTTCCTCGATGAATATCTTACACGAACTATAATTAAACTCTTGAAGTACAGTCAACTGCAGAGTAAATCGACCCCTCTGTTATATCCTCTAGACGCCCAGAGGCCTTTTATAAGGCTTTTTGTACCATTGCATTTTAATCTATTGTAAATAGACTATCTTACTATTTGTTTTTGTCATTGTTTTATTATTGGGCGGCAGGTGGGTATAAACATTTATTCAATGTCTGTACATTGTATATTAAAAAAACGTTATTAAAGATAAAAGAAAGATAAGATAAAGATAAATTTGTTGACAAAAAGGTATAAACATTAGTTGAAGAAGACTTTTGAGCTAGGTGTAAACCTGTGTGACAAAAGTCAGTGTCCTCTCCCATTCAATTTCCGTTACATTTCGCCTTACTACTGTACTTAAAAGGTATAGAGGTAAAAGGTTGTGTATGTGTATATATAGGTATATAAATATATGTATATATATATGTGTGTATGTGTATTAACTATAAGTATTTTTTATATATATAGTCATCGCATAATTTAAACATAAGATTAGGGTAGCAGAGCTTCAGTTTCACAGTAATTCAGTGACATTAACCAATTTATTAGTTTATAGTCACATTAATGAGTAGATAGGGGATACATATTTAAAATTAAGTTTATCTTGTTATATAAGTAGATGGCCATAAATATTTGTTGCCTTCTGACAGTTGCCAATTTACATTTGAGAGGTATGCAAACATTAGTTATAACACGCTTTGTTGCAAATTTATCTTTATCATAAGGGGTCACCGTGTGCTGTTTTATCACTATTAATAATATATACAGTTGTCTGACCGTAAGCACCTGACAATTTTCATACAATAATTTCGTAGGATATCTATATGGACGTAATAACTTTTAGCAAAGACCTTTGCGCTCTTTCCAAATTCAACATATTCGTTTTACATGCACTGCCCCATGCTACGCTACAGTATCCAAGGACAGACTGTACTAATGCGTAATATATTGTTCGTAACAGATCCAGATCAGCAACACTTCTTAATTTCCTAAATATCCACACCAGTCTGCGGATTCGTGTGGTGGTTTGATCTAAGTGAGGTATTAAACCGGACTATATTTTATCACACCACATATATATATTTTTATTTTTTGTATATTTATATGTGTGGTTGTGCCTTTATCACGTCAAATCGGCTAAACGGATTTCAACTTTAATTTGAATTTACATTCACACTAAACAACTTTACCCATATAATTTTGCTAATAGCTATATTTTCCTTGAGCCACAAGCGTGGGTGTTAGATAACCTCAAATCCTACACGAATAAAGTAAATATTCTTTATGGTCATATCAGGTTTTGCAATATGTGATTCATTTTGGAAACTTTCAATATAATGCCGTCGAAAGCTTTAGAATTTCAGAACACTTATACTATTATAAAGTTGTTAAAATGAAATGTCTGTACGTTGAAAATATTAAAAAAGGTAATGGATTATTTGCAGGTCACTAAATCGATATTTTATTTTTGCGTCTTTGTACGAGTCATTCATCACGCAAAATAGGCTAAACAGATTTCAACAATTTTTGGTACGCGGATAGCTGGGTTTTCACTAATGGTTATAGGATACTTTTTATCCGTCTACGCTGACAAACAAAAAGGGGTTATGACTTTTTCTCTTCCGCGAAAGAAGTTGCAACAAAAATTAATCGCAACTCAACATGTTGAATCGGCGATGTGTGACGCGACTTCTGGGTTTCACCTACCCAACCACGAAAACGCGGCAACACGACTCCTCTCGGTCATAACTCCTTCATGGAGGTTGACAGCTTGTCATTCAGCATTTGAGACAATTACGTTATTAGTAATGGCTTCGGCTGCGTTACGTGTTAGTAGGCTACTGATTTCTCGAATTAGTAGCCTGTTTAATGATTAATCCTCCATATTCCACCTCCTTATATAGAGTAGGAGTGGGACCAAAGAGCTAGACGGGGAGGTACCCCGGGACCCCAAAGCTCAGGAGGTCCCTTCAACTGTCTAACTAAAGCGATTCATGAGATACAGCCTGGTGACAGACGGACAGCGGAGTCTTATTTAGTAATAGGGTCCTGTTTTACCCTTTGAGTACGGAACCCGAGAAAGAGGGTTATGATATATCCCTCCGTGAAATCAAGTTGCCAACCTTCTAGCTATGAAATTTTTGACGGAATCTACTCAACTCACTTTGCAGCATTAGCATATTAAAATGACTACTTTTCTGTTTTGGTCAGTATGAATCAACTTGTCGACTCATATGGCGTGCGGCATAAATCTAGTGGCATTTAAAGAAGTCGAGAGGTTACGAAAGATATAAGTGAGATACAAATTACAGTTGTTAAATCATCACGTAATTTAAGTTTAAGGCGATAGGGTCTGTCTGACGCAATATTATTGATGCACCAGTAAATGTGTATTGCGCGGTAGCAGCAACGGCCTTTTGAGGGTGTTGGCAGAGCGACTGGACTGCCCGATGACCAAGTACTTGGCCGAGGTGGCTATTGGTAGGAGCAAATAAATTGATTACCATGCATGTCGCTCTTACGGTCACGATACGGTTACAACGCATTTAAGTTATTATTGTGCTTGTTTAAGTGAGCTTTTTATGTCAACTAACATAGTTATAAGGTCATATTGTGTAGTAACAACCTATGGCTCAAAACGGTCTGAAATAAAAAAAAATTGATTTTCTTTTTATTTTATTTAAATGCCACACAAATCAATAGGGGATACGCCTTTTGAATCTATGTAAAGGTGTCATTATTGTTCGGATATACACATTTGTAAGAGTCTTATTAAAACTTTATTGCACAAAACAAAAGTAAGTACAAATAGCGGATTTAACGCCAAATGACATTCTCTACCAGTCAAATATAGCGCCAAACAGAGCATGAAAATGGTGAGTAAGAAAAATCTTTCAGTACTGAGAGCAGTAGGCCACTAGCAAATAATGCATACATAGTTACTTAAGCCCACCTTAAACCTGTACTTTAAATGATACAATAAATATATATTACAAATTTTTAGAGTTCCGTAACAACTAAAACCTATTAATTAGCGTCCGCTGTCTGTCCACTTGTCTATCTATCTGTCACACCATCTAACTCTTGAACTATAATAGCTTAGCCCATGAATATTTCATACAATGCGTTTTACTGCGGCCGCTATTAAAAAAATTGAGAAATATAGTAGAGTCCTTAAAATAACAATGTTTCTTCAGTGCCTTTGCATGATATTTTTAAATAGTACATCTTTTGAATTTGAACCATAGCAGGAAGTTCTCTGAATCTTTCAGAAAGTGTCGTATTTCTTTAAATACATTTATTCATCTAGAAAATGTCCACTTCTTCGTTCGCGGAGGAGAAAAAGTCATAACCCCTCTTTTTTATTCAGCGTAGTCGGGTAAAAAGTATCCTATAACTATCTGGAGCTACCCTTGTCCCAAAAATAGTTGAAGTCCGTTTAGCCGATTTTTCGTAATGAAGCCGCAAAGACACACAAAATACAAAAAAAATCGCCATTGTGACCTCCAAATAGTCCCTTACTACATCTACATTTTCAATGTACAGACATTTAATTTTTACAACTATATAATAGTATAGATATGTAATTACATTATAGTAACAACTAATTGACGGAAATTGCTTTAATTAATCGCTATTAAAACAAATGTTACTTGCTCACGTTTAAGTTACGATCCGCTTCCTATTATTGCCTGGTATATCATCATGTCGTGTTTGCTTGTTTTTCCTTTAATATTCTTTTTAAATAACGATTGGAACATTCGAAGTAGCATTAGAGACACGAATACGACAAATCTGTGGCAAAATTAGGTACTCAATGACCACATATGCGACGGAATCGGATAATATTTCCATCTAAGACACTAGAAACCCGTCCTTATTGCGAAAGTAATAGAAACCATGGCAGGTTGGTGTTGTAACTTGCTATGTTGGGATCGATGTTGTGACACTAAGTGATCGGAATGGGTGCCTTATTAGAGTAATCGGTTTTTCCGTTGATTGGTTATCTGGCGGACGTCGGTTTAATTTGGTCGACTTGAAAATCAGATATGACAGTGTTTTTTTTTAATTTACTATAACGGGCAGATGAGCGTCTGGGAAACTGCGAAGTGTTTTCTCATCCAGGATACCTCAGAGCTTGAAGACGAAAGTCTTCAACTAGTGCGTATTACAGGTAATGACCTACGGAGACGAGACGTGGTCTCTAACTATGGGCCTCTTAAGGAAGCTCAGAGTCACTCGGCGAGCTATGGAAAGGGCTATGCTCGGAATCTCTCTACGAGATCGAATCAGAAATGAGGAGATTCGTAGACGAACTAAGATCACCGACATAGCAGATAGGGTAAGAAAACTGAAGTGGCAATTGGCAGGGAACATAGAAGACCCGATGGCCGTTGGGGCAGGAAGGTTCTCGAGTGAAGACCGCATACTGGCAAGCGCAGTAAGGGAAGGCCATCCGAAAGGTGGTCGGACGACCTGGTTTAGGGTTGCGGGGACTCACTGGATGCGGGTCGCCTCTATCCGGTCCATGGTGGAATTTATTCAGGAGGCCTGTGTCCAGCCATGAACATCCTATGGCTGAATGATGATGATGGGCAGACGAGCAGACGGATCGCCTGATGGTAAGGAATCATAGTCGCCCATAGACACCTGCAACACCAGAGGAGTCACAAGTGCGTTGCGGGCGATAGGTGGGAGTACGCTAAGTTAGTACTGGTACAGTTTGGAAGCGCTTAGAACAGGATTTTGGAGTCTATATGCCTTGTTTTTTTAGGTACTTAGAAATGCACTCAGTGGCATCGTACCACAGATACAAATTATTGCCTGCATTGGCGGAATGATACGAGTCACGCATTTTTTTTGTTTACCTTCTTTTAAATATCTAATAGACTATGGAGTAGGTTTAAATAAGTCAAATAAAAAAAAATTGATACGTAATGGTAGTTTCTATGATAAAAATCCTAAAATAAAGGATTGAGTTCGATACCTTACGTGTAGCTTTGTTTTATGAGCCTTTAAAGTTGGTAGGGTAAGTCCAATTTTTAAGTACTCAACCCTGTTTACCCCGTGAATATGAAAGCTGAAAAGCTTCCGAAACGTCGGGAACTCAAATCAGAATATACGCGATATAATCCGTTTAAATTGTTTTATTAAAATGAGTGATTATCGCTAAAACAGAAGAAAATATTATGTAATTAGTAATCGTTGGGTATTATTTGATCTATATAATTCCAAAATTGTGATTTACCACGATCAGACTTAAATTGGATATTGCCAAATATCCAATTTTAGTCAACAGTAGCCGAATCGTAATCTAAGTGCTGATACGAGCTGTACTTCATCTATTTCGCAACGATAAACCAATGAGGATGGTGCGGCAAGGGCGTGCGCGGGCGCAATCTCGCGACTCCCACGGCGCAGCCTTATGTGTCAGGTGACAAGTGAGCATTGCTGATGGTCATACTTTTGTACCTAGTGCAAAACCAAAGCAAAGCCTATAAATCATCTATAGTATGGTGCATTCCACCAGAACGTCTACTTTATCGGGTACGTGACGGCCATGACCTTTAAAACATATAAAAAGTCCAAGAAGTTACTACCAATACAAAAGCCAAGTTATAAAATATTGACATACCAAAAATTGACTTCGTAACTTTCTTAGAAGTATGACAAGAATGGCGTCACGTACCCGAAATTCTGGTGGGATGCACCATATGTTTATTCCTGGATCACAGGATCCTGGTGGACAGACGGACATAAAAAAACCCGACCAAGAGCGAGTCAGCCTTGCGCATCGAGGGATCCGTACAAAATTCGAACGCTTGTCCGATCTAAGTGTGTGATACGCGTAGCAACATGGATTTCGAGCGATCGGATCGGCGCAACGTCCAAACGCGTGATCGTGACACGCGTCCCCCCCCATCCCCCACGTAACCACAGGTGTAATAATTTCAAACAGTATGGCGATGTGTTGCAACTCTACCCACCGATCGTCTTCATTGCGACATCTTCGATCGTTTATCGATAGATCAAAAGTTAATGCTTGTATGATGTACCATGTATTAAATAAAGCCGTTCCCCGATATGTACAACGCCATCTACTCGTATGTATAAGAATTATTATTTACAATTATTCAACTTTGCAAGCAGCACACAGTAAATGCCGGGGGCCTAAAATTGATAGTCTAGCCATTAGGTCAAGTAGCCATTAGGCATACGAAAGGGCTTAATTTGCGCGTTTTCATATATTTTTTTATATGTTAAATTATGCAAAAATGTGAAAATATACCATTCCCCCTTATCTCTGAAGTTTACCAAGCGAAAATTTAGATTTTTATCGATTTTTATATAATAAAAAAATTATAATCTGATCTGAGTTATTTTTATAACCCCCTAATACATTTTCAACAACCCAGTTAGGTTAAGTTTGCCAGATAGAAGGTGCACACCTTTTTTTTACTTAACTTTATCGGCCAGTTAAGTTTGAGTAAGTGAAAGTTTGTACGGAACCCACGGTGCGCGAGTCAGACTCGCACTTGGCTGGTTTATATCTAATATGTAAAGTCAAATTGTTTATACGAACTCGTTACCACTATATACAAGAAAGATTTTTTAGGTTTCTTACCTATATAGAGAAGAAAATGAAATTCCCGTAGGACATTTCAAAATCTGGTTGATCTTGCGCATGCGCAGACGGAAAGCGAAACTAGTATAACCTGAACGTTTTGCATCACGATTAACTAAGAATCCAATCATCATGTTAATGAATGTCAATTATTTTGCGCAATTCAAGCATATGGCAGTTTTTAGTAGTTATCTATATCTTCCTTCAAGTGTAAAGGCTAAGCCACACCGGCTGCGTGCGCAGCACGTGCACGTGCCCGTGTGCGTGGCGTCGCGTTGTAAAGTACGAATACCCATAAGAGATGACACACCGCTGCGCACGTGCGCGCCACGCAAGCGGTGTGCCATCTACTATGACATTTCATACGATACAACGCGCACGCCACGCACACACGCACGTGAACGTGCTGCGCACGCATCCGGTGTGTTTCGGCCTTAAGTTGCACAAGCATAAGCAAAATGTTCAAGATTAAGAGTGTATATCTATTTTTGTATAAATGTATTATGTTTATATATAGTAGATTGACAACCAAGGGTTGGGACCCATTCCACCTGAGATATTTCTTTTTATTATTTTTATTTATTTTATTACAATAGTTCGAGGGTGAAATGGGTAATTTCACCCGAGGTAATTTCGACTGTGAGGAAAATAAAATACTTCACCAAGATTTTATAAAATAAACCAACTGGAACATTATTTTAATATCAATCAAAATAAATCGTAATAAACAGGTCATTTTATGTATGTATAGCTGAGTTTAGATTATATGAATAGCTTTTATTTTAATAATATGACGTAACTCAATTATCTTCGACTCTGTGGCTAATCGTAACAATAAAAAAAATACTTTCCACCCCAGGGATGGAAAAGCTATTTCAAAGCTATCCATGAAAATTAAACTGCCTGAACTGTAAAGATGAAATAGAACATTACTTACCAAGGGCTGTAAAAGAAAGAAAGCCCAAAATCGCAGGTATTTGTGACCCGAGCCGCATGCGAGGGTTGAAATATGCGATGGAGGGCTTTCTTTTTTACTACCCGTGCCGTGGTGGGTAGACAATTTTAAGTCTTCACCTGGCCATAATGCGAGATTCGTGCGGTAAAACTCACATTATGACCAGGTGTGACGTAAAATATATTACGTATACGTATTATAAAATGTATAATATATAATTATTTTAAACTGTAAATCAAAAACATATGAAAAAAATACAAAGATAGGTAGCTTAATAAATACTCGGATACCGTTTTGAGTTATTGGCGAAAAACTGCGCTTCACGGCAAAAGGACGTATGTACCATGAAGCTCGTTTGTTGGTGCACTCTTTCACATCATTTTTAACCGACTTCCAAAAAAAGGAGGAGGTTCTCAATTCGACGGAATGTTTTGTTTTTTTTTTTTTTTTTTGTTTTTTTAATGGATGTTCACCGATTACTCAGAGACTATTTGACCGATTTCAAATTTTTTTTTTGGTTTTATAGAAGGTACTTTCTAGTTGGTTCCATTTAATTTTGGTGAAGATCTGATGATGAAATCCATGAGGAATTGAAGGAACTCCTCAAATATTGTAGGCATACATATGGAGATTTTGATATTATAAGAAACATAATAAGCATTTGCGTTCAGAAAGTGTAAATTGGTGAAGTGGAACTGATGCAGAAGACCACAGAATGCCATCGGAACTCCTCAATGATAAATGATTTACGGTTGGCGACAAAATATCTTGATTAATTTAGCTAAGCAACTTCATAGTCACAAATTTAAATGTTCCTGATGAGAATGGTACCATCGAATTGATTTGATGATGGAGCCGGAAGGTAGGCACCAGATCTATGTAATAAAATAATGTATCCTAGCCGTGTTTGGGCTTGTTCGAATCGTCACGAGATACACTTTTAAGTAACGATTAACTAAAAAGTGTAAAATAAATAAAATTTTAAACAAAAAAATAAAACCGACTCCAAAAAAAACTAAAAAGTAAAAAATAACGCCATAATTCAGTTTCTTCAAATTACTTACAAGTAACCGTTTGTATACTCAATCTATACAGTATATACAATTAATGTTATTTTGGAGTCAGTGCAATCGTGTCACAACTTACTAAAATCGACAATTTTCAATATTTTACACATTCTTTATATGACACCGACGCCAAAATAAGATTAATTGTATATACTGTATAGATTGAGTATACAAACGGTTACTTGTAAGTAATTTGAAGAAACTGAATTATGGCGTTATTTTTTACTTTTTTTTTTTTTTTGAGTCGGTTTTATTTTTTTGTTTAAAATTTTATTTCATCTGTTGTGTATTTCTTTATAGTAACGGCTATGGAACCCTACACTGAACATGGTCCGACATGTTCTTGGTCGGTTTTTATATATAATAGGTATTAGGTACCTACTAAAGAGTCCCCAGTAAGCTCGGTTCTCCATACATACGTAGTTACGCTCTTAATGTAAAACAACTTGCTAGTTTGCTCTGAAACTTTGTAATTAGACTAAGTTAAGGTATATGCAGGCCTGTCATTAGTTTATGTAGCGTCAGATACCATAGTAAAAAATATACGGCGAATGTAAGTTTTTCATACAAAACTTGTTTTGCTGTTTTTTTTTTATAAACTGGAGCCATATAAACTAATTACAGGCCTAGATATACCTCATGTCATTGTATATGCAAAGTTTCGTTACAATCCAACACGTTTGTTTTAAATGAAAACGAAACTCCGTTTGTATGGGAAGGTGAAATTCGGCCGAGCTTGCTGGGGACTATTAAATCTTAATAGGTCTTAGCACCACGTCATCTCGATGATCTAACTATAGCTCATACAGAGATGATTATATATTATACATGTTCATCGTTCCTATCAATTATTCATTCTTATAAAATGTTATTATCGAGATGTGATGAAGGTTTGTAGTTAGATAAAACAAGTTGGTAGTGATCTCATGAAGGTCACTATATACCTATTTAATTGTGTGTGAATGAGACATACGCGTTGGCGGATTTTTTTGCATGTATATAAATAATATAGAGTGCGTCGTTGTCCATACATTCGTTGTAAAAATACTAGGTAATTTTGATAATCTATACTGTTATAAAGTTGTAAAAATTAAATGTCTGTACATTAAAGATGTTATCAAAAACCCCGACCAAGTGAGAGTCGGGCTCGCGCACCGAGGGTTCCGTACGCTACAAACGGCCGTATCTATGAAAATCCAGTGTTAGCAGAGCCCTACTCCTAAGCTAAATGTACGCGGTGTTGGTTACTGACATAAGACAGTCAGACATAACATTATACCGTTTTTAGTATTTGTTGCTATAGCGGCCGCAGAAATATATCATCTGTGAAAATGTCAACTCTCTAGCTATCACATTACATGAGATACAGCCTGGTGATAGACGGACAGACAGACAGACAGACGGGCAGCGGAGTCTTAGTAATAGGGTCCCGTTTTACCCTTTGGGTACGAACCCTAAAAAAACGATTTTAACGGACTATTGGGAAATCACTAAATCGAAAAATATTTTATTTCGATTCTTCAAGTATCTGTCAAAATTCATAATAGACCAACATATGTTGACCTCTAATCGCAAACATATAACCTTTGCATAACACTAATTCATATGTCTAATTATACAGGCTGTACGAAATGTGAATATGAATGACACCCCAATTTTAGAGGTTATATTCAGGGTTCTTAAAATGCGAGCAAAATTCATTGAAGTGGGTCGTCCCTGGTTGTCATACATCCCAATTTTAGTAAGTTAAACTTATGTCTAACACTTCGATCGAAGGGACAGTACCTAGCAGAGGCGTGGCGACCACATAAGCCGATTCCCACTGGGTTGCCCAACGAAAGGCTTATAACCCCCATTTTCTTTGTATATGAGTAAATGGATACGCAAATTATCTTGACCCCACACCTCTGGTACCTAGTCTATGATGTTGGTTCATATTGTATTTTTAATTCTTTACCTTTATTGGAGACTAGAAGGTGCTCGCTACTTCGCGTAGTCGGTAAAAAGTGTCCTGTGAATACCCAGCTATCCGTGTAGCAAAAATCGTCGACACCCATTTAGACGATTTGGCGTGATGAAGCAACGTACAAACATTAAAAAAAACAATTTTTTTTTTCTTTATGTAACCTCCATCAAGTAGTCTGACAATGTTTTTTTAAATATCTTCAATGTAAAAGACATTAAATTTTTAATACTTTGTAATTTCTGGACATTTCTTCTTCGACATATTTCGATGTAATTTTATTTACTAATAATTTATTCCACTTATTAATTTATAACATTATTTAAGGTTAGTTCTTCTGTATTGTTTTTTCCAGTTTAGTTATGTGATATGGTTGCAAAATCATAGCAAATTTTACCTAAATTTTAAAACCTAATATTTTAAATGGCTCACTTTTGTTTCTTAATTATGTATAATTCGTTTTATTTTATAAAAGCAACTTACCGGGTGTAAATAAAGGAGGATATTTTTCGATCTGATATGAAACTTCCAATAAATAATAGAGGAATAATGTTTGTTCATCCTATACGACACGACGCTTTTATAAATAACATCATAGAAGGAAAGGTTGAAGGTAAGCGAAGAAGGAAGACCAAGAATAAGCTACATGAAGAATAATATGCTACAGGGTTTCATTTAGTCGCAATTTAGCAAGCTGGCTTCTTGGCAATTGTTTTATAGTGTTAAGAAATATTTAATTTGACTGCTTAATACTTAGGTATGATGACTGGATATGAAAATCAAAATTATAATTAGTCCGCCAGTAAGATAATACAAAAATATAGGAAATATTTTTTGCTTTTTCAAAATAATAAAAAAATACTCAGATAAATCGCATTAAAGTTTGGGAGTGACTCGTGACGTCACTCCTTGGTAAAATTTGTACTTAGGAGTGACGTCACCGCATCGCATTTATTTTTTTATTACGTAAAAAAAAAAACGTCTCCAATATTTTTTATTAATATACAAGACGGACTAATTATTAAAATTCAGTCATCATCCCTATTAATAGTATTGCGGATTGTTTGTAGTTTATGATTATTATTGTCGACAGTATTTCATTTCGCTAATTGTTGTATAATTATTTTTTACGCTATTAATTAATCTCATGTTTTTTTTTGATTCCGACAAATATTTGCACGCTAGCTTGCAAGCAAAATACACGGAAATTTAATTGTATCAAACACCTGTAATTACTGTATTTTTGCAATATATTTGATTTGATTTGAAACAAATAAAAGAGAAGGTGGACGTAATGTCTTATAGGGGAATAAAAGCGGCCTTGGTTAGAGCGAGATAGAAACATCTTCACACTTCATCAGCTACAGCGACCGTCGACAATAGTTTGACTCTTATTTATGACGATGAAACTACCACAGTCACAGACCAGTGTCCTTTCATACTGCAGATATATCAGAACTGAGAGAATGCAAACCGATCGAAGGCAGCCAGTTCCGGCTGTGACGCCATCGCGTGGGCGGGGCCTTGACTTGTTTATGTACTTACATTGTATCGAATGTATGTAATGTTTTACGTCAGTTTCGTTATGTGATTGGGGGCGGAAAATTATTTCCGGACAAGAATCATACACAAACTGTATAAGTGATTGCTGAAATGGAAAAAAGTATCCGACATGCCTGCAGTCGCGTTTCCCGTGCGATAAATCCATCCATACATATACTAATATACTATTATAAAGTTGTAAAAATTAAATGTCTGTACATGGGCGAAATTAAAAAAAAATTGTAACGGAGTGGAGGGTACTGAATCGAAAGTTGTGGCTTCATCACGCAAAATCGGTTTGACTGTTTCAGTGGCCTCGAAATAGTGAATGACTACATATATTTTTGAATAATATCTTCTATGTAGGTTCAGACATTTCATTTTTACAAGTTTAGAATAGTATAGAAAATAACATCTAAAATAAACATGTAGGAATGAAATATATTTAAACAAGAATTGACATCATTTCTTGTAGAAAAATATTATTACTCAAATGAATTTCTTGACGATACTTATATACATACTCCTTATTTATATAACCATGACATGACAGTTATTTAATTTCGACATCTAGTTTAATGATTAAGTATAAGAACGGATAAATCATTGAATTACGCTAAAGTAAATATACATTTTTCGAAAATTTGTACTCCTATAGGCAAAACACAGAGCACTGTATGTTTAGAATTAAGACCTTACTGTACTTACTGTGATTTGCGAATAATAAAATTATATTCTATTTTATTTTAACCACTCTGTGCTTGTGATTTTGGGTCGAACTCCATTTGTGCCTTTTTGAAATAAGAATGGCGACGGGTAGATACGGTTGCAGAAAACAGTTGAGTGTACAGATGTGGTAGGTATACTGACGTATAACAGGTTAAAAGGTTACCGTGTAGCCAAGAAAACTTCATTATGTAACGTTAAACTAAAAGATAATGTGATAATGGTTAGTGCTGGGTAATTTTTGAATGACTGCGGAAAATAACACTTAGCGTAATGCATTGTTTCAGACTTGAAATTATTTGAGATGTTTGACCTCAACTAGGTACTAAAAAGGCAAGCGTGAGACTCGCGCATGAAGAGTTCCGTACCATTGTACGCATAAAACATTGACAAAAATACTATTTTGCAGGTTCCCATACTCTTTTATTTTTAACTTTATTTTTGAGTACCTAGAGCGATTGTAATGATTATTAAGAAAAAGCTCTATGTAATTTAACATTTTACTGCAAATTGTCAGCTCTATTGCTATGAATTGAGATTGAATGTGTAGCTATGAAAAGAAGTTTGGTTTGAATATATTCTACTCTGCTTCTTTCCTATTAAATAGTTGTAAAAATTTAATGTCTGTACACTGAAGACTTTTTTTTCAAAAGAATTAGTGATACGTACCGATTTCTCCTTCGTTGATGAAGTTAAGTTAGGTACTCACTATCTAGAACTAGAAGATGACGGCTGCTTCGTGAGTGCAGGACACAAAAAAACATACACCTCCTGTTTTTTCGTCAGCATAGTTGAGAATTTTTTTTTTAATTTTTGTATGTTTGTACGTTTCCACAGATGGTTATAGGATACTTTTAATCCGACTCCGCTGAAGAAAAAAGAGGGCTGACTTATGACTTTTTCCTCCGCGGACGAAGTTAGATATAAACTTCACGTCAGGAGTAACGAAGTCCGAGACCCTCCCGACTGCCCACACTGTTAACAACTTTGTAATTTTACATGCCATTATCTAATTTAACGACTAAAAAACACAATAACCTGTAAAATTCCCGATAGAGCAAAGGATTTTTACGAAAAATTATGAAATTTTACAATTTACAATTTTTATTAAATTTAAAATTAATGAAAATTATGTGGTTTTACTTGGTTTGTAAATTTCCTTGCTTTTTCATGGATTTTACAGGTTTATATGTTCTTTGCATCACTTACATAATTTTTAACAGTGCAGTGGTCCTCTACCTATCTATAGATGTTTTGATTTAGAGGACCGTTTAATGTTATCTGTTATTCAAATAAGATGGAAGCAGCTTTGTGACCAAACCCGTTAGAGGTATAATCTACAGTTTTTTTGCAGTCTTCTTGCTACATATTTACAAAGCAAATACTTCACGTTCACACTAGGTCTATCTGCCGTGCGCCGAGGATATGCTGGGTTTTTTTAAACTTTGAGAATTCATGAAACGAGAAGGTTCTCAAGTTGTTCGAGAAACAAGTTATAACCATTTTTTAATATTCAGCGTAGTTGAGTAAAAAGTATTCTATAACCATCTGTGGATCCTAGCTACCCGTGTACCAAAATAAGTTGAAATCCATTTAGCCGTTTTGGCGCGATGAAGCCACAACGACACATACAACCATACAAAAAAAGGAAAAAAAAATATTTTTCGATTCCGTGACCTTTCAAGGTCACGGAATTGAAAAATATCAATCACTTTTCATACACTCCGTATCACATTTTTTTCATACATGTATGTTCAATGTACACACATTTAATTTTTACATCTTTACTATAGGATTTAACGCGATATTTTTTTTTCTTGACGATAGTTTGTTGAAAAATTTGGCCGACTATAGGCTTGTTTAAAATCACAACACAACAAAACGGGGCTTAATCGCGTATAAATATGATTTATTTAATTACTTCTCATTGGTAATTCTTCGCGTTACGTCCATGGTCTCGTAGTAAACTGGACCTTACCAACGAAAGGTAATTAAATAAATCATATTTATCAGCGATTAAGCCCCGTTTTATTGTGTTGTGAAAATGAGTGAAGATCGTGTAAGTTTAAATCAATGTTTTGATTAAAATCAACTGTTATACACTTTAATGTACGAGTTATTACGAATCATTAATTGTATATGTACCTATTCGTCTCCTGATTCTTCGAACTTTATTATGTGGAATTTCAAACGAAAGCTTGCAAAAATGCCCTAAAATATGTAAAAAAAAATCGTTTTTGTACCGATGTTTTATTTTTTTCTAAAGTAATATTTTTTCAAACCACATGTTCAAATAAAGCAAATAAAGTAATTATATAGTGGTTAACACCAATTTTATGCACGTTTAATATGTGTATTAAGTATTTAAATATAATCTAACAATTCTTAAGATAATTCTAGAACGTACCTAGTTTAGGTACTAAATACCAGTTTTACAATAAACCTTAAAGACCTTAAAACTTTATAAGAAGGGCCATTGTTCAACGAATAGTCAAAACAATTGTATCTCACCATCTGGCGTTAAAATACTCTGCTAAATAAAACCCACCACATTAAAACCAATAAGAGCATAAAAACTCCTTTCAAAGGTCACCTTACCTTTTTAAACTTATTTATCCTATACATTCACTGAACAATGCTTTACACTCATACACTTAAGATCCACATTTCAAGGAGGCACATTAAAAAAACACAATTCACATCCTAAAACTGGCCGTATTTCTAATAAAAAAATAATAACGTTCGATTCGGATTAGAATTTTAATGTTTGAATTTGGAACGCGATTTAAGTTTAGTTTGAATGCGTTTCGTTTTCGGATATCGTTGCGGAGGGCATAGCGGCCGCGCGTTCGGTTGTCGGGTTGGTACTGGGTGCGCTTGCGCCAGTGTTGCCAGTGCCGCGTGAAAAAGTATGTAGGAATATGTAAATTTGTCTTTATATTTTAACTTGGAAGTTTTTGTACATACTTTAGATTATTTTTGATACCTCAAAACAAGTGTATTATCAGGGCTCCGAAAAATCCGGCTGCAAAATTATAGTTCATGTCACTCCTACAACCAAAACGATCTAATGATACCTCAAGCTCATACGTCAAAATCCCTGAAGCCGTTCAGAAGGCTGCAATGCGTGCCAAAGAACTAGGCATACATACATACCTACATACCCATATCCATAGTTCCAAAATATATAACCTTCCTTATAACGCAGGCGGGTAAATAGTGTAAATTTAAATCAATATATAGTTTTTTTTTATAATTAGTACGTTAGTGCACAAATACGTAAAGTTGAAATTTCATGGGCAAAAATACTGTAATTAGTACGAGTGTGAACTAGGGTAGGTATTGATATACGATTTTTAGGCCCAGCTTTTAGCTTAATCCGCTATACTGTATTAATTTTCCTGTGATATAAAGTCAATAAATAAATACATCATTTTCGGTGGTAACCATACGTGGGTGATATATTTAATAAAAATGTTTTTTTTTTGTAAATATTTGTTGCTACAGAAAATACCTAAAAAATCTTAAATATAATTTTAGCTGGTAACACCACGCGGGTGCAGGCGCCGCCGCCGAAGGCTGTATTGAACGATTTTAGTCTCTACGAACAAACGGGCTAGCATGCTGCCGCATTATTAGCCTTCTCTTTCACACTTGGACCTCGCGGAGTTAAAATTAAAAAGAATAGCATATGGTAGGTATATCATAAATGTGTTTCTGTCACTTACAATTCAATGTTATCTATAGATACTATTGTTGAAGATGAAGTTGTTAAAATGAAAATTCAGCACATTGAAGATATATATTTTCAAAAACATATGTAAAATTACCTTTTTGTATGTTACTAAATTGAAAAATGTTTTTTTTTTCTTTTATATTAAAATGACATGTTGACGAAAGGAAGTATTCGATGAAACATTTTTAGATAAAACAGACTACAACTAATCTGGATACACAGTATCGATATAGTAATAATAATGAAATAATGACCTTTATTCTGCAAGTAGGCCGCAAGGGCACTTTTACAAGTCGGACTCTACGGCATTTCCCAAGAGGAGACCACTGATGAGAAGAAAGCCGAAACAAACTCAACAGTCAGTCATTTTTAAAGTTCCGTACCCAAAAGATATAACGGGACCCTATTACTAAGACTTCGCTGTCCGTTCGTCGGTCTGTCTGTCCGTCTGTCACCAGGCTGTATCGCATGAACCGTTATTAATTGAAATTTTTACAGATGTATTTCTGTTGCCGCTATAACAACAAATATTATAAAAACAGTATAATTTTATTTCTGTCTGTCTATGCCAGTTACCAATATCCAATAATAGAACACCTTTTGCTTAGGAGTAGGGCTCTGCTAACACTGGATTTTCATAGATAGGCCGTTTGTAGCATATATTTTGTACGGAGCCCTCGACGTGCGAGTCCGACTCGCACTTGGCCTGTTTTTTAATTAATTCTTAACTATTATAATATTAGTACTTAGTATATCTTAAATATTGTATAGATTGTATGTTTACAAATTGTAGACTTGTAGAGCATACTAGACCTGCCATGATGTCAGAAGGATATTTAAAACCCGCACTAACGGGTTTTTTGCGGAATTCTGCGCCCTTGTATGGCCGGCTTTATGCCATTTGAATCAAAGTGATTAAGTGTTTTATACACATGTATGGAGATATCTAATTTGATGACAATAATAAACTTTGTTGTAAAGTTCAGGCAACTTGGGGCCTTCGTTTTTTACTCAAATTCAATAATATCTCAACCAGCAACACACTCTCAGCAATAAGAGTAGTATAGGTCTACAGTGCTCTTACAATTGTGTTGAATATGACATTGATTTTATATTAGTCTCAGACAAGACGGTATAGGCTGAGGGCACCTTATCTTATTATCTAGTCTCAAATATGCTTATTACAAGATTTTATAGTGCTTTTGTAAGCCGCTTAATCCACAACAGCATTTACTAAAACTTACTGCTCTAGAATCAACTTGCTCTTAGATCCACATATTATAAGCTCGTTTAATTTTATAAAATACTTGCTAAATGCTATTTCAAGAATGTTAAGACTAATATCGGCATTTAATAAGTGTATTGTAAGTATGTGTTTTTTGATCTTATTCTAGATTATAACAAGATCAACAGCAGTGATACAGTGCAACGTGAAAATGATATAGGATCAACATACTAATTCTGGTATTCCAAATGCTAATATAAAGTAAATGTGAGCTCTAAATAGTCCGTACGTAGGTATTTTTTTTAAATATCTTCAATTTTCAGACATTTAATTTTTACAACTTTATAATAGACTAGAATGTGCCCGCAACTTCGTTTGTGAAGGAGAAAAAGTCATAACCCCCTTCTTTTCCAGATTTTGCGTTTTGAAGCCTCAACGACATATACAAACATAAAAAAATAGTCAGTTACAGATTTTTTTGAATTTTTTTAATATATAGACATTTCACTTTTACAAAACATATAGTTCCTAAGCAATTTATGAAACACCCATGTACCTACCTATGTTTTACAAAATAAATTATTCTTTTTCTTACGACTTTATAATATTTAAATAAAACAATTTAACGGATTATATCGCGTATATTATCTCATTTGAGTTCCCGACGTTTCGGAAGCTTTTCAGCTTTCCACGGTCACTTTCTCCTTTATTTTTCTCAGTCCACCCGTGACCATGGAAAGCTGAAAAGCTGCCGAAACGTCGGGAACTCAAATGAGATAATATGCACATTTTAAACGAACTGTATGTAAATGGTACGAATTTCAGTTATCTGAACTCAAAATCTGTGGATAGTTTATATTAATGTCGTATTGTTTTATAAATTAATTTTCGATTTCCTCGATATATCATTTTTACAGTTTAGTTCGACTACATACATGTTTATTTGGATTATAAGACAAATAATGAAATACATTATGTTATTTTTTTTATTATTTCCTGGCTGCAGTATGCGCAAGCGCATGACATTGAACTTGTGACGCGTTGATGTCTTTTCTTAGAAGGAGGTCCGCCATCTTGAATATTTACTAAAATATTAATTAATATTCAATGTCGGAGTGTGATTATACATTAATTATCATTAACATGTGTAAATAACTAAATAAATCATTATCCTACTATCAAAAGACATACCTAATCTATACTATTATAAATTTGTAAAAATGAAATGTCTGTACATTGAATATATTCTCAAAAAAACTATCGGAACAGACTGTTTGGAGGACACTGAAATCGGCTAAACAGATTTCAACTATTTTTGGTACACGGGTAGCTGGGTATCTCCTGATGGTTATAGGATACTTTTTACCCGACTATGCTTAAGAAAAAAGAGGGGTTATGACTTTTTCTCCTCCACGAACGAATTTGCGGGCAGTCTAGTAACTCAATAAAATTGAGGACCATTACAAGAGGACTGTATATCGCCACACGTAGGATCGAGCCCCGATCGCAAGGAGATATTTTGGCAAAAACTAGATAGCGTTTTTAAACTAAACATTTAACGATGTTATAATTATACAAAGAAACATTGTGCAGTAACGATTAGTTCGTATAAACAGCTAATAATAAATAAATCGTAACATTTTAAATGTATCACGATTGCAAAGTTAAATAATTGTAATTAATAATTCTTATACGTAGATAGCGTTGTATATATCGGGGAACGGCTTTTGGTATGGAGATTGTCAGTCCTCTTCTTTAATGGTCCTTGATAAAATCAGGAATATGAATTTTAAAATGACAAAGGTTTAAATAAAACAATTTAACGGATTATATCGCTCAGTCAGTCGCTCAGAGAGTCAGCTCAGCGACTCAGTCACCCGGTGAACACGGAAAGCTGAAAAGCTTGCGAAACGTCGGGAACTCAAATGAGATAATATACGCGATATAATCCGTTAAATTGTTTTATTTATATGAGTAACAATAATAATCGCGGAAATAGAAGAAAATATTATGACAAAGGTTCTAAATATGTTCAACATTTTACCGACTATCTAGCGGATTAAAATGAAACTGTAATGGAAATATATTTAAAAGATGTTCGAAGAGACTATTAAAGAACGATACGCCATTGAATAACTGAATCAATAGATGGCGTGGTAATATCGTCAGTCACTCTCCGGAACTTATGCATTCGATGCAAGGACTATTAAAACAAGAGGACTTACCATCTTCTTACAAACAACCGTTCCCCGATATGTACAACGCCATTTATGTATATTTTTTTTACAATTATTCAACTGCGCAAGCGTGACACAGTATATAAATGTTCATAACTCTTCGTTTTTTCTACAGCGTAGTCGAGTAAAAAGTATCCTATAACAATCTGGAGATACCTAGCTATCGGTGTACCAAAACTTGTGGAAGTCTGTTTAGCCGATTTTGCGTGATGAAGTCACAACGACACATACAAACATACATAAAATCCAAAAAAAAAATTTTTCGTTTTAGTAACCTCCAAATAGTCCATAACAATCATTTTTTTGAAAATATCTTCAATGTACAGACATTTCATTTTTACAACTTTATAATAGTATAGATAACATCGTTAAATGTTTAGTTTTAAAGTGCCATCTAGTTTTGCCTGAATATCTCCATATGATCGGAAACGATCCAAAGTATGGCAACTGTCTGTCCTCTTGTTTTAATGGTCCTTGATTCGATGTATTGAAGTGAAAGTGGTCTGGTGAATATCGTTGTAGTTTCACGTGTATCAAATAGATGGCGCTAGTATTTAGCCGTCTAGTTGTCTTGTCGTTGATAGAGTTTAAGAATTTAGCGCTAGATGGCAAGCAAATCACTTCGTATAAATAAAATACTAGTTTTGCCCCTCGACTTCGCCCGTGAGTCAATGTTGGAGGAAATAGATGTAAAGCTATTTCCTACCATTATAAAGTAGTACAAATGAAATGACTACTATTTGAAGGGCACTGAATTATGCTTGTATGTTTCATTGTGGTTTCATCCCGCCAAATGGGCTAAACGTATTTCTAATATTCTTACACACACGGTACATGTGTATCCACAGACGATTATAGCATATTTTTTACTTGACTATGCTGACGAAAAGATGGGTAACCCCGCGAACGAAGTTGCGGACGGCTTCCATCCTTATCCTTACTATATTATAAACGTGAAAGTATGTATGTACGTTCCACTTAATCTCAAAAACTACTGGACGATTTTTTATGAACCTTTCCAGTTATGTACCTTATATATCAGAATAGGACAAAGGCTATAATGTATGTCAATTTTCATCCCTTTAAGAGACGAAAAAGGGGATGAAAATTAGTATGGACAATAAATATTTTTCTACGCTAGGAACTTGAAATCTTGGTAATATGCTTCACATTTAAAGTATTAAAATATCGAGTTTTGGAGAAAGACATAAGCTACTTTTTATACCGGAAAAATACCCTTTATACGCGATAAACAAATCTAAGGCGGACGAAGTCGCGGGCGGCCGCTAGTCTTTAATAAAATCGTAATGTATACTTTTATAAGGCACAATTGAAATATCTGTACATTGAAGATTCAAAGAAATGAGTGATACCCACTATTTTAAGCTCACTGAATCGAAAAATATGTTTTTGGATGTTGGTATGGGTCTTTGTGGCTTCAGCTCGCCAAAACGAATGAACGGATTTCAAAAATTTTTGGTACACGGGTAACTGGACATCCGTATATGATTATATCCACTCTGCGGAATAAAAAAAAGCGTTATAACTTTCTTCTGCGAACGAAGTTGCGGGCAACTTCTATTAGGAAAAATAAAAATAAACACATGTTATTTTCAACGGTTTATTTTATGAACATAAAAAAGCTAAACTAAGAATAACCTACAAATAAATAAAATAAAAATCTAAAATCAAAACAATAACAGGACCACATAGTCCATAATCCTAATTTAGGACTTTTTATAATATAATTAAATACCTTATTTAACTATACACAAATGCCAAAATAAAGTTTGACATAACCGACAACTTTTACACAATCATATGTCAAATATACTCAATTTATTATTGACAAAAATTCATTTAACATTCAGGGATCACTGTGTGTGTGCATTATTCATCGTGACATGTTACCAATTATATAATAAAACATTAGCCAATACTCAATACTAACTATTGAAAATCATTTAAGAGATCTATCACGAAACACGTTTTCAAAACTCTTTAATACTTAAAAAAATTGCTTAATAAGTTTTTTTTTTTTTTAATGTATTGTGTTGCTACAAATATGTTTTTTATTGTAATGTACGATACAAAATATTAATAATTTAACGATAGTAAGAAAATCCTTGTTTCCAGTGAGATTTTGTTGAAAAATATGTACAAAGTAACAAAAATTTGAGAGGCCGTAGTGTGTGATAAGGATATTTCAAGTGTGAATAAATATCGACACAGCTAGGTTTTCATATGATATCATAAAGTTTCAAGAGCTCAAACTTATGACTTCGAACGCTCTTCAGAAAACTACTGTTGGTAATCGGGTAATATTTTGTTAAAATATTCAGTGATTCTAAAATTTGAGGTTTCTACATACAAAATAAGGAATTGAGTTATACAAATAACTAATCAACATTTGAGATATCGTTTATCTTTTTTAGAAATACAACATCAAAAATCCGTTTTTGACGAATATTTTCTATCAAATATACGAAAGCGCTCTTAAGCATAATCAATAAAATCATACATGTTTCTATTTTATTATTCAATTGCTTTTGGTTTTTTCTCGGCTGCGGCTATGTGCTCAAAACAAATGAGTAAAATAATGGTTTAATAAAAATGGTATGAAATAGTTAATGAGGATGTCATATAAATACTGTGAACAATAGAAGAACTGATTGAAAGTAAGAAAACAAAATAGCAATCTACGACTTTCATTTGCTTTTCTATCGATTTTTTTTTAAATACTTTAAACACAAATAGATATTGCATTTTTCACAGTTGGTTTACTTATTAGCGGTCTCGGGTTTAATTCTTTTTTAACGTATGAATAATAAAAGCAGATATACGATATTGTCTATGAAATAACGACTTGCGTCACTTGCATTTTTTTTGTCTCGGGTTTTTATCATCATAAATCTGAAAAAAACATTTTTTTTTCTCTCGACTTTCCGCTGTAAAGCCCTTAAGGCTTATGTTTCTTTCGGTTTTATTCCCTAAAGTGTGATTTTTCTCTCGGGTTTTCTTCTTAAGTTGTGATGTTTCTTTCAGGTTTTCTCGTTATTTCATACATAATAAACAATATTATCTATAAAATAACGTCTTGCGTCACTTGCGTTTTTCTAGTCTCGGGTTTTTATCATAAATCTAATCAAACCACTTTTTCCCTCGGGTTTTCTCTTTAAAGCTCGTAAGGTGTATGTTTCTTTTGGGTTTTTTCCTAAGGTGTGATTATTCTCTCGGGTTTTGTTCCTAAGGAGTGATGTTTCTCTCGGGTTTTGTTCCTAAGGAGTGATGTTTCTCTCGGGTTCTGTTCCTAAGGTGTGATGTTTCTCTCGGGTTTTGTTCCTAAGGAATGATGTTTCTCTCGGGTTTTTTCTAAGGCGTGATGAGCTTGTCGATCCACGGCACGAACTTCTGTATGTTAGTATATACACCAGGTAAGTGTTCGCGCCCGCAGCCAATGCCCCACGATACGAGACCGATAAGGGTGCTGCGCCCGTCCATCTTCATGGTGAGGGGACCACCCGAGTCACCCTGGCAGGAATCACGCCCGCCCTGGAGACAAATAGACAAGGATTATACACATACATTTAAAAAAAGAATAAAATAGTATATTACTTTACTGCAGAGGCTGCGAAATAGGGGATTACTGGCCAAGTAGTTATATCTGGAAATACGAGGCCGACAATCCCTATTCACGCCGAGGCTTGTATAGTATAGTGCTTCGTTCGGGTTAATGTTTTTGCCACCAAATCTAAAGATTATATATTAAAAAGTTACAAATCCTTATTAATTGGTTATTTTAAAAATTATTAACAATAAACATCATTCCTTGTTAATTTTATTGAATACCTGATTTAAAGTAATAAAATAATCTAGTTAAATAAGAAATAAAAAGTAAATACACATTCACAAGATAGGTTTTTTTTCATAATTGGCGGTATGCCATAGGTAGTGAATAAAAGAAATAAAACCCACAGAATCAAAAGACAATCTCTTTGTTGGCTATGGACGTCAATGTTGTATGAAATTCCTTTATTGTCCTCTAATTAGAATTAATCTTTATCAAGTGCTATATAAAGACGTACTTCGCGTTCTATTATCACGAAGATAAGATCGACATTTCCTTGCATGATTTATACGAGTTTCCATAGCTCCAGATTCAATAACCCGGGATCAACCATCTGCCCAGATATATCATGCATGACGTTTGGACTCTCTCCTCCGTCCTTAATACAGTCGCAAAACAGCGGATACCTCCTGCTGGTGCGACGTAATAACATTTTTTGAAACATATAAAATTACAGTCTTTTACCAATCAGCGCTTAACTTTTCTTCCCTAATTTGCGCAGTTGCGCTGATTAGATACAAACCTAAAGCATTTTCTTAAGTGTTGTAATGTAACTCTATTTATTTGGTGCGTAAAATAGGGTTGAAAATAGTCCCACAGCCGACTGATTTTTAATAGGATTTTTATGGAGTCGAGTTCTTTTTTAAAATGCTTGCTTTGTACCTCTTTGTAGCCGTTACACACTCAGCAGTTAGTGACTTTCTATTGTACATTTTTTTGGACGGAAAACACTAAGTACTATGGAATAACAAACTTTGTGCGATTAGTCCAAAAAATCATACAAAACACCCTGGCACGTGACTTTTAAAAACTTCAATAGCTCGTTATGGTTCAAATGATGTAGAAAACTTATGAAAAATAAAAGGAATTTCACTTAAATTTAACTACTATCTGTCACACGGTTGTAAGGATAAAAGCCCAAAATTGCTACTAAAATTGTGAATATCTCGGAAAGTAATAATCTTCTACATAACCTTTTTTGTTGCAAATGAGTTGTACTATAACCCTTTAAAAAGAATGTACTCAATAACCAATTACTCTATATATGTAGGTTACCTCTTTGTAGCCGGCGTACAGGGACACTTCATGGACGGTCTCATGAAGGCTGATGGCTTTCTAATGAGGACTTTTTTGGAGCCGAATTGTTATTAACTATGTTTGGTATTTACGTCTTTGTAGCCGGCGTACAGGGACACTTCATGGACGGTCTCATGAAGGCTGATGGCTTTCTATTGAGGACTTTTTTGGAGCCGAATTGTTATTAACTATGTTTGGTATTTATCTCTTTGTAGCCGGCATACAGGGCTACTTCATGGACGGTCTCATGAAGGCTGATGGCTTTCTATTGAGGACTTTTTTGGAGCCGAATTGTTATTAACTATGTTTGGTATTTACCTCTTTGTAGCCGGTATACAGGGCCACTTCATGGACGGTCTCATGAAGGCTGATGGCTTTCTATTGAGGGCTTTTTTGGGAGATGGGTGGTTATTAAAAATGTATGCTGTTTACCTCTTTGTAGCCGGCATACAAGGACACTTAACGGACGGTCTCATGAAGGCTGATGGATTTCTATTGAGAGCTTTTTTGGAGTCGGGTTTTTATTAAATATGTTTGGTATTTACCTCTTTGTAGCCGGCATACAGGGCCACTTCATGGACGGTCTCATGAAGGCTGATGGATTTCTACTGAGGGCTTTTTTTGAGTCGGTTTTTTAATAAATATGTTTGGTATTTACCTCTTTGTAGCCGGCACACAAGAAGACATCGTGGATGGTCTCGCGGCGGCCGGCGGCGCGGAACCATCGCTGGCAGCGCTCATTAGGGATCACCTCCACATCCACCTCCTGAAAATGGGATTATTCATATTTTATGACACGTTTGGCTCAGTGGGAGTGGTTGCACAATTGCCGAGGAAGCTGGCGGTCCCTGCGGGCCTATGATGGTTGCGTTTATAACACGATAAATGATATGATAACGCGCCTGTCACTCTCGCACTCACATACGTGTCAGAAGGTGACGGCAGCTATGTCACTGATTTATTGCGTGACAAACGCAACCATCATAGGCCCGCCTATTTGAATTCCGGCCAGGGCAAGTGTTTGTGTGATGAGTACGAATACTTGCTCCTGGGTCTTGGATGTTTTCTATGTATTTAGTTATTGTTTTTTATTTATATATTATGTATGTCGTCGCCTAGTGCCCATAGTACAAGCTTTGCTTAGTTTGGGACTAGGTCGATTTGTGTAAGATTGTTCCTGTGCTATTTATTTATTTACAAGGTACGACGATTCAAAAGTAATTTTGAAATATGATTTAAGCATATTCCTGGGGTCTGGAGTATTAAGTTCTTCAATAGTAAAAAACTTAAAGTCAGCAACACGTTGTCTAAACGGGCGCTAGCATCATCAACATTAGAGGTGAATGAAGATGCTATAAGACGCTGTTGAATGTTGTAAACGCCTTATAAAAAAATATAGCAAACTGGGACATTACGTCCTATTCGTAATATACGTTGAATAAAATATGTGCAAAAAAGTGATTTGTATTTTTTACCGTGAAAATGTCTGGTAATATACAGACTTAGCCTAGTTTGGGGGCCTCTGTTATTTCTTTAAATTCGTGTGTAAATGCCTGCCTCCAGTAGCGTAGTGGATAACTAGTACCTAATTAAATTATTATAACTGTAATGCATCAGATGCTACTGGCGTCAAGCGAAATTCTATTGCTCTAATCCTGAATCTAAATGTAAGTCTGAAATAAATAAAGATTATATATTGAAATGTGGTTTTAAAAAATATACTAAATCATAACTATACCATATTTTTCTAGCGCAGCGCTGAAAGTAAATTTTGATAAAATTGCATAACATTCATATATCATACCTACGGTTTAATTTATTTTATAACGCATCTATTTGTATTGTTTATTTTCACTTCATTACGATAATTATACCTACTGTCTATATCAAATTTTAAAAAACTTCAAAAATATATTTGCGGATAGCGCTATGTTGTATGAAATAAAAAACTAACGTGTCGAGTTGAACATTTCATTTTGATCGTATTTTATTTACGTGTAAAAGAGGGCATGATATAATTAGATGAATGCAAGGGTTTAAGAAGAAACAAACCTTAATTTATTAATATTCGGTCACTTCCTCAAGGGTTAACTGGAGAAGATCCCTAATACGAATAAGTCCGCGTTTGTACTTATATCTCTTACGTTGATTGAAATAATAATCTTTATTCTGTAAGTAGGCTTTTACAAGTCTGACTCTACGGAATTGCCCAAGAGGAGATATTGTTGAGAAGAAAGCCGAAACAAACTCAACAGTTAGTATTATTTTCTAAATAACTCTTAACTATTACGATATTAGTACTGAGCCTATCTTTAATATATGTTTTAAGTTTAAGCTCAATGCGTGCTCCAAGACAACATATCAGAACTTATAAAAGTAAAAATATAATATAATAAAAAAAGCAAAATATGTTTTTTTTTTTAAACAACGTACGTTTGATATGCCTTCTTATAAAAACCCGTTCCCTGGTAAAAGTAAGTTATTTGGTTTCTCCTTTGGCTCGTGCATTTTTGTCTGTTAGATAGTGTTCTACCCTATAATATGCCTTTGCCATTTGATAATGATTCTCATTATTATTTTGAGAGCTGGAAATGATAATGTTAAAACAGGATTTGGTTAATTCTTAACTCTTATTTTAAAACTTATTATAAAATTAATACTGGCCAATTAACATTGGACTACGAATGATTTGTATACTTTACTTTAGTGTCACGCTTGCAATGTTGAATATTTGTAAATAATAATAATTAGATGGCTTTGTAAATATCTGGGAACGGCTTGTACGGCGATTGACAGTCCTCTTGCTTTAACCGTTCATGGTCTGAAGTTAGCTACAAGTAGCGTCACAGTAATTGTTTTTGGGTGAGAAAGAAGTTCTACGGGCTTAGCGGAAACTTGTGAAGGCTAACTTCACTTTCCCAATTACTTATACGAGTATGTAAAAAAAATCCCCCGACATTGCTCACATTCTTCTAGCACAAACCCAAATTTTGTGTTGCTGTGTTTTTAATGTGGGAAAATTAACACTATATTATTATTTATTGCGAACAATATCAACTTCGCCCCAACTGTGCTCGCTGGTGGAGAGGTTGACACGTTGGACGCGTAATACAAAAATACCAGGTTCGATTCCTGGTGTGACGACATGCGAGAGCAACTTTCTTTTTTTCAATATTACAATTATCTTCTTGTTTAAATCCTCCTTGGGTTGCAGTCCTGTCAAAAGCCATGTGTTACCTGTAGCACAGAAGGCACGGTACTCTGCCCGTGGCGCGTGCGACCCCAGCCCGCCACGGTCGCCATCTTGCCCGCCAGCTTTATCTGCTTCTGAGGGAGACACACCTGGAACCAAACACATTCATTGATAATTTTATGGTTGAAGAAGAAGATACATTTATTTTATAAACAACAATAATGGTACATTTGCAGAGTGACATGTATAGACTTAACCTAGACTTAAAGCTAAACCTAGGAGCTATAATCAATCAAATTTGTGTCTACAAAAATAGAGTCCACTCAGCATATGTCAGAGCACTCATGAGTGGATCTAGAATAACTAACCTTTACTCAGTTACATGAACGCCTTAATTTTTACCGCTTTGCGTCCTTCTTAGCTCTTACTTGCCTGTTTACGCCTTCTATATACTTGTCCATATCCAAACCTCACAGAAATATAGCGTCTCTCCAACAGTTTACGAATATACGCTTGAACATCACACTCCTAACCAGATATATCGGTGCCACATCACTTCTGAAGTTCTTTTGCACCTCTCATCCAAGTGTTCACGAGTTCCGTAATGTCTTCTAGTAATATATGTATATTGTATAAGTATGGTATTTGTGGAGTGACGTGGAAAGATCGGATTAGAAATAAGTATATAAGGGGCAGTTTGAAAGTAGCACCCATGACGGACAAAATGAGGAGCAGTAGGTTAGCGTGGTATGGGCATGTTATGAGGAGGGATGAACGTCATATTGATAAAATAATATTAGGGATGAATGTCAATGTACGAAGAACGATCGGTAGGGCAAAAAAGTCATGGATAGCTTGTGTGAGAGAGGACATGAGAAAGAAAGGAGTACGCGCTGAAATTACGAATAATAGAGATGAATGGAAGAAGAAAACATATTATGCCGAACCTACATGAGTGTGATTAGAACAGGGAGATGACGAATCTTACCGGAAGTATATGCTGCTTGAAAACCACGCCCCTATCCAGTTGTACTAGGGCCACGTCGTTCCTGAAGTCTGCCGGCTCGTAAGAAGGATGCACCTCCTTCCTCTGGACCGCGAACTCCTCGTGGGAGTAGCGCTCCCCAGAATCCCTGACGTCCCACTCACCGAGGCGCACGCGAAGCTGGGAGTTTGGAGTCCTGGAATAAGATAAGTAGTTTTAAAGACAAGCTTTTATTGCCTAATGTACCTCTCTTTGAACGTCCATGAACTCATCTAGACGATTCTAAAAATCCAAAACTCGGCATTGAGTTATTTTATTACGGTGTTCCTTGGTGATAGGATCAGCTTGAATTTATCATAAGCAGACGTAGGCAGTGCCTATTTATGACGACCGGTTTGGCTCAGGGTGAGTAACGTTGCCTGCGAAGCTGAAGGTCCTGTGCTCAAATCCCAGGGCAAATATTTGTGTGATGAGGATGAGCATGAATATTTGTTCCTGAGTCTTGGATGTTTTCTATTTATATAAGTAAATATATCTATTAAATACTAGAAGGTGCCTATAACTTCGTTCGCGGAGGAAAAAAGTCATAACCCCTCTTTTTTTTCTTCAACGTAGACGGGTAAAAAGCTACTCGTGTACCAAAAAATATTGAAATCGGTTTAGCCGATTTGGCGTGATGAAGCCACAACGACACATATGATCATACAAGAAATAATAAATTTTCTTCTGTTTCCGCGATTATTACTCATTGAAATAAAACAATTTAACGGATTATATCGCGTATATTATCTCATTTTAGTTCCCGACGTTTCGGAAGCTTTCCAGCTTTCCATGGTCACGGGAGGACTGAGAAAAGATGTTTTTCCTCTGTCAAAGTTACAATTTATTTATTTATTAAAATTGTAACTTTGACAGAGGAAAAACATCTTTTCTCAGTCCTCCCGTGACCATGGAAAGCTGGAAAGCTTCCGAAACGTCGGGAACTAAAATGAGATAATATACGCGATATAATCCGTTAAATTGTTTTATTTCAATAAGAAATAATAAAATAAATATTTTTCGGTTCATTGACCTCCAAATAGTCCGTTACAGTTTTATTTAAATATCTTTAATTTTCAGACATTTCATTTTTACAACTTTATAATAGCATAGATATAGTCGTTTAGTACCCATAACAAGCCTTATTGAGTACCATGGGATTATCGATTTGTGTAAAAATTGACCCGTAATATTTATTTATTTATTAAATGATCAATTTGTAGATTCTGTACTGTGTCTAATATAATATGCACACGTCTGAGAAACTTAATGTTTTCAATTCAAAGTCTGGTTCTAATTAAAACCGGCTAAAAGCATGTTGGACCATGTTCAGTGTAGGGTTCCGCAGCCGTTCATACAAAAAATGCACTGCCGATGAACACGATACGGTATGAAAAAGTGCACTAGCATAAAAAACGTATCTCCCCGGAACTTACGTTCTCTTGCCGAGAGGCGCAGTTTTTTGGCAATAACTCAAAAACAGTATATTCGATCATGTTGAAAACATTTTTTGTTGAAAGTATTTATAAAGTTTTATCTTTGTAATTTTTTTTATATTTTTTGGTCGTACCGCTTAGAAAATAGAGGGGGTTGGAGACAATTTATGCTACTTTCGGAGCGATTATTTCCGAAAATATTCACTGAATAAATTCTTTCTTTTAAACCGTAAAAGAACTGTCGTACTACTTTTGTCATTTTGTCTACGGAACCCTAAAAATAGCAAAAAGCGTATCTGCAGGTAATTTTGAAAAGATTACTTAGGTATCAATATTTTCGTAATTCATCTTGGCCTATACTAATATAGAATAAATAAGCATACGTTTGCTTAAATTACACCTTTCAAACACAATTAGCATTACGAAACCTATGACAAATAGAGAAAGTATAGCAAAAATGTATTTTACAATTGCGTTTGGTAATCCATCCATTACTGGCTTGGCGTGAAAGTGCTGCGTAATCATTTATTGCGTCATAGGTAATATTTTGAGTATTGAATTATATAGTATTATGTGTATTAGATAATCTAAAAACCTATTGTGCAAAACAAGGTGAGTCTTAACAGCATTTCGCTTATAGATGTGTTCTAAATTAAAATTCTCACAGGTTTAAGTGCAATGACATAACATTTGCGTTTCCTGACAAAAATTCTGTCAAATTTTTTTTTTTCTTGAAAACATTTTATTGCCGACTGTACCTTTCTTTGATCATCCTTAATCACCGAGACGATTCTAAACAGCCCAAACTCGGTAGGATTGAATTATTTTATTACAGAGTTCCTATGGCCACCTTCCTGCTCCATCATAAAATCAGCTCGATACTATTGCATTGTCACCGAACTGACATGATTATGCCGAATTTTAGCTCAATCGGAAACAGGGAAGTAGGTCAAATGTAACTTGCAAGATTCCACCCGAAAAAACATACATTACAAGTTGAATAAAAGCTTGTATAAAATAATAAGTATCACTGTTTTTGAGGCCGGGAGTTTTCGCCGACGGGTTTTTCAACGCGGGTTTTGCAATGCACCAGTCGATTCGATATTAGATGAGAGCTTCTGTATAATAATTGCTTTCTTAAGAAAACCCATGGATAAACACTAGCCAGTTTTATATTGTCAGGTTTTTATCTGAGATCTTTTATATACTTAGTCCCCTTTTAAAAGAGTTTATATATGTAGGAAACCCGGCTACCCAGATAACACCTGCCTCGTGCCTCGTACAGAGATATATATCTGACAAATATCGCTTTATTTTACATTTTTATTATCCATTAGATTTGTTTATTTACACTGCCGAGTCCTCCCTCCGCAAAAACTACTTAAAAGGATGAAATTGATCTTAAATTCGTGTTGTGTTTCTACACTACTGTGGATCCTAAGACAGGTAGGTAACGCAGTCGTTACTGAAGCAAGGTGTTGTCAGTTACCGGTGCAGAACAAACACAATTTGGGGTTAGTTATTAAAACTAGATGTAGACCAAACGAAATTAATCGAAAGTATTCTCTCAGAAAGAGGCACAAGTTTACTGGCTATGGAAGCCGCTACTCGATCGGGCCGGGCGAGTCGTACTCGTACCAACACTTAGGTAGTAAATTTATATTCTCTTCTGTTTTCTCACTTCACTCATTGGAATAAAACAATTTTAACGGATTATATCGCGTATATTATCCCATTTGAGTTCCCGACGTTTCGTAAGTTTTCCAGCTAACGGGGTCGACTGAGATAAGATATATTTTCCTTTGTCAAAGTTAGAATTTGTGCAAACTACCCACTTTGGTCTCCAGTTTAGTAACATGAGAGCGAGAGGGATGCCACGTTACGAACTTCGAATTTCGAGTTTCGGAGTAACCTCTCTGCACCTGACACTGACAGTTGACAGGACTGCTTTGTCGGTCTATGTTCGCTGTCGGCTGCGTTCAGGATAATGACATCCAAAATGTTCGTGCATGCAGCTCTCCGTGGCGCCACATATGGTCTCACCGGAAGATCAGCGCTGGCTCCCGAGCCGGCATTATGCCGAGGTGGGACCATTTTGGGGCATAGTTTTAGTTTTTTTTAATGTAATATGCATTTTTTTTTCACTTGCTATGCCTACCGGATAAATTTATTTTCTTTCTTTCAGTTCTACCAGCCTATCATCCGATGACAGTGACTGTATGTTGTATGTCAAAAGCTTCAATGTGTAGCAGTTCGTCAACTCCCAGGGATTACTTGTCGCACCCCTGCCCTATGTCACCTGGCCACTGCTCGAGCCACGGAGGTCAAGACTGGATGAGTTGGGCACAGGATCGACAGGAGTGGAAGAAAAGGGAAGAGGCCTACATCGGAGATTGGATCACCAAAAGGGTGGCCTTTTGGTGATCTAATTTTGGATGTAAGCCTATGAAGATGATGATGACCCACTTCGAGAAAACAAATAAAGGAGTAGGTACATTCATTATTATTGAGCTTACCATGCGACTAGTTCGATTTGCGTAAAATTGTCCCTTAATATTTATTTATTTGTATAGTCATGTAGGTACATAATATGGAGTTGGTGAGAATTTATTTATTTATTTTTATTTATACATGCCAGATGGGCGTAATGTGTAAAGTCTGTTAAACATGTGCTTAATTATTTTATTTTTAAAATAATTTAATTTAAAATAAACTAGCGCAGTAGCTTTGATTCTCAGATTGTAGCTTTGACAGAGGAAAATATATCTTTTCTCAGTCGTCCCCGTGAACACGGAAGCTGCAAAACTTTAGAAACGTCGGGAACTCTATTGAGATAATATACGCGATATAATCCGTGTAAATTGTTTTATTTACTTAGTAAATTAACAAATTATTGGGTTAAGATATTAAAGCACCTGTATTTACCTGCTATAAACTACGTAATATCAATGTATCGCAATTTTTCCACTCGGGTTTTTTAGGGTCGGGTTTTTTCTTGGGTAACTTACGTGGCGACGCAATGCGCAGCAGTGATGACCCATCGGTCAGAAATCAGAGCCCCTCCACAGGCCAGCTTCTTGCTCAGGAAACCCGACTTGATGAGGGCCGCTTGCCAAGGGTGAGAGCCGAAACCCGTGGAATGACCACCGACGATGCGGTTAGAGCGTGTAAAATGCTCGCCGCAACCTGGAAAGTTTTAATAGTTTTTTTAATAGTGTACTAATATTTTTAACGTGTCGATACGGATGCCTTTTTTTAAGTCTGACAAACGAATGTCATAACAAATAAATTCGCATTCCACGTTTGGCAATGATATAATATAAAAAGAGATAGATAGGTTACCTACACGATAATCCACGTGTAAAAATGGCCAGGCTTACGCACACATAAATCTGATAATATTGCAAAAACACACTAATCGTAAATGCTTACAGACGCTTTTATTGAGTAATTAGTGCAAAATCTCATAGTGCATGACGGTATTTTTGTTTATTTGACGCATAATCCAATATATAATAAAGTACTCTGTGCGCGAGACTGTTTTAAGGTTTGCCAATTGGCTTAATTTTGGTGTGCCATTTTCGGAGCCCGTATCTACATCTACCTCTTTTTATGTTCTTTTTATATTCTTTGACGTTAGCGCATATAGGCGCAATAGGGTACATGCATGATTTTTTTTAACGCTTTTCTTAACAAAATATCAAAATACCGTAAAAACGATTTCAAATAGTGAAATTAAAATTAAAATCGGCCAAGAAGTACGCTAAAACTTAAACTACTAATTAGACAGAAATTTGACAGAGAGGTCGGTCATGTACTTTTACGTCATAGTTCACTACGGCCATATAAACTCCATATATATATTTATTAATCTGTCGTTAAACTGTTAACGAATTTGAAGTGCCATAAATTTACTAATGCCATAGCTTTATTACTCATATAAATAACATATTTTCTTAAGAACTCCATATTAAATTCTTTTGGTAAAGAAACAGAATTAAATGTTTGATGGCTTATATCTTGTTTATTTTTATAGTTATTAAAAAAATATCTCTACTGCTTGTTATATGAAGCCTTTAATGAAGCAAAAAATCATGCATATTGCCTATTTGTTATATAGAATAAATATATAGAAAAAATGCTGACAGTGAGCGATGGTTCGTTTGAAATTTCAGCATTTTCATAACGATAAAAGTATCGTCGAATAACTAAGTCTAATATTATAGCATAGCATGGTTATCCTAGATATTTGGAATTTGAGTATAAAAATTTAGTACTGATGGATATATATTTTCAACAAGATAGTGATTACTAGTCTAACGCTGAAACTGCGCTCAGTCCGGCGTTTGGCGGTTTCGCGACGGAAGTGTGCTACCGGTATGAACAGATAAGTTGGCGGCACTATAAAACAATATGGGTGCCAAGCATAGACTTCACAAAAGCGTGCCGTAACAAAAAAAGTGCAATCACAAATTGATTAAAAAACCCCACTAAAAATCAATTCTCTCGAGTCGGGTTTTTATAACTTATAAAGCTTGTGACATATTATCTAGTAGGTGCTTGATGATTATGAAAACGCAGTGCTGAAGATGAAGCGAGAAAGAGATGGTGGGCTACTCAAGTGTTAAATTCAAAATTCGTGGAATTTTGTAAACAATCTTTTTTCGAAAAATATATTTATATCTAAAAATAAAAGTATTCGAATATTTAAAAAAGCTGTATCAAAATGTCAATTTGAATGTTTATAATTTAGTTTCTCGAAGATAAAAACTTAAAATTGAGATTAATCAATAAATATCTAATAATATTATATCATTTGAATCAAACAATTTAAACGGATTATATGGCGCATATTATCTCATTTGAGTTCCCGACGTTTCGGAAGCTTTGCAGCCTCCGCGTCGACCCCTTTAACAAACGTCGGGAAGGGAACTCAAATAAGACAATAATTATACGCTATATAATCCGTTTAAATTGTTTTATTTTAAATAATATCTAAGTTTTCGAATAATAATAAAGATTGGCTGATTGATTTAACGTCGTGTCCTAAATTGCACGTCACATTCTATCTTAGATATTAGATATTCAGAATGTGACAGAAAATATTTCTTCTAATTGTTAACAAATAATTATTTACTGCGGAACTCAACCCTTTCAGCCAATGGTATTGTGCCATACAAAATAGGGAAGACCGAGGTGAGTTGTGACAGAGGAGAGTTGTGACAGTCGATTTTTTGGAATCTATTAACTGACAGAGAGCTTGCAATAGCGCGCGTTTGTTAGTTCAAGTTTTGAGCTATCAAACGCGCACTATTGCGAGCTCACTAACAGTTAATAGGTTCCAAAAATAGACGAAGTCACAACTCTATTCTGTCACAACTCACCTTGGTACACCACTACTTTGTAATGACCCTACCACACGCACAAGCTTTGCCTATTTAACTAAACGTAAACCAGAATGAAACAAGAATGTGACTTGGGTCTTTAACCCTAAAGGGCCTACCACACGCACAAGCTCCACAGTTTTGCCTGCGCAGGCCGTTCTCTACACGGAACACGGAGCGTGTAGTTGATAAAAGACGCTCTATGTTCCGTGTACAGACCTGCGCAGGCAAAACTATGGGGAAGCTTGCGCGTGTGGTAGGCACATCCTTGTTTCATTCTGATTTACGTTTACTGCAAATTAAGTAAATAATAACTGTGAAAAAGAATTCAAAAGACATTGACCACTTGAGCGAACCCGCCACCAAAAAACCCAATAAACCCAACAAATCTCACCCGGATAACTAGGTCTGTGTTCATTCGTCACCACCGGGACATAATCATCATCACCATTCTGTCCAAAATCGTAGGGTTTGGTTGTACTTTCGTGGTAGGAGGGCTTGACGTGGAAATAATTGTTTTGGTTGTAGTCTGTGTCCCACGGTTTTTTTTCAGTATCCCACGGTTTGTCCCACTTGTCAGGCTTCGGCCGGTGGGGCTTTGGCCGCGTGTCGGTGTACACTATGACCGGATCCTCGAATTGGTTTGTGTTCTGGTAGTCAATCTCGTGTGGGAACGTTCCGATGAGTTCGATTAGGTCACCTGTGGTTAATGGTTAATGTTGTAGTGTGTGTTTAGTTTAGACATGTGTAAGTAGTATAATCGAGTAGGTACGTAATAATTACTAAGAACAGCTATAGCATTCACTAAATATGCGCCAGCGTCGATGCGATGGTGATGAAAAAAATCGTAATGCAAGGTGGCCGGAGGTGTTCTTAACCTACACGCGATAAAAAATTATGTATGGTTATTGTATAAATACTGTTACCGAAGTAAACTAGGAGTGTCAGCAGAAATCGTGTACCAAAAAATATTTTTTTATTATTTAACTACCAAACTAAGTAACGGCTTATACAAGACACCTATACTCCAATTTTCATCAATATACATCTTGTAGTTTTGAGTACAATACCTGGACAATGGGCGGACATGACGAAACTATAAGGGTTCCGTTTTTGCCATTACGGCTACGGAACCCTTATAAAAAAACCGGCCAAGTGCGAGTCGGACTTGCTCATCGAGGGTTCCGTACAAAATATACGCTACAAATCACCGTATCTATGAGAATCCAGCAGAACCCTACTCATAAGCAAAATGTACGCGGTACTCGGTCATTTTATATTGGTTACTGATATAGACAGACTTTCAGATTTAAGTTTGTTGATATATCTCTTATAGCACTATAATAGCTTCCTTCATAGCAAATTACAAGTTTCTAGAACAACTGGAATTAATTTCAAAAAGTGTCGAAATGTAGCTTTTTGCGACATAAGCGGCCGTATCTTTGTTTTACGTAAAAGAAGTTTAATTTTTTCACAGCTTTAAGGGACCAGTTTAAGTATATAGTTTCAATTTCAACTCGATACCTCCACGCGTTCCCGAGATAAAGGGTCTTGACAGACAGACGGACCGACGGACGGACGGACAACAAAGTGATCCGGTAAGGGTTCCGTTTTTCCTTTTGAGGTACGGAACCCTAAAAAGAAGTGATTAAGTATTTACCAGCTTTCTTCACGCATCTTTGGACACAGTTCAGGAAACAACGTAATGAGACGTAATGATTACATTTACTCGTGAATAAGTAAGGTAAAGTTACTTCCCGATTGCTTAACTTTATATACGATAGTTGGGTACTAATGATTTCCGATTTGTTGGTATTTCTAACGATCCAGCCCCTATTGCCAAACGCGTTTGACGCTTGCAATCAGAATCAAGTGTCATGATTTTGTATGTGCTATAACAGTTGATTTGGATACCAAGTGTAAAAATTTTCGTTAGGCAATAACCCCCTTGGCTATTGTGGAGTTTGTGAAGCACATATTTGGCGACAGTTCCAAAGGATTGTGTAATACCTACCTTTCCTACCCAATGACCAACGAAGTCGGAAAGATTTTAGCCCTCGTTAATTGTGGTCTTGAAGACTGATAACTATATGTATTGGCATTAAGGTTAAGACTTGAAATGTATATACCTTTGTTGTCCTATGCTATGTCCAATAGCGAAAGAGCTCTTTAATTAAATAAGAAAAAAGGACATTGCGAATATTACAGCCTCCACGCTATAATACGAGACGGACAGGCGAGTATTTTAAAAGTAGATGATCTATTTAAATTAAGAATAACACCTGTCTCGTTCTACACTTGAGAGCAATGATTTCGGGTCGGTAAAGTATCGTCATCTATGTGTAACGGACTGTTTTGAGGTCACTGACTCGATTTTTTTTTTATTTTTTTTTGTAAGTTTGTATGTGTCGTTGTGGCTTCATCACGCAAAATCGGGTAAACGGATTTCAACTATTTTTGGTACACGGATAGCTGGGTATCTCCAGAAGGTTATAGGATACTTTCTACCTGACTATGCTGACGAAAAAAGAGGGGTATGACTTTTTCTTAGCGAACGAAGTTGCGGGCGCCTTCTAGTGAAAACTAAGATTCTCTAGACTGTATCGATCGTATACAGTGTAAATGAGCCTGACTGTACTTGGATAACAATAAAGCTGTCCAGCACGCTCCACCAAGTACACTTTCACTTAGTTTCACTGCTCGAGGCAAGCTTGCTCTGGATGGGGACTTACTCAGTTGCTTACGCCAGCGAAGCTAGCGGCCCTGGCTTTGAATCCCGGTTAGTGCAAATATTTATGAAGGGGTAATATAAACACACACACACGCACACACACACACATAAACAAACGAAATAGGGCAGTTTCCTGGGTAAAAAAAAACATTATTTTAAACAAACAAAAACAGACCAAGTTAGAGTGCGTCAAAGTTTAGGAGTGGGGGCGCATGACGCGTAAAACGGTCACACGGCGTGACGTCACGGGAAACTTTAACGGGCTATATCTTCATAATTTTTTCATTGAAATAAAACAATTTAACGGATTATATCGCGTATATATCTCATTTTAGTTCCCGACGTTTCGGAAGCTTTCCAGCTTTCCATGGTCACGGGTGGACTGAGAAAAGATGTATTTTCCTCTGTCAAAGTTACAATTTGTGCAAACTACCCATTTTTTTGAAAAAACACAAATAAAGGTGTACATATATGCCAGATGGGCCTAAGCTGTAAAGACAGTTACACTTGTCAATGACATGTTCACACAGGCTGCAGGCTGTATCTCAAGAACTGTGATAGCTAGATAGTTGAAATTTCGCTTCCGCTGCGCCCATAGAACACCTGAACCTCTTTGACACCTAAAAACAATTACTACGATGCTGCTTGTAGCTAACTTCAGACCATGGACGAATAAAATAAGAGCACTGCCAATCGCCATACAAAAAACCGTTCTCTGATAATTACAACGCCATCTATGTATAAGTACTATTATTTGCAACCATTCTACCTTGTTAGCGTGATAGTGCTTCACTATTGTAGCATGATAGAGTTTATTATAGTTATTTATGAACTAATTGTTACTGTAATACATTTCTTTGTTCAAGTATAACATCGTTAATGTTGGGTTTCAGAAATGAGGAGATTCGTAGACGAACCAAGTCACCGACATAGCAAACGGGATAAGCAAACTGACGTGGCATTGGGCAGGGCACATAGTTCGAAGAACCGATGGCCGTCCGGGCAGACAAGTTTTCGAGTGGAGACCGGAAGCGCAGCGTAGGAAGGCCACCTGCGTGGTGGTCGGACGACCTAAGGTTGCGGGGACTTACTGGATGCGGATCGCCTCTATCCAGCCCATGTGGAAATCTATTGAGGAGGCCTGTGTCCAGCAGTGGACGTCCTATGGCTGAAATGATGATGATGATGAATATTGTTTTAAGCGCCATCTTGTTTTAATACTGAGTACCCTCTTGTGACTGACGGTCTTCTTGTTGTATTCGTCAATGCGTCAAACACAATCCGTGGCGCGAATATTAAATCTTAAAACTTGCAAATTGAAGAGTTGGCAGCGTTCCACATGCGCGAAAGTAAACAAAAAGTTGCGTCATAGGTCGGAATAGTACCCGGAAGGTAAGAGGCGCTACCAGCGCGTGAAAATCGCGCGCGGTCTAAGGCAGAAGCTGCGGCGTTTATTTCATTTTGTTACAAGCTTTTATTTAACTTCCAATGTGTAATTGATAGATTCCATATTAGACTAATGGATTATTCTCTGTCTGGTGAGGGCATGACATTCACATAGTATGTGTTCCATTGTTTCTCCTACAATCCGTATTGACAGAAAACCTTCAAGAAAAGAGCGTACGAGGACTCTCTCACCTGAAAGGCCGGCAACGCACTTGTGACTCCTCTGGTGATGCAAGTGTCTATGGGCGATGGTGATCGCTTACCATCAGGCGACCCGTCTGCTCGTTTGGCTCCTATGTCATTAAAAAAAGTCCCACTTTGGCTAGCAGGCCTTAGACCCAAAGTGACCTGTGAACACCCCCCTTATGATTCTGAGTTGTCTGTTGCTGTAGTTCACAGTTTCATGGTCCAGCATGAATCTAAATATACTACTACTACGACGCTTTAGTATACTATTGTATGACTTGACAATATATTCACTTTATTACCTACTAGAAGGCACCCGCCATTACATTCGCGGAGGAGAAAAAGTCATAACCCCCTCTTCTTTTCTAAAGAGTAGTCGAGTAAAAAGTATCGTATAACCATCTGGAGATACCCAGCTAGCCGTGTACCAAAAATAGTTGAAATTCATTTAGCCGATTTTGCGCGATGGTGATGAACATACAAAAAATCCTAAAAAAAAATATTTTTGTTTTCAGTGACCTCCAAAGAGTTCCTTACCATAGCTTTTTTTGTATTTTCAATTTACAGACATTCCATTTTTACAACTTTATAATAGTATAGATGTGACTGATGCTTAGAACATTTAAACACTGGAAATGACAAGCCGTGTCATTAATTACCGACCAAATTTTTCATCCATTTCTTGCGGGGAGCGGGGAAAACACGTACAGCATACAACGGAAAAAAAATATTTCTACAGACGCACACAGTAAAAAAACACCTACATACAAAAGATACCCACATACTGACGTCTTATTACGTAAACCGACCACATATTTCGCGGGTACTTTGGCAGAGCGGAATGTATTCGTATGTATAGTCAGCATCAAATAGTCTGTGGCAACCAAAGCGCCATTATACAATCTTACACACATCGACCTAGTCCCAAACTAAGCAAAGCTTGTTCAATGGGTACTAGGCGACGATATACATAATATACAGATACAAATTTAAGAAATCGAATTTAAGGAGCGAGTTACGTTTATCTAGATATGTACTTCCATCATATAGTAATACTTATGGGAAACGGATGTGGCAATACCTGTTACCTTATATTCTAAACGACTGGCCTAACGATGTTTGTCAAGACCTAACTAAAAACATGAAAAATTGTAACAGAATTATAAAAAACATGTTCATGTCTTCTTCTATTTAGCGCCCGGACTGTCGGCCGCCTGGACGGCACGAGGTGGGAGCGGGAGCGGAGACGGCGATGACGAAACAGCGCTGTCTCCGTCCCCGCGGTCGCCTCGCTGCCGTCGGGGCGGTTGCCAGCCGGCCTGGACGCACAAATGCGTGCACTGATAACGCTTTGTAAGCGAGAGATCTCTTGGTGGCAGATAAACCGCGCGCGGTTTTCGTTCACCAAACAATTATTATAGTTATAAGTTTCTTTTGATGTTAAATAAATGAAAAAAAAAAAAAAACATAATAATACTTAAATACATAGAAAAACATCCAAGACCCAGGAACAAACATTCGTGCTCATCACACAAACACTTGCCCTGGCCGGGATTCGAACCCGGGACCGCCAGCTTCGTAGGCCGTTGTGCGATCCACTAAACCACGTATGGCTCAGTCGTATAATAAAGATGTGTTGCGATATATTTGGCGCTTTGGATGCTACTTACTATTTAATGCTGTAAGTATGAAGTATTTCCCATACGCTACCGCTCTTAGCTTAGATCACTAGAAAACACTCATATTTACTATAAGAACTATTGTATGCAAATGCCTTTTCTTGCGAAACCGTGTTGCATACATCACGATTTGTGACATAATATTCGGTGAATCTTTAATCCGTGGCCCAATTTTTTTAAGAATTGTTCTCTTAGATATGTCCACAATGGGGCATGTGAATGTAGACAAGTGATTTTAATGTTGATTGTTTGAAACATAATAACGTGACTACATTATATGTTTCCAATAAATTATATTTATTAAGATTGGGTAGGCATTTTAAGTGATACGTTTTTTTTTGTTTTCACGAAACCTTCTGATTGAAAGCCTAAGTCATCAGTGGCGTGCGGTCCATATAAGCACAAAGGCACTGCCTACTCTGAACGACCATGGCTCCATACAGGCACAGAGAAACTGCCTACCCCGAAGCCCTGAATGACCATGGCTCCATACAGGCACAGAGAAACTGCCTACCCCGAAGCCCTGAATGACCATGGCTCCATACAGGCACAGAGAAACTGCCTACCCTGAAGCCCTGAATGACCATGGCTCCATACAGGCGCAGAGAAACTGCCTACCCTGAAGCCCTGAATGACCATGGCTCCATACATGCACAGAGAAACTGCCTACCCTGAAGCCCTGAACGACCATGGCTCCATACAGGCACAGAGAAACTGCCTACCCTGAAGCTTTGAACGACCATGTCTCCATATTGGCACAGAAAAACTGCCTACCCTGAAGCCCTGAACGACTATGGCTCCATATAGGCACAGAGAAACTGCCTACCCCTGAAGCCTTGAACGACCATGGCTCTATATAGGCACAGAGAAACTGCCTACCCTGAACCCCTGAAAGACCATGGCTTCATATAGGCACAAGGCTAAAAACCCAGTGTACGCCACTGTAAATCATGGAGTATAGAAAGGGTAAGGAAAGAAATCTCATATAGAATACGCTTATCTAAACGTGGCCCATAAAGCATGATTTCTGGATGAACCCGTACTTACATTTAAAAAAATTACAATAAAAATTACGTAATTCCAAGATTTTCTTGAAGCAAACCCCCTATTCAATGGGTGGATCAATTTTTTTTTGTTGTTAATCTGTCTCGTAAGTCAGGAGACAATAATGACAGCGTTACTTAGAAAAATTCTAATAACGTACAGTATTAACGTATTGCCGAGATGAACCGTTGATAAATAGACCTGTTTTATTGCAATGGCATAACCATACTAACGAAGAAAACAAGGCATATATTGGCTGGAAAAAATATTTTTTGTTAAAATCCTAGTTACATATTTAATGTCTCCCACTACCCAAAGGTTGTCTGGAAGAGATCGCTGTTTAGCTATAAGACCGCCGGTTGCTTACCTCTCCTTGAATGTATTGTTTTCTGTACTCTATTTTGTGTGGTGTGCAATAAAGAGTTATTGTATTGTTATAAAAAGTCGCGTAACGTTGAAAAAAAAATTGATTGACCCCAATATTAAATTCAGAAAAGTCCAACTATAGGCATTAATAGATCTAACTTTGACCATTTTATTATTTTAAGAATTTTATTTTATGTATTTGGCACACTAAACAGATAACATTCAAACTAACATATAACAATACATAGAACAGGCTATGTAGAAAATTGCCATCAAACACAAGTATGCACAACATGATTAAAACAATACATTAACATCGTAAAATATCATAAATTTAAAAAAAAAACTATTATCAACATGGCTAAACTGTTAATTATAACATAATAGGGTATACGCATGATTTTTTTATCGCTTTTCTTAACAAAATATGAAAATACCGTAAAAACGATTTCAAAAAGTGAAATTAAAATTAAAATCGGCCAAGAAACACGAATTATATAGTTAGGCATTATAAACTGCTAATTAAACGGCGATTTGACAGAGAGGTCCGACATGTACTGTTACGTCATACTCTACGCCGGCCATATAAACTTCATATTAAATTCCGTTTTGCTAGAAAGAGATAGAATGAAATGTTTGATGGCTTATATCTTGGTTATTTTTAAAGTTATTCGAAAAAAAATTTATATCTACTGTTTGTTACATGAATTAGCTTTTAATAAAGCAAAAATAAAAAATCATGCATTTTCCCTATTATGTAAGATATTTATTTACTGAGCATCTCAGAACGGAAACGGTTTACATTATTGTTACGAGTAATAATTAAGAATATTAACAAGTGTTTAACGCGACAGCACTTCTACAATCTGCCTCCTGAATACCAAAAATCGTGGATTGTTTATCCCTGTTCCCGTTATTCGGGGTGGAGTCCGTAGGCACTAAAGGATTAAGGGCCCACTTCGTGCCTTGTTGTTTATTTGTAAATCACGCCCCAAACGCGGAGCCAGCCAATAAGCGTGATTTGTAATAAGGGATGCATTTATTGCTCGCGCGCATCAATGAAAGAGAAAGCTAATACACTACATGCTTGGGGTTTTTTGGCGTAAGCGCTGGATGTTAAAGTACCATGAATTGGAAGATATTATTATGTTTTGTTAACATTTAAGTTAATCACTTAAAAGGTAAAGGGAAGGATGACATTTTAACATAATTTAACCGTTTATTAACCTGTCGTTTGTACAAACTAGACAAAAAACGGGAAATGAAGACGCGTTTTCGGATAACTTTTCTATCGAGGAAATTTTCATCAAACATGTTTCCGCGTTAATCACTGTATAGGTTATATAGTCAAGAAACACATATCTGAAAACCAGCCTGTTTTATGTACTATAATTCACAAAAAATGCGCTACAAAATAGCTTAAATTTTCGATGCATCCCCTTAATATTACAAATTATAAAATTCCTTTATCTTGATGATTTTGGTGGGAGTGTTTCATGTTATGTGGTTGTGTGTGTAGACTGTAGTGTACTATAGTTATTATCAGGGTTAAGTCTATTTTAGAGATTGCTTGTTAACACAATTCAAATGTTATTCACATTTAATTATTAGGACAGTATTTTTTATGAGACATCATATCTTATAAACACTAAGGAATAGGGTAAATCACCAATAACTGGCCAGTTTTATTTAATTACTTGCCGCAACTTCTGTTGGCATCTAATATAAAATTTGTAAAAGTACCCCAGAGATATTACGAGTTACATCACATACTTATTATTCAAAAAAGTCTAATTTTAATAGTCTTTCATCTAGATAAATATATTATTTGCGATTTGGACAGTAACCAGAGAGAGGATGGCCAGTACTTAATAGGCAATTTACCCTAATTGTTAGGTAGCACAAACATTGGTCTCGCTCGAGTTACCAAAAGTGTCAAACTGAGTAAGTAGGTCTTTGAAAGAACTTGTTTTGGCACTTAAAAATATGAATTCCTGTGTACTCCTGGCAGTTAAGTTTTATTTGTATTGGATCTTATTATTTAAATATTGTGTCTAGATTATAATAACATATTTTACAATAAGTGGCAAGCACACAACTCATAAACTACTGGCACTAAATAATATTGTTCGTTTGTAATTTTAGCGCTAAGTACTTAAAGCATTGTTTTATTGGCGCTAAATACTTATAGCATTATACTATTGACTCAAGAAACTTATATTACAGTATGTTCTTTTAGTACTAAATACTTAAAGCATTGTACTTTTGGCACTAATCACTTATACACCTAATTCTACTTTTGACGTTTATCACTTAAGAGATGTTACAGGATTTTATTTTATAAAATGCATTGTTGTTTTTAATTTATGCAACGAAAGTTAGTCATACAACATAGGTACAAAGGTAATTTTTCTTACTCAAAGAAATTAACAAACATTTTTTATCCAGCCCTCATCTATGTACAAGTTTATGTAAACGACCGTTAAAATATTGTACTTTTAGAGCCAAACAGTTTTGTACTATTGGCGCTAACGCTTAAAGCATCGTCATGTACCAATTTAAGTATGCTCTGTTGTTTATTAATGGCTGATTACGCTATTCAAATCAACGCAGCATGATTAAACTGTACTTAGCGTCAAATACTTATACTTTTGTACTATTGGCGCTAAGGGTTTAAAGCATCATCCTAAACCAATTCAACTATGCTCTGTTATTTATTCATGACTGATTACGTTAGTTAAAGTCATTACCAAACAAATCAACATAGCATGATGAAATTATATGTAGTGCCAAATATTTATAGTTTTGTACTATTGGCGCTTTACGCTTAAAGCGTCCTACACTAATTTTACTATGCTTTGTAATGTGCTGTGTAAATATTTACTATTGGCTGATTACGCTTGTTAATACCAACTAAATTAATGCATGATGAAATTGTATTTAGCGCCAAATACTTATGGTTTTAGCTTTATATGACAGGTGCCACTTACTAGCGTTATGCACCATAGGCGCCACCTCCGCCGGCCGCTCCGTGGTGTCCCTGTCCACACAACAGGCCCAGATCATGCCTCCAGAGCAAAGATCCATGGGTTTCCCGCCGCCCAGGACACAGGATATGCTGAGGCCGCAGGGGTACCGGGCGCCGCGGTACCGACAGGTTTGGGGTATCACTGGAAAGAGAGAAATCACATTTAGCATGGTTCCAAGTAGATTTTGAAAGACGGATTTTGTAGGCTCTAAAGCTTGGATCGGTCATATTTTGTATATAATTGTTTTATGTGTTGTGTTTATTTTCGCAAATTTTAACGAGCAACGTTTAGAATGTACAAACTGGGCACAGTAGTGTCTTGGGCGTTTCTGGTGACTAGGGCATCCAAATACTGGAACTTTCATGAAACCGGTATAAATACCGGAACTGTCTTTGCCAATCCCGGGATTAGAATCCAAGGTATTAAATAGGACAGGTATTATCGTTATTCAAAAGCAAACTTCGTGGTCTATTTGGCATGGATAACCAACGGATGAGAATACACGCTCAGATTCTAGATTAGTTGGTACAATCGACAGAAAATAGTCATATGCTGCAGTCAGAAATATACTTCACGACCACCTCAACTGCTGTCGTCGACACACATCTCAACTCGTGCATCGGTATTTTAATTAATAAATTAAGTCTATATCGCATATTTCACTGGTTAGTAATACCGGGTTCCCGGGATTTTTCTTCCAATACCGGTATTAAATAAAACCCGTTTACCCGTCCAAGTGCAAGTAGGACTCGCGCACCGAGGGTTCCGCACAAAATATACGCTACAAACGGTCGTATCTATGAAAATCCAGAGTTAACAGAGCCCTTCTCCTAATCAAAATGTACGCGGTGTTCGATCATTTTATATTGATTACTGACAGACATAAAAATATATTTAGAATTTTTTGTATGTTTGTATGTGTCGTTGTGGTTTCATCACGCCAAAACGGTTAAACAAATATCAACTATTTTTGGTACACGGGTACCTGGGCAACCATCGGCCCATATGGTACTTTTTATCCAATTACGCTGAAGCAAAAAACAGCGTTATGATTTTTTTCTCCTCCGCGAAAGGGAGCTTTATGTATGTAATATGTGTCTTTTAATTATACTATCGTGTAGTACTCATAACACAAGCCTTATTGAGCTTGCCATAAGGCTAATTCAAATTCAAATATTTATTGCTTATCATATTTTACTTTTAGTCCAAAGGGTGGTAGCACTAGATATCTATCTGATAACTGACTAGAACCGCTACGGGTACGCGACCCCGGACTGCTCAAGCTGCTAGTGTCACACACTTTCCCCTCCCTGTACTATGTGGCACTTAGTATCCCTAACCCCAGATCCGTACATCCATCTCCCCTATAATCCTTTCCACCGATCCTTCGTCTTAGCCAAGAATTCCCAAGGAGGGTTGATGTCAGGCAGGCGGCCAGTCGTAAAATAAACATGCCCAATCCTTTACAACATGAGTTTCCGAGATGAGAATGTTGAGATGGATGTGTGGAGTGACGAGGAACGATCGGATTAGAAATGAGTATATAAGGGGAAGTTTGAAAGTAGCACACGTGACGGACAAAATGAGGAGCAGTAGGTAAGCGTGATGTGGGCATATAATGAATGGATGAACGTCACATTGGTAAAATAATGTTAGGGATGAATGTTAAAGGACGAAGAGCGATCGGTAGGCCAAAAAAGCGATGGATGGATTGTTTGAGAGAGGACATGAGAAAGAAAGGCGTAAGCACTGAAATGACAAATAATAGAGATGAATGGAAGAAGAAAACATGTTGTGCCGACCCTACATAATGGGATAAGGGCAGGGAGATGATGATGATGATGATGATCATATTTTACATTTGAATCCCGAAGGAAAAACGAATTTAAGGCGGACGAAGTCGCGGGCAGAAGCTAGTTCAAATATAACTTCGACATTCAAACCCTTTTTTCAATCTCTCAATCTCAGATCTGTTGTCGTTCTTATTTTCAATCATGAAACGCTCAGTACTATATACTCGTGAAGGCACCTTCCTTATTTTACAGTTATTTTACGAAGCTCCTGGATATCGACAAATTTCTGTTTTGCCCTATAAAAATAGATTTTGGGTGTGGATCTCAGTTTAAGGTTCACATTTTCACAGACAGGAGCTTGCTAGGTGTTTAAGCCTAGTCGAAATTTTATTGGGTTGAAAGTTAGGTATGAAAAATTCATTTTTTTCGTTGCGTTGTGTGTTGAAAAGCGTCTTACGAAACTCGTGTGACAGGCTGTTTGAAAATGCGCGCGTTTTAAATTATAGCGTTGACGTTGGGGCACGCGGTGTCTTCTCATACTCCCCCGTGGAGGGGTGCAGGGGGGCCCATGCTGCCATGTGGCACCTTGGGCTGTGGCGGGGTCGCGACCCGTGATGACGGGCCGGGCGTGCGCCCTCATTTTGAGGAGGGCAGTGAGGCTGCTGCGGGCCGCGCGAGCAGGGGCTCGCGGCGGCTAGCAGAGAGAGTGGGGCCTCGCGAGCAGCGCTCGCTGAGGCCTGCGGCTAGTGGACCTGGTCGGCTTCTTGAGCCCTCCGCCGCGTGTCTTTCCCCGGGGCATCCGTTTTAGCGAGACCGGGTACGGACAGCACGGCTAGGGCACCGACCAGTGTACGGCTAAGCCGGTGAGTGCGCCGGGTAGGCGGGAGGGGGCTATGCTAATCTTCTCTATATCGTTCCAATTTTAGTATATGTACTGCCGAAGCAAGTACGACGTCGGGGCTCATAACCCCGCCCGTTTGCTCGGTCGTCGTCGTGTATAGTCGGCATATGGATAGGAGGGAGGGGGGCACCACAGGCGTGGATTACTTAGGTCATCAAAATGGTCTTAATCCGGCACTGCGTGTAGGTTGGTAAATACACACTTTATACATTCCTCGCCTTAAAGACTGCAATATAACCTTATGTGTTATGATGAAAATAGCATACTCGTGCCTCATTTACTATTACCAAATTTTATTCAAAATACTCGACAGCTATTTGTTAGCAGTTGAAACGCCTTAAGCCTCATAAGTTCATAACAATGGATGCGAAAAACAAGGTGTCACTTATTTTAATTACAGTGTGAAACATTGACAATCCTTTACTGCCGTAAAATGTTTGTGCATTTTACAAAAAAGTCTCTAATGGCAAATGGTATTTCTTCGCTATACATGTGGGCTGACCATGTTTATAAATATTCTAAATTTCAAATACATAGCATGAGTAGATTTTGAGATATGGCGCTCTAATAGTCGGACAGACAGACAGACAGACAGTGTCGCACCATAAGGGTTCCTTTTTTACCTTTTTGGTACGGAACCCTAGCGGCCTACTATCAGAATAAAGACCTTTTCATGCATCTCCGTTTGGCCCTACGGTTGACTGGTAGAGAATGCTATTTGGCATTAAGTTCGCCATCGACGACACGTTTGGTTCAGTGGGTTGCACATTGGCCTACGAAGTTGGCGGTCCCGGGTCCGAATCCCGGCCAGGGCAAGTGATGAGCACGAATATGTGTTCCTCGGTCTTGGATGTTTTCTATGTATTTAAGTATTATAATTTATCTATATATTATATTCACTTACTTGCTGAAAGGTTAACTGGAAGAGATCCCTAATAGGGATAAGTTCACCTTTGTACTTATATCTTTTAAGTTGATTGCATTTCTAACTGGTTACTATGTACAATAAAGTGTTTACTTACATCTGGTACCCATAGTACAAGCTTTGCTTAGTTTGGGACTAGGTTGGTTTGTGTAAGATTGTTCCCTGATATTTATTTATTATTTTATCTGTAATTATTTTTGTTTTGTGCAATGGAATTTACCTAATAATGTGCCTAATCTAAATATGCCTTAGTACTCGAAAAAAAAATAGCCTCACGGTAGTTTCTAAATAATTTACTCATCTATCAGTATGCCTATAACTCATTATCCTACACCTATCACGATCCATAGATCATAGATCACAGCGCTCTCTCGGCATAGCGCGCGATAGTGAAAATGACCGAGTTCGTTCACCGCCATATTGATCTATAGATCGTCGCGTGCACATAGCGTTACGTGATTTGTGTAATAATGAGACTATTCCTGATTATAAAGTTATACATCGTTTTTTATTAACGTTAAATTCAATAAAAACATTCTGATCAAATGAATTTAAACGGATTATATCACGTATGTCTGATTTGAGTTCCCGACGTTTCGGAAGTTATACAGCGTCCGTGCTCACGGGTAGACTGTAATAAGGTCAACTGGGACAATTACGTCTATGGGATAAATGCGTTTGCTCGATGAAATCTTAGAAACGGAAGACTTAACATCGACTATTGCTCTGTTTGCATTAGTAACAGTGCCAAGCATTAAGCGGGACAGTTGATAAGGTTGACTGGGACAATTACGTCTATGGATAAATGCGTTTTTTGATGAAATCTTAGAAACGGAAAACTGAACATCGACCCTTACTCTCGTTGCATTAGTAACAGTGCCAAACATTAAGCGAGAAAGTTGATAAGGTCAACTGGGACAATGCGTCTATGGGATAAATGCGTCTTTTGATGACGTCTTAGAAACGGAACACTTTACGTCGACCCTCGCTCTTTGCATTAGTACAGTGCCCATCATTAAGCGAGAAAGTTAGGGGTAGTTGTAATGAGTTTGGATACCGTCAAATGTTTAAAAGACGTATTTGCCCCATAGACGCTTTTGTCCCAGTTGACCTTATGTTCTTCACTGCTTTTTTTATGACATAGGAGGCAAACAAGCAGACGGGTCGCCTGATGGTAAGCGATCACCGTCGCCCATAGACACTTGTATCACCGGAGGAGTCACAAGTGCGTTGCCGGCCTTTCAGGTGGGAGTACGCTCTTTTCTTGAAGGCTTTAAAGCTTTCTTTCGGTTTGTTCTCTGGCAAATAAATAAGTGATAAGCACTATTGAAACTGTCTTCTTCTTTGTAATCACTGAAACGCAAAATAGCTAAACGGATTTCAACTATTTTTGATACACGGGTAGCTGGTCATCCAGGGCAGCAGGGTTTTATTTTTTCTGTTTGAGTGACGAAACGTTGATTTTTTTACCGAAATCTTGATGTTTCACCATCACGATATTCGTGAGTTATAAAGTGAATTTCTTCACTAAGAAACTATATTTTTAAAATACAAAGATCTAAATAATGAAAAAATTTCATATTCTGGCTGGATTTGAACCAGTGCCTTGTGCCTTGCCGGGGCGCACGCTCTGCCAATTGAGCTACAGAGACCAGTCAGCTTGTCTTCAAATTTTGACACTTTTGTTTGTTTTTTCATTATTTATTTATCATGATCTTTTTATTTGAAGAACAACGAAAATTTGTCGTTTATTTGTTCCGCCTGTTGTCTACCTATAATTATAATACTCTCTTGTTTCGCGCTTATCATTATCACTCACTTAAATAAAACAATTAAAACGGATTATATCGCGTATATTATCTCATTTGAGTTCCTGACGTTTCAGAAGCTTCTGTGTTCATGGGGTCGACAGAGAAAAGATACATTTTTCTCTGTCAGTTAGGTACAATTTGAGCAAACTACCCACTTTGAGACAATAAATAAAGGTCTTTATACATGCCTGATGGGCCTCATGTGTAAAGACAGTGACACAGGTGCCAGAAGGTCTTAAATATTTTATAAAAAAACAAATCTACCAGCGTTTCACAAAACGAGGCTTAACATACTAAGCGCATTAGCCATACTCCAAGAAATGCGTATCAAGCTACGTCTCTGTCCCATTCCCATGGCATCTCCAATAAGTATTAGAACAGCGAGAGAGATGGCGCTGTTCTTCAACGAAGCAACTGAATCAATATAATTATTGATTACCTATCTATACCTACTAATATAATTTTGTAAAAATGAAATGTCTGTACATTGAGGATAATCCATACTATCCATACTAATATTATAAATGCGAAAACCGCTGAACCGATTTAGATGAAATTTGGTATGGACATAGATTCAGTCCAGGGGAAGGACATAAGCTACTGTTTATCCCGGAAAAATACCCTTATCCGCGATAAACGACGAAGTCGCGGGAAGAAGCTAGTTTCAAATAAATGATTGAATCAGACTACTTGGAAGTCACTGAACACAAAAATATATTATATTTTCTTCCGAAAACAATTTTCAACCCGTGAACATAAAAAGCTGAAAAGCTTCCGAAACATCGCGAACTCAAACGAGATAATATACGCGAAATATTCTTTTAAAATTGATTTATTAAAACAAAAATATATTTTTTGGATTTTTGTATGTTCTTATGTGTCGTTGTGGCTTCATCACGCCAAAACGGCTTAACAGATTTTAACAATTTTTGGTACATGAGTAGCTGGGCATCTCTATCCCTAGATGGTTATAAGATACTTTTTATCTGACTTAGCTAAAAAAAAAAGAGGGGTTATGCCTTTTTCTCCTCCACGAACAAAGTTGCGGACATCTTCTAGTATTTTTATAAATTTAGATCTCGTCGACCTTTACCATAATCCGGAATCGTAATGGTCGACCGAGCTGTCGTTCATAATAATCGTAACAGCGGTCACCCATCCACAAACGGGTGGGAGTCAATGTTGCTTAACTTTGCCGGCCGAGCAGCAAAGTGAGCTATTGACGAATTAAGTCGAATTTTAGGGTTCGTTAGCCAATTTAGCAGTTAGCAATCTGTTTGTCTAGCGTTTCATTAAATTTTACATAAGTTGTAATTAAATAAAGGAAATAAAAATAATAACCTACGTAGTACACCAAAACAAAAAAAATAAAGCCATTATTTAAAATGATTAACGACTTATGTAGCGTTTTGATTTATTTACTGTCTTTAGCGTTTTGTTAAGTTACGATGTGATTAATTAAGTAATTAAAAACGCGGCTGGCGTTTGGCTTGGACAAGTTGTTTGTAATCATCGATATATATTGTGAAACAAAGACCCTAGTTGCGACTCTCTGTTTGTCTGTCTGTCCAAGATAAACACTTAACCCATTGGAAGGATTTAATGCAGTTTTCACTAACAAGTAGCTCGTTTGCTGAGGAAGGTTTTCGTATATAAACCCCATTATAAAATTTCCTGGGTAAAAAGAATATTATTCCATTAGTCCGTCAGATTATCAAAAACAATTGGATACATATTTTTCTTTTGTCAATCATACAAAAAAAGACAGAGATAAAGCGCGTCAAAGTTTGGGAGTGGGGGCGCATGACGTCACGCCGAAAAACGGTCGCCCGGCATAATTTTTTGTTTAATCGACAAAAGAAAAAAAACCTGTTCAATATTTTCTGATAATAACTGACAAACTAATTTTATTGTTTTAGGACACAAGCCTATTGATGTGTCAAATTTGTGATAGAGTCATGTGAAGCACAGATCGGGTTGCTAGACTTGCTAGTAATCCTTACTATATTTAAAATCGTGAATGTACGTATGTACTTTCCACTAATTATAAAAACTACTGGACGAATTTGTATGAATCTTTCCAGTTATGTACCTTATATATCAGAATAGGACATAGGCTGTATGTCAAATGTATGTTATATTTCATCCCTTTTAGGGACAAAAAAGGGTATGAAAATTTGTATTTACAATAAATATTTTTTTACGCTAGGAACTTGTAATCTTGGTGATATGCTTCACATTTAAATTTGTGAAATATTATAAATGCGAATGTGTCCGTCTATCTGTCTGTTACCTCTTCACGCTTTAACTGCTGAACTGATATATGTAGATGAAATTTGGTAGAGATATTCGAGTTTTGGGGAAAGACATAGCTTCTTTTTTATCCCGGAAAAATACCTTTTATCCGCGATAAACGAATCTAAGGCGGACGAAGTCGCGGGCGGCCGCTAGTGTTATAAATGCGAAAGTGTGTGTCTGTCTGTCTGACTGTCTATGTTACCTCTTCACGCATAAACCGCTGAACCGATTTGGATGAAATTTGGTATGGAGATAGTTTGAGTCCCGGGCAAGGACATAGGCTACCTTTTATCCCGGAAAAATACCCTTATCCGCGATAACCGAATTTAAGGCGGAAGAAGTCGCGGGCGTAAGCTAGTGTTAAATATAATTATGTAAACGTTAAATTAGGTCAAAACAAAATAAGTCAATGGGTACCGTGACTGTTACTGGAGGTTTTGTTCACAATTTTGCTGTTATTTTTCTTGAAAGTTATAAACTCTGCCCTGCCCTGTAAATTTAAACAGAGTTAAGAAGTTACGGTTTTTTAACGTTTTTGGGCGGGAAAATAAATTGTTGTGATTTGATTGCGAAAAGCAGTTTTTATCAATCCATGAAAGTTTTCAATGTAGGAAAAAACCTCTGTGTGACCTCGTACTCGATGGTTTAGTACTTCTCTTTACGTTATTTAGGCCATTAAATTATTATTTTAAACACTTTAGCGCCCGATAAAAAAAATGTTTCTAATGCTTAATTCACATCAGTCCTTATTTTTTTTTTACCAAGTTTGGGTGGATCTAAAATCCAGATCACTAAACTAATTGTTATTGAGCTAATTTATGTATATTTTAGTTTTTAATGATATTCAAAATAAAATTGTTATTCTGTAAGTAGGCCCCGAGGGCACTTTTACAAGTCTACTGACTCTACGGCATTTTCCAAGAGGATACCACTGTTGAGAAGAAAGCCGAAACAAACTCAGTAGTCGGTCATTTTTGTAAAATAATTCTTAACTATTATAATATTGTCTTAATTATACTTAAAACTTTTACAAGTGTGTTATAACTAATTTAAAATTGGTACACGTAGAGGAGACGTACAGATTCTCCAGATCAATGTTAATATAATAAAATATAAACTAATTATTTTCTCAGAGATGTATAAGGTCTCTAGGCGTCACGATATGCAATCAAATTAAATATAATAATTTGATTGAATTCTACTGAGATGTATTAAGGTCTCTTAGGGGTAAGATCTCTTATCCTTTACATATAACAGTTGATCCTCATCTATATATAGACACATTATTGAAACATTTGTCAAATAAAACAATTTAACGGATTATATCGCGTATATTATCTCATTTTAGTTCCCGACGTTTCGGAAGCTTTCCAGCTTTCCATGGTCATGGTCGGGAACTAAAATGAGATAATATACGCGATATAATCCGTTAAATTGTTTTATTTCACTGAGTAATAATCGCGGAAACAGAAGAAAATATTATTTGTCAAATAGCTATTGTTTATAATACTAACCTATTTCTGAGCGGATGTCGTTACGCACGCAATTTGTTCTAATTCGATTTTAATTGTGTAATCTTGCGATTCCAATAGTATAATTCATAATTATGTGAAAGTTTTAAGGCAATTTATTTAATCAGGTTTTCCAGAACATGCTTCAAACAAGGTCGAGATGGCGTTCCTAGATTATCTCAAGACTTTTTTTATTGTTTTTTTTTATTTTATATTATAAGTATTATTGTTTAGATATCTTTTATTTAATAGATAAATAAATAATGTGTTTATTTAAAATCTATGACGGGAAATACCGGAATTAAAAAAAAAATATATTTTTGGTAATATGGTACCAATTTATCTGATCAGGTGAAAAATTAGAAAAACGAACGAATAAAAATAACTCTTACCGTAACAAGTACTAATAATTATTAATATTTTTTGAAGTATGTTTGATAATAAATATCAATTATGTTTTTAGAGAATTAAACAAATTTGAAAAAAAAACAAACCTAATATAAATCAAAAAACTATACCTAAAATCCTACGAAAATTCGGGATATACGCGATATACTGGTACCCATATAAAAAAAAATATTTTAATAAATAAATTTAACGAATTAGATTTTTCATGTTTCTTACACTTGTAAGTACTCACTTTTTCCCAACAAATCCATGATCGAGTCATCCTCCTGCGAAGAACCGTACTGGTTATGGTACGATCCTTTCCTCCTCCCGAGCGCGTCCAATAACAAAATGTCCTTCTCCTGGTCATTCGCCGGCCTCCTCCTCTCCGACTTTAAATCCTCCTCCTTCAAATCCAAATCATCTTGTAACGTCAATACGTCATTCTCGATCTCAGCACATACGACACCCAATATCGCGAACAACAAAAACGACTTGAACCCCATTGCACTATATCTTCTTCTAATTTTGAAATTTTGTTTTTTAATTTCGTTTCCATTGGTTCGGTTTAAACACATCACTGGCACTTAACGTTCCATTTTAGGTTTTTTATGGGGATTTTGTTGGTCCGCTTGTTTTGGTCCGGTGTGCGGACTATAAAAGACCTCTTTATTTTTTTTAATGCGACACGTCCGTTCGCCGGCGAATGGAAATCGGAAGTAACAGCCACGGCTTGGCTGAGCTCCTTTTCACTTTCTTCGCCTTATTTTCCTGTTATGTTGCCATTCTGATTTAGTGTAATTATTTAATGGTTTTTAACATTACCTGTGAAATTATAACAAGATTGTAATATCGCTTTCGTTTTTATTTCGTCAATAAATTGTTGGTTTAATATCTGTGATGGAATTAATGGTTTATCGTAATATTTAATTGATATTTTTTTTACGGAAGCGTATTTATTTTGTTTATTAAGTTTTCGCTAGTTACCAAATAGGGCCAAATAGGGATGTAATCTATAGAACTACATTAATTAATTGATTAAATGTTTGTATAAAAAACTACTATTATTTATATTTGCACTTAAAGAGATTATGAAATAAAAAACTAAAAAAGATAGCAAATTGACCAGTTAAGGAACTCCATCTTTTCCATGTTTTGTCTGCACACTTAAAAAAAGTATATTTGATCTGATCTTATCGGGTGGCATAAATACATCTTGCACTGCACTGGACTTAACAAAAATTGGCCAGTTCATAGATCTCTACATAAATAAATTAAAATGTAGACGATGTTAGAGCTTTTCATAGTTTTTCTAATATTTATTTATAATTTGCCCATTGAATCCGTACCTCTACGTGCATTTTTGGAGTTTCTTAAAGCTATCTTTTACATTTTTTTTCTTTTCTATCAATTTGCCCCCTCTAACCAACATATTGGCGCATTTTTAAACAATTTAAACGCCCTTTATTATAGCTTCCCAAAATGTAGGGTGGGTTTACTGGGTTTAGAAATTAAGTTTTTCATTTTTTTTTTTACATTCTAGTTTCTATTAGTGATTCTGAGCTGTAGACGTTGCCAGTCTTTCAATTCCAATATATATGCCATTTTGAAAAAAAAAAACCATGAACTGAATCGACAAAAAAACATGTAATTATCGAACCTGCTCACGGAATTTCATGAGAATTGGATAAGAAATGCGACCTGTACAGACATACGAAAGTAAGCACCCAAGCTGAAACAAAGTCTGTACATTGAAATTATAAAAAGAAAAATGTAACGGATAAATATTAGTAATACTAATATTATCATATGTCGTTGTGGGTTATTGATGCGGCTGATACAGCGGTAGCTACGCCCATGGATGGCACTTTCCTAAAATGCTCGCTCCCTATTATGACTACCTTCAAAAATGGCCTGCTTCCTATAATGACCGCTTATTATGAATTCTAAATCATAATACCCATCATTAGAACTGAACCAAATAAAACAAATAGGACCAATCCGAAGGTACCTTTTAGAATGAAATCGATTCACACTTACAATTTATTTACTTTCGGTGAACATACATACAAAAAAGCATCCGCCGAATTCAGAAACAGACACTTTAAGAATCATCATAAATCATAGGAAACTGACAATGTGGAAAGAAGGCAATTTTGAGAAGCAGACAATTTCGGAAACAGGCTGTATAAGAAGTAGAACATCATAGTAAACTGACAATTTAGGAAGAAGACCATTTTGTAAAACAGACATTTTAGGAAGTAGACAGAACGAGTCTGAAGCGAAAAATCATGTAACTGTTTCGTCACTTAGTTTGGCCATTTACTATATAATTTACAGCATAATTCTGTAAAAATACAGTAGCAACCAAACGGTTGTTTTCACTAATTCACAGAACCTTTGTGAAATTGGCCTGCTTAAACAATTTCTTCGGCCCTATCAAATGCCAATTAGCTACCAATTTTACGCAATCCAAACCGAAAATAACCTTAACGAATATCATTACCAACCAAACAACCAAGATTCAACCACAGAACCAACCAGTAAAGTTCAATCTTTTGTACTGATAGCGTCCAACGAAGTTATGTCGTTAAGTGAGGTTTACATTCTAGGGAAATTTATATCTCTGCTATCAGGTTAAGGTCGTATTTGCGCTGTTCATTATGGCCTTTAAGACATTTATTTCGAATAGTGGATGTGTTTTGGAAAGCTGAGGCGAAAGTTGGCGCCAAGTGGAACTTGATTATTCAAAAGTGCTTATGTACTTTGTTAGTTTGATTATAAATTGGACTTAAAGTGTATTAAGTAAGGTTTATTTTCGAAGTGATGGGAAAGTGGAGTTAGTGATGGAAATGGTAGTTCTTGAGTTGATGGTAGAGTGACTTATAGACAGTGCTTTGTGGTGCTAATTCGAATAATATATTGGTGTGATAAAAAAATTTATTATGCAATATGATTATTTGTTATATAAAGTTTTACATTAACTAGTCATACACATTTGTTGTAGACAAAAAACATAGGTAGACAAAAAATAATAATTGCCAAATTAAGACATATTTTATAAGTAAATTAAGTAATCATTAATTTTGTGTGATATTATATTCTTATTTGCTAATAGTGTTCACATGTTGTTATTATTATAGTTATAATAATAATTATAATAATAACAACACGTGAACAATACCTAACCTAATGTAGGTAATTAATGGTCCAGGAAAAAACTAAAAAAAATAATAAAGTTTACTATCAGCGATTAAATCACAAATTTTGTCAAATTGTATTATGCGCAAAGTCACATTAGATCAAATAAACAAATAGTAATATTATGCAATGCAACAACGAAATAATAAATTATCTGTCAGTGTGCCTAGACGTTGGCTTAGCATTATAAAAAACTCATTGTACTTCTTTACGCAAGTCTTTGAGTAGCATGAAGATGACGCATGCAACACGTAACTGGCAACGAAAACGAAAGTGATTTGAATTTGGAACGCGCCACAGACAAAATAATGATGGCCGACTGACGTTCCCGCCTTTTCGCTTTCGCCCGCAAATTCGCGCCTCACAACCGAAACGCATCGACTTCAGATTCAATAGAATCTATTTGGCGCTTGGCGCCACTGTTGTCAATGAAGTGTCGAAATCTAAAATATGGTCTAATAAGTGTTTTTTTTATACTGTAATGAGTGGCAAACGGGTAGACGAGCCATCTGATGGACAGTGGTCATCCTCGCTCATGGAAAAAATAAAAAAAGGACATGGAGACCATATTACGTTTCTTGTTTTCCCTTTGATGCGTAAACTGATACATTCGGGGAATCCTTCATGCAAAATGATCCGAGTCCTTGGATGAAATGTATGCAAATTGTGGGACACTTTTTCTCCTTTCAGGATTAATGTATACCTGCTCATGATTTTGAGTAGAAAAACCCATATCCTACTTTAAATGTAAGGGGAGGAATGAATGATAAAATAGATGAAGTATGTCGGATGATGGATGCGAGAAATAGAGAGATAAATGAATATTGATGAAGCGGCAGTTGTATGCCAGGACAGTAGCAAGTGGAAGGAGGTAGTCTCTGCCTACCCTGTAATGGAAAAAAGGCGTGATTTTATGTATATATCGATGTAAACCCATAACATTTGTAAATTGCGAAAAAAGGTAAATGGTTTTTTTTTAATGGCCCTGTTCAGGAGTCAAGCGTCCTCCTTTATAATTTTTTATTAAATAAAAAAGCACTTAAGTTCAAAAGTAAGAAGCCGTTTTTGATTATTTAATGTCAAATAATTTATTTTGACTGCAGTAAAGTATAGTTAGGTTAGGTTAGCGAAGCGAAAGAAGTGTGTAAGGACCGTAGTCTGGCATTTGGTGGTCTCTATCTACCCCAGAAGTATATAGGCTAGGTGTATATACCTATATATATCTACTAGAAGGCATCCGCAACTTCGTTAGTGGAAGAGAAAAAAAATAAAAGAATGAGAAAAAGACTAAATGTGTTAAGTTTGTCACGAGTAACGTAAAACACGAGCAAGCAAGCGTTATGGGTGAGGAACTGGAACTAGTTAATAGTACAGTCTTTCTCGGTATAACATTAGATTCTAAGCTCCAATGGGGTCCCCATATTGCTAATCTCTCGAATAGACTGAGTTCTGCAGCTTTTGCAGTAAGTAAGATTCGTCAATTAACAGACGTGATAACGGCTCGATTAGTGAATTTCAGTTATTTCCACAGTATTATATCGTATGGCATCTTACTATGGGGCTGTGCTTCCGACATTAATACTATATTTGTTCTGCAGAAGCAGGCTGTTCGTGCGATATAGAAAAATGAACCATAGTGACTCGCTTAGAGATAAGTTTAAGGACATTAATATAATGACAGTGCATTGTCAATACATTTATGAGAATATTATATATGTACATAAAAATATTACCCGCTTTAAGAAGAACTGTGATATACATAATATTAATACTAGAAATAAGCATAAGCTCGCAGTGCCTGCAACTAGGCTCCATAAAATAAGGAGATCATTCATGGGTAACTGTGTGAGATTTTATAATAAACTTCCTAGCAGCATAACTGAGTTGTCTGTTGGTAAATTCAAAAATATTGTTAAACGAAAATTATTTTCTAAAGCTTATTATAGCACACAAGACTACATGAATGATGAAGCCGCGTGGGATTAATGTAAATTATAGCGTCATGTAGGTATATAAATAATTATTTTAACGAATACCTAAGGTATTATTATTATTTTAATCTTAATTGTTTTATATACTCTGACATTTAGAATATTATTCTAGACACATTCTAGATAATTTATTTTTTATTGACAACCCTTTTGGGATTTATCTTATTGATTATATTCTACTTAAGTAAAATGATCTGATTAGGTTTTTCTGGGTTTCCCTAATCCTTGCAGCAAATGTTGGATTATATTGTATGTCTCCCAGCAAACATTCACTCTCATGTAACTGACATTTCGAAAGTGCTCGTAACTAGGCCTACTTGAATAAAGAATATTTTGATTTGATTTGATTTGATTTGAATATAAGTCTTTTTTCCTGCAGCATAGTCGGATACAAGTATCTTATAACCATCTGTGGATGGATGTGGATACAAACATACAAAAAAATTGGATTCAGTAACCTTCAAATAGTTCATATCACTTTTTTTAATAGCTTAAATAAATAAATAAATAATAAAATAAATATTACGGGACAATTTTACACAAATCGAAATAGCCCCATGGTAAGCTCAATAAGGCTTGTGTTATGGGTACTAGACGACGATATATTTAATAGATATATTGCTTGTATACATATTAAACATCCAAGACTCAGGAACAAATATTTATGCTCATCACACAAATATTTGCCCTTACCAGGATTTGAACCCAGGACCTCAGCTTCGCAGGCAACGTTACTCCCACTGAGCCAAACCGGTCGTCATCAATGTATAGACATTTAATTTTTACAACTCTATAATAATACTAGAAGGCGCCTTCGACTTCGTTCGCGGAGGAGAAAAAGTCATTACCCCTCTTTGTTTCTTCAGCGTAGTGGGATAAAAAGTATCCTATATCCCTCTGCCGTGCTACCCAGCTAGCCGTGTACCAAAAATACTTGAAATCTATCCGCAACGACAGAGTCAAACATACAAAGAATAAAAATTTCGCTTTAGTGACCTCCAAATAGTCCCTTACAGTAGTTTTTTTTTAATATCTTCAATGTACAGATATTTCATTTGTACAACTTTATAATAGATAAATGTATTCACATAATATGATGGATTTATAACTTTCAAGCATTGGATTTCAATTTCATTTGTTAGTAAGTGAGCGAAGCGATTCTTGATTCACTGCCATTTTTCTTGGAATATCTAATGACGTTAAGAAATGTGTAATTAGCTTTTGGCACTTAATTAAAATAGCTTTAGCGTAAAATGAGATTTATTACTTACGTGTGCATTAAAATTAGGCTATCACGAACTTTGTCTAATCATTGATCGTGATTCATGAGAATTCATTTAGAATTTTCGACATGACATCTATCCATACTAATCCATACCAATATTATGAATGCGAAAGTGTGTCTGTCTGTCAGTCTGTCTGTCTGTCTATTACCTCTTCACGCTTAAACCGCTGAACCGATTTGAATGAAATTTTGTATGGAATTAGTTTGAGTCCCGGGGAAGGACATAGACTACTTTTTATCCCGGAAATATACCCGTACCTATCCGAGATAAACAAATTTAAGGCGGACGAAGTCGCGGGCAGAAGCTAGTACTATTATAAAGTTTTAAAAATGTCTGTACGTTGAAGATATTAAAAAAAGTTATACGGACTATTTGAAGGTTACTGATAGACAAATATATCTTTTGGATTTTTTGTTTGTTTGTATGTGTTGTTCTGGATATAACTGTTTTTGATATACGGGTAGCTGGGCATCCACAGATTATAGAATACTTTTTATCCGATTACGCTGAAGGAAAAAAAGGGTTGTGATTATTTCCTCTTCCACGAAGAAATGGGAAACATTTTAAACACGCATTCCAATGCCATTACGGGAAAAAAATATTATATGCACCAAATCAAATTTAGCAAAAAATAAAAGAAATCTATTATAAACAAAGATCAGAAACAAAATGAAAAAAAAAATCGACGATACTGGATTTGAACCAGTGCCTTATCGTCCTTACCAGTAGTCGACGAATTTTGTCATCTGTTCTTTCTTATGGATCTCTGTATGGTGCATCCGACTCTTTAGCTTCTTTGTTTATAATAATAACGCTAGTGGAGTGATCCACTAATATATTGCAAAAATTGTGATTATTATCATGATATTTGTAAAACAAAAAGTAAAAGAAATCTAGTTTAGTCGATATTTGTACATAAAAGTCGAATAAATATCGTTTCTCTATGAAAGTTATCCCTTTTAATAAATCAGTAATGAATACTTTTCCAGAAAATGATGATTTTAGTGAGCTTTGATTGACACAAAATCACCCAATCAAAATAAATCAAAAGAGCTTAATGTACTTTAGTAATCACATAAATTATTTACATGAAAATAGATATATTCAAAACTAAACCGGATTTGTCTAGAGTTCATATAACATTTTTTGCTCCTAATAGCCTCGGGAATGCGTGGTTAATATCTTTCCCATTCCTCACGGGCACCGTGTATGAATATGGATATATTTAGCGTTAGTAACGGTAAATCATACTGCATGTATTAAGCAAAAGAAAAGGTCCTTCCGAGGTCGAGTTTCGCAACTTAGAACAATGCCACTTGTGTATGACTGTGTGTCTTCTGCGTGAGCGCATCCGGTACACAATGGCATTTGCAAAACTCTCTAAATAGTATCAGGCTTTGCCAAGAAGTTACTTATTTTAACTGAAGGTTTTCCAAAATAAAAGGTGTCCTCAAGTTCGTTAGCGGAGGAAAAAATATCATAAACCTCTTTATTCACCGTAGTCGGGTAAAAAGTATTCTATAACATGCTGTAGGCTGTAGATGACCAGCTACCAAAGATAATTAAAATTTGTTTAGCCGATTTGGTGTGATGAAGCCACAACGACACATGCAAATATATAAAAAATATAAAATAAACATTTTTCGATTCAGTGATCTCCAAATAGACATCTTATCACTTTTTATCTAAATATCGTTACAAATGGTTATAGGATACTTTTATCGCAATACGCTGAAGAAAAAAATACGGGTAATGTCACTGCGGGTAATCCCGTCAAGTCCGTCATCATCTCATAACTTTTTAATTGAAATCGTACGCCGCTTTAACGTGAATTTTTAGCTCAATCGGAAACTGGGAAGTGGTGACCCACTTATCATAATATACATATTATATATATCAGGGACAATCTTACACAAATCGGCCTAGACCCAAACTAAGCAAAGCTTGTACTATAGGTTAGGGATGTCACGAATGACGCTTTCGTCACATTCGCGAATGCGAATGCGAATGCGAATATTAAGGATGCGAATGTACGAATGCGAATGCGAATGCGAATGTTTTTGAAACCCATTAAAAGAACTCAGTAAATCAGTCAGTTTTTTATTTCTCTAATTAGGTACCTATTTAACATAATATGGCAGTAGAAAAAAAAAAAATAGATCTCATAGGTTACAGTCTCTAACTGTACTGTACCATATAATGTCATTACGCAACACAACAATCACAGTAAACCAACTTAGTGAAAACTAAAAATGCTCCCTCCCTATTGGTCAAAATGAATCACGTCATGCGGCTAGAGCGCTTTGCGCATGCGCGAGTCGGCAGCGGGCAGCCAGGGCGGGCGAAACTTGTCACGACCTGCACACATTCGCATTCGCCAATAATTCGCATCGTTTGATGCGAATGCGAATGTCGATGCGAATGTTTCAAATGATACGAATCATTCGCATATGCTAATGCGATTGCGAATATTCGTGACATCCCTACTACAGGTACTAGGCGACGTTATACTTAATATATAGATTGTAATACCCTAATACATAGAAAACATCCAAGACCCAGGAATAAACATTCGTGCTCATCACCCAAACACTTGCCCTGGCCACCTGCACACATTCGCATTCGCCAATAATTCGCATCGTTTGATGCGAATGCGAATGTCGATGCGAATGTTTCAAATGATACGAATCATTCGCATATGCTAATGCGATTGCGAATATTCGTGACATCCCTACTACAGGTACTAGGCGACGTTATACTTAATATATAGATTGTAATACCCTAATACATAGAAAACATCCAAGACCCAGGAACAAACATTCGTGCTCATCACCCAAACACTTGCCCTGGCCGGGATTCGAACCCGGGACCACCAGCTTCGTAGGCCGTTGTACAACCCACTGAGCCAAACTTGAGCAAAACTTGAGAAGATTTGTAAAAATAAGTAGCTAACTAGCTATACATACAAATGTGAAGTTAACACTTTGGCTGCCCTGAGCATTACTGGTGGGATCAAAAAAACATTTTTCAGGGGTCTTGGGTTTTTTTGGGGACCAGAATCAAACTGTGAATGCCATTTCGTAGATGTGGAGGATTTAATGCAGAACTGGATGTAGAGAATAATACAATTATTAGTAAATTTCTCACCGGTGATGGTCTCAGTAATATAGCGATTTTTTTTTGTTATAGGGGGCAAACGAGCAGATGGATCGCCTGATGGAAAGCGATCACCATCGCCCATAGACACCAGCAACACCAGAGGAGTCACGGGTGCGTTGCCCGAGTTTCAAACCACCGCGTTGCTGTGAACATCATCGGTTGGATCCAAGAATCGGAACCGGTATTTTGTAAATCTTCTAAAATACACGCTATTTCTGGAATATTTTAAAACTGTATTTAGGAGAAGAGAAAGTAATCACAAAACACCTGATTCAACTTGATCAACTCGATTTGTGCTCGATTTGTCTGTCTCCGCAAAAATACCTAGAGGGAGACCTAAGACCACCTGGACAAATGTATTGCTGACAGACATGAGGGAATGTGATGTTTCCGAAGACGACATCAGGTATATGGCGAAGTGAAGGAGGAAGATATAGTCGGGAAGAGAGAGAGAGAGAGAGAGAGACACCTGATTCAACTTGTAGAATTTTAATATAATATACGAAAATTGTGTAATTGAACGAAAAACAAACGAATCGTTATTTCGGTTATTTTGGATTATCGGTTTTGGTGGGATTACTAAATTTGTATGGGGCATGGGAGCAACACTGTAAGTGTAGTAATGTGGGCGGCCAACGTGTTAAGCAAAAGCTTGTAAAGAAAAGGTCATTCCTTGGCAGCGTGTTGCAACGTGTAACAATGACACGTCTTCAGCGCATGCGCATTGCGCATCCGGTAGACATAGACAATCGCATTTGCTAAACTCTCTAGCATTAGGGTTCTTTGGGAAGTCACTAAAACTATTCTCAAATTATGGTAAGTATTCAAAGTATTAGTCTAAGTATTGACGACCGGTTTAGCTCAGTTGGAGTAACGTTGCCTGCGACGCTGAAGGTCCTTGGTTCAAATCCAGGTAACGGCAAATATTTAATGAGCATAGACATTTGTTACTGAGTCTTGGATTCTTTCTGGTAAGTAAATTTATTTATTAAATATATCGTCGTTTTATTTATGAGAGGAAGTGCTGTTCTCTTAACCAGATAATGAATACATACATACTATTATGAAATTGTAAAAATGAAATGTCTGTACAACTTATCCATACTTCCATACTAATATTATAAATGCGAAAGTGTGTCTGTCTGTCTGTCTGTCTGTCTGTCTGTTACCTCTTCACGCCTAAACCGCTGAACCGATTTGGATGAAATTTGGTATGGAGATAGTTTGAGTCCCGGGGAAGGACATAGGCTTTTATCCCGGAAAAATACCTTTTTCCGCGATAAACGAATTTAAGGCGGACGAAGTCGCGGGCAGAAGCTAGTACTATTATAAAGTTGTAAAACTGAAACGTATACATAGAAGATATAAAAAAAGTGAAACGGATTATTGGAGACTCAATCGTAATTTATTTTTTTGTATGTGTCGTTGTGGCTTCATCACGCCAAATCGGCTAAACAGATTTCAACTATTTTTGGTACACGGGTAGCTGGGTATCCACAGATGGTTATAGGACGCCTTTTATCCGATTACGCCCAAACTTAGAGGGTAATGATTTTCACGAACGAAGTTGGGGGCGCCTTCTAATAAATAAATAAAATAATAAAAGTGTTATATTTTTTTCTCAGTCCAGAATAAATATACAGATAAATAGCTTCTGCCCGCAACTTGGTCCGCCTTAAATTCGTTTATCGCGAATACGGGTATTGATCCGGGATAAAAAGTACCCTATGTCCTTCCCCGGGACTCAAACTATCTCCATACCAAATTTCATCCAAATCGGTTCAGCGGTTTAAGCGTGAAGAGGTAACAGACACACAGACAGACAGACACACTTTCGCATTTATAATATTAAGTATGGATTTGTGTCAAATGTTGGAACAAGTAAACAAAGTGTAAACATTGAAGCATTAGAAAGTCCACAATAATGTAAACACTGCTTATATCTTACTGTGCTAACTGCAGATGTTATCGATATGTTATTATTGTCATTGTACGTGGGGAAACTTGGCAAAACGTTTAGTGCGCTAGGAAAATTTAAACTTACTTCCCTTGTGTACTATGTGGCTGATTATATAAACTTCAATACAAAACTAAGCTAGGCTCTTTACAGCTCGTGATTGAAATTCACGAGGTATTAAAATACGGTTACGGAGCGCTATAACATGATATTCTTTAAGAAGCAAGTAAATACTTTTACATGAAGGAATTAAATTTGAATGAAGATTTAAAATGTTGAAGTGTACGCGTACGAACTTGCGTAGCAGTAAGTTTCTGTTTTATAGGTGGAAGAAGATTATACAGTTAAGTATGGCAAATCAAATTTGGGAATCCAAAAGAATCTGGTAATTAAGAGATTGACAAAGATTATGTTTCCATCCATGGCGGATTAAACAGCACTTCTTTTTGTGCCCACCCCTAAGGAAGGAGCCTCTCGTAGCGGGGCTCCATCGAGTGCTTTAAAACTGTTGTCTGAGTTTTCTACATCCACTACCGATCCATTGCCCTGTTCTTGTGTGAAAGGAAAATACCCCCTTTCTTGAAATCGGTTTTATAGTATCCGGAACCCTTCCTTACGTTAGCTGTGCGCTAAAATGAAGTTATGACACCTAGTGACACATCATCTGTTACAGTCTGTTTCTTCCGCTACGGAAAACCTCGTCACTAGCTTGCCCTCGAGGAAGGAGCCTCGCGAAGCGGGGCCTCATCGACGCTCATTTTTTACATTCGCTACCGAAACACATTACTCAATCCGTTGCCCTGTTGTTGTGTGAAAGTAAAATACCACTTCTCATTTGAATTCAGTTAATCTATAGTATCCAGAACCCTTCCTCACGTTATAATTCCCGACATTATAATTCATTTTGGCGAATAACTAGCCATAACGAATACTTATGTCGGGAACCCTTCTTTGCGTTGGTTATTCGCGAAAATGAAGTTACGCCACTGAACTGAAGTTACTCATTATCTGTCACAGTCTGTTTCCGTCCGCCACGGCACATCTCGTCCCTTGCTTGCCCTCAATTTCATGGCACAGTGACCTCTAAAACGCATAATAACAACATGTTCTTTTTCTCAACAATTAATAAAATAATATCATTCAAAAATCAAAACTTTATTGTTGTCCAAAAATACGTTTGCAAGGAGACAAAAGTCATAACCCTCTTTATTGCTCGGCGTAGTCGGTTAAAAAGTATCTTTTAACTATCTGTGGATGCCCAGCAACTCGTGGACCAAAAATAGTTGAAATGCGTTTAGTTGTTTTGGCGTAATGAGTTCGCAAAGACATATAAATACAAAAAAATCGGTTCAAAGACCTTCAAATAGTCTATTTCACTTGTTTTAATATATTTAATGTACAGACATTTCATTTTTACAACTTTATAATAATATTTTCTTCTGTTTCCGCGATTATTACTCATTGAAATAAAACAATTTAACGGATTATATCGCGTATATTATCTCATTTTAGTTCCCGACGTTTCGGAAGCTTTCCAGCTTTCCATGGTCACGGGAGGACCATGTCCTCCCGTGACCATGGAAAGCTTTTATTTCAATGAACTTTATAATAGTATAGATAGTATTCGCAATTCATACATGTTGTATTTTTTTTAATCCAATAACGGGGGTAGGTAACTCAATTAAAAATAACAATGTAACAGATAAATCTACATGTTATTGACAGTAAAGGGCACCTTTTTTCCATTATTATAATAATAAATCCTTTTTATGTCCATATCCCTTAGGCTACCAACACAGCGAATCCCTTTGAACCCTAAAACCTCCCTCTATGCTTCAAGAGGGGAGTGAATAGGTTCTTAAAGGGTCGGCAACACGCACGTAATGCCCCTGGCGTTGCAAGCGTCCATAGGCTGCGGTGACTACTTAACATCAGGCAGGCCGTACGCTTGTTTGCCACCTTAGTAGTATAAAAATACATACAAATAATACTAATAAATACAAATATATAAAATACAATTAAATATGCAAATTAAAAAAATCTAAAGCAATATAGCATTAATATTTTTAAGACATGGCCCCGTTCTGGGTAAAGGCCTCCTCCAACTGTTTCCATGCTTTTCTGCTTTGCGCTTTCAGTATCCAGTCTTTTCCGGCTATTTTTTGGATTTCATCGATCCAGCAGTCCTCTTTTCCTCTTGCCTCCGGGGCCCATCCATTTAGTGACGCATTTTCCATTATTACTTGTAAAAATGTCGAAAAAAGGAATCGTCATCGAAAACAGGCCGTCCTACAGATCTGCGACCACTCGGACATCCAAGATAGCGATTTTGGTGGCACGAGGTGTGTGAAAATAGTACATTACTTACCAAGAGCTGTAAAAGAAGCCCGAAATCGCAGGTATTTGTGACCCGAGCTGCAGGCGACGGTGTTAAATATGCGATAGATGGCTTTCTTTCTTTACTGCCCGTGGTGAGTACACAATTTTACGTCTTCATCTGGTCATAATATAAGTTTTGCCGTACACACTATGGCCAGGTGTGATATAAGGAGTTCTTTTTGTATTCTATATACAGACATTCTCTATTTTATAATAGAAATTGATTTAAGAATCGAAAACATTATTGCCGTTTAAAGTATGCACTGTAAATCTATCAGTCAGCAATTACAGGACCTTTCTAATTTCCATCATTTACTTTCAAATTTATTCAGAAAACTCGATTCGCCGCAAACATGGCGGTTATTTGTAGTAAAACCATAAATAGCTATAGTAACTAGGCTGACTATAAAGTAGCTGATCATTTTAGCTGACTATTCATGTTTTTATTATGAATTAATTTACTCATAATAATAATGATGTATGTAAGCCTGATATAGCGCCGGTAGATCGATCTAAGCTCCAGGCAATACTCATCGACATCACCATCCCACATGATGAGAACCTCGTGAAGGCTGAGAAGGACAAACTCAGCAAGTACCTTGACTTGGTTCACGAGGTGACCGCCATGTGGGATGTTGATTCGAGGATCATGGTCCCGATAGTCGTTTCGGTAAACGGTCTAATAGCGAAGACCACCAACATCTTAAGAGACACTAGCTAGATGGCTGGATCAAGGGTCAGATACAGAAAGCAGTAATCCTGGACACGGCGCGCATCGTCAGGAGGTTCCTCTCTCTGCAGCACTAACCACCGGTAGCTTGAACCTTGCCCCGCTGCCGGCGACACCCTTGGTTAGGTTTATTATAATGTGCTTATATTTTTTTTTATTTGCTTTTTGTATTTTACTTTTCATATTCATATTGTGAAATGCCTAACTTAATAAGACTGTAATTAAATAAAGAGAATCCATACTAATATTATAAATGTGACAAGTGAGTCTGTCTGTCTGTCTATCTGTCTGTCTGTCTGTCTGTCTAACTGTCTGTCTGTCTGTCTGTCTGTCTGTCTGTCTGTCTGTCTGTCTATCTGTCTGTCTGTTACCTCTTCACGCTTAAACCACTGAACCGATTTGGATGAAATTTGGTATGGAGATAGTTTGTGTCCCGGGGAAGGACATAGGCTACTTTTTATCTCGGAAAAATACCCTTATCCGCGATAGACGAATTTAAGGCGAACGAAGTCGCGGGCGGAAGCTAGTAATAATATATATTTACTTAAATTTTCAATCTTTTCTGTAATTTAGAATAAGTATATCTTAATGTTATAACATGATTTAAAAGAGTTCCTGCATCTTTCACCACTGAGTGTCGTGAATTTAATAGTTCAAGAAAAATCAAATACTAATTTTATATTTAATTGAGTTCCTAGTTATTTGGTAATTAGTTAATCATCCATATTTAATTGTTTCTTAATATGTTGTTTAAATTGAGTATTACTGTAATTAAATATTTTATAATACGCTTCCGAAGCCGGTGTCACTTAGGGTAATTTATTTTAATATTATCAAATACCAATAAATATTATCACATCACACACACTTAAACCTTAACTTACCGCACAACACAAAGGAAAAAACAGTTGCGCGCAACCTTTTCTCAATTTAAAAATAAAAATCTATTTATCACACGAATTCGATCGTCATTTTTCTTTTTTCAAGAACGTGCTTGAGACGAGCACCGACGCGGCACTGCGGCTACCGTGACAAGAAAACCGTGGTCACACCTAGAAGTGAGGGGTGCGCAACATGCTACTTTCGTTTGATTTAATAGCCGTTTTAATATTCGTGCGCACGCGCAGTTTTAGCGGGTAATGACATTGTGATTCGGTGTTCGTAATGTTTCTTTGATTGGTTTTTGTTTGGATTTTGCTTGTGAGCTGTTGTGCAAGTTTTTCTCCAAGTTTATGATGGATAGGCCTCAAGCAATGAAATATGTGAAAAAACATATGTATGAAAACGAAAGATTCGCTTTAACGATTAGACTTCGTTCGCGGAGGAAAAGTCATTTTCTTCAGCCTAGTCGGGTAAAAAGTATCCTATAACCATCTGTGGATACCCAGCTACCCGTGTATCAAAAATAGTTGAAATCCGTTTAGCAGTTTTGGCGTGATGAAGCCACAACACATACAAAATATTTTTCGTCAATTTGACCTTGAAATAGTACGTTTAACTTATTTTTTGAAAATATCTTCAATGTACAGACATTTAATTTTTACAACTTTATAATAGTATAGTTTAGAAGAGGCACCTTCTAACTTCTTTCGCGGGGGAGAAAAATCATAGCCATCTTTTTTGCTTCAGCGTAGTCGGGTAAAAAGTATCCTATAACCACGCTCGAATGTTTAACTATCTTCGCAGATAGGTAACTAGGTAGAAAGCTGCAAAGATACAGATTTTTAAAGATATAAAAAATAAAAATAAAATGTTTCTCGATTCACTATCTATAAGTAGGTATACTTCTAAATAGCCCGTTCCACTATTTTTGAAAATCTGTTCATTGTACAGTCATTTAATTTTACAACTTTATAATAGGTGGTATAGATATTTTAAAATACCCCTTTTTTCTCCCGGCTCGGATGATATACAAAGTAGGTTTGTGAAAACTACAAAGCAACTTTTATTTATATATTTTTTAGGATTTTTGGCATGTTTGTATGCGTCGTTGTGGCTTCTTCACGTCAAAACTGATTTCAACTACTTTTATTACACTTGTAGCTGGGAAGTCGGGGATTACTAATCGAAGTTGCCTTTCCGGCATTTTTGTTATGGTATACGGGTATGCCACCCCGGCTCCCCGAGCTGCTACTGGCTCATACATAGTCTTCCGGGACAGTAGTATCCTTTAACCCTTTCTCCTGTCGAAATTCGTACAATTCCCTTCTTTACCCTGTTATCCTTCCTCCTATTCTGCCAATCCAAGGTATGCCGTGCCGATGGATCTGTCTCTCTGATCTGATCTGTCTAGTCGTTTAGGGTGCCCTGGGACTGGTGAGCCCAGAATAAGGCTAAACCCTTACCTGGTATGCGGGGCTCTGCTGGGTTTGAATATTTTATTAGCTGCTGGGGAGCAGCTCGTAGGAACGCAATGAATTTCAATAATTTGACAACCGGTTTGGCTCAGTGGGAGTAACGTTGCCTGCGAAGCTGAGGTCCTGGGTTCAAATCCCGGTAAGGGCAAATATTTGAGTGATGAGCATAAGTATTTGTTCCTGAGTCTTGGATGTTTTCTATGTATATAAGTAATATATCTATTAAATATATCGTCGGCTAGTACCCATAACACAAGCCTTATTGAGCTTACCATGAGGCTAGTTCGATTTGTGTAAAATTGTCCCGTAATATTTATTTATTATTTATTTATTTCGAAAACCATAATGGCCTCGATGTGATGATTCGCAACCCATCACGTCTCGGTCCCAGCGAGAGCGAAGAGTGGACTATGGAGAGCCGCTTTGCTTCGTTAAATGTAAGGGGAGGAATGAATGATAAAATAGATGAATTTTGTCAGCAGTAAATGCGTCCGTGAAAAACATTCTGTTTGTGGTCCTGGTAATTTCTGCGCCCCTTCAGGTTCTGCGCCCTGTGCCGGGCACTGCTGGCACGACCCTATTTACGGTACTGTTTGTCAGATGATGGATGCGAGAAATAGAGCAAGTGGAAGGAGGTAGTCTCTGCCTACCCCGTAATGGGAAAAAGGCGTGATTTTATGTATGTATGTATGTTGTAGCTGGGCATCCACAGATGGTTATAGGATACTTCTTACGCTGAATAAAAAAGAGGGGTTATGACTTTTTCTCCTCCGCAAACGACGTTGCTGGCACCTTTTAGCATAAAACGTATTTTCATGGCATTTTTTGCATGTTTTTTAATTTTTATTAACCCCCGACAAAAAAGAGGGGTGTTATAAGTTTAACGTGTCTGTGACTCTGTGTATCTATTTGTGGCATCGTAACGCCCATACGGATAGACCGATTTAAGTGCGTTTTTTTTGTGTCATAGATAAATTTATTCCGAGTGTTCTTAGCTTTGTTTGGTGAAAATCGGAGCACTCGTCTCCAAGATATTCAGCTTTTAGTGGAACAAGTGACCGGATCTCAGCCAATATTGAAGCTAGGAACTCCAAATTTTGTTGTTACGAGTATGTTCATTTGTGTCGGGGGGCTTTTTAATTTGAATTTGAATAGGTAGCAAACGAGCAGACGGATCGCCTGATGGTAAGCGGTCACCGTCGCCCATAGACACCTGCAACACCAGAGGAGTCACAAGTGCGTTGCCAGCCTTTCAGGATGGAGCCAGATATTAATGCTGGTGACTGTCACCACCATTAATATCTGCCACAACAAAGCGTGCATAAATATCTGACACGACTCTATTTCTAGGGACGTCAGGACGTGTCTGTGGACGTGTCAGATATTTTCGCCCGCTTTGTTATAGCAGATATTGATGCTGGTGGTCGTATGCTCTAAATTGTATTGTAAGTAAATATGCGCATTATGTAAGTAAATATGTGTATGTGATATGCATATCTATATTATTATAAAGTTGTAAAAATGAAATGTCTTTACATTGACGATATTTTCAAAAACAATATTGTAACGGACTATTTGGGGGTCACTAAATCGATTTTTTTCGTTTGCTTGCATGTGTCCTTGTGGCTTCATCACGCCAAATCGGCTAAGCGGATTTTTAACTATTTTTGACATTCGGGTAGCTGGGTATCCACAGATGGTTATAGGATACTTTTTATCCGATTACGCTCAAGAAAAAAAGGAGATTATATATTTTTTTGGCACCTAGTTATATCTAAAAAGCACCAAGTTGCGCGCCCCTGCCGGCTAGCGAGAGCGACTGGAAAGCTACCTCCGGTTTTACTTTTTAATTTTTATATTTAGAATGTTGCCCACATCTGGACTTGTGGGTTAGGACACTATTAGTCTTCCGTTCCCAAATAGCGCTAACGGAACCCAGTTACTAAGTCTGTCTGTCACAGCGCTCTAACTTTTGAACAGCATTCTCAAATAGTCTGACTTGCATGTCACAACCATTGGCAAAAGTTAATGCTACTATTACTTAATTTTTCTTCCTGGAAACCCTCAACTTTTGCATATGGGTGTGAGAAATCATATTAACTATTTGAGAATGACCTTAATATACATTTTTTTTATAGAATGTGTGTTACTGTACTGGCTATAACCAAGAACTATAAAGTAAAATTATGGATTAAAGGGGGGGTATGGAGATTAAAGAAACGTTTTTTGAGGTGTTTTTTGGGTAATATTTTGAGTAAAAAATATCCGAGGCATAGCTAAGTAGGTACTATGATTTGGTATACAATATGAATATTCCATGAACGGACAATTACGAGTAAATTACATTTTGAGTTGTAATATCTTTTGAATAGGTAAAGAAATGTTAAAATTACAGCCAATCATTTAAAATAAATATGCTTCGAGTGGGATTCAAACGCAATTCTCCAATGGCCTTCCGGTCCAACGCAAGCGACCTACCAATTAGTCTATCGAAGCCTCATGCATCGAATTTTTCAACGAGTTACTTCATTTTTCTAATACGCCCTAAGGAGGCTTGTAGCGCCATCTAACGTAAAGTTCTGTAACTTTTTAATTATGTTGAGAATAAGGTGCCCGCAACTTCGTTCGCGGAGGAGAAACAGTCATAACCCTTCATTTTTTCTTCAGCGTAGTTGGGTAAAAAGTATCCTATAACTATCTGTGGATACCCAGCTACCCGTGCAACAAAAATAGTTAAAATCTGTTAAGCCGTTTTGACGTGATGAAGCCACACCGACACATACAAAAATAAAAAATCCAAAAAATATATTCTTTGGTTCAGTAACCTTCAATAGTCCGTTTCAGTTTTGTTTTGAAAATATCTATAATGTATAAAGGTGCATTAAAACAAGAGGACTGAAAGTTGCCATACATTGGATCGTCCCGATTGCAATTAGATATTCACAAACTAGATGGCGCTTTAAAAATAAAGATTTTATTAATAAAATAAAATAAATAAATATCAGGGAATCTTACACAAATCGACCTAGTCCCAAACTAAGCAAAGCTTGTACTATGGGTAGGTACTAGGCGACGATACATAATATATAGATAAATTATAATACTTAAATACATAGGAAACATTCAAGACCCGGGAACAATCGTGATCATCACACAAACACTTGCCCTGGCCGGAATTCGAACCCAGGACCTCTGGCTTCGTAGGCCGTTGTACAAGACACTAAGCCAAACGTGTCGTCAAATATGTTATTGAAAAAATAAACAAAGTATAGTAATAAATAATTAGTTCGCAAATAGCTAATAATAAATAAATAGTAACAGTTAATAACTGTGTCACGCTTGCAAAGTTGAATAATTATAAAAAAGCATTCTTATACATAAATGGCATTACATATCGGGGAACAGATTTTTGTAGAGAAATTGTCAGTCCTCTGGTTTTCATGGTCCTTGAATGTTTACACACATAATCTTACGTAAGAACAATCTAGACGCCCTCTCACCGCCTTGTAAGAAAAAATTAGACATGTTATAATTTATCAGCCCCCATGACACGCGTCACGTTTCTCTACAGCTCACGAAATTATAATACTTAGGTATATATAGATAACATGTAAAAACATGTCTATTTTTATCACGAATATCAAATATATTAAAAAACGGCAACTCACTTAGATTATAATATTACGAATGTAGATAATTTATAATTTTGTTTGCGACCCGGCTTGTAAAACATTTTAGTGCCTTTCATATTACGGAATGTATGGACGTAAATATCAAAGTATTTTTATGATCAACAGAGATAAAAAAACCGGCCGAGAGCATTTCGGACCATCGTCAGTAAAGTGCCGTATTGCCCTGGGACTGGTGATCCCAGAATAAGGCTAAACCCTTACCTGGTATACGGGGCTCTGCTGGGTTCGAATATTTTATCCCTATCAGCTCGTGGGAACGCAATGAGTTTCAATAATTTCAAAAACCATAATGGCGGCGATGTGGTTCGCAACCCATCACGTCTCGGTCCTTGCGAGAGCGAAGAGTGGGCTCGCATGAAGAGTTACTACTTTGCTAGGTTAAATGTTAGGGGAGGAATTAATGATAAAATAGATGAAGTATGTCAAATGATGAATGCGAGAAATAGAGAGATTAACGAATGTTGATGAAGCGGCAGTTGTTTGCCAGGACCGTAGCAAGTGGAAGGAGGTAGTCTCTGCCTACCACGTAATGGGAAAAAGGCGTGATTTTATGTATGTATGTATGTATGTCAGTAAAGGGTTCCGCAGCCGATACTACAAAAAAAGCACTACAGGTGAAAAAATGCGATGTGAAAAGGTGCACTAGCGAAAGAGCGTATCTTCATAGCACTTACGCCCTTTTGCTGAGAAACGCAATTTTTCGGCTTTAACTCAAAAACGGTATTAGTATCCGATCATGTTAAAAATATTTTTCGTTGAAATTTTTTATTAAGAGTTATAATTTTGTTTGTATTTTTTTTTCTTTTTTTTTGAGCTTTTAAAGCGATTATTTCCAAAAACATGCACTTAATGAAACTATTTTTTATTAAAGTATTTTTAGAACTGTGTAAATATGTGCCACCTGTTAAAGTTACCTGAAAAAAAAAATATTTATTGTATATAATTAATTCAGCTTTTGTTACATGTATGGAGTGCCCCCCTAGAAATATTAGTTTTTCTTATTTTACTATCGAACGAAGTAGCGGCTTATACAAGACACCTATACTCCAAATTTCATCAATCTAAACAGTTTTTAAGTAAAAGACTTGTGACATACGGACGGACATGACGAGAGTATAAGGGTTCCGTTTTTGACGTTTTGGCTGCGGAATCCTAAAAATTGAATATTGGATTATACATTGTTGTTGGTTTAAAATTATTAATTATTAGTTATATATTTTACTAGAAGGCGCCCGCAACTTCGTTCGAAGAGGAGGAAAAGTCATAACCCTTCTTTTTTCCTTCAGCGTAGTCGGGTAAAAAGTATCCTATAACCATCTCGAGATACCCAGCTACCCGTGTACCAAAAATAATTGTTTCTCGTTTCTTATTAGCGTTAATATTCTCATCGGAACAACTTACCCCCGGCACTTTTAGCCCCCCCTATCTACTAAAAATTACGTTTAGGTTCACTTCGTCCACATTCCCATTTCGTCAACTTCCTAGTTCGTCAGCAATCCCATTTCGTCCACAATCAATTCCCAATTCGTCCACTTCCTATTTCACCAACATTCCCATTTCGTTCACATTCTTTAAGTTAGTTCCTTCCGATTTATACCGAACGGAATTACTATGAAATAAGATGTAGCCTTAACGCACTGGCAGACAACCATGTAGGTCACCACCAAAACATATTTAGACCATACATGGTCTGGGCCACCAAAAATATGAATTCATAAATGTTGTATTTTATTTTCGATGAAATTGGGAATGTTGGCGAAGTACCACTTAGATGGTTGGCAGTCCACAACTGTGCGTTTTTCTAGAAATTTCCTGCCTCGCACGACTGAACTGTGGAATAAATTGCCGCCTTCCGGACCGATGCGACCTTTAAACCTTCAAGAAAAGAGCGTACTCCCACCTGAAAGGCCGGCAACGCACTTGTGACCCCTCTGGTGATGCAAGTGTCTATGGGCGACGGTGATCGCTTACCATCAGGCGACCCGTCTGCTCGTTTGCCTCCTATGTCATAAAAAAAGTGGGAATGTGGACGAAGTGGGAATGTGAACGAGTTGAACCTAAACGAAAAATTATAAGTTAGCTCATAGCTATAACAGCTCTGTTTTGTTATGACGCACAACCGGACACGCTTTCTCCGCGTTATGAAATACCACAGGTTATGGGGAGTAACATAATAAATAGTTACGGTTAAAAAGTTTTATTGGATTATGGTGTGTCGTAATGGTAATAAAAATGTGGTTGGACAAAATGTTGTCTGGGTTATGTCTGTAACTTTCCACCTGACCTGCTGTCTCACTCACTCATTCACTCAACTCCTAGAGAATAATTTGTGTAACAAAACCACTTCCACGGTTCACAGATTTACCGATAATCTAGTGCTATTAAGTTGTAAAAATTAAATGTCTGTACATTGAAGATTTAAAAAAAACTATGGTAAGGGACTATATTGGAGGTCGCTAAAGCGAAAAATATATTTTTGGATATTTTGTATGTTTTTATGTTTCATTGCGGCTTCGTCACGCAAAATCGGATAAACAGATTTCAACTATTTTTGGTACACAGGTAGCTGAGTATCCACAGATGGTTATAGGACACTTTTTACCCGACTACGCTAAAAAAAAAAAGGGGGGTTATTACTTTTTCTCCTCCGCGAACGAAGTTGCGGGTGCCTGTTCTAGTGTGTAATAAAAGCGGTATCCTTATATTTTAATTTTTTAGTGTGGATCATTTTCGTGCAAAATGGAACTGTTATAACAGTATTAAACGGTATTGTTTTTTTATCTAAAACATTTCCTTACAAATTAGAGAATCTAAAAACTACTCAGACTAGACGAAAACTTATGCATTGGGGCTAGTAATATAACTGGTTTATGAGTATGAAGATCATGGTAGTAAAAATATCACGATTTTTATAGATAAAGTTTAATTTGTGTGTTTAGAAATCTAGTTGCGATGTTAATTCATTCATAAACAGTAAACAAGTTTTTAAGTGTGTCGTGTTTAGGGTTGTCAAAATCCTACGACATACGTATTACTTCTTATAAATTGAAACATACGTAGAAATTAAATACATGTGGTTATGCGTCTTATTTTGTACTAGCTTTTGCCCACGGCTTCGCCCGCATACTAAGCGTAATAATGTCTTCATTGCAAGTTTGCCCATACAACCATTGGATCCTCATTTCACCCCTTTGATTTGAAAAATCCTTTCTTAGTGCACCCCTTAACCTTATAAGGAACCTACTTGCCAAATTTTGAATCCCTAGAACCAGCGGTTTGGGCTGGGCATTGATATGTCAGTCTGTCAGTCAGTTTCTTCTTTTATATATTTAGATTACAAATCAAACCAAAATACAACCACGTACAATTGCCGCCTGCAGTATTTCCGGATCGATGCGACCTCCAAGCCTTCAAGAAAAGACCTTATACCCACCTGAAAGGCCGGCAACGCACTTGTGACTCCTCCGGTGATGCAAGTGTCTATGGGCGACGGTGGTCGCTTACTATTAGGCGACCGGTCTACTCGTTTGCCTCCTAGGGTAGTTTATTAAGGCCCTAACCATTTTTACGTTGTCGGAAAAGTGTAAAACCAGTAGAAATGGTTCACTATTTCTATTGAAACTGAAAGCACTTATCGTTATTTATATGTAATTATTTCTCTGGGAAAAACATTTAAAGCAAAATCGGTACCCTTTCATTGAATAGGCTTTTCTGCGCGATGCACATGGGACTTATTAACTGCAATTTGAGTAATAATCTAATTTATACAGCATGTCCCTAAAGCCAACGCCAAAATGAAGAGTGGTGATAGAACAGCTCATAAGCTACTTTACTTATAAGTTACTTAATAGTGTACCTACCATAGTAAGTAAATTTGACCTTACTAAAAAGTCAAACTCGTGACTTTTGATACCCTGCGTCAGTATGTCGATTGGCACCACTGCAAATTTAAGTATTTTGTAAATCTGTTTTTTGCAGGACGTCACCAAAAACATATGTTATCGAATGTAATTTAAATATATTACACGTCATGATGCTTCGTCGATACAAATAATAAAAAAAAAGTTTTAAGTAAAAAACAAAAGTCACGAGTGTTTTAAAAGTGCCAATATCTCGAAAACCATGAACTTGTAAACAATGATGGAATCCTAAATGAATAAAGATGTAACATTTATTAAGTTCTAATAATTAACATAAAACAATTATATAATATATTCTTTGGACAGATAGTTCTGGTATTGCAATGTTCTCGTGTCGAGTGCCAGCCCAGAAGACCATCAGCGCGCGCAGGCCGGTGCATCGAATTTGTTCTACAAGGTGGCGCCCTCTGTTCACCGAAACCGAGGCTTTCCCGCCCGAATATTGCAGCGCGTACGATGATGCCAACAAACTTTTTATAAAGGTCAAATTTACTTAATATGGTAGCATTAGATGATGATGATGAAAGAAAGAATATACAAAGCATTACATACATAAGTATAAACGGATAATACGGATGATGACAACATTTTAATAATTAGTCCGCAATGTAGGTTAATAAGAAATAATGGACACGTATTTTTTCTTTTTTTAAACAATCAAAAAATAAAAGCATTGAGTCAAAATGTCGCGTGACGTCACTCCTAGGTACAAATTTTATCTAGGAGTGACGTCACGAGCCCCCACTGCTAAACTTTAATGCGATTTGACAACAACACGTTTGGCTCAGTGTGTTGTACAGTACAACGGCCTACGAAGCTGGCGGTCCCGGGTTCTAATCCCGGCCAGGGCAAGTGTTTTTTGTGATGAGCACGGATGTTTGTTTCTGGGTTTTGGATGTATTCCACGCATTTAAGTATTATAATGTATCTATATATTATGTACTAGCTTCTGCCCGCGACTTCGTTCGCCTTAATTTCGTTTATCGCGGATAAGGGTATTTTTCCGGGATAAAAAGTAGACTATGTCCTTTCCCGGGACTCAAACTATCTCCATACCAAATTTCATCCAAATCGGTTCAGCGGTTTAAGCGTGAAGAGGTAACAGACATACAGACAGACACATTTTCGCATTTATATATATATATATATATAAAAACATATATACTAGCTTTTGCCCGCGGCTTCGCCCGCGTACTAAACGTAATTTTTAACCGTCTACAAAAAAGGAGGTTCTCAGTTTGGATAACACATAAGGGTATGTAGGAATGTATGTTTCTCCGCGATTATCTCGCGTTTGGCTGAGCCGATTTAGATGCAATTTTTGAAAAAGTATTTGTTACTTTCTGGAAGTCTCGGTATACGAGGTTTTGGTGAAGGCAGTTTCGTTATATAAAGAAATGATTGCAATAATTGTTGAATTGTTACGCCGGCAACGACTTACTGCTACTAAGTGATTATGATTAATGCAGATTTTTACTCTTGAATAGAAACTTTTGCCCGCGGTTTCGCTCGCGTCAAATTCGGGGTTATTTTGAATTTAAAAACCAGCTAAGAGCATGTCGGACCTTGCTTAGTGTACGGTTCCGCAGCCGTTACTACAAAAATAAGCACTACAGACCAGCAAAAGAGCGTACCTTCATGCGGCTTACGTCCTTTTGATGAGAAGCGCAGTTTTTCGGCAATATCTCAAAAACCGTATATCCGATCACATTGCACACAATTTTCGTTGAAAGTATTTATTAACTTTTACGTTTGTAATTGTTTTACGACTTAAGGTTTAGAAAATAGAGGGAGGGGGGGAGGACACAAAATATTCCCTAATCATTTTTTTCATAGAAACTTCAGTGTTTTCACTACCCAAAGGTTGTCTGGAAGAGATCGCTGTTTAGCGATAAGACCGCCTGTTGTTTACCTCTCCTTGAATGTATTGTAATTCACGTCCCAAAAATATATATTTTCACATTTCATCTCCATCGCACACCAGCAGGGACATGATATTTCACGTCCGCTACGTTGGATTTCAAAATCAATTCTATTTTCGTAATTAACGTGCCAAAAAACAATAAAAACGACATTTATATTTAATATATTTAGGCATTTCAACCCTGTCACACCCGGGCAGATTTCAAAATCGATGCCATTTTCGTAATTAACGTCCTAAAAAACCATAAAAACGACACCCATATTGATATTTTGACATTTCAACCCCATCGCACTCCAACACGGAGATGATATTTCACGTCCGCTAATTTGGATTTCAAAATCGATGCCATTTTCGTAATTAACGTCCCCAAAAACGATATTTTGACATTTCAACCCCATCGCACACCAACACGGAGATTATATTTCACGTCCGCTAAATTGGATTTCAAAATCGATGCCATTTTCGTAATAAACGTCTCTATAAACCATAAAAACGACACCCATATTGATATTTTGACATTTCAACCCCATCGCACACCAATAGGGAGATGATATTTCACGTCCACTAAATTTGATTTTAAAATCGATGCCATTTTCGTAATTAACGTCCCAAATAAACATAAAAACGACACCCATATCGATATTTTGACATTTCAACCCCATCGCACCCCGACAAGGGCGATAGTATTTCACGTCCGCCACGTCGGATTTGAAAATCGTTGTTGTTTTCGTAATCAGCGACCGGAAACAATACCCATGTTTACTTTTAGGCTTTGTAAACAAATTTCCCCTTTTATGAATTTTCAAAAACTTGGAAACACGTATTTACTGATTTATTGTTAAAAATACTCGTGTGAAGTTTAGAATTAAATAGTCGAAACTTATCTGATTTCCCCATACAATCTTTGGACCCTCATTTTATCCTTTTAGGGGTTGAGTTTTCAAAAACCCTGAAACACGTATTTACTAATTTATTGTTAAAATACTCATGTGAAGTTTAAAATTAAATATTCAAAACTGATCTGATTTCCCTATACAAACTTTGGAACCTCATTTCATCCCCTAAGAAGTTGAACTCTCAAAAAACCTGAAACAAGTATTTACTCATTTATTGTTAGGTATACTCCTGCGAAGTTTCGAATAAAATAGTCTAACTAATCTTGTTTCCCCATACAAACTTTGGACCCCCATTTCACCCCTTTAGGGGCTGAATTTTGAAAAACCCTTTCTTAGTGGATTGGATACTAACGTTATAAAAACTACCTATTGTCAAAAATTCAGGTCTCTAGGTCGAACTGTTTGGGCTGGGCGTTGATTTAAGTGTCAGTCAGTCAGTCAGTCAGTCAGTCAGGACTTTGCCTTTTATATATATAGATAAAGTATATAGTATAGTATATTATAGTATAGTATACTATAGTATGGATATGGATATAGTCGCCTCTAGTACCCATAGTACAAGCTTTGCTTAGTTTGGGACCAGGTCGATTTGTGTAAGATTGTACCCTTTGTTATTTATTTATTTATCTGAGTATTTCTTTATAATTTTGAAAAAGCAAATAATACGTGTCCAATATTTTTTTATTATATAACTGAAGTACCGATTAGAATTTTGATTTTTATACGCAGCTATCATGCCTATTTCGGCGTTGGCAACCCTAGAGGTTATACTTACTTTCTACACACATCGTGTATGGGCCCCTACATTTAGGTGTTGCATATGAATGAGTTGCGTAACGTTAGGCAACGTAGGGCAAGTTCAAGTTTGATTAGCTATGGGTGACAATGACATGAAGTTATAACGATGTCTTCTAGTTTTCTTATACGCCTAAATTCGTGTTTTTAAATCTATACTATTATAAAGTTGAAAAAATGAAATGTCTGTAGTGTCAAATAGTGTCTTGGTTAGATGTGACAATAAATTGTGCTCACATGCGCATATTTTCATGCAGTTTCCACAAAAAAATACGCCTACAAACACAACAAAAAACGGTCCGGCGTCCACATCTGCATCTCCTGATGATGCCTCGTAGAGAGGCGAAACACGTGTCGAGGATTATTACTGTTTGGTGGTGGTAGCAGAATGTATTGTCACATCTAACCAAGACACTATTTCGCGGAAAATCAAAGTAACTATAATCCATTAATCTAATATGGAATTCCGCAAAGTAGCGCCTGAAGCTATCAATTATTTCAAAATGTCTGTACATCCTGATCCTTATCCTTACTATATTATAAACGTGAAAGTATGTATGTACGTTCCACTTAATCTCAAAAACGACTAAACGAATTTTTATAAAACTCTCCAGTTATGTACCGTATATATCAGAATAGGGCATAGGCCATAACGTATGTCAAATTTCCTCCCTTTTAGGGGTGAAAAAGGGGATGAAAATTTATATGGTTTTTTTTTACGACAGCACAAAATGAAGACATTAATGAATGTGGATGAAGCGGCAGTTGTATGCCAGGACAGGAGGAAGTCTTTGCCTACCCCGTAATGGGAAAAAGGCGTGATTGTATGTATGTATGTATATTCTAGTAATAGTAATTAATAAATATAACTGCTTACGGAAATCTCAATAGAGAAAAAATAAAGAATAGATGTGTACTTAGCCGCCATCATGTAATCATCATGACTTGATTAATGACATTAATGAAGGGTCAATCGCTGGTCAATTTATGAATAAAAAAAAGTCCCATTACAACACCAGTTTCATAATGCAGGTCATTATTAACAGTTTCTGAACTCATTATAAAAGTTTTATAACTTTGACTTCTTCCACGCGATAACGGGCACGCAGATTAAATTAAGTCTTTGCGTGTAGATAGAAAGTGTCATATTGCAAGGGGGTGGCTCCACCAAATGTAAGGGTTAGGGCAGTAAAAACCCATCAAACTGTACCTCATGAACCGTGATTGACAGTGGAAATTTTCATAGATCATGTATTTCTGATGTCGATATAACAAAAAATACTAAAAACAGAATAATTTTATGTCTGTCTATGTCAGTAACCAATATAAAATGACCGTACCTCGCGCGTTTGTAGCGTATATTTTATACGGAACTCTCGGCGCGAGTCCGACTCGCACTTAGCTCTCAGAATGTAGCGTGAAGGTTTATGACCTTCATAATATGCTACTTTTTATTTTTAAAAATGCACGGTCCCCAAGGGACGAAAGGAATAGCCTACGACTTAATGAATGGGTACTTACGACCAATTTCATCGAAGAACTTCGACTTATGTCCACTTAGTTCATATTTGGCTTCGTCTATCTCACTTAATGTCACGGGTACTTCCACTTGATTGTCCACAATACTAATCACTTTATCAACATTGTTTTTATCATCATGTGCTTTAATATCAATTGGCATTTTAAGTTTATTCGCGGACTTATATTTGAGATTTTTCAACTGTCCATTTTCATCTAAAATCGTAATGTCTTCATAATGGTTCACTGTGTCAGAGTCTTTCCCCATACTTTTAAGTATTTCAAAGTTAAATCTGCTTTCACTAATAAGTTTCGATATCGCGTTATTCCCATTTGGATTTATTATGTTTTTAGAATCGTAAAGATTTTCATTCACTACGTCTTCACTGTTTACTTTTACTATATAAATAAGAACTATCACTTTAATGGTTAAATTAATCATAGTTTCTTTTTCTAAATCATGCGTAACCAAGACTATTAAACGCACTTTCTTTGCAAAAATAAAACGCGAGCACTTTAAAAGGTCATAAACAAAACACTGGCTGATAACTCAAAGATGAATAAAAAACAAAACAAGAGCGGATTCAAATTTGGTAAAAACGCGTTCCAAACGGTCAAATGCAATTCAAACACTCGAAGCGTTCTATTTTCGATATGACCGTTCGATTTTTAAAAAGCGAAAGTGCGACTTCGTCCCCGCCGGGCGATCGAGTGACGAAAATCGACCGGTAAAGAGGCAAGTTTGGAGAAATGCTGTTTACGTAACTTATTGTGAGTAAGTAGTACTTTGCGTCCGGTTACTCAGATCTGAATAGATGTCCAAGTTAATGTAAACTGTTTGTTTGTTTTGTTAGTATCAACAGTTTACAAAATAATCAAAGGCAAATAGTAGATTGTTAACCAAGGGTTGCAAGTGACCCATTTCACCTGAGATATTAGTTCGAGGCTGAAATGGATAATTTCACCCGAGTTAAACACTTTACTTTTCATTTCGACTGTGAGAAAAATAAAATTCTTCACGCAGTTTTTATAAAATAGACCAACAGAAACATTATTTTAATATCAATCATATTTTTTTTAAATAAAAAAAGAACCGGCTTCAATATAAACTAAAAAGCCAAAAATAATCTTTTATGTACGGTACGGATCACTTTTGAATCACCTTTTGAATTTAGTGCCAAACTATTCATTTATTACTATTAACACAAATGACACGCAAAAACCGCTGCGGCGGCGAGCCTTTAGCTATTACCTAAATTTAGTTATAGTAATTCGTATTTTTTATGGGTAAAGGACTTTACTTCAGGTTTGGCACCGTCTTCAAAAGGTGATTCAAATGTGATCCGTACCGTACATAAAAGATTATTTTTGGCTTTTTAGTTTATTTTGAAATCAGTTCTTTTTTTATCTAAAAATTTTAATTTTTTGCTTTTTAGTGATGGATTTTAGTGATATAAAGTATTTTTAGAGCTCAAAATGGGAAGATTGAGGAGGCCCTATTGTAAATAAATAAGACCAATGGTAGATAAGACTATACAATAGTCTATACAATAAAATCTAAATTATAAGAATTGGCTAGGTCAAAATGGTTAAGTCCAGTAGTTTGCTGGTTAAAAAAGAATACGACTAACAGTCTCAATTGACCCATAATAAGAATTATCTCGCAACTCAAATTGGCGTAGAATCTCGAGTGATGTTGAGACGGAATATTTCCCTCTCTGATGGACTAGTGAATGGAGCTACGGGCATAATAAAAAAAATAGCCGGCCCTAAGGCGAGATCAGCTGCAGGACGGGGAGCTCCCGGAAGCCGTGTACGTAAAAGTTGACGATGAAACTGTTGGTCTTAGGTTAAAAGATTGTGACGGTTGCATACCCATTAGGGATTGCAATCCGGTCCGGCGGATCCGGTAATCCGGCCGGCTCTAGTACGTTTTGGCGGTCACCGGATCCGGTGAAAATTTACCGGATCCAAAGAAACTGAAGAGACGCTACAACAGACATACATACAGACTACCCAACCCACGAAAGCTGATTCTAATTGAATGAAAATTTCAAGTGTCAATATGATCTAGATCTAATTAAGCTTTAAAGAACGATGTTTTTCTTAATTATTGTTTGAGACGTAAATTTTGTTTAATGGTTATTTATGTTTCTTTGCCCGAATTAGAAAAACATTTTTTTATTAGCTTTATTACGAGTATAACGAGTATCTTACCTATTATTTAAAGTACAACGTCATGGATGCAGTGGCCAATGATGATCCAATACACCAAATTAGTGGTAAATTCTTAGATTTAGCAAAAAAATCTATAAAAAGTTAATTTTAATTAAAGTGTTATTTTTATATTTTATAAAGAAGATTTAATTTTGTTAATTTACTATGAAACAAAGCTTACCATGTGTGTGGCTCAAAAAGGTTAATAATGTTAATTTTATTAAGTTGAGCCTTAATATTATTGAAGCAGATGCTTAAATTTTTCATATTATTATGAAATAAGTGGCTAGTGAGACTGATTTTTGACTCCATAAGGGTGTGTTTTAGCCCTAAACTATTGTTGAATTAGTGAATTTGCAAAAACAGCTCCACATCGCATGTCTACTTTACGGCCAATAAACCGGACAAAAAGCATAATGTTAGATATAAGCCATAGCAAAACTTCAATCCGGCCGGATTCCTTCGATTCCTCATGGATCCCGGCATCAGATCTTCAGCAAAATTTTATGGGACAAAAAAATAATTTTCCAAATCGTCGTGTAAATAACGGAGTTCTGAGGTAACAAACATAAAAAAATACAACCGAATTGAGAACCCCTCCCTTTTTTGAAGTCGGTTAAAAATAGATCGTAATAAACACGTCAATTTATGTATAGCTGAGTTTAGATACATTATGACATAACTCAGTTATCTTCGACTCTGTGGCTAATCGTAACAATAAAAAAAATACTTTCGACCCTAGGGATGGAAAAACTATTTTCCACCCGGCTATCTACCCATGAAAATTAAACTTTCCGAATAGGAGGGATGAAAAATATATTTTTCCGTGGGGTTAGTTGGTCCGTCGCGTCGATTTGACATATTATATATATTGCCATAGTTGGTTGTTTTGCCATACCTACTATTCTACCATAATGGAAGCCATTAAAACGGCTCCTGCAACGGCATAGTGTCATAACGTTTCGCGATAAACATCATACGAATCCCTCCGTTTTTAGGGTTCCGTACCCAAAAGGTACAAAAGGAACCCTTATGGTGCGACTCTGTCTGTCTGCCTGTCTGTCTGTCCGACTATTAAAGCGCCATATCTCAAAAACCACTTATGCTAACTATTTGAAATTTGGAATATTTAGAACCATGGTCAGCCTACATGTATTACACTTGAATATTTAAAAATATATATTTATAAAAAAAAAAAAGCGATGAATATGAGGGGGGGTAAAAATTAAAAGTTAGCTAGCTACTGGGTCAAATGGGGTATCATATGAAAGGACTTGGCTTGCACATTTTTTAACAATTATTTTTTTTATTGTGATTGGTTTTTGTTTTATTAAGGAAAATGTGACAAAATACACTATCCCCCCCCCCCCCCCATTTATCTCCGAAGTTTACCAATCGAAAATTTTGAAATTTTCGTAATTTGTATTAATAAACATAAATATTACACGAAAATTATATCCATGTCTCTATCTCTAACTAGCAATTTTTTTTTAATTTGCAAAAAACCTATTTGCACAGCCCGGTTGCGTTAAGTTTGCACCTGATTTGTATGCAATGCTATAGACATCACATGCAAACTTAACTCAACCGCTACCAGGTAATAAAGTTAGGGTAGGTAAAAAATTGTACGGAACCCTCGGTGCGCAAGTCCGACTCGCACTTGGCCGGTTTTATTTTCTTGCGTTCCTATTCTTATTGGAAATTGGAACAAGTTAACCCCGGCACTTTAGACCCCGCTATCCCCTACATAGAAAACATCCAAGACTCAAGAAATAATGAACTAATATTTATGCTCATCACACAAATATTTGCCCTTTGTGGGATTTGAACCCAGGACCTTCAGTTTCGCAAGCAGCGTTACTCCCGCTGAGTTAAACCGGTTGTAAACTCTGATTTTTAATTCAAGACCAAAATCTGACAGTTCCCGTCTTGATTATTTAAACAAATAAACATTATTTCATAAAAACATCAATGAGAAATTGTGCAACCAGTAATATTAGGGTAAGTTTTATTGAAAAAATATATCATCATACTTGACGACCGTGATCGTCAAGTATCCATACTTCCATATCCATACTAATATTATAAATGCGAAAGTGTGTCTGTCTGTCTGTCTGTCTGTTACCTCTTCACGCTTAAACCGCTGAACCGATTTGGATGAAATTTGGCATGGAGATAGTTTGAGTCCCGGGGAAGGACATAGGCTACCTTTTATCCCGTAAAAATGCCCTTATCCGCGATAAACGAATTTAAGGCGGACGAAGTCGCGGGCAGAAGCTAGTAGATTATATTTATCAACTAGATGATGCCTGCAATTTCGTTCGCGGAGGAGACTAAGTCATAGTCCCTCTTTTTTTCTTCAGTGTGGTCAAAAGTATCCTATAAACATCTGGAGGTACCTTAACCCGTGTATCAAAAACAGTTGAAATCTGTTTCGCCGATTTGGCTTGATGAAGCCAGAACGACACATATAAACATACAAAAAATCAAAAAAAAAAGTTACCTCTAAATTGTCCGTTAGAAACATTTTTTTGAAAATATCTTCAATGTACATTTAATTTTTACAACTTTATAATAGTTTAGATATACCTAGTACAAGTTTTTTTTTTTTTGTTTTTTTTTGTCTGTTCTCTGTGATCTCTTTTGGCCAGAGAGGCCATTTTAGAGTTATGTAGTGAGTGTCTCGTTCCGAAGGAGCGTGACACTGAAGAAAACTTTAGGTTTTGCCTAGCAACCTTAAGGGTTACTAGGTCTTTTGAGTAAACCGGTTTGTAAACTGAAAGTGGTCAGCTGTTTTGTGTTGAGGGTTTCAGTGTTTTTCCTCTCTAGCTCTTTGGTTGTGGGTCCAAAGCGTTGTTGGTGTATGACGTAGTACAAGTTTTGCTTATTTTGGGACTCTTTGTGTAAGATTGTTCCTGGTATTATTTTTTTCTTTTACAAGTTATTAATAGTATTGATGAATTCCTACTTTGTTGTTTCATTATGAGAAAATCGCATAATTTTAAATCACAGTTGTGTACATGTGTGTGTATATTTTATAGCCTAACTGCGCCTGATAAAGGGAATTATAATTCACTAGCTGCCCGCCCCGGCTTTGCACGGGTGTACCTACTAAGGAAGACATGAGACCTAAACTTCCATTAAATTTTAGGAGATCAATACTAATATATAAAATGCGAAAGTGTGTCTGTCTGTCTGTCTGTTTGTCTGTTACCTGTCCACGCTTAAACCGCTGAACCGATTTGGATGAAATTTGGTATGGAGATAGTTTGAGTCCCGGGGAAGGACATAGGCTACTTTTTATCCCGGAAAAATACCCTTATCCGCTATAAACTAATTTAAGGTGGACGAAGTCGCGGGCAGAAGCTAGTAATATAATAAAATGAATAATTATGTCAATTTAATGCAAATAAATGATATTTTGTTCAGAAAAACAAGTAACTTATTGAGACGTTATGTTTTTTATAAGTACCACGCTACCTTTACTGTTTCTTGTCCATGAATTTTTTTTGGTGGCTATAGTGCGATTATGTAATGTAAAAAACACGCGTGTTTAATGCAGTGGATTACATCCATAAAAACGGTGTATCAAGAGCCACTTTACGAGCAAATGTGTTGAAAAATTATTTTTTTGTAGATCACCCTTACAACTTTTGTCTCTCTCACTCACTCACTCACTTCTTACTATGGAGTAACCTTTTCATGCAATGTTTTGTATATTTTCTTACGTGTGTACATATAATCCTTGCCCTGAATAAATATTAAATTAATATTACAGGACAATTCAACACAAATCGAACTAGTCCCGCGGTACGCTCAATAAGGCTTGTGTTGTGGGTACTAAGGACGATGATGTATTTACTTATATACATAGGAAACATCCAAGACTCAGGAAATAATATTTATGCTCATCACACCAATATCTGCCCTTACCGGGATTTGAACCTAGGACCTTCAGCTTCGCACGCAACGTTACTCCCGCTGAATTACCAACACAACGAAAAAAAATTGATAAATAAGTGCCGCCGTTATGAAGTGAAGCAGGAACATACATCTCTTCAATTGATTTTTATGTATATACATTTTATGCTAATTGCATTGTTCGCGATTATTAAAAACAACAGTAAAATTATTTAATCTACTCTTGAGGCTTGTTCAGCACAATATCGATCATAAATCTATGTTTTATTTAAGAACTTTCTTATTTTTACTTTTTTCATGTAAGTAGCATTCTCTTTTATATATTAACTCTTTTTCACTCCAGCGCAGTCGGGTAAAAAGCAACCTATAACCATGTGGATGCCGGATCCGTATACCAAAAATAGTTGAAATTTGTTTACACGTACAAACAAACAAAAGCAACAAAAGTTCGATTCAGTGACCTTCGAATTGTCTGTGTCACTATTTTTTTCAAAATATCTCCATTGTACAGACATTTAAGTTTTACAATCTTATAAATAAGTAAATATCTGGGCCAATCTTACACAAGTTAACCTAGCCCCAATCTATGCATAGCTTGTACTAACTAGTACCCAGGCGATGATATCTATACTTATCATTACTATATTATAAACGTGAAAGTATGTATGTACGTTCCACTTAATCTCAGAAACTACTGGTAGAATTTTTATGAAGCTTTCCAGTTATGTACCTTATATACATATCAGAACAGGACATAGGCTATAATGTATGTCAAATTTCATCCCTTTTAGGGACGAAAAGGGGGATGTATGGACAGTAAATATTTGTTTACTCTAGGAACTTGAAATCTTGGTAATATGCTTCAAATTTAAATCAGTAACATATCGAGTTTTGGGGAAATATATAAGGTACTTTTTATCCCGGAGAAATACATTTTATTCGCGAGAAACGAATCTAAGGCGGACGAAGTCGCGGGCGGCCTCTAGTAGTATTATAAAGTTGTAAAAATGAAATGTCTGTACATTAAAGATATTAAAAAAAAATGTAATGGTCTTGTCGTCGGTTAAAAATGAATTTATTTTCCACTATCTGATTAGGTTTTTCTGGGTTTTCCCTAATCCTTGCAACAAATGTTGGATCATATTGTATGTAAGCAAAGACTTCTCACAATGTAACTGACAATTCGAAAGTGCTTGTACCTAGGCTTACTTGAATAAAGCATATTTTGATTTGATTTGATTTGACTAATATCCCTTTTTTAGGGTTCCGCAAGTAGTAGAGTTCCAAAAATAGTTGAAATCCGTTAAGCCGATTTGGCATAAAGCCACAATGACACATACAAAAACTAAAATTTTGATCCTGTGACCTTCAAATAGATCGGTTCAATCATTATTTTGAAAATATCTTTCATGTACAGACATTTCATTTTGACAACGATTCATGTCGCACTTCAAGATGGATGACAAGAATCTACTGGTTTATATATAAAATCCACTCAATATTTTTCCAGTACCCATGGTGAGCTCTGGGCCTGGCATCAGCACGGAAACAATTATAAAAGATGCAGAATTAAATCCACTATCCTCCCCTAAATATGCCGGCACATTCCCAACTCCAGTTCACAAAGACTTGAGGAACATGGTCCCTAAAGATATCGAAGGCTTCCAGAACCAACCCAAAGACGAATACCATATAAATCCAAGCAGTAAGCAAGAACTAGACAATATGCTGGCCTACTCCGAACATTTCATGCCGAAATTGAACGAAGACTCCATCAATCTAACATCTCAGCGTTTCGAAGAAATCCAAGCGAAATATGCGAAGCAGGAGGTTACAACCCAAAAGAATATTCTGAGACAATGGACATGGACAGATAGTCCAAAAATGAAGAACGTCAGGACAAGAGCATTTGCCTTAATGACGCAATTCGTGTACGCAGCAAGATACAAGCTCCTCTATGGACAAAGACTCCGAGCAGCTTACAATGACACTATAGAATACAAAATAGGCTACTGCTTTTCACTAATGAGGGACATGAAACAACAACAGCTAAGTCTGTATTCAACAATGCATTATAATATCGCAATGCATAATGAATTCTCGTACAACGATAAAAAGGGTTACCCGTCTTTTATGGATTTTGGGTCGTATGTGGCGCTATACGAGAAGATTGTGAGGTTGGATATTGATATATCGGATATTATTAATTTGGTTAAGGAGTACGAACAGCAGCGGCTTGCTGTTGAGGCCACAAGACCGACGGTGATGTCGACTGGCGATGATGCTACTGATTATAGTGATGATTGGCGATAAAAAATCTATGATTTACCTTGTTTTATTGAAAGACGTTTCATAGAATAAGGTGATTGGGGCATACCTCCTTCGTAAATAATCAATAACTATTCACGGGTACTAGTAATAACATCATACATCGATGCAACAAACACAATCATAGTTTGTGGTAATAGGTAGACACAGATGTGTGTATAGACGCACTTCGCCCCCCTCACTTTAGTGTAGAACTTCATTTCGTCGACATATCATTTAAGACACGGTCCCAGCGAGAGCGAAGAGTGGGCTATGGGGAGTATTGGAGAGCCGCTTAGGGGAGGAATGAATGATTAAATAGATCAAGTATGTCAGACGATGGATGCGAGAAATAGAGAGATTAATGAATGTTGATGAAGTGGCAGTTGTATGCCAGGACCGTAGCAAGTGGAAGGAGGTAGCCTGTACCTACCCCGTAATGGGAAAAAGACGTGATTTTATGTATGTATGTGTGTATCATTTATGAGACCCCGGTAAGCTCGTCCGATTTTCACCTTCCCATACAAACGGAGTATGGAGGTTCTCATTTTAAAACTCCATGTTAAATTGTAACGAAACTTTGCATATACAATGACACGAAATATATCTAGGCTCGCAATTAGTTTATATGGCTCCAGTTTATAAAACAAATGAAATACAGTAAAAACAAGTTTTGTATGAAAAACTTATATTCGCTGTATTTTTTTTAGTATGGTATCTGAAGCATACACTAATTACAGGCCCGCATATACCTTAACTTATTCTAAGTACAAAGTTTCAGAGCAAACTTGCTACTCATTTTAAAATGAGAGCGTAACTACGTTTGTATGGAGAACCAAGCTTACCGGGGACTCTTAATTGAAAGCATTTTACTGTGAAACCGTTAATAATTTGGTAGTGTTATATGTAATATATAAACATGCGAAGCAATGCAACTCAAAAGAATTTTCTGAGACAGCCCAAGTAGCACACAATTTGTATAAGGACTTATACAGCTTTTATACAGCGAGTTTGAGCGTTATAAGGGCTGCATAAAGGTGCGTCCACATTTGTATCATTTGCCAGATCAGATCTTCGTCGCGTGGCATGATCGCGTGTCACGATCACGAGTTTGGACGTTGCGCCGATCCGATCGCTCGAAATCCATGTTGCTACGCGTATCACGCACTTATTAGATCGGACAAGCGCGGCGTGATTGCCGCACTGACAGTGAGCGTCCAAGCAGCGCGATACGCAGTCATGCCACGCCACGGTGATCGGATACGAGCAAATGATACAAGTGTGGACGTACCTTAAGCTATAATACAGCTTGTGTGTTACTTGGGACTGGACATGAAATGATAGCCCACAGCTGAAGAACGCCAGGACAAGAGAGTTTGCCTTGATGACGCAGTTCGTGTACGCAGCACGATACAAGCTCCTGTATCGACGTCTCCGAGCAGCTTACATCGAAACTAGGTGAGTCCACACGTGTATCATTTGCTCGTATCCGATCACGGTGGCGTGGCATGACTGCGTATCGCGCTGCTTGGACGCTCACTGTCGGCGCGGCGATCACGCCGCGCTTGTCCTATCCAAGTGTGTAATACGCGTAGCAAAATGGATTTCGGGCGATCGGATCGGCGCAACATCCAAATGCGTGATCTAGACACGCGATCATGCCACGGGACGAAGATCTGATCGGGCAAATGATACAAATGTGGATGCACCTCTAAAATACAAAATAGGCTTACTGATTTTCTTTTTTGATTGTTGTATGTTTCCATGTGTCGTTGTGACTTCATCACGTCAAATTGTCTAAACGAATTACAACTATTTATGGTACATGGGTAGCTGGGTATGATACTAGGATAATCTTTACGCGACTACGTTAAAATCAGAAGGAGGTTTATGACTTTTCTTTTCCGCGAGCGAAGTTGCGGGATTCAAGTTTAAGTATAAATATATCAAATTTTCTATACGTATTAGGGTCATTCTCTTCTCATTAACAACTTTAGTTTTTCAAATAAATAACCAATATTCATGACAATATTTATATATTGAAATAAAACAATTTAACGGATTATATCGCGTAAATTATCTCATTTTAGTTCCCGACGTTTCGGAAGCTTTCCAGCTTTCCATGGTCATGGGTGGACTGTCAGACAACGGGTGGTCATTCCACCCGTGAACATGGAAAGCTGGAAAGCTTCCGAAACGTCGGGAACTAAAATGAGATAATATACGCGATATAATCCGTTAAATTGTTTTATTTCAATGAGTAATAATCGCGGAAACACAAGAAAATATTTATATAATTAACATGCTAGGCAAAAGTTCCGTAACCGATTTATGGAGTCTTATATACAGGGTGACTGGAAATTCGCCGTATTCCTTCAAAGGGGTTATTCTATGGTTCATTTGCAATGATTTAAGTCCAGTCAACTAGGGGTCAAAACTCATTGGTTTTCAAGTTATTGGAGTTTTTAGATTTTTTTGGAAAATACCCGCCTATCGACCTACAAGTGGTATTTTTATACAAACTACTTCAATTTGGATTAAAAAAAAAACATTTTCTTTTAGCCAATGAGTTGCTAATTACGATAAATAACAAAAACATGCAAAATATGCAAAATTTTACAGGAAAAAAAGAATTTGAAGTCACCAGTACTTGATTTTATTTCCAAATTTTGGAACATTTTGACACATAACTTTAAAAAAAAGTAGGACACTTGACGTACAAATTACAGAAATAAGTTTCTAAGTTCATAAGCTTTCTAAAAAGGTAAAATAGTTGACATTTTTAGCTCAATTCTTAAAATTATTAATGATAATAGCAGAGCAGGCTGAGGACTTGACTTGATGAGTAAGGTAAGATAAGGAGAAACTGGGGAAAGAACAAAAATAAAAATAATAATAATAATTTAATTTTAAAAAGGAAAACCAGTTTGTAATTACAAATTTTGCTCGAACTGCCTGCCTTGGTTTCGTATGCAAGCACGAAGCCTTTTTCGTACTTCAGTGATTGTAACTCGCGTTGAAAGCTCTTCTTTAATTTTTTGTGCAGCTGCCAAAATTTTTTGACGTAACTCTTCTACGTTACGTATCGGTCGGTCGTAGACCAACGCCTTCATGTGACCCCAGATGTAGAAATCACACGGAGTTAAATCTGGACTCCTGGCTGGCCAAGGGATTGGTCCTCCTCGACCAATCCATCTTCTTGGGTAGTTTCGATCCAGCCACTGTCGCACACCCCCGTAATAATGAGCAGCGCAGCCATCGTGTTGGTAAACCATATTCTGTCTCGTCGCAAGTGGCACATCTTCCAGTAGCATGGGTACTTCATCTCTCAAAAAATTTTCATACGCGATGCCGGTTAATCTCGCGGGCAGAAAGAAGGGTCCGATCAAATGATTGTGCACAATGCCCATCCACACGTTTAAAGAAAATCTTTGTTGATGAGCTCCTTCGCTTGATTTCCTTGGGTTTTGACCTTTAGGAGCCCAAAAATGCAGATTGTGGTAGTTTGTTATCCCATCGCGGTCGAAATTGGATTCATCTGTCCACAAGATTCTTCTCAGGTACTCGGGATCTTCGATATCAGCATTGATTACAAATCTGCAGAAATCCATCCTTCTTGCAGGGTCTCCCTCTTCAATTGCGTGTACTGGAGTGTAATGATATGGATACTGCCGAGCTGAGTGGAGGGTAAACCATACCTTCCACTGAGACAGACCGAGCTGGTTAGCTACGATTCTCGTCGAGGTAGTGCCGTCTGCCCGGAAAATCTGGAGGATTTGTTCTTCTTCAGCAGGATCGTAATGTCGAGGTCTTCCGGCATCGGCTTGGCGGCGTTTAACAGTTCCATTTTCCCGAATAAGACGGTACGTTGTACCAAACACGCTTACGTGTGGTAAACGGCGGTTAGGGAAACGACGTTGGTACTCTCTTCTAGCTGCAGCGGCATCACCGTCACAGAGCCCGTAACAATAAAAGATATCTGCGTATTCCGCAAATTGGTAAGCAGCCATTTGAGAAAGAAACTTAATTATCAGTCGTCCGGATTGGAATAACTGATTACTTACACATGAAGATTATTTAAACCTCGGTTAGTCCTAACCCCACCCCATAGAAATTACCGCCAGCCCATAAAAAATTGATAAGATAAGGCAAATAAAGCCCACGCAGAAACAAATTTAAAGTGATTAACAAACTAATTAACCTGATGACCCTTAATTAGTTTGTTTGTGTCGCCGAACCGATTAAGGGCCAAGTACGCTAAGTCAAGACCGGCTCTGCTATTATTAATAATAATTTTAAGAATTGAGCTAAAAATGTCAACCATTGTACCTTTTTAGAAAGCTTATGAACTTAGAAACTTATTTCTGTAATTTGTACGTCAAGTCTCCTACCTTTTTTTAAAGTTATGTGTTAAAATGTTACAAAATTTGGAAATAAAATCAAGTACTGGTGACTTCAAATTCTTTTTTTTCTGTAAAATTTTGCATTTCTTGCATGTTTTTGTTATTTATCGTAATTAGCAACTCATTGGCTAAAAGAAAATGTTTTTTTTTTAATCCAAATTGAAGTAGTTTGTATAAAAATACCACTTGTAGGTCGATAGGCGGGTATTTTCCAAAAAAATCTAAAAACTCCAATAACTTGAAAACCAATGAGTTTTGACCCCTAGTTGACTGGACTTAAATCATTGCAAATGAACCATAGAATAACCCCTTTGAAGGAATACGGCGAATTTCCAGTCACCCTGTATACCAAAAGTCATAAATTGATTATTATAGCCGTAAAAAGATGGTAACGCAGCGGTATATACCTTATTTTCATACTAATGTGAGGACATCGATGATTACTGCGTTACCTGTTTTATAATTATAAACGGTGACCAAAAAAAAATAATTGAAAATGACAGTTTAACAATGCTATATTTTAGATTAATACGCCACATTACAATCTGACCACCACTTTTTGCACAATATGCTTTTTACGTAAAGATGCAAAAAAAATGTAGCGCTAAAATAGAGTATAATGGCCCGTTACATAATTATATCAATTTATCATGACAACACAATGCGTTTGAGTTTCTTATCATTTTGATAACGTTAGATAATAATTAGACTTTGGAATGGGCTGTAAACAATGCTGATTAGTGATTACAGCACTGATACGCGCAGGGCAATTGTTAACATTAAGTTTCCCAAAGGTATACCTACATTTTACTCAGGCGGAACGTGACAGGGGAACGTGACAATAAGTCATGTTTTTTCGTGCGTGCAGCCGGCGTTCATAAGACGTTATCACGTCAAAAATACTAAGATAATCACATTAAAGTTCAGGAGTGGGGCCCGTGACGTCATAACTAGGTACATGGTACAAACTGTACTTAGGAGTGACGTCACGTGACATTTTGACTCAAGGTATCACCTTTATTTTTGAGTACGTGAAAAAAGAAAAAAAAAGGGGTTCAATATTTATTAATAATTTATATGACGGACTAGTTATTGAAATTTACTCATCATCCCTATTAATATGTGCGAACACTTGTATCAAATCACCCTTGATGCCCTACTGGGTCCTGCGGGCCTATGATGGTTTGTCACGCGATAAATAAATGACATAGCGGCCGTCACCTTCTGACACGTATGTGAGTGCGAGAGTGACAGGCGCGTTATCATATTATTTATCGCGTGATAAACGCGACCATCATAGGCCCGCTGTACTCCTGTAACACAGGAAATCCTAGCTCAGGACGCAAAACTCATGCATCATTTATGTTTTGTTTTGTTTAATAAAGTTTTTATTTTTTCATTTTTTCAAATAAAAGAAATAGCAAGTATTTTTAAACGATGTCGAGACAAAAACAAATAATTTAAAAAATGACGTCAGCACAGCCCCCACACCCGAAGACTTTTATGAGGTTTATCAGAACACCTCAAAGAATCCGGGTACCAATTTCGAACGCGAATTATTTCCGCTGTTTGGAATTTCGGTAAATTTCACTGTTTTTAAAGTGATTTTTGAAGTGATTCCTCTTACTGAAAACCACGTTAAATATCTATATATATAAACATAAAAGTCCTGACTGACTGACTCTCTTAAATCAACGCCCAGCCCAAGCCGTTGGACCTAGAGAGCTGAATTTTTCACGATACGTAGCTTTTATAACGTTAGTATCCACTAAGAAGGGGTTTTTCAAAATTCAGCCCTTAAGGGGGTGAAATGGGGGTCCAAAGTCTAACTAGACTATTTTATTCGAAACTTTACCGGAGTATTTCTAACAATAAATGAGTAAATACGTGTTTCAGGTTTTTTGAGAATTCAACCCCTAAGAGGATGAAATGAAGGTTCAAAGTTTGTATGGGGAAATCAGATCAGTTTCGACTATTTAATTTTTAACTTCACACAAGTATTTCTAACAATAATGAAGTAAATACGTGTTTCAGGGTTTTTAAAAATTCAACCCCTAAGAGGATGAAATGAGAGTCCAAAGTTTGTACGGGGAAATCAGATCAGTTTCGACTAATTAATTCTAAACTTCACACGAGTATTCCTAACAATAAATGAGTAAATACGTGTTTCAGGGTTTTTGAAAATTCAACCCCTAAAAGGGGAAATTTGGTTACAATGTTTAAAAGTCGACATGGGTATTGTTTCTTGGGTTTATCCGGTCGTTGATTACGAAAACAACAACGATTTTAAAATCCGACGTGGCGGACGTGAAATACTATCTCCCCTGTCGGGGTGCGATGGGCTTGAAATGTCAAAATATCAATATGGGTGTCGTTTTTATGGTTTTTAGGGACGTTAATTACGAAAATGGCATCGATTTTGAATTCTGCCGTGGTGTGACGGGGTTGAAATTGCCTAAATATCAATACGGATGTCGTTTTTATGGTTTTTTGGCACGTTAATTACAAAAATGGCATCGATTTTGAAATCCAATTTAGCGGACGTGAAGTATCATTTCCGTGTTGGTGTGTGATGGGGTTGAAATGTCAAAATATCGTTTTGGGGGACGTTAATTACAAAAATGGCATCGATTTTGAAGTTTTATATTGCGGTCATGAATATTCTTGTCATTTAAAGCATTTGTTCCAAATTACAATTCAATCGGTTCGGTAGATTTGATCGAAAATCGGTTGTAACAGACGGACCACCCAAACCTTGTAACGGCATTAGGTTGCAAGTCGATGCTTTGCACCGGAACGTAGGAGAGGCCACTATTTTATTTATTTATTTTATTTATTATTCAAAAAAGTTACACAACGTTACATTTTGACGGGATCTTGAATTATACTCATTGTTTTGCGCAGGGAAAGTCTCGCTTTTTAGGGTTCCGTAGCCAAAATGGCAAAAACGGAACCCCTTATAGTTTTGTCATGTCCGTCCGTCCGTATGTCACAGGCATTTTACTCAAAAACTACAAGATGTATATTGATGAAATTTGGAGAATAGGTGTCATGTATAAGCCGCTGCTTAGTTTGATACTTAAATAACAAATAAAAAAATATCTGGGGGGCACTCCATACATGTTACTGAAAGTGTTTTTATTTCTATTTTAGCAAACATCAATCTGTGGCACATATTTCAATATTTATTTTAAAAAAACAATAACTCTTTATTGCACACCTCACAAAACAGAGTACAGAAAACAATACATTCAAGGAGAGGTAAACAACAGGCGGTCTTATCGCTAAACAGCGATCTCTTCCAGACAACCTTTGGGTAGTGAAAACACGGCACTGAGGTTTCTAAGAAAAAAAAATGAGTTAGGGAATATTTTGTGACCTCCCCCCTCCCCCTTCTAAACCGTAAGTCGTAAAAAATTACAAACGTCAAACTTAATAAACACTTTCAACGAAAATTGTGTTCAATACGATCGGATATACGGTTTTTGAGATATTGCCGCATGAAGCTTTTTTGCTGGTCTGTAGTGCTTATTTTTTAACCGACTTCCAAAAAAAGGAGGAGGTTCTCAATTCGACGGAATGTTTTTGTACTAACGGTTGCGGAACCCTACACTAAGCATGGTCCTTCATGCTGTTAGCTGGTTCTTAAATTCAAAATTACCCCGAATATGACGCGAGTGAAGCCGCGGGCAAAAGTTTCTATTTAAGAGTAGAAATCTGCATTAATTATAATCTTGTAGTAGTAGCAAGTCATTGCCGGCGTAACAATTCAACAGTTATAGCAATCATTTTTTTAAAAAAGGCCTTCACCAAAACGTCGTATACCGAGACCTCCAGAAAGTATCAAATAATTTTTCGAAAACCGCATCTAAATCGGTTCAGCCAAACGCGAGATAATCGCGGACAAACATACATACCTACATAAGGGTCAAACTGAGAACCTCCTTTTTGTAGACGGTTAAAAATTCATATTCATATTCATATTCTTTATTGCGTACCATAGTCATTATAAAGTGTTATAAAATATACCAAAGTATCACATGGACCCAGTAAGGGTATTGCAAAATCTTAAAATCTATATTCTTACTTAAGTAGACATACTATATTTATGTTACAAAGTAACGCAACAGTATTTAAACAATATTTACGAAATTACACAACAATTTTGAGTTAAATTACGCTTAGTACGCGGGCGACGCCGCGGGCAAAAGCTAGTATATACATATATATTGTAGCTTGGTATTTGGTCTATGTTTTTGTCAACTGGTATGTTATAATACTTAAGAAATCAAGAAAAAAAAAAACGTAAAGTCTTTTTTCTATCTTAAATTTGGTATAGACTCCCTCATCAAGCGACGCTTAGACATGGGACTAAAACCAATAAGTGAGTAATGATGTTCACTTTAAACTTGTTAACTGGTTTTTCAATAGGTTTTATAGTTTTTAAGAAAAGTAGCAAAAACTGTATATGTGTCGTAAAAATAACTAATTTTGATGGTGTTTATCTTGGGTTCGGTGACTATAAACTGTAACAGTATATTGGTAACAACGGTGGATGTCAACACAATGAGACATATTCAACACAGAAAAGTGAAAAGCTACGGATCGAAGGTCATTCGCGTATGGTAGCCCCTTAATTAATGCAATATTTCCCAGTACCACAGTAGTTTAAAAACTACTATACATAATGTACGCATACTTAACCGTACTGAAGATATAAACCGGTGTATCATGATTGCTTACACCACACAAACCTAGCGTGCTTAACTGTTACATCACTTATTATCATCCAGTGTTCGACGCGCTATCGCTGAGTAGCCACGTATTAGATAGTAAAGTTGTTTCAAGTATAACAATGCTAAAAAATCCCCTATATCAATATGGTTCCTCGGATTTACAGTTGCCAGTGAATTTAAATTTTAGTGAATTCATTCTGAACAAGCTTGTGGAGTATAAGGATAGGACACTTGTAAGTAAGATGATAGAAAGATTAATGTATATAATAAAATAATGATCTTTATTCCGTAAGTAGGCCGCAAGGAGACGTTTACAAGTCTGATTATATTGTAAAAACTGCATGAAAGTTGCTGTAATAATCTTGTCAAATAATATAAGATGAAATAAAAAAATGGAAAATAAGTATATGTAAAAGGTTGTCTTGGCAAATATATATAGGTATACTTGTAAAAGATAATCAAATTCATTGACATTGTTAAACCCAGGGAGACTTTTTTCACTGCAGAGGGGAAGGTCACCTGGACACGATGGCCTCAGTATCGAACACTATAGGTATGCTGGTGTACATTTGCCTAGGGTGCTCTCCGTGTTCCTCAATTTGTGTATGGGGCATTTCATATCTACCCGCGGCCCTAATGAAGACTATTGTGAGTCCATTGTAAAGAACAAAACAGGGGATCTGTCGGACAAAGGAAACTATAGGACAATCTCTCTTGCCACCACTGCAGCGAAGGTGCTCGACAGTACGCTAAACTCAATAATAGATAGATATATAGGTATTCAGGGCCTATGATGGTCGCGTTTATCACGTGATAAATGATATGATAACGCGCCTGTCACTCTCGCACTCACATATGTGTTAGAAGGTGACGGCAGCTATGTCACTTATTTATCGCGTGACAAACGCAACCATCATAGGCCCGCTGTTTGGGTTCAGAACTGGGTTGTCAACGGAGAGTGCTATTATTTGTTTTGACGACACGTTTTGCTCAGTGGGTTGTACAACGGCCTACGAAGCTGGCCGTCCCGGGTTCGAATCCCGGCCAGGGCAAGTGTTTGTGTGATGAGCTCGAATGTTTGTTCCTGAGTCTTGGATGTTTTATATAAAGATAAAGAAATATTTATTCAAGTAGGATTATTTTAAATCGCTTTTGCATCGTCATAGTCTACGTAAATGTCTTTAATTACACCAATTTATAAAAACACGAAGATAGAAAAATATACCATATTTCCAAGACATCATCACAACACAAGAACAGAGCGTTTTAAATAAAAAGTAATAAGATTACATGGTAACATTAAATATGTATTTAAGTATTTTAATTTATTTATATATTATAGTGTAGTATGTAGTGCAGTAAATAACGATTTGGAGCACGTCCTTAATTGGAGTCGTAGGTTTGGTCTTAAGGTCAATCCTGCTAAGACTCAAGCTATAATTATTGGCAGTTCTAAGCTGATCTCCAGGGTTGACTTCGATAATGTCCTACCCGGGTCCATATTGGCTCTCATAAAATTTTTATTCCTATTTTTTATTTCACTACCACTGAAAGGTTTTGCTCGCTCGCTTCGCTCGCTCGCTCGTTCAAATTTTGTAATCCAATCTATTTTCCTGGTAGTGGTTCAAATATTAGTATGAACAAGGTGTATGAGTGTTGATTTTATGAGTTTTGATGATTATGAATTCGGATGATTATGAATTCTGATGATTATGAGTTAGATTAGTAGTGTAAGAAAATATATGAAAAAAATATTAGTATAAACAAGTTGTATTATTAGTGATCTTATGAGTTCTGATGATTATGAGTTTCGATCGTTAGTATTAAAAAAAATTATGAAGAGTGATCATTATGATATAAAATAGTATGAGAAATATTTTCGGACTTCAGATAATAGGACTTAAAAAGTTATGTGAGAAAATATACTCATATACCCATATGCTTTAATGGCGTATTTATACCCTTTTCGCAGCAAGTCAAGAACCTCGGTATCTTCGATCGCACTTTATCTTGGGTGCCACAGGTTAATGAGGTTAGCAGGAAGATGTTTGCGGCAGTAGGCTCACTTAGAAGACTTAGTAATTTTCTCCCCATCACCACTAAAATTGCGCTTTCTCAAACATTACTTCGCCAGATTTTGGATTCTGCTCACAGAAGAACAGCTCAATAAGCTTGAGCGCATCCAAAACATCTGCATTTGGTTCATATTTGGGTTACGCAAATATGACCATGTTTCCATCTTTAGGTCTCAGCTTAATTGGCTTCCAATCCGTTCTCGTCGTAACTCTCATATCCTGTCTGTTCTGTACAGCGTACTTTTTAATCCCGCAACTCCCCGAGCGTTTCAGTTATTTGCGATCCGTTAGGTCCGCTCAAAATTTGCTTCTTGCTGTCCCCTCTTCACCTTCCAAATTTTATTTTATTTTACAATAGCAATTTTACAAGCGCTCGGCGAGTTCTTTCACATTCCAGGCAACTCTACTGTGGAACTCTCTACCCCATGACTTAAAGCGAGCCCAGTCCTTTGCAACATTTAAGTCACACCTTAAAAAAACATTACCTCTCTCTCCCTTAACACACTGCTATTGAAATCACTTTCTCAACTTTGCGGCTGACACTGTTATGGTTATTTATTTACTTACTTTGCATATGTTATATTTATTATGTATAAGTATTTATGTATGTTTATTTACGCAATCTTATGTGTGTATGTTTATTGCGTTTACATGTGTCTAAATGAGTTTTTGTTTTGCTTCATAACTGTTTCTCGCCAACTACTCAACTAAAATTGTTGTCTTTTAAACACTCCGCTACCCAAAGGTTATCTGGAAGAGATCGCTATTTAGCGATAAGACCGCCTGTTGTTTACCTCTGCTAATTCGAATGTTAGTGTCATGTTCTGTGTATCTGAGGTGTGCAATACTTACGTCTCCTAAACTGTAAACACTATTCAAAGCATTCTGTTATTCAAATATGTCAATATCTTACAGTTATTGCTACACTGAATAAAACTAAATATAAAAATAGAACTAAACCTGAAAACTGAAGAGATCGCTTTTTAGCGATAAGACCGCCTGTTGTTTACCATTTCTCATACTGGTTTAGATTTAAGTGTCTGATGTTATTTTCTTTTAGTGTGCAATATAGAGTACTTATTATGATTATTATTAAACCAAAACAAAAAAAAGTCTTACAGTTACACAATAATATTTATGCAACATTCAGGGCGATTATTTCCGAAAATATGCACAAAAAAAAAATTCAAGACATAAAGTGTTTTGAGAAGAACTGTGAAAATATGTGCTACGCGTTGATGTTTGGTTTGATGAAAAAAAAGACTGCTTCTGTTGCTTGTATGGAGTGGCCCCCCCTAGAAATATTTATTTTTGTTATTTAACTACCAAACTAAGTAGCGACTTATACAAGACACCAACAATACTTTAAATTTCGTCACTATGTATCTTGAACTTCTATACCTACTACAATAGAGTTGTAAGATATTTTCAAAAAAATGATTGTAACGGACTATTTGGAGGCCTCTGAATCGAAAAAGGTTTTTTTTGTATTTTTGTAGGTGTCGTTGTGGCTTCATTACTCTAAAACGGCTAAACAGATTTCAACAATTTATGGTATACGGGTACCTAGGTATCCACAAATGGTTATAGGATACTTTTTATCCGACTGCGCTGAAGAAAAAAAGAGGGTTATGAATTTCTCTCCTCCACGAACAAAGTTGCGGGAGCCTTCTAGTTTTGAATAAATACCTGTGATATATGGACGGACGGACATGACGAAACTATAATGGCACCGTTTTTACCATTTTGGCTACAGAACCCTAAAAATGGTAAGTTAGAAATTAAAAAAATATTCATTAAGAAATCTTGATTTTTTCGTAATGCGGTCGTATTTCTTTTTATGACAAATGTTTTAAATTCCTGACAAGTCAGGAACATTCCTGACTTGTCAGGAACATTCCTGACTTGTCAGGAATGTTCCTGACTTCTTGTAATCCTACTCACAATGGGTCACATAAGAAGGCTCATAGTCACTCAAAGAGCATTGGAATCTCCTGGCGTGATCAAATCAGAAATGCAGAGATCCGCAAAAGAACCAAGGTCATCGACATACCTCAGGGATTTGCTAAACTTAAATGGCAGTGGGCGAGGCGGGGCGGTATAAATGACAAACTTTTTACCTAATATTAGTTCCAAGCCGGTAAACCGCACCGCCCAAAAAATAATACAAACACATTATTATTCTCTTCTGTTTTCACGATTATACTAATTTAAATAAAACAATTGAAACGGATTATATCGCGTATATTTTCTCATTTTAGTTCCCGACGTTCGGAAGCTTTACGGCGAGCTTTTAGGCTTTAAGCTTTCCGAAACGTCGTTGGGTAGTTCACGGGATCGACCTTTACGACAGGAATTCAAATGATATAATATATGCGATGTTATCCGTTCAAACTGTTTTGTTTAAATACTCCTTATTGTACACCAAAAGAAAATAACATGAGACACTAAATCGAAAACAGTTTGAGAAATTGTAAACAGGCTGTCTTCTTCAAGTACAGAAAATAATAGTACCTACGACCCCTCTAACAGTGATAATCTATTTCAGTTAAATCATTGCTAATTTATATTTGCAGGCGTTTAACTTTGACTTTAGAGTTTAGAGTCGTCAAACGCCTGTAAATATAAAATAGCAATGATTTAACTGAAATAGATTATCAGTGTTACCTTTGTATCGTTTAGAGTCTAAACGATACCAAGGTAATTATTGTGCAAGACTGAAAAGTTGTTTTTAGGTGGTTAAAATATAGATTCCTGAGCCTAACGAGGCTTTCAAGGAACGAAACGCCAAATAATATTGCAGCCGTAACACACAACTTTACACCTTAAAAAGGAAAATGTGAGATGTAAGAAAAACTATGAAATTATAAAAAACCAATTATTTTGTCATTCAAAACTAGTGATAATGTAAGAAATTACATGGCATATCATTATTTGGCTTCTCATGCCTTGAAGGCCTTACGATCAGGAATCTCTTGCTGCAGGAACTCGCTCTGCTCGTCGTTAAATTTTAGATTCCTTAGCTTACTCGGCTTTCAATTCAATTACCTACTCACGCCAAATAACAACTTAGCAGCTTTGCATAACAAATTACAATTTTCTAGCCAATATGATTTTATTTTATTCCCTTTCGTGGGTAATTAATTCTGCGTTTCGGACGTTGAGTTACGTCCATGGTCTGGAATGAAAAGGAAGGAAGGAATGTTCCTTCGAGACCATGGGCCTACGCGACGTCCGAAACGTCGCAGAAATACCAACGAAAGGTAATTAAATAAAATCATATTTATACGCGATTAAGCCCAGTTAATTGTGTTGTGGTGATGAGTGACAATCGGGTTAGTTTAAATCAATATGGGTCCTTTTTAGGGTTCCGTAGCCAAATGGCAAAAAACGGAACCCCTATGGATTCATCATGTCTGTCTGTCTATCCGTCCATATGTCACAGGCATATTACTCAAAAAGTATAAGATGTATGTTGATGAAATTTGGAGCATAGGTGCCTTCTGTAAGCCGCTACTTAGTTTGATAGTTAAAAATATATATATATATATCTAGGGGGGCACTTCATACATGTAACCGAAACTGAATAATATTTTTTTCAGCAAATATCAATGTGTAGCACATATTTCGACAGTTCTTCTAAAAACACTTTGAGGCTTAAATTTTCTTTTTCATTTAGTGAATATTTTCCGAAATAAGTAGAAAAATTGTGCCCTCTCTATTGTCTCAACGGTTTGTAAAATAAATATGAATAAAAATTACAAATAGGTATAATGCTTAATAAATACTTTCAATGAAAATTGTTTCCAATATGATCGGACATACAGTTTTAAATTATTGCCAAAAAACTGCGCTTCTCAGCAAAAGGACGTAAGTGCCGGGGAGATAAGCTCTTTTGTTAGTTTTTTTTTTCATATCGTATTTCTTTTTATTTGTAGTGCATTTTTTTGTATAAGCGGCTGCGGAACTCTTCAAGGGCGAGTCCGACTCGCACTTGGCCGCTTTTTTTCAAGGTTTAATCTCCTCAGTATGTAATGGCTTAGATTATTAGCATTTTTACGAGTTACTTTGTTACTTGCCTTCAGCTACGAGACATAACGACGATAGGAACAAAGTTGATCCACCCATGTCTATCCACCCATGTCTATCCACCCATGTCTATCCACCCATGTCTATCCACCCATGTCTATTCACCCATGTCTATCCACCCATGTATATCCACCCACCAATCTATATGCGCCCGCAGATCATGGGAGTGTCACGAACAAAGTTGCCGCTATAATAGAAGCCATCCGCAATTTCGTTCGTGCGGAGAAGACAAAAGCAAGTTATAACCTTCCTTTGCCTCGTTGATTAAGAACGATTCATCATCATATCTTTAATAGTACATTACTGTAGACGCCGGGAAAGAAGAAAGAAGTAGGTATAGATGGATAGTGATACGAAGCCGGCAAGCACTTTTCACGGCCAGAGGCACGTATAGTGCTTTTCTCAAACATATAAAATGAAATAAAAAATACACCACTCAAAAAACCACACGATAAAAGATTTTGAAATTTTCCCTTCAATCCCTCCATTAATTTTTTTTTTACTGGAGTCGTCTGTATTTCGCGTGTGTAGTGTTCGAGTAGACCCTTAGGGCCGTTATACACAACCTTTATAATAAGAATAAATAAAATAATTGCAGAGGATTTTAAATATTGTCTATGGTCTCTGGTGACTTACTTATACATAGACAATATTTTAAATTTATTCATCAACATAATGAATCATACAGATTTGTGTTCTTAATATCAGTTCGCGTGTAATAGGCATATTTTTGCGGATATTTTTGGTCCGACAACCATTCAGCCACCGGAAAAAAACAGCTGTTTAACCTTGTTTTTTTTTAAGAATATTGCTGTTTAAAAGAATATTACTTCCCGGCCTAGGCCTTCAATTTTGTATGAAATCCTTTACAGTTCTTTCGAGTCGTTCCGCCCGAAACGTGATATTTTGAGGCCTGTTTTACCGCACGTAATGACGACATTTCATTGCATGTTTGAGAAAAATACTTCATTATCCGGCTTCTCCTCCTTACCTCTCTGAGAGATTTAATTATATGGCTGTTGGCAGCGGACATCGCTTGCACTCAAGCACCAACCTGACACTTGCTATACCATCTAACAAGACGCGAACATATTCCAGGTCTTTCACGGTACACGCGGTTAAGTTGTGGAACGAGCTGCCGTTATCTTTCAGACAGTCGCAGTCTGTGGCATCACTCAAGAGTAAATTGAATAAGTTGTGGCTTTCCAGTGATTTGTAAAATGGTTGAATATGATTTATATTTATTAAATATTATTGTTATATTTTATTTAGTCATATATTATGTAGATATATATCTATTTATTTATTTATTCATATTTTTTATTCATATACATATAATTTGTACATGGTGTTAGTTTGTCTATCTTCCTTATATCTTCACTCACTTGCTCAAAGGTTAACTGGAAGAGATCCCTAATAGGGATAAGTTCGCCTTTGTACTTATATCTTTTAAGTTTATTGTTTTTGTAACTGGTTACATACATACATACATAATCAGCCATAGGACGTCCACTGTTGGACACAGGCCTCCTCAATAGACTTCCACATGGGCTTGAGTGAGGCGAACCACATCCAGTAAATCCCCGCAACCGTAACCAGGTCGTCCAACCACCTTGCGGATTCGAGTAGACTTTCCAGGCTGCGCTTACCGGAACGCAGTGACTCTGAGCTTCTTTAAGAGGTCCATAGTTACAGACCACGTCTCGGCTCTGTAGGTCATCACCGGTAATATGCACCGGTAATAAGATACATACATATATAAGTACTAGCGGCCGCTCGCGACTTCGTCTGCCTTAGATTCGTTTATCGCGCATAAAAATATTTAAAAAAAAAGTAGATTATGTCTTTCCCCAAAACTCGATATTTTACTAATTTAAATGTGAAGCATATTACCAAGATTTCAAGTTCCTAGCGTAAAAAAAATATTTACTGTCCATACAAATTATGATCCCCTTTTTCGTCCCTAAAAGGTATGTAATTTGACATACATTATAGCCTTTGTCCTATTCTGATACATAACTGGAAAGTTTCATAAAAATTCGTCCAGTAGTAAGTAAGTAGTAGTAATTTTTTATACTTTTACGTTTATAATATAGTAAGGATGAGGATATAGCCACATATACAAAGCTACATAAATCCGAACATAATATTTCTCGTTTTAGTGATCGTGAACCATTGTACTTTCTATTATTAATTTTATAAAAAAATATCTTCATTATATTTTATTCTGTTTCCATGATTATTACTCATTTAAATCAAACAATTTTAACGGATTATATCACATACCTATATTATCTCATTTGAGTTCCCGACGTCTCGGAAGCTTTTCAACATTCGTATGCACACTGGTTGACCCGTTTATTTTAATTAATATCTTCATTCATATAACTTTATAGTATTATCCAAGAAAAGGGCTCTGGGGTCATCACTGAATACAAAAATAGGTATATAAGATATTAGTATCTTTGTACGAAAACTGTAACATCACCGGGAAGGGAATATCTTGTTTCATTGTAATATGGTATTTAAAAAACATACAAACTGTAACAAAGCTTTTTTTATAAAATATTAAACTGCATAGATCAATGGCCTCACAGAAGAAACGATATCTTACGGCGAGATCGCCCAGCTGTCGATGAATCTCGCCATCTCGCTCGCTCGGCTGGGCGTCAGAAAGGGACAGACTGTGGCAATCTGCTCCGAGAACAGGACGGAGTTCTGGACCGCTGTTGTGGGGTCGATCTGCGCCGGCGCTACGCTTTCCACGTTCAATATGATGTATACTAAAGGTAAGCTGTCTTACTTAGAAGATTCCTCTTTTTGTGACATGCTACAAAAAAGAGAATTATTCTGAAGCCCCATGGGCTTAAATTATAAAAAACCATACCAACCCCCCTTCCCCTAATGAAATGTGGTCCATATAAACACAAAGTCACTGCCTGGCCTGTACGACTATGGTTCCATATAGGCAGAAAGAAACTGCCTTTCCTGAAGCCCTAAAAGGCCATGGCTCCAAATAGGCAGAGAGACACTGCCTACCCTGAAACCCTAAATCACCATGGCTCCATATAGGCACAGAAGTACTGCCTAACTTGGCCAAAAACCTTGTGCAAGCCATTGCCTTCCCTCCACCCGAAAAGCATGAAGTCCGCCAGTGACAAACCTTAATAAACCCTGGGGGTGATGAGAATGACTGAAAACGGTATCCTGAAGATGTTGTCTGGACGTCTGGTATGCTCTATGCTAAGTCCCACTCTCGACTGGTCGCTGCCGACTCGGTCAACCGCGACTGTGACTTTCTATAGTTTAAATACGTGTTAACGCACTTGGTCGCCACATAGCTGCATACGTTTCGGTCGCTAAGGGACTGAGTCGCCAGCGACCAGTCGATAGTGCGTAATGGGACTAAGTTACTGGGTTGGTATTGTGATATCCTTCTCGTTTATTTTGTATTTATGTCCCATAAAATACTACTAATATCTAGTTTATTAAGTCGAACACACTATGGATTCCGTAGAGTGTGAAATAATGATTTTTATTTTATATATTTTTTTATTATGATATACTCAAGCCAAAATCCTGTATCCGCTACAGTTGGGTCATGATGATAATTTAAATAAAACAATTTAACGGATATATATCATTTGAATTCTCGACGTTTCGGAAGCTTTTCAGTTTTCCCTGGTCACGAGTATACACCGTGACCGTTAATAACCCGAAAAAATGAAGCTATCGATACCAGAGCCTAATAAAGTCATATATAAAGTCATGTAAGATATAGTCCAAAAACTCATAATTAAGGAGATATTAATTATTTACAACAAATCAAAAGTTAAAAAATCTCCAGTGTAACACACCTTAAGGGCGTGAGCATGACGTAGCCACCTACCTCTTTTACACGTAGATGCACTAACTGTATGGTTGTTAGCCAGTTTCATAAAGAAGTTTGGTATCTATCTACAAAAAGATTTTACTACCGAAAATATTTTCATCACGAGATAAAAGGAACTAAAATACAGTGTAGTGTATTAATCCGAATAATTATAATATCTTATCTTACACACTTCAATCTCAAGTAGCTTTTTTGTTATCACTGAGAATAGAGATAATTAGGTTTGTTCTGTTCTAAGTCGCGAGAGTGGTTCTTCTTATAACTTGCTAGTTTGAAATTGATTGTCACTAAAATGACACATTACAAATGATAACTAATTGTCACGCAAGATAAAATAACATTGAACATTTTATTGGCTGTAATAAATATTATTCGCTTTGCCGCATTATTCTTCGGCTCATTTAGCAGATATCCACTTTGTGTACGGATTTTGTGATGGGAACTCGCTCCAGGCAGTCGCCGAAAACCGAAGACAGTTTCGTGAAAAAGGGCTTGGAAAAGTTCACAGAGAAAGGGCTATAAATCTAGATGAACAAGCAGAGAACAGAATAATGAACATCATAACGGAAGACCCAACTTTGTCATCAAGAGCTGTAGCAAGAATGGTCAATGTTAACTATAAGCTCGTATTAAGGCTATGGCAGGAAAGTACACGGATTAATTAACAATGACGGGCTAGCTAGAGTTGCCTTTTGCCAAAGGATGAATCAGAAATTAGTGGAAGATCCTGGATTTCTAAATAAGATATTATGGACAGATGAATCGTTGTTCACGAGAGAGGGAGTTTTTAATTCCCATAATCAGCATATGTGGTTAGAAGAAAATCCCCATGCGAAAAGGGAAATTTCATACCAGCACAAATTTTCCGTAAACTTGTGGGCTGGCATTATTGGGAATAAAATATAGGTCCCGTCATATTTCCAAATAGACTGAATTCTCACAACTATTTATTATTTCTAAATAATGAATTAAACGACCTGCTAGAAGATGTCGATTTGGAAACCCGACGAACTATGTGGTTCCAGCACGGCGGATGCCCGGCCCACTTCGGCTTGGATGTTCGTAATTGGCTGAATCAACAATACCCCGAGAGATGGATCGGCCGTGGGAGCGAAGTTTTAGCATGGCCTACCCGGTCACTCGCTTTAACTCCGCTAGATTTCTTTCTATGGGAACTCTGAAAGATAAGGTTTACTCAACACCTGTGAACTCCAGAGAAGAGTTGTTAATAAGAATTCAAACGGTTTCAGAAGAAATCAAGAACACTTATGGTAACTTGAATCATGAAATCCGTTCAAGATTGAATATTTGTGCTGAAAACGGCGGTACACATTTTGAAAATCTAATTCATTAAATTACTCGTAATAAAAATGCGTAACTGTTTCATGTTTTTGTTTATTCTACTGTAGGTACAGATTAGCATGATCGCTGTTACAACAAAGTCCCTTTCCTGTATGAGGTAAGAGGTAAGTATAATGTAAAAAAATAAGTAGTATGATTTCCTTCGAATATTATGTAATATGCCTAACAATTTATGGTTGTGATTGTTAGTCAAAAAAAAAGATACCTAAGACACAAAGTTTCGATAATAATGTAAGAGCACTTTCATGTCGTAGCACCTAATAAAGTTTGGATACATAAGTATTTGAGGTATTTTGTGGTGCCAATAAATAAAAATAATTTCAACACAAACATCGTGCTAGACATAACTTGACACTTCTTGTCATTCATGGAATGCAAGTCACGCCATTCGCCTTTCGTCGTATGATGTCGGAGCGATTCGTGAAGTGTCATGCTCGCTCTCTGTTCTTCAACTTGAGATTCCCACCTGAAGGCTTGTTCACAAAGAAGCGGGCAATTAATAAGATTTAATTCGTACTGAAATAGTAATTTAATTAAGACACATAATTAGACCCATGTTGCCATGTTGATATAACATTATTTACTCGTACTGTCGTCAAAATATGTGGTTTAAATCTTTCGGGTTATTAACGGTCACGGTGTATAATCCGTTAAATTGTTTTATTTCAATGAATAATAATCGCGGAAACAGAAGAAAATATCATGATGATAATGTTAATGATTATATTGACTTTTAGGTGAACTTACCCACGTGGCCAGCATATCAAAGCCAAAGTATGTCATCTGCTCGCCGCTTGCCTACAAGTTGCACGCGAAGACCTTCAAGACTTTGAAGTACATTGAAAAGATCATCATCTGTGGAGAAGAAAAGCCGGCGGGCACCATCTCTTTTAATGACTTGGTGAGTTAGTATAAAAAACCGGCCATGTGCGAGTCGGACTCAAGCGCCGAGGGTTCCGTGCAAAATTTTCGCTACAAACGGCCGTATCTATGAAAAATCCAGTGCTAGCAGAGCCCAACTCCTAAGTAAAATGTACGCGGTGTTCGATCATTTAATTTGGTTACTGACACAGACAGACATAAAATCATATTGTTTTTAGTATTTGTTTGTCAGAAATACATCATCTGTAAAAATTTCAACTGTCTAGCTATCACAGTTCATGAGATACAGCCTGGTGACAGACGGACAGACAGACAGTCAGACAGACAGACAGACATACAGACAGACGGACAGCGGAGTCTTAGTAATAGGGTCCCATTTTACCCTTTGGGTACGGAACCCTAAAAAGGAGGACTCGAGCTCTAGGGGTTCCACTAATAAGGTTACAACATTGTAGGCGTACTTTTATATTTTTACACCTTAAATCCACCATAGCTTAATATCCAATATAAATTTCAACTTGATACCTTAAGTACCCCACCTACTACGAAAGTCTACCCGCCGAACTGCGAACTGAACCATCTGACGAAACATTTAAACGACAATTGTGAAACTTTTTAAAGAAAAATCCATTATATTCCGTGAAGGAATATATGGATATATAAATAGTGTATATTTAGTATTGTTTTATTTAGTTTTAGTATTTTTCTGACAATCCCATGTAGGTGATATTGTCATTTTTATGTAATTAAGTTATTAGCATATCTTTAAATCAGTCTATCATAAATAATTAATAGATAATGACATGTTACCTTTTTCATCTGTGACATTTCCGTTTTGTATATCTATTATGATTTTATTTTATTTTATTATTTCTTTGTATTTGACGATCATAATTTAAATTCGTGTAAATTGACTAAATGTAATTTATATTGTAGTTTATTTTATGAAATGAAGTAACCTAATCTAATCTAAGCCGTTCTTGATATAAAAATGGAGATACAGTGTGACCGTCACACAGCAAAACCTTTAAAAAAATCCAGGCATAAACCGTGGCTATACAACCTGTAAAGACCTCCTTCAATAATTACCTTCTTAAAAATTAATGCCATTGTAGAATAATAGTTAGTTCGATAATAGCTATCTGTGTTTCTTCAAAATCAAATACAAGTCCTGTCTGTGTTTGAGTCGGTCTATTAATTGAAATTCCAGGTGTCAACTCAGAATGTAAAGTTTGAGGAGTTCAAGGCAGTTGACGTTGAAGGACCAGATGACACGCTGTTCGTGCTGTACTCTTCTGGCACCACCGGCCTGCCAAAGGGAGTGCTGCTGACGCATAGGAACGTCCTGATCTCCAGTTGCTCGTGAGTTTAACTTCTATTCTGTTTCTGCGACTTGAGCTTGATCATAGGGTTTTTTATGTTATTGGGGGGCAAACGAGCCGAAATATGACAGACACCTGCAACATCAGAGAAGTCACAAGTACGTTGCGGTCTTGTCTTGAAGGTTTAAAAATCGCATCGGTCGGGAAATACTGCCGGCAACCACTTATTCCACAGATCATTCAGCTCAGTTCAGAAGTCAACTAGCTTGAATTGTTATTAAAAGGTCGGCTATTTCACGCATATTTTTTTGTCATAATTCTATATCGCATAATCTCAATAGGCATAATGATCTATAAACATAATTTAGTTACGCCGAATCCTGTTTTCAGCGAATCTATTTTCGCCGAATGGTCTTTACGCGTAACTTTTTAATGGCGAAAACCTACTTTTCTGGCAGCAGTCATCTTTAGTTCGGGATTACAGCTTTAACCTAACCTACTTTACCCTGCTACCAGTAAGTTTTTTTTTGGTTAGAGGTTGAATTTGCACCTAACTAAAGTTCGGCGATACTAAATGATACATATTTAGATTCGGAAAAATAATGATTCGGCACGATGAACATTTAGCGAAATCAAATTATGCGAAACCTATTCGGCGAAATCAGTTTCGGACATTAAAAAACCATGCGAAATAGATATCACCTGTTATTAAGTACCTTGCAGCTCATGCGTTGATAATTATGAACGAATAATCCATCATCATCACCATTTTTGTCAAAAGATATCAAACGATGACTTCTGGACATAGTTCCGAACGGATCTCCACAACGAACGTAAGCTGCTCTCATCCAACGGTTTTCTCCGATCTGAAGGGGCTTACAGCTCTGAGTGACCTTCTATCCGTATTTCTTCGCTTTTCCGTGTTGTTATATGTGTCATCATGGTGACAGCGACCGTTTTTACCAATATACTGTTTCAGTTTAGGTTCAAGACTCACCGAAACCAAGATAAACGCCATCAAACTTTGTTACGACGAAAAACCAGTTTTTTTTACTTTTCTTAAAAAATACACGCTTTCTGAAGAAAAGTACTAGCAGGCTCATCTGCTCGTTTGTGAACATTAAATCATTTAAATTAAACAATTTAACAGATTGTATCGCGTATATTATCTCATTTGAGTTCCCGAAGTTTCGGAAGCTTTTCAGCTTTCCATGGTCACGAGTTGACTGAAAAAAGATATATTTTCCTCTTTCAAAGTTAGAATTTAAGCAAACTACCCATGATGAGATGTATTACAGGATCCCAAGCTGGTGGTCCTGTAATACATCGCGATAATATATTCGTTAAATTGTTTTATTTAAATGAGTAATAATCGCGGAAACGGAAGAAAATATTAATATTAAAGCATGATTGTGTTCTAGTAAAGGCATTGAAACAGCAACACCGCCCATATACCTGATCGTGACGCCATGGTTTCACACCATGGGGCTGCTGGGGTCGCTCCTCTACCTGGCTGGTGGGAGGAACATGGTGTACCTGCCCAAGTTCGAGATGGAGCTGTACTTAAAGTGCATTGAAAAGTACAAGGTAAAGAACAAGAACCTCCTTCTTTTTGTTGAGGACTTGATGAGGAAGAATTAGATTCTCTTTGATTTTATTTTGTTTGTCATTTTTGTGGTCACAAAAGCTAGGTTTCGGATATTTTCATGCCAGACAAGCTGTCATCTGGTATCAATGCGTCCACTACCGAACGCATTGATATATATACTTACCTACTACACTGGCTCAGTGGCCCAAAGAGTATCTTGGCCACCGAGAGAAGAGAACGCCATTTTTCTTGGTGCTGCCCTATCTCACGCCAAACGGGTGTTTCAAGGACGCACAAATCCTTCTGCACCTCGTTATACCGGCAGTATCTTGGACGGCCAAACGGACGTTTTGCTCTCGGTTGCCCCTGATACACCTTCTTGTCGGCTCGATTGTCTCCTATCCTCTCAAGATGACCCAGCCAGCGGGGACTTTGCGTGTGGCTTTGATCTCCCCGATTATATTGGGCATAGTTACCAGCTCTTCTAGCTCCATTCTTCTTCTTTCGTCTTCTTCCGTTGTCTCCAGCTTCCATCCTTATCTGTTATTGGTACCAGAATTTTCCGCCAAATTTCCCTTTCAAGCTTGTTGATAATAAATTTGGGATCCAAATTTAAGCACGTGGCATCTTCCACCTTCATTCCTAGGAACAGAGGTGGCAAAAAGTGTGTAATTTATGAGAATTGCAGTTTAAAATCTACATACTTATGTGTGTAAGTCCTGTATGTGGAATTGTAAGACTCAAATTCATGTATTTTTATAGGATTAGCCTATCTAACGGTATTGACGTCCATGGTGTATCGTCTTTGTCTGTATTGCCACTGTAAAAAAGGATATTTTAACCTGAATAACGTTTTTCATCTAAGCTATCTATCAGCCACAGACGTCCACTGCTAAACATAGGCATACTTTTTAGGGTTCCGTATTCAAAGGGTAAAACGGGACCCTATTACTAAGTCTCCGCTGTTCGTCCGTCTGTCGGTTTGTCCGTCTGTCACCAGGCTGTATCTCATTAACAGTGATAGTTAGACACTTGAAATTTTCACAGATGATGTATTTTTGTTGCCGCTATAACAACAAATTCTAAAAACATGTGTGTCCATCTATGTCAGTAACTAAAATGACAGAACAGCGCGTACACTTTGCTTTGGAGTAGTGCTTTGCTAACACTAGACACACGGTCCTTTGTAGCGTAGGTGTATTTGTATGGAATCTTCGGTGCGCGAGTCCGACTCGGACTTGGCCGGTCTTTTTCTATGCTATTCTATGCCTATTAAGCTTCGGTTTTTAATAAGTAGCTTCGGTTTTCACGTGGTAATTATGTTTACTGGGATTGCAATTTCAATGAAATCTAGTTTTATTGGAGTATTTAATTTCCTAATTCCTTACTTTCAGATCACCCGTCTGACAGTGGTACCGCCAATGCTGGTGGCACTGGTCAAGTACCCTGGGAAGCACGACCTGAGCAGCGTGGAGCTGATCTACAGCGGGGCAGCCCCACTCACGAAGGAGACCGCTGAAGCTGTTAAAAACAAGTTCGTATTAGGCAACATCATTCTTAAGCGCTTTTTCAAATTTCTTCGGAAACACCTACGTTTGGCTGTATTTTGTTACATATCTTCACTACTCTGAAATTAGTTATTCGAAGTTCGTATCGCGCCATCTCGCCCACTTAAATACAGTTTAACATGAGAGCAAGAGGGATGGCGTTCGTATCGAACGTCGAATTTCGAGATTCAGAGTAACCCTTCTGTTTGCCTTCTTACTGACTTCTGCCGAGACCGGCTAGTTACCAACTCTGGTATAGTTTGGCTCTTCTCAATTGTATTTTTCGCTTTGATCCCCAATCTTTCAAACAAGTTTGATTGTAAGTACAAACAATTTTGTTGTAGTGGCACGTGCTAACTCGGTAGCTAGCGGCTATGCGATAATAGAGACACTGGCCTTTGTTTGAAAGATTAGGGCTCGAAGCGAAAAATTCACCTGGGAAGAGCCGAACTATAAAGTCAGCATCAAATAGTATCATGCACATACTGCACTACATTGCACATTTACAAACTATTTGATAATTATAATTATAATAATCATTTTGAACCTCTTTCTTCCATTCCTATAGGGACAAATCTAACTATTGCCAGTCCGTTGCATCTGTTCACTTATTCCCGGCTTCTTCCCCTTTAGTCTGGTTCGGACTAGGGAGTGCAATAACCGACGATATTTCATAACTTACAATTGTATCGGTTAACAGTAACTGGTTAATCGGTTATTTCAAAACTTCTAAACTATCATAGACTAAATACAGCGAAAAATGCTATAATTGCCTTACAAATGATGAACCTCGATGATAACTAGAAAAATATGTATTAACTTAAGTTAACAATGATGAAAGATTACAAAAACAAAATTTCCTTCAGGCTCAATAGAAGAGATCAATCAAATCACCTCTATTTGATTGATCTCTTTGATTGAGCCTGAAGTAGATATTGTTTTTTATTATTTAACTTAAGTTTATAACTTAAGTATATATACAATTAACTTCATATAAAAATTAATATTTAAGCGATGGGCAAATAAAATTATGATATATAGAGACCTAGTTCTTGCAAAAAATTAAATAACCGATAACCGATTATACAATTTTCTATAACCGATTATGTATTTCGGCCAAAATAACCGATTATAACCGATTCTATCGGTTTCGGTTATAACCGATTTGCATTCCTTAGTTCGGACTCTCTTTGTGAATTCTACTTAAGACACGAACCTGGCCAATAATCAGTTCCTTCAAGCCCTCGTTGGTGACTGTAAAATGTGATAGCGAGTGTCTAGGAGGATATGCTTTTCGAAGCGCTAATTTCAAGTTTTTCCTTTGTTCTCAAATGTTGTAGATCTGAAAGTTATATTGATATCTTACAGGTTCACAAACGCAAGCGCGGTGCTACAAGGCTACGGTATGACCGAAACCACCCTGGCCATTACGAGAGACAATGATGACTCTATCACCCCCAAAATAGGAGGCGTGGGGATGGTCTCGTCTGGAGCTATCATAAAGGTAGGGTTACCAATATACGCGAATTGTTTCCCAGACTATCGTAAGATTTACACAACAATTAAACAAAAACTATTTGTTTCGGTTTCGGTGATAAGCGTGAGTTGCAAAATGAAACAGGAACTGAGGTATTTTGGGAAAAATTGTTTGTAGAAAAGAAAAGACCTTATAAAGGTGAAATAAGCTTCTCCCTGGGTAATTTCCAAAGCCCTATAACATGGGGATGTGGTCCTTCAAGAAGCGAGTAAACAGGTCACTCAAAGGCTGGCAACGTATGGGTGACTCCTCGGATGTTACAAATATCCATTAGGTACAGTGACCACTTTTCATCAGGTGGCTTGTCTGCCCGTTTGCCACTTCAAGAAAAAGTATTTTCTTGAGGCACAGAAAAGATAATATTACAACTGGTGAAGGTTGCGGGTGGATAACATCCCTATACGTGTCCATGCAAATAATTTCTGATTTCTGACATACCCAGCTCCTCTATCTATATTCTACTGTGTAACTTATCTCCAGGTTTTAGATCTCAAAACAAGGAAACCCGTAGGACCTAATCAGCCTGGGGAAATCTGCGTAAAAGGTGGTCTGGTGATGAAGGGCTACGTGGGCAAGGATCGCAGAGACGACTTCGATGATGAAGGGTTTTTCAGGACCGGAGACATCGGGTACTACGACCAGGATGGGTACTTCTTCATTGTGGATCGACTGAAGGAGCTAATCAAGTATAAGGCGCATCAGGTGATTATGTTATTTTATCTTATTTGCACTAAGAAAACACACCGTACAAAATACGAATAAACTGTAATGCATTCTCCACCAGTCAACCTTAGAGCAAAGCAGGGAGATTAGAGGCAGTTCATGGACTTATACGCAACTACAAATAACATATAGACGTAGATACTCAAATACATGAATCACACAAACTTTAGAGAAACTTAAGGCCATTGATACTACGACTTTCAGTGAAAAGTCGTGAAGATTATTTTCATGTAAGTAGATGCAGGTATATTTCTAATTGATAATCATGATAACCAGATTGATAATCCTTTTATTTGCTCAGGAACGGGTCCCCGTACAGCCACAGCAAACTTCTCGAAAGGGCCTCTACGTGTTAGATCCATATCCTCACGCAAGCCTCCCAAACATTTAAAGTATTCAAGCCTGAGACACAAAGGCGAGATACATAAATAAGACAAATTCATAGTGGGGTAGTACAAAAATTAATTCACTGTTAAGAAATAAAGGAAATCGAACCCAAGTGTACCTCTTGATACTTGAATTTACAAGAGCAATTAGGAAGATAATTATTTTTTCAATGCTAACACTTACAAGACATAGACAAGACGACAAAAGAGAAATTGAGATATATAACTAGACACTGTCTCAATAGTTGGCATGCATATAATGTATTCACAATCAGGGTATCATCTATAGGAATTAACATGTCAAGCACTGGGACATTTATCTTACATCAAATGTACTTGAGGCTGGGAATTTAAAAGCGTCTACAGAGAGAAGTATACACCTTGTTATACAAAAATGTGTCGCAGGGAGATTACTTTAATCTGCAGCTACTAACCTACCAACTACATATAGTTCATTAGAAATCATGATGCAGGTGGCACCAGCAGAGATAGAGGCAGTCCTGCTGCAGCACCCAGCAGTGCGCGATGCAGGCGTAGTGGGCGTACCCAGTAAGAGTGCTGGCGAGGTACCTCGCGCCTTCGTGGCGCTACAACCTGGAGCCAGCACCACGCCTGAAGAGTTGCAAGAATTCGTCGCTGAACGTGTATGTTGGCTTTCGTTTTGTCGTAACATTTTGAAAACTTTGGGTGCATTTTTAAATCCAAAAGACATTCGTATGAATTTCAACGATCCGCATAGATAGTTCTAAATGTAATCATTAGTATTAAATGCAGCAATCGTTTAGTACATCTCAAATACAAGGACCCGATTTTACATTGAGGGGCATGATTCTTATCTACATACTGTTGAATTGATTGTGCAACTCTCGACTGATTATTTACACAAAGAATTATGTTTAATAACGCTACGCCACAATTTTTTTTGCAGGTATCCTTTCGTTCCTATTCTTGTCGCTTTCACAATTTATTATGCTTAAGATTATAGTAATAATACCATCTATTGAGCACCTCACATGACTTCCTAGTCATTACTCTATGATGTTACTGCAATTAATTATCTATAATGTTATTGTGCAGCTCTCGAACCCAAAACACCTGCGCGGCGGTGTGCGCTTCGTGGCTGAGATCCCCAAAAACCCCAGCGGCAAGATCCTGCGCAGAGAGCTGCGTGCGCTTGCGCAGGGCAAGAGCAAGCTCTGACCGTACTGATCCACATCAATGTCGAAGTAATCGAGAACCGGTTTACTTATCCAACATTTGATCTTCATTTAAGGATCAATCATACCGCCGTAAAAAATACGTTGACGCACCTTAAACGAAGTGACGTGGCTGAATGTATAGAGAAAATGAGACGCCAAGACATGACATCACGTGTACTCAGTGTTGAGCTTCAGTGTGGTAGGTAAGCGTAAAAATCGGGACGCGAAAGTCACTGCGTTTACGATGTGTCAGCGTATTTTGAACGGTGGTGTGGTTGATTTGCTGACCATTTGGACTAATTTTGTATGAACTATAATTCACTTAGAGTCTTATCGGAAAGGCTCACAAGTCCCAGACCTCACTAGGGCTGTCGCGTTTTTGCTCAAAGACGGCATTGTAAATATTCCTACAAAATGTACATAATAAAAAATAAATATATTTCTACATCTGTATCTTTTTTATGAACAGTTCCAATCTCAATGCGTTACCGAGTATTTCGATTAAGATTTGAGATGTATCGAAAAATATGAAAATCCTACTAGAATTATTTTCTTCTAAAATTTGTTCATACAAACAAAAATAGTATGATCAAAAATATTCAAAAACTAGAAAAAAAATGTGTCCCCCAGCATGTTACCGCTTTGTATTAAAAAGCTTAGCGCATTAGCACCAGTCAAGACCATGCGTGTGCGCAATGTTGTGATGTAGCAGGGCGACTGCTACCACATATCCCTTGATCCGGATGGGATCTGAAGGGTTTCCTGACTAGCTCAAGGAGGGAAAACTACGGGGACGGCGGTTATGAGTGAAAACACAATCGGTCGGACGATAAATGGCTCGACGGCCTTATATTGAATAGAGAACTTAGGTCTAGTGTTAAGGACGCGGATGTCCTGGCTACGGGTTATCGCTTATACAAGTTAGCGGGGACAGGAGTCCTCCGGCAAAGGTTATGGCCCTAGCGGCCGTTTAACGTAAGAGCCGTAGCTCTTAGGTACTTATGCTAAGGATCAAGTATCCCGTGGCGAACGCGGAACGGAACCACACTGCCACGCCGGGATACGGGAGCGTTTGGTCGAGGGCCAACGCGGATAACCACACTGCCTCGGGACCGCACGAAACCTTCCTTCTGGCTGACGCGGTTAACCGCACCGCCTGAGAGGAAAGTCAGGATACCAGGACCTTGGCTGATGCGGGGGAACCACACCGCCTAGGACTGGTTGGAAACTTCCTTCCGGCTGATGCGGGTAACCGCACCGCCTGATAGGAAGGGGAGGAAGGCTGGAGGACTAGGACTCCCTTTGGGCTGACGCGGTTAACCGCACCGCCTCGCAAGGGGGGATAGCAATGTCTACACGAACTCACAATTGGACCGCTATAACGACCCGCTCGTTCGGAGCGCGAGCAGACACTGCCTGCAGGTACAGCGGGCTCGCGGCTTATATACGGTCGCGCGGGCTGAGGCGGGGCGCGGCTCGGCCCACACACGACGCGGTGACGTCACTCACTGCATCGGCGCGCCCGTCTGGTTTGCTCGTTATAATGTAACTACTTACTACAAGTGTAAGTACTTTCCTGCAAGTATAAGAACGGAAAAGAGATGGCGCTGCTCTCAATGTTATTTTCTAACAAACCCAATATGATCATATTCGAAATACAAATGTTGTTACTCATGAAACTGTTTATTATCAATATCATTGCAGACTTGTTCAACCTGGAAAATGACTCAATCCATTGGATTAATAGATTTAATTTTAATTTATAAATATATATGAAGGACTGTCTATTTATAAACCATACGATTAATAAATCATTGCAAGTTCTGGGAAGTATTTTTGTCATCACAAATATTCGGCAATAGTGATAATAGTAAACTCAGGCGCAGTGTCAATAGAGCGGCAAGGGCAACACACTTCTGCAGATTTAAAAATGTTACAAAAACTGAACTTAACCCTAAACAAAATAGTATGTCCTGTCTAAATAAATCTGTTAAAATGAAAATGATTCAAGTAATTTGTGTTTTATTTCAAAGAAAAACCTTACTCATCCAAATATATAAAATCCTACAGCTTTATAAGACGCAGCTCCACCCACACATGGTAAACTGTTCTCGTCTGTGGGCTGGTGCTCCCCAGTATCAGCTTCTCCCTCTAGACCGCATTCAACAGAGAGCGACTCCTATTGTCGGGTGCCAGTGCATTTTAGATCGGCTTGAGTCCTTGGCACTGCGTAGAGAAGTAGCCTCGCTCTGCATTTTCTATCGTTTGCATAACGAGGAATGCTTCGAGGAAACAACTGTTCGTTTTGCTAGAAATTTTCTACCTCTCACTACTAAAATATGGAATAAATTGTCGTCTACAGTATTTTTGGACTGATGCGACCTTCAAGCTTTGAAGATAAGAGCGTACTGCCACCTGAAAGGCCAGCAACGCACTCGTGATTCCTCTGGTGTTGCAGGTGTCAATGGACGACGGCGATCGCTTACCATGAGGCAGTCTGTCTGCTCGTTTTCCCCCTAATAACATAAAAAAAGGAAAATAACAGAGCAGCAGCACTAAAATTAAGATTGAGAAGAGACAATATTTTTTTGACCATAATACATTTGGTACGCCAACTCAAAGGTGTCGTCACATTTGAGTACGGAGTATACTAATTAGTATGGAGCAGTTTCTGACTTCTAGAGTACTCTTTTGTATTAAGTTCCATATAGACATTTGATCCTTACGAAAAACAGAATCGATTGTTATACACGGTGATTTTTTAGTCACTGGCCATATTTATTCCAGGCACTAAGGTAACACTAAAGGAATCTATTTCGAAAGAAAATATTTTTTTTACTTATTTTTTAAAGTGTTTCTCACGAAACGTGGTCGTTACGAGAATTGCTATTACAATAACAAAATTTATCTACAGCTATCAGTGACAAAGTCAAGATAATAATTATAATCTCGGCAGCTGTGAACTCTAAGCCAGTTTGTACCTAGCTACGTGACGGCAAATACCATTTATTGTGATAGATAATTTAATAATTCGTAAAAAACTTGTTTTAGGCTCCTATAAATTTGTGTGCCGTCGCGTTTTTTGCTTTAAAAATAAAGGTTATTTATGTGTTTTTTTATACTTTAACGTTATTTCCTTGTATAGTCCCCAGCATCAATATCTGCCATAACAAATCGAGCGAAAATATCTGACACGTCCTACCGGCTCTAGAAAATAGAGTCATCAGATTTTTTGCGCGCTTTGTTGTGGCAGATATTAAGAGTCCCCAGCAAGCTCGGCTGAATTTCACCTTCCCATACAAACGGAGTTTAGTTCTCATTTTAAAAATACGTGTTAGATTGTAACGAAACTTTGCATATACAATGACATGAGTTATATCTGGGCCTGAAATTCGTTTATATGGCTCAAGTTTATAAAACAAACGATATACAGCAAAAACAAGTTTTGTATGAAAAACTTAAATTCGCTGTATTTTTTTTAGTATGGTATCTGAAGCTACATAAAGTAATTAAAGGCCTGCATATACCTTAATTTATTCTAAACACAAAGTTTTAGAGCAAACTAGCTTGTCGTTTTAAAATGAGAGCGTAACTGCGTTTGTATCGAGAACCGAGCTTACCGGGGACTCTTAATGAAGGTGACTGTAACACATTTTTAGTGGTATTATTGTAAAGTGAAGTGTTAAAAATGTTCAAAAATCCGAACTATGTCTATGGACCTTTGGACGTGGATGTACCAATGAGGATCAACTTTGGTGAATTTATTTTAACCAAGCTTTTGGAGCAGAAGAATAAAGTTGCTATTGTGAGTATATTTTTTATTAAGAATACCCTGTTAATTATGGACTGACTAGTTCTTCAGGTAACATTGCATAGTTTAAGAGTTCCCGGTAATATCGGTTCTCCATAGAAACGTAGTTACGCTATCGTTTTAAAAACCGACTAGCTCGTTTGCTCTGAAACAATGTACTTGAATAAGTTAAGGTATATGCAGGCCTGTAATTAGTTTATGTAGCTTCACATATCATAGTAAAAAATACAGTGAATTTAAGTTTTTCAAACCAAACTTGTTTTTGCTGTATATCAATTGTTTTATAAACTAGAGCCATATAAACTAATTTTAAGCCTAGATATACCTCATGTCATTGTGTATGCAAAATTTCATTACAATCCAACTCGTAGTTTCAAAATGAGAACGAAACTTTATGGGAAGGTGAAATTCGACCGAGCTTGTTGGGGACTCTTAAGATCCAGATTGATGATGATGATCCAGACACCCTTTGTGATGGACTGATCAAGTGGAAACCCCACTTTTTGACAGCCTTCATCCCAGTACATTTACGCCTTCGCGACCTTCGCGGCATTGCGATTGTATTTGGATGACGGCTGTCAAAAATTCGTTGCTAGAAAAATTAGAAATTTTTTACTGTAAATTATTGTGCGTGATATACCACGGTTAGAGAGAGATGGCGGGAGACAAAATAAAGCTGTGCAGCAACCTCCATAACCACGACTACTCTGCCAAGAGTACACGACAGCCCGTGACACACGGAGCGATAATACCTATATATTAAGATATCGTATAGCAAGGTATCTTACGATATATTTGAGTATATTTTGCGCAACTACAGAATGTAATTTTTTTGACGTGCGATCGGACTCAAATTTATTTATCTGCTCCTTTTTTGTGTGTCCTTGAGTCCGGACGGATTTTAGTTTTGCTGATAAAGCAACACGCAAATCAGATCCGGCATGATAATCGTTTTCTGACTAACAACAAGTCTAACGCTATCATGGTGGTTAGATCCATGTTTCACAAACAGCCTGTATATTGTAAAAACGTCATCTTGCTTTGCCGGCTACGACCATAATTGCGGCAGAAATACATATTTTGATATATTTGTTGTGTGAGGGGCTTAGCTATATACTGTAAGATATCTTAAATTCTTTCGCATTCTTTAATATATATTATCGCTCCGTGTGTGACGGGCTTAAGGAGAAGATAATGAGATAATCAAAAGTGAATTCATTATTCTTAAGTTATCCGAAAATGATATCACTTAACATATTTGAATGAAACGGGGAGCAACTTATGTACTGAGCGGCATGATTCGGTCCATTCCAAGGACGTTAGTCATGAGACACGAGCGGACCCGGTCACTGCCTTTCTTCTGACAGCACAGCTAAAAAATGTCTCTAATGGTGGTTTTCTAGTTTCAAAACGCTTTCTTCAGATCAGTGAAAGCACCCAAACGTCAATAACCTACGACCAAATCAGCCAACACGCGGTGAATCTCGCCGTCTCGCTCTCTCGCCTAGGCGTGCGACAAGGAGAGGCGATCGCGATATGCTCAGAGAATCTGCCGGAGGTGTGGAGTTCGGTTGTGGGGGTGATATGCGCAGGAGCAATTATGACGCCTCTTAATGTGGGGTATAGTGCAGGTAATGTTTAGTTTGCGATTACACGTATAGACGTTTATTAAGTCGGTAACACATACAGGTTGTCCCTAAAACCAACGCCAAAATGAAGAGGGGTGATAGAACAGCTCATTAGCTACCATATTAAGTAATTTTGAATATAAGAAAAAATCATGGTTTTCAAGATATTGGCACTTTTAAAAAGGAATTTGTAATTTTTTGTTTTTTAAGAGCCAATATCTCGAAAACCATGATTTATGCCATGCTTATGAGCTGTTCTATCACCCCTCTTCATTTTAGCGTTGGTTTTAGAGAAATCCTGTACATAAATATAATTATATTTTGACGACCGGTTTAGCTCAGTGGGAGTAACGTTGCCTGCGAAGCTGAGGTCCTGGGTTCAAATCCCGGTAAGGGCAAATATTTGTGTGATGAGCATAAATATTTGTACCTGAGTCTTGGATGTTTTCTATGTATATAAGTAATATATCTATTAAATATATCGTCGTCTAGTACCCATAACACAAGCGTTATTGAGCTTACCATGGGACTAGTTCGATTTGTGTAAAAAAATTGTCCTGTAATATTTATTTATTTATTTATTTAATTAAGCTCAATGTAACATCTACAAACCTTATCATCATTCTCCTGCCCTTATCCCATCCATTAGGGGTCGACACAGCTTTTTCCTTCAATACTTCCCTATCACCCATCATCTCCTCGTTTTACTCATGACATCTTTCCTTTTGTCTTTCTTTTCTTCCACAGCCTTCCACATTCATACTCAACGCTTGTCTCGCTACGAGGCTCTCGTCTCTCCGCATCGCGTGCCCGTACCACGCTAGTCGGTTAGCCTGTAACTTATCTGTTACGAGCTAACCCACTAGCGTTGGTGCTACTTTCAGACTGCCTCGTATATACTCATTCCATTTCATTTCATTTGACGACACGTTTGGCTCAGTGTGCAACCCAACCGCCTATGAAGCTGGCAGTCCCGGGTTCGGATCGCGGCCAGGGTAAGTGTTTGTGTGATGAGCACGAATGTTTGTTCCTGGGTCTTGGATGTTATCTATGTATTTAAGTATTATAATTTATCTATATATTATGTATATCGTCGCCTGGTCACCATAGTACAAGCTAAGCTTAGTTTGGGACTAGGGGGGTTAATGCCTTATAAAGTTTTGACATTTGGTATCCGAATCAACTGTCATAGCCCATACAAAATCATGACACTTGATTCTGATTCCGAGCGTCAAACGCGTTAGGCAATAGGGGGGTAGGTCGATTTGTGTAAGATTGTCCCTGATATTTATTTATTAATTTTATTCCTTATTCTATCCATTCTTGTCACAACACACATCCATCGTAACATTCTCATTTCTGCCACAAACATTCTCATTTTATCTATCCCCTTTACAGTCCAAAACTCTGACACATACATGACGATGGTGTCAATCATTTTCATCGACAAAAAAATTCCTATAATGCTTTGTTTCATAGAATATTCATTTCATCGCTAGTTTTTCCCCTGAAACAGCAACGAGTTTTTCCATGTGAAGCCGAGTTTAGGCTCTTTCGAATCGGCTCAGTGAGTAGTTGCTGGATATATCCAAAGAAAAGCTCTCTCAGCAATAAAAGCTTATCACAAAAATATAGTATTCGACAGAAACTTATTGATGATTAACATTTTTGTTTCAGGTGAAATGACCCACGTGCTAAACATCTCCAAACCTGCTTACATCATCGCATCTCCAAGCTGTTACAAGATCCACGAAAAAATCTTCAAATCCCAGAAATTCGTGAAGAAAATCATCGTCTTCGGCGATAACCCGGCAAATACCATCTCATTCAACGAATTAATCAAAGAAGATGTCAAAATTGACAGTTTTGTGGTTCCAGAGGTGAAGGGACAGACAGACACACTGTTTATTTGGTACTCGAGTGGAACTACGGGGCTGCCTAAGGGAGTTATGATTACACATCTAAACGCGATTGCTATTGTTCTTCTGTAAGTATATCTTTGATGAAGCAACTGAATCAATATAATTATGGATTATTTTTCAGTTATAACATTAATTTGAATAACAATTGTGGTATTTCGACATGTATAGAACAAGCAATAGTTATATTGATTCAGTTTTTTCATTAAAGAACAGCGCTATCTTTCTTGCTGTCCTAATACTTGCTAGAAAAGCATTAGAACAGAGACGTAGCGTGATACGCATGTCTTGGAGTATGACTAATGCACTTGGATTGTATTCCAAAATTTCAAGCCACGTACGTAAAGTAGTGATAGCTCAGTTGCTTAAACCACTTCTGTGTTAAAGAAGAGGTCGCAAATTCAAATCCTGCCCAGGAGCCCATGGACGCAAAAGTGGGGGCCATATAGAAAACAATAGATGATATCGTGAACTAAAAAAAACAATCAAGTAATTCAATCAATTACCAAGTCAGGCCTACTTACTGAGCAGTAATAGCCTAGGACCCAACAAATTCTCAATTCGCCCCTGTAGCTAGGCCATTTAGAAAGAAAGAAAGAAAGAAAATAAAGTTATTCGGTAGCATAGTGTATGCAAAAGAGAAAAAAATTAACAAAATACGTACACGGAGAGCTGCATGCACGATTACATTTAGTTTTTCACCTATCATGATTTGCAGGCCACAGATGAAGGACACTACCGAAAACCACTCAGCCTTCCTCAGCGTGACTCCCTGGTTCCACGCCATGGGTCTCATGTTCTTCTTCATCAACCTGTCGGTGGGACGGAAGATAGTCACCCTAAATAGATTCGAACTGGACGTTTACATGAAGACCGTGGACAAATACAAGGTACGAGTGCTGTTCTTAATTCAAAAATTCAAATTGAAAATGTTTTATTTCGGACAGTATCCATAATCTGTGAGTATTAATACTAAATTACGACATAATTTTTCATTCTTTTAATTACTTTAACTTTATACTGACCCAATTCCAGTGTGTAGTAAAGCCGTACGATAAATAAATAGGGCTCATCCAGAAATTACTCGAGGTTTTTTGGATCACATTTAGACCCTTTTTTTATTTTTTTTACTACTTAAATTGTTAAGTAACTGATTTTGGTTGTATTAAGTTGACCTTGGATTTATTTTCGTTTCTGTACATAAATGCGTTATGCAAATGTACCTCGGAAAAATGAGACTCTTATTTTAAGGTACATGGGTAAATACAAAAATAGAATACAAAATCGTTTAATAACATACAGTGACATTACAAGTGAATAACCATACATGGAAATCAAGGATGAGCGTAAAATGAACACTGCTCGATACTTTTACACACAACAGGAAGTAGCTGTGTCCCCTACACTAGGCTCAGCCTGTCTCGTAGGTTGACACTATTTTAAGTTTGACAGTTGCAGTTTATCTGGCGCTTAAGAATTACATAGTTTTGGCAAATGATTATTAAATATTTACTTTTACGTGAAGCAATTTTTGAAATTAAGGAAATAATATTAACCATCTAAATCATGGCGATTATTGGAGTAATAAAAGTTAAAGAACACGGGATGTGTCAAACGGAAAGGTATGCTCGTAGGTGTGGGTGTGTATATACACAAGATAAGTGTGCGTGTGTGAATGTGTGTGTGAGCCGGGTAGGTACTATGTAATATTTTTTTCTGTCTCCTGGTAATTCAAAGTTCTTAACCAATTTTGTGTTTTAATTTTGACCTTTCTTATGGAACAAGTTTTAATGTCGCATATACCGTTTACTCTCTTATATATCGATAAGAACTTGTAGGTACCGAGTCTTTTCGCGAATTTGGACACGACTTCAGGTACAGGAGTTATAAATGTTTGTTTTTGCAATCGCTCTTTAAGTTAATCACGATTTTGTGGGCGACAACAGTGCACCGTAATATGTAAAGCTGCCGAACACTGAGCACTTCACTCTCCCTCTATAATTCGTAGGTTGGATGCATTCGAGGTCTCCAGTGCATGACTTTTAACAGCGAACGCTGGGCTCTCTCGAGGAGTATTATAAAAGTGCCTGTACTGAATGAGCCCTTAGTTACAAAGAATGATATACAGATAATTTTTGTCATGAATGTCGTTTTCTTGGTATTTGAGTGCAAGCATTTTGGATTTGAAGATTTCACAAAAATAAAAAATAGTCACCAACGTCTAGGTTTTTAGGGATGTAGAGTCCAGATCGTCCATTCTGTTTTCTAAGGTGCCGGACATCACATTTTTCAGAATCATCAAAGGTGTCGTTTTCGAGGTTTTAGTGGTATGGATTGCAAAAATAGCATCAAGCCGACCTACCAAATGGTCTATCGATGGTCCGAGCTCATGCGTCGAACTTTTCAATCATTTGCTTCATAGTCTTAAGGCCACTTCCGCAGTCCAGAGTTAACGAATTTAACTCCGAGTTAGATTTTAACTTCTGTCAGATTCATACCAGAACCGTCGATTAACTCTAAGTTAAGACTTAACTGTCGGTTAAAATTTTGGTGCAAGCCTGCATTAGTGAATGAATGAATGATTTATTCGATGTATGTGGGACATGGGTTAGTTGAGTTACATAACACAGAATCACCAGAGCATATACATAATTTAATTTAAGGTTATTTGAGGCTTGTTGTCGACACCACTCTTTAAGAAGAAATCTTCTTAACCACTCAGCAACACGTTGAGAATTTTCTCAATGCCGAGAATAAATCTTTTTTTTTTAGTTTAGCTTACCAACATTCAATGTACAAAGTAGTCCTTTGTAACTACTTGAATCAATATTAAGAAACGGTATTTTCTTCAGATAACCCACCTGAATGGTGCGCCTCCAATGCTGGTAGCCCTGGCGAAGTCCAACGCTCCTTACGACCTCAGCTTCGTCCAGTACTTCACCGTTGGCGCCGCGCCACTGCCCGCAGACATCTTACCGGCGCTCCAGACTCGGTAACGTGTGTGGTAGAAAGCAGGTTAAACGTAAACCGTAGAGATCTGTAATAAATAGAGGCAAAATTCGAAGAGTCTGTAACTTAGGTTCGAATCCCGATAGAATCAAGCTTAGATCGACTCATCACTGACAAACTCAAACCAAAATAGTGTTATAGACTAGTGCGTGGCAGCCCCCACATGCTAGGTGCCGAGGACGCTCAAATATTACCTTACGCTGTAACTTAGTTGGCAAGAGTGTGCGCTCCGGCAAGGCTGAAAGCACTAGGCATACTCACGTTCCCTCATTGTGCACGATGTAACGCGGCAAACCTCCTTGGCACAATACCGGCCAGTAATAAATTGCATCGGAAAAAAATGAGTGACACGATTGTGTTTTGTTTATGGGAGACAGGTACTGACTCGTTTGGTAAAAACTTGAGCTGCGCAAATGATGAAAGATCTCTGAGATTTAAATATATTACTAATGAGTGTGCTGTTGCAAAACTTTGAAACTGTATAGTATTTTGCAATACTGTGTTGGACTAAATATCCACAAGGGCTGCCACTTCGCAGTCCTTTCTTCTCCACTGAAGTTTTCCCCTGAAAACCAATCTGCAGTCATCAGTCGCACCTCGGCCGACGGTTGCATGTAATGCCTCCTTGGAAAGCTGGCTTAGAAAATTGGAAAGAAAACTGAAGCTCGACAACCGTTGTATAAGGCCAGTGATTTCCAGTTAATGCCGAATACTGATTGAATACCGTTTTACATGCATACATACAATCACGCCTTTTTCTCAACGGGGCAGGCAGAGACGACCTCCTTCCACTTGCTACGGTCCTGACATACAACTGCCGTTGGCTTCATCAACATTCATTAATCTCTTCATGCATGCTCGCTGGTTTAGAGTACTTTACACTTAGCCTTTTTTCAGAATGTCTCCAATCTGATCGCGAAACATTCGTCTAGGCCTTCCTCTTCCAATATTTCCACTTACGCCTTATAGATTTTTCCAGTCAATCTTCATTCATGCATCCTCTCTACATGCCCATACCACCTTAGCATCCCTTTCTCGATTCGAGTTACTACATCTTCTGTCATTCCACAACGTTGCCTTATCAACTATTTCTGATCCTGTCACCCAATTTCATACCAATCATGCCTCTCAATGCTCTCATTTATGCTGCATTTATTCTACTTTCGTGCTTCCTCTGCCACAACTTGCTTCAACTTTCACTTCCGTACATAAGTGCTGGAACCAACACACCGCTATGCACAGCTAGACGAGCCTTCTTAGAGATTTCCTGGCTACCCATAAAGGCGTGCAAAGCATCATTTACGGTATTACCAGCATTAACTCGCCTTTCAATATCACTTTCACACTTTCCATCCCTCGTAAACATACCGTTTTAGTTTATGTTTTTATTGGTATTTGGCCTATTTTTATTATATTTTACTTATTACCACTAATATGTGTATATTACCATATTTTACTCCCGACGACTAGTCGGGCCACAACGGGCGTTTGCTGCGAAGACCGGCTACATAAGCCGTCTTCGGGTGCACCGGCGGCGCCCGACCGATTAGGAATCGAAGTGGTTGCCATGGCCGAAAACGGTCGGAAAGAGTATTAGTAGTATTACTTCTGTCTTGCCCTAGAGCAAATTATATCCGTGTACCATATTTACTTTAATCTCCTTTAATGAACGCTTGGAACTTGCAGGTTTCCGGGTCTGAAAGCCATCATCCAAGGCTACGGTATGACAGAGGGTGTTGTGTCTAAGGAGTACAGTGATGGGAGACCCGGCCGGCACGGCAGCGTAGGCTCCGTCGTTAGCGGGGCCATTGTCAAGGTACACTTCATCATCATCATCAACTTCATCAGCATTATCATCGTCATTATATTCATCATCATGATGTTCACCATCATCATAACGATCCCTACCAACATTATCATTATCATGATTGTCATTATTATTATTATAAACATTATCACGTACAAATGTAAATTCTTTCTTGTACTTTAAAATTGAACTTATTCCTAGGTATACCATTATTATCATCGACAGTGTCATCACCATCATCAACATACTTTCTCTTGTTTTTAAAACTTAGTCTTGTTTGAATGTTTCATTAGACAAATGGTTAATTTCCCAATTCTCGATTTTCTCCGAAACTATATTTTATTCAGATCTTTCATAAAAAAACCTAACGTAACCTACCGTATTCTATAAAATAATAAGAAAATACACTGATGAAAATGTTTGGTTTCGGAGAAAATCGAGGGTTGGGAAATGAACCATTTGTTAAATGAAACATTTGCCAAAAATTAATTTGGTGAAACGGCAGGACACCCTCGTAGAGAGGTGAAACAGGAGGATTATACTGTCTGGTGGTAGATTGTTGTATTTACATGCGTATTTTTTGTGGAAACTGCATGAAAATATGCGCATGTGAGCAATTTATTGTCACATCTAATCAAGACACTAATTCGCGGAAAAGCAAGGGAACAAATAGTCCATTAATCTTCTTTAAAGTCACTTAGGGGGTGCCGAGCTTCTGAGGTGAGTGTGCGGGGTTTCGTGTATGTCTGCGTGATGCTATGTCCGACGCACAGAAGCAGGACTGAAAGCAGATAGGGGGACGCGCGGTGGCTCTGGTTAAAGTGGGCGGAGCGCGCGCGAATTTAGGTATTTCCTTCGTATTATTAAAACAATAATACCGACGGTTCCGTAAAAAAATTCGCTCATCCTACCATTATTATAATACCCAGTTCCGGTTGAGTTAAGTTTGAACCTAATATCTAGAGCATTGCATACAAATGAGGTGCAAACTTAACGCAACCGGGGTGTTTAAATGGGTTTTTTGTTAATTAAAAAAAAGGTTAGCTTGTTAGAGACATCGTTATAATTAATTTTCGTGTAATATTTATGTATATTTTACAAATTGTGAAAAATCTCTAAATTTACGGGGAGCATTGTCGAAGAAGCGTCCAGACGCTTGTTTGAGAAAACCATACATGGTTGGAAGTTCCATGTTCTGGTGGAGACTTTAGGTTGAACACATAAATTCAAATTCAAATTTATTTATTTGCTTGAACATACATTACATATTTTTATAGAATAAAATTACATTCATGCATGTTCCGCCACAGTATGGCATGCAAATCTTAAACTAATTTACAATTAGCCTAAGGTTAATACAAATTAAATGGATTGATACTATTTAATGCAATACATATAAAAATAATAAAAATAAATTAAATGAAATTAAAATTACAAAATTTGGAAATAGCTACAGTCATCAATAGTGTCAGATTCTAATGATAAATTTCATTCAAGTAATTTGTCATAAAAATAATTTAACGAATACTAATAAGGTCTTACGAGGAAATAAGATTTCAGCTTCCGAGTAAATCCATTTAAAATGTCAGATTCTTTTATGTCCTTGTTTAGAGAATTGTAAATCTTAATGGCACTGTACTCAAGGCTTCTTTTAAATTGAACATAGTTACCATGGGGTATCAGCCATCCTACGCAAGAACCTATTCTGTATGATCTGAAGAGGCTTTAGCCTGGACTTAGGCACGTGACGTGAGCAAAGGCTACACTTGCATAAGTCATAACAGGTCGGATACAAGTTTTGTAAAGTGTCAACATATTTCTGCGTGACATTTTACTCCGCTTGTTAGTCATCAGACTCAGCCTGTTCATGACGAAGAGCGCGCGGCCGCGAACGCGCTTAAATGTGCGTCCACACTTGTATCATTTGCTCGTATCCGATCATCGTGCCGTGGCATGACTGCGTATCACGCTGCTTGGACGCTCACTGTCGGCATTCCGTATCATTTGCGCCGCCACGTGAAGAAACGCGTCCACACTAAGCCGTAGCGTATCACCGTATCCGATCACCACGCCGATCATTTTGCATGCTGCAGTTTGGACGCTAGCCGTATCGTTTCACCGCTCCGATCATTTTGGCATTTCGCCAATCATCATTTTTCGCGTGATCGTTCTTCTGTACTAGCGTTGTGTTCCGTGTAAAACTGTTGCACTCTGCGATCGCACATCAAATTGGTTGACACCCGTGCAGAAACTTGAAGATCATTATCACGACAGTTGATAAGCCGCGAGCGCCGAGCACCAGCTCGGACAGCAGCGCCCATGCGTCGGAGGACCGCGCGCGTATCAAAATGGATTTCGAGCAATCAGATCGGTGCAACGTCCAAACGCGTGATCTTGACACGCGATCATGCCACGCGACGATGATCTGATACGGGCAAATGATACAAATGTGGACGCACATTAATGTGAGGATGGTAAGTCACATATCAATTCTTTATACTACTACATGCAAACGCCCTTGCATTAGTTAAAATGTTTCGGCTAGAATGTTCCGTTGTCCACAGCGACCACAGCGCCCCACCATGCACATGTGGATGTGGTTCGGGAACGACCTGGGTCCGTTTCTGGGTCTCTTTCATAAATATTCAAAATTTCAAATAGATAGCATTAGTAGTTTGTGAGATATGGCACTCTAATAGTCGGACAGACAAACAGACAAATAAAGTCGCACCATAAGGGTTCCTTTTTTACCATTTTTGGTACGGAGCCCTAAAAACTGATGACTTTCCGTGCAGTATTTACGACATACTACGGGTTTATTTTGTTTTTTAGAGGTAATAAAAAAAACTATCGAGGGAACTACAAGTAATCGTGTTTCTAAAGCGTATGTTATTATAGAGTAAATCCTTAAATATCCTACGTATTGATTGTATAACTAAATCTTCAGTAATAACGACACAGCATGGAATCAAACCAACGCAACTTTTACGAAATAGGCTATTTGACAATATTTTTTATGGTATGTTATAAAACGTCGTCTTAATAATAGAAATATTGGTGAAAGAACTACTCCAATATCATAAAAACTCCCCGAGATACAACGACGTTAAAAGCACATTTGGGTCATACTCGTTCTAGAATTTAGCCGTCTTTCCTGTGGACAACGCAATAGTTAAGGGCTTGGGTACATATAACTGATATTTTTATCGCTTAGATCTAGAGTATTAATCAATTTGTACATCGCCTAATAGGGCCCAAAGAAAAATTAGTATTTAAAGCCCTTAACTTTCGGGTGTCCACAGGAAAGACACATAACTAAAAATAAGTATAACCCATTTATCGACTTTTCCGAAAAACGCTTCATACTAAAGCCTAAGAAACATGTGAGGTCACACGCTAGAGTATCTTGTATAGGGAAAATAAGAACTTTGTTCTGCAGCTATGTTAAAACTTGCGTTTATCAAAACTGTTTTATAATAAAAATTACAAAACACTTTATGGGTTATTCAATGGTATTATTAGGTATTCATATTTCCATACTTTAAAAATTGACTTTCCCACCCAACTTTAAAGACTCATAAAACAAGCTACACGTAAGGTATTGAACTCAAAATTTTAACGTAGTTTTTCATTTTGCTTGTTTTATCAGGATCTTATATAATTTTTAATTTTTTTTTTCTACAGTCAAATACCCTAATAAGTGCCTTGGCCTCCCCTTAAACTGTAATTCCCATTTCCAGATTCTCGACCTTGAGACCCGAAAGCCCTTAGGCCCCGGGCAGCAGGGCGAGATCTGCGTGAGAGGTACCACCATCATGAAGGGGTACGTTGGCAAGGATCGGAAGGAGGACTTCGATGAAGAGGGGTTCTTCAGGACTGGAGACATCGGCTACTATGATGAGGACCGGTACCTCTATATTGTGGATCGGTTGAAGGAGCTGATCAAGTATAAAGGACATCAGGTTAGTGCTCAGGGTTTTTAACCCCTGACAAAAAAGAGGGGTGTTATAAGTTTAACGTGTCTGTGACTCTGTGTATCTATCAAAATATTAATACTAGAAATAAGCATTAGCTCGCAGTGCCAGCTACTAGGCTCCATAAAATAAGGAGATCATTCATGGGTAACTGTGTGAGGTTTTATAATAAACTTCCTAGCAGCATAAGTGAGTTGTCTATTGGTAAATTCGAAAATATTGTGAGACGAAAATTATTTTCTAAAGCTTATTACAGCACACGAGACTACATGAATGATAAAGCCGCGTGGGATTAATGTAAATTATAGCGTCATGTAGGTATATGTATAATTATTTTAACGAATACCTATAGTATTATTATTATTTTAATCTTAATTGTTTTATATACTCTGACATTTAGAATTTTATTCTAGAAACATTCTAGATTATTATTTTTTTCTTTTTTATTGACAATCCTTTTGGGATTTATCTTATTGATTATTTTAATTTTTAAAATGATGATTTTATCAATAATATTATATTTAAGTTAAATGATCTGATTAGGTTTTTCTAGGTTTTCCCTAATCCTTGCAGCAAATGTTGGATTATATTGTATGTCTCCCAGCAAACATTCACTTTCATGTAACTGACATTTCGAAAGTGCTTGTAACTAGGCCTACTTGAAAAAATTATATTTTGATTGATTGATTGATTGAAAATCAAAAAATCAAAATCAAAATCGGTTTATTGCAAATTGATTCGTAACAAATACTTTCGCACATCAAAAAAATAAATATAATAGTAAGTACAAGCAGGGCAAAGCATGTGCAGGCGAACAGACTATCATGTCCACGAGTTCTTATCATTAAAGTAATCTTCTAGTTTATAATAACCTTTACTCATTAGGCACTTCTTAATATGTGGCTTTAATTTATGCATAGGCAAGTCGACAAGACTTTGTGGAAGTTTATTGAAGATTTTTATACATAGACCAACAAATGAATTACGAACTTTTTGCAGCCTGAGATTGAAGGCAGCGAGCTTATGTTTATTTCTGGTGTTAAAATTATGATAATTAGAGTTTTTAGGCAAGTGGTCTAAGTTTTTATAAACATACAAGATACAGTCGAAGATATATTGTGAAGCTACTGGTAAAATTAATTTCCTTAAATAATTCTCTAAGCGAGTCACGAGGTCTAAGGTTGTATATGGCTCTGATTGCTCTCTGCTGTAATACAAAAATTGTTTGAATGTCGGTAGCGGATCCCCATAACAATAAACTATAAGAAATAATGCTGTGAAAATAGCTAAAATAAACCAGTCTTGCAGTCTCAACATCAGTTAATTGTCTAATTTTCCGAACTGCAATAGCAGCTGAGCTCAGTCTTCCTGCCAAGCAGTAATATGCGGACCCCATTGCAATTTGGTATCTAACGTAATACCTAATATGTAAAAAAAAACCCGACTGCGTAAAAAAACTAAAACGAAAAAAACAAGTCCAGTAACCTAGAAATTTGTTAAGTTATAATAGAAACGTTGCATGATTCATGATCGACACTCACATAAAACAAATAATAAATTCTAATATGGAACATAGTGATTTTAAACAGTCGGTTTCTTATGGGTCTTATTTCTTATTTGTCTTCTGCTTTTATATGATTTGGTATATGGTTGTAATATTTAACTGCTGGGTAATGGGGGCTGTTTCTGAACATTTCTAAAGTTGGTATCGGTAGTATGAGTTTAGTTTGACGACACGTTTGGCTCAGTGGGTTGTACAACGGCCTACGAAGCTGGCGGTCCCGGGTTCGAATCCCGGCCAGGGCAAGTGTTTGTGTGATGAGCACGAATGTTTGTTCCTGGGTCTTGGATGTTTTCTATGTATTTAAGTATTATAATGTATCAATATATTATGTATATCGTCGCCTATAGTGCCCATAATACAAGCTTTGCTTAGTTTGGGACTAGGTCGATTTGTGTAAGATTGTCCCTGATATTTTTTTTTTTTTTTATTTATTTATACTTAAATCGTTTGTTTTGCTGTTTATTGAATAGATGTATATTTTTGCGCGCAAACATACCTAATTCAAAATATATAAGCTTGGCAATGTAAGGATACCAAACTCCCTAAAATAAGGCCTGCAACTATCTCGATGTTTAATTCCCGCCAGTATACGCATACACTTTTTTTGCATTACAAATAAGTCATGTGCATCTGTGTTATTGCCCCAAATTATAATTCCGTAACGCAACTATGAGTGTGCATAGGCGAAATAAGCAGAAACTGCGGCAGTGAAGCTGGTTGTCTTGCGTAGTGTGAATAATCCATAAAGAAATCGAGATATTTTAGTTATTATATTTAATATGTGGCTTTTCCAATTAAGATTCGAATCCAGAGTAATGCCTAATAGGGTAAAATGTTTTACTTCTTCAACCTCTTCATCATTTAGAGTTAATTTTAATTGTAATGGTCTTCTGTGGTATGGAGAGAACTGTATTAATTTCGTTTTATTTGTGTTTATTGAAAGATTATGGTCGCACATCCAATTGTTTATTATATTATGAAGATTATTTATTATTGTTTATCCTTTCGATTGCCATAATAAAAATGGTTGTTACTTTTCAAATGTGGTTGGTTCGATTCCCAGGAGAAGCGCAGAAAATCATTGAATGCCATTCAGCAAATTGTCCTATCTAATCTAAAATACTTCAGGTAATTTCCTTTCATGTACCATAAATTTATTTATGGGCCATAGGTGCCTGCAATAAGTAAATAAATTTGAATTTGAATAAATATATTATTTTCTTTTGTACTGTTTTGTGGGGTGTGCAATAAAGAATTATTGTAATGTATTGTTGCGTAATCGTAGGACACCCTGTATAGTTACAAATCTTGCATATACTGTATGGATTTTCAGGTACCCCCAGCAGAGATAGAATCAGTTCTTCTCCAGCACGAGGCTGTTGAAGACGTGGGGGTGATAGGCCTCCCTCACAGCGATGCGGGGGAGGTACCCCTGGCGTTCGTTGCCCTCCAGCCGAGGAGAAGCGTGAGTGAGAAGGAGCTACAGACGTTCGTCGCTGAGAGAGTGAGTGAGACTACACATTACGCCTCTTTTATATTAAGTCATCTTTTAAACCTAGAAAACCCCAGGCAGCTTTTTCAACGAAGTGACATCCGCCATCTTGAAATCTAAAATAAATCACATTTTTTCAAACCCTGAAAACGACACCCATGACGCCTTAATAAAAATGGCATAGAGAATCTTGAAATCCATTATGGATATTGTGTCATGAAAATCTGGAAGTAAATTTACAAGAGTTCGTGCTAAAACACGAGGCCATTCAAGACGTGGGCGTGCCTCTCGTGTTCGTGGCCCTCCAGGCGTGGCCGGGGAGGAGGTGACCGAGAAGGAGCTATAGGCATTTGTGGTGGAGATAGTGACTTAGACTATTCATTAATATGTATCGTCTACAGATAGGCCCAGCTCCTTTACGTCTTTCTGAACATTTGCGAGTCTGCGCATGATATATCCAAACCACGCAGCCGGCGGGCCTATGATGGTCGCGTTTATCACGCGATAAATGATATGATAACGCGCCTGTCACTCTCGCACTCACATAAGTGTCTGAAGGTGACGGCAGCTATGTCACTTATTTATGGCGTGACAAACGCAACCATCATAGGCCCGCTGGAATCTAGGTGATAAAAACGCCGCCACCATACAGTATTTTATTAGAAGAACTGGCCCTAGGTGGCTTTTTTCATTAAAGTGACGTCCGCCGTTTTGAAATGCACAATATACACTGTGATATTTTATGTTTTGCTACGCTGACCTCGTGAATGTACCATAAAGTTTTAATAATAAATAATAATAATAAATAAATAAGACATTTATTCACTTTTTGCATAGGTACATAATTGGGTTTTGACTTATATATGGTGAGGTACAGAAGTATGCAAAAGAATGAAAGGGATATAATGATTATAATATAATTATTGTAATAATCAAATCGAATTCTCTATTCACGTGAATTCAACACTTAAAGGGAATAGAATTATTATTTGATAGGAATTAATCATTTATGTATAATTGTTACAGCTGTCAAATCCGAAACAACTGCGAGGAGGAGTGAGATTCGTCAAGGAAATACCTAAGAACCCTAGCGGGAAAATCTTGAGAAGAGTTCTCAGGGACATGGCGACCAAAGAGACGAGCAAGCTGTGATTTTTTTAGCCTGTATGTTGGGCCGCAAAGGTGACGGATGAAAGCAGATTGCATGTTACGAAGATGAGAATGTTGAGATGGATGAGTGGCGTGACGAGAATGGATCGGATAAGGAATGAGTATATAAGAGGAAGGCTGAAAGTAGCACCCGTAGTCTATAAGCTAAGAGCAAATCGCCTACGGTGATATGGACATGTTATGCGGAGAGATGAGAGTCATGTGACAAAAAGGGTATTAGATATGCATGTGGAGGGATGTAAGAGGAAGGGTAAGCCACGGAAAAAGTGGATGGATTGCGTGAGAGATGACATGAACAGGAAGGATGTGAGTGAAGAGATGACGGGAGATACAGAGGTATGGAAGAAAATATCATTCTGCGCCGACCCCTAACAAATGAGATAAGGGCAAGCGAATAATGATGTTTCTGTCCCACTGCTGGCCTACCTTCTCCTTTTCACTTCTCTCTATGCTGTACAAAGTCCCACCAGTCCTTTTCAAAAGCATCCAGATTATCACATAAACACGATGAAGTCTGCTTTTTGCCCCCAACGATAAACTAACGGTGTTGTAAGTTTAACCGTTAGATGGGTATGTACGGTTTCATTACCGTACATTTCTTTGTGCTTACTTGCGACCTACTTTGAGTCGCATGGCAACGAATATTACTCATACATAAATAATATAATATTTAGACACTTCGGTCAAGCACGTTGAACTTAACGCACATAGAGAAAGAGAACCAACTTATTAACTGTGTAACATTTACTCAATACATTCTCTATAATTCTCATTATCTTTCACCAAACTCCAACTACATACCCTAAACTACAAATCAAGTGTAGCAGCTAACTGGCCGCTACAGGGTATCTGTGCGTCTGCGTGTTGCATCGTAGGAGCTAATGGAATGTTGTATACATCCATCCATACATTCATCCATACATCCATTCGTACATCCACACACCCACCTATCTATACATCAGATTCAGATTCAGATTCTATATAGGTAACTATACATTTCAATTACAAGTCAATTACATTGTTTTTTATTTTTCATCGTATCATTATTATTATTATTTATATTATCATACATTTATTTTGTTTCATGGTGTTTCGGTCAACGGTGCATCTGTTAAAAATCGTTTACACTGTAGCATGCGAGTTAGGCAAGCAGTAATTTGAGTTTCCTGGAGAATGCTGTCGTGTCACTTTCAGATTTTTTACATCCATCCTTGGTGGTTCGATGGCTGTATCTATCGTACCACCCAACCAAAATAGTAATTTTAGAAATATTTAGGGGAAATTTTCTGCTATAACCCAATTATGATAGAGTTCATGATGTTAACACAACGTTCTCTAAACCTGAAAGAAATGTTAAGGGAACGAGTTTTGGAACGACTTGAAATTTGTTAAAATTATAATAAAACAATGTTCAACGATGGATTAATTATTTTATTCACTCCTCCTTTAGTATCATTTATTCATTCTGGAATTAATGAAATAATTAAGTGATTCATTGCGCCTCATCGTTGTAGCAAACGCAGAGGTTGCTATTAAAGCAGTAGCCCGTGTTTCGGTAAACTCGTCGAAGCAAGCTATAACTCACTCTTTCTCTGTGCACCAATCGTTGTATCTAGCCATCCACACATGTAAAATTATAATAAAACAATGTTCAACTTAGATTATTTATTTTATTCACTTATTCTTTACTATCATTAATTCATTCCGGAATTAATGAAATAATTAAATGATTCATTGCGCCTCATTGTTATTATATACTGCTATTGCAGGCTACCCTTGTTTCGATACAACTGGCGGTAAAGGTGTAATATGTAACTCACTCTTTGTCCGTGCACTAATTGTTGTATCTATCCATCCATTCATCCATCCATACATGTAAAATTATAATAAAACCATGTTCAACTATAGATTAATTCTTTTATTCACTTATTCTTTACTAGCATTCATTTATTCCGGAATTAATGAAGTAATTAAATAATTCATTGCGCCTCATCGTTGTAGCAGACGCAAAGGCTACTATTATAACAGTACCCAGTGTTCCGGTACAACTCGTCGAAACACGCTTTACGACATGCCTTCTCAGTGCACCAATCACTGTTGTAATCTATAGGGTTGAATTCGATTACCGGTCTCTTTTTCCGAGCTGAAAATCAATACCCATATTTAAAAAAGGTCGTCGAATCAGAACTTAGGAGACTCGTAGACGAAACGAGGTTACCGACATAGCAAACAGGGTAAGCAAACTGAAATGGCAATGGGCATTGCACATAGTTCGAAGAACCGATGGCCGTTGGGGCAGAAAGGATCTTTAGTGGCGATCGCATACCGGCAAGTGCAGCGTAAATAGGCTACATGCAAGGTAGTGAGACACACAGCAGGGACCCACTGGAGGCGAGTCGCCTGTATCCGATCCATGTGGAAGTCTGTTGAGGAGGCATGTGTCCAGCAGTGGACGTCATATGGCTGAAATGACGATGATGATGAAGAAAATAACAACAACTTACGTCTTTTCGTAGTTGGTGCAGCCTCCACGTCGAATAATATCAATGCTAGTAAAATCATCACATGAGTCCTGGACATCGCTTCACAATTGTACGTAAACGTGTAGAAAACAAATTTAGTACAATGAAAAGGATAGCACCATTACAAAGAGAACGCATACAGAAAAAAGAATATTGTGATATAGATACATGTCAAAGCCCAAGAAAAATACCAGTGCTCTCGCTCGTGGTCACACCAGGACTCGAACCCGAGGTACCACCTGTCGATTACGCGTCGAGCGTGTCAACCCCTCCACCAGCGAGTATTGTGCCAATCACCTCGAATTTATCCATCCGCTTTGACCCATGTACCTATTTTATTTTTTGAAAGGTATTAACTCTTCTTCGCTGGTGGAGGGGTTGACACGCTCGACGCGTAATCGAGAGGTGGTACCTCGGGTTCGAGTCCCGGAGTGACCACGTGCAAGAGGAGTAGTAATCGTATTTTTCTTCGCGCTTTGACTTATATCTATGTCACAATACATAGTAATGCGGTGTTAGTCTTCCCACATTAAAAATACAGAAACGCAAAAAAATGTGTCATAGAAATATATTAATTTCTTTCGGTATCTTTATTAATTAGAAATACTTTAAACCTCTTTTTCAAGTATGTTGAAAAATGTATCTAAAGATTCTGAAGACGAATACCCACTTTACTGTAGCAAATTGATTTGGCATTTTAATTGCAACATAATCGATTTATTCATGTATGCACTATGTGAACTAATCTAATATGAAAAGATCACGGGAGCTGCAATGATTTTTAATCGGTGATCAAGAGTTGAAAATAGTATTTTATGCAATCGTTATATAATGTATGCTTTTTCAGTCGAGTATAGCGCGTTGAGGCCACGAAGCTTGCTGAGTGGCCTAATTAAGGTACGAGACATAAAAAACGAATTTTATAACTATTGTATACAATACTTTTTCTCATATAAATAATAAATGAATAAAGCATAGCTAAAGTCATAAGTAATATTTTCTTCTGTTTTCGCGATTATTACTCATTGAAATAAAACAATTTAACGGATTATATCGTGTATATTATCTCATCTTAGTTCCCGACGTTTCGGAAGCTTTCCAGCATTCCAACTTTCTAATTCTCAAACCTCGCTTCTTAAAAAAGGGCTTAATTATGTTGTTACTCCACGGAATATCCCTTTTGAACAGATTATAGTCGGTGTGGAAGATTGTCTGGTCCAAAATCATATGCGTAAGGAGGATTTGGAGGCCGTACGCCAGGATGTGTCTTCAATTTTAAGACGAGCGAAGTCTCCTAAAGTTAACTTACCCAAAACTGAATTCAACGCTTTGAAGAGCTTGCGTGAGGACCCATACATCACCATTCTTCGGGCTGACAAGGGAAATGCGACGGTTGTTATGGATACTAGTGATTACAACCAGAAAGTGGAAGTACTTTTGTCAGACGCTACAACATACAAGCTTGTTAAGCGAGATCCAACGGCGAAAGTAGTAAAAACGACAGCCGAGCTGATAAGTAAGCACTCTGAAAATCTTAATCTGGATGTGAAAAGTTTAGTGCCCTCTTGCTCGGTGCCACCCAAGTTGTACGGGCTACCAAAGATACATAAACCTGGTGCTCCGTTACGCCCTATAGTGATTCAAATCGATGCTCCTACCTATCGATTAGCTCGGCACTTAGCAGGTGTGCTTTCTTTACTGCGAGGGAAGACGGAAGCATACACACGGGACTCATACCATTTTGTCAGAGAGATTAAGGATTTGAGACCAACTGATGATGAAGTTATGGTCAGTTTTGATGTCCAGTCTCTCTTCACATGCCTACCAGTTCAAGAATGTATTGAAATTGTGAAAAGAAGATTGAGTGAACAACAGATGGCAATAGAATATGCTGAGTTATTACAACACTGCCTTACATCTGGCTATATGCTATGGAATGGTGAATTCTACGGTCAAGTTGATGGTGTGGCAATGGGGTCTCCGGTGTCTCCTGTCGTCGCCGATATTTTCATGGAAGACTTCGAGGAGAGAGCGCTTTCATTGGCACCTGTCAAGCCGAGGATCTTTAAAAGATACGTAGATGATACCTTTACTATTTTACCTAGATCTAGTGTTTCAGCTTTCTTAGACCATCTGAACTCCATGCATAGTAAAATTAAATTCACTATGGAGTTGGAAAATCAAAATTCACTTGCATTCTTAGATGTGCAGTAATTAGAGGTCCTAACAATGACATAGGTCATACTGTATATAGGAAACCTACGCATACAGATCGGTATTTCAATGGCAAATCTCACCACCATCCCTGTCAACTTGCTACAGTGGGTAAATCTTTGTTTTAGAGAGCTAGGGGTATCTGCGACGATCAACATCTGACTGCTGAGTTACAGAATGTCAAACGTGCGCTTCGAGCCAACGAGCTCCAGATACCACGTTCCAAGCAGAATCCCAGTATGAAGAAACCAACAGTCGAGCGTAAACCTGCCGTATTACCATATGTAAAGGGGTCACAGACGAGATCGGAAACATCTTGAAGCGTGCTTCTATAAAAACATATTTCAAGCCGTTGAAGAAGGTGTCTCAATACCTTAGACCTGTGAAGAGTAGCACCCCTTTGCAGAGTGCAGGCATTTATAAGCTGGACTGCAAGTGTGGTCTTTCATACATTGGTCAAACGAAACGCGGTGTATCAACCCGGGTGAAGGAGCACATAGCAGATGTCAAGCACCGTCGGTGTAATAGGTCTGCAGTCTGTGATCATGTCATTGACAAACCAAAGCAAAAAACTCAAACTAAATTAAGTTTGATAAACCTTCTATCCTTGCCAAAAAAAAGATATTTTAGAATAAAATAATTAAGTCCTTCTGGCACATGTGTAACTGTCTTTACAGCATAGGCCCATCTGGCGTGTATGTACACCTTTAATTGTTTTTTCAAAAATGGGTAGTTTGCACAAATTGTAACTTTGACAGAGGAAAATATATCTTTTCTCAGTCCACCCGTGACCATGGAAAGCTGGAAAGCTTCCGAAACGTCGGGAACTAAAATGAGATAATATACGCGATATAATCCTTTAAATTGTTTTTTTTTTTTTAAGTCACAAATGTAAATGAAACATAGCTAAAAAAATAATCAATCAAATCAAATCAAAATATCCTTTATTCAAGTAGGCTTAGATACAAGCACTTTCGAATTGTCAGTTACAATGAGAGAAGTCTTTGCTGGGAAACATACAATATGATCCAACATTTGTTGCAAGGATTAGGGAAACCCAGAAAAACCTAATCAGATCATTTAACTTAAGTATAATACTTACTTATTATTGATAAAATCATCATTTTAAAAATTAAAATAATTAGTAAATCTAGAATGTGTCTAGAATAAAATTCTAAATGTCAGAGTATATAAAACAATTAATATGCGTGTACCAATTAACTATTACAATATTGTCTTAATTATACTTTAAACTTTTACAATTGTGTTATAACTAATTTATAATTGATACACGCAGAGGAGATGTACAAATTCTCCAGATCAATGTTAATATAAAATATATATTTTTTTTTTTTAGAGATGTATAAGGTCTCTAGACGTCACGACATGCGATAAAATTAAATATGATAATTTGACTGAATTCTATGGTAGGGTCAAAGTGAATAATACATTAAACATAATTATTATTAAATCTAAATTTCTTAGAGATGTATATGGTCTCTAGGCGTCATAACATGCAAAAAGATAAAATTAGTTAATTAAAATTCTCAGAAATGTTTAAGGATATACCTCTATAAATAAAACAAAACTCTTAGAGATGTATACAGTCTCTAAATCAAATAAAAAAAGAATAACTTCAATCGAGTACAGGATGAAGTCTCTCACGTCATCAGTTCATTAAACACTGGTAGGCAGTTACTAGGTATACAATTAATTTGGCCCTTGCTAGCATGAACAGACCGGACCCCACAAACGGCACCCGTTCACGAGCATGACGCATATCTCAGCCATCGCCTCCCTCAACCATATTTTAGGGAAGGTTGCGACCCGATCAACGACGCCACCGTAAGCAAAGACCTTTAAGCGAGCATGACATGCTCACACTGCCGGGCATTAAACACTAATAGTATTGCCCGGTGAGAAACAACAAATGTGCTCTCATGTTACATTAAATGCGAACTATTATTACCTCTTAAAAAAATGCTTACTTTACATACACAAGACTAAACTACTGGCTTAAAGACATCTTTATCGTCTAAAAAGTCATTTACAGTATAATACGCCTTGTTTAGTAGGTGACGTTTTATGTGGGCCTTAAATTTGCTGCAAGGTAAATTCACTACATCGGTAGGTATTTTGTTATAGAAGCGTACACAGTTCCCCACGAACGAAGTTCCGACCTTGCGGAGACGATGAGCAGGCATGGCAAGCTTGTTCTTATTTCTTGTATTGTAGTGGTGAATGTCACTGTTGTGTTTGAAATCATGTTGATTTTTCCGAACATACATAATATTCTCGAGAATGTACTTAGATGCTACGGTGAGAATATTAGTTTCCCTGATTTTTTCTCTCAGTGATGCACGAGCTCCCAGTGCATAGATTGAGCGTACTGCCCGTTTTTGTAGTACGAAGATGGTTTGTATGTCCGCCGCCTTGCCCCACACCAGAATTACATATGACATTACACTATGAAAATAACTGAAGTACACGAGCTTTGCCGTCTCGAAGTTTGTTAACTGTCTGATTCGCCTCACTGCATAGGCTGCGGAGCTTAGTTTACCTGCAAGAGTGGCTATATGCGCATTCCATTGCAGTTTAGAGTCCAAAGTAACACCCAGGAATACTGTTTTGTCTTCAAATTCTAGCACATCGCCTTTCAATGTCACCTTGGCACAATCTACTTGTTTCACATTCGGTAATGTGAATTTGATGCACTTGGTTTTCTTGGCATTTAAAAGTAAGTTATTTGCAGTAAACCAATGTACAATAGTAGACAGCGCATCGTTTATAGTAACGAAGTTATTCTCTCTTCTTTTCACTTTAAAAAGAAGAGAAGTATCATCTGCGAATAACACGATATCATGTTTATCTTGCACAAGGTTTGGTAGAATAGGTAATAACACTGCGTTCTTTTTTGAAATTCATTATACTGCTGTGCGGAGTTGTCTTATATAGTTATTATAGTTCAGTGACATATGATATAAACCATAGAGTATAGAGTGATGATCACATCTAAAAAGTATGCCTTTTTAGTGTGATTGGCGGAGTTCTTATTTACAGATTATAGTTATCGAGTAGAAAAATAAATAACTTGCCAAAATTGAATCCAATAAGTTAGGTTTCACGCAAAAGGGATGTTGCCTGGTCTCAAGAAGGAAGTCTCAAGATGGATAGTCGAGGAATTAAAAAGTTCGTCACTTTTCGATTCTATGTGATGGTGTTAAGGTTAAAAAGTGACCAACCTTTTCATTCCGCGACTTACAATATTAAAATAATAATAATTGCACTGATCACTGGTATGAAACAGTAGCGATGTTGTTATAGATGGTCCTGATCACGTTTCCTGAATCACCCTGTATAGCTCGCTGAGAGACCTTGGTTCAGTAGGTTTTTTTAGAGATCCGTACCCAAAGGTAGGTAGACAGTTAAAATTTCACAGATGATGTATTTCTGTTGCCACTAAAAACAGTATAATTTTATGTCTGTCTATCTATGTCAGTAACCAATATAAAATGATCGAACCCCACGTAAATTTTGCTTAGGAGTAGGGCTCTGCTAACACTGGACTCATAGATACGGCCGAAATTATCGTATATTTTGTACGGAACCCTCGGTGCGCAAGTTCGACTTGCATTTGGCCTGTATTTAGAAATAAAACAAAAGAAAGTACAGTAAATTTTTATTTCAGATATTAACCATAGGAGATCGACGATCACAAAATACCTTAATGCCCTTAAATTGTACACAACTGCAGAGCATACAGTATTTTACCATTTTATTATTTCTCTACTTCCATCAATTTTTTCACTCTACTCAATTTTATCAACACGTGATGTTTGACAATATTTGTGATACACCGTGTTACGCTACTGCTCCACGTGCGTTAATTCATGGACAATAAAACCTGAGGCCACATTACCGGAATTGCGCCGCTACCGCCGTAAAAACCCTTTCATGTGTCGAAAAAACCGCCACCCGAGCCTTCGCTTAACGTCTAACATCACTAACAATGCCACATCCCTTTTAGGGCACTAAACCGTTGGCCACATCTGTAATGTCATGTTTAACGCCTTTATTAACGCGTTACGACGCAGGTGGAGCCGTAGCATTTGAGGATTCGGTGGGGCAGGCTAGCTCTCCCTTTCACATCCTATCTTGCTCGCGCCCTCTGCAAAGATGTCGCAACAATGCTTGTTGTAATTTGTGTGTGCTTTATATAATAAATAAACAGCATTAACTTATTAGCTGGGTTAATTAATTTTTAACATTTGGCGACGAGGATAGGATACGAACCCACGCGTGCAAAGCAAACAAAGATCTTTAGATAGACTTTGACATCAGTGGATCGCAATATTTTTCTTTCTACTTCCACCAAGTACCGCCTTAAGGTTGCCTGGTTGGGAATGCCTTTTAGCATTAACTCCACCTTTTGTACGATAAGTATTCTTTTGTGCAATAAAAAATAATTCAATAAATATTTATATCAATATTGTAATAAAAATTGTGTAGTGTTTTCACATTAAGACAGCAATCTAAGAATTGTAACATGGTATGTGATTTCGAAAATCAGAATACAATTCTTCGTGATGTGACGTAAGCAGGTTGCTTTAATCATTATCCATAAAGTAAATAACTAAAAATTATAATTAGACACGTAAAGTAGTGGTACATGTTTCAGATCGCAGGTCAAAATATATTGGTCCGTCCAGCAGCTTGTCGAAAATAGCTTAAAAGGGAAACCTAAAGCGAGACCTATGATTACGTATAGTTGATACGTATCTGGGGGTCATATTATAGCAGCGACAGTCCGTCAATACTGCGTTAGACGCTGACACACGTTTCACAACCAGAGCAGTGTGGTTACAGCTTGCTTTTGCCCTGCGAAAGCGCGCGCAGCTCTCGGCGCAGGATCTTGCCGCTGGGGTTCTTAGGGATCTCGGCCACGAAATGCACGCCACCGCGCAGGTGTTTCGGCTTCGAGAGCTGCGCATAAACAAGGTGTAATAAATAAAGTATACTGCATTATCTATCTGTGATGTCGTCCCGGAGAAATCGATTGCCTTAGAACATTTAATTAATGGAAATGACAAGCCGTGTTATTATCGAACCAATTTTTCATGCATTTTGGAAATATCTCAATTTCTACAATTAAAAGAAATCACCTATAAACAAAGACACCCATACTGGTAATTTACCGTATAAAGTAATCGGATATTTCGCGATTACTATTTGAGGGGAATGTATTCGTATGGCATCTCCAGTGCTTGAATGCTCTAAGTCGATTGGCGATAAGTTTGTCACTGAAAGACTAAGTCTTCTACAATTTCACACGAATGATCTTTGGTTTTTAAAATGCACCTACGTCGAACTGCTGTGTTTCAGGCTTGGTTTAGTAACCAGGTTGCAGCGCTACGAAGGTGCACAGCACCTTGCCGCACATACATCGGGCATCTTACTTTAGCCTTTACGTTAATAAGTACTATTAGGTATATACCAATCCCGGGCAGTGATCTTTGGATTAAAAAATGCATCCAAAGCTTTTCAGTAGGATGCGGAAAAATGAAAGCCAACACCAACTGACCCGCTCAGCAACGAAATGCTGTAACTCTTCAGGCGTGGTTTGGACTCCAGGTTGCAGCGCTACAAAGGCTCGTGGTACTTCGCCTGCGGCTGCGTCGGCCACGCCCACCACGCCTGCGTCACGCACCGCTGGGTGTTGCAGCAGGACTGCCTCTATCTCTGCTGGTGCTACCTGGAATGTGTGTTACTTGGGGATATGTGTGAACTCATTACTTGTAACCAATAATCCTTGGGGTAGACAGATTCTCGAATGTACCGCTTACAAAACGGTGCAGCGTGGAAAGGCCCTCAACAAAATAGACCGATTATCTGGTCAAGTTAGCGAGAAACTGTTGGAACAGGGCGGTGTACTGGTCGTTGTGGAGATTTTTGCGGTAGCTTTTGGCCAACATTGGAAGTGTTTAGATTGAAACGATGCTGATGATGATGAACAAATGCTAGAAGTTTGTGAATTGAGAGGAAAGAGACTGTGTCCTATGTATAAGACACCAACTCTCTAAATTGTAAAAGCCACCAAAAATTAGCGAAAAAGAACTGAGGATGTTTTTTTTTTTTAAATTCTGCCTCTCTTTACTTTGAGAGATTAAGTTCGCTTTAGGAAATATTAAGGTCGCTACGGTACGCTAGTTATCATCAAGTCAAAAGTCATATCGTCGTATAGTACCCATAACGCAAGCCTTATTGAGCTTACCATGGGACTAGTACAATTTGTGTAAAAAAAATCCTGTAATATTTATTTAAATACGAGTATTATCAGCCACATATGCATCTCCCAAAGAACGCCATCATGGCTGGTCCTACACTATCAGACTCACGACATTTACCAGATTGTCAGCCCACTATGTGACATACGCAAGCTGCATGTTTTTACTTAGTCGCCATAACTACCCGGGCGTCCACTCCCACTAAAATTTAGAATATTATTGGAATATTTTCTCGTTATGTCAGTTACTTTAGCTATTCTACGGGTCTCCTCTCACTAAACGCTAAACAGTTTCAAATAAAAAAAACTCACCTGGAATCCCTTATACTTGATAAGTTCCTTCAACCTATCCACAACATAGAAGTTTCCTTCTTTATCATAGTAGCCCACGTCTCCAGTCCTGAAGAAGCCTTCATCATCAAAGTCATCTTTTCGATCCTTGCCGACGTAGCCTTTCATGACTATGCCACCCTTTACGCAGATCTCGCCTTCTTTGTTGGGGCCTAAGGGCTCTTTGGTTTCAAGGTCTATGATCTGAAAGAAGCATAAAATGTGGATAAACATAAGTATAGCCTGACAAGTTACTTTACGACCCTCGCCATATACTAATTTATGTTACTGACGAGGAAGAATGTGTCTTAGATAACAGACGTTGAAGTCATTGAATGTCACGTCGCAGTGCAAAAAGGCACAAGACTATGGCAGTGGGTCAGCATTGTCCAAGCACAATCTTCGCATCTTAGTGAGGGTGCTTACAGGCCACTGTTGTCTGAATAAGGACATGCAGACAATTGGGAAAAGTGACACAAGGTTGTGTAGGCTCTGCCGAATAGCGGAGGAAACACCCTTGCACTTTCTCACGGACTGCCCCTCCCTAATACGCAACCGCAGCTCTATACTGGGAAAACATTTACTGTGCCCCGAAGAGATAAAGACTCTCGGAATCAAAGAAGTTCTGAAGCTCTTTGCATCAACAGAACTTGACCGGGAACTATAGGCGTGTGTGGCGATCACAATAGATCATCTATGGTCGCAGTGATAAGGAGGCTGTATTTGCCTGGAATAGCCACTACCATCAGAATTAGAATTAGAATGGCAGTGGGTCGAACTAGTTAGAATATTTGAGACTTGGGAGACTAAGAAACTACGGGTAACTGATTCCTCTCCTCAATTTCTGCGAGTAAGCAAGTTTTTTCTTACATAATAGTGGTCAGCTTATACATACCTTTATAATGGCAGTATAAGTCGCCCCTCCAACACTCCCGGGCTTGGGATCTAAGAAGTTCACGTTCCTGGTAATAGCCAGGGTGCATTCTGTCATGCCGTAGGCTTGGAGCACTGGCAGGGCGTTTGGGAAACTGGAACATACGGATTTGAGTGAACATACAAACAGACTATCAGTATAGAACATGATTTTGCCTGCGTTTAGGTCTCTGCCCGGACTATGAACGTGTGAAACAAAATAAATATTATTTGTACTAACACATTTCGTCGCCATCGCGTTCCATGCACGGACATATCTGATAGGATAACTGGAAGAGACCCCTTACAGGGATAAGTTCGCCTTTATATATATCCGTGTTTTGTAAATACCTATTTTTTGTAATAGTTTATGTACAATAAAGTGATTACATACATAGATACATTAATTTTTAGAACTTTATAATAGTATAGATAATATAGATGATACTTACACTTTCTGCATAGCATTGCTAACTTCACTACCCAGGGGCGCAGCTCCGCAGAGCACCAAGCTGACGGAGCTCACATCGTGTTTGATCTCTGTCTTCGTCAGCGCCACTAGTATGGGAGGTACTGCCTGAGCTACTGTCACCTGGAAGAACAAGATAAGAAAGAAAGAACGAAACATAATTTATCTCGCAGCGATTATAGTTATATATGAAATAGATATATAGATAAACACTTTACTCATATAACGAAAGTGATGGACGAAAGAAAAGTGCATGCAGCCGAGATGAGGATGTTGAGATGGATGTGTGGAGTGTTGACAAGGAAAGACCGGATTAGAAATGACTATATAAGGAGAAGTTTGAAAGTAACACCCACGACGGACAAAATGAGGAGCGTTAGCGTGAGGTTAGCGTGGTATGGGCATGTAATGAGGAGGGATGAGCGCCATATTGGTAGAAGAATGTTAGGGATGAATGTCCAAGGACGAAGAGCGATCGGTAGGCCAAAAAAGCGATGGATGGATTGTGTGAGAGAAGACTTGAGAAAGAAAGGAGTAAGCGTTGAAATGACGAATAATAGAGATCAGTGGAAGAAGAAAACATGTTGTGCCGACCCTACATATATGGGATAAGGGCAAGGAGATGATGACTTTACTCATATCCACAACATACATGGTTACACAATGCACAGTAAAAATAAGTATAAAACTATAAACGAGACACTCGAAACTAAAACAGCAATGGAAAAAAAGAGAGAAACCATGTGTCGTGGCAGAGAAAAGGCGTCGACGACTGAAGTGACGATCAATACCTTTTTACCGAGAAAGATAGTACAGAACGCTAGAAAGAAGAAACGGAAGACTTAACTACTTCCTTGCATTACTTGAAAAAGTTGCAAGTATAAGAATTGTAACATACGTATCAGAAACCAACGACAGAAGTGACAATCGTGACCTTTCTACCAAGAAAAGTAGTTAATGAATGCGGAATGTTAGAAGAAACTGCAGACTAAAACTGACCTTATATTTCTCAATGGTGCTAAGGTACAGTTCCATCTGGAACCGCGGCAGGAACACCATGATACGACCCTGGGCCAGGGCCAGCAGCCCAGCCATGAGACCCAAGGTGTGGAACCATGGGTTCACGTTCAGGACTATAGGTACGAACGGTGGTTCCACTTTAGGACTGAAATGAAAACAATGTTTTTTTTTCATTCAAACTTTTGTAGCCAGAAGCCTTTTTCACTTAAGTTTTGCAAAAATATGCAGTTAATTAATACAAAACGCAAAACAACAAATCACCACCAATCACCGACACGCGTCCACTCGAAAAGTTAACTTCTGTATTTGACGACACGTTTGGCTCAGTGGGTTTCACTGGTTTCACAGCGGCCTACGAAGCTGGAGGGCCCGGGTTCGTATCCCGGCCAGGGCTAGTGTTTGTGTGATGAACACGAATGTTTGTTCCAGGGTCTTGGATGTTTTCTATGTATTTAAGTAATTTATCTATATACTATATTATGCGTATCGTCGCCTAGTACCCATAGTACAAGCTTTGCTTAGTTTGGGACTAGATCGGTTTGTGTAAGATTGTCTATGGGTGTGTTATGTGTTCTCGGGTGGACGCCAGACCGTCAATATCTCCCGCATCTCCTGATGATACCTTGTACATGTATGTAGAATTATACTTCCACGACGACCAGTTTAGCTCAGTGGGAGTAACGTTGCCTGCGAAGCTGAGGTCCTGGGTTCAAATCCCGGTAAGGGCAAATATTTGTGTGATGAGCATAAATATTTGTTCCTGAGTCTTGGATGTTTTCTATGTATATAACTAATATATCTATTAAATATATCGTCGTCTAGTACCCATACCACAAGCCTTATTGAGCTTACCATGGGATAGTTCGATTTGTGTAAAATTGACCCGTAATATTTATTTATTATATACTGTTTGGTGGTGGTTTGTTGTACTTGCATGCGTATTTTTTGGAAACTGCATAAAAATGTGCATGTGAGTACGATTTATCGTCACATCTAACCAAGACCCTAATTCGCGAAATAGCAGAGGAACTATATAATCCATTAACTAAAGACGCAGATATCTCCCCATATGAAAAAAAAAAAACTGTGAAGTGTTAGGTCATTGTTCCAAGGTGAAACAGTTTTCTATTTTTATTGTGATCTCGCCCTACTTATAATGTTGCCCTTTGTGTGATAAAAGTGTTTGATTTAGAGCGCTTCTGATAATTGTGAGTTAGGGGCTGTTCATCAATTACGTCAACTATTTTTGACGATTTTTGACCCCCCTCCCTTAAAATCATCGATCCATCATGCTTTCGAATGACCCCCCACCAAATAAAATGACGTCATTTCCAAGAAATGCGTTTTTAGCAACAATTTATACAAACATGAATTTCATTCCTTTTTTACTCATTGAAGCATTTTTTACATCCGAATGTCCAGACCCTCCCCCCATTGGAAATGACGTAATTTATGAATAGCCCCATAACAATTTCATATCTTTCTTCATGGCGTTCAAGATAAGTTAGATAAAGCAAAAATAAGCAAGAAAACGTAACCTAAGCAGCGTAATTGATTGCAGAATGGGAGTTTACCTACGGTAGTGATTTTTTTTGAAAACTTACTTATGACTAACGCTCCCCCTTGTTTACGTATATTTTGTTATAATTCTATATCATTACGCCGAATCCTGTTTTCACCGAATCTATTTTCGCCGAATGGTCTTTACGCATAATTTTTTAATGCCGAAAACCTACTATTCTGGCAGCAGTCATCTTCTGTTCGGGATTGCAGTTCTAACCTAACCTAACCTACTTTACTAGCAGCAGTTTTTATTGTCAGAGGTTGAATTTTCAGCTAACTAAAATTCGGCGATACTTAATTATATTAAGTTCGGCGAGATCATGTTTCGGACATTAAAAATTAAGCGAAATAGATAGCACCCATGACTAGCAGATTTTGCTGAAATATTTAAAAATATGCAATATACCTACGGCCTACGAAGCTGGCGGTCAGCCAGGGCAAGTGTTTGTGTGTTCAGCACGGATGTTTATTTTTGGGTCTTGGAAGTTTTCTATGTATTTAAGTATTACTTATAATTTATCTTTATAGTAGGTAAGTATATCGTCGCCTAGTACCCATAGTACAAACTTTGCTTAGTTTGGGACTAGGTCGATTTGTGTAAGATTGTCCGTGATATTTATCATTTATTACCATTTATACCTACTTACAGGCAAAACGTATTCAGGCAGTTTAAATGGGTTATCATAGCTCCTTTGGGCAGTCCCGTCGTTCCAGAAGAGTACAACATGAAGGCCAAGTCATCCTGCCCATTTACGTCAGCTGCTTGGAACTCCTCAAACTTGACGTTGTTTTTAAAAACCAGGTCATTGAAAGATACTGCTTTGGTATTTTCTCCGTAGAGTATGATCTTCTTTATGTGCCGTAAGGATCTGAAGGTCTTTTCATGTTTTTTGAAGGCAAGTTGGGAGCAGATTACGAATTTTGGCTTCGATATTCCTAATACATGTGTTATTTCGCCTGTAAGAAGACAATTTAAGATTTTTAATGGGGTATTATTGGAGAATGGAGTATTTGGAGTGACAAATGACAATGTAAAGATTCAATAGGGATGACTATTAAATTTTAAGGGTGTATAGCTTAATTACCCAATTTCGCCCCCCCCCCCCCATTGTTTTAAGTTCCAGTTGCGTGTTTCCCCACTTCATTTATTTCCCATCGTATATGTTACCAATTGCATATTTCACCGATGACTTTAATTTCTGCTTGGTATTTTCACTGAATGACATTCTACCCGTACGTTTTTTCCCACATCAGTATAATTTCCATATACATCTTTTACCAACTGATTAGTTTTTGAGATCTCGTTTCCTCAAATAGTGGAATATGTCACAAGGGAGACATTTGAATGATATATTTACGAAAACCTAGCCAGGTTCCAATTGTCAGACATGGTTTTTATTGTAATTGTTATCGGGTGAGGGCTTACTAAGTAGATAAATAGTTTTAAAAAGTTAAAATTGATTATGGAAAGCACCTTACTTACCGACTAGTAAGTTTTTTTTTTTAATTTAGGTGTAGATCATTGCGTGGCGTAGCGTCAAACTTATTTGCAGGCAAAGCGGAGCTAAGTAGTTGTAACATTTTTATTCAAGGACAGTAGGATAACGTGTTCAAATGCCTTAAGCGGATTTTATGGACGCCTCGCTACTGTAAATATATAGGAGAGGAAATAAAACAAATCAACGCCACAAGGCATGCAGGTAAATATTTAATTATTTTATGTAAAAACTTAGGGTCTAAAGAAAATAACTCTGTATAACGAAAAAAACATTTCTTATTATCTTTTAAGGGTACCGTGCCGCATACGGAAAAAACGGAACCCTTATAGGATCACTTTGTTGTCAATCTGTCCGTCTGTCTGTCAAGACCCTTTATCTCGGGAACACGTGGAGGTATCGAGTTGAAATTAACACAATATACTTAAGTCTACGGTCCTTTGAAGCTGTGAAAAAAACAAACTTCTACATTGACGTAAAAAAAAGATGCGGCCATTTATGCCGCAAAAAACGTATATTTCGACACTCTCAAGGGAATCCAAATGATAGGGTACTGCCCGTTGACATAGAACTATGAAATTTGTTAAATAATATCGTGACATACTACAAATACATACAAAAATCCGAAAACTATACATTTGTAATAAAATCATAAAATATATAGCCTTTTTCAAAATACATATTTGACAGCCCGGTTGCGTTAAGTTTGCACCCCATTTGTATACAATGCTATAGATATCAGGTGCAGACTTAACTCAACCGGAACCGGGTATTCAAATAATGTTAGGGTAAGTGAAAGTTTGTACGGAACCCTCGGTGCGCGAGTCGGACTCGCACTTGGCCGGTTTTTTTTACCAACTAGGTAAGTGCAAAATTAAAATTACATACAACATAATATGTACAGGGTTCATGTTACACATAATATAAATAAATAAAGAAAGAAATAATATAAAAATGCTTACAACAATATTTATCACACATTAATTAATAATAGCGCCGCCATGAATGCAGCCAATGCAGTTCTTTTATAAGCAATTCAAGATTTTTTCTATAACTAGGTTATATGAAGCATTAATTGTATGTATATTGAGTTAAAAAAATGTTAATTGAAAGTAAATCGAAGGAACTAAATTACTCAGTTTTAAACTTTCTAGTACCTAATTTTTTTGGTGTCGGTTTTTAGTTTTAGTAATTTTTTTAATTTATCACTGCTCATGATCATTAGATCGTGTTTATTTGTGATGAGTATATTTTAGAAACGCTTGAAAACTTATTTTGTAAAATGTGTATATGGAACTTATACGGATTAGGGAAAAAACGCACGGGTAAAATGTCTTTCAGTGAAAATACGAAGCAGAAATTAAAGTCATCGGTGAAATATGAGATTGGTAACACATACTACTGGGAATAAACCAAGTAGGGAAAAACTCGACTGGAACTTAAAATAATGGGGGGAAAAAATGGGTAATTAAGCTATACAGTCTGTTCTACATTCTTTTATTTTGTTATAACTGAAGGACTATTTAATTTTTTTTATACCCAGTCTGGTCTTCTACTTTTACCGCCGGGTCTGGGTAAAAGGGGGAGACCCAAGAAATGCTGGCTTGACGTCGCCAAGGATGACATGCGTGCCAACGGCTTTACAGCTAATAATAATTCATTTATTCATAAGACAACACAGGTCCACAATAACGTTAAAAGTAAATTTCATTAAATTAAATTAAACTAGATTAGTACCATGCATTACTTTGTACATGAATCTGCATGCAGTGACTCATGTATGGGCAATCAAATCTGCCCGCGATCAAGGACAAGATGCTGTTGGGACTGGCACTGGCTAATGCAGAAGACCGTGCGAAGTGGAGAAGAAAATGGAAAGCGGACCCCGGGCTCCGAAGCAGCGATGATGATGATGATGATGATGATGATGACCAAATGACAATTTAAAGATTCAAAGATTATGTCTGTCCAACATATAAGTATGGAAAATATATGATGTCTGTTACATATTGTTCTTGTACCACTTGGTGGTGTCTTGGGAGGCATACAAATATGATTGCAAGCTTTGCATAATTCAACTTACATTTTGAACTAAAAAATCAATATAGTATAACCAAAACATCATTAACCTCAAGAAAAGAGCAAGACCTAACAACTTACGAAATTTGTTAAATATGCCAACATTCGATATACCAAAAAGGACCAACGAATACGGTCAGAGAACTTGGATGTGTATTGTTCCGAGTATATTAATTAGATTTCCAAGTGAGTTAATAAAAGATCTGGAAAACAAAACCAGTGACCAAACAAGGTGTATTCTTAAGAAATATATATTTAAGAACAGGGCAATGTTACCCCCTAATGTCTAAAAAATATTAAAGTTGTAGCAGTACAGGTAACCCTTCAAAACTTGCCCCCAAAGCTTTGAGTTAGGAACTATTAGCAGATGATGCTCCGTGAAGGGAAAATACTTCATACCAATTTTAAACCCTCTACTGCCCCCTGGAATCTCACATCATCCATTTAAACTTAAAACGTTACACCAACTTATCTACATAAACTCGTAGTAAGAGTATTTTGGTGATATCTTGAGAACTGTTTATTTTTCCGGAGTAAAGAGAGCTAATCTAAACTAAGAGTATCCTTGTGTATATACGAGTATCACGCTAATTCATTGCCGTGTTAACTTTCATGAATGTCCTTAATGTTGCGGCAACACCGTCAAAAATTGCGCTCTGTACAAGCAAGGGCAACATACCTTTCGTATACGTCAAGTTGATGGTACTCAACACAGCCCCTGACAGTAAAGTGCCAATGACCGAGCTCCAGAATTCCATCCTGTTTTCCGAGCATAGAGCCACTACCTCTCCTTTTCTGATCCCCAGGCGCGTGAGCGAAACAGCAAGATTCATGGACTGCTGGGCTATCTCGGCTAGCGTTGTCGTTTCATGGGTTTCTCCATTTATCTGTAACGTTAATATTTAACAAACGATTAGTACCTACCATTAAATGGAAGCAGTTCGGGTCATACAGAAGGTAACTACTGGAGATGGCATATTGATACATTTTTTCTTGCCAAAATATGTGAAAAACTCAGGTCAGTTTATAGTGCCAAAGTATGTGAAAAACTTAGGTCAGTTCATAGGGTCAAAGAATGGGAAAAACTCAAGTCAGTTTATACGATCAAAGTATGTGAAAAACTCAGGTCAGTTTATAGGACCAAGGTACCGATGTGAAAATATCTGGTCAGTTTATAGGGCCAAAGTACCGACGTGAAAAACTCAGGTCCGTTTATAGAGTCAGAGTATGTACAAAACACAGGTCGGTTTCTAGGATAAATTGACAAAATTGTCAGTGGTTGTATATTTTTACCCGACTGCGCGACGCAAAGGAGGGTAATGTGTTTATCAGTCTATGTATGTATGTATGTATGTATGTTCGTTCCTATCTGGCTATTGTCCAAATATCACTAAAGACATGAAACTGATGAAGCCCTATAATATGCCTTTGCCATTAGACACTCTTTTAAGTACTTTTTGAGAGCTGGAAACGGTAATTTTAGAGCATCATCTGGTAGGTTATTATAAAAATAAATAGGTACATTGGCCTACGAATGATTTGGCTACTTTACGAACGCGGAACTTTCTAATGGCGATTTTGTTTTTATTTCTAGCATTAAAATTGTGGATATCTGAATTCTTACTAAAAGAGTCTAGGTTCTTAATAACATAAAATAAATATTACACGCAAATAGACAAAATTTATTATATTATTTGAATATAAGTATATGAAAAAAAAAACAATAAAATCAAATGAACATAAATTAACTTAAAACAGAGACAAAATAAAATCTTAGAGCTTAAAGACAAACTAAACTATACTAAATTAAAGAATTAAATTAAATTTATAACATAAATAATATTCTCATAAATATATTGGGACGCTACGGTTAATATGTTGATGGCTTTAAAAAGTTCTCTTAAGGAGTCACGGGAATTCAGGTTATATATAGAACGAGTCGCTTTTTGTAACACAAATATAGTCTGTATGTCAGCTGCTTTGCCCCAAACCAGAATACCGTATGACATGGTACTATGAAAATAACTATGATAAACTAAGCGAGCAGTATCAACATTGGTCAATTGTCTAATTTTTGTAATAGCGTTAGCTGCCGAACTTAATTTACCTGCAAGTACTGCTAAATGTTATACCTAAGAATAATGCCCTATCCACCATTTCTAAACATTCACCATTGAGCGATATAGTAGAATCCACTGCTCTAACATTCGGTAAAGCAAATCTAACACATTTCGTTGCGTTAGGGTCGTAAGGACTAGTTTGAAGAATGTCTATGTCCGCAAAATGTCGAAATTGGTTCCTCAGTAAACATGACTTTTCTGAACAATGACCAGTAAGCAGTATGTCTTTGTTGCACGATCGTCAATTAAAGCGGAACGCCGTAGTTGCAGAATGACTACGTAGATTTGGGGCCATATTCTATTACGCCTTGATTGTAAAATGACACATTATGTATTTTGTCCAGATATTACAACGCCGTGGATTCAAAATGTCTAGGTAGCAAAACGTCGTGATCTCATAACAACCAAGTTATAACTGATGCATGATGAATTGAATGTCTGTACAAGAGCATAGCAGTCGGACCATATCGCATGCTCAGTGTAGGGTCCCGTAGCCGTTACTACAAAGAAATCCACACCAGATAAAAAAATAACGATGTGAAAAAGTGCACCAGCAGAATAGCGTATCTTCATGGCACTTGCGTCTTTTAAATCACCATTATCACCATTACCAGCATTATCTTTGGTTGTAACTTATAATAAGTGGCCAGATACTCACGTTTGAAGTTCCTTATCTATTAAAGAACCTCTCTGTGATTTCCTTGTCATTCGACTATGTAGGCGTTTTACAACTGAGTCTTTATAAATATCTGGCTATATGCCTATTCTGTCATTTTACACTCAGTATGTATGTATGTATGTATGTATGTATGTAAACACTTTATTGTACATAGTAACCAGTTACAAAAGCAATAAACTTAAAAGATATAAGTACAAAGGCGAATTTATCCCTATTAGGGATCTCTTCCAGTTGACCTTTGAGCAAGTGAGTGAAGATATAAGGAAGATAGACAAACTAACACCATGTACAAATTATATGTATATGAATAAAAAATATAAATAAATAGGTATGTTCTGCTACTTAGTCGATTTCCTATTAGGATATTTTGATTATTCAGCCGTTTTGCAAACAAGGCGTTGTACAACTGAGTCAAATTGTATACCCAGTCCTTTTGATATTATGGCATTTACATGCTTGGACATTTTACCACCGTGACCTGGTGCAAATTAGACCTTTTTCTTACATAGTAATTCTTCAAACTAGTCCTTACGACCCTAACCCATTTCGTTTTCTTAGCATTCAATAGCAGATTATTAATCGTAAACCAGTCAAGTACTTTAACTAGTACTCTATTAATTTCGGCATAGTCTGTTGCTTTCCGGTCAAATTTGATGTATCATATTTCCGTTTCCGGAAATATTCACTAAACATAATTTTTTTTTAGAAACCTCAAAGTGTTTTTAGAAGAACTGACGAATGATGTGCCACACATTGATATTTGCTGAAAATCATTTTTTTTTTAATTTCGGTTACATGTATGGAGATTAAATAAAAAAAAAATTCTAAGGGGTGCCCCCCTTAGAAATACATATATTTTTTATTTAACTATCAAACTAAGTAGCGGCTTACAAAAGACACCTATACTCCAAATTTCATCAAGATACATCTTATAGTTTTTGAGTAAAATGCCTGTGACATACGGACGGACGGACATGACGAAACTATAAGGGTTCCGTTTTTGCTATTTTGGCTACGGAACCCTGAAAAGTACCCCCATGTCTCTCCCGGATGGCTGGGTGCCCAAATTACCTACATATCATTATTTGTTTCTGAGTCTTTGATGTTTACTATGTATATAAGTAAATGTATCTATTAAATATATCGTCGTCTAGTTCACATTAACACAAGTCTAAAGGTGCGTCCACACTTGTATCATTTGCTCGTATCCGATCACCGTGCCGTGGCATGACTGCGTATCGCGCTGCTTAGACGCTCACTGTCGGCGCGCTGATCATGCCGCACTCGTCCGATATGTGTGTGATACGCGTAGCATCGTGGATTTTGAGCGATTGGATCGGCGCAACGTCCAAACGCGTGATCGTGACACGCGATCAAGCCACGCGACGATTATCTGATACGGGCAAATGATACAAATGTGGATGCACCTTTATTGAGCTTACCATGGGACTAGTTTGATTGTGTAAAAAAATTGTGCAGTCATCATTATGATACCTATACCTACATAATATCAAAATGATAAATTACAAAATAAAGTACATTGAACTCTAGAGCTTAGTTTTCTTCAGATAAGCAATAAAAACGATTACAATGGCAATTGCTCGTTGTGTACTTAGAACCTGCTCAGATAAGGTAGGTACACAACTTGAAACAGTAGCCATATCTTTGCAGTTCAATCTCTCAGCTATCCATTAGTACTAATTTAATTTTACTTGCTATAAATATACGGACCAAAGTAAAATAAACTAGCCAAAAGAATGTCGGAGCATGCTCAGTGTAGAGTTCTGTCGCTATTACTACAGAGAAATGTATTCAGATGAAAAAAAAATCGGCGTGAAAAAGAGCACCAGCAAAAGAGTGTATCTACATGGAACTTACGTCCTTTCGTTGAGAAGCAAGGTTTTACAGCAATAACTCAAAGTTATATATACAAATAATTTAAATATAAATTGAAAATATTTATTACGTTTTACCTTTGTAATTTTTTTCATATTTATTGGTAGAGAGCGGATGTGAAGTAGCCATCTCAATTATTAATATGACTGTAATTTATTATATTACTACACACAAAAATAATGTAACTTATTGAAACAAAAACTAAAAACCTTACAGCACATCTATATTCCAAATATCAATATACATCTTGTAGTTTTTGAGTAAAATGCCTGTGACATACGGACGGACAGACATGAGGGAACTATAAGGATTCCGTTTTTGCCATTTTGGCTACGGAACCCTAAAAGCACAAGACTGTCTGTCATACATATATTGACATTTGGTATTTTATTGTACAAGTATTTTGGACAAATACAAATTGTTTTGTATTTTCTTGACGATCATTTTTGGGGTTTTTTCATTTTTATAATGTTTACTAATGCAATTTTTCTTTTTTAAATTATACAATTTTTATCAATAAATTGTCCTTAATGCTTATGTAAATAACGATTCAAAAGTGCTATTAGCTAGGCCTACTTGAATATAGAACATTTTGACTTTGATATAAATCATTTGCCGCGATGATTCTATTGGACAAATGTAGGCCGTTTTATCCGTATTTTAAGTATAAGCGGCCTGTACTGTTAATTAGATAGGTAAACAACATGAAACAAAGGCCATATTAGGTACCTATATAACCAATTTTCTTGTCTATAAGGATGTTTGCGTAATACTTTAACATCTATAGTCATGGGCAAAACTAAGTAAACACACAAAACCACATAAATATATATCCAAACCTTGGAGTTGGTGTGTGCATATTTATGAAACTATTGTTTGTATTTCTCCTTGCCCTTGGATGTACTATTATTATTATAAAATTGTATGAACAGTCTGTTACCTACATTGAAGATAAAAATAAGCAAAATAGAAATAAAACAATTTAACGGATTATATCGCGTATATTATCTCATTTTAGTTCCCGACGTTTCGGAAGCTTTCCAGCTCTCCATGGTCACGGGTGGACAGAAACACAGCGGAAACACAAGAAAATATTAAGTAAAATAGACTTAAATTTAAAGGTCAGTGAAGGGGAGGCCGAGGTGAGTCGTGACAGCACCTGTTATAGTGACTATATACACAGGCCGTGCTAGCATGTCCCCCGAGCAGCTGGATGATAGCAGAATGAGACTTGTGTTTATGATTGAGAACTGCCTAAAGGAAGTGTCAAATTGACATCCATAATGCTTTTTTTTTGCATCATCGTGGTTTTTTTGCAATTTTATGGTGTTTTTTCTTTGCTTACATTCGTGTACATAAAATGACATCTAACGACTACTGTCTTTTTTAAATATTTTCATGACCATGTATTAAATGACCTTCAGTCGAAATCATAAGCGTTATATTTAACACAGAATTTTAAGAGATAAACTCTTACTTAATGTACAATAATATTCCCAACAGCGAGATTTTACAATAACGAGTATCCTAATTGCTACAATTTACATTAATTATAGTAACCACAAGAATACTCCTAACTATGTCTATTATCAAAGATACGTCCTTGCCATTAAAATAAATTAGTACCACTGAAAATCCGCAACATGGCGAGGGTCGTCAAGCAATTTGTCGGGTTACCACTTTAAACTTAGACCAAGGATCCTATATATAGATAGACTTGACGACTAAATAATAATACCACTGCCGAACGAGATGGTCGTGTACAAATAATAATGAGAGTGACAGAGAGAAATATATTATTTTTTGTCTCTGTCATAGTTCCACTTTTCCACCGCTGCCACAACCGAGTTTGGGCAAACTTATAAACAAAACATTCGTAAAATTACCCGCCGTAATTACGTAGGTTCTTTATGGTAAGCTGTGAGCCATTTATAAACATGTTCTGAATTTAGCTGCATAACAGTTATGTCCGTCCCTAAAGGTGCGTCCACGTTGGTATCATTTGCCCGATCAGATCTTCGTGTCGTGGCATGATCGCGTGTCACGATCACGCGTTTGGACGTTGCGCCGATCCGATCGCTCGAAATCCATGTTGCTACGCGTATCACACACTTAGATCGGACAAACGCGACAGTGAGCGTCCAAGCAGCACGATACGCAGTCATGCCACGCCACGGTGATCGGATGCGAGAAAATGATACAAGGGTGGACGCACCTTTACAGGTGTACGCTGATATCAAGTCTATAGGATTCTTTGTCTGAGACTTTAAATCAATAAAATCATGACAGTTGACCTATGATTTTAATGTTAAAGTCAAGCTCAACATGAATAAACGCCGGCACACAGGTCCAAACATACAAAAACGTCATTACGTACCTTAATCGGTATAATTTTCATGGACGAGTATAAACATAAATTAAGGTGTGGTATGGTATCATTATATTCGCATTAGCTTATATGATTGATGAAAAAACTCGACATACAGGAAGGGAAGCTGAAAAGTTACCTTCTTAGTTCTTATTTTAATTATAACAAGAGCGAAAAGGTACATATTTCAATTTCTGTTACTGGACATAGAATAACTAGATAATATTAAAAACCGCTGTTAGTCTTACCCAAGTGCAACTTAAAAAATATAGGAATGAAATGTCTGTAAATTGAAGATATATTTAAAAAAACAATAAGGGATACGGATTATTTATAGGTCACGGAATCGTTATCTTTTTTGTATATTTGTGTGTGTCATTTTGGTTTCTTCATGCCAAAACGGCTTAACGGATTTCTGAACGGAAAAGCATGTAGCCCGGCTAGTCGACGGGAATAAAAGATAGGACGTGGTAATGTAAAATATATAATTATAATAGACTATATACAAATAAAAAACATAAACTAAACGGGATTCAGTCAGTACGCGGCAATATACGGAAATCATTGGCCTTATCTGAGCAGGGAGGTAGGACGGTTGTGGAGATTCAGTTTCCTTTCCAATTTTCCATTTCCAGCTTTCCAAGAAGGCATTGGATGGAACCGTCGGCCGAGGTCCGACTGTAGACTGCAGATAGGTTTTCAGTGGAAAATTTCAGCGAAAAAGAAAGGGCTGTAAAAATGCTCCACTTAATGGGTGGTTCAAATCAACCCAAGCATTATTTCTGCATGGTTAAGAACAGTGAAAACGAAATAAGACTTGGATTGATGGAACAGAACATTACGCGAAAATAAAGAAAAATAACTACTTATATACAAAATGTACCTGCGAAGTGGCAGGCCTTGTGGATATTTAATCCAACACAGTAATGCAAACACTAGACAGTTTTTACAATTTTAAAGTTTTGCAACAGCACATCAATTAATAATATATTAAAATCTCAGATCTTTCATCGTGAGTCCAGCACAAGTTCAAACCAAACGAGTCAAGACCTGTCTCCCACAAACAAAAGACAATCGTGGAATTCAAATTTTCCCGATGCAATTTATTACTGGCCAGTATTTTGCCAAGGAGGTTTGCCGCGTTACAAGCAAAAGGAACTATAATCCATTAATCTAAACGGATTACAACTATTTTTGGTACACGGGTAGCTGGGCATCCACACGTGATTATAGGATGCTTTTTACCCGACTTTTTTACCAGCCACAGTGTGCCAAACATAGTTGTAATCGGTTTAGCCGATTTGGCCAACACAGCCAGAACGAAACATACAAACATATAAAAAAACATTTCAGTGTCCTCCAAACAGTCCATTACAACAGTTTTTTTGAAAATCTTCAATGTACAGACATTTCATTATTACCTACAACTTTATAATAGTATACATATTATGGGTAGATATATGTAAAGGATGGTTTAGATTACGCACGAAAGCATAACACACATACACTTTATGATACTATTCGTTGTGTATATCATTTCTATGCTCTATACCCTGGGTTGAAACCCCTTCATCTGTCGAATTTTTCAACTGTTTTATCTTAATCACATTCGTCACATGACGATGTTTGGTGTATAAATAATGCTTCCAGTTCCACTGGTTTTGTCAACTTGTTTGTTAATCATATTCGGATATTATGTCGTAGTTTTGAATTTCGTTTTAGATTGTTTTCCCCTTAAAGTTAGCATTTACGATTAATCTTAAACTTATTAATAATTATTGACTTGTTTCCGAAATAAATATATTCATTCATTTATTCATTCATAATATCAAATTGCATACTAAAATTATCACTTACTTGTGACGGTGATTGTACCTACAGTTTTACTTAGTTTTGACGTCACGAGGCCTTGCTCCTAAACTTTAAAGTGATATAATTATCTGAGTATCTTTTTATTAACTAGAAAAAGCAAAAAATACGTCTCATACTACCCAAACGTTGTCTGGAAGAGATTTTAGCTTTAAGACCGCCTGTTGTTTACCTCTCCTTGAATGTATTACTGTTTCTGTACTCTGTTTTATGAGGTGTGCAATAATAGTATTTTATGCAATCTTTATATATTGTATGGTTATTCAGTTGAGTACCGCGTTGTAGGCCACGAAGCTTGCTGAGTGGCCAAAGTAAGGTACGAGACTTAAAAAGCTAATTATACAGTGTGTGTCTACAACCCAGGCTTTTTTTATAGGAGGTTAATATAACGTATATTTATAATGTAACCATGATATTAATTTAATTTATAAACTAAATTTCAGACTTTGTTAATTTTCTAACAAAATTTTAATTGCCAGCAATGTAAAGCACAGTAATTTGATAAATACCTAGGTGTAAATATCAGTCAACAGAAACTTTGATCATTATGAAGAGTACCTATTTCAAGAGTTAGCGATACAAGTATAACTGCACTTAAGATAACTACGGCAAATAAATAGCACTTGTACACGTTTGATAAAAACTTTATTATCTACAAATTCAATAAAACTTAAATACGAACCTATCATTTAAATTTAATTCAGCTAAACTCTGTTTATTCTGTGTTCAATGTGTCGGCCACCCTGATTACGACACAATTCATAACGTCTTGTAATTGAATTATGAATTGTTTGAAAGTCGATCCTTTCTTGCAGTTGCTGAAAAGCTGCTGTTATTTTGTCTTTCATAATGTCTACAGTTTCACTGTCGGTAGCAAACACTTCATTTTTGACAGCACCCCACAAAAAAAAATCCAAAGGGGTTAGATCAGGGCTCCTGGGCGGCCAGTGCCTGTGTCCAAAGCGTCCGATCCAACGTTGGCCAAAAATCTCGTTCAACCTATCCCGCACAACTATGGTTGAATGTGCAGGAGCACCGTCCAGCTGATACCACGTTTCATTACGATTCTCTTCGGGAAGAGTATTTAAATAGTCTAAGAGTGGACCATTTATCAAATCTAAGAACCTCCGCGTGGTTAGAGTCCCATCAATAAAAATAGGCCCGATGATCCTGTTGTTATGAATAGCTGCCCACACGTTAACTGTCCAACGGTACTGATGAGAAGTCTCTCGGAACACATGGGGATTATTTTCTTTATCTTCCCAGTAATGTGTGTTTCTGCGGTTCCACATTCCGTTTCGAGAAAAAGTACTTTCGTCGGTCCATATTATTTTTTGTTGAAAGTCATTTTCATCGACACATTTTTGTAAAAACCAATCGCAGTAATGTTGCCTTATTGGCAAATCCCTAGGGAGTAATTTTTGTACCTTTAAAAACTTGAAAGGATGTTTACGATTCCTTTTTAAAACCCTGTGCACAGTTTTGTTGCCCTTACGGAACATTCGGCCCGCAACACGAGTACTTGACGTTGGGACTTGCCTAAAGTGCCTGAGAATCCTTTCTTCAAGTTGCACTGGCACAATTGCGTTCATAGCCCCTTCAGGCTGACCAGGGACTATCGGCTTATTATCACGCACTCGCTGTAGAGCCGCTGTTATCACTCGAGCATTGTGTGGATGTTGTCTGTTTGGGAAGCGTTCGCGATAAAGTCTTAAGGCGTGAGCTGCATTTCCGCGTGCTTCGCCGTAAATTAGAAGCATATCGGACAATTCCCGTGCATCGTAAACCATTTTGCAGAAAAACGAACATCAAATTTGACATAATTTACTTTTGTAGTTTGACAACCCGACGTAAAGACTTGTCAATAATTAATAAAAAAACTGGTCAACTAATTTAAAACCTCCATACATTGACAAGGACGACAATACATTCTACGCTAGCTATCACAGTTTTTAACCCCCGTACCACGACATGCCTTGTACCAAGTGAATAAACGACATGAATTACGACAATTACACAGTACGTCTACTACATTTAAGTTGCGGATTTTGAAAATTTAATTGTGGCGTTAATTAACATAATTATTATTTACTAATACGTGCAAACACTTGTTAACGAAGCATATTATCATCAGTCTTTATAAAAGCCTGGGTCGTAGACACACACTGTATAACCGTTGTATACAATACTTTTACTACGAGTAGGTATCCTCATCCTCATCATCATCATCATCATCATCATCATCATCACCATCACCATCACCATCACCATCACCATCACCATCACCATCATCATCATCATCATTATCGTCATCATCACCATTACCAGTACCTCAATTATCTTCGACTCTGTGGCTATTAATCGTAACAATAAAATACTTTCCACCCTAGGGATCGAATAACCCATGAAAATGATACTTTCTTAAAAGGAGAGATTTTTTTTTTATATTTGCATTCAAACGAGTCTCCATAAACAAAGAAATTTTATTTTCCGCAACCAAAGTTCTATTTTTGAACTCATTATAGTGCATTCAAAGTGTTGGCTTATGAAATAAAGTGTTGGCTTATGAATATATCAGTTCAGTTGGAAGTGCGATAGAGTATCCGACATTGAAAAGTATGCTATTAAAGTTTAGTCTATGAAGTTCTTATTGAGGGATTAAAGTCGACGAGTAGAAAAAGAGTTATTGTATTGTTGTATTGTGTCCAATATTTTTAGGGTTGCGTATCAAAAAGGTAAAAAGGGACCCTTATGGTGCGACTCTGTCTGTCCGTCCGACTATTAGAGCGCCATATCTCAAAAACTACTTTATGCTATCTGTATGAAAAATGGAATAGGGCACAAATAAAGTCTAGCTAAGCTACTAGGCCAAGTAAGGTATCATATAATTTTGTGCAGTTTTTTATTTTTTTATGTAGTGTGTTTAAATTTCGTTTTATTAAGGAGAATGTGGAAAAAATACCCCCCCCCCCAAGCCCTTTCTCCAAAGTTTACCAAGCTAAAAATCTGAAATTTTCTTGAATTACTTGAATATGAATATTACAGGAAAATTATAAACATATATCTTTCTGTGTTCCTATTTTAATCACTAAAAACTTTTTTCAATGACCCGGTTTGGTTAAGTTTGGCCCTCATTTGTATGCGTTGCCATAGATACTATAGGCAAACTTAACTGAACCGGCCAGTCAAGTTGGAATAAGTGTTTGTACGGAACCCTTGGTGCGCGAGTCAGACTCGCACTTGACCGCTTTTTTGTTATCTAACTGACTAATTAAAATTTCGTACCGTGACATTATGCTTATTGTGTAGTTTTTTGTGTGATGCGCTTACGAGTAAAACACAGTGTCTACGATTTTATTGCTTATTAGCCGCGTAAATCTGACCGTATCCTGCTTAGTAAATCATTTATTACTTACGACTTTCGCATCCTTATATTCCAGTAACTGATTCAGCATATATTCTCCAAAATGCAAATGTGATGGCACTTCTACATCCGTAGGTCCGTATATATATTTCGGGTTTCGTAACATTATGAGGATTGAACGCGACCGTTCACTTACAACGTTCGAGTTATACTGACGGGAGTGACGGGTCGCGGTTATGAGATTAATGCGCAGTCATTGCGTGTATTATTGTGACTTTGTACCGCTCTCCGGACCTGTTCTGACAGATCAACGGTTGTGCTTTAATATTAGGGACTAGAAGCCGCAAGTTCGCGCAGAAGAAAGTTATAATCCGTCGGGCAAATATTATCCTATAACCGTCTGTGGATAGCAAGTTACCCGTGTATCAAAAACGGTTGAAATCTGTTAAGCCGTTTTGGCGTGATGAAGCCACAACGACACATTCAAACATAAAAAAAAACCGGCTAAGTGCGAGTCGTATTTCACTTACCGTAACATTCATATTCATACCCGGTTCTGGTTGAGTTTAGTTTGCACCTGATATCTATAGCATTGCTTACAAATGAGGTCCAAACTTAACGCAACCGGGTTGTTCAAATACGTTTTAAGATAATTAAAAAAATAGTTTAGAGACATGGTGATAATTTTCGTGTAATTTTTATGTTTATTTATACGAATTGTGAAAATTTCATAATTTTCGTTCGGTAAACTTTGGAGATAAAGGGGGAATTGTGTTTATTTCATATTTTCCTCAATAAAACAAATTCACTTACAACGCTGGAGTGGTACTGACGGTTCGCGGTTATGAGATTAGTGCGCAGTCATTGCGTGTGTAATTGGGAGTTTGTACTGCTCGTTGGACCCGTTTTGACTGATCAAAGGTTGCGCTTTACTAGGCACTAAACTCTGATTTTTAATTCAAGACCAAAATTTTACGTCAACGGGCGCACTTTCGCTGTGATTACTGCATACTGGTTTAAGTGTCGGTATTTTTATCAATAAAACTTACCCTAATATTACTGATTGCACGATTTCTCATTCATGTTTTTATGAAATAATGTTTATTTGTATAAATCATCAAGATGAGAACTGTCCAATTTTGGTCTTGAATTAAAAATCGGAGTATAGAAGGCGCCGTCGAATCAGAAATGAGGAAGTTCGTAGATGAACCAAGGTCACCGACATAGCAAACAGGGTAAGCAAACTGAAGTGACAATGGGCAGGGCACATAGTTCGACGAACCGATGGCCGTTGGGGCAGAAAGGTTCTCGAGTGGAGACCGCGTACCGGCAAGCCCAGCGTGGAAAGGCACTACAAGGTGGTCAGACGACGTGATTAGGGTTGCGGGGACTCGCTGTATGCGGGTCGCCTCTATCCGGCCCATGTGTAAATCTATTGAGGAGGCCTGTGTCTGTGGATGTCCTATGGCTGAAATGATGATGATGATTGTTAGCAGATGGCGAGGGGACACGCAGTGGAAGGATGTGGTGTGATAGAGTGAAAAACACGTACTCCTTTTGATCCAACGTGTATTTCTCAGAATCCACAATGAATAAAGTTCGTCAGGCACTATGATAAACTTATTTATAATTAATATATTGAGAACTACGTTTAGTACGTCTAGCTTCAGATCTGGTCTTAGAAGGAAGGGCAGTGATAGATATAATTGCCAGAGTCAAAATATAAATATAAAGGCGCCCATGTAGGACTAGACTAAATAAGGTGTTCCATAGAATATCTAACAATGATGATGAGAAGGTGCCCCAACTTCGCTCGCGGAGGAAAAAAGTCATAACCACTCTTTTTTTCTGCAGCGCGTCGGGTAAAAAGTATTGTATTAAGCGTCTGTGTATAGCAAACCCGTGTACCAAAAATAGTTGAAATCCGTTTAGCCGATTTAGCGTGATGAAGCCGCAACGACACATACAAACATACAAAAATCCAAAAAAATTTTTTTTGCTTCATTAACCTCCAAATAGTTCCTTACAATAGTTTTTTTTTATATCTTCAATGTACATACATTTTTACAACTTTATAATACTTAGTACTAGAATATGCCCGCAACTTCGTACACGGAGGGGGAAAAGTCATAACTCTCTTTTTTTCTTCAGCGTAGTCGGGTAAAAAGTATCCTATAACCATCTGGAGATACCCGGCTACCAGTGTGCCAAAAACTTTTGAAATCGGTTTAGCCGGTTTTGCGTGATGACGCCACAACGACACATACAAACACACATAAAATCCAAGAAAAACATTTTTCGTTTTAGTGAACTCCAAATCGTCCGTAACAACCATTTATTTGAAGATATTTTCAAAAAAATATTGTTATGGACTATTTAGTGGTCATTAAAACGAAAAAAAAAAATATTTGTGAATTTTATGTATGTTTGTATGTGTCGTTGTGGCTTCATCACGCAAAAACGGCTAAACAGATTTCCACAATTTTTGGTACACGGGTAGCCGGGTATCTCCAGATGGTTATAGGATACTTTTTAACCGACTACGCTGAAGAAATAAAGACGGGTTATGATTTTTTCTCATCCGCGAACGAAGTTGCGGGCATATTCTAGTCTCCTATAACACTATTCGCAGAATTGTATTATCACTGAGCAAGGACCATTAAAACCAGTGGACTGACCATCTTCATACAAAAAGCCGTTCCCCGATATGTGTACAATGCCATCTAACTATGTACTATAAGAATTATTATTTATAAATATTTAACTTTTCAAGCGTGACAGTGTATTTAAATGTTACGATCTATTTATTACTTGAAGGCGAACACGACTTCGTTCGCGGTGGAGAAAAAGTCACAATACCTCTTTTTTTATTTAACATAGTCAGGTAAAAAGTATCCTATAATGAGATACCCAGCTAGCCGTGTACCAAAAATAGTTGAAATCCGTTTAGCCGATTTTGCGTGCTGAAGCCACAACGACACATACAAACATACAAAAAATCCAAAAAAATATTTTTCGTTTTAGTGACCTCCAAATAGTCCGTAACAATCAATTTTTTGAAAATACTTCAATGTACAGACATTTAATTTTTACTACTATATAATAGTATAGATACACTAGAATGCGCCCGCAACTTCGTTCGCGGAGGAGAAAAAAAAAAGTCGGGTAAAAAGTATCCTATAACCATCTATGGATACCCAGCAACCCGTGTACGAAAAATAGTTGAAATCCGTTTAGCCGATTTTGCGTGATGAAGCCACAAACATACAAAAAAAAAAATAGTTTTCGTATCAGTGACCTCCAAATAGTCCGTTACTATCATTCTTTTGAAAATATCATCAATGTATTGACATTTAATTTTTACTTTATAATGGTATATACCTTTTTTTTCTTAACAATATAATAAATTTATTAGGATATTAATATACATTATATATCTATATAGTTAAATGTTTAATTTTATGGCGCCATCTAGTTTTTGCCAGAATATCTCCTTGATATCGCAATACGATGCAAAGTATGGCAAGTGTCAGTCCTCTTGTTTTAACGGTCCTTTCCTTGGTCTAACGTAAGTTATACCCAACAAACAAGTTATAAATTTAAGTCTATAAGGATTAAACTCTTATAGTTATAATATTTTTTTCTGTTTCCGCGATTATTACTCATTGAAATATAACAATTTAACGGATTATATCGCGTATATTATCTCATTTTAGTTCCCGACGTTTCGGAAGCTTTCCAGCTTTCCATGGTCACGGGAGGACTGAGAAAAGATGTATTTTCCTCTGTCAAAGTTACAATTTGTGCAAACTACCCTTTTTTTTTGAAAAAACACAAATAAAGGTGTGACATTAATGCGAAAAAGTTTTTTTGGAATGGCGCCTACAATATTTAATAAGGTACCGACCGAACTATATTAAATCTCTTAATTTAACCCAATTTAAATTTCAACTATATGTGTAGGTACTTAATAGAATATTTTTTTTACTCAGTTAAGGACTTTTTAAATGCTTAATGTTTGAGTTATAATACTGAATTGTAAATTAAAATTGAATTATTTAATGTGTTAATAAGTATTTGCACGCCAATCTGGCAAAAAATACAGTTCGCAATCTGACTTTAACACCTGTTTATAGTCACCTATGTTTAAACAAATAAATGTTCAGTCTCTCTCTCTCTCTCTCTCTCTCTCTTCCTTGTGTCGTGTTCCTCATTGCTGAGGGTCGTGACCTCCACGAATTATTTTGTGGACGATCGCTTTCCACTTGTTGAGGTCGGCAGTGTGTAATGCCTCGTGAACTGTTGTCTTGGTGTTCGAATCTGGTTTGTCCAGCCGCTCTAGCATAACTCTCCGCGACCACGCTTGCTGCGCTACATAGCATCACCCGTCTTTCTCGCATTGTATTGAAAGGAAAGAGACAGACATTGTTTATCGCGCGACAAAGTATCGCGTACCACGGTTGTGCTACAGGTGCAGCGGTTTGGACTTCGTCACTAGGAGCACTTCCAGGGTGTCGCTTTTCTTCCCGGCTATGTGACCGAAGAATTAGAATATTCCACGTAGACAGATTGTCAACAGCCTAACGGTGATTTCCACTTTTTGAAGGCTTGACGCATTTGTGCGGCGGTCATTTATATAAGGTTTTTTGTATAGGTACTAATTTATATAAGCCTTTTTTTAACATGTCAGATATTAATAACTTATATTATTAATTTCATTCCAATTAAATTAATATTTGAAAATCACAATTCATTTGAAGGTACATCATAATAGTATTTTATGCAATCGTTATATAATGTATGCTTTTCAGTCGAGTACCGCGTTTAGGCCACGAAGCTTGCCGAATCTCCATCACCATCACCATCATCATCATCATCATTATCACCATCATCATCACTATCATCGTCACTCAATTATCTTTGACTCTGTGGCTATTAATCGTAACAATAAAATACTTTCCACCCTAGGGATGGAAAAGCTATTTTCCACCCGGCTAAATACTTTTACTTTCTTAAAAGGAGAGATTTTTTTATATATTTGCATTACAACGAGTCTCCTTAAACAAAGAAATAAAATTTTTCGCAACCAGTTCTATTTTAGAAATCATTATAGTGCATTCAAAGTGTTGGCTTATGAAATACGAGTAAAGTGTTGGCTTATGTTATGAATATATCAGTTCAGTTGGAAGTGCCATAGAGTATCCGACATTGAAAAGTATGCTATTAAAGTTTAGTATATGAAGCTCTTATTGAGGAATTAAAGTCGACGAGTAGAAAAAGAATTAATTAAACAATAAAATACATTACGCTTCCACTTAGCAAAAAGTGTCGTCTAATGATGAAATGGATGAAAATTATCAGTTGTACAACAGTTGCACTGGCCTTGTAAGTGAACTGTGGTATCTAATCATATACTTTATCAGTAAGCCTCCATAACAGTAAAAGATGTTGTTAATCGTCACATAATTTCATATTATCTTATTCTTAAGTGCTCATACGAATACAGCATGTTTATTTTAATAATAAAAATAATTGACTTTTATTTCAGATGTCATAGATCCATAGTTTGTTAGTAAAAACTTAGCGTTCTCGCGAGTCGTTAAATTTTAAAGATTTTTTGAATTTTGAAATATTGTCGTTTTTGGATTATTTAACACTTTTAACTGGTTCATTGACTCACAAGGAATAATGTATTAGAAAAGGCACCCATGTGGAGCTTGGACTTTATAAGATAATTGGAGGAAGGTATCGGTGTGTATGGAAGGTAGTGATATTTGATAGTATTTTGAGTGAAATATAGTAGGGTAGAAATGATCATCCTTGGAAGTATATCTTTTTAGAAAAGTTTCGTTACTAGAATCACAACAAAGACAATCCAACATCTCCGCTACTGTCCTTTGTGTTGTGATTTGCTGTCTTCAGGGATTGCAATAGCAGATTGTCATTACAGTGCATTTTGCATAGGCAAAGTTTACGTTTTTCATGGGAAAAACCGTCCAATAAGGTCTATACTTGCATAACTGACATTGCCATTTTCTTTGCAATATTAATTGTGTAAGTTTTTTTAAATTTTCTGTAAAATATCGTTTTTGTCTTCTTTAGAGATTGGTACTTTTCCTTTAACCCTCTAGAAACAGTTTCATCGAACAACAGCTGTTTTTTAACTTTCTAAACTTTGTCCTCCGGGATATCTCTTACTAAATGCTCATCTTTCTTTTTCAGGGTATCGCCTCGTGTCTTTTTGTTGCTTTCATTTTTAACTTCAGTTTCTTAATAAGTTTTCTTAAGGCGTCTTTTTCTTTTTTTTTCATTTATTGATTTCTTCTTGCATGTTTTTATTTACTTTCATTGCATCGATTTTTTCTTATTGGAATAGGTAGATGTTTGACGTATGTTACGTCTATTTTTAAGGGTTTCACGAGATTTTGATCTAAAATATCGATCTGTGGTTCTAGTACAACCGGGTTGTGGTCTTCGTTGTTAGTAGTAAGCGGTGTCATTCTTTGCTCTTCTTTTTTCTTTGAATATTTACGACTATTTTCACGCCATTTTCGTCTTCGTTGTCTCTGTACTCTAGTACTCTTTTATTTTCTCTTTTTTTCGGAGGTATCGCTTTCTTTCTTTCTATTTTTGAAGTCTGTACAATTCGGGATCATTTTTTATGGTCATATATTTGTGCTTCTTTCGTAGTCTGTCTTTAGCCAACTTTTCCTTCTTTGATAGTTTTTTTTTGTTCCAGCCATAGTACCAGTGTAGACAAAAACAATGATTGGCTAAATATATACTATAAAAATCGTCTGAGTGAGCAACACTCAGTTGAGATACAACCGTAAATTATTTTTGGATACTTCTTTGCATCTTTTTTTTCGTCTACCCAACTGAACTACGATACTAAATTGTGTGTTATATTTGATAACAACGCGAATACATTGCTCAAAGTATTAAATTAATTGAAGGTGGTGTTAAACTATAAAACAAGCGTTGAAAGTGAAGTGATATGTCGGAACCGTGTATCGTAAACCTAAAAGTTTGGTAATTGCGACTCAACCGGACTAAGGTACGTTTACTTTTTGATCCAACAACTCAATGCTCGCCAAGCGGGAACTAACTTGTTATTTTTATAATTAATATTTTACCTAGCTTTTAAGGTTTCTCATGTAAGCGAAACTGTGTTTCTTATGAGGAATAAATGTCTTTAAACCGAATATTGAAACAACTAGGTTTTCATGACATCATAAAGTTTCAAGGGCTCATTAAACTTATGACTTCGCGCGCTCTTCAGTCAACTACTATCGATAATGAGGTAAATTATGTTAAAATATTCAGTGCTTCTGCAATTTCAGGCCGCTACTTGTTCACTGGAACTGACTTATGCAATTAACTAATTAGAATTTTAAAAATTTGTTGTTTTTTATAAAAAATAATGTCAAAAATCCGTTCTTGGCGCTTTTTTTAGTGTTCCGTGACTCCAAAGGAAAAAAATTAAACCCTTATAATCTCACTCATGTGTCCGTCCGTCCGTCTGTCACAGTCAATTTGTACAGAAACTACTGGACCAATTGAGTTGGAATTTGGTACACATACGTAAGTCTTTGACCCAAAGACGGGCGTGTAACTTAAAGAGATGAAATTTAAACATTAGGAGTACTTTTGGGGGGTAAATAAGAAAATATATTAAAAAAAGGTTATAAACGGTATTGTGTGGTACATGAAATGAAAGGTAGAGTTACGACGATCTCAAATATATATTTTTTATAATTTTGTAATGAGTAGTTTTGAAGTTATTAAAGTAAATATGCAAAAATTGACAATTCCCTCCCACTGCTCCCACTTATCTCCGAAACTAATAGTTAGGCCTTAAATTTTGAAAAAACTACAGAGAATAGTTCTTTGATATTTAAAATAACATAGAAATTTGCTCAATATGTGTGCTTATTACGATAACATACTTATTTGCCGTTGGTAAACTAACCGCGACCTGTGTTGATGTATGGGGACCACAGTTTTCCAACAGCAAAATTAAGTTTGTTCCTCAGTAAAGTAAAATAGTCAAAATTTAAAAAAAAAAAACTGCGCATTGATTACAGAAAAACCTATAAGAAGTCTTTTATATTTAAAGTAACAGAAACTTGCTCAATATGTGTGCTTAATACGATAGCATACTTATTTGCAGTTGGTAAACTAACTGCAACCCATGTTGATGTATGGGGATAACAGTTTTCCAACAACAAAATTAAGTTTGTTCCTCAGTACAGTTTGTTTTTCGTTCCATTCGGCGCGGCGTCACAGTATTGCAATATATTCCCTATAGTAGTGTAACGCCTTTGATGTCAGGTGACGCCGCCGCTCGTGTAAGTACTTACGCTTTCATGTGCGGATGTGCTAGGGTTGTCACAAAATGGAAAGTAAAATAAACTTCCTTATTATGCAACGATTTATTTACAAGTGCGTAACTATTAGCTAGTATGTATTTACAGATGACACGGGTAGCTGGGCTGGGCATTCAGGGTGGTTATAGGATACTTTTTATCCGACTACGCGAACGAAGTTGCGGGCACCTTTTAGTCATTTAAATACAGACTATGAGGTGTTACATTAAAAGGCACGAATGAATTGTCAAGAACATAAAGATGAACATTCATTCAAACTGATACTTTACATACATTATAAATAATTATAGGTACCTACTGTGTTTAATTAATAAATAACTACCTAAATATCGCTCGGTAAAGGTTCAATGACTACAGCTGATGCGGGTAGGTACCTACAAAGTTAAAGCATAAAGGAACTTAGGCCCGTATGAACACGACACTAAAGTTCCGAAATCACGCTTAAAATGCTGTTTCGTATGAAAATTCCATACCCACTGTTATATAAATCAATTTTTCACTTCTCCTGCTCAAAAAGTATGTCATATTAGCTACGCAAAGCGAGACTAAAATAGTAGATTTAGCCCCTGGGGTTTAAAAGAAAACCATATAATCCCATACAAATTTCTGACACTAAAAAAAAACTTGCGGCCAGCTACGTATTCCTTACGAATAATTAAAAACAAACAAACCCCCCTGATCAGATTGGCCAAACTTTCGGATACAATGGCTCAAACTGTACTTTTAGTTTTTAATGAAACATACAATTTTAATGTTGTCATTTTTATTTTCTCGCAGTCGAAGTGAAAAGCAGAGTGTTTAACACGTGGCTAAAAGCCATTATGACACTCAGACATATTTGTCCTCGCTCACTTCGTGAGCTCGTCCAAATAATCACTTCGTGTTATAACGGCTTATTTTAGCCCCTTGTCAAACAATCTACTATTTGTGAACAGATACGTAACTAGCTATAAAAAACTTTGCAAAATAACAAAAAACAAACAAAATGCTCTAAGCCGATATCCGAAGCAAAGGTAGTCGGTACCGGAAATGTCTGTCACCATATTGTTTTGCAAACTTTGCTGAGCACTGTTGTGTGCTTACATTAAATAGATAAGAAAAGGTAAATAAAACTGCAGATACATTAATATCGTTATATTCATTAATTCATATACATTGGTTGGAGTCACCCATCACGCCAGGTAGCTATACGTGTCCTTTTCTCCCTCGGTGCGTTCCAGATATTCCTTCTCTATCAGGATATCGATGCATTTCTGGGAACAAAAGTGGTTTGTTAGATACAATACAGCAATTATTTATTGCACACAAATAACAGGAACAGTTCAATACAGTCTTAACACCTTCACAGTCCAGTGCCCCATATATGGGTCACGACGAACTATCTCCACAAGTCCGTGCCCCACATATGGGTCACTAAGATAAGACCATGTACACACTCAGATTAATATAACAATTATATTTGTGAATGCTGTTGTCCACTTGTTTGAAGACTACAGCGTAAAAGAAAGGCTGAAGTAAAAATATTATTTAAATCAAAAGCATCTCTTTAATATGCTTTTTATTTCTTAGTGACCCATATGTGGAGCATGGACGTGTCATTGAAGTAATTTGCTTGGATGTACGAGGATATTGAAACATTTTGTATGGGGACTGTGAACGTGTTAACGTAAAATACGGTAGACAATAGGCCGTCTTACCGCTAAAAAGCGATCTCTTCTTCTCTATGAAAATTGTTCATTTTAATAAAATGGTAACGATTATTTTTGACTTCAGTGAGTGGTAGCGGTCACTGTGTTGTCTGTCAATAGCGACACGACACTTGGAAACATACGTAGCAACGTCGCGATCAAAAGGGCTTAACGCACTTTAGTAATCACAATAAATAGTTTACATGAAAATTGATTACTTCAAAACTAAGCTAGATTTGGGGGTTCATATAACATTTTTTGGCCCTAATGACCTCAAGTATACGGTGGTAAAATTATGCGCGTTCCTTACAAGCACGTTGTATATTGGGACGCTATGGTTAATATGTTGATGTCCTTGATTGCCAGATGATGATAATGATGTGTAAGTGATATGTAGACAGGGTTTTAAGTCAGGGTAGGCAGTTTTTCTGTGCCTGTATGGTGCCATGATCGTTCAGGATAGGCAGTACCGTTTCGGCAAACGGTCTTATAGCGAAGAGTCTCGACCAACGTCTAAGACTCTCGCTAGATGGCTGGATCAAGGGTCAGATGCAGAAGGCAGTAATCCTGGACACGGCCCGCATTGTCAGGAGGTTCCTCTCTGTGCAGCCCTAACCACCGGTAGCTTGAGCCCTGCCCCGCTGCCGGCGGGACCCTAGGTTAGGTTTTTTATAATGTGATTATATTTTGTTTTTGCTTTTTGTATTTTACTTTTTACATTCATATTGTAAAACACCTGAGTCATGACCATAAATTCATTCTTGATCTTTGGAATTGTTTATTTTATAAATACTAACCCTAGGCTTAAGTTAATACTGTAATTACTAACAAAATATGGATCGATGTGTCCGAAAATAATAAATAATAAATACCATAGGGACAAGTTTACACAAATCGACCTAGTCCCAAACTAAGCAAATCTTGTACTATGGGTACTAGGCGACGATATACATAATATATAGATAAATTATAACACTTAAATACATAGAAAACATCCAAGAGAGAGGAACAAACATTAGTGCTTATCACACAAACACTTGCCCTGGCCGGGATTCGAACCCGGGACCGCCAGCTTCATAGGCCGTTGTGCAACCCACTGAGCCAAACGTGTCGTCAAATATATGGATCGACGCCAGTGGATGTAGATGATGGTATACCTTGATGACGGGCACGCGTGGTTTGAACCGCGAGGACAGCTGGTTGAGCACCTCCACCACCAAGTGCTGATGCTTCAGGGTCTTCCTGGTCTTCATTATCCTCACGATCGCCGCCTGGACACAATAACAAGAATATGATTAGAGCTTTAAATAAGTTTCTGTCAAAAATAGCAGTTGTGTGGCACTGGTCCCACAAAGGGCTATTTTCTCGCCCAAGAAACGAACAAAAGATATAGATCTTGTGTTAGTGAAAGAGACACATATATTAATAGTTCATCGCTGGCTGTTCACACTGCCGGCGAGAACTCTCCCATATATGTATCTCTTTTATTGACACTGAGTCTACATCTACTGTGCGTTACGTGAGCGAGTTGGGCGAGAAAATAATCGATTGTTGCTCGCTTTCTCGCCGGCGGTGGGACTAGTGCCTGGGTCCCATCTCGTAGCCAAAATTGTTAGCTAGCTACGAAATGGGAATTATGCTTTCCCATCTTGTAACTAGCTGAAACGGCTACCAAATGGACACAGTCATCATCCTATAAATACTCTGTCTAAGTAATGTCCAGCACTTAACAACGCCAAGTTTTTCTTAAATATCCTAAAAAGATATTTAAGATAAAAATGAAATTTCAGAAATGGGACTAAGTGATTCCCGTTTCGTAGCTAGCTTCGAAGCCTCACCTAGATTGCTTTATTTCATAGAATTTTCATTTCATCGACAACTTCTTCCACGGAAACCAAACAATAGGGTACATATTTATTAAAGATCTCATCAAATATCCAATTGATAATTGTTTCTATACCCTGCAGGAGTTCTTCGAAAATTAATTGTATAATGTAGAGACAGTCGTAAAATTAAAGTTTATATAATAATACTAGCTTCTGCCCGCGACTTCGTCCGCCTTAAATTCGTTTATTGCGGACAAGGGTATTTTTCTGGGATAAAAAGTAGCCTATGTCCTTCCCCGGGACTCAAACTATCTCCAAACCAAATTTCATCCAAATCAGTTCAGCGGTTTAAGCGTGAAGAGGTAACAGACAGACAGACAGACAGACAGACAGACAGACGGACACACTTTCGCATTTATAATATTAGTATGGAAGTATGGATTCAATGATTAACGCGGAAACATGTTTAATGAAAATTTCCTCGATACAAAAGTTATCTGAAAACGCGTCTTCATTTTCCGTTTTTTGTCTAGTTTGTACAAACGACAGATTAATAAACGGCGTAATTATGTTAAAATGCCATTCTTCCCTTTTTCTTTTAAGTGATTAACTTAAATGTTAACATAACATAATAATATCTTCGATTTCATGGTACTTTTACATCTGGCGCTTACGCCAAAAAACCCCAAGCGTGTAGTGTATTAGCTTTCTCTTTCTTTGATGCGCGCGAGCAATAAATGCGTCACTTATTACAAATCACGCTTAATGGCTCCGCGTTTGGGGTGTGATTTACAAATGACGAAGTAGGCCCTTAACAAAATACCGTAGAAACGATTTCTAAAGCTTGTAAAAAGATGACCTGGAGATTTGACCAGGCCGCAGGCCTCACCTGTATGAGCATCTTGCGGTCCTCCTCGATGTGCTTGTGAGTGGCCTCTTGTTCCACCTTCAGCTCCGTCTTCAGCGGTATGTTAATGTTCACCCTCAATTTCTTACTGCAAGGAAATGATAATCAAATCAAATCAAAATCAAATCAAAATATCCTTTATTCAAGTTGGCTTAGATACAAGCACTTTCGAATTGTCAGTTATAATGAGAGAAGTCTTTGCTGGGAAACATACAATATGATCCAACATTTGTTGCAAGGATTAGGGAAACCCAGAAAAACCTAATCAGATCATTTAACTTAAGTATAATACTTACTTATTATTGATAAAATCATCATTTTAAAAATTAAAATAATTATTAAATCTAGAATGTGTCTAGAATAAAATTCTAAATGTCAGAGTATATAAAACAATTAATATGCGTGTACCAATTAACTATTACAATATTGTCTTGATTATACTTAAAACTTTTACAATTGTGTTATAACTAATTTATAATTGAAATAAAACAATTTAACGGATTATATCACGTATATTATCTCATTTTAGTTCCCGACGTTTCGGAAGCTTTCCAGCTTTCCATGGTCACGGGAGGTAATTTATAATTGATACACGCGGAGATGTACAAATTCTCCAGATCAATGTTAATATCAAATATAAACTAATTTTCTTTTCAGAGATGTATAAGGTCTCTAGGCGTCACGACATGCGATAAAATTAAATATAATAATTTGACTGAATTCTACTGAGATGTTTAAGGTCTCTTAGGGGTCAAAGTGAATAATACATTAAACATAATTATTATTAAATCTAAATTTCTTAGAGATGTATATGGTCTCTAGGCGTCATAACATGCAAAAAGATAAAATTAGTTAATTAAAATCCTCAGAAATGTTTAAGGATATACCTCTATAAATAAAACAAAACTCTTAGAGATGTATACAGTCTCTAAATCAAATAAAAAATGAATAACTTCAATCGAGTACAGGATGAAGTCTCTCACGTCATCAGTTCATTAAACACTGGTAGGCAGTTACTAGGTATACAATAAATTTGGCCCTTGCTAGCATGAACAGACCGGACCCCACAAACGGCACCCGTTCACGAGCATGACGTATATCTCAGCCATCAGATAAAACATTAAGAACACATACATAATTATAGAACACTAGAAGGCCCCCGCAACTTCGTTCGCGCAGGAGAAAAAGTCATAACCCCTCTTTTCTTTACCATAGTCGGGTAAAAAGTAACCTATAACCATCTGGAGATACCCAGCTACCCGTGTACTAAAAATAGTTGAAATCCGTTAAGCGGATTTAGCGTGATGAAGACACTTCGTCCGCCTTAAATTCGTTTATTGCAGATAACACTGCACTCCCGAAGCTTGCGCACCCTGCCCTTTACATCGGCGATTTCAACAGTCATCAATCCAACTGGGGCTACAGAGACATTGACGAGAATGGCCAAAAGATCGCAGAATGGGCCGAACACGCAAACACAGTTACTTAGGCTAAGCACGAATATTGTAATAGATATAAGTTATTTCGAAAAAATGACTGACTGTTGAGTTTGTTTCGGCTTTCTTCTCTTCAGTGGTCTCCTCTTGGGAAACGCCGTAGAGTCAGACTTGTAAAAGTGCCCTTGTGGCCTACTTACAGAATAAAGATCATTATTTCATTTCATTATTTCACATTCCTGCTGTTCGATAAAAAGAGCAAGGGTACGGTATATTCCAGTCAGCCCGATGGGGGAAAGAATACAACCCTGACCTCGTATTTACTACAAGGGATACGCAACCAACCTTTAACAACTACCAGAACCGTCCTTCAAAACTTCCCTCACAGTCAACACACCGGTACTCCTTGAAATTGGACTGAAGATTCCCACTGTCCCGTCATACCCGGTCCCGGCTGGAATTTCCAAAAGGCCAATTGAAAGAGTTTCAGTGAGGACTTGGATCACTGCGTTAGGTGGATACCGCCTTGTCCCAGTAACTACGAGCGGTTCAGGGAGTTTATAATCGCAACCGCTAAGAAATCAATACCAAGAGGGTTCCGCAAAGATTATATAACGTGCTGGAATAGTGCAACCGAAGAGAAGTGGAAAGAATTTCAAAGAACAGGAGAACCTCACGTTGCCCATGAACTGCTTAAGTCACTTGATGATGCAAGAAGGCAAAAATAGGAAGAAACAATCCAGAGGATGAATTTCACACACTCTAGCAAAAAAACGTGGCACCTCGTCAGAAGACTCATCACCGGTACTGTCCCGACTCAGGCAACCAAAGGTCCACCCTAATGAAATAGCGAACAGACAGGTTAAACTATCAAAGGCTCCAAACCACAAAACACATACACGAAATGTACGGAAAGAGCTAACCGCCTTTAAAGCAAAAGTAGGCGTAACCGATAAATACTGCAGCGCCGTTACTGCTCAAGAACTCTCTAAGGCGATCGGTGACATCGTGACTGACAAAGCTAGCGGAGAGGATGGTATCTACCCCGAATTTCTTAAACACAGTGGGCCCAAAGCCCGTGATTGGTTAGCAAAGTTCTACTCTGCCATACTTGACACTGGCAAGATACCATCCGCTCTAAGCGTTCCAAAATAATAGCGATGCTTAAACCAGGTAAACCACAGGATAAACCAGATAGCTACCGACCTATCGCCTTGCTAAGCGTCGTGTATAAATTGATGAAACGGATACTATACAACCGCATCCAAGATACCATCAATGCTGTAATACCACCGGAGCAGGCTGGATTCAGACCAAGCCGTAACTGCTGTGATCAAGTCCTAGCGCTGACTACGCACATCGAAAATGGATACAATAAAAACCTTAAATCAACTGCAGCTTTTATCGACCCCACAGCAGCCTATGATACTGTCTGGAAGCAAGGAATGCTTTACAAGCTCCTCAAGGTCATCCCATGCGGCAAACTCTACAGGCTTATGCAGGACACACTTACAAATAGGACTTTTCAGGTATTCCTGTGCGAATCCTCGAGCAAAGTGAGAGTGCTCAATAATGGCCTGCCCCAGGGCTCCGTCTTAGCTCAGTTGCTGTTCAACCTCTACATACATGACATCCCCGACACCACATCTGGTGGCACCATATATGGATAGTATGGATGTGGATAGATTAACAACGCGATTTTTAGAGATAATCTTACACAAATCGACCTAGTCTCAAACGAAGCAAAGGTTGTATTATGGGTACCAGGCGACGATATACATCCATACTTATATTATAAATGCGAAGGTGTGTCTGTCTGTCGCTCTGGCTGTCTGTCTGTTACCTTTTCACGCTTAAACCGCTGAACCGACTTGGATGAAATTTGGTATGGAGATAGTTTGAGTCCCGGGAAAGGACATAGGCTACTTTTATCCCGGAAAAACGCCCTAATCCACGATAAACGAATTTAAGGCGGACGAAGTCGCGGGCAGAAGCTAGTAATATTATAAAGTTGTAAAAATGAAATGTCTGTACATTGAAGATATTTTCCAAAAAATGATTGTTATGGACTATTATATTATATATATTATAGAATATGGGTCACTAAATCGAAAAATATATTTTTTGGATTTTTTGTATGTTTCTATGTGTCGTTGCGACTTCATCACGCCAAATCGGCTAAACGGATTTCAACAATTTTTGGTACACGCTCAGATTGTTATAGGACACTTTTTACCCGACAACGCTGAAGAAATAAAGAGGGGTTATGACTTTCTTCTCCGCGAATAAAGTTGCGGAACATCTAGTAAAAAAAAAAAAACATTTTTTATTAGAATTGAACTTACTTCTTATATCCTACGTATAGGTCCACGATGGAGGATTCTGTCAGCTCAGACTCGTCCTCCTGACACACGAGCAGCTTCGCCTTCAGTAAGATCTGCAGCACCTGGGGACGGAACAGAACAAGTCTATACATGTTTGTAGATTTTGTAACACTTGCTGAGAACAGAACAGGAAAAGTCTATAAATGTTTGTAGAATTTGTAACACTTGCTGAGAACAGAACTAGTTTAAAGTAGACGTGTGCGCCGCGCCGGCGCGCCGCCGCCGCCGCCGCCAATTTGAACCGGCGCGGATCGGCAACTCGCCTCGCATCAAGGTTGTCAGTCACTGCTGTCAGTAATCGTGAATACTGCCTGATGTGTGAGTATTGCGCGTGAATATCAAAATGGCGAGTGCATAAAAACTAGTTAAACAAAATTACAATAAAACCCTGAGTTATACGGTGCGAAAAAACGTTCATTTACGTTCCTACTGATGACTGATGAACACTGATTTATATTCTGCGATGAATACTAGCCAAGCTAGCCACTGAGAGGACTTTAACTACATCATCATCACAGTTCTTAGTTTCAGCCATAGGACGTCCACGCTGGACACAGGCCTCCTCAATACATTTCCACATGGGCCGGATCCAGCGAGTCCCCGCAACCCTAATTAGGGTAGCCTTCCCACGCTACGCTTCGAACTATGTGCCCTGCCCATTGCCACTTCAGTTCGCTTACCCTGCTTGCCATGTTGGGGACCTTGGTTCGTCTACGAATCTCCTCATTTCTGATTCGATCTCGATCCCAAGCATTAGCCCTTTCTCTAGCTCGTTGAGTGACTCTGAGCTTCCTTACGATGCCCATAGTTAGAGAGCACGTCTCGGCACCGTAGGTCATCACCGGTAATACGCACTGGTTGAAGACTTTCGTCTGAGGTATCCTAGACGAGAGACACTAGAGAGACACACACAACAAAACGGGGCTTCATCTCGTATAAATATGATTTATTTAATTACCTTTCGTTGGTACTTCTTCGACGTTTCGGACGTCGCGTTACGTCCACGGTCTCGAAGGAAACTGGAGTGGCGAAATCGACGTCTTCTAGCCGCGCGAGTTTTTCGATCTACCCGCGCTTGATGTTTATTATTAGATAAAACACTACGGTCGTCACTATTTTGTTGTGTTGTGATAATGAGTTAAGATCGTGTAAGTTTAAATCAAGACACTTCGCAGTTTCCCAATGCTGCCCATCCGAGTTGGATCCGTCGATTAATCTCTTTCTGGAAGTTGGACCTGCCTAACTGGATTGTTTGTCCTAGATAGACGTATTCATCGACCACTTCGAAGACCGAGTTACTAATCAATACTGGGGATGGTACTACATGGACATTCGACATGATTTTCGTCTCGTCCATGTTCATCTTAAGGTTGCAGAGTATTCTGTTAGGATACTCTGTTGAGATCTTCGAGCATCATACCGAGATCCTCCAGCGTCTCTGCCATGACCACGATATCGTCGGCAAACCGAAGGTACGTGATATGATGACTCGCAATTAATGCTGATGCCGAATCCTTGCCATTCCAAGAGCTTGAGGGCGTCTTCCATTGCGTTGATGAAGAGCTTCGGAGATATTACATCTCCATGTCTCACACTTCTCCGCAACGGTATCGCCTCCGTAAACTGGTCTTTTACTCGGACCGACATACTGGCGTTGTTATAAACACTCGTCAGCACCTCGATATACCGATAGTCAATCCGGCATCGCTGGAGCGACTGCAGTAGGTACTGTCCATGTCTCTACAGAATCAAAGGCCTTCTCATAGTCCACAAACGCTAAGCAAAGTGACAGAATATACTCGTTGGTTTTCTGTATAACCTGCCGCAGCGTGTGTATGTGGTCTATGGTACTGAAGCCTTTTCGAAACACGGCTTGTTTGGGAGGCTGGAATTCATCAAACCTGCTTGAGATATGATTCATGATGACCCTGGAAAACAGCTTGTAGATATGGCTCAGAAGCGAGATGGGTCTATAATTCTTGAGCAGCGTTTTATAATCTTTCTTGAAAAATTGCACCACTACACTCCGGGTTCCGGTGCCATGCCCTCGAGCACTACGGTATTGAAAAGCTTCTGAAGGACCTTAAGTACCGGTGTTCCACCCGCTTTTAGAAGCTCTGAAGTGATTCCGTCATCACCCGGCGCCTTATTATTTTTGAGCTGTTTTAGGGCCAACCTATAAGATTTCTTCCGCGCTGATGTCCGGGATATCTTCGGTATAGTGTCGAGTAAGCTTGGCTCTCGGGTCTTTGGCCAAGTTATGAACAGGTTTGGCAGCCGAGGTATGTAACTGCCCATAGAACCTCGATCTCTCTCAACACCTTTGGCTTCGTTGACACTACACTGCCGTCTCCTTTCTTCAGCTTCGTCAGCTGGCTTTCCCCAATAGACAGGTCCCTTACAAAGACTTTGGAGCCCTTGTTCCGCACTATCGATTCTTTAATATGGTTACTATGAAAATGACGAATATCGTGCCGCATGGACCGATGGATTTTTAACTATGTTGATTGTTATTATTGAGTTTGTAGGATTTTTTAATAAAAATAATAAAAACGGTGTTTTTTTTCTTAAGCTTGAATTAGATTGGATCATTTTTTAATTATTATTATAGAATTAGATTAAAATATACGGATTTTTCCGAGTCAATATGAGCCGGCGCGCCGCCGCCGGGTACAATGTGGTCGGCGCACATGTCTAGTTTAAAGTCTATATATATTTTTAGAATTTGTCTAGCTAAGAACAGAACAGAACGGAATGTGTTTGTATAAACACTACTCAAAACAAAATAGGTGCTACTTTATTTGTTAATCACCTATACTATTATAAAGTTCTAAAAATGAAATGTCTGTACACTGATATTTTCATAAATATAAGTGATACAGACTATTTGAAAGTCACTAAATCGTTTTTTTATAGAAATATATTTTTTTTTTTTTTTGTCTTTGTATGTGTCGTTGTGGCTACATCGCGTCAAAACGGCTAAACGGATCTCAACTTTTGTCGGTACACGGTTAGCTGGGTTGCAGATGGTTATAGGACACTTTTTACTTGACTCCAGAAAAAAAGGGGCTTATTTATTTCTTCTCCCCTGCTGGCGAAGTTTATTAGAAGCCAGGTGTTCTCACTGCAGCAAAATCTGGACGTGGTTGCAGGTGTCTGGGGACTGTCCACACCTGAATGAGGAAGTCCTCCTAGATGCCCATGTGCTGTCCCAACTGCCACGCTCCAGGTTTTCTCGCTGCATCAACACCTGGACGTGGTTGCAGGTGTCTGTGGACTGTACACATCTGGACGAGGAAGTCCTCCTAGATACCCATGTGCTGTTCCAACTAACACGCTCCAGGTATTCTCGCTGCAGCAACACCTGAACGTGGTTGCAGGTGTCTGTGGACTGTACACATCAGGACGAGGAAGTCCTCCTAGATACCCATGTGCTGTTCCAACTAACACGCTCCAGGTATTCTCGCTGCAGCAACACCTGGACGTGGTTGCAGGTGTCTGTGGACTGTACACATCTGGACGAGCAAGTCCTCGTAGATGCCCATGTGCTGTTCCAACTAACACGCTCCAGGTATTCTCGCTGCAGCAACACCTGGACGTGGTTGCAGGTGTCTGTGGACTGTACACATCTGAACGAGCAAGTCCTCGTAGATGCCCATGTGCTGTTCCAACTACCACGCTCCAGGTGTTCTCGCTGCAGCAACACCTGGACGTGGTTACAGGTGTCTGTGGACTATACACACCTGGACGAGGAAGTCCCCTTTGATACCCGTGTGCTGTTCCAGCTGGCGGACGCTCCAGGACGTGTTCTCGTTATATTGCAGAAGTACTGCCATCTGGAACGTGCTGGCTTGAAGCGTGTATCTGAAAACAAATGGAATGTTTAGTTTTGCATCGGCAGGCGGCATGACAAAATTTTAATTATTAGTCACTTTATGTCCTATTCTTTCTCCATTCAGATTGCCCGCCTTGGGAACGGTCACCTATTCAAAATCAAAATTTCAAATAGTGCGTGTGGAACTTCATTGCTAACAAAACCGAAGATGCTTAGTCTATCTGCTTAATTTGCAGATAGGTTGGACTCGGCGGTCCTCGGCCGCGTCATGGATCTGCATGTGTTGAAACGCGATCGATGAGGTTAAGGCTCTATTGTACTGTTTCTGTTGTTGGCGTGCAATAAACAATTTTTGTATTGTATTTTCATTAGGAGCAAAAAAAATATCATGTACCTCAGTCAAATCTGGCTTAGTTTTAAAGATATCCATTTATTGTGATTATTATAGCGCATTGCCGTATGTTGCCAAGTTTCGCGACTTTAGCGGTCTTAGTTGCCCATCGCTAATTGACAGACATCAAGGTAACAGCTACCACTTACTAAAGTTATCCTTTTTTGGAAAAATAATCGTTACCATTTTATTAAAAGTGATAATTTTCATAGGGACATTTTATTTTTGGTGAATTTGACTTGGGGCATATAATATTTTTTACTCCTAATGCGAGGTCAATTTTTTTGGATTCCTCACGGGCACCGTGTTTAGAAGATGTAGTACTGTTATCCACTATAAATTACCTGTTTTTGAAGCAGTTCGTGACCAGCTCACCCTTGCTCATGTTGTACAGCCAGTTGAGCTTACGACCCGAGTGCTGAGACGAGTAGAACGTGGTGAACCGACTCACTGATCGCTCCAACTGAAAAAATAACTCTACTTTTAAATCACGCTTTAACACAAAGTTTACGATATACCGTAAGACGTAAGGTATCTGTAGTGCACACGAAAATGTGGATGGACGGCTCCGAGCTGTCTCACCTCTGTCGGCAGCTGGAAGGACGAGGACTGCTGGAAGGGCCAGGAGCCGGACGACAGCACCTGGATGCTGAAGTCGATGTGGAGGGACGGCTCTGAGCTGTTTGACATGTGCTTTCGGAAGTTCTCGTTCAAATCCTTTGATACGCCTATGTCCTGTTCAGGGTTAAAACCAAATATTAAAAGCAGTGAGGCAGCACTTCATATAGTAAATCAATCTGGGCTAGGGCGATCAAACATTTTAATTTCTCCGAAGAAAAAGATAGATTGCGTCATTTTAATGATTGAAGGCCAAATTCTGCCCTTGCGATGGAATGTTTATTTTAGGAATTGAAGTCTTTCAATAGTAAATCGGCCATTAATTTCTTTTATAAGCACGTCTTTTAATGAGATTTTTTTAAGTTGAGTATCAACATCCTAATTTTGCGAGTTTTTGAATCCTTTTTACCCGAGTGCGCGACGCAAAAGAGGGTAATGTGTTTATCAGTCTATGTATGTATGTATGTATGTATGTATGTTTGTTCCTATCTGGCACTCTAGAGACCGATTTTGGTGATTCTTACATCAATCGATTCGTCTTAACTGTCCAAATGTCACTAAAGACATGAAAATGATGAAACTCAAAATGGCGATAAAGAGACGCCATATTGTGAAAAATAAAAAAATTAAAATCGACGTACTATATCGAGTGGGGTATCATTGAATAGGGATTTGAAAATCATTATTAGGTTTCTTTTATCATTTTTAATTTTGAATTACCAGTAGGGACTACGATTTAAAGTTGGTTAGCAAGCCGTTCTCACTAATATTTCATTTAATCGTAATAAATCTGTGCAAGCTTCTCAATAACGCCGACGATAAAGATTGCGAAATTTACAGACTTTTAGAAACTTAACTAAGTATAAAATAAAAAATAATAATTAAAAAAAACAGAAAACCCGACTGCGTAAAAAAACTAAAAAGAAAAAAAACAAGTCCAGTACCCTAGAAATTTGTTAAGTTATAATAGAAACGTTTCATGATTCATGATCGATACTCACATAAAACAAATAATAAATTCTAATATGGAACAAAGCGATTTTAAACAGTCGGGACCCATTGTTGGGAAGATTTGCGTCGATCTAGATATCTTATGGGTCTCGACTGTTTAAAATCGCTTTGTTCCATATTAGAATTTATTATTTGTTATATTGTGAGTATCGATCATGTATAACTTAACAAATTTCTGGGGTACTGGACTTGTTTTTTTCTTTTTAGTTTTTTTACGCAGTCGGGTTTTTTGTTCTTTTAATTATTCTGGCGTGTAGTTACGCGATTTTTTCAAATAATGGGAAAGTAAAAGTCACTACAATCATTTTTGTAATGTGGTTGTGAAGTAGCGTCCACCTCAAGATTTTTAGAGGTCATTCGTTAGGATATTAAAAATGTACAAGTAGTATCCTGTCAAAAATCTGCATTAGGGTTAATCCAGAAATCACGCGAGGTTTTTTGGGCGACATTTAGTCGTCCGAATCAGCGAGCACGTTTCTAGGACGCCAGGTATAAAAAACGGATCAAGTGCGAGTCGGACTCGCGCACCGAGGTGGCGTATATTTGTGTGTAGCGTATATTTTGTACGGACAAAATATACGCTACACACGGCCGTCTCTTTGAAAATCCAGTAGAAGTTAACCCCTTTGTCGCCACGCCCGCGCCTCTTACCGCAGCCTACAGCTCAGTTAACCAGTCGGTCTATTAATATTTAAGGAATAGAGCCAATGTAGCATACCTGGAACATCCTCTGTAGCTTACTCGTGTATTCGAAACCGCAAGCCTGCTTCAGTTTTGAGATCATTGATGCCTGAAAATAATAAACATAAGTTTCCGTCAAAAAATTCATTTTCGTGACAAGCTTTTATTGCCGACTGGTAGCACCACAAATATAAGTTACAACGATGTACCTGCGCGGAAAGCATTTTTTGAAAACAGATTAACCAATTATAAGGCAGCGCGTTTGCGCGGGTATAATCTTCAACGCCCATTGGCCAAAATTTTGCGCGCGACGCCGGCGCCCGCCGTTTTGTCTGGCGCCGCGTCAGTCGCCATGAGCGAGAGCACGAGTTCACCTGTCAACGCATATGTACCGTACGTATAGTGCAACAAGGTCTTTATTGAAATGGTCACACGTTCGGTTTCATTCGGTACTTGTTAGCACTTGTCGGCGCGGCCGAAGATTGCCGATGTAACTTATATTCGTGGTACTACTGTACTTTCCTTTGAACATCCATTAACTACTCACCGAGACGATTCTAAAGAGCCCAAACTTGGTAGGATTGAGTAATTTTATTACAGAGTTCCTACATTGTCACCGAACTTACGTAAGTATGCACAATTTTAGCTCAATCGGAAACCGGGAAGTGGATCAAATTTAACTTGCAAGATTCCACCCGAACAAACATTACATACACACTTACATACATACATTGCAAGTTAAATAAAAGCTTGTGATAAATCTTTAATGTCGGTTAAAAATAATTAAGAATCGAGTGACATCTCATTCATCGAAATGCCCAATCGTTAGCTACTACGGTGGAATAGACGTACGGTCTGTAAAAGATAATGATCATAGCATAAGAACAATCTTAGAAGTATATAGAGTAGATAATACCCGGCGATTATTTTACCGAGCTTCATAGCTATTAATGTCTAAAGGGGGGTTTCACAGCTCCGTACTATTATAAAGTTGTAAAAATGAAATGTCTGTACATTTACTATAGTTAAAAAAATATATATTGGACGGACTATTTGGAGGTCACTAGAACTAAATAAATATATATATATATATATATATTTTAATGTTTTTATGTGTTGTTGCGGCTTCATCACGCCAAATCGGCTAAACGGATTTCAACTATTTTTGGTACACGGGTAGCGGGATATCTCCAGATGGTTATAGGATAGTATTTACCCGAATACGCTGTCCAAAAAGAGAGGGACTATAACTTTATGTCCTCCGCAAAAGGGGGCCTTCTAGTCTGTGATAAAAGAAACAAATGAAGGTATTCTCGTTCCTATTTGTGGGTAGATTATGGTCATAGAATGTGGGTACTTGTGGAATAAAGCAGTATTTGTCTCGAACTGAAAGAAAGAAATAATTTATTTGCATACACACATACATAAAACAAAACAAAAGGTGTAAAATAATTGCGGCAGTGTGCAAGCAAAAAGGTTTAAGCTCAGCATGTGCTGCAGCCGGGAGGCCGCAACGCTGACTTTCAGCCAAAACCTTGTTGGTGACAAACGACAACCACACAGGGAAGGAACTGGTGTTTAACTTACGTGTCCTGATACATATACTTTAACATGGCACAGCCGACGGATTATTTAAAGTTTAAAAAGTGACTTAATCGCTAACGCGTATCAGTACTTGATATTGTCCTGTAGAAACAACGTCTAAAATCAGAAAATGATTATAGTGCAATGAATTAAGGCTTATATAAGGCTTATATATATTATAGGCACTAGACGTTTAAGTTTGACTTAACATTTTAAAATAGTTGACAAAAGTTTATGCAGAGCAGGGCAGTATTATTATCTTCTTGTGTACCACTTACTTACTCATTGTTTGTTTACTTTGCGCCATCTTTACTACCTTAAGGTTGTCTAGAAGAGATCTCTTCTTAGCGATGAGACCGCCTGTTGTTTACCATTTCTCATAATGTTTTAGATTAAAGTGTCTGATGTTATTTTCTTTTGGTGTGCAATAAAGAGTATTGTATTGATTCACTTACACCTCGCGGGACGACTTAATCAAGAGTTGTTTTAACCACCAACAATAATGATTGTTTTTTATTGAATGCGGGATTGCGGATGTTAAGTCAAAGTTAAACGTCAATGTGAAATAAGCCTTAATTCATTGCATTATTATCATTTTATGATTTTGGACGTTGTTTCCATAGGACTTTCTTATAATGAAAATATCAAGTACTGACAATTCAAACATAGAAAATCGAATACCTTTAATTTGTTACTACAAGGCGCCCGCAACTTCGTTCGCGGAGGTGAAAAAGTCATAACCCCTCTTTTTGTCTTTAGCATAGCGGGTAAATAGTATCCTATAACCATATGGGGATACACAGCTACCCGTGTACCAAAAATAGTTAAAATCCGTTTAGCCAATTTAGCATCATGAAGCGTCAACGACACATACAAAAATTTCATTTCTACAAGTTTATAATAGTATAGATTACACCTATTTCGACCTCTGATCGTAAACCCTTGGCTTTGCCGAAGTCGGGTAAAAAGGGGCACTCACTTCCGCGTCGTCGCTGGCAGACATGTGCTGGACGAGCCGCTTGGCGAGCATTTTGCTGTAGAACTTCTGGAACACGTCCTTGTCCTCAATGTATTTAAACACAACCATCTGAAACAAAATTATAAAAACTGATAAGTAGCACAAAATTTAATGTTTTTTTTTGAAGAACAATATTACAAGGTACTTAGGCCGCTCTTAAGCAAGTTATCAGGAAAATATAAAAATCCGCGGATGATACCAATGCTAATTAAATAAATAAGTACGAGGGTTGCTACTTATATATCCGGAAACAAAAAAACAAACAAACGTACACGGCTGAAAATAGTTTTATTGTTTTTCAAAGTATTCCCCTTGATGATCTATGCACTTTTGCATTCGCGTGAACCAATTTTTAAAGCACTTCTGCCACTCCGCCTGAGGTACCTCTATAACGTGTTGTTTGAATGCGTCGACAGCATCTTCAGCGGTCGAAAATCGTTGACCGCGTAATTTATTCTTTATATTTGGAAATAAATAAAAATCGTTGGGTGCCAAGTCAGGGCTGTACGGCGGATGACCCGTTAATTCCACATTTTGACCCTCCAAAAATAGAGTTGTTTCGCGTGACGTATGACAGCTGGCATTGTCATGATGAAGAATGATTCTTCGTCGCTGGTTAGTTTTACGAATTTATTCAAATACTTCCGGTAAGCAAATGGTCGTGTACCACTCTGAATTAACCGTTCTACGGTTTTCTAGTGGCACTGTAGCTACATGGCCATTAATACCGAAGAAGCAGGCCACCATTTGTTTCAATGTACTTTTTGCACGAGTAACTTTCGTAGGGTTCGGCTCATTTTGAAACACCCATACCGTTGATTGTTGCTTCGTTTCGGGATCGTATGCATAGATCCAGGATTCGTCACCTGTATAGATGTTATAAACGGCTTTTGAGTCACCACGGTTATATTTTTTTAACATTTTATTGCACCATTCGACGCGAGCATGTTTTTGCTCATTTGTTAAGTTGTGGGGTATCCAACGCGAACAAATTTTTTTTACAGCCAAATAATTATGTAATATGCTATTAATGCTGGTCATAGAAATACCCAGAGTCGCCTCTATCTCGCGGTACGTAACATGTCGGTCGTCCATTATAAGTTTTCGCACAGCCTCGATATTTTGTTGTACAACGACCGATTTCGGGCGACCTGCCTTAACTTCGTCCGTAAGCATACTACGTCCACGATTGAACTCACTAAACCAGTGATACACAGTAGTTTTAGATGGGGCTTCATCACCAAAAGTTGAAGTTAGTTGATCTATGCACTGTTGTTGCGTTAAACCACGCCGAAAATCATAATAAATCATAGCACGAATATTTTCACGAGTGAGTTCCATTCTTGCTGCGAGATGACATTTAAAACCCGTCAAAAACAAAACACGAGCGTTAATAAGGAAGAAAAAATATACCTTATATACTTAAAAAAGTTCAAATTTTACCATGGCGGTCAAATATGCTATTTAAGAAGATTGTAATCCCGGTTTCCGGATATATAAATAGCAGCCCTCGTATCAGGGACGTTTTACATAAAACTATTAAAACTGATTGTTCATGGGATATACTGAGAAAAGATTTGTTTTCCTGTCAAAGTTACAATTTGTGCAATCTACCCACTTTGAGAAAACGATTAATGGGCCTAATATATAAAAACAGTGATTATTTTATCTTAAAAGCCCAACCAAAGGACTTCTTCAACTGCAGGTTGCAGTATTTGGCCAGCAGCTCTGGACTCTTGATGAGACCACCTCCTCATGGCTGACCTTAATCCTACAATACTGCTTCAATACTTCCGGTAGTTCACCTGAAGATGCTGGGGCTTGTTCTTCCGGATGTGCTCACCAGATGATGATGCTGGCGACTTACCACTTGGTTGAGCGTGTCTTCGAGCTCCGCCTCCTCTGGGTTCTTGCTGGACTTCTTCAGCAGCAGATCGCAGTATTTGGCCAACAGCTCCGGACTCTTTGACGAGGAGTTGGCCGCGCGGGTCACTGCGTTGCCTTTAAAAAACAAAGATGTGTAGGTTAGATTTTAAATCATCGGCAATAGGGATGATGACAAAATTTTCATAATTAGTCCGTCATGTTTTGACCTACATGACGAGTTCTCTTTTTTTACGTAATCAAAAATAAAGGCGATACATTGAGTCAAATTTTTGCCACCACTCCTAAACTTTATGAGCAAGCAAGCGTTATGGTTAAAGGTGAGGAACTGGAACTAGTTAATAGTACAGTCTTTCTCGGTATAACATTAGATTCTAAGCTCCAATTGGGTCCCCATATTGCTAATCTCTCGAATAGACTGAGTTCTGCAGCTTTTGCAGTATGTAAGATTCGTCAATTAACAGAAGTGATAACGGCTCGATTAGTGTATTTCAGTTATTTCCATAGTATTATGTCGTATGGCATCTTACTATGGGGCAGTGCTTCCGACATTAATACAATATTTGTTCTGCAGAAGCGGGCTGTTCGTGCGATATATAAAATGAACTATAGAGAGTCGCTTAGAGATAAGTTTAAGGACATTAATATAATGACAGTGCATTGTCAATACATTTATGAGAATATTATGTATGTACATAAAAATATTACCGACTTTAAGAAGAACTGTGATATACATAATATTAATACTAGAAATAAGCATAAGCTCGCAGTGCCTGCTACTAGGCTCCATAAAATAAGGAGATCATTCATGGGTAACTGTGTGAGATTTTATAATAAACTTCCTAGCAGCATAACTGAGTTGTCTATTGGTAAATTCAAAAATATTGTGAAACGAAAATTATTTTCTAAAGCTTATTATAGCACAAAAGACTACATGAATGATGAAGCCGCGTGGGATTAACGTAAATTATAGCGTCATGTAGGTATATGAATAATTATTTTAACGAATACCTAAGGTATTATTATTATTTTAATCGTAATTGTTTTATATACTCTGACATTTAGAATTTTATTCTAGACACAATCTAGATTATTTATTTTTTATTGACAATCGTTTTGGGATTTATCTTATTGATTATTTTAATATTAAAAATGATGATTTTATCAATAATATTACAGTTAAGTTAAATGATCTGATTAGGTTTTTCTGGGTTTCCCTAATCCTTGCAGCAAATGTTGGATAATATTGTATTTCTCCCAGCAAACATTCACTCTCATGTAACTGACATTTCGAAAGTGCTTGTAACTAGGCCTACTTGAATAAAGAATATATTGATTTCATTTGTGATTTAATTTAATGCGATTTTCCGAGTATTTTTTCATCATTTTGAAAAAGCATAAAATTAGTGTAAATATTTTTTAAATGTCTATCTGACGGACAGTTTAGAATTTCTTCGCCAGCCCTAGCATGGAACGATAGGCACTTATCGTGATCTTGAGCGTGAGTAACCCTTCTAAAGTATTCACTGTTAATTAATCTCCTGCAGGCCTTGTGGAGGGCGCCGACAAAGCCAGAGTCGTTGGTGAAGGCGACAAGGACAGGCGCGTTGTATTTTTTGTACACCCTAATAGTATTTTACAGTCAACAGGCAACATATCTATGTCGACGAAGAACTGTAATGAACACAACCTTTCAGTTTTTGACAATAGTGAATCAGATGTCAGGCGACGTGTACGTCTTTTTTTTAAGTCGGTTAAGTGAAGATCGTTTTTAGTTCATTGTGTTGCAGACATTCGGCTGAAGATTTTTCATCTTTTCTTGTATTTATAAGAATAAGAATAAGAATGCTTTATTTTGTGAAACATAGGTAGGTTAGGTGACTTATAAATTAAATAGTAGCACTATGTTTTGCCAAAGGGCGTACAAAATGGTTGGAGATGTTTGCATGCAGCATGCATGATATACAAATTAAAATAAACACTTTTTATTCTATGTAATTATCCGTTAGGTATTCTTGAGTTGAATAGTATGCTTACTTAACTAAAAATGTAAACAATGTTTTTTTAAATAATTGAAGATCATGCAAATTTCGTATATCTTTCGGTAATTTATTAAAAATTTTAGGTGCCATTCCAAAAATACTTTTTGCAAGCAGGGCAGTTTTATGCGGTCCATGGTTAATTTTGTCCTGCATACGAAGACTGTTAAACTTTACAAATTGATTACAATTAGTTTTTACATAAACAGCGGTCTCAAAGATGTAAAGAGACGGAAATGTAAATTTATGCAATATAATCCATGCGTGTGAGCATACGTTTAGTACCAGTTTTCTTAAACCTATGAAGCGACAGCCATAGCGACGAACGGTAGGCAATGATCGTGACCTTGAGCGCGGGTGACTCTTCTATAGTACTTACTGTTAATGAATCTCCCGCAAGCCTTGTCCAGGGCAGCGACGAAGCCCGAATCGTTGTTGAAGGCGACAAGGACAAGCGCATTGTACTTCTTGTGCACCTCCAGTATCGTGGACACGTATATCTTCGGGTCCTGAAAGCAAATGATTATAAAATTAAAACAGAGATACTTAGAGGAATATCAGTGTTTTTTAGAAGGCAGCTCTAAAACCAGGGACCACGCAACCCCTTCCCAGGAAAAAGCCGTTGATGAGCTTAGCCTTTCATTGAATAGCCCAAACACGGAATAATAAAAACAAGGGAAGCGGCGTACGACCCGTTTAATAAGAGAACCGATGTCGCCAAAATGCACACTATCACAATAATGCGCACAGATAAATGTTCAAGCTGATTGGTCAACGTTTCTTGTTCAAAACGAAGTAAAAAACTTTGAGTTTCTAAAGTAATTAAAACCTATGGTATAATATCCGATTTCGAGCATAAGGTTTAGGACTTACGACTTATCGGATTCGATTATTTTTACTTGAGTGAAAGACCCACGCTGCCCTACCAGGCAAAATAACCATGTGTCATACACGTTGTATGGCACATATGCTAGGTTCAAAGCCTGCTAGTTGTGTGGTATAAATAAATAAAAACCAGCCATGTGCGACTCGGACTCGTACATAAAGGGTTCCGTAGCATTATCTAAAAAAACTATATAAAACCGTTTGTTGTATGTGAGCCCCACATATATATTCATTTTAGTCTGTGTGTATTATTTTGTTGTTATAGCGGCAATAAAAATACATTATGTGAAACTTTCCAGTATCTGGCTATCACGGTTCATGAGATATAGCCTGGTGACAGACGGACGGACAGGGAAGTTTTAGTAATAGGGTCCCGAACCCCTTTGGGTACGGAACAATAATTCCGCATTTGTGAAGTAAAACTATTGTACAAATCGGTTTATCGATATCGATACTTTATCGACTACACCCTCGCACTAAATGAGTAGCGCGAATGTGCTGCAATCTTCTAGAATGTTTTTTTAAATATTATGACAGATACAATTCAATCTTATTACAGTTACATAAGATTGATTTTTGTATTGTACAATGTTAACAAATGAGGAACGAAAGCAAAATTTACATAAAAATGAAAATTTAATTAAATAGCACTTACCGATGATAGGAAATGCCACTATTACCTAGATTTTTTATCCGGCTAGCATTCCTGCACTCCAGAATGGAGCAATACGGCATATTTGTCCTTGTTTTTTAAGCTTATCGAAAATTGCTTGTGCGTCTGTCACGCATAAGCGGCGGCGGCGTACTGAGCGCGGTTGAGCACTGCGGGGCCTATCGTTGGCACACGTGCCACGCCTACTTTAGGCTTCTACTGTTTTTTCTCTTCTGTGAGCCCAAACGATTGATTACCTCAGTGGATAACAAGCCTTTTTGACGATGACGCACTTAAAAAAAACCCGTTTTACATATAATTTGTCTCAATTTCACAAAGAAACAAAAAAATGTTCCCATCTATACTAATATAAAGTTATAAAAATAAAATGTTTGTATCCGTCGTTGTGACTTCACATCACGCAAAATCGGCTAAACGGATTTCATGTATTTTTGGTACACGGGTAGCTGGGTATCTCCAGATGGTTAGAGGATACCTTTTACCGGACTACGCTGAAGAAAAAAAGATGGGTTATGATTTTTTCTCCTCCGGGAACGAAGTTGCGGGCGCATTCTAGTTATAAATAAGTCGTCTGAAATGACTTTTTTTTGTGACTTAATTTGATTTTTCCCGTCGGGAATGCTTCTAGGCCATTCTAGATCACTCTAAACGTGTAATTGGCGGCTTCTAGGGCGGGTCTGGAACGTTCTAGAACGCTCTAGACGGCACTGACCGTGTGAGCGGGCTCGCCGCACTTGTCGATGGCGTGGAGCCCCTGCGCGTGGATGTGTTGCTCTAGAAGGCGACGCAGCTCGCAGAGACCGTCAGGTATGCGCGCCAGAAGACTGTACATCCGACCAAGATCAGTGTTCTTGTCGCCGTCGAGAAGTTTCTGGAAAAAAAAAAATTGAATAGTGTCTAGCTCAAATCAAATCATTGTATTTCCAAGAATATGGTACATTTGGTTAGTATGAAGTGTCTTAGTGCGACATATTCGGCCAGTATTGGCGTAAAAATGTTATATGATATTATACTAGCTTCTGCCCGCGACTTCTTCCGCCTTAAATTCGTTTATCGCGGATAAGGGTATTTTTCCGGGATAAAAAGTAGCCTATGTCTTTCCCCTGGACTCAAACTATCTCCATACCAAATTCAATGCCAATCGGTTCAGCGGTTTAAGCGTGAAGAGGTAACAGACAGACAGACACACTTTCACATTTATAACATTAGTATGGGTAGTGCTAACAAGGCATGTCAAAATGATATTAAATGTACTTATTGTCAATTAACATGTCAATCGCTAACGCTAATTTTTTTTTATGAACATGTCAATTAATATAAAACCGTAAATTAATTGTCAGTTAACATGTCAATTACTATTAACTAACGATTTATTGTGATAAACAGTTCAATTACTGTTAACTCAGCTGGGCTCGGTATTTATAAGTCTTTTAAAATACACACTATTTCTGGAATTAAAACTGCATGTAGGAAGCTTAGCAAGGCAAGGAGGAAAGACAAATATCTCTGCACACACCTGATTCGTGTTATATAATTTTAATAAAATATACGAAATTCTTTCAACTGAACGAAAAGAACAAAAAAACCTGGTTATTTTTTAGATTTGATTAGATTACTTTATTACATAAAATAAATTACAATATAAATTACATTTAGTCAATTTACACGAATTTAAATTATGATCGTCAAATACAAAGAAATAATAAAATAGAATCATAATAGATATACAAAACGGAAATGTCACAGATGAAAAAGGTAACATGTCATTATCTATTAATTATTTATGATTGACTGGTTTAAAGATATGCTAATAACTTAATTACATAAAAATGACAATATCACCTACATGGGATCGTCAGAAAAATACTAAAACTAAATAAAACAATACTAAATATACACAATTTATATATCCATATATTCCTTCACGGAATATAATGGATTTTTCAATAAAAAGTTTCTCAATTGTCGTTTAAATGTTTCGTCAGATGGTTCAGTCGGCGGGTAGACGTTTATGAAAAGAATAACGATTTCAGAGCCCTGATCTAGCTTTTATTGAAAGCTTTTATTTACTTTCACCTGTCCCGTTGTCTGTCGGTCTGTAATCAAATCTTGCAAGTTAAATTTGATCCACTTCCCGGTTTCCGATTGAGCTAACATTTTGCATAAGTTCGGTGACAATGCGATACTATGATACCGTCGAGCTGATCTGATGATGGAGCAGGAAGGTGGTCATAGGAACTCTGTAATAAAATAACTCAATCCTACCGAGTTTGGGCTCTTTAGAATCGTCTCGGTGATCCATCAAGGATGTTCAAGGAAAACTACAGTTGGCGATAAAAGCTCGTCACAAAAATGTGTTTTTTTTTGTTTACAGATACTTATTATATTCTGTAGTCCGGTATACTAGAGCATGACCTAAACTGAACCAGTCGCGGCGGTCTACGCGCTTTATCACACAGTTATACCTACATACGGCGACCGAAACGAGGCCTATTTCAGCGGTTGCCACTATCTCGAAACGCGCTCGCTTTCCGCGGCCATTTCACAATCTAGGAACAGTTCTAGAAATGCTAGAAGAGTTTGTACTGACCTGGAACTCGGCATGGAAGATTTCCAGGTGTTTCTCGATGAGCACGCGGTCGCAGGTCTTGGCTAGTCGTTCCATGGTGGTCTCGTGCAGGTACACCTGCACGCGTCGTTGCTCTTCCTGTAAGCGTTGCTCGGCCTGAAAGCAAGTTACAATACAACAATACAATAACTCTTTATTGCACACCACACGAAACAGAGTACAGAAAACAATACATTGAAGGAGAGGTAAACAAGTTCTCAGTTGAAAACAAAATGTTTTAAGTAAATAAATTAATATAGATAAAGGGGAAATATAATCGGATATACAAGATAATATTCTAAAACATTGCAAGTATAAAACTTAAAACTATAGATAAAAAAGTTCCCCCATGTCTCTCCCGGACGGCAGGGTGCCCAGAAGGCTGGCAGCATTGCCACGCTGAATGGCAATGCTGATTCTCTGGGCTAAGAAAGTGCCAGCCTTCAGATCACCCGATGCTTCGCGTAACCTCTTTGACACATCTTTAAAGATGTGCTGTCGCGCTCGTTCCTCACGGCCCTAACGTTTGTACCCCAAACGGCTCAAACATGCAGCTACTAAGTACTTATGGCTGCATATTTGCGCGGCTTGAGGCACTCCGCTAAATATCTGGGACAATGTTACACAAATCGGCCTAGTCCCAAACTAAGCAAAGCTTGTACTATGGGTACTAGGCAACGATATACATATTATTTAAATAAATAGTAAACATCCAAGACACAGGAACAAAAAATAGTGATCATCTCACAAACACTTGCCCTGGCCGGTATTCGAACCCGGGACCGCCAGCTTCGAAAGCCGTTGTTCAACCATTTTAGCCAAACGTCTCGTCGTGTCTTCTCCGGTAAGAGTGAAAAGCTGATGTGAAATATACGATAGTGGGTGACTGCCATACTTTGACGAAGATCACGATTTTATACGTCCCATAAATGCAGACGACAAGGATGAAAACGGCGTTTATGATGATATAGATGATGATGATAGTGATGATGAAGATAACGGTACTGATACTTTAATCCTAATGATGATGGCGGTGGTAGTAGTGATGATGGCGACGCTAATAATAATCATGGTGATGATAATTGTATTGTATTGTATTGTAAACACTTTATTGTACATAAAAACAATAAAACAAAGAAATTAAAGTAACACATTTGTATGAAGGCGAACTTATCCCTTTAAGGGATAGGCAGTTAACCTTAGAGCAAAAGAAAGAGAAGAATTAACATCAACGCAGATAGACAAAGCAACAAGTTAATATGCACAATGACATTAAAACTGTTAAAAGCTAAAGTAGCATACACATACACATAAACCCTAAATAATAAATAGTAATATAATAGCATATATATCATCTAGATAAATAAATATACGGGTGTAAATATATATTGATGATAATGTTGATGATGTTGACGATGGTGCCTCTAGATGCCGCTACGTTAGTTGTGGTGATTGCTCTTTGCAGAGGACTTGTGTTGAATTATGTTGATGATGATGATAACAACAATAGCGATAAAGACTACAATGATGATGTTTTTGCTTGCATTTATCATGTACTCTGACGGGGTTGCTCCTGAGGAACTCAGTGGTCTCCCTGTAGAACCACTAAATGTTCTCAAGGAACAATTCTTCGCAGGTGTCCTGATCGACCATGGTGGTGATCTTTGTAGGAAGGTTGCATTCAGGAATGAATTTGTCGTGGATGAAGACAAATATGACGATGATGATAACGCTGATGACGATGATAATCATGGTGATGATAAGAATGATAATTACTGTTACCTTGATCATGTACTCTGTGACAGGGTTGCTCCTGAGGAACTCAGTGCTCTCCCTGGTGTAGAACCGCTCAGTGTCCTCAAGGAACACAGCCTCAAAAGTGTCCTTGTAGACGGCAAGATTTTGCCCACGTGCGCTTGGGTCTTCTTCGTTCAGGCCGAGGGCCACGTAGCAATTGATAACCTGGCATGATAAAATTATAACTGTAGTCTGGAAGTAGGTAATGTAGGCACTTCAAGAAATACGCGTCCATGAGCGTTTGGCTTAACAAGAGACTATCACAAAAAAACTCAAGATATAAAAAAAAATGGTAAGTAAATACAATTATTCAAAATCATCACATTGTTCTCATTAAAAAAACCTTAACTCATTGACTTCTATGAGTCGTGCCAGTAGACAAAAATTCAATTTTGTAATGTAAAAATCAAGAATATTTTTTTCAAGGGCCCCAAACTTTAATTCAATTATATTATATACGAAACAAACTATGACGATTGATAATATCGTAACTTACCCCAGACACAAGCCTGGTATTAATAGTCTCCCCATTGCGTTCCCTTTCAATCAGCTTCAGCACAGCATTCGTGACTTGTTTGTTCAAACATTTGAACAAATTGTCACGCCACGTGACCAATGCCAGCTGATAAATCTCGTAGATGCCCTGAAACAACACAAAACATCGATTAATATCACACAAGACTACATGAATGATGAAGCCGCGTGGGATTAATGTAAATTATAGCGTCATGTAGGTATATGTATAATTATTTTAACGAATACCTAAGGTATTATTATTATTTTAATCTTAATTGTTTTATATACTCTGACATTTACAATTTTATTCTAGAAACATTCTAGATTATAATTTTTTTCTTTTTTATTGATAATCCTTTTGGGATTTATCTTATTGATTATTTTAATTTTTAAAATGATGATTTTATCAATAATATTATAGTTAAGTTAAATGATTTGATTAGGTTTTTCTGGGTTTCCCTAATCCTTGCAGCAAATGTTGGATCATATTGTATGTCTCCCAGCAAACATTCACTCTCATGTAACTGACATTTCGAAAGTGCTTGTAACTAAGCCTACTTGAATAAAGAATATTTTGATTGATTGATTTCATAATGCAATAAAGAATTTAAAGGAATTTGTTTTGGCTTCTGACAGTTCAACCCTAACAAAATGTGCCATGTACTAAAGCTGCGATAAAGCTTACGATCAAAAAATGAAGACAATCAATAAATATAATTCTTCTAGTACATAGATTTTATTGTAAATCGCATTCGGCTAAATAAAAGAATAGGCAGAATATTGGAGTTCCACAGGGAAGTGTACGAGGCCCGCTACAATTCCTAATGAAAACAAACTACCTGTAAGATGTTTCCAATGATATGCTTTACTCATTTCCTGATACCCGTTGATACTACAAGGACAGTATCAAAGTGACTTACCTTTCTACCCTCCTCGCACTCGCGTTTGACCCAATGTCGGTTGAGGTAAGCGCACACCCCGTTGAGTACTCGCGAGCTGAACTGGTATTCTTCCCACTGGTTAGTGTAGAAGGCGAGGACGTCTTCACCCATCAAGTCGGCACCATTCTGCAAAAGTGAATATACACTGAAAATATTTTCAGGAACCCTCAATTCTAAGTAAGTACAGGGCCAAGTGCAATATCAATGCGACTAATAACATAGAAGATAAACTGAGAGATCTCTAGATTTCTTGTCAATTGGAGAATGACGAAGCAAAAATGATGACTTTTATCAATCGATACGGGCAAATACTAATGCTTATTCCGAAACTGTAGGTATAGTTTTTTAGACATAGTTGATGAAGTTCACTCAACCACGTGTAAAGAAGCAAAAATATTTTTTAAAACATAATTTTGTCACAGTAAATACGCTAAGCGTGGTCATAATCACGGCAGTGGCAGGGCAGGACAAGGAATGTCCAGTATTATACTTATTCTGGCTGATGACGAAGTTGGCGATTGAGGAAGTTGACGAGGAAGTTTCTCGGGAGCTCTCACAGTTTCTTATAAGTCTTGTCAGGGTAAATACGACGAGCGTCGAGATTTGAGGTAGGACGACGGCTTTTGAATGCCAGTGGCTTTCAGAGTACGTCTTTTGGCTGATGAAGTGTACCTTGAGCAAGTTGACGAGGTAGTTTCTTAGGAACTCTCTCAGGCGCTTGGAGTGTCCCAAGCCTTGTGAGGGTGCATACGACGAGCGTCGAGATTCGAGGTATGAAGGTAGTCCTTCGAATGCCATGACTTTCAGAGGACTTATTTAAGCTGACGATGAAGTATACCTTGAGCAAGTTGACGAGGTAATTCCTCAGGAACTCTCACAGGCGCTTGTAGTGTCCTAAACCTTGAGAATAACTACGAAGCGCGTCGAGAGTCGAGGTAGAACGATGGCCCTTCGAATGCCATGGCTTTCAGAAGACTTTTTTTGGCTGATGATGAAGTGTGCCATTATTTATCACTCTCATAATTTCTCCCTTTTTAATTCTGCTGCTGGTTTTCTAATCAACTTGTTGTCAACTGTGTCATAGTTTTATTTCTTCTTTTGTACATATCTATGTATATATACATGATTAATTTTTGTATTATTTATAATCTTATCTCACCACCTACTCTTTCCTAGCTATTCCGCTACCCAAAGGTTGTCTGGAAGTGTTCGCGTTTTATCGATAAGACCGACGATTCTCTACCGTATTTTAATGTTAAGGCTCTATTGCACTGTTTTTGTTGTTGTTGGACAATAAAGAATTATTGTATTGTATTGTATTGTACCTTGAGCAAGTTGACGAGGTAGTTTCTCAGGAACTCTCTCAGGCGCTTATAGAGCTCCAATCCAACTAGTTGCGCGCCGCCTGTTGCCGCTGGACTCTGCGGAAAATAAGAAATTTCATAGAAATTTATTCAGATTATTTAATGATATTGTAAATGTATTCTAGACAATTGTTTTCATGTTGACTAAAATTGCCTGAGCTTTATTACTCTTCTGAATTCACTTAGTAGAGTGATGTTATTATTGTTTGATGGACACGGTTGTATTAGTATCTCTCAAACTGTGCAATTTCGAATGGTTTTCATTTTCTTAATTGAGCATACTCCATAATGTCTGTAAAATCTAGTTAAACAATGGCCAGAAACATTATTAAAAGTGTACGACGACCGACTTCGCTTAGAATGGAAGCGCCGAAGAAATTTGTAGTGCATTCTTTAAGCTCTCGCACTCCCTTCTCTCACGCTTCACTGTGTATAGTAAGATTCTGCTTAAATTGAAATTCCTGAACGAAGCGAACCTAAGACATACATTAAGTAAGTCCGGACCATTGACGGTTGAAAGATAAGCGGCAGCAATGCTAAGCCAAAAGGTAGCCAAGCATAATGAAATGAGCCTAAAGCGCCTCTATGCAGTAAAACAGTAAGTTTACTTGGAATCTCAGACTATAGGCTGAATTGTCGAAGATATCTACAGCTAAGAACGTAGTGTTACCTGCTTCTTAGTGCTGGCCATGCCCATACTCTGCCGGATGGCATAGCTGGCACTGGGCCGGCTGTGCTGCATGTTCACGCCACCCGTGAACGTGTTCTGATGCACCGAGGTGCAATAGTTGTATACGTGACTTTGATTGGTTTAAGGAAACGATCGATATTGATAACTAGAAAACTGCCGAGAGACTCAGATATAATCTTAAGCCAGATCAGACGACGCAACGAAGCTACGTCCCCTAAATGAAACTAGTTTTTACATATGTTTTTGTTTTTTATAGTTCAAAGTGCCTTGGTTTTTACTGTAATGCTGTGTAACTTTTTGAATAAAAGAAAAAATAGATTACATAAGCATATATATTGCTCAACATGTATTGAGGCGAGGATTGCAAGGCGGGCAGCGTACGCCCACTCGTCGCCCATGACTAAGGTCCACGTAATGGACAGAAACATCTCGAGCAGTACTCGGCTTTTACGGCGGGAGTAACCGCCAATATGAATAATAAATTGTCACAATAGTAACTTTTAAGCTCATCGCGTATATTTAGAACTCTTAGAAAACGAATGAACTACCTAGGTAGTTTAGGTCTAGGATTCATCAAAGGCAAAATTATTATTATTAATATTTTTCAAGAACGAATTCATGCGCAATGAAAGGCATTCTATGACCATATTTAAATTTCAACGCTACGATATGCGGTTATATTTCATTATTAGAAGGTACGGAGAAAAAGTCATAACCCCTCTTTCTTCAGCGTAGTCGGGATAAGTATTTTATAACCATCTATAGATACCCAGCAACCCGCCCCCGTATTGCCTAACGCGTTTGACGCTCGCAATCGGAATCAAGTGTCATGATTTTGTATGGGCTATGACAGTTTATTCCGATACCAAGTGTCAAAATTTCGTTAGGCAATAACCCCGCCGTTTTATGTGATAGTGACCTCCAAATAGTCCGTTACATTTCATTTGTACAACTTTATAACATTCCTGAGCGTAACGAGGCTTTTAAGGCACGAGAAGCCAAATAATTTTGCAACCATGCAAAACACAACTTTTCACCTCACTACACCAAAGAAAATGAGAGATCTAACAAAAACTATGAAATTATAACTAGTGATAATGAACTTGCGAAACACACTCATAACTAAACAAACAAATAAACATATAAAATAATATAAATTCAAAGTTCAAATGACTTTTTCGCACTAGCAGATGAAACGAACTTTTCCACGCAGATTTGGAGCTCAAGACGGAACTTTCCCGAGCTAGTGAGGTTAAATAGTTATTAATTACGCAAGGCTGCAAAGTTGTTATTTGGCGCGAGTGCTTAAATTGAAAGACGAGTAAGCGAAGGAATGCGAGTGGTTGAAATATAGATTCCTGAGCGTAACGAGGCTTTCAAGGTACGAGTAGCCAAATAATTTTGCAGCCGTGCGAAACGGAAAAAAGGAAAATGTGAGATGTAAGGAAAACGATGAAATTATAAGAAACCGATTTATAAATTTTTTAAACTAGTCATAATGAATCTACGAATACACACTCATAACAGAACGAACAAATAAACATATGAAAAAATATAAATATGAACTTCAAATGCCTTTTCACGTTAGCGGATAAAATGAACCACGCAGATTTGGCGCTCTAAAGGGAACTACTCCGAGCTAGTGGGGTGAAACCGCTATTTGTAATTAGTACAAGACTTCAATTAGTTTTATTCGTCAAGTTCATAACACAGTGGATCTATAACACTTTGCCTCCTCAACATGTACAGTTGTGTGCAAAATAATAACAGTGTAGCCAGGTCTGCAGAATCAAAATGTAAATGTGGTCAACAATAGAGTGCATTCAGGTTCGAACAGAGAAATGTTATAGCCTTTAGCCGCCCAGCCCATTAAAAGCCCTTCTCCTATTCAATGTAGTTTGAGTCATTTTCTGTCAGAACAGAGTTGCATTTGCTTTTTGTCGTACGAATTTAACACAAAGGCAATACAACTGTTTTTCCTACACTTTTGATTCAAATTCCACTGGCAAATTTCTTTATACGGTAGCGGCTGGAAAATAAAGACATTTTAAGACACTGTTTTCATATGAGATGGGCTTTTCAAACTTAAGTTTTTTTTTTTTATAAATTTAGAAATATGAACTGATTCGGTCGCTGTTACAAGCAGTCCTTTGGTACATAGATTATTTTTAGGGGCAAATTTTTGCGTCTGCCTTGTTTTAGAAACTACTTGCTTAACAATGTACATACATACTGCTATTATTTTGCACACAGCTGTATAGCTTGACAAGACTAAGAAGTGTGCGCGCGGCGGAGCAGGATGACCCTCTCTTCTTAGTTCTTACTCCCCCCCCCCCCTGTCTTTCCCGCCGTCGCCCGCAGACCATGGGAGTGTCACGAAAGAAGTTGTCAAGCTATAGTTAATATTGTTATTATTTCAAAAGGATACGTATACAAGTCCATGTATCTCATCTTGACCATGTGTTGCTTCCTGTACACTTGCTCGATACCCTCTCGCAAGTCACCCCATATCTGAAAGTTAAACATAACATCACAAATTGGCATTTTTTTATATAAGTCAATGAGGAATGGATGAAAATTTTCAAAAATCTTGAAATTTTGTTTATAGCTAGGAATAAACCTCCTTATTGTCAGAAAAAAATACAGATTTTTCTGTGGCTTAGCAAAAAAATAAATAGATGAAAAGGTGACGGTGGGCCTATATGCACACGTTATACGGTACCAAAAGAATAACAGTACATTTACAGCCATTTTAATCGAAAATATCAATGCTGCATTTGCCGTACCGTATAGGGCAGGTATATAGGCCCACCAACACCTTTTCATCTTTTTATATTTTTCTAAGGCACAGAAAAATCTGTATTTTTTTTCTGAGAATAAGGAGGCTTATTCCTACCTATAAACAAAATTTCAAGATTATTGAACATATTCATCCATTCCCCATTGTAGCATCAGTCGTCTCTTTCGCACTATACTGAATAGAATGACAAAGACAACGATAAGAGAATAATAGACGTAGGTTCGATTCCGCTCGAAGGATAGAGAATTTCAATTTTTCAGGTTAATATTTCGGCTCATTTTTGTTCAGGGAATTTTCAATTTTTCAGGTTAAATTTTCGAGTTAATTCATCAGTTTCCGCTTTAATAAACCGGCCAAGTAAAAGTCGGAACCACGCCACGAGGGTTCCGTGCAAAATATACGCTACAATTGCTACAAACGGCCGTATCTAAGAAAATCCAGTATTAGCAGAGCCCTACTCCTAAGCAAAATTTACTTGGTGTTCGATCATTTGATATTGGTTACCGACGTAGACAGACTGACATAAAATTATTCTGTTTCTAGTATTTGTTGTTATAGCGGCAACAGAAATACATCATCTGTGAAAATTTCAACTGTCTAACTATCACAATTCATGAGATGCAGCCTGGTGACAGACTGACGGACAGACATACAGACGGACGGACAGCTGAGTCTTAGTAATAGGGTCCCGTTTTACCCTTTAGGTATGGAACCCTAAAAATACACGAAAATGTTACCAGCAAAATCATTTTAGAATGACGAGACAATTCAGTTAAATCAATAATTGCACAGACTGTGTTTAAATTCAAATTAGCAATGTACAGTTGTGCGATGACGAAACACGTGGAAAGTGGGTCGGCACGAAAATAATGCCGTCTACTTATATTATCGTTTTGAGAACAGACAGACAATAAGATAGACAAGATACTTATTTAAGACTAAAAGGTGCCCAACTTCATCAGTGGGGTAAATAAAATCGATCTTTTTTTCTTCAGCGTAGTCGGGTAAAAAGTATCCTATAACCATCTGGATACCCCGCTACCAGTGTACCAAAAATTGTTGAAATCTCATTGAAATAGAACAATTTAACGGGTTATATAGCGTATATTATCTCACTTTAGTTCCCAACGTTTCAGAAGCTTTCCAGCTTTCCATGGTCACGGGAGGACTTAGAAAAGATGTATTTTCCTCTGTCAAAGTTACAATTTGTGCAAACTACCAATTTTTTTGTAAAAACACAAATAAAGGTGTACATACATGCCAGATGGGCCTAAGCTGTAAAGACAGTTACACATATGCCAGAAGGGCTTAATTATTTTATTCTAATAATTTACAAGCAGCATTTCACAAATGAGGCATACTGAGGAGAAAAGAAACGCTGCAAAGAAAAACTCCCAGGCTACCTCATTACTAATTATAATATTTTAAAAACAGAGACTATTAAACTACTTTTAAACAGAAAACTCTTCTTCTTCTGAAACGTCGGGAACTAAAATGAGATAATATACGCGATATAATCCGTTAAATTGTTTTATTTCAATGAGTAATAATCGCGGAAACAGAAGAAAATAGTTGAAATCTGTTTAGCCGATTTTGTGTGATGAAGCCACGACACATAAAAAAAATTGTTTAAGTGACCTCCAAATAGTCCATTACTATATTTATTTCGAAAATATCTTTAATGTACAGACATTTCTTTTTTACAACTTTACACTAGTATAGATGAGAAAGCAGGCATGTAATTTTGGAGGGGATCACTAATAATAAAATCTGTGGAGTAAATTTGATTATATTGCACAATACACAATTTTATTGCATACATTATAAAACAAACGATAGTCTTGTACGTATTTTTATTGTCGAAAAATGTTTTTTTTTTTTTTGGAAATTTTTGGATGGGGTGCACGTAACACACGGGTAACTTCGTCTGCGGAGTAGAAAAAAATCGAACCCTCTTTGTTCCTTCAGCATAGCCGAGTATAAAGTATCATATAACCATCTGTAGATGCCCAGCTACCCTCGTACCACAAATGGTTGAAATCGGTTTAACTGTTTTGGCGTGATAAAGTCACAACCACATTTACATACAAAAAATAGAAAAGAATATTTTTCCTTTTAGTGACGTCCAAATAGTCCCTTAAACATTTCATTTTTAAACTTTATAATAGTATAAATATTGAGTAAATTAGAATTTATTGCACAATACACTATTTAATTGCACACATTATAAAACAAATGGAAGTCTCGTATGTATTATTATTGGCAATTTTCCTCCAAAAATTTAATTTAGTTCCTTCAATCTTTCCTTCTTTCCTTAGTTACAGATGGACCTAAAAAAAAACTCACCTGATCCAAGTCAATCGCTTTTAGCGGCGGCGGCGGCCTCAAGTTGACGGAGCTCATTGTCAATTCACATAAACGCGCGGACAGACAGACGCACCGATTGTGCGATTATAAAAATAAGGGTTATATTCACGTGAGATCACAGACACAGTTGTTATTTACAATAACATAGTTTGATTGCTGGCGTTTGCTGAAACAACGGAACAGATATTATGAATTAAAATAAAGTACAAAATGTTTTTTATTTTGCTTGTTTTATCAGGATACTTTTTAATTTTTGTTTCTACTGTCAAATACCCTATTGAACCTGGCACCTTTGGTACTGTGTGAGTGCTCTCTGGAGCAAAGGTTGATGCATAATCCAAAGGCAGGTTCAATTCATGGTGTGAAAGTGTTGTTTTAAATACACTTTTAATGGCACTTTTCAAACATAGTTTGTTGCCTTGGATTGTACAGTACAAAATTGGGACATTGACTGTATTTAAATAAAAATAAAATTTTGATGTAAAATGATAGTTTCTATAATAGAAATCCTAAAAAAAATTGACCTTGATACCTTACATGTAGATTGTTTTATGAACCTTTAAATCTTAGTCTGATGTGATAAGGATCCGGGTGGGTGAAACTTTATTTAAATATTTCATACAGTTTCAATTTAAATACCAAATTTATGACATCACATACGAGAGGTTACAGTTAGGTGGGAAATTCCATTTCTATTGAAAATATTAACAACTAATAATACCATTGAGTTATGTGTAGTAACTTTTGTTTAGAAGTTTATAAACACAAGTTTTAGCATAGTTTCGGAACAAAGTTCTTTATTTCCCCGTACAAGGCAGGAATATGTGACATCACACTTTTAGTATGGAGCATTTTTTGGGAAAGTCCAAAAATGAGATTTTAACTCTGTTGTATCTCTGTGAGTATTTATTTATGAGATTGAAGTAGTTTTTTCACCAATGTTTCTATTATTGAGAGATATTTGTCCAACATAACACAGAATAAGGTTGTTTTTAAAAATTGAGAACATCCCAATTGATATTTTCTGTACCATCATTATTTATTTTAATGATGTCAGTATTCTAATGCATATTGATATTAGCAATCTTGCAATCATTCCTTATCATAAATAATGATGATCAAGTAATATATTGCAATGATGACATTACAGTACATTGTATAGTTGTATAATGTTGAAATGCTATCTCAGGTTTTCTATTGCATCTACCAAACACTATATTGTGACATTTGCTTGCATCATACTTTTTCAATACAGCACAAAACAAAAAGATGGAGACAACAAAATAAAAATTATGCCTTGTCTTTTGTCCTGAACCTTGAAATTAAAATTATTATCTTGACTACTAGGCTAGAACCAAGTAAAAGTAGTTAACAAAAAAATGCAAGTGCACTAAGTGTAACAGTTATATAAATATCTAACCACATCAATCTAACATAACAGTATAAAACAGGATAAAAATCTGGTTAGGCAACATTTTTATGCAGCCTACATAATGCACTGGCTGTTTATCATATTGTCTGGTCTTAGCAATTGATTTAAAAAAGTTGGGTCGATAGGTGATACGTAATTTTACTTTCTAATGTACCCACTTTAAGATAACTTACAATTTAGTTGAGAAACATAGAATCAAAGTTAATGACAAAAAAGTAAAAGTTCGTCTCACAAAGGATTGAGATTCAGCAACCAAAGAAGGGAATGAAAACATGTTTTTTTACGCCTTCCTTACCTTTTCTTAGTTCGGCTTCACTTCTTTGTATACAGAAATATCTCATGGCACTACTGATATACACTTAATATTAGACTAAAACAACAACTTAAGACTAAAATAACTGTACAAATACGTCTGATTTCATTTTACGGAGCTAAAGTATTCAACATTACAATGACAAGCTGATATTATACTACCAAATTTAACTGTTGTCTTGTTAACAAGGTGCACAATATGCAGATGTGTGTGTTAATTTAGTCAGGTAATACTTACATTCGCACCCAGATTTACACTGTCATCGACCACATTTCACTTCACTTTAGATCTAGCACACACCACAATGAAATGCGAGGTTTATGTAACTATATATATTTAAGCATTTATTGATAGAAATATTCAATATTGCATATAAACTGAGTAGGCCTTTCGATTGACCATTTCACGCACGTAAAGAAAAAGAAACAAGACGACGGAGAGGGACAAATTTTTACGTTTTGTTTATTTTCCGCTAGATGACGCCCTACAGGTGCGTTCAATACCGTTTGAAGAAAGTGAAAGGGTGCACACTTACTACTTAGTACACTCAATAATATTACAAAAAGGGTTTTTAAACATTTTAATTTATAAATATTTGACAGCTCAACTATTTTTTATTTGATTGAAATTAATAAGCACTAAATCGATGCACCTACATAATGATTGGTGAATGAACCTCATTTACTAGCAACACAAACTGTCATTTTAAATCTGTCATTAGTGTCAGTCTAATTTTTTTATTAATTTCTTCACTCGTTCGTCTATCGCATCTAATTTCATTTCACGGCTTTTCATTTTTGTTTCGTTCTGTTAGCCTCGTTCCATTATTTATTTACCTTATTAGCGCATAAATAATAACGGAAACCTCCGTTTTTAACTCCATTAACGTACAAAATGTGCTACGTGATCATCACAGGGCGTAGTTTAGCATGGCTCCTGCTGAGTTTGGTAGCCTTTATGTTGATCCTATCTGGTATAATGACACCCAAGTGGTTATTAGGACAGCCTGTCGTTCAAAATGAAAATAATATCACGGGATTTTATGTGCCAAGTGTTGGAATTTATAATAGGTAAGCACTTTATAATAAACATAACTTTTTAGGTAATTGAAACTTTACTAAGTTTAATGTAATAGTATTCTCAAGCTTTCCTTGCAAAACTGCGATAAAGCTCTATTTATATGTGGAGTAGGTATTTTAAGTACTGAGTGTTAAGTCATGACCACAAAGCATAATGTCTTCTATTTTTTTTTTTATTTAAGTATGAATTTGAATATTTATTTCCATTTTAATTTATACAATTTAGCATAGGTAATGTCTGCTAAATTCGCAAACCTGTTAACTCCTTTTTCTTTCAATATCATGTTTTGGGACTTTTAGATAGTTAGTTAAATTCTGTCGCACTTAATGGCAAAACTCTTAAACGCTATGGAAAAACTGTTTAAGTTTAAAAACCTAAATAGAAAACCTCGCAATACCAGACCGCCATATTGTTAAAGTTACGTTTTTTGTGCCTCTTCTAAAATTAGATCCGATTGAGTTACGAGGTTTGTGACTTTAGCCGACAATAAGTATTTATAATAATAATTATTACTTCTGTCATTCTATGCGGAATGCATTCAAATCATCCTGTTATCTTCTAGAGCCTGCTCAGAAGCCTTCCCATTAGTGGAACAACCTTTAAATCAAACTCTAATATAGGCTAGCTAACATGATTTATAAGCAATTTTCCAATCAGTTTAGTGTTAATGGTCTGCCTTTAGCTGGTTTGTGTCTATTAAGTCACCATTTGAGGGTATAATTTGAACTTGTAATACAGACTTTAATACACAGAAAACATCGAAGACCCAAGAATAAATAAATGTGCTTGTCACACAAATACTTTCCCTCGACAATGTAGGTACCTGGGACCACTAGTTTATAGGCCATTGTGTCATTTGTTATATTTATTTATTTAAACTTTATCGCACAATACAAGAAAGAACAAATGGCGGACTTAATGCCATAAAGGCATTCTCTACCAGTCAACCATTAGGCTAAACAGAGAAATTATTGGTGCGGGATATCGGTATCAGACTTGTACAAAATAATAACTACAAGGGCGAGACACTCAAGTTACATAGTATACAAACTATACATAATACATAATATATATAAACATGATACATATATACATAGATTTATATACATACATATAGGTACCTGCTTCTAAACTACTATGAAGACTCTTAATCATGAAGATTTCCCAAGAGATGCTTGCGCAACTTACACTTGAAGGAGAATTTACTCTCAGCTTGTCGTATACTGAGGGGAAGGGTGTTCCAGAGACTAACTGCCTGTACGGTGAAGGAGTTTGATATGGTACCAGAGCGATGAGGAGGAATGGAGAGTTTGAGTGTATGGGAGGAACGGAGCCGTGTGCCGCTGGATCATATAATATGGTGAAAAGCGTACATAGAATTATTAGAGTTCTGCACTTTCTGATAGGAAGCCACTTAAGCTGTCGTCGTCATATAATAAAAAATAAAAAACCTTTATTGTTGATCTTAGTTTAAATAACAAAAGTTTTGTAAGTAAGCCTAAAACTCATTACTACTAACAAAATTCACTAACTAATGTACCATATAAACTGTTATACCATTTCATTAATAAACAAAAATCAGGGACAATTATGACCTAGCCCCAAGCAAAGCAAAGCTTGTATTATGGGTACTAGGCGACGTCATACATAATATATAAATAAATTATAATACTTAACGTACACATGTAGAGATGTCATTCTTCACTCGTCCCGAGTCTTGGTACTTGTGAAGTCATGACATGCTTTCCGCACTAGCATCTAAATGTACTATTCTCAAACATGCAATGAAATATTGACGTTGTGTTCCTTATAATAGACCCCAAATTCTCACATTTCGGGTGCGGCGTGACGAGGGGCTTGTAGTGATAATTATGTACGAAATTACGGGCCATGGCATGCAAAGCGACCTTCTTTTGTTTCAATTTGCTCCGAGCGCCGCCGCGCCGAGATGAAGAATTAATAACTATCTATATTAAAATAACGTTTAGTGGGAAAAAAATATTTATTACATAAAATAAAACGTTTTTTAATTCATTGCATGTTTACGAAAAGCACTATGCAAGCCTCGGCGCGAACAGGGATTGTCGGCGTCGTAGCTCTAGATCGATTCGAGATTTCGCAGCCTTTGCAGTAATGTACAATTACGCAGAATAGCAGAGGGGCTATAATGCATTAATGTATATGAATGTTTCAGATGTTTGCGTATCCGTGGCCACAGCAGCGACTGTGGCTCGTTCTCATTCTACGGATTTGCCACTGACTCCAACTACTACCCGACTCCTTGGAAGGCTGCTCTATTCTTCTTGTCTTTATGTAAGTACTAGCTTTTAGTCCCGCATTACAGTACAGGTAGCCACTGCCAGTACATCATCTGGTCCTGCCTCAAAGTCCTAGTAACCCTTTGTTTTCTCCGGTGAGTCATCTTCAAAAGGCTGAACACATTGGAATTATAGTGACATGATAAAAAAAAATAGAGAATTTACTTTCAGTCGTATAAGACCTTTTCGAAAAAACATGGTATAGGCTATTTAAAACCAATCTTATTGCCGATAAAATCAAATAGAGGATTCGTCAATTATACAAAAAATAATCTACAATGATTTATATCGTAAAATTTTGATCTATATCCAACCATTAATAACTAATATTACTCGCAAAACAGAAATTCTATATTATTGCATGTATAAAACTTAAAACTAAGTTAGTAGTTAGTAGATCATTATTTATCGCTCCCATAATTTCTACTTTTTAATCATGCTGCCGGTTTTCTAATCAGTTTGATGTCAACTGTATCATAGTTTTCTTTCTGCCATTTTATATATTTATGTCAACATACACAACTATACTGGACATTTAACTTGAAATTTTAGTATTACGAATTTGCCAAAAAAAGGCTCAAACATAAAATCACGCAAGCGCATCACTGGCATAGGAGTAATAATTTTTTGATCCCAAACTTTGTGTCACTGGCACTCAAACATAAAATCACGCATGCGTATCACCGGCATAGGAGTAAGAATGTTTTGTTGATAAACCTTGTCACTAGTAGCGAATGTTAATTTCCAGGTGCAGCAATTCAATTTTCAACCGTGTTGGCGGGTGTGATGGCGTGCTGCGTCCAATCTGTGTTCAAGAAGAGCGTCATATCGCTGGCCGGTGCTACGCAGGCTTTGGGAGGTACTACCATTTAGATACTACCATCTTCAAGAGGGGAGTGAATAGTTTCTTAAAGGTTCGGCAACACGCATGTAATGCCCCTGGGTTTGCAAGTGTTCATAGGCTGCGGTGACTGCTTAACATCAGGCAGGCCGTACGCTTGTTTGCCACCTTAGTAGTATAAAAAAAGGATGTCCAGCCATTATCCGTTATCCAGCCACTATCCGGTATACAGATACTACCTGCTATCCGACCACTACCTGGTATCAGGACACTATTCGGCATCTGACTATTATCCGGTATGGTCAGCTGCTTGCTAACTGGCTAGCAAGCGGAATCGAATAGTGTTCTCAAAACTATATCTGTAAATATGCCAGATTAATGGATTATATTTGGTATTCCGCGAAATAGTATCATGGTGAGATATGATGTGTGTGACAATAAATTGTGCTTACAAGGGCAAATTTTCATGCAGTTTCCACCAGACAGTATAAACCGAGAAGATTGTCTTCTCGGGTGGTAGCTGCACCGTCAACATCTCCTGCATCTCGTGATAATGCCTCGTAGAGAACCGAAACACGTGTCGAGGATCTGTCGTGGACTTTCTGGTGGTGGTTTGTTGTATTTGCATGCGTATTTTATTGTGGAAACTGCATGAAAATATGCGCATGTGAGCACAATTTATGACATCTAATCAAAACACTATTTCGCGCAATAGCAAATAAACTATAAGTAAGGGTAAGTAAACTCGTAGGGTCTAAATACCCCAACCTTACAGTTACTCGGCTTGACTCCTTGGCACTGCGTAGAGATGTAGCCTCGCTCTGCATTTTCTATCGTTTGTATAACAGGGAGTGCTCCGAGGTATTGTTCGGCTTGATTCCTGCCGCGTCTTTCCGCCATCGTCCTACGCGACAATATCTCTATCCCCACCACTTAGATGGTTGACAGTCCACAACTGTGCGTTTTGCTAGAAATTTCCGGCCTCGCAAGACTGAACTGTGGAACAAATTGTCTCCGGCAGTATTTCCAGACCGATGCGACCTTCAAGCCTTTAAGAAGAGAGCGTACTCCCACCTGAAAGGCCGGCAACGCACTTGTGACTCCTCTGGTGTTGCAGGAGTCTACGGGTGATTGCTTACCAAGGCGATCCGTCTGCTCGTTTAACATAAAATTAGGCGATTGGCACAGTGCTCGCTGGTGGAGGGGTTAACACGCTAGACTCGTAATCGAGAGGCACCGGGTTCGACCACGTGCCAGAGCAATCGTATTTTTCTTTGCGCTTTGTCTTGTATATATGCCACAATAGATAGTAATGTGGTGTTAGTTTTCCCACATTAAAAACACAGAAACACAAAATTTTGTGTTTTATATAAATAAAAATAATGTTAAATTAAGTGTTTACCTACAAGGATGACATAATTTTGTAATTTTTTTCCAGGATTGTTTGGAGTGTTAGGGCTTCTCCTGTACCCTTGGGGCTGGGGCTCGCAGCGTGTTCGGCGTCTCTGCGGGGACCACTCGGAGCCCTACATCCCCGGGGACTGCTCGATCGGTAAAAATCGATCAAACAACTAAATTAGACTCAGTTTCACGAATTTATTGTAGACTAGAATGTGCTCGCAACTTCCTTCACGGAAAAGACAAACCCTCTTTTTTTACTAGCAAGCTTTACAGCGTAGTTAGGTAAAAAGTATCCCGTAACCATCTGTGGATGCCCAGCTATTCGTGTACCAAAAATACTTGAAATCCGTTTAGCCGTTTTGATGTGATGACACAATACAAACATACAAAAAAATTGACTCATTGACCTATAATGGTCTGTATTTTTTTGAAATTATATGAAATGTACAGACATTTGATTTTGAACTTTATAATAGTAGAAATATGAAATTGAGCCTAAAAAGGTAAATACTATACTATTTACCTTTTTAGGCTTAATTACATATTTCTACTTTCGTTCAATACAGTAATAATGAGAAATAAACGCATTGCATTTGCTCTATTTCGATTTTTGTACCCCGGTATCAGGCCTCTTAATAAAATTTTATTAAAAGCAGAAACGTGTGCAACGAAATCTAAATGTAAATATTAAAGTGAAAAGTTGAAAATGTATGGTTGTATATTGGATAGTGACTAGGGATTGCAATCCGGTCCAAATCTTAATCCGGCCGGATTGAAGTTATGCTATTGCGTCTATCCAAAAGTATGCTTTTTGTCCAGTTTATTGGCCGAAAAGTAGACACGCGGAGCAGTTTTTGCAAATTAACTAATGTAACAATGGTTTAGCGCTAAAAATCACCCTTATTAAGTCAAAAATCAGCATCACTAGCCACTAATTTCACAGTAATATGAATATTGAAGCATCTGCTTCAGTTATATTTAGCCTTAACTTAATAATAACATTAACAATCTTTTTACAGCCACACATGAAGACATGGTAACCTTGTCTCATAGTAAATGTAGCAAAAATAAATCTTTTTTTAAAAAAAATAAAACAAATACTTTAATTAATTTTTATAGTTTTTATAGTTTTAATTGCGAAATCTAAGAATTTACCACTAATTTGGTCTATTGGATCATGATTCATGATCATTCGTTTAACTTTGACCCCACTTTTCTTCTCTACTATGTAATATTTAATCAACTCTATTCTCTATAAGAGGTAACATCAGCAATAATAAAATACTATTCTCCCTCAACACCCGTAATATTAAACATACATAAAGAAATCTAGTCAATAATCACATATTAATTATTTTATTCTAATCATTTACCAAGCAGCATTTCACAAATGAGGCGTACTGAGGAGAAAAGATACGCTGCAAAGAAAAACTCCCAGGCTACCTCATTACTAATTATAATATTTTAAAAACAGAGACTATTAAACTACTTTTAAACAGAAAACTCTTCTTCTTCTGAAACGTCGGGAACTAAAATGAGATAATATATATACGCGATATAATCCGTTAAATTGTTTTATTTCAATGAGTAATAATCGCGGAAACAGAAGAAAATAGTTGAAATCTGTTTAGCCGATTTTGTGTGACATAAAGAAATCTAGTCAATAATCATATATCACATCACATTGCACTTTAAATACTAAATAAGAGACATGTTATAATTGTAACAACGTTTATTGAAAAAAAAAAACTGTTTTATTAATTTGGCCAAACAAACATAATTAACCATTAAACACAATTAATCCCAAAAAATAATTAAGAAAGACATCGTTCTTTAAAGCTTAACTAGATCTAGATCATATTGACTCTTGACATCAGCTTTCTTGGGTTGGGTAGTCCGCATTGTATGTCTGTTGTGTGCGTCTCTTTAGTCTCTTCGGGTCTACTGGATCCGGTAGCCGCCAAAAAGTACCGGATTAGGCCGGATTACCGGATCCGCCGGACCGGATTGCAATCCCTAATAGTGACCGAATATACGGTTGGATATAGGATATTGACCAAATATTTCTTAATTCGAATTTTGCAAACCGTTGCGTTGCTTAATTTTTAGCACGCCTGCAGCGCCATGTACCGTAGAATGAAGCAACTGGTTGAAAGATTAGATGATTCGGGTCGGAGTCGGAGCGTCGATGGACCAATGGGGAATGGATGAAAATTTTCATAAATCTTAAAATTTTGGTGGGCCTATATACCTGCCTTATACGGTATGCGGTACATTTACAGCCATTTTAATCGAAAATATCAATGCTGCTCTTGCCGTACCGTATATGGCGGGCATATAGACCCACCAACACCTTTTCATCTTTTTATTTTTTTCCAAGCCACAGAAAAATCTGTAATTTTTTTCTGACAATAAGGAGGCTTATTCCTACCTATTGAAATTTTTCATTCCCCATTCCCCATTGGGATGTTGACTGTACTCAGATAAAAACTATAGAAAATTTAAAATTTAAAAAACCCCCGACTTGTTCCACAAAAAGCTGAATATCTTGGAGACGAGTGGTCCGATTTTCATCAAACAAAGCTAAGAACACTCGCGATAAAATTATCAACACAAAAAAAACCGCACTCAAATCGGTCCATCCGTATGGGCGCTACGATGCCACAGACAGATACACAGATACACAGAGTCACAGACACGTTAAACTTATAACACCCCTCTTTTTTGTCGGGGGTTAAAAATGAAATTTTGTTGCGAAATGGTTGTTTCTTGTATAGAAATCCTGAAAAAAATGAGTTCGATACCTTACGAGTAGCTTGTTTTATGAGCCTTTAAAGTTAGATGGAAAAGTCTATTTTTAAAGTATGAATATATTATTAATTAATAATAATTACATTTTTCCATGCCAATGTTTAGTGTAGAAAAATCGTTTTTCTTAAAATGCTTAACACATTACCTATCAGCCACTGACGTCCACTACTGAACATATAGGTCTATAGCTCTACATAGTGCGATCGGACGAAAGAAAAGTGCACGCAGCCGAGATGAGAATGTTGAGATGGATGTGTGGAGTGACGAAGAAAGATCGGATTGGAAATTAGTATATAAGGGGAAGTTTGAAAGTAGCACACGTGACGGACAAAATGAGGAGCAGTAGGTTAGCGTGGTATGGGCATGTAATGAGGAGGGATGAACGTCACATGGTAAAAGAATGTTAGGGATGAATGTTGAAGGCCGAAAAAGCGATGGATGGATTGTGTGAGAGAGGATATGCCACGCGCACCCACCGCGGCGCTAACGCGCCAACAGCTAGAGCACTAAATGTGCTAAACCGAATTGCACTGGAAGCTGATGATGTAGATGTGTTTTCCGATAGGGTTGGTGCATTTTGCAGGAAAGTTCTCGCCTACCTAAGCTGATTAAGCTGATTATTAAGTTCTTATTGTTATTTACTTTTTACTTTGTTGTTTTCTTGTTATATTGGTTTGTCTTGTGTAATGTGCAAATGCTTTGGTGTGATAACTGTAAATTTACATGTATTTCTTTAATAAATAAATGACAAAGAAAGGAGTAAGTGCTGAAATTACGAATAATAGAGATGAATGGAAGAAGTAAACATGTTGTGCCGACCCTACGTAAGTGGGATAAGGGCAGGGAGATGATGAGCTCTACATGGTGCGATCCTACGCAAACCGCATCCACGGACTCCTCCTACTCGGGGGCCGTCCCACATGGCGCTTTCCCATTCGTGGTCTCCTAATATGTACGGCACGGTGCGCAGGCTGGTCGCTGCTGGTGGCGGCGCTGGGCGTGGCGCAGGTGTTCCTCGCGAGCGCGCTCTCGCGCAGCGCCGACCGCGCCGCCGCCTCCGACAAGGTACCGTACACTCGCGCACCGAGGGTTCCGTACAAACTGATTAGTGTACAGGCTGGTCGCTGCTGGTGGCGGCGCAGGTGTTCCTCGCGAGCGCGCTCTCGCGCAGCGCCGACCGCGCCGCCGCCTCCGACAAGGTACCGTACACTCGCGCACCGAGGGTTCCGTACAAACTGATTAGTGTACAGGCTGGTCGCTGCTGGTGGCGGCGCAGGTGTTCCTCGCGAGCGCGCTCTCGCGCAGCGCCGACCGCGCCGCCGCCTCCGACAAGGTACCGTACACTCGCGCACCGAGGGTTCCGTACAAACTAAACAGCGATTTTAGGCCATAAATAATCGGATATAATACAAAATACGAATACTGTAGGAGTCAGTCAAAATCGTTTCTTAACATACAGTGACATTACAAGTGAATAACCATATATGGGGCTATTCATAAATTACGTCATTTTAAATTTAGGGGGGGGGGGGGGGGGTCTGGAATTCGGACGATGCTAGCATGACGAAAAAAGGAGAGGTCATTCCCAACATGACACCATCTTTCGCATCTTTAAAAAGTGCTTCAATGAGTAGAAAAAGGAATGAAATTCGTGTTTCTATAAACTGTTGCTAAAAACGCATGTTTTAGGAATGACATCATTTTATTTGGAGGGGGTGGGGGGTCAAAAATCGTCAAAAATAGATGACGTAATTTATGAACAGCCCCTATGGACATCAAGGATGAGCGTAAAACGAACACTGCTCGATATTTTTACACACAACAGGGAAGTAGCTGTGTCCCCTACACTAGGCTCAGCCTGTCTCGTAGGTTGACACTATTTTAAGTATTAACGGTTGTTGCAAATGCCTGCCTTACAGTAGCGTGGCTTCCATATAAGCCGATTCCGGGATCCCTTTCTTTCCTATATATTTATTATTCCGAATTTCGTTAGTCAGAAATTGATATCCATATCATTTACTGACATAAGCATCAATAGTCATAATTTTTGTTAAGTATAACGCTTAACAGATCTAACATTAATAACCTATAACATTACATACTCTAATCAAAAAAAAATTATAAAATTGTTGACTATAACATTCAAAGGTCTATCAATCATTTTTCAGAAATATTTAAAGGCATATATTTTAACCTACTAATGGTTCTTACTCATATCGTTTTAATAACTAACCGAATTACATCTAAAAAACTGAATGTTAATTACGAAGTTATAACTTTCCTTAGTTTAACTTTATGAACTATCTATTACTTTATATACAAATTTATGAACTATGATGCAACTTAGAAAACTTCCCTACCTACTCGACTCTAAGGCAGGTCAGTGTAGGTACGACGATGAGCGAAGCGAGGAGGAGTGTTAGGTTGAACTGTGACCTTACAGCGCGCGAGCCGAGCGAGCCCTATCATAAAACCATAACACCGACTGCTACCAAGTCCGACTTCGGTTAGGTTAAGTACGACGACGAGCGAAGCGAGGAGGAGTGTTAGGTTGAGTTGTGGCCCTAACGAGCGAGCGAAGCGAGCGAGCCGCGCGGTAGCTTTATAGGCACAAATGTAGGACTATATTAATACGAACTACTACCAGGTCCAGGTCAGGTCAGGTACGGAGGTGGTGTAAAAAAAACATAAACATTTAATGCATTTATTTAGTAATAACAAATAATAATTCATACATAACACGAAAAAATAAAAGCTCGTTGTAGACGCAAAAACTTTAAGCCAGTTTTTGTAACAGTTATAATAAGGAAGGTTATTGCTTCTAACATTCTGGAAATGATGCTGTATGGATTTTAAATGTTATGGGCGTCGACTTTTATGACTATCAATAATTATGACCTACAAAAATCTGACCACCGATTTATACTGTTCATTTTTAATGACTAAAAAAATTCTGACGTACAACGTTATTCACTTCAAAAATCGAACTTCAAACTTTATGGGAACCAATAGAGACCCGCCGATTCCCACCGGGTTGCCCAAGGAAAGGCTTATTACTATACATATGAATAAACTAATACGATTTGGCTTTTCTTGTAATTTTCCCGACGCCACGCCTCTGCTGCCTTAAAATACAATAAATAACTCTTTATTGCATAGTGTACCTACAAAAAATTATTCAAGAAGAGGTAAACAACAGACCGTCTTATCGCTAAACAGCGATCTCTTCCAGACAACCTTCCACTTATCCCAACGTCACCGGCCGGTTAAGTTTAGTTTGCACCCAGTGTCTATGCTTGCGTACAAATGAGGCGAAAATTGAACGTTACCGGTAACCGGGTTATACAACAAACATTTTTGCAGTAAAAAATAACTTAAATAAGATTTCCGCATTTTATTTCATGAATCCAAATTTAATGACGGTAAAAAAAACATTTGCGCTAGTCATATTTGTATATTATTATATACAATACTGTCATTAAATTAGTATTCATAACTTTATACAGACAGACAGAGTCATATCATAAATGTATGCTGAGAATACCCCCCCCCCCCCCCCCTTCCGACATATTTTTTTTTTTTTATTTAACTACTAATGTATAAACATTATATATGTATGTATAAACTAAGTAGCGGCTTATACAAGACACCTATACTGCAAATTCCATCAATCGCTTTATTTTTGTACAATATACCGTGTCGTAAGTTTTATAGTTTGCAAAATAATAGATTGCGCTAGTTTTCACAAAGTTGGTAGTTTGCACAAATTGAAGAAAAATATAGCTTTTCTCAGTCGACCCCGTGAACACAGTTGTTACATAGCTTCCGAAACGTCGGGAACTGAAATGAGATAATATACGCGATATAATACGTTTAAATTGTTAATAATTGTGGAAACAGAAGAGAATATTAAGAACAAAATATACTGTTTCAAACTGTTTAAGACTACGGTAGGTGCTACAAAATTAATGACAATTTTAACTCATTAATTTCAGGTCCAGTTTCAAATTGACGAAGGCAAACAGCTCATCTGTCTCGCCTGATCTACAAACACCTGGTGACGTCACCACAACGCTTCCTACCGGTAACCCCAACAATAATGCAACGGATATTTGGTGTTTTACCGGTAACTATCCGGTAAATACAATACAAATACAAATGGTATAAGTATAACGGTAAATATCTGGTCGTTATCTAGTATCCAGCCTATTCGAGCGTATGCGGTTATCCAATGTCCAACTGGATATTTAATTATCAATGAAGAACGTTATGCAATCCCATGATTCACATCGTTTTTAAAGAGTATGTCTTCCACTAATGTGCTTCAATACTAAGATTAAATACTATTAAATAAGTACCTAATAGATTTTGTTTTTTCACTGATTTAACTTTGTTATGATGATATGATAGTGCAATATCCAACCGGATATTGGTTGGATATCGGTTCTTTGTTAATATTTTAACTATCCAACCAAATAATGGATAGCGACCATATATACGGTCGGATATTGGATAGTGACCAAATATTCGGCTGGATACTGGATAGTGACCAAATATCCGCCTGGATATCATAAAGATATTTAAGAACAATTTGTATAATCATTCGGAATGAAATAACTTAAATATCGAACGAACAATGAACGGCCGCTTGAGAAAATGACATTCAGTTACTGGCCACCTTTTGTAGTCTGAAACCAGACTAGGAATACTTTTAAAATACTTCAATACCTTTCGGATTGGGACTGTTTGCAGTAATGTCACTATAATATCGGCTTTACACGTATTTCTGCAAAATGGCTAGATGGTGGTGGCCAGTTATTGGCGATTTACCTACATGATAATTTACGTATCCCTGTGTTTTCATTAAAACGAAAAACACTTAATTGAAATGGTTACAGACATGCATTTTCTTTTTTTCATTATGCTCATAATATGTTAGTGAACTTTTGATTGATATTATTAATAAATCATTGTAAAGGCTGAAACGTGAGGAATAGCTAACGAGTGAGTTTGTCGACCGAGCCGCAGGCGAGGATGTTCGTTGCACCGCGTCTAGCTAAACTCTTCATTTTTGGACTGTACGCTCACTATGATTTGTCCATTATTTGTTAATTTAAGCTACGACTCCAAAAACTAAAACGCAATATCTCAGTGAAAATTAGTTTCGAGAAAATGAAGTTTTGTAAAAACAGCTTCAGTTCTAACTGATTTAGGGAAAACTTTTTTTAGTGCTTTAAATAAGATATCATCACTATTTGGTTTAGTTATTGATTATAGCTGTCCCGTTGGAAAAATTAACTTTACGGTTTTTTTTTTAATTTTTGTTACTTTGTATGTCCTATCGAAAATTGCAATTTTGTAGTAACAACTGGTTGCATTTACGGACACATTTTCGAGAATTATCGTGAAAAAAAATCATACAAATAGTTTTAAAAATTCATGTGAAACTATAGACTGAAGACTTCCAAGATATATTTGTCATGGGTCGTTTTAAAAAAATGTGTGTAACGATTGAATTATACTGAATGATTTTTGTTATTGGTGTAACGAAAGTTAGTCATACAAATTAAAATACATTACATAAGTAACTTTCGTTCCGCTAAGGATTTTTTTTTTCAAATAGTCTATGACTACCTACTTATAATATATTTTTTAAAACGACCCTTATATAGTATAGTTTATTAATTAAGGAAACAAAGATGTGTCTTAATACTCATAATATTGTGTTATTACTGTGTAGCTTTTATCATAAATATTTATAATATAAGTCAGGGGTAAGATCGGCACAAAAGATCAGTCGCGTTCTAACATGTTTTGCGTCACAGTCATGATAAGATGACAGTGCTTAAACATCAAATTTAACACTATAACCGGCCAAGTGCGAGTCGGACTCGCGCACCGAGGGTTCCGTACAAAATATACGCTACAAACGGCCGTATCTATGAAAAGCCAGTGTTAGCAGAGCCCTACTCCTAAGCAAAATGTATACGGTGTTCAATCATTTTATATTTGTTTTTGACATAGACAGACAGACATAAAATTATACTGTTTATAGTATTTGTTGTTATAGCGGCAACAGAAATACATCATGTGTGAAAATTTCAAATGTCTAGCTATCACCGTTCATTAGATGCAGCCTGTTGACAGACCGACAGACAGACAGACGTACAGCAGAGTCTTAGTAATAGGATCCCGTTTGATCTAGTCTTTCTCTCAGTTGAGACGAGGGTCCTAACTAGGTTTAAAGTTCAACCCACCTCCGCAGTTCTTTTGCCTTGCACACTGCGTCCCACCCCAACTCTGAGAAGCCAGGGATGACTTTCTGATTTGTGGGTTTGCCCTCCTCCACCGAATCCGATTACTGAGGGTCTACGCTGAAATTCGAAGTTCGTATCGCGCCATCTCGCTCACTCAAATATAGTTTAACATGAGTGCGAGAGGAATCGCGCGATACGAGCTTCGATATTCGGAATAACCCCTTTGGTACCTATTTAAGGAAGGCTAGCCAGACCTGCCGAGTTCAAAGGAAGGTTTAAAAACGAAGAAAAAACTCTGGAAACTTTCCTATTTTTCGCCGTGAACAATAAAAGCATTGGCGGTGAACAAGTTAAGATTCGTCGTTCTTATCCCACCTAATACTATTATCGACTCAAAAATCTCAAAATCTAGCATAATGCCATACTCATCGGCTATAGGTAAATATACATAATTTTAAAAGTATTATATTTGGTTCCTTATCGGAAACAAACTGTCCATTTTTGCTTGTATTACTTAGTAAACAACATGAAATTTTTATCACAGCAAAAAAACGTTTGGTAACGAAAATTTAAATATAAATATTAACTTTTTGGCCGTGACGGGCTGCAAACGACTTCAGTGAGAATAGGGAACATGCATGATTTTTTTTATCGCTTTTCTTAACTAAATATCAAAATACCGTAAAAACGATTTCAAAATGTGAAATTAAAACTTAAATCGGCCAAGAAATACGCAAGATATAGGCATTTTAAACTACTAATTAGACAGAGAGGTCCGACGTGCACTGTTACGTCATCAGTCAATCAATCAATCAAATAATGCTTTATTCAAGTAGGCCTAGTTACAAGCTCTTTCGAAATGTCAGGTACAGTAACATTAGAGAAGTGTTTACTGGGAGAGATACAATATGATCCAACATTTCTTGCAAGGATGAGGGAAAACCTAGATCAAATCATTAAACTTAAGTATAATATTATTGATAAAAATTATCATTTTTATAAAATAAAATAATTATTAAGATAAATCCCAAATGGATTGTCAATAAAAAAGATAAAATAATCTAGAATGTGTCTATAATAAAATTCTTAATGTCTGAGTATATAAAACAATTAGGATTAAAATAATAATAATACCTCAATAGGTATTCGTTAAAATAATTATACATATACCTACATGACGCTATAATTTACATTAATCCCACGCGGCTTTATCATTCATGTAGTCTTGTGTGCTATAATAACTCATGGCCATATAAACTCCATATTAAATTCTGTTTTGCTAGAAAGAGATAGAATGAAATGTTTGATGGCTTATATCTTGGTTATTTTTATAGTTATTCGAAAAAATCTTTATGTCTACTGTTTCTTACATGAATGAGCTTTTAATAAAGCAAAAATTAAAATTCATGCATATTCCCTTTTGGTGCCACTGACGACAGCGTCACCGGATGTCGACTAAATTTTATTGTTCAGACTGAATATAATATCTATACCTCGCTGTGCAATCACTATTTCATATTTGAAGGTTTTTTTTATTGTGGCGTCTAGGTCACGTCGTATTACTTCGCTAATTGGCGGACAAAAGATTAAAATTAATAGTATATCCCGCACCAATAACTTCTCTGTTTAGCCTAATGGTTGACTGGTAGAAAATGCCTTTATGGCAGTAAGTCCGCCATTTGTACTTTCGTGTATTGTGCAATAAAGTTTAAATAAATAAATAAATAGTCGAAGCATGAGGTCGGAGCATCGATGGACCAATTGGTAGGTCGTCCGTGTTGGTCCGGAAAACCGTTGAAGACGCGGGTTCGAATCCCGGTCGATGCGAAAATTTTTTCAACTTTTTGCTTTAATTTTTACAGTTTCAATACACCCTTTTGTTTAAAACTGATTAGTTTTCTTGAACAAAAACAATAATATGAATAAAAATATTGGTATATTGGTTCATGACAGAAAGATTAATTTAGTGAAATCCAGTGATAGATAAGATCGACATATGTTGTCTTTGTTCAATTGTTTTTTTTTGTGTACAATAAAGTGTACATACATAAGTACATACATACAAAATATGAATTTTGAGGTTGGCAAATTGTTTACTAAGTAATGCGAATATTAATGGATAGACTGATTGTTCTGCTTTTGAAAATTAAGAGTTATGTAATAGTATTAAAGATCACAAAAATCTACTAAATGTTGTTTATTTTTTAGCTTTAAGCAATTATACTTTAATGAATAGATTTAAGGATATATTTTTATATATAAACTTTATATCCAAAAGCTATTTTTGTGTCTATATACTTTTACAAAATATACATAATTGTGGACTGAATTAATTGTTTTATTCACTAACTAGAAGCCGGTACTTCGTACCAAGGACCATTAAAACAAGAGGACTGACAGTTGCCATACTTTGGATCTTTTCCGATCGCAAGGAGATATTCTGGCAAAAACCAGATGGCGCTCTAAAACATTTAACCATGTTGTAATTGAATAAAGAAACAGTATAGCAACAATTAGATCGCAAATAGCTAATCCATACTAATATTATAAATGCGAAAGTGTGTCCGTCTGTCTGTCTGTCTGTCTGTTACCTCTTCAAGCTTAAACCGCTTAACCGATTGGAATGAAATTTGGTATGGAGATATTTTGAGTCTCGGGGAAGGACATAGGCTACTTTTTATCCCGGAAAAATACCCTTATCCGCGAAAAAGGAATTTAAGGCGGACGAAGTCGCGGGCAGAAGCTAGTAATAAATAAATCGTAACATTTAAATACTGTGTCACGCTAGAAAAGTTGAATAATTGTAAAAAAAAATCTAATACATACTTGGCGTTGCACATATCGGGGAACGGATTTTTGTATGGAGATGGTCAGTTCTCTTGTTTTAATGATCCTTGGTTCGTACGCAGACAAAAAAGTAAACTAACCCTCGATTGCTTCATCTTAATCGAGCAGAACTTCCTATAACAACGTTGTGTGCAAGATAATAGCAGTGAAGCGGGATTTGCAGAATCAAGATGTAAACGTGACGTAAGATTTCAGTTAAAATCGTGCTATGTGTAAACAAACTCAACACTTTATTCTGCAAGTAGGCCTCAAGGGCCCTTTTACATGTCGGATTTTACAATAAACAAAAACACATTCACAATCTAGATGTTGAAATAATAGTGCATAGCAATATTAATGCCACAGACAAATACCTGGGCACACTTCGCAGGGAGATGTATGAGGTACTTGCGCCCAAGATGGCCCGGTTCTTAAGATGGTCCACTTTCATCTTTTTAGTTCATCTTCTTTGGTTTCGATATAAAATTGCAGGTTTATCTCTGGTACCTTAGTAGGTATGAAACTGCAATTTTATTTACCGAACATGGGCGCGAAATATAAACTCATTCTAACTTTAAAAACTACAAAGTAATTGGTAGTGGGCCATCTTAAGAACCGAGCCATGTTAGGCGCAAGTACTGTTTTGTCTCTGGGTCCGTTAGGTCTCTCTCTCTTCAATTTAAGAGCTACGTTCTTGTCGGTGTAGCAATCGCCAGCGGTTTCTTTTTGGGCTTCCTCTTTCACTTCTTGGTAAGCCATGACTTTAACCTTTTCTTTTATTTGATCAAAGTAATTTCGTCTTGGCCTTCCTCTACCTCGCTTGCCCTCGATCTTTCCTTCTATGACATTTTGGAGGAAAAAGTCATGTCTTAACAGAGAGCCTCAAAGGAAAAGAATAATAAATAAATAAATAATAAATAAATAAATATTACAGGACAATTTTACACAAATCGAACTAGTCCCATGGTAAGATCAATAAGGCTTGTGTTATGGGTACTAGACGATGATATATTTAATAGATAATAAACATTAATATATATATGAAAAAGCTAAATTTAATGGAGATGTAGAGTCTCTGTGGTCAAAACTTTCAATTAGGAGATGTAAAAGGTATCCATGGTCAACACATGTATTGGAGGCGTAAAGTGTCTCCAAACGTCAGAGACAGAAATTAGAATATAAATATTACATTAGAGAAGTGACTATTAAGCTAACAGTCATCACAACTAAGGCGACTATACATAACAAATATGTATTCAGTATGTCAAAGAACTATAAAATATATATTTATGCTACTATAAAGTTGTAAAAATGAAATGTCTGTACATTGAAGATATTTAAAAAAAAATGATTGTTACCGACTATTTGGAGTTCACTAAAGCGAAAAATATATTTTTTAGATTTTTTGTATGTTTGTATGTTTAGTTGTGGCTTCATGACGCAAAATCGGCTAAACCGATTTCAACTATGTTTGGCACACGGGTAGCCGGATATCTCCAGATGGTTATAGGATACTTTTAAAAAACTTATTATGGCTGGAAGACCCTAGACCAGACTACATTAATTGTCCTTTATAATTTTTCTTGACATTTTTGACTTAAATATTTATGTATTTATTCATTAAGGTTAAAGATTTATAATATAATATATATAGGTATATATGTAATATATATAAAGTATTCGTATTATATCTATTTCTATATATTATAGGTAAGTATTTATTACTTTTTAATTTATAAGAATAAAATTTTGGCTTCGTTTTATGTTTGTGCATATTAAGTACCTAATTAGTTGGTTTGTCTATCTTCTTTAATGTATACTTTTTTTTCTTTCATTTGCTTAAAGGTTAACTGGAAGAGATCCCTCACAGGGATAAGTTCGCCTTTGTTCATATGTGTGATTGTAAAAGAAAATTGTATTAATTTATGTGCAATAAAGTGATAACATACATACATACATACTTTTTAGCCGACTACGCTGAAGAAAAAAAAGAGGGATTATTACTTTTAGTCCTCGGCCAACGAAGTTGCGGGCAACTTCTAGTTCTTTATATACCTTTTAAAGGGCCTGTGATGCTAAATATAGTTCCTATAGTAATATTTAATGTTGATAGAATATTACTTGACAACTTGAAATGTTGTCACTTGGATGCCAAGTAGATAACGTACAGCAAAATTAAATGATCAAATGATTACTTTGTCACACTAACCTACCTATACTGCGTAAAAACATGCAAGCGTAAATGTACCGATTTTTCATGGTTTTTATTTTGTATCTAGTCCCTGGAATGGCCAAACTAACAATTGAAATATGATTTATATGATAGTTCAGTTTCTATTTAACACTTTCTTGCATTCGAAAATAAGAATATATTTCTATGTAATCAATTATGGATTTTTACAGAGAGGTCTATAAAAACAAAGATTGCGTATCTAGTCTCTCAATAAACCTTTGATAGACTCAAAACTTATGCCTTATTGTTCATTATAAAAATACCTAGCATGCTACGCAAACATTTTCTTTAAAAAGCGTGTATTTTTTGAGAAAAGCGGCAAAAACTGATTTTTCGTCGTAAAAATAACAAAGTTTGATGGCATTTATCTTGGTTTCGGTGACTCTTGAAGATAAACTGCAACAGGATATTGGTAAAGACGGTCGCTGTCAACATAATGAGACATATACAAGATGGAATAGCGAAGAGCTACATACAGATCAAAGGTCATTCAGAGCTATGAGCTCCTTAATTGGAATGCGTGAAAGTAGTGAATATGACAAGGAAGTAAAATGATCCTTTTGCTGTTGACTATACAGCCGAAACCTCTGGAGGTAGGTATGAAATTTGAAACACACATTCCTTTGCGAATACTTTCACTCACCCCGACGTCTTCACCCGTCGCCGTGTATATCCGTCCTTACGGAAAGGTTAAGTCGTATCGTCGTGAGCGGGTCAAGAGCGTTAGAACGGGGACCTTGGAGCCGTCACGAAAGCTTTGTTTTTAGCTATCTTACCTACTTATTGTAAAGGCGGGTTAGAATTTGCTATTTTACTAACCAACAATTAACAATTCCATATTAGCTTATCGGATTCCTTTAGTATTTCAGCGCAATTCGCTGGGTGCGAAGTACTAGGTGGGGGTAATATAATCGATCGCAGCGCTCATAGTGGCCAAAAGTAAAACTAATGTTGGTGCTGTTATCTGTCATATCTCAAAGTAATCTGTTTAGACTTGGTTACCTAATTTGAATAAATCCGGGGGGTTTTGCCTAACGAAATTTTGACACTTGGTAACCGAATCAACTGTCATAGCCCAAACAAAATCATGACACTTGATTCTGATTGCGAGCGTCAAACGCGTTAGGCAATAGGGGGGCAGGTCCTTAAAATAATACTCATTTCGATCTGTAAAACGATATTTATTTTATCACTAGCGATGCAGGAACAATTATATATGTTTATTATTATTGAATGAAACCATTAAAGTAGCTTTAGCTTCTTGTTTTACAGTAAAACTACCACTAAAAATTAAGTAAACAAACCCTGACTTATTCAAAATAAAACACACTTTTTGAATCAATTTTACTTACCCCATTTGATTTGAATGACGAAAATTGATTTCACAACCCTTTCTCCACCCAAATTAAGGTATTAATAATTTTGCAAATAAAGTAATAGATAATTTTGGATTATAATAATATTTTGTCACAACGTCGCGATTAAATGGCAAATCGTCAGAGCCAACATAGTTATGGACGCTAGGTGGAGCTCAACTCGTGCACGGAGCCAATATCCTATTATCATGTTGAAAATAATACAATACAATAACTTTACTGCACACCTCACAAAACAGAGTACAGAAAACAATACATTCATTTAAACTATTCAGGTAAACAACAGGTCTTATCGCAAAACAGCGATCTCTTCAAGACAACCTTTGGGTATTGGAAATAATTTTCGTTGACAGTATTTATTTAGCTTTCTTTACCTTTGTAATGTTTTTCATATTTTTTGGACATACGGTTAAGAAGATAGAGGGGGGTTGGGGGCCCAATTTATGTTACTTTCAGAGCGATTTTTTCAGAAAATATTTAAAAGAAAATAAGTAAAATGCCTGTCTGACTTGACAACGGTCACAGCAGACATGCTGTCGTCCAAGCCAAGACTCTAAGCTACGCTTTACGTCGCTTTTACGTCATTTTATGAAGTCGATTAAAAATGATAACCATTATAGCTAAATATCCCTCATTGCCTTGTTCAGTTCAGTTTTTAAGTTTAATGGCTTCTATCTATTGGGAGAATTTTCCAGTCAAAATTTTAAAACCCATTTTATATTAAAATAATAAAATAATGAGTTGATCAACACTGACTCATGTCACCCGTCCAAGATGGGCGACAAGAATCCCAGCACCTTGTTAAGTTTAAAAAATAATGTTCCTCTATTGCCGCCATTTTCTAACTCAAGATGGCGGACACAACTTGTCAATTAAATATTAAAACCCCTACGAACGCGGGCCTATTATAGACTGTCCTATTTTACAATAATTATGCACGATGTTACTTCTTGCTGTATAATTTTCTTTCTAAGGAAACTCTGACATATAGGTATTTTATTATTGTTAGGTATCTGATATACGAGTATAGGTACGTTCGATTTTTAGACTTCAAAAGTCCCCGGCAAGCTCGGTTCTCCCTACAAACGTAGTTACGCTCTCATTTTAAAACGACTTGCTAGTTTGCTCTGAAACTTTGTACTTAGAATAAGTTAAGGTATATCCAAGTCTGTAATTAGTTAATATAGCTTCAGATACCATAGTAAGAAAAATACAGCGAATTTAAGTTTTCATACAAAACTTTTTTTGCTGTATATCGTTTGTTTTATAAACTGGAGCCATAATAAACTAATTATATACCTAGATACCCCATGTGTTTCAGCGAACATAATGCAGTTTCAATGAAGAAAGCGAAATGAAGTTTCGTTACAATACAACACGTCGTTTTAAAATGAGAATGAAACTCCGTTTGTATGAGAAGGTTAAATTCGGCCGAATCGAATATGCCTGGGACTCTTAAGAGGCTCCAAGCGACAATGTACAATCTTTCATGGTTTTTGTTAACTATGTATTTAATCTCTGGCATGGTTGTTTTTTTTTATGACATAGGAGGCAAACGAGCAGACGGGTCGCCTGATGGTAAGCGATCACCGTCGCCCATAGACACTTGCATCACCGGTGGAGTCACAAGTGCGTTGCCGGCCTTTCAGGTGGGAGTACGCTCTTTTCTTGAAGGCTTGAAGGTCGCATCGGTCCGGGAATACTGCAAAAATAACTTTCCAAATAATATACATATTTGATAGTTCAGTATATTCCGCATCATCATCATCATCATTTAGCCATAGGACGTCCACTGCTGGACACAGGCCTCCTCAATAGATCTCCTCAAGGGCCGAATAGAGGAGAACCGCATCCAGCGAGTCTCCGCAACCCAAACCAGGTCCTCCGACCACCTTGCGGGCAGCCATTCCACGTTGCGCTTGCCGTTACGCGGTCTCCAATCGAGATCCTTTCTACACATAATCCAAATTTTTTTTTTTATTTCCGTTACCTTCAAATAGTCCGTAGTTATCACTTATTTTTTTGAAAATATCTTCAATGTACATACATTTCATATTTTCAACTTTATATTATTATAAAGTAATAAAAAAACATGGTCTAGCTATGTTTAAAACTATTCCATATGTCAAATAAATAGCATAAGTAGTTCCTGACATATAAACGCTGACACACAGAGTTGTCGGACAGACAGACAGAGTCGCACCAAAGTGTTCCTTTTTTGCCTTTTTGCCACGAAACCCTAAAAAGAACGGTATTACTTTTTTCCCGCGAAGTCACCTGCGCCTTTTAGTAAATAATATAATACCTAAGACCAAGAATTTACAGTATCCAACCCTCCATACATTAATAACCGACCATATAACAACTCTGATTTGTAAATCACAAGGCAAAATAGAGAACTAGTGATGGATGTCCGTCTGCATCGAACCTCAGTCTTAACTGTCTTACCGTAATCACTGGCCTGGGCCCTTTTGATTGATTTACAGACATACACACACTTCGTTTTATAATACAAGCCGTTTTGATGCTTAAAAATGAAGCCGGTTACGTTAAGTTTGCACCTTGTTCGAATTCTATTTTTTACATATTTAAAATTAGAATTGTGACAAAGGCATTGATGATTTTTATAATACGAACCATTTTGATGCTTCAAATTCTTCAAAATGAAGCCGGTTACGCTACGTTTGCACCTTGTTGATGTTTCGATTTTTTTAATATTTAAAAATAGAATTGAGACAAAGGCGTTTATGATTTCAGCCAACTAATAGCCTATCAATCAGTTGGCTAATAGTATCTTACTTTAAAGGTAAAAAAATAAATCGTTTGTTTTTATTACAAGTATCTAGTATAATATAAAAATATCTTTTCACTTCTCCTGCTCAAAAAGTACGTCATATTAGCTTCGCGAAGCGAGACTAAAATAGTACATTTAGCCCTAGGGTTTAAAAGAAAGCCATATAATCCCATACAAATTTCTAGTAACCGAAAAAAGAAATTTCCGGCCAGCTACATACTACTTACGAATAATTAAAAACAAACAAACCAACCTGATCAGATTGGCCAACATTTCTGATCGAATTGCTCAAAATTTAAATTTTTCATAAAATATAAAATTTTAATGTTAAGTCTTTTTTATTTTCTCGCAGTCGAAGTGCAAAGCAGAGTGTTTAACACGTGGCTTAAAGCCATTATGACACTCAGACATATTTGTCCTCGCTCACTTCGTGAGCTCGTCCAAGTAATCACTTCGTGTCATAATGGCTTATTTTAGCCCCTTGTTAAACAATCTACTATTGTCTTTTAAATCTTTCAAATGAAAGATAAAACTATATTTGACACATAATAGGAATAATGACGAGTTTTTTCTTTAGTTTTGCTATAACATACCTTACAGTAATAGAATTACTGGTGAAAAAACTACTTCAATCTCATAAAATCTCCCCGAGACACAACAATGTTAAAATCACATACTAAAGCCTAGGAACGGGTAACGTCACACGTTCCTGCTTTTTATGGGCAAATTAAGATCTTTATTCTGCTGCTATGTTAAAACTTGCGTTTATCGAAACTCAATGGTATTTACATTGAGCAGTGCGGGGCGCGCGCCGTCATACTGTCATAGGCGCGACACTGAGTCAACTGGGGCCGGCCGACTGCAGTTGAACGGAACACTAAGTGATTGGGCGGCGTCTTCTCTATACGTAGTAATAATAGCTCAATGTGGTATTATTAGTTATTAATATTTTCATACTTTAAAATGGCCTTTCCCACCCAACTTTAAAGGCTCATAAAATAAGCTACACGTAAGGAATCGAACTATTTTTTTAGGATTTTTATCATAACAACGACCTATAGCATCACAATTTTATTTTTATTTGAGTAAAATCAACATCCCTGGGTATTTTCTTTATGCAAAAACCATAAGAAGTACCTACATTTGTAGAATGTATGCTACTAGATGAAACTATTATTAGTTAAAAATAACTAACTCAATGAGCGCTTTTAAGCGTAGTACTATTTGTCAAATATTTATTTTACATGTCTTTTGTTTACTATGTCGAACGAAACAGATGCAAATATTACAACTTGAACCGGCCGCCATTAGACTTATATATGAAGTGCAAACTTAACTCAAACGTTACCATCAACTAAAGACTTCAACTTGACTTTTTACAGTCAAGGAACCGAACTCGAATCCCGATATTGTGATCTGCTGTAAATGTTTTTTGTTAATCGTTATAATGTGTTAAATCGTTGCGTTTAACATATTTTCGGGCTATTTTCGAGTTTGAGAGACGTTTGTAGATTTATGATGCTTGTAATTTGGTTTGAAAAGATTATTGGAGCGATATTAAAAGTAAATTAAGGGTAAAAAATGTTACGAAAAACAACCATCCCTTTCTCGATAATTTCCATGAAGCTACAAAGACATTAATTTATCCGGTATTCGTCTAGAAGTTCTGTATTTACGTAATGAATTTTCTACAAAAACTGGTGCAGAAAGAAACCGTTATAATCACTGACAAATTGATTTACCAATATTTGTCTGCCGTATTTTATGTTAAGGATTAATTGTACTGTTTCTGTTGTTGGTGTGCAATAAAGAATTGTTGTCTCATAGTGATATTGCATTGTATACTAGAAGGTATCCGAAAATTCGTTCGCAGAGAAGAAAAAGTCATAACCCCGTTATGTATATTGTCTTCAGCGTATTCGAGCATAAAGTATCTTATAATCATCTGTGGATATCCAGCTACCCGTGTACCAACGATAGTTGAAATCTCTTTAGCCGATTTTCCGTGATGAAGCCACACCACATACGAATATACATACATAACTACAAAAAAACATTTTTCATTCCAGGTAGATAATTATTTTTGAAAATATCTTTAATGTATAGAAATTTAATTTTTACAAATTTATAATAGCATAGTGTGATAGATATACCCTTACTAAACCTTAAATAAAATATCGTACCTGTATGAAACAGTCGTATTTCAATATTTTCCCTTTCGAATAGCATTCCGTGCTCCGGCGCACCAATCGCGTGCACGCGCCCGGGGCCGGTCACGATTCGGCGACTCCATATTTGAAAATTATATTTGTTCCTTTTTTGAACTGACAGTTGATATATAAGGGGAGGGATGTATATGCCACAAATATAAAGGTATTTATGTCGAAGGTATACTATATACTAAAAGATGCCCGCTACTTCGTTCGCGGAGGAGAAAAGGCATAATCCATCGTTTTATCTTCATCATAGTCGGGTAAAAAGTATACTATAACTATAACCATCTGTGGATACTCAGCTACCCGTGTACTGAAAATAGTTGAAAACTGTAACACATACAAACATAAAAAAATAAAATAAAAAATCCCGACACTGATCTCCAAATAGTCCATTACAATTTTATTTTTCTAATAACGACATTGTACAGACGTTTCATTTTACAACTTTATAATAGAAGATAACTAGAAGATGCCAGCAACTTCGTTCGCGGAGGAGAAAAAGTCATAACCCCTAATTTTTCCTTCAGCGTAGTCAGGTAAAAAGTATCCTATAACCATCTGGAGATACCCAGCTATCCGTGTACCAAAAAAAATTGAAATCAGTTCAGCCGATTTTGCGTGATGAAGCCACAAGTACACATACTTACAAACATTAAAAAAAAAAAAAACGCGACAGTGACCTCCAAATATTCCGTTACAATCTTTTTTTGAAAATATTTTTAATGTACAGACATTCAACATTAACCACTTTATAATATTACTAGAAGCACCTAGAAGGTATCCGCACCTTAATTCGTGGACGAGACATAGTCTTACCCCTCATTTCTACTTTAGCGCAGTCGGGTAAAAAATATCCTATAACCATCTGTGGAGCTACCCGTGCACCAAAAATAGTTTTTTATTTATCTCAGAATAAATTATTCACGTGGTACATTTCAGACTGATAATTCGCCAAACATGCGTTTATTGGCGATTATAGCATTCACCATGCTATTACACCATCACTCAATTTCATCATAATTATGTGAAATCCATTTAGCCGATTTGGCGTGATGAAGCCACAACGACACATACAAATATACAAAAAATAAAAAATAAACAAATTGGTCGCAGACAGACCATCTGGTCACTTAACTGTGTTGCTGTTTGCTTGTTTGTCCGGGTCATCTTGCAAGTAAAATTTGACCCACTTCCCTTTCCGATTAAGCTAAAATTTTTAAAAATTAAAATTTTTGACAATCCTTTTGGGATTTATCTTATTGATAATTTTAATTTTTAAAATGATAATTTTATTAATAATATTACACTTAAGTTAAATGATCTGATTAGGTTTTTCTGGGTTTCCCTAATCCTTGCAGCAAATGTTGGATCATATTGTATCCCAGCAAACATTCACTCTCATGTAACTGACATTTCGAAAGTTCTTGTAACTAGGCCTACTTGAATAAAGAATATTTTGATTTAATTTGATTTGAAAATTAAGTATTATGTAAACTCGGTGACAATGCAATATTGATAATGGAGCTGGAAGCTGCTCATAGTAACTCTGTATTAAAATAACGCAATCCTATAGTGTTTGGGCTCTTTAGAATCGTCTCAATGCGTATTTAATGGATTAATGGACTAGATCCTTTGCTTTCCACGAAATAGTGTCTTGGTTATAATGAATGATCTTTATTCTGTAAGTAGGCCGCAAGGGCACTTTTACAAGTCTGACTCTACAGCGTTTCCCAAGAGGAGATCACTGTTGAGAAGAGAGCCAAAACTTAAAATCAGTAATGTTTTTCTCTATAACTCTTATCTATTACAATATTTTTATTTAGCTTGTCCTACGCATTGAGTTTTGTTTTTTGTTTGAAATATAATCTCAATGCGTAGTCCTCCAAAGAAATATATCAAAACTTATTAAAGTAAAAATATTATATATACAAGATATGATATGGCGTTTGGCCACCTTATATAAGAACCGTGTCCCGGTAAAAAGTAAATTATTTGGTTTCTGTTTTGGGTCATGCATTTTTGTCTGTTAAATAGTCCTCTACCGTATAATATGCCTTTGCGATTCAATAGAGACGTTACTTTGCAGAATTCCCTCTTCTTTGTGTCTTCGTTAGATGTGATAATAAATTGTACCCATACATGCGCATATCCTCTATCTAGTGGATTATTACTGTCTGGTGGTGGTTTGTTGTATTTGCATGCGTATTTGTTTTTGTTTGGTGGAAACTACATGAAATTATGCGGAAATATACAATTTCGCAGAAAACCAAAGGAAATATAATCACTATCGTATTGTATAAAATTGAAGTTTAAGTAAGAGAACTAACTGAAACAATACATTAAACCGAACACTAAATTAAACTAAAAGTAGAATAGACGTAAAAAAGTGCTTCCCTTTGGCATGGTCCCGAACCCGAAGATGCTGGCAGCATTTCCTCGCTGAACAGCAATGCTAATACGTTGAGCGAGGAAGCTGCCAGCTCTTCGGTCCCCGGTCCGGGCCGGATTGTGGCGACGGCATCCGGGGCTAGGGCCCCCACAATAGACTTCATAGCAAGTACAGAGCGATACCGAATTCTGATTAACAAATTATCGGAGAAAAGGGGCGGCCAGTTTTACGTCTTGAAAAACCTTAGCGATGATGGGACAAAACCGTCTATCGAAGTTTCTCTCCTGAGCATTGAAAGTGATTTGCTCCGGGAACTTGATTTCAACGAAATCATCAACGATTTTTCTTCTAAAAAAGCTCGGCAGATTCCGTTCGTTAACGCTAAAATTTAGTTTCGCTAAATTCTTATTTTTGATTGTATTTATTTATGACTAGCTTCTGCCTGCGACTTTGTCCACCTTAAATTCGTTAATCGCGGATAAACGTATTTTTCTGGAACAAAAAGTAGGCTGTGTCCTTTCCCGGGTCTCAAACTATCTCCATACCAAATTTCATCCAAATCGGTTCAGCGGTTTAAGCGTGAAGAGGTAACAGACAGACAGACAGACAGACAGACAGACACACTTTCGCATTTATAATATTAGTATGGATTCTTAAAATAATTTGTCTGGTTTCACAATAAATTATTTAATGAAAATCTTCACTAAAAAAAATGTGTATTTTATTTGGAAAATAATTAGGTGCCAGGCAGGGGGCCTCTACACTTTTGTTGTCCTGCAGGCCTATGATGGTCACGCAATAAATGATATGATAACGCGCCTGTCACTCTCGCACTCACATACGTGTCGCGTACTCACGTACACCATCATAGGCCCGCTGGGGCCTCCACACATCTAAATCCGGCCATGTCCCCGGTGGTGTTAAGGTGTTAGGATTCAGGAAATATAATCCATTTTTATTTCGTAAAGGAACATCTGAATCAAACAAACTTCTCGAGCGAAGTTCGATTATTATTATATGACTCGTTTAATTCGAAGATATAAGGAGCCTCCCACCCAGGTATACCCCTATATCTAAAAGTTTTGCGTTTTCTCTGAAGACAATTAACGAATATGAAGGTGGGATTGACGGGAGGAATAGGGTGAACTAATGAATGAACTAAGAATCGTTTAATAGTCAATTGAACGTCTCTTAAATATCGTGGAGAGTCGCCTGTAGATTTAAAGGACTACTTATTCGGTGGGTTTTCAATGAAAAATACAGTTGGCACTAAAACCTTAATTATCGTCGTAATTTTCGACAAAAAATTATTTAATTTCTGGTTACGAAATGAAATTGAAGGAGATTGAATGACAATCATGGTCGTTTATTGATGATATGACGATCATTCAGTTCAATCGTTGCTGGACATCATACAGTCAAATCAAGGTGTTAAAGACAGATGCGCTGATCAATTAAATTAAATGGTGGCGGTGACCATTTATTTTAAGTGTCAAGGATATTGTTTTTTCATTAGTTTCTTAGTGAATTTCTTCATTAAGAAACTACATTCTTATAAATACAAAGACCTTGTGTAAGGATGCAATAAATAAATAATAAATAAATAAATATTACGGGAAAAATTTCTACACAAATCGACCTAGTCCCTTGGTAAGCTCAATAAGGCTTGTGTTATGGGTACTAGACGACGAATGTATACATAACTTATATACATACAATACATCCAAGACTCAGGAGCAAATATTTATGCTCATCACACAAATATTTGCCCTTATCGGGATTTGAACCCAGGACCTCAGCTTCGCAGGTAACGTTATATAATGAACAAAACAATAACTGTCAATGAGTGCCGAGAGAAAAAGTAAAAGTCTGTGAGCAGTTGGCGATGTTATAATTCCAAAAGTCAATCTTATACTGAGGGTTAACTTAAAATGCTATTAGGTTGAACGATGCGCGTACTGGGTTAATGAAATTATTTGGGGTTGGTGAAAAGTACACCGGCACAGGCATCGTTGCAGAAAATAATGTACTTACTTCTTGGTACGTACAGATCTCAAGATTTTCGTAAAAAATCTATGTTTCAATTACAGCGACATCTCTAGCCAACTGTAAAGTTCGCTCTGTTAGGGTGAACATTTAGTTTCATACGACGACGCAACCAACCACACTCTTTACTTGCACGCCGGCCCACCTCGGACACAATAGAAAGACCACAATTCCGTAGAATCAAGCATAGGCCGCCAAACAACTGACATACAGACTGACGCAACAACAAATAGTGTAATAGCCTAGGAATAGGTATACTATTGCTGCTCGTAGCGCCTGCGCGCGGCAGCCCCACACGCTAGGTGCTGAGGATGTCGTCGCATCCTGCCGCCTAGCACAAATGGCGACGGTAACAGCAAACATACTGCCGTACAAGTTAGATTAACATGACATGACATTTAGTTTCATAAATGCTCACCATGGTGGCGCTGAGGGCAGAAAAGCCGGTAAAAATGCATATCTTGTAACAAAATTAGTTGTTGCAGCAAATTATCGCTAAACCGTTGAAAAATCTAGTTTTGTCCAAAAAACCCAGTTAACAATATTTCAAAAAGAGGACTGTCTCAATTATCATAGTAAAAAGCGACCCCGTGGCCGCCCTACCGCGTTGACACTAATCGATCGCCCACCTGATCGAATTTGCATCTTAATTGGTTCAGCAATGTCCGATTTTATCGCAGCCCGCACCAATAATGCCATTTGTCAAACCCGCCATTTATACGAGGTTTTCAATTAATATAACCTGAGGGGTAACTTCGAGCATCATACCGAGATCCTCAAGCGTTTCTGCAATGACCACGATAACGTCGGCTGAACAACTAGGTCCCAAAAAATTATACACTGTATGCTGAATACAACATATACTTTAATACAAACACTGAACTATGCACACCGAACAATATTTTTTTTTCGAACTGACTTTCAAATGGATTATTATTATTATTGTTAATTTGTGGGCCTTCTGTATGCCGCCGCGACCAGATTTGATCTATTGTGGCAGCCCTTTATTAGAGTTCCCTACTGAGGCCCGTTGAGTCTAGGAATTCCCAAATTCTTTGGGCAGTGAAATGTTGTATCTCTTCCGGGGGCACGACATGTTGCCCTAGGTGGATACTTCTTTTCCTCATGAGTGGTCCACAGGAGCAGAGGATATGCATTGCAGTCTTCTCTGTCTCTTGGCAGAATCTGCATACTGCGTCCCGTTTCATACCCATTTGAAACAGGTGCTTATTTAGTTTGCAGTGACCTGTCAGGATTCTTGTTATTGCGCAAGTTTTTGGTCTTTTGAGCTGTAGTATCTGTTTCGACAACTTTTGCTTGAATCCCTTAATTAAGGATTGGTCCTGACCAGTAATCGGATTTAGTGGGGGGGAGCGCAAACCCACAAACGGGAATGCCAACCGCGGCCACTTAGAGTTGGGGGGGACGCACTGCGCAAGGCACAATAATTGCGGAGATAGGTTGAACCAGAACCGTTCAACCCCAGTTGGGACGGGGTAGAGAGAGACGAGAGAAAGTGGGCGTAGCGGAGATTGCGAGACTACGGGCTAAGGCAACTCGCAAGGTGGTCGGACGATGTGGGGAGGGTTGCGGGGACTCACTGGAGGCGGGTTGCCTCTATCCGGCCAATGTGGATAGCGATTGAGGAGGCCTGTCTCCAGCAGTGGACGTCCTATGGCTGAAATGATGATGAGGGGTTACTGTTACTATGAATCTCGAAATTCCCAGTTCTTATCGAGCGGTCCCTCTTGCTCTCATTTTAAACTGTACTTGTGTGAGCAGGACGACGACGTGATTGAAATAGTCCTTATGGTATCGCCGACCGTTTAACTGAGTCACCCGCGGCGCGAGGCGGCAAAAAGGTTAGAAGGCTCGTGGCAGGGCACCTTCCGCCCGCTACCCACCCCCCTTCTCACCACACCATCGCGGTGGTCCTATAATTGACAACGTAAAATGTTTTTAAGAAGGCTTCTTTTAATCAAGTAGAGGATAAAAAATGGTCGCATCGATTAGTATTGTTTCGACCATTGAGGCTACCAATTTTGAGACAGATACATGGGTAGCTGGGTGTCCACAGATGTTTATAGGATACTTTTTACCCGACTACGCTGTCGAAAAAAAGAGGGGTTATGACTTTATCTCCTCCTCGAACGAAGTTGCGAGGGCCTTCTAGTAAATAATAATTGTATAACCCGCAGTAAGCGAATAAAACAATAACATGTATGAAATGAACTTCCGGTTAAAACGGGTTCGCAAAAACAATAAGCTCTAAAGAAACAACATGGCGCCAATATGAATGACAGTTGCGGTGCAATGGAATGTATACAGGGTGTCAGTAATGTATTGGCACGCTTTAAACATGTTAAATAAACATTGCTTTTATATTGTTAATAGTTATTTAGACCGTAATTAAGTTTTTCAAATCTAATTATATTATTTATATACCTATTAATTTTTCTGACATTGTAAAAAAAATACATATTACAGTTGTAATGACTACGGGCTAAATATACTTGTAATAATTAGATAATAATATTACGCGCCTGAACTAGGATTTCCCTGTGTTTCAGGCAAAAACGTTGTGATTTATTCTAAATATCTTTTTGTTGTGTTTTATTATTTTAGTGTTGAATATTATTATGTTTTTTAAATTAATTGAGCGCGCCCAAATATTTGCAGGACCCTATGCAGGCAGAGTACATGAACAATGTTTATATTATATGGGAAATAATGCAGGTATTCAAGCAAATAAATGATTCTGATTTCTGATTAATTTGATAAAAAAAAATATTTTTTCGGCGTCACTTTGATTTTAAGTAAACGGCAAAATGCAGTATTTATTTGCATCATACCATTTAGGGACCTGAGTATTTAAAATTTAGGTAGTACGGTAGGTTAAAAAATGTTTAGTCCATACCAAGAACAAAACTTCAGAATAAAATCAAGAGTACCTAAATCCTCATCACGACACAACAAACGGGGCTTAATCGCGTATAAATATTATTTTATTTTATTACCTTTCGTTGGTAATTCTTCAACGTTTCGGACGTCGCGTTAAGTCCATGGTCTCGAACTATCGTAAGAACTGGAGAGGCTGGTATCAAAATCTTCTGTCTATAGTCGTATACTTATTGCTCATATCTATATAAACGGTGTTTTTTTATTCACTGGTTATATTAATTCCAGGCACTAGGTAACACTTAAGGAATCTGTTTTTGAAAAAAAAAAACATTTTCTTAACTCTTTATTTTTTTAAAGTACATCCCACGACACATGTAACCAAGCCTGATATTAGTAGAAAGTAGGTAGGTATACATTAGTTTTATAAAAGAGGGTAGGTTCAACCAAACCTCGTATAGCGGTAAACAAACGGGAAGCACTACTGAATAACATGGAGCGGAATCTGGCCGACAAACAACCGACATACAGACTAACGCAACAACAAAATAGTGTGAAGACTAGGAACACTATTCCTGCTCGTAGCGCCCGCGCGCGGCAGCCCGACACGCTAGGTGCCGAGGATGTCGTGGCATCCTGCCGCCTGGCACAAATGGCGACGGTAACAGCAAACATGCTGCCGTACAAATCAAATTACATGACATGACAATAGAGCGAAATAAAGTTCAAAGTTTTTGAGATAACTTATTAAAAGATAAAAAACACGTACTTAATTGTTTTTTACGTACTTTCGGGTGCTTTAATATGACCAGTGAATAAAAAATCAGCGTGTATAATAGATATGACTAACCCAGTCCTATCATGAAAGTTTATTTAATTTATTAATATGATGTTACGGTAGGTACTCTTTTTACGTGTGTTTTACATAATATCGCACTGGATTAAGTAATGCTATTTTGCGCTAATATAGCTATTGGAGATCAGTGTAAAACCTTTTAAATAAAGCAACCTGTACATTTGAGCCAGAAGGGCCACGGTCTGCAATTAGTCTAATTACTCCATCGACCACAAGAAAAACCGGATTACAAAACGAAACAACCGACCACACTGGTTGACACATGCGCTCATCAAAATTGCTCCTACATAAGTGTCGACCAGTTTAGAGAGTTGTGCCGTTCTTGTAAGTCACCCTGTATGCGGCACTGACATTTGTGCTAGTTGAATAAAAACTCTGGAATTTGCCTAATACTAGCAGTCGTAGTTTTATAATTTCTTAGCCCTTTCTAAAAATAAAAGAATTTCTTACAAACTCCTTTGTGTAGTATATATAATACAATGTAGTAGTCTAGTGATTAGACTTTTAATTTTAGCCCCCCCCTCATATTGATTGTCTTTTAGGAAATAAAAATATATTTTATAATGTTTCCTTTGCAATACAGGTGGGCTGACAATGTTTATAAATATTACAAAATTCAAGATAGCATAAGTTTTTGGGACATGGCGGTCTAATATTCGGACAGACAGACAGTCAGACAGACAGACAGACAGACAGAGAGACAGAGTCGCGCCGTAAGGGTTCCTTTTTTACCTTTTTGATACAGAACCCTGAAAACATAAATTACTAACTCTTCCTAGTATATTTTTGAAACCCGTAAGTTTGTTCGGAAACATGAGTGAAGAGTTCTATGTAAAACGCGATGGCATTCCCTTGTCACGGGTTGGTTTACCCTTATCTGGCATTTTTTTTGTCATAATCATCATTTGGCATAATTCATCATTTGTTAAAATGCATTTTTTTCTGAACACGTAAACTCATCAGGACTTTTATAAAACAAACCTAACCTAACATAATGTATTTAACAGAGTGATAGCTTAAGAAGTCCTGAAAATTGTACAGTTTCTGAAAAAAAAGCATTATGCCAAATGCCACGCTGCGCTCCAAAACACGCATAGCTGACGTAGGTAGCAAGACAGCCAGGCCTAAGTGGGATTAGGCAGGCCACGTATGCCGTTATGCATCCAGAAAGATGGGCCAGCGTAGCCACTAAGTGGGTGCCTAAAGATGGACGACGCAGACGGGGCACGCCCAAATGGAGATGGCGGGATAGACGCATTCCTCTACAACTGGCCGGAACAGGCATGAAACAGGGACCTGTGGAGATCCGAGGGCGAGGCCTTTCCCTAGCAGGGGGACACAAATACAGGCTACTAAAAAAAGCCAAATGATGAATTATGCTAAATGATGATTATGACCGAAAAGCTTATGCCAGATAAGGGTAACCGCGATGTAAGTCCTCCTCTCCCTAATATTGCAGTGCGCAACAGGGTCCACAAAGATCTGCAGCTTTAAGATAACATCTGTACCTACTTTTGTGATATTGCTGTAAATTATTGAGTATTGATTGAGTAATCAAATCAAATCAAATCAAAATATTCTTTATTCAAGTAGGCCTAGTTACAAGCACTTTCGAAATGTCAGTTACATGAGAGTGAATGTTTGCTGGGAGAAATACAATATGATCCAACATTTGCTGCAAGGATTAGGGAAACCCAGAAAAACCTAATCAGATCATTTAACTTAAGTGTAATATTATTGATAAAATCATCATTTTTAAAATTAAAATAATCATTAAGATAAATCCCAAAAGGATTGTCAATAAAAAATAAATAATCTAGAATGTGTCTAGAATAAAATTCTAAATGTCAGAGTATATAAAACAATTAAGATTAAAATAATAATAATACCTTAGGTATTCGTTAAAATAATTATTCATATACCTTCATGACGCTATAATTTACATTAATCCCACGCGGCTTCATCATTCATGTAGTCTTGTGTGCTATAATAAGCTTTAGAAAATAATTTTCGTTTCACAATATTTTTGAATTTTACTCAGTTATGCTGCTAGGAAGTTTATTATAAAATCTCACACAGTTACCCATGAATGATCTCCTTATTTTATGGAGCCTAGTAGCAGGCACTGCGAGCTTATGCTTATTTCTAGTATTAATATTATCTATATCACAGTTCTTCTTAAGATTTGGAATAACTGAATAGGATACTTGAGAACCTACTGCTTCTATGCAGCTCTGGAGCATACAACTCTCGAGGAAAACTTCGGGATTGAACCATTCCAAGGCACTGATAAAAGCCTACAGCAAAAAGACATCTACGGAGGTCTTAGTTTACTCATTGTCCAAGAACAATCTTCGCATCTTAGTGAGGGTGCTTACAGGCAACTGTTGTCTCAATAAGCTCATGCAGACAATTGGGAAAAGTGACACGAGGTTGTGCAGGATCTGCCGAATAGCGAAGGAAACACCTTTGCACATTTGCTCTTCGGAATCAAAGAATTTCAATCAAAATCAATAATTCTGATGGTAGTGGCTATTCCAGGCTATACAACCTCCGTATCACTGCGACCATAACTGATCTATTGTGATCGCCACCTCCTATAGTTCCCCGTCAAGTTCTGTTAATACAAAGAATTTCAGTACTTCTTTGATTCCGAGAGTCTTTATCTCTTCTGGGCACAGTAAATGTTTTCCCAGTATACAGCTGCGGCTGCGTATTAGGGAGGAGTACTCTATTAGAAACTGCAAAGGTGTTATCAAGTATCCAAATTCTAATTAGGATACTTACCCTTAGGGGACATACCCGAATTCATGGAATCACCCACTTATTTATAAAAGGAATGACAACAGTAAGGTGAAAACGTGATTTGTATGTTACTTTCGGCTACCTCAGAAGATATAATTATGAAGTAGTTTGCCCCAGAGCAACGGATCTGAGTACCGTATAATTAAAACATAGTATGGGAGTGTCTAAGTGTATATACTGTTGTGGTTTAGTCACGAATTATAAAGTTTTATGTTGTTTTTAGAAGTCAGTGGCATGAGTGATTAGTAGACCAACTCGGGACTTTCACTAACAGGCGAAAACAATTCTTTTTTCTGAGTATAACAGGGAATATGCACTAATTTTTATTTTTGCTTTACCTGTATACATGTATGACATCCACACAGTTCTAATATTAAATTTATACATATATATCAATATGTTGTTTACTTGCAATGTATTTAGACATAATAATGATAATATAAATTCTTAATTAATAATGTTGCACGCACGTTGCACGCCTATTAAGACATGATTTATAATGTTGCACGCCTCTATGAGGCAGAATTCACATATTTCTTAACTGTTCAAATGTCACCTAATTGTATGTACTTGAATTCTTGCAAATAAATGATTTTCATTCATTCATTCATTAAAAGCTCATTCATGTAACAAATAGTAGACCAACATATTTTTCGAATAACTTTAAAAATAACCAAGATATAAGCCATCAAACATTTCATTCTAACTCTTTCTAGCAAAACAGAATTTAATATGGAGTTTATAAGTCCGGAGTACACTATGACGTAACAGTACAATGTAGTTTAAAATGCCAATATCCGATCCGATTTTACTTTTAAATTAACTTTTTGAATAGTCTCGAAGGAACTGGAGGGGCCGTCTGGAAGATGTTGATACTCACATCTTCCAGACGCACGAGTTTTCCGATCATTTCTCAAACGATTTTTTTTTTAGCTAGCAAGTAAGATAATCGGGTCCATATTGGCTCTCATAAAATTTTTATTCCTATTTTTTATTTCACTACCGATTTTTCTTCCCAAAAATCACTCTTCATAATTTTTTTCCTCATACTTTTTTTCTTCATACTTTTATTTTACTACCATCGGAACTCATAACAGTCAGTTATCATACTTTTTTTTATTAATAATGTCATAACTAAGAAATGTTAAAACTCATAATTATTTTTTTCATAACTGTTTTACTTCATAACAGACAAATATCATAATTTTCCTATTCATAATGACATTCATTAGAAAATATTTGAACTCATAACATTGTTTTTCATAATATGAATACAAGCAAGTCTTTTTTTCGGGACGCAAAAAAAAAATAACCTCGAAGGTCAGACCTCGACCTTCTAGCCTAACCCCGCCACGTCAGATCTGCTCTGAAAGGTTTTGCTCGCTCGCTTCGCTCGCTCGCTCGTTCAAATTTTGTAATCCAATCTATTTTCCTGGTAGTGGTTCAAATATTAGTATGAACAAGGTGTATGAGTGTTGATTTTATGAGTTTTGAAGATTATGAATTCGGATGATTATGAATTCTGATGATTATGAGTTAGATTAGTAGTGTAAGAAAATATATGAAAAAAAATATTAGTATAAACAAGTTGTATGATTAGTGATCTTATGACTTCTGATGATTATGAGTTTCGATCGTTAGTATTAAAAAAAAATATGAAGAGTGATCAATATGATATAAAATACTATGAGAAATATTTTCGGACTTCAGATAATAGGACTTAAAAAGTTATGTGAGAAAATACGCACCCAAGATAATCATATACATTTTACTGCCGATTTAATTTTGAAATTTTTCAAAGGCGGAAAGATGGGGGTTAAAAGACTTTTGAGGTCTACAGTTCGCACAGACACTAGTTAATAGACAATCAGTCTATACCATCGATCGATGGTAGAATGGTCGATGGCGTCTGATAGTTTCGACCACAGCCAAAGCTATCATGCCAATCAACGATATAATATAAAAAGAGGTAGATAGGTTACCTACACGATAATCCACGTGTAAAAATGGCCAGGCTTATGCATACATAAATCGGATAATATTGCAATAACACACTAATCGTAAATGCTTTTTAACAAAGAGGAGTTATGACTTTTTCTGCTTCGCGAAAGAAGTTGCGGGCAATTTCTAGCCATAAATAAATCGTAACATTTATATAGGCACTGTGTCTCGCTTACAAGTTGAACAATTGTTAAACATAGATGACTTTGTAAATGTCGGGGAACGGCTTTTTTTATGGCGATGAACAATCCTCTTGTCTTAATGGTCTTAGACGTCGATAGATAGTTTATATCACAGTCAAAGCTACCATGCCAATCGATCGATATTGATAGATGGCATTGATCAACGACAAATACATTGCAAGATGTGCAATTTCCTGTATTTGCCACATTTTAACTAGTTTTAGACATCACAATACAATAACTCTTTATTGCACACCACACAAAATGAGTACAGGAAGCAATACATTCAAGGAGAGGTAAACAACGGTCTTGTCGCTAAACAGCGATCTCTTCCAGACAACCTTTGAGTAGTGGGAGACGTTGAGAAAAGAAACTGTACGTATAAGTAGGTGACGCAAAGCAGTATGTAATTGAAGTATTATATCTACATATACTTATATTAAACAATCACAATATAGTAAATGCACACATACTACATACATATATATACATGTAACTATATAATAAGTTAAATAACTGTCAAGTAAAACAAATCGAGGTGCTATGGAAGTCACGCGCACGCGCACGCCACACAAGCGGTGTGCCATCTACTATGACATTTCATACGATACAACGCGCACGCCACGCACACGCGCACGTGCACGTGCTGCGCACGCATCCGGTGTGTTTTGGCCTTTAATTTAGCTCGTCTTAATTCGACATGCAAGTGGCAAGACTGAAAAGTGAACGAATCGTTATAGAATTTGGAAGAGGAAGCAGACATAAGTAGTAGATTAGACATCGGTAGAAAGTTGGCCGTATCTCGATTTTCATTGGTTGCATTTTGAAAACCATTCCAAATTTAGTTTTTTCTTCAAAACCATGCATTTCACGGGATAAAGTGTAGCCTGTATCACACACTCGCATCTTAAGGCTTCAGTTTAACAGGACTTAGACTCAAATGCAATCTCAAAATCAAAAGCCGTATCACCCTTCTGACGTCACCATCTTAGCATCAAAAACGTCTAAAGCACCACTAAACACCAATAAACTAACGCCTTTTCGTGTCTCAGAGTAGGCACCCCGCCGTACTGAACACTGCAATCAGCCAATCACAGACAATTATACACTGTATATATAACCATATATAGCTAATGCTATAATTACGTTCGTTGGAATTTCTTTTGCGATTCTCACGCTTTTGACTTTCGTTCTTTACTTGGTACAAAAAAGAATCGAGATATACTTTTCCTTTTCAGATACTTTGATTGTGTTTTTGATTATTCTTTTTACCAACGTATGGTTTTTGGTTATGTAAATAACTAAATATCAGGGACAATCTTCCTAGTCCCAAACTAAGCGAAACTTGTACTATGGGTTAATACCCATAGTCAACGATATACATAATACATAGATAAATAATAATACGTAAACACATAGAACACATCCAAGACCCAGGAACAAACATTCGTGCTCATGACACAAACACTTGCCCTGGCCAGGATTCGAACCCGGGACCTCTAACTTCGTACACCGTTGTACACCCACTAAGCCAAACGTGTCGTCGAATATATATTTCTACTAGAAGGGGCGAACTTCGTTCGCGGAGAAGAAAAAGTCATAACCCCACTTTTTTCTTTAGCATAGTTGAGTAAAAAGTATCCTATAACCATATGGAGATACCCAGCTACCCGTGTACCGAAAATAATTGAAATCCGTTTAGCCGATTTAGCGCGATGAAGCCACAACGACACATACAAACGTACAAAAAATCCAAAAAAATATTTTTTGTTTTAGTGACCTCCAAATAGTCCGTAACTATCAATATTTTGAAAACATCTTCAATGTACAGACATTTCTTTTTTACAACTTTATGATAGTATAGATTTTATACTAGAAGGCGCCCGCAACTTCCTTCGCAGAGGAGAACAAGTCATATCCCCTTTTTTTCTTTAGCAAAGACGGTTACCCGTGTACCAAAAATAGTTGAAATCCGTTTAGCCGATTTAGCGTGATGAAGCCACAACGACACATACATTTCATTTTTACAACTTTATAATAGTACTAGCTTCTGCCCGCGACTTCGTCCGCCTTAAATTGGTTTATCGCGGATAAGGGTAGTTTTCCGAGATAAAAAGTAGCCTATGTCCTTCCCCGGGACTCAAACTATCTCCATACCAAATTTCATCCAAATCGGTTCAGCGGTTTAAGCGTGAAGAGGTAACAGACAGACAGACAGACCCACTTTCGCATTTATAATATTAGTATGGATAGATTAGATTGTCTAAACTATTATACAGTGAGACATTGAAGATATTTTCTTGAAAGAATTGAACAATATTTTTTGAATGTATGTACGTGTCTTCGTGTTATCATCACGCCTAACTAGCGCGACAGATTTCTACTACTTTTGGGACACGGGTAGTTAAAAATTCACAAATTTATAGGATACTTTTAACCCGACTATGCTGAAGCAAAAAAGAGGTTCTGACTTTTCCCTCCTCCACTAATGAAGTTAACAGACACTTACCACGACATTATAACGTTTAAACAAGTGGCTCTAGAATGTTCTGTTCCTTGATTAAAAGCTGTTTAACTATAAAAATATGCATTAAGCCTTTAATTTAATAAAAAAAGTCCCAGTTAATAAAATAGGTACATTATACCTATTTTATTAACAGAAGAAAAATCGAATCGACTTCGGCGGAAATAACAGGTTATTAGAATGGAAATAAGCAGGTCTTACGAGCAGGAAATTATTAAATTTCTAGTTAAGTGAATGCGAATCTAGTTTTGTCATGGTAGCGACTAGACGTTGGATTGAAATCGGTTATTTTAAATATAGGAACTAAGTTAATAATGAATCAGATTAATGAATTACGTACTTTGCTTTTCCGCGAAATAGTGTCTTGGTTAGATGTGACAGTAAATTGTGCTCACATGTGCATATTTTCAAGCAGTTTCCACAAAAACAAAATACGCATGCAAATTCAAAAAGTGTTTACACACATACATACAATATTATGACATCAGATTTTATCGAAGTCTTTCTCAACTAACCTAGTAAAAAGATAACTAGTTTCTTATCAAATTGTGAATACAGGATGGAAAGGATATCAGCACGTTACTTACTAGCTCAGTACTTTCAGAAAAGTAACCCTGCAGGTTTCTTCACAATGTTTCCAATCTGAATACCAAACTGTTTATCGTTTAATTACGAGTTCCTTTGGAATCCCTTATGTCGTTTGTCGTAACGTATTATTTGCAGAGATGGGCATTAATCGATTAATTTTTTAGTCAATTAATTAATCGATTAAAAAAATAATCGTCAACGGTTTCGATTAACGATTAATTAATCGTCAGTTTAAACGTTTAAATTTCACGATTAAATCCCGATTAATCATTGAAACACGGTCAAATGAGCGTTTTTCGCGTTATATTAATCCACGATTAATTTCATCACATTAAATTATTCGGAATTTTGTTCGATTAAGACTAATTAATCGTCATTTTCAATCGTTAATCGCGATTAAGTAGGTTGATCTTAATCGTTAATCGATTGCATTTTGCCAAAGTCTGATTGTTTGCCCTAATGTATCGTTTGTTAAAATGCACTTTATTCAGAAACCGTAAATTTTTCAGGATTTTTTAAAAGATCATCGTATTGACGACCGGTTTGGCTCAGCGGAAGTAACGTTGCCTGCGAAGCTGAGGACCTGGGTTCAAATCCCGGTAAGGGCAAATATTTGTGTGATGAGCATAAATATTTGTTCCTGAGTCTTGGATGTTTTCTGTGTATATAAGTAATATATCTATTAAATATATCGTCGTCTAGTACCCATAACACAAGCCTTATTGAGCTTACCATGGGACTAGTTCGATTTGTGTAAAATTGTCCAGTATTATTTATTTATTTATTATTTTATTTATTATTATAGATTAGGCTAGGTTTATTTTATAACAATCCTGAAAAGTTTTCAGTTTCGTAATTAAATGCGTTATGACAAACGATACATTAGGATATATGACATTAGGGATTCCGTTATAGATCCTTGAATTACAAACAATAAGACGTCTCCACTATACTACTGTTTGAAAGAGTACTTTCTGAAAATTATAACACAAATATACTCGACAAAAAACATAGCTTTTTATTTATTATGACCTATCCAAGTATTCCATCATTCGCCTCTATCATCAAACTTAATAAAACGAATATGGATTCCAGGGCAATTTGAGGCCGTAGATTTTGTGAATCCCGAATGTCTTTAATTGTGGCTAATTCCAGCCCTCCGGCTGTGGTTACGTCGGGACTCGAACCCGCTATCCCGGTCGTAACTCATGGGTGATTTATTGTTATGTGGCAAGGTTTTACTATTTAGTATGTACAATATGTGGATGTATTTTAATAATATGTATTTTAATTTAAACTTATAAAAAATAAAAATTATGAATATTTTTAGCTTCTTAAATGCCTTCTTATCATATATCATTGGCCCAAATATTCACCCAAAAAATATAACGACGACGACGACAGGCTATATAGTTTCCTGACATATCAAATCGCGTAAATCAAATCAAATATATAAGTCATTATAATAAGATATTGCAACGCCCTGACACGGCCCATGTAAAGGACTCAAATAGTATGTAACATCTTATAATATTTTTTTTAAATAATAAATGAAATGAAATGAAATAATTTTATTGCAATTCATGTTGTACATTAAGGGTCTTAAATACTAGGTAAAGTCCATAACATGAGCCCTGGGTCGGCAAATTTTTGTAAATTGTCTAATTTTTCTTCAGCGTACGAGTAGTCGGATATAACGATCTGTAGATGACCAGCCTACCAGCGTACCACAAATAGAAATCTGTTTAGCCGGTTCGGCGTGATGAAGTCACAATGACACATAAAATCATATAAAGACCATTACAATAATAATACATTTATTTAAATAAATAACAATTACATAATTCATATTACAGAAATATTGTCTAAATTATATCGATAATAAAAATAATAGAAAAAAATACCTTAAATAAAATCTAATTCTTAATGTACTGCCGTAAATTGGGACCCTTTGGCAGAGTGCCCATGACACAGGCAGCATTCCCGCGCTGGATAGCAATTGCTACCCTTTGCGCGAGAAAGCTGCCTGCGCGAGGGTCGCCTGTCGCCTCCCGCAGGCGCTTGCTAAGGGCCTTGTGGAGCCCGTGTGCACCCCGGCCCCATGGGCCGAGTGTCTCGACGCCGAATGCCACAAACTCATACTGGGCGCCAAGATTATATTTAGACTATATTTGGCCGCCTTAGATCTCTCACGGGCATCCGCCGCCGCACCGGCCGTTTTGCTGGCCGCTGGGAGGTAGGACGCCGCCAGAAATATAAAGAAAATATGTTTTTTAAGTGACCTTAAAATATTTTTGTTTCTTCCCTGTTTTTTATAATTTCTACTAGACGTTGCCCGCAAGTTTGTTCGCGGAGGAAGAAAAGTCATTACTCTTTTTACTTTTCAGTGTAGTCGGGTATAAAGTATCCTATAACCATCTGTGGATACCCAGCTAGCTCAAATTTGTTTAGCCGTTTCAGTGTAATGGAACCAGAACGACACAAAAATACAAACGCCAAAAAACCAAAATATATATTTTTAGATTCAGTGAGCTTGAAATAGTTCGTTTCACTTATATTTTTGAAAATATCTTCTACTAGCTTCTGCCTGCGACTTCGTCCGCCTTAAATTCGTTTAATCGCGGATAAAGGAATTTTGCGGGGATAAAAAGTAGCCTATTTCCTTCCCCTGGCCTCAAACTATCTCCATACCAAATTTCATTCCAATCGGTTCAGCGGTTTAAGCGTGAAGAGGTAACAGACAGACAGACAGACAGACAGACAGACAGACAGACAGACAGACACACTTTCACATTTATAATATTAGTATATGGATGTACAGATATTTCGTTTTTACAGCTTTAAAATAGTAAAGATGAGATCAATGTGAGGCTGTACAATTGTACAAGATTAAAACGTTACCTGATGCATATACTTCTTTTTTATACAGAATTTTCATTATAATTTTTAATTAGGTACTTCCTTTTTGTTGAAATAAAACAATTTAACGAATTATATTTTAGTCGGTGTAATAGGTCATCTTCGATCCCGTAGAGAAATCCCGAGCATAGCCCTTTCCATAGCTCGCTGAGTGACTCTGAGCTTCCTTAAAAGGCCCATAGTCAGAGACCACGTCTCGGCTCCGTAGGTCATCGCCGGTAATACGCACTGGTTGTAGACTTTCGTGTTCAAGCAATGAGGTATGCTGGACGAGAAGACACTTCGCAGTTTCCCAAACGCTGCCCATCCGAGTTGGATGCGTCGATTGATCTCTTTCTCGAAGTTGGACCTGCCTAACTGGATTGTTTGTCCTAGATAGACGTCAGGAATGAGGAGATCCGTAGACAAACCAAGGTCACCGACATAGCAAACAGGGTAAGCAAACTGAAGTGGCAATGGGCAGGGCACATAGTTCGAAGAACCGATGGCCGTTGGGGCAGATAGGTTCTCGAGTGGAGACCGCGTACCGGCAAGGGCAGCGTGGGAAGCGTGGTCCGACGACCTGGTTAGGGTTACGGGGGCTCGCAGGATGCGGGTCACCTCTATCTGGCCCATCTGGAAATCTATTGAGGAGGCCTGTGTCCAGCAGTGGACGTCCTATGGCTGAAATGATGATGATGATGACGATGAATAGGTGTGCAGGCTGTGAACATGTCATTGACAAACCAAACCAATTAAGTTTGATAAATAAAAAAATAAAAAAAAAAGTTTTGTTGCCACAAAAATATACATTTACCATTATATACATATAAATATAACAGAATATTAACTAAACACAAGGTGCCATTATTGTTTTTAAGTTGGGAAATAGGTACCCGGTAGTGGCAAGCAACTCTGGATCGGCGGCGGGCTCCGGGAATGTAAAGTTAACAGCCAAAACGGAAAACAGCCATCGCCTGTAATTGACATTTTATGCCCATGTACTTATTAATATACTAATTTATACATCGAGCCTACGCCAACCCAGACCGACTCAGCACACCAGATGCCGCTTATATACATTTTTCCATTTTGAGCAGTGGTAAATTTAAACTTAATTTAATTTAATTTAAAGAAGTGGCTCAGGGCTCAGCGTATGTTATGAGCTTATTCAGCTGCACAGCGCTGTTTTTCAGCCTGTACCTTATTATTGCGTATTTACCTTAGCATATCAGAAGGGAAACATTAGCTTTCATTGCTAGTAGTGCAAATATTAATAAAGTATACGAGTATAGCAAGGGAAACCGAAACGTACCCTTTTCGCTCTTATAACAACATCAATAAGGACGAAAACAGGCTCGCGATTCAGTTTCCCTTACTGTACATACATGGTAGCAGTTAGTTACATCAGTGACTTATACAAGAGAAAGGTATAGACACATTATTATTTTAATTTTATTTTACTACTTTATAACTGAAGAAAGATTAACGTATACCTAATTGTAGACAGAGGTTTTTAAATTAGATGAAATGAAGCTACATTAAATTAAGCAAACGAGCATTCCGTGGGAAGAACAATGGGTTTTGTTTATCTGAATTTAAAAAAAGAATCATTGAGTTGTTTATTAAATAAAGCTTTCTGCACTTTACCTTTGAAGGTTGGTAGCGACATGGTGGTCCGGAGAGGGGGTGGTCAATCATTCCATATCTTCGAAACACGGATACGGAAGCTGCCTTATAAAATGAACCTTTTATCCTTGCCAAAGAAAAAAGATATTTTCCCAGAATGCTACGCGAGGCTTTTGAGATTAAAAAGCATCCTAATTGCAATAGAGAAGATGGATTGTCGCTACCACCAGCTTGGGATCCTGCGGGCCTATGATGGTCGCGTTTATCACGCGATTAAATGATATGATAACGCGCCTGTCACTCTCGAACTCACATACGTGTCAGAAGGTGACGACAGCTAAGTCACTTATTTATCGCGTGACAAACGCAACCATCATAGGCCTGTTGTAATACATCTCATCAAGGAACAAGCGAGACACAGGACTGCAAAAACTTAATTTCCAAACGGTGTAAAATATCTTATCTGTTTAAAAGTAGTTTAATAGTCTCTGTTTTTAAAATATTATAATTAGTAATGAGGTAGCCTGGGAGTTTTTCTTTGCAGCGTTTCTTTTCTCCTCAGTACGCCTCAAATGTGAAACGCTGCTTGGTAAATTATAAAAATAAAAATAAAATAATTAAGCCCTTCTGGCACATGTGTAACTGTCTTTACAGCTTAGGCCCATCTGGCATGTATGTACACCTTTATTTGTGTTTTTCAAAAATGGGTATTTTGCACAAACTGTAACTTTGTCAGAGGAAAATATATCTTTTCTCAGTCCACCCGTGACCATGGTAAGCTGAAAAGCTTCCGAAACGTCGGGAACTAAATTGAGATAATATACGCGATATAATCCGTTAAATTGTTTTATTTCAATGAGTAATAATCGCGGAAACAGAAGAAAATATTACTTCCTTTTTATTTTTGATAAATATTATTCTAATAAAATTGTTGTGACTAATCGACGATCTTATTGTGAATGCGTTTAATTTTTACTTCTAAAATATAATGTAATTTTCAATTTGAAATAAATATATCTATCTATCTGTATATATGTATATGAGATTTAATGTTGTATGAAAATATGTTTATAGAATCAATTTTGAATCAGTTTCAATGTTTCTACGACCATCTCTGTTGCCTGCAATTACGTCGTGGACATATTTTTTATGTATTCAAAGTAACTTGGCGTCTCGTGAATCTTCAGTACACGTATACGACTCAGGTGTACACAGCTAACAACAGTGCGTACACTTATTAACTCAAAGTTTTGCGTAACCTTTGTTTTATAGAATGAGTGACAAGCAGATCAGAGTCAGCGAGCTATGGAAAGGGTTCTCTCTACGAGATCGAATCAGAAATAAGGAGATTCGTAGACGAAGCAAAGTGACCGACATAGCGCACAAGGTAAGCAAACTGAAGTGGCAATGGGCAGGGCACATAGTTCGAAGAACCGATGGCTGTTGAGGCAGAAAGTTCTCGAGTGGATGCCGCGTACCGGCAAGCGCAGCGGCAAGGCCATCCGCAAGGTGGTCAGACGACCTGGTTAGGGTTGCGACTCGCCTCTAACCAGCCCATGTGGAAATCTATTGAGGAGGCCTGTGTTTAGCAGTAGACGTCCTATGGCTGAAATGATGAATGAGTGATAAACGGACAGACGAGCTACCTGATGGAAAATCGTCATCGTCATCCATGGATATGTGCAGCACCAGAGGAATCGCCCACATCTTGCCAACCTTTGAGAGCCCTGTTGACTCGCTTCTTGAAGAATCCCATGTTATAGCGCTCTGGAAACACCTCACGGGGAAGCTCCTTCCACAAATTGCAAGTACGTGGTAAAAATGAGCATGATGTTCGTTTATTTTTGGGATGCCAAGCATCCAGATAGTGGGGATGCACCTTGTTTCTGAGGCACGAATTTAAAAAGTTCTTCAGAACATTCCGCAATTTACAAACGGTAGAACAATGACAGAGAGAGACTGAGAATGACAGAGTTCCAGGCCGTCTGTAAATCAAACATATGTATATGTGTGAGCGTGTGTCGGAGTATATGTCGTCTATGATTCCAAAGGTATTCCTAAACTTGAACTATACATTGTTAGTTGTATTGCGTGTCCGCGTTGCGTGCCCGTCCGCAATTACCCGCACGGCAGGCGCCGGCGGCGGCCATTTTTGTTTGCTCGCGTTTCTTTTATTCTGCTCTTGTGTGAAATGCGGTGAGCCAACAGTTTCTTTATCTGTGTAAATGTAAACACTTGGGGTAAATAAGACGAGGGGGTAACAGAAATCTAAATTCGCTGCCTCAATTTTTGTAACGTTAAGCTGTTCAAATAATGTCTTGGTTAGATGTGATAATAAATTGTGCTCACATGCGCATATTTTCACGCAGTATCCACATAAAATACACGTTCAAATACAACAAACCACTACCAGACAGTATAATCCTCGTATTTGGCTCTCTGCGAGGCATCATCAAGAGATGCAGGAGATGTTGACGGTCTGGCATCCACTCGAGAAGACACTTCTTGAGTAATTTTTTGTGGAAACTGCGCAATGTAATGCCCATGTGAACCCAATTTATAGTCACATCTAACCTCATTATTCGCGGACAAGCAAAGGAACTATGCTCCAGTAGAAAAAAAATAGTACACGTTAATTCATTCGTCAGTTTATTGCACACCAATTTAGTGATTTAGTCGATGTTTATACAAAAAAGTGCAACAGTGTAGTTAGCAATGAAAATGTAGTATATTTTGTACTATATTATTTTACTAAAATATATAGTACAATTGACGGCAATATAGTATGATACTATATAATATAGTATAGGTGGCAACCCTACCTGAATCTGTCATTTATCAAATTACTAGAAGGTGCCCGCAACTTCGTTCTCGGATGAGAAAAAGTCTTTTTTCCGGGATAAAAATTAGCCTATGTCCTTCCAGACAGACACACTTTCACATTAATAATATTAGTACGGATTACCATTTTAACAACCCCCGTACATGGCCCGTACGCAGAAGAGGTTGTAAGTGTAAGCCTGTATGTATTATTTCGGTCTTTCTATCTAAACTAGTAAACCATTTTGAATGTGACTAGTTTTTTCTCTTCATTTTCCACAATTATACTTATCTCTCTTATAAAGTGAGATTGTTCTTAGGATGAGTGGGATCACCAAATTAAATCAATCGATTTGGATGTTGACAATTATTGACAACATTTTTCTGTGGCATGTTAAAGAATAACCTCTCAATAATAGAAATATTCGTGAAAAAACTACTTCAATCTCATAAAACTCACCAAAAAACGCTCCATACTCCGCCTTGGACTTGGAACGTGTGACGTCACACGTTCCTAACATTGTATGCGGAAATTAAGAACTGCAGTTATGTTAAGACTTGCATTTATCGAAACAGTTTGCACAGCACATTGCTAGTTATATAAATGAATATTTATCAGAGACAATCTTACACAAATCGGCCGAGTCTCAAACTAAGCAAAGCCGGCGACGATATACATAATATATACATAAATTATAATACTCAAGTACATACCTAGAACATCTAAGACCCAGGCACATTAAATTCGTGCTCATTGCAGTGCCCTGGCCGGGATTCGAACTTGGGACCACCAGTTTTGTAGGCCATTATGCAACTAACTCAGCATAACGTTTCGCCAAATATAAATGTACAGTAAGGAAAACAGACCTTACACGTACCTTTAAAGTCCTTATTGTCATTGTGACAAGAGCGAAATAGATACGTATTTCAATTTACCTTACTGTACGGTCAAGGAATTTAATTTGTGTCCCGTTTCGTACCTTGTCATAGTGACATTGATATGGAATCTCTATCGGCTTTCATATTGATTTTAACTGTGACAAGGTACGAGATGGTATGTAAATTAAAAACCTTGACTGTACATACACTTGAGAGGAAAAGTGTCGGGCCGCCCTAGTTTAAATAACAGCAATAGATTTTTATTATTATTAAACACTTTCAAATTCAAATTCAAATTGTTTATTCTGTAATTGGGCCACAAGGAAACTTTTACAAGTCTGACTCTACATTTCCCAAGAGATCACTGTTGAGAAGAAAGCCGAAACTCAACAATCAAGGGTTATCGTGTTTATTTTGTCCATATTAATTTAATTTAATATATTTCTCTTTATACATATATGCACCTTCACACAGACACGCACATAAATGAGTAGGTACACAGCGTGCATACACACACACACACACAGATATGCTAATAAGAAATCATGTTTGTAATACTCTTTGGATATTTAACCATATACTCGTAACTATACTTTGAAATTGTTTACTTCTCATATAGTGAAGTTTATATAACTAATACTCATCCCCAAAGTCTGTTCTTATAGATACCTGAGAGATGGAGACCTGGTGACCTGACATACAGGTTCCCCCTAGTTCGGGCACCTGTCTCCACCGCACTAGTTGTATACCTATTCATAAGAAAAATACCATAACTTACTGTATATAAACTGTATACTATGTGGTGGAGAAAATAAATACTTTATTTACTTTTTACTTTTGTTTTACAGCACGCTGTCTCACACATGTCCTGTTCTGGATCCACGGAAGCTCAGCGTCATGGCACTCATGAGTGCTCTGACATATGCTGAGTGGACTCCATTTTTGTAGACACAAATTTGATTGATTATAGCTCCTAGGTTGAGCTTTAAGTCTAGGTTAGTCTTCTTCAATCAGTAATTTTTCAAAATAATTCTTCACTATTACAATATTGTCCTAATTAAGCTTAAAACTTTTACAATTGTGTTATAACTAATTTATAATTGGTACACGCAGAGAAGATGAACAGATTCTCCAGATCAATGTTAAATATAAAACATAAACTAATATTTTTTTCAGAGATGTATAAGGTCTCTAGGCGTCACGACATGCAATAAAATTAAATATAATAATTTGATTGAATTCTACTGAGATGTATAAGGTCTCTTAGGGGTCAAAGTTGATAATACATTAAAAATAATAATTATTAAATTCCAAATTTCTTAGAGATGTACATGGTCTCCAGGCGTCATAACATGCAATAAGATAAAATTAATATAATTAACATATTATACTATTATTTGCATTACCCAACTGTATTAGCAATTTCTGCGATCTTGTCATAGAAATAACAATATACAAAAATGACGATTTTTGCAATATTTCGCTTCGTTAACTACTTTTTTTTGGGTTTTTACGAGTCCGATTTATACCTAATAACTATATTATTTTAACTGCTATATTTGTAATTTAGATGTAAAATTTAATAAAGATAATGACATACTTAAAATACTGTACAACCCTGCACCATTTTAGGAAATATGACGCTATTACACCGACCCAAAATGTTTTCCCTCGAGTGTAGAATAGAATAGATATTAAGTAAAAACCGTTCTAAGTCAACCCAAGGACCATAAAAACAAGAGGACTGACAATTACTTTGGATCGTGTTTTGATCGCAAGGAGATATTCTAGAAATATTTAACAATGTTATAATTGAATAAAGAAACATAGTATGATAACAAGTAGGTCGCATATAGATAATAATAAATAAATCGTAACATTTAATAACTGTGGCACGCTTGGAAAGTTGAATAATTGTAAAAAAAAAAATTCTTATTCATAGATGGCGTTATACATAACGGGGAACGGCTTTTAGGAAATAGTCAGACCTCACAGTCGACAGACAGACAGGTCTAACCCGATGCAACTTAAAAAAACTGCATAACACCAGCATCCCAATTCTATCTGGCACTAGATCAATAGAATATAGCCTGTAATTACACACATAGCCTGTTATTACGTGTAATCATGGTGTGTAATTTATTGGTATCGGGCTTTGATTGATCAGTGATGAATCTTTGATTAATCGGAGCTGTGGAGTAGAGTTGATGTGATAAAAATTAAGATGGGGTTCTTTAACATTATAGCCCGGTCCATTATAGTCATCGGGAATAAAAGATAGGACATGGCAATGTATAAAATATAATAAAAAAAGACTCTATACAAATAAAAAACATAAACTAAACGGGATTCAGTCAGTACGCGGCAATAATCGGAAATCACTGGCCTTATCTGAGCAGGGAGGTAGGACGGTTGTGGAGATTCAGTTTGCCTTCCAATTTTCTAATCCAACTTTCCAAGAAGGCATATTTCATGCAACGGTCGGCCGAGGTGTGACTGAAGCCTGGAGATAGGTTTTCAGGGGAAAACTTCAACGGAGAAGAAAGGGCTGTAAAAATGCTCCACTTAAGAGTCCGCAGTAAGCTCGGTTCTCCATACAAACGTAGTTACGCTCTCATTTTAAAACGACTAGCTAGTTTGCTCTGAAAGTTTAGGTATATGCAGGCCTCTGATTAGTTTATGTAGCTTCAGATACCAGTGTAAAAAAATACAGCGAAGTTAAGTTTTTCATACAAAACTTGTTTTTGCTGTATTTCGTTTGTTTTATAAACTGCAGGCATATAAACTAGTTTCAGGCCTAGATATACCTCATGTCATTGTATATGCAAATTTTCGTTACAATCCAAGACGTAGTTTTAAAATAAGAACGAAACTCCGTTTGTATGGGAAAGTGAAATTCGGCCGAGCTTACTGCGGACTCTTAATGGTTGCTTCAAATCAACCCAAGCCTTATTACTTCATGGTTAAGACCAGTGAAAACGAACTAAGACTTGGATTGAGTTGAACAGAACATTACAGGAAAATAAATAAAAATAATTATATACAGAAAGTACCTGCGAAGTGGCAGCCCTTGTGCATATTTAATCCGACACAGTAATGCAAACACTAGACAGTTTTTACAATTTTAAAGTTTTGCAACAGCACATCAATTAATAATATATTAAAATCTCAGATCTTTTACCAATTCGTCGACCAAATAATATTCCTTGAACAGTTTTTCTAAGAATAAATAAAAATTGAAATGAATTGTTGATGAAACAAAATTGCACCAAATGAAAATAGGCGAACTAAGAATTCGGTGAAACGTTTTCGATAAAATGAAATTTGATGAAAAGTTTGTCGACAAAACAAGAGATAGCGATATCCGGCGATGTAATAGATAATGTTTGATGTTGTTTTTACATTTTTATCAATAACTGGATCCCACGAAGATGAAAGTTTGAAACTGTACCTATTCCTGGTTGGGTTTGATGTCTTGTGGTGTGGTAGTCTGTAAAAAAATATCCTCACTAGGGGTTTTTTCCTTTTGAGGTACGGAGCCCTAAACATTAACCTAATACTCTAAAATCTATGCACATTTGTACATAGATTTTAAAGCACTGAGTATAGTAAACACAAATTAAAACCATTTTCTTCTACTCCACACATTTCCGAAACACAATTTTAATTGATGCGTTGCCGTTTTATTTTTCGTCAGATTTAATGTTTTTCGAATAAAAATTCAGGAATTCGTATAAGGATTGAAGACTTTGATTTAATGCCTCAAGCGTTACAGAAACAAAAAGAGCTTAAGTGCGTTAGCAGTTGGGACAAGTTCGGATGTTTTAATATAAATAAAGATCAGATACATTGATAATGTGTTGGGTTTTTTGTCCGATCTTACTTTGACTGAAGTGTAGGAGGTTCTAAGAAATGTTTTTGATTTGAAGGATTTATTTATTGGTTTCAAATTTGATCGACAACTAAACTCACGCGTTCTATAATTATTGCGCCCTTTATTTTTGATAATAATTAATAAATCACGAATAGATACATAAGCTTCGGTTGAGGCAAAACCCGAAACAATAATTCAAGTTGTAAACTTTTTTATTTTATTGCTTTAAAGGTAAATTCGTCAACAGAGTAGAAAAAAATGATTACTCTGTATCTATGAATGGATGCCCAGCTATCCTGGATGCACAGTTTTGGCGTTATGAAGCCACGACACATACAAACGTACAAAAAAATCCAAAAGAAATATTTTTCGATTAAGTTGCCTATTAGTTTTAGTCTAGTAAATAGTGAATATTCCGATCACTTATTCTTTTGAAAATGTGTTCAATGTACAGACATTTCATTTTTACAAATTTATAATAGCATAGATGTAGGCACTTATAATAATCTAATGCTGAAGCCACATGTATATATATATTATGTATGTCAACATTGATTTAAATTTGCACGATCTTCACTCATTCGAAACGAATTACCAACGAAAGGTAATTAAATAAATCATATTTATACGCGATTAAGCCCTGTCTTGTTGTGTTGTGATAATTATGTATGTCATTTTCAATTTTGCGCAGGTAACTTTGTCCCAGCCTAAATAAGTCGTTTTCCGCTCATATTACACAAATAACGACACAAGTAACAAAAATTACAAGTTATTGTTGTTTATTGTTATTTTTTTAATCAATAAATCATTTGTAGTCACCAATAATCCATCGGTCTACGTGATTTTTAGCGAGGATAGATTTTACGACCGTCTCTAATCCGCAGTCGACACGGATTTCATTGTTTGATAAGCCTAGAAAACATGGAAGGGTGAACTAGTATAAAACCCCATGTCAAGCAGAGTAAATTCATTCTATCCTGATCTTTTGTAGTAGTTAAGACCAACTTGCAACTAAGTAAATATTTAATTTAAAATAAATCAGTACTAAGAAGTTAGCTATATTATTGAAGAGTTCCTGCACCAGTGACTGATCTGGCGATCACCACTACCACCCCACCATTTCTAGCTAACCTGTGAAATTTTCGTAATAATGCATGATGGCAGAGTTGTAGCTTCATGGAAAAAGTAACACAGTGATCTGCTAAATTTGATAATGACTCAACTGACAATGGAGCACGCTTATTGCTTTTTTTATGACATAGGAGGCAAACGAGCAGACGGGTCACCTGATGGTAAGCGATCACCGTCGCCCATAGACACTTGCATCACCAGAGGAGTCACAAGAGCGTTGCCGGCCTTTCAGGTGGGAGTACGCTCTTTTCTTGAAGGCTTGAAGGTCGCTTCGGTCCGGAAATACTGCAGGCGGCAATTTATTCCACAGTTCAATCGCTCGAGGTAGGTAATTTCTAGAAAACCGCACAGTTGTGGACTGCCAAACATCCAGATGCATTGCTGATCCAGATAGACATGATACTTATAATAATAATAATAAGCCTTTATTTGTTCCTTGACTTAATCCTAACATAACGAAATACAATACAATTTAAAGGTATTTAATTCTAAATTATATTATTAATATTAAGTCATGGTCCCTCTCAGGTGTAGGCCTCCTCCAACTGTCTCCATTTTACGGGTGCCCCTTGAAATCTCGACAAACTTTTCATCGAATTTCATTTCATCGAAAACGATTCATGGAATATTCAGTATAAATATTATCTCAGAATATTCAGTATAAGTATTATGGCTTCATCGACTATTCATTACATATTATAACAATTATTAGAGCAATGATATAAGGAATTTTAAATGCTTAAAATAACATTTAATAGATTATTTTAAAGACAGAACATCAAATAATTTATATTATTTCATCGACGTATTATACAACTAATTCATTGCATACTTAATTACATATTTTAAGAAAAAAAAATAACACAAACAAGCAAGTTTAGACAACTTATGTTTGAAGGCTTGTATTCTTCTGAAAAATAAAATAAATATAGTTACTATTGCTATATTGGGTTAAGTTGATTTGCTCCCTGAACAGTAGGTTAGGTTAGGTTAGAACTGAAAAAAATAAACTATTATAAATAATTAATAATAAAAATAATTCGCTCCCAGAACAGTCGGTTACGTATTCTACTTTAAGACAGGTCAGACTTCAGTTAGGTTAGGTACGACGACGAGCGAAGCGAGGAGGAGTGTTAGGTTGAACTGCGACCCTAACGAGCGAGCGGAGCGAGCGAGCCACCCAGGTCCGACTTGCTTAAGATACGACTTTATGGCGGGTCCTATTTTGCTATTGAATAAGTAAGTATTGAAATGTTTTTCGGCATTAATCTAGTTCTAAGGCAGGTCCGACTTGGCTTAGGTTAGGTACGACGACGAGCGAAGCGAGGAGGAGTGTTAGGTTGAACTGCGACCCTAACGAACGAGCAAAGCGAGCGAGCGAATCGCCAGAACTAACTTCCGCCTAATAACTAGAACGGCGTCCCCAACAAAAATAATTATTTACTAGAAAATTAAGTTCAAAAAAGGTAGTTAGTCGATTTTCTACAATGTAAAATTTAAAACAAAATAATAAAATATCAAATAATAAAATATGAAGTAAAGATCTGCGAAATAAAGTATATAGTAAATAATATTTCTACACATTAAAAATCGGTGTTATAAAAATACACCATTTAATTTTTCGGTGTAATAAATATTCGATCAAATGAAAAAAAGCGTATCGTTGACTTTGAACTGAAATTCGATTAAACGTTTGTCGAAATTTCAAGGGTAAACCCCATTTTACTCTATCTCCTGCTGTCTCTATCCAATTGTCTCCTGCTACCTTTCGTAGGTCATTAGTCCAACGGTCTATACGTCTGCCCCTGGGTCTCTTGCCTTTTGGACCTTTCTCTGTTGTGACCAGTTTCGTCCATCGTTCACCCGTCGTTCGTATCATGTGGCCAGCCCATGACCGACGTCATACATGCGGGAAAGCATGCACATTGGTTGAAGTGGAAATGGGCTGGCCACATACTACACTACTTGATACTTATTCAACTTTAATTTGAAGAGTTCCTAGTTATATTATACGGAGAAATGGTTGGTTACGAGAGAGGTAAAGTACCTTTTTCATCTCACTAGCTTGGAAAAACTCCGTGTACATCGCCTGATCGGCGTGGAAAAGTAAGTTTTATTCGCTAGCGTGGAAAAGTCATTTGAAGTTTGAAGTTATATTTTTTTATTTGTTTGTTTGTTATGAGTGTGTTTCATAGGTTCATTATATCTAACCTTCTCGAGGTACGCGTGTACCAAAAATAGTTGAAATCTGTTTAGCCGATTTGCCGTGATGAAGCCACAACGACACATACAAACATACAAAAAACCAAAAAAATATTTTTCGATTCAGTGACCTTCGTCCGTAATAGTCCGTTACAATATTTTTTGAAAATATCTTCAATGTACAGATATTTAATTTTTACAACTTTGCAATAGTATAGATTAAAAGGACATTTTAGAACAAATTAAAAAAATGAAAACGACCCGTCAGCTGCCTCACAACTTTAAGACTTTAAGTTTTATTATTTATGTGAAAACAGTAGCTAAGGCTGTAATTACAAATTTTGGAAATTATAATAATCGTGAGGTAACCAAGATGCCGTACCAACACCATGTACTAAATTGTACCGACAGCAGCGGTGGCGAAGTCATAAATTAATTTACAATTTGGATCTATATCTGAAACCCTATCGTCGTTCGTCCTAAAGTATCGTTTGTCCAAACGCATTTTTTTGAAACTGTAACTTTTCAGGATTGTTATAAAACAAACCTAACCTAACCTAATCTATCGATACGGTGATCTTTTAAACAATCCTGAAGAATTTACGATTTCTGAAAAAAATGCGTTAAGACAAACGATACATTACGACAAACGACATTTGGGATTCCGAAGGAGACCCTTAAAATGTATTGTCTTTTCTCAGTTGTTCCCCCATTGCTGAGGACCATGAGTCCAGGGAGCCTCAAATTCCTGATAACACAGGCATTTCCCTCAAGTCTTCTCCGAAGGAGCGTGGCGCACGCAACTTCATCACCTCTAAAATGGCCGTGTCACGATCGTGACAAATATCGGGTGACAATGACAATTTCAGTACATGTCGCGCCTAGCATAAAGTAAGAAAATGTATCTAGCTTGCGAGAATCGCTGTGAACATAAAATTGTCGTTGTCACCTGACAATTGTCACGTGAAATAGGGGCAGAATAGATAAATGACACAAAAAATCCTTGTTTACGCCACGCTCCTTCGGAGTTGTTGATGAGTGGTCTCCGGTGTCTTCTGTCGTCGCCGATATTTTCATGGAAGACTTTGAGGAGAGAGCGCTTTCATTGGCACCTGTCAAGCCGAGAATCTTTAATCAATCAATCATTTATTCACTAGAACATATGGTACAATATGATGTTACAGTGCAGAAATTGATCCTTAATATATTCGGCCGTTAAGCACGTGAAAATTAAATGGAAAATTATAACATAAAGTAACTTTAACATATTTTATGTTTCATGCAAAATTCAATTCTTAAATATAATATAAGTGAAATTATAATAATATTGATTAATTGTTAAATTAGAATACATTATCATTATTTTTACCTAACTGCATGCATTACATTTGAAAGCCATCTTTAAAAAAGTCTTCTATTGTATAATAAATAATATTTGGGCTAATGAGTTTTTCCTTTAATTTTCTTTTGAGCGCATTTAAATGTAGCTCCTTTAGTCCTTCTGGGAAATAATTATATATTTTCAAGGCCATGCCTAAAATGCTGTTTCGTAGAAGAGCAGTTTTGCCTGGGACAGTGTTAATTTTCTTAAGAATAGTCGGAAAAAATCATTACCCCTTTATTTTTCAGCGTAGTCGGATATCCTATAACCATCTGTGAATACCCAGCTACCCGTGTACCAAAAATCTGTTATTAGCATTAGTATATTAATGATTCGGTGTGATGAAACCACAACGACACATACAAACATACAAAATCCAAAAAGATATTGTTTCGCATCAGTGACCTGCAAATAGTCCATTACAACAGTTTTTTTTAAATATCTTCAATTTACACAACACAACAAAACGGGGCTTGATCGAATAGAAGATGTTGATACCCGTCTCTCCAGTTCCTTCAGGCGACATCCGAAACGTCGAAGAATTACCAACGAAAAGTGATGAAATAAATCATAATTTATGCGCGATTAATCCCCGTTTTGTGGTGTTGTGATAATGAGTGAAGATCATGTAATATTTTCTTCTGTTTCCGCGATTATTACTCATTGAAATAAAACAATTTAACGGATTATATCGCGTATATTATCTCATTTTAGTTCCCGACGTTTCGGAAGCTTTCCAGCTTTCCATGGTCACGGGAGGACTGAGAAAAGATGTATTTTCCTCTGTCAAAGTTACAATTTGTGCAAACTACCCATTTTTTGAAAAAACACAATTAAAGGTGTACATACATGACAGATGGGCCTAAGCTGTAAAGACAGTTACACATGTGCCAGAAGGGCTTAATTATTTTATTCTAATAATTTACCAAGCAGCATTTCACAAATGAGGCGTACTGAGGAGAAAAGAAACGCTGCAAAGAAAAACTCCCGGGCTACCTCATTACTAATTATAATATTTAAAAAACAGAGACTATTAAACTACTTTTAAACAGATAAGATATTTTACACCGTTCGGAAATTAAGGTTTTGCAGTCCTGTGTCTTGCTTGTTCCTTGATGAGATGTATTACAGGATCCCAAGCTGGTGGTAGTGACCATCTTCTCTATTGAAATTAGGATACTTTTTAATCTCAATAGCCTCGCGTAGCATCCTGGGAAAATATCTTTTTTCTTTGGCAAGGATAGAAGGTTTATCAAACTTAATTGAGTGGTTTGGTTTGTCAATGACATGTTCACAGACTACAGACCTATTACACCGACGGTGCTTGACTTCTGCTATGTGCTCCTACACCCGGGTTGATACACTGCGTTTCGAAACGTCGGGAACTAAAATGAGATAATATACGCGATATAATCCGTTAAATTGTTTTATTTCAAAGATCATGTAAGTTAAAATCAATATCTTCAATGTACAGACATTTAATTTTTACAACTTTATAATAGTATAGATGAGAATTCTGGTGATACAAAACGTTTCTGCTGTCCGTACCCCAAAAGCAGCCTCCGGCAATTTTGTGAACGTGATTTTTTAACAAAAAAATATGTCTGTCGGTCTGTTTAGCCGATATTTTTTGTTTTCACTATTTCTTCCACGAACTGTCCGGTTTTATATAAAAGGGTATATGTATGCTATAAATACACGTTTGTTAGGTCGTTCTGTAGATGGGAAGGTGTTGAAATGAAGCCAAAATTAGGGTATCCGTTGGTTTGCCTTCCGGTAATTTTACCTAAGTTAGGATTTGAAGATTATAATTCGTGATTTCTGATGAACCATAGAGGATGTTATTCTTTTATGTTTTTTAACGAAAAGTGACAAACATGATAATGATCTTTACAAGTCTGACTCTACGGCATTTCCCAAGAGGAGACCACTGTTGAAGAAAGCCAATACAAAGTCAACAGTCAGTTTTTCTCAATAAATCTTATTTATTACAATATTTGTACTTAGCCTATCTTAGATACTCTTATCTTTGATATGTTTTCTTGTTCTCCAAGAAAACATATCAAAACTTAAAAAAGTAAAAATATAATACAAGGAAAAAAGTTAGTACTTACGTACGTTTGGTATACTATCTTATGAGAACCGTGTCCCGGTAAAAGTAAATTATTTAGTTTCTGTTATGGGCCATGCATTTTAGTCTGTTAAATAGTAGAGGACTATTTAACCGTATAATATGATTTTGCCATTATCGACTTTAAAGTACTTTTTGAAAAGGTAAGGTAAATTTAAAGCATCAATTTAAAGCCTACGAATGATTTGGCTGTTTTACGAACGCGGAACTTTCTAATGGCAATTTTGTTTTTATTTCTAGTTTTAAAGTTGTGGATGTCTGAATTCTTAGTAAATACTAAGAGTCTAGGTTATTAATAACATAAACAATATTCTCATAATATTGTTACTGTTCTATGTTTCTTCGTTAATTATAACATCATTATCAATGTTTACTTTTAAAGCGCCATCTAGTTTTTGCCTGAATATCTCCTTGCAATCGGGGCACGATCCAAAGTGTGATAATTGACAGCCATCTTGTTTTAATGGTCCTTGGTTCAAACTTACAAGATTTCCATTCATTATCATAATACAACAAAACGGCAATCATCATCATCATCCTTTCAGACATAGGATGTCCACTGCTGGACACACGCCTCCTGAATAGATTTCCACATGGGCCGGATAGAGGCGACCCGCATCCAGCGAGTCCCCGCAACCCTAATCAGGTCGTCCAACCACCTTGCGGGTTGCCTGTCCACGCTGCGCTTGCCGGTATGCGGTCTCCACTCGAGAAGCTTTCTGCCCCAACAGCCACCGGTTCTTCGAACTATGTGCCTTGCCCATTGGCACTTCAGTTTGCTTACCCTGTCGGTGACCTTGGTTCGTCTACGAATCTCCTCATTTCTGAGCATAGCCTCCAGACCACGCTGAGTGACTCTGAGCTTCCTTAAGAGGCCCATAGTTAGAGATCACGTCTCGGCTCCGTAGGTCTAACGGGAATTAACAGCGTATAAATATAAATATGATTTATTTCATTACTTTGCATAGTAGCTGCAGCTTTCTAATCCTGACCCCAATTCTTGTTTTACAAAAGTCTTAAAAGTAAACTAAAGGTCGATAACAACAAATATATATATATTATTCATCGATATCAAACATCGGGTGACTACTTTAACTGCCACGAAATGCAGTTGTACGGTACGCGGAACACACAAGCTGGAGATATTTTTCAGACCTAACTTCCGAGGACCTGGAATTATGCGCCCAAATAAACTTGTTATACAGGTATGAGAGCCTTGCCTAACCTGAACGACCATGGCTCCATATAGGCACAGAGAAACTGCCTACCCTGAAGCCCTGAACGACCATGGCTCTATATAGACACATAAACACTGTCGACCTTGGCCAAAAACCCTGTGCACGCCACTTACGAAAGCACTTTTGGCCAAGATGAAAAGGAGACTCTTCGCTCGCTGCGTTCGCTCGGTCAAAACAGCACTTCCTTTTGATTTTACCGTGGTCAGATAAAAAAGGAGATTATAATGAAATTCTAATTCCCAATAGGGTTGCCGAACCCCAAAAATAACCCATAAAAGATAATTTCTTGCGGATAAATTCATAATTGCGGGTTACAACGTGCATTTATCAAATTAATCTATCGCTGCGCCGGCGCAGCGGCGCGGCTTCCGAAGCGTTTTTTGTTTGAGGTTCGGTTTTTAGAGTTCCTTAGGATCTGCTGGGGGCATCGGGGGATTCTGCGGACTGCGAAGGTTTCCATAAAACTAGTAATGTCATTAATACTTCTTACTCTAGAAAAAAAAACGCGAAGTGGAAGGAAATGCAGAGGAGTTTGCGCATAGAAAGAGAAATCAGTAGAGTTCAGATTTCTTTTGGCACATATTCTGTTCTGTTCCCGCGATTATCACTAATTTAAATAAAATAATATTAACGGATTATATCACGTAGATATATTATCTCGTTTGGGTTCCCGACGTTTCGGAAGCTTTGCAGCTTTCATGTACACGGGGTCGACTGAGAAAAGATACATTTTTCTATATCCAAGTTACAATTTGTGCAAGCTACCAAGTTTGAGGAAACATATAAAGGTGTACACATACATGCGACATGGGCCTAATGTGTAGAGACAGTTACATATGTATCAGAAGGCCTTTATTTTATTTTAAACTAGAAGGCGCCCGCAACTTCGTCCGCGGAGGAGAAAAAGTCATAACCCCTCTTTTTTTCTTTAGCATAGTCGGGTAAAGAGTATCCTATAACCATATGGGAATGCCCGACTACCCGTGTACCAAAAATAGTTGAAATCTGTTTAGACGATATGGCGCGATGAAGCCACAACGACACATACAAACATTTCATTTTTACAACTTTATAATAATACTTTCTTCTTTTTCCGCGATTATTACTCATTGAAATAAAACAAAATTATATCGCGTATAATATTATTTCATTTTAGTTCCCGACGTTTCGGAAGCTTTTCAGCTTTCCATGTACACCCGTGACCATGAAAGCTGAAAAGCTTCCGAAACGTCGGGAACTAAAATGAAATAATATTATACGCGATATAATCCGTTAAATTGTTTTATTTCAACTTCATAATAGTATAGATATCTTCAATGTACAGACATTTCATTTTTACAACTTTATAATAGTATATAGATGTGAGCTGACTCAGGTGTGGGTTGAGCCAAAAATTTTTGGGAAGAAAGATTTCGTCAATAAGGCGATACATGCTAAATTATTACGCTCCACTGATGTAATTTTAAAACCATGTCTCTCGTAAATAAATTTCCATTTCATTCCATACCAAATTCCAAAATTAGTGATTTATGTGAACGACGTTATATTGAAGAAAGCGACTTCATATTTATGACAATTATGACACTTTATCAGTGTCGAAAAGCGCTATAATTGCTAGTTATGATATTACAACAGCTGGCCTTTTTTCTAAGAGACAAATGACTTTGTCAAGCGACTTACTTACCATAAGCTGTCTTAAATAGTAATTCAAGCCTTAAGAGGACACGATGGCCAAATTCCGACTAGGCTGTAGAAAAAATCGTCTGGCTCTCGACTATTCCGTCCTTCAGATTTTGATATACGGAATACTTTTTTCCAACTCATAGTAAGGAGTAAAATAGGTTTCCTTGTTTTGCTTTTTTTTTTTAATTTATATTTTTACATGAGACGTTTTATGGCGGAAGTTAAAATTAGGCATTCTTTTGCATTTTTAGCGGTAACTAATTAAAAAAATGGAAAACATAGAGACATTATGCGTACCTATAACTATCATATGTAAAAAAAAAAACTTTTTCTAGCTTTAAAATTAGTTGAGAGCATTTGTATGGAAAAAGTGCTCTCTGATATACTCTTATCTCAATATTACAATATTTTCTGTTTTCTCTGTCATTTAAAAGATTTAACAAATTCTTGTAAAAAAAAGTTCTCTCATCCACCCCTCTTAAAATACATAATAATTTAGTAACAAGTTACAATGTTTCAGTGAAGTTCAATTATAAAATAAGTCATATTAAATTCAATAGAGATACTTAAAAACTTAATAAGCAGAAAACGTACCGTCATACATATTCATAATCAATGTCACAATGTATTTAAACAAAAGTCAGCAAATTTAATCTTTAAAAGTACAATAATAGAGCAATCTTTGTATTAAACATGATTTTTTGATTTGTGTCCTTTTAGCTTAGAAGCGTAAGTTGCGGTCAAAGACAGTCGTGAATTATATCTTTGAAAAATAAGCCACTAACTTAAAAACATTTCAAAGTAAAGGAAGCTTAAATTGTACAGTTATTGAGTCTAAAATACAATGAGAATGTCTTGAAATAAATTTCATGAGCGTCTTATCGTTTGTATCAAACGTGACACCAAAGAAGTAAAAAGGCGTAACTCTAAAAATTATACTTTGGAGTATCCACTCAAAAGTTCGAGTTTTAGAGTTAATTTTGTACTGGTTTTTTTTTTTTACAAGTTAGTAAGACTGCTACCTTGCGTGGAGGTGTGGGGTTCGAACCCCGCCTAGGGCATTTTATGTACTAGTCGGCATCCGTGAGTTATTGTTTGATGTATGGCAGTATGGAGCCTTGAACTTTACATAATAATGTAATGTGAGTATAGATATTTCAGTTGATGTGTTTATGTTCATCTATACTCGTACACGCAAAATAAAAAAAGGCCACTTTATCTATAATATTATAAATTTGTAAAAATTAAGTGTGTACATTGAAAATATTTAAAAAGTGATATCCATAGGTGGACTATATGAAAGTACCTGAATCGACAAATATTTTTTTGGATTGTTTGTATGTGTTATTGTGGCTTCATCACGCCAAATCGGCTGAACGGATTTCAACTATTTTTGGTACACGGGTAGCTAGGCATCCACAGATGGTTACAGGATCCTTTTTACCCGAATACGCTGAAAAAAAAGAGGGTTATGATTTTTTTCTCCTCCGCGGACGAAGCTTGCGGGCGCCATCTAGTCGTTTACTATTATACATAATTCAGGTAAGACAACCAAACAAATAAAAACATCATTCCATCAATTAGTTAGATGTTATAAATGTAGTTTAGCGTGAAATCATTATCTTGTATACTTGGCTTTTAAAAAAAGGTATAACAGCTTTACAAATACATTTAGACTTAAGTCCTTTTTACGCACACAATGCAGGTGGTCCCAACGTGGTCGGTTTCCGAAAATTGATTAAATTGTAAAGTTATTTGTTTAGGAGTGCTGTTAATTAATCGTATTAATAACTTAATAGGTTCCATCAAAGAATACCGTCTTGTTTAAAAATATGTATTCAGTTTAGAGCTTATGTTTATGGAGCAAGGTTCAAAATCTATTCATTTCAAACGAGAGATTATTTCAGACCTAGGATGTCCACTGCTGGACACAGGCCTCCTGAAAAGACTTCCATTCGGGCCGGATAGAGGCGACCATCAGCGAGTCCCCGCAACCCTAACCAGGTCGTCCGACCACCTTGCAGGTGGCCCCTCCAAGCTGCGCTTGATGGTACGCGGTGTCAACTTGAAAACCTTTCTGCCCCAACGGCCATCGGTACTTCGAACTACGCGTATGTGTCCTGCCCATTGCCACTTCAGTTTGCTTACCCTGGGTTCGTCTACGAATCTTTTCATAAAAAAAGACACTCAAAATAAATAAATATTAGGGGACAATTTTAGATAAATCGAACCAGTACCATTGTAAGCTTAATGAGACTTGTGTTATAAGGGCTAACGACGACATATTTTATCTAAGACATATATTACTTAGGTACTAGAAGGTACCGCAACTTCGTTCGTGGAGAAGAAAAAGTCATAACCCCTCTTTTTTGCTTCAATGTAGCGTATTATAAAAAGTATCCTATAACTATCTGTGAATGCCCTGCTACTCGTGTACCAAAAAGTTGAAATCTGTTCAGCCATTTTGGCGGGATGAAGCCACAATGACACACATCGAATCCAAAAAAATGTGACCTCCAAATAGTTCGTAACATTTTTTTTTAAATATCTTCAATGTACAGACATTTAATTTTTACAACTTTATAATAGTATAGATTGTCTCGGTGATATCTTTTAACCTAGCCCCAGTAGCGGTGTTCTGGCGGTCGTTCCCCGAAACAGACCCTCATTAGGAGCCGCAGGCAAGCGCTTGTCCACTGTCGGTGTCGACATTCAGCTATAATTATGGACCATTCTAAAATATCCAACGCTAACCTAACTCATCCTATCCAATCTTACCGTATCATATCCTTTCCTTTCCATTTTCCAGCTCTCAAAAAGTACTTCAAAAAGTCTCTATTGGCAAAGGCATATCATAGGGTAGAGGACTATTTAAGAGACAAAATGAAACAGAAACCATATAATTTACTTTTACACGGTTCTTATAAGGTGGCATATCAAACGTACTTAAGTTGTTTTAAATAAAAATTATATGTTGATTTTTTATCTTGTATAATTATTATTATTTTACTTTTATAAGTTTTGATATGTTTTCTGGGAGAACTACGCATTAAGTTTATACTTAACACATATAGATATATTTAGGATAGGCTAATTACAAATCTTCTAAAGATTTATTTAGAAAGAATGACTGACTGTTGAGTTTGTTTCGGCTTTCTTGTCAACAGTGGTCTCCTCTTGGGAAACGCCGTAAAGTCAGACTTGTGAAAGTGCCCTTGCGGCCTACTTACAGAATAAAGATCATTATTTCATTATTTAATCATCCTATCCTATTTATTTATTTATTACTAAAAAAGTTACACAGCATTACAGTAAAAACTAAGGCACCGTGCACTACAAAAAATAAAAACATACAGATAAACTTAAATCTAGTTCGAATTAGTCGACGTAACTCCGTGGCTTCATTGCGTCGACTGATCTGGTGTAGGATTCAGCAGATTGCCCCGGAACTGCCGAAACACTACACCCTTCGGCCAGATGTCTACACTTGCGATGTCCTGCAGTGGCCGCGGTACGCGCATCACAAATGAGCTGAAGTGCACGTAGTGGCGGGATCTATACCATTCTATCCAATGTTATCTCTACTCATACCATGATATTATATCCTATACTATCCTACTCTATCGCAACCTGTCTTTACCGTGTGACCGTGACCTTTTGACAGGTTATCAACTAATAATAATTAACAACCTTGCAACGCATTCTATGATTGTTAAGTAAAATTAAAATAACACCGAATTATTCCGTCCTGTGTGTGCAAGATATGTGAAGTGGCGTGATTATCCTGAAAACTGAAATATAAAATTTTATTTTATTAAAAATTCAATACCTAATTTAAATTTATTTTTAATGAAAATGATGGCAAGAGTCTCGACGGGATGTGCCTGGTCCCGTGGACAATGGGTCGAATGCTGGTGTGGAACGCTACATGCGTCGATACACTAGCGCCGTCGCATCTGCCATGGACCTCAGCAAATGCCAGCGCAGCCACTGAGGTGGCTGAAATGTGTAGGAGCGAGCAGGGTCTCGGTTCCAAATACCATTTTATGCCATTCGGCGTCGACACTCTGAGCCCGTGGGGTCCATGCGCCTGCCTCCTTTAGTGGTAATGAATTTATCAGTCTATGTGTGTATGTATGTATGTATGTATGTATGTAAGTTTGTTCCTATCTGGCACTCTAGAGACCAAACGCGTGGACTGATTTTGATGATTCTTACGTCAATCGATTTGTCTTAACTGTCCGAATGTCACTAAAGACATGAAAATGATGAAAACTCAAAATGGCGATAATGAGACGCCATAATGTGAAAAAGAAAAAAATGAAAATCGACGTACTACATCAAGTGGGGTATCAATGAATAGGGATTTTAATCATTATTAGGTTTCTTTTATCATTTTTAATTTGGAATTACCAGTTAGGAACTATAACGATTTAAAGTTGGTTAGAAAGCCGTTCTCACTAAATTTTCATTTAATTGTATTGTAATAAATCTGTGCAAGCTTCTCAATAACCCTTACGATAAAGATTGCGAAATTGAATGACTTTTATAATTTTAACTAAAAAGTATAAAATAAAAAAAATTAAAAAAACACAAGTAACCCGACTACGTAAAAAACTAAAAATAAAAAAACAAGTTCTAGAAATTTGTTAAGTTATAATGGAAATCTTTCGTGATTCATGATCGATACTCACAATATAACAAATACTAAATTCTAATATGGAACATAGCGATTTTAAACAGTCGGGACCCATTGTTGGGAAGGTTTGCGTCGATCTAGATTTCTTATGGGTCCCCACTGTTCAAAATCGCTATGTTCCATATTACAATTTATTATTTATTATATTGTGAGTATCGATCATGAATCATGAAAGATTTCCATTAAAACTTAACAAATTTCTAGCACTTGTTTTTTCTTTTTAGTTTTTTACGTAGTCGGGTTTTTGTTTTTTTTATTTAGTTATGATTTAACTTTTTAAAATTGTATTTTTTTTTACAAGCCTGTGTTTGTGTCCCACTGCTGGGCAAAGGCCTCTCCCTCGGATCTCCACAGGTCCCTGTCTGATGCCTGTTCCGGTCAGTTCTTGGAGAATGCGTCTAGGTCATCCCGCCATTTCCGTCTGGGCCAGCCCCGTCTGCGTCGTCCATCTTTAGGCACCCACTTAGTTTATAATTATAATATATTTTTTTATGTTTTATAATGGAATAGAAAAATGATAAGTAATAGTATTAACAATATCTTTACTATTATAAAGTTATAAAAATGAAATTTCTGCGTATTGAAAACATAAAAAGAATTGTTACGGACTATTTGGAGGTATAAAATATATATTTTTTGGTATAAAATATAGTTTGTATGTGTCGTTGTAGCTTCATTACACAAAATCGGCTAAACGAATTTCAACAATTTTTGGTACACGGGTAGCTGGGTATCTCCAGATGGTTATAGGATACTTTTTACCCGACTACGCTGAAGAAAAAAAGAGGGGTAATGACTTATACTCCTCCGCGAACGAAGTTGCGGGCGCCTTCTAGTATTTTATATATTTTGTAATTTAACTGATATATTTATGTTTGTGTTAATTTAAAATCGATGGCTTAATACCTAAATAACAATAATTTTATTTATACTTATCGGGCGGGTTGTGTCGACGGCAGTGGCGCGCGCGCACCTAAGCCTCCGCACGCACGCTTTCGGGAAACGCTAACTATAGTTTAATGATACGCTGCGTCTACCTGCGCCTGCGTCGATATCATTGCGATGACAAATCTCGTGCTTGTTGTAGTACCCGAGCAACTGAGCTTGCTCGGTGGCTGGACGATTTTTTGGTTTTTAGAGGATAGAATATCAAGTATTTTTTCAAAAATCATGTTTCACTATCACGATCACCGTAATTTTTAAATTGAATTGGCATGGCACAAAGGCACTGGCTTAAATCCAGTTAGGTTCGATTTTACCAACATAGTATAAGTCTTATTCCAATAACAAATCATTAATTACTCGAAACGTAAGTAAACTTATTTTACGTTTCACCAATATTTAACCTAAGGATAAAATCTCAAGAGTAGAGTAAACTCTTATACCGCCAATTGCGGCTAAGTAAACTGTTAGTCGTAGATTAGTATTGTCATTGTCACTGTCAATTAAATTCCATACTTATTTTCCATTTGATGACCCGAACAAGTTTTAAAAATATGCAGCACCATTGCTCGAGCATGCGACAAACTGTCTATCTGTACTTGGGTGCATGACAATTTCAATTAATTCATTCGTTCAACGTTACTAGTAGACTAGCGTGGTGAAACGAAATTTCAGTTAAACATCGAGTAAATCGTTAGAGTAAAGTTATACCGGGGTAGTCATTCTCGTGTAAATAAAATCTAGATAAAATCGACCCTTAGAGTCTTCAAATTTGTTCATTGTTTAACTCACACACTTGAAAAGCAAAACTCTGTCCAAACACCAAATTTTATTCAAATCGTTAGAGCTTTTTCCGAGAAACCTATCACGTAAATGTTTACGAAAGAGATGTGAATTGTAAGGTACGAATTGCTCGTTTAAAGCAATTAAGTTACAGGAAATCGCAGATTATTTAATATGACACGAATATATAATAAAGAAAAAAATGAAGGAAAATTATCTGCATGACAATACATTGTAAAAAAATTAAACCAGAAAAAAACGCGATTCTTGTATGGGCCTTTACATTTAATACATTTTTATTATTCGTTAACAAGGAACCAGAGAAAGATTTAGAATTTAAGAGAGATCATCTATTCAAATATGTCTTTTCACTTATTTTTATGAAAATGAGATGTACAGACATTTCATTTGTACAACTTTATAATAATACTAGATGGCGCCGGCAACTTTGTTTGCGAAGGAAAAAAAGTCATAGCCCCGCTTTTTGTCTTTATCGTAGTCGGATAAAAGTATCCTATAACTATTTGTGAATGCCCAGCTACCCTGGTACCAAAAATAGTTTATATCCGTTTAGCCGATTTTTCGTGATGAAGCCATAACGACACATACGTACAAAAAAAAATCCAAAATATTTTTCGATGCAGTTTTTTTTTTTAAATATCTATAACTAGAAGGTGCCCTCAACTTCGTTAGCGGAGGAGAAAAAGTCATAGCACCTCTTTTTTTCTTCAGCGTAAAAAATATTATTATAACATTTGTGGATACCCAGCTACCCGTGTACGTTTTGGCGTTATGAAGCCACAACGACACATACAAAAAATCTAAAAAACTTTTTTCTAAATTATAAATGCTCAGCACGCTGTGCGCTGACGGCAGAAAAGACGGTTAAAATGCAAAATGCAAAGATCTTGTAACAAATAGTGACAAGATTTGAAGACAAACTGACTGGACTCTGTAGCTCAGTTGGCAGAGCGTGCGCCCCGGCAAGGCACAAGGCACTGGTTCAAATGTAGTCGGAGTTTTGATTTCTTTTCATTATTTAGATCTTTGTCTTCATAAGAATATAGTTTCTTTATGAAGGAATTCACTTTAAAAATCAAGAAGACCGTGATAGTGAAACATCAAGATTTTCGTAAAAAAACATTTTTTTTTTCTATTTAGTGTCTCTCAAATAGTTCGTCTAACTTATTTTTTTGAAAATATCTTCAATTTACAGACATTTAATTTCTACAACTTTATAATACTATAGATATCTAAAGGTTATATTCTCATCATTACTAAATTATGATTCAGACCCATCGACCGATACAAATGCAATACACATACATACAAAATATTCGTAATATACGAGTAAGTATACTCGCCATCAATATTGCAGCAAACAGGATCTTGATAGCAGACTCTATTGTCAACGCGTTAAAGTGCATGTTCAGATATGTTTGACCCTGATACAAGTATATTTGATAGCGACTGTACATTAAGTACACTAACCGCCCAATATTTGCATAGACGCCCACGACCCACAATGGCGAGGTGTGGCGGCGCCATGTCAAGTCTCCCCTCCCAACATAATTATACTTACGAAAACACATTTAAAGTGTTTTCGTTTACCATAAAACCACCCAACTATAGTTCAAAATCTCCAAACTATGGTCCAAATGAAATCAAATTTTACTCACCAGTTGGTATTCTATTATTATGAACTAGAAGGAACTACGTTCGCGGAGAAGAAAAAGTCATAACCCCTCTTTTTTCTTTAGCATAGTCGGGTAAAAAGTATCCTATAACCATCTGGAGATACCCAGCTACCCGTGTACCAAAAATAGTTGAAATCCGTTTAGCCGATTTATCGTGATGAGGCCACAACGACACACACAAACATACATAAAATAAAAAAAAATATATTTTTCGTTTCAGTTACCTCTAAATAGTCCGTAACAATCTTTTTTTTTTAAATATCTTCAATGTACAGAGATTTCATTTTTACTACTTTATAATAATATAGATGTGGTCACAGGCAAAGTCATTTCATTATAATTGAAACGAATTTTTTGTCAAAATCTTTAAAAATGATTATTTACATGTTATTTTCTTTCTGGACCATAGTTTGGGTGCCTGGACTATAGTTGGGTGGCTTTAAGGTATTAATTCATCTACCGCTTTACATGTAAAAATTACTTGCTAAATTGTATCAAGACCTTAGAGTTTCACCATCAAATAGTTTGTAACATCCAAAGCCCACCACTTAGATGGTTGGCAGTCATCAACTGTGCGTTGTGCTAGAAATTTCCTGATGCACGACTGAACTGCGGAATAAATAATCGATTTTTTTGTATGTTTGTATGTATGTAGCTACGCATCACCAGTTGGGTATAGGATACTTTTTATCCGACGACGCTGAAGAAAAAAAGAAGGTTATGACTTTTTTCCCCTCCGCGAACGAAGTTGCTAAGGTGCCCTTCTAGTAATAAAGAACAGAATGTATATAAAAAAAAACTCCGCTGAGTTGCATGCTTCTTTGTCACCTTAAGTATTTACGGTGACAAAGTTCTACAAAAACAACTTTTACTATTAACCTTTTACCAAACGCATTAACCAAATTCACACGAAAAACATCAGAGTTATAATTTGATTGAAGATAACAGCTAACTAAATAAATTATTTAATATCATTTTACTCGGTTTTCCATTAGCTGAGTGCTTACGCATACAATGGTAATGCATTTAGTGTATTAAATGGCAAATGTAATATTCTTAGGTACCTATGTACTTAAAATTAAATATGTATTTTATTGATTTAGATTTTACCATAAATATCCGTTTGATTTAAATGGTTTACAGTTTACCCGAATCTGTCATAATCATCATTTGGCATAATTTTATTTCTGAACACGTAAACTTTTCAGGATTGTTATAAAACCAACCTGACCTAACCTAATGCATGTATCAGGACAATGCCTTAAAAAGTCCTTAAAAATTCTGCAGTTTCACAAAAAATGCATTATGCCAAATTATGTATTATGCAAAATGATGATTATGACCAAAAAGTTTATGCCAGATGAGGGTAACTGGATTTAAATAAAACAATTTAAACGAATTACATCGCGTATATTATTTGAATCAGATTTGAGGAAGTATAATCCCTTTTATCCATACTAATATTATAAATTTGACGACCGGTTTGGATCAGTGGGAGTAACGTTGCCTGCGAAGCTGAGGTCCTGGGTTCAAATCCCGGTAAGGGCAAATATTTGTGTGGTGAGCATAAATATTTGTTCCTGAGTCTTGGATGTTTTCTATGTATATAAATAATATATCTATTAAATATATCGTCGTCTAGTACCCATAACACAAGCCTTATTGAGCTTACCATGGGCCTAGTTCGATTTGTGTAAAATTGACCCGTAATATTTATTTATTATTTATTTAAATGCGAAAGTGTGTCTGTCTGTCTGTCTGTTACCTCTTCACGCTTAAACCGCTGAACCGATTTGGATGAAATTTAGTATGGAGATAGTTTGAGTCCCGGGGAAGGCCATAGGCTTTTTATATCCCGGAAAAATACCCTTATCCGCGATAAACGAGTTTAAGGCCGACGAAGTCGCGGGCAGAAGCTAGTGAGATAATATACGCGATATAATCCGTTTATTTTTTTTATTTAAGTGCGTGGAAAATAAGTCAATATTATATCTTTTTGATTTATTGGCTAATAGAAGGTGGGCACCTTCATTCGAATAATAAATAAATGACCCTTTTTTTTGCTTCAGGGTAGTTTACTAAAAAGTATCCTATAACCGTGTTCTTATGTCCATTGATCCCTGTACTAAAAATAATTGAAATCCGTCCTGCCGTTATGGCATGATTGGAACACAAATATATTATACAAAAAATACATATTTTTATTATTCCGTTATTAAAACCTTTTCCGCCGCTTTGTTATTAATAATATATCTTCAATGTATATTTTTTTTTTGATAAAAAATTAAGAATAGTATTAGAAGGTGCCCCCCAAACTTCGTCAGCGAAAGACAAAAACATCATAACCTTCTATTTTCTTCTGTTTCCGCGATTATTACTCATTGAAATAAAACAATTTAACGGATTATATCGCGTATATTATCTCATTTTAGTTCCCGACGTTTCGGAAGCTTTCCAGCTTTCCATGGTCACGGGAGGACCATGACCATGAGGATGGGAGGATGAGATAATATACGCGATATAATCCGTTAAATTGTTTTATTTCAATCATAACCTTCTGTTTTCTCAGCGTAGTCGAGTTAACAGTATCCTATAACTATCTGTGGATACCCTGCTACCCATGTACCAAAAATAGTTGAAATCTGTTCAGGCGTTTTGGCTTGAGGAAGCCACAACGACACATACTACCATACAAAAATAAATCGATTTAGTTCTCATACTAAAAGTTGATCGTCATTATGCCTCGGACAGTAACATTTTGTATCATGTCTTAGAAGTAACCTTACATTAAATGTACAGACTTTCCATTTTTACAACTTTATAACAATCTAGAAGTTGTAAAAATGAAATGAAACTTAGGTGTGAAAAATGAAATGAAGTGGGTCATACTGATTCTAGAATTTAGCCGTCTTTCCTGTGGACAACGCAATAGTTAAGGGCTTGGGTACATATAACTGATATTTTTATCGCTTAGAGCTAGAGTATTAATCAATTTGTACATCACCTATAGGGCACTGAGAAAAAATAGTATTTAAAGCCCTTAACTTTCGGGTGTCCACAGGAAAGACGCATAACGCTAACTCATACCAAAAATCAGTATGACCCAAGTAGCATGTATAGTTATAATAATATTAATATTTTCTTTTGTTTCCGCGATTATTACTCATGTTTTTTTTTAAATGGGTAGTTTGCACAAATTGTAACTTTGACAGAGGAAAATACATCTTTTCTCAGTCCACCCGTGACCATGGAGAGCTGGAAAGCTTCCGAAACGTCGGGAACTAAAATGAGATAATATACGCGATATAATCCGTTAAATTGTTTTATTTCAATGTATAATAATATTGCTATCCGACACACCTATAGTACCTACATCATTATTATTTACTTAGAAATGTGCATGTCATGGACACGTGATATTTCCGCAACACGTCATTTAGATTCTTATAAAATACCTACACGAGGCGTTCTTAATACATTATCACAACAGAACAAACACAGCTTATAATAGAACTAGCTTATGCTTGCGACTTCGTCCGCCTTAAATTCGTTTATCGCGGATAAGGGTATTTTTCCGGGATAAAAAATAGCCTATGTCCTTCCCCGGGACTCAAACTATCTCCATACCAAATTTCATCGAAATCGGTTCAGCGGTTTAAGCGTGAAGAGGTAACAGACAGACAGACAGACAGACAGACATTTATAATATTATAGTATAATAGTATATAGTATATAGTATGGATATAGGACCTAGGCGATACTTCCAACTTTATTTAGATACTAGAAGGTGTCCGTAACTGCGTTCGCAGAGGAGAAAAGTCATTAGGTACCCCGCTTTTTTCTTAAGCGTAGTCGGGTAAAAAGTATCCTATAACCATCTGGATATACCCAGCTACCCGTGTACCAAAAATAGTTGAAATAAAATGTGTACCAACAAAAAACTTAAAATATTTTTTTAATTCAATTACCTTCAAATAGCCCGTATTTTTGTTTTGTCAATATCTTTTATGTACAGACATTTAATTTTTACAACTTTATAATAGTATAGATATAGTTATCTATAAAAATTGCTCGTTTAGTTACTCAAACACAGTTTAAACTTCTTTCGAGACTATGGACATAACGCGACGTCTTAGACGTCGAATAATCATCGCAAGGAAATGAACTAAATCATACTTATTTACGCGTGATTAGGCCTCGTATTGTTGTGTTGTGATAATGATTGAAAATCGTTGAGAATGAGTTTAAATCAACATTTTGGTCTATGTCAAATTATGCCTGAAAGGTCCGTTGTCATAAAATGTTATATTCCCATAATATCTGCATTCTCATAATGTCAGAAATTATACTACAGACGAGCTGACATTATGGAAAGCAGACATCTTGGGAAAAGGACTTGGAAACTGACATTTGGCCTGAGCCAAATCTACGTAATATCAAACATATATCAACCATATATCAATCATATTATTTTTGTAGGGCTTCGCAGAGCTTTCGTTTACAATTAACATAACTGAGTGGATATAAGTAGGTTCAATGTAGCATTTTATCTATTGTAAAGAAATGGTCCCAGAAAGATACATAATAATATAAGAAAGATAAATAAATATACATAATGAATTTGAGATGGCGGAGAATGGAGTGAACAAGTTGGACGGAAAGAGTCACCAATGAGAAGATTTTGGATAGGGTAAAGGAAAAAATATATACTACATGCCAAAAAAAAACGATGAGGGAAAATGGTAGGACATTTAATACGACACAACGATCGAATACAAAAGATAATAAATGGAAAAAAATAGGGAAGGAGAGGAAGAGGAAGGACAATAATCAATTATATAGACCAGATAAAGGGAACGGTAGGCGTCGTGACGTATCAAGAAGTTAAGAAACTTGCATTAAGAAGACAGGACTGAAGGGAACTGCACCGTCAAACTTTTAAATAATGAATGAATGAATGATCCCTATCGTCCAACTTGGACGGGTGACATGAATCGGTGTGGATGTGGATAAACTCATTATTTTATTATGTTTAATATACAACCATACCCTGGCTTTTAAACCTTGACGCTGGCAAAATTGTCCTAAAGGCCAGAAGCCATTAAACTTAAAAACTGAACTGAAATGAGAATGAATAACAGAACATGGTGAAATTTTCATCAATAATAAGTAACTATTATACTTAAGTTAAATGATCTGATTAGGTTTTTCTGAGTTTTCCCTAATCCTTGCAACAAATGTTGGATCATATTGTATGTTTCCCAGCAAAGACTTCTCTCAATGTAGCTGACAATTCGAAAGTGCTTGTATCTAAGCCTACTTGAATAAAGGGTATTTTGATTTGATTTCATTGATTGGACCCTTCTCCCTTTTTACCAGCGTTTAGTTAATGTTTATGTTTGACTAAGTATTCAACTGTCAGGCAAAAATTTAACCACTGCGTAATTTTCCCTTTGATTTGGTGTCCGACAATTTTCCGTCGGCGCGACATAACTTACTTATATTTGACGTACATTTAAGTTGTGGCAATCACATGTCTATTAATACAATTAAAATAGATAAACTATTCACTTTTAAGCAACTAGGTACATAATTTAATTTAGGAAAATGAGGTGAAAGACCTCTGCCGTCGGAAAAACATAATAAAGTTGTAAAAATTAAATGTATGTACATTAAAGATGTATTAAAAAAAAAGATTGTAACGGACTATTTGGAGGTCACAGCATCAAAAAATATTTCTTTTGAATTCTTTGTCTGTTTGTACGTGTCGCATGATGATGCCACAACGGCTAAACGGATTTCGAGTATCTTTGGTACGCGAGTAGCTGGGTATCCACAGATGTTTATAGGATACTAGCTTTTGCCCGCGACTTCGTCCGCCTTAAATTCGTTTATCGCGGATAAGGGTATTTTTCCGGGATAAAAAGTAGCCTATGTCCTTCCCCGGGACTCAAACTATCTCCATACCAAATTTCATCCAAATCGGTTCAGCGGTTTAAGCGTGAAGAGGTAACAGACAGACAGACAGACAGACAGACACACTTTCGCATTTATAATATTAGTATGGATATTTTACCCAACTACACTGAAGAAATAATGAAATAATGATCTTTATTCTGTAAGTAGGCCGCAAGGGCACTTTTACAAGTCTGACTCTACGGCGTTTCCCAAAAGGATACCTACCACTGAGGAGAAGAAAGCCGAAACAAACTCAACAGTGAGTAATTTTTTCGAAATAACTCTTATATATATTACAATATTTGCTTAGCCTATCCTCAATATATGTTTTGAGTATAAACTCAACGCGTAGTTCTCCAAGAAAATATATCAAAACTTATAAACGTAAAAGAATAATAGAAGATAAAAAATCAAAATATGATTTTTTATTGAAAACAACTTAAGTACGTTTGATATGCCACCTTATAAGAACCGTGTCCGGGTAAAAGTAAATTATTTGGTTTCTGTTTTGGGCTATTTGGTTTCTGGTTGTCTGTTAAATAGTCCTCTTCCCTATAATATGCCTTTGCCATTAGATACTCTTTTAAGTATATTTTGAGAGCTGGAAAAAAGGGGGTTGACTTTTTCTCTTCCGTGTACGAAGTTATTGCGGGCACCTAGCTTATAACAAATTTGTAAATGGATTAACCGTAATTTTACCTTTAATTTGACAGTGTAATGGTAGTTAGGCTCTGTTGATGATATTTTGTTTTCTATAAAAAAAATCGCAACTGTTTAATTGCAAACTGAACTAAACTCTAAGTTTTGTTTTTGTATATTTTTCTATAATCGAAGTTTAAAAAGTGTAAAGTTAAGTATGTGTGTCTATATGGACTATTATGTAACTATAGTTGGTATTAAAATATTTTTATGAATTATTATAGAAAATAATAACAGGGATGATGACTAAATTTGAATTAGTAGTCCTTAATGTAGATGAATAAAAAATATTGTACCTGCATTTTTTTCTTTTTTTACTTAATCAAAAAATAATGTCGATACAAATAGTCAGAATGTCGCGTGAGCGTGTGACGTCACGCCTAGGTACAGTTTATATACCTAGTTTATAAAATAATAACGTCACGAGCCCCTTAACTTTAATGCGATTTATCTAAATATTTTCATATTAATTAGAAAACAAAAACAAAAAAAATACATTTCTAATGTTTTTGATTATCTAATATTGACAGACTTATTAGAATTTTGATTTTCGTACCACTGGAACATGCGTATTAAGTAAAAACACATTTTATTAATATAGCAAACATCCAATCAAAAGTGACTTACTCAACAAAACATTATATTCTATTTTTTATTTAAATTAGCAATCCACATAACACAGTTTTCTCACAAACAATAATAACCTAACTTCTGAAAAGCTTCCGCTACTCGCCGATAGATGGCGCCGTAATCTCCGGCCGGCGATAATTGTCTCTAAACTAATTGTAATTATCTCATGTAGCATTTAAACTGACTTATGCCTGTTAGCTTAGTTTTTACGGCGCAAGAATGCTATTGAAGCTAAATTGAGACGTCAAAGATTGCCTATTAACAGTATTAACAATTAAAGTTTAACCGTTTTGGTAGAATAATCGAGGCAAATTAGTTTTTATGAGGTGTTAGGTCAATTAGCTAATGTTTTAAAGGAAGTTTTGTCACATTACGAAGTAGTTAAAAGCTAGCCATATATGTTTATTTACCTATTTTATATTGTAGGAGGAGTACACTGCAGCTTATCGAGATTTTATCTGTATGGCATAAAACATACATAGGTTAACACCCAGAGTCGTGGCCGAAGCGTCATTTACTCATATTTAAAGAAAAAGGTGGTTATAAGCCTTTTCTTGGGCAACCCGGTGGGAATCGGCTTATATGGACACCACGCCACTAATACATACATACATATGGGTCTCCTTCGGAATAGGGAATATGCATGAATTTTTATTTTTGTTTTATTAAAAGCTCATTCATGTAACAAACAGTGGACAATAATATTTTTTCGAATAACTATAGAAATAACCATGATATAAGCCATCAAAAATTTCATTCTATCTCTTTCTAGCAAAACAGAATTTAATATCGAGTTTATATGGCTGCAGTGCACTATGACGTAACAGTACACGTCGGACCTCTCTGTCAAATCGCTGTTGAATTAGTCGTTTAAAATGCCTATATCATGCCGATTTTAATTTTAATTTCACGTTTTGAAATAGTTTTTACGGTATTTTGATATTTTGTTAAGAAAAGCAATATAAAAATGTCATGCATGTACCCTATTCCTAATTTCGTTCGTTCTAATGTATCGTTTGTCCTAACGCATTTTTTTTTTACAAACCGTAAATTCTTCGGCATATTTTAGAAGATCATCGTATAGATTAGGTTAGGTTTGGTTAAAAAAGTTTACAGTGTCATATAAAAATGCGTTAGGACAAACGATGTTAGGGATTTCGATATAGATCCCATACATATACTCACACTGGGGTAGGCGGAGTCTACCGAATGCCAGAATGCGGTCATTAAACACTTCTTTCGCTTCATACAATACATTTTTTTACGAAACATATATGGCTGTAACCATGTATCTTTTTATGACATAGGAGGCAAACGGGCAGATGGGTCGCCTGATGGTGAAGCGACCACCGTCGCCCATAGACACGTGCATCACCAGAGGAGTCACAAGTGCGTTGCCGTCCTTTCAGTACGCTCTTTTCTTGAAGGTTTGAAGGTCGCATCGGTCCGGAAATACTGCAGACGGCAATTTATTCCACAGTTCAGTCGTGCGAGGCAGGAAATTTCTAGAAAAACGCACAGTTGTGGACTGCCAACTATCGAAGAGGTGAGGGTGGAGATATTGTCGCGTAGGGCGATGACGTAAAGGTTCAGCTGGGATCAACCCGAACAATTCCTCGGACCACTCCCTGTTATACAAGCGATAGAAAATGCAGAGCGAGGCTACATCTCTACGCAATGCCAAGGAGTCAAGCTGATCTGAAATACGATGGCAACCGACGATACGAGTAGTTCTTTTCTCTCTTTCCAATCGTGCCCTCATTACTGAGGATCGTGGTCACTGGAACCGCCCAAACGGACAATTTGTCTTCAACGATTCCGGTCCGAAGTAGCCCTCACCACCTGGTAAAATTTTGATGAGGAGGTGGATGACCCTTGATCGGTCCCAGTCCCTGATATTTATTATTATTATATAGACCAGACGGTTGTCGGAACTTCGTTGTCCGGAGGAGAAAAACTCATAACCCTTTTATTTTGCGTAGGCGGAAAAAAAATATCCTATAGCCTTCTGTGGATACCCAGCAACCCGTGTACCGAAAATAGATAACATCTGTTTAGCTGATTTGGCGATAGTAATGATTTGTTTCCCCTCCTCTGACGAAATCGTGGGTAGCTTCTTCTATAAATAAATTTATACATGTGCAAAGATTCCCTATGACGTCAAAACTGTTATCTTTACTTGAACAAATATAACACAAGCAAATTAGTTATGAAGAAGCTCGTTACGCGGCAGCGAAAGGCTCCAACTGAATAAATGATATTTTTGCGTGAATAGCCTCGTTAGATCTGCTTCACTCAAAGCTCCTAGATTTTAAGGTTCCGTGCCCTATTTCTAAGTCTGTCCTAAAGGAAATACTGCCTGAACACACACACAAGGTTTAACTTGCAACTTACGAACGTTGCAAGTTTATAAAACTTGCATACGTTCAGTCAAGTGTAAACACAAGACCCAAAACAGAAACCAAATTTACTTTTACTTGGTTCTTATGATGGCATATTAAACGTACGTAAGTTGTTATAAATAATCATATTTTGCTTTTGACGTGATAACGTCCTGTAAATCGATGAACGCCGGCTGCACACACGAAAAAGTGTCACGAGCCGCTCATTACTATAAAACCCGCTGTGCACTTATGAGCTCCTGGTACTGCAAAACTAGGGTTAGTCTCTAATCTTCTGACTCTGAGTTAAATTAGTTAACTCTGGACTGTGCAAGTGGCCCTTAATGCCTGATTACCAGACCTCGAAGTCGCGGTGGCGATAACATCAATTAACTAGGGATTTCCTTCCGATATAAAATTTATCGATAACTGAATGCTTATTCGGAATTGACATTTCATATATTATTAGCTGTAAAATTTACAGAATAATTGAAAATTAACTAAACTGTGATGATTACTTCCCGTCAATGTTACCTATATAGGAGTTTATAGGATACTTCTTAGGAATTTTAAAATTCAAATAAAAATCAACCTTTACTACTAAATATTTTTTTCATCAATTTTAATGCAAAGTAAACTGAAACCTAGAAATGCATTTCATCATTTTCATTTAATCAATGATGAACTTTATATTAGTAACAAGTAACAAAGTATTTTAATCTTGTGTTTAGTACTTCAAATAGCATACAAATTGTTACGCATTGTTTCCAAATAGATGGGAGAACGAGATCTATTATTTATAATTTATAAGCAAGGATCGGAAAAACGGCCGTCATTTCGAAAATGTAACCCTGTCCCGTACAGCAGAGACTTCATTATGTTAATAAAAAAAATATAAGTGTAATCTAAAATGACGTGCGTTTTTCCGATCCTTGTTTATAAGTTACGGTCTAACGGTGTATGGAAATTCGGCCTTATCACATAACATATTATGACCGTATCAACATTTTATAAGACTACAATAAAGTCAAAATTGGAAACGAAAAATTGGCTTTCTCCGTCATATTTTAAACATAAGTATATTTATAGTCAGTGAGTTTCCTTGGACACATGACATGATATACGACAAATGAATACACAAGCTGATTACCTTGTACCTTGAAATCGTGAGTAACTTTCAACCGATGTCGTATCAGTAATCAGTGGCTGTAATACCATAGTCCCTTTAAAGCCAAATGACTTGTGTCAAAAGAAACTGTTAGAGACCACAGTTTACATATAATAAGAAACCCTTTTTATAGGGATTTAAACAACACTACCTCGCAAACAGAGCACTTTAGTTCGTTTTTATATGTTTGCAAACCAAAAAAATAATAGTGCGTAGCGTCACAACCGTGGCACCGGTCTCGTACACGGACGTAATTGTTGATCAAATGTTCTTCCATAATATCAATCGCATTATAAAAGATATTTCTTTTTAGTTGAAGTGGCAGGTTCAAACCGGATATATTTTCCTTCAAAACGACCATCTAAAAATAGGAAATCAATTTAAAATACTTTTAAATCTCCTTATTAAATAACTAAAACATTGAAACAATAAACTTTACGTAATTTTAATGGCAGGATACTTACTAGGCCTAATAATCTTAATGGTTCTAATGTTTCTTGAATGTCATCGTCTTCGTGAATATGGTTGTCATTCACGTAATCAATGAACTTCTTGATTAATGTAGAGACAATCACTTTTTGAGACAATTCATATAACGTAATATTAAACATTTTTAAAATTTAGAGGACACATGAATATTTTTAAACAATAAATTGACATGCACCATAATGTTTAACCAAAATCTTACACTCGACATTTTTTTTTATATGATTTGGTCTTGTATAAAAAGGTTGAATTATTTCATTTCATTCTATTTTCATAATAACAAATTAATATCTGTTCAGCATTTTTTGGTGTAAGACATCTACGTCTTGGAGAAAATATCCATTTTAAATAGCTGAATGATTTTTCAACCTCGACCGATGTAATGGGTGCAAAATTAAATTTTTTAAAATGCTTCATTGTTGCTAATCTGTTTCCGGGGGATATTTCAACACTTTCGCCTTTATTTAGATTATTTATTTTAACTATAGTGTTAAATCCAATGTTCTTCTTAATAATTTGATTAAATTTATTATAAACGATTCTACCTTTATTATGTAAAAATACTGTCGACAGCTTCCTTTTTAAATTATTCACTATGTTAATACTTGTATCTAGTGTCAAAATTGGGGATTGCAGTGCTGTAATAGATGTTTGAAGCATACATAAACGTTCAGCAATGAATTTTAGATCCTCGTGTATATCAGGTGCATTTAACGAAATTTTGGCTTTACGAATTGATGAACAACCAGGTTCATTGAATGTATCAATTACTTCTTTAATTTCATTATGGTGTTTAAAATAATAATGTGCAGCTTCCAACCATGTGCCCCATCTGATGATTGTTGGTTTTGGTGGTAGTGGGATATTAGGTAACAACCTTTTAAACGTGTTAATCCTTTTTGGTGACTTGAGGAACACCTTTTTCACACTAGATATCAAATCATTGACGCGAGGAAATAAATGTCGCACTTGTTCTGCAACCCTGTTAATACCGTGTGCTAGACATGTCACGTGGGTCATGTTACAGAAAACACGGCTTAAATTTTTCCCAGCTTTAACCATATAAGGCACGCCATCAGTTAACAACAGTAAAACTTTTTGAGAATGGTTTGCACCCAATACATTTTGGAGAGACTCTGTAACTAATTGCGTTATTGTATCACTGTTTGTCCAATGCAACGCCTTACTTGCAATTAAATGTGGCATGCTCGGTTCGCCTTCAAGTTTACCAACTAAAACATTTGCAATTTGTTCTCCTTTCGCATTAGTCGTTTCGTCAACGGTCACATATATATATTTGTTTTTAATTTCAGAGCGTATATTTTGCATGGATTCGTTATACACTTTCGGAAGATAATGCTGTCTTATATATGATTCCGAAGGTATGGACGAATTCTTGTATTTTCCGTTGATACAGCTCTGTATAAATAAACAAAAATTTGGATTATCTAATTGATGCCAGGCAATGTTACATGTTACCAAGAATTTTGTTAAGTCCATATAAAACGAACGATTTTTCACGTGGGTGCCTTTAATGTGTGTTTCACTATTCAAGTGCTTCTTGACATTATATTTCTTAGCTACGAGGCTTATCTCACATTTAGTACAAAATATCTTAGATCCACGTATGCATAAATCCGGAGAGCTTTTTAGCCAAGAACGTAATAAATTTTCACGACACTGTTTTCTAGGTGGCATTTTACGCGTAATATTAATTCCATCGATTCTCTGAGCGGACAAGATTGTCATATTATGTCAACGTCATGTTTTATACCTACATCCATAAAGTATGAAAACCGTTATCTTCGTTAATCGACCTTTACGGACTTCAATCTTCATACTGTATAAATAATACAGTTTAATAGATATTGCAAGTTATCATTAAGTATCTCATAATCATAACATAAGTACTGTCATAAGAAAGTACAACTTATCGATAAAATAATATCGTGTGTCTCTCCCTAGCAAAATTGTATTCGTGCCACGGCGACTTCGAGGTCTGCTGATTACGGAAAAGTGTCACCTCGCGTTAATCTGCCATTAACAACTAACGGAGCATGGTGAAATTGGGCCTAAGACACTAACTGTTTCTACGCAAGCTAGTACCAGGAGTATATAAATGTGAGAAGCTAGTACAGGCCGCCTAGAGCGAGAACACACTCTTCTTCGTTATCAAGTAAAATTATCGTTAGTAACCAACTTTACAGATAACCATTTTTTTTATTGTACCCATTATATTTTTACTTTTATAATTTTTTAAGTTTTCTTAGAGAACTACGCATTGTGTTTATACTTAAAAACATATATTTAGGATAGGCTAAGTACAAATAATGTAATAGATAAGAGTTATTTAGAAAATGTTGGCCAAGTGCGAGTCATACTCGCGCACCGAGGGTTCCTTACAAAATATACGCTAACAATGGCCGTATCTATGAAAATCCAGTCTCAGCAGAACCCTACTATTAGAAAACTGTACGCGGTGTTCGATCATTTTATATTGGTTACTGACATAGACAGACAGACATAAAATTATACTGTTTTTAATATTTATTGTTATAGCATCAACAAAAATAGGTACAATTTCAGCTGTCTAGCTATCACGGTTCCTGAGATTCAGCATCGAGACAGATGGAAAGCCAAACAGACGGACAGCGAAGTCTTAGTAATAGGGTCCCGTTTCACCCCTTGGAAACGGAACCCTAAAAATGACTGAATATTATGCTTGTTTCGGCTTCTTATCAACAGCGGCCTCCTCTTGGGAAATAAATAAATAAATATTATAGGACTTTTTTTTACACAAATCGAACTAGTCCCATGGTAAGCTCAATAAGGCTTGTGTTATGGGTACTAGACGACGATATATTTAATAGATATATTACTTATATACATAGAAAACATCCAAGACTCAGGTACAAATATTTATGCTAATCACACAAATATTTGCCCTTACCGGGATTTGAACCTAGGACCTCAGCTTCGCAGGCAACGTTACTCCCACTGAGCTAAACCGGTCGTCAAATGAATGCCGTGAAAAAAATGCCGTGGAATCAGACTTGTAAAAGTTCTTTAGTCCCATGTCGTATCCACATTTGGTAGCTACCCTCGAAATGGGAGATATATTCCCAATTCTGCATCGGCACGGCATACCTTGGATTGGCGGAATAGAAGGAAGGATAACAGGGTAAAGAAAGGAATTGTACGACTTTAGACACGAGAAAGGGTTAAAGGATACTACTGTCCCGGAAGACTGTGTATAAGCTAGTAGCAACTCGGGGAGCCGGGGTCGCATACCCGTATACCATAACAAAAATGGCGGTCAGGCAACTTCGTATAGTAATCCCTGACTTTTACATTTTTACAACATTATAATATTATTGATTTTCTCTTTTCCATTGAAGAACAGCTCTATGTTTTCACGAATTCCGGAGTTACGCGGCTTCGTGTGACGTCACCCCCGTGACGTCACACGCTCGAGTTCTCCCTTTGACCGGTGATTACAGGCCATTGTACAACCCAGTACACCCCGCTGTAGACCAATCAACGAAGCGAGGGGATTATGAAAGAACCGTGTAAGAAATTATGTATATTCAATTAATAATACCAATGTACTTGTACATTATCTATTCTATAAATTCTAATATTATCTATACTATAATAGAGAATGGATGAAAATTTTCAAAAATCTTGAAACTATGAACATAGTTAGGAATAACCCTCCTTATTGTCAAAAAAAATTACAGATTTTTCTGTTGCTTAGAAAAAAATAAAAAGATGAAAAGGTGTTGGTGGGCCTATATACCTGCCTTATACGGTACGGCATATGCAGCATTGATATTTTCGAATTAAATGGCTGTTAATGTACTGTTATTCTTGCCGTACCGTATACGGCGGGCAAATAGGCCCACCAACACCTTTTCATCTTTTTATTATTTTCTAAGCTACGGAACAATCCGTATTTTTTTCTTACAATTAGGAGGCTTATTCCTACCTATAAACAAAATATCAAGATTTTTGAAAATTTTCATCAATTCCCGATTAACTTACTAATGAAGTTGTGAAAAAGAATTGTCTTTACATTGTAGATATTTTCAAAAAAGTAAGTGGAACGGACTATTTGGAAGTCGCTGCAGTCGCTGACCCGCGACACATACTGTCCGACCCGGATGACGTCATCACGGCTACCATCAAAAGATGGTACCCGGAAGACTCCTCCGACTCGGACACAGACGACGGACCCATCAACCATGTTGCTGACTACTACTTTGACCGGAACATAGACATATTCCGAAACCCACATGACGATTACGGATACGGACACGGATACGGACACCGGCGATCCCGCAGGCGGGGTCGTCCACCGCGATCTTAATACACGGGTCCCCACACGTTATCCCATACCCATCCTATTCCCCAAAAGCCCCAAACAAAACCCCAATGTCCTTAGCTAAGGCCACTGACCACAGACATGACATAGACCGGAAAGAAAATACCTAGGTACACTCCGACTGTCGTGCACTCGAGCACGGCAGTCACCAACACGTGGTGCCGGGAGCTGCTGCGGCAGCTCCGCCGCCACAACATATAGTTACGGTAACAGCAAAATTGCTAGCCGATATTCAGCATCATCAATCATCAATTACGAAACATAGGTCTTGTGATTTTTTTTGTATGTATGGTATATTATTGAAATAAAACAATTTAACGGATTATATCGCGTATATTATCTCATTTTAGTTCCCGACGTTTCGGAAGCTTTCCAGCTTTCCATGGTCACGGGAGGATCCTCCCGTGACCATGGTCCTCCCGTGACCATGGAAAGCTGGAAAGCTTCCGAAACGTCGGGAACTAAAATGAGATAATATACGCGATATAATCCGTTAAATTGTTTTATTTCAATGAGTAATAATCGCGGAAACAGAAGAAAATATTATGGTATATTATGTAAAAAAAACTAGTGTTAGTGTCAAAAGTTACATGAGCATTCTTAGTATGTTAGATCTGTCGGGCCCGTTGATTAGTCTAGCGGGGTGTACCGGGGGTACATTTTTGTAACGTTTTGAAGTCTTATTCCTTAAACGTTTATTCTCTCACAGAGGCCGCAACTAGTGCTAACTAGATTGTGTCCGAAAATTTCAATCCACGTACGTATAGTTGCGATAGCTCAGTTGGTCAGAGCACTTCTGCGTTAAAGAACAGGGCGCAGGTTCAAATCCTGCTGGCAATTTATAGGTCGCATTGATTTTTACCCTTACAATCGAACTCCGTGCTATAATAATTGTCTATTTTATTGTTACAAGGTAAATTTCCAGTGCCAGTTACTGAACCAATAGTTAGCACCTTCCATTTTAACTGTTACCATTAAAACAAGAGGACTGTCAATCGCGTGCCGACTGCAAGGGGATATCTATAGATACTATGAAAACGTTGTAAAAATGAAATGTCAGTGCATTTAATTTATTTTGATAAAAATGATTGAAACGGACTTAGGAGGTCACTGAATCGAAAAATATTTTTTTGATTTTTTTATGTTTGTATGTGTCTTCATGGCTTATCACGCCAAATCGGTTAAGTTGCATGTACATAGTTGCATGGGTAGCTGGGTATCCACACTTCCACAGATGGTTATAGGATACTCTTTACCCGGCTATGCTGAAGAAAATAAGAGGGATTAAGAGTTTTGCTCCTCCGCGAACGAAGTTGCGGGCACCGCCTGGTATGTTATGTTTGTATAAGGAACATTTAAATACAAAATTAAGTTTGAAGCTGAGTGTCACCATGTTTTGTTAATTATTCAATGTAGCAATTAAGAAAGAAAGAAAATACATTTATTCGAGGGCATATTTATACAGCAATACAAAAAATAAATTACTAAACTAAGTATGCCCCGAAATGGTCCCGCCTCAGCATAATGCTGGCTCTAAAGCCAGCGCTGGTCTTCCGGTGAGACCATAGGTGGCGCCACGGAGAACTGCACGCACGAAAACATTTTTATGAACGCAGCGTTAAGCAAGCTGTCAGGAGTTTCAATTGTCAAAAGCTGTCGAGTGGAATTGGAATGGAAAATCAAAATGGATAACAGAATGCATCGTACGTACAGCTCAGATTAATAATTATAAACAAGTACAAATAAGAAAAACGATTAAATAGAATAAAAACCAGTGGAACAAAGCAAAAATTTTGAACAGCACAAAGTGGAAAGTGTTCGGATGGTGAGCGAACCGAACATAAATCTTGTACTTACCAACATCTAATTATTTTTAATGATTTTTATATAATTTTAAATTCAAATTTTAATAGTTATCCAAATTTTTGAAATGTTATAATTTTAATCGTTTTAATTGTAATTTATTACTAATTTGGTTTTTGTAATTGTTTTAATTGTAATTTCTATTCAGTGATAATTTTAATTGTTTTAACGTTGTGATAGTTTTTATTTTAATGCTTAATTTTATTTTATGACATTGATGATGATTGGTTTTATATACATCACATGTACTAACACCTAGGTTGAGTTTACTAACACATTTTATGGATCATTGTTATCTGGAATAAATGAATAAATAAATAAATAAAATAAATACAAATAAATATTAGCAATAAAACAAGACAACCAAACACAAGTGGGACATAAAACACAGGTGACAATAAAATTTAAATTGTAAAAACAAAAGATAAAAAATTCATTAAAAACAGCTCAAATTAAAGTACATATTGTTGTGTAATTGGGACATAATCTACTGTTGACTCTTATAATCAGCCGTTAACAAACAGAGAGATGATGAAATACGGTTAAAGTATTAATAGGACTATGAGTCATCTTTAACGAACAGACAACCCTCTTTCACTAATTTATAGGTAAGATAAAGATGTTTGTAACCAGCTTTGATTGATAATCTCCGCAACGTATGCGAAAAACTTCAAACACGACATCATGCGAAAAACAATTATCGAAACCGAACTGTTTCAACCGCTAAAAACCATGTAAACGAACGTCAACTAATAGTATAAAAAATAGAGTTCATATTTCGATTGTTCGTTAATGTCAGTTAGGCTGTTTTTAAGTTGGTGGTTGCAAAAGGCTTGCGCGGTGCGTTTGGTGTGAGCGAGAGGGCTGCGAGAGCGGGAGGAGGGATAAAAAGTTGCGCGGGAGTGGAGGTGCTCGCATAGTTGGTGCGCGGCAAAGATAGGGGATGGAGAGTGGACAGTTGGGATTTTTCAGATGTTCAATAGGGAATATGCATGAATTTTTATTTTTGCTTTATTAAAAGGTCATTCAAACAACTAATAGAGTATTTTTTCGAATAACTATAAAAATAACCAAGATATAATTCATCAAAGAGTTCATTATATCTCTTTCTTGCAAAACAGAATTTAATATGGAGTTTATATGGCCGGAGTGCACTATGACGTAACAGTGCATATCGGACCTCTCTGTCAAATCCCCGTCAAATTAGCAGTTCAAAATGCCTATATCATGCGTATTTCTTGGCCGATTTTAATTTTAATTTCACATTTTGTAATAGTTTTTACGGAATTTTGATATTTATTGAGGTGAGAAAAGTGATTAAAAAAATTTCATGCATGTACCCTATTGGAGCTTGTACAGTCGCGTATAAAGACAAGTTTCCGATTTTTAACCTTCTTCCCTACCTATAAGTTCCGAAGTGTATTAAAAATAGTCAACTTCGAATGATTTTAGAAATCGATTAATTAGTTACTATTTACTTTACCATTCGAATATCAAAACAGTAGTGTACTAATCACTACAGTCGCATGAATGTTCGACTTTCGACTTCTGTTGTACGATGTGGCAAATACCGCAAAGTAGCGATAGGCGACTTTGAATGATACTAGTAGAATTATTTTATCTATTTATTTAAACTTTATTGCACAATACAAACTGTTACAAATGGCGGACTTAATGCCTTAAGGCATTCTCTACCATAGAGCCAAACAGAAACTAGTAGTTAGTGCAGAATCATTAATGTTGAGAATACAAAAAAAATGTAAAGAAAAGAGACACAAATCAACAAGCCAATATGCGTATATATTTATTTATGTTATTTATTTATCAAAATAATTACACAGTATTACAGTTAAACACTAATGCACTGTGAAATTCAGAATATACAACAGACACTATTACAAAACAATTTTACATTGAACACAGTTGACTGCAGAAGGGCGGTCATCCATCGTCCCACAAAACCTCATACATTCACCACATACTAACATCCAGCTACTTGCAAAAACATCACATTCGGGTGCTGATGCGAGAAGCTCGTTCAAATAGTGTAAAGCGCGAACAAGATGAGAATTTCTGTAAGACACAGTACGCGCTTTAGGTGCTGCCAGCAAATCGCGGGTACGTGGCCTGTAATTAAACCTGGATTGAGACAGTGAAGGCGCGAGAAGGCGTACCAATTGCGCCACCAATTCAGGGCAGTCTGACTCTCCACGCAATATCCGACACGCGCCTGTCATCAGGCAGTAATTTCGCCTTGCCTCCAGAGAATTAAAACCATTATATATTTATATACATACACACATATTATATTAAAATACAAATAGATAAATACAATGCAATTATAAAATATATATGTACCCTTACACCTGCAAAACATCACACAGACAATCAATCTTGAGATATAATTATTCGATTTTTAAGTTGTCTTACTGGCGGCGCTGGCGATGGCGTGTCGTGTTACTTTTTCAGAGATATGGGGCGACCCCTGTGACGCCACATATCTGTTGCTATATGCCGGTTGTACACTCTCAAGCTCGTCAGTGTCCCATCTGCCCCGTTAATCTTTGTGATCAAAGAGCCCGCCGCTCGAGGTTTTATTTTTAAAGCCACACAAAAACCTTAGGCCCTAGAATGTAGGCTTACCTAGATTTAATTAAAGTCTATTTTTTAGACCAGCCGATATCCTGATTGCGCGTGATTTCCGACAACCAGCGTAATGATTTAAGCGTAGAAATGTGAGAACTGTCACAACTATCTTTCCCAATGACATGATACCCCGCGGGCGAAGGCAAGACGTGCAATAAATACTGTCTACTGATAAAGTGATGACCTACGGAACTGAAACATGGTCGTTCACAATGGGATTCATAAGGCGGCTCAGAGTTACGAAACGTGCAATGGGAAGAAGAAATGAGGATATCCGCAGAAGAACCAAAGTAACCGACATAAATATAGATAGACGAAATTTATGACAAAAAAAAATATTATAAACATTTGTTGATGATAATTAATAAATTATGTTTATCTTATCAATGTTAATCTCAAATTATGTATCAATGTTTATTTTAATTTAATTTAATTATTGTATTTTTAAAAATTGTATGCTGGACCCATATTGTCTGTAATGAATAAATAATTTAATTTGATTTGATAGCTCACAGGATTGCATCGTTGAAGTGGCAATGGGTAGGCCATGTAGCCCAGAGAACGGATGGCCGTTGGTGCAGTAAAGTCCTGGAGTGGCGACCACGCATAGGAAAGCGCAGCGTAGGACGACCTCCGACTAGGTGGACGGATGACCTCGTAAAGGTTGCGGGGAGTCGGTGGATGCGGTCTGCGCAAGATCGCACTGTGTGGTGAGCGCTAAGGGAGGCCTATTATTCAGCAGTGGACGTCCGTGACTGATAGATAGATTGACTGATATCCTTCCTATCTATAATCCTTAGTATATAATCCTTATCATTACTATATTATAAACGTGAAAGTATGTATGTATGTTCCACTTAATCTCAAAAACTACTGGACGAATTTTTATGAAACTTTCCAGTTATGTACCTTACATATTAGAATAGGACATAGGCTATAATTTATGGTAAATTTCATCCCTTTTAGGGACGAAAAAGGGGGTGAAACTTTGTAAGCTATAAATTGCATCTCTACGCGGACGAAGTCGCGGGCAACAGCTAGTATTATTATTATGATAAAGTCGTAAAAATAAAATGTCTGTACAATGAAGATATTTTGAGAAAAATGGTTGCAAGGGACTATTTTGGATCGAAAAACGAAATCCACTCTTTTGGAGTTTTTGTATGTTTGTGTGTCGTTGTGGCTTCATCACGCCAAATCGGCTAAACGGATTTCAACTATTTATGGTACTCGGGTAGCTGGGCATTTCCAGATGGTTATAGGATACTTTTTACCCGACTACGCTGAAGTAAAAAAGAGGGTTATGACTTTATTCTCTTTCGCGAACGAGGTTGCAAGCACCTTCTAGTTTGTCATATCTCATATTTATTCTGTACAAGCATAGAAATAAAAAACAAAGTTTAAGCTTGAGGTAACTTTAATTACCATTAGTGCTATATCTTTACAAGTGAAGTTTACTAGATAGGTAGGTATGGGACGTGCGCGTCGTTGGGCGATCAGGTTAGAAGAGAACGTCATTGTCATGTTAATTTAATTTGTACGGCAGCATGTTTGCTGTTACCGTCGCCATTTGTGCCAGGCGGCAGGATGCCACGACATCCTCGGCACCTAGCGTGTGGGGCTGCCGCGCGCAGGCGCTAAGAGCAGCAATAGTGTTCCTAGTCTTCACACTATTTTGTTGTTGCGTCAGTCTGTATGTCGGTTGTTTGTCGGCCTATGCTTGTCTCTACGGTCTTGTGGTTAAACTGTTGTTTCCGCGGTGGGCGTCCCCGCCGGCGGAGACGTCGGCGTGCAAGTAGAGTGTGCGGTTGGTTTCGTCGTCGTGCCTGATTGCGCAGGCGTCGTTCCTGTCATCTGGCGTCACGTTCTATACAGAAGTCAGCGGTATGGTTTACGTCTCTGTAGATGTCGTCTTCAGTGTCGGATGAGTCATCAGGGTACCATTGTTTAATGGTGGCCGTGATGACATCATCCGGGTCAGTCAGTAGGTGTCGAGGTCTTCTGACATGTCTACGCTTTGCCCTTTTAAAGGCGCGGACATCCAGGGCTTGGATCGTCAAGTCGTGTAAGGTTCTGATTCTGGCGGCGAGTTCGTCAGAGTCAGAGTCGTCGTCGTCAGGGTTAATGGTTAAAAGGGGTATGTCTTGGCTGGGTATGAGTCTTTGCGTCGTCATGTAATCCGCCTCCTTAGGAGACGGGGGTGGGTCGTAGGGGGAGACGGGGGTGGGTCGTAGGTAGAAGAGAACGTTGCTCGTAGCTGCGTCTGCGGCCTGCGGTGGTGGCGCTGTTGTCGCGCTCCTAATTGCGCATGCGTGTTGATGAGTTCTATTTCACGTAGTTTATGGCTGCGTTCCGACTGCTTTTTTTACTCAATGCGCTAACAATTGATATTGCTATCCGATTACGCTAAAGCAAAGAGGGTTATGTTGTTTTCTCCTCCTGCGAAGTTGCGGACGCCTACAAGTATATATCTATAGATAAATTATAATATTTACATAGATAAAAAGCATTCAAGACCCAGGAAAAAAATCAATGCTCATCACACAAACACTACGCTGGCCGGGATTTGAATCCGGGACCGCCGGCTTCTTAAGCCGTTGTACAACCAACGTAGCTCAACGTGTCGTCTCAATAGGTATGATAACGGAGTATGAAAATTCTAAGTAGTCCGACAGTAGCAAAAAAATATTGGAAACATTTTATTTTTATTTTCCAAATAATAAAAAAATACTCACATAAATCACATTAAAGTTCAAGAGTCGCCTCGTGACTCCTAGATAAAATTCGTGGTTCACTGCCGTTTTACCAAATTATTTTTGGCAAATGTTTCATTTCCCAACCCTCGATTTTCTCTAAAACCATTATTTTTTATGAACTTTCATAAATCAAACCTAACCTAACCTACCGTGTTATATAAAACCATAAGAAAATACACGGAAAAAAATATCTGTTTTAGAGAAAAGGCAAGGACACCAAAATTTGTAACTATCACGTGACATTTTGACTCCATCATCATATTATCATATATTTATTTCAAGAACAATATACATTGTGTTTGAAAACATAATCAAATGTCACATTAAATACTAACAAATATTATTATTATTATTATTTAGGTCATGTCATCAATGATCAAGTAACAAAATTCTCAAAAACATTATCTGTAATCCATACTTAATATTATAAATGCGAAAGTGTGTCTGTCTGTCTGTCTGTTACCTCTTCACGCTTAAACCGCTGAACCGATTTGGATGAAATTTGGTATGGAGATAGTTTGAGTGGGGAAGGACATAGGCTACTTTTTATCCCGGAAAAATACCCTTATCCGCGATAAACGAATTTAAGGCGGACGAAGTCGCGGGCAGAAGCTAGTACAAAATAAATGCTACTGAAATATTAGTTAAAGGTCCAACTAACTACAAACTAATTACAATGGCACCAATCAAGTCAAATGTTTATATTGGCAGTAATCTTCAACAGAGTAAAAGCACTTCTCTAACAAAAAATCTCTAAGCTTATTACAAAACATGTGTCTATTTACTGATGACTTTAACTCGATTGGCCTGCCAATGTATCGCCTTTATTTTTTGATAAAGTAAAAAAAAAAAAAAAAAAAACTTCTCCAATATTTTTTATTAATCTACAAGACGGACTCATTATTAAAATTTAGTCATCATCCCTATTAAGACTTACGAGTGGGTCTCCTTCGGAATCCCTAATGTCATTTGACCTAATGTATCGTATGTCATAATGCATTTTTTTTTCGGAAAACGGAAATTCTTCAAGATTGTTTTAAAGATCATCGTATAGATTAGGTTAGGTTAGGTTTGTTTCATAACAGTCCTGAAAAGTTTCAAGTTTCATTAAAAAATGCGTTAGGACAAACGATACACTAGGGCAAACGATATATTAGGATTAGGACAAACGACATTAGCGATTCCGATATAGATCCCTTACGAGTAGGTACTTAATTTTTTTTTTCTTTACTATTTCACACAAAAGTGTGTAAGTAATAAAGATCATTCTATTGTATTGTGACATTTAGCTTCTACACTCTTCAGTCAACAAATTATTCTAACCATCCATCACAAAGGGTGTTAATACTAAACCAATTTGGATGCAACGCGAATCACTGAGCAGGATAAAGACACAATAGGGTTCCCATCCACTCGCGTGGAATGTCCACGCGACCCTCATTACCCTATTTACCCTACCCTATTTCACCCAATCGTTTGGGTAAAAGGGTTTATGTGTATACGTGTGATGAAAGCTCATAGGCTGTTTTGGTTTTGGTTGTTTGTTAATCTGTGTTGAATGATTATTTTGGTAAAGAAAATGTTTTTGATTGTAATTAATACAACTTTATTTTTTCAATACAAAATTGCGAGTAGTGCGCAGTAGATAGGGACAAATGGCGCAAAATGGTTTTGGATTGCCGCAAGATTTTGAATGAGGCATGGTTCAAAACACTCGCAACCAAACGTGCCAAAAGACATTGGCCCAGCACTGGTTCACCGCGCACAGACCATTCTTACATCTGTCAAGCCTGTGGTCGCGTGTGCCGTTCCCGTATTGGCTTACATAGCCACGAAAAACGTAGTTTTCCGATATGACACTGTTTAAATAGTCTGTAAAAGACTTAAAGGCCTTTGATTGAAATACGAAAGTGTGTTTGATGGTTTGTTGGTTTGTCCCTGTCTCACGCAGCAAAGAAGCAACCTAATTTTATTCAAACACTATTTAAATAATCGTATACACTTACACTTTTTGAAGAAAAATTACACAGGTTAAAATACGGTTTTTAAACCCTATTATTTGGAAAACTTTTCGAATTTCCATAGGTTCATCATCATCATCATTTCAGCCATAGGACGTCCACTGCTGGACACAGGCCTCCTCAATAGATTTCCACATGGGCCGGATAGAGGCGACCCGCATCCATCGAGTTCCCGCAATCGTAACCAGGTCGTCCGACCACCTTTCGGATGGGCTTTAAATTGTTTTATTTCAATAGTTATTTGATTTTAAAAATAATTCAATGTCACACTTTCTTCTGTTTCCGCAATTATTACTCATTTAAATAAAACAATTTAACGGATTCGGATAACGGATGGTCACAGGTTGACTCAACCCGTGACCATGGAAAGCTGAAAAGCTTCCGAAACATCGGGAACTCAAATAAGATAATACGCGATATAATCCGTTAAATTGCTTTATTTAAATATTTCAATGTCGTCCAACGCTAATACAACAACATTTCTGTATGACAACGATTCGATCTCATACAAACGAGTGTCTAACAGTGAACTCGACCGTCCCACGAGATGCACTGATTTGTGTAAGCCTATTAACTAATAGCTCTAAATAGGGACGGTGTGGGCGAAGGGGCAGATGCGGCATTTTTATTCTGAAATTTTAGTATTCATTTTACCAAATATACATTTTATTATGCGATATATTAAATGGGCTCTAAGCTTTATTATCTTATCATCATCTCCCCGCCCTTATCCCACTTATGTAGGGTCGGCACAACATGTTTTCTTCTTCCATTCATCTCTATTATTCGTCATTTCAGCGCTTACTCCTTTCTTTCTCATGTCTTCTCTCACACAATCCATCCATCGTTTTTTTGGCCTACCGATCGCTCTTCGTCCTTGGACGCTCATCTCTAACATTCTTCTACAAATATGATCCTCATCCCTCCTCATTACATGCTCATACCACGCTAACCTACTGCTCCTCATTTTGTCCGTCATGCGTGCTACTTTCAGATTTCCCCTTATATACTCATTTCTAATCCGATCTTTCCCCGTCACTCCACACATCCATCTCAACATTCTCATCTCGGCTGCGTGCCGTCTTCTTTCGTCCGTCACTTTCGTTGCCCAATATTCTGATCCATACATTAAGACAGGTCTTATGATCACTTTATAGATTTATTATCTAAGCTTTATTATCTTTTATAGGTACTTAATTAATACAAAATCACCGTGGATTTCTTTTTCTGCAATCATTTTCTCTACTTTATCATAGCCCTCATGGCGGACGACGAGTTTTATGACAATGACAGTGACATTACTGATAGTGATGTGCAAAATTGCAAGATCTATATATTTTTAGGTAAAGGTTTTATCGCTTATGCAGCCGGGTTGGTTGAAATGTTTATATCTAATAAGCACTTCTAACAAAGTTTGAATGTTGATAATAGTCTGTATTGAACTTTTTTTAAAACCAGGATGACGTACGACCTTCGAGTTCAATTCAATTATCGACATCTGCTTATCGATACACCGTTTCCTTAGTCGATACAGACTAACGATGTAACTTTTGCAGTACGTCACTTTATATATTCGGTTAAGCCTATTTCTGGAAATATGGGGATATAAGTACTACTCGTATTTATTTCATAATATTATTATTAATTAAATGTTACAGAAGATGCTTATAACTACTTTCATGAGACTGCGAACAAAAACAGTACAATAAAGCCTTTACGTAAACAATAGGCGATCTTATCGCTAAAGAGCGATCTCTTGCAGACAACCAACCAACAAATTATTTATTCATTTATTTAAACTTCACTGCACAAAATAAATGTAAGTAGGTACAAATTACATTCTCTACCAGTCAACCTTAGGGCCGTTGATGCATGCTAATGGTGCAGTGGGAAAAAATATTCAGTACTGAGAGCGTTAGGACACACCACACAAGCAAATTGTATAGCTAAATGTAAAAGAATATTTGTGTATAAAGCAAGCATCGCACATTTCACAAGTCAGTAGTTATGATGAGTCTATAATGCGCGATGCTTGATGATGCGAATTTGCATGATGACTTTAATACATACTACTATTTCTATTTCTAAGCAATATATAGACATGACTTAATGTCTATGGGGCAGAGGGCGTTTCTGAAGACATAACAACCTTAGAAAGTAGCTTATAATTACACTTTTTAGTATGGAAAAACCGACTAATTAAATATTACGCACCCTTTTTGGATTGTACCCAATACCATATCCAAGTAGTACAGTATGTGTGTTGTAAGGCAGATTACACAATGCTAACAATATTGTGATCAGCCCCCCGCGGCGCGTGCGCAGCCGCCCTTGCTCTTCACACCCCTCTCATGAAGAATCACACGTATTAGTGTTCTGATGACTCCATTCACTTAAAAAAATGATAGATTAGTTGACTGTTGTCAAAATGAATAGTTAATTAAATATCAGGGACAATCTTACACAGGCGACGACATGCTTATGTTATTTATTAATAAATGAATATAAATAAATGAATATTCAGGGTCAATTTATACAATCGAACTAGTCCCCGTGCTAAGCTAGACGACGATATATTTACTCATATACATAGAAAACATCCAAGACTCAGGAACAAATATTTATGCTGCACAAATATTTGCCCTTACCGGGATTTGTACCCAGGACCTTCAGCTTCGCAGGCAACGTTACTCCCGCTGAGCTAAAACGGTCGTATTGATAAATATAATATTCAAATAAATAGAAAAAGGTTGCACACCGGCTTATGAAGCTGGAGGTCCCGGGTTCGAATCCCGGACAGAGCAAGTGTTTTTGTGACGAGCACAAATGTTTGCTTCTGGGTCTTGCTTGGCTGTTTTCTTTTTATTTAAATACTAGAAGATGGGCATCTTCGTTTGCGGGAGAGAAAAAGTCATAACCCGTCGTTTTTTGTTCAGCGTAGTCGGGTAAAAAGTATCCTTTAACCATCTGGAGATACCCAGCTACCCGTGTACCAAAAATTGTGGAAATCTGTTTAGCTGATTTTGCGTGATGAAGCCACAACGACACATACAAACATACATAAAGTCCAAAAAAAAAATTCGTTTTAGTGACCTCCGTAGGTATAAAATAGTCCGTAACAATCAATTTTTTGAAAATATCTTCAATGTACAGACATTTCATTTTTACAACTTTATAATAATATAGATTAAATTTATCTATACACTAGAAAGTACCCGCCACTTCGTTCTTCGTTTCGCGGAGGAGAAAAAGTCATAACCCCTCATTTTTTGTTGTTGGGTAAAAAATATCATATCGTTTACCTTAAATAGTTGAAATCCGTTTAGCCGATGAGGCGTGATGAAGCCTCAACGACACAAATACAAACATACAAACACACAAAAAATCCAAAAAAAATATTTTCGATTCCGTGACCTCCAAATAGTCCGTTACAATTTAAGAATCCCCAGCAAGCTCGGCCGAATTTCACCTTCCCATACAAACGGAGATTCGTTCTCATTTTAAAGCTAGTATTGGATTATAACGAAACTTTGCATATACAATGACATGAGGTATATATAGGCCTGTAATTAGTTTATATGGCTCCAGTTTATAAAACAACCAAAATACAGAATAAACAAGTTTGTCTAAAAAAATTAAAATCGATGTATATTTTTATGTATGGTATCTGAAGCTACATCAACTAATTTCAGGCCTGACGTACAAAGTATCAGAGCAAACTAGCTGGTCGTTTTTAAATGACAGCGTAACTACGTTTGTATGGAGAAGCGAGCTTACAGGGGACTCTTAATATCTGTAATATATTCAATGTCTGTACATTTATTTTTTACAACTTTATAATAGTAAAGAATAGAAGTATGTAGCTATATCGTCGTCTCGTCTACATTGGACGACGCGATTGGCTCAGTGGGTTGTACAACGGTCTACGAAGCTGGCGGTCCCGGGTTCGAATCCCAGCCAGGGCAAGTACTTGTGTGATGAGCAGGCACGTTTATTTCTGTTCCTGCCCTGGATGCTTTCAGTGGCTTTGAATTTGGCTCAGTTGGCTTTTAAACCGGCTGAGTGCGAGTCGGACTCGCGTACCGAGGGTTCCGGACAAATGTTCACTTATCCTAACTTTATTACCCGGTACCAGTGTGAGTTAAGTTTGCACCTTATATCTATAGCATTGCATACAAATGAGGTTGTTTAAATAGGTGTTTGCAAATTAAAAAAAAAATATCAAGTTACAGACATGGCTATAATTTTCGTGTGATAGGTATTTATGATTATTTATACAAATTGTGAAAGAGGGGGGGGTTGTTTTTTCACATTTTCCTTAAAAAGCAAAATCAAATCAACTTTTTTTTTTTATCAAAAATGTGCTGATCAAGCCCTTTCATATGATATACTATTTGACCTAGTAGCTAGACTTTGAATTTTTGCCCCCCGTCATATTTGCCTTTTTTTAGAAAATAAAAATATATTTTTGAATATTTCCTTTGCAATACATGTGGGCCCACCATGTTTATAAATATTTCAAATTTCAAATAGATAGCATAAGTAGTTTTGAGATATGGCGCTTTAATTATTATTTTTTTTGTTTGTTCCTAATCTCTTTCAGTCTATGTAGACTGTTTTAGAGGTGTGTAATGGGCGCCACGCGGAGCGTGGCGCCTGGAGAAACTTAAGGTTTTGCCTAGCAACCAGAAGGGTTGCTAGGAGCCTATCTTTTTTGCTAATGTAGTGTCCGAACCGTTTTTGGTGGTTGATGAGCGCTTTAATAGTTGGTACAGTACAGTCGACATTAAACCTTGTCACATAAATGTAATACTCGATAAAAAAAAATCTATTTGAGTGTCCTACTGCTGGTCAAAGGCCTCACCCTTAGATCTCCACGAGTGTATTTTTAAGTTTATTATTATTTTTTAAAAACAGTGTTCGACGATTTTGAACCCAGAACTTCGTAAGTTGTGTTAAACATCAGTCAGTCCCTCTTTACCCACTTATCTCGTGTACTAGTTGTAACTAATGGAACGGTCCTCTTCACACTTGAAGTACAAATTAAGTCATACATAATACTTAATAAAAAAATGGTCAGATACGAGTTGAGTTTGCACACTGGGTTCCGCCAAGCAAACATTTTTTTGCATTTTTTTGTTTAAAATATCATATTTATGCTCATACTCATTTATTTTATTATTTTTTGCAATTTGACATGTTACATATTTTTTCCCTTTCCTTTTTATTCTTTTGTAGGAGCTAGTTTTAGTGTTTTCTATGTAATATATTAGGCAATTAATTAATTATTATATTGCTTATTCATATTTCCAATTTGCATTTCAATTATGGAACCAGTCTTAAATGTAAAATAATGACGTCATAACATTATAAATAAGTGAGTATGCGTATGTTACATATCATATTACACTTTAATATCACAATCAAATAGGTACAGTCATCGTCAAATAGTCTGTAGCATCTAAAGTGCAAAAAACTGTTAAAAAAAACGTGAAAAAGTTATGTTTTCAGGTTTTAATTCAGATATTAATAACATGAAGGAAAAAGACGTTAATGAAGCGAAATATAGCAAAAATCGACATTTTTTGGATGGATCGCGGAAATTGCTAATAGAGTAGGGTATTGCGTAGAGTAAATATATTACTTTTAGGAAAATATACCTAGTGTCAATTTTTTTATCACATAGGCTAGCGAGCAGACGGGTCGCCTTATGGTAAGCGATTACCGTCGCCCATAGACACTTGCATCACCATTAAAAAAACCTATTACATATTGTTATTTAAATTAGGGTGCCCTAAATGTTTGTCCTCGAGTGTATATTTTGACGAAGATATAACAACTTGAGACGATATCGTATCAGAAATGAGGAGATTCTTAGACGAACCAAACCAAGGTCACCGATATAGCAAACAGGTTAAGCAAACTGAACTAGGAATGGGCAGATCACATAGTTCGAAGAACCGATGGCCGCTGGGGCAGGTTCTCGAGTGGAGACTGCGTACCGGCAAGCGCATCGTGGGTCGGCCACCCGCAAGGTGGTCACACAACCTGCTTAGGGTTGCGGGGACTCGCTGGATGCGGGTTGCCTCTATCCGGAACATGTGGAAATCTATTGAGGAGGCCTGTGTCCAGCAGTGGATGTCCTATGGCTGAAATGATGATGATGACAACTTGAGAACGCTCCTTTTTTGAAATTCTTTTAATTTAAGCCCCAATGTATTAATGCGATTAGCTTCTGCTTGCAACTTCGTCCGCCTTAAATTCCTTTATCGTGGATAAAAGTATTTTTCCGGGACAAAAAGTAGCCTATGTCCTTCCCCGTGACTGAAACTATCTCCGTATCAAATTTAATCTAAATCGGTTCAGCGGTTTAAGCGTGAAGAGGTAACAGACAGACAGACACACTTTCGCATTTATAATACTAGCGGCCGCCCGCGACTTCGTCCGCCTTAGATTCGTTTATCGCGGATAAAAGGTATTTTTCCGGGATAAAAAGTAGCTTATGTCTTTCCCCAAAACTCGATATTTTACTCATTTAAATGTAAAGCATACTCGTGTAACCAAGATTGCAAGTTCCTAGCGTAAAAAAGTATTTACTGTCCATACGAATTTTCATCCAATTTTTCGTCCCTAAAATGAATGAAATTTGACATACATTATATGCCCTATTCTGATATATAAGGTACATAATTAAAAAGTTTCATTAAAAATTGACCAGTAGCTTTTGAGATTAATCGGAACGTACAAACATATACTTTCTCGTTTATAATATAGTGAGGACTAGTATGGATTAGTATGGATGAGGAACCCTAAAATGTCAGAAATACATTGTAACATAATCGTGTAAGTAACTGGGTATTTTAGTTCATAAAGTCGTTTATCAGTATTAAGGTTCATACTTCGATATATATTCTTAAATGGCATTTAACCCTACAATGTAACGATAACGGTGACTTAATAACGAACTAAACTAATAAACTACCCCATCGTAGTTAATTCTAAGTAATTAAAGATACTTTGTCATCTATTAGTTTAAATTGATCATTTAAGTTTGAACTATTATGAAATTAATTGAATATTCAGTTGGCTTACGGAGATGGCGGTTCGGGTTCGAATCCCGGACAGGGCGAGTGTTTGTGCAATGAGCACGAATGTTTGACCCTTTCGATTTTCTCTATTTAATTAAGTATTTTATTTATTCTTAAATATGTATATACATACTTACATACTTAGGTAAGCATTTACATATTTTTTTAATTAAAAAAAATAATTTTATTTTCATACAGTGAGCATTCCAAATATGACAATCAAACCCACTATTGGATGCTCTAATGTGTAGTTTATGTGCTTCCAAAAAATTGTAACTCCATCACCAATGTCATCATCATCATCATTTCAGCCATATGACGTCCACTGCTGGACACAGGCCTCCTTAATAGACTTCCACATGGCCGGATAGAGGCGACCCGCATACAGCGAGTTCCCGCAACTCTAACCAGGTCCTTCGACCACCTTGCGCGGGTGGCCTCACCACGCAGCGCTTGCCAGTACGCGGTCTCCACTCGAGATCCTCTCTGCCCCAACGGCCATCGGTTCTTCGAACTATGTACCCTGCCTATTGTCACTTTAGTTTGCTTACCCTGTTTGCTATGTGAGTGACCTTAGTTCGTCTACGAATATCCTCATTTCTGATTCGATCTCGTAGAGATCCCGAGCATAGCCCTTTCCAGAGCTCGCTGAGTGACTCTGAGCTTCCTTAAGAGGCCCAAAGTTAGAGACCACGTCTCGGCTGCGCAGGTCATCACCGGTCATACGCACTGGTTGAAGACTTTCGTCTTCGAAGAATTTCGCCTGCGGTCTCCTGGAGGGCTACTACGAAACCCGAAAAACGAAGTTCGTAACGTGCTGTCCCTCTCGCTCTCATGTTATACTGTATTTGACTGAGCGGGACGGCGCCATACGAACTTCGTTTTTCGAATTTCGTAGTAGCCCCTCTGGATGAGAAGACACTTCACAGTTACCTAAACGCTGGCGCGTTGAATCCGTCGATTGATCTCTTGCTCGAATTTGAACCTACGTAACTGGATTGGTTGTCCTAGATAGACGTATTCATCGAAAATTTCTTCACTGATGTGAATGTTCCATAATATTGCAATAAAGTAAATTTTATTTCATTTCAAGTAAACAATCCAAAAAAACACCCCAATTTGATTGGTAATTGTCAGCAACGAGTGCCCAGTTATACTAGTCACACAGTTAAAGTAATTAGATTTAAGTATAAGTGTAACTGTTTTTGTCTACAAGCGGATATTTTCATGTAATTACATGTTTGTTTACAAGGGTTTAATGTAAATTGTCCTTACTGATATAGGTGGGTAGGTATATTTACATATAAAAATAACTAGTCGCTACACAATGTACTCCAGTACCTCTAGTAGGTACGACTGTGAGCAACGACTCTTTGTGACGTGACCAAGATTGTCTCTTTCCTTTCAATACAGTGCGAGAAAGACAGGTGATGCTCTGTCGCGAGACAGGCGTAGTCGCGCAGTGTAAGTTGTGCTCGACCGGCAGCCGCGCTAGCGTTTTTTTTTCTATACTACTAAGGTGGCAAACAAGCGTTACGTCCTGCCTGATGTTAAGCAGTCACCGCAGCCTATGAGCGCTTGCAACGCCATGCGTGTTGCCGACCCTATAACGTAACTCCTCGCGACTTCCCCTGTCGTGCGACATAGCATCGCATCACTAACCTATTCGAAGGTCATTGAATCGTTTTTTTTAAATATTATGTTGTTTGTATGTGTCGTTGTGACCTCATCACGCCAAAGGGCTAAACGTATTTCAACAATTTTTAGGGTTTTATAACTAAAGGGGCCCTATTACTAAGACTCCGCTGTCCGTCTGTCTGTCTGTCCGTCTGTCACCAGGCTTCATCTCATGAACCGTGATAGTTCGACAGTTGAAATCACACATGCATATCTGTTCCCAATAAGAACAAATACTAAAACAGCATAATTTTACGTCGGTCTGTCTATGTCAGTAACCAATATAAAATCACCGAACGCCCCGTACATTTTGCTTAGGAGTAGGGCTCTGCGAACATTGGATTTTCATAGATACGGCCGTTTGTAGTGTATATTTTGAACGGAACCCTCGGTGCGCGATTCCAACTCGCACTTGGCCGGTTCTTTCAAAGTGTATAGAATACTTTGTACCCGACTACGTTGAAGCAAAAAAGAGGGTTATGGATTTTTCCTCTTCTGCGAACGAAGTCGTGGGCAACTTCTAGTCCATACTAATCCATACTTAATCCATACTTAATATTATAAATGCGAAAGTGTGTCTGTCTGTCTGGCTGTCTGTTACCTCTTCACGCTTAAACCGCTGAACCGATTTGGATGAAATTTGGTGTGGAGATAGTTTGAGTCCCGGGGACGGACATAGGCTACTTTTTTCCCGGAAAAATACCATTATACGCGATAAACGAATTGAAGGCGGACGAAGTCGCGGGCAGAAGCTAGTATATTATAAATGTAAAAGTGTGTCTGTCTGTCTGTCTGTCTGTCTGTCTGTTACCTCTTCACGTTTAAACCGCTGAACCGATTGAAATGAAATTTTGTATGGAGATTGTTCGAGTCTAGAAGAAGGGCATAGGCTACCTTTTATCCCGAAAAAATACCTTTATCCGCGATAAACGAATTTAATGCGGACGAAGTCACGGGAAGGAGCTAGTATTCTATAAAAGAGAAGTACTAGTATTGTGTCCTGTTGTATGTATGTGGGTCACAGACTACTAAAAACCCTGGTTTTGTCACAAAAAGACTGCAATGTCCGACGAACCGCTTGCAATATTCAAATAGGTCTCCATTATCTGACACTGTGTCCATTATTCTCTTGTCCGATATTTTTAACCGCCGATAAAGAGGAGATACAATAAAGATGGGCGTTTTTGAATGATTATAGAAATCGAATAATTAATAATCCGTCCGTCATGTTCATGTATATAGATTTACAAAAAATATTGGACACGTATTTTTTCTTTTATTACATAGTCGAAAATTAAGGCAATACATTATTGAGTCAAAATGTTGCGTGACGTCACTCTTAAGTACAAATTCTACTTAGGAGTGACGTCACGAGCCACTACTCCTAAACTTTAATGCGATTTTTCTGAGTATTTTTGTATTATTTTGAAAAAGCAAAAAATACGTGTCGTTTCGTTAACAAGACTTACAAGTTTAACGTGTGTATCTGTTAGTCTGTGGCATCGTAGCTCCTAAATAGGGTTGTCATGTTTAAATCGAGCTCCCTGTGGGCTTTGACAGAATAACAGCGTTGCAGTTCTGCCCTGCTCGCGAACTGCAACACCATGCTGAGTCGGAGCCTTTTCTTTAACGCACACATTGCTGGACCGATTGCAGACAATTTACCTAATTAACCTAAAAAAACAATATTAATTTTATGCAAATGATGTCCTGTCTGTGTGTGCTTTCTATGGAATAAATATATTTTTCTTCTTTCTTTCTTTCTAAACAGATGTACCGATTTTGATTTAGTTTTCTAACTAAAACGGAATTTAATTGTTAGTGCTCTTACCGAATGATTAAAGCATGATAAGATGAAAGCCGAATCATTTAAAGATCATAATATACGGCGCCAGCACTCTCGTTTCCAGAGGAGAAAAAGTCATAACCCCTCTTTTTTTCGACAGCGCTGTCGGCTAAAAATAATTTGATAACCATCTGTGGATACCCAGCTACCTGTGCACCAATAATAGTTGAATTCCGTTTAGCCCATTTGTCGTGATGAAGCCACAACGACACATACAAACATACGTAAACTTCAAAAAAAATATTTTTCAACTCAATTATCTTCAAATAGTTCGTTTCACTTACTTTTTTGATAACATCTTCTATGTACAATTTTTTTTTTTAGTTGGTGAGTATATGTCCCATTGCTTGGAGTTGGAGTACATGTTCCTGCCACGCGTCCTGAAATGCGTCCAGGTCATCCCGCCATCTCTTCTTCAGTTTACCTGTCTGATATTTATTTTTTACAACTTTATAATACTATGTATAACTATTAGAGGTAGAAGTAGATATCGTGGTGGAATGGAAACACGTCGCCCCATTATGGCGAATCGGCTAGTTTGCCCGATTCCTTATACATGCGTTGCACTTGCCCAGTTCTGCGATTAGACCGACTGCTACATGATTTTTATACGACTCGATTAATAACCGACTGCGCAAAAGAAGGGTCATAACATTTCGATCAAGCCTGATCTTACAAGCTTTTTCAATGTCTCAAGTCTTTTCAGTGACTTCCAAATAGTCCGTTACAATTTTTTTTTTATTATCTTCAATGTACAGCCATTCATTCTTACAACTTTATAATAGTATAGGTATCGTCATCTAATACCCATAACACAAGCATAATACAAGCATTGCCCGCAATCTCACCTGTTGTTAAGAGTCCCAAGCAAGCTCGGCCGAATTTCACCTTCCCATACAAACAGAGTTTCGTTCTCATTTTAAAACTATGTGTTGGATTGTAACGAAAATTCGTATATACAAAGACATGAGTTATATCTAGACCTGTAATTAGTTTATATGGATCTAGTTTATAAAACAAACGAAATACAGCAAAAACAAATTTTGTAAGAAAAACTTAAATTCGATGTATTTTTTTTACTATGGTATCTGAAGGTACAAAAACTAATTGCTGTTGGACGTGGACTGTATTTTAGGGATTTTTTATTAAAACAATACTTTTTCTTTCTTCATAATGCAGGAGCTTTCTTCGTAAGCTAATGTAGTCACACATTGGTATATCAGAGATGAGTGTAGAACTAACTTCTTCCCGCCAAAATGGTCCGTACTTGATCCTTTGATCAGGGCGCAATTAGTGGCATGTATCGACTATATTAGCTTTTGATTGAAGCGGGAAGGCGATATCTTTTATTTCCATCAAACACATGCTATCTCCCCTTTACAATATAATTAGAGCGAGATAGTAAATACACACATGATATTATTAGTTATAGTTACAAGGTCAATTTGTATATAGAAGGTATATAAGAGGTATATAAATCAATATGTACTTAAAACTATTACAATAAATGATGTACAAGAGTAAAATGATTCATATTACATTTGTTATGATTAAATTTATACAATAATTCGATATTTAAGCCTAATAATTTACTAATGGCAACTTATTATCTACTCTCGACAATTACAGTCATGCATATACCTTAACTTATTCTAAGTACAAAGTTTCAGCGAAAACTAGCCAGTCGTTTTAAAATGAGAGCGTAACGTTTATATGGAGAGCCGAGCTTGCCGGGGACTCTTAAGTGACGATGTGGCCGAGAATGTATCATGCCCGTCTAGAAATTAGTCTTTAAGATATTCATAATATGGATCATTTATTTTATATGGTGCAAATGATTTCATTTATTTTTAAATTTCATAAGAAACCGGATCGATTAATATTGTATCATTGAAAAAATAATACATTTTCTTTATTAAGTATGTACGTACACGATGCCTGCGAGGAATAGGAAAGATTTTAACCCCGCATTCCGGAGGCCATTAGGAGTAATAAATGTTATATGAACCAAGTCAAATACAGAAAAAAAAATCTAGTTTAGTCGAATTTTGTAATCAGAAATGTAATAAATTTTTCACTTCTCCTGCTCAAAAAGTACGTCATATTAGCTTCACGAAGCGAGACTAAAATAGTACATTTAGCCCCTAGGGTTTAAAACAAAGCCCTATACCATACAAATTTCTATGACACTGAAAAAAAAACTTGCGGCCAGCTACATACTCCTTACGAATAATTAAAAACGAATAAACCAACCTGATCAGATTGGCCAAACTTTCTGATAAAATTGCTCAAACTGTACGTTTAGTTTTTCATGAAATATACAATTTTAATGTTAAGTCATTTTACTTTCTCGCAGTTGAAGTGAAAAGCAGAGTGCTTAATAAGTGGCAAAAAGCCATTATGACACTCAGACATATTTGTCCTCGCTCACTTCGTGAGCTCTGCCTAATAATCACTTCGTGTCATAATGGCTTATTTTAGCCCCTTATTGTCAAGCAATCTACTATTGCTTCTCTATGAAAATTATCCCTTTCAATAAAATGGTAATGATTATTTTTCCAAAAATAGGACGATTTTAGTGAGTAGTAGAGGTCACTATGATTTCCAATGATATAACATAAAAAGAGGTAGATAGGTAGAATCTACACGATAATCCACGTATAAAAATGGACAGACTTACGCACACATAAATTTGATAATATTGCTATAAGACACTAATCATAAATGCTTTTAGACGCTTTTAATGAGTAATTAGTGCAAAATCTCATTATGCATGACGCCATTTTTGTTTATTTGACGTATAATCCAATATATAACAAAGTACTCTGTGCGCGAGACTGAGTTAAGGTTTGCCAATTGGCGTAATTTTGGTATGCCATTTTCGGAGCCCGTATTACCTATCTACCTCTTTTTATATTATATCATTGATGATTTCTATCCATAGCTACGCGAAACTTGGCCACATATGCGGCAATGTCGCGATCAAAAGAGCTTAATGTATTTTAGTAATCATAATAAATTGTTTACATGAAAACTGATAATAACTTCAAAACTAAGCCGGATATGCCTGGAGTTCATACAACATTTTTTGCTCCTAATGACCTAAGGAACGCGTGATTTTTCCTTACGGGCACTATGTATAACATCAAGCTGATGTTTCCAATATAATTTATTTATTTTATTTATTTGGAACATCAACAGCGTTACAGAAAAAAAACACAATGCTTAATATAATATAATATATAATACATAAAGCCAATAACAGATGTTCACAGCATAACGGTTAACGAGCCATAAAAAGTAGGTAATGGTACTAATGGTTTAAGATTGGAAGCTCGCATTGTATAAAGACCATATATATAAATTCGAGAAAGATGAGACACCCAAAACAAGACAAAACACAAAGCATACACCCCGTGGGTATGTGTGTGTGTGTGTGTGTGTGTATATGTGTTTGAAGGCATGTATACATAAATAGGTTTGTATACGTAAATTATAAGCATGTTTGTTATAAGTACCTATGCAACTCCGCCCTGCCACGTCATCCACCTTGCAAAATAAATTTTCGAACGCGGTTTTTCAGTACTAATTTGGAACAGTCAAATAGATCAACAGTATTAAAACTTGAATTGTGTTCCCTCAGAATACGAACAATTGGGGAATTTTGAGCGTACCTAGTATGAACCTTGGGAAGATTAAAAAGTCGACGCTGGGAGTGCCGTGTTCTAAAGGTTGGCACTGAGAAACCAATTTCGGCAAGGAGTGAGGAGCCATCCATACGACCAGACAGAATATCATATAATATTTGGAATAAAAAATATCCGGCCCCAGTGATGTCACCTCAAATTTTGTCTCGACATCCCAAAAAATCGGTCAAAAAAACCGGAAAGATCCCAACCATAATTACGCGCAAACAAACAAAAAGCGAGCAACGAATTATAGTTCGAAATTATAGTCCGAGGGCGTATAATTTCGGAAATTTCGGACCAGGCATCGTGTCATTTTTGTTTCGGAAAAAATCGGAAATTGACGGAGCTGATCGGTTTTTGTGCGCTTTGAGATGGCGCCACATATTCAAATTCTAGGGGAGTTTGATTAACATAAATAGATAGGCAGGTGGTAAACGATTTCGTTTTCATCTAACTTTATGATAATCCCAGAAGGCGCCCACAACTTCGTTCGCGGGGGAGAAAAATCATACCTCCTCTTTTTTTCTTTAGTAAAAAGTATCCTATAGCGATCTGGAGATACATAGCTACCTGTGTGCCAAAAATTTTTGAAATCCGTTTAGCCGATTTAGCGTGATGAAGCCACAGCGACACATACAAACATATAAAAAATATATATATATTTCGTTTTAGTAACCTCTAAATAGTCCATAACAATTATTTATTTTTAAATATCTTCAATGTACAGACATTTCATTATTACAGCTTTATAATAGTATATAGATATATAAACAGAAACCATATATATATAATTTACTTTTACCGGGACACGGTTCTTATAAGGTGGCATATCAAACGTATGTAAGTTGTTTTAAATAAAAAATCACTATTTTGCTTTTTTATATTCTATATATTTTTTTACTTTTATAAGTTTTGATATGTTTTCTTGAAGAACTTATGCATTGAGTTTATATACTCAAAACATATTTAGGATAGGCTAAGTACAAATATTGTCATAGATAATAGAGTTATTTCGAAAAAAATACTGACTGTTGAGTTTGTTTCGGCTTTCTTCTCTTCAGTGGTCTCCTCTTGGAAAACGCCGTAGAGTCAGACTTGTAAAAGTGCCCTTGTGGCCTACTTACAGAATAAAGATCATTATTTCATTATTTCATTATAGAAATCTGTACTTACTTTTAATATTATGTATAAAAACCGGCCAAGAGCATGTCGGACCATGCTCCATGGCCGTTCATAGAATAAAACCGGCCAAGTGCGAGTTGGACTCGCGCACCGAGGGTTCCGTACAAAATATACGCTACAAATGGCCGTATCTATAAAAATCCAGTGTTAGCAGAGCCCTACTCCTAAGCAAAATGTACGCGGTGCTCGATCATTTTATATCGGTTAATGATATAGTCAGAAAGATATACAAAAATCGTTCCTCAGATTTATTTTGTTGATAGTTCTGTAAGCTTCTTTCATACCAAATTTTAAGTTTCTAGAGCAACGGAAAAGTGTCGAAATATTCGTTTTTTGCGGCATAAACGGCGGCGGTATCTTTTTTTACGTAAACTTAGAAGTTTGATTTTTATACAGTTTCAGGAGACCGTAGACCTGAGTATATAGTTTTAATTTCAACTCGACAATGCCCGAGATAATGGGTCTTGACAGACAGATAGACAGACGGACAGACGAACGGACAACAAATTGATCCTATAAGGGTTCCGTTTTTTCCTTTTGAGGCACGGAATACTAAAAATGAATTTGTCCTGCTCCGCGAACGAAGTTGCGGGTGCCTTCTAGTATATTAATAAAATATGAAGTTGTATGATACGCGTCGATCCATCTGTCGCGCGCGCATTGCGGTTGCGCCGTGCGCAGCGACATCTTGCGCAAAACGTACAGCCGACCACACAATTCAAATAAATAAACAATTATTTTGTAGTAGAAGGCGCCCGCAACTTCGTTCGCGGAGGAGAAAAATCTGGAGATACCTAGCTACCCGTGTACCAAAAATAGTTGAAATCCGTTAAGCCGATTTTGCGTGATGAAGCCACAACGACACATACAAACATACATAAAATCCAAAAAAAATTTTTTCGTTTTAATAACCTCCAAATAGTCCATAATCATTTTTTTGAAAATATCTTCAATGTACAGAAATTTCATTTTTACAACTTTATAATAGTATAGATTAGACGCCGCGAGATGGCTACCGAAGCAGAGGCAGATCGAAGAGGAGGCGGGATGACCTGGATGTATTTCAGAACGCGTGGCCGGAACATGCACTTTAACGAGACGAGTGGCGAAAAAGTGGGGAGGCATTTTCCCAGCAGTAGGACACACATAGAAGACAATAAAAAAAGCTTTTTTGTATTTTTCTTTTTATGTACGTATTGGAAAAAGGCTCAAGAAAATATGTAACTAAGAATCAGGATAAGAATATTTTTTTTTACAATAGAAACTCGCGCACCGAGGGTTCCGTACAAAATATACGCTACAAACGGCCGTATCTATGAAAATCCAGTGTTAGCAGAGCCCTACTCCTAAGCAAACTGTACGCGGTGTTCGATCATTTTATATTGGTTACTGACATAGTCTGTCTATGACATAAAATTATACTGTTTTTCTCAATACATCATCTGTGAAAATTTTAACTGTCTAGCTATCACAGTTCATGAGATACAGCCTGGTGACAGACGGACAGACAGACAGACGGACTATTAACGTTTCTGAAAGAAAAAACAATCTATAGGTCTGAGTCTGTTCTTTGATAAAATGCCCTTGCGGCATACTTACAGAAAAAATATCATTATTTTATTATTTCACTAGAAGACGCCCGGAATTTCGTTCGCGGAGGAGAAAAAGTCATATCATCTCTTTTTAATGACAGCGTAGTTGGATAAAAGTATTCTATAACCATCTGGAGATACCCAGCTACCCGTGTACCAAAAATAGTTGAAATCCGTTTGGCCGATTTAGCGTGATGAAGCCGCAACGACACATACAAACATACAAAAAATAAAAAAAATCAGTGACCTCTAAATAGTCCGTTACAATATATTTTTTTAATATCTTCAATGTACAGACATTTAATTTTTACAACTTTATAATTGTATAGATTTTATTATTTCATGTAATATTTCTCGAGCAGCCTGAAACCACTTTCGTGTCTAACTGTACTCAAGTGTCAGGTGACAGATGCGTACAGTACGACTAATTATTGGCAGACGATAATTACTAGTGGTGTAGCCTTGTTACTAAGCATTTATAAAAGATGTAAGTGGCATAGATCATTCTATAGACTTATGGTGTTTTAGTTTATAGACTAGCGCCGCTCCGCGGTCTCGCCTGTGACATGTGGCGGTTTATAAAAGAATAGTCACAAATATATATATGTATATATATATATATATATAGTCCTCCTCGCCGTGTTCGGTGACAGCGACTCCGTCAATTATTCTTATCCGGGTTATGAAAGGCTCGAATATGGCTTACAAAGCCAAACTTCGCCTTGAAGATTTGGCAGACTCAACAACCATGTTTGGAGGTCACATGATCTAAAACTTTCGACTAAGATTATGGTCTATAAAGCCATTGTCATACCAACTCTTCTTTATGCCGCAGAAACCAGGTGCTGTTACAGATCAGATATCAAGAAACTAGACACCTTCCATCTACGTTGTCTACGCTCAATTCTGCGCATAAAAGGCAAGATAGAGTCCCAAACACGGAAGTTTTACGTCGTGCAGAGATGCCTGGTATTGAGGCGCTTATCATGAAACACCAACTGAAGTGGTGTGGCCACATCGTTCGTATGGACGAGAAGAGGTTGCCCAAAACAGTATTTTACGCTGAACTTTCTCGTGAGAAACGGAAGCAGGGAGGTCAGTATTTGCGGCATAAAGATATCATCAAACGCCACCTCACCGCTGGTGGTATACCGACTGACTGCTGGGAGGGAATCGCGCTGCAAAGATCGAAATGGCACTCTACTGTTTCCAAAAAAGTGGAACAATTTGAACGCCAGCGGTTGGAAGACCTAGATGCCAAGCGACATATCCGCAAGTCTCAAGCGAATCCCTCCTACACGTACACATATAACGCTGCTGGACAACTTCATTGCGTACCTTGTAATCGCAAGTCACAAATGCTGTGTTACTGGCTTTATGACGGATTTACCAAAGTTTTTTTTTATGGAAAAAGCATTTTAAATGTAATATAAAAGTAGGTAAAACAGAATTTTGTGGCACTTATTGGTTGGTTTATAAAAGTTGCCATTTTTAAAATTATTCATTCACTCATTATTAGTTAAATGATAGATTCAGAGACGTTACTTTGCAAATCCGTATTAAATCAATGCATTATACTTTTTTAGTAAAACGCTGGTAGTCGTTTTTAAAAATAAAATAAGTAAGCCCTTCTGCCACATATAACTGTTATTACACATTAGGCCCATCTGGCATGTATGTACATTTATTTGTTTTCTCAAAGTGGGTAGTTTGTGAAAAGTGTACCGCGTGTACATGGAAGCTTTATGCCGGTAGCACACCATCGCCGCAAAACGCCAAACCTAAGGAAGTTCCGTTTTAGTTTCGCGCGCTCTGTGTGGCGTTTCGCGGTTTCGCGGCGGAGGTGTGCTACCGGCATTAAAGCTTCCGAAACGTCGGAAAACTAAATAAGATAATATACGCCATGTAATCCATTAAAATTGATTTATTTAAATGAGTTATAATTGGAACAGAAGAAAATTCTACAACTCAATAATTTATTCTGCAAGTATAGGCCTCAAAGGCAGGTCGGATTTTACAATTAACAAAAACACAATCAATATAATGACGTTATAGTACATAGCAATATTAATGCAACCTGGGCACACTTTACAGGGAGATGTTTATGTCTCCGGGTCCATTAGATTATAACTTAATTTATAGGTATAGGGTGTCTAGGCGTCAAAAAAAGTAAAAAAATATAATAATAAATAACAGTGTATAGTATAAGGGCAGCAACAGCATACTCAGCATGATTGCCGGCCGATTTTAATGCCCGAAATGAACTTGAAGTGCCTCGTTTATCTGTGGACATATTGCAACATAATATTTTCATCACGAAATATAAGTATTGTTGATTAAGTAATAGTAGTGTGGAAAGTTAATTATTAATGCGCTTGCAAGTTTAATGTGAATGTGTATCATGTTTCTCATGTCAATTTTGACGCACCTCCAAAAAAATAAGGATTTTCAGGAAAAAAGGAAATAAACAAACGTGCTAATGACCTAAAATAGTTTTTAGACTCATTTTAATTAAAAATGTTCATCAGTTTTAGTGATTGTGTACGTAATTTATGTAATATAAATTAGGAAGATGTAGGAACTTCGTTATTAAAAAGTGATTTTGTATAAATAATTTTTTAGGTTATGTTGACAAAATAAATAAAAATGGCGATTATTTTCTTAAAAGTACAGTCTTCTATAGTATTTTATGCAACTGTTGTATAATAGGGGGTCAAAAAAGGCGAGTGGCGTGGGTTGCGATGCGAGCCTTGGCGAGCATGGCAAGTAAAGACGCCACGAGTGTTTTTTGACACAATTATACAACGTTGCATACAATAGTTTTTCTATGACTAAGGGGCCGTTCACTAATTACGTAAGGACAATAGGGAGTCGATACTCCCTATTGTCCTTACGTAATTAGTGAACGGAGTTCTGCGATCAGAGAAAGACGCCACGAGCGTTTTAGACCGAATTATACAACGTTGCAAACAACAGTTTTTCTACGACTAAAGGGCCATTCTTTAATTACGTAAGGACAATAGCAAGTATCGCAAAGGAAGACGCCACGAGCGTTTTTTGACCGAATTATACAACGTGGTATATATAGTCTTTGGTTTTTAAACTGAGCGAAACGGCCATTGTATTTTTTAAGCTGATTAGCTCAGTTTAAAACAAAAATCTATGTACAGTAGTTTTTCTACAACTAAGGGCCCATTCATTAATTACGACAGATTTTTCGAACTCCTCCCCCCCCCAGGGTTCCATACGTAATTAATGAATTATCCCTAAGCACTTTTTAATAAAACACAAAAATTCTAAATAAAAATATTTGCGCCGAGATTTTTCTAGCAGCAAATTTGTTGATACTTCTTGCGCCACGATACAAATTTCTTCACAAATTTTTCACACGTTCAACAGCTTATAACAAGACCACAACTAACAACTTCAAGATGAATAAAATTTAGCGCCACGAAGAAAATTAGAAGCGAACTGTCAATATCTATGGCTTTCTTATTTTTTTAATTCGCATATACTTGCCAGTGATGAAAATATGTTATAATTCGAAAAAAAATAGGCGATAAAATATGTGTACGTAAATTGTAAAAAAATATATATTTTTTAAGTTGGCAGCAATGCAGGTACGTACATTTTAATTTTTTAATTTAAAACTGTATAAATTCGGCGGTTTGTTGAGTTGGTAATATCAATTATTTCAAATAGAATTAGTTTAAGACTCACTGAATATAAATTATGAGATTGAAATTTTGTACTCCGTGGCACCAAGGAATACGTTAATAGCGACATTGTACCACGCTTAGCAGTGCTTTTTTGGGAAATAGACTATAGAGTTTTACAAGTCTTAAGTAATGTATGTCTTTATATTAGAGTTGGTAAACATTTAAATGACAGAAAGCAGTACACGAGTAGAAATTTTTTATTATGATACTTGATGAACTATAACACCGGTAGTTAAGAGTATTACATACACCAAAAGCTTTATATCAGGATCGTACAAAACTGCTATAACTATTTAACATATCATTGCCTTTAGTATAACAGGCGTAAGCTAAATATAAGAGTTATACAACGCATGTAGAGTTTGGTGTCATAACACTCTTAATAAAATCCGTTGTAGTATCAATGGCGTTACTGAAGTTGAAATACAGCGTTATGTTATATAAGCAACTCCAATATATCAGATATACAGCAATAAGCATTTAGGGAGCTTATGAAGATCTTTAAATAGCTTTTAACGTTGCAGGACGAAACAAGCTTCATAAGTATATAAGCAGCCATTGTCACTACACTAACTGTAAAGGAAATTATGCTTCTAATACAACCTGTTATTTACAGTTCTAATACAACCCGAAGAGCTAAAATTATTTCATAAGTGAATTGTAGCACCATTAGTGACAACGGAATCCATTATATATCAATAGTAAAACTCTAAGCTTAAAAATGACCTGCAACCAATGTTTAAATGCTTAATTGTTTCTTGGGTAGCCATAGTACAAGCTTTGCTTAGATATGGACTAGGTGGATTTGTGTAAGATTGTCCCTGTGTTATATATTTATTTATTTTATGTATTTTACGAACAATTTTGATCAATGTTATCTGATTAATAAATAAATAAAATATAATAAATTAATAGTAATATTATAACTGTTAAGTTAATATAATAGTATGTGTGTAAAATGCATTTTATCGCTACAAAACATCTTTATTCACATTTAAACTGCAAACCAGTCCCTCAATACAAAGAAACTATTTGCAACCCTCGTTCCAAATGAAAAATGCTCGAAAACAATACAAGTAACGAATCTCGAAAAACAATGACCGAACAAAAGCGTTTTCGAGTGCGCGGCGCGACGAAAAAAGACGCTAACTGCGTTTTCAAGGAAATTCAACTCTAATTCATATGATATAACCAGATACAATACAGTACAATATAATAACTTTTTATTGCACACCTTACAAAACAGTACAGAAAACAATACCATAAAGGAGTAAGTTTAACTAAGAATTTGATGAAATATTGTTTAATGTCAGTAAAAATACCTTGATATTAATGATATATTCGTAAAATCTTACACTGATTTGCGGGATCCCGCGAATACCGGGATCCCGCGGGACTAAGAACAGTCAGTCCCGCCGAATACCGGGATTAAATTCCTCGTGCGGGATTGCATTCCCTAGTTAGTATTGTTCATATGCATGTTATTGAAAGTCACTAAATCGAAAAAAACACTTTGTATATTTTGTATGTTTGAATGTGCCGTTGTGGTTTCATCATGACAAAACGCCTACGTATTTCCATTATTTTTGGTACACGTGTAGCTGGGCTACCACAGAGGGTTATAGTATATTTTAATCGAAATACACTGAAACAACTTCTCCTCCGCGAACCGTTTGTAAGGATATAACCGTTTATAAGGGTATAGTTAGATTGTCAAAAAACAAAATAATTCCAAAAGCTCCAAACGTACGTTTTTAAACCCTCCCTATCGTAACCCAAAACAGTCCTCAGTTCCACCCCACTTCGTTATATACTGTATATATATACACACACCGCCCTCGGTGGTTACCATGGCAACGCACCCCCGTACAACCTACCCAATTAACGAAGAACCTCGACAAAGCTTTATTATAATGATTAAAGGTCTATTTTCGCAAATTTAGATAATTTTATGACTGGTTTTTGTGAAAGAGGGTTCACGCGGTTTTAAATTAATTGTGTTTTTGGTTAAAATTTCATGCTTTAGTGCGACAGTTGTCATGTTACGGGATTGATAAATAATGTAAAGTTAAAGATTCAAAGCGACATTTTCTTTGATATTAGATTATTGGAAATGGTAAATTGCAATTAACTGTCACTAGGTATAAAGATCATGTTTTTTCGAACAGACATAATCACCCGGAAAAATACAGTCAGATAATCATTCTTGTAACAGCTTACATGTTTGCGGAAGAGGATTTCTTAGTGTGCTTGAACAGTTGGCGATAGTTGGGTACAGTCAGCCTTAATATCTGATATCTACGACTCTTTTTCTAGGGCTGTAGGGACGTGTCAGATATTTTCGACCTCTTTGTTATGGCAGATATTGATGCTGTCGACTGTACCGTAATAGAGATTTGGTCATTAATTAACAACTTAATGTTACACCATGACTGTTGAAATAAAACTTTGGACTCCACCCGTGACCATGGAAAGTTGAAAACTTCCGAAACGTCGGGAACTAAAATGAGATAATATACGCGATATAATCCGTTAAATTGTTTTATTTCAATGAGTAATAATCGCGAAAATAGAAGAAAATATTACCATGACTGTTGTTACGTGTTTTTCCATCTCTGTCTAGAAATCATATTCAAGGAATAATTATAACCGACCGTTTTGAACATTTCACTTCCATCTCGAGTGGAAGCCGGACCTGCATTTCCTGCATCTCCTGAAGCCTCGTAGAGAGGCGATACCCGTGTCGAAGATTATACTGTTTGTTGGTGGTTTGTTGTATTTGCATGCGTTTTTTTTTTGTGGAAACTGCATGAAAATATGCGTATGTGAGCACAATTTATTGACATTTAACCAATAAACTATTTGGCAGAAAAGCGAAGGAACTATAAGCCATTAATCTAATATGGAATTACGCAAAGTAACGTCTTAATCTATCAATTAAGTACAATTTATCGATACTTTAATGTTATTAAGAAAAGTGTATTTGTGCCAAAACGTTTTACCTTATAGGGGGGTCGAAAATGGCCTGAACTGCGTCGAGAAAAGGATGGTACGGCCCCGCCGCTTTTTTGCTCGACTTGGCGGGGGCGCTGCCGTGCCCCCAGATTTATTGTGAAGTCTTATTCCAATAATAAATCATTAATTACTCGAGAGTAAACCCATTTTACGTTCTACCAAAATTTAACCTAAGGATAAAATGTCTATACTGGAGTAAAATCGTATACCGCCGATTTCGGCTGAGTAAACTGTTAGTCGCAGCAGATTAGTATTGTCATTGCCACTGTCAAGTCAATTCCTTATTTATGAGTTACTAGCTTGTCCCCGCGACTTCACCCGCCTTAAATTCGTTTATCGCGGATAAGGGTATTTTTCCGGTATAATAAGTAGCCATGTCCTTTCCCGGGACTCAAACTATCTCCATACCAAATTTCATCCAAATCAGTTCAGCGGTTTAAACGTGAAGAGGTAACGGACAGACAGACAAACTTTCACATTTATAACATTATTATGGATTTCCCAATCATCGTATTACCCGAACAAATTTAAAAAATACGCAGCACCATTGCTCAAGCACGGGACAAACTGTCAATCTTGCTTGGGTGCATTATCATTCCATTCATTCGTTCAATGGTACTCAACTATGCGAAGTAATTGATTTTTTTACAAAAATCTTGATTACCATCATGACCTTCGTGGTTTTTAAAGTCCGCATTTCTGAATTCCAGACGAAGTTTTGTTCATTATTATATAGATCTTTGTATTTATAAGAAGACTAGCGGCCGTCAGTAACTTCGTCCGCCTTAGATTCGTTTATCGCGGATAACAGGTATTTTTCCGTGATAAAAAGTAGCTTATATCTTTCTTCAAAACTCGATATTTTACTAATTTTAATGTGAAAAATATTACTTACCAAGATTTCAGGTTCCTAGCGTAAAAAAATATTTACTGTCCATACAAATTTTCATCCCCTTGTCGTCCCTAAAAGGGATGAAATTTGACATACATTATAGCCTATGTCCTATTCTGATATATAAGGTACATAACTGGAAAGTTCCATTAAAATTCGTCCAGTAGTTTTTGAGATTAAGTGGAACGTACATACACACTTTCACGTTTATAATATAGTAAGGAAGTAAGGATTTATGCGAGTACTCTAGCTATCCGTAGACTAGTGTAGTAAAATAAAATTGAAATTAACCATCGCGTACATCGTTAGAGTAAAGTTATACTGCAGTAGCCACTCTCGTGTAAATAAAATGTGGCTGAAATCGACCCTTAATCGAATAGTAAACTTAGCTTAAGCAAGTAACTTAAGCTTAGTATTACGCTAAGAGACATTGACATAAATATACGTCGTAGTACCCAAGTTGATAGAAAGCTTAAAAGCTTTTGCGTCGTCGCGGGAAATAAGGTTTTTACAACTCACGACCCGGTCACGTTACGACTGACGACACTACGACAAAAGGTTATAGTTATTTGTTATCCAAGGCTGCAAAATTGTTATTTAGCGCGAGCACTTGAATGTCAGCTTGCACTGAGCAAAGAAAAAGAATCTAAAATAGAATCACAAGCGGAGCGAGTGGTTCAAATATAGATTCCTGACCGTAACGAGGCTTGCCTTTTCAAGGCACGAGAAGCCAAATAATTTTACAGACGTATGAAACACACACCTTTTCACCTCACTACAGTGAAGAAAATGTGAGATGTAAAAGTATGAAATTATAAGAAACCGATAAAGTTTTCATTTAAAACTAGTGATAATGAACCTACGAAGCACACTCATAATAAAACAAACAAATATATTTTAAAATACAAATTCGAACTTCAAATGACTTTTCCACGCTAGCTGATAAAACAAAGTTTTTCACGCAGATTTGGCGCTGTAAACCGACCTTTTTTGAGCTAGAGAGCTGAACAATAAATAATATCACAATTAAAGAGCGTACTCCTACTTGAAAGGCCGGCAACGCACTTGAAACTCCGATGGTGTTGCAGGTGTCTATGGCCGACGGTGATCGCTTACCCCAAGGCAATCCATCTGCTCGTAAAAAATCTTAAGGAAAATCTATAAGTACCTATAATTATTAGACTTGTTGAGAGGAATCTAAACTGGTCTCACACACACACATGTTCACACACACTCAAGGGTAACGTAATTCCATGTAAATTTCACTAATCTGCCAATAGTTTAAACATAATTAAGTTAGAATTGAAGAAATATAAATAAATTTGATAGGTTTATACAAGTGTCACAGTAATCTGGAAGGTAACTAGCACTGTAATCTGGTTTCCTACGGGACAGACATTGGCTATAGTAGGAGCCAGGGCAACGATCGGATCTTATCTATTGCAATGTTTATTATCTTAAATAATAATCCACTAATAAGTGAAGCAGGATTCTGTCAATTATTTGAAATAATGAAATTATAAATCGTAGAATGTAAATGTCAGCAAGGAACACGAACGCCTAAAAATACTGTGAATGCGGAAGCACTTTTTATGACACGATTTTTACGTGAAATGTTTCTGCACTTTTACTAGAGCAATTACTTAATATCGGGGGAAACTGTTAATATTAGTACACGGTATTTGACTGTTTTATATTCTTATTAATGGTACATTTCCATTGCCAGCTACTCTGAGTGAAAATCCTTTAACGAACTGTGGATGCCCAGGTGACCGTGGACTAAAAAAACCCTTAGTTGAAATCCGTTTAGCAGTTTTGGCGTGCGTGGTAGTGACCTCAAACAAAATCAAAAAACCCGTGTCAACCCGTGACCATGGAAAGCTGAAAAGCTTCCGAAACGTCGGGAACTCAAATGAGATAATATACGCGATTTAAAATCAAAAATATCTAAAATCAATGTATATTTATTAGTTAATTTGCTTAATTGGTACATATGATTGTGGCCGGCCCCTCTTGGTAAGTACGTGTAACAATACTTGTGTTATGAGGGTCCTCCACATACTATCTTTTATATAAAATATCCTCAATGTTTAGACATTTAATCAAAAATAGTTGGAAGCCTGTTGTTTACCATTTCTCATACATAATTTGATATGTATTTAATCCTTTAAATCACAGAGAAAACAGAAAATATTGTAATACCAAATGAGATTAGATTCTCATACTGTTTTAGATTTAAGTGACTGATGTTATTTTCTTTTCGTGTCCAATAAAGAGTATTGTATTAATTTTTACAACTTTATAGTATTACTAGCTTTTGCTCGCGGCTTCGCCCGCGTACTAAAGTCGTTGCAAGTTTCACGATTCAAACTTTTGACCCCCATTTCACCCCCCTAGAGGGTGAATTTTGAAAAATCCATTCTTAGTGCACCCCTTGGCCTTATAAGGAACCTACGTGCCAAATTCGGAATCCCTGGATCTATCGGTTTGGGCTGTGCGTTGATATGTCAGTCAGTCAGTCGGTTTCTTCTTTTATATATTTAGATAGAAGATAGATATACTCATGAACAAATATTTGCCCTTTTTTATGACATAGGAGGCAAACGAGCAGACGGGTCGCCTGATGGCAAACGATCACCGTCGTCCATAGACACTTGCATCACCGGAGGAGTCACAAGTGCGTTGCCGGCCTTTCAGTTGGGTGTACGCTTTTCTTGAAGGCTTGAAGGTAGCATAGGTCCAGAAATACTGCAGGCGGCTCTTACCGGGATTTGAACTCAGGACCATCAGCTTCGCAGGCAGCGTCACTACCGCTGAGCTAAACCAGTCGCCAAACTTATTAATCGCGTAACAGTTTAACGTATTACGTTCTCTTCCAGTCAACTGCTTGACATTACATTGATCGGTGCCGACCCTATGACCTTTCCACTTATGTGCTTATAGCCCCTGCCTTCATTTAGAAGGGACTCATAACTTTTTGAAAAATTGTAGTAATCGTTCGAGTTACACTTATAAAGTCTCTATTGGCAAAGGCATACGAGTATTATAGGGTAGAGGACTATTTAACAGACAAAAATGCATGGCGCAAAACAGAAACCAAATAATTTTCTTTTACCAGGACACGGTTCTTATAAGGTGGCATATCAAACGTAAGGTACTTACCATACTTATAATACTCGTACCCAGCTACCCGTGTACCAAAGAATGGTTGAAATATTTTTAGCTGATTTGGCGTGATGAAGCCACAACGACACAAACATATAAAAAAATATAAATAAAAAATGATTGGAAACACTGATCGTTTTAGAATACTTTTTACCCGACTAGGCTGAAGAAAAAAAAGGCTTTATGCCTTTTTCTCCTCCGCGAACGAAGTTGCGGGCACCTTCTAGTAAATTATAATATTACATCAACTTTAGGATTACTTTAAGGATATCTGGAAGCGATCGCTTTGTAGCGATAAGATCGCTTCTTGTTTAGCATTACTCATATTTTAGTTTGAAGTGTAATTTTTTTTATGTGTGATGAAATATTGCTGACCGATGAATCGAACAAAATCGAATGATTATATTTACTTGACACAACAATATCGATCTATGAAAGATAGATTGACATAACCCTAAAATAATGATAAATCATTCAAGTATTTTTTTTACAGAACAATTTTACACAAATCGAACTAGACCCATAGTAAGCTCAATAAAGGCTTGTGTTATGAGTACTAGACGATGATATATTTAATAGATATATATATATATAGAAAACATCCAAAACTCAGTAACAAGTATTTATGCTCATCACACAAATATTTGCCCTTACCGGGATTTGAACCCAAGACCTTCTGCTTCGAAGGCAACGTTACTCCCACTGAGTCAAACCGGTCGTCAAGTATTTGATTGATCTACCGATGCAAGGGAATTTGAAATGCGTACTTACATTTTTCACTCTTGTAACAATGACAAGGTAGTGTTTCAGTTTTAATTTCTGTATTAATAAATAATGTTATTGTTGTCGTTCCATTTACCTATCAGCCACGGACGTTCAGTGCTAGACATAAGCCTCCTCTACAGCTGACTACAGGCTGCGATGCACAGACCGCATTCACCGGCTCCCCGCGACCCCTACGAGGTCATCCGTCCAGCTAGTCGGGGACCGTCCTACGCTGCGCTTTACTCTGCGTGGTCGCCTCTCCGGGACTTTACTGCCCCAATGGCCATCCGTTCTCCGGGCTACATGGCCCGCCCATTGCCACTTCAACGACGCAATCCTGTTGTATTGCTGTCGTTGTCTATGTTAATTCTTAATTTAAGTTTATATCCCAATAGACATGTTTACCAATTAGCTAAATCGAGACAGCTGTCTGACACTGTGATATTTTTATCATTCAAGTATTTGGTTGATCTATCGATGTAATAATGTGGTAGGTACAGTTAGGGACATTGAAACGCGTCCTTGCCATTTTCACTCTTATCATTATCACAATGATCAAAAAGATACGTGTTTCAGTTTCCCTTACTGTACTAATGATGTCATTGCTGTCGATGTCTACGTTAATTCTTAATTTAAGTTAATAATCCCAATAAACTTGCATACCAATTAGCTTCATTGAGAAAGTTAAGTGTCTGACATTTCATTAATCGCTCCTCGACACTGTGATACTTTTATCATTGAAGTATTTGGTTGATCTATCGATGCAATAATGTCGTAGGTACAGCTAGGGAAATTGAAACGCGTACTCACCTTTTTCACTCTTGACTCTTATCTCAAAGACAATAAAGACTAGGTGTTTTAGTTTCCATTACGGTACTAATTACTATCGTTGTCTACGTTAGTTCTTAATTTAAGTTAATATCCGGTAACATATATACCAGTTAGATAAATTGAGAAAAATACCTGTCTGACATTTCATTAATCGCTCCTCGATACTGTGTTATTTTTACAAACCTCGTTTTCATTTCTAAGGAATTCACGTAACAATGTTAAAAAATAAATAAATTAAATCTGATGCCAGTAAACGAAATTAAAAAAAAAAAAAAATTACACAAAAAATTTAAATAAAAACATGGCACTCCTGTGGTCCATATGTATTGCGTTCCATCTCCTCATTATACGACATGCCATCATGTCAATAATGGTATTCAGGAGTGTGTTGGTGTTGTCTCGCACGCGTCGCATAATGATATATCAATCAAGTATTTGGTTGATCTATCGATTCAATACTGTGGTACTAATACCAATGACAATAATTATCGTTTTCTATGTTAATTTGACTTTTCGACAAGATCCCAATTATTACAACAAGACTCTCTCTCAGTCAACCGTCTGGCATTTCATTGATCGGTCCCGACGCTGTGACCTCTCCAATTACATGCTTATAGGAAGGAGGGTTTTCTAAAATGATAATATCACCAGTTCGCGCTACCGTGACGTAAGGTCTAATTGATAATAAGTGTCAAAATCTTGTGCTGTGATTGGTGGATGTTGACACTTCTTGTCAGTTCGACCTTACGTCATGGTGGCGCCGACTGGTGATATTTTCATTTTAGAAAACCCTCATTTGTCAACGTGGATTACTATATTCAAGGACTATTAAAACAAGAGGACTGACCATCTCCATACAAAAAGCCGTTTCCCGATATGTACAACGCCATCTATGTATACCTAAGAATTATTTTTTTACAATCATTCAACTTTGCAAGCGTGACACAGTTATTAAATGTTACGATTTATTTATTTTTAGCTATTTGCGAACTAATTGTTGCTATACCATGTTTCTTTATTCAATTATAACATCGTTAAATTTTTGGTTTTAAAGCGCCATCTAGTTTTTGCCAGCATATCTCCATGCGATCGGAACACGATCCAAAGTGTGGCAACTATCAGTCCTCTTGTTTTAATGTTCCTTTGCTATATTGAATGAGTCGTAAAATGTCATGGGATATATTTTTATGATGAATTTTAAGCGGTAAAAATATTATGATTATAGATATAATGATATTTTGGGCACAAAAATAATTACCAAGCATCGATATATACCTCGTTTGCTGAACGATTAATTATTGAATGACCTTTTTTATCGTGTGTCGCGATACTACGTTACGATATCATATACTACGATTTTAAATGATAGTAAAAGGGAAGTAACACATTTTATTTTAGATACACATAAATGTATATTATTATCAAATTGTAAAAATGAAATGCCTATACTGACGTTGAAGATATTTTAGTAGGTACGAATAATTAAAATAAGCTTAGAGGCTCCAATGATCATTTTTTTTTGTATAAATGTATATAACTATGTGTATTTGTGTAGACAGTTTAGACACATCATGCATGTTAAATTTTTCATACTACCTTACCTGTGTATGACAAATAATTGAAGAAAAAGAACATCAAAATAAATAAATAGTACAGGACACTTGTACGCAAATCGAACTAGTCCCATGGTAAGTTAAATAAGGCTTGAGTTATGGGTACCAGACGACGATATATTTAATATATATATTACTTATATAAATAGAAAACATCCAAGACTCAGGAACAAATATTTATGCTCATCACACAAATATTATTTGCCCTTAACGGGATTTGAATCCAGGACCTCAGCTTCGCAGGCAACGTTACCCCCACTGAGCTAAACCGGTCGTCTAAGGGTAATAGGATACTTTCTACCCGACTACGCTGAAGCAAAAATTGGGTTATGACTTTTCTCCTTCGCTATCGTCACAGCGCCTTCTAGTACCTAATTGTATACTATTATAAAGTTGTATTATATTGAAATGTCTGAAGGGTGACGGGAGAGAGAAAATCACGATTATTCTCTCACATGGTCACACCAGGAAGGCATTTGGAAATATTTCCTAAAACAAGTGTATGAACTATTTGAAGGTCACTGAAACGTCAAATATTTGGATTTTTTTGTATGTTGGTATGTGTCTGCGGCTTCATCACGCCAAATCAGCCAAACGGATTTCAATTATTTTTGGTACACGGGTAGCTGGTCATCCACAGATAGTTATAGAATACTTTTAACTCTTCTGCGTTGAAGAAAAAATAGGGTTATGATTTAATTATCCTTCGCTAACGAAGTTACCTGCACCTTTTAGTAATTAGATAAATACCGGGATTCGAACCAAGGATCCTTTGCCTCGTAAGTCCAAGCATTAATGCTTAATTACGTTTGTTAAATGGGTCCACAGTGACAGCAATTAATTATAGGCTTATAGCCTTGATAAACTACCTAAATATGCTACATAGATATCTCAATAATTCATTTCGCTAATTTATTTAAAAGGTAATTATTCACTTCATTTATAAAATCCTAAACACATACTCTAGCCTACTTTGAATCAGCCAATTAACAAATCAACTTAACTTATCCTTATTAGAACAAAATCGTTATAAATTCCGAACCCTACTTCATACGCCATAAATATTTCCACAGTACATAATCTATCATATTTCACATAACCATCCCTTTCTAGCATCCTGCTTAGCTGTAGAACGGAAAAAGACGACAACATTTCGCCAGCTGGCATTAAGATTGTTCATAATGATATGCAATACGACCCTCTGCAGTCTATCTCGCTTTCGCTTTGCATTTATTAAGGGAGGGAAAGAGATGACGATAACGCTTGCGTTCAGAATGAAGTTCTATTACGCTTTAGCATTAAAAGCCAGTTTATAATGAGCTCTCGCGTTTCATAATAAAACCAAATTTGGTACAGATTTTAGATACAAAAAGGGGGAGAGGTGGGTTAAGTTATTTTGGTTTTGTTTAGTTTCTAAGTGACAAAAACTCGATAACATTAATTTTTATAACGCAGATGACAGACGTCATGTAAATGTGCTTTTAAAAGGTGTTGTTTGTATGGTTAAGTAATGCTTTCTCTGATTTGTGTAGGGTGTGAAAAATGTTTGCTGATGTATGAAACAAACTATGACCTAAGTAGGGGTAATTTTATGCGAATTTATCCTCAATTTATTATTTTGTAATTAGTATAATTTATGTAAGTCGGGTTCGATTAATCGATTTAGTGCTGAGGTCCATGCAGATATATTTGTGGATAGCCGAGCTCTCTTAACTGTACTATGTATTATAAAGTTGTAATTATTTTACTAACAAAAAAATAACACCAACTCCAAAAAGTAAATACTCAAAAGTAAAAAAATAACTGCATAATTTATTTTCTTCAATTTATTGGCAAGTAACAGAAAGTATACAATTAATCTTATTATGGCGTCGGTGCCTTATAAAGAATGTGTAAAATGTTGAAAACTATGATTACTAAGTTGTAACAAGATGACTGACTCCGAAATAACATTAATTGTAAAATAGTGTATAGATTGAGAAAAAAAAACGGGTACAAGTACCAAGTAAGTAAATTGAAGAAACTAAATTATGCAGTTATTTTATAACTTTTTAGTGTTTTATTTTTGGAGTCGGATTTATTTTTTGTAAAAGCTAATTTATTTCACACTATTTAGTTAATCGCTACTTAAAAGTATATCTAGTGACAATTCAAATAAGCCCAAATACGGCTAGGATACATTATTTTATTAAAGAGCCTACTTTTCGGCTCCATCATGAAATCAGCTAGTAATGTAAATCACTTATCGTTGAGGAGTTCCAGTGACCTTCTGTGGTCTTCTTCATCAGTTCCACTTCACCAATTTACATATTCTGAATACAAATGCTTAATATTATTCAAAAAAAACAATTCAACTGATTATATCGCGTATATTATCTCATTTGAGTTCCCGATGTTTCAGAAGTTTTTCAGCTTTCCATGGTCACGGGTGGACTGACTAAAGATATATTTTCCTCTGTCAAAGTTACAATTTGTGCAAACTACCCACTTTGAAAAACAAATAAAGGTAACATATATGCTAGATGGGCCTAAGTTGTAAATTATTAATAATTTATAAGATATTAAAAAAAAATTGTAACGGACTATTTGGAGGGCACTGATTAAAAAAAAATATTTTTAATTTTTTGTATATTTGTTTGTGTTGTGACTTCATCAAGCCAAAATGGCTCAACGGATTTTTTTTTGGTATACGGGTAGTTATGCATACACAAATGGTTATACGAGTAGGATACGTTTTATCCGACTACGCTCAAGTAAAACAGAGGGTTATGACGTTTTGTCCTCCATAAACGAAGTTGCGGGCGCCTGCTAGTATTTTTAATAAAAACACGATGTTCCAGTTAGCCAGCGAACAACAAACATACAGACAATTATGACCGCAGAATGCGGCGCGGCGCGAGGGTTGAATAATTACAGTGGCTTATCTTGTGATATTAGAACACCCTGTATCAGTATGTACTATTATACAGGATGGATACATGATAGATAGCTCAAGTCCATACATCACACAATACTGCTAAAATCAAAAACTTTCCGGGATCCATTTTAAATGACGTGATAACGTCTTATAAATCGATGAAGGCTGCACGCACGAAAAAGCATGACTCATTGCCACGTTCCACCTGAGCCGAGCGTGCGAGCGAGAGCGCGGAACAAGCGATAGAAAGGCACGATCGGTCTAAGCGTTCGGCTTGTGAATTCATAAAAGTATGCAATTTTTCATCAATGTTTTCTTATGACGTTATCACGTAAAATTGTCGTCCGTAATTAGACTTTAAAGACAACCGATTGTTTTTTACCCAACTTTGTTTAATTTCCCTTTTTTACGTTATTAAAATGGCAATACATTGAGTTAAAATGTCACGTGAGGTCACGCCTATGTACAGTTTATACTTAGTTATGACGTCACGAGCCCAACTTCTAAAATGTAAGTAATAGAATGAAAAATTAAAAACTTAGCTGTCAATGTCATGACTTTCTTTTTATTTTCTTACTAACTTATTTATTTGATATTTATTGCCCAAAAGAAAACTTATCATACTAAAAGCGAACTTAATGCCATAAGGCATTCCCAACCAGTCAACTTTAGGGCAAAGGAAAAAAATTGTGGGCGGTGCTGAGACTTATGTAACTACAAAAAGGCATATGTAGACATACTTAAATACATGAATAACACACATATATATATAATACATATATATAAACAAATATTATATATTTTAACGGATTTTACCGCTGAGAAGCTTCCGAAACGTTGGAAACTTAAATGAGATAATATGCGCGATATAATTCGTGACAATTGTTATGTTTAGATATATTAATACAAAAATCTAAATTCTGTAGATAGTTAATTTATAGTCCTTAACTTAGCTTTAGACTTCCTTTTCGTTTCTTTTCTTACTTTCGATTTACATTTATAATTCGTTGTAAATAATGTAGGTATATATTTGATTATTTTTCTATTATCTCATAATGTACTATATTATTTTTTTTGGTGAAAAGAAGGCTGTAAATACATAGGTTTTTTTTTTGTATGGTATATTATTCTTGTTTGTATTGATATTAATAAATGTATGTACTATATTATCTTTTATCATATTACGGGGACTTTTTAATAAGTTTTGATTTTTACAAAAATATTTTGTTAAAAATATGCATGTGCTTTATTGTAATGTACGATAAATGATATTAATTATTCAAGATACTGAGATATTCCTTGTGTTTTTTAGAGATCTTGTTGAAAAATATGGATAAATAAAAACATTTAGAAATAAACTATTTGTAAATTCAGTAACTGGCAAGACGTTGCGCACGATCGGGACAGATGGCGTGCTCTCGTTTCGGCGGCCAAGACCCTCTTTGGGTCCCTGAGCCAAATTAGTTAGTTAGTAAATTCTGAGATATCGTGCGACATTGAGAAAAGATACACAATGCACACCTCTGGGATGTTATAATGTTGCCAATTAAATTTTGATTATGATTCTGATTGTATAGATCGTTTTGACATTACAAAAAAGATTTGACCTGATATTTAAATAGTCTATTCATCTATAATACTGAACAAAAGAAACAATAAACCCCCCTCAAAAACTAACAAAAGGTCCTAACAAGGTTTCCACTAGTTTGAGCGGTAAAATTGTCTTAAATTTTCCCTCTATAAAAGCCCCAATTTGGTTGTTGGATGAAATTGCTGGAAAGAGGGTAGTAGGCGAATCAATAGGCATTGTGGCGGTGCGCTCGTCTGAGAGGGCGCAGAGGAGGGTTAACTCAAGAATGTTATACAGCTGTATAAAGTCGAGCTCGTCGCACAGTTCACAAAAAAAAAGTGTCGTTTAAAGACGATAATAAATAAATAAATAAATACTACGGGACAATTTTACACAAATCGAACTAGTATCATGGTAAGGTCAAAAAGGCTTGTGTTATGGGCACTAGACGACAATATATTTAATAGATATATTACTTATATACATAGAAAACATCCAAAACTCAGAAAAAAATGTTTATGCTCATCACAGAAATATTTGGCCTTACCGGGATTTGAACCCAGGACCTCAGCTTCGCAGGCAACGTTACTCCCCTGAGCTATACCGGTCGACGATGGAATATAGAAACGGTAAGGAGGTCAATTCCATACAGAAAAACAGATGAAAAAGCGCAAAAATCGCAAATTTGACGCCTTTTGAAGGACGCTTTAGATACATAGAGTATTTTCTCTTTAGTTTGCTACACTCCATAATACAGCTGTATAAAATCAAGTTCGTCACAGATTTTACGAGAAATTAAAGGTTATGGACGTCGTGGCATAGGAAAATTATGTCAAGGATGTTATCAGTGTTTAGTTCGTTACTGATTTAACAAAAATCAATACACACGGGCAATTTGCCAAACGATATACAGACAAATATGACATCTTTTCTTCAGTATCTCTTGATGGTAAGTGACTACACGGGGTCGAGGATGTAGCTTGCTGGTTCAGTAACAGCCCTTTCAGTCTTTTCTTGAACTGGTCCAAATTGAAATTTTCAAGAAATACACACGACATAATATCATATTGGGGTCGAACTCGATGCCAAATTGCTGAATAAGGATAAGCTTTTGATGGTAAAAAGTTCGGGAGTAGATATTACGGTTTGAGAAATAGATGTTTTTGACAGCAAAATAATGATGGCGTCAGCATCTTATATCTTTTTGTATAGAAATATCTGTAGTATCATATCTGAAGTGGCAATGGGCAGGGCATATAATTAGTTCGATGGCCGTTGGGGCAGAAAGGTTCTAGAGTGAGACAGTGAAACGGCGAGCGCTGCGTGGGAAGTCCACTCGTAAGGTAGGACGCCTCTATCCTACTCGTGTGGAAATCTATTGAGGAGGCCTGTGTCCAGCAGTGTCCTATAGCTGAAATGATGATGATGATGATACTTGTTTGTGGAAACTGCATGAAAATATGCCCATGTGAGCACAATTTATTGTCACATCTAACCAAGACTATTTCTTGGAAAAGTACAGGAACTATAATCCATTAATCTAATATGGAATTCTGCAAAGTAAAGCTTGAATCTATCAATTGTTCGATTATCTCATTACAGTGTGTTTTTACCTACTTAGCAAATTGTTCCACTAACTTAAATGTTTTATACTTACTGCCTACTTCTAGAGAAGAGTATAGCAGTTCTCATTAGCGGGCACAGGGTAAAAACAGGGCCGAAAGGCCAAGGTAGGCAGTTTTTCTGTGCCTATATCGAGCCTTAGTCGTTTAGGGCTTCAGTATAGGCAGTTTTTCTGTGCCTGTATGGAGCCAGAGTCATTTAGGGTAGGCAGTGCCTTTGTGCATATATGGACCGTACTGGCAGTTGTAAAAGTATTAGTACCTAATTTGTAACCTTATAAATGACTAGAAGGTGCCCGCAGCTTCGTTCGCATAGGAGAAAAAATCATAACCCCTCGTTGTTTCTTTAGCCTGGTCGGGTAAAAAGTATTCTATAACCATCTGGAGATACCCAGATGGGTACAAAAAATAGATGAAATCCGTTTAGCCGATTTATCGTGATAAAGCCATAACGACACATACAAACATACAAAAATTTCATTTTTACAACTTTATAATAGTACCTATAAAAGATAAACTCTAATATGAAGTCTGTTTACATTATAATCTATTCACATAAAAATATTATAAATTATAATATGTTTGCGGTTAACAATCGATTACATACAATAATTGACTTAAGGACGACCAAGAGTACCGCAATTGTAACTTCTGGGTTCAGTAGCCGTAATAGATTCAAATGTTTTAAAGTTTTATCTTGATTTTTTTACGACAATCTCGATTTTTTAACATCCCAATCTTTTTGATCTTTAAAGTGAATTTCTGCACTAAGATATAAACGGCACAAGGCACTGGTCCAAAATCCAGTCGGTTTTTTTTTTTCATTATTTAGGTCTTTGTATTTATAAGAACAACCCTTATGTTGTCAGAATAATTGAAAAATCCGTACTTCAAGTCTTAAGAAGATTACTGAAAAAATACTGCCATTAAAAGGGTTAACATGTATGTACATTCAAAAGGCTTGTTTACTTGTAAAATAACGCTCAGATCTTTTCAAAATGAGATCAAAAGTCTACACAGCACAACAGAGAACACAATACCAAAATCTATTATACCAGCCTAGATGTCGATCAGCTATTATAAAAAGACCGCTTATTGTATGTGCATAATCTATAATATTATAAATGCGAAAGTGTGTCTGTCTGTCTGTCTGTCTGTCTGTTACCTCTTCACGCTTAAACCGCTGAACCGATGTGGATGAAATTTGGTATGGAGATAATTTGAGTCCCGGGGAAGGACATAGGCTACATTTTATCCCGGAAAAATACGCTTATCCGCGATAAACGAATTTAAGGCGGACGAAGTCGCGGGCAGAAGCTAGTTGTAAATAATAGCTTACCGCAAAATATTAGAAATATGAAGGCTACTGCCTTTAGGACAAATCTGAATGATTACCTGTTGGAAAATTGTTTTAATAGTGTCAAGGAATTTATAGATTATAAGAAACAGCATGAATCTTGTTAGGAATAAGGTAGAAATTGCATGTACTTGTTGTAAGCTACCATAATATTTGCATATCGTTTAATTACGATTGAATACTGTACCTACGAGTACCATAAACAACAATAACTCCCTGTAACTAGAACTAAGTATTCTGCAAATAAACATAATCTTCTTCTTCTTAAAAAGAAAAATAGGTACGTTTTTGCACATATATTTTTTTACACTTATTTATGTTTATTTTACTCATCATACGCCATATTGCCTGATTCTATCAAAGTATCTGCCAGCTGAGCTACAGTAAGTAAGTAAGTACGCATAAATCGATAGTAATTTTAAAACAGGATAAATTACTTCAAGTTAATATCGAACAATACAGCATGCTCTATAATTATGTTTAGCAAATCAAAGTAACTCCTTTATGACTTGTCAAAATACTCAAATACAAGTAATACTTGAAATGTTTAAAAATATATATGATTGCATTCAATCGTCATATATTGCCTCTTAACTTTTATCATTTTTAAAACGCCAAAAGTGGATATTAATATTTTTGGAAAATTTCTTAAATTTTTATTTAGCGTGAAATAACGTGTATTGACCACAGATAATTATATTATACCTAGCTATGGAACCCAAATCCAAAACCACCCTAACCCGGAAACAGGAATGACTGTATTTTTTTTAAAACCGCACCGCGACAGCCGTGGCGCCGGCGCCACGTTCCTTTTTCGAAAATTTGAATTTGAAAATAGAACGTAATGGCGGCCATTAAAAACAGATCATAGACAAAGGTTTGGTATTTTTTAAAGTAATTTTAAAGCGATTATTCGTTAATATGTATATAATAAGTTTTTTGTGGTCTTCGGATCTGTTTTAGTTCCGTGTTTTGGACTCTAGACAGACTTATGATCGTGTAGGTACCTAATTAAGTAGGCTATATAATATAAAGTTTTTAATATTTACACAAAAAACTAACCAAATAAGCAAACTGAGCAAAATATAATCAGTATGGACACTATGCATGAATAATATTTTCTTCTGTTTCCGCGATTATTACTCATTGAAATAAAACAATTTAACGAATTATTTCGGAAACGTCGAGAACTCAAATGAAATAATATACGCGATATAATCCGTTAAATTGTTTTATTTCAATATGCATGAATTTTTATTTTTGCTTTAATAAAAGCGCCTGCATGTTACGAACAGTTATACGGGCAGTTATAGGGCTCCGAAAATGGCACACCAAAATTACGCCAATTGGCAAACCTTAACTCAGTCTCGCGCACAGAGTACTTTGTTATATATTGGATTATGCGTCAAATAAACAAAAATGCCGTCATGCATAATGAGATTCTGCACTAATTGCTCAATAAAAGCGTCTAAAAGCATTTACGATTACGATTAGTTCTGTTATTGCAATATTATCAGATTTATGCGTGCATAAGCCTGGCCATTTTTACACGTGGATTATCGTGTAGGTAACCAATCTACCTCTTTTTATATTAAATAAATAAATAAATATTACGGGACAATTTTACACTAATCAAACTAATCCCACTGTAAGCTCAATAAGGGTTGTGGTATGGGTACTAGCCGACAATATATTTAATAGATATATTACTTATACACATAGAAAACATCCAAAACTCAGGAACAAATATTTATGCTCATCACACAAATATTTGCCCTTACCGGGATTTGAACCCAGGACCTCAGCTTCGCAGGCAACGTTACTCCCACTGAGCCAAACCGGTATCATTGTATTGTAGAGGCTGGGACTAAAGGGGTTGTCGGCCGAAGACATATAGACGGCCGAGCAAAGCGAGGCCGGATAGGTCTGACTCAGGCGGGAAACCATATATTTCCCGTCGAGGTATGTCTAGTGCTTTTTTCAAACATGCAATGAAATTATCAACAAAAAAAAACAATGTTTTCTTTTTTAATACGCATAGTGGCAGAATGTCATGATGCCTGGGCCACAAATTTATGTGGAATGGAGATTAAAAAAGTGGACTTTGCAGGGCTAGGCCTGCATGATTTGTATGAAATTCCATTAACGACCTCTTGTCTTAGCCGCACCTGAAACGTCATACTTCGCGGCCTATTATCAGGAGCATAACATCAATATTTCATTGCATGTTTGAGAAAATATATTTCTTTCTTTCCGCTAGACACTTTTTCATTTGTTTTCCTATATGCCTTCTTAACTTTCTATACTCCATGATCCAGTAGTTTCTTAGTTACGCAAGTTGATTCAAATACTTCTGTATACTTGTTTGGTTCTAAGAAGTTTGATCCTTTTCTACTAAACCGAACATTTGCTAGACACCGACCAGGAAAAAACTATTAAATATTTATGAAAAGTCTCAAGCCGAAGCGAAGCCATAACATTAACATAATTTGGACGGGATTAACAATAACATGTATCCATTAAGTCTGTGCTTATAATGATACGACGCGTATGCGTATTAGCGTCGTGTGAACGGTTGTGGAATGATTTTCGGCGCCATCGGTAGACGAACCAATATACCTAGGTACTACATATATGTTTTTTGGCTTTAATGTACTACGCCATATCCAACAGGTATGCTGACGGGGAATGAATATCTAAATTCAAATACGTCCAGAAGTTAGATAATTTAAAAAATATAACACGTATTTCTTGCTTTTTCAAATAAAAAAAAACTAAGATAAATCGCATTAAAGTTTTGGGGGGGTCGTGACGTCACAAGTATAGGTACAAACTGTACTTAGTAGGTACTCACGCGACATTTTGATTCAAGGCACCGCTTAATACGCGCAATACGTGTGCAATGTATATTTTATTAATCTACATGGCGGACTAATTATTGATATAAAAAAAAACTAGATTCAGACGTTACTTTGCGGAATTCCATATTAGATTAATGGATTATAGTTACTTTGCTTCTCCACAAAATAGTTTCTTAGTTAGATGTGACAATAAATTGAGCTCACAAGCGCATATTTTCATACAGTTTCCACAGAAATCTTTTCTCAGGTGGACGCAGGACCTGCATCTCTTGATGATGCCTCCTAGAGAGGCCAAATAAGTGTTTCTTGTGAAAACTGAAGAAGCCCGGTTCTAGAAATAATATTTGCCCTTGCCACGATTCGAACATTTCGAACATGGGGTCGCTAGGTTCGTCTGCAGTTTCACTTCCACTAAGCTAAACTTGTCGTCATTTATAGCCGAAAATAATAAGCCGATTGACAAAAATATTGCGTCGGCGACTAAAATAGTAACTCGGCGTCTGGTCACCCAAGGAGCAGTCGCAATTATTAATTTAGTCGCAGAGGTAGTATTTTTGTAGGTAAGGTTAGTTTTTGAGGCTTCTTTAATTACATATCATTTATAACTATAGAAACTTACTATGTAATGTTGAAACTATAAATATAAAGTTCCCACATGTCCCTCCCTGGCGGCGGATGCCCAAAAGGTTGGCAGTATTGCCACACTGAATGGCAATTCAAAATTATGTATATAGAGATAAACAGTTGAATTTCAACTCACGTCAACAACACATTAAAAGTGTGTTATCTATACTTATTAAAAAGTTGAAAAATGGCAATGTCTGTACATTAAAGATATATAAAAAAAGATTGTAACGGACTATTTGGAGGTCACTGAATCGAATTATATTTTTTTGGTTTTTTTATATGTTTGTATGTGTCGTTGTGGCTTCATCACGCCAAATCGGCTAAACGGATTTCAACTATTTTTGGTACACGGGTAGCTGGGTATCTCCAGATGGTTATAGGATACTTTTAACCCGACTACGCTGAAGAAAAAACGAGGGGTTATGACTTTTTCTCCTCCGCGAACGAAGTTGCGGGCGCCTTCTAGTATTATTATACTATTTAAAAGAGTGTTTGCACATTAACACTGTTTACGAGATATGACAATTTTTTTTAACGACTGACCCTTTTTTTTAAGGAATTTGACACTTTTTCAAAGATGTTCACACTTCAGTCCACACATTTTTTCAAGGACGTTCACTTATCAGGGTTGTCACACATTAAGGTTCACTTTCCAGGGCTGTCGCAAGTTTATTTTCACTTGTTTTGTTTTATTTTTTTATAAACTGTCACTTTCCCGCTTTTAAGTCTGTTCACCACCGAAGGTAGGAGCGTAATGATACTCGCCGGAGTGCTATTACCATGTAACCTTAATTTGCGAGAAATAAGCAGCAATTTAGTATCGATCATGATCATTGGTGTTTTGAAACATTTAAATTTGAAGTTGGATTTTTTGCTCCGCTGGTCACGGTAAGTGTAGGGAGGACTTAGGGGGGAAAGGGATGTATACCAATTGGGGAGGAGTTTGTGGAACAGCGGAACGGTTATAATGATTAGAATGTCAGCGAATCATGCCTTGTCATTCTATTTGATAGAAGTTGTCTTGAAATATTATCTGTAATTTTTTGTTTCTACATTTATTTTGGTATGCAATTTCATCATCATCAATTCAGCCATACAGAATACAGAATTTATTGGTAAAAAAAACAATACATTTAACACGTCATTATCAAACACGTCACATCAGTATATTCATGCATTTTTAGTTATTAATTTTGCTTTTAATTAATTAATTAATTATTTTTGTTACACCTTCATTCTTTCGTATAGGGCATAGGACGTCCACTGCTTGACACAGGCCTCGACAATAGACTTCCACATGGGCCGGATAAAGGCAACTCGCATCCAGCGAGTCCCTGCAAACCTAACCAGGTTGTCGGACCACCTTTGTGACCTTCCCACGCTGCGCTTGCCGGTACGCGGTCTCCACTCGTTCTGTCCCAACTCTAGAGTCTCGAGGAAGGATATAGGCTACTTTTTATCCCGGAAAAATACTTTTATCCGCGATAAAGGAATTTGAGGCGGATGAAGTCGCGGGCAAAAGCTACTTTACTCATATTTAAAGAAAAAGGTGGTTATAAGCCTTTCTTGGGCTACCCGGTCGGAATCAGCTTATATGGACACCAAGCCATAGCTGCATACATCTGCGAAGAAATTCAAGGGTGCAAGTGATGTCTCTAATCCGAACTGGGCCAGCGCGTTCCTCTCAGCCATGTGCATGTGCCCAGCAGTGGGACGCTGCTGATTTTTAGGGTTCCGTAGCCAAAATGGCAAAAACGGAACCCTTATAGATTCGTCATGTCTGTCTGTCTGTCTGTCTGTCTGTCTGTCTGTCTGTCCGTCCGTATGTCACAGGAATTTTACTCAAAAACTATAAGATGTACATTGATGAAATTTGGAGCATAGGTGTCGTGTGTAAACCGCTCCTTAGTTTGATAGTAAAATACAAAAAATATATATATTTCTAGGGGGGACACTTCATACATGTAACCGAAACTGAAAAAAAAAAATCAGCAAATATCAACGTATGGCACATATTTCGACAGAACTTCTAAACACACTTTAAGGTTTCTCAAAAAAAAATTGACTGAGTGAATATTTTCGGAAACATTCGCTCCGAAAGTAGCAGAAATTGTGTCCCCCCCCACCCTCTATTTTCTAAACGGTATGTTCAAAAAATATGAAAAAATTTACAAACATAAACCTTAATAAATACTTACAACGAAAATTATTTTCAACTTGATAGGACATACCGTTTTTAAGTTATTGCCAAAAAACTGCGCTTCTCAGCAAAAGGATGTAAGTGCCGGGGTGATACGCTCTTTTGTTAGTGTTTCTTTTAATATCGTTTTTTTTTATCTGAAGTGCATTTTTTGTATAAACGGCTGCGGAACCCTACATTGAGCGTGGTCCGACATGCTCTTGGCCGGTTTTTATTTTATTTTATTTAAATTTTTTTTTATGGTTACAGGACACAAATTTAGTCATTAATTAAAGTACATAATGTTCAAGACAGAATAGGGTACTTTCCTAGGTAAAAAAAAACTATTCTTTTAGTTCGTCGGGTAGATTATCAAAAAATATTGGACATGATTTTTTTCTTTTGTCAATCAAACAAAAAAAAAACAAAGATAAAGCGCGTCAAAGTTTGAGAGTGGGGGCGCATGACGTCAAGCCCGTGCGGAAAATGTTCGTACGGCGTGACATCACGGGGAACTTTAACGGGCTATATCTTCATCATTTTTTGTTTAATTGACAAAAGAAAAAAATACTTGTCCAGTATTTTCTGATAATCTAACCGACGGATTAATTATATTTTTTTAGGACACAAGCCTATTTATATGTGTTTGTTACTCGATTACAACCACGGACAACGTTTGAGATTGGTTGTAAAGTACATGTAACTAAGAACTAGCTTGCATTTACTAAATAAGAATAAGAATAAATTTATTTCACAAGACACACTTAAATAAAATACACTGAAATATCTCGCAGACCCCGAACTAGGCTGGGCCTGTATCTCGAGGCCTAGGAGTGCACTAACTATGAGATAATAATGGGTGCTTATGATGTAAACTAAGCATGAAACTATGCGATACAAATACGAAAATAGGACAACATGAAAATCATTACAATAAGTTAACCTCTAGATTGCACATAAATTCCACGGGAAGCATGTATAAACATACCTTAACAATGCAAAAAACAAATAGTGTGGCAAACAATTTAACGCGAAAAACAAAGAAAGTTTGAAGAGTCCCCAGTAAGCTCCGTTCTCCAAACAAACGTATTTACTCTCTCATTTTAAAACGACTAGCTAGTTTGCTCTATAACTTTGTACTTAGAATAAGTTAAGGTATATGCAGGCCTGTAATTAGTTTATGTAGCTTCAAAAACCATAGTAAAAAAAATACAGCGAATTAAAGTTTTTCATACAAAACTTGTTTTTGCTGTATTTAGTTGTTTTAATAAACTGGAGCCATATAAAGTAATTAGAGGCCTAGATATACCTCATGTCATTGTATATGCAAAATTTCGGTACAATCCAACACGTAGTTTTAAAATGAGAACGAAACTCCGTTTGTATGGGAAGGTGAATTTCGGCCGAGCTGGCTGGGGACTCTTTAGTTTGAACTTTCATAACTGGGGACAAAAGTGTTAGCGAAAACTATACATTATTCACACAAACATTTAGTATAGTATTTCAGTAGGTGTGCAGGTGTGTTTTGGCCGGCGCAGGTAATAGGTTTTCAATAAATATTTAAAATAGTTACTGATAATGATTTGGTTGTTGTAACCTAAGTGTGGGCAAGGACACTAGCGTCATTATAATGCAGACTAACACATTTTAGGTTAAAAATAAAATATTCTACGGTCACAGGGAAATCAGAGCTTTAACACTGGGTTAAAACGACGTATCTACCAATAAACACGTATGGAGTGAAGCTTTTTACACAATGAGTATTAGCTTCGGCGTTATAAAGTATTGTCACGATCAGGCTATACGAAAAACGCACAGAGTAGGAAAACTTAGACCCGCATAATTGGCAGAGTTAAATATTTTTACCAGGCTTGTTTTCGATTAAATCAAATACAAATACTCTTTATTGCACACCTCAGATACACAGAACTACAGAACATGACAGTAACATTCGAATTAGCAGAGGTAAACAATAGGCGGTCTTATCGCTAAATAGCGATCTCTTCCAGACAACCTTTGGGTAGCGGAGTGTTTAAAAGACAACAATTTTAGTTGAGTAGGTGGCGAGAAACAGTTATGAAGCAAAACAAAAAAGTCATATAGACACATGTATACGCAATAAACATACACACATAAGATTGCGTAAATAAACATACATAAATACTTATACATAATAAATATAACATATGCAAAGTAAATAAATAAATAACCATAACAGTGTGATTTCACTAGCAGTGTGTTAAGGGAGAGACAGGTAATGTTTTTTAAGGTGTGACTTAAATGTTGCAAGGGTCTGGGCACGCTTCAAGTCATGGGGTAGAGAGTTCCACAGTAGAGTTACCTGGAATGTGAAAGAACTATTGAAAAATTTGGAGGATGAAGAGGGGATAGCAAAAAGCAAATTTTGACCGGACCTAACAGATCGCAAATAATTGAAACGCTCTTTAAGGTAGCGGGGAGTTGCGGGATTAAAAAGAACGCTATACAGAAGAGACAGGATATGAGAGTTACGACAATAGCGGATTGGAAGCCAATTAAGCTGAGACCTGAAGATGGAAACATGGTCATACTTGCGTAACCCAAATATGAACCGAATGCAGATGTCAAATTGAGTATATATTTTTTTTACATATTTTGACAAAAAAAATATCCCAATTTCATATTAAAAAAAAAAACAAAAGTACCTCATTCTAAAAGAGCGTAGGTGACAAGTAGCAGTCGTACAGAAGCACTATTACTAGGGGGGATTAGAAATTATATTCTTGTGCGCTGTGATTGTGTCATATATCCACCTAGTGACGTCACTTAGAGAATCGTATGCCTCGTACACATTTTCCCGAAAACATTCAAAACTAGTTGTAATAAAAAAAAATGGGGTTCCTTGGTAATTAATTAACAACATAGATGTCGATTTACGTTTTAGACATCGCGTTACGTCTCGAAGGAACTTGAGTTCATCCGAAACGTCAAAGAATTACCAACGAAAGGTAAATAAATAAGTAGCCCCGTATTGTTGTGTTGTGATTGAGTGAAGATCGTGTAAGTTTAAATCAATGTTGTCATAATTAACTGCTCAGCACACTAGGCATAGCATCAGTATCATTTCAGGGCCGACATAACAATTGGATTTTAATCTGTTAATTTGCATATTTACTGAATAAATTGAATTGAATTCCATATTAAATTAATAAGAAAGTTCCATTGATTTTCCGCGAAATAGTGTCTTGGTCAGATGTGACAGTAAATTGTCCTCACATGTGCATATTTTCATGCAGTTTCCACAAAAAAATATAAGCATTCAAATACAACAAACGTCCACCCAAGAAGTGAGATCTCACTTCACTCACTTCGCGGGTGGATGCTGGACCGTCAACATCTCTTGCATCTCCTGATAATGCCTCGTAGAGAGGCGAAACACGTGTCGAGGATTACATAATGTCTGCACCTGTAGCACAACTGTGATCCGCGACTCTTTGTCGCGCGACAAAGATTGTCTGTCTCTTTCCTTCCAATACAATGCGAGAAAGACGGGTGATGTTATGTCGCGCGACAAGTATAGTCGCGGAGTGTTGTGCTAGACCGACTGGTGGTGTTTTGTTGTATTTGCATGCGTATTTTGTTGTGGAAACTGCATGAAAATATGCGCGTGTGAGCACTTTTTATCATCACATCTAACCAAGTCTCTATTTCGCGGAAAAGCGAAGGAACTTTCTTAATAATTATTATGGAATTCTCTCTATAGTCCACTAGCTTCTGCCCGCGACTTCGTTCGCCTTAAACTCGTTTATCGCGGATAAGGGTATTTTTCCGGGATAAAAAGTAGCCTATGTCTTTCCCCGGGACTCAAACCATCTCCATACCAAATTTCATCCAAATCAGTTCAGCGGTTAACGCGTGAAAAGGTGATAGACAGACAGACAGACACACTTTCACATTTATAATATTAGTATGGAAGTATGGATTAATCTATTAACTATTCTCTGCATCCATCACCTACTCTGTATTCACCCAACTTATCATTATGTTAATTCTGTTTTGGTTACTAGACATGGCTAACGGCGGATTATATTATAATCGAACCGATACCCATCTGTCATGGGCAGAAACTAACCCACTTAAATAACCTATTTTCATTACTACACATCTTTCAAGCTAAACTGTATTCGCGAAGCATTTGAAACTCATTTACATTGAATTGTTGAAGGATATAAGTTCTTTTAGATATTACATTTTCAGTTACTGGTTAACAAATTCTGTTTAATTTTTTGCGCTTTTGAGCTAAGGTTTGCATATTTTTGCATTTATTCGTAAAATGTTGCCCCGTGACTTTGCCTATATTATTAAATACTCCATAATCGTATCTCCAGGAGCAGATTTTAGGAATCTTAATATTCGAGTAATTAGATTATTTACATGTAAAAACATTAATGGAGGCAACGAAGGCGAAGTAGTATCTTATCTCTGTGTGTCAACTTTGTCAGCGGAGAAGAAAAAAGGATAATAACACTCTTTTTCTTCAGCATAGTCGAGTAAAAAGTATCTCATAGTTTATACATGAATTCCCAGCTACCCGTGTACCAAAATTAGTTAAAATCCGTTTAGCCGTTTTGGCGTTAGAAAACACATTAGAAATCCAAAAAATATTTTTCTCTTTAGTAACTTCAAATAGTCCCTTATACCTATTTTTTTGAAAATGTACAAACATCTCATTTTTTACTATATAATAGTTTAGATAAGTAGATCTCAAACAAGTAATAAAAGCTTTTCATCGTCTATTACAGACATTAGATTTTCAGATTTTCTGTAATATTTTTAAAGTTACTTACGCAGTGTTATTTTAATAATTCTTGACTCTTGAAAAAACATATATTATTGGTATGTAAGAAATGTCAAACAAATTGAAACATACCTAACTAAAATGTATATAATCTAAATTATTTACAATATTGTTATATAATAATAGAAAAATACAAAAGTACGCACGTTAAACAAATCATTCAATTCAATATTTTTTTATTGTGCCTTGTACCAATATTAATAAGTAATCTAATGTAATAATTTCCTTCATAAAATGTTCTATAAATGTAACTTTATACTTTATAGTTGCCCATTATTCTATAAACAACAGGGATGAAATTTTATTATTCATTTTCTGTAGACAAAATGTTCTGACTTTATGACTCATAAGATCGTAACGCAACCACCTACTTAAGTCTAACCCAAGTTTATGTTGATGTAGAACACGAAATTACAGAAATTAAGTATGATCCCAAACTCTGCTCTGAATTATAATCATTGTTGGTATATTTTCCAGTTTTGGGGATAAGGATTGTGATATACTAGCGAAGCCGTAGCGATCATTGGATACTTCAACCTACCTGTAGTCAGCATAAATGATGTCACGCTCACGCTTGCAAATAAATGATATTTCTGAAAAAACGTAGAAAACATTCATAAATACTTATTTTTAAGCTTTTGGCGATTTTAAAATGATCAAAATGTAAAAATAAGGAGGCAATTTGACCGTGTAGAACTATGACGTATTTTCCTTTCAAAATTCATACTTTCTGACCGTTTTGACAGTTCATAAAAAGGAACTGATTTGATCTGTCAGTCAAGTACCCGAAGTAAAAGTATCGGAAAATCTTACGATATACTTACGGTCCCGGGTTCGAATCCCGGCCAGGGCAAGTGTTTGTGTGATGAGCACGAATGATTATTCCTGGGTCTTGGGTGTTTTCTATGTATTTAAGTATTATAGTTTATCTATACTTTATGTATATCGTCACCTAGTACCCATAGTACCAGCTTTGCTTAGTTTGGGATTAAGTCGATTTGTGTAAGCTTGTCCCTGTGTTATTTATTAATTTATATAAATAAATAATAAATAAATATTAGGGACAATTTTACACAAATCGAACTAGTTCCATTCCCAAGGTAAGCTTAGTAAGGCTTGTGTTATGGGTACTAGACGACGATATATTTAATAATAGATATATTACTTATATGCATAGAAAATATCCAAGACTCAGGAACAAATATTTATGCTCATCACACAAATATTTGCCCTTACCGGGATTTGAACCCAGGACCTCAGCTTCACAGGCAACGTTATTCCCACTGAGCTAAACCGGTCGTCATTTATCTTTAGTGTCAGGAAATGATGAATGTTAGAAATGCATAATAGCATTCCTATTATGTATAAGCGCAATATCCGTAAGCGAAGCTTGAAAGTCATGCGTCAAATGTTTTTAATCTTGCTCTGACTCTCATTCTCTCGCTCGCTCTGTTACTGCATTTTCTAACAATCAAGTTGCATAATTTTTTATAGCTGTAATAAAGTCCATTACACACGCGTGATTTTTACATTGCATAATCGCACTAGTGCCTTTTCATTACATTTTTTTAAACGTCAACAAATTGTTATTACAGATTTTTAATAAGTCTAAAGTGGTACTATTACTATTAATTCCAATATTTTTTTTTTTTCTGAACATACTAACATTTTCTGTGTATTAAATTGATATACATATTCAATTTATTCTATTATTATTGTTTGGCTGATTGGCCAATTAGCCTTTGCCTCATAGTTTTTGCGCGCGCATTGTCAAATGGCGGTCGCAGCGCGCCATATTGATTTGATTTGACATATCTCATATTGAAGTATGATTATTTTCTAAAAATGTCAATCATGTGTAAATAGTTTCAAGCAACGAAAATTAAAATATAATAATTATGTAGGTACGTGAATGGCACTGATGGCGGATTAATGTAAAACTTACGGACCACTTGTTTACCCCAAACATAACCTAGACGTTTTAAGTTAGGTACTAATTTTTGCTTTTTTCCTTGCAACTGCGTTGAAAAACCGTCGTATGAAACTCGTGTACATTGGTCATTACACTCTCTGCTTTATACAGCATCGGCAAGATATAGCTTCGAATGTACTCGTAATTACCAACGTACCATACTCGTATCATAATGTAAGTACTATTGTCCAGTATTTTTTGTACAGGCAAAATAGAGAAGCATTTATCATTTACCCCTCTGATGTCAAGTTTCAATGAAGCTTAAGAGATCCAAGCTATAATTTTCAGGGAAAAGATTCACCGGTTCTGTTTGAGATGGCTGAATTATTGCTTCATAGTTAGGTAAAAATCCTGGACATCAATCAAACCAGCCATCTTGACGTACGACTTTTTTACAAGCTTTTATTTAACTTGCAATGTATGGCTGTTCAGGTGGAATCTTGCTAGTTAAATTTAACGTACTTCCCGGTTTCCAATTGAGAATAAAATTCGTCATACTTATTTAAGTTAATTGACAATGCAATAGTATGATAACATCGAGCTGATCTGATGATGGAGCAGGAAGGTGGTCAAAGGAAATCTGTAATAAAATAATGCAAATCTACCGAGTCCAAACTCGGTAGCTCTTTAGAATGAACCCGGTGAGTAGTTGATGGATGTTCAAAAAAAGTACAGTCTGCAATAAAAGCTTGTCACAAAAATAAATTGTTTGATAGATAATTTTTTTTAGGACCTGACTTTGAACTGGGTAGGTTTGTAGGCCTCAGTGGGCCGAATTTAGTGGGTGAAGCACAATCCCACAAACGGAGAATGCCGCAGGGCTAATTGGACTAGAGTTAGTTAGAGAATAATGTCAAATGATAATTATGATAAAACAGTTTATGCCAGATGATGGTAAATCATAGCACTAGTCGCTTCGCTATAACTGTGTCTCCGGCCGGAATTTTCGGTAACTACGGGTTTGAAAATGAGCCGCATGTCCATACAGTGTGGAGGCGCTGTGGGAACGCTTCAAGGAAGCTAGGGGCTTGGTAGAGCGATGGCCAAGTTTTAGAAAAAAATAGGCGTTATATGAGGCACCTAGAAATATTAAAAAAAAAGATAAATTACTTAGAAGGCGCCCGCAACTTCGTTCGTGGAGGAGAAAGAGTCATAAACCTTCTTTTATTCTTTATTGTAGTCGGGTAAAAGGTATCCTATAACCATCTAAAGATGCCCAGCTGCCCGTGTATCAAAAATAGTTTAGATCTGTTTAGCCATTAAGACGTGATGAAGCCAAAACGATACATACAAATAATAATAAAAAATGACGCCTCCAAATAGTCCGCTGCAATCCTTTTTTATTAATATCTCCAATGTACAGACATTTCATTTTTACATCCTTATAATAGTATGGATTAGAAGCCTACTTTCCTTATTGTATTGAGTTGGGTAAAAAATACAGTAATAATAACTGCCCGGTGTGGGCAAAACATTTTGACAACGTGCAGTACCTTGAAATACTTTATTAGAAAACTAGTAAGCGCAACTTCGTTCGCGGAAGAAAAAAATGTCATAACCCTCTTTTTACTTCAGTGTAGTTGGGTTAAAGGTATCATATAATAATAATAATTATAATAATAATAAAGCCATTTATTTTCCAATAGATTCTTAAGATAATTTACCTTCCTCATGCATTTAACATTAATTTATAAATATGTATATAAATTATAATTTATTTATGTAAGGGATTAATTAACATCCTTATTTTTAATAATCACAACTTTTTTTTTTAAACAGGATGAAGTTTTAAACAGAAGATATAGTTGCAACTTTCATCATCATTAATTCTTCAATCTTTTCATACTATAATTAATAAAGGATAGTAATTATAATAAGATAAGTACCAATTGTAAACATTCGATTAAAATAAAAGGTATCATATAACCATATGTAAATGCCCAGCTACCCGTGTATCAAAAATGATTGAAATCCGTTTAGCCGTTTTGGCGTGAAGAAGCCGCAACGACACATATCTGTATGTGTCGTTGCGGCTTATAAAAATGTTTCTAATCAGTAACCTCATTACACACAGTTCATTTTTACAACTTTATAAAAGTAGGTACCGATATATGTCCACACACACCTTCAAAGGAACGTTCGTTTCTTTAATTTATAACAAACTAGAAGGCGCCCGCAACTTCATTCGTGGAGGAGAAAAAGTCATAAACTTTAATTTTTTCTCCAGCGTAGTCGGGTAAAAAGTATCCTCTAACCATCTGGAGAGAGATAGATTTTGCGTGATGAAGCCACAACGACATATACAAGTATACATAAAATCCAAAAAAAAAAGTTTCGTTTAAATGACCTCCAAATAGTTCATAACAATCATTTTTTTGAAATAAAACAATTTAACGGATTATATCGAGTATAGCTTTAGCATGGAAGCTTTTCAGCTTTCCATGGTCACGGGTGGACTGAGAAAAGATATATTTTCCTCTGTCAATGTTACAATTTGTGCAAACTACCCATTTTTGAAAAAAATACAAATTAAGGTGTACATACATGCCAGATGGGCCTAAGCTGTAAAGACAGTTACACATGTGCCAGAAGGCAAAGTGTAACTTTGTCAGAGGAAAATATATCTTTTCTCAGTCCACCCGTGACCATGGAAAGCTGAAAAGCTTCCGAAACGTCGGGAACTAAAAATGAGATAATATACGCGATATAATACGTTAAATTGTTTTATTTCAATGAATAATAATCGCGGAAACAAAAGATTTTTTGAAAATATCTTCTTTGTACAGACATTTAATTTTTACAAGTTTATAATAGTATAGATGATTTGTTTTTTGTTCCGTACTTGACAATATTTTTACAAGCACGTTTTCCTGTAACGAGCAGGTACATGCTTTACAGGCAGATTGGTTTCATCCTTTAATACTAGTCTTTGTTTTAAATTAAAAATATAAGTTTGCTTATTAAACTTATTAATATTATGATTAAATTCATTTAATATTGAAAAAAAAAATTAGAGGATAAAAGTTCTTCAGACACGCCATATCAAATCTACATAATATCTATAATATTATAAAGTTATAAAAATGAATTGTCTGAATATGGAAGATGTATTCAAATAATGATTGTACTTAACGGACCATTTCGAGGTCACTGAAACAATTTTTTTTTTTTTTTTTTTTTTATATTAGTATGTGTCGTTGTGGCTTCATTACGCCAAATCGGGTAAACAGATTTCAACTATTTTTAGTGCACGGGTAGCTGGGTATCCCTAAATGTATTATAGCCTACTTTTTACCCGACTACGCTGCAGAACATAAGAGGAGTAATGACTTTTTCTCCTCCGCGAATTTGTGCAAGAAATCACGTCGAGCCTTTGCTTTGTTGTTGCGTCATAACAGGACAAATAAATCAACCAGCTAAAACACTTTTGCCTTATTTAAGTATGAAATATTTTAATTATGAAAATATATACTGGAGACTCTGGAGAGAATCTTAATTGTGAAAATAATCAATATTGTTTATTTTAACATTAAAAAATTGGTAAAAAATGGAAACGGTTTTTGTAAAATTGACGTGGCTATAGAAATTTTTGTTTCTCTTTAGAAATGCTCTTATGTACAGCTCATACAAGCAACTATACAAAATCGATTCCATATCGACTTTAACAGCGCCACCTACCGTCGAGTAGCGGGACCAACTCGTCACGCCGCGGCGACTTTCCGAACACACCGTATATCAAACCTAATTGGACGCAAATTACTTCAAATTAAGCAGATTTATTGCTGTTTACATGACATTCATCTGATATCTATATTAAGTATTATGCTTGTTTATACAGTTATTCCGTACACGTATTATTATGTACTTTGTACATTATTTTATGTGGCGCGCAATGTGAATGAGACAAATGGTCCATTATATTGTAGTTGCTGCGTTTTATTGTGCCAATGTTATTGCTTTCATGCATTATATTAAAACTGTATAGATAACGAGGTGAAATCTAATTCGTAATCCAAACTTGTAACTCCTCAAAGACTAGTATTATCATATAACGTAATATCTTTTAGTTTAGACGTATTGGCAGCGGTAGAACAACCGAAGTTAGGTTAGTTTTATTCAAAGTCTATTTAAGCTAATAGACACATATTTTTTTCTTTTCATTGAAAGGAGGAACAACAACCATGTCATCTGCATATCCGCAAATATTTCTCTTAATGTAACTGACAATGAATAAATCATATTTTGATTTGATTTTGATTTGATTTGATCTACAATTTGTCAATTAAAAGAAAGCTACATTTAAAAAGTTAGCCGATAACGTTTTTCGACGGTTTGCTTAACAACATATTTCGAAATATGTAACGATTTATAGTACTTTGTTGCGTATGGTTATGAAGAAAAAAACTACCTTATGAGAAAAAATACTTATGTATTTGGCCTTCTTCAATTACAGACCTTAAATATTCTAAGGCAGAAAAGAGTTGAGGCCTTTTTCCAGCAGTGGTACCCTTCAACAGTCTAATTAAAAAAAACTATTCTTAAACACATTCTTCGTAACAAGTCAAAATCTCGATTCACATCTGTAAACATAACCTAGTGAAAGTTGGATAAGTAAATGCTATGTTTTAGGTTTTATGCTTGAGATATATATCAACAGATATAAAACCCGACATTATGTCTCCTACAAATGTGTTTGTTTGTCTGTAATTACCGGTATAATTCTGTTACTGTTTACGATATGAATTTATTTATGTGTGTACATTTGTAAGCAAATATGCTATAAATTTCAGGAAAAACACACGGTGGGAGCGAGTTCCATTCCTTAGCGGTCAGCATTAGAAATGATGAAGCAAATCGCTTCGTGCGTATGATTGGTAAATTGAAAATTTAAGGATGAAGTCGCCCGTCACGCCTGGATGTCCGATGGTGGAACGGGGACGGCGGAATTAAATCGAAGCAAGGAAGCTGCCAGCCCTTTTGTCGCCTGAGGTGTCAACGAGCCGTTTTGATAGCTACTTGAAAAGGGACCAGGCACATGAACCCCACGGGCCCAGGGTCTCGACGCCAATTGGCATAAAATGCCATTGGGAGCAGAGACCCTGGTATCTTCTGCTAGCCTCGATTACAGTCTAAGATAGCGGCCCCCGACTAGGTGGACAGATTACCTCGTGAGGGTCGCGAGGAGTCGGTGGATGCGGTCCACGCATAAAGCACGATGTGGCGAGCTATAAGAGAGGCCTATGTTCAGCAGAGGACGTCCGTGGCTGATAGATAGATAGATAGACTGTCCAAAATATAGCAGATAAAAGACTGACAAGATGGCAACTTTGCAATTTTCGAGGTTTTGGAAGATGCCCCAACCGATAAAGCATCACCAATGAGTCTTAAGGCCTTTGAGAGGAGAATTTTGGCCCGTTACCAGAAACCCCAAACTTGAGTAACATATTGTTGTTAAAAATGTAACCTAGTTGTTCAGGTATTTTCAAGGTTTGAGGTTTAAGACATTTATTTCACAAACTATTATAAAGCACTTACAGAGAAATACAATATACCCGTATTCGTAATATCTAAAAGGGGAGGGTCGTTTAACATAGGTTCAGTACTGTAAGTATTATTAATTAATTATCTTTAACTTAAGCATACCTATGCGAGAGGGTGGGTGGATTTGTCTAAACACATCCATAGTCGGCATAAGTAATAAACATTTTGATATTTTTATTTATTTATTGTATGTCAATGTGGGCCTGTAATAAATTATTTCATCCATTCAATGTCTTTGTAATGTAACTACATATTTCCTTTGTTTCTAATTTAACATTTATTCTAACATATAATAATACGAAGGAGTACTCCTCTTAGGCTCGGCATGTATCGTCATACGGTTCTTTTCTCCGCGAGGCCCTAACCTAACCCTAACTTGAACCCTGCCCCGCTGCCAGCAGCACCCTAGGTTAGATTTTTTATCATCATTATTATCGTCAGCAAAAAGACATCCACTGCTGGTTACATGCCTCTCGCAAAGAACGCCACCATGACCGGTACCGTGTCGCCTGACGAGTTTATTTATAGTGTGTTTGTATTCTGTATTTAAAATTTGGGACCTTATTTTTTATATCCATTCTACTTAGTACAGTCAGCATTAAATAGTCTGTAGCATCCAAAGCGCCATATTTACCGTCACGTATCTTTATGTATATAAGAATAAAGATATTGCGATATATTTGGCGCTTTGAATACTACAGACTTTTTGATAATGACTGTACCAAATCTAGGACTTTTTAAAGAAATAAAGAAGCAATATAAATTATGATAACGAGATACTAATTAGTAATAATAATTCTTATTAGATCATTCTAATCAGAACTGTAATGTATTTAAAGCCTTTAGGTATATACATACATTATTTTATAATTCGATTATAATATTTATAACAGCACAACATTAATGATATAAAAAAGCGCGTCAGAAATCAATGCGAGCAAACCGCTCAATAATTAGTTCGGCAACTCGACAACAGATGGCGTCACGCGTCCCCCATAACTTAATCTTTTACAAACCGGACCGCGTATAATTTTAATTACCGCAGGTCATAAGCAGAACTGGTTCACGTCAAACAGTTTTATTAAAAGCGTACTAGATTCATGATTGAGGTATTAATTTGATCGTGCAGACAATACGATTGACGTGTTTGTGTTCTTTTATTACCATTCCGTTTGATTTAGTGTCATATGAAGTACAAATGGAAAATTGTCCATTTGAATTGACCATTTTGAATTTTGACCAAAATACTGTTCAAAATTAATTTTAATATGACCAAACTTTTATCATGAATGAATAAATTAAGCCTTAATTGAATTGTGCCTTTTTTGCACAAAGTAAATATAGTCACATATGAATTTGACGACACGTTCGGCTCAATTTGCACTACGGCCTACGCAGCTGGCGGGCTGGCTTCTTTATATTTAAGTATTATAATTTATCTGTATATTATGTAGGTATATGTGTATGTGTGTACATAATATAGATATAAGTTTTTAATATGCTCCCTTTAAGTTCGAGTTTTTGGTTGTAAGATTTAAGTATTCTTAATGTGTAAAACGATCACTACCCCCTGGTGATCAACAGGCCTCACTGAAAACCAGCGTCACGGAGTAAACTCTATTGCTCCGTGGCATTAAACTGAGTGGCGACCTTTTTAGCACTTCTTTTGTTTTATTATTGTAATTGTTATGAAATTCGTGTCTGTAACGGTGCTAAATAAATATATTTCTTTCTTTCTTTCTTTCTTTCTTTCTTTCTTTCTTTCTTATATCCTCGCCTGGTACCCATAGTACAAGCCTAGCTTGGTACTAGGTCGATTTGTGTAAGAATGTCCCTGATATTTTATTTCTTTATGAATACCAAAATGTAAATTTAGGCGCAAAACGAATTATGTCCAAGTAGATTATAAGAATAAGAATAAGAATAAGAATAATTTATTTTGTAAAACATAGGTAGGTACATGGGTGTTTCATAAATTGCTTAGTAACACTATGTTTTGCCGAAAGGCATACAAAATTAGAGAGTGTAGCATGCATCATACAAAAAAAGAATAGTCAAAATTAATTAATATTCATTATTATTATCATTAACATTATTATCTATTAAAAATTCTTGAGTAGAATAGTACGCCTTTTTAACTAAGAATTTAAACAACGATTGCTTAAACATTTGAATATCCTGCAATTTTCTAATAGTAGTTGGTAGTTTATTGAATATTTTAGGTGCCATTCCAAATATACTTTTATCAAATAGAGCAGTTTTATGTGGTTCGTGGTTTATCCTACTCTGCATACGAACACTGTTAAATTTTGCGAACTGGTTCAAATTGCTCTTTACATATAGAGCTGTCTCGTATATGTAAAGAGATGGGAATGTCAATACACTTAGTCTAGCGAAATGAGATCTACATGATTCTGTGGGCTTTAGACCACAGACGGCTCGAATACATTTTTTTTGGCATTTAAATACTAAATCTTTGTCTGTCGCATTACCCCAAAAAATTACGCCGTATCGTAATGTAGATGTGACGTATGCGTGATAAGAGGTCAGAACTGTGGATTGGTTAACTACTTTACTAAGATGATATAAAGCATATGAGTACTTATTTAGTTTTTTGCATATTATGTCAATTTGATTTTTCCAATTTAATTTACTATCTAAGCTTAGCCCTAAGAATTTTGTGATGTCCGTTTCATCAATAGTATGATCCTTATATGCTACTTTTAAGTTTGTAATTTTGTCAACTCTCTGTTTAAAATTCATTATTTTGGTTTTTCCTAAATTAATACGAAGATTGTTACTGTTCAGCCATTCTATGAGAGATTTTAGCGAGCTATTAATTTTATCTTCATATGCATGTAAGTGTCCTCCAGTAAATATAACTGTACTATCGTCGGCAATAACTAAAACTAAAGCTAAAAATGAAACATTATATCTAAAACGGCCCCCGTGTCATGGTGCCAAGGACCATTAAAACAAGAGGACTGACCATCTTCATACAAAAAGCCATTCCCCGATATGTACTACGCCATCTATGTATAATTTATTCAACTTTGCAAGCGTGACACAGCATTGAAATGTTATGATTTATTTATTATTAGCTATTGGCGAACTAATTGTTACTATACTATGTTTCTTTATACAATTATAACATCTTTTCTTCTGTTTCCGCGATTATTACTCATTGAAATAAAACAATGACCATGGAAAGCTGGAAAGCTTCCGAAACGTCGGGAACTAAAATGAGATAATATACGCGATATAATCCGTTAAATTGTTTTATTTCAATGAATTATAACATCGTTAAATGTTTAGTTTTAAAGCGCCATCTAGTTTTTGACAGAATATCTCCTTGCGATCGGAACACGATCCAAAGTATGGCAACCGTCAGTCCTCTTGTTTTAATGGACCTTGCATGGTGTCAAAAATACTGGCAGCATTTCCTCACTGTACGGCGTTTTTTGTGTGTCCCTTGTCTCGTATTGGTCAAGGTATGACCTCTTTTGAGGTGATAAAATGGCTCCTACTAGTGTGGGGAAACTCGATCGATATAAATATAATATTTACAGGTCAATAAAAGTGCATACGTGGTATATGCGACGTTAGTCCCATAACGTCCTGTAAGCCATTGTTCCCAAAACTGAATTTATTAACTGTACCATCTCTTTATATCTTTGAAATCTGTGTTTTTGTTAAAACTCATGCACACTATTTTAGCACAAAAGGTCAAGAAAGTAACTTAACCACGAGATATCCACAGAGGTTACAGTATCCTAAAGCAAAAACTGATCTATACCGTAGGAACTGTTTTCCAATGGCCATACGGATATTTAATAAATTACCGAACGATCTGAAGGATCTAAAATTACATCAATTTAAAAATAAATTGTACAATTGGTTAAAAGAGCAGACATTTTACTCAGTTAAGGATTATTTAAATTATTAATTATTGACTTGTATTGATTATTGTAATTCATTGACCATTTTATGTAAATTGTTTTAATTTGGTAGTGTGTATATTTATTATAATTTAATTGAAAATTTAATGCCAATATAATGTTTGACATGTTGAAATAATTTAATTGTGTATTTTTGCACGCCAGTGTTACTGGTTAGATATGTTAAGGGCTATACGTGTTTTTGACCATCTTTTGTATGTACCATATCTAAAGCAAATAAATAAATTCATTTCATTTCATTTCATTTCAATTCTTGGCCTGGGAGGCGCAAGCTGTATCGCGATACTGATACGCTGAGCGAGGAAGCTGGCAGCCCTTTGGTAGTCTGGGGTGTCGACAAGCCGTTTTGATAGCTCCTTGAAAAGGAGCCAGGTGCATGGACCCCACGGGCCCAGGGTCTCGACGCCAAATGGCATAAAATGGCATTGGGAGTCGAGACCCTGGTATTTATATCTTTTGCTCGCCCTCTTATTTCGATTCGACGACACGTTTGGCGCAGTGGGTTGTACAACGGCCTACGAAGGCGGTCCCGGGTTCGAATCCCAGTCAGGGCAAGTGTTTGTGTGATGAGCACGAATGATGGTTCCTGGGTCTTGGATGTTTTCTAGGTATTTAAGTGTTATAATGTATCTATATATATTATGTATATCGTCGCCTTGTACCCATAGTACAAGCTCTGCTTAAGTAAATTGGGACTAGGTCGATTTGTGTAAGCTTGTCCCTTCCCTGTCCCTGTGTGTTTTTATTTCATTCTGTTACTTGAATATTCAAATAAATGTATTTATGAGGAAATAATAATCCTTTGTGAGTAGATTATTATGATATACTTGTGTAAAATACAGACAGTCTGCTTAGTAGAGAGGGAGATGTTCACCAAACATGATTGGATGGCAGGTTGCATAGGATGACGTCTCTCTTAGGCAGACTTGTACAATTTTACTTAGTCTGTTGCCTGTTAGAGTGTGTGACAGTCAAAAAATATTCTTTTGGATTTATTGTATGTATGTCTTTTGGCTCAACTAATTTCAACTATTTTTATACTGGTAGCTGGATATCCACAGATGGTTATAGGATACTTTTTACCTAACTACGGTGAAAAAAAAGGGGGGTTTGACATTTATCCTCCGCGAACGTAGTTTTAAGTTCCTTCTAGTTTTAAAAAAATATTTTCAATGTACAGACATTTTATTTTTTAACTTTAAGTATTATCGTGTATACATCATTACACCCATTTAAGATAGTTAATATTATTTGTATACAGTACAAACTATATACTGTCAAGCTCCAACGTAATAATTTTTTATTTATTTATTATTTATTTATTTATTTATTATTATAATAATTAGGTCTGCACTATATTGCAAAACTATATGAAGCTATATCGGTATACATTTATTGAATAATCATTCCTAATCACATGTTATTATGTACAGAAGGCATAATATCAAATATAATCATTATACAACTCATAAATAGCTTAATCACAATCGAAATCACAATACAAAATCATATAAAACACAGCACCCAACCCCTTTGATATCGGTTAAAAATTAAACCGCTACTACACTCACTTAAAAACATAATAACCTCTCCACATCTGATACTATCTCAAATACCATTGAAAACGAATCTACACAAAAACCTAGGCATTTTGAACCTTACCCAACAGGCCCAAGAGTCAAGAGGCTAGGGTTGTCAAGTACCTTATCGCAGTAACTTTTTGACAATAGCAGTGGTATGATGTAGTGTGGTGGAGTGACAAGGTAGCTTAAGGGTTGTTGAGAGCTCATTGAACATCTGTTGTGAATTTCTGTTTAATTCAATTGTTTCGATATTTTTGACATTAAGTAGTTTTACAGGTTTTAATTATGATTTACGACACGATTGGCTAAGTTGCACAACGTCTTATGAAGCTGGCGGTACCGGAATCATAAAGTACAAATGGAAAATAGTCAATTTTTTTTATGACATAGGAGGCAAATGAGCAGACGGGTCTCCTGATGGTATCAATCAATCAATTAGTTTCTTGCAAGAACATAGTTACATAAGATGATAATGATAAATACACTGCTACTTATGTTCTACCAGAAAAGGCATGCAATTTGACAGTATTTAATTAGTTACTATTAGGAATAATTAATTTGCTTTTTATTATGAATAACAATAATGATTAACAATAAAATAATTAATGTCAGAGAATAATCATATACTTCAATAAAAATAAATCAAAAATTAAAATTCAGAATTCATTGCGCAAAAATAAAAATACAAAAATAAATTAAAATTACAATTCAGAATTCAAAGTTTAAAATTTTTAATAAAATATTAACTTGACAGCTAGATATTAGGCTTATTGGCAAAATAGTCATTTATGGAGTAAAAATATTTATCTAGTAGCCATTCAGTCAGAGTTCTCTTAAATCGATCCATAGGACATTCTTTAATAAGTTCTGGTAAGCGATCACCGTCGCCCATAGACACTTGCATCACCGGAGGAGTCACAAGTGCGTTGCCGGCCTTTCAGATAGGAGTACGCTCTTTGTTTGAAGGTTTGAATTTGAATTGGCCATTTTGAATTTTGAAAGTACTGTTCAAAATCAATTTTGACAAAATGTTACTGTGCTGAAAAATAATTATAACCAAACTTTTGTCATGAATGAATTAAGCCTGAATTGAATTTTTCACAAAGTAAATATAGTCACATATGAATTTGACGACACATTTGGCTCAGTTTGCACTACGGCCTACGAAGCTGGTGGGCCCGGGTTCGAATCTCGACTGGGGCAAGTGTTTGTGTGATGAGCACGAATAGTTGTTCCTGGGTCTTGAATGTTTTCTATGCCTTTGATTATTATGATGTATCTATACCTATTATTAAGTATTAGAAAGCGCCCGCAACTTCGTTCACGGAGGAGAAAAAGTCATAACCCTTCATTTTTTCTTCAGTGTAGTCGGGTAAAAAGTATCTTATAACCATCTGGAGATACCCAGCTACCCGTGTACCAAAAATAGTTGAAATCCGTTTAGCCGATTTTGCGCGATGAAGCCGCAACGACACATACAAAAACATAAAATCCAAGAAAAATATTTTTCGTTTTAATGGCCTTCAAATAAACAATCATTTTTTTGAAAATATCTTCAATGTACAGACATTTCATTTTTACAACTTTATAATAGTATAGATATATATATCGTCGCCTAGTACCCATAGTACTACAAGCTTTGTTTAATTTAGGACTAGGTTGATTTGTGTAAGATTGACCCTGATATTTATATATTAAGTAGTTTTACAGGTTTTCATTATGATTTACTATAGGTTTCGCTAAGTTTCACAACGGCGTATGAAGCTGGCGGTCCCGGTTTCGAATCCCGGCCAAGGCAAGTTCGTGTGATGAGCACGAATATTTTTTCCTAGGTCTTAGATATTATCTTTTTATTTAAGTACTAGATTGTGCCCGCAACTTCGTTAGTGGCGGAGAATAAATCTTAAGCCTTTTTATTTTCTTCAGCTTAATCGAGTAGAAATTATCCTATAACCTACGACATAGTTATAATTTTCGTGTAATAACTATGTTTATTTATGATGAAATGAAATAATGATCTTTATTCTGTAAGTAGGCCGCAAGGGCACTTTTACAAGTCTGGCTCTACGGCGTTTCCCAAGAGGAGACCACTGAAGAGAAGAAAGCCGAAACAAACTCAACAGTCAGCAAAATAATGATTTTTTAAATATTTAAAACAAATTACATACGTTTGATATGCCACCTTATAAGAACCGTGTCCCGCTAAAAGTAAATTATTTGGTTTCTGTTTTGGGCCATGCATTTTTGTCTGTTAAATAATCCTCTACCCTATAATATGCCTTTGCTATTAGGGAATCTTTTAAGTAATTTTTGAGAGCTGGAAACGGTAGTTTTAAAGCATCATCTGATAGCTTATTATAAAAATGTATGCATTGGCCTACGAATGATTTTGCTACTTTACGAACGCGGAACTTTCTAATAGCGATTTTGTTTTTATTTCTTGTATTAAAATTGTGGATATCTGAATTCTTAGTAAAATACTCTAGGTTCTTAATAACATAAATAATATTCTCATAAATATACAAATTAAGAACATTTCAAAATTACTACAAGATGTATATTGATGAAATTTGGAGTAGGTATGTGTCTTGTATAAGCCGCTACTTAGTTTGATTGTTAAATAACAAAAACTTTTCTGAAAAAAAAATCGGTTTCGGTTACATGTATGGAGTGCCCACTCCATACATGTAACCGAAACCGATTTTTTTTTCAGCAAATATCAATGTACGCCACATATTTCGTCAGTTCTTTTTAAAACAATTTGAAGTTACTAAGATTTTTTTGTGATTTATCTAGTGAATAATTTTGGATATAATCACTCCGAAAGTAGCATACATTGTGTCCCCCTACTCTTTCACCAAAAAATATTTTGAACATGATCGGATCTACCGTTTTTGAGTTATTGCCGAAAAACTGCGCTTCAAGGCAAAAGGACGTAAGTGCGGTGGAGATACGCTCTTTTGTTAGTTCCGTTTTCATATCGTAATTTTGTCTTCCGTAGTGCATTTTTTTGTATGAACGGCTGCGGATGCGGAACCCTACACTGAGCATGGTCCAACATTGCTTGGACGGTTTTTAACTTTTTTGGGACGGAACCCTAAAAAGAAGTACCTAAAATTGAGAAAAAAACCTAGTATACGTTTGTTGCACCAACAAAAACCTCCCACGACTATACATACGAAAACATTTCTGCATCTTAGTATTAATCAAATTCGTTTGTCGTCCCCTCTTCCTGATTGAGACAACCTTATGAGGTCAAACCAACATTTGAAGATGTCCAAACTCCCAAACAAAAAGCCACTCAAACCCATTTTGATTACTATCTAAATTCCATTGACAAGACCCACTTAACTCTTCATCAGAAAATAGCGTAAGTCTGTAGAAGTTTTGTAAAGGAATTCAAGCGTTAAATGTTAGGGCGTTCAGTTGGTTGTTAAGTGGGTCGGAGAAGGAGTCAAGTGCAGTAGAGTAAGTAGGAAGGACCAATTACTGACAATTTCGACGAATTAGAGACAGGATTTTTGGCCCATGCATAGCGAATGTTCTTAGTGATGCTACGGAGCGTACCTGCAGTAGGTATAGGGTTGATTGTTGTGGAATTTTACACATATATTATCATCATTTTAGCCATAGGATCTCCACTGCTGGACACAGGCCTTCTCAATAGATTTCCACATGGCCTGGATAGAGGCGATCCGCAACCAGCGAGTCCCCGCAACCCTAAGCAGGTCCTCCGACCACTCTGCGGACGCTGCGCTTGCCGGTACCCGGCCACTCGAAAATCTTTCTGCCCCAACGGCCATCGGTTCTTCGAACTATGTGCCCTGCCCATTACCACTTCAGTTTGCTACTCTGTTTACTATATCGGTGACGTTCATCTACGAATCTCCTCATTTCTGATTCGATCTCGTAGAGAAATCCCAAGTACAGCCCTTTTCAAAGCTCGCTGAGTGACTCCGAGCCCAGATTTAGAGACCACGTCTTGGCTCTAAATTGATATATATGTACCGCATTCAACAGAGAGCGGCTCGTAGCGTCGGTTGCCAGCATTTCAGATCGGTTCGACTCATTGGCACTGCGTAGAGATGTAGCCTCGCTCTACATTTTCAATCGCTTGTATAACGGGGAGTGCTCGGAAGAATTGTTCGGATTGATCCCTGCCAGATCTTTCTGCCATCATCCTACGCGACAATATTTCCATCCTCACCCCTTAGATGGTTGGCAGTCCACAACTGAGCGTTTTGCTAGAAATTTTCTTTTTTTCGACCTTCAAGCCTTCAAGAGCGTACTCCCACCTGAAAGGCCGGCAACGCACTTGTGACTCCTCTGGTGTGCAGGTGTCTATGGGCGACGGTGATCACGTACCATCAGGCGATCTGACTGCTCGTTTGCTCCCTATAACAAAAAAACAATCTAAAGATGCGTCCAGATTTGTATCATTTGCCCGTATCAGATCATCGTCGCGTGGCATGATCGCGTGTCACGATCACGCGTTTGGACGTTGCGCCGATCGGATCGCTCGAAATCCATTTTGCTACGTGTATCACACAGTTATATCGGACAGTAAGCGTCCAAGCAGCGCGATACGCAGTCATGCTACGGCACGGTGATCGGATACGAGCAAATGATGCAACTGTGGGATTCAAAATAGCAAAACAGCAACAGCAGAAATAAAGCAAACAGACCTAGATTGAGTTGATCTAGAGTAAGAAGGTCATAAATGTAAAAAAAAGTTTTTCCAATGGCTTTTAACAGTTTTTGGTACACGGATAGCTGGGCATCCAGGCATCCCCACTACGCTGAAGTAACAAAAAGAGTTATGGCTTTTTCCTCCTACGCGAATGAAGCAGAAGGTGCCTCTAGTTTATAATATTAGCAGGATTCTATTCTTGCTACAACGGGTCCAAATTGCCCATTTTCTACACATCGTTTCGATCAAATGGTCATTATAAATAAGTTCATTCACGAATTTTTGGTTGAAAAAAAGGTATGAATGCCTGTGTGATACATCGAATTACAGAAGCAAAACCGCCGAAGAGCATGTTGGACCATGCTCAGTGTAGGGTCCGGTAGTCGTGCATCCAACAAAATGCACTACAGATGAAAAAAATAGGAAAAAGTGTACCAGCAAAAGTATCTTCACGGTGCTTATTCGTAAGTCTTTTTGTTGAGAAGCGCAGTTTTTCGGCAATAACTCAAAATAATTTTCGTTGAAAGTAGAGACATATTTTTTTCGCGTTACTTTGTAATTTTTTCGTATGTTTTGGGCTTACGCTTTGGAAGATAAACAATTTATGCAACTTTCTGAGCGATTATTTCCGAAAATATGCACTTGATCTATTTATTTTTCTAATAACTATAAAGTGTTTTTAAAACAACTGGCAAAGTATATTTAGCACGATGATATTTGCTGGAAAAAAAACCCCCTAGAAATATTTATTGTTATTATTTAACTACTAAACTTAGAAGCCGCTTATACTCCAAATTTCACCAATGTAGTTCATATAGTTTTTGAGCAAAATGCCTGCGACATGCGGATGGACAGACATGACGAAACTATAAAGGTTCCGTTTTTGCCAATTTGGTTACGGAACCCTAAAAATACCGATTTGTTTGAGATAATCTTATGATCATCTTGTACCTGTACGTTTGAGTATAGAAAATACTACAATGGGCTTAAATGTAAACATACGTAATGAAATGAAATGAAATGGAACTATTTATTTCGGACATCATCCATACATATTTGGTTAGTAGGTAACATACGTCGTCTTAATAACTAGGTTAGAACTTACAATTAATATAAATACCATTCAACAATTTAATTTAAATACAATTGAAATTTTGTTATAAGAAGTAATGAGGTACATACCAGTAATATTGAAAAATTGCAATGTACAATCAGCTATCTATACCTACATATAATAAAGCTGAAGAGGGTCGAAAGTCTGTACATGGAAGATATTCGAAAAAAAATTGGCCGGGGATACATAAAATCGATAACAGAACGCGTTCCAACAGTTTTTAGAATTTTTGTCTATTTGTCTGTTTATCTGTTTGTCTGTTTATTTGTGCGCGCGTCACGTGAAAACGGCTGAACAGATTTTGATGCAAACTTAACTAATCGGTCGAAAAAATGCCCGGCCAGGTTATAGGCTATAAAAATTCAACCCTTAAAAGGAGAGGTAGCCACTACATTTGATTGAGTTAAGTTTGCACCTGAATCTTATCACGCTACTTAGGAAGGAGGTGCAAACTTTTCTCAAACATGTGTTACGACCGCACGAGTATCGAGTACCTTGCTAAACTAACAGGTGGCGCTAAAATTAATACCTTTTTGCCAAATCCATACTCATATTATAAATGCGAAAGTGTGTCTGTCTGTCTGTCTGTCTGTCTGTCTGTTACCTCTTCACGCTTAAACGTGGTGTGGAGATAGTTTGAGTCCCGGGTTTGAGGCTACTTTTTATCCCGGAAAAATACCCTTATCCGCGATAAACGAATTTAAGGCCGACGAAGTCGCGTGCAGAAGCTAGTTCATAAATATCTTGAAATTAACTTCGGTTGATCAATATAAAGTTGATGCTATTACAAATACTTTATTATTATAGTCTATGTAAAGTTTCCAAAACATTTAGGTGCTGTCGGGGATGCCGAGATAACAGAACGGCCAATAACAGAGCTAGGGACCGTAACCTAGCGATGATTGTTATAACATGACTATGACAACACATTCTTCATTACAAATTGTCAATTTGAGAATTAAGTTTGAATGAATCTATTAAAAATATTAATATCTATTCATTTATCTATATATAGTAAACTCTTGCGTTACTGACCTATTGACAGACAACGCACAGCCTAAACCGCTTAACGTACGTGGACGTGTACTAAGAAAGGATTTTTCGAAATTCAACCCTTAATGGTGCGAAATAGGGGTTGAACCGTTGTATGTAAATTGTTCATTTGGAAAGTTATAGATTTGAATCTTTGTATAAAGGTTTTTTAGTAAAAAACAAAAGAAATGATTAAGAGTTGTTATAAAAATTCATCCCCTAAAGAGGATAAAAAAGACTTGAAAGTTTGCATGGGAAACATGTCGTTTTTAAAGTTAGACGCTTATAACTTCGGTCACAACCTTCTAATGAATAGTGAAAAACATTGCTAAGAGCAATTTGTTTCTGATCTTTGTTTATAATAATAACGCTAGTGGAGTGATCCACTAATAAATTGCAAATATTGTGATTATTATCATGATATTTGTAAAACAAAAAGTAAAGTATTGATAAGAGCATTTTTGAAAATTCAACCCGTAACGGGGTTAAATTTGGGTTGAACGTTTGTATGGAAAACCTGTCATTAATTGATTAACTGTTATAATATTTCGCGTTTTGACTCTTCATTTAAAACTAAGAAAAATAGGGGTTGAAAGTTTGTATGTAAAAGCTGTAATCATTTGAGTAACTGTTATAATATTTCACGTATAGATTCTTCATTCAAAAATAAGAAAATTGGTTTCGGGATTTTTTGAAATTCATCCCCTAACGGGGGTAAATTGAGGTTCAAAGTTGGTATGGCAAACCTTTAATTATTTGAGTTACTGTTATAATATTTCGACTCTTCATTTAAAACTTAGAAAACTAATTTCAGCATTTTTTGAAATTAATCCCTTAACGGGGTTTAATTGGGGTTGAAAGTTTGTATGGAAAACCTGTAATAATTTGAGTAACTGCTATAATACTTTGCGTATAGATTCTTCATTTAATGCTCAGAAAATAAATTTCAGCATTTTTGGAAATTCATTTTCTAACGGGATTAACTTGGGGTTGAAAGTTGGTATGGAAAACCTTTAATTATTTGAGTAACTGTTATAATATTTTGCCTGTAGACTCTTCGTTAAAAATTAAGTAAATCATCATTAGCATTTTTGAAAATTCATCTTCTTACGGGGTTAAATTAGGGTTGGAAGTATCCTTTGAAAACCTGTAATTAATTGAGTATCTATTGAAAAATTTCGCGTAAAGACTGTTCATTTAGAGATGAGAAAACTCATTTACCATTTTTGGAAATTCATCCCTTAACGGGGTTAAATTGGGGTTGAAATTTGGTATGGAAAACCTGTAATTATTTGAGTCACTGTTATAATATTTCACGTAGAGACTCTTCATTTAAAACTAAAAAAAATCATTTCAGCATTTATGGAAATTCATCCCCTAACAGGGTTAAATTGGAGTTGAAAGTTTGTATGGAAAATCCGTAAGTAATTGGGTAAATGTTATAATTCAAATTCAAATATTTTATTGCAGACCAGGTTCCATAGATTGTTAGTAATACAATACATCTTATTTTCTAGGGATTAGTAACATAAAAATTCAAACATTTCAAAATGATAATCAATAAAATTAATAAAACAATAAAAATAATAAAACAAAAATAATAATAAAAATAGGCAAAAAAATCCAATAAACTAATCATAATAAAAGTTATCATAATAGCATTAAATAATCAAAATAAAATTTATTTGACTAGGTTTTTTTTTTGGCTACTCAATATCAAAAATTACTGGTCTGTCACCACAGTGCACAAAATTCCAGTGCCGCACCACTGGGCAATCAAATTTATCCAGCACAACACTCAGGAGGCTGTTGATAATATTTCGCATATAAACTTCATTTAAAACTAAGAAAACTAATCTCAGCATTTTTGAAAATTCATCCCTGAAATTTCACAATAAGGGGTAACAGTCTGGGACGAAAGTACAATGGCGCATAAAGGGTGTTTTGAAGCGCTGAATTGAACTTTGAAAGACATTAGAGGGAACGATGGTATGATGGATGGAGTCACTATGTTGTTAGCTGGAGACTTCCGTCAGACTGTGCCCGTAGTTCCGAGGGGAACTCAAGCTGATGAAGTTAAAACTTGCATTAAGGCGTCAAATATTTGGCCTTTAATCAAAAAACTTACCTTAAGATAAATATGCTAGTGCACTTTAGGTGCGATATTTGCGCCTGAGAATTATCTGACGTTCTTCTTAAAATAGGAAATGGAGAATATCCCGAAACTGAGGGAAGGATTACAATTCCATCGGATCACGCCTTAGTTGTGCGAACTGTTGACGACCTAAATCTCTTAAATTTATCTAGATGTTCGAAATCTATACAGCAAGTCCATGGGAGTCGTTGTGTGAACGAATGATTCTGACACCTAAGAACGACCAGGCTTCCGTTATTAATAACATTTTATTGAAGTCGTTCGAAGGTTCAGAATACGAACACAAGTCTGTAGACTCGATGTGTAGTGGACACAGATGATGGCATAAACTATCGCGTAGAGTTTTTAAATGCACTTAACTCACCCGGCCTACCTTCTCACATACTTATCTTAAAAGTGAGTGCTCGAGAAATGTTGCTGCGAAATCTCAATCAGCCGAAGATGTAGGTATGTAGAGGCGCGCTAAGGAGGATTTTTTGAAATTCGAGCTACACGCGGACGAAGTCGCGGGCAAAACCTAGTTTCATATATAATGATATATAAGTCATGATAACAATTAGCTGAGGTAGGTAAGATTAATTAACAGTAAATAATAAAATAAACTAAATTATAACTAAATAAATATAAAGAAACAAATACTAAAAAAAATACGAAACTACTTAAAAATATAATATTTTCTTCTGTTTCCGCGATTATTACTCATTGAAATAAAACAATTTAACGGATTATATCGCGTATATTATTTCATTTTATTGAAGTCCTCCCGTGACCATGGAAAGCTGGAAAGCTTCCGAAACGTCGGGAACTAAAATGAGATAATATACGCGATATAATCCGTTAAATTGTTTTATTTCAATGCTTAAAAATATGTTATTTGAGTACAACGAAGATTATTCCTGTGCGCCATCATCAGATACAATAGACTAGCTGAGGATTTTAATGTATATGTTTATAAACAAGTGTGTAACTTCCATACGATGAATTCATACAATGAATAAAACAAATTCCTTACTTCTATAATCAAATAAATATATTATTTCTAAAGATATTCCACTAAGGTTATACATATATTTAGTGAAACTTACACAGACAAAACTACACTATTAATAAGGCTTAGTATTACATTAATCTTTCTTGTAACATTATATTTACAATCTGACAATGATTTAAAAATATTGAGATGTGTAAGAAACACTTGAATTTGTAGATAACTGATGCAGAAACATCAATGAATCAACAAAAAATACAAAACCCGCTCAAAAGATCACTCGTCCTTTGAGTTTGCTAAATATTTGCCAAAATTTACATTATACTGGCATTGTATTGAAAATGGGTCCCGGATATGGACTATTGTGTGTGGTATCTGTGAAAGAGTGGTTATTCATACTATAGGTACTGTTTTTCAACGATGCTTGGTAGTTTAAAGTACTGTAACACCTCCTACTTATGGCCTCGGCACCCAATTATGCTCCAAAAAGACTAATAAAGAATCATTTTGTGAAAAAATCTTTCTGAACTATGAAATAATTGTGCTTATAAGTCCATACTATCCATACTGATATCCATACTTAATATTATAAATGCGAAAGTGTGTCTGTCTGTCTATCTGTCTGTCTGTCTGTCTTTCTGTCTGTCGGTCTGTCTGTCTGTCTGTCTGTCTGTTACCTCTTCACGCTTAAACCGCTGAACCGATTTGGATGAAATTTGGTATGGAGATAGTTTGAGTCCCGGGGAAGGACATAGGCTACTTTTTATCCCGGATAAATACCCTCATTCGCGATAACCGAATTTAAGGCGGACGAAGTCGCGGGCAGAAGCTAGTTACCTATAAATGCGAAAGTGTGTCTGTCTGTCTGTCTGTGACCTCTTCACACTTAAACCGCTGAAACGATTTCGATGAAATTTGGTATGAAGATAGTTTGAGTCCCGGGGAAGGACATAGGCTACTTTTTATCCCGGAAAAATACCCTTATTCGCGATTAATGAATTTAAGGCGGACGAAGTCGCGGGCAGAAGCTAGTAATAAATAAATATTAAAGGAAACTTTTTACACAAATCGAACTAGTCCAACGGTAAGCTCAATAAGACTTGTGTTATGAGTATTTACTAATATATATAGAAAACATTCAAGACTCAGGAACAAATATTTATGCTCATCACACAAATATTCGCTCTTACCGGGATGGAACCCAGGGCTTGAGCTTCGCAGGGAACGTTACTCCCGCTGATCTAAACTGGTCGGCTTATGAACTCCTTATAGTAATCAGATGTCGCGCCTAGGCGGATAAAGTTCGTTTTCATTTGGACTATAGTTGAATAATTTTTGTCTATAGTTGGGTGATAGAATAGCAAAAGAAAACGTATTCTATGTTTAATGTGGAACTGTGTACAGCCCAACCAGCAAAAACCGGGCTTAGAGCAATCTCAAGACTACAATTGTTTGCTCGTATCACGCGTATATCACCGTGACAGCCTGATTTAAGCCGACTAACGTTAATATAGTTTTTATGGTTAAAGAACTTTATTTCTCAAAAGAAATTTTACATTTCACTTAATGAGAACTTATTGTCTAAAAAATAGTTAATTGTTTCAGTGAACATCGATTGCGACATACAAAGTTACGTTAAGTTATCTAAGTTCTATTTATACATTACTAATAGCACTTTGCACTTACATACCACAAAATTATTAGAGGGATACATAAAAACACACACATAACATAAAATATTCAAGTAAAGTACAATGTGGGTACGCAAAGATTTATCTGTACGGTAAATTTATAAAACACCTTCATTTACGTTTAGTTTTAATGTGCTTCAAATAAAATTTTAAGGTAAATGCTTAATGACATCCTTATCAGTCGTCTTTTGTATACGATGCAGAACTCCCAGGGCCGGATTTAGACGTTGTTAATTACATGGTCTCTCAGTTTTCGTTTAAACATATTAAAATTTTTACATTCCTTTATTTGTTTTGGTAATTGGTTGTAGAATAATACTCCTTGGAACCCTATGTGTTTCTTGCCAGTTTTAGTACGCGCTGATTTGAGACATAGATTATTAGCGTTCCGCAACGGGCGTATTCCCATTTCACTCTTAGTTTTAAATTGTATTTGGGTATGGATTTTCTTATCTAATATTTTTCTTATTAGTAAACAATTATTGTTGTAATGTAGTTGATTTAGGGTCATAATTTTAGTTTCTGAGTAAATTTTTTTGCTGGATGTAAGATAATTGTACCGAAAAAGTGTCTTTATAATTTTATTTTGAGCTATTTGTAAATTTTTGAGCGTTGTTTTATTAGCACTACCCCATATCTCTATGAGGTTTTTACGTAAGTAACCTGCTTAGGTTTATATTGGCCTAATATTAGAATTTTATGAGCCTAAAGAAACTTAATTTGATTTTACGTAAAATCAAATGTATTTGTAAACATCAGATTGTTTAAATATACAAAAAGAGTTTATACTTAAAAATATATATTTAAGGTAGGCGAAGTACTAATATTGTAATAAATAACAGTTATTTAGAAAAAAATACTGACTGTTGAGTTTGTTTCGGCTTTCTTCTCAATAATGGTCTTCTCTTGGGAAATGCCGAGTCAGACTTGTAAAAGTGGCCTTGCTAAAAGTATCGTTATTTCATCCATGACCTTAGAGAAGCAAGATAATCTAAATAAATACTTTTGCCATTCGATCGAAAACGGAAAACTCTAGTTAGACACAATCCAGAGTTGTGATAGGTCGTTTTCAATACCATCTAATGCACAACAGGTAGCGCAGAAGCACAATCGCTGTGTATCCAAGCTTGTGTATTGTGTTCATAGTACTGTCACTAGCAAAAGTCGTAAAGTATAAGGTGCCCGGCATTTTGTTCGCGGAAGAGGAAAAAGTCATAACCCTCTTTTTTACTCCAGCGTAATCGAATAAAAAGTATGCTATAACCATCTGTAGATGTCCAGCTACTCGTGTACCAAAAATAGTTGAAATCCGTTCAGCCGATTTTGCGTGATGAAGACACATGCAAACTCAAAAAATCCAAAAAAAATGTTCGCTTCAGTGACCTCCAAATATTCCCTTACTATAATGGATGCAAAAGTTCGTTCAGAGGTAGAAGTAACAGAGATACATCTAGACGACAAAGTCAAAGCCCTCATCATTCCAAAGACGAGTTATCATTCATATCTGAAATACAATCTGCTGCAATCGAAAATACAGACCACTATACTTACTATCTTCAATGTACAGACATTCCATTTTTACAATTTTATAATAGTATAGATGTAAACTATATGTGCATTCGAGGCACGTGCCACAAATGTTTTGTTTTGACGATGGTGTCGCCCTTCCACACTCCAACTGGCAGACTGATTTATATACTCTTATTTAATTCTTACAATATTAGCAGCCTATCTAAAATATTTGTTTTTACTATTGTATACTCTACTGAAACAAATAAATATTTTTGTCAATAATTCTCTAGATGTAAACTATACGTACGATATCGTCCAAGAAGGAGCGATAATCGCCTCGCCTTTGATGATTGAATGTCTCCGTGGAAACAAAATTTGAATGCGGGAGTCGTATTTCGAGTTCATGTGCTATTCAGTCGCCATCGTGAGTGGATTAAATTGTTAGAAGCTGTTCTGAGTGTGTCGGCACTTTAAAAACCTTTAGTTGTTTTTATCGCATAAATGTAAACATTTTTTCACTTCTCCTGCTCAAAAACTACGTGTTATTAGCTTCGCGAAGCGAAACTAAAATAGTACATTTAGCCCCTAGGGTTTAAAAGAAAGCCATATAATCCCATAAAAAATTCTATGAAACTGAAAAAAAACTTGCTGGCAGCTACATACTACTTATGAATAATTAAAAACCAACAAACTAACCTGACCAGATTGGCCAAAATTTCTGATCGAACTGCTCAACATGCACCTTTAATTTTTCGTGAAATATACAATTTTAATGGTCATTCTTCCTAATTTTGTCGCAGTCCAAGTGAAAAGCAGAGTGTTTAACACGTGGCTAAAAGCCATTATGACACTCAGACATATTTGTTCTCGCTCACTTCGTGAGCTCGTCCAAGTAATCAATTCATAGTAGCTTATTTTATCCCCTTATCAAACAATCTACTATTATACGATACTCGAATGACGATTGTTACATACGATAATATCATACAATTTCTCGCCCCAAAACGTGCCTTTAAGCTCCAAAATTTTGTTAAAAACATTTAACACTTGTGCACACAACTGTACATCCCATTTTGTCCGTTTACGCTTATAACTCCGATGTATGGATTATGACACACAAACAAACACGCGGACATCGCTATTGTGCCATCATACGTTTATAAACCCTTTCATAACCATACAAATCCATCCCACACAAAAGAGCTTAACATCATCAAAATCCTAGTACACTTACGACGTTTTCTAACCCGGGATTATACAAAGGTAAAACATTCAAAAAGACTTATATATGTAGCAGATTAACTGTACTTATGTCTTTTTGGATTTGAGACGCACGCCCCAAGTACACTTCAAATTATATTAGTGACCGATTTGACATGCTTTCAAAAGTTTCAAAGTTGGTTAATTTTGGGGTATTTTTTGCTAAGCTTACTTTGACACATTTTCAAAAGACTAACTGGGCTATGTAATTATTATTTTTGTATAAATCTCGAGACAAACTAAATGTAATGTTTCACATAATGCTTTCTTCGTCTAATTATGTATTTGTTGTTTTTAGGATTCCGTACTTCGAAAGGAAAATATTGAACACTTATAGGATCACTCGTGTGTCTGTCTGTCCGTCTATCACAGCCAACTTGCTCTGAAACTACTGGACCGATGGAGTTAAAATTTGTTAATAAAAATGAAAAAATCATAATTATAATAGGTCTATGCAAATTATATTCAGTTATTTTTATGCAAAGATTATAATAGAATCAGATGAATACTTTTGTAATGCAATGAAAAATATTGTCAAATTTTTTAATGTGATTAGTATAAGCAAAAGACTTGAAATAAAGCCCCTTTGTATGTAGTACTGTACAAAATTGATGTGGAACTTATGTCATTTTTCTAAAATGGAACGTCAAATTGCCTATACGGATACGCTACTTCTACTTACGACAGGTGACTTACTTAAGTTTTTCACCTATAGTCTATTTTACATTAAAAGAATAGAAGAGAATGCTATTTGTCATTAAGTTCAAGCAGGTAGTTCACGTTTATTTATTTATTTAATCTTCATTGCACAACAAATAAAGGTATAATTGGCGGACTTAGCCTTAAGGCAATAATAAGGCAACCATCGGGCCAAACAGAAACGTTCAGTTGGTGCAGGATCGTCGATATCGATATATTAGAGGAGAAAAGAATAGACACAAATCAATATTTTATATGATAAATATATATTTTAATAAAATAACTTACTCCCATTTTGTCCTTGTTGTACATAACAAGAATTGGGTATTTGACAGAAGTAAAAATTTGCAAAAATTTGATAAGATCCTGATAAAACAAGCGAAATAAAAAAGTAATTTAAAAATTTGCGTTTGATACCTTAAGGTGCGTCCAGACTTGTATCATTTGCTCGTATCCGATCACCGTGCCGTGGCATCACTGCGTATAGCGCTGATTGGACGCTCTCTGTCGGCGCGGCGATCATTGCCTTGCGTGTCCGATCTAAGTGTGATACGCGTGTATCAACATGGATTTCGAGCGATCGGATCGGCGCAACGTCCAAACGCGTGATCGTGACACACGATCATGCCACGGAACGAAGATCTGATCGGGCAAATGATACAAATGTGGATGCACCTTTACGTGTAGCTTGTTTTATGAGTGTTTAAAGCTGGGTAGGAAAGTCTATTTTTAAAGTATGAAAATATTAATAACCCATAAAATGTATGGTGATTGTTGTTATAAAACCGTTTCGATAAACGCAAGTTTTAACACAGCTGCAGAACAAAATTCTTAATTTCCCCATACAAGATACTAGCGTGTGACGTTACATGCTTGTAGGCTTTAGTATGAAGCGTTTTTTGGGAAAGTCCAAAAATGTGTTAACATTCTTGTATCTCGGGGAGTTTTTATGAGATTGGAGTAGTTTCTTCGCCAATATTTCGACCATTAAAACGTCGTTCTATAACATACCACAAAAAAGTTGTCAAATACATATTATTTTACGAATACACCGCATTATATGAAACATTATTATGCGAAAGCGAAACGTCACGTTAAACGCTGTCTTAATTCCAAAAAAATGACAAACGTTAAGAATCGTATCGTTTGTGAAATAAATTATAATTATACAGACCACACATAATAATAAAATAACATTATTTCAATCCGAATGACATGAACAATAATAATATCGTCTCAAATCACCTAACCTCGCTACCTAAATTAGACAAAAACAGCTCGGGACTCCAAAACAAGGAAACATACAAAAAGTCCTACAAACTTATATTTGGAGACGTACAGATGTATAAAGGTTATATTTGTATGTATTTATGTAAGTCCCATAAAAAATCCGTCTTCCTTTTAAGGGTGTCTTCCAGTAGACTTAAGTGATTTGTAACGTACACTTTGTAGTTTATGACAAGTTAATAGATATATAGATAAGATGATGTGTTGGTTTGTATGTTATCTTAACGGTAAAATACATATTTGCCGCCAAGTCAAGCAATAACAAACAAACAATAGTAAAAACATGCTTTTTTTTCAAATATGCATTTGTGTAATTTTTTCAAAATGTCTATACCATACTATTATAAAGTTTTAAAAATGAAATGTTTCTATGTTTGAATGTGTCGTTGTGGTTTCATCACGCTAAATCGGATTTCCACTATTTTTGGCCCAGGGGTATCTCCATATGGTCATAGGATACGTTTTACCCAACTCTGCTAAAGAAAAAAAGAGGGGTTATGACTTTTTCTCCTCCGTGAACGAAGTTGCGGGCGCTTTCTAGTTTAAAATTAAAAATCTAAACCAAAATTATTAATATGTTTCTAAAACTAATTTTAAACCAAACTACACATAAAACAGTCTCCGCGGCATTGATCTAAATAGGTACAAATTCATTGTAAAAATCCTGATGAAAACACACTATGAAGATGATTTCATTATTGCACATGAAATTGACGACCGGTTTGGCTCAGCGGGAGTAACGTTGCCTGCAAAGCTGAAGGTCCTGGGTTCAAACCCGGTAAGAGAAAATATTTGTGTGATGAGCATAAATATTCTTTACTGAGTCTTGGATGTTTTCTATGTATGTAAGTAAATATATCTTTTAAATATATCGTCCTCTAGTATCCATAACACAAGCCTTATTGAGCTTACCGTGCGACTAGTTTGAGTTGTGTAAAATTGTCCCGTAATATTTATTTATTTAATTTAAGCAAAATCACACAGACTTCGCTGGTTAGGTCACCTACTCCGAATGGGAGAGGATCGTGCTGCCAAGAGAGCGTACGTGGGACGACCAACTGGTCGCCGCCCGGTTGGGCGTCCCAGGTACCGCTGGGAGGACAGCGTGCAGGTGGACCTGCGACAACTTCAAGTCAGTAACTGGCAAGAAGTTGCGCACGATCGGGACAGATGGCGTGCTCTCGTTTCGGAGGCCAAGATCCTCTTTGGGTCCCTGAGCCAAATTAGTTCGTTAGTTAGTTTTTAATTTTAACAAAACAGTTACAAAACACAAGTACAAAGGTGAACTTATCCCTATTCAAGTCTCTCTCAGTTTAAACTCTTAATGAACAATTTTATCTTTACTACTGTCGGCGAGCAAATCCGCAGGATCAACGAGTATACGCCTACCGGATTTACGCTTTAACCCAAAAACACCTCAATCCATAAACTTAGGTTTTGTTCTTTTATACTTAACACCTCGGAATTCACACATATTGAATTTGTTGAAAAAGCGACCTTGCCGGTTTGTTTCACTTGGGTCTTGTTGATTGAACCATATGCATACTATCTTCAACAGACCCGGAATAGTAATTTTCACCTCACTATCTCGAAAAAGTTCCGTTTACAGCGCCAAATCTGCGTGAAAAAGTCCGTTGTATCCGCTAGCGTGGAAAAGTCGTCTGAAGTTCGAATTCATATTTTTTTATATGTTTATTTATTTGTTTTGTTATGAGTGTGTCTCGTAGATTTATTATCACTAGTTTTAAATTAAAATAATAGTCGGACAGACAGACAGACAGAAAGAGTCGCATCATAAGGGTTTGACTTCTCGTGCCTTGAAAGCCTCGTTACGCTGAGGAATCAATATTTGAACTACTCGCTGCGCTCGTGGTGCAATTTTAGATTCCTTCGCTTAGTCGGCTTCCGATTTAAACCTAAAAAAAACAAATTTATTTATTTATTTAAAACTAGTGAAAATGAAGCTAAAATACACACCCGTAATCATATAAATAAATTTATTATTTATTTACTTATATTTATTTACCCTAAAAATGGCGGATGTGCTCATGTACATTTGTACGTAAATCAGTTACTGCGCAGTCAAGGTTTTGCTCAAGATGTTTGCCGGCAACTGTAATGGTGGTTGGGTAGGTAAATGTTGGATAAGTGTTACGCAGTGTTTAAAATAACAAAAACCGAGTGTATATATTCGCCAACAAACTGCCTTGCTGTGCGAAATTGTTTTATGTAAAAACGCTGTGTATATTTTGTGTAAATACTAAATTAAAAAAAATGAAAATATTAATTACTATTTCATGCTAGTGGGTAAAAACCGACTACGCTAAAAGAGGGGTTATGACTTTCTCTCCTACGCGAAGTTTTGGGCACCTTCTGGTATATTATATCATTGTGTGGATCTCCGAGCACTTAATTTTTTTTAAAGTCCGTTCACCCGTTTTAGTGTGACGTAGCCACAAGAGACACATACATGCACATAAACATGCATTTTTTTTTATGTTAAGTCACATTGGAAATAATCCTTTCACTTATTTTGTGTAAAAATGTCTTTAAAGTACAGATATTTCATTTAAATAACTTTATAACAGTATAGATGATTACGTAGTCTGAAAACAGTCATGGAGTATTTTAAACTCCCATTTGTAATTTAATTCGAAAATCTGACTATTCCAATTATTTAAACTTTGTTCAAAGATATTTCAAAATTGTTTCATATAAACATTAATAAGATTTTATATACCTAATCAGTGAAATTAGCATAAGTTATTTTGATAAAATCTTCAACGAAAAAGCAGTACTTACTATTACATCAACAACAACAAATATTTTGATTATAAAAAAATATTATAGAATAATTTAATTTTATATAATTAATTTAATAAGAATATTGATTTTTGGTATCAAAAATATGGGTAAATTTTCATTTTGTGTCATTCAAAAATATATTTGTTTACCCGCAAATTTAAATTTTTTAAATTAAATTCAAATTGGAGTATTTTTGAAGTCAGTTAAAGATTTAAGTATAAGTTTAATCCGGAGCCCTAAGCGGCTGAACCGGCGAAAAGCGATTGTTTCCGAGCCGACGGACCAACAGACAAAAAAGACATTTCTATAATCAAAAGATCCATCAAAAGCGAATTAATGCAGAGACACGGCAAAAACTACTGCGAGCCTTATTTTGGATCGGGGTTCCGTGGAACTACTGTTGTTGAGGAAATATATAAATACTAGCTTCTGCCCATGACTCCGTCCGCCTTACATACGTTTATCGCGGATAAAACGTTTTTTTTCGATAAAAAGTAGCTTTATGTCCTTCTCCAAAACTTAAATATCTCTGCCCAATCTCATCTAAATTAGTTGAGCATTTTAGGCGTGAAGAGATAACAGACAGACAGATAGACAGTCACACTTTCGCATTTATGATATTTTACTAATTTAAATGTTAAGCACATTATCAAGATTTCAAGTACCTAGCTTTAAAAAAATATTCGCTCTCCATACAAAGTCTCATCCCCTTTTCAACCCTAAAAGGGATGAAATTTGACATAAATTATAGCCTATGTTCTATTTCACGTATAAAATACATAACTGGAAAGTTCCATAAAAATTCGTCCCTTAGTATTTGTGATTAGGTGGAACGTACATCCATCCCTTAAATACTTTGTTTTGCAGCTATCTTAAAACTTACGTTTATCGAAACGGTTTCATAACAAAAGTTGCCATAAATCTCATAGGTTATTGAATGGCATTATTGGAGCCAAGACGTGGTCTCTGACTATGGGCCTCTTAAGGAAGCTCAGAGTTACGCAGCGAGCTATGGAAAGGGCTATGCTCGGTATTTCTCTACGAGATCGAATCAGGAATGAGGAGATCCGTAGACGAACCAAGGCCACCGACATAGCATACAGGGCGAGCAAACTGAAGTGGCAATGGGCAGGGCACATAGTTCGAAGAACCGACGGCCGTTGGGGCAGAGAGGTTCTAGAGTGGAGACCACGTACCGGCAAGCGCAGCATGGGAAGGCCACCCGCAAGGTGGTCTGACGACCTGATTAGGGTTGCGGGAGCTCGCTGGATGCGGGTCGCCTCTATCCGGCCCATGTGGAAATCTATTGAGGAGGCCTGTGTCCAGCAGTGGACGTCCTACGGCTGAAAGATGATGATAATGATGATTATTAGTTATTAATATTTTCGTACTTTAAAGATGAAAAAAAGACGTTTTCCACCCAACTTTAGAGGCTCATAAAACTCAATTTTTGTTTTAGTATTCCAATCATAGAAACTGCCATTTAACATCAAAATTTCATTTTTATTTAGGTACCGTCAACATACCAATTTATCGTATAAACTGTTTTTAATAGTAACGTCATCCTATTAGTGCAGCTTCTAGAATGAGGAACTTGCATAAAGAAAAAAAAAAAAAAAAAGAAACAAAAAACCCGACTGCATAAAAAAAGTAAAAAGAAAAAAACAAGTCCAGTACCGGAGAAATTTGTTAAGTGATAATGGAAATGTTTCATGATTCATGATCGCTACTCACATAAAACAAAGAATTAATACTAATATGGAACATAGCGCTTTTAAACAGCCGGGACCCATTGTTGGGAAGATTTGCGTCGATCTAGATTTCTTATGGGTCCCGACTGTTTAAAATCGCTATGTTCCATATTTTTAGATTTTTTATGCTGTCGGGTTTTTTGTTTTTTTATTTATTTATTTTTATTTTATACTTTTTAGTTACTATTATAAACTCCGTACTTAAGTGTAGTTTTTCACGGCCAAAAATGATATACTTGTTTTTTCAGTATAGCTTTACTGCCCGCTGTTAATTCAATTCAATTTATTTAACTAACAATATACATATATTGTGTTTGAATACATACTTCTATATTGCAGTTATAACAGGAACTAATTAAATAATGCAACGCTACTTAACCACTAACAATTTTATATAGATTTATTACTATAATTTAATGTCATTCTTGAATAACTCTTCTATACTGCAAAAACAATTTTGCTAAAGAAAATGTGTAATATTATTTTTAAATATAATAAATATAATGAATGACGTCATAGCGTATCCCCCGTCATAGGTGTTTTGACGTTGGCAGATATTGCCTGACTTTGACTATCATTTCTGACGTTCCTAATGCTCGATCTCTGTTGGTCCATTACATACATATTCTCCTTATGAGAAACCGGATTCATTGACATTATAAAAAAAAATGATGCAAGTTCCTAATTGTAGAGCTAAGTATTCTTAGGCAGCGTAACTATATTACTTGGTGTAGGTAGGACAAGAGTACACAGGTAATATATAACTCAATATTGGCTTATCCTTAATAATAATTGTAATTTATAACAATAAAGGCTTTTTGATACAGAACCCCCTCAGTCAATTCAATGCTCGTCGACGCTATTGCGATTAGGCGGTAGCCACAATGAGACAGCGGGGCGCCCAGCGGGCGATGTGGACCAGGCCTTATGTGGCGCGAGCCATAAGCGAGAGCGGGTCAGAAGGCGATGTACCAAAAAGCGACCCGTCCCATACATCTATTCTATACTATATCTATTTATCCTAACCCGCAACATACACTAAAATAAAATTTCTGTACATTAAAGATATACAAAAGTGATACGAATTAATTGAAGGTCACTGCAAAAAAAAAAACTTTTTTTGCAGTGACCTTGGCGGTCTTAGTGTCTGCGACTTCATCACATCACATTATAATAATTCAAATATCTAGTCTTTGCAGCTATCTTAAAACTTACGTTTATCGAAACGGTTTCATAACAAAAGTTGCCATAAATCTCATAGGTTATTGAATGGCATTATTGGAGCCAAGACGTGGTCTCTGACTATGGGCCTCTTAAGGAAGCTCAGAGTTACGCAGCGAGCTATGGAAAGGGCTATGCTCGGTATTTCTCTACGAGATCGAATCAGGAATGAGGAGATCCGTAGACGAACCAAGGCCACCGACATAGCATACAGGGCGAGCAAACTGAAGTGGCAATGGGCAGGGCACATAGTTCGAAGAACCGACGGCCGTTGGGGCAGAGAGGTTCTAGAGTGGAGACCACGTACCGGCAAGCGCAGCATGGGAAGGCCACCCGCAAGGTGGTCTGACGACCTGATTAGGGTTGCGGGAGCTCGCTGGATGCGGGTCGCCTCTATCCGGCCCATGTGGAAATCTATTGAGGAGGCCTGTGTCCAGCAGTGGACGTCCTACGGCTGAAAGATGATGATAATGATGATTATTAGTTATTAATATTTTCGTACTTTAAAGATGAAAAAAAGACGTTTTCCACCCAACTTTAGAGGCTCATAAAACTCAATTTTTGTTTTAGTATTCCAATCATAGAAACTGCCATTTAACATCAAAATTTCATTTTTATTTAGGTACCGTCAACATACCAATTTATCGTATAAACTGTTTTTAATAGTAACGTCATCCTATTAGTGCAGCTTCTAGAATGAGGAACTTGCATAAAGAAAAAAAAAAAAAAAGAAACAAAAAACCCGACTGCATAAAAAAAGTAAAAAGAAAAAAACAAGTCCAGTACCGGAGAAATTTGTTAAGTGATAATGGAAATGTTTCATGATTCATGATCGCTACTCACATAAAACAAAGAATTAATACTAATATGGAACATAGCGCTTTTAAACAGCCGGGACCCATTGTTGGGAAGATTTGCGTCGATCTAGATTTCTTATGGGTCCCGACTGTTTAAAATCGCTATGTTCCATATTTTTAGATTTTTTATGCTGTCGGGTTTTTTGTTTTTTTATTTATTTATTTTTATTTTATACTTTTTAGTTACTATTATAAAAGTCTGTATATTCGCAATCTTTATCGTCGGGGTTATTGAGAAGCTTGCGCAGATTTATTACAATTCAATGAAATATTAGTGAGGACGGCATGCTAACCAACTTTAAATCGTTATAGTTCCTAACTGGTAATCCAAAATTAAAAATGATAAAAGAAACCTAATAATGATTTTTAAATTCCTATTCATTGATACCACACTCGATATAGTACGTTGATTTTCATTTTTTGATTTTTCACAATATGGCGTCTCATCATCGCCATTTTGAGATTTCATCATTTTCATGTCTTCAGTGACATTCGGACAGTTAAGACAAATCGATTGATGTAAGAATCATCAAAATCGGTCCATGCGTTTAGTCTCTAGAGTGCCAGATAGGAACAAACATACATACATACATACATAGACTGATAAACACATTACCCTTCTTTGCGTCGCGCAGTCGGGTAAAAAATAGGCATCACTGTATCTCTATAAAATTTTAATCCACAATAAATTTACATTTTTCATAGAGATATTGCATTCTCAATACATTTTTTTTAATCATCCAATAGTAAATTAAATGCTACAGTCATTTTTTTTCACTAGAATGAAAAAAAAAGTATTACAACTCCGTACTTAAGTGTAGTTTTTCACGGCCAAAAATGATATACTTGTTTTTTCAGTATAGCTTTACTGCCCGCTGTTAATTCAATTCAATTTATTTAACTAACAATATACATATATTGTGTTTGAATACATACTTCTATATTGCAGTTATAACAGGAACTAATTAAATAATGCAACGCTACTTAACCACTAACAATTTTATATAGATTTATTACTATAATTTAATGTCATTCTTGAATAACTCTTCTATACTGCAAAAACAATTTTGCTAAAGAAAATGTGTAATATTATTTTTAAATATAATAAATATAATGAATGACGTCATAGCGTATCCCCCGTCATAGGTGTTTTGACGTTGGCAGATATTGCCTGACTTTGACTATCATTTCTGACGTTCCTAATGCTCGATCTCTGTTGGTCCATTACATACATATTCTCCTTATGAGAAACCGGATTCATTGACATTATAAAAAAAAATGATGCAAGTTCCTAATTGTAGAGCTAAGTATTCTTAGGCAGCGTAACTATATTACTTGGTGTAGGTAGGACAAGAGTACACAGGTAATATATAACTCAATATTGGCTTATCCTTAATAATAATTGTAATTTATAACAATAAAGGCTTTTTGATACAGAACCCCCTCAGTCAATTCAATGCTCGTCGACGCTATTGCGATTAGGCGGTAGCCACAATGAGACAGCGGGGCGCCCAGCGGGCGATGTGGACCAGGCCTTATGTGGCGCGAGCCATAAGCGAGAGCGGGTCAGAAGGCGATGTACCAAAAAGCGACCCGTCCCATACATCTATTCTATACTATATCTATTTATCCTAACCCGCAACATACACTAAAATAAAATTTCTGTACATTAAAGATATACAAAAGTGATACGAATTAATTGAAGGTCACTGCAAAAAAAAAAACTTTTTTTGCAGTGACCTTGGCGGTCTTAGTGTCTGCGACTTCATCACATCACATTATAATAATTCAAATATGTTGGAATATATTCCACGTTAACAGAATTAAAATTAAAGGATACTGATTTAAAAAAAAACAATTTAACGGATTATATGTCGTATATTATCTCATTTGAGTTTGCGACATTTCGGAAGCTTTTCAGCTTTCCATGGCCACGGGTGGACTGCAAAACCGAGATTCGGGAACTCAAATGAGATAATTACGCATATAATCCGTTAAATTGTTTTATTTAAATGAGTAATAATAGCGAAAACAGAAGAAAATATTATATAAGGATACTTACCATTTTTCTGAGCAGAAGAAATTATTTTAATTATTTTCGTCACGAATCAACAGACGTTAAAAGGGACATTACTAGGGAAAGTGACACGGCATAGCTATATGCTGACAGTTCTGCTTCGAGACCATGAGTCAAGAAGTATATTTGGAAGCCACACTTTGACTTGGACAATAGTTTTTAAGAGCCGTATAGAATTTCTATCAAACAATGAAAATAAACTTTATTACACGTTACTATTATTATTCCTCTTACTTAGTCGTTTGATCTAAGCATGTAATAAGTATCAAAATAAATGTGATAGATGTTTAGTAGTTAACGAACTGTTCTACATTGGGGCTAATATTTAAGTAGTAAACACACACAAAGCCACTACGGGGCCGAAACGTGGTCTCTAACTATGGGCCTCTTAAGGAAACTCAGAGTCACTCAGCGAGCTATGGAAAGGGCTATGCTCGGGATCGCTCTAAGAGATCGAATCAGAACTGAGGAGATTCGTAGACGAACCAAGGTCACTGACATAGCAAACAGGGTAAGCAAACTGAAGTGGCAATGGGCAGGGCACATAGTTCAAAGAACCGATGGCCGTTGGAGCAGAAAAGTTCTCGAGTGGAGACCGCGTAGTGGCAAGCGCAGCGTGGGAGGCCACCTGTATGGTGGTTGGATAGCCTGGTTAGGGTTGCGGGGACTCGCTGGATGCGGGTCGCTTCTATCCGGCCTATGTGGAAGTCAATTGAGAAAGTCTGTGTCTAGCAGTGGACGTCCTATGGCTGAAATGATGATGATTATGATGAAACACACATGTGTACATACTATACCTGTCAGGATTAGAAACTCTTTAAGCTCGCTTAATGTTTTTACAACTTTTATTAGCTCTTCTAAATATTCATAAAGCTGCACCGATTATCTGCTATAATAAATCAAAAATTACAAAATTTTTATAACAATCACGAAGACTAGTGAAAACTCGCAAACAGCAAAAAATCTGTGAATTTGACATTTCTAAAGACCTCACGCTATACTAGCGCCTCTAGTGGTCAATTTAAGCGCGGTAGCTCTCATAAAAGTGACTTCTAAGACATGATACAAAATTTTACTTTCCAATGCTACACGTAATAACGATCAACTTTTAGTATGAGACCAATTACGAAATTTGAAAAAAAATTCGACTTCTCGATACAAAATTTGAAGCTAACGGTAGTCAGTGAGTATGGCAAATCCAAATTTTCTGGAATGATTTCGATGTTAGTCTCATACTAAAAGTTGAATGTCATTGTTGACCCACGATTTCTGGTATTCAGAAGGCAGATTGTAGAAATAATTTCGCGGTCCCGTTCAGATCTCTAACTCTCAATAACCATGCTTGCTCATTAATGCTGAATTCATTCGACATTGGATTGGTAAAGCTTAGGCTTAACCAATGAAATAATGTATGAACTGGGCAACAATTCAATAGTACTTAAGTCACAAATTTACGATAGTTTTAGTTTGAGGATATTTTTTGAGGGCTCTTTTTAATCATGCTGTGCATACTTGATTTGGATTACATTTTTGTCAGAATTTCTGTATCTAGCTAATGTTATATATAAATGAATGTTGGCATAAATATATTATAAGATTTTAGTTTTTAGTTTATGTATGTAGTTTTTAGTAAAGATAGTGTATATTTAGTTTTAATTAGATATGCTCGGCCGCTTTGAAGAGACATGAGCAACAGCTTCATACAGCGGAGATGAAAATGCTACGCTGGGCGGGTAGCGTGACTCGCTTGGATCGAGTTCGGAATGAACACGTCAGGGCCCACGGGATCCTCCGAAGTGGCATCAATAACTGATAAAATCAAGTAATGTAATGAGGCAAGACGACGTCTACTCCGTGAAAAAGGTACTCAATATCGAATCCAGGCAGAGAAAAAGGGCAGGCCGTCAGCCTCTTGGTGGTCCACCGTAGAAAGAGACTTGAAATCAAAATATCGCACCAGTGACAACCCAGGACAGACTATCCTGGCGCCGACGCACAAGTAGGCCCAACCCCAATTAAAGCTTGGAAAAGGGCAGCGAGAAGAAGTTTTCATTTGATATTTAGGTTTATTTTAAGGTTTGTTGTTTTTAAAGTTATTGAGAAAATGTAGCTTATTTAAATATAGTGTTTATTGTGCCTAATAAATAAAATAAAATAAAATTGTGAGTAACTACGGAAAGTAACATTTTGTATCACATTTTAGAAGTCTCCTTATATAGTTAGTATGAAGTAGGATGAAGCTATAGAGAAATAGAACAGATCCGCTTCCGCCTTAATCTTGGGCTATACGGTTGTTCTTTTTGCGACCATAATGCAGTGGCACTAATGTTTATTATGTGCGTGTGTCCGGGTTACAGTAACCGTGGATTATCCTTTGTATGGGGATTTGCTAATGTGGGATTCTACCTATATCACACTGTCTTGTGAACCTCGTAACTCAGTGTACGCCAAAAGATAGAATTTTTGGAAATTAATATAGGTTTTTTGTTTGTACCTTCTGTAGATTCTTTTTATAAGAGTAAATTCTAGCTGAATACACATTTTAAATCAAAATATAAAAATAAAATAAATATCAGTGACAATCTTACACAAATCGACCTAGTCCCAAACTAAGCAAAGCAATGGCGACGATATAAATAATATAATATATACATATATTATAATACTTAAATACATATAAAACATCCAAGACCCAGGAACAAATATTCGTGCTCATCACACAAACACTTGCCCTGGCCGGGATTCGAACCCGGGACCGCTAGCTTCGTAGGCCGTTGTACAACCCACTGAGCCAAACGTGTCGTCATAGAAATAAAGTAGAAAATAAATTATTTTAGTATTTTGTGTATACTTTTATGGAAACTTGCTTTATAACAATGTTTTCTTCAATAATCTTAGGAATGCTAACACTGTGAGAACGCAGATGTTTTGAGGATTGTACATTTTTGGAAAACAGATAATTCAGCCCTAAGCCCGTCAACCGAGGATAATGGGAGCCATCTAAAATATAAAAATCTTTTTAGCCGTATGTTATGAGTTTTTATTTACTAAATTTTTTAACACCAAAAGCTTTTTCAACTATATAACAGCTAAGAGCATTTTTATAAACTTTATAATGCGTTAAAATTGTTTTATTTAAATGAGTGATAATCGCGAAGATAGAAGATTTTTTTATGTTAATCAATAATATTCATGTTTGTGATGAAGATTCTGTCGAATATATTTTCCTAATTTCGAAAACTAATCAAGAATATAACAATCACTAATCGTTACAAATGTTGGTAATACAATGAAAAAACTGGTAGGGACCAAAGTTTTGTTAATTGTTGTATTAACTTCTTAAAAATACACGAATACTTTATCATTTCTATCTCGTAGCAGTATTTCAAAAAGGACAATGAAAAGATATGCCATTTTTTACACGACACCAATATGCAACGGTTTTTGAGGTCACTTGAGAAGTAGCAAGTAACAGCACACCGCAGTTCCGGTGCCAAATAATGGAACCCAAGGGCGGGGCACTTAGATGGTAAAAAAGTCCAGGAGATGTTTTAAATGTGTTAGAATAAATACTTTGCATGGCTGTTGGGTGAGTTTTGGATATATTAAGGACTAGCTTCTGCCCGCGACTTCATCCGCCTTAAATTCGTTTATCGCGGATAAGGGACTTTTTCTGGGATAAAAAGTAGCCTATGTCCTTCCCCGGGACTCAAATTATCTCCATACCAGATTTCATCCAAATCGGTTCAGCAGTTTAAGTGTGAAGAGGTAACAGACAGACAGACAGACAGACAGACAGACAGACAGACACACTTTTGAATTTATAATATTAGTATGGATTACATCCTGAAACGTAATTTTCAAATGATATTACACTATGTTTTCATTTTTTGCCAATATATTACATGTATCACTCACAGACCAGTCCAACGTGCTTTATAAGATGCCACGCATTTTGTAAGATTTCTGGCCACAATTAATCGGCTTCGATGTAAGGGTTCATTCGTAGAGGTAGCTTTTACATTAAGTCCTCATTTTTACAAAGCGTTTTTCTTTTGAGCAATAAAGATTAAATTAATAAATAGCGCGTGCCATTGTCTGAACTACACATTAAAATATGCATTTGATGGCAATACCAGCTGTTTTCTCATAAGAAAATCAATTTAATGTATGAAATTAGCAATGTGACATTATAAATATACTTCCTGTTACTTTATTTACGAGAAAATGGGAGTTTAAGACAAAAAGGTGTACTTTTAGGTTAGAATGTTTTTTACTATTTAAAGTAAGGATGAACAAAGTACAAGTAATAACTAATTATCAATAAACAATTCTTTGATCTGTTATTGTATCAAAGAGTCACGGAAACCAAGATAAACGCCATCCAAAATTTGTTATTTTTACGAAAAAAAAAACAGTTTTTGCGGGTTATTCCCACCTGTTACCAACAACTTGTTAGCAATAGTAACAGCTGGGATTTTTTTCGAAATGTTATCATCTATACTATTATTATAGACTTCTGTATAGTTCACAGATATAATATTAAATTGAACTTAAAAAACAATTAACGTTTGCCCCCTATCCACTTGAGTGCTTTCCGCAACTGTAGTTGCATGTCACTACTCTTATTTCAAGTATAAATAGAGTTCAAACCAAAATCACGAGCACTTGAGTGGTTAGGCCATAAAAAAAAAAAAAAAAAAAAAAAAAAAAAAAAAAAAAAAAAAAAAAAAAAAAAAAAAAAAAATGCATGATTTTTTATCGCTTTTAGTAACTAAATATCAAAATACAGTAAAAACTATTTCAAAATGTGAAATTAAAATTTAAATCGGTCAAGAAATATGCACGAGATAGGCATTTTAAGCTACTTATTAGACAGAGAGGTGCGACGTGCACTGTTACGTCATAGTGCACTCCGGCCTCCGGCCATATAAACTCTATTTTGCTAGAAAGAAATAAAATGAAATGTTTGATAGCTTTTTATCTTGGTTATTTTTATACTTCTTCGAAAACATATTTTTGTCTACTGTTTGTTACATGAATGAGCTTTTAATAAAGCAAAAAAATAAATTCATGATATTCCCTATTACCTATATACTAATAGTCTAGTATAAGTAGACCGTTACCACCAACAAAATTGGCACCAATCACTTTAGACAGCAAACACACCAAACACTTTTAAAACAAACAGTTAGGAATTGTATTCTCAGTAGTTACCACCTGGTAACAGATAGGAAAAAAAAACCCAGATGCTACCACTTCTAATAAGCTGGTATCAGGTGGGATTAACCAGTTTTTGCTACTTTTCTTGAAACACATGTAAGCGTAATACTTTATTCTGTTTCCGCGATTATTACTCATTGAAATAAAACAATTTAACGGATTATATCGCGTATATTATCTCATTTTAAGTGTAAGCGTGTAAGGTGTTTTCATAATGACTAATTAGGCATAGGTTTAGAGTATATTAGAGCTTCATTGAGAGACTAGATACGCAATCCTTATTTTTATCTACACCCATATAGTAAATCTTCTTTAATGTGTTCAAAACCCATAGGTAAGGACCAGCTTTTCAATACTAAATGTTCACATTCTCATAACTGCAATGATATTCTAGAAAACCCGGCGTGCACACCGCGCTGCGGTCATAACTACATCATTACAGTACAGATTCCGGACGTAATGATATCTTGGTAAACATGGTTCCTGGCTCAATAGTTGCACATGAAATACGTGAAAACAATTTAATATATGGCTGTAGATAACTTTGTTTTTTTTTCCCAGCTCACAGGATTGCATCGTTGAAGTGGCAATGGGGGGCCAAGGATCCCGGAGAACCGGATGGCCGCTGGGGTAGTAAAGTCCTGCAGTGGCGACCACGCATAGGAAAGCGCAGCGTAGGACGGCCCCCGACAAGGTGGACGGATGACCTCGTAAGGGACGCGGAGAGTCAGTGGATGCGGTCGGCGGAGGATCGCACCCAGTGGCGAGCTATAGGGGAGACCTATGTTCAGCAGTGAACATCCGTGGCTGATAGATAGATGTAGATAAACAAGTGTCTGCAACTGTACATAATTAGGCTTAAAAACACTCGTGTGATCTTATTATGAAACTCGAATTCGGCTCGTTTCATAAACCACACTCGTGTTTTAAGTCCTCTCATTATGCATTTTTGACTTCTTTGTAAAATAGCATAATTAAGTACGTACTCGTAAAATATAATATCTGTTTTCGCGATTAAAACTCATATAAATAAAACAATTTAAACGGATTATATCGCAAAAACGGATTATAACCATTTTTATTTATTTATTTAAATACGTAAAATATATCAAATTTCCGAATGCAAAACAGTGCTAATAGAAAATGAACTACCATATATATACCATCTTTGGAATATTATTTACACCATTCCAGGAACTAGACGCTCAAAAAAAACCTGAAACTCGTACATTTTCGCTTGGATGAAATTCATGACTTGTCTAAGTAGCCAAAAACCAAAAAAAGTACTCTCGGTACTTTAAACAGTTATTCTAAACACATTTGCCAATATCATTGTCAAAATCCAATATCATTTCTATAGCATACACAAAAGCGTAGCCAACAAAAGGTACAGTCTGCAAAGCGGTTTCCATATAAAAGGCCGGATTTTTTCTGCCGACCACACCCCCCTCGTAGAGGAAGAGGGGAGTTTTATTACGCTATTATTGTACTTGTTATTGTATTTTGGATTAATATGTTTTTGTTGAGTGGCTACTTAGATTTGAAGGTTTTAAGGTAATCCAGTGTACGGGAGACTGGGTAAGGTCGGCCCACGGGTCGGTTGTCACAGCGGCAATAAGGTAATTACTAGGTAAGTAGGTGTGTATGTATAAAAGTTAAAGCCCAAAATTAAAGATGAAATGAGAATAATAATAGTATTTGACATGAAATTAAATGATTACTTATATTTAAAATATATTTAACTGTGATAATAATAATAATATTTTCGTCTGTTTCCACGATTATTACTCATTTAAATACTTAAAACAATTTAACGGATTAGGGGAGAGTCGGCGATATCGTACCGTTGGTTAAATGGTACCACTGGGAGATTTCCTATAAAACGTATCTTTTTATTTACCCTTAGGGCACCAAATACTGCTCCGTTGGTATCACCATCTATAACCTGAATCCAAAATAGGATATAACTAAGCATGAAAGTGAGAGAGTAGAAAAAATATTTCCGTCAGACTTGATGTAATCTTTAGTGTTATTGTGTAACGACATCACTGATGATCAAGGTAAGTTAAAAATGCGCAGTAAATAGTATTCAACTATAAAATATAAATGGGTTTATTGGGTGGTTCTTAGATAAAGCCAAAATGTATAGTTATATTTTTATATTCCATATTTCAAAAAAATATCTAGTCGTTTAAATCGTACTCGTCGATTTAAACAACCATATATTTTTTGATTAAACCAGATCAATTTAAATTTCTCACAGTAAATCATTTGTATTAATACCTAAATTAAACAGTTTACATGCGAAATGCTTCATAGATGCGATTTAAATCCTGATGGTACGAATTAACCGACACGTCGGCTAAATCGTACCAATGCACAATGGAAGGCCTTTGAAAAAAGTGAATTTTGACGATGTTAATTTAATCCCAGAACGCTCATCTTGTTATTTAAAGAAGCCGAAATACTAAACTTTTATATGCACTGTCAGCCATATATGTAAGTACTTTCAGAAATAAACTAACCACGTATGAGTAAAAAGTGGTGCGATATAACCGACTCTCCCCTATACGCTTACGCAGCAAAATAAATATTATGACTAGAAGGCGCCCGCAACGTTCAACGTTCGTGGAAAAAAAAGAAAGTCATAACATAACCCTCTTTTTTCTTCAGCGTAGCCCGATAAGATAAGATAAGATAATTGTATTTCACGACAAAAATTACAGTACAACTTTGCTTATGTCAAAATTATCCGAATTCATATCATGATTGCCAAAATATAGGGAATATTGAAAATAAACAATGTACATAATTTAAATAAAACAATTTAACGGATTATATCGCGTATATTCGCGTCATCGCACCGTTAAAAACAATAAAAAAATCGTAATGAATAGGTATGTTAATGATTAAATGTCAAAATACAGGCAATAAATTTGCCTAAATAAGTGCAAAAATAAAATTATCAAATCGAAATATCTCCTAGTTGGTTTTTTTTTTGTTTTATGTCAGGGGGCAAACGAGCATACGGGTCGCCTGATGGTTGCATCACCAGAGGAGTCACAAGTGCTTTACCGGCCTTTCAGGTGGGAGTACGCTCCTTGGATATTAAGGTTAGTCATTTTTTTTTTTAAAACAGTAATAAACGAGACGTGTGGCTACCCATGTAACAGAAGTAAATACGTTTTGGCGTGAAGAGACCGCAACGACACATACATAAATACATATGTAACAAAAAAAAATATCTTTAACGATTCAGTGGCCTAATAGTCCGATTCATATATTATTCTGAAAAATCTTCAATGTACAGACATTTCATTCTTACAACTTTATAATTAATCATCATTTCAGCCATAGGACGTCCACTGCTGGACACAGGCGTTCTCAATAGATTTCCACATGCGCCCAGTTCCTGTTACGGGGACTCGCTGGATGCAGCTCGCCTCTATCCGGCTCATGTGGAAATCTATTGAGGAAGCCTGTGTCCAGCAGTGGACATCCTAAGGCCGAAATGATGATGATGATAAACATTTATTATCATTCTTTTTGAGCTCCGAACCTCAAAAGGTAAAAACGGAACCCTTATAGGATCATTTTGTTGTCTGTCTGTCTGTGAAGACCCTTTTTGTAAGGAACGCGTGGAGGAATCAAGTTGAAATAAACACCAAATACTTATCTGCGGTCCCTTGAAGCTGTAAACAAATCAAGCTTCTAAGGCAACGCAATCATCAACGCAAAAACCGGCCAAGTGGGAGTTGGACTCGCGCACCGAGGGTTCCGTACACAATATACACTACAAACGGCCGTATCTATGAAAATCCAGTGTTAGCAGAGCCCTACTACTTTTAAGCAAAATGTACGCGGTGTTCGATCATTTTATATTGGCTACTGACATAGACAGACCGACATAAATTGTACTGTTTTTAGTATTTGTTGTTGTAGCGGCAACAGAAATAGATCATCTGCGAAAATTTCAACTGTCTAACTATCACGGTTCATGAGATACAGCCTGGTGACTGACGGACAGACGGACATACAGACAGACGGACAGCGGAGTCTTAATAATCGGGTCCAGTCTTACCCTTTGGGTACGGAACCCTAAGAAAGCTGTTTCCATACAAATTGCCGTCCATGGAAAACCTAGGTTCCAGTTGTCTTAGAAACCGAGATCATATCGTAAATTCGTACTTATTTACATAAAACCTAAACACTTTGTAATTAGGGGACATACTCCAAATATTAGGGGATTTTGAAGTTTTTGTCCTGAATTTGCAATAATCAATATGGCAGCCATACAAATAATAAATTTGGTAACAAAGGGGCCTATGATCCACATAACATGCGTATAATTGTGTGCGCGTTAACTCGACGAACTGCAACCCTATGCTTACTTTCAATGTTGCTATTTAGGTATATTCCCTGCTGTTGTTCAACTGTTCGACATTCCAAATTAAGTATAAGTTCTATCTATCAGCCACGGACGTCTACTGTTGAACGTAGGCCTTCCCTATGGCTCGCGACAGGGTGCGATCCTACACACACCGCATCTACTGACTCCCCGCGACCCTTACGAGGTCTCCCGTCCTAGTAGGGGGACGTCCCACGCTGCGATTTCCTAAGTATAAAATAACTAGACAAAAATCAAATAAATGACAACTGGTTGAGAGTAATTTATATGATTTATACTGTTTATTGAATTAACTACAAACATTTTATTCTAAAACAGTTCCCTGTCGCTGTACTAAGAAACAACACAATATAAATACACATTTTACTACATTCAAAAAATTAACCATCGGCCTTGAAACCGTTTAATTGTTTTACACAAGAAGTCACTCACGTTCGAAATTCAAAAAGAACCAAATTGTAAAAAAGATCAAAACAAATTCGAATAAAGAATCAAACGAATTTGAATGAAGAACATTCCGGCCAGTAATTTAAGTATCGTATTTGGCGCGTGCCATAGAATCGCTTGTAATCTTAATTCTATGGTATAGAGTTACTTGTAATGATTGTTATTTTCATGTTGGCAGTATAGTGGAACGTGTCGCGTATTGGCACGAGTTTTAGAAAAATAATGAGTGGTTTATGGTTATTTTTTAGTGGATGTGTTTTTTTTTTGGTAAAGTATTTTTATATATAATCACCTCAATAGGACAGGCTAACAATGGGATTAAAAATCACATAGGAACTTTAGATAAAACAACAACCGAATAGGGAACGAATGAAATCATAATTATTATTTTAAAATAAAATCTTTAACATGTCTTTCTGGAGTTAATAATCATCCTAATTTGGATATACAACTTTTTATGCCACAATTGATTAGCACCGCAAACGAAATAAAAAAACAACAACCAAAAGATAAAAGAAAGACATTATTGTGCTAGTTAAACATCGACTGAAATATGGGTACGGTTTGATTTCTCTACGAGTTTTATCAACTTAAAATATTCATTTAACAAAATCATATCATATCATATCTTATTCGGTTCGTCCCAAACTCAACTATGACAAACATTATCGCCATATTACTTTTTAACCGACTTCCAAAAAAAGGAGGTTTTTTTTATGGATGTTCACCGATTACTCAAAGACTTTTTGACCGATTTGAAAAATTGTTTTTTTGGTTTTATAGAAAGTACTTTCTAGTTGGTCCCATTTAATTTTGGTGAAGATCTGATGATGGAATCCATGAGGAATTGAAGGAACTCCTCAAATATTGTAGGCATACATATAGCGATTTTGGTATTATAAGAAACGTAATAAGCATTTGCATTCAGAAAGTGTAAATTGGTGAAGTGGAACTGATGCAGAAGACCACAGAATGCCATCGGAACTCCTCAATGATAAATGATTTACGGGTGGCGACAAAATATCTTGATTAATTTAGCTAAGCAACTTCATAGTCACAAATTTAAATGTTCCTGATGAGAATGGTACCATCGAATTGATTTGATGATGGAGCCGGAAGGTAGGCACCAGATCTATGTAATAAAATAATGTATCCTAGCCGTGTTTGGGCTTGTTCGAAGCGTCACGAGATACACTTTTAAGTAACGATTAACTAAAAAGTGTAAAATAAATAAACTTTTAAACAAAAAAATAAAACCGACTCCAAAAAAAACTAAAAAGTAAAAAATAACGCCATAATTGAGTTTCTTCAAATTACTTACAAGTAACCGTTTGTATACTCAATCTATACAGTATATACAATTAATGTTATTTCGGAGTCGGTGCCATCGTGTCACAACTTACTAAAATCGTCAATTTTCAATATTTTACACATTCTTTATATGGCACCGACGCCAAAATAAGATTAATTGTATATACTGTATAGATTGAGTATACAAACGGTTACTTGTAAGTAATTTGAAGAAACTGAATTATGGCGTTATTTTTTACTTTTTAGTTTATTTGGAGTCGGTTTTATTTTTTTGTTTAAAAGTTTTGTGATAAAAATATAATTTTATTACTAAAAAGGTACTATATTAAACAAGGCTTTACTTAAAAAATGAAACATATTTCACATTTCCCAAGTTAAATGTTAGTTTTGTTTAAACTTATCAAAGTCCCAGCACCCGCTAAAAACTGACAGCGTCTCACGTCTGTCAAAAACAATAGCCAAGATGGCGGACAAAAAGCGGCATAGCGCGGTGCGCGGGCGCGCGCAAAACACGCGCCGACCGATCAAAGGGGCCGCCGCGGTGCGGTGCAGTATCTTGACTGTATCATATTTTTAACCGACTTCCAAAAAAAGGAGGTGGTTCTCAATTCGACGGAATGTTTTTTCTTTTTTTTTTATGTATGTTCACCGATTACTCAAACACTATTTGACCGATTTGAAAAAATTTTTTTTGGTTTTATAGAAGGTACTTTTTAGTTAGTTCCATTTAATTTTGGTGAAGATCCGATGATGGAATCCATGAGGAATTGAAGGAACTCCTCAAATATTGTAGGCATACATATAGCGATTTTGGTATTATAAGAAACATAATAAGCATTTGCATTCAGAAAGTGTAAATTGGTGAAGTGGAACTGATACAGAAGACCACAGAATGCCATCGGAACTCCTCAATGATAAATGATTTACGGGTGGCGACAAAATATCTTGATTAATTTAGCCAAGCAACTTCATAGTCACAAATTTAAATGCTCTTGATGAGAATGGTACCATCGAATTGATTTGATGATGGAGCCGGAAGGTAGGCACCAGATCTATGTAATAAAATAATGTATCCTAGCCGTGTTTGGGCTTGTTCGAATCGTCACGAGATACACTTTTAAGTAACGATTAACTAAAAAGCGTAAAATAAAATTTTAAACAAAAAAATAAAACCGACTCCAAAAAAAACTAACAAGTTAAAAATTAACGCCATAATTCAGTTTCTTCAAATTACTTACAAGTAACCGTATGTATACTCAATCTATACAGTATATACAATTAATCTTATTTTGGAGTCGGTGCCATCGTGTCACAACTTACTAAAATCGTCAATTATCAATATTTTACACATTCTTTATATGGCACCGACGCCAAAATAAGATTAATTGTATATACTGTATAGATTGAGTATATATACGGTTACTTGTAAGTAATTTGAAGAAACTGAATTATGGCGTTATTTTTTACTTTTTAGTTTTTTTTGGAGTCGGTTTTATAACATTTCATATGAGACAGTGCGTGGGCACATAAAATTCACTAAAAATATACTAATCATACATATACTGATGAATATTATATACTGATGTATGTAACTAAATTATTGTAGCTGGTTAGGACTAAAGTGTCATTCCTATCCAACCCGAGCTAAGCTAGCTTGATGTTTTTTTTTCTATTTTTTTATTACAAAAAACGATCTATTTACAAAAGCATGAAATTGCCCGATGTGACGGAATATTATACTTTAAAAATTGCTCCTTTTGAAAAAATATATTTTTGCATCTTAGCTTACGTTTACTTATGAATTTCTTTATCATTCCGAATTTTGTTTGTTAATTTACTTGTTAGTTTGTTGGGCAAAATGCGTTTGGGGCATTTTGACTTGTTTACCTGCTCGTGTGGTCAAATCACAGAGAAAAAACCGAGAAATTTAATTTTTATTTTTAAAATTTCTATACAACTCTTCTCTGCCTCGGCACGTTGGAGATTAGTTTTATAATATCTCCAAGGGCCGCTAAGCGTTCAAAAGACTAATCAAGTTAAGGTACTGAAGAATCTTTACTGTGGTAGTTTATGTATTGGCTTTGCCCGTAACTGCGTTCCTGTATTCCATATGTACATTGCACCTTAGACGAAAATACTGCTTTCAATGCTGACTTTTTTTAATATGCTCTATTATCAACTTTTTACATAGAAAGAGGTAATCCTAATATTCTCTTTGGTTTTCGCGACTATCACTAATTTAAATTAATCAATTTAAACTGATTATATCGCGTGTCCCCATTTGAGATCCCGACATTTCGGAAGCTTGCCAGCTTCCGTGTTCACAGGGTAGACTGAAAAAAATATGTTTTCCTCTGTCAAGCTTAAAATTTGGGCGAACTTTGAGAAAATTAATAAAGTTGTGTTTACATGCCAGATGGGGCCTAATGTGTGAAGATAGTTACACATGATGTGCCAGAAGGGCTTTAGAATTATTTTATTAAAAAAAAACTACCAGAAGAGAAAGAAGCGCCGCAAAGAAACCTCCCAGCCTACCTCGCGGCCTCGTTAATAATAATATTAAATGAAAATAAAATAAATAAATAACACAGGGACAATCTTACACAAATCGATCCAGTCGCAAACTAAGCAAAGCTTGTACTATGGGCACTAGGCGACGATATACATAATATATAGATAATTTATAATACTTAAATACATAAAAAACATCCAAGACCCAGGAACAAACATTCATGCTCATCACACAAACACTTGCCCTGGCTGGGATTCGAACCCGGGACCGCCAGCTTTGTAGGCTGTTGTACAACCCACTGAGCCAAACGTGTCGTGTATTATTTTAAAAATAAAGACTAAAAGGAAATTCTATTTGATATGCTCCCCGTATCCCGTATATGGATAGGTGACAGTCATACTGAATTTCACCAGGTCAACGAGACTCATCACCATCCATCACACAGCGTAAATACACAGCACGCTGTCTCACACATGTCCTGTTCTGGATCCACGGAAGATCAACGTCATGGCACTCATGAGTGCTCTGACATATGCTGAGTGGACTCCATTTTTGTAAACACAAATATGATTGATTATGACTCCTAGGTTTAGCTTTAAGTCTAGGTTAAGTTTATACATGTCACTTTTCTAATGTACTGCAATTTTTGTTGTTGTTTACAAAATAAATGTATCTTCTTCTTCTTCTTCTTCATCATCATCATTAGCCGAACTCTTAAACTGTTAGACATAGGCCTTTACCATGGCATACTACTGAACTCGGTCTTAAACTTTTTATTTGCAACCACTACCAGGCACTTTCTTAGCCAGCCAACTACGATTGCGAAAACTTGGTCTCCACTCCAACGCTTTCACTCCAATGGTTGTCGGTTATGTGTTGGAACCGGCCCAATGCCATTTCAGTCATATTCACATTCATATTCATATTCATATTCATATTCATATTCATAATTGTATTCATATTCATATTCATATTCATATTCATATTCTTCATTGCAATTATCACGTGTTACATAAAGTCTTACAAATACAATAAGGTGGCGTTCACATGAACCCTGCTAGGGTATATAGCAATGTACTTAACTAAAATTATATTAAATTAACAAGATTAAACTTAAACTTAGTCCATACAACACACTTATTATTAAAACTTGGGTAGTTCGAATCTAAATTTTCATTTTCATTTTGACAGGGTTCTATCGTTGAAGTATTCATCAACAGTATAATAACACTTCTGAATTAATTCATTTTTAAGTTTTCTTTTAAACACTTCGTCTTCGGTTTCTTTTTTATTTCTTGTGGTATTTTATTAGCTACTAGTATGCATCGGTAAAACGGACCATTTCTGAGCATAGCTAATTTGGAAGTCGGTAATTCTAATTGGTCTATATCGACTCTGCTAATCTTTTGGACTATATCGACAACATTCCGAATTTCCGATCTGATCCTTCAGAGAAACTCCGAGTCCTGCTCCATAGCCTGGCCTAACTAATACTCGAATGCGACCGATGTGTAGCGTAAGTGAAATTGCCAATTCCGCTATGTGCAATATAGCTACTTTTAAGGAGGGACAACAACAAATTTGGGAGAGGTCAAAATTTTTGGCAAGTAGTTAAGGCAATTCATTTGCCTGCTTATAATTGTTTTTGTTGTGACACGAAAGTTAGCATATAAATTGTATGAATAATTTTCGTGTTATAACGGAATCAATTAAATATCGCCGCCACCGCAGCGCCGATTAGTCGGCTAGTCAGCAAAATCCATAGTCGGCCCATCTCTAGAAAATATGTTTTTCATTTCAACATATGTCGAAAAGAATGAAACGAAATCGTGGTCAGGCGGTTATTTCCCAGACAAACCCGGGAGGCACGGCAAGCAACCAGATGTCTCGTGTTTTTTATTCCTTTGTGCCTTGGCCCCTTTTTATTATTTTTAAAGGGTTCCGGGGGCGTAACTTCCGTTTCCATTATTCGCTATTTGGGGGCCTTTTTATAGTTTTTTTTACTAAAATGCGACACTTCGCAATGTGTTACTTTTGATAGTTATATTTATTTATGCGTTCGGCTAAAACGTTCATTTCAGATTCATCATCATCATCAGGTTGAGCAGTGCAGTCTACGCGTTGCGATTGAAACCGCTGATCGCGGACGACATGTTGGGACAAGTATATTTCGACCATTTTCATTATTTGATGTCCTATGGTACACTTGTATGGGGTAACTCCACGGATGCCAATAGGTTATTGCTTATGCAAAAACGAGCATTGCGTACAATCACAGAGGTTACACCTAGACACTCGTGCAGAAATATTTTTACATTACTCGCTGTACGTATTCGAAATTATTATGAACTAGAATGCGCCCGCAACTACGTTCGAGGAGGGGAAAAAGTCATAACTCCTCTTTTTCTTGAGCAAAGTCGGGTAAAAAGTATCCTATAACCTTCTGGAGATACCCAGCTACCCGTGTACCAAAAATAGTTGAAATCCGTTTAGCCGATTCTGCGTGATGAAGCCGCAACGACACGTAGAAACATACAAAAAATAAAAAATAAATTATCGCTCATTTCTTTTTTAATATCTTCATGTACACATTTCATTTTTATAATTTAATAATAGATATCTGTAATAATTTAGTTTGCATTGTTACAAAATTCTAACATAAGGATTTTTTTGGTTAACCTAAAATATGAAACGTACTTTGTACCTATGAATAGTTTTCATAAAACTTTAATCAAGTTTTCAATATTATTTACCTATTCAGACATTTATGAAACGCAGGCTGATTATTAAAATCGTGTTTTTTTGTTATTTCGTGGCTTCATCACGCCAAAATGGCTGAAAGGATTTCAACTACTTTAGGTACACGGGTAGCTGGGTATCTCCAGATGGTTATAGGATACTTTTTACTGGAGTACGCTGAACAAAAAAGAGGGTTTTGTTTTTTTTTTCTCCACTGACAAAGTTGTGACTTGACTTATTTATAAATTATATATAATTATTAACATATCGGCGGCAAATAGCAGAAACGTAGTAACCGCCAATGGATTCAGTTGGCAGTTACTACGTTTTCGCTTTTTGGCGTCGATAGTTGTATGAAAGTGACAATCTACATATCACAATGCCAAATAAGCACACGTCATTAAAAACACCGTAACTAATTTAACCAAAGGTTGTAGTAAGGTGTGTACCGAGAAATTAAGTTGTCAATTGTTTTTAAAAAACTCTTGATTGTTCGTACTAGTACTAGACTAACTGGTATTGAATTCTTGAACTTTAGAGACTGCCTTACAGAGGTTGTATATGCGCTTTTCGTAGTATGATAATTGTTTCCATATCAGAACTGTATCGGAGAATTATTTTTAAACCTTAGACGGGCAACTTCGTTCGCGAAAGAAAATAGGGATTTCCCTGATTAAGAATCGTCTTGGCATAATGCATTTTATCTGAACACGTAAACTTTTCAGGATTGTTCTAAACCAAACCTAATTTAATCTACTGCATTTAACAGGATGATGCCTTAAATAATCCTGAATATTCTACAGTTTAAAAAAAATGCATTATGCCAAATGAAGATTATAGCAAAAAAGTTAAAGCCAGATAAAGGTAAGCGGAGAAAAAGTCATAAACCTTCTTTTTTGCTTCTAATCCAGTCGATATGTCGAAAACTGTGAGAGTAGTTGAAAAATATTCTGAACTTAATGGAACTTTAATAGGTTTTTCGACCCTCAAGAGGACCCTGTGCTAACTTGTGAGGGAAAAAGCCTCAAATGTTTCTGACCTTTTTTAATTTTTGGTTGTGTATGCAGCACATTTTGGATACCACATTTCATGACAAAGTCAAAAAGCATTAAATTTCCTAAAAGGTTGCGGGTAAACCAGATTTTCAGCGGAGAAGAGATCTCCTTCTAGTAGGTATGTATATTGGTTTCTCGAAAACGGCTGCTTAGATGAAATTAGGTATTTAGATTAAGTTTGGTTTTCCAAGTTTATAGACATACTAGACGTACCTTTAAACAAAAATATGTCCATCACGGAGCAAAGCTCGGTTACCCAGGTTCTATTAAGGTACCTGGTAGATAGTTTTCCTTGGATATTTTGAATGAATGAATGAATAAAAATTTATTTGGATCAACAACAACAATATTACATGTATCAACAACATACACAAGTTATTAAGTCTAGGGAAACATTTTGGTCAAATAGCGCGCAGAAATCTGGATAATCTCCAAAAGCAGCAAGGTCGGCAAAATTGTTGGAAAGCGTCCCCGCGCTAGATCAGCCCAACCGTTAGTCAGAACATGGTGACCATAGACCATATCTGCAGATAATCTTACTAACGAGTCTATCCATCTCCACTGCTCTGTGTGGAGCTGAAGACAGAACTAAATGGAAGACCAGGAAGACGGCAGATACCTTTCAAAACTTTGACATGTTTGGCTGAGTGGGTTGCACAACGGCCTACGTAGCTGGCGGTCTGGGGTTCGAATCCCGCTCAGGGCAAGTGTTTGTGCGATGAGCGCGAATGTTTATTCCTGGGTCTTGGATGTTTTCTATGTATTTCAGTATTATAATTTAACTAAATATTATGTACTTAGAAGGTAGCAATTTCGTTCGCGGAGGAGAAAAAGTCATAACTCTTATTTTTTCTTTAGCATAGTCGGGTAAAAAGTCTCCTATAACCATCTGAAGATACTCAGCTACCCGTGTACTAATAATAGTTGAAATCCGTTTAGCTGATTTTGCGTGATGAAGCCACAACGACACATACAAACACACCTACAAACATACATAAAATCCAAAAAAAAATATTTTTCATTTTAGTGACCTCCAAATAGTCTATAACAATTTTTTTTTTGAAAATATCTTCAATGTACAGACATTTCATTTTTACAACTTTATAATAGTATTGAAATAGATAAATATCGTCGCCTAGTACCCATAGTACAAGCTCTGTTTAGTTTGGCACTAGGTCGATTTGTGTAAGCTTGTCCTTGTGTTGTTTATTTATTTCTATTTATTTAAAACGGACACGACCCTCATTAATGAAGAGATACTACGAAAAAGAGGTAGGTACTTTTGTTCTTCTATAAAAGTATATAATACAATGATTACCGTGTGTGTGATTGATGTTGTGAAAAATAAAGAAAATGTTTGTTTGTTACACGACCAAAGGCACTTTCAAACACTAACATATAAATCCCCAGTCGCCTCATAATTAAAATGGCGGCCAATTACAATGGTTATTGAATCGTCCGCCAGATGGCGGCGCGGACAAAGGGATTTTTGTTTTTGCGATGCGTACGCGCAGTACCGATCGTTAGCTGCCGGTAAGGATGGCTATACACTGGGAATAAGGGGTTAGGTACATCAGGCTTGAAAAATATTTTAATGCGCAACACACTCGGCACAGGTGAACAAAATACTTACCTAAATAAAAAGAATAAATAAATTATATTAAACTGTGTATTATGGTTTACTGCGAATATTTTTTTAAATTTTAATTATCATAGTTTCATTTGGCATAACTAATAGTTTTTCCTGACCAATTTCCCAAACGTTTCATTTCAAAACTAGGCTCGTCTTCGAAACCAAAAAGTTTCCGGGTTTTTAAACCGTGTCGAACTCAAAGTTACGTAAGGTATTTTTGGTTGAGATTAAATTAAGATTAAACAGTTTGCTAAAAGAAAAGTTTTCATGTTGGTGAAAATCCTATTTTTCGTTGATTTAGATTTACATGAATTTCACTCATTTTCAGTTCCTTCGATAATAGTAAAAAACTCCTAAGGACGTTACGCGAAATCCGTAACGTTCTCGAATAATTCAAGATAACTCTAAATCCAATTTTTATTCGCGATTAACCCCGTTTTGTGTTATAATATATTTATTTTTCTGTTTTGAATTTTCCTATGGATTTCACTATCGAATCTTGGCTAATGTTTATGAAACCGCGTATTTAAATTCGCATGAGCATGACTCACTTCTCAAAATACTTATCTCATTTCCCACATACAATACATTCTTACTTCTAATTCTTCTTGAAACTGAATAACTTTCGGAGATATTATCTTTATTTATTTCCTTGTGTAGAACCGAAGAAGATTAGGTTTGTTTCACAAAAATTCTAAAGAACTAAGGGTTTAAGAAAAATAATTGGCAGGTGAAAAATTTGGGTAATAAGGAATTTCATCAACAAACGTTTCCTAAAATGCTTTATTTCATAGAATTTTCATTTCAGAAACAACTTTTTTCCCCGGAAACCATAAAATTTTCATGATTTTTGAAATGATCATCATGTATTTACAAGCCTCAGGTTAGATTAAATTTACGGTTTTAGAGAATAATGCTTTCGAAGATTTCGTCAACATATTTAGTTCTTTTGTTGTTTTGTTATAAATATGAGTTTTGTTAAAGTAATACGATAATTAATATAAGTACTACGATCAATGAAATTAACAGATTTTAGCGACTTTTCGAAATGTGAAATTCAAAAAATGCTAGCTTGAATCTTCTAGAATTAACCCTTGTGTGACGTCACAAATGTCAGTAGCCAGCAGCCTCTTTTTTAGTTTTTGTTTTAGTGCAAAAGAACAGTTATACAAGGAAGGTTTCTTTGCGCCCTGTGTTTTTAAATGGTTGATTCAGTTCATGTAAAATCATTTATTATTTAAACCGTAAATCGCCAAAAAAAAGAACTTTGAGTCAATCAGACACTAAGTTCATTCACAAACCTCAATTTTAAGATCACAGAATTAAAAACCTTTCTTTCAGCTTGATTTTATGTTGCTGGAATTGTTCGATCACACGAAATACATTTGTCTATTGGTTTGTTGATTTGTTCTTTTTCCATGCTACAACGGAGGAACAAACATTTTTTACAGTAATCAAGAACATTCTATTTCATTGCTTCAAGCATTATCTGATTCTGAAGTATTCAAAGAATTTTAACGCCAGGTAAGGACACTTTCGCCGGAATGTCCAAGAATAGGAGTGAACTTTTTATCCCGGGAAACTGAAATTCCCAACGGATAAACACGATGGCCACGGTGGCTGAACCGTGAGAAAACTCAGTGAGTTATTATTGTCTCATTTTATGTATTTATTTATTGGATATCAAACAGAAACAAGTGAATAAAAGTAGGCTTGCAATCTAAATATGTATAAAACAAAGCAAGCACTTATTTCTTAGACAGCTCTCACTAAGGCATACATTCGTACGAGTCTTCACTATGACAAAATCACTCGATTGTAACATGAACTAAATACAATAGTACATTGTTTGACAAGGGGCTAAAATAAGCCATTATGACACGAAATGATTATTTGGATAAGCTCACGAAGTAAGCGAGGACAAATACGTCTGAGTGTCATAATGGCTTTTAGCCACGTGTTAAACACTCTGCTTTTCACTTCGACTCGAGAAAATAAAAAAGACTTAACATTAAAATTGTACCTATATGGGGCAGTGCTTCCGACGTGATTACTATATTTGTTTTGCAGAAACGGGCTGTTCGTGCGACTAGAGATAAGTTTAAGGACATTAATATAATGACAGTGCATTCATTGTCAATACATTTATGAGAATATTTATGTACATAAAAATATTACCCACTTTAAGAGGAACTGTGATATACATAATATTCATACTAGAAATAAGCATAAGCTCGCAGTGCCTGCTACTAGGCTCCATAAAATAAGGCGATTATTCATAGGTAACTGTGTGAGGTTTTATAATAAACTTCCTAGCAGCATAAGTGAGTTGTCTATTGGTAAATTCAACAATATTGTACAACGAAAATTAATTTCTAAAGCTTATTATAGCACACAAGACTACATGAATGATAAAGCCGCGTGGGATTAATGTAAATTATAGCGTCATGTAGGTATATGTATAATTATTTTAACGAATACCTATTGAGGTATTATTATTATTTTAATCTTAATTGTTTTATATACTCGGACATTTAGAATTTTATTCTAGACACATTCTAGATTTTTTTTTCTTTTTTATTGACAATCCAATTGGGATTTATCTTAATATTTATTTTATTTTTTTAAAATGATAATTTTGATCAATAATATTATACTTAAGTTTAATGATCTGATTAGGTTTTCCTGGGTTTTCCCTAATCCTTGCAACAAATGTTGGATCATATTGTATCTCTCACAGTAAACACTTCTCTAATGAACTGCACCTGACAATTCGAAAGTGCTTGTACCTACTTGAATAAAGAATTATTTGATTGATTGCATATTTCTTGAAAAACGAAAAATACAGTTTGAACACTTCTATCAGAAAGTTTGGCCAATCTGATCAGGCTGGTTTGTTTGTTTTTAATTATTCGTAAGGAGTATTGTAGCTGGCCGCAAGTTTTTTTTTCTGTGTCATAGAAATTTGTATGGGATTATATGGCTTTCTTTTAAACCCTAGGAGCTAAATTTACCATTTTAGTTTCGCTTCGCGAAGCTAATATGACGTATTTTTTGAGCAGGAAAAGTGAAAACCACTTTACGCAAACATACATCCACATTTACCTAAATAGCCACCACGGATATACCACAATTGTACTCAAAAAGTTAATGACGACATAATATGCTCATTTCTGGGACAAGAATTTTAAATATAATTTCTGGATATTGGATCTATTTAAATTGAAAATGTCCATGGAAGTGAACATCTTATTGTAAGTATTACATAGACGGCTCCAGCGTTGGTCGAGGCGATGGGGACGGCGAACAGAACCTTTAGCACAACTGTGATACGCGACTCTTTGTTGCGCGACAAAGATTGTCTGTCTCTCTCCTTTCAGTATAATGCGAGAAAGACGGGTGATGTTATGTCCCGCGACAAGCGTAGTCGCAGAGAGTTGTGCTAGACCGGCAGGGCGACTGAGCGAGAGCTGCAGCGCGTGGGGATCCTGAATCGAATCTGTTCCAGCAGTTCAATACTGTTTCATCGACCTAATGACACTTGCTTCGTAGAAGCCATGTTACAATTCATAGAATTTTCATTTCATACACAACTTTGCATCCTTCTGGTCCCTACATATGCGGCCGAGACGTGGATACTTACAACCTGCCTCGTCCACAAATTCCAGGTTGCTCAGATAGCTATGGAGAGGGCTTTGATTGGAGCCCGTCTGACCCTCCTTCACACTGCACCTTCACGACCGTGTTAATGTAGGGAAATTACTTTCCCAGCCTTCATACTGACCTATTTTAAAATACTTAGTGTGACGGTGGATCATATGTAGGTACAATGTTAACGTTGGTTAATTCAGATCATTTTAAGTAAGTATTGAAATACTTTTCGCCATTAATCTAGTTTTAAGGCAGGTCCGACTTGGCTTAGATTTGTGTTCGACGACGAGCGAAGCGAGGAGGAGTGTTAGGTTGAACTGCGACACTAACGACCGAGCGAGCCGCCCCGGTCCGACTTGGCTTACAATACGACTTTATGGCGGGTCCTATTTTGCTATTGAATAAGTAAGTATTGAAATACTTTTCGGCATTAATCAACATAATTATTATTCTGAAAAGGTTGTAACACTTGTGTTTATCTCAAGAGGTTCCCAACCTTCACACTAATGTGTCACGTGTCCCATCCTTACTATTAGTGTGAAGGTTGCTAATATAATTTACCTTCTTTTATACTAGTGTTAAGGCTGGGAATACAATATCCCAGCCTTAACACTGGTGTGAAGGATCAGTGTGTAGGTGGGTCGGACGGGGATGGGAGTTTCTCTGAAAGGCACAATCCGGATCCAGGGTATCCGACTGAGAACCAAAGTCAGTCACAAATAAACAAACTGAAGTGGCAGTAGGCGCGGCATATTTGTCGGAGAGCCGACGGTTGATGATGGTTTTGGAGTGGAGACCGCGAGCGACTCGCCTTATGGGATGCGAAGAGCTGAGATCGGGTATGGTTAGGGTTGCCAACCGTACTATAATATACAGAGTGGAAAAACATGATGATCCTTCTTGCAAAGGGGGGTTAGTTTAAGTGAAGAAGAATCGATTGGTAATGTTTAGATTTTTGTTACGAACAATAAGTAAACATATTAAAATTAATTAATTGTTTTCTTAGTAACAACCCTACTATTACTGCGTACTGTCTACCTACATGTAAGTGTAATGTGACAGTTTATGTTAACAAAAATATTTACTTTGTGATAAAGAGTTGGGTAGTAGAGGATAGGTATGCAGTGAGAACAATTTTTAACAAACAATAACAAATATTTTCTTCTGTTTCCGCGATTATTACTCATTTAAATAAAAAAAAATAACGGATTACCCACCCGTGACCATGGAAAGCTAAAAGCTTCCGAAACGTCGGGAACTCAACATAATTATTATTCTGAAAAGGTTGTAACACTTGTGTTTATCTCAAGAGGTTCCCAACCTTCACACTAATGTGTCACGTGTCCCATCCTTACTATTAGTGTGAAGGTTGCTAATATAATTTACCTTCTTTTATACTAGTGTTAAGGCTGGGAATACAATATCCCAGCCTTAACACTGGTGTGAAGGATCAGTGTGTAGGTGGGTCGGACGGGGATGGGAGTTTCTCTGAAAGGCACAATCCGGATCCAGGGTATCCGACTGAGAACCAAAGTCAGTCACAAATAAACAAACTGAAGTGGCAGTAGGCGCGGCATATTTGTCGGAGAGCCGACGGTTGATGATGGTTTTGGAGTGGAGACCGCGAGCGACTCGCCTTATGGGATGCGAAGAGCTGAGATCGGGTATGGTTAGGGTTGCCAACCGTACTATAATATACAGAGTGGAAAAACATGATGATCCTTCTTGCAAAGGGGGGTTAGTTTAAGTGAAGAAGAATCGATTGGTAATGTTTAGATTTTTGTTACGAACAATAAGTAAACATATTAAAATTAATTAATTGTTTTCTTAGTAACAACCCTACTATTACTGCGTACTGTCTACCTACATGTAAGTGTAATGTGACAGTTTATGTTAACAAAAATATTTACTTTGTGATAAAGAGTTGGGTAGTAGAGGATAGGTATGCAGTGAGAACAATTTTTAACAAACAATAACAAATATTTTCTTCTGTTTCCGCGATTATTACTCATTTAAATAAAAAAAAATAACGGATTACCCACCCGTGACCATGGAAAGCTAAAAGCTTCCGAAACGTCGGGAACTCAAATGAGATAATATACGCTATATAATCCGTTAAATTGTTTTATTTAAATAAACAATAAGTACTATTTACAACTGATATTAAATTATTAATTAATTTATATTAGATTATTGTAAGTGGGTAGTTCCCACAATTGGAATATTGACTGGTAAATATTATGGGTAGAAATTTTGTTATAGTGTGTTATTATTAAATGTTACTGAACCTAATGAGGGTTGTCACTTGCAGTATTTTGCATTAAAACTTAACTGCCTATAACTTTGAAACGCTTACGAATATAAGCCTAGTTTCTTTAAAGGAAATACACTAAATCGAAACAATCCCCGTTTTACGGAAAGGATCGTCGTGCCTTTCCACCCTGTATAGTATTGTACTATATTTTGACTCTGTGTAATATATACTGTTGAAGAAATATATCTGTGTAATATATAGCCAAAACACTATATTTAGGTCAGTCCTTAGTCCTTGCGTATTTATCATCTAGATTTTATGCACCAATCAATGTTGTTGGAGTGGAGAAATGGGTTTTTATCAACTCAGATAGTTGCCCCACCCAATAGCGATAACAAGCCGAATGTAGTAAATATTATGCATTATGTTTAATGAATCAATTTTAACTCCTAAGTATTTTGTACTATTTTTTTTCAGAGTACTATATTTTTTGTACATTGCGCTGGGAAATACTATTTGCTTATTAAATAGTTGGCATCCTAGGTATGGTAGCGTGAATTAAGGAAGGCATATTATATACTACTACCTGAATCATGAAATAGAACATCTTATGAAATGTCTGGCGATCCAACAAGTACTTGTTGGATCGACAAGCAAGTGTGTGTTTGCGAGTTATGTTAAGGTTATACTAGCTGTTGCCCGCTATTTCGTCCGCGTAGAGATACAATTTATAGGCTACTACAAGGCGCCCGCAACTTCGTTCGCGGAGGAGAAAAAGTCATAACCCTTTTTTTTTTAGCGTAGTCGGGTAAAAAGTATCCTATAACTATCTGGAGATACCCAGCTACCCGTGTTCAGAAAGGAGGTAAAATCCGATAGCCGTTTTGACTTGATGAAGCCACAACGACACATAAAAACATTTATAAAAAAAATAAAAACTAAACGATTTAGTTTCCTTCAAATGCTCCGTCACTTTTTTTTAAATATCTTCATTCATTTCATTTTTATAACTTTATAATAGGATAGTAGTAAAGAGTAGTAAGAGTGCCCCTGATATTTATTTATTTATATATTGTTTTTTTTACACAATATATATTTTTAGACCTCGATATCTTAGATTAGGATCATTAAAATATTAGAAATAGGATAACGTATTATATATTTTTGTGTCTGTTTTGTGTGTGTGTTTGATAGAAGACGATACTTTGAAGAGTGAAAAAGTGTATGCGTCACGAAAAATTCTCATACTTTGTTTTATTTTAAAAACTTCTCCAAAGTCCTTATTTACACCTCTAGTATAAGTGCGACACATTATGCCTGTCTCTTTCTTTTCAATGGATACGATTGTTTTTTTTTTTAATTTTTTCAATATCGTTTTTTGTTTTTGAAATATAGGCGATTTTATTAGAAAACACCCTGAAACATTGCGAAATTTTTGCTTTTCTCCAAAAAGTTTTTGGATAATATCAAAAAAAATTTTCACCATTTTATAGACCTCATCTAGATGCGTCTTTTGAGACCTCAACCAACTACTTACCTCTCCTCAATCGGCTAAACAGATTTCAACAATTTTTGTTCCACGTATAGCTGGGTATCTCCAGATGGTTATAGGATACTTGTTACCGGACTACACTGAAGAAAAAAGAGGGGTTATGAGTTTTTCTCCTCTGCGAAAGAAGTTGCGGGCACCTTCTAGTAATGTATAAAAAAAACACTAAAACTATTTTATTTCTATCGAATGATTTGTCAATTTGTCCTCGCTATTACACATCTTTATTTGTGTTTTTTTTCCAAAGTTATTTACTCATTCACTGAAACCTAGTCTATGTTTTTACGAATATTCACTTCGCTTAGAAAAAAATATTTCTGAAAATCTTTTGTGGCGCCAAAGTGGCTGTTTACTGAAAAATCTATAGTATCAACTATGGAAAACTATTCGAAACATAACATTAAGAAGACTAAAAGCATCCTAATATATTTTGTCACTTCTCCTGCTCAAAAAGTACGTCACATTAGCTTCGCGAAGCGAGACTAAAATAGTACATTTAGCCCCTAGGGTTTTAAAGAAAGCCTTATAATCCCATACATATTTCTATGAAACTGAATAAAAAAACTTCCGGCCTTAAAAACAAATAAACAAACCTTATGATCAGATTGGCCAAAATTTCTGATCGAATTGCTCAAACTGTACTTTTAATTTTTCACGAAATATACAATTATAATGTTAAGTCTTTTTTATTTTCTCGCAGTCGAAGTGAAAAGCAGAGTGATTATTTAACAAGTGGCTAAAAGCCATTATGACACTCAGACATATTTGTTCTCGCTCACATCGTGAGCTCGTCCAAATAATCACTTCGTGTCACAATGGCTTATTTAGCCATTCTACAATCTCCTTTTAAAGTTGGGAATATAGAGTTTCAAATAATAACACAAAATGTCTTTTACTCTTTTTATTTTGACAAAAGAAATTAATTCACTTTTTTTTCTTATTCCACTTTCCTTATAATACAGTAGTTATAAAGTAATTAAACTATCTACCTATATTTATATGTATACTTCATTTCTCTATATAATACAAAATATATGTACAATTTCTCCCCGTAATTTCCCATAAGAATAAATATTTTAGTCTATCCAAAATATAAAATACACATTTATATTTTCAAAATATAAGAACACATTAATTGTTATTATGTACACGATTTATTTTAAAATTTAATAATACGACATATAATAATTGCCTAACAGATGTATTTGGAAATATAAATATGTATTTTGAAATAAAAATATTGAAACAATTGAGCAATTGAAATTACCTATGATTTCTCTTGTTAATACAAATATTTATTTTAATCTAGCATGAAAATATTTATCAAATATAGTGCGTTTTGAATAGACTAAAATATTGAAATTGCAGTAGAAATTAAAAATAAAATTTATAGCTTAAATAAAAAAGGTTGCATTTAGAACACAATTTTAGCACAAAACACTGTAATAAATAGTTACATTAATTTTTAGATCAAAACAATATTGTTCTATTAAAACTTAAAATTATTTATCACAACAGACTGGTTTGTGTTCCCGCTTTATAATGGATACTCTAAATAAATAAAAATGTATTAAAGCTTATTAATTTTTATTCAAAATCTGTAGAAAATTTATTATTGTAATGAAAATGCAGGAATGTATACGTAGTTTTGCTTAGTGTATTATATTTTAATTTCAATGCCCAATTAAGAATGAGGTATAAAATTAATTTATATCCTTTTGTAAGTTGCGAAAGCAAATAAATATGCCGAAGGAATTTTGTAAGACGACTAAATAATATTGCAATTTAAATCGATCCTTAACACAAATAATTCTTGGTAATATCTTGGAGGGAATAAAATAAATTGGAATAGTTTCTCATAAACACATCATCTGTAACGTCTTTTCAGACCAATACTTGTATTTTTCTTACAATTTTGACACTTTTTTGCAAACGTCAAATACGAAAATAAATCTTTAGCTTGATATTTAACAGCGTCAAAAAACTTAAAAAAAGTTTTTATTTATTTCCAAAATAAAATGGCATTTGATAATAGGAACTATTATTTCTTATATTTGACGTAAGACAAAACAAATAGAAACATTGAACAAAATTGCAGTAAAAATACAATTGTCCTATAAAATGTACAATAACCTTTTTATAAACAATTACACCTTAATTTAAGTTAATTATAAAAATTTACAATTATTTTAGTTGATTTTATTAAATAAATTTTCTTAAAGTTAAAGTTGGTTGTGTCGATACACATACACATTTACATCAGTTTTGCACCGTCGTGCTAGGTTAAAAGGAAATCACACAAATTCAGTTTTAAATGATAATTAAACCAGTCATCAGCAGTTTTTTCCGGTTACTAACCGGTTTTCAGGTTACCAACGGTTTATAAAAATATCAACCATTTTTTTCTAAACTGAAGTTTGCTTTCTATCATAAAAGGAACTTCATAGAAGTTTATAACGATAGTGTCTTCTTTTAACCAGCAAGGTGGCGCGGGTAAACGTGGCAGCCATTTTGTTAGAGGACGCCATTTTGTTTCCGCTGTCAGTGTCCACTTACATTGTTCGCTGTTACACTGCAGGCCATACCCTGGAGACAAAAAAAGCATTTAAGTATAAGTATACTACATATAACACGCCTCTTAAAAGCTACACTTTACTACTATGTCAAAACTACAAAAACAAATTAGATACAAAATAATTTCACTTTTAATTCAATCAATTTGTATGTTAGCAAGCTATTATTTTTTAATTTATTGCTCAATATTTGTTGTCATAAAACTAGGGCCCAATTATCTAAATAATGTCAATTTAATACAAATACGAATTACAAATGTACATCATTATTATTATTATACCATTTACACGAGTGATAAACTAATGGGTACTAAAGTGCTCATCCCGTATTTATATTTATATACATATATTATACACAAGACACTTACTTGTATTAATTCTATATCAGCATCAGTCTGGGACCCTGGAGCCGCTGAATTACTGTCAGCAATAGTTGGAATAATACTGCAACTGCATCGGACTGCGGAATAAAACAAAAGAGCTATACTTGCCAGGATCCGGGTATAGTACTGCTAGTAAAAGTACTGCTAGACATAGTACAATTAGTACTAATACTGCTAGTAAAATTACTAGTAGAGCTAATAGGACAATGCGTGCGTTGAAAGCTTGCTATACGTATGTATATACTTCTTATGCCAAAAAGTTTTATAATTTTCAAGCGTGTAATTTTCGTGTTAATCAAATTTCTACTGTATGAAACGAACATTTTACTAACACATAGATATCCATAGTCAATTAAATTTCAATTGTAAAATTAGTACCAAAGTGCGTATTGCAACGATTGCATGTTTTTATTTTAAGGCAAATTTACTACGATTGCTAGAACGTACACATGGACAGTTAATATTAGTGTGCGAGGCATGTTTTATCCTAAATTAGATTGGATCTGTGTGAAGGTTTTGAATCTTTCAACAGGGACCAAAAAGTACCCCCTGTTCAGAAAATATTTATGACCCAAAACAAGGCAGAATTAAGTTATAAAACATACATAACGAATTACAAGAAATTTACAAATCTATTGTACATGTACTGCGACCGGTTAAGTTTAAAAAAATCGTTCAATAATAACTCGTTGTGATTCATTTGTCAAGGCCTTTATTATCACATATCTCAAATTTCAAACCAATCAAACAACCCCTAAAATGGCGAATGAAAATGGATGATTATTGACAAGGCAGCTTTAAGCCAGAGAGAATTATGAACAATGTAGATTCAATTAAAATCTGCAAAAAGTGGTCCATTCCAATTGGTAACCCTAGTGCCCAGCAGTGCTTAGCCAGCTTTCACCGCAAGAACTGTTCCATTACTGGGCACGACGCTGGTGGTTGAAGCGTAAAGATATGGAGTACTTACTTAGGTATGTAGTCACTGCGGCAATTCCAGTGCCCGGCACTCAATCAGTTAATTAAAGACTCAGTTCAGCACTGAGTCTCGAATTCATGAACATACCTGGATCTCAGCGTGGAGCCATAGACGGTGAAGATCGTAGTTTGTTTCTGCCTTGAACTTGCTCTTTCATCTCATAAAGTTTATGATTTGTTTCGTAACTTACATTAACATTAAGGTATTGGTGTCAGTCTCATATCAAGCGTGCAGTAGAATATCCTCGTACTCGACGACTGCTTAATCCATCATCATAGAGATCTTAGATAAGTTTGTTACAGAACTTACAGATTCGACCAGTCAGGTATCAATGTCACAGAACGATGTAGGTGAGTTATTCACGTTTAAAGTCCAGCGTTGGAGTTCTGGTACCAGAAACGTATGAGGCTTTATCAGTTTATAAACTTTATTTATAGTAATTGTAGTACTCACGTCTAATCTGCTTGACTCCGATGGCTTGGACATCTCGAAAAAATGCCAGCATAGAGGGCGGTGAAGAATGCCTATTTGGGGTGGCCTACCGGTCGGCCGACCCAAGTACAGATGGAAAGACGAAGTGAAGAAATAACTACGCACCCTGAACCCAGACAACTGGGAGGACATCGCACACGATAGGACACGGTGGTGCCAACTGGTGTCACAGGCCAAGATCCACTTCACGTCGCTGAGAAATTGGAGTAAGTAAGTAAGTACTCACGTCAATAGTCCAGGGTTCGCGTCAGTCTGGTACCAAGAGTACTGGGGTACGTAGGGGGGGTGCGGCTGCGGCGCCCCCTGGTGGTGGAGCGCGTGCGCGGCGTGCGCGCCTTTCATGTCCCACGGGCCGGGTGGCGCGCCCTGTAGAGGATTGGGGGGTTAGTTGATGGCCATTTAATTGTAGAACTGATTTCACGTTTATTAAACTAGATTATTCCCGCGTGGGAGGCTATTTTTCAAAATGTTATACCTCTAGTCTCAGACCAAGAAAAAAAGATAGACATGACATTACGAACAATCTTGTGAAGCAGTTTTTTTGGCATGGTTTTGACAAATCAGACAACTTCACATACATGATTTGTTTGTATTTGTATCGCGTGAAGTTGGCTTTGGCATAGTTTTTTGTGGCCTCACTAGATTGTTCGTAATGTCATGTCTATCTTTTTTTCTTGGCCTAAGCCTCTAGTATAGTCGGCACCAAACGTAAGTGATAATTTTAGCAATTTGACATGGTGTTCTTCCATGTCATATTGCTAAAATGTGTCCTAGAATACTTTATTTCATAAAATGTTTAATTCAACGAAATCTTTTTCCCCTGAAACCGTAAAATTTTCATAATTTTTGAAGAGATCATCATGTTAAAGCCGCTAAGTTACGTTTTTTTATAATAATCTCGGCACTTTCCATCCCAGATTATTAAAGGTTTTATAGAAAAATGCTTTCTGTAAAATGATAATTATGTCGATCAAAGAAGTTTTTTTTATTTTTTATTATGCAACGTTTTTCAATAAAACAAGGTACATATATAAACAATTTGACATATTTCATCATTAAAATTGTCAGCTACTTCTGATGCAGATAATTGATAGTAATTTAATGTATTTTCATTCGGATTTATAAAAAAACAACTTTCTGCAAAGGTGTCAGAAGTGGGATCATTTGTAATTTTGTTTTGCTTGTTAGAGCAGTTTTCATGGTTTTTATTGATAATTATAAAGTTGTACAAATGAAGTGTTTGTACGTTTGTATGTGTCGTCGTGGCTAAAAAGAAAAAAAAGTAGTTTTCAATTCAGTGTCCTATATATTTATGTACAGACATTTAATTTTTAGAACTTTATAATTGTCCAGGTGAATATGCAGTAAGTCTCAATGCTTTTTTTCTTTTAAATTTGTGCCTTTGTGTTTTTAATCGAATTCTGTATTAATGCATATCCATTTAGGATAAAATATGAAAACCGTTTCTATGTCAGTTAGAAAAAATCCATTCTTAATAATTAATAAAATAAATGTAGCTTTTCTTGTGTACAATAGATACAATTAGGTAGGCTCTATATTATATTATTTCCTTATCTAGGAGAAATTTCATTTATATAATGCGAGGTGCGGCGGGCACTCCCGTAATACTTTAATATCATAAATGGCTACCGTGTGTTCACTACGGGTTGACATGCAATTACAATATGATTTGGGTTTGTGTATAAAATCAGAAACTCAACATGAAAATTGTATTGCGAAAAATATTATGAAGGTGTTAACGTACGATTTCCTATACAAATAAGTTTTTTTACATTGTCCAAAATATAAGTTTTGGATTAAATACATTATTTTTATTTGTAATTAAATCAAAATAAACTTTCAAAAAAAGGTACTCATGAAGAAAATTGACAGTGAACAATATAACACATTTTGCAAAATAATTAATTACATGATTACGTTTATTTTCTTCTGTTTCCGCGATTAATACTCATTGAAATAAAACAATTTAACGGATTATATGCAGCGTTTCTTTTCTCATTACGACTCATTTGTGAAATGCTGCTTGGTAAATTATTAAAATAAAATAATTAAGCCCTTCTGGCACATGTGTAACTGTCTTTACAGCTTAGGCCCATCTGGCATGTACGTACACCTTTATTTGTTTTTTCAAAAATGGGTAGTTTGCACAAATTGTAACTTTGACAGAGGAAAATATATCTTTTCCCAGTCCACCCGTGACCATGGAAAGCTGAAAAGCTTCCGAAACGTCGGGAACTAAAATGAGATAATGTACGAATACAATCCGTTAAATTGTTTTATTTCAATATAACGTTTGTCCTAAAATCTATTTTTCTTGATTATGAAATGTGCTGGATATTTAAAGGATTCTTAGGTTAGGTCGGCTTTGTGTAGTTAACAACACAAAGCCAATTTTAGGGAAAAATAAATTAATTTTGACAAACATTATGATTATGACCATGGCCATTATGCGAAATGCGACGCTTCTTTTTGAACGTCCATCGCGTCTGATGGTACTTTATCGATAAATTCAAGAATTAACCAACTATATTGAGTTTCTATGAAAATAGTGATATTTTTTTAGCACGACCTGAGAGCACAAAGCCGATTAAACGCAAGAATGCCAAAAAAACTACAAAATAATTTCATAATTCGAAGTAGATGCCCTAACTAATTTGGTAAAGAGCGTGCGCCCCGGCATGAAACACGGCACTTAGCGTATTAGTGATCTCAATATCTTACAGTCTCGTTTCTATGGCAATATAACAGTTCATTTTTAGACCTTGTCCTTCTAGAACGTTTAAGTTTTATTAGGAATACTACTAGGGTACTTACGTAACCGACCCGCGGGTCCCACGACTGCTGGTGGGGAGGCTTCACGTCACACGACGCACCATCTGGCGACCGACCAGCCGATGGCTGCAATTACAGCAATATATTAATACCCGATTAAATGTACTATCATACCACGATTAGAATTAGACTGAGACTTAACCCTCGGTCGGACTATTTGCTGCTGCCCAAGAATAGAATAAAATAGATCGACAGGACTTAAATACCAACTAATTTACTCGCTAGCCTAAAATACTAGCCTGGTCCGAATTAGGCTTAAGGTCAAAAGTCAGTTTCGCACAAGTATAATTTGATGAATTGTTGTGTGCAGATAAATGGCAGTGCTTATGGAAATTATTTCTCGGCATCATCGTTTAATATTTTAGAAGACGGGGTGAAATGGATGGATAGATGGTTATATAGATGGATTGATGAATAGATGGATAGTTGAATTGTTGAACGGAATGACGGATGCATTCATGCATAAGGTGGTTGATTAGTTAGTTGGCTAAATGGATGGATGGTTAGATGGATAGATAGATGGATGAATGGATAATGGATAGATAAACCGAAGGGATGGACTTATGGATGGATTGCATGAATAGATGGTTGGTTGGTTAGTTGGCTGGATAGATGGATGTTTATACTTACAAAGATATATTTAAGTACAAATAATGTAATAGTTAAGATTTTTTTTAGAAAAAATGACTGACTGTGAAGTTTGTTTTGGTTTTCTTCTCAACAATGGCAAACAACTTGTAAAATTGCCCTTACAGGACAAACTGTTTGAATTTGGTGGGTGGATGGATGGTTGAATGAATAGATGCAACTATGTGTGGATAGTTGGGAAATGGATGGATGTATGGCTGACTTTCTGTGTACCTTGACATCCCAGGATGGTTGAGGCGGCTGCTTGACGTCCCAGGGCGTGCCGGTGGGCGACAGGCCCGGTGACAATTCGGATACGGGAGTGGAGCTCGGCGTCGGCGAGTGCGCCTGCGCGGCGCCGGCGTACGCGCCGGGCGAGTGCTGCGAGCCGGACGAGCTTCCGCCGCCACCTATTGAGAAAAATGACAATTCATTAACATAGAGGGCAAAGTAGTTTTCAAAGAAAGGGCCGAAAAGTGTTTTTCTCTCAATCTCAATCGCAAAAATTAAGGCTATGCCCTTAAGTCGTATGTAATACTAATAAATTTTTTTTTTATGAAAATCTGGAAACACGAAAAGTGTATTGAATGAAAATGGACCTCAATTCAAGTCAATGGATGACTTTTCAAATATTTAACACAAGCGATATTATTAATAAATCAAACTTGTATTCCTTATTATTTTTGTAACTCGGACGAAGAAAGAGGTGAGTTTATAAGTTTGACAGGTGTATCCGAGTATTTAATTGTATGTTTGTGGTATCCTGCCTATTATCCTATATCGTACACTTATATAGCTTATGGAAGGCCAGGTAAATTTAGTTTTTTTCTATTTTAAATTTGAACCAATATGTTCCTAGTTTTAATAAAAAAAAATACTGTTTAGCCGTTTGAAAATCATCAACTTTTTTGGTGTGTTGTGTTTGTAATCTTTTTGACGATTACTTAGATCTTGAATTAGAATTGTATTGTAACTTACCGTGTAATAACTGGTTGTTGTTCGGAGGGCTCGCCGGGGGAAGGCCTAGGCCTGGCGGCGGCGCTCCTACTTGTGCAGCCTTCATCATCTTCTTGTATTTGCTCCGCCGATTTTGGAACCATATCTTCACCTGAACACAAAGGATAATATTACAAAAGTGTTTTTATTATTCTTCAGAATCATTTTTGACCCCCGGCGGAAAAAGAGAGGCGTTATATTTACAGATACACCTTAAAAATACAGGCAAAGTGCGAGTCGGACTCGCGCACTGAGGATTCCGTACAAAATATACGCTACAAACGGCCGTATCTATGAAAATCCAGTGTTAGAGCCCTACTCCTAAGCAAAATGTACGCGGTGTCCGATCATTTTATATTGGTCAGTGACATAGACAGACAGACATAAAATTATTCTGCTTTTAGTATTTTTTGTTATGGCGGCAACAGAAATACATCATCTGTGAAATTTTCAACTGTCTAGCTACCACGGTTCATGAGATACAGCCTGGTGATAGACAGACAGACGGACGGATAGCGGAGTCTTAATAATACGGTTCCGTTTGGAACCCTAAAAACATTACCTGTCTCTCCCTTAAATTGCTATTTAAATCACTCTCGCAACTTGTCTGTCACAAGGCTCTAACTGTTGAAATGAAAATAGGTAGACACTTGAAATTTTCACAGAATGTGTGTTACCTACTGTAGCCACTATAAATCAAATAATCACACAAAATAAAGTCAAAAATTCAAAGTTACTGAAAGCTTATGTATGTAAAATAACCGGACGGATGCAAAAACGCCGGAGTACGACTTTTCAACCAAAACCTCTATATGTACCTCAAACCATGAAATTCGTGAGCGGACGGTACCTAAAATGTATGTATGTATGTAGGTGTGTGGGGGTTGTAGCGTGAATGTGGGCGGGCCGGGGTGCGGGCCGTTAGTGCACCGTTACTCTAGGGGTGGTGGAGTGTCGATGAAAATTACGACTTTGATGTCGATATTTCGTGAGATTATATCTATTGTAGAAAACATCTTCACACATCTAATTGTGGCCTTTGGGTTTAATGTTGAGGGTAAAAAGATGGTTAAAGTAGTAAAATATTAAGAAAATTTAGAGAAGTATTTATTAAAACCAAATGTATTATCAATTATAAGAGGAAAAAGATTTGGTCCGTAAATGTATCGATGTTGAAACGTAATTTTTTTCGAAACCGAATACTTATATCTACCTATGGAACAAAATTAAATACAAGGCCTATGAAAATATTATCTACCTATAAACCTAGAACAGAGTCCAGCATTGGGATTATAAAATGCGTTTTTACTATTAAATTTCGCACTTAGTGTAATATTATACGTAGTACGTTTAACAGCTGATAAAACAATAATAAAATCAATGCTCAAGCTTTAAACGTCAGTTTAACACGGCATTAAACACCCGCAGTGACATTACGTGTAATTGAAGATAATTCACCTTGTAACGATAATGACTGTATTGAAAACTGGTATCGTGTGAGCATATTATAAACTTTGTACGTCGAGGAAAAGCAAGTTCTATGCTATGAATTCATAAAAATTCTATAATTTTTATACAAATATTTTAAGTTAACGACAAGAGACACGTGAAACGCCACAAGTTATTATTATAATACTGGCTATGAACAAATATGTTACTTACGCCTGGTCTAAAAATGCATTTACCGAGTTAAATCAGGACTCATCACTTAATTTAAAACGTTTGTCTGTATAGCAACTGAGATGGTATTAACAAATCAAACCCTAACTTGTGTGTGTTTTTAAACCTGATTTTTACCTGTAGGTTAACCAGTAAACTCAGAAGTGTTAAAAGTGCCATTCCGGCCTACTTACGGAATTAAAATCAAGATTTTATTATTATTTCATTATTTTGTATTACATAACACAACAATAAGTCTTTAATTTCAGAAATAATAATTTAAGATATATTCCAGTCAATATATGATTTAAAGTAGTCATTTTTTTCAACTCTTCTTATTTGACTATGACCAAATCTGGAACAAAGCGTTTTTTCAGTTATGATACATACAGCATGACTGTTTTTCGTATTATACCGAATTTTAATTCTCGTGTTACTATACTGCTAAATATGTAGTACAGAATTAAGATAAGTGGCCAATTAAGATAAGTTAAAAATGTGTATCAATCCGCAGATCCATCATGATTACCACCTACTCATTTCTAGCTATTTTATGTCATTTCCGCTACCCAAAGGTTGTCTTGAAGAGATCGCTCTTTAGCGATAAGACCACCTATTGTTTACCTATTTTATGTTAAGGCTCTATTGTACTGATTGTTCGGCTTATTTAGAATTCGTTTTTTTTTTTAGTAAGTGTCTCTGACGGAAGATCAGCGCTGCGTTCTCCGCAGCATCATGCTGAGTCAGCGCCTATTTCATACCACGACACATTACTCTCGATAAGCTTCGTCAAAAATGTAGTCCTGTTGTCTACATTTTATCTTTAGTGCTTTTTTTGTTTTATTGCAAGTGTATATTATAGCTTATAAAATTGATCTATTTTCTGTTGTTATTGTTGTGGATGAATAAAGTTTTTATCTATCTATCTATCTACTGTTTCTGTTGTTGGTGTGCAATAAAGAATTGTTGTTGTTGTTGTTGTTGATTACATTTATTGTACGATTAATAAATCTATATATAATAGCTTCATCTATCTTTGTTGTTGTCTGAAACATATCGCTTTTTGGCGATAAGATCACCAGTTTACGTCTGTATGATATAATGTTTCTTCTTATTCGTTCCTTTTGAGGTATGCAATAAAGAGTATCTGCAAATCTATCGATATTGGTAATATTGCCACAACCCTACGCCCGCCCCCACCCGATTGGCCAGGTCACGTTATAACTTAACCCTCACTCGTATTGGTATTCAATTCCATTCAGTTAACACTGCCGCTGCTAGGAATTATTTATATGCGTTTAACCCTGCTGTAGTATGGAAGAGCCAATGATACGGATTTTCTATTGTCTTGAAAAAATCCTTGTTCTTCATTTGGATGTGTTTTGTTTCACATTGATGGAGCAAACGTGATTTTTAGTATAGATAAGAAGGTGCCTACAACTTCGTCTGTGGAGGAGAAATAGTCTGAATCCTCTTTTTATAATATGTTTTATTATTATTATTATTATTATATTTTTTCCTTCAGCGTAGTCGAGTAAAAAGTATCTTAGAACTATCTATGGCTGCCTAGCTACCCGTGTACTAAAAATTGTTGAAATCCATCAAGCAGCTGTTAAGCGATGAAGTCACTAAGACAACACAAAAATTCAAAAAATATGTTTCCAATGTTATTTAAGTATTATTATAAAGTTGTAAAAGTGAAACTACTTTATATTGAAGATATCAAAAACAACATTGTAACGGACTATTTGGAGGTCACTGAAAAATATATATTTTTTAATTTTTGTATGTTTGTACGTGTAGTTTTGGCTTCATCGCGCAAAATCGGCTAAACGGATTTCAACTATTTTTGGTACACAGGTAGCTGGGTATCTCCAGATGGTTTTAGGATACTTTTACCCGATCACGCTGAAGAAAAAAAGAGGGGTTATGACTTTTCATCCTCCGCGGACGAAGTTGCGGGCAATCTTCTAGTACTATATAATATACGTGTAATATATAATATACGTTCATATCGTAAAAACGGCTATACGGAATGTGACCAGTTTTGCTACAGAAATAGCTAGGCATCTATAAATAGTTATAGGACTTTACCCGACTACGTTAAAGTAAAAAAAAGGTAATGACTTTTTTCTATTCTTTGAACGAAGTGGGCGCCCTCTCGCGTGTATAATAATATAATTTCCTAATATACCACTTTTCCTAAACCGCGCCTTCCAATATTTTCTAATCCACGCTTCACTGTGAAAGCGAAAACTTATGCGTTTTTCTTACATTTTGCTTTAAAAAGTAGTTTTTTCCAGATATAGTTTCAAAAAGTTTCGACACGTTTTCGAATCACCGTTGAATTTGGTCAAATTCAAAATGTCCAGTAAAGGTAACGTAAGTAAGGAAATGAACAATTTCGCACGCTCCGCTGCTCCGTATAATATCGTTGCATTGTCAATATAACATATTTTTTTAAAATTTCACATGAATGAAGTACTAGTTATTATAAAATGCTTAGTGTGGTTGCTTTTAATCATAACTGGAATGACGAGTGACGAGTGGCATACGAGCACAACTGGTCCTGTCCTACAAGCCTTTGATCCCACAGCTAAACCAGACCTCCCACAAAAGCTTTGGTGTCGCGTAAGGAGCATCGAAAATTTAAGCTGTTTTCTAGTTAGATTTTTGTCAAATCTACTATATGAAACAGGCTGGTTTTCAGATATGTGTTTTTTGACTAATAACCTAATGCAGCACCTAACGCGGAAACATGTTTGTCTAAAATTTCCTTGATAGAAAAGAAATCCGAAAACGCGTCTTCATTTTCCGTTTTTTGTCTAGTTTGTACAAACGACATATTAATAATCAAATCAAATCAAATCAAAATATTCTTTATTCAAGTAGGCCTAGTTACAAGCACTTTCGAAATGTCAGTTACATGAGAGTGAATGTTTGCTGGGATATAGGATAATAAATATATAGGATAATAAACGGCTAAATTATGTAAAAATTACATTATATCCTTTATCTTTTACTTCACTAACTTAAATGTTAACAAAACATAATAATATCTTCGTATTCATTGTATTTTTACATCTAGCGCTTACGCTAAAAAACTCCAAGCATGTAGTGTATTAGCTTTCTCTTTCTTTGAAGCGCGCGAGCAATAAATGCGTCCCTTATTACACATTACGCTCATTGGCCGGCACGGGGGCCGGGGCGTGGTTTTTTTTTGACGATGTAGGCCCTTCAACAGACTGAGGACAGGTTACGGACGCTGCAACCACTTCCGTCACAGGTGTTTCTGGCGCGACTCTGCTCTCTGTGACTGTGGCGAAAAGGATCAAACCATGGAGCACATTATACAGAGCTGCCCTCTCCACTCCTACTTAGGTTCCCCGAGAGATCTGTATGAGCTAACACCTGGCACAATCTCGTGTCTTGGTACACTGAATGTAGATTTATAGTGTTTTGTTTTTCATATTATTATTTCTCATATTGTTATCGTCAAATGTGTTTCAATTGTTTATGTATATACGCCATTATTGGTATTATTATCATATTAATCCCGAGCTGTCTCACTGCTGGGCAAAGGCCTCCCCCCTTTTCTTCCACTGATCCCGGTTTAAAGCTACCACTGGCCAGTCCTCCACGAAGAGGTCTAACTAAGCCGTCCCGCCATCGGCGACGAGGTCTGCCGCGTCTCCGCTTCGAGGTTTTGAGTTTCCACTCTGTGGTTATCTTGGCCCACAACTCGTTCGGCATGCGGCAGATATGACCAACCCAGTCCCACTTCAACTTGGCGAATTTCCGAGCTACGTCGATGATTTGGCTTTTGGAAGCCGAGCTACGCCGGGGTGTTTCGAATTCGATCCATTCATTTTACGCCCTACGATTAAATAAATAAATCATGACTTGACTCTTTTGTTAGTCTTATTAAAACTATGATAACCCTACTAATGCTAATAAACTAGAACGTCCTTCGTTTCCTTCGTTAGCGGAGGGGGCAAAATGCATAACCTTATTTTTTGCTTCAGTGTAATCGGGAACAAGTTGTCAAAAATTTAGTTCTTGTGACACGATTTTATTGCCAATAGTTCTTTTCTTTAAAAATCTATCAACTACTCACCGAGGCAATTCTAAAGAGCACAAACTATCACGGTTCATGAGATACAGCCTGGTGACAGAATGACGGACAGCGGAGTCCCTAAAAAATTACTTAGTAACCGTCAAATAGTCCGTTCCACTTGTTTTTTACCCAACTGCGCGACGCAAGGGAGGGTAATGGGTTTATATGAGAATAACACGTTTTAATAGTATACTAGAAAGTGTCTTCAATTCGTCCGCGCGTATGTATAAGTCAAAACCCTTACTGCACGGTAGTCTGGTAAAATCCTATTAACCATCCTTAAGAGCATCAATAATCTGCCATTTTGTGTATAAACTGCCAGTGTATAAAATATGAATAGTGCGTACTAATACAACATTATCATCGCCGACAACACTTTAAAAGGTAACGGCTCGTGCACCTATATTTATCCAGGTTCTATGAATCGAAACGCAACATTGTTGCTGGATACTAATCTACCTAGATATTCCCACCAACGTATGGTCGGGGTACTTTAGCCCTGGGTAACTTTACCGAAGCCAATAACTTTGTCTAGGCAGCTGTTCTTTTGCTTTTAAATCATAATGTATCACCATGAGTAACTTTGGGCCATATTATAAACTTGTAATAAAAAATATCAGTACAATGAAGATATTTAAAAAAAATTAAACCGGACTATTTGCAGGGCACTGAATTGAAGCCATTTTTATTTTTATTTTGTGTAACTATACGTTTGAATGTATCTTTGCGGCTTCATTGCGTCAAAGCAGCTGAACGGATTTCAATTATTTTTGGTACATGGGTAGCTGGGCATCCACAGATGGTTATAAAATACTTTTGAACCCATTATACACTAAACAGAAAAAAGCGGCCAAGTGCGAGTCGGACTCGCCCATGAAGGATTCCGCAGCCGTATACTTATACAAAAATAGCACTACAGATGAAAAAAAATACGATATGTAAAAAAACACTAACAAAAGAGCGCATCTCCCGGGCACTTACGTCCTTTTGCTGAGAAGCGCAGTTTTTTGGCAATAACTTAAAAACGGTATATCCGGTCATGTTGAAAACAATTTTCGTTGAAAGTATGTATTAAGTTTTATGTTTGTAATTTTTTTCACATGTTTTGAACATACCGTTTAGAAAATAGAGAGGGGACACCATTTTTGCTACTTTCGGAGCGAATATTTCGGAAAATATTGATTAAATCAAAAAAATTTTTTAGAAACCTCAAAGTATTTTTAAAAGAACTGTCGAAATATGTGCCACACATTGATATTTGCCGATTTTTTTTTCAGTTTCGGTTACATGTATGGAGTGCCCCCCCTAGAAATAAATATATTTTTTATTTAACTATCAAACTAAGTAGCGGTTTATACACGACACCTATGCTCCAAATTTAATCAATGTAAATCTTATAGTTTTTGAGTAAAATGCCTGTGACAGACACACAGACAGACAGACATGACGAATCTATAAGGGTTCCGTTTTTGCCATTTTGGCTACGGAAAGAGGATTATGATTTTTTTCTCCCCCGGAAAGAAATTGCAGGCGCCTTCCAGTTTACAATATTAATAGGTGTAGTACTCGTAGTAAATTTAAAAATAAGAGATTTTAACAAACTTAATCAACGATAAATACATTAAAATCGATATCGAAGTTTCGCTCTTCTGGAAAATTTAATTCAATACAGATTTGAATTATTCTATACAGCTTATTACCGAAAATTTGCCCAAAAAATTACCAAAAACGCACCGCCATTGGTCCCGCCTTTTTTTAAGTAGGTTAAACCATGTACCAAACCGCATATACCTCAATTCAACAAAACGCTGTCGTGACAGAATCAAAGATGGCCGACAGCATATGGAACCGCAACGGAGTTATTTCGCTTTTAAAATATTTCTTTATGGTGTCACGCGATATTTTTTGCTGTGGCATTAATATTACTGATTTTTTACGTGTCTGTTACTATGTTATTTGAATAAATAAGTGGTTGTAGTTTTAGTTTGTTTTATTTAGGTACTTAGTTGGCACTCTGCCAATTAAATTGGTGTCAGTATCTATACATTTTTTATTATTAATACAAGACATTAATAATTGTATCGGCCTAACCTTCAGCTATACAGCGTGGTTTCATATACAGTTTATATAGTTCCATAATGTATTGATCCAGTGTTGTTTATGGCAATGCCACCTTACTCACTTGCACAAAATCTCGGTGGGATCTGTGTTAGGATATAGGCTATACCTAATTTAAGAATTCTTTTCATGTGTTACTGTTCTGTCTATGTCTGTTTTTTTCCCCAATAAAGAAAATAAATAAATAAATAAGACTTGTTTGTAAATTTCCCTGCCTTGACGTATTTACTTCACGGTGTCATTCTCGAAACGAATAAGTTTAATTTGATTATCTGTGCGTCTGTCTGTGCCTCAATCGATTTTGACTCTATTGAGAGTATTTTAGATTTTATTTGAAAAAATCTGTTCAGGCCTTTGAAAATAATCTTTTTTCTAGCTTTGTCGACAGTTGTGTGTCATTTCAACGATTAATTGGATACAATGTTACACATAAATAGTAGTCTCTATGTCACATTGACTTCTAATTATCCCGCAAAAATACATGACTGCTGATAATCAAATCATATTGGGAAGCTAGATAAAAAAAAGGTTTATGTATAGGCACTTAATTGAAGTTTAAAATTCATAATCAATAACGACACTTCGATAATGCTCTGTTCCCATTCACTTTCATTACATTTTAATTACAATATAAACTCATAAACCTCCTCAACCAAGCACATACATTACCCCGGCAACAGTAAAAAACCCTCATAAACTGCAAACCATAAAATTCTTTACCTAGAAGCTTTTGTCCCATTTATTTTATTTTTGCCACTTACCCCGTTTTCCCACCGGTGCATTTCGTCAACTGGGGACGGCGGTATGCAATACATCCAAGCATACTTATATGGACGGCATTCAACATATATACGGGCGGTATGCAGCGTATATCGGTCGGCAAGTTCAAAGAAATGTCCAGCATAGGCCGCATAGCGAATAACCTGGTGCGTTCGCGAATACAACTATTCCACCACTTCCATGGACGGGTTTATGCAGTATGTCGCCAATGTGTGAATAGCGATTGTGTCTGAAGTATAAATGGGTTTGGTGAGCTGTTTTTTTAGATAACACAAGTGGAGCGGTCTTAAAAATTGTTTTAGTGACTTTTCAATTGATTTTTGCAGTGATATAAAAGTGTGCGTATTGAATTGTTCTGTATATTTATTACCCTTTAAATAGTTCGAAAACCGACCTACAAAATTCAGATTTATAATTGATATCTTGGTTATTGGTTTGAAGATATAGGTTTATGCAGAAAATGTATATTAACTCAGAAATAAACAACATATATCCAGCGTTATATTTTCATTCGTTTTAAAACCGTTTTTTTGTGTCTTTTTATGGACTTATTTTCTCAAGGGTTTGGGTTAAAAAGGAGCCATTCAATAATTTATTGATTAAGATTTACATAAAAACATGTATCAAAATACTTGTTATTTCGAATAAAAAGGTAAAACCTTTTTTTGAACGGAAACTACATAAATTACTAAACTACTTAAACGTGTCAAGACTAATGAAAATTATACGCCAATAACTCGAGCTCACCTACTTATTTCGCGATAAATGAATATTTACTTCACATACATATTCATTACGATATCATACATAATCTGGATAAGAAGTAGGCACTGGCATTTGAAAAAGTCTGAATCTGAACTAAAATATTGGCAAGTCGAAATCGAAAATTAGTTTCCAGAGTTTAAACATTTTCAAATGTTTTTTTTAGAAATAAGAATGATCGGATATTCGAGGATGCCATAAATAGGAATGTGTGCTGTAGATGGTCATTATTACCGTATTTAATATCTTGGCCATCAGTAATAAAAAATAAAAAAAATAACAAAAAGTTCAATTGTAAACAATAGGCACGATGACGGGGTATGAAAATCAAAATTCTAATTAGTCCGTCAATTAGATAATAAAAAAATATTGGTAACAATAAAAAAAATATTGAACACGTATTCTTTGCTTTTTCAAAATAATAAAAAAAAATACACAGATCAATCGCATTAAAGTTTAGAAGTGGGGGCTCGTGACGTCACTCCTAGGTAAAATTTACTTAGGAGTGACCTCACGCGTCATTTTAACTCAATGTATCCGTCTTTATTTTTTGACGATGTAAAAAAAGAAAAAAAATGTTCCAAATATTTTTTATCAATCTACACGACGTACTTATTATTAAAATTTAGTCATCATCTCTATTGTTTTTTAATTAAAGTATTGGCAGACTACATTGATATATTTTGATCTCTAGTGTTTTTTTTTGAATTCTCGTTGTAGTTCAATAAATTGCATTCAAGAAAGAATAATTGCGACCACTAATTTATTTTGCAAGTCAAACATATAATAAAAGATGTGTGCCTATCTATCTAACAGCCACGGACATCCACTACTGAACATAAGCCTCCTATAGTTGCCACAGGGTGCGATCCTGCGCAGACCGCATCGACTGACTCCCCACGACTCTTACGAGGTCATCCGTCCACCTAGTTGTGGGCCGTCCTACAATGCGTTTTCCTATGCATGGTCGCCTCTGCAGGACTTTACTGCCTCAACGGCCATCGGTTCTCCGGACTACATGGCCCACTTCAACGATGCAATCCTGTGAGCGGTGTCGGTTACTTTGGTTCTTCTGCGGATATCCTCATTTCTGATTCTAGCAAGAAGATGTATGTATAGTCATAAATGTCAACACTTTATTGCACGCAATAACAGAATTAATCATTATTATAACAGATAAATATTAGTTAAAAATACAACGATATAAGGTACCTAAGTACAAGTTTAAAGAAGAACTTATAGACAAGGAATTTCTTTCAATTATTAAGGTATTTTGTTGAGATTTTTTAAAGATACATCGCAACCATCATAAACAGTCATTTTCGTAAAAATGCAGTTTTATTTCAACCCTATATAGTATTTTCAATTTTAAACCCTTAATCTTAACTTTATTCATGTTAGCAGTCACATTCGCCGCACCAAAATATCAATCATTGCAACAACTCAATTTGTGAATGGATAATAAATGTTTAATTAAAATGTATAAATATGGATGATGGTTGGTGGTGCATGACGCCGTCCAGTAAAAAAGAACGGTAGCCGTACAAAACTGCATGCCTCGTACGAACAGAGAAATGAGCGGAGACGCCATTATTATTTATATCTTTTTGTTCATTTATTTTGTTATTATTTTTATTAGCACAGATACTTAGGTTTATATATATACTGCAGCTATATATTATTTTGATTACAAAAAATAAACAACTTTTTATTGAGTTATGAAATATTGATATACATATCATTATATTCAAATAAAGTAATATACATAATATTGTATTTGCTTAAATTAATACGGTACATGTACGTAGAAAACCAATATATTACATTTACGAAAAAAAATAATAATATAGCACAGCACAATACTTTTAAAAATGGTAACGGATTTATAAAAGACAGTTTTAATAAAAAAATTGATAAAAACTGGGAAAAAGCGATCACAATTTTTATAAACAGAGAGTACTATAGAGCTGCTACTTACTGTCACTGTTTTTGATTTTGAGTTCTTATTTACGGGCATCGTTGATTGACTTGCAAATGAGATTCGAAGTAAAAATGCTTCGTTTTATCGCAATTTCCTTTTAAAAAATAAACTACGACCATATTTTATTGCCTGAATAACCAAGTTTTTTTTACAATAATAATATACGTACAAAGTTTCTAACATCTCAAGTCGAGCGACTACCTATAATATATAATTAGCATTATTTGCATATTACATACACTGATAAACATACAACGCATTTAAATTCAGTCCTTATAACTGGTATATAAAGTTTGGATGCGTGTGCGCATCGTATCTCGTTGCAATCTCACAATTAGTGATGCATATATGCACGATGAATAATTATCGATGAAATGAACTAGTTTAAATATCGAAGGTCAGACAGATGTGATGGTGGACTGAAAGTCTTTATCTTGTTTTTGATATGAGGCGTTATAAATTGTGGGCGATTAGCCAATTAGTTATAGGTGCTGTACTAATGACATGAGGATGTGTTTTTGTTTTATTTATTGCTTATTAATTACAGGCGTTTTGTGACATGAGGGCGAGTATATTTTATTTTAATAGCTTTATTTTACACTATACTTAAAGTTAATTTTATAAACATACACTCATAAAATTCATGAATTAATTTATTTTAAAATATTTTATTATGGAATAAATCATTAAAAGGCATATACATCTGGTGCCATATGTATAGATTTATTTTAAATAATTTATTAAATTACTAATTTGAATGTTAATTGTCTGTGATAAACTGCTTAGTATTGGCGTATTAATACGTTTCAAAGTCAATGCATTTCACAGCAAACATACGAGTATATCATTGAATTTTATTTCACATATGTATATTTTTACATTAACTTTTAATATGTTCTTTGCTTGTCCATTCGTGTTAAGTAATATATTGTCATTTTAATTGACACTCCACGGCTCCCGCTAACGATTGGCACACATACGTCTCCGTCCACTTCTGTTCTATGCCTCCTTGTTCCTAGTGTTTTGTCCCACTCAAGGTGCTATCAGAGGGACGCAATTGATGGACACAATGATGGCCGATTTGATCAGATTGGCCATCATTTCTGACCGTGTGGAGACTTGACAAAATCCAAGGTCTCTCGGACGGGTGTGTTGATTAGTTAGATGGTTTCAAGACCAAAAAGGCAATGCGTCGAAAGGATATCAGTCAAAATACATTAGCTACTAAGATATCCTGCGGTAGTTTACCGGCTATTTAGTATCCTACGTTTTATGCATGGTCTGATTCTAGGTTGACCTACATACGTTTGGCAGTTTACGCATTCTAAATATCCACATATCTGGATACATTTTCAAACTTATAAAACATTTTCATACAGAAATGATATAATGATGATTTGACGACACGTTTGGCTCTGTTGGTTACACAATGGCTTACGAAGCTGGCGATCCCGGGTTCGAATCCCGGCTAGTGCAAGTGCTTGTGTGATGAGCACGAATGTTTGTTCCTAGGTTTTGGATGATTTCTGTGCAAGTAATTCTGTTTAAGTGTTATAATGTATCTTACATTGCCAGAAGGAGAGGTGACAACCTAGAAAAGCTGCTGATGACAGGAATGGTGTGCGGAAAAAGGCCCAGAGGATGAAGTCCAACGCGCTGGTCTGACCAGAAGCTCTACCCTCAACACCTCAGTTTATGATGCCATCCTCGCAGCCGAGGATAGAGTCAGCTGGCGCATAGTCCACGATAAAGTCATTCAGAGAGGCCACAACCCTCAGCATTGAGAATTATCGATACAAGGAGGCGGGGGATTATATTGTATCTATAGATTATGCACATTGTCGCTCAGTGCCCATAGTACAAGCTTTGCTTACTTTGGAACTAGGTCAACTTGTGTAAGATTGCCTTTGATGACCGATATGTTATTATTAATATCTAGAAGGCGCCCGCAACTTCGTTCGCGGAGGAGAAAAAGTCATAACTCTTCGTTTTTCGTCAGCGTAGTCGGCTAAAAAGTATCCTATAACCATCTGGAGATACCCAGCTACCCGTGTACCAAAAATTGTATAAATCTGTTCAGCCTATTTTAAGTGATGAAGCCACAACAACACCTACAAACTTAAAAATCCAATTTTTTTTTTGTTTTAGTGACTTCCAAATAGTCCGTTACATATTTTTTTTATATCTTCAATGTACGGACATTTCATTTTTACAACTTTATAATAGCATAGATGATGCTACTGTCTCTTCCGATTCTACCACACTTAGAGTAGTCACAGTAGTTATGATATATAAAGATAAGATATAAAAAGAAAAGATTTAGAGAATTCTTTAGTATAAAATGTTTAGGCCAGTGATTCAAAAAGCGCCTATGCGGAAAGAAAACTACGATTGCTCTTCACAACAGAAGTCGAATGAATGTTCAGAAATCATTTTGTTACCCAAAACACCCCAAGGTTTTAACAACAAAAGGACGAAATGATGAGCCGTCATAATTATGACGGTTCATCGTCGTCAGCTAATTAGCTATATACATTAACTGTACAAGAAATACGAAGACATACCTAAGTGTATACCATTAACAGCAACAAGTGGCAGAAACTCAGAAGTATACATCGCTAATTACTTTTATGGCGTATCGATGTCGATGAAGTGCTTTTTGTCGATAACGGCACTTATAGACTGTGCGCGTCACTTTTGACATGCTACTTTGATTACAGTTAAATATGATGGACTAGAATAGTTTTTTCTTAATATGGCTTTAAAATCTTTAGAGTTCCGCGTTATTATTTGCATCTAACTAACTGGCACAAACCAAGAATTAAGTCACAATCTATTTCTGATCTAATTTCAACCATTTTTAATATGAGGATAGCTGCATACCCGTTACTCGAATGCGCTGAGTTAAAAGTAAAAACTACCCTCTTTTTGGACACTAAATAAATTGATGTTTACTTAAGCGTAGTCGGGTAAAAAGTATCTTATAGCCATTCTGGGTTGTCCCACTATCATTGCACTAAAAGTTTTTGACATTAAACAAACGCTTTGATATGATGCAGTCGCAAAGATACATAAAATGAAAATGTATTATCAATGCAGTGGCCTTATTGAACGGCTGTGTTGACAAGTGCACATCCATTCCTTTATGTGACTTTGGTACACCAATATTCCGAGCGATGGCGATGGCGCTGTCACGGACGTAAATTCCCCATACTAATTTCTGCATCGCGCTATTAAGATTTTTCCTGGCTTAATGACCCCAGGGCTATATGTTTTGTTTCTTGTAAGTTGATTGTATTGAATTATATTCTGTAATCTGCAGTCTATCTATCAGCCACAGACGTCCACTGCTGAACATAGGCCTTCCCTATAGTTCGTCACAGGGTGCGATTCTGCACAGACCGCTTCCACCGACTCCCCACGACCCTTACGAGATCATCCATCCACCTAATCGGGGGTCGTCCTACGCTGCACTTTCCTATTCGTGGCAGCCACTCCAGGACTTTAAGTACTTCAGTATGCTTACTACAGAGTATCATTATGTGGGACCTAGTTCTTCATACTTTCAAATTTTTTTTTTTTTTTTTCCTATTTTTATGAAACTATTTTCAACGTACAGACATTTCATTTTTACAACTTTATAGTATAGATACGGCACTTTCACAGAGTCTATCAAACACATCGAAGTATTGTATCAATCTTGCGGCAAAAACGGCGCGGGCGCAGGCGGCTTGCATAAAGACATTTCAATGTGCCAAAGCATTCTGGTGCAAAAAACCACGTCTTTGTAAACTTATAAATCCTTTTTTGCGCAAATATTTGAAGCGAACGTACGGGTCTAGGTGCTGGAAGTCGAGATTTAAAGACTGGCTGGTTTAAGCTTTATTGTGTAATACAGGAATAAATAATGTCTTTTGATGCATGTAATAAACGAAATAAGTGTGACAGTTTTTTATTACTGGACTAACTCTTTTGCATCAGGGCTAGTATCAATGAGGAATACACTTGTAATAAGCCACGTGGGATTAATGTAAATTAAAGCGTCATGTAGGTATATGTATAATTATTTTAACGAATAACTATTGAGGTATTATTTTATTCTATACACATTCTAGATTATTTTTTTCTTTTATTTGACAATCCTTTTGGAATTTATCTTATTAATTATTTTAATTATTCAAATGATGATTTTATCAATAATATTGTACTTAAGTTAAATGATCTGATTAGGTTTTTTTGGGTTTTCCCTAATCCTTGCATCATATTGTATGTCTCCCAGCAAACACTTCTCTCAACGTAACTTACATTTCGAAAGTGCTTGTACCTAGGCCTACTTGAATAAAGCATATTTTGATTTGATTTGAATTATCTAGAAAGAAATGATTTTAAATCTAGACAACTGAATATAACTACATGATTCAGATAATCTCATTCTCCGATCAAAGCAAAAATCTAGCCACCATTATTAACTATTAGCACTTGTTACTAATATATTGTTGCTCCCTCTCGTGTGTCGGAGTAGGGTTCAGTCAATTATTCTGCCACTCGATCCGACGGCAATTTATGACCTTTTTAATTACTGACATACGATTCGTTATTAGCTCGAGTTCTGATAGATGCTGGAGCTTTGTTGGTTTAAGGAAAGGAATTAACGAGATACAAATACGTTTAAACTATAAAATACTGGCATATCTGGAAAGCAGATGATAAGTGAATGAAATTATTTTTGTGATTTCTAGTTAAATATAATAAAATAATCTGAATGAAATGATCTTTATTCTGTAAGTAGGCCGCAAGGGCACTTTTACAAGTCTGACTCTACGGCGTTTCCCAAGAGGAGACCACTGAAGAGAAGAAAGCCGAAACAAACTCAACAGTCAGTAGTTATTTCGAAATAACTCTTATATCTATTACAATATTCGTGCTTAGCCTATCCTAAATATATGTTTTGAGTATAAACTGAATGCGTAGTTCTCCAAGAAATCATATCAAAACTTATAAAAGTTAAAAATATATAGAATATTTAAAAGCAAAATACCGTATATAAATCCGAATATACATAGGTTTTGACCAATTTTTTGTATTTTTTATTGAATCAAAATTTTTAAGTCTATTGAGTGGCACCGAGGCTTGAATTGTGTTTTTTTTTTCGTTTTGTGAAATAAAGGGTTAAATCAACTTACATACATTTGATATGCCAATTAAAAGCAATGATTGTTACATTTCATCGAAATGTTTGCTTTTTGTGATTTTTATAAAACAAACCTAACGACCTAACCCGAATGGATCATAGTTCCTTTGCTATATGCCCGGAAATAATATGCGCATATTTTCATGCAGTTTCCACAAAAAAATACGCATGCAAATACAACAAACCAACACCAAACAGTATAATCCTCGACACGTGTTTCGCCTCTCTACGAGGCATCATCAGGAGATGCAGGAGATGTTGACGGTCCGAGGAGAAAAAAGCTTATCTTCCTGATGATATCCTGATGATGCCTAAAAAATACGCCCCCCGCGACTCAACCTATTTCCATACCAAATTTCATCCAAATCGGTTCAACTGTTTAAGCGTGAAGAGGTAACAGACAGATAGACAGACACACTTTCGCGTTTATAATATTACTAGCTTCTTCCTGTGACTTCGTCCGCCTTAAATTCGTTTATCGCGGATAAAGATATTTTTCCGGGATAAAAAGTAGCCTATGTCCTTCCCCGGGACTCAAACTATCTCCATACCAAATTTCATCCAAATCGGTTTAGCGGTTTAAGCGTGAAGAGGTTACAGACGGACAGACAGACACACTTTCGCGTTTATAATATTACTAGTATGGATAGAATGGATTATCGAAAAAGCCTGAGGCAGCAGCAATTAGGAAGTTATGAAGATATTAAAGAGCAAATTGCTGGACAGTGAGACACTCTCTTAGCCTAAGATTTTTTTTCTTATATTCTCGTTCAACTGTCGTATCTGTTCGTGAGAACTATTAGGTCTGTGGTCTAGATGTCAATTCTTCACGTTTATCAATGTTACTGCATTATAAGTGTCATGTATCGTTATTTTTGCGCCATCACCACGGAACCTTGTCCGAGTTATTAATAGGTAAAATCCAATCTGTCAACGGTCGCGAGGTACAGTCGAGTAAGTCGACATTTCAAGGTTTCACCTCATATTTTCCTTGTTTTAATGCATTTATGATTGATTTTAGATGTAGTATTACATGAATATACCTCGTTTATTTATTTAATTGTATGGGAGTATTCCGCTAGAATGCCGGTTTCGTGTTTTCGCTTTATTAAAAACGTTTAGTTTATTATTTCTATGAAACACATTTCTTCTGTTTTTGTGTTTTTAATGTGGGAAAACTAACACCACATTACTATCTATTATGACATAGATACGTGTCAAAGCGCAAAGAAAAATATGATTGCTCTCGCACGTGGTCACACCAGGACTCGAACCCGGTACCTCTCGATTACGCGTCGAGTGTGTAAACCCTCCACCAGCAAGAACTGTGCCAATCAATGTCAAATACTTTTTTTCATTATTATTTATTATTCTTTTTTTATTTTTATTATTTTTAATATTTATTTCCTGGTTATGGCCATCTGTATTACTTAAAATTTATGTACCTATGTACCTAATAGTACCTTTATGCAAAAATGAATGCAAATGTTACACGATTTCACACATACATTTAGATAAATCATTTAATTTCATTTGATCATTTCTTACTCGTATATCATTTCACAAATTTTACTAATTAGTAACATATAATTATATAATTAACATAGGGTTCGGCATCGCGGTAAACCACGATGGAGATGGAGGGACGATCTAGATGCATTCACACCTTCTAGATAGGAAAGAGTGGAAAAAACTAAGAGAGGCCTTTGCCCAACAGTGGAACAGGCTGATATAATAATAGAATAATAATATAGAATGAAAATATAATAAAATTATTAATAGATGATTCCAAATACCCCAGTCAATGGATTCCTAAATACCCAAAAGACAGTTAATTAAATAAAAGTCGCTGCGATAATTCCACTTCTCAAATATTACAATAACAAGCGGATTGCTACCTAATGATTAGGGTTGTGCCAAACGCAAAGTGGGGCTAATTGTAATTGGCGAGGCGCCTGTGATTTTAGCAACCCTGCTGGGGGAGGCGCGTGCCGACTAATTTGGACATATGTTTGAAGTTAATTTTGAATTAAAAATAGCTTTTGATGATGTATTTTATTTTATTGAGAACAAATACTAAGCACAAGATTTCCTTGTTCATACTTGTGGATATTCCCAACATTTTCACACGTTTCAGGATTTTTTCTTAAATACTAGTATTTCCTCGCGGATTAATATCGTGTTACTGAGATTTGTTGCTCCCTTACTAAAATATTTATTATTATCTATTTAGTATCTTTGTATGTAAGTATATGATTTGTTCCTCTGTTTCTAGCTATGATTTAAAATTTGTCACATCTTCTCGTGCATTACTTACTCATTGTTTGTTTACTTTACGCTATCTCTACTACCTTGATTGTGTCTGGAAGAATTCGTTACCTAGCTATAAGACCGCCAGATGTTTATCATTTCTCATACTGTTTTAGATTTAAGTGTCTTATGTTATTTTCAATAAGTGTGAAATGAAGAATACTGTATTGTATTCAGTATTTTATGTTTAAATCCATGACATGGTCTAGCTGTGTACCAAGTTTCATCTAAACGCGTTCATAGGTTAACGTGTTATTTACTAACAAACGTCTTAACATCGATCATCTTCACAAACTTTAAATATTAGTAGGATCATATCATGGTATTGCCATAATTTAGCTGTTTTAAAGCGACCTTTAATTTTGAAAATAATTATGTGTACTCATCCGCGAAAAAATTGTTCAACCAACAATAATTGAAAATTAGCTTTAAAAGATTAGTTGTTACAGTGCACGCTTACAGCATTGACCATAGACCCTAATTGTAATTGCTGGGCGTTGGCAACCCTGCTGAGAGGGAGTTGCTACGATGCTAATTTATAAATAGACATATGGCAGTGAAGCATATAGCGATGCGTATAGATGCAATTTTAGTCCTTAGAGATAGCAGAATTGTTTCGCTCTATTGTTAAAAATTAATAGGTAATTATTTTTGTTATTGAAATTTTGCTTTTTTTGTCGATTTCAAAGTCTGATAGATTTTAATTGAAGCTAGCTCTTTTATGTAATGAGTGGGTGGGCAGGCGAGCCACCTGATTGAAAGTGGTCATCGTCGCCCATGGATATGTGCAACACCGGAGGAATCGCCGACATCTTGCCAACCTTAGAGAGCCCTGTTGACTCGCTTCTTGAAGAATCCCGTGTTATAGCGCTCTGGAAACACCTCAGGGGGAAGGTCATTCCACAACTTGCAAGTACGTGGTGAAAATGAGTATGATGACAGTTTATTTTTCGGAAGCCAAGCATCCAGATAGTGGGTGAATCTATCACAGTTATACAGCTTTTTTGTCTGGCAATGTTATTTTTTTGGCCGTATTTCTTTAATTTGGTAAAGCAATTTTATTTCTTTCGGTTTTCTCTGTTTAAAGATGTGACTATACGTGAAAAAAGTGACACTTAGGTAGATCAATTCTAATCAAGGACAATGGTCCTTGTTTTAATGAAAACAAGAGGACCGACACTCTCCATACAAAAAGCCGTTCCCCGATATGTACAACGCCATCTATGAATAAGATTTTTTTTTTACTTATTATTTGCTGTTTACAAACTAATTGTTACTGCAGTACGATTCTTTGTACAATTATAAAATCGTTAAATGTTAAGTTTTAAAGCGCCATCTAGTTTTTGCCAGAATATCTCCGTGCGATCGGAGCACGATCCGAAGTATGGTAAGTGTCAGTCCTCTTGTTTTAATGGTCCTTGATTCTAATTAAGATATAGTTAAGAAGGTAGGTTAATTAATTTCAGTTCTTAATTCAGGCAAAGCCATGTGGTAATACTAGCTCAAACATTCGTCTACACCGTTACATTGTCCCTTTGACAGTCCCACGGCCAAACAATGCCGTTTCACACGAATTTTGACAGAAAATGTCACCGCTCCATCTCCGAAACCCACAATTGCTTTAATACGAAAATAATTACAACAGACTTCCGTCTTTGAAGAAAAACTAGAATTGCTATGTCGCGTGACACATACAATGGAAAAAAACAGTACAAACATGGCGTTTTTTAAGGCCTTGTTTCTACGAAATTAGAGGTTATATTCCTTTAGAAATATACATTGTCAGTCGTGGGAGTAAGTTGTGTTTTTTGGAAATCTTGAGTTGACTTTTGTGATTGATGGTAGCTTGCCTAGTCAGAAATTGCTGGGATTTTGACAGTTGGCCTCGGAAACTTCCGTATCTAGTTGCACAATTGACAGTTAGCGCTAAAAACATATAGTTTTTACTGTAGTAAAGTCAGGAAAACTATCTCTATAATATAAAGTAGCAAGTACGTAACATAAATTACTATAATAATGCCATAATTCCAAAATGATGTACGAAATATAGTACACCAAGGGCTGTAAAAGAAAGAAAGCCCTAAACCGAAGGTATTTGTGACCCGAGCCGCAGGCGAGGGTTGTAAATATATGATAGAGGGTTACTCACCGTTGTGCGTACACAATTTAATGTCTTCACCTTATATAACGCTACGCGTACGGTAAAACACACATTATGGCCAGGTGTGACGTAAAATCATTTTGAACACGAATGAATACTTACAACACATGAAGAACTAAAGATTAAGTAGTATTTTAATAAATAAAAATTGGAATTGATTGTTGAGTTCATAGCTAGTTCTCCAGCGGCATTCTGGGCAGATTCAGAACAATTTTTTACTGCTTTTCGCTGGAAACTTTTTCATCTGTTTTCCTATATGATATTAACCTCCTTACCTTTTCTATACTTCCTGACGTTTTTGTTTCATTTGCCATAATTTCTGTTCTATAAAATCATCTTCATCTATGCCTGATATGTAAATGAAATGATTTTCTTACTGATACGATTGAAAGAATATGAAAAATCACTAAAACAGGAACTTGAAAATTAAAGTTTGTATAATGAATTACAATTTAACATAACTTTAGTTTGAGAAACTACGAGGCCTTAATTAAAATAAAATAATCAATAGAGAAAAATCCTTTCTAAATGGTTTTTTACCACTCTGTATGAAACAAACGGTACTTTTACAGAAAAACGTAATAACTACCTTAAATTCTCGCTAGATGGCATTACCAACGTCACGTCAAACCCGACCAAATTACAAAAACCCTCCCGCGCTTTCAGTTCTCCGCGTTCCCACCTTCATTTCCACGTAGAAATAAGTGAAGGGGGTCTTCTAAAAATGGTCCGCTGGAGGTAATTTATAATGTGGTGATTCACAAGGCCGTAGTACGATTGTATCTAAGCTCTTGGTTGGTTCTGTTCGCCTGGTACTTTGTTGTTCAAATGATTGATTGCTGTCTGAGATAACGTGGAATTGTTTGGATTTTCTTGCTTATCGTGCAAAGCAAGATTAGTTTTAAAGTGGGTATTTGAAACTGAATTAAAAGTCACATGGTTGTTTTACCTTAGCTATTTTTAAATCCCGCCATCTCACACAATTCTATAAGCTGAACTGACTTAATTTAATCAGCAATCCTTAATATGATTATTTTAAGGATCGTTTAAAAAACCGTACATGGTTAAGGCTTCATTAAAACCAATTAATACAACATGTATGGGTCATCTTCGTTGCACAAAGGAATTAATTAAATTTTATTTTTATTGTAGCCCTTAATAACGATTTTTTTAAAGACTTATATTCAAAACGCGTACGCTGATTTTTGATAATTTTTTTTAACGGATATTTGTATAAGTAGAGCTAAAGTACGCTTAGAAAAGGGATATATCTATACTATTATAAAGTTGTAAAAATAAAATGTCTGTACATTGAAGATATTTTCAAAAAATGATGATGAAGTCAAGGAATCAAAAAAATATTTTTATTTTTGTCAGTACGTTTGTATGTTTCGTTGTGACTTCATCACGCCAAAACAGCTAAAGAAATTCCAAGTATTTTTGGTACACCGATAGCTGGGTATCTGATACTTTTTACCCGGCTACATTGAAGAAAAATTAGGGCTTATGACTTTTTCTCCGCGAACGAAGTGTTGTTGTGTGTGAAATGTAATTAAAATAAACGAGGCACTGAATTGAATAACGGTAGTTTTTTTTTTAAATACCGGTACTAAGTTCGGTCCAGTACTACAGTAGTACTAGGTATTCATCTTATGTTGCAGTGAGAAGGACAACACTACATTGCATATTGCTGTCCTTGTGACGTCAACATGACATTTGATTGGCAATGAACTCACCAGTCATGTATATATTTACCGACTGCCAAGGCAAAGACAAATTGCCTTGTAAGATGATAATTTTAGTTAGTAATAAACTTATGAGAGAACAAAACCTACTTTTTTGAAGCCGGTTAAAAATACTAGAAGTTCGTTAGTCTTAACATAATTCAGTTCAATAATATTGGTTGAGGCATGTGAAAATATATGAAAAGCGTACGATTTCATTTTAATAAGTAAATTTGTAAGAATGAAATGTCTGTATATCGGAAATATTTAAAAAAAATAATTCAGTAACTGAGTCGAAAAATGTATTTTTTAGAATGTTTGTGTGTGTTGTTGTGGCATCATCATGTCAAAACGGCAAAACGGATTTCAACCATTTTTGGTGCACGGGTAACTGGGTATTCACTGATAGTTATAGGCTACTTTTTATTCGACTACACTCAAGAAAAAACGAGATTTATGACTTATTTCTCCTCTCCGCTGACGAAGTTGCACCTTCTAGTAAAAAATAAATATGCGACTATATAACGTTTTACACGTGTAAAACATAATTATCACAACACAGTGAAACGGAGCTTATCTCGTATAAATAAGATGTATCTACCTTTCGTTGGATATTCTTTGACGTTTCGGACGTCGCGTTACGTCCATTAGTCTTGAAGAATAATGATAATGTTAGTTATAATTAGTGAAGATCTTCTACTTTAAATCAATGTTCTAAAACATTAATAAAGAAAAACAAAAGAAGGCTGAGAAAACCGCGAGTGACTTACATTTTGAATTTAGAACGCCGATATTCCAATTCAAAATAATCCGAATACCGTTAATCGAAATTCGAAATTCAAAAGTCACTGTCAACGTTTCAACAGCTGTAGTGTCGAGAAATTATACACAATCGCCATTCGAATACGGATCAAAAGCGTATAACAATAAAGGCCAATCCTATTAAAACCCTATTTTATACATTTGGAATATACAAGTAACCATAGAATGAGGATCTTCAGTTGTTTTAAACAGAATTCATCTTCGTTTGTTTCGAAGCTTCGAAAAATTATAGAATAGTGATGTACAAATGTATAGCTTTGGTGGCGGATTTAGGGTTGCGTTTCGTACGGCGTAGTGATGTCATTGTGAAATAAATGGTTGCTTGCGGTATTTTTGCCGCACGTACCGCGTCTTGGTTGAGATCTGTCATTATTCTGATAACGGCTACGTGCGGAAAACGTCCGAGCTAGGGATGGGACAGGGCTATTGATAAAATTGTATGTATTCTGTTCATGACTGTTGAGTTTGTTTCGGCGTTCTTCTCAACAGCGGTCTTAACTTGGGAAATGCTCTAGAATTAGACTTGTAAAGGTACCTGTAAGGTTTAAACACCATTTCCTCATAATTTAACTTGCAAGCCGATTCTTAAGAATCCAAAATCGTAGAAATGAATTGAATTAAAAAAAAACAAAATACGATCGATATATTTTTGTACTTTTTAGAAAACGCGAAGGAATAGACAACCCTATCTATGTTATAAAGTTGTGAAAATAAAATGTATGCACGTTGAAGATACTTTCGAAAAAACAATTAAAACGGACTATTTAAAGGTCACTAAATGGGTTATAGGATACTTTTTACCTGACTTGATGATCTTTTCTCTCCCGCGACCGAAGTCGTGGGCACCTTTTTATTTCATGAAAATCAAACCGAACTTATCCCAAAATAAAATTTTATTCAAACTTAATTTAAATTCAGCTTTTTTTTCTAATCTTACTAATTAATCAAATTTCAGTTCTTAGTGTAACTGAGAGAAGTTAAAACAATGTGTAAATTGGTGAAATATAAATTCAACCTTACCATCATTTAATCAATCATTATAGTAAATGTAACCAACACCTTACATTTCATTCAAAACTTTTTTTCACACAAAAAAATTTAACAAGCATGTAATTATCAAAACTAACTAGGTAGGAAAGAGTTTTAATTTAACAATGTTAATGACTGGTTTCAGACTGCGCAGTAATAGACTCTTTTCTGCATTGTTATGGAGTCCCACGCTTTTTCCACCTTACATGTAACTTGCTTGACATTCGATTATGTCATGGATTGCCAGTTTTATTGATACTTAGTCATTGTCTTTATTTGCGGACCTAATTCTAGATTATGTTGAAATTTTATTGTTTCTATGGCACTGTTTCAATACTTTTTTTTATTAAAAATATAGACCAGTAGCGTCACTTATTGACCATCATGTCGCCAGTAAGTAAATATTTACAAGATTTAACATATGTATTTTCAATTTTATATATGATAAACTAGTATAGTAGGTGCGCAACTTCGTCAGTGGAGGTGACAAAAATCATAACCCTTTTCCCCTCAGCGTAATCAAGTAAGAAGTATATACAATAACACCACTCTTGTTCAAATCCGTTTAGCCGATTTGGCGTGATCAAGCTATAACGACGCATACAAACAGACAAAAAATATTTTTTGAATATATTTTGTACTGAATCTGAACGTAGCGTTTTATAGCTTTATAATAGTATAGACCTCAAAACACTAAAAATTCTATATGAAGAAAGATTGACACTTTAGATTTTAATGGCTAACAATTATGGCCATATACCTCATGTTTTTCGAATATGATTTAAGTATAACATTTTATGACAATTAAAATCACCTTAGATGCCGTACATGAGACCTTAACATATTTTTGTTAAATAATTATACTAATGCTATATTTACTTTATTCTACATCTCAAAATAAATATACAGGAGTACAGGTCATGAGGGTTACAATTTAAAAAAAAACAAGCAGAGGTAAACGACAGGAGGTCTCTTCCAGATAACCTTTGGGTAGCGGAGAAATAATCTTAAACGATGTAAAAAGAATTACCGAATATTTTTACTTCTGACTTCTCTAATCATAAAAAACAATCACTGCAGGCTATATATCAGGCAATATATATATATATCAATGTTAACCCGCTTGTGCTTTAAAAAGTAACGATAATATTTATTTCATAAACTAAAATCAGAGACAGCTCGGACAACCAAATATTCTCTCAACTTCTCAGAAAACGATAAAAAAATCGATAAAACAGCCACATCACTACACTACTGTCATACATACATATAAACACAGGCAGTGTTTGTAAACATATAATTACTTGGTAAGTCGATGCATATCAGCGTGTGTATGTGTGCGTTGCGCGTGCGTATGTGTGTGTAAACTAGTTTTGCAAGAGCATGAGTGATCGCGGCCACATGGAATTATCATTTTTATTAATTTGATTCAATTAACCTCATAAACAAGTGATTTTAACGTAGATTATTGTGGAATTTAGGCATGGGCTAAAATTAAACTGTTGAGTTTCAAATTAGGCTCTGCCATTATCCGTATCATCGTCAATTAAAAAAATATTGTCAAAACAGGTGATCTAAACCTATCTTCTTCTTATACAGGATGTACCACAGCTATGTGACATGAAAGGTATCCTACCTTCAATATAGTACATAATCCTATCTTTGATGAAAGAAGACATTATTTTATTTTTAAAAGTATTTAAAACTCGGAATCGAATCGACCAAATGCGAAAAAAAAACATATAGAATTTTTATAATGCCAATCGAAAGACAACTGTCTTTTAAACAACCGCTACCCAAAGGTTGTCTGGAACAGATCGCTATTTAGCGATAAGACCGCCTGTTGTTTACCTCTGCTAATTGAATGTTACTGTCATGATCTGTATTTCTGTGTATCTGAGGTGTGCAATAAAAAGTATTTGTATAGTATTGTAATAAGAAGCAAATTCGACTGAACATTAAAAAAAGGAACAACTTTTTAGAAAATAAAAATCCATTCGGAAAACCGATTTTTTTCTATTATTTATGACACTGACAGTATCTCTACTCCCAAATTGGCTGTGATTACAGTGCATCAGATACATATCAGTTTTATAATAGCATTAGTCTAAACGTATGTATGTCTGTCTAAACGGGTGTTTAGCGAACTTTTAGCATACTTAACGAACCATAAAATAACTTTTGTTTATTCATTGTTTTATGCGATTAATTCAAATTTATCGCTTAATGGCTGTTAGGCGAGGTTCAGTTTTATTGTGGTTGTATAATTGGCACATTAACAGCTGGAATGATATCTATGAGGCATTGTGCCAAAATTTACACGTTATGCATATTTTAGTGCTCAAGTGTGGCAACTTTTAGAATAAAAACACCGTTTATTATCATACTAGGACTTTGCTGCAACACCACCAATGCGTCTAAATTATAAATAAATAAATAATAAATATTACAGTATAATTTTTACATAAATCGAACTAATATTTTCTTCTGTTTCCGCGATTATTACTCATTGAAATAAAACAATTTAACGGATTATATCGCGTATATTATCTCATTTTAGTTCCCGACGTTTCGGAAGCTTTCCAGCTTTCCATGGTCACGGGAGGACTCCCATGATTTCCATGGTCCTCCCGTGACCATGGAAAGCTGGAAAGCTTCCGAAACGTCGGGAACTAAAATGAGATAATATACGCGATATAATCCGTTAAATTGTTTTATTTCAATAAATCGAACTAGTCCCATTGTAAGCTCAATAAGGCTAGTGATATGTTGTACTAGACGACGATATATTAACTTATATACATAGAAAACATCGAAGACTCAGGGACAAATATTTGCTCTTACCGGGATTTGAACTTAGGATCTTCAGATTCGCAGGCAACGTTACTCCCGCTGAGCTACACCAGTCGTCAAATGTGATTTCTTATTCATCCCCAGGCATTGCCACGAATTGCTCCACAGTTACTGTTTGGTTATAAATCAAACCGTTATCACAGACAACTTCGACAAAAAGGTTATCAGATGACTTAATTACCGTTAATATATTCGTTGAGGGAAGGAACCTGCGCGCGCGCACGCCTCGGTGCGTCCGAAACTGTGCAGTAACATCCTATAGTGATTAAATCACAAAACCTCAGTTTGATGCGTCATGTTGGTTATCGAGAACAACTAACTGACTTTACTTTTATCCAGTTCATCATCATATCGGCCTAAGAATGGCTGCTGGACGATAGCCCTAGATAGGGATCTCCGCAACAACCAATCGTGCGCCGCTTTGTCCAATGGTTTTCTGTGACCTTGAATCGAGAGAATCTTAAAGTAGTCGTTAAAATGAAAAAACAGATACGTCTAGAAGCGAGTTGAAACGATCTCGAAGTAACTAGTAACTTAAGTCAGTTTTCAAACACAAAAATTAAACCAAAATCGGGACGTCCGTTCAAGAGCTACTTGTCTACTATATCAAACTTACCACCCCTTGTTTTCGTAGGGGATTAAAATAGGTTTTAAGGTCTTGCATTTAGCATATTAAAGATTTTTTTTTTATTCAGACTGGTGAACGTTAAAAATGCCACTCACAGGCATGACAAAGAAAAACCACAGAATCACACACTTGTCTTGTCCAGATTTTGAGCAGCTTTCTGCCTATTGTCGGCTTAAAGCTTACTTAGATTTGCCTCTACAGCTTCTCTTGACTGATCTTTTCCCGTTCTTAGGAGACTGAGCCAGTTAAGTTGAAGACTTTGATTCGCCCATAATCTCTGTCTCTGTTCTATTATGTTTTACTAATCCTCCACCTGGCATGGTCTCGTAATTGGTCCCAGGACCAAGAAAAAGAGACATCCAATCTATTTTTTTGTTATATTAACTAACAAACCGTCCTTATGGTACTATCAGCCATACACTTGAGTGACCGTTTGTAAACCTTATTAACATTATCATAAGGCCTACACTGGTCACTTAAATGTTTTTCTGTTTGGACTATTACTTTACTAACACCGAAAAAAAGAATTAGAAGAAAAGTAGTCTTCACATCATACTTATAAATGCACAGTAAAATTGTTTCGCTGTTTTTGATGCGTCAGTTTCGCCATCGAAAAGAAAACTTTTTAATGCAAATTCTAAAATAAATGACACATATGAAGGAACACAAAAATGAAACGCAGTTAATAATTATTAGGCTTGAATTTGAACTATTGTTTGTGCCATCCTTGGGTTATACCAACTAAGCTATTAAGTTTTGATCTCTTCTCCTGGATAATGGTTTATTCTAATCTAACAATGCACACACCTAAAACTCCCCTTTGTTCAACAGCCGCAAAAGTTATGAGTAAAGTGATTAAATGTTTATTATAAACTAGCTCCTTCGCGAAGGTCATATGCAAGTTGGCAATACAATCTCCATGGTCATATTGAATAGAGGCTAAGCCCAACTGTGGGCAGTGACGGAACCCGCAGAGTGTCGACCCCAGCGCCCCCAGCGGACGTTGTTCCACTCGCTGCCTTTATAATTGATGTGCATAAACACACCGGCAAATATAGGGTGTTTAGAAATGTGTAATGATTCAATTTAATACTTTAACTTTAGGGCATAATGGTATGACAATTATTGATTTTAAAAGCGTCTTTTTATAGTTGGCAATGAAGGTAAGTATTAGAAGCATTTTTGAGGCCAAAGGACATTGTCACAAATTCATGTAAGAGCAATAACATAATGTAGTAATTTATTTATTTATTTAAACTTTATTGCACAATACAAACTGGTAAAAATGGCGGACTTGATGCCTTAGGGCATTCTCTACCAGTCAACCATTGGGCGAAACAGAAACTAGCAATTATTGCAGGATCATTGATGTCGAGAATACAGAAACAAGTCAATATAGGGATATATACATGTATATAATTCATTGAAATAAAACAATTTAACGGATTATATCGCGTATATTATCTCATTTTAGTTCCCGACGTTTCGGAAGCTTTCCAGCTTTCCATGGTCATGGCTTTTCATGGTTAAATTGTGTTATTTCAATGAGTAATAATCGCGGAAACAGAAGAAAATATTATGTATATAATTGTCTATTAATAGGAAATATGTGTTCTATCTATTAAAGTATTTAATGTGAGTCTGTTGTTTTTTGTATCTTATTTTTAAACGATATCAAAACATGTAGTAATCTCGTTTTAATTAGATGCAACTGTATTTTTTTTTAATACCATCACTATACCTTTTATATTTTAACAACTTTATAATACTATAGATGATGAGAAAGAAAATACTTTCCAAAAAAACTACACCAGTAGATTTGTAGTACTGTATAGCTTCAAAACAGGTCTTTACCATAACCATTTCTTTAAAGTTCAAAGTAAGTAAGCAATAAAATAAATTAAACACAAAAACGTCAATAGGCCTCAGTATTAGCTCGAACCGACAGACAGTTAAAGCAATAATACATCAATGTCCGTTCAATTTGTCTCCAGTCGACCACGTTCCTTAAAAGGTAATAACACATTGTAATTAATTTATTCATAGTTGTTAACTTTAAAAAAAACTTTAAAACGTGTCTCTATTATTAGCTCCATTGACGAAAAGATGTATGAGACTTCATTGTGAATAAAAGATAAGCCTTTGTTTAGCTAAAAGTATAAGTTTACGCAATTTTCTTGTATTTACTTGGCACCTTGCAATTAATTAAGGATTCGCAATGGTTTTTAGCTTTTTTATCGATTTGTGATGCTTGAGACGAGTCACGATGTAACTGGCATTTTTTTTATTTAAATTTTTAGAGCCCAAAAATTAGAAATCACATGTTGAAATGAATATAGCTGTCAATATAACGTAAAAAGAAGTTCCTTTTGGTAACCTAAATGCATACTTGAAGCTTTGAGTAGAATTGTAACAAAGTCATAGAAAACCATTTTTCAGTTAAATTTAATAAACACTTGCTCAACAAGTCACGGTGCAACTGGTATTTTTTTTAATATAAATTATTAGAGTCCAAAAATTCGAAATCAAAAGTTGAAATGAATAGCTGTCAATACGACGTTAAACGAAGTTCCTTTTGGTAACCTAGATTAAATTGCATACTTGAAGCTTTAAGAAATGTTTAACAAAGTTAGGAAGCCATTTTTCAGTTAAATTTAATAAAAACTTGATCAACAACTATACTTATGAATCTGCTTAAGGGATATAGCTACTTTTACATATATAATAAACTTATGTTTCAAACTTCAACAGCCTAAAGGCGTTTCAAACCTCTCATTTCACAACCTCCTTTAGAAAAAAACTCATCAAACATTAATCAATCATCACTTGAACATCCTCTATACACACACAGATATACACAGTGACCAGCGAAGCGTAAATATATTTTGTACGAACAAAACTGTTATTTTAAAAAATAATAATTGATGTGCACAATGTCCGTCACAATTGTCAATGGTAGTTTTTTTTTGTGGCACAATGCGTTATTATCTCTGCCCGCTACAGATAGTAAATATAGGGGCAAAATAAAAATTGCTATGAAGCAAAAACCGCTTGACTGGACACAATGCTAGGAAAATTTTGTTCAATTCTGAACTGTGTGATTGCAGGGTTGAGATATAAATTCAAGAGCAGTATCGGTGCGACATAATGCACTTGCGCTTTAAACACGATTTGTAAGGTGCCTTGGTTGACCTCTTTATGTAGGAAAGGTGTTTTTGAAAAAAGAGTTTTTTCGTATTATCTATACAGAGTTCGAAATAAAATACGTTTTTAGTCTTATTGCGTTTTTAAAGCAGTTATTACAGATGCCAATGACATGACGAATATTATGAGTAAGCTAGATGTAACCGATGACACTTAAATTTATTAAATAACTAGAAGGTTTATTAAACAACTTCCTCAGCGAAGAAGGAAAAATCACAACCCTTCATTTTTCTTCAGTGTAGTCGAGAAAGAATGATCCTATTACCATTTGTAGATACCCAGCTACCCGCGCAACAATTTTATATATAACATACAAAAAAAAATATTTTTCGATTTAGTAGTAACCTTAAAATAGTCCTATCTCTTTTTATTTTTTAAATATCTGTAATGTACAGACATTTCATTTTAACAACTTTATAATACTTTAAAAGGAGGAGGCCTGTGCCCAACAGAGAGACTGATATAGGCTGATAATGATGATGAAATAAAAGTGAGGGTATTACTTTAATTACTTAATAGTTTCTTCTGTCTCCGCGATTATTACTCATTTAAATAAAACAATTTAACGGTAATATCGCTTATATTATCTTATTTGAATTCCCGACATTTCGGAGGCTTTTCAGCTTTCCATGGTCACGGGTCTACTGAGAAAAGATATATTTTCCTCCGTCATTTAGTTTGTTTATTTGCTTAGTTGGCTTTTACGTATTTGCTTGATTTAACTGTCACTAGGTGAACAAGTTTCATCTGCGTTTCTATTTTCCATGACACTGGGTTCAATCGTTATTTATAACCAAACAAAATAAAAAAATCATCACGGCTGGGCACTTACGAGTTTAACATGATGCCCTTCGGCTTAAGTAATGCATAGCAATAAAATTAATTAAAACCTCATAAAAGAGGATATCTGAACCATTGAAATAAATACAAAACCAAGAAATTGCGGTAATTTTTGTTATACGATTAACTTTTTTGGCTAATTACTTAAAGCAGATGCGAAATTCTTAAAGCGCTTTAGTCCAGTCAGAAGGGTTGGAATACACACGTTATCTCATCCATTTAGTTGAGACAAGATTAATTGGAGTACAGATATATTTATTGTTTAACGGTGAATAAGTTATCTTTCCTTAATTTTTTTTTCTTGGTATTGTACTTCTGAATGAACGGTATGTAATTTAGTCAATAGTTTTAGTTGACATTGAGGAAGGCTTTTCAATTTGTTTTTTTTTTCATGATTTAATGATGTTTTTAATAAGTTTGCTTTTCTTTAGGTCTGTTACAAATGGTTCTACTTCTTTCCTTGACACAAATAAAGTTTTAATGTAAGTCCGTCTGTCTGTTTTTTTCAAGTCTGCTATGTTCAGTAATGCCCCTTTTTGGGTTGCAATGATGATGGCAAAATTAGTTTTTTGCATGGTTTAATGAAAAAATGTGACACAAGTTGGAAAAACAGCTGTATCTGACGACTATTGACTAGAGTACACGTTAAAAAGCTCTGTCGTTACTGCGCATGGGGGAAGCGGGTAAATAATACAATGTTTTTTAACAGCTATTTAACCTTTATCGTTGTTTAATTCCAATTTATAATGCTTAATGTCGATTGGTGTACAGTCAAGGCGTAAATTGTTTCAAAAAAATAAGAAAATATTATATCTACACCGTAATATAAAATTTTAGGACAATTCGATTACGAGAAAAAATATTTTTTATGTTCTAAAAGATGATTGTAAATGTAATACATTTATTTAATTGATTATTAGAACACACTACAGCAAAACAGGGCTTAATCGCATATAATATGTCGCGTTCCGCAACCATCAGGGCCGGATTAAGTCATACAGAGGCCTCTAGGCAATGTGAGTCCCAGGCTCCTTTTTACGTATAAAGTAGGTAGGTCACTAGGTAGGACTGGGCCCCTTAGCAGCATTGGGCCCATAAGCAGTTGCCTATATTGCCTTGTGGATAATAAGGCCCTGGCAACCATTGTTGGAAAAATATTATAAGTGTTTACAGTCCACGTTTTTCCTTCATCTCATCCCGACCGATTGCGGTCACGGCGACTGGGACTATAGTGTTCTGGCTAGTGAGAGCGTGGCTTGCGACCTCTCAGGTGGCTGATGTTGCCAATTTTTGCAACAAATGTGCACCCACACTTGCTGCAAGTTAGTACTCCACAAAATTATAGCTAACTAGAAGGTACCAGCTACTGCATTCGAGGAGGTTTTTTTCTTCAGCGTAGTCGGATAAAAAGTATCCTATAACCATTTGGAGATACCCAGCTACTCGTGTACCAAAACTAGTTGAAATCCGTTCAGCCGCTTTTGCGTGATGAAGCCGCAACGACACATGCAAACATACAAAAAATCCATAAAATATTTTTCATTTTAATGACCTCAAAATAGTCCGTTACAATATTTTTTTTGAAAATATCATCAATGTACAGACATTTTATTTTTCGCGCTTTGCGTCGAGCTCACTCCTTCGTTTCTTCTCGGAGGCTTGTACTTTTGCCGTCGCTGTATGCCTCCGCCTTGACAAATCCTGTGCCGAGATCTTCCAGCCGTGGTCAATATCACTCCCCCGCATGTAGCGTTTCAACACATCTTATTGCCACAAAACTGCGGTTTTTCCTTATAGTGTAGATATCCCACTAGTTCGAATCAGGGCATTAGACACAACCAATGGCCTAGGATTTTTGGCCAAGGTAGGCAGTCTTTTTGTGCCTATACGGATCCATGGTCGCTCAGGGCTTCAGGCAGTTTCTCTGTGCCTGTATGGTGCCATTATCTTTCAGGGTATATAGGTAGTGCCTTTGTGCCTATATGGACCAGACGCCACTGGATACAACAATGGGTAACACAGACAAAACAGAGGCCAACTGTACCGTTTCTTTACGTAATAATATTCAGCGCTATAAATCGTGAACATGTATAAAATTAATCAAAAAGACGTAAGCTATATATCAAAACCACCGCAAGTTTACTAGTAAACGGCTATAGTGGTGTACAGATAGGGAGGCACTTAGCGCCTTCTTAAATAACTTTAATTATAAGTATACATAAGAAGTTGCAGTAATATGGTTAATGGACTGGCAAGCTACTGTACTAGATTGTTTTTGCTCGTCCGAAGATCAGGAGAATTCGTTTTGAATATTATTTATGCTGAAATATTCACATAAACATTGCATAAGCGAGATAAGGGAACGTTGTGGTGTGACAGAAGATGTAGTAACTCGAATCGAGAAACGGATGCTAAGGTGGTTTGGGCATGTAGAGAGGATGCATGAAAGAAGATTGACTGGAAAAATCTACAAAGCAAATATAAGTGCAAATGTTGGAAAAGGAAGGTCTAGACGAATATTTCGCGATCAGATTGGAGACATTCTGAAAAAAGGCCAAGTGAAGAGTACTCTAAACTGGCGAGCATGCATGAAGAGATTAATGAATGTTGATGAAGTGGCAGTTGTATGCCAGGACCGTAGCAAGTGGAAGGAGGTAGTCTCTGCCTACCCAGTTGGGCAAAAGGCGTGACTGTATGTATGTATGTACATAAACATAGGTACCACCACCTGACCCGGATTTATAAGGAGTGACACGCTCCGGGATGGGGAAGAAGGGCCGGCTAGCCACAACCGGTCGACCACAATCAGCCGATTATGCAACCTTTAGCTAATATTGGTAGTAGGTTAGCGTGGTATGGGCATGTAATGAGAAGGGATGAGGGTCATATTGGTCGAAGAATGTTAGAGATGAGTGTCCAAGGACGAAGAACGATCGGTAGGCCAAAAAAGCGATGGATGGATTGTGTGAGAGTGGACATGAGAAAGAAAGGAGTAAGCGCTGAAATGACGAATAACAGAAATGAATGGAAGATGAAAACATGATGTGCCGTCCCTACATAAGTGGGATAAGGGCAGGGAGATGATGAGCTAATATTGGAAATTTGGAGAGTTGAGATCTGTAAAAATTAACTACATATTCGTTTTGTTTCGACTGTCATCTATTTTAAGAGAAATTACTGAAATACGCTATCTGAAGATATCCTTTTTCTTTCATATTCGGATGCCTGCTTAGGTAAGACAGTTAGAAACGAAAACTTTTTTTAGAACACAATACAATAACTTTTTATTGCACACATCACAAAACAGAGTACAGAGAACAATACATTCAGAGAAAAGTAAACAACAGGTGGTCTTATCGCTAAACAACGATCTCTTCCATAGAATCTTTGGGTAGTGGGAGACGCTGAGAAAAAGAAACTGTACGTATAAGTAGTTAAAAAACTGATTTCTTTAGTAACAAGAAGTCTTTAAAATCTAGAAATTGAAAATTCCCTAAATATAGGTATTTAGAAATGTTTTCAGCTTCTTGTGTATATTTCTTGCAATATTAATATGTATATTGCTCGGTTTTTTTTCGTATTGCACAACAAATGCGCCGATAGCAGCAGAAAAGTGTATGCATCTAGCCTGTTTTTATCTGGATTCTTCAAATAGATCAATATAAAACAATGACAAACATAAATATAGTTATTGTCAATCGATTAAGTATTTATATATTTTTATGATTCCCATTTTATTAATAAAATGAAATTATATATATCTACTTTTTCCACCCTTGTCCGCGTGTCTGTCCGGCTCGTCGCTACCGGTGGCGGTCATTAAATTCCCATAAATTAGAGCGGGTTCGACTCCCGGATGACATCTGGCGCGATTGCCTTTGTGGAGGTGCTTAACCGACATCGAAAAGGAGAGATTCTTGATAGCTTTGTTTTTCTTTTTTATGTATATATTTTCTTATTTGGATTCGATATAGTTTTTCTTTTACTTTAAGATTTTTTTAAAAATAATCGATCGATTTTAAGACTCATGTTTAGTTTATATTGTTAATTTAAAAATTGCAAATTTTCCAAGATAAGGAGCGGTTCATTACGAGTACAAATAATCCATCTCTATGCGAAAATCAAGACAATCCGTCGGTCTGTTATAACGTTAAAGAAGGTAGCACATTTAAGATGTGTATTCAGTTCATTTGCATGGCAGTTAATACTTTTAAATGTACTTTTTGTTTTACAAATATCATGATAATAATCACAATTTTTGCAATTTATTAGTGGATCACTCCACTAGCGTTATTATTATAACACTAGTGGAGTGATCCGGCTAAAGAGTCGGATGCACCATACAGAGATCCATAAGCAAGAACAGATGACAAAATTCGTCGACTACTGGTGTGGACGATTAGCTCAGATGGTAGAGCGTGCTGCCCCGGTCTGGCTCAAGGCACTGGTTCAAGTCCAGTATCGTCGAAAAATTTTTTCATTTGTTTCTGATCTTTGTTTATAACTTTTAAATGTAGTTTTTGTGTGCGTATAAGCCTTTATCGTATCTCTACAATAAGTAATCTGTACTTTATGCGATACTTATGTGTTAATTAACTTCTTAAAAGAGTGCGACTGTGCTCGGTTCAAATCCCGATGAGGGCAAAATTTGTGTGATTTGCATAAATATTTATTTCCGAGTCTTGGATGTTTCCTATGAATATAAGTATATATCTATCAAATATATCGTCGTCTAGTACCCATAACACAAGCCTTATTGAGCTTACCATGGGGCTAGTTCGATGTGTATGTATTGTCCCTTATAAGAACATATATTTTACTAGTAGGTGCCCGCCACTTTGTTCGCGGAAAATAAAAAAAATCATAACCCTCATGTTTACTTCAACGTAGTCGGGGAAAAACATTTTATAACCATCTGTTGATACCTTGCTACCTGTATACCAAAAATTTTAGAAATCTGTTCAGCCGATTTGGCGTGATGAAGCCACAACGACATATAAACATACAAAAAAAAAATGAAATGAAATGATGACCTTTATTCTGTAAGTAGGCCGCAAGGGCACTTTTACAAGTCTGACTCTACGGCGTTTCCCAAGAGGAGACCACTGAAGAGAAGAAAGCCGAAACAAACTCAACAGTCAGTCATTTTTTCGAAATAACTCTTATATCTATTACAATATTCGTGCTAAGCCTATCCTAAATATATGTTTTGAGTATAAACTCAATGCGTAGTTCTTCAAGAAAACATATCAAATCTTATAAAAGTAAAAAATATAGAATATAAAAAAGCAAAATAATGTTGTTTTATTTAAAATAAAAAAGCTATACAGTGATCTCCAAATAATCTGTTACAATATTTGTTTTGAAAATAACTTCTATGTACTTACATTTCATTTTCACAACTGTATATTTAATACAATATTGATACAATGATTTAAGTAGGAAGAAAAATTAATTGCAATCTGCAGTCTAAGCCGGTATCGAACCAGCTTTTCCGTTATACTGGAACAGTAAATTTTTCTTTTTACTTAGATCTTTGTATCCATATTGTAATTAAAAAAAAAAATGTGATGTATTGACATTAAATAAAAAAAAATATATATAAACAAAAAACTTTATAATAATATAGACTAGCTTCGTCTGGTTTATATCAATCTAAAAATAGCTCAGCCTAGTTTATGCCAATTACTATTACTATTTACAATATACCATTAATATTTATGACGAAGATATTATCAGCTACTTACTTATATCAAAATGACTTCTCTTAATAAATAACTTAACGTTAATATTTCATTTGAGAGAATAATTGACATAAGCTGTCAATTCTCGTGTGTAAGGTCCGATAATTGGAAGTCACAGTCAAGGTGCGAAGACATCAAGGAATGATTGTTCAAAAAACTTAGCAAAAAAGCGCTTTTGGCTGTTGATGAAATGTATTAAGTACTAATTAAATTATTTATATAGGTTTTTGATGATAATATTGGTGTAACATAATAACATGTCTCTTCTATACTATTATAAAGTTGTAAAAATGAAATATTTGTATGTGTCCTTGTGGCTTCATCACGCTAAATCGGCTCACCGGTTCTAACTATTTATGGTACACTGGTAGCTGGGTATCTCCAGATGCTTATAGAGTACTTTTTACCCGACAATGCTTAAAAAAAGAGGGGTTATGACTTTTTCTCCTTCGCGAACGAAGTTCAGGGTGCCTTCTAGTGTATAATACTAATGAAGAAGAAGGTTGCACCTTTTCACCGAAAATCGTTTAATCGAATACTTCATGTCGACGACACGTCATTTCATCGAAAGCATTTTTCTCTGAAATCGTTAATAATTTGGGATTGTTACAAAACAAACCTAAACTAATCTAAAGGTTTCTACATGATGATTTTTTCCAAAATTATGAAATTAAATGGTTTTCGGAGAAAATGTAGAAGAAATAAACGCACGATAGAATACTTCTTTATGGAGCCAAACGTTGGTTTTTAATCCTCAAATAGACGAATATAAAAAAGTTATCAGCTTGATATTTTTACTGACGATAAAGGGGAGTGAAAACAATTAAAATCCTGATATGTCCACATTGATATGATAAACATGTCAATGTCTTCATATAAGGTTTTATCTGTACATTGAAGATATTTTCAAAAAAATGATTGTTTCTTAATTTATTTTTCGTCTGTTTGTATGACAGTGTCTTTGTGGCTTCATCACACCAAATCGGCTAAACAGATTTCAACAATTTTTGGTACACAGCTGGGTATCCAACATATGGTGAAAGAGGTTACTTTTTACCCGACTACGATGTCGAAAAAAGAGGGTGTATGACTTTTTCTCCTCCGCGACCGAAGTTTACGTTCGTTCAAAATCTCTATTTAGATATTTTTTGTTTTAGCGATCTTTTGGTCTGTAGTTTAGACGTGTGATCTCAGAAATAGCCTGCGATGTCACTCAACACACCGATACTTAATATCTATGGTGAGAGGGAGGGCTTGATTCGAATATTCATTATTGGAGTTTGAGATTGACTCGTATAAGTCCTCTGCCTCACTGGGATGCCATAGCGATACTTTGGCGACGTTAAAATGTAAGGGTGATGTCGCTGGCGAGAACGATGTAGAGGCCTAATTAATAGGTTCAGTTAGGTGCATTCGATTATACTTATTGTTTTCTTCTAGATAATTATTTATTTAACGTTTATGTTTTCAGAGGCGGTGTTCTTACTTCTGGTGCGGCACCTTTAAGTGTGATGAAAGTATTGTCTGTGTCACTTACAGTGCCCCAGAAACAGTCAGCGCAAATAAGGTAATTTGCACAACATGACCTTTTCAACACGTTACCCTATTCTTTAAGAGGTCTCACCAATGCACATACACATGGAGTTAAAAAGAACTTGTAATCCATATCAATATTATAAATTCGTAAATAATTCTCCGCTAGATGTGGTGCTGGAGAATGGAGGGAATAAGTGGGGCAGAAAAGTCACCAATGAGGTTTTGGATAGGGTAAAATAAAAATAAATATACATGCTATAGAAAGTTGAAGAGGGAAAATGGGACATTTATTACGAAACAACGAACTCATACAAGAGATAATAGAGGGAAGGAGAGGAAGAGGAAGGCCAAGAATCAGCTATATAGATCAGATAAAGGGAACGGTAGGCGTCGTGACGTATCAAGAAAGTTAAGGAACTTGCATTAAGAAGGATGAACTGGAGGGAACTGCACCGACAATAGCCGAATACATAAATAATGAATGAATGAAGTAAGTATGTCTGTCTGTAACCGTTTCACGCTTAAACCCCTGAATCAATTTAGATGAAATTTAGTATGGAGATAGTTTTTTGACACTCTAAAATAGTTTTCATTCCGGAAATCATCCTTAAAGGGGTAAATAGGGGGGTGGAAGTTTGTATAGGGATTTTCAGTAAAGCAGACGAAACCGCGGATAAATGCTATCATTGTATAAGACACACACTCAAATCAGTTAAGTTCGTACCACGTAATCTCTATTTTCTTCATCGTGGTCAAAAAACGATCATATTTAGAAGTACTACGCGAACTATCCTTTTTCAAAAAATGGCTGAAGTCTGTTCGGGAATTTTAGTTTGCAGTAAATAAATTAAATAAAATATAGCAAAAATGACTTATTCTTCCCATAGATTATATATTTTTCATCAGAATATTTTCATAGAATCTGATTTGATTTTCAACTTTATAATATTAGAGACATTATAATGAATAAATAAATGTTACGGAACAATTTTCACATAATTCGAACTAGTCTCATGGTAAGCTCAATAACTTAGTAACTACTAAACTTTGTTATATTTAATAGATATATTTACTAGGATAGATAGAAAATATCGAAGACTCAGGAGCAAATATGTATGATCATCACACAAATATCTGCTCTTACAGGGATTTGAACCTAGGACCTTCAGCTTCGCAGGCAACGTTACTCCCGCTGTGCTAAACCAGTCGTCAGACATTGACTGTACATTGACATATTATAACTATTTAGGCCATTGGCAGTCGTCACGGTTGCATAATAAAAAAACAGCTAAAATGTGAAACCAATTTAGTTGTTTCGCCATACTTTTCCCACTATTACGCTGGGTGGTTTAGTTAATAGACAAAATGGCGTCGTCACGGGCGACACACACGATGATGGGTTTTATCTTAAGTGTAGAATCGGCCTTACACGCATCCGCGCTGTGTGTACTTGGCCTTAGATTGTCTATGCCACAATGGCTTTTAAAGTGTTTCCCGCGTTTTTGTGGTGCCATAGTTTTATTGTTTTTTAGCGATTGTTTTTGGTGGTGAAAAAGGTGTATATTTGATAAGTCGATAAACTATAATGTTACTTTCATTTGACTTATGGTGTGCTGAGTTTTTTTTTCAGGTGAGTATACTTCATATTTGTAAGTATTTAACATTAAGTGCAGTATTTATGCTATTTACACGAATATAAAAGTATAAATAACGTTGTATGGATCTTGACTATATACCTTGCAAAAAATATATAAAACTGTGGTGATATTTTTGCTTTCGGCCATTTTGTCAACAAGCTGTGATATATACTTACATTAAAATCATACTTAGCACCGTTTTTTTTAGTATTTTTTGACCAAACATTGTAAAATATCTACTAAAAATAGTGTCTTTAAACTAATTTAGGATAAACACCAAAAATAAGTAGCAATTAGTCATTTTGTATGAAAAATTCGGAGCTCGATCCGGGTTAACCCTAGTTGCAAACTGTCTATGTATTTTTATTTAAGGAGAATTCAATAAAAGTGATACTGATTACGAATACCCAGAAGAAAAAAAAGACCATACAGACAACCGGGTGAAATGGAGACGCATCGCGAGAGCTGATGTCTGCCAGAACTAGGACGAGGATGAGAACATAAATGTGGACACCATTGCCGTAACCACGACTACTCGGCCAACAGTCAACGACTGATGATATTGCGAATGGCCCATGAGAGAGAAAAAGTCCTATATTTTATCGTTTATTGATAAAAAAGCAACATGCATAATAGACGTATCCAATTATCTGCCAAGTTTTGAAGATATAGGTGGGCAAAAAAATGTTTGCACTATTGAAACTTCGATAAAAATTTAACTATACATAATATTTTCTTCTGTTTCCGCGATTATTACTCATTGAAATAAAACAATTTAACGGATTAGTAACAGATAATAGCAATTTATTTTTTTAGAAATTACTTTATCCCGATGTTCTCCGTCTCGTCATTGGCACTCCTGCAATCGTATAGGCAAACCTTGGAAAACTCCCTAACACATACAACGAGGGATCGCGGCTAGGTATCTCATCATCTTTTTATAAAACTGCTTAACACAAAAAGCCCGATGTTTACCCGTGAAACGCTCCATTACAAATAAAATTGCACGATGTGACCTATATTTTCCCGCCAATATCCCGCCGCTCACTTTAACAGTTTCCGAATAATTCAGTGTTTACATTCAGCTATTTGCAAAAATTTATGGCCCACCATTATTAACAGTTTTTCGTTATTTTTTTTTTAATTTACAGACGCATAGCAGAAAGAGTAAAGTGATTTACCTTGTTACTCCTTATCTTGTTATGCTAATGATCCACGTACCTGTAACCAAAAACATTAATTTAAGTATTAATTTAAAACTTAACATACAACCACTGAGCGTTAAATGAAGACGTAGAGAATATCTTTTTATGTCTCACTTTTGAGATATGCGTTATTAATCAAAAATTATGTGTCAATGTTAGTTTTACTGCCTTACACAATGATTTATCTTCAAGATTAGGTTTTAGCTAGTTGCATTTTGTTCTAAAGAAACGTAGTTGTAAAGCTTTAAAACTAGTTAAATGTCTTTTTTGCTGTACAGAATTGATAGTAAATTATGTAGTTTTTCGAATTTTTAACGTCAAATTGTCTATTTAGACATGTTACTACATACAAGAAAAGCCTTACATAAGTTTTTTTACGTATACGCCTTCTATTATTATGTATTAGTATTGTGACATTGCCAAAACCTGATTTTTTATGTTCACGTTCGATTCAAAAGCTCTTTATAAATTCTGCCTTAGTTCTGATACAGACTTTTTGTAAGCTGTCTTTTGTATGGTATTACTTTGAAACGACATACCAATCAAAAAGATAAGTGCCAAAATGAGTTGAGCATGTTGAACATTTTAATGTCACGCATTGCATTTTAATGTTCAACATTGTCAGTTACAGCCAGCTAGCCCTGTTAGTTCATTCATAAGTCTCAAAATTATTCTACTAACTAACTATAAGTCTTCAAAAGCCTCGATACAATGTCTTTCTTCCCACAAATTCCGCAATACTCCCGTTCAACACTTCTCCGAAACCTAAATTCCACATTTAAATTTATTCATCTAAATCAAATCGTTGCATTAAAAATCGCCGACACAGCCATCTTTACAGGAGCTCCGTCACGCCCGTTACATTCCCCCCTTGCTTTGTGATCGTGAGGAGTTTTAGGGGCAGGGAGGATCTTGCAACGATTGTCGCTGAAGGCATGAGCCATGACGTCACTGTTCAGTTAGCACGGAGTACTGTTTTACAAATTGGTTCGTAAATACGTTCTTAGCTTAGTTTTAAAGTTGCAAAACGCATTTCTTTGTGATCCTGGTAGAACTATCACAACATAACAAACGGGGCTTATAAATATGATTTTATTTAATTACATTTCGTTGGTAATTCTTCGACGTTTCGGATCCTGGTAGAAGTTGTAAATTATGCGTCACAATTTTTGACACTGTACTTGATACCCTGTTTGTCAGTTCGATTGCTATTAATAGGGCTATTAGCTATACGGTCAGAGTTAAGCATTTTTCAGTCCTCATTTTACCTTACTCTAATTCCGTTCCAGTTTGATATTCCTTGATGATATTTATATGATCCTTTACAAGCTGTCATAATGTGATCAATGATCTAATCCAGGATCATAAATATAAAATGTACTTATTGACCGAGCGAGCGAAGCGTCTCTGTTACAGCTTGAGCAAAAGTGCTTTCGTTACGTCTGTTCTCCTCTACACAGGTCGCATTTCTCAACCGATTCTCATGAAATTTTGTGAGCAGGTTCGATAAGTAATGTGAATTATTTTGTCGATTTAGTTTTTTTTTCAAAATGGCGGAGATATTGGGTCTCAAAGACTCGCGAGGTCTATAGCTCACGGAGACACTTTTTAGATGTACGTATGTATTTATTTATCTGTGTGAGAGGTCAGTTGTTGCGCCCTATCATTTGCATTTTTCAAATCTTTATTGACCTCCCATAACGTTTTATAGTAAAAATAAGAAGCCAATGTAACTACAAAAAGATACAAAATAACGAATGTAAGTCTATTATTGCTATAAAATTACCTTTCAAAATTTCTATTTATTTAAAACCATTCCGAATTCAAAATGAGCGGCTCCACTCACCACGCGATGTTCAGAAACTACGCTCATTCTGACATTTCCGGTTTCAAAAAACTCAACTGACTATCAAAAATACAAACTTAATTCTATACACAAAAAACTTAATTAAACCTTTATTATCTAACTCCTAAGGTTTAGCTTTAAGCAAGATGTAGATGCAGAATAATATTTGTGTTTTGGTAATTTTCATAAAGTGCCGTCTTATTTTGATTTGGGTCCTGTTATTTTACGAACGTATTTAAAAATACTTTTGACTGTTATACGTAACAGTTGTATGATTTTGTTTCCTTTTTATTAAGTGTATAAACATGGGAGGCTTTTATTAAGCAAGCGTATCGTTTTAGTAGCTAATCTCCTTTTTTTTAGAAACTTACTTTAAATTAATTTTCTAATCAGTTAGATTTAATTTATGAAAAGATTTTACTCGAAAATGCAATCATCACTTCAGTGTTTTTTTTTAGACATTTCTAATATCCTATTATTATTACAAATGTGAAAGTTTGTAAATATTCAGATATTTCGATGTTAGTTTTTCATTTACATGTTAACTAATCAGATAGATTTTGTTGAACTTGGCACACAGATCGATCAGAGCATGAATATAGGGCACATTATTTCCGGTCATGCGGGCAGAACTGCAGACAAATGATAGTTTTGCATATTAGCTAACAGACTAGACTTAGTTTAGACTAGTTTTTACTCAAAAGTGCAACCATTATCTCAAACAAGTCAGCAACCATAGATACAATTGTTGATTAAATTTTTATCACAAAATCTCTATTCGGAACGCGCCTCGCGCTCAAAAAACAAAAGCGTGTAGTCTATGACCCCACAATATTCAAATTTGGAATTATGAATGGTCAGCCGTTGTTTTTTTCCATTCTTTTTTCAAATAGGAGAATGATTGATTGTGAGCTTGATGTCTTTTTTGTTGGAAGTCATTAGGTTGTTAATTACTTGTGAATTCGATCATTTGTACTTTGTTAGCACCGGAAAGAAAGAACGTTTGACATTTATTTTAGGGTTGCCAGTGGGAATATTTTTTATTTCATTATAATCAAGTTTCTTAAATTAGAAAAAAAATACTATGTTTGAAGTAGCCGAACCAAAGTATCCGAAACTGATTTTAGTTAAAAAATGGCTATGATAATATTTTATATTATCCCTGTATAAGTAAACCATAAATAATAGAGCACAGCACATACCTCTAGATAGTAGAGGATAAGGACTTGTCTTTGAAAGAATATTACAAATATCCAATGGCGTTATTAATAAGCCAAGAATGTATATTTTTTATCATTATTTCCGATATGTATGTATGTCTATGCATTTGTCAGGATGACGTAAAGGTCGTGAAAACAAACGCACAATTTTAATTGGCAGTTACCGGTTCTAAGCCGAGTGCGTAATTGATCTAATTATTGAACAGTGTTATAAATTATGTTATTATACCGAACATGTGTAAGTATCAGTTATATTATTATACTTGAGAAGTATTAGCAGAGACCGTTAAGAAAATTAATAAGCCTAAATTTGACGACAGTTAGGTAAATGTTTTATTTTTGTTCAAGAACTACATTCACAACTTGGAGAACAAAAATTTCGAGAAAGCAGAGGTTTTGAGGAGGTTCTCAATTCGACTCATTAATTAATTATAAATAAACGTATAGTATAACATGATTATGACCTAAATAGATTAATATTTTACGTGTTATGCATGCTGCATGGAAGCATGTAAAAAACAAATTTGTATGCCCCACATGGCACCACATAGCGAAACCAATAACTTTATAAGACCTTGTATTCTACCTATGTTCGACAAATAAATCTTATGAATTTGAATTTTGAATTTTGAATTTGAATTTGACTGTATTTTTTTGTGTGTAGTGTGGTATTAGCAGCGACCCTTAAGAGAATGATTTAAGAGTCCATATGACGAGAGTTTGGATACTTTTTACTCCAAATCAATAATTGTTAAACGACTTATACATAGAGAAAATATCCAAGACACAAGAACAAGCATTCGTGTTCATCACACAAACACTGGCCCTGCCCGGGATTCGAACCCGGGACCGCCGGATTCGTAGGCCGTTGTGCAACCAACTGAGCCAAACGTGTCATTATAGGTTACATTATAAATAAATAAAGCCACATGTGAAATATAACTGCTTATTGCAGAAAATCTGATTTAGAATAGATGCAGACATCTCTATACATCAAGCTAATCAAATTACGTTGTCTTGTAATAGAACAAACCATCCAACCGACAAACGAACACAATATAAAATTTATGATATACCTACGTAAGAATATCAAAATTTGATTATTGTGTCAATGTGATCCTTCTAAACTAAATAAAAACACATCTACAAATTAACACATCATCATTAATCCAAGTTTATTTTGATTTATGGCAACACCAAAACAAATCGCGCCTTAATTGGATCGACGTGCGCTTGCGCAAGCGATTGTAAAGGTTAGTGTGAATGGCTGAGGGAAAAAATCGAATGCAATGCCGTTAAAATATGAGAAACTAGAAATGTCTCGAGGCTTCGGCCGCGCGCCGTACGAAAGGTGCGTATTAATTCAGAGATAAAAAACGTATGTCACTCTGTAGCTTATATTCTATTCTATCTGTATACAAAAAAAAAACTTGTCAATCCTTTGACCCGTTATTGCAAGAAAGATAACAAAGAAAAAAAACACGCTTAATATGTATAGTTATTAACAAGTATTATACATAATATTCTTTTCTGTTTCCGTAAAGTATAGAACTCGAAAAAGGCTACTGCAAAATATGACAGCTTATTCAGTCTTCAGTCTCATACTCAAGACGAGTCTAACCTCTTACGCTGGAGTGCCAAAATCTCCAACCTCAGTGTTTGAGGTGTAGAAATTATGGAAATAGACATACTTAGCTCTGCTTCCAAATTCTGACGAGGTCGGATAAAAATAATGATAAAATCTGGCTGCAGATGGACCAGCCCATGTTCCACTGGTAGTCAAAATATTAGACAAGCAGTACCACGATCAGAGCGAGGCTTTTCAAAATTCGAATAAGAGCGGGCACAAACTATACGTAATCAGGGATTAACAAATAAACAAACCCGAGGTTAAACGCCAGAAGTAAAATCATATCAATACCAGGTTACAACAGCGGGCTTCCATCTTGAGCAAGCATCCGGGCACTCAATAGACCCAATATAACCGCCAGTATAACTTGACCCGCAGTGTTTCCAGTTCGTGTTGTGGATGTAGATGGGTACAGCGAAAATGTTTGAATTTAGAATTTGTAAAGACAAAATACCGGTCAGTACTGGGATGAAGACTCCATAGGCTAAAAGTGCCGAGAAATCGTTTTTTGTATTGCTCCTGTACCGCTTTATTTTTAACCTTATTTTACTTTTAATATTCTTTGTTATAGCGACTAGAGTAATATATGGTGTGTCAGTTGCGTGTACATTTCAAGTGTATCTATTATGAACGTTCTTGTTAAAAATATTACATAAAAACGCTCAAAACACATTGCTGTTTTATATGTTATAGCGTCCACAGTAATAAATATTTTGTGTAAATTTGAAGTTTTCAAGTAAATGCAGTTCCAGAGTTACGCCCTTTTGATAGACAGACAGAAAGCGGAATAAGTACAGTCAATACAGAATTAATAATTGTACTCAGCAATATTATGTGTTTCTAGGAAATTCGAGTGACAAATATATTTAAATAAAACAATATAAGTGGATTATATAGAGTATTTTATCTCATTTCATCATATATATAGTGATAATCGCGGAAACAGAACAGAATATTATGACAAATATATTGTCAGATGCAAGTGAGAAAGGGACAGCAATAAACAGCCGAGTACTAGGTATTAATTCGTTACTTTGGGTTTACTGTAATAAGTGCCCAAAAAACATTTTTTTGATAGACAATTTTTAACACGAGTTCACATAGTTTTAATAATGAATTAATACGTCATTTCATTGTGAAGATGAAAAAAACGTGAGTTCCAATATCACTTAGTTTTACTGATAAGTAATTTTGCGGCGTCTAACCTCGTAACAGACGCATGGACCTCACCGCCCTCCACGCGGAAGCACTGACTTAAGCATGACCGGAGTGTGTAATTTGGACATTGACAGACTTTTAAAGTAGTACCAAACTTAACAAGCAACATGGGATGACACTGACAAAGGACAGTAGACAGACCACAAAAGCAATAGGACGCGACGGAGACTCTGCCCCGGGCCTCAGACCGTATACACCAAAGTAGCAACTATCATAGTAATAAGGTTTGTATATATATTTATGAGATTTTATAGTGTTTACTTATCTTTGCCCTTGACTGTACCTACTCATTTATAAATGAAATCAAAACAGCATTTAATGAAATCCAACACACAACGCCGTTCAGTGAATTAAACACCACTATCTACCAGCAAATCGTGTCCGGAAAGAAAAATAATACGCTAAACATGTAGTGATTCCCTATAAAAAATTATCATCGTCATTATAATCTAAGTTGAAAAACATCCCCAGCTGGACAAAGACTTTCCCTAAAGTTTGGTCCCTTTGCTATTCCGCGAAATAGTGTCTCAGTTAGATGTGACAATAAATTCTGCTCACATGCCTCACGCATGCCTAAAGGCCAAAATGGTTTAAAAAGAAACATTTTTCAAAGATCTATGCCTGCTCGTTCGCTCCGTTACTGCAGAAGTACCACCATAACCTCAGCCGAATGATGTGCACTGCAACATCTTACAAAGGTAATTGTTCCAGCTCTTTCTGAGGTAACAGGTTAAGTTTTGCTAGTGTCTTGTGATTTCGAGTAAGTCCTTTTTTGTATCTATAAAAAGGGCCGTGGCTTTGCACTGCGACAGAAAATGGGCCAAAGTGTGACAAAAGTAATATTTTTTTTGAAAAAATCGTGATGTATGGATGGAAAATACATTTACCATGCAAAGCCGCAGGGCACTCCTAGTATGTCACACAAAAACTGAGTTGCCACAGAGGGGAACGGGTCACGTTTGGTTGGCGGTTGCGGACATCACTTGAGCGCATTAGGAGTTTAATTCAAACTTCCTACTTACGTGCGCGGGCGCACCGTACTGAGATTTGTTCCAATTCGTGATCGGGCGATTTTGGGATCGGTATAGTTCTGCTAAGTGAGGACTATAGTAAGTACAACTAATACAGTGCAGGCGACATTTTTTCTACATTATATGTCAATAGACTAATCATTTTGTACTGTCAGCTGCAGAGAAAAGTAACCCCCCTGCCGTATTCACACTATATGGCAGAGGGATCACATTTCTCTGCTGCTGACTGTACAAAGCAATTGATATGGAACTTTCCTTTTGAATTATTAATGAAGACTTAAAAAAAACTTCTGTATCCGCGATTATTACTCATTTAAATAAAATAATTTAACGGGATATATCAGCCCGTGACCATGGAAAGCTGAAAAGCTTCCGAAACGTCGGGAACTCGAATGAGATAATATACGCGATATAAACCGTTAAATTTTTTTAATTAAAAAAAATGTTATGGACTATTTGGAGGTCACTAAAACGAAAAATATTCTTTTTTGGATTTTTTGTATGTTTATATTTGTTGTTGTGGCTTCATCACGCAAAATCCGCTAAACAGGTTTCAACTATTTTTGGTACACGGGTAGCAGGTTATGACTTTTTCTCCTCCGCGAACGAAGTTGCGGGCGCTTTCTAGTTGCGCTATAAAAGGAAAAACAGAACTTCAGTTCACTCTTGACTTTCGACGCAAGAACCTCGTTGCTGCCTAACCTATTCCTTCATTAAAGTTTTTTAAACCATAGAGACGTACACCCTCTGTCCTTCAGCCATAGATATTATCTATGCCCTAATTACAAGTTGTAATGAGGTTTTTATGCAATACACGTAATAGTATTATTGCTTTTTAATCAACACGATGTGGGGGCTTAAGGGCACGTACATACAGCCACAATTTTTAACGCCATATTTATTGTCTCAGAATAAAAATATGCAATGCGCAACTCTTTTCGTTAGTAATAATTGTTATTGAAATAAAAGTTAGCAATGGGTAGCGTGAAATTGTCCTGTAATATGTAATTTTTAATTATATTTCAAAATATGATATCTAGAAGAAGAAATAGTTTTTGTATACTGTTTTTTTATTAGTCCTAGCAGTTTAGCGAAAAATATAAACGGATTTTATTTTATTGACAGAGCGTGCATAGCGAGCGAAGCGTCTCTGTTTCAGCTTGGGCAAACACGATTTTGTGTGTCTGTCCAGATGTACTCTTCTACAGGTGGCATTTCTCAACCGATTCTCGTGAAAATTTGAGAGCAGGTTCGATAATTATAAAGTCTTTTTGATTCAGTTTTTTTTTTTTAATTTTTAAATGATGCCAATATGGGGTCTAAAGATTTGTGAGGTCTACAGCTCACAGAGCGACTATAGTATATATTTTTTTTATTGCCTTTATATATATTTTTTTTTAATCTCCTAGTGACTAAGTATGCTCAACATTTTAATCCATAAATGTCAACTGCTGAACATAGGTGTTCCCTAAAGATTTCCTCAACGAATGAGCATGTAAACACAACTTAACCTAGAGCAAAATCGCCTTAAGTAAGTTATTACTTGGTGGCTCGTTTTTGCTTAAAGACCTTTTTGTACCGTTCGAGTAAATTGGACAACGGTAACTGAACATTTTTACTAGGTCTTAGCTTATAGTATTACAACTAATAAATACCGAGATTAATGGATTATAGTTCTTTTGCTATTCGCGAAATAGAATATTTTCTTGCACATGCGCAAATGAGCATAACCTTTTTCACTTCTAACCAAGACACTATTTCGCGGAATGCAAAGAAGGTATAATTTATTAATCTCATATGAAATTCCGTAAAGTATCGCCTGAATCTATCATATTAAATAAATATCTTTATATATATGTATTACAATATTTAAGGATGCTGATTACTTTCTTTTGGCTGACTGTGCTGAAGCAAAAAAGGAGGGTATTTTTTTATAAAATGCTGAAGATTCTTTTTTTTTTTCAACGTGACGTCATTGATGAGGGTCGCGACCAATTGAGGTTGTTATTTTATAACCCTCCGGGACGATCGGTCTTCTGTCATCCGAATAGACGCCTGCATGTTTGACTGGCACGCTTCCTTCACTGCATCGGTCCATCGGGTCAGCAATCTGCCTCGTCCCCTTTTTCCTTCCACGTGACGCACCATGAGCTTCTCCAGGCTATCTGACTCACGTCTTGTCACGTGTCCGAAGTACTGAAGGAGTGTTGTGTACTGAAGAATAGGAGGATGAAATTACACATGATTTTTAGAAAATAATAATAATAATAAGTACTCTTTATTGCACACCAAAAGAAAATAACATCAGACACTTAAATCTAAACCAGTATGAGAAATGGTAAAAATAGTGACGTACTAAGAAATAAATTTCCAATTATGTCGAGACGAATTCGCGGGCAGTAACTAGCTTCACCATAACTTTACTACCTAGTAAATATGAGTAAAACATTACGTATAATAGAAAAAAACTGCATCGTACATTTCTGAGAAGCCCGCATTCCAGCTCGACCAGTATCAAAATGGCTTAAAGAGCTGTTGTATTTGCTGGTGCAGATGACGTTTTAACCGCGCATGCGCGCACGTGGCTCGATGTGTGATTGTCCATTACATAAGACGACACGGCCTTATAAGGAACATGTATTATACTTACATACATACATAATGATGAATAGTATCGCGTTTGACTGACTTTAAAATGTTACAATGAATGTAGGGTAGAGAGGGTAAAATATTATAGACAATTTTATTGCCTCGACGTTTCCGACGTAGCTTTACATCTACAGTCCCAAAGTAAGACAGAGAAAATGAAACAAGAGATAACTTACTAAGAGAAAGTGCTAAAATCACCGAAGGAAATGCATTCAAAACCATGGATTTACTATATGGAAAATTATTGGTCACCGTATAAGCCACGACGCTTTTATTAATAACAGCGTAGAAGGAAAGTTTGAATGCAAGCGAGGAAGGGGGAAGACCAAGAATAAGCTTCATGAAACAAATAAAAGAGAAGGTTGACTATTCAATTTATGATGATAATGTATAAATCATATTTACATGTGAATGATGTGTGAATGGTTTCTAAGTAATTATGTCCGAAAGTCGTGAAGACACCAATATACCAATAATCAATACAATACATATACTATGTACTACTATACACCTAAATGAACTCTGAACTTAATCAATCAATTCAATTACGAGTTTAAACATGTTTAAAAACAAGTTAAAAGCATTCTTGTTGAAGAAGTGTTTTTATTCAGTAGAGGAATTTTGCCAGCACAATGTGATTACTGATTAAATGAAGCCACATGTAAGGAAAAAAATATTAAATTAAGTACCTAGTATTCATTTATGACCTTTCATTTGAAACTTGTAATTAGTAGTTTAAGCTTAATTTTTTATTTTATTTTGGATAGTAGAGATTATTATTAGGTGTATGGTTGTTTTTTTTATTATTATAAAATAATATTATTGTAAAATTCAAATGCAATGTATATTGTGAAAATGGATAAATGACTATGACTATGACTAAATAGAGGTATCTAACTTTGCTAAATACCATACACAAGTTAAGATATTGATATAAGTAACCATGACGATTATGCGCGTGTTTTTGTATAAATGAAAAAGAAAATTCTTCACGCATTATCCAAATAACATGATTTTTTTACGCAATGATAGAATATAAACCATTTTCTTTCATTTCTTTATCCAAAAATTAGTGAAATATTATACCCGCGCAAGTGTATCCGAAAGACATACCTAGTAAGTGATATAGCCCACATAAGTCTTTTTAACTATCACATAAAATTTATCATAAGCCCATTCATTGGAAACGCAGTCACATCCATTACCCATACATACATTATCCCATACATTCATACATGACTCGCGTATGAAAATCACCTGTATGACATGACAGCCTAATGAATATTGACATTTTCTGCGAATGCTCGTTATTGATACATTTTTAAATTCAATGTCGTTTTTATAGTCGTTTTTACCGTGGTTTTGCTTGGATTGTTGCGATATTCTAAGGAAAATGTATTTTAAAGTTTATTTTGCTATCTTCAGTAGTTTAAAGCTGTGCTTTGCCGTTTTAATATTTGTACTTCTTGAAAGTGGATATTGTTCCTCATGCTAAATTAACACCACCGTAAGATAACTCTATTTTTGTAAATGAAAAAATCCAAGACCACATACTTTTAATTCAAGAACAGTCGGAGTATCTGAATAATTTCATAATTTACTTAGATCTTAATGAAGAAATTCACCTTGAAAAATTGCAAAAGCCCGTGATATTAAAACATCATGATTTTCATAAAAAAATATAGGCTTATCATCTTTTTTTGCTGGTTTATGTGTCCCACAGGGGTCTATCATAAAATTGGATATTGACTGTCATTAAATTAAAAGTCTTAATGAAATGTTTGTAAGAGTTTTCATTGTCATAATCGCATTTTTCTACGAAACCTTTAACTCTTCAGGATTGTTACAAAACAAACCTAACTAACCTATTAGGATCTACAGGATGACTGCTGAATTTTGCGTTTTCAGAATGATGACGAATGATTGTTTGACTAACATTACGTTTATGACTTTCAATGATTATGGCGCAACAAAGGGATGGTCTCACTACAGTGGTCGGTTTCTCTCTATATATAAAATCTATTTTTCTTGTGTCCTCAATTAGTTAACACACACAAAAACAAAGTTATAGTTTTATATTTTTAAAAGACTGACACAAAATGACCGCGACCTACAGATAGATGGATATAGTGTAAAACTTAATATTTGAAGTTGAAATCCTTAGAAAAACAGTCAACTTTAGAGCTTCGTATTTTATTAACTCAGCTAATAATATAATGTTTGGTTACTATAGCGCGTTTGCTATTACAATAGTAAATCACTAAGCACTCGCATATTCTGTAGGAGTTCGTATGTATATTTGTATGTATGTATACAGTGTGAATGAAACGGGAGGGTCCCCTGCCCTCGATACAAACGCGTACCGTCAGAGTAGCAAGGCGAAAAATATAATTATTTTTAATTAAAATATTTACTTAATTTGTTTATGCATATACTTAAAATTGTATGAAACATACTTCAGTCCCGCCACTACGTGCACTTCAGCTCGTTTGTGGTGCGCGTGCCGCGGCCGCTGCAGGACATCATCGCAAGCGCAGACTTCTGGTCGAAGTGTGTATTTTTTCGGCAGTTCCGGGGCAATCTGCCGAATCCTACACCAGATCAGACGACGCAACGGAGCCACGGATTTACGTCGCCTAAATCAAACTAGTTTCAAGTTTCAATTTATTTTTTATTTTTTGTGGTTCACAGTGCCTTGGTTTTTACTGTAATGCTGTGTAACTTTTTTTAATCATAAATAAATAATAATAATAAATAAATAAATAATACTGTAAAGTGCCCGCGAGAGAAATAAGTCATAAGCCTCTTTTTTACTTCAGTGTAGTCGGATAAAGATATCCGATACCCATATGTAAATATCCAGCTACCCGTGTAAAGTAACAAAAATCGCGATGAAGCCACAACGACACATACAAATATACAAAAAATCCACAAATATATTTAAGTTGCAGTTACCTTCAACAAGTCTGTTTCACATTTTTTTTAAAACATCTATAACGTACAGACATCATCTTCACAATTTTATAATAGTAGATGTTCAAAGTGGTATAGGTAAAAAACTGAAGAAAAACTGACATCTCATTTAGTTAAGATTACATCAGTTACAAGTTACATACAAAACCGGCCAAGTGCGAGTTGGACTCGCGCACCGAGGGTTCCGTACAAAATATACGCTACAAACGGCCGAATCTATGAAATCCAGTGTTAACAGAGCCCTACTCCTAAGCAAAATGTTTGCGGTGTTCGATTATTTTATATTGGTTACTGACATAGACAGATAGACATAAAATTATACTGTTTTTAGTATTTATTGTTATAGCGGCATCATCTGTGAAAATTTCAACTGTCTAGCTATCACATTTCATGAGATACAGCCTGGTGACAGATGTACAGACAGATAGACGGACGGACAGACAGCGGAGTCTTAGTAATAGGGTCCCGGTTTACCCTTTGGGTACGAAACCCTAAAAAGGGCATTTTTGTTAGACTATCTTTGCTATTAAGTTTTTTACGATCGTAAAATATTATTATTAATTGCATATAATATTAGTTAAGTGATGATTTTAATCTGTGTCTAAATACATGTCATAAACAATTGAGTTTTACGGTACAATTTTTACACAAATCGAACTAGTCCCATGGTAAACTCAATAAGGCCTGTGGTATGAGTACTAGATGACGATTTAATATATATATTTACTTATACACATCAAAGACATCCAAGACTAAGGAATTTATGTTCATCACACAAATATTTGCCCTTATCGGGGTTGGAACCCAGGACCTTCAGCTTCGCCGGCAACGTTACTCCCGCTGAGCTAAACCGGTCGTCAAATTAATAGGGTTATGATACATTTATTTGGTTCTAGCAATTACCGAGAACTGGATAGCCAATGTTTTTAATGATTGATTGCCCGTTCATACTTCCTTCCCCCTTTTTATCCCCTTGAAGGATGATTTCCGGGATAAAAACTATCCTACGTCCTTCTAAAAAAGTCCAAAACAAATTTCACCTACATCGATTAAGCGGTGTAAGTAAAACAGACAGATTACTGTTTCGTATTTGTAATATTAGGATACATGTCGACATAATATTATTATCATCAGATATCATAGGTGCTGACCGTACTGCCCAAAATGTACGATTAACGAGCTTGCATCGCGCCGGACAGGCGAAAATGAAAAAAACAATGAGTAAACCCAAAAATACTATTTGTGGTTCCGTATACTTACTTATATGCTTGCTTATTTTGACCATACATACTTTGTTTATTAATAAAATCTTACAGTCCAAGCACCCCATCTACACATCGTTTTCATATTATCTAAGTCAAAATTTAATTTTGCATCGGAAAATTTTGATGCAGTTCTAAAATGAAACTTCTTCTTCTGTTATCAGGCAAAGAAAATAAAAAAGTTCACGGCTACAATGAACGTGTTCTTCACATTCAAATTGATAAAAATGATTTTGAAAAATCTGCTTCTACAAAAAAATCTTAGTCATATTTTTGAGAGGCAGATTACTATGAATCTTATAAGTATTCGATTCAGGTACATTTTGCAAGATATTGATTTGAAACATTTTGAGAAAAAGCTCAGAAGAATTGCGCTGATTCTTCTTGGTCATCGATAAATCCTTTTTAACTGACCACAAACTTAGTCTTAGCCTGTGGGACCCTAAAAATGCAGCCTTTACCTTTACCCGACTTGGATCAATGCCAATAAAAAGTCAATGCCGCCATGTTGGCTGTCACTTTCTCTGCGCGTGCGATTGCTATTTTACAACTCTGCTTATAAACTAACCCGATTCAAAAAAGTATTACGTCTCTATATATCACTAAGCCGTTTAATCCTTTTTTAAGAAGTTGCCAGATCGACCCTTTTGAAGCTAAAAGGAAGTTACATGATAAGAAAATAGACAGAGCATACGACTGTACAGTTCTAACGGATAGTAATTAAGGAGATATTATGATTTGATTAACAAGTTTATGACTTCAGTTTAATAGGCAAATGTCGGTATTTCTTTGAGTACGCACGCAATGAAGCTAGGTTTTCTATCCTGGGTCAGTGAACAACTGTTTTATGTACTACTTATTTATATCTATAGAATCATTGGTTATTGAGTACATTCCATTTAAGGGGTTAAAGTACAGCTTATTTGCAAAAGAAGGACATTTAGTACACTGTCCGAAAATTATTACTTTCCGAGATATTCACAATTTTAGGTTCACAAATTTTGGTTTTTAGTAAGGATTTTCATCGGAATCCAACATCATTTGTACCGTAAGGAGCTACTGAAATTTTTAAAAGCACGTTTTTTTCGTTTGTTTTTTTGAGTAATCACGCAAAGTTAAATTTTCCATACTTCGCATAAACCCAAACACGTAAAACGCTACTATAATGATTATGACACGCAATGGCACGCTAGTGAAATTATTTAGATTTTACAGCTTGATACATTTGACAACTTTCAAAATCATAGCTGCCAAATGTATTGTTTTTATTTTGAGAAAAGAGACAGTAAAGTTTCCTTGATAAAATAACGAGATAAATAAATAAAGTGTATCTTCAACAATGAGCAAAATTAGTACACATTGAATGATATAATTAGTTATTAATATTTTCATACTTTAAAAATGGACTTTCCCACCCAACTTTAAAGACTCATAAAACAAGTTACACGTAAGGTATCGAACTCAAAATTTTAACGTAGTTTTTCATTTTGCTTGTTTTATCAGGATCTTATATAATTTTTAATTTGTTTTCTACTGACAAAAACTGTGCTCGCTTTATTTTTGTTCATGGTGATTATCTGCAGTTTGTAGTTACCTACTTATTTAAATAAAAAGAAAATATTAGTTACCTACTTTTAAAATAAAGTGATTTTGTCACAGTGAAGACTCGCATCAATGTATGTCTTAGTGAGAGCTGTCTAGAAAAGTACTTGCTTACTTTCATTTATATTTAGATTGTAAGCCTACTTAATACACTTGTTTCTGTTTGTACTCCAACAAATAAATAAATAAATAATAAATAAATAAACTGTTTAATTAATAAACAGTCGCGATTGCTCGGAATGAGAATATACCTCACTATCATGCACTGTAACGCCACATAAACAAGTAATATAAATTCCAGCTGAAAAAACAAAAACCCACAAACTTAATCTAACTTAGTCTGTTAACCTCGATAGCGCGAAATTAATCTTTTTTTTTAATAAAGCAATTAGCTAAATTTCGCTGAAGAAAAAAGAAACCGCCACGGTCTGCGGCGCGGGCGCAGGCGTTGCGTTGCGTTGCATGACTAGTTCCCATTGTCACACGTATGAGGAACACGTGTAAAATTATATTCTGACAATGGCATCAATTTTATTGGCACTGTTATTAAAAGACATTGTGATAAACTGAGACGAATTCCACTCATTACCAAAACAAAACGGGGCTTATATTAAATATAATTTATGTAACTAACTTGCGTTGGTCATTATTTGACGTTTCGGACGTTGCGTCATATATACAAAGTCTCAAAGGACTTATAATTACAACTTACCATAGAAACTTGACAAATGAGTGTCTTCCTTTATCTACTCAAGTATTCCAGAGTTCACATCTCTAAATTTCAGGCGTTCTTAACCATACCGTTTGATGAGATCACTTAGCAAAATGTACTGTTTGGCTAAGGGCCACTAAGAGATACATAATGGTATCAAATTCGAAGAAGAAAGATCAAAATGTTGGGCATGGAAAGTGGTGGACGAAAGAAGAGTTCGCAGCCGATATGAAATTTCCGAGATGAATGTGTAGAGTGACAAAGGATTTTTCTTCGTACTATGAGGCGAAGTTTGAAATTAGCACCCGTGACGGACAAAATGAGGAGCAGTAGGTTAGCGTGGTATGGGCATGTAATGAGGAGGGATGAACGTCATATTGGTAAAATAATGTTAAGGATCAATGTCGAAATACAAAGACAGATCCGTAGGCCAAAAAAGCGATGGATGGATTGTGTGAGAGAACATGAGATATGTGAAATGACGAATTATAAAGATAAATAGAAGAAGAAAACATGATGTGCCGACCCTAAATAAGTGGGACAAGGGCAGGGAGATGATTATAAATACATTATCTCTCTCTTTTTTATGCACCGCAGGAAAAGTGACAGTATGAGATGTAAGCCAGTATTAAATAAATATCTCTGCATCTGAATACGAGACGCCCGTCTTTTGACGTAGCAACAACGGACATGCGCACACGACCGGTAAAAACTGACGGTTCTGATACGAAAGAGAAAAAACAACGGTACCGGGTTATACAACGAAAGGTCGCTGCAAGCGTGGGCGAATCAAAGCGTTTTTACATACACGTAACTGGCAACATTGTAGACTAGGTGACTAGGCTGAGGGACGATCGTTAAAATGCCACTTCACAGAACATTGAATCTGGGAAACATAATATATAAAATATATCGCAATAGATAATATTATAATACGGTGTTAATTTTCTTTATATTAAAAACACAAAAACACCAGAATTTGTGTTTCATATTAAGAAATTGTGAAATACTGTTTCTCAGTAATTATCATCATCATACCAGCTCAAGGACGGCCACTTCTGGATGAAGGCTACTCCTAAGGATCTCGATAATGACTGGTCATGCGCCGCCGCTCTAATCCAATGGTTTCTCGCAATTATAACCCAGAAATTGTAACGTTTTACAAACGTGTTACTAGCAACATCGTGGACGTGGTGACTAGGCTAGGGTGATTGTTAAAATACCACTACACTACATTATGCGAGTAATTTGACGTTGTGACGTTTTACATATATATATGTAACTGGCAATACTGTTGTATTATGGTGTTGATCCATCTTTGAACTGGGTGAAAAGTGGATACATATTTTTGTAGTCGATGAGTTTAGAGGCTCAACGTCACTATGATCTGTTAGCGGTTAATGCCTGATTAACGGTTGAGTACTTCTCAAAAGATGATATTGACAAGCTAAATCATTCGTTAAAGACAGACCACTGGAATTTGCAAATGGAATACTCAAAGTAAACTATGCTTCGCTATAGTACTTCAAGTTTTAGGGGTCCGTATTTAATCAAATACGCCGTATTACAGAAGACAAATGGCGTAAGGCCCGAGGGCGGAGTCGGGTTTATTTATTAATTTTCGCCTCTTGCGAAACATTCTTACAGACGGATTCACACCCATACGGCTGCTTTTACACGGAAGCGAGCCACTACCGTTGATTTCCGATCCCTCAGAAGAACCACCCCCCTAGAAGCCGCTTGCTAACAACAGGTCTGTCTACCCGGCATCCTAGAAACGAGTTCTCTGATCCGGATGACGAGATCACAGCAGGCAACGATAGGATGGCTACAGCGAATTCGCCTTAACGTCAACCTACCGACAGAAGCGACCCATAGTCCTTTCTCTCTCTTTTGTCCAATTCTCTATCTCTCTCTCCCACTCCACAAGCTAGTTTGAATCAATTCAAGACCTCCGCAGTTTTTGTGCTTTGCGCACCGTTCTTCGCCTGTTCTAAGGGGTCGCGAATGCTTTTTCGTTTGCGACTTTGTGCTGCTCTCACTAAATCCGATTGCTGGTAGCTAATTCTTGTCATGACCCAGCTTAAAGCTAGATTTAAAAAAAGTGACGTGACCATACTTAAGAATGATTTCACCTTAAAACAAGGTAAATTCCTTGAATTAATATAAAATTACTATGGCATTTCATCGCATAATCTGCGAATAAGCGTTATTCAAGTTTGGTTGAATCCATCTTTAACCATAAATATTCTTTGTGGAGCTAAACAAGCAAGGTATCTGATAACTTGACTCTGAGGGTTATGATGTTGATAATCATGGGTAAAAATGAAATAACTTGAGTCAAACCCTTGTTCCTGATGAAGCGTATATAGTTCTTTCCATCTAACCCACCTTTCCATCAATTCGATTTCCTTGTCACCTTTCTCGTCTATCTTCTATTTTACTGGTGTCTTGAAGCTTATCTTGGGCCCTTCGTCACTTGCCTATGAGATTATTTATGAATGTACTAATCCATATAGATGTTATTCACAAACATTCCGTCTTCTTTCCTCTTTTCTATAGCTTTTAAGCAAAGTAACCAACATAGCTCACAGGATTGCATAGTTGAAGTGGCAATGGGCGGGCCATGTAGCCCGGAGAACGGATGGCCTTTGGGGCAGTAAAGTCCTGGAGTGGCGACCACGCATAGGACAGCGCAGCGTAGGACGGTCCCTGACTAGGTAGACGAATGACCTTGTAAGGATCGTAGGGAGTTAGTGGATGCGGTCTGCGCTGGATCGCACCTTGTGGTGAGCTATAAGGAAGGCCTATGTTCAGGAGTGGACGTCCGTGGCTGATAGATAGATAGCTTTTAACAATCTCCTGATCACTTTTCAATGTTCGATTAATTTAAATTTTAACAAAGTGTCTGGATAAAACTCTTTCGGTGTAAAAGGCGGCCAGGCTATCATTGGGTGTGGTCGGTATTTTATTAAAATCTCTTCATTGAAGAGAAAAAATAAAATTTCTTATCTTACGCAGTCTGATCCATCGTGACCTTGACTGGGGTACGGCTACATTTAAATGAAGATTTTTTTTGACTGTGGTATTACATCAAAATTTCAATGAGACTAAAATTACTTTAGATTGAGGTAGTAGCAAATATTAAATACATACATACATCATGAATTTAACCACTGGAAAAGACAATCCGTATATTTTTTCATGAAAATTTGTGGATTATAGTTCCTTTGCTATTTCATGAAATAGATGTGACTATAAATTGTGCACACATGTGCATATTTTTGTATAGTTTCCACAAAAAGAATACCCAAGAAAATACAACAAACCACCACCAAACAGAATAATCTTCGACACGTGTTTCGCGTCTCTAAGAGGATACAATACATTAACTCTTTATTTCACACCTCACAAAACAGAGTAGCTACAGAAAACAATACATTTAAGGAGAGATAAACAACAGGCAGTTTGATCGCTAAACAGCAATCTCTTCCAGACAACCTTTGTAGTGGGAGACGTTGAGAAAAAGAAACCGTACGTATAAGTAGGTGGCGCATCATCAGGAGATGTTGACGAGAAGTCCTCTCGGTTGGACGACATCAATATCTGTTTGGTGGTGGTTCTTGCAATCAAATAAAAAAAAAACTTAACAAGAAACCTCCTACAAAATGTACGCATTTTGTTTAGATGTTTTTATCGGTTGTTTTAATCGATCAACGAATAACTGGAGTCCTATTAATGGAAAGCTGTACCTCACTTGTTTAGTAACATCCTATTTTTAGAAACCTTAATTTTGTAAATTTGAGATTTTTGTAATTCCTTACCAAAAATTATATCACGGGTCATTTTTACGCAAATCGAACCAGTCCCATGATAAGCTCAATAAGGCTTGTGTTATGCGACTTATGAGTACTAGACGACGATATATTTAATAGATATATTTACTTATATACGTAGAAAACATCCAAGACCAAGGAACAAATGTATGTTCGAAATAAATATGCTCCTCACACTAATATTTTTTACCTTACCGGGATTTCAACCCAGTACTTTCAGCTTCGCAGGCAACGTTACTCCCGCTAAGCTTAAACGGTCGTCAAAAAAGCAAAAAGGAACCCTTATGGGGCGAATCTGTCCATTTGTCTGTCTGTGCGACTGTTAAAGTGCCATATTTTAAATATCCCTTTTCCTGTCCCATCCTGGATGCACAACCATTTGTCATAATTATATTTTTTTATACAAATTAAAGGACATCATTAAATTCGCAAAGGATTTCATTCGAACAGAAGTACCAGGGTAGCATAACTGCGTAAGAAACTCGAATAATCAGAAAGCAAGTAAACAACTCTTTTTTGGCTGAAAGCACAAAACGCCGTTGTCTCGCACTGTGTTAAAAAAATCAATCCGTCATTTGCAAAAACGCGGGAATAAAAAGTGAGGTTATTTTTGAAATTATTTCTTGTATTATTTTTGTTTTGCTGTTTAATAAATGAGATTTTATTGCAGTATTTAAGTGTTTTATGCAGAAGTTAGTAAAGACACGAAATATTGTTGGAAAACATCTAGTAAACGTTGCTTGCCTTGAGTCGCGCCGACGTGTATCTCTATCTCTATCTTACTTGTAGTCGGAATTATGTCCGTCTCTTTCTAGTAGTTACGCAAAGCGATTGAAGAAAACCGTCGGAACTCGTTTTATGTCTTATATAAAATGCAAGGTTTTATAATTTTCTAAATACTTGGGTTTTATGTTGGAGTTATCCATACTATTCAAAATAATATAGACTGTGTTTGTTACTTTTGCATATCTAAACAATTTACGATGAGTTATTTATATACTATTCATTTATACATACAAATCTTGTATAATATATTATTATTCTGAAATAACTGATGCATAAGTCATCAACGGGTTCCGTAAACTTGAAATATTTTAATATGTAACAAATTCTCGTTCAAATTTGCAGCAGGTGAAATTAGTTTATGTATCTATACTGTTATAAAGTTGTTAATAATAAAAGTCTGTACGTTGAACATATTTTTAAAAAAAGTTTGTAACGGACTATTTGGAGGTAATCATTCACTAAATCAAAATATCTATTTTTTTATTTTATTTTGTAAATATTTGTTATTGTAAGTGTCGTTCTGGGTAAACCACGTCAAGTCGGTTGCGGATTTCAATTTTATTTGGTACAAGGTTAGATTAATCCACAGATAGTTATAGTATACTTTTTATCCGATTACGCTGAAGAAAAAACAGGGTTATGATTCTTTTCCTCCTTCGCGAACGAAGTTGATTTTTTGTAAAAAAGAAGGAGGGACGTCATTTGGGCTACATTCAAAAATCTATGACATTGAGACTTGTACAATTACAATATATTTATTTAAAGTAAGCATGTTTGTGTTTAAACTATAATATCCATGTTATTACAGGAAACACTACTACATAGACACGATATACGCACGAGTAGTGAATAAGACAGGTAGTGTCAGCAGAAAAGTCTTTAAAATGTTTAAACAAAAATAAAAAATCAATATGGGTGCGGTATACCGGTATACGTCTTCCACTACCCAAAGGTTGTCTGGAAGAGATCGCTGTTTAGCTATAAGACCGCCTATTGGTCATCTCCTCGAATCTATTATAAAATGTTCTGAGCGACAGACAAACTGCCACACGTGCTTCTTTTCACATATCTTATTATTTTTCCCGAACTTCGCATCTGTTTAATTTTCCACGGCTCTAAGATATTTATGGTTCCGTGTGCAAAGGGTAAAACAGGACCCTCTTACTAAGGCTCCGCTGTCCGTCCGTCTGTCTGTCCGTCTGTCACCAGACTGTATCTCATGAACCGTGATAGCTAGACAGTTGAAATTTTCACAGATGATGTATTTCTGATGCTGCCATAACAATAAATACTAAAACAGTATAATTTTATGTCTGTCTGTCCATGTCAGTAACCAATATAAAATGATCACACCACCGCGGTAGCTGGGTATCTCCAGATGGTTAAAGCATACTTTATACCCGACTACACTGAAGAAAAAATGAGGCGTTATGACTTTTTCTCCTACGCGAATGAAGTTGCGAGCACCGACTAGCGCATCCATAAATTTACCGAATTTTATTTGCTATCACTACCTTTTTCCCCCGTTAATGAAATGCATCTAGATTCTAGACTTAAGCGCGGTTGCGAGATAAAATGACTCAGTCATACCTACTCTACAACCCAAGGAACAAAGCGCAACAAGAAACTTCTACCCGATTTATTCAAGTTTGCCTCTCGATTATATGCAACGCCGTACAAACCAGGTGCAAACATTAATGCAACCAGTCAGTATAAAACCAATGCATATAAGTCATTTTGATTTAGAGCTACAGCTGTATGTGGCGGAGTAAAAGGTGATAAGTCAGCAAGATATTAGTAGGCAGTTATGTCATTTTGAAATGTGGTTGTAACAGGATAAAACTATAAAGAATGACGGCGTAAAACATGATTTCCTGGCGTAAAAATATCATCCAAACAACCTTCGTTTATTAGTATTTGATAATAAATCAAATAAATATCATCGTGGGTGGTACTACGAATAATCTTATAGGAATCTGCAAAAATTAATGCCAATAATTTTGGTTGAGACGACAGTGTAAAAAAATAAAACCGACTCCAAAAAAACTAAAAAGTAAAAAATAACGTCATAATTGAGTTTCTTCAAATTACTTACAAGTAACCGTTTGTATACTCAATCTATACAGTATATACAATACTTTTTAGTTTTTTTGGAGTCGGTTTTATTTTTTTGTTTACAAGTTTATTTATTTTACACTTTTTAGGTAATCGTTACTTAAAAGTGTATCTCGTGACGATTCGAACAAGCCCAAACACGGCTAGGATACATTATTTTATTACATAGATCTGGTGCCTACCTTCCGGCTCCATCATCAAATCAATTCGATGGTACCATTCTCATCAGGAATATTTAAATTTGTGACTATGAAGTTGCTTAGCTAAATTAATCAAGATATTTTGTCGCCACCCGTAAATCATTTATCATTGAGGAGTTCCGATGGCATTCTGTGGTCTTCTGCATCAGTTCCACTTCACCAATTTACACTTTCTGAATGCAAATGCTTATTATGTTTCTTATAATACCAAAATCGCTATATGTATGCCTACAATATTTGAGGAGTTCCTTCAATTCCTCATGGATTCCATCATCAGATCTTCACCAAAATGAAATAGGACTAACTAGAAAGTACCTTCTATAAAACAAAAAAAAAATTGAAATCGGTTAAATAGTCTTTGAGTAATCGGTGAACACCCATAAAAATAAAATAAAAAAAACATTCCGTCGAATTGAGAACCTCCTCCTTTTTTTGGAAGTCGGTTAAAAATAGTATTTTATGCAACTGCTACGTAATGGTATGCATAAAAACACGAGGTTCCGTAATAAGCTGACTCTAGTGTTAAATGCAACCCAACGGAACCAGAGGCCACTGTCAAACCTCTTCATAATAAATCTCCGAGTCACTACTTTGATTGAAAAATTAGAGAAAAGCCATTGATTTTTTGTGACAAGGTTCTAAGTGACCCAGGGTTCCATTTGGTTGACCGTACAGTTCAACACACATACATCGTCATATATCATAAACTAGTTATAATGTAGGTAAGTTGCATCGCAATCATGCTACTAATATATATCCACGTCTATAGAATCAACAACATCAGTCAACATCCCTTGTGACGTATCAAGAAGTCAAGCCGATCTGAAATACTCTCGGAACTGACGATACGAGTCGCGCTCTGTTGAATGCGATATAAGAGTGGAAATATTTATCATTTTACTGAACGTGTCTAGTGAAATGATAAAACGAGTTGACTTTGCGAGTTCATTGCGTCAACTCACTGACGTGTTTCAGGGAATTTATCAAATCATAAAAAAAAAAGAAAAAACGAGTTGCTTTTTTGGCTGATATTCTAGACCAATGATAAAATGGATTCCCCAGTTTAACATCCTGCGTGATTTGGTTTTATCCCTTACAGATTTGTTAAATCTCTGTTTTGGCCATTTCCCTGCGACATATATATTAACATAGCGAGGTTATAAAATACAATAAAAGGAAAAGTGTAATATTTCTCCACGCGTATGAAATGAACGTATTTACTGTTAATGTTCTACTATCGTGACGGAAAAACCTTAAAAACGGCAAGTGTTATCTGATCTGTCAGTCAAAACTTACCAGTATATTTAGAACCCTGTCAAGTAACGTGTTACAAGTAACTAGGAACTAATTTGCTTGGCATGAGAGGTCAATTTATTTTGGATGTTGAGTATGTCTGCAAGGTATGAGTTTTGAAGATATAACTGGAGATTTGGTTTAGTTTTTAAATAAGTATCAATGGATTTTATTAAAATCCTAGTCCTAAACTAAGTTTCATATTTAAACCTATCGTTGACTGTTAAAAATTGCCATTTGTTTTGTATAAATAAGTATATATTTTATGAAATATTTTTTTCACTTGTATCATGCGAAACACTATATTTGAACATGTAATAACGTATTCGTCAACCTTGAGGCAAAGCACATAAATTGTGGGCGGTGCAACTAATTTCAAAGACATAATTTATAATAAAGATAAATATTAATATTACATAAATACATATTCATATAATATATATTATGCTTATATACATAAATATCAATTCAGATGAAACAAGCTAATCAGAACAGCTAAGAGTTTGCAGTTCTACTAAGAAAGATTTTTGAAAGTGCACCTTTTTTTTAAGGGGCCAATAACTTGGGAACCCCACAAGAAGCGTGTCCTTTTTGGCGTGTTTCACGTACGATGGTACGGAACCCTTAGTACGCGAGTACGACTTGCACTTGACTGGGTTTTAAAGCTGTAATAACTTACTGTTGTTATGTTATGGATGTTGACATACCTGAAAAGAAAAACAAGATGAATTAATCTGTAATTCAAATTCGAAACTATTCTGCAATGCAAGTATGCCTCGAGGGCTCCTTTACAGTCTGATTCTACCAATGCTTCAAAAATATGATATCTGGCGCCATCTTTCGGTCAAAATTCACACGAAAACAAATCAGCTGCCCAGATTTAAATTTAGGACATTGTTAAGGATGGTTATAGGCATTATAGCCTTGTACGCTAAGGCAATACATAATAAATAAATAAATAGTAGGGGACATTTTATACTCAGATCGAACTAGTCCCATGCTAAGCTCAATAAGGCTTGTGTTATGAGTACTAGATGACGATTTATTTCATAGATATATTTACTTATATACATAGAAAACGTCCAAGACTCAGGGACACATATTTCTGTTCATCACATAAATATTTGCTCTTACCGGAATTCGAGCCCAGAACCTTCAGCTTCGCAGGCAACGGTACTCCCGCTGAGCTAATCCAATCGTCGAAATCTTAACTATGTTTGGTTTATGGGATAATTTTTCTAGCAAAAAAGAAGGTTACTACTTTTTCCCCTCCAACAAAGTGATTAATTATTATTATTTATTTTGCATATCTGGAATCGCTATAACAGTGTTATACTTTAAGTATATCCTCAGACGCGTCTCACGTCCGAATGCGTTGTTATAACACGGCGCTCCGGAAACGTCGGTGGCGCAAAAAGCGACGCGCCTCGTTGCGCGCGCGCAGGGTTAAAGGATCGCGCGCAAATCATACGTTCGTACGAGACCTTAAGGGTATCTTCTTAGATACTTGCATTAGGTTGAAACCCACTGTTATTTTGCAATAAAATAAAGCAGCTTAATAGAAAATTACTAACTGTTGAGTTTCTTCTCAACAGTGGTCTCCTCTTGGGAACTTGTAAAAGTTCCCACGCGGCCTACTTTTAGGATACAGTTTATTTGATCATGATTATTTCAGCCATAGAACGTCCACTGCTGGACACGAACCTCCTCAATAGACTTCCACATGGGCCGGATGGAGGCAACCCGCATCCAGCAAGTCCCCGTAACCCTAACCAGGTCCAAGCGCCTTACGGGTGCCCTTCCCACGCTGCGTTTGCCGATCCGCGACCTCCACTCGAGAACCTTTCTGATCCAGTGGACATCGGTTCTTCGAACTATGTGCCCTGCCCATTGCCACTTCAGTTTGCTTACCCTGTTTTGCTATGTCGGTGACCTAGGTTCGTTTACGAATCCCCTCATTTGTGATTCGGTCTCGAAAGTTTATTTATTTATTATTTAATCAATGCTATCCAATCTAATCTATGTAATAATTGAGTAACATTAAAAAAATCTCTCATTGATTGGGTATGTTCTATTCGGCAAATCAGAACTGAGAAGCAACTTTCAAAATTGATTCTTGATCCATCCTGTTACAACTACTAAACTATAGCCCGACAACTTTGATTGTGGTACTCCCATGGACAGCGGGCGACGTGGGGAAAGCCAGCGCGGTGGAACACAGTGTCCCTGCCGCGCGCACACCTCATACCTGCCCCCGCTGTCGCCCCACCATGGGAGCGTCACAAACCAAGTTGCCGTGCTATAAATTAGATAATAAAGAAATGCAATGCCTACTAATCATCTATTTGCGTTAAGCTGTTAGCGCATCTATTTCCAATAAACATGTAAATTGGTTAGGTTTTTTGTATTCATTAAATATAATGATTTACTGTTCGATCTGATCACGTATGCTTGTGCAATTTAGACATAATCTGTTTTTGCTGATGAAAAATCTGCACATTGAGTGGCGTTGTTCTGGTCTGCACGATTTATTATCGGATTTCGATCACATTGAAATCTAAATGAAAACTAAAACAAAAATGACAATTTTTTCACTTAATTTCCCTTGGGTTTCTTTGGATCGTATAGCACAACTACATTTCTTTCTTAATTAACGATCAGAGTAACTGCATCAAAACTGTAATGTTGCAGCTGGCTTTCAGTTGGAATGCAAGTCGCCTGCTGTATTTATAAAAATAGATTCATTTATTTAAAATGAAAATAAGGATATTAATTTACCTTAACATTAACAATAATGCGAACTTATGCGAACTCTAAATTGGATGGTGTTACGTAAGAACGAATCAAACGACACTAAGTTCATACGCAAAACGCGATTTTAAGATCACAATATTAAAACCGATAATCTCAGCTTGATTTTATGTCGCTTGATTCGTTATTGCATAACCTAGTCGATGCATGAAACTTTTTTATCGCTTTTTTTAACAAAATAATGAAAATACCGTAAATCGAGTTCAAACAGTGAAATTATACATTAAAATCGGCAAAGAAATACGCATGATGTAGGCATTTTAAACTGCTGATTCGACGGCGATTTAACAGAGAGGTCCGACATGTACTGTTACGTCACAGTCCACTCCGGCCATATAACCTCGATATTAAATTCCGTTTTGCTAGAAAGAGATAGAATGAAATGTTTCATGGCTTATATCTTGGTTACTTTTATAGTTATTCGAAAAAATATTTCTGTCTACTGTTTCTTACATGAATGAGCTTTTAATAAAGCAAAAATAAAGGGTATTTATATTTTTTCAATATTTTAAAAATGTATGTAAAATGATGAACAGAAATAAAAGAAACAATGAAATTAGTTAAGGACGTTTTGTGAATGCTGTAGCTGAACGTAAGAAAAAAAAATAGGATAATCTTTGGTTTTGTAGGATCACAGCCGTGTCAAGGGTCTGAATGGCTTATTAAAACGTTATATAAGTAGGATGGCGTTATCTGATAGGAACAGTCAAGGCCACGGGAGGTGTTGGCTATTGTATGGTAATACTGCGTGTCACCGATAGAGTGACCATGCTTCAAGTTTACTTAGGACAAGTCCTCCTCCTTGCCTCGTATTCCTCATAAATTAAAAAAATCAGAAATACATATCCGTATCACTTTTTTAAATAGCTTCAATGAACAAACATTTCATGTTTACAACTTTATAGTAGTATATAAATAATAAATAAATAAATAATAAATTAATATTACACGACATTTTTTTACACAAATCGCTCTAGTCCCATGGTAAGCTCAATAAGGCTTGTGTTATGGGTACTAGACGACGATATATTTAATAGATATATTACTTATATACATAGAAAACATCCAAGACTCAGGTACAAATATTTATGCTCGTCACACAAATATTTGCCCTTACCGGGATTTGAACCCAGGTCCTCAGCTTCGCAGGCAACGTTACTCCCACTGAGCTAAACCGGTAGTATAGATTACGTTTCATAATGAAGCACATTAAAAAATCAACTTTAGCTTGTCTATCCCAAAAGGAAGGTTCAAATTATTTTCTATCGGTTGTAATATTTTTATACCCATTATATTAGTTTTATGTGATGAAAATAATTATGAGGATAAGGTAAGATAGTTATCTAAAAGATAATAACGTTCTGCATAGGTAGCAAACACCTGGCGTTTGTAAGAGTCCACCTTTTGTACTTACTTGAAATGTGCAGTGTTTAAAATTGCCCTGTAGAAGTGTGTCTAGGAGCTTGTCTAATTCTAACAGTTCACCCTCGCAGTAAAATAGTTTGTTTTCTTTTTCAGTGTTAATTAAATATTAACTTATAAGAAAAAAGAAGATTGCCAACGACAGATGTCACACACTCGAAATATACAAATCTAATAGTATGCGGGTGGGAATATAGAGATGCTTAGATTTTTAAGACGAATTGTGTATTGATATTTATGATGAAAAACGTAAATTTAAAATTTTATTTATACTTTAGGAAAAAAAATAGGACGATAAATGGATTATATTTCCTTAGCTTCTCCTTGAAATTGTGTCTTAGTTAGATGTGACTAATCCTCCAATCTTGAGGATTATACTGTCTGTTAGTGTTTTGTTGTATTTGCATGTGTATTTTTTTGTTAAAACTGCATGGAAAAATGCGCGTGTGAGCACAATTTACTGTCACATCTAACAAAGATAATATATCACGGAAAAGCAAATCCATTAATCGAATATGGAATCCCGCAAAGTAACATTATCACAGCAAAAAAACGGGACTTAATCATTTAAAATCAATGTCCGCAAAGTAACGCCTGAATCCATACTAATATTGACGACACGTTTGGCTCAGTGGGTTGTACAACGGCCTACGAAGCTGGCGGTTCTGGGTTCGAATCCCGGCCAGGGCAAGTGTTTGTGTGATGAGCACGAATGTATGTTCCTGGGTCTTGGATGTTTTCTATGTATTTAAGTATTATAATTTATATATATATTATGTATATCGTCGCCTAGTACCCATACTACAAGCTTTGCTTAGTTTGGGACTAGGTCGATTTGTGTAAGATTGTCTCTGATATTTATTTATTTATTTATTATAAATGGGAAAGTGTGTTTGTCTGTCTGTCTGTTATTTATTCACGCTTAAACCACTCAGCCGATTTGGATGAAATTTGGTACGGAGATAGTTTGAGTCCCGGGAAAGGACATAGAGGCTACGTTTTATCCCAAAAAAATACCATTAACAGCGTTAAACGAATTTAAGGCGGACGAAGTCGCGGGCAGAAGCTAGTCTATCAATAACTTACAATTAGGATGGTAAAACACAAAATGTATTTTTTTGACCTCGGACTGTCCTGACACATACAGTACCACGGGGGCACCCTACGTCTCGCTGCATGACTTAGTAGGTAGGAAAGTCATAAAAACTTCTCGTGCCAAGGGAAATTCAGCTATGTACTATGTGTTCGCGTTTCTAGGACATTCCATTGTAGGTAGCAATAGGGGCAACAGCAGAATTACCTAATAAATAGTTCTTACGCACACACAAGCATGTACTGCACCGCAAATACCCGCAGCTCCGCCCGCTTACCGGGATCAGGTGCAGTCCGAATGAGGGGGGGGGGGGTCTCAGCCTTCCCTCAAAATTACACGACACAAATTGAAAATCGGGCCAAGTGCGACTCAGACTGTACGCTACTAACGGCCGTATCTATGAAAATCCAGTGATAGAAGAGCCGTACTCGTAAGCAAAATATACGCGGCATTCGATCATTTTATATTGGTTAGTGACATAGAGTGCCAGACATAAAATTATTCTGTTTTTAATAATTGTTGCTATAGCGGCAACGGAAATACCGGTAACAAGGTCCCGTTTTACCCTTTGGGTACGGAACCCTAAAAAGCAATTACCCTATATTTGCCTCAGCGTACAAGGCTATAATACCTATAACCATCCTTGAATGAGCTTTTCATAAAGCAAGAATTAAAATTATTGAATTTTCCCTTGTATAATAATGTTTTCTTCACAATCACCTGAATCATATTGGACCTATATATTTCTGCGTCTAATTACATGGACCGTGGTCACGAGTAGCAAATCTGTTAAATATGCATGCAAATATTAATAAACGCCGGCAATGAGTCATGGAACGGGTCGCGCCGGATGCTGGTCTAGTTTTACAAGAGTGTTTCTTCCACTGCGCACTAATAACATAGATACATACATATCTAGATGACTGAGGATATGGTATACGTAGGTCACTCGATAAAGTTTGAGATACAAAAAAACTATTGAAGATATTAGTATTATTTATTTTACATTTTTTCAAAATACTCTCCATTACTCTCTATACAAAGTTCCATGTCTTTGTATGTTATTCGTGGATCTTCTCGCACCAACATTTCAGTAGTCCACGCGTTTTCTGCAGTTACTGCTGTTTGCGAGCGAGCACTTCAGTGGTCATCATCGAGGCTGGTTTTACCTCTTTTAAATTCGTTGAACCATCTAAAAACTGTTGCCCGTGAAGGAGCAGAATCTCCTAACGCTGACTGCAATCGTTGCAAACACAATTGTTCAGATAAACCAAATTTAAAATCATAAAATATCATAGCACGCAAATGTTCGCGGTTAAGCTCTATCGTTACAAAGAAAAAACTCTGAAACCGTTTTAGAAAAATGACTGTAACATATTATTTTTTTAAATTGGAGCGAATCGGCAACTTGTGTTCCATTTTTAAATAAATTTGCTTTTTAAAAGCATATAATTCAGGTGCGTTCCATTTTCGAATTTCGAGCATCTCAAAACTTTTCGAGTGACCTACGTATTTTCTATGCCTTGTATCACAGGGAGTTCTCCGAGGAATTGTTCGGGTGACTCCCAGCTGCATCTTTCCGCCATCGTCCTACGCGACAATATTTCCACCCTCACCACTGAGATGGTTGGCAGTCCACAATTGTGAGTTTTTCTAGAAATGTCCTGCCTCGCACGACTGAACTGTGGAATAAATTGCCGCCTGCAGTATTTCCGGACCGATGCGACCTTCAAGCCTTCAAGAAAAGAGCGTACTCCCACCTGAAAGGCCGGCAACGCACTTGTGACTCCTCCGGTGATGCAAGTGTCTATGGGCGACGGTGATCGCTTACTGTCTGCTCGTTCGCCTCCTATGTCATAAAAACATCTATACTATTATATAGTTGTAAAAATTAAATGTCTGTAAATTGAAGATATTAAAGAAAATGATTTTCACGTACTATTTGGAGGAGAAAGGTCACTAAAACGATTTTTTTTTGTTAGTGTGTGTTTTTTGTTAGTATGTGTCGTTGTGGCTTCATAACGCTAAATCGGCTAATCAGATTTCAACACTTTTTGGTACACGGGTAGCTGGGTAACTCTAGATGGTTATAGGATACTTATTATGAAGTGGGTGGGAAGTCGGTTAAAAATGGGATACATCGTTAGGGAATGGGAAGGTGCTCGAACTTGGTTGCACTACGGCCTACGAAGCTGACGGTTCCGGGTTCGAATCCCGGCCAGGGCAAGTATATGTGTGATGAGCACGTTTGTGGACTTTATCTATATATATATTATGTATATCGTCGCCTAGTACCCATAGTACAAGCTTTGCTTAGGTCGGGACTTAGGTCGATTTGTGTGAGATTGTCCCTGTGTTATTTATTTATTAAGAGCTATGAGTAAGAGCTGTAGGTTTAATACTTGTAGTGACAAGTGAAGCAGACCAGATGTAAAACCAGCGATATCCAGCAATACTCTAACCCACTCAACAGGTTGGGGTTCAATCCCGGCCCCGTTCTGTAGGAAACGATTCTGATCTCACAAGAAATTGAGATCGATATCTAAGGAAAACTCGGTGAAATGTCGCGACGACAGAATATTAAATACTTATGACGTCGTTGTAACAATTCATGCTTCGCGAACGCGTATTTGTTCGTTTGTTTTGATATAAAACTCCAACGGAGAGACGGATAAACGTAATCGCTTGAAAATTTTGTACGGGCGTATATTTTATGCAAAGATGGTTTTTCGATTGCACAAATCATACGGGAATAGTATAGATTGTTAACCAAGGGTTGAAAATCACCCATTTCACCCGGGATATTTCTGGAGCTCGGACGAAGTGAGCGCGCCAATAGTTCGAGGGTGAAATGGGCAATTTCACCTGAGTTAAGCACTCTTCTTTTCATTTCGACTGCGAGGAAAGTAAAACACTACACGCACATTTTATAAAACAGGTATATTAAGAGTGATCATTTAGATTGTAAGATAATTTTAATATCAACCTACAAATAGCAAAAGCTTTTATTTTAAAAATATACCTCAATTATCTTCGACCCCGTGGCTAATATAACAATTTAAAAAAAATCCACCCTAAGGATGAAAAATATTATTTCCACCCGGCTATCTACCCATAATAATAAACTTTCCAAACAGGAGAGATGACAAGTCATTTTGTTAAATAGTTTATGCAACTGACACTTGAGAGGCCTAAAACACGAGTGTGAATTTATGAAACTCGCTTGCGGCTTGTTTTTTAATAAGATCTTACGATTGTTTTAAGGCGATTCATTGAGTCCAAATGTGGCGTGACGTTTCTCCTATAATACGTGTCCAATATTTGTTTATTACCTAAATGACGGACTGATTACAATTTAGATTTTCATATTCCATCACCAATTCATCATGCCTATTGGTACAGTTTATGGTTTTGATCCTCCATCCATCACAAATTTAGCAAATAGTTTTTTCGTTAAATTTTCTAATACAGTAGTCTCATAGAACCTCCTAGTAGGTAGTTGACTATAAATAGTTTTAATTGCCAGTTAATAGCGGGGTAAACTTTGGTTCAAACAAGCACCGACTATGTTAATGAATAGTAAATTTAACTTTTAATTACTTTACGTAGTTGGACTTTCATACTTCACCGATCTATATTATCTAGCTGTAGATAATATACTATTTAGACTTCAAGATAATAAACTTCTTTTAAGCATTTGAAGGTCCGAATACTTTAGAACGAGCCCTAACTTCCCCACTTAATGTTTGGCACTGTTACTAATAAAAAAAGAGCGAAGGTCGATGTAAAGTGTTCCCTTTCTATGACGTCATCAAAAGACGCATTTTCCCTATATAAAAGTGGCAAGCAGACAGACGAGCCACCTGGTGGAAAATGGTCATCATCGCCCATGGATATGTGCAACACCAGAGGAGTCGCCTATACTTTGCCAACCTTTGGTTGCCCTGTTAACTCGCTTCTTGAAGAATCCCATGTTATAGCGCTCTGGAAACACCACACAGGGAAGCTTATTCCAGAACTTGCAAGTTCGTGGTAAAAATAAGATGTATGTATAACGTTATATAATACAAATAGCTAAATATGCGCAAGCGCCACCTGCTCGCTCGTTATTATTGTTCCCGTACAAAGCGATGCAAACGACCAACATTTCCCAACAAGTTATGTCCTTTTGTAAACTCGAAACATTTTACTGCCTCAAACTGGATCATGGATAATCAAATACACAAGTTTTTAGTTATTTTAATTCAGTACTAAATATGAATAACTAGTTTTATCGTGACTAAACTAAATTACATAGTAAATAATTGCACTGATCCGATTTTTTTACACAACTGACATAACCATAATTTAAAGTAATATCATACTAAGTTTTCTAATAACAGTGTTTTAATTTAATTAGCATCACTACATAGTTTAAGTATAAAATGTAATCTGCATGTAAGCGGGCGAGGCTTGCTACCGATTTTGTATGCCTCTCGGGGCACCTCCTTGTGATGCTAACAACAACATATGTTATCACATCATGTATTTATTTATTATTTTGACGACCGGTTTGGCTCAGTGGGAGTAACGTTGCCTGCGAAGCCGAGGTCCTGGGTTCAAATCCCGGTAAGGGCAAATATTTGTGTGATGAGCATAAATATTTGTTCCTGAGTCTTGGATGTTTTCTATGTATATAAGTAATATATCTAATAAATATATCGTCGTCTAGTACCCATAACACAAGCCTTATTGAGCTTACCATGGGACTAGAGCGATTTGTGTAAAATTGTCCCGTAATATTTATTTATTTATTTATTTATTTATGTATTATACCAATGATGGACGGATAAATATTTCATTTGATTTCATTTGTACCGCCCTAAAGAATACTGCTACAAATTGAACACCTATTCAAAATGTCCTCACGTATATTTAATACTAGAAATTTCCCGCAACTTCATCCGCGGAGGAGAAAACGAATCATAACCCTCTTTTTTTTTCAGCGTATTCGAGTAAAAAGTATCCCATAACCATCTGTGGATACCCACGTACCAAAAATAGTTAAAATCCGTTTAGCCGATTTAGCGTGATGGAGACACAACGACACATATCTATTCTATTATAAAGTTGTAAAAATGAAATGTCTACATTGAAGATATTAAAAAAAATGATTGTTATCCATGGACTATTTGGCGGTCACTAAAACGAAAATTTATTTTTTTATTTTTTGAATGTTTATATGTGTTGTTGTGGCTTCATCACGCAAAATCGACTAAACAGATTTCCACAATTTTTGTTACACGGGTAGCTGGGTATGTCCAGATGGTTATAGGATACTTTTTACCCGACCACGCTAGAAAAAACGAGGGGTTATGACTTTTTCTCCTCCGCGAACGAAGTTGCGGGTATCTTCTAGTATAAATATATTTATTTCGATTCAGCGACTTCTAAATAGTCCATTACAAGATATTTTTTTAATATCTTCAATGTTACAAAAAATTATTTTTTACATCTTCTAGTATATATTAAGGGGCTAAAATGAAAAAAAGAAAAAACACTTTTCTCTCCGACATTACTTACATTTCTTGTTGACACTAACTTCGCTACTGGTATTAGTTCCAGCCCATTACAATTAGCTATCTATTTAAATTTTGCAAACCCATAAAAATGCCCTCAGCACAAACATTATGGGCGGGTTAGTAACAGTATGAATAATTTCTGTGGCTCTAATTTCTGTGGTCGTGGCGAATTTCATTTCTGAAATGCCTATGACGAAAATAATGCAATTAATATATTACCAGCTTCTGCCCGCGACTTCGTTCGCCTTAAAATCCTTTATCGCGGATAAGGGTATTCTTCTGGAATAAAAAGTAGCCTATGTGCTTCCCCGGGAGTCAACCTATCTCCATACCAAATTTCATCCAAATCGGTTCAAAGGTTTAAGCGTGAAGAGGTAACAGACACACTTTCGTATTTATAATATTATTTCGTTCGTGGAGGAGAAAAAGTCATAACCCTTCTTTTTTTCTTTAGCGTAGTGGGGTGAAAAGTATCCCATAACCATCTGTTGAAAATTGTTGAAATCCGTTTAGCCGTTTTGGCGTGATGAAGCCACACCGGCACATACAAACATACAAAAATCCAAAACAATGTGTTGATTCAGTGACCTCCAAATAGTCCGTTACAATATTTTTTTGGAAAATATCTTCAATGTACAGACATTTTATTTTCCAACTACAACAACTTTTTATAATAATAGGTATTGAAGTACAAAATATCAAGTACCTACTAGCTTAATCAATGACTTATTTATCACAAACTAGACAATTCAATTTTTTTCCAAGCTCATATTATTATTTTTGGTTTAATAAGTAAACTAAAAAACAATTATTGACAACCCTCGCGATAATCATGCACTCAGCCACCCCCATTCTTCCCTGTCCGTACACGGCTTATTAGTGTGCGATGTGACATTTCAACTCCCGATTGGCGCAAAAACTTCGTCACGTGTCAGGGGTGCCGCAACTAGTTTTTTAGGTTTAAAGTTCAATCGATTGAGTCTTTTAAGAATTAGAACAACGGCTCTTTGATTAGGTTTAATTGTTTACAATTGAACGGTATTTTCCAATTAACTGTAACTAGGAAAGTTAAGCTATATTGAGTATTTAATGGAAACCCATAAATTGTACATCAATATTTTATTAGCCATCTCCTATATCAATCAGGGTTGTAATAAGTAATCTTTAATCTAAGTTGCACTGTTAGTGTAATTTAATAACTTGTTTTTCAAGGTGGTTGGCTGCGTAAAATGTATCCCACCAAAACCATTCTGTAAAAAACTAGCCAAGTCTCGATGGAGCTGCTTGTTTATTTCTAAAAAGTAATGAAATCTAACCAAAGTCGTGCCAAGTCTAAGGTTCTTTACTGCGATTTTTTCATTATTATAGTTAACTCTGTACCAAATTTCAGCTCTCTGAGTTTATGGGAAGTACTAGTTCTATTCTGATGATCATGAGTGAGTGAGTGTCATAAATGCGAAACTTTGCTTTCGCTTAACTTCGAAACTAAATGACCTACAGACTTGAAATTTTGGATTTTAAGTATGTGATTATAGCTTACAGGATGACGAAAATTTCTGCGTTCTGGTCTTATCCAGAGGTTCTCAAATAGGGGCCTGAAAATGCGGCGAAATGGTTCCAGTAAAGGATGGTACGGCAGTGTTTGCTTCGCGCTCGACTTGGCGGGGGCACTGCCATGCCCCCTGATTATCTATCTTTTTTTTATGCAAAAACGTTTAATGTAGTTATACGCAAGTGATCAAAGTTAGCATGTACAGTACAAATATTGTAATAGATAAGAGTTATTTAGAAAAAAAAAACTGAATGTTGAGTTTGTTTCGGCTTTCTTCTCCGCAGTGGGCTCCTCTTGGGAAATGCCGTAGAGTCAGACTTGTAAGTGCCCTTGCGGGGCTTACAGAATGAAGATCATTTTTTAATTATTAAGTATATAAGATTAACCTATAATTTACTAATTTTGTACGTTCATGAACACGTATCTTTTTGGAATTACGTGTTCCGGAAAACCGGTTTCCGCTAAAGGACAATATGAACATAAACGATATAATGGCACATTATTTATGTACGAAAAGTACACCACCTATTAGGTATGTCCTGAAATATGTGAATGAAACTCGTACAAAATATGCTATTGAAGAATTGATTTCTGGAAATTGTGCAGTGTACACTCAACTACCAAGAGATGTATCCAGTTTTTCACCCTCTTCTATTGCTCCAAAAGTGGACACATCTTATTATTATCGACTGTACTCTTTTTGTGTACAGATGCCATGCACACGGGTACCGGATATGCTTTGTTCTGTAGTCTTATCCAAAAAAAAGAAAAGAAGCGCACAAAATCTAGTTGTTGAAATAAAGGTCAGTTAAAAAAAAATTTTGAAACCCGGATTAAAAAAATGACGAGTCACACTCATTATGTTAGAGTTAGTTCACCGGACTGAGGTCATGCTAAGGTTATTTTTAAGTAGTTATACACTATATTTACGTTATTATACCAACAAGAAACACGCCATAGTTATTGTAATTATATATTTAGTTATGTAGCAAGAAATAATATTATATTTCATATTTTTACGGTTGGTGTTGCAAAACGTGTGATTTTGTTACAATATACGCGAAGGTTGTAGAGCAGATATAAAAAAAAACAGAACGATAATTGGAACTTGAAAAATTTACTAGAAATTTTAAATGTGTTTCTTTTGGTGAAATCAACTTCTTAGGCTAGAGAGATTCCTTTACAAAATGAGTTAGAAATTTGCCGTATATTAAAGGATAACCAGGTCTGCCATGTTTGTTAAATCGATTTTTATGACATGACTTAAAATATTATACTTAAAAAAATACTTAAAGAAATTGTTAAAAATATGAGTCAGTGTAGCTCGAAATAAATGTTTTTTCAAAGATCGATGAAGTAGAGAGAGGTGAGCCTTTATTAATGTATTCAAATCAAAATGATGCATAGTATGCATAAGTATTGCATACTCGTAAATATGTCTATTCTATAGATTCAACGGCTACTAGAACACAAGTCTTAGAAAAAACCCGACCTCGACACAAAGGCAAAGCCAACAGCACAATCAGCCAGAAGCTAACGGAAGCTCATTTTTTAAACTCTATCCAGAGACAATTGTTCTAAAACCACAGAGTCATGACATTTGACGAGCGTCCATTGGTTCGCGGGCCGCGTTTGACAGCCAATGAGAGATGTGATTTCAAAATTCGAAAGTCATGTTCTTTATTTGAAACGGTGACGCAGCGGTTTTAGGGATGGCATCATTGGTTGTCGCTTGTTGTACATGTTTTTTTATCTGTAGGTAGCGGGGTTACGTTACAACCGTTTTGTGACCTATTGGTGTTAGATAGGTTGATAAAAAAATGCCTTTGAGAAAAAAACACAAGAATTATTTTAATGGCGTAAAACACGCAATGTTATATTGTAATGTAACCTATATGAATGTGATTTTATACATTCAGACTAAAACATATCTTGAGATAAAATAATTATATGTTATATTTTAATTTTATATCATACTTTTATATAAATTAAAATTATGTGAACACATATTGTACTAATTTACGAAGGCGATAAAATTACTCTATCCTATCCAATAGAAACTTACATTTATTTTATGTCAGATGAATATAGTACCTACAAAAAACATCATACTATGTATAGAACAAGTGATTCACATTGTTATATTGTCATTGTGTATATAAACACGAATACATATTCAAAGGCGCGTTTTTACAACAAACTATCAATCTTTTCCGCTTTTTTTCTTAAATAAAGAATGATTTATTCATGAGCTCCTGTGTGGCAATGATTAATCTACTGATGACAAATGCTATAGAAATCCGACATTACATTACATCAGTCATTACTGATTGGATACGGGTTAAACTAAGTCAGATTGTTATTATATTATGTAACTTGTAGACCGTGTCTTTGAAAATAAACTAGTGCGCTTAATTTGAACAAATGCAGTAGTAAAAATGATTATTATATTTATTTTGTACCTAATCATTATCATGATATTTCAATCATTAACTAACCTAAAATAAAAAAAACTGTTTTAATAAATTATATTTCAGATTTGTACAAACCTAAGTATCTAAAGGCTGAAGAGGGTTTGCCCGCGATTCGTTTATTAAAAGATATATCGCCAAATCCATTTTATTGTTACAATTTGAAAGCCTGCGTACCAAATTCGAACGCAGCATTAAATTCTAGATTCGAAATTTTAAATTCGAATCATTTAACCGCTGAAGCGTCGTTCCGAAACGCTACCGGCCAGTAAAAAAGTATCGATTATAAACACAATACTTGTACAGACGTGGAGTACTTTTGTTATTCGTCACACTTCGTATTAAGGCCTCGCCAGCTCAGCGTCAAAAGGTCATAACTGTATATAAACTGGAAGACACTTGCGACATTAAAGAGTAACGCGGTGGCAGTCATCCATCATAATTTACCAGCGGCAATACCAAATGACTTGTTTTTTGTAACACTTCAGCATTCGATTGTGGCTTTTTGATTTTTAGTTGCGTGTTTCATGGGAGACTATGGTAAGAAACAGGTGGGAGATTTGTCTACCTATTCTGGGTAGAACCTTTTTGGGAAACTACCTTCAACTGAGGCGTTATGGCCTAGTCAAAATGCAAGTTAATTTCTGTGATATTGTGCCTTCAAAAAAAGTAACTTGCACATCTTAATGAAGAAAGCAGTGTCGCCTAATTGCGCCATGTTTTAGAAATGGTTTAGAAATTCGAATGTGTCCGAACACGTGTTAAAAGAGACAGGGTAATATAAGACTTTGGGAGTATAATCGTGATCATGTTGGTATTTTCCAATATATATGAGCAGAGCCCATGTCGGGAGCGGCGAAATTTGTTTACAGTTTTTTTGTAAACAAGTGTAGGTATACAAATTTGGTTGTTTTCCTTTTTTTGTGTTTTTCATATTAAGTAGTAATTCTGTAAGAAGTTGTTGGCGCTGAAGCTGAAACTGGGAGCTGGCATTTTCAATTTCTTTGATCAAAGCTCCTTAAATAAAGATTAAAAAAAAACAGTACCCTTTTGTTTTACATGCGTTTCAAACCAAGTAAAATTAGATGTTATACCAAAAATAACATTGTTGAATAAATCTCCAATATCAATTTAATAGTGTCATATGACATTGAATTTCTATGGAACAGCTCCTTGTATAAAGCCAATCCCCAAAATTATTTTATTCTATTCGAAATTATTAACAGACTCGCAAAATAGGAGGTAATTCTCAATTCGGTTGTATTCTTTTGCTTTAATTTGCTTGCTGACAATTAATATTACTTTTACATTAGTGCTATAAAATCTATATCAGGATAGACGTCTAACATTTTAAGAAACAGATATTGTAAGAAGTACTCAAGCTTTCTTCAAAAGAGTTTCTAAAAACAGCATACAAGTTGTCATAAAATTTCATCAAGAAAATTACCTACACGAATAATTTAAATCGTTTTAAAACCAAAACAGACACAATAACTCCATAAAGGTTTCGTAAACTTTAATAGAGAAAACCTGCTTTTTACCATAGTCAAGTTTATTAAATTTTTATAATTACGAGAAGAGGCGTGTCCGATGGTTTTAGGAATTTGTGGGAGCATTCGACACGGTCGTCGTCGATTCTAATCGATTCGTGGTGTTGCCAGGACATTGACATTCGGGTTGTGCAATAGGGTATTGGACAACTTTTTTTGTCTGTGGTTCGTTATAGAACGATGTCTTTATAATATAAACTAGAAGGCGCTCGCAACTTCGTTCGCGGAGGAGAAAAAGTCATAACCCTTGTTTTTCTTTAGCATAGTCGGGTAAAAAAGTATCCTATAACCATTTGGAGACACCCAGCTATCCGTGTACCAAAAATAGTTGAATCCGTTTAGCCGATTTAGCGTGAGCACATACAAATATAAAACATTTTATTTTTACAACTTTATAATACTATCGATAGATGTTGGTGAAAAAACTAACTTTAATCTGATAAAAACTCCCCGAGATATAACAATGCTAAAAGCCGTGTTTTGGGCTTTCCCAAAAAACGCTTAAGCCGTAACATTCTGACGTCACACTGTAATACCTTGTATGGGGATATTAAGAACTTTGTTCTGCAGCTGTGTTAAAACTTGCGTTTATCAAAACATATACATTTTATGGGTTATTCAATGGTATTCTTAGTTATTAATATTTTCATACTTTATAAATGGAACTAACCAAACTTTTAATGCTCATAAAACGAGTTACACGTAATTACAGACCTCAAATTTTTGACTTAGTTACTTATTTTGCTTGTTTTATCATGATTTACATATTAAAAAAAAAAAAATAGATTAGTCAACAACCCTATTATCATATTTATTCACGTTTAATTTGCGAGCCTCGTGTGTGCCACCTTAGACCATTTAACTAATTGAGATGCCATACGAATACATTCCCCTGTGTCCATCTCCGGTTACGATCACTTTTTGAAAATATCTTCAAAATTAAATGTCTGTACATATTTAATTTTTACAACTTTATAATAGTATAGATGTAATTTCATTGTACTCATATCAACATTTTGACGACCGGTTTGGCTCAGTGGGAGTAACGTTGCCTGCGAAGCTGAGGTCCTGGGTTCAAATCCCGGTAAGGGCAAATATTTGTGTGATGAGCATAAATATTTGTTCCTGAGTCTTGGATGTATTCTATGTATATAAGTAATATATCTATTAAATATATCGTCGTCTAGTACCCATAACACAAGCCTTATTGAGCTTACCATGGGCCTAGTTCGATTTGTGTAAAATTGTCCCGTAATATTTATTATTATTTATTATTATTTATTTAACATGACAATTGGTCTAATGTCTTGATAATAGGAATAAGTGTAGCTGGCCGCAAAAAACGTATCTGATTCGATTGTTTGTATCGATACAATACATCGTAAACAGCACCCATAGACAAATGCCACGATTTATTATCTGTGGCAAAAAAAGCGGAGAACTTAGAGCTAGTGTCTTTGAAATAAGGGTTAATATTGATTGGTGTAATTGTTAAGTGAATTGGTAGCTGAGATTAGATTGTCTGTTTTTGTTAGAAAGAGACCGGAATAGTCTATTTCGCTTTTTTGTGGTTTGATGTGGAATCGAATCAAGTATTGCTGAATAAAGACGGGATCACTATCGATTTTTCTGTTGTAAAATAAATTCTTTTCGGAGAATGTCTCGTCTTTACATCAGAAAATAATCAGTAGATTATGAAAACAATTAATGACATAGGTATATTGAGAAAGAAAATTGAGTTGTCCGAGTTCAAAAATATATTAGTTTTTCATTTGACTTTATTGCACAAAACAGAAGTATGTACAAAATGGCGTACTCGATGCCAAATGGCGTTTTTTAAGAGTTAACCGTACTTGTATTTGCAAAAAATATACCGTAAATAGAACGTGTAAGAGTATAAGTAGTCTTAGTCTATAGGTTATAACTTGCTTGTTTAGTTTTATTATAGTTAGTAGTAGGATTGAAAAGTCTTATTATTGGTTTACTTTATTAAAACATTTTTTTTGTTTTTCTTAAAAAACTTAAGCGTTTAATAAACCGAACTTTTCATCATCATCCATTCAAAAGATAGGCTCTTGTTAATGGAGTAGTTTTCAGCTGTTTCTTCATCCCGCTTTGTCTTTTATTTCAAGATTTTTTCTTTTATTTGCTCCATGTATGTCTCTCTAGGTCTTATCCTTTTTCCTTTTGCCATCTACTTTTTCCTCTATTATTCCCTTCACGCAGTTGTCATGCGGTATAAGGTGCCCTTATCATCTGTCTTCTGCCTTCATTAACTAAAAATAAACAAACGTTACTTCTGCAAAAACGCGACAAATCACCGCATTAAACTGTAGTGAGTGCTCCAACAGACAAAGTCCCGGCGTACACAAAGGAAGAATTCTGGCCAAATGGGTAAATAAATGATTTTTTCATTAATTCATTCTTATAAGGCATTAATAAATCTTATCGATAAAACATCGACTCGCCCCTACACCGGTTCATCAAAGTGCGGTACACAATAATCGAGAAATATTAAATTATAATAAAATTAACCTGCTCTTACTTTTTCTTGCTGTTACGGGATAGAGCTCGGAACGGACAGACACAAGAACTAATTTATACTAGCTACTGGATTAACGGTAACTGGTTGAATTAAGTTTGCACCTAGTATCTATGAAGTCCAATACAAAAAAGGTGCAAACTTAGCTTAATCGATTATGGTAAATCCTAAGATTATCTGTTGTTGGAATAATGTAGTTAATTATTTTTTATTCATAAATGAAAATTGTAATTGTGACCGTTAAGATTTGTTAACAAACAAGCTTTTTTATTGACTTTGCGTATTTTTGGACCTTACATAATTTACAATTACATTAACAAGTGTTAAAATTAAGTTGGGTGTTAAGAGTCCCCAGTAAGCTCGGTTCTCCATACAAACGTAGTTACGCTCTCATTTTAAAACGACTAGCTAGTTAGCTCTGAAACTTTGTACTTAGAATAAGTTAAGGTATATGTAGGCCTGTAATTAGTGTATGTATAGGCTTCAGATACCAAAGTAAAAAAAATACAGCGAAATTATGTTTTTCATACAAAACTTGTTTTTGCTGTATTGCGTTTGTTTTATAAATTGGAGCCATATAAACAAATTTTAAGCCTGGATATACTTCCTGTCGTTGTACAAGTTTTGTTACAATCCAACACGTAGTTTTAAAATGAGAACGAAACTCCGTTTGTATGGAAAGGTGAAATTCGGCCGAGCTTGCTGGGGACTCTTAATAATTACAACTTGTTCAATGGGATTTAGATGCTAATGACGTAAGATTGATTCAGGTGAACTCAACGACACCACTGTGAATAAATTAATGTTTAAATGTATGTCGTAATCTATTACTTGTGTCAAAACATAGGCATATACAAAAAAACTTATTTTGTCAATAAAAATTGGTTGTCTGTAAAGTCGGATTACGGACGATAATTTTACGTGATAACGTCATACGAAAACATTGATGAAAAATTGCATACTTTTATGAATTCACAATACGAACGCTTAGACCGATCGTGCCTCTCTATCGGTTGCTCCGCGCTCTCGCTTGCACGCTCGGCTCAGGCGGAACGTGACAAAGAGTCATGCTTTTTTGTGCATGCAGCTGCGATCATCGATTTATAAGACGTTATCACGTCAAAAAAAGTGTATTTGAGATAAAACTCAACACAGTTTTTTATAAGTGTCACCTCTATACCCTTCACAGCTCTGTGCGCATCATACGATAATGATTATTCATTTTCAACGGAACACATGACGAATCAATCGCTGCGAGTCGAATCGACTCAAATGTGGCTGGCCGGTTAGAAAAACACAACACTACTTGACAATATGACGTATTTTCTTAGAAATAGCGCGGCACTTACGACGTTTTGCTACATAGAACACGATTCGAATTATGAAAAAATATTATTGGGTTATACTAGTTAGGGCATACAAGGTAACGGCGAGGCCCTCATGACGAAAATTAAAAAAAATCGGGAGTTCAGTATCTGTTGTCGCAACTTTATACATGTTTTTTTTAATAAAACTAAGACAGTTTTACTCATTCATTTTCATATTGTTCATAAAAAACGAAGAAAAGCAATACAGAAATCACTACCAATAGCCCATTTCCTGTAACCGTCTTAAAAAAACAAAGATAACTTTAATGACTATTTTAAAACGTATCTGTGACAGAATTTAAAAAACGAACTGTATAATTGCACGTTTGCTATCGCTTCAGATAACCGCTTTTAGAAGGAACTTTAAGCCTTATTTGGTTGTAGTAACAGTTTTTTTCATATCGACAGATGATTTTGTGAAATAAAAATTGGAACAAACGTCCACACTTGTTTAATTATAGCTCCGCGACATAATTACTGACTGAATACATTTCTATGCTTTTTTTGGGACAGAAATATTCGTGCTTTGTAATAATAGAAAGTAGCATATGGTGTTATTAGCTTTTAATTTGTTTATGATGATTTCATTAAAAAAAGTCTGCCTTGTTGAAAGTTTCGTTATTTTTCTTTTCATTTTAAAAAGCCTGGCCATCACCACACCACTTGCCGCATTCCAAATTTGAATGAAAAGGAAATATTTCTTTTTTTTTATGACTTGTGTCACTGTTGTGACATTGGTGATATTCTAAAAGTGTTGCAATCCTTCTGGTATCTAAAACGGCAATGTATCTCGCCTGCATGTGTAGTGGCGGTATTAAAGCAATATTTGCCTGGGAGGACCATGAAGATTTAAACCTCCCTTACATTCAGCCGCGTAAGCGCACCGTCAACGTTTTTTATGAAGTAAGTTATGACACTGCGATCGATAACGTACTGTCAGCGTATTTTAAGCATTAGCTTTGGCGAACCTTAATACCATGGCTTGAAAGCAGCACCAAATATTTAAGCTGAAAGTTAGTTCTACTGAATTCTAGAGCAGACCAGTAAAAATAGCCAGGAATACGATATATATTTTAATATTTTCTAATTGTTTTATTTAAATGAGGTTTGTATTTTGTTTAAGATTTAGGTTTCCTTAATTATTTTTTATTGTAGATTTGTAATTAAAACATTTCTTCTTTTATTTAATTTTATTTATTTTACTATCTAGTAGCTTCTGGAGACGCATCTAGAAAAAAGTTCTTTCACTAAAAGTTAGTGTGTTTAACTTTTTATAATATCTAGACGTGCCTGCGTCTGGGTGGGCCCATCTCGGCGCCACCGGGTTTTTTATTTGTTATTTACTATGATTTTTTGTTTATTTTTATTTTGATTGTTTTTTAATATTTCATTTACTGTCTATTAGTACCTTAGCTAAATAGACGCAACAAGACAAACTAAAAGATTTTTTGTATTTTTTTACCTGAGTCTGGGTGAGCCCCAGGCTGGCGGCCAGCTCGGCGCGCTCCGGCAGTGCCAAGTACTGGGTCCGCTGGAACCGCCGATTTAGCTGTTGTAGCTGCAGACTGCTGTATATCGTGCGCGGTTTCCTCATCTTCTTGCCTTTGCCATTTACGCGTAGGCCGGGGTCGTCGCTGAGGCCACATTTTTCTAAAAAAAATAAAAAATTTTTTCATCATTTTTTGCAAATAAATATATAAGTGAAATACCAAACAACGATTATAAAATATAAATACATTATTATTAAATACTCATGATTTAAAAATAAATTTAGTCTTTTAGTTAAAACAGTGTTTTACAAATTTGTATTTGTTGTTTTGCCGCCAGGGCACTTTTACAAGTCTGACTCTACGGCGTTTCCCAGAAGAGACCCCTGTCGACAAGGAAGCCACAACAAACTTAACAGCTAGTATAGAAAAGAAAAGCCCGTTCCAGTTCGAGTATAAAAAAATAAAATAAAAATGGAACGTCGTCGGTATGTGTTCCGCTAGTTTCCTTAAGACTCCAAAAACAAATGCAGTTTAAGTTTGAATTTCAAAATGATTTTGAATACAGAACGCCGTTAAATTGAGACGGTTTATTCCGGTGTGTGTTACGATGGTCGATATGCAAAACGCGCCGGCCGCACGTCGCTGCGCAGATAAATGCCCCGCTATGATATTTATTATCAACAGTTTCTGTTTTCATTTTATACACTTTTTAAAAAGACATGTGTCTTATGTTTCAAAACTTATACAGAACTACATACCTATTTTACAAAGAAACTTGTATTTTTGATTCGTAGATAGTTTAGTACATAACGTAGTTTCAGAGTAGATCTAACTTGATCCCAAAGTTAAAGCGGTTTTATAATGTTTGTCGCCTTAAGTTCTGTTTTGTGTGATATTTAATAATTTTTTTCACTAATAAGTGACGAAGATTTTATATCACACTATTCGCGGGCCCAATATTACAGAGTTCTATCTTTCACTTTTAACCAATTGAAGTTTGAACACTGTCATCGTTACATATAGTCTAATTTCAACTACCCTGAAAATGTAACATAGAACACTGTAACTTTGGGCCAGCGTATTGCTGTTACCAATTCAAAATAATAAACTTTTCTAAGCATAGCATACTTTAGCATGTTCTAATTCTATAAAAAAAACTCGTTCCAAATTCAAACTCCCCACTTTTCGGCCAGCGCTAAAATAAATCTTTCCCTCCATAAATCCACAATATAAATATTCAAGGCGTACGATGCGTTCTGAAGGCCATCCATTTTGTAAAATATATGAAAGCCACTCGCTACTTGATAATAGTCGGTATGTCGGTAACTTGTAATTACAACGTATCGCCCATCGCATCGCCGCGAGTGAGTTTGGTAACCGTTTTGGTGCGTTCGAAATTCGGTTTTTTAATTTCTGTGAATTTTTAAATTTTTTTTTAACGGGATTTATTAGTGGCCAGCGCTTGTTTTGTTGGTTGACAGAAAGTTTTTGTTAAAAATATTTTATTTCGGGCTCTCGGAATAATATTACCTATTTATATGGGTATAAGCTAGTTTCATGAGTGAGTATGGAAATAATACTTAGATATTCGTAGTCATATAAAAAAAAACAAACCCGAGATGAACTATATTCCGAATGAGAACCTTGGAAACGTCATACACATTGTGTGTATGTAATAATTCGTTACAACTGTATGGTTAAAGATGACTGTCACTTTCAAAGCGACAGCTCTCAAAGGCTCCCATGTTCCCATACAAATTACATACATACATACAAACGGGTCATGTCGGCACGGATAGACGGACAGACGAAACAATGGCGTGCCGTGAGGCGGGCACACCCCTGTAGTGATGTGACCAGTCGATGGACAGATAGTGGTGGGATTGTGTCGATTGAATTTATCGATTTCATATTTTTATTGTTATTGCTTGATTTATCAATGAAATATTTAGTTATCATAGAAAACAGAAAAATTCACATATACTGTAGTTAGATGAGCATCAAACAATGTATTGCTGGTTCTAAAATAAAAAATATAAGTAAATGTATTTTTTTTAGTTTATTTTTTGTTAACGTCTCAGACTATCCAAAGGTTATCTGGAAGAGATTTCTGTTTAGCGATAAATCCTCCCGTTGTTTACCTCTGCTTGACTGCATTATTTCCTTTTCTACTCTATTTTAAGGTGTGCAATAAAGAATTATGTATTGTATCTTTAAGATTTCTGATCAGATGTATCATCCTTTTTTTGGGTTTTCCCAAGAAGTAACAGTATAGAGTTGTTTAAAAGGAACACGTTTTAAAGGGTTGACAACAAGGGTGGTGCCTACTTCTAGAACAAATGTGCCCCTTTTTATCCCTTTCTATTCTGTATAGTAATAAAAGAGACAACTGATGATGTGTTGCTCGAAAAGCAAAATAACCAACTATGTCAATTTGGCTGTGATGGCAGTTTTCCTATCATACTCAATTATTACCATGCACAAAAACCGCCACGCAAAAAACGCCAAATATGCGTTTTTTCTATGACTCGATTTAATTTTACTTTTATTTTAATTGTTTGTTGCTAAAGAGGTTACAGTAACACACTTAACGGAAGAACTTAGCTCAGTGGAAGTAACGTTGCCTGCGAAGCTGAAGGTCTTGAGTTCAAATGACGGTAAAGGCTAATATTTGAGTAATGAGCATTGAAATTTGTTCCTGACTCTTGGATGTTTTCTATCTATTAAATATACCGTCGTTTAGTACTCATACCACAAGCCTTACTGAGCTTACTATGAGTCTAGTTCGATTTGTGTAAAATTCAACTGCCTCTAACATTCTGTGAAAATAACGAGTGTTTACCTAATACAGTTTAAGAGTTAAAGCTCTGGGAAAGACAGACATACATACAGTCAAGCAGAGTGACAACGGACGCTAAGAAATAGGATTTTGTCAGTACCATCTGAGAACGCTAAGGAACTCTTAGCTTGCATGGAAAGTTTCTCTACTTACCATAATAATTTGAAACCGGACAACGTCACAGGCGAAAGCTAGTCTACTGTAAACTATATTACAACAGTGGAGCCACTTTCCTCGCGGGCCGGGTTCCGCCCACCTCGCCGCCTACCGTACCCCGAATAAGAAACGGCCGGCAAAAAACAATAAAATCTTTTTCCTTCAACAAAGAGCGTTTTTTAAAAAACATCGGGCAGTACTAACGGGCGGTTGAAACGCTGATCACATTATCTTTCTTCTAAACGCTTTAAAAGTTTATTACGCAACGATATATCCTGGTTTCCTAATGCACTAGTAGTTAGGAATGAATCAATTATTTTTAGTATGGGAAAAACCGAGTTTTAACTGAAACCGACGGTTTTTTTTCATACAAATCGATTAACCGATTGCATTTCCCTACCTAGTAGGTATTATAGTATACAAAAACAAGAGCTACCTAGAAACATTCAAACTTATGTTCAAGTCTATCAAGACACTGACGTCAAGCTCACAAAGGTCCTTTTTAGGGTTCCGTAGCCAAAATGGCAAAAACGGAACCCTTATAGTTTCGTCATGTCCATCCGTCCGTCCGTCCGTATGTTACTATATGATCTATTCATCGATCTATTGATGAAATGTGTAGTATAGATGTTTTGTATAAGCCGCTAGTAAGTTTGATAATTAAATAACAAAAAAAAAATCTAGGGGGGGCACTCCATACATGTACCAAACCAAAACTGTTTTTTTTGCAGTAATTATGTGGCACATACATCGACAGTTTTTTTTTAAAGATTTCTAGGTTTCTAAAGAATTAGTGTGGGGACATAATTTATGCTACTGTCGGAGCGATTATTTCCGAAAATATTCACTGAATATGAATATGAATTAAAAACATTTTTTACAAACTTATAGTACTGTAAACGCCCGTGTACACTGCCGCTAAGAAAGTTAACCAAAGCCGTTTTGTGAAGTAAAATAATAAAAAAAACCATAAAGAGGTGCATACCTTAAGCATGTATTAAAGACTCTGGGAATCAAATTATTATTTTTAATTACGTTAAGGACTAAATTACAAAATGCACTTATTAATATGATAGCTTTTTAGTTGCGTGTACCAATAGCTGAAACTTGAGAGATATTTACGGAGCTAGTCTTGTACCCTACTAAAGCTTAGTGCTACACTTAAGCACTAAGCTATACATAGAGGGTATAGAGAAGATGGAAAGAAAAGCAAAAAAATACAAACAGTCGAACATAAAACCTCTTTTCTGGAAGTTGGATAAACATATATGTTCATCTATAGATGAACTTATCAGAGTAGTCAAAAATATCTGAACATGAACTCTAACGCTTTTCCAATAGAGTCGTGTTCATTTGTAAGGACCTTATTTGCTGGGATATATCTGACAGCGACACTACTATTATAAAGCATCAATAAGTTTCTGTCAAAAAAAATGCCATTTTTTTATCGCCGACTGTATTTTTCTTTGAACATCCATCAACTACTCACCGAGACGATTCTAAAGAGCCCAAACTCGGTAGGATTGAGTTATTTCCATACAGAGTTCCTATGACCACCTTCCTGCTCCATCATCAGATCAGCTCGATGTTATCATACTATTGCATTGTCCCGAACTTACATAAATATTCCAAATATTTTAGCTCAATTGAAAGGGAAGTAGGTCAAATTAAAGTTGCAAGATTTGACCCGAATATACATCTTTACATTTAATATACTATTATAAATTTTAACATATTTTCAAAAAAAAAAAAATTGTTTTGTTTTGTTTGTATGTTCGCGTGTGTCGTTGTGGCATCATCAAGCCAAATCGGCTAAACGGATTTCAACTATATTTGGTACACGGGTGCCGGAGCCTTTCTGCCCCAACGGCCATCGGTTTTTCGAACTATGTGCCCTGCCCATTGCCACTTCAGTTTGCTTAGTTAATAAAAAAAATAAAATAAAAATAAATATCACAGGATTATTTTACACAAATCGAACTAGTCCCATGGTAAGCTCAATAAGGCTTATGTTATGGTTACTAGACGACGATATATTTAATAGATATATTACTTATATACATAGAAAATATCCAAGACTCTGGAACAAATATTTATGCTCATCACACAAATATTTGCCCTTACCGGGATTTGAACCCAGGACCTTCAGCTTCGCAGGCAACGTTATATATAGTTAATTTATATCATAATTAAATATTTTAATTGTAAGATCAAAACCCATGTCTAACTTATATGAATATTATAAATTAAAAACTACCAGATTTACCTAATCGCCGCCATCTATATTAATACTCGTAAAAGTATTTTCTAAAGTATATATTAAAATGTCGTAAAAACTTTTATTTCCCTACAGACACAGCTGGCGAGCTGGAGACTGTTAATGTTAATGTTAATAACAGACGTCAAACACTTTTAATTGTTGGTTACGTTTTTTAAGTTTTCGAAAGAAAAAGTTTCGCTTTCGGCGCGCGTGGGTACTAGCGAGAAGACAAGTGTTAGTTTATTGATTCTCTAAAATTAAAAAAAGAAATTAAGATTATTTTCAGGTGGGGTAAACACCGGGGTAAGAGGAACGTTGTAAATGTGATACTGAAAACTGACATATGTCATATAAATTGCCGCATGCAGTATTTCCGGACCGATGCGATCTTCAAACCTTCAAGAAAAGAGCGTACTCCCACCTGAAAGGCCGGCAACGCACTTGTGACTCCTCTGGTGATGCAAGTGTCTATGGGCGACGGTGATCGCTTACCATCAGGCGACCCGTCTGCTCGTTTGCCCCCCTATGCCATAAAAAAATATATATATATGTGTCAATGTAAATAGAGTTGGGTTAATTACATGGATTCTCTTTTCCCACGAAACACACTTGTTTCCCTTGACCCACCTGACCTTATACTTAATTATAAGGCTCTGAACATCCCCCTCTTAGCAATAAAGGATTTGGAGGTCGCTGAATCGTTTTTTTTTTAACTACTGGGTTTTTTTTCCCAGTAGTTACCACTGATAAGGATGCGAAAAAATCCCTGCTGTAACTAGTGGTAACAAGTTGGTGGTAATAGGTGGGAATAGCCCGGGTGGACATCCACAGATGGTTATGATTTTTTTTAATAGTTATAAAAAAGAGGATTATGATTTTTTTTCCTTATCTCAGTTCCGGGCACTAGTCCTGGTGAAAGCTTTATCCAAATTTTTTCTACTTTTTTAATGAGACTAGCACTTGTGTGCTTGGTGTTCCAGAGCTGTAGATCCCCAATCGCGGTCCTAAGGCTAGGGCCACTCCCCTCTTCTACGATTTTTGGGACCCCGCCCACTTCGGTGACGCCGCGGGCTAATCCTCGAAAATGTTTATCAGATACACTATCCTTACTTGTCCTTAGTAAAAAGATCTAAGGAAGAATCTTAAAATACACCTGTTATAGCTTACGTTGCGAACTACTTCTATCTTTCAGCCACGGACGTCCACTGCTGAACATATGCCCTTTTAGTTCGCCACAGAGTGTGATCCAGCGCAGACCGCATACACTGACTCCCCGCGACCCATACGAGGTCATCCGTCCACCTAGTCGGGGCTGGCCTACGCTGCGCTTTCCTAAGCGTGTAGAGATGTGTAGCTCGCTAGTGAGTGATTCAAACGAGCTATATCATTTGGTTTAGGTCACTAGCTCCTTCGCTCACTGAAGATTCAAGTAGCTCAGAATCTCATCCGTCATCTCAGTATTGCTCGCTCGATCTCGCTCATGAATGAATGTCGCCGTGCTGCCGTGCCCGGTCGAGCCAAACGAGAGACACGATCTCTAGTTCTCTACTCACTCGTGAACGATATAGTCTAAAGATCTACTGAGCTAAATGAGTGATACATATCTCGGTGAGCTAAAGACAAATGTCACTCTTTTCACGTTAGTGACACATTCTGCGTCTTTAGTCGCCACTCCAGGACTTTACTGCCCCAACAGCCATCCGTTCTCCGGACTACATGGCCCGCCCATTGCCACTTCAATAATGCAATACTGTGAGCTATATAGGTTACTTTGGTTCTTCTGCGGATATATAGATAATACCCTATAAGAAAGTGTCAAGCGGAAAGCAGTAGATAATAGTTCCAAATCAGTCCAGAATGGCGCTAGAGTAGCAAGATAGTATGAAGTCGACAACCAATTACCTAGGACCATTAAAACAAGAGGACTGACCATCTCCATACAAAAAGCCGTTCCCCGATATGTACAAGATTTTTTTTACAATTATTCAACTGCATGACACAGAATTTAAATGTTGCGATTTATTTATTATTAGCAATTTGCGAACAAATTTTTAGTGTACTATGTTTACTATAAATATATAAATATTCAATTATAACATCGTTAAATGTTTGGTTTTAAAGCGCCATCTTGTTTTTGCCAGAATATCTCCTTGCGATCGGAACACGATCCAAAGTATGGCAAGTGTCAGTCCTCTTGTTTTAACCCTTTAATTCGCAATGTAAAGAATACTTAACATGAGATGTAAAAAAATATAGTGACCTAAAGTTTATTTAAATCCACATTTTTTATAAATAAAATGATAGTCTAAAACTAAACGCATCTTTGAGAAGCGAGGTCATTGCCCAGGCGCACGCATTTTGACAGTTAGAGGCAAGATGGCGCCGCGACAACAATCGACCGTAGGACGCAAGGTAAAATTAAATGTTTAAAAATGTTTATTCCGGTAATTTCAATCAAATTTCTTTTGCAATGTGTTCTTGAGGGTGTGTAATTCGTGTTTTCATGCTTTTCTAACACAATGAAAGAGGAACTAACACAGGGCTGGACAACAATTATGCGTGTTAAGAATACTTAGCATTGCGAGACCCGTAGAAATGCACCTAAAGTAACGCGTGTTAAGCATTCTTAGCAATGCGCAGCTATGAGTAATTCACATTCGTTTTGAGTTGTTAAGTATTTTTTACATTGCGAAGATAAGGTACATATTATAAGGGATGCATTATACAATAATTTTCATGTTAACATTTTTATTTCTTTGTTTATTTGGGGCCATTATGCTAATTTGCGATCACTAAGCTGAGTTAGCAATTCTAAGAAGTTTTTTTTTCTTGTTTTATGATGAATTTCCTATTCCATGACTACATAAAAACAAAACCTGAACTAATCCTTACTAACTCCTCCTGCTTACTCGTCGTATACCTACTTATAACTGGCGATGGCGTAATGACTCTAGCTATGTTTGTTTTGTTTTTCCCACTAACATAATGCCTGGGTGATGCCTTGATTGCTGCATGTTTTCTTTTGGTTTATTGTTGGACAGGGCAAAATAAAATGGGGCCGGATTAACAAAATTATGGCGCTCGTACCACCAGAGTACGCCGCCTCTTCTGATAGTAGCAGTGAAGAAGAAGGCGAGATTACGTTACCTCAAAACACTGGCGATGCTGGTGACCTCTCCGACGCGAGTTCTGAACCCCGATCTATACCTTAGTCTCTCGAGAGGCTGGATTTACTCAATTCAGACGATGAGACTGAACCGTCTTTTCCCGCTCTAACAGATGAAGACACCAGAACAGCCATTCCACTATCACCTGTCATTCGTGCTACGTATCCAGAATCCCCTCAAGTTCCACTGCCAACACTCAATGTATCATCCATTTTATCGCCATGCACACCTTCACCAGCACCACAGACCAGGTCGAAACGCAAAGCTACAAACCAGCCACCCCGCGTAGTTAAGAAAAAGAAATTCGTTAGAAAACCACTGATCTTTACCTGGAAAGCTACACAATTCATCCATCGCGCCGTTATTGACAGAGCTGAACCGGCAGTGCCACCCGAAGTCGAAATGAAGTGTCCAAGCGATTATTTTCTGAAGTTTTTTTCCGAAGATATCATGCTTATGATCAGAGAACAAACTAACCTTTTCTCGGTACAGTCAAGCGAATCGGCCAAATGTTTAAATGCCACTGTCGATGACATTCGGGACTTTATAGCAATAACACTTATAATGGGTATAGTCCCGATGCCGTCCTATAGAGACTACTGGTGCAAAGAGTTGCGATTCGCACCTATCGCTGACGTAATGTCACTAAAAAAATATGAGAGTATCAGGCGATATCTACATTTTGTAGATAATACAACAATGGACACGGATCGGTATTTTAAAATACGTCCCCTTTTAGAAGCCATCAGGCAAAATTGTCTGAAACTGGAAGAGGAGAAAAGATACAGCATCGATGAGATGATGGTGCCTTATAAAGGTACTCGAGCTGGCAGCCGCCGCCAATACCTCCCAAAGAAACCAAAAAAATGGGGGTTTAAATTGTTTGTACGGGCCGGTGTATCTGGGTTGGTATACGATATTCTTCCGTACGGTGGCGATGACACTTTTCGATTCTGTTCGTTTACAGATTACGAAGATAGTTTGGGGCTTGGGGCAAAAGTTGTCATAGCGCTTTGCAAAACCATAAAGACAAAACCATCCGTCGTATATTTTGACAACTTTTTCACCTCGCTCGAGCTAATTCGTCATCTGCGTCATGATCAGGGCATATTTAGTCTCGGGACTATAAAAAATAACCGGCTTAGGGGGTGCCAACAAAAATTACCCACTGACAAACAACTGACTAAAAAGGATCGGGGCACTAGCAAGCAATTAGTTTGCCAAAAGAATAAGATAGTTGTTGTTAAGTGGGTAGACAATAAAGTTGTAACATTAGCAAGCTCATTTGTTGATTGTTATCCCATGGAGTCCATACAACGATATTCCAAAATCAAAAAAGCTCGAGTTAATGTGGAATGCCCTCAGATTGTGAAACAATATAATGCTCATATGGGAGGCGTGGATTTAGCCGACATGTTGGTGGCCTTGTACCGGTCAAATTTTAAAACAAAGCGCTGGTATATGGCTATATTCTCCCAACTATTAGATATATGCGTAAATAACGCCTGGTTGTTGTATCGGCGACAAGCGACCAACGCAGAAAAGACAATGCCACTGAAGAAATTTAGGCATCAGATAGCGACAGAGCTCTTAAAACGAGAAAGGTCTGGGCCATGTAATACCAACGCTGTGATTGTACCTGCCAAAAAAGTAACGGCAGTTTCGAGACCCCCACCAGTCGTCCAGTATGATAGCATAGGACATTTGCCAGTCTACTCTTCTTACGGAAGATGTAGGCATTGCAAGAATGGCAACACAAACATGGAATGCTCGAAATGCAAAGTAAGGTTGTGTCTTGTAACGAAACGAAACTGTTTCTACTCTTTTCACGTTGCTCATTAAATGTAATATTAAAATATATATAAAAAGTTTTTTTTATTTATTATCTCTACACAATGTGCAAAGTCAAGAATACTTCACACTGGATACCACTGGTCATTTGTTGAGAGTTGGGCAATGTTAAGTATTCTTAGCAGGTGTTTTCTAAAAAAGGAAATATAAAGGATTTTTTTTATTATTTTTTTGGAGTTAATATTTCCTGTTACAACTCATTTAAGCGCAAAATAACAAAAAAATAATAAAAAAAAATGTTGGGCGTTAAAGGGTTAATGGTTCTTGCAATTACAAAATATTTTTATCGAAATGTTACTCAATCCTTCGTTCTTCTTCTGATGCAAATATTCAATCGTGTTCATAATATTTTTTCTTCCATAGATGTGGATTTTTTTTGGAATTATAATGGTAATTTATTTTACAAACTTGCTACAGTAGCGCCACCGATTTAACGCTTTTTGACGGATACTAGATATATAGAAATTCCCTCCTTAGTTTTCTACACTCCACATTTCAATACCTATAAACATCAGGCAGGAAAAGTGTCAATACAATTATAAAGTTGTAAAAATTTTTTTTTGAAGTTTTAGCTATGTCTGTATGTGTCATTATGACTTCATCATGCCAAAACGGCTCAAGGGATTTCAAATATTTTTGGTACACGGGTAGCTGGGCATCTCCAGATGGTTATAGGATACTTTTTTTATTCATTCGGTAGAGCCTGCCTACCCCAGTGTGGGATACAGGCGTAAGTATAATGTATGTACCTATGTATGTTTTAATCAGATACTCCATCCTTAATACTTGTCTACCTTAGCAAAAATATTTGAACCTAAATTATTTGATATATCATAGCATTTTATCAAAATTAAAAAAATCCTGTCAATGAATTAACTTTTGTCAGTTACACATAATGTTGCTATCGTTTTACACGCGGGCATTTAGTGATAGCGTGTATCGCGCGATAATTATAACGATTTTCGGGACTCCGCCCACAGCGGTGACGCCGCAGGCTAGGCCTCCCTTTTTAAGGCTCCGTCTGCTTATCAGATCTAAAGTCTAATCAATCCTTATTTGTCCCTCTTTGAAAAATATTTTTTACAATAAAAATCACCGTTTTGTTCACTGTCAAATTTTCGTTTTAACTAAAAACCGTCGTCATGAATAACATTTTTTTTTCACGTAGTTTCGGTCATCTAAGTAAATTCAAATACAAATTTCTTTATTTGCCAGAATATGGTAACAGTGTAAGGTGTCTCCTATACTATTATCAAATTATAAAAATGAAATGTCTGTACATTGAATATATTTTCAAAAACAATATTGTAACGTTTACGTGTCCTTGCGGCTTCATCACGCCAAATCGGCTGAACGGATTTCAACTATTGTTGATACACGGGTAGCTGGGTATCTCCAGATGGTAATAGGATACTTTTTACCCGACTACGCTGAAGGAAAAAAGAGGGTTATGATTTTTTTCTCCGCCGCGGACGAAGTTTGCGGGTACCTTTCTAATAAAGCTATATATTGAAATAAAACAATTTAACGGATTATATCGCGTATATTATCTCATTTTAGTTCCCCACGTTTCGGAAGCTTTCCAGCAGGTCACGGGAGGATCATGGTCATGCGTGAACACGCGATATAATCCGTTAAATTGTTTTATTTCAATGAGTAATAATCGCGGAAACAGAAGAAAATATTAAAGCTATATATTTACATCATATTCAACCTACATGCAGGTGTGTAAATTTCATATAATCGTAATTGATACTATTTTATGGCATCTTTACTTAAAAAGCATATTGTGCAAAAAGTGATAATCAGATTGTTTTGTGGCGTAGTAATCTAAAATATAGCTTTGTTAAACTGTCATTTACAATTCTTTTTTACTGCTTATAGGTTGTCAGCGATGTCCCCCACTTTTGTATGAAAATAAGGTATTTACCGCTGCGTTACGACCTTTTTACGGCTATAATGATCAATGTATGACTTTTCGTATATAAGACTCCATAAATCGGTAAAGGAACTTATGCTTAGCATGTTAATTTTATAAATCTTTTCTTGAATATTGGTTATTTATTTGATAAACTAAAGTTTTTAGTGAAAAGAGAATGACCCAACTAACTTCCATATCATAGAAATCCAAGTATCTACAGATATCGTTGCGTAATCTACAGACAAGTCATTAATTGTAGCAGAGTATACTTCCCGACGCGGTGGGCGGTACACTCGGCCTCGCCTGTCCGTTTTGAGGCCGTTTTCTTTTTGCTAACCGTACCGCGGCCGTCAACCGTGCATTAGTACAGTCAACAAACACGGATACAAGGCATATCCGAATACTGATAATCCAGGAGAGATTTTATAAGTAAACTAGAAGGGGCTCGCAAATTTGTTCAAGGAGGCGAAAGAGACATAACCCCTGGTTTTTTCTTCAGCGGGCCTATGAACACGCGATAAATGATATGATAACGCGCCTGTTACTCTCGCACTCACATACGTGTCAGAAGGTGACGGCAGCTTTGTCACTTATTTATCGCGTGACAAACGCAGCCATCATAGGCCCGCTGCTTAGTCGGGTAAAAAGTATCCTATATCGCTGGGCATCCACAGGTAATTATAGGATACTAGCTTCTGCCCGCGACTTCGTCCGCCTTAAATTCATTTATCGCGGATAAGGGTTTTTTTCCTGGATAAAAAGTAGCCTATGTCCTTCCCCGGGACTCAAACTATCTCCATACCAAATTTCTTCCAAATCGGTTCAGCGGTTTAAGCGTGAAGAGGTAACAGGCAGACAGACACACTTTCGCATTTATAATATTAGTATGGATTTTTTAAACGACTACGATGTCGAAAAAAAGAAGGGTTATGACTTTTCCTCCTCTGCGAACAAAGTGGCGAGCGCTGTCTAGTAAATAAACAAACATGACAACTTTTTATCACGTCAAGCGTGTTTCATATCGAAACGAAGTTAAACCGACTTCTGACCTGAATTTTAACCTGTTGCTGCAACCGGTTACAGTAACCTTTAATATTAACGCATATGGGTTAAATTTATTATGAAAGTGGTTCACGTAATCTTAATTAACAATTTTCAGTATGACACTTCGCACAATAGCGATATTAATGGTATGATGAGTGAATATGCGAAATGGCAGTTTCTATGGTAGAAATACAAAAAAAATGAGATCGACACCTTTACACGCGCTTGCTGGTACGCGGACTCCTCTCGAGAACCTTTCTGCCCCAACGGCCATCGGTTTTTTGAACTATGTGCCCTGCCACGGGACTTGATTGGCTATAAATATGTTTGGAATATGACTTGGTGACCATGGGCTTTATGAGACGTCTAAAACGTTGAGGTAAATAAAAAAAATAAGCAATTAAGTTTGTTCTCTCGAGATTTGCAATTTTCTCGAAAGTTGAAAATCGCATGAGTTTAAATCATAAAATATCTACTCCCTTTGAAAGGTAATCAATTCATCAGTTATTTAAAATAATAATTAATGCTAACTATAGCGCTAGTTTTCTTAAAGAAAAAGATAATCTATTGGTAGTACTTTACTATTTAATTGCCATTGGATCTGCAACTGCGTACCAAATTTCAAGTCAAAACAAAGTGAAATTTAATAATTTGAGCCTGTTTGGGCATGCGACTTAATAAAGATTTATAAAATGGGTAAGTTTTGTTTCTAATACAACTGTATTTATTTGGCTTAACGACAATATTCACTATTTTTTTGTTTATAGTAACCATGAAAAATAGAGAATGTCACAAAATAAAAGTTTATTGTTCCTAACATTCATAAATAAATATCAGGGACAATACACAAATCTAATTTGTCTCAAACTAAGCAAAGCTTGTACTATGGGTACTATGCGACTATATATAAACAAAATAAATTAATAAATTATGAGACTTAAATACATAGAAAACATCTAAGACCTAGGCACAAACATACAGTTCTTAACATGAATAAATAAATAAAAATAAATATTAAGGGACAATTTTACACAAATCGAACTAGCCCCATGGTAAGCTCAATAAGGCTTGTGTTATGGGTACTAGACGACGATATATTTAATAGATATATTACTTATATACATAGAAAACATCCAAGACTCAGGAACAAATATTTATGCTCATCACACAAATATTTGCCCTTACCGGGATTTGAACCTAGGACCTCAGCTTCGCAGGCAACGTTACTCCCACTGAGCCAAACCGGTCGTCACACTACACATAACAAATATACAATACACTTAAGATTCTCTTTCGCTTGTGCGGCTTGTGGCACGTAAACTAGTGAACAGTAATACATCTTAATACAAAGAGTTAACAACTGTTTGTAAATAAGTTAATAGAGTAATGAGTTGGTTAGTTAGTTAGTCGGCAATTAAGTTGGAAATTTATGTTTTCGTCGTTGTCACTAATCTTAATGAAGTCAATTGAATGATACTTTTACTAGCAGGTTTTGGACAGATGTCTTACCAACTGGAATACAGAGAAATAATAGGCATTATGACTGAGTATGAAAATCAAAATTCTAATAAGTCATTCAGCTAGATAATAAAAAAATATTGGACACGTATTTTTTGAAAATAATAAAAAAAAGTTATTAAAAAAAAACAAAAAACCCGACTGCGTTAAAAACTAAAAAGAAAAAGACAAGTCCAGTACCCCAGAAATTTGTTTAGTTATACATGATCGACACTCACTATATAACAAATAATAAATTCCCCTTATGCGGCCTACGAATCTGCACACCGACCAGTCATTCCTTACCCTTGAGGAGGCCGAAATATGATGATGATGATGTTAGTTATTAACGGTCATTTAATGACTGATTATGACGTTGACAGCTGTAAATAACTGTGTCGACACGGTTGGTTCAGTGGATTGCACAACGGCCTACGAAGCTGGCGGTCCCGGGTTCGAATCCCGGCCAGGGCAAGTGTTTGTGTGATTAGCACGAAAGTTTGTTCCTGGGTCTTGGATGTTTTCTATGTATTTAAGTATTATAATTTATCTGTATATTATGTATATCGTCGCCTAGTACCCATAGTACAAGCTTTGCTTAGTTTGGGACTGGTTCGATTTGTGTAAGATTGTCCCTGTGTTAAAACAAAAACTGAAACAACAAACACACACACTGACAATTTCGTATAAGCTAACATGAGATTGCTCGTAAGTTCTTTTTTTGTGTGCGTTTGTAGAAATATAAATATTTCATTAGTGTGCTGTACGTGTTTACTTCAGCTCCCACTACCTCTAATAAAATTGATCAGTAATGACGCGATGGTGTTGTCTCTGTTCGTCAAATGCTCTAAATTTTAATATTACGACACAATATTGTAAAAATAATTTCAAATTTAGAATCGCGTTCAAATGCACACGCAACGGAAAAAACGGTCTTCCTATCGTGCAAAGGAAATTGAAGCGTAAATTAATATTTTCCGACGTACGTTTTCCTACACAACGGTCAATGCTTCAAGGTCGATTATACACTGACCGCCGAAATGATTTCTAATACGCTTTCCTTAATTGAAGGCTGTTAGGGGATTAAGGTGTGTTCTCATTTGAGTCCCAAATCAAAGCTATCATTACTAAGTATTGACAAATTACAAAAAGTACCTACATTTGACTTCAGTACTAGGAAGTTGGTATACATTGACGCGCATCAGGCGTAAGAAGTGGACGTTCTCTTCTTGACCGGTGCAATGAATGCAAAGAATATCGGTTACTCTCTCTCGCGCGGGGTTCGCTCTATCGCTCTATCGCCCACTCACGCCAATGTGTAGTATCGGTATAACAGCAACTTTGAGCTCAGGCTCTCTCAAGTTAATCAGAAACCTAAGTATGTAAATATAGAACTATGAAGTCATAGAAATGTTTACCTTCATTATGTTCTAACAGTTTAGACCGTTCTTACGGGGTTAGAATTCGATAGAACAAATAGGAAGTAGGTACCGAATTTCGTCCACCAATGCAAAGACATATTCAAAATTCAAAATCTTCGAACTCGTTCTGAATTCAAAATTCGAATTCGAACGTTAAAGTTTGATGCGTCAAGCTGGGTTGCCGCGCTAAAAAATTCACTCGAGGCTAAATTGTAGTGCCGCGAAGGCAGATTAAATATTTACCGCTGGTATAACTGGCGTGTTTTGACATCGATTTGTTTTAAGAATGGAAAAGGCATTTCTGGTGTGAAAATTAGCGTTTAGAAACCGAGTATTAAGTAGGGTAAGTATAACTTTTATTCCGAGTATTTGTCGAGAATTCACCGTGGTCTTAGAATTTGCTGAAAGAATATACATTTGAAACACCGTCATATTTAAAACATAAAGTTTCTGATGTTAAAAAAAACGTACTTCAGTAACATTAATTTGTTATTGACCTTTGTTACTCTAGAATTACGTAACAAAAAGTACCAAAAAAGAAATTGCCATATGAAAAATATATTTTCTTTCAATACTTAGCAACTTGACGCCTCGGTCGTATATTAAATGTTTTTAACAGCTCGACTATTTTACCGTAATGACAGGTTTAGAAAAAAAAAGTTAACAGTTGTTTCGTAAGAAAATTACAGGGTGACAGTGGTGGTGTCATAATTTTATTATACCGTAATTCGACTTTCGTATTTTGACCGTTAAATTGTCTTTGTATAATTTTGTCACTTGTACGTTATAACACCATTTTGTCGGATTTTGGGATAATTAGATATCTTTTTTCTTTAAGTATTTCATATAACATTATTGTGACATTATTCTGATTATATTACGTACAAATCTCGTTTATTTACTTTTTCAGTTTATATATATTACTTTCTGTGTTTGTTATTTATACAAAATTATGTGAATATTCTTGTCTGATAACAAATGAAAAGTGAAGCAATATCTACACTATTTATAATAATTAAAAGCATAAAAACGATTTTTTTTTCATCGGATTCACCCTGCGTTCATGATACCTGCCAGTACCTACAAAGCACCTCTTAAGAGTTTTATATACTTTTTTTTCTATTATAAAATAAGGTAAAAGTACGGAATGATAAACAAATATATTTTGACTGAAACTCACCATCTTTAGGCGGACTCGAGCACTGCGGCGCGTACGACCCCAGGTGATACCCGTATGTGTTCTGATGCATAGGAGGGAAAGGATAACCCAAGGACCTTGGACTCGGAAACCCTGACGCCTCATGAGGGTTTTGCTGCCCCCCTGGACTCCCAAAATGGTGGGGGTGCTGATACCCCCCCTTAAACCCATACCCGTGCTGCTGCAGCTCAATAAAAGCTGATTTAGAAGACACGTTAGTCGGGGTTGAGTTGGCAGAGTTAGGGTCATGGGGGGTCTGGGAGCCCAGGTGATGGTGGTGGTCTAGGGCCTCCTGGGTCGTCATAGCGGGCTGCGGGGTGGAAGGGCCCCCCGCGTCAGAGGACGTGGGAGGCCCGAAGGGATCTGAGAAACTCAGGGTGGGTTTTGGGGACTGGATTCGGGTAATTTTGAGGGTTGTTGGGGCCCGGGTGGTGCGCCGCTGGCTTAGCCTGGAACAAGAGAACAACATCAATTTAAGCAAAGGTCACCATTGAAATATACAAGAAGAACCGTGGTTGTTACAAAAAAAAAATCTGGCTATTGTCCTTAGAAGCAAATTATAGTCAATTAGTGGCAACACCAAACGTCATCTGCAAATACTCTGTCAAAAGTGTTACAAAACAAATTACCATCACTCAGTTCTACTTTCATTAGCCAGACTCTTGCAGCTGAAGCTGTCTGAGCCCAAAATCGAATTCAAGGAACAGTGGAAAGGACCAAATCTTCTGTTAACTACTCATCTTTTTATACTAACAAGTGGAGTATTAAGGGGCTTCCAACTCTGAATGACCTTCGATCCGTAGCTCTTCACTTTTCTGTGGTATATATCTCATCATGTTGACAACGACTGACCGTCTTTACCAATACACTGATTCAGTTTCTGTGCACGAGTCACCAAAACTAAGTTAAACGACATCAAACTTTGTTATTTTTACGACTAAAAACCAGTTTTTGCTACTTTTCTTAAAAAATACGCGTCTTTTAAGGAAAAAGCTTGCGTAGCATGTTAGGTGTTATCATAATGAACAATTAGACTTAGGTTTTGAGTGTATTAAAGATTTATTGAGAAACTAAATACGGAATCTTTATTTTTATAGACCTCTCTGTAAAAATACAAAGTTAAATGCAAAAAGAATATATTTAAAAAGCATGTTTAGTAAAGGTTTTATTAGCATTCCAGGGATTAAATACACAATAAAAACCTTCAAAAATCGTACATTTTCGCTTGGAGCCCCTTATGTAGCTTAGATAGAAAATAAAAATAGCATAGTATTTAAAAACTTAATTGCCTTTGTATGACTCCAATTTATTTCTACTAAGGGATTTCTTCACCGTCCATGTTACATTCGATTGTCTCCAGCCGGTTCATTCGTTCACTCATTCAATTGACCGTGACGACTTTTAAATTGTTTCCAGAAAATTCGTACGACCTCCGCTGACCCCGTGGGAGGCGTTCGAAATACGAATTCGTATTTTTGTTTAGAATTTTCAAACCGTTACGCGTGGGTGTTGCCAGATTATAAATTAATTTTCTACTAAAATAAATATGATTGCATAATTGTTCAGTTTCTTGAAAATTCACAGACTTTTGGCGACGCACATAAGTTTAAAAGGGTTTGATCTGACATTTGTATACCTTTTTTAACATCTCAACCCGTTTGTTTGGATTATGGTTACGAGTGACAGGTATGCCAACGAAATGTCAGTCAAAATGTCAGATTTGTATCAAAGCTGACCCCAGTACGACTTGTGGTGTTTATGGAGTGTCAAAATAATTATCAAGTGCTTAGTTTTAGTGTGTAATAGTTTGCGTATCGTGGGAAGTACGCAATAAAAGGATCATAAAACCGATGCTCTAAATTAATAAAACGCACGGATTTCCACAACAACTCATGCTTGACGGCCCAAAGGAAATACCAGTGAATCATCAATGAACCGCAAAATTTCTGATACTAGGAATAAAGCATCGACATTGGTTCTCTCTGAGCCAGTTTTCAGTTTATTTCAAACTAGAATTTACCCGCAACTTTGCTGTCGGAAAAGTACAGTAAAACCAAAGTGTTAATAGTACTCGGCTGTTTATTGCTGTCCTTCTCTCACGCGCACTAGGCAATATATTTCTCACTCGTGTTCCATAGACACACGCAAATTGCCGAATACTTTGACTTAATTCTAGTTTCACTGTATCCAATACCTGATCTATCTGTGTTTGTCACATTTCATCTAAAGCCGTTTGATAATGAGCATTTTATTGAATAACAAACATTGAAACATCAAACCATCCAAACATTTTCACAAAATATCATTTCTATATTATTTAAAAAGTTACAAAAGTGAAACATCTGTACAATGAAGATATTTAAAAAAAAAGCTATACGGACTATTTGAAGGTCGCTGATTCAAAAAAAAATGTTGGAGTTTTTGTAGGTACGATTGTGTATTATGTCGTTGTGACTTCATCATGCCAAAACGGCTAAACGGATTTCAACTATTTTTGGTACTTACTCGGGGTAGTTGGGTATCCACAGATGATTATAGAATACTTCTTACATGACGCTAAAGAAAAAAAAGAGGGTTATGATTTTTTATTCCACATTTGACGAAGTTGCGGGCATCTTCTAGTTTATAATACTCGTAAGGTAGGTAAATGAAGTCCAATAAATTTCAGGTATGACTGCATCGATATGTTGTGACAACTTAGTTTCTTATATTGTACTAAAAGTAATACAAAAACTGAAATGATAGCCTTTAAGTGTTGCCAGCTTATAAAAATACCAAGATTAATCCTGTTTATAAGGTCTCAATATAGTATAATTAACCAACTATTTGATCTTATAATTATAACCTATTATTTAAAAATATTAAGTCGTCAACCATTTAATACAAACGAGTAATATTTTTCAATAAAAATTTACACCAATTAGTTAGTTCTAAACATTATTATTACAGACACAAGTAATCAACACAAGCAAACAAAATGAAAAAAGAAAACGCTTTGACCCGACCTTAGAGGCGCCGGCGAGAGTATAAAGAACCTCATGACAGAAAGGGATAAAAATACACAAATTAGCGCGAGTGTGAAAGGGATAACGGCCTAGTAATTAACTCAAAGAGCTTGCCGAAAGGGTATTTTTTATCACAAATTCTCTGGGTCATTTGTTTTAGAGGCTCGCTTGTGAGATATTAAACGGTAAAGATTGGGAATCCAATTTGGTATTTCTATGAAGTGGGGTGTAAAACTGATTTCGGGTTTTTTATTGGTTTCGAGTGTGGTTGGTATTGGTGTCATAAATGTGTCGCTTTAGTTTTTTAATAGTATTAATCATTTGTTTGTTGTCCCTTGAATGGATGTAAATATAAAGTTATAATAGGGTTGCTAGTTTATTTCCAATAATTTCTGGGCAGACTTAACCTTGTCATATTCAAGTCGTAGAGTATAGCACTAAAAAGAACGATCTCTATATCCAAAGTGTTCATCACAAGGCGTTAAATTGGTGGCACTGGTTGCAAGTGCGTAAAATAAATTACCACAGTGATGCAATAAAAGTCACTTTGAACATTATTGAATATTTACATCAGAAGAAGAACGAAGGATTGAGTAGCATTTCGATAAAAATGTTTTGTAATTGGTTGTTGACTTATGTATGTATGTATGTAAAAATTCTATTGTATATAGTAACCATCAGTTACAATCATCTCCAGATCACTTCCAGTTAGCCTTTGAGCATGTGAGTGAATATGTAAGGAAGATAGACAAACACCATGTACAAACTATCCATTCCATACTAATATTATACATGCCAAAGTGTGTCTGTCTGTCGGTCTATTACCTCTTCACGCTTAAACCGCTGAACCGATTTGGATGAAATTTGGTATGGAGATAGTTTTAGTCCCGATGAAGGACATAGGCTACTTTTTATCCCAAAAAATACCCTTATCCGCGATAAACGAATTTAAGGCGGACGAAGTCGCGGGCAGAAGCTAGTATATAACTAAATAAAATATAACAATAATATTTAACAAATATAAATCGTATTCAACCATTTTACAATCATTACAAAGCCACAACTTATTCAATTTACTCTTGAGTGATGCTACACATTGCGACTGTCTTCATACAATTTTGATACTCTAGCGCCATTGTGGACGGATTTGGAAGTATTATTCACTGTTGTTTGCTAGACACTTTTTTCATCTGTTTTCTTTTATAAGTTTGCCCTCCTTACCTCTATAATCTATGATTCAAGTCAAGATATTTGAACGTCACTGTTATAAAAATTGAACAGTAACTTAAGGTCCAAGCTACTGAAGCGTGGCCTCCTGTCTTTAATGAATACTTAATTCTAGTTTATAGGGTTCCAATTATTTATGGAGCCGTACGTATTCCCATGGACCCCCCGTTTCGGATCAATGGGTACCACGTTTCGTCTTGTTGTAAAAAGGCAGTTAAGTAGTTTGTATGTTTTAATTAAATTTGTTGAGTGAAGACGTTGGAAATCAATAATGATGAAGAGGTTGACTGGTAGAGAATGCTTTATGACATTAAGTTCGCCTTGTGGCCATCATTATTAAGTCTTTATCTGCAATAAAGACTTATTCACTTATCGATGTGACCAATTATTTAAAAAAAATTGCCACTGTGTGTTTTTATGACAATTTCTGTTAAAATTTACCGATATTTGACACCTATTGCAAAAAAGACATCAAGCTACAATTGTGCCATGTGATATTTTTTTAACTTTCTGAAAATAATACACTTAGTTCCAGTCAAAAAGTGAATAGAGTCTACACTTATGTCCTAGTAACAAATGTCACAACACAAGTTATTTTAGGTGAAACATGGAGACCACGAGTTGGAAGCCGCAGCGTGTAGTAACGCCTGATTAAGGTCTCCAAGGAAACCTTAATTTAAATCACCTATTTCCCGTCACATTTATTAATTAGGGACCATTCCCTACCGATCCCTAAAAATGAAACATCCGTCGACTATTAATTACTTTTTTTCCACCCGTTAATTGGCAACACCGGCGTCGTATTAAAAAAAACGACATCCGTGCTTCCATAGACAAAACGGATTAATTTTTCTAGACCATAGACCGTAGCTGTTTATCTCCTTTACCCTTATTTAATTGACGTTGAAATATATATACAACTACAGAGTAGCAGTGAAAAATTACTGGTTGTACGTGAAATATTATATTGATGCAAAAAAGTGACAATATTGCTTTTGATTTGCATTTTTAATTGCACTTTCTTCTGATGTTGAAAATTAATGTCTATTTCAATGATATCATTTATAAATACAAAGTGTGATTATTAAGTAGTTTTGTCCTTTTTAAAGCAAAAATCAATGAGGTTACATTATAAGACAAAGCTAGAAAAATTTACAGTTCTCGAAATATTTGCGAAAACGTGTGTCGCATGGAAACGCAAAAATGCTATTTGTAATATAAAAGAAGATTTGTTTCATGATTCTCTTTAAAAATACAAAAATACTGTAAACGTTTTCATTTTTGAATTTTCAACCTGCTATATTGACGGATATATTTTTATACGGACCTTCGAGTTATCCTAATACCTAACAGTTTAATTCCCCCGACGTTTTTACCATTTATTCTGACGCTTTGACCATTCCAGTTTCGGCTGGTTTGGTTAGTTATGCTATTTGACCACCGTAATTCTGAGTGCTCGCTGGTGGAGAGTGATAGGTTGACATGTTGGACGCCTAATCCAAAGGAACCAGGTTGAATTACTGCACCTCCATGTACTCCTAGTACAACCATGATACGCAACTCTTTCTCACGCGACAAAGATTGTCTGTCTCTTTCTTTTCAATACAATGCAAGAAAGACGGATGATGCTATGTCGCGCGACAAGCGTAGTTGTAGAGTTGTGTTAGCCTGCCTGATGTGACCACGTGCGAGAGCCGTCGTGTTTTTCTTTTCGCTTTGATTTGTGTCTATATCCCAATAGATAATAATTCTTAGGTCTTAATTTTCCCATATTAAAAACACAGAAACACAAAATTTGCGTTTCATTTAAAACATCGTAATTCGGTGACAGAAACAATACAACGGGACCAGTTTATCTGCAGGAGAACATTTCAAGATCCCGAAGTTTAACTTATAGCTAAGTGAAGTAATCTTGCAATCACGGAAGAGAGAAAACGTAGATGGAACAGCAATATGAAAAAGACTCACCTCGTTAAGAATTAGGTAATTAAATTTCGTACTCCATAGATTCTAGACCAAAGCCATAGACATTTCTTATTGACGTCGCGTGCGCAATTCAACGTAAAAACTCACAAATCGAACAATATCCCAACTGACAAATATTATCGTGTCTCACAATGTTGCCAGTTGCATGATTGGACACTGCACAAAAAACCGGCATATTAATTATCAAAGACAATAAAATGTTAAGAAATGATCGCGTGCTATGCGTTTTACGATCAAAAATAGTGGATTAGACATGGCGGTACCGCTAGCCAGAGAGCGGGTTTTTCTTGTTCTTTTTCGTATATTAGCGTTGAGTAATACTTTAAATGTGTTTTTGATCGCCGGTACAATGTGGGACGATGATTTTCTTAAATATTGTACTCCTACAGAGATCTTAAGGAAGGTGGGAGTTCGAGATTGGAGTGCAGTGTAGTTGGCAACAAAAAGTTAATCATGATGAGAAGCATAGGTGGTTCGAGAAGACTTGTTGTACTGTTTATAACGATCATAACTTCTAAGGAGCATAAGAATTGTGAAAAAAGTTTTCCGTTCAAGTGACGCATATCTTGGGTAGTAAAGTATAATTAAGATACGAAGCTATCAAAATAAATAATTGATGTTGACTTGTTGACTTAAGGTTCCATTTCAAACGTTTAAACGAGCCAATTTTACGCAAGAGAGAAGGAGTATTGATGTAGCAAGAAGAAAAACAGAAAACATTTATTGTAGCACAAAACGATAGCACCATTACGAGAAGGAAGCTCGAAGAGAGAACTAAATTAATTAAATAAAGATTTCCTTAAATCTAAAGTGATAAACAATGGTGCTGCCATGTCCAAAGCAGGCCACCACTCAGTATGATTATCTTTCTTTCTTCTATTGACGACACGTTTGGCTCAGTGGGTTGCACAACAGCTTACGAAGCTGGCGGTCCCTGGTTCGAATCCAGGCCAGGGGAAGTGTTTGTGTGATGAGCACGAATGTTTCTTCCTGGGTCTTGGATATTTTCTATGTATTTTAATAATATAATTTACATATTTATTATGTATATCGTCGCCTAGAAACCATAGTTCAAGCTTTGCTTAGTTTGGGACTAGGTCGATTTGTGTAAAATTGGCCCTATTTTTTTTTTAATTTAAGCTTACTCGATTTTCACTAATTATCACAACACAACATAACGTCTATGAAAAAACAAGAAGATGTTGATACCCACCTCTCCAGTTCCTTCAAGCCTAATACGGACGTAACTCGACGTATTATTACCAACAACTTTGTTCACTTAACAACGGGTGAGATTGCGGTCAAATGCCCATCTATTTATAATAAAAAAAAAAAAAAAAAAAAGTAATTAATTAAATAAATCATGTTTATACGCGATTACGCCCCGTTTTGTTGTGTTGTGATAAGCAGTGATCGAAGAACTTGGTAGCATTTTTGGTGCAAGGATCCAGGAGTGCCATAGGTGTGTCCAAAATGGTGGATTAAGGTGACTGCCAACAATGTTTTTTGACGACCGGTTTGGCTCAGTGGGAGTAACGTTGCCTGCGAAGCTGAGGTCCTGGGTTCAAATCCCGGTAAGGGCAAATATTTGTGTGATGAGCATAATTATTTGTTCCTGAGTCTTGGATGTTTTCTATGTATATAAGTAATATATCTATTAAATATACCGTCTAACCCATAACACAAGCCTTATTGCGCTTACCATGGGACTAGTTCGATTTGTGTAAAACTGTCCCGTAATATTTATTTATTTATTTATTTAATGTTAACTATGTTTAAGAGGATATACTAGTGTCCGTTCCTCCATACAAACGTAATCCCCCGGTTCCTCCCTGGATAATTGTCTTACGGCTTTTTTTTATAAATATAATCTATACTTACCTGTGCCATTCTCTTATGTTTTATTATTTTAATAATTTGTTTATTTTAAAAATTAGAGGCCCTCTAAAACTGCAAAAAATGCCACCATCAGGCGCCATAAGCACACGTTCAGTAAACAAATTTAACGAATATAAAAGAAAAACCGAAATCATAGAAGCATAGCCAAAGCTCTCGTTATAATATATGTGAAAGAAAAACTAAAATTAGTACAGTTTTAGAAAAGGAAATAGGGGACTACGAAACCCTGTTTTCGCCAATTTTTTGTACGTCAGATCGTTGTGAGCTGCAGTTGTCTCTTTTGCACTGTAATACGGAGGATTTGAGGCGATGCGATAGCAATAATTTTAAAAAGTATCTTATTTCCAAAAGGCCTTTTGCTAGTATAATCGTTCAATTTTTCCACATTTTTAGAGATGACATGATCACTCCATCAAAAATGCTACCAAGTTAACAATCACTGGTGATAAGACATAGATTATGTTTAGACACGATTTGACACTGTGACTTCATGAGTAGCACTGGTCAATTCTGCACAATCTGCACTAAACTCCCAACGAATGAGTAGTTTCAACGGTGAAAGAAGGTGGTGTATTGAACCATTTACTTTCGCACACCGTTTCAATTAAAACAGAAGTTTGCATACAATTTATCGATTCCCGTCACGATAATACAATAATCAGGCAAGTGAATTGTTTACATGCATAATTGTATATGCAATTAACGAGTTTGATACTCCAATAGCCTGCATTTGAATTTTAGCTTCATTGTTACAAGTGAGGAAAATATTGGTAACGAGTCATTGAAACTGGTTGTAATTTCATGGTTTAATTCTATTGGAGAATGTCATGAACTGACTTTTTTGTCTTTATCGATTATATTTTGTTTTCATTCTAATGGCATTCACTTTATGCTGATTTTAGCAAAAGATACTGTGCTAATATTAACTTGAAGATACATCAAAGGAGAAGCGAACGTTCGGTATTAAAGAGGATATGTAGAGGAACCTAATTCAGACAACATTTATGTTATGACGATATAGACGACACAAGACGTTTGTATTTGTATTAATAAACAGCGCGGGAAGTGGATGACACTAATTAAAGTATGCTAACATACAGGAAAGATTAAGAATAACATTAGAAATACAGCAAAAGAAATACATTTCCTTAATAAATAAATTGTGTTTAAAATTAAGTAAAATAGTAGTTGATTTCACCGTTCTAGGTGGATCAGAACAGAATCTGGGAACATGATCAAAAATATTAAAACAACACGACAAATCAGTAAGAAAAGATGATGCAATTTTTCATATTTTAAAACATGAAGACCTAAGTCAAGACTTTTAAGATTCATCACGCGATAGCGCTGTGGATCTGATTTTCATATATTTTCATTGTTCAGTCGGTTCAAGACTACTTTGTATAATATCGTTTAGACTTTTTATTGCTTCTGATTGTGAATTAGGATGGCGCGTGTCTAAGTTTGCCTTGAATCGTCATTAGTAGTAGCTACAGAGCAATTAGCTGCTGAAACAAAAAGTCTATCAATTCGCTGCGAAGCGGTGACCTAAACTTTTTCTTCTGGACTATCAGAGGCTGCGAGGACTCACATTTTTTATTCTTTTGATTCATCTTCTATCTATGGTTAAATGTTAATAATAATCGTGACGTTATTATCAATAATTACAGGTAGATGACCTACAATATAGTCCTTAACAACGCTTCTAACATCATCAACCCCAATATAATGCCTCAATGATGGGGCTTGTACTGCCCGCATCCAGTGGACTAAAGCAACCTTTACATCAGTCGACCTTTTGGGCGTCCTGCGTTTTTTGATACGTCGCCACTCAACTCCTAGGCCTCAGCTTCTGCGAGCAATGTGCCCATTGCCATTTGAATTTCTCAATTTAACGAGCTATGTTGGTTACTCTGATCCTTCCACGGACCTCTTCATTCCTCATCATTCTCTCTCTCTCCCACATAGCCTGTTTGAATAACGTTTATACTTAACGCACCGAAACATAAACTTGGAATCCTCAATGAAATGTCGCTTCGGCATCAAACGCTTGCAAATGCGATACAGGGAACCGTTTTTATTACAAGCGACATCTGCGCGTGCGTGTCGACAAAAAACGATAATTGCGAATACATATGTATCGGAGACAAATTAGTAGTTAATTGGGACATAAAGACGGACTTAGTTAACAGTATATCGTTTTCAAATTGCAATGTAGCAAAGAAGTGAAAGAAGACAGGCGCCAACGATAGTACCTAGATGTGGTATAACATATATATATATATATCGTTTCGTTTATACCTGTCAGTCGTTTCGTCACTCATTGATGAAGAAGAACATGTCGGAGCATGCTCAGTGTAGGGTTCCGTAGCCGCTAGTACAAAGACATGCACTACAGATGAAAACAATACGTTGTGAAAAAGTACACCAGCAAAAGAGCCTATCTTCATGGCACTTATGTCCTTTTTCTGAAAAGCGCACGCAACAACTCAAATCCGATCATGTGGAAAATAATTTTCGTTTAAAGTTTTATATTTGTAATTTTTTTCATATTTTTTGGACGTTGCTCAGTATGACCCTCCCATCACCTCCTGGCAATCGAGATCACGACCCCAAAAACACCCAGTAGAGCAGTTTGAGTTTGTACATAGATCCACTGAGAGTATTGAACGAAATTAACGATGGATGGAAATGGAAATAATCTTAAAGGTCACCCACCCCCTTCCGAATATACTAAAAAGATATTTTGAAGTAAGTAACTCTAAAATTTGTAAGTAAAAAAAAAAGAAAATTAGATGACAGAGCTCGAGGCTTCGATGAACCAATTGGTAGGGCGCCTGCGTTGGCCCGGAAAGCCCGGGAGCCGTGGGTTTAAATCCCGCTCGCGTACAATTTTTCAACTTTTCGCCTTAATATTTACATGATTATACTTATCCCTCTCATCTGCTTTACTAAGAAAGACACGGCTGAATACTAAATAGGGTAAAAATATGCGAGAATTTCCAAGGATGTTAACAAAATTTTTTAATACTTGCGATCAATTGTTTGCTAATATAAGATAAAAAGAAACTGAGAATTCGAAAAACTTTCATTGATTGATGACCACAAGACACCTTCAGTCTTTTTTTAGTTTACGGCAATTTGCGGGATCGTTTTTCTAGTAATGGTGTCGATTTTACATGCATTAATATGTATGTGTGCAATAATGAAGTCTCAAAGTCGGGAGAGATAGTTCAACCGGTCTAAAACCATGCTTACACAACATGAGGTAAATGAATTTATTTAAACAATAAGAGAACAGGCAGAAAGCTACGATAAGATAAAAATCTACCTAACACACTACTCTATTAATATTATAAGTGCATATTAAATAGCATTTTACCACTAGCAGTATATCACTGGTCATGACAAGACGATTCATTACCGAACAATTTTTTCATGAACACTAAGCGGATGACGAATCCCAGTGCCCGAAAAAACCATAGCAAAACAAAATACTGTATTAAAAAAAATGTCATCGACATCGAGTAAGTTTTGACTAAAAAAAATCATATCGATATGTTTAGGTACATTATTTTATAATCATTCACGCCAAACTCAAAAGGAGTGGTAAGTTAAGGGTTTGTTTTATATATGTTATTCCATCTAAAACGCAACGTAACTTATATTATACCAATAACAATGAGTTTTATAAATTTGCTCCCTTGACGTCGAGTGAAGTCGAACGTTCATTTAGTCTACATAAATGGCTTTATAATGATAAACAAAATAGTCTTCTACCCGAGAATGTTGAAAAATTAATGATTATCTACTCCTATCACTATAACAAACCCAATAAGATGTTATGTGCTGCTGTGTGTACTGACGTGGATTTCGAGGAAGAAATTGCATCTGTATCTGTATAATACAAACCTATGTGAAATTTTGTGTTACTTTCTTTTCATTTGGTGGGCCATTTTTTTTCATATTACACAACTATCGATATCGATTAAAAAATATTTCTAACACTAGTTTGATTGCGACAGTCTTTAATTTTGCTATGGATTTTCCGGGCTCTGCGAATTACGTACTATATAAACACTACTAATTGTCACCTACTACTTAGTACGAATAACATTACATTATTAATTTTGCTAGGTATTTTGTAATACTTATATAAAAGTAAAATATAAAAAGGAAATACAAAATAAAAACACATTATAAAAAACCTAAGGTAGGGTGCCGTCGGCAGCGGGGCAGGGCTTAAGCTACCGGTGGTTAGGGCTATACAAAGAGGAACCTCCTGACAATGCGGACCGTGTCCAGGATTACTACCTTCCGCGTCTGACCATTGATCCACCCATCCATCTCATCTAACGAGAGTCTCTTGAGGTGTGTTGGTCGAGACTCTTGGCTATAAGACTGTTTACCGAAACGACTATCGGGACAATAATCGTCACCTCGTGAGCCAAGTCAAGATACTTGCTTACAAGAGTCTTTCTCGGCTTCATGAAGTTCTCGTCATGAGGGATGGTGATGTCGATGAGCATTGCTCGGCGCTTAGATCGATCTACCAACACCATATTAGACATTGCTTTATTTATTACTACGTATTCAAATAATAATTATTTTTAATACCATCTTGAAACAACAAGTGTTTTAATTTTTAAATTTATTTTCTAAGAATTATTTTGTGTTATACTATACTTGGCTTATGAATATTTAAAAGTATCGTAACTCTATTTTGCCTGAAAAAATAGAGGGGTACTACAGAAGGATATTTTGAAATTAAGGAGGGTGAAATATAAAAAAAGAAAATTATGAAAATGAGTCACTTTTAATGCAAAATTGAAATCGTACGAACGCAGCCGAAGTCACAGGTAAAAGCTACTTTGAAATAAAGCTACTCGCAGTCAATCCTGTAAAGTAAATATGACTAACGACTATTAAAAACTTCTCAAACAAATAAAACAAAAAATGTAATCTCACAATCAAACTCTTTTCACAAAAGCTTCTGTCATTTTCAACACTTTCATAAAAAAAAACTCGAAAGTGTTACCACCCGCAAACACGACACCGTAACTTGGACAAAGAAAAAAGATAACCATCATTTTTTAGAACTAGCAACTCGGACTGGCGTGATTCGATGTGGTTGCGTGAGATAGCTTATCCTAGGCTTGGATAAAAACTGTTTCTTCATTGCAATTATTGTTATCGGCACTACGCGGTAAAACCTTTGCCTGTCCTTTGTTTTTAATTTAAAAACTCAAACTGTCAATGACTAAGTTACGAATAAACTGATGATACCGTGGAGTAAAGAGAAGGCCAATCTCATATAATAAAACACATGAATGGCGTTCGAATAGCAAGAAAAAAAATGTAATTGGTTGTTGATTAGTATAAAATCAACAACCAATTACATTTTTTTTCGAAATTGTACTCAATCCTTCGTTCTTCTTCTGATGTAGATATTCAATCGTGTTAAAATAATTTTTCTTTTATCGTTGTGGATTTTTTTAGCATTATGGTAATTTATTTTACGCACTTGCTACTGTGGTGCCACCAATTTAACGCCTTTTGACGGACACTTTGGATATGAAGAGATCGTTCTCCTAAGTTTTCTACTTTACATAGGCTAAAAAATAGGTACTTGGAATAACTTTCTATTCCATTTAAATCAAATAATATTTTTTTATTATAAGAAAGGTCCTTGTTGCATGTAGTAGAAACCCGTCTATTTTATAGACATTTGGAAATTCCATAATTATTACAAAACTTTAATAAGTTCCTTATTAATAAATAAATAAAATAAATGAATACTACAGGACAATTTTACACAAATCGAACTAGTCCCATGGTAAGCTCAATAAGGCTTGTGTTATGGGTACTAGACGACGATATATTTAATTGAGATATTACTTATATACATAAAAAACATCCAAGACTCAGGAACAAATATTTATGCTCGTCACACAAATATTTGCCCTTACCGGGATTTGAACCCAGGACCTTCGCAAGCAACGTTACTTCAGCTGAGCTAAACCGGTCGTAATTCTTTACAGAAGCAAACAGGGCTTTAGTTAAGTTATTTAGCTCAAAAACGTATGAATTTATAAATATAATATTTGTACATGTACAAAGTTTAAACAACAACAACATTCGCATAATTTTGTCCAATTTTTTTTACATTTTTGACTATTTTTTTATCATATTTATTATCACGCTATTTTTTTATGATAACTTTTTACAGTTTAGGGGCAGGATCCTTAAAAGTATTATCGATTTATCACTCTCAAAACGTTATACATATTTTATGTCTAATAGGTAACGTGTCAACTCTATCGTTTTATAGCTACTTATAGATAATTTGACAGTAAATAGTGTCCATTTAATACATCATAAACTAAAAAAAATATTCAATTGCCGTCCAAAACCGTCTATGGTCTTTCAAAATGTCGTCAAGAAAATGGCGGGAGTTATGACATTTGGCGTCGCCATCCGTCATACGACAAAGGCCCGCCATCTTGTTATTATCCGTACAAGGCGATCTGAGGTAATTATTATAATTATTGACGGCTGGTCGATTGAGTTGTCGAAGTAATCCAGTAATAAAGTTCCTAATAAAGCGGTTTGTATTCTTTGGTATTTTAATTCGGAGAAATATGTTAGTGTTTTGTTCATAAGGCAAATGTGTTTTTTTTTCATATACTGCGTGGGCCTTAGAGCATTTTTACTACTGGAGACGATGAGCCATGTCATTACCGAAATGTTTCATGCATTTATAGTGGGAGGCGAGATAAACACGTAGGTACAGCACACTGCGGCTGCGGAAATATTGCTATTTCCACAAACGCACACAATAAAGATAATCCATACTAATATTATAAATGCGAAAGTGTGTCTGTCTGTCTGTTCGTCTGTCTGTCTGTCTGTCTGTCTGTCTGTCTGTCTATCTGTCTGTTACCTCTTCACGCTTAAATCACTGAACCGATTTGGATGAAATTTGGTATGGAGATATAGTTATATAGTAGTATATATAGTTTGAGTCCCGGGAAGGACATAGGCTACTTTTTATCCCGGAAAAATACCCTTATCCGCGATAAACGAATTTAAGGCGGACGAAGTCGCGGGCAGAAGCTAGTAAATAATAAACCTACAGACAAAAAACTACACACACTGATAGTTTTTTTTTTATTTGATTTTTTATATACTTGGGAAGCGGGCAATGGGTCCGTATGCCATCTCCACTCCAGTGGATAAATTCTCTAAAATGTTGATTGTTACAAAATTACATGGATTTAAAATGGTGAATTACTATGTTAAAGGTATGAGATTTGTTGTCTGTGAAATTAATGATCGAAATTTTGTTTTTCCTGTTTCTTACAACTCTACAAACATTTTCGATACATTACAAATATTACAGTTACCAGTAAGTAGGTAAGGTAGGTACTATATTGCGCACCTCACAAAGAGAAGCTTTCTTGCTTGCCGCTGCTAAATAGGTAATACAGGTAAAAAATGTGTTATATACATTTCCAAATAAGATTATTATGAAGTACTGTAAGTTCTAAAATATGTAGGTACTCCTATTTCTTGCGAACCGCGCGTCAAAACATTAGGAATAGCATTATCAGTACCAAATTCTTCGAACCTAATAACTCACTATAAAAATACCTAAGTTCTCAGAAAATCACCGTCGTTTACGACCTTTGCGTAATACGAAATATGAACCAATCATTGACTATGACTAGTCCTAACAACTTGAGGAAGACGTAAGTATCATTTGTTACGATAGTCATCTGTTTGGCGTGTCGATGGTTTGATGAATTGTCTATTGAGTTGTTTTTAGTTGCTAGACCATGTTACACGTCCCATTCTTACAATCTTTATTAATGTATGTTGTACAACATGTACAATAGCGTCTTTCCTCTGCTTTACTCGTGCAGCAAAGATATTTTTCTCACATTTCGGAAAATAATTGTAAATTCTACCAAAATGCTAGGATAGGTCTATGACAGAGACTAATCTTTCTCAGCAAAATGTATAGTTTTCGAAAGACAAGCAACTTGTATTTGATAAGGCGCAGCAGAAATCTCTTATCATTATAAATAAGAGTTATACTTTTCCGGTGGACCAACAGAATCTCCTGCATCTCCTGATGAAGCCTCGTAGAGAGGCGAAACACGTGTCGAGGATTATACTGTCTGGTGGTGATTTATTTTATTTGCATGCGTATTTTTTTTGTGGAAACTACATGGAAATATGCGCATGTGAGCACAATTTATTGTCATATCTAACCAAGACACTATTTCACAGAAAAGCAAAGGCACTATAATCCATTAATCTAATGTAGGTGACGCCTGGATCTATCAATTAGTTACACTTTTATCGGTTACTTAATTAATCGTATCTCTGTCCATGTAACTCTATTTAAAGTAATCTTTTTATTTCTCTGTACGTCATGGTACCTGCGTTGTGTTTCTCAATAGTGATTTGGTTAGAATCATACCTTCAAATAAGTTAAGATTTTATATCCCCTTAGATGTATGTTCCACTGTAGGTATACACTTAGTTTGTTTTGGCGTTCATTTTCAATAGCTTGATCTTTTAAAGCGTAAGTAGACTCAGGTGTGAGTCAAGTTTGCTGCTCATTTTTATCACTTTTCACCACAATTATAATGTGATTCCTTCATTTGAACAAGTTTTTCAAAATCGAAGATTTAACGGCCCATGGATATGTATCTGAAATCGAAACATTGCAATCTAACTAGAAGCATGCATGAATGCTCATTCATGTAACAAACTGTAGACAATAAATATTTTTCGAATAACTATAAAAATAACCAAGTGATAGGCATCAAGCATTTGGCTTGAGCTACTCATGTACCAAAAATAATTTAAAAAAACATTTCGGCGTGATGCAGCCGCAACGACACGTTGAATCAGTGCCTACTATGTATCACTTATTTTTTGAAAATATCTTCAATGTACTGACATTTCATTTTTACAACTTAATAATAATCGATGTGTTTGTCAATATAACTGTCAATGAAAGACTAAACTGTCGTGTTGGTGTCAAACAACACATTCATCATTATCTTTGGATTAACCTGACATCTGTCTTCAATATTAAAAGGGGTCGGGTTAACGGATGAATCAGTAATTATTATCGATTTGTATGTGAACTTTTGCCGGTAAACCGGCATTTTACTGAATAATTGGGGTTATCGTGGACAGTTATGAAATTGGATGGGCTTGTGTTTTAAAAAGGGTGTTTAAAGGTATTATTCAACTAGGTAAAAGTACCTGTTTTTCAAATTATTCTAAAGTAAATATATCTATGAAATATATCGTCATCACGACAAACGGAACGGGGCTTAATCGCGTACAATTATCATCATCATATAAGCCCTTTATCGCCCACTGCTGAGCATAGGCCTCTCTTCGTGCACGCCACCTATCCCGGTCCTGAGCCGATCTCATCCAGGAGTGAGATTATTATTTATTTAATTACCTTTCACTGGAAATTCTTCGACGTTTCGGACGTTGCGTTACGTCCATATTCTCGAAGGAACTTTGTTGTGATGATGAGTAAAAATCGTGTTAGTTGAAATCAATGTTAAATATATTTTCGTGTATTACTCATAACCAGTGATAGTAAATTTGGTAGCATTATTTGTGCCGCGGCCCGCGATCATGGTAGAGTGGCATAGGTGTGGCAAATGCTGCTACTGGCTGTTTCATTTAAATTATAGTAATTTTATTTTATAGTTCTTGGACATACTGAATACATACTTGCTATGTAAAGTAGCCTTAGTTGTGATGATTGTTAGCTTAATAGTTACTTCTCTAATGTAGTATTTATATTTTAATTTCTGTCTTTGACGTTTGGGGACACTTTACAACTCCAAAACATAATGTGTTGACTATGGATACCTCTTACATATATTTCATTATTTATTTTCATTGTTAATTTGGAGCGGAGACATGCACTTTGCGGATGCAGAATCGACGCCCTAGAAATGTGGTGTTGGAGACGCATACTCGGAATAACCAGGACTGATCATCAAACTAACGTGTCTATGTTTTAGTCGTTTGTGCCATTATAAATCCTGAGATTCTTTGGACACGTTACCTGCAAAAATAACTCAATTAAGGGACTGGTAATCCAGGGCGGAGTCGAAAGCAGTAGCTCACGTGGTCGATCATCAACCCGGTGGACAGATACGATCAAATCTGTCATCAAGACTTCTGTGACAGAGTGCCCTCGCCATGCAATCAACAAAAACCAGTGGAGAAGAATCGTGAAAGCAGCAATTAAAGAAGTAGACGACCCCATGACCACTTTGTCAAGAGTGACTAGAGAGACTTAAAGAGTGACTAAGAAGGTAATTTGTTTTTTTTAATGTACATCGGAGGCAAACGAGCAGACGGGTCGCCTGTTGGTAAGCGATCACCGTCGCCCATAGACACCTGCAACACCAGAGGAGTCACAAGTGCGTTGCCGGCCTTTCAGGTGGGAGTACGCTCTTTTCTTAAAGGCTTGAATTTCGCATCGGTCCGGTAATACTGCCGGCGGCAATTTATATATTTATTCTAGGATTTGTATAAGAAAGGAATAGAAAATAGACTCTGGTTGTTGTTAGGGACTTAATATAACGCGTTAATCGTCGAACACAAAAGAAAATCAAAATCGGTAATGTCACAGACAGACACACAGATACACACGTCAAACTCATTTTATTACACTATTTTTATCATAGGAGGATAATCAGATACATAATGGCAAAGATTATTTTCAAATAACTATTTATACAATAAAGTTACATAAATAATTGATAGATTCAGGCGTTACTTAGTGGAATTCCATATTGGATTAATCCTTTGCTCCTTTGTTCCTTTGCTTTTCTACAAAATAGTGTCTTGATTAGAGTAAATTGGGCTCACAATTTATTGTTACGTCTATAATCCATTAATCCAAAATTAAATAACATCAATTTGCATTCTGACCAGCAGATACGGAAGAAAATTTTCGGAAAGACAGAAAATTATAATCTTATTCATAGTAATATCTCCAATAATAATAATAATAATAATTTATTTTCTACCAACTGGGATCATGGTGTTAGTATTGATGAAATGATTCGCTCTATTTTTGAAAAATTACGTGCGCTGCAAATGATCTCCAAATATACGCATGTGTATACAATTTGAATCATATTCATACTAAAATCTCAAATGTTTCACTTCCATTTTTGAAAAGTTACGTTTGCGGCAAATGATTTCTTAAATTACGTATATTTAAACATTTTAGGAAGTTAAAACAACGTCGACAATTTGAACTTGACAGAAACGTGATAATTTTTCTAAAACCGAACATTTTACACACTATGCAAAATTACCGTTGCCCCACAGGAGCTCATCGCATTTGTAATTAGTAATTACTTTAAATAAAAAAACAACGAAGCAGCATGTTTCACGTAATTTAACTTTATGAGGCCATAGTATTTTTATTGGTATACATATTTACAATTTCATTTAAATTAAAGTACTTTAGGCCTGGATCAACTTTATCTTTTTATTCCGTCCCATAACTTTAGAAGACACTAGTTACTACGATGGGCCCTTGAAAAAGCAACCTAGATTCGCTAGAAAAAATATCTTTGGACCTCACTAGGTTGGAAAAGTACCGTTTACAAGGCCAAATCTGCGTGGAAAAAGTTCATTTTATCCGCTATCGTGAAAAAATCGTCTGAAGTTCGAATTTATATTATTTGTTTGTTTTGTTATGAGTGTGTTTTGTAGGTTCATTGTCACTAGTTTTAAATAAAAAAAATCGGTTTGTTATAATTTCATCGTTTTTCTTACACCTCACATTTTCTTCGCTGTAGTTGTTGAAAAGTCGTGTGTTTAGCACGGCTGCAAAATTATTTGACTTCTCGTGCCTTGAAAGCCTTGTTACGCTCAGAAATCTATATTTGAACCTTGATATTTTAGATTCTTTCGCTTCCTCGGCTTTCAGTTGAAGCACTCGCGCGAAATAACAACTTTGCAGCCTAGCATAACCAATAAATATTGTTGCCCTTATATCGCTTTTTTAAAGAGTGTCTCGGGAGACGTAACACGTAACCATGGCAACGAGAGGCGTAGAAAATAAGTAGTTTGACCCTTCGAATCTTTTAAGTAAACTTATGCTAGAAAAGGAAAAACTGAGCAAGACATGTCTTACAATGTCAGCCCAGAATGTATACTAGGGAAGGGATGAGTACTTAGAACCTGACTTCAAACTGGGTATAGCAGGCTAGGCTTACCAGTAATCGGATTCAGTGGGGGGAACGAAAACAAAACGGGAATGCCATCTGCGATCACTTAAAGGTAGGACGTAGTGCGTACGAGGATTGCGAAGGTGCTATTGGCATTATGGGTTAGTGTGTAGGACGGCAAATTTTTTGACAAGGCAAATTCTAATGTTAGGAGCGACATTGTCCAAAACGACGGGCCTACCAGACAATGCAAGATAAAATAATAATGAAATAATGATCTTTATTCTGTAAGTAGGCCGCAAGGGCACTTTTACAAGTCTGACTCTACGGCGTTTCCCAAGAGGAGACCACTGTTGAGAAGAAAGCCGAAACAAACTCAACAGTCAGTATTTTTTTCTAAATATTTCTTATTTATTACAATATTAGTACTTAGCTTATCATATATCTTTCTAAGTATAAACTCAATGCTTAGTTCTTCAAGAAAACATATCAAAACTTATAAAAGTAAATTCAAATTCAAATTGTTTATTCTGTAAGTACGACACAAGGGCAATTTTTACAAATCTGAATCTGTATTTACCACCATTTTACAAAAGCAGAGGGCTATACATTCAAAAGTAAGTAACTTTTTCGTAAATTATATTTCGATAGGTAATCATTTAAACCAGTGTTTTTAAACCGGGTTTAATGGACCAATAATATACGAGTATGTTATGTTCAAATTTTTTTATCAAAAAGACTTCCTATTTTACTGTAACTTATCGCTGATTTGCACAAAAATATCTTATTAGAACACTTCAATCACTTTTTTGTATTATGGTTTGCTTGGCAGTTGCATGACCATAATCATTAGATTTCAGATGCTAGTATATGCTATTTATCAATAAAAGTAAACAAATATTAATGGACAATAAATAAAGGTTATCAAAACTGGACGTGATGGTGTATAAATATGGTTTATAACTTGATTTTTTTTTGTACAATTTTATGTAGATCAGAATCTATTACGACGTACCCAGCTATCTTATGACTATTAAGTACGAAATAAAATAATGAATATGGTTATGTATTTTGTACACGATCAGATATTTTGCACGAATCCGTAATTCCTTCTTACTACATATTGGCGCATTAAAAGATTTGGTTTTTAGTAATAAATCCATTTTAATTGCAAATGATACAGATCAGTTCTATTAAAAGCCTTCTCGCCAAAAACTACTTTTGTTTAGTTTTTCGAAGCACACCATTCGAAATCTGAATATTATAAAATTACCCGACAGCCATTTTAACCATTACCGTACTTCAAACACTGCTTTTGATTCTCATGAACCAAACTAGACTGATGTCAGATTAATGGACAGTTCCTTTTTGCTTTTCCACGAAAAAGTGTCTTGGTTAAATGTGATAATAAATTGTGCTCACATGCGCATGATCTCATGGAGAATTACACTGTCTAGTGTTGGTTTGTTGTATTTGCATGCGTATTTTGTGAAAACTACATGAAAATCTGCGCATGTGTGCACAATTTATTATCACATCTAACCAAGACTATTTCGCGAAAAAGCACAGGAACTATAATCCATTAATCTGATATGGAATTCCGCAAAGTAACGTCTTAATCTATCAATTATTTAGACCGATATCTATTCATTTAGCTTGATGTTTAGCAAACTTTTCAATTTCTTTGGTTTTTTGTGACAAAGAAAATATATCAAAACAAAGCATACAGCAAAACCAAAGTATTAATAGTACTAGGTTGTTTATTGCTGTCCCTGTCACTCATACCTAATTTGACGATAGATATATTTGTCTCTCGTGTTCAATCCATAGAAACATGAAGATTGTCGAGTTTTTTACTGTTTTACTGGACATTGCTGGATAGATACATAGAGTGGTTATCTCCCATTCGAATGTATTGAAAGACTGTTATTATGTGTCATCTTATTTATATTATATTCAATAGGTAAAGCAATAGGCTACATTTCAATTTAGGTTACTACGGTATCAAATGCTCCCCTAGAAAAATAGTGTTTATTGCATTATAAAAAAATCTGCTTAATCTGGGCTGGTCCCTACGCAAAATGACCAATGAGTTTTAAATTTAAAAACGTGTAATGACCAATACACATTATGACTAATACGCAAAATGACCGATACGCGAACTGACTAATATTTTATACGCAAAATTACCAATACGCGAATTGACCAATATTTTATACGCAAAATGACCAATACGCGAAATTGACCAATATTTTATAGGCATTTGTTTATTTAATACTTTTAATATATTTTAGTGTATGTTCATTTTATTACCTTATTCCAATTATTTATTGATCTGTCTCTTTATTTTTGTGTTTTTAATTAATCAAGTTGCGTAAAAATTAGTGTAAGTAACTTATTCCGTGTATATTTAAGAATTGCATTATTAAATGCATTAAGTGTCAATTGATTTATACGGACAAAAACTAGTATATTTTAGCCAAGCCTAGCTGCTAGTATTTTCTCTGCCTTGTAGCTATTTGTAATGCCTAGGGCATTTTCCACGGCTAGTGAACCGTTCCGGCACTAAGTTTTCACTGTTCAGTTTTTCACTTAATTACATATTATTACGATGATAATATATTTACTGTTCATATTATATATTAACGTCCATTGATTGGTTTTTGGACTTGGTTTAGAATTGCAAAAGTAATTGGATAGATAAAAACACAGTCATTTAAAAACATGATAAGTACGTGTACGATAAAATTTAATACGGTGATCCGAATTAATTATTTTAATATACTTATTAGGATGTTAAATTAAGTGTTTTTTTCTAGATTTAACATGAGTTTAGTGATGCTAGTCAACCTCTCTTCCAGATCGACATGTGTTTTTTTTTAATTCTTGCAGAATGAATAAAAAGAGTTTACTTTGTGAATTACTCGTATTATAGGTGTGATTAGTTTAGAGAATGATATGTTCGATGTTTGCACTAGGAATTAGTACAATTTTGTGTATCTTTTGAGTGCTCATTTGAGGTAGCCAAAAATATTTCGTTGGTTCTAAAAACACTCTCGAAAACATGTAGGTACTGAGGTACTAAATTCTTAGTTAACAGGAAGGGCATGGCAGTAAGTGGGTTGCATTAACAAGGTTTAACAAGCCAGCGTGCGGTCCATATAGGCACTATGGCACCATCTACCCTGAACGACCATGGCTTAATACAGGCACTGAGAAACTGCCTAACCTGAAGCCCTGAACGACCATGGCTCCGTATAGGCACAGAAAAATTGCCTACCTTGGCCAAAAACAATGCGTCTGAGACACCTTCTCCTCGTCTTCTTATGTGTATGCTCTTGGCGAGCAGTCGTGGTCACTCGAGGGGTTTGGCGCTAGCGCGTTTCATAATCTTCGTTCAATTCCCTCTGGCCTGAGCTCTATGAGCACATTCGTTAAGGGAAGCACTCGTCAGCTTCTTTATCTGGTCAGTCCATCGCATATGCGAACGGCCTCGAGATCTAGAGCCGCTAACTCTGCCCTGCATAACAAGTCTCTCCACAGATTCTGGCCCTCTGCAGGCCACATGTCCAAATTAGGTAAGGATTTTTCTTTGTACGACAACAGGCAGTCTTTCTTTAATCTGGAGTTCTTCAAGGATAGAGTAATTGCGGTGTTGGGTTCAGGATATTCGGAGCACTCCTCCAACACCGCTTTTCCAACACAGAAAACAACCTTAACCTGGTATTTAAAATTATGAAAACGAGTCATGAGAGCGTGTCTTTTGCTTAAATTAGGTATTTCTGTATGTTACACGGACATTTCTTACTTAGGATTCAAATAAGCTTCGATATGACCAGATGAGCATTAAAGCACTGGATATAGTATTCGGAATTAACTGAGGGGTTCTGGGGCACTTAATAATAAAATAAGAGACTCCGTTAGACTGTATAAAAACGTTGTCGTTTAAAGGTACGTCCACATTTGTATCATTTGCCCGTATCAGATCATCGTCGCGTGGCGTGATCGCGTGTCATGATCATGGGTTTGGACGTTGCGCCGATCGGACCGCTCGAAATCCATTTTGCTACGCGTATCACAAAGTTATATCGGACGAGTACGGCATGATCGGCGCGCCGACAGTAAGCGTCCAAGCAGCGCGATACGCAGTCATGCCACGGCACGGTGATCGGATACGAGCAAATGATACAAGTGTGGACGCACCTTAAGATCTTTTGGGGCCCCGTTAGGTTAGGGGCTCTAGTCACGTGCCCATTGGGAAAAAGAGGCCTGTTCCCTCTCCCAAAATGTATAAAATTTTAGATCAGTTTACACAATAAACTATCAGTGTATATGCGTGTAATTTTATTTCTATGTTAAGTTTGGTACTCTGCCTTTTCGCCGAATTATTTAAAAAAAAAAGAATCTTGTGACGAAAGTATTTTTAGGGTTAAAGTGATTTGATTTACAATCGGTACCTCTTGGTCTACATGTTGTAGTTTACATAGGTATAATTAAAAAATTGAGGAACATGCAACTGTGATATCCAAATTTAACGATTTTTGTAGATGCACACATGGCACTAAGTACCTTATATCACATGCATCTTTTGAATAATGTATATTTTTCGTAATTTATTGAACTCAGGTGGTTGAAATTTTGCATAGTGGTTCTTAAACCAAGAATAAATATGTCTTTTATTACAATTTTCAACAAGACCGAAATCACGGATATAATATAGTTTGCAATATGCTATTGGATTATCGAAAAATATTTAGAAGTGTACCCTTCTTCGTCATCGGAGGAAAAAATCATAACCCTCTTTTTTCTTCGGTTTAGTCGAGTAAAAAATATTCTATAAGCACCTATCCGTATAACAAAAACGGTTGAAATCCATTTAGCCGATTTGAGGCCGTAAAGCTTTAACGATACGTGAAAACAATCAAAAAACCAATGAAAACTTTTTTCGATTCAGTTACCTTTAAAAAGTCGGAATTTATTTTGTATCTACAATCTACAGACTTATAAATAGTATAGATGAACAATCCACAGTCCTTCTGTCTTTAGTGAAAATATTTTCACAATTTCTTTGCCTCTTTGAAAAAAATCTTCAATATGTCTTATTAGTATCTTATTAGTATCTTATTAGTGCTACAAATTAACTTGTATAATCAATTTCTATAATAAGTAATTTGAGACAAATTTTTCCTCAATTATTATAGACTTCTATTATGATCATGATCACGATTAAACTTGTGATGACTTCTAAACCTTGTGACGCGGATCGTCAGTTCAATCCTGGGATGATTTCTACGATGATCGTTACTCACTCTAGTTTGATTCATGATCTACTTATGATCATGACCGTGTCACATTTTTATTTATTCATAAATAATATAGTAAGCATAAATAGGTTGCTGATAGTTAAATCGAGTCTAAACCCACAATAATTATACAGTAACAACGCAAATAGCAAATAAGCTGTTTAAGATCTTATACAGCAGTAATACAGCCAATATAACAATAACGGGTGTATAAACTCTAACACAGCTTATGTGTTACATAGGAAAAGTATCTTGGCAGTGAGGGGTTTTTCCTGTACCTAGTTTTAGATACCAATGTATCTAGACTTTGGTGCTTAAGTGGCAAAGCTTGGAATATTAACTAACAAAGAGAGAGTAATATGTGTTTTTAAATACTTATCTGGTATTGAATCAGTCCAAAATTTTCCGAAATATCCGGATCGGAATTTTCTTAAATATGAAAAGTTTTTTAAAAGAACTTTTTTATTTTAAGGTAGGTAGATAACGGTTTTTACAGTTAAATTATATTTTTTTGAAGCGTAATTGGGGTAAAAAAATAAAGTAGTACTCACGGATAAGTGGGAAATCAGACGGCACACAGCATCACTTTTCCAAAATAATTTTCGAACACACAAACAGTCACACAGATTTGTGTTCTTTGAATTTAGAACGCACTATGTTTGTTCACAGAAAACCGTTAAAATTCCAAATCGGAAAAAGTGAAACGTCAAAAACACGTTTGGAAATCGAAGGGTCACGGTTCAGAGACGGCTAATAGCCGGCAATTAAGAAGAAGAACGGGACAGCGCTAATTGGGAAGTTAATCGCAACACTATTATGTGGCACGTGTCATTTTTGCCGATATTAAACGCCGCGAATCGATAAATGCCGATTTTTGAAACTGTCACGTCACTGAAGTCATTTTCGTTCACTTCACACTAACCGCACATAGGTTTCTTGGCTAAACCGCACTAAACAAAACTGATAACAGTCATCAACTTCGAAAAAAGCGACACTGAAAAAAAACCCGCGCACACAAGCGCAAAATTCAGCCCAATTAAAGATAATGTTTGTAGATATTTTAATAGCGTTCCCCTCCGAGGAAACCCGACACAACCAACTCCCGTTGAATTTAAACACTTAATGATCGGTTGGCTCAAATTGTGCGAGAGGCGACGCGCCCAGCATAGCACCCTCTCTTTCTATTTAGTTCCATTCTCCGCCACTTGTATGGCGACGTTGGCGCCAGCGTCGCGCAGTAGGCGTGGCCTATTTAAAGGTGGAATGATCAAAGGGCGCGGCCTGTCTCTGATTGGTGGCGCGCTGCAACGAGTTTTTTTTCGTTAGTACGTGATCCGCCAGCCGGTTGGTACTATCCCATCGATCGTGTCCTAGGGTTGCCATTATATGTTTTTTATGGTATTTTTTGGCGGTGTTCGGCTTTACTAACCTGTTCTTTTAGCCACGCCCAGTTTTAGTCAGTACGTGAGCCAGAAAGTAAGAGAGCTCGATGCTGTAGACTTTATTTTTTTTTAGTGTGTTTTTTAGTGGCGGTTTCTTTGATTTTAGTGCTTGAGTCGATGAACTTTGGATTGTGATTTTAATGTCCTTTGAGTGCGAAGTCAAGTGCATCAACTTTTTTAAATCTTTAGATTATTTTTAAGAAATCATGCATGTATTTATGTATTATAATAAATATAGCCCTTAAGTCTGATACAGTACCTGAATTTATATACATAACATCGTTATAATTAATGTGTTATGTGATGGTATATGGTCTCGTTAGCAAACGGTTTATAAGGGCTCCCAAATCTTATTTGTGAGCTCAAATCAGATCAGCCAAAAGTCAAATTAGGTAGCAAAATTCAAGCCTTGTAGTTGAACACTAAATATAATAAATAGTGTATATTTTAGTACCTGAATATTAAATGTGCTAGATTATTGTAAATATAAAGACGACACAAGACTTAACTTATTTTTAAACTTTCTGTATAGAGTCATGATTTTACGAAATAAATCTGAACAGTGCGATGTAGAATTTTTTAGGCAAGTTAATAGCTCCATCTCTAGGACTATTCGCGGACGAAGTTGTGGGAAAAAGTAGTCCACACTAATATTATAAATGCGAAAGTATCTCTGTCTGTTACTTTGTCACGCTTAAACTGCTGAACCAAACGACTGTGAAATAAGTAAAAAAAAATCTAGTAACCCTGGGATGGACATAGGATAGTTTTTATCCAGGAAATCATTCCTTAAGAGGGTGAATTGGGGGTTAAAAGCTAGTATGAGGAATCGACAGGCAAGCAGTTCTCGGTAATGCGAGTAGCTACATTCGACAGTCCATAGCAAAAGTTTTGGGTCACCCTAATTGAAATACTTACTAGCAAAAAGTTTTTTTAATTATTTTCCACGCGCGTCTTTTAAATGTCTTCTTTAAAATTTAATATTTTCTTCTGTTTCCGCGATTATTACTCATTGAAATAAAACAAATTAACGGATTATATATCGCGTATATTATCTCATTTGAGTTCCCGACGTTTCGGAAGCTTTTCAGCTTTCCATGGTCATGGGTGGACCACCCGTCCACAGTCCACAAACAAAATTGTTTTATGTAAATTCTTTAAAATTTGTTAAATAAATATTTAAAAAAAGTCATTTGTCCCTATAGATGCAATTGTCCCGGTTGAAATTAAACAACACAATATATTCAAGCATTCGATGCACATTTAAATCTTCCTATTCTTAGTTTCAAATGGCAGTAAGGTTATATTCGTTTTTATCATGATTTAAGTTTTTGACCATTTTAATATCCCGACCATTCCACTGGGATTTGGCCCTTGTTGCTTTGCTCGTTAATCGCTAAGTATAGTCGGCCTATGAAATCATTCATCATGCCTTAAAACGATTCATTATTTAATGTTATAATAATTGCTCAACATTTTCTTAGACATACTGTACCATGAAAATATTAAGCATACATCAGCTAGAACTTTTTCATTTTGAACTGACAATGTCGTTTCAAATTAGTAAATCTATCGTCTAATTGAAAATTATTATGACAGAGTAATAAACTGCCTACTGTACAAGCCAGGGACTGACATAGATAGTTGTAGTTGACTGGTAGAAAATGCCATTTGACATTAAATCCGCCATTTGTAATTTGTTTCGTTATTTGCTATAAAATTTAAATAACAGATCCCCTCTGTCAAAGTACAGGTGGGTCATTCAAATTTTAGGGAATGACTTTTGTGTTTAAAATTCATACCCGACATTTAATGTAGGTTCGCAAGGTGTACCAAAAACGTTAAGACAACTTTGTTTAAAGCATACTGCCAGTCGTTGTACACATGCAGCCTATGGGCCAATTACACGAAAAAGCTCACAGTGCCCTGCGCGTACAATATAATAACGGTTACAGGGCCATGATAGGGCTGCCACGATACTGTAGTGCTTCAGGGATGTTCGTTGAGGCAAGCGTAGATACTTTCCAGGCCATCATACGCAAACGAATCGCATCCCTGTGGCGCCGTATCCGTGGCAGCCGCAACAGCCTCGTAGCCGTTATTGCTGGTAGGGTAGACGGCCCATTGTTTGAGCATTGGACGAAACTGCACTTGGGCTCATGTCCAATAAATTAGTCATTAAGTATCCTTATTTAATTATTATTAGTGACAATACTAACATAGATATAAGCTCCTCTATTTTCTATTTTTTACTAACAATTAATATGGATTGTATTATCTCAAATAAATAATAATAATTATTATTATTATAATGTACGAAGTATAAAAAAGCATGTCATGCAAAAGTAACATAATCAATTTTCGGAAACGTGTATGCAAAAGTCATATATGTATTACTGATTTCGATAATAGCCGTAAAAACTGGTAATGAAGTGCTACATGTGTGTAAAATGTATTGTTTATGCTCCAGTTAAAAATACGAGCAGTATTTGATGATACCTACAAGTATAACGTGAACTGAACTCTATAAGGAATCTATTAAGTTAAGATATAAAAAAAAAAAAACACTTCAATAAGTAAATACAGGTATTATTATTTTTTAAATGGCCTAAAATTTACACAATCAAATAGTGCGATACATAAATAAGCCCCAGTCTAATTTTATATTGACAGTTGTTTTATTTTTTTTAAAAACAAATGAAAGATACATTCGTTTCAATATTTTATGGACATAAAATAGGCACGCACCCACCGCAGGAACAAAGTAAATCCCCACTATTCAGACGCTTGGCATCCCAAAAATAAACGGGCATCACGCTCATTTATGTCACGAACTTGAAAGTAGTGGAATAAGCTTCCTCTTGAGGTGTTTCCGGAGCACTATAACATGGGATTCTTATGGAAGCGAGTTAACGGGGCACTCAAAGGTTGACAAAGCATTAACGTCTCCTCCGGTGCTGCACATATCCATGGGCGATGATGACCACTTACCATCAGGTGGCTCGTCTACCCGTTTGCCATTTATTACATACAAACCGGCCAAGTGCGAGTAGGACTCGCGCACCGAGGGTTCCGTACAAAATATACGCTACAAATGGCCGTATCTATGAAAACCCAGTGTTAGCAGAGCCCAACTCCTAAGCAAAATTTACGCAGTGGGTGAGGCGCTCGATCATTTTATATTGGTTACTGATATAGACAGGGATCTATATCGGAATCCCTAACGTCATTTGTCCTAATGTATCGTTTGTCCTAATGTATCATTTGCCATAACGCATTTTTTTCAGAAACCGTAAACTTTTCAGGATTGTTATAAAACAAACCTAACCTAACCTAACCTAATCTATACGACGATCTTTTAAAAAATCCTGAGAAAATTACGGTTTCTGAAAAAAATGCGTTATAGCAAATGATACATTAGGACAAACGATACATTAGGACAAAAGATATTAGGGATTCCGAATGAGACCCTATAGACAGACATACATCTATACTGTACTTAGTATTTCTTGATATAGCGGCAACAGAAATACATCATCTAAGAAAATTTCAACTGTGTAGCTATCACGGTTTATGAGATACAGCCTGGTGACAGACAGGCGGACAGCGAAGTCTTCGTAATAGGGTCTTTACCCTTTGGATACGGAACCCTAAAATGGTCTCGTCTCAATGTACAGATTCTGGAGAATCTATGATTACCAAACTAAGTTGCTTTATACACTGTTTTGACACAAAATTACAAGAATGTTTGTAACATAAGTACAATTTTTCGATTTTTCGATTTTTAGTGTATGTAAGACCTCTCTTATTGTCAACAGAAATCATTGTATCAGTATTTATCATTACTGATTTCCAAGTGGCGTGTATCGGGTTTTGGCCAAGGTCGGCAATTTACCTTTGCCTATATGGAGCCTTGGTAATTTAGGGTAGGCAGTTTATAGTCGTTCAGATTAGGCACTGCCTTTGTGCCAATACGGACGTCACACCACTACTGCTGATGTAAAGAAACCAGAAAGTGTGCCTACCGAAACCTAGATAAATCATAAATTATGTGAAAGGGTTAGATTACAAAAAGTTTCGTATATGTGAAGAAGACTGGTTTAGCTCAGTGGGATAACGTTGCATGCGAAGCTGAAGGTCCTGGGTTCAAATCCCGGTAAGGGCAAATATTGATGATCATAATTATTTGTTCCTGAGTCTTGGGCGTTTTCTAGGTATATAAGTCAATTTATCTGTTAAATTATCGTCGTCTAGTACTCATAATACAAGCCATATTGAGCTTACCCTGGGACTACTTCGATTTATGTAAAAATTGTCCTGTGATGTGTTTCTTACACCTTATTTTCCATGTTCCTTTTCATGTAATTTTTGTGTACTGCAAATTGCCATCTGCACTTGTGGCTTTACTTGTTTGTTGTGTAAAGTACTTCGCGTTTTCATTCGTCTTGTGAACTGAACATCTTTGCTGTGGAATTGCCTGCCTTCGTCAATATCACCTTTAAACCAAGCCTTCAAGAAAAGAGCGTTCTCTCCCACTTGAAAAGGCGGCAACGCATTGTGACTCGCCTGGTGATGCAAGTCTATGACCGACGGTGATCGCTTACCATCCTATGTCATAAAAAAACCTTAACATGTTAGGGTTTTTTGTGTCATCTCTCGATGTATCCTGGGCTTCATTAATTTTTTGCCCGGATCCCTTTAATACCCATTATAATTGTAAATCATAATGTAATGTTAGTCATAAAATTCTGTAATCATTGATAGATTCAGGCGTTACTCTGCGGAATTCCATATTAGATTAATGGATTATATATAGCTCCTTTGCTTTTTCGCGAAATATTTGGTTAGATGTCACAATAAATTGTGTTCACATGCGCAAGAAACCGGGTGGACCGGACCGTCAACATCTCCTGCATCTCCTGATGATGCCTCGTAGAGAGGCGAAACACGTGTCGAGGATTATACTGTCTGGTGGTGGTTTTTCGTATTTGCGTGCGTATTTTCTTTGTGTAAACTGAATGGAAATATGCGCGTGTGAGCATAATTTATAGTCACATCTAACCAAGTCACTATTTCGCGGAACAGCAAAGGGGCTATAGTCCATTAAATTTTTTGCAGGTACCCTGTAGAACCCATTAGCTTAGGTTAGGTTTGTTTTGTAACAAGGACCAATTAAACAAGAGGACTTACCATCTCCATACAAAAAGGCGTTCCCCGATATGTACAACGCCATCTATGTATAAGAATTATTTTTTACAAATGTTCAAATTAGCAAGCGTGACGTAGTATTTAAATGTTACGATTTATTTATTATTAGCAATTTGCGAACTAATTGTTACTATAATATGTTTCTTTGTTCAATTATAACATCGTTAAATTTTTATTTTTAAAGCGCCATCTAGTTTTTGCCAGAATATCTCCTTGCGATCGGAAAACGATCCAAAATATGTCAACTGTCAATCCTCTTGCTTTAATGGTCCTTATTTTGTAACAAACCAGAAAAGTGAATGGTCTTGTAGATAAATGCAATTATGACTAGCGAAAATTCGAAAAAACATTCCTTTTTTTCAACGACTTTCGATTTTATGGGAATCAATATAGACTCGTGATTACCATCAGGCATGGTTGTAGTAAAGAGTAATCCGATTGAAGTTAAAAGAGTCAGCTTTTCCTAAAAACATAACACGTGTGAGCCACAGTGGGTTGCACAACGGCCTAAGAAGCTGGCGGTCCCGGGTTTGAATCCCGGCCAGGGCAAGTGATTGTGTGATGACTGATAAGCACGAATGTTTGTGCCTGGGTCATGTTTTCTATGTATTTTCGGTACAAGGATAGCCGAACCTGGAGCCATCCAAAATACTTTTTACCCAACTGCGGTAAAGCAGAATAGAAGATTATGACTTCGCGAACGAAGTTGTGTCGTCTATGGAAATTAATTTTCTCCTTTCTTATTTACGTTCATACTCCACCTGTGTTGAAAGAGGGGGTGGGAGGAGGGGGGATGTAATTCATCAATTGCTACGGGGTAAAAGGTCAGAAAGGGTAATCGCCGGTAACCCCATTCAATTAGTTAATTACGAAAAATTTAACATCGTTGGATTGGTGTAAAAATAGGTTAGTAAATCTAATAGGCTAAAGTTTCGTTGGTAACCAATTAGTAATCTGTACTTCTATACTATTATAAAGTTGTAAAAAGGAAATGTCTGTGTGTTGAAGATATTTTGAAAGAAAAATATTGTAACGAACTATTTGGAGGTCACTGAAATACAATATTTTTTTTGGATTAGTTGTATGTTTGTATGTGTGGTTGTGGCTGTATCACGTCAACACGGTTGAAAATTTTAACAATTTATGGCACACGGATAGCTGGTCATCCACAGATGGTTATATGGATACTTTATACTTGACTACGCTGAAGAGGGTTATGATATTTTTCGCTTCCGCTGACGAAGTTTCGGCAATTTCTAGTATGATATAAGTTTATTTATTTATTTATTAGGTCTGCCAATAGCGGTTACAATCTTACATTGTTACAGATTCATATATGTAATGCTTAAAGATTTATTCCTCAGCCAATTATAGGCAAACAACACATGCATATAACAAGTTTGCATAAATATGAACAAGTGTGATACTGAAATCCCGCACCAATAATGTCTTTAGCCATTAGGCTGACTGGTATAGAATGTTTTTGTGGCTGCCATTTGTACTCTTCTATATTAAATAAGTAAATAATTATTACACAATTAATCTAAACTAAATTACTCGCAAACACACGTACCTAATAAATAGAGGGCGGAATTTATCATGGCAAAAATTAGATAGTTTCATATAAAGTTTATTATTGTTTGCTTAGATGTGGATTTGAGGTCTATTTTTGTTAATTAATAATCATCAATAGTATGGGCCATTTTTAACCATACTAACAGAACAGTGCAAGTTATATAAAAGCTAATAAAAGCTGGTCTGACCTGTCCGTCATATATTTATGTAGTATTTTATTTTACCGTATATTTCTTTGTCCGCATCAGGCTTTTACCCCACGATGTCATCTAACAATTGTTCTTTTATACAATACAATAATTAGACTAACTACAAACAGCGGAACCCCTTTGAGCTAGTGAAGCGTCACCTGTGTTGCCAGTGCAAAAAATTCGCAACATACCGACCCCCCCATAACAATAGAAGAATACCCTATTAATAGGGTAAAAAAAACGCCAAAGGGCCCGTCTTTTGTGCAAAAAATGACGTACGCACAATGGATATAATACGATCACTTGCTTATTTAAGGTTTGTCAAATGGCGCTTATATTTGATCTTTAAAGAAAGTTTCACTAGTTGAAGTAAGATTAATTAATGTGAGGTTTCGTGTATAATGCTAGTTAGTTCTACTAATGCTATTAAAATAGATCATTATAATTGTATAGCTGGCGCACAATTAGGTAGACTGTTTTTGTCAAGATCGTAGCAAGACCACTTTGTTGACTATTGAGTGCATTCGTCCAGATTTTTGAAGATTTCCTTGATCGATTATTTTGAAATGTTTACAAAAACATATTTAAATGCATGATTACTTCTAGATGGTCTGGTATACTATGTTTCTATATCCCTCAGTCTATTTATTTTGTTACAATTTTCTATTTTGGTGCAGCAAATACAACACAAAAGGCCCACCTTTTACGATTCATGAACCGATTTTTTTCTGACATTAAATCGAGAAGAGCACAATTGAACAGATTTTTTGTGGTTCTTATTTGTACCTACGTAAGTGCACCAATACGTAAAGTTGAAATTTCATGAGCAAAAAGATTGTATTTAATACATACCTAGTGTGAACTAGAATATCAAAATCATAACCAATTTCGGAACATAGTTTTTATATAATTTCTGAAAAATATGGCTGTCCTATATTAATGTACTGGATGGGCCAGATCATCGGTCTAGCACATTTTGTAGATTAGTTTTAATCATAAGTTTCTAGTAATAGGTATATAGACATATAAGATAAAGTAACAAACTATGGGATCAAAGTCTTCCGAAATAAAGAATCTATCATTATTATGAATCAGCTGCTTTTATTAAAAATTATGATTATGTATTTGAGAGAAATGTTATAATTGAATTTTTATTATCATGTAACGCCAGGAATCATGGCTCATAATGGAAAGTCGTGGTTCAATTGTGTTTTTTTTAAGAATACATTTTCATTTTCTATATTTAATTTTGTAAGGTTGCTTTTTCTTATAAGTTACAAGGACCATTAGAGAACTTCATCATGGGGGAAAATTCATGACATAGTAAAAAAAAATACAGATACTTACGATATTATTTTATTACCCGTGTACCAAAAAAAGTTGTAATCCGTTAAGCCAATTTGGCGTGATGAAGCCACAACGACACATACAAATAAATCCAAAAAAATATTTATCATTTCAGAGACCAACAAATAGTCCATTACAATCTTTTTTTAAATAGCTTCAGTGTACAGATATTTCATTTTTACAACTTTATAATCCATACTAATATTACAAATGTGTGTCTGTTTGTCTGCCTTTTACCTCTTCACGCCTAAACCGCTGAACCGATTGGAATGAAATTTGTATGGATATAGTTTGAGCCCAGGAGAAGGACATAGGCTACTTTTTATCTCGGAAAAATACCCGTATCCGCGATAAATGAATTTAAGGCGGATGAAGTCGCGGGCAGAAGCTAGTAGTATAGATATTTTTATCTTTTTATGCAAAACCGTTCTCGTTTTTAGTTAATCCCAACTGATGCAGAGTAGCTATGGTACTTCAATTTTTTTCATCACGAAATGTCAAAGGAAACTTTAATACTCAATACTCAATCGTTTATTGCATTCCACAATGTTAGTTTACAGGATAGGTATGAGGTAAACTTAAGTTGCATAAAAGTTACATGACAGTGAACTTAATTGTGGACCCTGTTGGGCACAGCAAAAATGCGTGGAGAGAAGACGACTTATTTATTTAAGCTTTATTGCACAAAATAAAATCAGTACATATGGCGGACTTTATGCCATATATTTATGATTATATGTTTTTTCTATAGTTTTTCTTCTAAATATTCTCTTGTTATAAAACAAACCTAACCTAACCTAATCTATACGACGAACCTTTCAAAAATCCTGAAAACATTACGGTTTCTGAATAAAATGCGTTATGGCAAATGATACATTAGGACAAACGATACATTAGGACAAAAGATATTAGGGATTCCGAATGAGACCCGTTGCATCTGAGTGCATTTTAAGTTTTGACGACGGTAGCATAAGTTTTTCCCTATATCTGAGCTGATGAGATGTCGGTATGTCTTCGCGTTTCTTGTAGTATTCAGGATAATTCCGTACGAACTTACAAATTTCCAGAATATATAACCCAGTCAACGTTAATATTTTCTGTTCCTGAAAATGTGGTTTGCAACTATCCATGTTATCAATATTTACTAATATACGAATAAGTTTTTTTTGTAGAGTAAATAAAGATGGTACGTCTGTGCTATTGCCCCAAAGGATTATACCGTAGCTAAACCATGCATTAGCATAAGCATAATAAGTGGCGAGTGCAGTCTTTAAGTCAGTAGATTTTTTTTATTTCGCGGAGTGCATATACAAAAGATGATATATTTGTTTTTGATTTTTTTAAATGTGCGTTTTCCAATTTATATGTGTATCTATGGTCAAGCCCAATAGTGAAAATTTATTGACTACCTCTAACCATTTATTTTTATAGCAAAAATCTATTTCCAAAGATGTTTTTTGGCGTGGGTGGAATACCATTATTTTAAAGTCCCGTAAGCGCCACTCATTTCGCTTACACATTTTTTTATTCAACTTATTTCATAAACTACCTGCCCCGACGTTCCGAAACCAATTCCCATTTCACGCATCTCGTATTTATTGTATTGGGTGGCAGTTATCGTTTGTATTTATTGTGTTCGGTGACAGTTATAGTTTGTTATCGTTCTGTTGAGTTTTATCGTTGTTCCTCCAATGTAGGTTTGTTTATTAGGTGTTAAGGACGATGTTAAATGTGTTTTAAACTGGCATAGGTGAAAAGAAATACTGAGGCGTTATTGAAATTGCAACAAAACGTGAAACCTAGTTTGTCTATTGACATATCACTACAGTGTATTTTGAGTGCCTAATGGTCCTCCTTTAAAAGTCGGGATAATCTATACTATTATAAAGTTGTAAAAATGAAATGTCTGTACTTTCTTACATGGCACTTTTTTTATAAAAAAAATTATCGTAGCGGACTATTTGGAGGTCACTGCATCGAAAAATATGTTTTTTTTTTAATGTTAGTATTTGTCGTTGTGGCTTTATCACGCTAAATCGGCTCAATTGATTTCATTTTTTTTGGTACATGGGTAGCTGGGTATTCACAGATGGTTATAGGATACTTTTTACCCGAATATGCTGTGGAAAAGAAGAGGGGTTATGACTTTTTCTCCTCCGTGAACTAAGTTGCGGGGACAATGGACCGTCTAGATTTTAAATAAAATAACGATCTGTATCAAACTTTTAAAAAATTTTTTTAATGGAACTTTAGAAAAGTAAATGGATTAACGCCTTCAAATACATCAAACTGTGAAACAAAACTCAACTGATTTAATTACACAAAATAAAATGTTATAAAACCACGTTTCCAAGTAAAATAAATAAACAATAAAATGATAAAAGCGCTCTTACCCCATTTTACCCTATTAACGCTTCTAGGAACGATTCTAAACTCAAATTTAAATTTCGAAAAAGGAAGCCGGTTCGCGCAAGTTCTTTATAGTGCTATAAAGCGGTTCAGACGTTATTACGATTATTATGGAATTACAACTTTAAGCTTACCGTTACTGATGGCGCTAGTATCGCAATTTTCTCTACCAGTTAGAATGGGTACGGTTAGTTCTCTTTTTATCCACCGATGTTGTTAAGTTGGTAGTGTTCATGTTATGGATGCGTTCTGATTTTTTCCAAGTGTAGGATGATAAAGAAAAAGAACCCTATTTTTGCCGCGCTTTGCACGAAACGCGAACGAAAGAGTATAGAGATCATATTTTTTATTGGACCATAGAATATTGTCTGGGTTTTTATCGTTGTTCCAGTAGCTACTGACTTGAGAGTTGTTGAAAAAGTATTATGTATTTATTGAATTGTACGGTATGTAACCCTATCCAATTCAAAATCTGATTATTTTTGTTTGTCACTTAAGACTTACGTTTATTTAAATAAATTTTAATTTAATTAGTACCTTTACGTTTAATTTTAAGTGTGCGTTTTTAATCTGAAATTGTAGCCCAATAAGTGTTAGTAATAAGACCAAACGTTGTTTCTATTTTAGACAAAAGTGTCTTGTGTTATGTTAGTGTTTTTGGTGATAAATGAAGAATAGTTACTTCAATATACTGCTCAAAACAATATAGAGGCCACTAAGAATTTTAATCGTAACGTGAATATATATTAGTTAGTAAAAATATTTTACAAAGTCTCCAGCTAAAGATTGTCTTGGATTAGGCTAATAACCGATCAATTAAAAAGTTTATTATTTTCTTTGTTTTAATTGAGATAAAATAACTTTATTGTAACCACCAAAACTGAACAGAAATTCTCCGCGCAAATGTGGCCCCTATTTTGTTTTGAGTAGATAGTATAGTTTTCACAGAACTGACTTCTAATAATATAATGCCATTCACAAGTTATCCATATATTTCTATGCTATTATAAAGGTGTAAAAATAATCTGACGAAACATTTAAACGATATACAATAGGGAATATGCATGAATTTTTATTTTTGCTTTATTAAAAGCTCATTCATATAAATAACAGTAGACAAAAATATTTTTTCAAATAACTATAAAAATAACCAAGATATAGCCATCAAACATTTCATTCTATATCTCTCTTGCAAAACAGAATTAATCCCTCGAGAAATTAAGAACAAATCGTACGAAGATAGACTGCAAGTGCTGAACCTTACGATTTTGAAGGACCGCAGAGAACGAGATCTGATTGAGACGTATAAGATCCTGACTGGGCATTACAACCTCAAGGACGTAACACCAACACCCGTCTGAGGGGCCATCACTTAAAGCTAGTCGCTCGTAGATCACACAACAACCCATAAAAACACTTTCTGGGCAACAGGGTTGTGAACGCATGGAACAAGCTCCCAGAGGATGTAATCTCGGCACCTAATGTCAATACCTTCAAAAAAAAATTGGACTAGCTTACCACTGGCATCATTAGTTGCTGCAACTGCCTGCCTGATAATGAAATAATAATAATAATAATGGAGTTTATATGGCCGGAGTGCACTGTGACGTAACAGTGCATATCGGACCTCTGTCTAATTAATAGTTTAAAATGCCTATATTATGCGCATTTCTTGACCTGATTTTAATTTTAATTTCACATTTTGAAATAGTTTTTACGGTGTTTTGATATTTAGTCAAGAAAAGCGATAAAAAAAACATGCATGTACCCTATTGAGAATCTTTTTATAAATTGTGTACTTATACCTACTTATTTACTATTGTATTCTTATTTAGTTTTTAGAATTTGACGATTCCATGTAAGTGATGACGACATTTTTATGTAGTTAGTTATAAGTATATTTTTAAATCAGCCTATCATAATGAATTAATAGATAATGACATAACCTTTTTCATGTGTGACATTCCATTCCCATTATGTACCTATACTATTATGATTTTAATATTTTCTTGTTTTTTGATGATTATAATTTACATTTATAGAAATTGATTAAAATGTAATTTATATTGTAATTATTATTATGAAATAAAGTAGGCAATATCATCTAATATGATATTGAAGATATTTTCAAAAAAATAAGTGATAGGACTATATGAATTTCACTGAATCAAGAAATATATAATTTTAATTTTTGTTTTCTTAATTTTGAAACATATTTATTATGTTTCTGTGTTTTTAATGCCGGGAAATTAACAACACAATAATACGTTTCTGATTCATCAATCAAGAAGTACCGGGTTCGAGTCCTGGTGTGACCACTTGCGAGAGCAATATAATTTTTCTTTGCGCTTTGATTTTGTATGGTTTTATGTGTCGTTGTGGCTTCATCACGACAAAACGGCTAAAAACAGATTACAACTCTTAAGTAGGTACAAGGGTGGATGGTTATAGGATACTTTCTATCCGATTACGCTGAAACAAAAAGAGGATTTTGATTCCACCTCTGCTAAAGTTGCGTGCGCCTTCTAGTTAATTTTGTTAATTTTGTTAATTTTGTTAATTTTGTTAATTTTTTAATTTTTTATTGTTTATTTTTATGTACTACTTTGATTTGACTTAGTAATTTTTTTAAACGATAGGTCAAGGGTAAAAATAAATATCCACACAAAGTTAGTTAGTAATTAGTATAAGTACATAAACCTTACTGCCATAATAATGAGACATGTATACATATTTTTGAAACTTTGAGGTGTATAACATATTGGTGCCCCTGACTGTACTTTCATAATAATTGTATCGATAGAATTAATGAAAAACTAAATTATGTTATTAAATTGCATTTGGTAATTTTGATTTACTGAAAATACCTCAGCAAAAAGAATTGTTTCATGAATTAAATATATAGATGACTTAATTTAAAGCATTGTTTTATATTATTACCTACCTAGTTAAAACCAAATCTTCCTCCTTTTCCTGAAACAAGCATGAAGCCCACTTGATGGCAAGAGTTATAATAATAACCACTACCTATGCCTTTATTGATGAGATACTTTTCCCCGGTTGTCTCAAGTAATAGCTCAGTATTTAGTCCATCATTTCCATCCCATTACCAAGCATATTTAGATCCCATTAATCTCCAATAGTTCTTGCATCTAGCGGGTGATGTTTCTGCGCACATCCTATGATACGGGTAGGAACAGCACCTGCGCGTGCGTGTGCGCGTGTATCCCTTACATTTCCCCCCTATCATTCTCCAAGATGTTGTTGGGACTCCCACGCACCCGGCGCACCAAAGATGCAGCCACGGCCCTCTTACGCAGGGTGGTATAAAAGCAGTCGACCCTTGCTTCTGCGAACATCCCTCATGCGCTACAGAAACGAGACAAAGAGTTAAGTGAAAGTTTGTACGGAACCCTCAGCACGCGAGTGCGACTCGCACTTGGCCAGTTTTTTCCTTTTTAAGTACGGAACCCTAAAACCGATTGCACGATACTTTTATTTATTTATTTAATCTTTATTGCACAAAAGAAAAACTTATATTGTTACTAGCTTCTGCCCGCGACTTCGTCCGCCTTAAATTCGTTTATCGCGGATAAGGGTATTTTTCCGGGATAAAAAGTAGCCTGCCAAACTATCTCCATACCAAATGTCATCCAAATCGGTTCAGCGGTATAAGCGTGAAGAGGTAACAGACATACAGACACAGAGACAAACAGACAAACAGACAGACACACTTTCGCATTTATAATATTAGTATGGATTTGTAAAATTAGTAAATTAGTACTTATTAGTATATTAATATGGACTAGTATAGATTTTCTCATGAAATAATTGAATCTGGCATGTCACTCTGTGACAAAGCATGTGAGACTGATATTTACCTACTTTACTATCTATTTACTCTCCATGTTTTATACGCAAATAAATGATTTATGATTTATGATGATTTATGGATCACTGGAAGAGGTCACCGCGCAGCAGCAAAAAAATACGATTTTGACCTCAAAAGCATACCTTGACACGACAGACATGCGCAATTGCATACATATAATAGCAAATGCATTTACGTCAATTTGTTAACATTTGTATCATCAGTCGTCATTATTGAGTTGACATCATTATTCGCACGAGAATATTATAATGATGGCATGCCGATGATTTGTTGCATACAAACTATACGATTCTGCAATCTGTCAAACGCATAAAGGCGTTTTTAGGGTTTCGTTGGCAAAATGGCAAAAATGGAACCCTTATAGTTTCGTCATGTTCGTCCGTCCGTCCGTACGTCACAGGCATCTTACTCAAAAACTACAAGGTGTATATTTGTGAAATTTCGAGGATAAGGTGTCTTATACATATAAGCCGCTACTTAGCTTGATAGGTAAACGCGTCACCTAGTTTTTGCCTGAATATCTCCTTGCGGTTGAGGCACACGATTCAAAGGATGAGATTGACAGTCCTGTTATGATGGTCCTTGGTCAATCAAGGTCACAATCGCACAAAGGTAATGTGACCTGCCAAAATGTACCCAGAATGTAAGAAAAGTGCAAGGGAGCGATAACAACAAATCTTAATTACATTTAATGACATCGCGAGTTACGTGTCGAAATCTGTTGTTGTTAAAGCAGAGGCCGTCAGTATTTTAATGAGGCAATAACATTTGTGCAGGTTCGGACTACAATGTATGAAGGAAACTGAAAATGATTTGAAACGCTAGTTTAGAGTTAAATGTAACTTATTCCTTATATAAGTCACTTTGATTTTATTATCCAAGTCACAAATGAAATCAAATCAAATCAAAATATTATTTATTCAAGTAGGCCTAGTTACAAGCACTTTCGAAATGTCAGTTACATGAGTGAATGTTTGCTGGGAGAAATACAATATGATCCAACATTTGCTGCAAGGATTAGGGAAACCCAGAAAAACCTAATCAGATCATTTAACTTAAGTGTAATATTATTGATAAAATCATCATTTTTAAAATTAAAATAATTTATAAGATAAATCCCAAAAGGATTGTCAATAAAAAATAAATAATCTAGAATGTGTCTAGAATAAAATTCTAAATGTCAGAGTATATAAAACAATTAAGATTAAAATAATAATAATACCTTAGGTATTCGTTAAAATAATTATTCATATACCTACATGACGCTATAATTTACATTAATCCCACGCGGCTTCATCATTCATGTAGTCTTGTGTGCTATAATAAGCTTTAGAAAATAATTTTCGTTTCACAATATTTTTGAATTTACCAATAGACAACTCAGTTATGCTGCTAGGAAGTTTATTATAAAATCTCACACAGTTACCCATGAATGATCTCCTTATTTTATGGAGCCTAGTAGCAGGCACTGCGAGCTTATGCTTATTTCTAGTATTAATATTATGTATATCACAGTTCTTCTTAAAGTCGGTAATATTTTTATGTACATACATAATATTCTCATAAATGTATTGACAATGCACTGTCATTATATTAATGTCCTTAAACTTATCTCTAAGCGAGTCTCGATGGCTCATTTTATATATCGCACGAACAGCCCGCTTCTGCAGAACAAATATAGTATTAATGTCGGAAGCACTGCCCCATAGGAAGATGCCATAAGACATAATACTGTGGAAATAACTGAAATACACTAATCGAGCCGTTATCACGTCTGTTAATTGACGAATCTTACATACTGCAAAAGCTGCAGAACTCAGTCTATTCGAGAGATTAGCAATATGGGGACCCCATTGGAGCTTAGAATCTAATGTTATACCGAAAAAGACTGTACTATTAACTAGTTCCAGTTCCTCACCTTTAACCATAACGCTTGCTTGCTTGCTCGTGTTTTACGTTACTCGTGACAAACTTAACACATTTAGTCTTTTTCTCATTCAACAATAAATTATTTACATTAAACCAAAACGTACAAAAATCATTATATCTCTATGGTATTCTAAATTTAAAAGTAAAACTTGCCAAAATAAAGTAGCACTCAGGGTTGTCACAGAAACGCAGCGTCACTGCTTAATGCATTTTAGGAAAAAAACGCATTTCGACTCGTCATCACTCTGACAAATGGACTTGGTAGCATATTATCGCTCACGTCTGTATTAACTCCTGTCAAAATATGTTGAAATATTTATTTTACGACTCAATTCCTTGGAGAGATTTCACACAACCCTTGCTCATAAAAAAAACTGCGTAGGTATCGTTATTCTAACAGAAAATACGTTTAATAAAGTAATAATTATAAGTTTGATATTGAAATCAACGCTTAAAGAACACTACCAATGAACAAGCAACGCACAGATGAAAATCAACGTTAAACACTAATTACTGACAAAAAACGATCTCAATGAACTTGGGTAATTATAAACAGCCAGTAAAATCAAATGCTCCCATATTCGATCAACTAAAAAACTGGTAGTCGAATAATTTAGTTAACTATCCTTTTATATTTCTCCAAGACAATCAAATAAACAATAAAATGTGAAACGCAATTTACTTTGGCACATTTCGCGGTAACTCACAAGGCGGCCATTTTCTCCTGCCATAACTTAAAGCCTATAGACATGGACCTTAATTTTTAAGGCTTAAGCACTGCCGCGTACAGCCACGCGTTTTTAAAATGCTGAACAATAATTTGGTTAAGATATAAAAACGTCGAAGCTCCTACTAACAAGGTGGGTTTTAATTATTTTAAAGTCGGTGTTAATTTAGTTTTTTTTTTCGGCCGGAGCGGCCGCGGCGTCTTTGGCTTTCGGCCTTTGTTTTTTTTTTCATTTGTACAATTTGTAAAATGGCATGTTAGCGCCGTCGTCATGTTTGAGGTCTTTTTAAATTATTATTGATATTCGAATGGTTCCGGTGCGGATTTAAATCAGGATGCCACCCAGGTCTTTATGGCATAATGATAAATAGTTTTAGTCTAGGCTGTATCCTTCTTAGCTTGTTCAAATAAAAACTAATGTAAAGCAAAGAGTATCTATAATGGCATTTTTGTGTGAATTTTTGTCTATTACCATGTAACCCAAGAATCAAGTATTCAAGCTGGTTTAGTTGATTTATATTTTTAAAATAATGAACCATGTTTTGTTGACATAAGTATGTTTATGTACAGACGTTTAATTTTTACAACTTTACGATAGTTTAGGTAGATTACCAATTTCGAAATTTTCTCATTCTAAAAAAGTAGGTAGACCGTAGGTGACAGAAGCGCTTATGCTGAAGTAAAAAATAGGGTACTTAATGATTGTTTCTTCCTACACGAACGTAGTTTATATAAAATCGGAATATTTTTGATTTATTCCAAAAAAATCTGATTAAAAATGAAAGGCTTCAATTCATGCAGTGTATTTCTGATAATCGCTAAATCTCATCCAGATCGATTCAGTTATAGATACGTCTAGGGAGTAAGCGTATTACAGAGGAGAACAATCGTGCGCTGGTATCATTTTCCGTTTTTTTGAAACTTAACTTTCGCGGTTGTCCTCACTAAAGTCAATTACTGGTAAGGATTACCAGAAATTGAATTCATTGGCGGAGCTAACCCACAAGGGCGAATGAAAGTCTTGCTAATAGTTCGGCCATTTTGCTAAAAAATACAAACGGTGCAAAACATCAATACTGGAGACCTCACATTCGCACAATCCGACCCATTTTTTCGTCCACCGCTTTCTAAAGAAAGCCGGCACACACTTATAATTACCGTCCAAAACAATCCATCATTCATACAATTAGAACTAGCTAAGTACGCACGCGAACGCATTTGTAAGTTTGTAAGTTCACAAAAGGACTCCGAACTTATAATAGTTGTCATTATTATTTTATGATGGATGGGTGAATACCATTTTGCCCAATACTGTGGCGAATGGATTTACGAACAGGTAGGGAGTTTATTAAACAGTATTTAACACCGATATCACTTGTCTACCATAGGCCTTTACATGTTCTTAGAATCTTCTTTAAAAATCGTAAACTTATAATAATACCAAAAGGCGCCCGCAACTTCGCTCGCAAAGGAGAAAAAGTCATAACCTCTCTTTTTTTTCAGCATAGTTGGGTAAAAAGTATCGTATAACCATCTGGAGATACCCAGATACTACCCGGGAACTACCCGTGTACCAAAACTAGTTGAAATCCGTTTAGCCGATTTAGCGTGATGAAACCACAGCGACACATACAAACATTTCATTTTTACAACTTTATAATAGTATAGATTTTCAAGACCGTAGCATACCATCCATTAGGTTACTTTTTTGCGAATAAATGTTTACTCTTCATTTTGATATATCTACATGCAACCGTTTTAAAATAATTAAATATTACCGGATAATTTTACACAAATCGAACTAGTCCCATTGTAAGCTCAATAAGGCTTGTGTTGTGGGTACCAGACGACGATATATTTACTTATATACATAAAAGAAAAACATCCAAAGGTGCGTCCACATTTGTATCATTTGCCCGTATCAGATCATCGTCGCGTGGCATGATCGCGTGTCACGATCACGCGTTTGGACGTTGCGCCGATCAGTTCGCTCGAAATCCATTTTGCTACGCGTATCACACAGGTTATATCGGACGAGTACGGCATAATCGGCGCGCCGACAGTAAGCGTCCAAGCAGCGCGATACGCAGTCATGCCACGGCACGGTGATCGGATACGAGCAAATGATACAGGTGTGGACGCACCTCAAGACTCAGGAACAAATAATTATGGTCATCACACAAATATTTGCCCTACCGGGATTTGAACCCAGGACCTTCAGCTTCGCAGGCAACGTACTCTGATGTACACTTGAGGACCAAATTTATTTTTATAATTTATGAAATCTTATTTTATGAAGTCTTAAAGAGAAACTCCGAGCATAGTCCTCTCCTATGCTTTCTGGGTACACGTACAGTAAGGGAAATTGAAACACATACCATTTCGCTCTTGTCACAATGACAATAAGTACTAAAAGGCATATGTTCCAGTTTTCCTTACTGTACAAGTACAGACTCAAAAAAAACAAAAATAGTAAAACAATCGATGAAAATACTACCTCGGCGACTAAAATACTACCTCGGCGACTAAAATACTACATCGGCGACTGGTCGCCCAGGGCAGGGGCGTATTTACCCTGGGGCCAAGGGGGCCATGGCCCGGGGCGGCAAACAGCCAGGGACGGCATAGCAACCCTCGGTGCGCGAGTCCAACTCGGACTTGGCCCGTTTTTTTCCTTAACTTCTAGGGCGGCGAACCTTATTGGCCCAGGGCGCCAAATTTCAAAATACGCCGCAGACGCTATTATTAATTTAGTCGCCGTATAGTATTTTTGTAGGTTAGGTTAGTTTAGTTTTAGATGCTCCTTTAATTACAACCCGTCTCAAAATACGGCAGCCAAAATCTTCCAACAAAAGTAACGGTATCCCGTCCCTTTCAAAACTAACACTTTTAATCGCATCACACGCCAGAAAGACGCCATTGCTTCTGAATGGTCTTTGTAAAAAAAAAAACAATCTGTCTATGCTACTGTATTTTGGATCAGTCTTTGCCGTCCCGATAGGGTATTGTGCAAAGATGTGTACAATTTTGAATAAGTTAAGAATGTAAGATGCAAAATAAATAAATAAATATTAGAGACAATCTTACACAAATCAACCTAGTCCCAAACTAAGCAAAGCTTGTACCAGGCGACGATATACGTAATATATAGATAAAATATAATACTTAAATACATTCCAAGACCAGAAACAAACATTCGTGCTCATCACACAAAAACCCTTGCCCTGGCCGGGATTCGAACCCGGGACCGCCAGCTTCGTAGGCCGTTGTGCAACCCACTGAGCCAAAGGTGTCATCAGATACCTACAAGGGTAATTTGATCCCCATGACTTGACCGAATATTATAAGTGACTAATAATAATTAGCCCGACATGTATATTAATAAAAAATATTGAAGACGATTTTTTTTTATTACGTAATCGTAAATAAAGGTGATGTATTGAGTCAAAATGTCGCGTGACGTCACTCCTGAACTTTAATATCATTTATCTGAGTATTTTTCTATTACTTTGAAAATATGAGTCAGTTAACTTCAAACTCAGATAAATCCACTCTAACCACTTGGGAGGTTATTGACGAAAAGTGATAATTCGGTGACTTGAAAGGCAGATTATTTGTATTATGGCTAAAGCATTAAAAAATCGATCCTGTTCGACAAACTCAGCTTAAAAACTATCTAAACTAGTGTATTCTTTTCAAATAAAAAAAAATCGATTGGATTTACCTTCATTTGATATAATCGTTTGCAATTTATCTATCTTTGAAAAAACTCAGTGTGGATTTGTATAATTTTGATTTAACAGACCTGGATTTATGTAGATTTATTGACGCAGAGTTGACGTCAACTGACAGCCATATTGAACAAACTTCTTTCGCTGATTGGCTTTGATGGACTTGCCTTCATTTGAAATAAACTGTCATATGGATTTACCTGATTTTGATAAAATATTGTGATCTCAAAAACTACACGAAATTATACTTAACCCATGAAATAGAAACAAAACCAATTTCTTAACCTTTTATTATATACAAAAATCTTGAAAAATATCAGAAATGGATTTACCCGAGTTTGAAGTTAACCGACTCATATAAAATATTTAAATGACGGCCTAATTAGGATTTTGATTTTCATACCCCGTCATCATACCTATTATTAAAATCGGTTGACATCGAGATTTTCCTACTAAAGAATTATCACTATATCGCCCCTCCTTTTTGAAGTCGGTTACAAAATGTTACCTATTCTTACTTTATTTATAAAAAAAACACTTCATTTCTAATAATCGACAGAGTAGTTACTCTAAGCACTACCATGGAACATACGTAAATACAAACATACTCATGCGTACATAGTTACATACATGAACTGCTTAAATCATATTCCTTCCTGCCGTTAATGTTAATAGAATGGAGTTAATTTGAACTGTGAGTCAAGTACCCTATTTGAAAATGTTTATTTTTTGTATACAGGTACATTTTAGACATACTTTCTTCTTAAATAATATAGATACTTATTAACAATAGTAATTTGTGATATATTAATATTTTATGTGTTAATGCATGCTGCATGTAGGCATGTATAGTTGAATCATCGAGAGCGTGGAATTGCATATGTAGTAGTATTGTTTGTTTACAGGCATTCTATATTTGAATTTTCTATTTTCTTGTACTATCAGCATACAAAGAGGTTGTTATATATATATATATATATATCGAAGAACTAAAAACAAAAATAATGTCAGTGTGAAATTGTCAATATTATTTACGTTGTGCGTATATTTTTATATCTGATTTGATTGTATTCTCAATTAATTATTGTGTCCGCCCGTACGACTACGAATAATTTCTATATTTTAAAAAAATATGGCTGTAAGTAATTTTGGTCCTATTGAGAGTCAAAGTAAGCAAATAATTTTCAACTGTTATAAATATTTTGAAAATGAACTGACGAAAAATTTAAACTTGCCTTACACCGCTGCCCAGTTAGTTGAAAAAGCTACAGGTGTTTGTCTCTCTACTGTTTATAACATTGTGACTGAGAGCAACAGCGATTTATTTTATTTTTCATTTGAAAGATTTAGAAGACATTAGTAGATTGTTTGACAAGGGGCTAAAATAAGCCATTATGACACGAAGTGATTATTTGGATGAGCTCACGAAGTGAGCGAGGACAAATATGTCTGAGTGTCATAATGGCTTTTAGCCACGTGTAAAACACTGCTTTTCACTTCGACTGCAAGAAAATAAAAAGACTTAACTTTAAAATTTTATATTTCATGAAAAACTAAAAGTACAGTTTGAGCAATTCTATCAGAAAGTTTGGCCAATCTGATCAGGTTGGTTTGTTTGTTTTTAATTATTCGTAAGGATTATGTAGCTGGCAGCAAGTTTTTTGTTCAGTGTCATAGTATGTAATTTGTATGGGATTATATGGCTTTCTTTTAAACCCTAGGGGCTAAATGTACTATTTTAGTCTCACTTCGCGAAGCTAATATGACGTACGTTTTGAGCAGAAGAAGTGAAAACAAATTTGTATACCCCACATAGTGACAAATAATTTTGCAAAACCTTGTATTCTACCTATGTTGGACAAATAAATCTTTTGAATTTGAATTTAAATTTGATAATTGAGCTCCAGAGAACCCTAAAACTACAAAACCTATATACTCGGAGAAACCAAAAGCTAACCAACAAAAACAAACCCTCGCGTGTGGTACATAATGCGGTGTAATTGTATATAATCCTTATGTATCGAAGGATATAATATAATTTGCGTCCACGCCGCCAGTAATAACAGGGAGCGTAGCACGCATGCGCGCGCGATACACACAACGCGGTTTTCACAGTCTCAACATTTAAAGTTGTGTTTAGGCATAATAATATTTTAGTATGTGAGATATTTTTTGTAGATTCTTAATAATGAAATAATGATCTTTATTCTGTAAGTAGGCCGCAAGGGCACTTTTACAAGTCTGACTCTACGGTGTTTCCCAAGAGGAGACCACTGAGGAGAAGAAAGCCGAAACAAACTCAACAGTCAGTCATTTTTTCGAAATAACTCTTATATCTATTACAATATTTGTGCTTAGCCTATCCTAAATATATGTTTTGAGTATAAACTCAATGCGTAGTTCTTCAAGAAAACATATCAACACTTATAAAAGTAAAAAAAATAATGATTTTTTTTATTTAAAACAAATTACATACGTTTGATATGCCACCTTATAAGAACCGTGTCCCCCTGAAAGTAAATTATTTGGTTTCTGTTTTGGGCCATGCATTTTTGTCTGTTAAATAGTCCTCTACCCTATACTTACTATTTTATTACCGTGGGATAGCCAAACTTCGGCACGAATGGGCCGGCTCGACCGGGGATACCACGGCCTCACAGCAAACTGGCGTGAAGTAACACCTCCCGCCAAGTAAGTGAGGACCCGGAGGCCTAACTCCCCAACCCCCGCTAACCCTAATGATAGCGCAGTTGTCGAATAGGGCACCAGCTCCTAAGAGGGTACCAACTGCGCTAGCGCTGGAGAAACCCTTTTTGGGCTTCCATGCTCAGGAAAAATCATTTCCGAGCGTGAACGCCCAGACTGCACCCCGGCAACTGCACTATATCATTCTACACCTGCTCAGGGCAAGAGCAAAGTAGCCATGGCAACCGCTGCCACGCTGGCCGTGGACTTCTGCAACTTCAGGGGTTTAAATTCGAACCTAAATGCTCTTCACTATCACCCCATGACAGCGAAGCCGGTGCTTTTTTTGACCGAGACGCAGATATCCTCTCCAGCGACATCCTACCTCTCTCGTCCTCTTCCATGCTTAGGAAAAATCATTCCTGAGCGTGGACGCCCAGACTGCCCCTGGCAACCGCACTCTATCATTCTAACCGGCTCGGAGCAAAAGCAAAGTAGCCATGGCAACTACTGCCATGCTGGCGTGCAACATCAGGGGTTTACATTCGAACCTCAATGCCGTTCAACATCACCTCAAGACAGCAAAGCCTTTCCGGCACATCCTACCTCTCTCGTCCGGGGTAAGGACTGGAACACTCCTATGCCTAGAGCTGTGGTGTGCGTTAGAGATGACATCAGCTCTCGCCACCTGAACAATTTTGAAAGTACGGACCTCTCCACCTTATGGATGCGTGTCGATAGCAACGACCATCCTCTCAATGCGAGCCTGTACAGGTCCCATAGCGGTGATGTCAAAACTGGCCTTCTCATTGAGCAAGATTCAAATAGCTACAGACTCCAAGCAACACAACTGTCTTCATTATGGTGGAATAAAAAAAACAGCAGATCCCATCCGCAGAGATTGTGATACTTGGTGATTTTAAAACCCATCATGCCAAATGGCTTGGCTCTACCAAGACCGACCATGCGGGGAGATCTGGCATATGACTTATCATAAATTGGTAACAGCGCCCACGCGAATCCCCGCTGTGGAAAGCTAGGAATCTTCCCTGTTGGACCTTCTGCTGACTTCTCATCCAGTTGGGTACTATACATCAGTCAAAGCCTCACTTGGCTCTTCGAATCATTGCTTGGCCCGATGTACAGTGCCACTACCGTGCCCACAGCTGCTTGTAGCTGGCAATACAGGTCAGTAGATTGGGATGGGATGCTGTCCTTCTTTGCATTCTACCTTTGGAGGCAGGTTTGCTTCACGCTGCATGATCGCAACGTTGCTGCTGAACCTATTACTGACGAAGTGCTTCAGGGAATGGATCTTTTTATCCCATCCTCGGCAGTCTCCGCTGGAAACAAATCCTAACCTAGGTTTGGACGATCTTGAAAAATGGCTTCTAACCAAAAGCATTAATTTTACCAAGCCTGGGTAATTCAGCGACAGTACGGGATGAAAAGACCATCATGATGAAAAAGGAGTTTAACTTTGCCTCCAGGTCCGTCGCAAGAGATATTGCCAGGGAAAGTCGCTGCGCATGGTAGAATTGGCGAGATATAAAGCGACTCTCTGGTCTCTTGCCAAAGCTATCCAGGGAGATTTCTACACGCCATCTTTTCCTCCTCTATGAGTCAGGGCCCATAGTAGCTTCCTGCGCAATGCCAGTTGCAGAGGGTATGGTTATTCATACCGATACTCCCAAGGTAAAAAAGGCGCGCGAAGGAGTGCTCAAGTTTTTACTAGTTAATCATGCTCTTGATTGTCCAATTTGTGATATAACATAACACAAAGGAGATGCCGACCTTCTGGGCAAACTCTTTGCATTCAACTCGACTTTGGACATGAGCGCGGCAGGATAGCTGTATAAGCATTTTTCAAAGACGATTAAAAATGTAACCTATGTCACCCAGACTATAATAACCATAATAACTAACAGTGGCGTGGCGTTAATACAACCCGATTCTCATCGTCTTGCCTACTTTAAGGCATTTGACTACTTTATTCTACTGCTTTTAAAGAAAACATAAGAGAAAATATACTTCGGCCTTACAAACAACACGTATGATGCCACGCCACTGATAAAATACCTAATCGATTGATACATCACATATCACATACGACGGAACATACGTTAATACATACATACACCTTTTTAAAGACATCAACATATTAACCGTAGCATCCCAATATATTTATGAGAATGTTATTTATGTTATTAAGAACCTAGAGTCTTTTACTAAGAATTCAGATATCCACAATTTTAATACTAGAAATAAAAACAAAATCGCTATTAGAAAGTTCCGCGTTCGTAAAGTAGCCAAATCATTCGTAGGCCAATGTATACATTTTTATAATAAGCTACCAGATGATGCTTTAAAATTATCGTTTCCAGCTCTCAAAAAGTACTTAAAAGAATCCCTAATGACAAAGGCTTATTATAGGGTGGAGGACTATTTCACAGACAAAAATGCATGGCCCAAAACAGAAACCAAATAATTTACTTTTATCGGGACACGGTTCTTATAAGGTGGCATATCAAACGTATGTAAGTTGTTTGAAATAAAAAATCACTATTTTACTTTTCTATATTCTATATTTTTTTTTACTTTTATAAGTTTTGATATGCTTTCTTGAAGAACTACGCATTGAGTTTATATACTCAAAACATATATTTAGGATAGGCTAAGTACAAAAATTGTAATAGATATATGAGTTATTTCGAAAAAATTACTGACTGTTGAGTTTGTTTCGGCTTTCTTCTCTTCAGTGGTCTCCTCTTGGGAAACGCCGTAGAGTCAGACTTGTTAAAGTGCCCTCGTGGCCTACTTACAGAATAAAGATCATTATTTCATTTCATTTCATTAAATACATACGCTGACTGCTAAAATAAAAAACTCTTCGTTTTTTTCGTACTCTGTCGTAATTGACCCGACGATCAATTCCAAAAAAATCTTTTTTTTGTATTGCTAAATATTTATATTCCTATACCAAAACAAATTCCTCATTAACTAACACCTAATGCTTTAAGGCTAAGGAAATTGTATGCATCGTTGTTATCTGATAAATAAATAAATTGAATTGAATAAAACCACCTAATGTGCACGAGCGAAGCGGGGAGACGTAAAAACAATCGCGTTTCCTCCCGCAGACGTGATTGAAGCCGTCTATTTCTGTACAGTCGGCCCCGACAGCTGAACCTGGTACAGGTGTTACCAACTCTATATCTGTATACTATTACAAAGTTGTACAAATTAAATGTCTGTACATTGAAGATATTTCCAAAAAAATATTGTAACAGACTGTATGGCAGTCACTAAAACGTTTTATTATGTATGTATCTATATGTCGTTGTGGCATCATCACGTAAAATCGGCTAAACAGATTTCAACTATTTTTGGCGTACGGGTAGCTGCATCCACAGATGGTTATAGGATACTTTTTACCCGACTACGCTGAAGAAAAACCGAGGCGTTGTGACTTTTTCTACTCCACGAATGAAGTTGGGGGCATCTTCCATTTATTTAATAAATAATAAATAATAAATAAATATTTAAATAAAACGGTTGTAACTTTTTTTATCCAAAAACATTTCATCAAATACTTCATTTCGTCGACACATAATTTCATCGATAGCATTTTTCTCTGAAACCGTTAATAATTTGGGATTGGTATAAAACAAACATAACCTACATGATGATATTTTCAAAAGTCATGAAGATTGTATGTTTGTAGGGGAAAAAAGTTGTCGAAGAAATGAAAATTGTAAAAAATAAATAGAAATAATGAAATAATGATCTTTATTCTGCAAGTAGGCCGCAAGGGCACTTTTACAAGTCTGACTCTATGGCGTGTCCCAAGAGGAGACCATTGTTGAGAACAAAGCCGAAACAAACTCAACAGTCAGTCATATAGAGGTTATATTCCACGATACTCTAGCGAAGACGGCACTGGAATACATACTTTACGAGTATATAACCGATAGCCGGCACTGCATACGTTCACGATGCTACATACGTTCTATTTAGAAAAATGGTTTTGTTTTATAAAAAAAAAAAAAACATTTATTTCAAGCGTCGCTGGCTCATACATAATTAAATTATAAAATTGATACATTACACATCAAAACAATTATACAATTAGAATACCTTAAATAAATAAAAATAATAATAATTAACCTACGCCTGTTCGTACATGCCTGTCGCAGCAGTGCATGATGTACGGGCAGTCTACGCGGTCCGCTATCACCGCGAGGACGGTGTTGGCGCTGGCTCGCACCCGCTGCACCAGGGACGCGGCGCGCATGCGCATGGTGCTGTGCAAGCAGGCCGTGCGCGCCTCAGCGAACATGCCCGAGGCACTGCAGTAGCGAGGCAGCCCCATCACCGCCCTAAACGCGTTATTATACTGTACGCGAAGCGCGTTGTACGCTTTCTGCGTGTTTTGTTTGTTTGTAAACACTTGATTGGACATAAAAACAATAAAATAAAGAAAGTAAAGTTATATTTGTACAAAGTCGATGCCTTTAAGGGATCTCTTCCAGTAATAGTTATTCTAATACCAACGTACAAGGAAGTAAATTAACTTGTAATTATGCAAAATTAGGCAAATAAATAAATTCAACCAATTCTGAGCGACGAAAAAAGAAAAAAAATAGACGTTTAAATTGTTGTATTTAAATCTCTAGTTTTTTTTATTTAAAACTAGTAGTGGAACAAATCACACTCATAACACAATTAATAATAACAGCTTTTAATTCGGAGTTGAAAAGTTACTATGGTTGGAATAAAAAGTAAAATCTCCCTAAAGTATCCATGCTAATATTTTCTTCTGTTTCCACGATTATTAGGTACTCATTGAAAAAAAATTAACGGATTATATCGCGTATATTATCTCATTTGAGTTACCAACGTTTAGTTCCGTGACCATGGAAAACTGAAAAGCTTCCAAAACGTCAGGAACTCAAATGGAAAATACACGCGATATAATCCGTTAAAATTGTTTTATTTAAATATAGATAATACTTTTGGTACCTGTTTCATCGAACCGACTGTACCGGGTACAGTGGCGCCGCAGCTTTCAGCGCGCGCCGCATTTTCCCTCTCGCTCCCACCCGCCCGGCTATCTCTCTCCCCACTCCGGCGCAGTGACATAGGCTTTCACTTTCTTTGTAATTTAGAATTTCTTTTCGGTCTCACGGGTCTTAGGGTTTCGGTGTTGCGTGCTCCAATCTTATATTCTGGCTTTTGACAGGGATACAGATAAACAAACGATCAGACTAAAAAAAAATCGGGGATCAGTTCGGGAAATATGTGACGGTTCGATCTGATCCGACCAACATGGAATAAAGGTGACGAAAAGAGTCTCTATTTTTAAAACATATCCTAGGGTTGTTATTGATAAACTCGACATATTAAAGGGGGGGAAAATGCAGCCAATTTTATCGGTAAAGCTATTTTATTTTTACAAACTTTTATTTAACTTCCAATGTATGTATGTAACTATGTTTTTTCGGGTGGAATCTTGTAACTAAAATTTTACCCACTTCCCGTTTTTCGATGATACTGAAAATTTGCATACGTATGTAAATTGAATAACAATGCAATATTATTGAGACATGCAGCTGATGCTGATGCTGAGCTGATGATGGAGCCGGAAGATGGTCATAGAAACTCTGTCATAAAATCACGCATTCCTAAGTTTGGGCTCCTTAGAATCGTCTCGGTGAGTATGGATGTTTAAAGAAAAGTACAGTTGGCAATAAAAGCTTGTCACAAAAATGACATTTTTGACAGAAACTTTTACATTAGTTTTTTGGTGCGTTATGGTAAGTCAGAAATCCAGGGAATTCGAAAGATTAATTTTATTTCAACGCGTTTAAGAGCATTTTTGGTAAAATTGTAGTCTTTCCCATACTTCCGTCTTACCCTAAAGCACTTTACAGACATTTACATTTTAGATTTTAGTTAAATTATGTACTGTTTTCTCATTATAAATTTGTATGCTGTGCATCCACAGATGGTTATAGGATACTTTTATCCAATTACGCTGAAGAAAAAATATAGTTATGATTTTTCCTCCTCTGCGAACGAAATTCTAGTATTCCTTTAAAAACATAGAGGGGCACTAAGGCAGGATTTTTTTTAAAAATCGAATTATACACGGAAAAAGTCGCGGGCACAAGTGTGTCCTGAATAAATTTTGTTATTTATAACCTCCCCAAAAAAAGAGGGGTGTATAAGTTTAACGCGTATACCTGTCTGTGACATCGTAGCTCCTAAACGAATGAGCCGATTATGATTTAGTTTTGTTAGAAAAGCGACTTCAACGAGATTGCTCTTGGCTAAGAACACTGTGGAATTTTCCTTTAAGTGCGGTCACCTACATTTTACCCCTTCATCCTATATATCTAGTCCACCAAAAACTTCTGTGAAGCAACCATATTTTTTATGTTAACTTTTATGATATTTTAAAACTTGAGAAATCTTCATAGAAGCCATAGAAATGCATTATTTCGTTTTAAATATCTTCTTATTACGCATTACAAAATGGGGTCTTAAAAAGGGCTATTATATCGACTAATTCAGTTTTTTTTTATAAATAATCGTTAGTAAAAGAGAAAATAATGTTTTCTTCAAAAATTACATTAATTTGTATTTGGTTAGCCTCATTGATTCCGTATTTTATTTTAACGTCAATAATTTTAAAATATATTTAGCTACATAATAAAAAATAAATCAGGTACAAGCAATGGACATATCTGAGATATCGAATTTTTATTTTTGGAGTTAGGGTTGCCACCTACTATATTGTAACAGATCTTCAAGAACTTTGACTGTCAATTTGCTATCTTTCTTGATCTAAAATAAAATCACATCTATCTCACATATTTTTAAGCCAAAACAAGCGCTGGTTATAGTGTCATTGGAGATCAAAAAATATATTTGACCTTAATTGATGGCAAAGTTTTTAGCGCGATACGCGGATAGTAAATCACAATTACGGTGCGCGTGTTGCAATGCTACATGTTCAGAATTTAATAAACTTGACATGATTTCGGTGAGGCCAGTTAACCCGGAAGCACTAAAACATGGTTTAAGCCCGTTGCACGCGTGGATTAGAATTTATGAGTTTCTTCATCATTTAGGATATATAAATGACCCAGCAGTGCGAAAATGTCATTGATAGTTGATGTTTCCAAATTCAAGTGGTTTTGAAATATATAGTAAAAATTTTCATGAATTTTATGCAAATTTGGCTGCAAAATAGTGGTACTACATGTCAGTTACACTCCACAAAATATTAGCCCACGGAAGTCAAATTATAAAATCTAGTTATCAATTGGTATTTTATATGATGAGTGAAATTTGTGAAAAAATGAAGCTTCAGAATCTCGTAACAAATACTGGCGTTATGACAGAGAACACCACACAAGAAAATTAAACCGGAAAACAACTGTGCTTGACCTATTCCACCGTGCTCTAGAATCGTCAGATCCATTCCTATCTATGATGTCACTCAGTAATCGCTAAAAAAAACACAAGCGTTTGGTTTTTCCTTAAAAAGTTCGTTGGCTTTTAAAATCATCAACGGAAATATACTTTTCACAAACATGCAATGAAATGTCGTCATTACGTGCGTTAAAACAGGCTTCAAAGTATCACGTTTCGGGCGGAACAACTTGAGTGAACTGTAAAGGAATTTTATACAAAATTGAAGGCTCTAGTGTACTAGCCTAGGCCGGGAAGTATTTTTTTTAAGTTTAGTGCAAATATGGTGTTCATGAACAGGCTAAACAGCTAAATTATATATTTTTTTAATTTTTCTCGTAGCTAAATGGTTATCGGACCAAACATATCCGCGTTAATGCATATTACACACAAACTGCTATTAAGAATACAAATCTGTATTGTTCATATGTTGATAAACAAAATTTAAAATATTGTCTATACTTAAGTGACCAGACACCATACACAATATTTAAAATCCTCTGCATTTATTTTATTTATTAGAGAAATTAAGATTCTTATTATCAGGTTGTGTATAACGGCCCTAATAGGGTCTACTCGAACACTACACACGCGAAATACGGACGACATCCGTAAAAAAAACAATGAGTGGATAGGAGGGAAAATTAAAAAAAAGGACGAGTGGTATATTTTTTATTTCATTGCATTATGTTTGAAAAAAGCACTATACATGCCTCTAGCCGTGAAAAGTGCTTGCTGGCTTCGTTTCACTATCCGGCTTCCCGACGGTCGGCCGTCTATACCTACTCACCCGGCAAGCCCTTCTTTCCCCGCGTCTACAGAAATGTACTACATATTATTACGAGGACCTACTTGAAGAAACCAAGGATGATGAAAATGTTATTTTACCATCAAAAGGAATTTTGATACCTTCGGATGTCGAAGATTAAAGAAAACATTATTCCGTTTGCATTAATTAACTTAAATAAATATTTGAAATCTGACAACCCTATTCTCATAGAAAATCTATGGAACTTTAGTAACGTAATATTTCCGAATTCCCACTACTTGTACATGTGATTCTTATTTTGTGTTATTGTTAACTATATTATGCATGTTTTGTATTAAAATCAGTTGCGGAATCGATAAAATACGGAGAAAACTGCAAGTTAGTGAAAATCCAAAAAAAGGTGATTTCTCTGTGTATATAGTAGATACAAAGCTTTTTTTTTAAGGGGTTAGTTATTGCATTGTTGCTATTAAAAAACAATCTTATACGTAAATTATTTTTAAATGTACAAATAAAAACAGACGTCAGCATAACTTTAAATAACTTAAAACCTAAACATAAAAAACCCATGGTTCCTTCCCAGAAGTTTTAGTTCTTCGCTGAATCTATAGAATAAAGGGGTAAAATAAAGGTAAAATATAGGTGACCGCATTTAAAGAAAAATGTGCACTCGGGCCATATAAACTCCATATTAAATTCTGTTTCGAAAGAGATAGAATGACATGTTTGATGGCTTATATCTTGGATATTTTGATATTTTTTCAAAAAAATATGCTTTTCTACACTTGCGTCACGAGTAGAAAAAAATACTATTCTCTACTGTTTGTTACATGAATGAGCTTTTAATAAAGCTAAAATAAATATTCATGCATATTGTCTATTGATTCAAATGCTTGAAAATAATGAGTTTTACCTAAAAGTATCAGGGTGTTTTATCGATTTATCGCTGATATATTCTATAACCGATCTTATCCAACGGTAGCCGAATCTTCTAAGTGCACGAATGTAAGTTGCGTATCCCCAGACAAAGGCCTCCTTGACCTGTCATCACTTCCATTTAAACCATTCAAATGTAAAAAAACAGGTAGTCGAATAAAGATACTAAAATCACTAATTAATATCTCTATAATAGAAAGAATGCTATCATAATTTCAGCAAATATAGTCTCTATTTTGAAGGGGATAAGGTGTCAAGGAATAGACACAGCGGGTATGTTACTAGTGTATATAAAAAAGGGCTTAAATGCCTTTGTGATGTGAGAGATTAAGTCTCTTTTATACTAAGAGTTGATATATAGTGACTCGGCGATATAGTGTACAATGGCGAGCAAAATATTGTGATAATAATATAAATATCTTGGGTTGAGTATATTATTATATAATGCAATAAAATTACCTCGTTTGCTTATGGTTTATGGATACTAGCTAAGATTAACAACAAGTAGACCGCAATACAGGCTTACCATGGTTATGTTCGCTTACTGCTCAAATAAGACGTTCTCCTTTGGGGAAATTCAAGCCATGCAAAGCGCGCACTTATAGCACCAAAACAGTGCGTCAGTGAAATCTGTAACGTAGACGTCTTAGCATCATGTAGGCGCTATTTAGACATCTGAATATGTTCGCATCTGCGGTCCTTGTGCAATGCGCACTGCGTTCCAACCCTTACTCTAAGTGGCTGATGGTATTCCCGCTTGTGCGCTTGCGCTCCCCCATTGAATCCGATTACTAGCCATGCCTAGCCAAACCTCAGCGGGCCTATGATGGTTGCGTTTGTCACGCGATAAATAAGTGACATAGCTGCCGTCATCTTCTGACACATATGTGAGTGCGAGAGTGACAGGAGCGTTACCATATCAGTTATCGCGTGATAACTGATATGGTAACCTAACCTAACCTAACGAAATTTTGTCAGCTGGTATCCAAACCAACTGTCATAGCCCATACAAAATCATGACACTTGATTCTGATTCCGAGCGTCAAACGCGCAATAGGTTTAAAGTCAGATTCTAAAAACAACCGGCCAAGTGCGAGTTGGACTCGCACACTGAGAGTTCCGTATTCGGTACAAAGTATACACTAGAAACGGCGCTATATACAAATCCAATGTTATCAGAGCCCTCCTCATTATTAGGGTCATTTTATATTGATTACTGACTTATACAGACAGACATAAAAAGTTAAGATTTTCAGATTTTTCTCGTTGTTTGTGCTATAAGAGCGACCTTCATATCAAATTTCAAGTCTCTAGGACAACAAAAAGTACTATATAGGTTATCCATAGAATAGTGGCGATTTGTATGGAAACGCTTTTTTTAATTACGGTATTTTGAAATCAAGAGACTGCATACTTGAGTGTTTATATGAATTTCAGTTACATCAAGCGATCCTGAGAAAACGGGTCTTGACAGACGGACGGACATACAAAGTGATCCTATAAGGGTTCCGTTTTTAGGGTTCCGTACCAAAAATGGTAAAAAAGGAACCCTTACGGTGCGACTTTGTCTGCCTGTTTGTCTGTCTGTCTGTCCGACTATTAGAGCGCCATATCCCAAAAACTACTTAAGCTATCTATTTGTAAGTAGATTTTGTTTTACTAAGGAAAATGTGAAAGAAAAACACCATTCCCTCCCCCCCCGACCCTTTATCTCCGAAGTTTTACTTTATCTGGATTTTGATTGGAATTATGTAATCTATCTATCTTACTTTTTTTAAGCACCATAAATCATTTTTGTATAATCCGGTTTGATTAAGTTTGCCCCTCATTTGTATGTGACGCTATAGATACCAGAGGCAAACTTTTTGTGCATACATACATACATACATTTATTTATTTATTATTAAATGTAGGTAAATATCACTTACAGACTATTTTATCCAACGCATGATACATACTATACTATTATGTCAAATATAAAATGTCAAGAAATAAACAATAAATTACGATATTACATTATTAACATACATAACCTATACCTACTTCATTAAATTATACACAAGACAAATGATTTACAACCATCTTTGTGAACTCAATCAGGTTACAACTAAACAAATCTATTTCGTCAGATATTTGGTTCAGTATCTTTATGCCTCTGGTAAGAGGCGCATTAGCCAGAAGGTTGGTAAACTTAACTCAAGCGGCAAGTTAAGTCGGAATAAGTGAAAAATTGTATGGAACCCTCGGTGCGCGAGTCAGACTCGCACTTGACCGGTTTTTTTCCTCTAGAGATACGGAACCCTAAACATGACCTTATCTAAAAAATACACGAGGGTAAGTAACCATTTGCAGTGTCCGCCAGTGCATGCGCCGGCGCCTACAAGTAGCCAGTCACGATGACTCGTTGTCGTTAATGCAATTCATTAACCGCGTTAGGTAAATACTACTTGCTTTTAGAGTTATGTCTGTGATGTCTGTATATCTTTTAAGTTCCTTGAATACGGAGGAACCAAAAGGAGTGCTATGGTTTTAGCCCTGTATTTTGTAAAATTTGTAGCCAAAACCGTCGGCTACACATGTAGAGTCACTACCGCTGGGCTATATAGGACGTTAATTATTATATAATATGATACTCATTTCTCATATCAATCTCCAATCATCTACTTTTATCTTCTCATAGAGATACTCTAATGTACAAAATCACAATATGCTGTCATCTATCTCCTGGCGGCGCTGCTTACGTTCCCGCGCTAACTACTCGCGGTAACGCCAAAGCCGAGGAAATGAGTCTTACCTACTAGTCTTGAATTATTGCAAAATATTGGTGGAAAGTATCCAACAATCGACGTTGACAGTAATCAGCGATTAATAACTAACATAGCTTGATGAAATTCGGTGTTAATGTTAATATTATTAAGGATTATTAAAACAAAAGGACTATCAATCGCCTTACAAAAAGCCGTTGTCCGATATTGACGTATAAGCAGTATTATTTGCAATTATTCAACTTTGCAAACGTAAATTTAAATTTTACGATTTATTTATTACTACATGGTGCCCGCAAATTCGTTCACGGAGGAGGAAAAAATCATTACCCTCTTTTTTGCTCCAACTAGGATAAGACAGTCACTACCGCTGGGCTAAATAGGACGTCAATTATAATATGATACTAGAAGGCACCCGCAATTTCGTCAGCGTAGGGGAAAAAAAAAACATAACCCTCTTTTTTCTGCAGCTTAGTCAAGTAAAAAGTATCCCATAACCATCTGTGGATACCCAGCTACCTGTGTACCAAAAATAGTTGAAATCTGTTTAGCCGATTTGACGTTATGAAGCTAAAACCACACATATTTTTTTTTATTAAGTGATATTCAAATAGTCCAAGTGACTTATTTTAAATATCTTTAATGTACAGACATTTCATTTTTACAACTTTATAATATCACTAGCTTCTGCCCGCGACTTCTACCGCCTTAAATTCGTTTATCGCGGATAAGGGTATTTTTGCGGGATAAAAAATAGCCTATGTCCTTCCCCGGCACTCAAACTATCTCCATACCAAATTTCATTCAAATCGGTTCAGCGGTATAAGCGTGAAGAGGTAACAGATAGACAGACACAGACACAAACAGACAGACAAACACACTTTCGCATTTATAATATTAGTACGGATTTGTAAAATTAGTACGGACGGACGGACGGACGGACGGACGGACGGACGGACGAACGGACGGACGGACGGACGGACGGACGGACAGACAGACAGACAGACAGACAGACAGACAGACAGACAGACAGACTTTCGCATTTATAATATTAGTATGGATAGATTCGCTTTTGAAGGTGATATCAGTACGGTTCACTTGAATGAATGTTCACCCGAATGAATTCATTAGTGAGCCAATCATTTAGATAGGATATTTATTCTACTTTTTGTACAGACGTGTCACTTTGAGTGAAATATGCAAAATGAAACAAGAAAATGATAGAATAGTGAACCGTCTGATATCACCTTTACGAACTAATTGTTACTATACTATGTTCCTGTGTTCAATTGTTATATCTTTAAATGTTTAGTATTAAAGCGCCATCTAGATTTTAGAGTTCCGTACCCTAAGTGTAAAACAGGGCCCTATTACTAAGACTCCGCTGTCCGCCCGTCCATCTCTGCCTGTCTGTCTGTCTGTCACCAGGCTGTATCTCATGAACCGTGATAGCTAGACAGTTGAAATTTTCACAGATGGTGTATTTCTGGTGCCGCTATAACATCAAATACTAAAACCGGAATAATTTCATGTTTGTCTGTCAATGTCAGTAACCAATATAAAATGATCGAATACCACGTACATTTTGCTTAGGAGTCTCTGCTAAAACTGGATCTTAATAGATACGGCCGTTTTTAGCGTAGGTATATTTTGTACGGAACCCTCGGCGCGCGAGTCTGACATGCACTTGGCCGGTTTTTTATACTTGATATCCTCTTGCGGTCGGTGCACGATCCAAATGGCGATTAAAGGTGCGTCCACATTTGTATCATTTGCCCGATCAGATCTTCGTCCTGTGGCATGATCGCGTGTCACAATCACGCGTTTGGACATTGCGCCGATCCGATCGCTCGATATCCTTGTTGCTACGCGTATCACACACTTAGATTGGACAAGCGGGGCATGATCGCCGCGCCGACAGTGAGCGTCCAAGCAGCGCGATACGCAGTCATGTCATGATACAAGTGTGGACGCACCTTAACAGTCCTCTTGTCTTAGACCTTGATATGATGTAACAATAACAATGTAACAAGTCCATCGCTACGTCACTATCGTTTGATTCGCCGCTCGTCCTTCTCGGAATCGAACCTTGTTCTGAATCATAAACCGCGGTTTTACTGCTAACTGTTAACGAGTTGTTTAGTTTAGATTTGTGTTAGAGAACTTATTTGTGCCCGCGGCTTCGTCCGTGAGGCAAACATAATTTTGGTCTTATATCCATATCCTTGTCTTTACTATATTATAAACGTGAAAGTATGAATTTTTATGAAACTTTCTAGTTATGTACCATATATATCAGAATAGGACTTAGGCTATAATGTATGTCAAATTTCATCCCTTTTAGGGACAAAAAGGGGGAACGCTAGGAACTTGAAATCTTGGTAATATGATTCACATATAAATTAGTAAAATATCGAGTTTGGGGGAAAGTACATAAGCTACTCATTATCCCGGAAAAATACCCTTTATCCGTGATAAACGAATCTAAGGCGGACGAAGTCGCGGACGGCTAGCGGCTATTATAAAATGGTAATAATTAATATGTTTCTATATAGAAGATATTTAAAAAAAGTGATACGGAATAAAACAATTTAACGGATTATATCGCGTATATTATCTCATTTTAGTTCCCGACGTTTCGGAAGCTTTCCAGCTTTCCATTGTCACGGGAGGACTGAGAAAAGATGTATTTTCCTCTGCCAAAGTTACAATTTGTGCAAACTAACCATTTTTTGAAAAAACACAAATAAAGGTGTACATACATGCCAGATGGGCCTAAGCTGTAAAGACAGTTACACATGTGCCAGAAGGGCTTAATTATTTTATTCTAATAATTTACCAAGCAGCATTTCACAAATGAGGCGTACTGAGGAGAAAAGAAACGCTGCAAAGAAAAACTCCCAGGCTACCTCATTACTAATTATAATATTTAAAAAACAGAGACTATTAAACTACTTTTAAACAGATAAGATATTTTACACCACACATCCGTTAAATTGTTTTATTTCAATGAGTAATAATCGCGGAAACAGAAGAAAATATTAAAAGTGATACGGATTATTTGGCGCCGTTCACATATTACATCACGCAAAATGGAGACTTTTTGGACCCCCCACCCCCCTCTGTCACCCCGCTTATTCATATTTCCTTAATACGACCAGTCACGTCTGGTACTCGGGTAGCTGGGCATCAATAGATGGTTGTAGGATACTTTTTATCCGACTACGCCGAAGAATAAAAACGGTTACGATTTTTAACTCCCCTATTATTATTGTTACTATACTATTTTACAGAACAAATAGCATTTAAGACTATTCCATAATTAAAATACAAATTGGAAATTACACGTTAGGTATGATGGCAAAATGAATCTATTACATAGGTCAGACAAAAACATGGATACTCGTAGTATAGGATGAACTTCATTCATAAAATTGCTTGTCACTAGTTATTTATTCCTAATATAAAATTCGCTAATATTGTAAAAGGCTTGACTGATAAGCCATATCTTCAATTTGTAATGGTATAAGTTCTTGCACTCTAACATTTTGAATTCATCAGGCAAGGCATTGTAAACTATGGGATCTACAAGATGCATGGTTTTAGGTTTTTTTTATACATGGTTGTGTTGTGCTAATCGAGGAAATCGTGTAAGTTTAAATCAATGTTTAACAATACAATTGTTCTGTAAAAATGACAGAGAAATACGTCTGACAAATTGGTATGTTCCCTAGCGAATGCCAACAATTCTTGTGTGACCGAAATAAATACTACATATACTGATTTCTTTGTGGATCGCTAACACCGCGATATGTCTACCGTGCGATTTACTTCCGTTGTATGCGTTTACGCAATGATTTATAGTGTAGCATGATCCACGTAACTTGTGTAAGAAATTTAATTTGATTTGCCTTAATCAGCGAACCGGTATTTTTTTCATACAAAATAACCAAAATAACGATTCGTTTTTTCGTTTATACTTACCAGATTTTCGTATATTTTATTAAAATTTTGAATCAGGTGTTTTGTGATTAAAGTCTCTTCTCCTAAATACAGTTTTAAAACATTCCAGAAATGGCGTGAATTTAAAAATATTTAAGAAATACCAGTTATGATGCCTATCTAATCTAAATAATAACTATTTCTAAAGTGGTTTAAGTTTGACGGCACCAGAGGTTATAAAATGTACTCGTAATAGTTACTATGGAACTGTGTCCTTTCTAACAAAAACAAATATGTAGGTATAAAGGAGATGTTTTGATTAATACATATATAAATATAACTATGTTATATTACGGATATTTAAAAAAAAAACAAATGATACGGATTATTTGAAGGTGAGTTTTCTTTTTTGAATTATTTGTATATTGGGTAGACACCTAATATACAAATAATTCAAAACTAGAACGGATAGCCATCAACAGACGTTGATGTCGTTGATGGCTATCTGTTCTACTCATCAGAGCTTGATATTTTATTCCTTCATCTGATCAGTCCACCTAGATCTACCACTATCTCTTTTAACCCTTTCATATCCTTTCCCTCTCTTATCAGTTTCTTCTCTCTTCTACATTTCTGACTTTGATCAGTTTAATACTGTCCCGGGAAGACGGCAGCAGTCAAGGCTACGCCGACATACATTGACGTCATTGTGAAAGTGTAGCAAGTCCTTCTCGTATTTGAAAACGGCAATGAATATCACCTTGTTCTCCATGCACTTACGCCAATCGTGATGCTGGAATTACAGTACTTATTTCTTTGATTTATACCAAGGACCATCAAAACAAGAGGACTGTCAATCGTTATACCACATGTCATGTCATCATTGCATTGTGTATTTCATGTTTACAAGAAAATCTTAGACGCTAGAGGGCCTGTTATCCATCATCTCGAAATACCTCAGGCACTCCTCGCACACAGCCACCCATCGCCATGCAAACAGATCACACTCCGGTGCTGATACGAGGAGTGAGTTGAGTAGCGCGAGGGCACGAAGGAGCGGTGAATGACGGTGCGACATAGTGCTTGCCGGAAGCACTGCCAGCAACACTCGCGTACGTGCTCGCAAAGGAATCCTTACGACGCCCGGAACAGAGTTTTACTAGTTGCTTTACTAGTTCCGGGCAACTGGAATCACCGAGGAGTACGCGACATGCAAAGTTATAATTGATCAAACAAATATGAAACAGTAGCAATTAGTTCATAAACAGATTAATAAACTTGTAACATTTAAATACTGTGTCATGAGTAGAAAGTCATCACGTTTGCAAAGTTTAATAATTGTAAATAATAATTATTTTGTATCATAGACGTCGTTGTTGTAAATATCGGGGAACGATTTTTTGTATTGACAGTCCTCTTGTTTTAATGATCCTTGTTTATGCGTACGTTCCACAGATTATCAATGTGAATCCGTACCTATAATTTATCTCTTAGAAATCCAAATAAACAATAGTTAACATTTCTCCCGCAACACAATCGGTCGTTTATCACACAGAACGAGTCAAGTTTAGATGATTTATTAAATATTAAGCTACTTTCACACGCAATAAAACAAAAGCTTGAGCGAGAGAGATTAATTACTTTTTAATTCGCCATTTTGGTTGCGCCATGTTGAATGACGTTTGCGCGGGAACGCGGTGGGTTGCCAGGTGTGTAAATGGATTTTCTGATATATTCGGCCGCTTAAGTATATACAACTGTTTTATATTGACTGCCCTAAAATTGTGAGATTTTTAATTCACAATGCTTAACCGAATTTTCAGTAGTCCTAATCACATTTTTCTCCTAAATCGTTAAGTTTTCAGGATTGTCACAAACTTCACTTCTATTTTACTAGTACTTAATGTCTAATTTTGCAATTTTAATTGTATTGTTTCCCTATAAAAATGGTTACGAAGTAGGAAAAGGAAAAGTGAAAGTTAATGTGACCATGTACAAACTTTTTTAGATATGTATTTGCGATTATTTAACCATTTGGACGCCAACGACGCATACATCCGCACTGCAGGTTCAACGTCAACGCCCGATTCATGCGTCAAGGCATTAAGACCGATATAGACCGACGCCCATTGACATACGGGTCAGTTAGCGTGAAACTTAATGATGTCGTGGTTTTCTTAGTGACACTTCGTTTATTTGTCAGAGCGTCGATTAGGTTAAAAACCTATTTCATGCCCTCTCAAATAACGCTATTCCGTAGCCCTAAAATCGTAACAATCCTCGCTCATTCCACAGACGGATTGTTCATTGTGTACCTCAATATTTTGTAAAGTTACAAAAAAGTAATTGGAATTGAGCAATCGATTTACCCTGGCAACCCCACGCAACTTTTTTTCCGACAAGGCGAGTGAGAACCGTCGTCAGCCGTGGCATTCGCCCTTTGCGGTGCCGCCGTATGGGAAGGAATACTTTAAATATTAACATTTTTACGCGAATTTATTTAGTATTTAAACAATACAACAAAGAGGACATAACTAGTAATTGTTTCCTGTGCTAAATTGATGGTAAATCAGGAGGTTTTTAATAGATTCGAAGGATGAGTCTAAATATTTGCTCTCGAGAAAGCTTGACATGGCTTAACATCATCATTATCAGCCCAAACGATCAGATCGTCGATCCATCTTGCGGGCCTCCCATGCCGCGATGGCTACTCAACCTATCTGCCCTAGCGGCCAACAGTTATACGAGCAATATGCCCCGCCCACTGCCACTGCCAAGTCTAGCAACTCTCTGAGCCAGGGCTTGTAACCCAGTTTATTTTCCGTGCCGGTTATAGCCACAGTCTGAGAGCGTAACCCATAATAAAGTTTCGCTCGTAAGAAAATCGCTCTAACCGGTTAATATCTCGGAGTGCAAAACAGGGAGCGAAATCTTTTACCGGTTAGAGAGCAGTTTCTCCGTGTGAGCGGAGTCTTGCAATAACCGCTCGCTTAGACAGGATTGGTTTGCTTGCTATGGTATTAGATTAAATTTTTCATGTAGTTAACTGTCGGGCATTAATCCCGCAACCGAACACGGATTAACAGGTTAGAGAGCGCTTCGAAATAAAATTCCCAAATCAATTCCTCCGAACGTAACCTAAATAATAAACCGGTATTAACTAAATAAGTACCGGTTTATTTGTAACCAGTTTCAATCCCTGCTCTGAACTATGTGAACAACTTTGATTCTTCTGTGGATCTCCTCAATTCTGATTCGATCACGCAATCTCGATCTCGCTCCATTATGCTCTGAGTGACTGAGCCTTCTTATGAGGCCCATTGTGAGTGACAACGTCTACACTCACGAGCAAAATTCCGCAGAGAACCGTAGCCAATGTTCAGTAGATGCCGAGCTGAATTCAACTCAATCTACAGTTTGTAGAGTTTACCAGAGGTTCCAGCAGACTCAGGCTCTTACTTCAAGACTAAGAACCGGCCACAGCAGGTGCACATCAGAGAGGGTCGACCGCTTCCTTGTCAGGTCTGTTCTCTGAAATCGCCACCAGACCGGAAAAAATACAAAGTATAGGGTGCCGTGTCGGAAGCTCTGCTCTCGAAGTTGTTGACGAGTCTGCTACGTGGGACAAATCGTCCAGCTAGGTAAGTCCAACTTCGAGAAGGAGGTCAATTGTCTCCAACTCAGTTGGGCAACATTCGGGAAGCTGCGTCATATCTTTTCGTCAGAAATACCCCAGTGCTTGAAGACGAAGGTCTTCGAACAGTGCGTGTTGCCAATGATGACCTACGGAACTGAGACATGGTAATTCACAATGGGGCACATAAGGCGGCACAGAGTTACGCAACGTGCAATGGAAATGGCTATGCTCAGGGTTTCTCTTCCTGATAGAATCAGAAATGAGGATATCCGCAGAAGAACCAATGTTACCGACATAGCTCACAAGATTGCAGCGTTGAAGTGGCAATGGGCAGGCCATGTACTGAGGAGTGGGTCCTCTGAAGCATCGGGGATCATCGGCTGCTTTGCATGTTGATCTCGTACTAAATGTTGATCGTCACTGTAAGTAGCCTCGGAAAGTAACATTTTGTAAAATCTCTTGGAAGTCACCATGTATGATGTCATTTGCAATTTTATGACAGTCACAGCGCACAAAAAATAATGAAATAATGATCTTTATTCTGTAAGTAGGCCGCAGGGGCACTTTTACAAGTCTGTCTCTACGGCATTTCCCAAGAGGAGACCACTGTTGAGATTGGTGAGAAGAAAGCCGAAATAAACTCAACAGTCAGTATCTTTTTTCTAAAAATCTCTTATCTATTACAATATTTGTACTTAGCCACAAGCACTTAAGAAGAACAGCAGTATAATTTCTATAGTAATTCCGTGTAAGAAATAATGCTTCTGTATGGTTTTCTACACTGTGACTCTCGCCTACGCTCTATTAATAGTCTACGCTCTTTTAGAATGAATTACTTTTGAAATGGTTTTTTAATGAAATGAGGATATTTAGGAAATTTTAAGAATGTGGTTATATTTAATTTTCTATCCTCTATTTAATATCATCACAAAATAGCTAGGTGAAAAAAAGTAACGTTGTCAATGTGCTGGTTTCCTCACGCTAAACTTTATTTTATGCAAGCTGTCAGTTTTTCCCGACTTGTCAAAGCCGAGATGATTCAATAATCGAACCAAGAAACATTTCCTATTGTTTATTACGATAATTAGAGGAAAATCGCAATACAATGGACAATCGATAGCTTCTTCGGTGTGAAAAAAACGGCTAAGCGTGAGTCGGGCACGACAACTGGGTTCTGCATTTCTAGCACAATAATTGAGAATAGTGTCACAGAGGTGTGCATTTTATTTTATTTTTGTCAGTAGTATAAGTGAACTCAAAATCCACAAATATATATTTTTTTAAATCGTATTGTTATTTAGATATTTTTCACTCATCGTGATATTTGTACACTTTCCTTGAATGACATATTTGCTTTGGTCTACATTGATTATTAGGATAGAAAAACATGATATTGACAGCTATTAACTTTAGTCGAGTAAAAAATTATTCGTATCAGGGAACTGTACAAATGTCATCGGGTGTTTAAAAAACAATTTCTTAAGTCGATTCAATTTTAGGTTTTTTTTTTAAATAAGCTATGGCGGAGATATACCTAGTGATTGAAAGATTCCCAAGGTCTACAGCTCACAGAGCCACTAGTATTAAAATCCATAATATAATATAATATTATAAATGCGAAAGTGTGTCTGTCTGTCTGTCTGTTACCTCTTCACGCTTAAAACGCTGAACCGATTTGGATGAAATTTGGTATGGAGATAGTTTGAGTCCCGGGGAAGGACATACGCTACTTTTTATACCGGAAAAATACCCTTATCCGCGATTAACGAATTTATGGCGGATGACGTCGCGGGCAGAAGCTCGTACTTAATATATCTGCTACGTATCTCTAAAAATTCATGGAATTACGGTGTGATTTTATGTCGTAAGGCTGTAGGTTGTTATTTCAATAACATTGTGTTGCTCTTATTACATTTCAAATCGCGATTCTAATGAGACGTATCCCCATTGTATGATAATAAGATTTATTTTAATTGAGAAGTTTGTAATTCTCGCTTTAAAGAATTTTATGGCGTGTCTAAAATTTAATAACAATTATGGCTGACCTATACTTATTGCCATTAACTACCTCATCGTCATCCGCCAAAAGGCGACCACTGCTGGACATAGGCCTTTCTAAAAAACACCATCAAACCCGATCGCCGCTGCTCGCATCCAGAAGACTCGCGCGACGAGAAGACTTCATAAGCTCTTCAGCCGAGTATTTTTGTGGCCTTAAATACTTGCTTAACGCAACTGGGTTGCTTAAATAGGTTTATTGGAAATTATAAAAAAATTGTGCTAGTTAGAGACATAGTTATAATTTCTGTTTATTTCGTGTAATATTTATACAAATTGCGAAATTTTCGCTTGGTTCTTCGGAGATAAGGGGGAGGAATGGAATTTTTTTTTACACTTTCTCCTTTGTAAATCAAAATTTATAGTGTACAACTTAAGTGCTATCATATGATACCCCATTTGACCTAGTAACTAGACTGTGAATTTTTTGGTCCCCTTCTTATTGGTAGTTTTTTTTACAAAAAATAAATATCTTGTAATTTATTTTTTATTTGCAATATACTTGGGCTAGCCATCTTTAGACTATTCTAAATTTCAAATAGCTAGCATAAGTAGTTCCTGAGATATGTCGATTTAACACTTGGAGAGGCAGACTGAGATACAACATAAGGGTTCCTTTTTTACCTTTTTGGTACGGAACCCTAAAAGGTTTATGCCCTTTTAGTCCCGTTACGGGCATCTCCTATACTCCGATATGTAATTCAATTAGAAAATCTCCAAGTTTCTATTTTGATTATTTAAATTACTTAAACATTGTGTCGTATAATATGAATGAGATTTCGTATAACCTATGAAATTAGGGTAGGTTTTAGTAATAAAAATACTTACACTTCAAAAAACATGCAATAAGCTTAATTTATTCACATTACACGTTACATTTACACATTTAACAAATTAATTTACAGACGAAATATTATTGCACTTGTTGTTGTTGAATGTTGATTAATATTATTGCGCATGGGCTGAAAGGTTTCTCAAGTGGTGACCGCGTACAGGATGACGCAGCGTGGATTGGCCGACAAAATAGACCGATGGTCAGTTGAAGATCGCGGGAAACCGTTTGATGAGGGCGGCACACGACCGGTTGTTATGGAAATCCTTTGGGAGGCCTTTGTCCTGCAGTGGACATCCTTAGGCTGCTATGATGATGATGCTGCTGATGATTCCACTTGTTTTAGTTATCAATGATAATCAATTGTCTATGGGCCTCTGAAGGAAGCTCAGAGTCACTCAGCGAGCTATGTAAAGGTGCGTCCACACTTGTATCATTTGCTCGTATCCGATCACCGTGCTCGTATCCGATGACTGCGTATCGCGCTGCTTGGGCGCTCACTGTCGGCGCGGCGATCACGCCGCGCTTGTCCGATCTAAATGTGTGATACGCGTAAGCAACATGGATGTCGAGCGATCGGATCGGCGCTACGTCCAAACGCGTGATCGTGACACGCGATCATGCCACGCGACGAAGATCTGATCGGGCAAATAATACATATGTGGATGCACCTTAAAGGGCTATGCTCGGGATCTCTCTATGACATCGAATCAGTAATGAGGAGATTCGTAGACGAACGAAGGTCACCGACATAGCAAACAAGGTAAGCAAACTGAAGTGGCAATGTGCAGGGCATGTAGTTCGTAGAACCGATAGCCGTTGGGGCAGAAAGGTTTTCGAGTGGCGACCGATACCGGCAAACGTAGCGTGAGCAGGCCATCCGCAAGGTGGTCGAACGACCTGGTTAGGGTTGCGGGGACCCGCTGGATGCGCGTCGCCCCTATCCAGCCCATGTGGAAATCTATTTAGGAGGCCTGTGTCCAGCAGTTGACGTCCTATGGCTGAAATGATGATGATGATGATGAATTGTCATACTCAATTGATTTAGTCCTACAATAAAGAAAAAATAATCATGAATATTGACCAATAGGCATGATGATGGGGTTTGAAAATCAAAATTCTAATTATTCAGCCAGTAAGATAATAAAAAAAGTATTGGATAAGTATATTTTGCTTTTTCAAAATTATGAAAGAATACTCAGATAAATCGCATTAAAATTTGAGAGTGACGTCACACGTCATTTTGACTCAATGTATCGCCTTTCTTTTGTTGATTACGTAACACAAGAATAAAATCTTCTCTAACATTTTTTATTAATCTACATAACTGACAAATTATTATAATTTTGTCATCGTCCCTATTCCAGTTACTAACTTGAACCCAATTGTATAGATAATATTACATTTTCAAAGAGAAGGAAATGGGGACAAAAATTGAGTGTCAATTTAGGTATTTAGTGCATACAATATCACAAATCTAACCACCGATAACAATATGCTACCAAAATAAACATGACTTGCTATCTATGTTTGTGTAATGAGAAAATATGCAAAGTACAAACGAGCACTTAAAATATGTTTTAGTGCTTAAACTATCCTTAAAACAATAATATAAAACGATTCTGCACCGGCGCCATGGGCGTGGCATTCTATAAAACCCAAGTGTCAGTGGCGCCGTTGCTTTCTTTGACGTTCCTTTTTTTTAAAGCGACGCCCCGGGGCCAAGGCGTTAGAGCCTTTCGGCCGGATAATTTAATTAATAGATTGTGACATGGATTTTGGCGGGACGACGCCATTTTCGCTTTGATTGTGTGTTTGTTGTGTTGCGTTTTTATTTTTGGTAATTATAACCTCGTTTAAGTTGGATTAATGATTCATAATAGATTTAGGAAGTGAGCGGGATGGGATAATGGCGAAGTCAACAGGATGTTTATTCCAATTTATTTTCAGTAATATTTCTTTGGGAATAAAGATGTCTATGCCTCAGTATTTTTTTTTTCTCAAGAATATAATGTACAATATTATAACATTATATTTATTTATTTAAGCTTTATTACACAAAACAAAATTAAGATAAGTGGCAGGTTTTGCCAAATGGCATTTTCTGCCAGTCAATCACAGGGTCAAAATGCATTAAATTATATTCTACTTACAGTTCTAGTAACTAATGTTTTGCCATCAGATTTTGTGTCTCGAAAAGTCCGTCCTATTTATGTTTCTTTCTCAACCTACCCCTAGTACCCTCCGTAAGCTAATTGAGATAGCAAGATTAATACAATTTTTTCCTACAAACATTGTTCACTACATTATCTGCACTTGACAATTTTTTTCTTAAACGTTAAAACAGGAATAATTACAATGACAGTTTGATTTTTTAAACCAGCCTGGAGGTCGCTATCCATAACATTTTAAAGCTCCTATCTCAGTCATTAACTGTATTACAATTACAACCTTAATACATAAGTTTTTAAAGCTCAAATTTGTATTATAGGAACAATTTTATAAACGATTACTAAAGTTATTGCGTTTTCTTACTGGCCAGTAGTAATTAATGTGCTTTCTGGTATACGTAAAAGCCTAAAGACGGTTATTACGATTTAAAAACAAAACGTAACCTCAAAGAGACCGCGTTGCCGGGGGAGATGGCGCCACTGGTCTAAATTTTGGCGGGTTTTAGTACGCTAATTTTCGGTTGAGGTTTTAATTGTTATTGCTGTTTTATATAGATTGGGGATTATTACATCTTTATGCGGCTTAGTTAAATGAAGACTTCAATAGGTTTTTGTAGAGTACATTTTGTTTTCTTTTTAATGCGGTTACCGTCAATATCGTTATGTATGAAGCAATCAAATTCAAATTAAAAACTTTATTTTGTAAGTAGGCCTCAAGGGCAATTTTACATGTCTGATTTTGCTGTAAACAGAAAAACGTTCACAATGTAGATATAGATAGGGACATTGTTTATAGCAATAACAAACTCCTGGGCACACTACATGGAGATGTACCTACAGATGACGATACTTTTGGCCCAGTGGGTATTGGTTTTTACAACGGCCTATGAAGCTGGCAGTCCCGGGTTCGAATCCCGGCCAAGGCAAGTGTTTGTGTGATGAATACGAATGTTTGTTCTGGGTTTTGGATGTTTTCTATGTATTTAAGTATTATAAATTTATCCATATATTACGTATATCGTCGCCTAGTACCCATTGTACAAGCTTTGCTTTTGTTTGGGACTCGGTCGATTTGTGTAAGATTGTCCTTGTGTTATTTATATATTTCATTATTATTTATTGTTTCTGGGTCAAAAAAAGTAAAAAAGAATAATAATAAATAATCACTGTTATTTATTATTATTATTTTATATAAGTATATAAAAAAGCTTAATACTTTAATGGAGATGTAGAGACTCTTTTTCAAAAATTTAAATTAGAAGATGTAAAAGGTCTTTTTGAAAATGTAGGGGGAGCTGAAAAAAAAACCTATCTTTTTACGACTTTTTCATCTTCATTGGATTCTCTAGGCATAAAATACTTTTGAACAAAATTACCGCAATTTTTGAATAAAAACGTGAATAAAATATAAAAATAAAAAATCACCCAGTGAGTTTATACAACTACCATACCATAAGTATATCCTGGCAAGACTGCGTAAACGGATAGCCACTCATTAGGTATACCTACATTCATAATTTTTTCCTAAAAAAAGAATGCTGCTCGACATGTTTCGGTCCATTCCGAGGACCCTAGTGATGAGACACGAGTGGGCACCGACGCTTCCCTTCTCGCTTATTTAGATCCTTGGAATCGAAACTTGTCGAGTAGTACTCGACCTTTACGAGGTGAGTAACCGCTCATTATCATCATCATATCAGCCCACGGCCGTCCACTGCTGGATACAGGCCCTCCAAAGGATCTCCATAACGACCATCGTGCGCCGCCCTCATTCAATGGTTTCCCGCGGCCTTCACCATATTATAGGTCCACCTGTTTAGGGGATTTCCTACGCTGAGTCGTCCTGTACGCGGTTGCCACTCGATAATCTATTTGCCCCAGCGGCCATTGGTTCTAGGAGTAATCGTCCACGCTGACTGCCAATAGGATACGTGCCTGAATTTTTTTAATCGCTTATCTTAACAACATATCGAAATACCGTAAAACAATTTCAAAATGTGAAATTAAAATTAAAATTGGCAAGAAATACGCATGATATAGGCATTTTAAATTACTATTAGACAGCAATTTGACTGAGAGGTCCGATATGAACTGTTACGTCATAGTGCACTCCGGCCATATAAACTCCATATTAAATTCTGTTTTGCTAGAAAGAGATAGAATTAAATGTTTGATAGCTTATAACTTCGAAAAAATATGTTTGTTCACCGTTTGTTATATGAATGAGCTTTTAATAAAGCAAAAATAAAAAATCATTCATATTCTCTATTAAGTCTTAGCAACTTTCTAAGCTATGTTACTACTTGGTTCCACTGCGAATCTCCTCATTTCTGATTCAATCATGAAAGCTGTGCTAAATGTATTTTAGCACAGCGGGAGTAACGTTCCCTACGAAGTTGAAGGTCCTGGGTTCAGATCCCAGTAAAGGCAAATATTTATGTTATGAGCATAAATATTTTGTTCCCGAGTCTTGGATGTTTTCTATGTATATATTGTACATATATATATTACATTTGTCGTCGTCTAGTACCCATAACACAAGCCTCATTGAGCTTTACAGAACCGTCTACATTGTAAAAAGTTAAGAGTGTCATGACATACATAAATCATTAGTTAGGTACATAGCAGACATGTTTACTACCGCGAGTTTATGACTCTAGAATCATAGATATTCTAGAATTACGTAACTTATACTTGAATAGGTAAATCATCATTCGCTTGTCTTTATCCAATTTAGTTGAGGTCGGCGCAGCATGTTTTTTTCTTCTATAACTCTCAATCACCCGTCATCTCGTCCCTCACATTCACATCTTTCTTGTTCATGTCATCTCTCACGCAATCCATCCACTTATCCCTCGGCCTACCCCTCCTCTGACATCCCTCCACATGCATACCTAATTCGCTTCTTGTCACATGACTCTCATCCTTCCGCTGAAGATTTGCTCTCAGCTTATCGACTACGGGTGCTACTTTCAGGCTTCTTCTTATATACTCATGCCTTATCCGATCCATTCTCGTCACGCCACTCATCCATCTCAACATTATTTTCAATAGGTAAAACGTTTATTAAAAAAAAGGGTACAATTTACGCAAATCGAACTACTACATATAAGCTTAATAAGGATTGTATTATGATTATGAGAACCAGACGATATAGATATACCGTAAGACATAGGAAACATCGAAGACTCAGGAGCAAATATATATGCTTATCAGACACAATTCTCCCTTACCAGGAGTTGAATCCAGGACCACCAGCTTTGCAGGCACCTTAAGGTACAACAGAACCAAACCGGTAGATGTATGTTCTTATATCCTTTCATCCTGTCGTCCTATACCTACTAGATATTATTCCTAAAGTAAGATTATTTGGAACTTTTTCCAAAATATCAACGTGTTAAATAAGTACCCATTCTGATTAGTGGGTCATACATATGCCATGAGGAGTTCAAGATTACGATCCGTTATTACCACAAGAATTGAAGTATATCTACAATAATACAATTAATCGTTTCTTATAATCCGTATTAAGTACCTACGTTTGTCTTTATATGACGCGTAAACCTGCTCTTCCCTATTTTCATTTCCGAAATTCGCTTAAAATCATTTTATAATAGCTCCCCGACCAACAATAAAAAAATCAAGACCATTCTCAAAACCGCAGACGTATTATTATACAGCACGCAATTTCTCCTAAAAAATCTCCCAAATCTTTAATTTGCCCAAAAAACTGTATCATTCACGTACCTTTTTTCCGTTTTTTTTTCTTTTTCGAACGCGTGACTTTTGACTGACTGTTTGCCCCGCGGCCTTAGCCTATCCCGAACTCCCAACTTTAAAAAAAATAAACAAAACATGGCGCCGGCTCGCGTGCGCCTTTCGGCGCGAGCTTTTAGAAAAAACTAAAACCATAGACTTTTACCTGTGACGCGGCTAAGACAAAGTAGAATTTAATTTTAATAATTTAATTGAGGAAATAGGCATTAGAAAATGTCAGGATAGAAAGTAGTTTGACATGCGAGCAGGTATGTAATGATATACTGTGGATTGTAGCGTTTTAATGGTGTATTTTGCGATGTGTATGAAAATTGCATGTGGTGGGTCCAGGTAGGAGGTAAGACTGAATAGCCTTGTCGCAACGTACGTAGGTACTTAATGCAAGCCATTATTACTGCATCAAGGTTAGATTCTGTGCGGAGAGAGGAGTCGTAGGATTTGAGGGCGTGCTAGTGCTATTTTATGTTTTTGCTATGCTGACAACACTGTCACGTAATTATAGTTTGTCAGTTATTTTAAGATCATGAATGATCTGTATGTTTATGTAAATAAATAACTTACCGATTTTTGTGGGAAACTAATTACTTAGGGATACTATTAAATAGGTGATAATTTAATATTTAATACAACATAAATACCCGTCATAATGGACACACGTTATGGGACTTTTAGTAAGTCGATAGTGGGGCTTTTAGCCGCTTTTTCCCACTGACATAACCGAATAATATTCAATATAATTGTCCTTGTTGAACTATGCACGGTTTAATCACGTTTCGACATTATTTTATACATAAACCTTGCGGTTTTTGTGTATTAAAATACACAATGATATACAAATTTTGTTATTTTTTTATAAGACAGGTGTCTAAGGTTCGATTGGAATGTAAAATTCATAATGTTAGTTGCCGTTACTTAAAATTTCAAATATAGGAGGTTAACGTGTCTAGTATACACTTTTGCGACTTATTAAAGCATTTTAATATAAAAAATTAACGGGTCTATCGCGAAATGGCTAACAACTAAAGCTTTTTACAATATTGATGATTTTTACAACTGTGATAATAAAATAATATAGTACAGCGTTTAATTTAATAATTTATTGAAAGTAATTAATTTTATTTAATATAATATTGTATAATCTTTTGCTAACTTAATCAAAATTGTAATTAATTTTGAATTTACATAATATCAGATGAATATAATAATTGTAGGTAATATCATAATAATTTTCTAATTGTATTTTTTATCTCAAATTGTATTTTAATAATAACTTATAGAATAGATTCATGAATTGATGTGTAAAATGTTAACATTTTATTAATAAATGAGTATGAGTATGTTTTATTTATTATTATATTATCCAACGTTTAGACCCAGTTTTATGCGTCATGGCGGATGGACTGGTGAAACAACCGAAGTTAGATCCGTCATATTTATGGTTAACAATATAGAAGAGCACTTTTCAAACTTTCAAACTTCGTCCGCGGTGGAGAAAAAAATCATAGCTCTCTTTTTTTCCAGCGTAGTCGGGTAAAAAGTATCCTGTAACTGTAACTAGCTACCCGTGTACCAAACTTAGTTGAAATCCTTTTAGTCGATTTGGCGTGATTAGGCCGCAATGACACAAACAATTATACAATAAAACAAATGTAAAAATATATCCTATAGGTTTTCCATGGACGACAATTTGTATGGAAACACCTTTTTTAATGATTATATCATTAGATTGCGTTTACTTAGAAGCTTGATTTTTTTTACAGCTTTAATTACAGTATTTTTAATAGTAAAATAAATTATATTTTACTATTAAAAATACTCACTACGGAGGCCCGTTGAGTATAGGAATTCCAAATTCTTTGAGCAGTGAAGTGTTGTTCCTCGTCTGGGTTTGTTTGTTGTCGATATGATGATGATGTCAATTACCTGCTAACTTTGCAAATAAATACTCGAATAGAATCAAAAATGAGGAGTTCACCGAGAAAGCAAACAGGGTATGCAAACTGAAGTGGCCATGGGCAGGGCACATTGTTCGAAGAACCGATGGCCGTTGGGGCAGAAAGTTTCTCGAGTGGAGACCGCGTACCGGTAAGCACATAAGCGCGCCATGGACGGCCACCCACAAGGCGGTCGGACGACCTGATTAGGGTTGCGGGGACACGCTGGATGCGGGTTGCCTCTATCCGGCCCAAGTGGAAGTCAAGTGAACCGGCCTGTGTCCAGCAGTGGACGCCCTATCGCTGAAATGATGATGATAATAATGACTCCGAACAGATGCGTTTTAAATATGAAGTGACGTAAATATTATATTTAGCGACGAATTTATTTATTAACATCTAACATTTACATGGTTCGCGTCTCGCGTCACCGATACAAAAAGCTTAATAAGAAATAAAACACCAATAAGATTTTGCCTTACCTCCATTTCTTATTGGATTATCGACTATGGTTCATTCATTTATACTAAGGGTGTAACAAATATTTGTATTCCTATTCGCAAATATTCGCAACTTTTTATATATTCGCAATAATCTCTGTGAATATTTTTGGCGCATTTAAGTCTTATAAAATAGAGATGTTGACAATTTCTGACAACTTTTTTGTGCAATGTTATCGAACGACATTTCAATTAAATAAATATTGGTGAAAAAACTAATTCAATTTAATGAAAACTCCCCGAGATACAATAATGTTAAAATCTCAAATTTGGACTATATCAAAAAACGCTTCATACTAAAGCCTATAGGTAGGAACTTGTCACACCTTTGAAATGGGTAAATTAAAGGTAAATTAAGAACTTTATTGTCAGACGTTTATCGAAACAGTTTCATAACAGTACTGTCAAATGAGTGCGCCTGATGTTTAAGTTATAGCAAAGACTGTTTCGAGTGTTATTCTACAGGTTGCTAAGACTGCATTTTCAGGCGCTGTATTTATAGTAGAAATATAGTAACTAGTATTTTCATTCACAGATTCGTTTCACAATCAAAACTTTTTCAATCTTAAAGTTATAAAGTGTGAGTAAAGTTTAAAGATTTTTTTAAGAATTTCACAAAACGCCTAAACGTGAAACGGAGTTATATTTATAATAGAGCTCATTTTAATATCGTACCATTCCAGTGTTTTCCAAATAATCCTGTAGACTTTTGAATTCGGTAGCGTAATACGTCAAAATTACGTTCTGTTTCATACTTCTGTCAAAAGTTGTTTGGTGCATTAATTTACTCTAATTTTAGTTTCAATAAAGCACTAAATAACACTCTATTACCATAGTGACAAGAACCAAATTGTTGTAGAATGTAGTAATAGCATGTCGTGAAATTTTGCGTAATTACTTGTAACATTCTTCAGTCGAAAGGTTACAATTTATTTTCATTTCCACTTTTCTAGTAGGTTGTTGTTTTGTCTTTTTGCCGCTTTTACAAAACATAAAACTCAACCATGGCTCGTAATATTATAAGGTTAGGGGCATTGGAAGCTCCGAGAACTGCCTTCCTTCTATGCGACATCCAGGAATCATTCAGGCCTCATATTAAATATTTCGGCGAAGTAGTAAAAGTGGCGAATAAAATGGTAAGTACTGATAACTGATAGAAGTTACGTAATAGATAATAATAATTAGTAACTTAGGGATCTATTTTGGGCTGTAGGATATATAAATAATGATATTTTATTGTTGTTTTGATGGTTTATTTACGATATGACATGTGTAGACCGGTTCTTGTTCTAAATGTATTTAACGAAAATATAATAAAGGGTTTTCCTTGCAAGCATATCTTTATACCTACTTGTGTATGTTGTCGGTTTTTATTGTATTCTTATCTATTCCTATTTTTTGTTACGGTCAGCGTTTATGACTTAGGTACTTAATCCTAACAAAATATGTATGTGCTGATATATGTATGTAGGTACGTTCCTCTTAATTTTAAAAACTACTTAACGGATTTCAACAAACCTTTCCAGTAATGTTGTTGATACTTGAAAATCATAGGCTTTAAATCACATCTCCATGCAGCAGCTACTAATTCAATATATTAATTGTAACACATTGTGAAAACCTTAAGTATAAAAATGTTTACTTTTTATTTTTTTACCACCCACATAATCAAATCAGCCTAAACACATCTACTGCTGGGTACAGCTTATTCCCAGTATCTCTATAATAACTGGTCATGCGCTGCCCTCGTCCAACAGTTTCCTGCTATCTTGACCAGGTTGTTGGTCCTCTTTTTTCGGGGCCCTCTCACAATGCATTGTCTGGTCACAAGTCAAAAACCTACCGGTCTGAGCGGTCATTTAACATGTTTGTTGCCAGTGACACAATGTTTGTGATCAAAACATTCTTAGTCCTACACTGGTGACATGCTTGTGTGATTTTACATTTGAGCCATTGGCAAATTCTTAATTACAATTTCAAATTAAAAGTACAGTAAATTTGTGTATGTGACACGAAATATAACGTTTTTGTTATCAAAAATGTTTACTCCTATGCTGGTGCAATATGAAAAAATATTACAGGACAATTTTTACACAAAGCAAACTAGTCCCAAACTAAGCAAAGCTTGTACTTTGGGTACTAGGCGACGATATACATACCTAATATATAGATAAATTATACTACTTAAATACATAGAAAACATCCAAGACCCAGGAACAAACATTCGTGCTCATCACACAAACACTTGCCCTGGCCGGGATTCGAACCCGGGACCAACAGCTTCGTAGGCCGTTGTACAACCCACTGAGCCAAACGTGCCGACAAATGCCGGTGACACACCGCTTGATTTCATGTTTGTGATAAAAAAATAAACATTTAAGTGGGCATAGCGTAAGGACTTAGTAGAAAGAATTGCCAGCGCCAAACGTTTTAAGTCTGGCTACTCTATGGATGAACTTAGTTCATCCAAGGCTGCCAGTTCAGTATTTATAATAGATAGTAAAATCGTCACTACAAATTTCTAATATTACAGGTAGAAGCTGCAAAGCACTTTAAAATCCCCGTGTACATCTCCGAGCAGTACCCAAAGGGTCTTGGGCACACAACAAAGGACATCAATATTTGCGATGCTGCTCTAGTGTACGAGAAGACTTCGTTCTCTATGTACACTCCTCAGCTGCAAGAGAAGCTGAAGAAGGACATTCCAGAGCTGGATGCGGTTGTGTTGTTCGGAATTGAGGTATGTTGCAGTGGTATCCACAAAAGCTGATTCCCACCGGGTTGCCCAAGAAAAGGCCTATAACCACTTTTTACTTCAATAAGAGTAAATGTATAAGCATTGGCTTCCCTTATAATTTTCATGACGCCTTGCCTCTGGTAGGTTAAATATATAATGGGGATTCTGGGATCAATTGCTGGTCAGTTTATAAGATTAAGAAAAAACCAGCCAAGTGCGAGTTGGACTTGTCCATACAGAAGATACTCTGAAAACGGCCTAGTAATCCAATGCAGAGCCTTGTTACCAAGCAAATTATACGCAGTATGGGATCATTTTATATTAGTTACTGACATAGAGAGACAGACAGGTTTCTTGTAATTTTGACACATTTTTAACTACCTGTGCCTGCAAACTACGTTATATAAGAATCATCCGCGGGAGTGTTCGTAAAAAAAAAAAAATTAAACATGTAATGAAATAAACAACAAAAAAATCATTTTTATTTTTTTATATGCATAGTGGCAGATTTGTATGAAATTCTATTATCAACCTCTCATCCTAGCCGCACCTGAAACGTTTTACTTCGCAGCCTAATAAGGAACATAACATCAATATTTCATTGCATGTTTGAGAAAAAATATATGTTAGCGTTGTAAACCGTTAGGCAGCCCTGCGCATGTTAATACCCCATACCAAAGCTGTTGTCCGCATTTATCCACGGACAGAAATCTTTGTTATAGGGTTGTACATTGTTTTATCGAAAAATGCTTCATCAAATACTTAATTTTGTCGACAGTTAATAATTCGCTATTATCATTATTCAAGCTAGCTTCTCCATGTGACATTTGTTCCATCCCATAAACTTATGCTGTTTTAAATAATTTCCAGGCTCATGTATGCATCGAGCAAACAGTTATTGATCTACTGAAAGAGAACATCTCTGTCCATGTCCTGGCTGATGGAGTCTCCTCCAGGTCTCTGATGGACCGAGGACTGGCTTTACAGGTGAATATACCATGTCTTAAAAAAATAAAAAGTCATTAGCGAGTAGCCAGACTGCCCCATTCAGACACTGGGCACAAGTACACACACATGTGCCCGGTGTCCCAGGAGGCAGAAACCTAAATTAAGTAATTATCTGTTGCCTACTAACATAGTTTTTCATAAGTACAATATATACTAACATAAATATGGACGCTGTCTGAAATATTTTTTTTTTTTTTTTTTTGTCCAAATCTTGTCAATCTTCATGTTATTTTCATTATTCAAGCTAGTTTTTCTCCATGTGACATTTGTTCCATCCCATTAACTTATTTTGTTTTCAAAAATTCGTTATACTGTATATTTCCAAAAATGTCTGCTTTACATTTTGAAAAGCTTTCTTCCCACATTGTCACTATTTATACTGTTTCCTAAAATGTCTGCTTTTCAAAATGGTCTTCTTCCTATATTGTCAGTTTCTTCTGAAAGTGATATAAGTTGCTTTTTGTTTACTTCTATTTCTTGTAAGTTGTGTGAGGTGTGCAATAGAGTTTTGTATTGTAAAAGGCCAAAACGTATTATTATTTTTCGGTTTAATAGGATTTTTTAAACATAAAAGAACAGAGTATTGTGAGAAGCGGACATTGTAGAGAACGTGTTTGTAGAACACACATTGTGGTCGTTATAGGAAACATACATCGTTGGAATGAGACATCATAATAAGCGGTTATTATAGGAAACAGGCCATTTTTGAAATCGGACATAATAGGAAGCGAGCATTTTTGGAAAGTGCCATAATATTGATTTTTAGAAATTACATTTACTAACAACTTAGTTATAGTCAATTTTACTATCACATTGTATGGATCCCTGTTATATGAATAATAACCGAATTGAATTGAATATGAAACAAATACTTTACTTGTCCTAAATAGTAAACATATTAACCTAAAAATATGCATTAAATGTCAATACCAGCTGTTTTCTCGCAACGTGACACTTAAAATATAAATTCCTGTTACTTTATTTACGAGAAAATGGGAGTTCAAGACAAAAAAGGTGTACTTTTAAATTAGAATGTTCTTTACTATTTAGGACAAGTAAGGAATGACTTCTAGAAAAGAGACAATCGTTGGAAGAAGGCGATTTTGAGAAACAGACATTTGAAGAAAAGGACCGATCGAGCTTAAGCCACTCTTAAATATGAATATTACACATGTCATCACTCTCACATTTTATCTGCTGTTTCATTTCGTCAGCATCTAGTATAACTTACCTACTTACCAGTGCCGTGGCTTCATTCAAATCAAATCAATCCGATTCCCACTGGGTTGCCCAAAGACAGCCTTATTGCCTTAAGCATTTTTTCTGGTGCGATGCCGGCGTCCAGCACAGAAGTTATAAGATATATCTCTGAAGGCTGGCTGTACAGTGTAGAAAATGGCAGCAGCGTCGTAGAAAATAAAGCTATATTGGATTGGATGCTGGATGTACAGTGTAGAAACATGGCAGCAGCGTCGTATGTCATCCCTAGCGGATTGTGCCTAACGGGGGATTTAGCAAGTAATTGGCGTAAAATTTCACCAAGAATTAGAGATATTATCTTATAGCTTCTGAGCTGGACGCGGCGAGTGATGGCAGAAAAATTGCTATTTTATTAAATGTTGACTGGAGTAGAAGTAAACACGTTTCTTAAAAAGACTTTTGTTTAAGACATGTAATACCTTTATCTTTAAATATGAGTATTGAATACGCTTTGGCTTCCTTTGTAACTTACGTAATGCTTTTGTGACTAACTTACCTTTATTTCATTTCAGCGCATGCAAGCCCTAGGCTCCTTTATAACCACGTCTGAAAACGTCCTGTTCAAATTGCTGAGAGACAAAAATCATCCGGCCTTCAAACATATCTCTAAATTGAACAAAGAACCTACTGTTGACACTCTTGGATTTACGTCTAAATTGTAAAAAAACTAGGTACTCAACAAATGTACTTGTGACAATGTCTCATTTCATGTTACAATGTATTGTATACAAATTATTTGTATACCTACTATTAAGAAAAAACCGGTCAAGTGCGAGTCGGACTCGCGCACCGAGGGTTCCGTACAAAATATACGCTACAAACGGCCGTATCTATGAAAATCCAGTGTTAGCAGATACCTACTCGTAAGCAAAATGAACGCGGTGTTAGATGGTTTTATATTAGTTACTGATATAGACATACAGACATAAAATTATGCTATTTTTAGTATTTGTTGTTATAGCGGCGAGATAAATACATCATCTGTGAAAATTTCAACTGTCTAGCTATTACGGTTTATGAGATACAGCCTGGTGACACACAGACAGACGGCTCAAGCTCATTCAGTCCGTTTCTTAAAATGTCTGTTTCTCAAAATGACCTTCTTCCAACGAACGTCTCTTTACTAAAATGTCTGCTATTTGTTCCCTGTGATGGCACTTGCCTTGATTTGATTCGATTTGCCTAAAATATTCGCTTCCTATTATGTCTCCCTTAAAAAATGGCCTGCTTCTTATGATGTCCGCTTATTATAATGTCTAAGTCATGTATCCCATCATTCTAATTGAACCAAATAAAAAAAAAAATAGGACCAATCCTAATAAAATCAGTTTACACTTACTATTTATTTATGGTCGGTGAACATACATACATACAAAAAAAGATCCGCGTCATTTAGAACCAGATACCTACTTTAAGAATCATCATACATCATAGAAAACTGACAATGTGGGGAGTAGATAAATTTGAAAAGCAGACAATTTGGGAAACAGACTGTATTTGAAGTAGACATCATAGTAAGCTAACAATGTACGAAGATCATTTTGAGAAACAGACATTTTTGGAAGCTGACAGAATGTGCCTGAGCCAGACAAACAGATGGACAACGAAGTCTAAGTAATAGGGTCCTGTTTTACCCTTTGGGTACGGAACGCTAAAAATGCACACCTCTGAAAAACTTCATGTTCCCAATTGTTCGTAAAACCTTTTGAGCGCCAAGCATACATAGTAATGGCGTGACCCAGAACGCCACACCAAATAAAATAAAATGAACCTTCAAAAATAAAATAGTGATTCCAGAACGGGGTATTGATATTATATTTCCGTGCATGGCGTGAAGAACTTGATAAGTCGAAATAAATGAAATTTGAATTTAATTTCTTATGTTTTAATTTTGTTCAGACTTTACTGATGACTTATCAAGTTCTTCACGCCATGCACGAGTCTTTGAACAATGGAATTTGGTCGGCATAAGCCGACGCTGGCGTCAGTGGCACCAAATTTCGATAACATGATTTGCCTACTGTGGCGCTCAAAAGGTTAGAGTAGGTGATAAAATTATGTTTGAATTTCCATTGGGACTTATTTATTTAATCTTTGAAATAAAACAATTTAACGGATTATATCGCGTATATTATCTCATTTTAGTTCCCGACGTTTCGGAAGCTTTCCAGCTTTCCATGGTCACGGGAGGGTCACGGGAGTTCCCGACGTTTCGGAAGCTGGAAAGCTTCCGAAACGTCGGGAACTAAAATGAGATAATATACGCGATATAATCCGTTAAATTGTTTTATTTCAATGAGTAATAATCGCGGAAACAGAAGAAAATATTATTTAATCTTTATTGCACAAAAGAAAAACTTATCGTATAAAAGGCGGACTTAATGCCATAGGGTATTCTCTACCAGTCAACCTTGAGGCAAAGCAGATAAATTATAATTGAATAAGTATAATAAAAATTGAAAAGTAATGTAATTGAATTTTGCATTTCTTTAACAAATCATGTTAAACTAAACATCATTTATTTTTCAGCGTCTCCAAACGATCGGCTGTTTTGTCGGAACATCTGAAAATGTGCTGTTCAAGCTACTGAAAGACAAAAATAACCCGGCATTCAAGCAAATATCTAAATTGAACGTCACTCCAACTCCCGACGAATTCGGTGCTCCAACTTTAGAAAATAAACTGCATTAAGTTTCGCCATTACTGTTCGTGATCTTTTAAGAAAATTGGCTACTGTCGGATACAATCGGAAATATTCGTGTAATATACTGATGGAGGGACAATTCTACATAAATCGAACAAGTACTATAAGCTTAATAAGGCTTCTGTTATGAGTACTAAACGACGATATATTTGAAATAAAACAATTTAACGGATTATATCGCGTATATTATCTCATTTTAGTTCCCGACGTTTCGGAAGCTTTCCAGCTTTCCATGGTCACGGGAGGACCAGTCAATCAGTCCTCCCGTGACCATGGAAAGCTTCCGAAACGTCGGGAACTAAAATGAGATAATATACGCGATATAATCCGTTAAATTGTTTTATTTCAATGAGTAATAATCGCGGAAACAGAAGACGATATATTTATTATATTATATTTTTATTTAATCTTTATTGCACAAAAGAAAACTTAGTGTACAAAAGGCAAACTTAATGCCATAAGACATTCTTTACCAGTCAACCTTAGGGCAAAGCAGAAATATTTACATATATACATAGAAAACATCCAAGACTCAGGAACAAATGTATGCTCATCACAAATATTTGGCCTTACCGAGATTTGAACAAAGGACCTTAGACGATTTTTAGCAGTCTTGGAAATGTATGGAGTAGTTAATACCCGGCGATTATTTTATCCAGCTTCATAGCTATTATTGTCTAGAAGGGGATTTCACAGCTCCGTATATTGCCTGTCTGTGATAACACAAATACATGAGGGTACTCGATTCTCTGTTTGAATAGGCTTGTGTCCTAAAAATATATAATTAGCCCGTCAGTCAGATTATCAGAAAATATTTGACACGTATTTTATATTTTGTGAATTAAACAAAAATGATGAAGATATAGACCGTTAAAGTTCCCCGTGACGTCACTCCGTGCGACCGTTGTACGCACTGCGTGACGTCATGCGCTCCCACTTCCAAACTTTGACGCGCTTTATCTTTGTCTTTTTTTTGTTTGATTGACAAAAGAAAAAATACGTGTCCAATATTTTTTGATAATCTAAGTAACGGAAATTAGATTTTTTTTTACCCAGGAAACTTCCCTATTGTAGGTACTTGACATTATCACCAAACAAACAGTCCTATATAAACAACGTCAAATATCTGAAAATGTTTATAGTTAGAATGCAATTAACTAAGGTTTATTTTGCATTTACTTACGTTGAAGTTTGACTTAATTTTTAAAAATACGATCGAATTTACGACCTGAGTTGCGTATTGTATATAATTATTACATGCTCTTTTCATTGGTTCTTACTTAGTTCGGGTTCTAAAAAGTACTTACCTATTCTAATATCTTTATTCCATTTTGTTACTTATATTCCATATGTAAATAGAAAATATGTTGTTTGTAAATATATTTTAATTAAAATTAATGGAACTTACACAGATCAAATAAAATTATACTATGTTATTTGATTTTCATTTCAGCAACGACCACTTAAGTTGCTCCTTCGCCGATTGTAAGACCTGGAAAACACATTTAAAATGCATAAAAATAGGTACAGATGAAATAAGTACCTACTACATTTTTTTCAAATCGGTTAATGTCAACTTAAAAACAGTTTTCATCTGTAGGTATACGTGTACATATTTTTGCTTATGTAATTTACGTTCTATAAAATTATGACGTCATACAACTGTCAAAACCTTTTTGTTAACAGTTCTACCATGTAAAAAAAATTTCATTGTGGAAGTTGCCCACAACATATGTACAGTAGTCTGCAAAATAATAGCAGTGAAGCTAGATTTGCAGAATCAAGATGTAAATGTGACTTAAGATTTTAGTTATAATCGTGGTATGAGTTAACAATAACGTGCATTCAGGTTCGAAGACAGCAACGCCTTTAGCCACCCAAAGGGCTATTAAAAGGCCTTCTCCTATTCAATGAACTTTGGGTCATTTTCCATCAGAATAGAGTGGCATTAGCTTTTAGTCGTTCGAATTTAACACAAGGGCAATACAACCGAATTTCCTACACTTTTGATTCAAATTCCACTGCCAAATTTCTTTATATGGTGGGTGGGCTCGAAAATAAAGACACTTTTAAGACACTATTATTTATGGAATGTACTTTTCGAAATTTGTGATTGTTACTGGCCGCCGAAACAGTCCTTGGGTACATAGATTCTATTTAGGAGCAGTTTTTTGCATCTGCCTTGTTTTAAAAGCTACTTACTACGGTACATACATACTGCTATTATTTTGCACACAGCTGTATGTATGAATGTGTGTTTAGGGTTTCAACTATTATTGGTAAAAAGGATGGTGCTTACAAGATATTTTTACCCGACTACGCTGTCGTAATAAAGGGGATGAAAACTTTACTTCTCCGCGAACGTTGCTGGCGCCTTCCAGTACATACATACAAACATATTTTTACGTCCCAATGTATTATTTGTACAATAAGGTTTATGATATTAAAAACTCAATTTCAGGTCTCTTTCTAACATATGAAAACTATAGAGACGGATAACTATTTATGGCAGCAATATAAGATAGCTTGCGTTTGGGCCTATATGTATTTAATACTTATCTTATGATATAGCTGACAAGATAGCAACACCATAAACTTTTGATAGCGATAAAAATAACTACTTATTTTCAGTGAGTTGATAACATCTATTGAATACGGAGGTGTATCTAAATATAAATTATAAATGAAAAAATGGTGGGCGGTCTAAGATGGAGGTGGAACCATTTAGTTACGTCAAATTACTTGTCGGATATAAAAGACTGGAAATCCAGGGGAGATTTTGTTCAGCTGTGAGCTACAATGACAGATTAACCTCTTAGGGAGCGTTTTTTTCAAAATTTCAAATGGAATAAACACTTGAACGTCAAAAATCTCCGTAAATTGCGTTACGTAATACTTGAACGCTCCCATAGTGGTTAGCAGCAATCAGTGGCGTGCATAGGGTTTTCGGTCTAGGTGGACTGTTTTTCTGTGCCTGTGGAGCCTTGGTCGTTCAGGGCTTCAGGGTAAAGAGTTTCTCTGTGCCTATATGGAGCCATGGTCGTTCAGAGCTTCAGGGTAAAGAGTTTCTCTATGCCTATATGGAGCCATGGTCGTTCAGAGCTTCAGGGTAAAGAGTTTCTCTATGCCTATATGGAGCCATGGTCGTTCAGAGCTTCAGGGTAAAGAGTTTCTCTATGCCTATATGGAGCCATGGTCGTTCAGAGCTTCAGGGTAAACAGTTTCTTTGTGCCTATATGGAGCCATGGTCGTTCAGGGCTTCAGGGTAAACAGTTTTTCTGTGCCTGTATGGACCGCATGCCACTGACAGCAATATATTTGAGGTTACCCAAAAAATATAATTTAAAATTTAATGGTCTCAAAGAACTGGTAAACTTTTTAAAAGTTAAAAATATATAGGTACATCGCATCTGAAAATATGTATACAATACGAACTTATATATGGGTAGCAAGGTTATAAATGGTAAATATGTTTTCAGACTTGACTGCATTCATTCCGTTGTCATTAATTAAATATTAATTATAATGGGTTTAACCAGTCTATTGCTACAGTCATGATATGATATCGCTTAAAATGCACATATAAACAACCGTTACATGACAAAAAGATCAGTTGTTTTCAGTGTCAATAGGTGTATTGAAACTCCATTGACGTAGGTCAACGAGCTAAATAATGCGCATGACGGGGTGCGAAAATTAAAATTCAATTTAGTTCCTCAGATATAATAAAAATATTGGACACGTATTTTTTTACTATTTAAAATTAATAAAAAATCCTGATATAAATCGCATTAAAGTTGAGGAGTGGCGGATTGTGACTTCATAACTAAGTATAAATAAACTGTACCTAGGCAGCTAGGTGACGTCACGCGACATTTAGACTCAATGTATCGCCATTATTTTTTGATAGCTTAATAAAAGAAAAAATACGTCTCCAATATTTTTTATTAATGTACACCATATGGAGTAATAATTGAAATATAGTCATCATCCCAGTGCAGAGGTCGGCAAAGCCACACGCGGCACTTTGGATGTGAAGCTGCGGCTCTATAAATTAGTTTTTTATAAAAAAGTACTATTTATTGTTGGCAAGAAACAAAAATTGTGGTTCTTTAAAAACTTTAAAATTGAGTTCCGACTCAAAAGGTTGCCGAACCCTGCTATAGTGTGACCAATACCGCTGTACCACGCCTTGAGTATGCGAGGGGCGAGGCGGGGGAATGGCGAATCAGCGGCTGTTCTGCCCCTCCGTCTCCCCGCTCGCATACCTAAGGCGCGGTACAGCGCTGTTGGTCACGCTATAATTATACCCTCTTGAAACGATTTTTTTAACCACCGGCAAAAAAAATGGCCCACTTCTTTCCTTACATATTGTACACAAAAAGTACTCAGAGAATTATACTGCTAAGTCGGAGTCACTTGATAGTTTTGCGTGCGGTTTACATTTTTTATTAAGCTGACTTATCGTACTTCAAAACGGTATCCAGAGTATCCTTGTGAATATTCTATTTCCCAGCTGACAAGCGTTAAAAAATCCCTAATCCATTGTTTAGTACAAAATGATTTCATTTTGTACAGAACTGTAATTTTTTTTTATCGCTGCATATAGCAAACTGGAAATTTAAAAAGATGCCGATTTGAAGCACAGTATATTACCTAAGAAAACGTTACTAGCATTCAAAAGAGCCTATTTGGCTCCGATTGGACTGCTTGATTATAAAAGTAACGTTTTTATACAATTGTATAGAAAAAAATGGGTGGGGCAATTTTTTTGCCGCTGAGTGTATAATACCATCCATATCCATACAGCAATCATATCCGATCCGAAAGAAAAAAGGGTTATGGGCAGACTTAAGAATGAATTGAAATATCGAGTTATACATTTTATTTGATCTATAAGCTTTGTAAAGACAATTTTTTTTTTCTAATTAAATATTGAACAAAAACAAGTTGTTAAATTGGTCGTTTACGAAAATTTAAATTGTGTTTAAGTAACATCAAAAATATGAGATTTTAAAACCACTTCGAGGAACAGGAATTGCCATTTTGTAGTACAAAACAAATAACTTAACTAATGACATCGCCATAAAATGTAGAGAGTAAAAAAAAACGAAATGACAAAAGGATTAAATTAGTATCTTAAATTATCACCCCAATTATTTGTACAGCTTTGATGTGATTGTATAGTTGAATCATCGAGAGCGTGGAATTGCATACGTAGTAGTATTGTTTGTTTACAGGTATTCTATATTTGAATTTTCTATTTTCTTGTACTATCAGCATACAAAGAGGTTGTTATATATATATATATATATATATCGAAGAACTAAAAACAAAAATAATGTCAGTGTGAAATTGACAATATTATTTACGTTGTGCGTATATTTTTACATCTGATTTGATTGTATTCTCAATTAATTATTGTGTCCGCCCGTACGACTACGAATAATTTATATATTTATTAAATATGGCTGTAAGTAATTTTGGTCCTATTGAGAGTCAAAGTAAGCAAATAATTTTCAACTGTTATAAATATTTTGAAAATGAACTGACGAAAAATTTAAACTGGCCTTACACCGCTGCCCAGTTAGTTGAAAAAGCTACAGGTGTTTGTCTCTCTACTGTCTATAACATTGTGACTGAGAGCAACAGCGAGAAATTCGCAACAACAAAGAAATTCACCTCCCCGAAGAATAAAAAGTTGCGTCCTTGTCCGTCATCAGCAGTAGACGATTTTGATCAGGAAGTCATCCGGAGAACTATATACAATTTTCATCTGTCCCATAAGCAATTTCCTACCTTAAAGGGACTCCACTCTGTGTTAAAATCCGATATAGATTACAAATTTGGCATTTCCACCTTACGAAAACAAATACAAAAATTTGGATTTAAATGGAAAAAGACCGAGGACAACCGAAAGATATTAATGGAAAAACACAACATACGACTGCTAAGAATAAATTACCTTATCAAAATTGCAGAATATCGATCTCAAGATAGACCACTAGTTTATACTGATGAAACCTACATCCACACTTCACATGTGTCCGGAGAAGCTTGGACCGATGGAACAGAATTTGGTGTAAAAAAACAAATCAGTACAGGCCAGCGGTTAATAATAGTGCACGCAGGAGGAAAAGATGGTTTTATTCCCAACGCTTTGTTAATGTTTAAGGCAAACCAAAAATCGGGAGATTACCATGACCAGATGAACTTTGTCAACTACGAAAAATGGTTAAAAGAAAAATTAATACCGAACCTCAAACCGAATAGCGTACTTATCGTGGATAATGCGTCCTATCACAACAAACTTTTGAATCGTGCTCCAACGTCAAATTCTAATAAACAAGAAATGATGGATTGGTTGACAGAACACAACATTTCGTATAACCGGTTGATGTACAAAACCAGTTTGTATGAATTAATTAAACAAAATAAAGAGCGGTCGCGAGTACCACATAGATGCAATTTTAAAAGAACATTGCCACTCCGTATTATGATTGCCACCGTATCACCCGACATTCAATCCGATCGAAAATATTTGGTCCATGGTAAAAGGATATGTAGCAAAAAGAAACGTTTCATTAAACATGCAAGGCATTATGAGTTTAGCAACTGAACGAATGAATACCATCACTGCTGAGGACTGGGAAAATATTTGTCACCACGTCGAAAGTGAAGAAAATAAATATCGATGTCAGGAAGGAGAAATGGATCAAATAACAGACAATTTTACTATCAATACTTCTGACAGCTCAGATGAAGAACATAATAGCGAATAAAAGAAAAAAACAGAGGACTACTACTTATTCCACTTCTTGGGTATGTCATTTTATTAAGTTAAGAGAAAATTATTCTCCTTTTGTTGCAAATGGTACAACCACTGCAAATGCAATTCCATCTTCTCGATAATTCAACTATATTTTTATAATAACGCTAATACACTTCTATTCATTCTCAAGTCTGTTTGATACAAAAGAAAAATAAAATAAAAGTTAAAATGATATATTTAAGTAACATAACAAAGCTAATAACAATATATATTTCAGTAGCTGGAGCTTAAAGCTAATTATTCATTATCTTGTAGAGAACCTGAAACGGGCAATATAAAGCTTTTGTAATAAAATAATAAACAACATAAATATTGCGTTAGTAAAAATGTGCCTTCTAAGTAATTGTTATTGTTAACATGGAAAAGAATTTGTCATGAAATAATTGCGATTGTTTTTTATACAGGGTCAATTTAGAACCTTTCGCCAAAATTTAATATGAGTTAGAGGCAGCAATAAAATAATGGTAGGTAACAAAAAAACCGGCCAAGTGCGAGTCGGACCCGCTCACCGAGGGTTTCGTACACTAAATATACGCTACAAACGGACGGACCTATCTATGAAAATTCAGTGTTATCAGAGCCCTACTCCTAAGCAATATGTACGCGGTGTTCGGTGATATTATATTAGTTACTGACATAGACAGACAGACATAAAATTTTTCTTTTTTAGTATTTGTTGTTATAGCGGCAACAGAAATACATCATCTGTGAAAATTTCAACTGTCCTACTATCATGGTTCATGAGATACAGCCTGGTGACAGACAGACGGACAGCGGAGTCTTAGTAATAGGGCCCCGTTTTACCCTTTGGGTACGGAACCCTAAATAGGTAGGAAACAAAAAAGTCCGCATTTTATAGTATTTTTTTTATAATCCTAGTCTTAGTGTTCTTTTAAGTATCTAAAAGAAGGTAAATAATATATCACGTGACTCGTTAATGAAGTTAATCTTTTGTATCTGTGGTACGATGTCACTGGCTGAATAATCCGAGTCATGTTTTTTTGTTTCCTTTTTTATTAGGTCGACCTGTATGTAACTAACTATGTAATGGAACCTAAGGTAGCTAATTTAACCATCTTCCAAGGATCGTAGCGTCATGAAAATTGGCAGCTGTATGTAGTTCTGATGACAATACGATAATATGGTACTGTCGAACTGATCTGATGATGGAGCCGGAAGATACGAACTGAAACTTCATGGTGGAACATCGTATCATAGCTGTGTTTGGATTTGTTAGAAAAGTCTTGTAAAGCGTGTTTTTCTAGTGTTTTTTAAACTATTATTAATTTATTTTAAATACCTAAAAGAACAGACAGCGCGCTCAAACCGCTTGACAGTGGCGTAGTGGGACGAGTAAGAAACTGGAAACTGCGGCGTTACCATTAGTGCATACGAGTGGCGTGGAATTCGAAAATAACCCTGTACAAGGTAACTGTACAGTAGAATGTATTATTTCATGCGTTACAATAGAACTATTGAAAATGAGGAACACAGTGGTCAACACATGCGAGGCAGAAAAAAGTGGATTTATTTATTTGTGCATTACATTTTCTACCAAAAACGAATTAAGGTTTTGGAAAATTTCATAGTAAAAAAACCAGCAATAGTTAACGTATTGCCACCAGTAACGAACATGGATCCAATAATGAAACAAAAAAATATTAAGACAATGAGAACAATTTAAGTTATGGCAACACTCGGACCATAAAGTATAGATTTCTATTGGTCATTGTGTATATCTTTATTATGACTCTTAAATCGTTAAAAGGTTTTCACTGTTATTATTCCGGGATTTTTTAGTTCAGTGTCTGACTTTCTAAGGGCCGATTTCACCAACAATCAATTTACACGAGAGTGGCTAACCCAGTATAAACTAAATCTAACGATTTACTCAATGGTTAACTTCATTTCCATTTCACCACGCTAGTCTACGGATAACAATCTCTCGCATAGTTACTAAGTAACGTTGAACGAATGAATTGAATGAAATCGTAATGCACCCAAGTAAGATAGACAATTTGTCCCATGCTTGAGCAATGGTGCTGCGTATTCTTTAAATTTATTCGAGTAATACATCAATTGTGAAGTAAGTATTGAATTCACTTGACAGTGACAATGACAATACTAATCTACATCTAACAGTTTACTCAGCCAAAATTAGCGGTGTAAGATTATTCTCTAGTTTAGACATTTTATCCTTGAATAATTGATATATTCAGGCGTTACTTTGCGGAATTCCATACGAGAGACGGTGGACAGAGGGCATGTCGCCGTCTATGGACGCCAGGTGGCTCTCCCACGACTCTGCAGCGTGCGCCTCCAGCTCCGTCTTCACCCTTTCCACCAGGGCGTTTAGGGATGTGTTGAGGGTTGGGCATCGCGTTCTCTGCCATTCTGTCCTCAGGCGGCGTTTGCGTTTTATAAGTTCCTGGATCCTAACAGGTAGCGGCTTGCGTCGTTCGCTGGTCGGAACGGTGTGCGCTGCGGCGTTGAGCGCCGCCTGGATATCGGAAGTGATGGTCTCGGTAGCTCTCTCGACGTCATCTGCTGAGGTGACCGGCATGGTTCGGGATTTCTCCTCCATGGCCGCCGTGAAGGTCTCCCAGCAGATTCGTTTCCCTGGTGGCTTCGGTGGTGTCATCGTCGGCAGGTCCCTTATGACGAGCAGGACAGGTCGGTGGTGGTCCGATGGGAGGTCTGTAAGGACCTCATGCGTCATAAGGGCGTTGACACCCTTGTGGATTGCAAAGTCTATGATATCCGCGGAGTTGTATGCGTGGTGTGTCGGATCTTGAGGTCCGGAGATATCATAGCTTTGATCCACGGCTGCTCTTGCGATTTTGCTGCCTGCACGGTCGTTGTGCGACGCCTGCCAGTCTTGGTGCGTGGCGTTAACGTCCCCCGCCAGCATGGTCGCCTGCAGCAGCTGCGCTATGTTGCGCGTCACGTCGCCGGGTGCAAGGGGGGGCGGTAGATGGCGAAGAGTCGGAGGTCGTGTCCCGTGATCTGGAGCTCTATGCCCAGTGCGTATATGGACGCAAGGGACGAAAGGGAAGGTACGGGACTTGCTGGTGTACAATCTTCCTCTTCACCATTACCGCCAGGCCTCTGCAGGGGTTCCCTTCTGGGGAGACCTCGTCCTTGCGGTACACAATGTACCCGGGAACTTTAAGTGGAACGCCCTCTCTGAGGTGTGTTTCGCTGACCAGCATGACATCGATCTCCTGCTCCCTGAGGAAGTTACGGAGCGATTACGTCAGCGATTGGGCGTTCCAGTACACCACTCTCAAACCCTTTGGGCGCTGGTTATTGAATTGTAGGCAGTTGAGCACACTAAGATGTAATCCTTTTCCGCAAACATCGGCATCGTCTTAGTGTGCTTGAACAGTTGGAGATAGTCAGGTACAGCAATAGAGGTTTGATCAATAATGAACAACTTAATGTTACGTCATCACCTTTGTTACGTGTTTTTCCATCTTTTTCTAGAAATCCTATTCAGGGTATAAATAGGGCCGACCGTTTTGGACAACTCATTTCTCGGGTGGACCGTCAACAACTCCTGCCATCTCCTGATGATGCCTCGTAGAGAGGCGAAACACGAGTCGAGGATTATACTGTTTGGTGTTGGTTTGTTGTATTTGCATGCGTTTTTTTATTGGAAACTGCATGAAAATATGCGCATGTGAGCACAATTTATTGTCACATCTAACCAAGACACAAGTTCGCGGAACAGCAAAGGAACTATAATCCACTAGCTTCTGCCCGCGACTTCGTCAGACTTAAATTCTTTTATCGCGGATAAGGGTATTTTTCCAAGATAAAAAGTAGCCTATGTCCTTCCCCGAGACTCAAACTATCTCCATACCAAATTTCATCCAAATCGGTTCAGCGGTTTAGGCGTGAAGAGGTAACAGACAGACAGACAGACACACTTTCGCATTTATAATATTAGTATGGATTGCTCTATTTTATTTTTAGGATAATCATTGGTGAAACGTAAAATGAGTTTACTCACGTGTAATTAATGATTTATTATTGGAATAAGGCTTATACTACGTCGGTGAAATTGACCCTAATTCTCTGTAATTAAATATCTTAAGGTTACACTTTTTACAATGAGTGTTTATTTGAGGTGCGATTATTGCTTTAAAAAATAGAATAATGTCTTAAACCGTCCATAACTTGTGGCGTTACGCTATGTATATATATGTATATAATTAACTTTACAGAGTTTTAATTTGGATACCCTCATTTTGCCAGTTTACAAAATCGAAGCGTATCAAGACTAAAGCTATGTTAGTAGCAAATAAAGATATGGAAGTGATTATGTAAGTAATAATAATTAAACTTAAATATGACACAAGTTAGTTTAAAAGTAATATTGTGTCAGCTCTTCTCAAATTCTATTTAAGTATAATCATGTGTACAATACAAATCTTGAGAGTAGAAAGTGTTATATCTAAGTAAGACAGAAAAGTGCAATGACGGTAACTTAAAAACGTATTTTTATGAAAAAGTAAACTTCTCAAAAAATTTAGTACGATGAATATATGTATTATACTAATATTTTTATAGGATATTGAATTTCTTATAATATTTTATAAAACCCTAGTTTAAAGTTTCATAAAAAAATGCTTTTTGACAATGGCAACTCACATGTATTATGGTTATGGCACATCAAATTATAGTATCCAAAATGTATTCGAACATTGCAACTAAAAATATACTAAATATTCTACAACACACTTGTATCTAAAATTGTGCTGCATCTCATAATATCCCCACTACTATTATGACCTCAAAACTGTATATAATGTCCGCAACTGTATACAAAATATACTTTTAGAATTGTATTGTCAAGTCGGAGTCATTTGACAGTTTTAGTTAGTTAGGCTAGCGAAACATGATTATCAAAAAAAAAAGGCAAATTTTTAAAGATATGTTTTATAATTTGACAGTTTATTTAATACGTTAAATACTTGCCATATAAAGAATTATGTTTCAAGGTCAGTATCATGTTTCTCTAGCCAAACTCTAGCTGACTTATCGGACTTCTAAATGGATCCAGGAGATCCTTGTAATTTTCTATTTACCAGCAGAGAAGCCTTAAAAAATCCATAAACCTATTTCTAGTATATAATTGTTTCATTTTGTATGAAACAGTGAAAATGTTTTTTTAATCGCGTCATAAAGGAAACTGGAAATTAAAAAAATATGTCTCTGGTACGGATTTCAGGCTCAGTATATTACAGAAGCGTGGCGTCCGGAAAATTACAAGAGAAGCCGAAGCGTATTCATTTACTGATATTTAAAGAAAAAGGCGGTTTTGAGCCTTTCCTTGGGCAACACGGTGGGAATCGGCTTATATAAACATTGGCTCTGATTCGACAGTCTGATTTTAAAAGTCATTTTTATATACAATTGTATGGAACTAATAATATGCAGGCTATGCCTAAACACTTATGAAATTTGACCTGAAGGAAATTACCCTACTACTGACTTGTTAGCGGTTAGTGGTCACCAAAACAGACTGTTAACTTGCTTCATTACCTGCGCGACGGTCTGCTCGCCCAACGGCACGTCCTCTGTGCGCAGCGCCGCACGACCTACGATGGATGTCGGGTCAGCGTCCAGGATCACACTGGAAACATATTTATATCATGTTAGACTGATTTTCTGCAGTTAAAATCATTTTTTTTGAACGAAAGCAATTAGGAGTGATCGGCGTTTTGGTTGCTATGCTACAGCCATTTATAATTGGATAGTTTAAGTTTGTTGTAAGTGTGTATTTTTTATTTCTTCTTGATATACGTACGTACACGTGTAACACACGTAGGTATACATACTGGGTGGTTTTGGGGTCTTGAGGCTTTCAAGGCACGAGAAGCAAAATAACTTTTTACTCTCACTACAGCGACGAAAATCTGAGATGTATCAAAAACTATGAAATTATAACAAACTGATATTTTTTTCAATCAAGACTAGTGATAATGAACCTACAAACACACTCATAACAAAACAAACATAAAAAATATATAATTTCCGACTTTAAATGACTTTCACGCTAGCGGATAAAACGAACTTTTCCACTCAGATTTGGCGCTGTAAACGGAACTTTTCCGAGCTTGTCAGTTCAGAGCATACTGAGATGTTAATTGACAAACTGAGTAGGTTTGTATTTGCTCTACGACGGCTCTCTCAACTCTCATCTCAAAAAACTGCACTCCTGGCATTCAATGGGCATGTAATGTCTAATTTGCGTTATGGCTTAATACACTGGGGTAGCTGTAGCAACGTTCAGAAAGTTTTCATGTTACAAAAAAGTGTGTTAGAGCTATATGCGGTGCACATCAAACGGACTCATGTCGACCTCTTTTCAAGACGCTAAAGGTGATGACATTACCATCACTATACATTTATGAAATTGGTTAATTTGTCAAGAGCACCATGCATATGTTTAGGAATAAGGCATCTGTTGCGAAATATCACTCACGACATGGTACTGATCTTTGCTACCCTATGCATCCGCCTTACTTTGAGAAGAATATACTGTATATGACGATAAAAATCTTTAACAATTTGCCTATAGAAATAAGGAACTCTAACATGCCTGAATTTAAACATAAACTACATAAATTTTGCTCTATTAAATATTATTGTACCTACTAATGAAATCGTAAGTAAATAAATATGACATTTGTATAATTGATTAATAATGTTTAGCTCCTAAGTAGTCCATAAGTAACTTTGCATGCTTCTTTAAGCAAAATGTACGCGCTCAATACACCATTTTCAACTCCACATACCACTACATTTCTGCAAATAAAAAATTATTTCTATTCTTTCTTTCTGTTATAATGTATCCAGTAAAAACTCACCCGCCATCACAGATCTCGTCAAACGCCAGCATCACAGCATCAAGATTGTCGAGTAGAACTCTCCTTTCCACGTTGCGGCGGAGAAGGATGCTCACAGACTCGTATAAGGCGTTCAGTACAGATAGCAGGATCAACTATAAAATTAAAAGTTTATGTTAAAAAAAAAAAACAGCCAAGTGCGAGTCGGACTGGCTCAGGGATGGTTCTGTACAAAATATACGCTATAAACGGCCGTATCATCCAAAATTCATCATCGGAAATCCAGTGTTACCAGAGCCCTACTTCTAAGTAAAATGTACGCGGTGTTCGGTCATTTTATATTGGCATTGACAGATATAAAATTATACTGTTTTTAGTATTTGTTGTTATAGCGGCAACAGAAATACATCTGAGAAAATTTCAACTGTCTAGCTATCACGGTTCATGAGATACAGCCTGGTAACAGACGGACAGACAGACAGACAGACGTACAGCGGAGTCTTAGTAATAGGGTCCCGTTTTACCGTTTGGGTACGGAACCCTAAAAATTTGATTTTTGAGACAAATTTTCTTTTTGACCGTGTTTCCATTAAACATCTATGACCTACACACTGAGACGATTCTTAATAAATTAATAGTTTAAAAAACACTAGAAATGTTCACGCTTTACAAGACTATTCTAACAAATCCAAACACAGCTATGATACGATGTTCCATCACGAAATTCCAGTTCATATCTTCTGGCTCCATCATCAGATCAGTTCGACAGTAGCATGTTATTGTATTGTGATCAGAACTACATACAGTTGCCAATTTTCATGACGCTACAATCCTTGGAAGATGGTTAAATTAGTTACCTTAGATTCCATTACATAGTTAGTTACATACAGGTCGACCTAAAAGCGTCTTAAAAACCCAAACCCGGTATAGGATTGCGCCTTTCGGCTCCATCATCAGATCAGCTCGATGGTGTAATAATTGTATTGTCACCTATAGTTCGAGATTTCTACCAACTGTCTTTTGACACATGACAGCACCCATATAACGCAAATGTGCACGTTTTATCGAAGCTTTAATTAAAATATCCAATAGTTCTTAAGTTCCACAATTACCGAAAAATAATATATATGCTCATTTTAGCCCCAACTAACTCCATATTTAATTTTTTTCTAGCACATTTGTATGTTAAAATTATTATACGCAAACAGTTACGTTCTATGACTTTTTATTTTTAATTTTAGAGCCGTGCCAATTCCATCTTTACGAATTGGAAGTAAATTGTGCAAATCGATGATAATCGAATACTTCGAGGTACTGAATTACAAATATCTAATAAAAAAAATCAAACAAATCATGTATGTAATCCGATCCGACTTAAAAATTAAACAAGTTACGTGTAAACCTGTCCTCATTTATTAATGTGTAAACAACAGTATCGATATCTGGACAATGGAGAATGTAGATAAGGAGGCCAAACTCATATAGTCAAAAAGTGTCAAGCGGATGGAAATGGAAACCAGTGATTAATTCCAAATCTGTCCTCAATGGCGCTAGTGTGGCACGTGCGTATGAAATGAACTTACATAAATGTTGCTTTCCTTGTTTATCTTGTTTATCATCCTACTCTAGAATTTTGGGCACTTGCGACAGTGGCGCCACCAATTTAACGTCTTTTAACGGACACAGGTATTAGAATACGATAAAGCAAAGGGCACATAATACATATATGTGATACTCTAAACTACGATACAAACAGAATCTTTTTAAGATATTTGTCGTCCCTTATACCTACACTATTTCATATTATTAAAGACTACGGCTGTTTAACGGTATTCTTGCATTAAACAGACTTAGGCTTATTTTTCATCCAAAAACAGTAAGTAATGGTTTTCTGATGCTTTATAGTGGGCAAGCCAGTGGAATGCGTCACATAATATCGCATATTGCATTGGTACAGTATCTACGGAATCAATAATTACCTTCTTTTTTCATAACCATCCATACTCCCCTGTAATAAATATGTCATCCAGACATATTATTTTATTTACATACTGTTTATTTACATCAGGTAAACATATAGAGATTGGATTATTAATATACAGAATAAGTAATAGCATAAATCGATTCAGACTACCTGTGGAAACCATTGATTATCGGTTATTATGACAATCGAAATGCTTTTGCCTCATCACTGTTTACATCATCTGTCATGTGTCAAAAGACAGATGGTAGAAATCACGGCCTATAATAAGTATGTCAAATTTTAGCTCAGTCGGAAGTGTCAAATTTTACTTGCAAAATTTGTTTACATAGTTACTGAAACACTTGTTACAGGTGGACCTTATATTAAGCTTGTGAAAAGTCACTCGAAGGACAATGGAGCGACCTTTTTTATGAAAATATTTGCGACAAGTCCCAAACTACGCAAAGCTTGTACTATGGGTACTAGGCGACGATTTACATCTATCCATACTAATATTATAAATGCGAAAATGTGTCTGTCTGTCTGTGTGTCTGTTACCTCTTCACGCTTAAACCGCTGAACCGATTTGAATGAAATTTGGTATGGAGATAGTTTGAGTCCCGGGGAAGGACATAGGCTACTTTTTATCCCGGAAAAATGCCCTTATCCGCGATAAACGAATTTAAGGTGGACGAAGTCGCGGGCAGAAGCTAGTACTATTATAAAGTTGTAAAAATGAAATGTTTGTATGTGTCGTTGTGGCTTCATCACGCTAAATCGGCTAAACGGATTTCAACTATTTTTGGTACACGGGTAGCTGGGTATCTCCAGTTCCTTATAGGATATTTTTTACCCAACTATGCTAAAGAAAAAAAGAGGGGTTATGACTTTTTCTCCTCCGCGAACGAAGTTGCGGGCGCTTTCTAATACTTAATAATAGGTATAGATACTTCATAATAATAAAAGGTATAGAAAACATCCAAGACCCAGGAACAAACATTCGTGCTCATCACACAAACACTTGCCGTGGCTGGGATTCGAACCCAGGACCACTAGCTTCATAGGCAGTTGTGCAAAGAGCCAAACGTGTCGTCAGCTATGCTCGGATTCTCCTTAAGTGATCGAATCAGATATGAAAAGATCCACAGTAGAACCTAGGTTGTTGACATAGCTCAGAGTTGCTAGAATTAAGTGGCAGTGGGCGGGGCACCTTCCTCATAGTACCGAGGGCCGCTGGGGCAGGAACATCTCGACTGGCGACCTAGAACAGGACGACGCAGCGTGGGAGGTCCCCAACAAGATGGACCGACGATCTGGTCAAGATCGCGCGAAACTGTTGGATGAGGGTCACACTGCCAGTTATTGTGGAGATTCTTTCGGGAGGCCTTTGTCCAACAGTGGACGTATTTAAGCTGATATAATGAAGAAAAAACTCTTGAGCCTAAATTTAGTATAATAAATGAAAAAAATATTGTCAACCCTGAAACTTTTTTTTTAATTATCTTTTAAAACAGGGTGAGAATTTAACACAAAATCATTTTACGAGTATACGAATAATTTGTTCAGAAATGACAATATAAATTAGTTATTAGAACACCAAAAGTAAAACGAAAATCCAAATCGGTCCATCCGTTTAGGGGCCGTAGTGCCACAGACAGACATACTGAAACACACAATACACTGATACAGTACGATTACTTTGAGTTTACCACTGACATATGTTTTTATTCCATTGGGTATTCGATTTTAACACTAATGTAAAAGAGTTTATATTACTTACACACTGTCTAAACGTCGTTTGTTTGTAATATAAACACTTTTGTATTAGAGTTGAAGTCTTATATCCAATGGAATGAAAGCATACAGCTGTGTGCAAAATAATAGCAGTATGTATGTACCAAAGTAAGTAGCTTTTAAAACAAGGCAGATGCAAAAAACTGCTCCTAAATAGAATCTATGTACCCAAGGACTGTTTGTACTGGCCACCGAATCGATTCATATTTCTAAATTAGTATAAAAAATCACATATTTCGGAAAGTAGATTCCATATAAATAACAGTGTCTTAAAAGTGTCTTTATTTTCGAGCCACTAACCATATAAAGAAATTAGGCAGTGGAATTTGAATCAAGAGTGTAGGAAATTCGGTTGTATTGCCTTTGTGTTAAATTTGAACGACTAAAAGCTAATGCAACTCTATTCTGATAGAAAATTACTCAAGACTCATTGAATAGGAGAAGGCCTTTTAATAGGCCTTTGGGCGGCTAAAGGTTATCACATTGCTGTCTTCGAACCTGAATGCACTTTATTGTTAACTCATACCACGATTATAACTAAAATCTAAAGTCACATTTACATCTTGATTCTGCAAATCCGACTTCACTGCTATTATTTTTCACACTACTGTATGTCAGTGGTAAACTCAAAATAATCATATTGTAACACCCACATTTCTACAAATCATTACCTCATTTTCGTGTGAGCTTCCCATGACATAGAAGAAAAGGTCTACGTTGCTCTTGTATACACACGTCAGACCTTCCAGCATTATGATCTCCGCATTGGCTCTGAAAAGATTTATATATTGTGTAAACACACGCAACAGAAACACAGCACGATCTAAGTCTAAATACCTTGGACTTGGACAAAACCTTGTACTGTTGGCTCTTTTTACAATGTAATCGTCACTACTTTGGAAACAAAAACCGGCCAGGAGCATGTCTGATCATGCTCAATGTAGGGTTCCGCAGCAGTTCATGCGAAAAAATGAAAACAGGTGAAAAAAATGCCATATGAAAAGGTCCTCTAGCAAAAGAGCGTTTCTCCACGGCACTTACGTCCGTTTGATGAGAAGTACCGTTTTTCGGCATTAACTAAAAAACGATATATCCGATCATATTGAAAACAATTTTCGTTGAACATATTTATCAAGCTTTATCTTTGTAATTTTTTCTTATATTTTATGGACATACCGTCTAGAAAATAGAGGGGGAGGGAACTCCTTTTTTTACTTTCGGAGCGATTATTTCCGAAAATATTCACTAAATAAAAAATTTTTTTAGAAAGCTTTGTCTTTTTAGAAGAACTGTCGAAATATGTGCCACCCATTGATGTTTGCAAAAAATATCTGCTTTCAATTTTGTTCACATGTATGCAGTGCCCCCCCTAGAAATATTTTTTTTATTATTCAACTATCAAACCAAGTAGCGGCTCACATAAGACACCTTTACTCCAAATGTCATCAATATATATCATGGGGTTTGTGTGTCTGTTGTGTGATATCATGCAAGGCTAGTTTTTTATGGGCCGTTTTAACAACCCAGCAGTTATACCTGACGAATCACGATTTTAACATTTCTAGTGTCTAATTTTCAATGGGTACTAATAGTATACTGTTTGACAAGGGGCTAAAATAAGCCATTATGATTAGTGATGTATTTGAGTGACAAATATGTCTGAGTGTCACAATGGCTTTTAGCCATGTGTCAAACTTTTCACTTCGACTGTGAGTCAGTGTCATAGAAATTTATATGGGATTATATGGCTTTCTTTAAAGCCCTAGGGGCTAAATGTACTATTTTAGACTCGCTTCGCGAAGCTAATATGACGTACTTTTGAGCAGGAGAAGTGAAAATATAATTTATTTAGTCATAAGAAACAGGGGTTAGTATTATAGAAAAAATTATGCATACCAATTCCTTTTTTTTATGTTATAGGGGGCAAACAAGCAGACAAATTGCCTGATAGGTAGTAAGCAATCACTGTCGCCCATAGACTCCTGCAACACCAGAGTCACAAGCGACCTTTCAGTTGGGAGTACGTTCTTTTCTTAAAGGCTTATTATAAAATATGTACCTGTGTGTCTTATTGAAGAGGTTTTTCTCAAAGGCCTTCTGTTCCTTGGTGGTCGGCAGTATGTTCTTGTCGTAGTACTTGGCTAGAATCCGATTTCCCTCATTATCTAGGATGCACATGCCCTTTACGATGTATAGAGTTGGCTCCTGAAATTATCATATAAATTCTATAGTAAAATTATAAAAATTAAATGTTGTACTTAATGTAAATGTTGTTTTAAAAATAACAATCAATCAGCTCAAGGATGTCCACTAGTGGATGAGTCGCCCCGCACAAATCTCCAAGGCATCCAGTCATGCCCTGCCCTCATCATACCGTTTCCCATGCTTCAATTCAATTCATTTATTCATAGCAACCATGGTATTATAAGGTCTTAATCTTAAGAGTCCCCAGTAAGCTCGGTTCTCCACACAAACATAGTTACACTCTCATTAAAAAACGACTAGCTAGTTTGCTCTGAAACTTTGTACTTAGAATAAGTTAAGATATATGCCGGCCTGTAATCAGTTTATGTAGCTTCAGATACCATATTTAAAAAAATACATTGAATTTTAGTTTTTCATAGAAAACTTGTTTTTGCTGTATTTTGTTTGTTTTATAAACTGGAGCCATATAAACTAATTACAGGCCTAGATATACCTCATGTAATTGTATATGCAAAGTTTCCTTACAATCCAACAGGTAGTTTTAAAATGAGAATGAACCTCCTTTTGTATGGGAAGGTGAAATTGGGCCGAGCTTGCTGGGGACTCTTAAGATCATGTAAGGGTTACCCGGGTAAAACCGGATCAAAGGTAAGATCGGATGAAAGCAATTTCCAGCGAAACGGCAGATATTTTTTTATCATTGGCAACATAGTGTGCGTAAGGGATAAAATGGTGACGCACACAAGTGCCCTGTTAGGATCAATGATCTGTTAGGATCTTCAACAGATCATTGTGACCCTTCCTTGCTGCATCATCATGTATGTGGTTGCCACTCAAGAACCTATCTGCCCCAGCTGCCATCAGTTCTATGAGCAATGTGCCCCACATGTAGGGCTGTCATCTTAATTATGGCCGAACCCGAAAAAGTTTAAAAACCCTGAATTTGTGAAGGATAATTGATAGATTTAGGTGGTACTTTGCGGAATTCTATACTAGATTAATGGACTATAGTTCCTTTTTGCTATTTCGCGTGTCTTGCTTAGCTCAATTTGAGGAATACACTGTTTGGTGGTGGTTTGTTGTATTTGCATGCATAGTTTTTTGTGGAAATTGCATGAAAATATGCGCATGTGAGCACAACTTATTGTCACATCTAAGCAAGACACTAATCATTAATCTTTTTGGAGGATATTGCAGTTTTCTCCGGACATGTTAGCTTCCATTCGGTTATTATATTTAATAATGATTTCCCTGATACAAAAAGAGTCCCGTTTTACCGCGACACATTTCAAAAGCCCGCCTGGATGGCAACCCTACCCATGCATGTGAAATGTTAAAAATTTCATTAAATTTCATCATTTGGGAATAAAAAAATTATCTTTTCGGATCTTTGTATTATGTACACCACATTGGACAGATTTTGACCATTTTTAGCACAAAGATAGAAGGATACCTAAAATGGGTTTTGGATTAGTCTTTGTGAAGTTCCAAGAAGCTAGTGTTCCGGTAATTTCAGTTTTTAGTCAGAGTAGGCAGGACTGCTCTTTAGAGGATGAATTTTCCAAAATCCTCTCATAGCAATCATCTACATAACATTAGTAAATACTGTGTAAAATTTAATCTTTCTACCCATTAGACACTATCAAATATGTTTTAAGACTTCTTTGAAATGATAGTGTTGAATAAAAAGGACGATATTGTATTTATTGTAGTAAAGCTGACCGATTCTCCAACAAGTCACTTTAATATGAGAATTTCATAAAAGGTGACATTTTCGAGCAATCCTTAATAAAAATAGAGTGATCATATCTACTTCAATGTGTTAAAAATATGATGTTGGCATGCGAAGCCTTTAATATCGCCAAAACATGTAGAAATTACACCACAATATACGGAATGGCTGCATTGAACTTAACTAATGTTAGCGCTGTATTCTGAAGTAAATTTAAGGGTAATACTTACAAATAGCGATCCCTCCATGGTTGTATGAACCATAATTTAATTATATTTACGTTTTATACGAGTTTTATAGCAATATAGAGCTACAAATTTTATTTACTCGCGTTGACGTGTAGATGTGGTTTGACGTTTTGACGTGTCGGTATAATTGCCAGCCTTCTTGGAGAATTCCGCCATCAGTGCTGAATAATAAATGTATGTCGAGACTATAGGTTGAAATAAATGTATTTGATACGTGTACTAATAACATTTAATTCACTATTGTAAAATATTATTGACTACAACCAGAAATAGCAAGTTAGAATAAGCTCCAGAAAGAAAAGTCATTCGTTAACTTTCATTTATATTACCTTTATATTATGGGTAACCTTTATTAGTGGTCACACCACTGTATCAGGTATTGCTACATTTAAAAAAAATCCTTTGTAATGCCTTTCACACGTTGCAAATTACCGGTTTTTTATATGAAAAATATAATTACCAAATGTTGCCATTTCACCAACATTCAGGTACTAGGTGTAAAAGAGATAAAGTAAATGAAAGAGTAAGCTGTACTTCTCAAGTTTCGACTCAATTATTTGATTTAGTTCCTTAAAGTGACGGCAGATGGCAGGGTAATGCACAAAATTGAAGGATTGACTCGATATAAAATATATTTACTACCTTATCCTATTTTATTTACATTGTGCTTTTAAGTTTTGTAGATTTTGGTAAAGGTTTGCAAGTTTTTCTTAGTAATCATGTATATGCTGGCATTTTATGTGTTATCTTTGAAGATAATTTCATTATTGACATTTTAATCACTAAGTTCCTCGGAACGGACCGAAACATGTCGAGCAGTAGTCGGCTTTTACGACGTGAGTAACTGCTCGTGCAATCTAAATATATCTGGATCTCACGGTAGTTTTCAGGGTTCCGTACCCAAAGGGTAAAAGACTGAGACCACTGTCCTTCCGTCTGTCTGTCCGTCTGTCACCAGGCTGTATCTCATAAACCGTGATAGCTAGCCAGTTGAAATTTTCACAGGTGATGTATTTCTGTTGCCGCTATAACAATAAATACTAAAAACAGTACCTATAATTTTATGTCTGTCTGTCTATGTCAGTAATCAATTAAATAAATCATATTTATACGCGATTAAGCCCCGTTTTGTTGTGTTGTGATAATAAGTGATATCGTGTAAGTTTAAATCAATGCTATATAAAATGATCGAACTCCGCGTACATTTTGTTTACGAGTAGGGCTCTGCTAACACTGGATTTTGATAGATACGGCCGCTTGTAGCGTATATTTTGTACGGAACGGAACCCTCGGTGCGCAAGTTCAGGTATTGAAGTTTTGTAAATAGATAATGGTTTCCAGTAAACTTGGGACCCGGCGAACATTTGTAAGGGTTTTTTTTAGATAATATCAATAAAATACCGTCACTCGGTTTAGTACATTTGATGGGTGATTTTTTAAGCTATCCATTAGTACTAATACGTTTTTATTTCGAGACATGTGCATCGCTTTTGTGCTTAACATGGCAGAAAAAAATTGGCTTTAGGCGTCATTGTGACTACAGTCTGTTTTTTGTCCATTAAGTATGTACGTCGCGTTCATTTGTCGATTAATTGAAACTCTCAACCTTAATTCATAGCCATAGAGGTGATAAACAGGGTCTCAATAATTTGAATTAGTAAACATTTTGTTTGTAAACATTGGAACGTTTACCTCAAGGATAAGGATTTAATAGACAAAAAAACACAGATTATAAAAAGAAACATCAATAGTTTAACATTGACAGATTGATTCGTCTTCCCGCCAATTTTCTACACAAGATGGCCACCAAAATAGACTATTTTAGCTCTTTGATGTCCCCGAATCGAATTACAAAAGTCGAACTTCCTTCAGTGCAAGATGAAATAGACGTTTGCTTTTAATTTATTTTTAACAGGAGTTGGGATTTGCGTGTCTGATTGAAAGGAAGATGTCGCCACCCATATTAAGTCACATGGTGGTGTCCGGCTAAGTTCAAAGTGTGTTTGTTTCTTCTACAAAACAAAGACTAGAATCTGTTATGTTAAGTATTTAAAAGAAGATAAACAAGAGACATTTGTTATGCAAGGCCGCAGAGTTGTTATTTGGCGCGAGTGCTTAAATTGAAAGCAGAGTAACGAAGGAATCTCAAAATTGAGCTAAGAGCGGAGCGAGTGGTTCAAATATAGGTTCCTTAGCGTATCGATGCTTTCAAGATACGAGCAGCCAAATAATTTTGCAGCCATGCGATACACACGGGTGAAAAAAAAACATGTCTCAGTTCCGTAGGTCATCACTCAACTGGCAACATGCACTGTTCGAAGACCTTCGTCTTAAAGCACTGGGGTATTTTCGACGAAATGATATGTCACAGCTTCCCGAATGCTGCCCAACCGAGTCGGATGTTCACAATGGGACTCATAGGTGGCTCAGAGTTATGCAAAGTGCAATGGAAAGGGCTTTGCTCGGAGCAGTGGCGTAGCGTGCCTTACACGGGCCCTGTATCAAATTTTTTTAAGGGGCCAAAATGAAGTGAAAATATTTTCGGGCCCCCGAAGGCGGGGCCTCCTGTAGCCCGGGGCCCCGTATCATTGATACGGCTGATACAGCGGTAACTACGCCCCTGGCTTGGAGTTTCTCTGCGTGATAGAATCAAATGAAGGATATCTGCAGAAGAACCAAAGTAAGGCTTTGTATAGCTCGCAGGATTCCAAGGCAATGGGCGGGACTATGTAGCTCGGATAACGGATGGCCGTTAGGACAGTAAGGTCCTGGAGTGGTGACCACGCGTAAGAAAGTGCAGCGTGGGACGGCCCCGGACTAGGAGGACGGATAACCTTGTCAGGGTTGTGGGGAGTCGGTGAATGCGGTCTGCGCAGGATCGCACCCAGTGGCGAGGTATAGCGGAGGGCTATGTCAGCAGAGGACGTTTGGCTGATAGATAGAAGCAAAAAAACATTGCCGATCAAGATAATTTTTTGTATCTAAGGTAAGACGCCATTGGCTGATTGATCGCATGTTTTTTTGGTTTTTTGACGAACTCGACGACTCGCTAATTCGTGGACTCGGCTGCTGCCGCAAACGATTGAACCGAGTTGAGTCAACTCGATTCGATTTGAATCAGCGGCCAAATCAACTCGGGCTGTTAAAACAAAAAAAAAAAACCGACTCCTACAAAAACTAAAAAATAAAAAATAACGCCATAATTCAGTTTCTTCAAATTACTTACAAGTAACCGTTTGTATACTAAATCTATACAGTATATACAATTAATGTTATTTTGGCGTCGGTGCCATATAAAGAATGTGTAAAATATTGAAAATTGACGATTTTAGTAAGTTGTGACTCCAAAATAACATTAATTGTATATACTGTATAGATTGAGTATACAAACGGTTACTTGTAAGTAATTTGAAGAAACTGAATTATGGCGTTATTTTTTACTTTTTAGTTTTTTTTGGAGTCGGTTTTATTTTTTGTTTAAAAAATTATTTATTTTACACTTTTTAGTTAATCGTTACTTAAAAGTGTATCTCGTGACGATTCGAGCAAGCCCAAACACGGCTAGGATACATTATTTTATTACATAGATCTGGTGCCTATGGTGCTCCATCATCAAATCAATTCGATGGTACCATTCTCATCAGGAACATTTAAATTTGTGACTATGAAGTTGCTTAGCTAAATTAATCAAGATATTTTGTCGCCACCCGTAAATCATTTATCATTGAGGAGTTCCGATGGCATTTTGTGGTCTTCTTCGTCAGTTCCACTTCACCAATGTACACTTTCTGAATGCAAATGCTTATTATGTTTCTTATAATACCTTATTATGTTTCTTTTACTGCTAATTCGTGCATGCTGTCCTTCTGTATGTAATAAGATGCTCAGTCTTAAGCTGTAAATGTAAATTATAACACATGTAAAAGTATGCTTATTGTTGAAGGTCCTAATAAATAAATAAATACCAAAATCGCTATATGTATGCCTACAATATTTGAGGAGTTCCTTCAATTCCTCATGGATTCATCAGATCTTCACCAAAATTAAATGGGACCAACTAGAAAGTACCTTCTATAAAACCAAATAAATTTTTTGAAATCGGTCAAATAGTCTTTGAGTAAACATCCATGTGAACATCCATTAAAAAAAAAAAAACATCCCGTCGAATTGAGAACCTCCTCCTTTTTTTGGAAGTCGGTTAAAAAGAACAGACTCGAGCACAGTGGGCTCATAATCATCTGTCATCCCACGACTACTAAATATGACAAAGTAACCATGTTACTGACAATTTTTTCCACCTCGAGCTAGCCGATTCGGCCGCTGATTCGAATCGAAAGTAGAGTTAACTCGACTTGAGTTCTCGAGTCGAGTTAGGCGTTTTCGTATTCATGATTCGAAATAACTTGACCCGCCAAGTCTCCGCTAAGCCGATTCAAAACAAGTCCACATAACGCAGCTACCTACAATCAGACGTTCTGTAATAAACAGTTTATTGGCAGACTCCGTAAAATTATGTGCAATCATACATACATACGCTCGAAAAACATAAGCCTCCTTTTCTTCGGCAGTCGGGTAAAAACAAGTATATTACCCGAATGCTATAGTGCACTTGAGTGTGAAAGTATAGGATGCTTTAAGTATGTTTTTTAGCTGCATGATAAAAGCGAAATCTGATACCTAAATCAGGTTTGTTCATGATAGTAAAGGGATATACCGGGTGAAATCTAAGACGTGATACAATAACTCAGGTTCCCTGTCTACTCATAATTACGATCAACTTTTAGATTAGACCAATACCGAAATCGTTTAAAAAAATCGGCCCTCACACTTAAAGTTACTAATCTGTTAGCTTAAAGCTTTATATGAAAAAGACGATTTTTTTACGATTTCGGTGTTGGCAGCCTACTGAAATTTTATCGTAATCGTGAGAAGTCTCGGAAAGTAACTTTTTGTATTACGTCTTAGATTTCACCCGGTATATAATAAATAAGAAGGTATCAATATATATGTAGTAGGTACCAAATAAAATATTCATTTGTTATTATTAGTTTCGTGTAAGATCATCCCCTGTTTTTATTTATAGCGTTGTCATTCACATCTCACCTCATCCGTTTACCGAAACAAAACACCCCATAAACATCCCCACATCTAAATTTAACCCCCAAATTACCCGTAAAGTTGGACCAACGCGGCCGTAACCGATACCAGCTAATTAGTACTTTCCCCATCCCTAACGCTGAGTTAATTGCTTCGAAAACACATTAAATACATTATGCTTTAAATACGAAGTTGGTTTCAACTTATCAGAAATGGGGAGATTCGCCGAACAGCACGGAGACCTTTTACATCTCCTAATTTAAAGTTTTGACCACGGAGACTCTTTATTTTTTTTTGCTTTTTAGACGCCTAGAGACCCTTTAAGGTAAGATCGAATAAGATCGGACACCGGGTAAGAACGTACCGGGTATCGGCTGTTACTAAAAGAGCGCATCACGTCATATCGCCAGCATTAAAAAAAAAACACAAAGCCATAAGTTCTTACCCGGTGGCCGATCTTATTCGAACTCACCTTACATCTCTATAAGTGTATAGTGTCGAGAGTTGATATTAAAATGTAAATAGTTATTTTATGTTTAGGGTTAAAAATCGAATTATTGTATAAATATAATCATAATAATTATATTGTCATATAAATTATTTCATTCTTATGCACATTATGTAGTAGTTTAAGTATATAACGATTTATTTACCTTTATTTACTTTCCATTGACCTTGTAATGTTCCATAACTTTGAAAATGATTACGTAATAATATCACGTGTATTCGCTATCTCGTGCCAATTATAATGTAAGGGCGAGATAGCATATGTTGTCTGAAATAAAAGATATTTCCTTCTCTTTTTAATCAAAAGCTAATATAGTCGGTACATACAACTAATTGTGCCCTGATCAAAAGATCAAGTACCGACCATTTTGGCGGGAAAAATTTAGTTTTACACTCATCTCTGACGTAAAAATGTCTGTTTTGTTTTTATATTTTTAATGTGAAACCATCACATATTTTTTGATACAATATTGATACAAAGATCTAAGTAGAAAAGAAAAAATAATTGCCATCCACTGCAGTCTAAGCTGGAATCGAACCAGCGTCTCTGTTATACCACTACACATAGGGCACTGTTCCGGTCTCCGACTAATTACCTTCTGAAGAAAAGCTCTCCTGCATAATGAAGAAGGAAAAAGTATTTTTTTAATTAAATATACATCCAACATGTAGGTTAAGTTATAATCTTGTGTTTTATTGCTAACAACCCTCGTACATCTCAGTGGCGACGAGGATGGGTTACATGTAAAGTGTGCCCAAGTATTTGTCTGTTGCATTAATATTGCTATGCACTATAATGTCACTGTGTAGATTGTAAATGTTTTTCTGTTTATTGTAAAATCAGACATGTGAAAAGTGCTCTTGAGGCCTACTTGCAGAATAAAGATTTGAAATTGAAGACCCAAGTTGGCCGCTAGGAAAAACGTTCTCAAGCAGCGACCGTTCCTTTTAGTTTTTGATCATTTGGAAATGGCTTTATAGTGTTAACTGTAGGCATGGTGTAATTTGTAGATATTTTTAATACAGGAAAGCATCCAATAGGCTACTTGACTCATATCAAATATAGCGCAATAAATGAATATTTTGTGTAGTATTTGACTTAAGAAACCAATATATATCGTTTTCAGATTTTAAAAGTGTAAGATGGCTACATATTTCCAATTTAAAAATTGTTTTTATTTTTTTAAATTTTGAACTCTAAAACGCTGTCGGCCATTTTGTGACGTCACAGGACACTAAGCAAATTTCATGTCGGATCTTATACGAGTGAAATTCGCTATGTGGCCATGTGCTGTGACATTGACATTTCTGACACAAGTGACTTGTAAACTTTTGATGTTGTGATCGTGATCGTTTTATTATTTGTAAAAACCTCTAATCAGCGTGTTACTCTTACTGCTTTCCAGTTTTATTGATAAAAGCGATCATGAATGTTGGATTTATGAAGGCAGATAGCACAAATTTACCAAGAATCGACACATTAATGGTCAGTAATTTCTGATTTATGTTCATGCATTCTCGGACAATACAATAATGATAATAACTATATTTTCCATTAAAACTGGTGGAAGTCATGATTGTTAATAGAAAGTATTGATGTTTTTACACTGATGAAATTGTCAAATGTTTGTTTTCAACCGGTGTGACGTCACAGCATAGACAATCTATAGACTAATATGGCGTACAGCGTTTTCGCCTGTTTACGTCAAGTAAACTTATAAAATATATTTTTTTGCGGTTTTCTAGGTCCCAAAAAAATATGATTATATTTTTTTCTGCTAATCGGACAATAATGAATATTGTAAGACCTACTTTAAAAAAAGTAAAGTAGCCTATTGTGGTCAATAAGGTTATCGGCAGTATTCTCCAAATTTATAATTTTTGCTAATTCATTCGTGAACTAGAAGGTTTTCATTGAAATAAAACAATTTAACGGATTATATCGCGTATATTATCTCATTTTAGGTCACGGGAGGACTCCCGTGACCATGGAAAGCTGGAAAGCTTCCGAAACGTCGGGAACTAAAATGAGATAATATACGCGATATAATCCGTTAAATTGTTTTATTTCAATGAGTAATAATCGCGGAAATAGAAGGTTTTCGTCAGCGGAGGTGAAAATAAATTATAACCCTCCCATAACCCCTTTTTTTCAGCGTAGTCGGGTAAAAAGTATTCTATAACCATCTGTGGATGACCAGCTAACCGTGTACCAAAAACAGTTGAAACTCGTCTAGCCGTTTCGGCATGATGAGGCCACAACGTCACTACTAACATTAAAAACAACGATTTATTTACTTAAAATAGTACCACTTATTGTTTTGAAAATATCTTTAATGTACAGCCTTTTAATTTTTACGGATCTACATCGGAATCCCTAACCTTGTTTGTCTTAATGTATCGTTTGTCCTAACGCATTTTTTCATGAAACTGTAAACTTTTCAGGATTGTTGAAACAAACCTAACCTAATCTATACGATGATCTTTGAAAAATACCTGAGGTATTTACGGTTTCTGAAAAAATGCGATAGGACAAACGAGACATTAGGGTTCCCAAAGGAGACCCAATTTGTAGAACTTTATAATAGTGTAGATAAATATGACGCAGCTGCCCGAATTTTCGTTTATTTACGTTTATTACCCAACTTTTCAACGCAGATTCATGCGTTATAGTTGAGGATAGACTGGAGAATCAGTGAGTTGTCAACTTGACACTGATAACAAATTGTTTATGTTAAGCTATACTATTACAAAGTTGTAAAAATGTCTGTAAGTAAATTTCAAATAAATTAGTGATACGGACCATTTAAGTTCGCGGTGGACAAATATTTGTTTTTGGATCTTTAGTTTTGGTATATACCTACCCGACTACGCAGAAGTAAAAAAGACGTTTAATACTTTTTTTATCTTCTACAAACAAAGTTGCGGGCACATTCTAGTAATGTTTACCAAGAACCATTAAAACAGGAGGACTGTCACATACCATACTTCGGATCCTGCCCCGATCGCAAGGCGATATTCTAGCAAAAACTAGATGGCGCTTTAAGTCTAAACATTTAACGATGTTATATTTGTACAAAGAAACGTAATATAGTAACAATTAGTTCGTAGACAGCCAATAATAAATTAATTCTAAGTTTAAAATACTCGTAAAGGTGAAATATTGTAAATAATAAATCGTATTCACATATGGCGTTATGCATATCGGGGAACGACTTTTTGTATGGAGAGAGTCAGTCCTCTTGTTTTAATGGTCCTTGAGTATACAAACTACGAGTCCCTTTAAGTAACCACTTTGACTGGACTTCTCGCAAAATCACCCATCTTCATTGACTACACTGAGATTTTATAGGACGTTCTCAAGTTCCATACAGACCTAACATAAAACTTCTCCAAACCACTAAAATACCGAAATACTTGCTGAACCGAGTCGACCTGCTTAAGACTATTTAATTACAAAAAAAATACACGTAAATGATACGTAACCAACTTACGTGACCTCTCACAACCATATCCCACCATAGTGTCTGTAGTTCAAGTTAAATTGGAAAATGAACCAGTCAGCGTGACCCCTAGAATGTATCTGCTATGATAGTAGGGACAGTCCAAGCTAGGTTGGTGTTTATTTTGGTCAGAACCCTCATAAATTTCAGTAGTCGTTCGTCGTCTAAATCATTTTAACGCCAAAACTCTGTTCAGATGATGCTTTCAGGGTTTTTAGACGGGACGACACGACAACTTCACAACTTTTGCTAAAAGTATTTCTAAACAAATAAAGCGCAGTTTATGCTACTTTCAGAGCAATTATTTTCGAAAATATACACAAAAAATACTTCAAAATATTTTGAAAAGAACTGACCGAAATATGTGCCACACAATGATGTTTATCAATATCCATCTTGTAGTTTTTGAGTAAAATGCCTGGGGCATACGGACGGAAGGAGGGACGTGACGAAACTGACGGAACCCTAAAAATGTGATCCAGGGGTATCTTCGTCTAGAACGCACTCGAATGGTTATAACTCATAAATTTCAGTAGTCGTTCGTCGTCTAAATCATTTTAACGCCAAAACTCTGTTCAGATGATGCTTTCAGGGTTTTTAGACGGGACGACACGACAACTTCACAACTTTTGCTAAAAGTATTTCTAAACAAATAAAGCGCAGTTTATGCTACTTTCAGAGCAATTATTTTCGAAAATATACACAAAAAATACTTCAAAATATTTTGAAAAGAACTGACCGAAATATGTGCCACACAATGATGTTTATCAATATCCATCTTGTAGTTTTTGAGTAAAATGCCTGGGGCATACGGACGGAAGGAGGGACGTGACGAAACTGACGGAACCCTAAAAATGTGATCCAGGGGTATCTTCGTCTAGAACGCACTCGAATGGTTATAACACAGTGAAAATAACACAGTAGGCCGGCTCCTTTAACGTTTGCGTAAATGACAATGACATGTCCCGAGCTACTAACTAATACAGACTATGCAGCTCGGGCTCGCCCCTCCCGCGTCTCGCCCCTTGCACCCCGCACGATTGCTCTGTCTAAACGGCTTAGTCGGATGACTGTATTGATTTCTAGACTGTGGTTATAATATATAATAGCGTCTTAATTTTAGCGAAAAACACCGAAGACCAGAAATTAGTGTGCTGCAAGAATGTCGTAAACACTTTATTGTACTAAAAACAATAAAATAAAGAAAGTAAAGTACATTTGTACAAAGGCGAACTTATCCCTTTAAGGGATCTCTTCCAATTAAACTCAGAGCAAATGAGAGAAGAATAAACATCAACGAAGATAGACAAACCAAGAAGTTAATATGCACAATGACATTAAAACTATTAAAAGTAGCACACACATACACATAAACCCTACATAATAAATAGTAATATAATAGCATATATATCATCAAAATAAATAAATATATGTGTGTAAATGTATATTTACATATACATAATAAATATACACAAACGAATAAATATATAACATTCAATCTTATAAGCATTAAAAGCATAAAATGACGTCTGACGAGGTCAGGGGTCTAAAAGCCAAAACTTTTTAAAGTTTTCTTTAAATTATGCCACGGTTTGTGACTGCTTAACGGACACCGGCAACGCGTTCCATAATTTAACCGAGTGGACTGTGAAAGATCTCCTATATGTGCGCGACTTATTGGGAGGTAAGCGAATACAGTGCACACAAGTAGACAGAGTAGAAGGAAGTGATCTTGTATCTCTTAAATCTGAGTACAAATTAAATTCTTTCGGGCTCCCTCAAGGAAGTATTCTGGGCCCACTCCTATTTCTAATTTATATTAACGATTTACCTGAGATAACAAAACATGAATGCATCTTATTTGCTGACGATACGACAGTTATAATCGACGGAACTAATGTAAATAACTTTGAATTAGATTTAAATATTGCTTTGAAAGATACAGTAACTTGGCTGAACAGCAATAGTTTAAAATTAAATCTTAGTAAAACGAAATTCATACAATTCAGATCGTACAAAGCCAAAAAACACAATGTTAAAATAAGTCACGATGATACGGAAATTGAAGAAGTCAACAGCACCAAGTTCCTGGGGATAACTTTAGATACACATTGTAACTGGAAAGACCATGTTGCTGTACTGTGCAATAAAATTAACAAATTCTGTTACGTGTTGTGGCGGCTTAAGCAAACGGTTTCTATGAAAACATCACTAATGGCCTACCATGGATTTATTGAATCTGCCCTAAGATACGGAATCCTAATGTGGGGTAACTCTGTACATGCGGATCAAGCTTTTGTAGCTCAAAAAAAAGTGTAAGGGCAATATGCGGAGTTCGTTATAGGGAATCCTGCCAACTCTTATTCCCTAAGCTAAACATACTGACAGTACCCTTCCTTTACATATATGAGGCTTCAATATTTGTCAAACAAAATTCGGAACTTTTTCCTATCGCGGGCAATGTTTCAAATAGGTCCTTAAGACGATTCCAAATGCCAATTCCGCCACAAAAACTAGTAATCAGGAAAAAGAGTGCGTACATTATGTGCATAAGATTATATAATAAAATCCCTGTGACATTACCAAATCCGAAAACTTTGCCAAATCCGAATTCAAATGTAAGCTCCGCGAACTGTTATGCAATTGCTGTTTCTATACTATTTATGACTTCCTGTGTTATAAGTTTTTTCTCTATTAGACATAAGAAGTATGAATAAACAAACGTAATCAATCATAATTAAAAGGCCGAGCCGATATCTGGCATTTAATTGTTGATCCTGCTTTCATTGATTTCCTTGAGCATCATCTCGCTTTTTATCATTATACCTTCAATCTTATCTGCTATGTAGCCTGACATAACCATTTACCAAATATTATTGTAAATAGTTTTAATTTTGACAAGCAAACTAGACACTACTTTCATTTGTATTTCGTAAACACCATGTGACTATTATTGTATACACTGCAATTAATTTCGGAATAATGACTTTTACTATTATTCTGTAATATACCCTAATACATGTACACCTGAAAAGGTACACTTTTGGTGAAACCCAGTGAAACTATGTACCTAACACCTACAATTGTAACCCAATTTTCATATGCAAATAAATCATTCATTCATTCATTCATCATTCATTATTCATTCATTCTAAGGCGAGAGAAAGATTGGCACTTGAGCGCAGCCGGTAAGTTACTTACGGCTACGTAACTTTAGTCGTAGGGTATAAGGAGCTGTTGTCAAAAGCCGCCTCAGACCGCGGCTGACAGATGTCCACCGCGACGCAAATAGCCGCTAAATTTACCCTCAAATACCAATTTCTGTAATGCGATGTACCCTCGTTAACTTTCAGATTATTATTAATCTATTAGTTACTATTATTTGGACGTCACTGAAACAAAAATATTTTTTTTGGATTTTTTCCGTTTATAGTAGGTATGTGTCTTTGTGGCTTCATCACGCCAAGTCAGTTAAACGGATTTCAAAAATTTTTGGTAGCTGGGTATTTACAGTTGATCAGATATAGTTATAGGATTTTTTGTACCCAGCTTCGCTGACTAAAAAAAGAGGGGTTACGACTTTGTCTCCTCCTTGAACGAAGTTTGACAACTTTTTTTCTGGTATGCTGTGGAAAGATTACTTAATAATATAAATATTGGTGAAAAAACTGCTTCAATCTTCAATCACATAAAAATTCCCCGAGCTACAATAATATTAAAAACACATTTTTGGACTAAAAACGCTTCATACTAAAGCCTTGTGACGTCACGCTAGTACCTTGTATGAAGAAATTTAGAAATTTGTTCTGCTGCTATGTTAAAATTTGCGTTTATCGAAAGGTTCATAACAAAAGCTACATTTTATGGGTTATTAAATGGTATTATTAGTTATTAATATTTTCATACTTACCCATAAAGGCTCATAAAACAAGCTACACGTAAGGTACATTTTCTTGCAGATTTAGGGCTGTTAACGGAAAATATTATTTGTTATACAAGGCTACAATGTTATTACTTGGCGCGAGTGTTTCAATTGAAAGCCGAGTAAGTGGAGGAATCTAAAATTGAACCACGACCTGAGCGTAACGAGTCTTTCAAGGCACGAGAAGTCAAAAAAAATTGCAGCCGTGCGAAACACACAGCTTTTCACCTCACTACAGCGAAGAACATGAGAGAGATGACAAACCGATTATTTTTCATTTCAAATTAGTGACAATGAACCTACAAAACAAACTCACAATAAAACAAACACATAATCATATATAAAAATATAAATTCGAGCTTCGAGTGACTTTTCCACGCTAGCGGATAAAATGAACTTTTCCACGCAGATTTGGCGCTGTAAATGGAACTACTGAGGTGAAAAATATTTTTTGACCTCACTCGCTCGGAAAAGTTCAATTTAAAGCGCCAAATCTGCGTGGAAAAATCAACTTTGCACGCTTGCGTGCAAAAGTCATTTAAAGTTCGAATTTATATTTTTTCTCAATACCGACCAGTACGAAGATTTAAAATAAGAGTGCGATGAGGTCGTATTTGAATTCAATAAGTTAATTAATCATCATAAAACGTTATTTTATGTACGATAAATATGTTATTATTTAAAAATTGATTATTTATTTTTATTATACAAACGACTAATTGTTCTAATTATTAAATAAAACTGCATTTTTTATCGAGAAAAAAAACTTAAGAGATTAACAGTCTTGGCAGATTAAAAAAAAAACATGTTTAAAGAAAAACAATGTGCCAATGACGTTTGCGTTTCTTCATAATTAAACCGTGTAAAGTAGCAGAAACAATTCGAAATGAATGTTAGTATTTTGGGATTGTATTTTTTATATTTTTTTGAAAAAGTCTCAGTTATTATATGAACATTATTTCTGGAATAAAAAAAAATATGTTTACATTAAAAACTTGATTCCTATGATAAGACCGTGAAAATAACTAAACGCAAAGTCCATGTTAAAAAAATATTTACGATTTAGGGCGGGCTTAGTATATTATTCTAGAATATTTTTAAATTACATTTTTGAGAAAAAACACTTCGACCGTAAATGCCATTCTGGCCTCGTATTATGTTATAGCCTACGACTCGGTCCGTCCAGTATCTCATACTCGACCAGTATGGCTTATTTACTGATCTCTGAATTAATGTAGCTACTACTAATATGTTTATTTGTTTGTCAAGTTATAACTATTATTAGTGTGTTTCGTAGGTTCATTGTTATTAGTTTTAAATGGAAAAATAGTTAGTTTTTTTTAAATATATTTCATAGTTTTATGACATAACACATTTCCTCGCTTTAGTGAGGAGAAAAGTTGTGTGTTTCGCACGGCTGCAAAATTATTTGGCTTCTCGTGCCTTGAAAGCCTCGCTCCGCTCAGGAATCTATATTGAAACCACTCGCTCCGCTCGTGGTTCAATCTTAGCTTCCTTCGCTTGCTCGGCTTTCAATTGAAGCACTCGCGCCAAATAACATCTTTGCAGCCTTGCATAACGAATAACTATTATCATCTACATTGGGTCATCGACCAATCCGGTTGAACAACGAATAACAATTACACATTCCTATATTGTTAATTGTTAAACGATAATGGCGCGGAACGGAGTGGAACAAATGGAATCGCCTCGTTACCAACTTGGACCACCAGTTAAGATGGCGTCTTGTGACGTCATACCGTAGAAATACAATTAATCGATTAGGTATATACAATCATCTGTCTACACCGTGTTTTATTGATTTCTTTTAATTTTAACACAGGGGTCATGACCATCCCCAAAATCGTATCCATGGTAAATGGTCTTTTAAATAACGTTACTATGTATTTATAATTTAGGAACTTACACACTTCGCGGCAGATTATACAGAAGTCTGAGGAGTACAATCACCCACTTGGTCTTGCATATGTGGACCACGAAAGAGCTTTCGACTCCATCGAGACCTGGGCTGTTCTTGAGTCCCTCGAGCGATGCCAAGTCGATTGGCATCTGGTCGCTGAAGTGTTTGTATAGATCTACGATGACCTTCCAAATACAGGATGCCCAAACAAAACCAATTCCATCACAGCGCGGAGTGAGACAGGGAGATGTTATCTCTCCGAAACTGTTCACTATCGCGCTGGAAGATGTCTTCAAAACAGTGGACTGGAGCGGACGGGGCATCAATATAAATGGGGCAGCATTTCACACGTTAGATTCATAGAGGGCATAGTCGTTATAGCTGAATCGCTGGAGGACTTGACGGAGATGCTGCAGAGCCTGAGTGTTTCTTCCAGACGAGTGGGATTAGGAAGTCACCGTTGATTATGTTACCATCGAAGTTGTCCAGGAGTACACTTACCTGGGATAGATTGTCAATTTAAGGAGGAATAACTTCGATAAGGAAGCTGACAGAAGAATACAGTTAGGTTAGGTAGCGTATACAGTTAGCAAGTTTCCCAGCTTCGCAACATCTTTATGTCGCCACCGCTGCCCCAGGGCCTCAAGTCGAAAGTCTTCGACCAATGCGTCCTTCTGGTCCTTATAAACACGGTCGAGAAGTGGACACATACTTAAAGGCCTTTCCCACAAATTCCAGGTTGCTCAGAGAGCTATGTAGAGCGCTATGCTCGGAGTTTCTCTGAAGGACAAAATGCGGAACCGGGATATCCGACTGAGAACCAAAGTCACCGATATAGTGCTCAGAATAAGCAAACTGAAGTAGCAGTGGGCTGGGCATAGTTGTTTAAGAGCCGATGGCCGATGGGGAAGACGGGTTCTGGAGTGGAGACCTGGAATGACCGCCAGGTGGATCAACGACTAGAAAGACTGGCGGGAAGCGGATGGATGTTGGATGCGTCTGAGAAGGGGAGGATGCAACCCTATCTCATCGAGTAGCAAGATGCGAGCTTCTAGGTCGACTAGATAAAGATCAAAACCCAAATCGAACGTTGAAAGCCGAGTGAGTCGGCAAACTTCACTCGTGAGAACTGAGAACATCACAAAAGTCGAATGAATAGTAATATTTGTTGTTAGACAAAAGGCCCGAACCGTGTTTAATTGCTATGAAGTTGTTGCGGCGAACGCGACTTTGTCGGCGATAGTTCGTACCGTTTAGTCGGCCGTATGTTACACCGAAACGCAATTGCATGGCCGGCTCGTCGACATTTAACAGACCTAACAATTCATCGAGAATATTCATTTTTAATCAAGCATTTTCTAAAGATTCATTGGAATTATTTTAATAATGAATTGAGATAAAATAGGCATGATGACGGATTATGAAAATCAAAACTCTAATTAGTCTGTCGTAAGAAAATCGTCGCTGATATAATATAAATCGCATTAAAATTCTGGACTGGGGGCTAGGTAAAATTTGTTATTGTAAATTGACGTCACGCGATATTTTGACTCAATACATTGCCTTTATTTTTTGATAACGTAAAAAAAGAAAAAATACGTCTCCAATATTTTTTATTAATCTACGGACTAATTATTAAAGTTTAGTCATCATGTCTATCTCGTGCAAATGACAGTTACAGCTACAGCGATCGGACATTTGCAAACCGCCGAGTTTTTTGATCAAGCGTGAGTTGTTCATAAATTGGTTTCTGGTCTGAAAAACGAACCTACAGCTGCTCTGAAAGTTTGAAATTTGAAGAACCAATTTTAGATATTTTCGAGTGATAATTAAGCATGCAATGAAGACTTGTCGAAACCAGACTTTACAGCCTTCGGCATCAGTGTCACGTAGCCTACTTATCGACGTTCTACAGACTACAATAAGTATGATTACCCTCGTAGAGAGGCGAAACACGTGACGAGGATTATACTGTTTGGTGGTAATTTGTAGTACTTTTTTATGGAAACTGTTTGTTAATAATAACTGCACTGCTGGACACAGGCCTCCTCAATACTTTCATATGGGCCGGATGGAGGCGATATCCGCATCCAGCGAGTCCCTGAAACCCTCACCAGGTCGTCCGACCACCTTGCGTGGCCGTCCACACTGCGCTTGCCGGTACGAGGTCTCCACTCGACAACCTTTCTGCCCTAACGGCCATCGGTCCTTCAAACTATGTGCCCTGCCCATTGCCACTTCAGTTTGCTTACCCTGTTTTTTATGTGAAGATCTTGGTTCGTTTACGAATCTCCTCATTTCTGATTCGAGTCCCAGTCTATTGCTCACTCAGTGACTCTGAATTTCCTTAAAAGGCCCATAGTTAGAGACCACGTCTCGGCTCCGTAGGTCGTCGAGTCAGTTTTATGTTAGTGTTTATAAAAGTAGAATGTTACAAAAATAAGGTTTAAAGTAGGTATATTATAGAAAGGAGCAAAATATCTTTAATAAAAATATTAACTTTGACAGGTGTCATCGTAATTGTCAGTATCTACATATATATTGGTGGAAACTAATATTTAATAATGTTATAAATTAATAAGTGGAATAAATTATTATTAAATTAAATTAAATTAAAACTAAAATAAATCTAAAAAGTTGTGCCCCCGCGGTATGGTGTTTTATTTATTATTTTATTTATTTTATGCTGGCAGCATTTCCACGCTGTATAGCAATACTAATACGTTGTGCAAGGTAGCTGCCAGCTCTTCGGTCTCCAGTCGATTCGGACACTCTTTTTTGGAGATCTTTAAATAGTTTGTGGGCGCTGGGACCCCACGGACCTAAGGTCTCGACCCTTAAAGGAGTAAAATTATACTCGGAGCTGAGGTCCCTATACTTGGTATATTTATGTAGCAAAGGAACTAAAATCCATTAATCTAATATGTATATATCTATACTAGAAAGCGCCCGCAACTTCGTTTGTGGAGGAAAAAAGTCATAACCCCTCTTTTTTCTTTAGCATAGTCGGATAAAAAGTATCCTATAACCATCTGGAGATATCCACCTACCCGTTCAACAAAAAGAGTTGATATCTTTTTAGCCGATTTTGCGTGAAGAAGCCGCAAAGACACAAACATATAAAAAATAAAAAAATAATATTTTTCGTTTCAGTGACCTCCACCTAGCCCGTTAGCCACTCGAATGCTTTCCGCGACAGTTTCTTTCTTATAAATACTTAGAGTTAAAACCAAAATTATGAGCACGTATAAATAATAGCCAAAAAAACAACTAGTCAAATAAATTTATTTTTTATTTTTATTATTATTATACACTTTTTAATTACCTAGTTTCTTTTTTAAATATTATACTCAGTTTTTTTTTTAATTATTCTTTTCTTTTGATTATTTAATGCTATTATGATAACTTTTATTATGATTAATTTATTGATGTTTTTTACTAAGTTTTATTAATTTTATCGTTTTATTAATTTTATAATGTTTGATTTTATATGTTACTAATCCCTAGAAAATAAGATCTATTGTATTACTAAAAATCTATGGACCCTGGTCTGCAATAAAATATTTGAATTTGAATAAATGGAATGATTTTTTTGAAAATATCTTCAATATACAGACATTTAATTTTTACAACTTTATAATAGTATAGATAACATCCAAGATCTGGAAGGAATTGTATGTTGGTGTGAATGTCGGCCTGTTGATAAAACTCATCAATTACTCGCTCATTGTGTCGCACGAATAAAACGTATTGTACCGAGCGCGAGCGGACAGACAGACCGACTCATTAATATCTTTTCATGCGTACGAGATGAGATCATCGGAAGGTGTTCCGTATATATGTATACCTACACGGCCTACACCATGTTTTTTATTTCCTTTAATTTTAAAAGATGGTTAGTAACAGTCAATACGAATCATTTTTTGTAAAAAAATAAATTATAATGTTCTATTTTTATTTTAAATTCAAATATTTTATTTCCTACTTCAAATCCATAGGGTTAAGTAATACAATAACTTATAAATCCATACTAATGTTATAAATGCGAAAGTGTGTCTGTCTGTCTGTCTGTTACCTCTTCACGCTTAAACCGCTGAACCGATTTCGATGAAATTTGGTATGGAGATAGTTTGAGTCCCGAGGAAGGACATAGGCTACTTTTTATCCCGGAAAAATACCCTTATCTGCGATAAACGAATTTAAGGCGGACGAAGTCGCGGGCAGAAGCTAGTCTAGATATATACTACAGTTAGTACTACAATTAAGGCAGGATACCATACACTTAAAAAAGAAAAAAAATATTTTTTCCCGATTTTTCAATATCAGATACGCCTCAATAACCGCTGATACTAATTTCAGCACCATGACAAATGGCATCTATTTCAGAATGTTCCCTTTCTTCATATAAATAAAAAAAAATGTTTTTTTTCAATAAAAATATGCACGTTTGTAAAATGGCTTCTTTTGGTTTTTTAGATAACGAGTATCACTTTCGATAAAATCAACAGTATTTTTTTTTAGAACAGGTTACACCTCAGAGTATGTGTGTGGTAATGGTACAATTTTCTCAATATGAGTCATCACCGAATGAAGGGCTTTCATTTCATCTCCCACGGAACCCTACTGCTGGCAAATTGACTAGCATCCCAAATCGATTATCACCACAAAGCGGCTTAATTGTACCGCAGTTAGTTATTCTATTATTACACCGGCTTGATTGGGTACAGGTGGGGACAGCGGGGTAGAGTGCCGATCTTATCATATTTATTACTTACAATACCATCACAAATGACGACACGTTGGGCTCAGTTGGTTGTACAACGGCCTACGAAGCTGGCGGTCCCGGGTTCGAATCCTGGCCAGGGCAAATGTTTGTGTGAGCACGAATGTTTGTTCCTGGTATGTTTTCTATGTATATAAATATTATAATTTATCTATATATTATGTATGTCGTCGCTTAGTACCCATAGTACAAGCTTTGCTTAGTTTGGGACTAGGTCGATTTGTGTAAAATTGCCCTGTGTTATTTATTTATTTACTAGCTTCTGCCCACGACTTCGTCCGCCTTAAATTCGTTTATCGCGGATAAGGGTATTATTCCGACATAAAAAGTAGCCTATGTCCTTCTCCGGGACTCAAACTATCTCCGTACCAAATTTCATCCAAATCGGTTTAGCGGTTTAAGCGTGAAGAGGCAACAGACAGACAGACAGACACACTTTTGCATTTATAATATTAGTATGGATTAGTATGGATATTTATATTTAATAATACAATACCATACTTTTTAGCTTTAGTGCATTGTGCAGTGTGTGTCCGCTAAAATATCCTATAACCATCCATCTGTATAAAGCTATCTGGCCGTAGCCACTGGTCCCACCAAGGGCGAGGAAGCGATTAGCTATCGGCGATATTCTCGCCCAAGAAACGAACAAAAGATATAGATCCTGTGTTAGTAAGAGATACATATATTAATAGTTCATCACTGGCTGCCGGCGAGAACTCTCTCATATATGTATATATTTTATTGACACGGAGTCTACATCTATAGTGCGTTTCTTGAGCGAGTTGGGTGAAAAATACTCGTTAGTTGCTCGCTTTCTCGCCGGCGGTGGGACTAGTGCCTAAAATGGTCAAAATTTGTTCAGCTAGCTAGAGGCACACTGGTCCCCCCCGCCTACGACAAGGGAGAAGCGATAAAAGCTAGACACTAGGAACGAGTTGGCGAGCAGCGAGAAGCGACTGTGTAGCTCCAATAGTTTTGTCGCTCGGCTATAAGCGAGTGTTCGAGTGCGGTGGGCTATTACTCGCACCACTCTCTCGGTAGCGCTGTAAAATCACCGCTGGTTGATCTCGCAGCATGAGTTCTAACCGCCAAGCGAGCATCGCTGAGCGAGTACCTCTGAGCTAGTTTTATCTTATCGCTCTCATCGCTGCGACAAACTTGGAAAAGAGAGAGTTCTCACCGGCAGTGTAAACAGCCAGCCATGAACTATTAATATAATGTGTCTCTTTTACTAACACAGGATCTATATTTTGTGTTCGTTTCTTGGGCGAGATAATCGCCGATAGCTAATCGCTTTCTCGCCCTTGTTGGGACCACGCAGTGCCTGACGTCAGAAAACACAGCTGTGGAACGACTAGTGCAAATTCGATGTCGAAATGAAAATTATTTTGTTCACAACTGAACACCGCACATTGTGATTAGGCTACGGCAAATAATCTTAGGCGTTAGTAAACCATTGGTTAACTATTAACGGCCATGGTTAAATGACAGTTAACGACTGTATGAGAATCTCGCTCGGTCCCCTGATTTTTAAACTTTACTATTTAAATTGTAATTCATCATAACACTTTATACTCTCGTGGCTTCTAGGTACCTACACATAATTATTATATATAAATATTAGTATTCTAATTTGTTTATTTATATTTATGAATCCAATGTTTTGGCAACAATTTCATGTGACATTGTGTTTCATATTAATATTTTTTTGACAAAAACATAAAAACCGACTACTAAAAAATTACTAAAAAGTAAAAAATAAAGTAATATAGTAATTTAGTTCCATTAATTTGATTTAAATAAATTAACTGTTTTTCAACTCCATACAATGTAATATACAGTGTGTACATTTTATACGGTCGAATATTTTAATGGCAATTGGGATGTAGGTACCAGTTTTTTCAAAGGTATGGCAGTTCGAAAACCATTTAGAGGAATAAATTTAATAAACTGCTTGCAATTGTCCGTTTTTCATTCGGATGAGTACAAAACGTTTGACGATTACAAAACGTCTAAATAATTAAGTCACAGCAAACTTTGGTTAGGAATCGAAACAAATATACTCATCCGAATGGAAAACGGACAAAATTAGTATCTTAAATTAACCTATATTTCGATTTTGATGTAAAATTGAGGTCAAACTTTTTTTGGGACATCCCAATAACCCCTAAAGAACGTATTTACATGATTTCGTTATGAAACTGCACATTTTTTTTACTTAATACCTGAGCTGGCAATGTAACGTCCACCTAATTGATTCATTACGTATCAAACCCAGTTAGATAGTGTACATTGCTGCTCTTCGCATGTGAAAAATATTTATTATGCCAGATTAATGAAACTATTACCTATACAAAATTACTTTACCATATGGTTTCTATGCTATCTATTACAGGAATTAATTAATAACATGGATAACCTTCAACAAATTAGAAGTTAAAACAAACAGTAGTAAGTAAAACTAAAACCCTGATTATATCTAAACAGACGCCAAAACATTTAACTATTTTACCTACTTTAAAACAATATGTAGGGCAAGTTACTAAATTCAAATATAAAACAATTAACAGCAAGAAGTATCTGTAGGAAATAGTATCCTACTTAAAGGAAAGATGTCCATGATAGCTAAGAACAACCCGACAACGTAGAAGTAAAAAAGAGGATTACCACTTTTTCTCTTACGCGAACGAAGGAGAGAGAAAACCTTCTAGTCTATCTATATACATGAAAGAAGAAGTCCTGACTGACTGACTAACTCATCAACACACAGCCCAAACTACTAAAGCTAGAGGGAGGGAGTGAAAAAGGGAGAGAGGGAGAGAGGGAGGGAGAGAGGGAGTCGGGAGGGAGGGTGGAAGAGAGGGAGGGAAATAAAGTGGGAGGGAGGGAGAGAGAGAGGATGGGAGAGGAGAGAGAGAGAGAGAGAGAGAGAGAGAGGGAGGGAGGGAGGGAGAGAGCGAGAGAGAGGGACCGAGGGAGAGGGAGCGAGGGAGAGGGAGCGAGGGAGAGAAAAAATAGGTGTCGTAGTAAAATTATGACGCCGGTTTTCTTATGACGTCAACACGTAAAATTATCGTTCGTAAACCGACTTTCTTTACAGATAATAATTTTTTGCTATGCTTAAAATATTATCCTTTTGAAACGCCGAGGTACCCTTCTACAACATTTAATTTTGGCCAGTGTCGGGGACTTCGCCTGTCTCTTCTTTTCATAGTCTAGCAGGCGTTAAAATTAAAAGTGCCAGTGTTGTCTTCTTATGGAATAATGTTCAATATACCCATTTTCTCACTCTAAATCCGGTCGCTGAATACCCTCCAAGTATTTTTTTACAAAGATTAACAGTATCGGAAGACTGACAGGAATAAGTTTTCATCATTTATATCTCTGTTTCTGCCTAAAATTTACTCGAACGAAGACGCGGGCGGCCGCTAGTATACTTATATTTTAGCCTGTTCTGTAGAGAAAACGGCGCAGTAAATATATAGACTTCACTATTGACATTTTGTCAACCCACACACATAAACTACCCTGACATGACCTTTGACACAGGATTTATGCACCATCTTATTATTTACGTGCATTCCGATTGTCTGTCTGTTCGCGATTCCAAGATGGATGTAAATATATATGACGATTAGTTGTAGATAGGACTTTTTAGATCTTAGCGATAGCTTTCTCTACGTAAGAACAGGTATGAGGATTAGATATGAAGAAGAAGGTTTACTTCAACATAGAAACTACAGATAGTAATCTCAAAGCAAAAGTAACTTTACAAAGAAAACACAAAAAAACTACATCCAGTTTATTTTCAGTATGGTCTAAAATTTAAGAAAGATAAAAGAAAGACAGAAATAGTACATTGTTTGACAAGGGGTTAAAATAAGCCATTATGACACGAAGTGATTATAAATATGTTTGAGTGTCATAATGGCTTTTAGCCACGTGTTAAACACTCTGCTTTTCACTTCGACTGCGAGAAAATAAAAAAGACTTAACATTAAAATTGTATATTTCATGAAAATATAATAGTACAGTTTGAGCAATTCTATCAGAAAATTTGGCCAATCTGATGGTTTGTTTATTTTTAATTATTATTCGTAAGGAGTATGTATGTAGCTGGCCGCAACTTTTTTTTTCAGTGTCATAGAAATTTGTATGGGATTATACGGCTTTCTTTTAAACCCTAGGGGCTAAATGTACTATTTTAGTCTCGCTTTGCGAAGCTAATATGGCGTACTTTTTGAGCAGGAGAAGTGAAAACATTTTAATTCGGTGGCATAACAAACAATGGCATATAATAATAAAAATAAAAAACAAGTACACATCCAAAAAAAACTAGTATGCCACGAAAAGGTCCCAGTCCCACCTCAGCAAAATGCTAGCTCGAAAGCCAGCGCTGGTCTTCCTGTGAGACCTTAAGGTGCGTCCACATTTGTATCATTTGCCCAAACAGATCTTCGTTCCATGGCATGATCGCGTGTCGCGATCACGCGTTTGGACGTTGCGCCGATCCGATCGCTCGATATCCGTGTTGATACGCGTATCACACACTTAGATCGGATCAGCAAGGCATGATCGCTGCGCCCACAGTGAGCTTCCAAGCAGCGCGTTACGCAGTTATGCCACGGCACGGTGATCGGATACGAGCAAATGATACAAGTGTGGACGCACCTTTAGGCAACCTCACGGAAAACTATGCACACCGTGTGCAAAACCGTGTACAAAAAAACCTTTTTTTATCTTGAACGTAATTTAAGCAAGCGGGCCAGACATGTTATTAGATTATGTTAGTCATCTGACACTGACAGATCTGCCAGTGTCAGATGACTAGGACTGACCTGGGGCACAGAATAAAACAATATCTGGGTTTCAATTTTTTCCTGCTCAGACCAGTTTTTTCCCCGATCTCCTGCATCTGTATATCATGGTACTTTTCATGAGCTTCATATGAAAAGGGCGGTTTATGTAAGGAAGTGGTCTGTCTGTGCTCGAGTAAGGTGTGGCGCGGGTCAGAATAACTTCATATTTCACGCAGCCGGCGAGTGATATTTCATTATAGATCATTTGGTAACGTGGCCAAGATACAGGGTACTCTAGTATTGTAATTTGAGTTTAATTCATTGAGTCACTTTAAAGATGACCGGTTTAGCTCAGCGGGAGTAACGTTGCCTGCAAAGTTAAGATTCTGGGTTCAAATCCCGGTAAGGGCAAATATTTGTTCTTGAATCTTGGATGTTTTCTATGTTTATAAGTAAATATATCTATTAAATATATCGTCGTTAGGGATTGCAATCCAGTCCGGCGGATACGGTAATCCGGCTGGATCCGGTACTTTTTGGCGACCACTCGCGGACCCGGATCCGGTAGACCCGCAGGGGCGCCACAACAGACATACATACGGACTACCCAACCCAAGAAAACTGACTCCAATTTGGTGAAAATTTTAGTTAGGATATAAATATCAAGAGTCTATATGATCTAGGTCTAGTTAAGCTTTAAAGAACGATGTCTTTCTTAATTTTTCTTTGAGACGTAATTTTTTTAATGGTAAATTATGTTTCTTTGTTAGCCAGACCGGGGCAGCACGATCTACTCTACTCTACTAATAAGATACTTGTTATAATTGTAATATCGTTAATTGAAAAAAAAAACATTGTTTAAAGTGCAATGGGATGTGATTACTGATTAGCTTTCTTTATGTATTTGTTATATTACGGGTACTAAGGAAGTTATAGTATTTTATTATTGTTTATAAATAATATAACTCTTAAAGTATAAATAAAGTTGATAAAACATTACAAAGTATATTCCCTATAGGGAAGAAAAGTGGCGTCAAAGTTAGAAGAACGATAATGAATCATGATCCGATACATCAAATTAGTGATAAATTCTTAGATTTGGCAATTAAAACTATAAAAAGTTCCTTTAATTAGAGACAAGGTTACCATGTGTTCATGTGTAAATATTATTGAAGCAAGAAGCAAGCAATTAAGTGGCTAGTGAGACTGATTTTTGACTTAATAAGGGTTATTTTTAGCGCTAAACCATTGTTTCATTAGTTAATTTGCAAAAACAGCTCCGCATGTCTACTTTACGGCCAATAAACTGGACAAAAAGCATAATGTTGGACGGACGCAATAGAAAAATCCGAAATCGGATCAGGCCGGATTGAGAATTGGACCGGATTGCAATCCCTAATCGTCGTCTAGTACGCATAACACAAGCCTTTTGAGCTTACCATATGGGACTAGTTCGATTTGTGTAAATATTGACCCGTAATATTTATTAATTTATTCATTCGCGTGGATATCACCACTTTCAACAAGCTACATATTAGGTTTTCAATCTTGTAAGTTAAATTGGAAATGACTGAATGAATAAATAAAACTACCACTGTCCTCGCTAGGAGTAAAAGGGAATTTTCCACGCAGAATTGGAAAAAAACACTCAATAAAAACATGTTTTTAACGTTTTTGTGTTGTGTTTATTTCTTGTATGTTGTATTTATTCCGCGTTTTTTTTACATACGTATATGTATGTGTATGGTAAGTAATAAACATACGAGTATTTTTATAAGATATTTTTTTACCCGACTACGCTGACACAAAACGAGGGTTGTTTTTGCAAATTAAGTAAAAGCTTGCAACACACCGCCTCTCATCGAGGTAGGTTCGTTCGTTACCTTGTGTTCATCAGAGCGGAAAGAGGAGCCCCGCGAAGCGGGGATCCGCCGGCTTTTCAGCGGGTCGTAGGCTCTTAACATTGTATCATGAAATACAATCACTTCATGAAATGGTCAGCTACATCATGAGTGATCAATAATAAGATGTGGCCATGACATATCTATCCATCCATACTTAATACTATAAATGCGAAAATGTGTCTGTCTGTATGTCTATCTGTCTGTCTGTCTGTTACGTCTTCACGCTTAAACCGCTGAACCGATTTGGATGAAATTTGGTATGGAGATAGTTTGAGTCCCGGGAAAGGAGATAGGCTACTTTTTATCTCGGAAAAATACCCTTATCCGCGATAAACGAATTTAAGGCGGAGGAAGTCGCGGGCAGAAGCTAGTAACTATTATAAGGTTGTAAAAATGAAATGTCTGTACATTGGGGTTATTTTCAAATAAATAAGTGATACGGACTATTTGAAGGTCACTGGATCGAAGAATCCTTATTTTTATTTATTGTATGTTTGTATGTGTCGTTGTAGCTTCATCACGCCAAAACGGCTAAAGGTACGTCCACACTTGTATCATTTGCTCGTATCCGATCACCGTGCCGTGACATGACTGCGTATCGCGCTGCTTGGACGCTCACTGTCGGCGCGCTGATCATGCCGCACTCTTCCGATATAAGTGTGTGATACGCGTAGCAAATGGATTTCAAGCGATCGGATCGGTGCAACGTCCAAACGCGTGATCGTGACACGTGATCATGCCACGTGACGATGATCTGATACGGGCAAATGATACAAATGTGGACGCAACGCACCTTAAGCAGATTACAACTCTTTTTGGAACACGGGTAGCCGGATCCACAGATGATTATAGGATGCTTTTTATTTGACTACGCTGTAGACAAAAGTGGGTTATAACTATGTTCTCTTCCACTAACGAAGTTGCGGGCACCTTTTAGAGGTGCATATAAAAGTGAACCCCCTGTAGGTATGTCCGAGCAGCATTAATATCTTGCGCGCGATCCATCAAACACAACGCGGCCGACTGTACCACTAATGTGTACACTGTACAGCCAGACATATCACATGTGGCCTGATTTGCTATATATATACTATAGACGGTGCCCGCAACTTCGCCAGTGGAGGAAAAAAAATCATAACCCTTTTTTTCTACTGCGTAGTCGAGTAAAAGGTATCCTATAACCATTTGTGAATCCAGCTACCCATAAATAGTTGAAATCGGGCTTGCCCTTTTGGCTTGATGAAGCCACAACGTCAGCCAGTATAAAGGACTTAAAGATCGATAGTTAGATAGATAAAAAAAGAAATTAACATTTTAATACAAATATATTTACTACGGCACCCAGCTGTTTAATAATAACATAAATTTATGATTAATTGTTAATAAGTTTTTTTAAAGTTGACATTGTTAAATTTTAAGATTGGCTTGCATTTCCAGCAGACTTTGATTTTAGTTATTTTCTTTATGCTTGTCACCAATCCAATGTAGTATTCATCGAATAGCCAAATATTTGTACGCCTGTCGACAAGAGTACAGTGCTTTATCACAACACCCACTCTGTATTTATGTTTCACAAATAAACGTATTCTCTAATTCATATTCTAATAAGAAATTGGTTGTTTGTAATGTCGGTTTAAGGATGATGATTTTACGTGATAACGTCATAAGAAATGATTGATGAAAAATTGCATACTTTTAAGAATTCACAAGCCGAACGCTTAGGCCGATCGTGCTTCTCTATCTCTTGTTCCGCGCTCTCGCTTGCACGCTCGAATCAGGCGGAACGTATCAATAAGTCATGCTTTTCCGTGCGTGCAGCCGGCGTTCATCGATTTATAAGACGGTATCACGTCAAAACGTGGAAAGAAATTATTAATGTTTCCAAAATGAAGAATTGACTTTATTCTAAAAACTATCGTTTTCTAATCATACCGTACAATTCCTTAAAAAACTGAAATTTTTGGACACGGCCCGTCAGTTATCGTAATGGGGACCGAACACTCCTGAAAAACTGACATTTGGCAATTTTGTAAAAGCACCACGCCCATTTCCGATGGACGTGCAGTTGTGTAGACTTCGAAATCGACAGAGAGACAATATTATATATTTGAGGAAGAATAAAAAACATTGGCTAAGAGTGAGCCCGACTCCCCCCATTCTAAACCTTTTACAGTAAGAAAAAAGAAAATGTTGACAAACCACACAGAATTCCGAAATTTCACTTGTCCAAATCATGCCTCGAATTTTCACGATTCCGAGTGTGATGTTTTCTTACTAAGGGCCGATTTCACCAACAATCAATTTACACGAGAGTGGCTAACCCAGTATAAACTAAATCTAACGATTTACTCAATTAACTTCATTTCTATTCCACCACGCTAGTCTACGGATAACAATCTCTCGCATAGTTACTAAGTAACGTTGAACGAATGAATTGAATGAAATCGTAATGCACCCAAGTAAGATAAACAATTTGTCCCATGCTTGAGCAATGCGTATGTTTTAAATTTATTCGAGTAATACATCAATTGTAAAGTAAGTATTGAGTTCAGTTGACTGTCACAATGACAATACTAATCTACATCTAACAGTTTACTCAGCCAAAATTAGCGGTGTAAGATTATTCTCTAGTTTAGACATTTTATCTTTAGGTTAATTATTGGTGAAACGTAAAATGAGTTTACTCACGTGTAATTAATGATTTATTATTGGAATAAGGCTTATACTACGTCGGTGAAATGGACCCTAAACGATACATTTGCTGTAAATAGTATATTCAATAAACGACGGTAGGTATAATACATACCCGAAAAGATAAAAGTATGGTATTGTATTATTAAATAAATATATAAATTTAAATATCCATACTAATCCATACTAATATTATAAATGCGAAAGTGTGTCTGTCTGTCTGTCTGTCTGTTACCTCTTCACGCTTAAACCGCTGCACCGATTTGGATGAAATTTGGTATGGAGATAGTTTGAGTCCCGGGGAACATAAGCTACTTTTTATCCCGGAGAAATACACTTATCCGCGATAAACGAATTTAAGGCGGACGAAGTCGTGGGCAGAAGCTAGTAATATTATAAATGCAAAAGTGTGTCTGTCTGTTACCTCTTCACGCTTAAACCGCTGAACCGATTTGGATGAAATTTGGTATGAAGATAGTTTGAGTTCCCGGGAAGGACATAGGCTACTTTTTATCCCGGAAAAATGCCCTAATCCACGATAAACGAATTTAAGGCGGACGAAGTTGCGGGCAGAAACTAGTATTTTATAAAACAGTAACGGTAACACGGTTTCGGTGTGAGTGTGTGGTTAGTGTCATATCATACTAGGCTGACCTATTCCGTTTTTTTCATATTTAATTCCACTTCTTAATAAAAATTATCAAGTCTATGATTTCGTAAGTCTACAAGCAATCGCCGCCGCCTCGGAATGGCCGCTTCCGGTCGCGGCAAGATGGCAGACTTCCGGTAAACGTCAAACCGTCCGTTTTCCAAATCGTTCCGGTATTGGTTGTTTTAATGTACTGCTTCAGATATATACCTAACTATTATCTGTTAATGTTTAAACTAAAGCAAAAAGTTACAATGTAATATATATGTATAGATATATTTTATATATAAATAAACAATTTAAACAGATGGCATCTCATATATTATCTCATTTAAGTTTCTGACGTTTCGGAAGTATTGCAGCTAGGTTTGCAGTCTGCGAACATGGTCATTGAAAGACCAAACCACTCAATTAAGTCTGATAATCCTTCTACCCTTGCCAAAGCGTTTGACTCGTCCATTAAAAACTTTAACGTGGTTCACATTAATTCGCAGAGTGTACCAGCTCATTACACGGAATTACTCACGTCCTTCAGCTCGAATAAAAATATTCACGCAATCCTTATCTCCGAATCTTGGCTAAAGCCGACCCTTCCTTCAACACTTTATCCGTTACCCGGATATTGTTTGTTACGCAATGACAGGGTCGGTACTGGTGATGGCGGTTCGGGGACCGTTCGTGGTGGCGGTGTTGCCATCTATCTAAAAAGTGACCTCGCTTATCGTGTAGTCGCTCAGTCACTACAGTCTATTCGAACTCTGCTGAGTATATTTTTCTAGAAGTTGTGTTGCATCATTCTAAAGTTCTTCTTGGCGTTTTTTATAGCCCATCCTCGAGTGTAAATTACTTCGACACCTTACACGGTACTTTAAGTGACTTAAGTCCGCAGTTCGACCACAGCATTGTTATGGGTGATTTTAACACATGTCTCCTCAAAAATGACCTTCGCTCCTCTAAACTCCGTTCACTTGCAACTTCTCTAAACCTCAGTGTTTTATCTCAGGGTCCTACCCATTTTCCGCATAACGGTCCACCTTCTCTTCTAGATCTTACCTTAACTTCTTCTCCCGATCTGGTTTCTTTTCACGGTCAGTTTAATGCTGCAGGGTTCTCTAATCACGAATTAATTTATGCTGCCTTCAATATTCGTCCTCCGAAGAAGAAGCATAAAGTTATTATGCGTCGAAATTTACATGATATAGAATTGCAGGCGTTTAAGACGATATCTCCAGTGCTGATTGGCGTAGTATTGAGCTCCTATCTGACATCGACCTCAAGGTGCGGGCTTTCAATGACATTTTACTTGCGATTTTTGACAAACATGCACCACTAAAGCCGACGCGAGTGAAACATTTCCCTGCTCCATGGCTTTCGGAAGGAATCAAACTCCTTATGGCCAAAAGAGATCGAGCACGTGTAAAATTACGACACGATTCTTCCAACGTAAACCAACAGAATTACGTTACACTGCGGAACCGCTGCAATAAGGTCTGTAGGGAAGCTATCAATCAATCAATCAATCAAAATATTCTTTATTCAAGTAGGCCTAGTTACAAGCACTTTCGAAATATCAGTTACATGAGAGTGAATGTTTGCTGGGAGAAATACAATATGATCCAACATTTGCTGCAAGGATTAGGGAAACTGCTGGGAAAAGCTAAACGACGCTACATTCATAAATCCATCGAGGAATGTCCCCCTGCCAAATTGTGGAAGTTTCTCAAGTCACTCGGGGTGGGCAAAACTCAACAAACTTCTTCCGGCGTTCTTGACTTAGACGCTATTAATAAACACTTCTATACCTCTCCGGTAATTCTTGATCCTTCAATTAAAAATTCATCTCTATCACTTCTTGCCAATGCCATACACCCTGACACTCCTCCCTTTGAGCTTGGGCCAATTTCTCCGCAAGAAACTCTTGTCTTTCTCAAGTCTATTAAAACGAAGGCCGTCGGTGAGGATGGCCTTAGTGTGGATATGCTTATGCTCGTAGCGGAATTCATTGCTCCCATCCTATCGGATATTATAAATTTCTCCTTTTCCTCTAGTACATTTCCTTCCGCTTGCAAAAATGCTCAAGTCATTCCACTCCCTAAAACCACGAATCCTGGCTGTTTTTCACAATATCGCCCCATTTCTATACTCCCAGTCTTTTCAAAAATTATTGAACACTTTGTTAATCGTCCTATCCCACCTAAACAGACATGCGCTGTTTAATCCCTTTCAATCCGGATTCCGCCCCGGGCATAGCACAGTCACCGCTCTGGTTAAGGTCACCGATGACATTCATTTTAATATTGAAAACAAAAAGCTCACCATCCTTGTACTTCTCGATTTAAGCAGCGCTTTTAACACGGTTGATTTTGATATTCTTCTGGGTTTACTCCAAACTCTAAATGTTTTTTTAAGAATGCTTTATCTTGGTTTCGCAATTACCTCTTTGGGAGGCGCCAGACGATTAAGGTTGACGACAAATTGTCCGAGTGGTGCGATCTCTCCGCTAGTGTCCCTCAGGGAGGGGTGCTCTCTCCTCTTCTCTTCTCTATTTTTATTAATGGTATTACTGAAACCCTGAAGTCATCTTATCACCTATATGCAGATGATCTACAGATTTATGCAGCGGCTAACATTGAGGATTTCTCGGCATTGGTTGATCAAATCAACATTGACTTGGAATCTATTCGGTCTTGGGCATTTAATTTCGGTCTGAAAGTGAATGCAAAGAAATTGCAGGTGATTGTCATTGGTAGCTCCCATTATATAGCCAAGTTGTCTGATATGGTGGTTCCCGAAATTGTTTTTGATGGAATTTCTATTCCTTATTCCTCTACTGTTAGAAATTTGGGTATCACCTTAGATCAGACACTCTTGGTCGGCTCATATTGCTGGAGTCAGTCAGAGGCTCTTTGCATCTCTTCATTCTCTGAGGCGTCTGCAGAATTTTCTCCTTCTTCCCACCAAGCTCGCTCTGGCTCGATCTCTCTTACTACCTCTCTTACATTACGGTGACATTGCGTTTCTGGATCTCAGAGAAGAGTAGCTTGATAGGCTTGAGCGTTTACAAAATGTCTGTATCAGGTACGTATTTGGTCTGCGGAAGTATGACCATGTTTCAAATTATCGCGCACAGCTCGGATGGTTGCCGATCCGCCGGCGCAGAGACGTACATATCCTGTCATTGCTCTTTAAAATACTTTATTATCCGGCTTCTCCTCCTTACCTCTCTAAGAGATTTAATTATATGGCTGTTGGCAGTGGACATCGCTTGCGGTCAAGCACCAACCTGACACTTGCTATACCATCCAACAAGACGCGAACATATTCCAGGTCTTTCACGGTACACGCGGTTATGTTGTGGAACGAGCTGCCGTTATCTTTCAGACAGTCGCAGTCTGTGGCATCAATCAAGAGTAAATTGAATAAGTTGTGGCTTTCCAGTGATTTGTAAAACGGTTGAATATTATTTATATTTATTAAATATTATTGTTATATTTTATTTTGTTATATATTATGTAGATATATATCTATTTATTTATATTTTTTATACATATACATATAATTTGTACAGGGTGTTAGTTTGTCTATCTTCCTTATATCTTCACTCACTTGTTAAAAGGTTAACTGGAAGAGATCCCTAATAGGGATAAGTTCGCCTTTGTACTTATATCTTTTAAGTTTATTGCTTTTGTAACTGGTTACTATGTACAATAAAGTGTTTACATACATACAAAGAGAAAATATATTTTCCCAGAATGCTACGCGTGGGTAGTGAGATTAAAAAGCATCCTTATTTCAATAGAGAAGATGGGTTGTCGCTACCACCAGATTGGGATCCTGTAATACATCAAGGAATAAGCCAGATACAGGACTGCACAACCTTAACTTTGGAACGGTGTAAACATAATATGTTATGTGTTCAAAAAGGTTTAGTAGAATTTTTGTTTTTAATATAAGTAATATAATTATTAACGAGGTAGACTAAGAGCTCTTTGCAGCGTATCTTTCCCTTCAGAGGCTTCAGAGGCAACAAGCGCAGTGCGGGGCGCGCTCTAGGGGGAGGGGGGTGGCTAATGAGTCATAGATGCGATGTCACCGTCATAGGGGCGACACTGAGTGAACTGGGGCCGGCCGACTGCAGTTGATCTCGTAAAATACACTTTCGATGCCTGGGAGGAATCGCGAGATACTTTAGGCATCATCTGTGATTAATCTAAGGCCTTCGATTGCGTTAATCATGCGACACTGATCAGGAAGCTACACCACTACGGAGTTAAAGGATCAGCACTAAATTTATTAGAGTGTTATTTAAATGGTAGAATACAAAGGGTTGACGTGAATGGAAAGCGTTCACCGGGGTCATTAATCTCTATGGGTGTGCCGCAGGGATCAATATTGGGACCTTTCCTGTTCCTTATCTATATAAACGACTTGCCACACCTCGTAAGGACCCACCATGAGATAGTTTTGTTTGCAGATGATACGTCTCTAATTTTCAAAGTCGTACGAAATCAACGATCCTACAATGACGTAAACAATGCTATCTGTGAAGTAGTAAATTGGTTTAATGTAAATAATTTATTGTTGAATGAGAAAAAGACTAAATGTGTTAAGTTTGTCACGAGTAACGTAAAACACGAGCAAGCAAGCGTTATGGTTAAAGGTGAGGAACTGGAACTAGTTAATAGTACAGTCTTTCTCGGTATAACATTAGATTCTAAGCTCCAATGGGGTCCCCATATTGCTGATCTCTCGAATAGACTGAGTTCTGCAGCTTTTGCAGGAAGTAAGATTCGTCAATTAACAGACATGATAACGGCTCGATTAGTGTATTTCAGTTATTTCCACAGTATTATGTCGTATGGCATCTTACTATGGGGCAGTGCTTTCGACATTAATACTATATTTGTTCTGCAGAAGCGGGCTGTTCGAGCGATATATAAAATGAATGAAATGAACTATAGAGACTCGCTTAGAGATAAGTTTAAGGACATTAATATAATGACAGTGCATTGTCAATACATTTATGAGAATATTATGTATGTACATAAAAATATTACCGACTTTAAGAAGAACTGTGATATACATAATATTAATACTAGAAATAAGCATAAGCTCGCAGTGCCTGCTACTAGGCTCCACAAAATAAGGAGATCATTCATGGGTAACTGTGTGAGATTTTATAATAAACTTCCTAGCAGCATAACTGAGTTGTCTATTGGTAAATACAAAAATATTGTGAAACGAAAATTATTTTCTAAAGCTTATTATAGCACACAAGACTACATGAATGATGAAGCCGCGTGGGATTAATGTGAATTATAGCGTCATGTAGGTATATTAATAATTATTTTAACGAATACCTAAGGTATTATTATTATTTTAATCTTAATGGTTTTATATACTCTGACATTTAGAATTTTATTCTAGACACATTCTAGATTATTTATTTTTTATTGACAATCCTTTTGGGATTTATCTTATTGATTATTTTAATTTTTAAAATGATGATTTTATCAATAATATTACACTTAAGTTAAATGATCTGATTAGGTTTTTCTGGGTTTCCCTAATCCTTGCAGCAAATGTTGGATCATATTGTATTTCTCCCAGCAAACATTCACTCTCATGTAACTGACATTTCGAAAGTGCTTGTAACTAGGCCTACTTGAATAAAGAATATTTTGATTTGATTTGATTTGATTTGAACGGAACACTAAGTGATTGGGCGGCGTCTTCTCTATACGTAGTAATAATAGCTCAATGGGAATGGCCAAACTTACTTTCGAAATATGTTTTATATGATAGTTCAGTCTCTGTTTAACACTTTCTTGCATTCGATAATTAGAATATATTTCTATGTAATTCGCTGACCCTGTTTGCAATGTCGGTGGCCTTGGTTCGTCTACGAATCTCCCCATTTCTGATACGATCTATACACATTCTGTAGGTTCAATCAGTGCGTATTACGGAGCCGAGAGATGGTCTCTAACTATAGATCTCTTAGGGAAGCTCAGAGTCACTCAGTGAGCTATGAAAGGGCAATTTTTCTCATTTTGACAGATTTTAGTCGAAATGTATATACTTATATTAGAATGGGATTTCAAACTACTTCTTAGAAATCCGGTACCTTTATCAAATATCTCGAGGCCGCAAAAATGTACAGCACACAAAAATATTTCACGAAAGTGAGGCGTTTTAATGAAAAAGGTCGGACTATTACCCAAACATAAGTAAAGTTATGATTTTTATCTTCTCCGCGACTGGAGTCATTTATTTAAACCTTCCTAAATGAGCTTCAGCATAAAAGTCGACGTCTCAAAACTTTACGAATCCAATCAAGTACCATCGCCAAATAAATCAGGACAGACAAAAGCTCTATTATACCACCACAATGGAGAGTACGGTGCACAAAAGAGAATGCAACGGAAATCACATACACCTTGCTGGCTGTACTTGAGGACGGGGGTATGCAACATGTAGTCAATGCTGTGTTATTAATTAGTTTAATTAATAGATTTTACGACACGTTTGGCTCAGTTGGTTATACAACGGCTTAGGAAGCTGGCGGTCCCGGGTTCGAATCCCAGCCAGGGCAAGTGTTTGTGAGATTAGCACGAAAGCTTTGTTCATGGGTCTTGAGTAGCTGGGTATCCACAGATGGTTATTGGATGCTATTTACCCGACTACGCTAAAAAAACGAGAGGTTATGACTTTTTCTCCTCCATGAACGAAGTTGCGGGAATCTTCTAGTTAATTATATTAATTGGATTGGCTAGATGTTGCATGACGCGGTCCCTGAGGTGTGAGCGATCAAAACACGCAATCAGTTGTTCATTCAGCCGAATAATGCGTCCGTCTTTTAACGCTCTTTTGTATGCCGACCTTTTGTGATGCTTACCTTAAACGTACTATTCACGGGCAGACTTGCGACTGCCACTACGACGCGACTGACAGACAATAAGTTTATTCCGCCGTTCGATCACTCTCCAGTTTCCAGATCACGGGTAATAAGTTTTCTCCTGCTGCTTCGATTATCACTTATCATCTTCATCATCATCATCATCATCATCATTTCAGTCATAGGACGGCCAGTGTTGGACACAGGCCACCTCAATAGATATTATTATTATTATTGTTGATTTGTGGGCCCTCTGTATGCCGCTTCGACCAGATTTGATCTATTGTGGCAGTGGCTCAATAGATATCCACATGGGCCGGATAGAGGCGACCAGCATCCAGCGAGTCCCCGCAACCCGGTTGCGGGGTCCGACCACCTCGCGGGTGGTCTTCTCACGCTGCGCTGGCCTGTACGCGATCTCTACTCGAGAATTTTTCTGTCACAACGGAAAACGGTCCTTCGAACTATGTGCCCTGCCCATTGCCACTTCAGTGTGCTTACCCTGTTTGCTATGTCGGTGACCATGCTTCGTGTACGAATCTCCTCATTTCTGATTCGATCTCGTAGACAGATCCCGAGTATAGCCCTTTCCATAGCTCGCTTAGTGACTCTAAGCTTAATTAAGAGGCCCTTAGTGAGAGACCATGTCTCGCACTAAAAATATAATAGAAGAAAAAAGGTTTGTGAATACAAAAGCTGTACGATTGTAAGTTGCATCTGTCAATCGTTCGTGCATAGCCAGCCTTACGTGACCTTATCGTTCACACGACCCATGTCATGCTATCAATCAGCGATTGTATCGGAAATTGTTCAGCATTATTTGAGATGCAAGCTAATAATAATGTCCAAGATGGTATCTTAAGTGTTAAGATGCCTGAGGTCAAGTAGACGTTTGCGCGTGATTTACTCATTCTTCTATACCTCAGCAAGATGGAGCGACGATCAGGTGAAGATCGTGAGACACCGATATATAGGTCATTGTGGAAAACCTCGGAGAAGCCTTTTTCCTGCAGAGGACGTCCAAAGGCTCATATGATGATGAGGCTCCACCATCAGATCAGCTCGATGACATCATAAAAGTCACAAGTCAATTATTCAAGTAGGCAAGTTTCAAGCACTTTTAAATCGTTATTTACAAAAGGATTTTAGAGCAATTTATTGCTAAAAATAGGCTAACTTAAAAAAAATTACACTAGTAAGTAAAAAATTAAATGATAAATAAATAATGATAAGAATAATAACAGATAACGATTTATTTGGTAGTAATGGCGGGTGAAGCATCTCTATTGCAATAGCCAAAAAAAAATCATCCGAACTACAATCTAATAGCCCGATTTTCTTTCCATAAAATGCAATAGTTCCAACATCAGCTGGAACTTGCTCATGGGCGTATTCTCTCATTGGTATGGTCAGGAGCGGGTCCCAGTAGGAGTACGTACATCTACATCAAACATCTCGAAAGGGCCTCTACGTGTTGGATCCATCCCCAAACAAGCCTCCCAAAAATCCGGGACGTACGAGCCCATGACAAAATAGTACATAAATACATCATCATCAAACTTACTTAAATATGCCAAATTTTAGCTCAGTCAGAAACCGGGAAGTGTTTCTAACTTATCTTTCAAGGTATGACCCACACAAACATACATACTGACATGGCAAGTTAATAAAACCTTGTAAAACACTAAATACATTGAAATAAAACAATTTAACGGATTATATCGCGTATATTATCTCATTTTAGTTCCCGACGTTTCGGAAGCTTTCCAGCTTTCCATGGTCACGGGAGGACGATCATGGTCATGTTCATGGTCATGGTCATGGTCCTCCCGTGACCATGGAAAGCTGGAAAGCTTCCGAAACGTCGGGAACTAAAATGAGATAATATACGCGATATAATCCGTTAAATTGTTTTATTTCAATGAGTAATAATCGCGGATACAGAAGAAAATATCACTAAATACATTATTCACACGCTAAATTTCCTATTTTTCAACTTATTAGTGATGTCTTTACATCAATGAACACATCGGAAGTCGGCTTTTACAGAATTGCCAGATGTGAAATGCTCGTTTTTACCTAACTTGGTTACGATGTGGCCACAATGGAGTGAAAAGTCTCTGCGTTTTATAAAATTTCTTGTTTTATTTAAACTGTTCGAGATAAAAACGAGAAAGAAAAAATATTTAAGTAGGTATACAACGATAACAAAAATTATGAAATAAAAAAAAGTAAATAATAAGATGAATATATATATAGTTTTCTATTCTTGTATATATTTATACTAGCGGCCGCGCGCGACTTCGTCCGCCTTAGATTCGTTTATCGCGGATAAAAGGTATTTTTCCGTGATAAAAAGTAGCTTTAGACGTTCCCCAAAATGAATTAAAAAAATAAAATAAAAAATATTTCACTAATTTAAATGTGAAGCATATTACCAAGATTTCAAGTTCCTAGCGTAAAAAAATATTTACTGTCCATACAAATTTTCATCCCCTTTTTCGTCCCTAAAAGGGATGAAATTTGACAAACATTATAACCTATGTCCTATTCTGATATATAAGGTACATAACTGGAAAGTTTCATAAAAAATCGTATAGTAGTTTTTGTGATTAAGTGGAACGTAGATACATACTTTCACGTTTATAATATATATATATAATCGTATGTATGTATTTTTATGTTTTCATCAACATTTCATTCAACGTTAATGTTTGTCAAACGGCAAACATTAACAGTTGAATTTTTCTACCAACGACTTTTTGACAGCTGCCATCCCAGTAGGTACATTTACGCCTTCGCACCATTGCCACTGTACTGGAATGACGACTGTCAAAAACTGGTTGCTAGAAAAAATTAACAGTAAGAATAAATTAATGCGTTGTGCGCACAACTCAAAATTATTAAGTACATACTCTAGTACCTACCTAAATATTCGATATCCATACTAATATTATAAATGCGAAAGTGTGTCTGTCTGTCTGTCTGTTACCTCTTCACGCTTAAATCGCTGAACCGATTTGGATGAAATTTGGTATGGAGATAGTTTTAGTCCCTGGAAAGGACATAGGCTACTTTTTATCCCGGAATAAATACTATTATCCGCGATAAACGAATTTAAGGCAGACGAAGTCTATATATACTATTATAAAGTTGTAAAAATGAAATGTCTGTACATTGAAGATATTTTCAAATAATTGATTGTTACGGACTATTTGGAGGTCACTAAAACGAAAAATATTTTTTTGGATTTTATGTATGTTTGTATGTGTCGTTGTGGCTTCATCGCGCAAAATCGGCTTAACAGATTTCCACAATTTTTGGTACACAGGTAGCTGGGTATCTCCAGATGGTTATAGGATAGTTTTTACCCGACTACGCTGAAGAAAAAACGACAGATTATGACTTTTTCTCCTCCGCGAACGAATTTGCGGGCGCCTTCTATATTTAATAAAGTTGTAAAAATGTAATATGTGTGTACATTGAAGGTATCTAAACAATAAATAAGTATAATTGACTATAAATTATTGGCATGTCACCGTATCGAAAAAATGTATAAAGCTTTTGTTGAATATTAGTCATTCAATAGTAAAACTTAAGTAGTTAGACTGAAACCTTTTTTTATATTTTCTTTATGTTTTTATGAGGCTTCATCACGCCAAAACGGCTGAACGGATTTCAACTATTTTTGGTACACAGATAGCTAGGTATCCACCGATGGTTACATGATACTTTGAACCGACTACACAGAAGAAAAAAGAGGGTTATATGTTTTTTCCTCCGCTGAAGAAGTTGCGGGCACCGTCTAACTCTATTATAAAGTTGTAAAAACAAATGTGAGATATTTTCGAAATAATAAGTGATATAGACTATTTGACGGTCGCTGAATCTTAAATAATCTGGATGTTTAGTATGTTTTTTGTATGTGTTTTCGTGGGATCTATATCGGAATCCCTAACTTCATTTTCCCTAATGTATCGTTTGTCCTAATCTATCATTTGCCATAACGCATTTTTTCAGAAACCGTAAACTTTTCAGGATTGTTATAACACAAACCTAACCTAACCTAGTCTATACGACGATCTTTTAAAAAATCCTGATAAATTTACGGTTTTTTGAAATAATGCATTATGGCAAATGATAGATTAGGACAAACGATACATTATGACAAACGACATTAGGGATTCCGAAGGAGACCCGTTTTCGTGTCTTCATCACGCCAAAACGGCTCTAATTTCAACAATTTTTGTACACGGGTAGCTGGTCATCCGCAGATGGTTATAATAGAGAGAGAGTTATAGGATACTTTTACCCGACTAAGTTCAAGAAAAAGAGGGTTATAATTTTTTTCTCCGATTTTCATCGCCGGTGTGGCCGCAGCGTAATCGCGATACCACATCAAAGGATTTCATCACCTAATGAGAGCAATCCGGTTTTTACTTCATTACGGTTGCGAATATTTTTAGCCGTGGCTTGGAACTTTGTGCATAATTAGCACATTTTTGACGACACGTTTGGCTCAGTGGGTTGTACAACGGCCTACGAAGCTGGCGGTCCCGGGTTCGAATCCCGGCCAGGGCAAGTGTTTGTGTGATGAGCACGAATGTTTGTTCCTGGGTCTTGGATGTTTTCTATGTATTTAAGTATTATAATGTATCAATATATTATGTATATCGTCGCCTATAGTGCCCATAATACAAGCTTTGCTTAGTTTGGGACTAGGTCGATTTGTGTAAGATTGTCCCTGATATTATTTATTTATTTATTTTGGTTTAAGCATTGCATAACATGGTTTATGGCACCGAAATCGATTTTCTTATTTCGTTTTTAGGGTTCCGTAGCCAAAATTGCAAAACGGAACCCTTATAGTTACGACCGTCTGAATGTCGCAGGCATTTTACTCGAAAACTACACGATGTACATTGATGAAATATGGAGTACTAGCTTCTGCCTGCGACTTCGTCCACCTTAAATTCGTTTATCTCGGATAAGGGTATTTTTTCGGGATAAAAACTAGCCTTTGTCCTTCCCCGAGACTCAAACTATCTCCATTCCAAATGTCATCCAAATCGGTTCAGCGGTTTAGGCGTGAAGGGGTAACAGACAGACAGACAGACACACTTTCGCATTTATAATATTAGTATGGATAGGTGATTTGAATAAGCCGCTACTTAGTTTGATAGTTAAATAACAAAAAAATATATATTTCAAGGGAGGCACGAAATATATCCAACCGAAACTGACAAAACAAAATCATCAAATATCAATGTATTTAATATTTCGATAGTTTATTTAAAAGAATATGAGGTTTTTAAAACACGTTTTTGATTAAGTGAATTATTTTCGGAAATAATCGCTTCGAAAGTAGCATAAATTATGTCCCCCCCCCCCCCCCCTTTATTTTCTAAACGGCATGTCCAAAACATATGAATAAAATATTAAGATACAACTTAACAAATGCTTTAAGAAAAAAAATATTTTCAACACGATCGGATATACCGTATCTGAGTTATTGGCCAAAAACTGCGCTTCTCAGAAAAAGGACGTAAACAGTAGCGTGAGACACGCCCTTTTGCTAGTTTACTTTTTCATATACTATTTATTCATTTGTAGTGCATATAATTTTATGAACGGCTGCGGAACCCTACACTGACCATGGTCCGACATGCTCTAGGTAGAATTTTGACATATATTTCAGTTTTAGTTCTAGATTAATTTAGATTCATAAATTTAAACCTATGAGGTGTTGTTACATTCGACTTAGTTGTGGTAAAAAAACTAGAAATAGGTTTTTACAGCCTATGCAAACGTTCGCGATCAAAATGTTATCATTTAATACTACATTACTACAGAGGCCGGGACGAAAGGGGTTGCCGGCCGAAGACATTGGTCTGAGGCTGAGAACCCCATATTTCCCGCGGAGGTATCTATAGTGCGTTTTTCAAACATGCAATGAAATAAACAACAAAAAAATCTAAGTTTTATTTTTTAATACATTAGTGGCAGAATGTCATGATGCCTGTGCCAGAAATTTATGTGGAATGGAAATTAAAAAAGAGGACTTTGCCGGCCTAGGCCTGCATTATTTGTATAAAATTCCATTAACGACCTCTTGTCCTAGCAGCACCTGAAACGTCATGCTTCGCACAATACAATATGGAACATCACATTTCATTGCATGTTTGAGAAAATAAACTTTAAAGCACTTTTATTCGCAACCCTCAGGAAGGTCCACTATTTGTCCCTGTCTGTTTAATACGCGCGGATAGAGACATCAACGACGCGTATAACTTATGATAATACTCGCATATGTTAGTTTATACAAGTCTCGATTAAGCGTGGAGCTGTTTGACGCGGGTCCATTGTCGGACGGTACGGGAAATACCGTCTCTGGTTCCAGTGCAGATAGCGGCCATAACCCAATTTTTAAACCATAAACGAAAAAAGAGGAATCCATACTATCCATACTAATATTATACATGTGAAAGTGTGTCTGTCTGTCTGTCTATCTGTCTCTTACCTCTTCACGCTTAAGCCGCTGAACCGATTTGGATAAAATTTGGTATGGAGAAAGTTTGAGTCCCGGGGAAGGACATAGGCTACTCTTTATCTCGGAAAAATACCCTTAACTGCGATAAACAAATTTAAGGCAGACGAAGTCGCGGGCAGAAGCTAGATTGTTACAAGTCTGACGTATGTCGGTGTATAAGTCTGTGGCATCGTAGCTCCTAAAGAAATGAACCGAATACAATACGATTTTTCCTCATCGAGAGCGTTCGTCGTGTTTTAAGACAATCGGTCTAGCCGTTTGCAAATTTCCCTTATTTCTAAACTAGAAGGTGCCCGCCGCTTCGTTCGCGGAAAATAAAATATCACAACCCTTTTTACTTCAGTGTTGGCGGCTAAATATTATCCTATAACTACTAAATAAACTTAGATGGTTGGCAGTTCACAACTGTGCGTTTTTCTAGAAATTTCCTGCCTCGCACGACGGAACTGTGGAATAAATTGCCGCATGCAGTATTTCCGGACCGATGCGATTTTCAAACCTTTAAGAAAAGAGCGTACTCCCACCTGAAAGGCCGGCAACCCGTGCCGGTACCCGTCTGCTCGTTTGCCCCCTATGCCATAAAAAAAAAATTCTATAACCATCTGTGTACCAAAACTAGTTGAAATCCGTTTTGGCGTGATGAAGCCACAACGAGAACGACACACAAAAAGCCAATGAGAATATATATGGTTCGATTCAGTGTCCTTCAAATGGTCCGTATCACTTTTTTTATATTTTCAATGTACAGACATTGCATTTTAATAACTTTAGAATATTAAAGATGTGTCGTGATTTTATACCGATTACTTGTTCGCTTTAGCATAGCCAGGAAAAGTCCTATTATCTGATCCTCATCATAATTTCAGCCGTAGGACGTCCACTGCTGGACACAGGCCTCCTGAGTAGATTTCCACGTGGGCCCGAGAGAGCCAAACCGCATCCAGCGAGTCCCCGTAACCCTAACCAGGTCGTCCGACTAGCTTGCAGGTAGTCTTCTCACGCTGCACTTGCCTATTATCTATGGTTGTCCTTTTATCAACAAAACACTATTTGAAATAAAACAATTTAACGGATTATATCGCGTATATTATCTCATTTTAGTTCCCGACTAAAATGAGATAATATACGCAGAGTGCAGGCATTTATAAGCTGGACTGTGAGTGTGGTCTTTCATACATTGGTCAAACGAAACGCAGTGTATCAACCCGGGTGAAGGAGCACATAGCAGATGTCAAGCACCGTCGTTGTAATAGGTCTGCAGTCTGTGAACATGTCATTGACAAACCAAACCACTCAATTAAGTTTGATAAACCTTCTATCCTTGCCAAAGAAAAAATATATTTTCCCAGAATGCTACGCGAGGCTATTGAGATTAAAAAGCATCCTAATTTCAATAGAGAAGATGATTGTCACTACCACCAGCTTGGGATCCTGTAATACATCTCATCAAGGAACAAGCGAGACACAGGACTGCAAAACTTTAATTTCCGAACGGTGTAAAATATCTTATCTGTTTAAAAGTAGTTTAATAGTCTCTATTTTTAAATATTATAATTAGTAATGAGGTAGCCTGGGAGTTTTTCTTTGCAGCGTTTCTTTTCTCCTCAGTACGCCTCATTTGTGAAATGCTGCTTGGTAAATAATTAAAATAAAATAATTAAGCCCTTCTGACACATGTGTAACTGTCTTTACAGCTTAGGTCCATCTGGCATGTATGTACACCTTTATTTGTGTTTTTTTCAAAAATGGGTTGTTTGCACAAATTGTAACTTTGACAGAGGAAAATACATCTTTTCTCAGTCCACCTGTGACCGTGACCATGGGGAGCTGGAAAGCTTCCGAAACGTCGGGAACTAAAATGAGATAATATACGCGATTTTATTTCAATGAGTAATAATCGCTGAAACAGAAGAAAATATTAAAAACACTATTTCTAAAAAAACACTTTTTTTTGATGAATTGGACTTTGGTTCATATATTACATTCTTTACTCCAAATGACCTTAGGAATATGTGGTTAAAATCTTGCGGATTCTTCACGAGACACCTTATATGTATATATGCTTCATCATTAATTTTGACGACCGGTTTGGCTCAGCGGGAGTAACGTTGCCTGCGAAGCTGAAGGTCCTGGGTTCAAATCCCGGTAAGGAAAAATATTTGTGTGATGAGCATGAATATTTGATCCTGAGTCTTGGATGTTTTGTATGTATATAAGTAATATATCTATTAAATACTCGTATATCGTCGTCTAGTACCCATAACACAAGCCTTATTGAGCTTACCATGGGACAAAATTTAATTAGCTTTTTTGACGTGATGTGGCTACAAACTCACATAAATACAGATATAGTGGGAGCTGAGAGCTGACAATGGAAACAGGCCCCGCGAATATGTCATTTCTCTCCTGTCGCCGCGGCCAGCGTTTACAATATTATTTAACCAAATGACCGGCGATAGTTTAAATGCCATTGTGAGATGGGAATGATAAAACTTATAAATGATAATTAGGGGACTCAATCATTTATGTTATTTTATAGGCTATACTTAATTATGATGTTTCCATACACGTAATGAAAGACTAAGTATCTACACGTAAAAATAGCATATACTATTATTATAAAGTCGTCAAAATTGAATGTTTGTATGTGTCGCTGTGGCTTCATCACGCTGAATCGGCTAAACGGATTTCAACTATTTTTGCTCATCACACAAGTACTTGCCCTTACCGGAATTTGAACCCAGGACCTTCAGCTTTGCAGGCAACGTTACTCCCGCTGAGCCAAACCGGTCGTTAACCAAAACAGTGACAGTAGTCCGTCACAATATATTTTTTGACGATATCTTCAATGTACAGACATTTCATTTTTCAACTTTATAATAGTATAGATGTCATTTATATTATGGGAAAGTAACAAGGGGTTTTAACATTATAGTAGGTTATACTGTACAATCTACGAATCAACCTTTAATCTGTCTTTAATTACTAACTTGGCGTGGTGGAATTGGACCGTATAACCCCTGTAAAGTTCCTAATTCCTTTCCCACCTTTGGGTTCCACAAGATTATTAATTGCAGTAGTTACTTCCTGTGAATCTCAGATTCGTTCCCAAATGGTAATTCAAAGGAAATCCTTTAACAGCTTAGCGGCTACAGAAATGTTTGATGGTTTTTTTACCTAATTACTTCAAAAATGTTCTTTAAAGAATTTTCACAATAACAGCAACATTTCAGGCGTGAAATGTTTTTGGATTTGTACTTTTGACTAACCCGTTGCTCTGTCGCGAAGTATTCTAAACTTTCATTGGTAAAATTGAATAATTCATAAATTGATAAAAACTATTTTCAAACGTTAAATGCCCTGCTTTAATAGGCTCTTTCACTAAAGAGATAGTAAGCAATTTAAAATTTGCATGTCAGATTTGTTGGCGAGACATGCGTGCCATTGTAAAAATTTCTACCATCACAACTAATTTCATGTCTCAAGCAAGATAAAATTTCACTTCATTTCATCTACAGGGCGGCAAATTTTGATCGGTCAGTATGGAAAAGTCTGAAACTATAAGACATACGAAGATCTCTTCTTAGGAACTATGTCATCGATTTTAGTAATAAGATAAACTGCATTTATACATTCATCATCATCATAATCATCATCATCATCATCATCATCATCGTCGTCGTCATCATGCTTGAGGCTTGTATATTAATTATAAATAAATAAATATTACGGGACAATTTTACACAAATCGAACTAGTCACATGATAAGCTCAATAAGGCTTGTGTTATGGGTACTAGACGACGATATATTTAACATATATATTACTTATATACATAGAAAACATCCAAGACTCAGGAACAAATATTTATGCACATCACACAAATATTTGCCCTTACCGAGATTTGAATCCAGGACCTTCAACTTCGCAGGCAATGTTACTCCGCATCAGTAATTGACAACTAAATAGCATTAACGTGTAATATTGAACGGTTAAATAAAGCTCTGTCCGTGCGTTCAATTATAAAAATACCGTGCCGCGATAGGGACGTTCTGTGTCGATAATTAGGCTCCGAAAGATTATCGACGATCGCGTTGTTCGTTAATTCAATGCCAACTTAATTACGGTACGTTCGATGAATTAATATAATTTGCGCTGCAAAAATGCCCCAGACTACAGTTTTGTTATATTATAATTCAATACTTGGTTTTGTCGTAAACTCTGATTCAAGACCAAAATGTGACAGTTCTCATCTTGATTATTTCATCAAATAAACATTATTTCATAAAAATATGAATGAGAAATCGTGGAACCAGTAATATTAGGGTAAGTTTTACTATATAAAAAATATAAAAATACTAACACTTAAACCAGTATGCAGTGATCACAGCGAAAGTGTCAGTCGACGTTAAATTTTGGTCTTGGATTAAAAATCAGAGTATAGATTCATCCGCATGTCGAGAGTCATCTTATATTTTAACTAGCCCAACCGTGAGAATTAGACATTCAGATTACATTAGCGGTTATTCATGTAGTAAAAACTGAGTACATAGGAACTGCTCGACATGTTTCAGATGCGTTTGACAATATAAATGACAATCAAAAGAGGGTGGTTCGGTGCCTTCGCTTTGGCGATTTGGCACGTTACGAAAATCGAGATTCGAAGTTCGTAACGTGCCATCCCTCTCGCTCTCATGTAAAACTGGATATGAGTGAGCGGGATGGCGCGATACGATCTTTTAATTTGGAAGAGTAGCCCCTTTGCACCTGTCAGAGCCTCGGCGGGCAGTGGGAGAGAGACAGCGTTGGTGTCCACTCGTCGCTCATGCATAAGGTCCTTGTAATGTTACGAAACATGTCGAGCAGTACTCGGTTATTACGACGTAAGTATCCGCTAATGGAATCTAAATATGAGTTTTCTTAAACTTCTGGAATTGGGATTTTTTCGAGATAAAGAAGGCTACTTATATGACGACTCTTACAGCCTTAACTGTTCAAAAATATTGTTTATATTATATAAAATAGTAAGTATTCAAGGTGTCTCGTGAAGATTTCACAAGATTTTAAGCACATATTCCTGAGGTTATTTGGAATAATAAAACATGTTATGGAAATCCAAGTCGAATTAAAAAAAAAGAAAAAAAATAATCGTGTTGATTTTTGATCATGAAACGTAAATAACATTCGCTTTCAATGAAAATTATCCCTTTGAATAAAATGTTAACGACATTTTTCCCAAAAAAGGATGGCTTTAGTGAGTAGTGGCTGCCACTTTAATGTCTGTCAATAGCGACGCAACACTTGGAAACATACGTGGCAACGTCGCGATCAATAGAGCTTAATGGACTTTATTAATCGCAATAAATAGTTACATGAAAATTGATAATATTTTTAATAGTAAGCTAGATTTGTTCATATAGGGGTTCATAGCGGTAAAATATACACTGTACCTATGAAAGCAATAAATAAACTAATAACTGATTATAACATTCTTTGTTCCTAATGACCTCTGGTATTCGCTGGTAAAATTATGCGGGTAACTCACGATCATGTTGTATGGCAGAAAAAATGTATTATAATATATTATAGGATATATATATACTGCTACAAAATGTCTAATAAGAGACGGCTAAATGCATGAAGTCTTAATATTCGACGGTTAAATAAAGCAGTGTCCGTGTGTTTAATTATAAAAACATCGTGCCGAGGGATGTGGCGTGTCGATAATTAGGTTTTATCGATGATTCAAATTGCATATTAACTTAGCCGCGGAATTATCCATACATACATTGTAATACATTAAGGCATGTTTTATTTCATACTGGACACATACATAATAATGCAGCTAGGGGGTTATGCTGTTACATGCTGATTATACATGGAAGATTCTATCTAAATAAGTTTTTAAGTATGTAAAGTAAAATAACTTTGAATTAATTATTATTTTACATCCTATCGTTCTAAATAGGTACGAGCCACTTTAAATATTTTGTTCTTACTCGTACCTATTATAAATGCAGAAGTGTTTATTGGTTTTCAAATTGTTTGATGTGTTGGTCTCATAGAAAAAAACTGTTAGAAAGTACAAAATATTATAATTAAAATATAGGGTTCAAAATGTCACAATGGAGTTCAGAGTGTTAAGGCAGAAGTAGGCTAGGTATTATATATTAAGAGAATATTTAGAGGAAAAACTATAAAAAAAACATATAATCATAAATATATGGCAATAAGTCCGCCATATGTACTGATTTTGTTTTGTGCAATAAAGTTTAAATAAATAAGTCGTCTTCTCTCCACGCATTTTTGCTGTGCCCAACAGGGTCCACAATTAAGTTCACTATCATGTAACTTTTATGCAACTTAAGTTTACCTAATACCTATCCTGTAAACTAACATTGTGGAATGTAATAAACGATTGAGTATTAAGGCGGTCACCGCCCGGCTCCCCTCAATCAATACCTTCTGAAACCGTGCGTTTGGTTTTAACAACCTGTGGAGATTAGTAGGTTTGTGGGTTACACTGTGAGTCGAATCCAGTATCTCTGGATTATTTCATCTGATTGCGTGCTTCCCGAGCAAATTCTCATGTTACATTAGCTCTAAAACAACATAAATGTCAAATGTGATGCATATGTCGATCTTATCGCTATATTTGAGAGCATTTTATCCAATTGGGTGCATCACTAGCGGTGGGATTGATATCCAAGGGCTACAGACGGCGGCACCTATATGCCAAGAGGCAGCACACACACCGAGTCAAAATAACTTACTACCACCCTGCCTGTAACAGCTGAAAGACGTCCACCGTTGGACAAATGCCTTCCTCAATGATCTTCACAACGACCGCTCATGCGCTGCTCCCATTCACTGAATTCCTGCGATTATGTTCTTCGCCCACTGGCAAATCTGGCAACTCTCTAAGCCATATCGACGACCTTAGCGCACCATACAGTGATTTGTACGTTATTATTTTTTTCATTTTTGAAGCTATTTATTTTTGTCATCCAAAGTAGATGAATTGATTAGTCTGTATAATTGAGTGTAGTTTGGGTATACGACCGGTTAAGCTCAGCGGCAATAACGTTGCCTGCGAAGCTGAAGGTCCTGGGTTTAAATCCCGGTAAGGGCAAAAAATTGTGTGATGAGCATAAATATTTGTTCCACGGTCTTGGATGTTTTCTAAGTATGTAAGTAAATGTATCTCTTAAATATATAGTCGTTTAGTACTCGTAACACAAGCCTTATTGATCTTACCCTGGGACTAGTTCGATTTGTGCGAAAATTGTCCTTCAAAATATGATTATTTTCTACTAACGATTTCTCACGTTGAATTAATTCTAAAGTGATGTGAACGTTGGGTATCGCATAGTTAGCCTTTATCGATATATTTGGGCGCACCACTAGCGGCGGGATCGATATCCAAAGCCGGCCGTCTGTTACTACGGCTACAGACGGCGGCACCTATGCGGCGGGAGGTTGGACACACACCGAGACACAACAATATAACTTCTATCTATTGACGACCGGTTTGGCTCAGTGGGAGTAACGTTGCCTGCGAAGCTGAGGTCCTGGGTTCAAATCCCGGTAAGGGCAAATATTTGTGTGATGAGCATAAATATTTGTCCCTGATTCTTGGATGTTTTCTATGTATAACAGTAATATATCTATTAAATATATCGTCGTCTAGTACCCATAACACAAGCCTTATTGAGCTTACCATGGGACTAGTTCGATTTGTGTACAATTGTCCCGTAATATTTATTTATTTATTTTATTATCTATATAAAGTTGTAAAATTGAAGATATTTACAAAGAAAATATTGTAACGTTTTTTTTTTGGATTTTGTTTATGTTTCTGTACGTTTGTGAGTAGCTGGACAGCCAATATGAAATATTAGCAGTTAGGATAATTAATAAAAACATATATTTTGTATGTATGTATGCTGTACCTATGTGCCTTTGCGGACTCGTAACGCCACAACTATTTCATCTTCGTTTGGCACACGTGTAGCCGGGCATCCCACAGTTGGTTACAGAATACATTTTGACAGATCACACTGAAGAAAAAAGTGTGTTATGTGTTTTTCATACTCCGTGAACGAAGTTGTGGGCGCCTTCTAGTAAACATATATTAGAAGGTGTGAACCTTCGCCCACAAGTTCAGGCGCCCACAACTTCGTTCACGCGCCCACAAGTTCAGGCGCCCACAACTTCGTTCACGCGCCCACAAGTTCAGGCGCCCACAACTTCGTTCACGCGCCCACAAGTTCAGGCGCCCACAACTTCGTTCACGCGCCCACAAGTTCAGGCGCCCACAACTTCGTTCACGCGCCCACAAGTTCAGGCGCCCACAACTTCGTTCACGCGCCCACAAGTTCAGGCGCCCACAACTTCGTTCACGCGCCCACAAGTTCAGGCGCCCACAACTTCGTTCACGCGCCCACAAGTTCAGGCGCCCACAACTTCGTTCACGCGCCCACAAGTTTAGGCACCCACAACTTCGTTCACAGAGGAGAAAAAGTCATTAATTTTCTTTTTACTACAGCGTAGTGGAGTAAAAAGTATTTTATAAATATTTTTTTTAATTCAATGTACAGATTTCATTTTTATAACTTTATAACAGTATAGATATTAATTAGCACTATATGAGAAAATCTGTGCTCCCAGTGTTTACCCAGTCTTAATAAACAAAAGACATGCTGCAAATCAGTTTTGAGTTGGGCTCAAAGGGGAAATTAAAATAACACTTTTGCCTTCTCATTGTAAGTAAAGTAGACGGCAAATATAAAAACCGGTAAATTTCGTGGCATATAAAGCAGTAATTTTGTCAAGCTTTATGACAGTTATAAAAAAACCAGCCAAGTGCGAGTCAGACTCGCGCACCGAGAGTTCTGTACAAATTACACGCTACAAAACGGCCGTATTTATGAAAATCCAGAGTTAGCAGATTCCTACTACTTAATCGTCCTTGGTACTACTAAGTAAAATGTACGAAGTGCTCGATCATTTTATGTTGTATACTGATATAGACAGACAGACATAAAATTGTGCTGTTTTTAGTATTTGTTATCATAGCGGCAACAGAAATAAATACATCATCTCTGAAAATATCCGTCTGTCACCAGGCTGTATCTCATGAACCGTGATCGCTATCATGGTTGATGAGATACAGCCTGGTGACAGACAGACAGAGAAGTCTTAGTAATAGGGTCCCGTTTTACCCCTTGGAAACGGAACCCTAAAACCGGCCAAGACCATGTCGGACCATGCGCAGTGCTGGGTTCTGTACCCGTTACTACAAAGAAATGCACTACAGATGACATAAATACAATGTGAAATAGTGCACTAGCAAAGGAGCACATATTCGTGGCACTTACGTCCCTTTGCTGAGACGCGCAGTTTTTCAGCAATAACTCAAAAACGGTATATTCTTGGTTGTTGTTGGTAAGTGATGTTAAAACAATTTTTAGTTAAAAGTTATTATTAAGCTTTACCTTTGTACTTTTTAAAATTTTTGGACATACGGTTAAAATAGTGGAGGGGGGGGGGGGGGAGCATAATTCCGAAAACATTTCATAATGCAATTTTTTTTTCGATTCCTTAAAGTGAACCGTGCCACAGACTGATGTTTGCTGAAAAAAAATCAGTTTCGGTTACATGTATGGAGTGCCCCCCTATAAATATTTATTTTTGTTACTTAACTATCAAACTAAGTAGCGGCTTATACATCCATACTCAAAATTTCATCAATATATATTTTGTAGTTGTTGAGTAAAATGCCTGTGACATTTGGACGGACCGGCACGCCGAAACTATAACTGTTCCGTTTTTGCCATTTTTCATACGGAAACGGAACCCTAAAAATGTGTACATTCCATCAAAGTACAGTCAAGGAATTTAATTCATATACTTTTTTGTACCTTATCATAGTCAAAATCAATATGTAAGCCGATAGATATTCCATATCAATGTCACTATGATAAGGTACGAAAGGGTACACAAATGAAATAAGTGTAAACAAGTTTGTCGTCAGAGCAAAATACTACCTACTAGAATTTACGCACCTTCGTTTTCTTAAGAGAATCATAGCCCTTTGTTTTCTTCAGCGTTGCAGGTTAAAAAGTCTCCTATAATCATAATCGGATGCCCAGCTACCCGTGTATCAAATATAGTTGAAATTCGTCTAGTATTGGGTACGTGGTGGGCCCGCAAAGACTCATACATGCATACTAACATACAAAAAAAAAAACAATTCAGTGGCACAAACGTTTAAAAGCTATGATGCCACAGATAGACAATTCAATTTATAACTTCCGTCTATTTGTATTGGGAGTGGGAGTTAATATAGAAGGGTTCGCTTCTGTCGCGGCGACAAGCTTAAGTAAGACAAAAACTGGCCACATTAATTAGTTAATCTAATCTACTCGATAGTGTGAATTAACCTAATCTATTCTAATCTATCCAATTGTGTGAAATCGCACAAATGTTCGGACACGCTGAACTATAAATACTCCGGTCGATAATTCAGAGCTAGGCTGCGAATCAGGTCTCATCTAATATTCTACTAGTCTCCGAACTAATGACGAAGATGTCGGCAAAATGGAAGAGGAGATATTTGACTACTTTGAGAATCTGATTCTGAAAAATATTGATGTATCTACTTTATAAGTAGCCCACACTGCCACAGAATAAATAATACACTGGCACCTTTTAGGTCAATAATTTATTTCCTGTACCTGTCTGTCTCACGAGTTACTCTATAAGACTACGATTTTTAAGTGGGTAGGTGTATATAAATGTTTCTTAATATGTTTTTTGTTTTCATTATAATAAATACTTATAACAGCGCCATCTCTTCGTTCGATTTGACACTGCTGTTAAGGAAAGAAGATTGGAATGTGAACAAGTCTAATTCGTGTCCTCATAGGTGGCGCTAAGGTTATTATACCTTTCAGAATAAAATAGGTACAGGGGGTCAAGGCGGATGGATAAATCTGCCTCGAGGCAGGCAGCACAGTGCTTGCTAGTGAAAGGGTAACTCACTTGACGCGTAATCGAGAGGTACCCGGTCCGAGTCCTGGTGTGACCACGTGCGAGAGCAATCGTATTTTTCTTTGCGCTTTGACTTGTATTTTTTAAAAAATTTCAAGGTCAATTACCGTCTCATCATATCAGCATGAATCATCACAATGGCCCAAGGATCTCCACAATGACTGATCGTGCGCCGCCCCCATCCATCGGTTTCCTGCGAGCCCGTGACCCTGACCTGATCGTTGGTCCTCCTTGTTGGGTCCTGTACCGACTATTTGTTGATGCAAAAAGAGGGTTCTCCGCGAAGTTGTTATTATGTAAACTTGACTGACGTGCCGTAAAATGATGCTACTTTGCTCCAAAATTTGCTCCAATTTAGAAAACAAGAAACTATTCTGGCATTTTCTGTTTTCAAACATGCTAGTCTTACAAATAAATAAAAATAGTATATTTCCTAACGCATTGTAAATTTAAAAAATATATATGAAAACAATAAATTAAGAGCAATTACACATTGACTAGGCAAACTTAGCTTATTTATTTAATGTTCATGGAGCAAAGTTAAATGGTAATCATAGCAAAAACTAATTTGAGAGTAAAAAAAAAACTTGAAATTTGTGAAATGTGTGGTGACCACTCAGTCACCACAAATTTCATTTTATTTTCTAAACGGTACGTCAAAAAGATATAAAAAAAAATTATAAAGATAAAGTTTTCATCATGATCTGACGTTTTTGAGTTATTGCCAAAAAACTACGCTTCTCAGCAAAAGGACGTAAGTGCCGTGGAGATGCACTCTTATGCTAGTGCACTTTTTCATATTGTATTTTTCCTTCTGTAGTGCATTTTTTGTATGATCGGCTGCGGAACCCTACACTGATCATGGTTCGACAAGCCCTTGGCCAATTTTTTTGAGTCTACCCATTGTACCATGGTCCGGTGGTGGCCACATGGCTAACATTTATTCCCCACGTAATTTGCCAATATGTTATGTGAACCCTTAAATAATCCCAAACAGTTAATTTCCATCAGTCCCATCTAGCAGTCCCTATTAATCTTAGTTCTACTCTGACCACCCCTTTTTAATTACTTACCCGCTGGGTTTAGTCATGCAAGGATTCAAGTTAGTTAAAATAATTGCTTTTAAGGTTTTAAACGTAGTAATTTACGTGTTCGTTGGACAAATCACACGGCTAAAATTTGGCGAAGGGAGATTGGTACTAGACGTCTGCACAATGTATCTAAGATTGCTGTATGTTGCTCCTTTGAAGTAGCTCGAACATTTCACTTTCTGGTTAACACTTAATACCTTTTTAACAAAATATAATACTGACTCCAAAAAGATAACACTAAAAAGTAAATAAAAACTGCGTAATTTAGTTTCTTCAATTTACTTACAAGTAACTGTTTTTCTACTCAATCAACGTAAAGTTATATATCCCGATCCTAACGCTGGGCTTAGTCGTGCAATGTTCTAAGTTACTTAAAATAAGTGCTTTAAGGCAGTAATTTGCGTGTTCATTGGACAAATCAAACGGCTAAAGTTTGGCACAAAGAGATTCCTACTCGTTCACGTTTGCAATTGTATCTAAAACTGATATGTTTATTAAATTGGTCTTTTGAAATAGCTGGGTAAATTCACTTTCAGGTTACCACCTTTGGCTTAATTTATATTTTTCTAAAATGATGTACTCTTTGAAATAAAACAATTTAACGGATTATATCGCGTATCCATACTAGTATTATAAATGTGAAAGTGTGTCTGTCTGTCTGTCTCTCTGTTACCTCTTCACGCTTAAACCGCTGAACCGATTGGAAGGCTACTTTTTATCCCTGAATAATACCCTTATTCGCGATAAACGAATTTAAGGCGAACTAAGTCGCGGGCAGAAGCTAGTATTACATATATTACGCGGGTTGACTCGTGACCATGGAAAGCTGAAAAGATTCCGAAACGTCGGGAACTCAAATAAGATAACATTTTACAGGTGTTACATTATTTATATCAATGCGATCACATTATGTACCCGGCTGATTGGGTGCAGCAATTGAAGGTAACTTAAATATTACGATTTAATATAAAAAAAAACTTAATTTAAGACACATGTCATACAAAACTGAGCAATATTGATACAAAAATTAATAAATTACAATAATTGATATAATAGAAAATATTACAATAAATTATCATTTAGATATTCCTGTACTGTGTAATATGATTTTATGATTAATAATTGTTTTAATTTATTTATAAATATGGAATCTTTTTTTTCATCTTTTATATTATTAGGTAATTTGTTACATATTTTGATAGACATTACAAGAGGGCCGGATGAGTGTAGCTTGAGTCGTGATGATGGCAATAATAATTTATTCTTATGACGCAACGTTTTACATATTTCCCCTCTTTTGGTGTAGAGGTCGGGAAATTTTCGGACAAATTTACATAGTTCTAAAATATATATACATGGAATAGTAAGAATCTTGAATTCCGTGAAATAGGGTTTACAGCTGTCAGTCTGTTTAATATTTACTAATATTCTGATAAGTTTTTTTTGTAGAGTAAGAAGACTTGGTGCATCTGTACCTACTGTTTCCCCAGAATATGACCCCATAGTTGAAACAGTTGAAGGCGTATGCGTAATAGTTTGTTAATGCAGTTTTTAAATCAGTCGTTTTTTTATTTCACGAAGAGCATAGACAAATTTTGAAATTTTGCTTTTAACATGTACATGTGATTTCCAACAAATATGCTTGTCTATTACTATGCCGAGTAGTTTGAATATATCAACAACTTCTAATGGTATGTCATTATAGCTACAGGAGATATTTAATGAGTCTTTCTGGTATGGAGGGAAAGGACATGAGTTTTGTTTTTACAAAATTTATCTCAAGGTTGTGGTCGTTTAGCCAGTCAGTTACAATACTTAATATGTCATGGATTTTCATATTTAGGTTGGTATTATTGTGGCATGATGTGAGTATGGAGATGTCGTCGGCAAACAACACACATGGTTCTTTGATTACTTTAGGTAATTCGTTGACGTAAATGAGAAACAGGAGGCAGCCGATAACACTCCCTTGTGGGATTGATGCATTTATATTTTTTACATCGGACTGTATTTTTTTTTATTTCACCTGTCTCGTAATTAAAATACTCCAATTCTACATATTGTGGCCTATCTTTTAAGTACGAAGTGATCCATTTACGAGCTAACCCGCGAATCCCTATGCCGTGTAGTTTATTTAAGAGTATATTATATTGCACTTTATCATACGCCTTAGTCATATCTAGCAACAATCCAATGGCGTATTGCTTATCATTAATTATATTGAGCATCTGTTGAATATACTTATATACTGCTAAGATAGTCGACCTTTTTTTACGGAAGCCATTTTGGGATTCATCAAATATTTTGTACTTTTCACAAAAGCTGTAAATGCGGTTACAAATGGTTTTGTCAAATATTTTTGACGCTGTCGGCAGCAGAGCAATAGGTCTGTTATTATTTGGGTCCGTCTTTGCACCCTTTTTATGAAATGGCCTAATCACAGATTTTTTTAATAAGTCTGGAAATACTCCTTCATGAAATGATTGGTTTATTAAAGTGCGAAGTGGTAGAGTAAGTTGATCTGTGCATTGCCTTAGTAAGGAAGGAGGGAGTTTATCTATACCGTGGCTATTTTTATTTTTCAAGTTTTTAATAATGTTATGTATTTCTCGGTAGGTTACAGGAGCAAGAAATATGGTGTTTTCAGTAGGCTGCATCACGGTTCGCCCGGGCGCTCCCGCTCTTCGTACGTTTTTACCAATAGAAGCAAAGAAGTCGTTGAATGTGTTAGCTACTTGTCTTGGTTCACATGTTAAGTTATTATTGATTTTCAGCGTTATATTTTTTTTTCCTTTTTAGGTTTTTTATTAGTTCGTTCATTTATGATACTCCACGTTGTTTTTATTTTATTATTTGACTTTTTTATTTTGTTGATGTATTCCAATTTTTTTGCTGTATTGATAATTGCTTTTAAAGCCTTTTCATATTTTTTGTAGTACCTACATGGGTACTTTATTTTTAGTTTTTAATGTAAGTATTTTCAACAATCTTTTGTTTTTACAAGAAATTTTAATACCTTTTGTTAACCAATATTGTTTGTATTTTGTCTTAAATTTTATTCGTTGTTTAGGTATCGACTGGTTTAGAATATTTAATAGTGCCGTGCTAAATGCGTCATAATTTTCATTAGCATTATTGTTTGAAGTAATAATAGATGACCAATTAGTTGTATTTAGTAGTAACTTAAAACGTTCTATGTTAGCGTGGTTAAATATTCTTCTTGCTGTATACCAGTGTGGTTGTATGTGTAGTGGCTTAGTTAGTGGAATGGTGATAGCTGTCCCACGATGCTCTGAAAACCATAATTCTTTTACCATAGTATTGATTTGTTTACTTTCAAAGTTACTAAATATTAAATCTAAGCATGTAATATGTTGGGTAAGCTTGAACTCTGACATTAGATCTAGAAAATTACATGATTTCAAGGTTTTGCTCAAAATATTTTTATTAAAATGTCCTCCTAATATAACGTTATATTTACTGTATTTTTTATTAAGATATTTAAGAATCTAAAACAATTTAACGGATTATATCGCGTATATTATCTCATTTTAGTTCCCGACGTTTCGGAAGCTTTCCAGCTTTCCATGATCACGGGTGGACTGAGAAAAGATGTATTTTCCTCCGTCAAAGTTACAGTTTATGCAAACAAATTTGTGTTTCTCAGTCCACCCGTGACCATGGAAAGCTGGAAAGCTTCCGAAACGTCGGGAACTAAAATGAGATAATATACGCGATATAATCCGTTAAATTGTTTTATTTCAATAATAGAGTTGCCGCGAATAATATTTCTAGTTATAGCGAATATTCGAATACCGATTAATCGCCATTTCCTATGTCGCATAGTCGAATAATTCGCTATTATTATTCGACATAAACAATGGAATACAAAAAAATATTTATTTTATTGAATATATCTATCACGCTTGTAGAATCATTAATTTTTAATTTACTGTAATCTATTATTATTTTGAGGCTATGAGGAAAGAAAATGAAGTTAGGAAATCAGTCTCACAATCTGATATCATACTGATTTCACATTTATAAATGCTGGCAACCCTTTTCTTGGACGTTATATACTTACCTGTTTTACGGGGTATACTTCGTATTGTATAACACAGCATTTAATACTTTATTGGATTTCCTGTTCAACTGATTTCGCTTGTGTTTAGGCTGGGCTGCACGCATTTGTACTTTGTTTCATTAAATGTTTATTTTAGAAAAACAATACGTTGATATCGAGTACACGGACGAAGACTCGAAACAAATAGGTACTATCAGGTCGGATGTCCAGCCTGTGTCGGACTCGATCCCACAGGGAAGTATGATTGGATGCCTGCTGTTTATTATATACATAAACGACCTCTCAAATCATTGAACGAATCGTGTGTAATGTTTGTGGATCATTTTTCCTTGTCATTATCAAGTAAAAATAATTCAAACCTAAATGAAAAACTGCACCAAATCGTTAAAACCACGGTAGACTGGATGAAAGACCACAATTTAAAAATAAATTTCTCGAAAACCAAAATCATGCAGTTCAGACCTCACCAAAAAGCGGAATTAAACATAAATTTTTCATTCGAAACCAATAAACTGGAATGCGTCCACATGTTCTCGCTGCTCGGCATGACAAATGACTCTCATATAAACTGGAAGCAACACGTACAAAAAATAAAGTCGAAACTTAGCCAGTTTGTTTATACCCTAAGACAGCTTAAAAAGACCACCAACTTAGAAACTGCATTAACGGCTGACTATGCCTATGCGCATGCGTGGCTTAGTTATGGTATAATTCTGTACGGCAACAGTACAAACGCGCAGGATGTATTCATACTACAGAAAAAATGCATCCGCATACTAGCAAATATTAGACTAACCGATAGCTGCAGACCACACTTTAGAAACCTTAAAATATTAACCGTACCGTGCATTTACATTTTGGAATCGTGCAAATTTATAAAAACCTACCCAGAATTTTACTCTAGACTCGGAGATAAGCCCCGTCGGTTTGAATCTCGCTCTAAAAACAACCTTCTTCAAACCACTTTAAAATTAAAACTACATAAAAACGGACCTCATCCCATGTCAATAAAAATATTTAATAAATTACCGAACCACATAAAGAACGAGCCCAATAAAAACAAGTTCCTAAAATCTTTACAAAACTTTCTTGTCGAACAAGCATACTATACGGTCAATGAATATTTAGATAAGTCAATATAAAGCACAAATAAATGTCTGCCTCTCTTCCCTCATATTTAAATTGTAAGGGTGTAATTCAATGTTGCAATTTTACAAATTTATTTTTACTAATTTTATTTTTATTTTCTTTCCAATAATGTTATTTTTAATGTATGATAAATTGTAAATTGTTAATTTGACAATACCTGACATTAAATATTATATAGTCTATCTAGTACTAAAGTGCCGTGCCCTCACAGGGTTTGTGTTGGAACTTATTAGAAATTTAAGACCTTTGTACACACAAATGCATTTAATAAATGAATATGAATATGAATATTCGCCGAATGTCGAATAATATACACTTTTATTCGGTGTTAGACGAATAGCAAAACAAATCGAATAATGCCGAATACCGAATAATAGCGAGTATTCGCGGTAACTCTAGTAAATACATATATCTATTAAATATATCGTCGTCTAGTACTCATAACACAAGCCTTATTGAGCTTACCATGGGACTAGTACGATTTGAGTAAAAAATCATTATCACAAGACAACAAAACGGGGTTTAATCGCGTATAAATATGATTTATTCAAATACCTTTGGTTGGTAATTCTTCATGGTTTTGTAATGTTGTGATAATAAGTGAAGATCGTGTAAGTTTAAATCAATGTTGTGTAAATATTGTCCTGTAATATTTATTATTTATTTTGATTAACTGGAAACACTTATGGATGCAAAATCTCACTTTACACTTAAAAGTCCAATGACGTCGGTGAGTTTCGCGCTTAGAATTTATAAACCCTCTGTTGTTTTATCTAATTAAGAATATCCTTAAGACACAATAACAATATCGAAGTAATTAAAGTTTTTGTTTACGTTCCGCTTTAAGTAATTGATAATGTTTACGCCATCGGCGATAGACCAGAGACAATTTAAATTTAATGAGAAATTTGTGTAGATTATCAGTCTAAAGTCTCTTTGCTATGTCATTTGACATTTAGCTTTTACTAGCCTTGACGGAGAAAAGTTAGTCTAGTACAAAACAAGTATCACATTTTCAATCACATGCTCAATGTACAAATATCTCATTTTTACAACTTTATAGTAATATAGATAAACGCAATTAAAATTGATTGATGACGTAACCGATGCTAACGCTAAACTTTCAGACATTATATTAAATGTAATTTAAAAAAACCATGCTTAGATCAAATTACTAAGTAATAACCCAGTTTATTTAAAATCCAAGAAATCATCATCATCATCATCACCATTTCAACCATAGGACGTCCACTGCTGGACACATGCTTCCTCAATAGATTTCCGCATGGGCCAGATAGAGGCGACCCACATCCAGCGAGTCCCCGCAACCCTAACCAGCTTGCGGGTGGCCTTCCACGCTGCGCTTCAGTCTCCATTCGAGAATCTTTCTGCCTCAACGGCCATCGGTTTTTCGAACTATGTGCCCTGCCCATTGCCACTTCAGTTTGCTTACCCTGTTTGCTATGTCGGTGACCTTGGTTCGTCTACGAATCTCCTCATTTCTGATTCGATCTCGTAGAGAGATCCCGAGCATAGCCCAGTCCATAGCTGGCTGAGTGATTCTGAGCTTTCTTTTGAAGCCCATAGTTAGAGACCACGTCTCAGCTCCGTAGGTCATCACCGGTAATACGCACTGTATTCAAAGACATTATTCATCAGTAAAAGCTTGTCAGATTTTTTAAAAATTTGACAGAGACTTTTTAACCTGTCTTTTGTAAATCGGTAATCAGATCTCGTGTCGCTATCTCGAGATCTCGCGCCGGCCGGTGTCGACATAATCGATATTGTAGTCGAGATCGCTCTCAACACGGCAAATCCAGGTTGCTTCTAGCTTTCATTTGGAATCTATTAGAATTGGCATGGTGACGGGGTACGAAAATGTAAATTATATTTAGTCAATTAGTATAATATTGGACGCTCTGGTGTTGCAGGTGTCTATGGGCGACGGTGATCACTTACCATCAGGCGATCCGTCAGCTCGTTTGCCCCGTATAAGATTTTAAAAAAAAACGTGTTTTTGTTCAGATACATTTTGGAGTGGGGGCTTGTTACGTCATAAATACCTAAGTATCAGACGCGTGGCGTCTGGAAAATTACAAGGAAAGCCGAAGCGTTTTCATATTTACAGAAAAAGGTGGTTATAAGCCTTCATTGGGCAATCCGGTAGGAATCGGCTTATATTAATATAAATGAATCTCCTCTAGTTAAATTAACTTAACGCCGATTAAAAATTATATATTATTGTGGATATTATTTCATATTCACCCAATTTAACTTACCTATATCACATTACGAATGTAAATAAAAATATACAACAAACCCTTTAGAATATAATGTCTACATATTTGTATGTAGACATTATATTCTATTCTACAAGAGAAGTCCGTCTGTAGTCGTGTAATGATGACGCAGCATTTGCCCAGCTTTCGCGACTGGTCACTCGTACACAGATCTGTGAAAAACATCGGATACCGTACCTGTTATTAATTTTCGTGTAAAAAACATTTTTTCATTTTCATTTCAATTCATCTCATTTCTTCTCATCTCACTTTATCTCATCTCATCTAATTCATCATCTTGCATTTTTAAACGTTGGTTGGTAAAATAAATATATAAGAATCAACTTTCACCTTGTGATGTATATGTTCAGATACAGCCTAGTTATATAGATGGTTCCCCTTGTTTACGCATATTTTTTTTGTCATAATTCTATATCGCATAATCACAATAGGCATAATGATCTATAATCATAATTTCATTACGCCTAAACCTGTTTTCGCCGAATCTATTTTCGCCGAATGGTCTTTACGCATAATTTTTTAATGCCGAATACATACTTTTCTAGCAGCAGTAATTTTCTGTTCGGGTTTGCAGTTCTAATCTAACCTAGCGTATACCGGTATACGCTGGTAAAATTATGCGGGATCATCACGAGCACGTTGTTTATGCCTATGGTCTCTAAGATGATTAACGGCCCAGCCGCTGCTAGTGAATCGACGCGATGAGTGCCTCCAATCAGAGTCAACCCGTCGTGAATGATTTCCTCGCCTTTCTGCAACAAAAGGAGAAGCTGCTGCTGGAAGGCAAGATGGATGTGGAAATCGCTGTCCAGTTCAGTTCGCGGGCATCGGGTTTCACCGTCGAAGACATCTGTGAAGTTAAGCAGGTGTTGTGCCAGTCCCTGGGAGTCGTGGGTACATATATACCTCACCGGAAAGGGGATGAAACCGGAAATAAGACCCTTGCAGATATTAAGAAGATCTTGAGGGAGAACCAGAACCGGATTCCGGAGTTTGTGGCGACGGATGCCTCTATCCTGCCGTCTCAGGTTCCGGATAATATCGACGTTCACTGCTTGTTTAAGAATATCATGGCCCTAAAATCAAGTTTAGCAGAAGTTATTTTGAAGTTTGAAGCGGCCCAAGTCACTATTGCCGAGTTACGTACCGATATAGTTTGCGAAATAGTGCTCCAACACGGTCGGTGGCATCAAATTCCAAAACCGATGACCAGCTTGCTGTTTGTCCGCGTGTTGCTGTCACTGTAAAAGGTGCCGCACCCGCCGCTTCGCGCCCCTCGCGCGTGCGGCCGCCTTCCGTTTCGAAGTCACGTCAGCGTGCTTATGCTGACGTCGCCGGTCAGCCTGTCGCAGCTAACCGGGCCTCCTTGCCTTCTAAGTCAAGTGTACGGGTTCCTGATAAGGAAAAGTCCTCCCGCACTCATGTGGATAAGGAAAGATTCACACTGGTGGAAAGGAAGAGCAAGGCGCGCAGGGCACCTCGCAAAAGTCTTTGTGGCATTGCCGAGCCGGTTGGTTCTGGTCTTCGGGTTGCTACACCGGATAAGGCGCTCTACGTGTCGCGCTTGCGTCACTCCGCCGTGGCTGATGACCTGGAGTTCGTCCGCCAGAAGACTGGTTTCTCGCTGAGGGTGCACCAGCTGCAGTCCCGCCACTACGTGCACTTCAGCTCGTTTGTGGTGCGCGTGCCGCGGCCGCTGCAGGACACCATCCCAAGTGCAGACTTCTGGCCGAAGGGTGTAGTGTTTAGGCAGGTCCGGGGCAATTTGCCGAATCCAGACACCAGATCAGACGACGCAACGGAGCCACGGAGTTACGTCCCCTAAATGAAACTAGTTTTAAGTTTTTCTATTTTTCTTTTTTTGTAGTTCACAGTGCCTTGGTTTTTACTGTAATGCTGTGTAACTTTTTTGAATAATAAATAAATAAATGATAACACCTTATTTCCTGACCACTTCTCTTCGAGACCATAAGGTGCGTCCACATTTGTATCATTTGCCCGTATCAGATCACCGTGCCGTGGCATGACTGCGTATTGCGCTGCTTGGACGCTCACTGCCGGCACGACGATCATGCCGCACTCGTCCGATATAAGTGTGTGATACGCGTAGCAACATGGATTTCGAGCGATCGGATAGGCGCAACGTCCAAACGCGTGATCGTGACACGCGATCATGCCACGGAACGAAAGTCTGATCGGGCAAATGATACAAATGTGGACGCACCTATAGGCATAATGACTCATCCGAAATGATGAGGTACCTAAATAAATTATATTTAGGTACACGTGATTAAGTTCTGTTTTATTTTCGATAATCTATGATCGACTCGCATACCATATCCTATAAAAAGTAATTCCTTGACTATCATTTTTTATCTTCAAGCTCAGACATACAGAATCGCTTGTAATGATGACGACTATACCGGTCCAAAATAGCTTAACTGCATAAAACCCCAAACGGCACATTTGACCCTTTTAAACACACGGCTATCGACGTCCATTACAAAAGATTTAGAACTATTGTTAATGCTTAATTCTTTAGTTGTTCAACCATGTTATGGTTATAGATATTAGCCATTATATATAGTCGTAATTAGAATTCCTTACCAACCATGAGCGATGAAGGCGGATACTCGTTATGTGTAATTTAAACTGTTATAAAGTTGTAAAAATTACCTGTTTGTACATTGAAGATATTAAAATTAAAACTGGTACGGACTATTATTTTGAAGTTCACTCAAAAGAAAAAAAACATTTTTTGGATTTTTTGTATGTTGTGGCTTCATCACGCCAAATCGACTAAACCGATCTCAACTATTTTTGGTACACGGGTAGCTGGGTATTTACAGATGGTTATAGAATACTTTTTACCCGACTCCGCTGAAGAAAAAAAGCGGGGTAATGACTTGTACCCCTCCGCGAATTAAGACTTATCCGGGCTCAGCCGATCTAGTACAGTTGTGCTAGATCGGTGCGTAATCGGGGAGAGTTCTTTGCTATTATGCTTGTCGTGCGATATAGCATCACCTGTCTTTTTTGCATTGTAATGTTAGGAAAGAGACAGACAATCTTTATCACGCGATACAGAGTCGCAAATCACAGGTTGTGTTAGAGATGCAGATAAGAAAGCAAAACTGCAAAGCTGCAGTTTATTTATTTAGCACTTATATATAAAATCCTTAATCTGTTGGCCTGCGATTACCATTTTCTTTGTTCCGAAGTAGCCTAGCAGAATTGCTACAATAAAAACCTATTCAATTCAGTTCAATTTATTATTCAAAAACAATATACATTGTGTTTGAAATATTAAATAAGGACGATGTAGATGTAGGATAATTACATTATACATTTAAATTACATAGGTAGGTACATAGCAATCAAAAATAAATTACATTTCCATATATAAAATCAATTAAAATCTAAATTACTCATAACACACATTATATGGTACATATTTTACGATTTGTAGGCTAGGACTCAACAATATTTAGACATAGTACTCCTCAATTGACTTCCACATGGGCCGGATAGAGGCGACCCGCATCCAGCAAGTCCCAGCAACCCAAAGCAGGTCGTCCAACCACCTTGCACGTGGCCTTCCCACGCTGCCCTTGCCAGTACGCAGTCTCCAATCACCAACCTTTGACCCAATTATGACCCTCTTAAGGAAGCTCTCGGAGTGACTCAGCGAGCTATGGAAAGGGCTATGCACGGGATCTCTACGAGATCGAATCAGAAGCTTCAGTATAGTGTTCTTTTGATACTTAACACGGTACCCTAAAAATGTATTTAATAGGTTTTGTGTAACCAATGAATCATAGTGTCTGCCAAAATGCCGTTTCATTTTCCTCATTATAAGTATTAATTGTTCTAAGAACTGCTTTTCTATACGCCTATTGTTGTAAAACACAAACCGTTTTAGTAGAATTGGTGAATCATTATATGTCGTGATACCTATACATGTAGTATTTTTGACCGACTCCCAAAATAGGAGGAGATTCTCAATTCTTCGGGACCTTTTTTTACCAATGAAGAATATATGTAGCTCTTTTAAGTTCAAGTTCAAAGCATTTCAAATTCTACATACAGGTACAATTATAAAGTTCTAAAAATTTAATGTCCGTACATTGAAGATATTTAAAAACTACGATTTTTAGGGACTATTTGAAGGTCACTGAAACGAAAAAAATTTGTATGTTTGTATGTGTCGTTGTGGCTTCATCACGCTAAATCGGCTAAACAGATCTCAACTATTTGTGGTACACGGGTAGCTGGGTATCCACAGATGGTTATAGGATACTTTTAACCCGACTACGCTGAAGAAAAATGGAGGGTTTTGACATTTTCTCCTCCGCGAACATAGTTGTGGGCACCTTCTATATATTTACATATGTATATAATATGACTTCTGCCCGCGACTTCGTCCGCCTTAAATTCCTTTTTCGCGGATAAGGGTATTTTTCCGAGATAAAAAGTGGCCTATGTCCTTCCCCGGAACTCAAACTATCTCCATACCAAATTTCATCCAAATTGGTTCAACGGTTTAAGCGTGAAGAGGTAACAGAAAAACAGACAGACAGACAGACAGACACACTTTCGCATGTATAATATTATATGGATTCAAGAAAAAATTGCTGACCGCACAGGGTTGTGTTATATTTAGGTAAATACATATTAGAAGGTGCCCTAGCGGGTGGTTCATCAGTGAAGGATAAAAAAAACATCACCCTCTTTTTTTTCGGCGTAGTTAAGTAGAAAGTATCCTATAACCATCTGTGGATACCCAGCTACCCGTGTACCACAAATAGTTGAGATCTGTTTAGCCGATTTAGCGTGATGAAGCCACAACAACACATACAAACATACAACGTTTTTTTCGCTTCAGTGTAACACCAGAAATAATCATCTATTCCGTAACTATACGTTTAGCCGTTTTGGCGACAGAAAGCCACAACGACACATACTAACAAACAAAAATTAAAAAATCGATTCACAGGCCAGCAAATAGTCCGTTACAATCATTTATTCGAAAATATCTTCAATGTAATCGTATTATAAAATTGTATAAATGAAATGTCGGTACATGAACATATTAAAAAAAAAGATTATAACTGACTTTTTGAAGGTCACTTAATTTAAAAGCTTTTTTCATTTAAATAAAACAATTTAACGGATTATATCGCGTATATTATCTCATTTGAGTTCCCGACGTTTCAGAAGCTTTTCAGCTTTCCATGGTCACGGGTAAATTGTTTTATTTAAATGAGTAATAATCGCGGAAACAGAAGAAAATATTAAAAGCTTTTTTGTTTCTTTTTTGTATGTTTGTATTTACATGTGTATGTATCGGCTAAAAGAATTTCAACTATTTTTGGTAAACAGGTTGCTGGGTAATCACAGATGGTTATAGGATGCTTTTTAACATACTACGCTGAAGCAGAAAAGAGGGTTATGGCTTTCTCCCCTCCACTTTCTCGTATTAAAAAAAACATAAACGTTTACTCTCAATATCTGACTTTGGAAACGTTTAAAATTATAGTATCTCTTAGAAACAACAAAATTGTCTCACAAGCTTTCCTAATATACCTATTTAATAGGTATACTTTATAAATGACATTGTCAGATTATCAAATTAACACCCGTGTTCGCTACTAAATGTGTTTGTCCTTAAAAAGTACACAGACTAATGGCACATATTTGTTTTTGTCATATTTAATATCTTATTACTAAATTCATGTTGACTTAGATGAGGTTAAATTAAAGGGACTTACGCACCGCGTTGTAAAAACATCGGTTAATATAACATCGTCATTTTAAATGATGAACTGCACTTTTTGAGACTTTTGATAAATTCCAATTCAAAAGTTATTTATATTCATTCAGTTATATTCTGCAACTAGAGGGTGTGTGGGAGGAGAAAAAATACATAACCCACTTTTTTACTTTAACGTAGTTGGGTAAAAAGTATCCTATAAACATCTGTGGATACCCGCTACCCGTGTGCCAAAAATAGTTTAAATCCTGCTTTTAGCGGTTTTGGCATGATGAAGCCACAACGACACGTAGAAACATAAAAAAAAAATCGATTCCGTGACTCCATCTTTTTAAAATATCTTCAATGTACAGATGTTTCATTTTCAACTTTATAATAGTTTCGATGTCTTAAGCTAGACGATGGTATAAGTGACTTAATAGTTTTTTTTGAGACCGTGCCAATTGCTTTGAGAGGGCAGGAAATAGGTATATTCCGAAAAAAAAATATATACTTACTCAGCGAGCTATGGAAAGGGCTATGCTCGCGATTTCTCTACGAGATCGAATCAGAAATGATGAGGGAGATTCGTAGACGAACCAAGGTCACAAACATAAACTGAAGTGGCAATGGGAACGGCACATAGTTCAAAGAACCGATGGCCATTGGGGCAGAAAAGTTCCCGAGTGGAGACCGCGTACCGGCAAGCGCCGCGTAGGAAGGCCACCCGCAAGGTGGTCGGACGATCTGGTTAGGGTTGCGGGGACTCGCTATATGCGGGTCGCCTCTATCCGGCATATTTAGAAATCTATTGAAGAGGCCTAAGTCCCGCTGTGGACGTCCTAATGGCTGAAATGATGATGTCGATGATGATGATAAAACCTCCATCGTTGACATTGAACAAGTTTTAAACAATATAAATCGTAAATGAACAGTCTTCTTTACAAATATAACTTATTTATCGTTCAAATTTATCAATATTGTAAATAACTATTATTTAAGACATTTTGCTCATAGCGTAATCGTCTGATGTCATGGTGTTAGTTTGGAGGTATGTGAAACTGGCTTATAAATAACGTTGCTTTAATATTTAGAATCACGCTGTGATATGCCGTAAGTACGTGTAATATCTGTCTAAATTATTTAGCTAAGCGTCCACAGGCCGGCATCGCACGCATCGGATGCATCGCACGTATTGGATTTTGGTATGCCTTGTACAGAACTCATACAACAGCGTCCGATACCGGCCTCTGGACGCTTAGCTTTATAGAGTTGTACGAAACCAAGGACCATTAAAGCAAGAGGACTGACACTTGCCATACTTTAGATCGTGTTCCGATCACAAGGAGATATTCTGGCAAGAACTAGATGGCGCTTGAAAACTAAACATTTAACGATGTTATAATTCAATAAAGAAATATAGTATAGTAACAATTAGTTTTCAAATAGCTAATCCTTATCCTTACTATATTATAAGCGTGAAAGTATGTATGTACGTTCCACTTAATCTCAAAAAGTACTAGACGAATTTTTATCAAACTTTCCAGTTATGTACCTTATATATCAGAATAGGACATAGGCTATAATGTATGTCAAATTTCATTCCTTTTAGGGACGGAAAAGGGGACGAAAATTTGTATGGACAGTAAATATTTTTTTACGCTAGGAACTTGAAGTCTTGGCAATATGCTTCACATTTAAATTAGTAGGTAAAACATCGAGTTTTGGGGAAAGCCATAAGCTACTTTCTATACCGGAAGAATACCTTTTATTTGCGATAAACGAATCTAAGGCGGACGAAGTCGCGGGCGGCCGCTAGTGATATATAATTCGTACCATTTAAATACTGTGTCACGCTTGCAAAATTGAATAATTGTAAAAATACTTCTTATAATATAGCGTTGTACATACCGAGGAACGGCTTTTTGAATGGAGATCGTCAGTTATGGCTGTACTTTAATAATAAATAAATAAGTTATCTTGCTGGTCCTTCAACGAAACGGTCTGTTTGTACATAGCAAACAAAATTTTATACAGTATTATCTACACTAAATAAATAAATTTGTAAAATGTAATGTCTCTACATTGAAGATATATTAAAATAAATAAGTTATACGATATTCGAAGGTGACTGAATCGAATAAGATTTATTTTTAAATTTTTTGTATGTGTCGTTGGGGCTTCATCACGCCAAATCGGCGAAACGCATTGCAACGAATGTTGGTACACGGGTAGCTGGGTGTCCACACATAGTTATAGGATACTTTTTACCCGACTACGCTGAAGAAAAAACGAGGGGTTTTGACTTTTTCTCCTTCGCGAACGAAGAGAACATTCTCGTCGTGAAATTATGTTGTTCAAAAAATATGACTCTGATGAAAATATAAAGCGAAAACTCACACACACTCATACATGGTAATATAGTTGTATTTTCATTTTGTACATGTGCATCTTTGGATCATTATAAAACATGCTCTTTCTAAGTTAGCCGTTAATCCATACTAATCCATACTAATATTATTAATGCGAAAGTGTGTCTGCCTACCTCTCTGTTACCTCTTCACCCTTAAACCGCTGAACCGGTTTGGATGAAATTTGGTATGGAGATAGTTTGAGTCCCGGGGAAGGACATAGGCTACTTTGTATCCCGGAAAAATACCCTTGTACACAATAAACGAATTAAAGGAGGACGAAGTCGCGGGTAGTATAAAAACACACTTTATGTCGTCAATAAGTTTTGATAAAATCATATGTATCAGGTTCAATATCAGTAAAAGTAACTGCATTTTATAAAACCTATAGGTAGGTACTCTGTATTGTCACTGCCTTCAATTTGCTTTTGAATTTACTTTACGAGGACGCACTAAGTGCTTGTATCAGAATCGTCATGTTTTTATTACGCATTCAATAATAATAAAAGTTCCACCCCTGTAAGTACAGTATGCGCGATATTTTGATAAAATATAGAAACTATAAAATGCTGCAACTTTGCCCGCAACCAATAAAACTACATGTGTTCTAAAACCTGTTATTTTTATGCCATACATAACGGCTATTTTTACCGGCTTTGCTTTGAATTAATGTTATTTATTTAGTTAAAATTTATTGACAACGTTACCATAACACATTTGTATTGTTTTACTTTTCTGTTGATTTAAGAACTAGTTAAAGGGAGTCTCCCAGTATTTTTTTTAACTAGTTTTTAAATCACCCGTAAATATTTATTATGAATGTAAGAAAAAACATTTTTTCTTCTCTGTTTAAATTAATCCTAATCTATCTTAATACTATTACAAAGTTGTATAAAGGAAATGTGTGTACATTGAAGATATTTAAACAATATATATTGTAACGGACTATTTGGAGGTTACAGAATCAAAAATATGTATCATTATATATTATCAGTTTATGTGTAGTTGTGACGTCATCACGGCTAAACGGTTCAACAGACTTCAACTATTTTTGGTACACTATATATATACCCGCTGAAAAAATCTGTTTACCCCTATTTTATTCTTCATCGTAGTCGGTAAAAAAGTATCCTGTAACCATTTGGGGATACCCATCTACCCGTGTGCCACAAATAATTGAAATTAATAACGCCGATTTGGCGTGATGAAACGAAACATACGAACATACAAACATACACAAATTCCAATAAAAATATTTCTCAATTAAATAGAGCAATTTAACGGATTATATCGCATATATTATCTCATTTGAGTTCCCGACGTTTCGGAAGCCCGTGACCATCGAAAGCTGAAAAGCTTCCGAAACGCCGGGAATTTGTTTTATTGTTTTTATTTAAATGAGTAATAATCGCGGAAACAGAAGAAAATATTAATATTTATCAATTTAGTGACCTCAGATTAGTCCGTTACTATCATTTTTTGAAAATGTTTTCAATGTACAGACATTTCATTTTTACAACTTTATAATAGTATATCTATAAATATATAGGTATTTCAATTCCGAACTGCTTTGTGCCACCTACTTACAGGTACGTTTATCTTTCTTAACGTTTCCCACTACTCTGAGGTTGTCTGGAAGAGATCGATGTTTAGCGATAGGCGCCTGTTGTTTACCTCTCCTTGCATGTATTTTTTGTACTGTTTTGTTAGGTGCGCAATAAAGAGTTATTGGATTTTTTTTGCCTTTACCGGGATTTGAACCAACGACAGTCAGCTTTGCAGGCAGAGTCACTACCGCTGAGCCAATCGGTCACCGTTGATTTAATTTAACAAGGAAATAGTTAAGTACGACCTGTACCTCAAGTTTTTGTATGTTCGTCAGCTCGTTCCCTCTTAAGCCGTGATCTTTTAAACATATCGCATACATCGGGTAAATCATTCTGTCATGTATTAACATATACGGCGCACGTTGCTGATATCTCCATATTATGTTTACATACTTATTTTTACCGACTTTTAAAAAAGGGAAGGCTCTTCCCTTCATTTATGAAACTTGATTTTAGGGCGTTTTAAACAAAGTGTACTTTTCCTTTTGTGGTTTTCCTTTTGTGGTGAAATACTTATAGAATCACTTTGTTATCCATCTATCCGTCCGTGCGTATGCATTGGACTACGCTGGCCCATCTTTCCGGGAACACAAAAAACCCGCTCTGTAGTTAATATAAATTACTAAGATTTTTTGTCCCGTAATGTCTAGTAAATTGTTTATCCCCTGGGAACCGTCCATTTTCCGGGATAAAAAGTAGCTGACGTAGGCAATAAAACAGCCAGGCTCAAGAGGGATTCGGCATCTGTCGAATGCACCCGGAAAGATGGGCCAGCGTAGCCAAGATGGTGCTGCAAGACGGTAGAAGACGAAACAGGTCCAGGCGGAGATGGTTAGATTAGCGGTCTTCCCACGCTGCACTTGCCAGTACGCGGTCTCCACTCGAGAACTTTTCTGTCCCAACGGCCATCGGTTCTTCGAAATATGTGCCCTGCCCATTGCCAGTTCAGTTTGCTTACCCTGTTTGCTATGGTGGTTTATAATTATTTAACTGACGGTCTAATTACAATTTAGATTTTCATACCCCGTCATCATCAATCCTATTATCGATATGACCTTGAAATAGTTATCGTTAAAATTAGTTCAATAGGACACTCGCTAACCGCGGGGACGCTTCAAATTCATACACGAAATTAGCCGTCAAATGTATTGGACCGCCTATCCAGTGGAATAATAGATATCAATGTGTTTTACCTATACATCCAAATGGCTCAGTATGGAGAACTCAGAAACTATGAGAGATCTGTGCTTAGGAACCATGGCGTCGATTTTAAATTTAATAATAAAGGCATTCATTTTTTTCAACTCGTGCATAACCGAGAACTGAATCTGGTAAAAATCTCTGTAAACAATGCTATAAATTCTGGAAGTTTTTTCGTTGTTATTGTTGATGGTGCGAATCATATGGGTTTTCCCTAATCCTTGCAACAAATGTTGGATCATATTGTATGTCTCCCAGCAAAAAATTATCTCAATGTTACTGACAATTCGAATAAAGGATATTTTGATTTGATTTGATTTGACATAAGTCACAAAGAACACATTTTTAATAAAATCTTGTTTGAACAATTGAAAGAAAAACTCAAAAATAAGATAATAATTTTATTTAAGTAAATGTTCGAAATTTAACAATTTTTCTGGATGCAAAGATTACTTCTCTCTAGCGTAACAAAAACTGAATACCATTATTATTACATTTAATCGATGCCATGGTTCCTAACAACAGATTTCGCTATCTCTCATAGTTTCTGACTTCTCCCTACTGACCCTTTTGGATTTATCCCTCTGTATATACCGCTCAAAACAATATAGGGGTCACTAAGAATTTTGATCATAACGTAAAACTATAATATTAGAAGCTTTTGTTTTTGTTTTGGCTGATAATCGATTAATTAAACAGTCAAGTGTTTTATTTGTTTTAATTGAGTTAAAATGAGTTTATTTTAGCCACAAAAACTGAAAATTCTCCGCGCAAAACTGGCCCATATTTTGTTTTGAGTAGTATACATACAATGTAAACGTTAAAACATAAATAAAGCCTTACAAAAAGCGTTCTTATTCAAATCTAGGTGATGAACATCCTCCATTAAGACCTTCCATGTAAATTGACAGAAAGACAGACTTGCTAGGTCACTGACCCCGCTAAAAATGGCAAAGCAACATCGTTAGCTTGGGAAACTTTATCCACATAAATAAAAATAAAGTTTTAGTATAAACGTAAAGAGTTTTACATTCAAAACAAGTATTTTACACTTTTTGGATGAAATGGCGTATGTGTGTATGGGGCGCGATGGCGGTTACGGCGTTATGTCCGAGCGGCGTGTATGTAAATCTTACTGCGCATGCTTCGACGAGACTGATTTGAATTTTGAGGTTCGCGCTGGCGCATTCAATGCTGAGTTGGTAGTGACCACGGTTTCTGTAGTTTAAGTGGGATAAAATCACTTTTTAACACCGAAAAAAGATCCCCCTAACTTATAACTACTTTTTCATCAACCTTTAATGCCTCCTTCATCATATCAGCCCAAGGATGTTCGCTGCTAGACAAAGGCCTCTCCCAAGGATTTCCATAACGACTGGTCGTGCGTATGTTCACAAATGAGGCGTATAAAGGAGAAAAGAAACGCTGCAAAGAAAAACTCCCAGACTACCTCATTACTAATTATAATTATTTTAAAAAACAAAGACTACCAAACTACTTTTGAACAGATAAGATATTTTTACACCGTTCGAAAATTAAGGTTTTTCAGTCTTGTGTCTTGCTTGTTCCTTGATGAGATGTATTACGAAAACATGGTCACCCCACATCAATGCACACAGCATCACAAACGTAACTATCGAGCATCATGTCGCATTAGTTCTCATCCCGGCGTATCGTGGGTTCGAGTCCTGTGCCGGTCGCAGATGGTAAATCAAGATGGGCGCTTACTTGTCTAAAAGTATGGTAATGCTAATATTACAAAGTAGCTTCAACCGCGTTCGCCCTCGTAAAAAATGTAGGGGAGATCGGGTAATGTTAGGTAGCTCTCACGGGTCGCTTGCCACAACGGCCATGGACTATGAACAGGTATCGAAAGATCGAGAGAGCTCTATCTCCCTCCTAGATAAAACCCACGCGATCTTTCGCCACCGGTCGATGCACTTATTCGTTCTTTCAGTTTTCTGTTATGTCCGTTGTGAGGCAACCTTACCCGGTCCCCTAACCATCCGGAATGTAAAATTTGGGAAACATCCTTCCCCGGAACTCAAACTATCTACATACCAAATTTCATTCAAATCGGTTTAGTGGTTTAGGCGTGAAGAGGTAACAGACTGACAGACAGACGGACGGACGGACGGCCGGACGGACAGACAGACAGACAGACCGACAGTCAGACAGACGGACAGAGACCCTTCCGCATTTATAATATTAGTATGGGTATGGATTTAACGGATTATATCGCGTATATTATCTCATTTGAGTTCCCGACGTTCTCCTCCGTACGCCTAATTTGTGAAATGCTGCTTGGTAAATTATTAAAAACATAAATTAAGCCCTTCTGGCACATGTATCTGGCAGGTTAGGGCCATCTGGCATGTATGTACACCTTTATTTGTTTTCTCAAAGTGGGTAGTTTGCACAAATTGTAACTTTGACAGATATAAATATATCTTTTCTCAGTAAACACGTGAACATGGAAAGCTGAAAAGCTTCCGAAACTCAAATGAAATAACATACGCAATATAATCCGTTAAATTGTTTTAGTACCTATGTATACTAGTCGTAACTCCATTATCACCCGGTGCCTTATTGTTCTTAAGCTGTTTCAGAGCCATTCTAATCTCATAGGTACAGGCTGATGTCCGGGATATCTTCGGTATAGTGTCGGGTCAGTTTCGATCTTGGGTCTATATCGAGACTATTAACGGGCTTTTGTGCTGAGGTGTATAACTGTCCATAGAATCTTTCGATCTCTCTCAGAATCGCAGTTTTGGATGAAACAATATTGCCACTCATTGAAATAAAACAATTTAACTGATTATATCACGTATATTATCTCATTTTAGTTCCCGACGTTTCGGAAGCTTTCCAGCTTTCCATGGTCATGATAATATACGCGATATAATCCGTTAAATTGTTTTATTTCAATGAGTAATAATCGCGGAAACAGAAGAGAATATGGCCACTATCGGTCCTCAGCTTAGTCAGCTGGCTTTGTCCAATAGACAGATCTCTTGCGAACACTTTGGAGCCTTTGTTCCGCTCAATGGCATTTTTGATACAGGTGGTGTTCAAATGCCTCGTATCGCGTCTGAGAGATTTGGAGATCTGTCTTTTTAGCTGTCTGTATACTGACATATCAGCTGAGGACTGCAGTACCATTTCGCGTCTGGTGTCTAAGAGTTTGAGAGTATGGTCGGAATTTTTTTTGGTTTTATTTGTGCGTCGGGGCTTGTAAAACTTAGCTCCGACGGCATGGACAGTTTCCACCAGCCCGTTATTGATATCGTCCACAGTAACGCAATCTGCTAGGCATTGGAAACGATTTTCGAGCTGGAGCTGAAAACATTCGGGGTTTTGGATATCGGAAGGGGTTGGACGGAGCGTTGACTTCACCAATTTCGAACGTTCCAGTGCAGTATTCAGATTCAAACATGCCTCTGACCATCCTGAGATCACTACCGGTTTTCAACCTGTTAATCACGGAGACATCGTTGAATATTTGCTTTTTATTCGAAATGATGAAGTCAATCTCATTTCTTACGGAACCATCGGGACTAATCCAGGTCCACTTTCTGTGGGGCCTCTTCTTGAAGAAAGAGTTCATAGCATAGAGTCCCTCTTTCTCCATGAAGTCGACCAGCTGCTGCCCCCTGGGATTCCTAGATATATAGATAGATCGATGTATACTAGAAGGCGCCCGCCAGTTCGTTTATCGCGGATAAGAGTATTTTTCCGGGATAAAAAGTAGCCTATGTCCTTCCCCGGGACTAAAACTATCTCCATACCAAATTTAATCTAAATCGATTTAGTGGTTTAAGCGTGAAGAGGTAACAGACAGACAGACACACTTTCGCATTTATAATATTAGTATGGATAGATATATGAATTGACCAATTGCGTATCACATGTTGCCTATAATTAGAAACTTCATGTTTGTCACTCTATTACAATGCATGAAGGTTGAAGTTGGCAACTATTGGATCACTGTTGAACTCCAGCACATATACCTTAATTCAATACCTTAAGATTCAAAGGGGTATCCGCCATTAAATTGAGTGGCGCTTACGACTTTTAGAGTTTGAACGGATCGAATTGTTGATTTATAAGGAAATTTATTTAAGTCTCTCAAATTGCTATGAATAGGTTGCTATTTAATTTTCCTGTTTTGGATATTGAAGCATTGAACTTATTTCATTGTTATTTTAAAACAAGTCAGACAAGTCGTTCACAAGAAACTGTCATGAGGTGAGTTTGACATCTATACTTGTATAAAATGGTCAAATTTTCATTTTTTTTACCCCCTAATTATATCGAAGTTTCTAATAATATTTGCAAAATTACGAGGATCGAATTTTATATTTTTAAATATATTTTAAAATTTTAGCCACTGATTTTAATAAAACAAAAGTACCTCATTCTACAAGGGCCTAAGTGCAATTCGAGGAAGAATAAATTAAAAAAGTAAAAAATATTCTGCATCTGTGGGCTCATTGTGACAAGTGTCGTAACTAGAGATGGTGAAAAGCGTTACAATTATATTCTAATCACCGTGACTCTCGTACCAGTTGTAAAAAAATAACTGTGACTGTTACAGCATTCAGATTTTATGTGAGCAACAATTTTATCACAATTGTTGCTCACATAACCTACGTGAATTTGTTATCACGGAACCTGCCCAGCCACAGTTATACTTTTCTAGATCACTGTGATTTTTTATTATGTTATTATTACCCCCCACTAGTTAGGACACAAACGTAAACTGCCAATATCAGACGTTAACACTTTTTTTATAATTGCCAAATAATATAAAGCAAAGGAATTAACTTTGTACCGCCTAAAGATCACTTTTTGCTAATAATATTTTTCTTTTTCAAAAATTAGTGATCCCAAAATTCCAAATATAATTTTAATGTGTTCAGAGAGCCCATATCTATTCGTGATAGGTATTTCAATTGTAGTCACTGTCAAAAAAAAGAAATGTTGTCCATTGTAAAAACCGGTCAAGAGCATGTCGCACCATGCTCAGTGTAGGGACTGCGGGAGCAGCCGATAAAAAAATACCATATGGAAAAGTGCACGAGCAACAAAGCGCATCTCCACAGCTCTTACGTCATTTTATTAAAAAGCACAGTTTTTCATCAATAACTCAAAAACGGTATATTTATCTGATCATTTTGATAATAATTTTCGTAGAAAGTATTTATCAAGTTTTATCTTTGTAATTTTTTCATAGTTTTTAGACCAAAGGCTTAGAAAATAGAGAGGGACACAATTTATGCTACTTTTGGAGCGATTATTCCACAAATATTCACTTAATATTTTTTTAAATACCTCAAAGTAATTTTAAAGGATATGTCGAAATATGTGTGATACAATGCTGTTTTTTAACCCCCGACAAAAAGAGGGGTGTTATTTGTTTGACGTGTCTGTGACTTTATGTGCCTATTTGAGTGCGGTTTTTTTGTATCATAGATAATTTTATCCCAAGTGTTGTTAGCTTTGTTTGATGAAAATTGGAGCATTCGTCTCCAAATCAGCTTTTAGTGGAACAAGTCGGGGGTTTTAATTTTGTATAGTTATTTTTAGTTTTGGTTACATGTATGTAGTGCCCCCTCTAGATTTTATTTGTTAAATAAATCTTATGAAACTTTGATAGTTAAATACTATCAAACTACGTGGGGCTGATACAAGACACCTATACTCTTGATTTCATCAGTTACTTTATATATCTTGTAGTTTTTGAGTAAAATGCCTGTGACACACGGACGGACGGATGGACGAACGGACATGACGAACCTATAAGGGTTCCGTTTTTACTATTTTGGCTACGGAACTAAATCCCACACAAAACTGCCTCACAGCCCTGAGTAGTGACGAAGCTAATTTGGACAGGGTGCAAATAACCGTGGGTCACTTTTAGATTTTTGACGTCATAACATCTTATAAATCGATGAACGCCGGCTGCACGCACGAAAAAGCATGACTCATTGTCACGTTCCGCCTGAGCCGAGCGTGCGAGCGAGAGCGCGGAGCAAGCGATAGCGAGGCATAATCGGCCTAAGCGTTCGGCTTGTGAATTCATAAAAGTACTTATTGAATTTTGCATCAATCTTTTTTTATACGTTATCATGTAAAATGATTGTCCATAAACCGACTTTACAGACAATCATTTTTTTACGACACACTATGACAGTATGGTAGACCGAGGTTGTCTCACGGGTTGGTGGTCACCTCACCCGACGGCCATATCAGAAAACTGAACGAACGAATAAGTTAATCAACCGTTGTGAAAAGATCGCGAGAACTATATCTACGAGGTAAATATAACTCTCGCCATCTTTCGACACCGGTTCTTAGTCCATTACGGCCGCTGCGGCAACCGACCAGCGAGAGAACCTTACCCGGTCTCCCTCTCTTAAGTGTCATGGAACTCCAATGGTAGGTATTTAGTCCGTCTAGAGGATCTTTTGAAGCGTAAAGTAATAATTTCCCTGTTTAGCATTAATCTTTGACTGGTCGGGGATGCCTTTATGGCTCCTTGTATTGTGAAATGAAATTTAAATAAATAAATAAAGTGAAGACGGCATCTTGAAATCCAAAATAGATGCCATTTCGAAAATCCATTAAAAAAACCTAGAAAACGACACCTATGACTTCTGTACCATTATAAAGTTGTAAAAATTAAATATCTATCTGTACATTGAAGATATTTTCAAAACAATGATTGTCACGGACTATTTGGAGGTCACAGAATTAAAAATATTTTTTTAAGGATTTTTATTACGTTTGTATTTGTCGTTGTGGTTTCATCACGACGAATCGGCTAAACTCTGGGGTCAGTCCGTCATGTCTGAGGATCGTGGTCAGCATCAGGGTTACACCTGGAGCGGATGATCTGCCTCCATTGGTTTTTGTCTAGCGCGTCTCTCACAACCGTGAAGAATTTGGAGGACGACGAGTCTTTCAGTAGATCGGTCCATCTTGTTGGTGAACGACCGCGCAATCCTTTGCCTTCAGTGTTCCCAACCACAATCACACTGAACTTTTTAAATATAGACATTCTAAATTTTCAGGTTTTTTTCGTTGATGTTGTTATTCGCAATGTCGCAAGCGAATACAATTTTGGTACCCGACAACTGTCCTGAAGGCTACCGCTCTCTCTGGAACTGTCAATGAAAGAGGAGAGGAGCAGTGTGACTGTGTACCGTTTTACCAGTGCAGTTGGAACCATGTGAATTATAAAAGGTGAGTACCTATTGTGACGCAGGAAAACCAAAGTAACTGACATCGATGAACTGTCAAACAACTCATAAAGTAACAGAAGGCGGAGCACGTTGCTTGTAGAAACGATGGCCGTTGGGACAGCAGGGTTCTCGATTTTTTGAACTTATTTTGAACTGGGTAAATCTGGCTAGGCCAGTAATCGGATTCGGTGGAGGGAGCGCAAAACCACAAACGGGAATGCTTGCTGCGGCAACTTAAAAGTTGGGTTTGAGATGCAGTGGTCACAAAGACTGTGGATGGTTCTCGAGTTGTGACCACGAACTAGAGGATGCAGCTTGGACAGGCTTCTACTAGGTGGACAGACGGAAAGCCATTGTTTTATTTCCGACTCACGCTTTTCTTCGTATGATGTTGTGTCATAAAAATTAATACGTTAGGTTTGATTGATAAAAGTACTGAAAAGGTGCAGATACATCTTAGTGGACGAAATTAAACAATTGGGAAAAGTAACCATATTAGGGCCTTATCACACTTAGCAAGTTACGAGCGAATTTTGTATGAAGGCGATCACGCAGCGAGTTCGCCGCGACTGATATTTGTATAGAAAACACGCTCGCAACTCGCAAGTGTGATAAGGCCCTTAATGGGATAATTATAAGCAAGAAAATTTGTGAATAAGTTTAGATGTTTGCTACTTAATAAAGCTTTTGTCGTCGAACAGATAAAGATTAAAAATTTGGCACACAGAAGAGCTTATGGATTAAAATATAGGGTAAGTAATGAATTATTCCCAACGCGGGCGACGCTGATATTTAGCCTCATCTCATCATCATCATACCAGCCCAAGGACGTCCACTGCTGGACAAATGCCAGCCCCAAGGATTTCAAAACAACCAGGCGTGTGCCGCTCTTATCCAACGGTTTCCTACGATCTTCAGATCATGAGTCCATCTTGTTGGGGACCTTCCACTCGGCATCGTCCTGTATGCGGTCGCCACTCAAAAACTTTTTGCCCCTGCGGCCATCGGTTTTACGAGCAATGTGCCCCGCCCACTGCCACTTAAGTCTAGCAAGTCTCTGAGCTATGTCGGCGACCTTGGTTCTTCTGCGGATCTCCTCATTTCTGATTCTATCGCGCAAGAAAACTCCGAACATAGCTTGCTCTATTGCCCTATGAGACTTTGAGTGATAATTAGTCTATAAGTTAGCAAATCGTTACAAAAACGATTCATTTCCAATAATACTTTGCTTTTAATAAATATATCTTTTTTGTCAATAGTATAACTTTATTGACAAAAAAGATACAACAGTCAATTGAAGTCCCTAACTTTTGAGCTAGGTTACAAAAATCTATGTTACAACAGTCAGTGTATGTCCCATGCATATTATTTTGTGGTCTTTGATAAATTTAGGCTTAGAAGATTTGTAGCTAATCAGCAATTAATTTTATACATAAAGTCCGACTTCAGCATTGTTGTAGGCTTTGTCTCATTTGTGTCTATGGAAAATAATGACTGTGTCGTCCACGTAAATTAAATTTTGTCCCATTGTAAGAGATTAATTTGATTTTGGTGTTGACACTAGTCATTCATATAAATTAAGAAAAGACTCGGGCACAGAATATTTCCTTGTGAGACTCTATAATCAACTGGAGCGTTATTACTAATATACCGACTAATTTTGACTTGTTGCGTGCTATTACACAAAAAATCTTAAATGAACACTTCCTCTGATACCAAAACAGTATAATTTAATCAAAAAAGTAGGCATCGAGACAGTATCGAATGCTTTGGCTTGGTCAAAAAAGACGCCTTAGCATTTTTTACCTGCATCAAGCTGTGAAGTAACATAGTTCATAGATCTTCGTACTATATTGTATAAAATAATGTGTGAAACTGTTTTTATGACTTTCATGTACTTTAACGACATACATACATTCCGACTGACACTTACTAAGGCACTATTATTGCCATTGTAATTTTCACGTGACAGCTGAATGTATGACGGGAAGTTCTTGAATATATTTATAAAACCTGCTAATCTGCCATTATATGTTCATGCAAATGAACTACATTAATTAATTTACTTCTTAATTAATTCATTAACCTTCTACGGCCCAGAGTAAAGTATGCACATTTGAATTTCGAACCTTTTGGCATTTGACGAAAATTGAATACTCGATTATAATTTGTTCTAGTGCATTAGACCTCAGGAGGGTATAAATGTATTTTTATTCATTAATTCCATCATTTATTGCTTTAAACAGAACCAAGTGTAAGGCGTCCGAGGTGTGCTGCAGCAGAGGCGCCCTCAAAGAAGAGGTCTGTGGCTGGGGCGCCATCGGCACAGCTGTCAATGAAACACAGCCCAATGAGTTCCCGTGGGTGGTCGCTATCTTGGAGTACGTAATCATAATCATCAGCCCCCCCCACCCCTCACTACCAAAACCAGAGCAAGTACGAGCGGAGCTTTTCCCGGCCAAGCATGAATGAGCGTGTCTAGGTGTCATCGTGCCATCTCCGTCTGGGTGCCTCACTCCTCTAAGACCAACCTTCCTACCGTTGGGATCACTTGGATGGAAGGTTGGTCTGAGAGAGGGCCTCACCGCCTGCTACCGTCGTGGGGCATCCACCAAGTAGCTAGGTGCGCCCACTTCTGAGGATGCATGGAGCGAACATGACCAGCCCAGTATTTAGATATCATAATTTATCTGTATGATATATCGTCCCCTAGGACCCATAGTACAAGCATTGCTAGCTTTGGGTCTAGATCGATTTGTGTAAGATTGTCCCTGATATTTACATTATTATTGTCGTTGATAGCGTGGCCACAAATGAAACTTGGTCTCGCCGGGAGTACATCGGCGGTGGCTCCATCATTCACCCGCTAATTGTGCTCACTGCGGCGCACAAGGTCGCGGGGAGGAATTCGGAAAAGGTTAAAATTTATTACTAATCTGCAAGCTTTGCGGAGGGAGGAGATATTCTTAACTCTATGTGTTTGATGCACCCCGAGAAGCCCAAGCAAAGATTGGTTGAAATCCGTTCAGCCGTTTTGATGGAGGTTCGCCGTAAAACACATAGAAATAAAAAAATATACGTAAAAAATGTTTTTGATTCATTAACCTTCATATAACCAGTTTAGTAGTTTATCCTATGGACGTAACCCGACGTCTGAAACTTCGAATTAAAACCAACGAGGCTTAATTAGAATAAATTATCATATTTATACGCGATTAAGCCCCGTTTTGTTGTGTTGTGATAATGACTGAAAATCGTATAAGTTTCAATCAGTGTTTAGATATAGATAAGCTGTAGTTACTAAGCATAATAATTTTGTTCAATTGGTTTTGGTTTCAAAGAGGCGGAACCTACTTAGCAAAATCAAAACAGAAAAGATAACCTTCAGTGCCTACCTTTTTTGTGCTTTTACGAATATAATTGGTTCTGGGATTAGTTTGATTTGTATTAAATTGTCCCGTAATATTTATTATTATTATTTATTATTATGTATAATTATAATTATTTCAGATGAAATGTCGCGCGGGTCAGTGGATGCGTCTTGCCTATGAGCCTAACATAACCCAGGATCGGCTCGTTTCTTATATCTATGTCCACCATGCCTATGACAGAGGTAAGCTTATTTTTTATGTTATAGGGACCAAACGAGCAGACAGATGGTCTGATGGTAAGCGATTCCATAGACACCTGCAACACCAGAGGAGTCACAAGTGCGTATTTTCCCTTTACCCACATCATATTTTAAGGATTGTTTTGGAACCTGGCATTGAATTTAACTAAATAGGCCTGGCTAGATCTTACCAATAATCGGATTCAGTGGGGGATCCAACGCATACTCACAAACGAAAATGCCAATGTGCGGCCACTAAAAGGAGGAAGGGACGTGACTTCTGGTGTAAGGGAGACAAAGAATCGGACATAAGAGAATGAGACTTGAATTGAATCTGGACGTTCCCGCTGACGCGGTTGACTCTAACACATCGTCCGACGAGTTTGCAGTAGCTATCCTTTCCATGGCTGCTGTGATCTCGTCATCCTAATCAGGGAGCACGTTATTAGCATGCCAGGTAGACCGATCTTTTAGCAAGCAGCTTCTGTGGGATGAATCCTTCGAGGGATCGGGGATCTAAGTAAGTCTCGTTGCATTAAATATTTCGATAGAAACGAGTATTCATCTCAATCTAGAAATAGTAATATTTCCTATGCTGTACGATAAGGAAAGGACAGGAAAGCAGTTCAGTAGGCTACTAGGAACTCAATAGGTAGGCTTTCTGCTCATTGCAAGTTTTCGCTAGGTTTCGTACAAAAAAATACAATATAAACTTATTCCGAATGTAATTGTTTAAATTATTTAACAAACTGATAATTCTATATTCTATGTAAGAACCTACCATATGTAACCTCGGTATCGAAGGTGAAGGCATCCTCTAAAGATTTCCGAGTCTCCTTGTTCTGTGCGGATGATACCATCTGTCCACCGGGTGGTTGGTCTACCTCTCTTTCCAAGATATCCGTTCTAAGATGATATCCTGGGGTCCATCGATTATCTGTTAATCTAGCTATGTTTCCAGCCCAGCGCCACTTAAGTTTTTTGCCGTGATGTAGAGCATCAGTAATTTTCGTCTTTTTCCTAATAGTTGTATGTGGTATTTTTTGGATTCTTTTAATTTTTAATATACATCTCTCCATACCCCTTTGACACGATCTAATTTTAGATTTCGCTTGATGTGGGTGAACTCCCATGTTTGGCTAGCGTAGGTTTATGATGGCAGTATCCATAACTTTTTGCTTGATTTTGATCGGAATTTCTTTTCATAATTTCTTTCCCAAACTTTTTTCAAGGATTATTTGTGACTCCTTTCTATTTCATGCTCTTTTCTCTGCTTCTTAAAGCATATTACTTTACTTAGATATACCTATGTATATACGTATCAACAAACTCTAGGGCTTCATTCTCCTCGTAAACAGGAAACTTAATATGGTTTGTCATAGTATTGTTTTTGCCTAGGCCTAGAAATTAGTCAATTTCTAGGCCTACCTGCTGACTTGCGGCGTGAAAAGCATTTAACATTGACTGCAGCTCGATTGTCTTTTCAGACAGCAAAACAATATCTTCAGCAAATCTTCAATGACTTAACCAGTGATTGCGGCACATGTCTTGAATATATTTATACTGATTTTTTTCTATTCTAGTTACCCAATGACACGTTGTAGCACTGACATTAATATTTTTCCACGATCCACAATCTTGGTTATGAAAGTCTTAAATTCCTTTATATTTTCAGAGTATTTGGCGAATGACGTTGCGTTGCTAAAGCTGGTGGAACGCTTCGACGTCTCACAGCCGGCGGTGCGGCTTGTGTGTGTAGGCAAGAGCCTGCCTCGTAGCTCCGAATGTTTCGCCATGGGGTGGGGGCGCCGGCAGTACAATAGCTCCGATGAGGATGCAGATAAGCTCAAAAAGGTCCGTTTCCGATCCACTTGGTCTAGGATATGACATCTAAGCCTTGGACCTCAAGTGGAACTTCAGACTTTGCTGTTCAAACGAACTACTCGAAATCATTGTGGGTTAAATTGATTTGTCGGTGTATAAAATATGCTTCTGCGATAATCAAGTTATACCTTGACTGATTTTCCTTTCGCAAAAACATCCCATCAGTAATTGGAGGTAAAATAGCATCTTAATCGGAATTCAATTCTGTCCTATTCCTATGGTATCCGTGAAGGGCGCGTGACAACCCATAGCTAAATTATTATCCAAGGAACTTCATAGATGCAGGTATAACACGTCTGGCGGTGAACAATTTTGCTAGTCTAGGTACAAAGTGCCGCGAGGAGAAAAATATTTCGGTTTGGATAACACACACTAACTAAGCAAACCGTTGAAATACATTCATATAAAATTTGTCCCATTATCAAAATATAATCCGCACTGTGTGAATACCCCCTGTTTTACAAGAATAATCCAAATGGTAATAGGAAAGTCTGAAAACTATGCATTCACAGAATTGTATCAAGATGGATATCTTTCATACAGTATCTGTTTCTTGTTGGAAAAGTATAGGGAAATAGTAAACCAAGGAAGATGTCAAAAGTCCATGAAAAATTTGTAATGTCAAGGTTGCATGGAAGAAAGATTTTGAATTTGAATTCAATCCAGGTACAAGTACCACTAGTGTCCCGAGAGGTCTGCTGGCGGGCTCTGCAGGCGGTAGACGATGCCAGGCGGAGACAGAGGGGGCAAGAGCCGATTGTAAGACGCGAACTGCACTCGTCGCTTATGTGCGCAGGGGGCCTAGAAGCCCAGGATACTTGCATCGGGGACGGCGGCTCGCCTCTGGTCTGCCAGCTTCAGGTAAATGATGTTGACGATGATATTCAGAGAGGACTATACATGAATGGATGAATAACTATTCACTTGATCGTATGACAAATTAATAGGTTTTATAGATTCACATATTGATTTGCATAACCCCCCATACTTGAACTGACATTATGCATGAATCCATCGATGTTCTAAATATAGTCTTCGCCGTCCGTTGTCAGTGGTTTGTGACCCTCAGCCCATTTGGCCCTTGTGGGAACTTGTACCTCAAATTTCCTTTGGAATACATACCTTAGCTGCATTTTATACTCAAGGTTTAGAAGAGTAGTTTAGAACGGCATATCGCCTTGGAATGTACAGCAATTTTCGCGGCATATGTTTTGGGTAACAAATGGCTTCCACGGCTTTATGCTTCATTTTTTATGTGGCCCCTTGAAGAGCTATTTGACTAAGCCAGTCCTTAAGCCAATAATTTGAAATAATTATCTTACATGGACTGGCTTCATCAATGGCTTGACGACAATCCAATGTAGTGGGCTGTCTCTATTTACACTATGCCAATATTGGACTGGCTTAGTGGAATGGCTCTTCAAATGGCCTCATGTAAACGGGGAATTTGCGAATTCCGTCGGCAGCCAGTTATCCCTTCAAGTGATGTTTACCGACTGACGCACCCCAACAACAACGAACAGACAATGGATTACAAACCACAGACGCAGACAGTATGACCGAGGACCATTAAAACAAGATGACTGACAATCTCCATACAAAAAGCTTTTCCCCGATTATGTACAACGCCATCTATGTATAAGAATAGTTTTTTTACAATTATTCAACTTTGCAAGCGTGACAGAGTATTTAAATATTACGATTTATTTATTAGTGGCTATTTGCAAACTAATTGTTACTGTACATTGTTTCTCTTTTTCAATCATAACATCGCTAAATGTTAGGTTTTAATGCGCCATCTAGTTTTTGTCACGACAATCCAAAGTATGGCGACCTGTCAGTCCTCTTGTTTTAATGGTCCTTGGTATGACTTAACTAGACGCGCCGGAAAAATGAATAAAAAAAAGATTGCATTTAAAAGAAAGGTATACCGGATTACAACATATATTTTAAATGACTTATTATTTATTTTAGAAACAGTTTTATACAAGGGTAAATCAAAATTACAAAACAGGTGTCTCAAATGCTATGGCAGCTAACGTGTGTCCTTGGTAGTTCACCATCTTTCCGCTAGATGTGGCTACACCCCACTTCCACCGCTTACCAAAAGATGGCGCTGCTTTATATAATGTAGTAGAATGCTTACATTTGAATTACTTTGTTACAGTATTATTTTATTTGTAGTTATAGTTGCGATGCGATTGTAATCGTTTATTTCTGTGTGGCAGTATAACTCGACGCATGCGCGCTGGGCGGTGTTCGGGCTGGTGGCGTGGGGCGTGGGCTGCGGCGCGGTGGGCGCCCCCGGGGTCTACGCAGACGTTGGCCAGTATTACGGGTGGATAGTGAAAATTGCTGTCTTAGAAGATATCGTTTCTAAGTTATGAAAAGTAATGCGCTTTCCCTCTTTATTTGTCTCTATAAGGCGGAGAAAAAAGTCATAAGCCTCTTTGTTTACTTCAGTATAAGGACCATTAAAACAAGAGGACTGACACTACGATCCAAGGAGATATTCTAGCAAAAACTAGATGGTGCTTTAAAACTAAACATTTAACGATGTTATAATTGAATAAAGGAACATAGTATAGCAATAATTAGTTCGCAAATAACTAATAACAAATAAATCGTAACATTTAAATACTGTGTCACGCTTGCGAAGTTGAATAATTGTAAAAAATAATTCTTATACATAGATGGCGTTGTACATATCGGGGAACGGCTTTTTGTATGGAGACGGTCAGTCCTCTTGTTTTAATGGTCCATGCTTCATTATCAAAAGTAGTAGAAATCTGTTTAGCCGTTTTGACATAATGAAGTCACAAAGACACATACAAGCTTACAAAAAATCTAGTAAAAAAAATATTTTTCGTTTCAGTGACCATCAAATAGTCTGTTACACTTCTTTTTATATATCTTCAAAGTACAGACATTTAATTTTTGGGGCATTTTCAATTGAATATGTATCATCAACTAGAGGTTAGTGAGTCACGAAATGACTATTTATGTCAATATAGCATACATTTTGTTAGAAAACTGACAGACTAGACACCATTTAAATATATTTTAAGTTTCATCTAACCGTAACATTTCAAATAAAATTGTAATAGTACCTACAGATAATGATAAATACGAACCGGGTAATATAATAATGTTAGGGTAAGTGAATGTTTGTACGGAACCCTCGGTGCGCGTGTCGGACTCGCACTTGTTCGTTTTTTATTCCAGCTTGACTAGTTACCCAATAACTTCATCTTTTCCTGAATGTTTTTTACCAATTTTGGCGTTCAAATTGTCCATTAAAATAATACTGCTAGTCTTAGCCGAGTCGATCCGGAGATTTATAAAAAAGTTTTTATTACTTCATCAGTGCATCTCTCTGTAGGCGATAAACTTGAAGATAATAAAAAATATAAATCACAAACGCAACTTCCAAACTGACCATTATACAATAAAATATGCACTTTGTCGGTAAGGTAGGAAGTTTATTAAACCAAATTGCAACTATATAAATAAATTACCACCGGTTTCACCGGATCCTCCGGGCATCAGTGGGAAAATAAGTTGAGACAATAAGAAAATCTCTAGATCTCCAATGCCACTACGATGCACTCATGTCGGAAGTAAAAGCAGTGATTCAAGAGCTGCCAGAACAAGATAGAGCCACCAAGACAAAAGTAAGCACAGAGTGAAGAACGGAAAAACTATGCGGTAAAAGAAGAACGAAACAAGTACGTGAAAAGATCAAGAAAATAAGCAAAGAAATAAACAGGAGTCTACCTCATAGAGAGCGTACTTTTGGGACTTATATACTTTAAACCGGAGCAATTAAGGAAGCATAGAATCTTAGCAACAATTTGGAGTGGAGAGTTAAATTGAGAAATAAATCTGGCAAGCAAGTTACAAGAAGACTGGACAGGACAGTAGCGACTGACTTCTTTCTATCTAATCAAATCAAATCATTTTATTTCTAAGAATATGGTATATTTGGTTGGTATCAAGTGTCTTAGTGCGACATATTCGGCCAGTATTGGCGTAGAAATGTTATATTATATATTGCTAACAAAACATGTCAAAATGATATTAAATTAAAATTAAATGTACTGTCTACTAACATGTCAATCACTACCACAATATTTTTTTTAATGAGCATGTCAATAAATATAAAACCATAAATTAATTGTCGATTAACATGTCAATTACTATTAACTAAAGATTTATTATGATAAACAGTTCAATTACTATTAACTAAGAATTATTTGGTATGGGACGCTACATGCGTGGACACCCTGGCACCGTCCCATATTCCAGGCACCAAAAATTATGCTGGTGCGACGGCTTCGTCTGCTGAGAGCCTCAAACGCCGTAAATATGCTGCAATCGGCAGCAGTTACTTGTTTACGGCGTTTGGGGTAGAAACTCTGGGGCCATGGGGGCCTTTTTTTTATACTACTAAGGTGGCAAACAAGCGTACGGCCTGCCTGATGTTAAGCAGTTACCGCAGCCTAGCGCGCGTCGACTTTTCAAGGAACTGTCGACGCGTCTTATAGACGAAACATGTGACCAGAGGGCTGGCTACTATTGCGCCCAGCGAATCAGCATTGCCATCCAGCGTGGCAATGCGGCCAGCCTTCTGGGCACACTCCCCAGCGAAAGGGATTTAGGGGAATTTTTGTATTTGTAAATACTTATGTTTATGTAGGTAGATCCGTAGAGTAGTTTTATATTTAATTTATAATAGTCTTATCCATTACTGTTTTTTATATGCTATTGTGTTATTGAAATTCAAATAAAGAAATTCAGAATTATTTTGATAAACATGTCAATTAATATTAAAAATAATTACCATACAAAATAACATGCACCTTTATAAAACATGTACATATATATATAATATTTTCTTCTGTTTCCGCGATTATTACTCATGTAAATAAAACAATTTAACGGATTATATCGCGTACATTATCTCATTTGAGAATTGTAACTTTGACAGAGGAAAATTATATCTTTTCTCAGTCCACCCGTGACCATGGAAAGCTGAAAAACTTCCAAAACGTCGGGAACTCAAAAGAGATAATATACGCGATGTAATCCGTTAAATTGTTTTATTTAAATGTATATATATATATACATTTGATCCAAACATCTTCAATTTTTGCCTCGGTTGATAAAGTTTGAGTGGATTTCTACAAACCACCGTCAGTAGCTCAGCTACTTGTTTACCATGTGGAACGTAACTCTACTTCTCATCTGAGTGTTTTACGTTTACACTGGAATCGCTTTATAAATATAACTGCGTCTATGGGACAAATACGTCATTTAAGGAGAGTGAAGTATTGTTGTTCAGGCACTGGTCCGACGAAAAACTATTAGCTAACGGCGATTGTCTCGCCTAAGAAAAGAACAAAAGATATAGATCGTGTGTTAGTAAAAGAGACACATTATATTAATCGCTGGCTGTTCACACTGCCAGAACTCTCTCTCTACTAGTTTGTCGCAGCGATAAGAGCGATAAGATAAAACTAGCTCAGCAGTACTCGCTCAGCGATGCTCGCTTGGTGGTTAGAGCTCACGCTGCGAGACGGCACTAGTCCCACCGCCGGCGAGGAAGCAAGCAACTATCGACTATTTTCTCGCCCAACTCGCTCATGAAACGCACAATAGATGGAGACTCCGTGTCAATAAAAGAGATGCATATATGAGAGAGTTCTTGCCGGCAGTGTGAACAGCCAGCGGTGATTTTATAGCGCTACCGAGCGAGTGGTGCGAGTAAGCCCGTCGCACTGGAACACTCGCTTATAGCCGAGCGACAAAACTATTCGAGCTACACCCTCGCTTCTGCTCACCAACTCGCTTCTAGTGTCTAACATTCATCGCTTCTCGCTCATCGTCGGCGGGGGGACCAGTGCCTCGAGGCAGGTAAAATTAAGCCAACTACGTACCTACTATTTTATTGAACTCTATCCCATTAAAGATTGTGGATAAGGTCAAATACCTGGAACACATTCTCACGAGCGACCTAAAAGATGATCTGGATGTAGAAAGAGAGCGCAGGGCGATGGCGGTTCGGACTAATAAAATAAATAATGAAACTAAAATAAAAATACTTTATTTCAGACCGGATGATCCATAGCATGTTAGTAACAATTAACTTAGATCAATGGATTATAGTTCCTTTGCTGTTCCGCGAACTTGTGTCTTGGTTAGATGTGACAATAAATTGTGCTCACATGCGCATATTTTCATGCAGTTTCCATAAAAAAATACGCATGCAAATACAACAAACCAACACCAAACAGTATAATCCTCGACACGTGTTTCGCCTCTCTACGAGGGATGATCAGGAGATGTTGACGGTCCGGCGGCGTCCACCCGAGAAAACAATTTTTTTTCGTTTTTTATGGAAACTGCATGAAAATATGCGCATGTGAGGACAATTTATTGTCACATCTAACCACGACACAAGTTCGCGGAACAGCAAAGGAACTATAATGCATTGATTTAGTATGGAATTCCGCAAAGTAACGCCTGAATCTATCAATTATTTACAATTAACTTAATACTAAATTAGTAACACTTAACTAATAATTTTGTTTTTTAAATAATAAATTCGGCAACGCCCTTGATCTGTCCAACCCAGAACGATAAAATCGGACAATCGAATCTACACGCAATTGCCTGTAGAATGCTGTTGGCGCCTGTTCTCACCCTGCTTACTAGTGAGTAGGTAATGTAAATACCCGCAGGTTTGCTCGTTGCTCACGTGATGTAAGGATCACGTTATTTAAATCGTACTGCCAATCTTTGTACACGAGCTGCACGTGGGTTCGGTATACGAAACGACCCTACAACGCCTTGCGCCTACAATACAACAATGTTTTTAGAACGCTGATGGGGCTGCCTAGCAGGTGTTCTGCGTCGGGCATGTTCTTGGCTGCTCGCACGGATTATTTTCAGACAATAATACGTAAAGATATAGTCTCATTACAAAGTCGTGTGAGACGTACCTAGTCCCAACAGCATTATAGGAAATTGCTGTCAGGTTTGATTGTCCGATCGCACTGGACCGAGAAAATTAAAAGTGTGGCACAATTTATAATATACATACGGAGCTTTACTGGCATATGTATAAATATTATGAATTGCACATACAAAACATTAAATGGAATGGATACATTGGTTGTCCAAAATAAATACATTTGATTTGATTTGAATTATACATTTGACGAATTATGCAATTAATACTGCCCCGCTTAAGGGGGTGCATCGAAAATTTAATCTATTTCTTAGTGAGATTTTTGTCCAAATTAGTATTATGAAACAGGCTGGTTTTTAGATATGTGTTGTTTGACTATATAATCTATTCAGCGCCTAACCCGGAATCATGTTTGCTTAGAATTTACTCGATAGAAAAGTTATCCGAAAACGCGTCTTCATTTTCCGTTTTTTGTCTACTTTGTATAAACGGCAAAATTATGTAAAACTGACATTATTTCCTTTATCTTTTACTTCACTAACCTAAAATGTTAATAAAACATGATAACATCTTCGATTTCATTGTACTTTTACATCTGGCGCTTACGCCAAAAAACCCCAAGCATGTAGTGTATTAACTTTCTCTTTCTTTGATGCGCGCGAGCAATAAATGCGTCCCTTATTACAAATTCCGCTCATTGGCCGGCTCCGCGTTTAGGGCGTGGTTTATGAATGATAATGCAGGCCCTAATGTTTGGCACTGTTACTAATTCAAAGAGAGCGAGGGTCGAAGTAAAGTATTCCATTTCTAAGACGTCATCAAAAGACGCTAAGACTCTAAGAGCCATGGTGGGATTGGTGGGAGACACCTCATACACCAAAATCCATCAACCCGTTTAGGTTGCAAAGCGTCCCCAACAATAGTTATTTGTTATAAGGTGCAAAGTTGTATATTATCCGCGAGTGTGGAATTGAAACCAGAGTGAAAGGATTCTATGGTTGAACTACGAGCGAAGCGAGTGGTTCTAAAATATAATCCTAAGCGTAACACGAGAAGTAAAATACAACTTTGCACCTGTGTGGAACACAAAACTTTTCACACCAATATAACCAATATAAAATATAAAATGATCGAGCACCGCGTACATTTTGCTTAGGCGTAGTTCTCTGCTAACAATGGATTTACATAAGTACGGCCATTTGTATCGTATTTTTGTACGGAACCCTCGGTGCGCGACTCCGACTCACACTTGGCCGGTTTTTGACCGTACATACTTTCGAAAATCATATCCCGCATTGACACAGTCGGTTAAAAAGGAAAACTTCGGCGCGATTTTGCCTTAATGTTACAAATTAGAGTTCTGACGTCTCTATAACCGTTTCGAAATGTGTTTGTCCGTCTGTTACACAAATTAGAGCCTGTGTGAGTGCCTTTGTATGGTACGGAGCAATAGGGAGTGCTTAAAACTAGGAAGTGTACGGGAGTAAAGATATAGGCGAAGGTGACTTTAAAAAGTTTTGAGACCAGCGAGGTTATTGCCTGACGAAATTTTGACACTTGGTATCGGAATCAACTGTGATAGCCCATACAAAATCATGACACTTGATTCTTATTGCGAGCGTCAAACACGTTAGGCAGTAGGGGGGCAGTTTAGAGCGGCGACTTGAAGATTGATAAGCATAGTATTTAGACCAGAGGAGTAAAAAAAAATATACAGGACATTTTTACACAAATCGAACTAGTCCCATGGTAAGCTCAATAAGACTTGTGTTATGGGTACTAGACGACGATATATTTCATAGATATATTTACTTATACAAAACTACTGGACAAATTTTCATAAAACTTTACAGTTATGTACCTTATATATCAGAATAGGACATAGGTTATAATGTATGCCAAATTTCATCCCTTTTAGGGACGAAAAAGGGGATGAGTTTTTTTGACGCTAGGAGCTTGAAATCTTGGTAATATGCTTCATATTTAAAATATCCCGTTTGAGGAAAGACATAAGCTACTTTTCATCCCGAAAAAAGACCTTTTACAATTTTACACAAATCGAACTCGTTTGATTTCAAAGTTACTCTGAAGATCGAAATTCGAAGTTTGTATCGTGTCACTCCTCTCACTCAAAAAACACTTTTTTTTCGATTCAGGGACCATCAAATAGCCCGTTTCATTTATATATTTAACTGTGTCTAGCCGTTTCATTTTATTTCATTAGTCTCTTCAGTCAGAATCGAACGAGCGAGACGAGACTCACCGACTCGCTTTTAACGTCTGGCCTTGGGACTCAAAAGTCCGGCTTTTAAATGTGTGTTTTATTTAATCTTTGTCAAAAATTCTTTTTTCTAGCGTCCGACTTTAGGACCCAAAATTCCCGCTTTCTTAATGGCAACGCTATCTATCTATCAGCCACGGACGTCCACTTCTGAACATAGGCCTCTCCTATAGCTCGCCACAGGGTGTGATCCTGTGCAGACCGCATCCACCGATTCCCCGCGACCCTTACGAGGTCATGCGTCCACCTAGTCGGGGGCTGTCCTACGCTGCGCTTTCCTATGCGTGCCTCGCTAACCGCGACCCAATCACCTCCTTCGCTTTCCATGCTCGTTCCAACCGCCGCCATTAGCGCCACTAACGAGGTGCGCACACGCCGTTTGTCCGCGCCTCTTTAGCGGAGCGCCGGCGATGTGTTTGTTATTTAAAGCTGAACACGTATTTCCGATCTAAAAGCGACTACAATCTACCATACTCGTATATGTACTTACCTACCACCATAATTGTACCTACCTTTAAGCTATGTGATATCCAATAAACGATATTATTATTATTATTTTCTTTCGGATTTTTATATCTCAGCCTGAGCTGGCAAATGATATCATCTACGGGACAAAGCCAAGTAGATTACATTTGGTACTTTTAACTTATGATTGGTCGTCTACTTGTAAAAAATTTCGGACTATTCGGCAAGTGTTAAGTATAGCAGCTTTTTGTAGCTGCATGTTAATGTTTTGTTTCAGATCAATGAGTTTCAGACTGTGATAAAGGTACTTAGGAATGACGCCAGTGGTTGATAAAACTATTGGGACTATGTAGACTTTTTCTTGTTTCCAGATTCTACTTACTTCATCTTTAAGGTCGGTGTATTTGTGAATTTTTTCAGTTAATGTTTTTTGCAGGTTATGAGTGTTCGGGACGGCGATATCAATTGCGATATGATTTGTTTAGTTTGTCTATCAGAGTTATGCCTGGGCGGTTGAAGTGTGTAGTCCTGTCAGTCAGTATTGCGCGGTCAAAGTACATTTTATGAGTATTGTTTTCTAGAACTGAGCTGGGTGTGTATATGTAATATGGAGTATTATTACTCGGTATGAGCTTATGTTTAAATGCCAACTTCTGGTGTATGATATTTGCTACTTGATTGTGTCTGTGTGTGTAATCTGTTTGAATAAGAGTAGGGCACGCTCCAGTGATATGTTGAATTGTTTCTGGGTGACTGTGGCATTTTCGGCATTTATCGTCTGCGAGTTTGGGGTCCTCGATTATATATCTAATGTATTTTTTTGTGTTTATAACATGATCTTGAATTGCTATAATAAATCCTTCCGTTTCTGGGAACAGAGATCCTAAAATTAGCCATTTGTTTGAAGCTAATTGTTATTCGTTCTGTAGCTGACTTAGGATGATGGTTATTATGTTTAGTAAAAATTGTTCGTGTGGTTATTTCTATATGGCTGATATCAGTTTTGGTCCACTTAATGATCCCGAACGAGTAAGTTTAAATTGGTATTGCATAAGTATTTAATGCTTTTATAAGATGCTTTGCTGTTAATTGATTTTTGCAGATAGAGTTAGCCCTTTTTTTAAATTCATCTATTAATGATTTTGATATTTTACTATGATCTATTCCTTTTGATTGCTGATAGCCTAAGTATTTGTATAAATGGTCGGGTTCCATTGCTGTTATTGTGTCTGTATCATTTAATGAGTAATCACCAGGTCGAATTTTGCCTTTAACAATATGGATGGTTTTACATTTGTCAAATCCAAACTGCATGTTAATGTCCTTACTAAATTCTGTTGTTGTATCTATCAGTGTTTTCATTTCCTTTTCTGTTTTTGAGTACAATTTTATGTCGTCCATGTAAATTAAGTGAGATATGCGCGTTTCTTCATGTTCATGTTTCAGGCAAAATCCGCCCCGGCGTTCACAGAGAATGTGAGAGATTGGGTTATTATTAGGTTAGGTTAGGTTATTATTATTATTAATATTATTATTATTATTAACATCATAAGTCTGTTTTCCTTATTCTGTAAAAGACCTACAAAAATATTAGGATTAACCATACTAATATTATAAATGCGAAAGTGTGTCTGTCTGTCTGTTACCTCTTCACGCTTAAACTGCTGAACCGATTTGGATGAAATTTGGTATGGAGATAGTTTAAGTCCCGGGGAGGATATAGGCTACTTTTTATCTCAGAAAAATAGCCTTATCCGCGATAAACGAATTAAATGCGGATGAAGTCGCGGGTAGAAGCTAGTGGTTTATAAATGATGGAGTTCTGAGGTAATACACATAAAAAAAAATACAAGTTCGTACTTATCCTCGTTGATATTGAATACTTAGTTGAAAAATACAGGATGTAAAGAAAAACGAAAAGATTAATAAAAAATGTTATCTATACTATTATAAAGTTGTAAAAATGAAATGTCTGTTCATTGAAGATATTTTCAAAAAAAATAATTGTTACGGTCTATTTGGAGGTCACTAAAACGAAAAAATATTTTTTTTGGATTTTATGTATCTTTGTATGTGTCGTTGTGGCTTCATCACGCAAAATCGGCTACTCAGATTTCCACAATTTTTGGTACACGGGTAGCTGAGTATCTCCAGATGGTTATAGGATACTTTTTACCCGACTACGCTGAAGAAAAAACGAAGGGTTATGACTTTCTCTCCTCCGCGAACGAAGTTGCGGGCATCTTCTAGTTTATAATATAGTACACACTATCAGAACAAAAATGGAATATGTATGTAATGCGAAAATATTAAAATCATTTTACTGGTGGAGATGACAATCCGTGTCATTGCCGAACAATTTTTTGATGCATTTTTAGCGGGGGGTGATGTAAACACGTACAGCACACTACGGAAATATTCTTTTTTCTACAAACGCACACTATTATAACAAAAACACCTAGAAACTAAAACAACGGAACGCAGCATTAGCTGTCAGCCTAGCCGTCAGATCTTCTCTCTCTACCTTATCTAGCTGTCACACTAACTGCACACATCTTTTGCATCATTGATAATTATAATGTTATAGACTTTAAATTATAAATGAAACTCCCAAGACATCATAAACGTGTTTTATTTATAATAATAGGTATATGGCGCAGCCGGAAAACAACACCCACACGCTGACAATTTACAATACAAACAGACGGGTGATTTCGCGATTACTTTGACAGAGGGCAATGTATCTGAATGGCATCTCCAGTGGTTAAATGCCCTTAGATAAAATACCACATTTATACGTTTTCACCTGAGAGCGAAAGAGATGAACGATTCAAACCTCGAAATTCCAGTTCAGCAGTAGACTTTCTGTTTACCAACTCAGAAGCCACTTGTTTCACAAAAGCGTCAATAAAATGACAAAAAAGGGCGCCAAACGTGAGGCCCTTTAAAAGGGTGCGCAAAGCACACAAGGTTTAGGTGTTAAAATCGTCGCTAACAGATAGACAAACATACGGGTACTTACAGGCGGCCGTGACTCGTTCAATACTTCGGAAAGGAATTCTCAATTCTAACTTTAAAACTACTGAGGGATTCAATCATATCATGTACACTAGCGGTTACTTGAAGTGGCAATGGGCAGGGCACATTGTCCGAAGAAGCGATGGCCTTTGGGGCAGAAAAGTTTTTTATACGATGATAGACGGGCAAGATTCCGGTCAAAAATCTTGAAGTCGTTTTTTCACCAGTATTTTTATTATTGAAAGTTTGTTTTATAACATACAACAAAAAAAGTTGTCAACATCCCTATTGAAACAAGAGCAAGCGAAAGGATTCAATTGTTGAACCACGAGCGAAAAATAGGATCCTGAGCGTAGCGAGTGTTTCAGCATGCGATAAATAAAATACAACTGCACCCGTGTGTAACACAAAACTTTTCACCTCACTATAGCGATAAAAGTGCAACAAAAAAAAAGTAATGCATACTTAAACACGCTCCAAGGACAAATTACTTTCCCCACTAGTGGATACAATGCGTTTTTACTCACTTGTCTAAAAGGATAAAAGACGTTTCCGAGCTAGTGAGGGGAAAATATACATGCATGCATACCCTGGTCAACTGGGATAATTGCGTTTATGGGACAAATGCGTTTTAGGGTTCCGTACTTCAAAAAGAAAAAAACGGAACCCTTATAGAATCACTTTGTTATTGCCCGTCCGTCCGTCCATCTGTCTGTCTGTCTGTCAAGACCCTTTATCTCTGGAACGCGTGGAGGTATCGAGTTGAAATTATAACTATATATTCAAGTTTACGGTCCCTTGAAGCTGTGAAAAAATCAAACTTCTAAGAGTCCCCAACAAGCTCGGTTCTCCATACAAACGTAGTTACGCTATCATTTTAAAACAACTAGCTAGTTTGCTCTGAAACTTTGTACTTAGAATAACTTAAGGTATATTTCGTTTGAAATAAATAATTTAATGATAATCAATATCAAACGAACCATTATTATGAGCGTTTTACGTTTTGTTATCTATCAAAAGTTACTTAAACGTCTTAAACACGCTTCAAGGTCAAATTACTTTCTCCTCTAGTGGATAAATTGCGTTATTACCCACTTGTCTTAAAGGATAAAAGACTGTTTTCCGAGCTAGTGAGGGGAAAAATATATTATTCACTAAAACCTGGAGAAAATTCTTACAAATTTTATAGCCTTCATATTATATAAATTTCATATTTCTATTACGTTAATAATGTGCTTCTTACAATAATGGGCTGAAATTGACATTATTAGTCTCACATTCAAGCTTTTACATCGAGTATGTGCTCTTTGATCGCTCAATGAATCAAATTAATGTGAAGAATATATTTTATACCTATTAGGCCACCTATTTTATATTGAAATTAATATTATAACACAGAGTTCGATTATAAGGGCATAGTTCCATAGTGGCCTAAGGTTCCAATTCGTCGACTTAAAAAACCGATTGAGTGCGAGTTGGAGCGCACCGAGGCTTCCGTACAAAATATATACTACAAACGGCCGTATCTTTGAAAATCCAGTGTTAGCAGAGCCTGGCTCCTAAGCAAAATGTAGCCGTATATACGGCTGGTTTTTAGCGCATATATCGTACGGAACCCCGATGCACGAGTACGTCTCGCACCTAGTCGGTTTTTTGAGTCAACTAATTGTAACCCTAGGCCACTATAGAACGATGTCAAAGTGACATCTTATATGTAATAAGTAAGATTTTATTAAATACCGTCACTTTGTCATAGCTCCACGGTGGCTAGAATTCCAACTGATTACTTTTATTTTACGAATTAGGTATCTAGAAAACTAACTCAAACGTGCGGTACGTTTGAGTCAGTTTTCTAGATACCTAATTCGTTAAATAAAAGCAAGATTCGTTTCGTACCAATTGTTCGAAACAGTCTCTCGATCCGATGTTAATTCCGAAGGAAATTTTCGAGGAAAAATGTCCCGAATTATAGACCGGAATCTGTCGAGAGTTCTTGACTGTGATCCGGATCTGATACGCTGGTAGCACACTGGGGTAGTCAAGAAGGAAAGAAAAGATGTTATTTAACGTCATAAATATAAACAAAGTACATCTATCCTATTCTATGTTCCTATCTATATTATAAAAGTGAAAGTATGTATGTACGTTCCACTATTGCGAAAAATTACACAATAGATAATTTGCGTAAAACTCTGCAGTAATATAGCTTAGATATCAGAATAGGATATAGGCTACAATTTTTAAGGATATTCATTCATAAAATGGGTTTTTTAACAATAAATGGAAACGCCTTAGAAAACCCCAAGTTTTGTTCATTGTGACATTTTTATTGCAAAGTTCAAGATTACTAAAACAATAGGGATTTATGTAGTGTGATCAAACTGACCTAATTTTAATTGTTTGTTACATTTACACATTTCATCCCTCTGCGCGAGCTAAGCCGCGGGGAAAAGATAGTACTATAAATAAAGTATATAAAGTTGTAAAAATGAAATGTCTGTACATTATAGATATTAAAAAAAAAGATTGTTTCGGACTATTTGGAGGACACCGAATAGAAATATATATTTTTTGGATTTTTTGTTCGTTTGAATGTTATTGCGGCTTCATCACGCCAAATCGGCTAAACGGATTTCAACTATTTTTGGTACACGGGTAGCTAGGTATCTTCAGATGGTTATAGGATACTTTTAACGTTACGACACTGAAGAAAAAAAAGAGGGTTATGATTTTTTTCTCCGCGGACGAAGTTTGCGAGCATCTTCTTAGTTTTAAATAAATCTTCAAATCTTCTTTTAATAACTGTAGGGGAAGGTAAGAGAAAGTGTCTCAAGGGCTGATTGTCACAGCGGCCATAATAGACTATGAACTTATTCGTTCGGTCAGTTTTCTGTTATGGCCGTCGTGTGACAACCAACCCGTGTGACAACCTTACCCGGTCTCCCCTATGTTTGGATTACCTTTTGTATCTTCTCGGGTCGACGCGGGACCATCAACATATCCTGGATCTCCTGATGATGCCTCGTAGAAAGGCGAAACACGTGTTGAGGATTATACTGCCTGGTGGTGGTTTGTTGTATTTGCATGCGTATTTTTTTTTGTGGAAACTGCATGAAAATATGCGCATGGAAGCACAATTTATTGTCAGATCTAACAAAAATACTATCTCATGGAAAATCAAAGGAACTATAATCCATTAATGTTTGGATTACGTCGACTTAGAAGCTTCAACGGACTGCAGACATTAATAGTTGATGTTAACTTGATACCTCCATGCGTTCGTAAGAAAAAGGGTCGTGACAGACAGACAGACGGGTCAGACGAATAACAAAGTGATCCTATAAGTGTTCCGTGTTTTCCTTTTGAGGTACGGAACCCCAAAAATAAATTTCAAAATAATACTTCCAGTGTATCCCCGGATTGTAATTCGCGAAAAATATGTCAAGTGCGTTTCGTCCCGTTTGCTAAGATTTGACATCGATCCGAGGAGCTAAACAGCCCAAACAGTACAGTCCGCGTGGCATAAAGTGCTAAGACTCCTTTAAGAAGTTTTATTGGTAAAAATCGGACAAGTGCAAGTCGGACTTGCGCACCGAGGGTTTCGTACAAAATATACTATACAAAGATAAGATAAGATAATTTTATTTCACAATAAAAATTACAATACAAATTTGCTTATAATATTTTCTTCTGTTTCCGCGATTATTACTCATTGAAATAAAACAATTTAACGGATTATATCGCGTATATTATCTCATTTTAGTTCCCGTCGTTTCGGAAGCTTTCCATGGTCCTCCCGTGACCATGGAAAGCTGGAAAGCTTCCGAAACATCGGGAACTGAAATGAGATAATATACGCGATATAATCCGTTAAATTGTTTTATTTCAAATTTTCTTATGTCAGAATTATACGTATTTATATCAAGATCGTCAAAATAAAAGGAATATTGAAAATAAACAACATACATAATGTCAAAACAAGATAAAATAGTAAGAAAATATCAACTAGGATTCAAATGAAATCACCGGATAAGGATCGTTATCGCACCATTAAAAACAAGTAATAAATTAATGAAAAAAGAATAGGTAAAAAAGGTATGTTAACGATTAATTGTCAAAACACAGGTAAATAAACAAGTGCAAAAATAAAATTATCAAATCAAAATGTACGCGGTGTTCGATCATTTTATATTGGTTACTGACATAGACAAACAGACATAAAATTATACTGTTTTTAGTATTTACTGTTATAGCGGCAACAGAAATACATCACCTGTGAAAATTTCAACTGTTTAGCTACCTATCACGGATCTGGTGACAGATGTATAGACAGACAGGTGGACGGACGGACAACTATCCAATATTTTCACTTAAATGAAGAAAACTTAATTCAATATTTTCACTTGAATGAAGAAATCTTCTTTCAACTGAAAATATGGGATAGTTGCATTTAATTTACTATTGGATGATTTGAAAAGGGGCCAAGTGCGAGTCGGATTCGCCCATGAAGGGTTCCGCAGCCATATATACAAAAAAATGCACTACACTGAAAAAAATACGATATGAAAAAAAACCCGGCACTTACGTCCTTTTGCTGAAAAGCGCAGTTTCTTGGCAATAACTTCAAAACGGTATGTCCGATCATGTTGAAAATAATTTTCGTTGAAAGTATTTATTAAGATTTATATTGGTAAATATTTTGAAATTTTTTGAACATACCATTTAGAAAATAGAGGGGGGGGGGGGATACAATTTTTGCTACTTTCTGAGCGAATATATCGGAAACTGTTCACTAAATCAAAACATTTTTTTAGAAAGCTCAAAGTGTTTTTAGAAGAACTGTGGAAATATGTACCACACATTGATAGGTATTTGCTGAATTTTTTTTTTTCAGTTTCGGTTACATGTGTGGAGTGTCCCCCCTAGAAATATATATGTTTTTTATTTAACTATCAAACTAAGTAGCGGTTTACACACGACACCTATGCTCCAAATTTCATCAATGTACGTCTTATAGTTTTTGAGTAAAATGCCTGTGACATACGGACGGACAGACAGACAGACAGACAGACAGACATGACGAATTTATAAGGGTTCCGTTTTTGCCATTTTGGCTACGGAACCCTAAAAAAATGTGTTGAGAATGCAATATCTTTATGAAAAGTATAAAGTCAGTCAGAGTATCAAAATCAAAGTCAAATATCATTTATTCCATTCACATGCAGTATGTGCTAGAATAAAATAATTATAGCCAGCTAGATTAAATATTAAGTATCACTGGTCTTTTAGATACTTAATATTTAATCTAGCTAGCTATAATTATACAATGTATAAAATCTAACTATCAAAGATTTTGGCATAAATTATAATTATATATTGTTTTTTTTAAGCAAGTTCCCCATTGCTAAGGTATAGCCATTTTAATATGATATGACTACAAAGATCATACAATACAAGGAAACATCAAAAAATATCTAAAAATCTCTTAAGAATGATGAGATTCTTAGATATTCCGCCCTCACCCCTTAATGTTTGGCGGATAGTGACGTCACGGATCTGAACTCATTACCCTCCCTCGCAGGCTAACAGTCATAAATAAATCCCTAACAACCACAATCAATATCCGAGGGGGAGGATGTTGCGTTCCACTTGGAGCAAAATTGAACATAATAATTAGTTTACAATATTGATACAAAGTTCTAAATAGAAAGAAAAAACAATTGCGACCCACTGCAGAATAAACCGGAATCGAACCAGCGTCTCTGTTATACCGGAACAGCGTCCTGAACCATTAGACCATCAGACAGCTTGTGATTCACAACGAAATATTCCTCTACCTTCGGTAACGATACGTTACTCACGATCTATGTACCATTAATTTATGAAAGGTTTAGTACCTTATAGCACCACCCTAAAAAACGTGCGTAAACGCAGCATTCTTCAAGCCTTTAATATTTTGTATGAATATGGTAAATTAAAAATATTGTGTGATGTTCTCACATCAAAAATATAAACAAAAACACATTATAATAATTATTCTTAAAATACTCAACAAATTATATAAATATTTAATTATAACATCTTACTTGAATCGATCGAAATAAATTATAATACTTATATATATGGAAAAAATATGTTCAGGATATTCTGTCAGAATTATAGATAACACATAAATAAATATCAGGGACAATCTTACACAAATATATCTAGCCCCAAACTAAGCTAAGGTTGTACTATACATATATACAAACATTCAACACACAAACACTTGCCCTGACCGGGATTCGAACCCGGGACCGCTGGTTTCAGACTCTGCAGAGGCCGTCGTGCAACCCACTGAAGCAAACGTGTCGTCAAATGATTTTATGACTAACGTCACATTATGACTTTTGTGTTTGTTTCATTGGCTGTTATTGACATACAGTTTTCTAAACTGTGAGGGTCAATTATTTTATAAAAAATAAAATAAAATAAAGAATAATAGTAGATTGTTTGACAAGGGGCTTAAATAAGCCTTTATGACACGAAGTGATTATTTGGAGGAGCTCGCCAAGTGAGCGAGCATAATGGCTTTTAGCTACGTGTTAAACACTCTGCTTTTCACTTCGACTGAGAGAAAATAAAAAAGACTTAACATTAAAATTGTATATTTCATGAAAAACTAAAACTACACTTTGAGCAATTCTATCAGAAAGTTTCCCCAATCTGATCAGGTTGGTTTGTTTGTTTTTAATTTTTCCTAAGGAGTATGTAGCTGGCCGCAAGTTTTTTTTTTCAGTGTCATAGAAATTTGTATGGGATTATATGGCTTTCTTTTAAAGCCTAGGGGCTAAATGTACTTTTTTAGTCTCGCTTCGCGAAGCTAATATGACGCACTTTTTAGCAGGAGAAGTGAAAAAATCATTTATTTCAGATAAATTAATCCATCCAAAAAAGGAACTCTTATGGTGCAACTCTGTCTGTCTGTCTGTCCGTCCGACTATTAGAGCGCCATATCTCAAAAACTATTTATGATATCTATATGAAATTTGGAATATTTATAGACATGGCCAGCCCACATGTAATGCGATAGGAAAATGTGGAAAAAATACCATCCCCCCCCTATCTCCGAAGTTTACCATACGACAAATCTGGAATTTTCTGGAATTATGTCATTTAATATGAATATTACACGAAATATCTGTCTTACTTTTTTTTTGATCACCAAAATCATTTTTGAATAACCCGGTTTCGTTAAGTTTGCCCCTCATTTGTATGTGACATAGATACCAGAGGCAAACTTAAGTCAAGCGGTGAGTTAGTCGTAATAAGTGAAAGTTCCTCGGTGTGCGATTCAGACTCGCACTTGGCCGTATTTTTATTTTCTATATAAGAGCTCTCCTGTATTCATAATCTTCATGTATTTTTATTTTATTTTACCATATTTAAAACTATCTCGTAACTTTTCTTTTCTGTCCAACTGTTGTTCAAATTACATTCGCCCAAAGCGGAGCCAACCTTCGCAACCAGGATGTCCCCGGTGTCATTTACCTGTCCTCATTAAGCCTACTTATGTATATACATTATGTATTTGTACATTGTACCGCCTTTTATGATAAGTCATCGAGTTTATCTTTCACCTCAGTGATGGATCTACTTAGAGGAATTATTATCAATTTTATCGAAAAATGTTTCAGTGAATACCTACTTAATTATATCGAAGTATAATTTCATAAAATCATTTGTGTTTCTGAAACCGTTAATATTTGATTTGATTTATTTCTTACATGAGAAAATAACAGAATAAATTTGCATTAGTCAAAGTAATAAGTATATACATCATGCTCGTCGTATAAAATATAAAGTAAAATGATATTAAATTAAATATTTATAGATTATTATAAAACAAACCTAACCTAACCAAAAGGCTTCTTTCTAAATGATTCTCTTTTTAAACTTTATGAAAATTGTACGGTCAAGAAATTTAATTTGTGTACCCATTCGTACTTTGCCATAGTGACATTGATAGGGAATCTCTATCGGATTTCATATTGATTTTGACTGTGACTAGGTACCAAATGGTATATAAATTAAATTCCTTGACTGTACGTTATTTTATCGAATACTTAATTTCATAGAAGCATTTTTTACTGAAAACAAACCTAACCTAACTGCTTCTACATGATATGATGTTATTTTCAAAACTTATGAAAACTGTACGGTTTCGGGGGAAATATTTTGAATGAAATGAAAATTATCCATACTAATATTATAAATGCGAAAGTGTGTCTGTCTGTCTGTCTGTCTGTTACCTCTTCACGCTTAAACCGCTGAACCGATTTGGATGAAATTTGGTATGGAGATAGTTTGAGTCCCCGGGAAGGACATAGCCTACATTTTATCCCGGAAAAATACCCTTATCCGCGATAAACGAATTTAAGGCGGACGAAGTCGTGGGCAGAAGCTAGTATGAAATAAAGCATTCAAGGATTGTAAACTTTGTTCATTTTTAGGGTTCCGTACCTAAAGGGTAAAACGGGACCTTATAACTAAGACTCCGTTGTCCGTCCGTCTGTCTGTCACCAGGCTGTGTCTCATGAACCGTGATAGCTAGACGGTTTAAATTCTCACATATGATGTATTTTTGTTGCCGCTATGACAATAAATACTAAAAACATTATAATTTGATGTCTGTCTGTCTATGTCAGTAACCAATATAAAATGATCGAACACCGCGTACATTTTGCTTAGGAGAGAGATTTTCATTGATTACGGCCATTTGTAGCGTATATTTCTACGGAACCCTCAGTGCGCGAGTTCGGACTTTTGTACAGATGTAGGCATGGAAATCTTTATTGTAAGGTGAAGTCTGTTCTACGACCTGGATGAATATTTATGTCAATAAATTGAAGTACATTATAATTTTATTAAACGTTGTTGTGTACAATAAAGTGTTTACAAACATACAAAGTTTAGCCATGAAGGCAAAACCACGATAAAACTTAGTTACCTCAATTTGTTGTTATTAAAAACAGTCATATGAGTAAGAAATTGTAGTAACAAATTCTTACTCATATGACTGTTTTTAATAACAACAAATTGAGTTAAACCGCCATTATCATTGCACCCTCAATAAAAATAAAACTAATGGCCTCTTAATTGATCGAAAGGACCCTTCAAATGTTTATATTTTTAACATGACATGTTAAAGTATTATTGATGATATTCGATTATAATATCTAAGTAGTAAAGACTTAAGGAGGGAAATTGATTGAAACAACTGTAACAAGGATGTTGTTTATTACTCATCTTTAATTTAGTTTTAGGGTTCCGTTTACATAGGAAGGGCCATTTCAAAGTATGAAAAACCGGCAAGAGCTTGTCGGACAGGGCTCAGTGTAGAGTTCCGAAGCCGTTCATATAAAAAATACACTACAGATGAAAAAATATGATATAAAAAAGAATTTATGCTACTTTGGGAGCGATTAATTCCAAAAATATTCACAATATCTATACTATTATAAAGTTGAAATAAAACAATTTAACGGATTATATCGCGTATATTATTTCATTTTAGTTCCCGACATTTCGGATGCTTTCCAGCTTTCGATGGTCACGGGTGGACTGAGACAAGATGTATTTTCCTCTGTCTTTCTTTCAGAGAGCCAGGGGTATCTGCGACGATCAACATCTGACTGCTGAGTTGCAGAATGTCAAACATGCGCTTCGAGCCAACGAGCTCCAGATACCCCGTTCCAAGCAGAATCCCAGTATAAAGAAACCAACAATCGAGCGTAAACCTGCCATATTACCATATGTGAAAGGGGTCACAGACAAGATCGGAAACATCTTGAAGCGTGCTTCCATAAAAACATATTTCAAGCCGTTGAAGAAGGTGTCTCAATACCTTAGACCCGTGAAGAGTAGCATCCCTTTGCAGAGTGCAGGCATTTATAAGCTGAACTGCGAGTGTGGTCTTTCATACATTGGTCAAACGAAACGCAGTGTATCAACCCGGTGAAGGAGCACATAGCAGATGTCCGGCAGCGTCGGTGTAATAGGTCTGCAGTCTGTGAACATGTCATTGACAAACCAAACCACTCAATTAAGTTTGATAATCCTTGCCAAAGAAAAAAGATATTTTCCCAGAATGCTACGCGAGGCTATTGAGATTAAAAAGCATCCTAATTTCAATAGAGAAGATGGATTGTCACTACCACCAGCTTGGGATCCTGTTATACATCTCATCAAGGAACAAGCGGGACACAGGAATGCAAAACCTTAATTTCCGAACGGTGTAAAATATCTTATCTGTTTAAAAGTAGTTTAATAGTCTCTGTTTTTTAAATATTATAATTAGTAATGAGGTAGCCTGGGAGTTTTTCTTTGCAGCGTTTCTTTTCTCCTCAGTACGCCTCATTTGTGAAATGCTGCTTGGTAAATTATTAGAATAAAATAATTAAGCCCTTCTGGCACATGTGTAACTGTCTTTACAGCTTAGGCCCATCTGGCATGTACACCTTTATTTGTTTTTTCAAAAATGGGTAGTTTGCACAAATTGTAACTTTGACAGACGAAAATACATCTTTTCTCAGTCCACCCGTGACCATGGAAAGCTGGAAAGCTTCCGAAACGTCGGGAACTAAAATGAGATAATATACGCGATATAATCCGTTAAATTGTTTTATTTCAATGAGTAATAATCGCGGAAACAGAAGCAAATATTATTATAAAGTTGTACAAATAAAATGATTGTATGTGTCGTGCTGGCTTCATCATGCACGCTAAATCAGCTAAACGGATTTCAACTATTTTTGGTACACGCGTAGCTGGGTATCTCCATATGGTTATAGGATACTTTTTACCCGACTGTGCTAAAAAAAAGAGGGGTTAGGACTTTTACTCCTCTGCAAACGAAGTTGCGGGCGCCTTCTAGTTTATATATTTTTTTTAAAACCACAAAGTGTTTTTAGAAGAACTGTGAAATATGTGCCACACATTGATATTTGCTGTTTTCAGTTTCGGATACGTGTATTGAATGTCTTACAGACGAACGGACGTTACTCAGACTCGAGATGAATGGGACAAATATTTATGCTCATCACACAATATTTGCTCTTACAGATATTCGAACCCAGGACCGTCAGCTTCGCAGGCAGCGTCACTACCGCTGAGCCAAACCGGTCGTCAAAGTAGTTTTTGTTTATTGTAATGGGAAACAAACAGCATAGTTAACAAAAAATAGGTAATACTTAGTATACATACATACATACAATCACGCCTTTTTCCCATTACGGGGTAGGCAGAGACTACCTCCTTCCACTTGCTACGGTATCTACTTCCATACAACTGCAGCTTCATCAACATTCATTAATCTCTTCATTTTGTACTGTCACAACCCTTTCGCTTTGTCTCATTCACACACAGAACATCAATATTTCTCGCATTCATCATCTGACATACTTCATCTATTTTATCATTCATTCCTCCCCTTACATTTAACGCAGCAAAGCGGCTTTACATAGCCCACTTTTCGCTCTCGCTGGGACCGAGACGTGATGGATTGCGAACCACATCGCCGCCATTTGCATTCCCAAGAGCAGCTAGGTATAAAATATTCGAACCCAGCAGAGCCCCGCATGCCTGGTAAGAGTTTAGCCTTATTCTGGGGTCACCAGTCCCAGGGAAATTCGGCACGCTAACGACTAGACTCGCATCTAGCCACGCATCCCTCGGCACGGCATACCTTGGATTGGCGGAATAGGAGGAAGGATAACAGGGTAAAGAAAGGAATTGTACGAATTTAGACAGGAGAAAGGGTTAAAGAATACTACTATCCCGGAAGACTATGTATGAGCCAATAGCAGCTCGGGGAGCCGGGGTCGCATACCCGTATACCATAACGAAAATGCCGGAAAGGCAACTTCGTATGAGTAATCCCTGACTACCTTACTTACTAAATATATACAGAAACCAAAAACAGTTTCCACTAATAGTTAATACATTTTTTACTTTAAATTTTTCTGCATTAAAATTAAGTTACGCACTGCTTAATACCTGTCAAGTTATTAATTTGAGACAATGATTTAACCCGTCACGCGTCCAGCCTTCCAAGATGAAAAAGCCAGTAGTGTCCCCATACAAACAAGAAATCTCCAAAATCTCGCGGTAAATAAACATTTCACCTACCTGAGAAATAATAATAGGCATTATGATATATACTGTTAGAAAGCTGGATAAATTTTACATATGTTGCAATACATCTCAATAGCCTTACTTGAAATAACACGTAGATTTTTTTTCTTCAAATATTTTGTTAATAATTAAGAAACCAAAGGTATCTCATCAGTGGATGGGCCTACCTCACATGCCATAAAAAATCGATCATATGATCATATGTAGTACCTCTGACCCCACTAACTTTAGACCAATATCTGTACTACCTACATTAAGTAAAATTTTTGAAAAGCTAATTCTATATCAATTGTTAAAACATTTTAATTTGAATAATTTGATGCATAGTAAGCAATTCGGTTTTACGCGTGGTCGCTCGACATCCAACGCCGGAGTTGAGCTCATAAAACACATTTTCGATGCCTGGGAGGAATCGCGAGATGCTTTAGGCATCTTCTGTGATTTATCTAAGGCCTTCGATTGCGTTAATCATGAAACACTGATCAGGAAGCTACACCACTATGGAGTTAAAGGATTAGCACTAAATTTATTAGAGTCTTATTTAAATGGTAGAATACAAAGGGCTGACGCGAATGGAAAGCGTTCACCGGGGTCATTAGTCTCTATGGGTGTGCCGCAGGGATCAATATTGGGACCTTTCCTGTTCCTTATCTATATAAACGACTTGCCACACCTCGTAAAGACCCACCATGAGATAGTTTTGTTTGCAGATGATACGTCTCTAATTTTCAAAGTCGTACGAAATCAACGATCCTACAATGACGTAAACAATGCTATCTGTGAAGTAGTAAATTGGTTTAATATAAATAATTTATTGTTGAATGAGAAAAAGACTAAATGTGTTAAGTTTGTCACGAGTAACGTAAAACACGAGCAAGCAAGCGTTATGGTTAAAGGTGAGGAACTGGAACTAGTTAATAGTACAGTCTTTCTCGATATAACATTAGATTCTAAGCTCCAATGGGGTCCCCATATTGCTAATCTCTCGAATAGACTGAGTTCTGCAGCTTTTGCAGTAAGTAAGATTCGTCAATTAACAGACGTGATAACGGCTCGATTAGTGTATTTCAGTTATTTCCACAGTATTATGTCGTATGGCATCTTACTATGGGGCAGTGCTTCCGACATTAATACTATATTTGTTCTGCAGAAGCGGGCTGTTCGTGCGATATATAAAATGAACAATAGAGAATCGCTTAGAGATAAGTTTAAGGACATTTATATAATGACAGTGCATTGTCAATACATTTATGAGAATATTATGTATGTACATAAAAATATTACCCACTTTAAGAATAACTGTGATATACATAATATTAATACTAGAAATAAGCATAAGCTCGCAGTGCCTGCTACTAGGCTCCATAAAATAAGGAGATCATTCATGGGTAACTGTGTGAGATTTTATAATAAACTTCCTAGCAGCATAACTGAGTTGTCAATTGGTAAATTCAAAAATATTGTGAAACGAAAATTATTTTCTAAAGCTTATTATAGCACACAAGACTACATGAATGATGAAGCCGCGTGGGATTAATGTAAATTATAGCGTCATGTAGGTATATCAATAATTATTTTAACGAATACCTAAGGTACTTTTTGTTTTACAAATATCATGATAATAATCACAATTTTTGCAATTTATTAGTGGATCACTCCACTAGCGTTATTATTATAAACAAAGATCAGAAACAAATGAAAATTTTTTTCGACGATACTGGACTTGAACCAGTGCCTTGAGCCAGACCGGGGCAGCACGCTCTACCATCTGAGCTAATCGTCCACACCAGCAGTCGACGAATTTTGTCATCTGTTCTTGCTTATGGATCTCTGTATGGTGCATCCGACTCTTTAGCCGTTAGCGCCGCCTAGTGCAGTAACTATGAAGTTACTTTCACCCCGAGCAGATACCTTTACAGGTACCATTGCTCGGCGAGAGGTGGCGCTATTATCAAGACTGTACTTTTTGTTTTACAAATATCATGATAATAATCACAATTTTTGCAATTTATTAGTGGATCACTCCACTAGCGTTATTATTATAAACAAAGATCAGAAAACGGCTAAAGAGTCGGATGCACCATACAGAGATCCATAAGCAAGAACAGATGACAAAATTCGTCGACTGCTGGTGTGGACGATTAGCTCAGATGGTAGAGCGTGCTGCCCCGGTCTGGCTCAAGGCACTGGTTCAAGTCCAGTATCGTCGAAAATTTTTTTCATTTGTTTCTGATCTTGGTTTATAATAATAACGCTAGTGGAGTGATCCACTAATAAATTGCAAAAATTGTGATTATTATCATGATATTTGTAAAACAAAAAGTACAGTCTTGATAATAGCGCCACCTCTCGCCGAGCAATGGTACCTGTAAAGGTATCTGCTCGGGGTGAAAGTAACTTCATAGTTACTGCACTAGGCGGCGCTAACGGCTAAAGAGTCGGATGCACCATACAGAGATCCATAAGCAAGAACAGATGACAAAATTCGTCGACTGCAGGTGTGGACGATTAGCTCAGATGGTAGAGCGTGCTGCCCCGGTCTGGCTCAAGGCACTGGTTCAAGTCCAGTATCGTCGAAAAAATTTTTCATTTGTTTCTGATCTTTGTTTATAAGAATACCTAAGGTATTATTATTATTTTAATCTTAATTGTTTTATATACTCTGACATTTAGAATTTTATTCTAGACACATTCTAGATTATTTATTTTTTATTGACAATCCTTTTGGGATTTATCTTATTGATTATTTTATTTTTAAAAATGATGATTTTATCAATAATATTACACTTAAGTTAAATGATCTGATTAGGTTTTTCTGGGTTTCCCTAATCCTTGCAGCAAATGTTGGATCATATTGTATTTCTCCCAGCAAACATTCACTCTCATGTAACTGACATTTCGAAAGTGCTTGTAACTAGGCCTACTTTAATAAAGAATATTTTGATTTATTCATTTTTATTTTATTTATTTTTACAATTTAATTTCACAGCATAACAGTTAGAACTAAAGCACTGAGAAGTTACAGATAAGTTACTTAAGACATAAAATTACATTTAAACAAGAATTAAGTTAAATTGAGGAGGCACGCACATCCATCGCCTCGCAGAACCTCAAACATTCATCACGCAGTACTACCCATCTACTAGCAAATACATCAGACTCGGGTGCTGATGCGAGGAGCCCATTTAAAAGGAGCAATGCACGAACCAGAGGGGAATTTCGATGATACACTGTTCGCGATGTTGGCACCGCTAGCAAATGGCGATCACACGGTCGAAAATCAAATTTAATCTGGGAGGGAACGAATAGACGCACAAGTTGCGCCGCCAATTCATTACAGCCAGAGTCTCCACGTAAGATGCCACAGGCTAAAGTGAGAAGCGCAAAATTGCGTCTGACCTCCAGAGAGTTAAAACCCAAGACGCCAAGAAGAAATTTGGTTGGGTATAAATACGGGTAGTACCCGTACATTTTTTTGTACAAAAACCGCAAGAACACTTTTTGTACTCGCTCCAGAAGCAACACGTAAGTCACTTCATAGGGGTTGCAAACAGCTGAGGCAGCCTCAAGCTTACTTCTAACCAGAGCTGTGTATAGGATTTGATTTGATATGGACCGATAGCATGTCAGTAAAATAAAATTATAAAAAAAATAATATGTAATTTGGTTTTCTATTCTATTTCCATTCTTCCTCTCTTATCCAAAGTCCTTGAACGTTTAGTATTTCAGCAACTTACTTCTTTTCTAAATCGGAATGATCTTCTAAATCCATATCAGTCCGGTTTTCGATCAGGTCATAGTACGACTACTGCTCTCGTAAAAATTACGGATGATATTCGGTCGGGTATGAATGACCGGAAATTGACGGTGCTTACGCTTCTGGATTTTAGTAACGCGTTCAACACTGTTGATTTTGAAATTTTGTTGGCTATATTACGTTCTCTTAACATATCTCCTGCGGTTATTGAATGGTTTCATAGTTACCTAACTAATCGTCGGCAGCGTATAAAGGTGAATACTTCCCGATCTCATTGGTGCAGCATACTTTCTGGCGTTCCGCAGGGCGGTGTGCTGTCTCCACTGCTATTTTCAATTTTTATTAACTCCATTACTCATAATCTGTCTTCTTTTTATCACCTTTATGCTGACGATCTCCAAATATATTCCCAGGGTGTACTCGGCGATCTCCCGTCGGTTATAGCCATGGCAAATTGTGACTTGGAGCTAATTTCGGAGTGGACTAGTAGCTATGGCCTGAAAGTTAATCCTACGAAGACGCAAGTTATCATCATTAGCTCAAAGATGATTTCTAAAGTTGACTTTGCTGGCCTCCCAAGAATTGTATTTAATGGTGTTCAAATTCCTTTTTCTCACTCTGTAAAGAATTTAGGTATAATCTTGGATCGCACTCTTTCCTGGGTGCCGCAGCTGAATGAGGTTAGCGGGAGGGTGTTCGCCGCAGTGGGATCACTGAGAAGGCTTCGTAATTTTCTTCCTATCGCCACTAAAATTGCGCTTGCTCAAACACTACTCCTTCCCATTTTTGACTACGCTGATGCTGCCTATCTAGATCTTTCAGAGGAGCAACTTAACAAACTTGAGCGAATTCAAAACATGTGTATTAGGTTTATATTTGGGATACGCAAGTATGATCATGTGTCAAGTTTCCGTTCACAACTCAAGTGGCTTCCTATCCGTCTTCGTCGTAACACTCACATTCTTTCTCTTCTCTATAATACACTCTTTCATCGTGCGACTCCCCGCTATCTCAAAGAACGTTTTAGTTATCTTCTATCAGCAAGGTCCGCTCAAAACTGTCTTCTAGCTGTTCCATCATCAAAGTCAAAGTTTTATACAAATTCTTTTACATTCCGGGCTACTGTGTTGTGGAATTCTCTTCCACTCGATTTAAGGCAAGCGAAGTCATTGCCTATTTTTAAAACTAAGTTAAAGGATCATTATTTATCTCTCCCATAATTTATATTTTTAATTCTGCTTCTGTTTTTCTAATCACTTTGATGTCAACTGTATCATAGTTTTCTTTCTTACTTTGTATATATATATATATATATATATATTTATAGTAGTATGTATGTTTAGTATATGTATATGTTTGTTTGTTTTTATTTATTTTTGTATTATATGTAATCTTATCTCACCACCTACTCATTTCTAGCTATTTTATGTCATTTCCGTTACCCAAAGGTTGTCTGGAAGAGATCGCTCTTTAGCGATAAGACCGCCTATTGTTTACCTATTTTATGTTAAGGCTCTATTGTATTGCTTCTATTGTTGGTGTGCAATAAAGAATTGTTGTTGTTGTTGTTGTTTTCTTTCCGGTCGGTCACAAATCACTCGCAAATATCACTGAATTGACTATGACATGTTACACATACATTAACAAGAACATAGTTAGTTTAGGCGTTGATTTAACATAACCTAACCACGATAACACTTTTAATTACTTCACAATAAATATTTTACTTGTCAAAAATCAATATGGCTTCCTACCAGAGCAAGTGGGTTGTCGATAACATTTTTCGTAATTTTGCTTTTATTCCACGATTTCTATAGGTTGAAAATTTAAATTTTGACACGTTAATAGTTGTTAGTGGCTGAGAACACACTTTTGAGTCGCCCAATGATAGGAATTGACCTCGAAAAATAGCCAAAGACAAGCAAGCTGCTCATGGACTTATTAGTCTACGGGACGCTACCGGCACAAAACGCTTATAGACTTATTAGGCTATGGGACGCGTGACGGGTTTAAAAAAGAAGGGTTTAGAAAAGTTAAAATTAATCCAATAGTTATTAATCTTAATGTCTATAAAACAGTAAAAAGTAAATGGACATATGCTATAAAATTATACCTTAACTAATAATGCCATTAAATAACCCATGAAATGTATGGTAACTTTTGTTTTAATACCATTTCGATAAACGTGGAAATTAGTATGGAGCATTTTTTGGTAAAGTCCAAACATGTGATTTTAACGTCGTTGTATCTCGGGGAGTTTTTAAGATATTGGAGTAGTTTTTCCACCAATATTTCTTTTATTGAAAGGTTGTTCTAAATAAACTACAGAGAAAAGTTGTCAGCATCCCTATTGTTATCAAGGCAAGGGTAGCTAGCACTTAAACCGTACCACTTCACCTCGAGTACCTTTAACAGTATTATTTATTGCTTTTGTCGCTAAAAGCATGGAACAGCTATGGGAACGGTTTTTTACAGTTTAAACTGGGTTGAAGCAGATAACAGTTGGTAGCTGCAAGGACCATTAAAACAAGAGGACTGACAGTTGCTATACTTTGGATCGTGTTCCGATCGCTAGGAGATATTCTGGCAAAAACTAGATGGAGCTTTAAAACTAAACATGTAACGATGTTATCATTGAATAAAGAAACATAGTGTAGTAACAATTAGTTCACAAATAGCTAAAAATACATGAATCGTAACATTTAAATACTGTGTCATGCTTGCAAAGTTGAATAGTAAAAAATAATTCTTATACATAGATGGCGTTGTACATATCGGGGAACGGCTATTTGCATGGAGATGGTCAGTCCTCTTGTTTTAATGGTCCTTGGCCGTAGTTAACCATACAAACCCGATGAACGTGAAATTTTTCTTTCTGCGACGAAAATATTCAATACAGTTCTATGGTTCGACGACCGGTTTGGCTCAGCGGGAGTAACGTCGCCTGCGGAGGCGAAGGTGCTGGGTTCAAATCCCGGGGAGGGCAAATATTCTGTGTAATGAATGTAAATATTTGTTCCTGAGTCATGGATGTTTTCTGTGTATTTAAGTAAATAAATGTACGTATTGCAATATATGGTCGCCTACAATGGCGTGTGGTCCGTATAGGCACAAAGGCACTGCCTACCCTAAACGACCCTGGCTCCATAAAGGTACTGAGAAACTGCCTACCTTGGCCAAAAACCCTCTGCACGGCACTGGTCGCCTAGTACTTATAACAGAAGCCTTATTGAGCTTACCATGGGTCTATAGGCCTAACGCTTAACTAAGTCTGTTCTTGAGGTATGGGGTACAGGAGGTCATAAGTCATTTATTCATTTAACAATTAACATTGCGTTTGAAATGGAAATTAAAAAACATACAATGATAATAATAATGAAAAAATACAATAATGGCCATGTGAAATAACTACAGCATATAAAAAAAATAAAACATACAATCAATAAGAACCAAATACAATGTCACTACAAAATATTCCTTATACCGAATAATAATAATTACAATAAAGCTCAATTAAATGCTATACTCTTCAGCTATCAGCATTTTTGTGCTCATAAAACTCCTCAACTGAGTAGAAACACTTTTTCAGCAAAAATAACTCAGTTCCCTTTTAAACATGCTCACGCTAGTGACTGACTTTAATTCTACCGGTAACCTGTTAAAGAGAGCAATACCCTGAAAAACCCGAAGAGTGCTTAACAACTTTAAGTCTGGCATCTATCAGTTGTGGTCTTTTATCCTTATTGCCAGGCGTTTTTGCCTTTTGCGTTTCAATCCAGTTAATATATTTTATTAAATCAAACAGAGCAACGAGTATATATAAACTGGGGACCGTAAGGATCTGTAACTGAGAAAAATAGGGCTTACACGATGTAGTCTGAGGTATCCTAACAATGGTGCTGATCGCTCTTTTCTGGGCTACAAAGGCGGAATTGATGTAGTAGAGGGATGACAAGTGACATGTCATACATGATGACCGATAGGGCCTGAACTAATCCTAACTGTCTCGCTATACATTGACGTTCTGTAAACAGCCTCCCCCCCCGTTCCGATACCTCATGAACAGCCTCAATTATGCGTTAGGCCTATAGTTCGATTTGTGTAAAAATTGTCCCGTAATATTCATCAGACTAGCTTCTGCCCGCGACTTCGTCCGCCTTCAATTCGTGTATCGTGGATAAGGGTATTTCTCCGGAATAAAAAATAGCCTTTGTCCTTCCCCAGGACTCAAACTATCTCCATACCAAATTTCATCCAAATCGGTTCAGCGGCTTAAGCGTGAAGAGGTAACAGACAGACAGACACATTTTCGCATTTATAATATTAGTATGGAGTATGGATTTACAACCCTGTCATGAAATTTTATGAAAATGTAATGTAACCCTGCTTCATATTTCGACCTTTGTATTTGGGTTCCGAGAATCTGCCAGACTTAGGTAGTATTCCCGTCTAATATATCTATGTATGTCTATATCTAAAGCCATAACTCGCAAAACCCGTCTGCCGTCACCGGTATCGGTGACTTTCTCCCTGAGTGCACCCCGAATACGCTTCTGCGATTACCTCCAACCCTACCAATGGTTCTCGTTGTATTTCGTACTTGTCCTTATATATTAATATTATTAATGCAAGTGTGTTGTGGGTAGATTATGATTATATTATATGGGTACTTGTATTATGGAATAAAACAGTCTTGGTCTTGAACTGGCGGTTAACATACGTGTCCTGATACCTACCTATAATCAAACATGGCGCAGTCGGTAGATATAGGTCTATTTTTCTTTCACCCGAAAAAAAGGATATGATTTTTTTCTGTTCGTTCGCGGAAGAAGTTGCAGGCAACTTCTGGTAAATAAATAAAATATAGATCAAGTTCAGTCAATGAACTTTGTTGTTTTAAACATTTTTTCATTTTCCTGACTAACTTACTAGATAATACACTTCATGCTAAATAAGATTAATTCCTTTCGGACTTTCTGTCGACAACAAATAGTTGCCCTTACCTGTTATACCCACTTCACCCTTGACAAGTAATTAGCCTGAAATTACCCCAAAAGGTACATCGATTTTGGGGATTAAAATTTGAATGCCAGATTTTGCTTATAATAATAAGAACCCTGTCGTTTTCACTTCCACCATGGACGAATAAAGCAAGAGGATTGCCAGTCACTATAGATTGGATCGTGAATCGACTTCAAGGAAATGTATATTATTAAAACTAGATGTCGCTTTAAAGTCAAACAATATTAACGATGTTATAAAACAAAACCGGCCTAGAACCAGAAATGGACAAAACATGATGCGGAAAAGTGCACCAGCAAAAGGGCGTATTTTCACAGCACTTACGTCCTTTTGTTGAGAAACGCAGTTTTTCGATATTAGCTTACCAGTATACTTAGTTTTATCCGATCTTTGTAGTTTTTCTCATATTGTTGGACTTATGGCCTAAAAAATAAATGTGGGGGACATAATTTACGCAACTTTCGTAGCGTTTATTTCCAAAAGTATGCACTTAATCAAAAAGTAGTAGTTCTTCTAAAAGTCTTTTTAGAAGAACTGTCGAAATATGTACCACAAGTTGATTTTTGCTGATTTTTTTTTCAGCTTCGGTTTCACGTATGGTGTCCCCCCCCTAGATTTTTTTTGTTATTTTACTATCAAACTAAGTATAGGCTTATACAAAACAAATATACTCTAAATTTCATCCTTTTCACCCATATACATTATGTACTTTTTGAGTAAAACGCCTGTGGTATAAGGGCAGACGAACATGACGCAACTATAAGGGTTTCGTTTTTGCCATTTTGGATACGGAACCCTAAAAGAAACAAAGTTCAATTAATATCATAAGTAAAATGGTTGACAGTCCTATTTTTCATTATGTGTTGGCCATGGAGACCTTTTACATCTCCTAATTTAAAGTTTTAACCACGGAGACTCTCTACATCGTCATTAAACTTAGTATAAGCTTTATATATATATATATATTGTTATTTATTATTAAACTTTTTTTCCTTTTTTTGCCACCTAAAAACCCTCCATTCTTATTTATCCTTACTATATTATAAACGTGAAAGTATGTATGTACGTTCCACAAAATCTCAAAAAGTACTGGATGATTTTTTATGAAACTTTCCAGTTATGTACCTTATATATCAAAATAGGACATAGCCTATAATGTACGTCAAATTTCATCCGTTTTAGCGACGAAAAAGGGGATGAAAATTTGTATGGACAGTATTTTTTTTTACGCTAAGAAGCAACTTGAAATCTTGGTAATATCTTCACATTTAAATTGTTAGCTACTTTTTATCCCGTAAAATACCTTTTATCCGCGATAAACGAATCTAAGGCGGACGAAGTCGCAGGCGGCCGGATGTATCTCTATAAATGTAGGTAGGTTAAGTTATAATCTATTGAATCCAAAGACAATATACATCTCCCTGTAAAGTGTGCCCAGGTATTTGTCTGTTGCATTAATATTGCTAAGCACTATACTATCATTATCTAGATTGGGAATGTTTATCTGTTTATTGTTAATTGAGACATGTAAAAGTGCCCTTGAGACCTACTAGCAGAATACATTTTTGTATTAGAATATGAATTTGACTAAGCTTCTACATAAAAAGCAGAGCGAGTGCGCACAAAGATTTAATTGGACAGGGTTCTAAAGATATAATGCTGAATTGACTTTGGGGGACGTTATCAAAAGGTTCATTTGTGCCGTATTCATTAGCTTATCCATTGCCAAAAATCATACCTGGGAATTTTTTTGCCGTTTCAATTGATATTTTTTTTACGGGTAACATGACTTTATTTTGAATGATAGAAAGGGAGAACGAGTGGGTAAACTGTATGGATTACAGACTTTTGGTCTTTGTCATTGGAAAAGTGGGTGATTAGAATCGTGATTCATAAAAATATTAGTGTCTAAGTCTTTAGTAGGTATCGTAAACCAGAGTGATTTTTAAATAAAAGGGTGAATTTGTTATCCAAATTCTTGAAGCATATTCTTAGGGTTATTTTTTGTCCGTCTGTCTGTTTGTCAATAAACTTTTCCCAGGAACGCGTGGAGGTAACAAGCTGATATTAACATCATAGTCGGCGGTCCCTTGAATCTTTAATAAATCAAGCTTCTAAGTCAACTCCATCCAAAGATACGGTAATTAAAAATGTGTTTCCATACAATTTGGTAGGTAAAAGGTATCTTTTATAGCGCAACTCACGAAATTAATCTAAAAATTAATTTTTTTTATGTCTGTCTGTCTATTTGAGTAACCAATATAAAAAGAACCTACACTTTTTTTATGACAGGAAGCAAACGAGCAGACGGGTCACCTGATGGTAAGCGATAACCATCGCCCATAGACACTTGCATCACCGGAGGAGTCAAAAGTGCATTGCTGGCCTTGCAGGTGGGAGTACGCTCTTTTCTTGAAGGCTTCAAGGTCGCATCGGCCCGGAAATACTGCAGGCGGCAATTTATTCCATAGTTCAGTCGTGCGAGGCAGGAAATTTCTAGGAAAACGCGCAGTTGTGGACTGCCAACCATCTAAGTGATGAGGGTGGAAATGTTGTCGCGTAGGGCGGTGGCGGAAAGATGCAGCTGCGTAAATTTTGCATGAGGAATAAGGCTCTGCGAACACTGGATTGCCATTACTACGGCCATTTGTAGCGTATGCGTGATTGATGTAGCTGGCTGGGATTTGGACCCGGGATCACCAGCTTCGTAGACCGTTGCGCAACCAACTGAGCCAAAAGTCACGTCATATTAAGGACTTCTGAAATCAACTTAGCTGACTGGACTCCTTGCAATTTTTTACCATACAGCAAAGATGTATTGTCGTCGGCCTACCAGGAAGTATTGATAAAGCTGCAATTTGTTCAGAATGACTAATGCCAGGCAAATTCCCTGCATGCGCAGACTGTTAAATTGCCTGGCTGTTATTTTAGACCAAGAGCTGCTTCCCAAATAATTCCTAGATTCATCAGTATCCAAGCTTACACACAGACCAGGGCCCTAATTTATTTATTATAAAGTTAGACAGCATTAATAGACAAAAACATATAGAAAAACTTAAAACTAGTTCGAATTAGGCGACGTATCTCCGTGGCTCCGTTGCGTCGTCTGATCTGGTGTAGGATTTGCCAGATTGCCCCTGAACTAAATACAACACCCTTCGGCCAGAAGTCTGCACTTGCGATGGTGTCCTGCAGCGGCCGCGGCGCGCGCACCACTAACGAGATGAAGTGCACGTAGTGGCGGGACTGCAGCTGGTGTACCCTCAGCGAGAAACCAGTCTTCTGGCGACAGAACTTCATCACGTCATCAGCCGCGGCGGAGTGATGCAAGCGCGACGCGTTGAGTGCCTTACTCGGTGTAGCAATCTGAAAACCAGAATCAACCGGCTCGGTAATGCCACAAAGAGTTTTGCGAGGTGCCCTGCGCGCCTTGCTCTTCCTTTCCACCAGTGTGAATCCCTCCTTATCCACATCAGTGCGGGAGCACTTTTCCTTATCAGGAACCCGTACTACACTTGCCTTAGAAGACAAGGAGGCCCGGTTAGCTGCGACAGGCTGACCGGCCACGTCAGGATAAGCGCGCTGACGTGACTTCGAAGCAGAAGGCGGCCGCACGCTAATGCCATGTCGCAAAGGATACTAATAGCACAGTCTAGAAATCAATACAGTCATCCGACGAAGCCGACTAGACAGAGCAATCGTGCGGGGTGTAAGGGGCGAGACGCGGGAGGGGCGAGCCCGAGCTTCATAGTCCGTATTAGTTAGATAGCTCGGGACATGTCATCTTCATTTACGTAAACGTTAAAGGCGTCACCCCACTGTTTGATTTTTACACTGTGGCATTAGTCAAAACAAAATACAAAAACCGGCCAAGAGCATGTCGGACCATGCTCAGTGTAGGGTTCCGCAGCCGTTTATACAAAATATGCACTACAGATGAAAAACATACGATATGAAAAAGTGCACTAGCAAAAGAGCGTATCTCAACGGCACTTACGTCCTTTAGTAATCTTGATAAAATCTATGCAGTGGTTCAGTGAAATGACGTAGGTACCTAGACATAACATTTTACTCTACAATTAAGTTTGATCAATCTGCAATCTGCATTGTACTTTAGACTTTTGACAGGAACACTTCTTGAACCCCCGACCTCCAAATACAGGTAACTTACTAAGCTGCAAAAAACACTGTTTAGCCTGTTAAAGTAGAGACTTTATCATTTCACTGAACGTGTCTAGTGAAATGATAAAACAAGTTGACTTTGCTAGATCCTTACTGACATGTTTCAGTTTTTTATCAAATCACTAAAGAAATCTGGTGAAATGAAAAAATGAGTTCCCGTGTATGGCTGATTTCACCGTTTCACTAGACAGATTCAGGGTTTTGATCAAATGACTGACTTTTTTCAGGCAAATGATAAAATGGATTCGCCATTTTAACATCGTGCGTGATTTAGTCATATCCCTTAGAGATTTGTTCAAATCCCTGTTTTGGCCTTTTCCCTGCGACAGATAGACTGCCTCCCTAGAAATATTTATTTTTGTTATTTACGAAAAGTTAGTAGCTTATACTCGTACAGTCATTACCTATACTCCAAATTTAATCAATATATGCATGTAACAACGGACGGACATCACGAAGCTATAAGGGTTCAGTTTTTGCCATTTTGGCTACGGAACCCTAACCGGTCGTCGAAAACCAGCGTTTAGTTTCTTGATAATATATTTACTAGCTCTTGTACTAAACGTGTGATTTTCTAGCGGTAATTTTTAATGGTATCGACCTTACTTTCACGTTATTTGTACAATGAAGTTAATTTAATAAGTTTGGGTTTGCATGCATTTCTACATTTATACTATAATAAAACAATCAAATAAAATAGTACTAACAGTTTTTAAATATTCACCTCCACTTTACGTTTAACATCTATACTATTATAAAGTTGTGAGAATGAAATGTCTGTACATTGAAGATATTGTGGTCATTAAATCGAACTTTTTGTTTTGTTTTTTGGTATATTTGCATGTGTCGTTATGGCTTCATCAGGCCAAATTGGCTTAAACGATTTCTACTTTTTAACCGACTTCCAAAAAAAGGAGGAGGTTCTCAATTCGACGGAATGTTTTTTTTTTATTTTTTTTATTGGCACATGGTATCCATCCACAGATGGTTATAGGATACGTTTTACTACGCTTTCGAAAAAAAGAGGGATTATGACTTTTTCTCCTCCGCGAACGAAGCTGCCTTCTAGTAATTAATAAGACTACTTAACAAAATTGCTATTCCATATGATTTCCATGATTAAAAACTAATATGGCTGGATAAAATATTCACCAGTGTGAAATTTACAGACTGAATGTTCAGCAAACGAGTGATCGTGTCTAACATACTATTATTTTCTCTTCAAATAGAAAATATCTTTTTTGTCTGGGAAAGGTTAATGCGACTTTTGACTAGACGAGACAGTTTTATGGAAATCTGACAAGAGTTCTAAAATCTCATTTATCGGGTCTGCCGCTAATTATATGGAAATCTGATTTATGAAGGATGACTGTCGATCACAGTTCTGCAAAAGTTCGTTAAATTTAATGATACATTAGTAAGTTGTTTTAAAAAATCATATTATGCTTTCTGCCTTTTATTATATTGTTACTTTAGTAAGTTTTGTTTTTTTTTTTTATTAAATAAAAATTGTTAGTTAGGGACATGGTTATAATTTTCGTGTAATATTTATAGTTATTTATACAAATTGTGAAAATTTCAAAATTTTCGTATGGTAAACTTCGGAGATAAAGGACCAATGGTTTCTTTCACATTTTCTTTGATAAATCACAAAAAAAATAAAAATATGTTCAAAACGTACAGGTAAAGCCTTTTCGTATGATACCCTACTTGACCTACTTTTAATTTTTGCCCCCCCTCATATTCCTCGTTATTTTAAGAAAATGAAAATATATTATATAACGTTTCCTTTGCAATACATGTGGGCTGACCATGTTTATAATAAATATTTCAAATAGATAAGTTTTTGAGATATGGCGCTCTAATAGTCGGATAGACAGAGAGACAAAGTCGCACCATAAGGGTTCCTCTTTTATCTTTTTGGTTCGAAACCCTTTATACAGAAAACAATACATTCAAGGAGAGGTAAACAACAGACGGTCAAAGTAATGCCTGAATATTGAATCTGTCAATAAAATTGTAGATACCTATCTCTAATTTCTTCAGTTCAACTTATTATAAGTCGTACTAATATAATTAATTCACAGTCAGCTGATTTGGACTTACTAACATCCATACTATTAATTATAAAGTTGTAAAAATGAAACGTCTGTACATTGCAGATATTTTCAAAAATTAATTGTTACAGACTATATTTTGGAGGTCATTAAAACGCAAAAGGGTCGCCTCGATGCTAAGACGCGTGAGGAATAGCAGTAACGGCATCCTGAGCATGTTGGCTGGACGTCTGGATTGCCCTATGTTGTTGCACTGGGTGGGCATTTGTACAGGGAAGTTAAAATAAGTTAGATTTAGTTTACTAACACCTAGTTTTGTAAGTTATTGCCATTGGATTTGCTACTAACACCGTATGGATCTCGCATCTGAAATAATAGATTTTTATTTTATTTTATAAAATGAAAAATATTTTTTTGGATTTTTTGTATGTGTGTATGTGTCGTTATGGCTTCATCACGCAAAATCGTCTAAACAGATTTCCACAATTTTTGGCATACGGGTAGCTGGGTATCTCCAGATGGTTATAGGATACTTTTTACCCGACTACGTTGAAGAAAAAACGACGGGTTACGACTTTTTCTCGTCTGCGAACGAAACAAAAGTTGCGGGCATCATCTAGTATCTAGTAGACTATAAGTAAATATTGTTACTAACAAACTATGGACCGTTGTAAATGATGTCTGCAATAAATATATATTTTTATTCACAGCTGAACATATTGTTACCACAAACGTAGTAGCCACTAACCTTGGATTAAATTTAAACTGGGGTTTAACTGGCTAATCCAACATCCCGTTTAAAAAGATTATATGTTAATCGGGAACATCTGGCGGTTACGACTTTTTGTTATATTGTTTGGGTGGGTGTTTTCTTTGCATCTGCTAAGCTGGGTACAGAAAATTGGTTTATGATATTATAAGGGGTTCCCAAAGTGGGGAATAATTTGAGAGATAAGAATATTTTTAATCATTTTTGTAGAAATACATGAAATCGCTTTAATCTATTGATGATGCGGTATAGTGTTAGTAAAGTTGCGTATGAAATTAGAGGACCTCGTATTTTTGCTTTTTTTTTTTATTAAAAACAGTTCAAGGATGACGAAACTTAAGAAATATTCTTCTTCCATGTATGGTGTGAAGAAATTATATAAAACTTATGTTTATGTAATTTTTAGGGTTTCGCACCTCAAAAGGAAAATACGGAATATTACATGATCACTTTGCTTTCCGTCCGTCTGTCTATCTGTCAAGACTCTTTTTCCTAGGAACGCATAGAGGTATCAAGTTGAATTTAATATGAAATACTTATGTCTGTGGTCCCTTGAATAGCTATAGAATCAAGCTCAACGCAATCCATAGAAGGCAGTCATTAAAAAAGGTGTTTCCATACAAATTGCCGTCCATGGGAAACCTGTCGGGTACTTCCAAGTGTCCCAGCAACTTGAAAATTGGTTTGAAAGACTCTTAGCACAACCCACGAAATCAACCTGAAAATATTATTTTTTTGGGTTTGTATGTCTATATCTGTGACCAATATAAAATGACTCGACACCGCGTACATTTTGCTTAGGAGTCTCTGCTAACAATGAACTTTCATACATACGGCCGTGTTAGCGCATATTTTGTATGGAACTCTCGGTGCGCGAGTCCAATTCGCACTTCACCGGTTTTTTCTTAATACAGAACGGCCAATAGGGAATATGCATGAATTTTATTTTTTTCTTTATTAAAAGCTCATTCATGTGTCGAACAGTAGACAAAAATAATTGTTCGAATATCTATAAAAATAACCAAGATATAAGCCATCAAACATTTCATTTTATCTCTTTCTAGCAAAACATACTATGACGTAACAGTACATGTCGGACCTCTCTATCAAATCGCTGCCTAATTAGTAGTTCAAAATGCCTATATCATACGTATATCTTGGCCGATTTTAATTTTAACTCCACTTTTTTGAATAATTTTTATGGGTAATATTTTCTTCTGTTTCCGCGATTATTACTCATTGAAATAAAACAATTTAACGGATTATATCGCGTATATTATCTCATTTTAGTTCCCGACGTTTCGGAAGCTTTCCAGCTTTCCATGGTCACGGGAGGACCAAAGGAAAATGAAATGGAAAGCTGGAAGCGAAACGTCGGGAACTAAAATGAGATAATATACGCGATATAATCCGTTAAATTGTTTTATTTCAATTTTTATGGGGTTTTGATATTTTGTTAAGAAAAACGATAAAAAGAATCATGAATTTCTCAAATATTTTGCCTATATTATAATTAAGAATACTTTTTCCAATTGGATCATTTTCCAATTTATAATGGCGGTCATAATATGTTTTTCATTAAAATTCTCCTTAAATATGATAAGACATATGAAACTTTATAGATATATTTTTTCTATGTTTGTATGTGTCGCTGTGGCTTCTTCGCGCCAAATCGGCTAAACGGATTTCAACTATTTCTCGTACACGGGTCACACACACACGGGTTATAGGATATGGGATATTTTCTACTTGACTACGCTGAAAATAAGAAGGTTATACCTAGTTAAGTTTTGTCAGTATGGTACTACGTAATTCCTCCAATGGTTTGTACTAACAATCTATAAACCCTATTGTATTTTTACAACTTATCTCTGTCAGTCTGCAACTTTTTCCAACACAAATGGAGATGGAAGGACTCTCCACTTTGCGAGTGTAGAGAGAAAGAGCAGACCACTGAACACATTATCATTACCCTGGAGCTGCTGAAGATCTGGATAACTTGACACCTGACGCAGACGCTTGGCTTAAGGATCTTAAAGCCATACTTTGATTGCTATGTATATAATGCCATAGGACTAAGTAAATAAATAACAACGTATCTCCTTAATCAATATTGTTTCCAGTCTATAGATCCAAGTTGTCTGAAAAGGAAAATATTGTTTTTTTATGAAAATAAGTCGCCTCATTTTCGTCCAAGTTATACCAGGTAAACAGCGGAAAGAAAAACTGACTTCACCTTTCATTGGATTAATATCAAGAGAAATTTCTGAAGGAAATTAGCTCTGAAGGTTTTAAGACTGAAAATGGTGATACCCTGTTCATTTTAACTTTAAAAATATTATGTTCAAAATATGTTGACCTAATTTATTCCGAGTGGAAGGAATAATCGTTTTACTTAAAATTTTCCAGGAACGAATAAAAGTCCCTTGAGACTTGGAGGCATATCCATTTAATCAGATATTTCTTCCGACTAATGCTAGGACTCGCGAACAATCCGGAACTGCTAACTCAGATACATATACATTCCGCATGTTACGCCTGTACTACTCCGCGCTCGTCGCCGCAACCTTTTCGCCGTTCCGCCGGCGAGGACCCGCGTACTCAAATACTCTCCTCTGCACCAAGCACTAACACTACTGAACGATATCCTGAACAGTGACAGTCAATTAGATATGTTTTCTACCTCCGAGGCGAAATTTCTGACCGGATCAACTCGCTACTTGGAAACAATAGTTACCCCGAGCAGTATCCAAGAATGAGTACCTACCTACTACATAATTTTAACGCTACAAGCAATTTGTAATGTATTCAAAATCTGTGCCATGTTTTATTTTTATTTTTTACATGTAGAATTATCTGATTATGTGTTATACTGTATATAAAAAACATTTTTTTTTAAATCTTATTGAATGTTATTAGTTATATGAATTCGTAAAAATGCCGTATTTCAATCCAATTCAATTTATTTAGTTTAAATTAATAATAATAATAAGCAATCAAATGAAATAATGTAAATTACCTAGTTTAAATAAGTGATGTATTCTTCCACCAACTAACAATTAGCACGTAAGGTTCAGCTGTTAGTGCTAATTCTGTATGATAAATAAATAAATAAAAATGTGAACGATATGAAATGTATCCTGTCATGGGACGCCAAAATGCAAAGGATATGAAGTTGAAGTCGCTAGAAAATATTTTTGACTGTGATGGGCGAGATGCCTAAGACCTCGCCCTGAGGTGGTATCTCCTGTTATATAAGGGCCACAAGTCAGCTTGCGCTGCCAATATAGAAGTCAGAAGAGTTCGTCCGTTCGTCCGTCCTTCCGTCTGTCTGTCTGTCTCTCTGTGTGTCTGTCGGAGACAGTATACATCTCTCTGTAAAGTGTGCCCAGGTATTTGTCCCAACAGACAAATACTGTTGCATTAATTTTGCTATGCACTATTAATGTCAGTAGTCATAGATTGTGAATGTTTTTCTGTTTATTGGAAAATCAGATATATATTTTGAATTTGAATTTTGGAGTACTACGCATTAAGTTATACTTAAAAATATATGTTTAAGATAGGCTAAGTAAGTACAAATATTGTAATAGATAAGAGTTGATTTGAAAAAATTACTGACTGCACAGTGGATTTCGGCTTTCTCCTCAACAGTGGTCTCCTCTTGGGAAATGCCGTAGAGTCAGACTTGTAAAAGTACCCTTGCAGAAATAACTATTTGAATTTAAAATTGTTTGTCTGTCTGTCTTTCTATGTGCTGTCTGTTTGTCCGTCTGTCAGCAGGCTGTATCTAATGAACCGTGATAGCTAGACAGTTGAAATGTTCACAGATGATCGGATTGTCTGTGGGATCTGGGATCATCGGAAACAATTAACTATAGGTAGGCTGATGATATTCTGTTACCTGGTGATTAATTCTGAGAATTATTTTGTCTCCCTCCTGTTCCCATCTTTACCATGGCCCCCTGGTCCCCCTTATTTGCGCCAGTAGCCCTGGGTTATCGGCATAGTCAATGAAGTTTGCTTGCCATTCAGCTCGACACCCCCATTAAATTGGTCTCAGAATCAATCACCAGAAAACAGAATATCTCCTCATGAAAAGGTACAAAGACGTCAGAGCAAAAAGAGTGAATTTGACAATGGGAACAACTACCTACAAAGGCGTAGATAGATTCAAGTACCTTGGTTGTATAGTTACCGACACCGACCACAGGGCGGAGGAGATTAACGTTCGAATCCAGAACGCCCTAAGATGCTCTGCAGCGCTCCATAGAGTTCTTAAGTCCAAACTGATCAGTAGACCAACCAAGATTCGCGTCTACAAAACTGTTACTAGACCAATCTTGATGTATGAGTGTGAAGCTTGGACACTGACTCAAAAGGATGAAAATAAGCTCTTAGTAGCGGAAAGGAAAATCTAGCGAAAAATTCTGGGACCAATTATAGATGAGGATGGCAGCTGGAGGAAGAGGAAAAACAGGGAGTTAGAAGACCTGGTGGCTATACCAATTATTGTTGACGCGATTAAAGCCACGTGACTCCGCTGGCTGGGTGACCTGGATAGGATGGGAGACGATCGGGCCGTAAAGAGAGCGTATCAGGGGCGACCGAGTGGAAGACGTCCTGTCGGCCGCCCCAGATACCGCTGGAAAGACGAGGTGCAAAAAGATCTGTGCACCCTAAATACCCCCAACTGGTGGGGAATGGCCCAAAACAGAGAAGAATGGCGTTCTCTTGTGTCAGAGGCCAAGATCCTCTTTGAGTCACTGAGCCAGAGTAGTAAGTAAGTAAGTAAGCTGATGATAAAACTATATATATAGAAAAATATAAATAGAAAACTTGTTCCCAAATGGCAAACTGCCTTCACTTTAGATAGGACGTAAGAACTTTTCGAATTATAACTTGAGGCGTTAGGTGTCGATGAATCATTAAACTTGAATTGACTTGTTTAGAATATAAATTAGCACTTCAATATCAAGGACCATTAAAACAAGAAGACTATCAATTGCCACACTTTATATTTTGGCATAAACTAGATAGCACTTCAAAACTAAACGTTTAAGAGGACATACTAGTGACCGTTCCTCCATACAAACGTAACCCCCCGTTTCCTATCTGGATAATTGTTTTATAAATATAGTCTTTACTTACCTGTGTCATTTATTTCTTTATTTATTTATTAAAAAACAAGTTACATAACATTACAGTGCATACACCAATGCGTCATGAACCGAACAATGTTTATTTAGACGGCAAAACGGCGTGGCCCTGTTGTGTCGACATCTCGGGTGTTGGATTCGGTAGGTTGCCCCGGAACCAACGAAACACGACACCTTTCGGCCAGAAATCAGCACACGCGATGGTCTCCTGGAGCGGCCGCGGCACGCGCACTACAAACGAGCTGAAGTGCACGTAGTGGCGCGAATGCAACTGGAACACCCGCAGCGAGTAGCCGGTTTTCTGGCGAACATACTGCGTCACTTCTTCAGCGGTGGCAGTGTGGGTCATGCCCGTATGTTTTACTTATCTTAATATTTTGTTTATTTTAAGAATTACAGGCCCACTAAAACTGCAACAATGCCACCACCCGGCGCCATAAGCACGTTCAGTAAAGAAATTTAACGAATATAAAAGAAAAACAGAAAACATAGCATAGCCGAAGCCCCCGTTATAATATATGTGAAAGAAAAACTTAAATTTTGGAGGAGGAAATAGGGTACTACGAAACCCTGTTTTCGACATTTTTTTGTTCAGATCGTTCCGAACTGCAGTTGTCCCTTTTGCACTGTAGTACGGGGGATTTGAGGCGATGCGATAGCAATAGTTTTTAAAAATACCTAATTTCCAAGAGGCCTTTTATATTGTTATAATTGAACAACGAAACATAACAGTGACGATTAGTACGTAAACAGCTATTAATAAATAAATCGTAACATTTAAAAATACTATGTCATCCTTCTAAAGTTGAATAATTGTCAATAATAATTATTATACATAGATGGCGTTGAACATATCGGGAAACGGCTTTTTGTATGGACATTGACTTGTTTTAATGGTCATCTGTATATATTAACAAATTTCGTTTTTGACGGCTAAAGACTGGAACTCTCTTCGAGCATACCTTTTCCCAGAACAATATAACTTGAATCTGTTCAAGAGGTGAGTGAATAGGGACTATCTAGGTAAGCATGCTCCATCGCTTATCAACAGGTGAGATTGAAGTCAAGTGCTCGCCTATCTGAAGTATATAAATATATATATATACGATTATAGAACAGTAAAATCGGCAAATATAAAGCCAACAAACATATTTTTTTCAAGGCAATATAAGTAAATTTTTAATGCCCCATCTCTTCAGTTCGCGTAGGTCGGACGACCTGGTTAGGGTTGTGGGGACTCGCTGCATGCGGGTCGCCTCTATCTCTCGAAGTCCTTTGAGGAGGCTTGTGTCCAGCAGTGGACGTTCTATGACTGAAATGATGTTTTTTTCATTTTCAAGGGTAGTATACGAGTAGTTAGGTCCATTTTTTAGAAGACCATCTCTTATATATTATATATAAATACTAGCGGCCGCCCGCGACTTCGCCCGCCTTAGATTCATTTATCGCGGATAAAAGATAGTAGCTCATGTCTTTCCCCAAAACTCGATATTTTAATAATTTAAATGTGAAGCATATTACCAGAATTTCAAGTTCCTAGCGAAAAAGAATAACATCCATACAAATTTTCATCCCCTTTTTCGTCCCTAAAAGGGATGAAATTTGACATGCATTTTAAGCTATGTCCTACTCATACTCATTTATTGCTAAAATATGTCTAGATTTTACAAGTCATTTCATTAAATTAAAATTAAAATTACATGGCATTCATTATATACCTACTAAGTTAAGTTTTGCTAAATATTGTACATTATAAGAACCTATTCTGATATATAAGGTACATAATCGGAAAGTTTCATGAAAATTCGTCCAGTAGCTCTTGAGATTAAGTGGAACGTATGTACTTTCACGTTTCTAATATAGTAAGGAAGTAAGGATTACGGAACAATTTTACACAAAGGCTTGTGTTATGGGTACTAGAGGACGATATATTTAATAGATATATTTATTTATATACATAGAAAACATCCAAGACCCAGGAACAAATATTTATGCTCATCACACAAATATTGGCCCTTACCGGAATTTGAACCCAACCCCTAAGCAAAATGTACGCGGTGTTCGATATTTTGTATTGGTTAGTGACATAGATAGACAGACATAAAATTATACTGATTTTAGGATTTGTCGTTATAGCGGCAACAGAATTACATTATCTGGGAAAATTTCAACTGTATTTGTTGTTATAGCGAGCTATCACGGTTCATGAGATACAGCCTGGTACCAGACAGACAGACTGACAGCGAAGCCTTAGTAATAGGGTCCCGTTTCACCCTTTGGGTACGGAACCCTAAAAATACCACGACGAACTGTGAGATGTGTTTTTAGTAGCAACGCTCGTCGCTAGATGGCACTACGGGCTTACAAACTGACAATAGCTCTATCCATATATAATATTATAAATGCGAAAGTGTGTCTGTCTGTCTGTATCTCTGTCTGTCTGTCTGTTACCTCTTCTCGCTTAAACCGCTGAACCGATTTGTATGTTTGGTATGGAGATAGTTTGAGCCCCGGGGAAGGACATACGCTACTTTTTATCCCGGAACAATACCCTTATCCGTGATAAACGAATCTAAGGCGGACGAAGTCGCGGGCAGAAGCTAGTACTATTATAAAGATGTAAAAAATATATGTCTATACATTGAAGACATAAACTCAACCAGTAAGTTATTTATTTATTTGCAATGTACATGATGGCAAGTATGAACAATGCTATTTAAAAAAAAGTGATACGAACCAGTGGAAGGTAACTGAATCGACAAAAATATCGATACTTCATGTACTTTTAGGGATCTGTTGCCAAAATGGCTAAAACGAAACCCTTAATAACCTTAACCCTTATAGTTTCATCATGTCCGTCCGTATGTCACAGGCACTTTTGCTACGGCCTAAAATGGTAAAAAAAGCGGTCTTATAAAGTTACCTTTAGGTATGTACATGAAACATTTATTTATTTACTCCAAATAGGAGAAAACAAAACTACTCGTACAAAAGGCCAACTTAATGTTTTAAATGAATGTCTACCAGAGTAGTAACCTGAAGACAATGAACTAATGATCTTTACTCTGTAAGTAGGCCGCAAGGGCACTTTTACAAGTCTGACTCTACGGCGTTTCCCAAGAGGAGACCACTGAAGAGAAGAAAGCCGAAACAAACTCAGCAGTCAGTTTTGTATTACAATATTTGTACTAAGCCTATCCTAAGTCTTTGTTTTAAGTATAAACTCAATGCGTAGTTCTCTAAGAAAACATATCAAAATGTATAGAGGTAAGAATATAATAGAAGATCAAAAAGAAAAATATGTTTTTTTTAACAACTTACGTACGTTTGATATGCCACCTTATAAATAACATAACCGGCAAAGTGCGAGTCGGACTCGCTCACCGAGAGTTCCGTACAAATTTTAACTTACCCTAACTTTATTACCCATTACCGGTCGAGTTAAGTTTGCACCTAATATCTATAGCATTGCATACAAATTAGGTACACACTTAACGCAACCGGGTTGTTCAAATAGGTTGTTTGCACATTAAGAAAAAACTAGCTAGTAAGAGACATGGCTATAATTTTCGTGTAATATTTATATTTATTAATACAAATTGTGAAAATGTTAAAAGTTTCGAATGGTAAACTTCGGAGATAAAGGAGGGGGGAATGGTGTTTTTTTTTCACATTTTCCTTAATAAAACAAAAACTAGTCACAATAAAAAAAAGAAAAAATTGTTCGAAAATGTGCAGGTCAAGTTCTTTCATACGATACCCCATTTGACCCTGTAGCTAGACTTTTAATTTTTACCCCCCTCATATTCGCCGCTTTAAAAAAAAAAAATGTTTTATTATTCCTGTGCTATACATGTGGGCTGACCATGTTTATAAATATATTTCAAATTTCAAATAGTATAAGTCGTTTTTGAGATATGGCGCTTTAATAGTGGGACAGACAGACAGACAGACAGAGTCGCAACATAAGGGTTCCTTTTATACCTTTTTATTACGAAATTTTGACAATTGGTATCCGAATCAACTGTCATATCATAGCCCATACAAAATCATGACACTTGATTCTGACTCCGAGCGTCAAACGCGTTAGGCAATAGGCGGCTGGTCACAAAACACACATGGGTTTATTACACCAATTCTTAATGCTCGAAATAAGAATGACAACAAATATTGAAAACTCTACAGCTCTTAGTTAATTCAGAAAGGTGTGCTTAGATGGCGCTATTAACACCAAAAACAACACAATCAACAGATATAGACGAACTCACTTAGCGATAAGGATGCGCCTACACTTTGAAAGAAAGAATAGGTCATGATAAGCTGATTCACTAATAGAAAAAAACGCCCATTTTCTTAGACCGAGTTCAAATGATATTAATTCACTGGTTCGATTTTGATTCTAATTCAGCGTCAATGTTTCAATTTTAATTAAGCATTTGTATTTTTAGAGAAATAATAATAATAATAATAAAAGTCTTGAAAGGGCCTCTGTACTGTTGGCTTCGGCCCCAGTCATGCCTTCCAAATGACCGGGCCCCTTGGCCCGTGACTCACGGAAGTTGAGACAACATAATAATAATTATTATTCTTTATTTCGGACTATTTTTTTTTACATCCATAGAGTGTTAGTTGTACTTAACCTATGTTAGTGACGTACAACAAACTTACAAATTGCCAATAGGTGCAGCGTAAATCCGTGCAAAAGATGAAACAAAAATAGTTAAATTAATGAATATTCAATTTTCTCTTCCATTGATAGTAATATCTATACTATTATAAAGTTGTAAAAATGAAATGTCTGTACATTGAAGATGTTTTCAAAAAAATGGTTGTTACGGACTATTTGCAGTTCACTAAAACGAAAAATATATTTTTTTGGATTTTATGTATGTTTGTTTGTGTCCTTTTGGCTTCATCACGCAAAATCGGCTAAACCAATTTCGATTATTTTTGGCACACGGGTAGCCGGGTATCTCCAGATGGTTATAGGATACTTTTTATCTGACTACGCTAACGAAAAAAGAGGGTTATGACTTTTTCCCCTCCGCGTACGAAGTTGCAGGCATCTTCTAGTTTAACATAAATTTTGCGCTTTAAATTTGTGTAAAGAAGCAGTTAAGATCATTTTTTTAATTCCACAAAACAATTTCGGTCTACTGACAGAAATTCCTTTCTGGCTTTAGTTTTATTATTTTTTTTGTAATATATATGCATTCAACACCCAAAACACCATGTCATAGACATAGAGTATTTAAATTTTCAATGTTATCAATATTTCGTATCTTAATAATATTTTTTCTCTCTCATTCTCTGATCATAAACGTAAATTAAACGATAAAATAATAGAGTGGTATCCTTCCATTCCGTCGCGAAAGTTTTCCTAGAATGTTTCATAGCTAGAATATTTTTCATAAAATTTTCATTTCAATTGTAACTTTTTCTCCTGAAACCATACAATTCTCTGGATTTTTGAATAGCTAATCATGTTCGCAGCTTTTATTATTAGGTTAGGTTGAGTTTGTTTTATAACAATCCCAAATTCAGAGAAAAACGCTTTCGATGAAATTATTGTCGATGAAATTTAAAAAAATAAACATTTCTCAATAAAAAAAGGTACAAACAATTTTAGGTACATGTTTATGCGTCGATACAATGTGTTCGTTTTTACTTGCTTTCTTATTAGATTTGATTCTGACCCAAAATACACATCTTAATCAAAATCCCATTTTCGTCATTATCATCATTCATTCGATTAAACATTTTTCGATTAAACAAAGTACAAATAAAATTGACATTCAATAGCAGTCGAACGTTTAAAAGTCCAACTGGTCTCTCTGTAAATATCGAAGCTATGTAACCTTCCATCAAACTGTTATCTGTATTGAAAAGAATTCCGTTTTAGTGTTAATTTATTATTTTTTGTGTGTGGTCGGCGGTTTCATGTGTTTGACTAAATAAATCTGTCAATTTGTGTGTCAATTAGAAAGTGTCACTGATTGTACTTTTAGAGACTTAGTTTCTTTCTTCCTGTGAGAATTATGGATTAAATACATCACTTGAGACGTAAAACAGACGTGCTAAAAGGTAACGCCCAAAAAAGTTAGTAACTAAGTGCTATTTAGAAATTAAAGTTCGATCCATGCCATCATGAAAAACGTAAAAAAATGGCTTTTATTTAGATCCCTGACCTCTTCATTTAATGCTTTCAGTACCTATAAGACTGAATGCGTGTTGTTATATATGTATCCGTTTGTATATATTTATTATGGACTAGAAAAAGACATAACTGCTCTTTTTTTTCTAGCCTGATCGGGTAAAACTTATCGTGCTGAAGAAAAAGATAGGGTAATTGACTTTTTTTTCCGCAAACGAAGTTGCGGGCGCCTTCTAGTTATTAATAAAAATATATATCCAGTTACAGACAAATGACAATTTGCACGCCTATAAAGGTTGAACACATTGATACAATCTTGTTAAGGCTACCTATTATGTAGTATGTGTTTGGCAATAAATATTCACATTTCATTCATTCTCAAACCCTTCCAAATAATTTAAATACATCCAATTGCAAAACAATAACAAAAGTTTGCACAATTTAATTAACGCACAGGTATTCGTGTATTAATATAATTGAGTTGCGAACAAAAGTATCGGGTTACCATATCCTCAGCTGTAGCAATAATTAAACCAATACAAGTATCGAATTTCAAAGCAATTAGCAAAACCTTAGTACCGCAACGAAACGCAATACTTAAAACTTTACAGGAACAAAACGCTCTCCGCTTACCACTCCCAATTTAAAAAGTTTAAAATTAAAAAAAAAGTCATTCATAGACAAACTTAGCGTAAAACCGACTTGCAAACTTATATTTGCAGTTTGTTAAACCGAAATACATAGAAACTAATCTTTAAAACTCAAATTATTTAGTTCGCAAATTGTCTCAAAAAGGGAATACATGATGGCAAGTATGAACAATGCTATTTAAAAAAAAGTGATACGAACCAGTGGAAGGTAACTGAATCGACAAAAATATCGATACTTCATGTACTTTTAGGGATCTGTTGCCAAAATGGCTAAAACGAAACCCTTAATAACCTTAACCCTTATAGTTTCATCATGTCCGTCCGTATGTCACAGGCACTTTTGCTACGGCCTAAAATGGTAAAAAAAGCGGTCTTATAAAGTTACCTTTAGGTATGTACATGAAACATTTATTTATTTACTCCAAATAGGAGAAAACAAAACTACTCGTACAAAAGGCCAACTTAATGTTTTAAATTAATGTCTACCCGAGTAGTAACCTGAAGACAATGAACTAATGATCTTTACTCTGTAAGTAGGCCGCAAGGGCACTTTTACAAGTCTGACTCTACGGCGTTTCCCAAGAGGAGACCACTGAAGAGAAGAAAGCCGAAACAAACTCAACAGTCAGTTTTGTATTACAATATTTGTACTAAGCCTATCCTAAGTCTTTGTTTTAAGTATAAACTCAATGCGTAGTTCTCTAAGAAAACATATCAAAATGTATAGAGGTAAGAATATAATAGAAGATAAAAAAGAAAAATATGTTTTTTTTAACAACTTACGTACGTTTGATATACTTTATAAATAACATAACCGGCAAAGTGCGAGTCGGACTCGCTCACCGAGAGTTCCGTACAAATTTTAACTTTTTGCACCTAATATCTATAGCATTGCATACAAATTAGGTACACACTTCACGCAACCGGGTTGTTCAAATAGGTTGTTTGCACATTAAGAAAAAACTAGCTAGTAAGAGACATGGCTATAATTTTCGTGTAATATTTATATTTATTAATACAAATTGTGAAAATGTTAAAAGTTTCGAATGGTAAACTTCGGAGATAAAGGAGGGGGGAATGGTGTTTTTTTTTCACATTTTCCTTAATAAAACAAAAACTAGTCACAATAAAAAAAAGAAAAAATTGTTCGAAAATGTGCAGGTCAAGTTCTTTCATACGATACCCCATTTGACCCTGTAGCTAGACTTTTAATTTTTAACCCCCTCATATTCGCCGTTTTAAAAAATATATATAATGTTTTAATATTTCCTGTGCTATACATGTGGGCTGACCATGATTATAAATATTTCAAATTTCAAATAGTATAAGTCGTTTTTGAGATATGGCGCTTTAATAGTCGGACAGACAGACAGACAGACAGAGTCGCAACATAAGGGTTCCCTTTATACCTTTTTAGTACGAAATTTTGACAATTGGTATCCGAATCAACTGTCATATCATAGCCTATACAAAATCATGACACTTGATTCTGACTCCGAGCGTCAAACGCGTTAGGCAATAGGGGGCTGGTCACAAAACACACATGTGTTTATTACACCAATTCTTAATGCTCGAAATAAGAATGACAACAAATATTGAAAACTCTACAGCTCTTAGTTAACTCAGAAAGGTGTGCTTAGATGGCGCTATTAACACCAAAAACAACACAATCAACAGATATAGACGAACTCACTTAGCGATAAGGATGCGCCTACACTTTGAAAGAAAGAATAGGTCATGATAAGCTGATTCACTAATAGAAAAAAACGCCCATTTTCTTCATCATCATCATCGAACCAGTGAATTAATATCATTTTCAAATGATATTAATTCACTGGTTCGATTTTGATTCTAATTCAGCGTCAATGTTTCAATTTTAATTAAGCATTTGTATTTTTAGAGAAATAATAATAATAATAATAAAAGTCTCGAAAGGGCCTCTGTACTGTTGGCTTCGGCCCCAGTCATGCCTTCCAAATGACCGGGCCCCGTGACCCGTGACTCACGGAAGTTGAGACAACATAATAGTAATTATTATTATTTATTTCGGACTATTTTTTTTGCATCCATAGAGTGTTAGTAGTACTTAACCTATGTTAGTGACGTACAACAAACTTACAAATTGCCAATAGGTGCAGCGTAAATCCGTGCAAAAGATGAAACAAAAATAGTTAAATTAATGAATATTCAATTTAATTTTCTCTTCCATTGATAGTAATATCTATACTATTATAAAGTTGTAAAAATGAAATGTCTGTACATTGAAGATGTTTTCAAAAAAATGGTTGTTACGGACTATTTGCAGTTCACTAAAACGAAAAATATATTTTTTTGGATTTTATGTATGTTTGTTTGTGTCCTTGTGGCTTCATCACGCAAAATCGGCTAAACCAATTTCGATTATTTTTGGCACACGGGTAGCCGGGTATCTCCAGATGGTTATAGGATACTTTTTATCTGACTACGCTAACGAAAAAAGAGGGTTATGACTTTTTCCCCTCCGCGTACGAAGTTGCAGGCATCTTCTAGTTTAACATAAATTCTGCGCTTTAAATTTGTGTAACGAAGCAGTTAAGATCATTTTTTTAATTCCACAAAACAATTTCGGTCTACTGACAGAAATTCCTTTCTGGCTTTAGTTTTAATATTTTTTTTGTAATATATATGCATTCAACACCCAAAACACCATGTCATAGACATAGAGTATTTAAATTTTCAATGTTATCAATATTTCGTATCTTAATAATATTTTTTCTCTCTCATTCTCTGATCATAAACGTAAATTAAACGATAAAATAATAGAGTGGTATCCTTCCATTCCGTCGCGAAAGTTTTCCTAGAATGTTTCATAGCTAGAATATTTTTCATAAAATTTTCATTTCAATTGTAACTTTTTCTCCTGAAACCATACAATTCTCTGGATTTTTGAATAGCTAATCATGTTCGCAGCTTTTATTATTAGGTTAGGTTGAGTTTGTTTTATAACAATCCCAAATTCAGAGAAAAACGCTTTCGATGAAATTATTGTCGATGAAATTTAAAAAAATAAACATTTCTCAATAAAAAAAGGTACAAACAATTTTAGGTACATGTTTATGCGTCGATACAATGTGTTCGTTTTTACTTGCTTTCTTATTAGATTTGATTCTGACCCAAAATACACATCTTAATCAAAATCCCATTTTCGTCATTATCATCATTCATTCGATTAAACATTTTTCGATTAAACAAAGTACAAATAAAATTGACATTCAATAGCAGTCGAACGTTTAAAAGTCCAACTGGTCTCTCTGTAAATATCGAAGCTATGTAACCTTCCATCAAACTGTTATCTGTATTGAAAAGAATTCCGTTTTAGTGTTAATTTATTATTTTTTGTGTGTGGTCGGCGGTTTCATGTGTTTGACTAAATAAATCTGTCAATTTGTGTGTCAATTAGAAAGTGTCACTGATTGTACTTTTAGAGACTTAGTTTCTTTCTTCCCGTGAGAATTATGGATTAAATGTACCGGATGACCCCATAATTATAGAATTGTATAGATTTAATATAGGAAATGAAATATCTGAATAACTTATAAGCTAATAAAAATATAAATTATTCGATAACTTCATTTCATACCTTTCCATCTAACCCCGATGGAAAGCTATGAAATCATTACTTTGACTTAGCAGTCAAAGGAATAACTCTTATCTAATCAAATATCAATTGTATAAAGCCCATAAGGCATCAAATTGCAAAGAAAACTGATGTATGTAAACTTTCCATACGAACTACGCAACATTTTGCAACTATTCCCTAACGTCGCATAAAGACTCATAAACTTTCCATGGAAATCTGAAAAGTTGCATAACAATTGATAAATTAATAATAAAATTACCCCCTCCCCAACCAATGCACGGCTCGACTATAAAAGCCAAAGCTAATTCAATTGACAATAACCCCACTATATGTGGCATACGAATAAACAGATAAATATAGAAACAGCCCCCATACTATTCATGTCGTAACTACAAGTTATCGGTACTACTTACTAGCCTTTGAAAATACTTACAAGAAATAATCGTCAAGTGAATTAGCTTCAGTCAGATAGATATCATAGTTAAAATAGGAAGCCTAAGTATTGGTTTAGGAACGGGATTTCGTTATAAACTGTGACTTTTTATTCTCTACTTCACCTACACTGCTCTTAAAGCTATCGAAAGGGGTTCAGACTGCTTTTACAGTCCTCAGTCTGCACATTGGTCACTTCGAGCCGGATTGATCCTAAGCTCAATAGAATAAAATGTCACAAAGAAACGAAAGTCCGTCTCCGTCGTCAGTAAGGACGACCGACACCCCTGGTGGTATTACCGATACCTCGGAGCAGAGCTCCGAAACGACCACGACCCAGACCTCCGAGTCGTCGAGGGTCACCAGAAGTGCTGCTAGAAGCGGCGCTACTGCGCCGTCGCTGGCGCCTCCGCAAGCGCCTCCTGGTGCTGGGCGGAAGCGGCTGGCGGCGGCGCAGCCCCCTGGAGCCCTGCCCGCGCCTACTGGCGCACAGCAGGCTCCAGCTCCGGAGCTTCACTACAACGTGCAACAGGCGGGCCCTAGTCCCGGCCCGGCTTCCGCGCTCCTCGCGGGCGCCGCCGGCGAGACCCAGGACCCCAACCAAGCACGAGCCCCCGCCGATGTCGTAGCGTCGTCACAGTACGACGCACAACGGTCGGTGATGGCACCGAGTACCGTGGTCGAAAAACCCATTGCGCCCAGAAAGACGCAATCAAAGGCCTCATCGCGGAAGTCGACAAAGGAGAGGCGAATCCAATTGGCAAAAGCGCGGGAAGTGCTAGCTGCAGCCAAACTAGTAACGCTTGAAGCGGAGCTAGAAACTAGTGAAGAAGAGGACAACGCAAGTGCCACGACGGATGTGGATACAAGCCGGCAGGTCGAGACCTGGTTGGACCGGCACCACCTCCCAGCCCTTGATTTGAATCCCCATAATTTTTCTTCTCAGTTACAGTATACGACGGGAGCGCCCGCTTTTACGCAGGCGCCCGGCGCGCATGCGCCGCCCGTCCCTGCGGCCACGATGCCCCCCGCGCCCCCTGCGCCCCCTGCGCCGATGTACGCCGTGCCACTACAAGCGCATGCGCCGCCCGCGCCTGCGCCTACGGCCACGCAGTACCCAGCGCTCCCGTCCGCCGTGCTTCACGGCTCTGCGGGACCCGCTGCGATGGATGAACTGGCGGTACAACCGTACGCGCCGAGCAACGACATCATGACCATCACAGAAGCGATCCGGAATGCCATACTGGCATGCAAACAAGATCCCCACACAAGAAAAACGGCGGATCTACCAGTCTTCACAGGTTCCCGACGGCAATGGCTGTCATTCAAGCAGGTATATACGGACACTGCCCCGTACTACACGCCGGGCGAAAATACGGCGCGACTGCAGACAGCTACCCGAAACCTGAAAAATACGGCGATAAGTGATTTCGTCATATCCGGTGCCAAGCCGGAACTCATCATGGAGAAGTTAGAAGAGTGCTACGGCAACACGGCGACTCTTGCGGCACTGGAATATAGAAATCTCCGTGAGCTGCCCAAGCTCACCGACAGCGCGCAAGACATCTGCTCGTTCTCGCTCAAGCTCGGAACGATTATGGCTACGTTACAACTCGTCGACGCCCATGAAAGCAGATATAGCTCAGAAGTCCTGCGATCGCTCCATGATAAGCTAACAGTGAATTTACAATCAAAATGGTATACCTACTCAGCTGACAAACCGAGGCGCGAAAGCGATGTCATGCTGATGGTAAATTTTATGCGAGAAGAAGCCAGATTACGAGAACCGTACACCGTAATCAGTGACGCAACCCAAGTGCCGCCGCGCCATCAGCCCTTCCAGCAACGAAGCCACTTCAACGCGCCCTACGCACCGCGCCCGCCCGGCCAATTTACAAGGTACAGTGCGCCACATACATATCCGCAGCCCGCCGCCGTCGCGCAGCCACGACCCGAGAGGACCCATACCGCCACGGAGAAGAAATGTCCGGTATGTGAGAGTACACAACATAGTGGCGGCAGAGAGTGCGCGACGTTTTTAGATATGTGTGTAGATAAACGGCGGGAGATTGCGAAAACGGCGCAGATGTGTTTCAAGTGTCTACATCTCTGGGAAAAACAACATTTTTGCAAGAAAATGATTTGTTCAGTGCCTAACTGCGGGAAAAATCATCATGTGCTAGTGCATAAAGACAATATTAAATCAGTTCCAGATACAGTTGCGAGTGAAACAGTGTTGTGTGCATGGACCCACAATGACTCTCCCTCCATCGACCCCGTCCACTGTGCCGCCGGGCCCGCAAAGAAGCCCACCTACACAGCGAGCGCGCCGGACGGAGTCTACGCTGCGCCGCCACTGCCAACCAGTCCGCCCGCACCTATTGGTGCCGCTCGGAAGCAGCTGGCAACCGCGCAGCTCCCGGAAGCCCTGCACGCGCCTAGTGGCGCACAGCGGGCTCCTATGCCGGCCCCGCGACATATCGCGCCGGCGCCCGAGCCGCCACTCGCAATCCAGACGAGTGACGTCGGCCGGGCCAACAATACCAGTCGGCGCCCCCGACGCAGCGCTCGCCGAGCGCGACGCCGTCGGTCGCGCCGCCCAACCGCGCAGCTCCCAGAAGCCCTACACGCACCTGGTCGAGCACAGCGGGCTCCCACGCCGGCCCCGCGACTTATCGCGCCGGCGCCCGAGCCGCCACTCGTCCTACACACGAGTGACGTCGGCCGGGCCATCAGCATCGATCGGCGCCCCCGACGCCGCACTCGCCGAGCGCGATGCCGTCGGTCGCGCCGCCCAACACAACACTCAGAAGCCCTGCACGCGCCTAGTGGCGCACAGCGGGCTCCCATGCCGGCCCCGCGGCATATCGCGCCGGCGCCCGAGCCGCCACTCGCAATCCAGACGAGTGACGTCGGCCGGGCCAACAATACCAATCGGCGCCCCCGACGTCCCGCTCACCGAGCGCGACGCCGTCGGTCGCGCCGCCCAACCGATCAACTCTCAAAAGGCCTGCACGCGCCTAGTGGCGCACAGCGGGCTCCTACGCCGGCCCCGCGACTTATCGCGCCGGCGCTCGAGAGGAAAGCGCGCCGCCCACGGCGCCCGAGAAATCGCAGCAACGCGCCTTACACACCGCGTCCGCGCCGCCCACGGCGACAGCGCGCCGCCTGCGCCGCAAGAGACACCGCAGCGCGAGGACAGCGCGCCGCCCACGGCGCCCGAGAAATCACAGCAACGCGCCTTACACACCGCGTCCGCGCCGCCCACGGCGACAGTGTGTCGCCTGCGGCGTCCAAGACGGCGCGCCGCCCACGGCGCCCGTCTCATCACCACGGTCCTGAGCATCGAGCCACAACAACCGACGTCTGCGTGCATCAGGCAGCATCAACGAGTCACCGGCACCGACGAAGTTTCCTATGACTAAGGTCATAGTGGCGGGAGAATGTACCGGATGACCCCATAATTATAGAATTGTATAGATTTAATATAGGAAATGAAATATCTGAATAACTTATAAGCTAATAAAAATATAAATTATTCGATAACTTCATTTCATACCTTTCCATCTAACCCCGATGGAAAGCTATGAAATCATTACTTTGACTTAGCAGTCAAAGGAATAACTCTTATCTAATCAAATATCAATTGTATAAAGCCCATAAGGCATCAAATTGCAAAGAAAACTGATGTATGTAAACTTTCCATACGAACTACGCAACATTTTGCAACTATTCCCTAACGTCGCATAAAGACTCATAAACTTTCCATGGAAATCTGAAAAGTTGCATAACAATTGATAAATTAATAATAAAATTACCCCCTCCCCAACCAATGCACGGCTCGACTATAAAAGCCAAAGCTAATTCAATTGACAATAACCCCACTATATGTGGCATACGAATAAACAGATAAATATAGAAACAGCCCCCATACTATTCATGTCGTAACTACAAGTTATCGGTACTACTTACTAGCCTTTGAAAATACTTACAAGAAATAATCGTCAAGTGAATTAGCTTCAGTCAGATAGATATCATAGTTAAAATAGGAAGCCTAAGTATTGGTTTAGGAACGGGATTTCGTTATAAACTGTGACTTTTTATTCTCTACTTCACCTACACTGCTCTTAAAGCTATCGAAAGGGGTTCAGACTGCTTTTACAGTCCTCAGTCTGCACATTAAATACATCACTTGAGACGTAAAACAGACGTGCTAAAAGGTAACGCCCAAAAAAGTTAGTAACTAAGTGCTATTTAGAAATTAAAGTTCGATCCATGCCATCATGAAAAACGTAAAAAAAAAGGCTTTTATTTAGATCCCTGACCTCTTCATTTAATGCTTTCAGTACCTATAAGACTGAATGCGTGTTTTTATATATGTATCCGTTTGTATATATTTATTATGGACTAGAAAAAGACATAACTGCTCTTTTTTTTTCTAGCCTGATCGGGTAAAACGTATCGTGCTGAAGAAAAAGATAGGGTAATTGACTTTTTTTTCCGCAAACGAAGTTGCGGGCGCCTTCTAGTTATTAATAAAAATATATATCCAGTTACAGACAAATGACAATTTGCACGCCTATAAAGGTTGAACACATTGATACAATCTTGTTAAGGCTACCTATTATGTAGTATGTGTTTGGCAATAAATATTCACATTTCATTCATTCTCAAACCCTTCCAAATAATTTAAATACATCCAATTGCAAAACAATAACAAAAGTTTGCACAATTTAATTAACGCACAGGTATTCGTGTATTAATATAATTGAGTTGCGAACAAAATTATCGGGTTACCATATCCTCAGCTGTAGCAATAATTAAACCAATACAAGTATCGAATTTCAAAGCAATTAGCAAAACCTTAGTACCGCAACGAAACGCAATACTTAAAACTTTACAGGAACAAAACGCTCTCCGCTTACCACTCCCAATTTAAAAAGTTTAAAATTAAAAAAAAAGTCATTCATAGACAAACTTAGCGTAAAACCGACTTGCAAACTTATATTTGCAGTTTGTTAAACCGAAATACATAGAAACTAATCTTTAAAACTCAAATTATTTAGTTCGCAAATTGTCTCAAAAAGGGAATCCGTTTAAATTGTCTAAATTCGTAAAGCAAAGTAATCGGTTAAGTTATGAAACTCGAATCCATCTAAAAATGTCCTTTATTGCAACGAGATAAGAACACTACTTTATTTTTTAAAGCAAAAGTGTACCTTTGTAACCTAAACAATGCATCCCGTCTTTGTAGCGTTCGAAGATCAAAATTTAACGCCTCACAGATTTTTCAACAAATTCTTTTGTGCCTTTTCTCTTTTTCAATGATATTTTTTTTGTTACAAGCAGATGTTCGCAAATATGTATTGTGAGTTGAGAGGCAAAGTCGAGTAGATAATAATTGACATTAAATGAAGTGTCCTTGTGATTTTGGAGAATTTAGGGGCCCGTAAGATTGTGACAATTCGTGCACCTACAGTATAGAAATTACGGATGTAAGGACTTATGAAGAATTATGGACCCCCTGGGATTTTTTTTTACAATAGTGACAAATGCAGTGTGATATATTTAACATTTTATTGCTTTTTGTAATAGTTCCCATGTCAATGTAACAAATGACAATACTTAAGTTACATAAAGATGAAATACAGAAAAAAGTCAGTGAAATAAATAACGATACTACACAAAGTATAATAAAATAAAAAGCTCCGTATGAAATAGTACAAAAACTCCTCACTGTAGTTGCATTGCATAATATCACCATTCTTATGTACATTATTATAATTAAACAGTTGTAAAAATTTAATGCCTGTACATGGAAACAATTTTCAAAAAATAAGTGAAGACGGTCACTGAATCAGAAAACATAGACCTATTTTTCAATTTCTGTAAGTTTAAATGTTTGTAGGTGTCGTGGCTTCACCACGCCAAAACACAGATGATACCCGACTACTTTGGAGTAAAAAAGAGGGTTCTTCTCATCCGCTTCCTTCGAGTTTCAAATAGAAATAGAGTTCAAACTAAAATTATGAGCACAAGAGTGGCTAGAATACAATAGGGTGCGTTGGGGTAGGCGGAAGTATATAAAGTTCGAAAGGTGGACCTTATTTCAACGCCTTAAAGAGCATTTTCGGTAAAATTTCAATTTTTCCCATACTTCTTGTCTCAACACACCCTATATACAAATTTAAAATGACGATGTCACTCGTGCTCTATCTTTTGATAGTCGCTCTTGATAAAGATATTATTTTGATAGTCTCTAAGTAACAAGAATAAACGTCATCCTACAATTTCAAAATGTCCCATTGACAGAACCATTGCAACAATAACAAACACGCTTAACTCTTTTTTTAAACCGCGACAAGGTGTCTTTCGTCTTGTCAAAATGAAAAAAAAGTGTAGCGGTTGTCGTTGGATTGTTATTTAAAAGTTATTGACAATATTATTTATGGTGCAGGTGATAGTTTTGGTAGGTTTTAATACCAGATTATTTTAAAGACGCCTCGCAGACTTGTTTAATCATTATATCTTCGAATCTTTCACTTCAGGTGAGTTCGTTTGGTCATCTAATGTATCTGTATAGAGTAGACATTAAAATGTATAGAAAAACACGACATGTATTTAATTAGGTACTCAACTTATAATTTCTTTTTCACTTCTCCTGCTCAAAAAGTAGGTCATATTAGCTTCGCGAAGCAAGACTAAAATAGTATATTTAGCCCCTAGGGTTTAAAAGAAAGCCATATAATCCCATACAAATTTCTATGAAACTGAAAAAAAAAATTGCGGCCAGCTACATACTACTTACGAATAATTAAAAACAAACAACCCAACCTCATCAGATTGGCCAAAATTTCTGATCGTATTGCAGCCCTTCACATTAAAAAGTAAAAATTGTCTATGGCCATTATTAGTTTATAAAAATATGTAGGCTGTCAATTTAACTTTAAAGAATTGCTCAAACTGTACTTTTTATTTTTCATGAAATATACAATTTAAGTGTTAAGTCTTTTTCATTTTCTCGCAGTCGAAGTGAAAAGCAGAGTGTTTAACACGTGGCTAAAAGTCATTATGACACTCAGACACTTCGTGTCATAATGGCTTATTTTAGCCCCTTGTCAAACAATCTACTATTAATTACTACAATTGAGAAACTTTTTATTGAAAAATCCATTATATTCCATAATATTCACATTTTTATGTAGTTAGTTATTGGTATTTTTTTAAATTAGTCTAGCTCAGCTAGTAAGATTTATAATAAGTTACCCACAAAATTAAGAGAACTGCCGATGATTAGATTTAAAAAATATTTGGCAAAGCTATTGCTGGAGCTGGATAAATGCTTCTATACATTATCGGACTATTTTAAATGTAAATTTTACTTTCTGTTTTTACAAATATCATGATAATAATCACAATATTTGCAATTTATTAGAGGATCACTCCACTAGCGTTATTATTATAAACAAAGATCAGAAACAAATGAAAAATTGTTTCGACAATACTGGACTTGAACCAGTGCCTTGAGCCAGACCGGGGCAGCACGCTCTAACCAACTGAGCTAATCGTCTATACCAGTAGTCGGAGAACTTTGTCATCTGTTCTTGCTTATCGATCTCTGTATCCTGCGTAATAGACCGCTTCCGTTATGTTGACATAAGCCATGTTCGGGCGCATGAGCGCCAAGGTAATTAGGAGTGGAAGTGGTCGCCATGGCCGAAATCGGTCGGAGATTATTATTATTACATTATTTGGTGATATCTTATAATTTTATATCATAAGCAATTAATAAAACTGCAATGTTTTATCTATCTCCCTCATTGTAAGAGATAGGTATAAAATTTATATGAAAAAATAATATTTCCGTCCCGTTCTTATTAATTCGGACGTCTCAGCCAAAGAGCCGCTGATTGAGGCCATATCAATTTGATTAAGACGCGATCACTCTGACCGCTAGGCCAGTCATGACTCAACCCCCATACGGCACATATTAGCAGAAAAGGCTGATTAAGAAGATCTACATTCAAGCAAGAAATAGTGTTTTATTTGAACCAAGAAAGAAGTAGTTTTAAAATACAGTCTACACAGTCAACAATAAATTTATTCGAGTATTTTTACAGTAGTTTTCTAGTAAAATTCCTAATGCACGGGAAAATCTTCATCAAACACAAGATTATTCCCATATTAGAATGTAATTACATGGAAACATTTCTAAATCTTGATGCCGCTTAACTTTTTTTTTGACTATATGAATATTTTATTAAAGATTAAGATAAATAAAATATGAGGTAAGACGAGACGAGGTTAAACATTGATTTTTATTATTATTTTTATTTGCCCGATAACACTTTTGCGGAACGAAAATTTCACAAGTGCAAATAATTCAAATTACTAGGGTGACCATGTTTTGATACAATAATTGATTGTCCTAAAATTTTATTTATTTATTTAAGTAATCGTATGAAGATTTGAACCTGGTTGCCATGATCATTTTTAGGGTTCCGTAGCCAAAATGGCAAAAGCGGAATCCTTAGAGTTTCGTGATGTCCGTCCGTGTGTCACAGGCATTTTACTCAAAAACTACAGATGCATATTAATGACATATGGAGTATTGGTGGCGCTTTTGCTTGCGCACTTTTTCACATAGTATTTCTCTCATCTGAAGTACATTTCTTTGTAGTTAACGGCTACGGAACCCTACACTGAGCATGGCCCGACATGCTCTTTTTCGATTTTCTTAAACATAATTTAAGACTTGTTTTTTCAAGACTTCATCCACTTGGAAAATATGTTTTTAGTTTTTCGGTGTCAGTCCCTTATCTTTGCTAAACATTTTAATTAAATCCATTGTTGCATAAAAAAAGGCGAATTCAGAAGTTAATAAAGCAACAAACACAAGCTAAGAATGGGCACGGATAAAAGAAGCATATTCAATAGGATTTAAATGTTGTTAAAATGCAATGTCACTAAATTTAAGATCATGGAAAAACAAGTAAGGACGGGCTATTTGAGGGTCAGGATCGAAAAGTGTATAGGCATGCGCCTGCATGAGTATGCTTGTTCTTGCGTCAACTGGACGAGGCCGAATACGCTGGAGCAAAATAATAAGGTACTTGACTGACAGATCAAATCAGTTCCTTTTTATGAACTCTCAAAATGGTCAGAACATAAAGTATGAAGTTTGAAAGGAAAAAAGGTTTGTGGCGTCATAATTCTATACGGTCAAATTGCCTTCTTATTTTTAGTTGTTGATCATTTTAAAATCGCCAAAAGCTTAAAAATGAGTTAGCAGGAATGTTTTCTACGTATTTTCAGAAATAGCATTTAACTGCAAGCATGACATCATTTATGTTGAATACAGGAAAGTACCCAATTAATGCTTAGTTATCCTCCGCGAATTAAGTTGCCCAACCATCTAGTGTGTATCTACTCACTTGCTTGAAATTCAGGATTGGACTCTATTTTTAATTAAAAAAACAATGGTGACAGGTACCTATAGTTATCAAAAGCAAGAGAGTGGCTGTTGATTATTCTCGAAACGATGAAAGGAATATCCATAAAATGGATAATCCATTATCGCCCTAGTGCTCGAATGTCTTAAGATCGCCGATAGCCGCACGCGCATATTTCATGCGGACAGAAAACCCGTCATTACCGGCCGATGCTATCTCATTACTGTTTATTTAGCAAAACTGCACTTTTCGAGTTTTTTCTTAATTTACCGCAATGGCGTGCCTTTTTTAATTATTTTGAAAATTAAAAGATTCTTTTAAAAGTTAACGTAATTGCAGACTCACTTGTGTTAATGTCGGTTAATACTAAATGCATTATTAATACTAACTACTTTAGGTATTGATTTGCTTTATCTATCTATCTATCAGCCACGGACGTCCACTGCTGAACATAGGCCCTCCCTATAGCTCGCCACAAGGTGCGATCCTGCGCAGACCGCATCCACAGACTCCCCGCGACCCTCACGAGGTTTTCCGTCTACCCAGTCAGGGGTCGTCCTACACTGCGCTTTCCTTTACGTGGTTGCCGCTCCATTTATTTGCTCAAAGTAACTCAAAGGGCAATGGAGTGAGCTTTGCTCGGAGTCTCCCTGCGTGATCGAATCAGAAATCAGGAGATCCGCAGAAGAACCAACGTCGTCGACATAATGTAATAATGATCTTTATTCTGCAAGTAGGCCGCAAGGGCACTTTTACAAGTCTGACTCTACGGCATTTCCCAAGAGGAGACCACTGTTGAGAGCATAGTTCGAAGTTCTTTTATAAATAAAATAACAGGACAATATAGGCATGATAACAAAAAAAACATAGGACACGTATTTTTTATTTTTCATAATAATAAAGAAATACCCGGCGTTTATACCTCCTTAACTGGCAACGTCGCATATTTTCTCATTTTGCTTCATTATATTGTGGTACTTGAAAGAAACTTCAAGGTATGTTCAATTCATACCCTACACCTTTAGGATTCATGTTGCGTTTAATTCACCTATCACCCGCTTTGCCTTTATTTTCTTACAAAACAAGATATAGACGTGAATTCAGTTTTAGACCGTTAGTTGTGGATTTTTGCATTTTGTCAGCTTAACTACCGAAAACGTAATTAATGTATTGAAAACATGTTCAAGTAACATTAATATTTCTCAAAATAATCAAGAAACACCAAAAAATATGCGACGTTGCGAGTTAAGCGGGTATAAATCGTCTTAAAGTTCAGGAGTGACGTCACGCGACATTTTGGCTCAATGTATCGCCTTCATTTTTTGATTACGTAAAAAAAGAAAAAAAATACGTGTCCAATTTATTTTATTCATCTACATGACAGACTAATTATTAAAATTTAGTCAATATCCCTATTTTTACACAAATAGAACTAGTTTCATGGTAACCTTCATAAGGCTTGATTCATACAAAGAAAACATCAAAGACTCAGGAACAAATATTTATGCTCATCACACATATATTTGCCCGTACCGGGATCTGAAGCCATGACCTTCCGATTCGCAGGCAGCGTTACTCCCGCTGAGCTCAGTTGCTAGACTTTAGTGGCAATGACGGACAGATAGAAAACAAAGTTCCGTTTTTTTTTTCATTTAGGGGCGGAACCCTAAAAACGGAATAAATTCCATATCAAAGAAAGGAAGCATCAAAATAAAAGAAACAGATAATGAACAATTAATAGGCTTTCGCGCACCATTGAGCATGAGCTCATTTTATTTTGTGAAGATATTTCCAATATTCTCCCAATTCAATCTTATATTTGGGTCAGATTTACTTCTGTAACATAACAAAATTAGTACCTACTGGATTGAAGTAATATTTATTCAAAGTTAACTTACTAAGTTCTGTTGCTGTTAATGCAATTCCAGATAGTTTTAAGTCTCTGCCCATAAACCAGTTCAAAAGTAAGCTACATAATTGGCTTAAACAAAAATTGATTTATTCCATAACTGAGCTCTTCAAAACATGATCTGTCTTTAGTTACGATATGATAGGGTAATCTTTATCCATATGCTTACTATATTATAAACGTGAAAGTATGTATGTACGTTCCACTTAATCTAAAAAACTACTGAACGATTTTTTATGGGTCCGGGTATGGGACTCCGGCTCCCCGAGCTGCTTCTGGCTCACACATAGTCTTCCCGGACAGTAGTATCCTTTAACCCTTTCTCCTGTCTAAATTCGTACAATTCCTTTCTTTACCCTGTTATCCTTCCTCCTATTCCGCCAATCCAAGGTATGCCGTGCCGATGGATGCGTGGCTAGAGGCGAGTCTAGTCGTTAGCGTGCCGAATTGCCCTGAGAGGTGACCCCAGAATAAGGCTACACCCTTACCTGGTATGCGGGGCTCTGCTGAGTTCGAATATTTTATCTCTAGCTGCTCGTGGGAACGCAATGAGTTTCAATAATTTTAAAAACCATAATGGCGGCGATGTAGTGCGCAACCCATCACGTCTAGGTTCCAGTGAGAGCGAAGAGTGGGTTATGGAGAGCCGCTTTGCTACGTTTAAAGGTAAGGGGAGGAATGAATGATGAAATAGATGAAGTATGTCAGATGATGGATGCGAGAAATATTGATATTCCGTGTGTGAATGAGACAAAGCGAAAGGGTTGTGACAGCAGAAAAAGAGATTAATGAATGTTGATGAAGCGGCAGTCGTATGCCAGGGCCGTAGCAAATGGAAGGAGGTAGTCTCTGCCTACCCCGTAATGGGAAAAAGGCGTGATTGTGTGTATGTATGTATATCAGAATAGGAGTTAGGCTATAATGTATGTCAAATTTCATCCCTTTAGGGACGAATTAGGCGATGAAAATTTGTATGGACAGTAAATATTTTTTTACGCTAGGAACTTGAAATGTTGGTAATATGCTTCCCATTTAAATTAATAAAATATCGAGTTTTAGGGAAAGACATAAGCTTCTTTTTATCTCGGATAAATACATTCTATCCGCGATAAACGAATCTATGGCGGACGAAGTCGCGGGCGGCCGCTAGTAATACTATAATTTTACATGCTAGTATTTAGCAAGATATCTCTTTGTTCCGAATTATACAACATAACATCTGATTGAACCATATCTTATAGCAAATAAAATATATTTCATTTCATTTCATGTTATACTCGTATTTGCGATGGGCCAAAGAAATGACCTTGTTTTTATTTATTTTTTCGTTAATATAGGCTATTCTAAGATTCTAATTCTTCTTTATGCATTCTCAAGAAGCTCAAGATCCCGATGAGGCACCATATGCATGCGGAGGAGTTTTGAGCTCTTTAGCCACATTGCCAGAAGGAGAGGTGACAACCTAGAAATGCTGCTGATGACAGGAAAGGTGTGCGGAAAAAGGCCCAGAGGCAGAAGTCCAACACGCTGGTCTGGCCAGATACGCTCTACCCTCAACACCTCAGTTTATGATGACATCCACGCAGCCGAGGATAGAGTCAGCTGGCGCATAGTCCACTATAAAGTCATTCAGAGAGGCCACAACCCTCAGCATTGAGGATTATCGACACAAGGAGGAGGATGCACTCTAGGCCGAATCTAGAACCCCATATTTTTTGTAACTATACTGTGATTTTTAATTCAAGACCAAAATTTAACGTCAACGGGCGCACTTTCGCTGTTTTTTTTCACTGCATACTGGTTTAAGTGTTAGTATTTTTATCAATAAAACTTACCATAATATTATTGGTTGCACGATTTCTCATTCATATTTTTATGAAATAACGTTTATTTGATGAAATAATCAAGATGAGAACTGTCAGATTTTGATCTTGAATTATAAATCAGAGTTTAGGCGGTGCTTAAAAAATTAACATGTGTTTATATGGGGTGACAGTTGTCAGCGGAATTTTTAACGCTTGTCCGTCGATTACTTTTGGTTCAATTGATCCTCAGTAAAAGATACCACTGGGGCCTGTTTTTTTTCATCTAGCTTTGCAATATATCACGGCTCGTAAATATCTGGTCATGCCACGGCCACCTACCTGTCCACTTATCACATTTCTTCCCTTTTAGGGTTCCTTATCTAAAGGATAGCCCTATTCCTAAGCCTCTGCTCTATCTGTCTGTCATAGTTCTTTAATTCTATATTGCGTATTATTGTAGCCGCTAACTATCTATCCATGACTGCTAAACATAGGCCTTCCCTATAGTTCGCCACAGAGTGTGATCCTGCGCAAACCACATTCACGGATTCCCCGCCACCCTCACGAGGTCAGCGGTCCACCTAGTCGGGGCCGTCCCACGTTCCGCTTTCATCGCTAACTATAATAAAATATAATAGATAATATTTTCGATTATTACTCATTTAAATAAAACAATATAACGGATTATATCGCGTATATTATCTCTAGCTCAGACGACAAGCTTTTCAGCTTGTCGTCTGATCAACCCGTGATTACGCGATATAATCTGTTTAAATTGTTTTATTTAAATGAATATCATAGATATTACATTTACATGTTACATACAAGAATCATGATTTTTAGGTGCAATATTTTTAATCGTTATATCTTTGGATCAGAATGTTGGGCGACGAAAGTGACGAACAAAGAGTGCACGCCAAAATGAGAATGTTGAGATGAGATGGACGTGTGGAGTGACGAGGAAAGATCGGATTAAAGATGAGTATATAAGGGGAAGTTTGAAAGTAGCACACGTGACGGACAAAATGAGGAGCAGTAGGTTAGCGTGGTATGGGCATGTCACGAGGAGGGATGGAAGGATCATATTGATAAAAGAATGTTAGATATGAAAGTCCAATTAAAATTAATTAAAGCAAATTCAAAAATTAATAGTCATCGCTATTTTTTTTGCAGTCATAATAGTATGAAAGTCTTCGAGCGCGAGTCCAACTCGCACTTGGCCAGTTTTTTTCGAAAATCATCTAGTTTTGCAATATATCACCGCAGATACACGGTTACGAGCCGTTGGCCCGGACCCGGCGCATCGCATATATCAGATTCCTTCATGCCACCGAAACGGGAACCTGTTATGGAGTTTTTTTGTAATAGGGTTGTCACTAGTTGCCTGGTTGCAAGAACTAATGTAATAACCGTTTATTCGCAATATATATCTACGAAAACCTCCTTTATGTACACAAAAATATTGATACATTTCATAAAAAGAGCGGTTTACATAAATTTAACTTGAAATGAAGAACTATGTGCCCGGTAGTAGGCTCCATAGAATAAACAGGCCCCTATTTCACAATCGTGATAAAAGTCGGGTGACAATGACAATTTCACGTACATTGCCTGCCTAGTATAAAGTAAAAATATGTATCGAGCTTGCGGGGATCGCCGTGAACATAAAATTGTCGCTGTCACCTGAAAATTGTTACGATTGTGAAATAGGGGCCAGGTTGTTTAGTGGCACATGTGTTCGGAACGGGCTGTTCGTGCGATATATAAAATGAATCATAGAGACTCGCTTCGAGATAAGGTCAAGGACGCTAATATAATGACGGTGCATCGTCAATACATTTATGAGAATATTATGTATGTACATAAAAATATTACCCGCTTTAGGAGGAACTGTAATATACATAATATTGATACTAGAAATAAGCATAAGCTCGCAGTGCCTGCTACTAGGCTCCATAAAATAAGGAGATCATTCATAGGTAACTGTGTGAGGTTTTATAATAAACTTCCTAGCAGCATAAGTGAGTTTGTCTATGTTAAGCGTGAAGAGGTAACAGACAGACAGACACACTGTGGCATTTATGATATTATAGTATAGTATGGATATAGTCTGTGGTTTTATGTGATGTTTGGGCCTTCAACTGCTTTGTTTCTCTTGTTGGTGTGCAATAAAAAAAAGTTGTATTTGTATTGTATTAGGGTTCAATTTGTACCATTTGGGTACAAGATTCTGAAAGCATCTAGCTTTTGAAATTTGTATATCTTAATAGATAGACTTGTACGGGATTCCTACATGCCACCGAAACGGGAACCTGTTGTGGAGTTTTTTATAATAGGGTTGTCACTGATTGCCATAATTTTCAAAGTTACTATGTAGTGCTTTATAACTGTCCACTATGGCAAAATAAATTGGAGGTGTTCCCATTTATAATAATAGTCACAGAAACAGAATCGTACTACATCATCATCATATAATTTAAGAGCTAAGCTCTTGTCGGTGGAGTAATTTCCAGCTTGTTCTACATTCCGCTTTTTTTTACTTCTTTATATGATGAAACATTTATTTTCTCTTACACTTATTTACTCCATTATAATGTCCTTCTTGATCTCCGCCTCTTCCTGTGTCTTTCTATGTTTCCTTCTATAATAGTATTAATCTAATTATTGTGACGTAAGATGTTTCCTCTCCTGTTCTCAATTATTTTCAATAAAGATCTTTATCGTTAACTATATTTAAAATATCCTCATTACTTTTCTTTTCTGTCTAACTGATCTTTTCCTATATAATATATTAATAAATAAAACAGATACTAATACTCACTAATACTGATATTAAATTAAATGCAAAAGAGTATGATGGTTGGTTTGTCATTCTTAAACGCGACAATGGGGTAACATGATTGTTTTGCATATGAATAGAGAGGCAAAAGAGTGATATAGGCTACTTTTTATCCCAAAAGAATGCAAAGTAAGGAATTACATGAAAAAGGAGGCTTGCCCGGGCGCAGCGCATATATCAGATTCCTTTAAAGGCCACCGAAACGGAGACCTTTTGTAAAAGAATGACGTGATTTTTTAAATTGATATTATATGAAAATGATAGATATAAATGATTAAAAAATGGTTTCAAAGTGGCAGCCCTGTATTCTTCATGATACGGCGGCACTGAAGCGAGAATGTTTAGTTTAAATAACAACATGGCGGCCGGCGCTGTCATATCGGATTAACCTTTTTTATAACCTCTAACACATTGTTTCAACGCTTCAGTTCATCTCCGTTCACTTATGTTTTTTTTAACAGTAGTTATAATAAGTTACAAAAACTAACTTAACATTTAACTACACACGTTTTTCAATTCACGATCAAGTTCTGACCTATCAAGTTTATGTTATAAAAAGCTTAGAATAGTCTATTTTATGAAAAGCAAAGTTTTGATTATAGCCCTTTTTCCTGCAGCCAAAACATTTGGCATATTTTTAATTATACCTAGAGATTTTTCTGGCACGAACGTTAGGTGGCTTAGCTTAAAAATAACATCGAAAATCCTGTTATCGATAAGTACAACTTCAAATCTGAGTAGAATACAAAGTATGTATTAGCTAATCATAAACTGTGTTAGTGTATATGAAATATTTTAAGTAATAAAACTTCACGAAATAAATGAAATGCGTGTTATGACTTTGCCGCTTTCTTATATTCGATGACTTGCAGTAGCATTGTAAATAATTTCTTAATAGTTACTACACACTATTTCGTCTCAGACTTGAAGTTGTAATTATCGATAACAGAATTGTCGATGTTATTTTTATTCAAGCACTAAGCCCCCTGACGTTCGTGCTAGAAAAATCAGGTATATTTATAATAATTACTAGAAAATAAAAGCGGAGGAAAAAAAACCTTCTTTTGTTTTGAACAAACATCAATATGTCTTGTGGCACATGTTTCGACAGATCTAAGAAAACTTTTAGGCTTTTGGGCAATTTTTTGATTATGTGAATATTTTCGGGAATAATCGCTCCGAAAGTTGCATAAAATGTATATGCCTATAGTTATTAAATAAATATACCGACTTTTGGAGCGAACTGTACTTAACTAATCAATTATTCATGTATGCTTATTTTAATTACTTTTAAATAGCTGATTAATTTGTAATTTACTTTATTTCGATTGAATGCCGAAAGCTTGTTTGTTTTACCCTTGGAAGAATAATGCTGTATGCGCTTTAGAGTATTTTAAAAGTGATCCCAGACGTATGCACAGTGACGTCATAAGAAAAAATAGACAGTTGGACTTTTGTACGCATAAATAAATATAAGGGATAGTTTTATACAAGTCGACCTAGTCACATACTAAGCAAGGCTTGTCAGCTCTCTTGGATGAGATAATAGGCTGTAATAATCTCCACGCTGGACCAGTGGAGACTTCACACACCCTCTTGAATTTCTTCACTGATGTAAGCAGGTTTTCTCACGATTTATCGCACGACGGAGAGTCGCGTACCACGGTGCAGCTGTCATGTGACCTCTGTACCCCTGTGCCGTGAAACCTGAAATACTAATATAATGATATTTATTCTGTAAGTAGGCCGCAAGGGCAGTTTTACAAGTCTGACTCTACGGCGTTTCCCAAAAGGAGACCACTGTTGAGAAGAAAGCCGAAACAAACGAGTCAAACTCAACAGTCAGTATTTTTTCTAAATATCTCTTATCTATTACAATAGTTGTACTTAGCGTATCCTACATATATGTTTTTAAGTATAAACTCAATGCGTAGTTCTCCAAAAAAACATTCCAAAACTTATATAGATAGATATAACCTTAAGTACGTGTGATATGCCATCTTATAAGAACCGTGTCCCGGTAATAGTAAATTATTTGGTTTCTGTTTCGGGCCTTGCATTTCTGTCTGTTAAATTAGTCCTCGACCCTATAATATGCCTTTGCCAATGGACACTTTTAAGTACTTTTTGTGAGCTAGAAAAGGGAATTATAAAGCATCATCAGGTAATTTATTATAAAATTTTACATTGGCCTACGAATGAATTGGCTACTTTACGAACGCGGAACTTTCTGTAATAAAAAGTAGAATTTTGCATCAATATATCATTTTTATTTGAGTACAGTCAACATACCAATGTTATCCCTATATTTAAAAAATATCCTGAGTACCTATGTTTGTAATCTTAAATAGGCTATTTATGGGTGCTTGTCTGGTAAGAATGATTAAGATTTAGTATGAATGTCTAGGAGCCGCTTTATGCATCATATACGACATTGTACTACAAATGCTTCCTACAGCCATAAACGCTATGCAATGCGCAGATCGTGGCAATTACCATCAATGCGCCACCGCCCTATAAGTCAACTTGCTTAAGTACCTCATTAGGTTTGCAGCACAAAGACTTTAAACGCTATACAAAGCTATAAACAAAGATTTTATAATTTTTAACTTTTTAATATTTTGTTGGTAATTTTGTTCTTGGTAATTTTATATCAGTTTCTATTCATGTATGTAAAGTGTCCAATCCGCACTGAGCCAGCGTGGAAACAACAGACCATTCCCTCCCTTGTTCTTTGATTGTCTAAATAAGATTTAATACAAACGTGTACAGCAATTTGATTATAGAATGATGTCGGTATTTCTAAATGCTGTATCTTTTTTTACCCATATTTGTTAGTGATATGCGCAGATCGTGGCTATTACCATCAATGCGCCACCGCCCTATAAGTCAACTTGCTTAAGTACCTCATTAGGCTTGCAGCACAATGACTTTAAACGCTATTCAAAGCTATAATATAATAAACAAAGCTTTTGTAATTTTTTGCTTTTTAATATTTGATTGATAATTTTGTTTTGGTATTTTATATCTGTTTCTTATCAAGTATGTAAAGTCTGCAAGCTGCACTGAGCCAGCGTGGAGAGCCCATTCCCTCCCTCGTTCTTTAATTGTCTTAATAAGATTGAATACAAACGTCAAAAGCAGTTTTATTATTACCATGATGTTCGTATTTCAAGATGCTGTATTTTCTTTTACCCATATTTGTTAGTGCAACGCGCAGATCGTGGCAATTACCATCAATGCACCACCGGGTGTCCTTTCCTTCCATTTAATCGACAGTTGTATCGTTTTATTTAATAGAATCTTCATTTCATGAAAATATCATCATGTAGTAGCCGTTAGGGCGAATCAGGTTTGTTTTATAAAATAATCGCAGATTAATAACGGATTCACAGAAAAATGCTTTTTATGAAATTATATGTTTTTGAAATTAGTTTATTCGATGAAACATTTTTTGATATAACAGGGGTACAAAAACAAGGGTACTGGATCTAAAAATATTTTTTCATTCCTCCTCCAAATAGTCCGTTATATAATCTATTTTCTTCAATGTACGGACATTTTATTTTTACAAGTGTATAATAATTAATATAACAATATATCTTGCTAATTATTTAGCCACTGATAAGTATGAGAACACGTCTGTCACTCGTGTCTTGTGGTTAGCATTTTTTTTACGTAAAATTTCAACATCTTATAACGTAAAAATCGTATAGCTTGTTTAGTGTGCTACAAGACAAACATACACAATAATTAGACCCGCAAAAAGCTCCAATTACCCAGTTGTGCTGACTTCGCGTCGTTCTGTTAATCGACTGTTTTTCAACTGATATTTTGTTTTCTTTGTTCACAAGAAAATAGACAAGTTTACAAAATATGCTAAAATCTTATATGAAAGTAGAGTAATTAAAATACTTTTCCAGCTCTCAAAAAGTACTTAAAAAGTCTCTAATGGCAAAGACATGTTATACGGTAGAGGACTATTTAAAAGACAACAATGCATGGCCCTAAACCGAAACCAAATAATTTACTTTTACCGGGACACCGTTCTTATAAAAAGGCATATCAAACGTACGTAAGTTGTTTTAAAAATCATATATATTGTTTCTTTTAAATTATATTTTTTACTTTTATTAGTTTTGATAATGGTTTCTTGAAGAAATATGCATTGAGCTTATACTTAAAAACATATATGCAGGATAGGCTAAGTACAAATATTGTAAAAAATAACAGTTGTTTAGCAAAAAAATACTGACTGCTGAGTTTGTTTCGGCTTCTTTTCAACAGTGGTCTCCTCTTGGGAAATGCCGTACAGTCAGACGTGTAAAAGTGCCCTTGCGGCTTTGGTGGGCTTGCACCAAAATTTGAACCTAGAGTTAAGACTTAACCTAGAGTTAATCTGGCTGTTCTGGTATGAATCTGACAGGAGTTAAAATCTACAGGCAAAAAGTTCCACCACCGAACAGACTGAAAAGTGAACGAATCGTTATAGAATTTGGAAAATGAAGAAAGCATAGTAAGGAGTAGATTTTGAGAATATCTAACAGTCTGAAAATAACTAAAATGCCTTAATTTAATGTAGTAAGGTACAATTAACAATATATTTGACACCTACTGTATCTTAATGAGAATCGGATGAAATTCGTATTGCATTTTTTTAACTTATTTTTAAAATTTCTCCCTATGCCAAAATAAGGGTCTTATAATTTTTAAGCTTCTGTGTGTCTGTCTGTCTGAGGTATTGTAATCAATTAGAAGACGAGGGAGTACTTTTGTCAAGCTTCTTTATGATAATTATAAAAAAAACCGTCTATCAATATTTTCAGGGTATCCCGTATTACTTGACCCCTGCAAAAATAGTCCAGTTATTTCTATAAGCCCTTAGGTATTTGCAATTTAAATAATGTACGAAATCCTTTGGAAATAGACCCGACACACGTCTGCCCCGGCCCACTATGTGTCATTCTCTGTCCGTCTGTCTGTCTCGCCACTGTAAATTTGTACCTATTTAAGTGTCGACAGATATTCCGAGCTTTTTAGAAACGGTACAGCTCCGATGTGATAGGAATCTAGAAATTCTGTGTGGTGTTATTTTTATAGCTAACTAAAAGGAGCTCGTAGCTTCGATCGCAGAGTAAATAAATCATAACCCTTTTTTTCTTCGACGAAATCGGGTAAAAAGTATTCAAAAAATTGTTGAAATCCGTTTAGCCGTTTAGGCGTGATGAAGCTGCATCGCAACGATAGATATAAAAAATCGTTTTTTTTTTCGATTCATTGACCTTCAAATAGTTCGTTTCACTATTTTTTTAACTTTATAATAGTCTAGATGATCCACTGTTCCCCCAGGGATCCAATGATCCCTACCCTCCCCTAATGCGGAACAATCGAACGCTCAAATAATGAATTGAAGTTCGTTACTTTGTCTTATTCCATGCTTGACTTACGCATGCCAAACCGGGAAATTCACCAATATTGTGAAAATCAAAATAACTACTTGCCAGAGGGGTATGGAACGCAGCAGGTAAACATAAAGAAAATTCAAAAAATAAGACACGCAAACATAAGGTCTAAGACAAAAGCATTAGACGCTCTTACTCATGCTCAAAAATTAAAATGGAAGTGGGCTGGGCATGTAGCCAGACTTAAAGACCAGCGGTGGACCATAACAGTCACCAAGTGGAAAGGCCCTCAGTGCAAACGACACAGGGGAAGACGGCACGCACGTTGGGCCGATGACATAAAAATAGTCACTGGCCCACAATGGCAAAGTATAGCTCAAGGCAGAGAAAAGTGGCTATCTTTGGAAGAGGCCTTTACCTGAGAGGGGTTAAGGAGCAATTAAGTAACTTTTTGTTTTTAATATAATATATTAGATAATTACATTTAGATAAGCAACATTAGACATGTTTCGATATTAAGTACTTAATATAGAAAATAATGTACTTTCTGCCATATTGTAGTAAGGAAATATAAGGCTTTTTAATTAATTTATTTATTATATACTTAATGACGTCCGGTTGTCAATAGATAATACTCTATACTACATATCATAAATTTGTAAAAATGAAATTTCTGTACATTGAAGATATTTTCAAAAAAAAATATTGTGATGGAGTATTTGGAATTCACTGAATCGAAAAATATTTTTTTTGGATTTTCTTGTATGTTTGTATCGTTGTGGCTTTATCACGCCAAATCGGCTTAACAGATCTCAACTATTTTTGGTAGACGGATAGCTGATTATATCCACAGATGTTTATAGCATACTTTTTACCCGACTACGCTGAAGAAAAAAAGGGATTATGACTTTTTGTGTTCCGCGAACGAAAGGCGCCATCTAGTGTTAGTGAATGTTTTATTTATTTATTTATTGATTTGGACCTTCAACAATAAGCATACTTTTACATGTGTTATAATTTACATTTACAGCTTCAGACTAAGCATCTTATTACTTACAGAAGGACACAGCATGCACGAATTAGCAGTAAAATTTAACTATTACAAAATTTTTGTTACTTACTCCACCTTAACTAATAACTTTAGCTAAACTTAAGTTGTATACCGTTATTAACTAAGCGTAAATTATATATAAACATTTGTTTCATTTATTGGTTTGCCTTATTTCCTACTAACAAGTGTGGCTTTAATGCACGAGAAGGTAGATGAATTGAGATCAATGCAATGTTGACAATCATTATATATAGCAAACATCCGCGATAGAGGACAGTGACGTTTAAGGTTAGTGCGACAGTTGGTTGAGCCAAACAGTTTGAAATTACCGGGCCTGGGCAATTTATACGGTACCAGGAAAATAATTTTCCTCAGTAAATCAGGACAATTTAGGCTGCCGGTGACAATTCTTTAAAAAAAAATTAAATCTATCATGCGCCTTCTATCTGACAACGATCCTATTTTAAAGTATTTTAAACGCGCGAGATAGCTTTTAAGTTCTTTGTTCTTCTTACAGCTGTAGAAGAATGTTGACTTATATTGAACGATTTATTTTATTTGTTCATTCATAATCATAGTGAATGTGAGTAATTTTAGCGCTGCTATCTAAAGATTTCATAAGTGGAAGAGCAGTGAAGTTCGTATCGATGCTTAGGATGATGTTGAAATGACCAACATCTATGTTCTTTTTTGTTTACGAGTAAGCCTCATTTCATTTGACTTGAAGACAAATTTAGTGTAAAAGCCATTTCGAAATGGCAGTTGTGGCCACAGTTAACAAAGCAGATAATGAGTATTGTTCATCGGGTACAAAGCTAAGTGGATTCGCTTTAGTCAAATATTTTTTATTATACGAATAACATAGTGTTCGCAGCTCGTTCTAGGTGTGTGAGCTACGCGGCGGTAGACAGACGGACGGACGGCGAATGGCGCACAGGGCGCGGCGCGACAGATGCTGAGAGCTTTTTGTTGGTACAGTCAGCTCCAATAAACTTAACATCCTATTAATAAAATCGGAAGTCATAATCTGAGGTCAGAATAGTAAGTGCATATTTACGAATACTTCCCGAGAAGACTTAATTAAGAGTAGTTATTACCAGCAAAAATACGATTATCACTCATTGAAATAATAATTATTTTTTATTGAATGCGGGATTTCCTAGAATAGTTAATTATCTATACTATTGAAAAATTTTAAAAATAAATAGTCCGTACATATACTTTCAAAATAAATTATTGTAACGGTCACTAAATCGAAATATTTTTCTTTATGGATTTTTTGTATGTTTGTATATGTCGTTGTGGCCTCATCACGCCAAAACCGCTGAACACATTTTAACTATTTTTTGTACACGGATATCTGGGCATCCACAAATAGTTACAGAATACTTTTTACCCGATTACGGCAAAGTAAAAAAGAGGGATATGTCGTTTTTCTCTTACGCGAACAAAGTTGCGGTCACCTTCTATTAAATAAATAAATACGGGCTATTTTGTAGCCAACTGTACGTTTACAAAAAGTCAATCTGTGACACCAAAACACGACACCCATAACTTAAACTTAACTCGACACAAAACAAGCTTTTTTTAACTTTCTGCTTTTTTCCTATGCGCAGGAGACAGATACTTCACTTCGTTTTAGGGTTCGGTACCCAAAGGGTACCGACGAAGCGCTATTACTAAGCCTTCGGTGTCTCTCTTTCACAGGGCTCTGACCTCTACCCAGGAGGATTTAGCTGGGATAGGTGAACAGAACACTCTAAATTCACAATCAGTTTAAATATTCACTCTAATAATACGATAAATTGCTTTTTTAGCGATAAGACCGCCTGTTGTTTACCATCTCTCATAATGTTTTAGCTTTAAAGGCCAGCATCGTCATTCATAAACCACGCCCCAAACGCCTAGCGGGCCGTTGAATTTGTAATAAGGGATGCGCGCATCAAAGAAAGAGAAAGCTAATACACTACACACATGCATGTTGGGGTTTTTTGGCGTAAGCGCCAGATGTAAAAGTACAGTGAAATCGAAGATATTATTATGTTTTTTTTAAACATTTAAGTTAATCACGTAAAAGATAAAGGGAAGAATTTCAATTTTACATAATTAAGCCGTTGATTAATCTATCGTTTGTACAAACTAGACAAAAAACGGAAAATGAAGACGCGTTTTCGGATAAATTTTCTGTCAAGGAAATTTTCAACAGACATGTTTCCGCATTAATCTTTGAATAGGTTATATATGTAGTCAAAAAACACATATCTGAAAACCAGCCTACTTTATATACTAGATTTGACAAAAATCACGCTAAACAATAGGTTAAATTTGCAATTCATCCCCCTTATAATCCTAGACACCATGGCAACGAAGTAAAAAAAATACATAATGAATAAATGCCCAATTTTACACAAATTGGTCTAGTCCCATGGTTAAAACTCAACGAGGCTTGTACTGTAGCCGCTTTACAATAACAAAAAATATAATTAAAGAAGTCAGCACACAAAAAACGGAATAAATATTAACAATTAAAAAATAATTATTTATTATTTAATTATTATTTAATTCGAGGCCATACTATATTTTTTTACAGGTGCCTTTTAGTTAAATGGTACGGAACCCTTAATGCGCGTGTCCGACTCGCACTAGGCCGGTATTTTGATAGTCACGGGAGACAGATACTTCACTTGTTTTTTGTTAATAACTCAATATGGTGAAATGTTTGTTTTTATGTTCATACTTCAGTTTTTTGAAAAACATCTGTTACATTAGCATGTAAAAGGTTTTGACATGACAATATTACAACGTATGATGGCGATTTTTTTTATTTACATGACTGGCTTTTTTATTTATTACAAGAAGATGCCAGCAACTTCATTTGCGGATGACAAAAATTCATAACGCCTGGTTTTTTCGACTGCGTAGTCGGGTAAAAAGTGTGGATACCCTGCTACCCGTGTACCAAAAATAGTTGAAATCTGTTTGACCGATTTGGAAAACGACACATAGGTACAAACCTACAAAAAATAAAACAATATTTTATTTTCGATTCAGTGTTTGTTTAGCGACATCCGAAAGTTGCATATGAAATTTATCACAAACGTAACGCTTAATAAATACTTTCAACAAAAATAACTTCTACGTAACATATCCGTATATCCCTAATAATATCCGTAGGCATATTACGCTTGTATCGCATTTTATTGAAATCAGTTCAGCCGTTGTTACGTGATAAGGACACAACCATATTACTACCGAGAGATGGCGTTATACTGCACACATTGTAAGTAAACCGTGTATCGCATTGTGAAGATTGTTCATGGTATAGAACCCTCGGTATTTGGTGCATGAACCCTTTACGAGGTCAAATGTCTACATGTTATATACAGAGGTCGGAATAGGGAGCGGGAGGACTTAATTAAGAGTGATTATTACCACCAAAAATGTAACAGAACTTCGACGACCGGTTAAGCTCAGCGGGAGTAACGTTGCCTGTTAAGCTAAGGTCCTGGGTTAAAATCCCAGTAAGGGCAAATATTTGTGTGATGAGCAATATTTATACCTGAGTCTTGGATGTTTTCTATATACCTATGTAAATATATTTAAAAATATATCGTCAACTAGTAAAAAAAAAAACAAATCAAAATCATCAAAATATTCTTTATTCAAGTAGACCTAAGTACAAGCACTTTCGAAATGTCAGTTATATTGAGAGAAGTGTTTGCAGGGAGACATACAATATGATCCAACATTTGTTGCAAGGATTAGGGAAAACCCAGAAAAACCTAATTAGATCATTTAGCTGAAGTATAATATTATTGATTAAATCGTCATTTTAAAATTCTAACAATTAATAAGATAAATAAAAAAGAACAAAATAATCCAGAATGTGTCTAGAACAAAATTCTAAATGTCAGAGTATATAAAACAATTAAGATCAAAATAACAATAATACCTCAATAGACATTCATTAAAATAATGATACATATATCTACATCACAAGCCTTTTTAAGCCATGGGACCAGTACGATTTATGTAAAAATTGTCCTGTAATATTTATTTCAATACAATAATTGATTTTAATTGAATGCGGGATTTCCGGGATTAGTTAATTATTACTAACAAATAACTTTCAGTGTCAGATTATTCATATTAGGATAACAATTGTCTAATGCAGAAAACTCAAATAGGTTGACTAACCAAACAAGAACATACAATAGGTCCGTCGGACATACTCGTAAGACCAATCCAGAGAGTAAATGTATGTGTATTAAGTATTATAAATTATAACTCATCCGGGAAGTCACGCATTCAATAAAAATTGGTTGTCTGTAAAATCGAATTACGGACGATAATTTTACGTGATAACGTCACAAGAAAACATTGATGAAAAATTGCATACTTTTATGAATTCACTCTTAAGCCGATCGTGCCTCTCTATTGCTTGTTCCGCGCTCTCGCTTGCACGCTCGGCTCAGGCGGAACGTGACTGAGTCATGCTTTTCGTGCGTGCATCCGGCGTTCATCGATGTATCATGATACGACGATAATATTCAATAACTTTTATGCCATTTTAATAACAAATAACTTTGCTACTAAGACATGCTGAGATTAAGTTTATCCGCGATCTAGTTGTTTTACTCATAAGGCATATAAAGATTTAGACGTTCCACGAGGTGGCCGTTTTTCAAACTAGTCGTTTTGATACCAAGCCATTCAAAGATAACCTTCTACTCGGTGGTCGGTTTGGCTACCATGTCGTTTTGAGAAATAGACTTTCTGCATTTGTAGTCGTTTTGCGTCCTTATGCAGAACAGGTTATTTTGTAAATCCAATCGTTTTGTTACCGAGCCTTTATTATTTGTGGATTTTGTGGTGGTTATAACCACTGTTAATTGTATCCTCCCGCGAAGTTTACGTAAATAAGCACTACATTTTCCGACATTTGGTTATATACAGCAGTACTGTGAATTATGGCTCTTTACACCACCCAACGTTCGATACTACATCAGCACATACATCGCACTGTGCTATTGTCACGAGTACAATAAGATATAAAATCTAGCCGGGTCACGGGTTCGAATCCCATTCAGACATTTGAATACGAAACGTCACGTTTTATGCGGGGGTAAAAGAATTCAAATTTTATTAACTTACTAGAAGTCGCCCTAAAACTTCGTTCGCGGAGGAGAAAAAGTCTTAACTTTTTTTCTTAAGCGTAGTCGGGTAAAAAGTATCCTATAACCATCTGGAGGTACCCAGCCACCCGTGAACCAAAAATAGTTGAAATTCGTTAAGCCGATTTGGCGTGATGAAGCCGCAACTGTACACACAAACGTAAAAAAAAAATCAAAAAAATATTTTTCGCTCATATGACCTCCAAATAGTCCCTTACAATATATATTTTTTTAGATATCTATAATGTTCAGACATTTCATTTTTACAACTTTATAATAATATTTTCTTCTGTTTCCGCGATTATTACTCATTGAAATAAAACAATTTAACGGATTGGTCCTCCCGTGACCATGGAAAGCTGGAAAGCTTCCGAAACGTCGGGAACTAAAATGAGATAATATACGCGATATAATCCGTTAAACTTTATAATAGTATACATAAGAAGAGATAGTGGCCGGTGCAACAACTTGGTTTGCGGAGGAATAAGTGACGTCACCCTATTTTTGATTTACTATACGAGATGCGAGCGATGAACCCGAAACATTTTAACAACGCATTTCTGAGGCCATTAGGAGTAAAAAATGTTCCATGGCCCAAGTCAAAATTAGCAAAGAAAAAAATAGAAATCTACTTTTGTCGATTTTGGAACAAAAAGAGCAAAGAGCAGAGCAAAAGAGGGTAGATTCACTTTGATTTTAGTTTCTTTTGGACTTATCCATACTAATATTAGGTACATACATAGGTTGCCGACCAGATCTTACTTCATAAAGTAGTAAACGGTGCTATAGATTGTCCTCAACTGCTGCACAAAATTAACTTCACTGTTCCTCGTCAACATTCTCGCATCTGTAATTTCAGACCATTTGCTATCAAGACTTTTAGGACAAATGTTGGCAGTCATAACATTATTCCCAGAATATGCAAAGAGCACAATAAGTTGTTCAAAGAATGTAAAATAGATATTGTAAACATTTCTTTAAATAAGTAAAAAAATATATTTATATGTATTTAAAGCTAGTCAAAATAATTAATTATTTGAGTAGTTCTTGATTAATATTTGAGTAGTTAGTAGTTATTGATTTGAGGTTAAGCAGGTTTAAATATGTAAATATTTGAGTAGAGTATATTTAATCCCTCGATACATCTAGCTTTCTACCTAGTAATTTCATGTACATTCTAGTTATTTAGTAAAATCAAATTATTAAATTAGTATGTTAACATTATGGAATCCAGTTTTTTGTTGTTACCATCTTCTTAAGTGTACCAAATGTCAAATGTTAACGTAAGCGACTTTTTTCTCTGTAAAGCATGTTGTGTTTACCTGTAATTGGGTAAATACTCTAAAATGTTAAGTACCCATTGTATAAATGTATACCTATTGTATAGTATTGTACCCGTTGGCAAACCTAATAAATAATAAATAAATAAATAAATAAATAAATCCATACTTATGCATACTATACTAATATTATAAATGCGAAAGTGTGTCTGTCTGTCTGTCTGTATGTCTGTTACCTCTTCACGCTTAATCCGCTGAACCGATTTGGATGAAATTTGGTATGGAGATAGTTTGAGTCCCCGGGAAGGACATAGGCTACTTTTTATCCCGAAAAAAGACCCTTATCCGCGATAAACGAATTTAAGGCGGATGAAGTCGCGGGGTAGCTATTAAATAAATAGGGGCGACACAAATTATGCACTTTCGGAGCAATAATTTCCGAAAATATTCATAAATCAAAAAAAATGTAGAAACCTCAAAGTCTTTTTAAAAGATCTGTCAACGTATTTTGACAGATCTTTTAAAACACACATTGATATTTGCAGATTATTTTTTCAGTTTCGGTTACATTTTATGGAGTTTCTCTTCTAGTAATATATTCTTTGATATTTAACTATCAAACTGAGTACTCCAAATTTCATCCATACACATCATGTAGTTTTTGAGTAAAATGCCTGTGATATACGGACGGACGAACATGACGATACTATAAGGGATCTATTTTTCCCATTTTGGCTAGGGAGTACTCGCCATCATTCGTTTATCCTCATAATATTTACTTGTGGTCGGCGTAGCATGTTTTTCCTTCCATACTACTCTATCATCTGTCATCTCGTCACTCACATCCTTCCTCTTCATGTCATATCTCATGCAATCCATCCACCTTTTCCTCGGCCTACCCCTCCTCTTACATCCTTCCACATGCATACCTAATACCCTTCTTGTCACATGTTTCTCATCCCTCCGCATAACATGTCCATACCACCGTAGGCGATTTGCTCTCAGCTTATCGACTATGGGTGCTACTCTCAGGTTTCCTCTTATATACTCATTCCTTATCCGATCCATTCTCGTCGCACCGCTCGTATTATACTAAGTATTAACATAGTTTACTAATATTTGTTACATATGTAGATCTCTTAAATACTTGAAATAAACCACAGTTACATGAAACCGAAAAACAAAAGCAATATTAATCGGTTCAGCAAAATTGTTTCACTTGTGTTTTGAAAATGTCTTCAATGTACAGAAATTAAATTTTTACAACTTAACGGCATTACTAATCATAACTGTGAATCATTAAAATCAAAAACTAAACTCAATCAACATTCGGACAAAGACTTCTATTAAAAAAAGGAACAAAGGAGATAGGTAACGAACCGTTCGTGAATGACGTCTGTTAAAAAGTGTTTGACGGGCAAATTACGGGTTAGGATGCGCAGGCGACGGTCTGGGGCGATCGTAGGCAAAGAGCTCGAGTCGATTTAATTGAATTGTTTTTTGCGTTTTTCGAATTTGATAAATAAGATCAGGGGCTTGTTTCACATAAGCCTGTAACTTGTATTACAAATAAAAGTATCTTTTTAAAACATATTGTAGCAAAGAAATTTCCGCTTATAATATATACAAGTTAAAAGCTAATGAAACGGGCTCCAGATATTATAATTATGATGCAATTGTTGATTTCAAGGTATTATATAATCCATCAAAAAATTAAAGAGTGAAAATATTCATTGTAATAGCGACATACAATTTTCTAAAGAACGCCATAGTGGAAAAAACAAATGACAGTCCCGTAAATTAAAAAGTCATATTCCCCAGAGTTCCATACCCGAATTCCATACCTTATTTTTATTTTTATCATTCATATCATTCAGTTCCAGATACTATCAGTATACCACACGCATTAATATGCTCCTATAAGGCAGCACGAGGAGAGAAGCACTCGTACCTACTGTTACTGACAGCTTAATAATACCTACTCGTATGTTTTAAAAGTACTTTATCCTAGTGCTGCCCAAGGCACTTTTTGCATTTTCGAAATCAGAATCCCAATGTCTTTTAAAGAATATTTAATAGTACATTACTGCAGAGCCAGCGAAATAGGGGATTGCCGGCCAAGTAGTTATACGAGGCTGACAATCCGTTTTCGCGTCGAGGGTTTTCACAAACAAGCAATGAAATATAAACAATATTTTTTATACAGGGTAGCACATTTAGATCGGTCAGTGTGGGAAAGTCTGAAACTATAAGACATACGAAAATCTCTTCTTAGGAACTATGTCATCGATTTTAGTAATAAGAAAAACTGCATTTATAAATCATCATCATCATCATCACCACCACCACCACCACCATCACCATCACTATAATTATTTTAATATCGCCGCTTTGGCGGCGCGATGCACCCTGGGGCGCGGCAGCGCTCGGAGCGAATGGAAACAAAGGAAGGTCGCTTTGCAGACCATGGTCCCCAATTTCGTATGAAATTATCATATCATATGCTCCTCGTCGCGCCGCACCCGAAATGTGAGACTTCGAGGTCTATTTTATAAGGAACACAACTTTAATATTTCATTGTATCTTTGAAAAATAGTACATTACTACAGAGGCCAGGACGAAGGGGGTTTCCGGCCGAAGACATATAGAAGACGGATAGGTCTGAGGCGGGCAACCCCATATTTCCCGCCGAGGTATGTAGCGCTTTTATCAAACATGCAATGAAACAAACAACAAAAAAATCAAAGTTTTATTTTTTAATACGCATAGTGGCAGAATGTCATGATGATGCCACAAATTTTTAGCGGAATGGAAATTAAAAAAAGAGGACTTTGCAGGCCTAGGATGATTTGTATGAAATTCCATTAACGACCTCTTGTCCTAGCCGCACCTGAAACGTTATACTTCCCAGCCTATTATATGGAACATAACATCAATATTTCATTGCATGTTTGAGAAAAAATAATTAGAACACACAGACTCTTAGACTATCTATACTGATTAATAAAATACTTTTGACAGCGTTAAAGTTCTCTTTCTTTGGCATTCATTTGGTATCCATAAAGGGTTGGAAGTGTTTTCATACTAATTCTTTTAATAGCTTTAATTCTTAGTTTGGACGATTATATTTCATTCGATGATGTAAATATGTATTTTTAATGATAGTGTTGTTATCCGTTTATTACGGTAGAATGTTATTCATAGGGGTCGTTCTGCGTTATAATCATGTTGACTATCATTCAATAATAATGATCTAAATTTGTTACGTTCAATTTTATTATAGTGGACCGGTTTAGCTCAGCGGAAGTAACGTTGCCTGCGAACCTGAAGGTCCTGGGTTTAAATCCCGGTAAGGGAAAATATTTGGGCAATGAACGTAAATATTTGTTTGCGGGTATTGTATGTTAAAAATGAAATGTCTGTACATCGAAGATATTAAAAAAAAACATTGTAACGGAGTATTTGAAGGTCACTAAATCGAAAAATATATTTTTTTTGGATTTTTCGTATGTTTGTATGTGTCATTGCGGCTTCATCACGCCAAATCGGCTAAACCGATTTCAATTACGATTTTTGGTACTCGGGTAGCTGGGTATCTTCAGATGGTTAAAAAATACTTTTTAAAAAAAGAGGGGTCATGACTTTTTCTCCTCCGCGAACGAAGTTTCCGGAAGAAGAACCTTCTAGTAACTTAATAAAAATGTATTAAATATATCGCCGTCTAGTACTCATAACACAAGCCTTATTGAGCTTACCGTGGGACTAGTTCCATCTGTGTAAAAATTGCCCGTAATAGGTATTTATTGTTATTATTTATTGGATACTAAGTACGATTAATTTAATTTCATAACATGTTATTTTATGAGGTTGTATGACCTTCATATATGAGAGTTGCTGGATATAAGTGGCAGTGGGCGGGGCACATTGCTCTTAAAACCGATGGACGCTAGGGCAGAAAGGTTATCGTGGGAATTCCACCAACAAGATGGACCGAAGATCTGGTCAAGATCGCTGGAAACTGAAATATAAGGGCGGTGCACGATCGGACGTTGTGGAAATTCTTGGGGGAGGCCTTTGTCCAGCTGTGAACGTAAACAGGCTGTTATGATAATGATGACGAGCTTGAATACAATACAATACTCTTTATTGCACACCTCTGATACACATAAATACAGAATATGACTGTAACATTCCAATAAGTAGCGGTAAACAACAGGCTGTCTTATCACTAAATAGCGATCTCTTCTATACAACCTTTGGGTAGCGGAGTGTTAAAAAGACAACAATTTTGGTTGAGTAGGTGGCGAGCAACAGGTATGACGCAAAACAAGTCATATAGACAAATTTAGACGCAATAAACATACATAAATAAGATTCCGTAGAAAGACATGCATAAATACTTTTACATAATAAGTATGATAAATGCAAAGTAAGTAAATAAATAACCATAACAGTGTCAGCCGCAAAGTTGCGAGAGTGGATTCAATAGCAGTGTGTTAAGCGTGAGAGAAGTAATGTTTTGTAAGGTGTGTTGCAAGCTTCATTACTAAGTCTTTATTAAGATCCCAAAATTTTACGCTTTCCATATGATTACTACAAATACTTCCTTACCCTATAATCTGTACAAAAATTAAATGTATAAATTGAAATTTGGATGAATAATAGTGAATCGAAATGCGGTAAAACATTACACAATTAGAGAAAATCTTATATAACTTTTAAAACTAGTTTTTCTAGCCAATTCGTGCTTCTGTTATTTTAAACTACAAAATGAGAGACTAATAAATAAGATTAATAGTCATAATAAACAAAAAAAAACACGCTACTGTCGATATGTTCGACATTATTATATTCTATGACTTATAAACTTTAGCTTAAAGTTTTAAATGCTTTGATTGTGATGTAAAGGTTACATCCAGTAGCTTAAATCACAAAGAATGATGCTGCCTCAATATGTAAATCTAAACCGTTTCAAACTGACACAATAATATATTTCCGTATACAGAAAATATGTCAAAAATCCGAAGAAAAACACCCAATAAACTTCCATACATCGATAAATTTATCCAAAGTTTTGATAACCATCTTAAAACTGGGTTTTAAACTAAATAATTACCAATTAAAGTTGGAAACGATTAAAATCAGGTGATGTTAAATAATCAATTCCATTTTTTCAATAATTTATCAAGCGCGATTACGATCGAAACAAAATGGCGGCGGCATCTCATAAGATGGCCGCACAAGAATCTGCGCAGAGTAGATAACGGTATAGAGTATGATATTTCGTGGATACGTGTTTCAAGTTTGTTGTTTGTGTGCCTTATAGTTTGTGAGCTATAAATTATTAATTATAATACTTTATCTGGGTATTTTTTATTATTTTGAAAAAGCATAAAATACCTGTCCAATTTTTTTTTTATTTAACTTACGGACTAATTAGAATTTTGAGTTTCATAACCCATCATCATGCCTATTGTGTGACTTACACATGTTTGCCAGCGATGATAATGAGATCTATTATAAAGTTGTAAAAATAAAGTGTCGGTACACTGAAGATATTTTCAAAAAAATAATTGTTATGGACTACTTGAAGGTCATTAAAACGAAAAATATATTATGAAAAAATATAGTATGTTTGTATGTGTCGTTGTGGTTTCATCACGCAAAATCGGCTAAACGGATTTCAACTATTTTTGGTACACGGCTAGTTGGGTATCTCCAGATGGTTATAGAATACTTTTTACCCGAATACGCTGAATCAAAAATTAAGGGTTATGACTTTTTCTCCTCCGCGAACGAAGTTGCGGGCGCCTTCTAGTCCTTGCTATATTATAAACGTGAAAGTATATATATACGTTCCACTTAATCTCAAAAACTACTGGACGAATTCTTATTAAACTTTCCAGTTTTCTACCTTATATATCAGAATAGGACATAGGCTATAACGCATGTCAAATTTCATCCCTTTTAGAAACGAAAAAGGGGATGGAAATTTGTATGGACAGTAAATATTTTTTACGCTAGGAACTTGAAATCTTGATAATATGCTCCACATTTAAATTAGTAAAATATCGAGTTTTGGGGAAAGACATAAGCTACTTTTTATCCCGGAAAAATACCTTTTATCCGCGATAAACGAATCTAAGGCGGACGAAGTCGCGGGCGGCCGCTTGTAATATATAATTTTTTGACTGGCAATATTATTAATGGAAGACATTTCAGTACCATCAGTACAAAAACCGGCCAAGAGAATGTCGGAAAAAATACATTAAGTACAGATGAAAAAAATACGATATGAAAAATTGCACTAGCAAAAGATCATTTTTCGGCAATAACTCAAAAACGGTTTACGAGATCATATTCGAAATGATGTATTTATTAAGCTTTATCTTCGTCATTTTATTCATATTATTTTGGACATAAGGTATACAAATTAGAGGAGAGGCGGGGAGCGATATACAATGATACATGCTGTTTTTTTTTTCAGTTTCTGTAACCTGTTTGGAGTACCCCCATAGAAATATTTATTTTTGATATTTAACTATCAAACTAATATCCGGCTTATACAAGACACCTATACTCTAAATTTCATCAATATACATCTTGTAGTTTTTGAGTAAACTGCCTGTGACATACGGACGGATGGACATGACGAATCTATAAGGGTTCCGTTTTTATTTCACAAAAAGGTGTTTTTGAAGAACATGGGATCCTTCAGTGTAGTAATTAAGCTTCTAAATCTGATAGCTCTAGGTTCTAGCTACTCTGTGCTTTCATCCAATAATTAATTGGCGCCAAATTCAAGGCAGCACCAAACAATGTCAACTTTTTGCGTTAAACATTTCGAACATTTAAAAAAAACGCGGGGACAAATTTCTTTAGGTTTTCAGCGCGATTTACTTTTAAACTATCGAAACCAAAATACACTTAATTCAAATTGGTTTAAAGGTGAGTTTAACGCGTGACCGTACTTAAAATAATTTCGTCGCCAAGTTTATTTCTTTTTTTTTTAATGAAATTATTTTGTGCCTGTTTTGAGATACCATTTTGTGCAATGTTATTTTGGTGGTTCTCGAAAATAGCGGTACGAATTAAAACCTTTGATTTAGAAGTAGTTTGGACTGCCGTGAACTGAAAACGTAAGTTTGTACTTTTGTATTATTTTCTTTTATTGTCAAAAGTAAATTGGTGGGTCGGTGTTTTTGTTTATTTGACTAATTATGTATTCGTTTTCGGAATGTTCAAGTGACGATAATTAGGTTTTTTTCGGATTTTGCTTCTGGGTTTCTTTGAATGATTCCCACGGAAGATGGAAGCGGAAAAAGTATTTTTAACCGTTTTAAGAGAGGAAGTCGTATCCTCATCCTTAATCTTTATTTAATTAGGTATTTTGAAATAATAGGCAATACCAAGCTGTTTACAAAATAAAAAATAATGTTAATAAGGAAATAAAATAAACCTTAAAGGAAATATAGAAATGAAAAAAAAATTATCATAAAGAATAGCTCGTCATTAACAGACACTATATAATAATAATATTATAAACCTGAAAGTTTGTACCGATGTATGTATGTATGTATGAAAGTTCCTCTTAAATTTAAAACTACTGAACGGATCTCATCAAAACTTTCCAGTAATGTTGTTAAGACATTTGACAATTGCATCTTTACGCGGACGAAGTCGCGGGAAAGAGCTAGTATATACTCGTATATATACGGGGCGAGGAATCCGAATGATTTTAAACATATATTCCTGTATACATATACTAAAGTTTTCATACCCTTTGCGGTAAAAAATCTTACGTCAGAATAGGTAGTTCCTATCTACCTAAACTTTGCGGGAGGACGTAAAACATTGTGCCAGTAAGTAGGTTTAGTAGGTAGTAACCACCAAAATAACGAATATTCTTTATAGAATGCGGGATTTCCCAGGTGAGTTATAAATACATAGTACGCATTCATTAACTCTCAGGGTCCACTTTTGGGGTTATCAGTATTATTGAATTTTCTGCATTAGCGAAATGTATTTATGAATAATCTGACCTTAATTCAAAATTTACTCTTTACGTTTAGTTACACTTTGTATTTTTTATTTCAATAATTCTTATGCGCCTTCAACTTTTTGTGGATATGTCGCAGGGAAATGGCCAAAACAGGGATCAAATCCCTTGAACTGATTAAAAAAAAAGTCGAATTCAGTGTTGCCAATGCTTGCTAGCCTTGGCAACACTGGCTTTGCTATTGGCTTAATAAGATAATAAACTACATTAATGCAAGTATAAAACTTAAAACTATAGATAAAAAAGTCCCCCATGTCTCTCCCGGACGGCAGGGTGCCCAGAAGGCTGACAGCATTGCCACGCTGAAAGGCAATGCTGAGTGTCTGGGCTAAGAAAGTGCCAGCCCTTTGATCACCCGATGCTTCGCGTAACCTCTTTGACACATCTTTAAAGATTGCTGTCGCGCTCGTTCTCACGGCCCCAACGTGGTGAACGAGCTCTTTATTAGTTACAATTTACTAATCCCAGAAATCCTGTATTGAATAAAAATCAATCATTATTTTTGCGGGTTATTACCAGTGTTAATGAAGTCCTCTCGCGAATTTTCGGTAAATAATTATTACTCCGATTATAAAGTTGTACAAATTAAATGTCTTGTACAGCCAGAGTTTAAGGTATTTTCGAAAAAAATAAGTGAAACTCACTATTGATTTTGACGACACGTTTGGCTCAGTGGGTTGCACAACGGCCTACGAAGCTGGCGGTCTCGGGTTCGAATCCCGGCCAGGGCAAGTGTTTGTGTGATGAGCACGAATGTTTGTTCCAGGGTCCCGTATGTTTTCTATGTATTTAAGTGTTATAATTTATCTATATATTATGTACATCGTCGCCTAGTACTTATTTATTTATTGGAAGGTCACTGAAACGAAAAATATTATAATTTTATTTTTTGTATGTTTGTGATGTGTCGTTGTGGCTTCATCATCCCAAAATGGCTGACCGGATTTCAACTATTTTTGGTATATGGATAGCTGGGTATCCACATATGGTTATAGAATACTTTTTACTCGACAACTCTGAAGAAAAAGAGATTTTTTTTCCTCCTCTGACGAAGGCTACAGTGATTAGAAGGTCTCTTATTTATACTATTATAAAGTTGTAAAAATAAAATATCTTTCCAATGAAGATATTTTAAAAAAAAAGATTGTAACGGACTTTTTGGAGGTCACTAAAACCATAAAATATTTTTTTTAGATTTTTTGTATGGTTGTATGTGTCGTTGTGGCTTCATCACGCAAAATCGGCTAAACAGATTTTACCAATTTTTGGTATACGGGTTGCTGGGTATCTCCAGATGGTTATAAGATACTTTTTACCCGACTACGCTCACGAAAAAAATAAGGGTTATGACTTTTTCTCCTCCGCGAACGAAGCTGCGGGCACTTCTAGTACAATATAAATGTAATTTTTTTGTCATTGTTTTTTTTTTTAAATTAATGCCCTTAACTATGTATTCTTAAAACGATCCTTAAAATGCAATGTGATACTAAAATGCGGTCAAATTGTCTAGCAAATCTTAATAACACTCGCGGCAAATCGACTCGTGCGCAGATGTGCCGCGCAGTCTGCCGCTTCCGGTACTGGTTATTTGTGCGCTAAAGCTGTATTCTCATTTGAGCAATTCTTTTTATAATTATGAGACTTTAGTATAGGAATTTAATTACATGATTTTATTTAAATTTCCGTGTTAACAATGTGTGTGTGGGTCAAATCTTTCGAATGAAATTAGACTTCTCGTAGTACCCAATTTAACTAAAATTTGATATGCTTATGTAATTTTTGTTCTGTTTTCGCGATTATCGCTCATTTAAATAAAAAAGTTGTAACTTTGGTAGCGGAAAATATATGTTTTTCCTACTCTACCTGTGAACACGAAAGCTGAAAAGCTTCCGAAACGTCGGGAGCTCATATGAGATAATATACGCGATATAATCCGTATAATTTGTTTTATTTAAATGCTTATGTAAGTTCTGTGACAATGCAATTATGTTACCATCGAGTTGATCTCGTGATGGAGCCCGAAGGTGATCATAGGAACTATGTAATAAAATAACGCAATCCTACCTAGTTTACGATCTATTTTTGTTAAAATAGGGTGCCAGCAACTTTCTTTGTGGATGAAGAGAAGTTACAACCTTTTCTTTTTGCTTCAGTTTAGTCGGCTAAAAAATATCCTATATATAACCATGTGTGCATGGCCAGCTAACCTTGTATCAATCAAAATATGTAGTTGAAATCTGTTTTGCCGTTTTGGCGTGATGAAGAAACCACGAAGACACATCATCATACAAAAACAAAACAATCAAGTCAGTGATCTCCAAATAGCCCGTTCAATTTCATCACCATCGTAATTTATCCGCTTTGCCTCAAGGTTGAATGGTAGAGATTGCCCTATGGCATTAAGCTCGCCTTTTGTACGTTAGGTTTGTCTTTTGTGCAATAAAGATTAAATAAATAATTCATCATCATATCAGTCTAAGGACGTCCACTGCTGGACAAATGCCTGTCCCAAGGATCTCCATAACTCCGGTCGTGCGCCGCCTTGTTTAATTTACATACATTTAGTTTTTATAATACTTAGTATCATCATAATTCGCTTGTCCTTATACCATTTACTTGGGGTCGGCGCAGCATGTATTTATCTTCCATACCTCTCTATCACTCGTCATCTCGTCACTTACATCCTTCCTCTTCATGTCATCTCTTACGCAATCCATCCACCGTTTCCTCGGCCTACCCCTCCTCTTACATCCTTACCCTTATACCCTTATACCCTTCTTGTCACATGGCTCTCATCCCCCCGCATAATATGTCCATACCACCGTAGACGATTTGCTCTCAGCTTATCGACTATGGGTGCTACTTTCTGGCTTCCTCTTATATACTCATTCCTTATCCGATCCATTCTCATCACGCCACTCATCCATCTCAACATTCTCATCTCCGTACCATGCAATCTGCTTTCATCAGTCACCTTTGCGGCCCAACATTCCGATCCATACATGACGACAGGTCTCACAATGCTCTTGTAGATTTTGCCCTTCAATCGAAGGGGCATTCAGGCGTCGCATATTACTTCCGAGACCTGTCGCCACTTCATCCATCCTGCGCTGATTCGGTTTTTAATGTCACGGTCAATATCACCATCGCACTGTATGAGTGACCCTAGGTATCGGAAATCGGAGCAGACCGGACTGGGCGTTAGATTGGGGAGACCGCCAAAGTCGCAAATCAGGTGTTCTGTTTTGGGTCGACTGATTTTAAGTGCAACATTCTTCAATTTTTCGCCGCCACTGCTCTAGTCTGCTCTGAATTTTAAGCCCCTCTTCACCGACAAGGACAATATCGTCAGCAAAGAGCATACACCAAGGTGCCTCCACTTAAGTGCCTGACGACAGAGCGTCCATGACAAGCAGGAAGAGGTAGGGGCTTAAAGCTAACCCCTGGTGTAAGCCCACCGCGACACTGAACCTGTCCGTGGTGCCAGCCGCCGACCGGACGCGTGTACAACATCTGTCATACATAGACCGAATCAACCCCACATACTTCCCAGGCACACATTTCTATTTCAAGGCCCACCACAAAACCTCAAGAGGTACACGATGATAAGCCTTCTCGAGATCAATAAACACCATATGCAGGTTTTTTTGCGCAAGTCTTTATTTTTCATGATGAGGCGATGTGCGAATATGGCGTCGGTTGTACCCCTGCCCGACATAAAACCGAATTGGTTTTGTGTTATATCACTCTCATCTCTCATTCTTCTCTCTATTACTTTCTCCCACACTTTCATACTATGTGACATAAGCTTTATTCCTCTATAGTTGTTGCATTCTTGTTATCCCCCTTATTTTCAAAAATGGGCACACTGGGGGATACTCTGCTCCTGCAACAACTTATTGAAGAATAAAGTCAGCCACCTACATCCATCCTCACTCAACAAATTCCACACCTCTCCTGGTATTTCATCTGATCCGACAGCTTTCCCATTCTTCATACTTTTCACAGCCTTCCTTATTTCATCAATGTTTATTTCTTTTACGACACCCATATTCAATGTTTGGCTTTCTAACACTCTGTTCCTAGCATTCTCTTCATTCATGAGCTTTTCAAAGTAGCCTTTCCACCGACACTTTATACTTTCGTCTTCCGTTAACACCATTCCGACATCGTCTTTCACACATTTTACATTGCATACATCTCTGCATTCCTTCCTCTTGCTTTTGCTAAGCGATACAGTTGTTTCTCCCCTTTAGGACTTTCCAAAGCCTTATATATTTGGTCCTGAGCTGCTGATCTGGCAATAGCAACTGCTCATTTAGCTATCTTCTTACACTCTTTATACTCAATCCTCTTAGCTTCCTTCTCACTTTCAATTCCTCTTTCAACACTCTGCCATACCTTAAATGCTTGCTTCTTCTTTTTCACTATTTCTTGCTACTCATCATTCCACCACCACGTTTCCTTGTCTTACACGCATTTCCCTTTCGATTCTCCCAAGATATCTCTCCCTCCTTATAATACTTAGTATAGATTATTTTATTATTTCCAAACTTGACTGATTCCATCGGCCGACTTCTCCTTAGAGCCAACCAATCAACGAACTCGCCTGAGTGACCTTGGATTTTATCGAGCGTCCACGGTTAGAAATGACAGACGAACTGATCAGTCGGAAAGCGGCCTTATCACTTCTTAACGGCTGGACAGATTTCAACTATTTTTGGTATAAGATTACCTTGACATTTGAGGATGGTTAAAGGGTTTTAGCTGACTAAGCTGAAGCAAAAAGGGTTAGAACTAGAGATCAGAATAGGTAGTGCCTATTTACCTAAACTACGTGGGAGGGTCTAATTAAGAGAGGCTATAACTACAAAAAAAACGTTTTTTTTATTCATTATGGGATTTCCCAGATCAGAGTGAATTTATGTGAATCGAGTATTAACTTAGATCAGAATATTTATGAATAACAATTGTCTAATGCAGAAAATTTAAACAGGCTGACAACCCAATTAGTGGACATATAATAGGTCCGTCGGACATCGCACCGACCTCGAGAGTAAATTATTCTGTAATAATTATTTAAACAATGTAACTCATCCGGGAAATTCCGCATTGAATAAAAATAATTTTATATTTTAGGTGGTTATAACCTCTCTTCATTACATCCTTCCGCGAAGTTTAGGTAATGCCTTACCTGTTCCGATCTTTGGTTTTGACTTTTTTCTTCTAAGCAAAGAAGTGAAGTTGCTACCTACTGTACTATTATAATAATCTTGAAGGCGCCCGCAACTTCGGACGCGGAGGAGAAAAAGTCATAACCCTTCATTTTTTCTTCAGTGTAGTCGGGTAAAACGTATCCTATAACCATCTGGAGATACCCAGCTACCCGTGTACAAAAAATAGTTGAAATCCGTTTAGCCGATTTTGCCAGATGAAGCCACAACGACACATACAAACATACATAAAATTTAAAAAAAAAAATTGTTTTAATGGCCTCTAAATAGACCATAACAATTTTTTTTTAATATCTTCAATGTACAGACATGTCATTTTTACAACCTTATAATAGTACTAGCTTCTGCCCGCGACTTCGTCTGCCTTAAATTCGTTTATCGCGGAAAAGGGTATTTTTCCGGGATGAAAAGTAGCCTATATCCTTCCCCGGGACTCAAACTATCTCCATACCAAATTTCATCCAAATCGGTTCAGCGGTTTAAGCGTGAAGAGGTAACAGACAGACAGACAGACAGACAGACACACTTTCGCATTTATAATATTATTAGTATGGATAGATATTAAATGATCTACTACTCTGAACAGTGTGAACGCAGCGCAACCCTGTAAGATTATTTATGACTTATAAATCAAACACATTTACGCATGCTTGCTGTCCCTCTCGCACTCATTCATTAGCATTTGACTTTGGTTTACACCCATGGTGAATTAAAAGAAAGAAAAGACACTTCCCGTTTTTTCTCAGTTAATGGATATTTTGGGTTTGATTTTGATTGAGTTTGATTAAACTAAAAATGTAAACTTTTACTGATTCTTATAAACGAAATGTTTGCTCAATAATTCCTACAGTAATGTATGATGGTAGCAGACTGAAAAGAAAATGTTTAACTTAAAACACATTATCACTTTCTCTTAAACGTTAAAATGGATACTACTTACGTTTAAATAGACGAGGAATAATCTGTATATCATTATACAGTTTTAAAAATCCTCTCTTTTACCTCAACGTAGTCAGATAAAAAGTATCCTATAACCATTTGTGGATATCCAGGCTGGATAATCCAGCTACCCGTGTACCAAAAATAGTTGAAATCTGATTAGCCGATTTAAAGTGTTGAGACCACAAGGACACATGCAAATTTGTATAAGAAATATATTTATTAGATTGTAGGTCTCCAAATTGTACGTTTTAATATATTTTTAAAATTTCTTCAGTGCACAGACATTTCAATTTTACAATTTTATGATAGTATAGGTACTTAACACAGGACATATTATGACTTGGTTTTTAGACAGCCGAAACTAACAACGTTAAAGTGAATACTAGTAATACTTCAAATAAAAAAATTCGTAACTTAGACCCTTTTTAACCGAGTTCAAAAAAGGAGGAGGTTCTCAATTCGGTTGTATGTTTATTTTTATTTTTGTATGTTTGTTACCTGAGAACTCCGTCATTTACAAGACGAGTTGGAAAATTATTTTTTGATCATGAGTAGGTCCAAATTGGTCCCATAAAATTTTGGTGAAGATCTGATGCCGGGATCCATGGGAAAGCAAAGGAATTTCTTGAATTTTATGAGCACATCTATGGCGATTTCGGTATTTACTAGTTTAAGCATTTACATTTGAAAATCACCATGTAGTGGAGAGAAACCAATGATGAAGACACCAGCCATCAGTTACCACTGAGAGCTCTACCAGTGTTATTTAATCCGCGGAGCGCGAGTTGATTTGGAAAAATAATTTTTCGGTTAAGAGTAGAAATTTCCAAGTTGGTCCCATAAAATTTTGGTCATGATCTGATAATGAGGTCAATGAGGAATTTAAGGAATTCCTCAAATATAATGGGCAAACCTATGGTGATTTCAGTGTTTATTAAAGAAGAACAAGCATTTACACTCGAAAATCATCATTTGGTGAAGAGAAACTGATGATGAAGACACAAGCCACCAGTCACTAATAAGGACTCAACCAATGTTATTTAATTCACTAATCGCGACATAATTCTTTATCATATTTTGCTGAGAGACAGAAGTTAGTTAAGATCAGGGTAGCAAAGTGGAGCTGATAGTGGAGAACCAGAGAACTTCTTAACGGTTAAGAGTTACAGGATAATTCTTAAAAAATACATGTAGGTACGTTAAAACTGTTAGTCATATTCTTTGTAGTGTGTCTCTGAGGACTCCTTATCACCAAGTCAGGATCTGATGATGGGATCCCAGGGAAATCGAGAATCAAATATTATAGGCACCATCAATGTTTTGTATATATTTTTCTAAAGTTATTCAGCTATTTTTGTTTGCTTGTCATCATTTAATGATGCTGAGCTGATGAAGGAAGGTACAAGTCCTTATTAACGGTCAATAGTTGCGAGATAATTCTTTAAATATTATGGGTAAGTTGAGACTGTTAGTCATATTCTTTTTTTAACCAGCAAGCTACTGGACTTAACCATTTTGACCATGCAGCAGAGCCAATTCTTATAATTTAGATTTTTATTTACAATCAAATCCTCCTCAATCATTCCATTCTGGACTCTAAAAAATACTTTATATCACTAAAATCCATCACTAAAAGGCAAAAAATAAAAAAAATAAATAAAAAAAAGATCCGACTTCAAAATAAACTTGAAAGCCAAAAATAATATTTTATGTACGGTACGGATCACATTTGAATCACCTTTTGAAGTCGGTGCCAAAACCTGAAGTAAAATTCTGTATTCAACAAAAATACGAATTACTATAACTGAATATATAGGCAGGTAATAACTAAAGGCTCGCCGCCGCGGTTCTTGCGTGCCATCTGTGTTAATATGTAGTAATAAAAAAATGGCACCGACTTCAAAGGTGATTCAAATGTGATCCGTACCGTACATAAAATATTATTTTAGGCTTTTAAGTTTATTTTGAAGTCGGTTCTTTTTTTATTTAAAAATTTTTATTGACGCCAATTTCATACCTAGACCTACACAAACAACTCCACAGATCTATTTAAGTAAACCATGTATATGGCCGGGTTGTATGGGAGCACTCGACGCCCCTCGTGTATGACCTGTCCCGCCTTAATGAGGCGCGGTGTAGAGGACGCAGAGGAAGATCGTTCACTCAACCTTACGAAATGTACAGTCAGCACCAAATATTTTCTAACATCCACAGCGTCAAATATATCGCAAAACGTCTTTATTACTAAAGTTAAATAATGATCTTTATTCTGTAAGTAGGGCGCAAGGCACTTTTACAAATCTAAGGCTTTTAAAACGTACTGTACCTACATCGATGGAAGCGGGCAGCCTATGGGTCAAATATAGCCAAAAATCGTACAATGCTCTGCGGATCCAGTATAATAATGGATTTAGAGCGCTGTTTGGGTTGCCACGCTTCTGCAGCGCGTCAAAGATGTTTACTGAAACCCGCACGGATGATTTTCACGCCATCCGGCGAAAGAAAGTAGCATCTCTCTTATGCAGACTGCGAAGCAGCAACAACAGCATACTCAGCATAATTACCGGCCGATTTGAATGCCCAATCATTTTTAGTTAATTAATGGCATAAAGTCGAATTTAGAATTTAAGTTTTGACTGTAATTGACATTCGACATACTCATTTATTTATTATTTACTTACATTTATCTTTAAAACTATCCTACTTTACTAAACAAATGGATCAATGTTATCTGGTAAATAAATAAATTTGAATTTGAATCTTAATTTAGGGCATTTCCTAAAAATATACCACTGTTGAGAAGAAAGCCGTAACAAACACAACAGTCAGTCATTTTTTCTAAATAAAATTTCTTTTACAATATTAGTACTTAGCCTATCTTAAATACATATATCTTTCTAAGTATAAGCTCAATGCGTAGTTCTCCAAGAAAACATATCAATACTTACAAAAGCCAAAATTTATAGTAGAAGAAAAAAATCAATATATGTTTTTTTTAAACAATTTACGTATGTTTGATATGCCATCTGATAGAAACCGTGTCCCGGTAAAAATAAATTATTTGGTATCTGTTTTGCGCCATGCATTTTTGTCTGTGAAATAGTCCTCTATTTAATAATATGCCTTTGTCATCATATACTTTTTTAAGTACTTTTTGAGAGCTGGAAAAGATAATTTTAATGCATCATCTGGTAACTTATTGTAGCCTACGAATTATTTGCCTTCTTAACGAACGCGAAACATTCTAATAGCAAGTTTTTTTTTAATTCTAGTATTCAAATTGGCAGCCATTCATCGGTATTTTACAATACAGTTTTGCAGGGAACTGTCTTAGAAATAAGAATTATGTACTTTGTTTAATAAATGAAAATTATTTTAAAAATTAATTAACAATTAGGGTATATGCATGATTTTATTACCGTTTTTCTTAACAAAATATCAAAACACCGTAAAAATGATTTCAAAAAGTGGAATTAAAATTAAAATCGGCCAATAAATACGTATGACATAGGCATTTTATACTACTAATTCGACAGCGATTTGACAGAGGGCCGACATGTACTGTTACGTCACAGTCTGCGCCGGCCATATAAACTGCATATTAAATACTGTTTTGCTAGAAAGAGATAAAATGAAATGTTTGATGGCTTATATCTTGGTTATTTTTACAGTTATTAGAAAAAATATTTTTGTCTACCGTTTGTCACGTGAATGAGCTTTTAATAAAGCAAAAATAAAAATTCATGCATCCTATTGCAAAATGTACTATCTTCTACCGATGTTAGTTGTGGCCGCACCAAAGCAGGGTAAGTCAAAAACCACTCAAATTTAAATCCAAATAATTGAAGAGGCGACAACCACCCTTAATGCTAAAATAATTAATTTCTTGATTCGTGCCAAGGCGGTGCTTCAAATGAAATTTCAGTGAATTTGTATACGAATGAGAAAATAAGGTTTTTGTCGTTATATTTAGCCAAAATTTGATCTTCTTCTTCGTTGTTCTCTCACTGATGAGAATCGCGACCGCATATTTGTTTCCACTCAGTGCGATTATATGCTGCGGCCGACTGCCTTCCTCAGTGCATCAGACCATCTAGTAGGTGCCCTTCCTTGCGCACGTCTGCTATCAGTTGGCCCTACAATGATCTGCTTCTCCAGACAGTGCTTTGAGGACCGCATAATATGTCCGAAGAAGTTCAGGGCTCGTTGACGGCATATCGTAGAGAAAAAATTAATAGAAGCCGTGAAAGTTATTTCAGCAAAGTTAGGTAGAAGGTGCAATAGGCATTTTAAGTTATTAGTGATTTCGCCACTATTACAAAAGGAAAATTAAATAGGCTGGGTATAACTCACCGCACCCTTTGTCGAACTATAAGGGAGGCCTATGTTCAGCAGTACACTTAATTTATAATTCTATACTCACGCGTTTGAATACATTATGCACCTACACTTAAGCGTATAATTATCTATATTAAATACTTATTTACTTTTCTAATCTATACTATAAAGTTGTGTAAATGAAATTTATACATTTAAGATATTTTTTCTAAAGTATGTGATAACTACTATTACTACCCATTCGAAAGGTCAATAAACGAAAAATATTTTGTTTTATTTTTTTACATATATGTTTGTGTCGTTGTGGCTTCATCACGCAAAATCGGCTAAACGGATTTCAACTATTTTTGGTACACGCGTAACTGGGTATCTCCAGATGGTTATAGGATACCTAATACCCGACTACATCTGAAGAAAAAGAGAGGGTTATGATTTTTTTCTCCTCCGCTGACGGCTCTTTATTTTTGGATGTTAAGCATCCAGATAGTAGGTATGTACTTTGTTCCTGAGGCGGGAGATGCGATGATAGAAATATGAATCATCAGAATATTCCCCATTGTGCAGTCGCGGAATGAAAAGGTTGACCACCTTAAGATCTGTTTTTGCTTGCTCAGCATAAGTTATCAGTAACTGCTTTATCAACCGTGTAGGTATGACACATTCCGTCATAATGAATGTCATTTCACTACACGGCCCACATAGTGAACTTTAATAATTGTCCTCTTTGCTTTTTAGAAACCCGAATTAAAATTCAACTATTTATCTTTTTCATTCTCCAGTTATTTTAGGAAGGAGAAAAGAGGACAGCACATATACGAACTAAATATTAACACGAATACAAGAAATATGAATGATGACATTGACAGGAATTATTATTCCCATTTAATAGTTTATATCATTACTAGCTTCTGCCCGCGACTTCGTCCGCCTTAAATTCGTTTAACGCGGATAAGGATATTTTTCCGGGATATAAAGTAGCCTATGTCCTTCTCCTGGACTCAAACTATCTCCATACCAAATTCCATTCCAAAAAGTTCAGCGGTTTAAGCGTGAAGAGGTAACAGACAGACAGACAGACAGACCCCACACGTTCACACTATCGAAATAAACTGTTTGTTTTTTCAACTAAATTGTCTCTAGTTGCAAAGAACTCTTACATTATGTGTATTAAAATGTTTAAAAAACTCCCAGATACCAATAAAGACCTACCGTTTGCAATGTTTAAAAAGTCCCTAAAAAAATGGCTCAGTGAAAAATGTTTCTATAGCATTCAGGAGTACTTAGATTATAAGTAAACAAAGATTATTGTTTGCATTCCGAGATTCGGTGGATTTTAGTGATACCGTTATGAACATGTATATAATATCTCAATGTACCTAAAATCACGCAAATAAAGTTCATTTCATTTCACAGACAGACACACTTTCGCATTTATAATATTAGTGTGGATATGGAAGTATGGATAAGCGACGAGGTTGTAATCATTACACTTATCAAACTTGACACAGCGTTATGTCAAGATCAATCTTATAAAAAATTAGTTCAACTATTAATACTTAAGTAAAGTTCGCTTAAGGAAAATTGATTTTATTTGCCAAACAGTTAAACACAATTCGCTGTGCTGCACTCTCGTATGTTACACAGTTGAAAAAGGTAACATGTACTTGCAACGCGTAAATGAATTTGTTTGAAAACTGGTTAACCTTTTCATTTCACGACTGTTCAAAGGAAAGAACAAACAAATCGCTATGGATGGTGAATAGTCCAGATAAAATGAAGCAAAGAGAATTATTCTAAACACATTTCTGTTTCTATTGAAGGACATTCAGAGAATAGTCACAAAAAAATTCAAAATTTTAAAATGCAGATTCTGAAACAGACTGACAAAAACAACGCAAAATCGGCATAACAACACAACGACGAAATTCACATAAAAAAAACAACTGCGAAACGTCTTTGTCCAAAATGAGACTTATACGTTTGTTTTAAAGCGTTCGTTGATAGTAAACTTAAGTTGGCAGCAGCGATGTAAAGCGATACGACCAACACCACATATCTTGTTAGGTGTTCGCATGGTGAAGTCGAATAAGTTGTTTTTTGGAGATTTTGGGGTACTGTAGTTGTGATTGTCATTTTAGCGAAGGTGTTATCTGATGAGACTATTACTGTACTAGATCGTAAGCGCAACGAGTGGATTAGGCAGAAAACAAAGATGGTGGACGTGGTCACCAATATAGAAAGCAGCAAATGGAGATGGGCTGGACATTTTGCTCGTATGGATGCCGAGAGATGGACCAGAAGAAACCTGGAGTGTAACCCAGAGAAACCACGTAAAGTAGAGGGCATCCAACAGAAAGACGGGTCAACATTATTAGGCACTACGCGTTCAAATTGGATGCAAGTGGCAGGAGACAGGAAGTTATGGAAGGCTATGGAGAAAGCCTATTTTCGAAGGCGGATAAACCAAGGGCTGCGATAGATATATTGTCTGATGTAGCTTAATGGAATTAATTGAATAAATAATAGATTGCAATTAAAATAACTGGAGATAATTGCTTAGAGGGTGGAGTGGATTAGAAATAGCTGAACGAAAGTCAACTCCTGCGATTTCTTATATTCTAAAGCTGACTAGCGTAAAATATGGTTTATGTGAAAAAAAAATGTCTTCGAGGACGAAGTCGACTAGTAAAATGTAGTTTATGTATAACAATGAAACATTATATTATGTATAAATCTTACAACCAATTTTGCACGTAAAACTATCCCTTAGACCTAATTGCAGAATACAGTTTTCAATATTAACGTAATAAGAAAAAGAAGGGAATAAGAGGTCGAAACATTTGACAGTTGTTATGATTTTTTGCGAAGGATTTCAATGGAGAACTGACATGAGAAATAATTAGTCCGTGTATTGAGTATTGAGTTACTGAATATATCTACGGACATATGGCTAGGCTAGTTAAATTGAATCTAAAATAATTATACAGAACCCCGTAAAATGAACATGTATGTTTAGTTTTATTTCATGTTCACGACGCCGTCTCGGATGTTGCGACCGTGTTAGACAAAAACAAAAAATCTGACTTAGCGTCCTCTGTTAGCGGCGGAATGTAAGTTAATGTTATGGGGATATTTGAGTTTAGGATACCCTGGTTAGCTCTATGATACCGACTTTAAAAGAAACGTTCTGTACTAGCCACCAAATATTTCATTCTATCTCTTCCTAGCAAAACTGAAATTCATATTATTTGAAGAACCAACAGCTTTATAACTTAACTAAATTGAATAAAACTATTTAAATGATTATATTGCGTATTATTATCTCATTTGAGTTCCCGACGTTTCGGAAGCTTTTCAGCTTTCCATGGTCAAGGGTTGACTGAGAAAAAATATATTTTCCTCTGTCAAAGTTACAATTTATGCAAACTACCCACTTTGAGAAAACAAACAAAGGTGTATATACATGCCAGATGGGCCTAATCTGTAAAGAAGGGCTATATATTTATTTTGTTAATTTACCAAGCAGCATTTCACAAATGAACGAAATAACCGGAAATGAACGAAATATATACGCAATATAATCCGTTAAATTGTTTTATTTAAATGAATAATAATCGCGGAAACAGAAGAAAATATTAACTAAATAGAATTAAGATAGCAAAAGAAAAACTCTCGGACGAAATATAATATGAAGTTTATATGGCTGGAGTGCAATATGACGTCACAGTACATGTCGGACCTCTCTGTCAAATGGTTGTCTAATTAGTAGTTTATAATACCTATATCGTGCGTATTTTTTGGCCGATTATAATTTTAATTTTACTTTTTGAAATCGTTTTTGCGTTATTTTGATATTTTGTTAAGAAAAGCGATAAAAAATTATGCATGTACTTACCCTATTTTTTGCATATTTTTGGACATACGGTTTAGAAGATTTATTTTTTATTTTAGAGAGAGAATGCAGAAAAATGCACGGTTCCTAAGATATAAACAAAGTAATACTCGCTTTGCGGCAGCAACAAGGTGCGCCGTATTTAAACCTAGATTAAACACTTGACTCGTAAAAACAAGTTGCTGCGACTATTTTAATATCTCACACCTCAAAACAAACCCATAAGTCAATAAAATAAAAACAGGGACCGGTTACGGCCGCGGCAGAACCGTCTAAGTCAACTTTTTTACTTTTTCCGTCCGGGTGCTTTTATTTTTATTTTTTACTATTTGCGAGGCGACAATGCGTTATGCTTTTTGCTTAAAAGCCTACCGAGTGGACTGTCTGGTAGTTTTATTTCGGTGTGCGCTGTTATAGTTTTTATTTTGGGGTGGTTCAATATTTGTTCTTTGATATGAGATATGTCTGAATGGGCGAAAATACTTCTTGATTTGTTAGCAAATGTTACCGATACAAAAAAGATGAAAAAATCATAAGATTGTCATCATTATCATCATTTACCTATTATCTATCCAAATATAACTGACGATCCGTTTAGTTCAGTGGGAGTAACGTTGCCTGCGAAGCTGAGGTCCTGGGTTCAAATCCCTGTAGAGGCAAATATTTGTGTGATGAGCATAAATATTTTTTTCTGAGTCTTGGATGTTTTATATAAGTAATATATCTATTTAATATATCGTCGTCTAGTACCCATAACACAAGCCTTATTGAGGTCACCATGGGACTAGTTCGATTTGTGTGAAATTGTCCAGTAAAGTTAATAAAAATCAATTGAAGAAATGTATTGTTTGCGGATCCGCTCAAAACGCATTTGGCTAATTCTTTGTTTTTTGTGTTTGTAATTGCCAGGACAAATTTTGTTTGTGAGAAAATACACTAAAACTTGCATAGAAAAGTGAAAAAATTGGGTTTGAAAATCTCTTTATAAGTGAGTGAGTGAAACAAAAGATATTAAGGTGATCTTCAAAAAAATATTTCATTACATCGTCCATACAGTAAAGATGAGTTTAGGTCTCACTTTCTTCCTTAGTATTGTGATGGTATTAACCTTCACGGTAGTATTCGAGTCAGACAGGTAGGTATTTAAAAAAAATCTGCCAAGTGTGAGGCGGACTCGCGCACCGAGGATTCCGTACAAAATATCGACAAACGGCCGTAGTTATCAAAAAAATCCAGTGTTAGCTGAGCCCCACTCCTAAACAAAATGTACGTGGTGTTAGATCATTTTATATTGGTTATTGATATAGGCAGACAGACATAAAATTATACTGTTTTTAGTATTTGTTATTATAGCGGCAACAGAAATACATCATCTGTGGAAATTTCAACTGTAGGTATCACGGTTCATGAGATACAGCCTGGTGAAATACAGACAGCCAGACGGACAGTGGAGTCAAAGTAATAGGATTCCGTATTACGCTTTGGGTATACGTAACCCTAAAAGGTAGGTGATATATTTAAATGAATAATAACGACTGTCTCGTCCTATTTTTGATAATAGGAAATTAGTCTTAAGTCAGCCATCTATAGAAAAGATATTCAAACTACTATATATATTTTTTGTGCTTTCTGTGAAACTGTACCCTCACATTTGGCGCAGGCGCGTTTAGACGCTGACACTCTATTAACAACTCCCTCTTAGATCTGTCTATGATTGGCCAAACATTTGAATGCCAGTAATGTCCAAACGCTCATTAGACTGAGTTTGGTCGAGTGACAGTCGATATATTAAAAAAACCGGCTTAAGTAGCCACCGAATCGACGTCACGGAAAACGACACATTTTTTCATTCGTGTTTCGACAGTGGCGGGGTAGACGGGCGGTTGGACAGAACAATAAATAATGAAATAATGATCTTTATTCTGTAAGTAGGCCGCAAGGGCACTTTTACAAGTCTGACTCTACGGCGTTTCCCAAGAGGAGACCACTGAGGAGAAGAAAGCCGAAACAAACTCAACAGTCAGTCATTTTTCATACTTTTGATATGCCACCTTATAAGAACCGTGTCCCGGTAAAAGTAAATTATTTGGTTTCTGTTGTAATCATAACATAACAAACCATGACAATCATTTTCGGGGCTAAACAGTTTAAAAGCTGTTTTACATTAATATATTTATACATTTTTAATTGTATAAAAAAATGGCTGTCAAAAATAAAAAAAACCGGCCAAGAGCATGTCGCAATGCAGTACACAAGAAAAATACGACACGAAAAAGTGCACTAGCAAAAGAGCGTATCTCGACGGCTCTTACGTCCTTTCGCTGAGAAGCGCATATTCTTGTTGAAATTATTTATTCAGGTTAATCTGTGTAATTTTTTTCATATTTTTTAGACATAAGGTTTAGAAAATAGAGGGGGAGGGACACGATTTATGCTAATTTCGGAGCGATTATTTCCGAAAATATCTACTACATCAAAAAAAAATCTTAGTATCCTCAAAATGATTTTACAGGATCACACTCTATTATTTTAGGAGATATTCTTGTTTTTCGTACTGCCCGTATTCTTTGTCTGCGAGTGTAGGTAGAAACATTCTTTTCAATCAATATAGCCCCCATTTATTCCTAGAGTTTTTCCAGTTTTTCATTATCATCATCATTTCAGCCATAGGACGTCCAATACACTGGACGCAGGCCTCCTCAATAGATTTCCACATGGGCGCGAAAGAGGCGAACCGCATCCAGCGAGTCCCCGCACCCCTAGCCAGGTCGTTCGACCACGTGGCGTGTGGCCCACCACCGCGCAGACCGCGCTACCCGGTACGCGGTCTGCACTCGGGAACCTTTCTGCCCCAACGGCCATCGGTTCTTCGAACTATGTGCCCATTGCCCACCCCAGTTTATGGTGGTATTCAATTCAAGAGGGTTTAACTGGCGTCGCATATTTTTTGGTTTTTCTTGATTATTTTGAGAAATGTAAATGTAATTTGAACATGTTTTCAATTTATTCATTACGTTTTCAGTAGTTAAGCTGGCACAATGCAAAGTTTCATGATATTACCACAAGTAGAACTCTAAAAATTAGTTTATATCTATATCTTGTTTTGTAATAAAATAAAGGCAAAAGCGATGAGGACATGAATTAAACACTATATAAATGCTAAAAATGTAGGATATATAATTGAATTTATCCTTAAATTTCAATCAAATTCCACAAAATAATGGAGCAATACGAAAAAATATGCGACTTTGCCAGTTAAGTGGGTATAAACGCTCTTAAACCCGCTGAAAAACCACCCGTCTGCATCGTCCCGTCACCTTATCTAGTATCTCACGGACCCTTGTCAATATTGACACGTGTGCTTGTATTGCGGCACGTAGCTACCGAACTGTTTTATCAGCCTACTAGGAATGACAACTGCTTACCAAAATAATATAATGTACGTATAATGATAATAAAGCTTTATTTGATTCCAAAAAGAAATATTTGAAACAATATAATAGTTATGATAGCCGGCAGGGCAGCTTGTGGCGAGCTGTTGAGGAGTGACGACCCCACGGATTTAAGATCTCCAGAGAGTTGGCCAGGGCCTTCTCTTCTAGTGTCTTCATCGGCTGAAGTGGATATCCATGTGGACCCGTAGGACTCCCTGGCTTGCCTTCCTTGGCTGTCCTAAAAGGAGCGTTAGAGATATATGCTCCAGGGGTGGAAGTGTTAAAGCGCAGCGACCCTCGACGGCTTTAAGCGACTACAGTCATAACTATTTGATGTTAATTTTAACTTCATGCCTCCACACGATCCTGAGAAAATGGGTCTTGACAAACAGACAGACAGACGGATGGATGGACAGAGAGCCGGACAACAAAGTGATCCTATAAGTGTTTATTTTTTTCCCTTTCAGATACGAACCCTAAAACTAAAAATGTTTCTCGAATAACCCATTTCACTTATTTTTACGAAAATATCTTCAATGTACCATCACCCATACATTTAACTGAGTATTGGTAGACCTTATTGGCATTGTCATAAAGCTTACCATGGTCATTCAATGTGTAGCGGTTTGTATAGACTTTATAATAATTAAAATGTTAAAAAACTTATTTCATGAAAAAAATTGATTGTCTGTAAAGTCATCATTCACAGTTTACGGACATTGATGAAAAATTTTATACCTTTATGAATTCACAAGCCGAACGCTGATGCCGATCGTGCCTCTCTATCGCTTGTTTCGCGCTCTCGCTTGCACGCTCGGCTCAGACGGAACGTGACAATGAGTAATACTTTTTCTTGCGTGCAGCCGGCGTTCATCGATTTATAAGACGTTAACACGTCAAAAAAACCTTAGCCTAAATAGGTCACAAAAGATTTCTGGTAAAATCTTCTTAAATGTAGTGACTTTTGCCTCTTGGTGTTTTTCGATAACCCAATATAAACACGCACCTGTCAACTTTGTTGACATTTCCGCAACCAAGGGCGTGAGACCTGTCACAAGGAACTTAAGATCATTCCGATTTACCGTCGGTCTGACAATTTACTATTTATATATAAGTAAATAGGGAATCAATTGAAGAAAACATTCCAATGAGACCTTCAAACCTTCGAGAAAAGAGCGTACTCCCACCTGAAAGGCCGGCAACGCACTTGTGACTCCTCTGGTGTTGCAAGAAAATATGTTCGCGCAACACTTCTGAACACCTATTTGGCTAATTATTTAAAATGTCTTGCTGTGACACAAATACAGCTCATATAAAATATTGAATTTGTTCGATAATTATCACAAAAGTATTGTTTCATAGTAACGAATTTTCACATCGCGTTCATTCATGATCGGAAATTTAATTATTCGTCTTTCTTCATGTAGCGATTTCTCATAAAGCGTATTTTAATGATCGCGTTAAGTTTATTCGCTGATTTTACCAGTATATTATTTTATCAGTTGCATATATTTGTATTCGATTTTTTACAAGTTGATATTTTATTATTAGCGAATTTTAATACCTGCATAAAACGCCGATTAATACAAGAATTTGTATATATCGTCGTCTAGTACCCATAACACAAGCCTTATTGAGCTTACCATGGGACTAGTTCGATTTGTGTAAAATTGTCCCGGAATATTTATTTATTTGTCGTTGTGTTAATTTTATGTAAGATGGTCCCTTGATAGTATATTATAGGCATGGGCTGATAGGCATCTGACTGTTCTCCTGACATGCGCCACAGCGTGCTTAGCAAACCGATTTGCCTCCGTGGTGACGGATGTATATATGCAATTACCTACTTATATATAAATAGCTTCGGCCCGCGACTTCGTCCCCCTTAAATTCGTTTATCGCGAATAAGGGTATTTTTCCGGGATAAAAGTAGTCTATGTCCTTCCCCGGGACTCAAAGTATCTCCATACCAAATTTCATCCAAATCGGTTCAGCGGTTTAAGCGTGAAGAGGTAACAGACAGACAGACAGACAGACACACTTTCGCATTTATAATATTAGTATGAAAGTATGGATATGGATTAGTATTCCAAATGTGACAGCACGGCTACAGCCGTGATGTGTCACAACACACATCTTGCCCCTAATGTAGTGATGGGCGACTTTGAATGATTCCAGTCGAATCATTCGACTTTTAAGTTCATTAGAATTATTCGAATAGTCGAGATTCATTCGAATGAAGTCGAAACTCAGAGAACTTAGAGAGAATGAGAGCTCAACGGGCGCCGGCAACGGTCGGCCGAAGATTGTCGATCTCGCCCGAAACGACTCGAGTCGAAGTCATATCACCAGTGCTGCCAGTCAGACAAATTAAAAATTGAATAATTCTACTAGTATCATTCAAAGTCGCCCATTGCTACTAGCAGTAATCGCCACATTGTACAGCAGTGGAAGTCGAAAGTCGAACAATCATTCGACTGTAGTGATTAGTACACTACTATTTTGTTACTAGTAGTTATTCAATTTCTAAAATCATTCAAAGTTGCCCATCGCTACCCTAATGTGTATGATGCATAAGGTTGAAGCTTTTGCTGTGGCACTAGGGAACTTAGCGACTTGCCAAAAACGGCGAAGAGTCATACTCATATGCTTCCTATAAATACCTACTATGAAAAATAGTTGGCTGTGGTCGGAGCTCTACTTTTGGTGACATTGTGACTAAACTTCATATTTGAAGAAGGAAATTAGTGTCTATAAATTTGACTTTTTTATGACATAGGAGGCAAACGAGCAGACGGGTCGCCTGATGGTAAGCGATCACCGTCGCTCATAGGCACTTGCATCCCTGGAGGAGTGATAAGTGGGTTGCCGGCCTTTCGGGTGGGAGTACGCACTTTTCTTTAAGGCTTGCTGTGATGTATGTGATTACTTTTTTAAATTCATCATCAACCTGTAAGTTACGGTGTACAGCTACTGGTCACAGAAGCAATACAAACTTCGTGTGACCTAGGCACAGGGGACCACACAAAAACTATAATTCTCAAAAATGTTGTCCCGGGCGCGCGCAAGTCGTCGGGCGGGCCTTTTAGCCGATTAAATTCTACTAACAAAAACTTGGCAATGATCGAATATTTTTCGAGGAGAGAAGGTTCTGCATTAATCATCGATTTATTTTACTAACACTTACGTAATATACAAATTATACTTGGCCTTAATCAAAGTGACGACCGCGATCATATTTTTTTCTCGTGAAAACTTGCGTAGTCTAAGCAGGTGTGAAAGAGCATTATAAACTCTGTCGACACTTTTTTTATGTAATAAGTGGCATGTCTCATCTAGTCCACTTTGGTTGAAGGCAAGTCTTAGTCTGATATGGCCGGTTGGCCGGACTGGTCAAGACTTTGGAGTCAACTATCAGGCCATCTAGTCAAAGATTGGCCTTCAAAATTCGTTCTCCCAGGTTTTATTTATATGCATCTGATGAATGTTTTTAACATTGCCATGGACATGTCTAGAGGCTGGCTAATGACGGTGTTATTGATATAGACAGACAGACATACAAAATATTATTTTCAGATATTTCCCGTTTTTAACACCCGAACACTTTTTTAAATAACTGTCTTTTGATTGCGTGGTCTTCAAAATTTATTTTTTTCGTAGCTTCGAGGCTCTGCAGACTAGAATACTTAATAATAATTAGCTTGACAAATCGACACGTTTCTGAGAGAAAGAGTCTTGACAAACGGACAGATGATCATATAAAGGCTCCATTTTAGGGTTCTGTAGCCAAAATGGCAAAAACGGAACTCTTATTGTTTCGTCATGTCTGTCCGTCCGTCCGTCCGTCCGTCCGTCGGTCCGTCCGTCCGTCCTTCCGTATGTCACAGGCATTTTACTCAAAAACTATAAGATGTATATTGATAAAATGTGGAATATAGATGTCTTGTGTGAGCCGCTACTTAGTTTAGTAGTTAAATTAAAAAATATATATATTTCTAGGGGGGGCACTCCATACATGTAACCGAAACTGAATTTTTCAGCTAGTATCAATATGTGGCACATCATTCGACAGATCTTCTAAAAACACTTTGACGTTTCGACAAAAAATTTTAGATTTAGTGAATATTTTCGGAAATATTCGCTCCGAAAGTAGCAAAAATTGTGTGTCCCCTCTCTATTTTCTAAACGGTATGTTCAAAAAAAATGAAAAAAAATGAATATAAAACTTTATAAAGACTTCCAACAAAAATTGTTTTCAACATGATCGGACCTATCGTTTTAAAGTTATTGCCAAAAAACTGCGCTTCTCAGTTTTTTTTCATGTTCTATTTTCTATCTGTAGTGCATTTTTTGTATAAACGGCTGCGGAACCCTACATCGAGCATGGTCCGACATGCTCTTGGCCGGTTTTTTCCTTTTGAGGTACAGAACCCTAAAATGGCAAAACCCGAAAAGCATAGCGAAGTGTAATGACCTGAAAGTGTCACATCGAGGGAACTTTTCTGGGTCCTATTGTTCGTTTGATATACGGAACCCTAAGTTACAGACGAAGCTGACGAACCTTAATTTTGATGGCGGCTAATTGCTGACGGGGCCAGGAATGACAGGCTGACAGTAAATGGCATAACTGGACGCGGCGCGACTTTAGACATTCATTTTGAATAAATAAAAAATGTATATTTTTAAGGGACTGTCGAACAGGCAGTTTGGCTCCCAAAAGAAGAAAATTACTTATCAAAAGCATAATTAAAGCATTTGATCAGAAATCTGTATTTTGGCCCCTTTTTTGATCTTGCCGAAGCATTCGATACTGTGTCTGTCCCCAGCTTCCGAATAAGCTAGAATCTACAGGGGATTTTGTAATTCACCTGCAACTATTCGATAGCTACCTAGCCAACCGTACACAGCGTGTTAAAATATTCGGAAATGTAAATTATTATTAAAATATTATTAATTTTATTTCAACTTACAAGATTTTCACTTATTATCTCAACATAACAAAATGGGGCTTAATCGCGTATAATTATGATTTATTTAATTACTTTTCGTTGGAAATTCTTCGATGTTTCGAACGTCGCGTTACTTGAAGGTTATTTCGCGATTAAGCCCCATTTCGTTGTTTTGATATTGTAGAATGTGGAGTCACTCAAGGAAATATTCTTAGCCCCACGGTTCTTTTGACATATGGGACCCTAAGTTAGAAACAAAGCTGACGAACCTGAATTTTGATGGCGACTAATTATCGGAGGGACCAGGAATGACAGGCTGACAGTAAATGGCATAACTGGACGCGGCGCGAATTTATACAACCCATTGAAAAAAAACAATTTAAGCTTTCCAGCTTTTCATGGTGACGGGAGTCCTCCCGTGACCATGGAAAGCTGGAAAGCTTCCGAAACGTCGGGAACTAAAATGAGATAATATACGCGATATAATCCGTTAAATTGTTTTATTTCAATGAGTAATAATCGCGGAAACAGAAGAAAATATTTTATACAACCCATTTTAAAGTAAAATAAATGACAATCGGTCAAATAAAAAAGAAGAAAGCATGCACACAGTTACCGTTAATATCCATGTACGTATATTTTTACCACATTATTACATGGTGTGGGAGGCATGTGTACACCTTGCTATATTTTACACAAATACGGTACAACTAGCTATTGCCCGCGACTTTGTACGCGTAGAGATGCAATTTATAGCCTACTAGAAGATGCCCGCAACTTCGTACGCAGAGGAGAAAAAGTCATACACCTTCTTTTTTCTTCCTATAACCATCTGGAGATACCCAGCTACCTGTGTACCAAAAATTGTTGAAATCTGTTTAGCCGATTTTGCGCGATGACGCCGTAACGACACATAAAAACATACAAAAAATCAAAAGTAAAAAAAATCGTTTAATGACCTCCAAATAGTCCTTTACAATTTTTTTTATATAATATTTTCAATGTACAATATTAAATTTTTACAACTTTATACTATATAGATGCGATATTTTGATGTCTAAACAAAATTACAGGAAAGTATCGTTGAGATCCGTTTAGTAGTTTTTAAAATTAAGAGGAACGTATACACAAACATTCACGTGTATAATATTATTAGTAAAGGATTGTCGGTATAATCTTAAATATTGCTTTGTTAATTTTCATGGCTTTTGACTAATCTTAAAGTCTGAAGACAAACGCCCAATTGACATGGTGTTGTAACAGCTCTGTAGCAGTCATAGAAATAGTCCAGAAAGACAATTAAAACAGACACGTTCCGTTTAAGCTGTAAAGAATAAGTCAATAATTAGTGGAGCGCCGTGGGAATGGGCGCGGCAAGTGCTGCGCAGGGGCATCTATGGAGTCGAAAACTTATTAAAAATGTTGAAAGGTGAAAGTGAAAATTAATTTCTTTTCCAGAAAATCGATCCAGTAAAATATAATTTCTGATGTCATCCGTTTGCCCCTCGGTCATTTATGCTGAACAATAATTTTGGCTATAATACGTGTTCGACTTCAGTCTGTGCGAGTGTGGTCTGGTAGATACTCCAGTCATTTTACGGTTTCGCTAAACATTAATTCATAATAGCCTGAAATATATAAATAATATACTTTTTATTTTACAAATATCATGATAATAATCACAATTTTTGCAATTTATTAGTGGATCACTCCACTAGCGTTATTATTATAAACAAAGATCAGAAACAAATGAAAAAAAAAAAAAATTTTTTTCGACGATACTGGACTTGAACCAGTGCCTTGAGCCAGACCGGGGCCGGGGCTCTCTAGCTAATCGTCCGATTAGCTCAGATGGTAGAGCCCCGGCCCCATTTTTTTTTCATTTCTTTCTGATCTTTGTTCATAATCTAAATAATATGTTTATAAAACAATAATGGTAAAAATACAAAATGCAAAAGACTTGTAACAAATAGTGACACAATTTTAAGACAAGCTGACTGGACTCTGTAGCTCAGTAAAGTTGGCAGCGGCTTTTCTTTATTTAGATCTTTGTATGTAAAAGAATATCCTTAAGAGTATTGGTTCTTAAATTTAACTTTAACTTCTCCACTGCCTCTATTCTCAAGGTGCACCAAATTCGTATGGGCGTGCGCAAGGCGGCACAATTATATATACATCACACCGCGCCGCCCACACGTCCGACGCGGGTTGTTATACGATTACTATGGACAATAAGTTCCTATAAAAAAATACAGTTTTGTGGCAAGCTTTTATTGCCGACTGTACTTTTCTCTGAACATCCATCAACTGACGACACGTTTGGCTCAGTGGGTTGTACAACGGCCTACGAAGCTGGCGGTCCCGGGTTCGAATCCCGGCCAGGGCAAGTGTTTGTGTGATGAGCACGAATGTTTGTTCCTGGGTCTTGGATGTCATCTATGTATTTAAGTATTATAATTTATCTTTATATTATGTATATCGTCGCCTAGTACCTATAGTACAAGCTTTGCTTAGTTCGGCGCTAGGTCGATTTGTGTAAGATTGTCCCTCTTATTTTTGCATCTCACCGTTAGTCATACGTCCCGGATTTTTGGGAGGCTTGCGTGGGGGTATGTATCCAACACGTAGAGGCCCTTTCGAGAAGTTTACTGTGGCTGTACTCCTGCTGGAACCCGCTCCTGACCATATCAATGAGAGAATACGTCAATGAGCAGGTCCCAGTAGATGTTTGAACTATTGCAATTTATGGAAATGGATCCCTGATGTTTATTATTTTTATTTTATGTCATATCATGCATTGAGTCACGGGCTCGTACGTCCCGGATTTTATTATTATTATTAACTTATCAAGATGATTCTAAAGAGCCTAAACTCAGAAGGAGTATAACCTTTTGCACGCCAACGACGTATATATCCGCACCGCAGGTTTAATGCCAACGACCGATATATGCGTCAAGGCATTTAGACCGATATACATCGACGGCCATTGACATACGGCTCATGTTAGCGTTAAACTTAATGATATTGTGGTGCGTCTAAAAGGTTTACGGCTCTATCATCAGATCAACTCGATGATATCGTAAAATTTCATTGTCACAAAACGTACATAAGTACGTCAAATTTAGTTCAATTGGAAACCGGAACGTGGGTTATATTTAACTTGTCAGATTTAATCCGAACAAATTACAACGAACATTGCAAGTTAAATAAATTGTAAAGTTTTTTATTTAATTGCGGCGTAACCAAAAAATCGGCATAGTGGGTCTAGTGGGCCAAGTGCCTCATTTGTGAAATGCTGGTTTATAAATTATTAAAATAAAATAATTAAGCCATTCAGGCACATGTGTAACTGTCTTGTCAGCTTGGGTCCATCTGGCATGTACGTACGCCTTTATTTGTTTTCTCAAAGTGGGTAGTAAACACAAATTGTAACTTTGACATAGGAAAATATATCTTTTCTCAGTCAACCCGTGGCCATGGAAAGCTGAAAAGCTTCCGAAACGTCGGGAACTCAAATGAGATAATATACGCAATATAATCCGTTAAAATGTTTTATTTAAATGAGTAAGAATCGCGGAAACAAAAAAAAATTACCTAAAATTCTGTTTATTTTGTAAAATTTTAATTACATTTATTTACTACGTTTTGTTTCTAAGATTCAAGCCAAAATGCGAGATTCCTGCGTTTTCGAATTCTTCGGTAATTCCCGGTAAAAAATTTCAAGTCGTTACCGACGATAGGTTTATGAGTATCTTGGAGTTAATAATTAGCCCTGTGATTAAAAAACAGGTTAAGCGCGAGTTGGACTCGCGCATCGAGGGTTCCATACAAAATATACGCTACAAATGGCCGTATTTATGAAAATCCAGTGTTATCAGAGCCCTCCTCTTAAGCAAAATTAACGCGGTGCTCGATCATTTTATATTGGTTACTGATATAGATCGGCTGACATTAAATTATAGTGTTCTTTAGTGTTTGTTGTTATAGCGGCTTCATCATCTGTGAAAATTTCAACTGTCTAACTATCACGGTTCAAGAGATACAGCTTGGTGACAGACAGACAGACAGACGGACGGACAGCGAAGTCTTAGTAATAGGGTCCCGTTTTACCCTTTGGGCTCGGAACCCTAAAACACGGGTAAGAGCGAGTCGGATTCGCACACCAAGGGTTCTATACCACCATACGCTAAAAACGCTGAAGGAAACAAGTTCCTTGTATGGATCGTAGACCCCGTGATTTCAACCTTTATTTTATGTTTATTATATTTAATTTTATAGCGATTATAGTAAAGTACATTAAATGAAGATTTCAAGTGTTTCTATTTCGTTTTAAAAGATACACTCTATGATAGACAGACAACGGGAACTTCTTAATACTTTTAGTAGAATTCAAACCACACTATTTGTGTACGGAACTCTAAAAACTACATCAAGTCACAACTCGTCCCGTGATTAATTCTGCATCTCTTTCTATTGAATACAGAGGAAGCGAGATAGACGAGGTTAATTTGAGGAAAATGAATTTTCTAAGCTCTGCCTCTTTATATGTCATAAAACCATTTTAATGTGATCCATGGTCCTGTGTTACATGTTTGAAATTAGAGAGCAATATAAACTGGTGTTTTGTCAACTTTGATAAATAAACATACTTTACATTTTGGATAGTAATGATTCGGGGAGTGAAGTTATACGGTAATAGATACTGATGTTTAAAATAGATTTATTTAATTACAGAATGATAAGCGTAAAGTAACCTATAGCTAACAGGATTGTGCGGTTAAGAGTCCCCAGTAAGCTCGGCCGAATTTCACCTTCCCATACAAACGGAGTTTTGTTCTTATTTTAAAACTACGTGTTGGATTGTAACATAAATTTGCATATACAATGACATGAGGTATATCTAGGCCTGAAACTAGTTTATATGCCTGCAGTTTATAAAACAATCGAAATACAGCAAAAACAAGTTTTGTATGAAAAACTTCAATTCGCTGTATTTTTCTTACTATGGTATCTGAAGCTACATAAACTAATTACAAGCCTGCATATACCTTTACTTATTCTAAGTACAAAGTTTCAGAGCAAACTAGCTAGTCGTTTGAAAATGAGAGCGTAACTCCGTTTGTATGGAGAACCAAGCTTACTGGGGACTCTTAAATTAAAATGGCAATGGGCGGGCCATGTAAGGTCCTGGATTGGCGACCCTGCATGGGAAACCGCAGCGTAGGACGGCCCCCGACTAGGTGGACGGATGACCTTATTAGGATTACGGGGAGCCGGTGGACGCGGTCTGCGCAAGATTGCACTGTGTGGCGAGCTATGGGGGAGGCCTTAGTTCAGCAGTGGACGTCCGTGGCTGATAAATATATAGATTTCATTTCATTTAATAAATCATAAAAGATATGTAACATGATACTATGGAGCGTGGCGTTACATCGATTCATACCTAAGACTAAAGAACTATACTACAAAATCTTAATACCTATTACGTAATACCGAGGACCATTAAAAAAAGAGGACTGACCATCTCCATCTCCAAACAAAAAGCCGTTGCCCGATACCAACGCCATCTATGTATAAGAATATTTTTTTAGAATTATTCAACTTTGCAAGCGTCACACAGTATTTAAATGTTACGATTTATTTATTACTAGCTATTTGCGAACTGATTGTTACTATACTATGCTTCTTTATTCAATTGTAACGTCGTTAAGAGGCCTTGTCGCGAAAAAATCACACTGCGCGCTGCGGTGAGGTCTCAGGTCAGTTGTCACATCGGCCATAATGCATAGTTCTCGCGATCTTTCGACGCCGGTGTATAGACCGGCGTCGAAAGATCGCGAGAACTATATCTCGCTCCTAGATGAAGCTCTCACGATTTTTGTTCATTCGGTTTTCTATTATGGCCGTCGTGTGACAACAAACATGTGAAGCAACCTTACTCGAACTCCCCTACGCACGTCAAACTCCCTTTTTTCTTTTAACCCCTGACGGAAAAGACTTAAAGCCTTCTAGAAAAGAGCGTACTCCCATCTGAAAGGCCGGCAACGCACTCGTGACTCCTCTGGTGTTGCAAGTGTCTATGAGCGACGATGATGGCTAACCATCAGGCGCTCCGTCTGCTCGTTTGCCTCCTAGACATAAAAAAGAGACGTGTTATACAATTGACGTGCATATCACTGTCTGTGTAGCTATGTATGTGTGTGTCATAGCTTTTAAACAGATGAACCGATTTTGATCTAGTTTTATGGTTGAAAGGTGACTTGATCGAGTCTTAACTATATTTTCGACGCCTGCGAAGCTGAAGGTCGTGGGTTCAAACGCCGGTAAGGGCAAATATTTGTGTGATGAGTATAAATATTTGTTCCTGAGTCTTGGATGTTTTCTATGTATGTAAGTAAATAAATGTATTGAATATATAGTCGTCTAGTACCCATACCACAAGCCCTATTGAGCTTACCATGGGACTAGTTCGATTTGTGTTAAATTGTCCTGTAATATTTATTTATTATTTATATTTCAAAGAAATCGGTTCGGCCGTTAGAAAATTATTATTTTTATCTCGGTGTAGGTGTATCTTTTTATGGGTTCAGGAATTATTTTTATCGTTAAAGGTTAATTGAAGATTATGGGAGCCAAAATAAAGTATTTTCTCCGATTTCCGCGTACTACCTACGTAGAAGTAAGTTGGAAACAAACACTTCCGCGTGCGCAAGGAAAAACGAAGGGTTCCTTGTGTGGGAGTGGCTCGCACTAGGCCGGTTTTTTGTTGAATGATCAAAGTGGGCAATTTGCGTGAGTTGTTCTTACGCTGTAGCCCCCGCGCTTATAAGAACTATGGTTCGCTAAACGCCTTTTCTTTAAACTGCATTTCATCATATCATCATCATCATATATTTAAGAGCCAGGCTCTTGTAGGTGGAGTAATTTCCAGCTTATTCTACATTCCACTTTTTCTTTTACTTCTTTATATGATGAAACATTTTTTTTATTTGCTCTATATATGTTCCTCTTGGTCTTAATTATTATCGTGACTTAAGGTAATTATCGTGACGTAAGGTAATTATCGTGACGTAAGAGATGACCTAACATTTTCCTCTCTTGTTCCCAATTATTTTCAATAAAGATCTTTTTTCGTTAAATAAATTTAAAACTTCCTCATTACTTTTTATTTCTGTTCAACTGATCTTTTCCATCCTCAGTCAACACCACATTTCGAACGCTTCCAATCTCTGTGTGTCTTTTTGGATGATGGTCCAAACGATCATGGAACGAACGAGATGTACACCTTTATCAATTTCTTCCTGATGGAGCTTGATATTCTAGCTAAAAGTAGGCTCTTCATGTTAAATGCCTCTGCCATGGCTATCCTGGTAATAATATCTGGTGCACATGTAGAGTCTTCTGTAATAATGCTGCCTAGTTATATACTTCACTTTTTTTCTATTTCAGTGTTTTCTAATTTTGTTGTATTGTTGACTTTTCTTTTGGAGACAATTAAACTTTTTGTTTTGTTTTTATTAATTTTGAGATTCTTTTCCGAAAATACTTTATTCATTTCTAGCAGCAATGCCTGAAGTTCTCTACTGTCCTCTGCAACTGCTGCTATATTTCATCATATAATAATGCCAAAAAATGTGTCAGTTGGATTACATATTTCCGGTAGGCACCGTAAAAATTACATCAAAAAAGATACTCGAAATATCCTGGTCAAGGAAACAATTTATAACGATACCCTGATACGAGTACCTATATGTTTCAATGGATTATAACTTGTGTCTTGGTTAGATTTGACAATAAATTGTGGTCACATGCGCATATTTTCATGCAGTTTCCACAAAAAAATACGCATGCAAATACAACAAACCAACACCAAACAGTATAATCCTCGACACGTGTTTCGCCTCTCTACGACGCATCATTAGGAGATGCAGGAGATGTTGACGGTCGCCGTCCACCCGAGAAATCACCCGAGAGTTTTTTTGTGGAAACTGCATGAAAATATGCGCATGTGAGCACAATTTATTGTCATATCTAACCAAAACACAAGTTCGCAGAACAGCAAAGGAACTATAATCCATTGATCTAGTATGGAATTCCGCAAAGTAACGCCTGAATCTATCAAGTACCTATATGTTTATTAAGTTGACAGTATACATTCCAGAAATATACATAGCATGTTAAATTCGTAATATATGGCGGGTATTCAGTCACCTCTCGTGTTTTAGACATGATAGCTAGGTTATCAGTCGAACACCTAAGAAGATTTTTAGGTTAATTGTCCACTTTGGATGTAATTCAGAAAAAAAATCAGTCGTGATTTGTTCTGACGATCCAGCCCCGATTACTTACTAACTAATGAGCGCTAGGGCTTCGCTATGCGTCTGTTAAAACAGCGTAATTCGGTAGCAGCCTCTACATCACAGTAACAGGACTATTCGAGCAAATATACACAATCTAAAAAAGCTTTTGGTAGTGATAGCTACATTTTGGTGAAGTTTAAATTAAAAATGGAATTGTACGACCAGTTCTGTTAGCGAAACCCATTACAACTGCATCTCTTTTTGAACCGGAAATGTATTTTTATTGAATCGGCAAGACGAAGCTTTAATTGAATGAATAAATCCGTACTGTTAAAATTATTCATAAAAAAATATTTAGTAACATCCTGGGTCACGGCACCAAAATGTAATGAGATATTTTTACAGGTTCCGAAAATAACCACATGGCAGGTTGAGTTCGTAATGTACGTCGAATTAGTCGTCACTTATCATATTTATTGGGATTATGGCTAGGTCATCTGACAAAAACTGAACGTTTGAGGGTTCTGTACCCCCAAAGTAAAAAAACGGATATAGACGGAATAGGATCACTGTGTTGTTCGCCTGTCGGTCTAGACCCTATTTCTCAGAAACGCGTGGGAATATCAAGCTAAAATTTATATCAAATACTCAAGTTTAGTCCCTTGGAACTGTGACATATGCAAAATCAATCCGTTTTTTATTTTGAACGGAACCCCAGTGTGCGAGTCCGATTCGCACTTGGCTGGTTTTAATGTTGTGCTACCTCCAAGTAGATAGTTAGCGTGATTTGTTCTTACGCTGTACCGGCGATCACGTCACGCGCTAATGAATACTAGGGCTTCGTTAAACGCTTGTCAAAACACAAGCGTAACACGATAGTCATACATACAGGGTGCTCTCGCAATATTAAATAGATAACATAAATTTCATAGGCTGTGGGGCTCGAAGAAACTAGGGTTGGTATGAAAAAGGCTGTGCTCGGGATCACTCTACGAGATCGAATCAGGAATGAGGAAATCCGTAGACGAACCAAGGTCACCGACATTGCCAACAGGGTAAGCAAACTGAAGCGGCAATGGGCAAGGCACATAGTTCGAAGAACCGATGACCGTTGGAGCAGAAAGGTTCTCGAATGGAGACTGCGTACCGGCAAGCGCAGCGTGGAAGGACCACCCGCATGGTGGTCGGACGACCTGGTTAGGATTGCGGGGACTCACTGTGTCGAGTAGTGGACGTCCTATGGCTGAAATGATGATGATGATGACGATGGTGATGAAAACCTACAAGGTACTTGTCTTCCAGTTTCCTAGAAACATGAACTTTGGTGTGAAAGTTTGACTTATAGCCCAAATAACGCTGTGTATGACAATATAAAATGACCCCACACTGCGTACATTTTGCTTAGAAGCAGGGCTCAGCTAACACTCGATGTTGACAGATACGGCCGTTTTTTACTTTGAACGGAACCCTCGGTGCGCAAGTCCGGCTCGCACTTGGCCGGTTTTTATTTTGTGCTACCTCCAAAGTGTATAGTTAGCGTGATTTGTTCTTACGCTATACCGGCGATGACGTCCCGCGCTAATGAATGCTAGGGCTTCGATAAACGCTTGTCAAAACACAAGCGTAACACGATAGTCATACATACAGGGTGCTGTCGCAATATCTATATTATTATAAAGTTGTAAAAATGAAATGTCTGTACATTGAGGATATTTAAAAAATATACTTTCGCATTTATAATATTAGTATGGATTCTCCTCTGCGAACGAAGTTGCGGGCGCCTTTTAGTTAAATAGATAAAACAAATTTCATAGGCTGCGGAGGTTCGAAGAACCGATGACCGTTAGGGCAGAAAAGTTCTCGGATAGAGACCGCGTACCGGTAAGCGCAGCATGGTTAGGCTACCCGCGAGGTGGGTGGACTACCTGTTACGGTTGCAGGGAATCACCGGATGCCTTTGCCCTTAGATTGACTGGTAGACAATGCCTTATGGCATTAACTTCGCCTTTTGTATGATAAGTTTTCTTTTGTGCAATAAAAAAATAAATACAATAAATAGATATATATTTCATATATATTTGTATAATTAAAGTGTCTATAGTAGAATAGAGTGTCTCCATTTATCCAAAATATATACATTGGTTGTGCCATTGGTAAGCTATAAAAATAAGCTGAACAAATTAACACACTTTCGGATCTATAAGAAAGTGTTACACAGCAATTTACCTACTCGTACATACTTATACATACTTTATTGACCTCTTATTTCTTAAGTGCTGTACATTTGGCATCACCCTGTGCACAGAATGTGGCACCACGCATATCCTGGGGTTGCGGCGAAAGGCCAAGACGCCAGTGCTAACTGGGCGTGGAGACGGCTTTTACTAAAATAATAAAAGAATGATCTTTCTGTACTAGAAGGTGGGCACACAACTTCTTCGGCGGAGGAGAAAGAAAATAAAAACTTCTTTATTCCTTTAGCGTAGTCGGATAAAAAGTATGCTTTAACTATCTGTGGATGCCCAACTACCCGTATACCAAAAATAGTTGAAATCTGTTTAGCCGTTTTGACGTGATGAAGCCACAACGACACATCATACAAAAAATTCAATAAAAATATTTTTCGATTCTATGATCTCCAAAAGTACGTAAAATAAAATATTTTTTTTGAAAATATCTTCAATGTACAAATACTATGCGGTCGAGTCGAAATATTATCTACCGTCGAATTACTCTTTAAAAACAATGTGTCTACTTGCATGTAATGTACGTTTTTAAATATTTTTTCTCATGTAATATTCATATTGTATTTCTTATGAGAAATAAATTCTTTAACCCGAATACTATTACATATAAATAAAAAAATGATTTAGTGAATATTATTCTCAGAAATAATTGCTCCGAAAGTAGCATAATATGTGTCCGAACAATATGGAAAAATTTACAAAGACAAAGCTTAATAAATACTTCCAACGAATGTTTACAACATGATTAAATACCTTTACCGTTTTTGAGTTATTGCCGAGAAACTGCGCTTTATAGCAAAAGGACGTAAGTGCCGTGGACATAGGCTCTTTTGCTAGCGCACTTTTTCATGTCGTATTTTTTTCATCTGTACTTACTGCAATTTTTGTATGTACGGCTGCCGAACCCTACACTGAGCATAGTCCGACATGCGCTTGGCCGTTTTTTTTAATTTATTAGTGGCAAACGATAACCGTCACTAACCTTGCCAACCTTTGCGTGCCCTATTAACTCGCCTCTTGAAGAATCCATTGTTACAGCGCTCCGCATTTTCAGTTGTTAAAAAAAAAAATTGCCCGTAGTGTTGGATGCCAACAACAGTCGAAAAACAATAGAAAAAATCATCGATGACGTTTTTGAAATATAAAATAGTTTTTGAAGTTTAAAAAGCCTCTTCCATATTGCATTAGCTCCTACATCGCGTGTCTACGCAGTTATGGCTTCTTAAAACATCCATGGCCGCGGTAACTCGACATGGTGTTGGCAAAAAATATCCCCCCCCCCACCCACTGGCTAACGGTGCAATGTGCAATACTTAACCTAATGTAGATTTAAAGAACGTTTGTGCAACTTTAAGGGCGAGTTGCATCAACCATATTTAAAGGAATGGTAGTCGTACCTTACGGTTCAAAAGTAATCGGGAACCGATAAAAGTCTCTGTTTCGGGGGTTGCGTAAAAATGCGAGTAAAAAGTATCCTATAACCATCTGCTAATAAATCTGCTATAAAAAGTATCCTATAAATTACTACATTGAGAGGATCGCATTTATTCTTTCTTTCTACTTACATCTTTGTATCAATATAGTAATTTAAAAAAAATGTGTGATCAACTGATTAGTGATCTCAGTGTTTTTAAAAGAACTGAAGAACTGTCAAAATATGTGCCACACATTGATCTTTGCTAAAAGTTGCCTACGAAATCCTAAAAATCGCTCTTTTGCTGGTGCACGTTTTCACATCGTATTTTTTTCATCTGTAGTGCATTTCTTTGTAGTAACGGCTACAGAACCCTACACTGACCATGTTCCAACATGCTCTTGGCCGATTTTTACAACTTTATAAAAGTATAGATGGTTGCGAAACAAGCGCTTTAAAGGCAATATATATAAAATGCTCTGGCCTTGCCTTATAGAGAGACGAAGATCGTTCTATACACGAATTGCTTAGACTGTGAAAGATTTGGACATAAAACTAGTGCTGTGTGAAGGAAGAGAGAGTTTGAGACTGCGAGCAGAGCGCAGCTTACACCCAGGACGGAGAGTTACAAAAAATCAATTTGGATTTATACTCATAAATTTTTGCCGGCAGTATTTCCGGATGAGAATGCGACGTTCAAACCTTCAAGAAAATAGCGTACTCCCACCTGAAAGGCCGGCAGAGCACTTGTGACTCCTATGGTGTTACAGGTGTCTATGGGCGACGGTGATCGCTTACCATAAGGTGATGCGTCTGCTCTTTTGCCCCCTAAAAAAAGGTCCCGTGTGATTGGATTAACTAAAATGTTGACAATATCCTTAAACTGAATAGTTTCCTTTTTAATATCTTTGATTTTTATAGATTCACTTTCCCATAGCTCTTTGATATTTATTTTTAATGCATTTTTTCAGCAATAGATTTACCCGACAGTAAAAGTATGCCAAGTTCATATGTGCCATCAATGCTAGTGGTAACAGAAAACGTGCCAAGTTTGGCACTGGATTGGCAGTCGAACAAATTTATAACTGCTAAGCGATTTTTTTAATTTAACTTGGCATTTCTCCATATTGTACTTTACCATAAGATATTTGTCCTTGGCTAATACACGTCTATACTATTATAAAGTTGTATACATGAAGTGTCCATACATTGACTCCGGGTCTTAACATAGACTCCGGATTAACATGGAACCCCCATATCGACTCATTATGTGATCGTTTGTCGTCTGCTTGTTTCGCGCTCGACAGACTGCGCCCAAATCTACACCCTACCAACTTAAAAAAAAGCCAATTATGGCTACTTTCGCTCTCTCCTGACATACGGTATTGATCTTTGGGCGTACGCTGCTGATCGGGAAAGACCAATCAAGCTTCAAAAGCGTGCAATTCGTTTCATGTGTGGAACCTCATGGGATCATCCAGCTCGTGAATTGTTCAAGGAAACCAAAATCCTTACCCTTCCGAGCCTATACGTCCTAGAAGTAGCCAAGTACGTTAAGGTGCGTCCACATTTGTATCATTTGCCCGTATCAAATCATCGTCGCGTGGCATGATCGCGTGTCATGATCACGCGTTTGGATGTTGCGCCGATCCGATGGCTCGAAATCCATTTGCTACGCGTATCACACACTTATATCGGAAGAGTGCGGCATGATCGGCGCGCCGACACAGTGAGCGTCCAAGCAGCGCGATACGCAGTCATGCCACGGCACGGTGATCGGATACGAGCAAATGATACAAGTGTGGACGCACCTTGAGAGGTAACCTTGAACAATTCCCGACACGCGGTGACTCACACAGTTACAATATCAGGCGGCGCGGAGAACTGCTCCCACCTTGTACACGTCTCGGAAAGTCAAACAAGTGCATTCATACTATAGGCCCTAAAGTCTATAACAAAATATGCATAGAAATAAAAAATACTCCTAGTATTAGCTGATTTGTGAACAAACTTAAAGCTAAACTGGCAGTAGACGCAATTTACTCCATTGATGAATTTCTAATCAAAGTAACTGAGTGCGCAATCTTAACCGGTTCGCTACCCAAAAAAATCTATACAAAATAATTGTAATGTACCTCTTAGTTATAAATGACTGACATGTAAAACATTGTTTTATCAAAATAAATGAAATGAAATGACGATATTAAAAAAAAATTGTGATACGGACTATTTGAAGGTTAAGTACTGAACAGATTTTTTGGGGGAGGACTAAATGAGTACCAAAAAACCTCGCGAGATTTCTGCATGAACCATTTTCCTACTTCTACTTTACTTTCTTGTAATGCTTATTTTATTACCTTATTTTAATTATCATTTGTAAATACTATCAAGTAATTTATTTAAAAAATCCAAATATCATGCCTCAGTCTCCCTGTATTTTTTAAGTTAAAACTCTATTAATGCCGTACTCTCTGGTTCCCTGTGTACTCAATCCTAAAAACAAGAATGCGTAACGCAGTAGACAAACGCTTTTACTCAAATACTTTTATTAAAAACGTAATATCTATTCGTATCCCTAATGGCGCTTACGTCCTTTATGGCAGCATTTAGTGTCAGAAAATTAGTACGTTTAAACACTTGAAGGTGTCACCACCGTGACGGACCACCCAGTGGGGTAAATATTGTTTTTGGAATGGTTCTTGGGTAAAAATAAGATCGAATCATGTGGTTGCGCCTTTATAAAAAGTTGAAGCACAGTGTCGGGCTATCGTAAAAAGTTTTACATCTATTTATTTATCTATCAGCCAAGGACCTCCACTGTTGAACATAGGCCTCTCCTATAGGTCGCCGTATTATTAACGTGTTTTACATCTATACGTATGTCGTAGAAATTAAATGTCTGTGCTGCATTGAAGATATTTTCACAAATAGGCTATTTGGAGTTCACTGAATCGAAAAATATTTTTTTGGTTTTTTTTTGTGTTTGTGCCTTCATCATTGATGACACATATAAGAATCTTTATCTTCGGATTTTAATATATTTTGCATTCTCGGGTATAAAATGTTGCACGTAGATAAGATTGTATAGAGAACTTTTTCGTTCTAGAGAAGTAAAAATAATTTTGTTACGATCTCAAGGTAAGAGCGGTAAACATGCACTTTAAGATGTAAAGTCAAATTTTGAATAAAAATAAACGACAAAGTAATACTCTCTTTACGCCCCTGTGCATTGGAAGTATCCAGGAATGTAGCAGTTTACGGTCCCTACAAAGATGCGTGAGAACTTTTAACATACGTTTGACAACAATGTTTCAATGCATTGTAAAACGCTTCGTTTAGGATACGAATACTTCTAAAACGTATTATTAACTAGGATTTCACTCACGTTTGGCTCAGATGGTTGCACAACCGCCTACGAAGCTGTCGGTCCAGGGTTGTTTGTGTGATTTTTTTTTACGTTATAGGTGACTGTTAGCGACGGCTTTCTAGCAATAAGTAAAATAGTAAATAATTATAAATTGTATACTGTTATGTTAAGTTCAATAAACGGACATTTAATAATTTTTACGGCAGAGTATGCGCAACCAATCAGAGGCTAGCGCCTTTACAGCGCGCGCGCATACTCTGACCGAGCGAGCGGGGCGCAGCAGGCACGAGTTGTACCCTAGGTGGGGATAAATATAAGCACCGCGCCCGAGTGGCACTGATTAAGATCTCGTGTTTCTGTAGGCACGGACGCGCGATCGCACCAACATCCGCGAGCCGCCGATTGAGTTTAGCTCCCGGCGGTAAAGTGTACAACCTCAAATCAACTTGAAGACTGTTGTAATTCGCGTTTCTTCCGGCTCCCGTCGTGTAGCGACCTCCAGGGTCGCCATTGTAGGGGGCCTATACGCACTCAACTGCGGCTCTCCTTTACACGGCGAGGTGAATCTGGGGGAGACTCGCTTTACTTCCGTCTTCATCATGGACCTGACCTCAACAACCTGGACTAGACTCAACACTAAACACCATCCAAGTGAAAACCTCATCATGCGAACAGCGAAGAGTTCCAGTGATCCGCGTTTCCTCCGGCTCCCTTCGTGTAGCGACCTCCAGGGTCGCCCTTGTATGAGGGGCCTATACGCATTCAGCTGCAGCTCCCCTTTACACGTCGTGGCAAAACTGGAAGAGGCTCGTTTACCTGAAACCTTCAAGTTCATTACCAGATATTCAGCATGCAAGAAATCGCCTAGAAGAGGCTATCTTCAATTCAGAATGGCTGGCGCTCCCCAGTTTGTATCAGTGGGTTAACTCAAAGTCCTGGAAGCCTATGGCATGCCAGGCCCAACCCAAGTTCAACGGCGACTCGCTTCTACGGAGCGAGCCGCCATTTCACACCTCTACAGTGGTCGTCATCGACCAGAAGAGAAGAATGAACACTAAAAAAAAAAAACAGTCAGCCCACGACAACTGGCCGTCTTGGACGCGCCACGCGCCTTGTCCGAGCCCACACCGCCGGTTGTCGCTGAAAGTGACAAACGAGCAGACGGATCACCTGATGGTAAGCGAGCACCGTCGCCCATAGACACCTGCAACACCAGAAGAGCCGCAAGTGCGTTGCCGGCCTTTCAAGTAGGAGTACGCTCTCTTCTTAAAGGCTTGAAAGTCGCATTGGTCCGGAAATACTGCCGGCGACTATTCATTCCACAGTTTAGTTGTGCGAGGCAGGAAAATGTTCCTGGTTATGTTTTCTATATATTTAAGTAAGTATCCGTACTAATCCATTCTTATAATATTATAAATGCGAAAGTGTGTCTGTCTCTCTGTCTGTTACCTCTTCATGCTTAAACCGCTGAACCGATTTGGATGAAATTTGGTATGGAAATATTTTGAGTCCCAGGGAAGGACAAAGGCTACTTTTTATCCCGGAAAAATACCCTTATCTGCGATAAATGAATTTAAAAAAATCTACACAGCTTAGGGATTTTGAGGACCGGTTTAGTTCAGCAGGAGTAACGTTGCCTGCGAAGCTGAAGGTCCTGGGTTGAAATACCGAAAAGGGCAAATATTTGTCTTGGATGTTTTCTATGTTTTTAATATAAGTGTCTATTAAATATATCATCGTCTAGTACCCATAACACAAGCCTTTGAGCTTACCATGGGACTAGTTCGATTTGTGTCAAAAATTACCCGTAATATTTATATATTTATTTTATTTATTTATACATTCCTTGAAGTGTGCGGCGGTTCTGCATGAACTGATTCCGCTTCATTTTGACACCACGGGAGCTGTCGTTTATTAAAAAGAAATAAAAAAAAACAACGACACGCAAACAAAATGATTTAACAATCAATCAATCCAATTGGATCTCTCCAAGAGGAGTGTGAATAGGCACTATCTAGGTAAACATGGCCTATCGTCGTTTTCATCGTCGCTTACCAAGAGGAGAGATGGTGAGTAGTTAAATGCTTGCCTACGAGGGTTGCTACTTATATATCCGGAAACAAAAAAACAAACAAACGTACACGGCTGAAAATAGTTTTATTGTTTTTCAAAGTATTCCCCTTGATGATCTATGCACTTTTGCATTCGCGTGAACCAATTTTTAAAGCACTTCTGCCACTCCGCCTGAGGTACCTCCATAACGTGTTGTTTGAATGCGTCGACAGCATCTTCAGCGGTCGAAAATCGTTGACCGCGTAATTTATTCTTTATATTTGGAAATAAATAAAAATCGTTGGGTGCCAAGTCAGGGCTGTACGGCGGATGACCCGTTAATTCCACATTTTGACCCTCCAAAAATAGAGTTGTTTCGCGTGACGTATGACAGCTGGCATTGTCATGATGAAGAATGATTCTTCGTCGCTGGTTAGTTTTACGAATTTGTTCAAATACTTCCGGTAAGCAAATGGTCGTGTACCACTCTGAATTAACCGTTCTACGGTTTTCTAGTGGCACTGTAGCTACATGGCCATTAATACCGAAGAAGCAGGCCACCATTTGTTTCAATGTACTTTTTGCACGAGTAACTTTCGTAGGGTTCGGCTCATTTTGAAACACCCATACCGTTGATTGTTGCTTCGTTTCGGGATCGTATGCATAGATCCAGGATTCGTCACCTGTATAGATGTTATAAACGGCTTTTGAGTCACCACGGTTATATTTTTTTAACATTTTATTGCACCATTCGACGCGAGCATGTTTTTGCTCATTTGTTAAGTTGTGGGGTATCCAACGCGAACAAATTTTTTTTACAGCCAAATAATTATGTAATATGCTATTAATGCTGGTCATAGAAATACCCAGAGTCGCCTCTATCTCGCGGTACGTAACATGTCGGTCGTCCATTATAAGTTTTCGCACAGCCTCGATATTTTGTTGTACAACGACCGATTTCGGGCGACCTGCCTTAACTTCGTCCGTAAGCATACTACGTCCACGATTGAACTCACTAAACCAGTGATACACAGTAGTTTTAGATGGGGCTTCATCACCAAAAGTTGAAGTTAGTTGATCTATGCACTGTTGTTGCGTTAAACCACGCCGAAAATCATAATAAATCATAGCACGAATATTTTCACGAGTGAGTTCCATTCTTGCTGCGAGATGACATTTAAAACCCGTCAAAAACAAAACACGAGCGTTAATAAGGAAGAAAAAATATACCTTATATACTTAAAAAAGTTCAAATTTTACCATGGCGGTCAAATATGCTATTTAAGAAGATTGTAATCCCGGTTTCCGGATATATAAATAGCAGCCCTCGTATCTATCATTAAAAAAACCTATATATTATGTATATCGTCGCTTGGTATCCATAGTATAAGCTTTGCTAAGTTTGGTTTGGGATTAGATCGATTTGCGTAAGATTGTGCCTGATATATTTATTTATTTATTACTAATAGATCCCCGCAAATTTTTAGATTTAGTGACCTCTAAATAGCCCGTTATCATATATATTTCTTTAATATCTTTAACGTATAGACATGAAAGATATTTTCAATAAAATTTATATAATCATATTTTTTTTGGGTTTTTTGTGTTTTTTTGCTATAGTTCCAAAACGGCTAAACAAATTTCAAGTAAAAATCGAGCTATTATATATACAAGACATAATATACGTGTAATATTTATTTATAGATACAACTTTAAGAAATTTCAAAAATTTCGCTTGGTAATCTTCGAAGATAAAGGGGGTGGGGTGGGGATAGATTTTTTTAAAAAAATATTTTTTATTTTTTCAATAATAACAAAATTATAAGCAAAAAAAATTTTCAAGAATGTACAAATCAAACTATCATATGATACCCCATCTTTATAACTAACTATTCTTAATTTCAAATAGACAGCATAAGTAATTCCTGAGATATGGCGCTTTAACAGTCGGACAGACAGACATAGTCACGCCATAAGCGCTCCTTTTTCACCTTTTTGCGGAACCCTAAAAGCGTAGTAAGTTATATCTCTGAAACATGTCCAAAGGCTGTGTAAAATGTTTATGCGTAAATTTGTAGGAACGCATAATCCGCACCGCTAAGTGAAAAGCCGCATAAGCCTAACGCTTCATGCAAACGGTCTGTTTGTGCGTTGCCGTATAGCTACTAGATGTGTCCACAGTGTGTTTCCTGTTATTAAGAGTCCCCAGCAAGCTCGGCCGAATTTCACCTTCCCATATAAACGGAGTTTCGTTCTCATTTTAAAACTGCGTGTTGAATTGTAACGAAACTTAGCATATACAACGAAATGAAGTATATTTAGGCTTAAAATTAGTTGATATGGCTGCAGTTTATAAAACAAACGGAATACAGCAAAAGGAAGTTTTGTATGAAAAATTAAATCGCTGTATTTTTTTACTATGGTATCTGAAGCTACGTAAACTTATTACAAGTCTGCATATACCTTAACTTATTCTAAGTACAAAGTTTTAGAGCAAACTAGCTAGTCGTTTGAAAATGAGAGCGTAACTAAGTTTGTATGGAGAACCGAGCTTACTGGGGACTCTTAATATCTATACTATTATAAAGTTGTAAAAATGAAATGTGTACATTAAATTGTAGGTAACCACATCACGTGTAAATGGCCGAGCCAATGTTGCCCATTTTTCGCAGAGGAAAAGTTACATTAATGTACCACAATTGTTAACTATAGGATACATTCATAGATGGTTATAGCAAACTTTTTACTCGACTACAGAAAAACCGGCCAAGTGCGAGTCGGACTCGCGCACCGAGGGTTCCGTACAAAATATACGCTACAAACGGCCGTATCTAGGAAAATCATTGTTAGCAGAGCCATACTCGATCATTTTACATTGGTTAATGACATAGACAGACAGACATACAATTATACTGTTTTTAGTATTTGTTGTTATAACAGCAACAGAAATACATCATCTGTGAATATTTCAACTGTCTAACTATCACGGTTCATGAGATACAACCTGGTGACAGACAGACGGACAGACAAATGGAAGGACAGTGGAGTCTTAGTTATTAGGGTCCCGTTTTACCCTTTTATGGAACGCTAAAACGAGAGTTATACCTATTATCTCATTCACGAACAAAGTTGTGAGTACCTCTTCATCATCATCAATCATCATCATTTCGGCCATAGGACGACCACTGCTGGACACAGGCCTCCTCAATAGACTTCCACATAGGCCGGATAGAGGCGACCCGCATCCAGCGAGTCCCCGCAACCCTAACCAAGTCTTCCGCCCACCTTGCTTGTGGCCGTCCCACGCGATCTCCACTCGAGAACCTTTCTGCCCCAACGGCCATCGGTTCTATAAGTACCTTTTATAATATTGGTAAAGATGGATAATATATAAGGATATGTCACATCCAGAGTTTTTCTATCTTCGGCGCCATAACAGCGAGTGCTTGCTCATTACACGCAATGACTACACTTTCTACGACTAAATTATGTACGACATCAATCCGTCACACGTCCCGTCATGATATGATGACACGTGCCAATTTGACGTGGGAATAACATACTTATGAGATTTTCACGTAGTTAGATTCAGTGAAAAACAATCTAGCTAAAGGCGAGTTGCGATTTCTATTTATTCGATTTTTAATTTTCTTTAGAGTCGCCCCCAAGCTCGGTTCTCCATACGAACGGAGTTACGTTCTCATTTTAAAACGAATAGCTAGATTGCTCTGAAACTTTGTACTTAGAATAACTTAAGGTATGCAGGCCTGTAATTAGTTTACATAGCCTCAGATACCATAGTAAAAAAATACAGTGAATTTAAGTTTTTCATACAAAACTTGTTTTTGCCGTACTTCGTTTGTTTTATAAACTGGAGTCATATAAACTAATTACAGGCCTAGATATACCTCATGTTATTGTATATGCAAAGTTTCGTTACAATCCAGACTGTAGTTTTAAAATGAGAACGAAACTCCGTTTGTATGTGAAGGTGAAATTCGACCGAGCTTCAGGGCGACTCTTAATATTATTAATTGATTGTCTTGCGTCATATTTTTCAATAAACGTGATAACTGGGCATGAAAATCAAAATGCTAAACAGTCCGTCAGCTAGATAATAAAAAAAATCTTGGACACGAATTTTTTGCCTTTTCAAAATAATAAAAAAACAGAAAAATCGCATTGAAATTTACGAGTGGGGGCTCGTGACGTCACTCCTAAGTAAAATTTGTACCTAGGAGTGACGTCACGCGATATTTTGACTCAATGTATCGCCTTTATTTTTCGATTGTGTAAAAAAAGAAAAAATACTTGTCCAATATTTTTTATTAATCTACAAAATGGACTAATTATTAAAATTGGTCATCATCCCTATTGACAGGGTACATTTATACTTTCTTTTGTATTTATGTATGTGTGTATGCATATATATCGTATAATTATGTTGTATAATGACATGTTTGTATGTGTCGTTGTGGCTTCATCACGCTAAATCGGCTGAACGGATTTCAACTATTTTTGGTACACGGGTAGCTGGGTATCTCTGGATGGTTATAGGATACTTTTTTCCCGATTCCGCGAAAGAAAAAAGAGGGGCTATGACATTTTCTCCTCCGCGAACGAAGTTGCGTGGGCGCCTTCTAGTGGTCAATAAAATAGGTGATACGGATTATTTCTTATGTACAGGTAATTTTTTTTTGTTTGTTTGTACGTGTCGTTGTGGTTTCATCACGCCAAATCGGCTAAACGGATTTCAACTAATTTTGGTACACGAATATCGGGTAATCCACAGATGGTTATAGCTTACTTATTTATCCGACTGCGCTATAGAAAAAAAGAGGGGTCAATATTTTTAGTCTAACGAAGTCACGGGCACCTTATCGTTTAAAATGGTAGCTTTAAAGAGTAACGCAGGAGACGTAACATAACCATGACAACAAGGAATAAAAAAAATTGATGGACTCATAAAGCAATGTTATGTTTTCATTACAACCTTATCTCACTTGCCGAGCGATCCATCTCTGTACAGTCGGCAAACAAACAAGACCGATCGCGACGCATTATCAGCCGACTGTACTTATAACGAAGCTTTGTGGTGCCGCGGAGATAAGGCTTTTTTAACAATAGTCTAGTCATCTATACCATTCTTAGAGCATCTTCAGTAGGAGATGAGAATGCGTGTCACCTATAGATATTATTACAAAGGTGTATAAAATGTAAGTAATTATAAAAAAAACCGGCCAAGTGCGAGTCGGACTCGCGCACCGAGGGTACCGTGCAAATTTTCACTCACCCTAACTTTAATATTTTCTTCTGTTTCCGCGATTACTACTCATTGAAATAAATTAATTTAACGGATTATATAGCGTATATTATCTCATTTGAGTTTCTGTCTTTTCGGAAGCTTTTCAGCTTTCCATGGTCACGGGTTGCAATGTGACCATGGAAAGCTTCTGAAACGTCAGGAACTCTAATGCGATAATAAACGCGATATAATCCGTTACATTGTTTTATTATTCGAATAACTTTAAAAATAACCAAGATATAAACCATCAAACATTTCATTCTATCTCTTTCTCGCAAAACGGAATTTTATATGGAGTTTATATGGCCGGAGTGCACTATGACGTAACAGTTCATGTCGGACCTCCTGTCAAATCGCTGTCTATTTAAGTAGTTTAAAATTAAATTACATGTATTTTTTTGAAATCTTTTTTACAGTACGATTACTTTGAGGGGTGCTTGTTGTTTCGCCGACAAACTTTTCATCGAATATCATTTCACCGAAAACGTTTCGCCGAATTTTTACTTCGCGTATTTTCATTTAGTGTAATTTTATGTCATCGACAGTTCATTTCAACTTTTATTAATTCGTAGAAAATTTTTTCAAGGAATATTATTTGATCGATGATTCATTTCGTATATTTTTTAAATGGAGGAAGTACATTACATCGATTTTCATTTCTTCGACGTTTTATTTCAACACATTCTTATATAATCGAATACCTGTAAATTTCAATCGCAAATGAACGGGTGCCTGTCGTTTCGCATAACGTTTTTTGTCCTAAAAATGTTTGGCCGAGAATGTTTGGCATACTGCTGAATAGCATACTACTCGTTTGTCCTAATAATTTTTGCGCATACTCATTTAAAGTCCTAAAGCAAGTTTGTCTTAATATTGATAACTCTAAAATCGAATTACCTAAAGCATACTATTCCTAACATGAATTGTCGACGACGAGCGAAGCGAGGAGGAGTGTTAGGTAGAACTGTGACCCTAACGAGCGAGCAAAGCGAGCGAGCTCAACGCCAGAACCAACAAGGTTGAGAAGATTAGGTTTTGCTTCGTTATTATTGCGACAGGCAATATTGCACAAGACAGCAATAATGATTTTATTACGAGCGTCAAACGCCTTAAAACCATGAATACCCATATCAGCACATTACGATTTCGTTGCGTTCCGTTCACAACATTGATAATTATGTCTGCGAAATATTGCATATTGAAATGATATTACGTGAAGTAAGTTTTATGTAATTTAAAAAGATTTTAAACGATAAATTATGAAACGTACTTCTATGAAATAATACATCTGTGTAATGAAACATCCGCCATTTGAAAACTCGTGATATAAAAATACTCGTAATGAAATTTCGATGAATTGAGTTGTCGATGAAATATAAATACTTGAAACGTTATCTTTGAAGTAAAATTCGACGTAACGAGTGTCGGCGATTCAAGGGTAAACCTACTTTGAGTTTACCACTGACATAATGCTTTTATTGCATTGGATATTCGATTTTAACACTAATGTAAAATAGTTTTTATTACTTACACATTATCTAAGCGTCGTTTGTTTGTAATAGAAATTCTTTTGTATTAGTGTTAAAGTAGAATATCCAATGGAATAAAAGCATATGTCAGTAGTAAACTCAAAGTAATCCTACTGTACGGTATTTTAATATTTTGAAAAATAAAGCAATGAAAAATTCATGCATGTACCATATGACCTTCAAATATTTATCACTTATCTTAGCTCGTATCACTTTTTTTTTACATTATCTTCAATGTAGACGCATTTCAATTTTACCACTTTTTAACCTAATAGTATATAAGCAGATGACAAACCTATGATTTATATCCCTAAAAAAATAGACATGACGTATTCAATTAATTACATTTGACAACCTACTAAAGTATTAACATCTATTGTACATGCTGTCGTGTCAGCTTGGTCTATTCCTGGACATAATAATAGAGAATAGGTATTAGTGCAAAAAATATTAGAAACTGGTTTAGGCAAATCCAGTTGTGACATACGGGTTCCGTACTTAGTTTGTTAAATCAGTCACAAAATAACAATTGTACCGAAAATATCTAAAAATTGGGCTATTAAGAGGAACTTTTGATGTATCACTAGAAAGTACCCGCAACTTTTTCAGTCGAGCAGAAAAAAAACATTGTAGTAAGGATACTATAACCATCTGTGAATGCGCAGCTACCTGTGTATCAAAAAATAGTTGAAACGCACAGTACAATCATAACTTACAATCACCAATCAACAGAAACTATCTCCGGAGTTACCAATAAATCAGCGTCCTTTCATACCTACCTTTGATATTATTTACTATTATAAAGTTGTAAAAATTAAATGTCTGTACATTGAAGATATTTAAAAAAAATGTAACGGACTATTTGGAGGTCACTGAAACAATGTTTTGTTTTGGCGTGATGAAACCACAAGCACATAGACAAAATACAAAATATTTTTCGACTCAGTAATCTTGAGTCAATGTCTTAACTTAATGAGTTTGGTTGCTATTAGGGTCGGGCCGCGGAGCGTTTCAACTGCTGCACTTTTATGTAACGAATTTTTTACATTATGCGCGACGAAATTCGATATTTTTTTTAATAGAAATAGAAAATGATGCCTTGAATCTACCTTATGCCTAAAACTCTGATCCGTTTGACATTTTATTCACCAGTAATTTGTTACATAAAAGTAGCGTCGGTCGAAACGCTCCGCAGCCCGACCCATTTACATTACTGAAAAAAAAAATCTGGTCGCTTTCTGCAAAACTACGGTTTTGCTATTTTTCATTTACGAGCATTGGCACCGTTTAAGAGCATGACCCCCCCCCCCCAGAATCGTACAATTCAAATTGAAAAATCTACAAAAAAAAGTGTAAATAAAATTAGCAGACTTACATTTATTTTGTAATGTGTGCAATAAAATTGTGCATTGTGCAATAAAGTCTGATTTACTCTACATATTTTATTAGTAGTGACCACTGCCAAATTGCAGGCTGCGAGCGCGCCTGATTCTATACCATGTGGAATCAAGCGTCCCCGGCCTCGCCTACAGTGTAGAGCCATAATCTGCCTTATAATATCTATTACGGAACCCTAACACTGACAGTTCCTTAATACAGCTTCATTAAAACCGACGATAAGTCAAGTGTGTCCTATGCTAATCAGTTTTCGCGGCCCGTTCGGACCGGTTTCGTATCTACTAATAATAAATCATTTTGAACAGTAATCTATTCGTATACATTCTAACTGCGTAATAGGCTATTTAACAACTTTTTACTATGGTACTCGTATGTCATAGAACGGCCTCTGAAGAAGAGAAATATTAGTGAAAAAACTATTTCAATCTCAGAAAAACTCCCCACGATACAACAATGTTAAAATCTCATTTTTGGACTTTCCCGAAAAACGCTTCATACTAAAGCCTACTGGCTTAGTGACGTCATACGGTTAGTAGCCTGTATGGGAAGATTAAGAACCTTGTTCTGCAGCTATGTTAAAACTTGCGTTTATCGATACGGTTTCGTAACCAAAATTACCATAAATAAATTTAATAGTTTATTAAATGGTATTATTAGTTATTAATATTTTCATACTTTAATAGTGCCCCTTCCCACCCAACTTAAGGTAGCGCTTGGTAGGTATATAAGCTACACGTAAGCTATTAGAGCGCTTTTTGGGAAAGTCCAATAATCTCGGGGAGTTTTTATGAGAATGAAGTAGTTTCTTCACCAATATTTCTAATATTATGTACCTAGTTTTAGGACATACATGGGTCCTGTGGTCCCGGGTATCTGACCTAAAATTATTAGGTACGTGTTTTTCATATAAAACGTCACTGACCGAGCAAGCGAAGCGTCTCCATTTCAGCTTGAGAGAGAATGTTTTGGTATATTCGAACGTGCGCTTTTTCTCCTCTACTTTTTCGTTTCTCGTGAGATTTTGTGAGCAGGTTCGATAATTATCGGATGTTTTGATACTGATTTTGTTTTTTTTTTAATACATATACAGGGTGTCCCAAGAAGTAGTGATATACTGAAGCTGGGAGGTAGAGGACCTAAAGGGCTATCTAAATCACCCCCATGTATGTTCCGCGATTTTTCGTATTTTCGGCGTTATGACTTTTTTTTCATTTTTCACCTATCGCCGAGTACGATGAGATTTTTATTTATGGTGACGTGAATTATTGCGGTAGATACTTGATTTTTTTTGTGTGCTAAGCTGATAGACAGGCCAATTCAGTATAGTAACATTTACTATCGTTAGATCTTTGAATGGAATAATTACCCAATATGTTCACAACTTCAAGGGGCTTAAAAAGATAAAATCACATAAAAAAAATATCGTTTGGCTTTTAAAAACTTGCTCTATCTATCAGGTAGCTACCCTGAAAATTTCATTTTATTATTCATAAGGCTTCAATCAAAAAATTTAAATCTAGATGTGGTAAGTGCAAAATTTTAATTTACATGATGATTAATACAAACAAAGTAAAACCAATTACAAGGTGTTTAAGTACAAAAAAAAATAAAATGGCCCCCCTGTTGCTTAATGCAAGTGCGACATCGCCGAAAAAAGTTGTCTTTGAAACGTCTGAATGCACTTCTATTATTTTTAATGGTTTCTTCTGCTACTCTCAATTTCCGGGTTAACTCGGCCAAATTGCGGCATTCTCTTGAGTAGACGAGGTCTTTGTAGTATCCCCATACAAAAAAATTAATGGGGTTTAGGTCGGGGGACCGTGGAGGTCAGGCCATTAGACAGGTGTCACCCCGGCCGCAACGACCAATCCATCTTTCAGGGTATCTTTGATTGAAATAGTTTCTTACGTCCAAGGCAAAATGGCATGGTTTACCATCACTCTACAGTACTATGCTTCTGTGTGTCTCCAAGTCCACATCTTCTAACAGCAGGGGCAGATCGACGCGTAGAAAATTTAAAAAGTGATTGCCGCCCAAGCGGTCTGGCAGCTGAAAGGGCCCGATTAGCTGACCGTTAAGTATGCCAGACCAAAGGTTAACACTAAAGTATTCTTGGAATGTCGATTCCCTTTTTAAATTTGGATTTTCAATTGCCCATGAGTGAGAATTGTGCATATTAAAAATCCCATTGCGTCTAAAGTGGGATTCATCCGTCCACAAGATTTGGTTAAAAAAGTTTTCGTTTTCAGCTTGTCTCCTCAGCATTTCCTGACAGAATTCAATTCGCCGATTGTAATCTTCCGGTTTCAACCGTTGCACTTTTCTAATGTGAAACGGATGATATTCTACGCTTTGTAGTGTACGGTGTACCTGAGATTTAGAAAGTCCGGTAGGACGTTCCATAACTCTCACACTGGTCGACGGGTCTCTTTCTACTTCTTCAACCACTGCATCTACTACATCAGGATCCGGCATAGTGGCCATACGGCCTGATCTGGTACCCGGTATGTAACCTTCCAAATACGCATTATGTACTCTTAAGATCATGCGATACTCAGGAAACGTTTCAGGTTGAGGCCCGCCTCTTCGTTCCACATGTTCCCGGTATAGCCTTGAAGCTTCCGCCGCATTCCCCCTAGCATAACCGTAATAGTAGTGCATTTCTGCGTAGTCACGTGAAGTAAACATGATCACTTACACGCAAACTCAAGTCCAGTTAAATAATGCCAAGTCGTCGATTCCAGGTAATAACACTAATTTAAATCGTAATGCAAGTCAAAGTCCATATGAATAGCCAAAATGATTAGAGAAACGAACAATTAGCAGTATTAAAACACCATTTTTAAATTATTGAAAAGTACCAACGATGACCAAACAACGTGAAAATTTTCTCATGCGTCAACCGTCTTTTGTTTTTTGTTCTTTTTCTATTGATGGCCAGTGCGTGATTTAGAACGAAATTTATTTTGAAAGTTAATTAAGTTTGCACTTGCCACATTTAGATTTCAATTTTTTGATTGAAGCCTTATGAATAATAATTCAGGGTAGCTACCTGATAGATAGAGCAAGTCTTTAAAAGCCAAACGGTATTTTTTTTATATGATTTTATCTTTTTAAAGCCCCTTGAAGTTGTGAAAATATTGGCTAATTTAATCATTCTTGGCATTAATTTTTTTTTTATTCCATTCAAAGATCTAACAATAATAAATGTTACCATACTGAATTGGCCTATCTATCAGCTTAGCACACAAAAAAAATCAAGCATCTACCGCAATAATTCACGTCACCATAAATAAAAATCTCATCGTACTCGGCGATAGGTGAAGAATTAAAAAAAAAGTCATTACTCCGAAAATACGAAAAATCGCGGAACATACATGGGGGTGATTTAGATAGCCCTCTAGGTCCTCTACGTCCCAGCTTCAGTATATCACTACTTCTTGGGACACCCTGTATATTTAAGTAGCTGTAGTGGCTCTGTGCTGTAGACCTGACGAGTCTTTCAGTCCCCATTATCTCCGCGCTTGATAAATTTCAAAAAACTGAATCGATAATAGAATCCATATTATAATTTTGGAACCTGATCACAATATTTCACAAGAATAAGTTGAGAGTAATGCGACCTGTTAGAAGAACTGCCGGACATACATACTAAAGCATTTTTCTCCAACCTAAAACGGAGACGCTTTGCTCGCTCGGTCAATAAATACCTGAGACGGATAGTAAACGGCCAACTTCAAGTTAAGTGTGATGATAAGTATGTAACCAAGGATCTCACTGATGAAGCCGATATTGTAACTGAGCGCAGGATGCCGGCAGTAAGAATAAATACATATTGTGTCATAGATACAAGTTAAAGCGCTAAGAAGAAACAATTGCTCTCGCACGTGGTCACACCAGGACTCGAACCCGGTACCTCGTCGCTGGTGGAGGGGTTGACACGCTCGACGCGTAATCGAGAGGTACCGGGTTCGAGTCCTGGTGTGACCACGTGCGAGAGCAATCGTATTTTTCTTTGCGCTTTGATTTGTATCTATGTCATAATAGATAGTAATGTGGTGTTAGTTTTCTCACATTGAAAGCACAGAAACAGAAAAATTGTGTTTCATAGAAATAAGAATGAATATGTTCATCCGTAGATTTGCACGCAGTACAGCTGAAGTATAACAGTCTCTTTTCCGGTCGTACTGCCAATCATTCTTCACTTGCAGTTTAAGAGTAACAAAACTTTGCATATACAATGCCATGTACTATATCTAGGCCTGTAATTAGTTTATATGGCTCCAGTTTAAAAAACACACAAAAAAAACAGAAAACACACAAGTTTTGTAAGAAAAACTTAAATTCGCAATTTTTTTTTTAATATGGTATCTGAAGCTACCTGAACTAATTACAGGCCTGCATATACCTTAACTTATTCTAAGTACAAAGTTTCAGAGCAAACTAGCTAGTCATAATATTTTCTTCTGTTTCCGCGATTATTACTCATTGAAATAAAACAATTTAACGGATTATATCGCGTATATTATCTCATTTTAGTTCCCGACGTTTCGGAAGCTTTCCAGCTTTCCATGGTCACGGGAGGACCATGCGAGCGATATAATCCGTTAAATTGTTTTATTTCAAAAACTAGCTAGTCGTTTTAAAATGAGAGCGTAACTACGTTTGTATGGAGAACCGAGCTTCCCGGGGACTCTTAAGGATCAAATATACTAAACGAGCTTACGGTGCCTTGCACGTCCAGTTCAATAACGGCTACGTAGTCACAGAGTCACAGAACGCTGATGGGGCTGCCTTCTGCAGTGCATCTGGGATGTTTGCAGAAGCTCGCATGGATGATTTCACGCAATAATGCGAAAGCGAGTCGCTTCCCAGATGCACCGCCAGCGACGCAGTACAAACCACTTTTCTGGTTGATATAGGGGAAAGGTTTGACAATCCCTTTTACAAACACTGAATGATATTTCATACACCAGTGTATCAGTGTTCCAAATAAAATTAGAGTAGCTACATAGTATTACTACCGTAATTGGAAACTTGCGTATTTTTTTTTATAATGTCAATAAATTCAGTTTTTCGTAAGGAGAATATGTATGTAAAGGAACAACGGGGATTGAGCATTAGGAACTTCAGAAATGACAGTCACAGTCGGACATTATCTGCAGAGCGCAAAACACCTCAAACAAAATGGGCATAAGCTATGACGTCATTCGTATATGTATCATAAAAACAGGTAATTTATTTTTGGCTGTGAATATCCAAGTTTAAGTACATATTTGTTTTACTTTTTATTCTTCATTCAAGTGAAAAAATAGAAATTAGCATTTAATTTACCATTGGATGATAAAAAAAATACGTATTGCGAATGCAATATCCTTATAAAAAAATTAGCATTAATTGTGGATTTAAATTTTATTGTGATAATGTGGTGTTTTCAAACCTGTATCTATACAGTAATGACTTTTTTTTTCTATATGCAAGTTCCGTTTATAAATATTTAAGAATGATTTGTAACACTATATGGACTCTAGAAGTCTGAAATAAACATTATTATTAACGTTTATTATATTAAGGTGCCCGCGACCTTGTCCACCTTATTTTTTTTTTACCGTAGTTGGGAAAAAGGTAAAAAAAAACATCTTTGGATGTCCAGCTATTCTCTTATCAAAATTTGTTAAAATCCGTCCAGCCGTTTTGTCGTGGTGAGAGGACAAAGAAATTCTGGCTAATAGATGGCACCACACTGGCAAGGCGCCGCGCGGCCATACAAAACAAAAGACGATCCTGCATCGCGCTACTAAGATTTTTCTTGAAATCATGACCCCTTTCAATAGAAAACTGATTTTCCAGACAAATCTAGATTTTTATAATAGTATAGATGTTAATTTACAATGATATAACATAAAACCTCTTTTTGTATTATATCATTGTTAATATACATTTAAAATATCACACAAACCGTGTGTACATATACAGTCATAATCATAACTAATGGTCATCACCGAGAGTGGACAGAGGCCAACAAACTCCGCCTACGCTCAGTATTAATATTAATAACTGACAATGAAATAACGAATCATTAGCTAAATAAGACGTTTTAATTTTTTGTCTTCATTAGTGCTGTTTAGTTTAAAATATCAGCGCGTTTTGGTAAGATAAGGTCCCAAAGTTGGACTTGATTGTCGGCCGGTTTGTTTTGGCGGGAGTGACGCTGCCTGCGAAGCTTACGGTCCGGGATTCAAATCCCGGTAAGGAAATATATTTTTGTATTAAGCATAGTTACTTGTTCCTGTGTCTTGGATGTTTTTAGGGTGCCGTACCCAAAGGGTAAAACGGGACTCTGTTACTAATACTCCGCTGTTGTTCTGTTTGTCTATCTGTCCGCTTGTCACCAGGCTGTATCTCATTGAAATTTTCACAGATGATGTATTTCTGTTGCCGCTATAACAACAAATACTAATAACAGTATAATTTTATGTCTGTCTGTGTATGTCAGTAACCAAGATTTAAATATAAGTAATGACAAACTAGAGAATTAGTTAATATAATAATAAAAATACAATTTTAAAACTAATGTTTGATGTAAAATGGCGTTCGTGATATCACCCACTAGGTCTCAGTATAAATATAAAGTTCTACAAATGTTAAGAGATCAATAAATTAATAACAACTAATTAAACTATGAATATTAAAAATTACTTAAAAAATTTGGTCCCTTCGGTATGGTGCCCATGACACAGGCAGCATTCCTGCGCTGTATGGCTATTGAGAGCCTTTGTGCGAGAAAGCTGCCTGCGCGTGGGTCCCCTGTTGCCTCCCTCAGATGCTTACTCAATTCCTTGTGGAGCCCGCGTGCACCCTGACCCCACGGGCCAAGTGTCTCGACGCCAAAGGGTATAAAGTCGTATTGGGCGCCGAGACAACTGTACTTCCTAATCTTTATTCGCTCCCGGGCGTCCGCCGCCGCACCCGCCCGCCTGCTCGTGGCCGAGAGGTAGGACGCTGCTAGTGTGTCGGCGCATGTCGCGTCCCACACCAGCGCGCGGCCCATCCTCCACGGTATCAATGACATCCCGTCAGGGCGTTTGCCATCGTCCCGCGCGATCTGTGGCTCAAGGACAGCTGGAACGTTGGCGCTGACAAGTGCCCTTCTCAGGATGTCATTGACAGAAGCATGGCGAGAGTGGCGGCCGACACCCGAGGAGCAAACAAGCCCGTGGTAGCCGAGGCGGTTCACACTGGCTCCACAGGAGGCGATAAATTAGTTTTAAGTTACAGGGCACCACCGAAAATCAGCGTCACGGCTTGTCGTGGCATAAAGCTGAGTGGTGACCCCTTTCAGCGTCGTCAATTGTCTTTTGTTATTTGTATTTGTATTTCTTGTTGCTGGCGTTGATTAAATATGTTTTCATTCTTTCTTTCTTTATTTCAATAAAAAAAGATCGAACACCGCGTATTTTGCTTATAAGTAGGTATCTGCTAACACTGGATTTTCATAGATACAGCCGTTTGTAGCTTAAATTTTGTACGGAACCCTCAGGGTGCGAGTACGACTCGCTCTTGGCCGGTTTTTTGGGTTCCGTATCCCAAATGGTAAAACGGAACCTTTATAGTTTCGTCATGCCCGTCCGTCCGTCCGTATGACACAGGCATTTTACTCGAAAACTACAAGATTTACATTAACAAAATTTGGAGTACCTATACGTGTCTTGTGTAAGCCACTACTTAGTCTGTAAAATAAAGGCGATACATTGAGTCGAAATATCGCGTGTCGTCGCTCCTAGGTACAATACTAAGGAGTGACGTCACGAGCCCCCACTCCTAAACTTTAATGCGATTTATCTGAGTATTGTTTTATTATTATGAAAAAACAAAAAATACGTGTCCAATATTTTTGTATTATCTAGCTGACGGACTAATTAGAAAGAAAGAAAGAAAACATATTTAAACATAATTAGAATTTTGATTTTCATGCCCAGTCATCAATCCTATTTATTGTCACATCTAACCCAATACACTATTTCGTGGAAAAAGATAGGAATTACCTACAATCCATTAATCTAATATGGAATTCCACAAAGTAACGTCTATCCATTATTTAATGAAATAATAGATTGTTTGACAAGGGGCTAAAATATGCCATTATGACACGAAGTGATTATTTGGACGAGCTTACGAAGTGAGCGACGACAAATATGTCTGAGTGTCATAGTGGCTTTTAGCCACGTGTTAAACACTCTGCTTTTCACTTCGACTGCGAGAAAATAAAAAAGACTTAACACTAAAATTGTATATTTCATGAAAAATAAAAAGTACAGTTTGAGCAATTCTTTATAGTTAAATTAACAGCTTATATATTTAATATTTTCTTCTGTTTCCGCGATTATTACTCATTGAAATAAAACAATTTAACGGATTATATCGCGTATATTATCTCATTTTAGTTCCCGACGTTTCGGAAGATGTCCTCCCGTGACCATGGAAAGCTGGAAAGCTTCCGAAACGTCGGGAACTAAAATGAGATAATATACGCGATATAATCCGTTAAATTGTTTTGTTTCAATGAGCTTATATATTTTTTTAAACTAATAATTGCCTTAGACAATTTTTACTTTTTAATGTGAAGGGCTGCAATACGACCAGAAATTTTGGCCAATCTGATGAGGTTGGTTTGTTTGTTTTTAATTATTCGTAAGTAGTATGTAGCTGGCCGCAAGTTTTTATTTTCAGTTTCATAGAAATTTGTATGGGATTATATGGCTTTCTTTTAAACCCTAGGCGCTAAATGTACTATTTTAGTCTCGCTTCGCGAAGCTAATATGACCTTCTTTTTGAGCAGGAGAAGTAAAATATTAATTTTTATATGTAAGCAGGCTGCAATGACACTTTTACAAGTCTGACTCTACGGCATTTCTCAAGAGGAGACCACTGAGGAGAAGAAAGCCGAAACAAACTCAACAATCAGTAATTTTTTCCAAATAACTCTTATATCTATTGCAATATATGTACTTTGCCTATCCTCAATATAATTTTGAGTATAAACTCAATACGCAGTTCTCCTTTTTATACTTTAAAAAAACAAATGTTGAATATAATTATGAAAACGAAGAATTTCAGTAACAAACCCAACACTTAAAACGCAATTCAATATGCGAAATGGCATAAAAACGGAATTACGATTTAAGCGACACTTCATTAGCCAGGCCAATCAGGACACGTCGTAAAATGGCCATAAACTTGGCCGGAACGCCGCCATTTTTGGAGTTTTTAGGGTTCCGCATCCAACGGAACCTTATTACTAAGCTTCCGCTGTCTGTTCTTCCGTCTGATTGTCTGACACAAGTTCTTCAACCACTTGATAGTATTTGAAATTAGTTCTGATTCTGACATTTCAAATGATTATTTTGTAGTCACCGGGCAAGAGACAAAAATGAGTGGTTGGAAGGGCGAAGTTCCCGTTCTTAAAAAAAACGTAAAAGTTTATTTTTTAGTTACTTTTCATGCCACTTGGCCAGAAAATGGAGAGTATTCACAAGGAAGACATATTTTATACAATGCATACTTTCATAATATAATACTTTAATTTGACTGTATCATAGTTCATATTGGTTACGGTTCCTGGTTGCGGTTACTGCTTAACACCAGACAGTCATCCGTATGCTTGTTTGCCACCTTAGTAGTGTATAAACTTATTTAAAGCAACTAAAATGTCTACAAACTTGGCCAAAATGCAGCCTGTTCTTGGCCAACTTTAGGATTCCGCACCCAACGGAACCCTATTATTACAAAGCCTCCGCTGTCTGTCTGCCTTCTATAAGATTCTAGTTCTTCAACATCTATTTTTAGTAGACACTTGACATTTTCACAAAATGTGTAATATTAAAGTATAATAATCAAAATTATATTGAAATTTAAAGTCAGCTCCACCTAAAATAAACGTGTTTTTGGGCATTTTTATTTAAAATTGTACGGTCAGACGAAACTTAAACTATATTTAAATGGCGTTTAGCCTGTCAGTTTTGTGACGAAATATATTATTTGACATTAATCGTCAGTTAAGTGACAATCACTAACCTCTAGTTAAAGATACATAATTAAATGAAAATGCCCGTTTAGGCGTTTCTCGATAATATTTGAATCAGGATATCTTATGAACCGTAACTTGCATACACTCGACAATAATAAAACGTGTGCATTACTAAAGTCGCTATAACAATATATAATCGGGGTCACGATCTTTAACGCTTGAGGACCGATTAAAGAGAAGGATAACAAAAAAAACCGGGTAAGAGCATGTCGTACCATGCTCAGTACAGGGTTCCGTAGCCACTATTACAAAAAAATGCATTAGAAATGAAAAATACGATGTGAAAAAGTGCACTAGTCAAAGAGCGTATCTTGATTGCACTTATGTCCTTTTATTGAGAAGCGCAGTTTTTCGGAAATAACTTTAAAACATTACTATATTTGATCAGGTTGAGAATATTTTTTGTGGAAAGCAAGTTTAGTTAAGCTGTTAAATTGGCATTTTTTTTTCATTTATATTAAGCATACGATTTAAAAGGTAATGTAGAATGGGGAACCAAATTAATGTTAATTTCGAAGGGATTATTTTCGAAACTATTCACCTAATCATAAAACTTGCTTAGAAATTTAAAAAAAAAACTGTCTATATATGGGATAAACGTTTGCTGAAACAAAAATTGCTTCCGTATTATATGTATGAAGTGACACCCTAGAAATATTTATTTTTGTTATTACCAAACTAAGAAGCAGCTTATACAATAAACCTATACTCTAAATTTCAACACTACAAATCGTGTTATTTTTTTGTAGAATGCCTGTGGCATAGGTACTAGCGAATAGTATAATCAGTTTCATTTTTGTCATTATAGCTACAGAACCCTCCGTGCGCGAGTCCGAGTCCCACTTGGCCAGATTTTTAAATTTATTCGGCATTTTCGGCCATTTGAAGTTAATACCGTCAATTACTGGCGATGGTGGTTGTTCGGATCTGTTTAGTTGACATAGTGGAGATAATATTGCAAAAAAAATAGTTTTGTGTTTTTGAAGACATTTGTTTGTCAAACGTGCTGACTGTCGAATACATTTAGATGAAACGTACACTTTTAAAAGTGATTATATCTGTACAATGAAGATGTTTGGCAACCGGTTTGGCTCGGTGGGAGTAACGTTGCCTGCGGAGCTGAGGTCCTGGGTACAAATCCCGGTAAGGGCAAATATTTGTATGATGAGCCCAAATATTTGTTCGTGAGTCTTGGATGTTTTCTATGTATATAAGTAATATATCTATTAAATATATCGTCGTCTAGTACCCATAACACGAGCCTTATTGAGCTTACCATGGTACTAGAGCGATTTGTGTAAAATAGTCCCGTAATATTTATTTATTTAAAGTGAAACCTCATCATCATATTAGCCCAAGGACGTTCAAAAGACCTCCATAACGACCGGTAGTGTGCCACCCATATCCAACAGTTTCCCGCAATCTTCACCAGCTTATCAGTCCAACTAGTTTGGAGGCTCCCACGCTGCGTCGTTCTCGGTCGCCACTCGAGAATCTTTCTGCCCCAGCGGCCATCGGTTCTAAGAGCAATGTTCCCCGCCCACTGATACTTAAGTTTATCAACTCTTTAAGCTAAGAAACGTGGTGTTTGAGTTGAAAACAATTATCTGTTTTTGTATCCTTGTATGTATATTTGCGGATTTATCACGGCTAAACGGATTTCAACTACTTTTGGTACACGGGTAGCCAGGTATCCACAAACGGTTGTACGATACTTTTTTACCCAGCTACGTTGAAGCAAAATGAAGTTATGACTTTTTTCTTCGCCAAGGTTGTATTTCAATGAGAACGGTCAAATAGCCTATTTATTCGATAGGTATAGATAGATATGAGTATAAATAGGTAGAAATCCTAGGCATGCAGAGCCAGAACTCAGTAGGAAGCTGGCATGTTAATATGCAAAGCAGAAGGCGATGTAATAGTCGTGTAGTGCGACTGTAGAACATTGCCTCTTGATTATTTTTGTGGACATTTCGAATGAAAGAAAAAAAGACTGGTAAATAAATAAATAAGCGAAGCGACAACAAAATACAGTTAAAGAAGAAAAGAAGTAAGAAAAACCGGCCAAGTGGGAGTCGGACTCGCGCACCGAGGGTTCCCTACAAAATATACGCTACAAACGGCCGTATCTATGAAAATCAGGTTTTAGCAGAGCCCTACTCCTAAGCAAAATGTATGCGGTGTTCGATAATTTTATATTGGTTACTGACATAGACAGACACAGACAGACATAAAATTATACTGTTTTAAAATTTAAATGTACATGTTGTTCAATGAGGCTAGCTTTCCACTGAATGATGATGATGATAATCGGTTGTTTTTTAACACGAAATGGTTGAGGCACTTGTCCCACCGCCGGCGAGTAAGCGATGAGCTATCGGCGATTTTCTCGCCCAAGAAACGAACAAAAGATAATTGCTCCCGTGTAAATGAATGAGAGAGATATATTTATAGCTCATCGCTGGCTGTTCACACCGCCGGCGAATTATCTCTCTCTTTTATTTACACGGGAGCGATTATCTTTTGTTCGTTTCTTGGGCGAGAAAATAGCCGATAGCTCATCGCTTATCGCCGGCGGTGGGACAAGTGCCTAAGTAATGTCGGGGTACAAAAATCAAAATTATGATTAGTCTGTCAGTTACAGAGTAAAAAAATATTGGACACGTATTTTTGCTTTTTCAAATGAGCAAAAAAGTACTAAGATTTAAAGTTTAGGAGTGGGGGCTCACAACGTTATAACTAGGTACTAACTGTACATAGGAGTCACTCGAAATTTTGACTCAATGCATCGCCTTTCTTTTTTGATTACGTAAAAAAAATGTGTTCAATATTTTTTATTAATCTATACGGCGGACTAATTATTGAAATTCTGTCATCGTTCCTATTTAGTAGACATATTATATCTTAGGCCTGGAATGCCAGATCCCATTATTAAGCTGACATGTTAGTGCACAAAAATAAAGATTGCGATGTAATAATCGTTTACTGCGCCTGTACAAAATTTGCTCTTGCGTATATACTTCAAAATCTGTGCCATGTTTTATTTTTATTTTTTACATGTAGAATTATGTGATTATGTGTATATAAAAATCATTTTTTTTAAATCTTATAGTTATATGAATTCGTAAAAATGCCGTATTACAATCCATTTCAATTTATTTATTTTAAATTAATAATAATAATTAGCATTGAAATGCAATAATGTAAGAATAATAATAAACAATCAAATGAAATAATGTAAATTACCTACCTAGTTTAAATAAGTGATGTATTCTTCCACCAACTAACAATTAGCACGTAAGGTTCAGCTGTTAGTGCTAATTCTGTATAATAAATAAATAAATTAATTAATAAATATATAGTTTTATAAAAGGAAGTTACAGAAACATAAAAAATCTTCAAAGTATGAGCCGGGTTCGCGTAGGAGTTGTTCCGTACCATCGTTCACAAAAAACTAAAAAATCCAGTTTGTATATGGGCTTTTATTTTTAATTTATTGATTTGTCGTTATAACGACTATTTATAGCTATGCATTCTTTGTGAACATTTCAAGTGTACGAGTTAAAGTTCGAAAGATTTAAAAGCTCTGATTTTTTTAACTTTACATGTCAGTGATTCGACAGTTATGACTGACAGACAGATAGACAGCGAAGGCTTAGTAATATGGCTCGGCTGGTACTCTTTGAGTACGGAACAAATCAAATAAAAATCAATTTATTTGAAGGAATTGCCAATCCTCGCCGCCTGCTCTATAGAATTAAATAATGATCCCTAAAATTAGTATATTTATATATATACGTGAAATAAATGTATATCTACATCAGACTAATATTAATTTATTAAAAACAGTGGCCCGTTCTCACCACCCCTATTTTAGCATTAAGCATGCATGGTAGTCTTCCCTAACATTAGTAAAATTATATATGTGGAATAAATGTATTTCTACATAAGGCTAACATTAATTTATTAAAAACAGTGGCCAGTTCTCGCCGCCCCTATTGTAAGAATAAGCATGCAAGCCTTCCCTATAATTAGTATATTTATATATGTGGAATATATGTAATTCTACATACGGCTTATATTAATTTATTAAAAACAGTGGCCAGTTCTCGCCGCTCCTACTATAGCATTAAGCATGCATGGCAGTGGTCCCTAAAATTTGGACAAAGCGGGCGGGAGGTTTATAGCTTCCGCTGATGCTCCTTACGCTAGCTAACTCGAGGGGTTACGTTATGACGTCATTCGACTATGACATCATTTATTCGATCAGCGATTTCATAAGAAAAAGTAAAAACCAGTCAAGAGCATATCGAACCATGCTCAATGCAGCCGGTCATTAAAAAAATGCACTACAGACGAAAAAAACAGGATATAAAAAAGTGCACTAGCAAAAGAGCATATGTCCACGACACTTACCAAACAATAGACGGTCTTATCGCTAAAGAGCGATCTCATCCAGACAACCGTTTGATAGCGAGGAATTTGATTAAGAAAAATGTATTAGGCGGTGCAAAACACCTTAGAATTTGATAAAATTAGGCAATACTACATGCATAAATGTGTTATGTAAGTAGCTTAATTTATTTTTGATTATTTGTAATATCTAACAATTTTTTTCATTTCAAATTACAATGATAAATTACAAAAATTAAACTAACTTAACTAACCTAAATAACCTACGGTGTCTCCCAGGTCGCTGCCTTGTGGTAGCGTGCCCATAAGGTTGTGTTTATTTGTATAGCTACTAAATTCACATATTGCTTAATAAAAAAACCAGCCAAGAGCATGTAGGTTGTAGGACCATGCTCAGTGTAGGGTTCTCTAGCCGTTACTACAAAAAAATGCACTACCGTTGAAATAAATACGATGTGAAAAAGTGCACCAGCAAAAAAGCGTATCTTCGTAGCACTTACGTCCTTTTTCTGAGAAGCGCAGTTTTTCGTCAATAACACGAAAATGGTATATCCGATCATGTTGTGAAAATTCTTTACATTTTTTTTAATAGTTTTTGGACATTTGGCTTAGAAGGTAGAGGGCACAATTAATGCAACTTTCTGATCGATTATTTCCGAAAATATTATATATCACATTTTTTTTTAAATCAAATATATTTAGAAGCACTGTCGAAATATGTGCCACAAAGTTGATCTTGGCTAAAAACAATGTCCTTTTCGGTTACACGTATGGAGTGCTCCGCATAGAAATGTTTATCATTATTATTTAACAACCAAACTAACTAGCGGCTTATACAAGACACCTATACTTCAAATTTTATCAATATACATTTTGTAGTAACTGAATACACTGCCTGTGACATACGGACAGACGTGGCGAAACTAGGGTACCGTTTTTGCCATTTTAGCTACGGAACCCTAAAAATAAGCGACCAAAACTACTAATACAAACAAATGAAAAAGAACATACACAAAGTAGCGACTCCTACGCTATGCAAATGTGGCTTAACAATATAATTATAATATATAACTTATGCGGCATGCGTGATAATGATATGATTGATCGGGGAAGGAGTGTGGGAGACCCAGTAATGGCGGCTACGAAAGTTTTTTTTTTATTTTTTCATTAGAAATATATCTTCTAATAAAGAAGTATAGATGACATTCAACTGTTTTTACTGAATAAAAATACAACAGAAAAAAAATACTTCTAATATCAATAATGTAAGTTTGTGATGATGTTTGGACATTCTTATAAATACAAAAATCTAGTGAAATAAATTCAAGACTCCAACTGGATTTGAACCAGTGCTTTGTGCCTTGTCGGAGCGCACGCTCTGCCAATTGAGCTACACAGTCCCGTCAGCTTGTTTTAAAATTTTGTCACTATTTCGAAAACTGAGCAAATGAATAAGTTTATGGACCGATAAATAATATTTTACGTTTAGGTGACGACCAAAAAGTCACTTTCGTTTATTTAAAGCTATATTTACAATGTATATCATCATCATCATCATTTCAGCCATATTAGGATGTCCACTGCTGGACACAGGCCTCCTCAATTGATTTCCACATGGGCCGGATAGAGGCGACCCGCATCCAGCGAGTCCCCGCAACCCTAACCAGGTCATCCGACCAACTTGTGGGTGGCCTCCTCACGCTGCGCTTGCCGGTAAGCGGTCAACACTCGAGAACCTTACTGCCCCAACGGCCATCGGTTCTTCGAACTATGTGCCTGATTCTCTTGCATGTTTGAAAATATCTTCATTATACAGACATATCGATTTTACAACTATATAATAGTATAGACATTTGACTTTTGATCATTATAAAGTAAATAATGTATCTTCAATGTACGAGTAAGTACCTACAGATATATATTTTTTACAACTTTATAATAATAGATTAACAGTACTTATATACCCACCAGTACAATGTAAACGTCAGATTCAGCAGTAGAACAATTTCACTCCCTACTCTTGTCTTCGGACTTATGGCTCTGCATGTCCGATGTCTCATTTGAAAGTATAATTTTACAATAGTTTATGTCTTAATACCGTTCTTGGATGATATTGTTGTGATAATGAATTGGTATTGGGGACAGTCTCGCGTAAGGGAAGACTGGGTAAAGTGGGTAAGGTTGTCTAAGTGGTTCCCTATTCGTTTTCGACGCAGAAACACATTCTTGGTCTTCTTTACAGTATACTATTTATTCCCGCAAGTACTCATTATCTTTATTAAACTTTACCTTTGTAATCTTTTTCATATTTTTTGGACATACGGCTTTGTCTACAAGATACAGGGGGACACAATTTTTGCTACTATCGGAGGGATTATTTCCGAAAAATTCACAAAAACTAAAAAAATATATTAGAAACCTCTGAATGTTTTTAATAGTACTGTCAAAATATGTGCCAAATATTGATGTTTGCTGAAAAAACTGGTCGACAAATTTAAACCATTTTGGGTACAAGGATAACTAAATATTCGAAAATGTTTAAAGGTTTATTTTTTCCTGACTAGCATTTTTGCTTGTTTTTGCATTTTTTTGAAGGTTATGACTTTTACCTCGTCCACGAATGAAGTTTCAGGCACCGTCTAGTAATAGGGTTGATGCCTGATCTTAAAATGTATGAAAATTGTATGAGATCTTGATAAAACACACAAAACAAGGAACTTTGTAAAAGGTTTGAGTACGGTATCTTAAGAGGCAAGCTTGGCCGAATTTCACCTCATACAAACGGAGTTTCATTTTGATTTTAAAACCACGTGTTGGATTGTAACGAAACTCTGCGTATACAAAGACATGCGGTATATCAAGGCCTGTAATTAGTTTATATAGCTCCAGTTTATAAAACAAACGAAATACAGCAAAAACAAGTTATGTATGAAAAACTTAAATTCGCTGTATTTTTTTACTATGGTATCTGAAGCTACATAAACTAATTACAGGCCTGCATATACTTTAACTTATTCTAAGTACAAAATTTCAGAGCAAACTAGCTAGTCGTTTTAAAATGAGAGCGAAACTACGTTTGTATGGAGAACCGAGCTTACCGGGGACTCTTAAGTGTACTAAAACGGAATATATATATACATATTTTTGTATGTTTGTACATATGTGTCGTTGTGGCTTCATCACGCAAAATCGGCTAAACAGATTTTAACAACTTTTGGTATACGGGTAGCTGGGTATCTCCAGATGGTTATAGGATACTTTTAACCCGACTATGCTGACGAAAAAAAGAAAAAAAAAGTGGGCATTTTCTAGTAGCCTATAAATAAATACTAATAACAACGCAGGCAGTACGTAATATACGAATTTTTATTGAACCCTATAAAATTTCGAACCATAAGAAATTCTTTGTGGATATTAAATAATACGATCTCGATATTTTTATTGGTATGCGAGTGTCGCTTCTGCCATTATTATGGTAATTGGTGTCGATGTTAATTTGCTAAAACGTCTCGTGTAATTTAAAAAGATTTTAGTAGGGATGATTATTGGTTTGTGATGCTGGTGGTTATAAGGTACGAACAACATATTATTATTTATTTTTAAATCTGAATCGCCATCAAGATTTTCAATACAATTATTAACTTTATTGCGCAAAAGACAGCTTATCCTACACAAGAAAACTTATCCTGTAAAAGAAAATTAACTGACAAAAGAAAACCTATCCTACTAAATTATAAATATAAAAGAAAAATCATCCTATTAAAAGAAACTTATCCTAGAAAACAAGACGTGTTATGCAAAAACACACCTGATCCTACATAATAAGACTTAGCCTTCTTAAAAAAATATTTAGCACACAAATTAAAAATTATCCTTTAAAAAAAACCAATGTATCCTCCAAAAGAAAACTTATCCTAACAAAAAAAGACCTATCAACACAAAAGGCAGATTTAATGCCGTAACTCATAAGCAGAGAGTTCATTCTATGTAATCATTGATACAATAAACTTCAACATAGATTAAGTTATAGACATTACTAGGTCTCCACAACTTTGTTTGCGGAGGAAAAAAATCATAAACCCTCTTTTTCCGACAGTATAGTCGGATAAAATGTAACGTCGGCTGCGAAGCTGAGGTCCTGGGTTCAAATCCTGAATCTTGGATGTTTTCTATGTATATAAGTAATATTGGGGAAAAAACTTTGACCGTGTTTTTCTGTGACTTGGAGGCGTTTTCAGCAGGCTGAAATACCGTTTCAGGCCGTTTCAGAGGGTGCTCTATCACATATCAGTTTATCGAAATTTAACCCCAGTTACCGTTGTTTTCAGACGCCTGAAACATTTTTTCAGTCCGTTTCAGGTCACCCTCTATTAGATGACAACATAACCTGAAAACCCGTTTTCAGGCGTTTTCAGGACCCCTTATGAGCCTTTGAAGTCCACTTCAGTATATGACGAAATTTTCAATAGGAGTGAAGGAGATAGCATGATTAAAAAGAGATACTATACTGAGAACATTCCAGAAGGGTGTGACAGAGACAACATGTTCAATACAAGGATAGCAGTACGCCGAACATTCGGGAAAAAAGACGGCTGTCGAAGGTTCCCGAACAATCTTATACCTACTAGGTAATAGGTACCTGTAGAATGATTTGTTCTTGTGACTCGAACGTTTGAGATGACGCCAAGCCAGTATAAATACGCGCGACTCGCCGCGCCATAAGTCAGTTTACGATTAGAACCCGAGGAGTTAACATCGGAAAGGAGCGACTGCGACTGGAGAGTTCAAGTGTGAACTAAGTGTAAAGTGTTCTAAGTGTGTTAAAGTAAAGTGTCTAAAGTGTTCTAAGTTTGTTAACTTAAGTGTTTTAGTGTGTAAACGTAGTGTTTGCGTGAAAATAAATCCAATATCTTGTTCATCGGCTTAAAAGTGCTTTTCAATCACGTACCCACCCCCCTAGTACGTAAATATATATTAAATATGGGTACTAGACGACGATATATTTAATATGTAATTAAATATATCGTCGTCTAGTACCCATAGACAAGCCTTATTGAGCTTACTAGTTCCATTTATGTAAAAGTTGTCCCGTGATATTTAATATATTTATTTATTTTATCCTATAACCATCGGTGGATAGATAGATAACCGCGTACCAAAAATAATTGAAATCTGTTTAGAAAAGTAGTGTTAAGTAAATTAGAGTAATGATTCCCTTAGCACCAAAGTCTTACCTTTAGACCCCTGAATCCTAAACTAAGTTTTAGCTTATACCTCAACTTATAGGTCCCACTTCAAGCCTACGTGCATTGTTTCGCCGGGACTCAAACCGACCACCTGGGGGCACGGGAGCCGAGTGACACCTAACGCGACCGGTATGCAAAACGAGCCAGGCTGCGAATACAGACAGGAGCGGAAGCGGAAGACGAACTTGAAAGTGACCAGTATAATTGAATAGTGTTATATGCATATAAGCGAATAGGTTTGCGTCCTAAAAAAATATAATAAGTCCGTCAGGTAGATTATCAGAAAAGAATGGACACGTATTTTTTCTTTTGACAATTAAACAAAAAAGAAAAACTTTCCGTCGAATTGAGAACCTCCTCCTTTTTTTGGAAGTCGGTTAAAAATGGCGAAGATATAGCTCGTTAAGGGGCTACTTCGTCATTCGTAAATCACGCCCCAATCGCGGAGCTAGCGAATAAGCGTGATTTATAATAAGGGACGCATTTATTGCTCACTCGCATCAAAGAAAGAGAAAGCTAATACACTACATGCTTGGGGTTTTTTGGCGTAAGCGCCGGATGTAAAAATACCATGAAACGAAGATGTTATTATGTTTTGTTTACATTTAAGTTAATCACTTAAAATATAAAGGGAAGAATGACATTTTAACATAATTTAGCCGTTTATTAATCTGTCGTTTGTACAAACTAGACAAAAAACGGGAAATGAAGACGCGTTTTCGGATAACTTTTCTATCGAGGAAATTTTCATTAAACATGTTTCCGCGTTAATCACTGAATAGGTGATATAGTCAAGAAACACATATCTGAAAACCAGCCTGATTTATATACTAGATTTGATATAAAATGCGCTACAAAATTGCTTAATTTTCGATGCATCCCCTTAAAGTTCCCCGTGACGTCTCGCCGTGCGACCGTTTTTTGCACAGCGTGACGCCATGCGCCCCCACTCCCAAACTTTGACGCGCTTTATCTTTGTCTTTTCTTGTTTGATTGACAAAATAAAAAATACTTGTCCAACATTTTTTGATAATTTAACTGGCGGACTAATTAGAATAATATTTATTTTACCAAGGAAACTGCCCTATTAAAACTAAAGTAACTAAATCATTCGAAGGCCAATGTACCTTTCATAAATCAAACTCAATCACTGGTATATTAATTTTATTTAAACTTCGAACACCAACTGTACAATTATAATAAATCACAGAATACATTAATCACTATAACCGCTATGTTTATACGACCGTCTGCTCTGAGAGCCATCACCAGAATGAACAGTCTTCCTCGCCCGAAACTAGCTGTCATCAAAATGGCGCCTAACCACCCCACTTCGAAACACGAATCGGATTGGTTCACGAGTTCTGAAGTCTCATTGGCTCATTCAAATTTGCCGCATTCTAAATAACTAAAATCGCGTTATTTGTGATATAAAATAATAAAAATCATGACATACCTATACATTTTTACAATAAGTTACCAGATGATGTTTCAAAATTACCTGCTTACCGTAACACTCCACCCTTCGGCCAGAAGTCTGCACTTGCGATGGTGTCCTGTAGCGGCCGCGGCGCGCGTACCACTAAGGAGCTGAAGTGCACGTAGTGGCGGGACTGCAGCTGGTGCACCTTCAGCGAGAAGCCATACGTGAGTAATACGCTTTCCGCTCCCGCTCCGCTCGTCACTTTAGCCGTGGCCTCTTACACATGGTAATTATGACAAAACAATTGGCAATTAAGTCACAGCTCAAACTGCCTTTTAATTACCTAACACCGTTCCATGCATATTAGCCTGTACATTAGCACACGTGGACATTTAGGGTTTCGGACAATATATGAAATAGGGTTCCGTACAATATACGACTAGTTTAGTTCAGTGGGAGTGACGTTGCCTGCAAAGCTGAGGTCCTGGGTTCAAATCCCGGTAAGGGCAAATATTTGTGATATATCTATTATTGAGCTTAGCATGGAACTAGTTCAATTTGTGTAATATTGTCCCTTAATATTTATTTATTATTTATTTATGTACGAAATATGGTTCCGTACGATACGGTCGGTACAACGTCTAATGGCAAAGGCATATCATAGGGTATTATTTAACAGACAAAAATGCATAACCTAAATGAGAAACCAAATAAGTGAGTGTTTAATTTATGGTCAAATAATAAATATGTTTGTCGAATCGGCTCAGTTGCACATTGGCTAGCTGGTGGTCCCGGGTTTGAAGCGAGCAGGGCAAGTGTTTGTGTGATATTTGTTCCTGGAATTTGGGTGTTTTCTATGTATTTAAATCTCATAATGTATTTATATACATATATTTATATTATATTATGTATAAGTCTTATAATGTATCTATATCTATTATGTTATGTATATAGTCGCCGGGTTCCTATAGTACAAGCTTCGATTAGTAACGGACTAGGTCGATTTGTATAAGATTGTGCCTGATAATTATTTATTATTTCTTTGGGGTTCCGTACCCAAAGAGTGAAACGGGACTCTATTACTAAGCCTCCGCTGTCTGTCAGTCTATCTGTCTGTCTGTTCCCTCTTCACACTTAAACCGCTGAACCGATTTGGATGAAATTTGGTATGGAGATAGTTTGAGTCCCGGGGAAGGATATAGGCTGCTTTTTATCCCAGAAAAATACCCTTATCCGTGATAAACGAATTTAAGGCGGAAGAAGTCGCGAGCAGAAGCTAGTATTCATATATACAGCTTGATGACATATCTAATTTATAGGGCACGGTTCATATAAGAAAGTACGTAACGAACGTAATTTATGTTGTTCTTTCTCTATAATAATTTTACTGCCATACAATTTGCTATCTTTTCTTGGAGAAACATTAAGATAGGCTAAGCACTAACATGGTAATAGTTAAGGATTATCTGGCAAAAAATACTGGCTGTTGAGTTTTTTTCGCCCTGACCGGGATTCGAACCCGGGACCGCCAGCTTCGTTGGCCGTTGTGCAACCAACTGAGCTAACCGTGTCGTCATACAAGTACCTATAAATTTGACATACCAAATACGAAAGTGTACAGAAAATGTGGTAACAATCTTACGCAGGCAATGCCGCGGCCAGACACTAGTTTTTACAAACCCAATCTACTAGAAACCTATAAAAGTCGAAAATCACCTTAAAACCAAAATCATGGCCATAATTTGTTTGTGATACTAATAAAATAGCCAACTTTAAGACTAATATTCTAAGGTGTATATTGCTTTGAAGTTTAGGGGTAATGGTGTTATCTATTTTAACGTTGTAATTTATTTTGACAGGTAAGTGGCGTTTGGAGGTATCGTGTGTAGGGTGACCAGGATGTTGAATAATATTAGGACAGGTCTCATTTCATTTGGATGTTTACTATTAATTAAATTGTTATATTTGTCCCATATCCATAGGTACGGTATGGGAAATTGAAACACATACCTGTTTTATTTATTTATGGATGTAATAATTTAGAATATTATTTAGAACAAGAATGTACTCGCGCTTTTAGGCGTGATGAAGCCATAGCGACACATACAAAACATACAAAATATATATATAAAAAAATGGATTCATTGAGCTTCATATAGTCCGTTACAATCATTTTGTTTGAAAATATCTTTCTATGTACAAACAGTTAATTTTTACAAGTTTATTATATCATATCATATCATTTATCATATCATTTATTTCAATAACAATACAAGCATTGTGTTTGAAAATTACACTAATAAACTTAATTTCCATTAACATTCAATAATAAAAAACAAATCATTAAAAATAATCACATACAATTAACAATAATATTTAAATTTATATTAAACAATATTTAGTGTGCGTTTTCTTAAAATTCGTCAAAAGTGTAGCAGCATTTTTCCAATAAATACATTTTTAGTGTGTTCTTAAGCTTTGTGGCATTTTATTGTTTTGAACTCGATAGGCATCGTGTAATACAATTTCACCGCTTTAACTTTAGCAGTATGCCCCACCACTGCTAATTTTGGAACCACAACGAAAGGAAGATTCTTTGTCCTTGAGCTTAATCTTAGTTCCATTTCATCATGCGTCTCATATCAACCCCGATAGTTCTTCTATAGTATCCATAGAAGTTTATCGATTGCACGTGACAAATATTATGCAATTTAACGGATTATATCGCGTATATTATCTCATTTTAGTTCCCGATCCTTTAAATTGTTTTATTTCAATTAGTAATAATCGCAAAAACAGAAGAAATTTTTAAATATTATGCAATTTAAGTAAAAAAAATCTATTTAATATAAATGTCAAAGTGAAAAAATTGAATTTGTTCTATAATCAACACTCAATTCTAAGCGTAAAATGCGTCCCCAAATATGAAACGAATAACAGATTGTCACTACTCCGATTCAAGCTTGGTCGGTCACCTAGGTACACTTGTGATAAACAAGTATCTAATGTTAAAATGTTTATTATTTTAAGAGACTAGCTCTTAAGAAACTTGAATCCTGGATACCCTAGCCTCAGGCTATTTAGGTTTCCTGAAGACGGCATATAAATAATATATGGGTAAGAAATTAAACTCTATCATTATAAATTACCGTATCCTATATCGAGTGTTAATTTTATATACATGGCTACATCGAGCATTTAGGTAACAGAGATGACAAGATGTCACATTACCGAACAAATTTTTAGTAAATCTTAGCGGGGAGTGAGGTAAACACGTACAGCACACTACGAACACTATTTCAAAACCAAATTATTTAAGTGATGTTTACAAATAATGTTCTACTCTGTTAATCAACACTTTGGAACAAACAATGCCTAATGAATTTTTATCAATTTTTTTTTTAAATGCTATTTTCTTTACATTTAAGAATGAATTATTATTGTGATTGTTTGTTTACATTTTTTTTATATGGATGACATTGACTCATTAATTATCTATTTTTATACTTCTCAATATTTACTTTTAGTTTGACATTGCTATATTTTGAATACTTTTTTCATTGCTTTTAATGACATGCATATTGAGAGTCAAATAATTGTACGCCAAATTCTGGCTGATTGTGATGAAATCAATTACTAACCATACCACCTTTTATGATTACTCACATTCAAACAATAAATCAGTTTGTATTTGTATTTGTGCGAAAATAGTCCTATTTCTACAAAGGCACATAATTAAAAGAAATCACCAGCCGGTCAAGCACAACTCTCCGCGACTACGATGTCGCGGGACATAGCATAACCCGTCTCTCTCGCATTGGATTGAAAGGAAAGAGACAGACAATCTTTGTCGCGCGACGAAGATTCGCGTATCACAGTTGTGCTAGAAGGTGATGCAAATAAAAAAATCCGGCCGAGAGCATGTCGGACCATGCTGTATGCACAACAGATGAAAACAATACGCTGTGCAGAAGTGCAATGTAGCAAATAAACGTATATCCACGCCATTTACTTCCTTATTCTTAGAAACCTTAAAGTGTTTTTAGAAGAACTGTCGAAATATATGCCACACATACATATTTGCTGAAAAAAAAAATTTTCAGTTTCGGTTACATGTATGGAGTGCCCCCCCTAGAAATATATATATGTTTTATTTAACTATCAAACTAAGTAGCGGTTTACACAAGACACCTATGCTTCAAATTTCATTTCATCTTATAGTTTTTGAGTGAAATGCCTGTGACATACGGACGGACAGACAGACAGACATGACGAATCTATAAGGGTTCCGTTTTTGCCATTTTGGATACGGAACCCTAAAAACCGGCCGAGAGCATGTCGGACCATGCTGTAGAGTTACGCAGCAGTTACTACAAAAATATGCACAACAGATGAAAAAAATACGATGTGCAGAAGTGAAATGTAGCAAAAAAGCGTATATCCGCGCTACTTTACGTCCTTTTGCTGAGACGCACAGTTTTTCGGCAATAACTTAAAAACGGTATATCCGATCATATTGAAAACAATTTTCGTTGAAAGTATTTATTAAGTTTTATCTTTGTGATTTTTTTTATTTTTTTTTGGACATCAGGGTTAGAAAAAAAGAGGGGGGGGGGGGGGGGGGACACACAATTTATGCTACTTTCGGAGTGATTATTTCCAAAAATATTCACTAAATCAAAAATGCTATTTTGGAAAGCTCTAAATGTTGTATTAAAGAGCTGTCTAAGCATGTGCCACACTTTGGTATTTGCTAAAAAAAATTCAGTTTCGGTTACATGGAGTGCCCCCTTAAAAATATATTTTATTATTATTTAACTATCAAACTAAGTAGTGGCTTATACAACTATATACCTATCGTCTAAATTTCATCAATATATATGCAGAAGTTTTTGAGTAAAATCCCTGTCACATACGGACAGACGGACGGACATGTCCGTCCATGAAAAAACTATAAGGGTTCCGTTTTTGCCATTTTGGCTACGGAACCCTAAAAAATGCACAACAGATGAAAAAAATACGATGTAAAAACGTGCTCCAGCACAAGAGCGTATCTTCATTGGACTTGCGTCATTTTGTTGAGAAGCGTAGTTCTTCGACAATAACTCAAACACTATAAACAAAATTTTATATTGTCTATGTCGGTAACCAATATAAAATGATCGAACATCGCGTACATTTTGCTTAGGAGTACGGCTCTGCTAACACTGGATTTTCATAGATACTGCCATTTTTAGCGTATATCTTGTCCCTTGGCACGCGAGTCCGACTCGCACTTGGCTGGTTTTTTTGTACCTGTTAAACCCTGTATTTTAATAAGCAAACACTGCTCAATTATCACCCAAAACTGTCAGTTCATTTCAAAGCATTAGTGACCCAACCCACGCTCACACCCAAATAAAAATCAATCATTTGATATCTTCAAAGAAACATAAAAGAGACGTATCTGCTTTTGACCGTGGAAAGATAAGACCTTTTACCAAACAATAACTGGTCCGGCGTCCACCCGAGAAAACCCCCCCATCGTAAATCGGTTTTCTTGGGTGGACGGGAGGTCGGACCGTCAACATCTCCTGCATCTCCTGATGATGCCTCGTAGAGAGGCGAAACACGTGTCGAGGATTATTACTGTCTGGTGGTAGTTTGTTGTATTTGCATGCGTATTTTTTTGGGGAAACTGCATGAAAATATGCGCATGTGAACACAATGTATTATGACATCTAACGAAGACACTATTTCGCGGATAAGCAAAGGGACTATAATCCATTACTAATATGGAATTTCGCAAAGTAACGCCTGAATCTAACAATTTTTTTTTATAATTTCTATAAATGGATTATAAAGTTGTAAAAATTAAATGTCTGTACATTAAAGATATTTTCAAAAAAATGATTGTAACGGACTATTTGGAGGTCTCTGATATTTTTTATTTATTTTTTGTATGTTTAAATGTGTCGTTGTGGCTTCATCACGCCAAATCGGCTAAACGTATTTCAACTATTTTTGGTACACGGGTAGCTGGGTATCTACTGATCGTTATAGGATACTTTTTAACCGATTACGCAATCGAATAAAAGAGGGGTTATTACTTTTCCGCCTCCGCGAACGAAGTTGCGGGTGCCTTCTAATATAAGGTGCTAACTTATTAGTTACAGATATTTTTCAGCTGATAGTAGGTACTCGGTCGCTGGAGTATAATTAAGTATGAAACATTACAGCTTTTACGATGTTTTTTTGGATAAAACTGAAAAACAAATTTGCTACATAAAAACACCCTGTTAATGTGATTATTAAATGATAACTCATTGAACAGATTCTACTACCTCTTTTACTTACCACTTAACTGTAACACTGGCCACTTCACGTCGATAAATCTAAATCAAATTTGCTGTTTTCCGGCCGAAAGTGACATTACAACGTGACGTGACGTTGAACGTCTTGTCAGTTTAAATGCACATGGTGATTATTTTTAGAAGACATTATAATTATTTTAGTTGGTAAATGAAATAAAAAAAAATATATATGAAAATATTTCTTAATTTCTATAAAGTTAATTGTTTTAAAGTAAAGTTTCATCTGTTAAAATATCTGCAACTAATAAGTTAGCACCTTATTTATGATACTTGGGAACTTTCCTGTAGTCAACATAAATGATGTCACGCTTGCAGTTAAATGCTATTTCTGAAAATACGTAGAAAACATTCATGAATACTTATTCTTAAGTTTTTGGTTTTTTATTTTAAAATGATCAAAACCTAAAAATAAGGAGGCGATTTGACCGTACAGACTTATGACGTCATAAACCATTTTTCCTTTCAAACTTCATACTTCCTGACCGTTTTGACAGTTCATAAAAAGGAACTGATTTGATCCGTCAGTCAAGTACCCTATCCCAGAAACGAAAACAGAACCAACTCTAACTATCCATTATAAAAGTCCATTTTAATCGAAAATGTCCCTACCTTTTAGCTCTTGCGGTATAAAAACGATGTTTTCGCGGATCTGTTTGTAATTTGGCTGCGGGTTGTAAAAGTTTTATTGCTAGCCTTTTACGGCGATTTGATTGGCGTTGTGTTATCTGGTGAATTTTGCGAGTTATTTAGTCATTTTGTCCAATAGAATAGAAGAGATATTTATTTTCAAATAATAAGTACCTTACATGTTATGTGATATAGTAGTTTATTCTGCTATTTGAGCACAATTCAAATCAAAAAGTTTAATCTGCAAGTAGGGGTTCATTGAGAGATCACACAGACCCCCCCCCACCTTCAATGACCCAAAAAGGCTTTTTATTTTGTTTAGCTAATAATAATTGATTAAATTAATAGTCAATTGTTTTATTAGTTTTCATTGAGATATGATTAGTTTATTGTATCCACAAAATTCTCCGCGCAAAAGTGGCCCCGAAATTGTTATGAGTAGTATATATGAAAGATGTACATTTATTGTGGATTTAAATTATATTCTAAAAATGTGGTGTTCTCGAACCTGTACAGATACCATAACCCTTATTTTTTTCTTTATGCAAATTCCCTATTATATTAGGTGTGAACATAGTCACTTTTTTATACTACTAAGGTGGATACGTAAACCTTAACAACAAAAACAATGTGTCATCTGGCGCATCGCCATTCAAATGCCTATGAATGCCGATTTTCAATCAGTCGTAAAAGACAATCCAATGTCAGTATACGTGTATTTTATCACCTGGGACCAAATTCGGCGTGGTGCTGCGATATATACAATTGAGCTATGTCTCGGCCATATATCTTACGTAAATGGTTCTTAAAAAACATATCAAACGCAGGTTATAATTTATATTTTTACTGCTATATTTATATTTGTTATATTTTATTTATTTCTACTGTTATACATTTTGTTGCACGACTACGCATCGGCTCGTATAGGTATTGTATAATTTTATTTCAAGATACACTTAAGGTAAGGTGTGCTTTATCATACAAAAGGCGGACTTAATGCCATGTGGCACCTCCGCAGTTTTTGTCCCTAACGCAGTGCGCCCCCCAACTCTAAGAAGCTCATTATTGTATTTTAATAATCAATATTGTTTAACAATTTTACCACCGAACTACTGGTATGTTTGTATGGTAAGCTCAATTAAATTTGTGTTATGAGTACTAGACGACGATATACTATTTCAGAGAACTTGCAATGGAGTCCCCATTTAGCAATACTTGCAGGTAAATTAAGTTCAGTAGCTTACGCTATTAGAAAAATTAGACAGTTGACCGATGTTGATACTGCTCGCTTAGTTTATCATAGGTATTTTCATAGTATCTAGAAATAAAAACAAAACCGCCGTAAAGTAGCCAAATCATTCGTAGGCTAATGTATACATTTTTATAATAAGCTACAAGATGATACTTTAAAATTACCGTTCTAGCTCTCAAAAAGTACTTAAAAGAGTATCTAATGGCAAAGGCATATCAGTTATATAAAGGATAGAGGACTATTTAACAGACAAAAATGCATGGCCCAAAATAGACAATCAAATAATTTACTTTTACCGGGACACGGTTCTTATAAGGTGGCATAACAAACGTATGTAAGTTGTATTAAATAAAATACTGTTTTGCGTTTTTATATTCAATATTTTTTATAAGTTTTGATATAATATTTTCTTCTGTTTCCGCGATTATTACTCATTGAAATAAAACAATTTAACGGATTATATCGCGTATATTATCTCATTTTAGTTCCCGACGTTTCGGAAGCTTTCCAGCTTTCCATCGTCACGGGAGGATCAAATAAAATGAGATAATATACGCTATATAATCCGTTAAATTGTTTTATTTCAAGTTTTGATATGTTTTCTTGAAAAACTACGCATTGAGTTTATACTCAAAACATATATTTAGGATAGGCTAAGTACAAATATTGTAATAGATATAAGAGTTATTTCTAAAAATTGACTGACTGTTGAGTTTGTTTCGGCTTTCTTCTCTTCAGTGGTCTCTTCTTGGGAAACGCCGTAGAGTCAGACTTGTAAAAGTGCCCTTGCGGCCTACTTACAGGTAATTTTAGACGTTTCGGACGTCGCATTACGTCCATGGTCATGAAGAAACTAAGAAGGTAATTAAATACGCGATGAAGCCCCGTTTTGTTGTATTGTGATAATGAGTGAAGATCGTGTTAGTTTAAATATATTTTTTATACATTTATTTTGTAAAGTTAGCGATAATAACCTATAGTAGTGTTATGGTTAATAAACGTTATAAATGTCATGAATGCGTTGGGATAGGACTGAAGCAGGGGGAAGTTCGAAAGGTAATCTTTATTTCAACGCCTTTAAGAGCATTTTCCGTTATTTCAAGTCTTTCCCATACTTCCGTCTTACCCCAACGTGCCGTAACGTTTATTTCAAATAAAGCACATCACTGAAGTCTACACAATAAAGTGGTCATGTATAGGATGTATCTCGACGAATACTCATTTGTCTCATCGAAGTTGACCCCTGGGATATCATTCTGTAAAGTTGAGTCTTTTGATGAATTCGCTTCATTTCCAGCATGACACACAAGTGGGATGTGGAACATGTGTGTACGGATTATATGGAATGTCGATGACGTTTATTAACGTGCTAATTATGATTTCACTATTCACTTACTGGCCCGGGTCTTTTATAGAATCAAATCTATATGCAAAAGTATATTTTATTCGCTAACGTACAAAAGTCATATATAAAACCTATCATAGGCGTGATTAGGAGTGGGGACTCGTGACGCCACTCTGTGACCCGGCTAGACGTCTGGAGTAAAAGACAGGACGTGGTAATGGGTAAAATATAAAAAAATAGATTATATACAAATGGAATGGAAGGATTCAGTCAGTACGCGGCAATAACCTGAAAGCACTGGCCTTATCCGAGCAGGGAGGTAAGACGGTTGTGGAAAATCAGTTTCCTTTCAAATTTTCCGATCCAGCTTCCCATGTAACCATCGGCCGAGGTGCAACTGAAGACTGTATTCAGCGAAGAAGTAAGGGCTGTAACAATGCTCCACTTAATGTTTGCTTCAAATCAACCCAAGCGTCATTTCTTCATGGTTAAGACCAGTGGAAACGAAATAAGACTTGAATTGAGTTGAACAGGATACTACAGGAAAATAAAGAAAAGTAACTATATACAAAATGTACCTGCGAAGTGGCAGCCCTTGTGGATATTTAACGAATAACACAGTACTGCAAATCAAAATCAGTACTATACAGTTTTTATTTTAGTTTAATTCAACAGCACATTAATTACTAATATATTTTATTTATTCCGAAGTAGGCTGCCAGCAAGGCGATCCTCTCGGGCCAGCAATTTTCAGCTTAGCCATTAATCCGGTTATACAAAATTTAAAATCAAAATTTAATGCTTGGTATCTCGACGACGGAACCCTAGGAGGCGACTTGAACACCGTACTGTCTGACCTTGCAACAATTAAATCGAAATTTCAATCAATTGGCTTAGACCTAAATTTCAGTAAGTGCGAACTTTTTATTCAAAACCCTGCACTTAATTGTCTCGATACAAAACAAAAATTAGATGCTCTTACACCCGACATTAAAATTGTCGATAGAAATTCCCATTTCCTCCTAGGGTCCCCTATTTTTGAAGAATCCTTTTCGAACTATTTTTCTGAGTCCATTTCTAAATTCAAAAATCACGAAAGTCTTCTTCTCGAAATTAGCCCTCATTACGCATTTTCAATTTTAAAATTCTGTCTTTTCGTCCCAAAATTTACTTACGTACTTCGCTGCTGTCCCTTTACCAAATTCCAAAATGCATTAGTTGAAATGGACGATTTAATCAAAGCGATCCTGGAATCCATCCTGAATATTCAGCTCAGCGAAAAATCCCGGACTCAAGCGTCCCTTCCTATTCGCTTTGGTGGGTTAGGGACGCGCAAAATTTCATCCATATCCGCACCAGCCTTCTTGTCATCCGTCCACAGCTCGACAGATCTCATAGATAAAACACTAAAGGCCACTTGTTTAAACTATGAGACTGCGGGCTTAACGGAGGCCAAGAATGTTTGGTCCATTGCTTGCCCGGGTAATGATCTCTCCCAAAATTTAAAATCCCAAAGGGCCTGGGACTAGGTTAATTAACTTACGATTCCCTTCTAAGCCGCAGCAAAGGTCCAGAACTAGCCAGACTTCTAGCGGCTGGCTCCAAGGAATCAGGTCATTGGCTCCAGGCATACCCGTCTACCAATACTGGAACCTTTATAGAACCCGACACCTTCCGGATAGCGACCTGCCTGCGGCTTGGAGTTCAGATTTGCGGTCCACATAGATGCCCCTATGGCAGTGATGTCGATTCGCTGGGACACCACGGACTTTCCTGTCAGAGAAGCGCCGGCCGTTTCTCCAGACACGCCGCCCTTAATGACAATCCGCCGGTCTCTTGCCACCGTCGACGTACCGGCCATCCAAGAGCCACCGGGTATTGCGCGTGATGACGGCAAGAGACCTGACGGAATGTCGCTGATTCCGTTTAAGTTGGGCCGGGTGCTAGTGTGGGACGCGACCTGCGTCGATACACTGGCCCCGTCTCATCTCCACGGAACATCGTGCAGAGCAGGGGCGGCAGCAGAGGCGGCCGAAAAACTTAAGAATCATAAGTACAGGGATCTCGGCCCCGAGTATAATTTTACTCCTTTCGGGGTCGAGACCTTAGGTCCGTGGGGTCCCAGCGCCCACAAACTATTTAAAGATCTTCAAAAAAGAGTGTCCGAATCGACTGGTGACCGAAGAGCTGGCAGCTACCTTGCACAACGTATTAGTATTGCTATACAGCGTGGAAACGCTGCCAGCATCTTCGGCACCATGCCGCGGGGGCACAACTTTTTAGATTTATTTAAGTTTTAATTTAATTTACTAATAATTTATTCCACTTATTTATGTTACATTAACTCTATATAATAACTATTTCAAATTATCAGATGTCAAATATAATGACAATTACATATTTTTAATCTAAGATCTTTCATCATTTGCGCAGCACAAGTTCAAGCCAAACCAGTCAGTACCTGTCTCCCATAAACAAAACACAATCGTGGAACTCGAACTTTTCCGATGCAATTTATTACTGGCCAGTATTGTGCCAAGGAGGTTTGCCGCGTTACAACTTCTAGGTACAAATTGTACCTAGGAGTGACGTCACGCAACATTTTGACTCAATATATCGCCTTTATTTTACGATTACGTAAAAAAAGAAACAATACGTCTCCAATATTTTTTTTAATCCACATGACGAACTAATAATTACTAAAATTAAGTCATAATCCAAATTATGACTATGATATCTGTACATAGCGGATATTAAAAAAAATTGTACCGGATTATTTGGAGGCCACTAAGTTGAAGAAAAAAATTAGTAGTGACGTAAAAAAATATATCGCGGTGTTTTTTGATCCCGCCTATAGTCGCCTAGGGCAAGCGAGCATAACTCTAAAATCCTCGATTTAAATAAAATACTTAAAATCCTTTTGATTCAAGGAATAATTGGCGCCCACTTAATGATGATGAGCTGGCAATATTAATGACGTCATATTTCATAGTTTTATGTCCTTCTCCGGTGTAAGTTTCAAATTTCAAAAGGAAATACGACTAAATGAGAGCTGATTTATAATCAAAGACGTTTTGACCGACTTCTAAAAAGACTGGCTGATTTATTGACTGATTCATCAAACGCTCAGCTTAAAATTAACTGTTTAACACAAAATAAAACTGAGTCCACAATGAAAACAATAAAATATAAATGCATAATTTCAAAATGTGATTTTTTTCAATGTGCAAAACCTCACTCTCTAAGAATTCCGGGTCGCAAAGGTCACGTGCCCTGTTATAGAGGGAACTCACAACACCTTGGTGACGAGGATGGTGTTGAGCAAAGAGAAACTATGATGCCGATGATAGCCGTATGGCGTAAGCTACATGCAGAGTGTTTTATTTAGTTTATATATTTCGCAGGGAAATAGCCAAAACAGAGATTTGATCAAATCTCTAAGGGATATGACCGAATCACGCAGGATGTTAAAATGGCGAATCAATTTTATCATTTGTCTAAAAAAGTCAGTTGTTTGATTAAATCCCTGAATCATTTCACTAAACAATGACGAAATCAGCCAACAAACTTTACGAACTTTATGAATTGATAAACTCTTAGTGGGGGAGGTATGTTATAAACAACGAGGGTAGTGATTATGATTGTATGATAAAGTGAGGTAGATTTGGAAACCAATTTTTCATCGCGATTCCTGTCAGGACATGTGCTAGGACCCCTAAACCTGAGTTATAATAATAATTAACAGTCTTTGTCATATTAAGAAGAACATTGTTGGAGACAACCACCAACTTCTGTTTAATGTTTTTTTTATTTTTAAATTTAAAATATAACCGAAGTATTATTTTTTCGCATGAGCGAAGTCGCTGTGGAGTGTAAACAGCCGTATTTGCAGAAAAACTTTTGCCTTTTCAGATTGTAAAAAAAAAAAAAAAATTATAGCTCCTGCTGTTAGCCATAATTAACAGCAAAATTAAGTAATTATAGATAAACATCAAAACAACAAAGCACATTGAACGAGAGAGACAGAAAATGACACATGATTTTAATCTGGATTTAACTAATTTTACGACAGCATCAAATATTTTAATATTTACATTATTTTTTTATATAAATACCAGACATAAATTTATTAATAAACAGTTATATTTTCAGTACCAATATTGCATTATTAATAATCATTGGAGTACTTATCATTATTGTAAAATACGTTATTTTCAATAAATTTTATTTATTTATTTATTGGAATGTTGCAATGTTATCTTAAAAAACATCCTATATGCGACTTTGCGTCATAATGACGGCACTGACACTATTGTTTCGCTTCTTGGTGATGAGTAAAGATAGTGTGAATTTAAATCAAATAAATATCAAAATATCCCTACGGGCAAAATCGCAAAAAAACCTGTATATTTAGTACCCCGGAGGGACCTAAGGCATGAATATGACTAATTTCGCAAAGACCCCGTTACGCATATATCACGCATTGACATTTACAGTAAACTGTAAATGAAATGTCAAATTCATACGTCGAGTATTTAGTTGGAGGGAAATCGCTGCGTTACCATTGGAACTCACTATTGGTATTTTGTTTATATTTTATATTTAGAACCGACTGAGCTTCTTTGGGTGAAATCTATCGAGATTAACTTGGAAGGTGAATTATACGATTTCGATAAAATCTGGTTTGTCTACATACCAAATTTTATCCAAATCGTACAAGTCACAGCAAGAAGTAAGTCTTGTATTGTCTTAGTCTGTCTGTCTTATATATTGCCTTACGGTGAAACTGCATCATTTAAATTATTAAGAAAAAGTAAACTTTAGAGCGTGCTGCCCCGGTCTGGCTCAAGGCACTGGTTCAAGTCCAGTATCGTCGAAAAATTTTTTCATTTGTTTCTGATCTTTGTTTATAATAATAACGCTAGTGGAGTGATCCACGAATAAATTGCAAAAATTGTGATTATTATCATGATATTTGTAAAACAAAAAAGTAAAAGTAAACTTCTTACATCGGACCCAAAAAATAAATTAGGGCGTACCAAATGCGCACACAACATATACACACCTACACTCACACTCACACACACAAATTTGGTATACCAAATTGTATCCAAATCGTAAAATTCACAACAACGACTAAGTGTTATACTGTCTTAGTCGGTGTGACTATTATTTATTTATTTATTTAATTATAAATTGTGTGACCAAGACAGTATAAGACAACAGTGGGTGACTGACCAGATAGTTGTCTATCTATCTGTGTACTCACCAGATTAGCATTAAGTTCACTTACTTTTGTTTTGTACACTACAGCTTTATTTTCCGATTTCATAATGTGGTGTTTGTAAAGTGAGTTTCAATCGAGTAACAAATGAGTTACCGAGGTACCGCCGCCGTCTCATATAATTTACGATGAGAGATATAAATATCTTGAAAATATAATTGTAGGTGTCGAGCTGGATTGGCGGTTATGTTCTGCCTTTATACGCGCGAAGGACCGCACCGACCGCACCGGTCGTTGCTGGCATACGGTCAGTACAAGTACCTAGGACGAACATGGAAAAAGAGCTAAAAAAAACATGTTTTTATATAAAACAACTTAACCTGATATTAGAATAAATAAATGTTTCATCATATAAAGAAGTAAAAGAAGCTTCAAGCTTAGCTCTTAAATATATGGTGATGAACCTGATTATACAGCGAATATTATATATTTCGGCATTTTTTTTTTAATATTGAACGGAACCTCCACTATTATGACACATTGGCACTGTTGTGCATGATTAACCTGCCATATTTGCAAGCCGTCTATTCGGCAGAATTATAATGGACTTCTTAAAATGTATGTAACACCTTAACGTATTTATGACCATAATTCTAGCAATTAAATTATACCTTATCTTATCAAATAATATAGAATAGAATAGAATAGAAAAAATATTGTTCACTGTATAAACAGAGGATAGTAACATATAATTCGTATCAACAGCTGCCCTTTGCGAGCATACAATAATAATATATACTAATGTACATAAATTGGCATTCAAGACTAATTAAAATTATAATTTCAATTAAAACCACCATTTTTCGAAGCATATTGGAAAAACTCTTTTACATCATAAACAACTGTCAACTAACCATTTCTTTAAGTTTCCTCTGGACAGCTTACCCTCCAACATTTAGTATTATCTTATCTTATCTTATCTTATCTTATCTTATCTTATCTTATCTTATCTTATCTTATCTTATCTTATCTTATCTTATCTTATCTTATGTTATCTTATCTTATCTTATTTTATCTTATCGTAACTTACGGCCAAAACGTCAAATAGCATACCTAATACTTATTACCGTGAAAAAACTGGTTAAAGTTGTACTTGTACATCTGGAGCGCTCTACGGCTGCGAAACGTAGACCATGACACAAACAGATAGAGAGAGTATGTTGGCATACTTAGGTCAATTTAAACTCGGGAAGTAGGTCAGATTTAACTTTCAAGATTTGAGCCAGACAACTATACATAGGTAGGGAAGACCGAGGTGAGTTGTGACAGAGGAGAGTTGTGACTTCATAGATTTTTTGGAACCTTACTGTTAGCGAGCTCGCAACAGTGAGCATTTGTTAGCTCAAAACTTGAACTAACAAACGCTCGCTATAATCGCCAATGTCACAACTCCTCTGTCACACAGGGTTCGAATATTCGGTGAGATATTTATTTAAAGTTTGGCGGCGCGGTTTATATTGAACGGTATGGAGACGGACTGAAATTTAATTTTCTTAATATACTTTCCGGGATTTCAAATTTTTGTAACAAAACCACCAAAAGGCATGGTTAAGTGTATAAATAAACTTACTATGTATAACTATAGATACATACTTACATACATTATTACATTACCTACATTTGCATAACAACGTACATGCTTACCAAAATAGTCATAAATAGCCATAAACTAAACATCTTTGTGTATTTTTACCTCCTCGTGTCGTTTTATGCAATCCTGGAATCCCGAAACTTATATTATTAACATAATTTAATTAAGAAGCTGACTCCATATTTGACAAACGCTTTCCGAGTTTTTGCCAGGTAAATATCTCACCGAATATCCGAACCCTAGTCAGAACTTACCACGATCTTCCCTTAAGTACAGTAACAAATAAAAGGTTGTAAAAATAACAGTACTCATAATTGGAAAGTTTATGAACCGATTCGGTAGGTGTAGACCCTCCGCCAAAACGCAATAAATCCTTTTTTTTTGTGCCAGATGTATCCTTCTTTAGGAGAAAGAGGCGTATAGGTAACCGATATTTTAAAGTATTATTTAAATGTCGGGTGGTTTTTAAAGAAAAGGAATTCTGTGTATTAATTACAGGGTAAGCGTTATAAAAATGTCATTCATTATGAATCCCACAAACATAACAGATTTTATTTGACGACACGTTTGGCTCAGTGGGTAACAACGGCATACAAAGCTGGCGGTCCCGGGTTTGAATCCCGGCCAGGGCAAGTGTTTGTATAATGAGCACGAATGTTTGTTCTTGGGTCTTGGATGTTTATTATGTATGCAAGTATTATAATTTATCTATATATTATCCCTAGTACAAGCTTTGCTTAGTTTTGGGACTAGGTCGATTTGTGTAAGATTGTCAATGATATTTATTTATTTCTTACGAAAATCTTTTTGTTTTACCATCACGATCTTCGTGATTTTTATAGTGAATTTCTTCACTAAAAATATATCAAATAAATCTCAATGACAAGACATCATAAGTATAATACCTTTCAAAAAATAAAAAACCGGCCAAGAGCATGTCGGACCATGCTCAGTGCAGGGTCCCGCAGCCGTTTATACAAAAAAATGGACAAGAGATGAAAAAAAAATACGATATAAAAAGAAACACTAACAAAAGAGCGTATCTCCCCGGCATTTACGTTCTTTCCGATCATGTTGAAAACAATTTTCGTTTAAAGTATTTATTAAACTTTATATTTGTAATTTTTTTCATTATTTTTAACTTACAGTTTAGAAAATAGAGTTGGGGGGGGGGACATAAAAAATTCGGAAAATATTCACTAAACCAAGTTTTTTTTTAGAAACCTCAAAGTTTTTTTAGAAGTACTGTCGAAATATGTGCCACACCTTGATACATATTTGCTGATTTTTTTTTCTTTTTTCAGATTTCATTACATGTATGGAGTGCCCCCCCCCCCCCTAGAAATATATATATTTTTTATTAAACTAAGTACGGTTTACACACGACGCCTATGCTCCAAATTTCATCAATGTACATCTTATAGTTTTTGAGCAAAATGCCTGTGACATACGGACGGACAGACAGGCAGACAGACAGACAGACATGACGAATCTGTAAGGGTTCCGTTTTTGCCATTTTGGCTACGGAACCCTAAAATTGCACTACAAATGAAGAAAAATACAATATGAAAACAAAAGAGCGTATCTCTCCCGCACTTACGGCCTTTTGCTGATAAGCGCAGTTTTTTGGCAATAACTTAAAAACGGTACTATGGGCTGCATAAGTGGATGGTCATTTTATTTTCTTCTGTTTCCGCGATTATTACTCATTGAAATAAAACAATTTAACGGATTATATCGCGTATATTATCTCATTTTAGTTCCCGACGTTTCGGTAGCTTTCCAGCTTTCCATCTGTCCACCCGTGACCATGGAAAGCTGGAAAGCTTCCGAAACGTCGGGAACTAAAATGAGATAATAACAGAAGAAAATAAATAATTAAAGTATTTTTGAATTTGAATGTGATGAGCAAAACGCAGAAATATTGGAGACACACTGTGCTACCATTTGGGATAGTATTCGTGGTTCGGATCTGTGTCAACATTTCTTAGAATTTATGCGTTCCCGCGCTTGCGAGCAGTTATAGATAAAAATGTGATAATTAGTTAGTTACATTACTAACTTTTTAACAATACTACATTATTTTTATTGTTTGAAATTGAATAATATGGTTAATTTTTTTAAGTTTCTACTATGACAATAAATAACTTTCTTTTGTGTTATTCAGTTTATTACAATCTTTTTTCATGACAATTTGACTAATTGATTTTGTGATGAGTAAAAGTGAATCAAACAGCAACATTTAAATATTATAGTTAACTAACTATTTATAACCAGGTCTCAGTTTTATTTTATACACAATTGTATTCAGTAATAAAATAAGACCAGTATTGTTTTGTTAAGGTGAAGCTTCTATCCTCTTTCTGATTTCAAAAATGAATAATTAAGCTGTAGCCTTAACAAAGTATTTAAATTGTTTTGTTTTTGTTTTTCACTTTAATTATATTTTAAAAATAAGTCCTGTATGAGTAATAAAGTTTGTTGAATTTTTTTATTGGTTTATTATTGTATATCCATTAGTCCTTTAGGTTAATTTTACGCACATACCCATTTATCTAACGTCATAGTAAAAATAATAAAAAAAACACTCATTCATTGGGGTTTTCTACAAATAAACCTTTACTTTTTTCTACTAATTTATATAGACCAAAGTTAAAATATATACAGCCGAGACAACTGCACAAATGTCATATCAGGTTTTAAAAATCCCATCAAAAACATAACATGTAAATAATTGCCAAGTCTCGCAACCTTTTCTGCCACAAAAAGTTGTGAGATATAATAACCAAGCCGGTTAATATATTCAGTAGTACCTATCCAGGGAAGGATCTATCCCACACCTTTGTCATTCATAAATGTTCACCGAACTAACGACATGTTATTGTGACGGTTAATTTAATCAGTAGTACCTATCCACGTGAGCATCTATCCAACACCTTTGTCATTCATAAATGTTCATCGGATTAGTTAACTAGCAACATGTTATTGTGACCGTTATAGTGACCGTATCAATATTACACATATTCATTTTTTTTATAAATAAAAGACTTGGCCAATCGCGGCAACAAACTACAACATACAGCAAACCCTACCTAATTTTATTAGCTATCTGGCCTGAAAGTAGATTTAATGATGTTCCCGTGCGATGGCCAAGTCATTTTATTCATTTTAATTTGTTACATGTTTTCATAAGGAAATTAAAAATTTTAGACATATACCCGTGACCATGGAAAGCTGGAAAGCTTCCGAAACGTCGGGAACTCAAATGAGATAATATATGCGATATAATCCGTTACATTGTTTTATTTCAATGAGTAATAATCGCGGAAACAGAAGAAAATATTATGTAACATAATATTTTTAGAGCAATCCTATGTTTTGATTGATATAGCCATAACATAGGTAGGTATTGTTTGCTTTGAAAAATTTATACAAATAAATGCAGGAAGTAAAACGAATTATTTTCTAATTCCTAATCACAGCCAGTTCATTAATTTATTATGTCTTTTAAAATCCATATTGTTCGCACTTGCAATACTCATGTCCTCGTATGCTATTTTAAGACAGGAATAATAAACATAAGTTGTTCTTTAACTATAAGCCCGCCTATTGTCATTATTTATTTAATTCTTTAGTTTTTTATTTTCTGTAATTACATTTTGGTATTCAATTAATCACACTAGTTGTTTATAACTGTATAAAATTCATTTCCGTTCAAGATCTCTTTTTCGAATAAGTTTAAAACCGTGCATTCGTGGATAAATTCTTCATACTTACGTTGTATAAAATGGCGGCAACAGATTTTGTAACGATAGTTTCTGTCAAATATCGCCAATTGCTTTAGGAGGGCAATAGGCTAGCTAGCGTGGCAACATTACACAATTTGTTAAAAACAAGGGTATACCACTTGTTAAATAAAGATGACGTTGTAATTTCGGTGTAAGTTTTTTTTCAATTTGATGAATAATAGTAATCATATTATATGGAACATACATTTTAGTAACTACAAGACTATTACATTTAATTAAGTCATTAAAATCGTCAGTTTTGGTCACAACGACGCCATCTAGTTAATTTTTGCAACGTTAGCCTGCAAACGGCCAAGCCATTATCGCCCGCAAGTTGACCATCCAATTTTGCTGTCGATAGTACGTCCTATCATGTTAAAAATATTTTTTATAATAAATTCGACGCGGTCAGCACAGTGCTCGCTAGTGTAAGGGTAACACACTGGACGCGTAATCAAGAGGTACTGGGTTCGAGTCCTGGCGTGACCCGCGTGACCACATGCGAGAACAATCGTATTTTTCTCTGCGCATTGACTTGTATCTATATCACAATAAAAGTTATTTGTATAAGGTTCCCTGACATATCCTCTCATCAAAATAAAAAATTTAATACTTAGTGAACATTCCCCCTCTCGTGTCGTATATTTTCTGGTCAGACCACTCCTGTGGGTCACATTGATTTTTTCTTTTGCAAGCGAATTCCGTGTTATAATTGATTGAAAAAAAAACAAAATGTCCACCTAGATAATCGTCACGTTCCGGCTACGCGTGCGACGAATCGATGTATCTGGTCTAATTGTAAAACGTAGCTTATGCCCTGTTATGTCATTGAGATTTTCTAACCGATGACGAAATAAGAAAGTGTTAAAATCTATGTTTTTTATTTGCTTTTTTTGCTGGCTTACTGAGCGTTATATATCTATAGTATACAGTATTTTTAATATTTAAATTAACATGATCCAGTTGACAACATTTCAAATTTCAAAGTAAAACATCAACACACATTTCGTTAATTAATTAGTAGTCACTCTTTTTTTTATGACATAGGAGGCAAGCGAGCAGACGGATCGCCTGATGGTAAGCGATCACCGTCGCCCATAGACACTTGCATCATCGGAGGAGTCACAAGTGCGTTGCCGGCCTTTCAGGTGGGAGTACGCTCTTTTCCCGAAGGCGTCGGAACTCACTATGGAGAAGCAAAAATAGGTTATGATTTATCTCTTCTGCGAATGAAATTAGTCAGTCTCACGGTAGTTTTTCTAGTTACAATTATAATACAATACAATAATTCTTTATTGCACAACTCACGAAATGGAGTACAAAAAAAATCAAGAAGAATTAAAGGCCAGGCAGTCTTATCGCTAAACAGCGAACTCTTCCAGACAACCGTTCTTCATATCTTCACTCACTTGCTCAGAGGTTAACTGGAAGAGATCCCTAATAAGGACAAGTTCGCCTTTGTACTTATTATATTTTACTAGAAGATGCCCGCAACTTCGTTCGCGGAGGAGTAATTCAGAACTACTCTTTTTTCTTCAGCGAAGTCAGGTAAAAAGTATCCTATAACCAATTTAAAAAAATATATTGTTACGGACTATTTGGAGGTCACTAAAAAAAAAAAAAATTTTTTTATTTTTTTGTATATTTGTATGTGTCGCTGTGGCTTCATAACGCCAAATCGGCTTACCAGATTTCAACTATTTTAGGTACACGGTAGCTGGGTATCTCCAGATGGTTATAGGATACTTTTTATTCGACTACGCTTTCGTAAAAAACAGGGGTTATGGCGTCTTCTAGTCAATAAAGTTGTACGAGTACATCGCACATGCGTCATATTATCATTTGCATCATCAGCATTTTACTTTGTATAGCTTTCCGCTAGTCAATAAATCAGTTCACGTTCGCTAATTATAAGTGTGCACACCTATCAAGTAAAATAAATCGAATTTATCAAGAAAACAGACTTTCGTGTTCCAACCAAATATCAAGATACCTATCAAGCAATGTACGTGTAGACAAGTGCCCGTACATTAATGGTCCTTCGAACCTTCTAGGGTTAAGTGTTTTTGTGTTCATTTCGTTTGGTTGCGAATCGGCTTGGTCGGCTTCCCACCAGCGGGTTCCACCGACTTAGTTGAGAAGGCGCATAAATCAGGCGGACGAATACGATAAACACTAAACCAGGACTAGCAGGACAGTCTCCTTTGAGTAAGTACATTAACGGTACTTAATATCAAGTCATCGAGTAAGACAACAAGGTTTGCTCAAACTGCACCAAGGCATCAAATCAAGATTAAAGCATCAAGGCTTATTTACTACTATCCTCAGCAAGCAAGACGCGAACAATACAAGGAACTCAAGCAAGTTAAGTGAACACGACACAAGTCAGTAAATTAAGGTGAGAAAACACGTCTCACCCACAAGAAAATAAGAGTTATCAAGATCCTCACTAATTGCAAGTTTATTTTGTTTCTATTCGTTAACAAGAACGTATAATATGGAGGAATTGTATCAAAGTCAGCTTCAGCTACAAGGCGCTATACGACAACTGAAAATTAACTTCAAGAAAGATGGTCAAGATCGCAAGACTTCAGAACACATCAAGAGGAGACTACAAAGTTTAGAATTACATTGGCAGGAGTTTAGTAAAAATGACGAGCAGATACGTGACTTTAGAGATCCTTACTCATGACTACTTCTTCAAGAACTGCTACGATGAGACGCAGAAATTATATTTGGATACAAGAGACTTTATTCAAAAATCGACACAACCCGCGCCCGCAAGCAGCTATCCTGTACCACCGTCCAGGCAACCGCCCATGAACCAACCACCAGGGCCCTCCAATTCAGACGTATTTACATCCAGAGATAACCCAGAGCAAGACTCTGCGAAGGCTGATCAAGGGTTTACCTCCCGGGGAAACCATAGCAAGGTAGATGAAATGTTACGTAAACAAAGTAGCAACTTTAAGGCGTTATCTCGAACACTAACAAATATGAACCTGGAGGGCGTAGAAGAGAAATGGGAGCTCGAAGATTTGCTCAAGTCTCTAGGCTCCCGTTGGGCTGCCATCGATTCCCTGCACTGGGAAATCGACGGTGAACTCGATGGAAGTGATGAGCACTACGAAAAAACTTTCACAAAATACGAAAATGACTTCGCAACGATGAAGAAGGAAATTAACAGCAAGTTGTGGTCGACATCACATAGGGAACAAGCAACCCCACGTTTAGATATTCCAATATTTCATGGCCACTACCAACAATGGGTGTCGTTCAAAGACCTTTTCACAGAAGCAATACATAGAAATACATGTTTATCGAATGCACAAAAAATGCAGTTTCTGAAGAGCAAGATTAAAGGAGAACCAGAGCGCCTTATACAACACCTACCCATCAGCTCTGATAATTACGTCACATGCTGGGAAATATTAAACCATCGATACAATAACAAGAAACTTATTTTTACGACTCATATTAATACCGTCATGAGCCTGCCGGTAATACAACACGTCGCGTCGAGTCATCTCAAGAGACTTCATGACGTAACTATTGAAAGTCTAAATGGTATCAAGAATTTAGGCGTCAATATTGACACGTGGGATCCGATATTAGTCCATTTATTAACACAAAAATTAGATGCCGAAACCCATAATGACTACATGGCGTCATTAAAACAGCCCCGAGATCTGCCATCGTTAAAGGAGTTTTTGTCGTTTCTGGAAGGCAAATTTACAGCTATGGAATCGTCACGGCGCAAGCAAGAAGCCGTTGTGAACAAGCCTAGTTTTAATGCGCCATCGATATCCAACAATCAGCTCAAAACAAGCCGTTTCAAACAATATTTCACAAGCAACAAGGCTACGTCGAGTAAAACTTCCTACGGGTACCAGGGGAAGTGTTCGGTCTGCCAGAATGACCATGGAATATACTTCTGTACAGAGTTCAAAGAAATGGCACCGGGACTTAAACGAACAACAATTGCGAAACTCAATCTTTGCAATAATTGTCTATATAATCATAATGGAAAACCTTGTAATTCTGTAAAACGTTGTCAAGAATGCAATGGGTATCATAATACACTATTGCACGACGTATTTCGCAATCAAAATGCGCACGGAAGCCAAACACGTCAACAAGGAACTGGGTCACACGTGGCGCAACAAAATGACGGCGATGAACAACCAAAAATACTCTTAGCCACAGCTATGATCAAGGTCCTGGGAGCTGATGGGGCACCCCGCACCATGCGAGCCCTTATAGATCAGGGATCTCAAATTTGCCTGATTTCGGAGAACGCGGCCCAACAATTAGGGTTGCCACATCACAAATGTAAGGGCGTGATCACAGGAGTCGGCACTAATGACAACATTTGTAAAGGGAAGATGAACTTAAATTGTCTATCGTCAGACCAGGAGTACTCATTTAATACCGACGCGTTCATCATGAAAAGTTTAACAAGAAACTTGCCAAATTCAACGTTTTCGAAACCAACATGGGACCTTTTAAATACCATACCTCTTGCGGATCCAAAATTCTACATCAGCAACTCGATCGACCTGTTATTAGGAGCAGAGGTATATGCAAATATTATCATGGAAGGCATTCACAAGAATAATGACATACCCTTTATTGCTCAACAAACTCGTCTGGGATAAATTTTATCCGGCAAAGTACAGCAAGGGTTCCATTGTAATATGGTGTTAAATAATATTGAAGACATACAGAAATTTTGGACAATACAGGACATCCCCGAAAATACGCCCTATACCTGCGAAGAAGATGAATGTATCATGTTTTATCGATCAACAACAACAAGGCTGCCAAATGGAAGATATCAAGTAAGAATACCCTTCAAAGATACAAGTTTGAAGAGATTGGGAAATTCTAAAAACAAAGCCGTAATGCAATTCCGACAATTAGAAAACAAATTCGTCAAGAATGGACAAATTGCGCAACAATATAAATCGTTTATACATGAATACCTATCTCTCGGTCATATGAAACCAGCGCCGATAGCACAACAGAACAAAACACGAGAGTGCTATCTACCTCACCATTGCGTCATAAGAAACGACTCTATTACAACGGCATTAAGGGTGGTTTTTAATGGGTCCGCATTGACGTCAACGGGTGTAAGTCTAAATGATCTTATGCACAAGGGCCCAAATCTTCAAAAGGACCTCTTATCTTTAATTTTAAAATGGAGACAGCATCGAATCTGTTTTATTGCCGATTTGGAAAAAATGTTTCGCCAAATACGGATTCATGAAGAAGACCAAAATTTACAGAAGATTATTTGGAGAGACACGCCACACGAAATATTACAAGAATACCAACTAACCACAGTTACATACGGATTCAAAGCCGCTCCCTTTCTAGCTATGATGACTCTAAAGCAGCTTGCACATGACGAAAGATCGAACTACCCTGAAGCCGCACATGTACTGGAGGAGTGTTTCTACATGGATGATCTCCTTCACGGGTCCCATTCCGTCGAATCAGCTATAAAATTGCAGCAAGAATTGCAACAGCTTCTGCAGTCAGGAGGCTTTTTTCTGAGAAAATGGATGTCGAATCATCACGGATTTGTTCAAAAGATCGGTGAAGATACCGTGGCTGAAACTAATTACATTTTCAAGGAGGCGGAATCAAGAAAGACGTTAGGGTTGAACTGGGATCCCGCACAAGATATATTCCACTTTCATTCAAAAATTGAAAAATCACCTGATACCCACAAGGGCACTACGAAACGCCAACTGCTATCAGACATTTCAAAATTATTTGACCCCGTGGGGTGGCTTACCCCAGTTTCCACCAAATTGAAGCTGCTATTTCAGAAGCTATGGAAAGAAAGTTCTCTACAATGGGATGACAAGATTCCTAATGACATCAACACAGAGTGGATAAAAATCAAGCAAGACCTAAATAGCAACATAAATAAATATAAAATACCGCGATGGCTCGGCACGGATGCTTCAAGCGAAATTCACCTTTACGGCTTCAGTGACGCAACACTTCAAACATATGCTTGTTGCATTTATTGCAGAATCAACATTCAGGAGCAATCGAATATTATTCTGTTAGCAGCAAAATCAAGACTGGTACCGAATAACAAGACGATATCGTTACCAAAACTAGAGTTGTGTGGTGCCCTAATGTTTAGCCAACCATAATATCAAGGTCTATGGTTGGGTAGACTCTACAGCTGTCTTGGGGTGGCTGCAAGGGGACCCAAGTCGCTGGAAGACCTTTGTCGCCAACAGGGTGCGACAAACCACAGTAATAATACCATCGGAATGCTGGCGTTACGTGAAGTCGGCGGAAAATCCCGCAGATTGCGCAAGCAGAGGCCTCACTGCCTCGCAATTAAGCCAACATCATCTGTGGTGGCAAGGACCTACCTGGTTACCCACATTCAAACCAGAGGAACAAGACACAGCCAGAACATACACCACAGATGAAGAACAGAAAAACATACGGATACAAGTTAATGCGGTCGTAAACAACGAAACCGGAGATAGTATTGTTGATAGCTTAATTAACAAATACAGTTCGTTTACAAAACTCGTACATGTTATGGCATGGGTTCGTCGATTCATAACTAAAAAACAAGATAGAAAAACTGACAAGTTTCTTACAATATCGGAACTGCGAAACGCAAAGGATATGATCATCAAACGGGTCCAAAATAATGAATTTTAAGATGAACTACAAGACCTGAAGAGGAGTGGCACAGTCTCGTCTAAGAGTAATATCTCAGATTTATGTCCATTTATTGACGAAGAAGGCATTCTCCGCGTCAAAGGCAGACTAAGACATGCATATATATCGTATGACATGAAGCATCCAATAATTTTGCCGCACAGACACCGTTTGACGGAACTTATTATAGATTATGCACATAAGATCGTACTTCATGGTGGAGCCCGTATTACTCTCAACCTCATCAGATACAAATATTGGATTATTGGTGGGAACAACGCAACAAAGCTGTATATTCGACGATGTGTAAGCTGTAAGAAGCAAAAAGCAAGTCTGCAAGAGCAAGTTATGGGAGACTTACCTGCAGCAAGAAGCAATCCGTCTCGCCCATTTGCTTACACTGGTGTCGATTTCACTGGTCACGTGTTCCTAAAGGCTAGCAAGGGTCGTGGTATCAAGACCACCAAAGGATACGTGTGTGTGTTTGTCTGCATGGCAACGAAAGCTGTCCATTTAGAATTGGTGTCCGATCTGACTACCTCAGGTTTCATAGCAGCTCTCCGCCGGATGTCTGCTCGAAGAGGAGCGCCGTTGCACGTATATTCAGACCAAGGACGGAATTTCCTTGGGGCAAGCAGGGTACTGCAAGAACAATATCAAGAAATCCAACACATCCTGAATGAAGACTTTATGGCGCAAATATCAGACATGGAGATCACTTGGCACTTCAACGCCCCCGCATGGCCCACAGCTGGAGGGTTGTGGGAAAGTGCTGTGCGCGCATTTAAATTCCATCTTAAACGAGTTATCGGTGAGCAGAAGCTTACATATGAGGAATTTAACACTCTCTTAGCTCAGATTGAGGGTTGCCTCAACTCGCGCCCACTCTGTGCGTTGTCTGAAGACCCGAACGATATTAATTACTTAAAGCCGGCTCATTTTCTAAATAGTGGACCCACTCTAACATTGATAGAAACGGAAAGTGATCTACGGACAAGATGGCAACTCACTCAAAAAATACTTCAAGATCTGTGGAAAAGATGGCGCACGGAATATTTAACACAGTTAAACACAAGAAGCAAGTGGAGAAAACCGCATCCTAATATCAATATTAACGACGTTGTGCTCATTCATGATGACAACCTACCACCCGGCAAGTGGACTATGGGTAGGGTTATAGAGTTACACCCAGGACAAGATCAATATGTGCGTGTGGTGACACTAAGAACGAAAAGTGGAACCCTAAAACGTCCGATAGCAAAGCTGTCGCTCCTGTCAGAGCACAATGAAGATGAAACGAATCAAGAACAGCCTTCACGTGGTAAAGATGACAACAAGGAAAATCTACGCAGAACACCTCAAAAAACGAACACAATCAAAGCCAAATATACACTATCATCAACGTTTGCCGCACTGATGTTATTTTTATCATGCCTTTCAAGTGGCCAGTGCGACGTCAACATTATGCCATTCCGTGAAACACAAGGTCTTTACTTCGATAAAATGGCAGACATGATGCTAATTCGAGACGAATGGAAACTCATCGTTTATTATAACATGGAGCCGTATTGGGAAGCAATGAACGCATTCCAAAAGTATACAAAATTTCTTAAAAATACATGCGAAACGATAAAAACTCAAGTACATTGTGACATAATATCACTACAACTACGTCACGGATTCTCCGAACATAAGTACTACAACCAGATGTTACTCAGTCAGCACTCGAGCACGCGACCCGCGCTACGTCAGCGACGCGGCCTTATCGACGGTGTCGGTTATATCGCTAACAGTCTCTTTGGCGTACTAGATGAAAGGTTCGCCGAACAATATCAGAAAGATATTTCACTTTTACGAGACGACGCGAAACATATGGCCACTCTTTGGAAAAATCAAACATCCATCGTAGAAGCAGAATATAACTTACTCAAACGCACAGAAGAAACTATGAATCAACAGCATAAAATGATACATCAACACATGAACAATTTAGACGACGCATTCAAGAATTTACAAGATAAAGTCCAAACAAACAACATTATTAATGACTTCAACATAGGAGCCACTATAGCTAGTAACATGCTTTATAACTTAAAGGGAATCCAAAACGTATTATTGGACACCATCACTGATATTTATCATGGACGTTTCAACTTACACCTGCTGACTCCGGAACAACTTATTAACGAGCTAAGTACAATAGCAAGCACACTACCAAGAGATGTGTCTTTGCCAATTGATAACTTACACTCTGACCTGCGCAAGATATTTGACCTGTTGAAAGTGAAGACAAGGATGATGGAAAACTTCCTCATCTTCGAGTTAAGGGTACCCCTTATCAGTAGAGATACCTATGAACTTCTGAAGATAATCCCGGTACCCAAGAAAATCGGTAGAAAATTTATGGCTATTTTATCCGTATCCGACTACGTATCTATCAACATGAAGAAAGATACCTACATACCCATGTCGCAATATGACGTCAATACATGCGCAATAGTATCCGACGCTTATTTTTGTAACATCAAGAAACCTGTCTATCAATTGAAAGACGATAACAGTTTTTGCAAGAGGGAAAACTCAGAATGCAAAACGGTCAACGCATCATGTAAAAACGACTGGCAAGAAAGTAACACATTAAATACTTACATTTACTTCTGTTGCGAGCGGTGTCAGGTTCGGACACTATGCGCGGATCAAGTAACCGCTCATCAGTTGACGAACGCCGGACTGATTAACATAGGTCACGGCTGCATTATCAAGACAGATAATTTCACAATTTTCCCGCACAAACCTCACTGGTCGGAAATTAAAATAAAATCTGAATTATACAATCCTGTTATCGCTCCCATAAATCACGTCATCAACATCAGCATCCCGCATATTCATGCGAAAAATGAATCGGAAGATTTACAAAAAGAAACAGTAAAGCTCGGAGAAAAAATCGAAAAATTGAAAAAAGTCGAGATCACATCGGAGAAGATATCGTACCACGACATTCATCATTATGCCATGATATACGTGATACTTGGAGTGATCGGAGCAGTAGCATTATGCTTCATAATACGTCGAGTTAAGTGGAGGGTGCCGCCGACGTCGTCTCCGGCCGCCCCCGAGCCCGCGGCCGGCCCCGACCCGCCCGCGCCCCGCGCCCACCCGCGCGCTCCCGCAGCCGCCGGAACTAGCCAACACAACGACGCAGGAGGCAGCGAAACAAAAAATACTTCGCGAACAGATAAAGCCACGTCTCCTAATTTTAAAGTAGTAACTTTTAATTCATTGTAATTTTAATCTATTTTTTGTATCAGATTTATATTTTTATCTCATCTCTTCTCGCCCCGGAATATGTACGAGTACATCGCACATGCGTCATATCGACGACAACAACGTACAAGGTGCAAAGTGCTAAAAGGTTCGAACTACGTACGCTGCAGCATAATGATCTACACGTCGAAACCTATCGTCTGGTATATTTTTTTTCTTAAAATGTCACTTAGTATAGATTTCAAAATGACGCATACAGTGCGATCTGAGTCAACAATATGTAAACTAGCACGAACACTATTCTAAGTACCACATTGAACTGTACGCGATGTTTGCCATCTCACTCCCTCACGCGCACAAAGCGCAATGTGCCACATCGTACTCAGTTCGCCGTTGATCGGCTAGGCAACGGTTGTGACTCTTCGACCTTTGCGTAGAAAATATTAACATGTTATTACGTTACTTTCGCATGAATTTTTAACTTTTTAGTAAGAATTTTATTGGGTGTCATTCTGTCTACCAATTTACCACAAATATAAGTTTGTTTATAATGACGGAGAAACGTGCGAGATGGTTGGAATCGTTAAAATCAGGGGCAAAAAGATCGGGTACGGATTGCACCGAAACAGAGATAAATAAACCGGCTACAATAAATGGCGGTAAGTAATATTTATTTCCGTTTTCTTGATATTTTTTTATTTATATGTTTAAAAAGGTATAAAATGTTCTATGTGACACATAGAACTACATACGTACGAAGTATTATTTAATAGAACTACGTACACGGGACTATCTACCACTTAGATCTGTATTCGCGTAAACTGTTTTTTAAAAGAACTGTGTACACAGGACTATCTACCACTTAGAACTGTATACGTTACTATCATAGCTGTAGTTAACAAAGTACGTAAATCTATGTGCCACTTAGAATTGTTTACGTCATTTATTCAGTCACTTGGATCTGTTTACTTTTATGAATTTATTTTTAGACACTTTCAAAATAGTTATATCCTGTCGTTGTAAGTGCTAATTTAAATATCAAAAGGAAGGATAATATTGCTATAACGCTATGCTATGTGTAAGACAATAACTATCACAGATTAAGGTTTTATACGGGTAGTTTTGTTATACTTACGAGTATACCTAGCTTTACTTTGCATCACTAACAGCATTAAATATAGCATTACATAATTAATTACGTATGTACCTACCTATATGCGCACTTTGTTAACCGCTTTGTCTATGTTGCTTTTAATATGCATGGTATTTGACTTTCAGAGTCACCACTAAGGATGGATGAAACATCATGCGAAGAATTATACAGGGCGCTGTCAACTGCGTTTGAGGAGTCAGAAGATACAAGCATATATAGTCAACTTGATAATCAAATCTCTAGCCCATGTTTCGTTGACGACTCTGATTGTGATTACAATCAGAATTATAGTTGTATGAACGAGTTGACGAGCAGTGAACATATAGAGTGCTGTATTAGTGAGCCAGGTAAATTAGGAACTGAAAATATTGACCCAAACTCTGAAAATGCTGCCTATACATTACACCCATTGTCACCCCTGTTAGAAAATACTGACAGGCAAGTCAACCAAAACATTGTTTGCAAGAATACTCGTACTAATCATTTTGAAAATATTAGAGATCCTTCTTTGAATCTCACTGCACCACCATTATCGGTTTTATTTAGTGAAATTACATACTCGCCCCAGTCAATGAACGCATTATCATATAATAATAGTCCGTTGCCTAATGTCTTTTCTGAACTTAACAGTCCAATGAATTGTATAATTACAAACCCAATGAGCAGGCCTGGAAGTCGTGTAAACTTTGATAACACGCCAATGCCTTCCGATTCAAGTGACAATGAAACTGATTATTTTAGAAAGCAAATGTTAAAGAAAAAATTCGCCATTAAAAATTTTATTAAAAGAAAAGAAAAATCGGTAGGCTATCTCAAACACAGGCGACTTCGTTTAGATTCATCATCATTGGATTCTATTGGTTTAAATGAGACTGCGTTGAGTGATGAGTCAACCCAAGTACACAAAAAAAAGTCTCGCAAGGGTGTTAAAAAAACTAATCCTGGAAAAAAAAGAAGCAAAAATGAAAAAAGTTGGACAGATAACGTTCGAAAAATGAGATGCAATTTAGGTGAAGCTTACGCATCAAGGGATGGCACGTTGAGACAAGCAAAGGAAATGAAACCTGCTTGCAAATGTAATCTCAAATGCTACGAAAAGTGCCCCGAGTTGCTAAGGAAAAAAATATTTGCTAAATACTGGTCTTCAGGGGAGCACGTTATGCAATGGACTTTTATTGCAAAACATGTCAAAAAAATCGATAAACAGCGGCACACTACTAGTCCCTCCACATCTTCCAGACGTTCTTTTACATACAAATATACTATGCCTGTTGGAAATTCCGTAATTAAAGTATGTCAGGTTATGTTTTTGAACACATTAGGCATCAGTAAAAAGGTGGTTTATACATCGTTAGAAAAAGATCAAAGCGAATCAAAAATCATAGATAATAGAGGCAGGCATGGAAAACATAAAACTGTGATAACTGACGCGATGATTGAGAATGTGATTCGTCACGTGAATTCATTTAAACCCGTTGATTCCCATTTGATTAGAAAAGATTCGTCGCGAAAATATCTTGATCCTGACGTAAGTTTCAGAAAAATGTTTAAATTGTATAAAGAGTAGTGTGTCAAAAAACAAATCCCTAAGCGTAGAGCAAAGTCACTCAGACAATATCGCGATATAACAAACACTCACATGAATATTGGATCTTTTATCCCAAAAAAAGACCAGTGCGATATATGCCACACATTTAAAAATCTAAGGAAACCATCTGAAAAGGAAATATCCGATTACGAAAACCATTTAAAAGAGAAAAGAACTGCTCGTGACCTCAAAGCTTTAGAGAAAGCCAAATCTAGGAACAGTTCACATATTCTAGCTGTGACATTCGATTTTCAAAAAGTTTTAAGTTGTCCATATGGAGAAATCAGCGTGTTTTATTATAAAAGAAAATTAGCGGTATACAACTTCACACTTTTTGAAATGGGTTCTAAAACTGGTAAATGCTATATGTGGCATGAAGCTACTGCTAAACGCGGTTCAAATGAAGTAGCTAGTTGCCTTTACCAATTCATTTATGAACAAGTTCAGAATAATGACGTGACTGACTTTAAGTTTTGGTCTGACAATTGTACCGGACAGAACCGGAATCGCATCGTGTTTTTCATGTATTTACACGTAGCCAAAAAGCTTAAAATTAAAATCAGTCACAAATTTATGGAGGTAGGTCATACCCAAAATGAGGGTGACTCTGTTCATGCTAACATCGAACGATCTGCCAAACGAAAACTTATTTACACTCCTGACGAATGGTATACCCTAGTGCGTTGGTGCAAAACTAATGAGCCGTCATATGAGGTATACGAGTTACAGCAAAATGAAGTTTATGATTTCAAAGCACATTTGGAATCAAAGGAATGGAGTAAAAACACAGAAAATGAAAAAATATCCTGGACAGATATAAAAGAAATATTTGTAGACTACACATCAGATGGACATGACCATACGGAAGATATTATTTATTATAATAACCGTTTGAGCCAAGAGAGTTATAAAATTTTGAATTGTAGTACCCAAACTTGTACGCGGGTCACACGGAATACACAATCCGCATCAATAACATGTGAAGAGGTGTTAGTTCCAGCCTACAATAAGCCATTGCCTTTGCCTGCATTAAAGGTCCGAGATCTGCTATATCTATGCAATAAAGGTTTAATCCCACAAAGACATCATAACTTTTTTAACTCATTTGAGAAAAAAGCTGATAATTCACCTAATTCTGCTGAAGATTAATCAATGTGATAAATATGATAAGATTGAATTTCCTAAGTCAGAGCTGTAATTTACTCTTAACTGTTATAATATTATTATTTGGATTAGTTTATCTGTTCTTTATAGAAAAGTTTACATTAAGGGTATGCCCTATTATTGCAGTTATTTTCTGAGAAGAATATTATGTTCGTTTTGTTTTGTAAACACATATACAGACATTATTTTTAGTTTCATATTCGATTTTGAGACGTTTTTTTAGTACATAATAATTTTAGATAATTTAGTCTGAAAGACTGATAATTCATGTGATTATAAAATATATATTAATCAATGTGATTAGGTAAAGTGCAAATTAGTATTATTCATGATTGAAGTTCCTACGTCAAAGCTTTTCTTAACTGTTAGATTGTTATTTCAATTTTTTGTATCTCTTTTGTAACGATGTTATGTTGGTATAATTGTGTAAACTGAGAATATGTCGCTTATCCTTAGAAGAATATGATTAATTTATTTTAAAAATACAGTTATCTTTTGTTTTGAGACATTGTTCATTTTAATACATAAGTATGCGACAATTCTTGGAGTAGGTACGTAAGTTTGTATGAAAGACAGTTAACTCATGTGATGTTTATGAAGATTAATCAATGTGATATTAACATAATTATAAGGTAAATAAGGAAAAACAATATGAAAAGATGCTCACTTTTTCTCTCTTATTCCGTCATTAAGACTGATATTTAGTAAAACGTTTGTAAAATACACTATTTGATATATTTTTTGAATAAATAACACATTTATCATACTTTTACTTTTATTTAGTACTTCCTACATAATTATTAAGTTAAAACTAATGAAACGAATATGGTTCTATCTGCAAAATGTGTCAAAATTATAATAATGTATATTTATACAGAATCATAATGCAACCAACAATTAAGTAAGATATGGTGCGTTAAAACTATGTATTACAATTTTGAAAACTAATCAAAATACAGGATTTAAATTTGATGACTAAACTCACACATAGAATCTTTTACAGTAAGTGGAACATTATTTTTACCAAGTATAATATTCTAAGTCCCAGATAGACCTACATACGGAGAATTTATAAAAAAAAATAACCAAGTATAATGCTCTAAATACCAGATAAACCTGCATACGTGCTTCTTAAAGAAAATTGTAACCACGTATAATATTCTAACTGGTAGATAGAACCGTATACCCAACCGTGAGCAAACAGTCATAACTTAATCTAGTGTTCTATCTGCATTTTCTCGGAAACTACAATTAAATTTAGGTGTATGAAAATAAAAAAAACTATGAAATATAATCATAACCATGTTTGCCAAATTCCAACTTATTATCTTAAATACTAAAAAAGTTATAAGAATTCTACCTTTGTTTTGCTCTCCTGTAAAGTTGTAATTTTTCAATTAGAACCATATACGTTGTTGTCGTCGATATTATCATTTGCATCATCAGCATTTTACTTTGTATAGCTTTCCGCTAGTCAATAAATCAGTTCACGTTCGCTAATTATAAGTGTGCACACCTATCAAGTAAAATAAATCGAATTTATCAAGAAAACAGACTTTCGTGTTCCAACCAAATATCAAGATACCTATCAAGCAATGTACGTGTAGACAAGTGCCCGTACAAAAGTGTTTACATACTTACACACCTTCAGCCTTTGGGTAGTGGAAGATTGTCAAAAAAACTGTATTTAGGTATAGAGGAGTGGCCGTCCATATAAGCCGATTCCCACTGGGTTGCCCTAGGAAAGGCTCAGAACCACCTTTTTGTTTACATATGAGTAAATTAATACGCTTTAGCTTCCCTTTGTGTCAAGAAAGTAACAAGGGAAGCGAAAGCTTATTTATTTACTTACTAGCTTCTGCCTGCGACTTCGTCCGTCTTAAATTCGTTTATAGCAGATAAGGGTATTTTTCAGGGATAAAAAGTGGCCTATGTCCTTCCCCGGGACTCAACCTATCGCTATACCAAATTACATCCAAATCGGTTCAGCGGTTTAAGCGGGAACAACACAGACAGACAGGCACACTTTCGCATTTATAATATTAGTATGGATATTTAAAGAAAAAGGTAGTTATTAGCTTTTCCTTGGGCAACCCGGTGGAAATCAGCTTATATTGACGCCACGCCACTTGTATAGAGTAAGTGGAAAATTACATATGAATGACATTCAAAATATTCATCTAGAAATTGACCTTTCAATAAAACCCATCACATTGGGCTGACATATTAATAAACAAAAATCCAGCATTTCCATATTTGCCTCCAGTAAAGCAATCAGGTCTGTTATGACAGCAAACATTAATTCGGATGGACAAACAAAAAAACGGACACCATATTGAATGTTTTTACGAGATATTACTGTTTCAGCGACAATAGATTTGATGATATTTTTAGATGACACTTTGTTAATTTCGTCGACGTAACTGTTGTTTTCAAAAGTACATGATTGAAAACATTTTTGATTTAGTATATTTCGATGCCTATGCTCTTTATACCTATAAAAGTGCAAGATAAAGAAGGTGAGATTACTTAATTTACTTTTCATAATAACTGTATCGTCATTGATCCCCTCCCTCGGTCCTCTGAAGGAATGAATGATTTATTTACATAAAATATGGTTACATAATAAACGTTTCAAATATTATGGCGGTGGTGCGACGTGCGAAAAATGCACGACAGTCAATATTACATAATACATATATATATTTGTATACACGTTTATTTGTATTTTATATATTGATTTATTGGTATCTAGTATATTTTTATGTATCTGAATTGTTACTTTCTCTTTTTTTTTCTTTTTGACTTTAATTTATGATTTGTTACATCTTTTTGTGCAATTTCTTATTGAAAATTAAATTATATTTTATAAATCAACATTATATATATGCAATCAAAATAATTAGTTATTAAAATATTTACTAAAAATAAAAAATATCAATTATATGAAATAACCATATAAAAAATATATGTCATAATATAAAAACTAGAAACAGGTCAAAAAAAGAAGCAATCAATTCTATGAAAAAAACATAAAAAAAAAGATAAAAAATACTATATGTCACAAAATAAAAACTAGAAATAGGTCTATCTAGTCGGAATATAATTAGTATGCCACGAGAATATTCTGTAACTTAGATAGTTGGCAGTCCACAACTGTGCGTTTTGCTAGAAATTTCTTGCCACGCACGACTGATCTGTGGATTCAATTGATGCCAGCGATCCGTCTGTCTGTCTTGCCCCCTATAACATAAATTAAAACAGGCCAAGTGCGACTCGCGCACCGAGGGTTCCGTACAAATTTTTACTTACCCTAACTTTATTAGCTAGTACCGGTTGAGTTACATTTGCACCTGATATCATTGCATACAAATCAGGTGCAAACTTAACGCAACCGGGTTGCTCAAATAGGTTTTTTGCGAATTAAAAAAAAATTTGCTAGTTAGAGACATGGCTATAATTTTCGTGTAATATTAATGATTATTAATACAAATTGTAAAAAATTCTAAATTTTCGATTGGTAAACTTCGGAGATAAAGGGGGGGAGATAGTGTTTTTTTTTCACATTTTCCTTAATAAAACAAAAACTAATCGCAACAAAAAAAATTAAAAAATTGTTCAAAAATTTACAAGTCAAGTTCTTTCATGTAATACCCCATTTGACCCAGTAGCTAGACTTTAAATTTTTACCCCCCCTCATATTAGTCGTTTTTTTAGATAAATATAATAATATTTTAAAATATTTCCCATGCAAAACATGTGGGCTGACCATGTTTATATATATTCCAAATTGCAAATAGTTAGCATAAGTATTTTTTAAGATATGGCGCTTTAATAGTTGGATAGACAGACAGACAGACAGAGTCGCACCATAAGGGTTCCTTTTGTACGTTTTTGGTACGGAACCCTAAAAATTAGCTGTCTATAAAGTCGGGTTATGGACGGCTGTCACATTGAGACAGCGGTAGCGAAAGTGTTCGCGCTTAGGCCGATTGTGCCTCTCTATCGCTTTTTCCGCGCTCTCGCTTGCACGCTCGGCTCAGGCGGAACGTGACAATGATTCATGCTTTTTCGGGCGTGCAGCCGGCGTTCATCGATTTATAAGACGTTATCACAAAAGTCTAACTCAGCACAAAAATACCTTTGCTGGGATTCGAACCCGGGACTGCCGCTCCGTAGGCACTAGTGCTACCAACTTAGCTAATCGTGTTGTTTGACGGGTACACAGTTGACAATATTAACACCTACAACCATCTAAGATAGTTTAAATGTTCGTACGGAGGCCACAGACTGCCGCTTTATGAACTTCTGGACGGTAAGTTATTGCCTTTAGTCGGGTCTAAATCATAAACTTTATAGTTTAAGCTTAAATTAATATTTTAAATACAAATTATATCAAAAAAATAAGACAGAAGTCCTTATCTATCCTGAATTTCAACCACGGCTAACGGGTGTAATGAATGACACGGCCGTGGTATATACTTATATACACCATGTATGTATACGTCAAGGTATATACTTTTAGGTATACATGTTTACATTGATTTTCTTTAATTTTAACAGGTAGTACAATCACGTTCTTTAATTTGGGACCCTCTTAAGGTTGACAGTTCTGTCATATCGTATAGGAGTTCAGATATATTTTTTTAAACAACGCGATGTACCTACTTATCAATATGATAAATTTTTCCTATGAGGAAACATTTTATTTTCGAAAAAAAAATGCCATTATATAATATGTCTTATTAGTTAGACGAAACCATATCATACGCCAAGCCGTTTAGGCTGGAAAGCGTGCCCAAGAATATACATAGATACCCACGTTAATAGTCACATACATGCAAACATACACTCGAAACACATAATCCCCTAATTGGCGCAGTTTGGTAAAAAGAAATATGTTACCCGCTACCACTCTTGACACGCGCTATACAAATCCCTGTGTGCGTAGGCGCACTCATTACAATGCTAGAGCATTGTGCCGTTTATGATATGTAAACAAAATGGCGGCATATTAACGTGGATATGGAGAGAGTTCCCTTTTACTTCTACTTATTGTTTTCGTAATATATCTATAATACAATAAAATGCAATAAAGAGTATTGTTTTGTATATTCGGGCCTCCACTGCGTTGAGTGGGAGCCAAACGCGTTTGCGCTCCGAGTGGGTGTCTTATATATTCACGTGCGGCGGGCGATCGGCCAGCCGAAACGTTGCTCTATGAATGTACAGGAAACGGCACCCGTAGCGAACGCCCCGCTCCGGGACACCATTTTGGTCATGGAAGCCATTTGGACCCCAAATTTGTTTTGTGTTTATGTATTCTAATATGACCTCGCTATACCTGCAACCGATCTTTTTCTTAATTACCGTTTAAAAAAAACGAATGCTATTTCCTTTTCTGAGGGAAGCGTAAGTATATAAACGCGGGGAGTCGGTGGCTGTGGTCTGCGGAGGAGTACACTCTGTGGTAAGCTATAGGGGAGGCCTATGTTCAGCAGTGGACGTCCGTGGCGGTTGAATAGGTACTCATTCTCACTTATTTATTTTAAAAAAAGGCAATTTTTCATGTCAAAATGGTACATTATCAAGTATACTCTAATTAAATTAACATTTGAATCAATCAGATATCATAGAAATATACGATAAAATAATCAATAGATACTATTATTAGGTTGTAAAATTTAAATGTCTGTACATTGAAGATATTTTCAAAAATATAATTGAAACGGACTATTTGGAAGGATACTGAATTGAAAAAATAAGTTTTTTGGATTTTTTGTATGTTTGTATTTATTTATTTATTTAATCTTTATTGTATGAAAGAAAAACCTATCGTACAAAAGGCGGACTTAATGCCATAGGGCTTTGTCTACCAGTCAACCTTGAGGCAAAGCAGGTTAAACCAGGGTTTAACGTGCCAGGCTAAATTATGGGTGGTGCAACTAATTTACAGACATAATTTAGGAAGATAAATATTTATTACATTGTATGTGTTGTTGCGGCTTAATCGCGCCAAATCGACTAAACAGATTTCAACTATTTTTGGTACACGAGTAGCTGGGTGTTTGTAGATGGTTATAGGATACTTTTTTCCCCACTACGCTCGACAAAAAAGAGGGGTTATGACTTTTACTCCTCCGCGAACGAAGTTGCGGGCGCCTTCTACATGATATAAAAATAAATGCTACTATCTAATATACACTTTCCGCCGACTTCAATAGCGTCATGTCCATATTATGCTACTTGCGTAGACGCAGCGACAATAGACGCGCGCATTATGAAAGGGCATTACGGTAGTAACTCGTTCGAGACAATTATACCCGCTCGAAAGGGTTAACCCTACGCAGTCTGCTTATTGATTGTTTACATACCTGCACCTCTAGCATGTGTCATGCGACCAAATGATAAAAAAACGGAGCAGATACTAAGCTTCATACAATGTGCTATATAATTGGATTGTATTTAAGAACAATATACCGTTTGTGCCCAAATAAACATCAAAACAATAAAACATACAACCGCGCTGCGATAGGTACACTAAAGCCGGAAATACACACGCCTGTAGCTGGCACACTTGCATACCAGCTCCTTGTACGTGCCACCTATTGCCATGTGTATACACTAACTGGCATGGCTGTATCTGGCAAGCAAGTAGATTGCAAGCAATTTGATTTACTAGCATGCAATATGAGGGAGGGGTCGCGAGGGGCTGCATAACCGGCATGAGTGAACGCACGCGACAGCTACAGGCATGCCAGTAGCGAAAAGAGTTGTCGATGGGGTGCACGCTTTTTTTCAAGCGTTCTTTAATGATTTCTGTAACCACCTTTATCTTCTTGTCGCATTTCTGTAAGCAGACATGAACTTGCTCTGTAGTTTTCCCTTCTGGAAATCCAATTTTTCACTCAAATCTGCCTATTCCTTCTCTTTTTTTTTCTCTCATCAATTTAGCCGCAATACCATACTATTTAATTCACTTCGAATGTTTTCCATTGCAAGCTCAACGTGAAACTGGTGAAACTAGAATGCAAGTGTGCCAGCTACAGTCGTGTTTATACGGCTCTGAAATACAGGCATGCAAGGAAGCAAATTGCATGCAAGTTTAACTTGCAAATGAATTCACTGCGGGTCATTTACATCTACATGCCATTAACTATATGCAAGCTACTGATCCGTTTTACAGGCATGTGTATTCTTAGCTTAATACAAGCGTGACGCGCGTGCGTGCGTGAGCTAGAGATACAAACGGATAGGTTGTTGGGCCCGATACCAAATATATAGGTATGCGGGTACGTCTCAAGAAATATAACAACACTATATATCTTTACTATTGTATAAAGTTGATATGAAAATTATGAATATTAATGTAATTAATGTAATGTGACTTGTAAAATGTACCAATAAAAATCTGTATCTGAATCTGTATCAGTTGTAAGAATGTAATGCCTGTTGGACATTGGAGATATTTTCAAAAAAATAATTGTAAGCTTCACATAGTCTATGTGAAGGTCACCAAATCATATTTTTATTTCTTGTACTCGTATGTTTGTATGTGTGGTTGCGGCTTCATTGCGCCCAATCAGCTTAACGGATTTCAACTATATTTGGTAGACGAATAGCTAGACTGCTTTATTCCAAAGAATTTTCATTTCATCGACGTTTTCCCCTGAAACCATACAATTTACATGATTTTTAGTGTTCCGTAGTCAACTAGGAACCCTTATAGTTCCATATCTGTCTGTCTGTCTGCGGCTTAGCTCCGTGGTCGTCAGTACTAGAAAGCATAAATTTGGTATAAGCATGTGTATGTTTCACGCCGATAAAACGGTAAAAGAAAATTAAAAAAATACTTTTTTTCGGGTATCTCTCGTACTCTTGAAATGGGGAGTTTTTTTTTTCGTTCCAACTCTACTAGTGTGTGGAAAATCATGAAAATGAGGCCTTGTAAGTACTTTTGATAAAAACTATATCGAATAAAATTGGTTGAGCCGTTTTTGAGTTATTGCCAAAAAACTGCGCTTCTCAGCTAAAGGAGGTAAGTGCCATGGAGATACGCTCGTTTACTATTACACTTTTTCATATCGTATTTGGTTCATCTGTAGCGCATTTTTTTGTATGAACGGCTGTGGAACCCTACAGTGAGCATGGTCCGACATGCTCTTGGCCGGTTTTTGAAAAGATCATCGCGTAGAAGCCATTCGGTTAGGTTAGGTTTGTTTTATAGGTAACAATCCCAAAATATTAACAGTTTCAGAACAAAAATGCGATCAAATGATATGTGTCGACTAAATGAAGTATTTGATGAAACTTTTTTTGATAAAACAAGGTCTGAAGCTATATCCATACCCATCTAAATTGGTTTAGCGCTTTAAGCGAGCTAACAGACAGACAAAGTTACTTTTGCACTGATATTATAAGTAGGGGAGACTGGGTACGGACGGTTATCTCACGGGTTGATTATCACACGATGGCCATTACAGAAAACTGAACAAATGAATAATTTCATCGAATGGTGTCGAAACACCGCGAGAGCTTTCTAGGAGGGTGATATAGCTCTCGCGATCTTTTGACACCAGCTCATAGTCACCGTGGCTACCTTACTCGGTCTACCTACGGTTGGTTTTTTCCTCATCCGTGGACGAAATTGACGATCTTTTACGTTTAATAATACACTCAAACCACCACCAAAACAAAGGCTTCCAATAAAATTGCAAATTTATTCAGGGTTTCATCTCAAACCACTATCAAACATTTAATAATACTCCCCTATATTGACTGTAAGGATTAAACTTAATAAAAATGGACCAAAGATAACAAATACGCGTTTATATTGCTACCCGTTATCGCTAAATGGGTGAAGGAAAAGGGAGCTTATGGCGTGGTAAAAAGGGACATTAGGTTGCGCAACTTTGCAATCTAAATTTTGGGCGTGTCTGTGCGCTTGAAATATAAGAGATGATCACGAATGTAGGCTAAGAGCTGTGTCTTCAAAAATGATAAAAAATATAGGTACGTAAATTGTATTTTATTACTAACTAATAGGTGAGGTTCGCGGAGGAGTCAAAGCCATAACATCTCTTTTTTTGAAATCCGTTCAGGCTATTTGGCGTGATGAAGCCACAACGACACATACAAACAAACAAAAAATAAAATACTTTTCAATTCAGTGACCTCCAAATAGTCCGTTACATTAATTTTTTTGAAAATATCTTCAATGTACAAACATTTCATTTTTATAACCTTATAATAGTAAAGATTATAGTTAGTTGAAAATAAAGTTTATAAGAATTAAATAATAATGTGAAATTTGATTTATGTCAAGTATTACTACTTGCAAGTTTAACGAACACCATTTCTATGCCACTCAGATAATTTTCCAGAGCCCAGCTCTTGGACTACAGATGCGCCGCGTTAATAGCATCTGTGTTGATTCGGATTGACGTACCGCCCCGCTTATGACTGCAGTCGTTATGTACTAGTCAACGAAGATGTGTATTTCACTTCATACAAAAATAATTGATATAATTTCATATGACCGAACATAATTTTGATTTAAACTTACACGATCTTCACTCATTATCACAAAATAACAAAAAGGGGCTTAATCGCGTATAATATCATATTTATACGTGATTAAGCCCCGTTTTGTTTTGTTATGATAACGAACATAATTTGTTTGAATTTTGAAATGATAAGAACGTTTTAACACTTATTTTTTTGTATGTTTGTAAGTGTCGTTGTGGCTTCATCGCGCCAAAACGGCTTAACGGATTTAAAATATTTCTGGTACATGGGTAGCTGGTCATTTACAGATAGTTATAGGATACTTTTTATCCGACTACGCTCGAGAAAAAGAGGGTTTTATTTTTTTTTCCTCCGCTGACGAAGTTACAGGCACATTTCAGTAATTTCATATGGCCGAACATATATTTGGTAGAATTTTCAAATGATAAGAACGTTTCTTAGAATTTTTATTTCATACTAGCTTCAACCCGCGACTTCGTCCGCCTTAAATTCATTTATCGCGGATAAGAGTGTTTTTCATTTAAATCCGACCGCTCCTTTGATTGGACTAAAACTGTACTTTCTTTTTGCATTTCGACAACCGCGAGCCATTTTTTTAATTAAACAACAGCCAATTACCAACTTAACCGTAACAACTCCAAGCTTTTATTTGAATGTAATAAGACTTACTTTCAATTGCTTCAGAAACAAGTTGGTAGAAGAGTAAACAGCTTTTCTTAAGAAATGTTTTTGTATACAGAAGTCTGTCTGTTTGATTTATTTTGGAAATGATATATAGATATAATTCCACTTATTGAAGGTCATAATTCTTGTCCTTCTCCATTCAAATATTATAAATACTAAAGTGTGTTTTTTGATTTGTCTGTTAGTGTTTTCACGCAATAGGGTACATGCATAATTTTTTTATCGCTTTTCTTAACTAAATAACAAAATACCGTAAAAACTATTTCAAAATGTGAAATTAAAATTGATATCGTCAAAGAAATACGTATAATATAGGCATTTTAAACTAGTAATTAGACAGAGAAGTCCGACGTGCACTGTTACGTCACAGCCCAAGTAGCACAACTTAGGTTAACTAGCGGGTATATCACATCTATTTAGATACTTAAGTGAAATATACAGCCATTACTAAGTTCTATATAGGTAGAAAGAACCCTTAAGCAACCAATATAGAAATAAAAGGAGAAAAATTGCAGCCTAATTTTGGTTCTAAATTGAATCCAGAAGAGATCTCACAAGTACCTTAAGTGGCAAAACTATAGGTGAAAGATATGAGCTATAAACGATTCATTCACTCATTGACCGAATGAATAAACGCAAACGTCAAAGTTCCTTTGAGTGGTGCGCCAACAAGTTATGTTTTTTTAATGTTATCTGCCTTTTTAATTTTGGATGACATCTGTTTGGTAAATGATTAAAACCTCACGTTACTCGTAAGCAGTGAAATAAGCACGAAATTTTTGCGAATGTTTTTATACCGTGAAACTATAGTATGGTTTCTTTGTAAATTTTGATGCGTCTTTGATTTGATCAGGAATATTTAAAAAGAGAGTGCTAAATCAAATAAGGAATTGATACTGGTAAGAAATAAATATGTTAAAAACCTGACCTAACGATTTTATATTACGTAAAATGTTAAAATAACATCTTCACAACTATCAAAAGTCTGTGATTATGCGTAAGTGTGATAAAATTACTTTTTAAATAATTCATTTTCAAGGACTCTATTTTGTAAACATGTCGGAACAAGAAAGATCTTACAGTGTTTATTTTCACTTATTTGTTCTCTATTTGGAACTATTAGGTCTGAAAATCACTTATTTGTATCTTGCGAGTGGTAAAGCAGTGAATGCTATTACTAATACCAACTAATACTAATTATTTGCTCTTTGTATTAATTTGTGATGAGTTTAATGTCTGGAACTTTATATCAATAGAAACAAATGTACAAAACAAATTTGTATCAATAGAGTGACGCACGATGAATAAAAGTTTGAAAGAGGCAATATGAACATAAATATTAAATGTCCTAATTTTGGCACTTTTAGTGGTTTTAAATAAGTGAAAATAACTGCTTTTGGTTTCAAGAACCTCCTATTGAGACTTAATTATGCGTTGGAGTGGCAATAACGCTTCTAGGCCTTAAAAGTTGCAATATTTTTCGGTTCCAAAAGGGCCGTTAAATTATCTCTTTAGCCACTATCGGTGATATACTGCTCCATTATACAAGTCATTTTATTATTATTATTTTTATTTTTATTTGGAATTAAAAGTTCCAAACAAGGGTATGTTACCACTTATTTGTAAAAGTTGCTTATAAGTAACTTTAGGGCCTTATATAAGCACTATTGCTTCTTATTTCGTGACTATTAAATCCTGCATGCAACTTTAAGTAGCAAAATCGACTTTATCCAAACATAAGTAATAAAGTAGAAACAAAAAACGTTCCTAAGCAACCAGAAGTGACAGGATGAACTTATGTACAATTTTGAGTTGTGTTTAAAGCTGTAAGTTTTATCAAATACTGTTATACCACTAATTTAGAACATAAAGCTATAAGATAAGCTGCAAACTTCACTAACATGCTGCTTGGGAGTGCACTCCGGCCATATTAACTCCATATTAAATTCCGTTTTGCTACAAAGAGATGGAATGAAAATGTTTCCAGGTGCCACTTTCCAGGCGCCTCGCTCCCCAGGCGCCACGCTCCTCCAGGCGCCACGCTCCGTGCCAGGCGCCACGCTCCCCAGGCGTCAGGCCCATTACACACCTCTAAAACGGTCTCCATAGACTGAAAGAGATAAGGAACAAACAAAATGAAAATGTTTGATGGCTTATATCATGCTTATTTTTATAGCTATTCGAAAAATTATTTTTCTACTGTTTGTTACATGAATGAGCTTTTAATAAAGTAAAAACGAAAATTCATACATATCCCCTATTGGGACTAGCAAAAAAAGCCCTTAATTATTTATTATTTTTCGTTAAAATAGGCTATTCTAAGATACCATATTACTGCGTTTTGCATTTGGATGCGTTTACATTTTTTGCCTAGGTGATATTTAGAATGACGTCACTACTGACTGACGTCTGTACTAGGGTTGGGCAAGGACAAAGTCGAATTTAGAAACACGAATAACTTATCACAGAAATCATATTTTTGAAATCTGACAATTGGAATCGGTTTTTTTTTATTTCTTTTTTATTTAACTTATAAAATAACATTTTACAGTTAATTATTACTCGCCAAACTGTGACGTTTAATGGCGAGAAGCGCTCAGTTTTCAAACACTTAAAGGTGCGTCCACACTTGTATCATTTGCTCGTATCCGATCACCGTGCCGTAGCATGACTGCGTATCGCGCTGCTTGGACGCTTACTGTCGGCGCGCCGATAATACCGCACTCTTCCGATACAAGTGCGTGATACGCGTAGCAAATGGATTTCGAGTGACCGGATCGGCGCAACGTCCAAACGCGTGATCGTGACACGCGTTCATGCTACGCGACGATGATCTGATACGGGCAAATGATACAAATGTGGACGCACCTTAATATAAAACTACATGATATACAAATGAGCCGGTTAGAAAAATCTGCACACGCATCATATTTATTATGTAGGTACTTCGTCCTCGAGGACAGCGCGTCAGCGTGTTTACGATGACACTGGCTTATCTTCGAGGAGGATGTCCTTCAGTTTTGATTTTAAAACAGTTTTACTTATTTAACTTTCGTGTCTAAGTAAATGAATCTTATTAAAAAATTTATTAAGCCTATTCCTCAAAGTGGTTTTTGAATGACCATACCTTGTAAAAAATTGGCTCCCAATTGATGTGACATTTTTCTTATACATAAAATAGAGATTAGATAGTGTTATAGACTACTTTTTAACAGACTTCCAAAAAAGGAGAAGGTTCTCAATTCGACGGAATGTTTACTTTTTTATTATTTTATTTTTTTATGGATGTTCACCGATTACTCAAAGACTATTTGACCGATTTCAAAAAATTTTTTTTGGTATTATAGCAAGTACTTACTAATTGGTCCCATTTAATTTTGGTGAAGATCTGATGGTGGAATCCATGAGGAATTGAAGGAACTCCTCAAATATTTCAGGCATACATATAGCGATTTTGGTATTATAAGAAACATAATAAGCATTTGCATTCAGAAAGTGTAAATTCGTGAAGTGGAACTGATGCAGAAGACCACAGAATGCCATCGGAACTCCTCAATGATAAATGATTTACGGATGGCGACAAAATATCTTGATTCTAAGCAACTTCATTGTCACAAATTTAAATGTTCCTGATGAGAATGGTACCATCGAATTGATTTGATGATGGAGCCGGAAGGTAGGCACCAGATCTATGTAGTAAAATAATGTATCCTAGCCGTGTTTGGGCTTGTTCAAATCGTCACGAGATACACTTTTAAGTAACGATTAACTTAAAAGTGTAAAATAAATAAACATTTAAACAAAAAAATAAAACCGACTCCAAAAAAACTAAAAAGTAAATATAACGCCATAATTCAGTTTCTTCAAATTACTTACAAGTAACCGTTTGTATACTCAATCTATACAGTATATACAATTAATGTTATTTTGGAGTCGGTGCCATCGTGTCACAACTTACTAAAATCGTCAATTTTCAATATTTTACACATTCTTTATATGGCACCGACGCCAAAATAAGATTATATTAGTATATACTGTATAGATTGAGTATACAAACGGTTACTTGTAAGTAATTTGAAGAAACTGAATTATGACGTTATTTTTATCCTGCAAATGCACGATGGCCGAGATGTTAAAAAAATAGTAAGGTGATTGGGGGTAAGACAGCAGTGCGGAGAAATTCGAAAGGGAACTTTATATCACAGCGCCTTTAAGAGCATTTCCGGTAAAATTTTATTTTAGTCGTTCCTATACTTCCGTCCTTTTACATTTCCTCTGTTTATGATAATATTTTTTTGTAATAATCAAATAGGTATCACAAAAGGCTTTATTTACGAGAAAATTATAATTATTTATTTGTCTAACTTATTTTTTTTTTTTAATAAGGTTTGAATGTTGCGGTTACATTATGTTTGCACCTCATTTGTATTAATATTATATTTTCATATTTGTACCAACGCTATAGATACCGGTGTGTCTACCATGAGCTGAGTTTACGATCGGTGCTAGCGAGTATCTCGTATCGATAATCAGTGCACCTCTCTCGCACGCGCCAATAGTGCGAAAGAGATAGACCGCCATCGAGCGCTCGATACTCGCTCGTGCCGAACTCATGGTAAGCGCACTTGTCCAAACTTAACATAACCGGCTAGTTAGGATAGGTTAAGAGAAAGTTTGTATGGAACCCTCGGTTCGCGAGTCAGTCTCGCACTTAGCTATTATTTTTGCAAGGGAACGCTGCACTTTTTAACCGACTTCAAAAAAGGAGGAAGTTCTCAATTCGTCGGAATCATTAAAAACATTTATTTTTAGTTTTATCAGGGACTAATCGAATGCGGTTTTTAAGAACGACATGCTGGCGTATTGATTGCATACCTCCAAGTTAATTGTAGGTTATGAAATAACCACGTGGTCTCAGTAAATGTCACTGGGCAACCACAGTTTGGTAACAACATAATTTACCTTCGCCCTGTTAAATACGCGGTAGTTATATAAACACCAGTATTTTAACCCTGGCTGTTCATTTATTGTGTACTAGAAGGCTTCAGACTTCGCTTCGTGCGCGGATTAGAAAAAGTCATAAGCCCTCCTTTTTTTCTTCAGCATAGTCGGATAAAAGTATCCTATAACCACGTGTGGATACTCAGCTACCCAATACCAAAAGTAGTTGAAATCCGTTTAGCTGATTTTGCGTGAAGCCACAACGTCACATACAAACATCTAAAAAAAAACAAGAAAATTCTATTCAATAACCTTCAAATAGTTTATAATTGTTATCCATATACATGGGTTTACTTTAGTGTTTTATATATTTTGTACATTGTGTTAGTCTTCCTTAGGTATATTATTATATACTTATCCTACTTGCTCAAAGGTCAACTGGAAGAGATCCCTAACAGAGATAAGTTACACTTTGTACTTATATCTTTCTTTTAAGTTGATTGCATTTATAACTATGTACAATAAAGTGTTTACATACCTACATACATAGTCCGTTACATTTTATTAAAATATATTTAATGTAATACACATTTCATTGTTACAACTTTATGATAGTTATTCGAAACTATAAGGGTTCCGTTTATGCCATTTTGCTATGGAACCCTAAAAAAACGAACGATATCTTGTATGACAGCATTTGAACACTCTTGACTAAGGACAACGAAATCAAAATGAGATTAGGAGCTACAATGCCACGACAGATACGTAGATAATCAGATAAACATCTTACACTTATTGTGTGCCTTTTTTACCAGTACCTTTTATATGAGAACCTAAATGTATTTTCTTATTCAAACACAGTTATAGAGTTGGTATACTGTCGGTGTAGTTTTAACTGTACCTACAACCGCAGTGAGTCAACACCCGTGCGGTCTGTCTGTCCGTCGATATCTCGTAAACTAGCCGATAAGCACTCCTTCTTGCAATATTAGTCAAGTTTAAACGTTTTAAACTACGGAAACCAAAAAAAACTTTTAGTTGATAGTATCTAGGAATTTGCACGACTCACTTATTAATAATATTTTCGTCTGTTTCCGCGATTATAACTCATTCAAATAAATCAATTTAATGGAATATTGTGAAATGCTGCTTGGTAAATTATTAAAATAAAAAAATTAAGCCCTTCTGGCACATGTGTAACTGTCTTTACAGATTAGGCCCATCTGGCCGAAGACATATAGGTCTGAGGCGGGCAACCTCATATTTCCCGCCAAGGTATGTAGCGGTTATTTCAAACATGCAATGAAATAAACAACAAAAAAATCAGAGTTTTATTTTTTTAATACGCATAGTGGCAGAATGTCATGATGCCTGTGCCACAAATTTATGTGAAATGGAAATTAAAAAGAGGACTTTGCCGGCCTAGGCCTGCATGATTTGTATGAAATTATATTAACGACCTCTTGTCCTAGCCGCACCTGAAACGTCATACTTCGCAGCCTATTATAAGGAACATAACATCAATATTTCATTGCATGTTTGATAAAAGTATATGACTGCAGAGGCCGGGAAATGTTATTTCGTGGATGAGTACGGTTTTGAAGGACGAGGCGTAGCTGAGTCCTTCGATAGATACGAATATACGAAATGACATTCCTGCCGAGGCCTGTATACTGCTTTTCTCCAAATATGCGAGGAAATTTGACACATGTTTATGTAACTTATTTTCGTAAAAATAACACGGCAGACAATCTTTGACAAAATGAAATTCACGTTCCCGCCTTAATTTTTTTTAAGGATATTAAAGTTAAAACTTTTGGGTCCGAATTGTATATTTGGTTCCACATGAAATATACTAATGAAAATAAATAAAAAGAAAACCCATAGCAATAGTTAATATAAATATATGCATTACTACTTTTAGTTGAATTTTTTTTTAATTCCTAAACGCGCAACATTTAAAAAAACATACCTTTGCTACAAAATATTTATTAGTCCCAGAAGATCATTAAGACTAAATAAACTGTATTATGATTTGACAATAATTATTGTTTTTTTTATTATTATTATTATTGGCATTAACCATGCATTAACTAAACGCAGAAAACAATTAAAGTTCTTTTAAAGTTTTTTTAAATCTCGGTTTTTGTACGTTACAATTGGCTGTATGATGAAGTTTCAAAGTCTTGGATGAAATTAAAAGTAAAAACCTGCACAATAATGTACACTTCCCAGGCCTGTCCGGGAAGTAACGCCACTTTTTTTTAAATTGATTATTTTATCAACGCATATAACGATGGACTCCGCGGTGTGTTTTTACTACATATATGGGAACATTTCTGAGCAAGTTGGACAAAAAGAATTTTAATCAAACCCTTTAGCACCTTACGCTGGCCAAATTTAATTTTATAATGAAAATATTGGTGAAAAAACTACTTAAATCTCATTAAAACTCACGAAGATACAACAATGTTAATAAATTTTTGAACTTTCCCAAAAAACACTTCATACTAAAGCCTTAAGCTTAGTGACGTCACACGGTTAGAACCTTGTATGGGGAAATTAAGAACTTTGTTCTGCAGCTATGTTAAAACTTGCGTTTATCGAAACGGTTTCAACAAAAGTTACCATACATTCGCTGGGTTATTCAATTTAAATAAGACATTTACACGGATTACATCGCATATATTATTTCATTTCATTTCTCGATGTTTCGGAATCTTAACAGCTTAAAACATATTCTTCTTTGTCAAAGTACAATTTGTGGAAACTACCCACTTTGAGAAAACAAATAAAGGTGCCACATATTATGTGTAAAGGCAGTAACATACGTGAAAAATTCTGTACCCCTTGGTACAGAATTTTTATTTTCTAGCAACAGATAAGTTATTAAAATTTATAGTTATTAATATGTTCATACTTTAAAAATGAACATTCCCAACTTTACACGCAAGGTATCGAACTCAAATATATTTTTTAGGATCTTTATCAGGAAACTGCCATATCGCATGTTTTTTTTAATTTATTTATTCAAGTTCAGTCAACATCCCAATAGGGTACTTGACTGACAGATCGAATCAGTTCCTTTTATGATCCGTCAAAACGGTTAGAAAGTATGAAGTTTGAAAGGAAAAAGGTTTATGATGTCATAATTCTATACGGTCAAATTGCATCCTTATTTTTTGATTTTGATCATTTTAAAATCGCCAAGAGCTTATAAATAAGTATTCATGAATGTTTTCTACGTATTTTAAGAAATAACATTTAACTGTAAGCGTGACATCATTTATGTTGACTACAGGAAAGTACCCAATTGTGCGCGAACGTCGTCGCGAGCAAAAGCTAGTCACCCAATATGATTCATCAATAAACCCATCAACTTTGAATGAGATCATAATCAATTATCACCTGCTTATCATGCATAAAAAAGTAGGTATCAAATCCATCTTACATGCATTGCATGCAAATAAATCGGCCATTATCGGAATCAAATAAAAACAAATAAAGAATCGGCGCACGTCATACAAATTTGAATACCTGTCGATAAATCGTGAAGACAAACACTAGTAAAAACTCCAACCCGCTTAAGCTTTTACAGATCTCAGCATCGAATATACAAGCTGTAATAGTATCGAAAGACAAAAACCGTAGTTTAAAAAGTCTCAAGTGCCTTGAAAAACAGTCGTATATAATTTTGAATCGTTAGATACTTTATTATAATCAATGCGTGGGGTATGCTGATGTGTTACGGGAATAATTTGCTTATCTAAGTTAATGGCTTTAGGATCCGAAGAGCATACAAATTATACTATAGTTTAGAATTAAAGATATGCGTTTTTGGTAGTTTCAAGATTTTGCGTCAGACTTACGACGTTTTGAGAAAGTGAATGAGGTACCGAATTAACTTTCGCCGTTTTGGCGTGATGAAGCTTCAAAGACACAAACAAACACAAGAATATATATTGATTCGGTGACCTCCAAATAGTCCGTTTAACTTATTTTTAGGGTTCCGTACCTTGATCGGAAAAAACGGAACCCTTATAGGATCACTTTATTGTCCGTCTGTCTGTCAAGACCCTTGATCTCGAGAACGCGTAGAGGTATCGAGTTGAAATTAACTACTCAGGTCTACGGTCCCTTGATGCTGTGAAAAAATAATTAACGTAAAAAAAGATACGGCCATTTATGCCCCAAAAACGTATATTTCGACACTCTCAAGGGAATCTATATGATAGGGTACTTTCCGTTGACATAGAACTATGTTTGGCAAATAATATTGTGACGTAAAATACTATACATTTCATATAAAATATAATCTTTTGTCGAAAGACGTATTTGGACAGCCCGGTTGCGTTAAGTTTGCACCTCATTTGTATGCAATGATTTTGATATCAGGTGCAAACTTAACTCAAACAGAACCAGGTAATATAATATTGTTAGGGTAAGTGAAAGTTCTTACGGAACCCTCGGTGCGCGAGTCGGACTCGCACTTCGCCAGTGTTTTTAAAGTCTTCACACTTAGAGGTGCGTCCACATTTGTATCATTTGCCCGTATCAGATCAACGTCGCGTGGCATGATCGCGTGTCACGATCACGCGTTTGGACGTTGCGCTGATCGGATCGCTCGAAATTCATTTTGCTACGCGTATCATACAGTTATATCGGACGTGTACGGCATAATCGGCGCGCCGACACTAAGCGTCCAAGCAGCGCGATACGCAGTCATGCCACGGCACGATGATCGGATACGAGCAAATGATACAAGTGTGGACGCACCTTAACATGCAGAATATCGTCTAAAGTTTATTATTGTACTATATTTTTTGTCCCACTCCGCGGAACGGAAGCCTGGCGCCTATTTGGTACTAAACAAATATTTATTTTAAACATACCTTACTTAAAAAAAAAAACACATTTGCATGGGAATATCGTAAATGTTTGTCGATGGATAAAAAACAAAACATAGGCTCTATGAGTTGTTAATGTTCTTCGTTCTTCTTTAACCAGGATTTTCAACCGTTTTCAGCCACAACGGCCACCACCATTTTGTTTCCACATCGTGCTAATTGAACATAACTTCGGGATGTACCTGCAACATCAGCACGCATAACCGCTTAATATACCCACATCGTTGGTAAGCAAATTATTTTTGTTAATTTAATAGTAGGGAAGTTCTACCTGACATTTATTGTGAAGTGAAATGTACTATGATTTTTTTTTGTGATCATAGGGTCGGAGGCTCAGGCCTCAAACTCAGGGGTTCTCCGCAAGACCTGAATCACGTTCATCGGCCTGTGAGCGAGTACATGGCGTGAAACGTGTTCCCGCTCACCGTGTGTCTGTCCGGGATATGGTGACCTGGGTCTTGGTTGGAGTATTTGCTGGTTAGGTGCCGCTGCCTGTTTCACGGTGACCATAGTGTATTGACACCTTACCCACGGAACTCTTATTCCATTTTGAAAGTTATTTAAGTCCAACTACGACATTAGAACATCCATCTTGAACACAAGTACCCTCGGTAGTATGAATTAAGTGCACATCATCGGAATTGGATTATAGCTACTAGTGTAAACTGAACCCTTGTATTTAGATATAGGAGCGGTGTAATAAATACCTGTTTAATATAATTTGTTGTTTCAATTCAAGTACCGCCCATAACGTTTGACGGAGATAAAGTAATTGGTGCTCAAGATTCTTAATATAAATTTTACTCTTTTAATTTAAATTCTTTTAAAATTCTTCCTATATATTTATTACTTTATTTCTGCTCTGGCCTGGCCGACTCTACGTCCGGTCCCTGAGTATATCATTTCTCTAATCTTTGAACAACTTCCGACTAGCTAGTTCCTGTTGTTTTTTTTTTAAATAAGGTACACACCCTTAAGGTGCTTTACCGGGCCTAACCTATACCGTTACAATATACGGACGGACGGACCGATATGACGAAACTATAAGGGTTGCTTTTTTGCCGTTTTGGCTACGGAGCTGTAATAATAGCTATACCTACGGACGGGTAGTGGTCCGTTTATTTATAACCCGCCGATCCGTGCAACTGGTCCGAACGGATCTTAAATACACGGACCTTAATTATCCGTTCCGAACGGGTCAGAAACCCGTGTCCGTACTACACGTACCCGAATACACGAACCGTCTACACGAAACACGTCGTAGACCGAGAGCTCTAGATGAGACCCGCCTCAATTAAATACTACTCACGCATTATCAGTGTGTGTTTGTGTGTGTGTAATGTGTGTGGATAAACTAATAGTTGTACCTAATTTTTCAAGGGCTTATTTAAAAAAAAAAAATATGTTGAGTTGTTGATAAAGCAATGTTGCTATTTAATTATTTCTAAAAGTTATTCCTTTTCCGAGTAATTAAGTGTGGTGAACCATTTTCTAATTGATTTTGATACACAATGTTTATTATGCTTGTGAATATTTAGACGTTGATTTACTTTGTTGTAAACGTAAGGTGCTAAAAATTATACTGTCTACGATAAAAGGCCGTGATGTGTGCAGTTGAATCCAATATTATGTGTCTTCTACGACCTTCTAGTCGGTTACGAGTGTTCGCGTTGTGGTTGTTCATGGGGACTTGTGATACTGTATGTTGTTTGAGACAAACTCGTTCAATGTATATTTGTCGAACTGACGGCACCTGAGCTATTGAGTATAAGGTTTTCGTGCAGAATCTAATAGGCTTAAATAGCATTACTTTTAGGATAACCCTTTGTACACGTTCTAGTGGAAGCATGTGTGTTTTTGCAGCCCCGCCCCAGACTGGTATGCAATAGGATAGTAAAGATTGAGTTAACGCAAAGTAGACTGATTTGAGAAATGTGAAGTCAGAGACGCGTCGTAATTTTTTAAAGACAAATATTAGCTTACGGATACGATCCGAGATATACATCGAATATGCTTCGACCAAGAGAGATGTTGATGATCCCTCAATATTTGATATGCTGCACATTTTCTAATGTTTTACACTTGCAATTGTTAGATGTACTTGCTATATCTGATGTGTTATACGTACAGGTATGTGCTTTAACTGTGAACTGAAACTTTGGCTGGTTATAGTTGGTGATAGAAAAGTTAATATACTTGGTTTTAGACATGTTAAGTGTTAGTAAGTTGTCGTTAAGCCAGTCTGTAACTAGCTTGAAGCCAGAATCTACAACCGTTTGTAGCTCATGCCAATTTTCTCCAACGAATAGGATAGCTGTATCGTCAGCAAGGGGGCAATGTGGGCGTTTGGAATATTAAGGTCACAGAGGTTGATAATATAAATCAAGAATAGTGTTGGGCCTAGGATGCTTCCTTGTGGAACACCGAATTTCATCGTAGAATACTGGCTGAAGATGTCGCCTATGTGCACACATTGCTTGCGGTCACCGAGATAACTTTTAAATAACTGAAAAGGCAATCCTCGTACTCCTAAGCGTTCTATTTTAGAAAGAAGAATGGGAACAGAGACGGTGTTGAAAGCTTTTGCGAGGTCCAAGAAGACAGCAGTACACTTTTTTTTATCATCAAGGCTTTTGGCAATTTTATTTGTGATGAAGCGTACTGCGTCGTCCGTAGACTTGGCCGAATTGGTTTGGAGAAATTATATTATTACTCTCTATATATTTTACTAAGCGCTTATTCATTAGCCTTTCTAAAATTTTAGAAGGAGCTGGTAGGATGGATATAGGTCTATAGTTGTTTACATCGTCTCTGTTCCCATTTTTGTGTATAGGTGATATCACTGCCCTTTTAAATGCACTAGGAAATATTCCAGTTGATAGACTAAGATTCAGAATATGTGTTAGTGGTTAAACTATGAAACTTCTCGTTCTCTTTATAAAATACGTAGATATCGCATCCCACCCTATAGCACACTGTGATTTGAGTTGATCAATACAAACAGATACTTCGTTAAAGTCGGTAGCAAGTAAAATCATCGAATTAAGTTGGCTTGGAATATTGATCAATTTTGTAGCTAGTTCATTTTTAGTAATATTCTTTTGTGTCAGTGTACTTTGAGCTAGTTTGGCTCCTATGTTGGCGAAAAAATTATTCACGTGATCAATCGATTCCTGTTGAAAGTTAAGAGAATTTAGTAATTCGCTAGGGGCCTTGGATTCTTTTTCTAAGTTGCATATTTTTTTAACCGATTTCTATGTAGATTTTTTTTGCTTTTATTTAAGTCATCTTTGTCATGAAGTATTTTAAGTTTTTTCAAGATATTGTTACATGTATTTCTGTAACTTTTGTATTTATTTAGCAAGTCTAGGTCATTTGGGTTTTTACGAACTTTAAGGTGTAATCTGTCCCTTTTTTTAACCAGGGGTGATCCAGCTTCTGAACTTTATTTGTGAGCGAGGGATGATAAATTGTTTAGTGTGCTTTAATATAAATTTTCTTAAAATTTCAATGAATAAGTTTGTGGCGCGATCAGCATCAGTGCATTCCAGAATTGGTTTCCAATCGGTTTCACTAAGGTCTGAACATACAGAATTGTAATCTAGTCAATTAACAGTATGAGGTTGAGGTGAGCTTATGTCAAGACAGTTACTTGCAATAAGTAGGACCGGCCTGTGGTCAGAAAAAGTTATCAACGTGTTGAGAACTAAGGTGGTAGTTGGGTTAGTGGTTTTTATAATGAAATGATCTAAACAACTATTTTCGTGTGCCGAGAGTAACCCGTGGCTTGCCAAAGTATTCAGGTAATCGGCGTAGTGCGGATCAGCACTGCCTGACTTAATATCAATATTAATATCTCCGACGACGGTAATGTTGGGAAAACCGGCTAGTGAGTCGAGCGTGGGGTTAAGAGAGGTTATAAAATTGTGCAATTTTTTAAATGATGGCGAGCGATATATGTTAACAATGGCAGTATGTTGATCCAGTTTCAAAATTAGGCAGTTTGGAATCATTAAATAGAGGTTCTATGAATGTTACTTGTATGTTATTTCTCAAATAAACTACTACTACACTATTTTGATTGTTATTAGTAGTTGTATGCATTTCATAATAGTCAGTCAGGGTTGGTGAAAAAGGATTTGAATTAAGCCAGCATTCTGTTAATACTAAAATATCAACACGAGTGTTTATTCTTTTCAATAATAGGTTTAGTTCATCAATGTTTCGTGATATACTTCGTATATTTTGTGTCATTATAGTGATGGTTCTGCTATTGAATTTAATGTGTTCAGCGCAATCCTCTGGCTCACAGAATAGGGATCTCAAGACATTGACTGTGTCGATGTCCGAGATCACGTCGTCTATTGTATTACAAGCCATTGTCGCGGATCCAACGGTGGGTCCAATTTATGTCGTTGGTTATTTCTGTGAGCCAGAGTGCCCAGAGTATAATATTGAGTGTATGATGTCGTTTGTGTGTGAATGCTGATGGTGTAATTGAGTTTTGCTTGTGGCAGATGAAGAAAATTATAGAAAATATGATATAGATTCTCCCAATAAGTCTTAAGAAAATAGCATTTGCAATTTGACTTAGTTAGAGAAAACGAATCGAAAAATAAGCACTTCCAGGGCGTCATTTCGGAGGGCAGGCAGAGCCTGAGTCATGCTGCATTCAGTAATTGTAATTGATTTTCACTTGAGATTAACATTTCAGGTTCACCCTGGCCCAAACTCAGATACACCCTGCCGTCCCTCGTCCATGCAAATTGCAATTACATTTGTCGTTTTTAAGAAGCTGTCGAGCCATATAAAACCATTTACTAGCTCGGTCAGTCAAAAATTCAGAAACATATATGCCGTGTTTTTCGTTAAAACCCAAAACAGCCGTATTTAGCTTGTCATCTTTATGGCTTAAGTTGTACGCTTTCACCCCCTTTAGGAAGTCTCGTTTCTGGATGGGGTTGCTAAGTTCGACGAGAATTGGCTTCGCGGTGTTCTTTTTGCCTTGGCGATAGCAGTTCCGGATGTCCGCAGCTTTGATGTTTGTGCCCACGACCGCCTGCAACTGAACAACAAGGTCCAGCAGGCTGGACTCACATGGAGGGATATTACGTATTAAGACACTGCTCGAACGGAGTTGACGTTGAATATCGTCCAATTTATTTTCCAAGCTGCATACCTGGAACATTGTTTCGGCTTGCTTCGATTCCAAAATTTCAATTTTGCTCAGTGCTTGTTCATGTTGTTTGGAGAGCAGGTCTATCTTTTCTACTGTCTCCTTGTTTAATGTTTCTATATTGGTATTTTGGGCTTTTACTTCCATTAAATTATTAGATAAACTGTCAAACCTCTGGCCCTGGTTTGCTGCCCATTCCGAAACCATAGACATGAACTCTCGTTTAAATAGGTCAAACTGTTGCAATACTGCGTCATCTGGTTGTTTACGTTTCGGTCTCAATGTAATCTTGGATGCATTCGAGTCGTCGCTTTGCAGGTCCGACATCGAGCTGGATTTTTGTGTAGGAGAAAGCTCTTGCGTCATTGTACAACGTGTTTATTTGGTATTTATAATACACCAATAGCAAAACCTCAAAAACAAACGAAGTTGCTTTGTCCTAAACTGCACGACGATGTTGTTAAAAATCCGTCCGCATTAGTTATGTATCACTGTAGTTTGAGTTCGCGAGAAGAACGTCGTAAACGCAGTGCATAAGCGGGCGCTTACCGGTTTGAGTGAAACACTTGCACTATCACTATTTAGTCGGTACTGTGAGGTGGCTCGTGTATAGCCACCTTTTTCATATCCTGGCCGTTTATTTTAAAATAATAGATTCGAATAAAGAATGTTATGTTTTTGGGTAATGTCATACTGTGAAAAAATATTCATGACGGATTTGACGATCAAAGAATAAAGACGTAAATAGTTAATCTTGTTTGACTACCAACAGCTACACTCCCACAGTATGACATTACCCAAAAACATAACATTCTTTATTCGAATCTATTATTTTAAAATAAACGGCCAGGATATGAAAAAGGTGGCTATACACGAGCCACCTCACAGTACTTCAATAAATAGTCCACTTGTTTTATAAATTAGTTTTCTTAATACTGCTTATTTGGCGCACTGCAATGTTAAGATTTTTTTCCAAGACTGTTGTCCATACTATTAACTTGCTAAATGCTTAAAAATTATAACTTGACAGCGTGTATAAATATCACAATTGAATTAATTAAGATGAGCGATTTCATGGTACTGTTACATTAGTGGTAGGCGAGCGACGAATCCCAATAAAACAAGAGGACTGACCGTCTCCATACAAAAAGCCGTTCCCCGATATGTACAACGCCATCTATGTATAAGAATATTTTTTTACAATTACTCAACTTTGCAAGCATGACACAGTTTTTAAATGTTACGCTTTATTTATTATTACCTATTTGCGAACTAATTGTTACTGTACTATGTTTCTTTGTTATTAACATTGTCAAATGTTTATTTTAAAGCGCCATTTAGTTTTTCCAAGATATCTTCTTACGATCGAAACACGATCCAAAGTATTGCAACTGTCAGTCCTCTTGTTTTAATGGTCCTTCTTATATACCATTTATTACAGCTAGTGTGGGATAGAATAAAAACATGGCTCCACCCAGTTACATGGCAGACATTTAGTTGTACATTATAATTAAATTAGGACACGGAATGCCCCACCGAGGCACAGTATGGGCACCGATCCGTACAAGGTTTCCATCGGGACCGAGTATAAATGCCACGTCAGATTTATCGTAAATTTGTCTGCATATGCGTATGTCGTATTATTTACGCTTGTCCGGCGAAACGAAAGGTTCGACTCGTTAATATGTTGCTACATGAGTATCTCTGGAACGGCCAACTGCAGTGTGGTCTAAGTAATAATCTCTTAACCTCTCACAAATCTCTCCATTGAATATTCGTGCCAATGACGCCAGCGTCGATATTCGCCACATTTCATTGTTAAAAGACTCCAAAATATCATATTAATACATCGTTCTGCCATCATTATTTTAATTTTAAAGGTATATTTTATTGCTGTAGCGTCTGGGTCTCGTTCTTGTAGTCTGACTTCGCGCGGAAAAGGTTAAGCTCATATTTCGAGCTAGAGTCATGTTGCCTGCGAAGCTGAAAGTCCTTGGATCAAATTTCGGTAAGGGCAAATATTTGTGTGATGAGTTTTAATCTTTTTTCCCGACTCATTAATGTTTTCTATCTATACAAGTAAATATATCTATTAAATATATTGCTAATGCGCCTTCTAGTATTTGCCCTTAACGGAATTTCAACCAAGGAATATCAGCTTCGTAGGCAACAGGAGCCAATGTCGCAATAAAGATCCTCTATTCGGCTGTTGTGCAGCTTTTCATAGTGCTTGTTTGCTAGTTAATAAATTTGTGTGTGTCTAAAGTTGATTCACCCTGTTATATCACAGACCTGGTATCCTGCCTTTTCGCCACATTATTTTTCGCCGAATGTTTCATTTGCTAACGGTTTCATTTCCTGACACTCAATTTTCTCAGAAACTAATTTTTTCACAGTGTATTTTCTTATGGTTTTATAGAATGGTTTGGTTAGGTTTGTTTTATGAAAGTTCCTTAAAAAGTTATTCCCAACTTGTTAGCAGTGGTGACATCTGGGATTTATTTCCCATCTGTTACCAGGTGGTAACTACTGGGATAAAAATTCCCAACTGTTACCACTAAAGTGATGGGTGCCATTGGTATTGGTGGTAACAGTTGGGAATTTAAGTTCCAGTGGTTACCACTGGTAGGTAACATATGGGAAAAAAATCCCAGCTGGTACCACTGGCATATGAAACAGTATTATCGCTTTCAGCTTTCCTTTACACCACACGAAAAGATCATTTAGTGATAAAGAATGCCAACATGATTTTTTCACCACACACTAACAAACCATGACTATGAAAAAGTCTTAACCGCCCAGGATTTTTCAACGTTATAAGACTTTTTTGTCGAATTGCAGAATGTATGAGTTACGCCCGACCTTGGCAATATTAAAAGATTTTAATTAAGATAGAACATGTGATGATCGAAGATGGGTTTTGATGGTTTTTAAATAATAAGCAGGTTGGCTAGTACTAGCATCATGTCGATTAACCTGAAATCATACTTCGTAAAATAATAGTTAAGCGTTACACAGCAGATATAGAAATTAACCGGGGTTCCTTTTTTATTTATTTAGGCAACAAACAGTCACAATTAATAACTTACATGGCTATTTGTATCTCGGCTTGCTCACGGGCTCGTACGTCCCGGATTTTTGAGAGGCTTGCGTGGGGATATGGATCCAACACGTAGAGGCTCTTTCGAGAAGTTTTCTGTGACTATACTTCTGCTGGGACTCGCCCCTAGCCATATCAATAAGAGAATACGTCCCTGAATAGATCCCAGCAGATGTTGGAACTATTGCATTGAAAGGAAAGAGATATCGGGCTATGAGATTGTAGTTAGGATGGATTTTTGTTTTGTCTTATTGCAATAGAAATATGTCACCCGCCATAACCACCAAATCGATCGTTATCTGTGGCGGGTGGTGACTCGCCACTCACTTGATGGGCCCCTGTAAATTGACGTGGCTATTAATTAATATGGTAAATGATCTGGAGTGCCATAACTTTATTTAAGCATCTTCAAAAAACCGGCCGAGGGCATGGCAGACCATGCTCAATGTATGATTCCACAGCCGTTTATACGATAAAATGCACTACAGATGAAAAGAAAAACGATATGAAAAAGTGCACTAGCAAAAGAGCGGATCTCCACGGCACTTACCCCTTTTTGCTGAGAAGCGCCATTTTTCGGCAATAACTCAAAAACGGTACATCTGATCATGTTGAAAATAATTTTCGTTGGAAGTAACTATCAAATGAAGCTTTATACTAGTAATTTTATTCAAGTTTTCTGGATATAAGGTTTAGAAAATAGTGGGGAGATTCTAGGAGACGATAGTGACGGGGACAGTCATTTCGTTATTAGGTGTTTTAGGAAATGTTCATCAAATCAAACGTATCTTTTGGCAAAAGTACATTGTGGGAAACGGATCATTAAGGAAACGGTAGGGATGGGAAAGGGTGCTTTGGGAACAGATGTTTTGGGAAACGGACAGAACGTTCCGAAAGTTGTTCCGGCTCAATTGTGCTGTTTCTTTTGTTGGTGTGTTATAAAGAATTGTTGTATTGTATCTGGGGGCACGGCAGAGCCCCCGCCAAGTTGAGCAAAACAGCAACACGGCCCTTACCAACCTTTTCTCGAAGCAGTTTAGGACATTTTCGACCCACCTATAACATCGTTGTGGACAAAACTAGAAGCCTGATTTTCAGTAACCAAACAGGTATTATATAAACACGGTACATTTGAAATTTCATTCAATTTGAACCAGTAGTTTAAAAATTATAACTAGTTAAAGTTTCTTAATTTTGTCTCTCACTCACTGACTGACCGATCATCAAAACTCTTAAGCACTTGTAGCAGACATAGAAGCTTCAAATTTAGAATACAATTAGTGTTTAGTGTAAAAATCTAAGAAAAATCAGAAATATTCTGCAATATCGGGTCAGTTTTCTAAATATCAACTGCATAAATAACGTTAGATTGTTTAGTGCGATTGCCAAGGCAATCTATTTATTTAAAACATAAAAATAACTTGAGACAGAAGGACCCTTAAGTAGGGACTGAATAAATTAACCGACTTGATATTACGGATCTCACAACTTTTTACGGTAGAAGGACTGAGTCGCGGGACTTGGTTTTTTTAACAAGTTATGTTTTTGATATGATTGTCTTTCCATTTTGCCCAACTACTGGTCAAAATATACTGGTTTCGGGTGTGAAATGGACTAATTACTGGAATATTGCAAGACAATTATTATTATAACTTAGTCATAATGACGGTTTAAAGCCACGGGTGGTCCGAACTTATCGAATTATAAGTATTTATAATGTTATGACAAGTGTTAAATTTTGCATCGAAAGGATTCTGACCCCGATTTTGCTTGCGGATTATTTTGACATCAGGGTTCTGTAGGCGTTTAAGTAAACCGCAAAGTTCTGTTAGTAACGATAATAATACTTGCATCGAAAACTTTTAAGAATGTGTATTGTAAGTACATGTAAGTATTTTTTGTACTGTAGACATTTTCAATATTAATTACTTATTTTTCTCAATCTTAATCATAATATTTATATTTATGGTTGTGTAAACGGATTTCAAGTATTTTTTGATACATGGGTAAGGAAAACCGAGTATATAAGGTTGTCTCGATTGTCGGTCGTCACAGCGGTCATAATTGACTATGAACCGGTGTCAAAAAATCGCGAGAGTTATCTCTTAGCTAGATAAAGCTACTTTAGTAGTTGGTATGTTACTTGTTCGTTAAGGAACCCCAAAAATTTACAATTTTAGTCAAGGAACCCTTGTCCAATAAAATTGGTTCCAAACGTTAAATTCTTTTGAGAGCATCGTTACACAGCAATTTTAACGCTCTGCGCAAACGCTTAATCCTCGGTTAAAAACCACATCAAAATGGGCACAGCTTTCTGCCGCTTAAATATTACACGGGGATTATTGAATTGATACTTAGGTATGTTATTCGACTTTTTGGTATACTAATGCATTTAGTATTTGATAATTTATTTATATTGGTTCCCCTTGTTTACGCATATGTTTTTGTCATAATTGTATATCGCATAATCACAATAGGCATAATGATCTATATCATTTCATTAAGCCGAATCCTGTTTTCGCCGAATCTATTTTCGCCGGATGGTCTTTACGTATAACTTTTTAATGCCGAAAACCGACTTTTTTGGCACCAGTCAGCTTCTGTTCGGGGTTTGCAGTTCTTTACTGGCAGCAGTTTTTTATTGTTAGAGGTTAAATTTGCAGCTAACCAAAATTAGGCGATACTAAATTATGCGTATTTACATTCGGACAAATAATGATTCGGCAAGATGAACATACGGCGAAATCAAATTAATATGCGAAACCTGTTCGGCGAAATCAGTTTCGGACGTAAAATAAAATGCGAAATGCACCCATATTGGACAAAAGTCTTCGCTAAAAAGGCAGACTAAACACTGCTAGCACTCTCTAGTCTCTCTACCAATCTTAATTCATTCTTCATAGCATTAAATTAAGAAGCGCACTAAATGCTTTAAGACAATATGTGTCAAACGTTATTTTATTATTCGTCACATTAGGTACTGAATTTTGTATTTAAAAATACCGGTAGGTAGGAGAGCGGGGTTAAAAGTGCCAGGGGTAAGTTGTTCCGATGAGAATAGGAACGCAACTAAAGAACGGAGCAATTTGTATGATGTTTGTCACGAAACGTTATGACACTATGCCGTTGCAGGAGTTTTAATGGCTTCCATTATGATAAAATAGTAGTTATAGACAAAAAAAACAAAATCGACGGAACAACTAACCCCACGGAATATTATATTTTTGCCGTTGATTTTTTCGTTAACTGTTGATAGTATACAATAAATAATCACATATTTTGACGAACTAAAAAATACTCTTTTAGCGTGTGTGAACTGAGAATTAATCTTTGCAGGATAAGTTCGTATTTAAAACGACGGAACAACCTGCCCCATAGCGGGGTTAGTTGTTCCGTTCCGATCGATCTCATAAAATTTTTTTTGGTACAAAAACTGTTTAACGAGGCACAAAACAATATCACTTTTCAGAAACGTATAATCATTCTTTAAATATGTGCGTAAGCCACACAATATATACACTATTTTCATAGCTCAATTTGGTATTTTATGAAAATCAGTTTAGCCCCATACGGGACTAACTAGAGGTCACTGAATCCAAAAATATTTTTAATTTTTATATGTTTATATGTGTTGTTGTGGCTTCATTGCGCCATAAGTCCTGTACGGATTTCAACAATTATTGTTACATTTGGTATCCACAGATAGATATAGGATACTTTTACTCGACTTTGAAAAAAAATAGAACATTATAACGTTTTTATCCACCACGAACGAAGTTGAGAACGCCTTCTAGTATTCTAATATACAAAATATAACCGAGTAAAAAGTATCCTATGATATAGCTATCCCCGGAACAGGGTATCTTCTCAGTATACTTATATACAAAAGTTCTAAAAAAAAATATTTTCTATCTAGAGACCTTCAAATAGCCCGTTTCATTTAATTTTCGAAAGTATCTTTAATGTACATACATTTTATTAATACAACTTAATACCTAGTATTAAGGTGTCCGCAACTTAGTCAGCGGAGGAGAAAAACATCATAACCCTCTTTTTTTTCTTCAACGTAGTCGGATAAAAAGTATCCTATAACCATCGGTGGATAGCCATGTACCAAAAATAGTTGAAATCCTTTAAGCCTTTTTGGCGTGAAGAAGCCACATCGACACATACAAACATACAAAAATTAAGAATAGGTATATGTTTTTGTTTCAGTGACATTGAAATAGCCCGTTCCACTTATTTTTTTAAAATATCTTCAATGTACAGACACTTCATTCTTACAACTTTATATTAGTAGGTATAGAGGTATATAATTTGGTAAAGCTAGTGTGTATTGAATATGCTTGAATCTCAGACCAAAAAAAAAGATGGACATGACGTTACGAATAATCTAGTGAAGCCGTTTTATAGGCATGGTTTTGAAAAATCAGACTACTTCACACAGATGATTTGTTTGTATATGTAATGCGTGAAGTTGGCTATGGCATGGCTTTTATGGCTTCACTAGATTGTTCGTAATGTCATGTCTATATTTTTTTCTTAGTCTGAAGCTTGAATAAGTAATTCCATCAAAGCGTACAAAACACAGAGTCAAGTTGTTGAGAGGCCGGCGGGTGTGATAGAGAGGTCCACGCGAGTGAGACGGCGTATGGAAGGTGTAAAGATGAACACAAAAGTGACGCGCGCTTTAGTGACGGGGAACATGTCGATATGATTTACGATTTGCATGAAACAATGTTTTTGACAAACTAGTTATTCAACTTGCCGGAAGGAAGCTTAAATGTTTTTCAAGCGTATCTTTTTTTAAATTTAGCTTGAAAATTGAGTATTGAATCTTTGATTTACATAAATAATAGTATCTACGTTGATATCTATTTTTCTCTCACATTTGCTCTTAGGTTAAATGGAAAAGATCCCTTAAGGAGATAAGTTACCTTTGTACAAATGTATTACTCTACCGTCTTTGTTTTATTGTTTTTATGTATAATAAAGTGTTAACAAATAAAATGGTCTTTAAATAAAACAATTTAACGGATTATATCGCGTATATTATTTTATTTGAGTTCCCGACGTGAATGAAAGCTTTTCAGCTTTCCATGGTCACGGGTCCCCTGCACCACAGTTTTATTTAAATGAGTAATAATCGCGGAATCAGAAGAAAACAAAATGGTACTACCAAAATTATGTGTCATTTAATTACTTGAAATGTAATTTTTAATTGATAAATGTCTTAATATCTTAAAATCTACGAATTTCGCAGAATCCGCTAATAATGCAGTCCATTCCAGTTTTAAGATAGTGTCCATCATTATCCTTATAAATCGACATTAAAATTTAAGGAGTAACATTTTATTATAAGTAGAAACCTATATGAATAAACCCAGTTATACGTTCAATAAAACACTATTTTTACAAACAATACTTGGAGCGATCACTAGTATATGTCAAAGCATCGATAATTGTGTTTATCGATACAGGCGCTCTACCTGCCATAAAATGTTTTCCCCGTAATTCCAATGTCTGCTTATAGTGGTTAAAAACGTTGTTAAATAACCAATCACTGTTACTACGCTAAAGCTATTAACTTCGGATTTTATCGATAATCGATATCGATGCGCTGCCCACACATCCCTAAAGGTCACGGCCCACCGTCTAGAACGGGTTCCACGGATACGCCGCTAAATAATAATATCCTCGCACAGAAAAAGTGTCTGGCATAAAGGAAATCAACTCCTTTGCCTTAAAAAAAAACTAGCCAGTCGCGAGTCGGACTTACGGACGGAGGGTTCTGTATCGTACGTAAAAAAAGGAAGACAAATTTTCTTTTAAGTATAAAACTACCGAGAGACAGACATATTTAGATTACATTAGTGGTTACGCACATCGTAAAAACCAAGTAGCACTCGATATATTTCGATCCATTACCAGCTGGTCTACAGAGGCGTGGGCAGGGTGTACGGCCAAGGTAGGCAGTTTCTCTGTACCTATATGGAGCCATTGTCGTTCAGGGCTTCAGGGAAGGCAGTAGTGCTTATATGGAGCCATGGTCGTACAGGGCTTCAGGATAGGCAGTTTCTCTGTACCTATATGGAGCCATGGTCGTTCACGGCTTCAGGGTAGGCAGTTTCTCAGTGCTTATATGGAGCCATGGTTATTCAGGCCTTCGGGGTAGGCAGTTTTTCTGTGCCTACATGGAGCCACGGTCGTTCAGGGCTTCAGGGTAGGCAGTTTCTCAGTGCTTATATGGAGCCATGGTCGTTCAGGGTAGGCAGTGCCTTTGTGCCTATACAGACCGCACGCTGGGCTAGCATAACTGTCCGTGACTACGGTTGTCGCGCGATATAGCATCACCCGTCTTTCTCGCGCTAAATAAGACCTTGTAAAAACACGCACACACTGATCATTTACCGTATAAACTGACAAGCGGGCCTATGATGGTTGCGTTTGTCACGCGATAAATAAGAGACATAGCTACCGTCACCTTCTGACACGTATGTGAGTGCGAGAGTGACAGGCGCGTTATCATGTCATTTATCACGTGATAAACGAGACCATCATAGGCTGATATTTGTAATTGAAAGGAAAAATACAGAAAAAGAGTCGCGTATGACAGTTGTGCTAAAGTTGCAGAACCTTAGACCTGAACGACTAGTGGACACCGATGCTGCCCGCCTTGCACTGGTCCTCGTAATGGAATGAAACATCCCTCGCAGTACTCGGTACTCGACGACGTGATTAACCGCTAATCTAATACAAATTACACGTTTCTTGTATGGTTCTCATACTCTTGATTTTTTTATAAAGGTTATAAACTTAGAGCCCTATGACAGACAGACAGAGGAGACTTAGTAACAGGGTTCCATTAGTATCGTATTAGTAGGGGACCCTAAAAAGTTCGCTCTATAGTCGGAATTTTTGAATTTGAAATAAAAACATGAATAGAGCGGTGAAAACAAAATAGGTTTGTTTTATGATTCATACGTTGGAATTTCGTTTTGTCTATGATTTTGAATACGTTTTGATGCTTAAGTATTTAATAGAATTAAAAAGTAAGCCGTCTGTGTTCATAAAAGGTATCATGATATCATCTACACTTTTATGTAGTTTTATAAATGATATGTCTGTAATGAAGATATTTTCAAAAAATAAGTAAAACGGAGTATTAGAAGGATACTGAATCGAAACATGCTAACTGAACGGTCATGGAGTCAGTATCGATGAATTTAGTGACAAAATTGAGATCAATAACCTAAAACTATCAAGTTTTGAACCTATAGAAATAAGTGTTTCTATGAAACACAATTTTTTGTGTTTTTGTGTTTTTAATGTGGGAAAACTAACACCACATTACTACTTATTATGACATAGATACAAGTCAAAGCGCAAAGAAAAATACGATTGTTCTCGCACGTGGTCACACCAGGACTCGAACCCGGTACCTCTCGATTACGCGTTGAGTGTTTCAACCCCTCCACCAGCGAGCACTGTGCCAACCGCCTCAAATGTATCCATCCGCTTTAACCCATGTAGGTAGCTCCATCTATTAGAATACATATTACACCCGTTTTCTAGAAATAATTTAGAATGATTTAATGACATAATTTAAAATTATGAACAATGTAATGTATACAAAATGTATTTATTATTTTACCAACAAAAATCTGAATTTGATTCTGAATCATTGCACAGAAAAAAAAGTAAAACGGCTATTTGGAGGTCACTGAATTTAGAATATTTATTTTTTTAGTTTTTGCATGTTTGTATGTGCCATTGCGACTTGCGACGAAACTTGGCATATAAATTTTAGAATAATTTTCGTATCACAACGGAATCAATTAAAATTAGGCAAATGAAACGCCTTAATTTGCCAAAAACTTTCATCCTCATCCTCATCAGTGATCACGTCAAAAAGGCTAAACAGATTTCAAGTATACTTTTTTTTTACTTTTTTTTTTTTTTTGGTTCAAGTCCAGTATCGTCGAAAAATTTTTTCATTTGTTTCTGATCTTTGTTTATAATAAGATTTCAAGTATTTTTAGTACACAATTAGCTGGCTTAGATACAGATGGTTATAGGATATTTTTTACTCGACTACGCTGAATTTAAAAAGAGGATAATGACTTTTTTTCCTCCGCGAACAAAGTTCAGCATTTCAGGTTAAGCTTCTATAAGACTCTAAGAGTCAATATTTTTTTCCTCTTAAGAGTCCCCAGCACGCTCGGCCGAATTTCACCTTCCCATACAAACGGAGTTTCGTTCTCATTTTGGAACTACGTGTTGGATTGTAATGAAACTTTGCATACACAATAGCATGAGGTATATCTAGGCTTGTAATTACTTTATATGGTTCTAGTTTATAAAACAAACGAAATACAGCAACAACAAGTTTTGTTGTATTTCGTTTGTTTACCATGGTATCTGAAGCTACATAAACTAATTACAGGCCTACATATACCTTAATTTCTTCTAAGTACAAAGTTTCAGATCAAGCTAGCCAGTCCTTTGAAAATGAGAGCGTAACTACGTTTGTATGGAGAACTGACCTTACTGGGGACTCTTAAAGTACAGCACTAATATCTGCCACAACGAAGCGCGCATAAATATCTGACACGAATTTATTACTAGGGCCGTAAGGACGTGTCGGATATTTTCGTCCACTTTGTTATGGCAAAGATAGTATTGAAGATAGGCTAAGTATTAATATTGTAACAGTTAAGAACTATTTAGGTAGAAAAAAATACTGACTGAGGAGTTTGTTCCGGCTTTCTTCTCAACAGTGGTCCCCTCTAGGGAAATGTCGGTAGAGTCAGACTTGTAAAAGTGCCCTTGCGGCCTACTTCTACGAGTATACTATTATAAAGTTATAAAAATGAAATGTCTGTACATTGAAGATATTTTATTCGGCTTCATCACGCAAAATCGGCTAAACAGATTTTCACAATTTTTGGTACACGGGTAGCTGGGTATCTTCAGGTTATAGGATACTTTTTACTAAAGGCGTGGCGTCACGAAAATTACAAGGGAAGCCGAAGTGTATTAATTTACTCATATTTGAAGAAAAAGGTAGTTATAAGCCTTTCCTTGGACAACCCGGTAGGAATTGGCTTATATGGACGCTACGCAACTGCTTTTTATCCGACTACGCTGAAGAAAAAACGGCGGGTTATGACTTTTCTCTCCTCCACGAACGAAGTTACGGGCATCTTATAGTACAGAATAAAGATCATTAAACCTCACTATAGCGAGAAGAGTGCAACATGAAAAAAAACAGCTAATACAAAATAAGCCTTTATTTGTACAAATTATAATCATCATCAGGTTAATTAGAATCATCATCAATAGAAAATTTTGTAAAATGTTGTTTACAATTGAAATAAAACAATTTAACGGGTTATATCGCGTATATTATCTCATTTTAGTTCCCGACGTTTCGGAAGCTTTCCAGCTGTTGTCCAGGGTGGACTGAGAAAAGATGTATTTTCCTCTGTCAAGGTTACAATTTGTGCAAACTACCCATGTTTTTTGAAAAAACATAAATAAAGGTGTACATACATGCCAGATGGGCCTAAGCTGTAAAGACAGTTACACATGTGCCAAAAGGGCTTAATTATTTTATTCTAATAATTTACCAAGCAGCATTTCACAAATGAGGCATACTGAGGAGAAAAGAAACGCTGCAAAGAAAAACTCCCAGGCTACCTCATTACTAATTATAATATTTTTAAAAAAAAACAGAGACTATTAAACTACTTTTAAACAGATAAGATATTTTACACCGTTCGGAAATTAAGGTTTTGCAGTCCTGTGTCTCGCTTGTTCCTTGATGAGATATATTACAGGATCCCAAGCTGGTGGTAGTGATAATCCATCTTCTCTATTGAAATTAGGATGCGTTTTAATCTCAATAGCCTCGCGTAGCATCCTGGGAAAATATCTTTTTTCTTTGGCAAGGATAGAAGGTTTATCAAACTTAATTGAGTGGTTTGGTTTGTCAATGACATGTTTACAGACTGCAGACCTATTACACAGACGGTGCTTGACATCTGCTATGTGCTCCTTCACCCGGGTTGATACACTGCGTTTCGTTTGACCAATGTATGAAAGACCACACTCGCAGTCCAGCTTATAAATGCCTGCACTATGCAAAGGGGTGCTACTCTTCACGGGTCTAAGGTATTGAGACACCTTCTTCAACGGCTTGAAATACGTTTTTATAGAAGCACGCTTCAAGATGTTTCCGATCTTGTCTGTGACCCCTTTCACATATAGTAATACGGCAGGTTTACGCTCGACTGTTGGTTTCTTCATACTGGGATTCTGCTTGGAACGTGGTATCTGGAGCTCGTTGGCTTGAAGCGCACGTTTGACATTCTGTAACTCAGCAGTCAGATGTTGATTGTCGCAGATACCCCTGGCTCTCTGAAACAAAGATTTACCCACTGTAGCAAGTTGACAGGGATGGTGGTGAGATTTGCCATTCAAATACCTATCTGTATGCGTAGGTTTCCTATATACAGTATGACCTATGTAATTTTTAGGACCTCTAATTACTAGCAAATCTAAGAATGTAAGTGAATTTTGATTTTCCAACTCCACAGTGAATTTAATTTTACTATGCATGGAGTTCAGATGGTCTAAGAAAGCTGAAACACTAGATCTAGGTAAAATAGTAAAGGTATCATCTACGTATCTTTTAAAGATCCTCGGCTTGACAGAAGCCAATGAAAGCGCTCTCTCCTCGAAGTCTTCCATGAAAATATCGGCGACGACAGGAGACACCGGAGACCCCATTGCCACACCATCAACTTGCCCGTAGAATTCACCATTCCATAGCATATAGCCAGATGTAAGGCAGTGTTGTAATAACTCAGCATATATACGCGATATTATCCGTTAAATTGTTTTATTTCAATGAGTAATAATCGCGGAAACAGAAGAAAATATTATGTTGTTTACAATGTTGACATTTCTGACGATTTGTTTTTTAATTGCATCGACTCTACTTATGCGTTCAGAATTATCTTCAACATCATTATAAAAAAACGTTTCTTATGGAATTTTAAGGTGTATGACTTAAAATCATTAAATAAAGCTAAATACCATGTTTTCTTAAATCCTCAAAGCAATTATTTAATGATAATTAATATCGAACGAACCATTATTATGAGCAGTTTACGTTTTGTTATCTGTAAAAAGCTACTTAAACACGCACCAAGGTCGAATTTCTTTCCCCACTAGTGGATAAAATGCCTTTTTACCCACTTGTCTTAAAAGATAAAAGAAGGCTTTCCGAGCTAGCGAGGAAAAACGGTCATTAATTTATTGATCTCTTCCAGGCAACCTATGAATAGAGCTCTGTTTATGTAAATACATAAAATAATTGAGCAAAAGCATTATCATAGTGTCACAGATAAACCCAACGTTGTTTCAAGACATTTAATTTAATATTCGCATGCAGACAGGAGATTGAAGGATTTGGCCAAGAAACGCCATTTTGTATAATGAAACAGTTTATCATACCATAACAATAAAGGAAGTTTAAGCCGGTCGAAGACATGTGTGGATATAATTACGTTTAAACCATAGAATAGAAGGCTCTCGCTTTTAGGGTTCCGTAGACCAAAAGGCAAAAACGGAACCCCTAGTTTCATGTCCGTCAGTCCATCAGTCACAGGTATTTGACTCAAAAACTACAAAAGTTGTATAAGCGGCTACTAATTTTGTAAGTAAATAATAAAAATAAATATCTCTAGCGTGATTAATTAAATAATCAATTGTTTTATTGTTTTAATCGAGATAAAATTAGATTAGCTTAACAACAAAAACTGAACAGAAATTATCCGTGCAAAAGCGGCCCCTATTTTGTTTTAAGTAGTATAATGGTAGTATATAATAAACAGTAAGTAACAAACACCCAAGACATTATTTATCCACTTTTTTAACATATTTATATCATTGAAATAAAACAATTTAACGGATTATATCGCGCATATTATCTCATTTTAGTTCCCGACGTTTCGGAAGCTTTCCAGCTTTCCATGGTCACGGGAGGACAAAATTAATTAAATTGTTTTATTTCAATGAGTAATAATCGCGGAAACAGAAGAAAATATTATATTTATATCAGTTAGTACCTAGTGATTGTCTTTGACTAATGGCCAGTGACATATAACTCTACATACTACACCATCGACATTTATATAGTGGATAAAAAAAACATTCAACCCCTACGAAAAAGCAACGTCAGTGCTATAAGATTTTTTACGTCTGAGTGGTTTTTTTGGAGTCGATTTAATTATTGTGAAAAAGTTTATTTTTTAATACGTTTTGTTGGGAAAAGATTTCCACTCTTAATACAAGCTTTTGTTAAATGCTTTAACCATAATATTTTCTTCTGTTTCCGCGATTATTACTCATTGAAATAAAACAATTTAACGGATTATATCGCGTATATTATCTCATATTAGTTCCCGACGTTTCGGAAGCTTTCCAGCTTTCCATGATCAAGGACTGAGAAAAGATGTATTTTCCTCTGTCAAAGTTACAATTTGTGCAAACTACCCATTTTTTGAAAAAACACAAATAAAAGTGTACATACATGCCAGATGGGCTTGATTATTTTATTCTAATAATTTACCAAGCAGCATTTCACTAATGAGGCGTACTGAGGAGAAAAGAAACGCTGCAAAGAAAAACTCCCAGGCTACCTCATTACTAATTATAATATTTAAAAAACAGAGACTATTAAACTACTTTTAAACAGATAAGATATTTTACACCTTTCGGAAATTAAGGTTTTGCAGTCCTGTGTCTCGCTTGTTCCTTGATGAGATGTGTTACAGGATCCCAAGGTGGTGGTAGTGACAATCCATCTTCTCTATTGAAATTAGGATGCTTTTTAATCTCAATAGCCTCGCGTAGCATCCTGGGAAAATATATTTTTTCTTTGGCAAGGATAGAAGGTTTATCAAACTTAATTGAGTGGTTTGGTTTGTCAATGACATGTTCACAGACTGCAGACCTATTACACCGATATATATCAGTCCTCCCGTGACCATGGAAAGCTGGAAAGCTTCCGAAACGTCGGGAACTAAAATGAGATAATATACGAAATATAATCCGTTAAATTGTTTTATTTCAATGCTTTAACCATGTTAAACGGTCCTCAGTACTTTTGAAAATAAAATTACCAGAATTGTTTCAAACTCTCTAAATTGGACCAAATGAGAAAAGATCACCACTTGACATGTAATTATGATTACAAGTAAGGATGCATAAAAACTTTATAATCTTGTACAGTGCTTAAAGATAACACTTCAGAGTCTTCAAAATGCACTTTTAATGAAGGATTTGCGTGTGAAGTAAAGATAGCTAGCTAGGTTTATACTAAACGTTTAATACTATGTATGAAATGATTATGTTGTTGTAAATATTATTCAGCCAGTTTTATACCAGGGGTATAAACGCATGTTCATACTTCACTATAATCGTTGAAATTTTTGAAACTTCCGCCATAACTAGCAAAAAAGCTGATGACTTAGATATAGGTAGGAAGTATTTATTTTTCATTAGAATAATATACAATTTTCATTACCTCATCTATAATATTAAAAAGTTGTAAACATACAATGTTATAAAAAACTGCCTAGTGCGAGTCGGACTCGCGCACCGAGGGTTCCGTACAAAATATATGTTACTACAAACGGCCGTATCTATGAGAATCCAGTGTTAGCAGAGCCCTACTCCTAAGCAAAAAGTACGCAGTATTCGATCATTTTATATTGGATACTGACATAGACAGACAGACATAAAATTCTACTGTTTTTAGTATTTCTTGTAATGGCGGCAACAGAAACATACCTATCATTTGTGAAAATTTCAACTGTCTATAGCTATCACGCTTCACGAGATACAGGCTGGTGACAGGCGGCAGACAGACGGACAGCCAGAGTCTTAGTAATAGGGTCTTTCCGCCATCGTCCTACGCGACAATATTTCCATCCTCACCACTTAGATGGTTGGCAGTCCACAACTGTGCGTTTTTCTAGAAATTTCCTGCCTCGCACGACTGAACTGTGGAATAAATTGCCGCATGCAGTATTTCCGGACCGATGCGACCTCCAAGCCTTCAAGAAAAGAGCGTACTCCCACCTGAAAGGCCGGCAACGCACTTGTGACTCCTCTGGTGATGCAAGTGTCTATGGGCGACGGTGATCGCTTACCATCACGCTACCCGTCTGCTCGTTTGCCCCCTATGCCATAAAAAAAGGGTCTCGTTTTACCCTTTGGGTACGAAATCCTAAAAATGATTGTAACGGACTATTTGGAGGTCAGTAAATCGATTTCTTTTTAATGATTGTATGTGGCTTTATCACGCCAAATCGGCTAAGCAGATTTACTACTATTTTTGGCGCACGGTTAGCCGGGTATCCACAGATGGTTATGGGATACTTTTTACCCTCTCACGCTGTCGAAAACAAGAGGGGTTATGGCTTATTCTCCTCCGCGAACGAAGTTGCGAGAACCATCTAGTTTATCCATAAAGGAAGAAAGCTTTATCATCCGTCGTAATCAACCTATACGAATTTTATACTTTTGTATGTAACTTGCATAACTATCTTTTTCTTTTACTTTGCATTCAGTTATCCATTATCAGGGACGTAGGGCTCTCAGAAGGGATTTCAAACTATCCCGATCCTGCGCGGCCACCTCAATTTCGTCAAGGCCAGTTGATGCAACTTCCCTGTTCACTGTGCGCCTCCAGGTGGTGCGGGGGCGGCCTGGCCTTCTTTTCCCAAAAGTCTGCCACGTATTTGTTTTTTTTTTCTTTCTTTTTATAATACTAAGGTGGCAAACAAGCGTACGGCCTGCCTGATGTTAAGCAGTCACCGCAGCCTATGAGCGCTTGCAACGCCAAGGGCATTACGTGCGTGTTGCCGACCCTTTAAGAACCTATTCACTCCAAAAGAACCCCGTACTGTAACATCCAGGGAAAACCGCGGCAGGTCATTCCACATTCGGAGTGTGCGCGGTAGACAATTTCTTTGATACCGCATGGTGCGCGACCATTTTGGTTCCAAGGTGTGTGGATGACCATCCTGCCGATGGCGAGCGGTGCGATGGGAGAAGGAACGTGAGATTTTGCTTGGACAGATGACTATCGGGTCTTCGCAACACATGTCCAATGCAGCGCCATTTCCTCAAAAATATCACCTTGTCGACAGGATGTTGGCCAGTCTGATCCCACAACCTAATGTTGGAGATGGTCCTTGGCCAGCAGATTCCCAGGATTAATCGCAGTGCATATTCATATTATACGTATATCATAGAGGTACAATTTATCGATAAATAATATCGTTAGGAAATTTTGACGACTGGTTTAGCTGACAGACCGATTTAACTCAGTGGGAGTAACGTTGCCTGCGAAGCTGAAGGTGCTGGGTTCAAATCCCGGTAAGGGCAGATATTTGTGTGATGATCATTAATATTTTGTTCCTGAGTCTTGGGTGTTTTCTATGTATATAATTAAATATATCTATTAAATAAATCATCGTCTAGTACTCATAACACAAGCCTTATTGAGCCGCCATGGGACTAATTCGATTTGTGTAAACATTGTCCTATAATGCTTATTTATAATTTATACCTCGTTATGATTTATTTCTAACTTAGAAACAAAGTTGCGGTCACAATATAGTCTTTAAATAAACCTAAAGTAAAGAACCTAAGCAGATTGTTACCCGCGTTAAGAATAATTACTTCTCACTTACAAATTTAAATTAATGTCCCGAAATCTTAAGCACTACACTTAATCAGGTAAACGTATTTTAACTTGATTACTTTACAGACCTAAGTATAATGGTCCAGACATATTAGTTGATCGCATCTCCTGTGATATTTTGCGAAACATCTATGCTACATATTACAATAATAAAAAATAATTTCATAAAAAGGGTGAAAATGAATTAAAAAATGATTTTTAATTCAAATTTTAATATGCTATAAATATAAAAATGTTTTTAGCATATTACATTAAAATCGCTTTAAAGATTTTAACCAATTTTGGCTGAAAATTATTGCTGGCTGGGTCACAAACCCGAGAGCCAAATTTAGACACTTAACCACTGACAATAGATAAGAATAAAGTTTTCAACGAATGGGTTAAAAAGACAGTTTTACAAGTTAAAATCTACCAGCGCTTGGTTGTTGTACGTAATCCACGAAATTTCACTTTTAAGCGCTCCAATGAATACATACAATGCTCGCTTATGCTCGTGATCACGCGGGGCTCTCGCTCCAATTAAATAAATATTACGAGACAATTTTACACAAATCGAACTAGTCCCATGGTAAGCTCAATACGTTTTGTGTTATGGGTACTACACGACGATATACCTAATAAGCATATTTACTCATATATAAAGAAAACATGCAAGACTCGGGAACAAATATTTGGGAACAAGGATTTGCACCCAGGACCTTCAGCTTCGCAGGCAACGTTACTCCCGCTGAGCCAAACCGGTCGTCAGATCATTAAAAAAAGCGGCCAAGTGCGAGTCGGACTCGCCCATGAAGGGTTCCGCAGCCGTTTATACAAAAAACTGCACAACAGATGAAAAAAAATACGATATGAAATAGACACAAACAAAAGAGTGTATCTCCCCGGCACTTACGTCCTTTTGCTGAAAAGCGCAGTTTTTTGGCAATAACTTAAAAACGGTATGTCCGATCATGTTGAAAACAATTTTCGTTGGAAGTATTTATTAAGCTTTATACTTGTATTTTTTTTTCATATTTTTGAATATACCGTTTAGTAAATAGAAGGGGGGTCACAATTTTTGCTACTTTCGGAGCGAATATTTCGGAATATATTCACTAAATCAAAAATTGTTTTCAGACACCTCAAAGTGTTTTTAAATGAACTGTCGAATGATGTGCCACACATTGATATCTGCAGAAAAAAAATTTTTTTGGTGTCGGTTACATTTATGGGAGGCACTCCATAAACTCCAACTCCCTAAAAATATACATATATTTTTTTATTTAACTATTGAACTAAGTAGCAGTTTACACACGACACCTATGCTCTAAATTTCATCAATGTACATCTTATACTTTATGAGTAAAATGCCTGTGACATACGGACGGACAGACAGACAAACAGACATACAGACAGACAGACATGACGAATCTATAAGGGTTACGTTTTTGCCAATTTGGCTACGGAACCTTAAAAAGAGCAATTTCTTACTTGAACAATTTCTGTGCGAAGTCATAAGCTGAAGCGGACAGGCAGTAAGCTAGACCCTGCGGTCCTGAGTTGACCTGTGCAAATGAGACGTAAATCCTCGCAACTGACACTCACTTATGGCTGCATAAGTAATGCGGGCAAATACGGGGCACAACGCTAGGTTCAATGTGTCTGGAGCAGATGCAAAGGTGACCTTTTACAACTTAATAATCAAAATTGATATTGTTTTGGATATCCTTTTTTGAGAGGAGAACGCCAACCGTTAAATGTAATGTGTGGTTCCACCTTGTTTTATAGAAAAAAATTGGTTGTCTGTAAAGTCGGTTTTTGGACGATAATTTTAGGTGATAACGTGGAAGAGAAATAGATGCGTCACAAGCCGAACGCTTGGCTCGTGTCAAATTGCTCGGCTCGTGACTATGAGAGGAACGTGACACTTATTCGTGCGTGCAGCCGGCGTTCATCGATTTATAAGACGTTAAAAGCATTTCAATTCTTCATTTCGTCGACATATAATAAATAAATACATAAATAAATATTACGGGACAATTTTACACAAATCGCTCTAGTCCCATGTTAAGCTCAATAAGGCTTGTGTTATGGGTACTAGACGACGATATATTTAATAGATATATTACTTATATACATAGAAAACATCTAAGACTCAGGAACAAATATTTATGCTCATCACACAAATATTTGCCCTTACCGGGATTTGAACCCAAGACCTCAGCTTCGCAGGCAACGTTACTCCCACTGAGCCAAACCGGTCGTCAAATATTATAATATATCATTTCATAGTAAGCATTTTTCTCTGAAACCGTTAATAATTTGGGATTATAATAAAACAAACCTAACCTAATGACTGCTACATATACAAGCTGATTATTTTTAAATTTAAAACTAGTGACATGACAAACAAATTAACATATTACAAAATATAAATTCGAACTTCAAATGACTTTTCCACGTTAGCGGATAAAACCCACTCTTCCACGTAGATTATAGTTGAATCATCGAGAGCGTGGAATTGCATATGTAGTAGTATTGTTTGTTTACAGGCATTCTATATTTGAATTTTCTATTTTCTTGTACTATCAGCATACAAAGAGGTTGTTATATATATATCGAAGAACTAAAAACAAAAATAATGTCAGTGTGAAATTGTCAATATTATTTACGTTGTGCGTATATTTTTACATCTGATTTGATTGTATTCTCAATTAATTATTGTGTCCGCCCGTACGACTACAAATAATTTCTATATTTAAAAAAAATATGGCTGTAAGTAATTTTGGTCCTATTGAGAGTCAAAGTAAGCAAATAATTTTCAACTCTTATAAATATTTTGAAAATGAACTGACGAAAAATTTAAACTTGCCTTACAGCGCTGCCCAGTTAGTTGAAAAAGCTACAGGTGTTTGTCTCTCTACTGTTTATAACATTGTGACTGAGAGCAACAGCGAGAAATTCGCAACAACAAAGAAATTCACCTCCCCGAAGAATAAAAAGTTGCGTCCTTGTCCGTCATCAGCAGTAGACGATTTTGATCAGGAAGTCATCCGGAGAACTATATACAATTTTCATCTGTCCCATAAGCAATTTCCAACCTTAAAGGGACTCCACTCTGTGTTAAAATCCGATATAGATTACAAATTTGGCATTTCCACCTTACGAAAACAAATACAAAAATTAGGATTTAAATGAAAAAGACCGAGGACAACCGAAAAATATTAATGGAAAAACACAACATACGACTGCTAAGAATAAATTACCTTATCAAAATTGCGGAATATCGATCTCAAGATAGACCACTAGTTTATACTGATGAAACCTACATCCACACTTCACATGTGTCCGGAGAAGCTTGGACCGATGGAACAGAATTTGGTGTAAAAAAACAAATCAGTACAGGCCAGCGGTTAATAATATTGCACGCAGGAGGAAAAGATGGTTTTATTCCCAACGCTTTGTTAATGTTTAAGGCAAACCAAAAAACGGGAGATTACCATGACCAGATGAACTTTGTCAACTACAAAAAATGGTTAAAAGAAAAATTAATACCGAACCTCAAACCGAATAGCGTACTTATCGTGGATAATGCGTCCTATCACAACAAACTTTTGAATCGTGCTCCAACGTCAAATTCTAATAAACAAGAAATGATGGATTGGTTGACAGAACACAACATTTCGTATAACCGGTTGATGTACAAAACCAGTTTGTATGAATTAATTAAACAAAATAAAGAGCGGTTTCGCGAGTACCACATAGATGCAATTTTAAAAGAACATGGCCACTCCGTATTACGATTGCCACCGTATCACCCGACATTCAATCCGATCGAAAATATTTGGTCCATGGTAAAAGGATATGTAGCAAAAAGAAACGTTTCATTAAACATGCAAGGCATTATGAGTTTAGCAACTGAACGAATGAATACCATCACTGCTGAGGACTGGGAAAATATTTGTCACCACGTCGAAAGTGAAGAAAATAAATATCGATGTCAGGAAGGAGAAATGGATCAAATAACAGACAATTTTATTATCAATACTTGTGACCGCTCAGATGAAGAACATGATAGCGAATAAAAGAAAAAAACAGAGGACTACTACTTATTCCACTTCTTGGGTATGTCATTTTATTAAGTTAAGAGAAAATTATTCTCCTTTTGTTGCAAACGGTACAACCACTGCAAATGCAATTCCATCTTCTCGATAATTCAACTATACTTTTACGAACTAGTGAGCTGAAAACAAATGAACATATAACAAAGTAAGTGTTTTTTCAAAAAATTCGTTATTGTGACAAGCTTTTATTGCCGACTGTACTTTGCTTTGAACATCCATCAACTACTCACCGAGACAATTCTAAAGAGCCCAAACTCGGTAGGAATGCATTATTTTATTACAGAGTTCCTAATGACCACCTTCCTGCTCCATCATCAGATCAGCTCGATGATATCATACTATTCGGCGACCGGTTTGGCTCAGTGGGAGTAACGTTGCCTGCGAAGCTGAGGTCCTGGGTTCAAATCCCAGTAAGGGCAAATATTTGTGTGATGAGCATAAATATTTGTTCCTGAGTCTTGGATGTTTTCTATGTATATAAGGAATATATCTATTAAATATATCGTCGTCTAGTACCCATAACACAAGCCTTATTGAGCTTACCATGGGGCTAGTTCGATTTGTGTAAAATTGTCCCGTAATATTTATTTATTAATTATTTATTTATGGTATTATCAACGGACTTACTTAAGCATGCCAAATTTTACCTCAAATAGAAACCAGGAAATAGGTCAAATTTAACTTGCAAGATTCCACCCGTTCGCACATAGTTGCTTGAAATGTAAATTATATAAAAGCTTTGTAATATAAATTCGAACTTCAAATGACTTTTCCACGCTAGCGGAAAAAACAAACTATTCCACGCAGATTTGGCGCTGTAAAAGGAACTTTTCCCAAGTAGTGGGCTGAAAAGAAATATTGCAATTTAATGAGCTAATCTTTAGGTTTGAGAACTAGAATAGCTTTTTACATTGTTTCATTAAAAAATAATGATATCACGATAATTAATTAAAAAAAGCGGATGTCCAAAAACGGAATAAATGTCCCAGATAACTTAGTTAAGTTATTTAATCTCTAGAGTGTGGGTTGTACGAAGCATTTTTTTTCCTTTCGTACACTTTACAACTTAAATAACATAATAAAGTTGATGCTGGAGTTTATTGGTGTTTTTATTGCGACTGATGTTATCGAGGTGTTGTGAAAGGAGCCGACAGGGTCAGTGCAATATACAATCCATGCCTGGGAGCGTCCATTGATTACGTGAGGCAATGTTGGCGATTCCTAGGGTTCCGTGGCCAAAATGGCAAAACCGGAACCCTTATAGTTTCGTCATCTCCGCAACTTGTGCGTCTATTCGTTCCCTCCGAGATCAAATTTGATTTTCGACCGCGTGATCGCCATTTGCTAGCGGTGCCAACATCGCTAACAGTGTCTCGTCGAAATTCCCCTCTGGTTCGCGCCTTGCTCCTTTTAAATGGGCTCCTCGCATCAGCACCCGAGTGTGATGTATTTGCTAGTAGAAGGGTAGTACTGCGTGATGAATGTTTGAGGTTCTGCGAGGCGATGGATGTGCGTGCCTCCTCAATTTAACTTAATTCTTGTTAAATGTAATTTTATGTCTTAAGTAACTTATTTGTAACTTCACAGTGCTTTAGTTTTAACTGTTATGCTGTGAAATTAAATTGTAAAACAAATAAATAAATAAATCTCCGTCTTTATGTTTACTCAAAAACGGCTAGATGTGTATTGCTATGGAGTATGATGTCTTGTGTATAAGCCGCTACTTATTTTTGTAGATAAATAGCAAAAAAAAAAAATTCTAGGGGGCGTATGTAACCGAAGCTGAAAAAAAATGTTCAGCAAAGTTCAAGAAATGGCACATATTTCGACACTTATTCTTAGAACAATTTGAAGTTTCTAAGATTTTTTTTGTATAAGTGAATATTTTCGGAAATAATCGATCCGAAATTCGTATAAATTGTCCCCCTTCCCCCTTCCCTCTATTGTCTAAACCTTATGTTCAAAAATAGAAAAGATAAAGCTTGAAATATTTTTTATTGTTCGTTCGTTCTTCACTTTGACCCCTAAGAGACCTTTATAAATCTTAGTAGAATTCAATCAAATTATTATATTTAATTTTATTTCATATCGTGACGCCTAGAGACGTTATACATCTCTGAGAAAATTATTAGTTTATATTTTATATTAACATTGATCTGGAGAATCTGTTCATCTCGTTTGCGTGTACCAATTATAAATTAGTTATAACACAATTGTAAAAGTTTTAAGTATAATTAAGACAATATTGTAATAGTTAAGAATTATTTGAAAAAATGACTGACTTTTGAGTTTGTTTCGGCTTCCTTCTCAACAGTGGTCTCCTCTTAAGAAATGCCGTAGAGTCAGACTTGTAAAATTGCCCTTGTGGCCTACTTACAGAATAAACAATTTGGATTTGAATTTTAATAAATATTAACTATCTGTAAGTTTGACAGAATATATAATACCTTCTGTATTAGTTATTCTCTCAAATGTAATTCGTCAAGACAATGGACTGTCCATTTGGGATTGCTGTCAATGACTGCCAATATAGACTGACTGACGACGATCACAGCGTGCGCCCTCTAAGGGATAGAACAATTGTAGATCCTCACAAAGCACACGGTACCTAAATAACATGTACAGTCGGTCAAGAAATTAGTCTACCACTTTAGAACTTTAATGCTCATAAAATACAGTCGAAAAGTGGTATTCCAATTTCTTAGCCAACTGTACAACATGGAGATACAGTCAGCATCAATTAGTCTATACTATCCAAAGCAATACATTTATCGCCACTTATAAAGATTCGTGTAAGCGGTCTTATCGCTAAAGATATCTATAAATCTCTTCTAGACAACCTTTGGGTAGCGGAAATGATACAGAATAGCTAGGAATGAGTAGGTGGTGAGATAAGATTATAAATAATACAAAAATAAATAAAAGCATTAACGTACATATATATACGACTATATATGTACATATATGTATACATTTAAATATATACAAAAGAAGAAAGTAAACTGTGATACCGTTGACATTAAACTGATTAGAAAACCGGCAAAAATGTACAGTTGTTTCTTTAAACAACAACAAACAAAAAAAAATATTGCTAAAAACATCCTATACTGTACTGTGGAATAAATCGTCGCCTTCAGTGTTTCCGGACCGATGCGACCTTCAAGCCTTCAAGAAAAGAGCGTACTCCCATCTGAAAGGCCGGTAACGCACTTGTGACTCCTCCGGTGATGCAAGTGTCTGGGCGACGGTGATCGCTTACCATCAGGCGACCCGTCTGCTCGTTTGCCCCGTATAACATTTAAAAAAACTATATGCCAGTAAGAAATAAATAAACTGGCCAAGAGCGAGTCCGACTCGCGCACTCAGGGTACCGCACAAACATTTCACTTATCTCAACTTAGGTGGGTGGGTAAGTTAAGTTTGCCCCTGGTATATACAGGGTGTCCCTAAAACTAACGACAAAATGAAGACGAGTGATAGAACAGCACATAATAAGTAAAATTGACTTTAATAAAAAAAAAACATGGTTTTCGAGATTTTGCCCCTTTTTAAAAGCGAAACATTACAAATTCTTTACGTTTTTGCTGTGTGCATATACTGTTTTTCGCTTCTCAGCTAAAGGACTAAAAGTGCCGTGGAGATACGCTCTTTCGCTAGTGCACTTTTTCATATCGCATTTTCTTGTATGAACAGCGGCGGAACCCTACACTGAGCATGGTCCGACATACTCTTGGCCGGTTTTTTGAAAATATCTTCAATGTGACAGACATTTCATTTCTACATATATTATGCGGGAAAAATGTGGAAAAAATATCATTCCCCTCTTATCTCCGAAGTGTACTGGACGAAAACATTGCATTTTTCTTGAATTATATATATTTCGACGACACGTTTGCCTCAGTGGGTTATACAACGGCTTTCGAAACTAGCGGTCCCGGGTTCGAATTCCGGCCAGGGCAAGTGTTTGTGTGATGAGCACGAATATTTGTTAATGGGTCTTGGGTGTTTACTATGTATTTAAGTATTATAATGTATCTATATATTATGTATATCATCGCCTAGTACCCATAGTACAAGCTTAGCTTAGTTTGGGGCTTGGTCGATTTGTGTAAGATTGTCCCTGATATTTATTTATTTTTTATTTATTTATTTACTAGAGGGCACCTTCTAGTTAGCAAAAGAGAAAAAGTCATAACCCATTTTTTTTCTTGGCGTAGTCAAGTAAAAAGTATCCCATAACCATCTGTAGATACTCAGCTACTCGTATACCAAAAATAATTAAAATCGGTTTAGCCGTTTGACGTCATGAAGCCACAACGACAGAGAAACATACACAAATTCGAAAAAAATTTTTTCGGTTCACGGATCTTAAAATAACCCGTACTAAACACTTATTTTTTTTTACATTTCTTCAATGTACAGACATGACGTCATTCCTTCATTGTTGCGCCAGTAGATACCTAATGCTTTAAGCGTTTTTAAAAAACATGAGATAACGAGCTGTACCCTATCATCATCCAGTTTATTTTGCACATTTTGCGGCGATAATATTGCTATAGCTGTGCGCATGCCCATGTCGAGTCCAGTGCGTGAGACGACGGGGCCGACGACCTGTTTAAGATATTAAATAATACCTAAACATGTGCTCTAACCGCGGCGCTGGTAGCTGAATATGAGAACAACACTGCACGCACCAGGGCTGCCAGCTCAACAAAATATGACATTTATACTATTATAAAGTAAGCAATATTTACAGGCCTCAGGAAAACATATGAGAGATAGGGGTTGCGATCGCAGATCTGCTTCGCACCTTTTTTTTACATGGAGCAATCATCATATGATCCTCTCTCCACGGGGAGGAGAGTGGGTATGTCGGGCTCCACTGAGAAGCAGTGGCCTACCGACTAAAACTCCATGGTATGCCCACGGCAGCATTGGCAGGGGTGACACTTGTAATTAGTTCATATGAATCCAGTTTATAAAACAAACGAAATACAGCAAAATCAAGTTTTGTACGAAAAACTTGAATTCGCTGTATTTTTTACTATAGTATCTGAAGCTACAGAAACTAATTACAGGCAGACGAATGTTTCGCAATCAGATTGGAAATATTCTGAAAAAAGGCCAAGTCAAGAGTACTCAAAACCGGCGAGCATGCATTGAAGAGATTAATGAATGTTGATGAAGCGGCAGTTGTATGCCAGGACCGTAGCAAATGGAAGGAGGTAGTCTCTGCCTACCCCGTCGGGGAAAAGGCGTGATTGTATGTATGTATGTATATATCTTAACTTATATCTAAGTACAGAGTCTCAGAGCAAACTAGCTAGACGTTTTAAAATGAGAGCGTAACTACGTTTGTATGGAGAACCGAGCTTAGCGGGGACTCTTAATGATGTGGTTTTTGTATTCTTTTTTTTGTGTGTTCATTTCATTTATTTTGACGATGCGGGTTGCGGATAATATTTTGAACAATTGCTTAATATGGACTAAACCTGCAGTGGATATATTTTGTTGTAAATGGTTTTATGTAATAATAAAATAATTTTCATATTATAAAGTTGTAATAATATTTTCAGCATATTAAAGATATAAAAAAAAACGGTTAAGTTCGAGTCGGACTCGTGCACCGAGGGTTCTGTACAAAATATACGCTACGTACGGCTTATCTATAAAAATCCAGTGTTAGCAGATCCCTACTCCTAAGAAAAATGTACGCGGTGTTCCATCATTTTATATTGGTTACAGATATAAATAGACAGAGATAAAATTATACTGTTTTTAGTATTTGTTGATATTAGCGGCAACAGAAATACATCATCGGTGAAAATTTCAACTGTCTAGCTATCATGGTTCATGAGTTACAGCCTGTTGACAGACAGACGGACGGACAGCGACGTCTTAGTGATAGGGTCCCGTTTTACCCTTTGGGTATGGAACCCAAAAAAGTAAAACCTACGGAAGGCTTGAAGATCACTAAATCGAACTTAAGAATTTTTTCAATTAAGTGATCTCCGTTACAATCATTTTTTTGTAAATATTTTCAATGTCATTTTACAACTTCATAATAAGTAGTATAGATGTATATTTCACATTAAACAGGTGGCAGCCCTGGCCGCTTGCGGTACCGGTGTAGGGCTTGTACAACTTTTGTTTTTATTTCTCATGAATATTATTTTTTTAAAGTCGCGTCTTATCTGTTGCGCGTTATTGCTTTATTTCGTTATTAACGTGCAGTACGGCGATTTTGCTAAGACGCTGCATAGTTTAAGGTCTGTCCTCATATGACTGATGGATATTGTTTTGAAACTGCACTGATTGTTCGGTATAGTATTCGTTTCTTTAACAAATTAAATTGTGGCCTGCATTCTTTCCGGACCGATGCGACTCGACATCCGGACGATTTTTTAGGGTTCCATACCCAAAGGGTAAAACGGGAACCTATGACTAAGATTCCCTGTCTGTCCGTCTGTCTGTCTGTCCGTCTGTCACCAGGCTGTAAGTCACGAACCGTGATAGCTAGACAGTTGAAATTTTCACAGGTGATGTATTTCTGTTACCGCTATAATAAGAATAATTTTAAGTCCGATGTCCCTGCCGCGCGCACACTTCATACCCAACCCCGCTGTCTGATTATTTTCAGTATAATGCAAATTCATGATGAGTATGAAAATGCCTCGCAAATGCTTGCGCGGAATACCTCAGTGCCTCGCGAGGCATATAATATTTCATGCTCAGATGAGAACAATGCATTATTATGACGACATGTTTAGCTAAGTTGGCTACTCTTAGCCGACGAAGCTGGCGGTCCCGGGTTCGACACCCGGCAAAGGCAACAATTTGTTTCTGGGTCTTTAAAAAAAGTCATAACCATTTATTAGGTCAGCGTAGTCGGTTATAAAATATCCTATAACCGTTCTCGGATGTAGGTACAGCTATTCCATTTGCGCCATTTAGATAATTGTAAATAGAACTCTCAAAATGACAAGGTCAAAGAACTAAAACGTGCCAAAAATTTAATAATTAATTTAGTCGTCAAGTCTTTCAACATTACACTAAAATGTGTACAGCCATTTTGAACCTAATATAATATTGTTTTAGGCGCTTTTGTTAAAGCAAAAAAACATATGTATGCCGTTGCGAACTATAGAATTCTGTTTAAAGTTTATGGCTTTCAAATAACATACTAGGTATTATTATAAAGTTGTAAAACTTAAAGTTTGGATTTGGAGGTCAAGTAAAATATTTTATGTCTATTTTTTGTATGTACCTATGTATGTGTCGTTGTGGCCTCATCATGCCAAATCGGCTGAACGGATTCCAACTATTTTTGGTACATGGATAGCTGGGCATCTACAGATGGTTATAGGATACTTTTTATCCGATTACGCTGAAAATTTGAATGATTTCCTCCTCTGCGAACGAAGTTGCGGGCACCTTAAAGCAGTGCAATATGAGTGTAAAACTATGCTAATGTTTTATTGTTTTGTCTACACTTTCGTTATAAGTAGTAGTAAATTACATAGGGGAAGTTTTTTTTACTTTTTACAGTTAGTATTTAAATGTCTATTTAAAAGTTAACTCGTGTTCTACAAGTCATCAAAATTATATTATTTTAATTAATATTTGCTGTTATTGTACATGTTTTATGATAAAAGGAGGTTAAAGGATTATTTTTACTCGATTACGAAGCAAAAAATATTTCATTATGACTTTTTTCTCATACGCGCACCAAGTTTCGGGTAACGTTTAGTAATATAATATAAAAAAATATAATCATTAAATAAAAACATAAGCATAAAAAACTGGCAAATTCTAATTAGTCTTGTGTCTATTATTCTAAAGAGTGATCTCTTTCAATCCGGATTATACACAGTGCCCGTGAGGAACCCGAAAGATGCAGCAAAAAATATTATCCCAGTCAAATCCAGCTTAGTTTTGAAGAAATTATAAATGTCCTGTTCATGTAAACTATTTATTGTGATTACTAAAGTGCATTAAGCTCTTTCTCGTAGCTACTGACACCATCAAAATGACAGCTACCACTCACCTAAGTCATCCTTTTTTTGAAAAAATATCGTTACAGTTTCATTAAAAGGAATTTTTTCATAGAGAAGCGAAAGTTATTAATTTCCTATTTTTAATTGACCAAACTAGATTTTTCTTATGTTTGACTTAGAATCATATAATATTTTTTCTCCTAATAATTCAGGAATCCGTGTTATTTTTTTTTAATCCTCGCGAGCACCTTGTATGACTTTAACAATTTAAAAAGCAATTTTAACACTGACTGTACCTTCACACAAAGCTATTGTGCTCCAAAATTACATACGCATTCATAAAATGTCTACATACGATCATTAAACACTAATCCATCCAAACTTTTTACAAAACTGTCAAAATCTAGACAATAACACCAAAATCACACGATCCACAAACTTATAACCATAAAATAAAGGCTATTGTTAAGGGACTTCACACTATAGAACAATATTCTGTGCCGTCATTTCAGTGGAGTGCAAAACCGCCTTTACAAGGCGACTTGTCGGTCGTTATATGAATTTACCCCTTATGAAAGAGTGAGTGTCCAAAGCACTGCTAAATTTTAAGTTTAAAATCTACGAAATTAAGGGGTTGTTTTTTTCATTTATTTTTCCTAAATGGTGTACACTGGACAGCATAATTGCATGGACATTTGTCAGAAAGTTTGCTTTGCAGCGAAACGAGACGCCATCTATCCGGCAACTACATTGGTTGCATAAGATCTTACTAGATGGCGTTGATAACATCAAAATATTAAAAAAAAATCTCGGCTGAACTTACGATTGCCAAACACACATGGCAATTCACTCAAATATTCAATTTACATTATGGAACGTATTTTCAGAATCCAGTATTTTTGAATGCACCTTCAATTAAATATTACTCTTAGATTCACCGTCATAACCAAAGCCATCGATGATTTTGCTAATTCAAACACAAAATACAAACGCGCTTTTTTCCTATACCGCGTTCGAGAGGATTTGAACCCGGAACATTCGTCTTATAGATTAACTCATTAAACCCCTTTGCCATCAAGCCATATTCAACGTCGATGAAATTTATAACCGTATTTGTAATCACTAATCACCTACGTTTGCAAGGCATGCGTTTAGTGTTAATAGTTTTTTTTTTATTAGTTGTGTAATAATGATCAAATAAATAAATAATAGAAGTGGCAACCACGTAAGGCCGAAGGCCGAGCTTCCTCGTAGCATAGAAGGTGCTAAGCATGACGACCGGCCCCCACCAACACGAGCCCACCTAGACAATCTCCATACCTCCTCAAGCACACCCGCGTGTAGACTCCTACCCCTTTTCCCTTCCCCTTCCCACAGCAATTTTTTAAACCCGAGTTACCCTACCTTTTTAATAACAAATGGTCAGTAGATTCCATCTAGCTCCTAGGTTTAGCTTTAAGTCTAGGTTTAGTCTATATCAGTGGCATGGCGTCCATATAAGCCAATTCCGACCGGGTTGCCCAACGAAAGACTTATAATAACCACCTTTTTCTTTAAATATGAGTAAATGCATAAGCTTCGGCTACGTTTGTGATTTTCCTGACGCCACACATCTGGTCCATATATGCCATTTTGCAAATTTATTATTATTGTCTGTTTACAAAATAATTGTACCTTTCTTCTTCTGCTTTTTGAAAATATCGTATCGTATCCATAATAACAATGGAAACTTGCCCCGTACTGTGATTTATGTGAGCGGCGCCCAGTGTTGCCGTGTTATGAAAATATTTAATTATTTCGTCCACATTCGGCCAGTCACGGCGAATTTGTTGCCAGCTTTGAGACAAAAACCGGGCTTAACCGGTTTTGTAATAATTACTTTACTAATATTATGAGGCTAGGATATTACCATAGCTTTGCTTACGTCGCAAAAGATCCTTTTCAAAAACCACCATTAACTTTTTTCCAGAAAATGACTTTGTAGGTTTATCTTACTTTAGAATCGCTAGTACACTCGAACCTAATAAGTACCGGAAGTGTAATAATTTCTTCTGTTTCCGCGATTATTATTCATTTAAATAAAATAATTTAAACGGATTATATCACGTATGTTATCTCATTTGAGTTCCCGACGTTTCGGAAGCTTTTCAGCTTTCGTCTTCACGGGTCGACTGAGAAAAGATATATTTTCCTCTGTCAAGGTTACAATTTGTACAAACTACCCACTTTGAGAAAACATATAAAGGTGTACATACATGCCAGGTGGGCCTAATCTGTAAAGACAGTTACACGTGCCAGAAGATATAAATGATAATATTATTATTATATTAAGATCAAGCTGTCCCACTGCTGGGCAAATGCCTCCCCTCTCGTCCTCGTCTTGGTCTGATCCTGGTTGAGCTGCCTCCGGCCAGTCCTCCAAGAAGAGGTATAAAGTCGTCCCGCCATCGGCGATGAGGTCTGCCGCGTCTCCGTTTCAACGTTTTTTTTTTTTGCGGTTATAATATGTTTTTTTTCTACTTTTTAGGATTCAGTCCCTCAAAAGGAAAAAACGAAACCCTTATAGGATCACTTTGTTATCCGTCTGTCTATCCGTCCGTCGGTCTGTGTGTCTGTCAAGACCCTTTTTTTCTCATGAACGCATGAAAGTATCAAGTTGAAATTAACATCATATACTAATTGTCTGTGGTCCCTTGAAGCTGTAAAAAAATCAAGCTTCTAAGTCAACGCAATCCAAAGATACTAAAAAAAAGTGTTTCCATACAAATTGCCGTCCATGGAAAACCTATAGGGTACTTCCAGTTGTCCTGGAAACTTGAAACTTGGTATGAACGTAGCTCTTGTAGCTACCCACGAAATGAATCTAAATATATATTTTTATTTGTCTGTCTATGTCAGTAATCAATATAAAATGACCCCATACAGCATACGTTTTGCTTAGGAGTCATCATCATCATTGGCCTGTTGCATCTATGGAAGATGATTTAAACAGCGTCCAATAAAGTGCGGCACTTTCGAACGTGACTCGAAAGGCCGATTCGAGAGCGACAGCCTCGGCCGCATATTTGACATATAAATGTTGCACCTGTCGATGCAGGGGGATGAGCTGCGTGCCGGTGTCTCAGGTCACGTTTACGAGAAAAGGAAGCGAACCAGGCTTTGCTTAGGAGTAGGGCCCTGCTAACACTGGATATTCATAGATACGGCCATTTTTAGCATATATTGTGACCGGAACCCTTGGTGAGCGAGAACAACTCGCATTTGGCCGTTTTTTTAAGTCGGATATTTAAACGATGAAGCCAATGATGGAGCATTCTTACCCAAAAGTGCCTATTTATGTGCCCTGTATGTATTGAAACTGTCTATATGCATGTTCTACTCGCGTGGAATATTCAGAAAACATCAAACCATCCAATACGACATTTACAAAAGACGTAAGCGTCTTTGACACTTATACACAGTAAAGCTCTTTTAGAATACAGTATCGTGAAAACATCAAATAGCCCAAACCAATATGAGTGCGGTGAAATAATTAATATTGTTAATATAAGCTCGGCCGCAGACGATGTAAACAACACAAAAATAATATTTAAATTGAAATTTTATTGCGCTATCCATCACGGTAAGGCTGTGGTCTTGTATTCGCGAAAAATATAGATAATTCGTCGTGTATGAAACAAGTACTACACATTGGCACATGATTTTATACTAAATATTATAAAGTTGTAAAAATGTCTGTACATTGAAGATATTTTCATAACAATTATTATAATGTAACGGAATATTTGGAGGTCACCGAATCGTTGTGCTGAATTTGGCATGCCAAATCGGCTAAATATAATTCAACTATTTTTGGTATACGGGTAGCTGGATTCCGGATGGGTATAGGATAGTTTTTACCCGACAACACTGAAGTAAGAGAGTTATTACTCTTTTCTCTTTCGTGAACTAAGTTGTGGGCACCTTCTTAAACATAACATTGATTTAAACTTACACGATCTTCAGTCATTATGACAACACTACAAAACGGGGCTTAATCGCGTATGAATATGATTTATTTAATTACCTTTCATTGGTGACTCTTCGACGTTTCGGACGTCGCGTTACTACTGCTCATAACTCAGGTCCTTGCAATGGACCGAAACATGTCAAAAAATGTCGAGCAGTACTCGGCTGTTACGAATATTAAATTAATGGTAATTTAATATATATTTTATAGTGTGATATTAAAATAAATTTTCACAGAATTGCTGCCCGCTCCCCTACTATCTCCGCTGCTATTTTAGCCACAGCCCCCCCACTTTATAAAGCGAATAATCTCAGTCCCCTCAACTGACAATGGGTTGAATAAATCATGATTGATCAGTTGGCGCAGTGATTAAACTTGACATCTGTAATGTGTAAGTACCTAAGCTACAAGTTTGATTTCTACCAAAAAAGTACATTTTTTGTCGGTTCCATCAGTCATGTTCATAAATTTGGTTCCACGGGTCCTAATTTAGATTGTCTTAAATATATAAATTCTTGTGTGCTATTGTAATTTGTTATACATAATCGCTGCCCGTTCCGCTATCAACACCGCTTCCTTTTTGGCCATGGAGCCAACCACGAGAAATGTAAAAAAAAAAACAGCTAAATTAAGAGTTGTTTGATCGCTAATTATAGGAAATCTATGGAACAGCTGATTTTTAGAGCAATTTCGTCGTTGGCCTCATACTTAATGTTTCTCAGTGTGACCCTCCCCATCACGACATTATGACAATACAATACAATATTATGACACCATCGAGCAGATCTGATGATGAAACCGAAAGTGATCATAGAAACTCTGTAATAAAATGATGCAATCCCGAGTATCGACTATTTAAAATCGTTCAATGTAGTTGACGAATGTTCAAAGAAAAGAACTGTCGGCAATAAAAACTTGTCAAAAAAATTTAACTCTATTTAGTGCTATTGTAACTTAATTTGTTATACAAAATCGCTGCCCGCTCCGCTATCATCCCCGCTGCCAATGTGGCCACAGCCTCGCCACTGTATACAGCGGACAATCTCAGTAGACTGACACACGGGCATCTGCAGGGTTGAATTAATGACTTAACTCGGATTAATTTGTCAAGGGTGCATCAAAGGGGTAGATTTTGGATGAAAAGCTTTTGTAACCGCCCTTTTAAGTGTGATTACTTAATATAAAACTAAAACTTAAAAGAGAGTATTTTATATTTTTTTTAATTTTATATATATTTGTTAGCTTTAATGTTTGATTATGATATTTCATTACTCGTACGGTGTTACTATCATCGACCATTAAAACAAGAGGACTGACACTTGCCATATTTTGCATCGCGTTCCGATCGCAAGATATTCTGACGAAAACTAGATGGCGCTAAAAAACTAAACATTTAACGATGTTATAATTGAATAGAGAAATATGGTACCGCAACAATTAGTTTGCAAATAGCTAATAATAAATAAATCGTAATATTATACTGTGTCACGCTTGCAAAGTTCAATAATTGTAAAAAAATATTTTTATACATAGATGGCGCTGTACTTATCGAGGAACGGCTCTTGGTATGGAGATGGTCAGCCCTCTTCTTTTAATGGTATTTTAAAATTGTATGTATATTTGTAAATTGTATACGCCTCGCCTATTTGTAATAAATGTTTTTAACAAACTGTATATTTATACTTTGTGGTGGAGTGAATAAATGATTTATTATTATTATTATTTATTATTATTATTAATGGTCCTTGCTTAATATGTATAATATTACAACGTTCTAAAATGAAATCTGTCATATAATCAAGACGTATTCCAGAAACCTATAATAGGTTTATACATGACACAAATTATTCGTACGAATGATTTTGCTTCTGCAGTTGGTTTGCATACTTGTTCGCCAATTTAAAAGGTTAAAAGTCCCCAAACTGAATTATCGAGACACCTACTCACCCGAATTCACTGGCTTTATGCCCATTTTTGCCTGTTCTACTCAATTGCGTTTTTTTAATTGAATCTCACTGGCTAAAGCAATAACCGCGTCGCGTGTCAAAGCGCCATGCTCGTACGCTATAACCGCGTAAGTGAAAATGGCGTAAACGCCGTTTTAGAGTTCCCTGGGGCATTTTAAATGCACATTTTCAGGTACATGTAACTATAAGAAAATATTATAGTCATCTTTCTATATAGTCATCTATATCCGTACTTCCTTGTTATATACGATAAAAATGAAAGTATGTATGTACGTTCCACTTAATCTCATAATCTACTGGACCATTTCTTATGAAACTCTCCAGTTATGTACCTGATATATCAGAATAGGACATAAGCTGTGATGTATGTCAAATTTCTATCCCTTTCAGGATCGAAAAAAGGATGAAAAATAGTATGGACGGTAAATATATTTGTTACGCTGGGAACTTGAAATCTTGGTGATATGATTCACATTTAAATTAGTAAAATATCGAGTTTTGGAGAAAGACATAAGCTACTTTTTATCCAGGAAAAATAACTTTTATCCGCGATAAACGAATCTAAGGCGGACGAAGTCGCGGGTGGCCGCTAGTCTATATATATATATATATATATATATTGAAAGATTATATACCTACTCGTACATACGTATAACATACATTACATGGATATTTTTGAATGAATGTGAGATATTCTCACTCAATAACAAAACTCAATAACACACAATCCCTCAATTACCGAACTAATTACGATTACACTAAGGAATCAATAAATAAACAAATTTTATAACCGACTTCAAAAAAGGAGGAAGTTACTCTTGTTTTTAATACCTTTATGAAAGAGCTTTGTCACTCAAGTGACGATGTCGCTCTGTTGAAGCAGGAGGTTATTCTTGAATAAAAATAAGTCGTTAGCCGTAGTTAAGTATACAAACCCGACAAAACTAAAATGTTCCATTGTGCCACGAAAATATTCCATACAGTTGTATGGTTAATTGTTCGTCGTACAACGGAAACGTTCATAGCAAAACTCCAACCAAGATGCCATAAAATAAGAAAATTTAAATCATATTATTTCCCTATATTTTGTGGTACGGAACCGACAAAGTGGGAAGTAGACTCTTACTTGACCTTCTATATAACCGGGTCAGTTTGTTAATATCACCGCGCCACGCATTTTGCGGGGTGGCCACTTTTTAGTTAACATTACCCTCGGACTGCGGGGGTAATGACATGTTTCCGCGTGCTAGGCCAGATTCTCTAGGGGACAAATATTTCGTCATGTCTCTGGATGGCTCGGATGAAGTAGGGCAACGTTGCTGGGTTTCGCTCAGGGCAGGAACCGCTTATTTCACACACACGGGTGCGTCCCATGAGGTATAATGATATTATACCTAATTTCACTTTAACAACGTTCACAAAATATAATTAATATTGGCTATAAGAACAAATTCAATAATATTTTTAGGAATTATGATGAATTGACATAATGTTAACATTATATTATAATATTTTTTTAAATAACACTCAAATTAACTAATTTCAATGTGTATACCATACGTGATATATACGATCAACATATATAATACCTTTTAGTACACGTATCACAAAATATAATATACTCAATATATAAATATACGAACTGACGCTAGGAAACTAGGTTACGTTACGTTAGAACTGCGATGCCTTACATAAAATAAACTGTTACTAGAATTCGATTCATTATATTAAGTCAGGTCCGACTTGGGTTAGGTTAGGTTAGGTTAGGTTGGGGTGCGAAGTCAGGTAACCTCCTCGTGTGCTCGAGTTTTACCGATCCGGTTGATCCGGGTGAAAGGGTAGGACTTGGGCCGGTGCACCCTGGAAACAACAGCAAGCAATGGCTATTGCTTGTGGCCAATAACCTGACAGGAGAGGGTTCCTCCACGAGCTCTCTGGAAACAGAGTAGAATAGTGGGGATGACGGGTGGGAGGTGTGGGGATTGGTCGAAGGGATGTGGATAGGCAGAGGGCCGGTGACCCGCTCCTGGAGGCTATTCCCGCCCACCCGGAGGGCGTGTTTCTCTGCAACAGCAGAGTTCACTGCTGATTTGGGACGGTGGTGTAATGGGGTTTGCTGGAAGGGACGTTTTCCCGGACGGCATCTCCCCATAACACGGAGGGCCTGACAGGGCGATCACGGGGTCGTTCGCCGCTCTCCCGGAGTGGAGGTCCTCAGGTGAGGGTACGTCGGATGCGTGAGGTGTCGCCCGCATGTATCTGACGCGGTGGGGCCTCCGGGCCATCCACCAAAGACGGGATGGCTTCGGCTGTCAGCAGCAGGGGGTGTTCGCGGAGGCGTGTTATGTTCCCGTGTCACCCCTGCCAATGCTGCGGTGGGCATACCATGGAGTTTTAGTCGGTAGGTCACTGCTTCTCAGTGGAGTCCGACATACCCATTCTCCTCCCTGTGGAGAGGGGATCCTATGAGGATTTCTCCCTGTAAAAAAAAAAAGTACGTCGTACCTAAGCACGACGATGAGGGAAGCGAGGAGGAGTGTTAGGTTGAACTGCGACCCTAACGACTTTATATATATACTATTATAAATTATAAAAATGAAATGTCTGTACATTCAAGATATTTTCAACAAAAATATTGTAACGGACTATTTGGAGGTCATCATCTTAACTATTTTTGGTACACGGGTAGCTGGGTATCTTTAGATGGTTATAGGATACTTTTTACTCGACTATGCTAAAGAAAAAAAGATAAGTTATGACTTTTTCTCCTCCGCGAACGAAGTTACGACCACCTAATATATAAGTAAAAAGTGTAAAAAATAAATAATGCATCTTCTTATTTATTATGGCTGTGGATGTCGACAATTTTACAGGTTTTAACTAGCCATTAAGTATTTATATCATTCAATAATAAATAGAACCGCATCGCATCTTCAAGAAGTTTTACAAAATGGTTTTTACACAGATGAAGCCAATGACCTGATTAACTTAAGATTTAGTAACGCCGATGATAAGGCAATAAAAAGCGGCCAAGTGCGAGTCGGGCTCGCCCATGAAGGGTTCCGCAGCCGTTTATACAAAAAAATGCACTACACATGAAAAAAAATACGATATGAAAGAAGAAGAGCGTATCTCCCCGGGCACTTACGTCCTTTTGCTGAGAAGCGCAGTTTTTTGGCAATAACTTAAAAACGATATGTCCAATTATGTAGAAAACAATTTTTGTTGGAAGTATTAATAGAGTTTTATATTTGTAAATTTTTTCATATTTTTTGAACATACCGCTTAGAAAATAGAGGGGGGGGGACACAACTTTTGCTACTTTCGGGAGCGAATATTTCGGAAAATATTCACTAAATCATTATTTAATCTAGAACTGTCGAAATATATGCCACACATAAATATTTGCTGAAATTTTGTTTTTTCACTTTCGGTTAAATGTATAGAGTGCCCCCCCTACAAATATATATATTTTTTATTTAACTATAAAACTAAGTAGCGGTTTACACTATACACCTATTATGCTCTAAATTTCATCAATATACATCTTATAGTTATTGAATAAAATGCCTGTGACATACGGACGGACAGACAGACAAACAGAAAGACAGACAGACATGACGAATCTATAAGGATTCCGGTTTTGCCATTTTGGCTACGGAACCCTAAAAATGTTCCGCCGCCAGAAAATTACTTTTTTGACAAAAACTTATTTATGGACTACTTACTTAAGACATAAATTAGGTATTTAGGATCCCAGGGGATTACTTACCTTAATCTACTTATTTTCAAAAATCATAACTTGTTATTAATATGTGCCGATGTTAAACATGCAAACGCTTTGTCTTAGCCAGCTTTTATTTAACTTCCATTGTAATTATTGTAAACAAAGATCAGAAACAAATGAAAAAAAATTTTCGACGATACTGGACTTGAACCAGTGCCTTGAGCACCATACAGAGATCCATAAGCAAGAACAGATGACAAAATTCGTCGACTACTGGTGTGGACGATTAGCTCAGATGGTAGAGCGTGCTGCCCAGGTCTGGCTCAAGGCACTGGTTCAAGTCCAGTATCGTCGAAATTTTTTTTCATTTGTTTCTGATCTTTGTTTACAATAATAACGCTAGTGGAGTGATCCACTAATAAATTGCAAAAATTGTGATTATTATCATGATATTTGTAAAACAAAAAGTTCCATTGTAATTAACTAACTATGTATGTTCGGAGTGGAATCTTGCAAGTTGAATTTGACCTACCGTTAACAGGTTACTTTGCTTCCGTTAGGATAAGTATGCTCCAATCCCAAAAACATATTTATGGGCTTGTAATTTGATTTATGTTAATTAGTCAAGAAAATTAAGAACAATCCAGAAATATATAATGGCAAACTGTTTTTGTTTCTGCTCCGGAATTCGTATCTGCTATGAGTACCTTTTAATGTGCAGATTTGACCTAACTTTGCTTCATGAACATTTTTAGTAAGGAGGAGCAAAGTTTGCCTAGTCAATGTAAGTATAACGTTGCTCTTAATTTTTCCTTCGCCAAATTTCCAGTGTAGCCCTTCCCGCTTTTCCGTTGTCAGTACATGGCACGCTTCCTTTAATTACTAAGATGCTAAACAAATCATTGAATGGTTTCTAGGTGACGTGCCTGTCTGACGCAGAAAATGCCTGGAAAATGGCCTGTCCACATTTAAATCTGCCTGTGATGAAGTCAGTTTAGAGAATCTGGGATCAGCCAATTTGCAAAAAAGTACATGCCCATTTGCTAGACTCCTGCTCCTCCAGCCAGGAAAAACCTCGCATACTAGCTGTGTCTGAGCGGAAGTCTGGGTCGTGGCTACATGTCCTTCCATCCCCACACCTCTCCACTCTCCTAGACAATAACTCCTTCAGGTTGGCTGTAGGGCTGCGTCTTGGTGCCGACATTGTAACACCTCACCGCTGCCACTGTGGCGTACAAGTGGACCGTACAGGGCACCACGGCCTATCGTGCAAAAAAAGCGCGCCTGCCTCAAGAGAAAAATCATAACCCTCTGTTTTATCCAGTGTATTCAGGTAAAACGTATCCTATGACTATCTGTAAATGTCAAGCTACCCAAGTACCAAAAATGGTTGAAATCCATTCAGACACATACAAACATACGAAAAATCCAAAAATGTATATTTCGTTTTCGTGTCCCCCAAATAGTCCGTTTCAATATTTTTTTGTAAATATCTTAAATGTACAGACATTACATTTTTATAATTTTACTAGAAGATGCCCGCAACTTCGTTCGCGGAGGAGAAAAAGTCATAACCCCTCGTTTTTTCTTGAGCGTATTCGGGTAAAAAGTATGCTTTAATCATTTGGAGATACCGACCTACCCATGTACCAATAACTGTTGAGATCTGTCAAGCCGATTTTGCGTGCTGAAGCCACAACGACGACACATACAAACATATCTCCAAAAAAAAATTTAAAAAAATCGTTTTAGTGAACTGCAAATTTTTCTTTCTTTCTTTCATTTTTCTTTCAAAATAGTTTCAAAATAGTCCGTAACAATAATTTTTTTGAAAATATCTTCAATGAACAGACATTTTATTTTTACAACTTTATATAGATAATAGAATATCAATACAGTCAGCTGCGAAAAGATATATATAGAGTGTGGGTGGGTACAATTGTAATCACCCTTCAACAAACACATTATCTTTCATTATAATATGTGTTAAAGAATGAAATTACCGATTTATTTCTTCTTTACACGGGTGGCTGGGTGTCCACAGACGGTTATAGGTTACGGTTTACTGGACTACACTGAATAAAAAAAGGAGGGGTTATGACTTTTTCTCCTCCGCGGATAACGTAGGGGTTCCAATCCCGGGATTTGTTGAATGGACAATCCCGGGATCCCGGGATTGTCCATACATGAAATCCCGGCATTGGAAGCTCCAGGATAAAATTACGGGCACCTTCTAGTACTGTATAATTCTTGAGTCCCGGATAGTCTTTGTCAATAGATGGACATTTTTGGCAAGCATCCTAATTGCAGTCATAAAACTTTGTCGTAAACAATCTCGCGGGATTATCTTCCCATTCGACCTTCGGTTAATTTGAGGTTATAGAAATATAACTATTATCAACTATGATAAACATACACATTTGTTTACAGAAATATAAGCTAATCTTCTTTTAAGGGTTCCGTACCTCAAAAAAAACACGTAACCCTTACAAGATCACTTTGTCCATCTTGAAATTTTCACGTAAGTAAAAATTTGTACGGAACCCTCGGTACGCGACTCCGACTCGCACTTGCCCGGTTTTTTTTTATTTTATGTCTGTCTGTCTATATAAGTAGCTAATATAAAATGACCCCACACTGCGTACATTTTGCGTAGGGCTCTGCTGACCATTGGATTTTCAACACGGCCGTTTATAGCATATTATGTATTTTGACACCTCTATTCCCGTGATAGACGAACTATTTACATAGGTACAGTCAACCCCTATTAGGGATGATGACTCAATTTTAATAATCAGTCGGTCATGTAGATTAAAAAAAAATAAAAGACGCATTTTTTTGTTTTTTACTTAATTAAAAAGTAAGGGCGATATATTGAGTCAAAATGTTGCGTGACGTCACTTCTAGGTAGATAGAAATTGTACCTAGGAGTGACGTCACGAGCCCCCTCTTCTAAACTTTAATGCGATTTATCTGAGTATTTGTTTATTATTTTGAAAAAGGAATAATACGTATCTAATATTTTTTAATTATCCCAGTGACGATTAGAATTTTGATTTTCATACCCCGTCGTCATGCCTATTAGAACCCTAGGCCACCGTCGAACTATGTCAAAGTGATATCTACACTATTATAAAGTTGTCAAAATTAAATGTCTGTCTAAACCCACTCGTGACTCCTCCGGTGTTGCAGGTGTCTATGGGCGACGATGATCGCTTACTATCAGGCGACCCGTCTGCTCGCTTGCCTACTATGTCATAAAAATAATAATAATAATGACATTTTGAAATAAATGTCACTACATCGACAAATATTTATTTTTTATTTTTTGTGTGTGTCTTTGTGGCTTCACCCTTGTTCGGAAGCCTGTGTTTCTCGAAGGGCTTCACCGTGCCAAATCGGCCTAACTGATTTCAAATATTTGTGGTAAACCGGTAGCTGGGTATCCACAGATGGCTATAAGATACTTTATACCCGACTACGCTCAAGAAAAAGAGGAGTTATGACTTTATCTTTTCCGTGAACGAAGTTGCTTCTAGTATAGTATAAAGTGGAAAATATTAACCACCAAACCTTAGGCGATACAAATTCTTTCTACATTTCAAATAGTATTTTCAAACTTACGTATCCTTTATATAAGATCGATACCCTATCACGCTGTAATTTTACTTACGCCTTTGTCGTTCTAAATTGACAGAATGTAAAGCTGTCTTGATGGGGGTCACTCGCAAATTAGTATCACTGTCATTTTTGAACACATTTCCAAAATGGCCGCGCTTAAGAACGGCTACTTAAACGGTTTTTTTACTCTAATAAGGATTTCGGCGTTATACGACGGGCTTATGGGCGTGAGAAATTGCAGTCAGTGACCGAGAAGTCGCTGTATAAAAATGTTTTTTAACCGACTTTAAAAAAGGAGGAAAAGTTTTTTTCTTTTGTATCTTTTCCAATATTTTGTGGATGGCTTTTGAAGTAGTTTTTGATCAGTAAATTGATAAGTAAAGTATCCTCCGCGGTAGTTTTTTTTAGTTAAAAATGCAATTTTTTGGGATGTAGTTATTTTCGACGTTAATAAATTTAATTAGTTTTATCAGTAAATAGAAAGTGCCCGCAACTTCGTCTTAAGCAGTGGGATAAAAAGTATCCTATAACCATCTGTGGATGACCAGCAGCCCGTGTGCCAAAAATAGTTGGAATCCGTTTAGCCGATTTGGCGTGATAAAGCCATAACGAGACATGCGAACCTTTCACTGAAGGCCTTTGACACTCTAGACAATTCTTTGCCGTACCTATTACTAACAGCAAACCAAATATGTTGGTTTATCCTTACATAAATAAATAAATATACACAAATGGAACTAGTCCCATGGCAAGCTCAATAAGGCTTATGTTATGAGTACTAGCCAACGATATCTATACTATTATCAAGTTGTAAAAATTACATGTCTGTACATTGAAGTTATTTTCAAAAAATTGATTGTTACGGACTATTTAGAGGTCACTAAAACAAAAAATATTTTTTTTGGATTTTATGTATGTTTGTATGTGTCGTTGTGGCTTCATCACGCAAAATCGGCAGATTTCCATAATTTTTGGTACACGGGTAGCTGGGTATATCCAGATGTCCTGACGTTATAGGATACTTTTTACCCGACTACGCTGAAGAAAAAACGACGGGATATGACTTTTTATCTTCTACGAACGAAGTTGCGGGCAACTTCTAGTATTTAATAGATGTATTTACTTATAAACATAAAAAACATCCAAGACTCAGGAACAGATATTTATGCTCGTCACACAAATATTGCCCTTAACGGGATTTGAACCCATGACCTTCAGCTTCACAGGCAACGTTTAATTTTTTTCATCTACAGTGCATTTTTTTGTATAAACGGCTGCGGAACCGTTCATGGGCAAGTCCGACTCACACTTGGCCGCTTTTTGCAGGATGTTACCACAAACATATCCTATCGAATGTGTGTGATGTCAACATGTCATGATGCTTTGTCGGTAAAAATAATTAAAAACGAACGAATCAATGTAAAAATAAAAGTCACGAGTTTTTTAAAAGTGCCAATATCTCGAAAACCATGAACTTTTTATTAAGGTCAAATTTACTTAATAGGGTAGCTTATGAGCTGTTTTATCACCCCTCTTCATTTTGGCGTCGGTTTTAGGGACACCCTGTATATTTCTATCGATCAGACACGGGCGTCCACTGCTGAACATAGGCTTCCCCTATCGCCATCCAACACAGTGCGATCCTGCTCAGACCACATCCACCGACTCCCTGTGACCCTCACGAGGTCTCCTAGGTGCGCTTTCGCCACTCCAGGACTCTGCTGCCTCAACAGCCATCCGTTCTTCGGGCTACATGGCCCGCCCATTGCCACTTTTACGATGCAATCCTGTGAGCTATGTCGGCTACTTTGGTTTTTCTGCGGATATAATTTCTAATTCTATCACGCAGGGTCGTCTGTGTACCTAGTCGGGGTCGTCCACGCTGCGCTTTCCTATCCGTGGTCGCCTCTCCAGGACTTTTCTGCCCCAACAGCCATCCGTTCTCCGGGCTACATACCCCGCCCATTAGCACTTCACCGATTCAATCCTGCAAGCTGTGTCAGTTACTTTAGTTTTTCTGCGGATATAATTTAACGTAGGTAGTCGTAGTCGTAGAGTAACTCCGAGCATAGTAGAGAAACTTAGTAATTCTTAATAACTATGTCCAAAAAGTCAGACGCCATCTGGTATAGGAAGGCGGTTGTCGATAAGGCACCGCCGGCCGAAGTTTGCGAATGTCGCTATCAATCAACGGTCGGCATGTACAGTTCGTAGCGAATTAAACTGAAACCATTTATTCCACACTTCACACACCCTAGTTATCCTTACCTTTTGTATTAATACAATAAAATAAAATATAATATCACTCAAGAGTCTGTACATTATGTTATGTCTTCAAGCATTATGATAAAAACCTCCATTGTTAACCGCACTTGCAGACGGCGAAAATACTGGCTCAGCCTAGTTTGGTCTCTGATGCATAACAATGATCATTTATTTAAGTTCTTTTTAGGGTTCCCTAGCCAAGTAGCCAAAATGGCAAAAACGAAACCCTTATAGTTTTGTCATGTCCGTCCGTCCATCCGTATGTCACAGGTGTGGTGTCGTAGGTGTCTTGTCTAAGCCGCTACTTAGTTTAATGATTAAAAAGTAAAATAATAAAAATCTAGGAGGCCAGTCCATACGCGTAACCGAAACTGAAAAAAAAATCAGCAAAAATTAATGTGTGGCACATATTTCGACAGATCTTTTAAAATCGTTTGGAGGCTTCTAAAAAAATGCATTAGTGGATATTTTCGGAAATAATAGCTCCGAAAGTAGCATAAATTATGTCCCCCCCCCCCTCTATTTTCTGAAGGGTATGTCCAAAAAATACGAAAAAAATTACAAAGATAAAACTTAATAAATACTTTCAACGAAAATTTTTTTCAACATGTTCGGATATACCGTTTTTGAGTTATTGCCAAAAAACGGCGCTTCTCAACAAAAGGACTTAAGTGCCGTGGAGATGCGCTCTTTTGCTAGTGCACTTTTTCATATTGCCATTTTTTCATCTGTAGTGTGCATTTTTTCGTATCAATGGCTGCGGAACCCTGGCATGGTCTGACATGCTCTTGGCCGTTTTTTGATAACTAAACCGTTTTATATTTATTGTATATACATAGTTTTTTAGCGATAAGACCGCCCGTTGTTTACCATTTCTCATGCAGTTTTAGATTTATGATATTATTTTCTTTTGGTGTGCATTAAAGATGTATATTGAATTCTATGTTTTTATAAATCAATGACTACGAGTAAATTGCAAAAGAACCCTGAAGTGGAGACCCAGAGAAATCACTTGGAGTAGAGGGCGTCCACCAGAAAGATGGGTCAACAATTGTTCAACGTATCCGTCTTGTTTTGGGACCCAATTAGTCGCTAGATGGTGCTGAACCACTCGCTGAATCGCGCTAACGTTGTGTATTAAGAGGCTTGTCAATTTCGTTAATAAATGAGTTTGAGTTGAAGTGACAGTGCAGTGTTTAATTGTAAATAATAGTAAGTGACATGTGTAGTGAGTGAACAACAATATATAAGGTTCAAATTGGATGCAAGTGGCAGGGGACAGGAAGTTATGGAATGCTTTGGAGGAGGCCTATGTCCGAAGGCGGATAAACCAAGAGCTGTGATAGATAGATAGACTAAGAGTACCAATACCAATGTCAGACCGGAAACTGACTCGAAGAGACAAATTAACATATTTACGACCGCGAACCCGCATGGTGGGCGCTCTACGCGTAAGAAGTTTTCGCTACATACGGTTTTTCTCATGTTATTGACTACAAGCGTAGCACTACAAAAATGTCTGTTGCGAAAGTGTTAAAGTTTAAAACCGGCCATGCATGTCGGATAGAAAGTTATCCGACTACGATAAAAGACAAAGTTATGACTTTAACTATGCCTACGAAGTTGCCGGCAATGATAATATCATAAATTGCGTATTCGATTATCTTCTAAATTACCGGCATAAATTAATAAGTACTTAAACAACCTTAATTAATATTCTAGAATTTATACAAAATAGAGTATTTTACGTGTAATTAAAATGCAACAAAGACTGTAGGTCACAGGTTCATATCTAGACAAGGAACTATTTATGTACAAGTTTTATACCTTTTACAAGGTTAATGAATAGGTTCTGTCTTTAATAAAATTTATAGTGAAACTAGTTGAGCATATGCACGCATAGAAAAGCGCAGCGTGGCCACCTAGGGGCCGGATGGCCTAGTGAAGTTCACGGCGAATTGGTGGATTGCACTTTGTGCCGAGGTATAGAGGTGCGTCCACATTTGTATCATTTGCTCGTATCAGATCATCGTCGCGTGGCATGATCGCATGTCACGATCACGCGTTTGGACGTTGCGCCGATCCGATTGCTCGAAATCCATTTGCTACGCGTATCACACTCTTATATCGGAAGAGTGCGGCATGATTGGCGCGCCGACGTGGGTGTCCAAGCAGATACGCAGTCATGCCACGGCACGGTGATCGGATACGAGCAAATGATACAAGTGTGGACGCACCTTACGGAAATAATAATGATACAATGACCTTTGACGACACGTTTGGCTCAGTGGGTTGCACAACGGCCTTCGAAGCTGGCGGTCCCGGGTTTGAATCCCGGCCAGGGCAAGTGTTTGTGTGATGAACAAGAAAGTTGGTTTTGGATGTTTTCTATGTATTTAAGTATTATAATTTATCTATATATATTATGGATATCGTCGCCTAGTACCCATTTTATTGATTTGTGTTAGAATGTCCCTGTGTTATTTATTTATTTTATTTTATGTATTGTGTAAGTAGGCCGCAAGGGCACTTTTAAAAGTCTGACTCTACGGCATTTCCCAAGAGGAGACCACTGTTGAAAAGAAAGCCGAAATAAACTCGACAGTCAGTCATTTTTTTGGAAACAATTCTTAACTAATACAATATTAGTATTTCGCCTATCTTAAATATATCTTTCTAAGTATAAACTCAATGCTTAGTGCTCCAGGACACATACTCGTATCAAAACTTATAAACGTAAATTCCAATACAAGTAGTTTACACTATACAAATCTGAATTTGAATCTACCGGCATTTCACAAAAGAAGCTTATTTGAAAGTAAGTATTTTTTCGTAAATTATACTTAAAAGTTACAGTTGTGTTAGAACTTTGGTACACCTAGAGAGATGTACCGATTCTCCAAATCAATGTTAGTCACATCAGTAATATTAGATTTAAGCTAGTAATTTTCCCAAAGATGGATAAGGTTTCTAGGCGTCACGACATGCAATAAAATAAAATTACTAAATTAATTGTTTTCTACTGAGATGTTATAGTTTTTATAGTCTCTTAGCTCTCTTAGTTAATACGGGAGGCCTATGTTCAGCAGTAGATGCCGTCAATGGTTGAAAGATAGACAGATACGATAGATAATGGCCTCAGAAATGCATGGTTAAAATCTTTCTGATTTTTCGTGGGCACCCTGTACAGAGTTAGAACGAGTAAATGTATAGTGGTACTAGTAAAGTCCTGTTTGATATTATAGCTGAGTGTACGTACAATGGAATCGCTAACAATAGAATAAAAGTAAATATTGGGTAAGTAATCTCTGCCTTTGATTATGCCGTCAGCTAACCGGGCTACTCGGCCCGGTGATACTTTAAACCACGGTTAATCTGGGGTTATGGGCACTGAAGGCGCATTATTTTTACCGATAGGTGCACAATAACAGTAACACAAGTAAATCAAGGCTTTATAATAAACACAAATTTTAATACAAGAGTCTTTGAAAATTTCAATACCAGAATGTTTCAACATAAAAATCTATCAACATTCTCTTGCTTATCCCTTTTATTTGTGCTCGGCGCAGCATGTTTATCTTCGGTCTTCCTCTTTTTTTATAACCACAACATAAAATTCTGTATGGATACAAAACACCAAATACGAAAAGCAGTATAATTTTATGTCTGTCTGTTTAGGTATGTCAGTAACCAATATAAAATGATCGAACACCGCATACATTTTGCTTAGGTGTAGGGCTCTACTAACACTGTATTTTCATAGATACGGCCGTGTGTAGCGTATCGTTTTTGCGGAACTGTCGGTGCGCGAGTCTGCCTCGCACTTGGCTGATTCTTTTGTTATGCCATCAAATAAAAATATTTTCTTTATTTCTTCTTTTAAAAAGTTTATTTTAAATCTCGTTTAAGTTTAAGTGCAACTGGCCCCAAACTTCATCTAAATTAATGTATGCCCAACTTAAGTCGCTTATAGTTTATTTTACGACCTGATTATAATTTGATCATTAAAATTATGACTTATAGGAATAGTTAAGCAATGAAGAATTTTATGATCAAGCAAAATGGCTTCTTGCTAATTAATAACTACATTGTAATTTAAATATAAATTTTTTACTCTTAAAAGAATAGATTTTAAATGACTAAAATATGTATTTAGATAGATATTACTTTGTAGTTTTTAAGGTACCGTAGTCAAAATGCTAAAAACGGAATATGGTTTCATCATATTCGTCCGTGTCCGTACGTATATGTCACAGGCATTTTACTAAAAAACTACTAGATATAATATAAATTAAATTTATAGTATAGGTTTCAACATGATCAGATATACCGCGCGTTTTTTAGTATAACATTACTAGTCTACATGCAAGGTATTGTACTATTTTTTTTTATTACTGTCATAGAAACAGCCATTTCGCATCAAAATTATATTTTTCGCAAACATGCAATGAAATATTTAAGTTATTTTCCTTACAATAGGCTGCGAAGTATGACGTTTCAGGTGCGGCTAGGACAAGAGGTCGTTAATAGAATTTCATACAAATCATGCAGGCCTGGTCCGGCAAAGTCCTCTTTTTAATTTCCATTCCATTTTCTGGCACAGGCATCATGACATTTTGCCACGATGCGTATTAAAAAATAACTTAGACTTTTTTGTTGTTTATTTCATCGCATGTTTGAAAAAAACACTATACATATTTTGGCGGGAAATATGGGGTCTATATGTCTTCGGCCGGCAACCTCTTTCGTCCCGGCCTCTGTAGTAATGTACTATTTATATGAGTACAGTCAACATCTCAATTAACGTAATATCCACTCACTTGCTTTCGGTAACTAGAGCTACCAACTTTGATAACCTACAAATTGATTCCGGTAGCCAGAGCTACCAGATGACCTTTATACAATTTATGATTTTTAATCTGTGAAGGGCAGTTTTGGAGCGGTTTAAACTATAACCAAAACAAACCTAAATAAGATGGCAACGCAGAAAAAAATTGGCAGCCAACATGATAGAACAAACATATTTTTAAATAGCTGTCGTTCGCAACGTTGTGAAAAAGTAAAGTTGTGTAAAAGTGCACAGTGTTTAAAAATGCCGTCACTATTCAAATTTATATTTTACTATTAAAGATAGACAGAAAACGATTCAGTGTTTATCCAACTATCAGATTATAGCTATATTTTGGTCCCAATGAATAATTATGAATTACAATCTCACTTCAAAGTAGTTAAGACAGAATTTTTTTCGGTGACTTGCGATTGAAATGGCCAACATTTTTAAGAATAAAGAATATTTCTCGTAATTATCTAGTCATTAAAACAGTTTAAGTATTAAGTTGCATAAATAAACATTAAATCATTAACATCTATGACTTATTTACACAGGATTAGCGAATAAAACAAGTAACGGTCCATGTAAATACGGTTACGTGTGGTGGCAGCTGTAGCTACCAAAAGCGATTTAGCCAATTACTCGCTTTGACGTTGTAAGGCATGAGAGCACACCTGAAGCGCTGCGATCGCGTTTGGTACATTTTGTGATTTGTTCCTAATAACAGGTAAAGACTCGAACATAAAGTAAATGAAAAGTAGGTAAAAACATTTGCAAATATTACGTTGTTTATATTAAACTATTTATGGACCGTAACACTTAAAATAACATATGCTCAATTTCTAAAACACTGCATAGACCTGGCGGCGCCCGTTGTGTTCGACCCTAACGAGGCGCCATGTTGGGCAGTTGCCCCGGTAACATGGCACGTTATTAGTGTTTTGCGTAACGGCTTTGTTTATTTACCTTAAAATCAGTGTGATTCTATGTCTTAATGGTTTTCTTTGTGTGATTGTGGTTTCCTAGGTACATACTGTGATTTATAATGCGTTTGTGTCGTGTGATATTGTGGTTTTAAGGGTTTTTAGTTCGGCTGAAAACCAAAACTTCGTTGGTACGTACATAATTTTTGTTATTTAGACTCCTAGAACCGTAATTAACGTTATTATTGCAAAATATATCCATTTTAATTTATGATTACTAGTTGCTTGTTCTAATTAGAACTATATTTTGGTTCTTGAGTTTTAAATTAGTCACAAATAAATCACGAATCAAAGAAAAAAAATCGCCCCGTCTTGCGTCTGATATCTAAAAATGAAATGAGGTTTACTATACAATTTTATTTGAACAGTTATACAATATTTGGCATTAAATGAAAGAAAAACGAATGTACTTTTTTTGCATGTAAACAAAAAGGATCTTATCGCTTTAGTTTTTTTTCTAAAAATATATTTCTGTTTGAATTCGTCAACTTTAGCAGTGTGTCAGTTTTACCCATTTTTTATAATTATTTTCAATATAGTAATTCATAAAATAAGTAACACCATCAGATTCTTTGTTTCATTGGCTTTTTTGTGTAAAAAAAACATAGCAAATGATTTAGTAGAAATCAAGTTATGAATTTTTCAATAAAACACGGCATCTCGCGGAAATTTGCACAAAAAGACAGAGCAATATAGGCCACCATTTTTAAAATCCAAAAGCAAGTGAAGTGGCTAGAGTAATGAACCGTTTTGCCAACATACCGATAACCACACCTACATTTTTTATTATAATAGAAACCACAATAAATTAGCATAAACGAGAACTATTACAATAAACTATCTCCTCCATTACGAATGAAGGCTGACAATACAAGATAAACATCTAATAAAGTTATTGACGGATTATTCAAATTATTATTAATAGTTTTTAGTTACGGGCCAATGGCACGCATACGATTGACTTAGAACATAATTTGAAATAATTATTCGTAAAAAAAATTGAAACAGTTTTTGTGGTGTTTATAGATCAATGTGCCTACCATGAGCTGAGTTTACGATCGGCGCTAGCGAGTATCTCGTATCGAGAGTCAGTGCACCTCTCTCGCACGCGCTAATAGTACGAAAGAGATAAACCGTCATCGAGCGTGGTTCTCTTATTTTTCGCAGAAAATTGTTACGCCGATTATCACTTCCCAACTCCCGTTTCGCGGAATTTTATTTCGCCGACCTTTCGTTCCCAACTTATCAATTGCCAACTTATTATTTGCCAACCTCACCGTTACCAACTTAACTTTAGGTCTGTGTTTTATTACGTAAATTTTTAAAATGCCACCTTTCATGTAGCAGAATGTTTTAGTTGGCATAATATACACTTAGTTGTTTATTGTTTACCAAATGTTTTATTGAATAGCGTTTCGTTTAGCAACTCCGTTTTATTAATACATCGTGGGTAAGCGCTACCGCTCAAATTTAATAAATAAATTAAAAACTATTCTAAAAGTAAATTATAAATATATGTATAATATGTTTTTTTTTTGTAATACTCGCAAGCATTTTAATATTACCTTCATGCAAGCAAGCAATCTGATGCTCCGCTCGCTTCGCTCGCTCCGCTATCCATGGTCATAAAACAAACCTAACCTAACCTACAGGTTTTGGGTTTTGACCCATATTCCATTTTGTCGCAGTTACTCTTCCTTGCCAGAGTTTCGGCCAACCAAAAAATATGTAAGCATTGGTATGTATCTTTTTCTTATTTGTAACTTGCCTAATGTATGAAAAGGGAACTGTTCCATCAACGAAACGTTAATCGTCTAAAAGTTGTTCGACCAAGTGAAAGATTTGACTAATGATTAGTCTGCCCATTGAGCCAAGTGAAAAGTTGTTATACAAAAATTTGGTAATCGTTAGTTGTCAAAGTGAAAAGTCGGCGAAACGTTAGTTGACAAATGAAATTCAGCCAAAAATAGTTCTGCGAAAAGGCAGAACACCATCGAGCGCTCGATACTCGCTCGTGCGAACTCATGGTAGGCGTGCAGTGGCGTCACACTACGGCCCGCAGGTCAAGTCCGGCCCGCGAGCCCTTCTTATCGGCCCACGATGAGAACGCCTTACTGGGATTTAAGAGTTCGAAATAAAATAAACCCTTAATCAACAATACAATACAAAAATACTAAAGGTGCGTCCACACTTGTATCATTTGCTCGTATCCGATCACCGTGGCGTGGCATGACTGCGTATCGCGCTGCTTGGACGCTTACTGTTGGCGCGGCGAGTACGCCGCGCTTCTCCGATTTAAGTGTGTGATACGCGTATCAACATGGATTTCGAGCGATCGGATCGGCGCAACGTCCAAAAGCGTGATCGTGATACGCTATCATGCCACGGGACGAAGATCTGATCGGGCAAATGATACAAATGTGGACGCACCTTTACTTGGTATGCTGGCTCGGTGACCCAAAGAGAATCTTGCCCTCTGACACTAGAGAACGCCACTCTTCCCTCTTCTGCGCCACTTCACGCCAATCGGGTACTCCGAGGGCGGTTAAGTCTTTGAGGGCCTCATCGGTCCAGCTGTATCTCAGGCAGCCCACTGGACATTTTTCGCGAGACCAGCCCACATACGCTCTCCTCACTAGACGATCGTCTCCAAATAACCGAGCCAACGAACTCGTGCTGTCTTGACTTCGCCAATTACAAATTAACAATTAAAAATACAACAATACAATAACTCTTTATTGCACACTACACAAAATAGAGTACAGAAAACAATACATTCAAGGAGAGGTAAACAACAGGCAGTCTTATCGCTAAACAGCGATCTCTTCCAGACATAAAGTTTTGTAATTTATATAGATATCAGTTTCATCAGCAGGTGTTTCAAAGACCGGTGGGGCAGAAAGTTTCTCAAGTGGTGACGCGTACAGGACGATGCAGCATCAGGAGGTTCTTCTCTCCGGCTTAAGCCCAGGAAACTTGAGCCCGGGATCTGTTTAATAAACGTTACAAGTCCACAATTTTGTTAAAAAAGTGACAAATTTGTCAACTTGTGCTACAAGTGTCGTTTAATAAACGTTACAAATATGTAATAACTTTACAGGTAAAAACCCTACAATTTATGTAATTGTAGATGTTGTTTAATAAACGCTTACATATGTAAAAAAACGCCTGTATAATTGTTACAAATTTGTAATTGTAGATTACAATTGACATTAAATTGTAACTTTTTGTTGCCGATTCTTAATGATGCGGGTAGATTGAAATTGAAGTTAGAATTTGATAACCTTTGAACTTTTGGAAGGTGAGCAATTGATCATTGATAATAACAACAAAATTACGATTTTGACTATGATACATGACAGCAAATATGTTTTAATCGGTTTAGTGAAAAGTTAACTCACGATATTAAATTAAAAAAATGGATGGACATCCTGCACAATTAACGCCTTTAGGAATTTAGACAATAAAGACTGAAAATACCTCCGTGACACTACATGGCAAAATTTTTAAAAAGGACCATCGTAAGTAGGTACTTATTTTTTAAATGCTCAGAAAAGAATTGGTGTCTATATCCACATTTAAAAAGGTAATCAAAATATTTTCAAGTGAAATAAATAAATAAATAAATATTACGGGACAAATTTACATAAATCGAACTAGCCCCATGGTAAACTCAATAAGGCTTGTGTTATGGGTACTAGACGACGATATATTTAATAGATATATTACGTATATACATAGAAAACATCCAAGACTCAGGAACAAATATTTGTGCTCATCACACAAATATTTGCCCTTACCGGGATTTGAACCCAGGACCTCAGCTTCGCAGGCAACGTTACTCCCACTGAACAAAACCGGTCGTCAAAGTGTGTTGATTTCTGATAATATTGTGTAGTTAATGTTATAATAACCATGTACTCATGAACAAACCGACTTTAGGATTAAAGATGTTAAGAAAAAAATCTTGCCATATTTAATAAAAAAATTTTTTTTGCCATATTATCATCTTGATTACATTTGACTTCGGTTATTATAATTAGCTTCTGTGTATATCCTTTTTCTTTAAATGTAAAATCAGTTACATTTTATGTGAAGTTTACCCTTTTACGAAAAACTCGCGGTTGTCGTTCAATCACATGTCCATCATCACTACTTTCACTACGATCGCTACTCGTCAGTACCATTATTATTTAGAAATATTTTTTCCTTGTGTCAGTATTAGACAGACGCCGAAACTTGTAATGGTTTGACAGGCGACGCGGCACCTGTCGAATTTTTTCTACAATTTACAATATATCTAAACTTGTAATTACAATTGTATGTTTAATAAACCAGTTTTTCCTACAAATATGTAAATTATCACTTGTAAAGCGAAAATGTTTATGAAACAGAAATATGTAAAATTGTAGCTACAATTCTACAATTTTGTAGAGTTTCCACCATAGTAAACTCGTAACTTGTAATTTTTATTAAACAGAAAGTTGTAGACTTGTCACTTGTATTTACAATTTACAATTTGTAATGTTTATTAAACAGGGCCCTGCCCCGCTGCTGGCTTTATGTATACAGATAATAGCCACAACGACATATGCAAATAAACCAAAAAAATATATTTTCCGATTCAGTGACGTCCAAATAGTCCGTTATAATCATGTTTTAAAAAACAATGACTATGTACTAACGAACTATTTTCAGGTCATTGAATCGATTTGTTTATTTTTTATATACATGTATCGTTGTGGCTTCATCGCGCCAAATCGGCTAAACAGTGAACAGGCTGTTTCTAGACGGGTATGATACATCCTTGACCGCATCGTCACTTAACAACAGGTGAGATTGCGGTCAAATGCCCGTCTATTTTATAATAATAAAAAAATAGATTTCAAATATTTTCGGTACACGGGTAGCTAGGTATCTACATATGATTATAGTATACTTTTTACCCGACTATACTATGGAAAAAAGAGGAGTTATGACTTTTTTTGCTCTGCGAACGAGGCTGCGGGTGCCTTCTAGTGTATAACCAATTACACTTGAATTTAGACCGATATAGACCGACGCCCATTGACATACGGGTTATTAGCGACACACGTTCAAATTCAAAGTTTTTATTACAGACAAAGGCTCAACACATACACATTTGTCCTCACCGGGACTCGAACCCAGGGCCGTTAGCTTTGCAGACGGAGGCTAACGCTGAACTAAACAGGAACAGAAAAGTTTGGTTGGCTCGAATTATAACATTACTAGAGGGGGATAACTCTGCTTTTTTCAGCGTAGTTGGGTAAAAAGTATCCTATAACCGTCTAGAGATACCCAGCTACCCGTGTACCAAAAATAGTTAAAATCGGTTTAGCCCATTTTGCGTGATAAAGCCACAACAACACATATAAATATACGAAACTAGCTTCTGCCCGCGACTTCGTCCGCCTTAAGTTCCTTTATCTCGGATAAGAGTAGTTTTCCGGGATAAAAAGTAGCCTATGTCCTTCCCCAGGACTCAAACTCTCCATACCAAATTGTATCCAAATCGGTTCAGCGGTTTAAGCGTGAAGAGGTAACAGACAGACAGACAGACACACTTTTGCATTTATAATATTAAGTATGGATGGATAATAAGTATCTTAATTCGATTTAGTGGCCTCCAAATAGTCCGTTACAATATTATATATTTTTTAAATATCTTAAGCGAGGAAACGCCGCCAGCATCTTCGGTACGATGCCGCAAAGGCCATTTTTAAATTTAATTTAAATTTATTTTGTTTTAGTTTAATTTTTAGGTTAAGTTTCATTGGTTTTGATTAAGTTTAGTTTTACTGTAATCGATTTAATTTTAGATTGATAATGGATAGATATCTTTTGAAAAATAACGTTTAACTAGGTTAATAAACTATCAGTCAACAGGAAATCAATATCTTAAATGTATAGACATTTACTTGTTCAAATTAGAAAATTATTTTAATCTGGTTTCAACAGTTTACCCATTCCGGGTGTACCGTATATAACATTATATTATTATTATGAACAGAAAAGTTTACTTGGTTCGGTTTGTACCAGTATAGGTTAGTTATTATTATGCCACAAAACATTTCGCCGCCATACGAACTAAAATTATCAACCGAACATAACAGAAACCCGTATATTACTCTAATCTGTTCTATAATCCGTATTTACGGCAGGCCTGTCAAATATTTCCTACATCAACGACGTTACATGTTAAGAGAGAATAAAACCCGCGGCGCCATTTTGAATGACCAGCTTTTTTTTTAATTTGTAGGTAAAATGCACGCTAAGGTAGAGTTTATTTGTATGTAACAAAATATTAATATTGCTTATTGGGGTTCCGTAGCCAAAATAAAACGGAACCCCTATAGTTTCATGTGCGTCCGTATGTCACAGGCATTTTACTCATAAACTATTAGATGTATAATATTGATGAAATTTGGAGTATCGGTGTCTTGTATAGGTTACTACTTAGCTTAGTAGTTTAATAACAAGGGGGAGGGGGTCAGTCCATACTTAAACACTTTGGGTTTCTGAATTGAAATTGGTTTAGTCAATATTTTCAGAAATGATCGCTACGAAAGTAACATGAAGTGTACCTAGTATATTGGAGAAAAACTGCACTTCTCTGCGCGACGCAACGACGCAAGTGCCAGCAAGATAGGTACGCTCTTTTGCTAGTGCACTTCAGAACTTATATAATAGTAAAGATAAGGCCCTCTTTAAATTCTTCCGATAACAAAGATATACTGTTAAATCAACTATTTCTCTAAAATACAGGCCCACCATTCCCCACCAATCTAGTGTTCTCTACTGGCAGGGTGATGTATATATAGTATCAGATATAAGTATACTGCTGAATTCAATAACGATATTACACAACTATTAAGTACACAATAGGGGAGACCAGGTAAGGTTGACAACCTTCCCCGGTCTCCTCTATTGTGTTAATAATTTAATATAAACATCTATAAAGTTAAAAAAGTGACCCTATTATAATGGTGTAATGTCTGTAGAGGAGGGTAAGGTTGTCTCATGGGTAAGTTGTCACAGCGGCTCTAATAGACTATTAACGTGTCTAAAGATCGCGGGAGCTATACCCCTCCTCGATAAAGCTCTCGCGATCTTTTGGTACCGGTCGATGAACTTATTCGTTCGTTCAGTTTTCTGTTATGGCCGTCTGTGACAGCCAACCCGTATATATACATAAATATTACGGGACAATATTAACACATATCGAACTAGTCCCATGGTAAGCTCAAAAAGGCTTGTGTTATGAGTATTTGACGACGATATATTTAATAGATAATATCCATACTAATATTATAAATGCGAAAGTGTCTGTCTGTCTGTTACATCTGAGGATATACTAGTGGCCGTTCCTCCATACAAACGTATTCCCCCTGTTTTTTCCCTGGATAATTGTCTTAGAGCAATTTTTTTATAAATATAATCTATACTTACCTGTGCCATGCCCTTTTGTTTGTTTTATTTTTCTTAATAATTTGTTTATTTTAAGAATTAGAGGCCCTCTAAAACTGCAAAAAATGACACCATCCGGCACCAAAAGCACGCGTTCAGTAAACAAATTTAAAGAATATAAAAGAAAAACAGAAAACATAGAAGCATAGCCAAAGCCCTCGTTATAATATGTGAACGAAAAACTAAAATTAGTCCAGTTTTGGAAGATGAAATAGGGGACTACGAAACCCTGTTTTCACCATTTTTTTTAAGGTCATATCGTTCCGAGCTGCAGTTGTCCCTTTTGCACTGTAATACGGGGGATTTGAGGCGATGCGATAGCAATAGATTTTAAAAGTACCTAATTTCCAAAAGGCCCTTTGCTAGTATATCCTGTTAAACCGCTGAACCGATTTGAATGAAATTTGGTATGAAGATAGGTACCTAGTTTAATTTCAGGGGAGGGACATAACCTACTTTTTATCGCGGATAAATACCCTTATCCACGATAAACGAATTTAAGGCGGACGAAGTCACGGGCAGAAGCTAGTTTACTTATACCCACAGGAAACATCAAAGACTCAGGAACAAATATTTATGCTTGTCGGTAGACTAATGTATCCACCCTACATTATGAATACGTGAATAAAGAGTCTGGAAGTTCATCTCGTGTGTCACTGACACATACCCTAACAATGCTCATCACATAAAAATATTTGCTCTTAACGGGAATTGAACCCAGGACTATCAGCTTCGCAGGGAACGTCACTCCCGCTGAGTCGTTCAACCTAGCCAGAGCCGTGCAACAGTCGTGCGTGCATCAACCTTACCTAGTCTCCCCTATTAAAGACTCTCTAATCTATGTATAACATGGTACATCGATAAGTTTCGTTATAAGCATCCGGAGCAACATACGGGTGATCAAACGATCTAAATGGCGGTAAAATGGTGCTTCTGTGTTAATTATCGTTAATTTATCAATCATTAATGACTACACGTTAGATTTCGTGGCTTGGGTGAGTAATGTTTGTATGGTGATTCAAAATACCTGCATACAAATATCTATACTATTATAAAGTTGGAAAAAAAATGTCTATACATTGAAAATATTAAAAAATAATAATATTGTTAGTAACGGACAAATTGGAAATTCATTATAGTTCTGTGCGGCGTTGTATAATATAGGTATTATAGTTCATTGACATATACATGTAATATAAACCATAGAGTATAGAGTGATGGTTCAATCTAAAAGTATGCCTTTTTATTATGATTTCGGGAGTTCTTATTCACAGATTATATATAGTTCACGAGCTGAAAAAAGTCTTATTATTGTCAGGCGCCATTTTAGCGCCAGTTTCTGCCCTGAGTCATACGTAAACATTTACAGACGAGCGTTGTGCTTCAGACACAGACAGACGAACCGACAGAAGTGAAAGATCAACGACAAACTAATTTTATAGTTTGAGTTTCTACACAGCAAATTTTTACAGGCTTTTTGACGTGATAACGTCTTATAAATCGATGAACGCCGGCTGCACGCACGAAAAAGCATGACTCAGTCACGTTCCGCCTGAGCCGAGCGTGCAAGCGAGAGCGCGGAACAAGCGATAGAGAGGCACGATCGGCCTAAGCGTTCGGCTTGTGACGCATCTATCTGTCTTCCACGTTATCACGTAAAATTATGAGTAAAAATCATAACCCATATTTTTTTCTTAAGCGAAGCCTGCAGCTACCAAGAAAAGTTAAAATCCGTTTAACTAATTTGATGTGACGAAGGCACAATGACACATCAACATACAAAGAATCCAAAAATAATATTTTTCGAATTCATGCAGTTTCCACAAAAAGAAACGTATGCAAATACAACAATCCACCACCAGACAGTATAATCCTCAACACGTGTTTCGCCTCTCTACGAGGCATCAGGGTCAGCCCTATGTATACCCTCAATATTATTTCAAGAAAGAGATGGAAAAACACATAACAATCGTGATGACGTCCCATTAAGTTGTTCATTAAGAGACCCCAGCAAGCTCGGCCGAATTTCACCTTCCCATACAAACGGAGTTCCGTTCTCATTTTAAAACTAAAATGTTGGATTGTAACAAAACTTTGCATATATAGTGACATGAGGGATATCTAGGCCTGTAATTAGTTTATATGGCTCCAGTATATAAAACAAACGGAATACAGCAAAAACAAGTTTTGTATCAAAAACTTTAATTCGCTGTATTTATTTTACTATGGTATCTGTAGCTATATAAACTAATTTCAGGCTTGCATATACCTTAACTTATTCTTAGTACAAAGTTTCAGAGCAAACTAGCAAGTCGTTTTGAAATGAGAGCGTAACTACGTTTGTATGGAGAACCGAGCTTACTGGGGACTCTTAATGATCAAACCTCTATTGCTGTACTTAATTATTTCCATTAATTTAATATGCAACCGCAAAGTAATGCCAGAATCTATGAATTATTTGTGTTATATTTGATGAGCCATGTCTGTATGTTTGTCTCTCTTTATCGTAAACCGATAAAGGTGTCCGAATTAGCGGGTGGAACAGACTGCTAAACTCATTACACCTAACGACCGGTTTAATGACTGGCATAAACCCTGTCATGACATCTTCATTTACTGATCTAGAAATTGAAACATAATAGACTGACAAGTGTAACTGACATGACAAATCAAAATCGCTATTTGAGAAGCTTTTGACAATACGTTTGGATCAGTTGGTTGCATAACGGCCTGGGAAGCTGATGGTTCCGGGTTCGAGTCCCGGCCAGGGCATGACATAATGATGAAATAATGAAATAATGATCTGTAAGTAGGCCGCAAGGGCACTTTTACAAGTCTGTGTGATGAGCACGAGTTTGAGTGATGAGCACGGTTGTCTGTCATTAGGGGTTTTGCGTGTTTTCTATATTTAAGTATGATAATTTATCTATATACTAGCATCTGCCTGCGAGTTCGTCCGCCTTAAATTCGTTTATCGCGGATAAGGGTATTTTTCCGGGATAAAAAGTAGCCTGTGTCCTTTCCCGGGACTCCAACTATCTCCGTATCAAATTTAACGTTCGTTACCGGAGGAGATAAAGTCATAACCCCCTTTTTATTCAGCATAGTCGAATAAGCGTAGTACACGGCTAGCTGGGTATCCACAGATAGTTATAGGATACTTTTTACCTGACTACGTTGAACAAAAGAAAGGGGTTATGACTCTTTCTCCTCCATGAACAAAATTAATACTACTTAGATACATAAAAAAACATCCAAGACCCATAAACAAACATTCAAGCTCATCGCAAAAAAATTAAGACCGGCAACAGACTTTGTGACTCCTCTGATATTGCAGGTGTCTATGGCCGACGGTGATCGCTTACCATCAGGTGATCCGTCTGCTCGTTTGCCACCTATAACACAAGCAAAAACACCCTTGCCATAGCCTGGATTCAAACGCAGGACTGCTAGCTTCGTAGGCCGTTGCGCAACCAACCCAACTTTTCGTCAAAAAGTTTATTTAATTGCTATAGTTATAGGTACTGGAAAACCCTAATCGAATTATAAATGCTGAAAGAATCGATATTTGTATATAACTAGTAAAAAAAAATTAAATATACAGGCAGTTCCTCACCGACAACTGCGCTACATTTAAAGAAACCCAATTTAAAAAGTCCGTAAAACATCGAAAAAATGTTTCGCCGACATTTTCCGCCATTTATAATTAAAAAGATAAAAATTAACAACTGCGTCGTAATGACACCCGCAAAAACTGTTCCAGCGATTCGATGTTATGAAGTAATAATTTTTGTTTTTTAAGTATCTGGCTGTTATAAGAAGACTACTTTGTTTTAGGCGCTCAAAGTTAAGTTTGCAAACGCTTAAGCAGCTCCAAGCGAAAATGCATTATTTTACGAGTATATCCTACTAGAAGGCGTCCGCAAATCAAATCAAATCAAAATATCCTTTATTCAAGTAGGCTTAGATACAAGCACTTTCGAATTGTCAGTTACAATGAGAGAAGTCTTTGCTGGGAAACATACAATATGATCCAACATTTGTTGCAAGGATTAGGGAAATCCAGAAAAACCTAAGCAGATCATTTAACTTAAGTATAATACTTACTTATTATTGATAAAATCATCATTTTAAAAATTAAAATAATTAGTAAATCTAAAATGTGTCTAGAATAAAATTCTAAATGTCAAAGTTATAAAACAATTAATATGCGTGTACCAATTAACTATTACAATTTTGTCTTAATTATACTTAAAACTTTTATAACTAATTTATAATTGATACACGCAGAGGAGATGTACAAATGCTCCAGATCAATGTTAATATAAATTTCCGCAACTTCGTTAGCGGAGAGAAAAAGTCATAACCCTTCGTTTTTTCTTCAGCGTAGTCGGGTAAAAAGTATCCTATAACCATTTGGAGATACCCAGCTACCCGTGTACCAAAAATAGTTGAAATCCGTTTAGCCGATTTTGCGTGATGAAGCCACAACGACACACACAAACATACAAAAAATCCAAAAAATTTTTTTTCGTTTTAGTGACCTCCGAATAGTCCATAACAATCATTTTTTTGAAAATATCTTCAATGTACAGACATTTTATTTTTACAACTTGATAATAGTATAGACTACGGATTTCGCGTTGTGCTTACTTCTCTATATTGATAAAGCAATATTTTTTCCATCTCACTCGCTTGGAAAATCACCATTTGCAGCGCCAAATCTGCGTGGAAAAGTTCGTATTATCCACTAGCGTGGAAAAGTCATTTGAAGTTCGAGTTTTTTTTTTTCAATGTTAATTTTTTTGTTTTGTTATGAGTATGTTTCTGAGGTTCGTAATCACTAGTTTTTAAATGAAAAAATGAATCTTTGTTATAATTTCATAGTTTTTTCGGCTACTTCGTTTCCTTTCCATTTAAGATTCCTTCGCTTTCTTGGCTTTGAAACCTTGCATAAAAAATAACTAATTTTCTTTTAATTTGTCCATGTCTGTTCGTTAAGTTCTTTTCCTTTTACCATAATATATTATTCACTTCATCCCATTGACGTGACGATTAAGATAACCTAACATCTGCCCTTTCCTGTTTCCAATAATTTGCATAGGTAGTTTAAGTTTCTGTCAAAAACCTTAGTGACAAGATTTTAATGCCGACTGTACTTTCCTTTGAACATCCATCAACTACTCACCGAGACGGTTCTAAAGAGCCCGAAATTCGCTAGGATTGCATTATTTCCTTACAGAGTTCCTATGACCACCTACCTGCTCCATCATCAGATCAGCTCGATAGTATTATACATTACACGATGGTATCATACACACACATATAGAGCATTATCACCAAACTTACAGTATGCCAAATTATAGCTCAATTGGAAACCGGGAAGTAGATGAAATTGAACTTGCAAGATTCCACCCGAACATGCATAGTTACATTGCAAGTTAAATAAAAGCATGCAAAATTGTGCGTTTAAAAAACTAGAACGTTGCAACTAGAAGCGCCCAAAGTTAATGAGTATATTAACATAGGTTGTTAAAGGAGAGCGGCCATTTTACAAATTGGCGCCGCCATTTGCTAATTTATTGTTTTCTATTAACCGTTTATGGACAGGTGGGGGTGGCGCGTTAGATACCAAACGAAATTCTAAACTTTATTTACGAAAACATTAAGTATTATCATCAAATACTAGATGGTGCCCGTAACTTCGTCAGCGGATGAGAAAAAACATCATAACCCACCTTTTTTCATCAGCGTATTTATGTAAAATTTATACTATAATATCCTCCCAGCGGGTTCACGAGTACGTGTACCTAAAAATAGTCGAATGTGCCAATTTGGCGCGATGAAGCCACAACGACACATATAAACATAAAAAAAATTACAAAAGTATATTTTTCGATTCAGTAACTTTCAAATAGTCCGTTTCACTTTTTTTAATATTTTCAATGTAGGAACAAACATTTCATTTTTACAACTTTATAAAAGTATAGATACTAGATGTATTGTAAAAAGCCTAAAAAGGAATGGAAATATTGAGTGAAAAGAATAGTAAATAAGCTCAAAATATCCAAATAATTCAAAAAGCGTCTGCTTGTTTTGATATTGCATCGAAACACGTGCCTTTCAAATGCCTCTTCACCCCTTTCCGTCTTAAGGCCTTAAAGACATTTCCTTTATCTACCGACTTTCTTAAGGCGCGATCGTATTAAACCGCTATCGCGATGCTTTTGTAAAACGTCACAAGTTTCCTTAAAACCGGCGTTGCTTACGACGTTCTTACAAAGACGTCTCTGTGTTCTGAAAGGGTGTATGTGTGTGGGTTTTGTAAGGTGTTTACGTCGTTTAGTGTGTGACGCACGCATGCGCAAACAGCTTGCGGCATGCTTTCACGGGACATGCCTTATTCACGCGTGAGGCGATGGGACAGGAGGGTAAAGGTGGCCACTCGTGGGCGGATGGGCGATTAAAAATCGCAACGACAATCGTTTAAAAAGGGATGGTGGCTAATTTTCCTCTGGTATGTTATGAAACGACCTTTCAAAATATTGTTCAAAAATCTACTAGAAGATCCCCGAGATACAAGACTGTTTAATTCTCATTTTTGGACCTTTCCAAAAAATTGCTTCATACTAAACCCTACGAACTTGTGACGTCAGAAATTCCCACCTTGTTTCGGGAAATAAAGAACTTTATTCTGCAGTTACGTTAAAACTAACGTTTATCGAAACGGTTTCATAACAAAAGTAACTGTACTGTATGGGTTATTCAATGACATTATTAGTTATTAATATTTTCATAAATATGGACTTTCCCAACTTCAAGGAAAAGTGATCCGGACTATTTGAAGGTCACTAAATCAAACAATATTTATGTTGGATTTTTGTAAGTTTGTATGTATCGTTGTGGTTTCATAAAACTAAAAGGGCTGAACAGATAAAAAAAAATACCTAAAAGAAAGATACTTTTTACCCGACAACGCTGAAGAAAATAAGAGAGTTATGATTTTTTCTCCTCCTCTATGGCATTATTAGTTATTAATAATTTCATACTTTAAATATGGACTTTCCCAACTTCAAGGAAAAGTGATCCGGACTATTTGAAGATCACTGAATTGAACAATATTTATTATGGATTTTTCGAAGTTTGTATGTATCGTTGTGGCTTTATTATACTAAAACAGCTGAACGGATTTAAACAATTTTTAATATAAGCTAGATACTTTTTACCCGACTACACTGACGAAAATAGAGGGCTACGTTTTACCCTCCTCCTCCTTTAGTAGTCAAATAAAAATAAATAAAAATTGAAATAAAACAATTTAACGGATTATATCGCGTATATTATCTCATTTTAGTTCCCGACGTTTCGGAAGCTTTCCAGCTTTCCATGGTCACGGGAGGACCATGGAAACGTCGGGAACTAAAATGAGATAATATACGCGATATAATCCGTTAAATTGTTTTATTTCAATGAGTAATAATCGCGGAAACAGAAGAAAATCTTATAAACAATACATAACAAATTATCATTAACATCTTTATGGTTGCGATGCGACATTGGGTTCGTGGAGTTTATTCCAACGTTTCATCAGCGGGCAGTTCCATCTGCCAGCAAATACCCTCAGGAGGCCGTTGGTGCCATTCAGTATTCTGTGCATCAGGGACGCCGCTCTTTTACGGATAATCGCGTAAAAGTCGTCCGTGCGAGCATCCGCGAACATCCCTGATGCACTACAGTATCGAGACAGTATTCTGAACGCATTGTTATATTGTACGCGCAGGGCATTGTACATCCCTATTTCGTCAGCTACTATATGTAAGTTCTAGATCAAGTTGTGTCAAGTGTAAGTTGCGCAAGCATCTCTTGGGAATTCTTCAAGATTAAGAGTCTTCATAGTAGTTTAGAAGCAGGTACCTGTATGTATGTATATATATCCATGTATATGTGTATCATGGTTATGTATATTGCTTAAATATTAGATTTCTCAGTCGGATCGTGAACAGGCAGCCTTAATAAACGGGAATAGCGTCGTTACCCGATGTCGGATAGTGATAAACCTGCCTTATATTACCGAACCTAGACACTAGGCAGGTAAATAATACATGAACTATCCGACCCATACATACATAAGGATAGATATTAATCTATTGTAATTATATGCATAAGAAATCAAATGCGCATTCTAACCCTTAGATTAATTAATTCCGAAATGACTTAAGAGTCCCCAGTATGCTCGGTTGTCCATACAAACGTAGTTACGCTTTCATTTTCAAACGACTAGCTAGTTTGCTCTGAAACTTTGTACTTAGAATAAGTTTAGGTATATGCAGGCCTGTAATTAGTTTAGGTAGCTTGAGATACCATATTAAAAAAAATACAGCGAATTTAAGTTTTTCATACAAAACTTGTTTTTGCTGTATTTTGTTTGTTTTATAAACTGCAGGCATATAAACTAGTTTCCTGCCTAGATATACCTCATGTTATTGTACATGAAAATTTTCGTTACAATCCAACACGTAGTTTTAAAATAAGAACGAAACTCCGTTTGCATGGGAAGGTGAAATTCGGCCGAGCTTACTGCGGTCTCTTAAGCGGCTCCAAGCGAAAATGTACGATTTTTCATAGTTTTTGCTTTGTATCTAGTCCCTGGAATGGCCAAAATAACTTTAGAAACATCGTATATATGATAGATATAGTTCAGTTTCTTGTATGCGGAAATTAGAATATATTTTGATGTACTTAATCATGGATTTTACAGAGGTCTGTAAAATTAAAGATTGCGCATAAGCATACGCAATTTCTCAATAAACCTTTGATAGATTCTAAACCAATGTCTTATTGTTCATTGTGAAAAGACCTAACTTGCTAAACAAGCATTTTCCTTAAAAAGCATGTATTTTTTTAAGAATTGTTGTAAAAACTGCTTTTTTGATGGCGTTTATCTTGGTTTCGGTGACTCGTGAAGCTAGACTGAAACAGAAAATTGGTAAATACGGTCGCTGTCAATACAATGAGACATATAAAACACGAAAAAATGAAGAGCTACGGATCGAAGGTCATTCAAAGCTGTATGCCCCTTAATTAGAAGTCTACGTCAAAGAGTACTCTTTATTATACTATTATAGAGTAGAGAATTTTAACAGACAAAAATGCATGGCCCAAAACAGAAAACAAATAATTTACTTTTACGGGAACACGGTCCTGATAAGGGGGCATATGAAACGTGGTACTTAAGTTATTTAAATATATATATTTTTTAATCTTCTATTATTAATATATATTTTTTTACTTTTATAAGTTGTGAAATGTTTTCTTGGAGAACTACGCATTGAATTTATACTTAACACATATATTTAGGATAGGCTAAGTACAAATGCGAGGGAGTTTAGTAAAACGTCCCACTTTGTCGATTCTAGTTTCGGAGTTACGGGCAGTTTAGTGAAATATGGCAAAACCTACCGAAAATCGACTTTCAATGAAAACTGATAGAACATATTGTAATAAACCTATGATTTTGATGTCGATCCATAAATGACCAATTTAAGGACCTTTTTAAGGCCTCAAAGTTTAGTGCCCAGCGTCCCACTTAGTCGAATACCGAAAAAAATCGTCGATACCATATTTGTGCCTGTTATAGGGAAACATTTCTACTTTGTCGATATGGAGTTATGAGTAGTTTGTACTATAAAAAAGCATAAGTTTATCTTTCGGTGAAAACATTATGTCTCTAAGTGCTATATTTTTTTTTTAAATTCTTCAAACTTGCAAAGGTGAAAAAGTGACAATTGAGAAAACGTTGCTTAAAGTTTGGTACCGCAAAAAACACACTTGTACTTTGAACTTATGGAGTGGTTAGTATCAAATGAATTGGCATACTTTAAGGATATCAAATTAGTGTATGTAGTAGTATGATCTGTAGTATTAGGAACTACTCATAACTCCATATCGACAAAGTGGGACCTTTTCCCAAAAACTGTCACAAATATTGTAATATTTTTTAAGAGTTATTTCGAAAAAATTACTGATTGTTGAGTTTGTTTCGGCTTTCTTCTCTTCAGTGGTCTCCTCTTGGGAAACGCCGTAGAGTCAGACTTGTAAAAGTGCCCTTGCGGCCTACTTACAGAGTAAAGATCATTATTTCATTAATTACTGTGGTCAAAGTGAGACTTTATGATAAGCCTGACAAAGTCTTTAATTGTCGTTGATTTCTACTTGTGTCATTTGTAATATTGTTTTTGATACTGTTTGCATCTAAGGGTTAATTTTTAGGGTTCCGTAACTCAAAAGAAAAAAGAACTCCATATAGCATCACTATGTTGTTGGTCTGTCTGTCCGTCCGGCCGAAAAAGGGTCTTGACAGACAGACGGACAATAAAGTGATCCTATAAGGCTTCCGTTGTTTTCCTTTTGAGGTACAGAACCCTAAAAACTCATAAACCGGTACACAATGGTGGACTTATCCCTTCGAGCAATCTACACCAGCAACTGGCCACGGTAGCGGGTTGTCCAAAATTAAAATTATAAACAAAAGTCATAATCTATAGCCGGGTGTCGACAACATTGTTTTAAGTTATCTAATTCTTTGGGCCATTAGAATTTCTGAGGCCCAGTTTGATTTTAAACTGAAAAATGATATAGTTTGTGTAGGTCAAGATTGGAAGAATGCACATATTCATGAGTTTCGTTTTAATGAAATCGGAAGGTTCCCCTTCATATGTTCCTTCATGGACCAATAGCTCCTCCAGACATTCTCGGCGCGTCTCATGACCTCCTTTTCTTGTCGAACCAGGACGAAGACTATTTGGCCCAGATGCAACCTATAATAATGAAATTTTGAAAAAAAAATCTGATTTTATTGCCGACTATATTTTTCTTTAAGCATCCATCAACTACTTACCGAGACGATTTTAAGGAGCATAAACTCAGTAGGATTGGATTATTTTCCTGCATAGTTCTTATGACAACCTTCGTGCTCCATCATCAGATCAGCTTGTTGGTATCATATTATTGCATTTTCACCTAACTTATACAAGTATGCCAAATTTTAGCTCAATCGATACTTCCCAGTAGGTCAAATTTAACTTGAAGATTCCACCTGAACATAAATAGTAAAATAATATAGTAAAAATTACATAAAAGCTTGTACAAATATGACCCAGTTACAATTGAGCCTAGCGAGGTGTCACTCCACACAAGTTCAGTTTCACTTTCGTCGGTCAGGTACTCTCCTGCGTCAGGGCCGTTGGTTCTGATCGCGGGTGCTCGCAATTAAAGTCTGCAGGCAAACCCGGGCCTAGGGCGGCAGGAACGGTTCGAACCCGGCGGAGACAGTAGCCTTGGTGTGGTGAATTAATGGTGATTGCATGATATCATCCGTATTTGGTATTCCACGCGTTGGACCCTCAAGAATACAGATACTACGTTTCGTAACTCGGATAGCCAACATTGCCCAAACAGCCGCCAAGCTGAATTGGGATAGGGACTGGGCTGGACATATCTACAGAGGCGTGCACAAAGATTTTGGCAAAAGTTGGCAGTTTTTCTGTGCCTATATGGAGCCATGGTCGGTTAGGGCTTCAGAGTAAACAGTTTCTCTGTGCCTGTATGGAGCCATGGTCGTTCAGTGCTTCAGGGTAGGCAGTTTCTCTGTGCCTGTATGGAGCCATGGTCGTTCAGGGCTTCAGGGTAGGCAGTTTCTCTGTGCCTTTATGGAGCCATGGTCGTTCAGAGCTTCAGGGTAGGCAGTTTTTCTGTGCCTGTATGGAGCCATGGTCGTTCAGGACTTCAAGATAGGTGGCTTCAGGGTAGGCAGTTTCTCTGTACCTGTATGGAGCCATGGTCTTTCAAGGTTGGCAGTGCCTTTGTGCCCATATGGTCGCATGCCGGGCGACTTGTGGGCTAAGGTAGCCACCGAGTGGGTCCCACAAATTAGGGTCCGGCATCGCGGTAGACCTCAACGAAAATGGTAGGACGAGCTTGATTCCTTCCAGAGGAACTGGTAGATTGCCCAAGACCAGGACACGTGGAAGAATGAGATGGAGGCCTTCGCCCAGCAGTGAGACACTCTATGCTCTTAAATGAAAATAAAACTAAAACATATTTAGGTCTCTTCCAAAGGTTTCCGCGAACGGTCATGCCTTCTACTTCTGCTTGTGGCTTGTGCATCCAAAAAGTGACCTAAGCCAGAAAAAGTTTATTATGCAGGAAATTTTTCGCAAACATTATCTACAAAATAAACCGATAGGTTACTGAATAATAAATGACAGAATAAGGAACCTTATTCTGTAAATTACTTTTTAGACGTAATAACTTAAAATACAAGATCTCCCTTGAGTCTCGTACGTTTCTGAAAAACGCTTACAAAGTACGGAAATGTACCTGTTTGTACGATTTTTAACCGACTTTACAACAAGGCGTTCAATTCGAGTGTAGTTTAAAAGTGTCTTATTAGTTTGATAGTATAATATTTTTAGAGATCCAAAAGGGGAGTCAGGGAAAAGCAAGTAGTTCCAAAAACATACCTGTTTTATTTGCTAATCGAAATATTCATTACAAACGAATCAATTTAAGGAACGTATCACACATTAGGTCACATATCGATTTTATGAAAACCACGCAATTCAATAAAAACAAAAAACATGGAACGATATAACAGAATGGCTTACGTCATCACGTGAACTCGACGGCGGCCGATAGCAAATAGTGTCGTTGCTGTTGCGGGAGGTTAGAAGATGTTTTTTCTCCTCCGTGAAAGACGTTTCGGGCACATTCTTGTCTATACTATTATAAAGTTTTAAAAATGAAATGTCTGTAATTTTTTTGTATGTTTGTATGTCTGGTTGTGGCTTCATCACGCCAAAACGGCTAAACAGATTGCAACTATTTTTGGTTTATGGGTAGCTGGGTATTAACAGATGGTTAAAGAATACTTTTTACTTGAGTGCGCTAAAAAAAAAATGGTTTTGATTTTTTCTTCTCCGCTGACGAAGTTGCGGGCCACCTTCTAGTACCCACAGTATACAAATGTGAAAATTTACATATCCTTGAAAATTACAATTATATTTCATCTTAGTTTAGATAAAATCGTTATTTCTTATTTCAACTGACACAAATAAGTTTTTTTTTGTATCAAAATTACATAATTTAATGGTTCTTAAATGAAAAAAAATTAAAAATATTTTTGATTAAGTGTTAATATATTGCAGTAGGTTGGCAAGCCCTGCCGAGTTAAGCGTCCGTTATAACTGACTTACCAATAATTAAAACGTATAACGATTCTGTTCCGTAAGTCAGCATCACACTGTCAGTCTAAATTATCAACCACACAGACTTCAGTGTGGCCACGTAAAGGCACTGCCTATTGTGTATTTTAACCCATATACACCCAGAACCATTGGCGTGCGGTCCTTACAGGCACAAAAACACCGCCTACCCTGAACGATCGTGACTCCATACAGGCACAGAGAAACTGCCTACCCGGAAGCCCTGAACGACCATGGCTCTATACACAGGCATAGAGAAACTGCGTACCCTGAAGCCCTCAACGACCATGGCTCCATACAGGCACAGAGAAACTGCTTCCCCTGAAGACCTGAATGACCATGGCTCCATAAAGGCACAGAGAAGCTGCTTCCCCTGAAGCCCTGAACGACCATGGCTCCATACAGGCACAGAGAAACTGCCTACCATGAAGCACTGCATCACAATGGCTCCATATAGGCACAGAAAAACTGCCTACTTTGGCGAAAAATGTTTGCAAAGCAATTCTGATATTTTCATCCATTTCCATTAGTATGGAGTATGAATTTATCTACTATGAAATTACGTAATGAATCGCCTGAATTTATCAATTATTCTTGTATTAACCATTTCTTAAGTGGAAGTAGCACTAATAGCACAATTCACGAAAAATATCTGAAAATAATTAATTTATAATGACACCATTCCACACACGGCATTATATTTTGCTTAGGAGTAGAGCTAGGAAGTAAGATGTTTTTAAAGGAACCCTCGGTGCGTGAGTCTTACTCGCACTTGGCCGGTTTCTTAATCAAGGGGCTTATATATGGATTAAGATTTAACAATTTTATAATAGTATCGAAGAAAATCGGGATCTATCTCGAGATCGAATCAGAAATGTGGAGATTTGTAGACGAGCCAAGGTCACAGACAAAGCAAACAGGGTTAAGCAAACTGAAGTGGCAATGGGCAGGACACATAGTTCGAACCGATAGCCGTTGGGGCAAAAAGGTTCTCGAGTAGAGACCGCGCACCGGCAAGCGCAGCGTCGGGAGGCCACACAAGGTGCTCGGACGACCTGGTTAGGGTTGCGGGGACTCGCTGGATGCGGGTCGCCTCTATCCGGCCCATGTGGAAGTCTACTCAGGAAGCTTGTGTCCAGCAGTGGACGTCCTATGGCTAAAATGATAATGATAGAAGAAAGAAAATGGTCAGTAATACTGACCGTGTGCGTCGTTCTTAACAGCCGTCACCTCTATTGATTGATGACACAGCTCCTAACGAGTTATTTTAAATTACAACCAAATTACAACTATTCAGCTTTTAAAGTTTTAATCGCTTACAAATTGTTAGGTATTGTTGCTGTAATGTTTTTATCTGTGGGTCGTGAGTTCAGTTCTTTGACTTGACAACCTATCGCGAATTTATTGAATTTCATTTCAAACTGTTGAAATAATGTATTTCTAGTAAAATATTTATGGTTCCGTACCTTTTTTTATTATTATTATTATTTACCTCAAAAGGAAAAGAACCTTATAGGGTTTTGTTGTCCGTCCGTCTTTCCATCCGTCTGTACGTCTGTCTGTCTGTCAAGACCTTTTTTCTCAGGAACGCGTGGAAGCATTAAGTTAAAATCATCAACAAATACTTACGTCTGCAGTGTCTTAAAGTTGTAAAATAATCAAGCTTCTAAGTCAACGCAATCCAAAGATACAGTCATTTAAAGTTTCCATACAAATTGCCTTCCATGGAAAACCTATAAAGACTTCCAGTTGTCCTTGAAACTTGAAATATTCGTATGTTTTTTTATATGTGTCTGTCTATGTAGTTATCTAAATGACCCCACACCATGTACATTTTGTTTAAGAGTAGGGCTCAGCTAACACTGGATTGTCATAGATATGGCCGTTTTTAACCGACTTCAAGAAAGGACCCGACGAATTGCGAACTTCCTCCTTTTTTTGACGTTGGTTAAAAACGGCCGTATCTATAAAATCCAGTGTTAGCGGAGCCCTACTAAGCAAAATGTACGTGGGGTATGGACATTTTATATTGGTTCATGGCATAGACAGACCGTCATAAAATTATACTGTTATTAGTATTTGTTGTTAAAGCGGCAACAGAAATACATCATCTATAAGTTAAAGTACATCCACATTGTATAATAAAATTATGTGCTTTAAAATACTACTAATACGTTCATTACGTATTATTAACATGGATTCCCTAGAGTCTGAAAAAGATGATTTTTTTTAAACGAATACACGTTACAAGAAGGGCCTGTATAAATGTGCGTCCACATTTGTATCATTTGCCCGTATCAGATCATCGTCGCGTGGCATGATCGCGTGTCACGATCACGCGTATGAACGTTGCGCCGATCGGATCGCTCGAAATCCATTTTGTTACGCGTATCACACAGTTATATCGGACGAGTACGGCATGATCGGCGCGCCGACAGTAAGCGTCCAAGCAGCGCGATACGCAGTCATGTCACGGCACGGTGATCGGATACGAGCAAAAAAATTATCAAACACTGTGCTGAATCTCTGGGACGTCCGCTATCTTTAATACTCAGAAGATCATTTGACGAGGGTGTCTTCCCGTCTGCATGGAAAAGAGCCCATATCATACCTATACATAAAAAATGGTTCAAATAACAGACAGACCTATATCTATTTTAAATACATTTGGGAAAATTATTGAAAAACTTGCATATGAGGGTTTATATCCAATCATTTCACGAGCAGTCCCTGAACAGCAGCATGGGTTTCTTAAGGGAAGGTCTACTGAAACGAATCTGGCACTTTTCTCTATAGATGTTCTCAATGGCATGGAACAGGGCGGTCAGGTCGACGTCATCTATACTGACTTTGAAAAGGCTTTTGACCGTGTTGACCATTTCATACTGGTTCAGAAATAGTTTAGTTTAGGAATATGTGGTAATTTGCTGCGGTGGATTGAGTCCTATATAAAAAATAGAAGTCAATGCGTGGTTGTTGGTGGGCTTCGTTCGAGATTTGTAGCAATTCCATCCGGAGTCCCTCAAGGATCTTTACTCGAGCCTTTGTTCTACGTTGCTTTCATACACGATATTGGTTATTGCCTCAAGAACTCGCGATTTTTACTTTTCGCTGACGACCAAAAAGTTTACCGGCATATCAAATCTGAATATGAGTGTGTATTGCTGCAGCAGGATCTGGAGCGGCTTTCGGAATATTACAAAGACAATCGCATTAGTGTTAGCGTGAACAAATGCAACCATATCAGCTTCACGCGCCGTAATAATCCAATATACTATCAATATAAGATCAATAATGTAGGAATTGAGACGGTAGATAAAGTCAGGGACCTTGGTGTACTCCTGGATGCCAAACTTACCTTTTCCAGCCATGTTGATTATATCGTTAATAAAGCCTATCGTAATCTTGGATTCATCCTCAGAGTCACGCAGCCCTTCCATGATATTCACTGCATCAAAATACTGTACTATGCGTATGTACGTAGCGTCCTTGAATACTGTAGCACAATATGGTATCCCCAGTATGTAACTTATAGTTCTGCCATTGAGAGAGTGCAGAAGAAGTTCTTAAAACATTTAAATTTTCGCACGCGCAGTGTAGTAGCTCACTACGTCGACTCTTGTAGCCTACACAATTTTACCCAACTTTCAAACAGGCGTTTGGTACGGGACATGTTGCTGCTCCACGATGCGTGCTCAGGGTCTCTGGATTGCTGCGACTTGTAGTCAGCACTTCTTAGAATAAAAGCTACTACCCACCGAACCAGGGATACTACTTTATTTGCTGTGCCCTTCAATCGTACGAAGTATGGTTACAACTGCCTCGCAAGTCGTCTTCCACATACGTATAATTCTTTATTCGAGACATTTGACCCGTTTTTGCTGAGCAGAGCCTCATTCAGAAGGATGATTACTGAGCATCTGCCGCCCACTTGAGTTGCCGAGTTTGATATCATTCACACACGCACAGACCTTCATACACACACACACAAAACATCAACATAACACCTGCCATTCCAAACTTCTTAATTTCTTTAATATATAACGTATTGCTCATCTATCTGTTGTAACTTTGTACTTCCTTTTGTTATTATGACTTAACTTAACTTTTTTATTTTGTTAATGTAGTTAAGCACCCTATCTCAATGCGTCTGTTACCGTAATGTTAGTTTGTACGTGATACGCCTATAAAATGTAAATCCGTAATTGGCCAATGTTAAACACATATGTATCCGATAGTAATAATTCTGTAATTTGTGCTGTGGATTTTATCTCAATAAAATAAAAAAAATAAAAAAATTATACAAGTGCGGCCGCACCTTTATGTTTTTCACCTACACTTAAGGCAAGATTGAGTCACTCGCATTCTTGTTTTATTAAATATGTGTAAGTTAATCTTTTTATGGCTTCCGCGGTTGCTAATGTTTAAACCTGACTAATATTGCAGAAAAGATGTTTATCTAATAGTTTACGAGATATAGTTGTACAGGCAGACCGCATGGTTGTTGACTCATTGGGAGTCGGTGTAAGATCAATCCATACTAATATTATAAATGCGAAAGTTTGTCTGTCTGTCTGTTACCTCTTCACGCTTAAACCACTGAACCGATTTGAATGAAATTTGTTATGGAGATAGTTTGAGTCCCGGGGAAGGACATACAGGCTACTTTTTATCCCGGAACAATACCTTATCCGCGACAAACGAATTTAAGGCGGACGAAGTCGCGGGCAGAAGCTAGTAATATTATAAATGCGAAAGTGTGTCTGTCTGTCTGTCTGTTACCTCTTCACGTTTAAACCGCTAAACAGACTTGAATGAAATTTGGTATGGAGATAGTTTGAGTCTCGGAAAAGGACATAGACTACTTTATATCCCGGAAAAATACCCTTATGCGCGATAAACGAATTTAAGGCGGACGAAGTCGCGGGCAGAAGCAAGTGAATAAATATACGAAAATCTACATACGTATAAGCAATAGTTACCTTAAACGTTTTTTTTTCTCAAAGTCTCCCACTACCCAAAGGTTGTGTGGAAGAGATCGCAGTTTAGCGATAAGACCGCCTGTTGTTTACCTCTCCTTGAATGCATTATTTTATGTACTCTACATTGATTTAAACTAACACGATTTTCACTCATTATCACCACACAAGAAACAAGACCTTAGTCGCGTATAAATATGCTTTTATTTTAATTACCTTTCGTTGGCAATTTTACGTCCATGGTCTCGAAGGAACTGACGTCCAAAACGTCGAAGAATTGCCAATGAAGAAATGGATTTCAACTAGGTATTTTTGGTACACGGATAGCTGGGTATCTCCAGATGGTTATAGGATACTTTTTACCCGACTACGCTGTAGAAAAAAGAGGGGTTATGACTATTTATCCTCCGCTAACAAAGTTTTTATATTCATTTTTACAATTTCATAATAGTATAGATAAAAGTACAGTCAGCGTCAAATAGTGTGTAACATCCAAAGCGCCAAATATATCACAACACATCTTTATTACTATAAGCCTAAAGATGTGTGACAATATATTTGGCGCTTTGGATGTTACAGTTTTTTTGACGCTAACTGTACATCCACATTATGGATATCGATATACTTAATAGGTTGAAGAGCAAGTAACAAACATACACTGACATGTATAATGGCCAAAAATATTTTGCTAAACCCTCTTTATATACCTCGTAAACATCAAAAAGCCAATACAAGTTAAAAGAAAAAATACCATAAATTATACAAATAGCCTGCAAAAACATTTTTATTTATCATCATATCAACTTTTCACGGTCAAAAGGTTCTCAATTTGAGAAGGTTACAAAAGTGCCACGCCCCGTCGAATGGAACGGGGCGGGACGGTCAAGCGTGAACCAGAATTATTTGCAGGGTTCCGGATAGGAGACAATTTTATTTATACCAGAAAGCTAAGTCCTGTGATTCCTTTGGCTTTTAACCAGCTACGGACATGGCTGCGTCATAGAATACTAACACAACACATTGATCAATGGGCAGAAACCAGTACATGCAGACAGTCCCGGGAAGTGGTATCACACCCCACACAGACACAGCCCTCCTCAATAGATTTCCACATGGGCCAGATAGAGGCGACCCGCATCCAGCGAGTCTCCGCAACCCAAACCAGGTCTTCCGACCAACTTGCGAGTGGTCTTCCCACGCTGGTTTTGCCGTTACGCGGTCTCAACTAGAGAACCTTTCTGCCCCAATGGCCAACGCGTCTTCGAACTATGTGCCCTGTCCATTGCCACTTCACTTTGCTTACCCTGTTTGGTATGTGGGTGACCTTGGTTCGTCTACGAATCTCTTCATTTCTGATTCGATCTCGTAGAGAGATCCCGAGCATAGCCCTTTCCATAGCTCGCTGAGTGACTCTGAGCTTCCTTAAGAGTCTTCCTTTACAATTATAATTACTTAAATTAATAAATCAATGCCCGATTTCATTCCCTGTTTTCTGGGGCCAGCAGCTTCCTCGATTAATATATTATCTAATCCTGGCAAAAATCATTTTTCCCTGAGGCTAAACAGAATAGGAGACCACGCGGAACTCGCAGAAAAAAATCTCAATATCCAACAAGAAAAATCGCATTCAAAATGGTCGACGCGGCCAAAAGCTACAATGCCACAGACAGATAAACACAATAAATTAAAATTAAATATTCATTGTGCAGGCTTCAAGGGCTCTTTTACATGTCAAAGCTTAACAAACACATTAACAATTATATTATTAAGTGACACGACACGAGTGCATATCAGATATACATACATTAAACTCTCTCTTTTGCGTCAGTGTTAAAAAACCAGACCAAAACACTGTCAAGTTTCATTTCACCACGGAACCCCAAGAAACGAAATTAAAATTCAAACTTTTCGAACGCGCAACATCGATTGCTTCCTCAAAAGCCGTTCTCTATTCAAAAATTCACAACCAACTGCCAATGTATTCCTAACCGAATCGGTGTTCCATTTTTAAACCATTTTTTCAATGACCGTTAAAAATCGACCCAGGGTTGGCAGAAGCAAAATTTTTTTAGTACATTTTTCTTTCTTTCTCACTGCCTTTTGTTTGAAATGTGATTCTAAGAATCCGTGCGACGGGTTGTAAATAGTGATTTATCTTTCGGGTGAACGTGTGATTTTGCAATGTTCTTTGTATTTTATGATAATGTTCTCGCATGAGTTTATTTGCAAAGTCACTGACAAAATATTTGGATATATTATGTTCAAAATAGCGGTTAAAGTTTAGTCAGGAAAACTTTGTTTTCTTTTTTTCGCCGCGATTTGATTCCTGTAAGTTAAGTAAATTTTGTTGTTACTAATTGCGAACTCCTTGAAAGGCCGGCAACGCACTTGTGAAAACTCTGGTGTTGGTTATCTATGGGTGACGGTGATCGCTTACAATCAGGCAATCCGCCTACTCGCTTGCACTTAAAACAAACGACGTTAATAACTTGAGGTTGCTTTTTTGCTTTGTCCTTCTTAAATATTAATGTAAGTATTTTGGCACAGGGATCTCCTATTTTAAGAATTTTAATACAGACATACAGACACTTGAAAATTCGCAAAGTAAAGTAAACAATCAAAATATAACAAACTCCAACAGTAAATCGTACCTTAAAGATAACATCTATACTTAGTTTTATTTCAACATCTATACTAAATTATAAAGTTGTAAAAATTAAATGTCTGTACATTGAAGATATTTTTCAAAAAATTGATTGTTATGGACTATTTGGAGGTCACTAAAATAAAAATATTTTTTTTGGATTTTATGTATGTTTGTATGTGTCGTTGTGGCTACATCACGCAAAATCGGCTAAACAGATTTCCACAATTTTTAGTACACGTGTAGCTGGGTATCTCTAAATGGTTATAGAATACTTTTTACTCGACTACGCTGAAGAAAAAACGACGGGTTATGACTTTTTCTCCTCCACGAACGAAGTTGCGGGCATCTTCTAGTACTTTCTAAAAATAAACTCTCACGTGTTTCTTTTTACAAGATTTTCTTATTTTTTATTTTAGAAAAGATCCCCCTTGTCCCACCCAGATGACAGGGCATAGAATGGCAGTGCTGATCCCTTGGGTTAAAATGTGTTCATGTTAATTTGATTATTTCATTCATTTCACAGAAGCGGCGTAGGATCAGAGACTTGGTACCCCCATCTACGCTATGTTAGTGACAACCCTAATAAATAATAGACTCATGACGTTAAGTCTATGACTGCAGGCGATCCCAAATATTACGCTGGCAGCCCTAACCACAGTGCGCCTACCATGAGTTCGGCACGAGTGAGTATCGAGACCTCGATGACGGTCTATCTCTTTCGCACTATCAGCACGTGCGAGAGAGGTGCACTGACTCTCGATACGAGATACTCGCTAGCGTCACACGTAGGCACACTGGTGTCGTTTTAGATGCAGGTAAAGTGGAATGTACAACTATTGTTACCTACCGAATATTATAGACAAATAGTTTAGAAATTACAATTGAGTATTACTGGCGGGCGCCTATTAATAGGGTATATGCATGAATTTTTTTTATCGTTTTTCTTAACAAAATATCAAAACACCGTAAAAATTATTTCATAAAGTGGAATTAAAATTAAAATCGGCCAACAAATACGTATGATATAGGCATTTTAAACTACTATTTAGATAACGATTTGACAGAGAGGCCCGACATGTACTGTTACGTCATAGTCTACGCCGGCCGTATAAACTCCATATTAAATACTGTTTTGCTAGAAAGAGATAAAATTAAATGTTTGATGGCTTATATCTTGGTTATTTTCATAGTTATTCGAAAAAATATTTTTGTCTACCATTTGTCACATGAATGAGCTTTTAATAAAGCAAAAATAAACATTCTTGCATATTCTCTATTACGTGAGGCTTTTTTGATGAATTACTGACCCTCCCCTCCTGGTGAGATTTCGAGATATTACCCACATCTGACATAGGTAGGTACCTAGACACTTTTGTCGTAATCATCATTTGGCATAAATCAACATGTGGCATAATGCATTTTTTTCCTCCAAATGATGATTATGATAATAAAGTTTAATGCCAAGTGAGGATTTAGCTTATATAGTACCCTGGTTCTATTATAGGACTCTGAGAGATTTAGCATATCTCCTCCCTCCATCCCTCAATCTTACGTGAGATTTTTCAATATAAGTATGAGTTTCTAGTGTAAGTGTTGGATGTATTCTAAAAAAATGGTATTTATTATTGCGTATTGAGTGTGCGCGCGCAAATTCGTCAGCGAAGGAGAAAAAAAGTCATAACCCTCGTTTTTCTTCAGCGTAATGGTGTGTAGTAAGTATCCTATAACCTACAACCACATGTAGTTGCCCAGCTACCCGTGTACCAAAAACAGCAGAAATCCGTTTCGCCGTTTTGGCCAAATGAAGCCACAACGAAACACACACAACAATATGTTGTGATCCAGTGACCTTCAAATAGTCCGTACACTTATTTTTTGAACATACCTTCAATGTACAGTCGCCAGCGTCAATATCTGCCATAACAAAGCGGTCGAAAATATCCGAGTCCTAACAGCCCTAGAAATAGAGTCGTGCCAGGTATTTATGCGCGCTTTGTTGTGGCAGATATTAATGCAGGTGACTGTACAGACATTTCAATTTTACAGCTTTATAATAGTGTAGATGATTTAGTCCTATTTAGTGACAAAACAGTTTTTACTTAATTTAACGCATATTAATTGTGTTATATAGATACTCTAACATTTAGAATTTTATTCTAGACACATTCTAGATATTTTTTTTCCTTTTTTATTGACAATCCCTTTGGGATTTATCTTATTAATTATTTTAATTTTTAAAATGATGATTTTATCAATAATATTATACTTAAGTTAAATGATCTGATTAAGTTTTTCTGGGTTTTCCCTAATTCTTGCAAAAAATGTTGGATCATATTGTGTGTCTCCAAGCAAAGACTTCTCTCAATGCAACTGACAATTCGAAAGTGCTTGTACCTAAGCCTAATTGAATAAAGCATATTTTGATTTGATTGATTTGATAAGCCATTTTTTATCAATTTTACATTATTATTGTAGAAAAAAACGTGATATTCGCCACGACCCCGCTCCCCTTAAAGTAAGATTAGATTAGATTCAGCTGAAAAAAATGTATACATATTGTTAGGCGTAACTGTACGTCTCGCAGCTAACCTAACCCGGAACAAAACATTTCTTAAATCCCGCCATCTTTATTCTTTTTTGCAAAAACGATGCATTTGTTATCAACATTTTAAAATCCTTTTAGCACCAAGAAAGGCTTTATAATGCGACCAGTTTGTCATCTTGTAACGTTTACATTTTGGCAGGTTTCATTGTATTATCGGAACATATATGTTAGTGTCAAATTATAAGCATTGGGGCGTTACATCTTGGTTCTTCGTGTGACAAGATAATGTAACCTCATTAATTGGTTGGTTTTTTTTTTCTTATTGTTATTCTGTACCGTAACCAAAGAGTAGTATAATATAACTGGTAAAGAGAGCCCTCTCGTGTAATTTTCTTGTAACCATATTTGAAGTGCCATCTGTGTTTTTTAACCAGAACCATCGATATGCACACATATATGTATATACACACACATATCAATCTCGAATTTTTTTGCTCTTCAGTATTTAACGAGCTACTTTGTTAAAATTTGCTTGTAAGACTTATTTAGCAAGCAATTAATGTAAACACAAATTATACAATGTTGTATAAGACATACCTTCTTAATTATTACAACAAGCAAATTCTAACAAAGTAGTTCATTAATACCGGCAAAATTATTAGGTGAGTATGAGTGTAAATTGGAAATTAAACATTAGATAGTTGACTTTTAATGTTTTATTTTCTTTTTTATAATGCTGCGCTTATTGCAGTAAATTTGGGCTGCCTTTTTAATACCGTCACTGCCATTATGAATTAACTTCCCAGACAAAATCCGATTAATTGACAGGCACCAACTGAAAATTATAACATTTAACATTATGCTAAGGAAGTGCGGTCTGAAATATTCTTCGTGTTTGTAACATTTAAACGGGAACGCGAGTAACCTTCCTACCAACATTGTCATGGTATTACTACCAATATTGTTATGGATAAATAAATAAATGGTTTCTTATAAAATTCATAGTCTGATGATGTCACCAGCTTGCCTCTAACAAGCTTAAATGCTCTGGGAACTTTTCTGAATGTGGAAAGACGTGCGCAAATACCTGAAATAAATTAAACCAGTTTCAATTCAGACCACTCCTTATAAATATAAATCCAGATAATACAGAATTATCCGAAATTTCCACTATTATAAGCCAAATAATATAAAATTTTACTACAATTGAGCTCAAATTTGTGTTATAATATTTGGTCTGTTTCGCTGAGATTATGACCCGCAAATATTTAACCGGAAAATTAACTACTTGGTTTAAGGTTTATAAAAGGGGGATATCAATGTTTCTTTCGGAGATAAATCGTAATACTTATTTATTTATCGTATGACATTAGTCACTGGATAGGATTTAAAACCCAAAATAGTAATAATATTACAATAACATAAACTAGATGTTGAGATTACCCTTCTTTAAAGTAAAAATGGGGCTGGTGTGACTCCCCTCAGTGTGTATGCGGCGCACCTGAGCAGACGGTGGATACATGGTTTTGTATTGCGCCGTCACCAAATTCCAGGGACAGGCAGAGGACCTCGCAAGCCTCAGTGAAGCGGCCACTGAGTACTTGAAGAAGTCTAATCGTAATACTGAACGAATAATTTACCTTCCACTGAACATCCAAATGCTCAACGATGGGGCATTGTAATCACATCCATTCTAATATTATAAATGCGAAAGTGTGTCTGTTTGTCTGTCTGTCTGTCTGTTGACCTCTTCACGCTCAAACCGCTGAACTGATTTGGATGAAATTTGGTATGGAGATAGTTTGAATCCCGGGGAAGGACATAGGCCACTTTTTATCCCGGAAAAATACCCTTATCCGCGGTAAACGAATTTAAGGAGGACGAAGTTGCGGGCTGAAGCTAGTAGTCTTCGCGAACTAAACACTTCGACTTCAAAGAGGGCTTCAAGATATATACATAGACACAAAAACGACAGAATAAATTCAACTCGACATTAATGTAAATAAAGTATTTTAAAATAACTGACAAACGGTAACGTATGTTTCTGACAGAAGATATTGGCAGTGTAGCCAACGTAAATCGGGGATTCCATACCAAAAAAATATTAGTTTCAGAGTTAAATAAAAAATAGTAATGGTCGTTATATATATATCTGCCTCCCCCCCCCCCTCCCTTGCCCCTGACCGTAACTCAAGAGGCACTAGTGAGCGATTAAGTAAGAGAATGCTAGTAATTTAGGCTATAAAGATATATTTTTGCTGCCTTTGTATAGTTTAAATTCAAAGTTTTAACGAGACGTTAACCATGGTAACGAGATAAAGAAAAAAAGTTTTCTAATTCCATAATTTTTTAATAATCTCCATAACAAAGTATTTTTTTAAATTACTCTGCATCCCTATTATACAATAAGTTCGTCATCATTCGCTACCTCTCTATCACCTGTCATCTCATTACTCACATCCTTCCTGTTCATGTCATCTCCCACGCAATCCATTCACCTTTTCCTCGGCCTACCCCTCCTATTATATATTTTTTTTTATGGCATAGGGGGCAAACGAGCAGACGGGTCGCCTGATGGTAAGCGATCACCGTCGCCCATAGACACTTGCATCACTAGAGGAGTCACAAGTGCGTTGCCGGCCTTGTCAGGTGGGAGTACGCTCTTTTCTTGAAGGCTTGAAGATCGCATCGGTCTGGAAATACTGCATGCGGCAATTTATTCCACAGTTCAGTCTTGCGAGGCAGGAAATTTCTAGAAAAACGCACAGTTGTGGACTGCCAACCATCTAAGTGGTGATGATGGAAATATTGTCGCATAGGACGATGGCGGAAAGATGCAGCTGGGATCAACCCGAACAATTCCTCGGAACACTCCCCGTTATACAAGCGATAAAAAATGACCTCTTACATCCCACCACTTGTATACCTAATACCCTTTTTATCACATGACTTTCATCCCTCGCATAACATGTCCATACCAACGTAGGCAATTTGCTCTCAGCTAATCGACTTTGGGTCCTACTTTCAGTCTTCCTCTTATATACTCATTATCCAATCCATTCTATACGTTCAACCACCCTATATTCTATCTCCACACATAGCCACGTTAACCATTGTTACGTGAAATAAGGACAACACATAATTCCTTTTGCACTAATAATAGGGATGTCGACAACTTTTTCTGTGGCATGTTATAGAACGATATTTCAATAGTAGAAATATAGGTGAAAAAACTACTAAAATCTCATAAAATGTCCCTGAGATACAACAATGAAAGTCATATTTTTGAACTCTCTCAAAAAGCGGTAAAGCTTAGGAACTTGTGACGTCACGCGTTTCCATCCTTGTACGGGGAAATAAAAAACTTTCTTTTGCAGCTATGTTAAAACTTGCGTTTATCGAAACGGTTTCATAGCCAAAGTTACCATACATTTCACGGGTTATTCAATTAATTATCATTTATTAATACTTTCATACTTTAAATAAATAAATAATAAATAAATATTACGGGACAATTTTACACAAATCAAACTAGTCCCATGGTAAGCTCAATAAGGCTTGTGTTATGGGTACTAGCCGACGATATATTTAATAGATATATTACTTATATACATAGAAAACATCCAAGACTCAGGAACAAATATTCATGCCCATCACACAAATATTTGCCCTTACCGGGATTTGAACCCAGGACCTCAGCTTCGCAGGCAACGTTACTCCCACTGAGCCAAACCGGTCGTCAAAAACTTTAAAAATAGACTTTCCCATCCAACTTTAAAGGCTCATAAAATAAGCTATACGTAAGGTATCGTACTCCATTATGGTTTTAAAATCTCTATCATATTAATTGCCATTTTGCGTCAAAATGTTATTTATATTTTAGATGACCACTTCTCATGAAAATCGATAACAAGTTCCGCCGTCCGAAATTGGAATTGAAAAATAAGTAATTTAAAACTTTGATTCATTCATTGTCCATAACACAACAACCTTGAAAAATAAAAACTCATCGTAAAAACTCTTAATAATTAATCAAACCCGTCTTTTAAGACTTTTTAAAAACTTTTGCATCGATGCATAAACTTCTATTCATCGAGCGTCGAGAAGACATCATGATTTATGATTCCTTTTGTCGATCGTTCTTTATGGCGGCAAACGCCATTTTTATCGCTAATGACATTCGGATTCAAAATGGCGGAGTAAACCTTATTTGCGTGCATTGACCTGTAATTGCTTATTAACTTATTATCGGGTTTTTACTGATTTAAAAAAAGTTCTGTTTGTATGTGGAAGTAATCATAAGTCTCGAGAGATCATTCTTAGATTAGTTAAAAATAAATTAAAAATTAATGGATTATAGTTCCTTTGCTACTTTGAGATGTGTTGCTGGCGGAGAATGGATAGAATAAGTTGGAAAGAATGAGTCACAAATGAGGTGGTATTGGATAGGGTACAAGAAAAAAGATTATTATAGACTATGGAAACTCGAAGAGGAAAAATGATAAGGCATTCAATAAGGCACCACGAGCTAATGCAAAAGATAATAGAAGGAAAAATTTAGCGAAAGCGAGTAAGAGGAAAGCTAAGAATCAGTTATATAGACCAGATGAAGGGTACGGTAGGCGACGTACCGTATCAAGAAGTTAAAGAACTTGCATTAAGAAGACAGAACTGGAAGGAACTGCACCGACAAGAGTCAAACTTAAATAATGAAATGAATGAATGAATGAATGCTAATATGTTATAATTATTGTGTCTCGGTTCGATGTGACAAAAAATTGTGCTGACATGCGCGTATCGTCGCATAGGAAATCGAATCCTTTTCGCGGATGGTTCGACATCTCCTACATTCCCTTATGATGCCTTGTAGAGAGGCGAAACACGTGTCGAGGATTATACTGTTTGGTGCTGTTTTCTATACAAGAGTTCTCGACTGTTTCCTCCCTGGTTTTTAAAACTAAATATATTTTTAAGATAGATGTAGGTACGAAGGATGACTCTGTTTTCCTCTTTTTAATTAGTAGTTATTTGGTAGATCAAATCAACAATAATAATGATAACTGTCATGGGGGCTCAATCTTTTTTGTGCACTAGGGCCCTTGGTTACATAGCCTAGCTACACCACTGGACCACTATAAGGCTCTGGATTTTATAATAATATAGATACTACTACTACCACTACTCTGGCTCAGTGACCCGAAGAGGATCTTGGCCTCAGATACAAGAGAACGCCGTTCTTCTCTGTTTTGCGCCATTCCCCGCCAGGTATTTCCGATCCTTTTGCACCTCGTATTTCCAGCGGTATCTGGGCCGACCGGACGTCTTCCACTCGGTCGCCCCTGATACGCTCTCTTTACGGCCCGATCGTCTCCCATCCTCTCCAGGTAACCCAGCCAGCGGGGTCGTATGGCTTTTATCTCGAAATAATATTAGGTATCATAGATAGATGTACTAATAGAGGTATAAAACGCTCTTGCTAATTGTTCCTCATACCTTCTCCGAGTCTCAACTCACCGCCATTTTATGGTCACTATAAAGTTTGCTTCCGTCATAGACTACAGAGGTGCATACTAAAAAGGTAGACTAATAAAATGCATATTCATTTCCCTCTTTGCACCAGCCTGCGAGCTAATCTATAGTATTATAAAGTTGTAAAAATTAAATGTCTGTACATTGAAGATATTTTCAAAAAAATAAGTGATACGAACTATTTGAATGATATTGTATCGTTGTCGTTTTATCTCGCCAAAACGATTTCAACCATTTTTGATACACTGGTAGCTAATTATCCACAGATGGCTATAGGATACTTTTTAATCGACTACGCTATCAAAAAAATAGGGGTAAAGATTTTTCTCCTCCGCGAACGAAGTTTCGGGCGCCTTCTAATACTATCATAAACTTGTAAAAATTAAATGTCAATAGTTTGAAGATATTGTAAAAAAAAAAGTGTAACGGACTATTTGAAGGACACATTTTTTTAGATTTTTTGTATGTTTGTAAGTGTGTCGTTGTAGCTTCATCTCGCCAAAACGGCTAAACGGATTTCAACTATTTTTGGTACACGGGTAATAGCTACAAATGGTTATAGGATACTTTTTTCTCGACTACCCTGAGACCGTTATGCCTTTTTTGTCTTCCGTGAACAATGGCACCTTCTAGATCAAAATAAACCCTTGAAATCTTGAACTTTCTAAATTGACCAAGAATTTTGACATTAACGAAATTATCAAATCTACAGCTATACTATTATAAACTTGTTAAAATGAAAATTCAGTGACCTCCAATGGTCTGTTACAATCTATTTTTTGAAAATATCTTCAATGTACAGTATAGACATTTCATTTTTACAACTTTATAATAATAAAGATATGGAACACGACAATAAAATGCACTGTTACCTACACATAAGATGTTACAAATGTTAATTTTCATGTCCACACGGACCATAGACCTTACCCACGGCCTTTGACATAAAAAAAAAAAGAAAATAGTCAAGAATGTCATTATGCGACAAGGAGCCATGTACACAGCGATAAAATTTAAAAAATCAAGTGTGAAAACAAACATTTATAAATACAGCCCAATTGTTAACTCGTTATCTTTATTTCTTACATTAGAAAGTCTAAAATTGAACAACAAACGGTTTTCGAACGGTAGAAATAAGTTGGTCCATTTTGAAATAAGAACTCGAAAGACAACAATATAAAACTGGCCGGTAATAAAACTGTGCATTAAAAAACAGATCATTATTTTTCTGTCGCTGAAGTTCTTAAAGCTTTGGGTTCTGGTTGAAATTGCCCTGAAACAAATATTAAGTCACTCTGTGACGTCACATTAGAGTATCTTACGTCTCAATCTAACGATATTTTTTTTATTATGGCCTGACAAATGTAGGTTTGTGATTGGTCGAATTTAAAACTATTTGAGGTTTAAATAGCCTTTATAAACAAACTTTACATTGGTTTTGATGAAATGTAAAGACTTGTCAGTGTCAAAATCTTTAGTTGTATGAAGTAAGGCTTACAACTATCCGTTTCTCTGAGGTTACAGATGGCACGGATACATTTTTTTTGTGCACCAAAAACAAGATTTTTGTTTGTGAAATTTTCCCAAAAAATAACACCGTAGCGAAGAATAGATCCAATATATCCGTGATATGCTAATAGTGCTATGTTGGTATCTGATAATTTTGAAATTCTTCGAAGGGCAAATACAAAACAATTTATCCTTTTACATAATGTTTCAGTGTGTGTTTTCCACCTCATGTTGTTATCTATGTCAATTCCTAAAAATTTGGCTACATTTGTCTGTTTTATATATTCATCATTATATTTTATGTCAAGATTTGTACAGTTTGATTTAGAATTATAAAATTGCATTATTTGGGTTTTGTCAATGTTAATTTTTAGTCCATTCGTTTGTATCCATTCAATTATGGTAGTAATCGTATGTATTATTTCAGTCTTATATGTAGTCATGTTATCAGATTTAGTTACCACGGTGCTATCATCAGCGAATAAGATCATGGGATGTCGTAGGTGTTTAGGCATATCATTGATGTAGATTAGAAAGAGAAGAGGTCCCAGAATGCTTCCTTGTGGAACACCGCGCATCAAGGGTCTAAATTTAGAATAGTAAGCGGTGTCCTCCTTTGTTTTAATACACAGTCTTCTAATTTCTGTACACTGCATTCTGTTACTTAAATACGATTTCATTAGATCTAGTGCATTTCCTGGAATGCCATAGCGTTCCAACTTTGCCAATAACCGGTTATGGTCAACCACGTCGAAAGCTTTCGATAGATCCATAAATATTGCACAGATAGGGACTCTTTTATCTATACTAAGAGTAATAGTGTTAACTAAATCATAAATGGCTGTGGATGTAGACCTATTTTTACGGAACCCATTTTGTTCTTTTACAAGTATGTGTTCATGTTCCATGAAGTTATAAAATTGGTCATATATAACTCGTTCTGCATTTTTTGAGAATTTTGGTAGTAGAGCTATGGGTCTATAGTTTACTATTTTTTGTTTATCATTTTTCTTAAATAAAGGCTTGACTACTGTAGTTTTTAATTTCTCTGGGAAGATGCCTTTTTCGAGCATTAAATTAAGAATGAAGGCTAATGGGAAAGATAAAAGTTATTAAAAGCAGTAGCAATGCTGACTGGGTCACTTGTTGTATCATTTTTTTCGTTAACTATAGTTGAGATGGACTCTACTGGTTTATTTTCGTTATTATTATTTATTATTTGCCATGCAGCTCTATTTTTATTGTTTGATTTCTCAATAAAATGCCGATTTTGAGATTGTTGAGTGAGTCTAATTATTTTTCTGAGCCTATAAGTATACGATTTTAATTCTGCTTTATTTGAAATACAAGGTTTTGATCTGCATCGCCACAACAATTCTCTTTTTTTTTTACAGCATGTCTTGATCCCTTTGGACACCCATCGTGGTTTCTTTCTATAGGAGAGTGATTAATTTAAAGGGAAAACAGAGTTTATACAATAGACAGAACCATTCATCGAAATTGTTATAAGCATCATTGGGATCAACGCTTTCATAAACATTCATAAAGCTGATGCTAAACAGGTATTTCTTAAACTTATTAAGGTTTTCAAAACTTTTGGCGATTTTTAAATAATCAAAAACTAAAAATAAGGTGGCAATTTGACCGTATAGAATTATGACGTCATAAACCTTTTTTCCTTTCAAACTTCATACTTTCTGATTGTTTTGACAGATCATAAAAAGGAACTGATTTGATATGTCAGTTCTTTGCTAACCATATAAATTGCCGTCCATAGAAAACCTATAGGCAACTTCTAATTGTCCTTAAAAATTAAAATTTGGTCTGATTGTGGCTTTTATAGTACCTACAAACCAACAAAATAAATCAAACATCCTGAGTTTTTTATCTTTATGCCTGTGCGATAATTCGAGAAGATAATTTGGACTGTATAATTTTTAACGAGTCCTGCGCATTTTTCCGTGATCCTATTTGGATGAATTTATTTGTAGGAAAGGTTGTATTTTATTTATATCTCGATTGCGTGTCGGCTTACCTGGAGCTCTCTTGGGCGGAGTTCAGCGTCCGATGAAGGCAGTTCTGTGGGAGAACCCAGCGCTGGATCCAGATAAGTTCTACCCTCAGTTTTACCACTGGAGACGCACACAAACAGTTTAACAGCAGCCGAGTCGCAATCGTAACAGCGTTTTGGTTAAAAGTGCACAACAGGTGGATTAATCAATTTTTTTTTCGACAAATAATTGGCTAACTTTTTAAAATACAACGTGCTCGATCTACACGGTACGAACTACTCGCAGGGTGCTACAATAACGTCGTATTGAAGTGACAACCAGTGTTGCTATGCAAATAACGAAAAATTACCTAGAATCGGCAATATTCAACAATGCCTATGTTATAACCAATATAAAATGACACCACACTACGTACATTTTGCTTAGGAGTAGGGCTCTTCTAAAACTGGATTATCAGGTATAGTTTGTGCGGAACCCTCGATGCGCAAGTCCGACTCGCAGTTGGCCGGGTTGTTTTTACTGCTTTAGTTTTACTCGAAACCAATTATCACGTATCTTAAGCCTATAAGAATAAAAACGAATTGCGATTAATTTGGCTATTGAATCCTACAAACTATTTGATGTTGACTGTACTTACATTCTTAATGTACCAGTTAAGGGGGTGCATCGAAAATTGAAGCTATTTTGACTGAGATTTTTATCAAATCTAGTAAATGAAACAGGCTGGTTTTCGGATATGTGTTTTTTGATAATATAATAAACTATTCAGCGCCTAACGCGGAACCATGTTTGTTTAAAATTTCCTCAATAGAGAAGAAATCCGAGAAAACATGTCTTCATTTTCCGTTTTTTGTCTAGTTTGTACAAACGACAGATTAATAAACAGCAAAATTATGTAAAAATGTCATTCTTCCCTTTATCTTTTACGTCACTAACTTAAATGTTAACAAAACACAATAATATCTTCAATTTCATTGTACTTTTACATCTGGCGCTTAATCCAAAAAATCCCAAGCATGTAGAGCAAGAAATGCGTCCCTTATTGTTAATTACGCTCATTGGCGTGGGGGGCGTGGTTTTTCCTTGACGATGCAGGCCCTTAATTAGTTGCTTAGACACAATAACAAGAAAGTGGCGAACTTAATACCACAATGCATTACATACAAGTCAATCACTTGGTTAAACAAGTTATCTTGTCAAACTTCAACTTTATGAATTAGGGTCCGGTAATAATGAAATCCAGACATACCATCCAATATGTATCTTTGTTTACTGTATCAACATCGAACAGACATACATCTCTGTCCCACATTCTAGATGGCATAAGTTAACGCGGCACGTGTGATAAGAGCCAGCGATTTATTCTTCTAATTTCTATTCAGAGAATCATTGACTTCGTGAGTACAATACAAGCTGCAAAAAAGAAACCGGTCAAGTTCGAGTCTCACTCACGCACCGAGGGTTCTGTACAAACTTTCTATTCCGACTTAACTTGCCGGTTGAGTTAAGTTTGCCTCTGGTATCTATGGCGTCACATACAATTGAGGGGCGAACTTAAGCAATCCGGGCTATTCATAAATTATTTTTGACATCTCCGGCTTAAAAAGTACGTCATATTAGCTTCACGAAGCGAGACTAAAATAGTACATTTAGCTCTTAGGGTTTAGAAGAAAGCCATATAATCCCATACAAATTTGTATGACACTGAAAAAAAAAACTTGCGGCCAGCTACATACTCCTTACGAATAATTAAAAACAAACAAAGCAACCTGATCAGATTAGCCAAACTTTCTGATAGAATTGCTCAAATTGAACTTTTAGTTTTTCATGAAATATACAATTTTAATGTTAAGTCTTTTTTATTTTCTCGCAGTCGAAGTGAAACGCAGAGTGTTTAACACGTGGCTAAAAGCCATTATGACACTCAGACATATTTGTCCTCGCTCACTTCGTGAGCTCGTTCAAATAATCACTTCGTGTCATGAATGGTTTATTTTAGCCCCTTGTCAAACAATTTACTATTTGGTGATTAAAAAAAAAAGTAACTCAGACAGATTTATGGTTATAATTTTCGTGTAATATTCATATTGTGTAATATATTTTATAATGTTTTTTTTGTAGCAAAGGTATTTGCAACACATGTGGGTTGACTATGTTTATAATTATTCCAAATTTCAAATAGATAGCATAGGCAGTTTTTGAGATATGGCACTCTAATAGTTGGACAGACAGACAGACAGACAGAGTCGCACCATGAGAGTTCCTATTTTACCTTTTTGGTACGGAACCCTAAAAACAGCCAAGAGCATGTCGGACCATGCTCAGTGTAGGATTCCTCAGCCGTTTCTACAAAAAATGCACTACCCTACACATGGAAAAAATACGATATGAAAAAGTGCATCAGCAAAAGAGCATATCTTCAAAGCATTTAAGTCCTCTTGTTGAAAAGCGCAGTTTTTAGGCAATAACTCAAAAACAGTTTATGCGATCATTTTGAAAATAATTTTCGTTACAAGTATTAAGTGTAACCATTGTATTTTTGACATATTTTTCTGACTTAAGTTTTAAAAGATACAGGGAGAGGGGAGGACACAATTTATGAAAATTTCGGGGCCATTATTTCCGAAACTATTCACATCAATTTTTCTTTGTAACCTTCAAAGTTTTTCGAAATTAAAAGAATTGTCGAAGTATGTGTCACACGTTGATGTTTGCAGAAAAACCAATGCCACGTCTGTTACATGTATCATTTATTTTTATAATTTAACTACCAAACCTTGATATTGATACTCCATAATAAATAATATGCATCTTGTAGTTTTTGAATAAATTACATGTGACGTACTTACGGACGGACAGATATTATGGTGATATTATAAGGGTTTTTTTTTGCTATTTTGACTACGGTCACTAAAAAGAAAATAGTTTGACGAAGAAAAAAGTTTTATGTAGGTCTATACATTATTTATATAGTCTATCTAACTATTCTTATTTTCAAACTCAAAGTCACTCTTCCCCGACACGTCAAAACGGTTGGACACAGATTTCAACATTGTTTTTTTATCATCAAGCCTTTTATCCAACTACGCTTATACAAAAAAGATGTTTATGAATGTTTACCCCGCGAACGAAGAACTTCTAGATAAAAGTAAAGCATATTGTAAAACCGCTATATTCTTATGCGTTGGGCGCCATATTGAATTTCTAATGTAACCCACGTCCACAGATAACCGAATGAATTGTTATAGGAGCTATCTCGTCCCAGCCATGACGTCACTCGATTTAATATTACTTCTTTAATGCAATGTGACGTCATTTTATAGTGAAAAACTATTTTAACTGCAGAGACTAAAGAAAAGGATGAGGTTTTCCTTAGTACATGTATCGGTCCTTACATAAATTTTACGAAGTTTTTTTAGGGTTCCGTACCTCAAACGGAAAATCGGAACCGTTATAGGATCACTTTGTTGCCCGTTTGTCTGTCTCTCTGTCTGTCCGTCTGTCCATCTGTCTGTCTATATGACTGTCCGTCTGTCCTTCCGTCAGTCCGTCTGTCTGTCTGTCAAGACCCTTTTTTAGGAACGCGTGAAGGTATCAAGTTAGTATTAACACGAAATACTTATGTTTGCGGTTCCTTAAAGCTGTAAAAAAATCAAGCTTCTAAGTCAACGCAATCCAAAGATATAGTAATTAAAAAAGGTGTTTCTATACAAATTGCCGCCCATGTAAAACCTATAGGCAACTTCTAGTTGTCCTAGAAATTTGGTATGAAGGTAGCTCGTTTAGCACAACCAATGTGAAAAGTGTGAAAATCTTGAATTAAATATCTGTCTGTCTTTATGTCAGTAAGCTGTATATAATGACCCCCCACTGCGTACACTTTGAGTAAGAGCAGGGGTCTGCCAACTTGTTACAGTTACTTGGGTTATAGTAGATACGTACAACCTAAGATTTTTTTATATATTTTTTTTTCGGGAGTTACTCACGCGAATTTTTTCAAGTTTTGAAATAATGTCTTTATTTTATTTTCATCTCCACATAAAACACCAATAATGGTTATCATAAAAATAAAATAATAAAACAAAATAACAATTTCAATTTTTCTCAGTTTTATAAGAAATACGACGAGTACATCAGCAAGTAAACATACTAATGACAAGTATTTAGCACAATTTTGCACTAGAGTAGGTATCAATAGGTTTTAATCAATCGTTATATCCTTATTAATATTAATAATACAAAGAAGACTTATTATTTTTTAAATCGATTGATAAATATCACTTTTCATTTACAAAACACAATTAAAATGTTCCAAATCGAACACTCCTTTTATAAACTGTAGGCGGCAACCCTAAATTTCCAACACGAATCTTGACGAACTCCCAACTGCTACCTTACTTTCATATCTCCATTGTCTTAAAGTCTACATTATTGTGTGCGGACTGCAAAGCTAACTTGGGAGCAGTAGGGTTGGCACATATGGCCGTTTTTTCTTGTTTTGACAGTTTCCGATTGAGCGTATCGGTGTTTAATTGAATTGTACTTGGAACCATTCGTGTATAAAATAACGGGAAGCAGTATGGGATCTCTTGGTGAAAGATAACGAATAACTTATTAAAAAAAAAAAAACAGAGTGTGACTCTATATTTTGTGATAGTAACAATAGACTGAAACCTAGAGTTAGAATAGCAGATTGATAAAAACATTAAAAAATGCAACTAAACAACTACACAAACACAGAGAGAGGCTCGCAGGCCAGCCCCTCCATCCACATGGAGTTTCATCTAGCATTATAGCAGGAAAGGTGAAGAGAACCAGAAAGTGGGTCAAATCTTGCAAGATTTGTTTTCATCTATACTATCATAAAGTAGTAAAAATTAAATGTCTAAACATTGACGATATTTACAAAAAAATCTAACTATTCGAAGGTCACCGAAACGAAAAATATTTTCCTAGAATTTTGTATGTGTCGTTGTGGCTTCATCGCGCCAAAACGGTTAAACAGATTTCAACTATTTTAGTGCACCGGGTAGCTCAGCATATAGAATACCTTCACTGGATTACGCTGAAGAAAAAAAACAGTTATTATTATTTGGTCCTCCGCTCACCAAGTTGCGGTCACCCTCTAGTTATAAAGTTAATATTGTTATTTTAGCTAAATTCCTTTTCACATCTCCTGCTCAAAAAGTACGTCAAATTAGCTCCGCGAAGCGAGACTAAAATAGTACATCTAGCCGGAACTGAAAAAAAAAACTTGCGGCCAGCTACATACTACTTACGAATAATTTAAAACAAATAAACCAACCTGAACAAATTGGCCTAAATTTCTGATCGAATTCCTCAAACTGTACTTTGAATTTTTCATGAAATATTATGTACAATTTTAATGTTAAGTCTTTTTTATTTGCTCACAGTCGAAAGCAGAGCGCTTAAGAATCCCCAGTAAGCTCAGTTCTCCATACAAACGTAGTTACGCTCTCATTTTAAAACGACTAGCTATGTAGTTTGCTCTGAAACTTTGTACTTAGAATAAGTTTAGGTATATGCAGGCCTGTAATTAGTTTATGTAGCTTCAGATACCATAGGAAGAAAAATACAGCGAATTGAATTTTTGCATACAAAACTTGTTTTTGCTGTATTTCGTTTGTTTTATAAACTGAAGCCATTTAAACTAATTACAAGCTTAGATATACCTCATGTCACTGTATATGCAAAGTTTCGTTACAATCTAACACGTAGTTTTAAAATGAGAACGAAACTTTGGTTGTATGGGAAGGTGAAATTCAGCCGAGCTTACTGCGGTCTCTTAACGCGTGGCTAAAAGCCATTATGACACTCAGACATTTGTCCTCGCTCACTTCGTGAGCTCGTCCATATAATCACTTCGTGTCATAATGGCTTATTTTAGCCCCTTTTCAATCAATCTACTTTTTTTAATGTTAGATTAGCAAACATTTGACTTCAGTCTCACCTGTTGGTAACCGACGTTGAAGCAGTCGATGGAGCATGCTTACCTAGATAGTCCCTATTCACTCTCGTCTTGAAGAGATCGAATTCGATTGTGTATATATTTATGAGATCTATATCGGAATTCCTAACGTCATTTGTCCTAATGTATCGTTTGTCCTAACGTATCGTTTGTCATAACGCATTTTTTTACGAGACTGTAAACTTTTCAGGATTGTTATAAAACAGTTACTGTACCTCTCTTTACACGTGTAGCCTGTGGCTTCGATATACGCAACGAGCCTACACGGCCCTCCGGGTTCAATTTAACAACGCCTTCCGGGTGTTGGTGGGGCTGCCCCGCTTCTGTAGCGCATCAGGGATATTCGCAGAAGCGAGGGTTGACTGCTTCTATAGCACAATGCGCAAGAGGGCTGCATCCCTGGTGCGCCGGGTGCGCGGCAGTCCCAACAACATCCTGAAAATGATAGGGGACAGGATTGATTGTCCCTATTTACGCCACTGTTGTGGGCTACATGCCCCGATTTTGTGTATTTAATTTTACTTACTAACCCATAGATTTTAAGATACTTACAAAATATGAGTGTAATTACTTGAAATAAAAAGTTTTATTATTTTATCATTCTTCTTAAATAATAAATAATCCTGAAAAAAATTACGGTTTCTGAAAAAATGCGTTATGACAAACGCTACATTAGGACAAATGACATTAGGGATTCCGAAGGAGACCTATATTTACGATACTGGAAGTTCTAACCCTGTGCGAGGTGGAGAACGATTTCATTTTCCGTCGCCATTGCCTTTTTTTCTGCTGGACAGATTATCAGTTCTATGCTTGTTTGGTTTTGAATAGATTTATATTATACATCTATGTACCTATCGAGGCGACCGGTTTGACTGGAGTGCCGTTGCCTGCGAAGCTGAAGGTCCTGGGTTCAAATCCCGGTAAGGGCATATATTTGTGTGATGAGCATAAATAGTTTGTTCCTGAGTCTTGGATGTTATCTATGTATTTATATGAGTAATAAATATAATCGTTCGTGGAGAAGAAAATGTCCTCTTTTTTCTACAGTGAGGTTGGGTAAAAATGTAAAAAGTATTCAATAACCATCTGGAGATACCCAGCTGTGTAGGTACAAATAAACAAAAAAATAAAACCGACTCCAAAAAAAACTAAAAAGTAAAAAATAACGCCATAATTCAGTTTCTTCAAATTACTTACAAGTAACCGTTTGTATACTCAATCTATACAGTATATACAATTAATGTTATTTTGGCGTCGGTGCCATATAAAGAATGTGTAAAATATTGAAAATTTACGATTTTAGTAAGTTGTGACACGATGGCACCGACTCCATAATAACATTAATTGTATATACTGTATAGATTGAGTATACAAACGGTTACTTGTAAGTAATTTGAAGAAACTGAATTATGGCGTTATTTAATACTTTTTAGTTTTTTTGGAGTCGGTTTTATTTTTTTGTTTAAAAGTTTATTTATTTTACACTTTTTAGTTAATCGTTACTTAAAAGTGTATCTCGTGACGATTCGAACAAGCCCAAACACGGCTAGGATACATTATTTTATTACATAGATCTGGTGCCTACCTTCCGGCTCCATCATCAATTCAATTCTATGGTACCATTCTCATCAGTAACATTTAAATTTGTGACTATGAAGTTGCTTAGCTAAATTAATCAAGATATTTTGTCGCCACCCGTAAATCATTTATCATTGAGGAGTTCCGATGGCATTCTGTGGTCTTCTGCATCAGTTCCACTTCACCAATTTACACTTTCTGAATGCAAATGCTTATTATGTTTCTTATAATATCAAAATCGCTATATGTATGCCTACAATATTTGAGGAGTTCCTTCAATTCCTCATGGATTCCATCATCAGATCTTCACCAAAATTAAATGGGACCAACTAGAAAGTACCTTCTATAAAACCAAAAAAAAAATTTTGAAATCGGTCAAATAGGCTTTGAGTAATCGGTGAACATCCATAAAAAAAAAAAAAAAGCATTCCGTCGAATTGAGAACCTCCTCCTTTTTTTGGAAGTCAGTTAAAAATAGTACTAATCCTTTTAGCCGATTTTACGCGATTAAGCCCATAAATGATACCAAAAATCAAAAAAAAAATACTGCTTCAGTGGCCTCTAAATAGTCCTTTACAATAGTTTTTTTTTTTTTATGACCTCTGTAAAGTTACCATTGCCAGTTGAAGAAATAAGTTCCTATAGTTTTCCGCAATATGGCGAAGTTTTTTATTCTCCTGGTCGGGCTTTAGTGACAAAATTGATGTAAACTCGTATACAAGGATTGGTCCCGGATGGAAGAATTTTAGCACCCGTTTTATAAATCTATACTTAATCATATTTACGAACATTATACTAAATAATAAAAACACGTGAGATTTATAAAAAAAATAGAAACCGAGCAGTAAATAAAGTTTGCAGCTGAACTGGGTAAATAAAATCAAAACCCTATAATAAATAAATAAATAAATACTACTGGACAATTTTACACAAATCGAACTAGCCCCATGGTAAGCTCAATAAGGCTTGTGTTATGGGTACTAGACGACCATATATTTAATCGACATATTACTTATATACATAGAAAACATCCAAGACTCAGGAACAAATATTTATGTTCATCACACAAATATTTGCCCTTACCGGGATTTGAACCCAGGACTTCAGCTTCGCAGGCAACGTTACTCCCACTGAGCTAAACCGGTCGTCAAGGTCATCGTCGTCGTATAGGATATATCTTTACGAATTCAAAACCTTCTTTCTTTCGAAGACAGTCAAGAAGAAGAGGAAATTAGTACCTAATGTTGGATTAACATTAATAAGTAGCAAATAGCAAAATTTATGTTTTTTACTATTATTTAGCAGTCTTTTATCAACTCATTCCCCAAATCAACTTAAAAAAAAGTACACTGCACGACCTCTATAACTCCAAACCTCTAACAAATACTAAAAAAGTCAACTGTCAAAAAAATCTCCGTCAATTTACTGTCAAACGATAATTCAACAACAAGAGCTCTGTATGAAAAATTAATTCCAAATTCTAGTTTATAATAGGCTGTTCGTCCCACGGACAGCCTATAGGTTTCGCATGTGAATCTAAATTTTAGTTTGACGTAGGCTGTTCGGTATTGACGGATTCGAACAGACCTACGGCTATTATAATGTCCGTCAGCAAAAATATCTCACCATGTCGAAGAAGCGAAGTGAAGAAACCCTGCAAGGTTGTCTTCTCATCCCAGCAAGAAATGGAAAGGCGTGTCACCAGGTTATATCCTGGAGACTTGTACGCCATCGGTAGGATCTGGATACAATGTCTCCGTGTAGTCCTTGTTGGGGCTACGTTTAACCCTGTACCCTCGATCCACGCAGCTCAAGTGAAGAAGGATCCAGAACGACCGCCGCCCATGAGAGCATCTGACCTATCCCCTTATAACAGCCCTCACGAAGCATATAAGAGCTTTCTAGAAGATAAAATGCACTGCGAATCACATCTCTTACATGATATGGTGTTACCATATGTTAGAAATGTAAGACAGAGCTGTCAAGACGTAATAACAACCGTCAAAAACGAGGTATGTGACACTTATAATGAAATAACATCAGACTTTGCAGAAACTAAAAAAACTATGACGGCATATTGGAGAAATGATGCAAATTTGTCGGCTAGAAAAGGATTGGTTGCGACTGGAGGTGTGATAGGGTACTACATAGGATCTAAAGGTGGCATAGTAAGAAGAGTATTTTGTTCCGCTTGTGGGCTTGCTGCTACAGGGATGATATGCTTCCCTAAAGATACTGATGAGGCTATAAGGGATGTATGCTACCACGCTGGGAAGGCCGTTGTATATGGATTCAACTATATGGCTGGCAGAAACCTTGAGATCAGAGAACGCTTGCCTTGTCCAAAACCAAAACCTCCTGACGAGAAATTTGTCATAATGTGCGATGAGAAAAAGAAATAATTATAAATTATAACAACACCACAAATGGCTAGCTCGCGACGTTTTACTGTGTTGTGATGTGTAAGAATCGTGTAAGTTTAAATCAACGTTTCAAAAAGAAATGAGTTTTGTTGCAACCATAGAGGTTAGACAATGTCATTTAATGACAACGTCATTCACTTTCTGCTAAATTTTCGTAACAAAATAGTCTAAAAATGGAAAAATACATAAAAAATAAATATGCAGCACAATTGGAATCAAAAATGGAAAGGCAAACATCTGAAAGCTTTAATAAATACAACTCTGAAAAACTAGGTGTAACTGTTTTAAGAAAAATCCTTGGCAGTACCCAAATGTGCTTCATACCAAGAATTCAGGCTGCCCCCCCTGACCCAACACCAAAGAAGCCTCCGCCAATGAAATACAACGATCTGTCCATGTACGAATGCCCTCACAGGATGTACAAGAACGACGTAGCGGATAAAGACAGCTGTCCAAATCATGACGTGAAAATTCTACACGAAATGCTGCTCCCAACCGTATCAGAATACCGGAAAGGCATCAGCGACTCCCTAACTGGCATAAAAAATGAATTAGCTGACACTTATAATGAATTGAGTGCCGATTATAAAGATGCTGAGAAGACATTTTTAACCGCGATGAGGGATCCAGAGAATCTTGGAATCCGGTTTCTTTTCGTGGGTACTTCTGCTTTAGCTGGTCTTCGGTTTGGTAAGACTATACCTCGCCGTTTGTTAGCCACTGGGGTCGCCCTGTGTATCTCTGGATCCATATGTTTTCCTGAAGAAACTGATGAGCTGGTCCGGACCTTAATGTACAGGGTGGGGAAGACCGTTGTACCCTTGTATAACCTGTATTTTGGAACTGATTGGGAGCTGAGGGAGAGGGTACCGTGTGCCAGAGATATGCCTGAGCTCCCGCCACCAACTAAGCCGTTACCTGGCTGCTGCCCTGGAGCTAAGAAGTAACTATCATGTGGATATAACATTCAAAGAAAGCAATACGACGGTTTCTGTGAAACGAATGTTCTTTGGTAAACTTGTCAATAAAAAGAATGTTAGTTTCTATGTTAACTTGTTTTATTTCTGATCGCTTTATTTCTCATAATCATTGAAAGTCATAATGTAATGTTTCTCATAAAATCATTTGTTATGATGCTGAAATGATTAATGTTCAGGATCTTTAATAAGAACCAATTGGGTGAGGTTAGGTCAGTTTTGTGACCATTCAAAAAATTTAACGGTTTCCTAAAATAATGCAATTATGACTAACACAAATTCTAACAAATATAAAATTATGACTATCGATTTTATGGGATTTTGGGAATTAACACAATACCGTTTGTTATATTTAAATAAATAAATAATGGTTGGATATATGTAGGTACTATGAATAGCTGGATTGAAGAATGTATGGTTGGGTGAATAGGTGGATGATTGGAAGATGAAAATAGATATGGATGAATGGCTGATGAGGATGGATGGAGGAATATATAGATGATTCAGTGAAAAAATGGATCTACGTGAGGATGGGTGTATGTATGTATACATGTATTTATGTATGCATGATGTATAGAAGAATTGTTTTAAGGACGGATACATTAATTGGTGGATGGTCGGATTGGATGGATTGAAGGATGGACGTATAGATGGATGCATTTATAGAAAAATTGGTAGATTTGAGGTCGCATGAATATAACAGTCCCGATGACAACATTGACAATGGATTATTACAGATTTGCCATCAAATACAAAGTCATACAACAGGGTAAGTGAGCGTGAGTGAGCGAGACACAATGAGCAGTAAAGGTAATCGGCCATTGTTTGCGTGTCCTGAGTTATTGTTGTGACCACAGAGATAAAGCACTGGAAAAGACAATTGATATCACATCACTACTAAACGGGACTTAATCCATACTTCCATACTTATTAATATTATAAATGTGAAAGTGTGTCTGTCTGTCTGTCTGTCTGTCTGTTACCTATTCACGCTTAAACCGCTGAACTGATTGGAATTAAATTTGGTATGGAGATAGTTTGAGTCCAGGGGAAGGACATATGCTACTTTTTATCCTGGAAAAATACCCTTATCTGCTATAAACGAATTTAAGGCGGACAAATCGTACGTTACACTGGTACGCAAAAACTACATAGCAAATTTGCGTAAAATTCTGCAGTAATATAGCTTAGATATCAGGATAGGACATAGGCTACAACTTTTGAGGGAACAACTTTAGACTACAAGTTATTAATTCATAAAACGAGTTTTTTTAACAATAAATGCAAAAACCTGACCTTTTGTTAATTTGACATTGTGAAATGGTAACCTAGAAACAGTAATACTACCTACACGACTAAGCAAAGAACACACCTTCCGTATGTGACGTATCATACAAATAAGAGTATATCTTAATATAGCCGGATAATAGCCCGATGTACATTTTGGACTTGCGATCATCTCTGAATGATAAACATTTTCTTACAAAAATATGGTTTATAAATAAGATAAATACATAAAACGAGTTTAAATGGAAAGTCATCACTTATTGTTACTCTAAATGTTTTATTCCGAAGAATTAAAACGAAATGATTGCTTTGAAACCAATAGACGCGTTAGTGCCTGTTTGCGTAACTGGGTGGCGTTAGTTGTAAACGTTATCAACGTAGAAGTACTGAACTTAGAGATTTGAAATGATTACAGTAGACACTGTATATAACGCAGGCAAGGAACAAGGAAGGATTTGTGGAAATACATCTCCTAACGGGATTAAATTGGGGTTGAAAGTTTATATGGAAAATCTGTAATTATTTGAGTAACTGTTATAATATTTCGCGTATAGACTCTTCATGTAAAACTAAGAAAATTAATTTCAGCATTCTTGGAATTTCATCCCTGAAAGGGTTAAAATAAGGGGTAACCGTCTGGGACAAAAGTACAATGGCGCATATTGGGTGTTGTGAAGCGCTGAATAGAACTTTGAAAGATATTAAAGGGAACGAAGTTATGATGGGTGGAAATTGAAATTGAAATTATTTATTTGCTTTAGATATGGTACATACAAAAGATGGTCAAAAACACGTATAGCCCTTAACATATCTAACCAGTAACACTGGCGTGCAAAAATACACAATTAAATTATTTCAACATGTCAAACATTATATTTACATTAAACTTTCAATTAAATTATAATAAATATACACACTACCAAATTAAAACAATTTACATAAAATGGACAATGAATTACAATAATCAATACAAGTCAATAATCAATAATTTAAATAATCCTTAACTGAATAAAATGTCTGCTCTTTTAACCAATGTACAATTTATTTTTAAATTTATGTAATTTTAGATCCTTGAGATCGTTCGGTAATTTATTAAATATCCGTACGGCCATTGGAAAACAGTTCCTACGATATAGATCAGTTTTTGCTTTAGGATACTGTAGCCTCTGTGGATATTTCGTGTTAAAGTTACTTACTTGGCCTTTTCTGCTAAAATAGTGTGCATGAGTTTTAACAAAAACAAAGATTTCAAAGATATAAAGAGATGGTACAGTTAATAAATTCAGTTTTGGGAACAATGGCTTACAGGACGTTATGGGACTAACGTCACATATACCACGTATGCACTGTTTTTGACCTATAAATATTATATTTATATCGATCGAGTTTCCCCAGAGTTATATACCATATCTTAACACTGATCCCACGTAGGCATGATAAGCTTTAAGCGCAGTTTGTTGATTGGTTATTTTAGCCAGCCTCCAAAGAGCATATGCAAATCGATTTATTTTGCTACTTATATTCTCAACATTTTTTTTTCAGTAGCAACTAATCTAACGTTATACCTAAAAATTTTATATCATTTGATTCTTTTATAATTTGGTTTTCATAAGTCACTAGAATTTTTTCTTTGCTTTCATGTCTGTTATAGAATTGAATGTAGGTTGTTTTCTGGAGATTTACTGCCAGGTTATTATCTTTAAGCCATTTTATTATGTCCCTAACTGTTTGATTTATATCATCATTAAAACTGAGTACAGTGGTGGCGTGTTACCAACGGTAAATCATTTATGTATATCAAGTAAAGGGCCTAAAATACTACCCTGAGGGATGCCCATGTTATTAGGATTTGGGTCAGGTTGGCAATTGAAAGCGGCACAGTTTGCGTCGATACTCATAAAGGCGGATGCAGCTCCCCCTTAAGGTCTGTTTCGCGATAACGATCAATAAGGCTCAGGGTGAGTCACTGAAAACAGCAGGAATAGATCTTAGGGGGACTGCTTCTCGAACGGCCAGTTTTACGTGGCTTGCTTGAGAGCAAGCTATCCACGCACCTTGATGGGGTTTGTTAATGTGGTATATAAAGAAATACTGCTAAACCTACCTAATATTCAATATTATCAATAGTTCAAACTCAATTGTCCAATTATATCTTTTTTTCAAATTACAGGCATATAACAAAGTAAGATGACTTATAACTATTAACAGACAATGCATAACCTAAACTGCCAACGGTAGGAATACGAGAATTGAAACACATATTCCGTTATGTAGAGGCGCACTAAAGAAGATTTTTTTGAAATTCGAGCTATACGCAGACGAAGTCGCGGGCAAAAGCTAGTCTTTACATATATTACTAGAAGGCGCCCGCAACTTCGTTCGCAGAGGAGAAAAAGTCACCCCTCTTTTTTCTTAAGCATAGTCGGGTAAAAAGTATCCTATAACCATCTGGAGATACCCAGCTACCCGTGTACCAAAGATAGTTGAATTCCGTTTAGCCGATTTAGCGTGATGAAGCCACAACAACACATACAAACGTACATAAAATCCAAAAAAAAATATTTTTCGTTTTAGTGACCTCCAAATAGTCCGTAACAATATTTTTTTTGAAAATATCTTCAATTTACAGACATTTCATTTTTACAACTTTATAATAATATATATAATAGATATCTTTACTATCATAAAGTTGTACAAATTAACTTTTTGTACACTGAAGATATTTTAAAAGAAATGATTGTAAAGGATTATTTGGAGGTCATTGAATCGAAAAATGTGTTTTTTTATTTTTTTGTATGTTGGTTTGTGTCCTTGTGGGTTCATCGCGCCAATACTAAATGGATTTCAACAATTTTTGCACACCGGAAGCTGGGCATCCCCAAAATGGTTATAGGATAATCAGACCGGCGACGAAAGATTGCGAGTGCTCTATCTAGGAGGGGGATATAGCTCTCGCGATCTTTCGACACTGTTTCATAGTCCATAATGGTCGCTGTGACAACCAACCCGTGAAAAAACCATACCCGGTATCTCCTAGTATTCATTAATTCGCTACTGAAATTATTTGGCTTCTCGTGCCTTGAGTGCCTTGGGGATTCCAGTCCAGTGTAGGGCTTAGGGCTAAAGCGGAAATGTGGTCGCCCTAAGCAATCCTGGCGGCGGACGATCGCTGCAGAAGCAAAGCGATAGGAATGACCTGGAGCGAAGTAAAACGCGAAGCTCAATACCGTTCGGGATGACGACGTACTGTGGACGCCCTCTGCCGCTTTATTTAGATCCTCCTGGAGACCATACACATAGCTACGTCTCCCTAGATTTAGTATCGTGGTATAGATTAAGGTCGCTTTTCGTACGATAAGTTTTTATTGTGCAATAAAGATTAAATGAATGAATAAATAAATACCTTTCGCGATCAATCAACACTGTTTCATAGTCCATTATGGCCGCTGTAACAACCGAACCGTCCCTTATTCTTGTTATTTCGCTACTGAAATCTTGCCGCATCTAGCACGACATATCTTTGTGGACAAGATAAAGTACGAACCATTGACAAAAACAATGCTTCAATATAAACACATGCTGCCGCCTTCATTGATGACCAACTTTGACGTTATTCACAAAGAAATTCCCGTCCAACGCTTATTCAACACTTCTTACAAGAACCGATCGGTTTTAAAAGAAGAAAAGAAAATCTTAATCAGTTTAGGTTTCACCCAGAAATCACGAGAGGTTTTTTGGGCCAAAACTTTAAGAAAACTTGCCAAGCGGACATAAAATAGTGCTTTACCCAAGTATTGAAAATCCGGCATACCGATATGGAGGTAAATTGAACACTAATCTGCCAATAACTGTGTGTCAACTTTACAAGTTTTGAAATAAAACAATTTAACGGATTATATCGCGTATATTATCTCATTTTAGTTCCCGACGTTTCGGAAGCTTTCCAGCTTTCCATGGTCACGGGAGGACCATGTCCTCCCGTGGCCATCCGTTAAATTGTTTTATTTCAATGAGTAATATTCGCGGAAACAGAAGAAAATATTATTTACAAGTTTTGTTAAAGTTTTGCACCGATCGGGCCGATCACTGATGATGACTGTCTGACATACATTAAAAAAAAAATACTACACGGGTTGTGCTAAAAAACGTACCCTCATACTAAATTTCAAATTTCTAGGACTACTGGAAGCACCCTATAGGTTTTCCACGGACGGCAATTTGTATGGAAACACCTTTTTAAATTACTGTACTTTTAAATTACTGACTTTTTAAATAATTGCGTTGACCTAAAAAATTGATTTTTTTACAGCGTCATGGGACCGTAGACATAAGTATCTAATGTTAATTTCAACTTGATGACTTCCTATTTCAATGGTTTTGACAGATAATAACTACTTTTGTTCAGTTTGAATCACACTCGATGTGCTCGGGTTTCAATATGTCTATCTGAAATATTTGATTGTGCTTCTAAGCTTCTATATCAATATACGCGTTAATATTGTATGGTGTAAAAAAAATCGATACACACTTTTTTGTAAGGCAATTTGATTTTGTTTTATTTCATACATAAAAATCACCGACGTATATACACGTCTCGCAAACGTGACTATCGAGTGATAAACACGAATTTAGCTTGGTGGAAAAAGTCGTATAGTGCTAGAAATATCCAGGCGCTTAAACCGTTTTGTAGAAACACGCAGAACAATATTATCGGCGACGCCGGCAGCGGCTATTGTGCGCAGGCGCAAGTCCTGCGCAATTTCATACTTCTAATAACAATGGTTATGAATGTAAGCATGTCGTATGAGACGTGGTTCTGTTAGTGACATAGGCTGTTTTGTTCAATGGGAGAATCTAGGTGCACGGGAGTGTAACAGTTAAGTTCGGAAAAGGTAAGAGTAATTTTATTATCCAAGCAGCCTAATGCATTGTTATTGTAGGTATATCAGATGTAGATACAAATAATAATATAATTAATGTGAATGATATAATATATACAATGTGGCTGTACTTTAATAATAAATACATACATACATACAATCACGACCGGTTTTGACGACCGGTTTGGCTCGGTGGGAGTAACGTTGCCTGCGAAGTTGAGGTCCTGGGTTCAAATCCCGGTAAGGGCAAATATTTATGTGATGAGCATAAATATTTGTTCCTGAGTCTTGGATATTTTCTATGTATATAAGTAATATATTTATTAAATATATCGTCGTCTAGTACCCATAACACAAGCCTAATTGAGCTTACCATGGGACTAGTTCGATTTGTGTAAAATTGTCCCGTAATATTTATTTATTTATTTATTATTTATTTAATCACGCCTTTTTCCCATTACGGGGTAGGCAAAAACTACCTCCTTCCACTTTCATACAACTGCCGCTGCATCAACATTCATTAATCTCTTTCGCTATGTCTCATTCACACACAGAATACCAATCAATATTTCTCGCATCCATCATCTGACATACTTCATCTATTTTATCATTCATTCCTCCCCTTACATTTAACGTACCAAAGCGGCTCTCTATAGCCCACTCTTCGCTCTCGCTGGGACCGAGACGTGATGGGTTGCGAATCACATCGCCGCCTTTGCGTTCCCACGAGCAGCTAGGGATAAAATATTCGAACCCAGCAGAACCCCGCATACCAGGTAAGGGTTTAGCCTTATTCTGGGGTCACCAGTCCCAGTTTAGTAATAAATAAATGCTAGATGTTGACCTCTAATATGACGATTTGGCGTAGTTTCTGTACAGGTTCTTCTTCTGTTTCCGCGATTATTACTCATTTAAATAAAACAATTGAACGGAAACGTATCCGAAACGTCCGGAACTCAAATGAGATAATATACGCGATATAATCCATTAAATAGTTTTATTTAAGTGATGTCATGTAGTTTTTTTTATTAATTAGTACAAGTAGGTAGCTTCAATACTTAGTTTTGTGTTGTTTCCATTTTATTACATTTGTGTGTGACATGGTTTTGGCTTTCACAGGGCCCATGTATATCTGTAGGTATAAAGGTCCTTAAAACAATTTAAAAAAAAAGATTCTGTCAAAAAAAATATTATTGTGACAAAGCTTTTATTACCGACTGTATTTTTTTTGAACACCTGTCAGCTGCCTACTCGAGACGATTCTATAAACCCTAAAACTTGGTAGGATCACCTTCCGGCTCCATCATCAGTCTGCAGGCACTGGTAGGCCTACCATGAGCTGAGTTTACGATCAGCGCTAGCGAGTATCTCGTATCGAGAGTCAGTGCACCTCTCTAAATAAAGGCGATACATTGAGCCAAAATGTCGCATGACGTCACTCTTAAGTACAAATTTTACTTAGGAGTTACGTCACGAGCCCGTACTCCTAGAGTTTAATGCGATTTGTCCAAGTATTTTTATTTATTTTGAAAAAGCAAAAAATACGTGTCCAATATTTTTGTATTATCTAATTGACTAACTAATTAGTGATTTTCATACCCTATCATCATGCTTATTGTATGTGTAGTTGTGGCTTTATCAAGTCAAAACGGCTAAACAGAGGGGCTACTCCGAAATCCGAAAAATGAAGTTCGTATGGTGCCATTCCGCTCACTCAAACACAGCTTAACATGAGAGCGAGAGGGATGGCAGGTTACAAAGTTCGAATTTAGAGTTTCAGAGTAACGCCTCAGGTTTTAACTATTATTATAGCCTGTCAAGTTCGTTGGTGACACTCCCATGGTCTGCGGGCGACGGGGGGAAAGACAGCGCGGGTGGGTAAGAAGTGTGCGCGCGTCAAGGTCACTCTCCGCCTTTAATAAATATTAGTATAAGTAGGTAAATTATATATTATATTTTCTTCTGTTTCCGCGATTATTACTCATTGAAATAAAACAATTTAACGGATTATATCGCGTATATTATCTCATTTTAGTTCCTGACGTTTCGGAAGCTTTCCAGCTTTCCATGGTCACGGGTGGACTGAGAAAAGATGTATTTTCCTCTGTCAAAGTTACAATTTGTGCAAAGTACCCATTTTTGAAAAACAAATAAAGGTACATACATGCCAGATGGGCTTAAGCTGTAACGACAGTTACACATGTGCCTGAAGGGCTTAATTGTTTTAATCGTAATACTTTACCAAGCAGTATTTCGTAAATGAAATAAAATACGCGATATAATCCGTTAAATTGTTTTATTTCAATACTAGTTTCTGCCCGCGACTTCGTCTGACTTAAATTCTTTTATAGTGGATAAGGGTATTTTTCCGGGATAAAAGTAGCCTATTTATGTCCTTCCCCGGGACTTTAACTATCTCCATACCAAATTTCATCCAAATCGGTTCAGCGGTTTAAGCGTGAAGAGGTAACAGACACACAGACAGACACACTTTCGCATTTATCCATACTAATATTATAAATGCGAAAGTGTGTCTGTCTGACTGTCTGTCTGTCTGTTACCTCTTCATGCTTAAACCGCTGAACTGATTTGGATGAAATTTGGTATGGAGATAGTTAAAGTCCCGGGGAAGGACATAGGCTACTTTTTATCGCGGAAAAATACCCTTATCCGCGATAAACGAATTTAAAGCGGACGAAATCGCGGGCAGAAGCTAGTTTCTTATATATAGTTTAGATGTCAATTTATACCGAACTTGGCTTATTTTTCCACCTTTGCATTTTTGTGATATATTTGTTTCTGAAAGGAAGAAAGTCGTAACAGTGTGACAGCTTCTCATATTCTCGCTGCATTTGTTTTTGGGAGGAAATAATAATGCACAATGGGTTAGCATGCCCAGGCGTTATTTTGTTTTATTATTTTAGTAAAACAGAATATTTGGTGCTAGATATTTCTAAGGTTATGTTAAACTAGTTTCTATCTGAGATCCAAAATATGTAACTGTTAAAAAATATATTTTTGTGACAAGGTTTTAATGCCGACTGTCTTTTTCTTTGAACATCCATCAACTACTCACCGAGACGATTCTAAAGAGGCCAAAATCGGTAGGATTGCATAAAGGTGCGTCCACACTTGTACCTCTATCATTTGCTCGTATCCGATCACCGTACCGTAGCATGACTGCGTATCGCGCTGCTTGGACGCTTAGGCACTCGTCCCACCGCCGGCGATAAGCGATGAGCTATCGGCTATTTTCTCGCCCAAGAAACGAACAAAAGATAATCGCTCCTGTGTAAATAAAAGAGAGAGATAAATCGCCGGCAGTGTGAACAGCCAGCGATGAACTATAAATATATCTCTCTCATTCATTTACACGGGAGCAATTATCTTTTGTTCGTTTCTTGGGCGAGAAAATCGCCGATAGCTCATCGCTTACTCGCCGGCGGTGGGACAAGTGCCTTACTGTCGGCGCGCCGATCATGACGCACTCTTCCGATATAACTGTGTGATGAGCGTAGTAAACTGGATTTCGAGCGATCCGATCGGCGCAACGTCCAAACGCGTGATCGTGACATGCGACGATGATCTGATGCGGGCAAATGATACAAATGTGGACGCACCTTTATTTTATTACAGAGTTCCTATGACCACCTTCCTGTTCCATCATCAGATCAGCTCGATGTTATCATACTATTGCATTGTCACCGAATTTAAATAATTATGCCAAATTTTAGCACAATCAGGAATAGGTCAAATTTAACTTGCAAGATCCAGCCGAACAAACATACATTGCAAGTTAAATAAAAGCTTGTAAAAATAAAATAACAAAGAATATCTTCCAGGCAAGTTTTCACTAATAGAGCTTTTGGCTTTAAAGAACTGACAGCAGAATTTGTATGTAACATCAGTAACTACAAAATATAAAATAATTATTGATACTAACCCTGTATTTTAATTTGAACATGTACTTCAAAAGATATATTCCTTTAAAGGTAACACAGACAGACTGACCGAAACATGATGTAGGTTTAAAACAGAGGCCGAATTCATCGTGACAAATTATATTTGCCTGAGATATGTCTGAGATATCACCAGTATAATATGTCGACTTTAGTAATGTTTTGTATTTTAACTAACGGTTACAAAATTTGTTTTTTATTGACATGAAATAATGAATTGAAATGAAACAATGAAAAAATGATCTTTATTCTGTAAGGAGGCCGCAAGAGCACTTTTACAAGTCTGGCTCTACGGCGTTTCCCAAGAGGAGACCACTGAGGAGAAGAAAGCCGAAACAAACTCAACAGTCAGTAATTTGTTTGAAATAACTCTTATATCTATAACAATATTTTTACTAAGCCTATCCTAAATATATGTTTTGAGTATAAATTCAATACGTAGTTCTTCAAGAAAACATATTAAAACTTATAAAAGTAAAAAAAATATAGAATATTATAGAAAAAGCAAAATAATGATTTTTTAGTTAAAACAAATTACATACGTTTGATATGCCACCTTATAAGAACTGTGTCCCGGTAAAAGTAAATTATTTCGTTTCTGTTTTGGGCCATGCATTTTTGTCTGTTAAATAGTCCTGTACCCTATAATATGCATTTGCCATAAGGGACTCTTTTAAGTAATTTTTGAGAGCTGGAAACGGTAATTTTAAAGCATCATCTGGTAGCTTATTATAAAAATGTATACATTGGCCTACGAATGATTTGGCTATTTTACGAACGCGGAACTTTTTAATAGCGATTTTGTTTTTATTTCTTGTATTAAATTTGTGCATGTCTGAATTCTTAGTAAAATACTCTAGGTTCTTAATAACATAAATAATATTCTCATAAATATATTGGGACGCAATGGTTAATATGTTGATGTCATGAATATATCTATACTTCATTTTGACAGGTGTAAAATTCAAGATGGCGAGTCATGTTGCTAAAATGGAAACAACGGATGTACGGGTTCCTGTGTTAAGGAGAAAAAATCATAACCCTCTTTTTTCTTCAGCGTCGCCGCGTAAAAAGGTATCCTATAAGCAATTGTTCATGCCCAGCTGTTTGGCGTGATAAAGCCACAACGACTCATACAAAAAAAGATTTAATGATTGAAAATGAGGCTTATTTTTGATATTCGTGTCCAAGTAACTGATACTCGAATAATAAAAATCAATATACAATTACAGCATTGATACGTCCGGTTAATGGCCAAGATATAGCACAATTTTTTTTTCATTTTATTTAAGAAAAGCAAGCATTTAATTTCAATCTCGCCTGTTGGTAAGCGACGTTGAACCCGACGATGAGCATACTTACCTTGGTAGTGTCGTCTATTCACTCTCATCTTGAAGAGATCCAAGTTATACTGTTCTGGGAAAAGATATGCTGGAAGAGAGTTCCACTCTTTAGCCGTCCTAACGAGGAATGTAAAAGCAAATCTCTTTGTTCGAGTCCTTGTTGTATCAACAACATAAGGGTGGAACCCAAATCCACGTCTAGTTTCATAGTGACGAAATGCAGAAGGTGGAATTTACTTATTTACGAGTATTTAAACCCACAAGATAATAAAGTACAAATGGCGGACATAATGCCATAAAGGTATACTCTACCAGTCAATTATGGTACATGGAGAAATTATTGGTGCAGGATATCGGTTCATGCAGTCCCGCCGCACATTTTTAATAGCGATATCGACAATGTTTTTCTGTGGTACGTTAGAACAACCTTTCCATAATAGAAATACTGGTGAAAAAAACTACTTCAATGTTATAAAAACTCCACGAGATACAACTACGTTAGAATTACACTTTTGCACCCCGTTCCCAAAAACGCTCCATACTAAACCCTAGGAAGCTGTGACGTCACACCTGCCTACTTTGTATGGGGAAATTAAAAACTTTGTTCTGCAGCTATGTTAAAACTTGCGTTTATCAAAGCTGTTTCATAACAAAAGTTACCACACATTTCATGAGTTATTCAATTGTATTATCGTTTATTAATATTTTCATACTTTAAAAATGTCACTACACTCTATATGGATATGAGCAAAGCTTTTGATTGTGTATGTCACAAACGACTGCTTGTAAAATTAAATAAGTATGGAATACGTGGTCCAGCATACATATCAAATAGAACTCAGTGTGTAAAGACTTTAAAATACTGCCCAAAAAGTAAAAGCATTGTGACCTATCATTCGTCTTATGTTGAAAATGATTATGGTGTACCGCAGGGGAGCAATCTCGGGCCCTTGCTATTTTTAATTTACATAAATGACCTACCTGATGCTCTCACAAATGATTGTGTTTTGTTTGCGGATGATACTACCATTATCATAGAAGGGAAAGATCTGTCTACTTATAATGATAATATAAATATTACTCTGGCCCAAGCATTGAATTGGCTTACATTAAACAATCTAAAAGTCAACATCATTAAAGCTAAAATCATGGAGTTTTGTTCGTCTCAGGCCAAGACTCAGCCTTTGAGTGTAAACTATGGCGGTGATAAAATTGAAGAAGTGTCGAACACAGTATTTTTAGGCATAACGTTAGATCGCCACTGTGATTGGAAGGCACATGTAGATAATTTGTGCTCCAAAATAAATAAATTTGTATACGCTCTCAGAAGGGTCCGGCAGCTCGTATCCCTTCAGGCCACTATCACTGCCTACAACGGGTACGTGGATTCTGCCCTACGATATGGTATAGTAACATGGGGGAACTCCACAGATACCAATGATGTATTTCTAATTCAAAAGCGTTGTATAAGAGCGATATTTGGACTCAAAAGAGATGAATCATGTCGAACATATTTCATTAAACATGCCATTCTAACAATATGCAGTCTCTATATTTTGGAGGTTTGCTTGTTCGTACGTAAACACAAGCACTTATTTCAAGAAGTTCAGGCAATATCCTCACCGGCTGTACGACAACAATATATGTATAAACTATACAAGCCTCGTGCTCGACTTAAAATTGTATCAAAGAATTGCTATATTATGTGTATTGACATTTTTAATAAATTACCTGCCATTTTTAAAACAATGAACAAAAATTTAAACTAAATGTAAAATCATGGCTTTTGGACAAGTGTTTTTATAGTTTAAAAGAGTACATGGAATCGAATTAACTTAATTGCGACATTGCTAATATTCTTGTATGATTTGAAAAATATCGACAGTTATAAACATATTAACTCTTTTTAATTTAAGTTTCTACAATGTATTTAATTGTATAAATTTCAGCGTGTACGCCTGTAAAGGTAGGGTTCAGAATGACTATTTTTATGTGCTACTTTATCTGCAAATGTAATATTATGTAACTGAATTCCATACGCAATAAATTCAATCATTCATTCATTCAATGGATGTTCCCATCTAACTTTAAACGCTTATAAAACAAGCTACACGTAAGGTATCGAACTAATTTTTTTTTTAGGATTTTCATCATAAAAACAAGCATTTCGTATCAACATTTTATTATTATTTGTGTACTGTCAACATCCCTATTGGAGATATCGTAGTATAGTAGTGCTTCGTCAAATTTGGCCCCAGGATCTTAACACCTTTAGTACAGAACCCTAAAAAAGTAGACGCGCAAGCAAAAATAAAAGTGAAACTCATGTTTAAAAGTTCTTGTAATCATTTAGCAACTACATCCAAAAATCAAAAACCACCTTTATCCGTCATATAATACGGTTTCATAGTTATTGAACGGATTATCAAAGCGTTCGTAACAAAGTGACGTATGTATCTATAGGATTTATGGTCATATAAGTCGTTTTTCAATGGAAGGTTTATTATAATTGATGGTGTTATATGGAGACGGCCGCTCAGACCGCAATCGGGAGATGTAATGTTGTGTGTACATTATTTTGTAGGGTTATATGCATGTCTTTTGAATTCGCTAGGCTGGAGTCAAGTAGGCAGCGGATGACGGTTTTATATAAAAACTAGAAGGCCCCTCGCATCTTCGTTCGCGGAGGAGAAAAAGTTATAACCCCTCTATTTTCTATGGGATAGTCGGTTAAAAATTATCCTATAACCATCTGGAGATACCCAGCTACCCGTGTATCAAAAATAGTTGAAATCCGCTTAGCCGATTTAGCGTGTGATGAAGCCATTTCATTTTTACAACTTTATAATAGTATAGATATCTACAATACAATACAAATACTCTTTATTGCACACCTCATTCGAATATGCAGAGGTAAATAATAGGCGGTCTTATCGCTAAATAGTGATCTCTTTCAGAGAGCCGGACAGCCTTTGAGTAGCGAAATGTTTAAAATACAATAATTTGAATTAGTTGAGTAAGGTGGCGAGAAACAGCTATGAAGTAAAAGCAACTCATTTAAGCACACGTACCTAAACATACATAAATACTTATAGATAATAAATATAATATTTATTTATTTATTTACATGGAGATCCAACAGCGTAAAATATGTTAGTAGTAACTTAAATAGTAATAGCGAGCCAATTACAGGATCTCACTTGTAGCACCATGGTAGTATTTAACATTAAGTTAAACAATACGCACAAACGATACGTTATATACAACTAGTCATGCACTAAAATACCATATATAAAACAAAACAAAGGGTTGTTTAATGGTAACAAACAGTAACTGGTTGAATAATAACACGATCGTAAACATCTTTTATTAATGAGCAGACAACTACCTGCAGATGATGAAAAAAAAAAGAAAATAAGTACACTAAAAGATAAATCTTAATAGTCTCATTCAAAGCCGCTTCTCGCCAAATTACGCCTCACAGAAGGAATTGAGCAATTAAAAATATCAATTTCTAGCTCGTTTGTCACATTATTCAGACAACGGCAATATATGCAAACTTAGTAAATAAATAACATTGTCTTAATGGTTAATCTGGAATGTTAAACGTTTCAAGGGACTGGACACGCTTTAAGTCATAGGGTAGAGAGTTCCACAGTAGATAATGTCTTAAGGGTTATTCTGGAATGTTATATGTTTCAAGAGACTGGGCACGCTTTAAGTCATGGGGTAGAGAGTTCCACAGTAGAGTTGCCTGGAATGTGAAAGAACTATTTAAAATTTGGAGGATGAAGAAGGGACAGTAAGAAGCAAATTTTGAGGGAACTTAACATTTTTGACTGTATATTAGGTATGTAGTTATATTATAAAGTTAAAAATGTTAAGTCCGCTCAAAATTTTCTATACGAGTATAATAAAGTAAAACAAAAGAAATGTCGGTCTCGTTTTCATTTCAATACTTGGTCTCGGCTTCCGTTTTGGTTTCAATCTTCGTCTCGGTTTGAATCTTGGTCTCTGCCTTAGTCTTATATGGTATAATGAAAACCCGCGGTTTTACAACAAGGCACCAACCACGACCACAGCCTTAGTTTAAAAACACGCAGAACAGCGGGACGCCGGCGCAGGGGGACGCCACAATCTAACATAATGACTGGTAATGGACGTTGATAGGACGCCATAAAAACGCCGACCAAAAAGGAACATGTGGACGTGAAACGGAACGCAAACGTCAAATGATAGTGGAATGCCTAGTGTTCTGGGTTTGGTCTGGGTTTGTTGTTGACTGTACCTAAAGGAACTGTAGCTCGGCTAGTAGTCAGAAGTGAAAGACGAGACGTGGTAATATGTAATATATGATTTAAAAAAAACTATATATTAGGCATTGAAATAAAATTTTATTTCAATGAGTAATAATCGCGGAAACAGAAGAAAATATTATTTATATTAGGCATGTTCGCGGACGCTCACACGGACGGATTTCACGTGATCATGAGACAAAAAATTGCGTCGTTGATGGACCGTGTCAGAAAAAGTCAAAACAGTATTTTGAAGGTGTTAGCGAATTGGTACAATTGTCCCATCTTCTGGCACTGGGTGACACAGATCAGGACACGTTTGTAAGGTATATTGAATAGTCGTGATCTGTGTCACACCATTTTGATTTGGATTGTTTTTCTAAGTTTTAAGTACTTATGTAAATAAATATGTTCTTACTAACATAGATATAAGTTTCGATTGTTACTAACCCGATATGGATATTTATCCGAAATTAAATATTTTGAATTTGAATTGTATACGAATTTAAAAAAACCACACTGGTATTTAGTGAGTACGCGACAGTAAGTGGAAGTCACTGGCAGGGATAACCTGAGCAGGGAGGTCTGTAGGACGGTTGTGGAGATTCAGTTTCCTTTCCGATTTTTCAATCCAGCTTTACATTACTTGTAACCGTTGGCCGAGGTGCGACGAGAAAAAGTCATAACCCTTTTTTTACTCCAGTTGAGCCGGGTAATAAGTATCTTATAACCACCTGTGGATGCCCACCTACCCGTGGCCAAAAATTGTTGAAATCCGTTTAGTCGATTTGGCGCGATGAAGCCACAACGACATTACCAAATCCAAATAAATATTTTTGATTCTGCGACTTTTAAATATCTTCCATGCAAAGACCGATTACAACCTGATAATACTTAGCATAGATAAGTCGAAAACTTTAAAAATATATTAATTAATATTTTCTTCTGCTTCCGCGATTATTACTCATTGAAATAAAACAATTTAACGGATTATATCGCGTATATTATCTCATTTTAGTTCCCGACGTTTCGGAAGCTTTCTAGCTTTCCATGGTCACGGGAGGACTGAGAAAAGATGTATTTTCCTCTGTCAAAGTTACAATTTGTGCAAATTACCCATTTTTTTTTAAACACAAATAAAGGTGTACATACATGCCAGATGGGCCTAAGCTGTAAAGACAGTTACACATATGCCAGAAGGGCTTAATTATTTTATTCTAATAATTTACCAAGCAGCATTTTACAAATGAGGCGTACTGAGGAGAAAAGAAACGCTGCAAAGAAAAACTCCCAGGCTACCTCATTACTAATTATAATATTTAAAAACAGAGACTATTAAACTACTTTTAAACAGATAAGATATTTTACACCGTTCGGAAATGAAGGTTTTGCAGTCCTGTGTCTCGCTTATTCCTTGATGAGATGTATTACAGGATCCCAAGCTGGTGGTAGTGACAATCCATTTTCTCTATTGAAATTAGGATGCTTTTTAATCTCAATAGCCTCGCGTAACATCCTGGCAAGCACCGTCGGTGTAATAGGTCTGCGGTCTGTGAACATGTCATTGACAAACCAAACCACTCAATTAAGTTTGATAAACCTTCTATCCTTGCGAAAGAAAAAAGATATTTTCCCAGGATGCGAGGCTATTGAGATTAAAAAGCATCCTAATTTCAATAGAGAAGATGGATTGTCACTACCACCAGCTTGGGATCCTGTAATACATCTCATCAAGGAACAAGCGAGACACAGGACTGCAAAACCTTAATTTCCGAACGGTGTAAAATATCTTATCTGTTTATAAGTAGTTTAATAGTCTCTGTTTTTTTTAAATATTATAATTAGTAATGAGGTAGCCTGGGAGGTTTTCTTTGCAGCGTTTCTTTTCTCCTCAGTACGCCTTATTTGTGAAATGCTGCTTGGTAAATTATTAGAATAAAATAATTAAGCCCTTCTGGCACATGTGTAACTGTCTTTACAGCTTAGGCCCATCTGGCATGTGTGTACACCATTATTTGTGTTTTTTCAAAAAAAAGGGTAGTTTGCACAAATTGTAACTTTGACAGACGAAAATACATCTTTTCTCAGTCCTCCCGTGACCATGGAAAGCTGGAAAGCTTCCGAAACGTCGGGAACTAAAATGAGATAATATACGCGATATAATCCGTTAAATTGTTTTGTTTCAATGAATATATTAATTATTTGGAAACCAATTATAAATCAGCAACTAAACTTGACTAAAAACTATTATTTTTTTCATCAAAATATACTATGTAAACCTTTTGTAAAAAATATAATGTTTTACGTTGATAATACCAGTGGCAAATATAACACTAAACGCCATGCTTCAAACATTACCTTTTGAATCGCCGCATCCTTTTAAACTTCTTTTCCCAATCATCTGAATGGCTGTTTATACCAAACTTGGCCGTCCGACATTCCCGTTTTTACCCGTTAATTCGATGTTCTAAATTCAAAAAATTCGCAGAAAACGTTTCGTTTACACTAATGACAGGCCGTAAGCGATCAAAATCGTTCGATTATCTATGCTAATTCGAAATATTCGAAACGATTTTTCGATTCGAATTTCGAATGTATCATTTTGAACATATCCCGTTGAATCGTTATAATGATCGACTACTGTTGAATTTTTTTTTAATTAATTGGGTTTGAGTGTTCTGTCTGTTCTGTTATTCTTAAATGTGTGTAATTTGAGTGAAATCGCTACAAACTATCAACGTGCCTCGGGGTGGCCATGGCCAGCTTTCTTAAGTGTGTATTTAGGTACACTAAATTAAGTTCTTTAAATATATACTACTTCAATAAAATAAATCTACACTATTATAAAGTTGTACAGATTAAATGTCTATACATTGAACATATTTTCAAAACAATGATTAAAACGGACTAGTTAGACGTCACTGAATCGAAAAATATATATTTTTGGTTTGTTGGACTATGTGTCGTTGTGGCTTCATCACAATAAAACCGCTGAACAGATTTTAACTATTTTTGGTACACGAGTAGCTTGATATCCACAAATTGTTATAAAGTAATGTTTACCCGACTGCGCTGTTGAAGAAAAGATGGGCTATGACTTTTTCTCCTCCGCGAACGAGGTTGCGCCCGCAACTTTCTAGTATTTATCTAATTAAATAATAATCCGTCAGCGATAATTATTTATGCTCTTATTATTATTACTAATATGATGATTAATAATATTATCTTTACAATAATATTAATGAAACAGTTAAATATCATCCCCATAAATTATTTATATAAACTCAGCCCATTATTAACCTAAACTTCAAAACCGTCTTTTATCTGATTTCAAATAAATATAATTATTATTGTCTTCAAAAACTCTTATAAACAAGATCGCTTAGTAAAATATAACCCTCTTTACTAAGAAAACAGATGGTTTTACCAGTAGAGCCATTTAGAGTGGAGATTGGGAAAATTAACTAGCCAATATTTAGCATTGCAATAATTTCATTTCCAGTTAAAATGCCTTAGAAATTCTAAATGTATGAAATAAGAAAAAAAAATATATGGCAAAATTATTGATTATTTGCAGACAGTGAACGGCATTGTTAACATCGTCTTTCACTTATTTTTAATGAAAAAAATAGAGGTGTTCAATTCGTCAGAATTAGTTTTTTAGGGTTCCGTAGCAAAATGGCAAAAACGGAACCCTTATAGATTCTTCATGTCTGTCTGTCTGTCTGCCTGTCTGTCTGTCTGTCTGTCCGTCCGTCCGCAAGTCACAGGCATTTTACTTAAAAACTATAAGATGTACATTGATGAAATTTGGAGCATGGGTGTAGTGTGTAAACCGCTACTTAGTTTGATAGTTAAATAAAAAAATATATTTCTAGGGGGGGGGGGCACTCCATACATATCACCGAAACTGAAAAAAAAAATCGGCAAATATCAAGGTGTGGCGCATATTTCGACAGTACTTCTAAAACACTTTGAGGTTTCTAAAAAAAAGTTTGATTTAGTGAATATTTTCCGAAATATTCGCTACGAAATTGTGCATTTTTTTGTATAAACGCCTGCGGAACCCTTCATGGGCGAGTCCGACTCGCACTTGGCCGCTTTTTTATCTCACCGATTACTCAGTCGGAGACTATTCGACCGATTACAAAAAAATATTTTTTGTTTGATGAAAATATTCCCAAGTTGGTCCTATATAATTTTCGTGAAGATCTATTTATGTAAGCTATGAGGAATCGAAGTCTCCTCAGATATTTAAAGCATCTGTATAGCGATTTTGTTATATTAAGTTAAGGTAAGTGAAGTAGAACTAATGAAGAGGACCACATAATGTCATTGGAACTCCTCAATGGTAAATGATTTACGGGTGGTTTTAAAGATATCTCGATTAAGTCAGTCAAGCAATATGAAGTGTATATAAATAAGTTACAAACTTAAATGTTCGTGATGAAAATAGTTCCACCGAGCTGATTTGATGATGGAGCCGGGAGGTAGGCACCGGATCTCTATAGTAAAATAATAATTATATATTTTTATGAGTAGTTGCGGCTTCATGACGCCAGATTGGTAAAACGGATTTTAATTATTTTTCGTACAAGGGTAGCTGGGTATCCACAGATAGTTAAAGGATACTTTCTACCCGACTACGCTGAAGTAAAATGAGGGGTTATGAGTTTTTCGCCTCCGCGAACGAAGTTGCAGGCGCCTTCCAGTGTTCTATAATTTATATTTAACCTTCCGGTAATCTAAGGTCTCTTAACACTGAATATTCGTCCGAACAATGTTCTCATTCAGAGTTAATGTACTGGACATAATGCTATCTTCGATAGATACCTAAATGTGTTTACAAATTCCAACGCTTTGATAACTAAAAGGTATTTATTATTGATTGTAATTTATCTGAAATTCTAAAGCAGGGGTTGGAAGAGATCTTTATAAAGCGATAAGACCTTAAAGCGTCGCTCAGACTGCTTGAAATCTTGTGTTTTGATTTGACCGTCTTCAAAAGGTGAACGTCTAGGTATATTGGTTTTGGGAAATTATTTTCGGGAAAGATCATAACTTTGAAAAATTATCTTATACTAGTTAGCAAAATCTAAGTTTCATTTTAAATTCCGGAAAAAAAATCCTTTACAGCAGGGTCCTACGTTATAACTAAAAGTGGATATTTTTATTCGATAGACTAATTTGACAGCTGACAGGTTTGTAAAACATTTAATATGAGCTAAACTGATATAATATATTGATGCATATTTACAGAATCGTATACGTTAAATATTCATTACAATCAATTATAATGTTAAAAGAGATATCTATGAAATGTCAATTTAGTTTTTTGAGTTAAAAAACGAACTTACACTCACAATTTACAATTTAATTTGTATCTATATTCACTAAACATTTGTAGTGACAATTTTGTCATATTCATCGTGACGAAATTTAAACACCAAATGTTTATTGAACCGAGATACTAAAACTACAATTTTGTCATGCTGAAATAAGACAAATTTATTCATATAAGGACGTAAACGTTTTCTTAATTCTCAATGTACTTATGTCCTTTAAGATGTAGGCATCACCATCTAGCACAATACAACATATTTAGCACCATAAACAATTTCTCACGATTAAGACTGGCCATGTTATGTTCGGATTTTAAATATCGATTTGCCGTCGTTTCTATCTATGAATAAAATAGGTCATATAAGAATGTATTTATTATACAAAAAACTCTCTTATTATTAAGAAATAGAGCTAAAATTACAAGCCAACGGTAAAATGTGATAGGAGCTTTGTTAAGATACAGAATAGTAAGCTTTCTTGTACAGTCACGATTCTGACATACGATGCTACGTTCCAAATTTAAATATTACGGTACCATGAAAGCGTTATTTCCAAATTCAAAATCCAATAACGGTTTCATGAGCGATGTTGGACGATGTTGTCTTTGTTAAACGTCAATGAATTCAGTTTTATCGAAGTAGTAGAACCGTCTGAGAGTTACATGATTATGGAAGTGATTTTTTCAAAATGGCCGTATATTTTTTAAGTGTAACAAATGATGATAGAATTTCACTGAGCACTTTTACTTTTGATTTGTGATTATATGGCACGTGCTTGCAAAAAAAGTTGGTCAAGTGTGATGTGCTCAAAGTCAATATGATTTATTTTCTGCTCGGTTCCTAATAAAACCGGCCAAGTGCTAGTCGGACTCGCGCACCGAGTTCCGTACAAAATGTACGTTACAAACGGCCGTATCTATATAATATAAATCTAGTGTTAGCAGAGCTCTAAGCAAAATGTACGCGGTCTTTGATCATTTTATATTGGTTAGGTACTGACATAGACAGACAGATATAAAATTATACTGTTTTTAGTATTTTTTGTTAAAGCGGAAACAGAATACTATGACGGTTCATGAGATACAGCCTGGTTACAGACAGACAGACGGACGGACGGACAGCGGAGTCTTAGTAATAGGGTCCCGCTTTACCCTTTGGGTACGGAACACTAAAAACAACGCGGTTTGAGCGGTTAGGTGATTTTACATTGATTCTTTAAGTTGAATGACAGGCAAGTTAATTTTCGGAGAGGCAGGGACGCTTTTTTTAATGAATGAGTTAATTGGAGACAATACTGACGGACAAACAACAGACACAAAATTTAAATAAAAACCGGCCAAGAGCGTGTCGGACCATGCTCAGTATAGGGTTCCGCAGCCGTTCATAGAAAAAAATGCACTACAAACAAACATTAATTGATCCAAACATGTGACGAACTATGTATAAATGTACTCACGATATCACAATAAATATAAGATTATGATTTAAAAAAACACACACTGACGATATACCTTATATACTAGCTATTTCGCGACTACTTTGGCAGTGGGGAATATATTCGTAGGGCATCTCCAGTAATTTATTTATTTTCAGAAAAAAAGTTGATTAACCCTCATAATCTACATACCCCTATGAACATTACCGTAATGTAAATCCAATATTGTCTATTCTATTAAATAATATTAATCCAATTTAGGTAAAAAATAATCTTATTATAGCATAGGGGCTACCATGGGAATCGATAAGGGCTTCATAACGGGAATAATATGAATATTTTTTGCTATCAGGGTTTTTGGGCTCCATTTTGGGGAAAAACTAGCCAAGACTGAGACCAATACAATAACTCTTATTGCACACCTCACAAAAAGAGAGTACAGAAAACAATACATTAAAGGCGAACAACAACCACAAAACAACAACAGGCGGTCTTATCGCTAAACAGCGATATCTTCCAGACAACCTTTGGATAGAAGGAGAACCTAGGTTCTTGGAAGATATTGTTATCACCATTATAGCGATATCATCGTGTTTATGTACTACTGCTGTATCTAGTGTACTTAGATATTCCGTCCAACGCTAGAATATTTCCATCCTCGCCACTTATATAGCTGGCAGTCCACAACTGTGCGGTTTGCTGGAAATTTCCTGCCTCGCAACGACTGAACTGTGGAATAAATTGTCACCTGCAGTATTTCTGGACCGATGCGACCTTTGAGCCATTCACGATAAAAGCGTACTTCCACCTGTAAAGCTGGCAACGCACTTGTGACTCCTCTGGTGTTGCAGGTGTCTATGCGCGACTGGGATCGCTTACCAGCACTCAAGCCGTCTGCTCGTTTGTCCCCCACAATAACGTATATATATATTTAAAAGAAAATGTGATACGGACTATTTGAAGGTCACTGAATCGTCATTTTTTTTCCTTGGATTTTTTGTATTGGCTATTAGCGGCCATATTCAGTCAAAACGGATGAATGGATTTCAACCATCTTTGGTACACAATTAGCTGGTCCATCAACAGATGATTATAGGATGTTTCGATAAAAAAATCCTAAATAAATATTTGCATTCAGAGACCTCCTATTTCACTTATTTTAATGAAATCTATAGTATACAGAAGACGTTTAATTAGACAACTTTGTAATAGAAAAAGAACTCATCGCAACATTCTTTGCGGCGGCGGAAAAATCAATAACCTCTTTTTTCTTATGCGTAATCGGATTAAAATTATTCTACAAATATATGTGGATGCCAATCAGCCACCCGTGTACCAAAAATAGTTAAAATCTGTTTAGCCGTTTTGACGTAATGAAGCCACAACGACACTTACAAACATTCAAAAAATCCAAAAACATTTTTTCCATTCAATGACCTTCAAGCAGTCTGTTTCACTTATTTTTTTGAATTTATCTTGAATGTATAAACATTTCATTTTTACAACTTTATATTAAGTAGAAATATAAGAGAGGTTGAGTCACACAAAGTTCCTCTTTTGGTCCGCGAAGTTACTTATCTTTCTATCAGCCACAGACGTCCACTGGTGAACATAGGGCTGTCCTATAGCTCGCCACAGATGCGATCTTGCGCAGACCGCATCCACCGACTCCCCGCGACCCTTACGAGGTCATCCGTCCACCTAGTCGGAGGCCGTCCTACGCTGCGCTTGGTCGCCACTTTACTGCCCCAACGGCCATCCGTTCTCAGAGCTATATGGCCCGCCCATTAGCACTTCAAACGATGCAATCCTGTGAGCTATATCGGGTGCTTTGGTTCTTCTGCGGATACCCTCATTTCTGATTATATTACGCAGAGAAACCCCGAGTATAGCCCTTTCCATTGCACGTTGCGTGACTCTGAGCTGCCTTATGAGTCCGATTGTGAACCAAGTCTCAGCTCCGCGAAGTTACTTATTACGCACTAAACAAATCGGCCCCACAGGGAGCTTTCATTGGGCCATTAAGTTATTTATTATAGAGTAAACATACAGACACACAATTTTTCTTGTATGCAAAACGAATTCGTGGGTCGAGCGGGCAGCTAAACACCGTGACGGTGGGGGCACGCCGCAGTGACAAAATAACTTAAACTGTTAAATGGAAGTCGGCTTCACAGACTTAAAAAAAACTGGTCAAGTGCGAATCGGATTCGCGCACCGAAGCTTCCGTACAAAATATACGCTACAAACGGCCGTATATATGAAAATCCTGTGTTAGCAGAGCCCTCCTACTTAGGGACAATAGAAACAAAAGAGTTCAAAACTAAAATTGTTTAGAGACAATAGAGTACAATGCATGTTTTTTTTTATATCGCTTTATCAATAATATCAAAATACCGTAAAAACAATTTCAAAATGTGAAATTAAAATTAAATGTTGTCAAGAAATACGCATTATATAGGCATTTTAAACTAGTAATTGGACAGAAAGGTATGATATGCACGGTTACGTCACAGTGAACTCCGGCCATATAAACTCCATATTAAATTCTGTTTTGCTAGAAAGACATAGAATGAAATGTTTGATGGCTCATATCTTGGTTATTTTTAAAGCTTTTCGAAAAAATATTTTTTACATAAATGAGTTTGTTACATAAATGAGCTTTTAATTTAAAAAGCAAAAATAAATATTCATGAATATTCCCTATTGTTATTATATGGCCTTATTCATTTACAACTCTATACCAGAGCAAATAAGCAGCTTACCCGATAGACGATTCTATAAAACATTCAAATTGTGGCTAACTGGACAATGTTTCTATTCAACTAAAGAATTCTAAGCAAAAAGTACATGTAGACTTAATACGTAGATATTAAGTAATTTAAATTTTATTAACTTTACAACAAATGTTAAGTAATTAGAATTTTATTAAGTTTATTTTATATTGAAATAAAATAAAATATCTTTAATTCAGAATTAATATTCCATAAAATGGTTAGTATCACTCTTCAACCTAATTTAGTAAATAATTCATTTAATTTAATTTTGATGTCAATGTACATGAATCAATTCCTTAACCCACATATTGTACTCTTACATTTAATAATGCCTAACACCTACAAATGAGTTAAGTTAGGTACTAATTAGTGCCCACATAATATTGTATAAATTCGCACACCGTGTCCGGTAGAATATGCTAGATACTTACTAAGCAATATTTATATACCAGCTAATGTGACCATATTCAGTGAACAAATTATCATTCATTCATTAATTCATACTCCTAAGCAAAATGTACGCGGTGTTCGATCGTTTTATATTGGTTACTGACATAGACGGACAAACATAAAATTGTACAGTTATTAATTAGACAGACAGACAAACACAGTTCCTCTTCACCGGTTTGACTGCATTAAGACTGCAATAGGCACACCGCGTTTATATTCTATGGATAACGCTGAAGAAAAAAAAAAGGTTTATGATTTTTTTCTCCATCGCTGACTAAGTTTACCATCTTGTTCTAAATAAAGTAATTGATAATTTAAGGAACGAATGTTTAATGCTTATACATGGTTTTTTGACGTCGATTGAAATTGTAGTTTTAAGCCAAAACAGGTGACAAAGATCTTCATTCTTCATGATTGTTGACAAACATGGTAAAATTCTGGTAAGGTTAAATTTATATATAAAATTATCTGTACAGTTTTTTCTTCATAAAAAAAATACTTTTTGTAAAAAAAATATTTTTTTATTTATGTTAAAAAGTTATAATTTTAAAAAAACTTCTCCTTAAGCTCGTGACTCACACGGTTCCTCTTCACCGATTCCATCCGCGCACCCATTAAACTTTAACAAAAATATTCTAAGCACACACGGACACGACAGATGATAAGTCTTTTTTAAAATATTTTTTTTGGCAAATACGTGTTCTATTAAAACAAAAACTTCACTAATTCACGCGGTTTCTCTTCACGGGTTTGGTCGCGTGTGAGTATTTGATATTAATTTCTGCTTGATACCTCCCTCCTGTTCCTGAGAAAAAGGGACAAACGAACAGACAGACGGACGGACAACAAAGTGATCCTGAAGGGTTCTGTTTTTTCCTATTTAAGCTACGGAACCCTAAAACACTCCTTAAAATTAAATTCCCAAAAGGAGTCACGCATTTAAAGCTAAATAATATGTTTTATACAAGTACTAGATACCCGCAACTTCTTTCGTGGGGGAGAAAAAGTCAAAACTCCTCATTTTCTCGTCAGTGTAGTCAATTAAAAAGTATCTATAACCATCTGGATACCCATGCAGCTACCCATGAACCAAAAATAGTTGAAATCCTTTTACCCGGTTTGGCGTGATGAAGCTACAACGACACTTACCAACATACGAAAAGTAGAAAATGAAATATTTTTCGATTAGATAGACCTCCAAATAGTTTGTTACTGTTACAATATTTTTTTTGAAAATATCTTTGTACACAAATTTCATTTTTACAACTTTAAATTAAAAATATATATATTTGCAGGAAAATTTTAAGCAAATCGATTCCATGGCTCAATACGGCTTATGTTATTGGTACTATGACGACCATAAATGTAATAGATATATTTACTTATATACATAGAAAACATCCAAGACTCAGGAACATCACACAAATATTTGCACTTACCGGGATTCGAACCCAGGACCTTCAGCTTCGCAGGCAACGTTACTCCCGCTGCGCCAAACCGGTCGTCAATAATTGTATAGATGTGAAATGTCCGTTATCAAAAGGTATTTTGTTGCAAATATAAAAAACATTTTGTATTTTAAGGAAAGAGGCAACTATTGACGGCGCCGACTGTACTGCTTCGATACGCAGTTACAATAGCTATGTGTGATTGGTGACTATTAATAATTTCGTTGTCCATACGTAACGTTACCCCGGGCTTTTGTTTTCTATGGATAGAGTTAATAAATTCTAGACATACCATTTAATTTATTTTTTGGTACCTTGTCAACTGAGTAGCCACATTCATAATAAATATAATAATAAATTCGTTCATTATAGTGTGACCAATACCGCTCCTACGGTATGCGAGCGGCGAGATGGGGGGGGGGGGGGGATAGGCAGACGACGATGGCATGACGATTGTCCGATACGTACACATACAATACAGCGTAGTCGGGTAAAAAGTATCCTATAACTATCTGGAAATACCCAGCTTCTCGTGTATCAGAAATAGTCGAAACCCATTAAGCCGATTTTGCGTGATGAAGCCGACAAAGGACACATACAAAAAAAATAAAATTAAAAATAGTTTTCGTTTCAGTGAACTCCAAATAGTCCGTTACAATATTTTTATTTTATATACTTTTGTAATATATTAACATATACAAGGTATGCCGTGCCGATAGATGCGTGGCTGGAGGCGAGTCTAGTCGTTAGCGTGCCGAATCGCCCTGGTACTGGTGACCTCAGAATAAGGCTAAACCCTTACCTGGTATGCGGGGCTATGCTGGGTTCGAATATTTTATCTCTAGCTGCTCGTGGGAACGCAAATGGTGGCGATGTGGTTCGCAACCCATCACGTCTCAGTACCAGCGAGAGCGAAGAATGGGCTATGGAGAGCCGCTTTGCTACTTTAAATATAAGAGGAGGAATTAGTGATAAAATAGATGAAGTCTGGATGCGAGAGATATTGATATTCTGTGTGTGAATGGGACGAAGCGAAAGGGTTGTGACAGTTGTATGCCAGGACCGTAGCAAGTGGAAGGAGGTAGTCTCTGCCTACCCCGTAATGGGTAAAATGCGTGATTGTATGTATGTAATATATTTTTTAAAATATTTTCAGACATTTCATTTTTACAACTTTATAATAGTATAGATATACTTTAAATAAATTATTTTCCTAAAGAACTATTTATTTGTTTATTTATTTAATCTTTATTGCACAAAAGAAAACTTATTGTACAAAAGGCGAACTTAATGCCATAAGGCATTCTCTACCAGTCAACCTTAGGGCAAAGCAGAAAAATTGTAGGCGGTGCTGAGGCTTGTGTAATTACAAAAACACATATTTATATAATAAATACACAAATATATATAAGGTTAATAAATATATAACATATATATATATATATATATATATATATATATATATATATATATATATAGCGATGAAACGAATTAAGCAGATAAACTAAGAGTCTTCGGTTCTGCCAGCAAAGAAGTTGCTCACGGACTTTTTGAATGCAAACTTATTCGGGGCCTGTTTGATTTTAAGAGGAAGACCGTTCCAGAGGCGGGCAACCTGAATGGAGAAAGAATTGGATATGAAGCCAGTTCGGTGGAGTGGGATAGAAAGGGCGAGATTGCCGGAAGAGCGAAAATGACGGTTACGAGTGGATTCAATGTAACTGAAGAAAGTTTTGAGATATTCTGGAGATTGTGGACTATTGTCAGGTCGCATTATTCCTAACTCTGCCCAAATCCGTCTCGAACCCACTATTACCCTCTAAACAGTCCGCGTCGTTCCAAAAAACCGTAAACACAGCTTACGTCCACCTCGATACTGGCAACCACTCATTATCTGACCGATTTCGTGGGTTGCTGTTCTGTTCAACATGTTTTACTTATCTAGTATATCCTACACTAAAGTATAGTATTGATTTGATTCATACAATTTTTGTATGCTCCAATATTGAGTTATTTGTATTATAATATTTTTTTCTGTTTCTGCGATTATTATTGCTGCGTATTTAAATAAACATTTTTAATGGATTCTATCGCGTATATTATCTCAATTGAAAAATAAAATAAATTAAAATATTATTGGTTTTATTGTGAATAAATAGTACAAAAACAATAAAAAAAAATACACAAATGAAAACTTAAAATTACCTATAAACTAAACATAAAATCTAAAATAAAACTAAACTAAACTAAATTATAAAAAAATATATTTAATTATTAAATTTTATCTAAAAAGGGCCCGTGCGGGCTGGTCCCGAAGATGCTGGCTGCGTGACCCCGCTGAACTGCTAGGCTAATTCGTTGGGCGAGGTAACTGCCAGCTCTTCGGTCCCCCGTTGTGTCTCTGAGTCTCTTCGATAGGTCTCCGAAGAGACTCAGAGCACTAGGGCCCCACGGGCCCAGTGTCTCGACGCCGAACGGGACAAATTGGTATTCGGCGCCAAGACCACGGTATTTCCCCACCTTTGCATTTTCGGCCGTTTCTGCCGCAGCTGCCGCCATCACGGAAGTGCCGTGGAGATGTGACGGGGCCTATGTGTCGACACAGGTTGCGTGCCACACTAGCATCCGCCCCATACTCCACGGTACCAAAGACATCCCATCCGGTCTCTTGCCGTCGGTTCTCGAAATGCCGGTCGGCTCCAGCAGAGCAGGCACATTAACCGACGAAAAAGAAACCGGCGGATGATGTCGTTAAGGGAGGCATGCCGCGAGAAGCGACCCGCACTCCTCCGGCAAGAGAGACAGAGATGCCCAAACCTGTCTACGTCAGTTCCGCAGGGGCAACGGTGGGGAGCACAAATCGGAATACCCAGACGAAGACAAGCTGAGAGACGGTGGGTATTGGGCTCTAAAAAGGAACCAATTTTGGGAGATGGATGCGCATGGAGCCAGTGCCCAGCCTCCTTAGTAGCTACTGCCAAAAGTCTTGCTCTTTCCAAAGCCCCGCATTGGTCGAGGAGGGAAGCGAGAGCCAATTTACACGCGGGGTCGTCCCAATTTCTTTGGGATTTAGGATACTCAGGAATGTCTTGACCAGGGCACTCACTCAGCCAAGCACTTTTGGCGTCCTCCAAGCCCGAGATCTCACAGTTTGTGCGAAGGATTTTCCCTATGAGATCGAACGAACTATGTACCGACGACAAAAAAGCTGGCAACGCTACGCCAGACATCCTACGTACGCCTAAACCACCGTGCCGGATGGGCAGGGACCCCTGAGTCCAAGACCGATCGCTGAACTTAATATTAAGGACTGACTCCAAATTACCTTTAATTAAATTGTCGACCCGCGATAAAAGTTCCTGATTCTTCCACAGAGGGCAGCAGCTAAGCACATAAGTCATCTTCGGAACGAAGAAACAAAATTTAATAATAGAGAGAGCATAATGCGGACTAATTTCCAATAGGCGGTATGAATAATTTTGGAAGTTTGAAATAGAATTTTGAATATACGCGGGATAACTTTCTTCGAAAATTGGGGAGCCCAGGAGACAAAGTGTGCTTTTATCCAGTGTTTTAATATTGGGTGCCAGGTGGTTGAATCTTTATAAAACACTATTGATATTGCTGTCAAAATTTAACTGTAGGCCTATCAATCGAAATTTGTCAATTAGCACTGATAAATCGGCAAGCACGGAGGTCACGTCCCCACCAAGTGTCCCATCGTCCAAATACCACGCATTAAATTTTAAATATATTTTTTTAATTATTTCGTTTAACCCCAGACTAAAAATTGCCGCGCCCAGGGGATCTCCTTGCTAGCAACCGACTTCGGACGACAATTCGTTAGAACGATACATGAGTTTTGTAGGATCCGCATAACAATGTACCAGATAATTATATATTTTGGGAATGTGAGATTTTGCCTCAGAGAGTAAGATATCCCTGTTTAAAGCATTGAACGCATTCTTCACATCTATTTTCAACAAAACCTCACATTGACCCAACTCCAAAAAGGTCCGAAGCGCATGCACAGCGGCCTCACAGCCTCCCCTAACCCCGAAACCCAATTGAACAGGCTCGAAAGTCCTTTGAAACTTTGGCAAAATGTACCTGACCGCAATTTTAGAAGCCAAGCGGCGAAATGTTGAGCCCACCGCTATCGGTCTTACACGTCCATCCTTTTTAGTAAGTGCAATTAAATTTGCTCCGTATAAAATAGGTACAATATCCGGATGGACACTGCCTGTGTACATAAAATTGATTAATTTCGCAATACAGACGATAAGTTGCACCCCAGCGTCCCCCACAGACGGGCATGTCAAGTCCTTTAGGTGTTGAGGAGCAAGGACATCCAAACCAGCCGCTGATCCAGTTTTGAAAGAAACGATGGCGTTGAAAACATCGGCGTCCTCGATTTGCAGGCATGACTGGGTCGGTACCGGAGGAACAAAAAAGAGAGGGGTCGTTGGAGCGGTAGGATGCTTAGACTGTAGGGCCAGAACAGAACACGTCGTTCGAAAAAAGGAGGCGAGCGGCTCCTTTAAGATCTCCATCGCTGATCTCTTTTTCGATGGATTTTTTCCGATTGTGGGTCGATGTTCGGTCTTCCTGTACAACCGGTGGAACAGAATCGGATGTGCAATTGTTTTTAATTTTTTGGGTCAAAGATAAATTCTGATTGTCGTCTTTAGCATGCAAAATCACATATGGAAAAACAAAAAGGTTGTGCCAGTCTTCAGGAGTGTTTGAATTGTAACATTTTTTATCAGTTGTGCAAGGTGCGTTGCCACAGTGATTTTGGCTCCACGAGGGATCCGCTTAGCCACCAGAACGTTATTCTGCAGTTGACTGAGCCGTATCTGAAAGGGCTGTGTATGATGAGTAAGACAGTAGCGGTGAGATTTGGCTTTGTGGATATTCAAACCCCTAACGGTTTGAAATAACTTCAAGCACAAGTGACACAAATATGCTGCGGTAGATTGCGATGCGGGCTGAATAGTAGCATAATATTTCCACATTTAAAACACGTACAATGCACAAACAATACAGTTTCAGAATTATATTTGAAAGTCGGGGAATATTTTTACCAAAATAAATAATATAATATATTTAACAGAAATTATTGACTTGACACCTGACGTTGACACTCTAAAAATATTTATAAATTTGAGAAAAATATATATTTTCCAAGTCAACCCAAGGAAAGCTGAAAAGCTTCCGAAACGTCGGGAACTCAAATGAGATACGCGATAGAACCCGTTTAAATTGTTTTTTTTATGACAGTAGGTATCTAGACTATGGTGGATCTATTTAACCTTAAAATAAAATCATTCATTTCAAGGACGAAAGTTCAAATTAAGAATTTGTGTCGTTTCAATAAAATATTGTACTTTAGCTTTAAATGTGATTAGTTTTAATTTTTTATTAAAAATCGTCAAAGTGTTAGGAGATCAACGGTAGTAGCCAGAATCGAACCAGCGTCTCTGTTATACCGGGACAGCGTCCTGAACCAAGACCATCAGACAGCTTGTCATTCACAACGAATTAATCCTCTACCTTCGGGAACGATACGTTACTCACAATCACAAGCGGTCTGATGGTCTAATGGTTCAGGACGCTGTCCCGGTATAACAGAGACGCTGGTTCGATTCCGGCTTAGAATGCAGTGAATGGCAATATTTTTTTCTTTCTTTTAAGATCTTTGCATTAATATTGTAAATTAAAAATAAATTCAGTGTTTTATAATAATTTTATAATTATCACAAATTTTATAATAGCAACTAACCAAAATTATCAGCGACTGTAACCAGGTACAGTGAGCGCTAATAAAATAATAGTGGGCCGCAATCGGTCCCCGAACCGTAAAATTCGGTTAATCGAATCGAATTCGGGCGGATTTGCCCGAATCGGTCATTCGATTTACTCGGGCTAGGGTTGGCACTGAGGAGCTAACTAACAAGGGCGGTTCCAAAAATATCCGACCTCGCTTAAAGATATCAATCCTGGCTGAAATAATAAAAAAAACGAATGTTCTAATTATTTTGTGTTATCTATGTTAGGCTGGCTACTTCTGGAACCACACTCGAATGCCACATCCTACTAATATTATATATTTAATAAAATTTTATTGCATAAAACCAAAGTTAGTGCAAATGGCAGCCATAATGCAAAATGACATTCTCTACCAGTCAACCATAGGGCCCAACGGAGATGTATGAAAATGGTGCAGTGGGAAAAATCATTCAGTAATGAGAGCGTTATTAACAATAAGGGCACTTCGTTCGCGGAGGAGAAAAAGTCATTACCCCTATTTGTTTTTTCAGCGTAGTCGGGTAAAAAGTATCTGTGGATACTCAGCTACTCATGTACTAAAAATAGTTAAAATCCACTTAGCCGATTTGGCGTGATGAGACAACAACGACACGTACAAACTTACAAAAAAAAACGATTTAGTAATCTCCAAATAGTCCGCTAGAGTCATTTTTTTGTATTAATTTTTTTATATCTTCAATGTACAGACATTTCATTTTTGCAACTTTATAATAAATAGTATAATATATATTTGTTGCAACCCTAGCCTCCCCTCGCTACGTATAAAGGCACCCAAAACATGTTACGTCTAAATCTGATAACACATTAAATTCATACATATGTCCAGACTTAAGCCCTAAAAGGGTGATCAATGCTCTGGGGATGAAAATGAGATGTCATCAAAGGGGGTAAACAAATTCACGGCTACTCAGAATGACGAATTTTATAATTCCGAATGGATCAAACACAGAATATAACAATTCTGATATATCATAAATCCGATTCAGAATTACTAAATAATAAAATTACGATTATTAAAAATCATGAACTTTATAGTACCGAATGTCAAAATGCCGCATTAGCAATGACATTTCGGATTCGGACGGCAAAAAAAGGGCTTTTGATTCTTCGGAGTTACGAACATCGGAATATTAAATTCGAATCCTTGATATTCGGTAAACTAAATTTCATGCTTATACTATACTAAAATTTAGTTGTTTTTCCTTAGTAGTACTTTTTTCTTTTGTTTTTTATTACTATATTAAGTAGTAATTTAGTAAGAAGCTGTTGGGATTTATATTTAGGCCTGCTGGAGCTGGCATGTTCATTTACTTTGATCAAAGCTTCCTAAACAAAGATTTAAAAAAATCATGCTTTTCAATAATCGATACTAATACGAAGGAAATATAAATTTAGAATTTCAACAATGGGAAAAGCAAATTCGGAATAAAATATTTCGGATTATTTGGGTGTTCCACAAATACAAGGTGGGAACTGGTAACTTTAAGCATCGTATGTTGAGCTTAATTTGAGCATATAAAGCGCTATTATAAAGCTGTAAGACAGAAATATCTCTACTTTGATTCGAGATATTGTCAATAAATTAAGTGCTACAGACTTGTTAAAGGCCACTGAAACGAAAAAAAAAAATTGGCATTTTTTATGTTTATTTGTATACGTCGTTGTGGCTTCATCACGCCAAACGGCTAAACGGATTTCATTTACTTGCGGTACATGGGTAGCTGAGCATCCACAGATAGTTAAGGTATACTTTTTACTCTAATACGCCGAAGAAAAAAAAGAGGGTTATGATTTTCTATCTTCCACTGACGAAGTTACGGCGGCTTTTAACGTGGCTGTCACGCCCGTCTATTGCCTTCAGCCACTTAAGAAGTAAAAAATTAAAAGAAGATATAAAAAGCAAATATGTTTTTTTATTTCAAACAAGTGTGGTTTATGAAACGTACGTATGATATGCCGCCTTATAAGAACCGTGCCCCGTTAAGAGTAAATTATATGGTTTCTGTTTTGGGCCATGCATTTATGTCCGTTAAATAGTGCTCTACCCTATAATATCCCTTTTCCTGTATAAATAAACCACACGTGTTTGATGGTACATGAGTATCGTATGCCAATCATATATGCATGAGGTTGCGATGGCTGCAGCACGCCAAATAAATAGAGTGAAAAAAATATTTTTGAATTTATTTCGCGACTCGAACTTGGCTAATATTGATTACAGTTGATAGAACTAGAATCACACCAAAGACACATCCAAACTTTTTTTAGCCGTCCAGAATGAGGAAACTACACTATTGTGAAAGTAATATTTTTTTCCTAATTTGAAATACGTTCGTGACCGATTCCGAGCGGCCATGACGTTCGATTTTTGAATTTCGAACCATCGAACGTCACGATGTCAAAGATTCACACGGGTCAGTTGATTGACGATCGTTTTGTTCGGATTGCTAGCTATGAAGCGAGCAAAATTACTATAGAAAAAATATAATAGAAATAAAGCTATGGGAATAATTAAATTAATAATTAGTTATAATAATATTATTGAGGAAATAAAATATAGTAAATAAATATGTATTATCTATTTTTATTAGAAATTCATAAAATAAAATTGAATACGAAGTACTCACTCATTAAATAATTAAAGCTAGGTATAAAAAGCGAAATATAAAAGGAAATGTATTACAATGCAGAGAGAACACCCTAGTTAGCAAAAAAATCTAGTTTAAAATGAAAGCAACTTATAAGCAATAATGGCGTGACGGAATTAATAAATTTTCAGTGAAGTTTTTTAAACAATTAATATTATACTGTAATATGAAGGATTAGGAAAATTATTGTTTTTCAAATAAATTAATTACCAAAATAACAATTATTAATAGTATAAACATAATGGTCAAGAGGTCTAAACGAAATTTAAGAAAACGGTTCCTTTACTAAAATAAATAACACTGGTATTGAAAAAGCTATCTTAGAATTCTGTTCTATTATAGCAATCCAGTCAAACGTTAGGGGTCAGTAAGGAGGTCACTGTCACGACCGTGGGTCGGCTTTTTATATTTTCGAATTTGGAACGCAGCCCGGAAACTTTTTAAATCCAAAGCTGAATGGGATTTTTAACGGAATTCCTTTCAAACTCTTTTGTAATTAGGGTTAAAAAAGTTTAGTTATGGTCTCAAAGAATTCAAAGTCCTATAGTTTTTTACCAAACTAAGTAATGACTAATGACGGTAATGATTTTTGCAGTGTAGAATATAATCTAAGATTTTGTTATTTCATGTATTCATAATGTTGAGACCGAATAATATTTCCGGATCTTTTCAGTACATATTTTTCAATACTTACACGGTTTTTTTACAACATACGAATAGTATGTATGGTATATTTACCTAACTGCGTTAGAAAGATGGTTATATATGTGTACGTCTAGGTTTTGGATTTATTGTATGTTTGTATGTGTCGTTGTAGGTTCATCACGCCAAATCGGTTAAACAGATTTCAACTATCTTGGTACACGCGTAGCTAGTTATTCACAGATGGTTATAGGATACTTTTTACCCGACTATACTAAAGAAAAAAAGAGGGGTTATGTCTTTTTGTCCTCGGCAAACGAAGTTGCGGGTACCTTCTAATAGGCTATAAATTGCATCGCTACGCGGACGAAGTCGCGGGCAACAGCTAGTGATATTAGAAACGTGAAAGTTTGTGCAAACGTATGTATATATGTACGTTCCTCTAAATTTTAATATCTACTGAACAGATCTCAAAGAAACTCAGTAATGTTGTTTACACATCAGAATAACACATAGGCTATAAATAAATTTATTGCACAAAAATAATTAAACAAATATGTTAGAGCTTAGAGTGAAACTAAACCAAAAATGTTTCTTAACTAAAACAAAATAAAAATAACTAAATCTAAACAGCGGCCAAGTGCGAGTCGGACTCGCGCGCTGACGTCCCTCAGTGCGTACAAATTTACGCTACAAACGGCCGTATCTATGAAAATCCAGTGTTAGCAGAGCCCAACTCCTAAGCAAAATGGACGCGGTGTTTGATCATTTTATATTGGTTACTGACATAGACAGACAGACATAAAATTATACTTTTAGTAGTGTTTGTTGTTATAGCGATCTGCGTTGTTATAGCGGCAAGAGAAATACATTATCTGTGAACATTTCAACTGTCTAGCCATCACGGTTCATGAGATACAGCCTGGTGATAGACAGACAGGCAGACGGACAGCGGAGTCTTAGTAATAGGGTCCCATTTTACCCCTTAGGTACGGAACCCTAAAAATGGCCCCTGCGGCATTGAACCGAAGATGCTGGCGGCGTTTCGTCGCTGAATCGACATACGGCTATAAATTGCCTCTCCACACAGACGAAGTCGCAGGCAATAACTAGTGAAGAATAAAGTTAAAATTTCCAAGAACCTTGTTATAGGTGTGTAATAGTTTGTATGTGGGTACAATGCTACAGTCATATGCAAATATATCGATTCTTTGTAAGTGTTGAGTAAGCATGGATGAATAAGCAAGGTTTTTCACATTAACAATGACTGACTGTTTGTTTTATGTTATATTTGTGTCGAGCATGATAAAATAAGAACTGTGACAGACAGACGGACATAAGAAATAAATAAATAACATACGGACAATCTTACACACATCGACCTAGTCCTAAACTAAGACAAACTTGTACTATACAGAATACATCCATACTAATATTATAAATGCGAAAGAGTGTGTGTCTGTCTGTCTGTTACCTCTTCACGCTTAAACCGCTGAACCGATTTGGATGAAATTTGGTATGGAGATAGTTTGAGTCCCGGGGAAGGACATATAACCGAATTTAAGGCGGAAGAAGTCGCAGGCAGAAGCTAGTTATAAATATACATTAAAAAACATCCAAGACCCAGGAACAAACATTCGTGCTCACCACACAAACACTTTAATCTTAATAGTTTTATATACTCTGACATTTAGAATTTTATTCTAGACACATTCTAGATTATTTATTTTTTATTGACAATCCTTTTGGGATTTATGTTATTGATTATTTTAATTTTAAAAATGATGTTTTTATCAATAATATTACACTTAAGTTAAATGATCTGATTAGGTTTTTTTGGGTTTCCCTAATCCTTGCAGCAAATGTTGGATCATATTGTATTTCTCCCAGCAAACATTCACTCTCATGTAACTGACATTTCGAAAGTGCTTGTAACTAGGCCTACTTGAATAAAGAATATTTTGATTTGATTTGATTTGACTTGCCCTGGCCGGGATACGAACCCGGCACCGCCAGTTTGGCTGTCGTGCAAACAACTGAGCCAAATGCATCGTCAAAACTCAGCGATAGGGTAGTTTCCTGGGTAAAAAAAATATTATTCTATTTAGTCCGTAGTCGTGTTTTTTCTTTTCTCAATCAAAAAAAAAGATAAAGATAAAGCGCGTCAAAGTTGGGGGTGGGGGCGCATGACGTCACGCCGTGCGAAAAACGATCGCAAGGCGTTACGTCACGGGGAACTTTAACGGACTGTATCTTCATCATTTTTTGTTTAATTGTCAAAAGAAAAAATACGTGTCGAATATTTTCTGATAATCTAAAAGACGGACTAATTATATTGTTTTAGGACACAAGCCTATTATAAAGTGGCAAGACCGTGTTCCTAATTCTGAAGTCCTACGTCGTTCTGGAATGTATGGCATGGAAGCTCTCTTAATGCAACGGCAACTCAGATAGAGTGGGCATGTCCTTCGCATGGATGACCGCCGCTTGCCTAAAGTTGTACTCTACTCTGAGTTGGCGGAAGGTAAGCGGAAGCATGGCGGTCAGCACTTGCGCTTTAAGGACGTGCTCAAACGACATTTGAACGCCTGCGCGATGGACCCCAGGAGGAGCTTGCTGTAAAAAGATCATCTTGGTGTTCTACGATCTCTAAAAGCATTAAATCGAGGAAGAGCGTCTCGCAACGTTAGACGTAAAACGCCCATTACGTAAAGAAAGACCTAAGCCCTCCTACACATACACATACAACCCAGCTGGCCAACTCTACTGCCACGCGTGCAAGAGAGTCTTTGAAAGTAAGTCCGGCCTAGCCAGCCATATCAGAGCCCACAATAGACGAAGTTCATAATATTAGCGCAGGGTCGCCGTCATCGAAATTGTTGAGGAGGACTATACTATATATTATAACTTATTTCCATTTCACTATACCACATCATATACTCGTACTAGTGATCCGTAAAATGACTGGGCTGGAGTACCTATATACTTATTTATAGTTTATTTAAACAATTTACAAGCAAACCGACCAAACTGACTTTTTGCACCACTAGTCAATAATCAATATTTGTGTATATGTATTGCGTCGGGCGGGCCCTTTGTGATGTATCGTTCGAAGTACAAATATTTGAACGATAATATTTGTCGGGATATGGGCTGTTCGGCGCAAGAGCATAACATAAGGCACGCGCGGACGCAGTTGGAACAAGGATAGGGGATTAGATACTGTGGTGTCTGAAAATGAAATAAAACATATTTAACTGTTTGTCATTGTCATCAATGACCATTAAAACAAGAGGACTTACACTTGCCATACTTTGCATCGTGTTCCGATCGCAAGGAGATATTTTGGCAAAAACTAGATGGCGCTTTAGAACTAAACATTTAACGATGTTAAAATTTAATAAAGAAACTTAGTACAGTAACAATTAAATAAATATTAGGGACAACCTTACACAAATCGACTTAGTCCCAAACTAAGCAACGCTTATAATTTGGTTACTAGGGTAGGTAATAAATAAATCGTAACAATAAATACTGTGTCACGCTTGCAAAGTTGAATAATTGTAAAAAAATATTCTTTTCTGTGTACAACGCCATCTTGTACATAGCGGGGAACGACTTTTTGAATGGAGATGGTCAGTCCTCTTGTTTTAATGGTCATCATTAAATTTTACATGCATTTGGTGTATATGATTGTTCCTTTTAGATTATATTTATGCATGTGTTATTTCCTTTTCGTTTTGTTATAGGAGGCAAACAAGCGGACGGATCGCCTGATAGTAAGCGATCACCGTCGCTTATACACACCTGCAAGAATGCAAGAACACAAATGCAAGAACACAAGTGGGTTGCCGGCCTTTTAGTTGGGTGTACGCTCTACTCTTGAATGCTTGAAGGTCGCATCGGTCCGAAAATACTGCAGGCAACAATAGGGAATATCCATGAATTTAAATTTTACCTTAATTAGAAGCTCATTCATGTAACAAACAGTAGACAAAAATATTTTTCGAATAACTATATAAATAACCAAGATATAAGCCATCAAACATTTCATTCTACCTCTTTCTTTTTTCGAGTTTATATGGCCAGAGTGCACGGTGACGCAACGGTGCATATCGGACCTCTCTGTCTAATTAGTAGTTTAAATATCTTGCGTATTTCTTGGTCGATTTAAATTTAAATTTCACATTTTGAAATAGATTTTAAGGTATTTTGATATTTAGTTAAGAAAAGCGACGAAAAATATTATTCATGTACCCTATTCCTTTTCCCAAAGGTTGCTTGGAAGAGATCGCTGTTTTGTGACAAGAAATAAGTAATCCGTAACCTCCGACACAGAAAAATGATGATAATTTTGAAACGGTAGAACTGATTTTCTTAAACCATAGCTAAGAACACTCTCGATGAAGTTACTTTTCATCTCTTCACACGCTATACGATGCCAAATTCAGACACTCAGATAGACTAGTCAAACTTCCTTCCCTCCCTTCGTTCTTCGCCTTAGGTTAAAAGAGAGGAAATCCGCAAAAATCCTACAAAAGTAGGTTCAATACGATATCCTTAACTAGAACATACGCAAACTCAGTGTGACACATCCCATGCACCGGCACGAATGTTTCTGAGAATCCGCGGTCAATTGATTACTAATTCGAAGACTATGTGCAAAAAAACAATTAACATGGATTTGGTGCAGATCGGCTTTGAAGATTAAGTATCTGAAGTTTATTTTTGTCCGCCTCCATTTCGACAACTATTGGGAACTTTAAAACGTACAATGATCAATCTTTAATAATATTCTCGGATTAGAAATTAGTATATAAGGGGAAGTTTGAAAGTAGCAGGTTTACGCTCGACTGTTGGATTCTTCATACTGGGTTTCTGCTTGGAATGTAGTATCTTGAGCTCGTTGGCTCGAAGTGCACGTTTGACATGTTGCAACTCAGCAGTTTCCCCTGGCTCTCTGAAACAAAGATTTACCCACTGTAGCATGTTACTTGCTACAGTGGTAAATCAATAAAAAAATATATATGTGAAAGGGGTCACAGACAAGATCGGAAAGATCTTGAAGCGTGCTTCCATAAAAACATATTTCAAACCGTCGAAGAAGGTGTCTCAATACCTTAGACCCGTGAAGAGTAGCACCCCTTTGCAGAGTGCAGGCATTTATAAGCTGGACTGCGAGTGTGGCCTTTCGTACATTGGTGAAACTAAACGCAGTGTATCAACCCGGGTGAAGGAGCACATAGCAGATGTCAAGCACCGTCGGTGTAATAGGTCTGCAGTCTGTGAACATGTCATTGACAAACCAAACCATTCAATTAAGTTTGATAATCCTTCTATCCTTGCCAAAGAGGAAATATATTTTCCCAGAATGCTACGCGAGGCTATTGAAATTAAAAAGCATCCTTATTTCAATAGAGAAGATGGATTGTCCCTACCACCAGCTTGGGATCCAATATATCTCATCAAGAAACAAGCAAGACACAGGACTGCAAAACCTTAATTTCCGAACGGTGTAATAATATCTTATATGTTAAAAAGTAGTCTGTTTAAATATTATAGTTAGTAATGAGGTAGTCTGGGAGTGTTTCTTTGCATCGTTGCATTTCTCAGTACGCCTCATTTGTGAACTGCTGCTTGGTAAATTATTGAAATAAAATAATTAAGCCCTTCTGGCACATGTGTAACTGTCTTTATAGATTAAGCCCACCTGGCATGTAATTACGCCTTTATTTGTTTTCTCAAAGTGGGTACTTTGCACAAATTATAACTTTAACAGAGAAAAAATATCTTTTCTCAGGCAACCCGTGACCATAGAAAGCTGAAAAATTTCCGAACTCAAATGAGATACGCGAGTATACGCGATATAATCCGTTATATTAACATAATTTAAATGAGCAATAATCGTGGTAACAGAAAATATATTAAGTTAAATCTGTGTTTACTATAACCTACAATCCCTGCCTTCCCAACCTGAGCTAGCTAGGAAACCCTCCAGATGCCGTCTGGATCGAGGAATATGTACTAGCGTCTGGAAACCAGGACTCGCTCCCCTCCAGGCGCTATGTCACAATTTAGTCCATCATTTCTATCTCATAACCCAGCATATTTAGATCTCATCACTCTCCAATAGTTCTTGCATCTGGCGAGTGATGTATATGCGCACGTCCCATGATACGGGCAGGAACAGCACCCGCGCGTTGTACCCCTTAAGGTGCGTCCACATTTGTATCATTTACCCGATCAGATCTTCGTCCCGTGGCATAGTTGCGTGTCACGATCACGCGTTTGGATGTTGCGCCGATCCGATCGCTCGAAATCCATGTTGCTACGCGTATCACACACTGAGATCGGACAAGCGCGGCGAGATCGCCGCGCCGTCAGTGAGCGTCCAAGCAGCGCGATACGCAGTCGTGCCACGGCACGATAATCGGATACGAGCAAATGATACAAGTGTGGACGCACCTTAAACTAATTACAGGCCTGCATATACCTTGACTTATTCTAAGTACAAAGTTTCAGAGCAAACTAGCTAGGCGTTTTAAAATGAGAGCGTAACTACGTTTGTATGGAGAAGCGAGCTTATCGAGAACTCTTAACTTTGCTATACTCCATGAAAAATATTTTTAAGTCTTTCGTGACTAAAAACAATAACGGATACTTATTAAACCAGCGGGGGCCGTCGGACAACTTGTATAGCTGTTTCTTTATGTTTATTACGCACCTTATTTGCGGAGGAGGAGCTTATAATTCATATATAATTAATTTAATTATGGCATTTATGAAACAGGAGTTGCATTTGATATCGTCGACGTAATAACTGAGATAAAAACCAAATATTTGTGCAGATTAGCTAGACAGAGTAGCTAGGCTGTATCTCATGAACCGTGTGATAGCTAGACAGTAGATTTTTTTACAGATGATGTATTTCTGTTGCCGCCATAACAACAAATACTAAAAATAGAATAATTATATCTGTATGTAACTTATCGATATAAAATGACCGAACACAGCGTACATTTTGCTTAGGTAGAGGGCTCTGCTAACACTGGATTTTCATAGATACGGCCGTTTGTAGCGTATATTTTGTACGGAACCCACGGTGCGCGATTCCGACTCGCACTTGGCCAGTTTTTATATATAAATATTTCCTTTGACTACTTGGCTCCATCATCAAATCAGCTCGATGGTATCACAATATTGTATCTATATTTGAGTTCATTTCATTTGCAAGCAACGCCTCGGGGCGCTAAAAGTATGCATGATAACAATGTTATCAGTTGGGCAATATATTGACTTTGACAGCTAATGGTCGCGGCTTTCACTAATGATTGGCCGGTTAGGGTTCCGCAATAGTTCTTTGGTACCAACAACAGTAATAGTAATATGCATATTTTTTTTTCACTTTTCTTAACTAAATATCAAAATACCGTAAAAACTATTTCAAAATGTGAAATTAAAATTAAAATTGGCTAAGAAATACCCATAATATAGGCATTTTAAACTAGTAATTAGACAGAGAGGTCTGATGTGCACTGTTACGTCACAGTGCACTCCGGCCATATAAACTCCATATTAAATTCTGTTATTTTGTCTACTGTTTATTACATGAATGAGCTTTTATTAAAGCAAAAATAAAAATTCATTCCTATTGTGTACAACATTTAAAATATGTATGAGTAGATTGTTTCACAAAGGGATTGTTCAGTTACTCTGTTGATCACGCTATTAAGGTTGTTCTTGCAATCGTAACCTCTTGTGTGGCAACTGGATTTTACCTATACTATTTTTAAGTTGTAAAAATGAATTATCTGTACATTGAAGATATTAAAAAAAAATGATTATAACGGAGTATTTGGAGGTCACTTAATCGATTTTTTTTTGTAACTTTGTGTCATTGTGGCTTCATCACACCAAATCGGCGAAACGGATTTCAACTATAGGTAGCTGAGTATTATAAAAAATAGGGGTGATATCTCGGGGCACGGTAGTGCCCCCGCCTGGACGAAAAAAAAAGAAGCGGGGCACCTACCTTTTCCCGAACCATTTCGTCTCGTTTTCAAACCCTCATAGCTTCGTCCCAGTTAATACCTGAGAACTCAAATTCACAGATTAAAATTTTGTTGAAGTACGTATGAAATGCAGTAAATTTAATTGATCTAGCTTTCATACTTTAGGTTTTATTGATACCTAAAATACGCCGATTTTGTCACTCCCTCACTGACGTATATAAATTATAAGGTACTTCCGATGACCTAGAAAGCTGATGAAATTTGGCATGGAGCCTAGGATTAACATAGAAAGAATAGTTAAATCAAGAAATCTGTAACTTTTGGTACGGAACTAGTAAAACTGAAATACTTCCCGATGCCCTAGAAAGCTGAAGTTTGGAATGGAGCCTAGAATTTACATACAAAAAACAAAAAAATCCCACCAAGACAAACAGAAAATATAAAGAAATTTTACTACTTAAATCGTTCTTCCTGAGAATTCCTAAATAAAAGCAACCGCCAAAAAAAAAAAAACCAGGCACCTTATAAAAAGAAGTGAAATCCCACCAAAAACATTTCGTGTAAAATTAGCAGCCAAGACTCACAGGCTCATAACGCTTTCGCTGTAAAAAAGTTATTAGATCCCAGGAAAAGCCAAGCCCTCAAGCTCTGACTTTACTGACCCTACACCTTATCTTAAAAAGTATGGCTTCAACTGACTTAAAGCCCATAAGCCCTGATTTTACTAACCCTATACCTTGGTTTCAAAGGTATGGCTTGGCCGTTTATGAATTTTTCTTCGTTCCGAACGAAATTGCTGCATGAAAATACGCGCATGTGCACACAATTTATTGTCACATCTAACCAAGACACTTTTTCGCGGAAACACAAAGGACTAATCCATTGATCTAAAAAAAAATGGCAAAGTAACGCCTGAATCTATCAATTACACTTTCATTCCACAATTTAAATCACAAAGTCTAGACTAGATCTTTATAGACTTACTAGAAGGTGCCTGCTAACTTCGTCCGCGGAGGAGAAAAACATGATAACCCTCTTTTTTTCTTCAGCGTAGTCGGATAAAAAGTATCCTATAACCATCTAGAGATACCTAGCTACTCGTGTACCAAAAGTAGTTGAAATCCGTTTAACCAAATTGGCGTGATGAAGCCGCAAATGTCACATACAAACATACAAAAAACCAAAAAAAAATATTTTTCGCTTCGTGACCTCCAAATAGTAATAAATAAATAAATAAATAAATATCAGGGACAATCTTACACAAATCGACCTAGTCCCAAACTAAGCAAAGCTTGTACTATGGGTACTAGGCGACGATATACATAATAAATAGATAAATTATAATACTTAAATACATAGAAAACATCCAAGACCCAGGAACAAATATTCGTGCTCATCACACAAACACTTGCCCTGGCCGGGATTCGAACCCAGGACCGTCAGCTTCGTAGGCCGTTGTACAACCCACTGAGCCAAACGTGTCGTCAAATAGTCCCTTACAATATTTTTTTTATATTTTCAATGTAACAGACATTTAATTTTTACAACTACATAATATTATAGACATATACCTATATTATTTCTAGTCATAAGTCAATCGATTGGTTTCAGTGAAAATATAATGCAACTTATTGAAATAAAACAATTTAACGGATTACATCGCGTATATTATCTCATTTTAGTTCCCGACGTTTCGGAATCTTTTCACGCCTTAGTACGCCTCATTTGTGAAATGCTGCTTGGTAAATTATTAAAATAAAATAAGCCTTTCTGGAACATGTGTAACTGTCTTTACAGCTTAGGCCCATCTGGCATGTATGTACACCTTTATTAGTTTTTACAAAAATGGGTAGTTTGCACAAATAATAACTTTGACAGAGGAAAATAGATAGATAGATAGATAGACACTTTATTCATTAATAACATACATCTTTTCTCAGTCCACCCGTGACCATGGAAAGCTGAAAAGCTTCCGAAACGTCGAGAACTAAAATGAGATAATATACGCGATATAATCCGTTAAATTGTTTTATTTCAATGAGTAATAATCGCGGAAACAGAAGAAAATATTAATAATGCAACTTCTCTATTGAACCAGTGGCGTGCTTCAAAGTGCTTTACAAACTGAAAACCATGAAAGCCGTATAAGACACTTTCATTCCACAATTTAAATCACAAAGTCTAGACTAGATCTTAATAGTATTATGCGCCTGTATTCATTCAACGTGTGTCATTCCATTTTCAATGATTGGCCAATTCTCGAAGGTCTAGTCAGTTCTGGATCTCAGAACAAGACGTAATGCCGAGGGTTCCAGGCTCTTTAAAGCAATTTACCCTCACAGCTGAAACGCGGTTCGTTGAACTAGGTAAGGTTCCGTATACGTACAATTTACATATCATAAATAACAAAAAATAAAACTGAGTCCAAAAAGAAAATACTAAAAATTAAAAAAAAATCAAAAACTATTTATGTATAGTTATTTTTTTTACTTTTTAGGGTTTTCTTTCAGAAGTAGGTTAAAATCATTGTAAAAAGTTAATTTATTTCACATTTATATGGTTCCGTACCTCAATCGGAAAAAACGGAACCCTATAAGATCACTTTGTTGTCCGTCTGTCTGTCTGACAATACCCTTTATCTCGAGAAAGCGTGGAGGTATCGAGTTGAAATTAACACCATATACCGGTAAACTGGGGTTACTTTGATCAACGGGGTAACATTGATCATTAATTTTTAATCTATATGTAAGGAGTGTATTTCTGAACGCGTCAAAAGATGTTTTTTAATGAGGTTGCCAACCTTAAAATGATAGGGTACTTCCCGTTGATATAGTACAAATACATACAAGAAAACTATACATTTATAATTAAATCATAAAAAATATAGTCTTTTTCAAAAGACATATTTGGACAGCCCGATTGCGTTAAGTTTGCACCTCAGTTGTATGCAATGCTATAGTGGAAACTTAACTCAACCGGAACCGGGTAATATAATAATGTTAGGGTAAATGAAAGTTTGTACAGAACCCGCGGTGCGCGAGTCGGACTCTCACTTGTTGTTTTTAATTAATCGATACTTAAAAGTATATCTCGTAACAATTCGAATCTGAACACGGCTACGATACATAATTTTATTAAAGAGACAGTGGCGTGCGGTATTCAGGCACAAAGGCACAACCTACCCCGAACGACATTGCCTCCATATAGGCACAGAGATACTGCCTACCCTGAATCCCTAAACGACCATGGCTCCATATACTTACTTACTTACGCCGTTGGCTCAGCGACCCAAAGCGAGTCTCGGCCTCCAAAACGAAAGCTTTGCTGCCAATTTATGGCATGAAGCTCGCGCATATCCGTCTCGACCACGTCCCTCTAGCGATATCTGGAGGTGCGTCCACATTTGTATCATTTGCCCGATCAGATCTTCGTGCCGTGGCATGATTGCGTGTCACGATCACGCGTTTGGACGTTGCGCCGATCCGATCGCTCGAAATCCATGTTGCTACGCGTATCACGCACTTAGATTGGACAAGCGAGGCGTGATCGCCGCGCCGACAGTGAGCGTCCAAGCAGCGCGATACGCAGTCATGCCACGCCACGGTGATCGGATACGAGCAAATGATACAAGTGTGGACGCACCTCTAGAAGCCCGAAAGGACGCCGGCCTGTCGAGTGGTCCAGGTATGCTCTTTATGCTCCGATCTTCCTCCATCCTTTCAAGGTGGCCAAGCCAACGTAGTCTGTGAGCTTTCGTCTCTCCTATGATATTATAGGCTCGGCCCCCAGCTTCTCTACTTCGGCGTTCTTGAGGACCCATATGACTTACTTACTTGACTTAATGTCCTTTGTCCCCTGGATGGGGCAGAGGGCGTTCATAGTACGCCGCCATCCCGAACGGTCTTGAGCTTTGCGTTTTACTTCGCTCCAGGTCATTCCTATCGCCTTCGCTTCTGCAGTGATCGTCCGCCGCCAGGATTGCTTAGGGCGACCACGTTTCCACTTTCCTTGGGGATTCCAGTCTAGGGCTTGCCTCGGTATGTGATCGGGGTCCCTTCGGAGCGTGTGGCCGATCCAGTTCCACTTGCGGCGTTTGATCTGCTGGTCGATCGGGGTCTCACCACAGCGTTCCCATAGATCTACGTTGGAGATTTTCTCGGGCCAGTATACACCAATATAGGCACAGACAAACTGCCTACCTTGGCTAAAAACCCTGGGCTACACTGGATCCAGTGCGTACTTGTACTTCAGTTACGTTCGGCATCCTCAAATTAATTAAAGAATTTAAGAAGGAATTATTTTAAAAAATACGTCAAAATTGTTTTTATAAATAGTATTAATGAATTCTTTGGACATAAATTTTGATCGTGCACATATTAATATTGTTACTGTTTTTTTTTAATAACCTTAATTGTATTCTTAATTTTTTACGTCACACCTGGCCACAATGTGAGTTTTAGCGCACGCTACGCGTACGGTAAAACTCGCATATTGTTAGCCAGATAAAGACGTAAAAATTTTGTACTCACCACAGTCAGTAAAAAAGGAAGCCCTCTATCGCATATTTACAACCCTCGCCTGCGGCTCGGGTCTAAATACCCTCTATGAGCTCTTTTTTTGCATGTTGCACTTTCCTTGCTAAAGTGAGGTGAAAGTTTTGTATTATAAACGGGAGCAAAGTTGTATTTTACTTCTCGTTTGTGGAATCACTGGCTAAGCTGAGGCTCTTCTCTTGTTTCAATTTTACACTCGCGGGTGAAATACAACTTTGCACCTTTGTATAACAAATACCTATTAATGCATTAAATTTCGATTTATGAAGGAAAATGTAGAAAAACTGTAGGTATCAGAAAAATCGTTTCTGTTATAACCCTGTTGCGTTAAGTGTCCACCATATTTGTATATGACGCTATAGATAGGTACCAGGTCCAAACTTAACTTAACCGGCCAATTAGGTTAACTGACCCGCGGTGCGCGAGTCACTCTCGCACTTGGTAAGGTTTTTATCTTTTCAACGTTTTTTACGCCAAAGCTATGTGTCATCAGGGAACCCTAAAGAGATCTCAGATGGGGCCTACACGAAATGAATAAGTGTACGAAGAAAATTTACATTACCAAGGTTTCCTACACTTTCATGAATTTTCATCAGTAGGGAATATAAAACACAATAAGTACTGTATTTTAAGGAATGATAGAACCTTGACATAGTAAGGTTTCGTATAACGTATTCAAATACTGGTTGTATACGTTTATTTTTGGAAGTTTTTCTTATTGCCTTTTTAAATTGGTTTGTACTTCGATGGCAAAAAGTGGAAAGGTAGTAACCGCCAATGGATTCTGATGGCGGTTACTACGTTACTTTAGAAAGTGCGCAATTAACATTTTCGGTTACACGTGTAGGAATGAATCCCTAAAATATCCTTAGACATATTATACGTACGATAATTTGACGGGTTGTCCTTCTTTCACGGAGCAACACAAAGATTTTTGCATGGAGGTCGAATTTGGTCAGAGGGTGACATAGCCACCGGTCAAGAGCATGTCGGAGCATGCTCAGTGTAGGGTTCCATACTGGTACAGGCAGCGTCAAATAGTGTGTAACACCCAAAGAGCTAAATATTATCCGCGGAACAGCAAAGCATAATCCATTAAGAGTTCCCGGTAAGCTCGGTTCTCCATACAAACGTAGTTACGCTCTCATTTTAAAGCGACTAGCTAGCTTGCTCTGAAACTTTGTACTTAGAATAAGTTAAGGTATATGTAGGCCTGTAATTAGATTATGTAGCTTCAGATACCATAGTAAAAAAAAATACTGCGAATTTAAGTATTTCATACAAAACATGCCTAGATATACCTTATTATAGTTTCATTACAATCCAAGACGTAGTTTTAAAATGAGAACGAAACTCCGTTTGTATGGGAAGGTGAAATTCGGCCAAGCTTGCCGGGGACTCTTATAATGCAAAAACATTTGTCTTAAAGCAATTTAAGTTAGCAACAAAACAATCACAAACGACATTGATATTTCTAAACCAATCGGACATTGTGACATGCTACAATATTGCGCAATATTGCAGACATTTTCGGGCCGGCAATGTAAGTCGTGTCCATTGTCCGTAATGACTCTTGCGCAAGACGAATGGGTTTTCTAAACAATATCAGAGGTTAATACTGTATTGATCTATTTCTATTTAATATTATGCGAGAGATATGACATACAATGTTTAGTTGTTGCTTACGGTTGAATACGATTTATATTATTTATTTATTTAAACTTTATTGCACAATGAAAAATGCGCAATGGCGGACGGCCGGTTCACCTCAGTGGGAGTAACGTTGCCTGCGAAGCTGAAGGTCCTGTGTTCAAATCCCGGTAAGGGCAAATATTTGTGTGATGAGCATAAATATTTGTTTCTGAGTCCTGGATGTTTTCTATGTACAGTATATAAGTAAATATATCGTCGTCTAGTACTGATAGCACAAGCCTTATATTGAACTTACCATGGGACTATGGTTCGATTTGTATATAAATTGTCCCGTAATATTTTTCATTTATTTTTTATACAATGCCAAAAGGTATCTCTACCGGTCAACCATTGGTTGAAACAGAAACAGTTATATGGGTGCAAGGCTTGTAAACTAAGAAAATTTAAGAGAGAATGCACACATATACTTATAATATATGTATACGTACATAAACTTACACAAATACACAATATAATATACCTACATACATATTACTTTATGTACATAGCGGAAAACATCATACGGAGTGAGAGAGCTAATCTTGGAGCTTAAAGAGGTACCTACTTGCGCACGATGTGCTTAAAGCAAAGTTTGATTAGTGCTTGTTATATTTGATTAGTTTTTTTTATATCAATATCATTGTTATATTTTATTTAGTTATGAATAATATATATATATATGTATTTCTTTTTAATATGTATTTATTTTAGTGTTTTATCAGGGGGCACGGCAGTGCCCCCGCCAAGTCGAGCGCGAAGCAAACACTGCCGTACCATCTTTTACTGGAACCATTTCGCCGCATTTTCAGGCCCCTATTTGAGAACCTCTGGATAAGACCAGAACGCAGAAATTTTCGTCATCCTGTAAGCTATAATCACATAAAATCCAAAATTTCAAGTCTGTCCGTCCAACATCCGACCGTCAACGATTGATGCAATGGTGTCATGGAGCACTGGTTTTGTACCTTTGTGTACCCTTCAATGGTCAAGTCACACAACATTTACTATAATAATAAAAAAATCGCAGTAAAGAACCTTAGACTTGGCACGACTTTGTCTAGATTTCATTACTTTTAGAGATAAACAAGCAGCTCCATCGAGACTTGGCTAGTTTTTAACAGAATGTTTTTGGTGGGATATTATATACACTGTGTTCGTTTGTCTATCTTCTTTACATCTTCACTCACTTGCTCAAAAAGGTTTACTCGAAGAGATCCCTAATAGGGATGTTCGCCTTTGTACTTTTATCTTTTAAGTTGATTGCACTTATAACTGGTTATTAAGATATATTAATTTACCTTCAATTCCACCGGTAACCCGGACGTCAATGTCTGAATCTTGATTATTTTCATACACTTGTCTATGAAACTAGTGGTTTGTCCCCGGAAAAGCAATTTCCTACTAGAATACTTTTTTGTGCGAGATGTTTAAGAGTATAGATATTATATCTATAATATTATGAAGTTGTACTAATACAATAAATAAAAATAAAATAAATAAATATCAGGGACAATCTTACACAAATCAATCTAATCCCAAACTAAGCAAAGCTTGTACTATGAGTACTAGGCGACGATATACATAATATACAGATAAATTATAATACTTAAATACATAGAAAACATCCAAGACCAAGGAACAAACATTTGTGCTCATCACACAAACACTTGCCCCGGCCGGGATTCGAACCCGTGACCGCCAGCTTCGTAGGCCGTTGTACAACCCACTGAGCCAAACGTGTCGTCAATGTCTGCACATTGAAGATATTAAAAAATATACATTGTAACGAACTATTTGGAAGTTACTGAATCGAATTATATTTTATTATTGTTTATGTATGTTTGTATGTGTCGTTGTGGCTTCATCACGCCAAATCGGCTAAACGGATTTTAACAATCTTTGGTACACGGGTAGCTAGGTATCTCCAGATGGTTATAGGATACTTTTTACCCGACTAGGCTGAAGAAAATAAGAGTGGTTATGACTTTTTCTCCTCCGCGAACGAAGTTGCGGACCTTCTAGTATTCAAATAAAATGTTTATCTGGCTATAAGAACATTTAGATTTTATCGAATACACATGTTGTAGTAACTATTAACGAAAAAAAAAACGAAAGGACAAAGTCGAAAGAAGCAAAATCATTCCTTGTTAACCTAATCATCACTACATGCACTTTCTACAGATAGATATAACGGCTCTTCTTCAAAAGGTCTTTAGTGCCACACTATTCCTATTAAACTTTGCCATTTTGTTTAGACGCGATCGACAGACGAACCGCTGTGCTCTGATACAGATCTGGTACATGAATTACGTCACTGAGTTTTGCATTGGTTGGTTTACTCGTTCGTAACTTAAGACAGTCTTGTCGGTAGAATCGCCACTCTGCCCTATTCCATTTTTAGCCTTTTGGCCTTCTGATACGATAGTAATACTTCGTTCATTCGTTACTTAACCTTTTAAGCGTTATTGTCGGCTAAGCCCGTCTTCATTTGTGGCACTAACTAGGGATGCGACTTTGCACCAGAAAAATCGATTATTAAAGAATCGATTATTTTTCCCAACCTTAAAATCGATTATTTTTTACAATTCAATCGATATTTCTGTGAAAAATAATCGATTTAGTATCATTAAAAGATTTTTTCTTTTTTAATATGAGGTCAAATAAAATTGCTTTGGTATTCAAAATCATAGGTATATACTATTAATCATCAACTATATTCCACAGTATGACTACATAATAATATGTATTATAGGGTGCAAAATAGCTTTTGGTAGTAATCCTTCTCAAGGACAGATGGCAGAAGCGTCTCATTTCATTGTAGGTATTTGTAGGACTAGGTACTAAAAAAAAATCGTTTGTGAGAAAATAAATCGATTTCGTATTAATCGATGTTTTGCAATATGAAAATCGATTAATAAAATCGATTTTTTATCTTAAATAATCGATTTGTAACCTTCTGATACGATAGTAATCTTTCGATCATTCGTTACTTAACCTTTTTGGGGCCATTGTCGGCTAAGGCCGTTTTCATTTGTGACACTAACGCCAGCGTCGGCATATGCCGACCGAACTTCATGGTTAAAAACTCCGAATATAATATCAATACCTCGTTCTGCAATTACTATTTTATTTTCTGTGTTAACAGGCGCGTCGCAAAATATCCGCAGCCTCAGTCGTGAGGCCATTCTTTACACATTTACGCGCATCGCGCTCCACGAACATTTACTTTTGGAACGCCGCTATGGTTGAAAACATTGCACAGCGCTAGCGTGGGGTTCGCTTTCTCGCTCACACGCAGTTATACGCGCCATTTGCAACAAAAAAAAAGTGAGATCCTTCTTTACTATTGTGTCCTACTTTAAGTGTGTGCTATTATTGGCCAAGCAAACGAAGTGAGCGAAGCGTCTCCGTTTCACCTTGGGCAAACATGCTTTTGTACGTCTGTCCGGATGTTCTCCTATACAGGTGCATTTCCCAACCGATTCTCGTGTAATTTTGTGAACGGGTTCAATAATTAATTATAAAAAAAGTGGTTTGTGATTCAGTTTTTTAGGGTTCCGTACCCAACGAATAAAACGGGACCCTACTACTAAAACTTTGCTGTACATCTGTCTGTCTGTCACAGTTGAAATTTTCACGGATGATGTATTTCTGTTTCCGCTCGCTATAACAACAAATACTAAAAACAGTATAATTTTAAGTCTGTCTGTCTATATCAATAACCAATATAAAATGATCGAGCACCTCGTCACCGCGTACATTTTGCTTAGGAGTATGGCTCTTCTAACACTGGATTTTCATACATTCGGCAATTTGTAGCATATATTTTGTAGGCAATCCTTGGTGCACGAGTCCAAGGCCGGTTTTTTTATTGTTTCAAAATGGCGGAGATACGAGGATAGAAAAAATCGTTAATTATGTACTTTGACGTAGGTATAGTATAGCGTATCAGATACTGGATGCTGAAGCACAGTCAGACCATTGTACTCCAAATGCTCATACAGATCTGATAGCAGATGCTTCAATAATTATGTAACAGACATGTAACAAGTCTTTGTTCGATGTTGTTAAGCGATTGTGCATCTGATCGAGAGCTTAGGCAATACGCTTGTAAATTATAATAAAGGCTCCTTTTACTAGTGACGCTGTGAGCTACCTCGCTACTTTCAACCCCCGTATGTCCACCATTTTGAAAAAAAAAAACGGAATAGATAAAAAAATCCATATAATTATAGAACTTGCTCACAAAATTACACCAGAATCGGTTGAGAATGCGAACTATAGAGAACAACCGGATATACATACTAAAGTATTTTTGCCCAAGATGATACGCGCTCGCCAGGTTCATAGGTTCTTTTTAAAAGTCTTACCCAAAGGTTGTCTAGAAGAGACCGCTTTTGAACGTTTGGTGAAAAAACTATACTTCAATCTCATAAAAAATACACCGAGAAACATCAATAATAAAATCACATTTTTCGACTTTCCCCGAAAACGCTCCATACTAACGCCTAGGAACGCAACTCTGTTCTCGGGGAAAAATTCATAACCCCTCTTTTTTTTCTTAAGCATAGTCGGGTAGAAAGTATCCTATAACCATCTGGAGATACCCAGCTACCCGTGTACCAACAATAGTTGAAAACCGTTTAGCCGATTTGGAGTGATGAAGCCGCAACGACATATTACAAAGACACAAAAAATTAAAAAAATAAATTTTCGCTTTAGTGACCATCAGATAGTCCCTTACTATAGTTTTTTTAAATATATTCAATGTACAGACATTTCATTTTTACAACTGTATTATGTTTTCTTCTGTTTCCGCGATTATTACTCATTGAAATAAAACAATTTAACGGATCACCCGTGACCATGGAAAGCTGGAAAGCTTCCGAAACGTCGGGAACTAAAATGAGATAATATACGCGATATAATCCGTTAAATTGTTTTATTTCACCTGTATTATGATTAATTACATAATTTTCATACTTTAAAAATTGACTTTTCTACCCAACTTTAACACTTTCGTAACGGACATATTCGTAGCGCTGCGCTCGTAGCCAATAACGTGAGAAAATCGTATGTAGCGCGGGCTCGCGGTCGTGAATGTGTTAAAAGCTCATAAAACAAGCTACACGCAACGTATCGAACTATTTATTTTATAGGATTTCAGAAATTTTATTATCATTTGAGTATATTGAAATAAAACAATTTAACGGATTATATCGCGTATATTATCTCATTTTAGAGGACCCTCCCGTGACCATGGAAAGCTTCCGAAACGTCGGGAACTAAAATGAGATAATATACGCGATATAATCCGTTAAATTGTTTTATTTCAATGAGTAATAATCGCGGAAACAGAAGAAAATATTATCATTTGAGTATAGTCAACATCCCAATTGACTTTGAGGGACAGCCAAATAAAATCACAGAATAGTTCTCTCCAACATTTATTGGTCGAAAAATAAATTAAAAACTTTGGATTTCAACAAAGGCCCAAATCGTACAAATAAATACTACAGGGTCTACCTTAGTTAAACAACATATTTACACCTCTTATCTTACTTAGTAGGTACAGTTAGGTTACCCCCCCTATTTTACAATTTCACAATCTTAACCAATGAGTAACTTTATACTGAGACAGAGACATTTATAGAAATTATACAGACATTCATAGATATTATACAGAGACATTAATATAAATTATACAGAGACATTTATAGAAATTATACAGACATTTATAGAAATTATACGGATATTTATAGAAATTATATAGAGCCATTTTGAAAAGCATTCCTACTAACCCATATCATTGGTCACCCTTTTTGTGAAGGCAGCGTTTATGGCGCGATAGACAAGCGATATAATATCCGTGACTAACACGCTCATATACGTGTTGGAAAAAAATAGACGCTTTAACACTTATCTATCGCGTATCGCGTGATACACACGACCATAATAAGGGGCTGTTTATTTGTTAAGTAAGAAAATTTTAACCTCTGTCCTGGAAAATGGAGAGGGGGACCCCCCCATTTTTACTTTATTAAGAAAAAAAAAGGATTGGACGAAAAATTTCTTGAGAGTCGGATTCAGGAATTTTACAAAAAACATTTGAACACCAATTATGAGAGCATACAAAATTAACCATATTTAAAACAGGATTCACAGGTTTAAGCTACTTTCGAGTATATGTTTGTTTATTTTAAATATATGTTTGTTACAAACTCTTCAATCAACGTATTTGAAAACATTTATTTTAATTTTTTACATGAATGAAACTTAATTTTAACAGTGTCTCAGAATTGCACATAGTTTTAAACACAAAATAATAAAAATTACTACAATAATAATTATTTCATCAATGTGGCTTTATACATGCATACAAAATTATTATTTTAAAGTACCTGCAGAAAATGTATTAAGGTATTTGATGTTTTCATTTTATTATAAATGTTATTGCAATTATGCGGTAAACACCATTTACCTCAAAATAACATTTTTAGGCAAGCAGAGTAATAAGTCCATAAGATTTAACAATTGATCTGTTTTTAAATTTTATATATATTTTTCTATATACAATGAAAAATGCCTCTGTCTTCAGTATTATAAAATAATATCAGATTATGGCCGCATTCTTGTTATAGCAAATACATCATACAGGTGCAAAAAATATATTTAACACTATACTGATGCCTACCTAAGTATGTTAACGTTGAGATGCCGTTGTCAAAAATACATTTAGGACCTTCACAATCTGTCAACATTATCTTTTACGGCCAAGTTTTTACTTAATTACAAAAAACAAAATTATAAATATCGGATTTCATTCCAAAACGCATTCTTTGCCAGCGAAAGAAGTATAAACCTCGCTGGTGTGAGCCACGCTTTGAGCGTGAGATAAAAACAGCCGAGTTTTGTATCGTCTTAAAACATGGACAATCGTACGTATAAGTACCTAGGTATGGTGTTTACCTTTTTTAGATTACTAATAGGTCTTATAGCTGCTAAGAAAAGGTGAAGTAAGGTTGACGGCATACAATCTCCTTATACCTTGTTCTTTGAAAACAAAGGAAGCTTACGGTTGGTTTTAAGCTTTATACAGTATGCAAGATGGCATGCAAATCGCAAGTCATTGCATAGAGGACAATACGTGTGAGGTGCATACGATTATTTGCATAATGAAAACGCTTCCTTATGGCCTTTGCTCCCTTAAATGGCGTAAAAGCCATTAAAAGGAACATTTAGCATATATCGAAGGCAAAAAACGGAAACGTAAACCGTACCGTAAACCGCCAAATGAATACATTGGCGGTTACTGTGTTTCCGCTTTTTGCCGTCGATATATAGGTAAAAGCGAAAACGATGTATATGCTTTCGTTGATTAGTTTTGCATTTTACTATCGAATCTATAAAACCATTTCTTTTACAAAAGTTTTCAACGATATTGTTGCATAAGAAGTTGTTCTTCTATGAAACCGTATTTTTAGGTGCACTTTTGTAAAACAAAACTAATCCAATTTCGTGGTCTATAGAAAACCTAAAAAAGCATGGAAAATTACGGTTTCAAAGAAAAAGTTTCGTAAAATTAAACATTGTATAAAAAGAAATACTGACCAGTCTTTAAAATATATAAAATATGTAATTTGAGAGCTCCAACCCTCGTTGTAACTTTACACATACATATGAAATAATCATTTTGAAAATTAACAAATATCTCAATTATAAATGACAACGGCATCCACAACATTAATCCAATTTTTAAATATCCAACATTTTTATTAGGAAAATGTGAAAAAATCTTTTTTTTTTCATTTTAGGATAGTTTCAACCGTTTCTAGTAATGTAAGATAGTGCCGAGCTTAATATTAACATTAGTTATTTTATATAAAAATACCTTTAGAACATTTTAAAGAGGTAGCTCAAGCTAGTTAATTTCTAATTCTTTCACTAACTCACAAATTAAGTACATAATATTAAAGAGGAATTAAGTAGGACGCAAAAATACCCTCGCACGTTGATTATTATTATAAACAAAAGTTTTGGAATCTTTAGATTTTCTATATTCCTTTGAAGTGAACCTTCATTTGGAGAAAATGACGGAATAAATTAATTACATTGGCAATTATTTTTGGTCTTTACTAACCACAAAAGGGCCTTAAACCTTTTCAGCGCCCAGCTTATTGACGGAAAACTACGCGCCATACACCAACCAACAAACCAATAGTATAATACCTTATATCGGCAAATGAGGTTATGGCGTTTGAGGCACAATTTTCCGTTGACGTAATTAGCCGTCTTTAGCGCTGAAAGGGTTAAAGCACAAATTCGTTTTTAGATGGTTTTACTTCTAACAAACAGTAAATTTACCATCATTTTTGAGGAAGAGATCCATGATAGGGTGCCATAATTGTGAACCATTTAAATTAAAAGGATTTAAGTAAATATTCGATTGAATAGACGTAATGCCAAAAATTTTACCAAATTTACGATATCTGCTTATAATCAACGTGTGCGAGAGTAAACAATAAAATAAAGTAAGTACTTAAAATGAAATAATTGTACTATTTTAGCCACTGCTTTTAGCACCAATGCGAATATTTCAAATGGTTTCAATTGGAAATAAACTTCGTAACTAAATAAATATTTGATTATATACAAAATGATACTCGGTCGTGAATCACAGCAAGAAGTTAGCATAATGTCAATTTGGGGTCTCACTCGGAATCCCTAATGCCGTTGTTCTTATGTATCGTTTGTCCTAACGCATTTTTTTTCAGAAACCGTAAATTCTATAAAAGATCATCGTATAGATTACGTTAGGTTAGGTTTGTTTTATAACAATCCTGAAAAGTTTACAGTTTCATAAAAACATGCATTTGCACAAACGATAAATTAGGATAAGCGACGTTAGGGATTCCGATATAGATCCGTCAACTTGGCTTCGACATAAATTAAGTTTCAAAATTGTAAACATGTTTGTTGCTTACGGGCAGTCATTTAGGAACAAAGTATTATCGTATGCGACATCTACATTGCCTTATGTCATCGAGATAACCAAGACACGCACAGCCATGAAATAAGTAACCTTTTTGTCCATAATTGCAACAAACGGGAAATTTAAACCTATTTTGGCATAAAGCTTTTTTGTGTACATGCTCCAAACGTGGTAAAGGGACTTTAAACCAGAAATGTTGTAACCGCCAATTGATGCCATTGGTGGTTACAACGTTACTACTTTCTACTATCCATACGGTCAGGTTGTACATATACCTAGTTCACATACATTTTAGTTCACTGTTTTACTTGGTCAAAATATATTTTACTGTAATGTTAAGGAATAAAAATGTAGTAAAGTCAGGTGGGGTAAGGGGGGCTTCCGGAGAAGGTAAACAGTGGTTTGTAAATCTAGAACAACAGACTGTAATAGACTGTCCCTCTTACCCCATCTGACCTTACGAAAAAGAGAGTATCTTGTAGTAAATTTTTATGTACTCAGACTTATTTCCAAATTACTGTGATTCAGGACTGCAGTATTAAAAAAAATTGAAACCTGGATGGACGTTTTTTTAGTAAAAATTTACACTCAGGAGAAAACGGTAATTATAAAAATGGAATGGGATCATATAAATATTAATTACAACCGCCACTGAGCAAATTAACTATTTCATTGATTTGTTTAATGGAGCTTCACTTTTTTTGTCTTTTATAATGTACAAATTAAACATGTGCTACAAAATCTCATATTAAATATGATTTACAGTTAGAATAGTATTTCGTTATAATTACTATATTCAGTATTTTAAAAACTGTGTTCATGAACACACACCATAAAATTAATGCAGTGTTCCAATCTATCACTTTGCAATGTCATAAATTAAAACTGTAATCGTATTAAATCATCATTTTCTGTAAAAAATACGGATATAAAAATTAAACATCCAATTTACATACAAAAGTTATAATCATGACTGAAACATGAAATAAAACTTATAAAAGCTACACTCACAATAAAAAAGAAAATAACATGAATCAACATGTGGTGTTAGAATTCAATCAAAATATTTGATGTCAGCTGCATGACACATTGCAGTTCGCTACAAATTATAAATGTTGAAAGCTATAAATAATAAAACGTCACTTACAACGTTTTATTGTATGATTTATATCTTCCCCGCTTATAATCATTAAGTCTTTTACGAGTTTTTATTTTAATTCATTTGTATGTTTCTAATTAAAAGTACTAATTATCTCCACTTTTGTTATTAGGATGTTCCTGCTGTACTAGTAAATCTGATGAAAAATTAAGATTTCATAGACTAACTAATGGAAAAAATTAATAAGTATTTTATAGCATTCATGCTGAATATGTACTTTATAATGGACATTTCGAAAGTAAAGCTCCAAAAAAGCATCAATAAAATTAGGCACGTTCATAGGAGTAGCTCTTCTGTCTTACATTACTAAAACGGTTTTATCAATTCATATAAATACTCATGTCAAATTAAATGACAAACTATTTTAGGTTATCTGTAGGTCATTTCCAATCAGAACTTGAGTTATATACATTTAATAGTTTGCGTCATTATTGATGACTTTAAAATGTTTAAATTATAGTCAGTTAATGTATGTGAGCATTCCAATAATTTTCAAATCATAATGACAACCTCTGTATTTGTCACAGTCAAAAGATTAATTGCCTCTGCAAAAAGATACCAATTAAAATACACTTGATACAAATTAAATCGTTAAAATCATTATGATTCATTATAAGTGATGATTTGATCACAAAAGAATGCAGTTTATGGTGTAATAAAACAAGTACTATTACACAACGTTGCAGAATAAGCACCGTGTCAAAAATATGTAAACATGCTTTTATTGCTACGATGTTATACATATAGTATTAAGTTGGTCACTCTTGTTGCAGATCTGTTCCTGATGTAGATATCGGTCTCATATAGATATATCTCTATCACTACTGTACGCATCGCTTGATTCATTTGTATGTTAAGCTATATGAACAGATATCTGTGTATGACTTGAAAGTGACAATTTGAAGTTAGCCAACCGAATTGTGTCGTACTAAATCCAAACTAGTTTCGTTCCCTTTATTACACTGCATTTACAAAATGACAAACCAGTTTACGGACACAAAACAAGATCAATATATCGCGTTTGCATTTAATTATGTACAACGTACATTAAGAATATGTCGTTCTATCTGGAAACCACCTACAAAAATATTTAATATTATGCATTTTAGTTAACACTAGCGGACTGATTTTTCATTAGAGATTCAAAATGAGGTCTTTTTAATTAGGCAATTATTTAATCTAAGTACACAGCACAACTAATCAAAACTAAGATGAGAGAGATTACTATAAAAATGCATACTGTTGAATTTTAAACTATACTGGTCCTTAACCTTATGTATTTAAAGTATTTATAAATGGAGGACATCATACCAAATCACATTCTCTACCAGTTGACCTAAGATAAAACAAGGATATGTCAAAATATTCAATCATGTAGATGTAACCTCACTATTATGGCCGTAAAAGACGAATTTGTAAAATTTAATATCTTTCAACCTTTACCTTTATAAATGTGATATCCAATATAACATTGGTTTTTCGATAAGTAAGTAATGTACTACGCATTAACCAGAAAATTAATCCTATTTTTGTTAAAATATATATATATTTCATCGTACATAAAATATTTAATGACGAATTTAAAATGTCTACCAATTTTTTTTTTTATATTCCATGTTTGGAACAGCATTTGCTTTAGCTTTTCTAAAATTATGTAGCATACATTTATACAGCTACAGCAAGGGTCAATCCGAAACGGATACATTGGATAAAAAAAACTTTAAATCCAGGCATGTAGAGACACGGGAATAATCACTTTCAACTGGTCTAAATGTATTTCAAACGAGTTAACATTAAATTCAATATCATCATTAATTATAATACGTTAGTTAAAAAGCCATAAAACTGATTGTACTAAAACACGTATTAAAAATATGGTGTATCTTGTTGTTAACACAAAAGCTTTATTATTCGGAAATAATTAAATTTTGCAATTGTCGTTTGCGGTTAACCATAAACAACTATTGTTTTTGATGCTTACACCACTTTGTTGCTCTAGCAAACGGCTTTTTGTGATCAAGTAACGTTGTGTTTACAAAATAACTAATATTTGCTGACAAAATATCTACCTTTAGCTTCAAAGGGCGTATCCACCATAGATTAGTGTGGCGTTTATATCAAAAGGCGTTATTAGTAACGTGTTTTTGCGTCTAAATCTTTTGTTTGTAATGAATACTTGTTCAGACAAGTCCGCAACATCAGAAAATGATCGGTTTGGATAGAAAAAAAGTGATAGATTTATATGACTTACGAGTACTAATCTTTAAGACACAATTTAAATCATATGTCACAAAAAATATGATATACTTTTAAACGAGCGTAAACAACAAGCCGTAAACGCCAAAATGTGTGTCCTTTATGACACATTTAAATCATCATACTCTTAAACAAACGGAAAACTCTCAAAATCTATTTTTATAACATTACTCTATGGCCCAGATCTCGAGAATAATGTGAAGCTGTCATACATTTATCATGGTTTGAATTCTTTGATGTCACATTTAACTTTCCAACCACCATTTCTAAGGAAAATTACTCTTGATAAATAACCTTTGTCACCGGACATTTTATAATAAAAACTGACATATTTAATTTAACGTGAGTAATGGGATAATCTATTTTCTTGGCCCCCAAAGTCTTGTGTTAATTTTCAAGATGATTTCACGATCAAAGTTAGAATTTAGATGTTTTGTGATGTTTACTGTGGTTACATTGTATTTCAAAGTCCCGTGTCAAAGTTTCTGTATCAATATCACAATGAACTTTGATTGGTTTGTGTTATAAATAAACTAATCAAGAGAAGTTAAATTTGTTTTAAAACTTGTAATGATATTTGACTCTTCGAGTAAATTCGGAAAAAAACAATATCTACATAAGATTGCATATCTGGAAGATCAAATTTAGGATAATATTTCGTCCGTGAACACGTATGTTATGGGAGTGCTCTAAAGCAATTTAGATGGAAAGGTTATTTTAGGACAAGATCACCATACTCATCAAAGTAAATTGCAGTTTTTAACATTATTCATCGATATAATCTTAGGTTTTAACTCGGCTAAAATTATAACCGACAGGTTACTCATTATCCCTTCTCAATCCTTCGTTGGGGAACAAAAATAGCCAAAACTCTAAACAAATCCCCCCTTGAGACATCTGGACGGCAAACATGAATGAATTTACTTTGAATAACTTTCTTTACCATTTGAATATATGGAATGCATTGTTTTACCAACATTAAGGACTGACAAATTCCGTGGTATTTTTATTTTAAAGTGGTGTAATGTTGTAGATATTATCGTACATGGATCGAAACTCGTATTTTCTTTATAATTGACTCAAACTTAAAACCTTATTGTCAACAAATGTCTGGAAAACTTTGTAAGTTTACAAGTTTTAGTATAAATTCAGTGTAATGTCTGGAATGTTCCAGACGAGCTTCTAACTACTAACTTGGGGTACTTAGTGTGAAATAATTTATCTGTACTATATACCCTTTTAAAATTACTTCACAGCTACAAACCTAAAAGGTTGTAAAACACGCCAGAGTAGCTGGCATGTACAACTTTTTGCTGCAAGAGACTGGACTTGTTTAGTTTGAAATAAAAATAGATCCACTCAGGACAGAAGGTAAGCAAGCCGTCTTAATAGCCCCAGGCCATAAAAGAGCATTAATTCTGTGTTTAGAACACAATGCATTAGACAATGTCAGCAGCCATATTGTTTCAACAAATTCGACGCTGTTTTGGTGGCTTTTACGACCCTAAAACGGCTTGCTGATGCGGAAAAGATAATTAAATGGTTTTTATGCTTAATATGGAAGCGACAGTCAAACAGTTCTTGCAAAACAAGAAACAAAATTATAGTTGAGACATAAGACTGTAGAGAGGATGCATGAAATAAGATTGACTGGAAAAATCTACAAGGCGAATGTAAGTGGAAATGTTGGAAGAGGAAGGCCTAGACGAACGTTTCGCGATCAGATTGGAGACATTCTGAAAAAAGGGCAAGTGAAGTTGTCTAAACCGACGAGCATGCATGATGAGATTAATGAATGTTGATGAAGCGGCAGTTGTATGCCAGAACAGTAGCAAGTGGAAGGAGGTAGTCTCTGCCTACTCCGTTGGGAAAAAGGCGTGTTTGTATGTGACCGGTCATTATTGAAATTCTTGGGGGAGGCTTTTGTCCAGTGGGCGTCAGGCTTATATGTTAATGATGAGACTTAAATTAAACTAAAGAAAGCACCTAATCAAATTAATAAAACATGTTCAATTTCTAAAAATGCCTTCCAAATTATGTGCCATCTGATACGCTATGTCACTTTATTTGACAAATATAAGTATAATCGCTTTAGTGGACATTCGAGTCTAGTTGCTGTTATAATTTTGTGTGTTGAGGCAATTTAGAAACAATTCTAAAATTTACTCAAGTTAAAAATTTAATTTAGTCAAAAACAAGTTTTCTAAAAATATTTTAAACGTATCGATGAAAAAAAACCGAGTTGATTTTCCTCTTTCTGCCGTAAATATTTTAATTAGTAGCTTTTGGAGCTCTCAATCAATTAATCTTTATATTTTGGTATCTTATTCCAGGTAGTTTAAAGGATAAAATGACGTCACTTTGTAACAAATATAGCGAAGACCGTAATTTGAATTCTCCGTTTTCATTTACAGATTGGACGTTCCGCCAATTTAACTTTTACTTTTAAATTGGAGTAATAAAGCCAGAATATCGTGTTCCGTCGTCAATTTCTGGGATTTTTATACCTGCACCCATTATTTCGTCCATTCCTATCCTCTCTTTTGTCAATGAAGTTTTAGAAAAGGTTTCGAAGGACCATTTATCTTTGTCTGTCATTTCTGCTGTCTCATAGTTTGAATGATTATTATGGTTTCAATAAATTATATTAACTGGGTCTAAAGATGTATTTAATGTGAAAAAATTCACAAGATACATGTTTACAACTTTAAAACCACATTTTATCCAGTAAGGTTGACTTTGATATTAAAAATGTTGCAAATTATATAAACAGTAAATATTAAATAAGGTTGAATTGGTCGATAATTATGGTTAAGATAATGTTTTAGTTAGCTACCTAATCGTATAAAATAATTCGTTGATCAACTCAACAACGATAAATACGATACTATAAGTATGTTATCACATGAGCTAATAGACGTAGCTTAGAAAATAAATCTAATTTTAAAACTGTCTTCAAAGCCTCAGTAAAATCAAAACCCATATGCCATCCCAAAGCTGTATGGAGGATGAAATGCAAATAACTGTAATCGAGTTTGTAACGGGTTTGACCGGCTTTGGTTGCAGTAAAGCCAAAGTTTAGGTTTGACTCCCAGCAAGTAATTGGTTGCCGGTTAAAAACAGATCATTGAGACTTTTCTAAATACTGACAGTTTTAGTTTATGATCCATTTTATTTCCATTTAACTCTTTCATAAACACGAAACGGCAGACCAACTCTACCGAACCTCAACAGCTCTATTTTAAACTTTTTAAAGTGAATATTTTTTGTACTTTCACGGCACTTTTTAAAAACTAGAAACTGTGATTGTGAGTAGTTATTTTAAAACCCAAACTTCTCTTCAAATATATGTGCAGATCTTATTTACTAATTTTTAGATGTACCTAAAAATTCTGATGTCGTTCATTTAACTTACAGTTGTTTTGAAAGCACCTGCAAGAACCACTTTCTTCGTTAATGTTGTGTCGATGTTAATTGGTTTCAAGGTCTGATAATGACTATAGGTTTTTGATCCTTTGCTTGTTCATAATTAGGTCAAGGTTGTAAGTTTCGGGGTTTTTTTAGGCATTTCTGTGGGCCTCTACTTATTAGTGTCATGGCGTTTGAAGTTTCCAGTATAGTTTAAAATTCAACAGTTCCGTTCTTAATGTCTACCTAAATTATCTGTCTAATTGCGTATGGCTAACTGAACCCGGACTATTTGAACTATTCAACTATTTGACTATCCAAGTGTATGTTTGTCTGTCTGACACACTCATGGCACGGTGTGCTAAATGCTGTGATCTTTTATTAAATGGTTTTGTTGATATTAATTTCCAATTGCTTGAAACAGCGTTTAACCCCTTCAGTGGAAAAGTTTTGTGATAAAAACAGTTCTATTCCAGTTATAAAATATGAAATGCAGCAAAAAGTAAAAACGTCGTAAGCACCAATGGATTCAGTTGGCAATTACGAAAATTCCGCTTTTAACGTTTTTGTGAAATGAAAATTGAGTAAATGTTGGATTATTTACTACAATTCCAGTATTATTATGGGCATTGGGCATTGACTGTTCTCAAAAATTATTCGTTATGATCAGTATTTGTTTCAGATCTTAGTGACAAAGTGCCTTAAGGTCCCATTTAACTGTCAGTCTTACCTAAAGCCTACGAAAGCTGAAGTTAAATTGTGTTTTATAAGAAAATTAATAACTTAGTTAAAATTTTCAGAATTCCTGATCTTCACGAACTGTTGAAACTTGAGGAGTCACAAATATCAACAAAACCATCAATTATTATACCTAGTCTTGAAAATCTATATTTCTGATGTAAACGCAAGACTTTCTCGATGCCAAAATACTCTTTACATCGAGTGAAGGCAGTTATCTCTAGTTGGCTCGTTTTAAAATTATCTAGAAAAAGCTGAAATGCGAAATCAGTCGTAATGAAAGAAAATATATTCGGAGGCGAAACTATGCATTTTTTAATATATGTAGACTTATATCACATAATCAAAGCATAAAGAGTTAATTACATCCTAAATAAAACCAAAATCACAGTATTTCTGGACAATTTCATAACTTGCCCCATATTTTTCGTATAAATAATTTCTAACAGATATTTTTTCAGGAAAAAAATGTCTTTCGAACTAAATACAAACTAGCTAATTCGTTCTATTAAGATTTTTCCCCTAATATCCGATTCCTTCAGATTCTAAGTCGTAATCAAATATCCTTCATTGCATTAATGAAAATATAAAAAAATGCATTACACCTAATGGTTTAAGAAACCTATTTTACCATTATACATGTTAACATTATATATATATTTAACTGAGTCCTATCCCCCCAGCTATTGAAACCGAACTTCACCGTGTCATTCATATAAGTTACTTCGATTATTAATAATAGGCCCGATACGCTTAAATACGATAGTAAAAATTAGGCTCAGCTTACACTATTCACGTCCACTAAGTTACCTTCGTCCACTACACTTTTGTTCTGACACTTCACGAGAAGACTAACGAGTCGGGGCGAAGGTGAAGAGTGTGCAGTTGTGTAGTGTGCGTGGGGCAAGGTTTGCCGATCAGGTCTGGGCGCGGTTGCCGCGTCCGGGCACACATTCACCGAGCCAGCGGCGCCAGGACTGCGCTTGCGGCCAGGGCCAGTGCCAGGGAAGACGCCAGCGCCGCCCCGCGGGAATACGACAGCTCCTCACTCTTCACCACCTCATTCGGCGTCTTATCATACTTGTGCGTTTTCTTCGTCACCGGCTTCACCGTTGTCGTTGTGGTTGTTGATGTGGTGGTCGTCGGGGGCGGGGGAGGAGGGGGAGGCGTTGGCTGCGGCGGTGGCGCCGGAGACTGCTCCTCAGGTTTGCAACAGACCCGAAACACCAGCTTCATGTTATGGCTGAGACAGCGCCCGCCGATCCGTCTGTGCAAATCGTCTTTGCTCGACGTCGATATAAAGTAATAGTCCTTCCCCGGGAGGAACTCTAACCCCCCGGGCTGAGGCGTAAACGGTCTAAAAGTAATTGTGAAAAACATCAGTTTGTGCGGTTTGTCGCAAATAGCTATTATACGTGGGTTTGGATTCGTTATCCTACACGTATCGTATTCCTCTTTACTGACATTATATATTATATACTTTTCTGTGTCTTCTTCGAACGTACCTGGCGTGTACACTGGACATATTATGTTGACTTGATCGTACTCGAATTGAGGGTTCCCATTATTAAGATCGAATACATGGTCTGTGTTGTCTATTCTGAATATGCTGTTTGTGGTATTCCAGTGGATGTAGAAGGATTTCGCGAGGTTTCCCATCGCGCTTTCTACGAAGAATACCAGTACGATGACCGTCCACGGCGTCTGTCGCAGCCCGAGGTAACCGAGGGACACCATTCTGTTGCCTTAAACGTTCACCAAAGCATTATTCGATCGACCTGTTATTTAGCTAGCATCCGCTCAGACGCTACCTTACCAATCCATAACTCGTGCACAAACACATTATCTCGCATCCAACATGTTAAAAACACAACACTTTTCACATAAAACACGTCCAAATCCGTTTTCAACGCAGCGAGTCCACCATATTTCTTGTCCGCTGTGAGATTCTATTCATCGATAAAGTGGAATTCCATGGTACGTGGCTGCTCGAAAACGATCGAATACACGTTTATCACGGCTTATACGGCACTTAAAACACTTCACTAATAACGTTGTGTGGCTTACGCGTAGCGAAAACGTTGGAATTAATCAATACATCACAGATTTTTTACAATACTGAGGTGTTCTTTGTATTGGGGGTGCGTGGTCGCGCGGCATGGACGCGGACGGTTCGGGCGGCGGCGGCCGGAATACTGGCTGGAATGCAGTCGGTACGCATGCGGCAGCCGCCCCTCCCCGCGCCCCGCGCAGCCGCGTCCCCTTCGGCTGCGTTCAGCTTAGAGCTTTTGAAAGCGTCGGCATTAAGCGAGACCGGAGTATTGATATTGGGGCGGTGAACGCAGCGGTAACTTTGAAGGATATTATAAAGTGAGTACGCCTCGTGAAATATAAGCTCCAGTAGCATTCTTTAACAATAATACTCGTATTAAATCGTTTAAACAAGTTTACAATGTGAGTTTTAAACTAAAGCACCTCTCCTTACAATTTTAAATGAAAGTTAACTATGCACCTTTCTTGATATGCCTACTTATCGATTAGGATAAAGTTGAATATAGACTACTGTGTTAATTACTTAATGAAATGAACACTAATTTAGGTAAATAAAGCTATTTTTAAAGAGTTATGTTATTAGAAAGCTTTTTGATACAAAGCTTTGCACTACTATTTCTTATGTCGATAACTATCAGTGTTTCGAGTTTGAATAAGCTTTTATTATATTTTCTATTATTATTGTTTATAATGTATTTAATGTAGATAAGTACTAAAGTTCATATTTACGCATGTAGGTCGCGCTGAAAGTAAACACCTTCAAATATTTGAATTTCGAATAGTGTTGTTTGAAAAAAATACAGACCTTATTATTACGGGAAATTAATTATTGTCGTTATTTTTATTTTCAAGTGTACTATACTACAATCATAAATAAAATAATATAGCAATGGTGTATAGGCGTCGCTTTTTCTGGTTTGATTGAGAGAAATGTTTCTAACTTAGAATTACCTTGGCAGCGCAATGTAGAACACAGCGCGCCATCTATCGTTCACTATAGTCAATTTGTTCATTTTCAAGTCAATACAACTGTCTGGAAATAGAAGATTTGAAGCAAATAAACAAGTACAATAAGGCTAATTAGAAGGTATTAAAAAACAGGTGTTTGAGATGTTAAACGTTTTGACTCATTTATAGGTGAAAAACTTAAGTAAGTCACCTGTTGTATGTAGTAGTGTGCAACATTGGTATGGAACTTATGTCGTTTTAGGCTTCCGTACCAAAAAGGTACAAAAGGAACACTTATGGTGCGACTCTGTCTGTCTGTCTGTCCAACTATTAAAGCGCCATATCTCAAAAACTACTTATGCTAACTATTTGAAATTTGGAATCAGCCCACATGTATTGCACAGGAAATATATAAAAATATAATTTTATTTTCTAAAAAAACGACGAACATATCTTAAATTAATAATGTTTTTAGTATGTAAGAAATTGCAATGCCCTAGCAGGGTCTCATGTACCTACATAATAACTACCTTACCATCCATTGTAAAATAAACATGATACGCAATAAATGATATGATATGATATGATATGATATGAATATCAGGGGGGGGTAAAAATTAAAAGTCTAGCTACTGAGTCAAATGGGATATCATATGAAAGGGCTTAACCTGCACATTTTCAGACAATTTTTTTATTGTGATTAGCCACCCCCCCCCCCCCCCCCCCCCCCCTTTATCTCCGAAGTTTACCAAATGAAAATTTTGAAATTTTCACAATTTGTATAAATACATAAATATTACACGAAAATTATAGTCATGTCTCTAACTAGCAATTTTTTTTTTAATTCGCAATAAACCTATGTGAGCAACTCGGTTGCGTTACGTTTGTACCTGATTTGTATCAAATGCCATAGATATCAGGTGCAATCTTAACTCAACCGGTACTGGGTAATAAAGTTAGGGTAAGTAAACATTTGTACGGAACCCTCGGTATGCGAGTCCGACTCGCACTTGGCTGGTTTTTTTCTAATATGGAACGTCAAATTGCCTATACGGATACGCTACTACTTCATACAACAGGTGAATTACTTATGTTTTTCACTTATACGTGATCAAATTATTATTCAAACACATGGTCACGGTCCACCCGTGTCCATGGAAAGCTGGAAAGCTTCCGAAACGTCGGGAACTAAAATGAGATAATACACGCGATATAATCCGTTAAATTGTTTTATTTCAATGAGTAATAATCGCGGAAACAGAAAAAATACAATTTATATTGTTCCTGAATAAATGACTAAAAAAATATTAATGACTTACAAAACACATAGGTATTTACAGAGAATACAGAAGGTAACTACGTATTTGCATATCAAAAGTGACATGAATACTCTGCACCTCTACCGGAGGTTTAACTATGTTTATTACGGAAAATCTATGTACAGTTAAGTTTGAAAATATGGGTGGACTAATCCTTCTGAAATTTATGTCCCATCGCTCTGGTCAACGAAATATAATTGTGATAAATACGTAGTTATGAGAGGATTAATGGGGATGATGACTAAATTTTAATAATTAGTCCGCCACGTAGATTAATAAAAAATATTGGATACGTATTTTATTTTATTTTACATAATCGAAAAATAAAGGCGATACATTGAGTCAAAATATCGCGTGACGTCACTCCTAAATACAAATTTTACTTAGGAGTGACGTCACGAGCCTCCACTCCTGGACTGTAATTCGATTTATCGGAGTATGTTTTTATTATTATCTAGCTGACGCAATAATTAGAATTTTGATTTTCATACTCAGTCATCATACTTATTTAATAGGTATATATTTATTGCACTTGACGGTGTACCGTATTTGTACATGAATAAAGTTTTAAAATGACTGTACATTGCAGATATTCTCAAAAGAATAAGTGACCTTCCAATAGTCTGTACTATTGGAAGGTCACTGAATCGATTTTGTTTTTTTTTTATATTTTTATGTTGTTATGTGCTGTTATGGCGTCATCACGCTAAAACGGCTTAACGGATTTCAACTGTTTTTGGTACACATGTAGCTGGGCATCAACAGACGGCTATAGGATACTGTGTAGCTGACTACGTTGACGAGAAAACGAGGGGTTATGACTTTTCTACTCTGCGAACGAAGTTGCGTGCGGGCATCTTCTACTCGTATTTAAGATAACATCATAACAAAATAATTGAAACGGTCACTGAATCGAAAAAGGTTTTTTTGTATGATTGTTTGTAGTAAAAGAAGGTGCTTCTTTCGCGGAGGAGAAAAAGTCATAACCCCTCGTTATTTCTTCAGTGTAGTCGGGTAAAAAGTATGTATAACCTTCTGGAGATGCCAAGCTACCCGGGTGCCAAAAATAATTGAAATCCGTTTAGACGATCTAGCGTGATGAAGCCACAATGACACATAAAAATATACAAAAAACCATGTGGAAGTCTATAGGCAGGGCCTGTGTCCAGCAGTGGATGCCCTACAATGGCTGATATGAGAATGATGATATTGATGATGATCGAAAACTCACAGAGCTTTATTATAGAACATAACATTTTGATACTAAACCCCCGGTAGCGGTACCCCGTCACGTACAGCGGGTTGAAATGCGAACTAATTGCGTCGAAAACACCTCCTAATCAGCAGTACCACCTTCGCAACTCGCTTGAACTGTACTTGTCAACTTCGTACGATTGCTAAATAATCTATTACAATTATAAAGTTGTACAGACATTTAATTTTACAACTTTATAATCTCAGAGAGATTCATACATATGTGTTTATACAAAGAGATCATCTATACCTATTATATATAGATGATCTCTTTGACGTGGCCAAAATTGAAACTAATTAGCTTTGTTATTTATATCTAGTGTATACTTAAATATTTTGGCGAAGTACTATTAATGTAGGTATACATGTTTCTTTTTTTGTGTATTAGGGGGCTAACGAGCAGATGGATCTCCTGATGGTAAGCGATCACCATCGCCCATAGACACCTGCAACACCAGAGGAGTCACAAGTGCGTTGCCGGCCTTTTAGATGGAAGTACGCTCTCTCTTATTTCTTGAAGGCTTGAAGGTCGGGAAATACTGTCGGCGACAATTTATTCCACAGTACAGTCATGCGGGGAAGTTTCTAGCAAAACGCACAGTTGTGGACTGCCATCCATTTTTTTTTCTGGTAATCCTAAGTAAACCATTCTGAAAGTAGGTATACCCCATTCTCATTAGCAGTGATCGTTTTGGTAGAATTTTTGGAGCAGCGATCATGCTATTGCGCTATAGATGTGAAAAATACCAAATTTAAACAATATACCGGGTGTTTGGTAACAGGATGCAAAGCTGAAAGTAGGTGATAGTTTAGGCCATTTATAACGTTTTAAGCCAGACATGTCTTACACAAATGTTATTCCTTTTTTTCCAAAATACTAGGAGTTTTCTCTGAAAAAATCTTAGAACCCATACATAAAAAAAAAACATTAAGTATAACATTTGTTTAAGACATGTATGGCCTAAAATGTTTTAAATGGCCTAAACTATCATCTACTTTCGACTTTGCATCCTGTTGCCAAACATCCTGTACATACTATTCTAAAGTTGTAAAAATTATATGTCTGTACCTTGAAGATATTAAAAAAAACCGAATATGATGCTTTGCGAATATCATGTTTTGCGAATATCATGTTTTGCGAATGTCATATTTTGCGAATATCATGTTCTGCGACGGAAGGGCCAAATCGGCTATCGGATTTCAACTATTTTTGGTACTCGGGTAGCCTGGTCTACACTTTTTACCCGACTTCGCTGCTGATAAACGAGGGGTTATGAATTTTTCTCCGAACTCCAATCCATCATTTTCTGATCATTAGTATAGAAGTTAAATGAAAATATTGAACCATTTCACTGATACGTTGTCCCAAAATTACCCGCAAAGCCTTATGAAATCTTCGACAATTCTGTTATTCTGCTCTAATTCCCACAAACCTTAATGCTATAATTCGTATTATTTTAATCCATTTAGTGCTTATAAGAGCGTCTACACACCGTTGGGGCAGAAAGGTACCGATGGCCTTTGGAGCAGAAAGGTTCTGGAGTGGAGACCACGCACCGGTAAGCGCAGCGTGGAAAGGCAAAGTGATTAGACAAACTGGTTTGGGTTGCGGGGACTCGTTAAATGCTGGTCGCCTCTATCCGGCCCATGTGGAAATCTATTGAGGAGACCTGTGTCCAGTAGCCGACGTCCAATGGCTGAAATGATGATGTTGATGATGATGATCAATTTTTGTTCTCGATTTAGTTTTTAACCCCCAACAAAAAAGAGGAGTGTTATAAGTTTAACGTGTCTGTGACTGTGTATCTGTGTATCTGTCAGTGGCATCGTAGCGCCCATACGGATGGACCAATTTGAGTGCAGTTTTTTTTTTGTGTCTTAGATAATTTTATCCCACGTGTTCTTAGCTTTATTTGATGAAAATGGGAGCACTCATCACCAAGATATTCAGCTTTTAGTGGAACAAGTCGAGGGGTTTTTTAAATTTTTAATTTTCTATATTTATAACTAAATTCTGCCCGCCGGACTTCGGCCGCCTTAAATTCGTTTATCGCGGATAAGGACATTTTTCCGGGATAAAAAGTAGCCTATGTCCTACCCCGGGACTCACATTATTTCCATACCAAATTTTATCCAAACCGGTTCAGCGGTTTAAGCGTGAAGAGTTTTAATATTAGTATGGATATGGATATAAGAAAATGAGTCTTAGGCGCGAAAAACCTCGTTTTATTGGTATTTTATTTTATTGTTAGTTTTCAAAATGGTGGAGATATGGCGGTTGAATTGAAAAACTCGCGACGTCTACTCGTAGGGCTCATGAAGCCACTATTTAAAGTACTCTATTCAATTCAATAGGGTACATGCATGAATTATTTTTATCGTTTTTCTTAACTAAATAACAAAATACCGTAAAACCTATTTCAAATTGTGAAATTAAAATTAAAATCGGACAAGAAATACGAATAATATAGACATTTTGAACTAGTAAATAGACAGGTCCGATGTGCACTGTTACGTCACAGTGCACTCCGACCATATAAACTCCATATTAAATTCTGTTTTGCAAGAAAGACATAGAATGAAATGTTTGATGGGTTATATCTTGGTTATTTTTATAGCTATTCGAAAAATTATTTTTGTGTACTGTTTCTTACATGAATGAGCTTTTAATAAAGCAAAAATTTAAATTCATGCATATTCCCTATTCAATTCGTTTATTGGGATCCATATGTGTTAGTAAAATTGTCTATAACTAATTTGTTACGTATCCCAGTACACAAAGGTTGTCTGGAAGAGCGGTTTAGCCATAAGACCGCCTGTTGTTTACCTCTCCTTGAATGTACTGTTTTCTGTACTCAATTTTTTGTGGTGTGCAATAAAGAGATATAGTATTGTATTGTTGTTGTTAGTAAATGTAACTTCTAAAATATCAGACAAATTAGTAAAATAAAAAAAATCAAACCAAGTCAAATTTATATTATTGTTAGTTGTAAAAAGCGAATGTCTATACATTCATGATACTTTCAAAAAAAATATTGTAAAATATATTTTTTGGATTTTATTCAGGTCTGTTTGTAGTTTTGTGTGTGTTATTGTGGCTTTATCACGCTAAATTGGTTAAACAGATTTCTACTATTTTTCGTACATGGGTATCCACACATGGTTATAGGATACTTTTAACCCGACTACGCCATCAAAAAGAGGCGTTATGACTTTTTCTCCTCCGCGATCGAAGTTCCGGGCGCCTTCTAGTTTAAACATATATAAAGATAACTTATAAAAAATGGTCATTTCAACTATAAAAAGTTTGTTCCTGGGTCTTGGAAGTTTTCTATGTATTTAAGTATTACAATTTATCTATATATTATGTATATCGTCGCCTAGTACCCATAGTACAAGCTTTGCTTAATTTGGGACTAGGTCGATTTGTGTAAGATTGTCCTGATATTTATATATATTTATATTTTATTTATAATCGACATAGGTATAAGAAAGTTAACATTATAAAAAGTGTATAAGTAGTTATAAGATGAACAGTACGTGTTTTTACAGAGTTTATTCAGGTTTACCGACAGCATAGCGTCACATATCAGCTGAAAAAATAGCTAAACTTTTCCCCCTGATCTAAAAGTATTTGCGATTCCTGATTGATATGTAGCCGACCTGACTAACCATCAGGATGATAAAGTCAGGTGATTTTAAAGTATATTGGCAAGGGTTGTTTAATTTTGCCGATGCATTAGTAACGTGAGCCGTATGTTTGTTTGCCTTATTGATAGCGTACGTGCTGTTAGGGCGGGGACACACTGATTCAGATTCTGATTAATTTATTTCATGAGAAAATAACAGTATAAATTTGTTTAAATAAAACAATTTAACGGATTATATCACGTATATTATCGCATTTGAGTCCCCAACGTTTCGGAAGCTTTTCAGCTTTCTATGGTCACGAGTTGACGGGGTGACCATGGAAAACTGAAAAGTAATCCGTTAAACAATTTTTTTTAATTAGTAATAATCGCGGAAACAGAAGAAAATAGTATAAATTTGAGTCTGTCAAAGTTACAAGTATTATTTTCTCGCGCAAAGGCTTCCAATAGCCATACAGCGCGGGAATGCTACCTGTGTCATGGGCAACCCTACCCGAAGGGTCCAAATTTTTTAAGTAATTTTTAATAAGATAGTTTAGTACTTTTTGTTTTACAAATATCATGATAATAATCACAATTACCTAGTACCTGGGTGTTACATTTGACGAAAACCTTAATTTTAAGAAGCACATTTCAGTCACGTCCGGCAGAGTGCGTAAATTTATTTGTACCCTGAAATTTTTAAGACATTGCGCTGACAAGCCTCTGCTGAAAATGGTGTATATTGCCCTGTGTCAATCTGTCTTAGTTTATTGTATTTTAGCCTGGGGTGGCTGTGCTAAATCTTCTTTGATACCGCTAGAAAGAGCTCAAAGAGCGGTACTAAAGGCAGCTTTGTGCAAACCACGGCTCTATCCTACTGCAGACCTTTACAAGGAAGCAGAAGTTTTAAGCGTCCGGAAATTATTTTTATATCGAGCGATTACCACCACTCACAAGAAAATTCTGCAACTGCCATCCTATCCTCACTTGTTAAAGAAAAGAGTATTTAGAAGTCCCGTACCTACAGTAAAAACTGCGTTTGCAAAACGTTTTAAAACACGGCTATTTCCCAAAATTTATAACAACATTGCTAACGTATGTGACATAAAACTATGCCGAATCCCTGAGGTTAAAAAGCGAATACGGGAGCTCTTGCTATCGTGTACTTACGAACAAGCTGAGGTAGCTTTGAGGTAACGATACCTTTCGCACCCTTCACACTCCTTTCTCACACTACACTCACACATAAATACATTCACACTGCATGAAACTAGTTTCATCACTCGCTTTAATTTAGTTATTTTTGTTTGATAAGATCTTTGGAATTACTGTAAAATTATTATTGTTATCATTGTTCCTTCAGAATTGTAAATAGCCGCATTGCTCTTGTATCTCTCGTGTGTGACTCGACTTCCACGATACAGGCGATGCCTAGTGGGAAGTCACTGTTTTACATTGTTATTTGCTTGTAATCATTTTTGGTAAATAAATTATTCTTATTCTTATTCTTATTCTTAATTTTTGCAATTTATTAGTGGATCACTCCACTAGCGTTATTATTATAAACAAAGATCAGAAACAAATGAAAAAATGAAAAATGCTGGTTCAAGTCCAGTATCGTCGATTTTTTTTTTCATTTGTTTCTGATCTTTGTTTATAAAGATAGTTTAGTGTTTATTTATTATTTATATGTATAACCAAATTAATTGTCTAATGTTAATTTTACCAATAAATATTTTCTCTGAGTTAGCACTTCAGACAAAATGAAAATTATTATTATATATTGAAATAATCATATATTGAAATATATGAAATAATCATCCTGCAAAAGATATGTACACGAATTTTAGTTTACACAAAACCAAGCTGAAAGCTTCCCATTTCAATAAAATTATTATGTATACACTTTGACCTCCTATCGATCTAGAAGAGTTTTTTGAAAGCCATAAATAAGACATTAGATCATTGGTAAAATTATGAAAAATATAAGTCCCAATATGGAACCTAGTGGAACCCCCCTGGATACTTTGGCGATTTAAGAGCTATGGACTGTTTCATTATTATCTTGTGTCCACTTTATTTGAACAAATTGTTTCCTATTAGTTAGATAAGAACGAAATAGAACCAATATTCTGCCTCTAATCCCATAGTGTTCCAGCTTTGCGAGTAATAATTATGTTGTGATTAACCGTGTCAAAGCTGAGCTCAAATCAAGAAACAAGCCTGCCACTTTTTTTAGTTTTCATTTATTGTCATTGATGAGTTATGTCCTTAATCAGAGTGGTGATAATATAAATTTATTATAAAATTATTGCTAAGTGATAATATAAGATTCTATACAGTTTTTTCTGTTTTGCTGTTATCAAAAGGCTGCAAGTGTTTTGCTGATATCAAAAGGAGATTTTTTTTTATATATTTCCAATAAGTGACCAACCCTACTGTGTACTCGGCCTTATATTGCTTTTAGCACTTTTTAGCGGCGGCGTCGTTCGCCGACAGAATCAGTTTTATTGCTCGATAATTTTATAACCTAACCTTTATTGCAAAACTCATATCGGGTCGTGAACAAGTTACATTGTAACCTTTGTTTGGAAAAACTAAAGCCTAAAACTAATTTAAAAACTAGTTTTCTGCATCACTTATTCTGAATGCTTTTTGTCGCAATTTCACCTCTGAAGGTTTTTGTTCACATTCCCAGTTCGTCTACGTTTTCATTTCGTCCACAACCCCATCTCGTCCATATTCCCATCTTGTATACATTCCCAACTAGACCACATGTACATTTCATCCGCATTCCCAACTCGTCTGAATTTCCATCTCGTCCATATTCCCTTCTCGTCCACATTCCCAACTCGTCCACATTCCCAACTCGTCTAAAATCCTATCCCGTTCCATTCCTCTACATTCCCATCTCGTCCACATCCTTACCGATATAGGAATCGGACTATTTTGAATTGATTTGTGGACCAGTTGGCAATGTGGACACTGGACAAGTTGGGAAGTGGACAATTTGGAATTGGTATGTGAACGAGTTCGGAATGTGGATGAGATGAAAATGCGGACGAAATGAGAATATGGAGGAAGAGAACCTGAATGATTTTAATATGATCTGATTAGGTTTTTCTGGGTTTTCCCTAATCGTTGCAACAAATGTTGGATCATACTGTATGTCTCCCAGCAAAGACTTCTCTCAATGGAACTTACAATTCGAAAGTGCTTGTATCTAGGCCTACTTGAATAAAGGATATTTTGATTTGATTGATTTGATTTGATATGATTTTAAACTATTTGTTATCTAAAGTGACTCGAAATGACACAAAAATCTACAGGCAATACGACAAGTCATTGATTTAAATTTACGAGTACACGAGATTAACTTATTATCACAATATCGAAAAATTACCAACGAAAGGTAATTCACTAAATCATATTTATACGCGATTAAGCCCCGTATAGTTGCGTCGTTCTCATTTTAAAACTACGTGTTGGATTGTAACGAAACTTTGCATATACAACGACATGAAGTCTATCTAGGCTTAAAATTAGTTTATATGGCTCCAGATGATAAAACAAACGGAATACAGCAAAAACAAGTTTTGTATGAAAAACCTAATTTCGCTGTATTTTTTTTTGTTACTATAGTATCTGAAGCTGTATAAACTAATCCCACCAAAAACATTCTGTAAAAAACTAGCCAAGTCTCGATGGAGCTGCTTGTTTATCTCTAAAAAGTAATGAAATTTTGTTTAGAGTCGTGCCAAGTCTAAGGTTCTTTACTGGGATTTTTTTATTATTATAGTTAATGTTCTGTGACTTCGCCGTTAAATGGTACACAAGAGTACAAAACCAGGTGCTCTATGACACCGTCCGACATTCGACCGTCAACGAATGGTGCAATAATAAAAAAATCGCAATAACCTTAGACTTGGCACGACTTCGTCTAGATTTTATTACTTTTTAGAGATAAACAAGTCCATCGAGACTTGGCTAGTTTTTTACACAATATTTTTGGTGAGATTTCGCTTCTTTTTGTAGAAACGTGGGCATAGACCTTCGATTTTTGACATCAAATGAAGCGGCCCACCAAGTTGAATATTTGTCGATCTCTAATAGTTTGGTTGGGCTCTTGTGTTTTCTAATCAGGGTCACCAGGTACTCCAGATCTTCGATTATCCTAGTTTTATAGTTTTCCCTTTATGTGGCCATTAAACCCTAACTCTGTACCAAATTTCAGCTCTCTGAATTTATTGGAAGTACTAGTTCTTTTCTGATGATCATGAGTGAGTGAGTGAGTGAGTGAGTGTCATAAATGCAAAACTTTGCTTTCGCTTAACTTCGGAACTAAATGATCTACAGACTTGAAATTTTGGATTTTAAGTATGTGATTATAGCTTACTGGATGACGAAAATTTCTGCGTTCTGGTTTTATCCAGAGGTTCTCAAATAGGGGCCTGAAAATGTGGCGAAATGGTTCCAGTAAAGATAGTACGGCAGTATTTGCTTCGCGCTCGACTTGGCGGGGGCACTGCCGCGCCCCCTGATTACAGGCCTGCATATACCTTAACTTATTCTAAGTACGAAGTTTCAGAGCAAACTAGCTACTCGTTTTAAAATGAGAGCGTAACTACGTTTGTATGGAGAACCGAGCTTACTGGGGACTCGTAAGAGTGCAGTACAGTGAAGTATCCACACAAAGTTCCAAAAAATATACCGGGTGCTGTCATTGAAGAAGATATTTCTATACAAATTGCCGTCCATTGAAAACCTATATGGTATTTCCAGTTATCCTACAAACTGAAATTTGGTATGAAAGTACGTCTCATAGCACAACCCACAATATAAATCTAAAAAAGTTATTTCTTTATGTCCGTCGGACGTCACGTTACGTCCATGGTCTCGAAGGAATTGTTCCTCTGAACTGGAACTGGAAGGAACTGGTTCCTTCGAGACCATGGACGTAACGCGACGTCCGAAACGTCAAAGAATTACCAACGAAAAGTAATTAAATAAAATCATATTTAAACGCGATTAAGCCCTGTTGGGTAACAAGGTGACCGGGAAGATCTAAATAACTATAGACCCATTAGTCTAATTTCCAACGTCTACACGTTATTCTCAAAGTTCATTCTTAACAGAATAGCAAAAACTCTGCATGAGAACCAACCCTGAGAGCAAGCAGGATTCCGCAAGAACTACTCTACCGTGGACCATATACTAGTGGTCACTCAAGTAATAGAAAAGTCAAAGAGTATAACAAATCACTTTATATATGCTTCGTAGACTATAAAAAAGCATTTGATTCGTTAAACCACACCACAACATGGGAAACGCTACAAGACCAAGGTATTAACGTGACGTACACAAAGGTGTTACAGGAAATATATAATAACGGTAGAGCAAAAATCAGACTGGAACGGGACGGCGATAAATTTCCCATAAGAAGAGGCGTTCGGCAAGACGATCCACTGTCACCAAAAATATTAATAGCTGTACTGGAAAATATCTCCAGGAACCTAAACTGGGAAAAAAAGGGGTTTAGAGTCAATGGAGAATACCTACGCCATCTTCGTTTCGCGGATGGCATAGTCATTTTCGCAGAGAATCCGACAGACTTGACATCCATGATAAAAGACTTGACAAAGGAGAGTGAGAAAGTGGGTCTGTTTATTAATATCGCGAAAACGAATATAATAACCAACAAGGAAGAAGACGTTCCCATAATAGCCAATAACCTCAGTGTAGAGGTCGTGAAAGAATATATTTATTTGGGTCAACAGGTGTCATTTGAAAATCATACAGAGAAAGAGATAGGGAGAAGAATCGCTATTGCATGGAAAAAATATTGGGGCCTAAAGGAAATAATGAAAAACAAGTCTATGAATATCAGCACTAAGAGAAAGCTTTTCGAAATAGCAATACTGCCGTGTTTAACGTATGGTTGTCAAAGCTGGTCACTAAAGAAGTGTGAAGAAGTTAGCAATATGTTAGCGCAAAATCGAAAGGAGCATGTTGGGAATCCATTTATCACATAGAATAAGTAATCAGAATATTAAGAGTATAACCAAAATGACTGACGTTGTAGAAAGAGTGAGGACGCTAAAATGGACCTGGGCGGGTCATGTTGGGCTAAAGAAATCATAGAGTGGATCCCAATGGATCAAAGAAGATCAGACTGATGATGAAAGCGAGGGACTGAGATCTGATATCTGGAAAAAAATGTGGGAGGCTTACGCCAAAGAGGCGACTACTACTTATATATTATAACAAGTTATAATGATTGAAATAAAACAATTTAACGGATTATATCGCGTTTATTATCTCATTTTAGTTTCTGACGTTTCGCAAGCTTTCCAGCTTTCCATGGTCACGGGTGGACTGAAATGAGATAATATACGCGATATAATCCGTTAAATAGTTTTATTTCAATGAGATAATCGCGGAAAGAGAAGAAAATATTAAGTTATAATAAATGTAACTTAAAATCTATTTTTATTATCTATTTAATGTTATTGAATTGAACTGACTTTTTATGTAAAATGTAAAGGGTAGTAGAATAAATGGCTATTTTATTTTATTTATTTATAAGCCCCGTTTGTTGTGTTGTCATAATTAGTGAAAAACGTGTTAGTTAAAATCAAGAAATTCTTAACTTTAAACTTGTACTTTGTAAGAATTAAAAGGCTTCTTATTAATTTATTACATAAATAAATAAATAATAAATAAATAAATAAATATAACGTGACAATTTTTACACAAATCGAACTAGTCCCATGGTAAGCTCAAAGGCTTGTGTTATGGGTACTAGACGACGATATATTTAATAGATATATTACTTATATACATAGAAAACATCCAAGACTCAGGAACAAATATTTATGCTCATCACACAAATATTTGCCCTTACCGGGATTTGAACCCAGGACCTCAGCTTCGCAGGCAACGTTACTCCCACTGAGCCAAACCGGTCGTCAAAACAAATTACAATACAATTACATAAAGTAATGATGTATATTTCAAACAAGTTTCTCAAAGAACCGGACCCCAAATTCATTGTATGTCAGTATGATATAGATTCATAAAACAATTCTTATCAATATCACTTTAATAATAACAATTCCAAGATATGTTTTTGCAATTAATTGTTTTGAAAAACCCTCATACGAGAACGAGGGGCGTTCAAGATATACTCGGTATCAGTATAAAAAGGAGGTTATTCGTATCATATACACTTGAGGTTAAATAAAACGGGTCAGTGATAAAATCCTCTGTTGCTTAATTATCTAGAAGATGCACGCAAACTTCGTCCGCGGAGGAGAAAAAATCATAACCCTCTTTTCTGTTCAGCGTAGTCGGGTAAAAAGTATTCTATAACCATCTGGAGATACCTAGCTACCCGTGCACCAATAATAGTTGAAATCCGTGAAGCCAATTTGGCGTGATGAAGCCACAACGACACATGTTTGGAAACATACAAAAAAACGTTTCGGTGACCTCTAAATAGTCCGTGACAATTTTTGATAATATCTTCAATGTGCAGCATTTCGATTTATTAGCATTTTATGTACTTTCTCATTTGGTACACTTTTTAAATACTTAATACATCCAATAGCAAATTAGTAACTAATGTACGCTGCCTTATATTTATTCACACAATATCTTTATTTTTTAATATTTGCTATATTCATTAGCAAAAATGTAACTTTTATAACCATGAGCAGAAAATATCGCATACATTCCACTTCTGTACAGTCCAGTAAATAATGAATTAGCAATAATTAGAAATGCCTTCAGCAACTTGAGGAAAATTTATCTTATCTGGGTTCAAGAGACATTTAGTCTATTTACTTGTTGATACGGTATGACAGTCGACACTTGCCATAATAAAATTTATAATTAATAATCAATGTCAGTATATGTCGGGATGACTGCAAGTACGTGCAATATTAAATTATAATTTGCTTAAAATGTGTGATGTTACTTTCATCAAGACCGGTATAGATAAAAAAGTGTTATGGAAAGCTGGCCGTCGCTATATTAAAGTAAAGAACAATAAATCTGATACAGAATTATGGCGATGTAGTAACGAAGTGTGCAATAGCACACTTACTTGGTGTACGTCCGACGGAACCATTACAAGGGATGGCGATGACCATCAGTGTAACCCAGATTTTCAACAATTCAAGCTGGAGATGATAATAGAAGGTTTGAAAAATGCTGTTTGTAACGACTACCGTCCTATTCCGGCCATATTTGACGAATTCATGACACCTTACCGGTCTAATCCGGAGTATGATGATGTAATTCCATCTTTCGAATCAGTTAGACACGTTATATCGAGTACGCAAAAAGTATTACCACGTTTATCGCTGTACCTTTCAAAAACTAGAAGACGTTGTAATAACAGCAAATCTGTCTGAAAATTTTTTGCTGTTTGAGGATGGAGCGTCGGACAAAATAATAGCTTTTTGTAGTGAACAAGCTTGAGAAGCTACAAAAGCGATTACTCATTATTTTGGAGATGGAACATACAAGATCGTACCCAAACCATTTCATCAGCTCTATACGATACACGGAGATATTGGCAGCGATGAAAACAGTACAAAAGTTGTCCCTATTATTTTCGCTTTACTGCCTAACAAACTACAGGACACATATTGCAGATTTTTCCAGTTAATAAGGCAGCATTTCCCAGACATGAAACCTGAAGTCTATCAAACCGATTTTGAACTTGCTGCGATGAATGGTTTTGTAAGGGTATTTTCTACAGCTGCAATAAAAGGCTGCTTCTTTCATTACGCCCAGGCTCTTCGACGAAAGGCAAAAAAAATGAATCTGACGGAAATTGGCAATGGCCAGCATACTTTGGCATTATTTACTGCGTTAGCTCACCTACCGGCAACTCATATACCGGAAGCTATTTCCTCTATACATTTCGAGATTGAAGCCAATAATAACACTATATGGGATGATTTCATTCAATACTTTGTCAAACAATGGATGAACCCTGCAATATTACCATCTATGAGTTGTTACGGGGAGCGACACCGAACCATCAATGCCTGTGAAGGATGGCATAATCGAATCAACAAAAGCATAGGTAGAGGACGTCCGAGTTTATTTTATTTAATATCTTGTTTGAAAAAGGAAAGCATCGACTATGACTTCCTCATTCGTCAAAACAATATTTTGGTAACTTATAACAGAAAACGCGGAAAAAAAATAAAAATTATTGACGAAAGATTAAAAAAGATCGTAGACGATTATCTGAAGGGTTCCATCGAGGTCAATGTTTGTTTGGATAGATTAAGTAAAGTAAAGTTTATGTAGCGACATAGATAAGTGTAATTTAATGTACAAACATATGTATTTAGGGAAATAGTTTAATAGTAGTGAAGTAATTTTTGTTATTTTAAAATATTAAAAAATGAATTTCCAGATCCTCGCCTTTTTATTAAATAAAAATGGTCTAGGTGTTGATTGTTGAATGTGTTTGACTTTACTAAAAGTGTACTAATTTCAACAATTTACAAGAGCAAATGACATTCTTACTTATAAAGTTAAAAAATGTGTATATTTTGCGAAAGTGAATATGCGAATAAATGTTAGATAGTTTATAATAGTTAATAATTTGCGAATGAATGTAATTAGTATTTAAAAAGTGTACCAAATGAGAAAGTACATAAAATGCTAATAAATCGACATTTCATTTTTAGAACTTTATTCTACTTATATAATAGTAGACTAGTAGGTGCCAGCTCCTTCTAGTCTACTATTATATAAATAAAATGCACATCCATAGGACTTTAACCACCCAATTGCTTTATTTCGGATCATAACCCATTTAAGTGTATGATTTTAAAACACTGAACAACTTTATTCAGAGTCGGTTAAAAATAAAATAGATGGACCAGTCTAGCTAAGCGAAGCTTGAAACGGTTGTTCATCGTCAAAACCGTATAAAGTGCTTCAAAGTCAGCGTCGACAGTATCAATAGAAATATGAATAGTCCTTTTCACGTCACTCGCTCAGAAAAGCTCCATTTATAGCTCCAAACCAAAATGGAAAAGTTCGTTTTATCCGCTAGCGTGGAAAAGTCATTTGAAGGTCGAATTTATGTTCTTTTGTATGTTTGTTTGTTTTGTTATGAGTGTGTTTCGTAGGTTCATTATCACTAGATTTAAATGAATAAATAATCGGTTTGTTATTTTTTTTTATTAACAAACAAACAGTCTTTATATACATATCATGAACACAGTCAGTAGACTACATTACTTCAAAAATTAAAAGTCGAAAAATTTTCACTACTATGACCAAACAGTTTAAAATCTGCAAAAAAATTGAGAAATTAACTAAATAGAAGCACCATACTAATTACTTCCTACAAGTAAACATATATCTTTTATATTATTATAATTTCATAGTGCCTCTTACATCTCACAATGCTCTCACTGCAGTGAGGTAAAAAGTTGTGTGTTTCCACGGCTGCAAAATTATTTGGCTTCTCGTGCCTTGAAAGCCTCGTTACGCTCAAACATCTATGTTTGAACAAAATTTTTCTGTACATTGAATATATTTCATTTTTATAAAAAACGATTGTAAGGGTCTATTAGGAGGACACTGAATGGAAAAATATTTTTTTGGAACTTTTGTATGTTTGTGTGTTTTTTATTTCGTTGCGGTTTCATCACGCCAAATCAGCTAAACGGATTTCAATTATTTTTGGTACATGGGTAGCTGGGTATCTCCAGATGGTTATAGGATACTTTTTATCCGAATACGCTGAATATAAAATGAGGGGTTATGGCTTTCTCCTCCACGAACAAAGATGCGGGCACCCTCCAGTACTATCCATACTAATATGATAAATGCGAAAGTGTGTTTGTGTGTCTGTCTGTCTATCTGTCTGTCTGTCTGTCTGTCTGTCTGTTACCTCTTCACGCTTAAACCGCTGAACCGATTTGGATGAAATTTGGTGTAGAGATAGTTTGAGTCCCGGGGAAGGACATAGGCTACTTTTTATCCCGGAAAAATACCCTTATCCGCGATAAACGAATTTAAGGCGGACGAAGTCGCGGGCAGAAGCTAGTTTATTATATATATCAAATATTTTCAAAAAAATAAGTGAAACAGGAATATAAAGAAAGATTCCGATGAATTGAGAACCTCCTCCTTTTTTGAAGTCGGTTAAAAACAGGGGTAAAGACTTATCTTCTTTATGAATGAGGTTGCGGGCCACTTAATAGGTAAAGTAAGAATAACTTTAAAAGTGACGGAAATTAATAAATTTTCGAAGGTCTCAAAACCGAAAATGTTGTTTACCAGGTTTTGATACGTAACAACCAAAAGAGACAGACTAAACTTTTAGACTAGCTGTCTAAAAATAAATACAGCCTGGATTTCAGTTAGTTTCGTCTGTGCTCGGGGTCTGAACATAATGTAGTTAAATATAGCTTTTGACTAACGTCGAACTCCAGTCAAAGAACTTTTGGATTTGCTAAAATTGCTCCAAATTTTAGTGGAGTATAGATAAGCTGCTGAAACTGATCGCCCCTGCACTAACCGACCTATAAATATATAAATATATTTTTTATAATATTTTCTTTTGTTTCCGCAATTATTACTTATTGAAATAAAACAATTTAACGGATTATATCGCGTATATTATCTCATTTTAGTTCCCGACGTTTCGGAAGCTTTTCAGCTTTCCATGGTCACGGGTGGACTGAATATTATGTTTTATGTTATAGGGGGCAAACAAGCAGATGGATCTCCTAATGGTAAGCGATCACCGTCGCCCATAGACACCAGCAACACCAGAGGAGTTACAAGTGCGTATATAAATAAATATTAGGGGACAATTTTTTCACAAATCGAACTAGCCCCAAGGGTTGTGTTACGATAGTAGAAGATACGAATATATAACGACCTTCACCCATCCAATTACGCGGTGAAATATATTATACTATCTTCTGCCCGCGACTTCGTCCGCCTTAAATTCGTTTATCGTGGATAAGGGTATTTTTCCGGGATAAACAGTAGCCTATGTCCTTCCCCGGGACTCAAACTATCTCCATACCAAATTTCATCCAAATAGGTTCAGCGGTTTAAGCGTGAAGAGGTAACAGACAGACAGATAGACAGACTTTCGCATTTATAATATCAGTATGGATATGGATTTAAATAAAACAATACCATGACCATGGAAAACTGAAAAGCTTCCGAAACGTCGGGAACTCAAATGAGATAATATAAGCGATATAATCCGTTAAATTGTTTCAGATAGTACTCAAAATAGTAACAGTTCCTTATTTTTCTTGTTAAATAAATAATGAAATAAATATGACAGAACAAATCTTACACAAATCAAACTAGTCCCATGGTAAGCTCAATAAGGCTTGTGTATTGGGTAATAGACGACGATATATTACTAGAAAACATCCAAGACTCAGGAGCAAATATTTATGCTCATCACACAAATATTTGCCCTTGCCGAAATTTGAACCCAGGACCTCAGCTTCGCAGGCAACTTTTCTCCCACTGAGCCAAACCAGTCGTCAAATCGGCCGATTTGTTGTATCCGGATCTTATAGGATAGGCAACATATTATCTCTTGTACGTTGGTATTTGATACCTATCGGGGACGGAATCCATATTTATTTTCCAGAAATTGAGAAATGTTCAAAGCCTCTGATTTTTTCCTTTTAGCTCCAACTTATTCACGTGCTTATTCAAACTTCAATATAAACTTGATATCCATATTCCGTCAACGCGATTGTTTCTCCATTATTTATAAACAACGGTTTCAGAGAACGCCGCATGCGCACGATTCTCACAGCGATATGTAAACACGAATGACGCAGACGTAATTCTGAGTGGATGTTGTTTTTTCCAACTTGTAAATCCCGGCATATCAAAAAATCATAATACCGGTAAGGGAGACCGAGTAAGGTTGTTTCACAGATAGGTGACAACCATAATGGACTATGAACAGGTGTCGAGAGCTATATCTTCCTCCTAGATAAATCTCTGGCGATCTTTTGCCACACTGGTTAATTAGGGTTCCGTAACCAAATGGCAAAAAACGGAACCAGCGGCTTCTTAGTTTGAAAAGCAAATAAAAAAAAATAACTTTAGGTGGGGCACTCCATGCATGTAATCGAAACTGAAAAAAAAAACAGTAAATATGAATGTGTCACACATTGATATTTGCTGAAAATTACGACAGTTCTTCTAAAACACTGAGATTTGTAAAAAAAAAAAACATTTAGTGAATATTTTACGGTAACGGTATGTTCAAAAATATGAAAAATTTACAAATATAAAGCTTAATAATACTTTCAAGGAAAATTTTTTTCAACATGATCGGACATAAGTTTTTAAGTTATTGCCAAAAACCTGCGCTTCTCAGGAAAAGGACGTAAGTGCCGGGGAGATACGCTCTTTTATTAGTGTTTTTTTTTTTTCATATCGTATTTTTTTCATCTGTAGTGCATTTTTTTGTATAAACGACTCAAATCAAATCAAATCAAAATATCCTTTATTCAAGTAGGCTTAGATACAAGCACTTTCGAATTGTCAGTTACAATGAGAGAAGTCTTTGCTGGGAAACATACAATATGATCCAACATTTGTTGCAAGGATTAGGGAACCCCAGAAAAACCTAATCAGATCATTCACTGCGGAATCCTACAGAGAGCATGGTCCGACATGCTCTTGGCCGGTTTTTTTATAATGTGTTTATATTTTGTATTTTACTTTTGACATTGCTGCCGCCTATTGCCTCCCAAGAAGATCACACTATGGCGCTGATACCAGGAGCGTGAGGGTACGAAGCAGCGGCGAGTTCCTATGTGAGATGGTGCGCGCTGGTGGTAGGTACTGCCAATATTTTACTTCGTTCGTGGAGGAGAAAAAAGTCATAAACCATCTGTGAATATAATATATATAAGCTACCCTTGTGCCAAAAATACTTGAAATTATGGCGCGATGAAGCCACAACGACACATAAGAAAATACAAAAAATCCAAGTTCAAATACGTCCAAATAGACCGACACAATATTATTTTTTATATCTTCAATGTACAAACATTTCATTATAACTAATAGTGAAGATAAACACATTATTATTTCTTTATTACCTACCACAGATAGAACAAAAACACAAAAATAGTTTTCATCAAGCGTTATGACAAATCCTTTTACCGTTAAAAGTACACGTGTTTACTAAGACAACTGATCTGTATCACCCTTTTACGTAACTGTATTTAAACAATAGACATACAAACTACAAACAATACAAACAAACATTTTACGACGTCCTTTCGGCAAATGAAAAGAAAGTTATCGTATTTTTCCAATAGAAGAAATATAATGAAATGTCCTTTGTAACAATTTTAAGTAAATTAGACGTTAAGTACAAGGAAGAAGGTCGTTTTAGACTTATGAATTTGAATTTGTAGACAGTTCTCTATTCAATTCAAATCTAAACTCAAAATATTCTTAAACAAGATTGCTTAGACTATGGCATGTTTTTTTTCTAAATTTTGGGCAACTGGCGAAGGTAATAAAATAAACAGCCAAAGGGTAAGTTTTATTTTCTTTTCAAATATTCGGTAATGAGTTGCGAGTTGCAATTGTTTTATGATGAGAAAAAAATAGCGGCATTTTCAAATGACGTGCTATTTTTAAATGGAATTCTTAACGGTTTTTCTTTACCACTTTCTCGGACATTACTAAATTTTACAATGTTTTTATTTTTAAAACTTTTAAGCTTAGTTATAAACTACCTGATTAATTTCAAGTAAGGTAAACGTTAAATAATAGATACCCTGTTTGTCAATGCCAACTAATAAGATGTCGGGCTCAGGGATATCTACACTTAATTGGGATATCTACGCCTGCGAAGCTGAAAGTCCTGGGTTTAAATAACGGTAACGGCAAATATTTGTGTGATGAGCATAAATATTTTTTCCTGAGTCTTGGATGTTTCTTTAGCATAGTCGGGTAAAATGTATCATAGGATACTTTTTATATCGTCGCCTAGTACCCAGTAGTACAAGCTTTGCTTAGTTTGGGACTAGGTCGATTAGTGTAGGATGGTCCCTAATATTTATTTATTTAAACACAGGTTAGTAACAATGGTGTAGTAGTTAAGTATTCTGAGATGTTTTCTATGTATTTGAGTATTATAATTTATCTATATATTATGTATATCGTCGCCTAGTAGCCATAGTACAAGCTTTGCTTAGTTTGGGATTGGGACTAGTTCGATTTGTGTAAGATTGTCCCTAATATTTATTTATTTTATTTATTTAAACATTGGTTAGTAACAATAGGTGTAGTAGGTAAGTATTCTGAAATTAGACACGCGGCGGCGTGCCAGCCAATTTCAAAGAAAGAGGAACTGACGAAGCAGCAGCTGTGTGTAATATTTCACGAACAATTTCGAGCTAATTTTGACTCCTTCACAAATCGAAACCTATTCAACCTACATAATATGAAATTTAGTAAATTTATTATAGCTCCTAAGGTGGTATGGAGTCTAAAATTTCGTAAATGTAGCTCATATTAGTTATTGATATAATAACGTTTTAAAACCGGCATTTTTATGACATGACTCACTCACTGACTGACTTATAGATCAAAAATCTAACCTACTTCTAGATAACCTAGCTAGTTCAAATTTGGCATCCAGCTGGATAATTGTCTCCGGTTGGACAAAGCATACATAAAAAAGCAATAAATTTTGGTGTAGACAATAAAAGATTGGGCCAAGTTCGTAAAAAGTATTTTCACATAAATATCTTTTGTATGTTGGTATGGACTATTTACTTACTTACTTACTGCTGCGGCGCAACGACCCGAGGTGGATCTTGGCCTTCAATACCAAAGACCGCCAGGATGCCCGGTCCCTAGCTATTGCTATCCAGTTAGAGACGGTCTAGAAGCTCCATTAGGTCCCTCTGGAGTTCGTCGCCCCATCGGTACCTAGGACGCCCAACAGGTCTTCTACCAGATGGACGACCCGAGTACGCTCTCCGAACTGCACGATCGTCACCCAATCGGACCACGTGCCCGAGCCATCGGAGTCTTGTAGATTTAGTTTTTATAGACTATTTAGCAGAAAGTCCAAATCCCACCAAAACATAAGTGTGAAAAATAATTCAAGTTCTCATGTTCTACCAAAAGTAGTAATAACTGAAAAGGTTTCAATTTTGGTACTAGCTTGTCAATAGTAAAACCAATTATTGCTTAATAAATTTTTGATTTTATTTGGCAGTTTTCTATGTTGTACCTATGTTACAATATTTAAGAGCTGTTGGATATGTTAGAAAACTGCAAAGTTAGGACTCAAAATGCATTTAAGAGCAACCTACTTCTTAGCAAAATGTACGCCTCATGGGACCATTTCGTATTGGTTATTGACATAGACAGACAGACATAACAATTAAGATTTTCAGATCAGTGAGATAGTGGTGTTATAAGAGCTACGTTTATATAATATTTCAAGTTTCTAGAACTACTGGAAGTACTTTTAAGTATGGAAACACCGTTTAAATGTCATGGATTGCGTTTACTTAGAAGCTTGATTTTTTACACCTTCAAGGGATCGCAGACATAAGTATTTGATGTTAATTTTAACTTGATACCTCAGTGCATTCCTGAGAAAATGGGTACTAACAGACAGACAGACAGACGGACAAGTAAGTGATCCTAAAAGGGTTTAGTTTTTTTCCTTTTTAGGTACCCTATATACCCTAAAAAATAGTAAACATAATGTATTTTCTATAACACATACTTCGCAGTCCATACATTTTATTTGAGAAGGTCGCTTCCAGTTTGTCCCATACATGTTTCTGAAAAACCCATATCACTTAAGTCGTTTCGCATGCAAGTAAATCCACCGCGTAATTATCAAAAATGACTTATGCTTCATTCGATTTGTACGAACTTGTCACTTTTTAGAATTTAGTACAATATCTAATCATTATCAGTGAAAAGGGCTTAAATGCCGTTGGATCTGTACGTAGTGGTGACGTTTTCGGATTGGGGATAGTGTTTATTTGTTTGTGATAGTCTAGTCTGCATTTAGAGGATTGTTGCAAGTCTAATTCTGGCGCGGCCAGACATACGCGCGTAGTAACACTTACGCCAGACTGTCCCGCTGCAGATAAGACTGCATAGCTCTGGATACGTCTGATGATAAAAATATTTTTTACAAGATTTTTCGTCACACTCATATGTAAGGGAAAGTGGGGAACAGTGGATCATAGCCAATATGTTTGAAAATAAATAATACATTTACATAACTGTCTTGTACATTGATAACGTCTTAGACACTCTTTAAATTCGCCCTATGACAAAGATATTCAATCTATTATGTCACTAAAATATATGCAATGAAATGATGCACTGTTGCCCACAAGGTCCACAAGTCCCCTAGATACGTCATACTTATGCTAAACTTACGGTGTAGATAAAACGATGTTTATTACAGGCCAGAGTTTTATCCATATTTTGTTACATATTGTGTGTAGCTAAATCAAATCATTATTTATTCGCCGGAATACAGTCAAGTGGATTTTGTCAAATACATTCCTGAGGTAAAGTGTATTCAGCATGCTAGTGGGCATGCAAATATTAGGTAATACAATTAAAATTATGCACCTACTAAAATTAACTAAGATAGTATTTTTCTAGAACTACGACTCAGCATGCAAAATAGGCTTGAGTCGGTCAGGAACTAAGAACTAAAAGGAATGAAATCCCGTCAAGGCCCGAAAGGAACTAATTCCTAACAAACGATCTTAATCGGTCTTCGGTCCTTTAGTTCAGTGTCAGATGTCGGTTAACGGATGAGCGAAACGGAACGAAAGAGTGTAAAGAACTACTGAATTGTTTTAAATTTCTATACTGCGATCGTAGTGAACGAGACAAATGCTCTTTCAAAGCGTGTCCTGCGCCAGTGCGGGTGAGACCACGTATTCAAACAGGATAATTGGATTATAAACATAAAATACATACATGAAAGAAAATTATTTGTATTGAGAATGATGCGTAATATACTTAATTGAAATCCCTTAAAATTAAAAATTAAAGCGTTCATAAGAATCATTTAGTTTCGCGTCGTTCATAGATTGAAATGGATACTCGTTCACAGATCTTTAAATTTGCTACTGAACTAAAGGAACTAGTTCCTTTGACCGATTGACCGAGATCGGAGCGCTCCTTGTAAAGACCGACCGGGCACAACTCTAATGCAAAATAATAAAAATAGAATAAACCTATATACTATATTTTACTAAACTTATTAAATATGCAGTTTATATCAAAGTATTATTTTAATGAGTATAAATCATTTTGTAAATAACAAGACAACAACACTAAAACTATGTTAATAACAAAACATAAGGCCATTACAATCATATCTAGTCTCTCTGAACAACTAGGCCCCAAAAAATTATACACTGTATGCTGAATACAACATATACTTTAATACAATCAAACACTGAACATTGCACACCGAACCAAACATATAGCGCTGGGGTCATTAAGTCAGGAAAAATCTCAACAGCGCGATGCAGAAGTTTGTTGTAACAACGCCATCTCTGGGAAAATTGGTGTACTAAAACTAAACAGAAACTGATGGATGTCAACACAACCGTTTAACAGTCTCCAACTAAATATATAATTATATAGGATGCTGTTAGGGCTGCCTCGATTCTGTAGCGCGTCAGGGATGTTCGCTGACGCGCACGTTGACGGTTTTGCGCCATAATACGCAAATCGGTGGCGTCCCTGGTGCGTAGAATGCGGGGCAGCCCGAACAGCATTCTTAATACCATTGTTGATAGATTGGAAGGTATACGTTGTTTATATGTAGTGTACTAACTTGTAATATTATATACCTTACTAACACTAGAATTAAGTTTCCTTTCTACTGTACGATGCTAACAACTATGGACACGTTTCCGAAATAAATTCTTTGAATTTGAACTTGAATATCTCCAGATACCGAACCCCGTGTGGGTCAAGGTTTGCCCAGCAACTATGCGCTGCCAAAACGACCGTATCGTTCACGCCTAATATATCCCGTCGCAATTACAACTATGTTGTTACGTCACGATGCAGGTTTCTTTTTAATGCTTCAAAGCGTACGGCGAGACGATACGTCGTAGGCGTTTTTCATAGTTTTCTTGAATATCGAGCAACGAGTGAACACGCTATCTTGACTGAAACTATACACGGTGCTCGCGAGGAATGGGAAAGATTTTAACCACGCATTCCTTAGGTCAATAGGAGCAAAAAAAATTATATGAACCCCAGGCAAATCCAGCTTAGTTTTGAAGATATTATAAATTTTCAGGTAAGCAATTTATGGTAATAATTTTTGATCGCCAAGTTGCCACATATGTGATCAATTTCGCGTCGCTATTGACAGAAATCAAATTGACAAGGTCTGCTCACTAAAATCCTCCTTTTTTTGGAAAAAATGTGACCCGGCTAGTCGTCGGGAGAAAAAGACAGGACGTGGTAATGTGTTAAATATAATAAAAATTGATTATATACATATAAAAATATAAACTAAACGGGATTCAGTCAGTACGCGGCAATCATCGAAAATCACTGGCCTTATCCGAGCAGGGAGGTAGGACGGTTGTGAAGATTCAGTTTCCTTTCCAATTTCCCAATCCAGCTTTTCAAGAAGACATTACATGCAGCCGTCGGCAGAGGTGCGACTGAAGATAAGTTTTCACGGAAAAACTTCAGCAAAGAAGAAATGGCTGTAAAAATACTCCACTTACTGTTTGCTTCAAATTAACCCAAGCCTCATTTCATTATGGCTAAGACCAGTGAAAACGAAATAAGACTTGGATTGAGTTGAACAGGACACTAGAGGAAAATAAAGATTTTTTTTAATTTATTTATTTAATTCATGAAATTCCACAGTATTACAGTTAGACCAAAGCACTGTGAAACTAAGATAGAATTGTATACTACATACACAAGGAATACTTATGAAACAAATAAACATTAATAAGTTACACAGAAGACGGCCGTTCATCCATCCTCTCGCAGTACCTCAAACACTCATCACACCAGTCTAACCAGCTACTGCTTGGGGCCGATTCGAGGAGCGAGTTTATCAGGTTCAAAGCTCGAACAAGAGGAGCTTTTGGGCGGGACACAGTGCGCGCTGCCGGTTCCGCCAATAAATGGCGACAAAGGGGTCGGAAGAGAATTCTAGTCGGCGAGGGAACATACAAACATACCAACTGAGCTACCAATTAAGGACAGTCTGAATTGCCACGTAAAATGCTACTAGCTACAGTAATCAGTTTGTGATCCCGCCTTACTTCTAGTGATTTAAATAATAACTATATACAAAATGTACCTGCGAAGTGGCAGCCCTTGTGGATATTTAATCCAACACAGTATTGCAAACTCTATACATCTTTTACAATTTTAAAGTTTTGCAACAGCACATAATTAATAATATTCAAATCTCAGATCTTTCATTATTGCTGCAGCACAAGTTCGAAACAAATGAGTCAATACCTGTCTCTGACAAATAAAAGACAATCGTGGAACTGTAATATTCTTAATGCATTTTATTACTGGCCAGTATTGTGCCAAGAAGGTTTGCCGCGTTAAATAATAATTGTTACCGTTTTATTAAAAAGGCTGCCTAATTTTCATAGAGAAGCGAAATTTATTCAGTTTATATGTACAAAAATCAACTATTGAACGGGAGGTCCTCCCGTGACCATGGAAAGCTGGAAAGCTGGAAAGCTTCCGAAACGTCGGGAACTAAAATGAGATAATATACGCGATATAATCCGTTAAATTGTTTTATTTCAATGAGTAATAATCGCGGAAACAGAAGAAAATATTAAAAATCAACTATTTTTTTTCCTGAATTTGACTTGGTTCATATACCATTTTTTACTCCTAAAGAAATTTAAGAAAGAAATTTACTCCTAAAGAAAGACTCAGAAATGCGTGTTTAAAATCCTCGCAGGCTCACTATGGACACTTTATTTTGATTCTACTTTACTATACTACACTCTACTCTTTTCTTTTTTGTCTACTCTGCTTGGGATGAGTTCTAAAGGCCTTATTTGTATTTAGCTTTGGCGAGCAGAGCACCTTAGTGTCTTAGTGTCTTACTTGTCCGGATAGCAAAATGTCTTGGTCTGTAAAACGCCCTCATTGCTATAAGTCATAGTAGACTGAATGACTTGGCTGTAAAACGAATTAATATCATAAGTTATTGAAAAGTCAGTTATGTTATATAATTGAGACATTCTGCCTACTAGTGCATTTCACGACCCAGAAGTTTTGCTAAGTAAGTCTTCCTAAAACTTAGACAATTTTGTAATCATGGCATTAGATAAACAACTCATTTTGCATACTTAGTCGGTGTACTAGGTACTGAGACATTTTGAATGCCAAGGCTAAATAAGGTAGGACCCAACACCTCTGCCTTGATTTACTTTACTTTGAACTTTGGCTTGAACAGTAAGTAAATGCTACCAAATCAACCGTAGTGTTCCGTTCCGTTCGCTATTACAACTGGATGTAATTACGCAAAAACGTTTCAACCCACAATTCACTTAAAATTGAGATGCTGACAATTTTTAACAACTTTATTCTATGGTGTGTTATAGGAAGACCCCTTAATAATAGAAAAATTGGTGAAAAAACTACTTCAATATCATAATAACTCACCGGGATATAACAGTGTTAAAATCACACTTTACCAAAAAATGCTCCATACTGAACCCTATGAACGTGTAGCGTCACACGTTCCTACCTTATTTGGGGAAATTAGTAACTTTGTTCTGCAGCTATGTTTAAACTTGCGTTTATCGAAACGTTTTCATAACAAAAGTGACCATACATTTCATGAGTTATTCAATGGTATTATTAGTTATTAATATTTTGTAACTTTCTAACTATGGGCCTCTTAAGGAAGCTCAGAGTCACTTAGCGAGTTATGGAAAGGGCTATGCTCAGGATCTCTCTAGGAGATCGAATCAGAAATGAGGGCATTTGTAGACGAACCAAAGTCACCGACATAGCTAACAGGGTAAGCAAACTAAAGTGGCAATGGGCAGGGCATAGTTTGAAGAACCGATGGCCGTTGGGGCAGAAAGGTTCTCGAATGGAGACCGCGTACCGGCAAGTGCAGCGTGGGAAAGCCATCCGCAAGGTGGTCGGACGACCTGGTTAGGGATGCGGGGACTCGCTGGATGTCGCCTCTATCCGGCCCATGTGGAAATCTATTGAGGAGGCCTGCGTCCAGCAGTGGACGTCCTATGGCTGAAATGATGATGATGATGATGATGATGATGAATATTTTCATACTTTAAGAACAGACTTTCTCACTCAACTTTAAAGGCTCGTAAAACAAGCTATACGTAAGGAATCGAACTCGATTTTTAGGGTTCCGTACCAAAAAGGTACAAAAGGAACCCTTATGGTGCGACTGTCTGTCTGTCTGTCTGTCTGTCCGTCTGTCTGTCTGTCCGACTATTAAAGCGCCATATCTCAAAAACTACTTATGCTAACTATTTGAAATTTGGAATATTTATAAACATGGTCAGCCCACATGTATTGCAGAGGAAATATTTAAAAATATATTTTTTTTTTCTAAAAAAACGACCAATATGAAGGGGGGAAAAGAAATAAAAATCTAGCTAATGTGTCAAATGGGGTATCATATGTCAGAACTTGACCTTCACATTTATAAACAATTTTTTTATTGTGGTTAGTTTTTGTTTTTTTAAGGAAAATGTGAAAAAAAAACAGCATTTTCCCCCTTTATCTCCGAAGTTTACCAATCGAAAATTTCACAAATTGTATGAATAAACATAAATATGACACGAAAATTATAGCCATGTCTCTAACTAGCTATTTTTTTTTTATTTGCAAAAAACCAAATTGAACAACTCGGTTGCCTTAAGTTTGCACATGATTTGTATGCAATACTATAGATATCAGGTGCAAACTTAACTCAACCGGTACCGGGTAATAAAGTTAGGGTAAGTAAAAATTTGTACGGAACCCTCGGTGCGCGAGTCGGACTCGCACTTGGCCGGTTTTTTTTTAGGATTTCTATCATAGAAACTGTCGTTTCGCAACAAAAAATTATTTTTATTTGAATACAGTCAACATCCCAATTGAAAACAGTCCTTAGGTATTGAAATAAAACAATTTAATGGATTATATCGCGTATATTATCTCATTTTAGTTCCCGACGTTTCGGAAGCTTTCCAGCTTTCCATGGTCATTGTTTTATTTCAATGAGTAATAATCGCGGAAACAGAAGAAAATATTAAGTCCTTAGGTATGTTAGGTGCATGTTTAAACATAGCTACAGAACAAAGTTCCATATTTTCCGGGGTGCGTTATTGCAGTGTCACTCTTATTTAAAGCATCAGTTTAGGCGAACCTTTACGCCTTTTCCAGGTAGGTACTGTCAACCCGTTTTTACCCAATTTCGGCATCAATGTGGGTTATAAAAGCACCCTTACCGAAATTTCTCTGACACCGTTAAATGGGTTAGAGATGCGCCGGCGCAATAAAACAATATCTGTTAGTTTTACGGTTAAACCGGCATAATGATAACCATCTGTTTTACGATCTTAAAGAAAGTATTATAGACGATGGAAGTTTTTGCCGAAAGGAGACTTGTTCCGGTGTTTCGGCGGTAGGCTAGGTTCAACCTTTTTAGGGTTCCGTACCCAAAGGGTAAAATGGGACCCTTATTACTAAGACTCCGCTGTTTCTCTGGCGGTGTGTCCGTCTGTCACCAGGCTGGATCTCATGAACCGTGATAGCTGAAATTTTCACAGATGATGTATTTCTGTTGTCGCTATAACAGCAAATACTAGAAACAGTATAATTTTATGTCTGTTTGTCTATGTCAGTAACCAATATAAAATGATATAATCATAATCATTTCTTAGCTAAGAATACAGTACAATGGTGTTATAGGTGCAATTTATAGAAACATGTATTCAACCTATTTTATTTTCAACCGAAACCGTGAGTGTTTCAATCGAAAGCGTGATATTTTCGATCTAAAGCGCGAGTTTGCAATTGAAAGCGCGAGTGTTTCAATCGAAAGCGCGAGTTTGTCAAACGGAAACGCGAGTTTTTCAATAAAAAGCACGAGTTGATATCGAAAGCACGAGCTTTTCATAAAAAGCGCGAGTTTCAATCGAAAGCGCGAGTTTGTCAATCGAAAGCGCGAGTTTTTCAATAAAAAGCGCGAGTTGCAATGGAAAATTGAAATGAGGACGAAGTGAACCTAAAGAAAAAAAAAGCATCTTCTCTATTATTAGGTGTTGCCATTTTTAATGACATTTGACGTTATGTCCGCTGTTACCAATTTCTCGTGCTGGTTTGAATAAATTAAAATCCAATGGCTTAATTTCCTGCCTCAATCATATGCTGAACATAGGCCTCCCTTATAGCTAGCCACAGGGTTCGATCCTGTGCAGACTGCATCCACCAACTCCCTTACGAGGTCATCCGTCCACCTAGTCGGGGGCTGTTCTACGCTGCGCTTTCCTATGCGTGGTCGCCACTCCAGGACTTGTCTGTCCCAACGGCCATCCATCCGCCCCCCCCCCCCCCCTCCCCCCTTCTACCCCCATTGCCACTTCAACGATGCAATGCTGTGGCGGCTACTTTGGTTCTTCTGCGGATATCCTAATTTCTTATTCTATTACGAAGAGAAACCCCGAGCATAACCCTTTCCATTGCACGTTACGTAACTCTGAGCCGCCTTATGAGTCCCATTGTGAACGACGATGTCTCAGTACCGTAGGTCATCACTGGCAACACGCACTGTTCGAAGACCTTCGTCTTCAAGCACTGGGGTATTTTTGATGAAAAGATATGACGCAGCTGTCTGAATGCTGCCCAACCGAGTTAGATTCGACGATTGACCTCCTTCTCGAAGTTGGACTTACCTAACTGGACAATTTGTCCCAGGTATACATACTCGTCAACGACTTCGAGAGCAGAGCTTCTGACAACTATCGAGTATCAATCATATGTAATTCGGGTATTTTATCAATGTTTGCCTAAATTTAGAAGGGGCAGCTTATCAGCTTTGTACAAACATGTCCAACATGTTTACACATCCGGACTGCATCGTTTCCTTGTTATAGTCAAAGCTTGCTTTTTAGGGTTCCGTAGCCAAAATGGTAAAAACGGAACCCTTATAGATTCGTCATGTCTGTCTGTCTGTCTGTCCGTTCGTATGTCACAGGCATTTTACTCAAAATGTACATTGATGAAATTTGGAGCATAGGTGTCGTGTGTAAACCGCTACTTAGTTTGATAGTTAAATAAAAGATATATATTTTTCTAGGGGGGGCACTCCATACATGTAACCGAAACTGAAAAAATATATTTTCATCAAATATCAATGTGTGGCACATTGACGACAGTTCTTCTAAAAACACTTTGAGGTTTCTAAAATTTTTTTTTGATTTAGTGAACAGTTTCCGAAATTTCGCTCCGAAAGTAGCAAAAATTGTGTCCCCCCCCCCCCCTCTATTTTCTAAACGGTAGCTTCAAAAAAATTGAAAATATGTACAAACTTAAAGCCTAATAAATACTTTCATCGAAAATTGATTTCAATATGATCGGACATACCGCTTTTAAGTTATTGCCAAAAACTGCGCTTCTCAGTAAAAGGACGTAAGTGCCGGGAAGATACGCTCTTTTGTTAGTGTTTTTTTTCATATCGTTTTTTTTTTCATCTGTAGTCCATTTTTTTTGTATAAACGGCTGCGGAACCCTTCATGGGCGAGTCCGACTCGCACTTGGCCGCTTTTTTTACTATAATTTAAAAGCAATGTAACTATCACTTAATCTATAAACAGGATCATTGAAACAAGAGGACTGTTAAGGTGCGTCCACACTTGTATCATTTGCTCGTATCCGATCACCGTGCCGTGGCATGACTGCGTATCGCGCTGCTTGGACGCTTACTGTCGGCGCGCCGATCATGCCGTACTCGTCCGATATAACTGTGTGATACGCGTAGCAAAATGGATTTCGTGCGATCCGATCGGCGCAACGTCCAAACGCGTGATCGTGACACGCGATCATGCCACGCGACGATGATCTGATACGGGCAAATGATACAAATGTGGACGCACCTTTAACTGCCATACTTTGGTTCGTGCGTCGATCTCAAGGAGATATGCAGGCAAAACATAGATGGCGCTTTCTTCTTTTTCTTCAATTTAAGAGCTACGCTCTTACAATGTTTCGACGACACGTTTGGCTCAGTGGGTTGTACAACGGCCTACGAAGCTGGCGGTTCCGGGTTCGAATCCCGGCCAGGGCAAGTGGCTCTTGGATGTTTTCTATGTATTTAAGTATTATCATTTATCTGTATATTATGTATATCGTCGCCTAGTACCCATAATACAAGCTTTGCTTAGTTTAGGACTAGGTCGATTTGTGTAAGATTGTCCCTGTGTTATTTATTTATTTAATGTAGCAATTGCCAGCAGTTTTTTTCTTGGGCTTCCTCCTTTACTTCTTGGTAAGACATGATTTTGACCTTTTATTTTATTTGCTCAAAGTAATTTCGTATTGTCCTTCCTCTACCTCGACTTCCCTCGATTTTTCCTTCAATGATATTTCGTGAATAGAGATGGCTTTTTAAAAGTAAACATTGTTTAACAATGTTATAACTGAACAGAGAAACAGTCACAATTAGTTACTAAACAGCTATATAATAAATAAATCGTAACATTTAAATACTGTGTCGCGCTTTGAAAGTTGAATAATCTATACTATTATAAAGTTGTAAAAATGAAATGTATGTACATTGAAAATATTTTCAAATATATTAGTGAAACGGATTATTTGAAGGTCACTGAAAGGGGTATTTGACAGTAGATTTTTTTTTATTCAATAAGATTCTGATAAAACAAGCAAAATAAAAAACTACATTAAAATTTTGAGTTCGATACCTTCCGTGTAGCTTGTTTTATGAGTCTATAAAGTTGGGTGGGAAAGTCCATTTTTAAAGTATGAAAATATTATAACGAATAATACCATTCAATAACCCATAAAATGTTTTCAAATTTTTGTTATAAAACCGTTTCGATAAACACAAGTTTTAACATAGCTGCAGAACTAAGTTCTTATTTTTCCTATACAAGATACTAGCGGGTGATGTCGACGTCACATGCTTGTATTGTATGTAGGCTTTAGTATGAAGTGTTTTTTGGGAAAATCCAAAAATGTGTTTTTAACGTCGTTGTATCTCGGGGAGTTTATGATATTGGAGTAGTTTTTTCACAAATATTTCTATTATGAAGACGTCGTTTTATAACATACCATAAAAGTAAAATAGCCTATAGAAACTTTTTTTTTCTTATTTTTTTCTATCTTTTTTGTATGTGTTGTATGTTTATAGGTATTATAAATTAGTTATTTAGTTGGAAAAGTTTTAAGTATAATTAAGACAATATTGTAAAGAGTTAATTGGTAGGTACACGCGTATTAATTGTTTTATATACTCTGACATTTAGAATTTTATTCTACATACTTTCTAGTTTTTTTTTATTGACAATCCTTTTGGGATTTATCTTATTAATTATTTTAATTTTTAAAATGATGATTTTATTATTAATAAGTAAGTATTAAACTTAAGTTAAATGATCTGATTAGGTTTTGCTGGGTTTTCCCTAATCCTTGCAACAAATGTTGGATCATATTGTATGTTTCCCAGCAAAAACTTCTCTCATTGTAACTGATAATTCGAAAGTGCTTGTATCTAAACCTACTTGAATAAAGCATATTTTGATTGATTGATTGATTGTTTGTTGGTATGTGTCTTTGTGGCTTCACCACGCCAGATCGGCTAAACTTTCAACAATTATTGGTATACGAGTAGCTGGTAACCAGTGGCGTGGCGTCCATATAGGCCGATTCCCACCGGGCTGCCCAAGGTAAGGAAACCACCATTTTCTTTAAATATGAGTAAATGAATGCACTTCGGCTTCCCTTGTAATTTTTTTGACGCCACACCTCTGGTATCCACAGAAAGTTATAGGATACTTTTTACCCGACTACGCTGACGGAAAAAGAGGGCTTATGACTTTTTCTCCCCCTTCACCTTCCATTTCTTATTATTTATTTTGTCACATTCTTATTGAGCCGTCTAATTATTTCTTCGATACCAAGTTAATTATTCGCCCTACATTAATTAATGAAAATACCAACTTCTGAACGTTTTTGTAAACACTCCTAATTAGGTCGTCCTGAATGACATTTATTTTACTTGAAAAACGAATTTGTAAAGACCTTTTTCTATTTAAGATTTGGGACGGGAGTAGGAAATGGCGGGTATTTAATGTTTAGGGTTCCGTACCAAAAATGGTAAAAAAGTAACCCTGACGGTGCGGCTCTGTCTGTCTGTCTGTCCGACTAATAGAGCGCCATACCTCAGAAACTACTTATGTATACTATTTGAAATTTTGAATATTTATAAACACGGTCAGCCCACATGTATTGCCAAGGAAACATTATAAAATATATTTTTATATTCTAAAAAAAACGACCAACATGAAGGGGGGAATTGAAAGTCTAGTCACCAGGTCAAATAGGGTATCATATGAATGGGATTGATCTGTACATTACCGAACTTTAAAAAAAATAATAATTTGCTTTTAAAATACCATTCCCCCTTCTTTATCTCCGAAATTTACCAAACGAAAAATCTGTAATTTTCTGGAAGCATGTAATTTAATATGAATATAACACGAAAATTATAACCATATACTTATCTATCTGTCTTACTTTTTTTTTAATTACTATAAAACATTTTTGAATTACCCGGTTATGTTCAGTTTGGCCCTCATTTGTATGTGACGCCATAGATACCAGAGGCAAACTTAACTCAAGCGGCAAGTTAAGTCAGAATAAGTGAAAGTTTGTACGGAACCCTCGGTGCACGAGTCTGACTCGCACTTGGCTGGTTTTTCTTGTTATATAACTTCTTCCTTATGCTAACAAAGTAGCGGCCACCTTTTATTATACAAGATGCTTGCGACGAACACATAAGATTTTAACCACGCATACCTTAGGCCTAATTACCTATAGCAAAAATTTATATGAACTTTACTACAACTTAATATTCAATTCAATTCAATTTTATTCATTAACATACAATAACTGTGTTTGAACTTAATGTTAATACATTACATTACGTATACACAGACAAAAAAAAACACACTTATAAAATTGAAATAAAACAATTTAACGGATTATATCGCGTATATTATCTCATTTTAGTTCCCGACGTTTCGGAAGCTTTCCAGCTTTCCATGGTCACGGGAGGACGGGCTTCCGAAACGTCGGGAACTAAAATGAGATAATATACGCGATATAATCCGTTAAATTGTTTTATTTCAATGAGTAATAATCGCGGAAACAGAAGAAAATATTATACACTTACAAAAATTTATTAAATATACAATATCATAATCACATATTTTTTTTATGAATTAGAACCCTAGTCGAATCTTGCTTAATTTTGAACATATTATCAAATTTTCATGTAAACTACTGTATGTGATTACTGAAGTGCATTAAATGTGGTTTTTTTGTACATTGAAAATATTTATAAAAATGTATTGTTACGGATTATTTGGAGGTCACTATATTGAAAAATATTTTTACAGATTTTTTATTTATTGGTATGTGTTTTTGTGGCTCCATCACATCAAGTCGGCTTAACGGATTTCAACTGGGTTGTACTAGTAAATAGGAGCAAAACTTATATCATTGGTCTTTACTTATAACAGCTCAACTGGAGTCGTTTGTGTTGTTTAAGTGTTGCCATACAAATTAACTTGTTTATGGTTTTTTTTTTTTTATAGATTTATAAACAATGACAAACTAGAAAAATTAGTTAAAAATGATAATAAAAATACAATTTTAAAACTAATGTTTGATGTAAAAATGGCGTTCGTGATATCACCCACTAGGTCTAAGTATAAATTAGTTTTAAGTTACAGGGCACCACCGAAAATCAGCGTCACGGCTTGTCGTGGCATAAAGCTGAGTGGTGACCCCTTTCAGCGTCGTCAATTGTTATTTTTTTGTTATTTGTATTTGTATTTCTTGTTGCTGGCGTTGAATAAATATGTTTTCTTAATTTCTTTCAAAACAGCACTAATGAAAAAGAGTGTTTAAGTCATGGCACCAAAGTTATTTAATAGGTTGCCAGAAAGATAGTAAAGGGCAACAATCTCTGAATTTAAATCTTTAGTCTTTAGACTTTTAATGGAAAAGTGTTATTATAATTGATATTATTATTTAAATGATATTGACATAAACCAAATTTAATAAACTTTCTTTGAATGGGTCATTAATTGTTATCATAAAAGTCGCATATTATTTTGAAAAATTCTGCTGTATTTATTATTATGTATTATTTAAAATGTGTTGTCTGGACATTGTATTTCATTATTCGTAATGATTAGCTGTGTGTTAATGTAAACCAAATTTCGTACGCCAAAAAAGCATATAATAGGTATATGTCCTTTTAAAAATGTTATATAATATGTCACCTATTCATTTACCTATGATGAACGAGTAAAATTTTGATCGATTGATTGACTTGTTTTGGTACACACTAGCTGGGTATCTACAGATGGATTTAGGATACTTTTCATCCGACTACGATGAAGAAAAAACTAGGGGTTATGACTTTTCTCCTCCGCGAACGAAGTAGATAAATATAATATTAAGTAGGTGCATAATGTATGCTTGTTTGTACAATGATCTTATTATAATAGTTTTAATATAGCGTTTCATACGTTCTACAATGTGTTTTGTGATGCTCCAACAGTTTATGAGACGAGAAATGTGCACTTTCTGCGAATCGCAAGGCGCTATAGTCTGTATGGGCTAAAATGGCTCACTTTTCAACTCGATGAAAAAAAGGTTATCGATCCATACTAATATTAAAATCTAGCAGGCGGGTGCCTTCGTTCGCGGAAGAAAAAAAACATAACCGTCTTTTTTTATTTCAGCGTAGTCTGTCTCTGTCATCTGTGGATGTCCGGCTGCCCGTGTACCAGTAATAGCCCGTTTTGACGTGATGAAGCCACAACAACACATACAAACATGCAAAAATGCAAGATATACATTTTTCGATTCTACGACTGTCAAATAGTCCCTGCCACTTTTTTGATATCTTAAATGTACAGAATATTGTTTACAACTCTATAATATTGGTAACATAGATTGTACAATATCTAAACTACGAGCTTAAACAAATAGAGGGAATAATAATAAGCCTTCCCAGTTTTAAACAAGCTGGGAAGGCTCAATAAGGTGCATCTGGTGTGGATTCCAGGGCATGAAGGCTTCATCGGCAATGAAAACGCAGATGAACTAGCTAGAAAAGGGTCTGCAACTAACTTCGTAGGACCTGAACCATGTGTGGGACTCTCACAGGGAACCATAGTAACGGCCATTAAGGACCATGCCAAGAACCAACATCAACAAGAGTGGAAGAAGGTGGAGGGCCTGAGGCAACGCTATTCATAGAAGGGGTAGACTCAAGCTGGACCAAGAAACTGTGGAACTACAGCAAAAGACAACTCAGAATCATAATGGGTGTGTTTACAGGTCACTTCGGAGTCAAAGGACTCCTGGCCAAACTAGGACTTTCTGACAACACGGATTGTAGAATGTGCGGTGAAGAGGCTGAAACAATGGAACATATATTATGTGAATGTCATGCCCTCGCCAGACAGAGAATGAAGGAATTTGACGTTGGGTACCCAAGGCCAAAGGAATTCCAGACGCTACCATTGGCATCTATCATCCGGTTTATGGAGTTGGTAGAACAAAAACATTGAGGAGCAAGAAGGGTTACTTACACAAAAGATCCCACTGGGTCGAAGTGTATCCGTAAGGACCCCTAGTAATAAGATAAGATAAGATAAGAAGATAATAAACCAATTCACACGAAGCTGACTATACACGAAGATTCCTTTGATATTAAAACGCACGACACAGAGTCTAGACTTTATTAGGTGTTGACTGTACTAACGTACATATATTGTGTACCTAACTACGCATATTGTTAGGTTTAAATTTGTTTGGCAAATATCATGAAGACGTTATCTGTGACACAGTTATCATATTTTATTGGTTGTTTGAATGTATTGTTAAAAGTTTTACTTTTTAACACACACTATTCATATTTATGGTCAATTTTACTGTGTTAATTATTAACAGCAGCTGATTACGTTAATTGTTTTTAAGAGTTCCGTACCTCAAATGGAAAAACGAAAATAGTTAAGTTTTACTTTTTAACACACATCATTCATGTTTATGCCCGGTTTTGTTCTGTTAGTTATTAACAGCTGATTATTCAGTTGCTTCTTAGGGTTTCGTACCTTAAAAGGAAAAAAACGGAACCCTTAAGCTTATTGTGCACTACAAGGAACTTTACCGTCCGGCAGTCCGATTTTGCACAGACTAGAAAAATCGGACGCCGGACACTAAAATTTCTTGTAGTGCACAATCGCCCTTATAGTATCACTTTATTGACTGTTTGTCAGTAAAGACCCCTTATCCAGTATCCACAGATAGTTATAGGATACTTTTTACCCGACTACGCTAAAAAACAAAGGTAATGACTTTTGCCCCTCCGCGAACGAAATTGCGGGCACTTTCTAGTTAGCTTACATTAAGAACTTAACTAAGAAATACGAAGAACATTAATGTCCCATACAAATTTCACGAAAAGCCTCACAAATACGCCCTCAAAAAATAATTAAGAACCCTCAAATGCTTTCGAAAGATAACAATGGGTTGAATGGGTTAACCCTACCTAAAAAGACGGTTAAAATAATAATCCATACAAAAGAGAAAGTTGTCGAGGAATTGACAAAGGCATACGAAATATCGACTCATTGTGCAGTTAAGGAGATTGGGCAATTTCTTTTGTTGACGTAAAAGAGTGACTAGTGATGGGGAAACGTCGATGAAATTATCTGTGTTGTCCATAAATATTTTTTTACTTGTTGGCACAGAGAGCGCTTGTTAAGTATTTGCTTTTTTTTAATTGGTTTTACCTGTGGGCCAATTTCAGGTTCTTTACACGGCTCGTAAAACGGACGTTTCATCGCAAAAGCATTTGCGTGTGGCAGGCTTAGCAACGCGACTTGGCGCGTTGCTCTCGCCCTGTTGTATGTACACTGTCTTACTGTTAACACGCGCTAATAAACAGTAGTTTATATTAGCAACGACTTACTTATTACTTCGCCGACCTCGACTTGACTATTAAGATCTTCTGCACATTATAATTACATATTGTGACACTCAGACAGTGAAATAGAGCGTTATACATAATAATTAACTGCGTGCACTCAAGGTAAAAAAATAATGAAAGGGTGTTTTACAAAATGCGAGGAAATTATGTATTGATTTTTGCTAGACTGCTAAAACGTGTTCTCGGAGAAAAAGTGAAATTATAATGGTTAAAAAAGATATTTTACAACACGTGCTATACCTAATCAATCAATTGTCATACCTACAATCAACTGCTAACAGCAGTCTAGTCCCGTATAAATCACCCTTCTAATTAATAAGAAGTCCAACTATGCATCTCTGATAAGCACAATCACACAATATACACTTAATAAATATTTTAACCGACAATAATATTAATATGTAAGGATCTTAAAGTGTTTTCATTCAAAAATACATTCAGTGTATGTACATACATTTATTATTTCCAGGTTTATAATAGTTACCCAAAACTTCGTTCGCGTAGGAGGGAAAAATCATAACCGTCTCTTTTGCTTTCAGCGTAATCGGATTAAAAATATCCATAACCATCTGTGGATACCCAGCTATCCGTGTACAGAAAAAGGTTGAAATCGGCTAATCCGTTTTGACGCGATGAAGCCACAACTACGCATACAAACATTTTTTTATCGATTCAGTGACCTCCAAATAGTCCGCTACTAACATCTTTTTGAAAATATCTTCAATGCGCACAAATTTAATTTTCACAACTTTATAAGAGTATAGATTATAAAACATTCCGTTGTTTCCATGCAGGCAATATAGGCATCGGATTACAGGCACATTGCCATCTTCAGCCTATCTTAACACAGCGCAATTTATCGACGTTTTCATCGACTTTTCCCACCCCTACTCGCAGGCCATTAGCCGCGCCGTATCGCCGCCGAGTGACATCAATCATAATAAGCAGCAATCGGAAAATAGCAACCACTCGGCCCTCCGCTCCCTTCCACCAAAAACGACCTACCCGGCCTCAAACTCAATACACACTTACAACCTTTTGCGACTCAATGTTTGGAAATGTATAGTGGGAGGGCCTCTTCAATAATAAATAGTATAAAAATGGGGTTTTCTTTTATTTATTTACCTTACGGATGGCTCGTAATCTCAGGCCCTTTCAGGGAAGCAGATTTCTGAGATCTTTATCATTTGCATGAAATAAAACCATAGAGTTGGGATTGTCATATATTAATTTTAAGAAGCTCTAGTCTATGAATTTCAATTTGTCTCTATTCTCAAACTTTTTCGTAACACCCGACGAAAGGGGGGTTATTATAAGTTTGAATTTCGTATCTGTGTATACCTTATTTGTAAAGTTAATTGTGAGGAGTCCGCTAATTGGTAACCACACATAAAAATGCCAAATTTTAGCTCAATTGGAAACCGGGAAGTAGGTCGAATTTGACTTGCAGGATTCCACCCGCACATACATAGTTACACAGCAGGTTAAATGAGAGCTCGTAAAAAGTTTTTTTTAATTATTCATCTTCTATCTATCTATATTCTATACATATAATAAAGCTGAAGAGGGTCAAAAGTCTGTACATGGAAGATATTCGAATAAAATTTGGCCGAGGATACCTAAAAGCGATAACAGAACACGCTCCAACAGTTTTTAGATTTTTTGTCTGTTTGTCTGTTTATCTGTTTGTCTGTTTATTTGTACGCGCACTACTTTACTAATCTGTCGAGAAAATCCCCGGCCAGGTTATAGGCAATAAAAATTCAACCCTTAAAAAGGTAGTGGCTACCCCCACTATATTTAATTGAGTTAAGTTTGCACCTGAATCTTATCGCGCTACTTAGGAAGGAGGTGCAAACTTTTCTCAAACATGTGCTACGAGCCCACGAGTAACAAGTACCTTGCTAAACTAATAGGTGGCGCTAAAATTAATACCTTTTTGCCAAATCCGTAATAATATTATATTATACAAATGCGAAAGTGATGTGTCTGTCTGTCTGTTACCTCTTCACGCTTTAACCGCTGAACCGATTTGGATAAAATTTGGTATGCAGATAGTTTGAGTCCCGGGAAAGGACATAGGCTACTTTTTATCCCGGAATACCCTTATCTACAATAAACGAATTTAAGGCGGACGAAGTCTCGGGCAGAAGCTAGTTACATTATAAAGTTGCAAAATTACTATTTGGAGTCACAAAATCGAAAAATCTTTTTAATTTTATTTTTTGTATGTTTATACGTGTGCTTCATCACGCCAAATCGGCTGAACGGATTTAAACTATTTGTGGTATACGGGTAGCTGAGTTTCTCCAAATGGTTATAGGATTCTTTTTACCCGACTACGCTAAAAAAAGAGGGGTTATGACTTTTTCTCCTGCGCGAACGAAGTTGCGGTCGCCTAGTAAATTATTTGGCTGCAAGCAGGAAAAGCCAACACTGCCCTTTTTTTTTAGAATCTGACTTTGAACTGTATAGGTCTGGCTAGACCTTCTGACCAGTAACCGGATTCAGTGGGGGGAGCGCAAAATCACAAACGGGAATGCCAATCGCGGCCACTTAGAGTTGCGAGGGGACGCACTGTGCAAGGCACGAGAACTGCGGAGGTAGGTTGAACCGGAACCGTTCAACCCCAGTTGGGCCGGGGTAGAGAGAGACAAGAGCACCGCGTGACTGTTTCGTGTGAAAAGGTTCTAAATTCCCTTCTATCAATCCGTATTTAACGGATTAGTCTTATCACTTACTGATAACAGTGCTGTAATCTCTGTTAAGCTATCATATTATCATGTAAGTCTGTTGTAATGCCTTGTAGCCCTCTTGTCAATATGTACACAAGCATTACATGTTTTTGATAAGAACCTAGATGTTTGGACAGTCGAATTCATAAATATGAGCATTCCCAAAGCTACAAAATAAATAATACATACTTAAATAAATAAAATAAATAAATATCAGAGACAATCTTACACAAATCAACCTAGTCCCAAACTAAGCAAAGCTTGTACTATGGGTACTATGCGACGATATAAATAATACATATATAGATAAATTATAATACTTAAATACATAGAAAACATCCGAGACCCAGGAACAAACATTCGTGCTCATCACACAAACACTTGCCCTGGCCGGGATTCGAACTCGGGACCGCCAGCTTCGTAGGCCGTTGTACAACCCACTGAGCCAAACGTGTCGTCAAACTGTGACGGGTCATAAGTATTTTGATCAATAAAGAAAAGTAAAAGACATCTTAATTGATGCATTTGGCTACGGTAAATCACGCGAGCGATTTGTGGAAATATCACTTTGCAAAACGAGGTAAAACACAGTGTTACAGTTAGTTATGAAATATATCTCTTCAATTTAGTGAAACCTCTATTTCAGTGTACTTATGTTTTACAGTGAACACTTGACTCTCCGACAAGTTTCATCCAGAGGTATTTCACTCATGATCCTTGTACATTTTTCACTTTTCACAAAAACACGTCATATCTCTGTGACAAGAGGTGAAATAGATTACGTAAAGGCGTCCACATTTGTATCATTTGCCCGTATCAGATCATCGTCGCGTATCATGATCGCGTGTCACGATCACGCGTTTGGACGTTGCGCCGATCCGATTACTCGAAATCCATTTGCTACGCGTATCACACACTTGTATCGGAAGAGTGCGGCATTATCGGCGCGCTGACAGTAAGCGTCCAAGCAGCGCGATAGGCAGTCATGCTACGGCACGGTGATCGGATACGAGCAAATGATACAAGTGTGGACGCACCTTAAAACATGAACTGTGGATGCCGTGTCGGTCAGATTCACCTCAAAATATAGATAGTAGATCTCTCTCTCTTGAGAAACCAATAAAAAAAATAGATACTAATATTAACTTTAATGTTATGCGTGTTTTTGGCGTATTTTAACTAAGGATTTTTGTGAATATTGCTGAGATATTAAACCGACAAGTTTTTTATTGTAGTAAATTCATCATTCGATAAGCTTTTAAACTATATACGAATGCACCATCAAATCCGAAACAGTATTTTTATTCATTTAAATAAAACAATTTAACGTATTATATCGCGTATGTTATCTCATTTGAGTTCCCGACCTTTCGTCCACCCGTGACCAATGACCATGGAAAGCTGAATAGCTTCCGCAACGTCGGGAACTCAAATGAGATAATATACGCGATATAATCCGTTAAATTGTTTTATTTAAATGAGTAATAATCGCGGAAACAGATGAAAATATTAGTTTTTTTATTGTTTTTATCACTCAAAGTAAGTACTTGTGACAGAACTTATGACCCGACTAAGTCGAAGGGTACTTATACATCTGTACAGATTAATCAATCAAAGGCGGAATCTGGCGGTTTTCACTCTGAGTAACCCCAATCCAGCCCGTCCGATTGCCGAAAGAGCCGAAAGGCTCCGGCAAAATGTCAAAAACACAAAAAAAAAACAATCAAAAATATATAAGCATTTCACCTGCCATGTTCTACTGAGCAAACCTCTCAATTATATGTAAGAAACTGGAAACTAATAATAAATATCAGTACTTAGATTTTCAAAATTATTAAAACACTAGACAATGCCCGTGACTTCGTTCGCGTAGGAGAAAAAGTCATAACCCTTCTTTTTTCGAGCGTAGTCGGGTAAAAAGTATCCTATAACCATCTGTGAATACCCAGTTACCCGTGTACCAAAAATAGTTAAAATCAGTTTAGCCGATTTGGCGTGATGAAGCCACAACGACACATACAAACATACAAAAAATAACAAATAAACGATTCAGTGAACTCCAAATAGACCGACACTCTTTTTTTGAAAATATGTTCAATGTATAGACATTTCATTTATACAATTTTATAATAGTATAGAAGTCTAAGCTCATAAATGTCTGTACAAATTATAAAAATGGATTTTTGAAAAATTACGATCGACGAAAGGAGTACCGTACAATCGAATTATACATTTGTCTCTTTCAGTTTGAGTGTGACTCGTTCTTACATACAGGCTATTCAGACCCTTACTTATTCTGACTAATAAACAATATTCTAACCTAAAAATGCAATGATCTTGTAACAAATATTAACAAAATCTGAAGACAAGATGACTGGACTCTGTAGCTCAGTTGGTCTGCCAACTACAGAGTCCAGTCACACTAGTAGTCAACACGCTCTGGCGTGTAACAAGGCACAAGGCACTGGTTCCAATCCAGTCGGAGTCTTGAAATTTTTTCACTATTTATATTTTTGTATTTTATAAGAATATAGTTTCTTAGTGAAGAAATTCACTTTAAAAATCACGAAGGTGGTGATTGTAAAACATTAAGATTTTCTTAAAAACCGGCCAATAGCATGTCGGACCATGCTCAATGTAGGGTTCCGCAGCCGTTTATACAATAAAATGCACTACAGCATAAAAAATACGATGTGAAAAAAAACACTAACAAAAGAGCGTATCTCCCCAGCACTTACGTCCTTTTGCGGAGAGTCGCAGTTTTATGGCAATAACTTAAAAACGGTACGTCCGATCATGTTAAGATAAACACCTTGAAGTTGAAAATAGTTAGTAGATTTTAGTTAAGTATTAGGTAAGCTTAAGAATCCATGTAACGTTTTGGTGTTAAACTGTCATGTTGCATTTTATGTGATTCGATAAATAAATAAATAAATGTTGAGAACAATTTTCGTTGGTAGTATTTATTAAGTTTTATATTATATATAGTACATTTTTCATATTTTTTGAGCATACCGTTTAGAAAATAGAGCGGGGGGGAGACAATTTTTGCTACTTTCGGAGCGAATATGTCGGAAAATATTTACTAAATCAATTTTTTTTTTTAGAAACTAAGTGTTGTAGAAGAACTGTCGAAATATGTTCCACACATCGATATTTGCTCATTTTATTTTCAGTTTCGGTTACATGTATGGAGTGACCTCCCTAGAAATATATATATTTTTATTTAGCTATCAAACTAAGTAGCGGCTTACACAAGGCACCTATGCTCCAAATTTCATCAATATACATCTTATAGTTTTTGAGTAAAAGGCCTGTGACATACGGACGGACGGACGGACATGACGAAAGTATAAGGGTTCCGTTTTTGCCATTTTGGCTACGGAACCCTAAAAATCAACTTGTATATTATTTGTGATAGTTAGTAGCTCGTATGGATTTGACTGGCGCACTGAAAGTCATCGGAGGCTAAAAGCGGTGCCTTGTCGCTTCGGATTCCGAGGGATTAAGGTTCAATACGTCACCGGGATATGGAGTTGATTTCACATCTTCAAAATAAGTACTTTGTAATCGGTGAAGTGAAAAAAAAACCGACAGGTCTATAGGCTATTTACTCTTACTTTTCCTAAATAGTAAACGACATTATAATAATCGTTTATTTGTTCAGCATAGGTAGGTGCTAAAATACATTAGCGTCTTAAAAATTAAATACAGTGTCACTATGTTGGGCCCTCAGGCATACAAAATTTATGTGTAATTTGGTGTGAGCCGTGTGGTACACATCTCCACTAACTACATGGTGTCTGTTAAGAAATCTATCACTTTATAATAGGCTTTACTAACAAGAAATTTAAACAATGCTTTTTTAAAATCAGCTATGCTTTCTATATTCATAATTTCTTTTGGAACCTTGTTGTACATTGTAGGTGCTGTACCAAGTACACTTTTACGACACAGAGCGGTTTTACAGGACATTGCGACTAATTTATTCCTTAGACGTGTACTATTAAAGGTCTGGAACAAATGCAAGTTACGTTTTACAAACAATATGACTTCGTAAATGTACGGGCAAGGTAGAGTTAAAATTCCTAATTTTATAAAGTATGATTTACAAGAATCACGATGGTGTAGACCACACAAAGATCGAATGCACCTTTTTTGCGCTTTGAATGCAATTTCTCTATCAACCGAGTTTGCCCAGAATATAACTCCATACCTTAAAGTTGACGTTACATATGCTTGATAGGCATTAAAAACTACATTTTCGTTAACAACTTTTCTTAATTGATATTATTGTAACCTAAAAATAAATTAATAGCTTAAAAAACACTAAAAAAACACGCTTTACAAGACTTTTCTAATAAATCCAAACACAGCTATGATACGATGTCCCATCATGAAGTTCCAGTTCATATCTTCCGGCTCCATCATCAGATCAGTTTGACAGTACCGTATTATGCTTCCAGGGGAGAGTATACGGAGGTGTATAGGCGGAAAGAGCAGTACTCCTCTGTGCGCTGTACCGGTGGAATACCGCAAGTACATTCACCTTTGGAACATGGACTCAGGTGCTGACGAAATTCTTGCTTTTCTACAACCTTTATGGTCTGGAAGCACTTGTACTGTCGTCGAACTCAAAGCAAAGGGCGAATACAAATCTTTAAAAATCGGAGTTCCACCAGCATTATATGATACCTTTTTGTCTCATGCGCTCTGGCCAGACAATGCTCGTGTAAAACCGTGGTTATTTCGGAAACGACAAACTAACGGAAGCCACGCATCACAACAATCACAATAATAATAATACAAAATCAGCGCCAGGAACATCGATGCTAAACATAATCTACCAGAACGTAAGGGGTCTTAACATGAAGCTCAGCTTCTTCAGGCTTAATCTACATTGTATTGATTGTGATATCATTGCAGCAACTGAGACATTTCTGACGGATGCCGTCGATGATGCCGAGCTAGTCTCTGGTGGATGGAGTGTGATGCGGTGGGACCGTGCGTCCGGGATCCACGGTGGCGGCGTACTGCTTGCGTCACGGCCAGGACTCCTACTACGGCGTTGTCGTGATTTCGAATTACTCCTGGAGGAGGACCTGTGGGTTACCTGCACCGTAAAGGATGTCACCAGTTTTATTTGTGTAGTGTATATTCCGCCTAGTGCCCCGGATGATGTGTACATGCGTTGGTTCCAGGCTGTAGAATCTGTGTTGTTAAATTGTAATTGTACCGTAGTTATTGTTGGCGACTTAAATTTGAACCCTCGCTATACGTCCCAAAGTGTCTTGTGTTAGTATGGTTCTATCGATTTGCGGCTTGACTGAGATGAATGACGTGATGGATGCGCATGGTGGAAAGCTAGATGTGGTGTTGATATCAGAGGCGATGCATAGTGTCAGTGTCGTCGAGATTGAAGGCGGTGGTGTTGTTCCGCGGCGAGATGATTACCATCCTCCTTTAGAGATCTCTGTCCTACTATTTGCGGCCTCGCGGCAGTCCCCTACCGAGAAAATTGATCCCAGCAACCTTAATTTACATCAAGATTGGAACTTCCAAAAGGGCAACTACGAGCTACTTTTCTATCTTGTCTCAGAAGTAACTTGGCAGTACGTTCTCGAGTCGGTGGATGTTAATTTCGCAGTAGTTGCTTTTTATAAGATAATTTACAATATTTTCGGTGAATGCATCCCAAAAAACACCGTCCCAAAGACCGCGTCCGTCGTTATTCGGTATGGTTCACCTCCGACCTGATTAATGACATTAAACGTAAGGCTGTTCTTCATCGGGAGTGGAAGGCTACCAAAGACAGTACTAGTTTTTCCAAACTTAGAGCTGATCTTAAAAAACGAATTGCTTCCGCCTACGATGCCTATATTTGTCAAATTCAGGCCAAAATAAGGAGTAATCCTCGCGCTTTTTGGCAACATGTAGATAGCCTTAAATCTAAGGGTGGGTTTATATCCCAAGTTACTTTCGAAGGCAATCAGTTTGAAGGACCTGATGTAGCGCAAGCATTTTTTAGGTATTTTTCCAGCGTGTTTTTGCCAAATCCACGTCTTACCAGTTACTTGCATAAGAACAGTAGTCAGACACTTTCGGCAAACGATATACGTATAAGCACGATAACTATACAAGAGGTAGAAGAAGCTATTAAACACCTGAAACCTAATAGCGCGGTTGGGCCGGATAACTTACCAGCATATATAGTGAAAGGGTGTATTGATTACCTCAAGACACCTATTCACTATATATTTAATTTAGCGCTCTCTACGGGTATATATCCAGACCAGTGGAAAGTCTCGAGGGTAAGGCCGATTCCAAAGTCGAAGGATATTGGCAAAGTGGACAGCTATAGGCCAATAGCTATATTATCTACGCTTGCGAAACTGTTCGAAACCATTCTCTATCGGACGTTATCTTTGCAGTTAAAGCCGTTCTTGTGTGACTCGCAGCATGGCTTCAGAAAGAACCGTTCGGTTAACACTAATCTTCTTATCCTGACTAATACCATTTCGGATTACCTCGACAAGGGTATCCAAGTCGATGTCATTTATTTTGATTTCCAAAAGGCCTTCGATCGCGTAGATAATGATGTACTACTCCAAAAGCTTGACAACATTGGTTTCGCTCCAAATCTGCTCAACTTCTTTGCTAGTTACCTACGTGATCGACAACAATATGTCCAGCACGGCCATTTTGTATCATCTCGGTATCATACCCGATTTTCTATTCGGGATAATGGTCAATGATCTGGAATCGGTGATAAGTAACGCAAGATGTCTTCTATACGAGTATGCCGATGATTTAAAGCTGGTGTATGGAGTAAAACAAGTGGCAGATTGCGAGCAGCTTCAGGAGGATATTGCTGCAGTGTTTCAATGGAGTGTGGTCAACAAGCTTCGCTTTAATGGAGCTAAGTGTTGTGTGTGCACTTTCAGTCGCACTTGTGCCCCTATTCACCAGCTATATTTGCTGGGTACAGAGCCAATCAACAGGGTTTACTCCGTCAAGGACTTAGGTGAAGTTTTCGATGCACGTATTACATTCCATGATCATATAAGGGCCCTCGCGGCAGACTGTTATCGTAGATTAGGTTTTGTCTTGCGCAACGCGTGAGACTTTCATGATCCCTCGGCTATAAAATTGTTATATAACGCTCTGGTGAGAAGCAAGAAGGCCTCTGCCATTATTTGGAACCCTTTTCAGTCAAGTTACAGTTTACTTCTTGAAAAGGTGCAAAAAACTTCTTTGAGGTTTTTATTTTAAAAAAACTATGGGTATTTCCCTTATTTATACCCCACCAAGTTCCTTCCCGGAAGTCTGGGATTCCTTAGCTTGGAAGTCAGGCGTAATTTCAGTCTGCTTACTTTTGTATGCCGTGTGCTACGGGGAGAGTCTGATTGCTTGCAGCTCGTGGAGCAATTAGTTAGATTTTATGTTCCAGAAGTCCCTCAAACTGCTCTTAGACCCCGTACGCGCGCCTTGCTGGCATTACCTCCGGCTCGCACCGTTTCTCACAGGAACTCGCCGTTCCTCCGTGCTCTGACGCTGCTAAATGCACTTCTGGTGTTAACACCTGAGTGTGAACTGCTAGCGTGGCAATGGACGGCTGTGTATAACGAGTGTCTGAAGTTTTGTGAGCTGTGAGTGTGAGATGATGGATGACAGGCTTTCTAGTGTCCCTATATAATTGTGATTAGTTGTTACTGTAAGTTTGTATTTTAAATTTAATTTTTTCTTTTTTGTTGGTTATAGTTTTCACAGCATCTTAGATTTAAGTCTGTAACGCTGTGTAAATAAATTTATATAAATAAATAAATAAAAATAAATAAATAAATTATTGTATTGTTATCAGAACTACATACAGCTGCCAATTTTCATGACGCTACGATCCTTGGAAGATGGTTAAATAAGCTACCTTAGATTCCATTACATAGTTACTTACATACAGGTCAACATAATAAAAGCGTGTAATATGAGTTTAATGCCAATAGCAGCTGAAATATTATTTTCAGTGCCACATTGCCAAATTCATATATTAAATTGATTTCCTTGCGAGAAAACAGCTGCTATTGGCATTAAACTCATATAACACGCTTTTATTATATTGACCTGTATGTAAGTAACTCCTGTTGCTTAATTTACGAGAAAATAAGAGTTTAAGGCAAAAAATGTGTACTTTTAGGTTAGAATATTGTTTAAAATTTAGAACAACTAAGGATAAATAAGTTATTTGACAATTGATTAAAACGGGTGCATAAAACTTTTTTTTTATGCTCTATAGGAGCAAACGAGCAGACGGGTCACCTGATAGTAAGCGATCACCTTCGGCCATTGACACCTACAACACCAGAGGAGTCACAAAGTGCGTTGCAGGCTCTTTTCGTGAAGGTTTGTCGCATCGGTCTGGAAATACTGCCGGCGACAAATTATTCCACAGTTCAGTCGTGTGAGCCTGGAAATTTCTAAGTAAAATGCATAGTTGTGGACTGCCAACCATCTTCGTGGTGGATGGAAATATTGTCGCGTAGGACGATGGCGGAAAGTCGCGACAGAGATCAGACCAAACAATTCCTCAGAGCACTCCCCGTTATAGAAATGATAGAAAATGCAGAGCGAAGCTACATCTCTAAGTGTGCCAAAAGTTTGTAAGAAAATTATTATTCAGGTGCGTAATAGAATAACGCAAACCTACCAAGCGTGGGCTCTTTAGAATCATCTCAGTTGATGGTTGATTAAAGAAGAAAACAGTCGGTAATAATAGCTGCCACAAAAATAAAAATAAAATAGTCAGATTTTTACTTTTATTTCTATGAACATTTGAAGCTTACCTATTACGGTACCAGAGTTTGAGCACTATGGATAGACAGACTGAGAGGCAGACAAATGAGGTTTAGTACTAAAAGCGTTCCGTTGGTAACTTTGAATCTTCTTCTTCTCTGTCGTTTTGCTCCTGGCAGAGCGGTTGTGGTCACGTTGAGGAGTCCACATCGGTTGTAGAGGCGGACACAGCTCTCCGCAATCTCCCACCATCCCCCTGTTGGCAGATTGTCTGGCGCAGTCAGATACGCAGTTTCCTACTGCTGATTTTATTTGGTCAGTCAAACGCATAGGGGACCTGCCACGCGATCTGGTTTCATCCACTTTTGCCCTTTACAATATGCCGCTCTATGGAGTTAAACTTTTGAATAGGGAACCCTTAAAAATGCTCCGGCAGGTTATTTTGTTGTTGGTCTTAAAAGTGTAAGTGATTTAAATATTTACATTATTAAAGGAAGTCCACCGTAAAGGTCTACCGTTTTGTCCAGAACAGGTAAAATAATGAGGATTAAGAAGACAATGCTTTAACTATTAATACTCCAGCACAAGCAACATTAAGCTCCTTCCAAATAAGTGCAAAATACGACAGACAGACATTCCTTGCGGCTCGTACTGAGAAATATTAGCTATGCATTTGTGAGGAATTACGAAAATAACAAAAGAAAGTGAAGGTAATATCCAAAAAGGTTTTGAACTAAAATGATCTAATGCTATACAAGTATTATTACAACTTCAACCTATTTTGTTCATGAGATAAGGTCAAAATTTGTATACTGTTGAAATTCCTTTTGTCATAGCATGCTTTGTAAAAGTGTTAAATACATTTTAAACCGCTGTCAATTGTCAATAACATTTTTTTCGGTGTAGCTTCCGTACTAAGAATCTATTTATGAACTAGGAACAATAAAAAAGGTTTAGTTTACTTAGATTCCAAAAGGACGTAAGAGACTTAGTGATATTAATGTCGATATGTTGTTTTATTTTAGTGCAGATGAAAGCTTAGCTGGATGCAATAACAGGTACCTTGTATTGATCCAAAAAAATCTCACGCAATTTGACAAAATATACTCAGTTTAGTTTTTCTCCGTGTCTTTCCGGCATTGAATTTATGAAGTTATTTGGCAAACCACTTGATACCACTCTCCATCTTCTGTTAATTTTATATGTCTCTAACGTGCTCGGAAATGTATGCGTTAATATTACTGATGTGCAAATTTCGGAAACATTCCAAAATGCCTAAAAAAAGTCTTAAGCCTAGAGTACTACATGTTGATCAGACCTTTTTTAAGCATTTTTTTTTGTATATAAAAGGTCTTAAGTCAAGTATTACCTTACCTGTTTAAAAGTCCTTTTTTATGATTTTTTTCGTGATATTAACCACGAAAAGAAGTCAAAAATTGTGGTAGTTTGTTGTATTTGCATGCGTATTTTTTGTGGAAACTGCATGAAAATATGCGCATGTGAGCACAATTTATTGTCACATCTAACCAAGAAACTATTTCGCGAAAAAGTAAAGGATCTATATAATCCAATAATCTAATATGGAATTCTGCAACGTAGGTTATTTAATTATAATAATAATTACAGTTATTTATATTACAGTAGGTAGGTTTAGGAAAGGCCTATGGCCAGCGATGGAAGATTTTGGCTGATGGTGATGATGATGTGCTTGTATCACTCCGCCGTGGTTGTTGACGTGGTGGAGTTCGTCCGCCAGAAGACTGGCTTCTCGCTGCGGGTGCACCAGCTGCCGTTCCGCCACTACGTGCACTTTAGCTCGTTTGTGGTGCACGTGCCGCGGCCGCTGCAGGACACCATCGCAAGTGCAGACTTCTGGCCGAAGGGTGTAGTGTTTCGGCAGTTCCGGGGCAATCTGCCGAATCCTACACCAGATCAGACGACGAAGCGGAGCCGCGAAGTTACGTCGCCTAAATCTAACTAGTTTTAAGTATTTCTATATGTTTTTGTTTTTTGTAGTTCACAGTGCCTTGGTTTTTACTGTAATACTGTGTAACTTACTGTGAACTGAGGAATAAATTGTCGCCGGCAGTATTTCCGGACCGATGCGATCTTCAAGCTTTCAAGAAAAGAGCGTACTCCCACCTGAAAGGCCGGAAACGCACTTGTGTCTTCTCTGGTGTTGCAGGTGTCTACGGGCGATGGTGATCGCTTACCATCAAGGTGCGTCCACACTTGTATCATTTGCTCGTATCCGATCACGGTGACGTGGCATGACTGCGTATCGCGCTGCTTGGACGCTCACTGTCGGCGCGGCGATCACGCCTCGCTCGTCCGATCTAAAAATGTGATACGCGTAGCAACATGGATTTCGAGCGATCAGATCGGCGCAACGTCCAAACGCGTGATCGTGACACGCGATCATGCCACGGGACGAAGATCTGATCGGGCAAATGATACAAATGTGGACTCACCTTACGGCGATCCGTCTGCACGTTTGCCTTCTATATAAAAAAAATTATAGTTTAAAAAACACTACAAAAACACGCTTTACAAGACTTTTCTAATAAATCCGAACACACCTAAGATACGATGTTCCATTATGAAGTTCCAGTTCATATCTTCCGGCTCCATCATCAGATCATTTCGACAGTAACATATTATTGTATTGTCATCAGAACTACATACAGCTGCCAATTTTCATGACGCTACGATCCATGGAAGATGGTTAAATTAGTTACCTTAGATTCCATTACATAGTTACATACAAGTCGACCTAATAAAAGCGTGTTAATTATAAACCCCTTCTTGTGTCACAGACGGTTAAAAATCCATTTTATTTCCCTCACAACGATAATTAAGCATTCTTTCATCGTTATCGTTATTAAGATGCATGGCCCCCGCCTCTGCCGCGTTGTCCCTCCCACTTCTTATTTACGGCTCAGTCGTTTCCTTGCTTATCGGCCATTTTGTTTTAACACAATCTTTAGATAAGTACTTGAGCCTATAAATAAGTCTATCTATCAGCCACGGATGTCTACTGCTCAACATAGGCCACGCCACAGAGTGCGATCCTTCGCAGACTGCATCTACCAATTCCCCGCGACAGTAAATAAACAAACAAATAATTTCAATGAAATATCGTAATTTACATATCTACTAGCTTCTGCCCGCGACTTCGTCAGCCTTCAATTCGTTTATCACAGATAAGGATATTTTTCCGGGATAAGAAGTAGCCTATGCCCTTCCCCGGGACTCAACCTATCTCCATACCAAATTTCACGCAAATCGGTTCAGCTGTTTAAGCTTGAAGAGGTAACATACAGACAAACACTTTCGCATTTCTAATTAATATGGATTAGGTATGGATATAGGTATGTAATATTATAAAGTTGTAAATGAAATGTAAAACTATTGTAATGGACTATTTGGAGGTCACTGAAGAAGAAAATATATTTTTTGATTTTTTTGTATGTTTGTGAGTGTCGTTGCGGCTTCATCTCGCCGAATCGGCTAAACGGATTTCAACTATTTTTGGTACACGGGTAGCTGGGTATCTCCAGATGGTTATAGAATACTTTTTACCCAACTATGCTAAAGAAAAAAGAGGGGTTATGACTTTTTCTCCTCCGCGAACGAAGTTGCGGCGCCTTCTAGTACCTAAATGGATAAAGACAGGCAGTATAATAACGATTAGTTCGCAAATAGCTAATAATAAATAAATTATAACATTTAAAAACTGTGTCACATTTGCAAAGTTGAAAAATTGTAAAAAAAAATCTTATACATAGATGGCGTTGTACATATAGGGGAACGGCTTTTTGTATGGAGATGGTCAGTCATCTTGTTTTAAAGGTCCTTGCCGTCTAGTTATAATGAACTCCAAGTTTATATGCGGTTTTACTTAGTTAATAATAAATCGTAGTGTACGGAGTAAGTCAGGAAATTAAGTTGGTAAAAGTTGAGTCTGTCGCCAGGGGCGATTCTCGCGACTGGAAGATATCTCTAGAGCTCTTTAAAGTTGCATAATTATGTACTGTCGGCGTAAGAGAGAGGTGCTTCAAATTAAACATGTAAAGACTAAAGACTAGACGATTAAATCTGAGCATGACTGATTTAGAGGCAAAAATCTACGAAAGACTGTTAGAAAATACTGTAAAAAAAATAAGTATATTGGAATGTATAACGCAAAAACACACACATATTCATACATCTGTCCTATCCATATCGTTATCGTTACTATATTATAAACGTGAAAGTATGTATGTACGTTCTGAACGATTTTTTATGAAGTTTTGTACCTATACTATATCAGTATAGGACATAGGCTATAAAGTATGACAAATTTCATTCCTTTTAGGGACGAAAAAGGGAATGAAATTTTGTATGGACAGTAAATATTTTTTACGCTAGGAACTTGAAATCTTGGTACTATGCTTCACGTTTAGATTAGTAAAATATCGAGTTTTGGGGAAAGCTACTTATTATCCCGGAAAAATACCTTTTATCCGCGATAAACGAATCTAAGGCCGACGAAGTCGCGGGCGGCCGCTAGTACTATCATAAAGTTGTAAAAATGAAACGTCTGTACATTGATTATATTGAAAAAAACTATTGTAACCGACTATTTGGAGGACACTGAATAGAAAAAATTTTTTTTAAAATTTTTTGTATGTTCATATGTGGCCGTTGTTGCTTCGTCACGCTAAATCAGCTAAACGGATTACAACTATTTTTGGTACATGGGTAGCTGGGTATCTCCAGATGGTTATAGGATACTTTTTACCTGACTATGCTTAATAAAAAAGAGGGGTTATGACTTTCTCTCCTCCGCGAATGAAGTTGCGTCGCCTTCTAGTTATTAATAAAAGCATCATCTCGGGACTTAACATTTTCCCTCTCCTATTCTCGTACACGGGCAGCTGGTAATCTCTACATGGTAAGAGGATACATTTTACCCGACGACGATGCAGAAAAAAACAGGCGTTATGACTTTTTCTCGAAGTGCGGATACCTTCTTTTGGAATAAGACTATGCACAAAAATTGTACAGCAAACAATTTTTATTTTTATTTGGAACCTGACTATCACCTAGATTGGTCTGGCTAACCCTGTAATCTTATTTAGTGAGGGGAACGCAAACTCACAAACGGCAATGTCATCCGCGGCGACGTAGAGTAGGGGGGGCATCTTTAAAGGCACATAAAACAAACTGTACGGAAGATAATGGATATGAGCGCGACCTCGCCAACAAACTGTCTTTGCAGTTTGGCGAGTTACTTTAAGTTGCTTGAAGTTATGTACACCGTTTTGCAAAAATAAACTACAAAAAAAAAAAAAAAACAAACTTATTTTTTTTATTTAGGTATTCTATCATAGAAACTGTCAGTTTGCGTCAAAATTTTATTTGAGTTCCGTCAATTATTAAAATAAACTGATACCTATTAATGCCCGCTTTGTTAAATCTATTAATAAGTAAACTACATAACGACCTCATTTATCCGAAAAACTCAAAACTAAGTAAAACTGAACCGTCTCGATAATTCCAGGTCTGCAGTATATCGACCGGTCGATATAATATTAATGGCGGCGGCGCCCAGATTGTCGAGTCAAAGAGAATCGACTCATTGCCCATATAATCATATTTATACGATACGAGCACATCACGATATAAGACTTCTTATAAGAATTGCAAAGAGTTTAGGCCGCCTTTAATTCGGTCACTTCATAAATCACGGATATAATAATCAATACTATTTTAATGTTGTAAAACTTAAATAGTTGTGGGTGAATTTTCAAAACGACTTTTTTGGATGTCCTACACTTGCAAAAAAAACTATGCTATAAACCAAAATAAAAAAAAATGTTGTATTCTTTGCAATTATTTATGATGAGGCAAAGCCTTTTAATTAACGTCAATGAGCTACTAAACCCCGAAAAAAAAAAATTAAGTGCGTAAATTCACGATTAGCATAGCTGTGAGGTATGTTACACGCGGAGTTTAGCTCAGTCAATTACATAAAACTTTGTCTGTGATCTTCGTAATAAATTTCTGTAAAAAGCTTTTAAGAGGGCTCTTCCGGGCCTATATTATAAACCAGAAAAACATGCAAAAAATTCATACTTTAAAATTACAGAGATCGGAATGTGTTTGTCCCGTGCGCGAGCATCTTTTCATGACTCGCAAATACCTGCTGGTTACGATTGGTTGAGCTATGTAACGCCACTTTTAAGTTACTACGTCGAAGACATGCTCGTTCGCGTTCGATTACCGAGGGAAGAAGCGGACGCGTAACCTGTGTTGTGATTTTTAAAAATAGGTAATTTGTGCCACGATGTTTTTTGTCAGCCTATAAGGTAATTTGTGTGGCTAGTAAATATCCACTTTATCGGTATGTCCAATTTAGTGATTTATAGTTTAGAACACCGAGAATCAATAGTCCTATTGTCATTTACCTGAAGCTTATACTTTCGACCAAAAAATAAAATGGAGTTTTGCTGTAATTTGTGTGGTGTAATTTGTGTGCCACTTTAGTCCACACAAATTACAAACGCGCCACACAAATTTAATTTTTTGTTTTATTGGCATATTATGGGCATTTTATATTCTTGATAGCACTTATTAGCTTTAAAAAAACCATGACCATGTCCTCCCGTGACCATGGAAAGCTGGAAAGCTTCCGAAACGTCGGGAACTAAAATGAGATAATATACGCGATATAATCCGTTAAATTGTTATATTTCAATGAGTAATAATCGCGGAAACAGAAGAAAATATTAAAAACCAGTTGTGTGCGAGTCTGCGTCACGCACCGAGGGTTCCGTACAAACTTTCACTTATTCCGCCTTAACTTGCCGCTTGAGTTAAGTTTGCCTCTGGTATCTATAGCGTCACATACAAATGAGGGCAAACTAAACCAAACCGGGTTATTCGAAAAATATTATTAATCAAACACAATAAAAACAAAAATTGTTCGAAAATGTGCAGATCAAGCCCTTTCCTATGATACCTTACTGAAAAAGTGGTCGTTTAGACCCTCATATTGGTCGTTTCTTAGAAAATGAAAATACATTTTATAATGTTTCCTTTGAAATACATGTGGGCTGAACATGTTTATAAATATTCCAAATTTCAAATAGATAACATAACTTATTAAAATTAAAAATGTTATTTGCGTGGCAACAATGTAATTTGTGTGGCGTGATTTTTTTGGCAGCTGGCTGAACTATTCGTCAAAAAAGAGTGCCTCTCTTTGCATTTTGTTCGTTATTTCAATATCTACCGTAATCCATTATCAAAATTATAAAAAATAATAAAAAAACGTTACCAAAAGACGTGGTGTTCAAAAATTCACCCTTGTACAAGGCATTTTAAGAAAATGATTGTAGCGGACTATTTGGAAGTCATTAAATTGAAAAAAAAACCATGTTTCTATTTTTTGTGTTTGTAGGTATGTATCGTTGTGGCTTCATCACGCAAAATTGGCTTAACGGATTACAACTATTTTTGGTACACGAATATCTGAGTATCTTCAGCTGATTATATCAGGATACTTTTTACCCGACTACGCTGACGAAAAAAGAGGGTTATGATTTATGTCTCCCCCGCTCTATGATTTATATCTCCTAGTCTTCTACCTATACTATTATAAATTTGTAAAAATGAAATGTTTGTATGTTTGTATGTGTCGTTGTGGCTTCATCACGCTAAATCGGCTAAAGGTGCGTCCACATTTGTATCATTTGCCCGTATCAGATCATCGTCGCGTAGCATGATCGTGTGTCACGATCACGCGTTTGGACGTTGCGCCGATCCGATAACTCGAAATCCATTTGCTACGCGTATCACACACTTGTATCGGAAGAGTGAGGCATTATCGGCGCGCCGACAGTAAGCGTCCAAGCAGCGCGATACGCAGTCATGCTACAGCACGGTGATCGGATACGAGCAAATGATACAAGTGTGGACGCACCTTAAACGGATAACAACTATTTTTGTTACACGGGTAGCTGGGTAACTCCAGATGGTTATAGGATACCTTTTACCTGACTATGCTTAATAAAAAAAAGGGGTTATGACTTTTTCTCCTCCCCGAATGAAGTTGCGGCGCCTTCTAGTTATTAATAAAAGCATCATCTCGGGACTTAACATTTTCCCTCTCCTATTCTCGTACACGGGCAGCTGGTAATCTCTACATGGTAAGAGGATACATTTAACCCGACTAGGATGCAGGAAAAAACAGGCATTATGACTTTTTCTCGAAGTGAGGGCACCTTCCTTTGGAATAAGACTGTGTACCCAATTATTTGACAACTTTGAGTGTCACTATCTATTCGATACTGACCTACTTTCAAAATTGTAACAAATAATCTTTACTTATTATACAGTTGTAAAAATGAAATGTTTGCACATAGAAGATATTTAAAAAAAAGATAATAACGGACTATTTGGAGGACACTGAATCGAAAAATATATATTATGTTTTTTTTTTACGTGTCGTGATGGCTTCATCACACCAAATCGGCTAAACGGATTACATTTTTGTAACACGAGTAGTTGAGTATCCACAGCTGGTTATAGGACTTATCCGATTACGCTTAAGCATAAAAGAGGGTTATGATTTAAGTGTTTCATTGAAATGAGTGAATATCGCGGATACTTTACATAATTTGATCTGTGTAACTGTTCGACAAAACTCCGAAAACAAATTTCAATACGTCCGTCTGTCGGTCGCAGGGTCTAAGTGTCCTTCGATCATGGGAACCACAGCTGGGCGGCGGCCAGTCCCATGTATTATGCAACTTCCGTACTCATCAACTTATTGCTACACAACCATAATTAGGTCGTAATTAAGTACTCCTTAATTTTACAAATTCATAAGTTCCAAAATTAATGTTATAAAATTAATTTCACTAATTCAAACAAAATATCTATACCTAACTTGAAGGTGCCAACGTCATCAGCGGAGCAGAAAAAAAACATAATCTGCTTTTTTACTTCTGCATAGTCGGCTAAAAAGCATCCTATAATGCCGAGCTATCCGTTGTAGTACCAAATATAGTTGAAAGTATTTCCGGACCGATGCGACCTTCAAACCTTCAAGAAAAGAGCGTACTTCCACCTGAAAGGCCGGCAACGCACATGTGACTCCTCCGGTGATGCAAGTGTCTATGGGCGACGGTGATCGCTAACCATCAGGCGACCCGTCTGCTCGTTTGCCTACTATGTCGTAAAAAAAGGCGTTCAGCCGTTTTGACGTGCCGAAGCTACAACGACACATACAAACAAATAAAAATAAAACATGAAATATTTTTCGACTCAATAACATTGCAAGTAATACGGACTCGCTTATTTTTTTTGAAAATATTTTCAATGTACTGAGACAAAGCTGATTTTGACAACTTCATAATAAAACCACTTTTTCAACTATTTTTGGTAATATCCAGGTAGCTGGATAACGGGTTACAGGATAGTTTTTACTCGACTACGCTGCCCAAAATGAGGGCCTTTGACTTTTTCTCCTCCACGTATGAAATTGCACCGTCTAGTACAGAATAAAATATTTAAATATCTCGTATTATTTCTAGGCAATTACCCTTTTGACCTCAATGGACCTTCTTCGCAAAACCTTCTCTGTTAACTGCCCCAGAGGTCAAAAGACTTTATACTGTTGAGCCACATATTGACACCCAGACATCAAAGCTTTTAACTTTATCTATGGGCCTGTTTCATAATCCTATTACTTTAAATGTGTGTCTTTGTAAGTAAAGGCTTGATGACTGGGTATGAAAATCAAAATCCTAATTAGTCAGTCAGCAAGATAATAAAAAAATATTGAACACGTTTTTTGCATTTTGAAAATAATAAAAAACAATTAAGATAAATTGCATTAAAGTTTAGAAGTGGGGGCTCGTGACGTCACTCCTAATTACTTAGGAGTAACGTCACGCGATGTTTTGACTCAATGTATCGTCTTTCTTTTTCGATTACGTGAAAAAATAAAAAATACGTGTCCAATATTTTTTATTAATTTACATGACAGACAAATTATGACAATTTAGTCATTAACCAAACCTAATACTTTATTTTAAACATACAAAGTTAAGCACATACATAATTATTTAGACATTACAAAACAAACCACAAAATACTAAAATAAGCTAAAACTAAACTCTACAAACTAAACCTAGTCAAATAACCCACCCCGAGTCACTCCCGGCGCAAAGGTGCCCATCACGCTAGCGGCATTACTCCTTTGAACGGCGACAGCCAGCCTCTGCACCAAGAATGACCTGGAGCGTGGGTCCAGACCTCTCTCCCTTAAACGGCGCCCCACTTCCACAAAAAAGGTTGTGGCTTCGGAGCACAACACCCAGTCGTTTCGACCGCTAGCGGCACAAACAAATAGTTAGCGAGCACCGAGTACTTCTCCCGCTTACGTACCGCTGCCAGCTCAGCCGCCGCTCCCGGCACTCGCATGGTACGACTAAGATGCGAAGCGGCAAAAGTGCTCACGCAAGTCACATCCCATAACAGGCACCTGCCCCTCTCCCACGGCACCAGGGTCAAACCATCCGGCCTCTTGCCGTCTGTCCGGCTCAAACCTGGAGGCTCCAACACGCAAGGAACACCCGCAGAGATAAGTGCCCTTCTGACAATATCGTTGAGAGCGTGGTGGCGCGGGAATCTCCCTACACACCGACAACAACTCAAAGCGTAATGACCGCTACTCTCCACCATTGTACCGCAGATGCATAAGTGGGGTTCACAAACATCGCAGCCCAGGCGGAGAGCAACGGCCACCCGCAACGAGTCATTATCGAGGAGGGTGCCCAAATGAGGAGATGGGAGAGCATGTAGCCACGCCCCAGCATCAGGCCTAGACACCGCGTTGAGCCTGGCCTTTTCAACACCGTTGGCGTTAACTAACAGGCCGTCTAGAACCCGCTTCACCCCTACATCATCCCACAGCCGCTGACGGTCCAGTTTCTCAGGCGCGGGCGTACCCGGGTTGAGAGCCGACCAAGCCGCCAAACCATCGGAAGCATATGGCATGGTAGCCCTGTCACCATCATCTAAAGATAAAATTTGAGTGACCAGGCCCTCCACCCCATGCGCCGACGCCAAGAAAGCCGGCAAACCCACATCCCTAGTACGCCGTATGCCCAGTCCACCGTTCCGAATGGGCAATGACACCAAGTCCCACTGTTCCGAGCTGAGAGAGACGTTCAATGTGCACTCTACAGACTCCTTCAAAACAGTATCAAAGGAGTCGATGTACGCTGGGTACAACCACGTTGGTACGGTGCGTAAAAGGTACGTGAGTCTAGGAATAGCGAAACAGACCCGCAGTAAAACCAGCGCCACGTGCGCTGAAAGTCCCTTCAGTCTCTCCCTAGAAGTCAGGAGAAGCTGCCTTCGCATCTCAAAGGCCTCAGGGACGGCATCTTGGAAAATAGGAGAGCCCAGAAAATTAAAAGTTTGAACTGATAATTTTCTGAGCCCTGGAAGTAAAGAACAAAAATCGGGAAAGAAAGCACGGGAATTGACACTGCAGGGGAAAAACTCGCACTTGCAGGCATTTACTTCTAACCCCAGTTCCCGAAAGCGCGGAAGGAGTGGATCAGGTCATTTTTAACTTTCTCTGGCCTACCCCCGAGAGTACCATCATCCATGTACCAAATGTTTAACGGGGATTTAAGCTCAGAAATCGCTTTCTGTATAGCCAGACTGAAGACTAGCGGACCAAGCGGATCCCCCTGCTGCGCGCCAACTTGGGATAGGATTAGGGAACCATTGTAAAAGAGATTAAAAGGGGATGAATAAACTTGGAAGAGGAAAGGGTAGAGGGAAGGCAACTTCTCCTTAACTTCAGACAGCAACGTGTCACGCTCGAATGAGTTAAACGCGTTCTTTATGTCAAGCTTAACTATGACACACTCCGCGTTTCCCGGAGCCCCTGCAAAGGCATGCTTTGCATGTATCGCAGCCTCGCAACCCAATCTCGTGCCAAAACCTAATTGGTGAGGACGTAGGAAAGCGGCCATCTCCTCCCTGACGGCCCGGCTTGCCAACCAAGCTTGGCCGCCAGACGGCGAAACGTGCTACCAATCGCAATAGGCCTCAGACCTCCGTCTTTCTTCGACAAAGCACACAGTGATGCTCCATACATGTAAGGACAGACAACCGGATTTAACTGCCCGCTAAATAGAAAGTTGCACAGTCTCGCCAGAGATTCCAGCAACCGAAGCCCATTATCGCCCGCAGTGCCTGACGTTAACTCCTTCAAATGTGCTGGGCGTATACCGTCTAAACCGGCAGCCGAACTGTTGTTAAAAGAGCCAAGGGCCTGAACGACGTCCTCCGGCGTGACGGTACAAGTAGAAAGGGATCCATCAGGCTGCAGCGGAAACACCAACTCCCGAGATGGTGACGGATGCTTCGACCGCAACGCAGCCAAGGTTTCTAAGTTCGACGGAGCTACCGCATCATCCTACATAAGTACACGCACGGCGCCCCTGAGATCACCGTCAAAAACTTTCGACTCTACCGTTCTAAGAACCGATGGCGATCTCGCGTTCACCCCCACAACCTCGGAGTCACCTACAGAGTTCACGGTAACAGCCGAGTCAATATTTATATATGTATATATATTATTATTTATATATATATAATTTATTATTTATATAGATATATAATATATATATATTTAGTCATCATCGCCCCATTGTTGAGGAGTAAGATACATGTTTATTTCATAGTTTATGTTTAAGTTGTTCTTATGTATATCTATCTCTGTTTGCTCTCCAAATAAATAAAATAAATAAATAAGAAATTCTTGTATACACACAAATATATTAATAACTAGCTTCTGCACGCGACTTCGTTTGCCTTAAATTCGTTTATCGCGGATAAGTGTATTTTTCCGGGATAAAAAGTAGGTAGCCTATGTCCTTCCCTGGAACTCAAACTATCTCCATACCAAATTTCATCCAAAGCGGATGAGAACGAAACTCCGTTTGTATGGGAAGGTGTAATTCGACCGAGCTTGCAGGGGACTCTTAAGGTTCGATAAAACAAAATTTAACAATAGATTTACCCACAGTGAGATGCCTCAAAAATTATTCAAGATATTAAACTCAAATGATAAACGTACTATGCATATTTAACCTCAAACAACTTTGAGTACTAAAAGGCGACCACAACTTCACCTGGGAGGAATAAAAAATCATACCCTCTCTGCTTTACTTCAGTGTAGGCGGGTAATAAGTAACCTATAACCATCTGTGAATGAGCTACCTTTTTTATGTGTCCAATAATGTAAAGGCGATGATACATACGCTTACAAACACAAAAAATACAATTCAGTGACATTCAAATAGCACCTTTCACTTATTTATTTTGAAAATATCTGCTATTGTAAAGGCATTTCACCGTTACAAGTTTACAAATTATTATTCAGAGTATGTTGGTGAACTTCAATATTTATCCTTATTATTAAAACCTTTTCGTCCCTTTCACGTATTTAAATAAAACGATTATGAAACAGCCCCCAAATCCTTCAGAATTTCGATAATTAGGTTTTAAGTTACAACGATTTTGATTAAAAATACCTTCAGCTGCAGATTGGTGAAGTTAATTATTAGAGATTTGTTCATTACGAGATTCTTAGAATGGTAAAAGTCATAGAGGTATTTAATATTTTGAACATATTTATTTAGCCGTCGAAATACAGCGCGTTTACAGTCAGCATCGAATAGTTGGTAACAGCCAAAGAGCTGAATATATTGTCACACATCTTTGTTTATATAGTAACAAAAACCAGCCAAGTGCGAGTTGGACTCGCGCACCGGGGGTTCCGCACAAAATATACGCTACGAATGGCCGTATCTATGAAAATCCAGTGTTCGCAGAGCAGAGCCCGCAGTGCCCCACTCCTAAGCAAAATGTATGCGGTGCTCGATCATTTGTTATTGCTTACTGATATAGACAGACAGAAATAAAATTGTACTGGTTTTAACACGCCTTTATTAGGTCGACCTGTACGTAACTAACTATGTAATGGAATCTAAGGTAACTAATTTCACCATCTTCCAAGGATCGTATTGAAAATTGGCAGCTGTATGTAGTTCTGATGACAATACAATAATATGGTACTGTCGAACTGATCTGATGATGGAGTCGGAACGTATGAACTGGAACTTCATGATGGAACATCGTATCATAGCTGTGTTTGGATTTGTTAGAAAAGTCTTGTAAAGCGTGTTTTTCTAGTGATTTTTAAAGTATTCATTTATTAATATTAGTTGTTATAGCAGCAACAGAAATACATGATCTGTGAAAATTTCAACTGTCTAGCTATCACGCTTCATGAGATACAGCCTGGTGAGAGACAGACAGACGGACAGCAAAGTCTTAGTAATAGAGTCCCGTTTTGAACTTTGGTACGAAACCCTAAAAATTTATTGCGATATATTTGGTATAATTGATAAATTCAGGCGTTACTTTTTTATTAGATGAATGGATTATAGTTCCCTAGCCTATCTATATTATTATAAAGTTGTAAAAATTAAATGTCTGTAGGTACATTAAAGATATAAAAAAGAAATTGTTCTAACTATTCGAAGGAATCGAAATATATTTTTTGGATTTTTTGTGTTTTTGTGTGTCGTTGTGGCTTCATCTCGCCAAATCAGCTAAACAGATCTCAACTATTTTTGGTACACTGGTAGCTAGGTATCCACACACAGATGGTTATAGTTTACTTCTTAGCCGACTACGTTGAAGAAAAAAGAGGGGTTATGACTTTTTCTCTTCCGCGAATAAAGTTGCGAGCAACTTCTAGGATTCTCGTATATAATGTAATCGATTGTCCAAATGTAACTTATATTCTTGTATTAATAGATATATTACTTATATATATAAATGGGTAACATGCAAGACTCAGGAACAAATATTTACGCTTATCATGCAAATATTTGCCCTTACCGGGATTTGAACCCAGGACCTTAAGCTTCATAGACAGCGCACTCCCGTCAAACTATCCAATGTATGTAACTTTGACAGAGAAAAATATATCTTTTCTCAGTCAACCCGTGAACACGGAAAACTGAAAAGCTTCCGAAACGTCGGGAACTCAAATGAGATAATATAGGTACGCGATATAATCCGTTAAAATTGTTTTATTTAAAAATCCTATATATCGTCGGCTAAAGTCGCAAATCTCGTAACTCCTATTTATTTCAAAATAATATTTTGGCACTATAAGATAGTTAAAGTCTGAACGCATAATAATAGCAAAACTCTTAAATGCTAGGAAAAAACCGTTTAAGTTTAAAATCCGAAATAGAAACCCTCGCAATAACCGAGCGCCATATTGTTAGTTTAGTTTTTTGTTCCTCCCGTAAAATTTCATCTGAGGGAGCTACGAGGTTTGCGAATTAAGGCGACGAAATGTAAACCCAAGTAAAATCCCCTTCAGAAGACCATCATGTTAAGAGTATCCAGCAAGCTCGGCCGAATTTCACCTTCCCATACAAACGGAGTTTCGTTCTCATTTTAAAACTACGTGTTGGATTTTAGCGAAACTTTGCATATACAATGACATGAGGTATATCTAGGCCTGTAATTAGTTTATATGGCTCCGGTTTATAAAACAAACGAAATACGGCAAACACAAGTTTTGTAAGAAAAACTTAAATTGACTGTATTGTTTTACCATGGTATCTGAAGCTATTATAAAGTAATTATAGACCTGCATATACCTTAAGTTATTCTCAGTACAAAGTTTTAGAGCAAACTAGCTAGTCGTTTTAAAATGAGAGCGTAGTACGTTTGCATAGAGAACAGCGCTTACTGGGGACTCTTAATTATATAAAATGTATCCTCTGCATAATGTCTAAATGTGTGGATTCGGCGCTAGTGCGCGGCCGGTTCCCGAGATATCTGGTTACAGACAGACGAGCTGATGAGCACCTGACGGGCTTACGACGCAGCGCAAGCCATAGGAGATAGCGGATGAATTTCACATCAAAGGGTCTGGCCGGACTGTTATAGTAAAATCGCCCCTGGCTGAATATGAAAACTGAATATGCACGTTCATTTGCCTTATTGCCAAAAATAATTTTACTGAATATTACGCCTTAAATACTTACGATTAGCGGAAAAATAAAAAAATAAAAATTCAGTTTTTATTTTTTATTGACCTAACTACTTTACCGATTGACACTTCCTTCGGATATTTTATATATGTATATAAGACAGATTTAACAAAAAAAATTAAAGTCCTAGCTTCTTTTAAGGTCAACATTTTTGACTGTTAAAGTTTTTCATTTTTTTTTATTTGCAAGTTAGCGACACCTACCATATTTTGATATAGTATACACAATTTAATATTCTATTGCATACATTTATTTCAAAAATATTAGTTTGGATCTACAAAGTGAAAATAAGCTATTTGTGTAAAAGGGTGGAAAAAAAGAACACCCATCAACGGCAACTTCCTTAAATAATGGAAATAGCTAATTCTGCAAAAAAACCTTTTATTTTTGGAAACATTAAATACTTTTATAATTCGATCTGATACTTAAGAAATTCATACCTCATATACCTAGGATGCTTGAAACGGGATCTAAACAATCAACATTACAAAACTATTGAAATAAAACAATTTAACGGATTATTTCGCTTATATTATCTCATTTTAGTTCCCGACGTTTCGGAAGCTTTCCAGCTTTCCATGGTCACGGGTGGACTGAGAAAAGATGTATTTTCCTCTGTCAAAGTTACAATTTGTGCAAACTACCCATTCTTTGAAAAACAAATAAAGGTGTACATACATGCCAGATGGGCCTAAGCTGTATATAATAATAATAATATAATATTAAATTGTGTACATTATATCAAAATATGGTAGGTGTCGCTAACTTGCAAGTAAAAAAAAATTAAAAACTTTAACAGTCAAAAATGTTGTCTTTAAAAGAAGCTAGGACTTTAATTTTTTTTTGTTAAATGTGTTTGATATACATATATAAAATATCCGAAGGACGTGTCAATCGGTAAAGTAGTTTGGCCAATAAAAAATAAAAACTGTTTTTTTTATTATTTCGCTAATCGTAAGTATTTAAGACTTAATATTCAGTAAAATTATATTTGACAATAAGGCAAATAAACGTGCATATTCAGTTTTCATATTCAGCCAGGGGCGATTTTACTATACCAGTCCGGCCAGACCCTTTATGGTTTGTAAAGCAACAATACAATACAATAACTCTTTATTGCACATCTTACAAAACAGAGTACATAAACAATACATTCAAGGGGATGTAAACAACAGGCGGTCTTATCGCTAAACAGCGATCTCTTCCAGACAACCTTAAACCTTAAACAAACTTGCTAAATAAATAATTCTGGGCAAGGACCATTAAAACAAGAGGACGGACACTTGTCATACTTTGGATCGTGTTCCGATTCTGGCAAAAACTAAATAGCGCTTTAAAACTAAACATTTAACGATGTTATAATGGAATAAAGAAACATAGCATAGGATCAATTAGTTGGGAAATAGCTGATAATAAATAAATCATAACATTTAGTTACTTTGTCACGTTCTCAAAGTTGAATAATTGTAAAAAATAATTACGGTTTTTTGTATGGAGATGGTCAGTCCCCTTGTTTTAATGGTCCATGCTTCTAGGCATGGAGATTTTTAATTTATTAGGGTATAAAGTTTCTGCTAAAAATTTCATTTTTGTGACAAGTTTTTAGTGCCAACTGTACTTTACTTGAAACACCCGTCAATTACTCATTGATATGATTCCAAAGAGTCCAAACTCGGTAGGATTGCGTGATTTTATTACAGTTCTTATGACCATCTTCCGACTCCATCATCAGATCAGCTCGATGGTATCATATTATTGCATTGTCACCGAACTTACACGATATTTTAGCTCAATCGGAAGCCGGGAAGTTGCCTACTTATTTAGTTATAAATAGCTGCAGGTGCATGTAAAAAGGGGGATGGACTATAAACGGTAATTCATAAGCAACGGGTTAGATTCCTGGTGTGACCACGTGCGTGTTGTGTCATTAGGTGTCAGACTCGGGTGTTAAGGAGAGGCAGGGGTCGCTCGAAATTAAAAATTAGCTGTGGGAAGGGGAAACGAGAGTAAAAAGGTGTAGGAGTCTGCACACGGGACTGCTTGAGAAGGAAATGGGGTTGCAAATATCTGGGTGGGCTCGTGTAAGTGGAAGCCGATCGTGATGCTCCACACCTTCGGTGCTACGCGAAGTCTTCGGCCTCGCGATGGCTGGCTAAAATTATAGGGTATAATAAGAATCTGAGTGGGTAAACTGCTTTTAATATGTTTGTTTCGGCTTTCTTCTCCTCAGTGTCTTCTCTTGGGAAACGCCGTAGAGTCGGACTTGTAAAAGTGCCCTTGCGGCCTACTTACAGAATAAAGATAATTATTATTGCAAGCCTGTTATGTCCCACTGCTGGGCAAAGGCCTCTCGCTTCTTTTTCCATTGGTCTCGATTTTGAGCATCATATGGCCAGTCCTTTGCAAAGGAGTACAAGTCGTCCCGCCATCGCCGATGAGGTCTGCCACGTCTCCGTTTTGAGTTATGTGGATTCCACTCTGTGGTCTTCTTAGCCCACAAATCATTTGGCATTCGGCAGACGTGACCAGCCCAGTCCCACAACTATCTGGGTTTGTGAGCGCAGCGTGATGTTCCGGATGCGATCCATTGGCTTTACACCTAATATGCTGCGCTCCATAGCTCGCTGGCAAACCCTGAGTTTGGACATCTGAGCTTCCGTCAAAGACCAAGTCTTAGCCCCGTAGGTGAGAACTGGTAATATGTACATGTCCATGAGCTTACGTTTGAGTGACATCGGTAGGTCACCCTTCATTAAGTGTTTCATGGACCAATAGCTCCTCCAGGCGTTTTTGGTCCGTCTCTCAACCTCTTTCTCTTGTCGCGTCTGGAAAGAGACTAATTGGCCCAAGTAAAGGTATTCATGGACATATGCAATAAAGATCATTATTTCATTATTATTATTATTTAATTATGTTTAGTTTGTATGTATATAAAATCTTTATTGTACATAAAAACAGTAGAACAATTGCAAAAAATTAAAAGAGGATAGAAAAAAAGAAAGGGATCTATTCCAGTTTAGTTATTCCCGCCCGCCGCTGATGGCATATGTCCGTGTTGTATCAACCGTGATTTTCCGTCGAGTTGACACGGTAAGTTCCAGAAATTCGGCTAATTACGAAACATCGTTAGCCGACACGACACGTTTAAATGATAGTTAATATAAGACAAGATTGAGGACTCTAGTTTAGTTTGAAGACATTTATATACCACTTTTTTGGGTTCTCCAGTGTGACCGCGTATTGCACGCTGCAGCGTGGGAAGGCCCTATAAAAATGGACCGATGATCGCGGAAAACTGTTCGATGAGGGCGACACATGAGCGGTTCTTGTGAAGATTCTTTTGGAGGCCTTTGTCCAGGAATGCACATGGTTTTTAAACAGTTTGCCCTCACCTAGCATAAACGTTTTTGTCGTAATCATAATTTGGCATAATTCACCATTTGGCATAACGGTTTTTTCTGAACTCGTAAACTTTCAGGATTGTAATAAAACAAACCTCATCTAACCTAATGCATTTAACAGAACGATGCCTTAAGAGGGTGCATTGACAATTTAAGCTATTTTTGTGAGATTTTTGTCAAATCTATTAAACGAAACAGGCTGGTTTTTATGTGTTTTTTGACTATATTACCTATCCAGCGCTTAACAGACTGATATACGCTTATCTCATTATTACAATATTTTCAGTTTTCTCTGTGATTAAAAAGATTAAATTAGGTTCATTTACATATAGCAAATAGGTATTTGTTTATCACGACTTTTTTAAATTTACATTTGTTAATATTAAATAATAAGGTATTCTAAACTGTTTGCTTAAAATTTCCTCGATAGAAAATAAATCAGAAAACGCGTCTTCATTTTCCGTTATTTGTCTAGTTTGTACAAACGACAGATTAATAAACGGCTAAATTATATAAAAATGACATTATTTCCCTTTATCTTTTACGTCATTATCTTAAATGTTAACAAAACATAATAATATCTACGATTTCATTTTACTTTTATATCTTACGCCAAAAAACCCCAAGCATGCAGTGGAGCTTTCTCTTTCTTTGATGCGCGCGAGCAATAAATGCTTCCCTTATTTACAAATTACGCTTATCGGCCGGCTTGGCGTTTGGGGCGCGGTTTTTCCTTGACAACGCAGGCCCTTAAAAAGTCCTGAAAATTCTACAGTTTAAGAAAAAATGCATTAGCTACGCCAAACGATGGTTATGGCAAAAAAGTTTATGCCAGATGGGGGTAACCGTTTTTAGAGGATTTCAAAATACGAGGCTGATATGACTTATTATTTTAGTGGCTCGTTCAACGAGTGGCAAACGGGCAGACGAGCCACCTGATGGAAAGTAGTCATCGTCGCCCATGGATATGTGCAACACCGGAGGAATCGCCCATATTTTTCCAACCATTGAGAGCCCTTTTAACTCGCTTCTTGAATAATACCGTGTTATAGCGCTCTCGAAATACCTCAGGAGGAAGGTTATTCCACAACTGGCGAGGTAAAAATGAGCATGATGCCCGTTTATTTTTAATTATTACCAACGCAACCCTATTAATAAGCCTCCTATGTCTGCCTGTCACAGGGCACCTAGGACAGTAAATCATTGTTGACATCGCGCAGCGCTAAGGGTCAGCTCTAATGCCCCTAGCGTTGCAAGCGTCCATAGGCTGCAATGACTGCTTGGCATCAGGCAGGCCGTACTCTTTTTTTGCCACCTTAATAGTATCAAAAAAGGCTATTAGAATGACAACCTTTTAGTTAATACTCAATTTAAATTGTATTTATTTAAATCACTATCGGCCCAGACAGTCGCCAAATATTGGTCTATGGATGAATGTTTGGAAACTAAAAGAGATGAGTGTCCCAATGACCTTCGTTTTTTTAGCATGAATAGGCGTCTCTATTCATTAAGATTTTGTTTATCGCAGATACGGGTATTTTTCCGGGATAAAAAGAAGCCTATGTCCTTCCCCGGGACTCAAATTATCTCCATACCAAATTTCATCCAAATCGGTTCAACGGTTTAAGCGTGAAGAGGTAACAGACAGACAGACAGACAGACACACTTTCGCATTTATAATATTAGTATGGATTCTGAAATACATCATCTGTGAAAATTTCAACTATGACGGACAGACAAGCAGGCAGACGGACAGCGGAGTCTTAGTAAAAGGGTCCCGTTTTACCCTTTGGGTACGAAACCCTAAAAAGGTGGTTATAAGCCTTGTTGGATCGGCGCCACGCCACTGTGACATACTGAATTGAAAGCTGCCAATTTAAGGCTCGAAATGAATTGGTTTCACTGTTAACAATCTAGTACCAGAATTGGCACCTTTTCAGATGTCACTACTTTTGGTGGAAGATTACCTGGCATATTTTTTACATTTGTGTTTTGGTGGGATAGGCTGACCCCACCACCATGAGGGATACATAGTCGGGAAGAGAGAGAGAGTGTGTTATGGTAGGATATCATTACTCTTTGCTAGGCAGTCGATATCAACATACTTACCTCATATATTTTTGTAAAAAATATTTGTCTACGAACTTGGCCTTACTTTTTAATGTCCTGATCAATGTTTGCACTTTTTTATGTATGGTTTGTATCCACAGCTGCGGGCCTATGATGGTCGCGTTTATCACGAGATAAATGATATGATAACGCGTCTGTCACTCTCTCACTCAGATACTTGTCAGAAAGTGACGGCAGCTATGTCACTTATTTATAGCGTGACGCAACCATCATAGGTCCGCTGGATGCAAAATTTCAATTTTTGATAAAATTAGTTATATTCATTTATTTCCTATTTTGTTTTCGTTGCTCCTATGATTTAAGTTTTGTCTATAATAGAATAAATAAATTACATAATTGTTTTATGCAATAAAAAAAAATCCTAGGTCATCTAGAAGCAAACTAAATTTTGATTTTTAACCGACTCCCAAAAAAAGGAGTTGGTTTTCTATGCGGTTGTATTTTTTATTTGTTTCTTGTATGTTCGATTTTTGTATGTGTAGTTGTGGCTACTTCAACTATTTTTGGTACACGGGTAGCTGGGCATCCTCAGATGGTTATAGAATACTTCATAACCTACTACGCTGACGTAAAAAGAGGGCTATGATGTTTTCTCCTCTGTTGACGAAGTTGCAGACACCTTTTCATTAATAATATCTATCTATCTATCTATCAGCCACGGAGGTCCACTACGGAACATAGGTCTTCCCAATATTTCGCCAGAGAGTGTGTTTGTATTGCCAGGGGGTTCGCCTTCTAGTTATTGGGCATTTTCATTTAAATATCTATATTTAACTAGAGGATAGTAGTTGTCACAAAACTGACGATTAATGTGAAATAGCATATATGTATTTACAAAACCGACAGGCTAGACGCTATTTAAATATAGTTAAAGTTTCGTCTAACCGTACAATTTTACTTAAAAATTGCCCTAATAATAAAATGTTTTTAAACAAAGACATTCGATATTCAAAGACATTTCACCAAAGTCACATCTCAAACCGGTTCGAACATGTCAATTTTGCAAATCCTGTCCTAAAGTCAAGTTCGATTTCACGTTCGACTTGCTGACGAGTTAATCGGGCGAGAGGCGATCGGGTTACCATGGTAACCGGAGGCGGTAATTAAAAGTGAGATAGTAAGTGTCACGCGATAGTTATTATGTTACTGTAAAATAATTAATAGTAAAATTATTAACTACACGTTTGGCTCAGTGGGTTGCACAACGGCCTACGAAGCCGGCGGTCCCGGATTCGAATCCCGGCCAGGCAATTGTTTGTGTAATGAGCACGAATGTTCGTTCCTGGGTCTTGGATGTCAGGGTTATTATTATGCTAAAAGATTTATAAGTGAATAAATGATGATGAAATAATGATCTTTATTCTGTAAGTAGGCCGCAAGGGCACTTTTACAAGTCTGACTGTGCGGCGTTTCCCAAGAGGAAACCACTGTTGAGAGGAAAGCTGAAACAAACTCAACAGTCAAAACAAACTTAACAGTCAAACAAACTCAACAGTCAAACATACTCAACAGTCCAACAAACTCAACAGTCTAATAAACTCAACCGTCAAACTCAACATTCAAAATAAACTTAACAGTCAAACAAACTCAACAGTCAAACAAACTAAACAGTCCGAAAGGTAAGGGTTGTAATGTGTACCATATAAACACTAATAGCTTCATTATGGTGTTTATCACGCCTAGTACAGTCCTTAACCATCCGTAGTCAATCATCATCCATCATCATCATCATCATCATCATCATCATCATCGGGCTATACACGTCCCACTGCTGGGCACAGGCCTCGTCTCATATCAGGGCATAGTCTGTAGTCTCCACGCTGGCCCAGTGCGAATTGGAGACTTCATATACTGCCTTGAATTTCTTCTCACTTCGCAGATGTATGCAGGTTTCGTGACGAGGGTTATTGCCTATCGAAATTTTGACACTTGGTATCCGAATCAACTGTCATAGCCCATATAAAATCATGACACTTGATTCTGATTGCGAGCGTCAAACGCGTTAGGCAATAGGGGGGCATGTTATTGAATCCTTTCAAAACGATCACTAGACATGTGCGTGCCCTCAGCTCTAGTTCATATACCTTACCTATTTGTTAATCTTTAAGGTATTCTATGAAACACTGGTGCTTAAAATCCTGAAGAAAAGATTTGAATTTAGAACAACAGAGATGAACTGGACTGAGAATTAATCAGGGCGAGGGGCGGGTCGCTAGCATTTATTTAACGTACATAATTGTCACAATAAACGACTATAAAAAGCAAGATGGCTGCCAGAATCGCGGAAAAGCATGATTAAAGGCAAACGGCCAGTATCAAGAAGTAAAGGTTGGTTTACATGTGATTAAGTTACTGTTGAACTAAATAAGGTGCCATTTTGGATAAGCTTATGAAGGTTAAGAAATATAATTAGTCCGTCACTTCGATTATCTGAAAATATTAGACACGTATTTTTTCTGTTGTCGATTAAACAAAAAAATATGAAGATATAGCTCGTTAAAGTTCCCGTGACGTCACGCCGTGCGACATTTTTTCGCACGGCGGGACCTCATGCGCCCCCACTACCAAACTTTTAACGCATTTTATTTTCATTTTTTTTGTTCGATTGACAAAGCACATATACAAAATCAGAATCAGAATCAGAATCAGAAAATTATTTATTGCCACAACTTATACTAAGAATTACATGTAGGTAGTAATCAAATAAAAAAAAATACAATCACAGAATATGACAACAAAAACAATAATACAAAACAATGACTTAGTCAAATATTAGGCAATGGGTCTCAGTCTCAGCGTGTGCTGGGCAAAAAGTCCAGCGCTGGTTTTCAGAGTGAGCCCTTTGGTTGTGTCGGTCGCAAACTATATAAACCTTGAAGCAGTGGTTCGTCGAGCTATGCTAACAATATACTTTTACTAATTGTAACTAAATTTTTGGACAAGGAAATAAAATAAATAATAACCAGTTATGCTTATGCGTAATACTGTGTGCGCGATCATGTGTGTGTGTGTGTGTGTGTGCGATAGGAGGGTGTCGGGGGGAGACTATAACTTGCCTTGTGTGCAGACTGAGGACTGTAAAAGCAGTCTGAACCCCTTTCGATAGCTTTAAGAGCAGTGTAGGTGAAGTAGAGAATAAAAAGTCACAGTTTATATCGAAATCCCGTTCCTAAACCAATACTTAGGCTTCCTATTTTAACTATGATATCTATCTGACTGAAGCTAATTCACTTGACGATTATTTCTTGTAAGTATTTCCAAAGGCTAGTAAGTAGTACCGATAACTTGTAGTAACGACATGAATAGTATGGGGACTATTTGTATATTTATGTGTTCATTCGTATGCCACATATAGTGGGGTTATTGTCAATTGAATTAGCTTTGGCTTTTATACTCGAGCCGTATATTGGTTGGGGAGGGGGTAATTTTATTATTTCTTAGAATTACAATTAACAATGATTGTGCAACATATTGGGTTTTTATGGAAAGTTACCAATGTTATGGTATAGTTGCAAATGTTGTGCAATACCTGTGGAAAGTTTACATACATTATTCCACTATGTATTTTATCGCCTTATGGGCTTCATACAACTGATATTTAAATTGAACGTATGAATATTATTCCTTTAACTGTTAAGTTAAAGCAATGATTTCATATCTTTCTATCGGGGTTAGATAGAAAGATATGAAATTAATTTATTGAACAAATCGTACTTTTTATTAACTTATAAATTTTGTAGGTATTTCAGGTCTTATGTTAAGTCTATATAATATTATATTTGTAATTGTGGGGTCATCCGGTACACCTTGCATGTCTAATAGGTGACATTGGACTAAAAGCTTGTACTTAAACAACGACATCGGTTCTCGTAGGGGTGGAGGCAGATCGTTCCAGACTTTTGCTGCTGCGAATTTGAAACTCCCCCTGAAGAATGCACGCACCCTTCTAATATTTGAGCATGTCAAATGTTTTTTTTTTTTCTCATAATCTACTTATATTCGCTTTTATGTAACTTGTTCCATTTTTGTGGACATCTGTCATTGACTTGTGCCGTAGTGTTTTTAAATTATGTTTCATGTTTTATATTGCTGTTGATACCCCAAATAAATTTGTAAAAAATAAAAGAAAAAAATTACGTGTCCAATATTTTTTGATAAACTTACTGACGCATTAAATAGATTTTTTTGCCCAGAAAACTACCCTATTGAACCTATTAGGCGCCCTGAGCAAGATGATTTTATTTAATTAATTTAATTTTCTCTGTAAGTTTTCTTCTTGTAAATAGTGGTATCTAGCTAGCTTTTTGCTGCATTAGATGTAGTTTTTCCTTTCTTTTTTTGTTAATTTCTAAATCGCCAAAACTGTAAAAACAGGTATTCATAGATGTTTTTCTATCTATTTTCAGATATCGCCAAATATTTACAATACACAAATTCCTATCAAAAGTAAACAGTAGCGAAAAGTCTGGATTATATTAATAAGATTAATTATTTAAAAAATTAAGATAATATGAAGGTTATCGGTTGCTTAATTTAATTAAAGCTCCTTATTTAATTTGAGGTGGATTTTAAGATAACAAAAGTGTTCCGTATTTTATACAATCATACAAAAAAATCCAAAAAGAATATTTTTTGACTCACTCGTCTTCAAATCAAATAGTCCGTTTCACTTATTTTTTGAAACAATCTTCATTGTGTCAACATTTTATTTTTTATCTTCGACAATGATTTCATTGCCATTTCAGTCGGTGATTTTGAGTCGTCTATGAAACTGCTCATTTTATTTTTACAACCTTATACTAGTATTGAATAGATCATCAGTGTGAACCCAACGTCCTTCCGGGAAAACCCGCCCACGGCCGACCCGGCATCTTCGACCTATTTCACGCCGATAATAATACATAGCCGGGAACCGAACCCGCTACACTGTCTTAAAATAGGACAGACAAAACATAAAAAATAAGCAAATAATAAAATTAATAGTTGCAAAAACAATAGAAAAACACGCTTTACAAGACTTTTCTAACAAATCCAATCACAGCAATGATACGATATTCCATCATGAAGTTCCAGTTCATATCTTCCAGCTCTATCATCAGATCAGTTCGACAGTACCATATTATTGTATTGTCATCAGAACTACATACAGCTGCCAATTTTCATGACGCTACGATCCTTGGAAAATGGTTTAATTAGTTACCTTAAATTCCATTAGTTACATACAGGTAGACCTAATAAAAGCGTGTTAAAAATAGTAGGTACCTACTAAATCTAACTGCAAAATTTCACATTGCATACTAAAAGGGCCCAAATTTATTCGCCGACGAGAAAAAACTCATAACTCATAACCCTCTATTATGTAATAGCGTAGTTGAGTTTAAAGTATTCTCTAACCATACTTGAATCTTGATTTTTATACAGCTTGAAGGGACCGCCAACATAAGTATTTTGATACCTCCGTGTATTCTAGAGAAAAGGGGTCCTGACGTACAGACATACAGCCGTGCAACAAAGTGATCGTATTAGGGTTTAATTTTTTCCTTTTGAGGCACGGAACCCTAAAAAACACGTGTCATACATAATAGTATAAAAATGGAAAGTACTAAAGTAAATTAAGTAGGTATGTACGAGGGCTGCTATTTATATATCCGGAAACCGGGATTACAATCTTCTTAAATAGCATATTTGACCGCCATGGTAAAATTTGAACTTTTTTAAGTATATAAGGTATATTTTTTCTTCCTTATTAACGCTCGTGTTTTGTTTTTGACGGGTTTTAAATGTCATCTCGCAGCAAGAATGGAACTCACTCGTGAAAATATTCGTGCTATGATTTATTATGATTTTCGGCGTGGTTTAACGCAACAACAGTGCATAGATCAACTAACTTCAACTTTTGATGATGAAGCCCCATCTAAAACTACTGTGTATCACTGGTTTAGTGAGTTCAATCGTGGACGTAGTATGCTTACGGACGAAGTTAAGGCAGGTCGCCCGAAATCGGTCGTTGTACAACAAAATATCGAGGCTGTGCGAAAACTTATAATGGACGACCGACATGTTACGTACCGCGAGATAGAGGCGACTCTGGGTATTTCTATGACCAGCATTAATAGCATATTACATAATTATTTGGCTGTAAAAAAAATTTGTTCGCGTTGGATACCCCACAACTTAACAAATGAGCAAAAACATGCTCGCGTCGAATGGTGCAATAAAATGTTAAAAAAATATAACCGTGGTGACTCAAAAGCCGTTTATAACATCTATACAGGTGACGAATCCTGGATCTATGCATACGATCCCGAAACGAAGCAACAATCAACGGTATGGGTGTTTCAAAATGAGCCGAACCCTACGAAAGTTACTCGTGCAAAAAGTACATTGAAACAAATGGTGGCCTGCTTCTTCGGTATTAATGGCCATGTAGCTACAGTGCCACTAGAAAACCGTAGAACGGTTAATTCAGAGTGGTACACGACCATTTGCTTACCGGAAGTATTTGAACAAATTCGTAAAACTAACCAGCGACGAAGAATCATTCTTCATCATGACAATGCCAGCTGTCATACGTCACGCGAAACAACTCTATTTTTGGAGGGTCAAAATGTGGAATTAACGGGTCATCCGCCGTACAGCCCTGACTTGGCACCCAACGATTTTTATTTATTTCCAAATATAAAGAATAAATTACGCGGTCAACGATTTTCGACCGCTGAAGATGCTGTCGACGCATTCAAACAACACGTTATGGAGGTACCTCAGGCGGAGTGGCAGAAGTGCTTTAAAAATTGGTTCACGCGAATGCAAAAGTGCATAGATCATCAAGGGGAATACTTTGAAAAACAATAAAACTATTTTCAGCCGTGTACGTTTGTTTGTTTTTTTGTTTCCGGATATATAAGTAGCAACCCTCGTACTTCGGTCGAGTCGGATGCACCATACAGAGATCCATAAGCAAGAACAGATGACAAAATTCGTCGATTAGCTCAGATGGTAGAGCGTGCTGCCCCGGTCTGGCTCAAGGCACTGTTTCTGATCTTTGTTTATAATAAAAAGGTATGTACTTGTTTAAATTTAGTAAGGACCATTAAAACAAGAGGACTGACACTTGGCATACTTTGGATCGTGTTCCGATCCCAAGGAGAATATTCTGGTAAAAACTAGATAGCGCTTTAAAACTAAACATTTAACGATCTTATGATTGAATAAAGATACATAATATAGTAACAATTAGTTCGCAAATAGCTAATCATAAATAAATCGTCACATGAAAATAATGTCACGCTTGCAAAGTTGAATAATTGTAAGAAATAATTCCTATACATAGATGGCGTTGCACATATCGGGAAACGGCTTTTGTATGGAGATGGTAAGTCCACTCGTTTTAATGGTATTTGGTATTTACTACCTTATACTTTAACACTTGATCACACAGATATGCTGCGTCTATTTTAGTCTGTGACAGATGGCCTCACAGATGACTGACATCATGCCACCCGTGTTCTAGGGCTTGTTTCATGTTGATGTGTTTTACTTACACACGAGTGGCCACACAAAATATCGCACAGCTATTATATTCACAACACTTGTCAAAAGTGATACCACCGTTGCCGAGCTCATAATCGAGAGATTAGGGGTGCCGAGACCTCTCCAACTCTGACAGCAGAGAGAAACTGGCTTGCCTTAGGTCTCCTGGTACGAGTTAGGTTAGGGACTGTAGGTTTCCTTGTCATAATCGGCCCTAAACTGTACGCAGTCTGTGCAGACGCATTCTGGTTCACTTTACTTAATAGTCCCCGCTAAGCTAGGTTCTCCATACAAACGTAGTTACGCTCTCATTTTAAAACAACTAGCTAATTTGCTCTGAAACTTTGTACATAGAAACGGTTAAGGTATATGCATGCCTGTAATTAGTTTAGGTAGCTTCAGATACCATAGTAAAAAAATGCAGCGACTTTAAGTTTTTCATACAAACTTGTTTTTGCTTTATTTAGTTTGTTTTATAAACTAGAGCCATATAAACTAATTACAAGCCTAGATATACCTCATGTCATTGTATATACACAGTTTCATTACAATCCAACACGTAGTTTTAACATGAGAACGAAACTCCGTTTGTATGGGAAGATGAAATTCGGCCGAGCTTGACGGGGACTCTTAACAATTTGCCCAATTTATTTAATTTACCTAATAGAAATGTATATTTGTATTGGATTATGTATTTCTAACCCCATCCATGGGTCTTATAGCCAGTTTGATAAGATAAGATAAGATAAGGTGATCATTTATGCCCATAAATGTATGACCCGACTATTTCTGGGGCCGTTTTAGGACGTGTCAGATATTTTCACCCGATTTTTTGTGGCAGATATTGATGCTGGTAAACTGTACGATAGCTATGTGATAGTATTAGGTATGAACTAGACACAGGTTCTCTGAATAACACCCCAGAACAAAAACCGCTACAGGCACGAAGTATAAAGTTACTTTTGTGATAAAAATCGTAGTGCATTAAGTCGTTAAACTCCAAAAAAAAACTCAATTTAAGCCTCGGCGAAGTTAAATAGAATTGAAAAATGCAATAAACGAATAATGCGATTCTTAACTATCCTTACTATATTATAAACGTGAAAGTATGTATGTATACGTTCCACCTAATCCCAAAAACTACTGGACGAATTTTTATGAAACTTTCCAGTTATGGTCCTTATATATCAGAATGGGACATAGGACGAAAAAGGGGATGAAAGTTTTTATGGGCAGTACTTAAATGCTTTTTTTACGCTAGGAACTTAACTAACTTATTAGTAAAATAGCGAGTTTTGGGTAAAGCATAAGCTACTTTTTATCCCGGAAAAATACCTTTTATCCGCGATAAACGAATCGAAGGCGGACGAAGTCGCGGGCGGCCGCTAGTAATATAATAAACGTGAAAGTATGTATGTACGTTCCACTTAATCTCAAAAACTACTGGACGAATTTTTATAAAACTTTCCAGTTATGTAGCTTATATATCAAAATAGGAAATAGGCTATAATGTATGTCAATTTTCATCCCTTTTACGGACGAAAAGGGAGATGAAAATTTGTATAGATAGTAAATATTTTTTTACGCTAGGAACTTGAAACCTTGGGAATATGCTTCTGCTCTTCGGAGTTTTGGGGAAAGGCAAGCTAGTTTTTATCCCGGAAAAATACCTTTTATCCGCGATAAACGAATCTAAGGCGGACGAAGTCGCGGGCGGCCGCTCTTACTATTTATTATAAAGTTTTAAAATTATAAATGTGTGTAGGAGAGTCCGAGGTGAGTTGTGACTGAGGAGACTTATGACATCGTACATTTTTTGGAACCTATTAACTATTAGCGAGCTCGCAATAGTGCGCGTTTGTTAGCTCGAAACATGAACAAACAAACGGGCGCTGTTGCAAACTAGCTATCAGCTTCGAGTAATACTCGTAGATTCCAAGAAATCGACGATGTCTTAATTCTTCTCTATCACAACTCACCTTGGTCTTCCCTACTGTGCACGTACCTTATCAAAAATTAAATAAAACGAGGTATTTGAAGGCCACTTAAGAGTCCCCGGTAAGCTCGGTTCTCCATACAAATGTAATTACACTCTAATTTTAAAACGACTAGCTAGTTTGCTCTGAAACTTTGTACTTAGAATAAGTTAAAGTATATGCAGGCCTGTAATGAGTTTATATAGCTTCAGATACCATAGTAAAAAGAATACAGCGAATTTAAGTTTTTCAGTGCTGTATTTAGTTTGTTTTATAAACTGGAGCCATATAAACTAGTTACAGGCCTAGACATACCTCATGTTATTATATATGCAAAGTTTCGTTACAATCCAACACGTAGTTTTGAAATGAGAACAAAACTCCGTTTGTATGGGAAGGTGAAATTAGGCTGAGCTTGCTGGGGACTCTTAAGCAGATATTCAAAGTAAAAATGCGGACGCTTAAAAATGATACAGAATGGGCTACATCGCAATAAACATCCTAAAAAGATAAAAAAATAACTTGAATATAATGTATAGGTATCCTTATTTATTTTTACCTAGTTCAGAGGGAGTAACGCTGCTTGCGAAGCTGACGGTCAGGACCAGGTTCAAATCCCGGTAAAGGCAAATATTTGTGTGATGATGAAGATATTTGTTTCTGTCCTGAGTCTTGGATGTTCCCTATGTCTATAAGTAAATATATACACTAAATATATCGTCATCTCACTCATAATACAAGCCATATTGAACTTACCAATGGCACTAGTTCGATTTAAAATTGTCCTCTAATATTTATTTATTTTACCACAAAAGTTCGTTTTACCAATCTGCGCAGTAGGTTAAAAAGGGTAAACTTTTCACTGGGGCGAATTTGATTTCCGGACTGTCACGCTCAGGCCCTGACGTTTTCCGCCCTAGGGTCAAATCACACTAACGACCGCGAGGCGTCTGTAAACTTGTTCTTACTCGATTGCCTACTTTCTATAGTTATATTATATATAACTTATATAGGTACAGGTATACGCTAAAAACGGCCGTATCTATGAAAAACCAGTGTTAGCAGAGCCCTACTCCTAAGCAAAATATCGCCAGCATCAATATCTGCCGTAACAAAACGCATGCGAAAATATCTGTCACGTCCTAACCTAACGGTCCTAGAAATTGGAGTCGTGTCAGATATTTGTGCGCGCTTTGTTGTGGCAGATATTCACGCGGGTGACTGTACTCGGTGTGGGGTCATTTTATATTGGTTACAGAGGGGTTACTCTGAATCTCGAAATTCTCAACGTGCTATCCCTCTCGCTCTTAAAATTTATTTTTGAGTGAACGAGATGGCGCGATACGGACAACGAATTTCGAATTTCAATGTAGCCCCTTTGATATAGACAGATATAAAAATAAAGATGTTCAGATTTACTTCGTGGGTTGCGATAAGAGCTACCTTCATACGAAATTTCAAGTTTTAGGACAACTGGACCCTATAGGTTTTCCATGGACGGAATTTTGTACGGAAACACCTTTTTTAATGACTATATTTTCTTTATGACTTAGGAGGCAAACGAGCAGACCGGTCCTCCATAGACACTTGCATCACCGGAAGAGTCACAAGTGCATTGCCGGCCTTTCAGGTGGGAGTACGCTCTTTTCTTGAAAGCCCGAAGGTTGCATCGGTATTCCATAGGTCAGTCATACGAGGCAGGAAATTTCTATAAAAACGCACGGTTGTGTACTGCCAACCATGTAAGTTGTGAGGGTGGAAATATTGTCACGTAGGATGATGGCGGAAGGACGCAGCTGGGATCAACCCGAACAATTCCTTGGAGCAATTCCCGCTATACAAGTGATAAAAAATGCAGAGCGAGGCTACATCTCTACGCAGTGCCAAGGAGTCAAGCCGATCTATAATACGCTGGCAATCGACGATACGATCTTTCGATTGAGTTGACTTAGACACTTGATTTTTTTATAGCTTTAAGAGACTGTAGACATAAAGTATTTGATATTAATTTCAACTTGATACCTCCACGCGTTTCTGAGAAAAGGCGTTTTGACAGACAGACAAAAAAGTTATCCTATAAGGTTTTCATTTTTCCTTTTAAGGTACGGAACCCGAAAAATAGATTTTATCGAACTATCTGATCATCATCATTGCCCTCTTGCATCTATGAAAGATGATTTAAACAGCGCCGAATAAAGTGCGGCATTTTCGAACGTGACTCGAAAGGCCGATTTGAGAGCGACAGCCTCGGCCGCATATTTGACATAATAAATGTTGCACCTGTCGATGCAGATTAATAGTATTTGCTAAATGACGAGAAACGGATTTTGTATTTTTAGAAAGAAAGGAAGAAAACACATTTATTGAAGCGAAAAGATAGCACCATTACTACACACACACTGATTTTAATAAAACAAAACTACCTCATTATATAAGGGTCTAAGCGAAAAATAGGGAAGGCTGACCCCACCTCCATATAAGATGCATACTGCATAGCCAGGAACAGAGAGATTAAATTTACAACAGACAAGCGTAGCGGTTTAATAATGTGTAACGAGCATTATCAAAAATCTAAAAGTACATCGTGGCGGCTTAGAATGATCCCGGATGGCTAAATATGGGTACGATCAGCAGCCTTCAACGTATGACAAGTCTCTAAATGTATACAATACTATTATGGAGAATAGAAAAGGAAGGAGAACAATCTCATATATGAAAACATGCAAAAGCGTCCAGCACGAATCAGTAATGTTATAGAGCCTGACAACAGTTTATTTGACCCTCGCCATTTTGCGGATTTTCAATGGTACTAATTTATTTTACTGGCAACAAGTACTCTTTGACAACGAACATTGGATGTCATTGAATGTCACCGATGTAAACAAACAGACGAATATCTACGAATATATTCAAATATAAACGGTTTTATTACGAAAATGCTAAAAAAAAATCCAAAGATGCGAAAGAATTGTAGTGAATGCAATCAAATACTTACAGCTTAAAAAAGACGAAGGATTACATAGCATTCCAATAAACAATGTTTTAAAGTTGGTTGTTGACATGACCGGAAGTACCCAGAAAACGAAGAATATATAAATATTGAATATTTAGAATCAGATTTTGACGAATAGGTAAAATGAAAGAACCGAATGCTCTATAAGTAATGTTTTGACATTATACGTGTATCAATGACGTAGTTATTTAGTCGTTTTGTAATCGTCAAGTCTCGTATCTCGGTTAAGGATAGTACCGTACCTTTGACGATTACAAAACGCCTATAATATAACTACGTCACTCACTCACAAATATACTCATCCGAATGGAAAACGGACAATTGCAAGCGGTTTATTAAACCTATTCCTCTAAATGGTTTTTGAATTGCCATACCTTTGAAAAAACTGGTACATCCCAATTACTGTGACACGCTTGCAAACTTGAATAATTTGTAAAAATGAAATTCTTATACATAGATGGCGTTGTACATATCGGGGAACAGCTTTCTGTATGGAGATGGTCAGTCCTCTTGTTTTAATGGTCCTTGATCGTACGTTTAACAATGCATTATGCTCGGAAAATGCCGCTTTGTATGAGCCAATATAAACACAGAGGTATTAGAAGATAGAATCTAACTTTCATTTTGAAATTAGCTTTGGACTACAGGACTCGTATTGGTGGTGGTATGTTGAACTAGTTATAATGTAAATTAGATCAATGTATGTAGATAAGACACGATAGTTGTAAATTATCCAATAATAGAAAGGCTTGTTGGTCAGTTCGTGACGGCTTTGTTAAAACTCCGCTTGCGCAACGCGACCTTGGACGTTGCAAAATCTCAGCTGCAGCTTTTGACAACACTAATATGTCATGGCAGTGGGACTAGAAGGGCTAGCTGTAATCATGTCTGTTTGTCCATGCTTGTAAAAAAACCGGCCTAAAGCATGTCGGACCATGCTCAGTGTAGGGTTCCGCAGCCGCTCATACAAAAAAATGCACTACAGATGAAAAAAATACGATATGAAAAAGTGCACTAGCAAAAGAGCGTATCTCCACGGCACTTACGTCCTTTAGTTGAGAAACGCTGGATTTTAGCAATAGCTCAAAAATGCGGATATACCGTTTTCATTTCATATATTATGTTGAAAACAATTTTCGTCGAAAGTATTTATTAAGCTTTGTAATTCTTTTCATACTTTTTGGAGATACCGTTTAGAAAATAGAGGGGGATTATTTACAAAAAAAGCACTATATAAAAAAATCTTGTAGAAACTGTAGTCTTTTTAAAGGAACTATCGAAATATGTGTCACACATTTTACATTAGGTCGACCTGTATGTAACTAACAATATTTCCATCTACCACGAAGATGGTTGGCAGTCCACAACTATGCATTTTACTTAGAAATTTCCAGGCTCACACGACTGAACTGTGGAATAATTTGTCGCCCGCAGTATTTCCAGACCGATGCGACAAACTTTCACGAAAAGAGCGTACTCCCACCTGAAGGGCCTGCAACGCACTTTGTGACTCCTCTGGTGTTGTAGGTGTCAATGGCCGAAGGTGATCGCTTACTATCAAGCGATCCGTCTGCTCGTTTGCCCCTATAGAGCATAATTAAAAAAAAGTTTTATGCACCCGTTTTAATCAATTGTCAGATAACTTATTTATCCTTAGTTGTTCTAAATTTTAAACAATATTCTAACCTAAAAGTACACCTTTTTTGCCTTAAACTCTTATTTTCTCATAAGCAACAGGAATTAATATTTTTAGTGCCACATTGCCAATTTCATATATTAAATTGATTTCCTTGCGAGAAAAGAGCTGCTATTGGCATTAAACTCATATTACACGCTTTTATTATGTTGACCTGTATGTAAGTAACTATGTAATGGAATCTAAGGTAACTAATTTAACCATCTTTCAAGGATCGTAGCGTCATGAAAATTGGCAACTGTATGTAGTTCCGATGACAATACAATAATATGGTACTGTCGAACTGATCTGATGATGGAGCCGGAGGATATGAACTGGAACTTCATGATGGAACATGCATCGTATCATAGCTGTGTTTGGATTTGTTAGAAAAGTCTTGTAAAGCGTGTTTTTCTAGTGTTTTTTAAACTATTAATTTATTTTCACTTTCCTTTACATGTCTGGAGGCCCCCCCCTAGAAATTTATTTAACTATCAAAGTAAGTAGCGGCTTATACAAGACACCTCCAAATTTCATTAATATACATTTAGTAGTTTTTGAGTAAAATGCCTGTGACATACAGACGGACAGATGGACGGACGGACGGACATGACGAAACTATAAGGGTTCCGATTTTGCCATTTTGACTACGGAACCCTAAAAACCAAATAGTAAACCTCACAATACCCGACCGCCATATTGTTAAAGTTACGTTTTTTGTGCCTTCTATAAAATTTGATCCGATTGAGTGAAGAGGATTGCAACTTTAGCGGACATATTATGGACGTATTGCATTTTATAATCTAAAATAATGTATAGAAGTACTGAAACCAAAAGCTGAGTCATTTGCGAAGAAACTATACCTTATCGGGCGATAAAGTCATTATCAAGTCGGCAACATTATTTCAGTCCATTATTACACTTTAAACCGGTAATTCCACCACGGAATTAAAGACTTGGGCCATCAAATTCAAATCATTTATTTTGGACTTTGAATCCATAGTTTTAGAGGCAACAAACTTAGAGTTATGGTTAGTATTTTATAACTATACTAACTTAAATTAAATTAAAGGCTCCTGGGCACCGGTATTACAGGCGAGTGCAGTTGCACATAGCGCTGCAGCAGCGTTGAGTCCCAGCGGTGGGCTAGCATACTCAGGATGCTGTTCGAGCTGCCACGACTGCGATTGAGGAGAGACGCACACCTTTTCCTCATGATGGGTATGCCTACAAGATAAAGGTCTTAATAATGAACAACCTTTCATTTCTTTACACCCTAATTTTATCGAACTATCTGATCATCATCATTGCCCTCTTGCATCTATGAAAGATGATTTAAACAGCGCCGAATAAAGTGCGGCATTTTCGAACGTGACTCGAAAGGCCGATTTGAGAGCGACAGCCTCGGCCGCATATTTGACATAATAAATGTTGCACCTGTCGATGCAGATTAATAGTATTTGCTAAATGACGAGAAACGGATTTTGTATTTTTAGAAAGAAAGGAAGAAAACACATTTATTGAAGCGAAAAGATAGCACCATTACTACACACACACTGATTTTAATAAAACAAAACTACCTCATTATATAAGGGTCTAAGCGCAATTACATTTAAAAAGTAAAAAATATTCTCCATCTGTGGGCTTATTGTGACAAGTGCCATAACTAGAGATGGAGAAAAGCGTAAAAAATGCTTCCCAGTTGTCTGAACAGGGCCCGGAGGGGTCTGCCGTGTGGATTCCTAGATTTAATGTTATTCGTAGTTTTAAATTACCTTCTTACTCGTCTGTTTTTACGGGCGAGGCGCTAGCAATTTTAGAATCACTTAAATATATAGATTCACATAACCTAAATAACTGTGTGATCTTTTCTGATTCGAAGAGTTCTCTTCAGGCTATTTTAGCGAATCAATTGCGTTCTAAGGTAAAATTTCCACTTATTCTAGAAATAAAACGAGTTCTTTACTGTCTTTCTAACAAAGGTGTTAGGGTCTCATTAGCCTGGATACCTAGTCACGTGGGTATTCGTGGTAATGAGATTGCGGACCAGTGCGCTAAGGATGCAGTCGTTAGTGGTTGTCTATCAGCATATAGATGTTACGCTCACGATTTGGTTTCTCTAGCCAAGACTCGTCTCGACGATGAATGGTTTACAGAATGGGCCCGATCTAGACAGACTAAAGGTTTTCATTATTCTGATGTCCAGGATTATATTCCAGTAAGACCTTGGTTTTTCCGATATCGCGAGGCCAATAAAAAAGTGTCTTCCTCCATTTGCAGATTACGATTGGGCCACTCGTGTTCCCCCGTTTTCCTGTTCAAAATACATGTTAAAGACAATTCGTTGTGTGAGTGCGGTTTGGATGAGGGTACTTTGGAACATATATTTTTCGAGTGCAATAGATTATCTTCATCTCTCTATGATCTTCTTCCTCCATTTATCCCTCGCCCTGTAAATTTCAAGTCATTACTTCGTTTAGTTTTCACTCCATTCATCTCTATTTTATCAGATTTTATCAGAAATAACAATATTAGACTTAAGTTTTTTCTTTCGCGTATCTTTCCATTAATATATTTTTTTTCTAGATCAGCATTCTGGTTTGCATTTTGTTTTGGCGATTTTATTCGATGCTATAATTTATATCCGTAAAATGTATACCTTGCTGTTTTCAAAACTTGACTCCGAGCAGTATCAAAACGAAAACAACCTACTTCCTAATAATTGACTGAACTGAATTCGGAAAACTGACATTGGCAGAAGCTGCGAGCTGCCATTTTTGTATAACTAACTAACTAAAGCGTTACAATTAAATTTCAATCACCGTGACTTTCGTACCAGTATTTTTCTAAATTCACTGTGATTTTGTTACCCACGACTAACTCTGACTTACTACGTTAAAGTTACTTACTTTAATGTATTGAGATCATTATAACAATTTTACCCTGATTTTATTACACTTGTTGCTCACATAATCTACGTGATTTTCTAAAGTTCGATCGTGAACAGTCACAGTTATATTTTCTTAGACCGGCCGATCACTGTGTTTTTAGGGTTCCGTAGCCAAATGGCATAAAACGGAACCCTTATGGATTCGTCATGTCTGTCTGCCTGTCTGTCTGTCCGTCCGTATGTCACAGGCATTTAACTCAAAAGCTACTGAATGTATATTGATGAAATTTCGAGGATAGGAGGATAAGCCGCTACTCAGTTTGATAGTTAAATAATACTCACTCCTTACAAGTAGCCAAAACTGAAAAAAAACAGTAAATATCAAAGTGTTAGTAAATATTTCGACAGTTCTTTTAAAAACATTTCGAGGTTTGTAAAAAAAAATGATTTAGTAAATATTTTTGGAAATAACCGTTCCGAAAGTAGCATAAATTGTGCCCCTCTATTTTCTAAACCTGACGTATAAAAAAAAAGATAAAACTTAATATATACTTTCAACGAAAATTGATTGAAAAAATAACAAAAACTCCACTCTGTTGCTTTCGTAGTTTATCGTAAAATCGTAACAATACGGATTGTCTGACGCAACAACCGCGCCGCATACTTGCGCTGTTAATAATGTGGGCTGGGTCACCCACCGTAAACAGCCAAATTTATCAATTTATTATACTATACATCGAATTTAATTTTTAGAGTTCCGTGGCCAAAATAAAATAACATCCTATAACTATCTGTGGATTCCCAGCTACCCTTGAACCAAAAATAGTTGAAATCTATCTAGCTGATTTGGCCTGGTGACGCCACAACGAACGTACAAAAAAATTAAAAAATTGTTTTAGTGACCTCCAAACAGTCCATTACATTTTTTTTATATTTTCAATTTACAGACATTTTATTTTAACAACTTTATAACAGTAGGGTATCTAAATATATAAAAGAAGAAACGGAACATATCAGCGCACAGCCCAAACCGCTGGTTCGAGAGATTCCAAATTTGGCACGTAGGTTCCTTATAAGGTCAAGGGGTGCACTAAGGAAGGATTTTTCATAATTGGGCTGAATTATGAAAAATCCTTCCAAAGGGGGTGAACTGGGGATCCAAAGTTTGTATGGGGAAACAAGATTAGTTAGATTATATTTTATTCAAAAATTCACAACAGTATTCCTAAAGAAGGATTAATGAGTATACACATTGTTTCAGGTTTTTTGAGAATTCAACCCTTAAAAGGGTTGAATACCTACATTTCTATGTGGTGACAAAGTTTGAAAATCAACATAAGTACTGTTTCTATTGTTTATCAGGTCGCTGATTACGAAAACGACAACGATTTTAAAATCCGATGCGGTGACGTAAAATACCACCTCCCCTGTTGGGGTGCGATGGAGTTGAAATATCTCAATATCAATATGGTGTATACAAATAGGGAACATTACGCAAAACTCTGCGTAGGGGGCGACACTAGCACAAACCGTAAACAAGGTGGCATGACGCATCATGTCATATTTATTAGTAACAAATAATTAGTGAAAACGTAATATTTTCTTCTGTTTCCGCGATTATTACTCATTGAAATAAAACAATTTAACGGATTATATCGCGTATATTATCTCATTTTAGTTCCCGACGTTTCGGAAGCTTTCCAGCTTTCCATGGTCATGGGAGGACTGAGATAAGATGTATTTTTCTCTGTCAAAGTTACAATTTGTGCAAACTACCCATTTTTTTGAAAAAACACAAATAAAGGTGTACATACATGCCAGATGGGCCTAAGCTGTAAAGACAATTACACATGTGCCAGAAAGGCTTAATTACTTTATTCTAATAATTTACCAAGCAGCATTTCACAAATGAGGCGTACTGAGGAGAAAAGAAACGCTGCAAAGAAAAACTCCCAGGCTACCTCATTACTAATTATAATATTTAAAAAACAGAGACTATTAAACTACTTTTAAACAGATAAGATATTTTACACCGTTCGGAAATTAAGGTTTTGCAGTCCTGTGTCTCGCTTGTTCCTTGATGAGATGTATTACAGGATCCCAAGCTGGTGGTAGTGACAATCCATCTTCTCTATTGAAATTAGGATGATTTTTAATCTCAATAGCCTCGCGTAGCATCCTGGGAAAATATCTTTTTTCTTTGGCAAGGATAGAAGGTTTATCAAACTTAATTGAGTGGTTTGGTTTGTCAATGACATGTTCACAGACTGCAGACCTATTACACCGACGGTGCTTGACATCTGCTATGTGCTCCTTCACCCGGGTTGATACACTGCGTTTCGTTTGACTAATGTATGAAAGACCACACTCGCAGTCCAGCTTATAAATCCCTGCACTCTGCAAAGGGGTGCTACTCTTCACGGGTCTAAGGTATTGAGACACCTTCTTCAACGGCTTGAAATATGTTTTTATAGAAGCACGCTTCAAGATGTTTCCGATCTTGTCTGTGACCCCTTTCACATATAGTAATACGGCAGGTTTACGCTCGACTGTTGGTTTCTTCACACTGGGATTCTGCTTGGAACGTGGTATCTGGAGCTCGTTGGCTCGAAGCGCACGTTTGACATTCTGTAACTCAGCAGTCAGATGTTGATTGTCGCAGATACCACTGGCTCTCTGAAACAAAGATTTACCCACTGTAGCAAGTTGACAGGGATGGTGGTGAGATTTGCCATTCAAATACCTATCTGTATGCGTAGGTTTCCTATATACAGTTGACCTATGTCATTTTTAGGACCTCTAATTATTAGCACATCTACGAATGCAAGTAATTTTTGATTTTCCAACTCCATAGTGAATTTAATTTTACTATGCATGGAGTTCAGATGGTCTAAGAAAGCTGAAAAACTAGATCTAGGTAAAATAGTGAAGGTATCATCTACGTATCTTTTAAAGATCCTCGTCTTGACAGGTGCCAATGAAAGCACTCTGTCCTCGAAGTCTTCCATGAAAATATCGGCGATGACAGGAGACACCGGAGACCCCATTGCCACACCATCAACTTGCCCGTAAAATTCACCATTCCATAGCATATAGCCAGATGTAAGGCAGTGTTGTAATAACTCAGCATGTTCTATTGCCATCTGTTGTTCACTCAATCTTCTTTTCACAATTTCGATACATTCTGGAACTAGTAGGCATGTGAAGAGAGACTGGACATCAAAACTGACCATAACTTCATCATCAGTTAGTCTCAAATCCTTAATGTCACTGACAAAATGGTATGAGTCCATTGTGTATGCTTCCGTCTTCCCTCGCAGTAAAGAAAGCACACCTGCTAAGTGCCGAGCTAATCGATAGGTAGGAGCATCGATTTGACTCACTATAGGGCGTAACGAAGCACCAGGTTTATGTATCTTTGGAAACCCGTACAACTTTGGTGGCACCGGGTAAGAAGGCACTAAACATTTCACATCCAGATTAAGATTTTCAGAGTGCTTACTTATCAGCTCGGCTGTCGTTTTTACTACTTTCGCCGTTGGATCTCGCTTAACAAGCTTGTATGTTGTAGCGTCTGACACAAGAACGGTGTAAAATATCTTATCTGTTTAAAGGTAGTTTAATACTCTCTGTTTTTTAAATATTATAATTAGTAATGAGGTAGCCTGGGAGTTTTTCTTTGCAGCGTTTCTTTTCTCCTCAGTACGCCTCATTTGTAAAATGCTGCTTGGTAAATTATTAGAATAAAATAATTAAACTCTTCTGGCACATGTGTAACTGTCTTTACAGCTTAGGCCCATCTGGCATGTATGTACACCTTTATTTATGTTTTTTCAAAAAAATGGTTAGTTTGCACAAATTGTAACTTTGACAGAGAAAAATACATCTTTTCTCAGTCCTCCCGTGACCATGGAAAGCTGGAAAGCTTCCGCAACGTCGGGAACTAAAATGAGATAATATACGCGATATAATCCGTTAAATTGTTTTATTTTAGTGAAAACGTGTTAAATTATAATAGTTTTATTATTATTCATCAATTAAAAAACCTGAACTGCAATATTATGGAATCCTACGGACACTTAAGTAGATGAACTAAAAAATTGCTTCCAGGACGTGGTGAGAGTTTAGAGGGAAAAAAGAAGGATTTGATGGAAAGGTAAATATAAAAAAGATAATTAATTTACTCGAGCAAACCGAAACCTATTGAATTCAATAATAATAAATGTATTTTCACTAATCTTGTTTCAGGTTAAAACTAAACGATGAAAACAATAACTTTTGTAGTACAAAAAGTGGTAGATCCCATAATTTTCGTACATTTCACGGAAAACAATTATTCTCTTCATTATTGCATCCAAATACGCAGCACTGACGCATTATTGTATTAAAATATTCTCTTAACTATTTTAAACTCAAATTATAATATTTAGAGCATTGAAGGACTTGTCAAAAACCGTTTACGGTTTATGCTAGTGCTGCACTCTGGCGGCAGAACATTGCAGTAATACTCCCTATTAACAGATAACGTTAAAATTGCACAGTCAGCTGCAGAAATATACACGATTAGTGCGTTCAAAAATATCTTCCCTAGACTCGTCCCCGTCAATATAGAGTTGAGGGAAGATATTTTTGAACGGACAACTGATGCATATCTTTTTGCATCCGACTGTATCTTATTGTGATTGGTGATTGTGATATCTTTTTACCATTTAGGCGATATTTATAACCGATTTCCAAAATGGAGCTGGTTCTCAATTTGGTTATTTGTTTTTTAGGATACAGTCCGGAATCGAACCCGCGCTGGCCGCGGCGCATGCCCGCTGAGATGTCACACGTACTATGATGGCGGCTTGCCAACTGGTAGGGCTGCTCCCACTAATTGCCTGCGAAGCTGAATGTCCTGGGTTCAAATCCCGGTAAGGGAATATTTTGAAAGAAAGAAAGGCAATCTTTATTTTAGCGCATATCATGTGTAGCGTAAAAATAAAATAAAAAAAAAGACGTTCAAATTGGACACCACTCAGCGTGACGTCACAGCAAGCCTGCGGTGATGATTTTCAGTGGTGCCCAAAAGAAAAAAAAAGTGTGATGAGCATAAATGTTTATTCCCAAGTCTTGGGCGTTTTCTATGTATATGAATAAATAATATCTATTAAATATATCATCGTCTAGTACCCATAACACAAGCCTTATTGAGCTTACCATGGCACTAGTTCGATTTGTGTAAAATTGACCCGTAATATTTATTTATTTATTAAAGTACTTAATTAAACAGGACTTTTTTCTATGTATGTATAAGCCACGGACGTCCACTGCTAAACATAGGCCTCCCCTATAGCTTGCCATAGGGTGGGATCCTGCGCAAACCGCATCCACCGACTACCCGCGACCCTTACGAGGTCATCCGTCCACCTAGTCGGGGGCCGTCCCACGCTGCGCTTCCCTGTGGTGCTTTTTTGATTTAGTTACCTTCAAGTATTCTGTATCACTTATTTATAATATTATAAACTTGTAAAACAATAGATTGTGAAGGACCTCCCTGTCCACTGAATCTAAAAAATAATATATATATTTTTTTTTATTTCACTAAAAAATCATATTTTGATTTTTTGTATGTGTTGTTGCGGCTTCATCACGATAAAACCGCTAAACGGATTTCAATTATTTTTGGTACACAGATATCTGGGTATACGCAGATGCTTATAGGAAAACAGGGGTTCCCATTTTCTTCTCCGCGAACGAAGTTGCGCGTGAACGAAGTAGAATGCACCCCTTCTTTCTTAGTAAGTTAAATGTACAGACATTTTTTTTTTCTTTTTTTTTCTTACATTATTATGTCGTATGGCATTTTTTGATAGAAATATCCAACAAATATTAATAATTAAGAAATAAAGTATAAAAACTAAACATGCAACTGCAACTTGACATCTAGGTTTGATAGCCAATCCCTGGCGTCCGCGGTGAGTGCGTGTAAGTCGCTCAGCTCTCCCGCAAAGCGTCTCCGGGGGCATTCCTCTACAATTTGAGCAGTTGTTTGCTCTACTGCACTAGAGATGCAACGGATAGTGGTTTGGCCGGATACCGGATACCGGATACCGGATATCCGACTGTCGCGACCGCCGGATATCCGGTATCCGGCCGCCGAATATCCGGCCAAAACATTTTAACCTAAAATACCTAAATGGAGTAAATTCGACGGCGCGCGGGTGCGATGGGCAGTGCAGGTTGCAACGTGTTTCTCGTTATAGGCATGTTGTAGGCAATTTTTGATAGAAAGATGAACTTAATTCACACTCAGTGCGCATCGAACGGTGGCACGTTATTGCTTTGTTTTTTACTTTGTAATGTTTAAAATTATTTGTGAGATTGAGTAACTTTAATATTGATTACTTTGTGGATTGCTATTAATGTTACTCAAATTTTCTCCTTATATTAGATACTAACTATCCGGTATTCGGCCGGATAGTAAATTGTGGCCGGATAGGCCGGATACCGGATAGTGACCGGATATCCGTTGCATCTCTATAGTGCACCACAGTGGCAGCTCGGTGAAGGCTTGCAGCCCCATTTATGGAGATTGACGTTACAGCGGCTGACGCCTGTCCTGATTCGGTTAAGCGTGACCCAGATCTTTCGCGGTTCTCGGTTTTTCTTACAATAACAGCAAATTGCCAAACATGAAAGTTATAGGTCACAGTATAAACCATAAAATTATGAATAACATGATAAGCGTTTTGATAACATTTTGATAATTATATTACATTTCAATTTAATAATTACACTATTAATAAGGTAGATAGTCAATTCTATTTTAATACATTTTCACTTTCATTGAATTTACATTTAATATTTACAACTTTGTAATAGTAGATATGGATATAATTGAATAGCAGCAAGTGCCAACCCTAATTTACGCAAACATTTCTAACACCTACTAGAGTGTGACAGACAGACGGACAGTCTTACTAATTATTGCGTCCATGCCAACTACTGAAGGAATGTGATTATTTCGGGTCAATCGTCTAGACGAAGTTAGCTTGGTAGAATAAGGTCACATCCCCCTATTAATGCCTTAGGCAGATATGCCTAACTAGACTATTTTCCAATTTCACCATGCACGGTTAATTACTAACGGATGATTACGACTGCTGCCGACCATTGCACACACAAACACAATAACTAACAGTTTATCTATAGCTACTATTATAAAATAGTAAAAATAAAATGTCTGTACATTGAAGATATTTTCAAAAAAATAAGCGATACGGACTATTTAAACAAATAGGTTTAACGGATTTGAACTTTTTTTGATACACGTACCCGTGGGTATCCACAGATAGTCATAAGATACTGAATAAATCAAACAAGCTATTTCAGTCCCGAGTGGTATATTGGTATATAAAAATAAAATCACACAAAATGTCTTCAATGTGGCAAGAAAAATCTTAACAGCGCGTTCTAGGATTGTGCGTTCGATTTACTAGCGCCATCTAGCTACAAATTGGAACGACTTTTGTTCCATACTAGGAAGTCGAGTTGTGCTGTGAACTTTCGTTCTATACAAGTTGTACAATACCTTTTACCCAACTACGGGCACGCTCTAGTGTGTAATAAGTTTCTGTCAAAAAAAACATTTCTTGACATGCTTTTTTTTCTACTGTACTTCTTTAATCATCCATCAACTACTCACCGAGACGATTCTAAAGATCCAAAACTCGGTAGAATTGCGTTGTTTTATTACAAAGTTCCTATGTCCTTCCGACTGCGCCATCAGACCAGCTCCATCTATGGTGCTATACTATTATATCGTTATTGAAGTTACGAAGGTACAGCAAATTTCATCCCCACCTGTCCCCTGGAAGTAATTAAAATCTTCCTTGCTAGATTTGTTGACATACCTACATAAAATTAAGACGAATCGATTGACGTAAGAATCATCAAAATCGGCCCACCCGTTTGGTCTCTAGAGTGCCAGATGGGAACAAACATACATGCATACATAGACTGATAAACACATTACCCTCCTTTGCGTCACGCAGTCGAGTAAAATGGAAGTAAAGCGGATTTGTAGAAAAAAAAATTTCGTTTTTTTTTCAGAATAATATAGATTTTTGGACTTACACATTAAAATCTCATCCAAGAAAAAAAATCCCAAATTTTCTATCTCAGATCGTTACATTTTTGTTCAAGCAATCCACTCATTTTTGTCTTTTTAGATTTTTGTAACATGGTGACCTCGAGGAGAACCGTGGCACAGGAAGCCGTCTCTATCGAAATGCCGCGGATCAAAAGCAATGGAAAACTGTAGTTGAGGCCCTATGCTCTTCGAGGAGTTAAAGGTACCAAGAAGAGAAGAAGAAGTATTAGGTGGTGGCTATGGCCAATATAATCGGGGTCACAGAGAGGATGGGAGACGATCGAGTCTTCAAGGTTTATCAGGGGCGACCGAGTGGAAAACGTCTAGTTGGCCGTCCAAGACACCACTGGTAAGACGAGGTGCATCCTTGAAACACCCGATTGGCGGGAGATGGCGCAAGAGAGGAATGGCATTCTCTTCTGTCGGAGGCCAAGATCCTTTTTCGATCACTGAGCCAGCGTAGTAGTAGTATTAGATAGAGGTAACAAATTATCTTCCTTCCTAACAAATATAACCTTCTTAACAAATGTTTGAAATCCCATTGAAAACCAAAGGCATTTCGTCACAAAGGTATCTAAGAAGCTGATGCGGAATAAACTTTCGAAATACCCGTTCCCCAAAACAGATATGGACACTTTCTGTGCCAAGAGTTCTCACGGAACTGTTGGAACAAATACTTTTCCAACTATTATATGACGTCATTGTTTTATAAAACAAAAGCGAAGTGCTTAAAGCGTGCTTATTATGTATTTACGTATGTAAAATTGTACATAATAACCAGTTACAAGAGATGAATGGAAGAAAAAATCATGTTGAGAATAACCAGTTAAGTGCAATCAACTTATCACACAATGAAAAATACCAATTAAAAAACGATTTATTCAACTCACATGCAAGACTGTCGGGCACTTTTGTCTTAAATTTGAAATTATCATCTTCCTAATTTACTTTACATTATCTCCTGGTGGCTTAAGTCTTTTGGTGAATACATAATTATTTCTTTCGAATCCAAATTTGATTTTAAATTTTCAGTTAATCGTCTGAGATAAAATTTTAATGTCGATAATCACATTAGCGACGTATTCAGGTATCCGCCATCTTTAGTTTTCTTTCCGAATATAGTCACTTATAGTGTGACCAACACCCAACACCGCCGCACCACGCCTTAGGTATGCGAGCGGTGAGAAGGGGGGAGCAGACGACGGCGGAATAACGAATCAGCGACTGCTTCACCCCCGTCTCGCCACTCGCATACCTAATACGTGGAACGGCGGTGTTGGTCACACTATAGCACAACTATATCATTTCTCATTTGAGTAATACCATTTTTGGAGAGCAACATGTTTTTGTACATTCACTTAGTGAATGAAGATACTTATAATCATCTTCGCCAGTCTGCAATACTGTCATCACTTTGTTCTGAATGAGCTCGTAGATTCACTTTATCGAGTAGTCGGAGTACGACTATAATTTTTCGTCGCTCCAGAGCCTCCAGTACTATAATCACTATTGTTTATCACTTGCGTGCTTGTGTATACTTGCAAACATTCAGATAAATTAATACTTTTGTAAGTATCTGCAAGCGAAGCACTTGATGCGTACGAATTTGTTCCTACGCAAGACTTTGGAACGAGCACGCTATCCAAAGCGTCGTCAAAACCTAAATCTAAATTTAAAAGAAACATAAAGAACGTGAAACTGTGTAATCTTTCCTTTACTCTCTTTCTATAGTAAATTATGAATGCTAGTCCAACGTTCTTCTTGTCTTTGAAATTTGATGATCCGGATTGTCCTTGGTCGGACTTCTAATGTTACGTCAGATTCTTGTGGTGTTTGCTATTAGCTGTTCTGGACTATCAGCTTGATTGTATCGCTCTTGACAACAATCGCATAGGTTATCGAAGGCCACGTCATGGGGTATAGGCGGCTCTTCTAGTATGACTTTCAATTCTTCGGCCGTTTGCTTGAAATCTTTGATTTTATCACTCTTCAAGCCCTGACTCTCGCAATTTCTTATTAAACCAAGTACAGCAGCGAGTTGTTGCTTTAGTTTTCGCCTACTCTCCTTCGCCAACAATATTTTATCATCCTTTACAATTTTAGGTTCTCCGCAGATAATACATTTCGCGTTAGCTTGTTGTTCGTTGTATAATTTGCATATAACACATACTTTGTCTACATGCAAATCATCTGGAACTTGATGTTTTTGTGACAAGAGGCTTAGTTTTTGTTTTAAGTCTGATGCGGTCTGTTTAAATTCCTTAAAAATATCAGTTTTGGCAGTTTTTTTCTCGTATTTCTCGGTTGCGCTAAGTACTTTATTAAGGTTCTCTTTTAATTCTGCAATAGCAACGTTTTCCTGTTCTATTTCTTCTTTTGTTAACTGTCTTGTATCTTCAGGTCCTGACTCTTCTATTCCCGTATAATTTTCATCATCAAGTTTTACCTTTTTGTTCGCTTTTTTCTTCCTTTCCTTAATTTTACATTTTACTTCCAATACCTTCTTGAGTCTAAAAAATTCTTCCCTTGCTACCTCTTCTAATTCGCATAAAATATAATGTATTGTCTGTTCAGTTCTTGGTATGATGATTTTCCCCAAAACATTGAACTTCCTATATTGGAAAAAAACGCTTTTATTCTTAATTCATAGATTTACTGTGTTTAAGTTTTTAGATAAGAAAGCTGTCAATGGTAGATTCCATTTACTGAAGTTGTTTTAAACGTCCAATTCGTACTTATACCTTCTTTTTTCCAGAAAGAAAACAGTTTTTTTATGACATAGTAGGCAAACGAGCAGACGGATCGCCTAATGGTAGGCGATCACCATCGCCCATAGACACCTGCAACACTAGAGGAGTCACAACTGGCACTACGCTCTTTTCTTGAAGGCTTGAAGGTTGCATCGGTCCGGAAACATTGCCGGGGTCCATTTATTCCGCAGTTCAGCCGTGCGAGGCAGAAAAATTCTAGCAAAATATATAATACCAACCATCTAAGTGGTAGGAATGGAAATATTGTCTCGTATGACGATGGCGGAACGATGCGGTAGGGATCAATTCGAACAATTCCTCAGAGCACTCCTCGTTATACAAGCGATAGTAAATGCAGAGCGAGGCTACATCCCTACGCAATTATAACACCGTTAAATGTTTAGCTGAAAAACGCCATTTAGTTTCGTCATCGATCCAAAGTATGGCTATGGAAAGTACTCTTATTTTACTGGTGAGAGCAAAACTTTGTTTTAAAGGCGTACCTAGGTTAACGCACAGTTATGTAAGAACTCGTTATCTAGAATTGTAGATCATATAGGTCGGGTATTTTTGCGGAAGGTTTATTTATATTATAATCATAAAACATTTATTTGCTTAAATAGGGTCATGTTACGGATATTAGATACATAGATTCCTCATTTGCCCCCTACAGCATAAAAAAGAACAAAACACGTAGTACAGTAACAATTAATTCGTACACAGCTCATAGGAAATAAATTGTAACATTTAAATAACTAATTTTGCAGTGCTTTGTCACGATTAAAGAGTTCAATAATTAATATTTTCTTCTGTTTCCGCGATTATTACTCATTGAAATAAAACAATTTAACGGATTATATCGCGTATATTATGTCATTTTAGTTCCTGACGTTTCGGAAGCTTTCCAGCTTTCCATGGTCACGGGTGGACTGAGAAAAGATGTATTTTCCTCTGTCAAAGTTAAAATTTGTGCAAACTACCCATTTTTGAAAAAAACACAAATAAAGGTGTACATACATGCCAGATGGGCCTAAGCTGTAAAGACAGTTACACATGTGCCAGAAGGGCCTAATTATTTTATTCTAATAAGTTACCAAGCAGCATTTCACAAATGAGGCGTAGTGAGAAGAAAAGAAACGCTGCAAAGAAAAACTCCCAGGCTACCTCATTACTAATTATAATATTTATAAAACAGAGACTATTAAACTACTTTTAAACAGATAAGATATTTTACACCGTTCGGAAATTAAGGTTTTGCAGTCCTGTGTCGCGCTTGTTCCTTGATGAGATGTATTACAGGATCCCAAGCTGGTGGTAGTGACAATCCATCTTCTGTATTGAAATTAGGATGCTTTTTAATCTCAATAGCCTCGCGTAGCATTCTGGGAAAATATCTTTTTTCTTTGGCAAGGATAGAAGGTACACATGTGTAACTGTCTTTACAGCTTAGGCCCATCTGGTATGTATGTACATCTTATTTGTGTTTTTTTCAAAAATGGGTAGTTTGCACAAATTTTAACTTTGACAGAGGAAAATACATCTTTTCTCAGTCCACCCGTGACCATGGAAAGCTGGAAAGCTTCCGAAACGTCGGGAACTAAAATGAGATAACATACGCAATATAATCCGTTAAATTGTTTTATTTCAATGATTCACTAATTGTAAATAATAATTATTTATTACTTCTACATAGATGGGTTTATAATACATAGGTATTTTCTGGGTTTTCCCTAATCCTTGCAACAAATGTTGGATCGTATTGTATGTCTCCCAGCAAACATTTCTCTCAATGTAAGTTTTTTTCTTTCTTTCTAACTGACTATTCGAAAGTGCTTATACCTAGACTTACTTAAATAAAAGCATATTTTGATTGATTGATTGATGACGTCGTACATATCCGGGGACGGCTTTTTGTATAGACATTGACAGTTCTATTCCTTTTAAAAGTCTTTGCTATGGGTAACAGTCAGTACTCGTGTCATTTTGACATTTGAGGCGTGTAAAGTATTGTACTTGTCAGGTATATCATGCAATCCCAGTGCAACAGAAAGAGGTTTTGAGTGGTATTATGACAAGTGGGCTCATTTGTTGACCTTAATGAGGTTATGAGCTCATTGATGGCTTTAATGAAGTTTTCAGTTCATGTATGAGTTCGTTGATGACCTTAAAGAGGTTTTCCGTTCATGTATGAGCTCATTGATGGCCTACATGAGGTTTTGAGTTCATGGATCAGTTGGTTAATGGCCTTAATAAGTTTTTTAGTTCAAGTGTGAGCTTATTGAAGGCCTTAATGAGGTTTAGATCTAATGTATGCGCTTGATGATGATCATAATGAGGTTTTGAGGTCATGTATGAGCTCATTGAAAGCCTTGATGAGGTTCTGAGTTCTTGTGACGTACAGTGACGTTCTTTAATTTGGGACCGAGTTAAGGTTGACAGTCCTGTCATATCGAATAGGAATTCAAAGAAGATTTTTGGGAAAAGGGTTCCAAATTAAAGCACGTTACCGTATCTAAGTGTAACGCTCAGTGAGTAAGTGGTTGTTGTCAAGCTGTTTGTTGTTGATCTAATCTAAACAATAGAAAGATGTTTTCTAATTAAAATTTTAAATAATCAACTTCCTATTTATTTTACGTTTTTTCCTGGTGTACAGGTCCTTTGAGAATATCATAATTTCTTCAATGGAAACCAAATTTGATTTTACAAGAAATTTCACAGTTTTCGTCTTAGAAAAAATGGAATTCCGGTCGCAGATTCTGGTATCTACCATCTTTATACACTCACGTTCTTGTGATTTTAGGTTAGCTTTCTTTCCAAATGTAGTCGATTAGCGCAACTCTGTCGTTTCTCATTTCAGTAATACTAGTTTTAGAGAGTAACATGAATTCGTAGATTCGCTTAAGTAAATTAAAAAATGTCAAGAGATTTATTTTATTATCATCTTTGTCGGTGTACAATACTATCATTACTTTATTCTAAGTGAGTTCTTAGATTCAATTTCCCCATAAGCGAGCATATCATTTTTCGTCACTTTAGAGCCTCCAACTGCGTGCATACTTGCGAACATTCAATAGTTCTGTAAATATCTGCCAACGATACACTCCTCACATGAATTTGTACCCCCGGAAGACTTTGGAGCGAGCAAGCACTGTTACGCTATCCAAAGCATCGTAAAAACTTATATCGAAGTTTAAAGAACCACACTCTCAAAGTATACGATTTCTTATAGGGAGTCGTAACACTGTGTAATATTTGCCTTTAGGTATACCTGTTTATCTCTATCTATCGTTTCTTATGGATGCTAGTCCAAAGCTCTTCTTGTCTTTGCAACTCATGTCCCGGATTGTCCTTGGTCGTTAATTTTACTTGGAGTGGTCTTCTATATTCCTTCTAATTATAATTTTGTACGTTACTCGGAGTCGGTTATATCTGGGTTACGCACTTGAGGGACTTCAGTCCTCCGTCTCAAACACTTCTAATGTTATATCAAATTGTTTTCGCAGTTTCTGCTCGCTATTCTGGACTATCTGGCAGCTTGATTGTATCGCTCTTTACAGCTATTGCATAACTTATCCAAGTCGACATCACGGGGTATATACGGTTCTTCTAGTATGATTTTCAATTCAAAGGCGATTTGCTTAAAGTCTTTGATTTTATCATCCTCCAAGCCCTCGTTCTCGCAATCTCTTACTAAACTAAGTGCAGTGTCGAGTTGTTGCTGTAGTTTTCTCCTGCCCTCTTTCGCCATCAACACAATTGTATCGTCCTTCATAATTTTAGGTTCACCACAGATTATACACATTGCATTAGCTTGCTGTTCATTGTATAATTCCTTACATATTTCACATAGTTTATCTACATCCACATCATCTGGTATTTCATGTATTGGTGGCAAGAGGCCTAGTTTTTCTTTCAAGTCGGATGTGGTCTGTTTAAATTCTTTGAAAGTAACAGGCTTAGCAATATTTTTCTCGTATTCTTCGGCCGCGCTGAATACTTTACTAAGAGTTTCTTTTAATTCTGTGATTGCAGCGTTGTCCTGTTCCATTTCTATCTCTTTTAACTGTTTCTGTTTGTCTTCTAGGTGTATAGGTCCATCACAAATGATACATGATGGTGGTGGGTTTTCAATTACTTTACGAAGTGTTTTATTTAATTCTGCGATAGCAGCATTAGTTTGTTCTATTTCTTCCTCTGATTTAACCTCAAACATGCATGATCCACACAATTCTGAATCATTATCATCATAATCAATTTTTACCTTTTTTTTACCTTTTTTCTTCCTTTCTTTAATTTTACATTTTACTTCCAACACCTTCTTGAGTCTAAAGAATTCTTCTCTTGCTATTTCTTCTAATTCGGATAAAATATAATGTATTGTCGTTTTAGTTCTTGGTACGATGATTTTTCCCAAAACATTGAACTTCCTATATTAGAGAAAAATGTTTTGCTTTTATTCTTGATTCATAGATTTACCGTGTTTCTTAAGTTTTAGGATATGAAAGCTGTCATTGGAAGATTTCTTTTCATAAAGTTTTTGTGCAAATATAATTTAGTTTAGGCGATAATTACCTTCCGATAGGTGAAAAATATTAAAACAATGTTAAAGATTCCGGGGAATTGAGGATTTCTTCCTTTTATGAAGACAACTTAGTGAAACTGACGAATAAGGAATCTGTTGAATTCAGAAACTGTCTAATGAGTAAACTGGTGAATCAGAAAAACTTACGAGTAAGGAAACTCACCAGTGGTACGCTAACACTGGTAGAGCACTACCTCATTCAAACGGTATTGCTCTAAGAAGTGCCGGGCGATAATAAGCGGGAGAAGTTGATGGCCTGTGGAGCCCCTTATAGACCTGTGCCCCTATGGAATATAGGGTTTGATTGGGTTATAAGAGGGTCCTGCTCCTCTGGATGGCGGTCATCTGCTATGCAGATGACACAGTGATTGCGGTCCGAACTTGAGGAGGCCTTACGTAGAGCGGCGGTCGCAGCAGACCTTATGGTCACCAGAATTAGCCTGCTAGGGCTGACGGCCCTTCCGAAGACTGAAGCCATAGTCTTCGGGGGAGGGGTTGGCGGCCGACCTCTGCGAAATAGTACATTTTGAGTATATTTTAATAGTTAAGTTGTTTTTTTTTTTTATATTTGTAAATGTACCGTAATTGTGACTTTCACTAGTCTCACCTGAACTACTGGAAGTAGGAATATACATTTTAAAATACATTCCTTTAGAGGTCCACTATGGACATTTTCTTTGAAATTGGAATTGTACATTGACACACTCGCGGGCAAAAGCGAGTAGTTTTATAAAACAGGTAGGACAATTTTTGTGCCATCAATTGTTTAGGAGATTTTTTGAAACAAAAAAAATCTAAAAGTTCTATGACATCTTACAGAATTAATAGAAAGTGCTCAATGTGTGCTTTTAATAAAATAAAAAAAATACATATAAAAAAATATTTATTGGTCTCAAATTCATAACGGTAATGAATCTTCTCTTAAATTTTAAATTATTGGCTTCCATATTTATACTATGTATTTTCCTGGTACCAACAGTCCCATGGAAAAACCGTAATGATTTTAATAGGATCCAAATTTGATTTTAATTTCACAGTTTTCATCCGAGATAAAATATCGCGTATTACAATGCCACCGATTCTTAGATTTCTTTCCCAATATAGTCAATTAACTGAATAATATCATTTCTCATTTCAGTAATACTAATTTTTGAGAGCTACATTTATTCGTAGATTCACTTTTGTGAATTGAGAGACTTATTGCCATCTTCGTCTGTCTGAAATACTGTCATCACTCTGTCCTGAATGAACTTGTGGATCCACTTTTTCGATTATTTTTAGTGTGGCTATATTTTTTTGGTCATTGCAGAGCCTTCAATACCATAACAAAATCAATACAACATCACTATTGTTTATTATTTGCGGGCTTGTGTATGCTTGCGAACATTCAGAAGGATTAACGGTTCAGTAAGTATGTGTAAACGATACACTCGATACATATAAACTTGTACCTCTGTAAGACTTTGAAGCGCGCTCTGTAACGCTATCCAAGTCAAAATCTACTTGGTTATAACCTCCGTCTAAAAACTACTAATGTTACTGTAGATTCTTGTGGTGTTGCTATTATGGACTAACAGCTTGATTGTATCGCTCTTTACAGCTATTGCATAATTTATTCAAGTCCACATCACGGGGTATAGGTGGTTCTTCTAACATGGCTCTCAATTCTTCGGCTGTTTGCTTAAATTCATTGATTTTATCATCCGCCAAGCCCTGGCTCTCGTTATCTCTTATTAAACCAAGCACAGTATCGAGTTGTTGCTCAAGTTTTCTCCTGCTCTCTTTGGCCACCAACAGAATTTGATCATCCTTTACAATTCTAGGCTCACCACAAATTATACATTTTGCGTTAGCTTGTTGTTCATTGTATAATTCCTTACATATTTCACATAATTCTTCTACATCCACATCATCTGGTATTTCATGTTGTGGTGGCAAGAGGCTTAGTTTTTCTTTCAAGTCAGATGTAGTCTGTTTAAATTCTTTGAAAGTATCAGGTTTAGCACTAATTTTCTCGTATTCCTCGGTTGCGCTGAGTACGTTGCTTAGGGTGTCTTTTAATTCTGCGATAGCTGCATTTTCTTGTTCTATTTCTATCTCTGTTAAGTATTTTTTTTTCTCTTCTGGATGCATAGGTCCATCACAAATGACACATTTTGCCTCTTCACATAATTCGCATGATTCTGATTCATTTTCATCGTTACCAAGTTTCACCTTTTTGCTAGCTTTTTTCTTCCTTTCCTTAATTTTACATTTTACTTCCAATACCTTCTTGAGTCTGAAAAATTCTTCCCTTGCCACCTCTTCCAATTCGCATAAAATATAATGTATTGTCTGTTCAGTTCTTGGTATAATGATTTTCCCCAAAACATTGAACTTCCTATTAGAAAAGATTTTTTGCTTTTATTCTTGATTTACAGTGTTCAAGTCTTTGGATAAGAAAGCTGTCAATGGTAGATTCCATCTGCTATGGTTTTTGTGAAAAAAAAATGTAACAAATACGTACGTGCATGTACTTTCTTTTTTGCGACGATTTTACCTATTAATGTGAATTTATAACGGTAGTCATATATAATCAAACCGTGTACTGGCGCAGTCAGAAATCTTGGTTTTGTTGCCCACTAGCCGAAATAAAATAACAATTAGATGTAAACAATAGACGGTCTTTTCGCTACCGAGCGTTTCATTTTAGATAAATTTAGGGAAACGGAGAGAACTTTGAAAAACCATTTTGATTAATAGGAGTCTGATGATGCTATGTATGTACGGAACAAAATTTACACGTTTGACGTTTTTTGTAGTTTCTCTAAAATGATTGTTTTAAGCCAAAAGACTGAAAATATCACTTGGATGCACATTTAGTTCTTTGAGAAACATAACACGTTCACTGTTCCCGTACAAAACTTGTTGCATGAGCATTGAGCAACCCAATATGGATTAGTGACTCCATGATGAGGCATGTACTCCCGACAAAGAATGGATAGCATACATTTTTTTGAAAGTGACTACAATTGAAATATCTATATTTTTGCAATTTTCGGATCACGTATTATTAAAAAATGTATATTATTAGCAATTAGTGATCTGTTAGGCGGAATAAAGTTAATTCCTTTGCTTTGTTTTTTTAGGCAATTAAAAAAAGTGTTAACGAGTCACATTGGTAGTTTACATTTGTGTCGTAACTAGTGGCGGGTAATAATAAGGACACGATAAAAAATAAACTGTGACTAGAAAAGTACAACTGTGACTGGTCACCACGGCACGTTACAAAATCACGTAGGTTATGTGAGCAACAAGTGTGATAAAATCACGGTAAAATTGTTAAAACTATCTAAAATCATTTCTGTATGTAATTTTTACGTGGGAGCGAGGGTTAGTTGTGAGTAACAAAATCACATTGTTTTTTTTACAACTGGTGCGAGAGCCACGGTGATTGATATTTAATTGTAACGCTTTTTACCATCTCTAGTTATGACTACGTTACAAAGAACCCACAGATGTAGAAAGGTTTTTAAATTTATTCTACCTCAAATTGCGCTTAGGCCCGTATAGAATGAGGTAGTTTTATTTTATTAAAATCGGTGGATAAAATTAAAAATAATTGAAAAGCACAAAATATGTTCCTCGTAATTTTGCAAATATGATCAGATAGTTTGATAAAATTAGGGGGTAAAAAACATGAAATGTTGTCCATTGCCCACCATTGGGAACATCCGGACAGGGAACGTATAAATATTTCCTTATTTTATCCTTAACAATTGCTCCGGCTGATAATGTACACTACGCAAAATGCTAACAACACGCATAAGGTACATACGACTAGCATCAAAGCATCATATAGTTTGTGGCACCCAAAGTCACAAAGTAGTTCGGTACACGTCTGTATGTTAGATGAATAAGAGTCTGTTCAAACTATTTGGCAACTTTGCGTGGCCACTATCTATTTTTCTGGCTGTGCAGTCGCCGTCAAAAATATGTTTATATTTTTGCACCTTATCCCATTATTTTCTTTATTATTCCCTTATAAGGTGAAAAGTGTAAACATATCTTTGACATCAACTGTACTTTAACAGCCGAAGCGTTATCAATAATATAAAAGCAAAAGTGTGTTTGTAGGTTTGTTCTTCTTTGCCGCGGTAACGGGATAACGGATTTAATTGATTTTCTTTTATGTAGGTGATGACGTCCTTTCTCTTACCATCCTCAACCAAGTTTTGCTCGGTCGTCAGAGACGCGATGAACAGACACCGGTGGTGGCAGTTCATGAAAACTAGGTATAAAGCATCCACATCCACCGATGACCACGATCCTCAGTCATAAGGGAGCGACCACACAGAGAGAGAGGTGATGACTTACGCACTGAAACGTAGATCACAATGGGCTCGAGGTCACTTAGAGAGCAACGGAGAGGGAGTTGCTTAGCGGGATCGAAACAAAAAAACATGGAAGAACCAGAGGAACTGATAAAACCCAAAGGATATCAAAACTTAGTGGCAATGGGCAGGACTCATTGCTCGCAGAACCAACGGCCGCTGGAGCCAATGAGTTTTTGAGTAGCGACCACGCACCGAAAGATGCACGGTGGGTAGGGCCTCCACAAGGTGGACTTATGACCTGACAAAGGTTGCTGGAGTTTGCTGGAAGCGGCACAGGACCGGCCATAGTAGTGCTCTTTGGCAGAGGCCTATTTCCAGCCGTATCTCTAATGGCTGATGATAATTATGCTGATGAGGATCGAAGTCGAATAGAGGCTGGAAAGTGTTCTAGGCTTCTCTTTATCCCTCGAAATGCATGGATCCAGGGGGATAAGTAAAATGATGATTTTCATTGTTTACTATAACTAAAGTTAGTGTTATATTAGGGACAAATTGAAAGCGAACGAGTGCGAAATTCGACACCCCAAGACGGCGGCTACACCACATTTCATTTATTTGAGCCTGAACTGTCCCACTGATGGGCAAAGGCTTCCCTCTCATTCTTTTTTTCGTCCCTATTTAAGGCAGCAACGGACTCCACATAGTTACAAATATTTTTGAACTGCTAAATACAGTAAATTTTGAGTACATTATTTTCAACATTTGTAAAAGTACACCCGCCATTCTGGCTCACCTGAACTACTGGAATTAAAAATATTGAATTTAAATCACATTCCTCTAGAGGTGCATTATGGAAATTTCCTTTAACACTCGAATTGTCCGCTGACATAGCCAATGGCAAAAATGAATAGTTCCATTAAACAGGTAGGACAATTTTTGTCCCAACAATTCCTTAGAAATTTTGAAAGAAAAAAGTTCTAGCAGATCCATGTTCTCACCATTGTTAGAACAAACTGAAAGCGCTCAATGATTACATAAAAACAAAAACTACATATGAAAAATAAAAATTTATTAATCTCAAATTCGAGACTGTCATGCACTTTTGTCTTAAATTTAAAAATTTTGACTTCCTATTTTACGTAGTCTCCTGGTGCCAAAAGTAATTTGGAGAATACATAATTATTTCAGTGGACTACATCTTAGATTTTAATTTCACATTTTTTATCTGAGATAAAACGTAGCTTATCACGATGCCACTTATTCAGGTATCCACCATCTTTAGCTTTCTTTCCAAATGCGGTCACTCAGCGCAACTATATCCTTTCTCATTTCAGTAGTAGTACCAAGTACCAATTCTGGAGAGCTACATGTATTCGGAGATTCACTTTAGTGAATTCACTTATCATCTTTATCAGTCTACAATACTGTCATCGCTTTCTTCTGAATGAGCTCGTAGATTGACTTTTCCGTTTAGTTTGTGTGTGCCTCTCATTTTTCGTCACTCCAGATAATCCAATACTATAATCGCTATTGTTTATTACTTGCGCGCTTGTGTATACTTGCGAACATTCAGAAGAATTAATCGTTCTGTAAGTATCTGCAAACGATACACTCGATCCATATGAATTTGTACCTCCGCAAGACTTTGGAGCGAGCACGGTCATACTATCCAAAGTGACGTCAAAACCTAAATCAAAATTTGAAGAAACACAATCTCTAATCATACGATTTCTTATGGGGATTCGTGAGACTGTGTAATCTTTGTCTTTAGGTTTTTCCACTACTCTCTTTCTAGGGTAAATTATGGATGCTAGTCCAACGTTTTTCTTGTCTTTGTAACTTGATGATCCGGATTGTCCTTGGTCGTCATTTTGATTCGAGTAGTCTTCTAATTTCCTCTTAATCGTGACCTCTCTTCGTTTCTCAGAGACGGTCCCATCTGGATTACGTACTTGAATGACTTCAGTTATTTCCTCCGTTTCAAAGACTCCTAATGTTACGTCAGAATCTTGTGGTGATTGCGGTTCGCTGTTCGTGATAGGTTTGTCAACTTCTGGTTCAGGACTAGCAGCTTGATTTTTTCGCTCTTTACAGCTATTGCATAGTTTATTCAAGTCCGCATCACGAGGTATAGGCGGTCCTTCTAGTTTGACCTTCAATTCTGCGGCTGTTTGCTTGAAGTCTTTGATTTTATCATCCGCCAAGCCCTGGCTCTCGTAATCTCTTACTAAACCAAGTACAGTATCGAGTTGTTGCTTTAGTTTCTTCCTGCTTTCTTTCGCCACCGCTACCATTTTATCATCATCCTTTACAATTTTAGGTTCACCGCAGATAATACATTTTGCATTAGCTTGCCGTTCATTGTATAACTCCTTGCATTTTTCACATAGTTTTTCTACATCCACATCATCTGGTATTTCATGTTTTGGTGGCAAGAGGCTTAGTTTTTGTTTTAACTCAGATGTGGTCTGCTTGAATTCTTTAAATGTATCAGGCTTAGCAGTCTTTTTCTCGTATTCCTCGGTTGCGCTGAGTACTTTACTAAGGGTGTCTTTTAATTCTGTGATAGCAGCGTGTCCTTGTTGTAATTGTTCCTCTGTTATCTGTTTTTGTTTATCTTCTGGATGCATAGGTCCATTACAAATGATACATACTGGTAGTGGTGGTGTTGGTGGCAGTGGTGGTGGTTTTTCAATTTCTGTAGGTAGCGGCGGCTGCCGTGGTTTTTCCACTGACGGTAACTTGGGAGGTTCTGGAGGTAGATGTACCTTCGGCTTTTCTGGCAGTTTTTCTACTTGTTCTTCCTCTTTACTGGTTCCTGGCTTAGGCTTCTTTTTATGTCTATATTTTACCTCCAACACTTTCTTCAGTCTAAAAAATTCTTCTCTCGCCACCTCTTCCAATTCTCCCAGAATGTAACGTATCGTTAGAGTAGTTCTTGGTATGATAATTTTCCCCAAAACATTTGATTTCCTGTAGACAATTTAATTTAAGTTTGCTTTACTGTACAAAGTTCCTTGCAAAGAAAGCTGCCGATAGTGGATTCCGTTTACTTAAGTATGTTGAGTCATTGAAAACAATACCCTACATCATTAATACGCCATTATATTTTGCAATATGTACATCACTCTTAACCCTAAATATTATTTATCGCCCTGACTACTGAAGTCCCGATGGAAAGTTTCCCATTATTTCGAGACTTCCCACCAGGAAAGGTTTCGGTAATCTCTCAAAATTCCCAAGGGTTGTCTTGAGCAGAGCGCTCTTTATCGATAAGATCGCCTATTATATACCGTAGTTTATGTTAAGGTTTATGTAGTACCGTTTCTCTTGGTGTACACTAAAGAATAGTTGTATTATATTCCTCATACCACATTTCCCAAAATGGAAACTCATTTAACTATTATGAAAATTCTCACTTTTATTTTAAATTTACCAGTATTTGGAAACTTTCCGCAACTTGCCCATCTGCGTGCTTGACAAAGCACGAAGAGAATTGTTAATCGATATCAATTTTATTTCAAAGATCCGGATTGAAAGTGTAATCTAATGAAAATTCCTCAATAAAAAATACACAGAATCATCAATTTATTTAAAGTCACCTGTTATCCGCTACATCCTTGCAACAAAACTTAGATAAACCTTAATTTGAAAGGATTTATTAACGCTCTGTTTACGGTATTATTTAGGGTTTTTAACGGCTATGAACGGTTGATTACCTATCAATTCATGGCCATTGACATTCGTAATCAATCGTTGATAACTAACAAAGCGTAGAGAGTAAACGTAAAACATTATTTGCATAATGATTGTTTTTATCTTCATTTCTGTAGTTTGATTACTAAGAGTTGCTTCCGCCATGAATATTATAAAAATATAAATAAAAAATCAGTCATAGTCAATTATTATATAATCAGAAATTTACGGCTTTTGAAAAAAATAGTAGAAGTATAACAAAATAAGAACGAGGCTGAATGAAATTCAATTTGGATCGCCACGATAAATATTGCTTCTTTTATTCAAAAAGCAATATTAATCATTTAAAATGGGGTGTTTTTAAATAACACTCGCGAGTTTCCCTTATTTGTACTCTTATTCTATTTATCTTGTTCTTCTTTTATTTTCTTTACATTCTTAGATTCATCTTCAACTGTATTCAAACGATCACTATTTTCCCACAGCTCTTTGTTAGCAGCATCTTCTAGTTTTAATACATCTGGGTCATGTCTACTGTCTTCAATAGTGATAACCTCTCTTTCTTCTTGTATAGTACCATCTGGATTCAAGTATCGTCTTATCCGGGTTATAACTCTTACCTTAGTTTCAAACAAACCGTATTCGGGGTTGGAATCTACGGCATCTTCCTCACATCGTTCACATTTGTCATCACATTCTTGATCTAAAGCGGGGACATTTTTATCTGGTTTTATGCTACAACATGGTTCAGATATATCAGGCTTTTGTTTTGGTTCTTGATCAATGCATGTATCACACGGCTTCGGTTCCTGTTTTAAGGTATCCTGGTTACTGTTTGAACATCTACAGCATTCACAACTTTGTGCTTTCGATAAATGTGGACATCTAGATATTTTTTTAACAGAATGGTTGCATTTCGGTGATTGCTCAGATGTGTCACAGGACAAACTACAGCAGTCTGCTATCGGAGGATCTTGTTTTTGATCAATATCGTCTTTATTGTTAGCAGAACAACAATCGTCTGAGTTCGACATTGTGGTTGATTTACGTTTAATCGATATTAGTGATTTTGTTTCGGTAATGTTATACACAATATCAAGTTTATTTTTATCTCCGTATCTCAGATTTTAATAAAATCGAATTGTTTGTACAGAAAAAATCAAGTATTACAAATTAAATTGCTTCTTTGCTTTGAAACTTTCTAAGGAGCGCATTTAATTAGCATAAGCAATCAGGAGAGAAAAAATAGTGTGTGAATCCATACTTTTCGTTCTAAGGTCTTAAATGCTCTTTGAATTATTGAAATAACTACGAATTTCCACTCGGTATCTCTTTTTTAGTTAAGTTTGTAGTAATTATGAATCAAAAACCAGCTATAGACAGTTATTGTAAAATATTGGCAGATATACAACAAATGAGCACGAGATTGTATGTAATTCCATTTGAATCGCCACAGCGAATATTGCTTGTTTTATTCAAAAAACAAATGGAATCTTTTATAATTGGGCGTTGTTAGAAAACCTACGTCAGTTTTCCTTATTTGTACTATTTATTTTATTTATCTTCATTTTCTTTTATTTTCTTTACATTCTTAGATTCATCTTCAACTGTATTCAATTGATCATTATTCTCCCACAGCTCTTTGTTAGCAGCATCTTCTAGTTTTAATACATCTGGGTCATGTCTACTGTTTTCAATAGTGATAACCTCTCTTTCTTCTTGTACAGTACCATCTGGATTCAAGTATCGTCTTATCCGGGTTATAACTCTTACCTTAGTTTCAAACAAACCGTATTTTGGGTTGGAATCTACGGCATCTTCCTCATATCCTTCACTTTTGTCATCATATTCTGTATTTGAAGCGGGAGCAGTTTTATCTGGTTTCATGTTACAACACGGTTCAGATATATCAGACTTCTGCTTTGGTTCTTGATCAATGCCCGTAGCACATGGCTTCAGTGCCTGTTTTAAGGTATCCTGGTTACTGTCAGAACACATACAGCATTCACAACTTTGTACTTTTGATAAATGTGGACATTTAAGCAATATTTTAACAGAATGGTTACACTTGGGTAGTTGCTCAGATTTGGCACATGTCATATCACAGCACTCTACCATCGGAGGATCTTGTTTTTGATCAGTATCATCTTTCTCGTTGGCAGAACAACAATAGTCTGGATTCGACATTGTGGTTGATTTGCGGATATACGATTTAAGTGATTTTGCCAATGGTAATATTATAGACAATTTTCAAGTTTATTTTTGTCTCTGTGTCTCAGATTTTCATGAAATCGAATCGTTTGTCCAAAAAAAAAATACATAAAGCAATACCAAATTCTACAAAGATAGTTATTTATTTGTATTGAGAATGTTATGTCTAAGGAGTGGGTATTTAATTCGTATAAAAAATCCTTACTTTTCACTCTAAGGTCTTAAACGCCCTTTAAATTATCCAAGTTCGTATTTCCGCTCGGTATTACTTTATAGTTTAGTTTTTTTCTGCATCTTTTTCATCTTCAATCGTCTCATGTGTATCTTCTTCATGTTCTATATTTTCAGGCTCTATGTCTTCAGATTCAAATTCCATCATGGATGATGAACCAGGGTCCATATCATTGTCAACATTAATTTTTACCTTTTTTTTAGCTCTTTTCTTCCTTTCCTTAATTTTACATTTCACTTCCAATACCTTCTTGAGTCTAAAGAATTCTTCCCTTGCTACCTCTTCCAATTCGCATAAAATATAATGTATTGTCTGTTCAGTTCTTGGTATGATGATTTTCCCCAAAACATTGAACTTCCTATTGGAAAATTATTTTTTGCTTTTATTCTTGATTTACCGTACATGTTTCTTAAGTCTTCGGATAAGAAAGCTGTCAATGGTAGATTCCGTTTACTAAAGTTCTTGTGAAAATATTTTTTTACAAATATGTACATATAGGTACTTTCTTTTTTCCGACGACTTATCTTAGTAACATAGCGTGATGTGATGTGATATTATCTTGATTAAAACGAACACGATTTTCACTCATCATAATAGTCGCAGTTGCGGGAGTTGTTATATTGGACAGACGAAGCGCACTATTGCTGACGGATTCAAGGAACATATCGCAAGTGTTAAGAACCGCTAGGTGAATAAGTCCTCTATTGCCGAACATTTACTAGAATTAGGACCAAAACATTGGATTGAGCTTCATAAACCCAAGATCATTTCTACGGAACGTAATTACTATAGTAGATTCGTACGTGAAGCAATTGAAATTAAGAAACACCGAAATGTCAACAGGGAAGACGGTTTCAAACTTTAATCTTCGTGGAATCCGGTTATTAGTAAATAAAAACAACATCAATCACCATGCGATAAATCGCCAGACGTCGTGAGTGTAGTTTGTCGGTATAGTGACAACCTTAGTGTTCAAATGAATAATCAAGACCAAGCGCGGGTAGATCGGAAAGCTAGCGTGGCTAGAAGATGCTGATACCCGCCTCTCCAGTTCCTTAGGACCGGTTTTAACTGGAAAGTGACAATTGTAAACGACAATCGAGTCCATACATTTTTACTTTGGTCTGTACAGATTAGCAAAAAAATAATTAAAAAGTTAGCTGTCAATGTTATGACTTTTTTTATTTTCTTCATACACCATATAGACCAAAATAAAAATGCATCCTGCCCTTCTGCCACATTGTGTAACGGTCTTTACAGATTAGGCATGTATGTACACCTTTACCCATTGGCATGTATGTACACCTTTACCCATTGGCATGTATGTACACCTTTGTTTCCTCGAAGTGGGTAGTTAGCACAAATTGTAGCACTGACAAAGAAAAATACATCTTTTTTCAGTCTACCCATGAACCCGAAAATGAGATGTTATACGCGATATAATGAGTTAAAATAGTTTTATTTAAAATAAAAATAAGTCACAACTAGGTTTTTAAAAAAAATACCCCCGTTACGCTGTCCATGTAACGCATAGTATGACATAAAACTATAAAATACTAGCGGCTGTCTGCGACTTCGTCCGCCTAAGATTCGTTTATCGCGTATAAAAGGTATTTTTCCGGTATAAATAGTAGCTTATGTCTTTACCAAAAACTCGATATTTTACTAATTTAAATATGAAGCATATTACCAAGATTTTAAGTTAATAGCGTAAAAAATATTTACTGTGCATACAAATTTTCATCCCCTTTTTCGTCCCTAAAAGAGATGAGATTTGACATACATAATAGCCTATGTCCTATTCTGATATATAAGGTACATAACTGGAAAGTTTCATAAACATTCGTCCAGTAGTTTTGGTGATTACGTGGAACGTACATACATACTGTCACGTTTATAATATAGGTGAGGATAATATAGTAAGGATTTACCTTTGAAAAACTTAAGAATCACCAGTAAACTCAGTTCTCCATACAAACGTACTTACGCTCTCATTTTCAAACGACTAGCTAGTTTGCTCTGACACTTTGTACTTAGAATAACTTAAGGTATATGCATGCTTGTAATTAGTTTATGTAGCTTCAGATACCATAGTAAGAAAAATACAGCGAATTTAGGTTTTTCATACAAAACTTGCTTTTGCTGTATTTCGTTTGTTTTATAAACTGGAGCCATATAAACTAATTACAGGCCTAGATATACCTCATGTCACTGTATATGCAAAGTTTCGTTACAATGTAACACTTAGTTTTAAAATGAGAACGCAACTTCGTTTATATGGGAAGAAAAAATTCGGCCGAGCTTGCTGCGGACTCTTAATGTTCACAATAGCCAAATGTTCAAAACTGACTAGTTACATGAGTTACAACGACCCCAAAATAAAATTAATGGTACGTTGTGTATAGATTAAGTTGAAAAACCGGCCAAGTGAGAGTCAGACTCGCGCATAAAGGGTTCCGCACGACTGTACTAAAAAAATATTAACTTAACCCAACTTAAGTGGCCGGTTAAGTTTACTTTGCATCTGGTATCTATGGCGTCGTATACAAATGAGCTGCAAACTTAACGCAATCGAAATTCAGAAACGATTTTTTTTAAATCTATGTGCCTTTAAATACCATAGTCTTCTTATAGGTTTTGCTGTAAAGTATGGATAAAGAACTATTTGCTTTATTTATTTTTCAAAATTTTAGGCCTAGTAGTTTCGGAGATAAGGGGGGGATGGTCAATTTTCGTGTATTTTCTGAAATAACTTCAAAACTATTTATTATAAAATTATAAAAATATAAATTTGACATTTTCACAATGAGCCCTTTCTTTGATATGTCACACCGATATAACTATCCCTATCCCCCAAAAGCAACACAGCCGTCTTTGGGTTACCGATTTACATAAGTGTGCCAAATTTCAACTCAATCGGTCCATTACTTTCGGAGCAAACTGGCTGTGACAGACGGACGGACACACACATGAGTGATCCTATAAGGGTTCCGATTTTTTCCTTTTGAGTTACGGAACCCTAAAAAGGTTAATTTAACCAGCTAAATTCCTTTATTTTTATTATTTGTCATTGTTTGTAATAGTTTTAATATTTTGTAAAAAAATATATATATTTCGCTATTTAGTGAACAAAACCGTAAAAGTACATCTGTGATGATTCCAACAAGCCCAAACACACATCATTTTAATATAGAGAGAGATCCGGTGCCTACCTTCCGGCTCCATCATCAATTCAATGGTACCATTCTCCTCCACTATGAAGTCGCTTAGCTAACATAACCTTAAAGACTTATCATAGAGGAGTTCCGGTGGCCTTCTGTGGCCTTCTTTTGAGTTCCACTTCAATAATAATTATTTTCCGAATGCAAATGCTTGACTTAATAAAATACTGAAATCGCTATATGAATGCCTGAGAATTGCAACATAACGGCCAGTTACTTAATACTAGTTAATACTACTAGCCTTTGGGTCCAAAGTCCACTGTATCAAAAAGTCTACCTGATCAGAAAGTCCACTGTCAGATCGTCCACTGTGTCAGATCATCCACTGAGTCAGGTCGTCCACTGTGTCAGATCGTCCACTGTGTCAGATCATCCACTGAGTCAGGTCGTCCACTGTGTCAGATCGTCCAATGTGCCAAAACGTCCGCTTTAAAATGTTCACTTTACCATAATGTCCTCTTCACTATTTCACCCACCCTACCAAATTGCCCACTCTATTAAGTAGTCCATTCCATCAATTGGTCGACTGAATTTATACGTCAGCCCCACGAAAAGGCACACTCTACGAAAAAGTTCACCTCACCAAAAGGTCTACTATGTCAAAATGTCCACTGTACCACCACTGTAAATAAATAAATAATTAAAATAGGTCATTCCATCAAATGGTTGACTGAATCGATACGTCAACTCTATAAAAAGTATACCTTTTTGAAAAAGCTCACCTTACCAAAAGTGGACATTTTGATTAAGTAGGTATTTTAATATAGTGGACGTTCTAGTATAATGGGCATTTTAATAAAATGGCAATGTGTTGCTGTGGGCGTTCTGATACAGTTGAAATTGTTATACAGTGGTCGGTCTGGTAAAGTTGACGTTGTACTAGAGCAGTCGTGCTAGTACAGTGAGCATTTTGATAAAGTGGGCATTTTGACACAGTGGACACTCTCGTACAGTGGACGATCTGACACAGTGGTCGATCTGACAAAGTGGATTTATTGATACGGTGGACGTTTTGATACAATGGACACTGTGGGCCCAAAGGATACAAGACACGTATGTAATTCGTCAGACATCTGTGACACTAACACCCTACAAAACCAGTTTAAGCGCAAGTAATTTTTTGTGATATCAGAACGGTATTTTATGTAAATCATTTGTCATATACTACTTGTAGGCTTCTTATATCATGGAGCCGTGAATGACAGTTACTTCCTTTTCACAGCAAGTATCCATTTTATTCGTTGTTATAAGTCATGGGACGCTCTTGGGTAAATGTAAAATTGACATGTGCTATAGGGAATATGCGTCATCTTTTCTTTTTGGTTTATTAAAAACTCATTCATGTAACAAACAGTGGAGAAAAAGAGTTTTTCGAATAAGTATAAAATTAACGAAGATATAAGCTATCAAACATTTCATTCTATCTCTTTCTAGCAAAACAGAATTTAATATGGAGTTTATATGACCGTCGTAGACTGTGACGTAACAGTACATGTCGGATCTCTCTGTCAAATCGCTGTCTAATTCGTAGTTTAAAATGCCTATATCATGCGTATTTCTTAGCCAATTTTAATTATAATTTCACTTTTTAGAATAGTTTTAACGGTATTTTGATATTTTGTTAAGAAAAGCGATGAAAAAATTTCATGCATGTTCCCTATTAACGTAGTTATTTTTGCAGTTAACAACGCAAAAACAGTCATGACCCATTTCTTTGCCCTGAAATACTTAAATTTTGACAGCCAGTCATCCGAATTTACTTCCAATTTTTGCCATGTTGTGCACTCGTTCATTATCTGTACCCCCACCACCCGCTTCGCACATAGCCTATAGTTGCCCCAAATTTTGACTTACTGATATTTTCGAAAATACTGTTATATCTAAACAAACGATTATTTCAGATGGTAACCATATCTATTAGTTACCACATAATCACGAGTAATTGATTGACGTTCTAACATGTCATACAGAAACTCATGTGTGAGAAAATTTGAAAAATCAGGGGTAGATTTGTGTAGTTTTCAAAATTGGTACAATGCTTCCTTTGGGTGCTCTGATAAAACTCCTCGGGTGTAGAGGCTGCGCTAACGTCAGGATTTTGGTTTAAATGTCACTTTTTTCAGTTATTTGCTTTTATCTCAAAAATCTTCAAAAATAATTGCACAGCTTAGTTGCTTTTACAAACCAAAACTACAGTACAAATTTGCTTATTTTTTTTTGCTGGTTTACAGTCGAGTTCATTTACATCTACATATATAAGAGCACAAAAATATCTGAGCAATCTGATTGTTCACATGGTCGTATCTTACTGACCCATATGTGGGGCACAACCTTGGAGGTAGGTCGTCGTGACCCATATGAGGCACTGGACTGTTAAGGTGTTAAAATGACTATCAGTACCGATATGAGAGGACATAGTGGAAACAAGAATTTAACAGTAGCTTTACAAGAAGTAATTATAAATGGGTATAAAATGGCTTGAAGCAATTGAAACTAGCCAAGCAATTCCAGCTTCATCAGGTTTTACACCGCGAAATGTTTCACGGATGTGTCAGAAAGCCAAATAGAACCAGTAGCTCGTTTCTCATAAGCTTGTAACTTGTATTACAAGCGGCAATCCCTTTCCAACAATATCTATTAAAAAGAGACTGTATTTCTATAACCTTACCAATGACATCACCAAAGCTCTAAATTAATAAACCTTTGACTACTTTCCTAACTCAATTGTTTAACGAAGTCATCAAACAAGAACAAATACCTGAGCAATTCATCACTCTACTTTGTAGGAAAGGCGACCCGCTTAATATAACAATTATCGTCCAATAAGTCTTCTTCAGAGTACAGTCAAGGGCACCAATACGTATACACCACATAGTTAAAAAAATATGTAGATCGAGGGGTTATTGCCTAACGAAATCACATCAAACGCGTTAGGCAATAGAGGGCCATGTCTTATTATTATGGTAATAAGGTTTATATATCCATATTTAGGAACTTTGTGTGGATGTTTATCTTTGCCCTTGACTGTACGTATAAGGTCTTCACGAACGTTCTGCTCTCAAGACTAAGGAAAGCGCTCGATTACCAATAACCAAGAGAACAAGCTGGTTTTAGACGCAACTATTAGACTTTGTTTGAAACTTATGGCACACTGTGGACACTCCCTGCCGCCCGCCGCCCGCCGCCCGCAAGCTCCGTCCACCCGCGCTCTTCCCGCTCGTAGTTCAGTTACCTCAGCCGGTAACTGCGAGGTAACCGAGCGCAGGTGGGCGGCACTTTCAGGGAGTGTCCATACTGTACGTAGTACTCTTTATTATACTGTGCTTATGGTGTGCATTTTATCTTCACTCTTGACTGTACCAAATTTCAACACAATCAGTCCAGTACTTTCCGACCAATTTGACTGTGACAGACGAGCACGAGTGATCCTATAAGGATTCCATTGTTTTTCTTTTGAGGGACGTAATGAAACTAGTCACGAGACACGATGATATCATTTTATCACAAATCTAAAAAAAAACGGTTTCAAAAATATTTATATCAAACATGAAGGCCAATTAAAAAACGCGACATAGGTTTAATAATAACACCTAATTCTCAAGTAGACGGAAGTCTTCCATCGACAGCTTTCTTCACTTTGATGATTTATCTACAGACTTTACTATCACCTAAAACTGTCAAGATTCAATTTCACCATAGGTACTCTATTTAGTAATGGTTTTATTGGCCGACTGCGGTGTCGTGGTGTAGTGTTGTTAAAAATTAACATAGCTTAGTGAAATTATATCTGAAGCTCAGCTTGTCAGAAGTATAGTAAAAGTTTTAAGCTTATATGGGCACTAACGGACTGCGGGTGACGAAGGGGGGAAGGGGGGGGGGGGGGGGGGGGGTCCTGCCGCGCGCACACTTCATACCCAATTTCCCACCCGCGCCATCTTTCCCCCCGTCGCCCGCAGACCATTGGAGTGTCACGAACTTGCCGGGCTATAGACTGTCCGCTATTATTTAGGGATGGCATTGGGTCTGGCCCGCGCGCTTGCGCATGGTGGCGCGGAAAGTCTACTCGGGCCACAGCAAACATGCCCGACGCGCTGTTGCGGCGGGGCATCCCCATGAGCATCCGGTAATACATGGACATGCTGAGCCAGGGACATTGATACAAGCGAGGGACAAAGGTGTTAAAATTCTAACGTCTCGCCTTTGACGACGGTAACGCTCAAGGCTTCTTCCACATTCCTATACCGTGCACTAATTTAATCCATCCACCATTCCGGACCGGCACAACTACTATGCTCAACTGGTTGTGACGTGTTTGAAATCGAACTAATGCTATTATTAATACGAGTACGAAATAATTAATATCTAATCATCTGGTTTGGATGTCACGAGAACAGTCAGATACGTTCTTGGTCCGTCACGTCAATCGCCAGTTACTGTTTTAAGAGGATAATGTGGCGGTTCCTCCTTACAAACGTAATCCCCCGTTTCCTCCCTGGATAATTGTCTTAGAGCAATTTTTTTTTTATAAATATAATCTATATTTATACCTGTGCCATGCCCTTGTTTTATTTTTCTTAATAATTTGTTTATTTTAAGAATTCGAGGCCTTCTAAAACTGCAAAAAATGCCACAATCCAGCGCCATAAGCACACGTTCAGTATACAAATTTAACAAATATAAAAGAAAAACAGAAAACATAGAAGCATAGCCGAAGCCCTCGTTATAATTTATAATATATGTGAAAGAAAAACTAAAATTAGTCCAATTTTGGAAGAGGAAATAGGGGACTACAAAACCCTGTTTTCGCCAATTTTTTGTAGGTCAGATCGTTCCGAGCTGCAGTTGTCCCTTTTGCACTGTAATACGGGGTATTTGAGGTGATGCGATAGCAATAGTTTTTAAAAGTACCTAATTTCCAAAAGGCCTTTTGCTAGTATATCCTCTTAACAAGATTTGCTATCAGTCAGGTCATTTATTCACCAGAATCGCTTTCCGTCAGGCCAGTTTATTGCCAGATTTTCTTTTCGTCAAATCCTCTATTCGTCATGTTGCGTCTAAGCCAGAAACGTTCCTCGTCAGATAATGTTATTCTTCAGATGTTATTGTTCGCCAGATTTGTTAACTGACAGTTGAGTTATTCGTCAGATTAGCTTTCAGACATACACGGTACTCATCAGAATCCGTACTAAGTACATAATTCTACCGAAGTTCTAATACGAGTATGGTTACCGAAGGTAGAGGATTAGTTCGCGGCGAATTACAAACGGTCTGATGGTCTAATGATTCAGGACGCTGTTCCGGTATAACAGAGACACTGGTTCGATTCCAGCTAAGACTGCAGTGGATCGCAATTGTTTCTTGTTTCTACTTAGATCTCTGTATTAATATAATAATTTTAAAAATTCTGTGATGTTTTCACATTTAAAAAATATAAACAAAAACAATGCATTAGTGTTGTTCGCAGTTTAACCATATTTTTCTGCTAACAGAATGAAAAATGTAGAGTTGAAACATTAGACGAGGAATTAGGACAAAATAGGAATGTGGAAGAAGTAATCAGTGCTATTTTTTTAGATCACATTAGCGGTTACTCACGTCTTAAAAGCCGAGTACGGCTCAACATGCTTCGGGGCCTATTCTACGAGTATATTTGAGAAAAATATTTGAATGTTTAAATAAGTAATACCTATTATATATTATACCTATCGTAAAATATTTTTCTATTAGAAACTGATTTTCTTTTGCCATTTTGCCCTAAGCTTAAACTTAGTTGTAAGAAAACAAATGACGGAAAGTCCTTGAAAAATGTCATTTTGTTTATTTCTTCGGAGTAGTATAAGCAATGAATCTTGTTACTTATTTACATTTTGAAGGGTAGTACCAAACCTTTTAAGAGATCCATCAAAACGTATCGATAGTCAGAAAAAGTCGATGGAAAGAAGATTCAATCCCTATTATCCCTATTGAATTAGATAACTATATTTAAGTATATAAATATATAATAAGTTATAAGTATATCTGTGAATTATATCTCTCTTAAATTTTCTCAGTTTACAGGCCCTGCACCCATATCACTATTTAACCCAATGGTTGACTGGTGGAGAATGCCTTTTGGCATTAATTCCGCCATTTATTCATTTTTCGATTGAGCAATAAAGTTTAAATAAATAAGTAACCAGGTAAAATTGATGTGACGCATCTTTTGTAACATTTTTTTGTTTAATCCCTTGTGACAATTGAATTTTGTTATGAGAGTTCCGCCCCTTGGAAGGCAATTAATCATGGATGAGACACGAGCGGCCCCGTCACTGCCCTTCTCGTGCTGATTTAACCCTTTGAACGCTTTAGTATTTAAATGACGTCAGTCACACGCCAAATTATTATTATTGCGACGATTTACGACACCGTTTGGCGGTGCTAGCGTGGTAGGCACGACAGCACACTACACCTTTAGGTGTTCTTGGCGTTCAAAGGGTTAATATAAATATTTAACCGCTAATGTAATCTAGAAATGCCCGAGTCTCAGACTCACGGTAGTTTTCTAGTTAAAATATTCAGGACCATTTAACCACTGGAGCTGGCCGCAATCTACTCTTCCAAAGTAAATGACTTATATACCTACCTAGACATTTTTCTAGCACCAACGGCAGGTGACTAGTGCTTGACATAAAAATAACATCGACAATGGGGAATCTTGAAATTTTGTTTTTAAGTAGGAATAAGTCTCCTTAAGGTGTGTCCACATTTGTATCATTTGCCCGTATCAGATCATCGTCGCGTGGCATGATCGCGTGTCACGATCACGCGTTTGGGCGTTGCACCGATCGGATCGCTCGAAATCCATTTTGCTACGCGTATCACACAGTTATATCGGACGAGCACGGCATGATCGGCGCGCCGACAGTAAGCGTCCAAGCAGCGTGATACGCAGTCATGCCACGGCACGGTGATCGGATACGATCAAATGATACAAGTGTGGACGCAGCTTTATCGTCAGAAAAAAAATACAGATTTTTCTGTGGCTTTGAAAAAATAAAAAGATGAAAAGGTGTTGGTGGGCCTATACGACAGCTTATACGATACGGCAAATGCATCATTGATGTTTTCGATTAAAATGGCTGTAAATGTACTGTTATTCTTGCCGTACCGTATTAGCTGTCATATAGTCCCACCCCACCAACACCTTTTCATCTTTTTTTTTCAAGATTTTTGAAAATTTTCATCCATTCCCCATTCAGTTATCGATAATGATAAGTATAACTTCAACGTCTTAGCAAGGACCATTAAAACAGCAGGACTGTCAATTAACATACTTTGGATCGTGCCCCGATTGCAAGGAGATATTCTGGCAAAAACTAGATGGCGCCTTATGCCGGTAGCACACCTCCGCCGCGAAACCGCGAAACGCCATACAGAGCGTAACTTCCTTGGATTTGACGTTTCGCGGCGATGTGCTACCGGCATTAAAACTAAATATTTAACGATGTGTACAAGGAAACATAGTACAGTAACAATTAGTTCGTAAACGGCTGTTAATGTAAATCCATACTAATCCATACTAATATTATAAATGCGAAAGTGTCTGTCTGCCTGTCTGTCTGTTTCCTCTTCCCGCTTAAACCGCTGAACCGATTTGGATGTAATTTGGTATGGAGATCGTTTGAGTCCCGGGAAAGGACATAGGCTACTTTTTATCTCGGAAAAATACCCTTATCCGCGATAAACGAATTTAAGGCGGACGAAGTCAGGGGCAGAAGCTAGTAATAAATAAATCGTAAAATTTAAATACTGTGTTACGCTTGCAAAGTTGAAAAGCGAAAAAAATAAATTCTTATTCATAGATGGCGTTGTACATATCGGGGAACGGCTTTTTGTATGGAGGTCGTCAGTCTTCTTGTTTTAATGGTCCTTGGTCTTAGTTAGACAAAAAATAGTACGTAGTAGCTATTAAGGAAATATTCACAATGCAACTCATTTAAGCAATAAGTAAGTGGCCAAATCGTAACACGCGCTTAATGTAATTCATCTACTTCATACAAACGGTAAGTAAGTATACAAAACTTTTACATTATTTATCCTGATTAATGTAAGAAGAATGAGACATGTGAATGTCCCATTCTTTCACAGCATACATTAATACCAAAAAAAATGATCGTTTACTTTGAGAATCAAGTAATTAAACCATCATGACTTGGTTTTATTACTTACTCGATATTGCCACGCCACTGTCTTATAGGGGGCAAACGAGCAGACGGGTCGCATGATGGTAAGCGATCACCGTCGCCCATAGACACTTGCATCACTAGAGAAGTCACAAGTGCGTTGCCGGCCTTTCAGGTGCCTTTTTACTTCAATGAGTTGCAGAACATTCTGAATATTCTCTCAGCGGCTACTACATACTATAAGACGTTGAACTTGTATTTATCATCGATAACAAGACTATCGATGTTATTTTTATGTCAAGCACTAGCCACGTGACGTTCGTGCCAGAAAAAATTCTAGGTATGTAAATGACGTTATTGTCAGGTCAGTTTATAAATACGTGCGTGCTCGTAAGTGTGTGATTTTATAATGTGGGCGTTTAGCGAAACAATTAATTCCGTAGTCTGTATACGTGCCTATCTCTCCTTCCGTTAAAAGTGCATGAAAATAAGTCCGGTAAAGGTGCGTCCACACTTGTATCATTTGCTCGTATCCGATCACCGTGCAGTGGCATGACTGCGTATCGCGCTGCTTGGACGCTCACTGTCGGCGCGCCGATCATGCCGCACCCTTCCGATATAAGTGTGTGATACGCGTAGCAAATGGATTTCGAGCGATCGAATCGGCGCAACTTCCAAACGCGTGATCGTGACACGCGATCACGCCACGCGACGATGATCTGATACGGGCAAATGATACAAATGTGGACGCACCTTAGTACGACTCGCCGTCTCCAGTGGTTAAAAACAAAGCATCGACCACACCGTTGCTCAAAATACGCTGACGCACCGTTGACGCGATTCAATAAAAATCAAACATTAATCTTGGTGGTTATAACAACTCTGAATTATATCCTCCAGCGAAGTAGAGGTAAATAGATCTATACCGGAATCCCTAACTTCGTTTGTCCAAATTTATCGTTTGTCCTAACGTATTTTTTATGAAACTATAAACTTTTCAGGATTGTTATAAAACATACCTAACCTAACCTAATATATATAGGTAAATTAGAAATATGTGACCATTGTCAAGAGGGCGCTATTATTCTGATTTACATAGCTACAGTTATAATGACATCTTGAGCTGTTTACCTGTCAGCTCAGATGTTAATTTTGAAATGTTTTCTGGCGATAATAGATAAATAGTTTAATTTTCTGTACGTCATTTCTTCAGCAATTGATTATATACATTATTAATAATGCTCCGCTCTTGACTGTGAATTGTTTTGGGCATTTTTGTCATCTATCATTTAATATAACACTTCACTCTTATTTCAATAAACCGCTACAGTGACACTGACAATTTATCATTCAAATTATTGCCAGTGTAAGAAATTAGTTCAGATGAAATTCCGCAACATGGCGCATGGTCATATATTTCTGGTCAGGCTTTACGATGATCTTATAAAAAAACCCTGAAGAATTTACGGTGTCTGGAAAAAATGCGTTAGGCCAAATGATAGATTAGGACAATCGGCATTAGGGATTCCGAAGGAGACCCCCATAGGTAAACACACTACTTCCGACCTCTGAAAGTCACAGTCACATTTCCACGTGGAAGTTTCGTAACTTTAACGGTGCGTCGACGTGTTTTGGTGGATCGTTTGAAACACTCACTTGTTTGCGTTCTTGTGGGCTTCATCCAGAGCCATGAAATTGGATCGCAGCTGCACCATGCTAATCATGTTGAGTAGCATCTTGCGCCAAACTCGCTTCGCTTCCTCGATGGACTCCCCGCCTTTGTCGATGCCGAGGCAGGGATAGGAGTCGCCGCAATGCTGTGGGAGACAATCCGTCATCGTGATTATCTTTACCAGGGGTGGCCAACTGGTCAATCGAGGCTATTATTCCAGTTGATCGTGGCAATAGGCATATACCTAAGTTTCATATACCTAATAATAATACTTAAAAATAATTGTATCTAATTGGTAGACCGCACAGCGTTTGGTTAGTAAGCACTAGATCTTGGGTGAAATCTAGTTGGCCATCCCCGATCTGTACTATTATAAAGATGTAAAAATGAAATATTTGTACCTACATTAACGATATTTTCAAAAAAATAATGATACGGACTATTTGAAAGTCACAAAATCGTTTTTTTGCTTGTTTTTTTTGTATGTCTCCTTGCGGCTTCATCGCGTCAAATCGGCTAAACGGATTTCATTTCAACTACTTATACTTTTGGTTTTCGAGTAGCTGGGTGCCCCATGAAAAAACTGAGGTTATGATTTTTTCACCAGCCGCACAATTAGTTGCAAAAATAATAGAAGCAAAAGAGACGAAAGAGACTTCAACGATTTTTTAGGGTTCCGTACCCAAAGGGTAAAACGGGACCATATTACTAAGACTCCGCTGTCCGTCTGTCTGTCTGTCCGTCTGTCACCAGGTTGTATCTCATGAACCGTGATAGTTAAACAGTTGAAATTTTCACAGAAATCTGTTGCCGCAATAACTACAAATACTAAAAACAGCATCATTTTATGTCGGTCTGTCTGTCAGTAACCAATATAAAATGATCGAACATTTTACTTAGGGGTAGGGCTCTGCTAACACTGGATTTTCTTAGATACAGCCGTTTGTTGCGGATATTTTGTACGGAACCCTCGGTGCGCGGTTACACCTCGCACTTGGTCGGTTTTTCATTTGGTGCTAAACTTACTTCTTCGGCCTTGTATACCGCTGCCTTGCATCCAGCGACGCTCTTAGTACTCCTGCCAACGGTCACACAGGCCTGCCAAACAAAAACATTAAATAGGGATTTAAATAAAACAGTTTTACTGATTAGGCCAATGATATAACATAAAAAGAGGTAGATAGGTTATACGGGCTCCGAAAATGGCACACCAAAATTACGCCAATTGGCAAACCTTAACTCAATCTCACGCACAGAGTACTTTGTTATATATTGGATTATGCGTCAAATAAAGAAAAATGCCATCATGCATAATGAGATTTTGCACCAATCTATACTATTATAAAGTTGTAAAAATGAAATGTCTGTACACTGAAGATATTTAAAAAAAAAAGATTGTTTAAGACTATTTGGAGTTCTATAAAACAAAAAAAAAATGTTTTGTATGATTGTATGTGTCGTTGTGGCTTCATCAAGCAAAATCGGCTAAACCATTTCAACTATTTTTGGCACTGTGGGTGTCTCCATTTAATTAAAAAAAAAAAAAATCCTATATGTAACATGTAAGTAAAGAGTTTAATAACATTTTAATTAAAAGAAAGAAATACATTTACTAAATTACTTTTCGGCGTGTCGGAAATTAAATAATGATGGTGATCAAGACCTTCTTGGCAGCATATAGTGGTATTTTTCCGTAGTTTACTAGATATTCCTAATTGTTCATATTGACTCCGTAGAAAACTAAACAAAAATAATGAATAAACTATCCTGTTATCTTTTGAATTTACTGAAAATGATTTTCCTAAGTTACAATTAAACAGAACAAATTTAAAATAAAAAAGTTGAAAAAATATTTTATTATTTACTTTAGGATTTAAAAAAAAGTGCACCCAGTGGAGAAATTCCAATAATACTTGCATATGCAAGGATATTTTTGTGTTGAAAATGCACTTACGAGCTAAATTTGTTTTACCTTTATTCTCCATACATATTTTTATTAAGATGTCTATATAAAAATAACAACAAGTCGAAATTACCTCAGGCTCAGTTTGTAGTATGATCATAACTACTCAATTCAATTTCAAGATAAAAAAAAATATTTTCGACTTTGGTTTATATTTCTATGAAAGCCGATTTTCAGCCCACAGTGCAACACCTTGTTTATAGCATGTTTTATGAGCCTTTTAATTTGGGTGTGGAAAGTCTATTTTTAAAGTATGAAAATATGAATAACTAATAATTTGCGTCGATCTAGATTTCTTATGGGTCCCGGCTGTTTAAAATCGCTATGTTCCACATTAGAATTTATTATTTGTTTTATGTGAGTATCGATTATGAATCATGAAATATTTTCATTATAACTTAAAAAATTGGACTTGTTTTTTCTTTTTAGGTTTTTTACGCAGTCGGGTTTTTTGTTTTTTAATTAGACAATAAAAATACATTTTATAAAGTTTCCTTCGCAATACATGAGGGCTGACCATGTTGATAAATATTCCAAATTTCAAATAGATAGCATAAGTAATTTTTGAGATATGGAGCTCTAATTGTCGGAGAGAAAGACAGACAGAGTCGCACCATAAGGGTTCCTTTTTTACCTTTTTCGTACGAAACCCTAAAAAAGGAAGAAAATTCGTGTTTCTATAAACAGTCGTTACTAAAATTTCTTGGAAATGACATCCTTTTATTTGGTAGGGGGGGGGGGGGGGGGGGGACTTTCGAATTATGATGGTTGGATGATTTTAGGGAGGGGGGGGGGTCAAAAATCGTCAAAAATAGATGACATAATTTATGAACAGCCCCATGCCAAAACAAAGTTCTTAATTTCCCCATACAAGGTAGGAACGTGTGACGTCACATGTTTCTAGGCTTTAGTATGGAGTGTTTTTGGGAAAACCCAAAAATGTGACCAACAGTGTTGTAGCTCATGAGATTAAAGTACTTTTTTCACCAATAGTTTCATTATTGAAAGTTCGTTTTATAACATACCATAAAAAAGTTGTCAACATCCCTTTTGCACTGCAAGGTTCCACAGCCACACATATAATAAAAAGCAGCCAAGTGCGAGTCGGACTCGCCCATGAAGGGTTCCGCAGCCGGTAATACAACAAAATGCACTACGATGAAAAAAAATACGATATGAAAAAAGAACACTAACAAAAGAGCGTATCTCCCCGGCACTTACGTCCTTTTGCTGAGAAGCGCAGTTTTTGGCAATAACTTAAAAACGGTATGTCCGATCATGTTGAAAAAAATTTTCGTTGGAAGTATTAATTAAGCTTTATATTTGTAATTTTTTTCTGATTTTTCGAACTGACCGTTTAGAAAATAGATGGAGGGACACAATTTTTGCTACTTTCGTAGCGAATATTTCGGAAAATATTCCCTTAATATTTTTTTTTTGTAGTAACCTCAGTGTTTTTAAAAGTACTGTTGAAATATGTGCCACACTAAGATATTTGCTGATTTTTTTTTTTTCAGTTTCGGTTACATGTATGGAGTGCCCCCACTAGAAATATATATATCTTTTATTTAACTATCAAACTGAGTAGCGGTTTGCACACGACACCTATGCTCCAAATTTCTTCAATATACATCTTATACTTTTTGAGTAAAATTCCTGTGACATACGGACGGACAGACAGACAGACAGACATGACGAATCTATAAGGGTTCCGCTTTTGTCATTTTGGCTACGGAACCCTAAAAATACCATACGAAAAAGTGCACGAGCAAAAGAGCCTATCTCCACGGCACTTACGTCCTGTAGCTGAGAAGCGCAGTTTTTCGGCAATACCTCAAAGACTGCAGGTATATTCGATCAAGCTTTATCTATGTGATTTAAAATATTTTTGGACATAAGGCTTAGAAAAAAAGATGGGAGCACAATTTACGCTACTTTCGCTTCAGAGCGATTATTTCAGGAAATATTCACTAAATCAAAAAAAAAAGAATTCAAAATATTTTTAAAAGAACTGTCAAAATAATGTGCGCTACTCCTAATCAAAATGTACGGGGTCTCTTATAGCACAACCCACGAACTAAATCTGAAAATCTCAAAATCTTATGTCTGCGTCTTTGTTAGCAACCAAATGGCTCTACACCTCGTACATTTTACTTAGGAGTAGGGCTCTGCTAACACTGGATTTTCATAGATACGACCGTTTTTATCGTATATTTTGCACGGAACTCTCGTGCGCGAGTCCGACTCGCATTACCCAGATTTTTTGGTTTTATCTTACTCTTACCTTCGAACCTAGTACACGAAAAAAAATATCCCAAATTTTTCATTTCGATCATAATATTTTTGTTTTTATTTTTATTTCTAAGAAAAAACCTAGAAAAAATATTTTTTTTTTATACTAAATTAACGGGATTAATAAAAAAAAATATTTTTGAAAAATGCAAAAAGAGTCGCCCCCGGGTGGGCTTGAACCACCAACCTTTCGGTTAACAGCCGAACGCGCTAACCAATTGCGCCACGGAGGCGTTGGTACTTTAGCACGAAATAGTCCATCCAGTTCTACGAGGGCTGCTATTTATATATCCGGAAACCGGGATTACAATCTTCTTAAATAGCATATTTGACCGCCATGGTAAAATTTGAACTTTTTTAAGTATATAAGGTATATTTTTTCTTCCTTATTAACGCTCGTGTTTTGTTTTTGACGGGTTTTAAATGTCATCTCGCAGCAAGAATGGAACTCACTCGTGAAAATATTCGTGCTATGATTTATTATGATTTTCGGCGTGGTTTAACGCAACAACAGTGCATAGATCAACTAACTTCAACTTTTGGTGATGAAGCCCCATCTAAAACTACTGTGTATCACTGGTTTAGTGAGTTCAATCGTGGACGTAGTATGCTTACGGACGAAGTTAAGGCAGGTCGCCCGAAATCGGTCGTTGTACAACAAAATATCGAGGCTGTGCGAAAACTTATAATGGACGACCGACATGTTACGTACCGCGAGATAGAGGCGACTCTGGGTATTTCTATGACCAGCATTAATAGCATATTACATAATTATTTGGCTGTAAAAAAAATTTGTTCGCGTTGGATACCCCACAACTTAACAAATGAGCAAAAACATGCTCGCGTCGAATGGTGCAATAAAATGTTAAAAAAATATAACCGTGGTGACTCAAAAGCCGTTTATAACATCTATACAGGTGACGAATCCTGGATCTATGCATACGATCCCGAAACGAAGCAACAATCAACGGTATGGGTGTTTCAAAATGAGCCGAACCCTACGAAAGTTACTCGTGCAAAAAGTACATTGAAACAAATGGTGGCCTGCTTCTTCGGTATTAATGGCCATGTAGCTACAGTGCCACTAGAAAACCGTAGAACGGTTAATTCAGAGTGGTACACGACCATTTGCTTACCGGAAGTATTTGAACAAATTCGTAAAACTAACCAGCGACGAAGAATCATTCTTCATCATGACAATGCCAGCTGTCATACGTCACGCGAAACAACTCTATTTTTGGAGGGTCAAAATGTGGAATTAACGGGTCATCCGCCGTACAGCCCTGACTTGGCACCCAACGATTTTTATTTATTTCCAAATATAAAGAATAAATTACGCGGTCAACGATTTTCGACCGCTGAAGATGCTGTCGACGCATTCAAACAACACGTTATGGAGGTACCTCAGGCGGAGTGGCAGAAGTGCTTTAAAAATTGGTTCACGCGAATGCAAAAGTGCATAGATCATCAAGGGGAATACTTTGAAAAACAATAAAACTATTTTCAGCCGTGTACGTTTGTTTGTTTTTTTGTTTCCGGATATATAAGTAGCAACCCTCGTATGAATGATATATAGGTACAAATATGCTAGCACAGATTAAATCTCGCAGATTCTGTTATGTGTAGCTGTGAAATTGATAAACAAGGAGCAGTTAAAAAACCCCGACATACAAAAAAATACTGATAACTTTTTTATTCGGCTGAATTTTCTTGAACCAGTTAAGAACATTTGTTAAAGTCATCTCTCAAACACAAAAAAACCGACCAAGTGCGAATCGCGCACCGAGGGTTCCGTACAAAATATGCACTATGGCCGTATCGATTTTCCAGTGTAAGCAGAGCCCTACTCCTAAGTAAAATGTACGTGGTCTGGGGTCATTTTATTTCGGTAACTAGAAAGACAGACAGGCATAAAAGTAAAAAGTTTTATTTAACCATCTGTGGATGTCTATTCCTGTACCAAATATGTTCAGAATTGGTTTAGGCCCGCGATGTGAAAACATACCTACTCGTACACTTATTTTCTAAGAATGGGCAAGTACAGTCGCCTTCGGATATATCGCAGCAAACAAGACGCTCATAAATGTATAAACACTGTATTAATACTTATTATAAATTTTATAATAATAACACTAGTGGAGTGATCCACTAATAAATTGCAAAAAATGTGATTATTATCATGATATTTGTAAAACAAGAAGTACTGTATCAATACGTTACAGTAATATTTAGATACTTTTGACCATCGTCACATTTTGATTTTTAGGGTCTATTTGAAATTTAGAATAGCTGTACAGATGGCTAGCCCAAGTATATTGCAAATAAACAAAGATTTTAATTTTCTATAGAAAACGAACAATACGAGGGGGGCCAAAAATTCAAAGTCGAGCTATTTATGATAGAGCTTAATCTATACATTTTCGGTCATTTTTTTTCTTCTGCTTCCCTTACCTGTGAACCTAGGACCGTCAGCTTGGCAGGCAGCGTCGTTCCCCCTGAGCTAAACCGGTCATCAAAATCTGATATTATTGATGGCGACTGTTCCACCGGGTTAAATGAAACAGTCGTAATTACGCAATACAACGCAACAGATGTGTAAATACAGTTGTTTCAATATTATTATACTAGAAAGTGCTCCCGCATTTTCGTTCACGTATATAAACCTCTTTTACTTCGGGTAAAAGTATCCTATAACCATCTATAAAAATGTATGAAGCCACAACGACACATTTTGTTTTAAATATTCTCATTTCTTATTCTATAACGCAGAGATTCCGAGCATATAGCCCTTTCCATTGCACGTTGCGGACTCTAACCTGCCTTATGATTGAGTCTTAATTTCTCAAATACAGCTATCATCAAATGTATCGTTTTTGGATTTTAAAATCCCCCTCAATTAATACTAGTCTGTATATTACGATTCAATATCACAGGATGAAGACGTTCCAATTTATCGTCTTGCCACACCATGTATAAATAAATATAAATGTTACGCAACAATTTTACACAAATCGAACTAGCCCCATGGTAAGCTCAATAAGGCTTGTGTTATGGGTACTAGACGACGATATATTTCATAGATATATTACTTATATACATAGAAAACATCCAAGACTCAGGAACATATATTTATGCTCATCACACAAATATTTGCCCTTACCGGGATTTGAACCCAGGACCTCAGCTTCGCAGGCAACGTTACTCCCACTGAGCCAAGCCGGTCGTCAAACCTGTCGTGTATATTTAAATGTACGAATTAAAATCGAATTTTGAACTTTCATAAAATTCAAGAAGTTTCGAAATTCAAAAAATCACACCACGGGACGCGTTATCTATGGGTTTCCTTAGGAGTCCCTAATGCCGTTTATCCTAATATATAATTTGTCCTAATGTATCGTTTGTCCTAATGTATTGTTTGTTATAATCATAACGCATGATTTTCTGATTTTTTTCATGATTTTTTAAAAGATCATCGTATAGATTAGGTTAAGTTTGATTTATAACAATCCTGAAAAGTTTACAGTTTCGTAAAAAAATGCGTTATGACAAACGATACATTAGGACAAATGACTTTAGGGATTCTCATATAGATATTTTATCTATACTATTATAAATTATAAATCAGTAATAATAAAATATGTCCAAAAAAATGTTTGATACGGACGATTTGAAAGGTCCCAGAATCGAATTTCAATAACACGGCAACTTAAAGAAAAATAATAAAGGCTTGTAACAAGAAATACCTTCTGTACGATGATCTCTACCACCATCTTGTTGAGGTTTGGATAGAAGTAGCGACATCTGGCGAGCATAATGTACGCGTTACGCACATCATCCGTGAACCCTGCGTAGACCCTGAGATAAAATGCACAAGTTTAATACCATCATCTTATGGGCGTCATTGTACAGTCTGCTCGTTTGCCCCCTATGCCACAAAAAAAAAAAGGCAAACTGAAATTTTACTTGCAATGTAACCTATCTCTATTCATCCATACTTGTCTTAAATAATAGTAAACAATATTCTAACCTAAAAATATGGATTTCATGCCAATACCAACTGTTTTCTCGCAAGGAAATTAATTTAAGAGTCCCCGGCAAGCTGGACGAATTTCACCTTCCCATACAAACGGAGTTTCGTTCTCATTTTAAAACTACATGTTGGATTGTAACGAAACTTTGCATATACAATGACATGAGGTATATCTAGGCCTGTAGTTTATTTACATGGCTCCAGTTTATAAAACAAACGAAATACAGCAAAAACAAGTTTTGTATAAAAAACTTAAATTCGCCTTTTTTTACTATGGTATCTGAAGGTACATAAACTAATTACAGGCCTGCAATATACCTCAAACTATTCTAAGTGCACAGTTTCAGAGCAAACTAGCTAGTAGTTTTAAAATGAGAGCGTAACTACGTTTGTATGGAGAACCGAGCTTACCGGGGACTCTTAATGCTGCGTATATAATCATGTCTGCAATATCTGTGACATCAAACGCCTATCCGTTCCCAGAGCTAAATCACTGCTAAAACTCTGGTTATGTACTTTGTCTTACGATGAAACCGAAAACATCATTAACAGTATTAAGATAAAACAATTTAACGGATTATATCGCGTATATTATCTCATTTTAGTTCCCGACGTTTCGGAAGCTTTCCAGCTTTCCATGGTCACGGGCGTTTTTTTTTTTTTTTCTCAGTCCTCCCGTGACCATGGAAAGCTGGAAAGCTTCCGAAACGTCGGGAACTAAAATGAGATAATATACGCGATATAATCCGTTAAATTGTTTTATTTCAATGAGTAATAATCGCGGAAACAGAAGAAAATAGTATTAAGATAAACTAAACTTCTTGGTACGAAGGTCCAAAAAATAAATTAGGGCGTCCCACATGCGCACACAACATACACAAACCTACACTCACGCTCACACACACACTTCACACACCCTAGTTATCCTTACCTTTTGTATGAATAAAACATCATTCAGTGTCTCTACGTTATGTCATATCTTCAAGCATATGATACAAATCTTCATTGTTAATCGCACTCGCAGACGGCCAAGATACAGGCTCAGCCTAGTTTGGTCTCTGATGGATAACCCCGATCATGTATTTAACCTCTTTTGATAAATAAACCAATTTTGTATTTGTATTGTATTTAATGTATGACATTGGGAACGTGGCACGAAAAAGATTAATTCCTGTTACTTTATTTACGAGTAAATGGGAGTTTAAGGCAAAAAAGGTGTTCTTTTAGGTTCGAATGTTGTTTACTATTTAGGACAACTAAGGATGAACCAAGTATATGTTCGGGTGGAATCTTGCAAGTCAAATTTGTCCTACTTCCCGGTTTGATTGCAATTGAGCTAAAATTTGGCATATTTATGTAAGTCCGATGACAATGCATAGTATGATACCATTAAGCTGATCTGATGGAGCAGGAAGGTGGTCATAGGAAGTCTGTAATAAAATAATGCAATCCTACCCAGTTTGCGCTCTTTAGAATCGTCTCGGTGAGTAGTTGATGGATGTTCAAAGAAAAGTACAATCGGCAATAAAAGCTTTGAGCAAAAGATATTTTTTAACAAACTTATAAGTCTTTATTGTCATTGTGACAAGAGCTAAAAACCATGGGTCGCCTATCTAACAACACCGCTGAAGTTACATCTAATTATGAAAGACTTATTGTTAGATAAGCGACGAATGGCGCTCCTCATGATGAGTCTCCTACCTTCGTGAGACATGCGAAGGCACTTGCTCATCTACAGCGACAGTAACTAGAGATAATCCATGTCCTGGACTGGATCTGGCGGAGGTTCTGTGTCTGAGGATATGGAGATAGCTCCGCTGCATTTTCAGCCTCAGCATTTGCTCTTCTGTGGTCTTTCTTAGCTGCTAATGTCATGTACCATTCAACACTCCATAAGCTATATGGAGACTTACTTCTCCAGCTCTCCTGCGGTCTTCTTCAGCTGCAAGTGCCACTTGTCATTCATGAGCTTTGTCGAAAGATCTGTATCTGTTGCTTCAAGAGGCTTCCTAACAAGCCCAGCTGACCTGTGAGCCAGGCTTGACAGTATCTAGACTTACGTGTCCAGCTCCGCTGCAACCCTCCTCAGTTCTCTGCCAGTGGCCATGGCGCTCCACTTCATGAGTCTCCTGCCATCGTGAGCCATGGTGAGGCGGTTCCTCATCTGCTGCAGAGCAATGAGCGACGGTAAAGTTGGGTAGCGGACTGTTCCCACGGTATCATCTTCATCATCTGGTGATCACAGCAAAAAATGAGTTTTTAAATACAGAGTTCGGTTGTGAAGGAAAAAGTGGATGCGACCTACTAAATTGCAAGCAGGATTTGAACCTGCCTCGTTTTTATTGCCAGGATTTGAACCTCAAAAGCCGCTACAAAATAAGGAACTAACTTATGCAAATAACTATATTCTCTGTTTCTTAGAATTACATCGTCAAAAATCAGTTTGACATTTTTTAGCAAATAATAAAATAAAAATTAAATATATCAGGGACAATCTTACACAAATCGACCCAGTCCCTAACTAAGCAAAGCCTGTACTATGGGTACACTAGGCGACGATATGTATAGATAAATTATAATACTTACATACATAGAAAATATTCAAGACCCAGGAACAAACATTCGTGCTCATCACACAAACACTTGTCCTGGCCGGGATTCGAATCCGGGACCGCTGGCTTCGTAGGCCGTTGTGCAACCCACTGAGCTAAACGTGTCGTCAAATATACGAAAGGGCTCTTACTTAAGTAAGATGTAGGTACTTGGCATTGCGTACTAGGTACTAAAACAAGTATAAATACCTGGTTCTGACAATTGAAACTGATTTATTTGTAAACCTTACTAATGCCTCCTCGATTGCAATGTATGATGAAGAGTAATCTTTTTGAAATTACTGCAATGCATACAAATCGAACCAACCCTCGACGAACTCGGTTAAAAATGTGCTTACCTTCGTCCTCCTTCATAGCGATTCAGTTTCATGAAAATCTTGAATTAACTGTGTTTTGTTTAAGGTTTTGATAACGGCATGGAGCTATTTAATGGGCCATTTATGGTGGTATTAACTGTAATTTTGAGGGTTGCAAAGGATTACATTTTTGAGAAAAATTGTACACGGTGCTCTTATTCTTTGGTGTGACATGGCTGAAATTTTGTTTTTAGATGTGTCACTTCAGGAAATTCTTTTACATAATTTCGATGTTTTATGCTGTCAGCATTTTTGAGAATGAGACAAAGAGGTATGTTTATAAATTATCTTAACTATTATAAATTTAAAAAAATATATTGTAACGGACTATTTGGAGATAGTCCGTTACAATATATTTTTTTTGGTTTTTTTGTATGTTTGTATGTGTCGTTGAGGCTTCATTACGCCAAATCGACTAAACAAATTTCAGATGGTGATAGGATACTTTTTACCCGACTACTTACTTGAAGTCTATGCGAAAAGACAAGAGTCATGGCAGAAACGGGAACTAACACTATGGATTTTACATAGTAATCCAACCTTAGACACCTGAGGGGCTACTCCGAAACTCGAAAAACGAAGTTCGTATAGCGCCATTCCGCTCACGCAAATACAGCTTAATATAAAAGCGAGAGGGACGGCACACATTGGTTCAAGGGCGGAATAAAGTCCGAAAATTACAAATCAACTAAAGTTATTTATTTGACTTAAATCTAACAGTAGAATACTTTTACAACCCTATACTGAAAGAATTTTAATTTTGGTGTATTATTTATTTGTAAATAAATAATACAAAACACATGATGCTGAACACTAACAAATTTTCCGTCAAAAAAGTTGTTTCTTTCTGGTAATATATTTCTAAAACCGGCGCTAAAGTATACAAAATGCTATTTTTATTTGATAAACCATATAATAAGGTATTTTTATGTTTTATAATATCAGTAATTTCGGCTATAGGTTTGGGTATGGCTTGGATTAAAACAACATGGTCGTTATTTTGGCAATTTTTAATATTCAATTGGGTATTACTTTCCAGCCTCACCTAGCCTTTCACCAAAAAATAGCACAAATGATACCTTAATTATCCAAAATAATGACCTAATTGATTCCAGCTGCCGGTGCCTGCAATCTTTTGAATAATGACCATTTAACTAAACAGCGTATTTGGAGGTAGGAAAAATAATGACATAGATAAACACATTTATGAGGGTAGTTAATTAACAAATGGCTTGATTTGGATATAAAATGCGTACATTATTGTCTTTTCCTTCATTTACTATTATCAACTCGAGGAAGTTATACTGTTATTATTTATAGTCATGGCAAGTTTCAGCATTTCGTATGCAGATTTAGTCGAAATTGCTATTTCAAGTGACCGGGAAGTGCATAAGTGTATTGAAAACCTGAAAATTAAAAATCCAAATCTTTCAGAAGCAATACTAGACCAAATCTGTATTGAGTTGACTAAACACTTTTTACCTACTTTCACGAAAAAGTGGAAAGCTGCATCAAGGACGCGAAAATATTTTTTTGAAAAAAACAAGGATTGGCTGAGTGGTATGTTTTCAATACATACGGTGCCTTCAGTTTCGAATGCTGATGCTGCCGTAGACGCCGAACCAGGACCTTCAAAACGACTTCGAAATGGTCGTCCAGAAAAACCTTTTGAAGAGTGTTGTAGCCTTACAAAACGAAAAAAAGTGAGAAGTTTATGTGAGAACTATCCCGAAGAGGCGATTTTGTCTGCTGCCGATAAAATTCGACAAAACCCCGTAAAATATCCTGCCTTCAGTCCAGAAAAGGCTTTGGCTTTGATGTTAGATGCGGCTCTAACAAAACATCAGTATGAAGTGCTTAGAAACGCGACGAAAGAAATAGGTTGCGACATTTTTCCTAACTATCATAGAGTCCTTGACTAAAAAAAACAGTGCTGCCCTAAATTTGAACATATAGATGTAACCGAATATTATGCCTGTGTTAGCTTGCAACCATTACTGGACCACACTGTAACCAGGATTTTACAAACAAAAACAGCAGATGAACTTTCAAGCATGAATGAAGATATGACTCTTATTTCCAAATGGGGCTGTGATGGTTCATCTGGTCATAATGAATACAAGCAGAAATTTAAAGAAGAAGACGTCACAGATGCGAACATGTTCTTGACTTCTTTAGTCCCTCTTCGCCTTGCCCATAACAAAGATGACGATACATCTGTGTATTGGAAAAATGAAAGCCCATCTTCTACGAGATTTTGTAGACCGGTACAGTTTCAATTTAGTAAAGAAACAACTGAATTGACCTATAACGAAAGGTCAAGAATGGAATCTGAAATATCCAATTTACATGAGACTTCTGTCTGCATTAGTGGCAAAACCTTTAAAATAAAGCATGAGTTGTTATTCACGATGATCGATGGCAAGATAGCACAAACGGTTACCGATACACAGTCTAATGCTGTTTGCTTTATATGCAAGGCAAGGCCTACAGAAATGAACTTATTAGATCTCGTGCGAAACAAAGTAGAGAATCCTGATGCATTGAAAGTGGGCTTATCGCCGTTACATGCCCGAATTAAATTTATGGAATGTATTTTACACATCGCCTATAGAAAGTCTTTTTGTAAATTGAGTACAAATGCAAACACACGGCCACAGAAAGAAGCAGAGAAAAAGAGAATACAAAAAGAGCTGTTTGACAGATTGGGTTTAAAAGTTGACTTCGTGAAACAAGGTATGGGGTCATCTAATGATGGCAATACTTCCAGGAGATTTTTTAGTAGCCCAAGTGTAGTTGCGGAGGTTACCGGTGTAGATGAAGAATTAATTCGCCGGTTTTCAGTCATCTTACATGCAATTAATTCGGGTGCCACAATAGATGCTGAAAAATTCGGAGATTACTGCAATGAAACAGCAAAAATATATGTTCGCTTATACAAGTGGTATTACATGCCAAACACTGTTCATAAAATACTGATGCATGGAAGTAGAATAATATCAGCTGCTGCTCTGCCAATTGGAATGCTAAGTGAAGAAGCCCAAGAAGCTCGGAATAAGGATTATCGTCGGTACAGATTGTACCATTCCAGGAAATGCTCACGGGAATCTGCGAATGAAGACATCATAAACATGCTATTGACATCTTCAGACCCATTTATTAATAGCTTAAGGGCTAAACATAACTATAAAAGAACAGAAAGAGAGCATGAAGAAATAAAGGATTTATTATAATTAAGTAAATGTGTTTTTTATATATTTTTTTATTTTCTTGAAGTATATAAGTACCATTATTTAATGTAATTTTATATTATACATCTACTTTGATAATCCTATAAGAGGTATTTAATTTATTTAATAATTATTTTGTATTTGATGGTACATTTTAGATGATTTTAATACAAACTATACACATTTTTTAATGTTTGTTATATTTATTTTATTTATTTTATCTATTTATATTGATAAAATCACATTTCATAACTTTTAAAATGCCCGCCTGTCATAAAAACAATTAATTCCGCGCTCCCATACAACCCGAACCACTGTGCGGCACGTCACGAACTTCGAATTTCGAGTTTCAGAGTAACGGCGCTGTATTATAAAAAATAAACGAACTTCTGTCGTTTATTTTTATATCCAAAAACCGCAAGGTTGATGTATAAAATAATGTCGAAACGTGATAAAATTGGTAAAAAGTGCTTAGTTCAACAAGGGAAATTATATTGAATATTATTTGGTTTTGTCAGCGGGAAAAACCGGGTAAAAGGCCCACTATCGACTTACAAGAAGTCCCAGACCGTGTGTCCACTATGACCGGTATTTATGATGTGTTTAATATAGACTCTAATATATAATACTAGCCTCTGCCCGCGACTTCGTCTGCCTTAAATTCGTTTATCGCAGATAAGGGTATTTTTCCGGGATAAAAAATAGCCTATGTCCTTCCCAGGGACTCAAACTATCTCCATACCAAATTTCATCCAAATCGGTTCAGCGGTTTAAGCGTGAAGAGGTAACAGACAGACAGACAGACAGACAGACAGACAGATAGATAGACAGACAGACAGACACTTTCGCATTTATAATATTAGTATGGATGAGGACACATTTAGTCAAAGAGCATTTAACAATACATTACCATCTGTCAAAGTAATCGCGAAATCTCCGGTTAGGTTATGCGGTAAGTAAGTACTTAAGTTGTCAGTGTGTGGGTGTTTTTTTCTTTGTATGTGATTTCTTTTAATTGTGTGCGTTTGTAGAAATAGCAATATTTTCGTGGTGTGTATGAAAAATGTGTTCGTAATCACACGCGGCTTGTTGGCTTAAGGCATTCACTGCCAGGGGGCGTGGCCTAGGAACAAACTTGTATGGTAAACGCATATATGCGTCGGTGGTCAGTGAATGTGTTAATAGAGGTGAAGTTAAATGCTCTAAGGGAAGACATAAGTTACATTACGTTAGTAGCCCCACAATAGCCCATAGACAACAATTTTCTTGGTGTTATTTTAGGAGGTTAAGGGCTGAGAGAATAACAAATATAATTATGTGACTTACTAAGACCCCGCTGTCCGTCTGTCACCAGGCAGTATCTCATGAACCGTGATAGCTAGACTATTGAAACTTTCACAGATAATGTATTTCTGTTGCCGCTATGCCAACACATACTAAAAACAGTATAATTTTATGTGTGGATGTCTATGTCAGTAACCAATATAAAATTATCGAACACCGCGTACATTTTGCTAAGGAGTAGGGTTCTGCTAATACTGTATTTGCATAGATACAGCCGTTTGTAGCATATATTCGAGTCGAGCCTGACTCGCACTTGGCAGGATTTTTCTGCAGGTAAAAATGTTAACATCGCCATCATGGCTTGGGAACTTCATCTGAGTAAAACTTTGTGGTGAAGACATTTTTGGGTAGTGTACATCGCGCGTGCGAGCAACCGATCGCACCATCGTATCATGATTGACGAAATACTTTGTTTTATTTACCCCCGACAAAAAAGAAGGGTGTTATAAGTTTAACGTGTCTGTGACTCTGTGTATCTGTCTGTGGCACCGTAGCGCCCATACGGATGGACTGATTTGAAAGTGGTATTTTTTGTGTCATAGATATTTTTATTACGAGTGTTCTTAGTTTTGTTTGATGAAAATCGGAGTACTCGTCTCCAAGATATTCAGTTTTTAGTGGAACAAGTGACCGGATCTCAGGCAATATTGAAGCTAGGAATTTGTGACGGGAGGGTTTTAAATTTTTTAATTTTCTGTACTTATTCCAAACAAATTATCTATATCCATACTAATATTATAAATGCGAAAGTGTGTCTCTCTTCACGCTTAAACCGCTGAACCATTTGGATGAAATTTGGTATGGAGATAGTTCGAGTCCCGGAGTTATTGGTTACTTTTTATCCCGGAAAAATACCCTAATCCGCGATAAACGAATTTAAGGTGGACGAAGTTGCGGGCTGAAGCTAGTTTCACAATAAAAGTCTAAAGCAGATCTGAGTTTCGGCTTCTACAAGCGAAGAAATCAAAAAGTCGAAATCCCTTCTTTTTGAAGCAGGTCCGAGTGATAGACAAAAAATAGATCGACAACAAATAGGTAAAGAAAACAGAGATGTTCGCGACATAATTGATCTTCTGCAAGAAGTGAAATCATCTGGACATTTTTTCGCTGCTAGAGGATCTGACCACGCTTAAAAAACGTGTTCAGAGAGTATTGAGACTTCCTATGTAACAGGGAACGAGTTTGATCATGTTAATTTGGAGCTTAAGAGTCCCCAATATTTTCTTCTGTTTCCGCGATTATTACTCATTGAAATAAAACAATTTAACGGATTATATCGCGTATATTATCTCATTTTAGTTCCCGACGTTTCGGAAGCTTTCCAGCTTTCCATGGTCACGGGAGGACTGAGAAAAGATGTATTTTCCTCTGTCAAAGTTACAATTTGTGCAAACTACCCATTTTTTGAAAAACACAAATAAAGGTGTACATACATGCCAGATGGGCCTAAGCTGTAAAGACAGTTACACATGTGCCAGAAGGGCTTAATTATTTTATTCTAATAATTTACCAAGCAGCATTTCACGAATGAGGCGTACTGAGGAGAAAAGAAACGCTGCAAAGAAAAAGAGTCCCCGGTAAGCTCGGTTCTCCATACAAACGTAGTTACGCTCTCATTTTAAAACGACTAGCTTATTTGCTCTAAAACTTTGTACTTAGAATAAGTTAAATATATGCAGGCCTGTAATTAGTTTATGTAGGTTCAGATACCATAGTAAAAAAATACAGCGAATTTAAGTTTTTTATACTAACTTGTTTTTACTTTATTTCGTTTGTTTTATAAACTGGAGCTATATAAACTAACTAAAGGCAAATGTGCAAAGTTTCAATACAATCGAACGAGTAGTTTTAAAATGAGAACGAAACTCCGTTTGTAAGGGAAGGCGAAATTCGGCCGAACTTGCCGGCGACTCTTTCAAAGAAATAATAAAATCATAATAGTATACATATAGGGATGTCACAGATAAAAAAGGTACATGTCAATGGGCAAGTGTACATTTAGTGGAAAATGCACTTTCTAGAAAGTGCACATTTCGGGAAAGTGGATTTTTTGAGCCTAAACCGATGTGTCCTAATCCTAACACGTGTTAACCCGACTACATCATTAAGATGAAGCTCTCAACCACTTAAGGCGCCGCCCCGGATCACGGCGGCGGGCATAATTGCGCAAAATTGGAAATTTAACACAGTTAGCCGCCTTAACACTCTTAATGCAAACGGTTAAGGCTTACTTGTGACGAACGCATTTTGTATTCTTATGAATACAACTTAAATGTGTCCGTTACTTCCGTTACAGCGGACAAAAAGAATCATAACCCTCTTTTTTACGCTGAAGAAAAAAGAGAAAATATATGAAGATGAAAAAAAAAACTTTTGGTTTTTTTTATGTTTTTTTTTTTTTATAAGCGTAGTTCAGTTAAAAGTACTCTATAACCATTTGGGGATGTCTAGCTACCCGTGTACCAAAAATAGTTGAAATACGAACCTATAGCGGTTTTGGCGTGATGAAGCCACAATGACACTTACAAACATTTTTTCTTATTCAGTGACCTCTATATACATAAACTTGAAGGAGCCTTCGTTCGCGGAGGAGAAAAAGTCATAACCCCTCTTTTATTCTTTGGCATAGTCGGGTAAAAAGTATCCTGTAACCATCTGGAGATACCCAGCTACCCGTGTACCAAAAATAGTTAAAATCCGTTTAGCCGATTTAACATGATGAAGCCTTAACGAGACATACAAACATACAAATATTTCAATTTAACAATTTTATTTAAGGTTAAATGATATACGAAGTCAAAATCAGAAAAAAAAACGAAAAATTATTTTAGTTGATTTTTTCATAAAAATTTCATAATCGCTTTTCCATGAAAATTATCCATTTTACAATACAATACAAATACTCTTAATTGTACACCTCGAATACACAGAAATATGAGTTACAATTAAATGGAGGTATACAACGGGCGGCTTTTAATAAACTGGTAACGATAATTTTTCCAAAATCTGATGATTCTTGTAAGTGATAGCTGTTACTTTGATCTCTGTCAATAGCAACGTGGAGCTTGGCAACATACGTGGCAACGTCGAGACCAAAACAGCCTAATGTACTTTAGTAAGCACAATAAATAGTTTACATGAAATTGATAATCATTTCAAAATATTTCAAAAATTTAGACCTAGGGAATACGTAAATAAAATCTTACAGATTCCTCACAAGCCCCTTGTATAATGCTTTGTTTCATAGAAGTACCTATAATCTTCATGGACAGTGCATTTCTAAGAAACATATAACTTTCTTGGATTATAATTTAAAACATAACCTAATCATGAAGAACGCCTTTAGAATACAATATTAGATGTAGTCAATAAAATAGAATTCCGAAAAACCCGGACCTGCCTCAACAAGACCCAGTAAAAAATCATTACTCTACCGAGTAAAGTACATTCAGTTTTATTCCTTAACAATTATTTCATCCCCTCACTACCCCACCTCTTGACAAAGCGACACAACTCTCATATCTACAAAATGCGGAATATAAATTTACAACCATTTCACCTTGAGCCACCGCGATCCAAACGAGCTCAACCAATTGGGGTTGAAAAAGGTGAATTTATCAGCGATTAGGGTTCAAAAGTAACTGGTCCATGACGTGTCAAAGCACAATGCCTTTATATTTGAACAAAGGAACCCTCTTTAACACCTCTGCATTGATTTTGAGGTTTTTGTGACTTAAGATGCGTGTCAATTGGGATCTGATTTCGAATTAAATATAATTGTAAGGGTGCGATTAATGAAAACGCTACGGTTGCGTATAAATGTTATTGAGAAAATATAACAATTAAAATAAAAGAGATGATGACAAAATTTTAATAATGCCGACATGTAGATTAATAAAAAGTATTCGAGACTTTTTTTTACGTATTTTAAAAATAAAAGCAATTCATACTTTTAGTCGCCGCCTGTCCTGTGAACAGCACAGTCGTCTGCAGAAAAAAATACTTCTAAAAGTTTAGCGAGTATTTTGGTAAGCAACTAATATTACATTTTTCGTGTATGTAAGCTCAAGTTAGTAATTCAAAAGGGGTTTTTACTATACCACACGAACCCTAAAGACTGCCATTCATCGCAAAACAAAAATGGCTTCCATTCACACCTATCTTTAAAAACACGATCAGTGTGGGATTTTAATATACACCACAAAAGGAACTCAACCCTTTTAACTCGAGACGTAATAAATCCAACATAAAAACCTTTTAAAATTCACTTTATGTCTTCATGTAAGCGTTGAAATTAAAGTAATTTGTTCACTAGTTCATATATTTTAGTGTTTAGCGTAGATTATTTGAAAAACATTGCTTTTTATGTATTTGTAAGAACCCTTCAACGTTTCTGGCGATCTATTTCAAGGGGATGAAAGTTGAATAACCCTTTTTCAGTTATGCGGTTTTGCACAGAGATGCCTTAGTCTGTGTTTTTATTTTAATGCTTTTTTAATTCATATATCATTACTGCTAGTTAAATGCCACCTGGGTAGAAAGCTGGAACTGGGGCCATGCACCACATCCAAATCGTCAGTGCCGTTTCCGAAAAACCAATTAAGAATTTAAGGTTCCGTAGCCAAAATGGCAAAAACGGAACCCTTATAGTTTCGTCAAGTCCATCCGTCCATATGTCACAGGCATTTTAGCCAAAAACCACAAGATATATATTGATGAAATTCGGAGTATAGGTATCTTGTATAAGCCGCTACTTAGTTTGATAGTTAAATAACAAAAAAATATATTTCTGGAAGGGGGGACACACGAAATCAGGAAATGATGTGTGGCACATATTTCGACAGTTAACTTAAAAACAAATGAAGGTATCTAATTTTTTATTTTAATTTAATGCACATTTTGGGGAATAATTGCTCTGAAAGCAGCATAAACAATCGATCCGGAAGTCGCATAAATTCTGTCAGGGGGAGGGGACAATTTATGCATCGATTATTTAAAAAAAGATTCACTTCATCGTTTGTTTTTTATTCAGAAACTTCGAACGTGTTGTTAGAAGAACTGTCGAAATATGTGTCAACGTAAATCTTTGCTAAAAAACATTTTTTTCAGCTTCGGCTACATGTATGAGAAATTATTAACGTTGTGTATTACGGAACCCTTAAACCTCGCTTTCCGTCAAAATAAAAACTTGTCCTATGGTTCTTGCTACCCGTCATGACATGGCCGTAGGTACCTTAGTAGATTTTCACGCAGTTTCTCGATTTTCACGATTTTGAATGTCAAAGGATTGCACTAGATTAGTGATATTGTCGTAAGCTTTTCAAGAATGTAGCAAAGGGCGGCTTATAGAATTATGTTATTCAATTATTTCAGCACAACGTCGCGTCAAGAGAAATATAACTATTACAAGAAGGCGCCCGCAACTTCGTTCGCGGAGGAGAAAAACTCATAACCCCTGTTTTATCTTTAGCATAGTCGGGTAAAAAGTATCCTATAACCATCTAGAGATACCTAGCTACCCGTGTACCAATAATAGTTGAAATCCGTTTAGCCGGTTTAGCGTGATGAGCCGCAACGACACATACAAACATACAAAAATTTCTATTTTACAACTTTATAACAGTATAGATAATGGAGTATTAGACTGATCGTGTCCTCCGTCTTGGACGGGTGACATGAACCGGTATTGATCAACTCATTGTTTTAATATCTACTTTCTGCCCTTCTGCCCTTCTGGCACATGTGTAACTGTCTTTACAGCTTAGGCCTATCTGGCATGTATGTACACCTTTATTTGTGTTTTTCAAAAAATGGGTAGTTTGCACAAATTGTAGCTTTGACAGAGGAAAATACATCTTTTCTCAGTCCACCCGTGACCATGGAAAGCTGGAAAGCTTCCGAAACGTCGGGAACTAAAATGAGATAATATACGCGATATAATCCGTTAAATTGTTTTATTTCAATGAGTAATAATCGCGGAAACAGAAGAAAATATTAATATCTACTTTATTATAAAGTTGTAAAAATCAAATGTCTGTACAAAAAAGATATTTAAAAAAATAATGTTCTTTTTTTTATTTTCGTATGTGTCGGTGTGGCTTCATCACGCCAAATCGGCCCGCAGCTTCGTTCGCAAAGAAGAAAAGTCATAAACCTTTTTTTTTGACAACCTAGTCGGTTAAAATTTTTCCTATAACCATCTTTGGATACCCAGCAGCTACCCAAGTGCCGAAAAAAATTTAAATCCATTTAGCCGATTTGGCGTGATGAAGCCAAATCGGCACATACAATCACACAAAAAATACAATTACAATATTTTTCGATGCAGTGACCTCCAAATAGTCCATTGGATTTTTTTTTATATCTTCAATGTATAGACATTTTCACAACTTTATAGATAGATATATAGATTTTTACAGTAGTACCAAGGACTATTAAAACAAGAGGACTTACCATCTCCATACAAAAAGCCGTTCCCCGATATGTACAACGCCATCTATGAATAAAATTTATTATTTTCAATTTTTCACATTTACAAGCGTGACAGAGTATTTAAATGTTACAATTTATTTATCATTAGCTGTTTACGAACTAATTTTTACTGGAAAATGTTTCTTTGTACAATTATAACATAGTTAAATGTTTTGTTTTAAAGCGCCACGTGTTTTTGCCGGAATGTCCTTGCGATCGGAGCACGATCCGAAGTATGGTAATTGTCAGTTCTTTTGTTTTAATGGTCCTTGGTAAGTAGTAAGAAGTTTCAGAATGGGGTCGACTTAATTTAGTCCGCTTTAACCCTACAAAGACACAGGTTTGCGCTTTCACCTCTAAAAAGTCTGCGTTTGTTGCATCACCTCGTTTTGAGAATACTCCCCTAACTGTCACAGCCACTATCGGAATCCTTGGCGTCGACATATCGAGTGAAGTCCAGTTCCGCGGCCATCGAGAGGGTAAGGCCTAATTAGCCTCCAAGAAGCTCGGTGTGCTCAACAGATCAAGACAGTATTTCACTCCAGCCCACCGCCTACAGCTTTACAAGGAGCAGGTCCACCCACACATGGAATACAGTTCTCATCTGTGGGCTGGGGCTCTCCAGTACCAGCTTCTTCCTCTAAACCGCATTCAACGGAGAGCGACTCGTATCGTCGGTTGCCAGCGTATTTCAGGTCAGCTGGAGTCCTTGGCATTGCTTAGAGATGTAGCCTCGCTCTGCATTTTCTATCGCTTGTATAACGGGGAGTGGTCCGAGGAATTGTTCGGGTTGATGCCAGCTGCATCTTTCCGTCATCGCCCTACACGAAAATATGTCCACCCTCACCACTTAGATAGTTGGCAGTCCACCACTGTGCGTTTTCTAGAAATTTCCTGCCACGCACGACTGAACTGTGGAATAAATTGCCGCCTGGAGTATTTCCGGACCAATGCGACTTTTAAACCTTCAAGAAAGAGCGTACTCCCACCTGAAAGGCCGGCAACGCACTCGTGACTTCTCTGGTGATGCAAGCGTCTATGAAATTATTTTTATTTTTATTTCGGACATTATCCATCCATATTTGGTTAGTAGGTCTATGCCCGACGGTGATCGCTTATAATCAGGCGACCTGTCTGCTCGTTTGCCTCCTCTGTCATAAAAAAAAAACATCCGGAAAAATAGAACATCGCAGCGTCAAACACATATACGTTAATAACACCGCATATTTCATCGATCGTCGGTAAAATAACATAATGGTTATGTTATCAAATTCGACTAAACAACTAAAATAGTCTTGAGAGGATTCATTATTATTTAACATCAAGGACCATTAAAACAAGAGGACCCCGACCACAAGGTGCAGTCTAGGTAAAAACTAGAGGAGCTTTAAAACTAAGCGTTTAACAATGTTATAATTATAATAGAGTAGTTTCCTGGGTAAAAAAAATCGAATTAGTCAGTCCGACTATCAAAAAATATTGGACACGTATTTTTTTTTGTCAGTCAAACAAAAAAAGACAAAGTTAAAGCGTCTTAAAGTTTGGGAGTGGGGGCGCATGACGCCACGGGGAACTTTAACGGGCTATATTATACATCATTTTGTGGCGAAATGTTACTTTAGTACCTACAATTCTTTCTTCGGCTACTGCGAGGAAATATTTACAACAGTTACCTGTTATCACAGATTTCCTTAAACGTTCCCCCAATACCTAAACACGGTCTGCGTCCCCGAAAACAACCTCTGCTTAGCCTCCCGCGCGCGCGCACCAGGGCACTGTCTAACTCACCGCTTCACCGCGCTCTGCGGCTCATTAACAATATATTGGACCAGGACGAAACTCTTGATCTCTTCTCGACCTCCGAGCCGAAATTTCTAGCCACTGCCGGGAATTATCTCGAGACCATCGTGGCCTCGAGTACAATAAGTGATAATTAATTATTATTAACTGTATTTTATGATAATTCAATTTATTGATGTTCTCCAATGTACCTGCGTCATGTTTGGTGTTTTTTACTGTAAGTGACATATGAAACAAATAAATAAATAGTTCACGAAGGACAAAAATACGTGTCCAATATTGTCTGTTAATTGATAATGTAACTGGCGGACTAATTATATATATTTTTTAATTATACATGGTTTTTTGGACACAAGCCTATTGAACAAAGAAACATAACATACTTTAGGAACAATTGGGATGAGCCAATTTATTACAAGTAAAAATAGTTGAAATCCGTTTAGCCAATTTGGCGTGATGAAGCCACAACGACACATACAAACATACAAAACATCCAAACATACAAAAAAAACATAAGAAATAATGAAACAATGATCTTTATTCTGTAAGTAGGCCGCAAGGGCACTTTTACTAGTCTGACTCTACGGCATTTCTCAAGAGGAGTCCACTGTTGAGAAGAAAGCCGAAACAAACTCAGCAGTCAGTATTTTTTTCTAAATAACTCTTATATTTATTACAATATTTGTACTCAGCCTATCCTAAATATATGTTTTAAGCATACACTCAATGCGTAGTTCTCCAAAAAAACATATCAAAACTCATAATAGTAAAAAAATAATAGACGGTAAAAAAGCTAAATATGAATTTTTAATTTAAAACAACTTACGTACGTTTGATATGCCACCTTATAAGAACCGTGTCCCGGTTAAAGTAAATTATTTGGTTGCTGTTTTGGGCCATGCATTTTTGTCTGTTAAATATTCCTCTATATAAGAAACAAAAAGATGTATATTATACGTAATATATAACTAAATAAAATATAATATTATATCATAAATATAAATCAACCACTTTACAAATCATCGGAAAGCCACAACTTATTCAATTTACTTTTGAGTAATGCTAGAGACTGCGACTGTCTGAAACATAACGGCAGCTCGTTCCACAACTTAACCGCGTGTACCGTGAAAGACCAGGAATACATATTTTTATTAAGAGTCCCCGGCAAGCTCGACCGAATTTCACCTTCCCATACAAACGGAGTTTCATTCTCATTTTAAAACTACGTGTTGGATTGTAACGAAACTTTGCATATACAAAGACATGAGGTATATCTAGGCCTGTAATTAGTTCATATGGCTCCAGTTTATAAAACAAACGGAATACAGCAAAAACAAGTTATGTATGAAAACTTAAATTCGCTGTATTTTTTTACTTTAGTATCTGAAGCTACGTAAACAAATTACAGGCCTGCATATACCTTAACTTATTCTAAGTACAAAGTTTCAAAGCAAACTAGCAATTCGTTTTAAAATGAGAGCGTAAGAACGTTTTAATGGAGAACCGAGCTTACCGGGGACTATTTTAAAAAGCAAGAAATACGTGTTGATATTTTTTATTATCTAATTGATTGCGGGACATAGGCCTCCTCAATAGATTTCAACACGGGCCGGATAGAGGGGACCCAGATCCAGCGAGTCCCCGCAACCCTAACCAGCTCGTATGACATTCTTGGGGGTGGCCTTCCCACGCTGCGCTTGCCGGTACGCGGTTTCCACTCGGGAACCTTTCTGCCCCAACGGCCGTCGGTTCTTCGAACTATGTGCCCTGCCCATTGCCACTTCAGTTAGCTTACACTGTTTGCTATGTCGGTGACCTTGGTTCGTCTACGAATCTCCTCATTTCTGATTCGATCTCGTAGAGAGATCCCGAGCATAGCCCTTTCCATAGCTCGCTTAGTGACTATGAGCTTCCTTAAGAGGTCTCTAGTTAGAGACTGGGTCTCGGCTCCATACGTCATCACCGGTATTCAAACGATGTCGAGAATAAAAACGATAGAGTCTTATAAATACGTGTTTATTCGTTCAAATCTAAATCAATATTGAATATTAATACATCATGACACTACAAAACAGAGACAGAAGATATTCCTTATTCGAATCGGAAATTCAAATAAGGACTATCTATTATTTAAATGAAGGAAAGTCTCTGAAAAAGGTGTGTATTCACGAGCCACCTTTACAAATACGCCCTGGTTGAAAACTTTCGTCTTCAAGCACTGAGGTATCCTGGACTATACTCTGATTTTTAATTCAAGACCAAAATTTAATGTCAACGGGCGCACTTTCGCTGTGATCGCTGCATACTGGTTTAAGTGTTAGTACTTTTATGAATAAAACTTACCGTAATATTACTGGTTGCACGATTTCTCATTCATATTAATCAAGATGAGAACTGTCAGATTTTGGTCCTGGATTAAAAATCAGAGTTTAGAAGACACTTCGCACTTTCCCGTCGATTGATCTCTTTCTCGAAGTTGGACCTGCCTAACTGGATTGGCATCGTGCCTATTTTATTACAAATAACAGGAAATGAGTGTAAAGAACTAGGGTAGTTTAATTTTTATTGGTTCTTTCACTTGTTAACTCATAGACAGAATACTTGATGTACTCGCCGAGTTACAAAAGAAATGGAGGTAGCAAAAGACAACAAGAAAAACGTGTATCTGTATGTATGTGAGGTAAACAACACGCGGTCTTATCACTAAATAGCGATCTCTTCCAGACAACCTTTGGGTAGCGGAGTGTTTAAAAGAGAACAATTTAAGTTGAAATACAATTGTGTTATAACTAATTTATAATTGGTACACGCAGAGGAGATGTATTTAAGTATTATAGTTGAAGTAAATATATTATTAGATATATCATCATCTGGTACTCATACCACAAGCTTTATTAAGCTTACCATGGGACTAGTTCGATTTGTGTAAACATTTGCCCCGTAATATTTGTCCCTTAATATTTAATTATGATTTTTTATAGAGGTCTATAAAAATGAAGATTGCGTATCTTATCTTAATAAATCTTTAATAGACTCAAAACCCATGTCTAATTGTTCTTAATAAAAAACTCTTAACACTCGATGCAAGTTTTTCCTTTAAAAGCGTGTATTTTTTGATGAAAGTAGCAAGAACTGGAATTTCGTTTGATAACAAAGTTTTATGGTGTTTATCCTGGTTTCGGTGACTCGTGAAGATAAACTCTAACAGTATATAGGTAAAGACGGTCGTTGTCAACATGATGAGACGTAAACAACACGAAAAATTAAAGAGTTATTAAGAACTGTAAGCCTCTTAAGCCCCGTTTTTTTTTGTGATAATAGGCACTTATAACAAGGGTACGAAAATCAATATTCAATTTGATCCGTCAGTTACATAATAAAATTTATTGGTCAGAATCAGAATCGGAATATTTTTATTTGTTAAACATAGGTATAATACAAGTTGAGGAGTATACAATTTTGATGTTCTACCCATAAGTATAGGTGCACAATAATTAGCCTAACATGCTACATGCATTTAATTTATTAGTGAGCGTACAATGTAGACGATATATTGCAAAAAAATAATCTGTTACGATATTATTTACTATTATACATACATACATAAAATCACGCCTTTTTCCCATTACGGGGTAGGCAGAGACTACCTCCTTCCACTTGCTACGGTCCTGGCATACAACTGCCGCTTCATCAACATTCGTTAATCTTTCTTTTTCTCGCATCCATCATCTGACATACTTCATAAATTTTATCTTTCATTCCTCCCCTTACATTTAAAGTAGCAAAGCGGCTCTCCATAGCCCACTCTTCGCTCTGTCTTTACTATTATTAATTACTTATATCAAAATTTAAAAATAATTATCCATAAACAGCCATCATCATGTCATCATATTATTTCATTGTGTCGTTTAGGTAATCCTTGATTGAGTAGTAGGTAGTAGCATCCTTTTGTAAGAATCGATGTTAATTCTGTCTTAAACTGGCGAATATCAAGGATTTTTTGGTCACGTATTGTTTACTATTTCAAATTATTATAATACTTTTGACCCGACTACGCTGAAGTAAAAACAGACTTATGATTTTATCTTTTTCGGGTACGAAGTTGCGCGCACCGTCTTGTAGGTTATACAATTTCAAATTAAGATTCAAATTGTTTATTCTGCAAGTAGGCCGCAAGGGCACTTTTACAAGTCTGACTCTACGGCATTTCCCAAGAGGAGACCACTGAAGAGAAGAAAGCCGAAACAAACTCAACAGTCAGTCATTTTTTCAAAATAATTCTTAACTATTACAATATTGTCTTAATTATACTTACTATACAATACAATAAATAAATAAATAAATAAATAAATAAATAAATAAATAAATATTACGGGACAATTTTACACAAATCAAACTAGTCCCATGGTAAGCTCAATAAGGCTTGTGTTATGCGTACTAGACGACGATATATTTAATAGATATACGAGTATTAATTATATACATAGAAAACATCCAAGACTCAGGAACAAATATTTATGCTCATCACACAAATATTTGCCCTTACCGGGATTTGAACCCAGGACCTCAGCTTCGCAGGCAACGTTACTCCCACTGAGCCAAACCGGTCGTCAAATAACTCTTTATTGCACACCTCACAAAACAGAGTACAGAATACATTACATTACAGAACACAATACATTCTAGGAGAGGTCAACAACAGGCGGTCTTATTTATAAACAGCGATCTCTTCCTGACAACCTTTGGGTAGTGGGTATAATGTTTTATAGTCAGATTATTTTGACCTACTCCCAATAAAGAAGGTAGGTTAGTTGAATTCGGTTGTATTTTCGTTTTTTTTACTGTGTCTGTTATATTATTTGTGACTCCTCTGGTGTTGCAGGTGTCTATGGGCAGCGGTCGTATGGGCATCGCTTAGGCGATCCGTCTGCTTGTTTGCCCCTTATAACATTTAAAAAAATATCTCCGAACTCCGTCATTTATAAATGGACTAGCTTCTGCCCGCGACTTCGTCCGCCTTAAATTCCTTTATCGCGGATAAAAGTATTTTTCCGGGATAAAAAGTAGCCTTTGTCCTTCCCCGGGACTCAAACTATCTCCATACCAAATTCCATCCAAATCGGTTCAGCGGTTTAAGCGTGAAGAGGTAACAGACAGACAGACAGACACACTTTCGCATTTATAATATTAGTATGGATTTAGAAAATTCTTAATATCGATGATTTTAGTAAGTTGTTACACCATGGTAGCGACCATTTTGTGATAATAGTTTTAGTTAAAAAGAAACTATAATATGTGCTACCCATCAAAATGCTGTGCCCTGACAGGGTTCGTGTGGAACTGTACCTAACTAAGAAATTAGTTTAAGAGCATCATACTAACATGAGTGCAATAAAAGGTTTTGATTTGATTTGACCCCAAAATAACATTTATTGCATGTATGTACTGTACAGATTGAGTGTCAAAACGGTTACTTGTATTTATAAGTAAATTAAAGAAACTAAATTAGGCAGTTATTTTTCTACTATTTAGTACTTGAGTTTTGTTTGGAGGAGATTTTATTTTTAGTTACAAAGTATTTAGGGTACTGTAGATATTTATACTTATTAATAGTAATACGTAGTATAGAAGTTCGCAAGTACTCCATAACATAGTAGCTCTATGTAGAGTCAGCTGCATAGCGTGCAGCATTTCAAAATGGCCGCGGTTAGAGCATCCATTATGGCAGAGCAAAGTTACATTACCGCAGTTATTGAATTCGGCCACGATCAGTTTATATTACGACTAGCTTTTGCCCGCGACTTACATACTATTATAATATTGAATAAGTCGCGGTACCATTAACCGTCCAATTAGGTACTTATAACCTTTTCGCACGGTACACCCAACCTAACCTACTTAATAGGTCTAAATCGCCTACTTGCTGGGTATACTTAACAAATTCAACGGGTTGTTTTTACGTACTTAATAGGTATTAAGAACCTACTGGCTGGATATACCTAGCCAATTCAAAAGGTACTAATAACCTACTTGACAGGTAGTATTAACCCACTTAATAGATACTTTTAACCTACTGACTAGGTAGTTCTAACTCAGATGTTGTGTTGTTACTACCCAGTGATCAGGTAAATGTTACCTAATAATTCATAACCTAATAAGTAGGTTAATTGCCAAATTATAGTACTTACCTAAAAAGTAGGTAAACTGCAGACTAGGTGAATTTTACCGACTTATTAGGTATTCTACATTACCAAGTGCACTAGGCAGATTTAGCCGACTTAGTCGAATATCTGCGTTTTACCCAAAAAGAAGGGTAAAAAACGCCTAATTTTTTTCCCAGTGTAGGCTTGTGTCCTAAAAAATATAATTAGTTTTTCAGTTAGATTATCAAAAAACATTGGACACGCATTTTTGCTTTTGACAGACTAATTAGAATAATATTTCTTTACCCAGGAAACTACCCTATTTGGATGTTGGCAATTTTTGACAAAAAAAAATCTATTGTATATTCTAGAACGACCACTCAATAATAGAAACATTGGTGAAAAAAGTATACTATAAAAACTCAATGAGATACAATACAACAATGTTTGAAAATCACATTTTTGGACTTTCTCCATACTAAAGCCTAGGAACGTGTGACGTCACACGTTCCTACCCTACCTTGTAAGGCGAAATTAAGAACTTTGTTCTACAACAGCTGTGTTTAAACTTTTACTTATCGATACGGTTTCATAACGAAAGTCACCATTAATTTCATGGAATATTCAATCGTATTATTAGTTATTAATATTCTCATACTTTAAAACTTGACTATTCGATACAGGTATTTAATATCGTAAATAGTCTAGCCATAGAGGTATAGATAAAAGTGAAATGACAACAATACCTCTAATTAGTATCTAGCTATTCTTTTATTAGCGGTAATATTAAGTCCTTACATTATGAAATTGGCGTTACATGTGGCAGAAATTAAAACGATTGTTTTTATGAAACAATTTTTTTCTTAAGTCGAAAGTATGTACCATGGCTATGTATGCACTTTTGCCATCTCGAAGGTAGTTAATTGATTCCTTTACTAAAAAAAATGTGTAAGCGAGAATCAATAAAATCTTTGAAGGCCGTTTGGACAGCCTCGTGAGAATTGAATCATTTTCCTTGCATGAAGTTGTCCAAATTCGGAACAAAATGGTAATCAGTTGGAGCAAGGTCCGGGGAGTATGGTGGGTGTCGAAGACATTCCAGTCGCAGCTCCCTTAGTTTTGCGGTCGTCAAACGTACCGTATGTGGACGAGCATTGTCCTGAAGCAGCAGTGGGCTAGATCGATTGACCCATTTTTCAAGTTTTTCACTTTTCCAATTTGTTTCAAGTGAATTAAAATGGTTTTATCGCTCACACCGAAGCCTGCCGCTAACTCTGACGTGGTTTGCGATGGATCTGCTTCCACAATTGCTGTTAATTCTTCGTTGTCAACTTGTGTCTCCGGCCGTCCACGGGGCTTGTTCTGTGGGTCAAAATTTCCAGAACGGAAACGTTGGAACCAATAACGTAGCGTATTTTCTTTTGCAGTGGCTTCCCCAGTCGCATTTTTCTACGAGCCGTTTCTGCAGCACTGGTGCCGAGGTGAAACTCATATTCGTAAATATAGCGATACTTTAAGTTCTCCATATTGAGAACAGAACGATGTGAAAGAAAAACAAATGACGCGATAGCAAATAAATTTCGAAATTCGAACACAGAAATACATGGTCTTAAATTCGAAATAAATTTGAATTTGGAATTCCTAGCCGAACGCCACATATTTTGAACCAAAGTTGCCAGTTCGCCAAACGTCAATTTCATATGTAAGGACCTAATAGTTTGTCAATTTATATACAGGTATTTAATAAGGGTTAGTACTCGTATCATTTCATCTAAAAAAGCAGCTGGTCTAAGTAGTAACTGGTCTAAGTAGCAACTGGTCTGAAAAAGCAGCTGGTCTAAGTATCAACTTGTCTAAACCGCAACTGGCATATGGTCTAAAACGCTTCTCGCCTAAAACGTAACTGGTCTAAAATACATCTCGTTTAAAACGACACTGGTCTAAAACGCTACACGTCAATAATGCATCTGGTCTAAGAAGTTTTTTGTCTAAATCTCATTCCATCAAAAAATAATGTGATCTAAGCACAAATTAGTCAACATTGATTTGAATCTCATAATTATTATTTTTATTATTACTTAAATTTAAATATCTATAACACAGTGGACTAGAAAGAAACTTTTCGCCTTATTGCATTGAGATAAAGTCAAAAAGTGGATACATACTTTTTTAGTCCATAAAGGTAGGTAGCTTACTTATTAGTGTTTGCGTTAAAGCATTTAGAAAGAAAAAAAGAAAACTCATTTATTCTGTACAGCGCACACGACAAGACTTCGCTAGCAATAAAAGTGAAAATGTGAAGCATATGGGAGCTAATGAAACAACCGGCTTGTACAACAACTGGTTTATTACTGACTGTCATTCACATACACGACAAAATGTCACTATCTTACCTATCATATCATACAAGCCCTCGATGAGTCCAGCAATGTCTGCGATAAAGAAAAGGCTTTGACTCAGCATGTGTTCAAGGCCCTTGGGAGGCCGGTTTGAATAAAATGGGAGTATTAAAGGGTATAGATAAAATAACAATAAAAGAACCATATAAAACGAAATAAGAAAGCAACCGAACATAAAATGCCAATTAAAAGTATAAAAAAAAGAAAAATAAATTCAACTGAATTGAGAACCACCTCCTTTTTTGGGAGTCGGTTAAATTTTTAGTGAATATTAGTACAAAGGTACAATAAAGGATTTAGTAGTAGACATCTAAAGGACAAATACAGCTACATATTTTAGATCAACAAGATTTTATTTATTTATTTATTTATTTTATTTCATTCGACACACCAACAAACTACAAGGTTATACATTCTATAAATTATAATTAAAAACAGGGATCACATCTAACCTGTACCTCAATAACAGGCGTGCAACAGCTTTCACAACTTAAATTACTGGACAGTAGACAGGCAGAGGAGAATAAAGATATAGGTAGCTAACTATTTAAAAATAATAATATTTTAAAACGATTACCTTGTTAATTATAGACTGCTTGCTAATTAGTCCATCTGTGCTCTAGACCAGTTTGTACTTAGACCAGGTGCTTTTTAGACCACTTGCTAATTAGACCATCTCTGCTTTAGACCAGTTTGTACTTAGGCTAGCGGCTTTTTACACCACTTGCTAATTAGACCAGCTGCCGTTTTAGACCAGTTGGTACTTAGACCAGCTGCTTTTTTAGACGAAATGATATTAGTATCATTTCGTCTTTAATAAAACCGGTTTTACAATCCCTGTTTTTAAAGGAATGGGATAGGATCCGAACTGACTAGAGTGATTAGTCATGTGTTGTATAGTATTTTACAAGCACACATACGTATTAATCACTACTCCGTTACCTAGCAACCCTTATATGTGCGAGCTAGATCCTAGGCAAGGGGCGACACCCCTATGTAAAGATCTTTTGATCTAAGTGAATAGAAAATATGTCAAGAAGCGGCCATGTTGTGTAGATGCGTAGGGGGGGGTGCGTCACTGGAACCATGCTTTTTTCAAACGGAATTTCGAAAAATAATGTTAAAATAGGTTTTCCTGCCATTTCTCCTGCATTTAAGCAACGTATGTATAACTAAAAATTTAATAGTACTAGATGGCGCCCGCAACTTCGTTTGCGGAGGAGATAAAGTGATAACACCTCTTTTTGCGACAGTGTAGTCGAGTAAAAAGTAGGTACCCTATAAGCATCTGGATACCCAGTGGTAAGATATTAAGAATATAGAATTAAAAGTCCTAAGTCTTGCTTCATAGATTTTTTTGTGGTTATTTTTTCCAAGGTGCTACATGAAGGATAATTTCCGGGAACTGATTTAAGCTCATTTAGGTTAAGGGACATTTATTTCAGAAATTATTTTTATTATGATATGAAATGATTCCAGTTTGAAAGCTTTGAATATATAAAGCATTGTGTTTCTAGAACTTATTTCTCTTAACCTACTCCATAGGAAGGAATATATAATATATATTTTGTAAAATAAACGCTTTCGTATAAAATTCTTAAAATATCGCTTCAAGAATTTTTACAAAATGTATACAATAATAAATTAATGCAGCTACTTAATGAAAAATGCTTTTCTAGTGTGAAGGATTTCCTCTCTCACGATATGTTATAATATCTAAGATATTTGCTTGCTAGTATGTAAATATAAATAGCAGAATAAGCTACCTATTGAAATAAAACAATTTAACGGATTATATCGCGTATATTATCTCATTTTAGTTCCCGACGTTTCGGAAGCTCTCCAGCTTTCCATGGTCACGGGAGGACTGAGACGGGAGGACGTCGGGAACTAAAATGAGATAATATACGCGATATAATCCGTTAAATTGTTTTATTTCAATGAGTAATAATCGCGGAAACAGAAGAAAATATTAAGCTACCTATTGTCACTTAACATATAATGACAACATAACATTACTTATTCTTTGCAAATGAATATCTGATCCATCTTCCTTGAATAAATACGAAATTTCCTGCCTCGCACGACTGAACTGTGGAATAAATTATCACCGGCAGTATTTCCGGACCGATGCGACCTTCCAACCTTCAAGAAAAGAACGTACTCCCACCTGAAAGGCCGGCAACGCACTTGTGACTCCTCTGGTGTGGCAGGTGTCTATGAGCGTAGTATTTTTTGTATGAGTTTTATCTGTGCCATAGTAAGCTATTTTCAAAATAGTCCTGTGTCCATGAAAGTATTAAAATTGACTTTTCTAGTTGCTCTGTCATTTGTTTCTTTTTTTTTGTAATGAGTGGCAAACGGGCAGACGAACCACCTGATGGACAGTAGTCATCGTCGCCCATGGATATGTGCAACACCAGAGGACTAGCCCATATTTTGCCAACCTTTGAGTACCCTGTTAACTCCCTTCTTGAAGAATCCCATGTTATAAGCGCTTTGGAAACGCTTCAGGGGAAAGGTCATTCCACAACTTGCAAGTACGTGGTAAAAATGAGCGTGATGCCCGTTTATTTTTAGGATGTACAGCATCCAGATAATAGGGATGTACTTGGTTTCTGAGGAGAAAGATGCGATGATAGAAACGAAACGGTGGCACCACTCAAAAAAAATTCAGAACATTCCCGATTGTACAAACGGTAGAACAAACACAGATAGCCAACATCTCTCCGGAAGCTAAGTGGTTCCAGGCTGTCTGTCAGTTCGCGATCATCGACAATACGAACTGCCCGGCGTTGGATGGAGTCCAAGGGGAGAAATTGATATTGGGGTGCTCTGGCCTAGAGATGAAAGCAGTACTCCATATGGGGTCAAACCTGAGCTTTGTAGATTAGAAGCCGATGACACGGTGTGAAGTGTTGTTTCATTGTTTGTTGTTTATTATGACGAACTACTAACGTGATTCTGACTGTACAGCAGTGGGATCAATGTGGTAGGTACACGGTAAAGGTAGGCTTCGTAAACACGCGTTTCTAGGCCGGCTGCAGCCCCAGATAGCGACATTATGCGCGGCGGCTAAACACCTATTACCGCCGCACTCGCGCGGGCGTCAGCCTGAATGTAGCGTTAATAACGCGTTTACACGTCAATTAAAAAAAAAACAGTCTCAGTAACACTTTATGTTTAGTGTCATTGACACTTTATGTTCAGTGTCAGTGACACTTTATGTTCAGTGTCAGTGGCACTTTATGTTCAGTGGCAGTGATACTTTGAGTGGCAGTGACACTTTATTTTAGAGTCAATGGCAGTATGTGCAGTGTACGTGGCACTATATTCAATATCAGTGACACTGCTTTCAGTGTCAGTGACACTTAGCTGGCCATGACCACTTTCTAGTCAAGTCGATGTTCTGTAGGTATTAGGTAGGCTTTTTAAACTCGCGTTTTTAGGCCGGCTGCAGCCCTAGATAGCGACATTATGCGCGGCGGCTAAACACCTATTACCGCCGCACTCGCGCGGGCGTCAGCCTGAATGTAGCGTTAATAACGCGTAATCACGTAAATTTTTCGAAAAAAAAAACAGTGTTAGTGACACTTTAGGCACAGTAGGAGATGACAATTTGATCAGTGTCTGTGATACATTCTGTGCCAGTTACACCTTATGTCCAGTGGCAGTCACACTGTGTATATTCGGTGTCAGAAACACTTTATGTTCCGTATTTTTACACCTTCACTTTAAAGACTTCAAACGAACGTGGGAACAACGTGTTTTTTAATGTTAGTGACAATCTATTTAACGACAGTGATACTTTATTTTCGTAGGGTGCTGTGCGTATTAACCTCCCCGGTATAATGCATGAATCTTTTGTTCTGTTATTACCGAACTAGCCCCCTCCAAGTGGGTAATGCTCTAAGTTCACTTTTAACTTCCATATTCTGTGTCAGTGACACTTTCCTTACAATTTTCAGTTCAGTTCAGTTTTTAAGTATAATGGTATCTGTCCATTATTTCAATTTTGCCAGCGTCAAGGTTTAAAAGCGAAGGTACGGATTCATGTCGCCCGTCAAAGATGGACGAGAAGAATCCCTTGCAATGTTCAATCGCTGATACAACAGTAACAATTTTCAGTGTCAGTGACACTTTACTCTCACCTAACCTACTCGTAAATTTTATAGTGTTCTTCCTTTATTTATTACTAAATTAAATACTCGGCAATTCTAGAAGCTTCCAGCTCAACACACGGCTTTGATCGCGTCGCTGCACTTTTCTTGTGTTATTAAACACACGCACGCATTAATGTGCATTACCCAGCGGGGGCGAGCTAACGGCAACACATTAATCCCAATTTCACCATGCTCTGTTAAATACTAACGGTCGATTACGACAATGCTTAACCATTTGTCTGGCTTAATCAGTTTTAAGTGTATATTTTAGATTCACTTTCACCATACTCTGTTAGTACTTAACGGGTGCATACGTAAATTAAAAAAGTATTTATGTACATTTTAAAAGAAATGTTGAGTACAACGGAATAACAATTTTGAATTTTCTTAACAATGACATTAAAGAATGCAATAATATAAATGAATTCACTAAGAAATTGAAGTCGTACTTATTGACAAGAGCATTTTATATGTTAAGGGAATATTTTGAAAAAGTGTATGTATAACTTAGAAATAATAAATAAATAAATAATATGTAAATAATGATTGTTCCGTGAAATTATAAGGGAATTGGATTATAGAATAGTATTTTTTTTAATGTACTGATTTATTTGTTATGTAATTATGATGTATTCTAATACTTAAGAGTTAAATTAGCTTAATAATTTTGCATGCCAGATTGACGCAACATGCATTCATAACATCCTAATATCGTTGACATGACTATTGTAACACCTGTGTATGTTATGCAAATTAAATAATTTGAATTTGAATTTAATTTGAATTTGAATGCTTTTATTTGTCTGGCATAATCAGCTTTAGATATATATTTTAGATTCACTTTCACCATGCTATGTTAGTTATTATCAGAGGATTACGCCAATGCTAGACGATTTGTTTATTTATTTATTTATCTGGGGTAATCCGATTTAGATAAATATATGGACGACAAAAAGCGGAAACGTCGTAACCCCCAATGGATTCAGTTGGCGGTTACTAAGTTTCCGCTTTTTGCCGTCGATATTATTTAGTTTCACTATCACCATGATCTTATTAACGGCTGATTTCATTGCGTTCATTTTTTTTGTGACGGACTTCAAAAAAGAGGAAAGTGCAAAGGTCAACGGAATGTTGTTTGCCCCCGACGAAAAAATAATTGTTATATAAGTGCATCTGTGTTTGTATTTGTGTATCTAAGTATTTATAAAAAACAAGCTTCCGTTCCAATAACCCTTTATTTCCGCGTTACGTCAGTTTCAGAGATATAAAAGGAAATCAGGCCATACAGACTCGCGTATAAAACAAAAGTATGCACATACGATGTTCTTGTGTCTATTCGACATGCGCCAAAGAAACAGGGAAGATGCATAAATTTTTATTTAGGCTTTATTAAAAGCTCATTCATGTAACAAACAGTAGAGAAAAATACTTTTCGATTAAGTAACTATAAAAATAACCAGGATATAAGCCATCAAACACTTCACACTATCTCTTTCTAGCGAAACAGAATTTAATATTTATGGGCGTAGTATACTATGACGTCAAATTACATGTCGGGCCTCTCTGTCAAATCGCTGGCTAATTAGAAGTTTAAAATGCCAATATCATGCGTATTTCTTGGCCGATTTTAATTTTCATTTCACTCATGGAAATAGTTTTTACAGTATTTTGATAAGAAAAGCGATAAAAAAATCATGCATGTAATCTTTTTGGTGATGTCTTTTTTAATTATTATTATTATGTAATGGAATCTAAGGTAACTAATTTAACCATCCCAAAGATTGTACCGTCATGAAAATTGGCTGCTGTATGTAGTTCTGATGACAATACAATAATATGGTACTGTCGAACTGATCTGATGATGGAGCCGGAAGATATGAACTGGGACTTCATGATGGAACATCGTATCATAGCTGTGTTTGGATTTGTTAAAAGAGTCTTGTAAAGCGTGTTTTTCTAGTGTTTTTAAAACTATTAATTTATTGGTACGCGGGTAGCTGGGTATTACACGTGTAGCTGGGCATCCGCAAATAGTTATAGGACACTTTTAATCCGACAACGCTGAAGAAGAAAAGAGGGCTTATGACTTTTTCTTCTCCGGGAACGAAGTAGTAGCTTTCTAGTATAACTGCAATAAAGCTATCTCTTCCGGAAGCTTCCAAATAACCTGAAAATGCTTTTGGCTCATGTGGAATAGAGGGTCGTATAGACAGGATATTATGTTCAATGAATAATAAGCTGAGTTTATAACTCCGTGCGATCTCTCACGGCAGTCGGCGTGAGGAAAGGTATTTTTATTCAACTATGAGGTTCTGCGGATTTGGCGGATTGCTTAAATTGTTTAGGATTCCTTAAGATACCAACACAGACGTGATTCTAATCATAAATAGGATTTCGTACCAACAATGGTAAAAAAGGAACCCTCATGGTGCGACTCTGTCTGTCTGTCCAACTATTAGAGCGCCATATTTCAAACACCTCCCCCATTTATCTCCGAAGTTTACCGAACGAAAATTTAGATTTTTTTACATATTGTACAAATAAACATATATTACACGAAAATTGTAACCATGTCACTAAGTAGTTTTTTTTTTTTCGAAAAACCTATTTGAACAACCCGGTTACGTTAAATTTGCACCTCATTTGTATGCAATGTTATAGATATCAGGTGCAAACTTAACTTAACTGGAGCTGGGTAATATAATTATGTTCGGGTAAGTGAAAGTTTGCCTGCTTCCCTGCCTATCATACGGCGTATAAACTTGGATTTTCAATACGAAAAATAAACATAAAATACGTTTATGCCAGCGCGCTATAGCGAGAAGCATATTGGGTATCAAGTTAAAAGATAAACAAAATAGTAAAAAAATCCGCGAAAAAACCAAAATAATAAACGAAGGACAACACGCGCAACGATTAAAGTGGAAATGGGCGGACAAAGGTCTTCGAACAGTGCGTGTTGCCAGTGATGACCTACGGAACTGAGACATGGTCGTTCACAATGGGACTCATAAGGCGGCACAGAGTTACGCAACGTGCAATGGAAAGGGCTATGCTCGGAGTTTCTCTTGGTGATAGAATCAGAAATGAGGATATCCGCAGAAAAAATAAAGTAACCGACATAGCTGACAGGATTGCATCCGTGGCCATGGGCGGGCCATGTAGCCCGGAGAACGGATGACCGCTGGGGCAGTAAAGTCCTGGAGTGGCGACCACGCATAGGAAAGCGCAGCGTAGACCGGCCCCTGACTAGGTGGACGAATGACCTCGTAAGGGTAGTGGGGAGTCGGTGGTTTCGGTATGCACAGGATCGCACCGTGTAGCGAACTACAGGGGAGGCCTATGTTTAGCAGTGGATATCCGTGGCTGATAGATAGAGATATAATCTTTTGGACGAAAACCTCTCTTATAACTAGGCATCGGAAATTCGGATGCTTTTATACCTAAACTTTGGCCTCAGTACCCATACCGCGTAGATGTTGACTAGCATGGAGGCGGTCTCAATTTAATTTTACTAACAAAATTCTCGGTATTTACCGGCATACTGGTAATTAGTATAACATCAATAAGTACAGTCACCAGCATTAATATCTGGCACAACAAAGCGCGCATAAATATCTGACACGACACTATATCTAAGGCCGTTAAGACGTCTCAGATATTTTTGCCCGCTTGGTTATAGCAGATATTGAAGCTGGCGACTGTACATACGTATCAAAGTATAAAAAAACTATTTTAGTAGTTCCTGTTTACAAAATTGAATTTAATTCACATGTGTTTCATTTAACTTATAGACGTCATAACCTAAATAATTTAAAAAGGTAATAACATTTTCATGACGTTTAATATAATCCGTGGAATAATAAAATAGGAATAAATATTTTTTTATATAATCAGTGGAAGGAGGTAGTCTCTGCCTACCCCGTAATAGGAAAAAGGCGTGATTGTATGTATGTATGTTATATAATCCTGGGATCCCGGGAATTGAAAAAAAAAAATATTTTTAAGAAGCCGCGTCCATACTTGCTTAGCTTTTTCCAGGATTATCCTCGTTGTAGGTACAAAAGCATCCGAATTTCCGACGCCTGCTTATTACGTAAGGGGTTTAAAACAATAAACATCAAAATGTATTGTAACATCAAATAAAAAAGTAGAATCAGGATTGTCCAAAAATAAAAAAAAACCCGCCGCTACTTACGGTTCGTTGCGCCTCGTATTGACAGGATTTTTATTTTCCGAGTTGGAAATACGTTTTTGCAAATTATTGTACGGTTTGAAACTTTACAACGAAAATATAAGGTTGAATATGGGGTGGGGACGTTTTGATTTAATTTGTAACTTGCGTCGGATGGCTTTTGCTGGCGAATGGCAGTTTATTCGTGGTGACGCTTCGGTTTTAGAATAAATATACCCGGCCAAGTGCGAGACTGACTCGCGCACCGAGAGTTCTGCACAAACTTTCACTTATTCCGGCTTAACTGGCCGGTTGAGTTAAGTTTTCCTCTGGTATCTATGGCGTCGCATACAAAGAAGGGGAAAACCTAACCAAACCGGGTTATTCAAATTCATTTATGGTGTCTAAAAAAAAAGTAACAGACAGATACATGGTTATAATTTTCCATGTAATATTAAAATAAATTATACATTTCAAGAAAAATTCAGGCTTTTCGCTTGGTAAACTTCGGAGATGATTTTTTTTTATTTTATTTTGGCAAGCGAAATATTTGACGGAGCCCTAAAATAATCAATATGTATTACCTAATTACCGCGCTATTTAAATTCAATCAAACGATGCAAAATAATTTTCAGAAACTCAGGAATGATTTCAGGTAACCTCTACATCCATTTTTTTTTACTATAACCTATAGTATCCCGAAGCCCCTACAGAAGATTCAGCCCTAAGGCTTCGCGGAGGACACTTTGAGTATCGCTGTCGAGTTAGCGTAAACCACGCATCAAGATCGGTGCAATAGTTTTCGAGTTTAGACCAGACAGATAGCTCGAGGGTACTTATTTTACAGAGATATGCATACTATATAGAGTAGAATAGAATAAAATAAAACAAAGCTTTATTCAGGATAACACATCATAACAAATTTACGATTACGAGCCTGGAGGAGGCATGGCTTCGGGAATGGGAACCTTAAGGATTCTTCCAGCCCCTTTACATTCTCGCCTCAAAAACCTCCTACCGGATTCACAGAGCCCCGCCGACTCTGGACCGCCTTAAACAGAGTGAAGACTGGAGTAGGAAACTGTGCCTACCACTGGCACAAATGGGGCTGGAGCCAGACCCCGGCCTGTGACTGCAGATACCCAAATCAGACCACCGATCACATAGTCACGGAGTGCCCCTTAACTAAATACACAGGCCATTTAGACAATTTCAAGGACCTGTCCAAGGCAGCAACTGCCTACCTGAAACGGGCAAAATTCTGAACTAGTTATTCATAGTTATTCTAGCTGTACGTGTCGCGCCTGCATCACACTGCCACCGCTGAAGAAGTGACGCAGTATGTTCGCCAGAAAACCGGCTACTCGCTGCGGGTGTCCCAGTTGCATTCGCGCCACTACGTGCACTTCAGCTCGTTTGTAGTGCGCGTGCCGCGGCCGCTCCAGGAGACCATCGCGTGTGCTGATTTCTGGCCGAAAGGTGTCGTGTTTCGTCGGTTCCGGGGCAACCTACCGAATCCAACACCCGAGATGTCGACACAACGGGGCCACGCCGTTTTGCCGTCTAAATAAACATTGTTCAGTTCGTGACGCATTTGTGTATACACTGTAATGTTATGTAACTTGTTTTTAATAAATAAATAAATACATTCATTCTTTTAATCATTCGACTTCTTACTCACCCAATTCCAGTGTCTATAATAAAGCCATACGATAAATAAATAAATACGATGACATACAGACAATACAATAAGATGTGCACCTAAAATGATCTCCACTCAGCAATGCCGTCGGCTTGGTTAGGTAGGGGAGACCGGGGTTGGAAGTCACACGGGTTGGTCTTCACAGCGGCCATTACTGACAACTAAACGCACGAATCAGTTTACCGATCGATGTGCAAGGATCGCGAGAGCTAAACCCCCTCTTGTACTTTACCTCAGTCCGCTACGGTATGTCGTGACGGCGCCACTTTCGTTTACTTTTTTCAGCCAGTAAAAGTATTTTTCTGTGCATCTGTGTTAAATATCCTAAGTATACTTTTATTTTGCATATTAATATGCTTCTTCGTGTATTGTTGAAGTTGAATTTGTGTGTAATCATATTTTTATAAGGTTTTTTGTGGAAACATTCATTTTAATTTATTTTGTTATTAGGTTATTTTCTAAAAGGTGTTTTGGGGCAGGTAGTCTCAAGTCGACGAGGGCTGGTAGTCACGTGTGACAACCCTGAGATAATATATATAAGTTTATAGGAAGTTATTAGCTGAATGCGAATTTAGTTTTTGGGTGTTTTTATTAATTATGAATAAGTGTTTCGTTACTTTCCTGGTTACAGTGACTTACATACAACATTTAAGTATATAAAAGTTAATAGCTAAAAGCTAAATTGAGTTTTTTTATTAATTACGAATATATCTTTCGTTATTTTCCGTTACAATTACTTATATATAAACTCGTTTGATATAAATGTGTGTATTATTGTATATCCTTCTTATTTTACTATGTGACTACCTACCCCAGCACCTGTGACAACCATCCCTGACACGTGGTTAAATGTCACACTTCTCTTTTTTCATAAAAATAAAAAAAGTTTCTCCGTACATCATGTTAGCGAAAAAGTATTGATATACTTTTAAACTAAAGTAAATACACTATCCATTAAATTATCTTTCATTTTGAGATACACTATATTAATATTCAAATCAAATTACATCTCCTAATATAGATCATCATTCTAAACAATTTCACACAAAATTCAATGTCTTAAAATATATAATTATAACATTAGCTCCATGTACTCATTTACAGATAGATACATACAAAGATATATACAAAATCATCATCATCTCTCATGATCTTCCTGCCCTTATCCCACTTATCGGCACAAAATGTTTTCTTCTTTCATGCATGTCTATTATTCGTAATTTCAGCGCTTACTCCTTTCTTTCTCATGACCTCTCTCACACAATCCATCCATCGCTTTATTGGCCTACCAATCGCTCTTCGTCCTTCGACATTCATCCCTAACATTATTTTACCAACACATATGTGGAGTTAATTATATACTTATACGATAAACGTAAATACATAGTATTATAGACGATTACGTATAATTACAACGTAGGTAACGTAGGTATATAACTTATCAATCGGTTAGACCCAGTTTCATAAAGCTCTGTTAACGTGAATAGGTTCATCATAAATAGGCGGCGGGTGTACTAACTGTTTTTAAAATAGCACCTACTTTTTCAGTATTTTTTTAGAACCTATAGTTTTTGCTTATATTTGTGAAAGTACATCCACCATTTTAACTCGCCATCTTCACTACACTACCATACATTTAAAAAGGGATGACATACACGAGAAAACACATCTTACAATGTAAACTTGGCAATGCAAAGGCACTTTCACGCACTTAGAACTAACTATATGGAACGTTAGAGGGCTCCGTATAAATTCATCCAGCCAGCCTGAAGAAAATACCCCTCGTTACATGGAATTATAAGAAGAAACTACATCTGAAATCAGAAATCATTTTATTTGTGAAACATAGGTATGGTGTCACGTTTTATACATTTGAATCCACTATGTTTAACCCGCAAAAGCAGATGTACAAATGTTTGCTTTATTATGGCATGCAAACTTAACAAGCATCACATAAACAAAGTTAAAATTAAGTCATGTCATTAAATTGAAAAAAATGAAAATAGCAATAAGATAAAACAAGTCTAAAGTAGTCTAAAATATTATACTGCTAGAAATAATATAGGGGCCACTAAAAGTTTTCATCGTAACGTGATACTTAATGTATATTAGTTGGCAAAAAATTTCACACACTGCAGCTAAAAAGGATTTTGTTTTTGTGTAGGTAAGAATCGATTAATTAAATAGTCAATTATACAATTTTCTTCTGTTTCCGCGATTATTACTCATTGAAATAAAACAATTTAACGGATTATATCGCGTATATTATCTAATTTTAGTTCCCGACGTTTCGGAAGCTTTCCAGCTTTCCATGGTCACTGGAGGACTGAGAAAAGATGTATTTTCCTCTGTCAAAGTTACAATTTGTGCAAACTACCCACTTTTTGAAAAAACACAAATAAAGGTGTACATACATGCCAGATGGGCCTAAGCTGTAAAGACAGTTACACATGTGCCAGAAGGGCTTAATTATTTTATTCTAATAATTTACCAAGCAGCATTTCACAAATGAAATTGTAACTTTGACAGAGGAAAATACATCTTTTCTCAGTCCTCCCGTGACCATGGAAAGCTGGAAAGCTTCCGAAACGTCGGGAACTAAAATGAGATAATATACGCGATATAATCCGTTAAATTGTTTTATTTCAATAAATAGTCAATTGTTTTATCAGTTTTAATTGAGATAAGATTAGTTTATTGTTACCACAAAAACTGAACAGAAATTCTCCGCGCAACAGTGGGCTCCTATATTGTTTTGAGTAGTATACATACTTAGCTACAGTCGGGGTATGAAAAGTTTCGTCACATTTCGAACTTAACACGATCACATAGTGTCAAAAAGTGACGAACCTTTTCATACCCCGATTGTACGTTCATATACTCATCCCTGTATCAAATTACTATCATCTGGCATAAACTTTTTTGTCATAATCATCATTTGGCATAAAGCATTTTTATCTAAAACTGTAGAATTTTCAGATTATTTTAAGGCATCATCCTATTAAATGCATTAGGTTAGGTTTGTTTTATAATTATAACAATCCTGAATAGTTTACGTGTTCAGAAAAAAAGCCATATGCCTAATGACACCAACAACAACAATTCTTTATTGCACACCAACAACAAAAACAGTACAATAGAGCCTTTACATAAAATAGGTAAACAATAGGCGGTCTTATCGCTAAAGAGCGATATGACGATTATGACTAAAAAGTTTATGCCATAGATGAGAGTAATCCGTATCCCATATAAAGGTCGGAATAGGTATTGACTATTTACCTAAACTTCGCGAGAGGACTGAATTAAGGGGATGCATCAAAAATTTTAAGCAATTTTTTTGTGTGATTTTTGTCAAATCTAGTATATAAAACCGGCTGGATTTCAGATATGTGTTTTTTGGCTATATAACCTATTCAAAGATTAATGCAGAAACATGTTTGTTGGAAATTTCCTCGATAGAATAGTTATTCGAAAACGCGTCTACATTTTCCGTTTTTTGTCTAGTTTGTACAAATGACAGATTAATAAATAGTTAAACTATGTAAAAATGTCATTCTTCCCTTTATCTTTTACGTGATTAACTTAAATGTTAACAAAACAACAATTTTTTTATTAACAAATATTATTTTCTATTTCATTGTACTTTTACATCTGGCGCTTACGCCAAATAACCCCAAGCATGTAGTGTATTAGCTTTCTCTTTCTTTGTTGCGCGCGAGGAATAAATGCGTCCCTTATTACAAATTCCGCACATTGGCCCGCTCGGCGTTTGGGGGTGTGGTCCGTGTGGTTTACCAACGACGATGCAGATGCAGGCCCTTAAGAGTGGTTATGACCACCATAAATAATGATTGATTTTGATTGAAGGATTTCCCGGATTAATTAGAAATAAATAACTCTCAGGGTCAAATTATTCATGAATAACAATTGTCTAATGCAGAAAATTGAAATATGTTAACACCCCAAAATTTAACATACAATAGGTCCGACGTACATACTCGTAAGACTTACCCCGGGAGTGAATTTATGTGTATTAAGAACTCATTCACACTTTGTAGAAATGCTCGTTCTAGTGTTGCTAGCTCCATGCGTAATGCGTAAAGATTTTTATTCTGTGTTATCTGAGCGCACGCGAGTTGCACTTTGAATACGAGAGTGCCGTTTATTCATTAAATACTGAGGTGGGTTAGTACATAATAGTATTTTATGCAATACTTATATAAGCAGGCTTATTCAGATTTTCAAATATACTTAGAACAACTTGAACAATTACTTAATAAACTACAGAAAAACAATTATAATTTAGTAATATGTGGGGACTTTAACATTGATTTTACGTCTGAATCTAAGAAAAAGAGTCAGTTGCATGAACTAATTGCGAATCATAATTTAAAGGAACCCACAAGGCAGGATAACTGCATTGATAATATTAAGTGACTGTAGCAATGTAGTTGGCAAAACACATCCACTGGGTTTATCGGATCATGACACTGCTCAATCCATTACTATAAATATAGACAGAACCTCAAATGTTGAAACTTGGTACGTTACTCGTATTAAACGCGACTTTAGTGTCGAGAATATGAACAAATTTGTGAATTATATTAATAGCCTTAGATTTCAAGATGTTTTAAAAGAAAATGGAGCCAATGGAGCGTTTAATAAGTCTCATGAATTACTAGTAATATTTTTTGAGCAATATTTTCCAGAATATACAAAGGGAATTTAAAAAAAGCTGTAAAACTAAACGCATGCTTAGATATAAATACTATGTAAATAAAACCAAAGACAGAAAAAATAATTTCAATACATATTCTAAAATTCTGCGCAAATGTTTAAATGAACTTCAGAAAAAGTGCAACGATAATTATATAATTCAAGCACAGAATAGATGTAAAGCGACTTGGAAAATTGTTAATCGAAAAATAGGAAATACTAAAAAGGCCCCAGAAATCGATCGAATTGTAGAGAATAACAACACAATAATTAACGGAACTGACATTGCTAATGCATTTAATAATTACTATATTAATTTAACAAATCATAATAATAATTTGACTGACATTAAAAACTTATTTAATCAAAAATTTAATAACCCTATTGTAAATAACGTAAGCAGTATATTTTTAGAACCGACGACCCCTCAGGAGATAATAAAGTTAATTTTGTCATTACGCAACACCAATTCCGTTGGTTATGATAAAATAAGTACGAAAGCTTTAAAAAACGTAGCAAATAATATTGCAATACCTTTATGTCATATCATAAACTTATCTCTGGAACAAGGCGTCTTCCCAGACAAGTTGAAATTCTCTGTAGTGAAACCGCTTCATAATAAAAGAATAAGAACTGAAATGGGTAATTATAAACCAGTAACATTGTTACCGGTTATTTCAAAAAAAATTGAAAATGTCTTTTATACCCGAATGCAGAAATTTCTTGATATGCATAAAGTTTTGACTATAGAACAAAATGGTTTCAGGCCGAATAAATCAACTGCATTAGCCGCTTTTAATTTGATACAGAAGGTCGTTGGTGGTTTGGATAACAAAACACCAACCGTCGCTCTCTTTTTGGACATGAGTAAGACATTTGATTATGTAGACCACGACATACCGCTAAAAAAATTATATGGTTACGGTGTCCGCGGACCGGCCGAGAACTGGATTAAAAGTTACTTGTCCGGTCGTGTCCAGGTCACACAAATAACTAAACTTAACAAAGAGACTAAAACTGTGGAGGTTTTTGTTTCATTTCCAAAAGAAAATAAGTTCGGAGTTCCACAAGGCAGTATCTTGGGACCACTGCTATTTTATGTTTATATAAATGATCTTCCCCGTGCGATCGCATATCCAACAGTTATGTTTGCGTACGACATAACTGTTATAGTACAAAGTAAAAGTTTACGCAACGATAGTGAATAATTAAATAAAGTATAAGCCGAAACTGTTAACTGGTTGGCAAGAAATAATTTAAAAATAAACCCTATAAAAACAAAATATATCCATTTTCGAACCAAACCGGGAAGGAATTTGGAAATTAATGTAAAATGCGACGGTAAACCAATAGAGAAGGTAGAGTGTCAAAAATTCCTAGGACTTATTGTCGACGAACATTGTAACTGGAAAGAGCAAGTCAAAGCAATGTGTAGCAAAATAAATAAATTTGTGTATGCTTTAAAAAAGATTAGACTTGTTGTTTCACAAGAAACTGCCCTACTCGTCTATTACGCATACGTCTGTTTCACACTGAGATACGGAATTGTTCTGTGAGGCAATTCAACAGACATGCCCAAAGCATTCATAGCACAGAAAGAAGATGCGTAAACCAAAATTTAGAGATGAGAAGATTCTTACACTTCCATGTTTATATATTCTGGAGGCCTGTATATTTGTAAGGAAACACATAGATCTGTTCTTAATAAGAAACAATGTAAATAAGCGAACTAATACACATAAGCCTTTGAATCTACCAGTGGCGAAGTTGAGTCTATTTAAAAGAAACTCCTACTATATGTTAAGCAAAATTTATAATACTGTACCTAAATTTATAACAAACTTGAATGGAAATGTATTTTATACCAAACTTAAATTGTGGCTGCTCAGCGAATGTTACTACTCGTTAAACGATTTTTTTGAAAGCAGCACAGAACGCAATTAGTACTTACATCAATCTATCAATTGATATTTTTTGTGTAATTTATTTATTATAAAATGGCTACATTATTTGAACATAATTGTACGAATGAAAATTATATATGGATTAATTTTTGTACGCCAGAAATGGCTGAATGGCGATAAAATCAATTATGTATAAGATCTCCATGTAACCCGTTCAACGCAAATAAATAACTTTGACTTAAAAACCGGCTAAATGCGAATCGAACTCACGCACCGAGGGTTCCGTATCTATAAAATCCAGTGTTAGCAGACCCCTACTCCTAAGCAAAATGTACGCGGTATTCGATCATTTTATATTGATATAGACAGACAGACATACAATTATACTATTTTTAATATTTTTTGTTATAGCGACAACACATATACATAATCTGTAATTAATTCAACTGTCTAGCTATCACGGTTCATGATAGATACAGCCTGGTGACAGACGGAGAGACAGACAGACAGATTGACTGACAGACTGACAGACAGACGGACAGCGGAGTTTTAGTAACAGGGTCCTGTTTTACTCTTTGGGTACGGAACCCTAAACACTGACCGAGATACAAGAATGTTAAAATCATATTTTAGAACTTTCATAAAATGCTCCATACTAAAGCCTAGGAACGTGTGACGTCACACGTTCCTACCGTGTTTGGGGAAAATAAGAACTTTGTTCTGCATCAGCTATGTTAAAACTTGCGTTTATTGAAATGGATTTTTGTGAAGTCAAGCCATTTTGTAGGGGAGATGGATGTTCGTCTCAGGAGTTGGTTGTCATACGATGTCCATAACAGAAAACTGAACGAACGAATACGTTGATCGATCAGTGTCAAAAGATCGCGAGAGTAAAGCTCTAGGAAGATATATATAGCTCTCGCGATCTTTCGACACCGGTTCGTAGTCCATTATTGCCTCAGTGACAATTGACCAGCGAGACCTTACCCAGTCTCCCGTATTTAATTACGTTGTATTTTTATATATTTTTGTTTTGATATGACAAAAATATAATCATAAATATCTTGAATAAGATGCTGTTTAATATATTTTTAGTAGGACAACATCATTGATAATTTAGTCTAGCAAAGATTAATGTCAAAGATGATTGATTAACATATGAGTGACATATGACATGTAGGTATATGTGTTACTAGGTTTATTTACCATCAATGTATGGGTAAAGTTCACAGAAAAAAATGGAAATAACATTTATTTGGATTATTAAAGAAGATTATAAAATATACAGTATTTAAAATATTGTAGATGATGATGTTACAATAGATGTTATTTCTTAATTATTAGAATGTAATTAGGTGGATTAAAAGGTCTTCATCGAGTAGTCTAGGAACTCCAGATGGGCAACACCAATAGGGTCATTTGGTCAGAGTTAATTGAGCGTCTAACTGTTTTCAAAATGTTTGAAAGTTTGAGCCACTTTCATCTGGGCCGTTGGGCCAAAAGCAGCCGTTTTGAGTTGGTGCAAAGGAAGCTGTCTCGATGGAAGTCCATAAGTTGGTGTTATTTCGAAATTCAAAACCGTGAGTTTTGATCTACAGATTGTCTTGTCTTCTGTTGCCATGAAGTGCCCAAAAACAAATTTCAAATGTGGTTCATTGTTTTAGCCCATACTAAGTGGAAGGCGGGTTTCTTCAGCGGTCTTTAGAAAATCCAATTTTGATGCAGACTTCGGTAAGCAAAACTGATCTCTCATCTTCCTCGATCTGGAAATAAATTAAGCCTGTTATTAGTCCTGTACTAATCGAAGCAATTGTTTCGATTTCAGCTGGAGATAGGGACTTTCTTTCTTTTGTTTCTGTTTTTTTTTTTAAAGGGATAAATAAATTTTAATAATAATCATAAATTATTTTGAAAGATAACTGAAATTGAATACCTGTGAGCTAGAAGCATAGAAAATTTTATTAGAGTCTTCGTCTGAACTAAGTCAGTCATCTTCGGAGGAGACAAGAACGTTAGGAACTTCACTAGCTCCATTGTGGCACAGCAGCGATTTCCATTCCCCGAGTCGTGATCATACTGCAAGCAAGTAGGAGATTAGTGAAGGTACCAACAGCGTCCTGCAGAACACGAGGTGGGTGATTTAGTCACATTACATACTTAGGGAATTAGGATTTAATTAAGTATAATAATTTTGATGGGGGTATAAACCTATAGGTACTAACAACTTAGATAACTTAAGCCTTGTGTCCAAATTACTGTGTAAGAACCATTGTGTGTAACGCCCAGCTGACTGAGCTTTTAGCAAAACTACAGGTGTAAGAGATACATATATATACTTAAGCTGAAGACGTAATTTGCGCCACAGGCAATATTTGAATTATAAATATAGTAGGACTAAAAAATTGTCATACCAACTAACATCTTTCTTTTCTATCCCAATCTCTCACCCCTTTTCTGACTTTGTCTTAGGAGCCCTGAATTTTTAGCCGAGGCCCGGGCTCCTATGTGACATTGTTTATTCTAAATTCTCATTTTATCCTAATTTTTCGGTTAGTAATAGGCAGAGTGGCTTTATAAAAGCGTATAAATATAATTCTTGGTCTATCCTAGCCGGCGCAGTCAGGGCTAAGTGGCCGCGCCAGCAATTAATTAGCGCAAAAGTGTATTGAGGACCAAATTACAGGAGAATTGTGCCTTTTTAGAAAAACCTGCATATACACGGTGATTCTTAATCGGTGATCAGGAACCAATTTTTCTAAGTAAGCAATTGATAGCGGTCACGTTAGAGTCGTAATTAGGTAGATTGAAACATACTTTTTTTTATGAAATCATTAATTTGAAATCAATTTTATCCTAAATTCCTTGTCACCCTACTAATCTGTATCTGTGAGCCTACAATCTCTTTAGAAAATTAATGGCAATGATAATTTATGAGTAATAATTTGTCAATCTTGTCATTGTCATGCATAAAGTTTATTGACTTAAAACGTATCAAATTTCCCACCAAAGCGATGGCACTTGACGTATCGTACGTTACTTCAATTATAGGATAACCATATATCCAGTGGTTCTTAGTTTTGATTATGTTTTAACTTTTAATTAATTAAACAGTGAGGTAATTGCGTGAGACTTCTTCTATAAAGGTTAATTTTAGCTAGATGTTAAGATTTTCATACTCCTGATCACCGATTAAGAATCGTCGTGTATACAAAAACCATTTTTTTTTACAGAACCTACAGTGAGGAAAATTTAACTTCTCGTCCTTATTGTCACCGTGACAAGAGCGATAAATTACCTACGTGTTTCAATTTCTCATACTGTAATATGAAAATTGAGTTTCTGTGTTTTTAGGGTTCCGTAGCCAAAATGGCTAAAACGGAACCCTTATAGTTTTGTCATGTCCGTCCGTCCGTCCGTATGTCACAGGCATTTTACTCAAAAACTACATGGATTATAGGTGTCTTGTATAAGCCGCTACTTAGTTTGATAGTTAAATAACAAAAAAAATATTTCTAGGGGGGGCACTCCATACATGTAACCGAAACTGAAAAAAAAATAACAACAAATATGCTATATATATATTCAATGTGTGGCACATATTTCGACAGTTCTTTTAAAAACACTTAGAGATTTCCGAAAAAAACATTGGATTTAGTTAATATTTTCGGAAATGATTACCCTGAGCCCCGAAAGTAGCATATATTGTGTGTGTGTCCCTCCCTCTATTTTCTAAACGGTGTGTCCAAAAAATACGAAAAAAATACAAAGATAAAACTTAATAAATACTTTCAACGAACGACAATATGATTGGATATACTATTTTTGAGTTATTGCCAAAAAACTGCGTTTCTCAGCAAAAGGACGCAAGTGCCGTGGAGATACGCTCTTTTGCTAGTGCCCTTTTTTAAATCGTAGTTTTTCATCTGTAGATCATTTTTGTATGAACAGCTGCGGAACCCTACACTGAGCATGCTCTTGACCGGTTTTTCTTACTTAGAGCAGAGGTCGAAATAGGTAGTACCTAGGTATTACTTAAATTTCGCTATGACGTTATTAAGAGTAGTTATGACCACCAAAAATAAAGATAGATTTTTATTAAATGCGGGATTTCCCGGATTAGTTAATCATAACTAATAAATCACTCTCAGGGCCAGATTATTTATGAATAACAATTGTCTAATGCAGAATATTCCAATACATTGACAACCCAAAACAACGGGTTTCAGTTTTACACAGTTTTACTGAGGTAGTGCCTCATTGAAGTACATAGGTTTCAGTAAAAAAGAACTGTTTGAGAAATATTAATATTTATAAACTTACGTGTAATGAAGATGAGATTTAAAACTTTTTTTTTAATTACCCATTTAACTACCGTTAAGAGTACTTTTTGTTTTACAAATATCATGATAATAATCACAATTTTTGCAATTTATTAGTGGATCACTCCACTAGTGTTATTATTATAAACAAAGATCAGAAACAAATGAAAATTTTTTTCGACGATACTGGACTTGAACCAGTGCCTTGAGCCAGACCGGGGCAGCACGCTCTACCATCTGAGCTAATCGTCCACACCAGTAGTCGACGAATTTTGTCATCTGTTCTTGCTTATGGATCTCTGTATGGTGCATCCGACTCTTTAGCCGTTAGCGCCGCCTAGTGAAGAACTATGAAGTTACTTTCAAAAAAAGTCAAAGTTTGGTCTGGCTCAAGGCACTGGTTCAAGTCCAGTATCGTCGAAAAATTTTTTCATTTGTTTCTGATCTTTGTTTATAATACCGTTAAGAGTATATTATGTTCATTATTCATATTCTTAGATTTATTGTAAGAAATATCGTGCTACATGTAATCGGTAAGATACCTCCTATTTCTTAGCCTCTTTTGAATTAAATTTGCAAACCGTCAACGGTTAAACATGTAAACTTACCAATAATAGAATAACTCCTATGTATATATTTATTTATTTAAACTTTATTGCACAGTACAAAAGTAAGTACAAATGGCAAACTTAATGCCAAAAGGCATTCTCTACCAGTCAACCATAGGGCCAAACAGAGAAGCATGAAAATGGTGCAGTGGGGAAAAACATTCAGTACTGAGAGCGTTAGGATACACAAGCAAATAATGCATATATAATTACTTATGCCTATACTATATATCATAATACAATGGTAATGTATGATATATAATGGTAATGTTTATCGCAAATAAATGATTATCTTATGTTATCTTATCTAAAGCTGAGAGATACGACGTTACTATTCAACACGAATCGTCAATAAAGAAAAAAAATATTGGATATTAAACTTATTGTACAGTTTCATACTTAACTACTACTTAGCGGTAATCGCCACATCTTACAGCAGTCGAAAGTCGAATATTCATTCGACTTTAATGATAGTACACTACTATTTTGTTATTCAAATGGTAAAATAAACAGTAACTAGTTATTCAATTTCTAAAATCATTCAAAGTCGCCCATCGCTAAAGCGTTCGTGAAATCACCCACTAGGTCTAAGTTTAGGTAGTGAACTAGGTAGGAATAAATTAGTTTTAAGTTACAGGGCACCACCAAAAATCAGCGTCTATGACGTAAAGGTGAGTGGTGACCCCTTTCAGCGTCGTCAATTGTTTTTGTTATTCATATTTTTTGTTTATGCTGGCGTTGAATAAATATGTTTTCTTTCTTTCTTTATTTACTAATGTTAATTATCAGAATATGAATCCAAGAATCTCGTGACTTGTACCAGGCTATCAGAATCAAGTGGCGATATATTAAGCCCGTCGAAGCAGCGATCGAGTGAAAAAGCTCAAAGCTTCGTTATTTTCACAATCAACTAGTTTTATGCGACATTAATTCTGGAATACCTCGTGTATGAGTATTGATTACTTTATAATCCTGAAATAGCTATGCTTATGAAAATTTTATTGAAACAGTAAACGTCTGCTTGCGAAATCTTCATTGACTGTGATCGGAATCGGTCGGGCTAATATACCTAAAGTGTACCAAATGACATAATATAGAGTGGTTACAACCGGGTAAACGGCTCCTGCTTATTAGTTACTTGACCCTTTTACCTCGTTCCTTCTCTTTCTAGCACCAATTGCTCACACCATTTTTGACGCTGACACTTGAGAAGCAATAAGTGGGAAAACACAAATTGCTATAATATTTCTATAGCGACTTACAATATACTTCATACTTACGGATCCATACTAATATTGTAAATGCGAAAGTGTGTCTGTCTGTCTGTTACCTCTTCACGCTTAAATCGCTGAACCGATTTGGATGAAATTTGGTATGGAGATAGTTTGAGTCCCGGGGAAGGACATAGGCTACGTTTTATCCCGGAAAAATACCCTTATCAGCGATAAACGAATTTAAGGCGGACGAAATCACGGACAGAAGCTAGTACTATGAAGTAACATAAATTACCAATAGCAACTTCATCTGTTCTGACAGTACCAATTAGTTTTAATTAAGTAAATGTTAGTGTAATTTTTGAATATTTTAATTATCCTTGACATCATTTTATTTTAGCGTTATTATATTTTAGTATTGTTAAACAGGTTTAAGACTAAATTTAATGGATATCATAAATCACTTAAGAGCGTTTAAGTTTATACCCGCTTAGCTGGCAACGTCGCACATTTTGTCTTCTTACTTCATTATTTTGTGGTATTTCAATGAAACTTAAAGATATGTTCAATACATACCCTACATTTTTAGCATTTATATAGTGTTTAATTCATGTACTCATCGCTTTTGCCTTAATTTTCTTACAAAACAAGATATAGACTTAAATTCATTTGTAGAGCTTTGGTTGTGGCAATATCATGAAATTTTGCAATGTACCAGCTTATCTACCGAAAACGTAATGAATGAATTGAAAACATGTTCAAGTTACATACACATTTCTCAAAATAATCAAGTAAAACCAAAAAATATGCGACGTTGCCAGTTAAGCAGGTATACACCCTCTTAATTTAATATTTGCCAAAATTTCGTACGCCAAAAGGCACATCATAGCTGTTCTATATAATACCACACTGTCACCTTATTTTACCTATGTATGACGAAATAAATGAATTTGATTTGATTTGATCAGCGGAGGAGGTAAAAATCATAACCCTCTTTTTCAGTGTAGTCGAGTAAAAAGTATTTTATAACCATCTCTGCATGCCCAACTCCCCTTGTACCAAATATAGATGAAATCCGCCCTGTGTTTAATGAAGCCACAACGTCACAACGTCACTTACAAAATTACAAAAGAAAAACGATTCAGTGGCTTTCAAATAGTCCGTATCACTTTTTAGGGTTCCGTAGCCAAAATGTCAAATACGGAACCCTTATAGATTCGTCATGTCTGTCCGTCCATCCGTCCGTCCGTCCTTCCGTAAGTCACAGGCATTTTACTCACAAACTATAAATGTATATTGATGAAATTTGGAACATAAATGTCTTGTGTATGCTTAGTTTGATAGTTAAATAAAAAATATATATATTTCTAGCATACATCTACATGTAATCGAAACTAAAAAAACTTTTTTAGCAAATATCAATGTGTGGCGCATCATTCGACAGTTCTTCTAAAAACACTTTGAGGTTTCTAGAAAAATAAAAAGACTTAGTGAATATTTTCGGAAATAATCGCTCCGAAAGTAGCAAAAATTGTGTCCCCTGTCCCCTCTATTTTCTAAACAGTAAGTTCAAAAAATATGAAAAAATTTACAAACATAAAACTTAATAAACACTTTCAACGAAAATTATTTTCAACATGATCAGACATACCGTTTTTAAGTTATTGCCAAAAAACTGAGCTTCTCAGCAAAAGGACGTAAGTGCCTGGGAGATACGCTCTTTTGATAGTGTTTCTTTTCCATATCGTATATTTTCATCTGTAGTGATTTTTTTCGTATGAACGGCTGCGGACACCTTCATGGGCGACTCCGACTCGCACTTGGCCGCTTTTTTAAAATATCTTCAATGTACAGACATTTCATTACGTTAACTTAATATTAGTAAAAGGCGCCCGCAACTTCGTTCGCGGAAGAGAAAAATACTCATAACCCTCTTTTTTTGCTTTCATGACGTATTTATCTTATGTATGTTTGTATGTGTTGTTGTGGCTTCATCACGCCAAATCGGCTAAAAGGATTTCAACTATTTTTGGTACACGGGTATCTGGGCATTTCCAGGTGGTTATAGGATACTTTTTACCCGACTAAGCTGAAGGAAAAAAGAGGGTTATGACTTCGTTCTTTTTTATATTTATAAATTCTACTGTAGGTATATATATGTATAATTGATTACATACACACGCACTATGTAACTGTGACATAAAAGAAGCTTGAATATGAAAATAACAACGCTCTTCAAATAACTTCAAAGCCTTAACTGTATTTTAAACTATTTACCAACGAATTCTTAATGCCAAAACATAATTTTCTAAATTTCTTAGAACTCATTTTTAAAAGCATTTCAATACCATTAAAGTGTTTGTTCAAGCCCTCTTTAGCTTAATGGTCAAGCCAGAATAGTATATGATGCATTTCTAGTCATTTAACACTTACTAAAACAAAAACACTCGTTTTTGTACCCTATTTCTATATGACTAAGACCAAACACTGTTTCAAGACGGTAAAATATAAGTTTGTAAAAATAAAATGTCTCGAACAACCCTACAGCACTCAATTTGGAAAAGGTGTAAGTTCTATAAGGTTTTATTTTGAGTTACGCCTTTTCGGTTGTAAAATTCGTTTGCTACTTATAGCATAGACAATGAACAATTACTTCTTTCTGCACGCACTGGTCACTAGAGTGGGCAAATTAAAAAAATGTTGGGGTAAAAAATAGTAGTTTTAAATATAGGTTCAAAAACGTAGTGGTTATATTCTCTTTGGGTTCAAATTCCAAGTTTATGTTCAAATTTTGTGCAGAAAAGCATTCTCAATAAAGTGAAGTTATTACTGTGGAGTATGGAGGTAAGGATGGTAAACTCATATACGAAAACAGATGAAACAGTGTCCAGCGAAAAGCAGTTAATAAGTTCTAAATCCGTCCACAATGGCGCTAGTGTGGCATTGTATGAAATGAATGTAGCCGTTACTTCTCAGTTCTGGTCGTATCAGCAACAATTGGGATGTCCCAAAAAGAACCTCGATTTTACATCAAAATCGTAAAATATAGGTTAATTTAAGAGACTAATTTCGTCCGTTTTCCATTCGGATGAGTATATTTGTTACAATTTCTAACCAATGTTTGCTGTGCGTATCTCGGATAGTACCGAGATACGTGGTTTTGACGATTACTAAACCTCTAAATAATGACGTCACAGAAAACTTTGGTTAGGAATTGTAACAAATATACTCATCCGAATGGAAAACGGACAATTGCAAGCGGTTTATTAAACCTATTCCTCTAAATGGTTTTTGAATTCAAATTCAAATTAAAATGCGAGATATGCGTAATTTTCTGCAGTACTGGTAAATGACAAAAATGTACTTAACACGTTATGCAATTGAGGTTGCACTGGCCCCTACACTAGTCGTAGTCTGTCTCGTAGGTAACCAATTCAGATAGGAGTTTACATAATTTATTGCGAAAAGTCAATAGGATACTATTTCGATCTGATGAAAAAAATAAAAATAAATGATTAATTTAATTGAAGAAGAGATTAGGACTACAACTCATTAACTAATGATAATGTATTGTGCATTTTGTGTATGGGTTTGTGTGTGCGTCTGTATGGGTGTGACGTGTGTACGTATGTGCGTATGAATGTGCATATGGCCGTGTGCTTACTTAATTGTGCTCATTAGGTCCTCTATATCCGTATATGAAGAAGTGTTAATCCATGCTGAAGTTTTTTTCTGAACTTCTTTAACAGACAGTTCTTTAATGGGAATTTTAGCATTAATTTTGTTATAAACGAATGGATGCATGAAATTTGATAAACGTTGGGCAAATGCAGAATTAGTAACAGGAACAGGAACATTGAAGGTGCGCTTTTGCAGCATGCAATTGTAGTTACAAGAGCTAATGACCGCCCTGTGGATATTGGTCACTACTCGCAGAACGAACAATGCACGAACTGTGGGAACCTCCATGTTGCTGTACACAAGCTTGGTTGGGTATCTAATAGGTTTCCGAATAATCCTTGCCATACCTTTGAAAAAATTGGTACAGCCCAATTAAGAAAACATTTTTATCGAAATGCTACTCAATCCCGCGTTCTTCCGATATTAATATTTAACCATGTCCAAAACCATTTTTCTTGCACTGTTGTGATTTTTTTAACATTTTACTTTAGTAATTTATTTTACACACTTGCTGCAGTGGCGCCCCGCCACCAATTTAACCCCTTTTGTCGGACACTTTGGATATACTGGATGTCCCTAAAACCAACGTCAAAATGAAGAGGGGTGATAGAACAGCTTAAAAGCTATCGATTTGAATGAATGCTCTAAGATTTTTAGTAGTTTCCGAAATATTCACAATTTTAGTAGCAATATTGGGATTCTTCCTTAATAACCGTGTTACAGATAGTAGTTAATTTTAAGACAAAATCCTATTTTTCGTCAGTATCCTACGTCATTTGAATCATAACGAAACAGCACATGCTTTTAATAACTTCAGTAGTTCGATAACCTTAAGGGATTCGCCGTAAGAAGAGATTTTTCAGGAAAAAAACGCAAGGTCAACTGGGACAATTGTGACAATGGAGTAAATGCGTCTTTTGATGACGTCTTAGAAACGGAACACACATCGACCCTCGCTCTCTTTGCATTAGTAACAGTGCCAAACATTTAGGAAAAGGTAAGGGTAGATGTAGTGTTCGGATACCGTCAAATATTTAAAAAACGCATTTGCCCATAGACGCAATTGTCCCAGTTGACCTTAGGACTTACTTTTGCGATTCGTTTAGTTAGTTATTTCCATATTTTACAAATGTCGTACAAAGCAAACAGCTTTAATAAAATGCTCGTTATACACGTTGGATACGTTACATTCAACTGAACGTGTGTATGGGGCAAAAAGTATAATATCATCAGTATAATAACGCACCCCGGTTGGTGATATATCTAAACCTACTAGGCACAAACTACAAATAACGCACATTCTTTGTCCAACCGGACCTCAAACATGACGTAGGGTAAACAAATCAATTATTAAAGCTCCCATTCAACAGCTGAAGGGCTCTTTTAGCCCCCGGACGAAAAAGTCACAACTCGTCCGCATTCTTTAGGACTTATGCCCTTATGTTTCACAAACGCCCTCTAGTTGTCTGGACGCAGCTGCCCTCTGCTTATACCTAGGCAATTACGGATATTTGGTTTAAATACAATATTAAAAGGGTTTTTATAAGGTTTTGATGAAAAATTAGCTTTTTATTTCGAGTGGAGACCAAAATTTAAACCTAATTATACTCTGTTATTAACTAACTAAGCTAAGCTTAAATACCTTTCAAAAACTGAAAGTAGGTACGGGTGTCAAGGCGGATGGATCAATTCGAGGCGTACAGCACAGTGCTCGCTAGTGAAGAGGTTAACACGTTGGACGCGTAATCCAAAGGTATAGGTTCGATTCTTGGTGTGATCACGTGCGAGAGCAATTGTGTTTTTCATTGCGCTTTGATATTTGTGTCTATCTTTAGGTTCAAAGGGCGTATCTGCCATTGGTGTGTGTGGCGTTTAGGCCCTTTGAGTCTGTAACGAGGCGCATTACGACTCGTTGCTTACGAACTGTCTGGTTATGCGCAGCTTTTTAAAATTATTCTTCTGACAACAAATTCAAAATTATTTTAAAATTCCACACTCGAACACACGCTCGAGCTTCATTCAATTCTGATCTTCGGAGCTGATCAGATGTTGTTCTAAGTCTCACTCTTTAACAATGTTTTAAAAATCCTCAAGCTTAAGCAGAACATAAGTGCTTTATTCCTGAAACCGTAGTGCTTTGAGTGAATATTATTTATTTGAATACATAATATAACCTTCTAAATAATAATTTACAGAGTAAAACCATACTCTTGATCCGTCGTTGACGACACGTATTTATACCACTAGGCACGGAAACGTAAGTGCATATATATGTGTTTCGTAATTAATTGCTAACTGTTATAAAAATGTAAATAGCCTATGCCTATGTAGCTAAGGACTGTTCTGTTTTGTCCTCAGGTGCCTTTTTCTTTACCTTATTTCACAACAATAAATATCCTGGCCCTGGTCTCCTGTTTTACTTATTCCGGATCCCGTGACACTGGCGCACCAACGTGGTTGAACCCCACCTGAAACCCCACCCGAACCCCGGATAATCACATCAAGATCGGAACACATCAAGATTTTATATACTTTTTACATACTTGTAACAATATATTGTATTTGTGATATTTTCATAAGCTTTTTCAAAATTCCGAAAGGTTCTATCAACCATTTCCCTAATTCCGATACTTATTTGGCGTAGATTCACTTTTCTCGCTTACTTCTCTAACCTCTAAATTCTTTATAATTTCTTAATCTGCTTTCGAGCCAGTAACTTTAGCTTCAGTACACTTACAAAACACAGAACAAATTAATAAACAAAACACCTAAACAGTCAACAACACTCCACGCGGTTTCCATAGAAACCATCACAATTTTGACACCAACTTCGGGTGTTTTTAAAACTCTACAGAGTCACCTGAGGCGTGTCATCAACCACTTACGGAAGTACTGTCGGGGAATACCCACAGCGTATCCTTCACAATACCTACACTAGAAAAGAGACCTTCCTAGGACCCTCGAGGTCGCTCATCTAGAGGTCTCCGGACTGGTCTACGGTACAACACACACTTTTGATTAGAACACAATATATCATTGCTGCTATAATAATCATATCTAAAAAACCTAACCTATATTCACCCATATCTATTTTAAAGAACTCATAACTTACGGTTAAAAATCATTTAATCCAATATAGAATAATCAATCACTTCTACCACTAATTTATCATATTTGCCACTCTTATTATTTGATACACTTTTATTTATACACAATGCAGACGGCTCTTCTAAATAAGCCAGAACTGACGTATGAACTGAAGCTCCGCGCTGTTCCAATCCCCTCTTCCGCAACTGCTGATGACTTGCGCCAACTTCTAAATCCACTTTTAGAACAGCCTTGCTGCATCGAAACAAGCCCATATACATTGGAACAGGACATGGATGAGGTCACCAAATGTCTCACGATGGTTTCTTCACGTCTTCTTCTTTCATCAACTACTAATCTTCATCTTGAACGTATAGGTTCAAATTTAGCTCATTTAACCGCTAGAATTAATCGTTTTTCCATAACAACGGAAATAACGAACGAATCATTACAAAAATATAAACAAATTTGCGAACAGCTGACAGATTGTCAGAAAAAATTCAATAATTTCCAAATGTCAACAATGACGTCGAATTACGAGTCTGCGTCCTCTTTGGTACATTCCCATACCGATTTCGATTTATTAGCGCAAAAATTAACAAACCTAGCCGATAATCGTCCAACTGACTTAAAAAGGTTTAATTATACGGGTGACGGTTGCCCGCGCGATTTTATTCAAAAAGTCGAAGAATTCGCAATCTCTCGCAATATCGACAATAAAAGATTACATAATTATATTTATGATTTATTATCAGGAACCCCCTTAGATTGGTACAGAGCTAAAAAGTCAACGCTTACTAACTGGCAAACATTTAAAACTCAATTTATACAAGATTTTGAAATTCATGATCATGATTATTATCTGTCTCAAACTATAAACTCTCGCAAACAGAAACCTAACGAGAGAATAATTATGTATTTTTCCGCGATGGAAGCACTTTTTTCCAAATTACATGAACCCCTTTCAGAAAGATCAAAAATAGATATCTTACGCAGAAATATGAGCCCAATTTATAGTTCAAAACTGTTGCCCACTGACGTATCATCGATTGATCAGCTATTTCAATCATGTAAATGGTACGAGAGTTGTAACGGTATTCAACATAATAACATTTTCGAACAAAACTACAGTGAACAACAAACTCATTCGACTCCACCTCATTCTACACCCCAGATACCACCATTTCCATATAAAAATAAAGTCCCTATTCATACTATCACTCCCCAAACTGATTCCATATTACGTTTCTCCTGTCCTCGTTGTCGAACCAACGAACATGAACTAGAAACTTGTACTAGTAAAAATATAGTATGTTTTCGCTGTGGCAAAGAAAATGTCACTTACCCTAAGTGTACCAATTGCCATAAATATTCAAAAAAACACGTAAAGGAGAAAAGTAATATACTGAAAACCACAACCCAAGAATGGAATCTTTGGTTGGATACAATTAAAATATTCATGTCTTCATATAAAACAACATCAATTCTTTTTCTCAAAAAATCTAATGATGAAAGACCATACATAAACGTTAAGTCAAACAACTTAACCTTATGTGGCCTTTTAGATAGTGGTAGTGCCATAACAATTTTAGGAAATAATTCCCATGAAGTCCTCTTATCTTATGGCTATAAACTTAACCATAAGCACACGATCACAGGTACGGTCGCTAATGGTCAAGCAATACGTTCCATCGGTACCATAGAACTACCTGTACTCTTTAAAGATAAGGTAGCGATTATTACTGCTCATGTCATACCTTCCGTGAAACAATGTCTAATCCTTGGCATCGATTTCTGGAAAATGTTTAACTTAGCCCCCGACATCCTTCAAACATTAACGTCTTTTTCGAATCAGCATATCGACACGTTTGTTGTCAATGCACCTTCTGATCACATCAGCCATTATGATACCCTTACAGAAACTCAACGTGTAATAGCTGACACAATTATCCAACGGTTTAAAGATATTTCGACAGAATTCAAACCCTTAGGTAAAACTAACCTTGTGGAACACCACATTGACACTGGTGATCATCCACCCATCAGACAGCGATGCTATAGACTTTCACCAGAAAAGCAAAAGGCTTTATGCAAGGAAGTTGACGAAATGCTACAGCTAAACGTCATCGAACCCTGCGAAAGTCCATGGTTAAACCCAGTAATTATCACGCCTAAAAAGGATAACACGTGGCGTTTTTGCATTGATAGCAGAAAGTTAAATTCGATAACTCGTAAAGATGCATATAAACTCCCCTTTATTTCAGATATCCTTGATAAGCTTAAAAACGCTAAATATCTTTCTTCTGTTGATATTGCCAAAGCTTTTTGGGAAATTCCTTTACGTTCTACAGATAGACCAAAGACTGCTTTTCATGTACCAGGCCGTGGAATGTTTATGTTCCGTGTGATGCCATTTGGTCTTTGCAATGCACCTGCCACACAACAACGCTTCATGGATTCATTATTTCCATCTGAAAATCTTGATAACTCAGTATTCACTTACTTAGACGATATCATAATCATCAGTAACACATTCGACGACCATATAACATTATTAAATAAGGTTCAACAAAAACTCGCGCAAGCTAACATAACAGTAAATTTCCCTAAATGCTCATTCTTCAAAAAAGAACTCAAATATTTAGGTTTTATAATCAATGAGTCAGGACTCCAAACAGATCTCAATAAAATTCAAGCTATTCTCGACATACCTACCCCCACCAGTTCTCGTGAGGTTAAAAAGTTTTTAGGTACAGCAAGCTGGTATAGACGATTTATCCCCGATCTCAGCACCAAGGTTGCACCCCTCTCAAAACTAACTTCTACTTCCAAAAAAGCTCCACCATTCAAATGGACTTCAGAAGCCGATAAAGCTTTCAGAACTATTAAAGAAGCTCTAGTCTCTACTCCTATCCTCGCTTGTCCAGATTTTACAAAGCCATTTGCAGTCCATTGTGACGCTTCTAGCTTTGGGATTGGTTCCATGCTCACTCAAGAGTTTGACGGAGTGGAAAAACCTATAGCCTATATGAGCAAATCCCTTACAGGTCCCCAAAAGAACTACTCAATTTCAGAGCGAGAACTATTAAGTGTGATCTTGTCTTTAGAGCATTGGCGTTGCTACCTAGACAATGGCCTCAAATTCACTATTTATACTGATCACTCAGCTCTCCAATGGTTTTTACACCTAGATAATCCCACTGGACGTTTAGCTCGCTGGAGTATTCGCCTTTCAACTTTCAACTTTGAAATCAAACATAAACGTGGTAAAGATCATTTAGTCCCAGATGCTCTATCACGCTCAGTCCCCATAAGTATTATAAACTACAATAGTTCAGATACAAATGACGATTGGTATAATAATATTTATTCTAAATGCAGCATTAACCCTAACACTACTCCCGATTACATCATTAATAATAATAAGTTGTATAAATACGCACAAACTACCTCATTGCTCCAATCCGAATACAATTGGAAAGAAGTAATCCCATTTGAATATAGAACTCCAATCATTGCCGAAAATCATTCTACCCCGACCTGTGCGCACTTTGGTATATTCAAAACATACCAACGAATAAAGAAGAGATATTTCTGGCCAGGAATGTACAGAGATATTTCTAACTTTATTTCTAAATGCGAAACTTGCTTGGCTTACAAACACCAGAATCAAGTAAAATTTGGACTCATGGGAAAACCTAAAGTGTGCTCACGTCCCTTCCAATGCATATCCATAGACATAATTGGACCTCTCACTACAACCAAAAAACATAACAAATATATTTTCGTTGTCACATGTTGTTTCTCAAAATACTGCCTCTTATTTCCTATAAAACGCGCAACGTCTTCCGTCATCATTCATATCTTAGAAAATCTAGTTTTTCTTACTTATGGTATACCAGAAACTGTCATTCTTGACAACGGAACCCAATTTACTTCCCAGGAAATAACTGACCTATTTAAGTCTTATCGAATTCCCAAAATACATTATACCCCTAGATATTGTCCACAGGTTAATACAGTAGAAAGATTGAATAAAACGGTGATTACAGCCATATCATCATTCGTAGAAAATGATCATAGAAGTTGGGACACAAACATACATAAAATACAATTTGCCATCAATACTTCTGTAAACGAAATAACTAAATATACCCCAGCTTTTCTTGTCTTTGGTCATGAGTTAGTTTCATGTGGTTCAGTTTACCACAACTCTGATCTCACAGATGACCTAATTTTTTCACCAAGAGACGAATATGCCGACAATCTTGGTTTTCTTCATCCAGTATTTTCGGAGGTTCAAACTCGCCTCTGGAGAGCCCATCAAGTCAACTCTTCTTCATACAACAAACATCACCAACACATTGAGTTTAATGAGGGCGATATCGTTTGGAAACGTAATTACACTATTAGCAACGCAAATAAATATTACTCTGCTAAATTAGCACCAAAATTCTGTAAATGTGTCGTTACCAAAAAGATATCACCCCTTGTTTACGTCCTTTCAGATACATACGGCAAATCTCTTGGACGATGGCACGTTAGAGATCTAAAGCCCCTTCCCAAAATTCAAAATTAGAACTATCAAAGTTCATTTCCAGTCTTGGCTATAATTCATTATCCCATTAAAACCTTATTACTTTTCTCCGCAATTAACTTTCTACACCTTAACTTTGTATATACTGTAAATTCCTTATTTTATTCACTTTTATCTCATCTCATTACTATTTCGAACCATCATTATATTAGTCAAGATACGTCCTGAAATTAATTACGTGGTTACTCGCAAGTAACTACGTTAAAAAATATTTTATAGCTTTACTATTTACGAAGATTATTACTACTTACTATAATGTTCTAATGGAACAGTCTCTATGAATTTTACCATATATTACTTTGCATTTAGACAGAGTTCTAAAGCGTGCGTCGCACATAATTATTTCAAAACTGAACGTTACATACTTTGAATGTATGGTGAGTTCTTGTACATATTAGCCATATTAATCTTTTAAAATCATCCTTTGACATATCAGCGGGTGGTTACTGCAACAAGCCTTAATACCATTGGAGAACGATTTAACGAGTATACCATTAATATGATAAGTGGGATACTCCTATGTCAGTTGTTTTGGTTAATAGAATATTAACCAGAATTATGAATGAAGGATGAATGAATGTTTGATGCGTGTTTTCTCGAATCGTTTCTCTTGTACATACCCATATTGTAAATATCATTCGCACTTTCCAAATTTTAACAATTCACGTCATTCATAATTTTACTTATTATTTTATGTACTTGTTTGTTGTATTTACGAAAAAATCCTATCAGGATTTAACATCCCTCAGGATTTTTTCTTCCAGGGCAGGCCGGGTATTGTAACGAGGCGCATTACGACTCGTTGCTTACGAACTGTCTGGTTATGCGCAGCTTTTTAAAATTATTCTTCTGACAACAAATTCAAAATTATTTTAAAATTCCACACTCGAACACACGCTCGAGCTTCATTCAATTCTGATCTTCGGAGCTGATCAGATGTTGTTCTAAGTCTCACTCTTTAACAATGTTTTAAAAATCCTCAAGCTTAAGCAGAACATAAGTGCTTTATTCCTGAAACCGTAGTGCTTTGAGTGAATATTATTTATTTGAATACATAATATAACCTTCTAAATAATAATTTACAGAGTAAAACCATACTCTTGATCCGTCGTTGACGACACGTATTTATACCACTAGGCACGGAAACGTAAGTGCATATATATGTGTTTCGTAATTAATTGCTAACTGTTATAAAAATGTAAATAGCCTATGCCTATGTAGCTAAGGACTGTTCTGTTTTGTCCTCAGGTGCCTTTTTCTTTACCTTATTTCACAACAATAAATATCCTGGCCCTGGTCTCCTGTTTTACTTATTCCGGATCCCGTGACAAGTCTAAAGGTATCGATATCACAATAGTTATTAACGGTCAATATCGACACTTTCACGGAACAAGGCACGAAGAAATTAGAAATGAAATATCTGTGCACATTTTTAACAACTGTGATGAGATTTTGAATGTTTCTTGAACTTTTTATTGGTTTTATTTAATGTTTATAGCCCAATTTTTTTTTAGCCCTGGCGACAATAGAGGGATATTATCGAACGAGGAATCTTCCTTGATTGTACTGGAATTAATTCGGAAAAAAAAACTATTGACTATAAAATATAGGTAAATAGTGCATATGGAGCGCGTTAGAAAATACAGCCGGTCTAGCACAACGGTCCGCGACTACGCTTGTTGCACGACATGCATCACCTGTCTTTCTCGCATTGTATTGAAAGCAAAGAGCAAGAGAATACGTTTCATCTTCGGCCTTCGTAAATAAGATCAAGTTTCATTATTTCGCCGTCAGCTTCATTGGCTTCCCATACGTGGTCGCAGGTCTCTTAGAATCCTTTGTTTCCTATTCTCTATCCTGTTTGAGCCTTCTGCTCCAGGATATCTCAAAAGCAAATTCGCTTTTCAAACTCCCCATCCAGGCTGTGAACTACGTTCCTCCCGAATTCTCAAACTTTCAATTCCTTCACACCATACCGGTTTCATGTCAAATTCTTTCGCCGTTCAGGCAAGCCGTCTCTGGAAATCGCCCCCTCTTTCTATCAGACAAGCCCCAAGCAAGGTAGTTTTCAAGCGGATGCTACGTAGGCATCTGCTGGAACAAGGACTCAAGTAGCGTCCATCTTCCATGCAGTAGCTGGTATATTTTGTATTTATTATTTATATGTAATAAATATATATTGTATATCATATATAGTATAGGTATAAGTAATTATGTATGCATTATTTGCTTGTGTGTCCTAACGCTCTCAGTACTGAATGTTTTTCCCCACTGCACCATTTCCATGCTTCTCTGTTTGTCCCTATGGTTGACTGGTAGAGAATGCCTTTTGGCATTAAGTTCGCCATTTGTACTTACTTTTATTTTGTAAAGTTTAAATAAATAAAAAAATAAAAGAGACAGACATTTTTTTTCGCGCAATATAGAGTCGCGTATCACAATTGTGCTAGAGGTGTAGGCTCTTTAATTGGAGATTATCAGATTTATTGTTAATTAATCCATGGTGGTTCATCCGTGCCGTAGCTACGTTACCACAGACAGACAAACATACACACACAAAAACATACAACACCCCCGTTTCCAGTCTATGGTTAATAAATAAAAATGTGCCTCGTTGACTGGAGTAAAACTCCAGTAACCAAGAACCGTGTGCATTCACATAAACTCTCCAAAACCACACACAATACATGTAAATAGGAAGTTCAGCTTAATTACCAGGAGGCGAGAATAAAGGGCTTACGGCATGGGGGCGCTCTCTTCCAGAGGCGTTGAACCATAGACTAAAGCTTTGTCTATGGTCTAGCACTCTGAAATAGAACTATTGTCTTTGATTGGAAGTGATATGAAAGTGGCATTGTTCGAAATTTGAAAAGGTAATAACAGCTCATTTTTTCTATAGAGAATAATTATTATAATTGGAATATAAAGATCATTAATGGTCATATCATAATCGTATTTACATTATAAACTTGTATGAATGTAATTATATAAATATATTTAATGTACTATTTGAGATTTACTGAAACGATTTATTTTTTATTTTTAACCGACTTCCAAAAAAAGGAGGAGGTTCTCAATTCGACGGAATGTTTTTCTTTTTTTTTTTTATGGGTGTTCACCGATTACTCAAAGACTATTTGACCGATTTCAAAATTTATTTTTTGGTTTTATAGAAGGTACTTTCTAGTTGGTCCCATTTAATTTTGGTGAAGATTTGATGATGGAATCCATGAGGAATTGAAGGAACTTCTCAAATATTGTAGGCATACATATAGCGATTTTGGTATTATAAGAAACATACTAAGCAAGCATTCAGAAAGTGTAAATTAGTGAAGTGGAACTGATGCAGGGGACCACAGAATGCCATCGGAACTCCTCAATGATAAATGATTTACGGGTGGCGACAAAATATCTTGATTAATTTAGCTAAGCAACCTCATAGTCACAAATTTAAATGTTCCTGATGAGAATGGTACCATCGAATTGATTTGATGATGGAGCCGGAAGTTTGGCACCAGATCTATGTAATAAAATAATGTATCCTAGCCGTGTTTGGGCTTGTTCGAATCGTCACGAGATACACTTTTAAGTAACGATTAACTAAAAAGTGTAAAATAAATAAACTTTTAAACAAAAAAATAAAACCGACTCCAAAAAAACTAAAAAGTGAAAAATAACGCCATTATTCAGTTTCTTCAAATTACTTACAAGTAACCGTTTGTATACTCAATCTATACAGTATATACAATTAATGTTATTTTGGAGTCGGTGCCATCGTGTCACAACTTACTAAAATCGACCATTTTCAATATTTTACACATTCTTTATATGGCACCGACGCCAAAATAAGATTAATTGTATATACTGTATAGATTGAGTATACAAACGGTTACTTGTAAGTAATTTGAAGAAACTGAATAATGGCGTTATTTTTCACTTTTTAGTTTTTTTGGAGTTGGTTTTATTTTTTAGTTTAAATTTTTTTGAAGTGGGAACTTCTTTAGCGGCGCTGTGCACATTTTATGATGGGGAAATAATGTCAAATTCTCGCTATAGATCACGTGACCAACATTTCAATCTGTCGGTCACGTGATCTGTCATAAAACGGACACGTGACCTGATCGAAAAGTGCTACAATGTCATTGACAACGCACATAATAAATCGACAACGTTAATATTCAAGTTTTCACTTCTGCCGGCACTCCCGGAGTGCAATCCGTTTTGTTTGGCACTCATGCCCCCCCAATAGTAGAAAAATCTTCTAAAAATTTACAAAATAAAAAAAGCATTTTCGTGTGTATTGCGCAACAAAGTAAGACTTATTTACTCGACATGTTTTATTGCTCGTATTTCAGAGCATACTTGGGGAAATCAGCGTTGGCGACCAGTTGGTCCATCTCAGGTACCGCTGGGGAGACGAGGTGGGGACGGATCTGCGTAAGCTTCAAGTCAAAAACTGGCGGGAAACAGCGCAAGATTCTGACAAGAGGCGTGCTTTCGTTTCGGAGGCTAAGATCCTATTTGGGTCACTAAGCCAAAATAGGTAGGTAGGTGTTTTATTATTAGTGATTCTGCGATCGCATCTTAACGACGACGTACGACTCTTTAAAATTCCAAATGTATACGAATAAAAAATATATTTCTCAAATGTTTGAATAGAACAAATCTTGAGGCGTACAGAAAAACATGCCAAGTGTTCCAACTTCGGAAAACCAATGAAACACTCGTAAAGTTGTGGAATACGGGGCTAACTCAAAAAAGCTTAAATGGATAGGTACATGTTGGCAGTTACAACTGTTTTAAAAGGAAGAAACTGTTGACCTTTTCCTTCGGGGGTTCCACGGACATTAAAAATCTAAAGAGTTCTTGAAAATGCTTGACGATTTTCGGGTGCGGAGGCAATACAATTGTTGAGAAGGCAAACATATCTATTGTATACTAGAAGTTAATATTAGATAAAAATCATAAACCTCTTTTTAGGGTTCCGTAGCCAAAATGGTAAAAACGTAAACCTTATAGATTCGTCATGTCTGCCTGTCTGTCTGTCTGTCTGTCTGTCCGTCAGTATGTCACAGGCATTTTACTCAGAAACTATAAGATGTAATTAGATGAAATTTGGAGCATAGATGTCGTGTGTAAACCGGTACTTAGTTTAATACTTAAATAAAAAATATATATATATATTTCTAGGGGGGGCACATGTAACCGAAACTACAAAAAAATAATTTTCAGCAGATATCAATGTGTGGCACATACTTCGACAGTTCTTTTAAAAACACTTTGAGGTTTGTAGAAAAAACAAAATATTTATTGAATATTTTCCGAAATATTTGCTCTGAAAGTAGCAAAAATTGTGTCCCCCCCAAGTTATTGCCAAAAAACTGCGCTTCTCAGCAAAATGACTTAAGTGCCAGGGAGATAAGCTCTTTTGTTAGTGTTCTTTTCTGGGGTAATGCCACTGAGCGTGAACTAGTCTTTCAAGCACAGAAGAAATGTTTCAGAGCAGTATGTGGGCTACGACACCTGAAACATGTAAACCCCACTTCATTGAACTACAAATTCATATTTTTCCATGCCTCTATATACTTGAAGTGTGTTTATTTGTAAAATGTAACTCTGACCATTTTAAATACTTGTCGAGTCATAGACTGCCAAATAAATTGTTTGCTGCGCCCTCTAAAACTGGTCTCATGTCTAAAAGTATAATTGGTATGGCCCCAAAACTATATAACCGACTACCAAGTGCCATTAGAGACAAGGAGGATATCTTAGAATTTAAGCTAGCTTTAAATAAATTATTTACTTATTTATTTATATTTATTTGGAGAACCAACAGCTTTACATAACTTAAATAGAATTACGATAGAAAAAGAAAAGCCAATTACAGGAACTCACGGACAGAAGCAGTATAACTAAACTTAAACTAAGTGCTAACTCGACACAACAGCCCGTGTAGACAAGACATTATTAAGCTAGTACGAGGACACTTGGATTATGTCGAATTACAATGATTCAATACATTAAATTAACAGTAAGTGCCCTGTGTACAGTAATAAAGTATGACACTCAAATAAAACACCTCGCTGTCAGACTTCGCCTCACGGAAGGGATCTTACAGTTAAATATGTCAATATCTAGTTATTTCGTCACGCTATTCAATTATTGGTAGAAAAGGCCTATTATTCTGTAGCTGAATATCTAAACGATAAACAAGATGCCTATTAGTATTAAATAATAATTATAACTGTTGTTAATTTAAGTTTAATTGTAAATATTCAATTCCATTAATTCAAAATAATTTATTTCAGACAAAGATCATAAGGTGTTAGTGACATAGAATTACCTAAAACTAGGGTTAGTATTTATTATATTACATACCCTAACAGGGTCCATGTTTGAAACTTTGCCATTTATAACAAGTGTATCTACAACATGCAGCAATAAATAACTTTGACTTTGACTTTCTTTTTTCATATCGTATTTTTTTCATGTGTTGTGATTTCTTTTGTATAAACAGCTGCGGAACCCTTCATGGGCGAGTCCGACTCGCACTTGGACGCTTTTTTTATTCAGCGTAGTCGAGTAAAAAGTGTCCTATAACCATCTGGGATTGCCCGCCCACTCAATTTAAAAAGGAACTAATAAAGTGGTTGCTCAAGAAATAGTTTTACTCCATTAGTGATTTCTTCATCAAATATGCTTAATTAATGAATCATTTGTAATAATAATATTTAATGGAACAATTGTAACAAACTTTAATAACATTTAATTGAATATAATATATGACAGTAGTGATTATATTTTTAACCACAAATCTTGTTTGTATTCATTTTTATGTCCATCATATATATGTACCACTATTTATGCAAATAACAACTTTCAATTTAAATTTTGAATTTGGACGGACGGACAGGGTTCGGCTACGGAACCCTAAAAATGCATTTTCAGTAAGGGGCTGTCCATAAATTACGTCATCTATTTTTGACGATTTTTGACCCCCACCCCCTAAAATTATCCAACCATCATAATTCAAATGACCTCCGCCCTCCCTACTAAATAAAATGATGTCATTTCCAAATAATGCGTTTTTCGCAACAGTTTATATAAACACGAATTTCATTCCTTTTTTACTCATTGAAGCACTTTTTAAAGATGCGAAAGATGATGTCATCTTGGGACTGACCCCCCACCCCTCCTTCGTCATGCTACCATCATCTGATGTCCAGACCCCGCCCCCCCCATTTGAAATGACGTAATTTATGAATAGCCCCTAAAGATTGACGACGAGACGCAACCCCTAAGTTCTTATAATCGACGCATCCACTTTTCTTGGCTCCTTGAGAGTATTATGTATTGCATATTCAGTAGCGCATAAGGCTTGGGCGGCCATCTTTTTATTTCTACCCTCCAGTGACCACGGGCAGTCATTTCGTTCCTTTTTTGTCATTACTGTTAACGATAGGATATTTTGATAAGCCACTTTTTAATGTAAACTATAGCATCGTATTATGGGGTATGAATGGCTAGGGGAGACCGGGGCAAAAGTAGCAGGTCGAAAGTAACAAAGAGTATGACCAGGCATCACGCATATGTATCCTTATCAGAGCTGAAATTAGACAACAAAATATGATTTTACGCCTCAAAAGGGGCATTTTCTTTAGCTTTATTTGGCACTGGAAGCACTATTAGCCTAGACATTTTTGATTGTATTTTTTTAGACTGCTACCGGAGTGTTTTTTCTCAAAATATGCACTTGATCAAAATATTTTTTAGAAACCTTACGAGTGTTTTTAGAGATGTCGAAATATGTGGCAAAAATTGATGCCTGCTGAAAAACAGCTTCTCGTTCATCATCAGATGAACATTGATTAAATTTGGAGTATAGGAGTCTTGTATAAGCTGCTACTTAGCTACTTAGTTTGGTAGTTAAATAATACTAGAGGGGGGGGGGGGGGGGGGGGGGGGGCACTCCAAACATGTAGCTGAAACTGAGAAAGACAATATCAGCAAATCTCAATGTGTGGCACATTATTTAGACAGTTCTTTAAAAAACATTTTGAGGTTTCTAAAATTGTTCTGATTCAGTGAACATTTTCAGAGGTCATCGCTCCGAAAGTAGCATAAATAATGTCCCGCCCTCTAATTTTCGAAACCGTAGGTCCAAAAAATATTAAATAAAAACCTTAATTACTTAATACTTTCAACCAAATTTATTTTCAACATGATTGCATTTACTATTTTTGAGTTATTATCGAAAAACTGCATTTCTCAGCAAAAAAAACGTAGGTAAGTGTTGTGGAGATAGATATACGCTCTTTTGCTAGTACCCTATTTTGTATCGTATTTTTTTCATCTCCACTGCATTTTTTTGTATGAACGGTTGCGGAACCCTACGCTGAACATGGTCCGACATGCTTTTTTATATTGGCCGGTTTTACCATTTTGGCTACGGAACCCTAACCATGACAATTTAATGGTGCTATTTTCTCAATTTTACTGAAATGCCCCCATATCTTTTCGCCAAAAGTGCTTGAAGACGAAGGTCTTAAGAATAGTCCGTGTTGCTTTATGCTGATTTTCGGTAGTGCCCTGTAACTTAAAACTGATTTATACCTACCTAGTTTATTACATAAACTTAGACCTAGTGGGTGATTTCATGAACGCCATTTTTACATGATTTGATAGATAGAGTGAAATGGCCGCACAGTGCTTTTTTGCGATGTGTGCTAACGAGCCATCAAATTACCAGGTTGCATCTCTAATGAGTGTCGTATCTACTGTTAGATTGTTTTCCGTCTAATTATACGATTTGCAGCTACACTACTCTACTCGCATCGGCCCGTATTCATAGGGGACCCTTTCCTTTTGCCAAAAAAAAATCCCAAACAAAAAAAACGGCCTACTCGGACGAGCGCATCGAGGGTACCGTACAAAATATACGCTAAAAACGACCGTATCTATGAAAATCAAGTGTTACCAGAGTAATACTCCTTTAAGCAAAATGTACGCAGTGTTCGATCATTTTATATTGGTTACTGACAGACAGACAGACATAAAATATATTGTTATTAGTTTTTGTTGTTATTGCGGCAACAGAAATACTCATTTGTGAAAATTTCAACTGTCTAGCTATCGTGGTTCATGAGATACAGCCTGGTGACAGACGGACTGACAGACAGACGGATAGACGGCGGATTTTTAGTAATAGGGTCCCGTTTTACCCTTTCCACGGAACCATAGAAAACAATTTATGTCTAAGTGAGAACTGTAGAGGAGCTACATACATGTTTATTTCATATTTTATGTTTAAGTTTGTTCTCCAAATATATAAAATAAAATAAATAAAATCCTGCCTTAGTTCCCAACTTCTTGCAGTTCCCAACTTGTTCCAGTTCCCAACTTGTTTCATGTTCCAACTCACGCTTCTCACTGAAACCTATATTTTTTTAAGCCTTTTAAGAATCAAGAGAGGTGTTAAGTTTAAAGTGTCCTGTGTGTCTGTTTGTGACATTCAAGATTCAATTAATTAATTAATTAATATTATAGGGCCATTTTACACAAATCGAACTAGTCCCATGGTAAGCTCAATAGGGCTTGTGTTATGGGTACTACACAACGATATATTTAATAGATATATTTACTTATATACATAGAAAACATCCAAGATTCAGGAAAAAAAAATATGCTCATGACACAAATATTTGCCCTTACCGGCTTTTGAAGCCGGGCCCTTAAGCTTCGCAGGTAACATTACTCCCGCTGAGCTAAACCAGGCGTCGTCACAAAGTGCCCCTATTATGTATCCAGCAGTATATATTATAAAAACTGTATATTAGTTTTCTGGGTGAAAACACACACGTGTTACTCGAGTGTCTTCACCCGGAATATATTACTATATTTACTATAAATACTTAGCATACTTAGCATGTTGCACATTACAATATTTTTATTTTTTAATATAAGATTGTTTAGTAACCAATTTAAACTGTGTACCTACTAACAACAGCTTATACAAAGATAATAGAATAAAATTTTCAAGGAAGGAGAGGAAGAGGAAGGCCAAGTATCAGTTATATAGACAAGATAAAGGGAATGGTAGGCGTCGTGATGTACCAAGAAGTTAAAGAACTTGCACTAAGAAGATAGGACTGGAAGAAACTGCCTTGAATCAAACTCTTAAATAATTAATGAATGAACCTACTAACAAAAATATGGATTGAAATTTTCAGTCTGAAATAAATATTATTCATTCATCCTTAACCTGACTATCCTTTCTATATTATATACTAGCTTCTGCCCGCGACTTCGTCCACCTTAAATTCGTTTATCGCGGATAAGGGTATTTTTCCGGGATAAGTAGCCTATATCCTTCCCCGGGACTCAAACTATCTCCATACCGAATTTCATCCAAATCGGTTCAGCGGTTTAAGCGTGAAGAGGTAACAGGCAGACAGACAGACATACTTTCGCATGTATAATATTAGTATGGATATGGATGGTATGGATTATCCTTACTTCTTACTATATTATAAACGTGAAAGTATATATGTACGTTCCACTTAATCTCAAAAACTACTGGACAATTTTTATGAAACTTTCCAGTTATGTACCTTATATATCAAAATAGGACATAGGCTTTAATGTATGTCCAATTTTATCCCTTTTAGGGACGAAAAAGGGGACAACAATTTGTATGGACAGTAAATATTTTTTTAAGCTGGGAACTTGAAATCTTGGTAATATGCTTCACATTTAAATTAGTAAAATATCGAGTTTTGGGGAAAGACATGAGCTACTTTTTATCACGGAAAAATACCTTTTATCCGCGATGAACGAATCTAAGGCGGACGAAGTCGCGGGCGGCTGCTAGTTTATTCATAAAAAAACTCACGGCACACGATTTCTGGCTCGGACTATAGTCCCGGCAGTACGTGTATTTTTATATTACCGTGGTAGTGGGGCTCTTTGACGGCCCCCCAGTTCGATAGCACACCAGCTAGGGTTGTCATAACACTTATTATTTAGTAGAGCTTCGTTTTCCTCTTTAAATAAATAAATAATCAGGTACAATCTTACACAAAACATTGATTTAAACTAACACGATTTTCACTCAGTCCCTGGTTCCAAATTATTAAAATAAAATAATTAAGCTCTTCTGGAACATGTTTAACTGTCTTTATAGATTAGGCCCATCAGGCATGTATTTACACCTTTATTTGTTTTCACAAAGTGGGTAGTTTTAGTTTGCACGGATTGTAACTTTAACAGAGAAAAATATATCTTTTCTCAATCAATGCGTGATGAACTTTGACAGAGGAAAATATATTTTTTCTCAGTCCACCCGTGACCATGGAAAGCTGAAAAGCTTCTGAAACGTCGGGAACTCAAATGAGATAATATACGTCATTAAATTGTTTTATTTAAATGAGTAATAATCGCGGAAACAGAAGAAAATATTACATTACATGATTGTCAATCTTTATGCCATACATCTGTATTGAGTAATTTATTTCTAATATGTGACAACCCTAATGCTAGATCCCTCCACCTAGGGCACTACAATAGCGCAGTGGGGTTGTAATTAAAAAAAAAGTGATGCTGGGGCGTGAAAATTCACGCGTACCGGCTCAATAGCGTATATATGTACATGTGTACTCGCATTAGGGTTCCGTGGAACTTACGGAACCCTACTTGTATAGACCCCTTTTTAACCGCCTTCTAAAAAGTGAATTTTAGGTATGATTTATATTTATATTTATTTCCACAATTTTTTAACCGACTTCAAAAAATGGGGTTCGCAGTTTTTATTTTACTTGGTACGTGATAAAATTTGGAATTTTATTAAATATTTTTAGAAAGTTGTTCATAACTCACAATTGTGTTCATCATTCACTCTTTTGAAATTGTCTTTTTACACAATTGCTGCACTTACGGTTAAAGGTTCGGCCACACCAATGCATAAAATTCGCTGACGACGCGTTAACGCAGGTACGTGATTTACGCGTCATGATTTTAGCACATAATTCTACAGTTCTTCTAAAATAATTTTGATGTTTCTATTTTCTTTTTTATTTACTGAATATTTTCAGAAGTAAATAATCGATCCGAAAGTTGCGTTAAATTGTGTTGTAGTCAAGATCATATAATTTACTAGAAAGCATAACCCTTTTTTGTCAGCGTAGTTGCGTAAAAAGACATAAGGATTCATATAAACATACAAAACATCCATAAACATATTTTTCGGTTACATTTTTTAATATCTTGCACGTTTAATTTTTCTACTTTATAATAGTATAGCTTATTATTGTACGGAACCCTTAATTCACTACGCCGCCTTGCACTTATTTCACCTTCAGAGTAAAAAGGTGGAAAGTGACACGTTTCGCAAATAATCAAACGACGTTTTGATATACAGGATGCGTTGAGGGTGTAGCTAGTTGATGGGACCTTGTTTTTTGCGCCTTTCACCCGATTACGGTGAAAAGGAGCGTAATGGGATAAATGAGAATTATTTCAACAAGTGTTAGCTTAATGAAAGGGTGCAACGTTTTTAAAAGCAGTAGTAGTTACATTTGGAAACGACACTGAAAAATAAAATTAACTAGGTTATTTCTGTGCTTTTTCACACGACGGCACTAACAGAAAACTAAACGAATGAATAAGTTCGTCATCGCACGAGATTTTAATGACCGCTTTAGCTCAGCGGAAGTAGCGTTGCCTGTGAAGCTGAAGGTCCTGGGTTCAAATCCCAGTAAGGGCAGATATTTGTGTGAAGAGCATTAATATTTGTTCCTGAGTCTTGGACGTTTGTATATGTATACGTAAATATCTATACTATTATATAGTTGTAAAAATTAAATGTTTGTTTGTTTTTATGTGACGTTGTGGCTTCATCACGCTAAATCGGCTAAAAGGATTTCAACAATTTTTGGTACACGGGTAGCTGGGTATCTCCAGATGGGTATAGGATACTTTTAACCGACTATGCTAAAGAAAAAAGACGGGTTACAACTTTATCTCCTCCGCGAACGAAGTTGCGGGCGCCTTCTAATGTAATAAATATATCGTCGTCTAGGACTCATAACACAAGCCTTATTCAAATTCAAATTGTTTATTTGCAATTACAAGTAATTGTACAATACAAGATGTTAGTTATTATATAGCTAGTGGCTGTGTAACTTGCCGATTCGGCGTGCAAAATTATATTTCCTGATCCTTATGCAGCGTGTGCACAACATCAGTGGTAAATTACATTATAATTAAATCAAGGAATAATATTATTACAATTAAAGATATTACTATAACAATTAGACATTAATTTATAAAACATTATTATTACAGTTAAACATATTTTAAACATAAGTAATAATTTCATGTCATGTCAAATATTGTTATATTATTGAGCTTACCATGGAATTTCGAGGCTCTCAATTGGTGCAAACATTGTCCTGTAATTTTTTATTTTTTTATTTTGTATAGCTCTCGTGATTTTTCGACACCGGTTCATAATTAATTATGGCCGCTGAGACAGCCTTACCCGGTCTGTCCTACTAAATGATTTACAGCACTAATTTTGACGATCGATTTGGCTCAGTCGGAGTTGTCGTTGTCAACTGCCACCACGGGTCGCAGATGAGCGAAGGTTGCTCGTGCCTTGAGACCTTAAATAACCCTTTTTTCAGCATAGTCGGGTAAAGTGTATCTAAATTAGTTGAAATCTGTTTAGCGGTTTTGGTGTGATGAAGCCACAACGACACAGCAAACATACAAATCAATCAAATCAAATCAAAATATTCTTTATTCAAGTAGCCCTAGTTACAAGCACTTTCGAAATGTCAGTTACATGAGAGTGAATGTTTGTTGGGAGAAATACAATATGATCCAACATTTGCTGCAAGGATTAGGGAAACCCAGAAAAACCTAATCAGATCATTTAACTTAAGTGTAATATTATTGATAAAATCATCATTTTAAAAATTAAAATAATCATCAAGATAAATCCCAAAAGGATTGTCGATAAAAAATAAATAATCTAGAATGTGTCTAGAATAAAATTCTAAATGTCAGAGTAAAACAACAAACAAGACTACAATAACTTAATTCAGAGACCTATGAATCTATCTATCTATCTATCAGCCACGGACGTCCACTGGCTGAACATAGGCCTTCCCATAGCTTGCCACAGGGTGAGATCCTGCGCAGACCGCATCCACTGACTCCCCGCGGTGTCGTCAAGTGGGAAGCCATCCTACGCTGCGCCTTTCTATGCGTGGTCGCCACTCCAAGACTTTACTGCACCAACGGCCATCCGTTCTCCGGGCTACATGGCCCGCCCATTGCCACTTCAACGATGCAATCCTGTGAGCAATGTCGGTTACTTTCTTTCTTCTGCCGCATCCTCATTTCTGATTCTATCACGAAGAGAAACCCCGAGCATAGCCCTTTCCATTCCACGTTGCGTAACTCTGAGCCGCCTTATAAGTCCCATTGTGAACGACCATGTCTCAGATCCGTAGGTCATCACTGCAACACGCACTGTTCGAAGACATTCGTCTTCAAGCACCTATGAATATAGTCCGTATAAATTTTTTTTTTCAATATACAGACATTTCATAACAGTATGGATGTCTTTTATTCTCACTTTTCATTTGTGATATATCAAAGTTGTTGACAAAAACATACAGCCAAATGGAAACCTTATTTTTCGGAGATGGTTAAAAATGTATTTATTCCCCACCGTAGGTAGCCGGCCGTGGACATACATATCATGTTTTAATTTAGACATTTCCCTGAAACTTGTAAAATGGCGGGAGATGTATGTGTGCGTGAGGGGTGCGTAGAGAACGCTAACGAACATTGCGTTTCCATTATGACACGATATCCGACAATCCCTGTATAGGTGTTGCCTGTCGGCCGACGAAACAGTTCCCCACGTGATAAATAAATAAATATTACTGGACAATTATACACAAATCGAACTAGTCTCACGGTAAGCTCAATAAGGCTTGTGTTATGAGTACCAGGCGACGATATATTTACTTATAAGTTATCTCCCTGCCCTTATCCCACTTATGTAGGGTCGGCACAACATGTTTTCTTCTTCCATTCATATGTATTATTCGTCATTTCATCGCTTACTCCTTTCTTTCTCATGTCCTCTATCACACAATTAATCTGTCGCTTTTTTGGTCTACCGATCGCTCTTCGTCCTTCAACATTCATCCCTAAAATTCTTTTACCAATGTGATGTACATCCCTTCTCATTACATGCCCATACCACGCTAACCTACTGCTCCACATGTTGTCCGTCACGTGTGCTACTTTCAAACTTCCCCTATATACTCATTTCTAATCCGATCGTTCCTCGTCACTCCATACATCCATCTCAACATTCTCATCTCGGAAACTCATGTTGTAAAAGATTTGGCATGTTTATTTTACGACCGGCTGCCTGCTTGACATCAACCCTCCTTGGGAATTCTTGGCTGAGAAGAAGGTGGAAAGGATTATAGGGGAGATGGATGTACGGATCTGAGGTCAGGGATACTAGTGCCACGTAGTACAGGGAGGGGAGGTGAGGGTGTGTGACACTAGCAGCTAGAGTAGTCCGAGATTGCGTACCCGTAGCGGTTGCAGCGCCAGCTAGGTATCGGATAGATATCTATTGGTACCACCCTCTGGACTGGTGCCACCCTCTGGACAGATATATTTACATATGTACATACTTGGAAAACATCCAAGACATATTTTCCCTTACCGGGATTTACCCAGAACCTTAAGCTTCGCAGGCAACGTTACTCCCACTGAACCAAACCGGTCGTCGGTCTGGTGATACTGGAGTGCGTCAGCGTAGCTGATCAACGGGCTGAAATCCTCATAGCAAAGAGGTCGCTCCGGGAAGCCTGTGGAGATATCAGGAGGATCCTGCACTTCTACACTTCTGGCTAGACATCTAGGGCAACATTCCCACACACAATGGCCCAGCTTTCACGGGCTAAGTGCGGAGAACGGGGCCACACGATACACCGTATGACGAATAACGAATGTATAGAGTCTCTTTCGTCACCAGTACATTACCATTTTCAATTTTGACAGCTTCGTAGCTGGCCAACTATTGTCAACTGGCTGTGATGCCACCGTTTTAGTAATACATTTATACACAGGGTGATCAATCCAAATGGGTATGGAGAAGTCAGAAAGTATGAGAAATAGCGAAATCTGTTCTTGATAACCATGGCGTCGATTTTAGGTTTAATAATAATCCCCCTACTGACCCATTTGGATTGATCACCCTGTATATGTACAAGGTGCTCGCAAGGCATGGGAAAGAAAAAGTCAAAAATCGTATGCAACATTGTTATCGACCATCAATATCCTTTTTTTAATTTGATATTAAATTAACCATAAACCAACATTTTGGACAAGGCGCCCGCAACTTTGTTCGCGGAGGAGAAAAAGTCTTAACCCCTCTTTCATCGACCGCGTAGTCGAGTAAAAAGTATAAATCTGGGGATGCTAAGCTACTCATGTATCAAAATTAGTTAAAATCTGTTTAGCCGATTTGGCGTGATGAGTGGCTTCATCACGACACATACATTTTTGTTATTTTTTTTACATTTCAGTGACTTCCAAATAGTGTGCTAATATTTTTTTTGATAAAATGTACAGACATTTCATTTTTACAACTTTATAATGGTATAGATAGATTTTATCATTTTATAGGACGGTGCAATGGAAACGGTCTCGGTTCTTGAAAAGTGCGTAGCCACTGATATGAGTGTGCGTTCCTTTTACATTCTAGTGACTTCACACAAACACACACACAAACTGGCATGCAGAGCAAACTTATATTTGCTATCCTTTGCGCCATGAAAAGTAATTAATATTTTAGAAAATTTCTTTGACAAAGAGGGTTAACGTTATAAGACTAATCAAAAACTGTCCATAAACATTTTTCACTTGTATTTTGTATTTTTAATTTATATTATATTTTTTATAACTCCTACCTGTTGTCTGCTCGTTGCAAGCCAATTTATAGCCTACTAGCTTCTGCTCGCGGCTTCGTCCGCCTTAAATTCTTTTATCGCGGATAAGGGTATTTTTCCGGGATAAAAAGTAGCCTATGTCCTTCCCCGAGACTCAAACTATCTCCATACCAATTTCATCTAAATCGGTTCAGCGGTTTAAGCGTGAAGAGGTAACAGACAGACAGACACACTTACGCATTTATACTATTAGTATGGACTAGATGGTGCCCTCAACTTCGTTCGCGGAGGAGAAAAAGCCATTACCCCTGTTTTTTTTCTTCAGCATAGTCAGGTAAAAAGTATCCTATAACCATCAGATACCCAGCTACCCGTGTACCAAAAACAGTTGAAATCTGTTTAGCCGATTTGCCGTGATGAAGCCACAACGACACATACCAGCATACAAAGAATCCAAAAAAAATATCTTTTCGATTATTTGCATGTTTGTATGTGTCGTTGTGGCTTCATCACGCCAAATCGCCTAAACAGATTTCAACTGTTTTTGGTACACGGGTAGCTGGGTACCTCCAGATGGTTTTAGGACACTTTTTGAATGAATAAATGAATGAAATGATTTATTTCGGACATCAAGTATCCATAATTAACATACTAATATTAATATTATCCACACGACCTCATTATATTATTTTTACAATTATTATTGTTAGTAAACACATACATTAATAGGTAATAAGTTAGTAAAACATGAAATGGTCATTGGATCTCACATGCACGCCCATCCAATGATAGAGAAGAGGACTGAAATAATGAAATAATGATATAATGATCTTTATTCTGTAAGTAGGCCACAAGGGCACTTTTACAAGTCTGACTCTACGGCGTTTCCCAAGAGGAGACCACTGAAGAGAAGAAAGCCGAAACAAACTCAACAGTCAGTCATTTTTTCGAAATAACTCTTATATCTATTACAATATTCGTGCTTAGCCTATCCTAAATATATGTTTTGAGTATAAACTCAATGCGTAGTTCTTCAAGGAAACATATCAAAACTTACAAAAGTAAAAAAAAATAATCTAGAATATAAAAAAGCAAAATAGTGATTTTTATTTAAAACGACTTACATACGTTTGATATGCCACCTTATAAGAACCGTGTCCCGGTAAAAGTAAATTATTTGGTTTCTGTTTGACTGTCCGTCCTTTGCGCAACGACCCTTAAGAGAGTGTTGGTGCTGCCCCGCACACGCCGCGACAGGGACGCCACGCGCTTGCGCAGCACGGCTTGGAAGCCGTCTGTGCTGCAAGCAGCGAACATCCCTGATGCACTGTATCGCCAAGGCAGCCCCAACAACCTCCTGAAGGCGTTATTGTATTGGACACGCAGAGCACTGAGGGTCTTTTTGGTGTAGTTGCTCCACCCGACTACGCAGAAGAAATAAAGAGGGGTTACGACTTGTTCTCCTCCGCGAATGAAGTTGCGAGCTCAATCTAGTTTTATAATATAAAAAAACCATTGTTTTAGTGCACTATCGAAAGTGAGATTAGTGTCTAAAACATTTTGTACATGGAGTTAAGTTTGTTTATATTCTTTATATTTTCACACACTTATTTATTTATTTCATCTTTATTGCACAAAAGAAAAACTTATCGTACAAAAGGCGGACTGAATGCCATAGGGCATTCTCTACCAGTCAACCTTGAGGCAAAGCAGATAAATTGTGGGCGGTGCAACTAATTTACAGACATAATTTAGGAAGATAAATACTTAGATACATACATATTCATATAATAAATATATATATATATATATATATATATATATATATATATAAATAAATTCAGACGAAACCAGCTAATCAGAGAAACTAAGAGTTTGCAGTTCTACTAACTAAGAGTTCGCGCAAAGATTTTTTGAAAGCGCACTTGTTTGGGGCTTTCTTAATCTTGAGAGGAAGTCGGAAGTCTTATCCCTAATAGGTATAGGTAAGTTGATTGCACGTGTAAAGTTGGTTATTTTATTATGTACAATAAAGTGTTTACATATAAAGATACTCAATTGAGAATTATCTCAGGTAGTTCAACAAAATCATCAAGAAAACAGTCATGTTTGAAAATTGTAATTTTTTTCAGAGATATTTGGGGGATTTTCATCTCACTTGTATTTGAGAATAAAGTAACTTAACAATTTTGATACAAAGATCTAAATAGAAAGGAAAATAAATTGCGAGTTGCGACCCACTGTAGTCTAAGCCGGAATCGAACCAGTGTCTGTGTTATACTGGAACAGCGTCCTGAACCATTCGATCATCAGAGCATATATATAGATTTTTTATTTCTCTTTAGATCTTTGTATCAATATTGTAAATTAAAAATATTGACTGATGTTTTCACATTAAAGAATATAATCAGAAACGTAACTTTAGTTAATGACGTCAGTTGCAAATCACGGACCGCATGTGTAACTTTGCGCGCCTCACGTTCCGGCTCTCGTGCTTTGAAGTCATTCTGTGGTGGTAATGCGGCTGAAAAATGAACATACACGGTGTAAAATTAATCATAAGCTTTTTAATGTTCACCGCAAAAGGGTTTGGATGTTGACAATTTTTTTCTGTGGTATGGTATACAAACGACCTCTCAATAATAGAAATACTAGTAAAAAAACGAATCCAATACCTTTTATAAAAACTCCATGAGATAAAACAACGTTTGAATCACATTTTTGGACTTTTCCACTAAACCCTAGGAAGGCGTGACGTCACACCTTCCTACCTCATATGGGGAAATTAAGAACTTTTCTCTGCATAGCTGCACATGGCTGTTAAAACTTGCGTTTATCGAAACGGTTTCATAACAAAAGTTACTATACATTTCATGGCTTATTCAATTGTATTATTATATATGAATATTTTCATATTTTGAAACTGGACTTTCCCACCTATTTTGAAAGGCTCATAAAACAAGATACACGTAAAGTATCGAAATCTAAGTTTTTATTTTTTTATTTTCGTCACAAAAACTACCATTTTGCATCAAAATTTTGTTTTGATTTGAGTACAGTCAGCATCCCTATTTAATATACAAGTGCATACTAATCGATGCGACCTTCAAGCCTTCAAGAAAAGAGCGTACTCCCACCTGAAAGGCCGGCAACGCACTTGTGACTCCTCTGGTGTTGCAGGTGTCTATGGGCGACGGTGATCGCTTACCATCAGGCGATCCGTCTGCTCGTTTGCCCCCTACAACATAAAAAAACCGGCCAAGTGCGAGTCGGACTCGCGCACCGAGGGTTCCGTACAAAAAATACACTAGAAATACCGTATCTATGAAAATCCAGTGTTAGGAGAGCCGTACTCCTAAAAAAAATGTACGGGGTGTTTGGTCATTTTATATTGGTTATTGATATAGACAGACAGATATAAAATTATACTGTTTTTAGTATTTGTTGTTATAGCGGCAACAGAAATACATTATCTGTGAAAATTTCAACCGTCTAAATATCACGGTTCATGAGATACAGCCTGGTGATAGACAGATGGACAGACTGCGAAGTCGTAGTAATAGGGTCCCGTTTTATCCTTTGGTACCCTGAAATGCCAGTCTTGTGTACTATATTCTAAAATTTATTTTATACTATAAAAACAATGTTCAATGAGCCATCTAGTAATTATTTCGATTTAGTTCGACACCTCCAAATAGTCCGCTACAGTAATTTTTTTGGAAATACTTTCAATGTACAGACATTTTATTTTTACAATTTTATGATAGTATAGATAAAATGTCTTGGGATTTTTATCGGACGGATTTTAACTATTTTTGGTATATTTGTAAACTAGAAGGCGCCCAACTTCTTTCGCAGAGGAGAAAAAGTTATAATCCCTCTTATTTTCTTCAGCGTAATCGGGTAAAAAGTATCCTATAACCATCTGGAGGAACCCAGCTACCCGTGTACCAAAAACAGTTGAAATCCGTTAAGCCGATTTGGCGTGATGAAGCCACAACGACACATACAAACATACAAAAAATCCAAAAAAAATATTTGTCGTTTAGTGACCTTCAAATAGTCCGTTACAGTATTTTTTTTTTTCAATGTACAGACATTTGATTTTTACAATTTTATAATAGTATAGACAAATGTTTTGGGATTTTTATCGGCGATTACTTGCTTAAACAAGTCTAGCTCATTCATGTGCCATGTCAGTTCCATCGCCTCTTTTCCACTCCCTCCTCCTGCCCCTTTCCCCCTACCACACGCAGCGTTCCGAAATCGCTTTCTATTCAAAAACGGACAACGCATCAATTTCGCTACAGGCGGGGTTTTGACGCGAATGGTGGCAATACAGATTATGTATACAACAGTGAAGCTACTCTGAGAAAAAACGCTGATAGAACCGAATATGCTATGGCAGCCAAGGCTGGATTTAGGGTTCTGGTGGCCCTGGGGCAACAAATGAGTAATTCCCCAAATACACTAAACTTCTGTTTTGTTTTTAGAAATTTCATTTATGGGTTCCCACTCAGGGCTCCGGCCCTGGTTGCCCTCCCTTAAATATGGCCCTGTTGACAGCTTTCAAATTCAAATTAATTTATTCCAGGCATGCAGCAACAGGCATGCATTCAGGGGCCCCAATTCACGACTAAAGCACTCTATTTAGGCTAATTATTGTACGGAATCCGCACCATTGCAACAGAATAGTAATGATAATAATAATAAATAAATATATAAATATTACGGGACAATTTTACACAAATCGAACTAGTCCCATGATAATCTCAATAAGGCTTGTGTTATGAGTACTAGACAACGATATATTTAATAGATTTATAACTTACTAGAAGATGCCTTCGCGGAGGAAAAAAGTCATCGGGTAAAAAGTATCCTAAAACCATCTGGAGATACCCAGCTACCGCGTGTACCAAAAATTATGGATATCTGTTTAGCCGATTTTGCGTGATGAAGCCACAACGACACATACAAACATACATAAAATCCAAAAGAAATATTTTTCGTTTTAGTAACCTCCAATTAGTCCGTAACAATCAATTTTTTGAAAATATCTCCTGTCTGTACATTACATTTCATTTTTACAACTTTATAATAGTATACATATACATAAAAAACATCCAAGACCCAGGAACAAATATTTATGCTCATCACACGAATATATGTGCCCTTACCGGGATTTGAACCCAGGACCTCAGCTTCGCAGGCAACGTTACTCCCACTGAGCCAAACCGGTCGTGTGTGAATGAAAGGCCATTCACTGAATTATAAACGTAGAGCGTTTTATTTTATTATGCTCTAGCTGTATTTAAAGGTACCACAGATTGAGGTGGTGACTTGCATCTCCAACATTATGTTTGCCCATTCAATCGAAGGGTTCTACTTAGGGTTCTTTAATTCTAAATACCCAAAGAACCTTCTCGTTAAGTGATAAGGGCTATTTTTCAATAGATTGTATGCACTTTGAATGGAATATTGTAGAATTTGATAGGTAGATAATATGATGAAATAAATCTACATTGCTAGGATATTTTATGTTAGATTGATGGGCGTTAGACGAAATGTATTAAATGGCTTTCATTATATACTACTAATACTTATACGTACAGTTTATTTTTCTCAACATCTCCCACTACCCAAAAGTTGTCTGAAAGAGGTCGATTTTTTGCGATAAGACCGCCTGTTGTTTACCTCTCCTTGTATGTACCTACCTATTTTTTTCTGTAGGTACTCTGTTTTGTAAGGTGTGCAATAGTATTGTACTATATTATTTTTTGTGTTGCAGATACTTGAGAAAAAATATTGAATTAAGGACAGACTTAATGCCAACCTACCTATCACCTACCAACTTTAGGTCATAGCAAAAAAATCCTGAGCAGATAAACTATTAATTCGGTTCTATATATTTTATTTTTAACTTAATTTTTATTGCACTAAGGCTGACTATCCAGTATCCATTGAAGCTGAACGGAGCGGAGTAGTGCAAAATTAACCAATCACGTTCCGTAGATTCAAATTTGCTTTATAGTGGGTTTCAACAGCGACGCACCTTGATTGGTTAAATTCCCACAGCTCCGCTCCGCACCGCTTCAATGATAGGCAGCCTAACTTATTGGCCTTGTCGCTTAGGTGGGATAACCGTCTTATGGCGATATCCATCTGTCAATCTAAGGGCAAATCGGATACATTAAGGGACTACTTCGTTATTCGTAAATCACGCCCCAAACACGGAGCCAGCCAATAAGCGTAATTTGTAATAAGGGACGCGTTTATTGCTCGCGCGCATCAAAGAAAGAGAAAGCTAACACACTACATGCTTGGGGTTTTTTGGCGCAAACGCCAGATGTAAAAGTACCATGAAATCGAAGATATTATCATGTTTTGCTAACATTTAAGTTTATCACATAAAATATAAAGGTAAGAACGACATTTTAACATAATTTAGCCGTTTATTAATTTGTCGTTTGTACAAACTAGACAAAAAACGGGAAATGAAGATGCGTTTTTGGATAACTTTTCTATCGAGGAAATTTTATTAAACTTGTTTCCGCGTTAATCACTGAATAGGTTATATAGTCAAGAAACACATATTTGAAAACCAGCCTGTTTTATATACTAGATTTGACAAAAAATGCGCTACAAAATAGCTTAAATTTTCGATGCATCCACTTAAGAGCAGATACTACAGGATGCTTTAATAATTTTAATAATTTCTCAATAAAAGCGTAAAAAAATACTGACTTCAACCATTTGATATTTTATAATTAACTAGATAAATTTAATTAGAAAATAAACGTAAACATTAATTGTTTTGGTTTACAAATAGGTACAACCAGACAATCTTGAGGTAATTTGGAGTAAATAATGTTATAATAACCCAAGTCAAATTTAAAAAAAAATGTTTTTTTAAATCTTGTTTTGTTGATTTGAGAAAACTCGAATAAATTTCGCTTCTCTATGACAATGATCCCTTGTAATAAAATAATAACGAATTTTCTTAGCTGTCACTTTGAAATCTGTCAATAGCGACACGACACTTGGAAACATACGTGCCAATGTCGCGATCAAAAGAGCTTAAAGCACTTCAGTAATCACAATAAATAGTTTACACGAAAATTGATAATACCTTCAAAACTAAGCTAGATTTGCCTGGGGTTCATGTAACATTTTTAGTCCGAATGACCTCAGGTATACGCTGCCATAATTATTTGGATTCCTCACGAGCACGTTGTTCGATCAAACAAAGTTCTTTCTTTAAAGTCGGTAAAAATAAAACAATGGAACACCAGACAATGTGAGATAAAGGAATGTCATTTCCGTCTCTTCCTTCTGTATTGAAATCGAATCTAAACTTTTCAAATACAAAATGCGTAAACAGAAACCCAGGGAGGGTACAAAACAAGTACAATGTACGGACTTACGTGCATTTTACACGGCGGGGCACCCTGTCACACCGATGTTTTTTGTAGAAATATTCCGAATTCCATGAATTCCATGATCCATAAAGATTTGAGTAGGTATAAAACCAAACTCTGATTTTTTATTCAAGACCGAAATCTGACAGTTCTTATCTTGATTATTTCATCAAATAATAATTATTTCATAAAAATATGAATGAGAAATCGTGTAACCAGTAATATTAGGGTAAGTTTTATTGATAGTAATACTAAAGCTTAAACCAGTATGCAGTGACCACAGCGAAAGTGCGCCCTTTGACGTTAAATTTTGGTCTTGAATTAAAAATCAGAGTATAGAAGGTGGCCGCCACTTCTTCAGCGGATGAGAAAAAACATAACCCTCTTTTTTTTTCATAAACTTACTCATCCACGTATCTCCAAAAAGTAGCCTATACCCATCTGTGGATACACTGCTATGTCTGCCGTAAAAGATTGAAATCTGTTTAGCCGATTTGGCGTGATGAAGCCACAACGGCACATACAAACAAACATACAAAAAATAAAATAAAACTTTTTACTGATGTACAAATTGTCTGTTACAATGATTTTTTGAAAATATCTTTAATGTACAAACATTCATTTCTACAACTTTTTAATAGTACAGATAAATCATATCAGTCGTTTCTGTGTACAATACGGTAGGGGAAAGCGTGAAGGATTCTTACACTTTTTACTCTTTGTAAAACAAAATCTAATTAATTTAAATAAAATAATAATAATATACGCAATAAAATCCGTTAAAATTGTTAAACGAAAACTCAATTTACTTGATACAAACACGTCACGTACAATAATTCATGGCATATTGGCGCCATTCGGAAGTAGTCGTATGTGCCGAGTTTTCACGATCGGAAAGTATTATTCACTACTCCTGTACCTAATTCTGGATTAGGTTAGATTTTTATCACAAGTTCAAAACAAATGAACGTGTGTTCGTGTCGGTGTGACGAGTGGCCGATGCATGACTGATGCAGAGTGCTCCAAACGCAATTTGTCGTCCCTTGCGTTGGGGCGTGGGTATAGCATCTGACGTAACGCAGCCCGTGTACTTGCTGTTTCAGTAATTATTGTGTGGAATTTGATCACATGATCGAAAAAACTGAGCATTTTTCAAAACGATTGTTTTTTTTTATTGTAAAGTCCTCTGGATCTGTTTTGTTATTTCCACTCATAATCATGAGCTCTTTCGATCTTAATAGAACAGAAAAATGAGCAATTTGTTTTCCATTGTGTTACCATATTCCATTTACTTTGTACGGCGGTAACATAAACGAACTTAAAGGATAGATAAAAAAATGGAAATTGTAGTACTCTTTTTTCCTCTTAATGAGAACTAACATTATAGTTACAGAAACAGTAATAATGAAAAGTACCCACTTTGAGTTGCAACAAAAGTGTACATTTCATAAGATTCGTCCACCAGCTTAAAAAATCTATGAAAATATTTTTTTTGAAGCCACATTTTCTTAAAGTACATATTCATATAGTAGTATATAATCTGTGATATTCATATAGTCACAATATAGTAATACGATTTGTATAGTTTAACTGTAACAGAGAAATGTATTTAAAAATCGCTTCAATGAAAAAAAATCTCCCATACAAATTACATGTGTTCTCACCAATAACTCACGAAAATTCAAAACTTTGATTTTTGAATGAACCGGATAGTAGGTATATATTTTCAGTGTGTGTTAAATACGTGATCCGATTTGTAGCAAATGATATTTAAGATACATACATACATACAATCACGCCTTTTTCCCATTACGGGGTAGGCAGAAACTACCTCCTTCCACTTGCTACGGTCCTGGCATACAACTGCCGCTTCATCAACATTCATTAATCTCTTCATTTTGTGCTGTCACAACCCTTTCGCTTTGTCTCATTCACACACAGAATATCAATATTTCTCGCATCCATCATCTCTGACATACTTCTTCCATTTTATCATTCATTCCTCCCCTTACATTTAACGTAGCGAAGCGGCTCTCCATAGCCCACTCTTCGCTCACGCTGGGACCGAGACATGATGGGTTGCAAACCACATCGCCGCCATTTGCGTTCCCACGAGCAGCTAGGGATAAAATATTCGAACCCAGCAGGCCTACCAGGTAAGGGTTTAGCCTTATTCTGGGGTCACCAGTCACAGGGCAATTCGGCACGCTAAACGACTAGACTCGCCTCTTTTATTTTTAAGATGATTAGGACATAATTTATTCGAGAAAAAGATCAATTGACGAATCCAAGTCGGATTGGCCGCGTTTGGGAAACTGCAAAGTGTCTTCGTGTCCAGGATACCTCAGTGCTTAAAGACGAAAGTCTTCAACCAGTGCGTATTACAGGTGATGACCTACGGAGCCGAGACGTGGTCTCTAACTATGGGCCCCTTAAGGAAGCTCAGAGTCACTCAGCAAGCTATGGAAAGGGCTATGCTCGGGATCTTTCTACGAGATCGAATCAGAAATCAGGAGATTCGTAGACGAACCAAGATCACCGCCATAGCAAAAAGGGTAAGCAAACTAAAGTGGCAGTGCAGGGCACATAGTTCGAAGAACCAATGGCCGTTGGGGCAAAAAGGTTCTCGAGTGGAGACCGCATACCGGCAAGCGCAGCGTAAGAAGGCCACACGCAAGGTGGTCGGACGACCTGGTTAGGGTTGCGGGGACTCGCTGGATGCGGGTCGCCTCTATCCGGCCCATGTGGAAATTTATTCAGGAGGCCTGTGTCCAGCAGTGGACGTCTCATGGCTGAAATGATGATGAAAGATGAGGACATAATTTCTATAATTAAATCTCGCTTAATGTTCTGGGACAAATTTCGTATTTTCGTGTGACACCAGCCTGTCTAACGCCATATCACGCGTTTAAACGTACCTGCGGGCATATGATGGTCGCGTTTATCACGCAATAAGTGATATGATAACGCGCCTGTCACTCTCGCACTCACATGTGTCAGAAGGTGACGGCAGCTATGTCACTTATTTATCGCGTGACAAACGCAACCAATCATAGCGCTGGTTACAAAAGCATTCGTAATATTATAAGGTCTGGCAACTTTTAGTCAACGCCAACGGCAATGATCGAGTCGACAGCCATATTGTTTCTTTTTTTCCTTTTCGTCCTTTTGGACAGGCTAAGACCATAGGCCATACTGCCACGTCTACTCGTGATTATCATTGAGTGTTAAATCCAGTTAATAATGTCTTCAGTAATTTCCTTTATAAGTAGCCAAATAAAGTGGTAATGTCTTCAGTTTTAATCATTTCTCTTAAGTCAAATCCAGTATTAATGTCTTCAATAATTTATTTTTCCAGAATCCAGTATTAATGTCTTCCTTGTTAGTTTCAAAGTCAAATACAGTATCTGTGGCATGCGGTTTCATTTAAAATCCACTATTTATTCCGATATAGGACAGCCATATTGGTTTTTGTGCAGTGAAGAAACAATTTGCGTTCCAGTTTGCGTAACTAACGTAATGTGATTTTAAGTTTTGTTTTTTTTTTTACTTTTAGGAAAAGGGGAAGACCAAGAAGGACATATATGGAGCAAATAAAAAAATGCTTCATCATATAAAGAAGTAAAAGAAAACGCGGAATGTAGAATAAGCTGGAAATAACTCCACCGACGAGAGCCTAGCTCTTAAATAATGATATCCCAAGTAGCAAACAAGAATAGTGATTAAATCTTATATATCTAAACTTTATCTAAAATAAGAATTAGCTAAATTCAAAAAGACTCCGTTAAGTAATTTTAATCTTAAAAACTAAATAGTTTTAGGCTACCGCTACTTTAGCAAGTTAAGAATACCTAAAACCTAGTTAAGTATTTTAAAAACTATTTAGTATTAAGTTTGTCTGCAATTAAGTCTAAAAATGCGTTTTTTACTCAAGTCAGATTATTTGAAGGCTCACTTAAGACTCAATAGCATAATTCAAGTATCAGTTTAGAATCGCAAAGTAAAAACTGATTTTGTAGATAAACTTAAGATGATTGTAACACCAAGGTCTTTGAATTGCCTCAATGAAGACCATTGTATTCATTTTTTACTAAATGTAATCAAGTTTAAGTGAAAATAAGTTTAACGGGACGTTTTTCAACAAACAAACCAATAAATGGAATGTATGAAATAAGAAAAATAAAAGGATCGGGTGGTTTCCGTCGGCGTGTTCCGAAATATAATAAATATCGTCAAATTGTGAGCGACCAAGTGCTTCAAACGTAAGCAGTGCGACGAGTGAGACTTCGTTTTAAATACAGGATATACTGAATGAAAATTACATATTATATAAGAGAACCATAAGGTTTTTCTTGCATAAACATTACCATAAATTGGACGGCAATTTGCATTCACTAAATCAAACTAAAGATTCTATAAAATCCCATTAAGTATTAAGTAGAACTACACTAATTCGGCGTTTAGTATAAGTTAAGTATAATATCTCTAAACCGGTACTACTCCAAATGCATGTCTAGACTTTATCTAAAGTAACCTTACAAAATCAGTGTCGTCTAAAGTCATACTTCGTTAAGAATAATAAGACTTAACTCCATTTTACACTTATAACGGTTTTAATAAATAAAAAAAATGAAGAAATTCCGACGCTAATTCATAAAAAATAAAGTATATTGAAGTTTGATTTTTGTTTTAGCAATAATAATTGCATTTATATCTCAAACATTTACAGAAAATTAGTATGTAAGCAAATTTTTCATTTAGCAACATAATATTCCAAATTGTTATTGCTCTTTTTCCAGTATTTTCTAAGCCCGTCTGTTTTATAGCACTTTCGATCAATTTTACACAATAAACAATCATGCGTTGTAGTTTTTAAATGCCTATAGGGACATAAAACGGTGTTTTCTAAACGTAAAAAATAGTTAAGTAATCGCCATTTTGATAAACCTTCAATGAATTCTCTTGCTAGTAAAAGAGTTCGCCATGTTTTCTAAAATATAATTCTATGAGTATAAATAGTTTTAAAATTGTCTTTATTAAGAGATGATCGTATTTGTGGAACTCAGTGTTGATGATAGTTTTAAGTAAGTATTGTAGATATCTTTAAGTTTATTTCTTGGACTTAAGACAACCTGCAAGGTATCTTGAAATCGAAGTTTAGAGATCGGTTAAACCCCCATTCTTAAGTAGGGTTTAAGTTTGTCTAAACAGTAGTATTAACTCTTTCTTGATTTTTTCTTAAATACTGTGCCCACTTTGTCTTAACTGTGTCTTGGGGCATATCTTCCAGATATCTTCAGGGACATAATGGTTTTAGCCAAGACAACAGCAAGAAATTGTCTAATTGTCTTCAAGATATCTTCAATCCATTTTTAAGACATTTGATTGCTAGTTGGGATATATTTTTTTTATCAATAAATTACTCTAAAATCGTGTTGTAAATAACGATTCAAAAGTGCTTGTAGCTAGGCCTACTTGAATAAAGAAAGTTTTGACTTTCACATCAAGTTTGACATTGATACTTTTTTATTTTATGTTTTTTGGCTACTTAGTGTTGCCAAAAGAAAATATAATAAAACTAGAGAGTGCCCGCAACTTCGTTCGTGGAAGAAAAAAAAGTCATAACCCTCGTTTTTTCTTCAGCGTAATCGGGTAAAAAGTATCCTATGACCATCTGGAAATACCCTGCTAACCATGTACGTAAATAGTTGAAATCCGTTTAGCCGATTTGGCGTGATGAAGCCACAACGACACATACGAACATACAAAAAATGAAAATAAAATATTTTTCGATTTAGTGACCTCCAAATAGTCCGTAACAATCATTATTTTGAAAATATCTTCAATGTACAGACATTCCATTTTTACAACTTATTATAAAGTTGTTAAAGAATGATCGAACATTAAAAAAGAAAGAAAGGAAATAAATTTATTTAGACGCATAGCAAGACAAAAAAAGAAACAAAATCCATTAAAAAAAACTATAACTATGCCCCGAAATGATCCCATTTTAGCATAATGCTGGCTCGGGAGCCTGCGCTGATCTTCCGTTGCGGTGAGACCGTATGTGGCATTAAAAAAGCAACTGAAAGAAATGGATGGAAGATCTGGATTCGCATCTCTACTGCCCCCGCCGTCATTTCTCCCCCCGTTTTACGTTAATACATATTTTATTCGACATCATGCTTCTTCTTCGACATCACAACTTCTATTATGATTTGATTACAAACAAAATAAGTACCTAAACACCCGGCAACTTCCCAGCATGCCTAGCTTATTATTAATATACCTACTAGTCGTCGCCCGCAGCTTCGTTCGCGGAGGAGAAAAAGTCATAAACACACTTTTTTTTTTAGCATAGTCGGGAAAAAGTATCCTATAACCATCTGTAGATGAACTACAGCTAACCGTGTACCAAAAATAGTTGAAATCCGTTTAGCCGATTTGGCGAGATAAAGCCACAGCAATCCAAACATACAATAAAATGAAAAAAAAATATTTTACGAAAATAACTTCAATGTACCTACAGACATTTCATTTTTACAACTTAATAATAGTACCCATAGATATTATCGTCTAGTACTCATAACACAAGCCTTATTGAGCATACCCTGGGACTAAATCGAGTTGTGTAGAATTGACACCTAAAATTTATTTATTTAATTGTGACGTAACTTACGTTCATGGAATTATTTAAAATAGTTTGGCACTCGCTCTAGAGTCTAGACTATGCTATTTTCTACCAGTATAAACAAGATCGTTGATATTCCATAATTAGTTTAACTACTTAGCTGCCACGCGCGGTTTCACACGCTTTAATAAATAATTAATAGTCGTGGGAAAACGATACCACCACGTTTATTTTATGAAGGCAAACATTACCTCTTGGACCGTGGCGTGCGGTCTATATATCCCCAAAGGCACTGCCTACCCTGAACGACCATGGCTCCATAAAGGCACAGAGAAACTGCCTACCCTGAAGCCCTGAACAACCATGTCTCCTTTTAGAAATAGAAAAACTGCCTACCTTGACCAAAACAACAACAGGTGTGGTTGCGATCAAATGAAAGAAAGAAAGAAATAATTTATTTGCATACACACATACATAAAACAGAACAAAAGGTGTTAAATAATTGCGGCAGTGTGCAAGCAAAAAGGTTTAAGTTCAGCATGTGCTGCAGCCGGAAGGCCGCAACGCTGATTTTCAGCCAAAACCTTGTTGGTGACAAACGACCACCACACAGGGCATCGGTCTAAGACCATTATGCATGAACACAATAATTCCACCTATAATTATTTACTACAATAATCCCAATATCCTTTTTTATATTTTTATTCTCATTTATTTTATAAGCCGTACATCTTATGATTAAGTCGGCATCCCAAAATCCTTGAAGGCACTAAACAATAATAATAAGTACAGTAGATATTTAGATACGCCGCTCAGGTGCACTGAGCTTTTTGCATGAAAATCAGATGGACTTTGTACTTAAGTCTGAAGTTGTTTACTGATTTAGAGCTTCTGATAGGTGGTGGCAGATTGTTCCTCCGGCATGCGCATCTATCATCGAATAAAAAAAACTGTGAACGCCACTGAGGGGCTACTCTGAAATTCGATTTTCAAAGTTTGTATCGCGCCATTTCGCTCACTCAAAAACAGTTTAACATGAGTGCGAGAGGATTTTGAATATCGAATTTCAGAGTAGCCCTCTGCTCTTGGAATATTGCTCCAGTCATTTTACGGTTTCGCAAAACATTAATTCATAACAAACTGTTTTTAGGGTTCCGTAGCCAAAATTACGAAAACGAAACCCTTATAGTTTCTTCATGTCCGTCTGTCCGTCCGTATGTCACAGGAATGTTACTCAAAAACTAATAATGTATATTGATGAAATTTGGAGTATAGGTGTCTTGTGTAGGCCGCTACTTAGTTTGATGTTTCAATAATAAAAAATAATATATCTAGGGGGGGCACTCCATCTCCATACATGTAAATGTAACCGAAACTGATTTTTTTAGCCAATATCAATGTATAGCACATATTTCGACATTACTTACAAAATCATTTTGAAGCTGTTATTATTTTTTTTTTTTAGTGGACATTTTCGGAAATAATCGCTGCAACTTCCCTCTATTTTCTAAATCTTATGTAAAAAAATATGAAAAAATCATAAAAATACAGCTTAATATATACTTTCAACGAAAATTGATTTTAACATGATCGGGTATACCGTTTTTGAGTTATTGCCGAAAAACGGCGATTCTCAACGAAAGGACGTAAGTGCCGTGGAGGTACGCTCTTTTGCTAGTACTAATTTTAATATTTTTCCATGTATAGTGTAATTTTTCGAATGGACGGCTGTGGAACCCTACACTGAGCATCGTCCGACATGCTCATGGCCAGTTTTTTTACTCCAATTTAATAACATACTCTAAACTCTAAGACACGACATTCACGAGTCCAACAAAATTTCGACCCTGAAGTAAGTATTAAATGAGTGTCATAAAAATTGGTTGCCTGTAAAGTCGGTTCACGGACGATAATTTTATGTGATAACGTCACAAGAAAACATTGATGAAAAATTGCATACTTTTATGAATTCACAAGCCGAACGCTTAAGCCGATCGGGCCTCTATCGCTTGCTCCGCGCTCTCGCTCGCACGCTCGGCTCAGGCGGAACGAGACAATGAGTCATGCTTTTTCGTGCGTGCAGCCGGTGTTTATCGATTTATAAGACGGTATTTTTTTTAATCTTGAAAATAGTAATAGTATTTTTATCTGTAAGCATAACATATAATAGCAGGGTCGACGAGGAGAGACTACAAATGAAACACATTTTTATAAACTCATAAATTTTAATCTTTCATTTCAAAATTTATAATTTTATACAGTCATTATTGCACATTAGAAAAAGTTATAAAAAGTTAAAAAGTTATTCTTATAATACATGGTACCCTTTATGTCGCAAAATGAAAACAAAACCCACAATTCAAGTCTCGGTGTCGTTCAATAGACTTAAAAATTCTGATATAATAAAAAATACAAAAAATGGTCAAAAATTATGTATATTCGGATATACAGTATGAAATGAAGGGTTTTTATGTTATCTAAATATATCTGACTCGATGCTTTCAGTTCCCATATCATGTAAATTTGCTGATATAAAAAAATATAATATTTATGAGATATATTCATTAAAAACGCTAAAATAAATTCGTCATTTATCGCATTTTTTGGTGAAATACATTTTATACTGACAAATATATAAATCTAATCAAACATTATCCTCGTAAGTCCTTGCGTATACTTATGTAAGTACAAATTAATGACAGTAGTTAAACCCTGGCGCCCGTTTCATAAACACTTATAACTTGTATTAAATAAATAAATATCAGAGACAATCTTACACAAATCGACCTAGTCCCAAACTAAGCAAAGCTTGTACTATGTGTACTAGGCGACGATATATATAATATATAGATAAATTATAATACTTAAATACATAGAAAACATATAGGACCCAGGAGCAAACATTCGTGCTCATCACACAAACACTTGCCCTGGCCGGGATTCGAACCTGTGACCGCTAGCTTCGTAGACCGTTGTACAACCCACTGAGCCAAACGTGTCGTCAATGTTAGTATTTCAAGCGGAACTCTCTTTTAAATCCATATTGCTGGAAAGAGACTTCCTTTTTTTATAAAAGTTACAAGCTTTTGAGTAACTGGCCCCTGATATTTTAACCGCATACAGAGCAAGAGTAACGACCGAATGTACAGTCACCAGTATTAATATCTGACACGATTTTATTTCTAGAGCCGTTAGAAAGCGACAGATAAACGTTACAGTAAGCTGCGTTACAGTAAAGCCCGACCAAGAAAATAAAAAACTTCGCCATATTGCGGAAAACTATTGGAACTAATTTCTTCAACTGGCAATAGTAACTTTACAGTCATTTAAAGCGATCTGTCAATTGTTGTCAAAGTGAGGTGTGGATTGTGCGTGGTCTGTTTCTGGGATATTGTGAGTTATTTATGCGTTAAAATGGCGAAAAATATTTTAAATCACTTAAGAAAAGTAATTTACAATATGATGAAGTATCTGTCGGACACAAAGTCTGAAGGATTAGACTCTATTCCTCTAAATAACATCTCCGACCATGTTGTCAACATGACTGGTAGGTACAGCATACTTAGTGTTGCTATAATTATTGCTAATTTAACGTCCCCAGAGCAGGTATTTTATTTTCCTGGTCGGGCTTTATAAAATTATGGGTTAGTGGCTATAACTAAAATGTTGACAGTGCCTTTTAGATGCAGAAAAGAGCAATTCGCACTATCGTTCGCATCCCAAATTTTTTTCTTGCAGACAGCACTTCATTGACCGCAAAGTCCTAAGTGTACCTTGTCTATACATTCTCGTACTGCTCACAGATTTCGAAACACTTAAACAAATGGGAAAGCGCGATAGGCAGAGAGCACATATTGTCAACTAGAAGTAAGGATATACGAGTACCATGCAATCTAGTGCCAAGGCTAAAAATGGGGAATGGATGAAAAATTTCAAAAATCTTGAAATTTCGTTTATAGATAGGAATAAGCCTCCTTATTGTCAGAAAAAAATACGTCATGGTCCCCAGCAGAACCACCTTGGCTTTGGTGAATTTAAACATATAGGAAAATTTCCATATAAAATCTATATAATTCTAGTACCAATAAAAAAAATCTATGTCAATTGTTTCGCCGTAAATTTGCTTGCAAGGTGGTCCTGCTAGGAAGCATCGCCCCAGCAGAACCACCATGATATTTCGATAACTACTCATAATATACGCATATGTATGGTATGCGTATATTATGAGTAGTAAAGAACATTGCAAAAAGTATGGTGCTCTACTTTTTTGCTATGTTCTTTACTTCAGGCGCTAAAAACAAAGATGGAGTCGTAACTTCGCTTATTCAAAATGTAATTAGAAACTGAGGGTGCTAGGTTAATATAGAATTTCAATAGAATTTTTTGATACCATACGTATGCGTATATTATGAGTAGTTATCGAAATATCATGGTGGTTCTGCTGGGGCGATGCTTCCTAGCAGGACCACCTACAAGCTATCAGTATAATGATATATTCCGCATGCTGATGCGGCTGCCGCGGTTTTGCAGTGCCTCAACCATGTTTGCTGAAGCAGGAGTTCCAGACTTCTATGCTGTTGTGCGGACACGTATTGCTGCCTTCTGGGAGAGATTACGTTGCTCTCACAACAGTATCCTAACGGCTGTATACCGCGACATGGGTAGCCCTATCTTTAAATACTGGCTATCTGCACACCGGACTGAAAATCGCAAATAAATAGTGACGCTTACAAATTGCTATGAGTAATTTTATAAATGTTAATTTCTAATGTTTATGTTATAAATTTTATTTTATTTTATTTTTTGTATTTGCTGTGGACGTGACGTGTTGTCTTCATATGTCTTATTATGGGTGTACTGCCTGCACAATAAAACTTTATTATTATTATTATTATTATTTTGGTTTCTTTTTTTATCTCCTTTTTCAAGGGTTTTTGTTCATAATGCGGGCCTTAGCCAAGCGTTATGAATCGTTTGTAAATTGACTACTGCGTGGAGTTGTCTGTTATAGTTGATGATGTCAAAAATTTTCGAGTTATACGGCATGTGTTTAATATTGTAGCTTTTTGTAAAGTGTCTATAATATACGATGGTATCTTTAGAGTTTCTAGACTATTTTTTAGACTTTTGGGAATTACACCTGTTGTTGATATTACTATGGGGACTGTATGAACTGTATTTGCTTGCCACTGGCGTTTAAGTTCAATGGCTAAATCTGTGTATTTCGCTAATTTATCGTTGATTGTCGATTGGATGTTGTGTGTGTTTGGAATAGCTATGTCGATTATATATATCGTTTTGTTAGTCCTGTCAAAAAATGTTATATCCGGTCTGTTGAAGTGTACTGTCCTGTCAGTTAACAGTATTCGGTCCCAGTATAGTTTGTGCTGGTTATTTTCATGTATTACGGATGGTGAGTATTTATAGTATGGTACTTGTTTATTGATGAATTTGTGTTTGTGTGCTAAGTGTTGGTGGACTATAGATGCAACCTGATCGTCTCGGTGTTTGTAGTCAGTTTGTACTATGACTTTACAGGCGCCTGTTATGTGTTGTATCGGTTCGGCAGCACTGTTACAGTGTCTACATGAGCGATGACTTGGTCCTGTATTGCTAACATAAAAGCTTCTGTCTCGGGGAACAAATCTCCTCGTTTTAACCAAGAGTTTGATAAAACCTTATCAACAAACGGTTGACCGAGATCGACATGGTGCCTGCCATGTAACGCTTTCTGAGACCATTCAGATAGTTTTTGCTGTGAACTTGTGATTTTTTCGTTACCCTGAGTGTTTTTGCATTTTAAGTTAAGAGGTGTGTAGCTATCATCGATATAGACTGTGTAATGGTGCAAAGATGAGTTCGGTTTTAGTGTGAAAGTAGTTTCGGAGGGTGGTTATTTGTTTGTTGTGTAAATTTTGTATATCTATTAGGCCTCTTCCTCCTTCTTGCCGTGGTAGGGTTAGTCTTTGAATACAGGACTTTGGATGGTGTTTTCTGTAATATTTTCTTCTGTGTCCGCGATTATTACTCATTGAAATAAAACAATTTAACGGATTATATCGCGTATATTATCTCATTTTAGTTCCCGACGTTTCGGAAGCTTTCCAGCTTTCCATGGTCACGGGAGGACTGAGAAAAGATGTATTTTCCTCTGTCAAAGTTACAATTTGTGCAAACATGTAACTTTGACAGAGGAAAATACATCTTTTCTCAGTCCTCCCGTGACCATGGAAAGCTGGAAAGCTTCCGAAACGTCGGGAACTAAAATGAGATAATATACGCGATATAATCCGTTAAATTGTTTTATTTCAATGGTGTTTTCTGTGTTTAGTCAAGTTGGTATTGATAATGCGCTGGAACTTCTTTAAGTCAGATTGAGACCAGTTTATTACACCAAACGATTACGTGAGAATCGGTATTGCAAATGTGTTGATGGCTTTTATAGTATTACGTGAGTTTAAGTGCGATTTGAGAATAACGGTGAGCCTGTGTATGAATTTTCTTGTGAGTTTCTGTTTTGTTTGTTTTTGGTGTATCTGATTTGATTGATGAAAGCCTAAGTATTTGTATGTGTCCTGTTCAGTCATCGGGTCTATTTGCTCTCCTTTTTGTAAAGTGTAACTATTATTTTGAATTTTTCCTCTGCGTATTGAGTGTACTTTGCACTTATCAATTCCAAATTGCATACATGTATGTCTTTAGAAAATTCTTGTGTTATATCAGCTAGTTGAAATAGCTCTGTTATATTGTCCGCAAAAAGTTTAATATCATCAACATACATGAGGTGAGAGAGGGTGAAGTGGGTGTTATCGTGTTTAACTCTGAAGCCTGCGTCAGCTTGATCAAGTAGTTCAGATAGAGGATTCAAGGCCATGCAAAACCACAATGGGCTTAAAGTATCTCCTTGGAATATACCTCTCCTGATATGTATCGGTTCTGTAACTATTAAAGTTTCTTCTTGTTTTATAGTTAGAGTAGTCTGCCATTTATACATAGATTGATGTATGTATATAAGCCAGCTATGTGGAACTGAATCGAACGCTTTTCTATAGTCTATATACATAGTGTGAATATCTCGTTTTTTTCTTAATGCTTGTTTCATGGCAACTGCATCTATAATTAATTGTTCTTTGCATCCTTGACTATTTTTTCTACAGCCTTTTTGCTGTTCTTTTAGAATTTTGTGCTGAGAGAGATGATGGTAGATGATTTCGCTGATGCATGCAGTTAAGATTTTGTAAATGGACTGTAGGCAGGTTATTGGGCGATATTTTGCAGGATTTGTAGTGTCATTGTCCTTGGGTAGTAAGTAGGTACGTCCGTGTGTGATGTAAGATGGCATAGTGTCAGGTGATTTTATGAACTGGTTTAGTATTTATGCATAAACGGGTGTGTGCAAGTGAGTTTTTTGTACCAAAAATTGTGTATGTTATCTGTTCCGGAAGACTTCCAGTTATGTGTGCGCCTAATGACCTGCATGAATATATCGATTGGTATGTGCTCAAATTCCATCGTAGAGATAGTTACATTGCTATTATCATTAATCCAAGTTGCATCCTGGTTATGATCGACAGGTCTTTCCCATATGTCCGCCCAATACTGGCGTATTGAGTCTATTGGGGGTGTTCCCATGCTGCGTTGTGCTGGATTTGATGATGATGCTAGATTCCTATAGAAGCCTCTTTCGTTGTTTACAAATTGTGCATTTTGTGTTTTCCATATCGTACATGCTAAGTAGCGCCTAAGCCTGCTTGATGCAGTGTTTCATTTTTACAAGTTACTTAATTTTAATTTTTTCTACTGCTACAAGTATTTTCTTACTCCTGTTACCTCTAATGTATTGTGTTATATATATCTGCTCTGTATTTATTTATTTTTAACTAATCTTATTTGCCAATTTGGTTTCTTATGTTTTTTTGTACTGCTTATGGGTTTGTCAAGTTTTATTCCTACATATGTGGCGCTTGTGTATGCTGTGGTATAAATGATATTTTGGAGTGAATTGAAATTTAGCTCTTGTGACAAGTACTGTGGTATGACGACATTGTTGAGATGGTTAACGATTGATGCGAAGTAGACGCATCGATGACTAATTAATTATTTAAATGTGAAATTAGCGCGGCTCGACCGCTGCCAGTAGTTAAACAATGGGTGACCCTAAAAGTCAGCCCATTGTCAACAGGATCCTCGCCTTTCTGCAGCAGAAGCTGCTGCTGGAAGGTCAGATGGATGCGGTGACTGCTGTTCAGATCTGTTCGTCGCGTTTTACTGTCGACGAAATCTGCGCTGCGAAGAAGGTGCTGTTCCAGTCTCTCGGGATTGCCGGCACATTTGTACCTCATCGCAGAGAAGATACCGGAAAGAAGACCCTCGATGACATCATTGAAGTCCTAAGGGAGAACGAACGCGACATGCCTGAGTTCGTGGCGACGGAGGTCCCCAGGTTGCCGTCCAATACGCCAGACCATGTCGACGTGTGCTGCCTCCTGAAAGAAATTGTGGCTCTTAAAGCAGGCATGGCAGAAATTCTAGAGAAATTTGACAAATCGCAGGCCGTTATTGACGTATTGCGCAAAGAAAAAAAGTTTTCGCGACGGTGCCCTAGAAACGCGGTCACTGACGGTGTCAAATTTCAAGAATAATGACCGGGCGTCAAATGCCAGCTCGGTCAATTCGCGTGTAGCTGACACTGCGCATAGCGATGTCACTGCGCATGCCGATCCGCGGCCTCCCTGCCCCCTCCTCGCGGGGCCTCCCGTCAACGCTTCATCGAAACCACGTCGTCGTTTTGCTGACGTCGTTTCTGCTGGTGCGCCTGTTCCAGCCCGCCGGAAAGCCGCGCCCTCAAAAGCGCGTGAAGTTCGGGATCCTCCAAAAGAGGAAACCCCTCGCACCAATGTGGACAAGGAGGGTTTCACAACGGTGTCAAGAAAGCGTAAGACACGCAAGAGTCAGTGTGATACTGCAGAACCGGTTGGTTGTGGTCTGCGGGTCGCCACACCGAGCAAGGCGCTGTACGTGTCGCGCCTGCATCACACTGCCACCGCTGAAGAAGTGACGCAGTATGTTCGCCAGAAAACCGGCTACTCGCTGCGGGTGTCCCAGTTGCATTCGCGCCACTACGTGCACTTCAGCTCGGTTGTAGTGCGCGTGCCGCGGCCGCTCCAAGAGACCATCGCGTGTGCTGATTTCTGGCCGAAAGGTGTCGTGTTTCGTCGGTTCCGGGGCAACCTACCGAATCCAACACCCGAGATGTCGACACAACGGGGCCACGCCGTTTTGCCGTCTAAATAAACATTGTTCGGTTCATGACGCATTGGTGTATACACTGTAATGTCATGTAACTTGTTTTTAATAAATAAATAAATAAATAAATAAATAAATGTTAATTTTCGGGATGATTTTAGTTTTGGGATGCGGGGTCTCTTAGTTGGGTCTAGGTTTTGAAATGTTTCTAAGTTGTTATGGAATTGTGTTTTAATGTCGTCATCTTCTATATTCATTTCATTATGTCTGGGCTGTTCATTAATTGTAGGTCTAACATATACTGTATTCGTGTGCTGTTGGTTGCTATTCTGGGTGTTTTGTTCATCCGGCTGTGTTTCATCTAAACTTTCAAAAGAATTCTGAGTTTCAATATTTATTATCAATCTATCTACTTGTGTTTGAGCTTCGTGTGGTGAGTTATTGTTGACCATTGCGCCAGTAGCCTCTATTTCCAATATAACCTGATTCTTAATCTCCTGAATTTGTACGAATCTCAATAGCTTATTATTGACTATGACTCTCCTTTGGTCAGCTATGCGTTGTTCTGATATATGTGACATGTGTGGGAAATGTGATATAAACTTTTCGTGTAGCTTTTTCCTGTATGCTGTCATATTTGTCTGTACTTCAGTTACCTCAAAATAAAATCGCATAATCATCTCATTAACATCTGGTGGCCATGCCATTCGTCGTCCAGAGGTTGTCATGTTCGCGGAATTTGTGTGTTGTGAGGATTGCAAACTAACAGGCTGGCTGCAAGCTTGTGTGACCGGGGTATTAGGTTGCAATGAAGGCCCTATGCTATCCAAGTATTTCTCAACTTCTGATCGGATTTCATTTAGTGCCGTTTGTGTTAATAATCTGTTACGAAGTATGGCTCGGCGTTGATCTCCAACTCTCTGTCTAGATGCGTCCATTTCCGGGAACTTTATTTGGAACTGTCTGTGTAAAGGTTCTAAGTATCCACGTTGAAGTGTTTCTAATTTACTGGTGATTAAATATGTACGCCAGATAAACCTATTCATTTCTTCGGTCCACTTTTTTCGCGTACGAGTTGTGTCTGTAGTGGGTACAGGGTTATCAGCGCGTGCTTCCTGTACAACATCTACGGACATAAAAGAGGTTGATGATGATGGTCGTGATAGTATGTAGTTCTGAAAAGACTTAAAGGATGAACTGCAGGAGAACAACGATGTAGGTGAGGATTCACGTGTTCCGGAGTTTTCGGCTGTAGTACATTGTTCGATGGAAGCCCGCCTGTTCAGCTCCACATCGCCGTTGGTTCGCATACTGCAACACCCAGCAACGGCTCCAGATGCGCTCCGACGATCGCCCTCGGGCAGCGGCCCTAGACGTAAGCTCCTCGATCTTAACTGCATTCTGCTAAAGAAGAATACGATAGGAAAGGTGGGAAAGAAGAAGAAAGGATAGGAAAGCGGGAACCTTAGTTTGGGAAGGGTGAGCCTAGCTGACCTTGGCTTGACTTTTAGTATCTCCCAAAGTGGGGTTAAGTCTAGATGTATTGACCATATTTTTGGTAGTATCACCAACTCAAGCAGTTTCTTTTTGAAAAATCGTTTTATTCAATAGATGATTATATGCAAAACAAATAATATCAACTTCACATGTTAATAATATTTACCTACTTATATTTATTAATTATTGACGAATTCATACTCTTATCATGTATTTAAATCGCCTGACCTTATCGCTGTTATTATTTATTTTTCACCCAGCTGCGTGGCAGTATGTTTTGTGACGTATTATTGATCTTAGTTTATTTAGATTAAGTACCTAGTTTAGTTAGAACTTAGTTTAAGAATATCAAACACAATTGTAATTGTTATTGAATAAATGATATGATGATATGATATGATGATGATATTTTCTCCCGCTTTGTTATGGCAGATATTGATGCTGGTGACTACTTATCTGAGTACTAATGCTTCACCTATGTTTATCTGAAGTTTTCTTCTCTAAACCGGCGACCGGGACCGTTTCTCAAAAGCTTGTAACTTGTATAACAGAAGTCTCTTTCTAACAATATGGATTAAAAAGACACTTCCGCTTTTAATACAAGTTAGGGAGCGTTCAAGTATTACGTAACGCAATTTTTGGAGATTTTTGACCCCTCCCCCCATTTAACGCACCGTAACGTTTTTCTGAAGCCCCCCCTCCCCCTAATAAATCCACAATTTTTACCTAAAATTTTCAAGTGGTCATTGCTTTTGAAATTTTGAAAAAAGAAAAACGCTTTTAGCGTGAGAGAATTTCTCTTCGCGACCGTTCTAAAGGGTTAAAAGAAAACAATTTTACGTAACGAGTAGTGCAAACCTCCCCCTCCCGCCCCTGCAACGCTCGTAACATTTTACAAGACTGCCCCCTCCCGATAAGTTCGTTACGTAATACTCAAACGCTCCCGTACAAGAGTTTATCAAACGGCCCCATGTAGTTATAGTAAACCAAAATTTAAAAAACGCAAAACAAGCTGTCTCGGTCTGAAGCACTATCCTTGGCTGAGATCGGAACCGCTATTTTTTTCATACAAAATAACCGAAATGGGTCAATTTTTATTTTGTTGTAGATGTTTTTATTACGTCCGATTTGGGTGAAAATTGGTACTTACATAGAGTCCATCATTCTGTATACGAAAAACATAACTTCCCTATGTGTCACATGATGAGTTACGAAATGCATACATACTTTTTTTGTAACTTAATGGAGGTTTTCATATTTCAGAGCCTAAAGGCTCTGACCTGATCTCGATATGTGTGCTATGTTTTAGGAGTAAAATATCTTCATCTAAACATGCTCATAATTATAAACAAAGATCAGAAACAAATGAAAAAATTTTTCGACGATACTGTTTCGAAATTCGTCGACTGCTGGTGTGGACGATTAGCTCAGATGGTAGAGCGTGCTGCCCCGGTCAAAGGCTCAAGGCACTGGTTCGAGTCCAGTATCGTCGAAAAATTTTTTCATTTGTTTCTGATCTTTGTTTATAATAATAACGCTAGTGGAGTGATCCACTAATAAATTGCAAAAATTGTGATTATTATCATGATATTTGTAAAACAAAAAGTATGCTCATAATTGTTTTATAATATTTGTAGAACATGATTGTTAGTTCAGATTTTGATTTCATATCATTTATTTATTTAATAACTAGAAGGTCCCAAAACTTGTTCAGTATATAAGAAAAAATGTTTAACCCTCTTTTGTTATAAAGTACCTAACCATATAAACAAAAAATCCAAAAGAAATACTTGTCGTTTTAGTGACCTCCAAATAAATAAATAAATAAATATTACGGGACAATTTTACACAAATCACTCTAGTCCCATGGTAAGCTCAATAAGGCTTGTGTTATGGGTACTAGGCGACGATATATTTAATAGATATATTACTTATATACATAGAAAACATTGAAATAAAACAATTTAACGGATTATATCGCGTATATTATCTCATTTTAGTTCCCGACGTTTCGGAAGCTTTCCAGCTTTCCATGGTCACGGGAGGTTTTATTTCAATGAGTAATGATCGCGGAAACAGAAGAAAATATTATACATAGAAAACATCCAAGACTCAGAAACCAATATTTATGCTCATCACACAAATATGTGCCCTTACCGGGATTTGAACCCAGGACCTCAGCTTCGCAGGCAAGGTTACTCCCACTGAGCCAAAACGGTCGTCGAAATAGTCCGATACAATATAGTTTTCTTTAAATATCTTCAATGTACAGACCTTTCAGTTTTATAATTTTATGGGTAAGAACCAAATTCTTGGCAAGTAGTTAAGGCATTTAATTTGCCTAATTTTAATTGATTCCATTGTGACAAAAAAATTATTCATACAATTTATATGCCAATTTTCGTGTGACAATTTTTCGTAGCACAGTCTAGAAATCAATACAGTCATCCGCCGAAGCCGTCTAGACAGAGAAATCGTTCGCGGTGCATAGGGTGAGACGCGGGGGGGGGGGGGGGGGGGGGCCGAGCTGCATAGTTCGTATTAATTAGTAGCTCGGGACATGTCATTGTCATTTACGCATACATCAAAGGCGTCGGCCCACTGTATGTTTTTTACACCGTGATAATAGTATAGACTAGTAGGCGCCCGTAACTTCCTTCGCGGTAGACAAAAAGTCATAACTCTTCTTTTCAAAAGCGTAATCGGGTAATGAGTATCCTATTACCATTATGGATACCCAGCTACAGATATAGCAAGCTATTTCAGTCGGTCAAAGAACAAAAAGTACTGAAGTTGATTGAAGTAGCCTGACAAATACGAATGTTTCCGAGAAAATACGATGGAAAACAATTATGCACTACATCTGTACTCGTATACCAAAAATAGTTGAAATCTGTTTAGCCGATTTGGCGTGACGTGGCCACGACGACACATACAAACATACAGATATATATACAAAAAATCCTAAAAAAATAGTTTTCGATTTAGCGACCTCCAAATAGTCCGTAACAATTTTTTTTTAATATCAATTTACAGATATTTCATTTTTACAACTTTGATAATAGTATAGATGTAAGTCTTTGTTCCGTTTCTTTACACGTGTGACGTCACCGCGCTCGCGCATGCGTGTCAGGCGGGCATGTGCAGCGAGTAGCGCTGTGAGTCGTCTTCGACCTCGTACGGTTTTAAGGGCATGTCGGCCATGACAGCCAGCTGTTCGGCCACATTGAAGCCTTCGAGGTCAATTAGTTCTAATGTCAGCTCGTCGTAGCTCCGCGAACTGTGAAACAAATTAAATCCATCATTACCAAGGACCATTAAACAAGAAGACTGACACTTGCCATACTTTGCATCGTGTTCCGATCGGAAGGAGATATTCTGACGAAAACTAGATGGCGCTTAAAAACTAAACATTCAACTACAGCTGTGTGCAAAATAATAGCAGTATGTATGTACCATGGTAAGTAGTTTTTGAAACAAGGCAGATGCAAAAAACTGCTCCTAAAGAGAATCTATGTACCCAAGGACTGTTTGTACTGGCCACTGAATCAATTCATATTTCTAAATTAGTATTAAAATTCACAAATTTCGAAAAGTACAATTCCATATAGATATATGATAGTGTTTTAAAAGTGTCTTCATTTTCGAGCCACACACCATATAAAAAAAATTGGCAGTGGAATTTGAATCAAAAGTGTTGGGAATTTGGTTGTATTGCCTTTGTGTTAAATTCGAACGACTACTAAAAGCTAATGCAACTCTATTCTGATAGAAAATGACTCAAAATTCATTGAATAGGAGAAGGCCTTTTAATAGGTCTTTGGTTGGCTAAAGGTTATTACATTGCTGTCTTCGAGCCTGAATGCACGTTATTGTTAACTCATACCACGAGTATAACTAAAATCTTAAGCCACATTTACATCTTGATTTTGCAAATCCGGCTTCACTGCTAGTATTTTGTACAACTGTATGTTATAATTGAATAAAAAAACATGGTATAGTAATAATTAGTTCGCAAGTGGCTGATCCTCGCGACACCTCTGAAGGTCGCAACCCACACTTTGGAAAACACTGTTTTAAACACTCCGCTACCCAAAGGTTGTCTGAAAGGGGTCTCATTCGGAATCTCTCTTTCAGACGGATCTATATCGGAATCCCTAACGTCATTTGTCCTAATGTATCGTTTGCCAAATGTATCATTTGCCATAACGCTTTTTTTTCAGAAACCGTTATTTTTTTAGGATTTTTTAAAAGATCGGTTTATATATTAGGTTAGGTTTGTTTTATAACAATCCTGAAAAGTTTACGGTTTCTGAAAAAAATGCGTTATGGCAAATGATACATTAGGACAAACGATACATTAGGACAAATGACGTTAGGGATTCCGATATAGATCCGTCTGAAAGAGATCGCTATTTAGCGATAAGACCGCCTGTTGTTTAACTCTGCTAATTCGAATGTTATAGGTATATATATGTTTTATTTGTTCCTGAGTCTTGGATGATTTCTATGTGTATGCATATTACATATAAACATATTAAATAAAATGGATGTTTAGTGTATGGTTTCTATCTATTAAAGATATCGTCATCTAGTACCCATAACACCAGCCTTATTGAGCTTACCATGGGTCTAGTTCGATTTGTGTAAAAATTGTCCTGTAATATTTATTTGTTTATTTTTAGGTGTGACGTACTAACGGTTCTGTTCTACAGTTGTTTATATTGAGCACAGTTCTAAAACACCATGATGCGACCCCTTACAGTACCGAAAATACTAACATAAGACGTAAAAATTTTGTTTGCCCTCAAAATATATGCAGAAAGCATGCGTTCTCCTCTATTTTTTTTATTTTCCTAGGCCCGTTTCTTCACAAGAGGCTAAATGCGAAACCAGATTTATATCATCTCAGCTATGTTAATTGTAAGAAAACGCTTTGAGAAGCCTTGCATCATATGTCGTACGAAGATACCGAAAACTATTGACTGTTGTGAAATGGTTATTGTTTTAAGTCACAAAGTTTGTATCGTTTTGTAATTTATTTCAATAGTGAAAATATTGAAGCTACCTACTCGTACTACTTAAAAAAAACACTAACAAAAGAGCGTATCTCCTCGGCACTTACACCCTTTTGCTGAGAAGCGCAGTTTTTTGGCAATAACTTAAAAACGGTATGTCCGATCATGTTGAAGACAATTTTCGGTGGAACTATTTATTAAGTTTTATATTTTTAAATTTTTTCATATTTTTTGAACATACCGTTCAGAAAATAGAGAGGGGGGGGAGACAATTTTAGCTACTTACGGAGCGAATATTTCCGAAAATATTCACTGAATCAAAAAAAAAGTATTAACCTCAAAGTGTTTTTAGAAGAACTGTCGAATGATGTGCCACAGATTGATATTTTCTGAAACCGAAACTGATTTTTTTTTCAGTTTCGGTTACATGTAAGGAGTGCTCCCCCTACAAATATACATCAAATATACATATATTTTATTTAACTATCAAACTAAGTAGCGGCTTACACAAGACACCTATGTTCCAAATTTAATCAATATAAATCTTAGTTTTTGAGTAAAATGCCTGTGACATACGGACGGACATGACGAAACTAAAAGGGTTCTGTTTTTACCATTTTGGCTACGGAACCCTAAAAACAATCTACATAACGTCAGCCAACCCTTTGTCTGACGTTGGATTGGCAAGGAATGTATAAAATAATAATAATAATAATCAATATTACAGGACAAATTTAAACAAATAGAAGTAGTCCCAAGGTAAGCTAAATAAGGCTTGTGTTATGGGTACTAGACGAAGATATATTTCATAGATATATTTACTTACTAGAAGATGCCCGCAACATCGTTCGCGCAGGAGAAAAAGTATGTAATCACTTTATGCACATAAATTAATACAAAAAAAAATGTATATACAAAACACAGATACGTACAAAGTACGAACTTATCCCTGTGAGGGATCTCTTCCAGTTAACCTTTAAGCAAATGAAAGAAAAAAAGTATACATTAAAGAAGATAGACGAACCAACTAATTAGGTACTTAATATGCACAAAAAAACGAAGCCAAAATTTTAATTCTTATAAATTATTTTAAATACTTACCTATAATATATACAAATAGATATAATACGAATACTTTATATATATTACATTACATATATACCTATATATATAATATTTATATATATATATATATATATATATATATATATATATATATATATATATATATATATATATACATTGAAATCTTTAACCTTAATTAATAAATACATAAATAGTCAAAAATGTCAAGAAAAATTATAAGACAATTAATCTAGTCTGGTCTAGGGTCTTCCAGCCATAACTTTTTTAGCCTGGCCTTCAATGGTGCCACAGATTGTGATTAACGCCGTGAAAAGTCATAACGCCTCTTTTTTTTCTGCAGCGTAGTCAGGTAAAAAGTATCCTATAACCATCTGGAGATACCCAGCTACCCGTGTACCAAAAATTGTTGAAATCTGTTTAGCCGATTTAGCGTGATGAAGCCATAACGACACATACGAACATACAAACACACGAAGTCCAAAAAAAATATTATTCGCGTCAGTGTCCTCCGATTAGTCCGTTACAGTAGTTTTTTTTAAATATATTCAATGTACAGACGTCTCATTTTTACAACTTTGTAATCGGATACTTTCTTTTAGCAAACTATCCTTCCCAAACTACCTCAATTCCCAAATGTTTAATTTCCCAAACTCGCGCTTTTCTCCGAAACCGAAGAAAATCCAGATATTTTTTATGCCATTGTGTAGAGCCCAATAGGTTAGGTTAGGTTTGTTTTATAGAAATTCTGAAAATTTTACTGTTTTCGAAAAAAACTATGTTTGGGAAATGAAATATTTGGGAAGTGAAACAGTTTGGGAAACATAATTTGCCAAACAATAGTAAACCCTTTATAATAGTACTAGAAGACGCCCGCAACTTCGTTCGCGGAGGATAAAATGTCATAACCCGTCGTTTTTTCTTCAGCGTAGTCGGGTAAAAAGTATCCTAAAACCATCTGAAGATACCCAGCTACCCACGGAATAATAAAAACAAGGGAAGCGGCGTACGACCCGTTTAATAAGAGAACCGATGTCGCCAAAACGCACACTATCACAATAACATACACAGATAAATCTTCAAGCTGATTGGTCAACGTTTATTGTGCAAAACGAAGTAAAAAACATTGAGTTGGTAATATAATTAAAACCTTATGCCTAAGGTATAACATCCAAATTCGAGCATACGTTTTAGGACTTACGACTAATCGGATTCGATTATTATCACTTGACTGAGAGACCAACGCTGCCCTACTAGGTAAAATAACCATATGTTTCATACACTTTATATGGCACATATGCTTTTTTGGTTATTATGGCAGAAAGCCTTTTGGCGTCGAATAGAGACACTAATTGCAAGAGATATAACTTAAAGCCATCTAGCGTCGAGTAGCCAAACTAAGAAGTATTTAGGGATGTGCAATACTTTTTTATAACATCAATATCGATAAGACTGGCCTGGCTGCATATGGACAATGCTTTGTGTAAGTAAGATACAGGTAAGTATACCGGGTGGAAATTGTTAATACACAGCAAATATCGCTAAAAGAAAACATTCCTTTTTTTTAAAGAAAGAACACTGCATTTAAAGGTTTTTAAAAATATTGTATTAAGTGGATCGTGAACCGCCTGTTCTAAACACGATTTTCAAAATCAAAACATTTAAACCTAGTTTTACACCATACGTACATTGCCAAAAGTATTTGCATGACTTACATTTATGTGGTGTCAAAATTTACTACTCTAATTTCTACACGTAAGATTAGGATTGTAATTCTCAACTTTAACTGTAGTAATAATTTATAACGACAATAATGTTACTTTTACTGTGTAGGTCAGCTGCACAGAAACTGGACCCTCCCTGCATATTACCGTTCTCTGCAGCTGACTGTACATAAAAATGTATACGTAAGAGAGTGAAATGACTAGCAAAAAAGTATTTCAGCGTGTTGCTTTTGGTGTTTCGGGTGTTCTAAAGGTGCGTCCACACTTGTATCATTTTTTCGTATCCGATCACCGTGCCGTGGCATGACTGCGTATCGCGCTGCTTGGACGCTCACTGTCGGCGCGCCGATCATTGCCTTGCTTGTCCAATCTACGTGTGTGATACGCGTATCAACATGGATTTCGAGCGATCGGATCGGCGCAACGTCCAAACGCGTGATAGTGACACGCGATCATGCCACGGAACGAAGATCTGATTGGGCAAATGATACAAATGTGGACGCACCTTAAGACGTCGATAATCACTTAAAACCAGCCCCCCTATTGTCTAACGCATTTGACGCTCGCAATCAGAATCAAGTGTCATGATTTTGTATCCGCTATGACAGTTGATTTCGATACCAAGTGTCAAAATTTCGTTAGGCAATAACCCCACAGGTTGGAAAGCTGCTTGTGTGGTATAATCATAATCATAATCATCATTTATTTCCATAAGATAACGGAGATCTCATTCTTTGTTAATATGTATAAATAAAAAAAACCAGCCAAGTAAGAGTCAGACTCACGCACGAAGGGTTCCGTACCATTATCTAAAAATAACGGCAAAAAATTACGTTTTTTGTATGGGAGCCCCACTTAAATATTTATTTTATTATGTTTTTATTATTTTGTTGGTAGCGCGGCAATAAATATACATCATTTGTGAAAAATTCAACGGTCTGGTGTTCGAAGTTTTAGTAATAGGGTCCCGAACCCTATTGGGTACGGAACCCTAACAATGAAAAAAAACTTTATTGTGCGGATAAATGAGTATACAGTGTACACATTTTCTGCTTGTGTATTTTCACAAAAGTTCTAGATATATGCACAAACCATGCAGATGCACATTTATCTACCCATGTTATTCGGCATTTGTGTTGTAAAACTATCGTAAAATTCGGATTATCGATATCGATACATTATAGATTAGGATTAGACCCTCGCACTAAATGAGTAGCGCGAAACTGACGCAATCTTCTAGAACGTTCGTTAACTATTATAACAGATAAAATTCGATCTTATCACACTTATATAAGATTGATACTTGTATTGTACAATGCCACAAAATGAGGAACGAAAGGAAAATTTACATAAAAAATAAATTTTAATCAAATAACTATTACCGATGATAGGAAATGCTACAATTAGCTAGATTTTTTGTCTGGCCAGTATTCTTGCACACCAGAATGGAGCAAGACGGCATATATGCCCGTGTTTTTCAAACTTTTTGAAAATGACTTGTGCGTCTGTCACGCATAAGCGGCGGCGGCGTACTGAGCGCGGTTGAGCACTGCAGTGCCTATCGTTGGCACACGTGCCACGCCTACTTTAGGCTTCTACTGTTTTTTCTGTTCTGTGCAGCTACCCGTGTACCAAAAATTGTGGAAATCTGTTTAGCCGATTTTGTGTGATGAAGCCACAACGACACATACAAACATACATAAAATCCAAAAAAAAATTTTTCGTTTTAGTAACCTCCAAATAGTCCGTAACAATCATTTTTTATAAAATATCTTCAATGTACAGACATTTCATTTTTACAACTTTATAATAGTATAGATAGAATATAAAAAGAAAACATGTAAGACTCAGGAACAAATATTTATGCTCATCACACAAATATTTGCCCTTACCGGGATTTGAACCCAGGACCTCCAGCTTCGCAGGCAACGTTCCACCCGCTGAGCCAAACCGGTCGCCGAATAAAATACCCCGTATCATAGGGTTTAGATTGGCTGACGTTATTAGCCTCTCTCTGGGCGCGGTTTCGCCTGCACTCCATCAACAAGTATTGGACATCTATAGTGATGGCACTATACATGATCACAATTAGGCTATATGCAGCATTTATTTTATTTTGTATTGCAGATAATGTTTTTGTGAATTTTGTAACTTGATGACATGACCTAAATTATAATAATAATAATATTTGCTAGTACTGAATGTGACATTTGAGTTTGTTTGTTTTTCCATTATCGTGTTTTTGTGAAGTACCTATTATGTTTTCAAACACAATGTATATTGTTTTTGAAATAAATATATGATGATGATGATGATATGACAATTATTTTTATGGTATGTTATAAAACGTCGTCTTAATAATAGAAATATTGGTGAAAAAACTACTCCAATATCATAATAACTCCCCGAGATACAACGACGTTAAATGCACATTTTTGGACTTTCCCAAAAAACGCTTCATACTAAAGCCTACAAGCATGTGACGTCACACGCTTGTATCTTGTATAGAGAAAATATGAACTTGTTCTGCAGCTATATTAAAACTTGCGTTTATCGAAACGGTTTTTAGGGTTCCGTAGCCAAAATGGCAAAAACGGAACCCTTATAGATTCGTCATGTCTGTCTGTCTGTCTGTCTTTCTGTCCGTCCGTAAGTCACAGGCATTTTACTCACAAACTACAAGATGTACATTGATGAAATTTGGAGCATAGGTGCCGTGTGTTAACCGCTACTTAGTTTGACAGTTAAATAATAAAAATATATATTTCTAGGGGGGGCACTCCATACATGTAACCGAAAGTGAAAAAAAAAAAATTCAGCCAATATCAAGGTGTGGCACATATTTTGACAGTACTTCTAAAAACACTTTGAGGTTGCTAAAAAAAATTTTTTTAGTGAATATTTTCCTAAATATTCACTACGAAAGTAGCAAAAATTGTGTCCCCCCCATCTATTTTCTAAACGGTAAGTTCAAAAAATATGATCAATTTTACAAAAATGAAGCTTAATAAATACTTCCAACGAAAATCGTTCAACATGATCGGACATACCGTTTTCAAGTTATTGCCAAATAACTGCGCTTCTCAGCAAAAGGACGTAAGTGCCGGGGAGATACGCTCTTTCGTTAGTGTTTTTTTTTTCATATCGTATTTTTTTTCATCTGTAGTGCATGTTTTTGCATAAACGGCTGCGGAACCCTTCATGGGCGAGTCCGACTCGCACTTGGCCGCTTTTTTAACAAAAATTACAACATTTTATGGGTTATTGAATGGTATTATTAGTTATTAATATTTTCATACTTTAAAAATGGACTTTCCCACCCAACTTTAAGGACTCATAAAACAAGCTACACGAAGGTATCGAACTCAAAATTTTAACGTATTTTTTTATTTTGCTTGTTTTATCAGGATCTTATATAAAGTTTACATTTTTTTTCTACTTTCAAATACCCTATTAGGTAAACCTTGTTGAGGGGTACATGACCAGTCCGTAGTCTATGAGAAATCACAACCAGCTTACGGCTTAAATCAGTTATGTGAATATTTAGTTAGTAATATTATGTGTAAGCATCAGAAATTTGGATGCTTTAATACCTAAACTTCGGCCTCAGTACCTACACCGCGTATATGTTGACTAGCATGGAGGCGGACTTTATTTAAATTTACTAACAAAATTCCCGGGATTTACCGGCATACTGGTAATTAGTATAACATCAATACATACGTATCAAGGTATTAAAAAAACTATTTTAGTAGTTCCTGCATACAAAATTGTATTTAATTCACATGTGTTTCATTTAACTAATAGACGTCATTACATAACCTAAATAATTTAAAAAGGTTATACCCTTACATGACGTTTTGTATAATCCCGGGATGCCGGTAATTGAAAATAAAAATATTATTTTTAAGAAGCCGACACCATACTTGCTCAGTTTTTCCCGGGATTTTGTTAGTTGTTGGTATAAAAGCATTCGAATTTCCGATGCCTGTTTATGTGTGTGAGATTGTCTTTGGGATTTTATTACAGCACTATTCTAGAATGTTCTGTAAGCACATACATGACTCTCGTCTGCAGGGTCCTGTCGAGCACCATATCCGAGAACAAGTCGGTGACGGCTGCAGCCGTCCCGTCGGCTCCAGCGAGACAGCTGCGGACGGCAGCAGGCGGGAACAGCCAGCGTGACTGCAGAGGACGCAGCAAGGTGACGGCCACTGACGACTCGTTGCCGTAGTCTATGTACATCACCTGAACAAACAAAAGTTAAACTGTACCCGGTATCTTATCTACACCACAGTATAATAAAGAGTACTACGTACAGTAAGGACACTCCCTGAAAGTGCCGCCCACCCGCGCTCGGTCACCTCGCTGTTACCGGCTGAGGTAACTGAACTGTGAGCGGGGAGAGCGCGGGTGGCGGGCGGCAGGGAGTGTCCACAGTGTGTCTACACCGTGTTTTTAGGAACCCTCAAGAGGAAAAAACTGCCCCCTCATAGGATCTGTCAAGATGTTTTTTCTCAGAAACACGTGGAGGTATAAAGTTGAAATTAAAGTCAAATACTTATGTCTGCGGTCCCTTAGCTGTTAAAAATCAAGCTTGTAAGTCAACGCAATCCAAAGATACAGATATTAATAAAAAGTGTTTCCATACAAATTGCCGTCCATGGAAAACCTATAGGGTACTTTAAATTTGGTATTAAGGAAGCTTAGGCCCATCTGACATGTATGTACACCTTTATTTGCATTTTTCAAAGTGGGTAGTTTGCACAAATTGTAAATTTGACAGAGGAAAATATATTTCTAAGCTGAAAAGCTTCCGAAACGTCGAGAACTAAAATGAGATAATATACGCGATATTAATCCATTAAATTGTTTTATCTCAATGGGTAATAATCGCGGAAACAGAAGAAAATATTCTGATAATGTTATTTTTTATGTCTGTATGTATATGTCATTACATTAAACAATATATAATGACCGAACACCGCGTACATTCAGGTTAGAAGTAAGAAAACGAAGCATCGACAAACAAGTCATCGACATTTTTATTTTTTTTTAAATAAATAACGCTCTCAGTACTGAATGTTTTTCCCCTTGCACCATTTTTATGCTTCTCTGTTTGGCCCTATGGTTGACTGGTAGAGAATGCCTTTTGGCCTTAAGTTCGCCATTTGTACTTACTTTTGTTTTGTGCAATAAAGTTTAAATAAATAAATAAATATTAGGGACAATCTTACACCAATCGACCTAGTCCCAAACTAAGCAAAGCTTGTACTATCGGCACTAGGCGACGATATACACAATATACAGATAAATTATAATACTTAAATACATAGAAAACATCCAAGACCCAGGAACAAACATTCATGCTCATCACACAAACACTTGCCCCGGCCGGGATTCGAAACCGGGACCGCCAGCTTCGTAGGCCGTTGTGCAACCCACTGCCAAACGTGTCGTCAATTGCCGTGGAAATCCTTGGGACGACATTTGTTCTGGGAAGACATCAGCAGTAGACGTCTAGAGATTCGAGGGTGAATTGAAAAGTTTCGAGCCTAAGGTTGAAAATGAAATTAAAAAGAAAAAATAATACTGGCACGTTGGCACGTAAGACTTACATATTTTTTTTATCGTAATGCACTATCTTTTGTTTTTCTTCTGTCATATTGCAATTATTTTTTTTTATTATAAAATAGATGGGCATTTGACCGCAATCTCACCTGTTGTTAAGTGACGATGCGGTCAAGGATGTATCATGCCCGTCTAGAAACAGCCTATTCACTCTTGTCTTGAACACGCCCAAATTATAATGGTCGGGGAACACACTCGCAGGCAACGAGTTCCACTCCTAATAAAATAAATACCTAATAAATTTTGTGATCGATTGGTCTACCACACCTAGAGGTTCATCTTCAACTACTTCTTTGCCGCGATTGAACCCTTTGAATGCCAAGAGCCACTAAAGTGGTCGTGTGCTGTCGTACTTACCACGCCAACGACCACTAAAGTGGTCATGGCAGACGTTGTCAAAGCAATTTTACAGTTGACAGAAAATGTTTAAATTTGTTTCTCGCTAGTTGAGATGTTGGTGTGTGTGTGCATTTTGATGCGAGAGAGAAAGCGTTCAAAAGGTTAAATCTGGTACCTATCGTTTTACAGTGGCATATGATGGAGCGGATTCTACTAAAGTCTGACACATGTCTTCAAAAATTTGTTATTTTTTTTAATACACATTTTGTTTTTTTATCTTCTATTACGAAGTTTATACTTAAAAAATATATGTTTTAGTTAGGATAGGCTAAGTACAAATATATATTGTAATAAATAAGAAATATTTTGAAAAAAGAAAATAAATGTTGAGTTTGTTTCGGCATTCTTCTCAAAAGTAGTCTCCTCTTGGGAAATGCCGTAGAGTCAGACTTGTAAGTGCCCTTACAGAATAAATCATTCTTTCATTTTTTCAAGGCGATCTAGTCAAGGTCGCAGAAAACCGTTGGATGTGGTCAGCGTACGGGCTTCGAGGAGATCCTTGCGGAAGGCCTATGTTCAGCAGTAGACGTCTATATCATATATCAGCTGAGAATATGGTAATTACCTCTACAGTGCCGTATTGGTCGTCGCAGGAAGTGACGCGTGCGCGGTACCAGCGCCCGTCGGAGAACCGCGCCGACACCAACTCACCCAACGCCGGTAATATCTACAACGAAATGTAACAAATACTAGAGGGTGCCCGCAACTTCGTTCGCGGAGGAGTAAAAAGTATCCTATAACCACCTGGAGACACCCAGCTACCCGTGTACCAAAAATAGTTGAAATCAGTTGATCCGATTTGGCGTGATGAAGCCACAACGAGACATACAAAAATACCTAGTCCATTACAATCATTATTTGAAAATATCTTCAATGTACAGACATTTCATTTTTACAACTTTATAATAGTATAGATAATAAACACATCTATACTATTATAAAGTTTTAAAAATGAAATGTCTGTACATTGAAGATAATAAAAAAAACGATTGTTATGGACTATTTGGAGGTCACTAAAATTATTTTTATTTTTTTTGGATTTTATGTATGTTTGTATGTGTCGTTGTGGATTCATCACGCAAAATCAGCTAAACGGATTTCAACTATTTTTGGTACACGGGTAGCTGGGTATCTCCAGGTGGTTATAGGATACTTTTAAGCCGACTATGCTAAAGAAAAAAAGGGTTATGACTTTTTCTTCTCCGCGGACGAAGTTGCGAGCGCCTTCTAGTAAGCAAATGATATTATATAGACGAGTGTAGTGTTTCGGCAGTTCCGGGGCAATCTGCCGAATCCTACAACAGACCAGACAACGCAACGGAGCCACGGAGTTACGTCGCCTAAATCGAACTAATTTAAAGTTTATTTGTATGCTCTCAATATAAAAATAATGTTTTTTTTTTTTATTATAAATAGATGGGCATTTGACCGCAATCTCACCTGTTGTTAAGTGACGATGCGGTCAAGGATGTATCATGCCCGTCTAGAAACAGCCTATTCACTCTTGTCTTGAACACGCCCAAATTATAATGGTCGGGGAACACACTCGCAATAAACGAGTTCCACTCCTTTGCGGTACGCATGATAAAAGTTGCACCATAGCGCTTCGTGCGGATTCGCGGAATATTGACCACGTGCGGATGGAACGAACGCACGCGTCGTGTTTCCCGATGATGGAAAGGGGCTGGTGTAATTAAATCATGTAATTCCCCCGCACACTCACCGAAATGTAACCTGTAAAAGACCGACAGACGAGCGACCCTACGTCGATGCTCAAGGCTCTGCAGCTTAGTGTCAGTTAGAGTAGGGTCGCCAATAAGCCGCCTAGCTCGTTTGTCAATCGAGTCCAAAGTGGCCAGTTGGTATTTAGCTGATCCATCCTAAAGGTGACAGCAGTACTCCATACATGACCGGACTTGTGCTTGGTAAAGCATTAAAAGCTGTCCTGGAGTGAAATACCGCCTAACCTAGGAGAGGATTCCGAGTTTTTTGGCTGCAGTCTTTGCTTTGGACTCGATATATTGACCGAAATTGAGATTGGCAGTCAACTGAACACCAAGAAGCTCAAGGCTGCCAGTCAATTTTACAGGCACATTCCGGAAAGTCGGAGCCAGCTCGAATGGGCTCCGTTTGGTGGAGAACAGACACGCCTGCGTCTTGGTAGCGTTGTATGCAATAATGACCACAAAACTCCTCTCTACCGTAAGTGTGTACTTGGGATGGCACCGAAAATATATAATAAAATCCCAAACAGAATAAAAACGTTAGTGTCATAAATTCAAAAAAAGAATTAACACCATTTCTTCTACAAAAATGCTATTACTCAGTAAATGAATTTCTTGACGATATTGCATAGCATTACTATATAACCATGACATAACATTTAATTCTGGCATCGAATAAAACGATCTTAATTGTCATTATAAGAGCGAACCTATATAAATTATTTAATGAAACTTTACTTTCCCAGAATTTGTACGCCAATAGGCAAAACACAGAGCACCTACATGTTTAGAATTAAGTCCTTATTGTACTACCTGTGATTTACAAATAATAAAATTCTATTCTATTCTATTCTATTCTACGTATTTTGTTATTTGTAAGTAGTTCACACTGCCTTGATTTTTTACTGTAATGCTGTTTTTGAATGATAAATAAATAAATAAATTTGTACAAACGAAATGTCTCTATATCCATACTAATATTATAAATGCGAAAGTGTGTCTGTCTGTTACCTCTTCACGTTTAAACTGCTGAACCGATTTGGATGAAATTTGGTATGGAGATAGTTTGAGTCCCGGGGAAGGACATAGGCTACTTTTATCCCGGAAAAATACCCATATCCGCGATAAACGAATTTAAGGCGAACGATGTCGCCGGCAGAAGCTAGTTGAAGATATTTTCAAAAAAATCTTTTTAACGGACTATTTGGAGGTCACTGAAGCGAAAAATATTATATTTAGATTTTTTGTATGATTGCATGTGTCGTTGCGGCTTCAACATGCAAGATCGGCTAAACGGATTTCAACTATTTTTGGTACACGGGTAGCTGGTCATCTACACATGGCTATAGAATGCTTTTTACTTGACTATGCTGAAAAAAAATACGGCTGCGATTATTTTCTCCTAAGCTGCGGGCATCTTCTAGTTAAATGTGATAAAATGAAACGCAAGAGAGACAAGGGGTGTAGGGAGAAGGCAAAAGGTTGGTAATTCTGATTAATAATTAAATTCCAAATTCTGAGTCCCGATTTTGATTATGTAGTTATTTAAACGTTCCTGAAGGTTAGAGTAGCGGTAACCGGTAGCGGAGTGATTTAAATAAGGTCTTATCGCTAAATAGCGATGTCTTCCAGGCAGAAGGGATCCCTATTTAGCGATAAGACCGCCTTTTACCTTTAGTTGTAACTCTCATGTTTCTGTATTTCTGTGTATTTTAAGTGTGCAATAAAGAGTATTTCGTATTGTATTTTTGTCTCGTAAAAATATGACGATGTATGTGGCTAATGCATAAAGTAGCCACAGCAGTATCAATTCAAAACCATCTCTGTTGGCCATCTTCAGGGTACAGTACCCAACCTGTACCAGGTTCTCTGTAAATACCAAAAAATGTCGAACAGTACTCGGCTTCAACGACGTGCGTAGCCGCTAATGTAATCTAAATATACCTTTAGTGGTTTGGCTTTAGCTGCATCCCGAGTCATCTCCTCAACTAGCTCGGCAAGTGTCATCATCTGATCTGTAACAATGATCAGAGATCATACATACATCCATACATATACAAGGTATCAGAGATCATACATACATCCATATATGCATAATAAGATTCATTGTAGCCTATTTAACTCAAAAACGAAAAAGAAAACATAAAACATAACCCTCCTTCAATTAGACGCCGTCGGGTAAAAACACATGTATTATAATTAACAGCATTATGAATCCATAATGGCGACTAACCTTTATGTTCACACTACATTAAGAAGCAGATCACATCACGCACTTGCGTGACCTTGACCTACCGGCACGTTGCCAAACTTGACAGTAGTCAAGTTATTGTTACAGATTATATTTTTACTGCTCGAACTATATGAAATGAAATGAAATGAAATATGATTTATTTGCAGAAAAAGGTTTAGTTACAGGTCTTAAATTATATTATTCCACCTTTTTCAGCTGTTTCTAAACAGCATGCAAATGTGTGTTAACAAAAGTTTATACAGCAAAATTAATTATATAGATGAAGTGAAGTTGTACAATTTAGTATTATCATAATTAAATATTGACAGTATTAATTCGATATTATATAGGTTCCTTATCATAATAGGCACTTAAAAGAAAAACCAGTCATACTTTTATTAACTATGGATACAATATATGGTATAATATAATAGTTGGTAATTTAATTCATGTCACAGCATCTTGCTTATAGTTAAAAAAATCCTTTATGTCATAAAAATTATGTTCAGAAAGCCACACTCTTAAAGTTCGATTGAATTGTTTGGCTTCAAGTCACTTTATGTGGATTGGCAAGTTATTGAAAATTAGAATGCACATATTATAGGCATTTCTTTTATAAATATCTGTTCTGCAGCGTGGCTGGTATAGTTGGTCTTTGTACTTCATCCTTGGGATACCTGAGTACATCTCATGGTGTTTTTTAAAATATTTTGGGAACTTCTTAACAAAATTACAAACCTTCCAAATGTACAAACACGCTAGTGCACGGTGATTCCGCTCCCGTACAAGGGCGGCCATAAATACCTCAACTCCAAAAAAAGCCATTTTTTCGATTTTAAACTATAAAGGGTTATTATACAAGCATGAAATATATCATTAATAACATTTTTAGACATTTATAATAAACTTGTGTGACTATTTTTATTAAAAAAATATCTGTAGTCAAAACCATTTTATAAAACGTTATTATTTTAAACATAAAGCCATTAGATAAAAAAAAATTGTAATTAATGAAAACATAAATGAAACAGCATACTACATAAATAATAAAAATATTTATTTCAAGACTATTTACATATATACAAATAAGGTTATATTAAAACAAAGCGATTACTTACTATTTATACATTCAATATTACCTACTTACTATTTACACACAACAAGTCCAATACAGATTTAGACAAAGAACTTTTTTTTTTAACAGGTAACCTTCTCAAACTTGATATTAGGGGATCTGAGTGAAGAAGAAGTCGATTAATCAAATCAGTATTAGTCAAAACGCGGTTCATTTTTCGTGTGTGATCTAGTCGAAATGCTTTATAGTATTTGTTACTCGCTTCAGCTGCTTCTTCAGACAGTTCTCCTATAGACAGTAGGCCGTGATTGATAATGTCAGCACCATGAATCAAAATTTTGTGGACAGAAGCAGGCAAATAGTACCATGGATATTCGGCAACTAATTGCCGTGCAGTTTCTAAAGCGAAATCTCTGAATTTTGTCGCATCAATGTTATATCCCGAATTGATACACTGAAGTACAGTCCAACAACGATCTAGGAGATCCTTCTTAATACCCGTAATTTCAGCTGAAATATCTGAGCTTGAGAAGAACCGCCTAGCAGTGTTGCCATCGTTCGATGTCCCGCTTCCGCCACTTTTGGGTTTATCGATAATAAGACCTAACTTTTCCCTAAATTGAGATTGTATAAGTTTTTTTTTTCAGCTACAAGTCGTTTATCGCTATCAGACCTAGCTTGCCATTTCTTAACCTCTAACTTGTAAGCGAGATGAATGAAATATTCAAAAAATCGGATCAATGCGTGAAGTGGAGACATGCCATATTCATATTTACTTTCGTCAGTTGCTTTGCACAAACATACATCAATTTGATTCATCTCACTTGGTAAAGCTTTACATATATAACATCTAGTTGAAGAAACATCACTAAGTGCATTACACACCTTACCATCGACCATAGTAAGTTGTAAGCTATGATTAATTGTGTATTCGCATGCATTTGTCTTGAAGATAGTCGGTTGCAAGTTACTTATTTTCTGTTTGAAATAAGTCTCCTCTTCAACTGATACTGCAGTTGTTTCCTTAAAAAACTGAAAGCGAATAGGTCTGCAGTATCGAGTTGAAGAAGGACGAGGATTTTTCCACAAAATGATTGAGTTTTCCTTATTATCCGGGTTTAAAATAAGTTGAAGCGGTACATATGAAGTAACAAACAAGCTACTATCCACAAGAGAAGAATCTGAGAAAGTTTGTTTGTATTCGCTATGTCCTGTACTACCATCAAATCCCCATTTCCCAACCAAAGATATTTTATTTAAAGACTGGTCAGGTATTTTATCTAAAATATCTTTTTGAGACTCAAGAATCCGAGTGGCAGTGTGATCTAACAAACTCTGAAGTTCGACTTCGGCTGATGATTCAGTAACGGCTACAGTTGTAGGGTAACATCTCTTTTTAGCCTTTACAATGCGTTGATAGGAAGGCATACAATCTTTCAGTATATTATTATGTATAAAATTCTTAATTAATAGATATTGCTTTCTAGAAATCTTACCTTCTGCAATAAGTGACAAAACTTTGTTTTCGTCGACTTTTGTAGAAGTTAAGCTGGAATCAGCAGAAGCATTGAGCAGTGTATTTACAGCAGACTCGTCAAAATTAGATAGTTCCGCCAGTCTCCTTCTTTTAGTGCGTTTACTACTTTCATTAAAGTTTTTCCTCGGACGGCCACGAGAAGTGGAAGGGGAGGGGTCGACGTTATCATTCTGCTGAGAAATACGCTGCTCGATACTTTGGATCACATCAATGTATTCTACATCATTAAGCCACTCTGCATATTTATGTAGAAATATAGACTTTGTACATCTTGTTTTTTTCCAATAACATGCAATTCGTTTACATAAATTCCTTATTTTAACCCTTAAATTCTCTATGCCAATATTTTCGATGTTATCCGAAATAATTGATGTTTCCGTCAGTGTAGTAAAAACATGTTGAAATTTTTCTGTATCAGTTCCTTGTCCAGAGTGCCAAATATCAAAAACACTACGTTTCGAAATAGAACACCTTAAAAATGTACCTAAAACAAAGATAAAAACATTTTTTAAAAATCGGATTTTTTTCGGCTACCCTACTCTTGTTCTTTGAAACCCCTTTTACCTACGAAGAGGTCAAAAAAGGTCGATGAAAGTTACAGCCCTTATTAAGGACACTTCCATCTATAACATAATATATGTGTCAAGTGCGGCAAACCTCGGCATCAGAGTATAACTCTCAATGAAATCATACTTCTTAAAAATTAATCGTAAACGACAGACCTCTACTAGAAAATTATTTTAAAATATAAGCACGCATATTTATATATAAAACATAATTGAAAAATAAAGTACATACCCTCTTCTTGGATTTCCATAATAATACCACGTGGACACACGCAAATAATAATAATAGTACACAATAACAAAGTGATTAAGTTGCGGCGACAAAAACACACTACTAATTAGGGTCGAGATGCGTTCACTTTCGTTGCACAAAAGTAAATGATAATAGTACTTTATTGCTGTGCTATATATAGTATTTAGAAGATTGTCTATCGGTGAATCATTTTACTTACTTTTTAGTCCAGGATACGCTCATGACTTTTTTCGATTTATGGCCTACGGCGGAATCACTGTGTAGTGGTAGGATGTTCAGCTGTTTAAAAATGGGCCTGCAGCTGCTCCCTGAAGCTGCTGCCTGAAGAAGCTGCCCACGTCTCGCACGTGAGTGTCCATGACCTTGCAGCACGTGGCTAAAGTTGACCGTAGACTAGTAACTCACCTTTCTGTTCGAATTGCACGAAAAAGCAGACCGCGTCGCAAACGTGAGTGACCTTGACGTAGCAGCACGTAGCTAAACTTGATGGTGGACTCGTAAGTAACTTACTTTTCTGTTCGAATTGTACGAAGAAGCAGCCCACGTCGCGCACGTGAGTGACCTTGCAGCACGAAGCTAAATTTGATAGTGAACTTGTAACTGACCTTTCTCTTCGCATTGCACGAAGAAACAGTGCACGAAGAAGCAATCTGCGTCTCGCACTTGACTGACCTTGATCTTGCGCAACTCGTAGCTACACATTGACTAGTTATGATAACTCACCTTTCTGTTCGAATTGCACGAAGAAGCAGCCCACGTCTAGCACGTGAGTGACCTAGACCTTGGAACACGTAGCTACACATAACGGTTGACTATTTATGATAACTCACCTTTCTGTTCGAATTGCACGAAGAAGCATCGTACGTCTCGCACGTGAGTGACCTTGACCTTGCAAGACGTGCCGGGCGCGGGGAGCGGCGCTGACCGACACGAGGCTACCACCGGCACGCGGTCTAACGTCCAGCCATCTGCCGACAGAGAACAAAAACATTTATTAACACTCTCACGACCACGCACCCGCTCTGCTCGTTATTTTTTCGCCATTTTTCTCATTTTATTAACCCCCGGCAGAAAAGAGGGGTGTTATAAGTTTAACGTGTCTGTGACTGTGTATCAGGTATCTGCCTGTGGCATCGCAGCGCCCATACGGATGGACCGATTTGAGTGCAGTTTTTTTTTTGTGTCATAGATAATTGCGTTGCAAGTGCTGCGGTGACTGCTTAACATCAGGCAGGCCGTACGCTTGTTTGCCACATTAGTAGTATAAAAAAGAAAAATATATATATCCCGAATGTTCTTAGCTTTGTTTGATGAAAATCGGAGCACTCGTTTCCAAGATATTGAAATGAAATGAATGAATGAAAATCAAAATAAAAAAATATTCAGCTATTAGTGGTATGAGTCGGGGGGTTTTTTATTTTTTTTACTTTCTATAGTTATCGGCTACGCACGTAACGCTACGGAAACCACTTCGTCCCACTTTGGAACGCAACCATGACCGCCAGCTCAGCGAACTCCAACAACCTTCACCAGATCATCTGAACACCCTGTGGGGCCCTACCGACGCTGTGGCTTCTATGAATACCGATGCTTATTACACGTTGCGTCTCAATGAATACCGATGGCCTCACAAATGAGGCTATCAGTAAATACTTATTGCTTTGTAATAGCAGAGTGCGCCGTGCCTGCCTGATCTACCTGCGTGCTAAATTTCATCAAAATCGGTTCGACTATCATCGGAACAACACCAGAGATTCCAGTCTTAAAGAATTGGAGATATTGTAGTGGAGTATCTGTAATTAGTTATAACACAATTGTAAAAGTACATACTTTCATAACTTTTGATATGTTTTCTTGGAGAACTAAGCAATGAGTTTAAACTTAGAAAGATATATTTAAGATATTGGCTAAGTACTAATATTGTAATAGTTAAGAATTATTTAGAAAAAATGACTGACTATTGAGTTTGTTTCGGCTTCCTTCTCAACAGTGGTCTCCTCTTGGGAATTGCCGAAGAGTCAGACTTGTGCATTACTGCAGAGGCTGCGAAATAGGGGTCTAGAGATATGAGGCCGACAATCCCTGTTCGCGCCAAGGCTTATATAATGGTTTTCTCAAACATGCAATAAAATAAAAAACAATATTATTTATAAATATTTTTTCCAATGGATCGTTATTTTAATATACATATCGAATTGAAACAAAAGACGGTCGCTTTGCAGGCCATGGCCCGCAATCTCGTATGAAATCATCATTATGCGCCGCTCGTTGCGCCGCACCCGAAATGTGAGACTTCGGGGTCTATTATTAGGAACACAACGTCAATATTTCATTGCATGTTTGAGAAAAGATCATTTCATTTCATTTGAAGGTACCTGGGTGCTGCAGGATGTGCCGCTTCTTGCACCGGGGGCCTTTGAAGCATGTCTTGTCTGCGCCGCCCTGGTAATGCTTGCATATGTCCATCTCGTCCCGATTGCTGTAACCCTGAACATTTAACATTCATAATAATAAACTCAATTTATACGAGTCTTTCTTTTTAAAATAATATAATTAGCAACGAGGTAGTGTGGGAGTTTTCTTTGAGGCGTTTTTTTCTCATCAGTAAGCCTTATTCTGTGAAACGCTGGTAGTTTATTTTATAATAAAATAATTAAGCCCTTCTGGGACATATATAACTGCCTTTACACATTAGGCTCATCTGGCATGTAGACACCTTTATTGGTTTTCTCAAAGTGGGTAATGTGCGCAAATTGTAATTACCCCACTTCCGACAAAATCCGTTAAGTCCATTTGGCGTTATGAAGTCACAACGACACATACAAACAGTTAAATCAATCAATGCAAAAAAAAATCGGTCAATGACCTCCAAATAGACCGTTACAATACTTTTTTTTATATCTTCAATGTACATTTAATTTTTACAACCTTTATAATAGTATAGATATGAGGACTCACCGTGACCGCTTCCAAAGGGTTCTCATACTCCGGACCCTCGGAAAGTTCTTCGTCCAGGTCTACATTATCCTGCTCCGAACCCTGAGACTGTCCATCGTCAAGTTGTGACTCCTCGCTGTCAATTTGACTGCTGGATATGTGAGTTTCAGTCAGCTGTGATTTGCCTGTAGAGACAGGATTTGACGTGAACGAAAGAAAGATAAATATTAATTCGACTTGAGGCAATGCAAACGCGCGGGTGCATTTAAAATCCTCTCCATCGCAGCTGTGTTTACATCGATACTGTATCGCGTTAGCATCGATACTGTATCAATACTGTATCGCGTTAGCATCGATAATGTATCAATACTGTATCGCGTTAGCATCGATACTGTATCAATACTGTATGACGCTAGCATCGATACTGTATCAATACTGTATCGCGTTAGCATCGATACTGTATCAATACTGTATCGCGTTAGCATCGATACTTTATCAATACTGTATCGCGTTAGCATCGATACTGTATCGCGTAAGCATCGATACTGTATCAATACTATATCGCGTTAGCATCGATGCTGTATCAATACTGTATCGCGTTAGCATCGATACTGTATCAATACTGTATCGCGTTAGCATCGATACTGTATCAATACTGTATCGCGTTAGCATCGATACTGTATCACGTTAGCATTGATACCGTATCAATACTGTATAGCTTTAGCATCGATACTGTATCAATACTGTATCACGTTAGCATCGATACTGTATCAATACTGTATCACGTTAGCATCGATACTGTATCAATACTGTATCGCGTTAGCATCGATACTGTATCAATACTTTATCGCGTTAGCATCGATACTGTATCAATACTGTATCGCGTTAGCATCGATACTGTATCAATACTGTATCGCGTAAGCATCGATACTGTATCAATACTATATCGCGTTAGCATCGATGCTGTATCAATACTGTATCGCGTTAGCATCGATACTGTATCAATACTGTATCGCGTTAGCATCGATACTGTATCAATACTGTATCGCGTTAGCATCGATACTGTATCACGTTAGCATTGATACCGTATCAATACTGTATAGCTTTAGCATCGATACTGTATCAATACTGTATCACGTTAGCATCGATACTGTATCAATACTGTATCCCGTTAGCATCGATACTGTATCAATACTGTATCGCGTTAGCATCGATACTGTATCAATACTTTATCGCGTTAGCATCGATACTGTATCAATACTGTATCGTGTTAGCATCGATACTGTATCAATACTGTATCGCGTTAGCATCGATACTGTATCAATACTGTATCGCGTTAGCATCGATACTGTATCACGTTAGCATTGATACCGTATCAATACTGTATAGCTTTAGCATCGATACTGTATCAATACTGTATCGCGTTAGCATCGATACTGTATCAATACTGTATCGCGTTAGCATCGATACTTTATCAATACTGTATCGCGTTAGCATCGATACTGTATCAATACTGTATCGCGTAAGCATCGATACTGTATCAATACTATATCGCGTTAGCATCGATGCTGTATCAATACTGTATCGCGTTAGCATCGATACTGTATCAATACTGTATCGCGTTAGCATCGATACTGTATCAATACTGTATCGCGTTAGCATCGATACTGTATCACGTTAGCATTGATACCGTATCAATACTGTATAGCTTTAGCATCGATACTGTATCAATACTGTATCACGTTAGCATCGATACTGTATCAATACTGTATCACGTTAGCATCGATACTGTATCAATACTGTATCGCGTTAGCATCGATACTGTATCAATACTTTATCGCGTTAGCATCGATACTGTATCAATACTGTATCGTGTTAGCATCGATACTGTATCAATACTGTATCGCGTTAGCATCGATACTGTATCAATACTGTATCGCGTTAGCATCGATACTGTATCCATACTGTATCGCTTTAGCATCGATACTGTTTCAATACTGTATCGCGTTAGCATCGATACTGTATCAATACTGTATTGCGTTAGCATCGATACTGTATCAATACTGTATCGCGTTAGCATCGATACTGTATCCATACTGTATCGCTTTAGCATCGATACTGTTTCAATACTGTATCGCGTTAGCATCGATACTGTATCAATACTGTATTGCGTTAGCATCGATACTGTATCAATACTGTATCGCGTTAGCATCGATAATGTATCAATACTGTATCGCGTTAGCATCGATACTGTATCAATACTGTATGACGCTAGCATCGATACTGTATCAATACTGTATCGCGTTAGCATCGATACTGTATCAATACTGTATCGCGTTAGCATCGATACTTTATCAATACTGTATCGCGTTAGCATCGATACTGTATCAATACTGTATCGCGTAAGCATCGATACTGTATCAATACTATATCGCGTTAGCATCGATGCTGTATCAATACTGTATCGCGTTAGCATCGATACTGTATCAATACTGTATCGCGTTAGCATCGATACTGTATCAATACTGTATCGCGTTAGCATCGATACTGTATCACGTTAGCATTGATACCGTATCAATACTGTATAGCTTTAGCATCGATACTGTATCAATACTGTATCACGTTAGCATCGATACTGTATCAATACTGTATCACGTTAGCATCGATACTGTATCAATACTGTATCGCGTTAGCATCGATACTGTATCAATACTTTATCGCGTTAGCATCGATACTGTATCAATACTGTATCGTGTTAGCATCGATACTGTATCAATACTGTATCGCGTTAGCATCGATACTGTATCAATACTGTATCGCGTTAGCATCGATACTGTATCCATACTGTATCGCTTTAGCATCGATACTGTTTCAATACTGTATCGCGTTAGCATCGATACTGTGCCACGTTTTCATCGATACGATATCGCGTTTGTATCGACACTGTATCGCGTTTTTATCATCAATATACTATTGCGTTTGCATCGATACTGTACAGCGTTAGCGTCGATACTGCATCGCGTATATATCGATACTGTATCGCGTATATATCGATACTGCATCGCGTATATATCGATACTGCATCGCGTATATATCGATACTGTATCGCGTTAGCATCGATACTGTATCGCGTTTGTGTCGATACTGTATTACGTTTATATCGATACTGTATCGCGATTGTATCGATACTGCATGCATCGCTGCAAAAATTCACCGTATGTAACCAGTCTTAAATGGTCAGTCTATAATGCATATTTTTTTTACACTCACTTGAAGCCAGTTCCCGTGCTAGTAGCTCGTTTAAACTAGTTCCATCGTCTAGATACACATACACTCCTTGTGACTCCGAGGTACTGAAATATAAATAATAGGCATGATGATTGAGTATGAAAATCAAAATTATAATTCTAATATTGGACTAATATAAAATAAATCGCATTAAAGTTTAAGAGTGGGGGCTCATGACTTCAGTCCCAGGTACAATTTGTACTAAGGAGTGACGTCACGCGACATTTTGACTCAATGTATCGCCTTTTTTTTTTTAATTACGTAAAAAAGAAAAACGTCGTGTCCAATATTTTTTATTGGTCATGACGGACTAATTATTAAAATTTGGTCATCATCCCTCTATCCTTAAAAGGTAATACCCAAATTCACAACGCTCTGTTAGTTTCTAATGGTAAGTCGTAATTATGCCGGCTATTATTATAGAAAAAACCGGCCAAGAGCATGTCGGACCATGCTCAATGTAGGGTTCCGCAGACGGTTATACAAAAAAGTGCACTACAGATGAAAAAAATACGATATGAAAAAAAACACAAACAAAAGAGCGTATCTCCCCGGCACTTACGTCCTTTTGCTGAGAAGCACAGTTTTATGGCAATAACTTAAAAACGGTATGTCCGACATGTTGAAAACAATTTCGTTGGAAGTATTTATTAAGATTTTTAAATTTGTAAAATTTTTCACGCGTTCATAAAGGGTCTTGACGGACGGACGGACGGACGGACATGGCGAAACTATAAGGGTTCCGTTTTTGCCATTTTGGCTACGGAACCCTAAAAAACAAACTTGCCAAGTCCCAAGATTTACAATCATCTTCCTGGGGACCTTATCGCTGCCCAAAGTGCTTCATTATTTAAACTAAAGCTTAAGAAATGGCTCGTCAAGCAGGCGTTCTATGACCATAAAGAATTATTAGTATGAGTAATGTAAATGAAAATGAAAATTCATTAATAACATACTGTTCTACTACTGTAATTACCGCATGTATTATTGTATTATATATTAAAAATGATGATTTTATCAATAATATTACACTTAAGTTGAATGATCTGATTAGGTTTTTCTGGGTTTTCCTAATCCTTGCAGCAAATGTTGGATCATATTGTATTTCTCCCAGCAAACATTCACTCTCATGTAACTGACATTTCGAAAGTGCTTGTAACTAGGCCTACTTGAATAAAGAATATTTTTTGATTTGATTTGATTTGATATATTGTTGATATTTAAAGCAATTACACCAATAAATTGAATATGAATATGAAGTATATTTTTATCTTAATTATTTTTTATACAATAGCGGGCAAATAAGCAGACAGATCGCCTGATATGACGGTAAGCGGTCACCGTGGCCCATAGACACTTGCATCACCGGAGGAGTCACAAGTGCGTTGCCGGCCTTTCATGTGGGAGTACGCTCTTTTCTTGAAGGTTTAAAGGTCGCGTCGGTTGGGAAATACTGCCGGCGACTATTTACTCTACAGTTCAGTCGTACGAGGCAGTTTTTTTTTTTTTAATAACATGATGGCATGGCTCATAAGATTAAAAACATATATGTAATGAATTATGCATTTATGTTTGCGTTATTGGTTTATTTAAATAGTCAGTTTTTTTATTAATAAAATAAAATTGAAACCGCTTCCATACTTTTGAACAACAGCGCCGCCGCAAATGTTTAGGTAAATATCTATCCGATTATCCGATCCCTATTGATTACACTCAACATCCTAACTTCCACGAGTCACTGTTTGTTCATAACTTACTCGTTAGCTTCTGCGTCGGTGTGTAGTTTTATCCGGCGTTCTTCCCATAAGTATTTACTCAGGAATTCTGTTTGTTTTTCGACCAATTGTTCGTCGTCTGGTAGAACAACCTATGAAATAAATGGAAATATATATCAAAAAAACTGATACGGACTATTTGACAGTCACTGGATCGAAAAATATTTTTTTGTGTTTATACGTGTCGTGGCTTCATCACGCCAAAACGGCTAAATGGATTTCAACTGTGATAGCGTTTATGAACTAGTACGGGGAGCAGAAGACGCTTACCCTCGCTCATTACATTACTCATCAGTGCAGTGCCTAGCACCAAATGTTACGTAACTGTGTTTAAACATTAGTACATACACACAGACAACAGCAAATTAAATTACATCTTTGTTTTTTACGAATAATAAATCAATTATATAATATTATAAACTTATAAAAATAAACTTGTAAATAAAAAAGTGGTACATAGGTAGCTAGGCATCCATGAATGATTATGGGATACTTTCTATCCGAGGACGTTGAATCAAACAAGAGGGTTATGACAAAGTTCGGGCACATAGTTATTTAAATAAAACACATAGTTATAACTCACGTCCGTTAGATGGCAGCAGTGGGCCAGCGCGGGGAGGCTGCAGAAGCGTTGAGCCAGGCGGCGCGCGGGCGACTCTCCCCCGTGTTGACCAGTATAACACAGTTATGTGTAACTCACGTCCGCTAGATGGCAGCAGTGGGCCAGCGCGGGGAGGCTGCAGAAGCGTTGAGCCAGGCGGCGCGCGGGCGACTCTCCCCCGTGTTGACCAGTATAACACAGTTATGTGTAACTCACGTCCGCTAGATGGCAGCAGTGGGCCAGCGCGGGGAGGCTGCAGAAGCGTTGAGCCAGGCGGCGCGCGGGCGACTCTCCCCCGTGTTGACCAGTATAACACAGTTATGTGTAACTCACGTCCGCTAGATGGCAGCAGTGGGCCAGCGCGGGGAGGCTGCAGAAGCGTTGAGCCAGGCGGCGCGCGGGCGACTCTCCCCCGTGTTGACCAGTATAACACAGTTATGTGTAACTCACGTCCGCTAGATGGCAGCAGTGGGCCAGCGCGGGGAGGCTGCAGAAGCGTTGAGCCAGGCGGCGCGCGGGCGACTCTCCCCCGTGTTGACCAGTATAACACAGTTATGTGTAACTCACGTCCGCTAGATGGCAGCAGTGGGCCAGCGCGGGGAGGCTGCAGAAGCGTTGAGCCAGGCGGTGCGCGGGCGACTCTCCCCCGTGTTGACCAGTATAACACAGTTATGTGTAACTCACGTCCGCTAGATGGCAGCAGTGGGCCAGCGCGGGGAGGCTGCAGAAGCGTTGAGCCAGGCGGCGCGCGGGCGACTCTCCCCCGTGTTGACCAGTATAACACAGTTATGTGTAACTCACGTCCGCTAGATGGCAGCAGTGGGCCAGCGCGGGGAGGCTGCAGAAGCGTTGAGCCAGGCGGCGCGCGGGCGACTCTCCCCCGTGTTGACCAGTATAACACAGTTATGTGTAACTCACGTCCGCTAGATGGCAGCAGTGGGCCAGCGCGGGGAGGCTGCAGAAGCGTTGAGCCAGGCGGCGCGCGGGCGACTCTCCCCCGTGTTGACCAGTATAACACAGTTATGTGTAACTCACGTCCGCTAGATGGCAGCAGTGGGCCAGCGCGGGGAGGCTGCAGAAGCGTTGAGCCAGGCGGCGCGCGGGCGACTCTCCCCCGTGTTGACCAGTATAACACAGTTATGTGTAACTCACGTCCGCTAGATGGCAGCAGTGGGCCAGCGCGGGGAGGCTGCAGAAGCGTTGAGCCAGGCGGCGCGCGGGCGACTCTCCCCCGTGTTGACCAGTATAACACAGTTATGTGTAACTCACGTCCGCTAGATGGCAGCAGTGGGCCAGCGCGGGGAGGCTGCAGAAGCGTTGAGCCAGGCGGCGCGCGGGCGACTCTCCCCCGTGTTGACCAGTATAACACAGTTATGTGTAACTCACGTCCGCTAGATGGCAGCAGTGGGCCAGCGCGGGGAGGCTGCAGAAGCGTTGAGCCAGGCGGCGCGCGGGCGACTCTCCCCCGTGTTGACCAGTATAACACAGTTATGTGTAACTCACGTCCGCTAGATGGCAGCAGTGGGCCAGCGCGGGGAGGCTGCAGAAGCGTTGAGCCAGGCGGCGCGCGGGCGACTCTCCCCCGTGTTGACCAGTATAACACAGTTATGTGTAACTCACGTCCGCTAGATGGCAGCAGTGGGCCAGCGCGGGGAGGCTGCAGAAGCGTTGAGCCAGGCGGCGCGCGGGCGACTCTCCCCCGTGTTGACCAGTATAACACAGTTATGTGTAACTCACGTCCGCTAGATGGCAGCAGTGGGCCAGCGCGGGGAGGCTGCAGAAGCGTTGAGCCAGGCGGCGCGCGGGCGACTCTCCCCCGTGTTGACCAGTATAACACAGTTATGTGTAACTCACGTCCGCTAGATGGCAGCAGTGGGCCAGCGCGGGGAGGCTGCAGAAGCGTTAAGCCAGGCGGCGCGCGGGCGACTCTCCCCCGTGTTGACCAGTATAACACAGTTATGTGTAACTCACGTCCGCTAGATGGCAGCAGTGGGCCAGCGCGGGGAGGCTGCAGAAGCGTTGAGCCAGGCGGCGCGCGGGCGACTCTCCCCCGTGTTGACCAGTATAACACAGTTATGTGTAACTCACGTCCGCTAGATGGCAGCAGTGGGCCAGCGCGGGGAGGCTGCAGAAGCGTTGAGCCAGGCGGCGCGCGGGCGACTCTCCCCCGTGTTGACCAGTATAACACAGTTATGTGTAACTCACGTCCGCTAGATGGCAGCAGTGGGCCAGCGCGGGGAGGCTGCAGAAGCGTTGAGCCAGGCGGCGCGCGGGCGACTCTCCCCCGTGTTGACCAGTATAACACAGTTATGTGTAACTCACGTCCGCTAGATGGCAGCAGTGGGCCAGCGCGGGGAGGCTGCAGAAGCGTTGAGCCAGGCGGCGCGCGGGCGACTCTCCCCCGTGTTGACCAGTATAACACAGTTATGTGTAACTCACGTCCGCTAGATGGCAGCAGTGGGCCAGCGCGGGGAGGCTGCAGAAGCGTTGAGCCAGGCGGCGCGCGGGCGACTCTCCCCCGTGTTGACCAGTATAACACAGTTATGTGTAACTCACGTCCGCTAGATGGCAGCAGTGGGCCAGCGCGGGGAGGCTGCAGAAGCGTTGAGCCAGGCGGCGCGCGGGCGACTCTCCCCCGTGTTGACCAGTATAACACAGTTATGTGTAACTCACGTCCGCTAGATGGCAGCAGTGGGCCAGCGCGGGGAGGCTGCAGAAGCGTTGAGCCAGGCGGCGCACGCGCCCGTCCACGCGCGGGCGAATCTCGCCAGTATCCACGAGGATCACCTCCGCTACACCCTAGATCAAAGGGAATAAGTACTAAGTACTAAAAAAATAAATATCACAAGGTCAATCTTACACAAATCAAACCAGTCCCAAACTAAGCAAAGCTTGTACTTTGGGTACCAGGCGACGATATACATAATATATATGTCAGCCAAAATAATAAAAAAGAGTTAATTTGACTATCAAGATAAAGAGGCACAACACGTACCCACTGCTCCTTCCATTGAGGTGGGGCGGACCACGTGTTCACGAAACGTCGAGACCGGCTTCGCGACGAGCGACGGATATCGTTCGACCGTCGACCGATGCACACGCTAAGCTTGACGGATCATTGCCTCTTTTAAATTTGTGTTAATGTTAATATTAATTAGAGTGTAAATAATGTGATTAATTATTATAACTGTTACGGTGTACAGTTGTCGTTTGATTTATTTCATTCTTGTGCACCCGGTTCTCGTCTGCAATTATGGCTAAATCGCAAGGCGACCCATAGCCTGGGTCTTCTTCCTACATATAGTTAAATTATATTATAATACTTATAGGTATACATAGAAAACATCCATGACCCAGGAACAAACATTCGTGCTCATCACACGAAAAAAAAATCCCCTTCTGTAACAAAAAAAAGTCAAAGTCATACCTCTGTTCTAATATAGAGTCCTCTGAAGTAAGACTTGGTCTCCTCGTCATAGTGAGCGCAGCAGCTGAACTCTGGCAAGTCTTCCATCGGCACCTGGTGCGTGTTGTAGAACTGCGTCATCTCGTCTATAAGCCTGGAAAGATGAGATATCATCAAATATCAGCAACAACCAAATCGACTTTTAAATCTACCAGTAGCTAAACTGAATCTATTTAAAAGAAACGCGTACTATATGTTAAGCAAAATTTATAATACTGTACCTAAATCTACAAAAAACTTGAATGGAATACTACATTACTACAGAGGCCGGGACAAAGGGGGTTGCCGGTCGAAGACATATAGACGGCCGAGCAAAGCGAGGCCAGATAGGTCTGAGGCGGGCAACCCCATATTTCCCGCCGAGGTATGTAGCGTTTTTTTCAAACATGCAATGAAATAAACGACAAAAAAATCAAAGTTATATTTTTTAATACGCATAGCGGCAGAATGTCATGATGCCTGTGCCACAAATTTATGTGAAATGGAAATTAAAAAGAGAACTTTACCGGCCTAGGCCTGCATTATTTGTATGAAATTCCATTAACGACCTCTTGTCCTAGCCGGACCTGAAACGACATACTTCGCAGCCTATTATAAGGCACATAACATGAATATTTCATTGCATGTTTGAGAAAATGTGTTTTATACAAAACTTACATTATGGGTACTCAGCAAATTTTACTACTATTTAAACGATTTTTGAAAGCAACAAACAACGCTATAAGTAACTACATCGATTTATCAATTAATATTTTTTGTGTGTCTTGTAATTTATTTATTATAACATGGCTACTTTATTTTAATCACACCAAAATTTTGTTCTAATCGGTCACACTGCCAAAAGCAGTATTATTTGTTTCAACTTGTCATGACTAGATTTAGCTCTTTTAAGTCACATCATAATTTTGTAGCTATTGGTCACACTGCAATTCTGTTCTTATTCGTCATCCCGTCAAAAAGTTTTAACTGGCCACAACGAGGATACGAGTATTTACTTTGTTGCTGACTATACCTATATAAATAATTAAGGACTACCTATTAATTATATATGTGATATGTAAAGTATATATCTTAGTTCCCGTTACTACTGGCCATTAGTAATGTACATAAATGTCATTGAACCGTAGATGTCATATGATTAGAGATTGATTCTCTCTTACATTTCTTTGACTCGTCAGAATAGGTAAACTTTTGCTTTGGGAAGGCTATAGGTACTCATTCCACCGAAAAAACAGAAAAAGGCGTGATATGTAGAATTGGGGAAGGACCTCAGGAATGTGTGGTTAAAATTTTGCGGATTCCTCACAATACACCCTGTATAGAGGGTCAGTGCTGAGCAAACGTCACGTTTACATACTTGGAGAGCGCCGCCATATCGGTGACCAGCCACAGATTGGCGCCGTCCGCTGAGGCCACGCAAGCCCTGGACACCGCCGAAGTCAGTCTGGATTGTGGAGGCAGCGCCAGCCCAACTCCTTGAGACCCTGAACACACATACATTAACTAATGTAACGTAATGCGCCTGGCGTTGCAAGCGTTCATAGGCTGCGGTGACTGCTTAACATCAGGCAGGCCGCACGCTTGTTTGCCACCTTAGTAATATTAACAAAACATAGGTGCCCGCAACTTCGTTCGCGAAGGAGAAAAAATCATTACTCCTATTTATTTCTTTAGCATAGTCGGGTAAAAAGTATCCTATAACCATCTGTGGGTACCCAGCTACCCGTGTACCAAAAATAGTTAAATGCCGTTCAGCCGATTTGACGTGATGAAGCCACAACGACACATACAAACATACAAAAATGGGGGAGGGGTAGTGGTATTTTTTTCCACATTCTCCTGAATAAAACGAAATTTAAGCTCAATCAAAAAAAAAAAAAAATTGTTCGTAAATGTACAGAGCATTTCCTATGATACACCCTACTTGATCTAGTGGCTAGACTTTTAATTTTTGCCCCTCATATTGGTCGTTTTTTAGAAAATATTTATATTTTAAAATGTTTCCTTTGCAATACATTCTAGATTATTTATTTTTTAATGACAATCCTTTTGGGATTTATCTTATTGATTATTTTAATTTTAAAAATGATGATTTTATCAATAATATTACACTTAAGTTAAATGATCTGATTAGGTTTTTCTGGGTTTCCCTAATCCTTGCAGCAAATGTTGGATCATGTTGTATTTCTCCCAGCAAACATTCACTCTCATGTAACTGACATTTCGAAAGTGCTTGTAAATAAGCCTACTTGAATAAAGAATATTTTGATTTGATTTTGATTTGAATACATGTGGGCTGACGATGTTTATAAATATTCCAAATTTCAAAAAACGTACTTAGTTTTTGCGATATAAATAATAAATAAATAATAAATAAATATTACAGGACAATTTTTACACAAATCGAACTAGTCCCATGGTAAGCTCAATAAGGCTTGTGTTATGGGTAATAGACGACGATATATTTAATAGATATATTACTTATATACATAGAAAACATCCAAGACTCAGGAACAAATATTCATGCTCATCACACAAATATTTCCCCTACCGGGATTTGAACCCAGGACCTCAGCTTCGCAGGCAACGGTACTCCCACTGAGCTAAACCGGTCGTCTAATATATATATCTAATATATGGCGCTCTAATAGTCGGATAGACAGACAGACAGAGTCGCACCATAAGGGTTCCTTTTTTAACTTTTTGGTACGGAACCCTAAACAGAAACTAGAAATAAAGTTGGTTTTTAAATACCTTCTTCACTCCCATTCTTCTCTGTAATCTTCTCGACCACATTTTCAGGTAAACTAGAATGTTCTATCAAATTATCTTCCAGCGTTTTCTCTATTCTTGATGTAGCTTGAGGTGCCTGCTTAGTGTCATTTGCCTGTTTTATAAGGTCTGACTGTGTAGCTTCAGATGCCTGTGCCCTCCAATTCGCCTGTTTCGTCTGGTCTGCCTGTACAGATTGAGACTGTTCTTTCAAATGTGCCTGTTCTACCCGTTGTGTCTGTATTTGAGACTGTTCTCTCCAATTTTCCTGTTTTGTTTGATGTAACTGTTTTGGCAGCGTTGACTGTTTTGTTTGATAAGTTGATTCTGTCGAAGCTTGCTTGTCCAAGCTTGTTTGAGGCACCGGCTTTTTTTGATGCGCCTGTCCTGTTTCAGAAGTCTGTAAATGAACAGCAGAAAGATTCATTCTGCTCAGTCCATTTTTCATCGGAGTCGGTACAGCTTTGGAAGCTTCAGTCTTGAAGGTGTCAATTTCTTCTGTTAGTGATAAAAATAATATGAATGAAATGATATAATCTATATCTATACTTTTATAAAGTTGTAAAAATGAGATGTCTGTACATTGAAGATATTAAAAAAAAACATTGTAAGGGACTATTTGGAGGTCACAAAATATAAACATATTTTTTTTGGATTTTTGTATGTTTGTATATATCGTAGTCATCACGCCAAATGGAAATATCTTCAATGTACAGACATTTCATTTTTACAATTTTATAATAGTATAGAAGACGCCCGCAACTTCGTTCACGGAGGAGAAAAAGTCATAACCCCTCTTTTTTCGACAGCGTAGTCGGGTAAAAAGTATGCTATAACCATCTGGAGATACCCAGCTACCAGTGTACCAAAAATAGTTGAAATCCGTTTAGCCGATTTGGCGTGACAAAGCCACGACGACCCATACGAACATACGAACATCTCCAAATAGTCCGTTACAATAGTTTTTTTGAAAATGTATTAAATGTACAGACATTTAATTTTTACAACTTTATAATAGTATAGATAAAGGCCGAGCCACACCGGATGCGTGTGCGTGACGTGCGCGTGGCGTGCGCGTTGTAAAGTACGAATCCTCATAAGACATGGCACACCACTCCGTACGCACACGTCACGCACACGCATCTGGTATGGCTCGGCCTTAAATGACGGTATTTTACGTAATGTTTGTTCTCGAGTATATTACGGGCAACTCCAATCCAAGAATATCTAAACTAAGTTAAAGGATCATTATTTATCACTCCCATCCATAATATTATAAATGCGAAAGTGTATCTGTCTGTCTGCCTGTTACCTCTTCACGCTTAAACCGCTGAACTGATTTCGTCCAGGTCAGTCCAGTCCTACGTTACTTTTTATCCCGAAAAAATACCCTTATCTGCGATAAACGAATTTAAGGCGGACGAAGACGCGGGCAGAAGCTAGTAATTTATATTTTTAATTCTGCTGCTGGTTTTCTAATCACTTTGATGTCAACTGTATCTTAGTTTTCTTTCTTGTTTTGTATATATATATATATATATAGTCATGTATATATGTATGTTAGTTTTTATTTATTTTTATATTATTTAGAATCTTATCTCACCACCTACTGATTCCTAGCTATTCTATGTCATTTGCGCTACCCAAAGGTTGTCTGGAAGAGATCGCTCTTTAGCGATAGGACCGCCTATTTTATACCGTATTTTATGTTAATGGGTAGGCGTACTGTTTCTGTTGTTGGTGTGCAATAAAGAATTGTTAAAATTATTTTTACATTAAAGAAAAGTACTGTATTGTATTGTAATATCTTTACTTTAAAACTTACCAAGTTTGCTGAGGGAAAGGTTAAGCTCCGAGACCAGATACATGAATTCGTCTAATTGCCTCGTGCACCAGAGGAATCGTTGCTTCAGCTCTGTTTGGTCACATGGCAGCATCTCCAGAAAACTTCTTGCCTTGAGAATCAAAAACAAATATCAGAAAAAATGTAAGGGGGTGTTCATAAATTACGTCATCTACTTTTCACGATTTATGACCTCACCCTAAAATCATCCAACCATCATAATTCAAATGACCAACATTATTGACAAAAATTACACGACAATTTCACATAAATTGAATTAGTCCCATGGTATACTCAATAAGGCTTGTGTTAAGGGTACTAGACGACGATATATTTAATAGATATATTTACTTATATACATGGAAAACATCCAAGACTCAGGAACATATCTATGCTCATCACACAAATATTTGCCCTTACCGGTATTTGAACCCAGGACCTTCAGCCTCGCAGGCAACATTACTCCCACTGAGCCAAAATATCCCAAACTAAGCAAAGCTTGTACTATGGGTTCGAGACAACAATATATTTACTAATATAAAGTTGATAAAAATTAAAAACAATATTGTAACAGACTATTTGAGGTCACTAAATATATACATATTTTTTTATGTTTGTATGTGTTGTTGTGACTTCATCACGCCAAATGGGCTAAACGGATTTCAACTATTTTTGGTATAATGGTAGCTGGGTATCTCCAGATGGTTGTAGCATACTTTTTACCAGAGCACACTGTCGAAAAAAGAGGTATCTGATACTGTTTACACAAGTACCTTGAAAAAATAGGGTAATGACTTAATTTCCTCCGCATAGATCAAAAAATAATAAAATAAAAGTATGTTCAAAATACTTACATGTATTTTTAAATTTCCGATACCACTGACGGCCTGGTCACATTCACCCTCAAACTTGCTAATGCGGAGTTTCAACTCCTTCTGATGATATTCTAAAAAGCTCCTGAAATATGTAACTAGTTTTATTTTTTTAACCTCCAACAAAATAGTTGAGAATTAAGTTAGACATAAAACGCCAATTACGTAAAGAAACATTTAAATTCACTTAGTCCACATTCCCATTTTATTCACGTTTTCATCTCGTCCTCTTTCCCACCTTGACCAAATACCAATCCCAATTTGTTTACCTCCTACCTCTTCCATATTCCCAACTCATCCACATACCAATTCAATATTGTCCAATTCCCATCTCGGTAAGAATGTGGACGAGGTGGAAATGAGAACGAGGTGGGAATGAAGATGAAATGTATATCAAAATCAATGGACTCTAAACAGATGATTAACCAATTATGATTTTTATTTTTTGTATGAAATGCGACTTGATCAAGTGTTCTTAGGTGTGATTCAAGATCATAGTTTCAGCCAGTACTGTGTTTACCAAATAGCATACAAGGCACATGCCCAAGCCCTACCTCTGCCTTGCTAATGAGCAAATGCATTGAATATATCAATGGCAAAAAGCGAAACATGGTAACCGCCAATGGATTTAGTTTGTTCAAAACATTAAGCCAAAATAAATTATAATGAAAATCCAATCATTGGATGTGGTAAGTAGGTTCTGAATACAAAAATCGTTAGTAACATATGTGTGTTAGGTTCTTAGTTCAAAAAATCGTTAGTAACACACACATTTTACTAGGGCGCTTGACGGTTAAACTAGCATGGCAGACCTCATGAGGGCAGGACAGATATTTAACAATGTTTTTTTTACAATCTAACAAGGTTTTTAATTGAAATAAAACAATTTAACGGATTATATCGCGTATATTATCTCATTTTAGTTCCCGTTAAATTGTTAAATTGTTTTATTTCAATGAGTAATAATCGCGGAAACAGAAGAAAATATTAAGGTTTTTAATTATTGAGTGCCTGAATGCCCCTTTTTCTTCAGTACCTAGGCCGGTTTACACTTTGAATAGTGGTTAGTGTGAGTTTATCATTATACTTCTACTTTTATAAGCTTGATATGTTTTCTTGGAGAACTATGCATTGAGTGTATACTTAAAACATGTATTTAGGATAGGCTAAGTACAAACATTGTAATATATAAGAGTTATTTAGAAAAAATGACCAACCGCTGAGTTTGTTTCGGCTTTCTTGTCAACAGTGGTCTCCTGTTGGAAAATGCCGGAGAGTCAAACTTGTAAAAGTGCCCTACTTACAGAATAAAGATCATTATTTCATCCTGTTTTTTATAGGGCTTTTTGTTTATTGCACTTCTTTACCCTTTTTTTTCTAATCATTCAAATCGGGCTCCCATAGGGCTTTGACAGAATAACAGCGTTGCAGTTTGCCGACATGCAAATTGCAACACCATGCTGAGTCAAAGCCTCTTCTTTATCGCACACATTGCTGGACTCTTTGAAGGCACTTTCACTCTTGTGTACTATATAGGTACGGTGTACTATATAGGTACGATGTACTATGTATACATCACACTTGTTGCCAGCGAAGTCTTGTTCAGTGTGCTTTATGGAATAAACGAGATTTCTTTTTTTCTTTCTTTCTATGTTTGCGTTGAAGCAACTTTTTTCATGTTGTTATTCGATGGCCCCCCATTCTCGAGTGCCCAAGACATGATGAGATGTATTAAGACTGTCTTGGTTTCAACCAAAGTCAGGGTTTCTTATTGCTTCAATAATTACTCGCTCCTATACAGATTCAAAATTAACTCTCAACTTGCACATTTAAGACAAAAGTAAAAAACAACACTAAATGTAGGCCCACCATCATCTTTCACATAACAACAGCAGTTGTGGACATTTCCGCAATGGACATAATATCTTAATGCCTTCTGTGTTCATTTAGGAATCAGTTTCCTCACTGACATCGATAATGTAATATATGTTTTCGATTTTATTAACTACATAAGTAAAATAAAAATATTATCACTTACATTATGACGGCCTCTTCCTGTTTCACTAATTGGGCAACAATTTTATTTGTCACAGTTCTACAGTTTGAATATACAAAGTAACATTAAACAATGTGCTACTAAGCGCAAAACAACACGTAACATGGACCTTCGTTACTCAAACACTTTAAAGCAAACGATAAAAACTGCTCAAAGTTTATTCATTTTAAGTCATCAATGGTTTCATTATATTTGTTTTTTTACGTTGCTTAACAAAGAAGGTGAGTAGAAAATATTTTTAAATAATTACAAGTAGTCAATTTCGAAATTTCGTACAATGAAATGACTGACGTCTGACTGACATTGACATTAGGGTGACTTGACATGTGTCCCTTTTTAACGAGAGTAACATAAGCATGCACCTGTTGTGTATAGCTTTGCGTACAAACGTGATGCACACTTATTTTTTCCGGATTGTATCTGGCTGGTAAGGTATGTTCCAATATAGCTTTAGAAAGATATTAGTTCGACGAAGCGTTCATAAAAAAAACTAAAATATGTTGATACGCCAAGCCTACAAAATCTATCTCTATACTTCTATTCTATTATAAAGTTGTAATAATTTAATGTCTGTACATTGAAGATATTTTCAAAAAAATATATTGTTATGGACTATGTGGAGGTCACTAAAACGAAAAATATATTTTTTGGATTTTATGTATGTTTGTATGTGTCGTTGTGGCTTCATAACGCTAAATCGGCTAAACCAATTTCATCTATTTTTTGTACATGGGTAGCTGGGTATCTCCAGATAGTTATAGGTTACCCGACGACAATGCTGAAGAAAATATAATGGTTATGACTTTTTCTCCTCCGCGAAGTATATCATATTTCTATTAGGGCCGTTACAGACGGTCTACATTTTTGAGCTCCCCGCATCTCGCAGAATTACAGGGTATTGCAGTTTCAAAACAGTTGTTTATGCAGTTATATTTTATTGCCGCTCTATTGCAGTTGTACCTACTGCGATAGAATTGCATTACAACCGTGCAGCTGCAGGCTGCAGCTGGTTCTGTCGTCTGTACACCGACTGGAAGCGTTTGCGCAGTGCGCAGTTGATTTGCAGTTTCAATGTAGTAATGTCAACTACAAAAGAACTGCATTCAAACTGCATTTTTGTAGCTAGAGAGCATCTGAAATGCAGCTTGTCTGTAACGGCACTCATAAAGAAAGGACAAAATAATTTTTGGTCCAAACATGTAGGTAACACAAATTTAATGAGCGTTAATTTAAGGAGCGCTGTAACATGGGATTCTTCAAGAAGTGAGCTAACAGAAACGTAGTGGTTATATTCTCTTTGGTTAACAGCAGGGTGTTTTATGAGGCTACAAGTAATTCATGTTTACGAAGTAACATAATAGTTTACTGCGACGTAGAAACGAGTAATGCTTGTACAGCGCAACCTAAATGTATAAATACAAAATATCTATTAAAATAAATATTCTTACTTTCACGTCTTCAACTGGGCTTCTCATTCAAAATCCCTACTCATATCATTTGATATTTCAAGGGCACTCACAGGTTGGCTCCGGTGTTGCACCTGTCCAGGCCGCTCTGTCCCACTGGGCACTCTGGGCACGTGCCCAGGGCGCCCAACTTCAGGGGACCCCAAAAGATCTTAAACGACGTTTTTTTTTGCAGTAAAAAAAAAGTTTCGTCTAAATTTATTTTTTTGGGCTCTACGGCCCTCCATTTTTGGGTGCTCGAGGGCCCCCTATTCCCGATTGACCAACTGCCTTGCTAACGATAAGTGCAATAACTACAGTAAAAAAGTAAAAAAAAAACACCTTATTTCATTCGAGCAAGGTTTACTTTACATTTCGCATTTGAGCGGATTTATTGCACTTAAGGCCGAAACACACCGGATGCGTGCGCAGCACGTACACGTGCGCGTGTGCGTTGTATCGTATGAAATGTCATAGTAGATGGCACACCGCTTGCGTGGTGTGCACGTGCGCAGCGGTGTGCCATCTCTTATGGGTATTCGTACTTTACAACGCGCACGCCACGCGCACGTCTACGTGCACGACACGCACACGCATCCGGTGCGGCTTGGCCTTTATCGTTAGCAGGGCAGCCAAGGGCACCCGCATCTATAAAGACGGCCTTGCACCTGTGCATGAGAAACGATGACCACTTTCCATCAGGTGGCTCGTCTGGCTGTTTGTCACTTATTACGTTAAAATATATATACATCTAATTGGACCCGCCAAACAATACTGTGCGGTAAAATTGTGGCTAAAGGTACAATTTCGTTGCTGACCGCAGACAGCAACCGCACGTTTCGTCGCACTCTAACTGAAGTGAATCTTAATAATAAGGATAAAAGGTTCAATTTTCCGTGTCACTCAGTAGAGACACGTCCAAAGCACACTGAAAATAGAACCTTTTGGACTTACTATGAAGTTTAATTTGGAGTGCGACAGAACATGAGGTTGCTGTCTGGTCGGCAACAAAATTGTACCTTTAGCCTCCTTAAAAAATCTAATGACTTAATCAAAATACGTATTTCAGCAGTAGGTAATTTATTAAAATATATCTATAAATTATTAAATTTACATATGTATTTGTTTTTAAGTGCCAATTTCTTGCCCTATTTATGAGACTACGAATATTATAATATTTTATAACCTGCCCAACAAACAAATACGTCGTATAAGTCTTGACTTGTACGACCTAAAGTTGGATAGCAGTCTTACAATGGCAATGAGATGACTACTAGGTGCTATAGACGTCTTTAATGTAACTAATTAGTCGTGCGGCGAATATGTCAAAGTAAACTGGTCTTAGCAACGTTGGGGAGACTAAACTATACAACGTTATATTACAGTCTTAGCTAAAACGTTTGTACGACAACGCATTAGTCATACTAACGTTATAGTCCAATAAACGTTTTGAGCTGACCAAATCATGTCTTTGGAAAACCTTTATATGACATATAATTGACGTGGATGTTGTATAGACGTTTTCACAGTAACGTTTATATAACAATCACTATCTTGTTTTACAGCGGTCAAATAAAGACTCTTAAATGACTTGGTTGTTTAATGACGACTAAAATATAACCTTTTTTATTATTGATGTCCGTTTAATGTCATGTCCTGACTTTAATCAAACTTGCAGTCGCATTTAAGTCAGATTTTGACTTTATAGTGACTAGGCGGCCATATGTTTTTTGAGGAACCCTAATAGCTAGCTGTCATGGCGACCATCATCATCATTCATCAATCATCAGGTCGTACAGAGATAAGTGTGTGACAAAAGTTATGGGGCTGCCTCGCTACTTCAGTGCCTCGGGCATGTTCGCTGAGGGGCGCACGGCCTGCTTCCACAGCACCATGCGCATGCGCGCCGCGTCCCTGGTGCAGCAGGTGCGAGCCAGCGCCAACACCGTCCTTGCGATGATAGCGGACCGCGTAGACTGTCCGTACATCATGCACTGCTGCGACAGGCATGTACGAACAGGCGTAGGTTAATTATTATTATTTTTATTTTTATTTATTTAAGGTATTCTAATTGTATAATTGTTTTTATGTGTAATGAAAAAAAAATATAATGTAATTATGTATCAGCCATCGACGCTTGAAATAAAAGAATTTTAATTTTTAAAAAAAGCAACACGTCAGACATTTTTAGAAAAAAACTTATTTTTATTAATAAAAATATAATGATTTAAACACAAAATTACGAGGGGGCATGAAAATCTGAATAGTATTCACATAGGTATATTATTATAAAACTTCAGTTCCCAGTCGAACTAAATAGCATGAGAGACAGATAAAGTAAGTAAGATATGAAAATTAAATAACACTCATCTAGCTTTTATTTCCTTGTAATTATTTATTTTGCACTAAAATCTTGAAACAAAACCACAAACACATTGCCACGAACAAGAATATGAATAAATCTCACAGGCGTTGTCTCTTGACTCAAATAAAACGTTTTAGTCATTTAATAACACCTGTACGACCACAATACAACAAACGAGTCGTTGTAAAGTTAGGATGCGACTACTGCGCGACGAAAGTGGTTATCCTATAACATTTGTACGACGTTTGAATGATGTTAACGAAGTTCGCTTGAGACTTCTGTATGACCACTATACGACCATTTAGGTCGTATAACTGGGGCCTTTTTCGCGTTTAGTAAACGCTATTATAACGTTAGTATGACTTAGCTATTGCGATGTATGGTATTCAGATAACGTCTACTAAACCTTTATACGACGTTAAATTGTTACTTGGGTGGGCTGTGCAGTGCCCTCGATAGTTTACTTTTTCTATACTCTTAGGAAATTAGAAAATGCTAACAAAGAATTATTATAAATAACGCAAACAACCTTATTAAATACATCAGTCGAAACAAAAAAATATAAACAATATTTTAAGAAAGAATACTCTGGTTTTCACAAGGGTTTTCAGTAATAAGAATAAAATAAATTAAACAGATTTATTTACGTCTATACCTATATGTGAAAACCTCCTCCGCCAAAATTACTTTTGTACAAATTATGCCGTTTAAATATTTAGTTAAGTTTTACGGGTAAACTCATTCTATCCAAGTTACATTAGCCCTTTTCATATCCTCCTTATAATCTTCTTCGTTAAACCGATGTCTAAACCGATCTTCACTTGCATTCATTTCACCCAAATCTTCCAATTCTGTCACAGACAATTCCTTCAACTTTTTCCCTTTTACATCTTCTGGGGCAACCCTAGCAGTTCCCCTTTCAATATTCATATTTCTTTTCTTATTATTAACGCCGTTCAATTCATTCGCCATAGAGTCTATAGTTCTGTGCAGTTCGTTCTCAGGGTTGCCAGGACGACGGTTTAGAAAACCTCCGTTGAGTTTGTGGTTTGGTTGCTCGTCGTCTTCAAATGCTTTGTTCTTGAATATCTGGAGACCGCCGAGTTTATTTTTCTTCTTTTGCAACTGTGCCTGTAAGAAAGAAACCATTAAATGCTATTTTCAAGAACCCCGAAAAAAGCTGTAGGTAATTTTTTTTTGCATCAAATGATTTTTAAGTTAGAGTTCGGCCAGCGTATAATAATATATGATACTCTAAAAATGCGGCAAATTTGAAATCGACACCTGGCAATACGGAATGCATAGAAACGTGGTAGGTTTTATAATTTGACAGCTTTTTTAATATGTAAAATTGTTGCCATATAAAGAATTCTGTTTCAAGGCTAATCTCATGTTTCTCCGGCCAAACGAACAAAAGCTAAAATTAGTGACGCCTTTTTTGACCGTTGACCACCGGAAGCGTCATAAAACTGTTTCTTCTTTCTATTCATCTTAATACTATGAAGTGTAGATAATATGTTTCTTTTACTGAAGAAATTCACTTTAAAAACACGAAGACCATGATGGTAAAACATCAAGATTTTCGCAAAAAAAAACAATGTTTACACTACAGCGACATCTCTGGCTAACATGTGGCAACTGTAAAGTTCGCTCTGTAAGGGTGAAAATTAAGTTTCATAAATGCTCACCATGGCGCTGACGGCAGAAAAGCCGGTTAAAATGCAAAAAAGCAAAGATTCTGTCAAATAGTGACAAAATTTGAAGACAAGCTGACTGGACTCTGTACCTCAGTTGGCAGAGCGTGCCCCGGCAAGCCACAAGGCATTGGTTCAAATCTAGTCGTAAAAAAACAACGGGTTGCACTCCAGGAGTGCCGGCGAAGTGAAAATTTGAATATTAACGTTGTGCATTTATTATGTGCGTCGTCAATGACATTGTAACAGTTTTTCGATCAGGTCACGTGTCCATCTTATGACAGATCACGTGACCGACATATTGAAATCTGTCGCTGTGTCTGTGTGCGGGGTTAACATTTTTTCCCCATCACAAAAAGTGCACAGCGCCGCAGTTTTCACTTCAATAATCAACATAGCTTTTTATTATGAGAAACGGGACGACAATGGGGAATAGATGAAAATTTTCAAAAATCTTGAAATTTTGTTTGTAGTTAGGAATAAGCCTCCTTATTGTCAGAAAAAAAATACAGATTTTTCTGTGGGTTTGAAAAAAATAAAAAGATGAAAAGGTGTTGGTGGGCCTATATGCCCGCCTTATACGGTACGGCAAGAGCAGCATTGATATTTTCGATTAAAATGGCTGTAAATGTACAGTATACCGTATAAGCCATTTATAGGCCCACCAACACCTTTTCACCTTTTTATTTTTTTCTAAGCCTCAGAAAAATCTGTATTTTTTTTCTGTCTATAAAGAGGCTTATTCCTACCTATAAACAGAACTTCAAGATTTTTGAACATTTTCATCCATTCCCTATTCCCCCTGAATAATCACCTCATGCAGCTTCTCGACGACGAGACTGTGGCCAGTGTTGACACCTATCCCGCCAACCTCCTCGATGCTGTTAGACCGGTGGTATGGCCGGAGCGCCGATACGGCGCGGGAGACTCCCACCTGATACCAGAATTCTACACTTTAATACGCTACTAGAAGAAATGAGGGAAGAAGCTAACGTTAGAACCGTATTTTTTTGCCATAGTTGGGTAACTTGTATGATATAATTATCTGCGTATGTAAAACATGCGAGACTCAAGCTTTTTTATTTGCTTATAGGCGCGGCGAAACAGAGTTCACTGCCATAGTAAAATAGGCAAAGTATGTAAACTCCGACCCTTTAGGAGACTTAATTGCCTACTCCGGCGCGGACGCTTAGGGTTGTCGATATATATTTTTTAGATCTAGTATTGGCTGATAATTTTAGACTTAAAGTTTACCGTAAAATTATCTTGTATGTCTTCTGTCTAGACAAACAAGATTCTGTGCCGCAATATTATTATTAAGAAGAAAGCAGAGCTTGGTGTAGGTGTGCTCGTGGCGCGTCAACCCGCGGCATACGGACGCCTATTGTCTTTCTCGAGCAAAGCCACGGCATTAGGTGTTTCGGGACGAAATGTCATCGGACCGAGGCTGCAGCAGAGGCCGACTGCCTCGCGAGACTGCTCGTTCTGTGTGTGCCCCAAATCCCGTACCGAAAATCCCTTTATTTTATACAATTACGGCAGTTTTCTATCAACTTTTAATCCAGAAAACTCTCGATCTGGCCATGTCAGATCCTGTGCTCAATCAAATCAGCGCCCAGCAGCTCCTCATACCGGGCCATGCGGATGGGCATGATGCAGTCAATGAGCCAGAGCAGCAGCATGGTCACCAGGGTACCCCAGGCCATCAGACAAACCCTCTTCAGGGTTTATACGCCCATCAGATATGGCAAATAATTCTTTACCTGGCTTTGCCCGTGTTCAGTCGGCTCGGCGCCCTGCAGTCCATGTAGATCCATGTTGGGGAGAGTAGCTGCTTTCAAGGCTAATTCAGGATATCAGGCAAACGCCTGTGAGGACCAGAGTTTACCGCTAATCTATCAGGGCACAAATAAACAGCAGTAGTAAAGAATTCTTTACCTGGCCATGTCGGATTCTATGCTCAGTCAGATCAGCACCTAGCAGCTCCTCATACGGGTCCATGCGGATTGGCATGATGCAGTCGATGAGCCAGAGCAGCAGCATAGTCACCAGGGTACCCCAGGCCATCAGACAAACACCAGTCAGGGCCTGCACGCCCAGGAGATACCAGCCGCCGCCTAAACATAAAAAACATTTAAATAATGTTTTCATTAAAAACTCGTATTCAAAATAGCTGACAAACATGCAAATATACGAGTACAATCTAAATTTTGTTACTGAAACTGTCAAAACAAATCCAGATGCCTTAAACTAAATACAACCTTAGACTAAATAATAGTTTACTTATTACTAGATTTCACATTTAAAATCACACAATTCACATAGCCATACTTAACACTTTCTTGCATTCAAAAATTTGAATATATTTCTATGTAATTAATTATAAATTTTTACAGAGAGGCCTATAAAAATAAAGATTGCGTATCTAGTCTCTCAATAAACCTTTGATAGACCTCAAACTTATGCCTAATCGTTCATTATGAAAAGACCTAACTTGCTACGCAAGCATTTTCTTTAAAAAGCGTGTATTTTTTGAAAAAAGTGGCAAAAACTGGTTTTTCGTGGTAAAAATAACAAAGTTTGATGGCATTTATCTTGGTTTAGGTGACTCTTGGACGTAAACTGAAACAGTATTGGTAAAGACGATCGCTGTCAACATGATGCGACATATATAACACGGAAAAACAAAGAGCAACAGATCGAAGGTCATTCAGAGCTGTAAGCCCCTTAAGAGGGAAGTGCATGGGTTCGTTACCTTTGAATAGTCCAGACCTTCCGTTGGTGGTATCCATCGGTATTGGGTTGTCTGCGAAAAGACCAACGGCCAAGACTCCTGTAATTAGAGTAGTTTGAATTAATTTCCAAAGAAACTAGAAATATCGTTTAGGCTTAATTTAGCTCGGGGTCCGTTTTGGGTCAATTTTTTTTTTTGTTTTTTTTTTTATTTCGTCCGCATTGGGTAAAAATTGGTACTCACATATAGTCCATCATTCTGTATTGGCAGAGTGCAAAGCGGGTGGAGGGGGTAGCCTAAACGATCACAGCGCTCGCTACGGCTAAAATTGTCATTTTTGTCGCTGACTTGAGCTGTCAAATCCATATTGCAGTAAACATTTTCTAATCGTTTTTGAGATAAAAATATGGTCCTGGTTAGATGTGTTGTTGTGAATTGTGTAATATAGTAAAATAACACAAGATTTCATTAATGTTTTTCACAATATTTACTTACTTCTTGTTTGACAGCGGTGACAATATTGTCCATAATGGCCGCCTGTCACGTGGCGCTGTCGTCGCGCTCGGTCCCAATACGAAATAATATGAAAACCTCCATTGAGTTACAAAAAAACTATGTCGATTTCGTAACTCAATGGAAGTTTTCATACAACTTTTGTAAGACACATGTTTTTCGTATACAGAATGATGGCATCTATGCGAGTTCCAATTTTCACACAATGCGGACGAAATAAAAAAAAACTAGAACAAAACAGAAATTTACCCTTTTAAGAAATGAACTTGACCATCGCGGCCCGCACAACGTGACGAACAACACTTTCGCAATCCGAGAACTCCTTCTCACTTGTAAGCTCGTTACTTCACCCGACCGTTTTCCAATTGACGTCAACAAAGATAATGCGGGGGGTACATTTTTATTAAGGTCCTGAGTCGTCTTTCGTAAACCACGCCCCAAACGCGGAGCCGGCCAATGAGCGTAATTTGTAATAACGGACGCATTGATTGTTCGCGCGCATCAAATGTTTGACATTCGAAGTTCGTATCGTACCGTCCCTCTCGCTCTCATGTTAAATTGTATTTGTGTGAGCGGGACGACGCAATAGGAGCGAATTTTCAAATTCAGAGGAACCGTTCTGGTACTGACCCCAGAGGCCGGCGGCCCCGTGTACGCTGGAGGCCCCGACGGGGTCGTCGACGCGCAGACGGTCGAACAACGGCGTGGTGGCGCACGCGATGGCCGCACCAATGAGGCCGATCAGAATCGCCTCCCAAGCTCTGTAGAGGAAGCAGCCCGCTGTGAACAAGATTCTTATCAATCAAATCAAATCAAAATATCCTTTATTCAAGTAGGCCTAGATACAAGCACTTTCGAATTGTTGTTAGGTACATTGAGAGAAGTCTTTGCTGGGAGACATACAATATGATCCAACATTTGTTGCAAGGATTAGGGAAAACCCAGAAAAACCTAATCAGATCATTTAACTTAAGTATAATATTATTGATAAAATCATCATTTTAAAAATTAAAATAATTAATAAGATAAATCCCAAAAGGAGTGTCAATAAAAAATCTAGAATAAAATTCTAAATGTCAGAGTATATAAAACAATTAATATGCGTGTACCAATTAACTATTACAATATTGTCTTTGTATTGATTGTTTTGTATTACATTTTACCTTTAACGAATAAGAGTAGTTTTATACAATACTACAGGGTGCTCTTAATTCTCGGAGGATGATAAGTAATAAACCTTTTTTTGAATCAGCATAGTCGGGTATGAAGTGTCATATAGCCATCTGTGGATGTTTTGCCATTTTTGCATGATAAAACCACAACGACACATTTTCGTTTGTGTGACCTCCAAACAGAGCGTAGCACTTATTTTTATGAATATATGTTCATTGTTCATTGTACAGACATTTCATTGTTACAGCTTTATAATAGTAGACTAAGGATGCTCTTCGTTTTTGGAGGGAGAATAGTGATAACCGTCTTTTTGCTTCAGCGTAGTCGGATAAGAAGTATCATAGAACCATCTGTGGATGCTAAGCTACTCGTGTACCACAAATAGTTAGCCGAAAAAACTGATTAGCCGTTTTGGCGTAAAGATTTCCGAGAAGATTTTCTCGGGTGGACATCGGACTGGCAACATCTAAAGGAACTAACCATAGTCCATTAAGTTAATCAAGGAGTTATTTATGAAATAATGATCTTTACTCTGTAAGTAGGCCGCAAGGGCCCTTTTACAAGTCTGACTCTACGGCATTTCCCAAGAAGAGACCACTGTTGAGAAGAAAGCCGAAACAAACTCAACGTCAGCAATTTTTTTCTAAATAACTCTTATCTATTACAATATTTGTACTTAGCCTATCTTAAATATATGATTTAAGTATAAACTAAGGGGTAGTTCTCCAAGAAAACATATCAAAACTTATAAAAGTAAAAATATAATATAAGTGAAAAAACAAAATATGATCTATAAAAAAATAATTTTCCAAATCGACGTGTAAATGACGGAGTTCTGAGGTAACATAAATAAAAAAAATAAAAAATACAACCGAATTGAAAACCCCCTCCTTGTTTCGAAGTCGGTTAAAAACAACTTATGTCGTTTGATATGTCATCTTGAAGCGTGCTCCGGTAAAAGTAAATTATTTGGTTTTAGGGTTCCGTACCAAAAAGGTACAAAAGGAACCCTTATGGTGCGACTCCGTCTGCCTGTCTGTCTGTCTGTCTGTCCAACTATTAAAGGGCCATATCTCAAAACGACCTATGCTAACTATTAGAAATTTGGAATATTTATAAACATGGTCATCCCACATGTATTGCACAGGAAATATTTAAAAATATATTTGTATTTCCTAAGAAAACGTTGAATATGAGGAGGGGTAAAAATTAAAAGTCTAGCTACTTATTCAAATGGGGTTTCATATGAAAGAGCTTGACCTGCACATTTTGGAACAATTTTTCTATTGAGATTAGTTTTTGTTTTATTAAGGAAAATGTGAAAAAAGCAATAAACATAAATATTACACGAAAATTATAGCCATCTCTCTAACTAGCTATGTTTCTTTTACTTGCAAAAACTGTTCAAAAAGGCATTTGAACAACCCGGCAGCGTTAAGTTTGCACCTGATTTGAATGCAATGCTATAGAATGGTACCGGGTAATAAAATTAGGGTAAGTGAACATGTAGGTGATTGACGTCCGAATCACATAGAAAAAGACTGTAGCGTGATTGACGTCTGAATCAAGTAGAAACAGACAGGATTGACGTTGTGTTCTGCCTCGGTGAGGAGTCAGCGTTGCAGGTGCGAAGTATGTGGCACGAAGCACGGAGCACGAGGCGATGTTCACTCGACGGCGGTCGGCAGCAGAAAGAACGAGCGCGGACTGCAGCACGCCTTATATGCACGCGCGCCGCGGGACGCGTAGCGTACTGAGGTAGTTAAGAAACTCGGCGTTCCCAACTACCTACATGTAGGTTTCCCTTATTGTAATTAAATCTAATTTTATCTATTTCTAATTTTATGTGTTTAGTATCGCGGTAGTTGAGAACACTACGTTCACAACTACCAACGCAAATTATAAAAATGTTAACCTAGTTTTACTATATAAGAAGCAGATATTTAAATAAAAATTATTACCATTACCATAACCACCTGAACTGCCTTTCAATCAAGCAGTCCCCAAAGTGGTCCAAAATCACTAAAAACATTTGTACGGAACGGTGCGCGAGTCCGACTCGCACTTGGCCGGTTTTTTGTTTTGGGCCATGCATTTTTGTCCGTTAAATAATACTCTACCGTATAATACGCCTTCTTTGCTTGCATTCTTTGTAGGTTTATGTCAAGCACCTCTTTGGGAGGTCCATGGTTATTTGTACAGTATAGACAAATACAGGAATAATCCTGTAAAAATCCTTCTCTCTCACTCGTACCTGTGACGGACACCAGGGAGCCCAAAACACTGTTGATAAGTTCCATCACGTCTGCTTTGCCCTTGTTCTTTATCAGGGTGAAACTGAAAATAAAAAACACCAAGGAAATTACAGGGGGTCGAAAATGTCATGAATGGCTTTGAGAAAAGTATGGTACAGCGAGCCTTTATTAGTTTCTGTTTGCTCAACTTGGCGGAATGTGCCCCGAGATTATTTATTAGTGCTGCTCTAAGTGATAACTAGCGGGGAAAGGCAGGCTAAGGCAGGTCAGTGTAGGCACGACGACGAGCGAAGCGATGATTGTTTGGCTGCCGTAAGGGCTAGGCCATTCATCACGTCACGATATGTTTTAGCATTTTTTTTTTGTATTGATTTTTTGGGCTTATTTTACTCAGATTCGTTAAATCATTCGGACCTCATACAAGACAAAATTGGTCCCAAATTTCCATCTCATTTTCGTTAAAGTATATGTATAAATTACTATGAAAATAAAATAAATATAAAATAATATGATAATTCATAACTGTATATAATAATGGTGTGAAAACGAAAATTGAACATTTTAGACACTTTTAGGAGTTGCCCAAAGGGTTTCGTAAATTCTATACTATACAGTATGGTTATGATGAAGAAAACTTGCGATAACGCACCATCAACGTTTTTTAAGCATTGGTTTTGGCCAACCTTAACGCGTATATTTTTTGGCCTTATACCACAAATTAGAAAATAGGTATAACTCAGATATTTCACTCTCGCGTGTTTTCATACAGAAAACAAGAATTCCCACGTGCAAACTAACCAGTAATAAAATAATAATACCAAATATGGCCCTTTGTTGCAACCGAGCGAAAATGAACGCTTATAACGTATACCCAGAGTTGAAATTACTATATCACCACGTAATCACGCGGTCGATAATTGCGCTAGGGTTGTGTCAACGGTAAATAATGTGCATATTTTTTATAAGTTATAATGATAAATAATATGCTCATAACTTAGCGTTGTTATAAATTATGACTAATTAATTTTAGTCATAAATATTTGTTCGACTTAGCCCGATTTATTATCAGATTCAGATTTATTGTTTTCATTAATTAACCTTTTTTAATAGATTACTCTATGATATCTTGATACTCTATTATATTAATGATATAAAAAACTAGTATTTGTTCCCATTTTTGTTGTAACATTTTTTTTTAAATGCTATAGGCTAATAGCTACGCTGCCCGATATCTACAAGAAAATGGCGTGTACTTTTGAACATTATATTATAACCTACTTATTTAATTTAACTTACTGATAATGTAAACCATATTTGTTTATTTACTTGCAATAAATAAATATACAGGGCACGACAATAAATTACGAGAAACAACTAATACTGTGAAATTCAAATAAAAGAAGTATTTGTCACATATATGCATGGTTTATATTTTGTCATACACACAAACATACTGAAATACAATACTCCAAGGAAATACATGTGGGTTTCGCTGGATGCGGGTCGCCTCTATCCGGCCGATGTGGAAATCTATTGAGGAGGCCTGTGTCCCGCAATGGACCTCTATGGCTGAAATGATGATGATGATGAAGGCTACAAAGTTGTTATTTGACGAGAATGAAAAGCGTGTCGTGGCGGTGCGTTTAAGGGCCTGCTTCGTTATTCGTAAACCACGCCCCAAACGAAGAGCGGGCCAATCAGCGGAATTTGTAATAAGGGACGCATTTATTGCACGCGCGCATCAAAGAAAGAGAAAGCTAATACACTACATGCTTGGGGTTTTTTTGAGAGATGTAAAAGTACAATGAAATCGAAGATTATTATGTTTTGTTAACATTTAACTCAATCACCTAAAAGATGACATTTTTACCTAATTTTGCCGTTTATTAATCTGTCGTTTGGTCAAACTAGACAAAAAACGCAAAATGAAGACGCGTTTTCGGATAAATTTTCTAAATTTTCAACAAACGTGTTTCCGCGTCGATAACTGAATAGGTTATATGGTCAAAAAACACATATCTAAATACCAGCCTGTTTGATATACTAGATTTGACAAAAATCTCACTAAAAAATAGCTTAAATTTTCGATGCATCCCCTTAAAGCACTGTGTGTACTGGCCTTATAGGTAGGTTAACATATGATCTATGGCTATAGGGTGTACTTACAGTAGACCAAAGCAGCCTCCTCCGAAAGATCCCATCATCGTCATAACAGCCGCCCGCGCCGCGTACTGCCATTTCGCACCACTCACCTATAAAAAAAATAAAAAATATAACACAGGGACAATCTCACACCAATCGACCCAGTCCCAAACTAAGCAAAGCGTGTACTATGGGTACTAGGCGACCACATAGGCGACGATATACATAATATATATAGATACATTATAATCTATACTATTATAAAGTTGTTAAAATGAAATGTCTGTACATTGAAGATATTTTTCAAAAATTGACTGTCACGGACTATTTGGAGGCCATACTGCATTGAAAAATATTTTTTTTTTGTTTTTTTTTTGTTCGTATGTGTCGTTGTGGGGTGCATCTCACGAGATATAACAACGAAATATATAATTTCATATTAATAACGTACACTAGATATAATTAACGTTACCTATAACAACGAAATCACTAGTTTTATAAGGAATAACGGTCAATTTACATAATACTTACTTTATATATTAACTAATTATAGTTCGTATAACATACATAACGTATAACAGGTCCGACTTGGTTAGGTTAGGTACGACGACGAGCGAAGCGAGGAGGAGTGTTAGGTTGAACTGCGACCCTTACGAGCGAGCAAAGCGAGCGAGCCGCGGTGGTCAATATCGAGTTAATGTATTATTCTGCATTAGGTGCTATGAATATTATACGCTTTAATTGTTATATAAATTGGTATTATATCAAAATAACGTTATACTTAACGAAAGTAGATATTTTGTCATTATATCTTCCGTTCGTTATATCCATTGAACGTTATACTAAACAAGCTTATACAAAGTGAGCGTATATATTTTGATTGTTATATGATAAGTTCTTTTATCTCGTATTACTTACCCGTCGTTGTGTGGCTTCATCACACCTAATCGGCTAAACGGATTTCAATTATTTTTGGTACACTCGTAGCTGGGTAGTTTCTGATGGTTATAGGATACTTGTTACCCGACTACGCTGAAGAAATAAGAGGCGTTATGACTATTCCTCCTCCGCGAACATCGGGCATCTTCTACTACTAAAATACATAGAAAACAGCTAAGACCCAGGAACAAACGTTCGTGCTCATCACACAAACACTTGCCCTGGCCGGGATTCGAACCCGGGACCGCCAGCTTCGTAGGCCGTAATGCAACCCACTGAGCCAAACCTGTAGTAAAATGAACGACACATTCTCGTGAATTTCGTTGAAGAAGTTGAGAGCACCTTGTAGATTTGTACCTAAATGAATATTTGAAAATTTTAAATTGATATTGTACTAACACTCTATCCTTTATACAAGAAGGATTTATATTGACAATCGAAGGAAATCAATATTAGCATACCCGTGAGAAGTGTGTATGTCTACCAGTAAAAATATAGTTATATGTTTATAGAACATAGCAGAGAACATATTGAAAAGTTTTTTATTATGTTAATGATGAATTATCATAATAATGTATTTTTCACGCTATAAAACGAATACATTATGTTATAATTTAATAAGTGGACTAAATTATTAGTAAATTAAATTAAAACTATAATAAATCTAAAAAGTTGTGCCCCCGCGGCATGGTGCCGAAGATGCTGGCAGCATTTCCACGCTGTATAGCAATACTAATACGTTGTGCAAGGTCGCTGCCAGCTCTTCGGTCACCAGTCGATTCGAACACTCTTTTTTGGAGATCTTTAAATAGTTTGTGGGCGCTGGGACCCCACGGACCTAAGGTCTTGACCCCGAAAGGAGTAAAATTATACTTGGGGCCGAGATCCCTGTACTTATGATTCTTAAGTTTTTCGGCCGCCTCTGCTGCCGCCCCTGCTCTGCACGATGTTCCGTGGAGATGAGACGGGACCAGTGTATCGAAGCAGGTCGCGTCCCACAACTAGCACCCGGTCCAACTTCCACGGAATCAGCGATATTCCGTGAGGTCTCTTGCCGTCATCACGCGCAATACCCGGTGGCTCTAGGATGGCCGGTACGTCGACGGTGGCAAGAGACCGGCGGATTATGTCATTAAAGGCGGCGTGTCTGGAGAAACGGCCGGCGCTTCTCTGACAGGAAAGTCCGTGGTGTCCCAGCGAATCGACCTCACTGCCACAGGGGCATCTATGTGGACTACAAATCTGAACTCCAAGCCGCAGGCAGGTCGCTATCCGGAAGGTGTCGGGTTCCATAAAGGTTCCAGTATTGGTAGACGGGTATGCCTGAAGCCAATGACCTGATTCCTTGGAGCCAGCCGCTAGAAGTCTGGCTCGTTTTGGACCTATGCTGCGGCTTAGAAGGGAATCGTAAGTTATTTTAGAAATAACCTCGTCCCAGGCCCTTTGGGATTTTAAATTTTGGGGGAAATCATTACCCGGGCAAGCAATGGACCAAGCATTCTTGGCCTCCGTTAAGCCCGCAGTCTCATAGTTTAAAGGAGTGGCCTTTAGTATTTTATCTATGAGATCTGCCGAGCTGTGGACGGATGACAAGAAGGCTGGTGCGGATATGGATGAAATTTTGCGCGTCCCTAACCCACCAAAGCGAATAGGAAGGGACGCTTGAGTCCGGGATTTTTCGCTGAGCTGAATATTCAGGATGAATTCCAGGATCGCTTTGATTAAATCGTCCATTTCAACTAATGCATTTTGAAATTTGGTAAATGGACAGCAGCGAAGTACGTAAGTAAATTTTGGGACGAAAAGACAGAATTTTAAAATTGAAAATGCGTCATGAGTGCTAATTTCGAGAAGACGACTTTCGTGATTTTTGAATTTAGAAATGGACTCAGACAAATAGTTCGAAAAGGATTCTTCAAAAATAGGGGCCCTAGGAGGAAAAGGAAATTTCTATCGACAATTTTAATGTCGGGTGTAAGAGCATCAAATTTTTGTTTTGTATCGAGACAATTAAGTGCAGGATTTTGAATAAAAAGTTCGCACTTACTGAAATTTAGGTCTAAGCCAATAAATAGATTGAAATTTCGAATTAATTGTTGCAAGGTCAGACAGTACGGTGTTCAAGTCGCCTCCTAGGGTTTCGTCGTCGAGATACCAAGCATTAAATTTTGATTTTAAATTTTGTATGACCGGATTAATGGCTAAGCTGAAAATTGCTGGCCCGAGAGGATCGCCCTGCGGGCAGCCTACTTCAGAAGAAAGAACATTATCGCGGTAAATTAAATTTGAAGGCTCTGCATAACAATGGAGGAGGTAATTGTAAAGTTCAGGAATATTATTCTTAATTTCTGCCAGCAGAGCGTCTCTGTTTATGGAATTGAAGGCATTTTTACATCAATTTTGACCAAAACATCGCAAGGTTCGTGGGAGAGGTATGAACGCAAGACATGGACGGCTGCCTCGCACCCTGCTTTTGTGCCAAATCCGAGTTGAATTGGTTCAAAAGTGTTTGTAAACTAGAGACTATATATCTAACTGCAATTTTGGAAGCGAGACTACTAACATAAATGCTGATCTTAACAATCGCTATATAATTAAATAGCAAAATAAATTAAGATATTTGATATTCTGTGTGCACCATACAGATAATTAGATGTGTATAATATACGAGACAGTCATATAAATTAGAATTTTATTGTCAACAATGACTGTATATGTTAAAGTAATAATGAATATCTAACGTTCATATCTAACTAAAACCAAGGACCATTAAAACAAGAGGACTGACAGTTGCCATACTTTTGGTCGTGTTCCGATCGCATGGAGATATTCTGGCAAAAACTAGATGGCGCTTTAAAACTAAACATTTAACGATGTTATAATTGAATAAAGAAACAGTATAGTAGCCATTAGTTTGCAAATGGCTAATCATAAATATATCATAACATTTAAATACTGTGTCACGCTTGCAAAGTTGAATAATTTTAAAATATAATTCTTATACATAGATGGCGTTGTACATATCGAGGAACGGTTTTTTGTATGGAGATGGTCAGTCCTCTTGTTTTAATGGTATAGGGGGCAAACGAGCAGACGGGTTGCCTGATGGTAAGCGATCACCGTCGCCCATAGACACTTGCATCATCGGAGGAGTCACAAGTGCGTTGCCGGCCTTTCAGGTAGGAGTACGCTCGTTTCTTGAAGGGTTATGTTTTATAGTTTTTCAACTGCGCAAGCGTGACACAGTATTTAAATATTACAATTTATTTATTACTAGAAGATGCCCGCAACTTTGTTCGCGGAGGAGAAAAATTCATAACCCCTCGTTTTTTCTTCAGCGTAGTCGAGTAAAAAGTATCCTATACTATAACCACCTGGAGATACCCAGCTACCTGTGTAACAAAAATTGTTGAAATCTGTTTAGCCGATTTTGCGTGATCAAGCCACAACGACACATATGTACAAACATACAAATAGTGCATAACCATCGATTTTTTGAAAATATCTTCAATGTACAGACATTTCATTTTTACAAGTTTATAATAGTATAGCAATAACATCGTTAAATACTTAGGTTTGAAGCGCCATCTATCTAGTTTTCGCCAGAATAACTCCTCGCGATCAGAACACGATCCAAAGTATGGCAAGTGTCAGTCCTCTTGTTTTAATGGTCCCTGGTGTAAAATAATTTATTTTGGCTGTCAAATGTTCTATTCATTACCTACTATTGATAACACAATTCCTGGGTTTTCAGATAAAGAGAAAAACACATTCGCGTGCGGCCAAATTGCAGCCATTCAAAACAAAATGGCGGCAGTTTGCAGCAAATGACAGCTAATCTCCGCATACATTGGTAAATAGTATAATTTAACTAATTGACTCCGTAACCGGCTATCTATTATTCAATTTGTTTACATCAGAGCAGACCTTGACTTTGAAATGGTAGTAAGCTAAAGATAGGTTGGCAATTAGGTAAATAGGCACGGATTCAAAAGATAAAACGTAATACTGGCGCCACTGTCTTTACTCAATGCCTCCTTACTTCCCCTAAATAGTATTTTTTCGTAGTTTTTTCTCCTAAATAGTATTAATTCGCGGTCCCTATGGCAGCGACTAACGCAGGGGCTCGAGCACCTCTACGCAGAATGTGTGTGCAATACAATAAAAGCCTGGTCTCGGTTGATATATTTTGTAACAAGCGTGCCAGTTTCAGGCGCAAAGTAAACCTTCTCCTGTAGTATATTCATGTTACTTCTAAACTATTTATTTGTTATTATATACGTTCTCAAGAATTGTACTCTTTTGCTCTTAATTTACAATGTGCTAATTGTCCTGAATTAATAATTGTATCGGCCTAACCTTTTTTTATATAGTTCCATAATGTATTGATCCAGTGTTGTTTATGGCAATGCCACCTTACTCACTTGCACAAAATCTCGGTGGGATCTGTGTTAGGATATAGGCTATACCTTATTTAAGAATTCTTTTCATGTGTTACTGTTCTGTCTATGTCTGTTTTTTTCCTCAATAAAGAAAATAAATAAATAAATAGTAAATAGTAAACAACATTCTAACCTAAAATATATTGCATTTAATGCCAATCCCAGCTGTTTTCAAGGAAATAAATTTAATGTATGAAAGTGGCAACGAGGTATACGTATTGCAATTGGCTTGTTTCTTAGATGAAAAAAGTAGCTAAGTGCGTATCGGTCTTGCGCACGAACAACCACACAAAAAAAAATCTGAGAAGAACACATTTTCTGTACGAGAACCGACTTAAAATTTTGACTTCTTTTTTATTATTTGCTGTCATAGTTTGTAGGGTTCCGTACCCAAAGGGTAAAACGGGACCCGATTATTAAGACTCCGCTGTTTGTCTATCCGTCTGCCACGAGGCAGTTGAAATTTTTAGAGATGATGTATTTCTTGTGCCGCTATAACAACAAATACTAAAAACAGTTTAGTTTTATGTCTGTCTGTCTATGTCAGTAACCAATTTAAAATGATCGAACACCGCGTACATTTTGTTTAGGAGTAGGGGTCTGCTAACACTGGATTTTTATAGATACGGCCGTTTGTGGCGTATATTTTTTACGGAACACTTGGTGCGCGAGTCCGACTCGCACTTAAACGGTTTTATGTAATAAATGGCAAATGCGCAGACGAGCCATCTGATGGAAAGTGGTCATCGTCGCCCATGGATATGTGCAACACCGGAAGAATCGCCCACACATTGGCAAACTTTGAGTGTCCTGTAAACTCGCTTCTTGAAGAATCCTCTGGAACCATCTCAGGGGGATGGTTACTCCACAACTTGCATGTAAGTGGTAAAAATGAGCGCCACGGTGACACGGTGTGAAGTATTGCCTCGTTTTGTTGAGCACCCCGAGCTTTTTAGAAGCCAGTTTGGCTTAGTACTACTTATATTTCATGTGCTACGACCTGAAAATGAATCCGAGCCTACTACATAAAGTGCCTTTAATGTTTTCCTTTTTAATGCGATGTTACTTTTTTGCTACGAAACGTGGAAAGTGTCAAAAGAGCTGACGAAAAAATTTAAAGTCTTCGTCAACAAGCCCCTTATTAGTAGTAGTAGTCGATCTTTCGCATATTCTGGCCAAACACATTACGCAACGAAGACCTGTGGAGCATATGCATTGTCATGGACATTGCGACACGTAAATGAAGATGGAGGACACACTAATCGCTTTCGAGTGGACGCCACTGGACGGAAGGCGAAACTGCGGACGTCCTGCACTGTACACTCATGACTGTGTACCGTCGACAGCGAGCTGCGAGCCGTTAAACTGAGGGGCTACTCTGAAACCCGAAAAACGAAGTTCGTATGGCGCCATACCGCTCACTCAAATACAGCTTAACATGAAAGCGAGAGGGACGGCACGTTGTGAAGTTCGAATTTCGAGTTTTGGAGTAACCCCCATAGAGCTGGAGCGAGGCCAAAAGTCTTGGTGAGGATAGTAGCGTTGTGCGAGCTTATGAAGGCCCTCTGCACTTCTGGGGTACCCTAAGATACAACAACATACGTAGAACTCACCCCATAAGTGCTCCCGGAGTTAAAAGCCAGCCAGCCCCACCACAGCACAAAGGTGCCCATGACTGCATTGACCGGGTTTCCCAGGGGCAGGGGCGCTGTCCCTTTGGCGTAGCGGCCTAGGCGAGGACCCAGCATCAAGGCGGAGGCGAAGGCTGATGCCCCACCTGAGGGAACATGGTTTCTGGTGAAGATACATTAATAACTACAGTCTAAAACGAAGCTCGTAATTCGAAGTTCGTATAGCGTCCCTCTTGCTTTCTTGTTAAATAAATTGTATTTACGTGAGTGGGACGTTGCTATACGAACTTCGAATTTGGAACTCCAGAGCTGAAGACCTACAGCTTTTATTGAGCTTGAAATAAGAACTACACATCACCACAAGATCAGTCGACTATTGAAACGACCAATCAGTTATGAACACTACGATAAATGTGATGATGGAAGGCCCCGCGTCGTATACTCAGATAACGGACGGAAAAAGTTCGACCGCAAAACCCAACCAATATTAACAAAAACCTTAGTATTTTGTTTAGTACAAGGAAGTGCAAAGGAACCTGCAAAAGTAACCAACTTAATAGCCTTCTAGCGAATTTGTGTAACGATCAGATGTTAAAACAAATACCCAATATTGCCAAACTTGTTTCTTACTCCGACAACGGCACAAACTTCCACGGTGTGGTTATGTACCTGCGTATAGAACTGCGTGCCGCATGTGGATCTGAGCGCTGCTTTGTAGCAACAATGTATGGAATGTGGTATAGACCTATCGTTTAACTGAGTCGTTGTCTGCGGTATAGTAAGGCGCTGGGATATGGCGAAAAGAAGGTCAAGTAGCAAGTGGAATGTGTAGCCAGGTAAGTAATTCTTCCTAGCCCTTCGGTAGCTACGCCAGTGTGTCGCGCGCTTTCCTTTTACCGCAAGTGACGAACGACTCAGTTACGCGGAATCCTTATATTTACTTCTGGTGGGCGCGAAAAGTTGGCTGTGATCCGTGCATCATATTGGTAACATTAAGTAACAAACTTCGGCCACTGCGAGGAAATATTTACAACAGTCACCAGTTATCACAGATTTCTTTAAACGTTCCTTCAATGCCTAAACACTCTCTGCGTCCCCGAAAACAACCTCTGCTCAGCCTTGCGCGCGCACCAGGGCACTTTCTAACTCACCACTCCACCGCGCTCTGCGGCTCATTAACAATATATTGGACCAGGACGAAACTCTTGATCTTTTCTCGACCTCCGAGCCGAGATTTGTAGCCACTGCCGGGGATTATCGGGGACATTTTTCAGCCATAAATTTGTAACATTCGAATTTTACTGTGCTCTGTCTCTTTCACATGCATATAAAAAAACGAGTGAAAAGTACAAACCCCTAAAATTTAAAGATATTTGTAATAAACTGCTACTTTTAATAATTGTAACTTTTAAAATGTTTACCATTTGATTCATTTTAAATAATAAACGTTATTACAATTTATTTATGTTCATTTCTATGTCTCCTAAGTAATATGTGTTCTCACTGCTGAGGTGAAAAGTTATGTGTGCTACACGAGACCAAATTTTTTTCTGTTGAGTCCCTCACTACGCTCAGGATTCACTTTGAATCACTCGCTACGCTCGTGAATCAATCATAGGATCCTTCGCTTGCTAGGGACTCAAAATCGGCACTCGAAACGAAAAACAACTTTGCTCTCTTGTTGCACAAATTACTATTTATTTATTTATTTAGTTTCTCAAATGTACCCGTACATATGAAACAAACAAAAGTTAAGGTGCACAGATCCAGCGCCAGCTATGTCAACAGCGCCCAGCCTATTGAGCAAGCTGAGATAGAAGCTGAGATAACGGAACCAACTTCAGTGGGGTACCGGTCCATATCTGTTCGGCGCCTTAAGTTAAATCAAGTTGGGTTATGATTATAAGCTAAATATTACCGATAAGGTGCACAGGTCCCGAGCCAGCAATATCCACAGCTCCTAGTCGATTAAGGAAGCCGTGGGAGCCCCACACCCAGCCCGCTGGCACGCAGTAGACCACAGTGTTCAGGAAAGAAAAGAGACAGTAAGCCTTGAAGTTGCATCTGAAACAATTTGGAGTTCATTAGCTTTTCCCGGAATAGGCTTTTGCATGATTTTTTTAAGTGAAAACTTCTTTAGCGGCGCTGTGTACTTTTTGTGATTGAGAAAAAAAGTTAAACTCGCGAGAGATCACGTGACTGACAGATTTCTTATCACTTTTCTTAACAAAGTATGAAACCACAGTAAAACAGATTTCAAAAAGTAAAATTAAAAATATAAATCTACCAAGAAATACGCATGATTAAGGCATTTTAAACTACTAATTATAAAGCGATTTGACAAAGAGGTTCAACATGTACCTACTGTTACGTCATTGTGCACACCGGCCATATAAACTCCGTATTAAAATGGTATTAAATTCTGTTTTGCTAGAAAGAGATAGAATAATTGTTTGATGGCTTATATTTTGGATATTTTTATAGTTATTCGAAAAATTATTGTTGTCTACTGTTTGTTACATGAATGAGCTTTAAATAAAGCGAAAATAAAAATTAATGCATATTCCCTATTCACCAATTTTTTGTCATTGGTAAATCAAAAATAACTTCAACAAAAAGCTGTGTGCCTTATATCCCTTGCCTCTGGTTGGTTTATACGTATGTCCTTGTTAAGTTTCTCATAATTTATTTTTACATTTATTTCATCCGGAAGTCTAGTAAAAAAGATATCGAAGGATACACAAACTTAGTATATTTACGATGATGACACGAGTGAAGTCAGTCTTAGCTCTTCTATAGTTTGTTCTCTTAGGTATTTAAGAAACTGTTTAAAAAAACCACGTACCTCGTATCATTCCGCCGATCAAGGTAACCTTTTGTATCTATGGTACGCTCCACTGGCTGAAAGACTCTAGTCACGTACTTTTTGATTGACCTTTATTTAAATACCTAAACGAACAGAACAGAGGGACTACTCCGAAATCCGAAAAACGAAGTTGGTATGCCGCCGTCCCACTCACTCAAATACAGCATAACATAAGAGCGAGAGGGACAGAACGTTGCGTTCGAGTTTTTTTTAATTTATTTAATTTATAAAAATTACACTTTACATAGTCATTATTACTCGCCAAACGTAGTAACCCCTCAGGTCCTGCAGTGCTATACCAAATACGTAAGGGGGAGGGATATTTGAAATAAGTTTCTGTCAAAAATGTCAAACTTTTATTGCCAGCTGTACTTTTTTTTAACACCCTTTCAACTACTCATCCGAGACGATCCTAAAGAGCCCAAACTCAGTAGGATTGCGTTATTTTATTAAATAGTTCCTATGACCACCTTCCTGCTCCATCATCAGATCAACTCGATGGTATCATACCTGAGCAAACCCGTCTCTCCATGTTATTATCGCTAAGATATCAAATGCCGGGTACAGCGAAGTGGTGAGTCAACGCGGCATACCTGCGGCCACCCATCGGGCCGCCGATCTGCGGATGGTTCCCACCGTGAAAATAACCCAATTAATTCGGCTCTCGCATCGACAGACTTCACTTGTATAATTTCTTTAATGTAACATTTAAATATTTAATTAAATTAGTTTTTATTTAATCGTATGGCGTTACACGATCATTCATACAGGTCAAATACATTGATATTATAAATCCAGTTTAAGATCCCTTAGCCATACAATGGCTTCGTCACTGAGGGAGATCAGATCTTCAGGAGGGCCGCCAGTATAGCGCGTTATGGGGCAGTCGTGGATGATGTGCTGGATGGTTTGCTCCTCAGCTCCGCAGGCGCAGGCAGGAGAGTCGACCCACCCGCAGCGGTGTTTGTACTGAGCGCAGCGACCGTGCCCAGTGCGAGGTCTATTTAAGTTGCAACCCTTTAATTAGAGAGCCCGGGATAATCTCGCCGCCAAGTTTTCCTCCCATAGCCGAGTTCCACATCTGCAACCATGCCTGTTTGAGGTCGAAGCGGTCTTCAAGCAGTTTTGAGGCAATGTTGTACGATGCATTCCTTGACTTCAGGCGGCGTGTGGTGGGACCAAAAAACTCCGAGTTAATGGGGAGGCTTGGGTTTTTTCGTATTTTTAGGGCTTCTTTTACAAGGGCCTCGTTCCTCCTGAGTTCAGGTGGGGGGATCCGGCAGAGCACTGGTGGCCAGTAGCAGGAGGTCCTAGAGATAATCCGCATGGCCTTGTTCAGCTCGACGTCAACTTTAGCGGTGTGGACACTTCCTAACCAGACCGGCGCACAGTATTCGGCCGTGGAGTACACCATTGATAGCGTGGACGTGCGCAGTACTTCAGAACTTGCTCCCCAAGTAGTACCGCTTAGTTTTTGTATAATATTGTTACGGGTCTGGAGTTTGTGAGCTGTGATGGTAAGGTGCTGCTTGAATATCAGAGACCGATCGAGAGTGACGCCGAGGTATTTTGGAGTAAAGTTGTGCTTTAGGGTGGAACCATAGTTTCCAGGTTTGTGAAGTCTTTGTCCTGTGACACGAGGCAAATATCGTCGGCGTACACAAATATTCTAGCCGCGGTGTGTGGCAAATCGTGGATATAGAGATTGAAAAGGATGGGTGCCAATACGGAGCCCTGAGGGAGGCCGTTGCTTAAGCTACGAACTCCGCTGACCTCGGAACCTAGATGTACAACGAAACGACGCTGGGTCAGCATGTTGGATATCAGGTTGGCAATTGTCAGGGAGGGGACTACCGAGAGTAGTTTGAAAATTAGTCCCTGTCTCCAGACAGTGTCGTAGGCTGCAGTGAGGTCGACAAACGCTGCCCCTGATTTTAGACCTTTTTTGGAACCCAGTCTCTAGGTGCGTGGTCAAGGACAGGACTTGGTCTATGCAGTTACGTCCAGCTCTGAAGCCCGCTTGCTCCGCTGGAACTACCCTATCTATGAGGGGGGCTATTCGTATGTATAGTAACTTTTCCAGCAGTTTATAGCAGTTACTCAGCAGGGCGATTGGGCGGTAGCTGTCAGGATTGTCGACTTTTTTACCTGGTTTCAGTAGCGCAATAACCTTGGGCTCCTTAAAGGCTCTGGGTAGCTTGTTGGACCTAAGGACGTCTGATAGGAAAAGAGACAACCATTTAATGGCTTTGGGACCCAGTCTGCACAGGAACTCGTTGTAGATCCCATCTGCTCCGACCACTTTTCCAGTTTGTAAGCCTTTAATGGCAGAGTGGGTTTCTTCAAATGTGAAAGGTCTTGCCAGTTCTAGATCCTGAATAAGGTTAGACTTGAGCTCCTTCATCCTTTTCTTGATTTTTTTGGTCTCCAGTTTTTCACCTTTCGCTCTAGAGATGGAAACTATCCTATTTGCAATTTCGTTCGGGTGTATTGCGGTGGACGGCCGTGGAGCTGACAATTTCCCCGTGAGTTTATTGAGCACGCTCCACTCCTTGCGACTAGAACGCTTGAAGTTCATCGACTGTAATTAAATTAGTTCATAGGTAGTTAACTGGACTCGCATTCATTCATCTCCACTTCCAGCTGCCCCCAAACTATAAGTTACTATTGCATTGTCACCGAACTTAAATAAATATGCAAACTTTTATGTCAATCGGAAACCGCGAAGGGAAGCAGGTCAAATTTAACTTGCAAGATTCCATCCGAACAAACATACTTTGCAAGTTAAATAAACGCTTGTAAAAATAAAAATATATATATATTTTTGGGTTCCTTGATAAGTTAATTAACAAAATGGGTGTCGTTTTAATATTACTTGGGAATTAGAAGTGTTTTCAACTGTTACTAGTAGTAAACAAATAGGAAGACTATCTTGGCAACGTAACTACCGGTATTGGTAACATTGGAGGAAAATGGCGTCTAATATTTCATGTAAGTATTGCATAGAACGGCCAGATAAGTATAGGCAAACGAGATGAATACTAGTTCTCCTTTCCTTGTAACCAAGGTCAAGCTTTATACTTTTTCTACAAGTGTTTCCTTCATTTAGGATTGCCAGGCCTCCAGACAAAACCGGACACAGTCAGACTTTTTAGTTACATACTACATAAACCCTCCTGGTTTTCAATACTGGCTCTTATGTACTTACCATTTATTTATTGTTTAAAGGACCTTTACAAAGATGTGCATATCGGCCCTGTAAAAGCCAAAACCATCACAAACAAGGCTCTTATACCAGTTGAACTGTTTCTATTTATTAATTTTAATAAACTATAAAATCAGGCGGTTTCCGCCCTGCCCAGGTTTTGTTAGGCTTTTTAAGGACCAAAAATGTATAAAATTTAAGAAGATTTCATGTGGTAAATGTTAAAATAGCCTTATTTTACAAAGAATATGAAAATATTTTCAAAAGAATTGTCGTGTTATACTAAGACTAAAAAACCGGCAAAGTGCGAGTCGGACTCGCGTACAAGATATACGCTACAAACGGCCGTAGCTATGTAAATCCAGTGTTAGCAGAGCCCTACTCCTAAGCAAAATGTACGTGTTGTTCGGTCATTTTATATTGGTTATGGACATAGACAGATATAAAATTAAATTATACTTTTTATAGTAGTTGTTGTTATAACGACAATAGAAATACATCATCTGTGAAAAGTTTAACTGTCTCGCTATCACGGTTCATGAGATACAGCCTGGTGAAAGACGGACAGCGGAGTCTTAGTAATAGGATCCCGTTTTACATTAGGGTGTCTGGCTTTTTTAGGGAAATTTCATTGGTCCCCAGCCCCGGTTGCCCTCGCCTAAATATGGCCCTGCTCTCTGTACATCTGTCACTCTTCGTTCAGGATAGGACAGCGATATTATACAGATTGACATCTGTATAATATATCTGTCCATCGTTAAGTGTGAATGTAAGTCTGTCTGTCTATCTCACCTTTCTGACAATGGTGGTGGCGGTGGTAGCAAAAGACAGTTGGAACAGGAAGGAGGCGAACACTGGGCCCATCAGCGCATCGCCACCGAGCGGGTTGGTGAAAAAGTAACCTAACCCAACCTAACTCCTATGAAGGAGTTCGAGGACCTTGCCCGAAGGCGAGAGAGGGTAGGGCGCCTCGTCACCTGTCTGTCAATTTATCTATCTGTAATCTCACTATGGCATCTAAGAGGCTCCCAATCTATATCTTTTGGGAGCCCAAACCAACCTCACCTGCTCGTGGTGCAAGCTGCTGACCAACGGACGAGGCACTGGTGACTCGCCAACCAACACCGGACGAACTTGGCGGGTTACGGTCCAAACCTTCATGGAATGTCAACTTTGGAATATTATTGAGGAGGCCTGTGTCCAGCACTGGACGTCCTATGACTGAAATGATTAATCTCACTATCTTTATCCTCGTCTCCGTGTCTCTCTGTCTGTCTCTGTTTATTTCTGATGACTCTCTAAGTTTCAGATTCAATGCCTCAGTATCTCTGTCTCTTTCTGTACATCTGTCTGTCTCGCCCCGTGTGTCTATCTGTATATACTGCCCCGCTTAGTCGCAAGGTGATATCTCTGAGATACGTCCTTTTAGTTTTTTCGCACCATTCGAAACTTATAATAATATCGCATCGAATGGTATAAGGCAAATAGCGGTCTCTATAATTTATAACGTTAAATGTACCATGTAAGAAGTTTTTTTCTGTCTAAAATCAATTTTTATTTTTATGAAGCCAAGTGCCGTATACGAGCATTGTCATAGGCTGGAAACCTTTTGAAATTATTGACCACAACACGATTAAATTTCTAAAGTAATAGGCTGTAAAATTGTGCGAAAATACAATTTACAAAAAGTCGATTTTCTCAAAACTTACTCCATTTGAGATAGCGCTTTTAGGCTTATCTGGGCAGCATATCTCTGTCTCACCTTTCAGCCATGGCGCCGCTGACGATGGTGGTCGCGGTGGTGGCAAAAGACAGTTGGAACAGGAACGAGGCGAACACTGGACCCATCAGCGCATCGCCAACCGGAGGGTCCACGAGAAAATCGCCAACTCCTATGAAGGGGTTCGAGTATGGGCCTTGGCCGAAGGACATGCCATATCCAAATATCCAGTACGTCAGACCTGATGAAGAGAAATGGATCAAGATGAGTCAACAAAGAGTCTTGATTTTACAATTTTGCCCTGCCCTAGGATTCGCTCTTTGCTTTCTGGCTTAGTACATCTATACTGCATGTATATTATAAAGTAGAAAATATATTATAAAGTTGTACAAACAAAATGTCTATACATTGAACACATTTAAAAAAAAATTGTAACGGTTTTTTGGAGGTCACTGAAATGAACAATGTTTTTTTTACTAGAAAGGCACCTTCGTTCGCGGAGGAGAAAAGGTCATAACCCCTCGTTTTTTCTTCAGCGTAGTCGGCTAATTAGTATCCTATAACCATCTGTGGATACCCAGCTACCAGTGTACGAAAAATTGTTGATATCCGTTTAGCCGATTTTGCGTGATAAAGCCACAACGACACATACAAATCAACAAAAATCGAAATAAATAATTGTTTTATATTCAGTAACCTCCAAATAGTCCGTTAGGACAAACTTTTTTTAAAATGTTTTCAATGTACAGACATTTTATTTTTATAATAGTAGATATATAATATAATACATACAATAAATAAAGTTTTTTTAAAAACGTCCGACTTGAGAAGCTCCTCCTGTTATTAAGATGGTTAATATATTTTAGTATTTTCTTGTAGCTGTACACTGTTTTTTAACCGGCTGCATCGAAATGAATGCAAGGGTGCATTTCCACTGAAACAGAGTTTGTGAAACGCACCCTTAGGGTGATTGTGCACTACAAAGAATATTACTGTCCGGTAGTCCGATTTTCACACTCCCATATTAAATTTAAACTACTTTGTGAAAAATCGATCGCTCTAAGGGTGCGTTGCTACTGAAGCGGTGGTGTTGTTTTTTCAGCGACGCAGCCTTATTGGTCCAGTTTGCACAGCTCTGTTTCAGAGAAATGCACCCTTACATTCCGTTTGATGCAGCCTGTTAAAAAAACATACAGTTTACATAGCAGCTACACGGATATTAATATACACATATTAACCGACTTAAAAACACGAGGAGCTTCTCAAGTTGGATGTTTTTTATAACACTTTATTTATTGTATGTATTACATTACATCTATACTATTTATAAAGTTGTGAAAGTGAAATGTTTGTACATCGAAGTTATTTTCAAATAGTCCGTTACACTTGTAAAGGTGCGTCCACATTTGTATCATTTGCCCGTATCAGATCATCGTCGCGTAGCATGATCGCGTGTCACGATCACGCGTTTGGACGTTGCGCCGATCCGATCACTCGAAATCCATTTGATATGCGTATCACACACTTGTATCGGAAGAGTGCGGCATTATCGGCGCGCCGACAGTAAGCGTCCAAGCAGCACGATACGCAGTCATGCTACGGCACGGTGATCGGATACGAGCAAATGATACAAGTGTGGACGCAGTATAAGGCCGGCAACGCATTTGTGACTCCTCTGGTGATGCAACTGATGCAAGTGTGGGCGACGGTAATCGCTTACCGTCAGGCGGCCCGTCTGCTCGTTTGCCTCCTATGTCATAAAAAAAATGTTAAAACAAAACCTTTACCTGACATTATACACTCAAAAAGACTTACCGCCGAGAGAAATGTCTGCCAGATTCTTCATCATAATGTTAGCTTCGTTTTTTATAGAGACGCAACCGGATTCCAGCATACCGAAACCTAAAATATATATGACAATTAAATCTAGGTCCGGAGGGGTCACCTGAATCATGAAATTAGAAGTTCGAATCATGCTGTACCTCTTTGAGTGAGCGGGACAGCGTCATACGAATTTAAGATTTCTAGTTTCAGAGTAGCTCCTCAGATCTTACATGAAAATAGAAAGACTGAGAAAAAAATACTTTTTTGTGATTGGTCTTTATTGCCGATATTTTATGATTTTTTTTTTGCCTGTGAACTGTGCAAATGTCTTGACGTGTGGTTATTTTTTTTAATCAATACGATGTAAAAAATAACTACCTGTACATTCTGAGTTGACATAACCTTTATAGTTATTTGTGCAACAAGAGAGATGGCTGTGACATACGGACGGACGGACATGACAAAAATAAAAAGGAAATCATTAGTAATTCGATAGTTTAATTATCGCTCCTAAATCTTGTATTATGCGTATCAAAACGTGTAATGGTAATGGTATACTTCATTTTTCGGCGTCTAATTGGAAAATCGAAATTCGAATAAGTCTGTCACTCGGTTTCTGTATAAGGATATGAATAAATAAAAAATAAAAAAAATAAAAAAAAATAAAAAGCTTTTATTTCAGACCAAATTGATCCATAGAATATTAGTAACAAAATTAAACTTAACACTATGTTAGTAGTACACAACTTACAAACTAAAAATACTAAATTAATGTTATTTTACGTTCCCGCTTACAGGAGCAGGAATAAATAAATAAATAAATAAATATAACAGGACAATTTTACACAAATCGAACTAGTCCCATGGTAAGCTCAATAAGGCTTGTGTTATGGGTACTAGACGACGATATATTTAATAGATATATTTACTTATATACATAGAAAACATCCAAGACTCAGGAACAAATATTCATGCTCATCACACAAATATTTGCCCTTGCCGGGATTTGAACCCAGGGCCTTCAGCTTCACAGGCAACGTTACTCCCACTGAGCCAAACCGGTCGTCAAATGAATGAGACAGACCACTTCCAAGTTCAAATATTTCGGTTTCTGATTCAAATTAAAGGCAGTCACAGTATGAAAACCGGCCAAGAGCATGTCGGAACATGCTCAATGTAGGGTTCCGCAGCCTTTTATACAAAAACATGCACAAAAAATACGATATGAAAATAAAACACTAACAAAAGAGCGTATCTCCACGGAACTTACGTCTTTTGGTTGACAATCGCAGTTTTTTGGCAATAACTCAAAAACGGTATATTCGATCATGTTCAAAACAACTCGTATCAACGGCTGCGGAACCATACACTGAGCATGGTCCGACATGCTCTTGGGCTGTTTTTTACCTGTTTAGTACGGAACCCTAAAAAAGATTGGGATCTCTGAACTAGGATAATTAATGATTTAAGAATAAGACTCACCTGTCTGCATCGTAAATATGATGAAAGAAGAGGTCAAAATCCAATTAGTATCTTCCAGATCGATTTCGAAATTCCCCTGCAGATTTACGGTACTATTCGTGAGGTTGGGCGAGCGCAGAAACGTACGCGGCTCCGCCGCATACGACGACCAGTTCGACTCCATGGAGATCTTGCTGCAGTTTTGTCGTTTCGATGAAGTTTTGATCAGAATATTGCACGTGTAAATATGGTTACATTTTTAAGTAGTGAGGCATTTTTGCGTTGTTCTTTGCTTGTTGATTGGAATAAAACACTTGAAGCTGTTCTTGAAACAATTTAAAGAGTCCCACGCAAACTCATATTTTTCTTTACTGTACCAATTATAATAAACTTTTCTCGGACGTTAATAAAAAAAAGGTTTTTTTTATTTATTGCCTATGTCCGAAATCTGTATCAACTTTCCTTACACATTTCTAACTTTAAAAAAGTCAACGTTTACGAATCCGTGAAAATTTAAAACAAATACATTACAGACGCGACATGAAACGTATTGTGTCGCTAAAATCGTTTAGCGATTTCTGTGACTAATGGCAGGAAACGTGTCGGATGTGAATGAAGCGCTTCAGCGGTTCTCGCGACTTATATACCGCATATGGCGTGACGAGTCACTGAAGGCATTGCAGGTTGCAATAACAGAGTAAGAGTATAAACAGTAACACAAGTTCATCGTAAATCGCAAGTTTTTTGACTTGATAACGTCTTATAAATCGATGAACGCCGGCTGCACGCTCGAAAAAGACTCATTGTCACGTTCCATCTGAGCCGAGCGTGCTAGCGGGAGCGCGGACCAAGTGATAGAGAGGCAGCCTCGGTCTAAACGTTCGGCTTGTGAATTCATAAAAGTATGCAATTCTTCATCAATGTTTTCTTATGACGTTATCACGTAAAATTATCGTCCGTAATCCGACTTTACAGACAACCAATTTTTTTATGTTACGAGTGGCAAACGGGCAAACGAGCCACCTGATGGATAGTCGTCATCGTCGCCCATGGATGTATGTGCAACACCGGAGGAATCGCCCACACATTGCCAACCTTTTAGTGCCCTATTAACTCGCTTCTTGAAGAATCCCTTGTTTTAGCGCTCTGGAAACACCTCAGGGGGAAGGTCATTCCATATTTTGTAAGTACGTGGTAAAAATGAGCGTGATGCCCGTTTATTTTTGGGATTTCAAGCATCCGGATAGTGTGTATGTACTTTGTCTCTGAGGCGGAAGTTACATGAGATACAGAAAGAGATTAAATATCCAAATCTAATGACCATTACTTATTAATACATTATTAATTGTTTTATTTAAATAAGTAATAATAATCGCGGAAACAGAAGAAAATATATAATAACTACCTACATAATTCAGTTTCTTCAATATATACATTATACACAATTGATCTTATTTTGTCGTCGGTGCCATCTAAAGAATGCAATTGATGGATGTTCAAATAAAAGTACAGTCAGCAATAAAAGCTTGTCAGATGATTTAATTGATGATTTAGGTCACAAATTTATTTTTTTAAATTTTTCACAGAAACTTAGTTCATAATATTCTCGGGAACTGAAATGAGATAATATACGCGATATAATCAGTTAAATTGTTTTATTTCAATAAGAAACTTATTTCATTGATTTTTTAGAGGCTTTTTCAAATTCACGTAGTTGACATACTGATTTAACTAACATTTACTGTGGTCCAACCTTGATTCTTGATCTATTGATGTGACGGATTTTTTCTAAAGAAAAATCCTGACAAAAAAGATGGTTTAAACGAAACGATACAGACAAACGTGTTGTGTATGTCCTGAGACGAACAGATGTAGTGCATAATGTTTTGCCATCAGAAAAACTCGGATGTTAGAGTTTGGCCAGAGAAACATGATATTGACCTTGAAAGAGAATTCTTTATATGGCAACAATTTTACAAATTAAAAACGGTGTCAAATTATAAAACCTACTTCGTTTCTACTACTGGTTCTGAAGTGTCAATCTTACTACTGGTTCTGAAGTGAGTTATCTTTTGTTTAAATAAATGGTCTCACCGGAAGATCAGCGCTGGCTCCCGAGCCAGCATTATGCTGAGGTGGGACCATTTCAGGGCGTAGTTTTAGTTTTTTGTATGTAATTTGTTTATTTTTCTTGTCTTGTATATGCTATGCTACTGAATAAATGTATTTTCTCTCTTCTTCTTTCTTTTTTTCTAAATAAATATTACGGGTCAATTTTACACAAATCGAACTAGTCCCATGGTAAGCTTAATAAGGGTTGTTTATGGGTAGGGTACTAGACGACGATATACTTAATAAATATATAACTTATACAAAGAAAACATCCAAGACTCAGGAACAAGTATTTATGCTCATCACACAAATATTTGCCCTTACCGGGATTTGAAACCAGTACCTCAGATTCGCAGGCAACGTGACTGAGCTAAACCGGTCGTCAAAATGGTGGACGTGCTTAAGTCCATAAATATGAAACTTTATTAGTCAACTGCAGGTCCAACGCTTAACTGAGTCTGTTCCTGCAGTATGGGAGCGGTACGGAGAGGGGGGGAAGTGACGTAACATGACGTGTCCTATCTGTGTCACTATACAAGCCTGACGCCCGACTGTGTGCCTACCATGAGCTGAGTTTACGATCGGCTAGCGAGTATCTCGTATCAAGAGTCAGTGTACCTCTCTCATTCGCGCTAATAGTGCGAAAGAGATAGACCGTCATCGAACGCTCGATACTCGCTCGTGCCGAACTCGTGGTAGGCGTACTGGCATACTGTTGTTAAGTGACGATGCGGCATAGTATCATACCCGTTAAGTAATGCGTCGTTTAACGTTCCGTAAACACACCCCCTCCCGCACCGCTCCTATACCTACCTCACGAACAGACTCAGTATGCGTTACGTCTATAGAAGGAAAGTCAACTTCGTCAGCGGAGGAAAAAGAACCTCTTTTTTCTTGAGCGTAACTAGTCGGATAAAAAGTATATTGGAGTAAATATAGGGTGGGCCAAACATTTTTGCAATTTTGAAACATCGATAAAAAATAATCTATTCATGTTATTCTATATTTTATTTATTTAACCTAGTAACAAATATTTGCAATTTTTTTTTAATTATATCAACCAGATGTCCTCCGTCTCGTCGTTGGCACTCCTGCAATCGACTATGCAAATCTTGCAAAACTCGCTGACACATGCACCGGGGATCGCGGCTATCTCATCATCTTTTTATAAAACTGTTTAACACTTAAAGCCCATTGTTTTCCCGTGAAACGATCCATTATAAAGAAAATTGCACGAAGTGACCTATAGTTTCCCGCCAATTTCTCGCCGCTCACTCTGACAGTTTACGAAAAATTCAGTGTTACTATTTAAAAAAAAATAGGGTTATAACAAATGGGAACTCCCATTTGTTCTATGGAACAGGACGGCATAGAAAAAAGTGACCCATTTTCTTCCCTTCTTCTCCCATAGAAGAACATACGGGAACTAATCGAAAAGCTACGAGTAATATGTAGTTCTATAGAATAGGAAGGAAATGTGTCATTTTGTTCGATGACGTCATGTTCCATAGAACAAATGGGAACTACCCAAGATTTATGGCCCACCCTATATATGAACATTAACAACCTATATTAAACGCCTCCTTACCATCACCACATTATTGACAAACTCCGTATATATTGTGGTGGTATTTCCGGCCAGACCAATTTCCCAATACCAATTTATGTTATTCGGCGTCCAGACCCTGGGCCTGTGGGATCCATGCGCCTGGCTCCTTTCAAGGAGCTATCAAAACGGCTCGTTGACACTTTAGGCGACCAAAGGGCTGGCAGCTTCGTCGCTCAGCGTATCAGTATCGCCATACAGCGAGGAAATGCCACCAGTATTTTTGGCACCATGGACTCATCCAGAAATCACGCGAGGTTTTTTGGGCTCCCCCCCTCTTAGTGATTTTTGGTTTATTTATAAGCGTTGGAGCGGAAAGGTTCTCAAGTAGAGACCGCGTACAGGCAAGCGCAGCGTGGGAGGGCCACCCGCTAGGTGGTCGAAGGACCTGGTTACGGTTGCGGGGAATCGCTGGATGCGGGTCGCCTCTATCCGGTCCATTTGGAAATTTATGAACACCTACATTCCCGTGTTTCTGTAGGCACGGACGCGTAGTCGCACCATCATCCGCGCGCCGCCGGTTGAGCTCTGCTCCAGCCGGTAAAGTGAATCTCACAATACTCACCAGTTGAGGAAAATCAAGGACGTGACATGGAGTGAAGATTGGTGGGCCCCGCGGGCGGCGATCTCCCTTGGACCTACCACAAATCAGCTTCTACAGCAGCGACGCCACATTTAGTCGCCTTCATCACGCCGAGGCGGGTCGAGAACACTCCCCGGGCAGAAGAGGATGGATCAGGGGCCAGAGGACGGATCAGAGGACGGATGGATCAGGGGCTCTCTTTCCTCGCTTGTGTCTACTTTTTCTTCGCTTCAACTACCCGGACATGACGACGCTGAATATCTAGCTGAAAACTCCAGAATATGCGAACTGAAGTGAATGCAGAGACCCGCGCTTCTTCCGGCTCCCGTCGACCAGCGGCCACCAGGGTCGTCCACGTAGGATTTAAGGCCTATGGATTTCAGCCGGCCTCTCCTTTGCGCGGCGTGGAGAATCTGGGCGAGGCTCGTCTTCCTGAATTCTACGAGTTCATCACACCACAGCATTTCAAGACAGAAGAAGGAGAAAAGGCCCAGGAAGGGTCATCTTTCACGCATCACAGCTGGCCGCAGCCAGTTATATCACTCGGCAGGACTCAAAAGACCTGGAAGTCATCCGTCGGACAGGCCCCTGCCATTGTTTTCTCCTGGCGCATCCTCCTTCGGAGTCGAAGCGCCAACTACAGAAACTCTAAAATGGCCCTACGGGCCAAAAGAGAACACAAAAGACAATAAAAAAAATGGTAATTTATTGAGGAGGCCTGTGTCCAGCAGTGGACGTCCTATAGCTGAAATGATGATGATGATGAAAACAAACCATTGAGTAGAAAAAAGGGGTAATTACCCAAAAGATTCCACTGGGTCGAAGTGTATCCGCAAGGACCCCTAACAGTAAAAAAAGAAGTTGTCTATCTAGTCTGATAAGTGATAATACCACTGCTATATTTACATCGTGACGTCATTTACCTACAAGAAATAAAGGTATACTTACTGTAACTCCATAAAACTTCAATTTAACAACAAAGTTATCTAAGATTATATTTAAAACTGAAACCCAATTTTACGACCTAAGTTTAACAATGTTTAGCAAAACGTGTCCGAAATCCGAGACGAATCCTAATGAGCTATTTATTTTTAACGACAGATTTTAAAACGTAGTCATCTATTGTGAACACGTCGCACACCTTAAGAGAAACTGTGCAATTGTAAGTAAGCAAACGGTAACTAAGAGATTTGCTAAACTTAAGGAGCTCCAAGCGGAAATGTATCATTTCCAATCATTATAACTTTTATTCGAAATAAAGAAACAATTTATAAAACAGAAAACAGTTTATAAAATCATATGTAAGGAGTGTAGCATTGTATGGCAGCGAAACGTGGACCCTGATACAGAAAGATAAGGAGAGGTTGGAGGCGTAGGCGAGATGTGGTGCTGGAGGAGGATGGAACGCAAGGCATAAGCTGGACGGAAAAAATATCAAATGAAGAGGTCTTGAATTGGATAGGAGAGAAAAGGGAGATACTAACACTAATAGAAAATGGAAGAGGAAATATGATAGGCCATCTGTTAAGACATGACTTTTTCCTCCAAAATATTATAGAAGGAAAGATCTAAGGAAAGCGAGATAGAGGAAGGCCAAGACGAAATTACTTTGAGCAAATAAAAGAAAAGGTTAAAGTCATGTCTTACCAAGAAGTGAAGGAGGAAGCCCAAGAAAGAAGCGGCTGGCGATTGCTACACAGACAAGAGCGTAGCTCTTAAATTGAAGAAGAAGAAAGAAACAATAATAACAAAAATGAAGAATCATAAAAACGAAATTGAGCAACAACAAAAACACGACGCTAGTGAACCCAAGTAGCACACAAGCTGTATAAGAGCTTATACGGCCCTTATAACGCTCAAACTGGCTGTATAATGGCCGTATAAGCTCTTATACAGCTTACGTGCTACCTGGGAAGGGTAGAGTTAGACAAGTTGGATAGGGCTGCACCGTCATTGAAGCAGAAGAAATGTTGGATGGATTTGAATCTGTGCCCGCGGATACACATGCTGGTACCTCAGATTATCAAAATCATAATTTTACATATTAGCCAGCCTATTATTACACTAGGGGAACTGTCCCACCGGACGGCGATGGCTTTACTGCGATTTTTAATGAAAGCGGACATTTGTGGAGTGAAGACTCCGTCGACGGATGAGACGAGGGGGATGAAAGTTGCATGGCGCTTTTCACAGGCGTTCGAATATTTCCTTTCTTCTTTCGCGCATTTTAGGAGCATTAGGGCATGAGATATATGTCAAAGGGAACGTCGGTGTCGACGACACGGATGTCAAATAACGCCTCCCTCTGTGCATCCCAGACTCCGCTGCAGCAGAGATCCCCGCAAAATCCACCGTCACCTTCGCTGATGATGGGTTCTTTGACCATGTTCCCCCAAGCGTGATAGCACAGCTCACATTTTTTTAAGTGACCTCGAAACACCTCCATTTTCATTGTTTTTGTTGTGCATCTAGTCCCTGGAATGGCGAACATAACTTGGTGGTAATATATGGTATATATGATAGTTCAGTATCTATGTAACAATTTCTAGCATACGGAAATTTTAATTTATTTTTATGTACTTACCTATTTATTTATATACTAGAAGACGCCTGCACTTCGTTTACGGATGAGAGAAAGTCATAACCCCTATTTTTTTCAACAGCGTAGTCGGGTAAAAAGTATCCTATAACTCTGGGAATGATCAGCTACATGTACCAAAAACAGTTGAAGTCCGTTTAGCTGATTTTGCGTGATGAAGCCACAACGACACATACAAACACACAAAAAAAAAAAAATTTTACGATTCAGTGACCTTCAAATAGTCATTATTTTGAAAATATCTTCAATGTACAGACATTTGATTTTTACAACTTTATAATAGTACTAGCTTCTGCCCGCGACTTCGTCTGCCTTAAATTCTTATCGCGAATAAGGGTATTTTTCCCGGTTAAAAAGTAGCCTATTACGACTTAAACTATCTCCATACCAAATTTGAGGTAACAGACAGACAGACAGACGGACACACTTTCGCATTTATAATATTAGTATGGATAGTATGGATTATTGCAGGGTCTATAAAAATAAAAATTACGTATCTAGTCTCTCAATAAACATTTAATTGGTTAAAAAAACTATGCCTAGTTGGTCATTATAAAAACACCTAACACGCTTAGCAAGCCTTTTCTTTGAAAAATATATAAACAGTATATTGGTAAAGATGGCCGTTGCAGTTGTTAACACGATGAGACATATACAACACGGAAAAGCGAAGAGCTACGGATCGAAAGTCATTCAGAGCTGTAATAAGTCCCTTAAAGGTGCGTCCACACTTGTATCATTTGCTCGTATCCGATTACCGTGGCGTGGCATGACTACGTATCGCGCTGCTTGGACGCTCAGTGTTGGCGCGGCGATCACGCCGCGCTTCGCCGATCTAAGGGTGTGATATGATACTCGTAGCAACATGGATAACATTCGAGCGATCGGATCGGCGCAACGTCAAAACGCGTGATTGTGACACGCGATCATGCCACGGGACGAAGATCTGATCGGGCAAATGATACAAATGTGGACGCACCTTAAGGGGCAGTGAGCGGCACATTGCCCGAAGAACCAATGGTCGCTGGGGCAAGAAGGTTCTCGAGTAGCGACCGCGTACAGGACGACGCGCCGTAGGGAGGCCCCTAACAAGATGAACCGACGATCTGGTCAAGCTGATGAAATGATGAGACATATACAACACAGAAAAGCGAAGAGCTACACGGATTGGTCATTCAGAGCTGTAAGCCCCTTAAACCTCTTAAATAAATAAATATTACAGGACAATGTTTACACAAATCGAACTAGTCCCATGGTAAGCTCAATAAGGCTTCTGTTATGGGTACTAGACGATGATATATTTATAGATATATTACTTATATCAAGGACCATTAAAACAAGAGGACTGACCATCTCCATACAAAAAGCCGTTCTCCGATATGTGCAACCATCTATGTATAAGAATTATTTTTTTACAATTATTGAACTCTGCAAGCGTGACCCGTTATTAAATGTTACGATTTATTTATTATTAGCTATTTGTGAACTAATTGTTACTATACTATGTTTCTTTATTCAATTAAACATAGGTAAATGTTTATATTTATGGCGCCATCTAGTTTTTGCCAGAATATCTCTTTGCGATCGGAACACGATGCAAAGTATGGCAAGTGTCAGTCCTCTTGTTTTAATGGTCCTTGCTTTTATACATAGAAAACATCCAAGACTCATGAACAAATATTTATGCTCGTCACACAAATATTTGCTCTTACCGGGATTTGAACCCAGGACCTCAGCTTTGCAGGCAACGCTACTTCCACTGAGCTAAACCGGTCATCTTTGTCACGTTAAGTCGCAATTTGTAGTAAAGCTACCTTATTTAGACGCGTATAGAATACATACATACAATAATTAACCATTATAATATCTATTAGCGTTGAGCATAAATCAATTAGAGTCCACTTAACTATGTAAATTCATTTCAGTCAACGTGTTAGCTGTGATTTATTATTTTACTGGTGACAGGTGACGCCTGTCATTATGAAAAGATAATATTTACGAAGGACTATTAAAACAAGAGGGCTGAGAATCGCCATACAAAAAGCCGTTCGATATTTGCAACGCCATCTATTTATAGGAATTATTATTTACAATTATTCAACTTTGGAAGCGTGACACAGTATATGTTACGATTTATTATTCATTTATTTATTTTCCATGTGAGGGTAGGTTTTTAGGGTTCCGTACCCAAAGGGAAAAACGGGACCCTATTACTAAGACTTCGCTGTCTGTCTGTCTGTGTATCCGTCTGCCACCAGGCTGTATCTCATGAACCGTGATAGAAACAGTTGAAATTTTCACCGATAATGTATGTCTGTTGCCGCTATAACACAAATACTAAAAACAGTCTAATTTTATGTCTGTCTGTCTAGGTCAATAACCAATATAAAATGATCGAACGCCGCGTACATTTTGCTTAGGAGTAGACCTCTGCTAACACAGGATTTTCTAAGATACGGCCGTTTGTAGCGAATATTTTTTCGGAACCCTCGGTGCGCGAGTCCGACTCGCACTTGGCTGGTTTTTGATATTTCGACTGGATCTATGTCTTGAACCTGAATCAATAGCAAGAGTCTGTATACTCGTAGCTGCCGTTATGGCTTGCTTTATTCATTCAAAGTAAATGTCAATGTTTTATAGCTAGAGCTTCTAACTCACAAACGTTTTTAGGAAATATTTTAAAATAAAATACACGAAACGATTTACAGTCTCATGACAAATACAATTTTGGACATATTCAAAGGTTGGTGATAACTGGTGAAGACATATACTCAAAGTTAAGAGGATATTGAACTAGTATACCTATCTACTAAGTGAAAATTTTACGATAGCGGATGCTTGTCTAAAACAAGCATTACTAGATAATTGATAAATTCAGACGTCACTTTGTGGATTTCCATATTAGATTAATGGATTATAAATAATTGATAGATTCAGGCGTTATTATGAGGAATTCCATACTAGATCAATGGATTATATTTCCTTTGCTGTTCCGCGAACTTGTGTCTTGGTTAGATGTGGCAATAAATTGTGCTCACATGAACATATTTTCATGCATTTTCCACAAAAAAATACGCATGCAAATACAACAAACCACCACCAGACGGTATAATCCTCGACGTGTTTCGCCTCTCCACGAGGCATCATCAGAAGATGCAGGAAATGTTGACGGTCCGGCGTCCACCTGGTTTCTTGGAAACTGCATGAAAATATGCGCATGTGAGCACAATTTATTGTCACATCTAACCAAGACACTGTTTCGCGGATAAGCAAAGGAACTAATCCATTTATAGCCCCGATGCATAAATTATCGTCTAGTCGGTGCAGTTTTTTAGGTTCTCTTATTTGTAAGGAGATAATGTTTTAGATAAAAAGATCATTACCACTTAGTAACAATGTTATAATAGTTCCATTTTTCACGGTAATCCTCCACAGTAACAAAATTACAATATAAGGAAAAGAACAGGGCTTCCGAAACGCTTTCGCACACAAACGCGACCCCGCGGCCGACCGCAAGCGACGCCATATTGGGAGACCTTTGGCCGCTCCGTTCACACCACACCTCCCCAGGTCCGTTACGTGGAGGCCATGGGCACCAGAAAGGGAAATCTTACCCGGCAGAAAAAGCTTTACGGTTCCGCCGTCGAACCACACCACGGCAGCAGACGATAGGGAGAACGGCGCACTGTAATACCATCACGCCTCTCCCCCTGCGATCTCACCTCGGCTGAGAAGGAAGAGCCAGCCCGCTTGGAGCGTTCCTAGCCAGTTCCAGCCAAACAAGGCAGCCCTGGGTACCTCTTAGCTTTACCGTAGAGGACCAAACCACAGTTACTAAGCCCCACGACAAGGCGGGTTCCCGTCGGTGGGATTCCCGCCTAACCTAACCTATAAAGACTAATTAATTGGCACAAACCCGGATTCATACCCACGACCCTCTTGAATGTCAAGATTCAAACCGCTCTGACTCATCATAATAAATGCATTATCATTGGTATTACTGGTTTTATCAATAATACAACTTGAAGTTTTTGTGGTTGGTAAGTATTAGTGTAAAAAGATTCTCTTGAGCTATTTTGAGTGAATCAGCGAAGTCCAAAAAATTCAACCATCATAGTTAACCATACAAACCGGACATAACTATGGAAAATTAAAAAATTTTACAACCCCCGACTTGTTCCACTAAAAGCTGAATATCTAGGAAACGAGTGGTCCGATTTTCATCAAACAAAGCTAAGAACACTCGAGATAAAATTATCTGTGACAAAAAAACCGCACTCAAATTGGTCCATCCGTATGGGCGCTACGACGCCACAGTCAGATACACAGTCACAGACACGTTAAACTTATAACACCCCTCTTTTTTGTCGGGGGTTAATTAAAAAGTAAACTGTTACTATACTTACTTACTTACTGCTGTGGCGCAACGACCGAGGTGGATCTTGGCCTCCAACACAAAATACCACAAGGCTTCCCTGTCCCTATTTCCACCCAGTCTCAGTCAGTTCTAATATTTATTGGTTGTTAAAATTGTTATAATTGAATAGTGTGTGTATTTATTAATAGTTCAATGTAAATTTGTAGAAAATGACTCGTTAATTCAATGTTTATGCTGATTTTTTTTGTTTATATAATTTAGACTTTAAGATGTTAGTATAACTATAAAGTGTACCTAATTTTCGAACACAATGCATATTGTTACCGATTAATGACTATGACTACACCTATGACTATGAGTCAGAGACGGTTAAAAGCACCTAATTATATTTACTTACACATAGAAAACATCCCAGACCCAGGATCAAATATCCATGCTCAATAAGTTTATAATGATAAAAACCGGCCAAATGCGAGTCGGACTCGCGCATCGAGGGTTCCGTACAACATATACGCTACAAACGGCCTTATCTTTGCTTAGTTTGGAACTATATTGATATCTGTAAGATTGTCTTGCCCCTGATATTTATGCTTACTATATTATAAACGTGAAAGTATGTATGTACGTTCCACTTAATCTCAAAACTACTGGACGAATTTTTATGTAACTTCCCAGGTATGTACCTTTTGAATGAGAATAGGACATAGGCTATAATTCCTGTCAGAGAAGGGGGGTGAAAATTTGTAAGCTATAAATTGCATCTCTACGCGGACGAAGTCGCGGGCAACAGCTAGTTTATAATTAATATCTTATATGTTAAGTAAGTAAATGCCCATAAAAGTATCAGCTGCAGAGTTTTTGAGTGATTTCAATAGCAGTGCGTTAAAGGAGAGACAGGTAATTTTTTAACGTAGGTATATCTTTAATGTAACCACGAATCCATTTGGTGTAAAATACCTGTTAATAAAATGAGCTGCTGAACATAATTTCATGTCAAAGTGCTAAGTGTTCCATCTGTGTCAAGGAACCGGATCGAATGAGAATCACGCCCGATCGAGATGATAATGTATTTATATCATGGATCACTAGTTTGCCTCGTGTACCTATACACGGTGCCCGCAAGGAATGGGAAAGATTTAAACCAAGCATTCCTGAGGCAAAGGGTGCGTTCCAGTATTACGTAACGCAATTTTTGGAGATTCTTGACCCTCCCTCTCCCCCCACCTTCCCCATGTAACGCGCCGTAACGTTTTTATGCACTTTTTTTGTGCCTCCTGTAAAATTTGATCCGATGGAGTTACGAGGTTTGCGACTTTAGCCGATATCTGAAAACAAGCCTGTTTCGTATACTAGATTTGACAAAAATCACTAAAAAAATAGCTTGCTTTTTCGATGCACACCTTTAACATAAAAAGTGTATATCGTTCCAGTGCTTCTGGATACGACCTTCGAATCTATATATATGACCGAGTATTTTAGTCGAGTGTTATACAAAAAAATTGAATAAATTTCGCTTTTCTATGAAAATTATCCCTTTTAATAAAATGGTAAAGATTATTTTTCCAAAAAAGGATGATTTTAATGAGCATGTAGCTGTCACTTTGATTTCTGTCAATAGCCACGCGAAAGTTGGACAAGCTTGGACACATATCACTGGCCCAATATTATAGGGACCCTATGTTACATTTTAAGGGCAGTTAATATTAGACTATAATGTCACTATGACAATGTTCAAATTTCAAGTCTCTAAAAGTGAAACATAGAACCTGTATTATTGGGCCAGCGATATGTAGCAATGTCATGATCAAAAGAGCTCATTATGTACTTTAGTAATCACAATAGATTGTTTTTATAAAAATTGATAATATCTTCAAAACTAAACCGGATTTGTCTGGGGTTCATATAATATTTTATGCTCTTAATGACCTAGGGAATGATGGTTAAAATCTGTCGGGTTCCTTGTGGGCACAGTGTATATTAAGGTTGTCGCATATTATTGTCAACAGCGTCAACCATAGGAACAAAATAGACGGATAGATTCATGAAATTAGTGTAGTGTGAAACAAGGCTTGTGTCATAAAAAATATAATTAGTCCGTCAGATTACTCTGGTAATAAAATAAAAAAAAATACTAAACTTTCTAAACACATGTATTTTTTCTTTAGCCCGTTAAAGGTGCGTCCACATTTGTATCATTTGCCCGATCAGATCTTCGTCCCGTGGCATGATCGCGTGTCACGATCACGCGTTTGGACGTTGCGCCGATCGGATCACTCGAAATCAAGTGGGGCGTGATCGCCGTACCGACAGTGAGCGTCGAAGCAGCGCGATGCGCAATCATGCTACGCCACGGTGATCGGATACGAGCAAATGATACAAGTGTGGACGCACATTAAAGTTCCCCGTGACGTCACGCCGTGCGAAAACGGTCGCATGTGGCGCCCCCACTCCGACACTTTGACGCGCTTTATCTTTGCCTTTTTTGTTTGTTTGACAAAAGAAAAAATACGTGTCCAATATTTTTTGATTTATAATCTAACTGACGGCAGCATTAGAAGAATATGTTTCTTACCCAAGAAACTACCCTGTTATGAACTACTTACCAGAAGGTCCCGCAACTTCGTCAGCGGAGGAAAAAAATATCATAACCATTTTTTCTTCAGCGTAGTCGAGTAAAAAGTATCCTATAGCCATCTGTGGATGCCCAGCTACCCGTGTACCAAAAATAGTTGAGATCCGTTAGATACGTACGGACTATTTGACCAGGGGCGTATTTTGAAATTTAGCGCCCTGGGCCAATAAGTTTCGCCGCCGCAGAAATTAAGGAAAAAACCGGCCAAGTGCGTGTTGGAATCGCGCACTGAGGTTTGCTACGTACCTACGCCGCCCTTGGCTATTCGCCGCCCAGGGCCATAGCCCCCTTGGTCACAGAACCGTTTTTTTTTTTTTTGTATGTTTCATATGTGTCGTTGTGGTTTCGTCACGCGAAATCGAACGAAGTATAGAAACGTACAAAAAATCACTGTGGCGCTCAAAAGGTTAAATGACAAACATTGCCCCCCCCCCCTCTCCAATTGTTGACCCTCTTTAAGGCTTATACCGCTCGCATTGCTGGTTCAATTGTGTCCATCACGGAAAAATATTTTGACTTTCACAAAAAGCGCAAGTTACCTAAAAAGCTTCACCGCTTACGCTCTTCTGATCTGCGCAGATGTCTAAAATTAACGCCAGTATGTCGGTTGTCGCACATAACTGTTAAATAATAAGAAAAAATTCCGGTTTGAAGTAGTTTATACTGCTCGTATAATGATTAGAACCACTTGAACCTTTAAATACGCTTGGAAGGCAAAACCATATATATGTAGGATTTCGTCTGTGTATAACAGGGGTGTTATTAAAAAAGGTGGGTTGGAATTAAAATCAGTCACCAACAGTTTCATCTTTGGAAACAAATTGAAAGCTTTCTTGTTGGAGAAGTGTTACTATTCAGTAGACGAATTTTTCAAGTAATGCTCAACTGTGAATTTTAAGTAAGTAAGTAAGTTCTTTATTTGCATTAAATGTGGTTAACAGCAGGTCTTACAAAACATTTAAAGGGATCACACATTTAGCCCTATTACGGCATGCAAAAATTACGTCTTAATAGCTCTAGTAATTAAACATTTGAATAAATAAGTTAGTACAATTATTAATGTGAATTTTATGGTGTTGTTTTGGTTAAATATTGTTTTATTGATATGACTGTAGATATAAATGGCTTCTTACGATATGAACGTTTCAAATTGATTAAATAATTACATAATATTTTCTTCTGTTTCCGCGATTATTACTCATTGAAATAAAACAATTTAACGGATTATATCGCGTATATTATCTCATTTTAGTTCCCGACGTTTCGGAAGCTTTCCAGCTTTCCATGGTCACGGGTGGACTGAGAAAAGATGTATTTTCCTCTGTCAAAGTTACAATTTGTGCAAACTACCCATTTTTTGAAAAAACACAAATAAAGGTGTACATACATGCCAGATGGGCCTAAGCTGTAAAGACAGTTACACATGTGCCAGAAGGGCTTAATTATTTTATTCTAATAATTTATTTTTATTTTGTGAATTGCTGCTTGGTAAATTATTAGAATAAAATAATTAAGCCCTTCTGGCACATGTGTAACTGTCTTTACAGCTTAGGCCCATCTGGTATGTATGTACACCTTTATTTGTGTAAATTATTACAAATATAAATAATCAGTATAATCTACGGTTGAAAATTATAAATGTTTTTAATTTTGTAAATGTATTTCAAACACGACTGTATGTTGTTCATGAATAAATCACTTACTTACTTACTTGTTAAAAAAAATTGACAACTTTTTTCTGTGGTATGTTATAGAACGACCTCTCAAAAATTTGACAGAAACATTGATAAAAAAAACTAAGAAAAAAAAATAAGTATTTGAATCTCATAAAAACTCAGAAATATAACAATATTAAAATCACATTTTTCTACTCGTGAAGTATAATCTGTGCATAAGAACTCCGCAAATCATTCTAAAAAGGCATACTTTTTAGATTGGACCATCACTATATACTCTATGGTTTTTAGGCTTCCGTAGCCAAAATGGCAAAAACGGAACCCTTATAGATTCGTCATGTCTGTCTGTCTGTCTGTCTGTCTGTCCGTCCGTATGTCACAGGCATTTTACTCACAAACTATAAGATGTACATTGATGAAATTTGTAGCATAGGTGTCGTGTGTTAACTGCTACTTAGTTTGATAGTTAAATAAAAAATATATATATTTCTAGGGGGGGCACTCAATACATATAACCTCAACTGAAAACAAAAAATTTCAGCAAATATCAAGGTGTGGCACATATTTCGACAGTACGTCTAAAAACACTTTGAGGTTTCTAAAATAACATTTTGATTTAGTGAATATTTTCCGAAATATTCGCTACGAAAGTAGCAAAAATTGTGTCCCCCCATATATTTTCTAAACGGTAAGTTCAAAAAATATGAAAAAGTATACAAATATAAAGCTTAATAAATACTTCCAACGAAAATTGTTTTCAACATGATCGGACATACCGTTTTTAAGTAACTGCCAAAAAACTGCGCTTCTCAGCAAAAGGACGTAAGTGCCGGGGAGATACGCTCTTTTGTTAGTGTTTTTTTTCCATCTGTAGTGCATTGTATAAACGGCTGCGGAACCCTTCATGGGCGAGTCCGACTCGCACTTGGCCGCTTTTTTATTATATGTCGCTGAACTATAACGTCTATATTATACAACTCCGTACAGAACTATAATGAATTACAAAAAAAGAACGCAGTGTTTTTGCAAAAATTTTTTTAGCTATGTTTCATTTACTTTCGTTTATGAGTTACATAATTAGCTTTTTAAGTCTCTTACCTAAACGCGGTACTCGATTGAAAAAACATACATTATGTAACGATTGCATAAAATACTATTTTAGACTTCCCAAAAAAATGCTCCATACTATAGCCCTAACTTAGTTTGTGACACTACCATGGTCTGCGGGCGACGGGTGGGAAAGACAGCGGGGGCGGGTAAGAAGTGTGCGCACGGCAGTGTCATCGTGCTCCGTGTCACGAACGAAGTTGGGCTATAAAGCCTACGAACGAACGTGTGACGTCTCACAGTCCTATATACATGACAAGGGTTTAATGACTCGTTTTAAGTATTTAATATCTGTGCTAAGAGGCACCGCTCTTCCACAGGCTAAAAATTATATGCAGAGGTCGGAATAGGTGGTGCCATATCTCAAACTACATACACTATCTATTTGAAATGTGGAATATTTATAAACATGGTCAGCCCACATGTAGGTATTGCAAAGGAAACAATGAAAATATATATTTTCTGGAAAACGACGTATATGACGTATATTAAGTCTAGCTATTAGGTTAAGTAGGGTATCATATTATTCCTATGAAAGGGCCTGATCTGTACATTTTTGAAAATTTATTTTGAGATTTTGTTTTATTAAGGAAAATGTGAATAAAACACCATTCCCCCCCTTTATCTCCGAAGTTTAAAGAACGAAAATTTTAAAATTTTCACAAATTGTATAAATAAACATAAATATTAGTCGAAATTTATAACCATGTCTCTAACTAGCTTTTTTTTTTCAATAAACCTTCACAAGCAGATCGATTGCCTGATGGTAAGCGATCACCGTCGGCCAGACACCTGCAACACCAGAGGAGTCACAAGTTCTTTGCCGGCCTTTCAGGTGCGAGTACACTCTTTTCTAGAAGGCTTGAAGGTCGCATCGGTCCGGAAATAATGCCGGCGACTATTCTACAGTTCAATCGTGCGAGACAGGACATTTCTAGCAAAATGCACAGTTGTGAACTGCCAACCATCTAAGTGGTGAGGATGGAAATATTGTCGCGGAGCACGATGGCGGAAATATGCAGCTGGGATCAACCCGAACAATTCCTCGGAGCACTTCCCGTTATACAAGCGATAGAAAATGCAGAGCGAGGCTAGATCGTCGCTTACCAGCAGATGAGATAGAAAGTCAAATGCTTGCCTAACATAAAAAAACCGGCCAAGTGCGAGTCGGACTCGCGCACCGAGGGTTCCATACAAGATATACGCTACCAACGGCCGTATCTATGAAAATCCAGTGTTGGCAGAGACCTACTTCTAAGCAAAATGTACGCGGTGTTCGGTCATTGTATATCGGTTACTGACATAGACAGACAGATATAAAATTATACTGTTTTTAGTATTTGTTGTTATAACGGCAACAAAAATACATCATCTATGAAAATTTCAACTGTCTAACTATCACAGTTCAGTAAATACAGCAGGGTGACAGACGGACGGGCAGCGGAGTCTCGGTAATAGGGTCCCGTTTTACCCTTTGGGTACGGAACCCTATAAATCATGTAATTTTATTGATAATAGCGCAATAGAATAAGCACTTCATGTGTTTGATCTTACTTTATTAAACATTCATTTTTACATTAACACATACATCTAACACATACGCAAATGATAAAGATATCCACGTAACATACAAAAAAAATAGAAATAAATAAAATACACATACAGCCGACATCAGAACTTTCTTTTTTGAAGCGAGTTTTAAAAATTTAATTACTTACGGGAGAAACCTTGAGAATACGATATATAAAGCCATCCAGAGGGTAGATAATTTAATCTAAAGTGGGAGACTCTTTCTTTGTCGTGTTATAAAAAACCGTACTTTTAACAGTTAGGTCATTAAAAAATAAAAAAGGCATAAAATAAGTGGGTACCGATTTGTTTCTGCATTTTTACGTTAGGTACTTTTGTTCAATGATAGGTACAATGTAATCTATAAGTACACAATTCAAAGTCGCCACAGAGGGCAAGATAGCGAATTGAGTGCGAAGCGAGGGTCTCTGAAATATCCTAAGCGTTTTTCAGTTCTAACGCAAGGTTTACTAATCCGCTATTCAGAAAATGACTGATCTATGTAAGCGATTTTTATAAAAAAAAATATGTCTGGCAAAGAGTAAAAGTAACACTTCAGAAAATCGTCTCGTTACTTATGTTCGCATATACATAGTGACACCAGAAGGCGGGATATAGAATAGAGCGAAGCGAGGGTCCGTAAATGTCATCAGTTCCTCCAGCATTACAGGCTGATACAGATACAAAGAATATAGAATGTAGAGCGAAGCGAGAGTCTCTTTATCTTAAGACGATTTCAGTTCTCGGATCTTGACAGTAGAGTTAAAGGTCCCCGCTGGCCAGCCAGTGGCTGATCTCAGTAGGCAGCGCCTTGAACCCTGCGACTGCTTCACTCAACCCTGCGGCCGCTAGCGTGAACAGCTGGTACTCTTTCTGCACTCTACTCGCGGTCGTGTCGTTTGCGGCGTAGATGGAGTCTGATCCACGGACTGGGACGAGGATCTCAAGAGCCTGGAGGTGTTCGAACGCCTTTAGGATGACGGGGCGCGGGACGGTCTGTGTTGAGGAGTTGGCGGCGGCGAATTTTGTGTATCTGAAATGTTAAATAATGGGGAATGGGTGAAAATTTTCAAAAATCTTGAAATTTTGTTGATAGGTAGGAATAAGCCTCCTTATTGTCAGGAAAAAAATATAGATTTTTCTGTGGCTCAGAATACAATAACAAGATGAAAAGGTGTTGGTGGGCCTATATGCTCGCCTTATACGGTACGGCAAAGGCAGCATTGATATTTTCGAATAAAATGGCTGTAAATGTAGTATTATTCTTGCCGTACCGTATAAGGCGGGCATATAGGCCCACCAACACCTTTTCATCTTTTTACTTTTTTCCAAGCCACAGATAAATCTGTATTTTTTTCTGACAATAAGGAGGCTTATTCCTACCTATAAACAAAATTTCAATATGTTTGAAAATTTTCATATATAGATAGATTCACGCGTTACTTTGAAGAATTCCATATTAGATTAATGGATTATAGTTCCTTCGCTTTTTCGCTAATGATTAAGATGATGATAATGATAATAAAGATAATGACGATAGCAACAATCACGAAAATTAAGACGATTACGTTCATGATTGTGATGAAGTTGACGATAATGATTACGATGATGACGATAACGTTAATAATGGCAATGATGAATATGACGACTTTGATGATACTGATTTTGAATGTGACGACGATGACGATAATGTCGATGCTTCGCTATACATAAATATACCTGTGAAGCACCATTTCGAAGTTCATAGGCTCCCCATCAAAGATATCCAATCCATGCTTATTCGCGATGACCAGAGACAACTCTAGTAATTGACAGCGACTGTTGTATTTTCACTTTACGGTCGAGAGCCTTGTGTAGGTCAGAGACGTCATGTACTCATTATCACCAGTGTATAGTATACAATATAACAGTTGACAGTGACGTGTCGCTGATTACGCGCAGCGCTGCTAACATTTTCCCGCGCTAACTACCCGAGCATGTTGATGATGGTGATGATGGTGATAATGATGACAAAGATTATGCAAATGACGACAATTACGATCGTGATTATGATGATGACGACAATGTCGATATGAATGCTGTAGATGATCACGATCATGATGCACATGATGATTATGACGATGGTGACTACGATGACGATAATAATGGTCATGATCGTGACTTGTGTTTGTGTGGTGTTGTACATAAGCGGTGTGTTTTTGTATATGACATAGGAGGCAAACGAGCAGACGGGTCGCCTGATGGTAAGCGATCACCGTCACCGTCAGGCTTGAAGGTTACATCGCTCCGGAAATACTGCAGGCGGCAATTTATTCCACAGTTCAGTCGTGCGAGGCAGGAAATTTCTAGAAAAACGCACAGTTGCGGATTGCCAACCATCTCAGTGGTGAGGATGGAAATATTGTCGCATAGGACGATGGCGGAAAGATACGATATATATATATAATTGGATAATTGTTGCTGTTTTGTAGATTAAATTTGTATGACTGCCACACTGTTGAATTAGAGTAACCTGTAAGGATAGTTGTGTATGTATGTATGTAAATACTTTATTGTACATAGTAACCAGTTACAAAAGCAATAAACTTAAAAGATATAAGTACAAAGGCGAACTTATCCCTATTAGGGATCTCTTCCAGTCAACCTTTGAGCAAGTGAGTGAAGATATAAGGAAGATAGACAAACTAACATCATGTACAAATTATATGTATATGAATAAGAAATATAAATAAATAAATAAATAGATATATATCTACATAATATATAACAAAATAAAATATAACAATAATATTTAATAAATATAAATAATATTCAACCATTTTACAAATCACTGGAAAGCCACAACTTATTCAATTTACTCTTAAGTGATGCCACAGACTGCGACTGTCTGAAAGATAACGGCAGCTCGTTCCACAACTTAACCGCGTGTACCGTGAAAGACCTGGAATATGTTCGCATCTTGGTAGATGGTATAGCAAGTGTCAGGATGGTGCTTGACCGCAAGCGATGTCCACTGCCAACAGCCATATAATTAAATCTCTAAGATAGGTAAGGAGGAGAAGCCGGATAATAAAGTATTTTAAAGAGCAATGACAGGATATGTACGTCGGGATGTGTATGTTGTAATAATAAATAAATAAATGAATATAACGACGATCACGATTATGTTGACGAAATTGACGACGATGACGATAATGATTATGACGTTAACGAAGAAGACGATAATAGTGAAGTAGATGATGATGACGATAATTAATTAATGAAGAACCTGACGCTATATATTTACCTGTGGAGCACCATTTCGAAGTTCATAGGCTGCCCATCGAAGATATCCATTCCATGCTTCATCGCGATGACCAGAGACAACTCTAGAATTGAGAGCGACTGTAGTAGCTTCACTTTGTGCTCGGGAGCCACAGTTTTGTCTATGGTCGAGATCAGGCCTGAGGCTTCGATGAAAGGCTTGGTTGGTGAGAGGCTGCAGACTATTTGGAACTGAACAGAAATTAATCGGTTAATAAAACTGGTATAGGACACCTAAAGTGTGTAAATGTTGTCTATCTGTATGTCTGTCTGTATTAAAAATTCCCTAAGCACGACTAGACGAAAAGATGACTTTTTAAAGTAAAAAACCGGCCAAGAGCATTTCGGACCATGCTCAGTGTAGGGTTCCGTAGCCACAAAGAAATGCACTATAGGTGGAAAAATGCGATGTGAAAAAGTCCACTGTCAAAAGAGCGTATCTTCCAGGCATTTACGTCCTTTTGCTAGAAGAGCAGTTTTCATATTTTTTAGACCTACTTTTAACTATACCTACTATTTAAAAGTTGTAAAAATTATCTGTCTGTAAATTGAAGATATTTTCGAAAAAATAAGTGATTACTATTCGAAAGCCACTGAATCGAAAATATTTTATATTTTGTTTGTTTCTACAGTCAAGGAATTTTATTTATATATCATTTCGTACCTTGTCACAGTCAAAATCAATATCAAAAGCGATAGAGATTCCATATCAATGTCAATGTGACGATGTACGAAAGGGTACACAAATTAAATTCCTTGACCGTATTGTGTGGTTAAGGCTTCATCGCGCTAAAACGGCTAAAGGGCATCCACGGATGGTTACAGGATAATTTTTCCCCGACTATTCTGAAGTAAATAAGAGGGGTTTTGATTTTTTTTTCCGCTGAAGTACTTGCAAATACAAACTCACAGCACATTACCACGATGGCCCAAAAAAACTATATCAAAGTCACTATGTCAGTAGACATAAACTGTCAACGCTGTTGATTTTTAAAAACGTCAATAAATAACGACAAGTCGTAAAGCTAAGTAATTAATTTCCATAAGATTCTAAAGAAATCGGCATAGTGTATAAAGTAATAAAATAATACCTAAGTTATTTGAAATCTACAATCAATGCGGGTAACTTGGAATCCTCGGATAATTAAGGGGCTACAATACGCGAATGACTTTCGATCCGTAGCTTTTCACCTTCCTGTGTTGTATATGTCTCATCGTGTTGACAACCACCGTTGTTACCAATAAACTGTATCAGTTTATCTTCACGAGTCGCCGAAACCGAGATAAACGCTATCAAAATTTGTTATTTTTACGCCAAAAAAACCAGTTTTTGCTACGTTTCTTAAAAACAGAACCTATTGAAAAACCAGTAGACAATTTTAAAATTCACATCATAACTCACTTATTGGTTTTAGTTCTACGTTTAAGCGTCTCTTGACGAGGGAGCCTATACCAATTTAAGGAATTCTCTCTCGGATCTTTTTTTAGGGTTCCGTACCCAAAGGGTCTGTCACCAGGCTATATCTCATGAACCGTGATAGCTAGAGCAGTTGACATTTGCACAGATGATGTATTTCTGTTGCCGCTATAACAACAAATATTAAAAACACTATAATTTTATGTCTGTCTGTTTATGTGAGTAACCAATAAAAAATGATCGATCGATCTGATCAATCTGAATCTGATCATGAATGCCATAGGGCATTTCTCTACCAGTCCACCTTGAGGCGAAGCAGATAATTTGTGGACAGATAAATTCTAGTGTTCATTAATTTCTACCCTTAAGAGTTCCCCGCAAGCTCGGCCGAATTTGACCTTCCCATACAAACGGAGTTTCGTTCTCATTTTAAAACTACGAGTTGGATTGTAACGAAACTTTGTATATACAAGGTATATCTAGGCCTGTAATTAGTTTATATGGCTCCAGTTTATAAAACAAACGAAATACAGCAGCAACAAGTTTTGTATGAAAAGCTTAAATTCGCTGTATTTTTTTACCATGGTATCTGAAGCTACAAAAACTAATTACAGGCCTGTATATACCTTAACTTATTGTAAGTACAAAGTTTCAGAGCAAACTAGCTAGTGGTTTTATAATGAGAGCGTAACTACGTTTTTATGGAGAACCGAGCTTACCGGGGTCTCTTAATATTACCACCAAATATTTAGAATATTTTTTAATGGTATCTACTTAATGTTATCCCAGTATTAAAAGTTACCCACATTGACTGTAGTGAAAATGACTCAATCCCCAAAGAAGTACGTGTCGACATTCACAAGTTCGACGACGAATCGAGGTGTCGAAGCGAAAGAGATAGAGATAGCGAACACACAGCTCGACACAGACGGGTCGACGCAGTGTCAGGAGAGCGATGTTGAGCTTCGGTCACACGCATCAGGTAATTATCATCAGCTCTTCTGAACGCCTCGCAAAGTTTAAACTTTTGACCGCCAAGCAGCGAAGTAATATGACCCAGACGCCACAGCAATAAAATAAAATTAACCTTCAATAGTGATTGCAGAACAAATCAAATCAAATCATTTATTTGTACACAATAGACATACAATGTAATTATGCTAGACGATAGGTACATGTGATAGTCCAGCTATGTTCCGCCTCAAGGCATACACAAATCTATATCTACATAAATTCGGGGACTTTCCTATAATATTTTTTGACATAAGTCTTGTCTTGGATGGGGCTGCACACAACTTGTTTTGTAATCTTCTACTAGAAAAACACTGAAACTCATTAGGATTCGAGGATCGATACGAGGTATTGATATGATACTTATTCGGAGTTTTTGAACCATGAAATTTGATGCCGACTCTGGTTTGACATGCCTTCTTATAAGAACGGTGTCCCGGTAAAAGTTAGTTATTTGGTTTGGGCCATGCATTTTTGTCTGTTAAGTGTTGTTTACGTCAATGAGGTACGGTTAATCTCATCCAGCTTAAATGGCGTCGATCACCGCTCTGGGCGTGCGTGCGTGCGTGCGGCAAGAAATTCGGTTCAGCCGTCTGAGAATTATTAGCTTTTTTCTAAACTTTTTAAGTTTAGTGTATTTAGTGCCAATACATCTTATAGAGTTAATCATCCTCTTTCAGGTGACACCGGATCGTATTTGCAAGTCGTGGTGCAAAAGCACAAGAAGAGAGACCCCACAGCCGCAGTAACTCAGACCTCCCCACGGCTACCTGTAGCTTCCAGCCCTTTAAAAGCCGCCAGAGGATCCGGAGACACCCAATTGTATCTACTACAGCACCCAATGTTGCTAGCGTATCCGAACGCACCCATCGAAAACGAGAAGAGATTACCTCCAGTAAAAGAATCAAAGCGCTCCTTCTGGGCCAAATTGAAACAGGGAAACGAAAATTCACCTGACAAACTCGATCTGTACTATTTCGAAAAAAGCACAGGCGATTTCTTAGCGACATCAGACGGCACCTTTACATATTCAGAAAGTTTCGCGGCTCAAATATCAAGGATCCCTAATAGAATTGTAGCTGAGTTCTTTGCTGTACCGCAAATCGTTGCCGGGATACCTGTAGCTATATTACTGAATGTAGAACGTTCTTTTTTTATAGTCCTAAGGAGCCTCATAGTGGGAAGTGTTCAGATATGGTCAGACTATGTTTTGAAACCAGTGCTGACTCTTTCTTTTAACGCTATTATACAGCCACCGCTAGTTTTTGCTGGTAATGTTGGGAGAGCGATTCGAGATGCGACGAGGCCTGTCGCTGAGCTGTTGGGTGATTTCTTGGAGCCAGTGGTCAGAGTTTTGAGTGCATTTAAGCTAGTTAGTGTCGAAAAGTGTCGATGTTCGCATATTGTCTAAAGATTGGAGACTAACTAGCTGACCGCAGCGACCCAAAGTGGATCTTGGCTTCCGACACCAGTTTACGCCACGCTTCGCGATCCGGAGCCAGCTCGCGCCAGTTACGGTTGTCTAGGTCCCTGAGATCTTTTATGACTTCATCACTCCAGCGATATCTAGGCCGTCCTAAGGGTCTGCGACTACTCGGACGTCCGGCTCGCGCACTAGGTCTTCGACCTCTCGGTTTTCCCTCAGTCTCCAAGTTCCATCCTCTCTTTGGGTCGGTCCCAGAATTTTCCGCAAAGATTTGAGATACCCGAATGTATCTACTACAGCACCCAATGTCATGTCGTTGAGTGTGCTAGATCGAAACACACCCATTGAGATCTGATTGTTTGTTTTGTAGAACCGGAATGCCGTTTTGAATGCTATTAAGTTGGTTAATGTTTCGAACAAAAGTTTTTTTAATGTGATAGTGAGTGTTAGTTCGCATACTGTTTAAAAATTTGGGACTGTCAACTGAAGACTAAATTATCCAATGTTGGCAATTTACCCAGACAATGGGTGAGGTGAGGTGAAGTCTATTTATGTTTATGAAGCCAGTAGCCAGTTTTTAATGTAACTAATTTAATTAATCCTTTAATTTAGAAAAGTGTGTATGCTTACATAAAACGATTTGGGTCGTATTTCCACCTATTGAGTCAAAGCAAACTGGAGAGTTATATAATATTTTCTTCTGTTTCCGCGATTATTACTCATTGAAATAAAACAATTTAACGGATTATATCGCGTATATTATCTCATTTTAGTTCCCGACGTTTCGGAAGCTTTCCAGCTTTCCATGGTCACGGGAGGACTGAGAGTTATATGTTATTTTAATAAAATATTCATAATATTCTAAAATATTTGTTATTGCAGCTTAGATTATCTGACTTTTTAGATCTAAGTGATAGCAAGGACCATTAAAGCAAGGAGATCAAAGAAACATAGTACAGTAACACTAATAATCCATTCGTAAACAGCTAATCTATACTATTAGAAAGTTGTAAAAATGAAATGTCTGTACAGTGAAGAGATTTTCAAAAATATGATTGTAACGGACTATTTGAAGGTCACTGAATCTATTTTTTTTTTGTACGTGTCATTGAGGCTTCATCACACCAAATCGGCTAAACGGATTTCAACTATTTTTGGTACATTGATAGCTAGGTATCCACAGTAACGTTTATGAAAAAAGAGTGATTCTGTTAATGTATAACTAAGTCTGCCATCTGTCCGGGTTTCCCCGGATTTGTCCTAGCTTGATGGAGTCCGAGGAACGTACGGGCGGGTTTGTAAACGGTGTCCAAGTAAAACCAGGACGCTTTTTGTATCAGGGGAAACCTTCTTGAACTGAACAAAATCTATCATGTCCGGGGAAAATGCGACATCGACAAATTTATCGACTGTATAAAATATGTTACACTGATAGCTACTCAATTATGGCATAACGCCTGTTCCTTATGTCACTTGCACTCTACCATCCGATCCCTACTTACAATACAAAACAATTACTCTTTAATTAACACTTTAAATACACAGAAATACAGAAACATGTAAGTAACAATTAAATGGAGGTGAACAACAGGCGTTCTTATCATTAAATACCGATATCTTCCAGACAACCTAAGGGTGGCAAGTGTTTAAAAGACAATAAAGTGCTTACCATGGTTGTCTGAAATTGTACTCTAATATCTGTTTATCACAACACAACCAAACAGGGCTTAATCGCGTATAAATATGATTTATTTAATTACTTTCGTTAGTAAATCTTCGACGTTTCGGACGTCGCGTTACGTCCATAGTCTCGAAGGAACTGGAGCGGTGAATCAACATTTACTAGCCGCGCGAGGTTTTCGATCTACCTGCGTTTGATGTTTATTATTAGGTTGAACGTCGAAGATTTACCAACGAAAGTAATTAAATAAATCATATTTATACGCGATTAAGCCCTGTTTGGTTGTGTTGTGATAATGAGTGAAGATCGTGTAAGTTTAAATAATATTTGTTTATTTACTTTAATAATTAGACTCAATCTGCTTACCAATATATCTTTAAAAATCTGCTCATTGTTCGTATAATAACACAACTTCTCTATCGCGTCTACAACCCTCTCATCATCTCTCAGGCTCAGTATATGCGCGTTCCAGTCTTCCGCGAACCCCTGGTCCAGGGTTGAGAACTGCTGAGGATCGACTTTGCACCGCTGCAGGACTTCTGTGGGGATGGAGTCGTCTGGGGTGTCTGTGTCCATAGGTTCAGGCGCTGGAAATAAAGGAAATAAATAAATATCAGGGACAATCTTACACAAATCGACCTAGTCCCAAACTAAGCAAAGCTTGTACTATCGGCACTAGGCAACGATATGCACAATCCATACTAATATTATAAATGCAAAAGTGTGTCTGTCTGTATGTCTGTCTGTCTGTTACCTCTTCACGCTTAAACCGCTGAATCGATTTGGATGAAATTTGCTACAGAGATAGTTTAAGTCCCGGGGAAGGACATAGGCTACGTTTTATCCCGGACAAATACCCTTATCCGCGATAAACGAATTTTAGACGGCAACTTCGTTCGCGGAGGAGAAAAAGTCATAACCAGTCGTTTTTTCTACAGCGTAGTCGGGTAAAAAGTATCCTATAATTATCTGGAGATACCCAGGTACCCGTGTAACAAATTGTGGAAATCTGTTTAGCCGATTTTGCGTCATCAAGCCACAACGACACATATAAACATACATTAAATCCAAAAAATAATAATTTTCGTTTTAGTGACCTCCACATAGTCCGTAACAATATTTTTTTTGAAAATATCTTGTACAGACATTTAATTTTTACAACTTTATAATAGTATAGATTATTTTTGTACCTTTAGACATTGTACCACATGTTTGGTAGTTTTCTAGCAAATAAAAAAATTCTATTCTAATGGCGCAGTTACCAATACTTTTCTTTCTCCCCCGACTTTTCTTAGCCTTTTCCACTGGCGCTGGTACGGGCACGGTAAGTAACTCGGATAGGGCGTCGCGGCACCTCGCCTCCGGGCTCGCATCTTCACCAGGGAACAGGAAGATGTGCCGGTGCGAGAAACGCGACTTGACGCGTTTTTCTAAAGTTTCCATTACGTCGAGACGATTTGTTATGCCTGAAAATTGTACGGAAATTTGTTAAAAATTAAAAGTAATTTAATCTATTAATTTTAAGAAAAGTTTGATTTGCCAAAACACAATATAAATGCCTTCTTCTGTTTCCGCGATTATTATTATTACTCATTGAAATAAAACAATTTTAACGTATGTCTCGGTCTAGGTAGTCAATCCGTGAACATGCAAAGCTGAAAAGCTTCCGATATCCTCCTCCGATCCTGTATCGTTTGAAAGTTCTCTATAATGTTCGAAATTTCCTCAGCGTTGATCTTCGAGTGAGACTCTGTGATGCCCTAATCTTGTCTAAGCTTAATTATTGTATCACAGCATACGGTCCATGTCTTCTTGCGCGCTCATGGAGTCTCATTCAGCGGGTCCAAAACGCTTGTGCCAGATATTGTTTCAAAATTCCACCTCGCACACACGTCACACCCTATTTTAACAAAGCAAACATGTTAAAGATGGTCGCTCGCCAAGATCTTATGTTTGCTTGCTTGCTTGACATGATACATACAAAGACGCCATCTTATCTTTATAAAAAACTCATGTGGTTTTCAAACGACAACAGTCGGCAAAGATCAGGGCTTCACGTGCCATCGTATTGCAGATCCCTCGACACCGGTCCGCCGCTTTTAGAGGGAGTTTTCGGTACCGAGCAACAAAATGTTGGAACAACATACCTCCATCTATTCGCCAATTAAAAAACAAGTCAAACTTTAAATCAAAATATCGTTTGCATCTTTTAAATTTACAAAAAACAACCACCTAAACTCCTAATCATGCTATTCCACGAGTATTATTATTTCTTTCTTCAGTGTTTCTGTCCCGAAACAAACAAATTAGTTACCCCCACTTCCAATTATACCTACTACACATACGAGCAGAAATAGACTCAACTGTACTTATGTTAGCCACTAATTTCTCACACGCTCACCAACTTACAATCTCATACTGTCTGCCTCGCACACACACACGCGGGCACATGCTTTTTTTCCTTACTAATAAGCGGTGCATTGGTCTGGTGTGTTTAAATAATAGTTTTATTTTTGTAAGGTCCTGACAGAATACCAGCGAAGTGGCTTGCCGCTTCATTATGCTGAGTCAGCGCCTGTTCTCTGCCACGACACATGGTTTCTCTCTTTTTTCTTTTTCCATTGCTGTTTTAGTTTTAAGTGTCTTGTTTATAGTTTTATACTTATTTTTAATGTGCATTGTGTAACCATGTATGTTGTGGATTTTTATTTCTCTCTCTCTATATATATATATATATATATATATATATATATATATATATATCGATTTGTCTCTGTCTGTATCTGTCTGAATGTCTCTATGTGTATTTGTCTTTATGTATATGTCTGTCTCTGTTCTCACTCAGTCTATCTCTGTCGGTGACTGTCTCTACCTGTCTCTGTCTGTCTGTCAGTCTCTATCTATCTCTATTCCTCTGTCTGTGTCCCCCTCCGTCCATGACTCACCTAGCACACAAACTGGTGCCTGACGCGCATGCGCCAGGTCAAACAAATTGTACAGCAGCGTCTGCGTGCGCGTCGAGTGGCAGAACGCGTGGAATTCGTCCAGAAGAAACACCATGCTGCGGCAGCGCCGGTCTCCAGATTGGAGACAGGATAGAAGGAACGAGAGATTCTCAGCGAATGTTCCAAATACTCGATCACCTACTGCGTTTTCTAGTTGCATCTGAAAGATATTTAGGAAGGTTATTGCAGCCACCCTACAAGTGTAACATGTGTTCGTATATTAATTTCAATCTTGAGAACTTGAGTACAATTTTCACGAATTGTCGTTTTTTTCACCATGTGGAAATGCGTTACCCTTGGTGGCTGTTCTCCTCTCGGCCTTTAATGGTGGTGCCATGGGTTCGCGCACATTCTATTGTGCGCCCCTTACCCACAGACTCCACTAGGGATTTAAGAGAGCACCTCATTGTACCCACCTTCTCGAAGTCTAAGAGTCAACCCTGCCGGCGGGGTCGCTCAGCCTGTAGACTCGCAATCACCCCTACGCCCACTTTGGTTCTCTCTACCCTGTCCCAACTGGGGTTGAATGGTGCTGGTTCAACCTAGCTCTGCAGTTCCTGTGCCTTGCGCAGGGCGTCCCCCCCTAAATCCGATTACTGGTCAGGAGGTCTAACCAGAGCTATCCACTGTGTGAGGAAGCTGCTAGCTCTTTGGTTCCCTCTGGTATCTGTTAGCCTCTTGGGGATTTTCTTGTATAGGCTGTGAGCAGGTAGGGTAACAAAAATACTAATAGCATAAAAGAATTTGATATGTTACTATATCTGTTGTTGGTGTGCAATAAAGAATTGTTGTATTGTATTGATACTGGACCTGTATGAATCCATGGTTGTTCAGGGTTGTTTAGGGTAGGCAGTGCCTTTGTGCCAGTATGGACCGCATGCCACTAGGGCAGGGGTCGGCAACCCTTGAAATTTTGTAAATTGTAATTTTTGATTCTTCCGAATCAAAAGGTTGCTGACCTCTGCACTAGGGTAATGGTAATGCATTTGAAATCTTACGATAGCACATGTCCATAGATCTTATCTTGTGACCTGTGTGCATGTTTGCTTACAGGTCTCATTAAAAAAGCTAGTCATATCATACCTGGGCAGTAATGGCCTTGAGAGCCACCTTGTCATCATGATGAATGAGACCGTTCAGCTTCACTATGATGGCGTCACCCGCCAAATCTACCTCTTTAGCCAGTCGATGGAGCACCGAGTTTACCAACTGGAATATCATAGGAACAAAATAGTTTATAAATGGATTATTAGTTTCTTTTATAATTCTGGAAAATATCATTAGAATGGAACAGAAAACATTTAATTTGAATAACAGATACAGAAATGGTTAGTAACATTTACTTATTTATTATGTTAGTAATTAATAAAACGTTAAACAAGATATGTACTGTGTGAAACATGCATTCTACAACAGTGTCTCATGTACAGTCAGTCCAGCCTGTCCACTATCGAGCCCAGGATGGGGTTGTGGCTGAACAAACATACAAACATTTATATTTTAGCAAAAAGAAGTTTATACTGCTTTATTAAGTTCATATACTTCTTATTGCCTCATAAATGTTATATTTTGTACCGTAACACGACAAAAACTAATAAATTTTTTTTAAGAAAATCTGCTTTTGTACACTAATTTAAAGCTAAGTACAATCCTGTCTAGTGTTGCCAGATGAAAAATTCAAAAGACTGGAGAAAAGGCCTGATTTATATTGAATAATTCTGCGATTTTGTTGTAGTTTGAGAATTTTCTCTTTTAGGAAGATTATTTCTAGTTTCTTAGTTTTTATTAAAAAGATCTTTAAAATGTTTATGTTTTGTTTGTTGTAATTTTATTGAAAATTCAAAAAATTCGGCTCCAATCCTGAGATGAGTCCAAAAATCCTGAGATATGGTAAGCCTAACCCTGTCAGAACACTACAAACAATTTACAAACTATAATACAAAGTAGGTTTACTGGCAACAAATTAAATATAATGGGAATGTAATAATATGTCAAGAGTTCGAATCCCGGCAAGGGCAAGTGTTTGTGTGATGAGCATGAATGTTTGATCCTGGTTCTTGGATGTTTTTTAATGTTTTTAATTATTTAATTTATCTATATATTATGTATATCCTCGCCTAGTACCCATAGTACAAGCTTTGCTTCGTTAGGGACTAGGTCGATTGGTGTAAGATTGCCCTTAATATTTATTTATTTTATATACCTTCTTCAGCTGTAGCTGACGACGTGTACATATAAAAGAAATTTCAACACTTACGGTAGTTTTCCCACTGCCTCTCGGTCCTATCAATAAAGCAGAATGCGATTCGCCTTGCAATATAGCTCTTTTCATCAAATCGTAAACATTATTCCATTCTTGGTTGTGACCACGAAATGTAACGTTGTCTTCCATTATTCTCAACTTCAAATACTTTCTTATTAGCTTTATTTGCTTCAAGGTGAATTCTCCTGAAGTTAATTCACACATTTTTAGTTAGATTATAAATAAATACTGGATGCAAACAAACAAATAACCTAAGTTTTGGTAATATTTGGTAATAAATGACGTTCGTTATATGACACAGTTTTTCCCGCCGTTTTCTTGACAGTTCAGATGATGACATTCATAAAAATGTCGCTAGAGCAAAAAAACGAATGGATTAAACAAATCGATACTCTTCAAAATTTAAAATGTTGTTAGTAATTCAAGCATCTTTCAGACGTAAAACATTAAATATAAATAAATGAATTTTCAACACAAATTTTACTGGCCAAATCACGCAAAATGTAAGTATGATTGATAGAGCTTCAATTCTAAAGTTCAACCCCTTCTGCGCATGAGCTAACACTCCTACCTGCGCAATGCGTGAACTTAACTGGTCAATATGTGGACTGCCACACATGAGATAAGAATCATGAGATATTATTTCAAAATTTCTTCGCATATATTTTTTTTTACCATCAGTTAACATGACACAAACATACACTCGTTATTTATTTTTATAATTCTTATTACATGTAAGAAGACAAAATATTTGATATTTTCCTTTATTTCTCTATAGCGGAGCAGCGAAACACGGAATTATATTACAAATAAATTAGTCTGTCAGTACGTCTGGTTTAATCAAATGTTTATTCTTCCATCCTTTTTTTGCAAATTTTCTGCGATCTTTTGTCTACTTGTGATATGTATACAAGGTGTCCCACGGCTATGCAACATGAAGGGACAGAACCTTAAATATTGTAGATACGATAGTTTGCTAAAGGGACATATTATTATATTTTTAAAATTAAGTAATACTGCATTCAAATATTTCGTAAAACTGTCATGCTTCGTCTGGGAATCGCACCGATCAAATGTGAAAAGAAAACTAAACAGATGCTAATCGTACCGATAAATAATAAAAAATAATTCTTCTTATTCTCATTTACTTCAATTAAAAAACAAAGTTTCCTTACTTTCAGTAAGGATTTTAGTTTTTTTTTTTAATGTAGTATTACTTACTTTTAAAAATAAAACAATGTCTTTCGTCTGCAAAATATCTTAATTTTACAATATTTAGGGTACTTTTCCTTCATTTCGCATAACCATGGGACGCAATTATATGACACAATTATATTTTACTAAACTCTTTATATGATGAAGTAATCAAGATGAGAACTGTCAGATTTTGAGAACTGTCAGATTTTGGTCTTGAATTAAAAATCAGAATTTAGACGGCAACTTCGTACGCGGAGGGGGAAAAGGTCATAACCCTCTGTTTTTTCTTCAGCGTAGTCGGGTAATAACCTTTTTTTTTAAATATCTTCAATGTACAGACATTTCATTTTTACAACTTTATAATAGTATAGATGAATAAAGAAAATAATTTTGTGACCTATACTTACGTTTGTTTGTAAACACTTTATTGTACATAAAAACAATAAAACAAAGACGATAAACTTATACATTTTACAAAGGAAAATTTATACTACCTTTAAGGGATCTCTTCCAGTTAACTTATAATAGCGGTTCCACTATAGATGCTGCAAATATAAATATGATGAGGAACCATTTTTTTGTTATAGGCACTATAAATGTACTGCCTGTTCAAATATGTATTGATCTATGTAAGTAATCATATTGATATTCGTTTATTGTATTTATAACACACACACACCGGGACAATTTTACACAAATCAACGTAGTCCCAAACTAAGCAAAGCTTGTAGTATTGGTACTAGGCGACGATATACATAATATATGGATAAATTATAATACTTAAATACATAGAAAACATTCAAGGTCCAGGGACAAACATTCGTGCTCATCACAGATGCACATGGCCTGGCCGGTCTTCGAGCCCGTTTAGTGTTGTTTATTTTTTATGACATGAGAGGCAAGCCAGCAGATGGACCGCCTGATGGTAAGCGATCACCGTAGCCCATAGACATTTGCATCACCAGAGGAGTCACAAGTGCGTTGCCGGCCTTTCAGGTGGGAGTACACTCTTTTCTTGAAGGTCGCATCGTTGTAGTATTCTGTCAAATAAGACGCCTTGGATTTAGTCTGTATGTCTGTTTCGTTTTTTTTTTAAACTTGGTAGTCTAGGATCTAATACAAGCTTACTTGTGGTATAATTTGGAACTAGTCAATTTGTGTAAGATTGTCCTCTTTTATTGATTTATATCGATTGCTGTGACAAATTTCAAACAATGCAAATTGGTTGAGTTAACATGCTTGATTTTAGTATAAGTATCACAACTATTCCGAGAGAATTGCTTTAATAATTACATTTTTATTTTACCATTATATTAGTATTTTAGGATGCCGGGGCTGAAACATCAATCACGTTGCCTTGATCTTCAGTCTCTCTCTTTCATTTATTCCACTAACCTACATATTTTATCCCTTTCTTGACCTTAAACTCCGGATTTTGTGCCGCTCCACATGAGATAAGTTCACCATTGAAGTGGATATATGTCAAATCGCCACATAAAAAGTCGTAGTTTTTTAGTTAAATTTGGCGTCATTTAATGTTTTTTGCAGTTATTATTGAATTCACATTAATTTTACCAATTATCGTTCACAATAACAGTTGTGTTGATTCAGTAGTTGGTATAAATCTAAATTTGTTCATATAGTCTTGCCGTGTCTAGTTTGTGACACAGTTTCGTAGTTCCTTGTCTATCCAGTATTGCAAAAAATTGTGAATACATTAGAACAGTTTCCGTGAATCGTATTCATTTAATTGAATAAAGTGATTCAGTTTTTTCTAAAAGTGACGTTCTCGTGACTGTAAACAAGTGAAAAATGTGTTTTCGTAAAATGTGCATCAGGTCTTAAGTCCAATTAAATTATAGCAAATCTGCACAACACGAGCGAATTATAAATCACAATGTAATAAATGTATATACATTATAAAGCAGTGTAGCACCGCTTTCAGTGTTAAATAAAGTAAAGAAGCTAAGTAATTGCTTAGTAAATGCCTCAAATTGTAAGTTCTAATTAGTAAACGTTTTTAATTTGATTTAGTGATTAAATCCGTATATAAGAAACCGTAGAAATTATATATGTTGTTGTTTGTTTGCTACATTTTATACGTTCTTGTGTTAACAATTATCTGTATAAAATAACTATGTATGTATTCATTACGTGTAACCGATACAAAAATATATATTTAGTGTAGACTTGAATAAAAATCATAATCCGTAATTAGCGCAAAAATTTACTGCTACGCATCTTCTTTCAAAAAAATCGATTCAAAAGAAAATACTTGATACACAATACACAACAAAAGTTATTGTAATCATTTTTCCAGTTGTGTCAATTATTATTTGGTTTTATTTAATAGCCATAGAGGTATTTAAAATTGTTATATGTTAAACTTGACCCTGAAATGTGTTTCAGTATCCCATCCTATCGTCCCAGGCAGTTCTATTTATAGATTACCGCGGTCTCGTACCCCTCGCTTAGTTTAATTATTTTTATTGTTTCTTATTGACTATCTATACGTATAAATTTGATAAATTCAATGTTTTTTAGAAGTCGATATAAGTAGTAAGTATTTTATTTTTAAATTTAATGATAACAAAAGCTTTAAGTACTTAAGTTTTTGTAATTTGTTTGTACAAGTACTTGTGTTCGGGGGGCATCATAAACTTTAAGTAGGTAGTGAAAATTAAAAACAATTTATATTATATTGAAGCACTAATCGATATCTTGTACTATTCATTCAAAAATCAATCATTCACTCAAAAAGTAACCCGACAAAATTAAAAATCGTCTAAACATACGTCAATTCACATACATAGTCGCATACAATTTGTGATGAAAAGCTACTTACTGAAATCATTCGGATAATAAAGTTATTACTTACTAAAGTTAGCATGCTTTGTCTGTAGATCCGCACCACTATTTATTTATTTGTTTTGTAGAAACGGTAGAAGTAGAAATAACATTTTTATTTATGTGTCTTTGTGAACGTGAAGAAACAATAATTTGATTTTTACTTTCAAATAAAAGTGTGACAATTGCATTGTGTAATTAAGTGTGTATTTTGGTGCTCAAGACAAGAGTCAAGTGAAACTTTAAAAAGTTAATTTTAATCAGTCATTCACATCAATGAAATGGAAGTGGACATAATCAATTTGTGTTCCGTTTAACTGCATTCTGTTCAATCTTTGCGATTTATTTCTTTATCAAGTACATTCTGTGTTGTACGCTATATTCTGTTGTGCTCCCCTACCGTCGCTAAATTGGTTAAATGCGGTTCTGACGCCCACAAGAATTACCTGCATTTGTCACCGACACAACGCTGCGATAATATAATTCTCACCGTCTTATCTATAGAAATTTCGTGAAAATTCAATTGTAATCGTTATAACTTTCCTGCAAAAGTAAGTGCATTTATTTATTTACATTTTTCAAAGGAATTTGATTAGTGCTAATAAGAATTAAATATTTAATATGATGTAAATATAGTATGTCTAAACACAAATCATGCTATACAAAGTTGATAAGATATCAGGACAACTTGAATTGAAAACAAAGTTGTATTGATATTGTTGTCTCAGTTCTTTAGAATTTTACAAACACTTCAGTTAACTGTTTGACCCGATAACAGGACAACTTGAATTAAAAACAAAGTTGTATTGATATTGTTGTCTCAGTTTTTTAGAATTTTACAAACAGTTCAGTCAACTGTTTGACCCATACCTTTTCCACTTACTTTCTAATCAATTATTGCGTCCCCAAACTCAAAGTGTATTTAGTTGGACTAGATGGAGTATAGTGCTTTTGTCTAGACCAGTTTTAGACTGTATACAAACAAAGAATGGAACTAGTAAACCAACAGACATTAATCATTGAATGTAGAGCCTAATAAATGGTATAACAGAATTATTTTTATAAATTTTGGTTTAGCGCAGTGGTAATAACGTTGCCTGTGAAGCTGAATGTCCTGGGTTTGAATCCCGGTAAGGGCAAATATTTTTGTGATCAGTATAAATATTTGTTCCTGAGTCTTGGATGTTTATATGTATATAAGTAAATTGATCTATTAACACTTTCGCAACCAACAACCCGGCAACCGGGTGTACGTAGACTTTGTTCAGATGCCGACCAACCCGGTAGCCAAAGAGCCTGGGTACCGGGCGCTCAGTGACGCGAACAGTATGAAATTATGAATGTAAGAATTACTATTATCATGTGTGTCAAAAGTGGGTACAATTGATTATAGATTAATTCTGAGGCCGAAACATGGAAAGAAATATTATTTATACTTTACTTATTAAATTTAATAACAAAAATTTCATTAATTTATTTTAATTACGTAAGTATTATGAAAATTTCATGGCACAACCCTGAGCGCCCGGCTGTCGGGCGCATGGCATACGGGATTGCGATGCGCATTATAAATCTCCCAAACACGGCTGCCGGGCTCTGCTGGTTTCTGGGGTTTTTCTCACTTTTTTGTCTGGTTGCGAAAGTGTTAAATATATCATCGTCTAGTACTCATAACCACACCCGTTATCAGTGTTGCAGATTCATGGAAAGCGCTAGGGATGACACTGCACATAATTTTAACATATGCCTATATGGATATATAATTTAATGCACTTGATCTATTTAATATAAACTTCACAACTCACTTATCTTATTTTTATTTATATATTTTTAGTATTCAAACTTTAAGGAGGTTTTATCCTGTTTTGAACTCCATAATAGGTTATAATACTAGCTTCTGCCCGCGACTTTGTCCGCCGTAAATTCGTTTATCGCGGTTAAGGGTATTTTTCCGGGATAGAAAGTAGCCTATGTCCTTCCGCAGGACTCAAACTACCTCCATACCAAATTTCATCCCAATTGGTTCAGCGGTTTAAGCATGAAGAGGTAACAGACACATACAGACGCACTTCCGCATTTATAATATTAGTATGGATTAGTTATTATAATATACATATATATAATTATATCCATAATAATTCATTTACCTTTTTAACCGACTTCCAAAAAAGGAGGAGGTTATATGTTTGATACTATGTATTTTTTAATTTTTCTTTTGTTTTTTTTTTTTATGTATTTCACCGATTACTCCGCCAATTGTGGACCGATTTGAAAAATTATTTTGTTATTGGAAAGGATATACTCCCGAGGTGGTCCCATTGCCGGCCACCAAGTTGGGATCTGATTATGGGATCCCAGGGAAATTGATCCTGCAATTTTATAACGTTTTTCATATATTTTCTTAAGCTATTTAAGTATTTGCATATGGTAGTCATCATCTCATCATGCTGAGTTGATGACGGAAGGTACAACTCTTTAATAGTTCAGAGTTAGAGGATAATTCTTAAAAAATCATCTATTATAGTTAGATATGTTAAGACTGTTAGTCATATTCTTTTTAGTGTGTCCGTGAAGTCGTCTCCTTTTCACCAAGTCAGGATTAGATATATGGAATACCAGGGAAATCGAGAGAAACCCTCAAATATTATAGGCACTAACAATGTTTTGTATATATTTTTCTAAAGTTATCAGTTCTTTTCCTCTGGTTGTCATCATTTTATGCTGAGCTGATTTATTTATTTATTTATACAAAACATTTGTGCCTTAACAGCTATTGCCAAAACAACACAAATTTAAAGTTAGTAGTTTACCTTATTATATGTACATAAAAAGTTCGTCCATTCACACTATCGAATCGAGCTCGCAGGCATCTCTCGTTCAGCCACTCTCTTACATTCTGACATCAGTCGCCCAATCGCACTCGCAAACAAATCACAGTGCGGGGCTGCCTCGAGCACAGAGTTGAGCGGCGAGAGCGCGTGCGCACAAGTGCTCCCTGCCGGCAACGCCAACAGTGAGTGCCGCCGCGCGACCATGTACTGATCGGGGACAAAAATGCGTACGAATGCCTCCACCAGACTCACACAGTCCGTTTTACCCCTGACTATATAGATGGTAAATTTAGCCAAAGAAAGTTATCTACGCAGTTGTAGCGAGTCGTATCCCTGAAGACCCTGTAGATATAAAGTAGGATACAAATGGGGATCTGATGATGGAAGGTACAATGAACTAACCAACTTTTACATTTCTTACCTCCAAAGACTCGAGATGCGTCCAAAGTGCCTCCACAATCTTCTCATTCTAAAAAATACTTTATATCACTACTAAAATCCATCACTAAAAAGCAAAAAATAAAAATTTATAAATAAAAAAAGAACGGGCTTCAAAATAAAGTAAAAAGCCATAAATAATCTTTTATATTAAGTTAAAACATAAATTTCCTTAATGATATCGCTGAATTTTGCCAATTTTTCCTTAAATTGGAAAGAAACTGAATGTGATACAATTGATCATTTACAAAATTCCAAGTTAAGTTTAGGAGGATCTATTTATTTATTCCTTTGTAATAAATGAGCATTGTTGGGTGTCCTTAGAAAGAAATCCATGTTTAAACTTCACCCCAAAGGAAAAATTGTGTATATGAAGTTGAACACGGTATTAAAAAAAAGCTGTTTTCAGTGCAGTGAGAGACATTTTAAAATTGGGGAGACATTTTACTTAATAATGGGGAAGGTGAAATAACAAAATACATTAACAATAACACTGTGGAACGCTATAATTACTTGGCATATTTACCAGTTACATGTGTAGAAGTGGAGGATCGTTTTCATATTTAAAATAGATATACAGTAATAGACCATATAATATATAATTACTACTAGTTTAGGCTAATTTATTGCTCATTGACTTAGTCAGTGGTCAATCATGTTTTTCTTTGTGCTTAGATTTTTGTATCTATATAAATATCACAATAGATTTGACTTTCATGTATAACAACTGAAGGTATTTCCACCAAAAACATATTGGCTTTTATTGTTACACCATTCCTGAGGCATTTTCCGCTTTTATCAAGATTTGCTTACTTTGTGACTAGATAGATTTGGGCATGATTGTCACGTTTATTTTCCCAGACGTTTATTTATAAACTAACTGAGATTTGATATCTGTCACGATTCTCATCCACATGGCACTCATTATAAATAAAACGTTATCATAACATAAACATATTATATGACAACATGTATGGCTCGGTTGGTGGCACAATGACCTACAAAGCTTACAGTCCCTGGTTTGAATTCCCGCTAGGGCAAGTATTATAACTTGTCTATATATATACATATTATGAATATCTTTGCCTATGTTTTAATATAGTAGTACCCATAGTACAAACTTTGCTTAGTTTGGGACTAGGGTTTGTGTAAGATTATCCGTACATAATCAGTGGAAATGAGTAATGGGAGAAACATTTTCGAGAAATTTAATTATCCACCTTATACAATTAGATAAATGGATATATTACTAATCGTCACGGAGCTGTTGCTTAATAAATGTATTAATTTATCTTCATAAGGCCCTAACTATCCGACGAACTTGCGCGGGTTGGAGCTAAAGGGACACAAATGGGCCCAGAGCCTATCTGTGGTATTCCGAAAAGCCTAACTAAACTCACCCTGAGGACCTACTGCTTCTATGCAGCCATACAACTCTGGAGGGAAACTCCGGGATTGAACCATTCCAAGGCACTGATAAAAGCCTACAGCAAAAAGACATCTCGTCCTCCTGTCCTCCCGTGACCATGGAAAGCTGGAAAGCTTCCGAAACGTCGGGAACTAAAATGAGATAATATACGCGATATAATCCGTTAAATTGTTTTATTTCAAAAAGACATCTACGGAGGTCTTAGCATTCTCCAAGAACAATCTTCGCATCTTAGTGAGGGTGCTTACAGGCCACTGTTGTCTGAATAAGCACATGCAGACAATTGGGAAAAGTGACACGAGGCTGTGTAGGCTCTGCCGAATAGCGGAGGAAACACCCTTGCACTTTCTCACGGACTGCCCCTCCCTAATACGCAACCGCAGCTCTATACTGGGAAAACATCTACTGTGCCCCGACATATAAAGACTCTAGGAATCAAAGAAGTTCTGAAGTGCTTTGCAGCAACAGAACTTGACGGGGAACTATAGGAGGTGGCGATCACAATAGATAAGTTATGGTCGCAGTGATACGGAGGCTGTATAGCCTGGAATAGCCACTACCATCAGAATTAGAAGGCCCTGACTATTGTGCGTTTGACAACTTTCAAACTTTGCAGTAGTATTAAATCAATACCAATTTCATTAAGAAAACTGATTTAAAAGAATGTTCATCCCTACCTTAAGGTTGTCTGGAAGAGATCGCTTTTTAGCGATAAGATTGCCTGTTGTTTACCATTTCTCAAACTGGTTTAGATTAAAGTGTCTGATGTTATTTTCTTTTGGTGTGCAATAGAGAGTACTTATTATCATTATTATCCCTTAAATTTTTGGACAACTTGCTACAACCTAGCCCCAATCACACAATCATGACCAATATCCGTTGTTAATGTCATTTCAGAATTTAAGTGGCTCATATTGAGTTCTATTATGTACAAAGGATGTAAATTTTAAAGCGAAATTTTGAAAATGTTTAGCATCAAGTGCGATTTGAACCCTTTTCAAAACCTTTTGCTTTAATATTAACATTTGGATTGTCGTTTAGCAGATCTTTCTGCTTTGATAAAATTGTACGGAGGATATCATCACCATCTTATCAGCTCAAGGACATCCACTGATAGACAAAGGCCTCCCCCAAGGATGTCCATAACGAACGGTTGTGCGCCGCGCCGCCGTCATCTAACGGTTTTCCGCGATCTTGACCAGATCATCGGTCCATCACGTTTGGGGCCTTGCTGCGTCGTCCAGTACGCGGTCGCCTCGAGAATCTTTCTGCCCTAGTAGCCGTAGTTTTTACCAGCAATGTGCTCCGCCCACTGCCTCTTAAGGACTTGCATCCTCATTCGTAAATCACGCCCAAACGCCGAGCGGGCCAATAAGCATAATTTGTAATAAGGGACGCATTTATTGCTCGCGCGCATCAAAGAAAGAGAAAGCTAATACTCGCAGGAGGATATTTCTGGAGTTTGAAATAGGAGTGTAGTAGCCGAGCATACTTTGGATTACCAACTATAGTATGACTTGTAAAACATTAAATGTTTTTTCAGATGTGTAACATAACAGTTGTTCGGAGCACCAAGCAGTATGGCGGAGGAACAAGCATGCCTCGTGCGTGCTCGCTCTGACTCCGAGAACTCCTCCAAACTGAGCTTTGGCTCCATCGCCCGCACCATGGCCTACACCGAAGACAGACTCACCGGTCAGTAACAAAGTATAGAAATCATTGTTTTCCCTTTGATACTCATCCGTGATCCCTTAGAGCCGATTTCACCAACAATCACTTTACAGGAGAGAGTGGCTAACCCAGTATAACTTTAATTTAACGATTACTCGATGTTTAACTTCATTAGGGTTCCGTACCAAAAAGGTAAAAAAGGGAACCCTTTTGGTGCGACTGTGTCTGTCTGTCTGTCTGTCCGACTATTAGAGCGCCATATCTTAAAAACTGCTTATGCTATCTATTTGAAATTTGGTATATTTATAAACATAGTGAGCCCACATGTATTGCAAAGGAAAAATTATAAAATAAATGTTTATTTAAAAAAAAAATACCAATATGAGGGGGGCAAAAATTAAGTCTAGTCACTAGGTCAAGTGGAGTATCACATGAATGGGCTTGATCTGTACATTTTATCTCCGAAGTTTACCAAACGAAAAATCTGGAATTTTCTGGAATTACGTAATTTAATATGAATATTACGCGAAAATTATAACCATACATCTGTCTTACTTTTTTTTTAATCACCAACAATCATTTTTGAATAACCCGGTTTGGTTAAGTTTGCCGCTCATTTGTATGTGACGCCATAGATACCAGAGGCAAACTTAACTCAAGCGGCAAGTGAAGTCGGAAAAAGTGAAAGTTTGTACAGAACCCTCAGTGCGCGACTCAGCATCGCACTTGACCGGTTTTTTTCATTTCACCACGCTACTCTCGCATAGTTACTTAGTAATGTTGAACGAATGAATTGAATGAAGTGGTAATGCACCCCACTAAGATAGATAGTTTGTCCCACGCTTAAAACTTGAGCAATGGTGGTTTTATTTCAATGAGTAATAATCGCGGAAACAAGAAAATATTGAGCAATGATGCTGCGTATTTTTTTAAATCTCCGCATACCGACAGGCGACCATGTCGCTAGGTCGCAAGGCCGCGGTCGCCAATAACCGAATGCTACCTTCATTATTATTTTAGTTTTGTATCTTTATAAACATGTCACTTTATTTTTAATACTAAAAATATTGTTCCCAGACGGCACTGGGGAACCGGGCACTGTCAGCATGACAGCCAACCCGCCGGAGCCCATGGACAATGAAAGCGGCGAGCTCATCGACTACAGCGACACCAGCGCTCTCGACCAGTTCCACGAAGATGCGTTGAGACAGGTCAGTACATTTATTGTCTTACTTAAGAGTCCCCGGCCAGCTCGGCCGAATTTCACCTTCCCATACAAACGGAGTTTCTTTCGCGTTTTAAAACTTCGTGTTAGATTGTAATGAAACTTTGCATATACAGTGAAATGAGGTATATCTTAGCCTTTAATTAGTTTATATGGCTCCGGTTTATAAAACAAACGAAATACAGCAAAAACAAGTTTTGTATGAAAAACTTAAATTCGCTGTATTTTTTTACTATGGTATCTGAAGCTACATAAACTAATTACAGGCCTGCATATACCTTAACTTATTCTAAGTACAAAGTTTCAGAGCAAACTAGTTAGTCGTTTTAAAATGAGAGCGTAACTACGTTTGTATGGAGGACCGAGCTTACCGAGGACTCTTAAAGGGCTACGCGAATGACCTTCGATCGTAGCCTTTCACTTTTCTGTGTTGTATATGTCTCATCGTGTTGTCCACCATTGTTACCAATATACTGTTTCAGTTTATCTTCACGAGTCACCGAAACCAAGATAAACACCATCAAAATTTGTTATTTTTACGACAAAAAACCAGTTTGTGCTACTTTTCTTAAAAACTATAGAACCTATTGAAACACCAGTTGACGATTTTAAAGTGAACATCATTACTCACTTATTGGTTTTAGTCCCATGTCCAAGCGTCGCTTGACGAGGGAGCCTATACCAATTTAAGAGAGAAAAAGGACTTTACTTTAATATTTTTTTTTATCTTGATTTATGAAGTATACACAAAAATATAGGCCAAATACCAAGCAACAATATATATATATTTTACATAGTTTGCAGCAAAAGCAATAATTTTATATCACTTTAAAAACAATGAAATTTACCGATATTTTCCGGGTAGCCCCTTAATCAAAAGGAGATTTTATGTTAGGGAAGAGGCATCATCTGAAAAGCAATAGGGTACATGCACGAATTTTTTTATCGCTTTTCTTAACAAAATATGAAAATACCGTAAAAACGATTTCAAAAAGTGAAATTAAAATTAAAATTGTTAAATAAATACGCATGATATAGGCATTTTAAACTGCTAATTAGACGGCGATTTGACAGAGAGGTCCGACATGTACTGTTACGTCATAGTCTACGCCGGCCATATAAACTCTATTAAATTCATAATCCCTCTTTTCTTCAGCGCAGTCGGATAAGAAGTATCCTATAACTATCTGTGGATACCCACTGCAAAGTTACCTGTGTAAAAAAAATGTTGAAATCCGTTTAGTCGATTTGGCGTAATGAAGCCACGACACGTACAAATATACAAAAAAATCCGTGACCTCTAAATAGTCCGTCACAATATATTTTTCTAAATATCTTCAATGTTCAGACATTTAATTTTTACAACTTTATAATATTATAGATGTTTACGATTTATAATTTATGAATAGGACAATATGTGTTTTTTACATTTCAGGCCGGATGTGGTTTAGCGCAAGCTAAGGTGTACGTGGCGAGCAGCCTCGCGCTGGCCGGCGCCACGCTGGAGCTGGCGGCCGTGCCCTTCGTGCTGCCCTCGTGCGAGATCGAGCTGTGCATACTGCCGCACGAGAAGAACTGGCTCGGTGAGGAATGAAAACTTTATACAAAACGACGCCCGTGACTTATAAATAAATTATGCTTAGCTTAAAAAGGAAATGGCCGCGATGTTAAAATTCTAAATGGATATTGATTTTGAAATATGTAACTTTGAAAACCTAGAAATTGACGCCCATGACGACCTTTTTCCAACTAGTAATTTCGCCATCTTAAATATATAAATTCCCAAGACCAATCTAAGGTCTAGCCCTCGCCGGCGCTACTCTTGAACTCTGCGGGGCCGTTTGTGCTGCCCTGTGCGATCGAGCTGTGCATACTGCCGCACGAGAAGAACTGGCTCGGTGAGTAATGAAAAGAGAAAACGACGCCCATGATGATTAACACGGTGAATAAAGCTTTGCTTAAAAAAGGAAATGGGCGTCTTTTAAAATTCAAAATGGATGGTTTTTTATATTTGTAACTGAGAAAATCTAGAAAACGATACCCAATTACCCGTGACTTTTAAAAAAGATAATTGTCGCCATCTTGAAATGCAAAATCCCAAGGTTAAAACTATGACGACGACAACTTAAAATAAAGATATAGCTGATTAAAATTCAAAATCGTCCTTTTTGAAATCTGTACGTCCGAAAACCTAGAAACGATACCCATGACTTTTTCCAAAAAGAGGTGGTTGTCGTCTTCCAATATAAAATGACAAACCCAAGCTAAGGTGTGCCTAGTGACCACTTTAATTATTGCCGAAATGCTACAAGACTAGCATATCAAACTGATTAAGGCTGGTCTTTCATATTTTACTAAAATCTAATGAAAATCGTCCCAGTACTGAATGATTTATCCCATTGCACCATTTTCATGCATCTCTGTTTGGCCCAATGGTTGGCTGGTAGAGAATGCCATTTGGCATTAAGTCCGCCATTTATACTTACTTTTGTTTTGTGCAATAAAGTTTAAATAAATACATTTCTAGATCTCATTTTGCCAATAATGTTACCACAATCGGCTGGAGCGGCCAATAGGCTCGTGTTCTTATGATTTTGTGTTCCTCGCAGATAAAGTTATAAAGTATTGTGCATTCTGTATAGTGGCGGTACTGTCATACAAGCCCAGAAGCCGGGCTTGCGCTACTAAAATAGTCATCAATGAAAAATATCTACTATCAAGAACGTTTACGTCACACCTGGCCATAATGTGAGTTTTACCGTACGGATACCGTGCGGTAAAACTCGCACTTCGTACACTCGCATTATGGCCAATCGAAGACGTAAAATTGTCTACTGTACTCACTACGGCCAGTAAAAAAGAAAGCCCTGTATCGCATATTTACAACCCTCACCTGCGGCTCGGGTCACAAATACCTGCGATTTCAGGCTTTCTTTCTTTTACAGCCCTTGGTAAATAATCTAATATTGTTTACCAGTGCTGATCAGCCTGGTGGGCGGGTCGCTGGGCGGCGTGGGCTGGGGCGCGCTGGGCGCGCGGCTCGGGCGGCGTCGCGCGCTACTGTCGGCGCTGGCCGTCAACGCCGTGTTCGCCGCCATCGCCGCCTTCATGCCCACCTACGGCACCTTCATGATGGCCAGGTACGGCACGCTCGCGGCGGCGCAGCCGCAGCTGTCGGCACTGGCCGTCAACGCCGTGTTCGCCGCCATCGCCGCCTTCATGCCCACCTACGGCACCTTCATGATGGCCAGGTACGGCACGCTCGCGGCGGCGCAGCCGCAGCTGTCGGCACTGGCCGTCAACGCCGTGTTCGCCGCCATCGCCGCCTTCATGCCCACCTACGGCACCTTCATGATGGCCAGGTACGGCACGCTCGCGGCGGCCCAGCCGCAGCTGTCGGCACTGGCCGTCAACGCCGTGTTCGCCGCCATCGCCGCCTTCATGCCCACCTACGGCACCTTCATGATGGCCAGGTACGGCACGCTCGCGGCGGCGCAGCCGCAGCTGTCGGCACTGGCCGTCAACGCCGTGTTCGCCGCCATCGCCGCCTTCATGCCCACCTACGGCACCTTCATGATGGCCAGGTACGGCACGCTCGCGGCGGCGCAGCCGCAGCTGTCGGCACTGGCCGTCAACGCCGTGTTCGCCGCCATCGCCGCCTTCATGGCCACCTACGGCACCTTCATGATGGCCAGGTACGGCACGCTCGCGGCGGCGCAGCCGCAGCTGTCGGCACTGGCCGTCAACGCCGTGTTCGCCGCCATCGCCGCCTTCATGCCCACCTACGGCACCTTCATGATGGCCAGGTACGGCACGCTCGCGGCGGCGCAGCCGCAGCCGTCGGCACTGGCCGTCAACGCCGTGTTCGCCGCCATCGCCGCCTTCATGCCCACCTACGGCACCTTCATGATGGCCAGGTACGGCACGCTCGCGGCGGCGCAGCCGCAGCTGTCGGCACTGGCCGTCAACGCCGTGTTCGCCGCCATCGCCGCCTTCATGCCCACCTACGGCACCTTCATGATGGCCAGGTACGGCACGCTCGCGGCGGCGCAGCCGCAGCTGTCGGCACTGGCCGTCAACGCCGTGTTCGCCGCCATCGCCGCCTTCATGCCCACCTACGGCACCTTCATGATGGCCAGGTACGGCACGCTCGCGGCGGCGCAGCCGCAGCTGTCGGCACTGGCCGTCAACGCCGTGTTCGCCGCCATCGCCGCCTTCATGCCCACCTACGGCACCTTCATGATGGCCAGGTACGGCACGCTCGCGGCGGCGCAGCCGCAGCTGTCGGCACTGGCCGTCAACGCCGTGTTCGCCGCCATCGCCGCCTTCATGCCCACCTACGGCACCTTCATGATGGCCAGGTACGGCACGCTCGCGGCGGCGCAGCCGCAGCTGTCGGCACTGGCCGTCAACGCCGTGTTCGCCGCCATCGCCGCCTTCATGCCCACCTACGGCACCTTCATGATGGCCAGGTACGGCACGCTCGCGGCGGCGCAGCCGCAGCTGTCGGCACTGGCCGTCAACGCCGTGTTCGCCGCCATCGCCGCCTTCATGGCCACCTACGGCACCTTCATGATGGCCAGGTACGGCACGCTCGCGGCGGCGCAGCCGCAGCTGTCGGCACTGGCCGTCAACGCCGTGTTCGCCGCCATCGCCGCCTTCATGCCCACCTACGGCACCTTCATGATGGCCAGGTACGGCACGCTCGCGGCGGCCCAGCCGCAGCTGTCGGCACTGGCCGTCAACGCCGTGTTCGCCGCCATCGCCGCCTTCATGCCCACCTACGGCACCTTCATGATGGCCAGGTACGGCACGCTCGCGGCGGCGCAGCCGCAGCTGTCGGCACTGGCCGTCAACGCCGTGTTCGCCGCCATCGCCGCCTTCATGCCCACCTACGGCACCTTCATGATGGCCAGGTACGGCAAGCTCGCGGCGGCGCAGCCGCAGTAGTCGGCACTGGCCGTCAACGCCGTGTTCGCCGCCATCGCCGCCTTCATGCCCACCTACGGCACCTTCATGATGGCCAGGTACGGCACGCTCGCGGCGGCGCAGCCGCAGCTGTCGGCACTGGCCGTCAACGCCGTGTTCGCCGCCATCGCCGCCTTCATGCCCACCTACGGCACCTTCATGATGGCCAGGTACGGCACGCTCGCGGCGGCGCAGCCGCAGCTGTCGGCACTGGCCGTCAACGCCGTGTTCGCCGTCATCGCCGCCTTCATGCCCACCTACGGCACCTTCATGATGGCCAGGTACGGCACGCTCGCGGCGGCGCAGCCGCAGCTGTCGGCACTGGCCGTCCACGCCGTGTTCGCCGCCATCGCCGCCTTCATGCCCACCTACGGCACCTTCATGATGGCCAGGTACGGCACGCTCGCGGCGGCGCAGCCGCAGCTGTCGGCACTGGCCGTGAATAAATCAAACAAGCTAATTCAGTCCCGAGTGGTTTATTGGTATATAAAAATGAAATCACACAAAATGTCTTCAATGTGGCAGGAAAAATCTTAACAGCGCGTTCTAGGATTGTGCGTTCGATTTACTAGCGCCATCTAGCGACAAATTGGAACGACTTTTGTTCCATACTAGGAAGTCGAGTTGTGCTGTGAACTTTCGTTCTATACAAGTTGTACATTCCGCCCACCAAGGAACGTCCTACGTCCTTCCGAATGCCGCCCACCGTGAGGGGTCCTTATCAAACTTGAGGATTGTAAGATGTTCCTTTGGAGCTCACTGTATGACTTATGTTAACAATACCAACAATTTACAGACATTTATGAATATAAACAAACATAAGTACTTAATACAAAAAAATTCTTTCTCTTAGTACAGACCATTAACGTACGGCATATTTAGCGTACATCTGCCGTTATTTCTTTCTTAAATAAAAGGCTAGACTATTATGGAGACTATCTAGCCAACAGCATAATTAATTGAAATCTTAAATCAATGTTTGACTTAAATATACATTATTCACTAACTGGGAGAACACAGAGTTTGGAGGTGGGTCGTTTAATTAAAGACCCTTTAGTACTCAAGGTAACTACACGCGTAATATTGTCTGTACCAGGATGCTTATTGACAACTCTACCAAGCAACCACCGACTAGGAGGTAGATCGTCTTCCTTGATTAAGACCACATCTCCGATTTTAGGTTCTGGCGTTTGTTGTGCCCATTTGTTTCGGTGTAAAAAGCGGGTTAGATATTCGTGTGACCATCTACGCCAAAAATCGTGAATCATGCGTTGTGTTAACTGCCACCTCCGTAGACTACCTACGTTAGTATTTAAAAAATCGTGATCTGGTGCGGTTACCAGTGGTTCTCCAACTAAGAAATGTCCTGGGGTCAAAATGTTGATGTTATCTGGATCATTGTCTATACGGGTTATCGGCCTTGAGTTTAAACAGGCTTCGATCTGGGCTAACACCGTGGACATCTCCTCATAGGTTAGCGTAGAGTTCCCTATGACTCTTTTGAGATGATATTTAGCTGAATTGATTCCCGCCTCCCATAAACCACCGAAATTAGGAGCATGAGGGGGAATGAAGTGCCATGTAGTACCTTCTGATGCTAAAGCATCTGCAATTTCCGTGGACATATTAGCATTTTCAGCTTGGAGCAACGACCTAAGCTCTCTTGAAGCTCCTAAAAAGTTTGTGCCATTGTCGCTCCAGATTTCTTGACAAGGTCCTCGTCTAGCTACCATCCGTTTAAAAGCCTGTATGAACCCTTCAGTGGTAAGGCTGCTGACGACTTCTATGTGCACAGCACGGGTGGACATACAAACAAATAGACAAATGTAACCTTTGAAAGCTTTATGACCACGACCTCCTGATGTTCGTAGACTGATGGGACCCGCATAATCTACTCCACAAAACTTAAACGCACGCGTTGGCGTCACTCTAGCAGCTGGCAACTGTCCCATTAATTGCGATTGAGATTTACTTGCTGCAGAATGCCTGATACAAGCTACACACTTCCGAAAGTAATCATTTACCATATCCTTGCATCCTAAAATTCAATACTTAGAATTTATATAATTTTGCATGAGTTGTGGTGGGCCATGGCAAGTCTTGATATGAGCGTCAGCCACAATAAGTCGAGATAGCGGGGCCTTTTTAGGCAGCAGTATAGGGTGCTTTATACTGTTGCTTAAATGCATTGCGTTTGCTAATCGCCCACCAACTCTCATTATATCATTGTCATCCAAATAAGGATTTAATGACTTTAAGTTTGATCCTCGTGGCATCTGCGTTCCATGGCTTTTCAAAATGTCAATTTCCATCTCGAAATTCTCTTTCTGACACTGCCTAATACATACATTTAATGCCTCGCGTAATTCTTCGCTAGTTAAATAGCTGTGGCTATATCCCTCAGTTATCGGCTTTTTTAAATTCAAAAAACGTCTGCAGTAAGCAATGACCCTATTTAATCTAGTTAAAGATGAGAATCTATCCCAAATCTCGTTACAGTCCGTAGTAGTATGAAAGACTTTTGCTGCTTCTATATTTGTTGCAATATCTTTTAGTCTATCATATTTTATTGGTTCTTGTTTCAAATAGTCAGGTCCGTTAAACCACATAGAGGCATTAAGCAATTCCGACGGACGTAGACCTCTGGAGGCATAATCTGCGGGGTTAAGTTTTGATGGAACATGAGACCATTGACTAGAGTCCAAAGTGGTTAAAATTTCCGAAACTCGATTGGCGACAAAGGTCTTCCACCGATTTGGATGACTGTTGAGCCATGCCAGAACGACTGTTGAATCTGTCCATGCATGAATGTTGTTCTTGTCTATATTTAAGTGTTCAGATATTTCAGTAAGCAGTCTAGCTAGCAGCACCGCTCCACAAAGCTCAAGCCTCGGTATTGATACTTGCTTAATAGGTGCAATCTTGGTTTTAGCTGAAATTAAGAATACAGTGACCCGATTTGCGCTGTCTAGTACTCTAATATACGCCACCGCTGCAAATGCTATTTTAGATGCATCACTGAAGCCATGAAGTTCCACTCTCTTGTTATTTTTCTGCAAGCCCATCCACCTTGGAATCTGAACCCTTGTCAGCAGGGTTAACTCTTCTCGGTAAGTACACCACTCTTTAATGATATTGCTCGGAACTTCTTCATCCCACGTGATTCCAGTCAGCCATAGCCTTTGAATTATTTCCTTGGCTACTACGACACAAGGTGCTATCCAACCCAAAGGATCAAATAGTCTTGAGATATCAGAAATAATGGCTCTTTTGGCTATAGGTGTTTTTAACTCCGGAAGTGACACTGCGTACTGAAACTCATCACGTTCTCGATTCCAAGTAAGTCCCAGAATTTTGACTATCTCGTCCTGTTTAATTTCAATTCCATTTACAATTCCCACATCCGTTTTATGCATTTTTATCATTTCTAATAAATTTTTGTTACTGGTAGTCCATTTTTGTAGACTAAATCCTGCCTTACTTAACAATTCATTCATTTCCCTATAAATTTGTATTCCTTCATCTTCGGTCTCGCATCCAGTCATGAGATCATCCATATAAAATTCTTTACAAACTCTCTCCGCAGCCATAGGATATTTTTCTCCCTCATCGTGAGCAACTTGTTGCAATACTTTCACTGCCAAGTATGGTGCACTCGCTGTACCAAATGTTACTCTTAGCAATCTGTAATGTCGTAGTTCTGAGTCTGGGCTATCCCTCCACAATAGTCTTTGAAAGTCCGCGTCTTCTTCTTGGACTTTGACCTGCCGGTACATTTTTACTATGTCCGATACTAGTGGAATTGGGTATGATCTCCATCTCAGGACTAAGTGCCGCAAATCTGGCTGCAATTTAGGTCCAATCATTAAATTATCATTGAGCGATACTCCATTTTTACCTTTACAGGATGCATCGAAAACTACTCTCACTTTCGTTGTCTCTCTGTCTTTCTTCACGACGGCGTGATGTGGTAAGTAGACAACATCAGATTTATATTTCTCTTTTTCAGGTACTTCCTCCATATGTCCTAATTGTAAGTATTCTTTTATTACTTCTTTATATTGGGATATTAGTTCGGTGTCTTTATTTAACCTTTTTTCAAGTGCATAAAATCTCTTTTCAGCTATTTCACTCGACTGGCCATATTTGCAGCTCGGATCCTCGTTGTGAAACGGAAGTTTAATCACATATCTACCATCTTCGTCTCTGGTGGTGGTAGCTGCAAATATCTCCTCACACTTTTTCTCTTCTTCCGTCCATAGGTTGTGCCCTTTTAAAGTAGAAGGATCAGCTTCCAATTCCCAGAACCTCTTTAGGCAGTCATCTTCCATCAGATGCGTATGTAAAACAACTACATTTGAGATATTATTAGCTGACTTTACTGCCCCAGATAGGATCCAACCCAGAGAAGTAGCTTGAGCGACCAGGGTACCTTGCTTGTTCTTTTTTATTCCTTCCATAATTATCTGACTATACACCTCAGCACCTAACAAAACATCAATTTTGTTAGGCGTGTGGTAACTTGGATCAGCAAGTTGTAATCCCTGTATCTCTGCCGAGTTCAACTCTACTACTCTCTTGGACGGCAATGACTTCGGTCACTTGACCGAAGTCAGTACAAATGCCTTCACTGAAAGCCTAACATCAGGATATATCAACGATTGCAAGTTCAATATTACCATTGACTTTGATCGCACATTGTTCTCGGCACCCAGGCCAGAAATTTTACCATTTATCGGCTTCCTTTTTAGACCTAAATACTGGACCGCAGCTTCTGTGACAAAAGACGCTTGTGACCCTTGATCCAGCAATGCTCGCAGAGGATAGTATTGTTCGTTTTTCGACTGGGCACTAACCACCGCAGTGGCTAACAACACCTGACCGTCATTACCTGAAGAAAAATAAGACGTGATGTTTGTTTGTTCAGAGCAATCTTCGATTTCTTCTTCTTCTTCAGCAACAGTACCAATATTACTAGTACCTTCCACGACGGTAGTTGACGAACGACCGGCAACAGGACCACTCGTAGGATGAAGCAGCGAGTGGTGGCGACGTTTACAAATTCTACATGGGGTAGGATTCTGGCACACTTTCGCAGAATGAAACCCACCCATAAAGTTAAAGCATAAACCTTTCGTTTGAACAAAATTACGACGTGAGTCCACATCTTGTTTTACAAATTGTTTGCAAAAGGTGATCTTGTGAGATTCGGAGCAAAATGGGCACTGACTGCTTTGAACTACATGTAAAGTTCGTGGTTTATGAGTGATTGGAGCTGTATTGTGATTAACAGTTCTTTTTGTTTCGATAAACTCCAACGCTCTAAACCGGTTCGTTATAAAATCCTTGAACTGGTCAAATGTAGGTAAAGTGTCCTCGGTATTGTTTATCGAAGCAGTCAACTCCCACTGCTTCCTTGTCTCCGGGTCTAACTTGAGAGTGAGCAAATGAATCACCATGACATCCCATGTACTGACATCAATCCCAATATTTTTTAATGCATGTAAACAGTCAGTACTGGTGTCTATAAGCTCCTTCAAAAAGTTTGCTGACTCACAAGTACCATTTTTTTGCGACAAAAATCTTCTCAAAATTGTTTGGCATAAATATCTTTTATTATTATACCTTTGTTTTAAACAATCCCAACATTTCTCATAATTAGAATTAGAGATAGGTATTTGGCGGAGCAATTGTTCGGCTTCTCCGGTTAAATAACCTTTTAAATAATGCATTTTCTGCACATTATCGATTGCCTCATTATTATGAATTAAAGACTCAAACAAATCACGGAAAGTAGTCCATTCGGTATATTTTCCTAAAAATACGGGGATAATTATCTTTGGCAACTTTACAGCGTTATGCTTTGTTACAGACATTGTTGCATTTTGACTCGTATGTTGAGAATTACTTCCACTACTCGGTTTAAATTTTTGTAATATAGTTTTCAATTCTGTTTTAAAATCTAAACACAATTCTTGAGTTGAATCATACACATCATCTAGCATGTAACTAGAAGACGCTATGGCCGCATGAAATTTTTCCATAATTTGTTTATGTCCTAGTAAAAACTCCGCCCACAATTCATCCAAGTTCTCAATTCTAACCTCGACATACTTTTCAGTAATGCGTTCTTTTGAGGCTTTCTTAAAATTTGTCCTAGCCTTTTTAATGCGATTATGAATATCCATTTGACCCGCAATTAAGGCGTCCATTTTAAACTAGAAATATAACAAGTATTAATGCTAAATTAATATCTGCTATAAACAACCAGTGTGCAAGTTAAAAACAGAGACGGACACAAACAGAGGTTCCTTAGAGAAGATTTTAATAACTTTTTCCAAGTCCAAGACACCAAAATTTTTCTAAGTCCTTAGAATAAGTTCACAATTTTTTACAAGTTAATATGAAACGTTGAAATTTTTCTGTTTATAAACTAAAAAACCTTTAAAATTTTACAAGTGTTTTAAACATGTAAATTCTATGTGAAATTGGGCATGGATTCCCCGTATAAACCACTTTTCTTAAACTAAATTATTTCTAAGTTAATTAACTACTACACTTAAAGTTCAAATTTTCTTGACTTTTAGTTCAAGTCTATGATAATTTTACTTTTTCTTCAAAGTTATTTGATCGTTGAACTTAAGGTTCAATTTGGAACACTTTTTGTAATTACTTTCAAATGTCACTTTAAACTTCACTAGATGATTGAAGATCCAAATACTCGTAGAAAAAACAATTAAAGTACTCACAATTGTCAAATTTCATCACCTCGTTTGTTCCGTTCATTTGCACCATAACCTTCCGTGGCTCCTTCCACAGATGTAGATTCTCGCTGTCGTAGGCTTCCTTCCAAAGCGCCCCGAACAGCAATCCACTGCCCATAGGTGCGCAAAACAATTCCGAAGAATTGTTTGTTTTATTACGCAAAAACGTCACCACTGAACTAAACCTGCCAGAATCCGGCTAACTCGAAGGACCATGAATAAATCAAACAAGCTAATTCAGTCCCGAGTGGTATATTGGTATATAAAAATAAAATCACACAAAATGTCTTCAATGTGGCAGGAAAAATCTTAACAGCGCGTTCTAGGATTGTGCGTTCGATTTACTAGCGCCATCTAGCGACAAATTGGAACGACTTTTGTTCCATACTAGGAAGTCGAGTTGTGCTGTGAACTTTCGTTCTATACAAGTTGTACAGGCCGTCAACGCCGTGTTCGCCGCCATCGCCGCCTTCATGCCCACCTACGGCACCTTCATGATGGCCAGGTACGGCACGCTCGCGGCGGCGCAGCCGCAGCTGTCGGCACTGGCCGTCAACGCCGTGTTCGCCGCCATCGCCGCCTTCATGCCCACCTACGGCACCTTCATGATGGCCAGGTACGGCACGCTCGCGGCGGCGCAGCCGCAGCTGTCGGCACTGGCCGTCAACGCCGTGTTCGCCGCCATCGCCGCCTTCATGCCCACCTACGGCACCTTCATGATGGCCAGGTACGGCACGCTCGCGGCGGCGCAGCCGCAGCTGTCGGCACTGGCCGTGAATAAATCAAACAAGCTAATTCAGTCCCGAGTGGTATATTGGTATATAAAAATAAAATCACACAAAATGTCTTCAATGTGGCAGGAAAAATCTTAACAGCGCGTTCTAGGATTGTGCGTTCGATTTACTAGCGCCATCTAGCGACAAATTGGAACGACTTTTGTTCCATACTAGGAAGTCGAGTTGTGCTGTGAACTTTCGTTCTATACAAGTTGTACAGGCCGTCAACGCCGTGTTCGCCGCCATCGCCGCCTTCATGCCCACCTACGGCACCTTCATGATGGCCAGGTACGGCACGCTCGCGGCGGCGCAGCCGCAGCTGTCGGCACTGGCCGTCAACGCCGTGTTCGCCGCCATCGCCGCCTTCATGCCCACCTACGGCACCTTCATGATGGCCAGGTACGGCACGCTCGCGGCGGCGCAGCCGCAGCCGTCGGCACTGGCCGTCAACGCCGTGTTCGCCGCCATCGCCGCCTTCATGCCCACCTACGGCACCTTCATGATGGCCACGTACGGCACGCTCGCGGTAGCACATCAGCCGGCTGTCGGTATTAGCCGGCAACGTCATATTCGAAGCCATCACCTTGTTCATGCCCACCTACGGCAATTTCATGATAGCTAGATACACCACACTCGCGACATTTGATGTCGGCGCTGGCCGTCAACTCCGTATTCGCCGCCATAGCCCCCCTATTCTTCACTATAACTTTGCTAATGTCTTTAACTGTACAACTGTGGCAATAGTCGTATTTCGTTTAATACGCACTGTTCAAGATCTGCTCCGTTCTGCGACAGGTTCTGCTCGGCGATCGGGTCGGGCGGCGTGGTCCCCACGACGTACGCGTACTGCTACGAGCACACGCCGCGGCCGGCGCGGCGCCGCCTGCTCGCGGCGCTCGTGGTGGCGCACGGCGCAGGCGCACTCGCCGCCGCCGCGCTCGCGCACGCCGTGCTGCCGCCCACCGGCGCGCACGCGCTGCTGGACGACAAGGAGCACTTCTCGGCGTGGCACAGGTATGTACAGTCGGCGCTCGCGCACGCCGTGCTGCCGCCCACCGGCGCGCACGCGCTGCTGGACGACAAGGAGCACTTCTCGGCGTGGCACAGGTATGTACAGTCGGCGCTCGCGCACGCCGTGCTGCCGCCCACCGGCGCGCACGCGCTGCTGGACGACAAGGAGCACTTCTCGGCGTGGCACAGGTATGTACAGTCGGCGCTCGCGCACGCCGTGCTGCCGCCCACCGGCGCGCACGCGCTGCTGGACGACAAGGAGCACTTCTCGGCGTGGCACAGGTATGTACAGTCGGCGCTCGCGCACGCCGTGCTGCCGCCCACCGGCGCGCACGCGCTGCTGGACGACAAGGAGCACTTCTCGGCGTGGCACAGGTATGTACAGTCGGCGCTCGCGCACGCCGTGCTGCCGCCCACCGGCGCGCACGCGCTGCTGGACGACAAGGAGCACTTCTCGGCGTGGCACAGGTATGTACAGTCGGCGCTCGCGCACGCCGTGCTGCCGCCCACCGGCGCGCACGCGCTGCTGGACGACAAGGAGCACTTCTCGGCGTGGCACAGGTATGTACAGTCGGCGCTCGCGCACGCCGTGCTGCCGCCCACCGGCGCGCACGCGCTGCTGGACGACAAGGAGCACTTCTCGGCGTGGCACAGGTATGTACAGTCGGCGCTCGCGCACGCCGTGCTGCCGCCCACCGGCGCGCACGCGCTGCTGGACGACAAGGAGCACTTCTCGGCGTGGCACAGGTATGTACAGTCGGCGCTCGCGCACGCCGTGCTGCCGCCCACCGGCGCGCACGCGCTGCTGGACGACAAGGAGCACTTCTCGGCGTGGCACAGGTATGTACAGTCGGCGCTCGCGCACGCCGTGCTGCCGCCCACCGGCGCGCACGCGCTGCTGGACGACAAGGAGCACTTCTCGGCGTGGCACAGGTATGTACAGTCGGCGCTCGCGCACGCCGTGCTGCCGCCCACCGGCGCGCACGCGCTGCTGGACGACAAGGAGCACTTCTCGGCGTGGCACAGGTATGTACAGTCGGCGCTCGCGCACGCCGTGCTGCCGCCCACCGGCGCGCACGCGCTGCTGGACGACAAGGAGCACTTCTCGGCGTGGCACAGGTATGTACAGTCGGCGCTCGCGCACGCCGTGGTGCCGCCCACCGGCGCGCACGCGCTGCTGGACGACAAGGAGCACTTCTCGGCGTGGCACAGGTATGTACAGTCGGCGCTCGCGCACGCCGTGCTGCCGCCCACCGGCGCGCACGCGCTGCTGTACGACAAGGAGCACTTCTCGGCGTGGCACAGGTATGTACAGTCGGCGCTCGCGCACGCCGTGCTGCCGCCCACCGGCGCGCACGCGCTGCTGGACGACAAGGAGCACTTCTCGGCGTGGCACAGGTATGTACAGTCGGCGCTCGCGCACGCCGTGCTGCCGCCCACCGGCGCGCACGCGCTGCTGGACGACAAGGAGCACTTCTCGGCGTGGCACAGGTATGTACAGTCGGCGCTCGCGCACGCCGTGGTGCCGCCCACCGGCGCGCACGCGCTGCTGGACGACAAGGAGCACTTCTCGGCGTGGCACAGGTATGTACAGTCGGCGCTCGCGCACGCCGTGCTGCCGCCCACCGGCGCGCACGCGCTGCTGTACGACAAGGAGCACTTCTCGGCGTGGCACAGGTATGTACAGTCGGCGCTCGCGCACGCCGTGCTGCCGCCCACCGGCGCGCACGCGCTGCTGGACGACAAGGAGCACTTCTCGGCGTGGCACAGGTATGTACAGTCGGCGCTCGCGCACGCCGTGCTGCCGCCCACCGGCGCGCACGCGCTGCTGGACGACAAGGAGCACTTCTCGGCGTGGCACAGGTATGTACAGTCGGCGCTCGCGCACGCCGTGCTGCCGCCCACCGGCGCGCACGCGCTGCTGGACGACAAGGAGCACTTCTCGGCGTGGCACAGGTATGTACAGTCGGCGCTCGCGCACGCCGTGCTGCCGCCCACCGGCGCGCACGCGCTGCTGTACGACAAGGAGCACTTCTCGGCGTGGCACAGGTATGTACAGTCGGCGCTCGCGCACGCCGTGCTGCCGCCCACCGGCGCGCACGCGCTGCTGTACGACAAGGAGCACTTCTCGGCGTGGCACAGGTATGTACAGTCGGCGCTCGCGCACGCCGTGCTGCCGCCCACCGGCGCGCACGCGCTGCTCGACGACAAGGAGCACTTCTCGGCGTGGCACAGGTATGTACAGTCGGCGCTCGCGCACGCCGTGCTGAATTAAAAAAAGAAAAATGAATTATCCAAAAACATTATTTTTGGATAATTCATTTTTACGAGTACTTCGTGATTTTTAAACCGAATTGCTTCACTACTCACTACGCGTCTATGTTTGTATAAATACAAATATTAATGAAAAAAAAAAAATCAAGACTCCGTCCGAATTTAAACCAGTGTCTAGTGTCTTCCAGGAGCGCACTCTCTCCCAATTGAGCTACAGAGCCCAGTCAGTTTGACTTCAAATTTTGTCTTGTTTTTTTTTTTCATTATTTAGATCTTTGTATATACAAGGCTGTTTCATGAGTCTGGCAATCTACTAAACCATTTTTTTGTCCTTAGATATTTACTGCTATGCACTCTGCCGATCCTCGCCTCCCTGGTGTCTCTGATCTGGACTCAGGAGTCCCCGCGGTACCTTCTAGACGTCGGCAGAGAAGTGGACGCCATGCTTGTGTACCAGGTATGTAACTCTGGCATGTGCGCCATACTTGTGCGGCCGAGAAACTAGTCCACCATATTTGAACCTTAATACTTAGACGACCGGTTTAGCTCAGTGGGAGTAACGTTGCCTGCCAAGCTGAAGGTTCTGGGTTCAAATCCCGGTAAGGGCATTGTAGTGTATGCCTCAGTTATAGTTTCACCGTAACTTCGCTGTTTACAGCAACATAAAAACATATATTTGTGTGATGAGTTTAAATATGTGTTTCTGAGTCTTGGATATTTTCTATGTATAATATATCTATTAAATATATCGTCATCTAGTACACATAACGCAAGCCTTATTTAGCTTATCATGTGACTAGTTCGATTTGTGTAAAATTGTCCGGTAAAATTTATTTATTTATCATCCAGAAGTTGCCGACTTCGTTTGCGCAAAAGAAAGGTGTTAGTTTGTTTTTTGCTTCAGCGTAGTTGGTTAAAAATGTATCCTCTAACCATCCGTGGATGTCCAGCTACTATCTAAGAAAAATAATTCAAATCTGTTAAGCCGTTTTGGTGTGATGAGATAATTACTTACTATATTGATACAAAGATCTAAGTAAAAAGAAAATTAGGGCCTTAAGCTTCGCCGGCAAAGTAATTCCCGCTGAGCCGAGCCAAACCGGTGGCGGTATATGATATCAGGGCAAATGTGACTTCGCTAACAGCCAGTTCCTGACTAAGAATCTCCCTTGTACAGAATCTGCACAGCAGCAACCAGATCCGCATCTGCGGCGGAGTGTCGGTGGGCGCCAACGTGGCGGACGCGGAGTACCGGCTCGGCGCGCTGCAGCTGCCGCCCAAGCGGCCCGCGCCCGCCCTGCACCACGTGCGGCACAGCGTCAAGATGGTCAGTACTGGCGCCGGCTCACATCCGGCTCGAAGGACCAACAATATACGGGGTCCGCGCTGCAGCTGCCGCCCAAGCGGCCCGCGCCCGCCCTGCACCACGTGCGGCACAGCGTCAAGATGGTCAGTACTGGCGCCGGCTCACATCCGGCTCGAAGGACCAACAATATACGGGGTACGCGCTGCAGCTGCCGCCCAAGCGGCCCGCGCCCGCCCTGCACCACGTGCGGCACAGCGTCAAGATGGTCAGTACTGGCGCCGGCTCACATCCGGCTCGAAGGACCAACAATATACGGGGTACGCGCTGCAGCTGCCGCCCAAGCGGCCCGCGCCCGCCCTGCACCACGTGCGGCACAGCGTCAAGATGGTCAGTACTGGCGCCGGCTCACATCCGGCTCGAAGGACCAACAATATACGGGGTACGCGCTGCAGCTGCCGCCCAAGCGGCCCGCGCCCGCCCTGCACCACGTGCGGCACAGCGTCAAGATGGTCAGTACTGGCGCCGGCTCACATCCGGCTCGAAGGACCAACAATATACGGGGTACGCGCTGCAGCTGCCGCCCAAGCGGCCCGCGCCCGCCCTGCACCACGTGCGGCACAGCGTCAAGATGGTCAGTACTGGCGCCGGCTCACATCCGGCTCGAAGGACCAACAATATACGGGGTACGCGCTGCAGCTGCCGCCCAAGCGGCCCGCGCCCGCCCTGCACCACGTGCGGCACAGCGTCAAGATGGTCAGTACTGGCGCCGGCTCACATCCGGCTCGAAGGACCAACAATATACGGGGTACGCGCTGCAGCTGCCGCCCAAGCGGCCCGCGCCCGCCCTGCACCACGTGCGGCACAGCGTCAAGATGGTCAGTACTGGCGCCGGCTCACATCCGGCTCGAAGGACCAACAATATACGGGGTACGCGCTGCAGCTGCCGCCCAAGCGGCCCGCGCCCGCCCTGCACCACGTGCGGCACAGCGTCAAGATGGTCAGTACTGGCGCCGGCTCACATCCGGCTCGAAGGACCAACAATATACGGAGTACGCGCTGCAGCTGCCGCCCAAGCGGCCCGCGCCCGCCCTGCACCACGTGCGGCACAGCGTCAAGATGGTCAGTACTGGCGCCGGCTCACATCCGGCTCGAAGGACCAACAATATACGGGGTACGCGCTGCAGCTGCCGCCCAAGCGGCCCGCGCCCGCCCTGCACCACGTGCGGCACAGCGTCAAGATGGTCAGTACTGGCGCCGGCTCACATCCGGCTCGAAGGACCAACAATATACGGGGTACGCGCTGCAGCTGCCGCCCAAGCGGCCCGCGCCCGCCCTGCACCACGTGCGGCACAGCGTCAAGATGGTCAGTACTGGCGCCGGCTCACATCCGGCTCGAAGGACCAACAATATACGGGGTACGCGCTGCAGCTGCCGCCCAAGCGGCCCGCGCCCGCCCTGCACCACGTGCGGCACAGCGTCAAGATGGTCAGTACAGGCGCCGGCTCACATCCGGCTCGAAGGACCAACAATATACGGGGTACGCGCTGCAGCTGCCGCCCAAGCGGCCCGCGCCCGCCCTGCACCACGTGCGGCACAGCGTCAAGATGGTCAGTACTGGCGCCGGCTCACATCCGGCTCGAAGGACCAACAATATACGGGGTACGCGCTGCAGCTGCCGCCCAAGCGGCCCGCGCCCGCCCTGCACCACGTGCGGCACAGCGTCAAGATGGTCAGTACTGGCGCCGGCTCACATCCGGCTCGAAGGACCAACAATATACGGGGTACGCGCTGCAGCTGCCGCCCAAGCGGCCCGCGCCCGCCCTGCACCACGTGCGGCACAGCGTCAAGATGGTCAGTACTGGCGCCGGCTCACATCCGGCTCGAAGGACCAACAATATACGGGGTACGCGCTGCAGCTGCCGCCCAAGCCAAGTAGTCTAGTTGCTACTTTCCATCAGGTGGCTCGTCCGCCCGTTTACCGCTCATTACATAGACAACCATGGATAATTAATAATTCGTATCCCGTTTTAAGTATCCTGTTAAATTGAGTTAAGCGTATGAAAGGAAAATGAGTATAGTCAAATAATGGAGAGTTTACAAATCTAAACGCTCTTTACTTATCGACAGTACTTTATAACGTCACACCATGACACCGTTTTGATTAATATAATTATATATTAATCAAAACGGCCGGACGACCGGTTTGGCTCAGTGGGAGTAACGTTGCCTGCGAAGCTGAGGTCCTGGGTTCAAATCCCGGTAAGGGCAAATATTTGTGTGATGAGCATAAATATTTGCTCCTGAGTCTTGGATGTTTTCTATGTATATAAGTAATATATCTATTAAATATATCGTCGTCTAGTACCCATAACACAAGCCTTATTGAGCTTACCATGGGACTAGTTCGATCTGTGTAAAATTGTCCCGTAATATTTATTTATTTATTTATTATTTATATTCTAAAGTTCCACATGAATCAACACTCCAATTTTCAATACCATTGATTATTTCTGAAATAACTTATTTAAAAGTCCAAACTAATTTTTTGACTTTATAACGAGTTTAACCAAGTTTATAATTTACGTTAATTTCTATTAGTGTCATTTCAGTGGTATCCTGTATACATTTATGGGTTAAATAAAAAAAACGTAAACGAAAGCTTATATGCATTTCAATTTTGCATGCTTGAACTTCCCCACAACATCGCCCCTTATTCCGTGTTCTTACGCAAAGTATGCATATTGCTTGTCCACAGTTCTGGCAAGCGTTCTTCCAGCTGTTCTCGAGTGCGTACAGAAACACCACATTGTCTCTGGGTGGGGTGATGCTGTTCTCCATGGCTATACAAGTAAGATATAACGTAATCCAGATTCTAGTTTATACCAAGAGTACATCTAGCACAACTAAACACGTGATTTGTCGAGCGACAAATGTTTTTTATTCCTTTCTATGTAGCACATTCTGAGAAAGCAGGTGATGCTATGACAAGCTAAGTCACAACCAGTTATCCGGCAGGTCTATACACTATAGTTTAACCGCTGCAAGCTCGATAATCGACCATCTTGGAGATTTTTAGTGAAAAGCTTGGCCCAGCAGTGGACTTATTTCGATTGGGATGATAGTGATTACTACTTGAAATAATGAAATAATGATCTTTGTTCTGTAAGTAGGCCGCAAGGGCACTTTAACAAGTCTGACTCTACGGCGTTTCCCAAGAGGAGACCATTGAGGAGAAGAAAGCCGAAACAAACTCAACACTGACTGACGTCATTCTTTCGAAAGAGACTTGAGAACGCTATTTATTTATTTATAATTCAAAAAAGTATTAAATCGACGGCAGAAAGCAGAAACAGTAACCGCTAACTGAATCCATTGGAGGTTACTACGTTATCGCTTTTTACCGTCGATATGAACCCAAGATGTGGGATACGGTCTCCCGTCTATGAATCTCTTTTTTCGATAAGATTTTCCGGGATAAAATGTAGGATATAGGGAATATGTATGAATTTAAATTTTTGCTATTAAAAGCTCATTCATGTAACACACAGTAGACAAAAAAAATGAATTAGCTATAAAAATAACCAAGATATAAGCCATCAAACATTTCAATCTATCTCTTTCTTGCAAAACAGAATTTAATATGGAGTTTATATGGCCGGAGTGCACTGTGACGTAACAGTGCATATCGGACCTCTCTGTCTAATAACTAGTTTAAAATGCCTATATTTTGCGTATTTCTTGGTCGATTTTAATTATAATTTCACATTTTGAAATAGTTTTTACGGTATTTTGATATTTAGTTAAAAAAAGCGATAAAAAATTCATGCAGTACCCTATTGTCACTCTCTAGCATCTATTTTATATATTTGCAAAAATCACGTCAATCCGTTGTGCCATTATCGCTTGAAAGAAGGTCATATTGGTTTGTCCAATCCAACGAACACACTTTCGCATCTAAAATATTAGTAAGAACTTATTCACAACTCTTAACATTTGTTGCTACTTAGATAGGGTCTACATTTTTGGTCGTATTTATTGATAGACATGAATAAGTAGACTGCGGACTCCAACAAATATTTTGACGTGATAACGTCTTATAAATCGATGAACGCCGGCTGCACGCACGAAAAAGCATGACTTATTTTAACGTTCCGCGTGCAAGCGAGAGCGTGGAACAAGCGATAGAGAGGCACGATCGGTCTAAGTGTTCGGCTTCTCTTCCATGTTATCACGTAAAATTATCGTCCGTAAACCGACTTTACAGACAACCAATTTTTTTCGTGAGACATTTCTTTTTCAAATGATAACGAGTTATTGAACTGTTGAGGAGAGATACATGTTTATTTCATAGTTTATGTTTAAGTTGCTCTTATGTATATCTGTCTCTGTTTGTTCTCCAAATATATAAATAAATAAACGCTAATCTTGTATTTATTTCCAGTTCTTCCTCGCCTCGTACATACCATCAGCAGTGCTAGCGATCGAAAACCAAGAATTCGAAGCCTCCAAGATAATAATCGACAACACGACCTACGAGAACCGACACTTCAACGAGACTCTGGAGAACGTGGAATATGTCAACGTGACCTTCCACAAATGTACCTTCCGGGATTTGATGCTATCTCATGTGGCGTTCCGGAATTGTTCCTTCTTTGATGTGGCGTTTTCCAACATTAAGACGTCTTATGCGTACTTCACGGGGTCGCTGTTCGTCAATAGCACGTGAGTTTTTTTTTTCTTATGCAGTTGTGTTCAAAATAATAGCAGTGAAGCCGGATTTGCAGAATCAAGATGTAAATGTGACTTAAGATTTTAGTTATAATCGTGGTATGAGTTAACAATAACGTGCATTCAGGTTCGAAGATAGCAATGTAATAACCTTTAGCCGCACTAAGGGCTATTAAAAGGCTTTCTCCTATTGAATGAACTTTGAGTAATTTTCTATCAGAATAGATTTGCATTAGCTTTTAGTCGTTTGAATTTAACACAAAGGCAATATAACCGAATTTCCTACACTTTTGATTCAAATTCCACTGCCAAATTTCTTTATGTGGTGGGTGACTTGAAAATAAAGACACTTTTAAGACACTGTTATTTATATGAAATGTACTTTTCGAAATTTGTGATTTTTTATACTAATTTAGAAATATTAATTGATTCGGTGGCCGGCACAAACAGTCCTTGGGTACATGGATTCTCTTTAGGAGCAGTTTTTTGCATCTGCCTTTTTTCAAAAACTACTTACCATGGTACATACATACTGCTATTATTTTACACACAGCTGTATATTATCGCTACTTATCACACATTTTGAGTTATGACCGTATTTGTGTTATATCACTATCGTGAGAAATTTACGCTTGTGACTAATTTTGATTTATGCCACTTTGTCTTATAACACACACGTCTTATAAATCGATGAACGCCGGCTGAACGCACGAAAAAGAGTGACTCATTGCCACGTTCCGCCTGAGCCGAGCGTGCAAGCGAAAGCGCGGAGGAAGCGATAGAGAGGTACGATCGGCATAAGCGTTCGGCTTGTGAATTCATAAAAATATGCAATTTTTCATCAATGTTTTCAAATCAAATCAAATCAAAATATTCTTTATTCAAGTAGGCCTAGTTACAAGCACTTTCGAAATGTCAGTTACATGAGAGTGAATGTTTGCTGGGAGAAATACAATATGATCCAACATTTGCTGCAAGGATTAGGGAAACCCAGAAAAACCTAATCAGATCATTTAACTTAAGTGTAAAATTATTGATAAAATCATCATTTTTAAAATTAAAATAATCAATAAGATAAATCCCAAAAGGATTGTCAATAAAAAATAAATAATCTAGAATGTGTCTAGAATAAAATTCTAAATGTCAGAGTATATAAAACAATTAAGATTAAAATAATAATAATACCTTAGGTATTCGTTAAAATAATTATTCATATACCTACATGACGCTATAATTTACATTAATCCCACGCGGCTTCATCATTCATGTAGTCTTGTGTGCTATAATAAGCTTTAGAAAATAATTTTCGTTTCACAATATTTTTGAATTTACCAATAGACAACTCAGTTATGCTGCTAGGAAGTTTATTATAAAATCTCACACAGTTACCCATGAATGATCTCCTTATTTTATGGAGCCTAGTAGCAGGCACTGCGAGCTTATGCTTATTTCTAGTATTAATATTATGTATATCACAGTTCTTCTTAAAGTCGGTAATATTTTTATGTACATACATAATATTCTCATAAATGTATTGACAATGCACTGTCATTATATTAATGTCCTTAAACTTATCTCTAAGCGACTCTCTATAGTTCATTTTATATATCGCACGAACAGCCCGCTTCTGCAGAACAAATAAAGTATTAATGTCGGAAGCACTGCCCCATAGTAAGATGCCATACGACATAATACTGTGGAAATAACTGAAATACACTAATCGAGCCGTTATCACGTCTGTTAATTGACGAATCTTACTTACTGCAAAAGCTGCAGAACTCAGTCTATTCGAGAGATTAGCAATATGGGGACCCCATTGGAGCTTAGAATCTAATGTTATACCGAGAAAGACTGTACTATTAACTAGTTCCAGTTCCTCACCTTTAACCATAACGCTTGCTTGCTCGTGTTTTACGTTACTCGTGACAAACTTAACACATTTAGTCTTTTTCTCATTCAACAATAAATTATTTATATTAAACCAATTTACTACTTCACAGATAGCATTGTTTACGTCATTGTAGGATCGTTGATTTCGTACGACTTTGAAAATTAGAGACGTATCATCTGCAAACAAAACTATCTCATGGTGGGTCTGTACGAGGTGTGGCAAGTCGTTTATATAGATAAGGAACAGGAAAGGTCCCAATATTGATCCCTGTGGCACACCCATAGAGACTAATGACCCCGGTGAACGCTTTCCATTCACGTCAACCCTTTGTATTCTACCATTTAAATAAGACTGTAATAAATTTAGTGCTAATCCTTTAACTCCGTAGTGGTGTAGCTTCCTGATCAGTGTCTCATGATTAACGCAATCGAAGGCCTTAGATAAATCACAGAAGATGCCTAAAGCATCTTGCGATTCCTCCCAGGCATCGACAATGTGTTTTACGAGCTCAACTCCGGCGTTGGATGTCGAGCGACCCCGCGTAAAACCGAATTGCTTACTATGCATCAAATTATTCAAATTAAAATGTTTTAACAATTGATATAGAATTAACTTTTCAAAAATTTTACTAAATGTAGGTAGTACAGATATTGGTCTAAAGTTAGTGGGGTCAGAGGTACTACCTGATTTAAATAAAGGAGTTATTTTGCTATGTTTCATCAGATCAGGAAACTCACCGCAGTCAACACTGTTATTGAATATATCTGCCAAGTCAGGCGCTATTACTTCTATTAGGGATTTGACAGCATGGACTGAGACCCCCCATAGGTCATTGGTTTTTTTGACATTAATTGATTTAAATGCCTTTACTACATCTGAAGGACTGACATGTTCAAAATAGAAGTCCTTACTACATTCTGGTACGTTTTCTTTTAACAACAAAACGGCAGACGAAGGTGATGAATTTAAACACTTTGTTGTGGATACTGGTATATCGGTGAAGAAATTTTCAAATTCTGTTGCTACATCTAAACTAGAATCTATAATTTTGCCATCAATTTTTAATTGTAGATCACTAATTGCGTGCCTTGATCTACCAGTCTCCACATTAATCACTTTCCAGGTGGTTTTGATAATATTAGAACTATTTTTGATTTTCTGGGATAAATAATTACGTTTGGCAATATGACAATCAATTTTGAATTGTTTTGAATATTGCTTTACATGTTCTTTAAATTCATCACTCGTATTAAACCGCCGTTCCTCATACATGGCATACAGTGCTTGTCTACGTTTGTGTAAGTCCGCAGTAGCCCATTCGCTAAATACTGGTGCACCGCCAGCCACAACCGATTTGGAAGTAAATATTGTATTATAATGTTTCATAAAAGTTGTAAAGAATGAATCATACATGTGATTAGGACTCATTTCAGAAGACAGAACGGGTAGCGCCTGAAACAAATGTTGCTTCATTCTTTCCACACGGTCTGTGGTTACCGGTACAAAAGTAATTTGTTTTATCACTATATTTTCCCTTAATATCTCAAATTCCATTAATTGGCCTAAATGATCTGATTCTAATTTACTGATTATACTTTGTTTAGAAGGAGAAATATCAGTGAAAATGTTATCAATACAGGTGGCGCTGGTATCGGTCACCCTAGTAGGTTCCATAAATACGTGGCTTAAACGAAAAGATTTGAATAGATTCAACAATCTAATACTTAGTGTTGAATCTTCCAAAAGATTTACATTGAAATCGCCGCAAATAAGTAATTTTTTACGAGTACGCGATATCTTAAAAAGCACATATTCCATAATAGTTTGAAAAACATCGAAATTACTTAATGGCGGCCTATACACACAAACTACAATAAATTGCTCTAGTTCTACTGCACTTAATTCTATGGTCCGTTCAACAGACAAGGATACAATGTCCTTACGTTCCTTAAATTTCAATTGACTATTTAATATAATTAACGACCCACCATGTATGGAACTAAGTCTGGTGAACGAACTACTCACCTGGTGATTATTGAATTGGGGCATTATCTCATTGCAAGTTAGCCAGTGTTCAGTTATACATAAGATATCAATATTATAGGCATTTAAAAATAATTCAATCTGCAAATCTTTCCCTCTAATACACTGAATATTTTGATGAACCAGGTGGATATACTTTTCATTGCCAGAAAAGGATTTCTCCATTGTCTCATCACTTAGTTTAAATTATTACACATAACAACATTAATGTCGGACTGCTCAATAGAAGCAGAGTTATGTACCAAATTCTTGTAATAATAGGCTAGTGACAAAACTATTTGTCGTTTGCAATAATTGGAAAGGTAAAACTTACCTTTTGTCAAAAAATAATGATTACTAACATATTTGTTAGCGTCTACTATTCTAAACTTACTACTATATGTACAAAGATTATATAAAGATGTATTTAAAATATATCTTGTATCATTTTCAGATTTTGACAATTGTTTACAATAGGGAAAAGTGAACATAATAATTTCCTGAACTATAATTGTGTTCAAAGTTTCATAAAATTTAATTAAATCATTCTTGTTCACTTTACCCCTGTTTCCCAAAAGAATAAGCAGTGTTGTCTTGGAATTAATATTACTGTCTTTTAGAATTTGGTTTGAAATATTGTCAAGGCTACTATAAGGCAAACAATTGCTACTTACACTATGTCCCTTTAAGTATGAGTTTAACAGTGGGCCCATACCACTTCCCATCTCATCACAGTACATGATAACCTTAGGTTTAGGTGTGCTTGGTGCGGTGTGGAAGGAACTTTCACTGGATTTTCTTTTCTTATGACGTTATCGCGTAAAATTATCGTTCGACTTTACAGACAACCCTTATTTTATGTTATGGGGGGCAGGCGAGCAGACGGATCGCCTTATGGTAAGCGATCACCGTTGTGCATAGACACCTGCAACACCAGTGGAGTCGCAAGTGCGTTGCCGGCCTTTCAGGTTGAAGTACGCTTTTTCTTGAAGCTACACATTGGAACACATTTAGACTTGTGTGTATTTGGACACAGGTGTGTTTCGGTCGGTTCTATTCACTCATAAATTTTGAGTTATGTAAACAGTAGTTCCAATACAGGAGTAAGTCTCATCATAAAGTTACAGTTGTTTAATTATATAGCTTAATTGTAGACTTATGATATTATTTAGGAAAAAACAATACGATTTACGAGAACAGACATTTCAACGACTCTTGAGAACGTGTCAACGTGACATTTCACAGATCTTTCTCCCCATAAGAACAAAGATGTGTTGCGATGTTTTTGACACTTTGGATGCTACGGACTATTTGACGCTGACTGTACCTTCAGGGATGTGTTGCTGTCTCACGTAGTCTTCCGAAATTGTTCCTCTCTCTCTTTGTTTACTTCTTTTCTTTAATTCCTTCCGTTTTCCAACCTTCAGACGTCTTACGTGTATTTCACGGGGTCGTTTTTCGTCAATACTACGTGATTTTAACACATCAAACTTTCACTTTTTGGCGGAAATTTTAAGTTGTGGCAATGCTATTCTAGTATTGGTGTAGGTGTCATATCATAGGGTTATCAAATAGTTGCATGTTTATGATATTACTAGCTTCTGTCCGCGTCTTCGTCCGCCTTAAATTGTTTTATCGCGTATAAGGATATTTTTCCGGGATAAAAAGTAACCTATGTCCTTCCCCGGGACTCAAACTATCTCCATACCAAATTTCATCCAAATCGGTTAAACGGTTTTAGCGTGAAGAGGTAACAGACAGACAAACAGACAGGCACACTTTCGCATTTATAATATTAGTATAAACAAATCATGCATGTACATGCATGATTGATGATGTAGATTTTAGCATACTTGTATAGAAATAAGTAGTCAAATAGCGTATGGTGTCGTTTCGTTGCGCAGTATCATCGACACGGACATAACGCTGGGGCGCGAGATCGACGCGTGGTCGGTGCTGAACGCGACCGTGATCCGCGGCATGCGGCTGGCGTGTCCGCGCCACGCGCCGCTCACGTGGCGCCTGCGCGGCGCGCTCACGGAGCAGACGCACGTCGCCGCGGCCGCCGTGCTCGCCGGCCTGCTCGCCGCCGCCGCCGCGCCCGCGCTGCACGCGGCCGGCAGCCTCGCGCCCAGAGGTACCCGCAGTACTGTACGCCACAGTGACCCGCAGTACTGTACGCCACAGTGACCCGCGGCCGCCGTGCTCGCCGGCCTGCTAGCCGCCGCCGCCGCGCCCGCGCTGCACGCGGCCGGCAGCCTCGCGCCCAGAGGTACCCGCAGTACTGTACGCCACAGTGACCCGCAGTACTGTACGCCACAGTGACCCGCGGCCGCCGTGCTCGCCGGCCTGCTCGCCGCCGCCGCCGCGCCCGCGCTGCACGCGGCCGGCAGCCTCGCGCCCAGAGGTACCCGCAGTACTGTACGCCACAGTGACCCGCAGTACTGTACGCCACAGTGACCCGCGGCCGCCGTGCTCGCCGGCCTGCTCGCCGCCGCCGCCGCGCCCGCGCTGCACGCGGCCGGCAGCCTCGCGCCCAGAGGTACCCGCAGTACTGTACGCCACAGTGACCCGCAGTACTGTACGCCACAGTGACCCGCGGCCGCCGTGCTCGCCGGCCTGCTCGCCGCCGCCGCCGCGCCCGCGCTGCACGCGGCCGGCAGCCTCGCGCCCAGAGGTACCCGCAGTACTGTACGCCACAGTGACCCGCAGTACTGTACGCCACAGTGACCCGCGGCCGCCGTGCTCGCCGGCCTGCTCGCCGCCGCCGCCGCGCCCGCGCTGCACGCGGCCGGCAGCCTCGCGCCCAGAGGTACCCGCAGTACTGTACGCCACAGTGACCCGCAGTACTGTACGCCACAGTGACCCGCGGCCGCCGTGCTCGCCGGCCTGCTCGCCGCCGCCGCCGCGCCCGCGCTGCACGCGGCCGGCAGCCTCGCGCCCAGAGGTACCCGCAGTACTGTACGCCACAGTGACCCGCAGTACTGTACGCCACAGTGACCCGCGGCCGCCGTGCTCGCCGGCCTGCTCGCCGCCGCCGCCGCGCCCGCGCTGCACGCGGCCGGCAGCCTCGCGCCCAGAGGTACCCGCAGTACTGTACGCCACAGTGACCCGCAGTACTGTACGCCACAGTGACCCGCGGCCGCCGTGCTCGCCGGCCTGCTCGCCGCCGCCGCCGCGCCCGCGCTGCACGCGGCCGGCAGCCTCGCGCCCAGAGGTACCCGCAGTACTGTACGCCACAGTGACCCGCAGTACTGTACGCCACAGTGACCCGCGGCCGCCGTGCTCGCCGGCCTGCTCGCCGCCGCCGCCGCGCCCGCGCTGCACGCGGCCGGCAGCCTCGCGCCCAGAGGTACCCGCAGTACTGTACGCCACAGTGACCCGCAGTACTGTACGCCACAGTGACCCGCGGCCGCCGTGCTCGCCGGCCTGCTCGCCGCCGCCGCCGCGCCCGCGCTGCACGCGGCCGGCAGCCTCACGCCCAGAGGTACCCGCAGTACTGTACGCCACAGTGACCCGCAGTACTGTACGCCACAGTGACCCGCGGCCGCCGTGCTCGCCGGCCTGCTCGCCGCCGCCGCCGCGCCCGCGCTGCACGCGGCCGGCAGCCTCGCGCCCAGAGGTACCCGCAGTACTGTACGCCACAGTGACCCGCAAGTACTGTACGCCACAGTGACCCGCAGTACTGTACGCCACAGTGACCCGCGGCCGCCGTGCTCGCCGGCCTGCTCGCCGCCGCCGCCGCGCCCGCGCTGCACGCGGCCGGCAGCCTCGCGCTCAGAGGTACCCGCAGTACTGTACGCCACAGTGACCCGCAGTACTGTACGCCACAGTGACCCGCGGCCGCCGTGCTCGCCGGCCTGCTCGCCGCCGCCGCCGCGCCCGCGCTGCACGCGGCCGGCAGCCTCGCGCCCAGAGGTACCCGCAGTACTGTACGCCACAGTGACCCGCAGTACTGTACGCCACAGTGACCCGCAGTACTGTACGCCACAGTGACCCGCGGCCGCCGTGCTCGCCGGCCTGCTCGCCGCCGCCGCCGCGCCCGCGCTGCACGCGGCCGGCAGCCTCGCGCCCAGAGGTACCCGCAGTACTGTACGCCACAGTGACTCGCAGTACTGTACGCCACAGTGACCCGCGGCCGCCGTGCTCGCCGGCCTGCTCGCCGCCGCCGCCGCGCCCGCGCTGCACGCGGCCGGCAGCCACGCGCCCAGAGGTACCCGCAGTACTGTACGCCACAGTGACCCGCAGTACTGTACGCCACAGTGACCCGCAGTACTGTACGCCACAGTGACCCGCAGTACTGTACGCCACAGTGACCCGCGGCCGCCGTGCTCGCCGGCCTGCTCGCCGCCGCCGCCGCGCCCGCGCTGCACGCGGCCGGCAGCCTCGCGCCCAGAGGTACCCGCAGTACTGTACGCCACAGTGACCCGCAGTACTGTACGCCACAGTGACCCGCGGCCGCCGTGCTCGCCGGCCTGCTCGCCGCCGCCGCCGCGCCCGCGCTGCACGCGGCCGGCAGCCTCGCGCCCAGAGGTACCCGCAGTACTGTACGCCACAGTGACCCGCAGTACTGTACGCCACAGTGACCCGCGGCCGCCGTGCTCGCCGGCCTGCTCGCCGCCGCCGCCGCGCCCGCGCTGCACGCGGCCGGCAGCCTCGCGCCCAGAGGTACCCGCAGTACTGTACGCCACAGTGACCCGCAGTACTGTACGCCACAGTGACCCGCGGCCGCCGTGCTCGCCGGCCTGCTCGCCGCCGCCGCCGCGCCCGCGCTGCACGCGGCCGGCAGCCTCGCGCCTCGAGGTACCCGCAGTACTGTACGCCACAGTGACCCGCAGTACTGTACGCCACAGTGACCCGCGGCCGCCGTGCTCGCCGGCCTGCTCGCCGCCGCCGCCGCGCCCGCGCTGCACGCGGCCGGCAGCCTCGCGCCCAGAGGTACCCGCAGTACTGTACGCCACAGTGACCCGCAGTACTGTACGCCACAGTGACCCGCGGCCGCCGTGCTCGCCGGCCTGCTCGCCGCCGCCGCCGCGCCCGCGCTGCACGCGGCCGGCAGCCTCGCGCCCAGAGGTATCCGCAGTACTGTACGCCACAGTGACCCGCAGTACTGTACGCCACAGTGACCCGCGGCCGCCGTGCTCGCCGGCCTGCTCGCCGCCGCCGCCGCGCCCGCGCTGCACGCGGCCGGCAGCCTCGCGCCCAGAGGTACCCGCAGTACTGTACGCCACAGTGACCCGCAGTACTGTACGCCACAGTGACCCGCAGTACTGTACGCCACAGTGACCCGCGGCCGCCGTGCTCGCCGGCCTGCTCGCCGCCGCCGCCGCGCCCGCGCTGCACGCGGCCGGCAGCCTCGCGCCTCGAGGTACCCGCAGTACTGTACGCCACAGTGACCCGCAGTACTGTACGCCACAGTGACCCGCGGCCGCCGTGCTCGCCGGCCTGCTCGCCGCCGCCGCCGCGCCCGCGCTGCACGCGGCCGGCAGCCTCGCGCCCAGAGGTACCCGCAGTACTGTACGCCACAGTGACCCGCAGTACTGTACGCCACAGTGACCCGCGGCCGCCGTGCTCGCCGGCCTGCTCGCCGCCGCCGCCGCGCCCGCGCTGCACGCGGCCGGCAGCCTCGCGCCCAGAGGTATCCGCAGTACTGTACGCCACAGTGACCCGCAGTACTGTACGCCACAGTGACCCGCGGCCGCCGTGCTCGCCGGCCTGCTCGCCGCCGCCGCCGCGCCCGCACTGCACGCGGCCGGCAGCCTCGCGCCCAGAGGTACCCGCAGTACTGTACGCCACAGTGACCCGCAGTACTGTACGCCACAGTGACCCGCAGTACTGTACGCCACAGTGACCCGCCGCACGCGCGCTGACGTGGCGGCTCTTGGAGCAGGCGCACCGCGTGTGAATTAAATACCATTTTGTAGGCAGGAACTACTAAAATAGTTTTTTTTTTATATTTTGATGCGTATGTACCTATTGATGTTATACTAATTTCGAGTATGCGGGTAAATCCCGGGAATTTTGTTAGTAAATTTAAATAGAATCCGCCTCCATTCTAGTCAACATCTACGCTGTGTAGGTACTGAGGCCGAAGTTTAGGTATAAAATTATCCGAATTTCCGATGCCCAGTCATCATCCCTATTATTAAAGTATTGTTTAAGTTAATATTTAATAGGATTATGTCGTAAAATTCTGCATATGTATTTAATAATTAATTTTATGTCCTTTTTTTGCCTGAAACACAAGATAATCCAAGTTAAGGCGCGTAAAATTATTATCTAATTATGTATAAGCATGTTTAGCCCATAGTCATTACAGCTGTAAAGTGTTTTTATTAAAAAAAGTGAAGATTCCCGCTGCCAAACCTTCATTCACTGTCTTAATAGCACCAAAAAATTATATATTGTATTTTCCTCTGTTACAGTAATCATTTGCGCGATATGCATATTCCTGTCTCCGTGTATCTACCTGGTGCAGAGCGAGACGGCGCTATACATGGTGGAGGCGACATACAGGCTGTTCCTAACGCTGGTGTTTTACGTGGCTTGCGTCGGGGTCGTTGACTCATATCCCGCTAACTTGAGGTGAATACAATTTTAAAAGCCACAAAGAACTTCTCAAGAACCCTCGCTATGCTCAGATTCTACTCTAGAAATCCGTCGCTACAGTGACACGCGTCTATAGAGCACCTCGCTACGCTCAAATTCCCTCGTACATTATTCCCATACAAAATTGCATTCCGTATTTATCCGGTTTCCGGAATTTTATTCTACACTAGAAGGCGCCCGCAACTTCGTTAGCGGAGGAGAGAAAGTCATAACCCCTCTTTTTTTCTTCAGCGTAGTCGGCTAAAAAGTATCCTATAACCATCTGGAGATACCCAGCTACCCGTGTAACAAAAATAGTTAAAATCCTTTTAGCCGATTTTGACATACAAAAAATAAAAATAAAATGTATTTCCTTTCAGTGACCTCAAAATATCCGTTGTAATATATTTTTTTAAAAACATCTTCAATGTACAGATATTTCATTTTTATAACTTTATAATAGTATAGATGCATTCTACGAATTGATATGTCGACGAAATGAAGTATCCGATGAAAACGTTTTTCTATAAAAGATACAACCCATATATTAAGACAACGAAAATATATATATTTTTATATGAAACACATATTTTGTGTTTCTCGATTTTGGGTGCTATCTATTTCGCATATTTTTTTATGTCCGAAACTGATTTCGCCGAACAGATCACGCTTAATTTGATTTCGCCGAATGTTCATTTTGCCGAAACATTATTTGTCCGAATCTAAATACGCATAATTTAGTATCGCCGAATTAAAAAAAAAGCGAAAAATAAGAACTAAATTCTGATTTTTAATTCAAGACCAAAATTTGACAGTTCTCATCTTGATTATTTCATCAATTAAACATTATTTCATAAAAATATGAATAAGAAATCGTGCAACCAGTAATATTAGGGTAAGTTAAGTGATTACAGCGAAAGTGCGCCCGTTGACGTAAAATTTTGATCTTGAATTAAAAATCAGAGTATAGTTGATCCACCTAATATTATCTGGTTACTCAGATGCACAGCGCACGGGCTCATTATGTCCGTAGCGTACATGGGTGGCGCTATCGTCCGCGGCATTGGGGATGTGGATGCTATCGTCGCCGCCATCTTGTGCGCGTTACTAGCCATCGCAACTACCGCCGCGGCGTTCCGATTGCGATAGAGGTAGGTAATTTATCATACTACATCAATAATGTATGGGCGATCGACCACAATCGATAATATTGTAGTCAACAATCGATCTTCGATCGATCGGCCTCCATCGATAATATTGTAGGGTCGACCAATCGATCTTCGATCGATCGGCCTCCATCGATAATTGTAGGGTCATTGATCGATGACACTGGCTCCGATCGACGTTCAATCGATTGCTGCCATACGCTATAAAATCAAGTCCATCTGTGCTTTGTTGCCGCGTCTAAGAATGACAGACCTAGAAACGCATGCTTGTATATCGGAGCACAGGCTATGTACAGTCAGCAGCAGAGAAACGTGACCCCTCTGCCATATAATGTTGGTATGGCAGGGTGGTTACTTTTCTCTGCAGCTGACTGCAGCTGACTGTATGGGTATCGCCGTTGTCCGCGGCATCAAGAACGTGGATGCTGTCGTCATCGCCACTTGTTTGAGCCGTCACAGCTACCAACACGGCGTTCCGACTGTGATAGAGGTAATGGGCTGTTAATTTATTACGTAAGACAATTTTAACCACTTTCTGACTCCCCTCCCGACGTAAGTAAGATAAAAGGAGCGGTAGCCCCCCCCCCCCCAACGCAAGCTAGTCTTTCGTAATAAACGAACAGCCCCTGATTTGTCATACTACATTCATAGTTCGTCTATGGATGAGGTCAATCGATCGAGCGCAATCGATAATATTGTAGGGTGGACTAATCAATATACAGAATACTGGATCCGATCGACGTCAATCGATTGGTGTCATTATGACAAACTGGGATTTCATTCGACATCATAGTGGGTTGACAGAACAATCCATATGAATAATATTATAGTTTCGACTAATCGACTTCAATCGATAATTCTGGGGGGACGTCGATCGAGATTCGAGAGTGTAGACGATCGATGATTATTATTGACGGGAGCTTGCAGCAAATATGTTTTTTTTAAATATAGATTTCCATGTTTATAAACGAATTTCCTTTTTTTGCAGATACGGGTGACTTTCCTGCAAAAGAAAAGACACGTACTGACTATATTTCGGCATAGAATTGCATGTAAATACGTAATTTAATCTTTGTATGAATATTAAAACATTTTTGACTCGGTAGAAACCTTTGGAGTGAATATTGAAAAAATGAGTTAAGTATGAGAAGTAGGTTTATTTTAGTATATAAAACATCACATTTTGAAATGTAAGTACCATTTAAATTTTGGTCAAAATGACTTACTAAAAATTTGACTATTGGTGAAAAATTCTGAAAATTTCCATTGGTTTATAAATTTAATTGCATTTATTACTTTGTTGTGAGTTTACGATAAATACTTGCCGTTTCAAAAAAACCAAAGTTGTATGACTGATTCTATGATACTCAAGCTTGCCTGCAGGCTATCCAACGGAACGTAAGATTCTGATGATAATTATCAATATTATCGTAATAATTATCATTGATTATTATCCTTTCTATTAAGGTCTAAATACCATTATCTTTGGATCAACGCATTTGTGAAAAAAAACACACTTGCAACCGCCAAAGTCATAGCCTTACACAAGTAGCCGTTAACGGGTTAATTTCAGAACGTTTCAACGGCACTCGTGTCACCGCATTAATGGTGCCTTTTATTACATTCTTATGAGATACTATACCTCCTGTATAGAGGTACTGTACTTCTACACAAAATCTCAAAATGCCATTCGAATCTGTAATAGACGGCACCATTAATGCGGTGACACTAATGAGTGCGGTTGAGACGCTCTGAAATTGACCCTAACATGGGTAAAAACGTATGTAGCGAAAACTTACTACGAGCTTAAATAATATTACCACTTTCGCGCGGTCGTGGGGGTATAAGGGAGGCCTATGTTCAGCAGTGGACGCCCGTAGCTGATAGATAGATATAGATAGCCGCTTCTACAAAGAATATATGGTCAGTTAAATTATCAATTTTGATCTTAGAAAGTTTCTTGAGAGACTGTATAAAAATAACATCACAAATATTTTTAAACTAGAAGGTCCGGAATAAAAAAAAGCAATAAACTTCTATTTGCTTCAACGTAATCTTTATTTTTAAAGAAAAACTAAAGATTCCTAATTAAATACGTAATAATATATTCAAACAATACGAGAAAATGTTGAACAGAAACTGAACTATCATATTTACCATTTATGAAAAGTTATTCTTACCATTCCAGGGACTAGGTACACAACAAAGATCATAAAAAATCGTGCATTTTCGCTCGGAGCCCCTTAAAACCCGTTCCGTTTGGTAGCCACCGGCAAATTAGGTTTAATTAAGTCTTACATTTAAAAATGTCGCGGTAACCGAAGAAAATATTTAAAAAAAATACTAATCATTGGCAAAACAGGTACACTTATTGTTTTTGACGATTTGATTAACATCGCATTCGTATGCCATACTGTAATAATGGGAGTTGTCTAAAATGATATTATCACCAGTTGGCGTTACCCTGACATGAGGTCTTATTGAAAAGAAGTGTCAAAATTTTGATTCCCACCTGTTACCACCAAGTTGTTGCCACTGGTATATTTTTTTCCTATCTATTACTAATGGTAACTACTAGAGAAACCCGAAATGGTACCAATCACTTGTGGTAACAGCTGGGAATTTTATTCCCAGTAGTTACCTCCTGGTAATACATGGGAATTTTATTCCCAGTAGCTACCATTGGTAAGACGTGGGAATTTTATTCCCAGTAGTTACCACCTGGTAACATTTGGAAATTATATTTCCAGTAGTTACCACCTGGTAACAGATGGGGAAAAAATCCCAGCTGTTACCAGAGGTAACAGGTGGCAATAATCCGTGGATTTAGACACTTCTTATTAATTAGGCCTTTTAGAGTGGTATTTCCATTTTAGGAAAACCTCTTTTCCTATCATTTTAATTTGTCCTGAAATTAAGATTGTTAAACCAATTGGGTTATAGGTTAGTACTATGTAAGTATATTTTAGGACAAATAATAATTATGGGATTTGAAATTATGGATCCACTAACCTATTTAATATACTCGAAAGTAGCAATAAACAAAATATCAGTGAAAGCAAACCTGAAATGTATAAATATATGTGTATTATAATATGTAGTACAGTCAAGTGTAAAACTATGGGTGTCCCATCGCTTTTATGTCAACGAATTAACTTGTGGTACATATTTATGAGAGGTTTAATTCAATACATATTTTTGCACTTGACTGTACGTACCATTACTAATGGCTTACTGACTATAGGCATATATTATTTTTATCGCAGTACTATAATAGTTATATAATCATGTTCAAATGCAATTGAGAGTTTTGAGCGGTTATTAGTAAGGTTTAAAAATAACATCACAATTATTTTTAAACTAAAATGCCCCCGTAACTTCCGTCGCGGAATAAAAAGCCATAGCCTTCTATTTGCTTGAACGTAATCCGATTAAAAGTATCCAGCTAACCTTGTACCAACGAAGGCTACAATCACGCAAGTCCACAATTTCACACAACAAGGGGAGAGTACCTAGACGTGTTTGTGAAAATGCCCTTATACATCCACCTTAGGGCCTAAGCGCACCATGTATTTTTATACGTGCCGTTGACGTCCGTTTTTATCGATACAAACGTGATACGCACGCAATTCGGCATGCTGCTCTGTGGAGTGAATCCCGACCACTAATTAATCGCTTTGTCGCCGCCGCCTTATTTAAAGCGGTAAAAAATGTATGTCACCCGGACTGTAATAACGAATCGATTGACACCTAATTTATGAAAATCGGTTGAGTAGTATAAGGTAAATACATACGAACATACTATTACATACATAGACTGCTAACATTTTACTAAATCTAATTAATTAACTAACTTTTAATATTTTCTTCTGTTTCCGCGATTATTACTCATTGAAATAAAACAATTTAACTGATTATATCGCGTATATTATCTCATTTTAGTTCCCGACGTTTCGGAAGCTTTTCAGCTTTCCATGGTCACGGGAGGACTGAAAAAGATGTATTTTCCTCTGCCGAAGTTACAATTTGTGCAAACTACCCATTTTTTGATAAAACACAAAATAAAGGTGTACATACATGCCAGATGGGCCTAAGCTGTAAAGACAGTTACACATGTGCCAGAAGGGCTTAATTAGATAGAGATAATATACGCGATATAAATAAATAAATAAATAAATAAATTCTTTATTTCGGAAAAAATCATCCATAGCTGGTTAGTAACGTTGACTTATAACTATATTATTTCTTAAAATTAAGATTAAGTAGTTAGGTAGGTACTAATTTACACTACAATACAAATTCTGCAACACCTTTGGTTTGTCTTACCCAAAAATGCAATATGGGACAATCATACCTTGTCGCTAATGCATTCAGGATGCTGTTAGGGCTTTGTCTAACCCTAGATAATAGCGAGGCAATCTTTTTTCTTATGATGGCATGAAAGCCGTCTGTGCGGGCCTCCGCAAACATACCAGATGCGCTACACCTACTAGACAGCCCCAACAACATCCTAAATGCATTATTGTATTGTATATAATCCGTTAAATTGTTTTATTTCAATAACTATTTTTGTTTTTACTAAATTCGTAACCATTTTGGCCTTGCCGTCGTCGGGTAAAAACGCGGTGTGCCTGGACCCTTACTGATACCTGCTCAATCATAGCTCGATTTTGATGTATTCCGACCCTCGTACGAACGTGCGATTAGTTTCTTTATGTGTCGTTTAACTAATTTCTGATCCCTCAGATGATCCACTCCTCAGAAGCCGTTTCCTAAGAGTTCGGTACCCGGCGTCCCATAATCTTTTCCTTTAGAAAAGACTAGTTTAGACAAGTCAAGGTGTTCAAAAGAATGTAAACAAAAAAACCACGTGTCTCGTGTCATTCCGCCAATGAAGGTAATCTTTTGTATCTGTGGTATTTCGCCACTGGCTGATTTTTATTTATTTTTTTCCTCTGTTACCAGTGGTAACTACTGGGAAAAAATCCCAGTAGCTAGCACCAAAACCAATGGCACCAATCACTTTTAGGTACCAGCTGGAATGTTTCCCCCTCTGTTGCCACCAACTTGTTACCACTGGTAACAGCTGGGATTTTTCCCCCACTGTCAATATCAACTTGTTACCACTAGTAACAGCTGCGATTTTCCCCCTCTGTAACAGCTAGGATTTCTCCATCTGTTACCACGGTAACTACTGGGAATGAAACTCCCAGCTGACCACTGAAGTGATTGGTGCCATTGGTTTTGGTGGTAACTACCCGGATTTTTTCCCAGTAGTTACCACTGATACAAGATGGAAAAAAAAATCTGCTACCAAGTGGTAACAAGTTGATGGTAACAGGTGGTAATATTCCGCGTATATCTACCTATTTCGCGAAATAGCATCTTGGTTAGTTTTGTACAAACAGCAACACACTTAACCCTTAGATACATGAAGTATTAGTAACGGTACTGAAAGGAATCAAGTGTCAATTAAGTTCACTTTAAAATAAGATTTTATTGGCATGCAGTAAAATAATAATTTGAAATTAGTTCAATTGGCACTTCTTTCGCTTCAGTATCAATATTGATACCTCATGCATCTAAGAGTTAAGTAGTACCTATAGGCCTTATGTCAACGTTAATAAGGTCTACCAATGGTCAGTTAAGTGTGTGGTTGATGGTATGTCGGTGTCCACCAGAGAAGACTTATGCCGGACCATCAACACATCTAGCATATCCTGATGATGCCTCTTTAAAGAGGCGGAACACGATTTTTTATATACTACTAACGGGGAAAACAAGCTTACGGCCTGCCTGATCTTAAGGGCCTACTTCTTCATTTGTAAATCACGCCCCAAACGCGAAGCCCGCCAATAAGCGTGATTTGTAATAAGGGACGCATTTATTGCTCGCGCGCATCTAAGAAAGAGAAAGCTAATACACTACATGCTTGGGGTTTTTTGGCGTAAGCGCTAGATGTAAAAGTACCATGAAATCGAAGATATTATTATGCTTTGTTAACATTTAAGTTAATCACTTAAAATATAAAGGGAAGAATGACATATTAACATAATTTTGCCGTTTATTAATCTGTCGTTTCTACAAACTAGACAAAAAACGGGAAATGAAGACGCGTTTTCGGATAACTTTTCGATCGAGGAAATTTTCATTAAACATGTTTCAGCGTTAATCTCTGAATAGGTTATATAGTCAAGAAACACATATTTGAAAACCAGCCTGTTTTATATACTAGATTTGACAAAAAATGCGCTACAAAATAGCGTAAATTTTCGATGCATCCCCTTAAGCAGTCACCGTAGCCTATGGACTCTTGCAACGCCAGGGGCATTACGTGCATTTTGCTGACCCTTTAAAAACCTATTCACTCCCCTCTTGAGGGTTTATTGAATTTCTTTGTGGAGAGGGAGAGTGGGTACTACATTAAAAAACAATAAATATTACCGGACAATTTATACACAAATCGAACTAGTCCCATGGTAAGCTCAATAAGGCTTGTGTTATGGGTACTGGATGATGATATAATTAATAGATATATTTACGTATACACATAGAAAACATCCAAGACTCAGGAACAAATATTTATGCTCTGCGGGATTTGAACCCAGGACCTTCAGCTTCGCAGGCCACGTTACTCCCACTGAGCCAAACCGGTCGTCATGTCGAAAATGCATGAAAATTTGCAAGAGAATACAACTTATTGTCACTGCTAACCAAAATGCTACTTCGCAGAATAGCAAAGGAACTATTGAAATAAAACAATTTAACGGATTATATCGCGTATATTATCTCATTTTAGTTCCCGACGTTTCGGAAGCTTTCCAGCTTTCCATGGTCACGGAAAGCTGGAAAGCCGTTAAATTGTTTTATTTCAATTTGTACACTTTGATTGACTGTATACATTTATACTTTGGTATATACATATTAGCAAGAAAAAATTAGTTAGCTGTCAATGTTATGACTTTTTTTTTTTTTTTCTTACTAATCCTTATTATATATATAATTACAAATATCACACAGAGGTTTAAAAAAATAAATAAAAATCAGTACGACATAGAAATTAATTATTTGTAACTATATTATGTGCCCATGTAACGTATACTATAGTGACAAAGAAAAAACTTGATGTTTAAATTCACTACATGATAGCACTAAAATTGTATAGTTGAATATAGTATCTATGTAATACATTCTGTGGTAATGAGTATTTTTCAACTATAATGTAGAATAGATAGATGGTACCGTTATTAGAAGCGATTGCTAAGGCTGATAAGTAACATAGAAAAATGGTTGTAATATTTGTTTATATTTAACGACGGAAAAGTAACGACATTTTTGTTTCTTTGCGAATCTGTATATTGCCGCATATTAAATATACTATTATAATTTTAAGTGAGGTAAATGCCCCAGTTTTCGATACTGTCCTAATAGTTAACACTCTTGACCTTAATATAGCTGTCCAATAGGGTGTCAATAATAGGGATGATAATTAGTCCGCCATGTAGATTAATGAAAAATATTGAAGACGTATTTTTTTTTTTTGTAATCAAAAAATAAATACCATTGAGACAAAATGTTGCGTGACGTCCTAGGTACAAATTTTACCTACCTAACCCCCCACTCCTGAACTTTAATGCGATTTATCTGAGTATTTTTTTTTTTTTTTTAAATAAAAAAAACTTGTCCAATATTCTTTTGTTATCTAACTGGGCTGATTAGAATTTTGATTTGAATACGCCAACATCATGCCTATTGGAATTATTGATTCAAATACTGGGACGCGTACCTTACTTTATAATTTTTATTATTTATAATTACCGTGTCATTTTGCAACTTGGCATTTGTGTTGTTTTGCCTAGATTTTGTTCAAGGACCCTTAATTTGACACCGACATACAATTTATTTCACAGATTGCATTTTCTATATCCAGATTTTTTCAAACTATTTAAATTCACCGAGGCTTGAATATATTATATTTAAAGATTCGTAGCGTGCACAGGTATTTTGGCGAAGGCAGTTTCTCCAAATCTACATGCACCCACATGCCACTATTTGAATATGTTCCCAAATTAAAGGTCAATATTTTATATGCTAATTATATTTTGTAAATGCACTCATTTTTTGTTGCATATGAAATTATATTTTACTGCGATATTTATTTGAATATCGTCAGTTTTGTAAATTATAAGAATATTTACGGAAAATCTACAATTGACTCATATTTACCTTTATACGATGTACTCATTTCTTATGTAGATATAATTTTATTTTGCATTTCGGTAACAATATATTCATCAGAATGTTGTATGTTAAAACGGTGTTTTTTAACCCTTTTTTATGCCGCGACCAACTTTAATGAATTAATATTTCGTGATGCTAATTCTAATGTGTTTTAAAATGTTACAAACGTTGAAGGGGGTCGCGACCCACAGATTAGAAAGCACTCGTTAATTACGTTGCCAATATTTACGTTTTATTTTAATGTATTTTACGAGTGACGACGAATTTTACACTATCATATGGAAGCATTTGACCACTCACCTAATGTTTTCTGAAACTCTAAATTCTAAATTCTTGACATAGTCGTATTCCGGCCGAATTCCTGACAAATGGCCAAAATTCCTCACGTCTGGTAACCCTAGGTGGATTGCCCTACTTTATAATGGCCATATCCTTTAGTGATTCATATAGACTGTTTATTCTATTTATGATATTACAAAAGACATTAACATAGTTCTCTCGTAAATAATACTTTTGAGCTCTGAAAAACATGTCCCGATATGTAAAGTTCCCCCAGAGTATTAAACCATAACTCAACGTCGAGTATACAAATCCATAGTAAGCTGTTAACAGTTCTGCGATCATTCATTTTAGCCAATTTGAAAAGCATAAAATCTTTAACACTTTCGCGATCAAGATCTTTTTAGCGCTACGCGCGTAGCCGATAACAGGAGAATGTGTTTATGTAATAAAAACTTGCTACGAACACAGCGCCCGCCTAGTGGCTTCGCGGTCGTGATAGTGTTGAAAGACGCATTAGCTCCATAGGCGAAATTATTCCGGTTCATAATAATCGAAATATTTAAACATTTTTGTATGTAATCTTTTATGTAGGTCCCATTTATTTTTGTATGCATTCCTAGTTTGCGACTGATTTGGTGAATTAGCCATATGCCTAGTCAAAAGCCTTTTCCTCTTAGTGATTTTAACGGTTTTATTATTTAGTACAACGTAGAAGTTACATGATTACAAATGGTGTTTCACATGCGAATAAAAAAAAACACTTAAAAATATTTATAGAATACGGTGCTAACTTGACATAAATCAAAATGGCTACCCTTTCGTAACTGTAAAAACGGTTATGTATTAAGAAGATTTTAAAATAAAAGTGTAGCCTATGTTGTCACAATACTCAAACTTCTAATTGCCTCGTTATTGACGTAATAACGTCTTATAAATCTATGAACGCCGGCTGCACGCTCGAAAAAGCACGATTCATTCACCGCCTGAGCCGAGCGTGCAAGCGAGAGCGCGGAACAGGCGATAGAGAGGCAAGATCGGTTCAAGCGTTCGGCTTGTGAATTAGTAAACCGACTTTACAGATAACATTTTTTTTTATTACCTGTCTACTGACACTGGCAGTCATCTTTTCTTTCACATCACAGTGGCAGCTGGTATGATGACCTTCAGTTAATGTGTTTATGGATATTTAATCGGAGACTAAAACATTTGAAGGTTTGAATTTGCACTTAAGTTTGATTCATAAATAATATTCTTGGTTTTTTTTTTTAAGTAATCATCATGAATCTTCTACGTTGTACCATGATGTGAATTATTTTAAATCTGTATTAATAAGAAATTATGGTAAAATTATTTTAGTTACATTACATTTGTATCGAAAGTAATAAATTGACAAATAAGTTTTTATATGTGCTGCATTTTGTCGATTATTGTTAATTGGTAACGAAATAAATAATGCACATAGGTTAGAGTTACTTTAAATTTAAAATTATTATTTCATATCACTTGGTACCTTTAATTACATATCCTTTTAAATTTGACTGAATTATAATGATTTTGTGTGTTGTTTGGTAGAAATGTGTATACATTAATTTAGCAAATTGACAGTAATATATTACATAAATTACAATACAATGATTGAGATGTGAAGTTGTTTATAGGATGTCAAAAAATGCAACTTTATTTTGTAATATTTCGAAGGAACTTCTAACTATAGCTATATAAACAACAAAACTCTCTTTTCGAAAAAAGGTCTCACTAGATGGCGTTGTTTGTTTCAAGCGAATAGTTAAAAGATGTCGACAAGCTAAAGACATTTTTAGGTTAGTATTTTTTCGACCAAGAGTCGTATTTACTGTTTATATCACCCGTTTGCCTCATGGGATTAAAAATCCCACTGGATTTACAATATGAACTGACATGACTTGTCAAAAAATTCGCCACATTGTGCTAGAAAACGGTTTTTAATAGTATGTCAAAAGTTTTAGGACAATATTTCAGCGTGATTTTTTTCAATTTCAAAAGACTTGTGTATTTAGTTTTATTTTCATTAAAAATCCTTTCAAACGTATATGAATATTGTAGATTAATTTACACACTTTTAATTATACTTTCAAATATATACTTACTGATCAGTCAGATCATCAGATCAATAATGCATTTACAGTCGTATAATAGGGATGATGACTAAATTTTATTAATTATTCCGTAATGTAGATTAATAAAAAATATTTGAGACGATTTTTTCTTTTTTTACGTAATCAAAAAATAAAGGAGTAACATAGAGTCAAAATGTCACGAGCCCCCGCTCCTAAACTTTAATGCGATTTATATGAGTATTTTTTTTATTATTTTGAAAAAGCAAAAAATACCTGTTCAATATTTTTTTATTATTTAACTGATGGACTTATTAGAATTTTGATGTTCACACCCCAATGTTTGTTTAATTTTCTGTCAATTGATATGCTAAATTGATGTATAGTTATTATATCAAGAAGAGGCAATAAGGTGGTAATTTAATTTAAAATTATTTAGTAGTGATTATTTATACTTAGTGAAATTTTACGAATGGGCAAGATTGATTGTTTGACGACAATATTTATATAAAAAAATACTTCGTTGGCAAATTATATAGTGCCACACACCGAGTATTCCGTACCATTGAAGATAATATGGAGTGGCACTGTCTTAGAAAGATACGGGTGTATGGGAAAGCTATATAAACATAGGTCGGAATAGGTAGTGTCTTTTACCTAAACTTTGCGGGAGGACTTATGACCACTAAACGAAACGAATCTCACGTTTTCGGTATACCCTTTTCCAACGAACTTTGCTGCAATCCATGAGCGAGAGCAACATTTTCTGTCTCGCTTCAACAAGTTAATAAATATTGCTCTCGGCGCCCCGTGGGATACCCGCGGGTACCCCCATATCCAATGGCCGCTGGCAATAGTGAAGAAAAAAACCGGCCAAGAGCATGTCGGACCATGCGCAATGTAGGGTTACGCAGCCGCTTATACGAAAAATTCACACTACAGATGAAAAAAATGCTATATAAAAAAGTGCACTAGCAAAGGAGCGTATCTCCGCGGCACTTGCGTCCTTTTGTTGAGAAGCGCCGTTTTCAGCAGTAACTCAAAAACGGTATATCCGATCATGTTGAAAACAGTTTTCGTTGAAAGTATTTATTATGCTTTATCTTTGTAATTTTTTTCATATTTTTTGGACATGCCGTTTAGTAAATAGAGGGGGGGGGACTCATTTTATTTTTAATTTTGGTTACATGTACGGAGTGCCCCCCCTTTAACCATCAAACTAATTAGCGGCTTACACAAGACACCCTTACTCCAAATTTCATCAATGTACAAACATGACGGACGGACATTACGAAACTATAAGGGTTCCGTTTTTGCCATTTTGGCTACGGAATCCTTAAAAACCGAGTGCGCTCCCCCCATAGTATCATTTATATACCTTATGCATCTAATCTAAGGGTTAAGAGGCTGTGGATGGCATTCCGGTTTGTGGGTTTGCGTTGGGAACACTAAATCCGATTACTGTCCTAGACCCTACCCAGTTCAAAAAATATTGATACGAATTCAAAAGGCACGTATTTTTCACACTATCGGAAGTTAACGAAGGTTAAAATGGACTTGTATAAATATTGTCGTTTGAAATGGCAGAATTGGTGTAGTATGGACTGATAGATGTTTGAGAATGCTATTTGTAAATATATATAAGTCTAAATAAAGTTGTCATTTGCAATATCATGGTATGTTTCATTTCAAGTATAAAAAACTGGCCAAGAGTATGTTGGACTATGCTAAGTGTAGGGTGAAAAAGTGCATTAGCAAAAGAGCTTATTTCGACGGCACACGTCCTTTTGCTGAGAAGCTCAGTTTTTAGTTTATTGGCAATAACTCAAAAACGGTATATCCGATCATTTCATTCATTGGTTACCTATATATATGGATTTCTAGGAGGGCATTGAAATATTTTTTTTTGAATTATTTAACTATAAAACTAAGTAGTGGCTCATACAGGACAAGTACACTCCAAATTTCATCAATAAACATCATGTAGTTTTTGAGTAAAATGCCTGACAATCGGACGGACGGACATGACAAAAGTAAGGGTTCCGTTTTTCCATTTTGGCTACGGAACCCTAAAAACCGGCCAAATGCGAGTTGGACTGGAATGCGAATCTGCTCTGACCGTGATCGATGTTCTAGGCGGTAGGAAGCCATGATATCCTCGGCATCTAGCGTGTGGGGGCAGTCGCGCGCGGGCGCCTAGAACAGCTATAAATTAATGCTACATTAATGCAGAGGTTGTGAAATAGGGGATTGCCGGCCGAGTGCTAACGAGGTCATCTAGAGATACGAGGCGGACAATCCCTGTTCGCTCCGAGGCTTGCATAGTGCTTTTCTCAAACATGCAATGAAATAAAAAACTATATTTTTTATATAGTTGACAGCAGGATGTTGCGTCACACTCACATGTCACTGATAGAATGTGCCAAGTTATCTAGACTACTATAAACTTGTAAAAATGAATTGTGTACATTACAGGGTGGCGCATTTAGATCGGTCAGTATGGGAAAGTCTGAAACTGTAAGACATACCAAAATATTTTCATAGGAAGCATGTCATCGATTTGAGTAATACGAAAAACTGCATTCATACATCATCATCATCATCATCGTCGTTATTTTAATATACATTTATAATATAATATATACGTTATTAGTCCCCTCGTCGCGCCTCACCCGAAATGTGAGGCATCGGGGTCTATTATGTGAGCTACGGTATTTTATATGGCGATTGGCATTCTTTTTTTATTCATCCATTATCTTAGCGAAAGTCGGGCGTAGATGATTATTATGAAGATAGTGCATGCACTGCGGCGCTCAAAACCGAAATATTCGTAGATTATACTCACGATGCGCGTCATTCTATACCAATATTAATTGTCCTAACCATTATTACCATAATGATGTGGCCACGACAACGCGCGACTAGCAAATTCTCTCTTCATTGCGTAGTCGAGACGCTCACCGCACAGGAATTAATTGGCATCACACGCAATGTATCAGGAATTCGCTTGCCGCGCCGCCGGTAGACACGTTGTGGCTGGGCCCTAAGCGTGTCTTTTGACGTCCTAAGGAGCTGTTCATAAAATACGTCATCAATTTTTAACGATTTTTGAATCTAAAAAAATAAAGAAGTTTTTATTCAACCTGGAGTTCAAAAAGAAAATAAGTTTCTGTCAAAAAAATCATTTTTGTGACAAGCTTATATGGCCGACTGTACTTTTCTTTGAACATCCATCAACTTCTCACCGAGACGATTCTAAAGAGCCCAAACTCGGTAGGATTGAGTTATTTTATTGTAGAGTTCATGACCACCTTTCTGCTCCATCATCAGATCAGCTCGATGGTATCATAATATTGAATTGTCACCAAACTTGCATAAGTATGCCAAATTTTAGCTCATTTGGAATCCGGGAAGTAGGTCAAATTTAACTTGTAAGATTCCATTCGAACAAACATATTACATACATACATTGCAAGTCAAATAAAAGCTGGTAAAAACACATTAAACACATGGTTACAAAAGAACGCCGTTCTCTCCTGTTCTGTTCCATTTTATTCCCGTTGGGCTTTGCCAGGGGTGAATAGGCCTCTATGAACTTTATCAATTCTCGGAAACTAGAGGATGATAATTTCGATGGTTAATAGTTTTTATTTAATAATTGCCACGATTCTTAAACTGATCTATTTAGCTACAATAATAATAAACTCGGAATTTGTAATGAAAAAAATATTTGAATAGAAACGCCACCCAGTGAAAGTGCAGGACAATACAAAAGCAAAATGGTTGCTACTCGTCGCTAGATGTCAAATGCAACGACTTTAGTTGTTAAATTAATTTTACTATTCAACAATAGATGGCGTAACAATGCTATTCGTATTATACACGATTTTGATCGACGTGTTTTTTGCTTAGAAATAAGGCAAAAAGTTTTATCCAGGACCACAATCTAGTTCGGTTAGTTTTGTAAATTATGATTTTATGATAAATGACTTTTTAATTTGGACAATTTAAAATTAATTTTCAGTCTCAGGCTAAATCTTGTAAGTAGATGATTCCTTAGTGTGTTGGATTTCTGATTTAGGTAATGTGAATTTTTTTAAACTTCAGACTCCACAGTACTAAGGACCATTAAAACAAAAAGACTGACCATCTCCGTACAAAACGCCGTTCCCCGATCCGATGTGTACAACGCCATCTATGTAAATTAAATATTTATCACAATTTTTCAACTTTGCAAGCGTGACTCCTCCCACCTCGCGTCGATTTCCTCATTACTGAGGGTCGTGATTCACCCGTTGCTGGGTCCGTGCTTGCATGCTCCGGACCGTGTTTCGCCACCTAGATCTGTCCTTGGCTTCATGGAGTGCGTTGTGTAGCTAGGTGTCCAATGATGAGCGGATTTGGTCAGACCACCTTATCGGTGACCGGCCCCTTGGACGCTTCCCATCGACCTTTCCAGTCACCATGAGTTGTTCCAAATTATTTCCTTCTTTCCTGGCAATATGGCCGGAAAATTCCATTACTTTTCTCAAGCACATAGAGGACAGACCAGTTTCAACATGAAGTTCGCGAAGAATGGAATCGTTTGTGCGAAATGCTGTCCATGGAATCGGCAACATTCTCCTCCAGCACCACATCTCAAAGGCGTCGACACGATTTCGGTCCGCTTTCTTCAGTGTCCAAGTTTCAGCTCCGTAACTGAATATGGAAAAGACGAGGGTATTGAACAGCTTGACCTTTGTTTTGCGTGCGATGTTGCGGTCCTTCCATATTTTCTGAGGCTGAGTCATCGCAGCCTTCGACATCCCTATGCGTCTCCGTCGCCTCGTTAAATATTTAGTTTTGAAGCGCCACCTAGTTTTTGTCAGAATAACTCCTTGCGATCGGAACACGATCCAAAGTATGGCAAGTGTCAGTCCTCTTGTTTTAATGGTGCTTGGTAAATCTAACCCCAAAAAACCTATAAAACGACATCGATGAAAACTTTACAACACAGTGGGTGGATTTTCGTGCCTATTCTACTATTAGAAAAATGCTAATAATGTAGGCTATTTTTTTATTTTTATTTATTTTATTATTCAATTTATTTACACGGTATTACAGCGAACCAATTCACCGTGAAACCAGATTACTTAATTAACAACTATACAATTTATTGACAACAATTATAAGTACTTTCAAAAGATTGAGTACACAAGCTAAAAACAATTGACAATATTTTAAGTACATAAATTTTATGCATGTACGGAGGTCTGCCTGTTGTCCATCATCTCACAAAACCTCAAACATTCACGGCACACAGCTATCCATCTCCACGCAAACAGATCACATTCGGGCACGGATGCCAAGAGCGCATTGAGTAAAGTGAGTGCGCGCGGTAGTGGCGCACTTCTGTCCGGGACGCTCAGTAACGTGAGCCCGCGCGGTAGTGGCGCACTTCTGTCCGGGACGCTCAGTAACGTGAGCCCGCGCGGTAGTGGCGCACTTCTGTCCGGGACGCTCAGTAACGTGAGCCCGCGCGGTAGTGGCGCACTTCTGTCCGGGACGCTCAGTAACGTGAGCCCGCGCGGTAGTGGCGCACTTCTGTCCGGGACGCTCAGTAACGTGAGCCCGCGCGGTAGTGGAGCACTTCTGTCCGGGACGCTCAGTAACGTGAGCCCGCGCGGTAGTGGCGCACTTCTGTCCGGGACGCTCAGTAACGTGAGCCCGCGCGGTAGTGGCGCACTTCTGTCCGGGACGCTCAGTAACGTGAGCCCGCGCGGTAGTGGAGCACTTCTGTCCGGGACGCTCAGTAACGTGAGCCCGCGCGGTAGTGGCGCACTTCTGTCCGGGACGCTCAGTAACGTGAGCCCGCGCGGTAGTGGCGCACTTCTGTCCGGGACGCTCAGTAACGTGAGCCCGCGCGGTAGTGGAGCACTTCTGTCCGGGACGCTCAGTAACGTGAGCCCGCGCGGTAGTGGCGCACTTCTGTCCGGGACGCTCAGTAACGTGAGCCCGCGCGGTAGTGGCGCACTTCTGTCCGGGACGCTCAGTAACGTGAGCCCGCGCGGTAGTGGAGCACTTCTGTCCGGGACGCTCAGTAACGTGAGCCCGCGCGGTAGTGGCGCACTTCTGTCCGGGACGCTCAGTAACGTGAGCCCGCGCGGTAGTGGCGCACTTCTGTCCGGGACGCTCAGTAACGTGAGCCCGCGCGGTAGTGGCGCACTTCTGCGCGACAGCGTGCGCGCCGCCGGCGCCGCCAGCAGCGCGCGCGCGCGGGGGCGGAGGTTGACGCGGGGGACGTCCGGGACGCTCAGTAACGTGAGCCCGCGCGGTAGTGGCGCACTTCTGTCCGGGACGCTCAGTAACGTGAGCCCGCGCGGTAGTGGCGCACTTCTGTCCGGGACGCTCAGTAACGTGAGCCCGCGCGGTAGTGGCGCACTTCTGTCCGGGACGCTCAGTAACGTGAGCCCGCGCGGTAGTGGCGCACTTCTGTCCGGGACGCTCAGTAACGTGAGCCCGCGCGGTAGTGGAGCACTTCTGTCCGGGACGCTCAGTAACGTGAGCCCGCGCGGTAGTGGCGCACTTCTGCGCGACAGCGTGCGCGTCGCCGGCGCCGCCAGCAGCGCGCGCGCGCGGGGGCGGAGGTTGACGCGGGGGACGTCCGGGACGCTCAGTAACGTGAGCCCGCGCGGTAGTGGCGCACTTCTGTCCGGGACGCTCAGTAACGTGAGCCCGCGCGGTAGTGGCGCACTTCTGTCCGGGACGCTCAGTAACGTGAGCCCGCGCAGTAGTGGCGCACTTCTGTCCGGGACGCTCAGTAACGTGAGCCCGCGCGGTAGTGGCGCACTTCTGCGCGACAGCGTGCGCGCCGCCGGCGCCGCCAGCAGCACGCGCGCGCGGGGGCGGAGGTTGACGCGGGGGACGTCCGGGACGCTCAGCCGTAGTACACTGTCCACTAATTGGATAACGTCCGACTCCCCGCGCAAGAACCGGCAGACTGTGATGAGAAGATCGTTGTTTCTCCTCACTTCCAAAGAATTAAAACCTAGGCAACCAAGTAAAAATTTTGTGGGATATAAGTATGGGTAATATCCATATCTTTTCTTATAGAGAAACCTAAGAAAAGACTTCTGTATTTTCTCTAGGAGTAGGGCATATGTGGATTCATGCGGATTCCAAATAATGGACGACGCCTCCAGTTTACTCCGCACTAAAGCATTAAAAAGTAGCTTTATAACTCCGGGTTCATTGAAATCCTTGCAATTACGGAGCACGAAACCCAGTCTTTGGTAGCAGCTACTGGCGAGTGCCCGAATATGCTCATGGAAGGTGAGGCGCGTGTCAAACACCACCCCTAGATCCTTCACAGAGAAGACACGATTGATGACATTGTTGTCCAGGAAGTATTGCGCATGTATAGGAGACGAGCTTCGCCCAAATGAACAAACGCAACACTTCGCTGTATTAAACGACAGCTTGTTGTCTATGCTCCACTTTAACACGGAGACAATATCTTTTTGCAAGGAGACACAGTCCGCTGCATCTTTCACACCATAAATAAGCTTGAGGTCGTCAGCATACAGAAGACACTTAGCATTACGATGGCTATATAAAGGATTGGCTAGAAAAGATATTATTTAGGCTTTATATCGTTGAAAATCGTAATTATAAAGCGTAATTCAGAAGACGTAACCATGACAACGGCGTAAGGTGGGTTGGGATAACACAGAAGTAGGGGGAAGTTCGAAATGTAAACTTTATTTCAACGCGTTTAAGACCATTTTCGGTAAAGTTTAAGTTTTTCCCATACCACCGTCTTAGCCAACGCATCTAACAGAAAAAAGTTCGTTGACCCCTGTGCGTTTTTGCAACGTAAATTGGATCTAATTTTGGAAACTACTCCCCCATTAGAAGACGATATTTGAAGTGTTTATAAAAAAAGCGGTGTCAGCCAGCTGGAAATATCGTCGTTAATCAGTTGTTAAGACTAAGAGACCATCATGAAATCCGCCCATTAGGGTTACTCAATTCATTCCACTCCGGCCAAAATAAAAGCCTTTAACAGCACAGTTATCCCGTTACGAAAGTCTCGCAACTCGTAGTCAACCCCCCAACCCCACTGGCGGGTGCGGGGGTTAAAGGGGCAGAGCGGTTGCGGGGGGGGGGGGGGGGTCTAGATTATATTTTAATGCAATATTTCTACGTGATCATACAGCGTTTACGATGCGCGGCGCTCTCCACACGGGGCCGTAAGTCGGGATATGTCTTCAGATAACCAATTACTACGCTGCTGGCTTAGTGACCCAAAGAGAATCTTGGCCTCCGCAGAAAGGTCGGCAGTTTTTGAGCTGACTCTCTCACCACAAAAAAGCTTCTAATTTCGATCAATTGATTGAATTGAGCAGTTTTGCAGTTAAATCGTTGCTACTATTTAAAGCTGTAACCCCATACAGAAAGCCGTTCCCCGATATTTACAACGCAATCTATGTTATAAGAGTTATGATTTTCAATTATTCAACTATGCAGCGTGACACAGTATTTTACATACATCGGCACAAACTTTCACGTTTATAATATTACTAGTTTCAGCCCGCGACTTCGTCCGCCTTAAATTCATTTATCGCGGATAAAGGTATTTTTTCCGGGATAAAAAGTAGCCTATGTCCTTTCCCTGGACTCAAACTATCTCCATACCAAATTTCATTCCAATCGGTTCAACGGTTTAAGCGTGAAGAGGTAACAGACAGACACACTTTCACATTTATAATATTAGAATGGACTAGCTGTTCGCGACTTCGTCTGCGTAGAGATGTAATTTATAGCATTAGTGTTTTTCTGATATCTAAACAAAATTAGGGGAAAATTGGGATCCTTTGTACACAGGGTAAGTTCGTACAGTAGTCATTAATAGATAAACGAAGTAGAGTACCTACCTACGGACACATCTTTGTATCCATTTTTTCCTAAGACATCATTTTAAGAAATACAAATACGAATATGTCCGCATTCCACTTACTTGTTGATTAATTACTATTGTACGAACGTGCCCCGCGTACAAAGGGTCCCAATCTCCCCCTACTGGAAAGTTTCGTTCCGACTCGTTCAGTAGTTTTAAAAATATAGAGGAACTTAGATATGTTCCTCTTAATTTGTGATAAAGACGTGACCGGCAACAGCTGGATAATCTAAATATACAATGCAGCCTTTTTCAACCTAAAAGATATCTTAAGACGAGTTTATCCCGCGCCACGCCGTGTGAGCCCCGGGGTCCATCGAGCAGATTAAATTTGCCCAAATTCAGACGAAGTTCATAGCTCGGTACCCTCGTCCACGCAGGTTTTGCTGGGGAACTATCTTGTGCACCCTTACTCATTGGTTGTTTACTTTACACCATCTCTACTGACTTCAGGTTGCCTGGAATACATTGCTTTTTAGCGATAAGCCCGCCTGTTGTTTACCATTTCTCATACTGTTTTAGATTTAAGTGTCTGATGTTATTTTCTTTAATGCAATAAAGGGCCTTATGGCACTTGCGATTTGCGAGCGAGTTGAAAGCGAGGCAAGTGCGCAATGATTTCGCTGCGAGCGCGCAACGATATCGTAACGATAGCGCAACTAATTTGCTGCGCTTAGGCTCATTACGCACTGTCGACTGGTCGCTGTCGAATCGGTCGACCGTGACTGTGACTTTCTATAGTTTAATTTAAATACGTGTTTACGCACTTGGTCGCCGCTTAGTTGCATACTATTCGATCGCCGAGGGACTGAGTCGCCAGCGATCAGTTGACAGTGCGTAATGGGACTTAGCTAGCTGACCTAATTAGGTTTTTCTGGGTTTTCCCTAATCCTTGCAACAAATGTTGGATCATACTGTATGTCTCCCAGCAAAGACTTCTCTCAACTGACAATTCGAAGGAGCTTGTACCTAGGCCTACTTGAATAAAGAATATTTTGATTTTGATTTCGACGTACGTGAGTGTAGGTAGAGCATGACGTCCCAGCCTTATACGCGGGGTACCCGCTGCGTACTCGCGACGATATTGTTTCGTGCTCGCAGCGAACTCGGTGCGCACTTGCGTTGCTTTCAACTCGCTCGCAAATCGTCAGTGTGATAACGCCCAACGAGTATTGTATTATATTGCATATTTCTGGCGTTCACCTGACAGTTTTTTGTTTTTAGGGTTCCGTACCCAAAGGGTAAAACAGGACCCTATTACTAAGACTCCACTGTATGTCTGTCTTTCACCAGGCTGTATTTCATGAACCGTGATAGTTAGACACTTGAAATTTTCACAGATGATGTATTTCTGTTGCCGCTTGCCGCTATAACAGAATAAATTTATATCTGTCTGTCTTTGTCAGTAACCAATATAAAATGACCGAACATTGCGTCCATTTCGCTTAGGAGTAGGGCTCTGTTAACACTGAATTCGAAGTTCGTATGCCGTCATCCCTCATTCATGGCACTTTACGAAATTCAAATTTCGGGATTCGAAGTATTCCCTTTGATCACCTGGTACATTATTAACCGAGCGAGCGAAGGGTGCTTGGGCGAGAATGCTTTCGTATGTCCGTCTGTCCGGATTTTCTCCTCTACAAATCGCATTGCTCAACCGGTTTTCGTGATTTTTTTGAGCAGGTTCGATAATTATATTGTTTTTTTGAGCAATTCAGGTTTTGTTTTTTTTTTAAATGGCGGAGATTTAAGGGTTGAAAGTTTAAATTTATTACAAATTTGCATCTTCGGGACCATGCCGCGGGGGAACAGTTATTAGGTATAGGTACTTAATTTCGTTCCTTAACCGTGGTATCATCAGATAGTACGATTGATATAATATTAGTTGTAGGCTGATATTTATAAATAAACAAATATTATACATATCGATCAAGTCCCATGATAAGCTCAATAAGGCTTGTGTTAGATGACGATATACTTATTTTATAGACAGGAACAAATATTTATGCTCATCACACAAATATTTGCCCTTACCGGGATTTTAACCCAGGACCATCAGCTTCAAAGGCAGCGTCACTACCGCTGAGCTTAACGGGTCGTCCAATATTTGTTGCTATAAAGCTAGTTAGTTTTAATTAATATTTACAATTTAGTTTAAGATTGTTTTCATTGTTCACTGAAATAAACTTAAATGTATTAGAAAGTATAAATTATGGATAATATGAAAATGTGAAAGATGATACCTATCCACTCTATCTATCGGCCACGGACGTCCATTGCTGAACACGATCCTGCGCAGACCGCATCCACCGACTCCCCGCGACCCTTACGAGGTCATCCGTCCACCTAGTCGGAGGCCGTCGCACGCTGCGCTTTCCTATGCGTGGTCGCCACTCCAGGACTTTACTGCCCCAACGGCCATGCATTCTCCGGGCTACATGGCCCGCCCATTGCCACTTCAACGATGTAATCCTGTGAGCTATATCGGTAACTTTGGTTATGCGGATATCCGCATTATTTCTGACTCTATTACGAAGAGAAACCCCGAGTTTAGCCCTTTTCATTACACGTTACGTAACTCTGAGCCGCCTTATGAGTCCCATTATGAACGACCATGTCTCCAGTTCCGTAGGTAATCCACTCGCTTGCTTGAAATTTCGGATTGAACTCTATTTATAATTCAACTAAGAATTGCGATATAGATACAAATCAAAGCGCAAAGAAAAATACGATGGCTCTCGCACGTGGTCACACCAGGACTCGCACCCGGTACTTCCTGATTACGCGTCAGGTGTGTTTCCCTTTCACTAGCGAGCACTGTTGAACTAAGAATGTTGACAGGTAATAACACTAACTACAGTTGGCAAAAGCAAGTGACTATATAAAAGAAGAATCAAAACAACGCGTAATATGACGGGTGGTAGAGAGGGTTGGAAGAAAAATACATGCTGTACCGACCCTAAATAACAGGGATAAAGTCAAGATTATGTTGATGAAAGTATAGATAACAGATTTTATGTCTTAAGGAATTTTGTACCAGTCAAACACTGTCTTATACCAAACGTGTGTAGTGTTTCCAAACTAAAAATATATATATATATATATTAACGGATCATAGTTACTTTGCTTTTCCGAGACATATCGTGTCTTGATTAGATGTGACAGTCAATTGTGCTCACATACGCATATTTTCATGCAGTTTTCACAAAAAAAACGTATGCAAATACAACATATGTATATATAATTTTTGTTAATACAGAACAAGGGTAGAAACTTGCGTCGCCGGCCGTACCGCTCTGTAGAATAATGCTCAATTATTAAACAATAATGTGTTCAGCGCGCCTCGGAGGCTCCTGCTTAAACCGCACCGGAAACGGCTCAGCCGGGAGGGTTTAGTGACACCATGGAAAATATTTAGATATGATACAAACTTGAAACTTGAAAAGATTAGGAAAATCCTTTTTAGAGTAAAAATTTATCCATATCTCAACTGGTCTGTCGTTCTTCTTACATATTTACTAACTGGGTACATAACATTTACATTACAAATAGGTAGGGGATAATAGTAGATTGTTTGACAAGGGGCTAAAATAAGCCATTATGACACGAAGTGATTATTTGGACGAGCTCACGAAGTGAGCGAGGACAAATATGTCTGAGTGTCATAATGGCTTTTAGCCACGTGTTAAACACTTTGCTTTTCACTTCGACTGCGAGAAAATAAAAAAGACTTTACACTAAAATTGTATATTTCATGAAAAATAAAAAGTACAGTTTGACCAATTCTTTATAGTTATCTTTTATACTTATCTTTACTGTGCATTGTGTAACCGTGTATGTTGTGGAAATGAATAAAGTGTTTATCTAAATATCTATCTATCTATAGTTAAATTGACAGCTTATATATTTTTTTTAACTAATAATGGCCATAGACAATTTTTACTTTTTAATGTGAAGGGCTGCAATACGATCAGAAATTTTGGCCAATCTGATGAGGTTGGTTTGTTTGTTTTTAATTATTCGTAAGTAGTATGTAGCTGGCCGCAAGTTTTTTTTTCAGTTTCATAGAAATTTGTATGGGATTATATGGCTTTCTTTTAAACCCTAGGGGCTAAAGGTACGCTTCGCGAAGCTAATATGACCTACTTTTTGAGCAGGAGAAGTGAAAAAAATTAAATATAACCAACTGCTTTGCGCTACCTCCGATACAATACAATACAATACAACAATTCTTTATTGCACACCGACAACAGAAACAGTACAATAGAGCCTTAACATAAAATACAGTACACAATAGGCCGTCTTATCGCTAAAGAGCGATCTCTTCCAGACAACCTTTGGGTAGCGGAAATGACACAGAATAGCTAGGAATGAGTAGGTGGTGAGGTAAGATTATAAATTATATAAAAATAAATAAAAGCAAACATACATATATACGACTATATACTTATATACAAAGCAAGAAAGAAAACTATGATACAGTTGACATCAAAGTGATTAGAAAACCAGCAGCAGAATTAAAAATAGAAATTATGGGAGAGATAAATAATGATCCTTTAACTTATACGTTATACGTACGGTTTATTTTTCTTAACGTCTCCCACTACCCAAAGGTAGTCTGGAAGAGATCGCTGTTTAGCGATAAGGACGCCTGTTGTTTACCTCTCCTTGACTCTGTTTTGTGAGGGGTGCAATAAAGAGTTATTTATTGTATTGTATTGTATAACCAAATTCTGAAGTTTTCGAAAATATTCCGTTTTCGTATATAATAATCAATTTCAATAGTTCCACATTCTAAAAAAACGCAGTGAAAATGATACTTCTTAAGCTTCAAAAAAATATGGTGAGGACCAGATTAAACCATATTTAGAAGACATTCTTAACAAGTTATTAATACAGGATCAAAAGCATTTCCTTAACATAAGTGCATGCTTAAATTAAAATTAACCATTTAAAAAACGCCATAGACTACTTTAAGTTTTTCAACGACAAGCATAGCGCATTATGTTCCCCCATTTTAAATAGTAACAAAGTTACATTTACATCCAATAGCGACGCCACTCTCTAAGTAAACAGTACATCTAGTATGAAACAATTTTAGTTCTATTTTTTGCCGCATGCTGATATAAGTTTGTCGAGTTATATTTTGAATTCTGAACACTAATTGTGGTTTTATTGGCTGATACTTTTAACTGTGACATATTAGGAGTGGTTAACTTTTTAAAGTGCCACAGAATATACGAGAATCATGAGGGGCGTTTTTTGACGACATTTGGGCGGTGAAAATTTTACTCTAGTCATATTGTATCTGCATATTTTTCTTCAATTGAAATGGAAAATATTTAGGAATAGGTCATAGAATCTACTATAGTAGGTTAGGTGTGGTCACCTTTACATTTTCTGTAATATAATAAATCCATGTTGTCTATAAAATGACACTAATGAGAAGATGATTTAAGCGAAAAAAAAACAAAAAAAGTAAATCGTTATGGTTCTATGTAGCCAAAATTAAAAGTTATGGAACATTATGAATTTAGTTTATATCATATGGTTATACGAAATAATTCAGGACATTTATGAAACATTGTACGTAATTAATACTATGTAGTATATGTATAAAGTATTCTTGGACTAAAAAAAACTTTAACAAAACACATGTAAACTCGTAAAAGCAAACTTAACGATGTGACGGAATTCTTCCAGTTAACCTTTACATGAAATAAATTTATAGACTGAAGTTAAAAAAAAAAATATTAAAAAAATTAAAAATATTTATTTGGTTTAAAACATTAGGTTTGCAAGTTTCGAAGTTTGGGTCCTCCTAGTGGTTCTCTTAATTTTCGCAGAAAATTGTTAGGCCGATTATGACTTCCCAACTCCCATTTCGCGGAATTTTATTTCGCCGACTTATCAAATGTATTTATTTTATTTGCCAACCTCACAGTTACCAACTTAACATTCGATCTGTGTTTTATAATGTAAATTTTTAAAATGCCACCTTTCATGTAGCAGAATGTTTTAGTTGGCATAATATACACTTAGTTGTTTATTGTTTACCAAATGTTTTATTGAGTAGAGTTTTGTTTAGCAACTAACTAACTAAAACGGTAGTAAGACATCGTGGGTAAGCGCAACCACTCGCTTATTTTTATGACAATGTAGGTAAGTATCAAACTAGGGAACACTACATAAATACGAAAAAAATGATTTCGATATTCAGAATCACGAATTTTATAATACCGATTCTTATAATTCCGATTGGATCAAAATTTCGAGTCCGAAACATCAGAATAATCCAACGTACAGTTTTCAGTTTTTGATCCATTCCATTCCATTTTGTCAATTGTGTAGGTACATGCAAGCAAGCATTTTGACGCTCCGCTCGCTTCGCTCGCTCCGCTATACATGGTCACAATACAAACCTAACCTAACCTACAGTTTTCGGTTTTTATGACAGTTATTTAAAACCACGAACTTTATATAACCGAATGTCAAAATTCCGATCATAAAAATCACTGTATATTTTTTTGTAATACTTGCAAGCATATACCTTCATGCAAGCAAGCATTTTGACGCTGCGCTCGCTCCGCTATCCATGGTCATAATAAACCTAACCTAACCTAACCTACAGGTTTTGGTATTTGACCCATGTTCCATTTTGTCGCAGTTACTCTTACTTGCCAGAGTTTCGGCCAACCAAAAAATATGTAAATATTGGTATGTATCTTTCTTATTTGTAACTTGCCTAATGTATGAAAAGGGAACTGTTGCATCAACAAAACGTTAATCGTCCAAAAGTTGTTCGACCAAGTGAAAGATTTGACTAATGATTAGTCTCCCAAAAGTTTAGAGGCATAATAATAATCTGCTTTACAATAATTCTACCAATTGAAACGTTGTCATACAAACATTTGCTAATCGTTAGTAATCAAAGTGAAACGTCGGCGAAACATTGGTTGGCAAATGAAATTCGGTCAAAAATAGTTCTGCGAAAAGGCAGAACACCCCTCCTAGTAAGTAAAAAAGTATACCTGTGGCAGGAGAGCCTGCTCTTCCAGTAACAATAAGTTTTTGTTTGTATTGTTTAACAAAAATATCTTAAAAAATAATAATGATAATAATAACTACCCTTAATTTATATATAATTTCACAGATACAAAATGAGTTAGATTTTAGATTAGATTATGTATTTAAGAAGTTTTACATGTTCATATGATTTCATATTAACTAATAGGCATTACTTACTAAGCTAGCTCGGTGACTAGTTTTGCAAATTTTTTTTTTTGGTGCGAATTTTTTGCTTATTTTATATGGCATGTAATTAATTAATTCTTAGATTGAAAAGATAGCAACGCTTTTATAAATTATTTTTTATTGAATCTCTTCCTCGCTTATTGAATATGATTAATTAAAAAAAAATGCAACACACTAAGAATTCACACGATTATAAATACAGACATTTAATAACTCAAATACAAAATGCGAGGTTATGAATGCCATTTTCCAGTATACAGTGTGCCTGTATGAGCTAGATATAAACAAATTTGAATGCTTTTTAACCGACTTCCAAAAAAAGGAGGAGGTTCTCAATTCGACGGAATGTTTTTTTTTTCTCATTAACTAATGACTTAATAATTAATGACAAAAGCAATGTAATTGTTTAACTCTAGATACAGGCACAGCGCAGCTACTTTTTTAAATTTCTCGTTTGATTCTATTCTCATCTTTCATTTGCCAGACTCTAGTCGGTAGTAATAGGGTACTTGACTGACAGATCAAATCAGTTCCTCTTTATGCACTGTCAAAACGGTCAGAAAGTATGAAGTTTGAAAGGAAAAAAGGTTTACATCATAGTTCTATACGGTCAAATTGCCTCCTTATTTGTTTTTAATCATTTTAAGTTCGCCAAAAGCTTAAAAATAAGTATCCATGAATGTTTTCTACGTATTTTCAGAAATAACATCATTTATGTTGACTACTGGAAAGTACCTAATTCACCAGGTTAGTGCAGCGATCATGATCTTGCTCTATAGATGTGGACAATACCATTTTAAATGATTAAGAGGATATACTAGCAAAAGGCCTTTTGGAAATTAGGTACTTTTAAAAACTATTGCTATCGCATCGCCTCAAATCCCCCGTACTACAGTGCAAAAGGGACAACTGCAGTTCGGAACGATCTGACCTACAAAAAATAGCGAAAACAGGGTTTCTTAGTACCTTATTTCCTCTTCAAAAACTGGAATTATTGTAGTTTTTCTTTCACATATATTATAACGAGGGCTTCGGCTATGCTTCTATGTTTTCTGTTTTTCTTTTATATTCGATAAATTTGTTTACTGAACGTGGTGCTTATGGCGCCGGTTGGTGGCATTTTTTGCAGTTTTAGAAGGCGTCTAATTCTTAAAATAAACAAATTATTAAGAAAAATAGAACATAGGGGCATGGCACAGGTAAGTATAAATTATAATTATAAAAACGAACTCTTTCTTAGCAGAACTGCAAACTCTTAGCTTCTCTGATTAGCTTGTTTCGTCTGAATTTATTTATATATATAGGTATATATTATATGAATATGTATGTATCTAAGTATTTATCATCCTAAATTATGTCTGTGTATTAGTTGCACCGCCCACAATTTATCTGCTTTGCCTCAAGGTTGACTGGTAGAGTATGCCTTATGGCATTAAGTCCGCCTTTTGTACGATAAGTTTTTTCTTTTGTGCAATAGAGATTAAATAAATAAATAAAATAAAAATTGCTCTAAGACAAGTATCCAGGGAGGAAACGGGGGATTACGTTTGTATGGAGGAACGGCCACTAGTATGTCCTCTTAAACATAGTTAATATGGTCGACGTGACCCTTAATCCATCGTTTCGGTTGAAATTTGCCACACCTATTTACGATCACTGAGAATAATAATAACTTCTGTATGATAACGCAGCTGTAACCAATTGGTTTGTATTGGACCAACAAGGAATACTATCAACCAATTCAATCAAGAATCGAATCATTTGATTTGATTTCGCTCCCCGGTTTGTTATCCAATACCCCGTTTTAGGGTTCTGTAGCCAAATTGGCAAAATATGGTTTCGTCATGACCGTCCGTCCGTATGTCACAGGCTTTTTACTCAAAAGCTACGATGAATATTGATAAAATTTGGAGTATAGGTGTCTTGTATAAGCCGCTGCTTAGTTTGATACCAAAATAACAAAAAAAACCTGTGGGGGGGGGGGACGGGACATAATACCGAAATAGTTTTTGTTCTTTCAACAAACATCAATGTGTGGCACATATTTCGACAGTACTTTTAAAAACATTTCTAGGTTTAAATTTTTTTTGCTTACTTATTATTTTCGGAAAAAACCGCTCTGAAAGCAGCTTAAATTGTGCCCCCCCCCCCCTATTTTCTAAACGGTACGTCCATAAATTATGAAAAAAGTTAAAACTTAATAAAAACTCAACGAAAATTTTATGTTTAACGTGATCGGATACAGTTTTTGTGTTATTGCCGAAAAACTACACATCTCAGTAAAAGGATGTAAGTGCATTTTTCATATCATATTTTTTCATCAGTAGTGCATTTGTTTGTATTAACAGCTGCGGAACCCTAAACATGCATGGTCCGACATGCTCATGACCGATTTTTCGTACTTCGGTTTCCAGGAAACGTTTCGGTGCGATGGGCCCAGTTTTGATTTCAAGTGTAAGTAAAATGTACGCAGTGTGGGTTCATTTTGTATTGGTTACTGGCATAGACTACTACTAATAGGTAATAGCTTTTCAGATTTTTCGCGTTGTTTGTGCTATAACAGATATATACCTTCACACCAAATTTCTACTTTCTAGGACAACTGGAAGTACCCCATATTTTGGTTTTGATTCCCTTGTGAGTGTAAACTATGTAGAATTTTTTTAAACGTAAAGGCGATTAAGACGTTTCGATGCTTGCAGTATAATCGGTACGTAACAGTAAAAACAGTGGCAACAGACAATAAACACTATCAATTAAATCATTAAAACCCTGCCAACCCCCGCTAATATATCCTCAAAAAACTGGCAGCGGCGGGAGCAGGTGGCGCCCCGCGGCAATCTGACAGACTATTAATCCGGCTTTAGCCGGTTTTAACCGGTCTTAAACGGATTAGGGCGGATTCGGCCAGCGCGGAGTGGTTTACGCGTCGATGTCGCCTTTATTTGTACGGGTGAATGAGTGACGATATCAATTAGACGAATTTAATATGTTGGTATGTGTTTGCAGCTGGGGTGCGTGACGTCACAAGAAGTAAGGTGAAAACTTAAATCATTGGGATTATATTATAAAAATAAATAAATTAGTTCTCAATCAACATATAAGAGTTTTGTTAGTAAAACATGAAAATACTTAAAACGGTGTTAATATCAATTGGTGTAAATTTACATTTACCTCCTTATCTATTAATAAGTATTTATTTATTTATAATCAATTAAAAACAATATATTTTGTGTATAGTATTGCTTTTAGGATTATAAGGTATTTTTTTAAACCCTCGATGTAACATTTGTATAGTTTGATGTAGAATACAGTTACAGCTATAATAATCTCCGTTACAGCTTATAATCAATGATTATAATCGATGGAATAAAAAAAACACCTTCCAAATTTTTTTTATTTTTTCCTGCATCATACATACCATTTAGGACGGTTTTTGCAATAAAAAAAAATCAAAAACAGCCATCATTACTTAGCATAAAAATATATTACGTATTTAACACGAAAACCGAAACTTGACCACAAACCATTTAAAAAAGTTACAACTTTCTTTACAGACCAATTAGTTAAAGAAAAAACCTTTTTCGACACCGATTTGTAAGCGCTAGGGTCGCGCATTTCAAAGAACGAGAAAATATTTTGTCACCGCCTTTGTACGGTTTTAAAAAGCGTGACGGTTGTCTATGGCCGCCGCCATTTTCCCTCAAGGCTGTCCTTTCCAATTTTATTATTTTACAGTAGTATTTATTGGTATATTGCGACCGTATCTTCATTACTGACTACCGCAATTCTGTGGGCAATAAAATTTAGTTTCCAATTGTTTTTCGGGTTATTTCTTGGTCACGATGGGGGTTTGAGTCAATACCTCTAAAGACAATTGTTTAAAGGTTTGTCGGTGAGCTTTGACGGTCAAATATGGCGTCGTATTTCATAATTTAGACTGCTTGTGGTTAATGGGTGCAATAAATTTCTAAGCTCTTTCTATTTGTATCAAGATCTAGGTACCTATGGCGATTGTTTTTGTAACCAAGGTTATTTTTTATCATATCATAATATTATTCCCGACATCAAATTGAGGTTTAATGGTACTAATACGAGTACTAATACAAATTAAAATCGTGTAATCAACTTTCATCAAATTCCAGAAGGTTCGAAATTCAAAAGTGCATATGTCGCAGGGAAATAGCCAAAACAGAGATTTGATCAAATCCCTAAGGGATATGACCAAATCACGCAGGATGTTAAAATGGCGAATCAATTTTATCATTTGTCTAGAATAAGTCAGTAATTTGATTAAATCCCTGAACCAGTTTAGTGAAATGACGAAATCAGCCAAAAAAGGCAACTCATTTTGTCATTTCACCAGATTTGTTGAGTGATTTGATAAATCCCTGAAAGACGCCAGTGATTTGACGAAACGATCTCGCAAAGTCAACTCGTTTTATCATTTCACTAGACACGTTCAGTGATATGATAAAATCTTTATCATATCACTAAACGTGAGACATAAGAGACTTCATAATATCAGTGAACTTGTCTAGTGAAATGATAAAACGAATTGACTTTGCGAGTTCGTTTCGTCAAATCACTGACGTGTTTCAGGGATTTATCAAATCACTAAACAAATCTAGTGAAATGACAAAACGAGTTGCCTTTTTTGGCTGATTTCGTCATTTCACTAAACTGATTCAGGGATTTAATCAAATGACTGACTCTTTCTAGACAAATGATAAAATTGATTCACCATTTTAACATCCTGCGTGATTTGGTCATATCCGATAGGGATTTGATCAAATCTCTATTTTGGCTATTTCCCTGCGACACATGAATTACTCTGCGCCGTGGGAGGGTAATGGTGGCTTGCAAATGTCTACATTTAACTCTATACTAACACTTATAAAGATTTTAAACTGTTGTGTTCATAGATACATTCAACGTAATTAACAAAAATAAGTAAAATAGGCTACTTTTGCGGGTCTCTGAATCAAAAAGTATATTATTTTTAGTATTTTGTATGTTTCTATGTAAGTACTTCGCAAGCGTGGCACCGGCATAAGAGTAAGAACATTTTGATCATAAACGTTGTGTGTCACTGGAACTTAAACATAAAATTACACTAATGTTTCACCGGCATCGGAGTAAGAATTTTTGATCACAAACCTTGTGTGTTGTGTCAACATACACAACTTAACTGTACATTTAATTTGAAATTTTAATATTACGAATTCGCAGAGAAAAAGGCTCAAACATAAAAAATCACGCAAGTGCGTCACCGGCATAGGAGTACCTAAGAATGTTTTGATCACAAACGTCACTGGCCCTCAAACATACAGTAGTGTGCAAAATAATAGCAGTGAAGCCGGATTTGCAGAATCAAGATCTAAATGTGTTTTAGGACGAATCCTGCGCTGTGGATATTATATTTGGATGCATGCATTTAATTTATAGTAATAAATGAAAGATTTCTTCTATGTGACTTAAGATTTTCCACTTCTCCTGCTCAAAAAGTACGTCATATTAGCTTCGCGAAGCGAGACTAAAGTAGTAAATTTAGCCCCTAGGGTTTAAAAGAAAGCCATATAATCCCATACAAATTTCTATGACACTGAAAAAAAAAGCTTGCGGCCAGCTACATACTCCTTACGAATAATTAAAAACAAACAAACCAACCTGATCAGATTGGTCAAACTTTCTGATAGAATTGCTCAAACTGTACTTTTACTTTTTCAATTTTAAATGTTAAGTCTTTTTTATTTTCTCGCAGTCGAAGTGAAAAGCAGAGTGTGTAACTCGTGTCTAAAAGCTATTATGACACTCAGACATATTTGTCCTCGCTCACTTCGTGAGCTCGTCCAAATAATCACTTCGTGTCATAATGGCTTATTTTAGACCCTTGTCAAACAATCTACAATTAGTTATAATCGTGCTATGAGTTAACAATAAAGCGCATTCAGGTTCGAAAACAGCAATGTAATAGCCTTTAGCCGGCCAAAGGCCTATTAAAAGGCCTTCTCCTGTTCAATGAACTTTGAGTCATTTTCTATCAGAATAGAGTTGCATTAGCTTTTAGTCGTTCGAATTTAACACAAAGACAATACAACCAAATTCCCTACACTTTTGATTCAAATTCCACTGCCAAATTTCTTTATATGGTGGGTGGCTCGAAAATAAAGACACTTTTAAGATACTGTTATTTATATGGAATGTACTTTTCGAAATTTGTGATTTTTTATACTAATTTAGAAATATGAATTGATTCGGTGGCCAGTACAAACAGTCCTTGGGCACATAGATTCTATTTAGAAGCAGGTTTTGGCATCTGCCTTGTTTTAAAAGCTACTTACTATGGTACATACATACTGCTATTATTTTGCACACAGCTGTATAAAATCACGCAAGCGTGTCACTGGCATAAGACTAAGCAAGTTTTGATCAAAAACCTTGTGTCACTGGCAGTGAACGTGTTAATAGAAATTGCAAAGAGATAAGCAAAGAAATAAATAAGCATTTCACTCCGATCTCATCCGTCAGTTACTAATAACTACGATGGAGTACATCAGTTACTTAGCGCATAATCACTCTGTGTTGTGTGCCTGCCATGAGCTGAGTTTACTATAGGCGCTAGCGAGCGAATATCTCGTATCGAGAGTCAGTGCACCTCTCTCGCACGCGCTAATAGTGCGAAAGAGACAGACGGTCATCGAGCGCTCGATACTCTACTCGCTTGTAACTAACTCATGGTAGGCGCACAAAACTTCAATAAGAAGTTATACTTTTTTTACGGAAAAGTGGAAAGCCCTTTCTTTAGTTGTTCTATTGAGCTTAGAGAAAAATAAATTGGATATGATATGTTACATGCCTTTTTTTATGACATAGGAGGCAAACGAGCAGACGGGTCGCCTGATGTTAACTGCTCACCATCGCCCATAGACACTTGCATCACCGGAGGAGTCACAAGTGCGTTGCCGGCCTTTCAAACCTACAATACATTAACTCTTTATTGCACACCTGACAAAACAGAATACAGAAAACAATACATTCAAGGAGAGGTAAACAACAGGCGGTCTTATCGCTAATCAGCGATCTATTCCAGACAACATTTAGGTAGAGGGCGACGTTGAAATAAAAACTGTACTATATACATATTCAATTCAATTTATTTATCTCAGACAATGTCCATAAAATATGTTAGTACAATAGTCTTACATGTTATACTAGTAAAAATATCCATCTATGTTCCTTTAAAATCCACATCCATACTTAATATTATAAAAGCGAAAGTGTGTCTGTCTGTCTGTCTGTCGGTCTGTCTGTTACCTCTTCACGCTTAAACCGCTGAACCGATTTGGATGAAATATGGTATGAAGATAGTTTGAGTCCCGGTGAATGACATAGGCTACATTTTATCCCGGAAAAATACCCTTATCCGCGATAAACGAATTTAAGGCGGACTAAGTCGCGGGCAGAAGCTAGTATATTATATACATTCCTCCCTCTGGACTCCATGTGGACGGAGTCCCAGTGTTTCCACATTGCACTGGCCGGGTACTCCACCAATAGCCTCACGAGACTGTTGGGACTCTCACGCACGCGCAGCTTTAGGGAGGCAGTTCTCTTACGTATTATAGCAATGAAGCTATCCACACGGGCCTCCGGGAACATGCCTGATGCGCTACTATTGTGGAAGTCCCAACAGCAACCTGAACCCATTGTTATACTGGACACGCAGAGCATTTAATTTTATAAGTTAGGTGGCGCAAAGCAGTTCGGAATTAAACAAACACAATAAGTAGTATAAATACTCGCATACATACGTATATATTCATACCTACTAATATAAACTTGTAAAAATGAAATGTCTGTACATTGAAGATATTTAAAAAAAAATACTAAGGACTATTTGGAGTTAATTGAGGTCACTAAATCGAAAAAAAATCTTTGGATTTTTTGTAAGTTTGTATGTTTGTATGTGTCGTTTTAGCTTCATCACGGCAAATCGGCTACACAGATTTCAACTATTTTTGGTACACGGGTAGCCATAGGATACTTTTTACCCGACTACGCTGTAGAAAAAAAAGAGGGGGGGGGGGGGGCTTCTTGTATATACATATAACTATACTAATATTACTCAGCCATGCAGTCCATAGGACCAGTAAAACAAGTCGAGGTGTTATGAATGGGACAAATAAATAGTCTGAGATGCTCTTTAACAAACAACAATCGACAGGGATTTAACTCCCCTTAACCCTACAGGCAGAGTTCCACAACCGAACAGACCGAAAAGTGAACGAATCTTTATAGAATTTGGAAGAAGAATAAGAAGTTTTTGAGAATATCTAAAAGACTGGAAAATAACTAACACGCGTAAGAAAGATGCACCATGTGTCCTAATCGGACATTTCACCTAATTATCATTTATGCACCCCGGTGTTAAACGGATTAAACCCTTTCATACAGCTACACTAAAATCCAAAACAATTCTTATCTAATTATTTCACGCCCCCCAACATAAACACCCCGGAACAATATCATAACATCATCCCCGCTTATACCCTAATATTATAACAAGCTCCTCATTTATTATTCAAATTTTCGTCACTCACTTGCTCGCTGGCCTCCCCAAACGGTCATGAAAATAAAATCATGGCGGCACCCGCCTAGATTGAATTCAAAATTGGAATCAAAGACAATCCTTTTCTTTTTTATGGCGACAAACGGCGATCGCGTTGGGTTGCCAGAGGTAAATTTTATAAGGTTGGGCGGAATCGGTAATGAAAATAAACGTTGGTTTTTTACATTGCGTTGCGTGAATAAATAAGTGTATTGCCGCAGAATTATCTGGCCTGGTTTAGAGGTCCTTCTTAAATAACTTTAGCATACCTATACTATCTACCTTGGATAGACACAGACAGACTCTTTTAACCCTGCGTATGATTGGGCACGGATCCGTGCAGAGGATTACAACTCTGTTAAAAAAAATACAGTTTCAATTTAGCTACCATCTTTTTGACATCGCATACGAGGGGTTAAGTCAAATCAAATCAAATCAAATTGAAACATCCTTTATTCAAGTAGGCTTAGATACAAGCACTTTCGAATTGTCAGTTACAATGAGAGAAGTCTTTGCTGGGAAACATACAATATGATCCAAAAATCGTTGCAAGGATTAGGGAACCCCAGAAAAACCTAATCAGATCATTTAACTTAAGTATAATACTTACTTATTATTGATAAAATCATCATTTTAAAAATTAAAATAATTAATAAGAAATCCCAAAAGGATTGTCAATAAAAAAGAAAAAAAAATCTAGATTGTGTCTAGAATCTACATGTCAGAGTATATAAAACAATTAATATGCGTGTACCAATTAACTATTATTAACAATTAAATATTATTGATACACGCAGAGGAGATGTACAAATTCTCCAGATCAATGTTAATATAAAATATAAACTATTTTTTTTTTCAGAGATGTATAAGGTCTCTAGGCGTCACGACATGCGATAACATTAAATATAATCATTTGACTGAATTCTACTGAGATGTTTAAGGTCTCTTAGGGGTCAAAGTGAATAATACATTAAAAATAATTATAAATCTAAATTTCTTAGAGATGTATATGGTCTCTAAGCGACATAACACGCAAAAAAATAAAATTAGCTAATTAAAATCCTCAGAAATGTTTAAGGATATACCTCTATAAATAAAACAAAACTCTTAGAGATGTATACAGTCTCTAAATCAAATAAAAATGAATAACTTCAATCGAGTACAGGATGAAGTCTCTCACGTCATCAGTTCATTAAACACTGGTAGGCAGTTACTAGGTATACAATTAATTTTGCCCTTGCCAGCATGAACAGACCGGACTCCACAAACGGCACCCGTTCACGAGCATGAAGTAAAAGAGGATATCTGTCAAAGCAAGAAATGAGATGTGTTTTTGTTAATATTTTTTAATGAGAAAACATCACACAATATTTTTAAAATACAAAATTGATACAAAGATCAAAGTAGAAAGAAAAATTAATTGCGTTCCACTGGAGTCTTAAGCCGGAGACGCTCTGGTTCGATTCCGGCTTAGACTGCAGTGGATCGCAATTATATTTTTTTTTCTACATAGATCTTTGTATCAATATTGTAAGAGATAAAATTTCAGTATTAATCAAGATTAAACGTCGTCCTTCGCCAGAAGACCTGAATGACCTTCCTCCCCCAAAGATTTCCACAGCGACCATACAACGGCTTCCTGCTTTTGGCATCGTGACTATTGACCCTTTGTTGGTCCATCTTGTCCCTACGCTTCGTCACGATACGGCTAGTCTCTAGACTTCTCTAAAAGCTTAGTCCTCCCGTGACAAACCTTGTTTAAACCTACCCCTCAGCAAGCCCCTTACAGACCGAAATGCTGTAGCCGACACTCTAAGAGGGTTATATGCAAGATCTACTTAAATGTATGTGGGTAGGGCAGGATACCTAAGGATGGTTATAGGGCACTTTTAGCCCAATTAAAATAAATGCTCCAGTACTTGGCACTGCCTTAAAATTTGGCATCTTCATTCGTGTCAAATATTAGAACTTTTACGTTACTCTACAGGAAAGAGGTATGCCTTTTCTTCCTTCAAGTATAGGTACAGTTAACAGTATTAATCCTGCCACAACAAAGCGCATAAATATCTGACACGACTCTATTTCGAGGCCGTTAGTACGTGTCAGATATTTTCGCCCGCTTTGTTATGGCAGATATTGACGCTGATGACTGTAGCTATAATTTCTGCTCCTGCCGTTACCGTACCGTACTTTTACCGTTTAGATTAGTCCCATAACGCCCTTCACGCGTCAATATCTCAACACGTAAATAAACAATCCAGGCACCTACATAAAACCGGGGTTATTTTTTAATCCGGGCCGCTCGTAAATACCCGCGCCGGGCATCACGGATATTCCGGGGCAATCATCCCACTATCTACACTATTTTTTCCCGGCAAAATGTTGCAGTGGTCCCGCGGGAACGGCCCTAATATATGTTTTATTTGGGTAGGGTCTGGTGACGGACGGGTTGCTTGTGTTCGATGTCGTTTTGCGCAGCGTTGACGGCTTCGTCTAGAAGTTACATTGCGACATTTACATCTCTAAACTTAAAGCTTTGACCATAGACTTATATTATAGGTTAGGTGTTAGGACTTATAATATAACTAGGATTTCTTCAAGACGATAGTGAATAGACACTATTTAGGCATAAGTAAGCACGCTTCGTCATTGGCTTCATTTCCGTCGTTGCTTACCAACAGGTGAGATTGAAGTCAAATCCTTGCCTATTTACATTTAAAAAAAAAAAGTTTCTGTCAAAAAAAAAAGTTTTGCGACAACCTTTTATTGCCGACTATACTTTTTCTTGAACATCCATCAAACTCGGTAGGATTGAGTTATTTTATTACAGAGTTCCTATGACCACCTTCCTGCTCCATCATCAGATCAGCTCGATGGTATCATATTATTGCATTGTTACCAAACTTACATAAGTATGCCAAATTTTAGCTCAATTGAAATCCGGGAAGTAGGTCAAATTTAACTTGCAAGATTTCACCCGAACAAACATATTACATAATGAAATAATGATCTTTATTCTGTAAGTAGGCCACAAGGGCACTTTTACAAGTCTGACTCTACGGCGGTTCCCAAGAGGAGACCACTGAAGAGAAGAAAGCCGAAACAAACTCAACAGTCAGTCATTTTTTCGAAATAACTCTTATATCTATTACAATATTCGTGCTTAGCCTAACCTAAATATATGTTTTGAGTATAAACTCAATGCGTAGTTCTTCAAGAAAACATATCAAAACTTATAAAAGTAAAAAAAAAATCTAGAATATAAAAAGCAAAAGAGTGATTTTTATTTAAAACAACTTACATACGTTTGATGTGCCACCTTATAAGAACCGTGTCCCGGTACATACATACATACTTATATTGCAAGTTCAATAAAAGCTTGTAATAATAAAAATAAAGTTTTCAAAACGAGGGGAACGTCTTCTTCGGAAGCGTGATCATATTCCAAGGGTGCACGAAAAATACCTGACTATAGTATGACTTTCAAATCATTTTTTTTTATATTGTACATTCATTCCATTTTTACAACGTTATAATAGTACAAATTATTGTCGACTATTACAATAACTGACCATAAATTAGACAAACTTATTTAATAAGTTATGAAATTGTATATTAATATTGCGCGTCCCAAAACACGCATGACCCTTTAAAATTTCGGAGAACTTTAAATAGCGAAGCAGAACCAAACAGTTTAGTCATAGTCACCTACACCCTAAACAAACTATTCACACCCAGACAAGATTATTTACACTATGAAACACCAACCGAAACTAATCATTTGCTACCGAACGGCAAATCAACACCAACGCCCAGCGGGGTTTAAAAAAAACCTTTCTTTTTTTGAACAATTGCGGACCGAAACCATAAACTATTTCACGAAACGTCAAAATGTTTCCCGCGTTTATTGTTTTTTTCGGCGTTCATTATGCCAGACCGTAAAATGCCGAAATATGCTAAGGAGGAAATGTTACAATTTCTTTTTTTATTGAGTTATGAACGTATCTGAGTTTGTTAAGCATGATCATATCGTTATGTTGAAACTTGGCATTTCTACAATGCGTAGGCATAATACAATTGTCACTTTGTCAAATGGAAATTTGAATCATATTCATATTTGAAGTTGCTCGTGTATTGTTACTCAATTTACTCTACATACCTATTACATAATACGAGTATTGTGGCCATAAACCATTTGGCCCTTAGAAAAATAGGTACGGTGCGTTGGGCCAAGACTCTAAGATAGAAAAGGGGAAAGTTCGGCAGGTTTTTTTTCAATATTTATTTCAACACCTTTAAGAGCATTTCAATAATTTCGCGGTCCAGTTCAGATCTCTAAGTTTCAATAACCATGCTTGCTCATGAATGCTTAATTCATTCGACATTGCATAGTTAAAGCATAAGCTTAACCAATAAAACGATGTATGAACTGGACAACAATTCCATTCAATATAATATAGTACCTAAGTAACAAATTTAGGATAGTTTTAGTTTTAGGATATTTTTCGAGAGCTCTATTTAATCATGCTGTGCATACTTATTTCGGACAACGTTATTGTGAGAATGCATGTATCTCGCTATTGTTATTTATAAATGAACGTTGTCTGTTTAATGTGCCTAATAAATAAATAAAAAATAGAAAAATCGGTGAATTTTTCATTGTTTCCCATACTTCCGTCTCATCCCAACGCACTCTACCTAACATTTCAAAGTATATATGGAATGCGAAAGTCAGTATATTTACGAGGAAATCTTATTCCAATAGCTTAATTGTAGTTGGGTTGTGACATTTTAACTTTTTTTCAGCCCAAGCCCTCAGGCGAGAGCCTAACTCGTGTTTATTATTTTGTCGACTATTGTAATGTAGTGATGCGATTGTTTCCGTGTTTATTGACGACTAGGATTTTTCCGTTATTATTACTTTATTTCTCCCTTGGGATTTGGGAACCGTTCATTTTCCGGGATAAAAACTATTTTAGACATATCCTTTCTTAAAAAAAATATATTTCCATATCAAATTTCGTCTAAATTGGTTCAGCGGTTTAAGCGTGAAGAATAACAGACAGAGAGAGTTACTCTCACACTTGTAATATTATACTAGAACTTCGTCAGCGGAGGAGAATAAATCATAAGCCTTTTTTTCTTCAGCGTAGTCGAGTAAAACGTTTTTATAATCATCTGTGACTTACCTGTGTACCAAAAATGGAAAATTGCCACGACACATACAAACATAAACAATGACGTTTAAATAGTCCGTTTAATTTTGTTTTAAATATCTTACAGGCATTTAATTTTTACAACTATAAAATAGAATAGAAGTATAATGCTCGAAGATAGGCATAGGTCTTACTTAATAAGCTCAATTGCGGCAGTTTAATTTTGGTTATGGTCGCTATGTCAACGCTCACTATTTTACCGATCACATGTTACAGTCTTAAATATTATGTAATTTTACAATTACATGCAAAACACTCATTAACTTGTAAAATTCCCGAAAAAGTGATTAAATGAACTACAAAATCATGTAATTTTACATATGTGTAAAATTTCATTTTTTATCATGTATGTTCTCTTGCTTTTTCTGTAATCTCGGGTTCGGGTTTAAGAATTTATTTCTGATAAGAATTACAATTTTCAATTACATGAGAAAAAATATTTAAAAACGTACTACGTAAACGTACATTACATGCAAGTAGACACATTGCTTTTTAAAGAGTAATTCGAAGGTAGATAATATTCGGCTCGACCGCTCGGAATCTTGCAGATTAATGTGTTTTTTTTACATTGCATATTTTTACTTTGTAGACATTTAGATTTCAGACCCTTTATTATTAGATTTGTGGTAAAATTAACGCCATTTTCGAAATAACACCGCATTAAAAATCATTCGAATTACCCTAATGCAGTTTATGGGACTTTAACCTTGACCTGTTTGTGAAGAATGCTTAAAGTCTTTAGATACGTGGTTGAACTCAGGAGTAAATCTTAATACGGAATTACTTCGACCCTTTAATACTACACTGCCTTATTTAAACTTCTATACTTACTTCAAATGTTGCTGGCAAGTTTATGAATTTATTAACGCTGAAGAAAATAAATCCGACCATAAACAACAGAGGGATCCGTCAGACCAGCAAATTGCGCGCCAATACGAACGCGGGCGGTCGCTTCGCGCCGAAATTAACCGATGTTGCCAACTTTGAAGTTTACTTTACTGCTAAAATTATGTATATAACCGTGACTTTTTAAATTGGTCTAACTATTACGGTTTGAGCGTTAGAGCTCTATACGGTTGTGACAGACAGATAAGCAGTGGAGCCTTAGTATTAATAGGATACCTTTGGGTATGCAGTCCTAAAAATCTATATTATCTAGAAGGTTAGGTCCTAGATTAAAACATTTTGAAAGATTCAAATTGCAAAAAAATGTTACGATTTGAGCCCTTTTAAATAGGCTTGTGTCCTAAAAATATATAATTAGTTCGTCAGTTAGATTAATTAACAGAAAATGTTGGACACGTATTTTTTGTCAATTAAACAAAAAAATATGAAGATATAGCCCATTAATGTTCACCGTGACGTTACGCCGTGCGACCGTTTTTCGCACGGCGTGACGTCATGCGCCCCCACTCCCAAACTTTGACGCGCTTTATCTTTGTCTTTTTTTGTTTGATTGGCAAAAGACGACCCCGAAAGCTACAAAATTTTATTCAGGACCGAGACCATTATATTTAACCATTTTAGATTTTTCAGCCGCCTCTTAAAAATGTTATTGATATTTCTTAAATGTGCTAAATTTAGCTCTGAAAATGCTTAACTGGCAACACTGCCAAAATTAACGTCATTTAGAAATTCGCGTAGACTCGTGGATAAACTGCCATCATTGTCTGTGGAAACGCTGTCGGCGGCTTTACGAGATGCCGTTAAAATGTAAACAGCGCTTACAATGTACCCCGTAGTGTTTCTGCGGCCATTTTCCATTTTATCGGTTAGATTTTTTAAGGGGTTTTCGTAGTGAGATACTTGAAATTTTGCTTTGTTATATATCTGTCTATGCGTGTATTTGTCTGTATGTTACACTTACTTGATTTCCAAAATTATCAGAGTTACAAGTACAACGCTTACAGTTGAATTTTTCTAGCAACCACTTTTTAACAGCCGTACAGTACAATCGCAATGACGCGAAGGCGTAAATGTACTGGGATGACAGCTGTCAAAAAGTCGTTGCTAGAAATATTCAACTGTAAGTTTCATATTTTTTTTAACCCCCCACCGTAAAATACCTCCCTACATAAAGTTATAACTTTGACGTGTATATGTCTGCTTTTGGCATCATAGCGCTTGGACGGATGTACTGATTTTAATTGGGAACTTGTTTTATGAGCCTTTAAAGTTGGGTGGGATAAGTCCATATTTAAAGTATGAAATTATAAATAACTAATAATACCATTGAATAACCCATGAAATGAATAGTAACTTTTGTTATGAAACCATTTCGATAAACGCAAGTTTAAACATGGCTGCTAGATAAAGTTCTTAATTTTCCCATACAAGGTAGGAACGTGTGAAGTCACATGTTCCTAGGCTTTAGTATGGAGATTTTTTTTTGGGAAAGTCCAAAAATTGGATTTTTAACATAGTTGTGTCTCTGTGAGTCTTTATGACAATGAAGTAGTTTTTTCACCAATGTTTCTATTATTGACAGGGTCTTTCTATAACATACCACAAAAGGTTGTCAAAAATTGTCTATATCCCAATTTAGATTTTTGTGTTCGAAAGGTGACTTTATCGAGAGTGTTCGTAGCTACGTTTCAGCCGAATGAGAATTATTAGCATTAGCGTACCCAAAGGGAGCATTCAAGTATTACGTAACGAATTCGGCGGGAGGGGGGACTCTTGTAAAACGTTACGATGCGTTACATGGGCGGTTTGAACTACATGTTACGAACATTGTTTTTTTTAACCCTTCAGAACGGACGCGTACAGAGATTCTCTCAAGCCTTTATTTTCAAAATTTCAAATGGGATGACCATTTTTGGGTAAAAAAGGTAACTTGGTGAAAAATTGCGCTACGTAATACATGAACGCTCCCAAAGGGTAAAACGGGACCCTATTACTAAGACTTCGCTGTCCGTTGTCTGTGACCAGGCTGTATCTCATGAATAGATAGTTAAAATTTCCACAGATGATGTATTTCTGTTGCCGCTGTAACGCCAATACTATAAACAGTGTAATTTTATGTCTATATCAGTAACCAATATAAAATGATCGAACACCGCGTACATTTTGCTTAGGAGTAGGGATCTGCAAAGACAGGATTTGCATAGATCCGGCCGTTTGTAGCGTATATTTGTACGGAAACCTCGGTGCGCGACTTTGACTAGCACTTGGCCGGTTTTTCTAGACATGTCGGGGGTTTTTTATCCGGACCGATTGTATCTTGTATTTTCAAAATCATCAACGTTCCAAGGCTTTTTTCAGTCAGTTTCAAAAATCGTTAAGGTTAGGTCGTCGGTTTGTGAGTTCGAATCTGGCCAGTACCACTAATTTTCTCGGAATTCATGTACGGAATGTCATTTGATATTTACCGGTAGCTGTTCTGTGAAGGAAAATATCGTGAGAAAACCTGCATACGCTGAAGCACAAAAGGAGAGGTTATGACTTTTTTTCTCTTCCGCGAAAGATTCGGGCACCTCCTCTTCTAGTAGGCTATAATATTTTGCAATCCTTTTTTTTCAGAGCTGTGACCATAACTGTTGTAGTTTTAGCTACGATGTGGAGACACTTATTTATTTTTTTCATAAATAGAACTCAAAACACATAAATGTCTTATCATTGTATCGATAAATACAACATCAAAAGAATTCCAAATTTCGAAACTGACGTTCAAAATGAAAACGTTCGCCAAATCAGGCACATTGTAGTCTCTGCACGTTGAATAAAAGTACGAAAATTACTTTACCCCAATCTTAATTAAAAACAGCCTAACCAACGTCGCAGTACATCCCTCTCGTTCCCGAACCTCCCTATAGCGCCATCCCACTCTAGCTCGTAACGGAAAATGAGGCGAAATACGACGTTCCGCTTCTGAAATTCATTCATGAATCGCCCTCGCCTGCCATCATGGCTGATTATACAATACAATACGGCCCGAAACTCCCTGAACGCTTTTCCAAGGGAAGTATACGTGGAAACGGTCAGGGACTTCCGAACAGGAATCCCGAAGCGAAACGGGCCTTTATCTCTCCCCCGCTATTGGCTGTTTCAAAAAAACTACGCCGCTTGTGATTGGCCAAAACAAATTGCTCGAGCTACGTTCTTTATTTGAATTTGCGCAAAACAACCGAAGTCTGTCTACTTAGTTTAACAAAAAAGACGCATGGATTCCTTTTACTCAATGTTGTTATGCCATTTTGCAGTTGGATAAAAGTGGTTTATACGCGAAAGCTTGGTATAGGAAAGAAATTGCAATATTAGGACAATTATACCAGATTTTCTTTCTGCCACGAGGATGAAAATCGTGGAGGTGGCTGTGCTTCTTTACATGTGTAACATTGAATAAAACCGTAAAATCTTTATAATTATTACAAAATCTTCATATAAAGTATTATCTCCGAGTTTTTAAAAACATATTTATTAATATGTTATGATTTTATATTGCATAGAAATTATACCTATTACAAAATTTACAACTAGGTATATCTAAAACTCAGTTTTACCTTTAATTTGTATCTCAAATTTAATGTGGATTTCTCCGCTCGGCTCTTTTCATTGTTTCCATATATGTAACTTAGGACCTAAAAAATTAACTTAAAAAGCAAATCTTTTAGGTCCAATTTCACCATGTTTATTAGCTTTAACAACTAGGTAATAATTATCGCCTGTCAAATGGTCAACAATGACAGGCAGGCTTAATTAATCATTAATAACTAACATTGAATTTTAAATTAAGCATTAAGTCATTCTTTTTTATACTACTAAGGTACGGCCTGCCTTTAGCTAAAGCAGTCACGACAGCCTATGAACACTTGCGACGCCAGGGACATTACGTGCGTGTTGCCGATTGATTGATTTGTAACCTCGTCTATCTATTTTTTGTCTTATATGGTAAATTCTATCATAGAATTATTTATTATCGACTACAAAAAATGTAACTACTTTTAGAACTTACTATACCTACAATGCAATTATCTAGTCGACTGTACAATCGAACAAAAATAAAAACTATGTATAGTGAGTACAGACAGTATCACTTTTTTTATAATCGACGCGTTAACGCTTATTTAAAAACCATAAACAAACTGCGTGGTAGACCTTTATTTATGCAAACACAATAGGCGTTCCTAACCAAAAAAAACAATAACTAAGACCCAATGATTGCTACTGGATTTCGGGGACCATAAACACGTCATTGTCTATGATGTCACCAAAGAAAGCAGTATTGTCTATGGAGAAATACGACCTTTTTGTTGGAATTGGAAATAGTGAGTGCTTCTGGTGAAATGTTAATTGATACCATGTCAAATTACACATTGTGATGCGTTTGGTTGACGAGAATAATACAAAATTGGGAGAAAAGATGACGTCAAGCTACTGAATATAACTTTTTTGTTAACCATAAAATTATCTCATTTCAAAGCAAGGTAAAAATAACCACTTAAATTATAATACTCCCATCTGTGTCCGCTATTATAGCTCATTTAAATACCTATTTAAATAAAACAATTTAAACTGTGTATAATATCTCATTTGAGTTCCCGAGGATTCGGAAGCATTGCAGCTTTATTTGCGGGATAGACAAATTTGTGCAAACTACCCACTTTAAGAAAACAAATAAAGATGTATATACATGCCAGATGGGCATAATGTGTAATGACAGCTACGCATGTAACAGTAGGGCATAATTATTTTATTAAAAAGCTTCCGAAACGTCGGAAACTCAAATGAGATAATATATACTCGATATAAACCTTTTAAATTAATTTATTAAAATCACTAAAATTATGATTTTTTTTCATTATAAGTAGCTTATTAAATGATTTGTTAAGGTGTTTTATTCTTGCTGAGTTGCTGCACTTTTTATAAAAATAACTAAAAGGTCACGTTTGAAGGTCACTGAATCGATTTTTTTTCTACGTAAGTTTATATCTTTGCGGCCATATTTGATACTAATTATGCAAATTTTAATTTCAAGAAAAGAAATCACTACCAAGGGAGCAAACTATTTATGAGATAAAGATAGGAGATAAAAAATGACTGTCTATATTTGTGGCTTGATTGACGTCTGTGATATCTATACTACTACATTTATATAAAGCTGTAAAACTGAAATGTCTGTACATGGAAGACATTTTCAAAAACATAAGTGATATGGACTATTTGAAGATCACTGAATCGCAAAACATTTTATTTTAATTTTTTGTATGTTTATACGTGTCTTTATGGCTGCATCACGCCGAAACGAGATTTGATTTTTTTGGTATACGGGTAACTACCCGTGCATCCACAGACAGGATACTTTTCACTCGACGCTGAAGAAAAAAAGGGTTATGATTTGTCCTCATCCGCGAACGAAATTGCGGGCGTCTTCTATTTTATTTATTTATTTATTATTAAAGTACAGCCACATTGTATATATTATAACATTCACATTAATTATATTATTATAGGTATCTACATCTGATATACACAACAATAACGGTGTACATAACGCTTTTTAAACATATTTATGCAGTGAGATTAAAAAAGTTAATAATAATAACAATTCAAGAATTTTAAATATGCAAACAAAAATTAGGAACACACGAAAAAGAAGAAAGAAATAAACATTAACATCGAATTTAACTTTAAAGTTAACACAACATAGCGAGGTAGGTACCCCAACCATTACCTCTTGCTTGGCAATACTTTAGATTTAAACACGGCCAAACGGTCGTGAAAAATGTCAAGGCAATGATTATTTTTATTGATATAAGCATTATAGCTTGAGCAGATTCGTACCAAAGGTGACTGCAAGCCACGATTAGTTCTGGATATGGGTACGGAAAACGGTTTCGCTATGGGGCGCCTGGGATCGGTGCATCTTATTTGGCCGTTAATTACCTTGTGCAAGAAGCAGAAATCCAGCATTCGACGCCGATCGCGCAAGCTATCCATGCCGAATCTATACAGATGACAATCGTAAGTGTTTCTATGCGGAAACCCAGGGGTACAAACGCCACATGTCTTGTGAAGACTCTCTGTATACTCTCAACGCGTTGCGAGTGAACATTATAGAAAGGGCTCCAAACCAAACCACTGAGGCAGGTTCGAGATGGCTGCGAACTACGGTGTTATATAGTACAATTTTAGTTTGCGGCTGCTTGAAACCATTGGTATTCCTTCTTATGAAGCCAAGCATTTGCGCAGCTTTTTTGACTATAACGTCTATGTGAGCATGACATTTTAATTCGCTATCAAGTGTTACACTAAGGTCTCGAATTTTGTTGACTTCCACTAATTCGACACCGCCTATCTCGTACCTCGTTACAAGTTGTTTTTTCTTTCTACAATATTTAATAAAGTAGCACTTTTTTGCATTGAGAGTCATACGATTGACCTTGCACCATGATACCACATTATTTAGATCGATCTGGATCAGACTTGCATCTCTATCACACGCCACAGATATACAGCTTTAAATCGTCAGCGTACAACAAATACTTCGAGTGCTTGATATGATGCGTAATATCATTAATAAACACCAGGAACAGCACCGGTCCCAAGTGTGATCCTTGAGGCACCCCTGAATCAGCGTAGTATGTTTCCGATTTGTATCCATGCACAACGACATTTTGTGGCCTGTCGGCGAGGTAGGAGTCAAACCACTTAAGCCATCTACCGCCTACGCCGAACTTTGTTAGTTTTTGAAGAAGGATTTGTTTGGCTACCGTAGCTGGCGATGCCACGGCATCCCAGTGAGGCAGAAGAATGGGGAATAGATGAAAATTTTCAAAAACCTGGAAATTTTGTTTATAGGTAGGAATAAGCCTCCTTATTGTCAAAAAAAAATACAGATTTTTCTAGTCCACAGAAAAATCTGTAATTTATTTCTGACAATAAGGAGGCTTATTTCTATCTATAAACAATATTTCAACATTTTTGAAAATTTTCATCAATTCCCCATTATATGACCGTGTCACCTCCCACCGCTCCATCCTCGTGGCACTAATACAAATGGCGCGCGTTTTTCACGGAGTCCATCTGCGCTAAGAAGCTGATATTCATGTTTATTTTCCATTAGCCCGCCTGTCGGCCTGTTATTTTACGCCTCATCTATGGCACTAAATTTTATTGTTTTCTATGGCCGTTATTATTGTAAAATGCGTATTTTTGGCGGATTTTAATTTTAATTTCACTTTTTGGAATAGTTTTTACGGTATTTTGATATTTTGTTAAGAAAAGCGATGAAAAAATTTATGCATGTTCCCTATTTATCAATACATATTGCCAATTTTTGACATTTCTTTTGTGGTATGTTCTAAAACGACCTTTCAATAATAGAAACTTCGGTGAAAAAACTACTTCAATCTTATAAAAACTTACCGAGATACAACTATGTTAAAAATCTCATTTTTGGACTTTCCCAGAAGACGCTCCATGCCTAGGAACGTGTGACGTCATACGTTCCTGCCTTGTATGGGGATATTCAGAAACTTTGTTCTGCAGGTATTTTTAAGCTTGCGTTTATGGAAACGATCTCATCACAAAAGTTACTATAAATTTCATGGGTTATTAAATGGTAGTTATTATTATTTTAATACTTTAAGAATGGACTTTTCCACCCAAATTGGCTGGGTGCGAAGTAGGAGGTGGGAGAATCAGAATCGATCGCAGCGCGCGCCGTGGCCAAAAAAGATACTTTCGGCAGACGAACTGTCACTATTTAGGTACTAGTGAAATTTACGTATCCGTGCAATATCAAGCGAAAATAAATAAACATTCGTCTCGAAACCTACTGCCTAGTGAACTGCACGCATGATGGCAAAAACAGTAGTTAATCAAAAATTTCCACAACCAAGTTATTCGATTAAGTTTGTTTGTTTCTCGTGAAGACAGGCATGTGAAAGTCTGTAAGTGACTGCCTGAAATTTATTGATTTTTCCATTTTACACGGAAAATACAAAAGGTCAAAGTTAATATCGACACTATAGACTTACATAATCGTATAGAATATATGTAAATTACGATAATTCGTTGAAATTATTTGTTTATTTACTTCTCGTAATGACAGCCGGCCATTTGACATTTCACAGTCCGCCGTAATTGCAACCGCTAGTTGGCGCTGTCATCGCTCATCGCGCACCCAGCCATATATCTCCTTTTTTTACGATTTCTATCATAATTACTGTCATTATACTCGACATTGGCTCATCGTAGTAAAGCCATTACCAAAAAAAAAATTGCATCAAAAATTTCATTTTTATTCAAGTACAGTCAAAAAGGCTTGATAAATCAAAATTTGTATTTAAAAATTATTTGATTTCGAGCGTCTTAATTGGACCGTCCCATTTCCGTCTGAACCATGGTCTCCCCATAGCAATACATATCATCCTCTGATTCTACTTATCTTACGACTGACGTCACATACAACTTATCAGATGTTATTATTACGGACCTAGTTTATTTCGCAAATATTTTCCTTCACTCAATACAAATCGCGCTTAGACGCGTTTTGCGGTTACGACGTTCTTTAACCATGCGTAGTACAAATAGTACGTAGGTTTTTGGACGATATGACGTAAGTGCCGTCGGATTTGGGTGTGTTTTGGAGTAAATAGTTTGATATGTTTAGTTATTTCTTATGATTCTTACTGTTCTTAGATGATATAATGTCAAGTGGGATTTGATTGGGCGCTGAGAGTTCCGTGATGCGTGTTTTTATACTTACGATTAATTATTACGTAGCGTAAGTAGAAGACTTGAGTTAAAGGTTCTGAGGGGCTACAACGAAACTCGAAAAACGAAGTTCGTATAGTGCCATCCCGGTCACGCAAATACAGCTTAACATGACAGCGAGAGGGACGGCACGTTACGAACTTCGAATTTCGAGTTTCGGAGTAACGCCTCTGTCTTTGACGTTTGGAGACACTTTACACCTCCAAAAAAATATACGTTGATTGTTGAATAAGGAGAACTTTTACATCTCCTTATTTATAGTCCTGACTTAAAATTAGTGGTGACAGTGGAAATATTATTTCCAGTAGTTACCATTGTTATTATGTAATCTTCTTTTTCCGTTTTATCATATTGTAATTTATATAGGATGTAACCCCACAATTCAGAGCTGCGGGCACGACCAACGACCATTTGTTTTATGTCACCTGCAACTGACACTGACAGTTGACAGGACTACTTTGTCGGTGGATGGTCGCCGTCGGCTGCGTTCAGGAACATCTAAAATGTTCGTGCGTGCAGCTCATATGGGCTCACCAGGAGATCAGTGCAAGCTCCCGAGCCGGCATTATGCTCAGGTGGGACCATTTCGTGGCATAGTTTTAGATTTTTTGTACGTAATTTGTTTTTTTTTTTTCACGTGCTATGCTAAATTTATTTTCTTTCTTTCTTTCTTCTTTTTTACAACCTGGTAGCAGATGGAAAAAAATCCCAGCTGTTACCACTGATCTCAGGGACCTAGACATCCGTAACTGGCGCGAGCTGGTTCAGGAGCGCGAAGCGTGGGGTAAACTGGTGTCGGGATGCAAGATCCACTTTGGGTTAGTACTCTAGTTAGTTAGTTATAGTTACCACTGCTAACAAGTTGGTGGTAACAGGTGGGAATAACCCGGAAGGCGGCTGCCAAAGAGGAATGGAGGCGTGTTGTAAAGCTTGCTACCAGCATTGAAAATGATGACCACGACCCTGTGAAGAGTGAAACGGCGCAGAAGAAGGAAGAATTATTTATTGTTATATCGACTACAGCGATCATTTGAGCAAAATTTCAAGGGTCTACCTTTAACCGTTTTTAAATGAGCTTGTGACAGACAGCGGAGGTTAATACTTAAACTTTTCGACGCCAACGACGAATATATCCGCACCGCAGGTTCAACGCCAACGACGGGTTAATCCGTCACAGAGCGCAAAGGAATATATAGATCTACATGCACCAGTATAAACATCAATTTCGATTTTAACACTGTTATGACATGGCGTCCAACTTGCAACTTTTATGTTTGACGTAGCGTCGAAGAAGTTAATAGGGTTTCGTTAACATAAATAGTTATTATGTATTAACTATCTACCAATAAGTAAACAAACAAGTATTTTAGTACCAACGTTAATTTTCATTGTCATATTACTTTTATTTGTGATATATTTTATGGTCTCGTATTATCATTGCAAGCGATGTAATGTTAAGGCTTTTGATCATTTATGTGTTAACTAAATTATTACTTAACAATGCCAACTGCGTATTAAATATGAGAAATAAGGTTAATATTCCAATAGAGATGACAAACAGGATTGTTAACTTTTTCATACGTGATGCTTTCATGTTCATAAAAAAAAGGTTTATTTGGAGAAAAGAAATAAAAATTATATATTTTTAAATTTTATTGCTAAATCTGCTTTTCACTCTACGACGTTGTCGCGACACGTGATGGTCAAAGAATGTTCTATCGCGAATCATTTTCGCGAATACGAATGCCCTTCACGCCATCTGTAAATTGCCGCACATCAAAGGGTTTTGTCACGATAAAGTTCGTGCGGTGGGCTTCACTTCGCGCTATTCGCGTTCCAGATTATCGCGACGTAGTGAAGTTTTTTTTGATGTGGCCCAGCACTATGTCATGTATCAAACACGAACTTTTATCGTAACAACGCGACCACGAATCTTCGCCTTCAAGTCTGGCCGTAGCATAAATGTCATGTCATTTGACATTTTCAGTGTCTATGGTTCCCAAGCAAGTTATTGGCTTTCCCTAAACCCGGCTTTACACGCTCGGCGAAGCTGCTGGCGTGTTCTTCGCATGATGTAAGAAAGAAAAAGTCGCCGTAAGTATCATTAGGTGAAACTACATAAGCGTTTTTGAAAACATGTATCCAACTTGAGTGCCCTTCTTTATCAAAGTCGGTTATACTATAATTTTGCAAATTATAAACGTAACATGGTCACCCCTCCGAAGAAATTACTTTCTGTATGAGTTATCACTCACGCCCTATCTGACAACGACGTAATATGCTCTGAGACTAGTTTCACGACCAGTCAGATTATTATCGGCCTGTCTATTTAAATGGTAATATACTGGCTGAATAGATTCGCGTCTTTGCCATCGGCATAGGATTTATAGGATCATGTATTAAATGTATTTAAAAAAAATGCCATATTTTAAGGCCATAATCGGAAATATTAACTTTATTTTGTCCAAAGAAGATTGTTTCTAAACCGTATACAATGTTGCTCTTAGTCATAGAACTTCACGACCAGTCAGTATCATGCTCCCTATTTAAAAGGAAACATACTGGCTGAATAGACTCCGTGTCTTTGCTATCGCGAAATGTAGGTAATCATGTTAAAAATTACATCTGTCATATTTAAGTCAATAATCTGAAATATTACAGGGTAGTGAATCTATTGATTCGTAAAGAATATAATTATGCTAACTTAGTTTTTAAAATTTTCGCAGAGTATAGAATGTTTTTGGAATGAGAAAGAGACGCTCCGATCAAATTATTATCATGCTGTCTATTTAAATGGAAATATACTGGCTGTATAGACTCAGTATCTTTGCTATAGTGAAATGTAAATATGTCATTATATAAAAAAGAATTGAAGAAATATGTTTGCGCATTACTTAAAAACGGGTGCATCCATTTGGCTACTTCTTTTTTTGTTGTGTTTGTTATATTGCCAAGACAAGTTTTTTATATAAGAAAATATACTAAAAATTGCATGAAAATTTTAATTTTGGGTTTGATAATTGATAATCTCCATATACTTAAGTCATTGAGTGAGACAAAAGATATAAGGCTGGCAGCTAGTAATAAATATATCATATTTAAGTCAACAATCAGAATTATATGAGCAATTTGAGTAATAACTAATAACTTGATTGATCTGTACAAAAATAATTATAATGTGTAACCACAAAATATTATTTTCGGCGAAAGAAGCACGTTTTCCATTTGGTAAAATTTTCATTTCCCTAAAGAAGAATTACGTCTGAACCATTTACTTTTAATAGGTATGCTGCTCTCAGTCATAGAGTTTCACGATCAGTTTGATTATTAACGGCCTGTCTTATTTATGTTACTGGCTGAATATACTCGTTATCTTTGCAATTTCGGAATATAAACATGTTATAAATAATGATCTTATCATCAAGTCAATAATCAGAAATATTACATATACATTTATGGGTTAAAAGTATTTATTAAGCTTAATATACATGAGTAAAGGAGTAAGTCCGAGTCTTGCCCATCACTAGTAAATTCATCATTCAGAGACATTCAGTATGGCGGTTTGTTTACATACATTTATTGATTCGTAAAAAAATGGGAATATGCTTAATTACATCTAGTTGAGACATTCCATTTTTTTCACAAAAGTTGTAAAATTTAAATGTCTGTAAGTATATTGAAGATATAACTAAAAAAAAGTGAAGCGAAGTATTTGAAGTTTATTGAATTGAAAGACATACGTTTTTACACTTTATGTATGTTAGGTAAGTATGTGGGTGTCTTTGCGGCCTCACCACGCCAAAACGATTAAAAGCTCATCTATTTTCGGTATAGATTTTGATAGATGTACACCCGAGAATGGTTATTGAATACTTTTTACCTATCTACAGTCTCTAGTTATGACGTGTTCTTTTCCATTCTAGTAACTATAGGTATAATTAAAACATAACCGGCCGCGACATTGCTAGAGTCTTACTACACACTCTATACAGTATCATTGTCTCTCTCACAATGGTATTAAAAGAAAGGGATAGACAATATTTCGACGAAGACACGGGTGTCACAGTTGTGCTAGAAGTGGGGGCGCGTAAACCGACGTGCCAAGGCCATAACAATGGCGTCGGACGATTAATCTGGTGAAAGCAATTACCTGTCACGACGGAATGAACGCGCCAATAAAGCGGCGCTTAATGAGGTGCGCCTTAGCACGGTAGGGCGGGACACGGCCGTCAGAGACGAGTCAGAGTGATAGAGGACAAATCAGGCCATCGGAGGACAAGTCAGACCGATCGAGGATAAGTCAGACCGATGAAAGATGAGTCACAGCGATAGAGGGCAAATCAGGGCATCGGAGGACAAATCAGACCGACCGAGGATAAGTCAGACTGATGGAGAAGCGATCGAGGATAAATCAGAGCGATAAAGGACATGTAAGCCTGATCGAAGATAAGTTAGATAGACGGAGGATGAGTTAGACCGATAGGGGACAATTCATGTCGACATCTTCGATCAGTTGATACACAAATATAACTACGTTCGTGGAGGAAAAAAATCGTAACCCTCTTTTAAAAAGAATCCTATAACCATCTGGAAATACTCTAACCGTGTACCAAAAACAGTTGAAATCCGTGTAGCCGATTTGGCGCGATGAAGCTACAACGACACATACAAACATACAAAATATATATATATATTTATTTTATTTATTTATTATTCAATTTATTTACACGGTATTACAGCGAACCAATTCACCGTGAAACCAGATTACTTAATTATAAGTACTTTCAAAAGATTGAGTACACAAGCTAAAAACAATTCACAGTATTTTAAGTACATTAATTTTATGCATGTACGGAGGTCTGCCTGTTGTCCATTTATACAGTACGTATCTGAACCTGAAGCAAACCTTTAAGCTGGCTAACGTCCATATGGGGTATAGTGTAATGGCATGGCTTGTATTACCTTTGTAGCAGTTTATAAAATTCCATTATTTAAAATTTAAGTTTACTACTTGTTATTTGCAGTCGGTTAAAATTATTTTGTAACATCCTGTCAAGGTGAAGGTTCTTAACGTCATTTCTTATCGCAAACCAACTGAACATAATAAACAAATCACCACAACGTGCAGATTATCTCAGTGGCATTAATTTCTGTATTCGTTTTCCATTATTAAGCACAACCGCGTGTAAATTAGCTACTAATGCATTTATTTGAATATATCGTGATAATAATAAAAATCTATGACATTTACAATTTGTCATTACAATCATGACAAGTAAAGTAAATAGGTGATAAAACTTTTTTGTATGCTCCGTCAAACGTCAAACTTTGATAAGTAAACACGTATTAAAACTTTTTTGCATGCTTGTAAAGAGGTTAGGTTAAGCCCATTTTTTTTTATTCGTGAGGGTGCACACATCTTTACAATTCAAATGACATTGTGACATTTCTCTTTTTGAATCGTTCTTCTCATTGATAAGATGGTAAACAAATAATACAGGAGGTTATACAAAATGATTACATATTGTTTTTTTTTTCAACCGACGGTAAAAGTTACTGGATTCAACAAATCAGGTACTTCTTATGATCTAAAAATTATGTGGTACATTTCTTTGCCTTTCGTTTGGTTACATACTGTATATTTCCATTCAGTGACGTCCAAATGGTCCGTTACAATCATTTTTTGAAGATAACTTCAATGTTTTCTTGAACATTTCATTTCTACAACTTTATAACAGTAAAGATATACTTATGCATTGGATACTAAACGAGAGCGCCCTACGTATAGTTAACTATATACATGAGTACATTGATTTTTATCTGCGCCGAACTCAAACGGTACTTAGTTAGTGACATAGATTAGTTCGTGCATGCAGCTCTCCGTGGCGCCACATATGGTCTCACCGGAAGATCAGCGCTGGTTCCCGAGCCGGCATTATACTGAGGTGGGGGTGGGACCATTTCGGGGCATAGTTTTAGTTTGTTTTGGTTGTATTTTGTTTTTTTTTTCTTGTATATGCTATGCGTCTGAATAAATTTATTTTCTTCTTTCTTTCATTCTATAGACCACATAGCCGGTCATTGTCACCCTCCCACCACTATAGCGAATTTCGTATCATGTCTGAGTGTTTGTCTTGCTAATTCCTTCTTCCCTGCATCGTTTTACCATCTATAGCTAGCAGTGGCGTGGCGTCTATATAAGCCGACTGGTTACCCAAGAAAAGGCTTATAACCACCTTTTTCTTTAATATGAGTAAATGAATACGCTTCGGCTTCCCTTGTGATTTTTCTGACGCTACGCCTCTAAAAGCTAATCTACTGGTCTTAGCCGGTTAGATTGCAAAATGCCTGAAGGCCTAACTCTAGTGCCCTGGCAAAGAGGTAGGTAGGTGTCTGCTTTGGGTCGCTACGTGTGTCAGCACTTTTGTGGTACCATACAGGTCGCAGGGGCAGCGGCTGAGCTAGCAGAGCTACTCTGAAATCCGACATTTAAAGTTAGTATGGCGCCATACCGCGCACTCAAATACAATTTGGCATGAGAGCGAGAGGGTAAGCATCGAATTTGGAGATTCGGAGTAACCGTCAGCTCTACGGAAGCGCGAAAAGTACTCGGCTCTATCTATACCCTGTTCACGATAACGAGTTAGTATAGAGGTATTTTATATAATTATTTATGGGTCTCCTTCGGAATCCCTAATGACGTTTGTCCTAAAGGTGCGTCCACACTTGTATCATTTGCTTGTATCCGATCACCGTGGTGTGGCATGACTGCGTATCGCGCTGCTTGGACGCTCACTGTCGGCGCGGCGATCATGCCCCACTTCTCCGATGAAAGTGTGTGATACGCGTAGCAACATGGATTTCGAGCGATTGAATCGGCGGCGCAACGTCCAAACGCGTGATCGTGACACGCTATCAAGCCACGGGACGAAGATCTGATCGGGCAAATGATACAAATGTGGACGCACCTTAGTATACGTCGATTTTTATTTCGTTGTAGTTTTTTTTATTTCGTCTGATTTGGGTGAAAATTGGTACTTACATAGAGTCGATCATTCTGTATACGAAATCCACATACTTTTTTCGTAACTCAATGGAGGTTTTCATACAACTTTTGTAGGACACATCGGGTAATTATGATTATCGTTTACAGAATGATGGGCTCTATGTAAGTACCAATTTTCACCCAAATCGGACGAAATAAAAAAAACTACAACGAAATAAAAATTGACCCATGTATCGTTTGTCCTAACGCATTTTTTCAGAAACTGTGAATTCTTCAGGATTTTTTAAGATCATCGTATAGATTAGGTTAGGTTAGGTTTGTTTTATAAAAATCCTGAAAATTTTACAGTTTCAAAAAAAAAATACGTTAGGACAAACGATACATTAGGAGAAACGATATAGATCCGTTATTTATTTGTCCCGCTTGCGGTGGAGACGTCTGGATGTTGGTGTTCCGAAACCAAAATATATTTGATTGAGGTGGGGCGGCGTACGAGAGGTAAGTCTTGACCCTCGCACCGGCGGGGTCAAAAATTTTTACTTTCCCTAACTTTATTTATTACTCGGTACCGGATGAGTTAAGTTTGCACCTGATATCTATAGCATTCCATACAAATCAGGTGTAAACTTAACTCAACCGGGTTGCTCACATAGGTTTTTTGCGAATTAAAATAAGATTAGCTAGTTAGAGACATGGCTATAATTTTCATGTAATATTTATGTTTATTAATACAAATTCTTAAAATTTCAAAATTTTCGATTGGTAATCTTCGGAAATAAAACAAAAACTAATCACCATAAAAAAAACATGTTCAAAATGTGCAGTTTAAGCCCTTTCATATGATATCCCATTTGATCCAGTAGCTAGACTTTTAGTTTTTACCTCCCTCATATTCGTCGTTTTTTTAGAAAATAAAACTAATTTCTTTAATATTTTCTGTGCAATACATGTGGGCTGGCCATGTTTATAAATATATCAAATTTCAAATAGTTAGCATATGCAGTTTTTGAGATATAGCGCTTTAATAATCGGACAGACAGACAGAGTCGCACCATAAGGGTTCCTTTTGTACCTTTTTGGTACGGAACCCTAATCATGGCCGGTCTTTCCTGAGGTAACGTTGTCTATCGCGGTTCAACGTGGCAAGCGAGCGTGATGGGCACCTTCGCGTCTGGAAGGGCGCGGGGAACTAGGTTTTTGAATGTTTAGTAAAATATAGCTGTAAGATTTACTTTTTCTTATTGTAAACATGAAATTGACTTTTTTAAATATATATATACACGCCAAAACGGCTAAACGTATTTTAACTATTTTTGTTACACGGGTAGCTTGGTAACCGCATATGGTTACAGGATACTTTTTATTGAACTACGCTGAAGAAAAATAAAGATTGTGATTTTTTTCTCCTCCGCGAACAAAGTTGCGGGCGCCATCTAGTTTTTGATAAGTCTACAATGGAATGTTAAATCACAATACTGATTGATATGTATAGAAGATTATTTTACGTAACCATAGAGTTAGAAGACCTATCTAAGTATCTAATGGTAATGGCCGGCACTATGTCTTTAACTCCTCAATCGGTCAATCTTTATTGACGCCGGTATTCTGTCGAGAGATTTATTGCTGGCGTCCGCTACATTATTGGACAGGCTACGCAAGCCGGCAAAATGTGCATTGGCGGCCTCAGTCCAGACTCCAGGGACAGTTTTGGTCGTAGTTGTTGTCGGAATGGATAGTGTCTATTTTCCTAAACTTTGCGGGAGAACTTAACACATTCACTACCGACATTTTCTTAGCGCTACGCGCGTAGCCGATAACATGGGAATAAAGCATAGCAAAAAATACTACGAGAAGAGCACCCGGCTAGCGGGTTCCCTGTCGTAAAAGAGTTAATTAAGAGTAATTATTACCACCAAAAATAATATTAGATAATAATATAAAATACCGGATTAAATAAATTCTTTCTATTTTATAAAATATTGATTGCGTCATCTCTGCTACCTTAATGTTGTCTGGAAGAGATAGCGATAAGACAGCCTGTTGTTTACCATTTCTCATACTCTTTTAGATTTAAGTACCTGATGTTATTTTCTTTTGGTGTGCAATAAAGAGTATTGTATTGTATTGTATTGATTTTTATTGAATTAGAGATTTTCCGGATTTGTACCGGACTAATAAATCACGCTCAGGGTCAGAATATTCATGAATAGGTAATTGTCTAATGCTGAAAATTCGAATACTTTGATAACCCAAAAGCGGACATACAATAGGTCCGTCGGACATACTCTTAGGACTGACTCTGAAAGTTTATTTATATGTATTGAGTATCCTCTGGGAAATCCCGCATTCAAGAAAAATAGTTCACTATTTTTGGTGGTAATAATCACTCGTAATTACATCCTCTCGCGAAGTTTAGGTACCATATGTACCTGTGGTAACTTATGAATGTTCACTTTGAGCGCCGCAATCATTGCAATAACTATGCTTGCTCTCGTTCACGCATGGTTACGCAACTGTGTCTACTTGTGTGGCTACTCAGGAAAGCTGCTGCAGAAAAATGTACCTTTAGTTTTTTTTAGTGTTGATATTTTGGGGTTATCTTACTCAAAATCGTTTTAAAATAACATTCGAACATCATGCGACAAAAAATGATGTCCCAAATGTCCATCACAGTTTCATTTAATTTTTTTGAGAACGATTTTTTATTTATGTTACCGTAAACGCACCTGAGAAATATTTTCTATTGCGACCGAGCGCGACGACAGCGCCACGTGACAGGCGGCCATTATGGACAATATTGTCACCGCTGTCAAACAAGAAGTAAGTAAATATTGTGAAAAATATTAATGAAATCTTGTGTTATTTTACTATATTACACAATTCACAACAACACATCTTACCAGGACCATATTTTTATCTCAAAAACGATTAGAAAATGTTTACTGCAATATGGATTTGACAGCTCAAGTCAGCGACAAAAATGTCAATTTTAGCCGTAGCGTGCGCTATGATCGTTTAGGCTACCCCCTCCACCCGCTTTGCACTGCCAATATCAAATTTAGGGACACTAATCTCTCTCTCACATTTCCATCTCAGTTTCGTTACATTATTGTATGAATGTTTTTTTTATTTATATGACCGTAACGCACTTGAAAAATATTTTTCTACACAAACTTTTGGGGCACAATTTTGTTCGGAATTTCCATATCCCTTTTACTCGTACGTTGCATTTTAGTATTAATGATTTTTTAAAGAACGTAACGAACTGAGAACTATTTTTCTCTGAAATATTTTGGGACACTATAAATATTACTTTTTTTTTGCAAATCACACTAAGATCAAAAGAAGGTACCTTTTGTAAGTGTCATATATTATCTATTCTGTGACTGAAACAGAATACCATATGGCTTCTGAATTGAGTTTCATTAAAAAAAATGCTTATTTATATTTCGTACTATACGACGAACGGAAAAGAGTCGAGAAACCTTGTTTTATGTTTGAATATTATATATTATTTGTAATTATGGCAGATATATTAACCATGGAATGTCACGTCAAAAATTTGCATTGCAAAATTAAATTGCAAATTGCACAGGTGGATTTTTTTCAAAAATATTTGTAGAATCAAGACGCCTGACAGGCTAATATCAAACTCTACAAAACTTTCAAACCTCTACCCACTAGTCTCAGAAGTTAGAGATTTGTGACTTGTGACAGACAGATAGACAGCATAGGGTTAGTAAATAGGATTTCATAGACACCCTTTGCGTACGGAAACCTAAAAAATGGTTGTGAGGTATAAACTTGCTGCAGTTTATGAAAATTAAAACAACTAAATAAATTTATAAATAACTTCTTTTATATTTAAAATGTTACTATTTACAATTATCTTATCTGCTACAAATAAAACATTTCACTAATCTATTTATGAACACTAGTCAAATACCTATACACGTTTTATATAAAATTCCAATGCTTACTTGCAATTAAAAAAAAAACAAAACATGCAGAGTAAAATTAGCCAATCGAAAGCAAGCATTGGAAATAAAATATAAAACCAGCCAATGAAAGCTGAGAATTAAGATAATACGTTTATTTACATATCGAAAAACACCTTTTGATTTGTATTGCACTATGAGGTGTTTTTACGCTTTGGTTTTTTACAATTAACCTATAATATAGTTATATATTTTTCACATTAAAACATTATCTAATGAATCAGGGAAGAAAAATGAGTATTTTGAGAACTCTTTACAACTCCAAGTGTGATTTTGTCTAACGTAAATATCAATTTATTACATCTGTAATTTATATCGTGTTTTTTTTTTATTTCGCTAACTTTAAGAGAACGAATGGGACCAAAATTTTTTACAAATTTATTTTTGTGATCAATTAATGTTGAAGTAAGGGTTAATAAAAAAATATGGTGTAGAACATGGCTGGGTAATGTTATAAATTATAAGTGTGTTACTTTTACAATAATGTTGTTTCATTATAAATTATGGAATGGAGGAAAAACATTAAATTAAACTTATTAAATATTACACTGTTACCTAATGTCTTTTAGTTTATATGAACCGAAAACTCATTTCAATACAATAGGGAATATGCATGAATTTTAATTTTTGCTTTATTAAAAGCTTATTCATGTAACAAACAGTAGACAAAAAGAATTTTTCAAATAACTATAAAAATACCCAAGATATAAGCCATCAAACATTCCATTCTATCTCTTTCTAGCAAAACAGAATTTAATATGGAGTTTATATGACCGTAGTAGACTGTGACGTAACAGTCGATATCGGACCTCTCTGTCAAATAGCTGTCTAATTAGTAGTTTAAAATTCTTATATCGTACGTATTTCTTGGCCGATTTTAATTTTAATTTAACTTTTTGGTATAATTTTTACGGTATTTTGATATTTCTTTACGAAAAGCGATGAAAAAATTTCATGCATGCTCCCTATTGTCAATGGATTTAAAAACTTATTTAAAAGGCGAGAATCTATGGTTTGTTTTTTTTTAATTTCTTGATTTGACTTTGGAAGTCAAAAATACTGATGTACAACATATCGCGTACCTTTTTCTAGCATCCAATTTGCCTGATTTTGACACACTATTACAACAAAGCGGGGTTTAATAGCGTATAAATATGATTTAATTACGACCACGATTAAACCTTATCTATCCGCCATTCAATCACATGTTTTTGTGATAGTGATATGATGTCAAAATTACCAAGATATATGTATTTTTACAACATACAGTTAAATACTTTTCTAGCCTCAAATTCCCAATAAATAACCTAAAAAACCTACTTGTCGACATTTAGATTGAAGTTGGAATACTGTGGCCGTATTTCGGGGTTGACAGGTGACGGGGGGGTCGGGGGGATGTAGGGGTAGCGTGGGTAGGGGTAGGGGTACGAGCCGGGGATCAGCTGGGGGTTGTGGAACGGGGGCAGAAGCGCGGGGGAGGGGTAGCCGTAGGGTAAGCCGACGGAGGATGCCGCGGCCTGAAGAATGGACGCCGCGAACGCTGGATCGCTGTAGACGGCGGCGTATGGCCACGCCACGGCAATTCTTTGTCGCTTATCCTTCATTCTTCGGTTTTGGAACCATACCTGGAGCAAAGAAAATGATTTTGAGTATGTTGACACTTTAAAAACATTGTGCATGCTTAACTTAACCTTTTGACGGGAAACTGTGGTCCACACGTCAACCAATAAACCAGTTGTACGATACCATATAGCGGCAATTGACGTCGTGGCATCTGAGGAAATTTCCGTTGACGTGATTTGCCGTCTTTGGTGCTCAAAGGGTTAATTAGCGTAGCGGTTATGAAAGGTTATAACACTTATGTAAACGCGGTCTTCTTTTTTAAAGTGACCAGCAATTGAACCCTATATAATTTAACTGTTTTTATATGTTTTATGACAATATACAAAAATTCAAAGCTTTTCGGAAGGTCTTAAGGTATACGCCTGGTAGTACATATAAACATTTTACTCAAAATAATAACAGATCTACAATTAAAAATATATTTCCATGAAGGTACTTTTGCATAGATCTAGTTCACTTTCCTTTTTTCAGTTTTATTGTTTCTACATAACAGCTAAGTTTTATAATATTATTATTTATTTCATCATAGCAATTGAATTGTTGATTTTACTAAGGTTCGTAGAAGCTCTACGACGTAGCAGATACGTAGCATTGCTACGAATATACCCCAGTCAATTAAACTGCGAAATTAAGTGTGAAAACCACCGATCCGTTTCTCTTTTGGGTTGATCTCTTTGTCTCGGCCAGTTCTCGAGAGATTCTCACGATAAGCAACAGTCATTCGAAACAATGAGGTGTGAGTCAGTTAAGTTTCACTTAATTAAGTTTCGTCAGAGCCTTAACACATAGCACTTTTGTATCAATTTAAAATCTTTCCAAATTAATCTAACAATGAACCTGTAAACAACACGAAAAGTGTAAAGAAAAGAAAAGAAAAGTGAAAGTCCCACAAAGTATTAAATAGTAAGATTATATAGCTCACACGTAACAAAATAAAAATAATTAATAATGATTTTCTAATCATTATTTATAAAATATTCTTATTTTCCTGCTCTAAGGATGTTATTTTTCGACTGTAACAAATTATTTTTCTCTTGTTTTTATTGTGACATTTTGTTTACATTTCTATAATCTGTATAATTCTATGTAACTGGGTTTCATTCTATTTTCTAGGACATGTAATATCTTACATGTCCTAGGAAATAGAATGAATTCACAAAGATATCACCCAGTAGTGTAATTTTAATCTATTAAAACACCGACTAAGCATTTTTTATCTATAGTTTTTGTAACTAGGTACAGAATTGTTATATATTTTTATACAATATAATACATAAAACAAATATATTTTCGGACAAAATGTAAAAACAAAGTACCTATAAATGTATGTAAATATCTTCATAACATCACAACATCAGCTATCTCAAAACGCAAAAATAAAGGTTTCCTTCATAATTATACAGCAAACTGAGAGAAATCAACAGATGTTTGCTTTTCGGCGAGCACTAAAACACCAATAAAACGAAGTTATTGACAAAGCGAGACGCTTAAGCCCATCTAAAATCATCAACGCAAAATGATGGCCCTTCGAGCCGTACAAAGTACGCAAACAAAGAGGTTTCGCGCGTAAAAGTTAAAACCTCTTTTGTGCACAAAATGGCCGCCAGTGCGCTAATTGGCGGGAATTCTCGCAAAGAATTTCAAAACCATAGACACGATCATCGCTTTTTAGAAGACTTTGATCTCCCAAAAGCTGTTAATTGTATTGATAATAAAATTTAAATGAAGTGCGAACGAAATTAAACCCGTGTGTCGTGGTGAAACTGTTTATGGTCACTATAAAGATTCATCACAATAAACAAACAACCAGAAAAAAATCTCGATTTTTATTACGCATCATGTGGTAGCTACGGTTTAATTTAATAGTTTTTAATTGGTATAGTCGCGCCATAAAACAGATGCGAGCATAGACAACCGATGAAGTCTTCATACACACACTAATAGCTAGTTTATGGTAGAGGGTTCCGTTCTTTTTGGCTATAATATTCATTAGCAGCCGGCTACTGAATAATTCGGTCGGTACCTTTTAATATGTCGACAAATTAGCGTGAATGTAAAATTCGAATGGTGCAATAAAAACACATGTTTTTATTCCCGCTGCTTTCTTTTTTACTTGGAAGTGATAATTGAGATTATGACCGGCTGGAATTTAGACTTGATCGCCTGCGGTCCCAATAAAAAAAAGACTTGTCAAGTTTGAATTTGGAACGTTCGTTTTGTTAGTGCACAGATCCGTTAAGTTCCGCGAATTATACGATTTTGCGCTGCGGTGTAAGTGAGGATAAAAAAAACTGTATTCGTTCATGCTTTGTAACTGATTTATAAATTATTCTTAAACGTTTATATAATTGAATTGGTTATCGTGTGACAGTGCCTAGTTTCCAAATTGTACTTCTAATATGACAGTAAGGGGTCGAGTTAATCAAACAATTACCATCGTTATAAATCTAGAATTACTATCCTAACAGATTTCCGACGGTCAAACTAAACGTTTCACAAATCATTTTAGGAGTTAGCGCTTCTGTTTGAATTTGGAACACATTGTTAGCGCTCACACGCAGTTCACACGTTTGTTTCGTGATTTCTGCGAATTATCGAACCACCATAAAACGTTCGTGATGGAAATTATTGTGTGTCTAATTGAAGCATCATACCCCTGCCATAAACGCGCTTCCTCGTCAGAAACAAAGTAAACAGCCACGATTTTATACACTTATCATTATCACATATAATACAAATAAATGTTGTCTATGGTGACAATAATTCTGATTTTGATAAATGCAATAATTATGATGCCGCTGGTTTCTTTTTCATGTTTAATCTGATTAACGTATGTGCAAGTCCTATGATATATTTCGCGGCATCTTCTTAAAAGAGAACTTGTCTATGGTTTCAATAGTTCCACTGTAAATGTGGTACTACTGGCTATAAATTTGAAATGCCTCCCATCGATTCGGCATCTGCTAACTATAGCAAAAGCACTTTAGACATTTATACTTTGCAAATTGTATGTCCTTGTAATGAATACACCTAACTGTTTTTAAAAATACTTGTAGGTTACTTTAAAGACCTATTAGCGCAATCTAAAGTATCTATGACTAATTAATAATTATTTATTTATTTAATTGCATTTTTGACAGAGTCGCTCAACGACTAATTCTAGACATATATCTAGATTCTTCACCCATCAGGCGGCGTTTTCACTAGAACAGTGTAGATCCAGGATATCGTCATTAAATAATAATAGCGGACGCCTACACAATTCAATATTTAACAATTTTTATTTATTTCTGAATCTTTAACAAATTACATTAAAGATATTCCGATTTTCATAGACTATGGCTCCACTCGTGAGACGTGAATATAGTGGAGTCGTGATAACAGCGTTACGAAATTGTCACTGAAATAATAATTGACGAAAGGCCGACCATTTGGGTCACAGCGTGGGCTGTGAACGAAAATTGTGGGATATTTGAAATAATGCGTAGGTTTTCGACTTGTAACTGTAGTGTTTCCAAGTCCTTGGACCGTCGTTACGAAAAGTAACTTTTGGATTGTGGCGTTCCCGAGTCAAGTTTGCATTAAAGAGTTACGTTACAGAGTTGGAGAATCGTCATTAAGTACATAATTTAAGAGATGCCGAGATGTTTCATAGAATGATCATAGTCTTGACTATATAATATGTGTGAAAGTGTGTTTGTTACTTTTATTATATTATAATGGGGCAGCGGAGCAATTAATTGATATGAGTTTTTGCATTTTTTAAATAAACTCCTAATTAGAGACTCAAACACTTGTTTGTCTGCAAATGTATCGGTTCTAGTAGATTAAATAAAATACCTCCCAATTTGCCACCCAAGCACAGCCACAGGAAAATACTGCTTAACAATAAATACATTATGGTTCGTTCTAAACAAATATGAGCTCGGAATCTGACCATATCTTACAGATGTCTCCACTCTCCAAGAGTTCTCCGCTCTTTAAATTATCGCTAAAATATTTAGATTTCGGTTGTAAATGATTCTAAGTACTAAGATTACATAAATAATGTAAGCCTACCTTGATGGTAGATTCGGGTAGGTTGAGCTGGGCAGCCAGTTCACATCGCCGCGGACGCGAGACATAGTTCTCCTTGAAGAATTCCTTCTCCAACCGTGCGAGCTGTTCCCGGGTGAATGCGGTGCGGTATCGTCTGTGGAAGAACACTAAGTTATACCACGGCTATGAAGGTTTTTAGTAGATATATTCGATTCAAACTGGAGCCGCTAACTTTGTAAGCGTGGCGCACCACAAGGGTAAACATTTCGTCAAAAAATATTTTGGAAGCGCTCATCAGTCTCATCACTTTGGAGGTAGGATAACATTATATAGATGACAGTGGCTTGCAGTCTATATAGGCACGAAGGCACTGCCTACCCTGAAAGATCATGGCTCCATACAGGTACAGACAAACTGCCAACCTCGAAGCCCTGAACGACCATGGCTCCATAGAGTCACAGAGAAACTGCCTACCTTAGCCAATAATCCTGGGCACGCTACTGACATGGTAGAGAAAAAATTCTAGCGAACTGCTCAAAATTGTCCTATAATATTTTTTATTATTATTTTTATCTTGTCAATTCCATGTGACTTATGTGATCCTATTCATAAAGTTAATAGTGAAAAGTTTTATTTCTTACCTTATATTAGGATCTGGCGCCGAATTCGAGTTCGTCATCTGTTCAGACTGCGGACTTAGCGATTCTGTGAACAAAGAAAGTTCCAAATTTAAAAACATTCAAAAATAGAATCCTAAATGACTTCTGGATTTGAGAGCACCGATAATCACTTATCTGTTAAAAAGCTACCGCTTTTCATAAAGGGTTACAAGTACGCTCTTCTCAAATCTTAATTACACCAGACGTTCAGAAACACAAAGCAAGCCGCGATTAAAAAAAACTAATTAGTCTATGGAATTGAGTTATCAGAAAAAATATTCGGAAGCGGTGCCGAAGGTGCTAATTGTACGCAGCCAGCGTTTCAAAAGGAATACATTAACACAAAGCAAACACAAATAAGCTGATGTCTAATTAAATGTTTTCCCATGTGTTCTCCCGCCATTATAACCCTGCCACAAAGAAACCGATGCGTTCAACCATTGCCGCTCAATTTAAGAAAAAGTGCCACCGACCGCCGACTTTACAGATCTGATTATGTTGAAGTGGTTCTAAATTTAAACGCGTCTGCTATTGACACTGGCCGTTAAAACACTTTCGACTCCATTGTCTATGGTAAACGGTGAATTAAGACGCTTCTAAAGTAGAATTTTGGACTGAGAAACCGAGTCACTTTGCCGCGCCTTTTACAGATAAATATAAATATCTAATGTCATTTTCCGGAACGCTGTATAAGATGTGTTCTCCCAGACTAGATTTGAATGTTAAACGTTCCTCAATCAAAAATGACGCCGCAAATGTTGTATTCCCAATAAAAAAAAACTGCAACCATATTAGGACATCGTTATTGAAAATTTATCACCACTGAATATTTTGAACACATGATGTTTTTTTTTTTTAATTGACTGGCGTCTGGGCCACTTGAGTTGTTCCCATGCTGGGTGGCGACAGCACACTTAAACCAATTTGCAATGTCTAGCCGAGCTTCCTCCCATTCAACAGTCAATAGGTTTGTTGTCAAACAAACTTTTTTGAATCTAACCTTTTCTTCGACTCTATGGTCACCAGCTGCGCTGTTATGGCGTGTGTCTGCAGTTTTTGCAAAAAGAACTAGGAAATGGAACAAGATTTTAAAAAGCTTCCGTTTGACTGTTTCCGTTGCGTTATTTTTTCGCTAAAAGTTATATCTAGTTTATAACCGTCTCAAATCAAATCAATCTCAATTATACAATTATGTAGGTAATTAAAAATAACGATCTACCTGAAATTAAAGTTACTTGATGTTTTATGTTAGTCAAGAAGAACATGACTAACCCTAACATCAATTAACTTTATAGAGCGTATGTGAAACTGTTGTAAGTTCAGATTTACTTGTAATTTACCGAATTCTGCGTTTAGGATAGATTTGACTATGATTTTTTACGTATAGGTAGTAAAAGAGTACCAACATTTTTTATGGTCGTGAGTTAGACAAACGAGCCTGATAGAAAGTGGACATCGACGCCTAGCTAAGCTAGACATCTGTAATCTATACATTTCTAAGGTTGCCAACCCTGTGCATTGAGAACTTGTCCTAAAAGTCAAAGTAATGACGTGTCTCATTTACAAGAATCATTTCGAAACTTTTCACCGTCTTTGTTCCATGATAATTGGAAATGACAACGACTGAGGCGCGCTGTAAGTTGATTGTTAACTAAAGCTTGTTTCACATCTTTCAAACTAATATATACAAGTCATGCTGTATTGCGGTCTTTATTTAACCTTATAAGTTAGAGAAACAGCATGTAAATCGCGTGGATATAAAAGTAAAAACAATTTTGTAACCCACGTGAAACCACCAACTTTTATTCAGCATCAATTAGTCTTGTAGCTTCCAAAGTGCCAAATACTTATATTGCAATACATTTTTATTCTTATCGGCATAAGTAACTATACGTAAGGATATATTTAGCGTTTTGTATGCTGCAGTCTATCTGAAGCTGACTGTACTCCAAAGTTCGTATATCAATGATATCACAAACAAGAAACAATATGATTGTCACCGGAAAACAGTAAGCTTAAAGGGTGAACTGAAACAAGCGATAATTGAAGACCAAAGTGATTGAGTTATGAAATAACCTTTTCACGCTCGCCATCATTCGCCTAACGACGATGTCTGTGTTCAGTTAGCGACTGCGCAATAGATTGCTGTATGAAAAAACTATAATTTTAAAGGTTAGCATATTATGGAAGAATAAATATAATAATAGAAAGAATCTTTACAAGGTTAATTCTCAAAAAAGTGTACCTGTAAACGTATAAACGATTATGAGCAAGATAAGCACATTAAAATCAATATTCTGTAAAAAAGTAAAGGTACACTTTTTCGAGAATTACCCAAACAAAAGGGATCGTATAAAATGTGTTGTTATTTTAATGGTGCCGCCTGTCCATTTTGATCAAATACTGTCAACATGCTGTTTTTTTTTCTAGTCAACGATTTATTTTTTCTATGCATAATAACGCAGTGATTATTCTCTTTCATCGTAAGTGATAAATCGCAACGCATTCCAAAATCAACCGGACTGAGTCAAAGATAATTGAGAGGTTCTGTTATGAAACGCGTTTCACACGCGCCATCATTCGCTTAATTTGTTGTCTATGGCACGTTTAGCGCAAGCGCAATTGGCAATAATTTGATTGCGCAACGCTTGTTTCACTTTGTTGCTGATGTGATGTTTTTCTATATTAAGTACGAGTTATTCAGAACACTAACGAAACGAAGTTGAGTTTACAAACATATGACGTTATCTATATTATTGTCAGATTCAGGCAGTTGATGTCGACAGATATGGCCCCCAACAAATCCCAACAAGGTATGCGGGACCTGCCAACATCGAGAGACACGTCAATCAACTAACGGAAACGTTAATAGACTCCTTCACAAAAGCCTGTCCATTTACAACGCCCTCGACGAAGGCCACCAACTGCAATAGCTGGTGGGGACCTGAGCTCGAGAAACTGCGACGTAAACTACGCAAACTGTTTAACAGAGCGAGCAATACAAGGAAGGCAACAGACTGGGATGCTTATAAACAGACCCAGTCATTGTACAAAAAACGAATCCGTGAAAGGAAGCGTGAATGCTGGAGATCCTTCTGCACTAACATTGAATCAAACGCTCAGGCAGCCAGGGTAAAATCAATACTTTCCAGGGAACCAAACCGAGACCTAGGCTCACTGAAAAAATCAGACAACACTTACACCACCAGTGACACTGAAGTGTGCGAGTTGTTACTTGACAAACACTTCCAAGGTTGCTCCATTACGGAAAGCACCACATGGGATCAGGCAGGTCAACAGGAATTCAAACAACCAACTGTTGAGGCCGTAACCACTGCCCAAAGAGTAGTAACACTTGAAAGAGTGTTATGGGCAATCAACAGCTTCTCTACATTTAAAGCGGCAGGCCTTGATGGCATTTTCCCTGAACTCCTTCTATGGTGTAAGGACATCATAGCACCACATTTGGTGCAGATCTATCAGGCTTGCCTATGGCACCGCTACATTCCCCACAAGTGGAGAGAAGTTAAGGTGGTATTTATACCCAAACCAGGTAAGAGTGACTATACGCAGCCAAAGTCGTACAGACCCATAAGCCTCACTTCGTTCCTATTGAAAACAATGGAACGACTCTGCGATCGTGATCTCAGAGATGGGGCCCTGGTGCTATATCCTCTTCATCCTCAACAGCATGCCTACTGCTCAGGTAAATCAACTGAATCAGCTTTACACAGCGTCGTCTCGCCTATAGAGCACGCGCTATCAACACAATCATCAGCGCTTGTGGCTTTCATCGACATCGAGGGAGCCTTCGACAAGACGCAATTCAACAGCATAAGCCAAGCCCTTCTTAGACATGGAGCTGATCAATCCATGGCCGGTTCGATCGACAACATGCTAAGGCAAAGGGCGGTACAAGTAACAGTGAACGGCACAACACGAGCAATTGTGTCGAGAGGATGCCCACAGGGAGGAGTCATCTCACCGCTCCTGTGGAACCTCGTAGTGGACGGCCTGATCCGAACGCTTAACGAGGTGGGCATCTACACTGTAGGCTATGCAGACGATGTGGCAATCCTCATACGAGGAAAATTTGAGGCAGTCCTCTGCGACCTTATGCAAGGTGCACTCAAAATCGTCGAACGATGGTGTTCTAAACACAGCTTATCAGTTAACCCATCAAAAACCGAACTAGTTCTGTTCACAAAGAAGCAGATCGTAAACATCCATCGCTTACCAAAACTCCTAGGAACCACGCTGACTCTCACCAATGAGGTCAAGTACCTGGGCGTCATTCTGGACGACAAATTACTATGGAACAAACACTTAGATAATAAACTAAAGAAGGCCTGCATGGTATTCTGGCAGTGTAAAAGGCTACTTGGTAGAACCTGGGGCATACACCCCAGAATCACAATGTGGCTTTACACTACCGTGATAAGGCCAATTATCACATACGGTGCTGTGGTCTGGTGGCTAAGAACCGAACTGACCACAGCCAAGCATAAACTGCAGCAATTCCAGAGGCTAGCGTGCGTCGCTATAACGGGCTGCATGAGAACTACACCCACAGCGGCACTGGAGGTACTGCTGGGACTGCCGCCTCTCGAACTGTTCATTCAACAAGAGGCGGCTTGGGCAGCCATCAGACTAAAGGCACTTAACCTCTGGGGTGTAACATACGGGACCCATGCCAAAATCCTCGACGAAGCTATCAAATTCCAACCACTGATAGCCGCTCCCAATGATAAGGTACCCAAACAACACAACTTCAACAAGAGTTACACCATCGAGCTAGTTGAAGAAGCCAACGACCAGTCCGGCATACATGAACTACGCATTTATACGGACGGGTCAAAGACAAAATCAGGTACGGGAGCAGGAGTGTACTCACCTGAAATAAACGCGAAATATATCAATAGCCTTGAGCGAATACAGCTCCATCTTCCAATGCGAATGTACTGCCATCACACAGGCTGCCAAGGCAGTGGATAAGCGGAGTATCAAAGATCAAAAGATACGTATAGTTTCCGACAGCGCTGCAGTACTACGAGCCCTGGACAACAAAACAATCAAATCTAGGCTCATACTAGAGTGCCACTCCACATTGGAGACGATCGGGTTACAAAACCAGGTCACGCTGCAATGGATCAAAGGTCACAGTGGCTCTCTAGGTAACGACGCAGCCGACCAGCTGGCAAAGAGAGGATCAGAGCACCTAGCGATAGGGCCAAGTCCTACGATTCCTCTGACTTTTAACCAGCTGCGGACATGGCTACGTCATAGAACACGAACACAACACGCTGATCAATGGGCAAAAACCATTACATGCAGACAGTCCCGCGAAGTGGTATCACACCCAGACACGCGCCTGACGAGGCGCCTGTTGTCAATTGACAGGCCTGCCCTACGTATAATCGTAGGCATCATCACTGGACACTGACCACTTAACAAACATTTATATGATCTAGGAACAACTGACAGCCCCCTGTGTAAAGCCCGCTAAGCCTCAAACAATAAGGTTCGATTCCAATCTGTATTGTATCATAGTCACATCACAATAATTATTTTTAAAACAAAGAAGGCGAATTAATTAATTTGCTTTCACCCTTTCATCATTCAGAATTTGTCATAAAGCAATAAAATGTTAAAAGTCAATCAAAACTAACGGAGGTAGCTAATTGGCCATAAAGCGCCATAAATGCCGAAGAAAAACGCCCAATCAACACGCCTCATTAATAATAGTGAGTTCAATTTGAGCGCCAAATAGCTTTACACGCGACCAAGTTGATAATAAAACTGCGGTAGATCTCAACACGTTGATTGAATGTCGATTTTCGCTCGCTTTACATCTGAGATTGGTTGGTTCGATAAATTTGCCATTGGCATTATCTGTGGCCTGTGCCACCCTCGCACGCGTCAGTAATTGTATCGTGTTGTCCCGTTTAATAGCGATTGTCTATGGATGTAACCGGCCAGGTCGTTACGATAAATAGCCATTACAGTGAGCAACACTAATGTTGATAGAGTAGGTACGATTTATGCCGCGATTAAGGATTATCCAAAATTGATTTTATGAAATGTGTGTTTTATTAAATTACACTAGTGTTTGAATAAAATACATACTTTTATTCGGTATCTCCACAGTCATGCCAAATTTTAAAATCATGATCAAAAAGCATAAAATTACTTACAAAGTTTGACTCTATCAAATCTTGTAAATAAGGAATATATTTAAAAATGCTACAATTTTATTTTGCATTATCTAAAACATCAAATAATATTTTCAGTAATAATAAACAAATGTTACTCGAATAATGAGTTTTTATTAGACATGAATTTTTCCTCGCATCAATAATAAATTAGTTTAATCAAAATACTAACTGTGTTATGACATCTATTATGCTCTCCATCAATAATAAATTATTTTAAAACAATATGCTGAAAATAGTGACGCGAAGATCCCGCTCCCAACGGACCAGAAACAATCTGCAGCAACCATTTGAACAATTATCCTATACAGACCCAATTATCCGGTACCCGGTGTCCCCGATCTCCCCTACACAATGTTCATAATAAAATTCGTATCTACTAGTCAGCAACGATATAATGAAGATAAATATCTCAGCAGGGAGCACGTTGCAATAAAAACAAAATCAGTTTAAGCCCAATTGACAAGACATATTACATTCTCGACCCTCGGTCGCGCACATATTTATCTTTGCAGGTAGCCAAATTTAGAACTAAAGTTACCGCGTAGTAAAAACAGCTGACAGAGTATACTACCGCTTTTTCTGTTGGCATTGTTAAGTTTGTATCCGGCGCGCACAATCAAAAATGGCCACTTGTCAAATTGTGGCGGGAATCCACCCGCGCAGTTAACTTTTTCTACCATAGACAATAGCTTCACGCGTGCTTCGAATTAATTTGGCGGTATTGGCAGCTGCGGTCAGTAATCGGGTTTATTTGTTAATTGAGCCATTTAGCTTTGGTAAATTGCAAACGTGCCGTATGCTCAGGTTTCAGCTCGAATGGTGTAGCTTGGCGTCATTAATAATAATAATAATAATAATAATCTTTTATTTCGAGTAAGTTACACTCATATATGGTTAGTAGAAAAGCCTTATGCTAGATGTTAGTTTCTAATATCTAAACACTTAAATATAAATTATAAATTATTTTATTTCGCTGTGCGCGAGTACGGCGCATGCAGCCGACAGCAGTTGCGTATGTAGGGGGCATCTATCCGATCCCCTATCATCTTTAGGATAATGTTGGGGCTGGCGCGCACCCGGCGCACCAGGGATGCTGCCCTCTTTCGCATAGTGGCATAAAAGCAATCCACTCTGGCTTCGGCAAACATCCCTGATGCGCTGCAGAAGCGGGGCAGCCCCATCATCACCCGGAAAGCGTTGTTGTACTGGACGCGGAGGGCTCCATAGGCCCGTTGCGTATACGCCCGCCATAAGCTGCACGTGTACATGGAGGTGCAATATGCTCTAAATAATGTGAGCTTTACCTCTCTTGTACAACGCGCAAACTTTCGTGCTATCATATTAGCTCGGACCGACAATTAATGATGCAGCTAAATAAACTACATATTACTACAATTCTGCCGAGTTATCTTTATCTGATTTAGTTTCGTTGTTGTGCTGTGCTGTAGCAAAAATGGTTAGCAGTTGGCAGTTTACGAAAAATGTCTGAATGTTATTGGCTGCACAGAATACTTATTGTATTAAAAATCCAAAATATTATAACGATTGCTTATTATGTATAAATAATCTTTAGCGACACGGAACATTTTTTAAAAAGATGCATATTGGTCGAAATTACTACAGAATGTTACTTAAAAAATGTGATGCTAAAGTAACAAAATAATATTTGTTTTCCAAGACTATGGCAAAAATAGAAAAGCGAATCTGTCGGCATCTCCAAAGGCAATAGAAACATAATATTGTGATTGTTATCCGAATAACGGTACGCAATAAAACACCAATAAAAATATTAAACTCTATATTAGTGTACGGTACCGGAGATTTAAGCGTTATTACACTAACAAAAGATGCGGCGATCTCAAAGGTGTTGTAAAAAGATCATAATTACTTTAACAATTTTGGCTAAGATAACTATACAGCTGAAGAAGCACGTATCAAATATTTTATAAGTCATATCTGGAGGGACTGAGGCTCAAATTGGTTTGTATTAGTTGTTGATAGATGTATTGTTGTCGGTTCGCTACCTGGTTGCTATCTCTGTTTATGTTAGGTCTAAGCTGGACCTTAATAGTTGCCTAATAAACGGTGCCTTTCAAAGTGCCCTTTAAATAAACCGACCGTTAAAAATAGACAAGATTTTTTTAAGAAAACAGATACACGCCTTATCATAATAGAATAATGATATCTTTAAAAATGACAATATCTTTGTCAGTATTTGAGAGCAAAATTTGTCTATTAAAATGCTTTACTATTTCTAAGCGTTCGATATATATGCATGTAGTACTTATTTTTATTTGTTCTAATACTGAATATGTATGCAAAAAGTTGCATAATTACAACAATGTTTTTTATAAAATAAACATGAGCTATATACCTACATTATACTTAACTGTAACGTTTTCGCTGGAGATAAAATAGGCGCAAATCGCTTGATCAAATACCTAATATTGAGATAATTTTGCTATAAAATCATCTATATTTCAATAACTCGATGTACCACGAGAACATCTGTAGCGGTTGATTACTTGAGTATTAAGAATAATGAAGCTTTCATTAGGTCGTGAAAGTCTAGACAGAGATATCTCTGTAATGACTATCTGCCAGACGCCAAATAGGCACATGAGAGCCGTTGACAACGTATAATGATGTAAACATACTTAAGCACTTACTTATCTCACTAATATTATAAATCCATACGTTTGCTTGAATAACTCGTAAACCGACAGATAGATGGTCATAGATTAAAACATGAGGTAAGCCGCAGGTAAATTCTAATAACCAACAAATGGCATGACAGTAACTTAACCCCTCGTATGCTTAGGGCACATTTATAGGCATTTTACATACGGATCCGTATGTAAAAATTTCATTCAGCTTCAATTTGATTGGCAAATTTTTGACATCGCATACGAGGGTTTAATAGATACTCGTGCCTATTTTTTAAACAGTATTTGAGTAGATAAGAATAGCTGAGCAGTTGTGTGCAGGGTTTTTGGCCAAAATAGGCAAATAATATGTTTTGATCAAATGGGTAGGCAATATCTCCATGGTTTTAATATGGACCCATGGTTGTTCAGGGTAGGTGCCTTTGTGCCTATATGGACCGCATGCCACTGAAGGAGAAATAGGATATAAAAACAAAAGCTAGTCCTGTGTTACACGTAAGGAGGCAAGATAAGGAGATGAAGACTATACTATGTCAGTTTGTACACATTAATACACTATTAGGCATGTCTCGCCAGCCCATCTGCAAAAATCACTCATAAAACTGCATCGAAACGTTGAATAAGAAAGGAAAATAAAACATATCACGTTAGACTCTTCATATTTGTGCTTAAAGGAGATGAAGATTTAAACTAATTTTAATAATATGAGTGATGCCATTAACACATATCTTACTAAAACCTATTTACATATAAAAGTACCTAATCAAATCAGAAGTTATTAGGCTAAATGTAGCCCGTGGTTTTGTTTTCTTTAGATATATATAAGTATGCATAGATAGCAATAATCAAAAAGTACCTTTGCTCTTCGGCGAAGAAGGCGGCGTGATGTCATAAGGCTTCGTCATAACATCAACCGTCAACAGCCTATTTTCAACCGAAAAACTCCTGAACTCCATATCACAAACGTCAAAACCGCAAATAAAAGAAATTATCTATGGTCACACTGACTGTCAAATTAAGCGCGCTTAAAATGTCTAAATGTCTTTGACAAGCGTTAAAGCGAGTGTAGCAAGTGGGTGTACTAAAAATCTATAACGCTTCTAGCCAATAACAAGTCCAGTTATCCCCACCAATCAGGGCGGGGCGTGATCGGCCGTCCCGCTCGCTCAGGGTGGGGACACACTAGGATTAAGATAACGGCGCTTTTATGGTTTCATTTGTTTTTTAAGCGTTTCGCTTTTAATTGCTATTGTTTTTGTCTAAGTGATGTAATTATAGCAATAGCGACGAATTATCGAGGAGTTTGAATTAAATGAAACGCATAAATTCAGTTTTGTATTCAAAACAGAAATCTGTATTTAATGAAATGACCGCTGGATTAGTAAACAAATACATTTAGCTGATAAGTAAGTCCCTACCAACAGTAAAAATTAATAAACTAATAGCTTGCTCGCCAATATCAACACCAACTTAGACTACGCGTCTCTGTGTAAGTCCTACAACCAAATAGGAACTTAGGTGCCCAATATTGCCAAATTTTATACATGAATATGTACATACATGTATCAGAACATAGAAAAAAAGTGTCTATAAGAATTAGTGTATGCTATTCGAAATACTATACTTTTTGTTTTTTTTACAAATATCATGATAATAATCACAATTTTTGCAATTTATTAGTGGATCACTCCACTAGCGTTATTATTATAAACAAAGATCAGAAACAAACGATTAGCTCAGATGGTAGAGCGTGCTGCCCCGGTCTGGCTCAAGGCACTGGTTCAAGTCCAGTATCGTCGAAATTTTTTTCATTTGTTTCTGATCTTTGTTTATAATATTCGAAATACTTTCAATCTAAAAGAAATGAAAATTTTGGTAGAATCGTGAAGTTTGCAATGTTATTTCATTTTCATAATAGCTCCCATTGTATCCACGCCGAGCTTTTAATAATTTCATTTTGCAGCAGCTATTACCTTTCTCTACCCTTATAGTTAATTATTAAATATACCTAACTAAGAGATACTATAGCATACAACACACAGGTAATGCACGCGTCGGATAAAACTAAAAAATACGTCTATTGTTTTTTTTCAATTAAATTCAAAATTATTTATTTCGGTCAATGAGAGTCATATTAAATAAACTCGGTACATAATTAATTAAAATTTAACTAACACTGATTAATTAAAATTGATTCACAGATTACGGCGGGTTTGTTTGCCGAAACATGAATCACGTCGCTTTGAATGTCGCAAATAGCCAAATAGTAATACTAAAATAAATGTTTATATTGCAATAAATTAATCAACAACATATTTTTTTTTTCATTGTTTCTATTTTACAATTATGAGACAAAGTCCGGTACATTTTGAATTTCGATTTAATTTGGATAGGTTTCTGATTTTGTGAAACTTCATAATGAAGTGTTAAAATTTTGTGTACCACCTAGTAATAGACCAATTTTAAATATTTCTAAATTAGTTCAAATGCCTAAATTTCGCAGGTAAAACTCCTCCTAAAACTTCCCAGTGGAACTAACCACAACGATTCGCAGAACACCGCATTCACCAAAAATGTGGAAGCAGTAAAACCGAATAGTAACCAAACAACAGACAAACAACCATAGCGCGCCATAAAAGAGAAATTCCAAATATTTACAACGCGGTCACAATAAATACTCCATAATTGAGCAAAACAAAAGTTGTGGCCCAACACCCGACAAAAGAATTGAAGCTATTGTCTATGCTTTTCTTCAGGTTTTGGCGGCAATTTTGACAGACGTCACGCAGCGAAGATGGCGGACAATAGAAGTGAAACAGTAGCAGTAAAATGTAACAATATATGCTACCGTTTATAATTTGTCTATATTAAAGCGAGGATTGCTACCCTTTTGAATATTTGTTTATTGCTGAAGTATTTTTATTGGTTTCGAGGTTATTTCAATTAGCTACAGTTGTATTTTTACCGCATTAATGTGTCAAAATTTAGTATCTACTGAATTCTTAGTAGGTCATAAATCAAACTTAAGTTCCTACTTAATAAGTTTTCTCGTAAAAAAATATCTTAAAGTAGCTTTATCATCGGTCTTCATAAATGTTTCTTTATTACCTAACAGTTTATGAGAAATAAATAAAAATACTCACCGCTTTTTTTAAGTCTATAAACCGCAGCCTTCGAGACGGGATAGTCAATTGTATGAATGAAATAGTATTTTATACAATCGTTATATAATGTATGCTTTTTCAGTCGAGTACCGCGTTTAGGCCACGAAGCTTGCTGAGTGGCCTAATTAAGGTACGAGACTTAAAAAGCTAATTATATAACTATTGTATACAATACTTTTTCTACGAGTAGGTAACCCATAAACTACAGGTAATGAAACATAGCTTAAAAAACAATTGCAAAACACAGCGTTCTTTTTTTGAAATTCATTATAGTTCTGTGCGGAGTTGTATAATATAGGTATTATAGTTCAGTGACATATAATATAGACCATAGAGTATAGAGTGATGATCCAATCTAAAAAGTATGTCGTTATAGTAGGATTTGCGGAGTTCTTATTATCAGATTATAGTTGACGAGTAGAAAAAAATGATTTAAATACAAAAATCAATCAGATAAGGATAAAGTTTTTCTTGTCTCGATATCGCGGTAGGTACTTATATTCGTATTTGTTGCTATAAAAACATCTAAAAATCCTTATAAAGTAAAAGATAATCAACTTCTACAAATTCATTTTTTATGTTTTTAATTGGAAAGCAAGTTTAATTTTTAAACAAACATCAAAGAAGACAAAATCTATATCACTGACTGAAATAATTGTAGATTTGATTGATCCCTTTTTAGCACTCCATTGAATAAGTCCCCATGTGTCCTTCGGCCCCTTTTTATAGTGTTTTGTAAACATTGTAATGCTCAATTGGAGGGCAAATAAACACGGGATTAAGTCGTATTAGCCGAGGGACCGTTTGGAGATAAAGTGTGATCCATTGTTATATTAAGCTAATTATCATAATCTGTTTTCTATTTAGTTTTTTGCGGATTAACTTTTGAATTGCCTCGTTGGCATTTTAGCAAGGCCCAATTGATTTCTTAGTTATTAACAGTATTAAATAAAATTAAAATAAAATATTACGGGTCATTTGTTACACATATCGAACTAGTCCCATGGTAAGCTCAATAAGGCTTGTGATTTGAGTATACTTCGTTCATCTCCACTTGTATCTCATATCATATATCTCATATCATTTATTCATAAACTATTTTACATTGTGTTTGAAATCTGTAAATAACATACAAAAATTACATAGTTTAATTTCAACAAGAAAATTTCACCCGTCACAGTCTTAACTTAAAGAAAAATAATTAATAGTAATAATAATAATAATTCATTCAAATTTTGATTTTAAGTGTCATAAACATAAACATGCATTGTTGTAAACAACATTCTAACCTAAAATAACCTTTTTTGTCTTAAACTCCCATTTTGTCGTAAATGAAGTAACAAGTATAAATAATTTTAGGGCCTCGTTGCCAATTTCATACATTAAATATATTTCCTTGCGAGGAAACAGCTGGTAGGTATTATAATTCAATGCATATTTTTAGGTTAGAATGTTGTTTACTATTTTGGACAAGTAAGGATGAATAGAGAAGACGATACTAGTCGACGGTATATTTAATAGATATGTTTACTTACTAGAAGGCGCCCGCAACTTCGTTCACGGAGGAGAAAAAGTCATAACCCCTTTTTTTCTTAAGCATAGTTGGGTAAAAGGTATCCTATAACCACCTGGAGATACCCAGCTACCCGTGTACCAAAAATGGTTGAAATCCGTTTAACCGATTTAGCATGATGAAGCCACAACGACTTTTAAACGAATTTTATTTTTACAACATTATAATAGTATAGATATTTACAGATTTATAAGCTTAAATACATAGAAAACATCCAAGATTCAGAAACAAATATTTATGTTCATCTCTCAAATATTTACCCTTATAGGGATTTGAACCCAGGACTTCAGCTTGGTATTAACACCAGATTATTCCAATCAACATGGCCCGCCCAGTGCCACTTCAACCATATCCTATCCTACGAGCTATGTCGGTTACTTTGGTTCTTCTGCGGTAATCCTCATTTCTGATTCTATCACGAAGAGAAACTCCGAGCATAGCCCTTTCTATTGCACGTTACGTGATTCTGACACGTGAGGGTCGCGGGGAGTCAGCGGATGTGGTATACGCTGGATCGCACTGTGTGGAGGCCTATGTTCAGTAGTGGACGTCCGTGGCTGATACATAGATATGCCAGTCTATAAGGACAATTTGCATGTGTAATCTGGCATTAAACAATGGTAAGTAACTGACGGAGCATGGTGTATGTAAGAGAGATTTTTATATTTTTTTATTTTTTATTTTTTACGCGATATAATCCGTTAAATTGTTTTATTTCAATGAGATTTTTATAGCTAAATTTTCACGTAGAACTAGGTTTTATTCCGCAACTTTGCTCTCGTGAATAACGAAAACTTAGATTCGATATCTATTTAAGAAGTCACTGTTGCCGCTTTAAAGAAACCAAACCAATAAGTCTACTAAACTTTCACATTATTTTGAAGTGTCGTATTTCCTTATTAAAATATGAACCCTGCAATTTTTTTACAAAATATTTCGGATAGGTAATGTCACAAAAAAATGCCTTTTGTTACTTTATCCTATGAAATAAACTTCTAAATATGTTTATAGCTAATTTAAATTACCTTTTAGCGGTACTTTATCGTTGGCGGCCATCTTTGAATACAGTTTACCGCTAGACGATAAAAGAACAATGAGTAGTTAATGTTCAGGGATGTTTGAAAATGCCGACCGGTCTTTGCCGTGTCCTTAAAAAGATAGCGACACAAATAGAGATACTTATTGATAATTAGTTGAAAAACCGGCCAAGTGCGAGTCGAACTCGCGCACCGAGGGTTCCGTTCAAAATATACCCTACAATCGGCCGTATCTTAGAAAATCCAGTGTTAGCAAAGCCCTACTCCTAAACAAAATGTATAATCATTTTATATTGGTTACTGACATAGACAGACAGACGTAAAATTATGCTGTTTTTAATATTTGTTGTTATAGCGGTAACAGGAATACATTATCTGTGAAAATTTCAACTTTCTAGCTATCACGGTTCATGAGATACAGCCTGGTGACAGACAGACAGACGGACAGCGGAGTCTTAGTAATAGGGTCCCGTTTTACCCTTTGGGTACGGAACCCCATAAACGGATGATCAATGTTAATATGATTAACTAGAAGGCACCTTCTCGCAACATCGTCAGCGGAGGAGAAAAAAATTTAACCCTCTTTTTTCTTAAGCGTAGACGGATAAAAAGTTTCCCTTGTCCATCTGTGGACGATCCGTGTACCAAAAACAGGTTGAAATCCGTTTAGCCGTTTTGTTTGACGATGATCCACAAAACGATTACGGTATACACGATACGGATACATTACACGGTTTTCATACGTGTATGAAAACAAAAAAGTAAAGATACGTAACCGCGTAAAAAACACTTATGAAATAATCCAATGTTTTTATTCTGTGACACCAATATTTTTCACATGTGACACGGCCGTCGGACGGCTAAAGATAGGAGCAGCATGTAGGTTATTTGTCAAACACACACATAAATGTAAATGTCCTTGTGTCCGGCACTGTCTTATTAGTTGATATCTATCTATATATCAGCCAGGAACGTCCACTGCTGAACATAGCCCTCCCCTACTCCACCACAGGGTACGATCCTGCGCAGACCGCATCCACCGACTCCCCGCAACCCTTACGAGGTCATCCGTCCACCTAGTTTGATGAGTTGGCATATTCAACCTTAATTCGTAGTAATAGAGGCGACAATCAGGGTGTCAATTATTTGAATTAAGCTGTGAAGGTTTAGGGTTCAGGCACTGGTCCCAACAAGGGCGGTGAAGCGATTAGCTATCGGCGATTTTCTCGCCCAAGAAACGAACAAAAGATATAGATCCTGTGTTAGTAAAAGAGACACATATATTAATATAGTTCATCGCTGGCTGTTCACACTGCCGGCGAGAACTCTCTAATACCTATATGTATCTCTTTTATTGACACGCGGAGTCTACATCTATTGTGCATTTCTTGAGCGAGTTGAGCGAGAAAATAGTCGATAGTTGCTCGCTTTGTCGCCGGCGGTGGGCCCAGTGCCTTAGGACATTTTCTTGTTTTCAACTATAGAACTTATAATGTAACGATAACATGATTTAATTTTCCACTTACCATGGGGTCTCTCGTCGACTCCATCACTATCCACTTCGCTCCGTGCACTCCCTGGACTCGCCCTCTTCAACTCTTCTCCCTGGCCTTCAGAATACCCCCCCAAAACCCTCTTGTCATACGACATGAAGAACGGGAAATTGGACACCCGATTCTGCTGGAAATAGTACCCCATCTTCGCGTCCCGGATCTTCGCATCCTCGTCTTCAGACGCAGCGTAATCTTGAGATATAGTAGTCTCTATATCGATATCCGGGGACCTGCGATCGTTGATACCAACGATGGATTCGATGGAGAAGTTTTTCGGCGGTATTTTGGTAGGCATTTTGCTAATTTCTGACTCCATTTGCACTGACACTTCACTCACTTCGCGGGACGAGCGTTGGGTTTCGACTGACGGTGCACTTAGTGAGGTGACAGAGCAGGCGGTGACCACGCCTCTTTAAGAGGGAGGCGGTTATTGTCAGCTTAAAACAAGGCGTATTGAACTGTAAATTTGTGTAGTCAAAGCAGAGTTTGTGTTGGCGTTCTATTAAGGATACGAGAGGGATTTTGAGAGATTTTGAATATGGGTTTTATTGGTTAGGATATATGGGGTATTTTAGGTTGTTTCGGCGAATAGAAGTTTAAACTCATTCCGGCCAATAATGACTCGTTCAATACTCCAGACTGCGGCCAAGCTGTGAGCACGAACTAAGTATTTTATTACGAAGTAAGTACTTTATTACTAGTAATTTGGACTAAAACCGGTAATGGTTTTGCAGGTAGGTTTAAAATGAAATTTTGGGGCTTAAGGGTAGAAGACGGTCATTATAGGTTTATTAACTAACGGGATTTACATTTACTTCACTCCAAAGAGAACGGCAGCGGATATCCTGTAGGCGTCTCTCGCAATTTTTAATAACCTTTAAAAAATGTAATCTCTGATCAAATTCGTTTCAGATGATAGGTATATTAATAATAAATTAAATATAAAATGTGTATGTAGGTATTGAATTTATCTAATTAGTGCCGTTTATTCTTAATTATTTACCCTTATCTAGGATCATTAAGACAAGAGGAACTGACCATCTCCATATTTTGGATCGTCCTCCAACCGCAAGGGGATATCCAAGTAAAAACTAGATGGCGCTTTAAACATTAAGTATGAAACCTAGTACAGTATCTATTAGTTCGTAAACAGCTAATAATAAATAGTAAGATTTTAATACGGCGTCATGCTTGCAAAGTAGAATAAATGTAAATAATAATTCTATACGTAGATTGCGTTGCACATATTGGGGAACGGCTTTTTGTACGGCGATTGGTAGTCCTCTTGTTTTAATGTTCCTTGCCCTTATTATCCTTTCCACGCCTATACTGTTAGGAGTACTTTCATGTAACCGCGACGCTGCTTCGCCCGTCTTATTGGAGATTAAGTACCTATTCTATATTTTAAAACATGACCTATTCTTATAAATACAAACATCTCATCATCATCATCATTTCAGCCATAGGACGTCCACTGCTGGACACAGGCCTCCTCAATAGATTTCCACATGGGCCGGATAGAGGCGACCCACATCCAGCGTGTCCCCGAAAACCTAACTAGGTCGTCCACCCACCTTGCGGGTGGCCGTTCCACGCTGCGCTTACCGGTACGCGGTCTCCACTCGAGAAACTTTCTGCCCCAACGGCCATCGGTTCTACGAACTATGTGCCCTGCCCATTGCAACTTCAGTTTGCTTACCCTGTTTGCTATGTCGGTGACCTTGGTTCGTCTACGAATCTCCTCATTTCTGATTCGATTTCGTAGACAGATCTCGAGCATAGCCCTTTCCATAGCTCGCTGAGTGACTCTGAGCTTCCTTAAGAGACTTATAGTCAGAGACCACGTCTCGGCTCCGTAGCTCATCACCTGTAGCACTGGTTGAAGATTTACGTCTTCAAGCACTGAGGTATCCTGGACGAGAAGGCACTTCGAACAAAGATCTATATAATTTAAAAAAAAAAAAACAATTTTACATCATCACATTCGCCTTGCCGGGGCGCAAGCTCTGCCAATTGAACTACAAAGTCCAGTCAGCTTGTCTTAAAATCTTGTCACTATTAGTTACAAGATCTTTTACATTTTTGCATTTTAACCTGCTTTGTCTACTCTATGTGTGTGTCAGTTTGGTACTTACATCTCCATTTTTAAGATCCATAGATATGTTAATATGCTCTGTTTTCCGCACTTAGCCCGTGAAACCCGGGCTGTTGTTCGTGGAGATTATTCTATCTAGGGGTCTAGCCAGCCTAACTCAGTCAGCCTCGTCAGGCTGGCTGTGTTACCACTTCCCGGTTTTTTTAAATGTATTTATTAAACAAAATACATATTTCTTATTTCTAAGACAGTTTCCTGCAAAACCGTATTGTAGAGTTTGAATGCAGGCATGAGTCTCTATACTAATAATACTATAGAATATTTATTATTTATATACAATACAAATATCTCTGTATTATAAGATACGAGTATACGAATATATTTGATGCTAACTTTAAATTAAATCATGTCACTCAAGCGGCTGCAGCAAATATTTTAGGGCCCTTTTAAATTTCGGTTCGCTTGGCTCATGACGGCTGTTCTCGGGCAGACTATTTAGGAGGTACGGAGGTCTTTTGTTTAAGGTTCTTCAAAGTCTGCATGTACTGGTGTTTGCCCATTGACAAACGTGTTGTCTTCGTGTTCTATGAGGCCATGTCCGTAGCTGGTTAAAAGCTGATTACACGTAGAGAAGGCCTGTTTGAGAGCCATAAGTAAGACATGGCAGGATACCCACTATACATCATCTTCTTTTTTATAGAAAGCGCATGTCGCTTTTTGTAATTTCTCTGTGAGCCCAGTATTATACTCCTGCCGTGATACATTAATTCTTCTAGTGATTTCTTCCAAATTGTTTTGCTTTTATGATGGAATGAGGTACTACTTCGTTTCCAAGGTATGGGTAAAATTAAGATATGTCAAGCTGCCAGAAAAGGATCTATCCTAAGAACCCTAAAAAAGGATATATCGTATTACGCCACACCGAGATAAGATGAAAAACAATACAAATATATGTCTTACTCCACTCTATGAAACTGAACTGGAGATGGGCAGGAGATTTAGCTAGGACAGAGGAAGCCAGATAGAGAAGCTGTGCCGTAGACTGGAAATCACCTGAGATAATAATAATGTTAACAATGATTCATAGCTTCAACTCCGTATATGGCTCCCACATATGTCAGCGAATTATATTTATACAATAAATATACTTACAATAAAGTAGGTAATCAATCAGAAATTTAATAATTCCAATTAAAATACCCAGTCCAATACCATCAGAGTTAAAAAGTAAATTAGAATGTCTAGAATACAAATGAAATTGGTCATTACTCATTAAATATTTCGTCCACTCTGTAGGAAAAGCTTTTTTAAAGAAATTGTCGAATCGACTCGTCCATACCAGAGGTGAGCTGGCAGCTTCCTCGCCCAGCGCACAAGTATAACGATACATCAAGGAAATGCTGCCAGCATCATTGGTACAAGGCCTCGGGGGCCCTTTTTAAATTTTGTTTTATTTTTATGGTTTAATTTTAAGTAGTTTTAAAGCGGTTGTATGCAATTATTTATTTCATTTTGTCCTTCGAAAAAGATTATATAATTTATACACATAAAACATAACCATAGGCATATAGTAAAATTTTCACTAGATTAGAATTAAAAAGTATTATAATTATTGTGGCATGCAAATAAATTATGTTAAACTGTACGCAAACAAATAATAATGAATGGTTTTAGAAATAATAAAACTAGCTTACCGTTAAATTTTCAATATTATGTATTTCGGCACTGCGTCGTCGATCAGTCAGTCAGGACATCATTTGCGCTTATAAATCTAGATATTGATAACCAAGCACTAAGTGTTAACGCCATCTCTGGTCGAGTAGTCAAAGCTTTTTAAACGTGCTATGGCTGTTTAAGACACCGGTAAATCGGCAGTATTTGAATGAAATAGACGACGTCAAACGTCAATAAAATCGACATATTTCAAACAAATGAACTTTGAACGACTTCCTTATGTGAGTTTCGCCAGCCCGAATATGGCTCAAGTACTTGTATTCGTTTTTGCGGCTGTAGTTCTTTGATAACAGCGCCATCTGTGGTCGAGAAGTTAAAATAAATATTATCAAATCTATAAATTACGAAGCATTAACGACTAAAACAAGAGGACTTGTCAGTCGCTGTATAAACAGCTGTTCCCCGACATTTACAACCTAAATATACAACCATGTATATATAAGAATAATTATTTACATTTAGTCCACTTTGCAAGCGGGACACAGTATTGAAATGTTAAGATTTATTTGTTATTAATGTTTACGAACGAATTGTTATTGTACTGTGTTTCTTTGTTCAATTATAACATTGTTAAATGTTTAGTTTTAATGCGCCATCTAGTTTTCCATGCAGTCAGCACGATCCTAAGTAAGGCGTCCTCTTGTTTTAATGGTCCTTGGCAAGTTATAATTGAATAAAGAAACGTATTACAGCTTCGTAAACAGCTAAACCATAGTAATATTATAAATCCGAAAGTGTGTCTGTTTGTCTGTCTGTTACCTCTTCACGCTTAAACCGCTGAACCGATTTGGATGAAGTTTGGTATGGAGATAGTTTGAGTCCCGGAGAAGGACATAGGTTACTTTTTATCCCGGAAAAATACTGTTATCCGCGATAAACGAATTTAAGGCGGACGAAGTCGCGGGCAGAAGCTAGTAATAAATAAATCGTATCATTTAAATAATATGTCACGCTTACAAAGTTGAATAATTGAGATGTTGTTGGAGAGGATAAAACTACCATTTCGATGCGAAATGGTAGTTTCTATGATAGAAATAGAAAGAAAAAAATGTTCGGTACCTTGCGTGTAACTTGTTTTATGAGCGTTTAAAGTTGGGTAGGAAACTTCATTTTTAAAGTATGAAATAATAAATAAATATTACGGGACAATTTTACACAAATCACTCTAGTCCCATGGTAAGCTCAATAAGGCTTGTGTTATGGGTACTAGGCGACGATATATTTAATAGATATATTACTTATATACATAGAAAACATCCAAGACTCAGAAACAAATATTTATGCTCATCACACAAATATTTGCCCTTACCGGGATTTGAACCCAGGACCTCAGCTTCGCAGGCAACGTTACTCCCACTGAGCCAAACCGGTCGTCAAAATTTATAACTAATAATATCATCGACGAACCCATGTATGGTAACTTTTGTTATGAAAGCGTTTCGATAAACGCAAGTTTGAACATAGCTGCAGAACAAAGTTCTGAATTTCCCCATACAAGGTTGGAGCGTGTGACGTCACAAGCTCCTAGACTTTAGTATGGAGCGTTTTTGCGGAGTCCATAAATGTGATTTTAACATTGTTGTATGTCAGGGAGTTTTTATGAGATTGAATTAGTTTTTACACCAATGTCTCTATTATTGAGAGGTTGTGCCATAACATATACCACAGAATAAAAATGACAAAAATTATAAACATCCCAATTATAAGTAATAATTCTTACACATAGATGGCGTTGTAGGTAGATATCAGTAAAAGTATTTTTGTATGGAGATTGACAGTCTTCACTGAATCGAAAAATAATATTGTACGTAAGTGTGTATATATGTATGTTTTTATGTCATCATCACTCCTAAACGACTGGACAGATTTCAACTATTTTTCGTACATGTGTAGTTGGGCATGACGAGATGAAATATATTTTGTGTCGTTGTGGCATCATCACGCCAAATCGGCTTAACGGATTTCAACTATTTTTGATACACGGGTAGTTGGGCATCCACAGATGGTTTTATACGACTAGTTACCCGACAACGCTGAAGAAAAAAATTGGGGTAACGTATTTTACTCCTCCGCCAACGAAGTTAAGTTGCTAGTTGGATATAAAAACACAAATTAAAAAAATGATTTTATTCAATGCACAACTTTTGTAAAAGCATTACCGTGAAATATCACACAATTAGTAAACTTAGCGCTAAGTTACATATCACATACAATATTACATGAGAGCAGGTATATTACATACAAAGTTTTTTTCATTTCCCATACTCGAGAAGTTCCTCATAATCGCTTTGCGAACCAGGGCTAAAACGGTTACTTTAGCAGGTTTTAGCCCCCAAGGTTAACGAATCGAATGCGCGTGCACTTTAATTATAAGTAATGATTTGGTATCGATCTTCGGTTTTTTCTCATAATCGAAATGAAAAACTTTTGACTCGGGGCTACAAGGCATTATATATAACGGTTTTAAGCCCCTGGTAAAACAATCTACTATTAAACTGACTGGAACTGCGTGCTTTTGGGATAACTGCATCGAAACTGCAGTCCGACTGTACAAACTGTTGCAGTCGACGTGCAGTTCTGATGACTGCTCACCGGCTTAACTGTATTTCTCAAAGCAATCACGCCTTTTCTTTATAATCATAATCATTTATTGCTCGAAATAATGGTCAAATAGATCTTACATATAAATTACAGTACAGTAGTACCACAAATATAAGTTACAACGATGTAGCTGCGCAGAAAGCATTTTTTGAAAACAGATTAACCAATTATAAGGCAGCGCGTTTGCGCGGGTAAAATCTTCACCGCCCATTGGCCAAAATTTTGCGCGCGACGCCGGCGCCCGCCATTTTATCTGGCGCCGCGTCAGTCGCCATGAGCGAGACCACGAGTTTACCTGTCATTGCATATGTACCGTACGTATTGTGCAACAAGGTCTTTATTGAAATGGTCACACGTTCGGTTTCATTCGGTACGTGTTAGCACTCGTCGGCGTGGCCGAAGATTGCCGATGTAACTTATATTCCTGGTACTACTGTACATTATTTCACCTTACTCACTTTCTATATAATATAACCAGCTCATAAATATTTAATTACCTATAAACCTTAACGCTTAATCCTTATTATTCTAACATTCTTAAAGCCTTCACATATATTATATATATCGTATATTTGTTGAAATATACGGTTCTCTAAGCATTTTCACCGCGTGGCTAAAAATATAATTTTATTAATGATATGGTCAAATAAATCTGAGACACAGGAACAATATTAAATTAATTCCACCACAAATTCACTGACTTGCACAACTAATTAACGGGTTGCGCAATCGTGCATTAGATGTGTTATTGGTTATTTTTTTGTTGGTAAATAAGTACGTGGCAGAAAACCGTATTTACATAGTCACAATTTTACAACATATTATAAAAACAATTAAGTTAAAAATAAATGTTTTTCGAATCAGTGACCTTCAAATAATCAGTAAACTTATTTTTTTTGAAAATGTCTTCAATGTACAGACATTTCATTTTTACAACTTAATAATAGTATAGATTATTTTTTGTAACACCTCTCTCTTAAGTATGCAATCTTTGATAGTAATATTAATATTAATTGAATTATTTCGTTAAATTCGCGGTTCGTTAGTAATAACTCTTTAACACTGTCACTTTGATTAAATGCATTATTATATTTGCTACTAGATGTTACTTTCATATTTCACAATAAAAAATACAGATTTATCGTTTACATACATTTAGATGTAAATTAAAAGGAAACGGAAGTGGTCAGGAGAAATTTAAAAAAAGACATATACGTCGTGGTGATATAAAAAAAATATTGAAGAATCCAAAAAATATTTTTGTTTAAGTAACCTCAAAATAGTCTGTCATTTTTACAGCTTTATAGATATTTGTTGCATCGATGTATGATGTCATGACTATTATCCTATTATATGAGTAGGTGGTGCACTTACACCCCCCCCCCCCCCCCCCCCCCACTCTTCCTCACCTTGTATCCGGGTATATCACCCTTTAGCAACCCACAGAACTGTTTACGTTCACGAAATACTTAAAAAGTTATTTCCTAAGAACTTGACATATAAAGTTCTGTGAATAGTACGGAAGCTTTTTGACATAGTGTTAAAACTGTTAAAAGAAAAGTGTAATTCGAAGTGCTTCAACCGTTAACTATTTCCAACACTTATTTACTATAGTAAAGTATACAAGGTGAAAAGTTGAAATGGATCATTAAATTATCTCCATGACGAGCTTAGTAAACTTTCACTAACTTTTAAGTTATTTGAGCTGCCCTTAATTCCCAGTAGCTGCCCTTATTGACCCGCTTCAGCATTCCACTCTGTATTTAGTTGTATAGAATCGTGACATACACTAATCTTTGCTCCCTCAATCAATCAATATCAAACACAACTGCGATAAGGGAAAAATATTCAGACAGTCATAAAAGCGACAATTTTACGACCCGTGTCCATTATCAGCTAGAAGTTCCAACACATTGCTTTCAACTAAAGACCATTAAAACAAGAGGACTGTCAGTTGCCATATTTTGGATCGTGTTCCGATCGCAAGGAGATATTCTGGCAAAAACTAGATGGCGCTTAACATTTAACGATGTTATAATTGAATATGAAACATAGTATAGTAACAATTAGTTAGTAAACAGCTAATAATAAATAAATCATAACATTTAAATCACGCTCACAAACTTGAATAATTGTAAAAAACAGCTCTTATACATAGATGGCGTTGTACATATCGAGGAACGGCTTTTTGTATGGAAACGGTCAGTCCTGATGTTTTAATGGTCCTTGCTTTCAACTCACATCGAAAATACATTATAAATGTCATCTAATGCGGCTAACATGAAAGGACTGTAAACAAGTAAGTTAGAGAAGAGAAGAACATAAGTTTCATTTTCATTCTTAAAAGTCAAGAATAGGTAAACATGGGATTCAAATTTTAAGTCGATTTCAATAGTATACTTCTGATATTACTTCCTCTTTTTAATTCTTAACCGTTTCCCGAAGTCACCCTGTATATAACAAAAATGCATACAAAGTTTCTATGTCACTTTTCCATAGAACCACAGTGAAATTTCGCTACCTTAGTCTCTAGCCATTCACTATCAAAGAGTAAATTGAATACAATATGGTATTAGACAATATGGACATTTTTACACACACCTCTGTATCCAAGCTTTTCTGATTGGTCATTTCCGCCATTTCAATACTTCCGACTTAACAGAACCATCATTAAATATTTACAGTTTGATGCATTTTAGTTTCGTAAAAAAAAACTTTTTTATTATACGTTTTCTGTAACTTTATATCTCCTCAGAATCACGTAGTCTATCCCAATAGAAGAAAAAGGGTACCAAAATTTCCACACATTTTTGAAATTTTCCTTTATTTTACCGCCATAAAGTATATGAAAATAGTAACACGGAAAACACATAGCACAAGTAAGGACAGATGCTGGACTTAATGTCAAATGGCATTCTCTACCAGTCAACCATAGCGCCCAACTGGGTTGCATGAAATTGGGGGAAAAATTCATCAGTATTGAGAGCGTTAGGACACACAAACAAGTAATGTATATATACTAAACTAGAAGGCGCCCGCAACTTCGACTAAAAATAATCCTATAACCATCTGGAGATACTGAGCTACCCGTGTACCAAAAATAGTTTAAATCCACTTAGCCGATTTAGTGTGAAGAAGCCACAACGACACATACAAACATTTCATTTTTACAACTTTATAATAGTATAGATATGTATAATACAATATCATCATCATTTCAGCCATAGGACGTCCACTGCTGGACACAGGCCTCCTCAATAGACTTCCACATGGGCCGGATAGAGGCGACCCGCATCCAGCGAGTCCCCGCAACCCTAACCAGGTCGTCCGACCACCTTGCTGGTGGCTTACCTACGCTTCGCTTGCCAGTACGCGGTCTCCACTCGAGAACTTCAGCCCCAACGGCCATCTATTCTTCGAACTATGTGCCCTGCCCATTGCCACTTGACTTTGCTTACCCTGTTTGATATATATTACATATAAATAATAAATACCAAATATATACCAGCTACTGCATTGAAGACGCACGCTACTTGAGTACCGTTTCAGTAGATGCTTCCGTAGCATCCGCTTGAAAACTACCTTGCTTGAGACTTGTCTGATAGAAACGTGTTTCTGTTCTATTAGTATAGATAGAAAAAGCTCGTGATTCTGAGTGCGCATAAGATAAAATTCACAGAAAATTAAACAATAAAAAAACGGCTTTTCTAATCCAAGTTAACAGTTTGCAAGGCCAATACTACTGGCGTTTCAATCGTTATCAGTTTCATGTCCCACATATTAAAAAACTAAGCAACAACAAGCTGCCAAGATTCACCGCTAGAGGCGCCACTGTCGCGTTCAGTAAATAAACTAATATCGATATTTAAGTACTGGAGAATTGCTAAATTTAAGTTTCCCCGAGGTTTTATTGTACTTTATCACGACAGTGCAGGTTATTTGAACTCATAATGTAAAAATAGTGTATTTTGATATTGTGTTGTTTTTTAGACATATATTTTTCTTAACCTCTATATGACATTTGTGCAGTTTCCTCGAATGAATACGTGCTTACTCTGGTCTATATGGAATAATTAAAAAAAAAATCATGACAGCTAACTTTTAATTTTTTCTTTCTAATCTGTATACGTCTTTAAACTTAATATTCCCAATTAAAGCATGTTCTACGTTTTATAGCCAATTCGATGGCATCATTCGTCATTAACATTAAACACTTTTATTTTCTTCTGTTTCCGCGATTATTACTCATTGAAATAAAACAGTTTAATGGATTATGTCGCGTATATTATCTCATTTTAGTTCCCGACGTTACCACCCGTGACCATGGAAAGCTGGAAAGCTTCCGAAACGTCGGGAACTAAAATGAGATAATATACGCGATATAATCCGTTAAATTGTTTTATTTTTATTAAACACTTTTATTAAGACGGAATTCTAAAGTAACGATATTATAATAATAAACTGAAATTATTGAATGTAATATGCAATGCAAAATATGCAATGTTATCAATTATCTGTTATTAATTTAAATATGTAACGTTATTAATTTACATACAAAATTTTGCATGCCATGGTAATGGTGAGTTATGTTGTTTATTGTATATTGTATTTGTGACCTGTATAGTACCATAATTCTAGCAAATAAAAACTCTGAACTTCGAAATACAAAATTATTTTTAAACTGTTTTTAGCTTATGTATTCATTTTGTTAACAGCGTGCGATTGTGGCGCCATCTACGATTAGTTTTGCGTTTTCTGTCCTATTCCAACGACATTAAACTTGCATAGGTTAGAACGTATGTTGCCTACTGTACAGTCAAGGGAAAAGATGTATCCACACACAAGTTTCAAAAATATGTACACACCAACTACTGTCATAGTAACTTAATATGGTTCGGATACATATATTTATGAGATTTTGTGGTGTTTTTATTGCCCTTGATTTTAGCTGTGTATTTTATGCTTTACACCTTATTTGGACTGACATGTATATAGTTAGCATTTGTTATATCCAGTGTATAACCGCACATATATACCATATATAATCGTACCATGTACACACACAAGTTGCGCGCAGTTTATAACCGATCATCAAGGATGTTTTACAAGTCAGCGCAGCGTATAAGTCCACGCGTTCATCACTTACAAATCGGCACATAATTACGCTTACTACGCTGGTGTATAAACATACCATAACGGTATACAACCCAAATTGGTTGTAGGTACCTCGTTTTATCGAAAAACGTTTCATCGAATACTTAATTTCCTAGGCATATCTTTTTTTGTCTGAAACCGTTAATAATTGGGGACTTCTTATAAAACAAACTCCAAACCTAACGGCACCTACATGATGATTTTTACAAAAATCATGAACATTTTATGGTTTCAGGGGGAAAAGTTGTCGATGAAATGAAAATTCTAGGAAACGTTTGTCGATGAAATGAAGGGATACCACCTAAGTTATATATATCATTGGTTATAGCGTATAACCGTTCATACAGGGTGTTTTACAAGTCAGCGCAACTTATGCATAATCCACATTAGACTTACAAATGTCAGTACACAATGATTGTACACAGCCAAGTTATATGCAGTGTACAACCGATCATACAGGGTGTTTGATAAGTTGACGCAACTTATGCATAATCCACATTAAGACTTACAAATGCCAGTACACATTTATTGTACATACCCAAGCTATACGCAGTGTATAACCCATCATACAGGGTGTTTTACAAGTCAACGCAACTTATGCACATTCCACATTAGACTTACAAATGTCAGTACACAATGATTGTACATACCCAAGCAATACGCAGTGTATAACCGATCATACAGGGTGATTCACAAGTCGGCGCAACGCGTCCACAGCTGGGCGGGTCGGCGGCGCGAGTCTCATATGATGTTGCAGCAGCGGCAGTAGCGCGGCCGCACGCCGGCGCCGGCCGCGGGCGGCGTCACGGGCGCGAAGTATGCGTGCACCTTTATGTTGGGCAGGTGGTTCTGCGGACGTACAGGGTGGGGAGTAAGTAATACCCATGTCTGTACTATTATAAAAATAAATGTCTGTACATTGAAGATATTTAAAAAAATACTGAAACGGACTATTTGAAGGTCACTGATTTTTTTTTTAATGTTGGTATGTGTCTTTGTGGCTTCATCACGCCAAAACGGCTAAACCGATTTCAACTATTTTTGGTACGCGGGATTTTTTAAACAAATTTTAAGTACGATATCTGACGCGTTTTATGAGCCGTTAAAGTTAGGTGGGAAAGTCCATTTTTAAGGTATGAAAATATTAATAACTCATAGAACCATTCAATAACCCATAAAATGTATGGTAACTTTTGTTATAAACCGTTTCAATAAACGCAAGTTTTAACATAGCTGCAGAACAAAGTTCTTAATTTCCCCATACAAGGTACTAACCGTGTGACGTCACTAAGCTAGTAGGCTTTAGTATGAAGCAATTTTAACATTGTATCTCGGGGAGTTTTTATGAGATAGAAGCAGTTTTTACCAATATTTTTATTATTGAGAGATCGTTCTATGACATACCACAGAAAAAAGTTATTTTTGATGACTAATAGGGTACATGCATGAATTTTTTTTCGCTTTTCTTAACTAAATATCAAAATACCGTAAAAACTATTTCAAAATGTGAAATTAAAATTTAAATCGGCCAAGAAATACGCATAATATAGACATTTTAAACTATTAATTAGACAGAGAGGTCCGATGTGCACTGTTACGTCACAGTGCACTCCGGCCATATAAACTCCATATTAAATTCTGTTTTGCAAGAAAGAGATAGAATGAAATGTTTGATGGCTTATATCTTGGTTATTTTTAAAGCTATTCGAAAAAAAAAATTGTCTACTGTTTGTTACATGAATGCGCTTTTAATAAAGCTCAAAATAAAAATAATAATTCATGCATATTCCCTATTTTGTGAGCGGTGCAAGTCATTCATATAAACCTATACTAGGTTTCTGTAACACGTCTTAATTAGTAGGTTCATTGTACCCTACTTAAGTTAAATAATGGAAAAGAAAGGAACGTACCCTCAGCTTGCGGATGGCGTTCCTGGTGACCAGTTGGCAGTCGTACAGTTCGATGAGCTGAAGGTTGTGACACGATGTGAGATGCTCCAAGGCCCCGTCCGTCACAAGGGGGCAGTTATCCAGACCTGGAAGTTCAAAAAAACAGTTAATACACATTAAAATAAACTAACTTATTGAAATAAAACAATTTAACGGATTATATCGCGTATATTATCTCATTTTAGTTCCCGACGTTTCGGAAGCTTTCCAGCTTTCCATGGTCACGGGAGGACTGAGAACTAAAATGAGATAATATACGCGATATAATCCGTTAAATTGTTTTATTTCAATGAGTAATAATCGCGGAAACAGAAGAAAATATTATAAACTAACTTATGTTTAGTTTATTTTTATTATTATTATTGTCTTCACTTATTTTTATTCTTAAGCTGCGTCTTATAATACGCATATAAAAAGAAAACTACAAAAGGCAAATACAAAATATAAACACATTATAAAAAACCTAACCTAGGGTGCCGCCGGCAGCGGGGCAGGGCTCAAGCTACCGGTGGTTAAGGAAGCAGAGAGAGGAACCTCCTGACAATGCGGACCGTGTCCAGGATTACTGCCTTCTGTATCTGACCCTTGATCCAGCCATCTAGCGAGAGTCCCTTGAGGTGTTGGCCGAGACTCTTCGCTATAAGACTGTTTACCGAAACGACTATTAGGACAATTATCGTCGAATCAGTACACCAGATGGCGGTCGGGTCACCTACTTGCTGAGTTTGTCCTTCTCGGCCTTCACGAGGTTCTCGTCATGTGGAATGGTGATGTCGATGAGTATTGCCCGGCGCTTAGATCGATCTACCAGCACGATATCAGGCTTATTGGCTACAATAGTCCTGTCCGTGATGATAGATCGATCCCAATAAAGCGTGGCACGACAATTTTCAAGAACTGGCATCGGTGCGTACTTATAGTACGACACCTCAGACCCCACAAGACCGTATTTAACAGCAACTTGCTGGTGAATAATCCTAGCTACTTGTTTAATTTTATATGTATGCTGCCTGAAATAGACCATTTCATTCATTCACTAGCTCAATCGGAAACAGGAAATGGGGGTAAAAAATTTTTTTACAGGTGGACCTAATGTATACCTACTCTGATTTTTAATTCAAGACCAAAGTTTTAACGTCAACAAGCGCACTTTTGATGTGATCACTGGTTTAAGTGTCAGTATTTTTATCAATAAAACTTACCCTAATATTACTGGTTACAGGAATTCTCATTCGTGTTTTTATGAACTAACGTTTATTTGTTTAATAATCAAGATGAGAAATGTCAGATTTTGGTCTTGAATTAAAAATCTGAGGTTAAAAAAAGCTTGTAACTAACACTTACCGAGTACGGTGAGGTGTTCGGCGGCGCACGGCGACATCGAGAGTTGCTTGATGCCGTTGTCTGTTATCCGCTCACAGTGTGATAACGTCTGCAAAGTTAAACAAGTCTTTATTAAGTGGCCTTAGACTCTCAACAACTATGCTCATAGCCTGAGGTCAGAAAAGGCCTATCAGTGGCGTGGCGTCAATTGAACTCGATTCCTACCGAGTTAACCAATTTCAGACATCTGACTCAAGTATTTGATGAAAAACGAGCCAAATTAGTTCCGACTTGTCTATCGATAATGTTTGACGTAGCGATGGGCGACTTTGAATGATACTAGTAGAATTATTAGATTTTTAAGTTGTGTAAATGGCGGCGCTGGCGATGGCATGTGACTTCGAGTTCGACTCGAGTCGTTTCGAGCGAGATCGACAATCTTCGGCTGACGCGGCCGCCGCCCGTTGAGCTCTCATTCTCTCTAAGTTCTCTGAGTTTCGACTTCATTTGAATGAATCTCGACTATGCGAAAAATTCGAATGAACATAAAAGTCGAATGATTCGACGAGAATCATTCAAAGTCGCCCATCGCTAAATCTCACCAACTATGCTCATAGCCAGAGGTTGGAAAAGGTAGTGCCTATTTACCAAAATTTCGCGGGATCTAATTAAGAGTGGTTTTAACCACCAAAAATAATGAATTATTTTTATTGAATGCGGGATTTCCCGGACGATACTTTCTGTCATTTCATTTTTGTGACAAGCTTATATTGCCGACTGTACTTTTCTTTGAACATCCATCAACTACTAACCGAAACGGTTCTAAAGAGCCCAAACTCGGTAGGATTGCATTATTTTCTTAGACAGTTCCTATGAGCACCTTCCTGCTCCATCATCAGATCAGCTCGATGGTATCATACTATTGCATTGTCACAACTTACCAAATTTTAGCTCAATAGGGAATGGATGATATTTTTAAAAGTGCTTGAATGTTGAATAGTTTCACCTGTTTCCGCGATTATTACTCATTTAAATAAAACAATTTAACGGATTATATCGCGTATATTATCTCATTTGAGTTCCCGAAGTTTTGGAAGCTTTTCAGCTTTCCATGGTCACGGGTTGACTGAGAAAAGATATATTTTCCTCTGTCAAAGTTACAATTTTGCAAACTACCTACTTTGAAAAAAACAAATAAAGGTGTACATACATGCCAGATGGGCCTAAGCTGTAAAGACACATGTGCCAGGAGGGCTTAATTATTTTATTTTAATAATTTACCAAGCAGTATTTCGCAAATGAGGCGTACTGAGGAGAAAAAAACGCTGCAAATTAAGGTTTTGCAGTCCTGTGTCTTGGCTTAATTTCCGAACGGTTTAAAAAAATATCTTATCTGTTAAAAAGTAGTTTAATAGTCTTTGTTTTTAATATATTTTAATTAGTAATGAGGTAGCCTGGGAGTTTTTCTTTGCAGCGTTGCAAGAGTGGTTATCTCTTAATTAAGTCCTCCCGCGGAGTTTAGGTAAATAGGCAATACCTATTTCCGACCCCTGAATCCCATAGACATAAAATTGGCGAGGTCGAAATTGATGAAATGGTCGTTAAGTTAACCGAAAATTGGTCTACCAGCCCTTTGAAAAGTAGTCTTTCAAGCGGGAAAGCCCCGTTTTTTTCCACCTAGTTATCAGAATCTGGAGCTGTTTCATCATTTGACTTTCATTGCAGCTTTAGATAAGACATAATATAAACATTCAAACCATAAACTGAAAAAAAAAATTGGGCTGTCCTATCCATCTGCTGCCCCTTCAGGATTATAGGTCTCACCAGTTTTTCGAGTCTGGGACAACCCATGGCGAGGTGCACAAGCGTGTCGTCTGTGATGAGCACGCACTCTTCAAGGTCCATGCGCTCCAACATCCGGCAGCTCTGAAATGGAACAGCAATGTTACAATGAATGAATGAATGATTGAATAATTTATTCGATGTATGTGGGAGATGGGTTACATTTTCAGGTTGAGTTACATAACACAGAATCACCAGACCCTACCTTTACAGGCGTACATACATGTTGGTATATACATAATTTAATTACATAATTTACTATCTTCTATCTTAAAAAAATACAATAAATTACATGTCAAAGTCTCAAATTGTCACGGTAAACATAATATTCATAATTAATAATAGTTAGCAATTATCATTAAAGAAATCATTGATACTGTAATAACATTTTTATCAGGAATCCATACTCCATACTAATATTATAAATGCGAAAGTGTGTCTGTCTGTCTGTCTGTCTGTCTGTTACCTTCACGCTTAAACCGCTGAACCGATTTGGATGAAATTTGGTATGGAGATAGTTTGAGTCCCGGGGAAGGACATAGGCTACTTTTTATCCCGGAAAAATACCCTTATCCGCGATAAACGAATTTAAGGCGGACGAAGTCGCGGGCAGAAGCTTTGTTTTATTATAAATTGAGACACATATTATAAGAATTTTTAGAAATTTTTGTGCAGTTTGTGTCTATATTGAGATTGAACTTCTCGTGAGCTGAGCTGTTGTGCTTATCTGTAAATTGGTCTTTGTATTTATGAACAAATGCAGAAGTCTCCAATGTATAGATGTATAGACATGGAACAGTGAGAATGCAGTGAGTATCAGAACTGATATTCAGGATGTGATATTCAGGGTCCCCAGCTCAGGGCAGCAACAGAGACGTCGGTGGGGACTGTCAGTACTGCACTCACCCTGGCGAGGGCCTGGAAGCCCGCGTCGGTGGGGACTGTCAGTACTGCACTCACCCTGGCGAGGGCCTGGAAGCCCGCGTCGGTCAGCTGGCTGCACTGCGCCAGCTCCAGGGTCACCAGCTCGGGGCAGCGACAGACGTCGGTGAGGACTGTCAGTACTGCACTCACCCTGGCGAGAGCCTGGAAGCCCGCGTCGGTGAGGACTGTCAGTACTGCACTCACCCTGGCGAGAGCCTGGAAGCCCGCGTCGGTGAGGACTGTCAGTACTGCACTCACCCTGGCGAGAGCTTGGAAGCCCGCGTCGGTGAGGACTGTCAGTACTGCACTCACCCTGGCGAGAGCCTGGAAGCCCGCGTCGGTGAGGACTGTCAGTACTGCACTCACCCTGGCGAGAGCCTGGAAGCCCGCGTCGGTGAGGACTTTCAGTACTGCACTCACCCTGGCGAGAGCCTGGAGCCCGCGTCGGTGAGGACTGTCAGTACTGCACTCACCCTGGCGAGAGCCTGGAAGCCCGCGTCGGTGAGGACTGTCAGTACTGCACTCACCCTGGCGAGAGCCTGGAAGCCCGCGTCGGTGAGGACTGTCAGTACTGCACTCACCCTGGCGAGGGCCTGGAAGCCCGCGTCGGTCAGCTGGCTGCACTGCGCCAGCTCCCGGGTCACCAGCTCGGAGCAGCGACACACGTCGGTGAGGACTGTCAGTACTGCACTCACCCTGGCGAGAGCCTGGAAGCCCGCGTCGGTCAGCTGGCTGCACTGCGCCAACTCCCGGGTCACCAGCTCGGAGCAGCGACACACGTCGGTGAGGACTGTCAGTACTGCACTCACCCTGGCGAGGGCCTGGAAGCCCGCGTCGGTCAGCTGGCTGCACTGCACCAACTCCCGGGTCACCAGCTCGGAGCAGCGACACACGTCGGTGAGGACTGTCAGTACTGCACTCACCCTGGCGAGAGCCTGGAAGCCCGCGTCGGTCAGCTGGCTGCACTGCGCCAACTCCCGGGTCACCAGCTCGGAGCAGCGACACACGTCGGTGAGGACTGTCAGTACTGCACTCACCCTGGCGAGAGCCTGGAAGCCCGCGTCGGTCAGCTGGCTGCACTGCGCCAACTCCAGGGTCACCAGCTCGGGGCAGCGCGCCGCAAGCGCCGATAGAGACGCGTCGGTGAGGTGGACACAACCGGACACGCAGAGCAGCCGCATGCCGCCGTTTAGCTTCGATATCGATTCGTCCGTTAAACTCTGGAAGGGAATAGAATGGGCTGTATTCATAGATCCCTTATATCCGGTTCGAAGGACCAAAAAGTATATGAGGTTGCAAGTAAATGTCAGGCATTAAATTTAAGACATTTATATAATGACGAAAAGAATGGACGATAGGTTGATATTTAACGCCACGAAAAACACATAAAGATACTAAAAAATATTGAAATTGAGAAAAAGGAAACAGTTGAAAGACTTCTCATATTATGCACACCATCGATGTATCTACACAGTTTTATAAAATGAAAATGATTATATTCTATTTCATTCTATTCTAAGGCCAAAACAGGGTATGATGCCTTTTTTGCCTCGTCATCTGACAATCTACCCTATTTTTTTAAGTTGGTATAATATTTTTTTTATTTTCTAGATTATGACATATACGACACGTGTGTGTTATCTGTGGACACTTCTTGTGCTAACCGTTACGGTCGCAATATACGTTTCCCGGCTATCTATAATAGTTTTAGTGTATTGCCCTTCTACAACTCCAAGAACCTGCGCATAATTAAAAGTGTGACACTTTTAACTTTGATTTCGCATTGAAAAAATCGCAAAATTGTGTAACTTTCAAGTTTTGTAATTCAAAGCCGTTTACATTTCTTTTCTTTAATTTTCGTTATGTAATAGTAATCAATAACAAAGTCTGCCCGAGCGTCCCCGAGATGGCGCCGTCGCCAAGATACAACGCGCAAGCGTTTGTTTTAACTGTTTTCATGGTACATACATCATACGTAAGGCACCCGTTGCACCGTTCGCCCCGAGATGGCGCCGTCGCCAAGATACAACGCGCAAGCGTTTGTTTTAACTGTTTTCATGGTACATACATCATACGTAAGGCACCCGATGCACCGTTCGCCCCGAGATGGCGCCGTCGCCAAGATACAACGCGCAAGCGTTTGTTTTAACTGTTTTCATGGTACATACATCATACGTAAGGCACCCGTTGCACCCAAAGAGAATATAATCACTACGTTTTAAGAGACGGAACTTCATACTATTTTTTTTTCTGAACGATTTGTATTACCATCGGGTGAATGCTCCACCAATATAAGAAAAATCTAATGTTGCCATGTCATCACAATTTTAAAAGTAGTGTAGTGAAAAACCGATTACGTCCAGAGTAGGGTTTACCATATCCGGTAATTACCGAAGTTACTCACACTCACTGTAGCACGACTTTCATAATCAGAATTACTGTTCGAGTAAAAATTAAACAAATCATAAATGTGATGAAAACTTTATTAAATTCTTAATAAACTGAAATTTACATTGAAATTTTACAAAAATTTAATAGTTTATTAGTTCTTTAATAACAATGTGTGATAAATACATAATCTACTGAGAGGTTTAATGCTAAGTATACCTCCTAAGAATAGGTACCGTTTATTCCATAAGAGCACACGGGGCCCCCTGGTCAATGGAAAATTCTCGTTAGCAACCTTTGTTAAGAAACATTATCTCAAAACACCACGAGTCTATTTCAAAACATAACGAGTCTCTGTCTCTACAATATTTCACGCACACAGTTAATTGAGCGGCGGAGCAAATTTGCTCAACTCAACGCCACAACAAATTTCAAAAACTTCAGAATAATTATCAAAATGAATGAAAACCACCATTAGGTTAACAGACGTCAGGATTCGACACGAATGACATCCCATCAGTGTTGCCATTACCTTATTCACTATTATGTTGTTGGTGAAGTAACTCGACCGCCATACATCTTATTTTTGTAAGAGAGTTTCCGACCACTGGTTGCACCGTTCGCCCCGAGATGGCGCCGTCGCCAAGATACAACACGCAAGCGTTTGTTCAACGTAGAATGTATAAAGCCTCCGAGTGATTTTTGTACGATGATTACTTTTCTAGGCTAACACGGTCTAATTATTAGATTAGCTCTCCTAGTGCTTCCATTGTGGGACACTTGGTGACTAGTTTAGTTACTTGACACGCGGTTGTCTCGTGCTCATGCGGGTCACTTCTCGTACACGAACAGTGTTGCCCCTTTTTGTGCACCTATACTCTTATATTGATAAACGACAATAAATCTTGTGATCGAAGCTGTAGTTGCTGTATTCAGACGCCCCGTACGATCCCCGTGACTTACAGTTATGATTAACTGGTATTTTTTAAAATCATGTAAGCATACAGTATGTTTTAAAATTGGACAGGAAGTATCAGGCACTTGTCCCACCGCCGGCGAGTAAGCGATGAGAGATAGATCGCCGGCAGTGTGAACAGCCAGCGATGAACTATAAATATGTCGCTCTCTTTTATTTACACGGGAGCGATTTATCTTTTGTTCGGTACTTGAGCGAGAAAATCGCCGATAGGTCGTCGCTTATCGCCGGCGGTGGGATAAATGCCTCATCCCTAATAGGACCACTTAGCATGAATAACTAATTTAACTCACGTCGCAACCCTGAACATTCAGCACTTCCAGGTCGGGGCAGTACGTCGCTAGACACGACACAGCCCTGTCGTTCACATTCTTGCAGCCTGTCATCAAATAATACATTCAATAGCAGGGCTTAAAATCCGGTTAATTTTCCGTACCGGTTAGAGTCACACTTTGAGAGCCTAACCTATCATAAAAAGAGCCCGGAAAATCCATAGCAAATCGAAAGACTGTCGCAATCAAACTAGTGTTAGAAATATTTTTTTATAGCTATAAGAAAAAAAACCGGCCAAGTGCGAGTCGGACTCGCGCACCGTGGGTTCCGTACAAAATTTCACTCACCCTAACTTTACCCTGTTCCGGTTGAGTTAAGTTTGCACCTGATATCTATAGCATTGCATACAAATCAGGTGCAATCTTAACGCAACCGGGTTGTTCAAATAGGTTTTTTCAAAATTAAAATAAAAAAATTGCTAGTTAGAGACATGGTTATCATTTTCGTGAAATATTTCAAAAAAATTCGTTTGGTAAACTTCGGTGATAAGGAAGGGAGGTACTTTTTTAACATTTTCCTTAATAAAACAATTAAAAAAAATGTTTTAAAATGTGCAGGGCAAGCCCTTTCATATGCTGCTGTTGCTCATAATCGTCGTTTATTTAGAACATGAAAATATATTTTTAAATATTTCCTTTGCAACACATGGGCTGACCATGTCTATAAATAAATATTCCAAATAGACAGCGTAAGTATTTTTTGAGATATGGCGCTCTAATAGTCAGACAGACAGACACAGACAGACAGACAGACAGACAGACAGACAGTGTCGCACCATAAGGGTTCCTTTTGTACCTTTTAGGTATGGAACCTAAAAAATGAGAATTATATTACTATATTAAATAAGGCATTTCAAAGAAATAAACGATAAATCCATTCTAATATTATAAATGCGAAAGTGTGTCTGTCTGTCTGTCTGTCTGTCTGTTACCTCTTCACGCTTAAATCACTGAACCGATTTTGATGAAATTTGGTATGGAGATAGTTTGAGTCCCGGGGAAGGACATAGGCTACTTTTTATCCCGGAAAAATACCCCTTACCCGCGATAAACGAATTTAAGGCGGACGAAGTCGCGGGCAGAAGCTAGTATGCCATAGGATCAAGTCTACTATTTGAAATCCATAGTACCTGAACACTAGTATAAAGTTAAATATAGGTTTACGTTATACAGATAGTGACATATATGAGAAATCTTATGATATTACGTAATAAACTAATAATCATATGAAAACCACGTAGGGACTGTCATTCGATTCATAAGGCTTTGTATAGAAATTACAAAGATACAAAATTTCTATGTCGGTCATCATTTATTGTGGTTTGCTCGGATTACTTGTGAAGTCTCTATCCTCTCGTGTGATCATACTCATGTGTGATGTTTTCTTCTGAATAGTAAAATTTTTCTGCTCGTAAATTACCGTTTTCACCAGTCTAGTATTTTATTAAATTGTATGAGATTGTCTGTAATAGTTATTTATCATGTTTATTTGAGCGTTACACCCAATGAGCGCAAGTGGCGTCAGGAAAATTGCAAGGGAATTTATTATAGTTTATTTGTGGGCCTTCTGTATGCCGCCTCGACCAGATTTGATCTACTGTGGCACCCTTTTATTAGAGTTCACTACTGAGGCCCGTTGAGTCTAGGAATTCCCAAATTCTTTGGGCAGTGAAATGTTGTATCTCTTCCGGGGGCACGACATGTTGCCCTAGGTAGATACTTCTTTTCCTCATGAGTGGTCCACAGGAGCAGAGGATATGCATTGCAGTCTCCTCTGTCTCTTGGCAGAATCTGCATACTGCGTCCTGTTTCATACCCATTTGAAACAGATGCTTATTTAGTTTGCAGTGACCTGTCAGGATTCTTGTTATTGCGCGGGTTTTTGGTCTTTTGAGCTGTAGTATCTCTTTCGACAACTTTTGCTTGAATCCCTTAATTAAGGTTTTCGACTGATTTTGTCCTTTTACGAGCCTCCATTCCTCGATTGCCTTAGATCTATATAAGTCGTTGAGCAGAACGTATGCCTTTCGTTTTGTGATCCCACAAAAGGGTCCTGGGCCGACTTGGTGCAAGTCCGCGCCCTTAGTGGCGAGTATGTCTGCTCGTTCGTTTCCGTCAATGTCGGAGTGTCCTGGTACCCATCTTGCAAGGGAAGCCGAAGCCTTATTCATTTACTCATATTTTAAAAAAGCGGCCAAGTGCGAGTTGGACTCGCCCATGAAGGGTTCCGCAGCCGGTTAAACAAGAAAATGCACTACAGATGAAAAATGATACGATATGAAAAAAAAAACACTAACAAAAGAGCGTATCACCCCGGCACTTACGTCCTTCCGCTGAGAAGCGCAGTTTTTGGCAATAACTTAAAAACGGTATGTTCGATCATATTGAAAACAATTTTCGTTGGAAGTATTTATTAAGTTTTATATTTGTAAATTTTTTCATATTTTTTGAACATACCGTTTAGAAACTAGAGGGGGGGGGGCACAATTTTTGCTACTTTCGGAGCGAATATTTCGGAAAATATTCACTAAATCAAAATTTTTTTTTGAAACCTCAAAGTGTTTTTAGAAGAACTGTCGAAATATATGCCACACATTGATATTTGTTGAAATGACACCTATGCTACAAGTTTCATCAATGTACATCTTATGGTTTTTGAGTAAAATGCCTGTGACATACGGACGGACAGACAGACAGACAGACATGACGAATCTATAAGGGTTCCGTTTTTGCCATTTTGGCTACGGAACCCTAAAAACGGCCCACCAAATGAAAAAAATAATAATACAAACTTTCACATAGGTTTGTTTAATTATACAGATACAGATGCAATTTCTTCCTCGAAATCCAGGTCAGCACACACAGCAGCACATAACATCTTATTGGGTTTGTTATAGTGGTAGGAGTAGATAATCATTAATTTTTCAACATTCTCTGGGAGAAGACTGTTTCGTTTATCACTATAAAACCATTTATGTATACTAAATGAACGTTCGACTTCACTCGACGTCAAGGGAGCAAATTTATAAAACTCATTTTAATTGGTATAATATAAGTTACGTTGCGTTTTAGATGGAACAACACATATAAAACAAACCCTTAACTTACCACTTCTTTTGCGTTTGGCGTGAATGATTATAAAATAATGTACCTAAACATATCGGTATGATTTTTTTTAGATAAAACTTACTCGATATCGATAAAAAAATGTTTCTAACACTAGTTTGATTGCGACAGTCTTTTATTTTGCTATGGATTTTTCGGGCTCTGATCATAAAAGTTACGCTGTCACAAAAAACGGCTCTGACTAACCGGTTAATATCTCGGAGTCACCTCAGGGCGCAAACAGGGAACGAAATTTATAAGCCGGTTAGAAAGCGCTCCCTTAGTGGATAACGTTCCCAATTCCTTCGAACGTAAGCTATATAATTAACCGGTTTACCCTAAATAAATACCGGTTTATTTGTAACCGGTTACAAGCCCTGGGCAATAGTATTTTATTGCCAGAAAACCAGACAAAGGCTTGTAATATCTAATAACCACTCAGGCCCTTTCTGGAATGGTAGCTATATGCCACCATTCTTATTTCAAAGTAGAAGGCTACTGCATTCCCGGAGGCCAAAAAGTATAACCCCTCTTTTTTCTTCAGCATAGTCGGGTAAGAAGTATCCTATAACCATCTGTGGGATGCCCAGCTACCTGTGTACCAAAAATAGTTGAAATTCGTTTAGATGTTTTGGCGTGTTGAAGCCACAATGACAAATTCAAATATCAATGACTTTACATACAGGACCTACAGGTAGAAGGTGCCCGCAACTTCTTTCGCGGAGGAGAAAAAGTGATGACCCCCATTTTTTTCATCTTTGTCTAGTGAAAAGTATCCTATAACCATCTGGGAATGCCCAGCTTCCCGTTTGCCAAAAATAATTGAAATCTGTTTAGCTGATTTGTCTTGATGAAGCCACAACGACACATAACCTTCTAGCAATAAAAATGTGTGTCGATATATTTGGCGCTTTGGATGCTATACACTATTTGATGCTGACTGTACCTATTAACTGGATACGCTAGTAAATTCACAAAAAAAAACGCTAGTAATTACACAATTAGTAACGCTAGTAATTTCACAACTAGTAACGCTAGTAATTTCACAAATAGTTACGTTAGTAATTTCACAACTAGTAACACTAATAATCACACAAGTAGTGACGCTAGTAATTTCACAACTAGTAACACTAATAATCACACAAGTAGTGACGCTAGTAATTTCACAACTAGTAACGCTAGTTATATCATAAAAGAGATAGACTTACCTCGGCAAATGAAGCTTTTTAGTTTAGGACATCCCCGGGCGAGTGCTTCCACTCCGTTCTCCGTGATAGACTGACACCAGGACACGTTCACGTGTGTTAACATCTAAAATAAATATTAAATATTTTAAATGACAAGCTGACATAAATCGACCAAGTCCCAAACTAAGCAAAGCTTGTACTATGGGTACTAGTCGACGATATACATAATATATAGATAAATTATAATACTTAAATACATAGAAAACATCCAAGACCCCGGAACAAACATTCGTGCTCATCACACAAACACTTGCCCTGGCGGGCATTCGAACCCGGGACCGCCAGCTTAGTTGTGCAACCCACTGAGAAAAACGTGTCGTCAATAAAAAATACAATCATTATAAAGTTAATATACTAAATATGCCCAAAACTCCCCATTAATTCGGGTCTTAAGGCAATATAATAAACAATATAAGTGTATTGATTTGTTTGACTGCACCAAATTAAGTTTGAAGAAACATATTCGGTCTTTCCTACCTTCCTAAACTAGTTCAGTGCTGAGTAAATGTTCCTTTTCCGCACATAGACCACACAAACACAGACACACATAACACACATATACATGGGCACCCTTCTTCTAATATTTCAGAATGTCACATGTCTTTTTGTTCTCTCATAGTGTACTTATACTTGCTATTATTGACGACCGGTTTGGCTCAGTGGGAGTAACGTTGCCTGCGAAGCTGAGGTCCTGGGTTCAAATCCCGGTAAGGGCAAATATTTGTGTGATGAGGATGAGCATAAATATTTGTTCCTGAGTCTTGGATGTTTTCTATGCATATAAGTAATATATCTATTAAATATATCGTCGGCTAGTACCCATAACACAAGCCTTATTGAGCTTACCATGGGACTAGAGCGATTTGTGTAAATTTTCCCGTAATATTTATTTATTATGTAACTTGTGCCACTAAATTGTACTTTTGTGGACATCTGTTATTGGCTTTTGTTGTGGTGTTTTTTGAATTATGTTTCATGTTTTGTATTGCTGTTGATGCCCCAAATAAATAAATATTGTGTCTTCTATTTCCGCGATTATCATTTATTTAAATGTAACATTTGAAACGAATTTTATCCCGTATATTATCTCATCTCAGTTCCCGACGTTTCGGAAGCTTTACAGCCTCCGTGTTCACGGGTTAGACTGAGAAAAAAAAATCTGTCAGTTATAATATGCGCAAACTACCCACTTTGAGAAAACAAATAAAGGTGTACATACATGCCAGATGGCATAATCTGTAAAAACAGTTACACATGTGCCAGAAGGGCTTAATTATTCTATTTTAAAATAAACTACCAGCGTTTCACTAAATGAGGCTGAAAGAAATGCCGTAGAGAAAACTCCTAAACTACCTCATTATTAAATATATTGTTTTAAAAACAAAGACTCAAGGTAAATTACTTTTGATCTGCTAACACATTTTACTTTTTAAAGATGACTTTCAAATGTAATGTATGCACATAGGTAAAAATAATGTTATTGTATCCTAATTTAACAATTAATCAATATTATTATAATTACACTTATATTAATAAATTTGTAAATCTTTACTATATTGAATTATATTTTAAGAATTGAATAATGCATGAAACATAGAATATGTTAATTTTCTGTTTAATTTTCACATGCCTAACGGCCGAATATATTAAGGATCAATTTCTGCACTGTAACATCTTATGTACCATATGTTCTGGTGAATAAATGATTGATTGATTGATTGATTACAGCGGTCGATAATAATAATAATAATATAATTTTCGGCAAACGGTCTAATAGCGAAGAGTCTTAACCAACATCTTAAGAGTTCCCAGTAAGCTCGGTTCTCCATACAAACGTAGTTACGCTCTCATTTTAAAACGGCTAGCTAGTTTGCTCTGAAACTTTGTACTTAGAATAAATTAAGGTATATACAGGCCTGTATTTAGTTTATGTAGCTTCAGATACCATAGTAAAAAAAATACAGCGATTTTAAGTTTTTCATACAAAACTTATTTTTACTGTATTTCGTATGTTTTATAAACTGGAGCCATATAAACTACTTACAGGCCTAGATATACCTCATGTCATTGTATATGCAAAGTTTCGTTACAATCCAACTCTAAGTTTTAAAATGAGAACGAACTCCGTTTGTATGAGAAGGTATGATTCGGACGAGCTTGCCGGGGACTCTTAATAGACTCTCGCTAGATGGCTGGATCAAGGGTCACACACAGAATCCTGGACACGGCGCGCATCGTCAGGAGGTTCCTCTATGTGCAGCCCTAACCACCGGTAGTTTGGGCCTTGCCCCGCTGCTGGCGGCACCCTAGGTAAGGATTTTTATAATGTGTTTATATTTTGTATTTGCTTTTTGTATTTTACTTTTTATATACACCTAACTTTTGACTATAAATAAATAAAGTGAATAATAATATATTTTTTCTTATATATCCCGTGAATACGTCGACTCAAACTCGATGACACGAAACGTCGGGAATCTGTGTAAATTTTTTTATAGCCAAAAATCTTTTGAATAACCCGGTTTGGTAAATTTTGCCCCTCTTTTGTATGCGACGCCATAGATACCAGAGGCAAACTTAACTCAACCGGCCAGTTGAGTCGGACTAAGTGAAAATTACGCGACGTTAAAAACAAAATGGCCCCTATACATCTTAAGCTATTCGGGAACTTACCGGACATCCATCCGAGAGCGCTTTGAGTGATATGTCTGATATGCTGGGACAGGAGTCCAGGTTTATTCTGCAAAAAATTTTTTTTTTTATTATTATGCGAAATAAGAATTATGTGAAAGAAACATTTTATAACATTAAGTACTTCGTAAAATGAGAACCGCCGCGTTTGATAAAGCATATGGAATGGACCGTTTTTATTTAAATAAGTAACTTATCTCATATATTAACATTATTAAGACCAAGGACCATTAAAACAAGAGGACTGACAGTTGCCATACTTGCATCGTGTTCCGATCGCAAGGAGATATTCTGGCAGAAAACTAAATGGCGATTTAAAACTAAACATTTAACGATGCATGTTATTAATGAATACGGAAACATTGTATAGTAACAATTAGTTCGCAAATAATTAATAATAAATAAATCGTAACATTTAAGTACAGTGTCACGCTTGCAAAGTTGAATAATTGTAAAAAATAATTCTTATACATAGATGGCGTTGTACATATCGGGGAACGGCTTTTTGTATGGAGATGATCAGTCCTCTTGTTTTAATGGTCCTTGGTGAAAGGAACATTCTATAACAATAAGCCATCATTAATATGGGAACCGCTGCGTTTGATCAAGTATATGGAATTGACCGTTTTTATTTAAACAAGTAACTTATCTCGTAAATTAACTATTAAGACTAAACCTAAACAAAAGCAAGTAAACTAAAGTGGAAGTTTGCACGAAGACGTGAGGGATCACAAATGAAAATTGATAGATAATTATATCTATACTATTATAAACTTGTAAAAAGTAAATGTCTGTCTGTACATTGAAAATATTGACAAAAAAAATTGACAGACTATTTTGAGAAAAAAACCTGAATCTAAAGAAAATGATTTTGGATTTTTTGAATGTATGTATGTGCCGCTGTGGCTTGGGACCTCCAAATAGTCCGAGTGAATCATTTTCTTTTAAATATGTTCAATGTAAAGACATTTCATTTTTACAACTTCATCTATACTATTAAAAAGTTGTAGAAATGAAATGTCTGGACTTTTTGGAGTTCACTAAAACGAAAAATATCTTTATTGGATTTTTTGTATGTTTGTATGTGTCTTTGCGACTTCATCACGCCAGATCGGCTAAACCAATTTCAACTATTTTTGGCACACAAGTAGCCGGGTATCTCCAGATGGTTATAGGATACTTTTTACCCGACCACGCTAAAGAAAAAAGAGAGGTTATGACTTTTTCTCGTCCGCGAAGAAAGTTGCTACATTTTTAGTTGCTCATAACAAACCTTTGTAGTTTACTGCACCTCCGTCCAAGCGCCTGACATGTCTGATCGGTCAGTTTCTTGCATTTGTTCAGGTTCAAATCTTCGATGTTCGGGCATGACTGCAAAACAAATTAACTGTGAATATGTGCAGACTGTATGAAACTTTTTTACACAAAAATGCTCAGAGGATCTGTATCAGGTAGAAAGTCTCCAATTTGCAGGCTATGTAAAATCGCCAATAGTGGCAGTGCCATAGTGGACATCCATTTTGACCCACCCGGTAAACTATAATAATAATAATAGGCCGCAGGGCAGCTTGTGGCGAGCTGTTGGGGAGTGACGACCCCACGGACCTGAGATCTCCAGAGAGTCAATCAGGGTCCTCGCCTCCGGTGTGTCTTCATCGGCCAGAGTGGATACCCAAGAGGACCCATAGGACTCTCAGCTCTGGCTTGCCTTCGTTGGCTCTCCAGAGAGGAGCGTTAGAGCTATATGCTCCAGGGGTGGAAGTGTTAAAGGGCATAACGCCGCGAGTAACCTCGGAGAAAGCGCAACACACCTCTCGACACCCCTGAGCCCTCACGTCCGTGTTGCTTCCAGCTGTCTTGTTTGACGGCATTTACGGGGGCCCATCAAGTGAGTGGCGAGTCACCACCCGCCACAGATAACGATCGCTTTGGTGATTATGGCGGGTGACATATTTCTAATGCAATAGACAAAAAACAAGCCCATCCAAACTACAATTTCATAGCCCGACATCTCTTTCCTTAAAATGCAATAGTTCCAACATCTGCTGGGACCTGCTCATGGACGTATTCTCTTATTGATATGATCAGGAGCGAGTCCCAGCAGAAGTACAGCCACAGCAAACTTCTCGAAAGGGCCTCTACGTGTCGGATCCATATCCCCACGCAAGCCTCTCAAAAATCCGGGACATACGAGCCCGTGACTCAATGCGAGATAGAAACATAATAATAATCAATCATTTATACATACAAAGCATAAATATAAAGTTTGTTAAAAACATTTATTACAAATAGGCGAGGCGTATACAAAACTTGATGCGGTGGAGCCTGGTGCCTGAACTAGGGGAAACCTGTACTTCAGGTCACCAGAGCTCCGATCCCCAGAAACGGTGATGTACAAAATCTTAAAACTTATATACTATATGCATGCTTATGCTATTAGGCAATAACTTTATAAGTAACAGCAAGTTTTTCTATATCTGTAAGTCAACGTGTGTGTGTGTGTGTGCGTGTGCTATTGGTTACCATACTGTGCATACAAAATATATATATAATTATATACGTGGTCTTAGCTATATGTATATACCTACAGGTATTCAAAGTTTATGCGGTTGAGCAGAAAAGTCGCTCGGTAACATTATAATCAAGACTGTGCAGCCAATTGTATACAGTATTCTTACATAATGCTTTGGGTAATGGATAAATATTTAATTCGGCATTTGCTTTCTCATAGAGATAAGTACCAAGGAAACAATAAAATCTATGGGCAAATCGGGTGTTGAATGTGATATTTTGTTGAGCAACGTTCTTTCGGCGTTTATTGGATAAGAGGGATGGATCATAAGAGAGTGATGAATGCTTCTTCTGAATAATGCTTGAAATGAAAAGCTGGCGAACTGCTAATACTTTACAGTGTTTGTAGAGGTCAGTAGTTGGGTATCGGCACGGTAAGAAATAACTAACTTTAAGGACCGCTCTTTGAGCCCGCTCCAGTAATAACATGTGGGTTTTATGTTGTTCTAAATACTAATTACATATAATATCTTAAAATATAACCGTATTCAAGGGTCCCCGGTAAGCTCGGTTCTCCATACAAACGTAGTTACGCTCTCATTTTAAAACGTCTAGCTAGTTCGCTCTGAAACTTTGTTCTTAGAATAAGTTAAGGTATATGCAGGCCTGTAATTACTTTGTGTAGCTTCAGACACCATAGTAAAAAAAATAAAGCGAATTTATTTTTTTCATACAAAACTTGTTTTTGCTGTATTTCGTTTGTTTTATAAACTGAAGCCATATAAATTAATTACAGGCCTAGATATACCTTATGTCATTGTATATGCAAAGTTTCATTACAATACAAGACGTAATTTTAAAATGAGAACGAAACTCCGTTTTTATGGGAAGGGAAGGTAAAATTTGGCCGAGCTTGCTGGGGACTCTTAATCCTTGGGATGGTGTTGATTTCGATTTCGTGTTTCTTATTTTTAACCGACTTCCAAAAAAAGGAGGAGGTTCTCAATTCGACGGAACGTTCTTTTTTTTTTTTTATGGATGTTCACCGATTACTCAAAGACTATTTGACCGATTTCAAAATTTTTTTTTTGGTTTTATAGAAGGTACTTTCTAGTTGGTCCCATTTAATTTTGGTGAAGATCTGATGATGGAATCCATGAGGAATTGAAGGAACTCCTCAAATATTGTAGGCATACATATAGCGATTTTGGTATTATAAGAAACATAATAAGCATTTGCATTAAAAAAGTGTAAATTGGTGAAGTGGAACTGATGCAGAAGACCACAGAATGCCATCGGAACTCCTCAATGATAAATGATTTACGGGTGGCGAGAAAATATCTTGATTAATTTAGCTAAGCGACTTCATAGTCAGAAATTTAAATATTCCTGATGAGAATGGTACCATTGAATTGATTTGATGATGGAGCCGGAAGGTAGGCACCAGATCTATGTAATAAAATAATGTATGCTAGCCGTGTTTGGGCTTGTTCGAATCGTCACGAGATACACTTTTAAGTAACGATTAACTAAAAAGTGTAAAATAAATAAACTTTTAAACAAAAAAATAAAACCGACTCCAAAAAAACTAAAAAGTAAAAAATAACGCCATAATTCAGTTTCTTCAAATTACTTACAAGTAACCGTTTGTATACTCAATGTATACAGTATATACAATTAATGTTATTTTGGAGTCGGTGCCATCGTGTCACAACTTACTAAAATCGTCAATTTTCAATATTTTACACATTCTTTATATGGCACCGACGCCAAAATAAGATTAATTGTATATACTGTATAGATTGAGTATACAAACGGTTACTTGTAAGTAATTTGAAGAAACTGAATTATGGCGTTATCTTTTACTTTTTAGTTTTTTTGGAGTGGGTTTTTTTTTTATTCTATTATATTATTATTTTGAACTGTATTATTTTCTATGAAACACAAATTTGTATTTTTAATGTGGGAAAACTAACACCACATTACCTATCTATTGTGGCATAGATGCAAGTCAAAGCGCAAAGAAAAATACGATTGTTCTCGCTCGTGGTCACACCAGGACTCGAAGCCGGTAGCTCTCGATTACGCGTCGAGCGTGTCAACCCCACCACCAGCGAGCACTGTGCCAATCGCCTCGAATTTATCCATCCGCTTTGACCCATGTACCTATTTAAATTTTTTAAAGTGTATTATTTTGCTTAAAAGACGTTTGCCGTTTAATTTGGTTTTAATGTTTCCTTTTCGATTCGCATGTTGTGTTTAATAATGAGGGTAATATCACCACTCGGCGCCACCGTGACGTAAGGTCTAATTGACAAGAAGTGTCAAAATCTTGTGCTGTGATTGGCGGATGTGGACACTTCTTGTCAGTTAGACCTTACGTCATGGTGGCACCAACTAGCCTCTTTTATACCGATGTCAAAAATCTAGCAATCAAATCTAGACTAAATGAAATTTCAATATAAGAGTTTTTTAGCTGGTTTATGTTTGCGTCAGCAGTAGATAAGAAGCTAGTGATATTTCCATTTTAGAAAACCCTCATTGTTTAGACATGTTGTGTTTGCCTGTAAGTGGTTGTTACACCCACATCGATAAGTACACGCTGTATATTAATTTCTTAGTAGTAACAACCTTAAATAAATAAATAATAAAATTCCAGCAAAGTTAGGGAACGTACCGATACCACGTGACTCATTTTTTTACAGTTTGTTAAACCCTTCCCCACCCGGTCGGTGACCACCCGTGGTATTTGAACATAAAAAATTATGACAAAGGAAATTAAGACAGGTCAAATTTATGTTATGTGAAGTTTATAGTACCTGTGCTAGTGTTTTCATGGACCCATCGGCGATGCTCTCGCAACCGCGTAGCGACAACCGCCGAAGGAACCCGCCGCATCGCTGCGATATATTCTCTATCACGGGACCCTGAAAATAAAATATGATTTTTATGAGCAGCTTTGAGGTAATAAGACATTTTTCACCTTTCCCACTCTTTTCTCACACTACACTCTTTCTTTGAAATTACAGTTATATTATATTTTTCTTTCAGTCGTGTTAATCCGCAATGTTTTCGTACCTCTCGTGTATAACTCGATTTTCACGATACAGGCTATGCCTAGTGTGGAAGTCACTGTCAATAAATAAATAAATAAATATTTTTTTCTGATTTAGCGACCTTCAAATGTACAGACATTTCATTTTTACAACTTTATAATGGTATAGATAAGAGCCTTCAACTACAGTCCTACTTCTAAAAAAAATGTACGCCGTGTTTGATCATCTTATATTGGTTACTGACAAAGACAGACAGACATACAATTATACTGTTTTTAGTATTTTTTGAGAAAATAGAAATACAGCATCTGCGAAAATTTCAACTGTCTAGCTGTCAAGGTTCCTGAGATACAGCCTGGTGACAGACGGACAGACAGACGAATGGACAGCAGAGTCTTAGCAATCCCGTTTTACCCTTTGGGTTCGGAACCCTAAAAACAGTTTTTTGTTTGGTTGTATAACGATCTATTAATATTATAATTAATAAGTGCTTAGTCTACTTCTATAAATCAACCACTATATAACATTCTATACGCCTACGGGTAAAACATAGTGAGACAACCGCCATGTAATATTCCATCAATGAAACCTACCTATGTTTACCAAAATAAATAAATATAAAAAAATTTGTAGTATGCACGCTGCACTCTCTAATTTTGTATGCCTTTCGGCAAAACATGGTGTTTTTAAGTGATTTATAAAGCACCCATGTACCTACCTATGTTTTACAAACTAATTCATTCTTATTCTTAACAAGCAAGCAAAAACACGGCACCCTTGAAACCAGTATCAGTAGAAAAATATCTTAAGATTCGTATTTACCTCGACATCTCTTTGGAACTCGAAGAGATCTATCCGCTGCCAGTTCGAGCCGTCTAGTGCCAGAATGTTCCATAGCTTTGACACCTGCGATAAACATACTTAATTAATACATACTTATTAAACATGCGGCCGTAGTAGTCGCTCCCATTCCCATATCATCATGTCTGTAAGTACCGTCCGTACCTTAGCCCTGCATCGTCAAGGAAAAACCACGCCCCGGCCCCCGTGCCGGCCAATGAGCGTAATTTGTAATAAGGGACGCATTTATTGCTCGCGTGCATCAAAGAGAGAGAAAGCTAATACAGTACATGCTTGGGGTTTTTGGCGTAAGCGCCAGATGTAAAAATACAATGAAATCGAAGATATTATTGTGTTTTGTTAACATTTAAGTTAGTGACGTAAAAGATTTTAGGAAGAATGACATTTTTACATAATTTAGCCGTTTATTAATCTGTCGTTTGTACAAACTAGACAAAAAACGGAAAATGAAGACGCGTTTTCAAATTTATTTTCTATCGAGGAAATTTTAAACAAACGTGTTCCCGCGTTAGGCGCTCAATAGGTTATATAGTCAAAAAACACATATCTGAAAACCAGCTTGTTTCATATACTAGATTTAACAAAAATCTCACTAAAAAATAGCTTAAATTTTCGGTGCACCCCCTTAATAGACGCTGTTTATATCATCTTTTATGTATGTTAAAGTAGGATCACTGACCTCTATACATACCACTGGACAGGCTGCTGTCAACTTATTTTTGTATGTATTTGATCATCGCCATTTTGCCGCTGTAGGCAGATACGAGTGTCTATGGAACTAAAATAAGTGATGTCTGCAAGTCGACATCTGTAACTAATATATCGATTGTTCGTTATTACATCTAAGTTGGTGTCTGTGGGTGTGGGTGGGGGTGACTAGAAATGCTATTCTTAAGTTCATCACACACGGCGCAGATACTGCAATTTTCGTTTGCATGGAATAAATCAGGCGACTTTAAAGCAATTTAAATAGGCCAATATTGAAAAAGACTGCGTTTTAAATAACACCCTATTTGCATTTCTTAATTAATGATTTATTTAAGCCAAGTTACAGAAAATTAAATTAAAATAAATAATATTTACGTATTTTAGTAGGAAATTATAGGTGTCAAACTTAATTAAGTCACATGGTCTATGTAGTAGTAGCGTATCCGTACAGGCAATTTGAGGTTCCATGTTAGAAAAATGACATAAGTTCCATATCAATGTTGTACACTACTACATACAAGAGGGACTTTACTTAAGAGGATATACTAGTGGCCGTTCTTCCATACAAACGTAATCCCCCGTTTCCTCCCTGGATAATTGTCTTAGAGCAATTTCTTTTACAAATATAATTTATACAAACCTGCGCCATGTCCCTATGTTTTATTTTGCTTAACAATTAGTTTAGAAAATTTGTTTAGAACCAAAAACACTTATTTGAACGAACACGAGATAACTGTCCGAGAAATCAAAACCTGTGAAAAAGAAACAAATTACTTAGCACTTATACAAATTTGAAAATGGTTAACTTCGGTACTTATCATATGGCAGTGACAGTATATAATCACTTACCCTTAGAGCTTAAAAATATAGAGAAAGAAACATTATTCTATAATAAACTAAAGAATTTCCTGATTGAAAACTCGTTTTATAATATTAAAGAGTATTTTAGTTTTAAGGTTTAATATTGCTAGTGCATTTTACTTTTTTTAAGTCCTAGAATAAGTACTTTATAATATTGCCGTGCCCTAACAGGGTTTATGCTGATGATCTTATAACTAATTATATGGAGGTATACATATAATTAGTTATACAATCTTGTAAAAACCCATAAGTGCAATAAATGAATTATGAATTTATTTTAAAAATTAGAGGCACTAAAACTGCAAAAAGTGCCACCATCCGGCGCCATAAGCAGACGTTCAGTAAACAAATTTAACGAATATAAAAGAAAAACAGAAAACATAGAAGCATAGCCGAAGCCCTCGTTATAATATATGTGAAAGAAAAACTAAAATTAGTTCAGTTTTGGAAGAGGAAATAGGGTACTACAAAACCCTGATTTCGCCAATTTTTTGTAGGTCAGATCGTTCCGAGCTGCAGTTGTCCCTTTTGCACTGTAATACGGGGGATTTGAGGCGATGCGATAGCAATCGTTTTTAAAAATACTTAATTTCCAAAAGGCCCTTTGCTAGTATATCCTTTAAGTTTAATTAGTTCAATGGGACACTCTTTGACCGCGGGGGGCGCTTCAAATTCGTACACAAAATTAGCTATCAAATTTATTGGACAGTATATCCAGTGGAATAGAAATCAATTTTGCTCTAATAGAATCATTTTTTTGTGTTCCTGTGTTTTTAATGTGGGAAAATTAACACAACATTGTTATCTATTGTGATATAGAAGGTTTCAAAAATGAAGGTACGTACGGGGGTCAAAGCGGATGGATAAATTCGAGGCGTACAGCACGTTCTCGCTGGTGGAGAGGTGACACGTTGGACGCGTAATCCAAAGGTACCAGGTTCGATTCCTGGTGTGACCACGTGCGAGAGCCATCGTCTTTTTTTTGCGCTTTGATTTGTATCTATATCACAATAAAAATAAATGATTAACGTGTTTGAATCTATTTACCTGTGCGCAGCGGCAGAGCGAGACGACGTCCAAATACGAGAGGATGCGCAGGAGCAGCTCCTTGGGCAGCTTCTTGTTTATGTGGTACTCGTCCTCTCCGGAGAAACGAGCGATCTGACAGATAAACCGACATTTTATAATATGTTTCTGTAACAGACAAACTTCAAACATGTTTGTCGGATGTCAAATGACATGTCAAAAAGTAAGAAAATTATAGGATCCCAATAGATGAAAAAAAAAGTGTGGAAATATTCCTACAAAGATTAGAACCGAACTACATGACCAAACCAAAGCAAGGGACCAAAATTTATGGAAAAAAATGGGAAATGCCGAAGGTCGAAGAGGCGACAAATTAACTAATGTTAGATAAATTATTAACAAATAATAATTAATTTATAATTTATGAAATAATGTTGAAATTCCAATTACAATTTATGCTACTTTCGGAGCGATTATTTTCGAAATTAAACACTAAATATTATTTTTTAGAAACCTCAAAGTGTTTTTAGAAGACCTATCGAAATATGTGTCACACATTGATATTTGCTGTGCTAGATTTTTTTTTAAATATATTACTATCAAACTAAGTAGCGGCTTACACAAGAAACCTATGCTTCAAATTTCATTAATATACATCATATAGTTTTTAAGTAAAATGCCTGTGACATACGGACGGACGGACGGACATGACAAAACTATAAGGGTTCCGTTTTTGCCATTTTGGCTACGGAATCCTATAAAGAGGGTTATGACTTTTTCCTCTACCGCGGACGAAGTTGCAATCACCACCTTGATCGAATTGCGCCTAGGCGGGTAAAGATCCATTTAATTTGAATCATAGTTGGTTTTTAACACGCTTTTATTAGGTCGACCTGTATGTAACTAAACTCTGATTTTTAATTCAAGACCAAAATTTGACAGCTCTCATCTTGATGATTTAAACAACTGAACATTATTTCATAAAAATATGAATGAGAAATCCTGCAACCAGCAATATTAGGGTAAGTTTTATTGATGAAAATACTGACACTTAAACCAATATGCAGTGATCACAGCGAAAGTGCCCACGTTGATATAAAATTTTGGTCTTAAATTAAAAATCAGGGTATAAATAACTATGTAATGGAATCTAAGGTAACTAATTTAACCATCTTCCAAGGATCGTAGCGTCATGAAAATTGGCAGCTGTATGTAGTTCTGATGACAATGCGATAATATGGTACCGTCGGACTGATCTGATGATGGCGCCTGAAGATATGAACAGGAACTTCATGATGGAACATCGTATCATAGCTGGTGTTTGAATTTGTTAGAAAAGTCTTGTAAAGCGTATTTTTCTAGTGTTTTTTAAACTGTAATTTTTTTTCAGATCATATCCAACCGCATCTGATCATATACTTGACCATACATTCAATCGTACCGTCGTAAAGATAACAGGTTATTCACTCTCAATTGTGCTCCGTACTTAAAGACATGAAGGTACAGCAACGGAAGGGAACGACAGCCGAAAGCGGAGTAAACCAGAAAGGGGCTCTTACTCGCGCTCCATGGTAGGTGATCCAAGATTCTCCAGTGATACCAAGATTAGTTCTCGATTGACGATTTTTGTTTTGTAGGATATAGTAATGAAATGATGATAGTGATGATGATGAAATGAAGTAGGCATTTCCCTAGAGGAGACGACTGTTGAGAAGAATGCCAAAACAAACTCAACAGTCCGTATTTTTTTATAAATAACTCTTATCTATTACAATTACAATATTTGTACCTACTTAGCCTATCCTAAATAGACGTTGTAAGTATTAACTCAATGCGTATTTCTCCAAGCAATCAAAATATAATAAACAGATAAATAAATATAAACACAAGGGCAAAGGGGCAATCTTAATCTTACACAAATCGATCTAGTCCCAAACTCCGAACGCGGAGAAGAAAGACATAACCCCTCTTTTTTTTCGTCAGCGTAGTCAGGTAAAAAGTATCCTATAACCATTTATATACCCAGCTACCCGTGCACCAAAAATCGAGCGTATAGTAGAATCTACTGCTCTAACATTAGGTAAAGCAAATCTTACACATTTCGTTTTCTTAGCATTCAATAGCAGATTATTAATATTAAACCAGTCAAATACTTTAACTAGTATACTCTTAATTCCAGCATAGTCTGTTGTTTTTCGGTCAACTTTGAAAATGTATGATATATCAGCAGCAAATAGTACTATTCACAATGACTATCTACTATAGATGATAAATTATTATATAAACCAAAAATAGAAATGGACCTAAGATAGAGCCCTGTGGCACTCCTAGCTTAACTGCAGCTCCACTGGATTGGGTTCCATTTGCATAAGCTATTTGTGTTCTATTGCTGAGATATGAAGACATAAGGCTTAAGACATTTAAAGACAGGCCATAATGTTCTAATTTCAAAATGAGTGTTCCATGATCAACGCAATCAAATGCCTTAGAAAGGTCACAGAAAAACTCCAATTGCATCACAAGATTCCTCCCAGATGTTGTAAATATGTTTAATGAGTACAGATGCTGCATCAGCCGTATTTATCTATACACTATTATAAAGTTGTAAAAAACCGGCCAAGAGCATGTCAGATCATGCTCAGTGGTAGGGTTCCGATCGTGTTGGTATATCGATCTGAACGCCGGGCAATACTCGTCGTCGTTACCATCCCACATGACGAGAACCTCGTGAAGCAAGTACCTTGACTTGGCTAACGAGGTGACCGCCATTATGGAATGCAATCGGTTAACCGATTTGTATGAAATAACCGTCGGTTTCGGTAACCCGGTTTTTTCGCATACTAAAAATAACCGATTGCATTCCCTAACCGCCATGTAGTTAGTGTAGATAGTGTTGTTTGAGAATGTTGAGATGGATGTGTGGAGTGACGAGGAAATATCGGATTAGAAATGAGTATATAAGCGGAAGTTTGTTTGTGGCATTCAAAAGGTTAGGTCGGGCTGAACCGGTTCTACCCACCCCCGCAGTACTTGTGCCTTGCACACCGCGTTCCTACCCAACTCCAAGTGCCTGCGCATGGCATTCCAGTTTGTGTGTTTCATTACAAATTCAAATTAGTTCCTTCCAAACAGACTACACTTATCATTCAGATAAAACGCGAGTCCATTCAACTGATAGCTTATCTAGCGATTAAAAGTGTTTACAAACATAATCTACGTAATTTACTTCTGGTTATGTCGCAGAACACAATAAAAATATGTAAACCTGTGGTGGCTTTTGTCTAGTGACTTGCAATTTTTAGGGTTCCGTATCCAAAGGCTAAAACGGGACCCTATTACTAAGACTCTGCTGTCCGTCTGTCTGTCTGTCCGTCTGTCACCAGGTTGTATCTCATGACCCATGATAGTTATAATTTTCACAGATGATGTATTTCTGTCGCCCCTATAACTTAAAATACTAAAAACAGTATACTTTACACCTTCTACAATCACAGGATAGACCAAGAAAAAAAATTGAAAAAGTTATAATTTCTGCAAAGTACCCCCTTTGAAAAAACAAATAAAGGTGTACATTAAATACATGCCAGATGGGCCTAATGTGTAAAGACACTGTTTGAAAGCAAGACACAGGACTACAAAACCTTAATTTTCAAACAGTGTAAAAAAATATGTTATCTGTTCAGAAGTACTTTAGTAGTCTTTGTTTTTAAAATAATATAATTATTAACAAGGTAGTCTGGGAGTTTTCTTAGCTGCGTTTCTTTCCCTTCAGTAAGCCTCTTTTGGGCAACACTGATAGTTTATTTAAAAAATAAATAATTAAGCACTTCTGGAAAATGTGTAACTGTCTTTACACATCAAACACTTACAATTCCTGCTAGAGAGAGACATAAGGGTACATGGACAAGCCTTAGTAAAATGGTCCCCTTTCTTTGGGTACTGATCCCAAAAGTCCTTGATAACCACAGATTAAAAAACTATACAATCAAGGTCTGAGTCTAATAATAATCCGGTTTGGCTCAGCAAGAGTAATGTTGCCTGCGAAACTGAAGGTCCTGGGTTCAAATCCCGGTAAGGGCAAATATTTGTGTGATGAACATAAATATTTGTTCCTAGGTCTTGGATGTTTTCTATGTATATAAGTAAATATATCTATGAAATATATTGTCATCTAGTACTCATAACACAAGCCTTATTCGACTTACCATGGGACTAGTTCGATTTGTGTAAAAAATGTACTGTACTATTTATTTATTTATTTAATAAAATCCTGCTTTAGGATTTACATTCCAACATCCAAAAAATCAAACAGCCTGATTCAGTATTTTTTCCTCAAAATATGATCAACATGCAAATATTTTATTTTCGCAACTTCATACTGGCAGGCAAGTATAGATAAAGGGATTAATTTATCACAAATATTTTAAGTTCTAATTATATCCACAAAAACAACTTGGGGTCTCAGAGGTCACTTAGAATCAGCAAAGTAACTATAAAACAAGGTTAAATGACTATTCTTCTTGTACAACAATGTCACAAAGCAGTACACATAATTTTCCAATTAAATTTAAGTGACCATTTCAATATTTAAACAGAATGTTAATTATGAGCAGAAACATTTTGCATTCAGAAGGAGGTATAATTTAATAAGTTTCAAACATTCAGGTATGGCTGAATGCATAAAACATGTGCTTTTAGTAAAAAAATAATTTAAAAAAAATATGGTGATTATTTATTCTCATTTACAATTTATGTTCTTCAAACACTTGAGTCAAGGGTCATCCAAGGCCGTTAAATTTCACGGTCTACCTACATAACGGTATCATCGCACAGGTTAACGAACTCATGGGGTCAATACACTGGTCTAACAAAGGAAAATTACTTAATACGACGCCATTGCCAGAAAATTCCCAAATAAACCGGCAAAACAACTGCGGTCCTCAATTTATTTGCATAATAAAAACGCACTTGAAAAAAAACAAGTAAAGAAAACAGTTTAAAAATAGAACGCAACTTGCTTTGTTTATCATTCTGGCGATCTTTTGTGTCGTTGCTGTTATTGAGAATAAACTTAGTTAAATGCTGTTAAATATTAACAATCATCGCGTGGGAGAACAAAGGAATAGGGCATGTACTTGCATATAGGTACAGCTATGTCAGCTGTTTCTAATCAAAACGAAAACACAAACATGTTAGCTAAACGTCGATCGATGCATGCCTACCTCGAATTTACTCCGCCCTGAGTAACTCATGCTTGGGTACGGCGTGATCTTCGCCACACTGCAAAATTTCACTGACTCACTAGTCCTAAAATTTTCAATAACCGCTGGCGAGAGCGCACCAAACAAATATGGACGTCTTTGATTTGGTTTTTCCTAGTTTTTCTCGGTGTCCTTCGTTAAGAGCGCTCAAGGTGCGTTCTGAAGTTAATTTCATTTGACAGCTACGGACAGCTGACAGCTTCATGTTGTGTTTGTAACTGTCATTCATTTTGCTATCGAAATGAAATTTTAATTTCTTGAATCAATGACTATAGTGGGTAATTTATTACAAGCTGATATATTTTTATATTTATGGAATTTTTAAGAGATATTTTTTTATGATGAAAATATATTTGTTTAAAAATAATGGTTTTCGAACGTATATGACAGCTTGCAGGTACGATCAAAAACTTATTAAAATTAAAAATTTAAGTGTAAATACATATTATAATTGGAACATAATTATATTCTTTAAATACGTAACGATTTTAAAACTATAAATTCAGAAAAAGTATTAGGTCAATAATATTCCCAAACCGTTTGATACATAGTTATATATTTATTTTTCCTTATATATATGTACTATCAGCACGTCTAAAGTAGTTTTTTCAAAATAAAATTATTCTGCTCTGCTTACGAATTTCTTTCGAATATATCACTTTACGTATGTAGTAGGAATGAAATTAATATTCGATAACATTTGATTTTGCCTACGTACATTCCCGTTGTTGTATGTAGCTCTTGTCACCAGTGCAGTGTTATTGATAAGTATCTCTTTAGCTGTCTTTGAAGGAAGGTAACAGCAGCTGTATTCAAAAAACGCGCCACGACGGCGCGTATAAAAAACGTGGTGTACATAGCCCCTTGGTGTTTTGTTTATTTATTTATAGCTACCCATCCATATCAAAACCCCAGCTTGTTAAATAAAACACACACAAAAACAAGCGGCATACGGCCCGGGCCGTATACTATTGTAAAAATGAAATCTCTGTAACTTAAAGATATATTTAAAAAAATGGTTGTAACGGACTATTAGGAGGTCACTTTTTTATGTTTGTGTGTGTCGTTGTGGCTTCATCACGCCAAATCGGCTAAACGGATTTCAACTATTTTTGGTACACGGGTAGCTAGGTATCTCAGATGGTTATAGGATACTTTTATCCTACTATGCTGAAGAAAAAAAAGAGGTGTTATGACTTTCTCCTCCGCCAACGAAGTTGCGGGCACCTTCTAGTCTATCTATATATTAATAAAACTCATGAGAAAAGTCAAATAATGTAATAAATTATTGTCATCATCATAAATTATAACATATAAATTCAATCAATTATACCATCTATATTATTTTATTATACAAAATTATAATTACAAGCAAAAATTGTAACAGTCAGTCAAAAGGAAGTTAATGATGATAATACTAGCCTTAAGGCACAAGTTCGTAGCCGATCGCACATGCGCACTCCATCACACACACCAAATAAAATTGAACCTTAAAAGAAAGGAGAAATGCCCTCATTTTCAGTGTGGAGTGGAACTTCTTAGCACGCGGAAAATTGAACCTTTCCCCCTTACCATTAAGGTTCAATTTGGAGTGCGGCGGATCCGGCGGTTGCTGTGCGCGGTCGGCAACGAATTTGTACCTTAAGCTCATTTCAAGTGATAGCTCTATGATCGATCACCAATCGTTGTCATGATGTGGTAACGTCAAATATGGTAATTTGGGACGAACGGGGTAACAAGGAAAATAGTGTACAATTTCAGGAGTCCTGCAAACAATACTATATCATTTATAATCATACGTCGCACTCCTGCGGGCATTTTGCGGGCACGTCAGATGGTAAGGTTCACAAATAAATCAATCAATTTTCGAGTTATCAGAATAGGGTATTTGTACTTAGTATTTGTTACCTAGTATTTTGTAATATGCAATTCCAAATTCCTTAGTAACTAATGCTATAGCATTCGTTTTAAGCAATTTGGAAGTAAACCTACCTAACGCAGATTTCGCAGTAAATAAGGAATTTGGAATTAAACCTACCTAACTTATACGTTAGGTAGGTTATTTCGCAGTAAAGACAGTTGTCTATAGTTACCCCGCGTGTACCAAGTTCTCTCATTCGACGGTATATTGAAATAGGTCGACTAACATACCTAAATATCGCCAAAGAACATGATATAGAGTGGTTACAACCGGGTAAACTTTGAGTACTTGACCTTTTTATATCATTCCTTCTCTTTCTAGCACTATTTTCTCACACCATTTTTGACGCTAACACGTCCCTGAGAAGCAATGAGTGGGAAAACACAAATCGTCTATTCTATTTCTAGCGACTCACAATATACTTTCGGATTTACTACAAACTAACATAAAATTAATTAGAGTTAAAATACGTATATTTAACATTACGACTAGTACCAGAATAATACCGGAAGTGCGGTTTACCATGTTGTAACCACTCTATATTATGTTCTGGTTAAATAACATTCTAATCTCAAAATGCACATTTTCTGTTAGATACGGCTATGTTCTGAGAAACAGCAAATTTTCAGGCTCATGGATATAATTTTTTTAGGGTGTAAAAAATTAAAATTATATAATAAATTAAAAATAAATAAATTAAATTGTAGTTTCCCTGTAGATTCTGTTTACCACCGTCAGCTATTCCTGTGATGTTCCGTTTGTAACATTTCTGAAAAATAGGAGGAAAAGTTATAAAATAGAAATCATTTATTTTGACCAATTTTGATACATTCGGGACATTTTATTTTATGACGTATACCCTAGCCGAAATTTGTTTGCGATCGCGTGATGAAGTAACAGCCATTATTTCAAAGTATCTCTAACATACACATATGTATCTTAGGCAATATAAAAACGCCTGGTACACAGGCCAATCGCTGGTCAGTTTATGAATTTATAAAAACACTCATTCGCAACCGTGCACAGAAATGCATGTTGGTATTTTATGGTTGGTAAGTAAGAATAACATAGGATCAGCTGCAAAAAGATATGAACGATTAGCCCTTCAATAGAGTTGAGAGAAGATATTTTTGACGGACTAATTGCGTGTATCTTTTTGCAGCTGACTGTATTCATTTACTTAATCCTTATTGTACAACAGAAATTCTATCGTACAAAAGGGGAACTTAATGCCATAAGGCATTCTCTACCAGCCAACCTTAGGGCAAAGGAGAAAAATTTTAGGAGGCGGTGCTGAGACTTGTGGAACTACAATAAAATTAATAATATTTTCTTCTGTTTCCGCGATTATTACTCAGTCCTCCCGTGACCATGGAAAGCTGGAAAGCTTCCGAAACGTCGGGAACTAAAATGAGATAATATACGCGATATAATCCGTTAAATTGTTTTATTTCAATAAAATTAATAGTTTAAAAACTAGAAAAACAATCTTTTATAACTGCACGTAAAAATAAAAACTATGATACAATGTTCCATCATGAAGTTCCAGTTCATATATTCCGGCTCCATCATCAGGTCAGTTCGACAGTACCATATTATTGTATTGTCATCAGAACTACATACAGCTGCCAATTTTCATGACGCTACGATCCTTGGAAGATGGTTAAATTAGTTACCTTAGATTCCATTACATAGTTACATACAGGTCGACCTAATAAAAGCGTGTTAAAAACACATATCTTATGTAGATATATACTTAGAAACATGAATAGCATAAATATATATAATACATATACAGATATATATAAAACTAGATGGCGCCCGCAACTTCGTACGCAGAGGGGAAAAGTCATAACCCTCTTTTTTTCGTCAGCGTAGTCGGGTAAAAAGTATCCTATAACCATCTGGAGATACTCGGCTACCCGTGTGCCAAAAACAGTTGAAATCGGTTTAGCCGATTTTGCGTGATGAAGCCACAACGACACATACAAACATACAAAAAATAAAAATCTAATATTTTTCGTTTTAGTAAATTCGAAATAGTCCGTAACAACCATTTTTTTGAAAATATTTATTTATTTATATATTTAAACTTTATTGCACAAAACAAAAGTAAGTACAAATGGCGAACTTAACAAAAATATCTTCAATGTACAGACATTTCATTTTTACAACTTTATAATAGTATAGATATGTATATATATATATTGCAATGAAACGTATTAAGCAGATAAACTAAGAGTCTTCGGTTCTGCCAGCCTTGCATACGGACTTTTTGAATGCAAACTTATGTTTAATTGATTTTTGAGCCCGTTCTAATAATCTACTCGAATCAATCTATAAATATCTGTCGCGGCCCTAGCAACCGCAGATGCAGGGGAAGCGGGGGTGGGACGGGCCTAAACAGTTTGCCGCCACGCCGTCACCGCCCCCCGTACCGCGCCCCGTGCTCCCCGCTCTTACCATCCTACCTCGCACGCGACCCACGCGTCGCACATTTTATTAATTAAATATTCCAAGTAAACAATTGTGGAATATGAATAGACATGATGACTGAGTATGAAAATCAAAATTCTAATTAATCCGTCAGCAAGATAATAAAATAGTAGATTGTTAACCAAGGGTTGAAAGTGACCCATTTCACCCGAGATATTTCTGGCGCTCTAACAAAGTGAGAGCGCCAATAGGTCGAGGGTGAAATGGGTAATTTCACCCGAGTTAAACACTCTAAAATTATCATCATCATCATCGTCATCGTCATCCGTCATCCGTCATCCAACATCCATCATCATAATCATCATCATCGTCATCGTCATCATCATCATCATCATCTATCATCATAATCATCCATCATCTTCCATCATCATCGTCATCATCATCATCATCATCATCATCATCATCATCATCATCATCATCATCATCATAGCAATCGCAATCGCGATATGAAAAGCTTTCATTTTAATAATATGACGTAACTCAACTACTTTCCACCCTAGGGATAGAAAAGCTATTTTCCACCCGGTTAAATACCCATGAAAATTAAACTTTCCGAACAGGAGAGACGAAAAAATATTGGACACGTATTTGTTGCTTTTTGAAATTAATAAAAAACAACTAAGATACATCGCATTAAAGTTTAGGAGTGGGGGCTCGTGACGTCACTCCTAAGTAAAATTTGTACTTAGGAGTGACGTCACGCGTCATCTTGACTCACTGTATCGCCATTATTTTCCGATTATGTGAAAAATGAAAAAATACGTCTCCAATATTTTTTAATAATCTCCATGGCGGACTAATTATTAAAATTTTGTCATCATCCCCATTATAGTAAAGCCTGATCAGAAATATATGACAATTGAAAAAACATTTCAAAATTAACATCTGAGCTGACAGGTAAACAACTCAAGATGTCATTATAGTCTACACTTAACTGTTGCCATGTAAATCAGAATAATAGCGCCCTCTTGACAATCCATACTAATATTATAAACGCGAAAGTGTGTCTGTCTGTCTGTCTGTCTGTCTGTTACCTCTTCACGCTTAAACCGCTGAACCGATTTGGATGAAATTTGGTATGGAGATAGTTTGAGTCGCGGGGAAGGACATAGGCTACTTTTTATCCCGGAAAAATACCCTTATCCGCGATAAACGAATTTAAGGCGGACGAAGTCGCGGGCAGAAGCTAGTGGTCATATATTTCTGCGGGCCTATGATGGTCGCGTTTATCACGCGATAAAAGATATGATAACGCGCACTGACATACGTGTCAAAAGGTGATGGCAGCTATGTTATTTATTTATCGCGTGACAAACGCAATCATTATAGGCCCGTTGGTTTACCTTTACGTACAGAACATCACGCCTTATGTTTAATTTCTTACTAAGATCCCTATCGATGAGCTTACTCAGGTCCCTGGAGTCCGGGCACTTCTTCAAGTGCTCCGTGATGACAGTCTTCAGTGCTGCATTCTCCCCCGCCAGCTTCATGTTGGTCTCTTTCAGTAGTCGGTTCTCTTCTTTAAGCCAGTTCATTGTTACTTTCTGCTTCTGCCTGAAAAAGTCGGTTGTATTTAATAAATACTAGAAGGTGCAACTTCGTTCGCGGAGGAGAGAAAGACATATTTTTTTGAGCGTAGTCATAGGGTATAAAGTATCGTATAACTATCTGTGGATAGTTGGATACCCACCTACGCATGTACTTATAAAAATAGTCGAAATCTGTTTAGCCAATTTGGCGTGATGAAGCAACAACTACACATTGGGGCTATTCATAAATTACGTCATATCAAGGGGGGGGGTCTGGTCATCGGATGATGGTAGCATGACGAAGGAGGGGGAGGGGTCATTCCCAAGATGACATCATCTTTTGCATCTTTAAAAAGTGCTTCAATGAGTAAAAACCGGTCAAGAGCGAGTCTGACTCGCGCACCGAGGGTTCCGTACAAAGTTTCACTTATTCCGACTTAACTTGCCGCTTGAGTTAACTTTGCCTCTGGTATCTATTTCCTCGATAAAACGAAATTTGTTCGAAAATGTACAGATCAAGCCCTTTCATATGATATCCCACTTCTCCTAGTGACTAGACTTTTAATTTTTGCTACTTTTTATCCCGGAAAAATACCCTTATCCGCGATAAACGAATTTAAGGCGGACGAAGTCGTGGGCAGAAGCTAGTTACTAATAAGTCAATCCGAGGGTCGGATTATTCACGAATAACAATTGTCTAGTGCAGAAAATTCAAATACGTTGATAACCCTAAAGTGTACATACAATAGGTCCGGACACACTCGTAGGACTGACCCCGAGAGTGAATTTATGTGTATTAAGTACCGTACCATCCGGGAAATCCCGCATTCAATAAAAAGAATTCATAATTTTTGGTTGTTATAATATAACCACTCTTAAGTGTCCCCGGCAAGCTCGTCCGAATGTCACCTTCCCATACAAACGGAGTTTCGTTCTCATTTTAAAACTACGTGTTGGATTGTAACGAAACTTTGCATATACAATGAAATGAGGTATATCTAGGCCTGTAATTAGTTTATATGGCTCCAGTTTATAAAACAAACGAAATACAGCAGAAACAAGTTTTGAGTGAATAATTGGCTGTATTTTTTTACTATGGTATCTGGAGCTACATTAACTAATTACAGGCCTGCATATACCTTAACTTATTCTGAAAGTTTCAGAGCAAACTAGCTAGTCGTTTTAAAATGAGAGCGTAATTACGTTTGTATGGAGAACCGAGCTTACAGAGGACTCTTAATTATTCTCTTCCCGCGAAGTGTAGGTAAATAGGCTCTGTCTATAAGATTCACCTTGGAGGCCTCCATTCAACAAAAAAGTTACCTGTATCTTCTAGAAGCAGCAGTCCTCGGCTCCAGCATCTTCTTTTTATCCGCTTCTTCATCAACAATCACACAATCGTCATCTTTCTCCTTACTACTTCTTCTTTTCACTGTCTTCTTATAATTCCCACTAACCTTGTTCACATTGAATGGCACTATTGGTATCTTTTGTAAACTATTTGTGATTAATATTGTATTAGGATTAACTATTGTAACCGGTACTAGAGTTCCGCTAGGTATTGTTGATATGGGTACTAAATTTTGCATTATCTGTGTTTCTATTAATTTATTCGTTTCTGTAGTTTTTTTTTCTGCTTTATCTGATAAAACCTTCTTAAGTCTTTCTTTAGTTTCATCTTGGATCTTACTCTTATCGTCTTCAACTGGTTTCATTCTAACATGTCTACCGTCTGGTTTCTTGATAATTATCTCAAAATCTTCAAAATCTGCCTTCTTATATTTATCCTGAGGTTTGCTTAAGTTCTGATAATTCCTCTTAAGCACTTTGATTATTTGCTTATCTTTGTCTTCTTTATGTTCTTCTAAGCTGTCGACTACAAAATCTAGCGATTTCTGACTCATTATAGGAGGCACATTATCCAGTTTATCAGTTAGTAACACGTCTTTAGTAACATGTGCATCCTTTATGACAGAATCTGTGTATGATATTAAAGTTCTTGGTATATTATGTTTAGAGGTTTCAATGTTGAGGCCATCTTTTCTTATTTCCACGTTACTATGTATTTTGATAACGTTGTTCGTGTATGAGACAGTTTCATTTATTTCCGTATTGACGTCTTCGTGTCTGACGATGGAGACATCATCTGTGGTGGTCACTTTGTCCAGGATATCCTGTTTGCCGACGATCCTGCTGATAGTTGTGACCTCGTTCGTCAGTTTGGATATTGTGGTGGTTGCGTATTCTTTGACGGCGCCGGATTCGTCGCTTGATGATCTGGAAAGAGCAATATTTTATAAGTAGAATGATTTATTAACTTTTAGCGGATCTGAAGGAGCACAGTTGCTATGCCAGCTCATGTTGCAGTACATGTGTACTTATGTATGTATGTATGTAATCACTTTATTGCACATAAATTAATACAAAAAAAATGTATTTACAATCACACAGATATGTACAAAGGCGAACTTATCCCTGTGAGGGATCTCTTCCAGTTAACCTTTAAGCACCTTGTACTTTGTCCTAATGTATCGCTTGTCCTAACGCATTTTTGAATGAAACTGTAAACTTTTCAGGATTGTTATAAAACAATCCAACCTAACCTAATCTATATGATGATCCTTTAAACATTTCTGAAGAATTTAATATTTCTGAAAAAGAATTGTTAGGACAAACAATACATTAGGACAAACGAAATTAGGGATTCCGAAGGAACGTGTACTTTATTATGAGCACTAGAAAAAACCTCTCCTACCTCTCCTAGCGACACGGACTTCGCGCCAGTCACTCGCGAGACACTATACTGTATTAAACACTGCCAATAAACAAAAGTGCTAACCTACGGTCATTGCTGACCCTGAGCTGGCCTACCCTAGCGCTATACATCTGCGCACTGATCTCTTACTTAAAATGAGGGTTTTCTAAAATGGAAACATCACTAGTTGACGCCACAGTGACGTGACAGTAAACTTTTCAGCAGGGTTCAAGGATATACATCGAATATATGTCATAAATATCCGATATATTGATATTTATAGTAAACTGGCTTCTGCCCGCGACTTCGTCCGCCTTAAATTCGTTTATCGCGGATAAGGTTATTTTTCCGGAATAAGAAGTAGCCTATGTCCTTCCCCGGGACTCAAACTATCTCCATACCAAATTTCATCCAAATTGGTTCAGTGGTTTAAGCGTGAAGAGGTAACAGACAGTCAGACAGACAGACAGACACACTTTCGCATTTATAATATTAGTATGGATAGTATGGATATGGATATTGGATATTTTCGAACCCTGTTTTTCAGGAGAAAGACCTTAAGTCTAGGTTAGTGACTGGAAGGAATCCAAGAATAGACCATCGGTTCTACAAGCAATCTGCCCATTGCCACTTCAGTTTTGCTATGCTACATAGGGACAAGATGGCGGCTCTGTAATGCAAATAAAGCTATACTCCAATGTTACCTGCTGATTGTGATGTTCCTCTGATTATTGCTGGTGTATAGAGCAGCATCTCCGTCCATGAGTGGGAACACCATCTGTGGGGTGTGGAGCGTGTCCACGTCTTCTGACGTGCCTGCTGCAGCTGCTTCCAGAGATAGGATACCGGCTCTGAGACAAGTTAAAAACAATGTGCATCATGTGTATTTCCTGCAAATTATAATTTGGCTCTCTTCAAAGCAAGCATGTATAGGCCCTAACATAATTTTTATTTTAGGACTACTGAATTTTGTGTAAGATGGTGTCTTGCTATTTATTAATTTTGTTTATTATCTATTCTATAACAAAGTTGTAATATAATTTGTACATTAAAGATATTTACGAAAAAGTAGTAAATGCGGATTATGATGTTTTTTCTCTTTTGCAAATGAAGTTGCAAGCGCGTTCTAATATAAAATACTATTTTATACGAAATATTTGTTAAAATAGCTGTTGCCTGCGACTTTAACCGTGTACAGATGCAATTTATAGCCCATGTGTTATTCTTATATCTAAATAACATTACTGGAAAGTTTTGTTGAGATCCGAATCCGTTAAGGGATTATATATTCTGTAAATAAGCCACAAGGGCACTTTTAGAAGTCTACCAATATTTTTCAAGTTGAGAAGAAAGCCGATAAAGTCAAAATGTCACGTGTCATGAAAAACTTGTCCAGCTATAATAAATAATCAGTACTTAGTCTCCATGGCACGTTTGAAGCCCTCATCAAATGGGTTGACATTCTGCAGGTCCTGGAATAGCCCCACTTCCTCGCAGTTGCGGATGAAACGTGTTGGAGTTGGAGTCTGGTCCGCTGCAAGTATTTTTAAATATCATGTCCAACCAAAAAGTAAGATATGTGTACTATTTGAAGATCTAATATTTATTTTTTATTTTTTCTATGTTAGTATGTGTTGTTCTACCTTCATCACACCAGAACGGTTAAAAAGACTTAAAGTATTCTTCACTCAAATCCGCTGAATAGATTATAACCAACCATTTATGGTACACGGTAGCTGGTCATCCATAGATGGTTGCACAATACTTTTTACCCAACTGCGCTAAAGCCAAAAAGACATTTATGGCTTTTTCCTCCTCCATAATCGAAATTGCGGACACCTTCTTGTTCATAATAAAACTATTTAAGCTAAAGTTTTTACTAAACAGTAATTTTTAAAAAAACACAAGTGACGCTTTATGGTCAAATACTTTAGTCTGTTCCTTTATGGAAAATTAATAAATATATATTTCAATACAATATACCACAGTATTGTAGTATATTGTATTAACACCACTGATGACATTCAAGGCAGTATACCCTACGATCACAACCTGATCAAAAACAATTTAAAAAAACTTACCGACAAATGCCGCCTTCTGTTCCATACCCAGCTGTAGTACCATATCATGTTTCTTCGTGTGTACGTGCAAGTGGTCTTCATTTGTGAACGTCATGCCGCAGTTCGGCATAACGCACGCAAACGGCTTCTCCGGTTCCACCATTGTAATACCAAACAATTAAAACAAACAATTATTGAACCAGGAAGTCGATAACTCCGACGACTATTATTGCTCGTCTCATCTTACTTGGAGATCGTCCTTTTTAACCGTTTAATGTTAGCAACACAAGTCTTAATACGATTAATCATTGTTTAATATAAGGATTGATAAGGAAATACAATAATTGTCCGATAAACATTCCACAACTCCGAACTAATGTTTCCTGTTGGATTTGATTTTGACGTTTGACTTGACGACTGAATGACGTTTATTAATATCGTTTGAGTTAACATTAAAAGCATTGGACATGAATGTTGTGATGAAGGGTTCCGTTAAAAAAGATGAACAATTTAATGAAAATGCAATGTATTATTAATTACTCAACAAGATGAATGAAATCTTATAATCTGGGTGTCGTTGATTAACATACAAAAAGTTAAAGATTTTATGAACGCAAATGGCTCAGCACAGACTTATTTAAAGAAATACTCATGTCGTTATAGGCTTTTTTATATTATTTTTGCTATTTAAACAAATAAATCAGTTACACAAAATAATGAGGCTCATTTCGGCATTTGATTTCATTATTATCGTATATAATGTGCTCAAGTTATTAATTTTATCTACATGTAAACAGTAGGTACCTAAATAATAATATAATGCAAGAGTAACAAACAAGAGTATTCCTTATTAAATAAAATTGCATTGGTCACTCAAGATACAAGAATATCATACACAAACAACAATAAATCATTTAAGATTAATATGATTTGATAATGGTGTCCATAAAATATAAACTAAGAATAGTTAAAGAGTAATTTTGGGTGGCTATGACTTTTGGTGCCGCCAGCAAAATAAGAAGTGTATCTTTCTGGGACATATCCGTGAATTTTTATGCGGCGTATCTGGTGTTCCGGGAATGGTCCGCTCTCCTGGTTTCTCTTAAAGATTGCGTGAGCTGGGGATCTCTTTTTGCGAGGTGATTCTTGCATTTGCTGAGTCGGGAATGGGTCTACGTAACGCCTTCCGTTGATATCTGTTCCGTCTGCTGTATAAAATAAATTCAATTAATTATTTGAACAACAAATCGAACAGTTAAGTAACTAGTAACAACCAACAAAGAAGATCAAACTGATATTAGTGAGTTTCGGAATTATTTTAGGGAAGTATTACTGATCTTAATGTCAACTGAATACCCAGACTGAAAAATAGTGTTTTTTTTTATTGTTGTTCCCGAAACTTAAAGAGATTGGAACTTTACTTTTTACTTCGAATTATGTTCCACAAAATTTTGGCCAGTGTAAAATGGGTATTATATTGAATTCACCCAACGCAAGTGAGATACATACTTAGAATATGCTTAATCGGTAGCAAATATTAAACCCTAAATCCGTGTACACTCCAATTTTGATTCATATAAAATCATCGGCTAGAGTCTTTATGAACTTACCTGCGCCTCGGCTGTTGAATATACCAGGGGCTGGTTGTCCTTGCTGCTCACCACCCACGTTGGTCTGCTGTATACCAGGCATGCCGACGACTGCCGGGTTAGGTTCATTCTGCTGTCCCTTCCAGGGCCTTCAAAAAACATACATTTTTACAATAAAAATGCTCATCATCATTCATCATCAGTCGCAAGCCTATTTAAACAAGCGTTGAACTAGAAACTAGCTGGGAATAGGAAAAGGTGAGCCAGTTGCCGAAGACCGGAATGGCGAAAGAAACTTGGAACACAGAACCCTAGCAAAGGGTGAAAATATTTAGACGAAAAGATCACTTGAAAGATGTCCAATAGTGTACAAAGAGCAACTCACTTAAGTGACCATCTTTAGGCCTTATGTTAATGTCCATAAGGTCACAAAAGTGTGTGGCTGATGGTACATAGGATCCCAAAAAATACCAATGGCTCGCCCTGTGCTACACCCATACAAGGGCCTTCCACGACGTTATTTATTCCACATTTTTCTGGGTTTCCCTAATCCTTGCAGCAAATGTTGGATCATATTGTATTTCTCCCAGCAAACATTCACTCTCATGTAACTGACATTTCGAAAGTGCTTGTAACTAGGCCTACTTGAATGAAGAATATTTTGATTTGATTTGATTTGATTTGATTTACACCAGATTATCAATCTGCCTTATAGGGAGCTACGCTACATCTACCGGTGCGTGGTGGCTTCTTATCTGATCTACACAAGTAGTCATCAGAAATTAGTAACTCCTCTTACTTGTCAGGGAACAGCTCCCCAGGTTGTCCCCTGGTCTGAACGATTCTCTCTCCATTTACTTCAACGACGCATCTCAGACGAGCGCAGCACGTTGGGAATTCTGCAAAGAAAATGACAATCCACCTTAACTTTCAGGTATTCATAGCTGTCATGTCATAGATTGAAAGCAAATATTTGACTTAAGTATTGAACCATCATCATGCCAACTCTTAGGCGTCAAGTGTACACTAATGAGCATAGCTCTGCACGAAAAACTGCCAAACGAACGGTTGCACGCTTTCACCATCTATCGGCTTCCGGCGATCATAACATATCCTGCTCGTCGATCCATCTTAAGAACGGCCATCCAAGCTGCGCCTTCCGGTTCGTAGTCTCCATTCGAAAACCGTATCATTAGAATTGTGTTTGTAAAAGTAACGTTTTAACCGGCGCTATTTATAAGCACTCACCAACATTCTCATCTTCAATATATTCATGACATTCCAAAGCATTTTCAGGGATTTTCGGTTTTCGACAGCTGAAAATTGAAATAAATTGCCGATCACACTCAGCTCAAGCATGGCTTTAAACTATTATTGATAAGAAATATGCAGTGGCGGAGCTATTGGAGGATATACGATGCTGTGAATCAGGGCCCTCAAGATCTCAGATCTAAGGTCCTGACCAAAAAAGCTTAAACTGACATGGGGCAATCTTTCCTGTTGCACCGGAGTCCTTGGTTTAATTGTTAGTTACGCCACTGGAAATATGACACTGAGATGTTTCTCACCCAACCGCAGCTATGAAGTACTTTCCGTCTCTGATTTCACATCTGTACCGGTGGCAGGTATAATGATCAGACCACTCTTGCCACGGTTGATATCCTTTTCTTGAGTACTTATCCACACATGCTTGATCTAAACATAATAAATTAACAGATCATGAATTACATAAGTGAGGCCAAAGTCAAAATTCAACTATCATTAACCTGCGGCTTCGCCTAAATGGTCGAGAACTGAAAGCTTTTATTTTAATTATTGATTCCCCATACAAACTCCCACCCCCCTTTTAATCCTCATAAGGTATTTTTTGCGTTCAAAACTATCATATGTCCTTCCCAGGGTTTCAAACTATTTCATACCAAATTTTATTTAAATCGGTTCAGCGGATTAAGCGCGAATAGGTAGCAGACCGAGTTACTTTCGCATTAATAATATTAATATGGATAATATGAAATTACACGATGGTAAATTATAATGATGGTATCACCCCACAAAGTTAACGGTCTCGCCCACAAATCTCGTTCAGCTTTTTTTATAACTTAGAAAAAATAAAATAAGCTTACAACTGACGTCTTCAGCGAATATGGTAGGTAGTACCATATATGTCAAAAATAGCAGCCCAATAAACTGCATTTTTAATACGACAAGATTGCCTGAAACAAATGAAGACACAATACAGTTCTCGGTGATGCAGAGCACAAACTCTTACTGAACTAAATTCGCATTTCGCAGAGTACTAATACTTTTTCCTCGAATCAATATTTACTAAACAAACGGGCATTCCACACATGTTAATGATTGAGTATATTTTTCATTGTTATGAGAAACACGAATAATTTCCGCGAAAGAATTCAACAAACTATGACTCTTCTTGAATTCACATCCATTTCATGTTTAGTACACATCAAATGACAGTCACAGAAGCTAAGAGACACTCTTTAAAAAAATATCCATCATTGTGGAAAATTACTTAAATTTGAATTTAATAGGACTTAAAATTTTTGTGTTATACTATTACTGCACTATGACGTGCACTGTTGAAAAAATACTGGGTATGTATTTTATTTTTGGCTTTCTCCTATATCATTGATTCCCGGGCAGGATCACAAAGGTATCGTAGATATAAAGTATTTGAATGTATTTGATGTTGCAGTCGAGATTCTATTAAATTTATCTATAATATTTAAAAATATCTTACTCATTGAGATATGTCAGCAAAGCCAGAGTTCAAGAAAAAATGAAGGATTGTAAAAGAACGTTAAAAAAGGCATTTGCGAGTATGCATTTTGTTTTGAGATACCATTGTCTTGTATTTCATTGAAACTTTCTTAGAATACATTACAATTGAAGAATCAATAAATGCAATGCAAGCCAGTATATGGCTGCAAAAACAGATGTATTTTTTTTACTTTAAATTAGAATTCTAAGACACCATGAGCATGAATATTATAATGACGAATTGTTAAATTCGTTAACTTTAAATTTACAATAAAAAAATGAATCTCACGAGAAGAAGCGCCCCAAAAACCACCTTCGTATGTGGAGAAGAAATATAATATGTCTTCTCTTTTATGTCTTTAACGTGCCTAGTTGGGTAAAGTATACTACCTTAGCAAAAATTGTTGATATCCGTCCAGCCGTTTTGGCGTAGTGAAGCCGCAAAGACACATATATTCATACAAACATATATATACTGGTTTAACACGTTAATTTTCACATTGCGCGATGTCGCGAGAAGCAGCCTATTACGCTGTAGCCGATCACGGGACGTCTCGTGGTGGTCCCTTACGATTCTGTCCGAGCCATGAAAAAGAGGCCGTAGCGTATTGGCTCCCAGTGCTAGTTTTGGCAACTATGGAAGGGAATTACCTACTAATCAAGGGGCGTGGCCTGTGGGTACACATCTTGCCATTGTTTTACTTGTTTTAAATTAACCGATTTGTAATTTTGGCCATCTATGAAAGTTTAACAGTTTGGCTTGGCAATGAACGCGGTACAAAATCCAAATGCCGTACAGTGGTAATGAATCCAACAAAAATCGTAATAGCGTGATCTGCAAACGAGTCTAATAGTATGAGCATTGCACGGCCTTATCACGTCAAAACAGTTGCATGAATCTTAGCCAATTTTTATACAAGGATAGCTATACATCCGAGAATGGTCATAGGTTACTTTTTACGCGGCAGCACTGAGCAATGAAGGATTATGACCTTCTAGTACAAAATAAGAAATAAAATATTTTTCGATTCACTGACCTCCGAATAATTTATTTCACTTATTTTATGAAATATATTTAATGTGCAGTCATTTTATTTTTAAAACTTAATACTTGTAATGGTATACATAAATGTTAAAAACAGGAAAATCGTTTTGAGGTACTTTTGAAGTACCCCAAATTTAGCTAACGCTTGTCTTAAAATATTTCTTTAATTACGACAAATTTAAGCGATTTTAATTTTATCTCAAACATCCCTGTGTATTATCTGTTTACTTCTCGCATTCCATCCAAATTCCAAACGTCAAGTCAAAGTGAAGTCAAGTTAAGCCCAATATCAATTCGATAATACGACGATAAAATTAATTAACTTACATTTAAACTAGTATATAATTAATTATTAAGCAGAGTGCATCACAGCAAAATCATAAATCGCAGATGAGGTAAGTAGTACCAGATAAATCACCTACATTTCTGTGCAAATAATGTTGTTTGTAAATTCTTCAAGGGAGTTCATTTCCTTATTGGATTTCAATGCATTTTACGAGAATTGATATTGACAAAATTAGAATTGTTTCTGGAAATTCATTTTTAGTTCTCTAAGCGTTAAAAATCCACGGTTTTTCTAAAATTTTGATTGTATACCCACTTTAAATAATTTTTTCGTGTACCCACTATAAATTTTGCGTGATAATTCGTAGTAAAAATCTGATACCCAAAGCATTTTTTGGTTTAGAAATTTCATAATTTTAATTCCATTATTACCCGAGAATATTTAGAACATAACTTGTTCAGTAGTGGGACCAAAAAGATGAAATATTTGGTTCTGCTGTGTCATTTATTGGCCGGTTTATAAATAGATGGCGGTTTTTAGACATGGAATTTAAAAAGAAAACTGTACAGAAACATAATAAATTTAAAATCAACTTGACAGATCACATAAAAAGTGTTATCTTGGTTGTTCCCATTTTATTTAAACTGCTTTTTTATTCTGTGCCTATAATTTAAGTGCAATGAAGGGTGAAATACTTAATTTATATGAGGTAATTATTGCAAACTCTTTGCAATAAATTGTTGATATTCTCCTTCTGTACTATATCAAAGGTATCCGCAACTTCGTCAGAGGAGGAGAAAAACAATATTACTCTCTAATATTTTCTTCTGTTTCCGCGATTATTACTCATTGAAATAAAACAATTTAACTAAAATGAGATAATATACGCGATATAATCCGTTAAATTGTTTTATTTCAATGAATATTACTCTCTTTTTTATACCCAGCTACTTGTGTACCGAAAATAGTTAAAAGCTGTTTTGGCGTAATGAAGCTACAACAACAGGTACAAACATTCATAAAATAAATAATAAATGTTTTTCGATTTAGTGACCTCCAAATAGTTTGTTACAATAATTTTTACGAAAATATCTTTTTTTACAATAGTACTAGGAGGTGCCCGCAACTTCGTTTGCGGAGGAGAAAAAGTCATAAGCCCTCTTTTTTTCCTTTAGCATAGTCGGATAAAAAGTATCCTATAACCACCTGGAGAAAAGTTGAAATCCGTTCCGCAGATTTAGTGTGATGAAGCCACAACGACATATACAAACATTTCATTTTTACAACTTTGTAATAGTATAGATAGATCAGGGGTCGGCAACCATTTGAGTCTAAAGAGTCAAAAATTACAATATCCAAAATTTCAAACTTTTTAAAGAGCCACAAAAAAAAATCTTGCCAACAATAAATTGTACTTTTTGCTAAAGAAAGTAATCTATAGCTGCAGATTCACATCCAGAGAGCCACATGTGAATCGCGAGCCGCATGTTGCCGACCCCTGAAACAAAGCTGCGGGCACCTTTTAGTAGACAGATATAGTAAGCAGAAATTTATATCATACATATTAATAATAATAATAGCCTTTATTTCCGAACAAGGTTTTACATAATACTTGATTAAAATCACATTACAATATGTCCCTTAATTCAGTGTGGCTCTTGGCGTAGGCCTCCTCCAACAATCGCCATTGGGCTCTGTCGCTAGCTACCCTTGTCCAATATGGCCCCAAAGTTAGCCGAAGATCGTCGTCCCATCTTCTTATAAGGCGTCCCTGCCGCCTAGTGCCATCTCTCGGGTACCATAGAGTGACTTGCTTACTCCACTTATTTGTTTTGACCTGCCCATCCCCATTTTAGGTGGTTAATCCGAGCCAATATGTCAGCCAGTTTGGTTTTCTCTTGTATTTCCTTGTTGGTCATCTTGGTCAGCGGGCAATGGAGAGAAGCTTGTTGGGAATAAACTTATGAGAAAAGATAACCAACAAGGAAACATCATACATATTATTCTCTACATAATATCGGCCTGGGTGGGTATCAGTGGGCTGGCCACTTAGCAAGAACAACTGATGGAAGATGGACCAATAAAGTCACTTAGTGGCCGGGACTACCAGGCTAGAGAAGAGTAGGGAGGCCCAGAGCGAGGAGGTCAGACGACATTATTGCCAGAAATCTGGAAGGACATGGAGGAGGCCTATACCCGACAGGGGTCCTTAACATCCATTAGATAAAGAAAATTAAAAAAAAGTCGGAATAATATGTAGTTAAGGAATAATAAAGGCTTATTAATAATGATATTGGCCTGGGACAATGAATAACGAGTTTAAAGGTCGGACCATGCTCAATGTAGGGTTCCGCAGCCGTTTAAAGAAAAAAATGTACTTCAGAGGAAAGAAATACGATATTAAAAGAAAAAACGAACCAAAGAGCGTATCTCCCCAGCACTTACGTCCTTTTGCTGAGAAGCGCAGTTTTTTGTCAATATCATGTCGAAAACAATTTTTGTTGGAAGTATTCATTAAGCTTTATGTTTGTAATTTTTTTCATATTTTTAAACATACCGTTTAGTAAATAGAGACTGATTTTTATTTTTCAGCAAATATCAGCGTGTGGCACATTATTCTACAGTTCATCTAGAAACATTTTGACGTTTCTAAAAATTTTTTTTGATTTAGTGAATATTTTTGGAAATATTTGCTCCGAAAGTACCAAATATTGTGTCCCCCCCCCCCCGTATTTTGTAAACGGTATGTTTAAAAAATATGAAAAAAAATATGAATATAAAGCTTAATAAATACTTCCAACGAAAATTGTTTTCAACATGATCGGACATATCGTTTTTTAGTTATTGCCAAAAAACTGCGCTTTTCAGCAAAAGGACGTAAGTGCCGGGGAGATACGCTCTTTTGTTAGTGTTTTTTTTTCGTATTGTATTTTTTTTCATCTGTAGTGCATTTTTTTGTATGAACGGCTGCGGAACCCTACACTGAGCATGGTTTGACATGCTCTTAGCCGGTTTTTTTTTTTATACTACTAAGTTGGCAAACAAGCGTACGGCCTGCCTGATGTTAAGCAGTCACCGCAGCAGCGTAAGCAGTTACGAGCCTGTTGCCGACTCTTTAAGAACCTATTCACTCCCCTCTTGAAGAACCCCATATTGTAACCTCCAGGGAAAACCGCGGCAGGCAGGTCATTCCACATACGGAGTGTGCGCGATAGAAAAATTCCTTTATAAAATAAATAAAATAAAATTCATTTAATTCAGATAAATTAATCCATATTTATCCTTTGATACCGTACGGTGCGCGACCATTTTGGTTCCAAGGTGTGTGGATGAATACCCTGCCGATGGCGAGCGGTGCGATGGTAGAAGGTGGCTGTAGGCATCATGTCGAACAATTCTTCGGAACACAGCCCATTATACAGGCGGTAGAACACACATAAAGAGGCGAAGTCTCTCCTTAGACTTAAAGGTTCAATACCGTTTGTGAGCGTGGGATCGTCAATAATTCGTACAGCGGGGTTTTGAACTGAGTTAAGAGGGCCAAGCTGATATCCAGGTGCTTCAGCCCAGAGGTGACAGCAGTACTCCATATGGGGACGGACCTGCGATTTGTACAGCAGCAATCTTTGCCCAGAGGTGAAGTACCGCTTCGCTCTATTTAGGACACCCAGCTTTTTTGATGCCAGCTTGGCCTTCTCTTCCAAGTGTCTTCGGAATCGAACGTCGCTCGAAATATCAATACCTAGGAACCCAATGCTCTTCGAGATGGTGAGAGCCGTGTTCTGGAATTGTGGGGCCACAGTAAATGGAGTTTTCTTAGCGGTAAACGCGCAAATTTGTGTCTTGGTGGGGTTAAATTGAACTAGGTTTTCTCGACTCCATTCGGAGACTCTGGATAGAGTGCTCTCGATTTCGGACACAAGTTGTTCGCGACTTTCTTCCACAATGGAGCGAGGGATATTTGCTCGGCCTGTGTAAAGTGCATCTCCGGTACTGTCGTCTGCATAGCAATGAATGCTATCGGTGGACAGAATGTCATTGATATGCAGCAGAAACAGCGTTGGAGATAGTACGGAGCCTTGCGGGACGCCAGCGTTAATAATCATGGTTTTGGAGCAGCTGCCATCAACCACGGCTTTTATGCTTCTGTTGGTTAAAAAGCTGGCGACCCATTTGCACAGACCCTCGGGCAGTCTGTAAGATAGCAACTTCGATAGAAGACCCCGGTGCCAGACCCGATCGAACGCCTTGGCTATGTCTAGGCTAACTGCCAACACCTCACCTTGACTCTCAATGGCCGGGGCCCAGCGGTGTGTGAGATACACTAGGAGATCATCAGTGCAGCGACCGTGGCGAAAGCCGTATTGACGGTCGCTGATCAAATCGTGTTCTTCTAGGTATGTTACGAGTTTCGTGTTTATCACACAATCACCTTTGAGAGAAGGGAGGTGATAGCGATAGGCCTGTAATTCGATGGATCTGACCTGTCCCCTTTTTTGGGCACTGGTTGCACATAGGCAGTCTTCCACGAAGACGGAACCTGCTCTTTGTGGTAAGAAAGCGCGAATAGACGCGTTAACACAGGGCACAACTCAGGAGCACACTGCTTGAGCACCACTGCTGGTATGCCGTCTGGCCCACTCGACTTGTGAACATCTAGACAAAGCAATTCCCGCCGGACATCCCTTTGAGTGAAGGTTATCTCCGGCATGGAGTGTCCGCAACACGGGATGGTAGGTAGTACGGTGCTGCCATCATCGTTCAAAGTTGAGTTCGAGGCAAAGAAGGTACCCAAAAGATTTTGTCTAGTTTGTACAAACGTCAGATTAATAAACGGCAAAATTATGTAAAAATGTCATTCTTCCCTTTATCTTTTACGTGATTAACTTAATTGTTAACAAAACATAATAATATCTTCGATTTCATTGTACTTTTGCATCTGGCGCTTATACCAAAAACCCCCAAGCATGTAGTGTATAAGCTTTCTCTTTCTTTGATGCGCGCGAGCAATAAATGCGTCCCTAACTACAAATTGTGCTTATTGGCCCGCTCGGCGTTTGGGGCGTGGCTTACGAAGGACGATGCAGGCCCTTAATGGTAAGGTAAAAAGGTTCAATTTTCAGTGTACAGTGGAAATGCTGCGGCTGCACAGCGACACTCTGAGCACACGGAAAATTTAACCTTTTTACCGTAAGGTACAATTCGGAGTGCGTCGGAAAGTGCGGTCGCTGACTGCGGTCGAAATTTGATGTAAACCTTTACGCTCAAAAAATTATATTTGAACCACGAGTGGAGCGAGTGGTTCAACTTTAGATTCCTTCGCTTACTCTGCTTTCAATTCAAGCACTCGCGACAAATAACAACTTTGCAGCCTTGCATAACGTAACTAGTGTTGGCCCAATTTCTAAAAATAATGGCCCACCATAAAACACTACACCTATACAATGTTCATACTTTCTCCTATCATTATTTCTTGTTTCACATTTGCATAGTATTATGGAGTGTGGTATCGTAAGTGCCTGAGTTGTGTTTAGGCATGGCGTGTGAAACATTTACAATGAGTCTTCACTGTGAGTTGGACATTTTAACTTATTAGAAAACACTGAAGTTGTAATAGCCTCTTAAGTCCTCTGTTTTATCAACAGCGGTAGTCCTATCTGCCGAATGTACTATACCAAGTACATACCATGGATAGTGCTTCAGACCGAGTCGGCACTTTTTGCGTTTATGTAATTTTGATTTTTATTAACACCAAAATCGTCGTTTTAGTATAGAAAATTACAGATAAACATAGGTTCGGTCGTTACTCTTGCTATGCGGGTAAAATATCAGGTCGGAACTACTATCATTAATTTGTACTTATTCAAGTACGCGGGGACTTAAGAAGATAGGGAATATGCATGAATTTTAATGTTTGCTTTATTAAAAGCTCATTCATGAAACAAACAGTAAACAAAAATATTTTTTCGAATACCTACAAAAATAACCAAGATATAAGCTATCAAACATTTAATTCTATCTCTTTCTAGCAAAACATAATTTAATATGGAGTTTATATGGCCAGAGTGCATGATGACGTAACAGTGCATGTCGGATCTCACTGTACTAATTGGTACATTAAACTTGTGTATTACTTGGTCGATTTAAATTTAAATTTCACATTTTGAAATAGTTTTTACGGTATTTTGATATTTAGCTAAGAAAAGCGACAAAAAAATTCATGCATGTTTCCGTTGCATGCATGTTGCGTTAAGATTCTTTGGGGAATCCCAAGGCCCATTGGTGATTTGCGTACATTTCTATTATAAAGTTATATAAATGAAATGTCCCTAAATTGAAGATATTAAAAAAAAATGTAACGAACTATTTGGCAGGCACTGAATCTTTTTTTTTATTTTTGTATATACGTGTCGTTATGGCTTCATCAAGCCAAATCGGTTAAACGGATTTCAACTGTATTTGGTACACGTGTGAGATGGCTATAGGATAATTTTTAGACAAACATTTCTTTTTACAAATTTATAATAGTATAGATTATAACATTCCAGTCGACATAAATAAAGGCTAAATACCAAGCTACAATATAGACATTTTTTACGTGGTGTGCAATTTGCAACAAGTAGAATATTTTTTTATTACTTTAAAAACAGTTTAGTAATTATTTATTAACGAAATTATCTGGGTAGCCCCTTAATACATACACACACAATTGGGATGTTGACGATTTTTATCATTTTTTTCTCCGTGATATGTTATATGGAAGGTCCTGAAGAAACTACTTAAATCTTTCATAATAACTCACCAAGATACAACTATGTTAAAATCACATTATTAGACTTGCCAACACGTTCCTATCTTGTAAGGGGAAATTAAGAACTTGGTTCTGCAGCTATGTTAAAACTTGCGTTTATCAAACGGTTTGATAACATAAGTTACTATACATTTCATGGGTTATTCAATGGTATTACTCGTTAGAAATATTTTCATACTTTAAAAATGGACTTTCCCACCCAACTTTAAAGGCTTATAAAACGAGCTACGCGTAAAGTATAGAACGCAATTTTTTTTTATGATTTCTATCATAAAAACTACCATTTCGCATCAAATATATTTTTTTTATTTAAGTACAGTCAACATCCCAATTAGAATTAAAGAATAAAATGACAATAAAATGAACATGGCGTTATAAATAAAAATACAATGATAATAAAAGACATCAAATTCATCGCGTCAAATAATTACTTTAGAAAATGTCAAATGTTTTATTAATACGGGCCATTTGGCAGTGAGTATGCCGGCATCCTGAACTTCTTTCAGGAGGATATTGAGCAGACTGAGAGTTCAAGGCGTAGGAGAATAGCGAGCGTGGCGCATGCGCGTGCCGACCGGAATCGCAAATAATTGGATTCGGCGCCAAATCTCGAAACACCCAATTTTTATCATTTTGAACGCAATTATCCGATACACGATAACTTTCCTGTAGACACGATGACTGCACAGTATAATTACAGTTACGAAGCTGGCGGTCCCGGGTTCGAATCCCGGCCAGGGCAAGTGTGTGTGATGAGCACGAATGTTTGTTCCTGGGTCTTGGATGTTTTCTATGTCTTTAAGTATAATGATTTATCCGTAGTACAAGCTTTGCTTAGTTTGGGACTAGGTCGATTTGTGTAAGACTGTCCCTAATATCTATTTATTTAATTCGGTTACTATATAATATTCCGAACAAATAAACAAAATATATAAGTACGAAGTAACTACGTGGTTTCCGGCATAGTGAAATTCAATCGATAAGCAATATTTACTATTGCGTCTCAGTCCTAAAGTACAGGGGAAGACAAATCATATCATACAACTGTTTCAGCACCATCACACCTCGGCTGCATGAAGACGAGATCAGCTCCCAGTCCTCAGACGAGAAGATGGACACGGGCTCAGAGTCGCTCCGGTCCATGCAGCACACCCCCAACTCCAACCTCTCCTCAGACTACGAAGACCCGGAGCAAAACCTGAACGACACCATCGACCAGAGCGTCCTACGCCTCCAGAACCCACAAGTCCTCAGACTCTCCGAACCTGAGAACGATAATGTAGAAGTAGACACTAGTTTGTTAAGTAGCATGAATAATCTTAAAATCTCTTCACCACCGGTGGAAAACAGACCGAAACATTTAAGCTTAAGCCCCAAGTTCAGCTCTACTTTAACATCGACCACTAACCATCCTTTAATGGGCTTAGGGAGTCCAGATGAGAACTATCCGGACTTGATACCGAAGAAGCTTAAAGTAGACGATAAAGACCTTAGTTTATCGAGCATAGAGGATGAGAAGAACGAAACGAACGGCTTCTACAGTCCGCAAAGGAACACGAGTAAAAATAATTTGTATTTTAATGATAACTTCACAACAGCCGAGAGTCATATATTAGGTACTACTTTAGATTTAACCTGCCCGCCGGATGTAGCGAGGGGCACTGAGAAGAGGAAGTTTGAGAAGAGTCAGAGGAATTTGAGGGTTGGATTGGAGACGGATGGTGTGAATAGATTGGAGGTTCTCAGGATTACCGGTCAGAGTACGCCGAAGAGGAACGGTGAAGAGATACCTGAGGTCGAAGAGTTTCATACTGGGGTAAGTGGAGATTTATTATGTCCACGCCAGGGCTTGTAACCGGTTACAAATAAACCGGTATTTATTTGGGTTGAACGGGTCAATTATTTAGGTTACGTTGGAACGAATTGATTTGGGAACGCTATCCACTGAGGGAGCACTTTCTAACCGGTTACAAATAAGCCGGTATTTATATGGATTAAACGGGTCAATTATTTAGGTTACGTTCGAACGAATTGATTTGGGAACGTTATCCACAGAGGGAGCGCTTTCTAACCGGTTAATAGATTTCGTTCCCTATTTGCGCTCAGAGGTGGCTCCATATTAACCGGTTAGTGAGAGCGGTTTTTTGCGAGCGTATCCTTTATTATGGGTTAGGTTCTCTAAAGTGTGGTTCTAACCGGTACGGAAAATAAACAGGTGTCCAAACCCTGGTCGACATTTTTCGCTAAGTAGATTGTACAACGGCTTCAAAGCTGGTCGTCCCGGGTTCGAATCCCGGTCAGGGCAAGTATATGTGTGGTGAGCACGAATGTTTGTTCCTGCGTATTTATATTGCCGTGTAGGCGGTTAGTCCATTCATCATGTGGAACTTGAAAGGGGGGAGGGGGTTCAAAAAATATCACGACATATCAGAAGGGGGGGTTATCACTTGTATTTCTTTTTTACTTGATCGCATGATTTCTAAACTTTGCTGAATTTAACATTCGAAATGGTTTAGGAATCTCATTTAGAAAAGTGTAATTTAATAAGTTTTTTTTTAATACTTTGTATAATCTATTGAAGAGCAATAGAGTCTAGTAATGATATTTCTGAACGGACTAAACGTGTATATCTTTTTGCAACTGACTGTTCCAAAAATACACGTGATTTTTGTTAGAGGAAGGGTGGTTAGTATAAAACCTTAAAAAACATCACGTAATCAATGGACCAGCCCCTAGTACCCACAGTATTAGTTTTGCTTTGTTTAGGTTATTTTGTACAAAATTGCCCCTTGAAATTTATTTATTTCCTTTCTTCTTTCGCGGAGCATGAAACAAAACATCTCTCTCGTTTGAATTTCACTATTCCGTAAACCACGCAGTTAGGTTAGGTATATACACACATATATATATATATATATATATATACTGTTTGATTTTTCAAAATATCATAAAGTAAACGAATTATTGCATACTGCATTTATCTACAGCAAATTTATCGTTTCACTGACCTTCTGTTAGTCCGTATCACTTTTTTTTTGAGAATATCTTTAATTTACAGACATTCCTATCAAGTATATATTTTCTTAATTATTAAAATTAATGCACTAAACATCAATAATCATTAAGAATATTGGTCACAAATGTTCACAATTTTTAGGAAATGCACGTAACAGGTTTTGTTCTTAGCAATGTTAGACAAAATTCGGACCAGCCAATTTGATTATAAAGTCAAAGTCCATTGACATGCAATATGTGAACATGAACATGTCTTAAGGATAGGTTTTTATAACAGCAATCTAGGTACTTAACATTTAATCTAGCTGACTATAATTACACAATTTGTTACATCCAATTATCAGTTTTTTGCATAAAGTCAATATTATAATAATCATTAATATTATACGACACCTATTGGTATTTTTTTAATATTATATTTGACATCCAATCTACAGGTGGCGGAGTGGTGCGAATCGCCTGCGAACGTGCGAACTCGACCTAACTTCGATCTGCCGATAGAGATGAAGACTAATATTGCGGTGAATAACGTGAGTAACTTACGTAGTATTATCCCAAACATATTTTAATGAACAATATCTCACCGAGGGTTCCGTACAAACTTTCACTTACCCTAACATTATTATATTACCCATTGCGTTAAGTTCCGGTTGAGTTAAGTTGATACCTGATATCTATGGCATTGCATACAAATGAGGTGCAGACTTAACGCAACCGGGCTGTCCAAATATGTCTTTTGAAAAATACTATATTTTTATGATTTAATTACAAATGTATAGTTTTCAGATTTTTGTATGTATTTGTAATATGTCACGATATTACTTACCAAATTTCATAGTTCTATGCCAATGGGAAGTACCCTATCATCTTGATACCCTTGACAATGTCGAAATATACGTTTTTTGCGGCATAAATGGCCGTATCTTTTTTACGTTAATATAGAAGTTTGATTTTCTCACAGCTTGAAGGGACAGTAGACCTGAGAGTATATGGTGTTAATTTCAACTTGATACCTCCACGCGTTCTTGATATAAAGGTTCTTGACGGACAGACGGACGGACAGACGGACAACAAAGTGATCCTATAAGGAACCCTTCCGGTTTTTTTCCGATTGAGGTATGGAACCCTAAAAATAACAATGCGAAGATTTGGCAAATTCTTTCACTTTGGAATACCTGCCATCAGCGTGCGAACCGATGACTCTGTATTTTTTCTAGGCGTTCCATATCTTTTTTTTAATCAGCCTCGTCATTAGCAACTGCACCTTTCTTGAGCAAGTATCGTTTTATTTTTGCCCAATATCTCTCAATGGGACGAAGTTCTGGACGGCTTGTAACCGGTTACAAATAAGCCATTCCTTCTGACTTTACGTGGAATTGTTGAAAAAGATTTTTTTTTTAAATTGGTAGAGCCCCATTTTTATGTGGCTACTTTTTATCGTAATCAAGCCTGTACTTCCATATCTGTAGTTGAAATGAACTTGCTAAAAAACGCACGCAACATCATTTGCGCAGGAGAAAAATGTCATAACATTATTTTTTGCATAGCTTTTAACCATCTGTGAATAGCCCCGCTACTCATGTACCAAAAATAGCTGAGATCAGATCAGCCGTTTTGGCTTGATGAGGTCTCTAAGACTTTTCGATTCAGTGACCTTAAATAGCCCGGTTTACCGAGTTTTTTTTATATTTTCAAATCTATAGACGTTTTATTTTAACAAATTTATAATGGTATAGATAAAATTAATTGAAGTAAGTATTAAAACATCTTCTTTATTCTAATGGTGAGAAGAATATCGTGAGCGTCAGGATGACTGGACCAAGAGAGATTTTGCAAGTTTAACTATCCCATGTTTTTGTACCTATTTTGTACTATTTTGTACCTGATATGAAATAATTTGTACTTCGCTAATTAGGGAGAAATATTAAAAATAAAGTGGCCAGCCATCCTGACGTCAGGATGACTCTCTTTACAACACTTACATGCAAATCTTATTCTAGTTGTAACTTTGATTGGTGTGTCGATAAAATGTAAACGAAAGTCAAACCTAAAGGTACAAATTAGGTACTAAATCTTTACAAAATAAAAAATACCAATTATAATGCTCACAAGAAGGTAAAAACAGCGTGGTCCAGCAATCCTGACGTCAGAATGGCTGGCCACTTTATTTTTAATATTTCTCCCTAATTAGCGAGGTACAAATTATTTTATATCAGGTACAAAATAGGTACAAAAACATAGGATAGCTAAACTTCCAAAACCTACCTTGGTCCAGTCATCCTGACGCTCACAGAATATCCATCCAGGTTTTTCTCGTTTGAGCTCCGGATTTAGTTTTCAATGTCAATTTCTCATACGTACATGGCATATTTCCTTTTTAGTCCACAAAAACCATTTGTCACATTGAGTTGCCAAACCTTGAAAATTTCAAAGGGATATTATTTTCACTTTGCTTTCTTGGTATAGGATCTAGACTCCCCGGACGTGGTGTCATCGTCGCAGGATGAGCGCTCTGCATACCAGGCGCTCTTGGATCCCTACACGGGTAGCGTGGCGCTCCGTCCCACGCCCCAGCCAACCAGGAGCCCTAACACCCAGCGGCGGAGGATACAGCTGGTACGGTATCATCATCCTGTTGAAGTTATCTTCTGAACCCGCAGCAAGCTAACATTAATCCTGGTCACGGCACCAAATGTAACTAACCCTTCGTAGTCCCACGCACACCAAAGCGGTCACCCAGTCCGGAGCCCCAACACCCAGCGACGAAGAATTCAGTTGCACCTTCAAGGTGTAGTCGTGAGGTTATATCCTGGTCACGGCACCTAATGTAACCAAGCCCACTTCACAAGGTTGACATTTATTATATATTTTTTTGCTAATGATGACATAATGTTAGATTTATATAAACTCGATTTTAGTATTCATAAATAATACCTTTTAAGTTAAGATTGACCTGTGTAAGTATTGTACTTCTTATTAACGAAATATTATAGTCAATGTATGTGGTGTCTTGAAGCCAATGTGGCGTCATCAGCTGGCTATATACCTCACGTTTGGATCCTTAGCGTGGCGAAATAAATAACAAAATAGATGCAATCATGGAGAATTTAACCGTGGCCACAGCACCAAACGTAAAATGTAAAAATAGTACATATACCACAAAAGCCACTCGATAAGTTTACGCCACATCAAGTTCTCAACCCTACCCTGCGTCGAAGGATCAGATGATACAGTATATAAAATTTGAAAGGGATAGTACGCTAGACCTCGGAACGACAAGTGGAAATATCATTAGAAAACTTTCTAGAATAAAACAAAAAAATAAAACCGACTCCAAAAAAACTAAAAAGTAAAAAATAACGCCATAATTCAGTTTCTTCAAATTACTTACAAGTAACTGTTTGTATACTCAATCTATACAGTATATACAATAAATCTTATTTTGGCGTCGGTGCCATATAAAGAATGTGTAAAATATTGAAAATTGACGATTTTAGTAAGTTGTGACACGATGGCACCGACTCCAAAATAACATTAATTGATATACTGTATAGATTGAGTATATAGTTGAATCATCGAGAGCGTGGAATTGCATATGTAGTAGTATTGTTTGTTTACAGGCATTCTATATTTGAATTTTCTATTTTCTTGTACTATCAGCATACAAAGAGGTTGTTATATATATATTTATATCCTAGAACTAAAAACAAAAATAATGTCAGTGTGAAATTGTCTATATTATTTACGTTGTGCGTATATTTTTACATCTGATTTGATTGTATTCTCTATTAATTATTGTGTCCGCCCGTACGACTACGAATAATTTCTATATTTTAAAAAAATATGGCTGTAAGTAATTTTGGTCCTATTGAGAATCAAAGTAAGCAAATAATTTTCAACTGTTATAAATATTTTGAAAATGAACTGACGAAAAATTTAAACTTGCCTTACACCGCTGCCCAGTTATTTGAAAAAGCTACAGGTGTTTGTCTCTCTACTGTTTATAACATTGTGACTGAGAGCAACAGCGAGAAATTCGCAACAACAAAGAAATTCACCTCCCCGAAGAATAAAAAGTTGCGTCCTTGTCCGTCATCAGCAGTAGACGATTTTGATCAGGAAGTCATCCGGAGAACTATATACAATTTTCATCTGTCCCATAAGCAATTTCCAAACTTAAAGGGACTCCACTCTGTGTTAAAATCCGATATAGATTACAAATTTAGCATGTCCACCTTACGAAAACACATACAAAAATTAGGATTTAAATGGAAAAAGACCGAGGACAACCGAAAAATATTAATGGCAAAAAACACAACATACGACTGCTAAGAATAAATTACCTTATCAAAATTGCGGAATATCGATCTCAAGATAGACCACTAGTTTATACTGATGAAACCTACATCCACACTTAACATGTGTCCGGAGAAGCTTGGACCGATGGAACAGAATTTGGTGTAAAAAAACAAATCAGTACAGGCCAGCGGTTAATAATCGTGCACACAGGAGGAAAAGATGGTTTTATTCCCAACGCTTTGTTAATGTTTAAGGCAAACCAAAAAACGGGAGATTACCATGACCAAATGAACTTTGTCAACTACGAAAAATGGTTAAAAGAAAAATTAATACCGAACCTCAAACCGAATAGCGTATTTATCGTGGATAATGCGTCCTACCACAACAAACTTTTGAATCGTGCTCCAACGTCAAATTCTAATAAACAAGAAATGATGGATTGGTTGACAGAACACAACATTTCGTATAACCGGTTGATGTACAAAACCAGTTTGTATGAATTAATTAAACAAAATAAAGAGCGGTTTCGCGAGTACCACATAGATGCAATTTTAAAAGAACATGGCCACTCCGTATTACGATTGCCACCGTATCACCCGACATTCAATCCGATCGAAAATATTTGGTCCATGGTAAAAGGATATGTAGCAAAAAGAAACGTTTCATTAAACATGCAAGGCATTATGAGTTTAGCAACTGAACGAATGAATACCATCACTGCTGAGGACTGGGAAAATATTTGTCACCACGTCGAAAGTGAAGAAAATAAATATCGATGTCAGAAAGGAGAAATGGATCAAATAACAGACAATTTTATTATCAATACTTGTGACAGCTCAGATGAAGAACATGATAGCGAATAAAAGAAAAAAACAGAGGACTACTACTTATTCCACTTCTTGGGTATGTCATTTTATTAAGTTAAGAGAAAATTATTCTCCTTTTGTTGCAAACGGTACAACCACTACAAATGCAATTCCATCTTCTCGATAATTCAACTATACAAACGGTTACTTGTAAGTAATTTGAAGAAACTGAATTATGGCGTTATTTTTTACTTTTTAGTTTTTTTTGGAGTCGGTTTTATTTATTTGTTTAAAAGTTTATTTATTTTACACTTTTTAGTTAATCGTTACTTAAAAGTGTATCACGTGACGAGTCGAACAAGCCCAAACACGGCTAGGGTACATTATTTTATTACATAGATCTGGTGCCTACCTTCCAGCTCCATCATCAAATCAATTCGATGGTACCATCAGGAACATTTAAATTTGTGACCATGAAGTTGCTTAGCTAAATTAATCAAGATATTTTGTCGCCACCCGTAAATCATTTATCATTGAGGAGTTCCGATGGCATTCTGTGGTCTTCTGCATCAGTTCCACTTCACCAATTTACACTTTGTGAATACAAATGCTTATTATGTTTCTTATAATACCAAAATCGCTATATGTATGCCTACAATATTTGAGGAGTTCCTTCAATTCCTCATGGATTTCATCATCAGATCTTCACCAAAATTAAATGGTAGGAAAGTACCTTCTATAAAACCAAAAAAAAAAAAATTGAAATCGGTCAAATAGTCTTTGAGTAATCAATTTTGGTGAACATCCATAAAAACATTCCGTTGAATTGAGAACCTCCTCCTTTTTTTGGAAGTCGGTTAATGAGGTTATATGATTCTGTGGAATTTAGACCACAGACAGATCAAATACATTTCCTTTAGCCTTTAAATACTAAATCTTTGTCCGTCGCATTGCCCCATAATATTACACCATATCGTAATGCGGACTTGATGTATCGTAATATCTCCTAATGTATTGATATAATACCTAATTTGTCAGCACCTTATTTATTTATTGTAGGAGAACCAACAGCTAATACAGTACAAATAGAAACTTAAATAAAAGTATAGAACCAATTGCAGGAACTCACGAATAGATTATATACTGATATAGGGTATATATTCATAACTCATTTCTTCTGGCGTAAGCGAATTGCACAATTGTAACCGTGTGAAATGGAACAATAGGGCACAGTTATGATTGCCATTGTTTTTCAAGGTACTAATCGTAAACCAAAAAGGTGGCGTATTAATAGGAAAGGTGCGTCGTTTACGTCATTTTGTGTTCATATGGCAGCATAGGTTTTGTCATCAAATTACGTTTTGATAAATTCACAATGTGTTTTCTCGGTTCTTTGCTTGGTCATAAAGTAGATTATATCGAGTAATCGAGTAACTTTACAATTTCTCAAGACAATTTTAAGAATTTTTTAAACCCCTCTCCCCCTCTCCTATTTGCTGGGTGCGAAGTACTAGGGTAGTAAAATCGATCGCAGCGCTCATATTGGCCAAAATTGAAACCAATGTTGTCGCTGTTATCTATCATATCTCAAAGTAATCTGTTTAGACTTGGTTACCTAATTTGAATAAATCCGGTCCTTAAAATTCTACTCATTTCGATTTGAAAACGATATTTAATTTATCACTAGGGATACAGGAACAATTGTATGTATTTATTATTATTGAATGAAACCATTAAAGTAGCTTTAGCTTCTTGTTGTACAGTAAAACTAGAACTAAAAATTAAGTACACAAACCCTGACATATTCAAAATAAAACACACTTTTTAAGAATCAATTTTACTTACCCCATTTGATTTGAATGACGAAAATTGATTTCACAACCCTTTCTCCACCTAAATTTAAGTATCACAGTAATTTTGGAAATAAATTAATAGATAAATTTGGATTATAATAATATTTTGTCACAACGTCGCGATAAAATGTCAAAACGTCGGAGCCAACAAAGTTGTGGACGCTAGGTGGAGCTGAACTCGCGCTCGGAGCCAATAGTAAAAACAAATAAGACTTGTGCGCCGCCTCCCCAACAATACAACCAAATAATAAATGTACAGTCCCATAAATCATTACATGGTTTTTAAATATCTAAGTAAATAAATTTGATGCTGCACGGGGTAATAGTCTTCCTTTCTGTAGCCTCCAGACGACGACCAATGCAGCCTGGATAGCGCCAGCCTACACTCTCTGGAGTCTGATGATGATGAGCCTTTGGAGCCACGGCCGGAGCCTGAGCCAGGACTAGACCCTGGAGAACGGACGCCCAGCGAACAGGACCACAGCAAGCGGTGAGTCCAGACAACACAACCAGCCACCAGTGGACCAGTGTATGGACAGTGGCAGCCTGCACTCTCTGGAGTCCGATGAAGAATTTTTGGAGCCACAGCTAGAGCCAGAACTATAACCTGGAGAATAAAAGCTCAGCCACCAAGACCACAGCAAGCGGTGAGTCCAGACAACACAAACAACCACCAGTAGACCAGTGTATGGACAGTGGCAGCCTGCACTCCCTGGAGTCTGATGATGAGCCTTTGGAGCCACGGCCGGAGCCTTAGCCAGGACTAGACCCTAGAGAACGGACGCGCAGCGAACAGGACCACAGCGTGCGGTGAGTGCAGATAACACAACCAGCCAGCAGTGGACCAGGGTATGAACAGTGGCAGCTTGCACTCCCTGGAGCTGCCGGAGCCAGAGCCAGGACTAGACCCTCGAGAAAAAACGCTCAGTGAAAAGGACCACAGCAAGCGGTGAGTCGAGACAACACAACCAGTGGACCAGGGTATGAACAGCGGCAGCCTGCATTCCCTGGAGTGTGATGAAGAGCCTTTGGAGCCACGGCCGGAGCCTGAGTCAGGACTAGATCCTGGAGAACGGACGCCTAGCGAACAGGACCACAGTAAGCGGTGAGTCGAGACAACACAACCAGCCACCAGTGGACCAGTGTGTGGACAGAGGCAGCCTACACTCCCTGGAGTCTGATGATGAGCCTTTGGAGCCACGGCCGGAGCCTGAGCCAGGACTAGACCCTGGAGAACGGACGCCCAGTGAACAGGACCACAGCAAGCTGTGAGTCCAGACAACACAACCAACCACCAGTGGACCAGTGTATGGACAGTGGCAGCCTGCACTCCCTGGAGTCTGATGAAGAGCTTTTGGAGCCACAGCTGGAGCCAGAGCCAGGACTAGACCCTCGAGAAAAAAAGCTCAGCGACCAAGACAACAGCGATGGGTGAGTCCAGACAACACAACCAGGCACTAGTGGATCAGTGTATGAACAGTGGCGGCCTACATTCCCTGGAGTCTGATGAAGAGCCTCTGGAGCCAGAACTAGAGTCTGGAGAACGACCACCCCGCGAGCAGGGTCGCAGCAAGCGGTGAGTCCCAGATCCAACAGAATTACAGCCATCCGACCTGTGTCGCGGACAGCGCTGGGCTGCACTCTCTAGAGTGTGATGAAGCCCTCGGAGCTCCACAGATAATACGCTCGCGCGTTGTGCTGCTTCACTCCGTGCTCGCGGCGGCGCCACGACGCCTGCGCGTAATAACACCCTTTACGAGCAAGTGCGATGAAATAGTAGATTGTTTGACAAGGGGCTAAAATAAGCCATTATTACACGAAGTGATTATTTGGACGAGCTCACAAAGTGAGCGAGGACAAATATGTCTGAGTGTCATAATGGCTTTTAGCCACGTGTTAAACACTCTGCTTTTCACTTCGACTGCGAGAAAATAAAAAAGACTTAACATTAAAATTGTATATCTCATGAAAAACTAAAAGTACAGTTTGCGCAATTCTGTCAGAAAGTTTGGCCAATCTGATCAGGTTGGTTTGTTTCTTTTTAATTATTCGTAAGGAGTATGTTGCTGGCCGCAAGTTTTTGTTTCAGTGTCATAGAATTTTGTATGGGATTATATGGCTTTCTTTTAAATTCTAGGGGCTAAATGTACTATTTTAGGCTCGCTTCGCGAAGCTAATATGACGCACTTTTTGAGCAAGAGAATAAAAAAATGTTGAAATCAGTTTAGCCGATTTCGCGTGATGAAGCCACAACGATACATACAAACATACAAAAAATAAAAAATAAATATTTTCCGTTTTAATGACCTCCAAATAGTCCGTTGCAATCATTTTTTTGAAAATATCTTCAATGTACAGACATTTCATTTTTAAAACTTTATAATAGTATAGATATACATAGAAAATATCCTAGACTCGGAACAAATATTAATGCTCATCACACAAATATTTGCCCTTACCGGGATTTGAACCCAGGACCTCAGCTTCGCAGCTTTTAATCCATTAATCTAATCCTTTGCTTCGTCTTGTATCATCAGATCAACAAATACCCTAAGTTCGTGCAGCGAGCCTATCCCTGAGTACTCCGCCGCAGAAGAGCTGAGGGAGGAGCGTTCGTGGCTGACTGTACCGCGTCCCGGCGGCCAGGTCACTTGTGACATGAAGGTAACTTTTTGCTTTTTTTTATTTTATTTGTTGAAATAAAACAATTTAACGGATTATATCGCGTATATTATCTCATTTTAGTTCCCGACGTTTCGGAAGCTTTCCAGCTTTCCATGGTCACGGGAGGACCATGGACCGAGTCCTCCCGTGACCATGGAAAGCTGGAAAGCTTCCGAAACGTCGGGAACTAAAATGAGATAATATACGCGATATAATCCGTTAAATTGTTTTATTTCAATGAGTAATAATCGCGGAAACAGTAGAAAATTTTATTTGTTACTAACATTGGAGCTGTCTATGGCGCTAGCAGTAGAAACATTACTTATAGTTTGAATTGCGTTTAATAGGACATCCCTATTAAACGCAATTCAAACAATAAGTGATGTTTCTACGATACTAATTTCCTCATTTCTGATTCGATCTTGTAGAGAGCAGGAGTTATATATTTTTTTGTAAATTATTTTTTCCACTACTTGTAACTTTTTATCTATACGACGTACAGAATAAATACAAATACAGAAATAATTGAAATTTTATTGTCTTTATACTTCTCATAGACATTTTTGACATAGTCAACTTTTGAAGAATTATGTAAATAAGAACCAATTTTGGCCTCTTCAATTCAAGATGACGGCTAACGCTGTGACCCTACATGGTTGAAAAAGTAAGGCAAAGCCTTGTTTCTCCCCACTGATTGGATTATAAGCTAGTAGACTAAAGCTTATGAAGCGTGTTTTGGTAAAGTCCAAAAATTAGATTTTTAACATTATCACAACACAAGAAACGGGGCTTAATCGCGTATAAATATGATTTATTTAGGCTCTCATACGCGAATGACCTTCGATCCGTAGATCTTCACTTCTCTGTGTTGTATATGTCTCATCGTGTTGCCAACCACCGTTGTTACCAATATACTGTTTCAGTTTATCTTGACGAGTCACCGAAACCGAGATAAACGCCATCAAAATTTGTTACTTTTGGGTCAAAAAACCAGTTTTTGCAACCTTCTTAAAAACTATTGAACCTATTGAAAAACCAGTTGACAATTTTAAAGTGAACATCATTATTCACTTATTGGTTTTAGTCCCATGTCCAAGCGTCGCTTGACGAGGGAGCCTATACCAATTTAAGATAGAAAAAGGACTTAACGAATCTTTTTTCTCTCTTGATTTATAAAGTGTATACATTCCATTTGACAAAAATATAGTTCACGTGCCTTGCACCAAAACACAGTGAAATTTACCTACTACGAAATTTTCTGGGTAGCCCCTTAAATTAATGTCTCGGGAAGTTTAAATAAGCGTACAGCCTGCCTGATGTTAAGACTCAGACTAAACGCTTGCAAGGCTAGGGGCCCAATAAAAATGATAGTTTTTAGTAAAGTTGCGTAACAAATAACAATTATACAGGTGATAGAACCATACAAGCGCGTGGTCTCACACGGCGGCTACGACGAGGCCGGCAGCGCGCTCATAGTGTTCAGCGCGTGCCACCTGCCCGACGTGCGACGCACCGACTACCATTACGTCATGGACAACCTCTTCCTGTGAGTACAACCTGCTACTGTGAGTACAACCTGCTCCTGTGAGTACAACCTGTTCCTGTGAGTACAACCTGCTCCTGTGCGTACAACCTGCTCCTGTGAGTACAACCTGCTGCTCCTGTGAGTGTGTCAATAGGACAACCAATTCCTGTGAGTCTTCCGGCAAGACAACTTGTTACTGTATGTGTCTCCTGACAGTAAAACCTCTTCCCGTGAGTGTCTCAACAGGACAACCCGTTCTTATAAATTCCCCGACAGGACAACCTGATCCTGTGAGCTTTCCGACCCGACTACCTGTTCCTGTGAGCCTCCTTGTAGGACAACCCTGTGACTTTCCCGGCAAGACTATCCGTTTCTCTGAATCTTCCGACAGTACAATCTGTTCCTGTGAGTCTTTAGAGAACATCATCTTCATGTGACTGTTCCAACAGAACAACCTGTTCCTGTGAGCCTTGCGACAACACAACCAGCTCCTGTAAGCCTTTCTACTACCCAACCTGTTACTGTGAGCATTCCGACAGGGCAACATGTTCCTGTAAGTTTTACCTCTTCCTCCTGCCACACACAGCCAGGTGTGCTGAATGCTTTTTATCAAAGAACGCTGAAGCAAAAAAGAGGGCAATGATTGTTTCCTCCTGTGCAAACGAAGCTACGGGCGCCGCCGCACGTGAGCGGCTAATGCGATATGATGTATTGTGATGTCATATGTGTGTGGTACCAGGTTCGATTCCTGGTGTGACCAGGTACGACAGCAATCGTGTTTTTCCTTGCGCTTTGTATCTATGTCACAATGTAATATTACAGTTTTTTTTGTAATAAATCAAAATTCTAATTATTCCGTCAGTTACACAATAAAAAAAAATTGGACACGTAATTTTTGCTTTTTCAAAGTAAAAAAAAAAATGTTCAGATAAATCGCCTAGGATGATCGCCCGTGACGTCACTCCTAGGTAAATTTGTACCTAGGAGTGACGTCACGCTACATTTCGACTCGGGTATACTCTTACTTGCCAGAATTTCATTTGCCCGAAAATCATCTGCACTACTAATCAACGGCCATAAAGTTGTGTTTCATAATTTCGTATGCCATACTCATTGTTTACCATATTAATCATATGCCAGAATCTTTGTTTCCCGTAATATCAATTACAATAATCTCATTTTCCATAATCACTGTAATCCATAATAATCACATGCCATATTGTCATTTGCCATCCATCTTAATTGTTCGAATTGGACAAAATGAAAAATGGGTCCAAAACTGAAAACTGTAGGTTAGGTTAGGTTTGTATTGTGACGAAGTATAGCGGAGCCAGCGAAGCGAGCGGAGCTTCAAAATGCTTGCATGCTTTCCTTGCAACTGCGACAAAATGGAAAATAGGTCCAAAACCGAAAACTGTAGGTTAGGCTAGGTTTGTATTGTGACCATGTATAGCGTAGCGAGCGGTGCGTCAAAATGCTTGCATGCTTGATTGCATATTTGCTTGCTTGCATGCTTTGCTTGCAACTGCGACAAAATGGAAAATGGGTTCAAAACCGATAACTGTAGGTAAGGTTAGGTTTGTATTGTGCCCAAGTACAGCGGAGCGAGCGAAGCGAGCAAAGCGTCAACAAAATACTTGCAATGAGCGAACTATTGCACGAGTATGTAAACAATTGATAATAAATATCAGTTGCAAAATCCACTGCATACCCACCAACGTGTTAATAACACTTACCCACACCGCAATACTGAACAATTTTCGAGCACCTGCAGAAACGTGATAGCAAATGCATAGCCAGGATGAATTCGGAAAGAAACAATATTTAGTATGGCGTTTGAATATTCTATTAAATAATATTATTGCACTTAATTATATGGAAAACAATACGTATGGCATTCGATTCATTCTGGCATCTAATATTCGAGAATACAAGAGTATGTCAAATAACTTGTCTAGTAAATGAAGCATTCGGTCCACTAAAATTCGGGCAAATGAAACACGAGCAAATAAATATTATTGCATATGTATGTCGGGCAAACAATAGATAACCTTCGACTCAATGTATCGCCTTTATTTTTTTATTATATAGAAAAGAAAAAATATGCCTTCAATATTTAAATTTTTGTTATCATCCCTGTTTATTTTAGTCTCAAACAATCTCTTAAGGTGGCGTAGGTTCATGGTCTTCTCTCCCTTTCACAGAGCATAAGCGTGAGCGAGATGGAAGTGCGTGCTCGGGAGCGCGGATATCGTGTCTTTTAATTAATAAAAAAGTAATAGCTGAGTTCCCTCAAACATTATATTGCCGATTTTTAGAAACAATTTTCATATTTTTAGCTTTTGTGCATAATTTGTTACGAATGTTTTAAGTGTATTTTAGACTTTTGTTGGTGATTTTTTTTCTATAGAGCGAAAGTCAAAAACTCAGTATTCGAATAGCTTTTGTCGCTCAAGAAGAGCCTCAAGATTGCTAATTAAATTTATGGCAGCCGAATTATGAGCCAAAAAAGAGCTAAGATTTTTTAACACGCTTTTATTAAGTCGACCTGTATGTAACTATAATGTGTGTATAGGATGTAAAGGAATCTATAGTAGCTAATTTAACCGTCTTCCAAGGATCGTAGCGTCATGAAAATTTGCAGCTGTATGTAGTTCTGATGACAATACAATAATATTGTACTGTCGAACTGATCTGATGATGGAGCCGGAAGATATGAACTGGAACTTCACATGATAGAACATCGTATCATAGCTATGTTTGGATTTGTTAGAAAAGCGTCTTGTAAAGCGTGTTTTTCTAGTGTTTTTTAAACTATTCATTTATTTTTAATTCCGTTTTCGGAACCTACGTCATCTCAACGTCTGTTGCAGGTACGTGATCTGGACTTTGGAGCGGTTGGTGACAGATAATTACGTACTAGTGTACCTGTACGGCAGCGCGGGCCCGAGGCGCCTGCCCACCATACACTGGCTGCGGGAGTACTACAAGCTGATAGACCGACGGTAACCACCGTTCGCATATTAATAAATAATAATAATAAAAGACATTTATTCACTTTTTGCATTGGTACATAATTGGGTTTTGACTTATATATGGTGAGTTACAGAAGTATGCAAAACAATGAAAGGGAAGGTGGCTCAGCTTATGTCATATTGTATTGGTATTATTCTTTACAGTAAGATAAAGATAAAAGATAAAGAAGTATTTATTCAAGTGAGATTTTTTATCGCTTTTGCATCGTCATAGCCTACATATGTCAATGTCTATAATAACACCAATTTATAAAAACAAAGAACATAGAAAAAAAATGTTAACATCCGTTTAGTCGATTTAGCGCGATGAAGCCACAACGACACATATAAAACATACAAGAAATAAAAATAGAATATTTTTCGGTTCAGTGACCTCCAATTTTTTTTAAATATCTTCAATGTAAAGTCACCAGCATCAATATCTGCCATAACAAAGCGGACGAAAATAGCAATCAATCAATCAATCAAAATATTCTTTATTCAAGTAGGCCTAGTTACAAGCACTTTCGAAATGTCAGTTACATCAGAGTGAATGTTTGCTGGGAGACATACAATATGATCCAACATTTGCTGCAAGGATTAGGGAAAACCCAGAAAAACCTAATCAGATCATTTAACTTAAATATAATATTGTTGATAAAATCATTATTTTAATTTTTAGGACAAAAGGATTGTCAATAAAAAAGAAAAAAAATAGTAATCTAGAATGTTTCTAGAATAAAATTCTAAATGTCAGAGTATATAAAACAATTCAGATTAAAATAATAATAATACCTTAGGTATTCCTTAAAATAATTATTCATATACCTACATGACGCTATAATTTACATTAATCCCATGCGGCTTCATCATTCATGTAGTCTTGTGTGCTATAATAAGCTTTAGAAAATAATTTTCGTTTCACAATATTTTTGAATTTACCAATAGACAAGTCAGTTATGCTGCTAGGAAGTTTATTATAAAATCTCACACAGTTACCCATGAATGATCTCCTTATTTTATGGAGCCTAGTAGCAGGCACTGCGAGCTTATGCTTATTTCTAGTATTAATATTATGTATATTACAGTTCTTCTTAAAGTCGGTAATATTTTTATGTACATAAATAATATTGACATAAATGTATAGACGATGCACCGTCATTATATTAATAACGTTATTTTTCATTTCTCCTGCTCAAAAAGTACGTCATATTATACTATCCTCAAACCAAACAGACGACTGAGGCAATAAACGCCGGCGGCCGTAGGGATGGCGGCATGTCGATACTGGATTTATTTAAATGTCGATAAGATTGATTATATTTTTTGCATAGCTTAATACTGTAACTTATTTTTATGGTTTTATTCGTTTATGTTATTTTCAGTATCGTGCTGATACCGTAGGTCATTAGACTATCACACTAATTATTTTACATATAATAACACAATGACAGTCATTAGGGTACGCCGATTTTATTATAGTATAACTATTAAAGATGACAATTAGTAGAAAAGGATTACAAATGGATTCCGACTATCATTCAGAAATAAATTCGGAGGTATATATGGAGTGGTTCAAAAAGTTTTTAATGTTATTAGAAGAACCATCGATCATCATATTAGACAACGCCAGTTATCACACAAAGGTATTACATCCAATACCTAATTCTCGATGGCTCAAAAAAGACATTCAAGCCTGGCTCGATAAAAATAACATAAAATACTCGCCGTTGGAAATAATTGAGGAACTTATACGAAAAGTACAACAAAGCCAACCAAAAAAACTATACGCAGTGGATCACCTCGCCAACCAATACGGCCACGAAGTTATCCGCTTACCGCCATACCACTGCCATTACAACCCAATAGAATTAATATGGGCTCAGATTAAAGGTGAAGTAGCGGCGAAAAATAAAACTTTTTAAAATGGTTGATGTTGAAAAGTTATTAGATGAAGCCATCATGAATGTAACTACTGAAAATTGGATTAAATGTGTTCGTCAAGCCGAAAACCTTCAAAACGAAGACTTAGAAAAAGCATATTTAAAAGATGCTCATCCTCTTATAATCAATCTTCAAGAGGATAGTGACAGTGATGAAGAATATTTTTAATTTTAATACTATTAATATAATATTTATTTATTTATTTATTTAGTCTTACTATGTTTTAGTTCTAAAGTACCTAATTGTAGTTTTAAAAGTATTTATTTCATAATATAAAATATTGTATGCATTACTTTGTTTTCATTTTTGCATGTTATCTTATCGACATGCCTTGTACCGTGTGCTTTCTACCTGCCCTATGCGGCCCGGCTGATAACAGGCATGCTGCATAAGGGCGTACGGGTGCGAAAGAGACAATACGATGCTAATTGTTTTACGATCCCAGTCGTCTATTTGGTTTGAGTATAGTATAGTTAGTTTTTTTTTATAGCTTCGCGAAGCGAGACTAAAATAGTACATTTAGCCCCTAGGGTTTAAAAGAAAGCCATATAATCCCATACAAATTTCTATGACACTGAAAAAAAGAATTTGCGGCCTGCTTCATACACCTTACGAATAATTAAAAACAAACCAACCAACCTGATCAGATTGGCCAAACTTTCTGATGGAATTGCTCAAACTGTACTTCTAGTTTTTCATGAAATATACAATTTTAATGTTAAGTCTTTTATTTTCTCGCAGTCGAAGTGAAAAGTAGAGTGATTAACACGTGGCTAAAAGCCATTATGACACTCAGACATATTTGTCCTCGCTCATTTCGTGAGCTTGTCCGAATAATCACTACGTGTCATGATGGCTTATTTTAGCTCCTTGTCAAACAATCTACTATAACGTGTCCAACTTTTTGTATTCCACCCATTTCATACTCGTTTCAATGGCAGGTTACGGAAGAGCCTGAAGCACCTGTACCTGGTCCATCCCACCTACGGGCTGAAGATCTTCGTCGCCTTCACCAAGGCGTTCGTCAGGTGCGGAATTAAAAACATTATCAGTTATCAGTTTATTTATTGCTTTCATAGGTACATTGGAAGATGGTACATTTTATATTTTACCGGTATGAAACCCTTGTAGGGCAATGCAACATTTAACAGGACGTTGTATGCTTATTCCCAAATTAAGAGTCCCCGGTAAGCTCGGTGCTCCATACAAACGTAGTTACGCTCTCATTTTAAAACGACTTGCTAGTTTGCTCTGAAACTTTGTACTTCGAATAAGTTAAGGTATATCTAGACGTGTAATTAGTTTATATGGCTCCAGTATATAAAACAAACGAAATATAGCAAAAACAAGTTTTTGAAATAAAACATTTTAACGGATTATATCGCGTATATTATCTCATTTTAGTTCCCGACGTTTCGGAAGCTTTCCAGCTCTCCATGGTCACGAGTCGACTGAGAAAATATGTATTTTCCTCTGTCAAAGTTACAATTTGTGCAAACTTCCCATTTTTGAAAAAAAAAAACAAATAAAGGTGTACATACATGCCAGATGGGCCTAAGCTGTAAAGACAGTTTCACATGTGCCAGAAGGGCTTAATTATTTTATTCTAATAATTTACCAAGCAGCATTTCACAAATGAGGCGTACTGAGGAGAAACGAAACGCTGCAAAGAAAAACTCCCAGGCTACCTCATTACTAATTATAATATTTAAAAAACAGAGACTATTAAACTACTTTTAAACAGATAAGATATTTTACACCGTTCGGAAATTAAAGTTTTGCAGTCCTGTGTCTCGCTTGTTCCTTGATGAGATGTATTACAGGATCCCAAGCTGGTGGTAGCGACCACCCATCTTCTCTATTGAAATTAGGATGCTTTTTAATCTCAATAGCCTCGCGTAGCATTCTGGGAAAATATCTTTTTTCTTTGGCAAGGATAAAAGGTTTATCAAACTTAATTGAGTGGTTTGGTTTGTCAGTGACATGTTCACAGACTGCAGACCTATTACACCGACGGTGCTTGACATCTGCTATGTGCTCCTTCACCCGGGTTGATACACTGCGTTTCGTTTGACCAATGTATGAAAGACCACACTCGCAGTCCAGCTTATAAATGCCTGCACTCTGCAAAGGGGTGCTACTCTTCACGGGTCTAAGGTATTGAGACACCTTCTTCAACGGCTTGAAATATGTTTTTATAGAAGCACGCTTCAAGATGTTTCCGATCTTGTCTGTGACCCCTTTCACATATGGTAATACGGCAGGTTTACGCTCGACTGTTGGTTTCTTCATACTGGGATTCTGCTTGGAACGTGGTATCTGGAGCTCGTTGGCTCGAAGCGCACGTTTGACATTCTGCAACTCAGCAGTCAGATGTTGATCGTCGCAGATACCCCTGGCTCTCTGAAACAAAGATTTACCCGCTGTAGCAAGTTGACAGGGATGGTGGTGAGATTTGCCATTCAAATACCTATCTGTATGCGTAGGTTTCCTATATACAGTATGACCTATGTCATTGTTAGGACCTCTAATTACTAGCACATCTAAGAATGCAAGTGAAATTGTAGCTTTGACAGAGGAAAATACATCTTTTCTTAGTCCACCCGTGACCATGGAAAGCTGGAAAGCTTCCGAAACGTCGGGAACCAAAATGAGATAATATACGCGATATAATCCGTTAAATTGTTTTATTTCAATGAGTAATAATCGCTGAAACAGAAGAAAATATTAAAAACAAGTTTTGTATGAAAAATTTAAATTCGCTGCATTTTTTTACTATTGTATCTGGAGCTACAATAGTAAAAAAATACAGCGATTTAATTTTTCATACAAAACTTGTTTTTGCTGTATTTAGTTTGTTTTATAAACTGGAGCCATATAAACTAATTACAGGCCTAGATATACCTTATGTCATTGTATATGCAAAGTCTCCTTACAATCCAACTCGTAGTTTTAAAATGAGAACGAAACTCCGTTTGTATGGGAAGGTGAAATTCGGCCGAGCTTCCCAGGACTCTTAAATCCTTAGTATTATAAAGTTGTAAAAATGAAATGTTTGTACATTGAAGATATTTTTAAAAATTTATTGTTACGGACTATTTGAAGGTCACTAAAACGAAATTTTTTTTTTTTTTATTTTATGTATGTATGCGTCGTTGTGGCTTCATCACGGAAAATCGGCTAAACAGCTGGGTATCTCCAGATGGTTATAGGATACTTTTTACCCGACTACGCTGAAGAAAAAAACGACGGGTTATGACTTTCTCTTCCGCGAACGAAGTTGCGGGCATCTTCTAGTATTATAATGAAATAATAATGAAATAATGATCTTTATTCTGTAAGTAGGCCACAAGGGCACTTTTACAAGTCTGACTCTACGGCGTTTCCCAAGAGAAGACCACTGAAGAGAAGAAAGCCGAAACAAACTCAACAGTCAGTTTTTTCGAAATAACTCTTATATCTATTACAATATTTGTACTTAGCCTATCCTAAATATATGTTTTGAGTATATAAACTCAATGCGTAGTTCTTCAAGAAAACATATTAAAACCTATAAAAGTAAAAAAAAAATAGAATATAAAAAAGCAAAATTGTGATTTTTTATTTAAAACAACTTACATACGTTTGATATGCCACCTTATAAGAACCGTGTCCCGGTAAAAGTAAATTATTTGGTTTCTGTTTTGGGCATTTTTGTCTATTAAATAGTCCTCTACCCTATAATAAGCCTTTGCGATTAGGGACTCTTTTAAGTACTTTTTGAGAGTTGGAAACGATAATTTTAAAGCATCATCTGGTAGCTTATTATAAAAATGTATACATTGGCCTACGAATGATTTGGCTACTTTTCGAACGCGGAACTTTCTAATAGCGATTTTATTTTTATTTCTAGTATTAAAATTGTGGATATCTGAATTCTTAGTAAAAGACTCTAGGTTCTTAATAACATAAATAATATTCTCATAAATATATTGGGACGCTACGGTTAATATGTTGATGTCTTTAAAAAGTTGTCTTAAGGAGTCACGGGAGTTCAGGTTATAAATAGAACGAATCGCTCTTTTTTGTAACACAAATATAGTCTGTATGTCAGCTGCTTTGCCCCAAACCAGAATACCGTATGACATGATACTATGAAAATAACTATGATATACTAAGCGAGCAGTATCAACCTTGGTCAATTGTCTAATTTTTCTAATAGCGTAAGCTGCTGAACTTAATTTACCTGCAAGTACTGCTAAATGGGGACTCCATTGCAAGTTCTTGTCCAGTGTTATACCTAAGAATAATGCCCTATCCACCATTTCTAAACATTCACCATTGAGCGATATAGTAGAATCCACTGCTCTAACATTCGGTAAAGCAAATCTAACACATTTCATTTTCTTAGCATTCAAGAACAGATTATTAATATTAAACCAGTCAAGCACTTTAACTAGTACACTATTAATTTCGGCATAGTCTTTTGCTTTCCGGTCAACTTTGAAAATTAATGATGTATCATTAGCAAATAGTACTGTATCACAAAGATTTTCTACTATAGATGGTAAGTCGTTTATATAAACCAAAAATAGAAATGGCTCTAAGATAGAGCCCTGTGGCACTCCTAGCTTAACTGCAGCTCCACTGGATTGGGTTCCATTTACAACAACTGTTTGTGTTCTATTGCTGAGATATGAAGACATAAGGCTTAAGGCATTTATAGACAGGCCATGATGTTCTAATTTCAAAATGAGTGTTCCATGATCAACGCAATCAAATGCCTTAGAAAGGTCACAAAAAGCTCCAATTGCATCACAAGTTTCTCCCAGATGTTGTAAATATGTTTAATGAGTACAGATGCTGCATCAGCCGTGGAACGTCCTCTTGTGAAACCGAACTGTTTACTACGAAGCAGTTTATTTCTATTGAAGTGTCCCAGCAGATCCATCAACATTAACTTTTCGAAAACTTTACTTAATACAGGTAGTATAGATATCGGACGGAAATTAGTCAAGTCACTCAAGTCACCTGACTTTACTAAGTTTCATAAGATCTGGAAACACGCCCTCTGATATGCAATTATTATAAATGAAGGCTAGATAGGGTGCAATTTAATCTATGATATGATGAAAAAAATTTACTGAAGTTCCCCATAAATCCTCTGTTTTCTTTAAACGCAGTGACTTAAATGTTTTAATAACTTCTATTGAATTTAATATTTTCTTCTGTTTCCGCGATTATTACTCACTGAAATAAAACAATTTAACGGATTATATCGCGTATATTATCTCATTTTAGTTCCCGACGTTTCGGAAGCTTTCCAGCTTTCCATGGTCATGGTCCTCCCGTGACCATGGAAAGCTGTTTTATTTCAATTCTATTGAATTTACTTGACTAAATTCAAAGCTTACATTGCATTTGCTAAAATTAACATTAAGTAACAAATGGGCTTCGGTCGCAGAAGATTGAAGATATCTTGTAGTATTAATTGCAATGTTGGAAAAATAATCCTCGAATGCCGAGGCAACATCGTGGTTCGACATAATCTGACCATTTCCTGTCATAATGTTGACTTGACTATTGCGAGTTTTTGTTTTACCATTATATAATCAGGTTGTCTAAATTAAAAAGTGTACTACTTCACAGCCTATAGAAATTACTAGCCTACCTGCCCGCGGCTTCACGGTAAAATTTAGACGAGTAATTTATAATATTTATATTTCAATGTATATTTCGTTAAAGTTAAAGTTGACAAACATCGTTTTATTTTTAAAATATTTTATTCCAATTAGAAGGCAACCGCGACTTCGGTCTCGGGTGGAGAAAAATCATAACCCTCTTTTTTGCTTTGACGCAATCGGTTAAAGAGTATCTTATAACCATCTGTGGTAGCCCAGGTATCCGTGTATCAAAAATAAAATCTGTTTGGCCGTTTTGACGTGATGAAGAAACAACGACATATTCAAATATATAAAAAAATCCAAAAAATATAATTTTCACATCACTCGCTCGGTAAAGAAAGTTCCATTTGCAACGCCAAATCTGCGTCGAAAAGTTCATTTAATCCGCTAGCGTGGAAAAGTCATTTGAAGTTCGAATTTATATTATTTACTAGAAGGCGCCAGCAACTTCGTTCGCGGAGGAGAAAAAGTCATAACCCCTCGTTTTTTCTTCAGCGTAGTCGGGTAAAAAGTACCCTATAATTATCTGGAGATACCCAGCTACCCGTGTACCAAAAATTGTTAAAATCAATATACAGAGTTTACAACTTTATAATAGTATAGATATGTTTTTTGTTTGAGTGTGTTTCGTAGGTTCATTATCAATTGGAGTTTATCTGGAGTGCACTATGACGTAACAGTACATGTCGGACCTCTGTCAAATCGCTGTCTACTTAGTAGTTTAAAATGCCAATATGCTGCGTATTTCTTGGGCGATTTTAATTTTTAATTTTACCTTTTCAAATCGTTTTTACGGTATTTTGATATTTTGTTCAGAACAGGGATAAAAAAAAAACTATGCATGTACTTACTCCATTAGCCAAATAGGCGGTGTTCTAAAGTGATCCGCGAACATGCGTACCTTCAATTCATTTTTATTTATATCCATACTTTATAATATTATAAATGCGAAAGTGTGTCTGTCTGTATGTTACCTCTTCACGCTTAAACCACTGAACCGATTTGGATGAAATTTGGCATGGAGATAGTTTGAGTCCCGGGGAAGGACATAGGCTACTTTTTATCCCGGAAAAATACCCTTATCCGCGATAAACGAATTTAAAGCGGACGAAGTCGTGGGCAGAAGCTAGTTTATATATAAATAAATTTTACTTTTTCAGCTCAAAATTCTTCCGCAAACTCAGCTACGTCCGGAATCTCACAGAGTTGATGTCTTTAGTTCCGGTGGAACCCAACGCCATCCCGGAGCTGGTGAAGCAGTACGATGCAGGGCGACGGTAGACCTGGAGGTAGCATCCTTACAGCTTTAAAAAAAAAAGAAGAACATTAATGCCGTAAACGCCCAATGTATTTTAAAAAGGCCAAAAGCGAATCCATAGTATCATACGGCATCATATGCGAGGATTGGGTAAATGGCTAATGTTCTTTATAAAAGACAAAAGTTCAAGGTTGGTCTATGCTCTTGAGCCCCAGCTCAGGTACGTTCGGAATTTCACTGAGCTAATGTCTCTGGTTCCAGTAGAACCCAACGATATACCGTAACTGGTGAAGCAATACTCGGGGAGACGGTAGACCAGAAGTGAGCATCTTTAAAGCATCCCAAATCTTGAAGTGACATCATAAAGGTCAAAACCTAAAGGGATTTATATAACTTCCCAAGTCCTGAAATGTCAGGATCAACACCGAATGTACTTTATAAACGACAAAAGTATTCAAGGTGAATCTTAAGTTTCATATGTGTATCATACATGTAAACCGAATATTGTCTAATGGCTGAATGTACTTTATAAAGGACAAAAACATAAAGTCTTAAGTTACGTCTATTGGCTAACAAATCGGCGTTCGCTAAAGTATACTACCGCAATGGTTGAATGTATTAAAGGACAAAAGTTTTTAACATCTGCCGAATGACATAACGAATATTCTCCTTCGCTATAGAACACTACTGTAAACACTGAGTGTACTTTTTAAAGGGCTTAAGTTTTCAAAGAACGTTATAAAGATCTAAAACGTTTCGGCATTTTTAGATAAATATACTGGTTTAAGAGTATAAGGCAATACCTTTATGACTTATAATAATTAAAGATTTCGAGGCGTTTGCGTCCTGAACCCTTTCAATAAAAATTTGTACCTTGTGAAGGACATTCGGCCGTTTCAGTAGTAATGTTACGCACTTAGAATGTGTTGTAGGAGTTAAAATATTGTTAGTTTCATTATAAAGTCCCAGGAACTTAAGAAAATGGGTGACATTGATCTCTTAAATTATTAGAAGTTCATTAAAATTTCAAGAATGACATTGACGAAATACAGTAGTTAAGTAAATTATTTAAAGAAAATATATGCAAATTGAAGCTATTTTTGGCACATTAAAGTGTTACGGTATTTTTCAAAAAAGTGTACATCAACTCTTTTTGTTTCGGAATATATAAATATTATATAAATGATTTTGTGTATTTTTACTCAAAATCATTTACTTTGTAGCCTAATAGACGAAAACTAATTTGTGAAATATTAATAATAATAATAAGTACTCTTTATTGCACACCAAAAGAAAATAACACCAGACACTTAAAGCTAAACCAGTATTAGAAATGGTTAACAACAGGTGGTCTTATCGCTAAAAAACGATCTCTTCCAGACAACCTTAATACAACTTTACGCCATCTCTACTAAGAGATGGCGTAAAGTAAACAACCAATGAGTAAGTAAGTAAATATTCTGTTCGAGATCGTAATATATATTTGTATCAATTATTTTTTAATATACATATATATATGTAAACGTGACGCCCCCCCTCCCTCTATTTTCTAAACCGTAAGTCGTAAAAAAATTACAAACGTAAAATTTAATAAATACTTTCAACGAAAACTGTGTGCAATAAGATCGGACGGTTTTTGAGATATTGCCGAAAAACTACGCTTCTTAACAAAAGGACGTAAGCCGCATGAAGATACGCTCTTTTGCTAGTCTTTAGTGCTTATTATTGTAGTAACGGCTGCGGAACCGTACACTAAGCATGGTCCCACATGCTCTTAGCTGATTTTTAAATTCAAAATGACCCCGAATTTGACGCGAGTGAAGCCGCGGGCAATTTTTTTTATTCAAGAGTAGAAATCTGCATTAATCATAATCTCTTAGTAGTAGTAAGTCATTGCCGGCGTAACAATTCAACAATTATTGCTATCATTTCTTTAAAAAAAAGAGAACTGCCTTTACCAAAACGTCGTATACCGAGACCTCCAGAAGGTAACAAATACTTTTTCGAAAACCGAATCTAAATCGGTTCAGCCAAACGCGAGATAATACATACATTCCTACATAAGGGTCAAACTGAAAACTTCTTTTTCTGTAGACGGTTAAAAATTACGTGTAGTACGCGGGCGAAACCGCGGGCAAAAGCTGTTTATCAAATAAAAACATTTTGTAGGAGGTTCGTATGTACATTGATTTTGAGTAAGATAAACCAAAAAACAATTATATGAAAAAGAAACATACATCGCATTTAAAGCGCCAAATTCTACACACTATGACGACACGTTTGGCTCAGTGGGTTGTACAACGGCCTACGAAGCTGGCGGTCCCGGGTTCGAATCCCGGCCAGGGTAAGTGTTTGTGTCATGAGCAAATGTTTGTTCCTGGGTCTTGGATGTTTTCTATGTATTTAAGTATTATAATTTATCTGTATATTATGTAAATCGTCGCCTAGTACCCATAGTACAAGCTTTGCTTAGTTTCGGACTAGGTCGGTATGTGTAAGATAGTCCCTGATATTTATTTATTTATTTACACTATTTGAGGCTGACTGTACACGTTTTTTGAAAAATAATACCATATTGTATTTTTTGGCAACCGTCAATGTCAGTAGTAAAAATGAACGCAGGGATTGATTATGGCCATTTTTATTATAAGATAAATAAATGATAAATTGTTACACAGGGTGAATTCGGGGACGTGATCAGAAACCATTTTTTTAGTCTTGATAATTGATAGTAATTTCCAAACAGTGCTTAAACGAAATAGAATCATTTTTATATTGTTAATTTTCACCTTAAAATATTTACTAGGGTAGGTCAGGGGTAGTTGGCCATCATTTTTTTAATGTTGTTAAAAAACTAGGCTCATTATTAAAATCTATATTTTAAAATTAAACTTCAAACAATCAATTTTGATATATTCAACAAAAAAAATCGAATGAGCTCAATATCTTTTTTAAAATTACATTTGGCCATCTCTCCCGAACGACTTTTTTCTGCAGCTATGTTAAAACTTGCATTGATTCAAACAGCCTGTATCTGACACAAAAAGTGGGGTTACAAGTTTTCTAAAACATTAAATTAAGGCCCAATTTCACCATGATACTTTTTAACGGCTGACTAATCCTGTCGATTTTGCAGTGAAAACAGTCTCATCGAAATAAAGAAATCTTGCCGATTTATTTTTAATAAATAACTAAGTAATCATAATTTAGAAAACAATGTGCCATTTTATTTTCGAATGTTAGAATAAAAATTTAATGTTTAGATATTAGTGGAAATGTTCATAATGTTTCAAAATTGTACGACACATTCCGATAAAAGTATTATTTTTTGTAATAAATCTGACATTTAGTTTCCATTAAACAGTATCTGACATTCCATATCAATAAATGTTAATATCAAACAAATGATTTTATACATTTAATTTTTACTGTACAAAAAAATGTGAAGTACCTAATTATAATTATATTGCAGTGAAATAATGTAAGTTATATTAAAATGTATTTGATTTCTATTGAAATAATTGGTCTCAATGACTATATTTTACGAAAACTTATGATAGGACCAAAGTAAGCAATATTTCAAGATAATACTTCCAGAATATAATTAAATTCTATACGGTAGCTCTCACGGTTCATGCTGTTCTTTTCTAAATGCGTACGTTAGAAAAGGATGGATGCTCCTAAACTCATAGAAGCTATCCTCGAATCTCTAATATGGTAAGATAGTTTTGTAAGTTTGTATTTTTCCTGCCAATATTAATAGCACAATGCATATGTATAGAAAAACATTTACTTTTACGAAATAAAAAAAATATATTTAAATTTATTAATATTGTACACTTAGCTAAACTCACTTGGGAGAGTTCGCTAAGATTTATAAAATTTTAAAAACCATTTAAAACAGCCAAAATTAGGATTTTTACATTAAATTCCGTTTCGTTTTTATACTACACAAAATAAAATTAGTATTTTAACTGCAACATCTTCATAAAATGCACAGATTCTAATTTCTATTTCGCAGTCAGATGAAATTTTTATTTTTATAAAAGAGTATGTACAAGTAAATGTTTTTCTTTTCTATAATTACGCATAAATGTTTTTATACACTTTCCAACTTTTTTTACCCAGGGAGTGTAAAACCGGTTTTCACCATAGCAAAGAACTAGTTGTAACCGGTTATTACTTGGGGGAAAACCAGTTTTACTCTACCCATTCTCCGCTATACTATAAAAAATGCCATAATATTTTGTGAGCCATAGTGTCCGTTCAAATTAAAAGACCGTCTGCTGCTTGATGTCTTATTAATTATACACATTTATAACCACAAAATACACTTATTTTGCTTAATTCTTGAAAATAATACAATCTTAGTTCAAATGTAAATAATAATATTGAACTAAGATTGTATTATTTATGACTCATTTTATTTAGATAGTTTTATTTGTAAAAGAATAATCATATAACAAACATATAGTGGTTATGAAGTTTTTAAATGAGTAAAGTAATAAGAACAAGACAATTGAATTTAGATAGGGTCTAGGTTGCTTTCGACGGGCACGTTTATTTCTACTTAACTTATAAAAATAGTAACGGGTTGAAAGAAAAATTGTTAATGCAAAAATATCAACAATTAGTTTATGAATAAAAAACGAATTTATACTCACTTTAAACGATTTTATTAAAGCTTTCAGCAGTTTTAACAAAAATATTATATTATTTCTGAATTTTTAGACAATTTTCTAATGACCCGTTATTATGTCTAGTGATAAAATAAAATAACTACAAAATATACAGATAACAATCATAATAACAACGAAATATAAGCTTAAGTAATGATCTGAAATGCAGTATTATAGAAGAAATGCACTACACAATACGTGACTGGTTTGTCATTAGTATAACTGTCATTGTACGGTCAACAATAAAATCTACACAGACAACATAATTATAATCGAATTGTAAATAAATAAAGGTTAATTCTATTCCGGATAATTAATGACGCTGGAGCCAAATTCTTTACATTAAAGATATTTTTTTTATAGTACTCCGAACTTAGTTTTTGTATGTATTAAAATCGTGTTTGATGCTACTATGTCTTTACTTTAAAAGGAACAGGAAAGACATACGAACATAACTGTAAGTATAACTTGAAGACCGTAGTTTTGCAGAAAGCGACCACAAATATTTTTTTAGTAATGCCAAAAGCTACCAAACTCGTTAAGATTTAGTCTCTGTGACAAAAAAATCTGGTCGCTTTCTGAGCTATCGTCAAAATATCTATATACTGTTGTTGAGGTAGGTCACTGAAAGTTTTCAATTCAGGCCAATTTTTACTTTGAATTCTGAAAAGATTGCAATAAAAAATACAAATTTAGTGAACCAATTTAAGTAAATAAACATTGCTAACGTAAAGAGTAAAACTTTCAGCATGTCTGCTACTGAATTAATTCACACGAATTGTGTAGTGTAAAATCGTTCTTAAGTATCTGTAATCCATACGAAACGCAAAACCGGTTTTGTCTTCATAAAACCGGTAAACCGTTTTTTCAGAAGAATCGGTATTACACTGGCTAGTCTCTAAATCTCATTAGCAGTATTTTTGTATATTATTATATTAAGCATTTAAACGATTTTTTTGATTTATTTTGATTTTTATTTTTTCCTTTATTTTTTTTCGAGTAAAGAGTTATGCAAATATATATTCCAAATAATTGGGCAGGAAATTGGTTTTTTTAATTGGCAATAATAATAGACATAAAATTAAGAATTATACCGGTTAAACCAAATATCAAATTGAATACGTTTCTGTCGAAAATTACATTTCTTTGAAACGTTTTTATTGCCAACTGTACTTTTCTTTGAACGTCCGTCTTACCCATTGAGACGTTTCTAGAGTCCAAACTCGGTAGAACTACGTTAATTTGTCACAGAGTTCCTGTGACCACCTTCCTGCTCCATCATCAGATCAGCTCGATGGTATCATACTATTGCATTGTCACCGAAGTTATATACTTAAGTATGCCAAATTTTAGTTCAATCGGAAGCCGTAAATTAGGAATTTAACTTGCAAGATTTGACCCGTACAAACATACATTGCAAGTTAATCCCTCGTATGCTTAGGACGCGTAACCAAGCCTCATGAACTGCGTAAGTACGGCTACTTTACTCGACTACGCTGAAAGCCTTTACTGACTTAAAGTTTCCGTAACGAGATGTCAAATTCTGAAATGGCTTCCGCATAAAAAAAATAAATAAATAAATAAGCCTTTATTGCTGCTTTACAGCTTTACAATAAGTACTAAAGGTACACCTATTTCTGTCTCTTCCGATTCTGGTCCATTCTGGACCGGCAACTTTTTTTGATGTCGTCTTCCCTACGTTTCATTTGCTCGCCCTCTTCCTCTTTTGCCTTCCGCATACGAGGGGTTAAATAAAAAACTTCTAAAGTGGTTGACAATGTATGGGCGATTCCTCCGGTGTTGTACATATGCATGGCGACGATAACCACTTTCCATCAGGTGGCTCGTCTACCCGTTCGACACTTATTACATTACGCAATCGAAGTTTGTTAGATTAGCCTTCACCAAAAACAAACAGATTATCTCAAATCCAAAGCTGTTAATTATTATCTAAATAATTTAACCGAATAGTGTTTTCGATTTGTGACCCCCAGTTTCTGTTGTTATAGGCTTGTGTCCTAAAAAATATAATCAGTCCGTAGATTATAAGAAAATATGGACACGTATTTCTTTGTTTTGTTAGTTAAACAAAATATGATGAAGATATAGCCTGATAAAAATCCCCGTTTTTCGCACGGCTTGACGTCATGCGCCCCCACTCCCAAACTGACGCGCTTTATCTTTGTCTTTTTTTGTTTCATTGACAAAAGAAAGAATACGTGTCCAATATTTTTGGATAATCGAACCGACGGACAAATTAGAATAATATTTTTGCACCCAGGAAACTACCCTGTTGTTTAGTGCGAAACCGGTTTTTTGTCTGGTTGTAACCGGTTATGGTTATGCCTAAAACCGGTTAAACACTCCTAATATTAACGTAAGGTATAGTCAGATATAATTAAAATATTATTTCAAAGTAATAAATTTAAATAATATGAAGGCCGCTTTTGTAAGAATGCATACATTCACTGCAAATAAAATATTTTTCGAAATCACTTGTAGCCTAGTAATAAATATAAACTGTAAGGGATAATAGTGTTCAATGTCTATATAATAAATAAAATATTATTAATTATATATTGTATGTATTAGACGAGTGTGTATGTATGTAGTTGTAATCCTTCCTTACTTTTTATATGTACAAATGTCGAGCTCAAATCATGGGATAGTATAACGTAAATAATATACATATATAAATGTATCATGCAACTTAGAATTGGAGGATACTGGAGACCATCTAATTCGAGAAAAGTTCATGCACTTTCACTGCCGAAACACAACGATTTGCTATCTCTTTCTAGTAAAAGCTTCTAGACAGAAAGAGAAATAATTGATCATCACTTAGATCTCAAACGGGAACTTGGAACTACTTCGACTAATATGGAAGTGTCAATCAATTATCTTGATGAAATTAATTAATGTGTTAGTTTTTTCAATATCACACTTCACTGACATTTACTCATAAAGTATTTTGTACATGCAAAAAGTAAAGAAACAAGAAAAGAGCACAATAATGTATTTAGTATGGGTAAGTAGAGAAATGCTTTAAGTAAATAATGTACGAGATTGTGGAAGACTTGTTAATTTCATTTACAAACTTTATGCAGGGCCGGATCTACTTAAAGGCTATTTGGGCTGCAGCCCAGGGCCCCACGATACAAAGGGCTCCCAGCCCCCATTGAAGATAATTGAACTAAGAAACAATCAAGTTCAATAAATTAAGTGGGGTCCACTTAAACTAAGCAGTATTAGCCCATGGCCCCACAAATTCACGATCCGCCCCTGACTTTATGGTATTCACAGTTCCGCCAACAAAAAAGCATAACCCCTCTTTTTTTCTACAGCGTGGCAATGAAATAAATAAATATTACGGGACAATTTTACACAAACCGCTCTAGTTCCATGGTAAGCTCAATAATGTGTTATTGTTACTAGACGACGATATATTTAATAGATATATTTCTTATATTATATACATAGAAAACATCCAAGACTCAGGAACAAATATTTATGGTCATGACACAAATATTTGCCCTTACCGGGATTTGAACCCAGGACCTCAGAGTCGCAGGCAACGTTACTCCGCGCGCGGCAGCCCCCCCTACACGCCAGGTGCCGATGATGTCGTTGCGTTATGCCGCCTAGCACACCGACGACAGTAACAGTAGACATACTGGCGTACAATTTAAACAAACATGACATGACCCTGGTCAGTAGCGTAACTAGCGAAAGGCTAGACAGTGCAGTTCACCGGACCCCCGATCTTTTCTGCTTGGGGCCCGTGGTTACCTAGCTACGCCAGGAGTCGCCAAACTACGGCCCGCGGGCCAAGTCCGGCCCGCGAGCCCTTCTAATCCGTCCCGCGGAAAGAAAACGAGAGAGCCCACAAACTGATGGTAATTGGTAATCATAGCCACTCATGAACATAATCAACACCAAGTGAATTCCTTATGCGTTATCTAGGTACAGTAGGTAACCCCTGAAGACCAACACTACTTAACTAATGTTTTACCCTATGACCAGCCCTGAAACCTAAAAGTGTAAATGTACTTAAAGGGAAATAAAACGACTAAATGTGGGCACAACTGTATATTGCGGGACGCCTTCGACCCTAGTATGTAATGCTAATACAACCTTAGGTAGTAATACATCAATTCATCATCAAATAATCTGGAGCATCCAAATTAAATACATTCGATAACAAACATTTCGGGCCACCCTAATTATTTACAATATAGTCCCACCGCCGGCGTGTAAGCGATGAGCTAGCGGCGATTTTCTCGCCCAAGAAACGAACATAAGATAATCGCTCCCGTGTAAATAACAGAGGGAGATAGATCGCCGGCAGTGTGAACAGCCAGCGATGAACTATAAATATATCTCTCTCTTTTATTTACTCGGGAGCGATTATCTTTTGTTCGTTTCTTGGGCGAGAAAAGCTCATCGCTTATCGCCGGCGGCGGGACCAGTGCCATAACAGCAATAGGTTTAATTATTATTTGACACTAGTTTTATTTACGTTGTATATAAATCTAGTGTCAAATAATAATTAAACCTATGTATTCTTCGCAATACTCTTCGTATTAGCAATTTTCTCGATCCTGTCATAAAAAGATTAACACTGACGACCGGGAACTCGCTAGGCGGGCGCTTTACCGGTAGTAAGTTTTCGCTACATACGCATTTCCCTATGTTATCGCATCGGCTACGCCAGGGGTCAGCAACCTAAGTCGGAAGAGTCAAAACATTACAATTAACAAAATTTCAGTTTTTAAAGATCCACATAAAAATTCTGGCCAACAATAAATTGTATCTTTTAATAAAAAAAACTAATCTATAGAGCCGCAGCTTTACATCTGAAGAGTTATTTTTGCGATATTCGCTCCGTTAACTTTTTTTCATGGGTTTTTACGAGTCCGATTGAAAACTAAAAGCGTTTTTTTTACTGATATTGTCGAAGTTTATACGTAAAAAGAAGATGGCAGGATTAAAAACTCAACAACCCTGCACTATTTTAGGAACAACGATGGTATTTTAACGACAAGAATGTTTGCTCTCGGTGGTAGTCTGTTAAACAGTAAACAAATTCTAATTACAAAAATATCTCAACATATCTTTGTTGGTATGAGACTATATATTTGCCCATTTAGATGTCACAGATGTTGATGCTGACTGTACGATTATATAAAGCTCTTTGCGAAATTCGAATTTGGTGTTGTGCCTCGCTTTTACAATCATACTATTCTCTGAAGGCTCTTAGAACCGCAGCCGTAACGCCCGCATGTTAACAATTATAATAAAATAAAAAACATTAAAATAAATCTTATATGAACAATACATGTTAACAAATTCATTTTATTGCGTTAGAATTATAAAGCGTAAAACACGCTTAAAATGGAAGTTGACATTAACAAAAAGTACTTATTCAGTGGCAGAGTAATCGACTTCGAAGAAAAAAGCCCAAGTCCCAAGTTCCAAGCTTATACATGTTGCATCGTACACTTGAATTTTTCTAGCAACGACTTTTTGACAGCTTTCATGCCAGTACATTTACGCCTTCGCGCCATTGCGATTCTATTGGATGACAGCTGTCAAAAAGTCGTTGCTAGAAAAATTCAACTGTAGTAGTGAACGGTACAAAACGTTTTACAGCCAGAGAGTATCAAGTACCCACCTTTAAGCTATCCCATCTTATTTTGTTTTCTCTATACCTACTTAGCATGATTTCTATGAAGTTGTCCACTCTGTTACTACCTCATACTTTCAAACACAAGGGGACTCGATAAACCTCGTCTGAATAGACTGTACAGTTTCAGAGGGTGGTAATACAGTGCAATTAATTCAAGAAAATCATTCGGCATCAATATTAGTTCAACCCAGAATGTGCACTTTCCCCAATTTTACATATTATCCAATATATACATTTTTTGCTAAATGTGCACTCCTAATGATAACAATAAAAACTGCACATTGAAAAGGGCACATATTGGGTATTATTACTTTACACGATCGCACTTTGGATTGTGAAACGCTCTGTAGATCTTCCAAGATCAACTCGTCTCTAAATAAAAGTTTGAACTTCATCATAGCGCATGTTAGGTACATTTTACACTGCTAAACTGCGGCAAGGGAGTACCAGGCGCCCGCAGTGTATCACAAATGCTCGTGACGTCATCACGTAACTGGCTACACAATGTCTTTTATTTACAACCGCATATGATAACGCAGACTAGTCTGCCGTCGACTTCAGACACTAAAACAATGTTTTTGCTAAGTTTCTTCTGTGATACCTCCGATCGCAATCGAGTCTAATCAGAATCCTTTAACATGACTTCCACATTTTCATTATTCAGTTTCCTATTTCGTCCACTTAGCCTTTTCTATACCGTAATCGTACTATAATAATTTGGACATTGTCCTAATCCTGATCCTGTCTTATCCTCAATACCACAACTGGAATGTGTCTCGATGTTTGAGACCACTACGGTTATTCCGTTGTTTTTGCAATATCTTGTTATGGAAGTTAAGACAGTGGACAATATAGGAGATTAAAAGTTTTGGACTGTTCTTGGACAGTGACAAAATGAAAATGTGGACGAAGTAGTGCTAAGACGTCAGAGTAACTGTCGTTCTACCAATATTACACCAACCGACCAAATCTCGGCTCTCCTTCGAAAAATCTCGCATTCGAGACATCTCTATAACATCGAGAATCATCGCTCCGGAATCTGAGCCTCCTTTGTTACTCGCTACTTATCAAATATCACCGTAAAAAATGAGTATAGTTTTTGATGAGGCGAGTAACATGACGGTCGAATTTTGAATGTCGTTGGTAGAACAGTTTCGCGATCTACTCGGTCGGAGACTGCGCGGCGTGCGGTGTGTTCGCGCCGTGCGGGCCGTGCGTGTGTCACTGGCTGTTCGCGAGCTCGTCCATGCGGCATCTGATGACACAAGAACCTTTATGATTATAGAGCTACGAAAAACTTCTGCACCATTCAAATATCGTTCCTTGGCTAAGACCGTGCCTGATCCCGCAAGATTATTAACAGGAGGCGCGTTTGTGTGAGCGTGCCGTTTTCGATAGTCTGTGGTTTGATTTTCTGCTTAGGTAATATATTCACTGTTATAGATCTTGGGCTATTCTTTTTAGGCAGTAGTTATACCTGACAGCCATCTCAGCCACCTCGAGGGAAGGGTAGTCCAGCTCTTTCACCAGACACAGCACTGCCGATAGCAGGTTCGAATTCTGTCAAAAACAACGTTTTATTGATTATTCACTACATTTTCCTGCGGTTACCCCCACGTGGCACAGACTTAAGTAATAATAGTACAAGAACAGAAGGCTCTCTCTTTAGATTTTAGCAAAAACCGCGCACTGCTGCATTTAGAGAACTACACGTAAACGAGAGAGCTGGCAGTTTTCGCAACCATTCCAGCGCTTAAAAAGTGAACGTTTGTTTATTACAGACGATGCGTGTCAATGAACCGCGTGCGCGTCAAGACAGCCGCACCGGTATGGAACTTGACTGCGCAGCATAATTGCTTCGTGCACCGCATCTGCGTGTGACAAAGTCTCTAATTCTCTATCCCGCTCGTACTTCCAGCCCCCCCCCCCCCCGCCCCTCCCCATTGCTCATTATCTTGTCCTAGATACGTACTCGTGTGACGGGACGGCGCGTGAACCCTCTGTGCTCCGCCATGACGGCGGAGGGGTATCCCTCTCGCTCCCTCCCCGCGATACTGTGTGTGTCCCGCTCTCGCGGAGGCTCTCTGTCTCGCTCGCGCTCCCAGTCCGTCGCTCGTTCCCGCCCTGGCGTGCTGGGCGCGTACTCTGACCTGTGAAAGAATATGGAAAATATGATGACATACATACAAAATGATAATACATAACAATCTTATAACAAAGACTTACGATCAAAATCTCCAGTCACTCGCTAGATGGCTAGAAGAAAAGATAGGAAAGCTAGGATCTTAGTTTGGGACGGGTGTGCCTAGATGACATTGGCTTATGTTTTAGTATCTTCCAAAGTGGGGTGAGGTCTAGGTTATAGTCAAAGGGCGGACAGTGGATACAATATACATATATCACAATCATGTAAAAGATATACGTAACATGGATATGACTACAAACACCCGCATATATAAATGTTACTCGAAATGTAATAATAAGTCTTATACATCTTATGCTTTCGTCACAATATTGCATCCACTGTCCGCCCATCCATACTAATAAATGCGAAAGTCTCTGTCTGTCTGTTACCTCTTCACGCTTAAACCACTGAACCGATATGGATGAAATTTCATATGGAGATAGTTTGAGTCCCGGGGAAGGACATAGGCTACTTCTTATCTCGGAAAAATACCCTTATAGGCGATAAACGAATTTAAGGCGGACGAAGTCGCGGGCAGAAGCTAGTTAGTTATAGTTTAGACCATATTATTAACCATATGATTTTTTATTGCTTCAACACTTTCGCTGCCAAGCGTTTCGTGCATGATCGACTACGCGTCTACGAGCAGAGCGCCCGCTAGGCGGGTTCCTGTCAGTGAATGTGTTAATTGTGTGATGACGATCCTTATACGGTGATTCGATTTGAATTGTTGTTTTTATTTTAACTTGTTTTGACATTCCTTATATTTTGAGGATGGACGTGTACCAGAGTGGACACAGACAGGGAGGAGTGGAGAAGACTGGGGGCGGCCTTTGCCAGAAGGCACGCAAATATATAAATACGTTCGGTTACTGTTATGTAAATATTATATTAAAATTGTAAATCTGAATAAGAGGCTGTAAAATAAAAAATAAAATAAATATATTTTGAGGATCATGACATAAGTTAATTTGTATTGTAATATGTATTGTGAAATAAAAATATCTTTTCGGTTTTATCTTATCCATATTTTTGGTAGAGTGTATCACCAACCCGTAAGCCCCTCCACCATGGCAAAGGAGCTCCCTTGGTTATTATAATTATAGGATATGATGGAAGAGGAATTACAATACCAGCCCATACTCAGCCGTGAAGCTCTACTTGACTGTTATATGTATGTATGTTTCAGGTTATCGGGCGACGTGGAATAAATGTTCAGCGCTATGTCGCTCATGAATTTCCTCAGCAGCTCACTGAAATTTGTTTCTGCGGGTTTTGTTCTGTTGTAAGTTCCTACTTTTGTGCATCGCAAAATGTATGCACATCTCCTTAGATCTCAATCAACAAAGTACTGATAAATATAAGGGCATCTAAGGGCAAGGGAATATAACTTCACATCATTCACAAGACTTTATGAGCGCTTTAGTTAGCTTTTTGGACAAGGCATTGTTAGGTTATTTCCTCTGCGGTCATTAACACTAATTAGTAGCTTGAGCCCTGTCCAGCTCCCAGCGACACTCTGGGCTGGGAAAATAGAGTTTGCCAACCAATGAGATAAGCGAGACTGGATAGAGATAAGAGGCTGTCAATCCTTTTTTACACCGAGGTATGTATAGATAGTGCTAATCACATAGTGAAAAATATGAAACTTTTCCAACAAAACTTTTTTTTATACACATAGGTCTTTTTTCTTTTCCCCGCCGCATCCAGCGCGGCGGCGCTCATAGCCTTCAATTTTGTATGAACTTCCATTATACAACTCTTTTCTCACCACACCCGAAATGTGAGACTTTGGGCCTATTACAAGGAACACAATGTCAATATTTCATTGCATGTTTGAGAAAATCTATAATGGAAGTATTAATTATCTACCCATACTCTGAATAGGGATATGTCCCTGCCAGTACACCTTGTATATTTGGAGTAAGTATCCCATGGTACCTAACCAAATATGCTGCTATACTAACCAAACTAACTCTCCGAAACTGATTGCCGGAGATCTATGAAGTGTTTTCCGATACTCAGATAAATAATTATTCAACTGCTGTCTCGTCGGCACTACCAAACTTTTAATCTTTCTTAAACTATTTAGAATCGCTTTCGGTTTCATATTTAAAGCTACAAGTTTGTTTATCTCTTCTTTAGTCTCTTTGCTTATTCCATAGTTGCTTCGGCTGCCGATTGAGTCATGGTCATGGTTTGCATTGACTCGGTGTAAGATGACATTGTCCGAATGTGCTTGGTAAAGTAAGTATATGCTTGCAGCACACTGAGGTCCTCGGTATTTGACCTGATTGCAACGGTAATATTTCTTCACACCATCCTCTGTTTTGTGTGAAACTTTAACAGACCAGGTATTCTCGGCTCGCACAAACGTTTCTGCTTCATCAGCATTTTTGAATTTTTTTACAAAAATATAATCTTTACCGCCAGTCCTTTGCTTTTTTCCAACTGGCTCTGTTTCGGGTTCACTATTTGAACTGGAAACGGAAGCACTGTTGTTTTTCACACCACTTCCACTAGCAACCAAATCCATACTTTAAAACAATTATAACTACACATTAGAATTTATGTCAGGCTGTCAATCTGGCCCATTCAAACGCGAGAAAAGAAAAAAATGCAATCGCATGATTTTGTTGCGCAATCAACATATTTGATGTGCAATCATTATTTCTGAGAGGCAACTCATTATTTCGCGTGGCAAAGTAATTCTCTTTTATGAATCTTCTGTCAATGTCAAAAGGCTATCGCTTACTTCAAAATTAGTGTTGCCAACTACGGAATTCGCTTTAAGTTAAAAGTATTATAAAATAGTTTCTAAATTATGCATAAAATAAAAAAGTGAACACTAAAAACGTGTGACAGAGGTGTAGATGACCGATTGGTCATGCTAATTTAGAGAAAATAAATAAAAATATAGATGCCGAGGAAAGTCATCTTAAACCTATCAAATTAATTGACATTCACAATACATAAAGAGCTGTGTAATTCGTACTGTAGTTAAAATGATTATAGGGGGGACAGATTCAATATCGGTAATAAAAGAAGAACGACTGAAATGTAATAAATAAAAAATAAATGTAATGTAAGGCAGACAATTACTTCGGCATTCTGAAACCTCTAACTTGCATAAGTTATGCAAGTTAGAGGTTGCATAACCATACGTCGTTATCGCGGGAGCAAGAACGATTTGACAGTACTCAAAGATTATGACAAATAGGCAATAACAGAAGTGACACTCATATCGAGAAACGTTTATACCTAAGAGTTAAAAAACTGTATGTTTTTTTTTCTGTGATTTATCAATTTCTTCATTCAGACGATCTAATTATGATTGTCTATTACGAAAATCACATAAAATACAACAAGAAGTAAATATATTTCTATGAAACACAATTTTTTGTGACTTAGATACAAGTCAAAGCGCAAAGAAAATACGATTGCTCTCGCACGTGGCGTGACCGCTTGTATCTATGTCACAAAAGAAGTAAATATATATACTTATATAAAAACTAAAAACATTGCTGGCTTTTGCTGGCGATGACACCGGTGTTTGTGCATACGCATAGTCGTTTGAAGTCTTCTGAACGTATTCGTTCATCTCATAAAAAAGATGTCTACACTTGCTCCTTTTTGCTGCACGATTCCGAGCAACCGACATACCGACATGTTTTGTGAAACGATCCGGTTTAATTAGCCCCATGGGTAAGCATTCGTGGAGATGTTTTTTTGTCAAGGTGGTTTTGAACCTTTTCTCATGGATCGTTGTTTGTTTTAATGGGAAAAGCCACCGATAAGAAGATGCCATGCAGGCATGACGATGTTATTTTCTCCCTCTACACCCTTCTTAACCACAGGTAAGAAACGCTTTCACGGTCTTTCCGGTATAGTCTTCGCCTCGGGAAGTTTACTTGATGTTTTGGTTATTTTACTAATGTGACGGAAATGGTTTTTTCAGCCACCTACAACTAAGCCAAACGCGTGCGCCATGGCACTAACGCGTAAAGAAAGAAAGATATATTATTTCGAAGTGACAATATACATGACATACAAGAGAGGAAAAGAAAAAATAATGCGTTGTGCGAAAAAGGATTCCACTCAGTAAAATGCCAAACCACCAAGAGTGATTCGACGCTGGTATTAACACGTACACTGTGTCCTTCTTGGTTCCTGCCTTGTTCCTGCAGGATGTTACTTTGGAAACCCACAATAGTGGTAAGCAAAACTATTTTTTTTTCTACGCTGTAGGGTAACTATGTTTTCGCTGATAACGTATACTAACTGTGACCATTTGGTTACAGGGTTTTTTTTCTGAAAGTTTTAAGTAAGAGCCTTTTCGAGCGAAAACTCCGTGCTAGATATAATATGAAGAACTTCTTAAGAGGCTAATGTGTAGGCATCATATTCCGTTTATACGTAACAGACATTCTGTTTTATGTGTTCTTTAAGAGATTTGTTTTAGCTCCCGCGATAACGACGTATGTGCATAACACATCACAAATAAAAAAAAGTTGGCACTAAAACTTTGAAAAATGTGTTAAATTTGGATATATTTTCTGAATTGGCAACACTGAAGTGCCACTGTCAACTCGCGTAAAAAACGTTTCATTTGTAAAGTATTCTGTAGCATGTTATAGAATGATTTTTCAATAATAGAAATACGAGTACTAGTGAAAAAACTACTTCAATTTCGTAAAACTCCCCGAGATATAACAATGATAAAATCACATTTTTAGATTTTCCCAAAAAACGCTCTACCCTACAGCCTAGGAACGTGTGACGTCACACGTTCCATTTCATAGGTTATTCAATAGTATCATTATTTATTAATATTTTCATACTTTAAAAATGGCCTTACCCCCACCCAACTTTAAAGGCTCACAAAACAAGCTACATGTAAGATATCGAACTCAATTTTTTTTTTAGGATCGCTGTCATAGAAATGAAACTACCATTTCACATACAATTATTATTTTTATTTGTGTATAGTCCACACCTCTATAGTTAAGTGGCTCTTAGGCAGTATGATTCTCAAAGTATTTGTTTGTATACAGTTTTATGTAGGGAATAATGAGTGGGCAAATACTTATGAGCGCTAGTGTATGTATGACCATTAAAACAAGAGGACTGTCAATTGCCATACTTTGGATCGTGACCTGATCGCCAGGATATATGCAGACAAAAACTCGATGGAGTTTTAAAAATTAATATTTAACAATGTTATAATTGAACAAAGTAACATGATACAGAAATAATTGGCTTGTTTCCTAAAAATATATAATTAGTCCGCCAGTTAGATAATCAGAAAATATTGGACACGTATTTTTTTTTAAAGAAAGAAATGTTTATTTGCTAGAATACGTAAATACAGTGGTGTTGTCATCAGGTATAGGTACCAGTATTCAGCCGTTTTGGCATGCAAATTAAGTATTTGTCAGGTTAACAATACGAATAATTAAAATGAAATTAACAATTCAAGCAAGATAAATATACAATAATAATAATAATTTGGGCATGTTGCTAAATTAAATTCTAATATCTATTATTTATGTCTAAATAATCCTTTACAGAATAAAAACAATGTTCATGTAGCCATTTTGTCAATTTTGTCTTAAATTCTGGATTTTTCAGCAACTTGAATGTGTCAGGTAGATTATTATATACAATTATACAGGAGTTATAAGCATTTCGTCTGTATATATCAGCACGACAAGGAGGTTTGTAGAGGAGTTTTTTGTATTGTGTTCTTAGATTTCCAGCAGAGACATCAAAAAGTAACTTAGAATAATCAGCATGAGCCTTTACAAATAAAAAAAAATTTTTTTATGTACATACATGCCAAGTACCATTAAAACAAGAGCACTGTCAATCTCCATACAAAAAACCGTTAACCGATATGTACAACGCCATCTATGTATTAAGAATATTTATTCAACTTTGCACGCGTGGCGCAGTATTAAAATATTACGATTTATTTATTACTAGAAGCTCCCGCAACTTCGTTAGCGGAGGAAAAAATAAAATCATAGTCATAATCAAGTATCCTATAACCATCTGTGGATACTCAGCTACCCGTGTACCAAAAATAGTTGAAATCCATTCAGCCGATTTGGCGTGATGAAGTCTCAACGAACCATACAAAAATACAAAAAAATATCAGTGACATTAAAATAGTCTGTTACAATCATTGTTTTGAAAATATCTTCCATGTACAAACATTTCATTTTTAAAACTTTACAATAGTATAGATTAGCTAACGAACTAATAGGGTAGTTTCCTGGGTAAAAAAATATATTATTCTAATAAAAAATATTGGACATGTATTTTTTCTTTTGTCAATTAAACAAAAAAAGACACAGATAAAGCGCGTCAAGCGCATGACGTCACGCTGTACGAAAATCGATTTTAGCAATCGTATATCTAGTTACCATTTATCATACCAATCACTACAGTCGAATGAATGTGCGACTTTCGACTTCGACTGTTGTACGATGTGGCGATTATCGCAAAGTAGCGATAGGCGACTTTGAATGATACTAGTAGAATTATTCGATTTTTAAATTGTCTAACTGGCAGCGCTGGGGATGGTGAGGCGTGTGACTTCGATTTCGACTCGAGTCGTTTCGGGCGAGATCGACAATCTTCGGCCGACCGCGGCCTCCGCCAGTTGAGCGCTTTCTCTCTCTAAGTTCTCTGAGTTTCAACTTCATTAGAATGAATCTCGACTACTCGAATAATTCGAATGAATCAACTAGAATCATTAAAAGTCGCCCATCGCTAGTATATACCTGTTGTCTCCTCGCTCGCTGTATGCCTCGTGCGGCGGTGAAGCAACCCCGAGTCGGCATTCTCCGTTCATTGCGTACGCGTACTCCTGTACCAAACAACATATATATAACATACAAACGTCTTGGCAAATTGGCTAGAAGAGAGAGATTTTGGCAATAATCCAATCCACGATAAGTTACTTTTTAGCTAAGTTTTATGTTTACGCAGATAAAAGTTCAAGAGGCATTAGGTATATGAAAAGGTTATTTGATTCCATTTATTCAATAATTTGGAAAGAAAGAAAGAAATTAAATTAATTCTGACGCATAGCATATACAAGACAAAAAAGTAAACAAGTTACATACAAAAAAAAACTAAAACTATGCCCCGAAATAATCCCATCTCAGAATAATGCTGGCTCGGGAGCCAGCGCTGATATAGACCATTTAAAATGTATCTCAATAGTTTACTTTCTTATTCGTTATTTTTCTGAATAAATAATAGCTTCTAATTTACCCTTATCTTTTGGATTTGGATTTTTCATAAAGCAATATTAAGTTAAATATCACTGTGCTACAATTCAATAAAAATCTTTTTTTCTGCAATGTAGGATTGTAGTCACTTGACTCGTTGTAATGAAAAGTTAAGCAAGTTAAATACGTGCGTAAATCTTGCATTTAATGTGAAGAGAAAAAGCGGCAAAAGTACATAGATAATGTGGAGTGTCAAAAATGTTACAGTAATGCCAACATACATTTGGTTGTATCAATTAGCAAACTTATCTATAACTTATATATAACAGATCTTGTTGCGTTCATTATCCAACACCTCTAGAATGCAAACTCATTATCTGAGCTAAAATTATGAATACTTTGTTCATAAAAAATTAGCAAAAGCTATTAAAAAACACATACTCGAACATAGGCGAACTTTATAAACGTATCAAGACTTCTCAACCTAAGGCTTCTTAAAAAAACATCAAAATTTCGAAATTTTGCTCGCACTGAATGAGTTTCTTTCATAAATTAAACAAAATTAATGGATTGGAGTTTCCTGTCTAAAAGTGTCTGTAGGACCGCAAAAAGATCATTGATGTCAGGCATTTATGAATTAACAATGCTTATGTGAAATGGTATACATGTACGGTCATGGAATTTAATTTGTGTACCCTTTCGTACCTTTTCATAGTGACATTGATATGGAATCTCTAGCGGCTTTCATATTGATTTTGACTATGACAAGATACGAAATGGTATATAAATTAAATTCTGTGACTGTATGTCTGTACAGTACGGTGGTATTGCCATGTCAATGTCACAGTGTAAAAAACATACATAAGGCCGACGCCTTTGATGTTTGCGTAAATGACAATGACATGTCCCGAGCTACTAACTAACACGGACTATGCAGCTCGGGCTCGCCAAATGACTCAGGAGACGTAACAATGGCAACGAAGTACAGAAAAAAAATATCGACCGACTAATAATCAGCAAGTTAATGTGTTAAATTTAAATTTGGATAGGCTGATGTTAGTAGTTACGTGAGTTGCGAGTGTGTAGTACAAGCATGTTAATGTGCGTAAGCTACTGTGGTACCAGTCAACTGAATTCTCGCTCGCGGTATGAATAAAATCTTACTACCTTTCAAAAATCCCTTTATCGCCCCACTGCTGACTCCCACCACTGGCGAGGACTCAGTTAAATGGTCCGTCTTCACGTTCGCCGATCGTCGGCGAGCAGGTGGGACGCGGTTACACGTTCCACCATATATTCCCAGCTCATTCTAACGCAGGGGTCGACAAACTTTTTAAACGTAGAGCTGGCTGAAAAATTGTTTTTTTTCGAAAGCCCCAGTTTTCTGTTTTATTCAGGTTTATCACTGTATACCAGATTTTAATAAGATTTTTTTTAAGGGGAACTTGAAGAGCCGCAGGTGAAAGCGGTTTGAAGACCCATGTTCTAACGTATTACTGCGTCCCGCCTGCCCGCCGGTGATCGTCGATCGTGAAGAGGGGCCAAAACAGTTTATCTATAGCCACTGGATCAATGTATATTAATCAGAGCGACTTATACCGCTAGCTAGACATGTTCAGAAAATCCAGCACTAGTTCAAAAAATCGCCCATACTCAACGCGAAAGGAACTGGCGACCGAGATCATAATGCTACCTCTTTCACACCTACTAAGCCGACACAAGTGTGAACGAGATAGCATTATGATCCCGGTCGCCAGTAACGTTTTGCGTTGAATATAACCAGTAGAGCGGTCCCGTTGTGGGGCGTAGAATGATCCAAAAGAAATACTTCGAGGAAGATAGAAGGTTTCAAAGTTAAACTTTTACCATTACGAAAACACGACAACAAACAAGATTTCAAAAAACCTTTTTTTTTGTTGAATTTGACTTGGGTTCGCATAACATTTATTACTCCAAATGACCTCAGAAATGTGGGGTTAAAATCTTGCGAATTCATAACGAAACACTGTTGTATTAACAATATACAATTGTTAGTGGCATCCACTTTAAAGTAAACAATCATGATTTTAGTCTAGAATTAAGATACTAGCTTTGTTCGTAGGGAAAATATAGCGAGCATAGCGGAAGAGTGTCCACTTCAGTATGGGGAAAAATGCTATCGTATGTCTGTCTGCCTAGTGGATGTCCAGTTTTTCTTCTCGACAAGTCGCATTTCTTAATCGATCCTCGTGAAATATTGTAGCAGGTCGGTAATTATATACATTACTTGGGTTTGCAGTTTTTGGACCTTTTTCAAAATGGCGGAGATATGAAAGTTGAAAGAGTCGGGAGGTCTACAGCTCACAGAGCCACTAGTAACTATACGTGGGTCCAGTGGGGAGGGGAGTTCGTCACCTTGACGCTGTGCGCGGAGACCGAGTGACGCAGCGGCGGCTCGCGGGTCCAGCGAGGCTGCAAACAACATACGCTACCACCAAGCTTGCTACGATAACTATACTATACGCCATGACGGTTATGCTGTGCAAGATAATCTGCGATTGTATTACCAAAAAACGTAATCCTGGGCGTTTGGGCTGGAAATCTGGCCTCGCTCCTTGTAGAGGCAATAAAATGCTTTCAATTCACAAAAGACAAGGACTTTGGAAAGATCTACCGCATGGAGCTTCACAATCGACTGAGCCGGGGCCTCGCTTTTGCAGGGGCCTCGCAAGACAACGGCCCCATTAAAATACTTTCCATTAACAAGTCAAAGACTTCGGAAAGATCTAGAGCTCGGAGCTTTACACTATTTAGACTAGGCCGGGGCCTCACTCTTGCAAGGGCCTCGCAAAACAACTGCCCCAGTAAAATATTTTCAATTCATAAAGGACAAGGTTTTTGGAAATATCTACCGCCCGGATATTCGCAATGGTTGGACTGGGCGGGGGCCACGCTCTAGCAGGGGAACCGCAAGACCACTGTCATATTAAAATACTTTCAAATAGAAAAAGTCGAGGATTTTGGAAAGATCTACCGCTCAGACCTTAACAATAGTTATTCATGGCCGGGGCCTCGTTCTTGCAGGGGCCTCGCTCTTGCAGGGGACTCGCTCGACAACCTGCCCTATTAAAATACTTTCGATTCGCGAAAGTCAAGGACTTTGGAAAGATCTACCAGAGCTTCACAATAGTTAGTCTGGGCCGGCGCCTCGCTTTTCCAGAGGCCTCGCGAGACAACTGTCAAATAAATTACTTTCAATTCACAAAGGACTTTGGAAAATCTAGCGCCCGCAGCTTCGCAATCGCAATCGTAGTTAGACTGGGCTGGAGCCCCGTTTTCACAAGGGCCTCGCGAGACTACCCAAGTAAAATACGCCTCGCAATGGCTAGACTATAGCATCCCTGGAGCGATGGAATATATTGAGAATCTAGTTGAATATCCGTAATCGATATTTAAACAAGAATACTTGCAAACTGACCAACAACGAATTTCCAATATAACTTATGGCGTCTTTTGTGACCAGTACCTTTTTTTGTACCTGACTACAATACCGGATACCGGGTATTTTTTGGCGGCAAAAATACTTCTTGAAATCTATTTGGGTATTATGTGTATTTTGTCATAAATTTAGTATAAGGATTTATTGGGACGAGGCACAGACACTATCGCAGCACAGCATAACCTTCACGAATATTTTTCTATATTAAAAAAAAACTGCATATTTATTACGTGTCTCAATCACATACTTTCGTGTACTTGTGTCGCTTGTAAACATGATCAAACTAAAGCCAATTGAGTGAGGATGATAGAGCGTGGAATTAGCTCGATTATAATACTTGAAATACTGGCATATGCTAAGTACAGCATAATTAGAGGTACAATTGAATGATCATGAATATCATGATAGTTCAAAGATAGCTGATAAATACCAAGAGACGCCCCGTTGGAACAACCCGTTTAACTACCGTAACGAAACCATATTAAAGGATCTACTTCGAAAGAGGTTTAAACTTAAAGCACGTTGCAGATGGCGCCACTGAATAAACAATGAGCCATATAAAAATGACAAAAAGTAAGTAGCTTAATAGTTAATCTGCTCGTAATTTTATAGTGTATCAAAATAAAAGAACGTACAATTTGACAAAACAATAGTTACTTTTTTTTGTTTTAAAGTTCTATAATAATTACTGTGTGGGCGGTACCCACAGTGGTGGTCGCAAATTTCGAAGTGAAAAATTGTTAGCTTTTAACCTCAAACTTTAATTATGTTTAAAGTGGTCGAACAGAGCGTCAAACGGCATAATATCAAATTCTACTTTGAGCCTGACTCTATACTTTAGGTATTTAAAAAATATGAGCAAAAAATCACGCGACTCGAATCTTCCAGCCAATTGTATGACTTAGTTTTTGTATCTGTGGCCAAGTCAGCATCAAATAGTTTGATATCCAAAGCGCTAAATATATCGTAACCCATTTTAATTACTATAGGCACAATTATGTGTTTATTTAATGTTGTCTATACAACACTGGTTGATCGACTAAAGTCACACGGTTTGTTTACTTTTCCTTAAATAGCGAAAGATATAAAGTATAACCTATTGTTAGTGTAAATATAGATACAAAAATCAATTGCAAAGAACCACTTCAATGTATAACTGGGACTCGAACCTACGACCTCTATTTATTACGCGACAGTGCTTTGTTTCCAACTGAGCAAACCCGAGATGATGCTGTCGCAGTCACACGTTTACAGCCCACTACTTAAATTTGATTTCCCACCTTCAGGCTGTGGTGGGGACACGGGCTGCGCGCTATTACTTTTTAGAGGCTGTTGTTTTGTTTTGTTTTGGGTAAATAATTGGGTCATGGGAGGGAATGCTAATCGTCTTCGGTAGAAGCTCTCGCATAATTGGAATTGAACTTCACAAAGTTAATTTAATTCCTAATTATACTTCGAGCTTCTACCGAAAACGATTATAAGTTTATGACGTTACGTGCACCCCATTAAATTTAGTCTTCGCAATCCAGCACTGACAGCGTCTTCTGTGTCTTTCTGCTTTAAGATGCTAAGCTCATTAGCACAAGGACGAGAGCAGTCAAGGACATGCGTGTTTTTTTTTCCATTGCATATGATCTCTGTATCTATATTAATAATAAATATGGTATCCACATTTAAAAATCAAGGTCGATGGATTCAGTGGCGTGCGGTCCATGTATGACCATGGGTACATGTAGGCAAAGAGAATAATTTTAACTGCCTAACCTTGGCCAAGAATATAGTGCACGCCACTCTCAATACTCGCCACTGAATAGATTATATTGACTGTTAGAAACGTAACTAGTGTTAGTGTGTTTGAGTGTACTTACGTCGTAATGCGAGCGTGTCATGGCAGGGTGCTCGTATCGTTCGTCTTCGGGAGACAGCGGCGGCGGCACCGAGGCGCGTCGCGGCGACAGCGGGCACTGCACATGTCATATAACAAGCTTATAAGCACTGAAGATATCAAGGGCAGAAAAAACGGTCATCACGCTCATTTTTGCCACGAACTTGTGAGTAGTGGAATGAGTGTCCGCCTGAGGTATTTTTGGAGGGCTATAACATCGGATTTTTCAAGAAGCGAGTTAACATGGCACTCAAACACCTCCGGTGTTGCAAATGTCCATAGGCAAAGATGACCACTTTCCATAAGGTGACTCGTCTGCCGGTTTGCCACTTATTACATAAAAAAGGGCAAACTACCGTTCAATGCGCATTTAGCCTTAAATTGTATTTACATCTCCCGATCCAGTCTGTGATTGTTAGTCCACATCATGTCGCTAGCGCCACTCTTATTTGCAAAGGGCACGTGAGCACAGCGCCAAGGCCTTAAATTACAACAGTAACAAATCTCATTTTATATATTTCTAGGTAACATCAGATTTTGCTAAAAGAAAAAGAGTCGGAGTGCAAACATCATTCATATATTTCTTTACAGGTTTCTAAGTGTATTGTAATCTGCTCTTGTTCGCATAACATGAACTCTTTTTTGGTCGCTGTGTATTGGAAGCTACTAATTATATGAATCCCAATTAAACATAACGGATATAGGCTAACAAAGTTAAATCTGCACCATAACAATCTGGAAAACTCCACCCTTACTGACAAACTATAGTATTGTTATGGGTTGCTAATGTTGCTACGCCACACAATCTTTTTTGTAGAGTAGTGCAGACTTAGTTTTGCCACACTATACGAGTATAACAAAATTTCGATACCATATAAACCAGACACCTACACCAGAAACAAATACATGCAAGGAAATGTGAAGTGTCGATTAATTCCATGATGAAAGTATAACAAACATAACTGTATGTATGACACGATGGTAAGAAAGAAGATTTCCATTTGTGCAATTCCCTCGCTAACAGAAGTATAATTAGGTGGCAGATAAAACAAACCTACAATAGCGAATAACTTTATTGGAGGTTAGTATCACAAAACCGTAAACCAGAACATAAAGTAACAAAAAGTGCCGAAAATAAACAAATGGGGTGTTGCTACAATGTGGTGCCGTGACCAGGATACCAGGATATAAGCATTGGTGTTGTGAATAGAGTTGTCCCGACATTTTCTGGAGAAGTCCTCTGTTGTACAGAGGAAATGACGAGATCGTTCTTGCTTCATTCAAACCAAGGAAGATTCTCGAGAAAGGCACAACTCTACTCATTAGGAAGCGTCCCGGTGCGATCGATGTGGTCTTACCTGAGGTGGAGGCTCGATACGTTCACGTTCAACTCGAGGCTCCGGTTCAGGCGGCGCGCCTTCAGAACTGTCGCTGCCCTGTGCGCCACGCACTCCCAGTTAGTCACGCCACAAAACACTTGACAGATACCACGGAGAGAATTTTGAAGCTTATGGCTTTTTTACTTTTGCTCCGGTCACCTTATACGGCGATTACATCCCTCTCAAAAGGTCCCAACCATTCAGTGAGACGGCGTCAAACTTATTTCTAGATGGGCTAGAGCTAAATTGGCTTACTTTTTCTTCAATGACAGTAGCGTACCTTTACACGTTGCTGTCCTATGTGTAAGCAAAACCTAACTAACTTGTAAGAAGTCAAACAAAAGTTAGATATAGGATGGCAACGCTATTGTCGGAACGCCTTAAAACAAGCAAAACATGGACGCCACACCACTGCAACCGAATGATCTCAAGATTTCATTTGGCAAGCCATTTCATGCTACTTTTTCCTACTTAGTCATACGGCAACATATCGGTATCGGTATCCGTCGAACTGTTATCGTACGATCAATAGACAATTACTAATCGTACGATATCAGTTATTGCGGTCGGCACAAAGTACTTAGCCACTTTTAGTTTGATCGACTTCTAGATGTATTTACGCGGGTTTCTGTCCAGTGATGATACTTCACAAAACGTACAATTTTCGTTAGGATACGAGCAAAGTAGTTCTAAATTTAACAAACTTACAAGCATACGTAACATAAAAATAAACATTTGTTAGTTACAAAACAGTACAAACACTTTTTTCATGGTTATAAAGAGACAACAGACAGTTTTACCACAAAATATTACCGAGGCATGCCTAAAGGATGAATTAGGTAATTGTAAATTCTAATGCAAATGCCGATTCCAGTACAGATTTTCTTTTCAAGAATCGTCGTAGTTAAGTAAATCGATAATGGAATTTGTGTATACGTATCGCTAATTCGATATGGCATGACTATTCTCTGTTTCCTCTTTCACATTCTCAAAGCTCGAGGTGAAACTGTAGACATGTAACAGTTATCACCTATTTCACTCACAAAGTAATAATGAAAACAGATGTGATATCTAGCGCTTTTCTGCTAGAGCTGCTAGAGATACTAGAGCCCTTCCAGTGAACACTACAAGTTCCCACTTCCCATATGACAGTAACAGCTGTCAAATTATTGCTGTCACCACCACCACCTAGGGCCTATAGATCACGTGTAAAGTTACCTAAGGATGTAGAGCAGTGTTTTCCAACCTGTGGGCCTCTTAAAGTAGGTCGCGGTTTCATCATTTCAAACTCAATACTTGTAACATTTTATAACACACACATCAGCGCAAAAGAGGGGATAACATTCCATGAAAGCGTCATGAAAAAGGTAGGAAAACACTGATTTACCGCAATATCAACCCTTATACAAAAGTACCAGATTGTCGCACAGACCTGTTCGTGTCGAGGGTGGTCCCGGTAAGGCTCGTCTCGCTCGGGACTTGAGTCGCTGGACCGTGCGCGCGCGCCTCGTCGCCCGCCGCCACTGCCGCCGCTCCGGACGCTCTCCGCGTAAGCTTCCTAGAAACACGAATGATACAATCAGTTATACAAACTCCTCATTCGGTGCCACAATACTGACGATAGTGATTCTGCCAGTATTAGTTTCCAGTGGTGTCTACGGACGATTGTCGGTCATACGGTATTTTGTCTTCTACCTTGCCTATTACAAATCTGGCAGATGTTTGTTTCTATATCAAATGGATAGGCACTAGGACTTTTGTAGACACATTGACACGCTATGCCGAAAGTTTCAACACGTTCCATTGGTTGCATTTGTTTTATCTCCACTAGTACAGGCGTATGTATCTGTGGCATGGAACCTATAGAACGCAGGTGTCACCAGCCAACTCTTGAAGAAATAAATTATCTCTGCCCAAACTTAGGCCCGGTTGGCACAAATGTCACTATAAATACGACTTACAACCTTAACCATGTCCTGAACGAAAACAGGGTGATTTTTTTTAGTATACTTCGAAAACTTGAGGCATATAACAAGCCATACTTGTAGTCCAAGGAAGGGTCAATGGAAACAGTCTGTACCTGTGGCTGCGGGTAGCCCTCGTCATCCGAGTCAATGAGCGAGCCGCGGCGCATGGCCTCCTGCAACTCCTCCTGCTGGACGGGCACGTTGTCCAGCTTTTCCAGACGAGGTAGATTACGCAACACCGTTAATCGATACCTGGAATTGACAATACGTGTCTTTGTTATTGGCATTAAGATTAAATAACGCTTGTGCAAGTTTATAGGTTTGCAGTTTTAAATATTTACTCCGTTGTCTCGGTTTCCATCTGTCCACATAGAATGGGGAAGAAAAAAAGTTATTTTTGCTACAGATTGATGCCGTTCCCATTAATTTAGGCAAGCATGGTGTCGCAAATATAATAGCATATTAAGGATACGCACTTAAAGTAGCGCGTGGCAAGGCTTCTTTATAGTGTATTTGTAAAAAAGTATGTTTTGCTACAATTTGGTGCCGTTACCAGGATTTTAAAAAATTACAAACGTACTGCAGTAAGCTGAGTCCAAAACGAAGTACTGCAGTTTGTTACCGTATAACTAAGACGTGCTTGAATAGTGTTGTAAATATCACTAGAGTGGTAAGACACAATTTGAACGAACAGGGTACTAACCGTATGTGTGACAAAAGCAAGTTTAAGACAATTTGGTTCCGTGACCAAGATTGATAAAAACAAAACAATTTTTTTTTTTTGCTACAGCTTAATGCCATGTATCTTATACGACTGCCTCAAGTGTCTCAAGTGTATGGGATACTCACTGTGGATGGTGCGTGCAAGGGTTTTCGTCGAGCCATAGCGACGTGAGCGCGGGGAGGTGTCGTAGATGTCTGATCTCGCGCAGATCTCGGATCTCGTTCTTGCGTACGTACAGCTCGCGCAGCAGCCGGCATCCCGCGAAGTCCACTAACGACCGAATTTTATTTATGCTGAAACGTAGACAAATGAAGTTTAGAAAGAAGTAAAGACATTCATTCCTAGGCTTCTGTGGAAGTGGAACCTTATATATATTTTTGTGGTTAATTGTGTTCTATTGCATTCACATTATCGTCATTTGTACATTATTCATTGCGTTTTTTTATGCGTATACTGCAGGTCCCATTTTGGAATACAAGCTGAAAACAAATTCGTTCTTCTTTACCATCCAGTATGATTGTTATAAAATAATACTTTCGACAGTCGTTGCTGTCTTTACGTCGTTGTATTGAGAATGACCGGTGATAGTAATATTATCTACCAGATCCGTTCTGTAGTTTTTAAAATTAAGAGGAACGTACATAGATTGGCACAAACTTTCACGTTTATAATATTATTAGGATTGATACAGATTTTCCAATAGACTCTTTCCAATAGAATCTTATTAGCAAGACGTTGTTATTAGGAAGTAGTGATAGACATCGTTATCTCTCACTCTAACACCCTTAAAAAGAGGCAGGAATCGTCATCCACATAATTCAAGGCCAATTTTTTCACGGCAAAATTCTTCAGACTGTTCTGTCTTGCAATCTCTATAAGCTTCTTGATTCCACCTGCGTGGCTTGCTTCCGCCATTGCGCATTTGGTGGCAAGGCTGAGCCAATCAGAGCGAAGCGCGGGAAACGTTGCCCAATCGCCTACGCCGGCACCGGCTGTTGGCCAATGGGGGCCGGGGATTTGAAAGCCTGCGTTAGTGACGTCACTTTCAAGATGTGTATGAGTTAATGAAGGTTACATTACTAATTCAATTCTCTGATATCTTCGAACTGCCTTATCTAATCTTGACCAAACATCGATCTAATAAAGAGAACGGTATTAACGGCAGTGTTGCCAACTTAGCATATTTTATGCTAAATTTGCCATATTTTATATAGTCCAGCATATTTTCTTGTCGTTTAGCATTTAACATATTTTTTTAGTATACAGGGTGTCCCAAAAAGTAGTGATATACTGAAGCTGGGACGTAGAGGACCTAGAGGGCTATCTAAATCACCCCCATGTATGTTCCGCGATTTTTCGTATTTTCGGAGTTATGACTTTTTTTTAAATTCTTCACCTATCGCCGAGTACGATGAGATTTTTATTTATGGTGACGTGAATTATTGCGGTAGATGCTTGATTTTTTTTGTGTGCTAAGCTGATAGATAGGCCAATTCAGTATGGTAACATTTACTATCGTTAGATCTTTGAATGGAAATAAAAAAAAATTAAATGCCAAGAATGATAAAATTACCCAATATGTTTACAACTTCAAGGGGCTTTAAAAAGATAAAATCACATAAAAAAAATTACCGTTTGGCTATTAAAAACTTGCTCTATCTATCAGGTAGCTACCTAAATTAAAATTTTGCACTTACCACATTTAGATTTCAATTTTTTGATTGAAGCCTTATGAATAACAAAATGAAATTTTCAGATAGAGCAAGTTTTTAAAAGCCAAACGGTAATTTTTTTTATGTGATTTTATCTGCTATCACGGTTCATGGGATACAGCCTTGTGACAGACAGACGGCCGGACAGCGGAGTCTTAGTAATAGGGTCCCGTTTCACCCTTTGCGTACGCGACCCTAAAAACGACTTCAATAGTTCTATCTCATAAAACTCCCCAAGATACAACAATGTTAAAATCTCATCATTGGACTTTCCCAGAAAAACGCTTCATACTAAAGCCTACTAGCTTAGTGGCGTCACACGATTAGTAACTTGTATAGGGAAATTAAGGACTTTGTTCTGCAGCTATGTTAAAACTTGCGTTTGTCGAAACGTTTCATAACCATACCCCGCAATCGAACTAGCAAATCTGTAGCAGATGTACGTCAGGGTTATCACTATGTACTAGGAACTAATAACAGCACAATGGTATTTAAATCATCAAATTTACTATCTAAAATATCTCATTTACCTCGACAAACAATATTCCTGTATGATTACGTCCTTGTACATAATTGTAAAGAATGAAAGGCACCATCTTCTTTAAATAATTATTTTGACTTTACGTGGGATTTATTTGAATATCGGTTTCCTTGTGACATGAAATATGACTTTAACAGATTAATTTTTTTATCAGTCTACTTTTTGTACTAGGATTTGTGCAGCCATTTTTTATTATACTCTGATCACAGTGACCACACATTAAAACACATTTAACATTGATGAAATTGACATATTGATCTATTTTGATCAATCAAAAAATGAAATTAAACAAGGTTATATCTAAAGAGGGTCAGTGAGGTTATCATTAAATTGTACTTATAAATCATACGTACTATAATGTAAGTAAATGATTCCTCGTAATCGCCAACCCTAACATAAAACTGTCATATGCTACGATTTTGCTACCTCAGTTGCGAGGTATGTTCATAACAAAAGTACATAAACAAAAATAAAAATCCCCCGACACAAATGAAAATAACAACAAAATTTGGAGGTCCTAGCTTCCATATTGGCTGTGAACCGGTCTCTTGTTCCACTAAAAGCTGATCTAAAAGCTATCTTGGACACGAGTGCTCCGATTTTCATCAAACAAAGCTAAGAACGCTCGGGATAAAATTATCTATGACAATTATGACGCAAAAAAAACGCACTCAAATCGGTCCATTCGTATGGGCGCTTCGATGCCACAGACAGATACGCCCCTCTTTTTTGTCGGGGGTTAAAAAGGGTCTTGACAGACAGACGGACAACTAAGTGATCCTGTAAGGGCTCCTTTTTGTCCTTTTGAGGTACAGAACCCTAACAAGTAAAGATAGATAGTGATGCAAGCTAGATCTGCTCACCTGAACGCCAACACCTCCACATTGGGCATGCGTCTGAGCAGGCTCACGTCACCCAATTCCGCGCCCCTGCAACAAACAAACAAAATTCAAAAAATCTAAATTCAAAACTTCGTTCAGGAGAAAAAGTCATAACTCCCGTTTTCTTCTTCAGTGTAGTCGGGTAAAAAGTATCCTGTAACCATCTGGAGATACCCAGCTACCCGTGTACAAAAAAAAATTAGTTAAAATCCGTTTAGCCGATTTGGCGTGATGAAGCCACAACACAACGACACATACGAACATCTCGCCAAAGCCATCAAAATAATCAATGATGTTTCCGACGAAATGGATTTGTTTTGTATAATCTGACTGAGTTCACTACAGTTGTAGTAAAACATTTGAGTCTTAAAAAAACAACAGCCGATAACTTGAGCTTACGCTCGCAAATGGAGTCCCTTACACGAGTGTTTTGTTTTTACTCTGCGGCATACAAAAATATCTGAATAAATCATCTTTGCAAAAAAATTTATCATGCTATCTTAGGCTGTACTAATAAAATAACCCAGCCTGCTCATACGCATCAATCATGCCGGAAGCGATGTATCAATCAGTCAAGGTCAAGGAACAAAACAACACCCAAAACACACCTAAGTCACGCGACCAAATGGTTTAAATATAAACCGTATTGTATTGGTCATGGGGTTCAAGTAACGGATCATATTGAAAGGAAGCCATTCGTACATCAATCGTGACATGATACTTCTTTGAAACTAAAAAGTATTAAGTAGAGAAGATGAAAGCCGTAACTCTAGACCAAGGACCATTAAAACAAGATGACTGTCATTTGCTAATTGCCATCATACTTTCGATTGTGCCCCGATCGCAACGAGTGGAGATATTCTGGCAAAAACTATATAGATGGCGCTTTAAAACTAAACATTTAACGATGTTATAATTGTACAAAGAAACACAGTACAGTAACACTTCGTTCGTAAACAGCCAATAATAAATAAAGCGTAACATTTAAACACTGTGTCACGCTTGCAAAGTTAAATAATTGTATATAATAATTCTTATACATAGATGGCGTTGTACATATCGGGGAACGGCTTTTAGTATGCAGATTGTCAATCCTCTTATTGTAGCAGAGCAGAGTCTTAGTAATAGGGTCCCGTTTTACCATTTTTCAATTCATTTCATTTCATTTATTCATTGCACCATGGTTACAATAAGATGTTACATATTAATTGAGTCCTTTACATGGGCCCTGTCAGGGCGTTGCAATATCTTATTATAATAACTTATGTATTAATACTAAGATTGAAGGCTGTTTATTTTGCATTGGTTCGTAGCCTGTTAGAATATTGTTGTAACACCTGGGGTCCCCAATACAAGTGTAATATACGTCGAGTCGAGCGTTACAAAAAAGATTTCTCTTTTTCCTAACTGTCCACCAGAAAAAGCTTCATTTGCTGCACACATATAAAGACCGACTAACTTTTTTCAATATAGCTAGTCTTGAAGATCGGCGATGGGTTGCCGACAAGACCCCGTATTGCCTAACGCGTTTGACGCTCGCAATCGGAATCAAGTGTCATGATTTTGTATGTGCTATGACAGTTGATTCCGATACTAAGTGACAAAATTTCGTTCGGCAATAACCCCGCCGATCTTACTTCATAAAGTAGTAAACGGTGCTATAGATTGTCCTCAACTGCTGCACAAAATTAACTTCACTGTTCCTCGTCAACATTCTCGCATCTGTAATTTCAGACCATTTGCTTTTAGGACAAATGTCGGCAGTCATAACATTATTCCCAGAATGTGCAAAGAGCACAATAAGTTGTTCAAAGAATGTAAAATAGATATTTTAAACATTTCTTTAAATAAGTAAAAAAAATATTTATATGTATTTAAAGCTAGTCAAAATAATTAATTATTTGAGTAGTTCTTGATTAATATTTGAGTAGTTAGTAGTTATTGATTTGAGGTTAAGTAGGTTTAAATATGTAAATATTTGAGTAGAGTATATTTAATCCCTCGATACATCTAGTTTTCTACCTAGTAATTTCATGTACATTCTAGTTATTTAGTAAAATCAAATTATTGAATTAGTATGTTAACATTATGGAATCCAGTTTTTGTTGTTACCAGCTTCTTAAGTGTACCAAATGTCAAATGTTAACGTAAGCGGCTTTTTTCTCTATAAAGCATGTTGTGTTTGCCTGTAATTGGGTAAATACTCTAAAATGTTAAGTACCCATTGTATAAATGTATACCTATTGTATAGTATTGTACCTGTTGGCAAACCTAATAAATAAATAAATAAGATTCATCCAAACAGAAAGCGTGGAAAATACAAATTAGATATTGGGTACAGAACCCTAAAAATGAATGTGAAATGAATGTACTTAATCGTTCTGTTCGAGTTGCTAACAAGTCCATTAAAGTTGAAATTTGAATGGCGCGAGTGCATATTACTTTTTGTACGTAAACATGTAATAACATGATGTAATTGTTATTCAATGCGGCGCGTGCGGCTTTGTTACACCGGTTTTGGAACACTTTCCCACGATGTTTTGATTATGCACCAGTAATCAATGGACCTATAAAAAGCCTTCAACACGTCTAGTAAAATGGTGATAAGCAGAGCTCGGAATTTTCGTGGCACGCTTTCGATCTGTCGTTAGTGAGTTCCCACTCCTCGACTTCCGATATAAATAATATTTATATAGATAAAATACAACGCCCAGCACAAATAAAAAAAAATAGAAGTAGAGATAAATAATTTCTTAATTTAAGGTATTTCCCATGTTTAGTCAAAGGAAAATTCAACAATAATGGCTGATAATTGATATGGAGATGTCTATTCTAGTAAAATGGTGATTTTCGTGGCACGCTTTCGATTCGTCGTTAGTGAGGTCCCCACTCCTCGACTTCCGATATAAATAATATTTAAAAAAATACAATGCAAAACACACATTTTAAATGATTAGAAGTGGAGGGTAGACACATTCTTAATTCGAGGCATTTCCAATATTTAGTGGAAGGAAATTGCATCAATAATGGCTGATAATTATATAAAACTCGTAATGAAAGGTCTGCAAATTAAGGGGATGCATCGAAAATTTAATCTATTTTGTAGCGTATTTTTTGTCAGATCTAGTATATAAATCAGGCTGGTTTTCAGATATGTGTTCCTTGACTATATAACCTATTCAGTGATTAACGCGGAAACATGTTTAATGAAAATTTCCTCGATAGAAAAGTTATCCGAAAACGCGTCTTCATTTCCGGTTTTTTGTCTAGTTTGTACAAACGACAGATTAATAAACGGCTAAATTATGTTAAAATGTCATTCTCCCCTTTATCTTTTAAATGATTACCTTAAATGTTAACAAAACATAATAATTGAAATAAAACAATTTAACGGAGTATATCGTATATTATCTCATTTTAGTTCCCGACGTTTCGGAAGCTTTCCAGCTTTCCATGGTTACGGGAGGACTATAAAACATAATAATATCTTCAGGAAAGAAAATATTAAAACATAATAATATCTTCGATTTCATGGTACTTTTACATCTGGCGCTTACGCCAAAAAACCCCAAGCATGTAGTGTATTAGCTTTCTCTTTCTTTGATGCGCGCGAGCAATAAATGCGTCCCTTATTACAAATCACGCTTATTGGCTGGCTCCGCGTTTTGGGGCGTGATTTACGAATGACGAAGTAGCCCCTTAATTGCCAGTACTTACATGAGTTTATAACACGATTACGATGACATATGATATGATGTGATGACTCGATTTTGGCCTAATCTCAAATATGTAACATAATTTTAGCAGTAATTTAGCTGTCTAGTTAAATAAATAAATAAATAAATAAATATAACGGGACAATTTTTACACAAATCGAACTAGTCCCATGGTAAGCTCAATAAGGCTTGTGTTATGGGTACTAGACGACGATATATTTAATAGATATATTACTTATATACATAGAAAACACCCAAGACTCAGGAACAAATATTTATGCTCATCACACAAATATTTGCCCTTACCGGGATTTGAACCCAGGACCTCAGCTTCGCAGGGAACGTTACTCCCACTGAGCCAAACCGGTCGTCCAAGTTTCACTGAAATTTTAGATGGTACCCTAAGCAGAGTAAGGCTGATCTCAATCTGTTAGATGTACACCAATGTGTATGTAGATTATTAATTCAGGCGTTTCATTGCGGAATATGGAATAGGCTTGTCTTAAAAAAGATAATTAATCCGTCAGTTAGATTATCAGAAAATATTGGATAACTATTTTTTCTTTTGTCAATAAAAAAAATGAAGATATAGGCCGTTAAAGTTCCCCGTGACGTCACGCCATGCCACCGTTATTCGCACGGCGTGACGTGATGCGCCTCCACTCCCAAACTTTGACGCGCTTTATCTTTGTATTTTTTTGTTTGATTGACAAAAGAAAAATACGTGTCCAACGTTTTTTGATAATCTGACTGACTAATTAGAATATTTTTTTTTTACCCAGGAAACTACCCTATTCCCGGTTTTTTTCGCGAACGAAGTTCCCTTCTAGTTTATTAATAAGTCGCCAAGTGTTACTCCGGTTCTTGAGAAAGAGGTTTTTTCATCTTGGTGGTAGTTCTTCTGGCAATAATATAAATGTTCATAAATTTCTTAATCATAATAATATGCCTAAATTGAAGAACGAATTGACTTTGACGTTTGACCTAAATGACAAGAAAGCCGAAACTTATCAGACAATTGTTACAAGATTGTTGCATTTATAATGAATAAGGACTTTAAAAGTTATTATGGGATCACTCAAATGCGCAGTTACAACGCGCTTGTCACTCACACTACATACATAACACCTGGAAACCGGAATGCATTTAAAACCTTCAACTTTATACGAACTTATTACCTTTTAACATAAATCTATATAATGATAGACTGGTTTCACTTTCACAGAGTCAACAACCTGTACGCGACACGTAAAGACATATGTTATTACGTTTCCTGCTTACTAACGACCTTTTGCAGTTGTAGCTTCTAGTCGTAATAGCACCGAAGCTGAATATACACCGACGTTTTTGTAAGCGGAGTTTTTGATAGGAAGCCTGTGAAAAGAGCGAGCTATGGTGAGTAATTCGTAGATGCTGGATGCAGTGGATGTGGAGTGAACTTGGTAGCGGTCCGGGTCAAGAGTATCATTTTATGAAGAGCTGCTTATCGGGATAGTAGTTGGATTGCAGAACATTAGAAACGCTAAGAAAAGACGGGAAGCAAAGTTGGGTTTGCTCTAAAAGAAATCCCTATATAGGTGTTTCCCTGATTTCCCTGTCCTAGGGAAACAGTCGGAGGTCGAATGATAGTCGCTCTGAGGTCAGAGATGGTAAAAAAACCGGTCAAGTGCGAGTCGGACTCGCGCACCGAGGGTTCCGTACAAACTATCACTTACTCTAACATTATTATATTACCCGGTTCACGTTGAGTTAGGTTTGCACCTGATATCTATAGCATTGCATACAAATAAGGTGCAAACTTGACGCAACCTGGTTGTTAAAATAGGTTTTTTGGAAATTAAAAAAAAATAGCTAGTCAGAGACATCGTTATAATTCTCGTGTATGATATTTATGTTTATTTATACAAATTGTGAACATTTCAAAATTTTCGTTCGGTTAACTTCGGAAATAAGAGGGGGGGAGGTCCAAGGAGGTAAAAAGCCCTTTTATATGATATCCTATGTGACTTAGTAGATAAACTTTTAATTTTTGGCAACCCGTAGCAATCGGCTCATATGGACGCCACGCCCACGCCACTGATACCTGCTGTCGATTGACAGCACCGTATTCCGCCCACATAGAGGCCCAAAACCATTACTAGAGGCCGAACCATTGTTAACCCCCTTTTCAGTCAAAACAGCTTCTTTACCGAGTCATCCGATGACAATACCGTGTCGTAACGCTCAAAACAAAAGATATTTTCAACACAGACAAGTTAGTTATGGGACATTGGCCTGCTTTTGATGTTACATCACATTGTAATGAAGAAGATGAACAGCAAAAAGCACGTTTAGCTACACTTTGTGAAATGTGTTTTTTCGGCGAAAATTGTATCCCAGATGTATAAACACTATGATGATTAATAAGATTTCACACTATTGGTAAGGTATTAGGTTTACTGCGAATAAAGAAATACAGTCTTTATAAGTATTACCTTTACATATAATAAGTATTATGGAATTTGTGTAAGTAGTAGAAGTCAACGAACGCCGAGTCGTAAGATTATGAAAAGTTTAAGCTTTCACTGATTTTTAGTACCCCATTATGCAGATCAAATCAAAATTAATGTTGTACTAATCATTGACGTAAACTTCTCTTTTTTCTCTAGTATATTAGTATGTAGTAAATACTTTCCATTCACCTTGGAAAGTATTTACTACTTAAAGAACCGGCCAAGTGCGAGTCGCACTCTCTCACCGAAGCCTAGGAAAATAACAAGAATGTTTTCTTTAAGTAAAATGTTGTCCAGTTGCCCTTCAGGGTCCATAACTTTTTCCACCCTGTATATACAGGATGGAAAATCGGACTGCAAGTGTAGGGCCAGCACTACCTTAAATATTGGAAATACACAGAGGGTACTTTTATTTTTTAAAACAAAACCTTTAAAAGCTATGTGGAAGTGCGGAACCCTTGCGCAAGTCCTTATACTGGTACTTGGCCTTTTTAGACGCTTAGGTGCATTCTATTAAGATAATAAAAAACTCACTATTCAATAGTTTAGCGGCACAAAGAGTCTTGTCTTAACGCTTAGCAATAAAAAAAACATATTTATTTTTCATTTAAATAAAACAATGTAACGGATTATATCGCGTATCTTATCTCATTTGAGTTCCCGACGTTACGGAAGCTTTTCATCTTTTTGACCACATGTGACAATGGAAAGCTGAAAAGCTTCCGAAACGTCGGGAACTCAAATGAGATAATATACGCGATATAATCCGTTAAATTGTTTTATTTAAATGAGTAATAATCGCGGAAACAGAAGAAAATATTGCAATTTTTTTTAAATTCATAAACAGACCAGCGATTGACCCCATATGGTACTACCCTGAACGACCAAGGCTCCATACAGGCACAGAGAAACTGCCTACCCCGAAGCCATGAACGTCCATGGCTTCATATAAGCACAGAAAAATTTAAACAGACCGTTTTGGAGGTCAATAAATCGTTCTCTTTTTTGGATTTTATTGTATGTTTGTATGTGTAGTTGTGGCTTCATCACGCCCTTTCGGCATAACGGATTTCAATTATTTTTGGTACACGAGAAAAAAAGAGGGGTTGTGACTTTTTCTCCCCCGCGAATGAAGTTGTATCCAGTATATAGGAAGTAGGATTAGACGAAAGCAAATAATCGTGAGGAAAAAGCGTAGATAGTGAGGTATACACGCTTCAACCGCAAATTACTTTTGTTACAAAATGACAATTTCGTTCATTGTGACATGAACTTTGGGACCTTTACCTTACAGCATACTTAGTTAAAGTTCGAGAATTATTATAGGCATGCAACGAGTTGCACTGCATTTTTTTATGAAGGTTGGCCATACTGGTTTTACCTTACTCTCTTCGCTTTCATAATACTTGCCCGCGTCTACGTCCGCGAAACTCCTTCAATTTTCAAAAAAATCCGGCCATAGTGAAATTAAAGCAAGTTGCCCGCAACTTCGTTAACGGTGGAGAAAAATATCATTACCCTTTTTCAGTGTGGTCGGGTAAAAAGTATCCTATAACCATCTGTGGATGACTAGCTACTCGTGCTCCAAGAATGGTTGAAATCCATTCACCCATTTTGACGCGATGAAGCCGCAAAAACATACATGCAAACAAAAAATAAAAAAATAAATAATTTTATTTTTACATTATAAAAATCTATACTATTATAAAGCTGTAAAATTGAATTGTATGTACATTGAAGATATTTTCAAAAAAATGATTGTTATGGACTATTTGGAGGCCACTAAAACGAAAAATATTTTACGTATGTTTGTATGTGTCGTTGTGGCTTCATCACGCAAAATCGGCTAAACGGATTTCAACTATTTTTGGTGCACGGGTAGCTGGGTATCTCCAGATGGTTATAGGATACTTTTTAACGACTACGCTGAAGAAAAAACGAAGGGTTATGACTTTTTCTCCTCCGCGAACGAAGTTACGGGCGCCTTCTAGTGCTTAGTAGTTATAGAGTTGTAAAAAATATTATTATTATTAGTGGATATAGTGTCGGTTTGCCAAACAACAAAGCCCAACATGTAATATCCATATCGCGCTATACAAGCAAAGAATCGCCATATTTAGTCAATAACATCGCTCTAGCGTGACTACCAATACGCGACAAACCGCAAAAGCCGACCAAGTGCGAGTCAGACTGGTGCACGGAGGGTTCCGTACCACCGTAATCAAAAAACGCCCAAAAAACACATATCTTAGTCACATGTAGTGTCTCATGTAGTGTATGTATCGTGTATGCCCAAACAATAAAAACCGGACTGAGAGCAACGTCAAGACTACAATGTTTTGCTCTTATATCATCGTGTAAGCCTGAATTTGGGCACCATTATAAGCGTATTTAGTTTAAAATCCTTCTAATATCAGTATAATAGAATGCCGTTGGTACTTACAATAATCTTGCCAAAACTAATTTAATCCAACTTAGGCTAAAATCGTTTTTGTATAAGTATCCTGTAAGCCTGATTAGGCTTGTATTGGTCTAATATTAGAATTTTGTGAGCGTAAAGAAGATTATAATTTGATTTTACGTAATAGGGCCACCGATACGATTTAAAAAAAATGCAGAAAACGTCAAAAAAAACCCCCATTAGTTTTCAAGTGGATTTTCTTTGTTGTTAAGGCAGCCACAGTGGTACTCATTCTTTGATAAATTCTAACGTCATTATGGTTCAAGATAGACAGACATGGGGGCCACAGTATAGAATAGAATAGAAAAATCTCTTATTATATAGATACAAGTCAAAGCGCAAAGAAAAATACGATTGCTCTCGCACGTAGTCACACCAGGACTCGAACCCGGTATCTTTCGATTATGCGTCGAGCGTGTCACCCCTCCACCAGCGATGACAGTGCTTGCTGGTGGAGGTTCGAGTCCTGGTGTGACCACGTGCGAGAGCAATCGTATTTTTCTTTGCGCTTTGACTTGTATCTATATCACAATAGATTATAATGTGGTGTTAATTTCCCCACATTAAAAACACAGAAACACAAGAATTTGTGTTTATGTTTCATATTAAGAGAAAAATCTCTATTGTATAAAACTGTGTACGTACAAAGATGGAGCAGAGAATGTTTGAATGCCGATGGTGCAGTTGGTTGTATTTTGGTACGGAACCCTAAAAAAGCTGTGACTGCAATCAATAACCCTCAAATTCTATTACACCTAACCACAAGCTCTCTACGGACCAAAATGCATTACAACGGAAACAAAAACCGGTAGAAATTCAATCTTACAGCAGATACATTAGGTGCAAAGTTGTAGTAACTTGGTTAGACACCTGAGCTAACGCTCTTTTCTTTTTAGGGTTCCGCATTTAAAAAGCACCAACGGAGCCCAAAATATTATTCACATTATTACAAGTTTTTTACATTTTCTTATTTAATTTGCCATGTTAGTATGTGTGGGTGATACTCTTCCACGCTTTCCGATTGAGATAAAATTCGCCGCATTGTTTTACGTTAACGATGCTATTTCGCCGTGATGATGTGGCCAAACTCAAAGAAAAACCCTCAGTCGAACCCGACTCGCACTTAACCGTTTTAGGTACCTACTTTACAGGTGTGACAACGACCTACCTAATGCCTATGTAATCTAACGCAAATTGAACCTTGTCTTGTCGCGTTAGGGTATATGGTTCCAACGACGGAAGCGAGGGTGATGACTAGGGATGCCCCGAAATAGCCGAATAGCATCACCGAAAACAAATATTCGGCACTTTTGACGAATGTTTGGCCGAATTATTAGGCTCAACAAAAACAGGTTAACATACGGGTGGATCAACTTTTTCTTGTTATTTGGTCCCGTAACTGAGATCGAAAGAATATAATATCGAAGTACAAAATCATCATCATCATCATTTCAGCCATACGACGTCCACTGCTAGACACAGGCCTCCTCAATAGATTTCCACATGGGCCGGATAGAGGCGACCCGCATCCAGCGAGCCCCCGCAACCCTAACCAGGTCGTCGGACCACCTTGCGGGTGACCTTCCCACGCAGCGCTTGCCAGTACGCGGTCTCCACTCGAGAACCTTTCTGCCCCAACGGCCATGGGTTCTTCGAACTATGTGCCCTGCCCATTGCCACTTTAGTTTGCCTACCCTGTTTGCTATGTTGGTGACCTTGGTTCGTTCCTGATTCCTGATTCGATCCCGTAGAGAAATCCCGAGCGTAGCTCTTTCCATAGCTCGCTGAGTGACTCTGAGCTTCCGTAAGAGGCCCATAGTCAGAGACCACGTCTCGGCTCCGTAGGTCATCACCGGTAATACGCACTGGTTGAAGACTTTCGTCTTCAACCACTGAGGTATGCTGGACGAGAAGACACTTCGCAGTTTCCCAAACGCTGCCCATCCGAGTTGGATCCGTCGATTGATCTCTTTCTCGAAGTTGGACCTGCCTAACTGAATTATTTGGAAACTGGAGTACAAAATGAATATGATGATTTGACATAAAATTAATACACATTTCCTACGTCTTTGACGGAATTTGGTGTCCCAGAATATTTTTTCTATTTCCATAATTGTTCTTGGTGTCTTTTTTCAGTTCATTAACCAATTCATAAAAATAAAGTTGTTTTTTCACACATATTGGTTTATGTAGTGGTGAAACGCCTCAGCGCTATTTTGTGTGTAGGGTATATCGACCTGCTTTTTTACGTGATGCTCAGTCAAATAAACAAACAAACAGACAAAATTCTAAAAACTGTTGGAACGTGTTCTGTTATCGATTTTAAGTATCCCCGGCCAACTTTTTTTCGAATATCTTCCATGTACAGATTTCGACCCTCTTCAGCTTTATTATATGTATAGATGAAGAATTACCGTACGCTATGCAATTTGACCTTGTATATTTTGAATGTATTGAAAAATGATGTTATGGATTTCGTACGGTATGCAATTTGACAAAATGTATTTTGAACCTTATACAGAGTCAGCGGTTTAGATTATAAACGTAATGAATTTTGACCGTATATATTTTAAACTTATGACACATGACGTTATGGATTTCGTACGGTATTTTGACAGTATGCATAACGAACTTATGACATTTGATTTTAGACATTCTGCTACGTAACCTCACTAGCGGTGTCAATGCGTGCCAGGTGTAGGAAGGGTCGCCCTAAGTATAATGTAATGACTGCGCTCATCAAACAAATCGTCGGGGATAGTGCAATACCGCGTAACTAGCACTTGTGGATAAAGTTCAAATTTCAAGAAAATACGTAACATCTGGTTGTCTGTTGAACTTTATCCACAAGTGCTAGTTACGCGGTATTGCACTATCCCCGACGAAATGGCTCTTTGACAAGTTTAAACAGCAACAAGTTCGCGGTTGCTTGAAGTGTTGATTTTTTTATAATAAAGGTGACGTTTAGGTTTATGGTCTTCTCTCCCTCTCACTGAGCATAAGCGTGAGCGAGATGAAAGTGCGTGCTCTGGAGCGCGGACATCATGTTTTTTAATTTTATTTTTTTGTGCGTTTAAATTAATAAAAAAGTAATAGCTGAGTTCTCTCAAACATGATATTGTCGATTTATAGAAATAATTTTCATATTTTAGCTTTTGTGCATAATTACGAATGTTTTAAGTTTATTTTAGACCTATGTTCGTGATTTTTTTCTATCGAACGAAAGTCAAAGACTCAGGATTCGAATAGATGTTGTCCCTCAAGCAAGACCTCAAGTTTGCTAATTAAATTTACGGCAGCCGTATTATGATCCAAAAAAGAGCTACGATACGATTAAAAAAAACATCCGTTTTCTGAACCTACGTCACCTTAAACATAGGAACAAAGCATTTGTGTATCTGGCTTCTGACATTTTCGATATCGATTCGTTCATTCGTCGGCCTCACTCACCCCATCACTAGCGGTGTCGGTGCGTGCCAGCCTGCACTGCCAGGTGTAGGGTCGGCTTGAGTAATGAATTCGAGGCGCTCCTCAAACAAATGGCACTTTGACAAGTTTAATCAGCAACAAGTTCGCGGTCGCTTCAAACTGTTGATTTCGGCAATATGGAAACTGAACTATTGTGTTTCTAGTTCTTGTGATTTTTTTTTATTTTAATTCGTGTCTGGTGACATTGAACATCCGGGTAACATTGCCCGAAAAGGTGGACATAACCTAGAACAGTTGATGGTTACTGGGAATGTCGATGGAGGGAGACCGAGGGGCCACAGCCCTATCAGATGGTCCGGCCAAATCCGCCCAATACTAAACACCAAGCTACATGATGCTCTCCATGATGCCAAAGATAGACATAGATGGAGGAGCACCATCAAAGAGAAATTGATCTCCCATCGGGGGAATTACGACTCTCACTACCTTTATATAGCTTGACCAATTCTTTCGTGACACTCCCATAGTCTAAGGGCGACCTCATATCCCCGCTGTCTATCCCCTCTCGTCGCGCGCAGACCATGGGAGCATCACGAAATAATTTGTCAAGCTATAGTAAGGAACACGACGCGAGGAGGACGTGGAAAGTGCAAGGAAGTTGACCAAGAGGAAGAAGTCCTATGCGTTGGTCAGATCACATTCACGACAACACCAACACGAAGCACTTCACACTGCTGAAGGTCGCGACAAGTGGAAAAAGGGTCATCCACAAAATAATTCATGGAGGTCACGACCCTCAGCAATAAGGAATCCGATGGTTGAACCTTGCTTTTAACCGACTCCCAAAGAAAGGAGGAAGATCTCAATTCGTCGTTTTTTTTTTATTCAAAAATCTTTCAGTGACTACTTACTTCATTTCGTCGACATATCATTTCATCGAAAGCATTTTTCTCTGAAACCGTTAATAATTTGGTATTGTTATGTTATAATACAAAATTGATTTTGTATTGAATTTATGGTTTCAGAGGAAAATGTTGTCAGCAATCAGCATTCTAGGAAAAAAATGTCGATGAAATGGATACCGGAGTACGACACAAGGAGGAGCGATTGATACATTATTTAAAAAAAAGTATAAAATATTGCAGGACAATTTTACACAAATTGAACTAGCCCCATGGTTAGCTCAATAACGCTTGTGTTATGGGTACTAGACGACGATATATTTAATAGATATATTACTTATAATACATAGTAAACATCCAAGACTCAGGAACAAATATTTATGCTCATCACACAAATATTTGCCCTTACCGGGATTTGAACCCAAGACCCCAGCTTCGCAGGCAACGTTACTCCCACTAAGCCAAACCGGTCGTCTAAATAGTATAGTAATCGCAGTGACTCAACTTTTATATACCTACGTGCTCCGTCAAAACTAAAACCGCAATGCATGGCCAGTGATCCATGAAATAAACAGTTTGGTTAACCAATATCCTGTTACGAAAATGACATAATAACGTATAGCGCCAAGGAGACTTATTGCCTTTCTCGTTTAGACGATGGTGATGCGTCAAAAAACAAAAATAGCTCGGTAAATAAAAATAATCGATATTTCTTAGCTGTTACAAGGACGCCACTCGATCGGAATACGGCACGGATAGGTACTTATTTTGCGGATGCTAGTCGAGTAGGTACAGTTAGCAGCAGAGAAACGTGACCCCTCTGCCGTATAATGTTAGTATGGTAGGGGGGTTACTTTCCTCTGCAGCTGACTGTACCAGAGGCGTGGCATCAGGAAAATTACAAGGGAAGCCGAAGCGTATATTTACTCACTAGAAGATGCCCGCAACTTCGTTCGCAGAGGAGAAAAAGTCATAATCCCTCGTTTTTTCTTCAGCGTAGTCGGGTAAAAAGTATCCAATAACCATCTGGAGATACCCAGCTACCAGTGTGCCGAAAATAGTTGAAATCGGTTTAGCCGCTTTTGCGTGATGAAGCCACAACGACACATACAAACATACAAAAAATCCAAACAAAATATTTTTTCGTTATAGTGACCTCCAAATAGTCCATAACAATCAATTTTTTGAAAATATCTTCAATATACAGACATTTTATTTTTACAACTTTATAATAGTAGGTATATAGACATTTATCGGAAAGGGTGGTTATAAGTCTTTCCTTGGGCAACCCGGTGGGAATCGGCTTATTTGGACGCCATGCCACTGGTAGGTACTACAGCCATGTTTCGGCTTTATGAGCATTGTTATACAAGGTGCAAGCGAGGAACCAGAAAGATTTTAACCACGCATCCTCCGGTCATTATATTATTATTATTCTGTATGTCGCACCCGCTCACGGGACAATGGTGTCCCGGACCTTTGGGAGGCGTGCGTGGAGCCGAAGCTAACGCGTAGAGGCCCTTTAGACAATTTAATAAAATGTAAGTTAAACACCGCGCGGGTGCTGTTCCTGCCCATATCGTATCATGGGACGCGCACAGAGGCAGCACTCGCTAGATGCAAGAACTATTGGAGAGTGATGAGATCTAAATATTCTGGGTTATGGGATTGAAATGATGGACTAAATACTGGGCTATTACTTGAGACAATCGGACGTCTACCAGGAAAAAGTGTCCCATGGCTAAAGGCACTGGTAGACGATGACTTGCCCACCGCTAGATGGGCCCCCGTAAATAGCGACACATATAGTGGCCTGAGGGCAACATCGGTGCAGAGGGCTAAGGATGGAGAGGTGTCACGGGACTTTCTGCCGAACATATTATTGTTATTACTCTGAGCCCGTTATGTCCCACTGCTGAGCAAAGGCCTCTCCCTTCTTTGGCTTCTTGGGCTTTGACAGAATAACAGCGTTGCAATTCTGCCCTGCTCGCGAACTGCATCACCATGCTGAGTCGAAGCCTTTTCCTTAACGCACACATTGCTGGACCCATTGCAGACAATTTACTCCTTAAAATAACCTAAAAAAATAAAATTCATTTAATGCAAATGGTTGTCTGTGTGTGCTTTCTATGGAATACATTTCTTTCTTCTTCCAATGTTCACTGTACTGGGCGGTTTCTGGCCATTCTTTAAGAAAGGAGTCTAGTTCATCCCGCCATCGCCGATGAGGTCTGCCGCGTCTCCACTACGAGCTACACTATGAGCTATCGGGTCTCCACTCTGTGGCAATCTTGGCCCACAGCTCACTCGGCATGCTGCAAACATGACCAGCCCAGTCCCACTTTAACCTGGCGCCTTCCGAGCTACCTCAATTATTTCAGAACCTCCCTCCCCTCAGGCCATTAGGAGCAAAAACCCAGTCAAATCCGGCTTTTGAAGATAGTATCAGTTTTCATGTAAGCTATTTATTGTGATTACTAAACTGCATTAAGATCTTTTCAACGTCGCCACGTATCTTGCCAAGGTTCGCGTCGCTATTGACAGACATCAAAGTGACAGCTACCACTCATTAAAGTTTTATTTTATTAAAAGGGATAGTTTTCATAGAGAAGTGAAAGTTATTCAAGTTTTATATTCAATAATCGACAAAACTAGATTTTTTGCTGAATTTGACTGGGGTAATATAACATTTTTTTACTCCTAATGGCCTTAGAAATGTTTGGTTAAAATGTCAGATTCCTCAGTCACGGGCAGGCACCATGTATAAATTGGTACCGTTAAGTGGAACGTCAGTTATATTTAAAAAAACGTTTAACCTGTCAATTTTGTGACAAAATGCCATTTGATATTAATCGTTTTCTTGACGACCACTAACAGCCAGCGTTTAATGCTTGTTTAATACGAAATGGATTAACACAACATCAATCATGTCAAGAATCGTTAAGAATATATAGGTAATATAACAAAAAAATAAAACCGACTCCAAAAAAACAAAAAAGTAAAAAAATTACGCCATAATTCAGTTTCTTCAAATTACTTACAAGTAACCGTTTGTATACTCATATACTGTATAGATTGAGTATACATACGGTTACTTGTAAGTAATTTGAAGAAACTGAATTATGGCGTTAGTTTTTTACTTTTTAGTTTTTTTGGAGTCGGTTTTATTTTTTTGTTAAAAAGTTTATTTATTTTACACTTTTTAGTTACTCATCACTTAAAAGTGTATCTCGTGACGATTCAAAAAAGCCCAAACACGGCTAGGATACATTATTTTATTACATAGATCTGGTGCCTACCTTCCGGCTCCATCATCAAATCAATTCGATGGTACCATTCTCATCAGGAGCATTTAAATTTGTGACTATGAAGTTGCTTAGCTAAATTAATCAAGATATTTTGTCGCCACCCGTAAATCATTTATCATTGAGGAGTACCGATGGCATTCTGTGGTCTTCTGCATCAGTTCCACTTCACCAATTTACACTTTCTGAATGCAAATGCTTATTATGTTTCTTATTATACCAAAATCGCTATATGTATGCCTACAATATTTGAGGAGTTCCTTCAATTCCTCATGGATTCCATCATCAGATCTTCACCATAATTAAGTGGGACCAACTAGAAAGTACCTTCTCTAAACCAAGAAATTTTTTTTTAAATCGGTTAAATAGTCTGAGTAATCGGTGAACATCCATAAAAAAAAAAAAAACATTCCGTCGAATTGAGAACCTCCTCCTTTTTTTGGAAGTCGGTTAAAAATATATTTTTGGAATTTTTTGTATGTTTGTATTTGTCGTTGTGGCTCCATAACGTCAAAACAGCACATTGCAACTATTTTTGGTAGACGGGTAGCTGGTCATCCACAGATGACGCAAAAAAAAGAGGGTTATAATTTTCTCCTCCGCTGACGAAGTTACGGGCATCATCTATACTTCGTTTTTTTTTGCATTAGAAAAAGGGTAAACAATCTTAAGAGTCCCCCGCAACCTCGGCCGAATTTCACCTTCCAATACAAACGGGTTTTCGTTCTTATTTTAAAACTACGTGATGGATTGTAACGAAACTTTGCATATGCAGTGACATGAGGTACATCTAGGCCTGTAATTACTTTATATGGCTCCAGTTTTAAACAAACGAAATACGGCATAAACAAGTTTCGTATAAAAAACTTAAATTCACTGTATTTTTTTACTATGGTATCTGAAGCTATATAAACTAAATACAGGCCTGCATATACCTTAAGTTATTTTAAGTACAAAGTTTCAGAGCATACTAGCCAGTCGTTTTAAAATGAGAGCGTAACTACGTTTGTATGGAGAACCGAGCTTGCAGGGGACTCTTAACGTGTCTTTTTATTTAAAAACGCTTTAAAAAAGAAGGTCCTATTACTTATGAAACCAAAATAATGTAAATTACCATCTTTGCTATATAATTGTTACATATTGCTGTGACTAATTTTTGAGTGTTTTTCAATAAAAAGACACGTCAAGAATGCTTGGCCTTTTTCTAATGCTAAAAAAACGAACTATAGTCTACTGAGAGAAAGCGAAAGGGTTGTGACAGCACAAAATGAAGAGATTAATGAATGTTGATGAAGCGGCAGTTGTATGCCAGGACCGTAGCAAGTGGAAGGAGGTAGTCTCTGCCTACACCGTAATGGGAAAAAGACGTGATTGTACGTACGTATGTAAAGTCTACTTATATTTATTTTGTGCCTATGTAGTTCTAGTAAATATGCAGCCTTATATGCGCCTAGGTGCGCCGGCCTCACCTCCATAGCCTTCATGCCTGGCATATCTAAACTGGCTGACCTCGCTCGAAAGCCCTTCCCCGTATCACGATCCTAAGCGTATCATAAATCGTATGTTATTTCTTTTGGTATAGTCAGCCTGTCTGCTACAAATATACACGGTGCCCGCGAGGAATGGGAAAGATTTTAACCACGCATTCCTGCACCTCTAGCACAACTGTGAAAAAGATTGTCTGTCTCTTTCCTTTCAATACAATGCGAGAAAGACTGTTGATGCTATGTTTTGCGACAAGCGTAGTCGCGGACAGTTGTGCTAGACCGGCTGAGGCCATTAGGAGTGAAAAAACTTACATGAACCAAGTCAAATTCAACAATATTTTTTTATTTAGTCGATTTTTGTACATAAAAAGTGAATAATTTCGCCTTATTACGAAGATTATATCTTTAAATAAATTGGTAACGATTATTTTTCCAGAAAAGATGATTTTAGTGAGTAGTAGCTGTCACTTTCATTTCTGTCAATAGCGACGCGAAACTTGGTCACATATGTGGTAACGTCGCGATTAAAAGAGGTCAATGTACTTTAGTAATCACAATAAATTGCTTACATGAACATAGATAATATCTTCAAATTCATTTTTTGCTCCTAATGACCTAAGGAATGCGTGGTTAAAATCTTTCCCATCCCTCGCGGACACCGATAGTTCAGGACACTGATCCGGTATAAAAGAGACGCTGGTTCGATTCCGGCTTAGACTGCAGTGGATCGCAATTAATTTTTCTTTTCTACTTAGATCTTTGTATGAATATTGTATAAAAAATATGTAATGTTTTTACATTGAAATTATAAGCAAACTTTCGTATGTAAGTTGTGGTTTTTAAAGCAAACCATTTTTCAACCAATTCCTAGTATCCTATTTAAATTTGGCATACTTCGGTGACAATGCAATAATTGGTATTGGTATCATAGAGCTGGTGAGATGATGGTGTAACGGTTTAGGTTATGCCCGGTAAAGCAACTTAAGGGTGTGTACCTAATTAAAAAAAAAAAAAACAGGAACTAGCTAGTCGGAAGTTGTTCAAAGATTAAAGAAATTATATACTCAGGGACGTAGAGTCGGCCAGGCCAGAGCAGAAATAAAGTAATAAATTTATAGGAAGTATTTTAAAAGAATTTAAATTAAAAGAGTAGAATTTATATTAAGAATCTTGAGCGCCAATTACTTTATCTCCGTCAAACGTTATGGGCGGTACTTGAATTGAAACACCACAAATTATATTAAACAGGTATTTATTACACCGCTCCTATATCTAAATACAAGGGTTCAGATTACACTAGTAGCTATAATACATGTTACAATGGAGCCAGATGATAGTCATCGGAACTCTGTAATAAAATAGCGCAATCCTACCGAGTTTGGGCTCTTTAGAATCGTCGCGGTGAACGCCCACCGTTCAAACAAAAAAAAAAAAAAGTTTGCTATAAAAGCTTGTCACAATAAATAAAATTCTTCGTTCGCGGAGGAGGATAAAGCCAAAACCCTCTTTTCTTCAGCGTGATCGGTTATTTTTTGAAAATATCTTCAATGTACAGACATTTAATTTTTACAACTTTATAATAATGTTAATATAGCTGAATACTGCGAACGTGGCAACATTATGAGTATTATTACTGCATTTTGCTCGAAAGCGTATTTCAAATATAATATACGTCGTATGGTAATTGAATTCTTTAAGCGCATCATGATGATGGGTTGATACCACAATTACACACGATATAAGTAAACCGTCACGCGACCTGCGCACGCGACGCGTAAACTTTAACATGACACCTGTCAACGATAAGAGATTTGCAAATTCAACTAGAAAAGTACCGTAAGACTTAGGGTCGATATCACCACACCAACGTCGTATAAGTATTATTCCAAAAATAAATCATTAATTTCTCGTGACTAAACTCATTTCTCATTTTTTTTTATTTAAAGGCCGAGTAAGGTATATAAGAGTAAGTCGGAATGGATCGAAGCATGTCGAGCAGTATTTGGCCTTTACGACGTGATTAACCGCTAGTGTAATCTAAATAAACAAGAGAAGAGCCAGCGTGTGTCATAACTAGGAAACATGTCATACTAATGCAAATTACTTCGTAATACAATTAATTATTTAACGTATCGTACCAAATTTATACTTTTAAAGGGACCTCATAAAGGTAAGATATCATACAATACCTATTTATACGCCATACATCTTTCTTATCATATTTTGGTTAATATCATCTATCTATACTATTATAAAGTTGTAAAAATGAAATGTCTGTACATTGAAGATATTTTCAAAAACTTGATTGTTTTGGAGGTCACTAAAACGAAAAATATTTTTTTTGTATGTTTGTATGTGTCGTTGTGGCTTCATCACGAAAAATCGGCTAAACAGATTTCAACAACTTTTGGTACACAGGTAGCTGGGTATCTCCAGATGGTTATAGGATACTTTTTACCCGGCTACGCTGAAGAAAAAACGGGGGGGTTATGACTTTTTCTCCTCCGCGAACGAAGTTGCGGGCATCTTCTAGTCTAGTATAAAATACACTTAAATATTAAATAAATAAATATTACGGGACAATTTTACACAAATCGAACTAGCCCCATGGTAAGCTCAATAAGGCTTGTGTTATGGGTACTAGACGACGATATATTTAATAGATATATTACTTATATACAAAGAAAACATCCAAGACTCAGGAACAAATATTTATGCTCATCACACAAATATTTGCCCTTACCGGGATTTGAACCCAGGACCTCAGCTTCGCAGGCAACGTTACTCCCACTGAGCCAAACCGGTCGTCAAACTTTTCTGTATATAACTATTATTATGTCCTGAACAAATAACCTTGTATCACTCTTTTGGTCATTTTAAGAAAAATCTACTGACTTAAAGACTGCACTCGCCACTTATTATGCTTATGCTAATGCATGGTTTAGCTACGGTATAATACTTTGGGGCAATACCACAGACGTACCATCTTTATTTACTCTACAAAAAAAAACTTATTCGTATATTAGTAAATATTGACAACATGGATAGTTGCAAAACCCATTTTCAGGAACAGAAAATATTAACGTTGACTGGTTTATATATTCTGGAAATTTGTAAGTTCGTACGGAATTATCCTGAATACTACAAAAAACGCGAAGACATACCGACATCTCATCAGCTCAGATATAGGGAAAAACTTATGCTACCGTCGTCAAAACTTAAAATGCACTCAGATGCAACATATGCCATGTCCATAAAAATATACAATAAACTGCCAGATGTAATTAAATCCGAGAAAAAATATTATACATTCATAAAATTGTTAAAAGAACTCCTTATTAATAAAAGCTATTATACATTAAGAAAATATTTACAGGAAAAACTATAAAAAAAAACATATCATAAATATATGGCATAAAGTCCGCCATATGTACTGATTTTATTTCGTGCAATAAAGCTTAAATAAATAAGTCGTCTTCTCTCCACGCATTTTTGCTGTGCCCAACAGGGTCCACAATTAAGTTCACTGTCATGTAACTTTTATGCAACTTAAGTTTACCTCATACCTATCCTGTAAACTAACATTGTGGAATGCAATAAACGATTGAGTATTGAGTAGTTTCGCCATGTCCGTCTGTCCGTCTGTCTATCCGTCCGCGGCTTAGCTCCGTGATCATTAGTACTAGAAAGCTGAAATTTGGTATGAGTATGTGCATGTATCACGCCGAAAAAACAGTAAAAAAAAACAATGTTTTCGCGTGCCTCTTGTACCCCTAAAGTGGGGTTATTGTTTTCCGTTCCAATACTAGTATGTGGGGTGTCGATGAAAAGGTTTTTTTTTAAAATAATGGGGATCTCCGAACGTTATTAAAAATAGCGTCCCTCCCCCTCTAACTTTTCAACCACTGGTCAAAAATTATGGAAAATTCATGAAAATGCGGCGTTATAAGTACTTTCAATGACAACTACATTGAATAAAATCGGTCGAGCCGTTTTTGAGTTATCACAAAATTTCATTTTTTTTTTATATGACGTTACACATATTACTTAAGTGCGATACTGCATTCAAACATTCCGCTCAATCTGGCTCGTATAATCGATAACTTCCAAAAGGTAATAAAGTAATTACAGTTACTTTGGCGTTTACGATCTTTTTTCACCTGTAGTGTGCATTTTTTCGTATAAATTGCTGCGGAATCCTATCCCTCCCCCACTAAAACCCCCCTCCACCCCCCACCCCCCTCCGAAACGCCGGGAACTCATATGATGACTCTATATATAGTTATGAGAATTGAATTCACTATAAAGGCGTTACTATATGAGTGTCAATAAATGTTATTTACTAAATGGAAGCATGGACAGACAGTAATAAATATATAATTATACCTAACAAGTACTATGAAGCTGTTAGAAAGCTATTAATGGCACACCTTCAACCACGCCTTATCAATGACACTGTCCCTAAGTATTGCTGCAAGTTCGTCGGCCTCAGACCGTCGACATGCGATGTTATTTATTTTATACTGACTTGCTTTTCCATTTTATTATAGCTGTCTATTTATTAGACGGCCATGTAAACATTTATAATTATAGGGATCTGTTGACGTCACGGATCTAGTGACTCACGAGTCGAAATAATAGTATAGATCAGAGGTTCTAATACTTGCCCACTTTAAAAATAAATAGTTTTTCAGCGCCCCCTATTTTTTTTTACTTAAAAACCACTATAACTTTAAATTAATTGAATTATATTGTGCTATATTAGCCTGGTGCTCGCGGGCTATCATCGGAACTTATCTATACTAATATTATAAATGCAAAAGTGTGTGTGTTTTTTATTTGTTTGTTTGCGTCTCTTTTTTAATTTCGAAACGGAGCGGGCCCCTTACCGCCCCCCTCTAGGCCTCCAGCGCCCACAAGGGGGCGTTATCGCCCACTTTGAGAAAGACTGGTATAGAGATACGAGTAGATGAACCGCACGCCTCTGTGTTTCCTCAAGGGATCCTGTGCTGCTAAGCTATTGTCTGAGAGGGATTGATAACGTATATTCGTGTACGGTTCGACATATTGTCGCAGCCTCCGCATTGCGCCTTGCTGCGGCGTTACCGCATTATCTACCTGTTGACGACTTTATCATGGGCGATCATCATTGGAGGACAGGGAATGATAATACAATACAATAATTCTTTATTGCACACCTCACAAAACGGAGTACAGAAAACAATAAATTCAAGGAGAAGATGTACCCAAATAAAAATAATATTTTGATGCGAAATGATACTTTCTATGATACAAAATCCTTAAAAAAATGGAGCTCGATACCTTACGTGTAGTTTGTTTTATGAGCCTTCAAAGTTTGGTAGGAAAAATCATTTTTAATGTATGAGAATATTAATAACATAATAATCAATAATACCAAAGACTTTGAATCGCACCTTAATTCTATGAATAATAATTACCATTGAATAATCCATGAAATGTATGGTAACTTTTATAATAAAACCGTTTCGATAAACGCACGTTTTAGTATAGCTGCAGAACCAAGTCCTTAATTTCCCCATAGGAATGAGTGACGTTGACGTCACACGTTCCTAGGCTTTAGTATGGAGCGTTTTTTGAGAATGTCCAAAAATGAGATTTTAATATTGTTGTATCTTGGGGAGTTTTATTGAGATTTAAGTAATTTTTTCACAAATATTTATATTATTGAAAGATTTACTGATTGATTATATTACAGAAAAAAGTTGTCAACATCCCCATTACTAATTTAAAATAATATGACAATTGTAAACATATCTGACTTGTAAAATGCGTTCCTTTTTTTTCAATTAAATAACTGTAGCTGTCAGTTTTTTTTTATCTGTAGTGCATGTCTTTGTTTGTAGTAACGGATGCGGAGCGGAACCCTACACTCCGCATGGTCCAACATGCTCTTAGCCGGTTTCTTTCCTTTTTAGGTACGGAACCCTAAAAAACCCTATTCTACTTCCGACCGACCGACGACCGGTTCGGCTTAGTGGGAGTAACGTTGCCTGCGAAGCTGAGGTCCTGGGTTCAAATCCCGGTAAGGGCAAATATTTGTGTGATGAGCATAAATATTTGTTCCTGAGTCTTGGATATTTTCTATGTATATAAGTAATATATCTATTAAATATATCGTCGGCTAGTACCGATAACACAAGCCTTATTGAGCTTACCATGGGACTAGAGCGATTTGTGTAAAATTGTCCCGTAATATATATTTAGAAGATCCTGGGTTCACTGGTAAGGGCAAATATTTGTGTGATGAGCATAAATAATTGTTCCTGAGTCTTAGCTGTTTTCTATGTATATATAAGTAAATATCTATCTATACTATTATACAGTTGTAAAAATGAAATGTCTGAAAATTTAAGATATTAAAAAAATATATATATTGTAACGGAATATTTGGAGTTCACTAAACCGATTTTTTTTTTGGATTTTTTGTATGTTTGTATGTGTCGTTGGATTTCAACTATTTTTGGTACACGGGTAGCTGGGTATCTCCAGATGGTTATAGGATACTTTTTACCCGACTACACTGAAGAAAAAAAGAGAGGTTAAGACTTTTTCTCCTCCGCGAACGAAGTCGCGGGCACCTATATCTTCTTAAATAGAAAGTATCTCGATGAAATAGAAAGCCTAGGTTTCAGCTTATCCGAGGATGTTTACCCCTATTATATCTAGGCTCACGTAAGTCTAGCGTAGACGCCGCGCCGTCTACGAAGGCCGAGCACTCACCTCCCTTGGGAGGATGCCAACTTGATCGGTGAACCCACAACGTGGCCTAGATTACTAGATTTAGATTTTGTTTCTACGCCAACAGCACCTTGCTGTCTTAGATTGAAAGTAAGTCCTACTAACAAATGCATTAACTGTTTTATGAAACTCAAATTTCTGTTTCTACGTGTTTTTACTGACCCAACGGCCATCCGTTCTCCGGGCTCTGAGCCGAGTTCTGAATCTGCTGCTGTGACTCCGTCGCGAGCTATAGGGGAGGCTTATATTCAGCTGTGGACTTCCGTGGCTGATAGATAGGACGTGGTTTTAGGGCCTTATCACACTAGCGAGTTGCGAGCGTGTTTTCTATACAAACATCAGTCGCGCCGAACTCGCTACGTGATCGTCTTCATACAAAATTCGCTCGCAACTTGCCAAGTGTGATAAGGCCCTTAATGTGGGTAAATTAACACCAAAATATCATATAGATACACAGAATCGAACCCGGTACCTTTGGATTACCAGTGCCATGTAACAACCTTTCGACCAGCGAGCGCCCTGAATTTCCCCATCCGCTTTGACCCCTGCACCTATCTTAGATTATTTTAAAGGTATGTAAGTAACGGATCTATATCTGAATCCCTAATGTCATTTTTCCTAATGTATAGTTTGTCATAACGCATTTTTTTACGAAACTGTAAACTTTTCAGGATTGTTATAAAACAAAACTAATCTAATCTATACGATGACAGTTAAAAAATCCTGAATTTTTAACGGTTTCCAAAAAAAATGCGTTATGACGAACGACATTAGGGATTCATAAGGAGACCCGTCTTAAACCTTAACGTGTGGGTATTTTGTGCTCTGGTCTTTGTATTTATAATATTTATATCACAATAAATGCATTAACTATGAGTATTACATCAAAACAAGCAGAATGGACCAGAACCGGCAAGCATTGTTCAACGTGAGGATTGAGATCCTGCTTAAGAGGATTTCGTTCACTACGCCTCGCAATTATCCCAGGCGCCTCATAGCGAAACCGTTTTCCGTACCCATTTCCAGGACTAATATATCTATTAAATATAGCTTGTAGTCACCTTTGGTACGAATCTGCTCAAGCTATAATGCTTATATCAATAAAAATAATCATTGCCTTGACATTTTTAACGACCGTTTGGCCGTGTTTAAATCTAAAGTATTGCCAAGCAAGAGGTAATGGTTGTGGTACCTACCTCGCTATGTTGTGTTACCTTTAAAGTTAAATTCGATATTAATATTTATTTCTTTCTTCTTTTCCGTGTGTTCCTAATTTTTGTTTGCATATTTAAAATTCTTAAATTGTTATTATTATTAACTTTTTTAATCTCAGTGCATAAATATGTTTAAAAAGCGTTATGTACACCGTTATTGTTGTGTATATCAGATGTAGATACCTATAATAATATAATTAATGTGAATGTTATAATATATACAATGTGGCTGTACTTTAATAATAAATAAATAAATAAACATGAACTCAAGATTAGGTGGAGTGACGATCAAAGGTCGAGAAGATTGAGAATCGTGCTGTGGCGTAAACTTGTACAGGCATGTCTAGTTTAGTAGTCTTAATCCAACGATGAGGAGCGCAAGCTATTTTGACTTTTAGAAAATCGCTCGGACCAGCATGGTTTGGTTGGAGGTTGAAACTTAAAGAATAGTGTGTGTCAGAGTAGCGATTGAGTTAAGAGAATTTTAGTGTCGTTACATCAGCAGTAGTCGGTAGATCCGCCACGTTGACTGACACTGTTGACATCAGTGCTAGCAGCAATGCGACTGGTTTGCTATCGCGCTGGTATTCCGATCACGTGAAGCCTGCTGTCTCGGCATTACCACGACTGAATTACCTACACTTACATGAAGGCAGATTGGCAAACCGCCAAAGCCAAATTGTCGGGGAGTATCGCGTCAAGTTTCTTAAGTGAAACCGAGTAACATTGCGGCTGGTATATTCTGAAACTTTTCCGACGTTCACGCAATACTCCAACCCTAACCCATATCATAAAAATGTGTTTGTTGAGCAAAATCCGCTGCTTAAGGCTACGTATCCACCAGAGCTGTGAAAACTTTATTTTCCTATCCTCGCTCTGGTCAATATGGGCTTAGCAGAGCCAGATTTTGTACATGCAAAACAAGTGAAAAATGCGTGCGAGAGAAGTACAATGCCATTTTCTGCACTACCAGCCAATAGATGGTGTTTGTTGGCTTCACACACCTGCAGCTGGTAGTCTCCGTCCACACCCACTGCTCTAACCCTCCCGTCTGAAAAGGCCCCTCTAGGCAACCTCGCACCGCTCATGCGTCATCATCACGCACAAATTTCACATCTTCGCTACGCATCATCGCTGTGCTCAGCTGCCTCGCACATCTCTTGTGGAAACGCTTCATATCTTCGCGAAGCATCCCGGCTCAGCTCCTGTGGATTCGCAGCCTAACATAGGTATCTTCCAATTTGAGAGGATTTTAACATATTTTTTTACGCCTGACTGGTGACGTCTTATGTAGAGTAATGAATACCTATACGAGCGTTTTGTTGCCCGAACCCGGGACCTAGCGCATCACAGAAACAAGGTCTAGAAAAAAGGTTTTCCCCTGAATCAAATAGATATATACTCCGTTCCTAACCCCTTGGCAAACAGAAACAGGCCTTAGCCAAGGAATTATTAATAACCTTATTGCCTCACTGAATCGATCTCGGTCACAGGTCAAAGTCGCGGTGAATAATAGAGCAACCAGTGACGCATCTGTGGAATCTGACTAGCACCAGACTGCCATTTTTAAGGTTTTTAGTACCTACTAATTTTTCTAACCGCTTTGTTTTACTCTTTTGGATCAAGCCTTAGTGTTGGAACAAGCCGCCTTTCAAAACGGTATTCGAGTTACTTTAATAGTAAATACATGCTTTTTGAAGTTCCACTCTTGTTCTCTCCTGTTCAACTTGCTATGCCAAGCTTCGAACGAATCAGTGGAATATCGAAAACATATTGGTGGAATCCAAAACCACGCCGAGTATTATGTTGTCGGAATTGAGAATGGAGAATTTGGAAATGAATGAATGATTATACTTTCACCCATACTCATTACCAGTAATCCGGATTCAGTGGGAGGGAAGCACAAACTCACAAACGGGAATGCCATACGCGACCACTTAGTTGAGTTGGGATTGGGATGCGGTGCGCAAGAAAAAGAACTGCGGAGTTGGGTTGAAACGGTTCAACTCGAATTAGGGTGTGGGAGAGAGATAAAAACTTGGTTGTGTGTAAAGTCTGTTTATGTATCATTTTATGTGATGACGTGGAGAAGAGATATATGCGCCACAAGCCGACCGCTCAGGCCGATCGTGCCTGTCTATCGCTTGTTCCATGCTCTCGCTTGCACACGTGACACTTTTTCGTACGTGCAGCCGGCGTTTATCGATTTATAAGACGTTATCACATCAAAAATCGGAATAGGGGATATTAAGGAATTAGGACTTGTACGACAAAATGCTCCGTTTCGGAGGAAACCTGTTATTACCTTGTTTGTAACTTCAACCGCCATCTTTCCTTAATAGGCTGTTATGCACACAAGTGAATGGGTGGTTCGCGTGTGGCCCTCAATTCTGATGATCACTTACCTTGGCTAATCGGCGTGATGTAGGTCAGATATAGTCAACATCTTTAATGCACTTTATTACATCAAGGCAATTGTCCTAGATTTTAATTCCAACAACTAATTGTGATTTTTACACAAAACAGGCCACTAGTGAAAATTTGCGTCACAGCGTGGCAATATTCCAAGTGGTGATTCCTTTCAGCGCTATCTGTTGTACCTATTCTTTACTAACACATCTTGGCCCAACAGATCTATTAGATTGTAAATATCGAAAGTGAGTGTGATGACGATGATGCAATGCAACGTATCCGAGCCGAGGGCCGTCCCATCCCACGCAATCAAGAAATTTGAGCACACGTCTATGACACGGATCACGGATACGGTGCTGGCAAGGGCATTAGAAAGTGTACAGATGTTTACATTAAAAATATCGTCGTCTAGTACCCATAACACAAGCCTTATTGAGCTTACCATGGGACTTATTCGAATTGTGTAAAATTGTATTTTTTTTCTCGAATCTGACTGGGTAGGCCTCCTATCAGCAATCAGATTCAGGGAGGGTGGCAGATCCAATATGTACGTCGATAGTTCTTGGTATTTGGTTGGAACACGAAAGTCTGTTTTCTCGACTTGACTGACATCATAGACTGATTACACAGTCACACCCGTCAGCAGAGTCAATGCTAATACATCGTCCGAAGAGTTCGCAGTAGCCTTTATAGTTGCTGTGATCTCGTCGTCCGGATGAGAGAGCTCGTTCCGAGGTCGGTAAACCACTCTCTTGGCAAGCGGCTTCAGTGGGGTAGATCCTCTGAGGGATCGGGGATCGTCAGAAGGTCGACGCCTTTCTAACTAGAGGGTTTCTATGGAGGGGGCAATGGCGTGCACAGGGTTTGTGGGAGTGGTAAGCAGTTTTTCTGTGCTTATATGGAGCCATGGTCGTTCAGGGCTTCAGGGTAGGCAGTTTCTCTATGCCTGTACGGAGCCATGGTTGTTCAGGATACGCAGTGCCTTTGGGCCTATATAGAACGCACGCCTCTGGGTGGGAGCTATTATCTAAAAAGCATCTAAACGCCATTTTGAGAAAGTCATAGATAGTGAGAATCTCCATATCCTGGTCACATACCATGTGATTCGGATGCCATTACTGAAGCAAAAAGGATAGGGTTATGACTGTTTTTCTCATCAGGGAACAAGATTGTGTACACCTTTTAGTATAACAATCTTACTATGAAATTATGATTCCGGAAACTGAGTCAGACCTACATTCTCCGGCTGACATTCACGAGCTTCCTAGTTGCTCGACCCGACTGAATGCGTGGGCGCATGGAATCCACGAATACGCCAATGAGGTCGTTGGCACGTTACGCCACACCGTATATGTATAGCAAAATAGATTGTATTTTATCTATTCAATAGAAAATCTTTATTTGAAGTCCTCACGTCACCCTGCTCAAAAAACTAGCCTATATATATGAAGTATAGGGAATGAAATTACCGGCATAATTTTGAAACCGGTAATTTACCGACTTGAGTAGTTCGAAACCGGTAAATTACCGGTATTGAAAGTTCGAAGTAAAAAAGACGTGAAAATGTTGTTTTAATATAGAAAAACACGAGTAGAGTAAAGATTAAATTAAAACAATCAACAATTTACTAAATAAGGATCCGAAAAACAGCCCTGGTCTGCTTTAATCGACCCTGCAAGGAAGCTAAACTTCTAAGGCAAGCTTTGTATGAAGCTTGGACCAGGGCCCGTATCAATAAGGATCCTAACATATCTGATGTGAACCGCAAATTAAATGCTGCTTCGAGGGCCAGTAAACGAGAAATTGTCAAAGCCCGATTTGGTCGGCAGATTTTGCGAGCGACTCGCGAGGTACCCCTCTGGAAGTCGTGCCTTCTGATCGCTCGCCAAGAATACCGAGGGAAACTTCTTTCAGACGTCCTTACCACCCCTGCAAAATGCTGATGGTAACTTGGCCCCCAGTGCTAAAGAGAAAGCCGATCTTTTGGGTACCCTCTTCGCCTCGAACTCGACTTTGAACGATGATGGATGCAGCGTACTGCCTACCTTCCCGTGTTGCGGATACTCCATGCCGGAGATAACCTTCACTCAAAGGGATGTCCGGCGGGAATTGCTGTCTAGATGTTCACAAGGCGAGTGGGCCAGACGGAAGTGGTGCTCAAGCAGTGTGCTCCTGAGTCATGCCCTGTGTTAACGCGCCTCTTCGCGCTTTCTTACTACAAAGCGCAGGAAAATGTCTTCATGGAAGACTGCCTTTGTTATTTATTATTACTCATCTAAGTAAAACAATTTAACGGACGGATGGACTGCGAGTGTGGTCTTTCATAAATTGGTCAAACGAAACGTAGTCTATCGACACGGGTGAAGGAGCACATAGCAGATGTCAAGCACCGTCGATGTAATAGGTCTGCAGTCTGTGAACATCTCATTGACAAACCAAACCATTCAATTAAGTTTGATAATCCTTCTATCCTTGCCAAAGAGAAAAGATATTTTCCCAGAATGCTACGCGAGGCTATTGATATTAAAAGCATCCTAATTTCAATAGAGAAGATGGGTGGTCACGACCACCAGCTTGGGATCCTGTAATACATCTCATCAAGGAAGAAGCAAGGCACAGGACTACAAAACCTTAATTTCCGAAGGGTGTAAAGAAATATCTTATCTGTTAAAAAGTAGTTTAGTAGTCTTTGTTTTAAAAATATTATAATTAGTAGAGGTAGTCTGAGGGTTTTCCTAGTTTGGAAGCTGTCCAGGGGCCGTCCGGGCGGGCTTTTAAAATGTGTCCCGGTAAAACCCGGACTCTTTTTGTATCAGGGAAAACCTTTTGGAACTGTATGAAATCTAACATGTCCGCGGAAAACTGCCATATCCTCTAAAAAATTCAGGGTTTTCGAAGATTTTGTCCGGGTTCGGCTATAATTAAGATGCTAGCCCTAGTTATAGGGGACAAACGAGCAGACGGAACGTCTGATGGTAAGCAATCACCGTCGCCCATCAAAGATAATCGCTCCCGTCCCGTGTAAATAAACGAGAGAGATATATTGTAGTTCTTCGCTGGCTATTCACACTGCTGGCGATCTATCTCTCTCTTTTATTTACACGGGAGCGATTATCTTTTGTTCGTTTCTTGGGCGAGAAAATCGCTGATAGCTCATCGCTTATCGCCGGCGGTGGGACACGTGCCTAATGATGTGTAACTTTATGAATAATATATAAATACAGTTTTCTGTGCAAAAGCGTGAGTGGAAAACTACTGAGAGACTCAGACATAGTTAGATTACTCACGTTGTAAAAGCCGAGTACTGCTCGACATGTCTCAGTTAATTACGAGGACCTTCGTCATGAGGGTGATGTGAGAGTGCGAGGCGGGCAGCTTCGGCGCCCACTCGTCGATCGCTTTTACAACGTAAATAAATAGCGTAAGTGCTTTATAAAGATACTAGCTTCTGCCCGCGACTTCGTCCTCCTTAAATTCGTTTATCGTGGATAAGGGCATTTTTCCGGGATAAAAAGTAGCCTATGTCCTTCCCCGGGACTCAAACTATCTCCGTACCAAATTTCATCCAAATCGGTTCAGCGGTTTAAGCGTGAAGAGGTAACAGACAGACAGACAGACAGACAGAGAGACTTTCGCATTTATAATATTAGTATGGATATTTGTTTAAGAAAAACGTATGATTCTTTCATTTTTCCACATATCACATATTTTGATATTGAAAAACTTAAAAATACAAAGAGTTTTGTAGACGACCTAAATACAAACTTACACACAAACAAAAATAAACTGTTTACTGCGGAACTGTAAAAAAATACAATGATTTTCCTTTTTCTCTAAATATATTTAATTTGAATTAATATTGCATTAAGAAATATGATTTGTCCGTGTGTATGACTTTACAATTTACGTATTGCCCCTTCCACCTTGGTCAGTCTCATACATTCTTTAGATAGTAGAATAGCCATTGAAGAACGGTTGCTTCACAGTGGAAATGGCTTTCTTAACTTTGGACAAAGGCATTTCAAAAGCGTTGCGTAGTTCCTTTTGACTGTCATTGTTCGTTATGTTATAAGTATCTACTAATCTACTATAATGGCTTTAGAAATGTATTCTACCTTCCCTCGGCTTTGCCTATGAACAACGTTTTGTTTCACCCAAAAAGGTTCCGTTGGCAGGTTGTCACTTGGCACCCGTTGGCAGTGGCGTGCGGTCCATATAGGCACAAAGGCACTGCCTACCCTGAACCACCATGGTTCCATAGGCATGGAGTAACTGCCTACCTACGTGATCCAAACATTTTAACTGCCTACCTTGGAGGAAAACCCTGTGCACGCCACAGCCCTTTGGTAACGGAACCTTAAAATCACTTCGATGCTTATTCAAAATCATATAATGTAGGCATCGTTGTTCCATAGATAAATACCTTACAAACGAAGACCCATATTTTTAGGGACCCATATTTTAAAACGGGGCCCTATTACTAAGACTCCGCTGTCTGTCTGTCCGTCTGTCACCAGGCTGTAACAGTTGAAAGTTTCACACATGATGTATTTCTGGTACCACTATAACAACAAATACTAAAAACAGTATAATTGTATGACTGTCTGTGGGGATTCCTTCGGAATCCCTTATGTCGTTTGTCCTAATGCATCATTTGCCATAACGCATTTTTTTCAGAAACCGTATATTTTTCAGGGCTTTGTAAAAGATCGTTGTATAGGTTAGGTTAGGTTTGTTTCATAACAATCCTGGAAAGTTTACCAGTTTCCGAAAAAATGCGTTATGGCAAACGATACATTAGAACAAACGATACATTAGGACAAATGACGTTAGGCATTCCGATATAGATCACTGTCTATGTCAGTAACCAATATAAAATGATCGAACACCGCGTACATTTTGCTTAGGAGTAGGGCTCTGCTAACACTGGATTTTCATAGACACGCCTGTTTGTAGCGTAAATTTTGCACGGAACCCTCGGTGCGCGAGTCAGTAGAAGAAAAACATAAATACTAACACGGTTTAAATGGCGACGTGTGACGTGACTTCTGTGTGTCAACCAACCGGCCGCGGAAATGTCGGAATACGACACTCTGCACCCAGAGCTCCTCCTTCATGAAGGTCGACAGCTGGGCAAGTTGGCACGGTCACCACAAATGAATTGAAGTTCACGTTATGGCGGGACTTCGGTAAGTACTCAAAGAGAACTTGTTTTCACCCGCAAATACTTGACGATCTGCTCAGCTTTCGTCGAGTAATGCAATCGGGACACATATAACAGTCATTAACACAACACAACAAAACGGGGATTAATCGCGTATAAATATGATTTACTTAATTACCTTTCATTGGTAATTCTTCGACGTTTCGGACGTTGCGTTACGTCCATGGTCTCGAAGGAAACTGGAGCGGCGAATCAACGTCTTCCAACCGCGCGAGTTTTTCGATCTACCCGCGCTTGATGTTTATTATTAGGTTGAACACTACGGTCGTCACTAGACCGACTATTCCTACTCACGGCGTCAGGCGACGTCCGAAACGTCGAAGATTACCAATGAAAAGTAATTAAATAAATCATATTTATATACGCGATTAAGCCCTGTTTTCTTGTGTTGTGATAATGAGTGAAGATCGTGTAAGTTTAAATCAATGAGATATAACAGTGGCATCGGGATTGCAGGCAGCAGTAGATATATTGTGGTCCTATCATCACTGCAGATCCACACTCAGTGGCGTGCGGGCCATATAGGCAAAGACACTGCCTACTCTGAACCACCATGGCTACATACAAGCACAGAGAAACTGCCTACCTTAAGCTCTGAACGACCATTGCTCTATACAGTCACAGGAAAACTGCCAACCTAGATCCAAAAATCCTGTGCGCGCCGCTGTCCACACTGATTGCGACAAGCAATGATCCTTCACTCTGTCACAAAGACACACACCAACAGACACTTTCAGTGTTCGTTGGTTGCCTTCTATCGCACAACGGATCTACATGAGTTTTTGCGCGGACACATTTGCCGACGCTGTAAACTAGTAGAAAATAATTTCCGGAAATTAAATTTTGCCTAAGACTATATACGTGTATCGAATCGATGTGGAATATCAAAAGAACAGGCCTGTCATAATGCGGCGAGGTGACTCGTCGAATCTAAATAGGTCAGTATGACTCGACTAGGTTAAAACGGTACAAGTGCACATTCCATGTAATTTACATTGGTATTCGCGTCTAATAATGTAGTTGGGGGATTTTAAATGGTAATATATGGAAAATTTGGCAAAGTATGCAGCTATCTATAATCAAAATCATGTTTCTTGGAATTGGATTACCCTTGTACCTGTAAAATAGGACATTATTCTACGCTGATCGGATACGAGCAAATGATACAAGTGTGGACGCACCTTAAGGTTAATGGATGGAGTTCCTTTGATTTTCCACGAAATAGTGTCTTGGTTAGATGTGATGATAAATTGTGCTCGCATGCGCATATTTTCATGCAGTTTCCAGCGTAAGTGACACGGGTGGACGCCGGACCGTCAACATCTCCTGCATCTCCTGATGATGCCTCGTAGAGGCGAAACACGTGTCCAGGATTATACTGTCTAGTGGTGGCTTGTTGTATTTGCGTGCGTTTTCTTTGTGGAAACTGCATGAAAATATGCTCAAGTGCGAAATAATTTATTGTCACATCTAACCAATACACTCTTTCGAGGAGTATAATCCACTAACGTAATATGGTATTCCGGAAAGTAACTTCTGAATCTATCAATTATTTAGATTGTTCTAAGTATTGCAGCGTCTTTGAACCGATAACCACCAGGGTTGAGAGTTGATGACGCCATCATCGACCTTCTGTGTCTAATGAAGCATACCCTGAGTCAGTCTCATCAGTCTACGTTGGCGACAGGAAGGGCAGGGCCGAGCTTGTACTGACTAACAACAGACCAATAATATGGTCCGTTGCCGACATTTTGATACATAACGATCTGGCGGCTGATGATATGAACCGGTGAGTTAAATGTACCAGTACTTAACAGTGTCCAAATAGTTGACATCTTCAACTTTAATTTATTGAAATAGATCCAACAAGCGGAGTAGGTATCAAATTATTGCAAAACATTTGGATATTTTTAGGATTCCGTACCTCAATCGGCAAAAATGGAACCCTTATAGGATCACTTTGTTGTCCGTCTGTCTGTCTGTCAAGACCCCTTATCTCGAGAACGTGTGGAGGTATCGAATTGAAATTAACACCATATACTGATGCTGTGCATAGCTGTGAAAAATCAAACTTCTAGGTTAACGTAAAAAAAAACGGCCATTTATGCCGCAAAAAACGTTTATTTCGGCGAAATATACGAATTATATATCATATCATTTTGATTTATAAATATATCATTTTGATTCCCTTGAGTGTCGAAAATTTCGACACTCAAGGTAATCAAAATGATAGGGTATCAGTATGCTACTATATATTACTTGCCAAATTTCATAGTTCTATGTCAACGGGAATGTGGACATAGAACTGTGAAATTTGGCAAGTAATATCGTGACACACAATACAACAAATACATACAAAAATCTGAAAAGTATACATTTGTAATTAAATCATAAAAAATATAGTCTTATTTCAAAAGACCCTCGGTGCGCGAGTCGGACTAGCACTTGGCCGGTTTTTTGTATTTTAGAAACCTCTCGCCAATCTCTACCTCAAAGTAACTCGTCTAGTGATTGCAATACGGCCACATCTCAACATTTTGGATTCTAGGATTATTGGAGATTGGTGTTCGGAATCGTTTAAATTAAAACTTTATGGACCTAAAATGAAAGGATTCAAACCCAGTTTGCTGTGGTGCACTTAATCTTATCTGAACTTTGAGACGTGATTTCTCAAAATATTGGTTTGTTGAGACGTGTCACTAAACGAACTCAAATGTATAAATTGAAGGGTAAAATTATAGTGTTCTTGTAACTGCACGTGAGCAGAATATTACATTACACACAGATTTGATTAAAACAGATCCCACGGTCACGTTCCCACGACTTACAAAGGTCTAGAGTTCTAGATCACTGTCACGCAGACTAAATGGTATGTACCTGCGTGCCCTAGTGTAGTCTTGACTGTGGTAAAATCGAGGAAAGTTATGAGAATGTAAACATTTCATTGCATATAAACAGGTTGAAAGCCGATGGGTGCAGAAGGCATTTGACTGTTCGTTGTGGTAATCTTTGGCGGTACTGGTACAACTAGGTACAGTACACGGCCTTATCCTTGCTATGACCGAGAGAGCGTAGCGAGAGTTTGTAGATTATTACAGGTAACAGTGAGATAGCAATATTGCAAGTAATAAGCTTTCGAATCATGGTTAATTCGTTGCAGTTTTACACGTATTTGTTTTCTGCACAAATTCCGGAACTAAATTTATATAAAAAATATATTTTAAACCGATTCCTTAGTTGCTTAACTCTTTCCAGTGTTTTGCCATCTTTAGATAAATATCTACCCGAATTTCTGAACCCTGATCATTATAGATATGTTTGAATTCCAACAAAGGGTACTTAATTCTTGCATTTAGCTTAGAACGAGGAAATCAATTGACCTTTTAGTTACAGCTGATTTAACTTGATGATTCGATCGATGCTGGTTCAATGCCCTTGCTGTTACCTTACGTTTATATAAGTACTGATAAAGTGATAAGATAAGATATAGATAGAGCATGGAATTTATTGCATCTTAATAAAATGCGCACGTATAAGTTATCGCAAAATACCAATACAAATAATTATTTCCTAGCGCCTTTTCACGATTTTATCTCTGAGTGCAATTTTAATAATTTTTAAGTGGCAAACGAGTAAGCGAGAAGCCAAAAAATGAAAATTCCAGACCCATCAATACCTTCAGTATGAATGTTTTGCTGCGCTGCATACAATAGTACCACAAATATAAGTTACAACAATGTACCTGCGCAGAAAGCATTTTTTGAAAACAGATTAACCAATTATGAGGTAATGCGTTTGCGCGGGTAAAATCTTCAACGCCCATTGGCCAAAATTTTGCGCGCGACGCCGGCGCCCGCCATTTTGTCTGGCGCCGCGTCAGTCGCCATGAGCGAGAGCACGAGTTCATCTGTCATTGCATATGTACCGTACGTATAGTGCAATAAGGTTTTTATTGAAATGTTCACACATTCGGTTTCATTCGGTACTTGTTAGCACTCGTCGGCGTGGCCGAAGATTGCTTATGTAACTTATATTCGTGGTACTACGTATGCACTAACACTTGGGGAGGAGCATAAGCTCATGGTGGCCAAGACGAGGATTCTCCGTAAAATACTGGGACCGAAACAGAGATCTGATGGAACTTGGAGGATCAATAAAAACGCAAAGATCGAAGAGCTGGTAGCGGAACCTAACATAATGGAAGTGACGAAAGCACACAGACTTCGCTGGCCACCTTGAACGTTTGGGAGAGGACCGGGTGGCCAAAAGAGCGTTCCACGGAAAACCAACAGGGAGACGTCCGGTAGGCCGTCCCAGATATCGGTGGGTCGATGTGGTCGAAAATTATCTGCACGAGCTGCAAGCTGTCGACTGGCGGGAATCCGCACAAGAACACCACCGGTGGCGGACACTTGTATTGGAGGCCAAGAATTGGGTCGCTGCGCCAGAGGAGTAAGTAAGTAAGTAAGTAATATTACAGGACTAGAAGGCGCCCGCAACTTCGTTCGCGGAGGAGAAAAAGTCATAACTCCTCTTTTTTTTCCTCAGCGTATTCGGGTAAAAAGTATCCTATAACCATCTGTGAATACCCAGCTACTCGGGTTCCAAAAATAGTTGAAATCCGTTTAGCCGATTTTGCGTGATGAAACCACGACACATACGAACATACAAAAAATAAAAAATAAAATATGTGTCAGTGACCTCCAAATAGTCCGTTTCAATCATTTTTTTTTGAAAATATCTTCCATGTACAGACATTTCATTTTTACAACTTTATAATGTTTAATTCTTATGAAGCCAAGCATTTGCGCAGCTTTTTTGACTATGACGTGTATACCAGATGTAGATACCTATAATAATATAATTAATAGTAAAGACAGATGTATGATGTAGCTGCGCGCAGCCTTCCTCAAAAACGGTTGATCGCATGAAAAAATGCTTTGGACATGTTGCAAATTGTATGCTCTAGAATTTTATATTAGACTAGAAGGTGCCCCCTACTTCGTTCGCGGAACAGAAAAAGAAAGCTTGTTAAAAGGTTTTTTTCAAGAAAATTCCCAAATTCAATGTTCTCCACGCGTTCTCAATGTCTCGGTCACGGTTCAGATAACGATATCTGAAGACATGACAGACAAATAGTTGAGAATGACGAGATACAACTTTGCCGTTATCAGTGACGTGCAGGCTGTGAAGGAATGACAAACAAACAGAAATGTGTTTTGATGGAAAGCGTGCAGATAAGAGAATAGGCAAAACGGAACGGAAACTTTATAGTTTCGTCATGTCCGTCCGTCTGTCCGTCCGTATGTCGCCTGCATTTTACTCAAAAACTACAAGATGTATATTGATGAATATATACTCTACAGTATAGGGGTGAAAATCAAAAGTTTACATAAAAAAAACTTTTATTTTTCTAGTAAAAAGTATCTAAAATCACCATCTCAGTTTTGTTACATTTCAATATGAAATATTTTTTTATTTCTATGAAGCTAACGAAACAGAGAAATATTTTTAGATACAAAATTTTGTAAACTTTCTTTCTTTTATGAGGTTCGAATTTTTGAACGATTCTGAGTAAGATGAGCCGAAAAGAACGATAATCAAAAAAAAAAACTTTTGCACCTTTTTTGATTTTCCCCGTGACAGCTACCATGCACTTACTAGTCATCCATTGTTGGAAAAATAATCATCACAATTTAATCACGAGGGATAATTCTCGTAGAGACGCCTCCAAACCTAGATTTTTTATCTGAATTTGACTTGAGTCATCTATCTATCTAACATTCTCTGCTCCTAATGACCTCAGAAATGCGTGGTTTAAATCTTTCGGGTACCCTGTATATTTCTCGCGGACACCCTGTATATATTACAAACGTGTCCATCCGCATGGGATTGCAACGTTTAACATTCTTCGCACGACTCCCGTCGCCATTACATGTCATTAACGACGCGTGGTGCGTGCGGGACAGCGATTCGACATTAGTACTGGTGATCTTAGGCGATCTCGATGATTGCCATTTTACAAGCTTTTATTTGACTTGCAATGTATGTATGTAATACGTTTGTTCAGGTGGAATCTTGCAAGTTAAATTTGACCTAGTTCCCGGATTCCAATTGAGCTAAAATTTGGCATACTTATGTAAATTTGGCGCCAATGCAATAATATGATACCATCGAGTTGATCTGATGATGGAGCAGGAAGTTGGTCATAGGAACTCTGTAATAGAGTAACTCAATCCTTATACCGAGTTTGGGCTCTTTAGAATTGTCTCGGTAAGTAGTTGATGGATGCTCAAAGAAAAGTACAGTCGGCATTAAAAGCTTGTCACAAAAATGATTTTTTGACACAAACTTATATTATTCACCTGGTAGTGGCTATTCCAGGCTATATAGCCTCCGTATCACTGCGATCATGATTCATGAATGTTTAATAAGGATGTTGTCAATTTTTGAAAACTTTTTTTTGTTGTATGTTATAGAAAGACCTTTCAATATTAGAAATATTGGTGAACAACCTACTTCAATGTCATAAAAATACCCCGTGATACAACAATGTTAAAATCTCTTTTTTTGGACTTTCCCAAAAAACGCTCCATACTAAGCCTAGGAACCTGTAACATCGCACATTCCTACCTTATATGGGGAAATTAAGAACTTTTTCTACGGCTATGTTAAAACTTGCATTGATCGAAACGGTTTCATAAAAAAAGTTACCATACATTTCATGGGTTATTCAATGGTATTATTAGCTATTTATACAATACAAGAACTCTTTATTGCACACCACACAAAATAGAGTACAGTAAACAACAGGTGGTAGTATATTAGTAACAAACGGTGGTTGTCCACACGATGAGACATATACAACACAGAAAAGTGTAGAGTTACGGATCGAAGGACATTTGCGTATGGGCGCCCCGCCCCTTAAGGAATACATACCGTATGAAATTTGTCTTCCACATACCATTTATTTACAGTACAACTGAAAAACGTGAAGGTATCGCACGGTGCTTTACTTTAAATTGTGTTAAGTTCGAAATGCTTTGCGTCTACTTTTCTTATGAGGACAGGCAGAGTGGAACTCTCTTACAGATACTTTTTTCCCCAAAATATATCTTTAGAGAAGAGAACTCAGGATCTCTTCAGTGAATTGGTACTTTTAGGCACCACAACACATAAGGAGAAGTCGTGATAATTTGACTATACAATACAATACAAAAAAAACTCTTTATTGCACACCTCAGAAAAAAGATTACAGAAAACGATACATTAAAGGAGAGGTGAAGCCAGTGACTATTTTTGACGTTATAATATAGTGTTGTCTTAAGATCACAATACCAGCGTCGACTGAGGTCTCGGCGCCCGCGCATGCTAAACGAGCTGACATGCGCATGCGTGATCGCTGCGTGAGCGTGTCGCGCAGATAACATCGCACTCGTACTGCGTTTAAATTCACATTACATTGCTAGTTGACTCCGTGCGTCATAATATTAATAAAGCTATCTGTGTGGCTTTAAGCTTAAAAAGTTTGAGTTAATGACGGGGTTGTGTTTTTTTTATTATAATATATTTTAGAAGCGTATATTCTAATTTAACCCAGTTTTTTGCAAACTCAAAGCATTACACCCCCCCCCCCCCCCCCCCCCCCCCCTCCCCCTCCCAATGTATTTAGGGTTATTAACAAACAACTGAACAGATTTTTTCTTCAGCGTAATTGGATAAAAAGCATCTTATAACCCTCTGTGTAGAAATAAAAAATTAGATTAGTTCCTTTAATATTTTTTTCCGATTTAAAATATCTTCAATGTACAGATATTTCATTTTTACAACTTTATAATCGTATTGATGTTTATTGGGCATTATCGAGCCACAAATTTCTGAGAAACTCAAAGCAAGGCCACATCATTTGTTTGTATAGCTGATTCACTGTGTCCATTGATTACGAACAAACCCACGCCGCCCACTGCATCGTACAAGGCAGTATCATAAACGTCTACATGTTAGTATGTGTGTATTTTGTGTCCATTACGTCATAACAAGATAAAAAAAATCGATATGAAAAAGTGCACTAGCAAAAGAGCGTATCTTCACGGCACTCAAGTCCTTTTGCTAAGAAGCGCAGTTATTCGGCAAATATAAAATAATTTTCGTTGAAAGTATTTATTAAGCTTTCTTTTTTTTAACATAATGTTTAGAAAATAGAGAGGGGGGCACAATTTATGCTACATGCCGAGCGATTGTTTCCGAAAATATTCAATAAATAAAAAAATACATAAATAACCTCAAAACGATTTTAAAATAACTAGCGAAATATGCCACAAATTGATATTTACTGTTTTTTTTTAGTTTTGGTTACATGAATGCAGTGCCCCCAATTTGTTTTTTTTATTTAACTACCAAACTAAGTTGCGGTTTCTACAAGACACCTATACTCAAAATTTCATCAATATGTGTACATCTTGTGGTTTTTGAGTAAAATGCCTGTGACGAACATGACGAAACTATAAGGGTTCCGTTTTTGCCATTTTGGATACGGAACCCTAAACAACGCCCTTTGTCACTACGGAAAGATATAACAGCTGTTGACGGAAACTAACGTCATCGACCGTGACGATTTCATTTCGGCAATAGAATCGACGATAATGTAAGTAAATTGAAGTTTTTGTCGGCCCGTTACTTTTTCACGGGTCAATAGCCGATTGATATTTCATATTTTAGGGAAAGTTTACGGACCATTAAACTATTACTGTTTATATTATTATTTTGGCAGCAGAAGTGAAACAAGTTTAGAATAAAATAAAGATTAGGGACAAACTTAGACAAATCGACCTAGTCCCAAACTAAGCCTCTATGGGTACTAGGCGACGATATACATAATATATAGATAAATGATAATCCATACTAATATTATAAATGTGAAAGTGTGTCTGTCTGTCTGTCTGTCTGTCTGTCTGTATATATATAGTATATATATATATATATATATATATATATTGTACAAGCTTTGCTTAGTTTAAGACTACGTCGATTTGTGTAATATTGGCCCATTGACCCATAGGGCCATTGGATTTGTGCGACGAATGATTGCCAAATTGTAAAAACTGTAAATAAATCATCTGCATAGTTACACTCAAGTAAATCGTCCTGTGGCCTCAACGAACGATTCCTCGGTGAACCCAACTTGGACATGATTTTATCGGCCTCCCACGTTGGCTTCACAGTACTTTTCCACCATCTTACGAGTTAAGAATCCTATACCTAATATACGAAATTAATGGTAGAGCACAAACTGTCCATGACATTATTTTATTTCTATGGGGCAAAAATTACTAAAAAACGCGTTTTATGTGAGCAACACAGAAAACAAATCACACAGTTTTAGTATTTAACAACCTATTATCTCCAACTTCTACTACGATTTGTGAGCCAATATTTTAGGATGTTAAATCAGTAACCATAAGCAACAGATTAAATAGATGTTCAAACTCTACCAGAACATATTGTAAATTTCATTCTAGTATAAAGAAACAGAATTAAGTTAAGTTTACCGTATTGATAACAACAAATAGTCGTATTTTAATAAATGCCAGAATATTATAGTAAACACATTTTAGTAAACAATACTCAAAGCTATTTATAAGTACATATTATTATTGTAGAGAGAAAATTTCGATAATTGTAAACTATACCTTCATAATTCATTTGTTGTTCCTAACTGTCAATTAAACAATACATTATTTAGGTTGTCTCTAAAATAACGCAAGTAACTAAAAAAAAAATTGTTGTTTAAATAAGCTAGATTCATATAGTACTGTTTACCCCATAATTCGTTTGTTGTTGCTAGCTATCAATCAAACAATACAATATTTAGGTTGTCTCTAAAATAACGCGAGTAGAAAACTGTTTAGATATTGAAATAAAACAATGTAACGGATTATATCGCGTATATTATCTCATTTTAGTTCCCGACGTTTCGGAAGCTTTCCCGCTTTCCATGGTCACGGGAGGACATGGTCAATTGTTTTATTTCAATGAGTAATAATCGCGGAAACAGAAGAAAATATTAACTGTTTAGATAACCAAATCCATATACTCGTAGTACTGTTTACCAGATTATGTTATCAGTACCATAATATAATGTTTTCTGCAACATGTGAATCTAATATCAAACAAAACCTTGTTTACGTTTGCAAATATATTGTATGGATTGCCTGAATTTTGGTTGGCAACACCGACTGGCTGCCGTTGGTTTGTTTATCATTTTATCTTTCGGAGCGAGCAGTGCGTACGCGTGCAGAGACATTGAGTGTGACAAGTAGTGTGATTAGTTTAATAAATAGATATTATAGAAGTGTTCCAAATCAGGAAATTGACAAGAACATTGTAAAATTATTGGAATCCTGGCAGTTGGCCGAGTACATTTTAACATGCCTGCGTTGATTTTCAAATAACATGAATATAGACTCACAAACGTTTAATGTGTTGTTTTATTTAAAACTGCGGTTGAACATGTCTTCATTTTACTTATACAAAATGAGGGTTTCTTGAAATTGAAAAATGGCGTCAGATCTTTTTGAGCAGAAGTGTCAATATCCACCAATCATACTATGATATATATCATACTTTGGTATGATGATAGAGTGTTTCCACCTGGATTTCAAGAAACCCTCATAGATGGTCCTTCTGATTTCAGAAGGTCGCAGGTTTAACGCCCGAAGAGTAAAGTTCCTTCTACGCCATGCAATCACTTTGTTTAGGTACTGTTTCTGATAGAAAAAGTTTTAAGCAAGTAATGAGCATTTATTCTAAAAATAGTAAATAACGTAGCTTGGCGCAGAGGGTATCTTTACTTTAGTACGACTGCTTGTATTACAAGCTTGCTGAAATTGAGTCATTAAAAAAGTTTACATAGTTACCGTGTTGTTAATTAAGAAAAAGTTATAATCTGTCAGTTGAGTCGCGAAATTTATACTTATATGAAAATATCATGACAAAATAGACAGATTTCAACTTTTTCTAACAATACGGTAAGTATGTACATATTTATTTAAAGACCCATTCACCTACTGAATATTGGAGCAAAAAATAAAACATTGTTGTAATTACCAAAAAAAATATAGTAAACTGAACAATATTAATGTCTTATTATATTAGTAAACTCAATCATTTGATGTGATAATGGCTAACCACAATGTTGGTAATAAACACAAAATAAGTAGTATAGTGTAAAAATATATAGTTTGCTGAAATCTCAACTAGGTAATATTTGCATTAAATTTGTTAATAGTCACTATAATAATCTATTAGTCGATACAAAAAAAATCGTTATCTCCAAAATAAACCATGGTGTTACGAACGATACCAATTCCGTTACACTTAACAAAACCTATTTGTAATGGATACAGATGGGTTTTTGTGCACTATACACAAATTTTAATTATGTTTAACTGTGATAGATATTCTTGTAAGCTATTACCAGATTTTTGTAGTAAAGTCGACAAAATAGTTAGCTGTCGTATATATTACATGACAATCTGGTTAAGTTAACTTTATTCTGGTTACCTAAACTAGAATTTCCTCTCCGTGAACCGCTGCGCCAAACCGATCGTCTAAGTCCCCAAACACTAATACAGTTTAGTGGTCACTAAGTCGGCGTTGGCATTCATCTAGCAAGCCGACTTTAACGACTTGTAATTAGAGGTTTAGTTTAACAACTAACCGAAGGGAAGCGCGGAATGCTGCTCTTCTTAGATGTGTTGTCTCAAGAAATGTGTAAAATATCACCGGTTCAGTAAGCAACAGTAAAACTCAAATATAAATTGACTTCTCCTGTAGTTAGGGTTCCGTACCTAAGTGAAACGGGATCCTATTACTAAGACTCCGCTGTCCGTCGGTCTCTCTGTATGTCACCAGGCTGTATCTCATGAACTGTGATAGCTAGATAGTTGAAACTTTCACAGATGATGTATTTCTGTTGCCGCTATAACAACAAATACTAAAAATAGTATAATTGTATGTTTGCTTATGTCAGTAACCAATATAAAATGATCGAACACAGCGTACATTTTGCTTAAGAGTAGGGCTCTGCTAACAGTGCTAACACTGAATTTTCATAAATACGGTCTTTTGTAGCGTATATTTTGAACGGAACTCTTGGTGCGCGAGTCCGACTCGCACTTAGCCGGTTTTTTACACGTACGGCAACTTTTTGTAAGCTTCTAGAATGATGCATTTCAATAATAAGTAGCCTAAGCCACTCTTTTCGAGCCGGCCTTTGACCCGCTACCCTTAAAACACCCTCATCCATAGGCACAAAGGCACTGTCTACCCTGAACGACTATGGCTCCATACAGGCACAGAGAAACTGACTACCTTGTCCATAAACCCTGTATCCGCCACTGCCCTGATCTCTTTACCTCCGCGCCGTTCTCTTACCGCCAGCGACGTCTCTGGGACTAGTGGTACTACACGCGTGAGGGCTTACTCCGAAACTCAAGATTGGATGTTCGTAACGTGCCGTCCCTCTCGCTGTATTAGAGGGAGCGGGATGGCACCATATACGAACTTAATTTTTCAGTTTTCGAAGTAGCCCCTCTGGTGAGTCACGCGTCCATGACTCGCATGCACTTTGCGGCGAGCTCCTAATGTGGACAAAGGCGAGGCGGGTACATGTGTTGCAATGCGACTATAATACAAGGCCGGTGGCAGTAGGGTTGTCACCGCTGCGATGTATGCGGCGCTCTAGCTTCGCGACGTAATCGCAATCGCAGAGTGCACCGCGCCTACCCAGACCAGATACGTAGAAAAAATGTCTGACTATGCTCAGTGCAGGGTTCCGCAGCCGTTGCTACAAAAAAATGCACTACAGTTGAAAAAAAAGGGCAAGTGGGCCAACAAAATAAATAAATAAAAATAAAATAAATAAATATGCGGGACAATTTTAAACAAATCGAACTAGTCCCATGGTAAGCTCAATAAGGCTTGTGTTATATTTAATAGATATATTACAGAAGAGCGTATGTAGGTAAGCACATTACCTGCGTAGATAGTTATTCGCCAATAACTCAAAAACGGTATACATATATATATCCGATCGTGTTGAAAATAATTTCATTGAACGGATTTATGAGGCTTTATCTTTGTTACATTTATTGGACACACGGTTTCAAAGATAGAGGGCGGGGGGGGGGGGGGCACAATATATGAAACTGTACAAACCAAAAAGCGTTTTAAGTATTATGGACAAAATTGCTGCCTTTTTTTTCATTTCCGGTAACATGTATGGAGTGCCCTCCCTAGAAAGATTTACTTTTGTTATTTAACTTTCAAACTAAGTATCGGCTTATACAAGACACCTATGATCCTCATCAATATACATCTTGTAGTTTATGAGTAAAATGCCTGTGACATACGGAAGGACGGACATGACGAAACTATAAGAGTTGCGTTTTTACCAGTTCGGCTACGAACCTTCAAAATAGCCTTCGGTGCAAGTCTCACATTAGTTGTTCGTGTGGTGCACTTAGGCATCAGCTGCTAATGTGGGGTAAGCCGACGCGAGTGCATGTGTGCGTTAGGGCTGTCACTGCTTTGTTGCGATGCATAGGGCATTTGTTCGCAGTGATATAGCAATATTAGACGTTCACGGAGGAGAAAATAATCATTACCCTCTATATTTCTTCTGCGTAGTCGAGTTAATCCTATAACCATCTATGGATGCCTAGCTACCCGTGTACCCGTGTACTAAATATAGTTGAAATCCATTTAGCCGTTTTGGCGTGATGAAGCCACGACACATATTTGTATGTGTAAACATATAAAAAATAAAAATAAAATATTTATCGATTCAGTCCTTCATGATAGTCCGTATCACTTATGTTTATGAAAATATCTTCAATGTACAGACATTTCATTTTACAACTGTTACGGGGACGCGGACCTCCAATTCAGGAGGGGGTCCGATGCTCGCGCAGGTTCTGATATTCAATTCAATTCAATTCTTTATTGATAACAACAGTTACAAGTCAAGTTACAATTATATACATTTCATGGTATACATAATAATTATTACTTACATTAACTTATTTCTACTATATTATCATGTATTATTACTACAATTGCATCAATTTAATTTAATTATTATGATTTAGGAATTCATCGACTGTGTAAAAAGCATTCTATCAAAAAAATTAGGTTTTGACTCGAGTAAGATTATGTTTTAAGTAAGGTATTTTGTCCGTTAATTAATTTGTTTTAAACCTGTGATGTTAGTGGTATATTTCTAAAAGTTAAGCTTGTATGTCTGTTCGGTCAATTGTGGACTGATGTAATCATGTCTTAATAAAAAAATAAAAAAACTTCATGTAGTATACATTAGTAGTGCTAGTACCATGGAACTGTATTCCTAGTGAGTCACGCGTCCATGACTATCACTTAGCGACGAGCTCCTAATGTGGACAAAGGTGAAGCGAGTTCATGTGTTACAACTTGCAACTTTACTGCGAGGCCGGTGGCGTAGGGTTGCCACCGTTGCAATGCATATAATACTTTAATATCACGTCGTGCTGCATCACGATATTTATTTAAGGCCAAGCCACACCGGGTGCGTGGCGTGCGCGTTGTAAAGTACGAATACCCATAAGAGATGACACAACGCTGCGCACGTACACGCCACGCAAGCGGTGTGCCATCTACTATGACATTTCAAACGATACAACGCGCACGCCACGCACACGTGCACGTGCACTTGCTGCGCACGCATCCGGTGTGTTTCGGCCTTTAATTCTAATTCATTTTTTGCACGCATCTTTAGACCCACAGACAAAAATATAATACCTTACAAGCTAACATACATCTGTAGTGTTTCGGCAGTTCCGGGGCAATCTGCCGAATCCTACACCAGATCGGGCGATGCAACGGAGCCACGGAGTTACGTCGCCTAAATCGAACTAGTTTTTCTATATGTTTTTGTTTTTGTAGTTCACAGTGCCTTGGTTTTTACTGTAATGCTGTGTAACTTTATGAATAATAAATAAATAATTAAAAATAATCTATACTATTATAAAATTCTAGATTTGTATTGAAAATCAGTTTTCTACGGACAGGGGTCATGATTTCAGGAAAAATCTTAATAGCGCGATGCAGGATCGTCTTTTGTTTTGTATGGTCGCGCGGCGCCTTGCCAGTGTGGTGCCATCTGTTAGCCAGAATTTCTTTGTCTTCTCATCACGACAACGGCGGACGGATTTTAGCAAATTTTAGTACGGGACTAGCTGGACATCCAAAGGTGTTTTTTTTACATTTTTCCCAACTACGATAAAAAAAAGTTTTACGCGGACGAGGTCGCGGGCACCTTCTAGTACTATTATAAAGTTGTTAAAATAAAATGTTTGCACATTGAAGATATTTTCCAAAAAAAAGTGAAACGGATTATTTGAGGTCACTGAATCAATTTTCTTTTGACTCTTTGTATGTTTGTATGTACAGCTTCATCACATCAAAACGGTTAAATAGCTTTAAACTTACTTAGGCAACTTTTTACCCAACTACGCCGTTGTAAAAAGAGGGTTATGTGTTTTTCCTACTCCACTTTCGAAGTTGCAGGCCTGGTATTAAATATAGAAGAAAGACATACACACTAACACGGTTTTGGCGACGTGTGGCGTTTGGCCTTAGAATCGAAAATGTTGAATTATGTCGCCTTTTGCAATCAGGTTTTTTTCAAGTTGAGTTTATTTTAAGCATGTGTTTTGACAACCCTACATAACGCATGCGTCGCCCGTCGCTTGGGAGGTGAACAAATACCCTTACGGCTTTAGGAATGCCATGATGCGTTGTTATCTTGCAAACAGGTCGATTTTGCATACATCTATTATTTATAAATTTGTAAAAATGAAATGTCCGTACATTGAAGATATTTGTAAAAATAACTATTGTAAGGGACTATTTTGAGGTCACTGAAGCGAAAAATTTTTTTTTTCGTTTTATTGTATGTTTGTATGTGCGTTGCGGGCGCCTTCTAAGTAGTTCAAAATATACTAGAAGGCGCGAGCTTGCGGCTTCATCACGCTAAATCGGCTAAACGGATTGCAACTATTTTTGGTACACGGGTAGCTGGGTATCTCCTGATGGTTATAGGACACTTTTTACCCGACTATGCTAAAGGAAAAAAGAAGGGTTATGACTCTCTCCTCCGCGAACGAAGTTGCGGGCGCCATCTTGTAAGTTAATATTGTCGAATTTTGCACTTTTTCACATCATATTTTTTTTCATCTGTATTAGTGCTTTTTTTGTATGAACGGCTGCGGACCCTACTACTGAGCATGGTCCGACATGGTCTTGGCCGGCTTTTTTCCTTTTTAATCGATCTTTGTATCTATTTATGCATAAATGTAGGTTCTAATTGATATTTTCTTTTTTTCCTACTATTTTATCTTGTTTTGACATTATGTACATTGTTTATTTTCAATATTCCTTATATTTTGACAATCATGATATAAATTCGTATAATTTTGACATAAGTTTTGTATTGTATTTTTTATCTATCTATCTATTGTTAGCCCTATGTTTTCCAAGAAAGGAAATAAAGGCGGTAAGTCTTAATTAAAAACATTCAGTATCATCTAAAGAACAAAAAAATTGAATAAATTGTTCATTAATGTACATTATAATGCTTAACCTTGATGCTAACAATTAAACCTTATCGTGTGGAGATAAGTGCTAGTTTCGCTAGTGTTTGAAAGGTAGACTGCATTCCCACATTCCCAAGCGATTTGAGTAATAGTGTGATTGTAGTGCGAGTTTATGATCCACAACGGGAAGTAGGTACTTGAGTTGGGAATTCGGAGAAACAAAACACTCGGCTGGCGCATATTCTATATTATTATAAAATAAAGTTGTAAAACCGGCCAAGAGCATGTCCGACCATGCTAAGTGAAGAGTTTCGCAGCCGTTCATACAAAAAAATGCATGAAAAAAATACGATATGAAAAAGTGCACTAGCAAAAGAGCGTATCTCAACGGCACTTAAGGCCTTTTGCTGAGAAGCACAGTTAAATTCGATCATGATGGACGAACGTCGTAGTTCTATTTTATAGATGCATAAATTGTTATTTTTATGATTTATCTATAAACTGTTTATTTAAAAATCTCCATTTTATACATATGTTTTTATAATTATGCATTATTATAATTCACAGTGATTTAGTTTTTACTACTAGCTGTGTAATTATTTGTAAATAAAGAGATAAATAATGAAAAAAAAAATGTTGAAACTATTTATTAAGCTTTATTTTTGAAATTTTTTAATTTTTTTTGTACTGTTTAGAAAATATAAATAAAATAATAAAATAAAAATTCTTTATTTCAGATCGCGATCCATAGCATGTTAGTAACAATCGACTTATGACTAAATTAGTAACACTTACCTACTAAACAAAATACATTTTTTTTTTTTTAAATATTAAATTCAGCAACGCCCTTTAGCTGTCCCACCCAAAAAGATAGAATAGGACAGTCAAATCTACACGCTAATGCCTTTAGAATGCTGTTGTCGCTAGCTCTCACCCTGCCCAATAACGAGGCTATCTTTTTTCTTATGATGAAATAGAGGAAGGATACAATTTTAGCTACTTTCGAAGCAATTATTACCGAAAACATTCACTAAATAAATAAAAAAAATGTAGAAACCTCAAATTAGTTTTGAAAGAAATACCGAAATATGTCACGCATTGATATTTGCAGATTTATTTTTCAGTTTTGGTTACGTGTATCGAGTGCGCACCCCTAGAAATATATGAAAAAAAAAGTGTAAATGAAAAAATGTTTATTTAGGTTTTTTTACAGGTTAACACATAGTAAAAGGTTGGAGCCACCCACTAAGCAGGATAACATGCTTGTGTTGGGAGACCCCGCTGTTCCGTGACTAGATATGGTAGCATTAGCAAACCGTAATAAACGATTATATATATGCTTGTTATTTAACTATTAACCGAAGTAGCGGCTTATACAAGACACTTATACTAATTTCATCACTATACATCATGTAGTTTTTGAGTAAAATGCCTGTGACATACGGACGGACGGACGGACGGACCTGACATAACGAAACTATAAGAGTTCAGTTTTTGCAATTTTGGCTACGGATGCCTAAAAATTAAATGTACATTGAAGATAATTAAATAAAACAATTTAAACGGATAATATAGCGTATATTATCTCATTTGTGTTCGGGAAAATGTCGGAAACTCGATACCTAGCCTTTTGGATGGGATATCCAACTGTGAGCCAATACAATAGTTACATTATGTCAGTTTAGTATAATATTTCTGTATTTAACTACCCATTATACCAGTGTGAGCATCAACTGTCTCCAATGACACAGTATTGTTTTTACGTAGATCATACCCCTTTGTGTAAGGATGTTATTGTTTTGATACGAGACCTGCGTTATATGCGTATGCGCATTGAAAACCTTCATTATCCGCTTTATTACCCATCCTCTGTATGTCTGTTATGATATCAGTCGTAAACGATATTAGTTACACTTTTGAACTTTACATAGAATGTACAGTCAGCATCAAATGTCGTAGCGTTCAACAAATATATCGACACGTATCTTTATGCCTATACTAGAAAGACCTCCCGCAACTTCGTTCGCGGAGGAGAAAAAATCATACACCCTCTTTTTTTCTTCAGCCTTTGTCCTTCCCCGGGACTCAAACTATCTCCATACCAAATTTCATCCAAATCGGTTCAGCGGTTTAAGCGTGAAGAGGTAACAGACAGACAGACAGACACACTTTCGCATTTATAATATTAGGCATTTATATGGATAGAATTATAGATGAAAAGAATCAGGAAATGGCGGACCTATCGAACAACATTAATCCGAGTCTACTTTCTAATGCATGCGCACAAACTGTCATCTCTACTGTTTACTGTTCTGTTCTGCAGACTAATAAATATCCACTGTAGCCAAAAGTCCGAGAGACGAACGCGATTTTAACTACGTCGTCGCATCGCACTCGCGAAGCCAAAAACTGCGCAAATACAAGTTTAGGGAGTTTAGGTATTTTTGCTATAAAATACCTATGTATTTTATAGCAAAACAAATTGCTCCTATGAGCCTACGAGCAATTTGTTTTGCTATACCGCGTTGGAAGGTTAACCCATGGAGCGTTACGTCAAAAGAAAATTTAATGAAATTCAATCACAATGTATGTGGAACGTAGGTTCTAAATTCAAAAATCGTTAGACGCACACGTTTTACGTCTGTTTTTGATAGTTAGTGCCCTACAGCTGTGCAAAGGCCTTCCTCTTATTCTTCTTCATGTTTTAGGATTCATATGTATTTGTATTTGTGCTTTGCAAATAGTTGTATAAAATAATTTACAAAAATATTAAAATACAAAATGCAAATAGTTTCTTAATTTACAATTTCAAATGCAAAATACAGAATAGGTATTTTGCATTTTAAATACAAGTATTTCAAATTGTTACAGTGACATAGACAAATTGATGTAAAGCTCACAGCCTATAGATGTCTGAGCAGAAAGAGAAAGTGTTATGTAATACAATTTGAGATCCACATATTATCCATCCATTATTTGCATTATTCAACAATAAGACAGATTTCGCATTAAGTATTTTCCGAATGATGTATGTACTAACAATATGGCATAAACTTATGAGCCTTATTATAAGATTTACAAACGTTATTTTTTATTGATAAGAATCTATTTTTCAGTGAGCATTCCAAATGTTATTTATAAGTGTACATATAGGTTAAATGACTTTGATTCGTAAAGCCAGGAATTTAAGTTATAAAATAGATAACACTCAGTTTTTCACTTTTGTTTGAGAGATTTAGTTGTATGTGAGTCAAGTTTATGAGCACTAATTATACAGAGGCATAATTGTGTGGAATGAGAGTTTTTAAAGCTGATGTTTCATACTTATAATGTAAAGTGAAGAGTAATTTATAATCAACTTCAAAAGCTTGACAAAATGGGATTTTATATTATTATTTACTTCAGTTGTCATCCAAAATTTTTTTGTAATATAAAGTGCGTAATTTTCATAACAATCTAAGGTTTGCCAATAGAGATGAACAAATCCGAAGGGATGAAAGTCATCTCCCCCCCCTCCTCCCTCTGACCGCCACTGCTTCGTCAACTATGGACATTTTGGGAAATCTGTTTTTATGTAATTGAATGCCTCACAAATAATCTCATTAAGATTTTTTAAAGATATCCATTTGTAATAGGGTCCCCTTAGATAGGGAACACACTTGTTTTCAATAAAGTTTCAAATGAATTAATATTGAGTTCTAATAATCTGTAAGAACTAATTGGCAGGGATGAATATTTTGGTGGACTTAAATAAATTAAAAGGTGAAATAAATTAAAGATTTGAAACCCATACCAATCTAACAAGGTTAAAAAGATTTTTGTTTTGTTATGTCCTGAAAGACTAATTAAATTCAGACTACATTCTGTTGTAGTTCTATGTATAGAAACAGTGAATCACATGAACACATAATTCATCCCATTTTAGAAAATAACAATGCATTGAAACAACTTGAATTACAAAAAAGATTGAAAACACCAAATAGTCCTTCATACGAATATTTCGTTTTCAAAATAGGCATTACAATTGCTTTTAATATTCTGTTAGATAATACAGGTCAATTAACTGGCTGGAAATTTTAGCATACACTAAAATTACTAGCTACACAAATACCATTAAATAGAAATTGTCTAATCAAGGGCAAACATAAATGAGTCACACACAAAGTTAGTCCAATAAGATTCTTATCAGATTCACACATTTAATGAAATATTTATTTAAGAAGACAAAGATTTGTTTTGCCAACTTACAATCACAACATGTTTACATTTTATTAAGAGGACTTCTTGGACTAATAAGGTAATCACGTCATCATAATAAATAGGAATTCCAATCTCAATCGCAACCAATGACTAAAGTCTTCATTGTTTTTTAACCTCTCATCACATTCTGCATTCGTTAAACTAATATTTGCAAAAATATTTAATTCACGTAAATCTTTTTTTGACTTTACACTGAACATTAACGTTTAGCAAGCGCCTTACAGCTGAAACCGCGTTACGAGCCAGCTGTTTCAAGCAGTGTCGAAAAGTCAGGTTCAAGAACATCGAACACTAACGTACTCTAGCTACCACCAGGCCGGCGCTCGGCGACCGGAACGCCAATTATCCACGCCGTGCCCTTAATAACACCCTACTCACCAGCAGTTCAGCTTCCTTATAGACGTCAGGTCCGACTGTTTGGAACGGGCTATCACCATCTCCTCTGTTAAACGAGCCATGGTCACTCACTGCACTTCACACAGTAACAAACTTAATACAAAAACACGAGGGTTGGTTTATTTAGATCGCGAGGCACGGCATTGCTCCCCGGGTCACGACGGCCACGAAGCGAGCACGAATAAAAACTGAAAACAATACACGGTCGCCCGACCGCCATCTGTCACTTGGTGATGGGGTATTTTGTACAGTTTAACTGAGCCGCTGTAACATGCCATTTATGAGATGACCTATGGATATGCTGATGTTTCAGGGTTATTATAAACATATAAATAAGAATTGAATTATTTTGTAGTTCTTTAGCTATATTCAGAAAATGTTTTGACAGAAAAGTTTAAAACATCGCGATCGTACCGTAAAATGTAGAAAACGGTTACTGATAAACGTTTCTGAAATGCCACTTTTGCGTTTTGTTATTAAACTGTGAATAACTTCACTGTGACGATAGCTCTAATATTAAAAGTCTTTACAGGAGAACAAATATTTGTATTGCCAATAATATGTAAGTAATCTGTGAAAATGCAAATTGGATTACAACTTGAAAGTAATATTTCAACAATATTCAAATGAAAGGATTAAACTGTTGTTTGCTTATAAGAAAGTGCATCTCGCTTAACAAAACTATTAAGTGACGTTTGTTTTGTTTGACAGGTATTATTTTGAGGAGTTCGAGACGGATGATTCTAGCAGATTTTCCTTATTTTTCTGTGAAATATGGAGTTGGACGGTCTGTTGGACGATAAGGATGCGGGGCCGGAGGTGCAGATCAGCTTCCCTGAATCCGTGACGAGCCGCATCGAGGAGCTCATGGGCGGCACAGAGCAGTTCGATAGCGAAGAGGTAAACATACCGACAACAAGCAAAATTTCATTTCACCAGATTTTCTCCTTATGTGTCTGAAGTTAACTATGCATTGGTAAAAGTATCCGTGCTTAAACCACTGGAAAAGGACACTTCTGTGACTAAATTGGGATATTGACTAAACTCAAATGAAAATAAAATTTTGATCCCAAATAATGATCTTTAATCCGTCAGTACGCCGGAAGGGCAATTTTACAAGTCTGACTCTACGGCATTTCCCAAGAGGAGACCACTGTAACAGACAAGAAAGCCGAAACAAACTCAACAGTCAGTCATTTTTTTTAAATAACTTATCTATTACAATATTTGTACTTAGCCTATCCTAAATATATGTTTTAATGCATAGTTCTAATTTCATAGTAAAAATATAATAGAAGATAAAAAAGCAATATATGATTTTTTTTAAACAACTTACATATGTTTGATATGCCACCTTATAAGAACTGTCCTGTGTAAAAGTGAATTATTTGGTTTTGGGCCATGCATATTTGTCTGTTAAATAGTCCTCTAACCATATAATATGCCTTTGCCATTAGAGACTTTTTTAAGTACTTTTTGACAACTGTAAAAGATAATTTTAAAGCATCATCTAGTAACTTATTATAAAAATGTACATATAAATATATACATTGGCCTACAAATGATTTGGCTACTTTATGAATGCGGAACTTTCTAATGGAAATAAAAGAAATAAAAAAACTAGTTAGGTACATTACCTGTAGCTTGTTTTATGAGCCTTTAAAGTTTGGTGGGAAAGGCCATTTCTAAAGTATGACAATTTTAATAACCAATAATACCATTGAATAACCCATGAAGTTATGCTGTCTGCCTGTTGTACGTGGATGACCTGAAGCTCTGCCTGGAGGTGGAGTGTAGGAGCGATTGCAATAGGCTACAGCGTGACATTGATGCTGTGGCTGAGTGGAGCGGCGTTAATAATTTGCCCTTCAATACGTCTAAGTGCAAAGTTATGACATACTCTAGGGCTAGGTCACCCATCTATTATGCCTACAGTCTCCACGGTGTTCAGTTGGAGCAAGTAGATGAAATTCGTGATTTGGGGTTGACCATGGACGCTCATCTCAATTTCCGACAGCACATCATCGACATATGTTAAAGGGCTTCTAAAACCCTAGGCTTTATTATGAGGATGAGTTCTCAATTTAAAAATGTGAGAATAGCGGTAATATTGTATAATGCATATGACCGTAGTAAACTAGAATTCGTTGCGATAGTGTGGGATCCCTACGAGTACAAATACATTAGCATGATCAAAAATTACAAAAAAAGTTTGCAGGGTATCTGTACAGTAGGACGTATGGCTAGTACCCGTATCTGTACCCCTCTCTTTTTATCTCAGGGATGGTAGGCCTCAACTCTCTAGACCAGAGACGGAAACTACTTTTGTTGGTACATTACCATGGAGTTGTACACAACACTGCAAAATTCATCCGTACTGGAGCATATGGGCCTGCATGTGCCAGTAATGCGGACGGTGTCGGACGCCGTGAATGCGCTGCCACCGCGGCGCTGCCGCCGCCTGTTCGCATGGCTGCGCGCGCGCACCCGTCAGGCCGACAACGCGCCTATGCCCCGGGCACTGGCCCTTTTCAATGTGATGGCTGTCGACGGTCATGACGTTGATGTTTTCGCGGATAATGTTGGTGAATTTTGCAGAAAATGTCTCATAAGTTTAAATAGTACTTTATGTGATTGATTAATTTGTAATGTTCAATTATTTATTTATTTTTCATAAATTTTAAATTTTTAAAATTTTTAATTTTTAATGACCATGACATGGCAATGTTTGTGTTTAGTATGTTTTAATTGCAATGTTTATTATGTTTTTATTAATATTATTATTGATTTGCATGATTCGCTGACATTGTTTATTATTATAATTTTTTATTGATTTTCGGACTATCTTATATCATTTCTAAACCTACATATTTTGCATTGTTCATTGTCCACAATTTAGTAATAGGGAATATGCATGTTTTAATTTTTGCTTTATTAAAAGCTTATTCATGTAACAAACAGTAGACAAAAAGAATTTTTCAAATAACTTTAAAAATACCCAAGATATAAGCCATCAAACATTTCATTCTCTTTCTAGCAAAACAGAATTTAATATGGAGTTTATATGACCGTAGTAGACTGTGACGTAACAGTCTATGTCGGACCTCTGTCAAATCGCTGTCTAATTAGTAGTTTAAAATGCTTAACCCAAAAGCTTATGTTAGCCTATTTTTTTTTTTTTATTTATATGAAAAATTATTAAAAACGGTTTATATTTTATGTAATATATTATCATACGTATTTCTTGGCCGATTTTAATTTTAATTTCACTTTTTGGAATAGTTTTTACGGTATTTTGATATTTCGTTAAGAAAAGCGATGAAAAATTTTTATGCATGTTCCCTATTGCCTTTTTTTTTCTTTTTTTTTAAATAATTGATTTAATAGGTATTTCAGTGTTTTATCTGTCTTTATTTTAAATGTTTTTGATGTCAAATAGGTATATAAGTCTCATATTAACGCTTTGGTGCACACACTGTAAGTTTATATTGAAATAAATAAATAAATAAATGAAATGTATAGTAGCTTTTATTATTAAACCGTTCTGACAAACGCAAGTTTTAACATAGCTGCAGAACAAAGTTCTTAATTTCCCCATACAAGGTAGGAATGTGTGACGTCACAAATTCCTAGGCTTTAGTATGGAGCGGTTTTTGAGAAAGTCCAAAAATGAGATTTTTAACATTGTTTTATCTCAATGAGTTTTTATGAAATTGAAGTTTTTTTTTTTTTGTTGTTTCGTAGTCTCTTCCTGTCTATGGAGACCGTTTTAGAGGTGTGAAGTGGGCGCCTTGGAGCGAGGCACCTAAAGATTGAAGTAGTTTCTTCATCAATGACCCATTATTGAGAGGTTGTTCTATAACATACTACACAAAAGAATTGACAACATCCCCATTGTTTATTTAAGGTATTAACACCGCTATAGCTTTGTCTATATGCTATATACTCTGTCATCACAGTTTTTGATGAATGAATGCTTTTGGCATCGCTGTAGAATTTCCCCATAAAACAAGGCTATAGCGAAGAACTGACATGACGTAACCATGATACGCTACGAGGGCAGCATTTTTTAGATTAATGGATTGTAGTTCCTTTGCTATTCTGCGAAATGGTGTCTTGCTTAGGTGTGACAATAATTTGTGCTCACTCTCACTTGTTGCAATAAAGAATGATATTATTTGATATGTTTTTTCCAGTTTGATGCGGTATCATACATCAACAGAGTGTTTCCAACCGAACAATCTCTAGCAGGAGTGGAGAGTGCAGCAGCCCGCTGTGAGATGAGGCTGGCGGGTGTGGAGGCAGACATAAGGCGGCTTGTGCGGGACCAGGCACAGCAACGCCAGGACGGTCACGAGGCTCTGTTGCAGGCTCAACAGTGTATTGCTGATCTTGCTCTGCAGGTAATCTTTTATTTCAGTCTATACAGTCCATACATGGTTAGTAAACAATTAAATCTTATTACTAGTGTTAGTACGGTATAGAAAGAAAGAAATGACTAAACTAAGCAATGACTGCATGCAGTCTCTGCCAGCGGGTGAACATGGGGCCATTTTCACGCTCCACAAATACGCTCAGAATGCTGTTGGGGCTGCCGCGCAGACGACGCATCAGTGAGGCGCACCTTTTGCGCATTATCACTGCAAAGCTGTCAGTTTGTGCCTCCGCAAACATACCAGAGACACTACAGAATCGCGGCAACCCCATCAACACCCAGAACGAATAATGGATTTATTTCTGACACAATCCACATATTCTTTTCCAATTATCACTTCTTCAACTATGGCTCCCTAGCATTTCTGGATATTTCCTTGTCCAAACCTCAATCGGTACTATGTCTTGTGTTCCGCCTTCAACCTGCTGTCTTCTGGCGAGGTGAAGACACTTGGGAAGGTAGCAGGTACACATGACTGAGTGGTACCGAGTACTGATGGATAGTAGTAAAGGCCGGTAACGCACTTGTGACTCCTCTGGTGTTGTAGGTCTGGGCGACAGTGATCGCTTACCATCAGGCGATCCGTCCGCCCCCTATAACATAAAAAAGCAGGTCCTCACAGAAGTGTAGTGTCCCAACCTGCTGTTAGATGAGGCTGGTAGGCTCTGACTCTCGTTAGCCAGATAATTTGGGTCATCATTTTGCATGAACATTAATTACATTAATTATCTGCAATCATATGCAATAACTCATGTTGCGTTTGATTTTCAGGTTACAGATATAAACAAGAAGGCAGGCCGCAGCGAGAGCATGGTGCGCGAGATCACAGCGGAGATCAAACAGCTGGATCGAGCGAAGAGCAATCTCACCGCTGCCATTACTGCCCTCAACCATTATCACATGCTGTGCGGAGCCGCCACGTCGCTCAGGGCCATGGCGTCCAAGAGGCAGTACAGCGCGCTGCTGCCGCCGCTGCAGGCCGTCATGCAGGTATCACTAGCCACCTATGGAACATGTTTTACTTACCCTCAACGTATATAGCGGAAGAATCCTTAGCCCTCCTAATCCGTAATAGGATACTCAAAACAAAAGTGTACAAATTTTACGTACAAAAACTTAATGCCAATTGAAATGCTCTACCATAGGGTCATACAGAGATGCATGCAGTTATGCAGTTAGTGAAAGATAAATTATGAAATAGGATAAAAATTAAAATTGATGTAGAAATAAATACACAATTGTCACTACTGTGAAAAAAACTCGTACTTTAATTTACTCAAATGAAAAACGTAGTAACTTTGTATGATGCTCGTATGCAGTTCCTGCCTTTTCTTCAAGTCGGTTTCAGATATAAGCTTTTTTTCAAAGTAGTGACGATATGTTCTGATTTTGATACGCTGTCATCCGTCAGTCCTATCATAAACAATAATCATAGTTGAAAGTATTAGGTTATGTTTTCTTCTATATCTAGATGTTTAAATTTGAATGTAATTGAATGCCGAAATATTTAAAAACAATACCCCTAGGGTTACCCTCAGCGCGCGAAAACGACTTACACTTCGCCGTTTTTATTTTATTCCTAACGCAAAATCTCTGTCTATCGAAGGTTCTAGAGCACTTCGAGCGGTACCGTGAGATCCGGACTCTGAGCGCGCTGCGCGATGACGTCACTGCGCTGCGGCAGTCTCTCGCCGCGCAGATACTCGCCGACTTCAAGGAAGCTTTCACCTGTAAGAGCCAGATTTTTCTAGAACAATACAACAATACAATACAATAATTATTTATTGCACACCAACAACAGAAACAGTACAATATAGCCTTAACAGAAAATATGGTAGACAATAGGCGGTCTTATCGCTAAAGAGCGATCTCTTCCAGTCCAGATAACCTTTAGGTAGCGGAAATGACACAGAATAGCTAGGAATGAGTAGGTGGTGAGATAATATTATAACAAAATAAATAAAAACAAACATACATTTATACGACTATATATATATTGTTACCAATCTTGCTGGGGTAGCTATGCAATTGGGAATCTATAAAAGGATATTGAATTCAAACCAAAATTCTTACAAAATGACTAGTTTATTTTAACTATTTTTTTTAAAGCTACGGCTAAGCTCAGTCTTAAACTAGCTACGTAATTGGTAGAGCAATATAATGGGATGTGTGGGCTAGCTGGTTAACCAAATGACGTCTTCGCTTGGTTCTATTTTTAAGCTTGATTTTAAATCAGTGAAGTATCAGGTGTGCAGACTATAAATTTAATAAATGGGCGCCAGCCTGAATACACGCAATTATGATAAAAGATAAATCTGGAAAGGGTACATCACCCAGCGGGAACCAAGGGGATGGCAGCTCGGGTCGGTGCCCGGAGCAGTCTACTGTTTGTGATTGTAGGGCAGACACAGGATCGGTCCAGCCTTCAGCATGCAGATAACACGGCAACCTCCGGCCGGAGAAGGAATCGCCAGTGTTAAATGGTAAAAATAAAATAAAAACCCCTGTGAACAAACCATAGTGTCAGGCAAAACACATGGGAATAACCTCAAAGACCTATCCATACTAATATTATAAATACGAAAGTGTGTCTGTCTGTCTGTCTGTCTGTTACCTCATCACGCTTAAACCGCTGAACCGATTTGGATGAAATTTGGTATGAAGATAGTTTGAGTCCTGGGGAAGGACTTATGCTACTTTTTATCCCGGAAAAATACCCTTATTCGTGATAAACGAATTTAAGGCGGACGAAGTCGCGGGCAGAAGCTAGTATTCTATAAGTATGAAAATTACAATTTCACTCCTTCCTGATGGGGAAAATCGTCACGCCGAGGATACGGAGAGCGAATGTCAACCCATGCAGGGGTTGTTTAAACAGGGACTAGGCGTACATTGCCGCCGGAGCCCTACGACACAGCGCCATGGCCATTTGCCGAAGAATTCTAAAAATAAACACTTCACAACATTACGAGGTTGTGCTTCACTAATTTGTATTGGCCATTAGGCGAAATACTTACCGAAATTTGGGTTTTTTAAGAAACCTGGAAAAATTGTACTGTAACGCCCCAAAGAGCGGACTCGGAAGTGACGTTTTATTCGCCATGTTGCCAGTTAGAAATCGCGGCGTAACAGAACAAAATTAGGATGGATAATCAAATCCAACAATTGGAATTTGACAGAAAATTTAAAAATAAACTAGCAAATTAATCCTGAAAGAAAGGAAAAACGACCATGAACGTGAATTTGAAATCCAAGATCACCGTTTTCTATAAAAATCCTTGACGACACAGATGAAATTTTGAATATGGCAAGAGTCAAAATATAGTTTTAAATCGTTCACTAGGGACGTGAACAGCCTTTAGTGTTGGGACATAAAAACGGTTAAACGGAGATGTAGATTAGAAATGTTTCATTTTATTATTTATTTTGAAAACTATCGGATTAAAAATTACTACGTAACAATATATATTATAAGGAACTGGTGTTAAAATAAAAGCTCAAATTTACAAGTATTATTATGAAAACTATTTTTAATCTAACAACACGTCTGTTCGCTTCGAAGCCCAGCGCCAAAGTGAGCCTCCCCTCGGCGCTGCTGCGTCAGGTAATGAGATGGCCGGTGTGAAGTTGTCTGCATACCGCGCAACAGAGGGCGCCATGGAGCAACTTCATGCTAAGAATATATATATATATATATATATACAAAACAAGAAAGAAAAACTAAGTATGATACAGTTGACATCAAACTGATTAGAAAACCAGCAGGAGAATTAAAAATAGAATTTATGTGAGTGATAAATAATGATCTTTTAACTTAAAAATAGGCAATGACTTCGCTTGCCTTAAATCGAGCCAAAGAGAGTTCCACAACACAGTAGCCCGGAATGTAAAAGAATTTGTATAAAACTTTCTAGAACCTGACTTCAAATAAAAAAAATGTTTTAAAATTCAATGACCTTCAAATATTCTGTATCACCAAGGACTGCGACCTCTATGAGATCGAATCAGGAATGAGGAGATTCGTAGACAAGGTCACCGACATAGCAAACAGGGTAAGCAAACTGAAGTGGGAACGGGCAGGGCACTTAGTTCGAAGAACCGATGGCCGTTGAGGCAGAGAGGTTCTCAAGTTAAGTTACAATCTTATTTTTTTATATCTTCAATGTACATATCAGGGCTCGGAACCGGTATTTCTTTCATACAAAATAACCGAAATAACGATTATTTTTTTCGTTCATTTACGAGATTTTCGTATATTTTATTAAAATTGAACTTGAATCAGGTGTTTTGTGATTAATTTCTCTTCTAAATACAAAGGGGCTACTTCAATATCCGAAAAACGAAGTTCGTATGGCGCCATCCCGCTCACTCAAATACAGCATAATATGAGAACGAGAGGGAGAGCACGTTACGAACTTCGTTTTTCGGGTTTCGGAGTAGCCTCTCAGTTTCGAACATTCCAGAAATAGCGTGTATTTTAGAAGAATAGGTTTTTCTGGGTTTTCCCTAATCCTTGCAACAAATGTTGGAACATATTCTATGTCTCCCAGCAAACACTTCTCTAATGTACTGTACCTGACAATTCGAAAGTGCTTGTACCTAGGCCTACTTGAATAAAGCATATTTTGATTGATTGATTGATTGATTTATAAAATGCCGGTTCCGGGGCCTGGTACAGACTACGCACATGTCATTTTTTCAACTTTATAATAGTACTAGCTTCTGCCCGCGACTTCGTCCGCCTTAAATTCGTTTATCGCGGATAAGGGTATTTTTATACCAAATTTCATCCAAATCGGTTCAGCGGTTTAAGCGGGAAGAGGTAACAGACAGACAGACAGACAGACAGATATGGATAGATGAGCTGACTGTGTTAATCTTTTTTACAGCGGGAAAATCAAGCACAGTCTCTGCGCGTACGCTGACGGAGGCTTGTGGAGTGGTGGACGCGCTCGAGCCGAAGGTGAAGCGCGATCTGCTGGCCTGGTTCACCACCATGCAACTGCAGGTTGGTAAATGATAATATTTTTTTTAATAGGAACTTAATGCTAAGTAACAACATCTTATGTTTCCATAGAACGTCTATTTCATGTGCCGTACTTTCGGAGCGATTATCTCCGAAATACATTGTTTTGGAGTACACCCTCCCCCCCCCCCCCCTAGCCTAGCCTCCAAACTTCATTCATTAATATACATTATGTAGGTTTTGAGTAAATTGCCTGTGACATATAGACGGACGGATATGACGAAACTATAAGGGTTCAGTTTTTGCTATTTTGACTACGGAATCCTAGTCACAATTTTTTGTATCTCTATATGTCTCATTGTTGCTTCCTCACCCCAAATTGGATTTCAACTATTTTTGGTACACGATTAGCTGAAGAAAGAAAGAGGGTTATGATTTTTATCTCTTCCGACGAACGAACCAAGGAATTTGCGGCCACCTTAAAGGAACTACTCGGGAGGCTACAGATTATTCGATGCTGACTGTACATTGTATGTAAATGTCAAAAGTGAAGCTGAGTTCAAATCCTGGTAAGGACAAATATTTGTGTGATGAGCATAAATATTTGTTCCTGAGTCTTGGATGTTTTCTATGCATATAAGTAAATATATCTTTCAAATATATCGTCGTCTAGTACCCATAACACAAGCCTTATTGAGTTTACCATTGGGACTAGTTCAATTTGTGTAAACTTGTCCTGTAATATTTATTAATTTATAACAGACATACAGAGGATGGGTAATAATGTAGTAGTAAATAATCTTTTGCCTAGGAATACGAGCACCTGTTCTCAGCAGAGCAGGAGTGCGCATGGCTGACGCATATAGAGCGGCGCTACGCGTGGCTGAAGAGGCATCTCCTGGCGTTCGAGGACGGCATGGCGGCGGTCTTCCCCCGCGCCTGGAAACTCAGCGAGAGGATCGCGACCCACTTCTGTCAGGTAACATTCCTGTGCTAGCGAAAAGCGTATTTGTTATGCTTGAGGGATTTAGTAATGGTGTACGTATCGCTACAAATTTCCTAACAATAAAATCTGATTGAAATTTATTGCTTTATTTGTGAACCTTACCATCTGACGTGCCCGCAAAATACCCGCCGGAGTGCGACGTTTTCTGATGATTGATTGAAGAGATAGCACTCTAGGCAGCCCAGGATTTACACTAAGGGCATTAGTAGCAAAGTATGCGTGGGTAGATCAATATGTTTCTATTTTTATTCTGTTCCGTAAATCTGTCCGGAGACAAAAGTGACAGAGTTACTTAGAAATATGCTAATAATGTAGACTATTCGTGTTCTCTCTCTATTAACATACTGACGAGATGGCGTCTTGAAAAATGGACCTGTATGATATTGCTTGTGGCTTATATCTTGGTTATTTTTATAGTTATTTAGATAAATATTTTTGTCTACTGTTTGTTACATGAATGAGCTTTTAAGAGTCCCTGGTAAGCTCGCTTCTCCATACAAACGTAGTAACGCTCTCATTTACAAACAACTAGCTAGTTTGCTCTGAAACTATTTACTTAGAATAAGTTAACATATATGCAGGCCTGTAATTCGTTTATGTAGCTTCAGATATCACAGTAAAAAAAATACAGAGAATTTAAGTTTTTCATAATAAACTTGTTTTTGATGTAATTCGTTTGTTTTATAAACTGGAGCCATGTAACGAATTACAGGCCTAGATATACCTCATGTCATTGTATATGCAATGTTTCGTTACAATCCAACACACAGTTTTAAAATAAATTAATAGTTTAATAAATACTAGAAAAACACGCTTTTCAAGACATTTCTAACAAGTGCAAACACAGCTATGATACGATGTTCCATCATGAAGTTCGAGTTCATATCTTCCGGCTCCGTCATCAGATCAGTTCGACAGTACCATATTATTGTATTGTCATCAGAACTACATACAGATGCCAATTTTCATGACGCTACGATCCTTGGAAGATGGTTAAATTAGTTACCTTAGATTCCATTACATAGTTAGTTACATACAGGTCGACCTAATAAAAGCGTGTTAATGAGAACGAAACTCCGTTTTTATTGGAAGGTGAAATTCTTCCGAGCTTTCCGGGGACTCTTAACCCTTAGATGCATGAAGTTTCAGTAACGATACTGAAAGGAATCAAGTGTCAATTAAATTCACTTTACAATAAGATTTTATTGCCATGCAGTAAAGTAATATTTTGAAATCAGTTCGATTGGCACTTGTTTCGCTTTAGTGTCAATATTGATACCTCATGCATCTAAGGATTAAACCGTTGTGTTTTAGGTGACCCGGACTCAACTGACGGCGTTGCTGGCAGCGCGGCGCAGCGAGCTCGACGTAAAGCTACTACTGTATGCCATACAAAAGACCTATGCCTTCGAGCTGCTCCTGCATAAGAGGTTCCAGGACGATGGTAAGTTACCTTCAAACAGGAACACTGATTCCAGTCGGTCAGCACAACTTTCCGCGACTATGCTTGTCGCGCGACATAGCATCACCCGTCACTCTCGCATTGTATTGAAAGGAATGAGACAGACAATCTTTGTAGCGCTACATAGGGTCGCGTAACTCAGTTGTGCTTGAGATCAATATACATCTTGTAGTTTTTGAGTAAAATGCCTGCGATGCGACATACTGATGAACAGACGGACGGATAGACATGACGAAACTATAAGGGTTCCGTTTTTGCTATTTGGCTACGGAACCGTAAATATCTAGCCAATGTTATAATTTATAATAAATATAATAATATGTTGACGTAACTAATAATTACATTATGCTTCTAAATCGATTGACTTAGTGGTTATCTTTTACCTATTTCGGCTAATGAAGACGGTCAAATTATTAGAAGCCTTCATTTAACTTGCAATGTTTGTATGTACGAGTATGTTAATCCAGGTCAAATCTTGCCAGTCAAATTTGGCCCACTTCCCGGTTTCCTATAGAGCTAAAACTTGCCACACTTACGTAAGCTGGATTACACTGTCGCCCTGATCAGATAATGGAGCCGGAAGGTGGTCATAGCAACTCTGTAAAAAAACAATCCCACCTAGTTTTGACTCTGTGGAATTATCTTGATGAGCAGTTGAGGGATGTTTAAAAAAAAGTGCAGTTGGCAATAAAAACTCGTCACAAAAATGTATTTTTTGACAAAAACTTATTTCTGTTTTAAATAGGAGCAGTGCTGCCCGACAGCGTTGAGATCAGCGCTGATCCTCAGGCTGTCTTCGATGCCGATGCTAAAGACGTGCGTAAAGTACTAATATCGTCTAGCTTCCTTCTTCATAAAAATAATACATAGGAGCTATAAATACTATCTTTAGCACAGAAATGATCTGGTGAAAACAAAAAATTGGATCCTTTCTGAAGTGTTATAACATGACATGTGGTTCTGCAAGATGCTAATAAAAGAGGCACAAAAAGATCGGTAACGTCTACACGTTGTACAGTGTATATACACTGTCAATTAGACAGACATACCTATTGTACTGATATACACATGACTGATTGACCTAAAACCTATCGCCAGTGGGAACGTCTCACTGCCGTGTGGTTACTCACTACACTATATTACACAACTTATATTCACACTCACACACGTGAAGTGATATATTTAGTTAGTCTAGATGTAACATTATTTTTATTTTTAATGTTATATCTATTTGGGTAGTATCTGTGAATCTGTTAATCGCACTCGCAGACTGCCAACATACAGGCTCGGCCTAGTTGCCTGATAGACAATCTGTTTTTGTAAGGTGTTTTGTCAAATAAATAATTTTGAGATTGATTTTTTTGACATGGACAATGATAATTGCATTCCATCAGGTTGAGACGAGCACATAAAATATAAATAATAAAAAGATAGGTCACGGAGATGTCAACACAACACAGTGTCAAGTGAGAAATGGCCCGTGTACCTATATTTAGTAGCCCAAAGTCTAGCGCCTATTCATATCTTAGATTCAGATGTAGGCCATATATTTTTGTCTGTTAAATATATTTATTTGTTCTTCTTTCAGTCTAGCAATCTCGGCGCCGGTGAGGTATCACGTCCAGGTGGACCATGGGTTGGCATCATCGGTGGGTGCTTCGAGCCCTACCTCTCACTGTACATCAACAGTCTCGATGCCAACCTAGCCTCGCTTATGGAGAGATTCGTGCAGGTCAGTACAACAATAAAATAACGAGTAGTGTTTGACACATTCTGGTAGAGAGATTTATGCAGGTCAGTACAAAAACAAAATTTCGGGTAGTGTTTGATATGACCTATAATTGACAATGTTTCATTTTTCAGACCAATCCTTTTTATTATGCAGTTCGAAATAAGGTATTTTTTCAAGTTATACGTAATTTTTATTTTCCTCGAAAGCCTCCATTTCGTAGCAAAAAATCAAGTTTTAGAATTACTCATTCTAAAAAAGCGTAACCGCCATAATGAGGTCATTTAGTGGATGATGTGTTGCCAACGAAGAAACATGTCATGTTTATCAAAAGACTGCCATACACGCAAACGATTTTAATAACTATATCATGTCGGTAAACCTATTTAGATCTGATTTCGTAAATTTAGTGAACGTATGTTTGTAAAATAAAGCCTAATTAGCAAACAAAAGTCAAATAATCTGCTTAAATACACCAAACGGGCATCTGTCGTGTGTGTCAGCCGTAATATTACCTAGAGTACGAGTACTATCTATGGAATTGAATATTGCCGTTTAGTGATTGTTCAAATATTTGTTTACAAACTTGACAAATTTCGGTGAATATGTCTTCCGCAAAAACTAAATATTTTTACGTAAAAACGTCTAAAATAACTGCTGTACGGTACGAGTGCTGGAAAAAGTTATTTGCACTTCCTCTAGGAAATAAAGCTTAATGGTGTCTAGCGGGCGGATGGGAGTGTGTGATGGTGTTATGCTCAAAGCTACTACTGTTACTGTTAGCTTTAAAATAAACGATTTATCTTACTAAATATATGTTTTATTGTTGACATTATTCAATGTGATTTCGACTTCCCATAGAAAATATGCTATCAGCTGATCAAGTCTACTATGTACAGCCGATTTTTTTTAAATATTTCGATCTATGTTCCTTGGGGAAAGTTGTTCAGTATCACGTTCAAAATCATCTCGCTGCGGGAAAACAACTACTAAAATTTCACATTGTTTAGTAATTTATTTCAGATCCATTAAAAATATTTAATTTTTTTAAACTTTATTGCACAATACAAAATGGTACAAAACGTTAATCCTTTACAATTTGTTTCATACGCGATGCTCTGGAGTCATACGGCATTGCACAAATGATATGTTGGAGACTTAGCGTACCTCCACGTACCCCACTGCATTATCGACTTAAGTGTTGCGTTGTGATTATGATACCTTTGGCACCTCTTAACTTAACGCGGCCACGTAATACTTATCACACACAGCTTTGAGTTTATTCCATTCATGAGCGTGGCAAGTTTGTGCTAGACATGTGCGCCGACCACATTTTACCCGGCGGCGGCGCGCCGGCTCATATTGACTCGGCGGCGGCGTGAAAAAAATCGTATATTTTAATCTAATTTTGTAATAATAATTAACAAAAGATTCAATCGTATTCAGGTTTAAGAAAAAAATAACAACTTTTTAAATATTTTTATTCGAAAATCACAATCAGCATAGTTAAAAATCCGTCGGATCCATCGGTCCATGTGGCACGATATTCGTCTCTTGAATACTAACCATACTAAGGAAACGATAGAGCGGAGCAATGGCTCCAAAGTGTTTGCAAGGGACCTGTCTATTGGGCAAAGCCAGCTGACGAAGCTGAAGATAGTAGACGGCAGTGTAGTATCGACGAAGCCAGAGGTGTTGAGAGAGATCGAGAGGTTCTATGGGCAGTTATATACCTCGGCTGCCAAACCTGTTCATAACTTGGCCAAAGACCCGAGAGCCAAGCTTACCCGACAGTATACTAAAAGATATGACATCAGTCTGTACGAAATCTCGTAGAATGGCCTTAACAACAACAGCTCAAAAATAACAAGGCGCCGGATGATGACGGAATCACTTCAGAGCTTCTAAAAGCGGGTGTATCACCGGTACTTAAGGTTCTTCAGAAGCTCTTCAATACCGTAGTGCTCGAGGTCATCACGCCGAAGGCATGGAACGGGAGTGTGGTGGTGCTATTTTTCAAGACAGGTGATAAAACGCTGCTCAAGAATTATAGACCCATCTCGCTTCTGAGCCATGTCTACAAGCTGTTTTTCAGGGTCATCACGAATCATCTCTCAAGCAGGTTTGATGAATTCCAGCCTCCCGAACAAGCCGAGTTTCGAAAAGGCTTCAGTACCATAGACCACATACACACGCTGCGGCAGGTTATAAAGAAAACCGAGGAGTATAATCTGCCACTGCTTAGTGTTTGTGGACTAGGAGAAGGCCTTTGATTCCGTCAAGACATGGGCAGTACTGCAGTCGCTCCAGCGATGCCGGATTGACTATCGGTACAACGCCAGTATGTCGGTCCGAGTACAAGATCAGTTTACGGAGGCGATACCGTTCCGGAAAGGTGTAAGACTAGGACATGTAATATCTCCGAAGCTCTTCACCAAAGCAATGGAAGACGCCCTCAAGCTCTTGGAATGGCAAGGATACGGCATCAGCATTAATTGAGAGTACCTACATCACACACTTTCGGTTTGCTGACGATATCGTGGCCATGGACAAGACGAAAATCATGTCGAAAGTCCATATGTAGTGCCCACCCCAGTTATTAGTAACTCGGTCCTCGAAGTTGTCGACGAATACATCTATGTAGGACAAACAATCGAGTTAGGCAGGTCCAACTTTCAGAAAGAGATCAATCGACGGATCCAACTCGGATGGGCAGCGTTTTAGAAACTGCGAAGTGTCTTCTCGTCTAGGATCAGACGAAAGTCTTCAGCCAGTGCGTATTACCGGTGATGACCTCCGGTGCCGAGACGTGGTCTCTAACTATGGGCCTCGTAAGGAAACTCAGTCACTCAGCGAGCTATAGAAAGGGCTATGCTTGGTATCTCTCTACGAGATCGAATTCGAAATGAGGAGATTCGTAGACGAACCAAAGTCACCGACATAGCAAACAGGGTAAGCAAACTGAAGTGGCAATGGGCAGGGCAAATAGTTCGAAGAACCGATGGCCGTTGGGGCAGAAAGGTTCTCGAGTGGGGACCACGTACCGGCAGGCGCAACGTGGGAAGGCCACCCGCAAGGTGGTCGGACGACCTGGTTAGGGTTGCGGGTACTCACTGGATGCTGGTCGCCTTAATCCGGCCCATGTGGAAATGCATTGAGGAGGCCTGTGTCCAGCGTGGACGTCCTGTGGGTAAAATAATGATGATGATGATGATGATGATGATGATAGTTAAAATCCACTTAACGGCTAGCTTGATCATCAGTCATCAGTAGGAATGTCAATCAACGTTTTTTTGCATCGCAGAACTCACGGTGTAGGCAATTTATTTATTTATTAATTTAATATATCACTCGCCATTTTGATATTCACGCGCAATACACACACACCAGGCACGGCATTCACGACTACTGACAGTACTCGTGAATAACCTTGATACGACGTGAGATGCCAATTCACGCCGGCTCAAAATGGCGGCGGCGGCGGCGGCGCGTGATTGCTCGGCGGCGGCGGCGCGCCGGCGCGGCACACACTTCTAGTTTGTGCTATCAGCTTGAGTGAGTCAGTCGGAGTTCTTCATTTCTCAAATCCGTGGAAAAGTCGACTCTTTAAAGGGTTAGAACCAATATCCGTGGAAAAGCTGAGTCGTCAAAAAGGTGTGAATTAGTGTCCGTGAAAAAGTAGAGTCGCAATAGAACAACCGTAAACGGGAAAATAGTGCACGGACGAAATTTGAGCAAGACAAAGCAATGAAATATTTGCATATTTGGATTTAACTGTCAAACGTGACTTAGTGACAACCGAAAAAGAGATTTTTTTTAATCTATGGAACGCACAGACCTTCCATCCTCTAAATGACGTCATCTTCCGGTTTAGCACTATCAGCTATTTTTTTCGAAAAATAGGAGCAAAAAAAATCTTAAAATATTTTTTTGGATTGTATGTGCATTTTTCTATACATTGGATATCAATTTAAGGGTCGAGCCAAATATGAAATCTTGTCAATTCTGGCAGAGGGCGAGGTGACACCGTAGAATAAGCTATGGGTGGAAATCGTTGGCGGGTGCTTCGAGACCTACCTCTTGTTGTACATTAACAGTCTTGACACCAACCGTGCCTCGCGCATGGAGAAATTCGTGCAGGTCAATACAACGACAAAATTACGAGTAGTCTTTGATGCGTTCTGGCAGTCTACCAACGGGCTAAGTATCACAGTAGAAGTGGAAGTGGGTAGGAATCACTGGCGGCTACTTTAAGCCATACCTTTCGCTGTACTACAATAGCCTCGACGCCAACCTAGCCTCGGTCATTGAGAAACAACAAAAATATTATGAGAAGTGTTTGATGTCTAGCAAAAGTTTTTTTAACGATGAGAAAGTAAAACAACAATGAAATCATGAGTGCTGAAATATAAAATAAGAGAAAGTTAGGTTATACTAGCCATCTAATGTCTATCCTATACAGCATAAATATATCAACAGTGATAAGTTATTGAATAACTTTATGCATAGTTGACGACACGTTTGGCTCAGTTGGTTGCACAACGGCCTACAAAGCTCGAAGGTTCGAATCCCGACCAGGGCAAGTGTATGTGATAAGCACGAATGTTTGTTCCTTAGTCTTGGAAGTTTTCTATTTATTTAAGTATTGTAATTTATGCATATATTACTTAGTTGTAGTAGTAACTTTGCTTATAACTTGACCAACACCGCTGTACCGTGGCAAGACTTCGTCTACACCTGACGTAAAATGTTAATGAACCATGCTTGACAAGTCAAACCTTTTTCTGTAATAATCTATTTGACGCAGGACGCGAAGTCGTCAACGGCGGCGACACCGGCGCCGGCGACGGAGGCAGGCGCGGTGCTGTCGTCGTGCGCAGACCTGTTCTTGTTCTACAAGAAGTGCCTTGTGCAGTGCGCGCATCTTACCACCGGGGAGCCCATGCTTGGTAATACGCTTAACATTGTAGGCAGATCGATTGGAGCGTGTCAAGCTTGAAGTATGAAGATCGTAGTATTTTGTAATTAAAAACAACGATTTACTTGCAATGTTCAACTGCTTAGATTAAATTTCTCTAAAGTTGAGTAAGGCGTACTTAAACGTACAGTTTATTTTTCTCAACGTCTCTACCCAAAAGTTGTTTGGACGGGATCGCTGTTTCGAGATAAAACCGCCTGTTGTTTGCATTCATTTATTCCTTGAATTTAATGTTTTCTGTCTAAGACGACCGGTTTGGCTCAGTGGGAGTAACGTTGCCTGCGAAGCTAAGGTCCTGGGTTCAAATCCCGAATATTTGTGTGATGAGCATAAATATTTGTTCCTGAATCTTGGATATTTTCTATGTATATAAGTAATATATCTATTAAATATATCGTCGTCTAGTACCCATAACACAAGCCTTATTGAGCTTACCGTGGGACTAGAGCGATTTGTGTAAAATTGTCCCGTAATATTTATTTATTATTCTGTGCTCTGTTTTGTGAGGTGTGCAATAACGAATTATTGTATTGTATTGTAAGGCGTATTCGGAGAGAAATTTTCAAAACTCAGTATTTTTAGCCGTAGCTGTGTCTACATCATAAAAAGAGGCTCCATGCAAAATTTAACCTCTATAGGTCCAACCAAGCAGCTGGGTTTCGGTCGATTAGTGAATTTTCTTAAATGGAACGATAATGATAGGGTAGGGAAATTGTAACTTACACGAGCAGAAAATTATTTTAAATAAAACTTCTTATTGCAATGAATCTTCTTAAACGAGTTTTTTCGCATAGAATTGGCTGGGGTGTTCCAAAAGTACCTTCGTGAGTACGCCACCTCTGTTCTTCAAGCAGCGCTACCAAGACCTACGCCAGTCAGCAGCGGACTGGTCGCCAACCTGCAGACCTTGGCAACCAATGTACAGCCTAACAAGTAAGATACAGAGTTCAAACAGGTTAAAGACCACAGTCCAATAGGCAAGATATCTTAGTCCTGCAGTCACTGGTGTGACCATATACATGGGTATATATTGGTACTTGGCAGATATAAGCACCATTATACGCCCTAACAATTGAGAAAGTACAATGAAAACGGATAATATGGTTAAGTGAAATCTTTTCCTAGATTCAAGATTCAAAGATTAGAATACAGTTACTATGTTAGTTTAGGTGGTATTTCACACAATTTATTTATTTCAAACTAGCTGTTTCCCGCGTCTTCGTACGCGTAGAGATGCAATTTATAGCCTACGTGTTATTCTGATGTCTAAACAATATTACTGGAAAGTTTCGTCGGGATCCGTTAAGTCATTTTTAAATCAAGAGGGACGTACATACATACTTTGTACATATCGGGGGACGGCTTTTTGTATGGAGAGTGTCAGTCCTCTTGTTTTAATGGTCCTTGATACATACATACATCGGTACAAACTTTCACGTTTATAATATTATTATTAGGATTCCACATCCAAAGTTTTGTTATGTTTTATTTGGGTATAACTGAATGTCGTGTCCTATTCGATACATGTATGTAGCAAAAAGCTCCTCAGACTCATAGTCATATTTAGTGGAGGCAGAGCTGTTGAGACTTGACCATGGTAGAATAGTCCTTTTTCGATATTCTACAGCATTTCGGTGAGTACGGGATTACAATTACTGATACCGCTATCAATATACTAGGCGTAACCTGAATATACTGATCCATCCTTACGTCGTGGATAAATCGACTGAGTTTTAGGTATGGATTTTATTTTTCTAAAGCGAAAAGCAAAAGATCGAGCCAATTCCAGCGAACCTTTTCCACATAAAGTATTACCGCCTGGTTACGTATTGTTTAAATGGAACTCTTTTATTTCAATGCCAGAGATAATAATCGGTACATTTGTTCAATAGTAACCGGTATAGCCCTGCGGAGACGTCCCGCGTGACATCGGTGATCACAACGGCGGAATACTGCCTCGAGACCACTGTGCATCTGCAGCAAAAACTCAAGGAGAAGGTATTATCTGTATTTCACTAACATTACTTATCTGCTACTCTAAGGGCTGATTCGCACTTTGATAACTACAAGTCCTTTCGGACCGTTTTGTGCGTTATCCACAACATCCGTTCCCATCCCTACCGATTCCTTAATAATCTGTTTCTCGATATAAGTGTTTCCCACAATGTACCTTTCCCAAAAAATACGTTTGGTTTGATATCCATTTCCCAAAAACACCTAATTCCGAAATGAGTTGTAAGTCTTTGAACGGTTATGCAGTTAAAACAAGATTTCCTTACGGGTGTCATAAGAAACGGATCTTTTGGCATATAGGTGCTATGAAAAATGAGTGGGATCCCGCCATTTTGCCAAAATTATTTTGGTCAAATTTCATTACCCAAATAAATTTTAGCAAGAGGAGGTCTATATCGAAAATATATTATGCCAAGTAACACATTTGACTAAATGAAATTTGGACATAGTACCATTTGGTAAGCGAGTGTGTCTAAACATTCATGTGCCAAACATTAGATTCGTAACAATTATTTGTGAAGAGTTAATTTGGCAAACGTTTATGCCAAAATGAAATTCTTCGAAAAATTTTTTGGGAAGTGATAATTTGGCAATTTTTTTTTGAATAAAACAGGTAACCCAAAATGATTATTTTGGCATACAGATGTTACGAGAAATGGGTCTTCCGGGCATACGGGTGTCATAAGAAACCGATCTTTTGGCATATGGGTGCTTTGAGATGACGGGTCTTTTTAAATAAGGTCATTTAAAGAAACGGTTATTTTGGAACGATTGTTTTGGAAAAAGGATAGCACGTTCCGAAACCCTACAAGTGTATATATGTTTGTATTCATCTAAGGTCTTATTTACCATTTTGTTCTGTAGGTGGCTCCAAGACTCGCCGCGCGTATCGACCTGACCAACGAACAAGAGTTGTTCCACGCACTCATCACCGACTGTATCGCATTGCTGGTGGCTGAGTTAGAAGCCGCCTGTGAGCCAGCGTTACAAGCCATGGCGCGAGTGCCATGGGCGCACGTGCAGGCCGTGGGTGACCAGAGCTCCTACGTCACACAGGTATACTACTGAGCTGGAAGATCTGCTATGTGCACATAGCAGATGTCAAGCACCGTCGGTGTAATAGGTCTGCAGTCTGTGAACATGTCATTGACAAACCAAACCACTCAATTAATTTTGATAAACCTTCTATCCTTGCCAAAGAAAAAAGATATTTTCCCAGGATGCTACGCGAGGCTATTGAGATTAAAAAGCATCCTAATTTCAATAGAGAAGATGGATTGTCACTACCACCAGCTTGGGATCCTGTAATACATCTCATCAAGGAACAAGCGAGACACAGGACTGCAAAACCTTAATTTCCGAACGGTGTAAAATATCTTATCTGTTTAAAAGTAGTTTAATAGTCTCTGTTTTTTAAATATTATAATTAGTAATGAGGTAGCCTGGGAGTTTTTCTTCGCAGCGTTTCTTTTCTCCTCAGTACGCCTCATTTGTGAAATGCTGCTTGGTAAATTATTAGAATAAAATAATTAAGCCCTTCTGGCACATGTGTAACTGTCTTTACAGCTTAGGCCCATCTGGCATGTATGTACACCTTTATTTGTGTTTTTTCAAAAAATGGGTAGTTTGCACAAATTGTAACTTTGACAGAGGAAAATACATCTTTTCTCAGTCCTCCCGTGACCATGGAAAGCTGGAAAGCTTCCGAAACGTCGGGAACTAAAATGAGATAATATACGCGATATAATCCGTTAAATTGTTTTATTTCAATGAGTAATAATCGCGGAAACAGAAGAAAATATTACATACATAGACTGATAAACACATTACCCTCCTTTGCGTCGCATTAAATTTAAAATCGACGCCATGGTTCCTCAGAACAGATTTCGCTATCTCTCATAGTTTCTGAGTTCTCCCTACTGACCCATTTGGATTGATCATCCTGTATATTGAAATAATAATTTATTTCTTTCATAATGGCAATTACTATAATTTGTGTCATGAATATCATGTGTAAGTGGACTAGCTTAACTTGATATCGACTACAGAATACTTCACTATTCATGCTCCGACAAGCACTTGGCTGGTTTTCGGTGGTTTATACAAAAATTATTAGTGTGCGATCGTGTCCTCATTTTGAACAATTCTCTGGTTTTTGAGCCAAGATGTATTTAGTCTACCTGGGCTTAATATTGTAGAGTGAGTTAAAAATTATTATCTTGACAAAGTATTTTTTATTTAGATCATCATGCACTTCAAGAACACCGTCCCTCCGCTCCGCGACAACTTGGCCTCTTCGCGGAAGTACTTCACGCAGTTCTGCATCAGATTCGCCAACTCTTTCATCCCGAAGTTCATCCAGAACATCTACAAATGCAAGCCCATATCTACCGTGGGTTCTGAACAGTTACTGTTGGATACGCATATGTTGAAGACGGCGCTGCTCGAACTACCTTCTATAGGTAATTGTTTTTATCATTAGATGTGCAGATACTTGGAAGGTTTACTAAGTTATTAGCTTATGATGCTACGTAAAGCTTTTTACTGAAACTTAATTTTTCAATATTTTTTCTTCAATAAGTTCTATATAAGATTTAATAAAATGCGAAAGTTAAGTTGAGATATAAAGAGATTGTAAAAAATACTTACTGGCAAGGGAAGTATACCTACTTCGCATCCATATTGGCTCCCCAAAAAACTGTTACTGTGAAATAATTTTATCTTCCAAATTTCGTTCTTCGAAAAATCATGTACCGTCAAAAGAAGGATTTTTTTCTGGATATACTACTAACTAACTAACCTTCCTGTATCATCTACGTAGAATGTGCCTAAGAACTGGAACTCTCATAGAGAAACAGCTTTTTGGTGTATTTTAGCGCCCCCATATATTTTTCCAATAGCAATTATGTTAGCCCTTTTTTGGGGCTGAAGCCAGACCCCACTGTGACTGCGGACACACAAGTCAGGCCATCGTTTACATAGTCACGGAGTGCCCCTTAACTAAATACACAGGTCGTTTAGACGACTTCAAGGACCTAACCGACTCCAAGGCAGCAGCTGTCTACCTGAAACGGGCAAAATTCTAAGCTAGTTTTAGACCATCAGACCGCTTTTAGTCTAATGGTTCAGGACGCTGTTCCGGTATAACAGAGATGCTCCTTCGATTCCGGCTTAGACTGTAGTGGATCGCAATTGATTTTTCTTTCTACTTAGATTTTTGTATCAAAATTGTAATAAAAAAAGATTGTGTGATGATTTCACATTAAAAAAAACTAGAATAAATTTTACTAACACAATATGGATCAATATTTCCGAAATAAAATGCTTTCATTCATTTCATAAAACAAAAACTATAATATATATACTTTTATTTATTCTTTTAATTAATTCGACTTTCTACTGACCCAATTCCAGTGTGTAAAGGCCGGTCGCGTCGCATAGCGTAAAACGGGCACTGCCCTATGCCTATTTGTCTCCGTCGCACGCGCACAGTAATAGTCACAGTAACCTTATGCGGCAATAACCGTTTTTCGCCGTGCTTCGTAACTAACCTTTAGTAAAGCCATAGGATAAATAAATAGCGCAATTTTGTGTTTTGCTTCTGGTATCGGTCACAATGAACAACCAAGTATATTTACATCACACCTGGCCATAACGTGACTTTTACCGCACACTAAGCGTACGGTAAAACTCGCATTATGGCCAGGTGAAGTCGTAAAATTGTGTACTAGCCACGGGCAGTAAAAAAGAAAGCCCTCTTTCGCATATTTACAACCCTCGCCTGCGGCTCGGGTCACAAATACCTGCGATTTCTTTTACTACCCTTGGTAAGTAATGTACTATTTTAGGGTCCGAGGTGAAACGACCAGCCCCAGCCACATTCACAAAGGTAGTCATCAAACTGATGACGAAAGCGGAGATGATCTTGAAACTAGTGATGGCGCCGCTGGAGGGCGCTGGGGTGGTGGACGAGGCGTTCGTGGCGCAGTTCGTGCAGCTCCTGCAAGACGCCACGCTGCAGGACTTCCACAAGGTGCTGGACATGAAGGGCGCGCGGTTGTCCAAGTCGCAGATGGCGGCACTCGACGCACTCTTCAAGCAACAATCCCGGGGGACTGCAGCTACGTAAAGTCCCGCATAGAAAGGAATAAAAGTATACTATTCAAAACTAGGGGCCGCTTTTGCGCGGAGAATTTCTGTTCAGTTTTTGTGGTTACAATAAACTAATTCTATCTCAATTAAAACTAATAAAACAATTGACGATTTAATTAATCGATTATTAGCTAAACAAAAGCCTTTTAGCTGGAGAGTATGTAAAATAAAATTTACCAACTAATATATATTTTCACGTTACGATCAAAATTTTTAGTGGCCCCTATATTGTTCTGAGCAGTATACATTATTACAGAGGCTGCTAAATAGGGTATTGCCGGCCGAGTAGTTATAGATGGCCGAGTGTTACGATGCCATCTAGAAATACGAGGCCGACAATCGCTGTTCGCGCTGAGGCTTGTATAGTGCATTTCTCAAACATGCAATGAAATAAAAAACAATATTTTTTGTATATAATAAATATTGTTTTCCTACTAAAACGTTATTTTTCATTCGTTATTCGTGCTCTTCGCCGCCGCATCGGCGGTTGCGGTGCTCGAAGCGAATTGAAACAAAAGACGGTCGCTTTGCAGGCCTTGGCCCGCAATCTTGTATGAAATTATCATTATGCGCCCCTCGTTGCGCCGCACCCGAAATGTGAGACTTCGGGGTCTGAGATTGAGATTGTAAAATTCTGGATAACAATAATGACAATTAGGATACTTATCACTATTGTAGGGCCGAAATCAACTGAACGTGGGAGTCATAAATACTAAGTCGGACCACTCGCTTGCACTTGCTGTTTCTTTCAAAGCGCGAGCGAGAATGCTGACTCAATGTTTGACTCTAACACTCAGTTAATTTTACCCCTAGTATAGCATAAGTCACATCTTGTTGATAGATCTATTATTAATGATATTTCCTCGCGTATTGTATTTTTTAAATTAAAGCTACGATTACCTTATATTAAGTGGCCACAGTCGCTATCGTGGTATTACGTGATAATTATTACAAGGAATATCAGTCAAATTACCTAATAGTTATCATGATAATTATCACCTAGCATAAGTCGTATTGTTTTGTTAAACATCTCGAGTTTTATTATTGATAAATATGTTCACGGAGCCTGTTCATAAAACGCATGTCTTTATCCAGAAACCTTACATTAAAGGACTACGCCGGTCTCGAAGATTTAACAAGGTCCCCAGATTCGTTTTTGCTCGAAGCTGCTAGATGGCGCAAGCATAAGAATACTTAGAGTTTGGCCAGCGAAACATGAAAATGAAAAGATGCGGCAAATTTTTTAATATGTTAAATTAATGCCATATAAAGAATGCTGTTTCTAGGTCAATATCATGTTTCTCTGGCCAAACTCTACCAACAATGGGTTTACTCATCGATTAACTTCGGAAAATCAATCTACAGATACCACACCGGTCTGGCTGTTTTATATAGTTTGCGAAATTTTCACCAAAACTAACATAGTAATAACCCACTATAAACTTACGAGTGTTATATGTCATTAATCATTCTATTTAAATCAGTCTTTTTTAAATTTAAATTATATACATTCATTAAATTATTTTATTATGATTTATAAATATTGGAATAAGTTTTTATAGGCTTGGTTCACCTAGTCCCCGGGCCTACGCTTTATCGTGCCGTCCCGCTTACTCCAATAATGTATAACAAAAGAGCGAAAGGGATAGCACGATACACGCTATGAATGGTGTATTTCACACTTTGGAGCAAACTGTTTCAACAACATTCCATTCGCATCATGGTGCGCGATGAGATGTATTTTGTACTTATAATACACGTTTTTTTTTATATATCATGTGTTTTATTTGACTCTAAAATATTCATTGGACACCGACCTAGATGGCGGCTATTGCTACTACACAGGGTCTAGTTTCATACTGGGCACTGTAAGCATTAGAGTCTGGCAAGTAAAAGATAAGACTGGAATCAACCGCGACATTAAAAAATGAAGCTGCGGTGTGCCGGTATGAGCTAGATATAAACAAATTTGAATAACTAATAACTTAATAATTCATGACAAAAGTGATAGATTTGTTTAACTCTAGCTCAAAAAGCGGCCAAGTGCGAGCCCGACTCGCCCATGAACGGTTCCGCAGCCGTTTATACAAAAAAAAATGCAGTACAGATGAAAAAAATACGATATAAAAAAAAAAACAACCAAAAGAGCGTATCCTCCGGCATTTACGTCCTTTTGCTGAGAAGCGCAGTTTTTTGGCAATAACTTAAAAACGGTATGTCGGATCATGCTGAAAACAATTTTCGTTGGAATTATTTATTAAGCTTAATATTTGTAATTTTTTCTTTTTTTTTGGACATACCGTTTAGAAAATAGAGGGGGGGGGGGGGTTCACACAATTTTAGCTACTTTCGGAGCGAATATTTTGGAAAATATTCACTAAATCAAAATATTTTTTAGAAACCTCAGTGTTTTTAGAAGAACTGTCGAAATATATGCCACACATTGATATTTGCTGTTTTTTTTTTTAATTTCGGTTACATGTATATATTTTTTATTTTACTATTAAACTAAGTAGCGGTTTACACACGACACCTATGCTCCAAATTTCATCAATGTGCATCTTATAGTTTTTGAGTAAAATGCCTGTGACATACGGACGGACAGACAGACAGACATGACGAATCTGTAAGGTTCCGTTTTTGCTATTTTGGCTACGGAACCCTAAAAAGGTACACCGCAGCAACATTTTTAAATTTCGCGGTTGATTCCAGTCTCCAGCCTCATCTTTCATTAGTTTCATTACCCAGACCCTACCCACGCGCTCGCTACACACTACAATGAATCGAGAAAAAAAAACTGCGCATGGACCTGATCTCCATCATTCAATGCACATATATTTCATTTAACCTAGACGGCTCAAAGTCATGTATAAAACTACACAAGACATTGAGATATTGTTGTCTCCATCGAAATTAAAAAAAATAAAAGTACGAGTAGGTATGACCGCATACTTTATCTCTTTTGTTTAGTAGTGGTTTAGTAGTTCCAGTATTTGAAGTCACAGACGTATAAGGTCTAAAAAAGAACTAGAACCATGTGTACAGCATAAGAAAATCTATCGCTAATTAAAACTTTTTTGTACCATTCTAAGACATTTTGACACAAAATATATGTGAAGCTGATTGTTTTATTATAAAAACACTACTTCTATATGAAAATATCCTGAGTAGAATTGCAATATTGGCATTTAAAAACATAATTTCCGTTTTAGGAAAAACTCAATTTGGCTTTTGTTGATAAAAATCTAAAAGATTAGGCCGAATGGCTTGTTTACAAACGCCTTTCCTGTTTAAAAATTCACAGCATAAACAAAACATGGCTGGCATGGCAAAACGTCAACGTCAAACTCGGTCGCTCGGCCGCGAGCGGCGGTCACGTATTTGTTTGAAAAATGTTTAAATTACCGTTGAGAAAATTGTATTTTATAGTGAAACTATGTTTTCTATTCGTGTTAGTTTTAATAACTTTAAGCTTGTTCGAGTATTGGCGCGGCGGAAAGCGCGCAACGCGCGCGGTTATTCTAGATCCCGAACAAGATATGTATGAGAAGCAAATTCTTGAAGACGAAGCCAGGATAATACCTGGGCTGGGTGAGGGGGGTCGCGCTGCGTACCTCACGGGTGAAGACAAGCGGTTGGGCGAGGAAGCGGAGAAGAAATACGCCGTCAACACTTACTTAAGCGATCGCATTGCTTACAACAGAACTTTAAACGGTAATCCTTATTTTAATGCAAATTACTGTTTAGCCACTAACGTTTAAGTAGAACCATCAATGATAAGTCTTGGCCACTGTTCTTACGAACGGCTGTTGCCCAGGGGGGATGTGAAAAATAAGTATATGCTGAAAAAATGTTAGTTTTACATAGGAAGTAGAGCGTGAGAATCTCGCTGCTACACTATCTTGCGATGCCGGTTTTATGAGATAAAAGATATCTTTTATTAGCTTCTGTCTAAATATTTGTTAATTATGAACAGTATGCATCCCAAGACATCCTTTAATAATGAAAACTAAGGAGGTTCCATGAAATGAAAGCAGTATCTACTGTCTAATTCAAGTAAGATATAGTGGAACAAAAAAATATTTTGGTGTTACAAACCAAAATTACAGAAACTTGAAACATGCCGTCTCGTGCCAAAGCACTATCCTTGGTAAGTACTTGATATAGTACATTTGGTACAAAGGACTTCCGCTATTGATAAAACAGAGGACTTATAAGGTTAAGTGTGCATGAAAAACCTGTTTCACAACAATAAAATGTGAGAAATACAAAGTTAAGATGGCCTTTTTGGCTTTTCAGATTCAAATGTGTGTTTGAAGATCTAAGAATGATTTATAATCCAAGATGGTCAGCATTGCAGGTTACCTCCTTTTGTTAACGGATTTTGTACCCATTCAATACCAATATCACAATTTGGAAAGTAATCTGACAAAGATTTCAGTGATTTGCCAAATGTACAGTTATCATAGTTCTCATTTCATATGGTAAATACAGCTCGTTTTCTTGTATAATGGTGGAAAACATTTAATGTTGTCCTTGCAAAAATGCAAGCTTTCCAGAAGTTTAATTTCCTTTTAAAGGCTTAATTGTGTCTTGCCATAAATATGATTATTGATTTTCCCTGCAAATGTGAAGTTATTTGACCGTGCCAAATATTTTGGCAAGATAAGATAATTTTGCAACATGTTGCATTGCAAACATATCGGAAGCATTCAATGTATGGTTGGATATTTTGTCAATCCTACTCCTTGTCAATCCTCCCTTGTCACTACTGCAACTTCCTGTGTTGCGTCTCCATGTATGCAGACAACTTTCTATCATGTACGGTTTAATTAAATTCTCTACCATTGTATGTGGTTTACCAGGTCAAGCTATCCTGTAACTTCGGCAGAACGATACTTCAGTGGCATTTTCATTATCAGTTATTGCAAATTTATTCAAAAACGAGACTGCGGCTTCATACGTCTTTTTGTATTTTTAAAAAACCGGATATATCTGACCTTGAGATTTCCTTTTTTGTTGTTGAAAACAAAGTATCTTTTTAGCTTTGCTGGCACTAGATCATTCTGTACTAATATTTTAGTACAACCAAGATATATCAATCTATTTCCTCAGTACTCCCAAGGGGCCATCCAGATATTATGTTACACAAAATTGTAACTTTGTGGACCCCCTCGCCACCCTCCTATCGCTGCGTCGTAATACGTGGATGCCCCCAAGCTTGGATGCTACAGTTTATGATGCTGACTGTACAAGCTTTGTTTAATTTGATATTGATTGTCCCTGATATCTATACATATATATATATATATATAGATAAGCACGCAGGAATAGGGGGTCCTCGATCACTCAAAAATGGGGGGTCCTTGGGCAATCAATAATTGGACTATAAAAAAACGGGTTAAGGTGTTTTGGGGCCCTTGTGAGATTGAGGGCCCTGAGCACGTGTCTGGAGTGCTCAGTGGGAAAGAGGGGCTTGTTTCCAAGTGTGCTACAGTTATTTATTGTATTTAATAATACTTGTGTTATGAATAAAACAATATTGTAGTAATGTTGAAGTACTTGTACACCTGCATACATGGAATTGAAAGTTGTTTGTTATCAAGTTGTAATTCATAATGATATGGTAAGGTACTTTACACAGAACATTTTATGGCACAGTAATTTAACTACCATATCAGTAAATTTGTTGATAAAAGTACACTCACACTGACATCGGAGCTCTTTTTATACTGAAGGCTGGCTCTTGATAAGAGAAGAGCGGAAGTCAAAATAAATAAATTAACACCAATGTTTTTTTGAATCTATACTATTATGAAGTTGTAAAAATGAAATGTCTGTACTCTACTAATATCTTCAATGTCCAGACATTGCATTTGTACAATTTTATAGTATAGATATGAATAATGATCATGCCGTATTTTATAATTAGCAAAATCCAAAAAAAAACATGCAATTTCATCGTGCCACACGGCAACATTATAGTTTTTATTTCTCTTAATTTTATACTATCTCAGAGTTCTGCTGATGGATTAGTACATTACTTACCAAGGGCTGTAAAAGAAAGACAGCCCAAAATCGCAGGTTTTTTTTGACCCGAGCCGCAGGTGAGCGTTGTAAATATGCAATAGAGGACTTTCTTTTTTATTGACCGTGGTAAGTACAATTTTACGTCTTTATCTGGCCATTATGTGAGTTTTACCGTACGCGTTCGACATTATGCAACACTAGAGACATGTGTCAAGATTATCTTCTGAATTGGAGTTTAGTATGATTAATAGTCTGCCTATATAAAAAAAATACAAAAGCTAAAAAAGTTAAAGCTTTTTTTGAACAGCGCTGTCAACCCCTAGTCAGATTTCTGTATAGTAACAGCTTATGTGGCTTATACTAGGAGTAATGTTTTTGCTTATCAATGCGCATGAGTGCCACCCATACATTGCAACACACATGTGATTAAAAATCCTTAATGTTATACCCATTTAGCCTCGCGAGTTTTATGAACTATTCAGATTAATAATCAATTTCTTTCAAAATTAATACAACATTGTTCTAATCTACGATTTTATCAATCTCTGGCCAAGTGTTATTTAATTACTAGGTTTCGCTTCGTTCGCGGAGAAAAAATCATAACCCCTCTTTTTCGACGGCGTAGTCGGGTAAAAAGTATCCTATAACCATCTATAGATACCCAGCTACCCGTGTACCACAAATAGTTGAAATCCGTTTAGCCGATATAGCGTGATGAAGCTACCACGACACATACCTACATACAAAAAAGAAAAAAAAAAAAAAATCGATTCAGTTACCGCCAAATAGTTCGTTACAATCATTTTTTTAGAAATATCTTTAAGGTACAGACATTTCATTTTTAGGGTTCCGTACCCAAATGGTAAAACGCGACCCTATTACTAAGACTTCGCTGTCCGTCTGTATGTCTGTCTCTCTGTCACCAGGCTGTATCTCATGAACTATTATATTTGCCAAATACAAACCAAGCTCACGGTCAATCCCCGATCATTCTGGCAGCATATTAGTAGTCTTAAAACCAAGGGAGGCTTTGAGTCGCAGGTCACCTATGAGGGAAACAATTATGAGGGTTGTGGGGCATCTCAAGCTTTTGCTGATTTCTTTTCATCCGTGTTTTTGCCGCATAAGCCTCATCTTGACTATGATAAGATTATTCGCGAAGATCAGACTCATAATGCTAACTATGTCCATGTTGACCGGATATCGCAGGGTGATGTAGAAGTTTCCTTAAAACGTCTAAAACCAAGAAGCTCCCCTGGTTCCGACAATCTTCCGGCATATATTTTAAAAGGCTGTAAGGAGTGGCTTATACCACCTTTACTCCACATTTTCAACTTAGCCTTACGTACGGGGGAATACCCGCATCTTTGGAAAGACGCGAGTGCGGCCTATTCCGAAATTGAATAACTCGTCCCGTGTAGAGGATTACAGACCTATAGCCATCCTCTCATCGTTGGCCAAGCTATTCGAATCCATCATGAATAGACTTGTGGCTCCTCAAATTCAGCCATATCTCTGTGACTCTCAGCACGGTTTTAGAGCTCGGCGATCTGTTGAAACGAACCTCCTAACCCTGGTTGACTCCATTTCAGACCATTTAGATAAGGGCATACAAGTCGACGTCTTGTACTTCGACTTTAAAAAAGCATTCGACCGCGTAGATAATGACGTACTGTTGACCAAGTTATGTCATATCGGATTTTCCCCTCAACTACTCCAGTTCTTCTCCAGTTATTTACGCGGCAGGCAACAGTATGTCCAACACGGATACTTTGTATCGAAGACCTTTCAGACTCGCTCGGGAATCAGCCAGGGTTCGATACTGGGCCCGTTGCTCTTTGGAATTATGGTAGATGATCTGACGTCGGTTCTTCGGTCTGCCAGGTGTTTACTTTATGCCGATGACCTAAAACTGATTTACGGTGTACAGGAGATTTCCGATTGCGTATCACTCCAGAATGATATCAACAGAGTGTATGAGTGGAGTAGCAGAAACAGACTTGCTTTCAATGTGGCGAAATGTGCCGTCATAAGTTTCAGTAGGGCTCGAAATCCTCTTTGTTACAATTAACTTCTGGGTTCTGAACCAATACTTCGCGTCAACTCCATTCGGGACCTAGGTGTTACTCTCGACACCCACCTAAACTTCCATGAGCACTTAAACGCGTTGACCCGTGACTGCTATAAGAGGCTGGGGTTTGTTGTACGGAACGCTAGGGACTTTCAGGATGCCAGAACCATAAAACTCCTATACACAGCTCTGGTTAGAAGTAAGCTCGAGGCTGCCTCAGCTGTTTGGAACCCCTATGAAGTGACATACGTGTTGCTTCTGGAGCGAGTACAAAAAGTGTTCTTGCGGTTTTTGTACAAAAAAATGTACGGGTACTACCCGTATTTATACCCAACCAAATTTCTTCTTGGCGTCCTGGGTTTTAACTCTATGGAGGTCAGACGCAATTTTGCGCTTCTCACTTTAGCCTGTGGCATCTTACGTGGAAACTCTGGCTGTAGTGAATTGGCGGCGCAACTTCTGCGTCTATTCGTTCCCTCCCAGATCAAATTTGATTTTCGGCCGCGTGATCGCCATTTGCTAGCGGTGCCAACATCGCGAACAGTGTCTCGTCGAAATTCCCCTCTGGTTCGTGCCTTGCTCCTTTTAAATGGGCTCCTCGCATCAGCACCCGAGTGTGATGTATTTGCTAGTAGATGGGTAGTACTGCGTGATGAATGTTTGAGGTTCTGCGAGGCGATGGATGTGCGTGCCTCCTCAATTTAACTTAATTCTTGTTTAAATGTAATTTTATGTCTTAAGTAACTTATCTGTAACTTCACAGTGCTTTAGTTCTAACTGTTATGCTGTGAAATTAACATGTAAAAAATAAATAAATAAATAAATGAAACGTGATACTTGAAATTTTCACAATTGATGTATTTCTGTTCCCGCTATAACAGGCAATACTAAAACAGTGTAATTGTATGTCTCTGTCTATATCAGTAACCAATATAAAATGATCGAGCATCGCGCACATTTTGCGTAGGAGTAGGGTTCTGCTAACACTGGATTTTCATAGATACGGCCATTTGTAGCGTATATTTTGTACGGATCCCTCGGTGCGCGAGTCTGACACGCACTTGGCCGGTTTTACAACTTTATAATAGCCTTGTGTCAAAAAAAAATATAATTAGCCCGTCGGTTAGATTATCAGAAAATATTAAACACGTATTTTTTCTTTTGTCAAATAAACAAAAAAATATGAAGATATAGCCCGTTAAAGTTCCCCGGTGACGGCACTCCGTGCGACCGTTTTTTTCGCACGGCGTGACGTCATGCGCGCCCACTCCCAAACTTTGACGCGATTTATCTTTGTCTGTTTTTGTTTGATTGACAAAAGAAAAAATACGTGTCCAATATTTTTTGATTATCGAACTCACGGACTAATTATCTAAAATGTTTTTTTTTTTACCCAGGAAACTACCCCATTCTCGTGTCCCAGAGTGATTTTTGCATTTTTGAATTTCGAATGAATTTTATGAGAATTCTAACCTCTATTTTAATTTGTACATTTAATTGCACACGGGGCGGCACGATGCTATACTGAGCATGTAATTTTTTTTCTAGACTTCCGCAACCCAGCGTGCGACCGCGTGACCTATGACGCTGAACTGCCGTCAGTGTCTGTCATCATCATCTTCCACAATGAACCCTACTCCGTCGTCGTGAGGTATTGACTGTGTTCTTTAGTTATTAACCAACTCTCAAAAAGGAGGTAGTTCTCAATTCGGTTGTATTTTTTGACGGCTTATAAATTAAATCGATGAACGCCAGCTGCACGCACGAAAAAGCATGACTCATTGTCTCGTTCCGTCTGAGCCGAGCGTGCAAGCGAGAGCGCGGAATAAGCGATAGAGAAGCACGATCGGCCTAAGCGTTTGGCTTGTGAATTCATAAAAGTATGCAATTTTTCATCAATGTTTTCTTATGACGTTATCACGTAAAATGGTCGTTCGTAATCCGACTTTACAGACGATCTGCTGCTGTAGGCCTCGCGAGGCTTTTCACCCACATATCACCGCCATTTTGAGAAAAAAGTCCAACATCTGAATCGACAAAAAATCTATATAATTATTGAACGTGTTTACGAAATTTCGGGTATTATGAAATATTTGTCGATATTGATAAAAATCCGTTGTACGAATAATACGTTTTAATGGCGTATATTATTAAGCCCTTTTGGCCCATGTGTATTGACTTCACGCATCTGGCATGTATATACACCTTTATTTGTTTTCTCAAAGTTAGTAGTTTGCACAAATTTTATCACTTTGACAGAGATTATTTTTTCTATATCTACCTCTGAACACGGAAGCCGCAAAACTTTCGAAACGTCGAGAACTCAAATGAGATAATATACTCGACATAATCCTTTTAAAGTGTTTTATTAGTGATATACGCAAGGCCTCAATTCGGGGATTCGGCGAATATGCGTTGTTGACGTCTCTTTCGTTTTCTATGATAATGAAAGATTTCAACGCGAAACTTCGGCCCAACCCCCGACATGTCATCGTAGCATCAGAATAATGTAATATTTGGTGTGTTATTGGCAGGACGATATGGAGTGTTCTAAATACTGCGCGTCGAGACCAACCGTGGCACCGGCATGCGAATTATTTGGAGAGAGGCACTGGACGACTCATGAAGCTAGGTATGTTGTCGTAAAAGTTGAAAACAACTATATAAATAAATAAGTTTCTATATTCTTATTAATACAAAGATCTAAATAATAAAAAAGAAATTCAAGACTCCGAATGGACCAGTGCCTTGCCGGGGCGCACGCTCTTCTACGGTAATATCAGTGTGAATACAAAATGTAACCACATTACACTTCACAGTCGATATTTAGTTTATTAATTAGCCTAGCTTTTATAGTTTCTCAATTGCATTCCAATATTCAGTTGGTTTCGTTCGTCATGTGAAAAACCGTGCCCTTATTCTTACTTAACATCTTAAAGGGATTTTGCAAGATCTATGCTTTCTACGTGCAAAGATTTTGGACTAGGCGTTGATTCGTTTTAACATGTAAAAACCTTCTAATAATTGCAGGATATCCGGGGCAGCCATCGGACTCGGAACACGTGTATCTGAAGGAGATTATCCTGGTGGACGATAACTCGACCCTTCCGGAGCTGCGCGGGAAACTTGCGCGGTATATACGCACCCGTCTGCCCCCGGACATGGTGCGAGTGCTTCGGTTACCGGACAGGTTAGTGGACAGGATACAAACTAGAGATGCAGCCAATAGTCGGTTTGGCCGGATACCGAATACCGAATGTTCGGCGTAGCCGTCGGCCGAAGGGCCGAATATTCGGCCGCCGAATGTTCGGCCATCCATTTTACCTGCAGTGGAGTAAATACGGAACGCACGTGCGCTGCGCAGACAGACAGGTTGTAACTTGTCACTAGGTGTAGGCAAACCTGATTCAAAAACGCGCTCATTTACGTCAGTGGGGTCGAAATTTTGCTCGCGATGAGTGAACTGCGGCACCACGCAAAAAAATAATGAAAATGCGTGAGTTTCTAGCGCTTTCTGTGTTGCTTCTAGTAAGAGAGACTCGCGATTACGTAGAAGTGCTTGTGCTACACGTAGAAAAATGTCAATTAACTTGTTAATTTACTTTTCGGTATTCGGCCGAATAGGCCGAATACCGAATAGTGGCCGAATATTCGCTGCATCACTAATAAAAACCCGTCAGAGACAGGACAGAGACATCCGGACGCAGACATGCGCAGAAGATCTCCTAGGCCAAGGGCGGCAAACCGCGGCATGAGGCTCTTTAAAGGGCCACTTGCGGCTCTTCAAGTTCCCCTTAAAAGAAGTCCTATTAAAATGTGGTACACAGTGATAAACCTGAAGAAAAAACTTGCGGCTCTTTGAGCTTCTGAAAAATCGATATTTTTCCGGCATCTGGCTAACTCCAACAGAAGGTCACTGGAGGCCTTAAACACGATAAGAAATAACAATTCTTTGGTACAAATTTTCTACTAATCCTACATAATAATATCATGACCAGGCATCGCATAATCGTACCTAAAGTTGCCAAAATCAGTGGTAATCCGAAGCAGAGTCCACCTTGTGCCACCCTCGCTCGGCTTTTGGTCTTTCGGCCCTTGTTGTCTATTTAGAGAACAACCTAGGTTGACAACTCGATCCTGCGACAGTTGCGGGGAAAATTTGCTCGATATATTGGCACCCGTCTACCCCTGAACATAGTGTGGATGCTGCGACTGCAGGAGAGGTGGACACACATTGAATTGAATTGAATATGGACGCCATGCTACAGATGCCTATAAATATAGAGTCATGGTCGTTCAGGGCTTCAGGGTAGACAGTTTCTCTATGCCAGAATGGAGCCATGGTCGTGTAGGGTAGGTATTGCCTTTGTACAGTCAGCATCAAAAGTAAGTAAATCTTCAAGCCTTCAAGAAAAGAGCGTACTCCCACCTGAAAGGCTGGCAACGCACTTGTGACTCCTCCCGTGATGCAAGTGTCTATGGGCGACGGTGATCGCTTACCATCAGGCGATCCGTCTTCTCATTTGCCTCATATGTCATAAAAAAAGTGATAATTTTAGTATGCAATTTGACATAGTGAGTAGTAAAATTGTCTGCTACTTTTGATGCTGCACTCTATTGGGAGGCCTTAAACACTAAGTCCATCTTTTGTGCGACACTCGCTGCATCTTCTATACTATTATAAAGTTGCAAAAATGAATTGTCTGTATATAGAAGATATTTCCAAATAAAAATGAGTCATACGCACTATTTAGATTTTTTCAAAAAGGTGTACATAACTTCATGCAACTTAAATTAACTCGCCAAACTGCTAAGACAGTTTGTTGGCGAGATCGCTCATATTCATTATGTTTAGCTATATGCACCTAATACTATTGACCTTACAACTATATTAACAAGATATTTTTACTACTAAGAAACATGGGTAATAAGGATATATTTGGAAGGTCCTAGGGCAATTTATCCAAAAATGTCCTTTTCTATTTATTTATTTATTTAATTATACAAAACATTTGTGCCTAAACAGCTATTGCCAAAACAACACAAATTTAAAGTTAGTAGTTTACCTTATTTATATGTACATAAAAAGTTCGTCCATTCACACTATCGAGCTCGTAGGCATCTCTCGTTCAGCCACTCTCTTGTCATTCTGACATTAGTCGCCCAATCGCACTCGCAAACAGATCACAGTGCGGGGCTGCCTCGAGCACAGAGTTGAGCGGCGAGAGCGCGTGCGCACAAGTGGTCCCTGCCAGCAACGCCAACAGTGAGTGCCGCCGCGCGACCATGTACTGATCGGGGACAAACAGATCACAGTGCGGGGCTGCCTCGAGCACAGAGTTGAGCGGCGAGAGCGCGTGCGCACAAGTGCTCCCTGCCAGCAACGCCAACAGTGAGTGCCGCCGCGCGACCATGCACTGATTGGGGACAAACAGATCACAGTGCGGGGCTGCCTCGAGCACAGAGTTGAGCGGCGAGAGCGCGTGCGCACAAGTGGTCCCTGCCAGCAACGCCAACAGTGAGTGCCGCCGCGCGACCATGTACTGATCGGGGACAAACAGATCACAGTGCGGGGCTGCCTCGAGCACAGAGTTGAGCGGCGAGAGCGCGTGCGCACAAGTGCTCCCTGCCAGCAACGCCAACAGTGAGTGCCGCCGCGCGACCATGCACTGATCGGGGACAAACAGATCACAGTGCGGGGCTGCCTCGAGCACAGAGTTGAGCGGCGAGAGCGCGTGCGCACAAGTGGTCCCTGCCAGCAACGCCAACAGTGAGTGCCGCCGCGCGACCATGTACTGATCGGGGACAAACAGATCACAGTGCGGGGCTGCCTCGAGCACAGAGTTGAGCGGCGAGAGCGCGTGCGCACAAGTGCTCCCTGCCAGCAACGCCAACAGTGAGTGCCGCCGCGCGACCATGCACTGATCGGGGACAAACAGATCACAGTGCGGGGCTGCCTCGAGCACAGAGTTGAGCGGCGAGAGCGCGTGCGCACAAGTGGTCCCTGCCAGCAACGCCAACAGTGAGTGCCGCCGCGCGACCATGTACTGATCGGGGACAAACAGATCACAGTGCGGGGCTGCCTCGAGCACAGAGTTGAGCGGCGAGAGCGCGTGCGCACAAGTGCTCCCTGCCAGCAACGCCAACAGTGAGTGCCGCCGCGCGACCATGTACTGATCGGGGACAAACAGATCACAGTGCGGGGCTGCCTCGAGCACAGAGTTGAGCGGCGAGAGCGCGTGCGCACAAGTGCTCCCTGCCAGCAACGCCAACAGTGAGTGCCGCCGCGCGACCATGTACTGATCGGGGACAAACAGATCACAGTGCGGGGCTGCCTCGAGCACAGAGTTGAGCGGCGAGAGCGCGTGCGCACAAGTGGTCCCTGCCAGCAACGCCAACAGTGAGTGCCGCCGCGCGACCATGTACTGATCGGGGACAAACAGATCACAGTGCGGGGCTGCCTCGAGCACAGAGTTGAGCGGCGAGAGCGCGTGCGCACAAGTGCTCCCTGCCAGCAACGCCAACAGTGAGTGCCGCCGCGCGACCATGTACTGATCGGGGACAAACAGATCACAGTGCGGGGCTGCCTCGAGCACAGAGTTGAGCGGCGAGAGCGCGTGCGCACAAGTGCTCCCTGCCAGCAACGCCAACAGTGAGTGCCGCCGCGCGACCATGTACTGATCGGGGACAAACAGATCACAGTGCGGGGCTGCCTCGAGCACAGAGTTGAGCGGCGAGAGCGCGTGCGCACAAGTGGTCCCTGCCAGCAACGCCAACAGTGAGTGCCGCCGCGCGACCATGTACTGATCGGGGACAAACAGATCACAGTGCGGGGCTGCCTCGAGCACAGAGTTGAGCGGCGAGAGCGCGTGCGCACAAGTGCTCCCTGCCAGCAACGCCAACAGTGAGTGCCGCTGCGCGACCATGTACTGATCGGGGACAAACAGATCACAGTGCGGGGCTGCCTCGAGCACAGAGTTGAGCGGCGAGAGCGCGTGCGCACAAGTGCTCCCTGCCAGCAACGCCAACAGTGAGTGCTGCCGCGCGACCATGTACTGATCGGGGACAAACAGATCACAGTGCGGGGCTGCCTCGAGCACAGAGTTGAGCGGCGAGAGCGCGTGCGCACAAGTGCTCCCTGCCAGCAACGCCAACAGTGAGTGCCGCCGCGCGACCATGTACTGATCGGGGACAAACAGATCACAGTGCGGGGCTGCCTCGAGCACAGAGTTGAGCGGCGAGAGCGCGTGCGCACAAGTGCTCCCTGCCAGCAACGCCAACAGTGAGTGCCGCCGCGCGACCATGTACTGATCGGGGACAAACAGATCACAGTGCGGGGCTGCCTCGAGCACAGAGTTGAGCGGCGAGAGCGCGTGCGCACAAGTGCTCCCTGCCAGCAACGCCAACAGTGAGTGCCGCCGCGCGACCATGTACTGATCGGGGACAAACAGATCACAGTGCGGGGCTGCCTCGAGCACAGAGTTGAGCGTCGAGAGCGCGTGCGCACAAGTGCTCCCTGCCAGCAACGCCAACAGTGAGTGCCGCCGCGCGACCATGTACTGATCGGGGACAAAAATGCGTACGAATTTTTACGAATTTCTTTTAAGCTACTTTGTACGACATCTCTGTTGTATTCTTTATTGTCGTCTCTTAACCACTCAATTTCATTACACATCCTAGGAATCACATACTTATGCATTCTCCTACCGTAATAGTTATTTACATAATTATGTGCAAGTGTCCCGAGTCTTACATTTCTTGTATTATATTTATTCTGCTTACGCACCTTAAACTCTCTTATGTAATAATTTTCTAAGGCTATTAAGTACTGTGCCCTTAGATGTACAGGGAGTATTTTATAGATTTTATATAGAGTGATCAATCCAAATGGGTCAGTAGGGAGAAGTCAGAAACTAAAAAATCTAAAATCGACGCCATGGTTCCTAACAACAGATTTCGCTATCTCTCATAGTGCCGCAATTGGATTGATCACCCTGTATAGCCGCTCGTTATTTACTTTACACTTATTTTTGTTTTTTTATTCACTAGGTATTTAATAAATCTTGTTTGTAGTTTCTTAATTTCTTATAAGTACGTTTGTATGTATGTTTGTATATGTCGTTGTGGCTTCATCACGCCAAAACTTACTACACTATCGCATTGGGCGACTGTAAGGATAGTGTAATGTTTGTAATAAATAAATAAAATATAACGGCTAAACGGATTTCAACTATTTGTGGTGAACGAATGGGATACTATTTACGCGACTACGCTAGTGGAGTTTTAACACGTTCACTACCAGGAACCCTTGCGGGCGCTCTGCTCGTAGACGCGTAGCCGATACCATGCGTTTCCCGGTATGTAGAAGAATGTGCGTAGCGCAACGAAACGCTTGGCAGTGAAAGCGTTAACCGAAGGTCGGACATGGTGCGGGTTCTGCGGCTGCATATGCACTATTTTGTCATCAACAAATAAAAATATAATTATCTACAGCCCGACCAGGAAAATAAACACCTTCGCCATATTGCGGAAAACTACTGGAACTAATTTCTTCAACTGGCAATAGTAACTTAACAGAAGTTATTAAAGCCATCTGTCAATTGCTGTCAAAATGAGGTGTTGATTGTGCGTGGTCTATATCTGGGATATTGCGAGTTATATGTGCGTTAAAATGTCAAAAACTATTAAAAGTCACATCAGAAAAGTGATTTACAATATGACGAAGTATTTGTCGGATAGAAAGTCTGAAGGATTAGAATCTATTCCTCTAAATAACATGTCCGACCTTGTTGCCAACATGACTGGTAGGTACATCATACTTAGTGTTGCTATAATTATTGCTAATTTAACGCCCCCAGAGCAGGTATTTTATTTTCCTGGTCGGGCTTTAGCTTCTGTCAAGATTTTCAATAATCGAAAAACTTCATGGTTGCGCAATGTGTCAGTATTAACTTCTTATCTTGAGTTCATTGTACGAAACTGACGCAATGTAGGTATTCCATGCTCCGAGTGTTGCAAATGACATTTCAAATTTCCAAGTAATTTTAAATCGCCATCGACACTAATTTGTTAATTTATTATCAAGGAACCCAACAATTATGTTAGTTACTGGAGGGTACTCGTAACTTCGTTCGCGAAGGTGCAATAGTCATAATCCCTCTTTTTTCGACAGCGTAGTCGGGTAAAAAGTATCCTATAACCATCCGTGGATGTGTGTACCAAAAATAGTATAAATCCGTTTAGCCGATTTGGCGTGATGAAGCCACAACGACTCATACAAAAAATGTAAAAAAAATATCTTTCGTTTCAGTGTCCTCCAAATAGTCCGTTACAATCGTTTTTTTGAAAATATATTAAATGTACAGACATTTCATTTTTACAACTTTATAATAGTATAGATTAAACAATGTTACGCGCCGGTCTAGCACAACTCTCAGCGACTACGTTTGTCGCGCGACATAGCATCACCCGTCTTTCTTACATTGTATTGAAAGGAAAGAGACAGCTAATATTTGTCCCGCGACAAAGAGACGCGTATCACAGTTGTGCTACAGGTGCAGGATGTCTCGCAAGACACCAACGACACATACAGAGACTTCAATCACGACGCCGGCATCTACCTTGACCGTGATGGTAGATGGCAGGCACGATAACAACGGAACAAATTGAAACTACAAAACCAACCGCACACTGCACTTATAGTCAAAATTCTTTTTCTAGAGCGAATCCAGTTAGCTTTGTACCCGATGAACAATACTCATTACTGTTGATGTATCACAACTACCACTTCGAAATATAAGGCGTTGCAAGTGCCAATGACTTATTTAGTGTAAAAGTAATTTGCACTTACAACGCCTTACAGTGGCCACAGTTAACAATGCAGATAATGAGTATTGTTCATTGGGTACAAAGCTAAGTGGATTCGCTCTAGAAAAAGATTTCTTACTATACACGCTGACTTCTCCGCCGGCGGTGACTTCCACCACGGAATCATTAGAAAACTATAAGTCCGTTAGGGTCAAGCATAGGTCGACTAACATTCTTAGATACTGACCGACATATAAAAATATTGTGTTAAACTAGATTCACTATAGCAGTTTGTAGGACCCGCGCGCGACAGCCCCCATACGCTGGGTGCCGAGGATGTCGTGGCATCCTACCGCCTAGTACGCCGAAGACGGTAACACACATATCTGCATATGCTACCGTTCAAGCCCAAATTATGACATGGCAGGACATCACCATCTAAAGCTCAACAACATACGACTTCATTTGTAGATTTAAGTAATGATTCCAGCGCCATCTGTGGTGCGATAGCGAAACTAGGCGCAAGTTAAACTTGATAAGGACATAGTACAGACCTTTCAGGGCGCATGATCCATAATATGACTTGTTGGGACTGGATATTGTTTTAAGAGCAATCGTGCGGGGTGCAAGGGGCGAGACGCGGGTGGGAGGAGCTCGAGCTGCATAGTCCGTATTAGTAAGATAGCTCGGGACATGTCATTGTCATTTACGCAAACGTCAAAGGCGTCAGCCCACTGTATGCTTTTTATACTGTGCTATTATACTGCAAAATAGCAATGTCCACAGCATTCTTGCCATCGTCAGCTGGCGACTATGAGTCAAATTTTGATTGGTACAAGTATTGATTCCAGCTCCATCTGTTGTCTAATAGCGTAATTGCGTGCAGCTTAAATTAGTATCGATCGGTACAGATATTGATTCCAGCGCCACCTGTGGTCCAATAGCGTAACTGCGTGCAGGTTAGGGCTGACGCGCGCGCGCCACGAGGGTGCTGGAGCGGCGCGCGGTGACGCGCTCGTGTTCCTCGACGCGCACTGCGAGGGCGACGAGGACTGGCTGCGGCCGCTGCTGCATAGGATCAAGGACAGTCCCAACTCTGTCCTCACGCCCATAATCGACGGCATAGAAAATGATACTTTTGAATATTTTTCAGCCGCCGGCTTTAACATTCTACAGGTGATAGTTTCTATATGTTGAGAAATGCTTTGTCCTTCTCTAACTAGGTTGTTTGATGGAACAGAAACTGGTTACTCTCATTATTAGATACCATTTTGTATTAGGTGGTCTATCAGGTTGACCTCTCTGCGCTGTTATTTTTTCCGTCAATACCATTTAGCGTTTCTTAGAGACTTCCCACCGTCTTATACACAATACGTCTTAACTTCCTTTAATCAATCTATGTACACTTAAGGTAAAATTTACGACTAATCAATATTTTGCTGGTGTAATCTATTTTTGAAACTATTTAAGATTTTAATCTTGTCTGTTATTTACACAAACAGAGGAACATCATTTTCAAACTCACCATATAAAATAATGATATAGAAGCATTTAGTCAAGTAGGATTTTTACAATCACTTTTGCATCGTCGTAGCCTAAGTCAGACGTCTTTAAGAATTTATATCAATACATAATCAAAATAAAATAAAAACATGGTTATAAAGTGTGAGATATTTCACTAGCAAACAGTTACTATACTAACACAAGGATAGAACAATAAAAATACAAACAAAGATATCATCGCAGCACTCATATAATTTGGCTGAAAATTCATCGACTTCAATACATTCGTTATGTGATTTAGCAAAACACGTCAAAGCTTAACCTATTTTAATATAATTATTATCATTCTGAAGATTTCAAATACATTTACGTTAAAGACAAGGAAGGGACGGAATTCAAGAATAAAATATATAGCAGTTTTAGCGGGTAATTTAACACAAATCGAACTAGTCCCATGGTAAAATTAATAAGACTTATGTCGGAGACAAACGACATAGATATATACTTTTTCCATCTTATGGTCGTCTATGACAACCGCTCTTCCTTTCAAATCTTGTAGCGGGCGTTGGCTCTCTCGAATACATTTGTTGATATTAAATCATTCAAACTTTTTCCTTAACATGGTGCCGAAACCAGGGAATGAACCAGGGACCTTTAAATACCATACCTGTTACGACTACTAGATGACGATACATTGAATAGTCTTAGATAATACTTATACATACATAGGAAACAGCCAAGACTGAGGTTCAAATATTTATGCTCATCTCACAAATATTTGCCCTTACCGGGATTTGAATCCCTGACCCTCAGCTTCGCAACCAGGACCGCTGAGCTAAACCGGTCGTCAAAAGGATCCAATTATTATTTCAATTGGGAACGTTAAGTTTGTCAGAGGAGTGCATTTTTTTTGGCCCGTTAGTATACGTTATGTGAACTCAAAATCTACAATTAGTTCATTTTTACATCGTATTGTTTTTTAGAAATATGTTTTAAACGCTCGTCATGACTTTGTACAGTTCCCTCGTATGAATACATTTTTACTGTAGCCTACATAGATAAGTAAGAAAAATTAAAAAGAGCTGTCATGTCATAGTTTTTTTTTTTTTTGACGTGATAACGTCTCGTCGTAATCGATGAACGTTTTACGCACGAAAAAGCATGACTCATTGTCACGTTCCACCTGAGACGTGCGTGCAAGCGAGAGCGCGGAACAAGCGATAGGGAGGCACGATCGGCCTAACCGTTCGGCTTGTTTATTTATAAAAGTATGCAATTTTTCATCAATGTTTTCATTATATCACGTAAAATTATCGCCCGTAATCCGACTTTACAGACAAGCATTTTTTTAAAACCAACTCGATATAAAAGTAAGATATTAGTATATTCTGAGTTCACGTAACGTATACTATCGAAAAAAATTGAATATACATTTCTGGGAAACTTTATATTCTTAATTACATATTTCCTACATATTGAGGAAGTACAAACAGCTAGTATAATAGAAAAATCGTTAAGATGGAACTATAGCAAGTAAGTGAAAAGTAATTTGTATTATTCATTCTTATTCAACGTTCCATGGTATTTCGCGGAGTCATAAATTATTTTATCTGGTTTTATGTTGCAGATATTAATGTCAGAGAATTAAACAAGTAAGCGTTACAAGAAATTATAGGGGCATCCTCGGAAGGTACGGACGATCTGATCAGGTCGGCCAAACGCATCAAGAAAAAGCTTATCTTCTTATTTATTTTTATTGTACAGAAAGACATGCGTTTGAACATTTATTTAATATTCTTTAATACTGTAATATGACTTGTAAAATGGCGTTTTTTATGTATTTTTTTATAACGAGGTATGGGCAATACTAGTCTTTCTTTAGGTTATTGTAAAATACTATGTATGGACCTAGAAAAGAGCTAAGTACTCTTATTCGAGACGTTCATATATATACATTGAAAAATATCCATGACTGCAGAGTTAGCCTTATGAAGCTAGTGTTAAATTTCATTGCCACCTATGGTCCAATAGCGTAACTGTCAGTTTTGGTCGGTACAGATACTGATTACAGCGCCACCTATAGTCCAATAGCATAACTGCGTGCAGGTTGGGGATAACGCGCGCTCGCCACGCGGGCGCTGGCGCGGCGAAGGGTGAAACGCTCGTGTTCCTCGATGCGCAATGCGAAGGCGATGGGGACTGGCTGCGGCCGCTGCTCCACAGGATCAAGCACAGCCCCAACTCTGTCCTCACGCCCATGATTGACAACATACTAACTGACAGCTTTGGATATAAAGCCGGCGGCTATAATTTCATACAGGTGACAGTTACCATGAAATGGGAAATGATTTGTCCTTCTATAGCTAGTTTATGGCGCCGGAAACTATTTAGTCTCATTATTAGATACCATCTTGGCATAATTTGTCTATCATTCTGGGGCCATGTCATTTCGACAATACCATTTTGGTGTTTCCAAACATACTTTAGCGCCATCATATTTAGTTTTTATTTTTTTAATTCTGAACACCTTTTGGTAAAAGAATGCTGATAATTAGCAACGTCAATATTTTGTAGTGGTAAATGTATTAGGTTGATCTATATAGGTTATTTCGACCGTGAACCATAATGGTTACGGCTACGGAGATACCATTTTGACGTTACATACAACTACTTAAATCTTTTTTCTTAACACCAGACAGTCACATAATTTTACAATTCAACACATGATAATAATTTAATAATTATTGTAGGTGTTTATCTTTTCAAATAAGCATACTGCATTTTATTTATTGAAATATGTCAAATACCGCACAAGTTCTACTTTCTCACATTTTAAATCCAAACATTATAATGTAGACTGGTACAAGTATTGATTCCAGCGCTACCTATTGTCCAATAGCGTAACTGCGTGCAGGTTAGGGCTGACGCGTGCGCGCTACGCGGGTGCCGGCGCGGCAAAGGGCGACGCGCTCTTATTCCTCGACGCGCACTGCGAGGGCGACGAGGACTGGCTACGGCCACTGCTACACAGGATCAAGCACAGCCCCAACTCTGTCCTCACGCCCATGATCGACAGAATACTAACTGATAGCTTTGGATATGAATCTGGCGGCTCATATTTCATACAGGTGACAGTTACCATGAATTGAGAAATAATTTGGTCTTCTCCAGGTTGTTTATTGCGCCGGGACTCTTTAGTCTCATTATTAGATACCATCTTGGCATAGTTTGTCTATCAGGATGAGTCATTGCCTGTTTCATTTTCGGGCCATATACATTTTTTTAGGATACCAGTTTGGCGTTTCTAAACATACTTTTGCGCCAACGTATTGTTTTATATTTCCTAATTCTGAACACCTTTTTATAAAAGGCTGCGAATAATTATCAACTTCAATATTTTGTAGTGGGGTAAACGTATTAGGTTGATCAATAGAGATTATTTCGTGTGTGAGACATTCTGGTTACGGGGATACCATTTTGACTTCTCTTTACATACAAATACACTATTGTATTCAATTAGTCTTCATTTTCGTATATCCTTTTTTATTAACACATACAGACTGTCATATAAGTTCACAATTCAAAAAATAACAGACTGCACTATGTTAAAAATAACGAATACCACATGACTTCTACTTTCTCACATTTCAAAATCCGAACATACAGTGTCGACTGGTACAAGTATTGATTCCAGCGCCACCTATGGTCCACTAGTGTAACTGCGTGCAGGTTGGGGGTAACGCGCTCGCGCCACACGGGCGCTGGCGTAGCGAATGGCGACGCGCTCGTGTTCCTCGACGCGCACTGCGAGGGCGACGAGGACTGGCTGCGGCCGCTGCTGCACAGGATCAAGCATAGCCCCAACTCTGTCCTCACGCCAACGATCGACGTCATACAAACTGATAATTTTCAATATGCCGGCGAATATGACACCGATCAGGTTACAGTTTCCATGTGTTGAGAAGTGGTTTGTGCTTCGTTAGCTAGTTTGTTGGATTAATAACGATGGCTATTTAGGCCCCTTATCAGGCCCGTTTATTTACGTTTCTCTTCGTTATTGTACCTGTCATTTGGTGGCTTATTTAATAACTCATTAAATTTAATTCCATTATTGAACACATTAGGTTTTTGCTGGCTGTTCTCAGTTCTTATACATCTCTTTTACTACTAGCTATTTAATTGCGTTTCTATCAAATTCCTTTAATTACTTAGCAACATATCTACTCTTCAATTTTCTGATATCTATATTAACTTCTAGACACACAACAAAACAAAACATGCAGATCAGTTGGTGAAAGTTTTGTTTGTACCGCCGCAACTTGGAGTCAAATAGAGTAACTTCTTGCAGGTTAGGTCAGAGTTGATCGGTACAGATATTAATAACAGCGTCACATATGGTCCAATAGCGTAACTGCGTACAGGTTAGGTCAGTGTCGATCGGTACAGATATTGATTACAACACCACCTATGGTCAAATAGCATACGAGGGCTGTTCCGCAAGTTGTTAGCTGCTCTCACTCTATTCATGCAATATATTTTTTATTGATACTAATATATGAAGTATTTCAATAGTATGTATGTATGTAATCACTTTATAGCACATAAACTAATACATAAAAATAGGTATTTAGAAAACAGAGATATGTACAAAGGCGAACTTATCCCTGTGAGGAATGTCTTCCAGTTAACCTTTCAGCAAATGAGAGAAAAAAAGGATACATTAAAGAAGATAGACAAACAAACTAATTAGGTAATATGCACAAAAAAAAACGAAACCATAATTTTAATACACATAAATTATAATGAATACTTACCTATAATATATACAAATAGATAGAATACTAATACATTATATATATCACATATATACCTATATATATTATATTCATATATATACATTTAAATCTTTAACCTTAATTAATAAATACATAAATATTTAAGTCAAAAATGTCAAGAAAAATAAGAAAGGACAGTTAATCTAGTCTGGTCTAGGGTCTGCTAGCCATAACTTTTTTAGCCTGGCCTTCAACAATGCCACAGATTGTGATTGCCTCACAGATACCGGTAAGTTATTCCATAATTTTACGGAATGAACAGTAAAAGATTTCCTGTACGTCTTCAATAGTTATGGGCTGGGGTAAAATCGTTAGTAAACAGCAAGTATTTTTGTCACAACATTGTTTCTATCAAAAGTCCTTTTGTATGTGCTTTAAAAAAATTACGAGAAAAGTACTATTTTTGATACCTAATAGTAGATTGTTTGACAAGGGGCTAAAATAAGCCATTATGACACGAAGTGATTATTTGGACGAGCTCACGAAGTGATTGATCGAGAATGATGAATGAGCGCTTTTAGCCACGTGTTAAACACTCTGTTTTTCACTTCGACTGCGAGAAAATGAATAAGACTTATCATTAAAATTGTATATTTCATGAAAAACTCATAGTAAAGTTTGAGCAATTCTATCAGAAAGTTTGGCCAGTCTGATCAGGTTGTTTTGTTTGGTTTTAATTATTCGTAAGTAGTATGTAGCTGGCCGCAAGTTTTTTTTTTCAGTGTCATTGAAATTTGTATGGGATTATATGGCTTTCTTTTAAACCCTAGGCGCTAAATGTACTATTTTAGGCTCGCTTCACGAAGCTAATATGACGTACTTTTTGAGCAGGTGAAGTGAAAAATATCGTTTAGGTGTGGTGACGTATATAATAAGCTTGGGCCGTAGCACAAAATTGGTTTGTAATACGTTCATCGCGTATTCGTTAAAAAAAAACCAAGCGTCTGTCATCAACAATTTCACCTAACACCTATGTATTAAAATTTCCCGCATAACGGTAAAGCATATGACGCATGAATAAAGTCAGAGTAGCTAAAAACTTTCGGAACAGCCCTCGTAACTGCGTGCAGGTTGGGCATAACGCGCTCGCGCCACGCGGGCGCAGGCGCGGCGCGCGGCGACGCGCTCGTGTTCCTCGACGCGCACTGCGAGGGCGACGAGGACTGGCTGCGGCCGCTGCTGCACAGGATCAAACACAGCCCCAACTCTGTCCTTACACCAATAATTGACTCGATCAAAACTGACACCTTGGACTATCACGGTGGCGACTGGAAACGTTTATCGGTAATTTATAGTTAAAACAGTACATTTCTGTAATAATTTAGGAAGGTTTATTCTTGCTGATCTAGCAATTTCGCATTGGTTGTAATCTTATCGCCATAGTCCTCTAAATGTAACTCTACGGTCTCAGATTCATCACTAGATTTTATTAATAAAATTGTAATATGATGGAACAACGATTACACGTTTATAACATAACCAAGTGTTGTAATAAAGACGAGCACCAATTCATAAAAACCTTAGGGTTTTTGGGCTACTAAACATCTTTATGTTTTACTCCGTCTCCACGAAATTCGAAGTAAGATGATAATAAGTGCGATGTTGCCAGCACACCAGGAATAAACTTCTTAATTGGCTGTAGTAAAATCAGAAACTAATTCCATTTACTTCCATAATATACCAAATGAGTCAAACACTTATCCTAGAACAAAGTAAGTTAGTTGCATAAATCATATTTACTGATAAAACCCCGTTTTGCTTTGTTGTGATTATTCAGCTTCATGTTGTTTATTTCTAGAACGTATCTATAAAACATTCATAGACACTTTAGTTTTGCTTACGAAATCAAAAACTCGACAAAACACACCTAACACGTGGTAGAAAATTATAAAAACGTAGTGTCAGTTCAGTTCAAAAAGGGCACATTGATTCCAACTACATCTGTAGTTAGTCATATCAAACTTATGATGATTCCCAATATTTGTTATGCGTTATATGACCGCCACCCACTAACCAAACTTAACAGTCTCAGCGTAGCGCCATCTGTGCTTCAATACTAAAACCATGCCATTCTTTAAAATGATAGGCACTATAATGTAATTGCATTTTTGTGTCCCAATTTTTTTCAAAATTCGTCTTCTTCGAGAATATGGTAGGAGCCCGACAAAATGTCAGTAAACGGTGTCCTTTTCTTCATTGCACGGCTGTTCTAGTAAACTATTACTAGCATTTAAATTCAAACCGTCCCGTAGACTAATGATTCCAGCGCCATCTCTCGTTCCAAGCGTTAAACTGTATGCAGGTTAGGGCTGACTCGCGCGCGGATGACCGGCGCTAGGGCTGCTAAGGGGGATATACTGGTCTTTCTGGACTCCAGTTGCGAAGGGATGGAAGACTGGCTTCGACCACTCCTTCAGAGGATCAAGCTGGAGCCGAAAGCGGTTGTCACGCCTATCATTGATGAGATAGAAACGAAGACTTTCTTCTATAAAGCGGATGTATTTTATAAAATGCAGGTGATTGTAGTTTAAGAATGGGAGAGGACTTTATTATCGAGTCAAGGTTGCTTTATTGCGATTTTCTGGGTATAATGGATCGCTTCAATGCTCTACCGGTTCTGACATTTTTAAAGTAGTAGTCATTAGTAACTAGTATATGAAAATTATATCGGTGTAAACTCAGCTTAGATCTCTGTACCAACCATTGCACACCGCCAAAATTAACGTTGATAATAGATTAGTTTATAATGGCACCATCTGGCGGTAAGAGCATTTAACCTCGACGCTGTTTAACAGATTTTATTGCAAAGACAGTTTAAGAACCAGTGATCGGCATTATCGGTGAAAAACTTTAATAAAACTTGTAAAGCTGACATAATGCATAACTTATATTAATATTTTCATGGCTGTAAGACACTCTTTTATGTCCGCTTGGCAAGTTTTGCTTAAGTTTTGTACCGATAGTGCCGATCATTGTTAAGAACTGATAATAGCTTAATGTCATACTTATTATCTATCTAAGAAACTATCTTTTAACATATTATGATTATTATGTTACTATTGCTTAGCGAATAACACTTATATGACATTCAAACAATAAACCCACATGAACTTCTAAAATCCAACAAATCTTCACGTTATTCATATCTCGCGTATATATAAAAGCGCCATCTTTATGAGTATCCCCACATCACCCAACAAAAACACACGTTTGATTTCGGCGCCATCTATCCACCAACGGTAGTACTTTCTCCAGGATAGGGCTGACGCGCGCCCGGCTGGCCGGCGCCCGCTACGCGAACGGGGAGGTGCTGATCTTCCTCGACGCCCACTGCGAGGGTCTGGTCGACTGGATGCGACCTCTCCTTCAGCGTATCAAGGATTCGCCGACGGCTGTCGTCATGCCAATCATAGACGTCATCGAGAACAAGGATTTCTTCTATAGCGTACAGGATTCGAAAATCTTCCAGGTTAGGAGGGTGCGGGGTCTGTCTGTGTCCGCTTTTGTACCTTATACATATAGGTACGTTATGTGTACCTAATGTGTTTGTAGCTTATATATAAGTAAGCGTATGTATAAGTTGGGTGTATTCTTTTTGTTTTTTACTTTCGGCGATGACTTTTGCTTCATCTGTATTCCTTGTTATATTGTCTTGTAATCTATTTCTGTACACACGTGTTTAACTAAATGTAAAAAAAGCTAATAAGGTAGATGTCAATAGTGAAAATCTACTCTTTCTTGTCACACATAATTTTATTTTTTCTCTATATTCTTGTTTAATTTTATTTGCACTGTTCAGTTTATTGAGCATTTTCTTTAGTAATTTTGTGCACCAACTACAGGATGGGCCAGGAAGTTACACTTTTGAAACTTGAGTTGTCGTAAAACCTTTAATATTATTGTGCTAGTTATTTATTTATTGTATTACTTTTTTTATATGGATTTTGACTTGACCTCCGTAACGTCGTGTGCTTTTCTGCGGGCTATTACGCAAATTTTGAAAAACAAATTTACATATAAATGCGGGCTAATTCTGCATGTTGCTGATATAGCATCCCGTGCTGTCGTCTTGGGTAAATGCAGTGGCATTGGGTAAACGTAAATAGGCGTTCTGTACTGTAATATATAAATATGTTTGTAAAAAATACGGTAAAACGCTTCATATACATATAAAACATAATAAATAAAATTGGAGATAACAATTTCTTATTTTTCCGCCACCACCTTTGTTAGTAATTTGATTTTTCATTAAAACATTGTCTTGCTATCTGCAATAATTTTTGGCCCACCGTGCATTTGATAATTTACAATTTTATTTTATTAACAAATTGATGTATCTAAGCATTCTATGTAATTATTATGAATTGTACTCATTTTTCTATATTAATTATGTAGTTTGTCGCACAAGGAGCCTATTGAACTAGATTATGTCACTGGCGTAGTCGGTAGGATCGCTAGTAAGTTGGAGCCTTCAAGTATCTGTCAAATAATTAAAAAAAAAACCAAACCTAGTACATCTGCGGGCCTATGATGGCAGTGTTTATCACGCTTTAAATAAATGTCAACCCGTTACTTTCTAACTAATTTATGAGTGCGAGATGGATGCTGTATTAGTTATTTATCGTGATAAATGCAATCATCATATTTTCGCTGTATGCATAATCAAGGACTATGACAGACCTCCCGCTACTACATAAAGGGCACAGTACACTTTTGTCAGGCTTGATCAGTAGAATCCGACACTGCACTCGCACAAAGCACACTAAAACGGTACAATATCCAGATGCCAATAAAACCATGCGTCAAAATGGTTAAGAAACCAATCGAACTGAGACGTAGGGTTTAAACAGATAGCCTATTTTCCGACTACTACTTTTAGTCTCGAAATTTGTATCGTGCCGTTCTACTCCCGTGAACCTGTATTTGAGTGAGCAGAAGGGCGTTATACGAACTTCGAGTTTCGAGCTTCAGAATGGATTTACATTAGAGGTATTAAAAACTAATGCCCATGGCGGTAATTTGTTTTGTTTTAGTAAAATGTACCTATAGCCAAGGGGCAGCAATTTTTTAGAAGCTTTTATTACATTCGTATGTATATTTACAAATCTTGGAAGGAATATTTGAACCCGGGGACCGATTAAGCTGAAATTCAGTACCTACGTTACTTGATGACAATTATAATAATATGACACCATGGAGCTGGTCTGATAGTCCTGGGTGGTGGCCATAGGAACTCTGTAATGAAATAACGCAATCCTCCCGAGTTTGGGCTCTTTAGAATGGTCTTGGTGATTAGTTGATGGATGTCCGAAGAAAAGACCAGTTGGCATTAAAAGCTTTTCTCAAAAATAAAATTTTCTCTTTATCAAAAATGCACATAGTGAGGATAAATACGGCCCTTACAACTTGTATGGATACTGCGGATCGACTGCGCAATCCGCAGTGCCCATAAAAGTTTTGGTTGGAAAGCAAATGGTCTGTTTAAAGCGTTAGGACGAAAAGTATGTAGGTCTTCAGTTTCTGTACTGTAGGCACTGAGCTAAATTTCCATTGCAACGTTGTACCTAATTTACACATTTTAGTTAGCCATTTCATTTAAAAATAAAATAAAATACTTGAAGGATGCAGACAACAAAAATAATGCAATTCAACGTGCTACCCATAGTATATGCTGAAGTAGATATTCTTATTTAATGTCCCAAGTCTCAGCTCTATTGGTTTTTTGAACATAATTTATAAAGCTGCTATATTCTAAAGAAGATATTTAAAAGAAGGTAATAAAAAAACACGTTCATTCCACCAATCAAGGCAATCTTTTGTATCTATGGTACAGTCACCAGCATTTTGATATCTACCACATCAGAGCGCTCATGAATATCTAACATGACTCGATTTCTAGGGTCGTTTGAACGTGTCAGATATTTTCCCCCGTTTTGTTGTGGCAGATATTGATGATGGTGACTGTACGACGCTACTGGCTGAATGACCCGAGTCACGTGATTTTTTTGTAAATTATTTTAAGTACCTAAAGAAATAGGCCATAGAAACATCTGGAATTCATCCGTTATTCACTGCACGATATCTGCGGCACTTTATATTGGAAACACTCTTCGTTCTTTGCTTTTCTTGCGCACCTCACTGAGTAGGTTGTGTGTTTGTGTTGTTGTGAACACTTTTTGTTGTTCTCTTGTGAATTCACAGTATCTCCAAAACACTAGCCGGTTCTAACCGCTTTTTGTCTATGCCACTATTAATCATATACGAAAACGATATCTTTCTAAACTGTATTATATAAATGCGTTAGAGCCTGGCAACATCACCACGGCCTATGGCGTAACTATAGCTCGACTAGTTCTTTTGTGACTTTCGCATGGTCTGCGGCGACAAACGGCTCGAACTGACATGGGCGACGGGGGGAAAGACAGCGGGGGCGAGTAAGAAGTGTGCGCGCGGCAGGATCATCATGCTACCCCCGCTGTCTTTCCCCCCGTCGTCCGCAGACCATGGGAGTGTCATGAAAGAACTTGTCAAGCTATTATAGGTAATCAAGGGCCCCGGTGCACAAAAAAATTTGGACCCCATGTCAGTTCGAGCTTCTGTGACCAAGCCATGGGGCCTCCAAAACATGGGGGCCCTGCTGCACGGCAGCGTCTAAGCCTTCTGCATCTACGCCACTGGTCAGGGCCCGAGGGCCCGCTGAGATTGGGGGGCCACCGGGTCACGGCCCCGTTCAGCCTTTTGCTACGCCACTGCACGGCGCGGCGTCATAAACGTGTCGTGTTGTGCTAATACACGGTTGCCGTGCCGTATTGAGAAGACGCACGTTACGCTAGCGTGCACTCTGTTTCAGCTTATAGGGAGAATGTAGAAAGTCTATTTCTCCTGAAGCATGAAAGTTATTACAAAAAATCTAGACACGAGGCAGTGTATCAGGCCTCACCGGCCGCGGGTTATTAAACGAGCCCAGAGGCGTGGTGCCAGAAAAATTAAGAGAGAAGCCGAAGCGTATTTACTCATATTTTTAGAAAAAGGTGGTTATAAGACTTTCCTTGCGCAACCCGCTGGGAATCGGCATGAACGCCACGCCACTGCTGACGAACCATTTTTCTCTCCCCCAAATAACTTAATAACAATTTGACCTGCACACTTGCCATTTCTCGTGTCTTGTAAAACCATATTTTTATTACCGAAATTTGATTAAAAACCTTTTGCCGTTTACGCAATTTTAACGACCGAAAATCACTTAAAATATCACTGACTCAGTCATCTAAATGTTTGACTACTTCCAGGTGACTTAAGAAGTTTAAATTTGGTATCGAGGTAGGATATTGGATGTATAAATATATTTAAAAAAAAAAACAAAAATCATTGAGAAATAATGATATCCCATCAACGTTAACGGTTTCGCCAATAAAATAAATGAGACATAACTAGAAACCAAGTTCTTTCGACGCTCCTTAAATCAAAGCTCCTGTCACGCATAACGTTCTTCAATTGTTTAAAATGATTTGTGATGTTATTTGCTATTTTAGTGCGACTGTGCGGATCGATGTCCCAAGCGCAAACATCGTTTTTTTTCAACCACTTGCCTTATTCTAATGCGCCTTAGGATGGCTATCTACCGTAAAGTTCTGTGACTTTTTAATCCGGCAGCGTCGTCTCAAATTATAAAGAAATAATAAATCGATAGAAACATTATGATGCACCCCTACTTATGACTTTCAGCCAGGCAGAGGTTTTTGGGTGTCAGCTAGAGTTTTCGCCTAACCAACCTAACAAGAAATCTCTTCAAGTTAAGCGGAGTTGGGTTTTAGCGCGTTGCATCTTCATACCAGTCTAAGATTACATTTACTAGTTTGAATCCAGTAACCTTTAGTTTTGAATAATGCAATAAATTCACGACTCCGAGTGGATATGAACCAGTGGCTTGTGCCTTGCCGAGGAGCATACTCAGTCAAGCAACAGACTCCAGTCAGCTTGTCTTAGAATTTTGTCACTGTTTGTTACATGATTTTTGCATTTTTAACCAGTCTTTCTCCCGTCAGCGCCATGGTGAGTTTTTATGGAACTAAATTCTCATCGTAACGAGTGAACTTTACAGTTGCCACATGGTTAGCTACTCGTACAGATGTCGCTGTATCGGATTATTATATGAAAATCGTGATATTTTACCATCACGATTTCCGTGATTTTGAAAGTGAATATCTTCACTTACATGTAGTTTTTCATGACAAGGATTTTAACACCAGGTTTGAATGGTGATCGTGCTCCAGTGATGCTTATTCCTCTCTGTAATCTCAGGCAGGGTCTCATGCGAGCACGCGTGACAGGGGCTCGCACGGCGCGCGGAGACGTGCTCGTGTTCCTAGACGCGCACTGCGAGGCCGAGGCCGATTGGCTGCGGCCTCTGCTGCAGCGGATAGCTCACAAACGTGACGCCGTCGTCACGCCAGTCATCGATGTCGTGGATCAGACTACGTTCCATCTTGACGGAGAGGATCCTATTCAGGTGTGGAGCATGCAAAGATACTAATCAATAAACAGATGCAACGATAGATGCGATACAAAACCGGCTGGAACTCCAGACGCTGGAAAGATAACACTAATGCTTAAATAACCTGAGAAATGGAACATTTTAGATTTTGAGAGCTTTGGTGCTGGTCAATCAGAATACGAATGTGAATAGAGGATGCTCTCCTGTTGCAGTACCGAAACTACTAATTTATAACTAACATGGTGATGATTAGGAGTAGTTCCTATTTGGTAGAACATATCCAGCCATCAGATCTGAAAATTCTGTACATGAACAGATGCGATATGGATGGAGCATGCGGAAATTCAGTTTGTTAAAGAAGCTTTACTAATTCATGATTATAGCATTGCAAGGAATAAAAGCGCGAGAAGTTTTGGGAGATAGACACATTCAGTGGCGTGCAAAGGGTTTTTGGCCATGGTAGACAGTTCTTCTGTGCCTATATGGAGCCATGGTCGTTTAGGGCTTCGGGGTAGGCAGTTTCCCTGTATGGCGCCATGGTCGTACAGGGTAGGCAGTGCCTTTGTGCCTATATGGGCTGCATGCCACTTGACACAGTATCAAGATATCTTAGATTATATCATTTGGGGGTCCGTCTCCACGAAAACCCTCTACAGATGTAGATGGAGCATAGAACTTAGTCTCAGTGGGTGCGGTGCGGTGCAAAGGGAAGATTTTTACTAATGCCCAACTAACATTAAGAGGATTAGCGTCCTGGTTGCTGACAGGTCATCTTATTCCACCTGTTCTCTAAATATCTTGTACATGTTTGGATGGAGCATGCGCATGCAGCCCAGTTTTAGTGGTTGAAGCAATGGAAAATCTTAACACAACTAACATTATGACGATTGGCAGCGTGTTGGTTCCTGAAGAGTCATCTTTGTCTACCAGAATTCGGTTCTTAATGGAGGCCTTTCACGAAAGAAAAATCTTATATTACATATCTAAAGTTGTAAGGAGCGGAAACATGTCGGATCTCAAGAAATTTTATCATGGGTGACTCGAATACATAGCCATTCACCCAATGGCTGAAACAAGGACTATTAATAGTGGTTGGGGTATAATAGAAGCTTGACTAATTAATTAAATAAGTAACATTATGAATTAAGGAATAGAAGCATAATTTTGTCATGTGATTTTACGATGTGGTTGAGATCCTTAGACTGATATTATCATGATACTTTTTACTGGCAACATGATACATTATAAACGTTAATCACTAAGAGTTTCGGGCTTAACTTTACTAACTGTATACCTGCTACAAAAGTAGTAGTAACATAATTTGGAAAGCATGCGGAGTTACTTCGATGGATTTATATGATAAAAATAATCTAAGATTAGTCTTAAAATATGTGCTCAGTATTGACCAGAAATAAAATACTAATCAATAATTATTGAAGAACAGCGCCATTTCTCTCGCTGTTTTAATACTTGCTGGAGAAGCAATGAGACGGAGACGCAGCGTGATACGCATGACATGGAGTATGGCTAAAGTCTAGAATTACAATTGATAAATATTTACGAAGGTCGTAAAATGGGATTACTATGCTACCTGTCTGATTTTTTTACAAGGTTTTATTTAACTTTCCTTTTAGTAGTATGTTAGTTAGGGTCAAATCTCACAAGTAAAATTTGACCCACTTCCAAGTTTCGGAATGAGTAAATAATTTGGCATACATATATGTAAGTTCTGCAACAATTAAATATGATGATACCATCGAGCAGATCTGACGATGGTGCTGGATGGTGGTCATAGGAACTCTGTAATAAAATAGCGCAATGCTACCGAGTTTGGGTTCATTAGAATAGTTTCGAATAGTTGACGGATGTTCAAAGAAGAGTACAGTCGGCAATAAAAGCTAGTCATTAAAATTTAATTTTTGACAGAAACTTATTTACACTTTAGTGAAAACCAATAAAAATAATCGTTGACTATTTAATTTACCTAGTTACTATGGCTTGACAAGTTATTTCGTGACACTCCCATGGTTTGCGGGCGACGGGGGGAAAACAGCGTGGCGAGTAAGAAGTGTGCGCGGGGCAGGATCATCTCGTGCTCCGCCGCGCGCACACTTCAGACCCGCCCCAGCTGTCATTCTCCCCCCGTCGCCCGCAGACCATGGGAGTGTCACGAAAGAACTTGCCGGGCTATAGCTACCAATACGTTCGACGCGAAGGAAAAAAGGGACAGACTGCATTGCTACTTGTATACGCCAGCTTGTAGTCGCTGGGCGGTGTAGACGACGAACTACCCTCCATTTCAGACTAGAAAACTACCATGAGAGTCAGACATATTCAGATTCCCTTAGCGGTTATTCACTTCGTGAAAACCGAGTACTGCTCGACATGTTTCTTTCCAATTCGAGGACCTTGGTCATGAGAGACGAGCGGACTCCGAAGTTGCCTGCCTCGGCTTTGACAGCCCGGCTATTCGAAATAGGCGCAGGCGCGGGCCGTAACGGGACCAAACTACCGTCTTTTTGTCTGAAACCCCTTTTTTAATTACCCTCTTTTTGGAAATGTCCCTCCGTGTCATCGATTTTATGTGTATTATATACAAAATAGTGTAAATATGTTATTTTTATCAATATCATCCTTTTATTCTAGAACAGCTTGTTCTCTATCTTCTTCTGGATCTAGTTGAAGAAAACGGGGACCATAGAAAGAAGGCACATATTATAACTTTGAACAACGAAACGCCAAAAATAAAAAAATATTTCAAAATATTTTGTCTAATCGAAAATCAACTATGTAGTCGTATAAGACGCCATTTTCGACGCCAGATCAACTCTTACTATATTTTAGCCAACCGATGCTTAGGTGTACCCGTTTTGCCTCAACCTCATTTTGTGAATTAGGGTCTTTTTGCATAGACCCCAACCACACGACAACGTCAAAAATAGTTCGTAATTACTCGAATGAAAGTTATGATATTTTTTGAACGAGAAAAATAAAACTATTACGCGCATCATAGTTGATTTTCCTTTAGTCGATGATCTTTAGATGATCCTATAGGCTAAGTTTGCTTGAGACCTTACGTTATTAAGAAGTTAACTCTTCTGAAATCAATGTGTGCCTTCTTGGTTTAAATGGGGTATATTTTCGGTGATAGCTCATATGGTATCGAGTAGTGTCATTAAGTTTTCGTTAAGTAGTGGTTATAGTTACTAACCTTAGAATATAATCAGAGTATTTAGAGAACTAATAATCGCTAGCTAGCGCTGTGGAGTCGGGTATTTGGTAAAAAATAATACTTAGATATAAAGGTGAAAGATGAGATTGCCGACTGTAGACAGCAACTGCACGTCTCCAAATTGAACCTTAATGGTAAGGCTAAAAATGTTTGTCCTTGCAATTGGGTAGTTCCTGGGTAAAAAAATATTATTCTAATGATCAGATAAAAATATAGAATATATTGAAACAAAAGGAGATAAAATGAACATAATCTAAAATAAATTTAAAGTATAAAATAAAAACAAGGAAATCTTAAAAAGAACACCCCTTCCAGGAGTTCCGCCTGCGGAATAGTGCCTATTATGCTGGCCGCGTTACCTCTTTGAATCGTGAGGGCGATCCTTTGGCAGCGCCAGCTCCCGGGTCCCCTGAGACATCGATCAGCCAATATATTTTAATTAATCCGTCAATTAGTTTATCAAACAATATTGGACACGTATTGTTTCGTTTGTCAATCAAACAAAAAAAGACAAAGATAAAGCGCGTCAAAGTTGGGTAGTAGGGGCGCATGACGTCACGCCGTGCGAAACCGGTCGCACGGCGTGACGTCACCTGGAACTTTAATGGGCTACGTGTCCAATATTTTTTGATAATCTAACTGACGGCTAATTATATTTTTTTAAGACATAATCAGCCTTAAGGGTCAATTTAGAGTGCTGCGGTGGCAGTCTGCGGTCGAAAACGAATGTGTACCTTAAAATACCGCAACAGTGTGGTTCTTTTTCTCTTGAGAACTTCAAATGGAAAAACAATGGGCATTTTTTTTTGTCTTAGGATATGGAAATATTGGACTCATTTTATCCTGAATAGAAAGTGCGTTTGAAATAGGAAAAAAAGCCGTGCTCGCTTTTAGGATGAATGTACTTTAAGACCCACTCAAATCTGTCCACAACTTTTAAACTTCGTTTTTAAATATCCTAAACTTCGCGGGAGGACGTAATTAAGAGTGGTTATAACCACCAAAAATAATTTTTGAATGATATTGATTCACCGGATTAGTAATTATCTATACTACTAGCTTCTGCTCGCGATTTCGTCCGCCTTAAATTCTTTTATCGCGGATAAGGGTGTATTTCCGAGATAAAAAGTAGCCTATGTCCTTCCCCGGGACTCAAACTATCTCCATACCAAATTTCATCCAAATCGGTTCAGCGGTTTAAGCGTGAAGAGGTAACAGACGGACAGACAGACACACTTTCGCATTTATAGGACTAGTATGAAAGTAATGATTATAAAGTTGTAAAAATGAAATGTCTGTACATTGAAAATATTTTCAAAAAAGTGATTGTAACGGACTATTTGGAAGTCACACACTCATCATTATTTGTATGTTTGAATGTGTTGTTGTGGCTTTATCGCGCCAAACCGGCTAAACGGATTTCCACTATATTTGGTACACGGGTAGGTATCCCCAGAAGTATCCTATGATACTTTTTACCCGATTACGCTGGAGTAAAAAAAGGGTTATGATATTTTCCTCCTACGCGAACGAAGTTGCGGGCGCCTTCTAGTACATTGTAAGTAATGTCCCGTATATTTAACCTAATTAACTAAAAATATCATATTAGATTTTTTGGTAACTCAGATATTTTCAGTAACGCCAGAGATGTCAAAAGTGTGCATTTTGTTTAAAATTCCTTCTTACAATTTAGAACGTAGCAAAACTGATCTGTGAATATTTTTTCGTCTATTAAAATCGGTAATGCTTTCAATTTCGAGTCAGATGTGCCCAAAATTTCCATTTTTTGAGCAGAAAAGATAGGCATCGCCGTATATATATAAAAAAAAAACTTTTAATTAGTTCCCTATTCGTCGGATTCTTGTTTCATCGCAATTTTTCAGTGTAATTTCATTATGATAATGAAATAATGATCTTTATTCTGTAAATAGGCCGCAAGGGCACTTTTACAAGTCTGACTCTACGGCATTTCCGAAGAGGAGGCCACTGTTGAGAAGAAAGCCGAACCAAACTCAACAGTCAGTCATTTTTTCTAAATAATTCTTAACTATTTCAATATTAGTACGTAGCCTATCTTAAATATATCCTTCTAAGTATAAACTCAATGCTTAGTTATCCAAGAAAACATACCAAGACATATAAAAGTAAATTTCTAATAGTTTATTCTGTAAGTACTACAATGGCACTTTCTTCGAGATTCAGATTTGTAAAAGTGTTCTTGTGGCCTATTTACAAAATAAACTATCGAATAAACAGTATTTGATTTGAGTAAATATTTCCGACGAAACAAAAGCCCGACGAATCGGAAACGGATCTTTATTTTCGCAATTTCTTTGTGATGTATCTGCCTAGTGGCCACGATTGCATAATCTGTGCGTGCGCAGGTTGGCGGGTTTACGTTCATTGGACATTTCACGTGGATCGACGTTCCCGACCGAGAGAAGCGGCGACGAGTCTCTGACATCTCTCCTACCTGGTTAGTATGCTTACTTTTATTTTTACGAGGAAATTTCAATCTATATCTCTATTTAGTTTAATTTCGTACACCTCCTCTTCAGTAAAAATACACGCTTAGTAAATGGCGATAGACGGACATATCTAATTTAATCCTAATAAATAAATAGCTTTTAGTTTGTAAACACTTTATTGTACATAAAAACAATAAAATAAAGACGGCAAAGTAATACATTTGTACAAAGGCCCTCTAAGGGATCTCTTCCAGTAGTTAACATTTGAGCAAATGAGAGGGAAAAATAAAAATCAACGCAGATAGACAAACCGACACGTTAATATGCACAAAGAGATTAAAAGCTAAAGGAGCATACACATAAACCCTAAATAATAAATATTAATATAATAGGGAATATGCATGAATTTTTATTTTTGCTTTATTATAAGCTCATTCATGTAACAAACAGTAAACAAAAATATTTTTTCGAATAGCTATAAAAATAACCAAGATATAAGCCATCAAACATTTCATTCTATCTCTTTCTTACAAAACAAAATTTAATATGGAGTTTATATGGCAGAAGTGCACTGTGATGTAACAGTGCACATCGGATCTCTCTGTCTAATTACTAGTTTAAAATGCCTATATTATGCGTATTTCTTGGCCGATTTTAAAATTAATTTCACATTTTGAAATTGTTTTTACGGTATTTTGATATTTAGTTAAGAAAAGCGATAAAAAAAATCATGCATGTACCATTTTGCATATATGTTTATGATCTAAATTCTTTGTAATTCTAAAAGCCAAGAAAATTATATTTACTAGCCAATATAGGTGCATTTTTCAATAGCCCATCTGGTCAGTATGTTAATAGCCTAGATTATTAGCATTTCCTAAATAGCTCTGTCGCTATTGTCTTCTGAGTTACCGGTTAGAATAACAAGATAAAGCTGATACACACACGAATGAACTTTAATAATATAAAGAAGAGGTTCCGACGAAGAGGGTACATGCATGAATTTTTTAATCGCTTTTTGTAACAAAATATCATAATACCGAAAAATGATTTTAAAAAGTGGAATTAAAATTAAAATCGGCCAAGAAATACGAATGATATAAGCATTTTAAACTACTAATTAGACAGCGATATGACAGAGAGATCCGACATGTACTGTTACGACATAGTCCACAACGGCCATATAAACTCCATATTAAATTCTGTTTTGCTAGAAAGAGATAGAATTAAATTTTTCATGGCTTATATCTTGCTTATTTTTATAGTTATTCCAAAAAAAAAATATCTCTACTGTTTGTTACATGAATGAGCTTTAATAAAGCGAAAACAAAAGTTCATGCATATTCCCTATTGAGAACCTCTTCCTTTTTTGGGAGGCCGTTAAGAGTCACTGGCAAGCTCGGATCTCCATACAAACGTAGTTACGCTCTCATTTTAAAAAGACAAGCTAGTTTGCTCTGAAACTTTGTGCTTGGAATAACTTAAGGTATATGCAGGCCTGCAATTAGTTTATATAGCTTCAGATACCATAGTATAAAAAATACAGTGAATTTAAGTTTTTCATACAAAACTTGTTTTTCCCGTATATCGTTTGTTTTATAAACTGGAGCCATATAAACTAATTACAGGACTAGATATACCTCATGTCATTGTATATGCAAAGTTTCGTTACAATCCAACACGTAGTTTTAAAATGAGAACGAAACTCCGTTTGTATGGGAAGGTGAAATTCGGCCGAGCTTGAAAATAAAAATTCATGCATATTTCATATTGCAGGTCACCGACGATGGCAGGCGGATTATTCGCAATTCGCCGATCATATTACTGGGAGTTGGGAGCTTACGACGAACAGATGGCCGGCTGGGGTGGAGAGAATCTCGAGATGAGCTTCCGGATATGGCAATGTGAGTTTATCTCATGATGTTTAAAAAAAATGTGATTCGAACTATATGAAGGTCACTTATTTTTAATTAACACGCTTTTATTAGGTCGACCTGTATGTAACTATGTAATGGAATGTAAGGTAACTAATTTAACCATCTTCTAAGGATCGTAGCGTCATGAAAATTGGCAGCTGTATGTAGTTCTGATGACAATACAATAATATGGTACTGTCGAACTGATCTGATGATGGACCCAGAAGATATGAACTGGAACTTCATGATGGAACATCGTATCATAGCTGTGCACGGTGATTCCGCTCCCGTACAAGGGCGGCCATAAATACCTCAACTCCAAAAAAAGCCATTTTTTCGATTTTAAACTATAAAGGGTTATTATACAAGCATGAAATATATCATTAATAACATTTTTAGACATTTATAATAAACTTGTGTGACTATTTTTATTAAAAAAATATCTGTAGTCAAAACCATTTTATAAAACGTTATTATTTTAAACATAAAGCCATTAGATAAAAAAAATTTGTAATTAATGAAAACATAAATGAAACAGCATACTACATAAATAATAAAAATATTTATTTCAAGACTATTTACATATATACAAATAAGGTTATATTAAAACAAAGCCATTACTTACTATTTATACATTCAATATTACCTACTTACTATTTACACACAACAAGTCCAATACAGATTTAGACAAAGAACTTTTTTTTTTAATAGGTAACCTTCTCAAACTTGATATTAGGGGATCTGAGTGAAGAAGAAGTCGATTAATCAAATCAGTATTAGTCAAAACGCGGTTCATTTTTCGTGTGTGATCTAGTCGAAATGCTTTATAGTATTTGTTACTCGCTTCAGCTGCTTCTTCAGACAGTTCTCCTATAGACAGTAGGCCGTGATTGATAATGTCAGCACCATGAATCAAAATTTTGTGGACAGAAGCAGGCAAATAGTACCATGGATATTCGGCAACTAATTGCCGTGCAGTTTCTAAAGCGAAATCTCTGAATTTTGTCGCATCAATGTTATATCCCGAATTGATACACTGAAGTACAGTCCAACAACGATCTAGGAGATCCTTCTTAATACCCGTAATTTCAGCTGAAATATCTGAGCTTGAGAAGAACCGCCTAGCAGTGTTGCCATCGTTCGATGTCCCGCTTCCGCCACTTTTGGGTTTATCGATAATAAGACCTAACTTTTCCCTAAATTGCGATTGTATAAGTTTTTTTTTTTCAGCTACAAGTCGTTTATCGCTATCAGACCTAGCTTGCCATTTCTTAACCTCTAACTTGTAAGCGAGATGAATGAAATATTCAAAAAATCGGATCAATGCGTGAAGTGGAGACATGCCATATTCATATTTACTTTCGTCAGTTGCTTTGCACAAACATACATCAATTTGATTCATCTCACTTGGTAAAGCTTTACATATATAACATCTAGTTGAAGAAACATCACTAAGTGCATTACACACCTTACCATCGACCATAGTAAGTTGTAAGCTATGATTAATTGTGTATTCGCATGCATTTGTCTTGAAGATAGTCGGTTGCAAGTTACTTATTTTCTGTTTGAAATAAGTCTCCTCTTCAACTGATACTGCAGTTGTTTCCTTAAAAAACTGAAAGCGAATAGGTCTGCAGTATCGAGTTGAAGAAGGACGAGGATTTTTCCACAAAATGATTGAGTTTTCCTTATTATCCGGGTTTAAAATAAGTTGAAGCGGTACATATGAAGTAACAAACAAGCTACTATCCACAAGAGAAGAATCTGAGAAAGTTTGTTTGTATTCGCTATGTCCTGTACTACCATCAAATCCCCATTTCCCAACCAAAGATATTTTATTTAAAGACTGGTCAGGTATTTTATCTAAAATATCTTTTTGAGACTCAAGAATCCGAGTGGCAGTGTGATCTAACAAACTCTGAAGTTCGACTTCGGCTGATGATTCAGTAACGGCTACAGTTGTAGGGTAACATCTCTTTTTAGCCTTTACAATGCGTTGATAGGAAGGCATACAATCTTTCAGTATATTATTATGTATAAAATTCTTAATTAATAGATATTGCTTTCTAGAAATCTTACCTTCTGCAATAAGTGACAAAACTTTGTTTTCGTCGACTTTTGTAGAAGTTAAGCTGGAATCAGCAGAAGCATTGAGCAGTGTATTTACAGCAGACTCGTCAAAATTAGATAGTTCCGCCAGTCTCCTTCTTTTAGTGCGTTTACTACTTTCATTAAAGTTTTTCCTCGGACGGCCACGAGAAGTGGAAGGGGAGGGGTCGACGTTATCATTCTGCTGAGAAATACGCTGCTCGATACTTTGGATCACATCAATGTATTCTACATCATTAAGCCACTCTGCATATTTATGTAGAAATATAGACTTTGTACATCTTGTTTTTTTCCAATAACATGCAATTCGTTTACATAAATTCCTTATTTTAACCCTTAAATTCTCTATGCCAATATTTTCGATGTTATCCGAAATAATTGATGTTTCCGTCAGTGTAGTAAAAACATGTTGAAATTTTTCTGTATCAGTTCCTTGTCCAGAGTGCCAAATATCAAAAACACTACGTTTCGAAATAGAACACCTTAAAAATGTACCTAAAACAAAGATAAAAACATTTTTTAAAAATCGGATTTTTTTCGGCTACCCTACTCTTGTTCTTTGAAACCCCTTTTACCTAAGAAGAGGTCAAAAAAGGTCGATGAAAGTTACAGCCCTTATTAAGGACACTTCCATCTATAATATAATATATGTGTCAAGTGCGGCAAACTTCGGCATCAGAGTATAACTCTCAATGAAATCATACTTCTTAAAAATTAATCGTAAACGACAGACCTCTACTAGAAAATTATTTTAAAATATAAGCACGCATATTTATATATAAAACATAATTGAAAAATAAAGTACATACCCTCTTCTTGGATTTCCATAATAATACCACGTGGACACACGCAAATAATAATAATAGTACACAATAACAAAGTGATTAAGTTGCGGCGACAAAAACACACTACTAATTAGGGTCGAGATGCGTTCACTTTCGTTGCACAAAAGTAAATGATAATAGTACTTTATTGCTGTGCTATATATAGTATTTAGAAGATTGTCTATCGGTGAATCATTTTACTTACTTTTTAGTCCAGGATACGCTCATGACTTTTTTCGATTTATGGCCTACGGCGGAATCACTGTGCTGTGTTTGGATTTGTTAGAAAAATCTTGTAAAGCGTGTTTTTCTTGTGTTTTTTAAACTATTAATTTATTTTATGTGTCGTCGTGGCTTAATCACGCCAAAACGGCTAAACGGATTTTAACTATTTTTGGTACACGGCTAGCTGAGCATCCACAACTGGTTATAGGATACTTTTTATCCGACTATGCTGAAGCAAAAAAAAGGTGTATGGCTTTTCCCCCGTTGCGAACGAATTTGCGGGCTCCTGCTGCCTGTGTACTTATATATCTGTAGTCTAGTGTAGAAAATAAAAACATTTAAAAAAAAATCATTTACAAATCACAATCACAATTTATGCTACTTTAAATAAATAAAATAAATAAATAAATAAATAAATAACACAGGGACAATCTTACACAAATCTACCTAGTCCCAAACTAAGCAAAGCTTGTACTATGGGTACTAGGCGACGATATACATAGTATATAGATAAATGATAATATTTAAATACATAGAAAACATCCAAGACCCAAGAACAAACATTCGTGCTCATCACACAAACATTTGCCCTGGCCGGGATTCGAACCCGGGACCGCCAGCTTCGTAGGCCTTTGTACAACCCACTGAGCCAAACGTGTCGTCAAAACGACGTGTCGTTAAGAGCGATTATTTCCAAAATCTATTCACTAAACCAGTTTTTGCAACTTTAAAAAAAAATACGCTTGTTAAAGAAGAATCTTGCTTAGCGAGTTAGGTCTTTTCATAATGAACTAATTAGGCACAGGTTTTGAGTCTATTTAAAGATTATTGAGAGACTAGATATGCAAACATTATTGTTATAGACCTCTCTGTAAAAAATCCATAATTAAGTACTTAAAAATATATTATAATTTCTGAATGCCTGAAAGTGTTAAATAGAAGCTGAACTATGATATAAAACATGTTTCGAAAGTTATTTTGGCCATTCTCGAGACTAGATACAGAACATAAACCATGAAAAATCGTACATTTTCGTTTGGAGCCTCTTAGAGAGCCCAAGATGTAAGGCGTTTCGTCACTACTTTGAAAAAAACTTACGATATCTCTAAACAACTTCAGGAAAAACGACGTAAGTGCATATTAGGTCCATATACACTTAACTTACTCAAGGGTCGGCAACACGCATGTGATGCCCCAGGCGTTGCAAGTGCTCATAGGCTGCGATGACTGGTTAACATCAGGTAGGCCGTACGCTTATATGCCACCTTAGCAGTATAAAAAAAAAACATGAAGCACACAATGAGATACGAGCTTTTTTTCAAAATAGTTCTTTGTCCTTTTGCCGGACCATTACTATGCGACGTTGTTGTTTTCAGGTGGAGGAACATTAGAAACCATACCGTGCTCGCGCGTGGGGCACGTGTTCCGGTCCTTCCACCCCTACGGCCTGCCCGCCTCCACCGACACACACGGTGAGTCCACAATATGCCTCAATATAGGCTGGTGGTTTAAAGCCGCCTGTAATTAATACAATACAATTCAATAACACTATATTGCACACCTCACTAGCGCTGCACAAAGGAAAATAATTAGAGATGTGCCGACTACGGATTTTGCCGACTAGCCGACTAATCGGCGCTGAGGTGGCCGACTAATCGGTCGACTAGTCGGCAACGCCGATCATTGGATTCGGCTAAGTTCGGATGCAATCGAGAGCGTTGGTTTCAGAGGGGCGACTCTGAAATTCGATATTCGAAGTTCGTATCGCGCCATCTCGCTTACTCAAATACAGCATTTACATATTAACGTGAGAGCGAGAGGGATAATACGTTACGAACTTCCAATTTTGAGATTCGGAGTGAACCATCAGTTCGCTAGTCGCGCCTATTCATGTGTTCATGTTTTGACAAATCTGTTTTGTTTAGGTTGTAGTGATTTATTTGCTACACTGGCCGGCGTGTTTCTTGAAACTCAACAAAAAATAAGTTTGACGAACAAAAAAACTTGAAGCAAATATTGGTTGTTTGTTTTTTTCCAGTAAGTCATAATGTGCCGAATATTCGGTATCTTTTGCCGACTAGTCGCCGACTAGATAGATAGATAGATATCATCTATTCGCAAGAATTATTGTTGTTACTGGTGTTTCAATTTCATAAGTTCATAATAATTCTGCGGAATATACGGCGTGCAAATATTAATAACTATTCGCAGACTACAAATATAGCCGGATAGTCGGCGACTTCAAGGATAGGTAAAACAACACCGGTATCCTGCCACGTCCAATGTTACGGAGCTGAAGGAAGCGTTTTTTACATATTGACGTTTGGGATTGATTTTTTTTTACGTATTGACATTTGGCATTTTATTCTAGAAACATTTTAGACAAATACAAATTGTTTTGTATTTTATTGACGATCCTTTTTGGGATTGTTTTAAATTTTTGTAATGTTTACAAATGCTTTTTCTTTTCTAGGTTTCCATTTTTTATTTTTTACATATAGACATTTGTTATTTTATTTTAGAAACATTTTAGACAACTACAAATTGTTTTGTATTTTCATGACAATCCTTGTTGTTCTTTTTTTAAATGTTTACTAATGTAATTTTTTATGTTTTTTTATGTAATCCTATTTTTATCAATAAATTGCTATAAAAAATCTTTATGGAAATAAAGATTCAAAAGTGCTTGTAGCTAGGCCTACTTGAGTAAAGAAAATTTTGACTTCGAGGGGAATGCCATCCCTCAGGATTACGTCATCAGGAAGTTTATTTTATTAGGTCTATGGAAAATCGCATGAATTGTGTAATAAGAGCGAGGGGTGGCAACACCATCGATTAATTTATAGTAATAAATTCTATGATTATAAAATTGTCGTTTATTCTCAGTTTTCACAGATTAATTTTTTATGCCTTTTGCGTCTGTTTTTAGGATTCTGAGTTTTATCAGTCCTTGGATTGAATTCCCTAAAAACGATATATGATATTGCATTGTCAGCTTTAATTTGGTACGAAAATGGTCAGTTTTGGGTAAAAAATTACAAAAGTTATAGGCTTCAGATGAAAGAATGCAAAGTGATGCAATTATTTTGCACGTGAGTGTATATGTACAATGTCGATAACGTTATATGTGTGTTTGGGCAGGTATAAACACGGCGCGCATGGCTGAAGTATGGATGGACGAATATGCAGAGCTTTTCTACCTGCATCGCCCTGACCTTCGGGTGAGTCTCACGTCTACATTATACCAGTAACCACGACTAGAAGGTGCCCGCAACTAAATAGGTCACGGGAGGAGAAAAAAAAACATTATTATTGCTTTCGCGCGTGGTCACACCAGGACTCGAACCCGGTACTTCCTGATTACGCGTCAGGTGTGTTTCCCTTTCACTAGCGAGCACTGTGACGTACGCATCGAATTTATCTATCCGCTTTGACCCCTGTACCTAGTTTTATTTTGTAAGGTATTATAACCTCTTGTTTTCTTTAGTGTAGTCGATTAAAAAATATCCTATAACCATCTGGGGATGCCCAGCTACCCGTGTACCAAATTAAGTCGTTTTGGCGTGATGAAGCCACAACGATACATACAAACATACAAAAAACAAAATAATTTCAGTGACCTTCACATAGTCCGTTTCACTCATAGTTTTGATGGTCATCACAGAAATATTTGCTCTCATCGAGATTTGAACCCAGGACTGCCCGGTCATCCAATAATTTGTAAACCCTGTCAAAAGTCACGAAACTGTTGTTTTGTTATCAGAATAACCCCGTAATCGGGGACGTGACCCATCGCAAGATACTCCGGGAGAAACTTCACTGCAAGAGCTTCCAGTGGTTCCTGGACAATGTGTACCAGGAGAAGTTTGTGCCTGTACGGGACTCGCAGGCGTACGGCAGGTGAGTGAAGAGCGGTCCTGTTGTAAATAAATAGAGCGATTTAACTGTATAATAGTACATTACTTACCAAGGGCTGTAAAAGAAGCAAAGCCCGAAATCGCAGGTATTTGTGTAAATATGCGATAGATGGCTTTCTTTTTTACTGCCCGTGGTGAGTACACAATTTTACGGCTTCATCTGGCCATAATGCGAGTTATACCGTACACGTAGCGTGTACGGTATAACTACTACGGTATCGTAGCGTCAGGCGTCGCCCTTTGCGTTGACTTCATCAGGACCCCGTTATCAGTGTAACCTGTCCATTGAAAATGCTAGGGCTGGGGCTCGTTTCATAAACGCTTGTAGCTTGTATTACAAGCGGAAGTCTTTTTTTAATGATGGTTCTAGAATCGAAATATCACGAGTTGCCGCCACCGTGACATAAGGCCTAAGTCACAAGAAGTGTCAGCATCCTGTGCTGTGATTAGTGGATTTTAACACTTCTTGTCAATTAGACCTTAAGTCACGATGGCGCCGAATGGTGATATTTCCGTTTTAGAAAACCCTTATTTATTTTGTTAGAAGGAGACTTCGTACCTTTTTATCTCTTGTCACAATCAAAATAATGACATGTTTTTAATTGTTTGTGAATCAGGGTCCAGAACCCATCATCGCACTTCTGCCTGGACACGATGCAGCGGGAGGGAGACGCGACCCCCCTGGGCTTCTACCCGTGCCACCACCAGCTTGCTGCTACTCAGTACCTGTCTTTGTCTCTCGGAGGGCAGCTGAGAGACGAAGAACGATGCGCCGAAGTTCAGTTCATTCGGTAAGTGTCTATAGCAACTTATAAGTGTCTATAGCAACTTATAAGTGTCTATACGCATTACAGGAGAAACCATTTTTCCTTGGACATGATGCAGCGGGAAGGAGACGCGACTCCCCTGGGCTTCTACAGTCTATAGCGACTTATAGGTGTCTAAAGCACCTTATATTTATATAACCATAGTAGCTTGAACACAATGAAGCGACGGGGAGTCGCGTCCCCCCTTGGCCACCACCATGTCACCGCATCAAAGTACCTGTCCCTGCTTCTCGGAGGGTAACTGAGACACGAAGAACGATGCGCCGGGGTTCAGTTCATTCGGTAATTTTCTACAGCAACTTATAAGTGTCTATACACAGTCCTAGAACGTTTACATGACTAAATTTTGCTACTTGGGGATGCAGCGGGAAGGAGACGCGACCCCCTGGGCTTCTTCTGTCTACAGCGACTTATAGGTCTCTAAAGCTCCTTACAAAATCAACCATATTTGCTTGAACATAAGGAAGCGACCGGGAGTCGCGTCCCCCCTTGGCATTCTACCCGTGCCTCCACCAGCTTGTCGCCAATGAGTACCAGTCTCTGTCTCTCGGAGGGCAGCTGAGAGACGAAGAATGATGCGCCGCGGTTCAGTTCATTCGGTAAGTGTCTATAGCAGCTTATAAGTGTCTATACACATTTATAGGAGAAACAATGTTTCCTTGGACACGATGCAGATGCAGCGGGAAGTAGACGCAACCCCCTGGGCTTCTTCAGTCTACAGCGACTTATAGGTCTCTAGAGCACCTTACAAAAGCAATCATACTTGCTTGAACACAATGAAGCGACAGGGAGTCGCGTCCCCCCTTGGCCACCACCATGTCACCGCCACAAAGTACCTGTCCCTGCCTCTCGTAGAGTAGCTGAGACACGAAGAACGATGCGCCGAGGTTCAGTTTCGGTAAGTGTCTGTACACAGTAACAGAGAAATTATATTTCCTTGGATACTATGCAGCGGGAAGGAGACGCGACTCCCCTGGGCTTCTTCAGTCTACAGTGACTTATAGGTCTCTGGAACACCTTATAAAATCAACCATATTTGCTTGAACACGATGAAGCGACAGGGAGTCGCGTCCCCCCTTGGCCACCACCATGCCGCCGCCACAAATTACCTGTCCCTGTCTCTCGGAGGAGAGCTGAGAAATTTTACTCCAATGCCATCAAGCCTTCATGAAAAGAGCGTGCTCAAAGGCCGGCATCGCACTTGCGAGTCCTCTGGTGTTGTAGGTGTCTATGGGCGACGGTGATCGCTTACCATCAAGCGATCCGTCTGCTCCTTTGCCCCGTATAACATTAAAAAAGAGTTTCTTTTAAACCTATACGTTACTGACAATTATCACAAGACCGGAAACCGGTATAAATCACAGGTCGGCAAAACTGAAAATACAGCTATATACTTTGCGTTTCCAGTTATGTTAACATCTTCGCCAGGATAGTCAGATATTTACGAGCGTGAGTTATAAGTGTTTTGTGAAATGTAACAATCAAATTAATTGTGCCAAGATAGTCGCTTTTCACCTGTGCTTGCTTATACTTAATTTTTTTAGCATTAGATAAAGTGTAAACAATCTTAACGTGTCTTTTTACTGAAAAACGCTTTAAAAAAAATGTAACTATTACTTATGAAACCAAAATAATGTAGATTACAATCCTTGCTATATAAGTGATACATATTTGCTGTGACTTATTTTTCGAAAGTGTTTTTCAATAAAAAAAACACGTCAAGATTGTTTACCCTTTTTGTAATACTTAAATAACTAAGTATAAGTAATTTATGTTATTTTATTTCTGTTTCTATCCTTTTTGAGACCCAAATATCTAACTAATACTTAGTAGTACCTATAACCATTACTGCAATAGTATAGCTGGGTCAATAAACTTTTTTGTGTACCGCGTTGCCATATTTACGTTTTACCTTTGTGATTCTTCGGATGGAACATCTCTTTAACACAGCCTGTCACGGCTGGCACGACACAGGCCTTCTTTCATCGATGAGACGGAATGGGATGTAGTCTCCATGCTTGCCCAGTCCGGATTGGAGACTTCATATACACCCTTTAATTTCGTATGTATGCAGGTTTCCTCACGAATGTAGTTTTAGTTGTTCAATATAAATAGATTTGTGTCAAGTGGCGCCATCTTTTGGGTAGGCATTCCATTAGATCGTGTGATTTACACTACTAACGCCGTTTATCGCCGGTGCGAAGTATTAATGTTTGTTTTGAGTCATCGTCAGTCAAATGGTCTATATTTAATGGTGACTGTACATTGCCTTAGTTATCCAGGTTAATGCATTGGCTCACTTCAAGTAATATAAATTATACGTAGTCGCTTGCACAGGGTTTTTGCCATGGTAGGCAGTTTTTCTGTGCCTATATGGAGCCATGGTCGTTCAGGGCTCCAAGGTAGGCAGTTTCTCTGTGCCTGTGTGGAGCCATGGTTCTTCAGGGTAGGCAGTGCCTTTGTCCCTATATGGACCTCAAGCCACTGACTATACGTTATGTTTGCAGCCGCGGTTCAGAACAGGAAGACGATCGTATGTCGCGGCTTGTTGTCATGGTCGCCTGCAAGAACAGCGCCAGAACGGTAAGAACTCGTATAGAACGGGACACAATTTTTATAAGAAGAAGAGGGCCATTAAAAAAAGAGGAGGTACAAACAGCCGTTCCCCGACATTTACAAGGCCTATATATAGTATAAGAATTATTATGTACAAATTATTCAACTATGCAAGCGTGACACAGTATTTAAATGGAACGATTTACTGATTATTAGCTGTTTGATAACTAATTATTACTCTACTACGTTACTTTGTTCAATAATAACCAAAGGGCGGACAGTGGATGCAATATACGTAATATGGATATGACTACCCCTCTCCTCCCCCCTTCGTCCCACTCCCTCTCTCTCTCGCTCCCTCTTCTCTCACTCTCACTCCCTCGCTCCTTTCCTCTCTTCCTTTCTCTTTCCCCCTTCTCTCTCTACCTCTCTCACCCTCTATCTCTATCTCCCTCCGTCTCTTCCTGCATACAAAATGTTAGTCAAAATGTAATAAACGTCTTATCCATCTTATGCTTTAGTTACCATATTGCATGCACTGTCCGCCCATTAATAATAACATCGATACAACTTTAGTTTTAAAAGTGCAATCTAGTTTTTTCCTGAATATGCAGTCGGAGCACGATCCGAAGTATGGCAATTACCAGTTCTCTTGTTTTAATGGACCTTGTAAAACGCATATGAAACGCACGTAAGTTGTATAAAAAAAAACATATGTAGATTTTTTACTTTTATAAGTTTTGATATGGTTCTTGGATAACTACACATAGAGTTTATACTTAAGATATATTTAAGACTAGCGGCCGCCCGCGACTTCGCCCGCGTAGATTTTTTGTAAAAACAGACATTTAAATGAGAAAAACTTTTTCTGTCAGTTGTTCGATACTGTTAATGTTTAAAAAAAATACTCAGATGATATTCAGCGAGCAACCGATTGAATCGAGAAAAAATGGGGGTATTGAACATTATTCCATAAGAAGGCAACACTGGCACTTATAATTTGACCCCCTGCTAGACTATGAGAAGAAGAAACAGGCGAAGTTCCCGACACTGGCGAAAATAAAATGTTCTAGGTACCTCGGCGTTTCAAAAGAACGGTATTTTAAGGCAAAACAAAAAATGGCTGTCTGTATAGTCGGTTTACGAACGATAATTTTACGTGTTATCGTCATAAGAAAACCGGCATCGTAATTGTACTACGACACCTATTTTTGTCACTCCCTCCCTTTCTCCCTCTCTCTCGCTTTCTCTCCCTCCCTCCGTACCCGTCTCTCCCACACACTCTCTCCCTCCCGCTCTTCCTCTCTCTCGTTCTCTTCCTCTATCCCTCCATCACTCCTTCTCCCTCCCTTCCAACCTCTCTTCGTTCCTCTCACCCTCCCGCTCTGTCACTCCCTCCCTCTCTGTAACTCCCTCCCTCTCTGTAACTCCCTCCCTTTCTTCCTCTCTCCCCCCTCCTCATCTCACTCTCCCTCCCTCTCCTTCCCTTTCATCATCTCTCTCCCCTTCTCTCTATCTCTCTCTCCCTCACTCCCTCTATCTGTAACTCTCTTTCTCTTCCACTCTCTTTCTCTCCCTTCCTCCCCCTCTCTCTCTCTCCCACTCTCCTTCTCTCTCTCTTCGTGTTTTAATTAATCGTTCATTCAACTCGCTCCGCTCGTTGATGTTGATAACATTTTGAATGATGTGCCCGTGTACTACGTCAGCAGCAGTGGCTGTACGTGGCCCGCACGCAGCAGCTGCGGCACGTGGACAGCGGGCTGTGCCTCGACACGCGCGGCGCCCGCGCGGCCGACGACGCGCGCGCCGCCGCCTGCGCCGACAGCGCCACGCAGCGCTGGAGCTTCGACTACTCCAGGGACGACTGTGAGTACCGACCGTGGACCCCAGTATGGCTGCACGTGGCCCGCACGCAGCAGCTGCGGCACGTGGACAGCTGGAGCTTCGACTACTCCAGGGACGACTGTGAGTACCGACCGTGGACCCCAGTATGGCTGCACGTGGCCCGCACGCAGCAGCTGCGGCACGTGGACAGCTGGAGCTTCGACTACTCCAGGGACGACTGTGAGTACCGACCGTGGACCCCAGTATGGCTGCACGTGGCCCGCACGCAGCAGCTGCGGCACGTGGACAGCTGGAGCTTCGACTACTCCAGGGACGACTGTGAGTACCGACCGTGGACCCCAGTATGGCTGCACGTGGCCCGCACGCAGCAGCTGCGGCACGTGGACAGCTGGAGCTTCGACTACTCCAGGGACGACTGTGAGTACCGACCGTGGACCCCAGTATGGCTGCACGTGGCCCGCACGCAGCAGCTGCGGCACGTGGACAGCTGGAGCTTCGACTACTCCAGGGACGACTGTGAGTACCGACCGTGGACCCCAGTATGGCTGCACGTGGCCCGCACGCAGCAGCTGCGGCACGTGGACAGCTGGAGCTTCGACTACTCCAGGGACGACTGTGAGTACCGACCGTGGACCCCAGTATGGCTGCACGTGGCCCGCACGCAGCAGCTGCGGCACGTGGACAGCTGGAGCTTCGACTACTCCAGGGACGACTGTGAGTACCGACCGTGGACCCCAGTATGGCTGCACGTGGCCCGCACGCAGCAGCTGCGGCACGTGGACAGCTGGAGCTTCGACTACTCCAGGGACGACTGTGAGTACCGACCGTGGACCCCAGTATGGCTGCACGTGGCCCGCACGCAGCAGCTGCGGCACGTGGACAGCTGGAGCTTCGACTACTCCAGGGACGACTGTGAGTACCGACCGTGGACCCCAGTATGGCTGCACGTGGCCCGCACGCAGCAGCTGCGGCACGTGGACAGCGGAGAGCGACGGAGTACCGAGCCGTGGTGATGGGTTGAGTGAGTACAAGACGGCAGGGCCACTTTGCACCCGACTCTGTCACGTGGACAGCGAGCGTTGCAGCGCTGGACTTTCGACTACTCCAGGGACGACTGTAAGTGGTTCCCACCCCCCCTCCACCTAGAGCTCATACCCCCCCTCACCCTCTGTGAGTAAAGACGCGAGGTGGTCCCAGGGGTGGCGCAGGAGCTTGCCCCCCCCTCCCTCGGCCTTGGAGTACCGAGCCGTGGCGATCTCTGTGAGTCCAAAACAGCAGGGCCACGTCGCACCCAGCGACTCTACCACGTGGACAGCGCCCCGCAGAGCTGGACTTTCGACTACTTTAGGGATGACTGAGAGTACCGCGCCATGGCGGTCCCAGAGTATCCTATGCCCCCCCACCCGCTGTGAGTACCGCCCAACCAATACCTTCCCCTCTGTGTACCGAACTACCAAACTCTCGGGGGGAGTAGGGGTCATAGGGCAGGTCGAAAAAAAATATTGTAATGAATTATTTGGAGGTCACTAAAACGATCTTTTTTGTATGTTTGTATGTGTCTTTGCGGCTTCATCAAGCAAAATCGGCTAAACAGATTTCAAAAATTCGTTGTGATTTTTTTTCTTCGGCGCTAACGACGTTAGCAAAACTATTCTATAACTATCTTATAAGAGTGTAACGTTTCATAAGAAGGGCACACGGCCGATTTGAAATTGCCTGCATTTCAATTGGTAATCTTACATGATAATTTTATTTATTTTCAGCCGCGACCAACAACAAGGATAAACGTAAGTATTATTATTTTATTTTTATTATTGAAGAGTGGTACCCAAGTCGGCTCTGTACGTTTTTTTACTAATATCTTGTAGCATTGTATTTCAAGTACGATGTAAGATTTAATAATCTATCCGATGTATCCAGATATGATAATCCTAGTGGAAACTAATTTTTGAGATTGTACTTATCTAAAATTGAGAAAGTGGCTATAATAAAGTGTTTTTGCTATAAATCAGGCCGTCAGGGGATGAGCTTTGGCTGTGAATCAGGCCGTCAGGGGGTTAGCTTCGGCTGTGAATCAGGCCGTCAGGGGGTTAGCTTCGGCTGTGAATCAGGCCGTCAGGGGGTTAGCTTTGGTTGTTAATCAGGCCGTCAGGGGGTGGGCATTGGATGTGAATCAGGCCGTCAGGAGGTTAGCTTCGGCTGTGAATCAGGCCGTCTGGGGGTTAGCTTTGGTTGTGAATCAGGCCGTCAGGGGGTTAGCTTTGGTTGTTAATCAGGCCGTCAGGGGGTGGGCTTTGGTTGTTAATCAGGCCGTCAGGGGATGGGCTTTGGCTGTTAATCAGGCCGTCAGGGGGTGGGCTTTAGCTATTAATCAGGCCGTCAGGGGACGGGCTTTGGCTGCTAATCAGGCCTTCAGGGGGTGGGCTCTGGCTGTTAATCAGCCCGTCAGGGGGTGGGCTTTGGCTGTTAATCAGGCCGTCAGGGGGTGGACTCTGGCTGTTAATCAGGCCGTCAGGGGGTGGGCTCTGGCTGTTAATCAGGCCGTCAGGGGGTGGGCTCTGGCTGTTAATCAGGCCGTCAGAGGGTGGGCTCTGGCTGTTAAACAGGCCGTCAGAGGGTGGGCTCTGGCTGTTAATCAGGCCGTCAGGGGGTGGGCTCTGGCTGTTAATCAGGCTTGGGCGTCAACGTTTTTCCGGCGTTTATTTTCTTCTTTGTCGTCTCAGCATCATCTATATAGTATAGTTGTAAAAATGAAATGTCTGTACATTGAAAATACTTTCAAAGTAAATAAGTAAAACGGGCTATTTGAAGGTCACTGATGCGAAAAATATTTTCATTTAATTTTTTGTATGTTTGTATGTCTGGTTGTGGCTTCATCACGTCAAAACGGATCACCACCTTCCATCAGTTGGCTCGTCTGTCCGTTTGCCACTTATTTCAACAATTTTACTTACACGGGTAGCTGGGCATCCACAGAAGTAAAAAAAGAAGGTTAGGACTTTTTTTCTTTCGGCAAACGAAGTTGGGTCTGCCTTGAAATTAATTTAACTATTCCGAATGTAGGCTTAAATAGATACTCTCAAGAGCAAAATTCTGGTTCGCTCCAAATTTAAATACCAGCAATATGTTTTTTTTAAATTAATTGACACTAGTTTTATTTACATAATATATACTTTTCTTTGGAATACTCGAGCTCAGTATTAGCAGTTTCCTTCCACATTCTACCACAAAAATATCAACATCGAAAAATGACGAATTTGCAATATCTCGCTCTGTTAACGGTTTTATTTTTCATGGGATTTTACGTGTCCGATTTCAACCTGAAGACGTTATTTCTTTAACTGTTATTTTTGCAGTTAGGATGTAAAATTAAATAAAGATCATGACAGGACTAATAAACTTTGCAACCCCGCGGACTATTGTAGGAAAATTATAATGGTATTTTACCTGCCCGAAATTTTTGCTCCTGAGTGTAATTGCGGCCTGGAAAAGGGTTAAGTGCATAAGCTCGCTTGAAAATGTAGAAACTATAACAGTGGTTCGTGTTACAGCCAGCCAGTTGCCTGGGGAGCTAGAGCAGCGCCTGCGCAAGCTGGGAGCGCAGCGGTGAGTTTCCTCTAGTATTATATGACTTACTGAGCGCGTCTCGCCATCAACCTTCATGGTTTGGCGAGTAATAGTGAACTTGCATATCGTACGTATACTTAAATGTAAAAATCAAAGTTATGAAATAAAATCCCTTAGCGATTACTTCCATGTACAGACGCATGTCCCGCTCTCTATTCTCCGCGGAGGCTCGCCACCGTTTTGAGGGGGAGGCGGAGCCCCCCGCCGCGCCCCGCGACGCCCCCGCGGGGGCCCCCCGCCGCAGCGCGGGCAAGCGGCGCAGCAAGAAGAAACCAAAGAAGGTGCGATGATGTGATTAAACGGTGCCTTCTTATTGGGAGTTTTATTGCACGATTGTCAATTTAGCACGGGCATTTACCAATGTTGTAGTAGCGGCAAAAATTTATTGATGTGTATATACACAGTGGAAACTAGCAACCCGACAAACTTTAACCATCGAATGCAGAATTTAATTGGAGCATATAAAGCGGTATAAGACGTAGTCTGAAAACGCATAATTTTTAGATATTAGTTATTTTCATCTATCTATCCATACTAATATTATAAATGCGAAAGTGTGACTGTCTGTCTGTCTGTCTGTCTGTTACCTCTTCACGCTTAAACCGCTGAACCGATTTGGATGAAATTTGTTATGGAGATAGTTTGAGTACCGGGAAAGAACATAGGCTACTTTTTATCCCGGAAAAATGCCCTTATCCGCGATAAACGAATTTAAGGCGAAAGTCGCGGGCAGAAGCTAGTACTATTTATTATAAGTTGTAACAATGAAATGTCTGTACGTTGAAGATATTAAAAAAAAAATGTAACGGACTATTTGCAGGTCACTGAATCGAAAAATATTCTTTTTGGATTTTTTGTATCTTTGTATGTGTGGTTGTGGCTTCAGCACGCCAAATCGGCTAAACAGATTTCAACTATTTTTGGTACACGGGTAGCTTGGTATCTTACTACATATGGTTATAGGATACTTTTACCCTACGCTCTCGAAACATAAAGGGCTTATGACTTTTTCTCCTCCGCGAACGAAGTTGCGGGCACCGTTTAGTAAATATATAATTCTCAAAATCGCATGACTTACGCCTTAATGATGTGATGTAGCCACTTATTTAATACTTTTATACACAGAAGCAAGTACCTGCATGCCTTTTGGGCAGTTTGTATTAAGGTACACAATAAGTTTGGTTTCTTATTTTTTTTTCTTTATGTATTTGCACAGTTAATCCGCTTGAAACAAATAAGTACTAATTAATAAGTTTAACGAGAATTTACAAAATATGCAGGCATAATATATTGATAAACTATTCGAGTCGAATATTTCCGAAATATCTTTTTGTATGACATCGGAGGTAAACGAGCAGACGGGTCGCTTAAGAACCATATATGAAATAACCAATATTAAATAAACAACACGATATAATACCAACCTATTGCACAGTACAATAAAACTTTTCTTTATTGATGATTGTCGAATAGTACTCGTATCTCTTAACTTTCACATCTTGATTACACGTGATTTTTTTCATCCATGTAGCTACTCCGATCAGGCCTAAACTCGATGGTCATAGTTTGTCACGTTATTCTTTCCCACTGTGTATATGATGCAAAAACTGTTAAAGATGTAAAAAATAGTACAATATTCAATCGACAACAAGGAAATGAATACAATTTTTCACGTTACTGCATTATAATAAGGTCCAAAAGTGGATTCAACTCTTTGTATTACACTGAACTAAAGTTTGTTTCAATTTTAGTCAGTAGTTTGTATATTTTTGTACTCAAAATGTTAATAAAAACCATCCAAATCTTGAGCTTAAGTCAATATAAACTTTAAATATTTAGGATGCAGTCCTAATTAAAGTTTTACTAATAAAAGACGTAATTAATTTAAACAAAAAAGATGATAGACTTTTTGTCGCTACAAGAGTTTCATAGAATTTTCATGTTATTAAAAGCATTTTGATCTGAAACATTATTAAACTAACTTTATATCATCTAATGTGTTCAGTACGTAGACCTCAAGAATAATGCATCTTTTAAAAGTGCTGAAAAAAATCTATGAAAAGTCTCTTTATTTTATTTCTGGTCTCATTAAAACTTATATATTTCTGAATTCGACCATATGCTTTTCATGTTTATATATATATCAATAAAACTTGAAATTACTTTTTAGAAAAGTATTATTTTACGGCCTTTGAGCGAGTTTGAGCACAGTTTTTTATCTAAGCACGGATTGGTTCTTTTTTTTGATTTGTAATAATTTTAGAACAGCCGGGCACAGACAGATGTTATGGATAAATGTACATATACCTAATTATGTAAGTATTAATTTAATTTAATGTGAGTTAGTGTAAATTGAGTTTTTTTTTATAGAGGAATAAGTATTTTATTCCATACTCTCTAATTTTTCCCATTCCGCTCGGGCACTGTGAATTTAGAATGAATTTTCGCAATTTAAACTTCCTAAATGAGAGAGAATTAGACAAAATGTCTAGAATATTCGAAGATAAAGATGCGTGCGTCTCGGTTTTATTTGTGTCTATTTGAGTGAGTTTTTTTTATGTTCGGCGGCAGTCGCCATATTGTTACGAAATAAAAGGTGCTATCCATACTATTGTCTTTCATTACCTATACCGCGGCTATCAAGACTAGATAAACGAATCGATTGTTATCTTATTCGTCAAAATCGGATAGATACTTTTTTTTCATACTCTTCAGATAGCAAACAAGCGTAGTACTTCGTTTAAGTGGTACGGTGGAACATACGCAAATACATTCATACATGCATAGACTGCTAAAACCATAACATTGCCGTAGTCGGGTAAAAAGAAAATACAACAATGAATCAGATAAGGGTATAATATTTTCTTCTGTTTCCGCGATTATTACTCATTGAAATAAAACAATTTAACGGATTATATCGCGTATATTATCTCATTTTAGTTCCCGACGTTTCGGAAGCTTTCCAGCTTTCCATGGTCACGGGAGGACATAATATACGCGATATAATCCGTTAAATTGTTTTATTTCAACAGATAAGGGTAGTTTATCTTAGCTCGATGGCTGCACTCAATACACCCTATTTTCACTTATGAAACTTTGTTTTCTGAAAAAGATTGCATCGCTACATGTAAAGGCCGGTCGCGAAGCACAGCGAAAAACGTGTATTGCCCTCCAGTCTCTGCCGCCGGCGATTACCGTGAGGGCACTATTATTGTGCGCGTGCGCAAATTCTCGTTTTTCGCTGTGCTTTGCGACCGGCCTTTAGACTGTTTATCATCTCTTCTATACCCTGCTGTTTATTTTGGTCGAGAGTTTATGTTTCAAAACATCCGAGACAGTGACAGCTTTGTACATGTCGATTTTCTTCTTATATAGTTCATTTGATCTTCTCAACTCCGAAACCTCCACAGATAGTTTTCAAATTTCCTCATTTGCTATATCAAGCTCAGAATGCAACCTTTCAACTTTGTCTTTTAGTTCATTTAATGTAGATGTGTCGCATTTTGATATATCCGACGAACTATTTTGGCTACAATTTGTTGTGTATTTACAGTCAAAAACTATACTGTCTGACGAATTTAATACGTTTTTATGTCTTCTGATAGTGATATTATCTTTGAACGACATCCTGGGCTGTAATTCTTTTCTTAAAACAATAATTACTTATTCATATGACGAAAAGTAGGCCTATTTTTACGGCAAAGTGCATCATTTGGTGGGCGGTGCCAAGCGAAGACGTTATTCATTTATTGCAGACGTTCTGCACAAAAATATCGGTTTCTCACTCATTCCTTGTTGTCTCCCATAAGATATCAATGCGTTGTTTCATCGGCTATCGGATGTTCGTAGTACTGTAGTGTTGAGATAGATGGCAGTAGTGGTCATTCATCAATCCGATATTTTAATAATCTAGATCTTCTCGTAGAAATGTTATCAAAAAAAGCGTGTATTGCATATAAGCATTCAGTATAAGCAGACAGAATAGCAACATTTAAGCAGGACACTGTTTTTATGTCCACATCAAAATAAAAATAATCCGTTATAGTTGTTCAAAAACAGTAGTCGCCGTTGGTGAAGGATGTAGTTATTCCACAATATACACAATTTTGTACATAAACTAAAAGTTTTGGAACACACTTTAGTTATAATAGATTACACCGAATGTATATATATCACTTATCACTTCAAGAAACTACTTAAACTAATTTTATTAATAAAAAGTAACAGAGCCCGATGGACAGCAGCGCCATCTTTTTATATTGTATAAGCTTTATATTCTATAAGCGTTAATATAGGGTCCTTTTTTCTCCTATCCTATTCAACACTTCCTAAATAAATATTTTCTTCTGTTTCCGCGATTATCACTCATTTAAATTTGAGTTCCCGACGTTTTACGAAGCTTTTCAGCTTTCTATGGAACATGGTGACCATGGAAAGCTGAAAGGTCGGGAACTCAAATGAGATAATATACGCGATATAATCCGTTAAAATGTTTTATTTAAACTTCCTTATTTGTTATTTTTTCCGTCCAGCTTACTTCTCCCATTCAGAATGGAGGGTAAATGCTTTTTGCCATGGAAAATAGAAAGGTAAGGAGGATAATCCCAGGTAGGGAGACACATGAAAAAGTATTCAGCGGAAAGCAGTGAATAATAGTTCCAAATCCGTCCAGAATGGCGCTTGAGTAGCAAGATGCTATGAAGTTAATAACCAATTAAGCTAAGCGTCCACAGGCCGGCATCGCACTCATCGGACGCATCGCACGTATCGGATTTTGGTATGCCTTGTATAGAAACTCATACAACAGCGTCCACAGCTAACGGTGCGGATCAGTGGACGCTGTTGTATGAGTTTCTATACAAGGCATACCAAAATCTGATGCGTGCGATGCGTGCGATGCGTCCGATGCGTGCGATGCCGGCCTGTGGACGCTTAGCTTTACAAAATATTTTTATCGAAATGATACGCAATCCTGTGTTTCTTCTTCTGATGTAAATATTTAATCGTGTTCAAAATTATTTTTCTTGCATCGTTGTGGATTTCTTTAATCGCCTTTTGACGGAAACTTTGGATATACAGGATGTCCCTAAAACCGACGCCAAAATGAAGTGGGGTGATAGAACAGCTCATAAGCTAACATATAAGTAAGTTTGACCTTAATAAAAAGTTAATGGTGTTCGAGATATTGACACTTTTAAAGAAGTCGTGACTTTTGATTGAAGCGAATTTCTAATACATTGCGTGTGATGCCGACTAACTTCTGTGCGGTGAGCGCCTCGACCGCGCAATGAAGGGAGAGTTCGCTCACCGCGCCGCTATAGCTCGGCAAGTTCGTTTGTGACCCTCCATTGGTCTGCGGCAACGGGGGTAGCGCGGGTGGGTAAGAAGTGTGCGCGCGGCAGAGATATCGTACTTCGCCGCGCGCACACGCGCTGTCTCCCGCAGACCATGGGAGGGTCACGAACAAACTTGCCGCACTATACTCGCGCGTTGTCGTAGCAATACCGTTAGTTTTCCACGCTCCATAGCTTGTGCTACATAAAACTGCAGACACTTCAATAAAAATGTGTTCATGAAAGTGTGGCCGTTAGAACGGACGGATAATGACCCGAATTTCGTGGCCCCTTCAAGCAACGGCGTGTGGTCCATATAGGCACGCGAGGCACTGCGTACCCTGAATGACCAATCGGTCCATATAGCCAGAGAGAAACTGCCTACCTTGGCTAAAAAGTCTGCACGCCGGTGCCCACAAGTACACACTATCCTGAACTGATTGGCACTATGACACTATACCTGAGGCCAGTTTCTCAATAGCTTGTAACTTCTATTAAAAGCGGAAGTGTCTTTCCAACAATATGAATTAAAAAGAGACTACCGATTATAATACAAGTTACAAGCGCTTATGAACCGGGCCCCAGGTCCAAAATCAACTGGTTAAAGTCAAACATATTAAGTCGGCCTTCTCGCTCGCGCTTTAGACGAAACAGCAAGTGCAAGCGAGTAGTCCAACTTAGCGTTTATGACTGTAACGTTCAGTTGATTTTGGCCCTACACGCAGTGGGGTACCTAGGTTACCAAGGGTCCCGGTGCGAAAGAAAATTGGGGCCCAATGTCAATTCCAGATTCTTTGAGTCAGGGACCAAGGGCCCCCAAAATATCGTGAAGAACCTACTCCCTTGCACGGCACCGTCTAGGCCTTCTATAGCTATGACACTGTTCAGTGGTCAGGGGCCCCCGGGCACGGCCCCGTCTAGCCACTGACTACACGTTCGCGCGAAACGAGTGCAAAATACATCGCCGCCTTTGACTACGAGAAAGACTGTAACAATCTCAAGAGTAACTTCAATGTATCCAGTGGCGTACCAGTACTGTCCGTCCAGTGGGTTTTGGGCAAGGTAGGCCGTTAGGATGTTCTGATAACGTGGGTAGGCAGTTCATCTATGCTTATGGAGCCTTGGTCGTTCAGGGTACGCAGTGTTTTTGTGCCTATGCCATGACTATGCTTGTTAAGTGACATTATCGCCGGTCTCTCCCGCACTGTACTGAACAAAAAGAGACAGATCAAATTTTTGTTGCGTGACAGCGTCTTGTAGCGCAGTTTTTGAACCGCAGAAGTTTTGGAAAAGTTGTAATATTAAGGTAAGTCCTTTCATTCTTCCTGGGTCTTTGTTTTAAAATCACGTTTGTTTGTTGCATTCGCACTACATTATACAAGATTTTCTTCGAAATGCTGTCTCAATCGGTGCGATTCTGATCTGAAAAGATAGTTCACAAATCAAAGTACTATCTATTGACTGAAATATTTTCTATAGACCACACAAAACTGGAGATTGACTTTTCATACAAATATTTTTAAACATTCTTTTTTATCGTGAAATTGGTAGCGTTCTTGATTCTGATTAAAACTACCCCAAAAAGTCTACATTTTGAGATACCAAGTGGGGACAAACACTTTTTGTAAAATGCCCTAATTAACACTTTCACTACCAAGGTTTTCATAGCGTTAGATAGATACGCACTCTACATACGGGGAAATGTATGGTATCGGCTAAGCGTCTACGAGCAGAGCGCCCGCTAAAAGACGACAAAATTACAAGTTATGATAATCCAGTATTGTTAACCATGTGCAGAAAGTACACAAGAACAAATTCATCGTGACGATCGAGCGAGAGCTGGCCAACCACACTCTGGATCACCTGGAAATGGACATCCACTGCAAACACAAGAAGCTATTTCCAAACAACTCCTTCGTCAGAGACCTGGTCACCATCCTCAATGAACGCAACATCAGGGTAAGTTCCATCTGTCACCCTCAATACCTGGAACACCTGGAAATGGTAATCCACTGCAAACACAAGAAGCTTTACCTTAATAAGTCCTTCGTCAGAGATCTGGTCACCATCTTTAATTAACGCAACATCAGGGTAAGTTCCAGCATAGTTACCCCCAATACCTGGATCAACTGGAAATTGACATCCACTGCAAAAACAAGAAGCTTTATCTTAATAAGTCCTTCGTCAGAGACCTGGTCACCATGCTCAATGAACGCAATATCATGGTAAGTTCCATCTGTCACCCCCAACACCTGGATCACCTGGAAATGGACACCCACTGCAAACACAAGAAGCTTCTAACAATTCCTTTGTCAAAGACCTGGTCATCATCCTCAATGAACGCAACATCAGGGAAAGTTCTATCATAGTCACCCTCAATACCTGGAACACCTGGAAATGGTAATTTACCCCAAATACAAGAAGCTTTACCTTAATAAGTCCTTCGTCAGATACCTAGTCATCATTCTCTATGAACGCAACATCAGGGTAAGCTCCAGCATAGTTACCCCCAGTATTGTTAACCATGTGCAGAAAGTACACAAGAACAAATTCATCGTGACGATCGAGCGAGAGCTGGCCAACCACACTCTGGATCACCTGGAATTGGACATCCACTGGAAACACAAGAAGCTATTCCCAAACAACTCCTTCATCAGAGACCTGGTTACCATCCTCAATGATCGTCTTATGAGGGTGAGTCATAGCCTTCTCTCTAACACCTGGAACTCCTGGAGATGAACATCCACTGCAGACAGAAAAGGCTTTACCCCAACAACTGTTTCGTACGAGTTCTGGTCACCATCTCCAACGATCTTAACACCAGGATAATATATTTAATAAAAAATAAAAACCAGCCAAGTGCGAGTCGGACTCGCGCACCGAGGGTTCCGTACAAATTTTTACTTACCTGAACTTTATTACCCGGTTCCTGTTGAGTTAAGTTTGCACCCGATATCTATAGCATTGCATACAAATCAGGTGCAAACTTAACGCAACCGGGTTGTTCAAATACCTTTTTTGCAAATTAAAAAAAAAAATAGCTAGTTAGAGACATAGCTATGATTTTCGTGAAATATTTATGTGTATTAATACAATTTCTGAAAATTTCAAATTTTTCGATTGGTAAACTTTGGAGATAAAGTGGGGGGGGGGGGGGGATTGGTGTTTTTTTTTTACATTTTCCTTAATAAAACAAAATCTAATGAAAATAAAAAAATTGATCGAAAATGTGCAGGTCAAGCCCTTTCATATGATACCCCATTTGACCCAGCAGCCAGACTTTTAAATGTTACCCGCCCCCTCCTCATATTCGTCGTTTTTTTAGAAAATAAGAATATATTTTTAAATTTTTCCTGTGCAATACATGTGGGCTGACCATGTTTATAATTGTTCCAAATTTCAAATAGTTTGCATAAGTAGTTTTTAAAATATGGCGCTTTAATAGTCGGACAGACAGACAGACAGACAGACGGACTGACAGACAGACAGACAGACAGAGTGGTTCACACACCATAAGGGTTCCTTTTGTACCTTTTTGGTACGGAACCCTAAAAACGAATCGCATGAAACTTTGTCCATACTAATTTAATATTATACCTAAATGCGAAAGTAACTCTATAGGTCTCAGTCTTTTTTCAGAAATTTGTTGCCCTGGTGGTGGGAATCACTCTTTAGAATTACGATTTTATACGATAAAGGCAATAAAATATTTTTCACTTCTCCTGCTCAAAAAGTACGTCATATTAGCTTCGCGAAGCGAGACTAAAATAGTACATTTAGCCCCTAGGGTTTAAAAAAAGCCATATAATCCCATACAAATTTCTATGACACTGAAAAAAAACTTGCGGCCAGCTACATACTCCTTACGAATAATTAAAAACAAACAAACCAACCTGATCAGATTGGCCAAACTTTCTGATAGAATTGCTCAAACAGTGCTTTCAGTTTTTCGTGAAATATACAATTTTAATGTTAAGTCTTTTTTATTTTCTCGCAGTCGAAGTGAAAAGCAGAGTGTTTAACACGTGGCTAAAAGCCATTATGGACACTCGGACATATTAGTCCTCGCTCACTGCGTGAGCTCGTCCAAATAATGACTTCAATCAATCAATCAATCAATCAAAATATTCTTTATTCAAGTAGGCCTAGTTACAAGCACTTTCGAAATGTCAGTTACATGAGAGTGAATGTTTGCTGGGAGAAATACAATATGATCCAACATTTGCTGCAAGGATTAGGGAAACCCAGAAAAACCTAATCAGATCATTTAACTTAAGTTAAATATTATTGATAAAATCATCATTTTAAAAATTAAAATAATCAATAAGATAAATCCCAAAAGGATTGTCGATAAAAAATAAATAATCTAGAATGTGTCTAGAATAAAATTTAAATGTCAGAGTATATAAAACAATTAAGATTAAAATAATAATAATACCTTAGGTATTCGTTAAAATAATTATTCATATACCTACATGACGCTATAATTTACATTAATCACACGCGGCTTCATCATTCATGTAGTCTTGTGTGCTATAATAAGCTTTAGGAAATAATTTTCGTTTCACAATATTTTTGAATTTACCAATAGACAACTCACTTATGCTGCTAGGAAGTTTATTATAAAATCTCACACAGTTACCCATGAATGATCTCCTTATTATATGGAGCCTAGTAGCAGGCACTGCGAGCTTATGCTTATTTCTAGTATTAATATTATGTATATCACAGTTCTTCTTAAAGTGGTTAGTATTTTTATGTACATACATAATATTCTCATAAATGTATTGACAATGCACTGTCATTATATTAATGTCCTTAAACTTATCTCTAAGCGAGTCTCTATGGTTCATTTTATATATCGCACGAACAGCTCGCTTCTGCAGAACAAATATAGTATTAATGTCGGAAGCACTGCCCCATAGTAAGATGCCATACGACATAATACTGTGGAAATAACTGAAATACACTAATCGAGCCGTTATCACGTCTGTTAATTGACGAATCTCACTTACTGCAAAAGCTGCAGAACTCAGTCTATTCGAGAGATTAGCAATATGGGGACCCCATTGGAGCTTAGAATCTAATGTTATACCGAGAAAGACTGTACTATTAACTAGTTCCAGTTCCTCACCTTTAACCATAACGCTTGCTTGGTCGTGTTTTACGTTACTCGTGACAAACTTAACACATTTAGTCTTTTTCTCATTCAACAATAAATTATTTACATTAAACCAATTTACTACTTCACAGATAGCATTGTTTACGTCATTGTAGGATCGTTGATTTCGTACGACTTTGAAAATTAGAGACGTACCATCTGCAAACAAAACTATCTCATGGTGGGTCTTTACGAGGTGTGGCAAGTCGTTTATATTGATAAGGAACAGGAAAGGTCCCAATATTGATCCCTGCGGCACACCCATAGATACTAATGACCCCGGGGAACGCTTTCCATTCACGTCAACCCTTTGTATTCTACCATTTAAATAAGACTCTAATAAATTTAGTGCTGATCCTTTAACTCCGTAGTGGTGTAGCTTCCTGATCAGTGTCTCATGATTAACGCAATCGAAGGCCTTAGATAAATCACAGAAGATACCTAAAGCATCTCGCAATTCCTCCCAGGCATCGAAAATGTGTTTTACGAGCTCAACTCCGGCGTTGGATGTCGAGCGACCCCGCGTAAAAACGAATTGCTTACTTTGCACCAAATTATTCAAATTAAAATGTTTTAACAATTGATATAGAACTAGCTTTTCAAAAATTTTACTAAATGTGGGTAGTACAGATATTGGTCTAAAGTTAATGGGGTCAGAGGTACTACCTGATTTAAATAAAGGAGTTATTTTGCTATGTTTCATCAGATCAGGAAACTCACCGCAGTCAACACTGTTATTGAATATATCTGCCAAGTCAGGCGCTATGACTTCTATTAGGGATTTGACAGCATGGACTGAGACCCCCCATAGGTCATTGGTTTTTTTGTCATTAATTGATTTAAATGCCTTTACTACATCTGAAGGACTGACATGTTCAAAATAAAAGTCCTTACTACATTCTGGGACGTTTTCTTTTAACAACAAAACGGCAGACGAAGGTGATAAATTTAAACACTTTGTTGTGGATACTGGTATATCGGTGAAGAAATTTTCAAATTCTGTTGCTACATCTAGAGTAGAATCTATAATTTTGCCATCAATTTTTAATTCTAGATCACTAATTGCGTGCCTTGATGTCATAATGGCTTATTTTAGCCCCTTGTCAAACAATCTACTATTTTTTTCTAGCTATATTAATAGGTCCATTTTTCAAGGGCCCATCTCGTTAGTGTGTTAGATTATTAGCATTTTTCCTGTGTTACGGGCAGAATAAAAACAAGAAACAGCTGATCCACAAATTGACGTTAACAATAACCTTTCTCTATCTTCTAGGTGATAAACAACGGACGCGTGTTCGAGAAGAACAAGGTCACTGAACTTAAAAGGGTAGACCCCTACGTCTCACGATACAAGGAGAAAACAGCCATTAAGCTTTCGAACCTGGACCCCGAGAACGACGCTCCAATGGCTACTGAGGCGAGTTATCATTACCACTTAGAATTTTATGGTCGGTCGGTCGGTATCAGCGGTCGGCAACCTTTAAGCACCCAAGGGCCATATATTTATTTATTTAAACTTTATTGCACAATACAAGAAAGTACAAATGGCGGACTTAATGCCATAGAGGCATTCTCTATCAGTCAACCATTAGGCTAAACAGAGAAATTATTGGTGCGGGATATCGGTATCAGACTTGTACAAAATAATAATTACAAGGGCGAGACGCCCAAGTTACATAGTATACAAACTATACATAATACTTAATATACATAAACATGATACATATATACATGGATATATATACATACATACAGGTACCTGCTTCTAAACTACTATGAAGACTCTTAATCTTGAAGAATTCCCAAGAGATGCTTGCGCAACTTAAACTTGACACAACTTGATCTAGAACTTACATATAGTAGCTAACGAAATAGGGAATGTACAATGTCCTGCGCGTACAATATAACAATGCGTTCAGAATACTGTTGGGTCTGCCTCGATACTGTAGTGCATCAGGGATGTTCGCGGATGCTCGCACGGACGACTTTTACGCGATTATCCGTAAAAGAGCGGCATCCCTGATGCACAGAATACTGAATGGCACCAACGGCCTCCTGAGGGTATTTGCTGACAGATGGAACTGCCCGCTGATGAAACGTTGGAATAAACTCCACGAACCCAATGTCGCATCGCAACCATAAAGATGTTAATGATAATTTGTAATGTATTGTTTATAATATTTTCTTCTGTTTCCGCGATTATTACTCATTGAAATAAAACAATTTAACGGATTGTATCGCGTATATTATCTCATTTTAGTTCCCGACGTTTCGGAAGCTTTCCAGCTCTCCATGGTGACAAAACAAAAAATCCGTTAAATTGTTTTATTTCAATGTATTGCTTGTTTATCTTTGCTTTTATGTGTGTTTCTAGTGTACGATAACATAGTTTTTAAGTTAAAATGTTTCTAAAATTATATGGGACAAGTTCCTGAAATAATTTCATTCATTCATTCAAATTTTTTTATTTTTGGTTTTTATTTAAAGCTCAATCATGTAACAAACAGTAGACAAAAATAATCGCTCTCTGATTAGTAGTTTAAAATGTCTATATCTTGCCTATTACTTGGCCGAATTTAATATAATTTCACTTTTTGAAATAGTTTTTACGGTATTTTGATATTATGTTAAGCAAATAAAAAAAAAAACATGCATGTATCCTATCGACGCGGGCCGTGCTTGTTAATCATTTGTGGCTTAATCAGTCAAAAGCTACCACATAGTCAGCCAGCAGCCAGGAAGGCTCGTGGGCCGCCTGTTGCCGACCGTGGTCTAAGTGGTTTAAGACTTTAAGACATTAATTCTCTTAAGAACGTACAATAATCACTTAAAATAAGAACTTTAAAACGGCTTACAATATTTATCCGTTTGGTTCCTGCATCCCGAACGCCGCACGCTTACGCACTGGCTTATTATTTATTCTTAAAGTATACAAGGAGTTCCAAAAATACCCTTAAAGCCCAAAGGTGGTTCAAAGGTCGCTTGTAAAGAGTGTTTTGGCAATATTCGAAAACCATAGAATACAAAAAAAAAGAATTTGGATAAATCATAATATAATCAAATTATATTTTTACTTATAACAGTAAAATTAATATGTTTTCTTGTTGAACTACGCATAGAGTGTACATTTAAAAAGATATTTAAAATAGACTAAACACTAAAATTGAGCGCGTATATATTGCCCGAAATTTAGGTATCTTGATGGATAGTCACTTACGTTTCGAAGACCATGTACTCAACACTGTCAGTAATTGTTTTTATAAGCTTAAGGTTCTTTACAATATACGACAATTTATTTCAATAGACCTCAGAATTAAATTATGCGAATTCCTCATTCTTTCTAAATTTAATTATTGTGACACTGTTCTCGGCCCTTGTCTTTACCAAAAGACCCGAAATTTAATTCAAAAGGTGCAAAACGCTTGTGCCCGCTTTTGTTTCTCCATCCCTCCGCGTACATCAGTATCACCATACCTAACCAACGCCAAGCTACTGAAGATGAAACAAAGACAACAACTTCATTTTGCCAGTCTTCTATTTGGTATCATTAAGTCAGATAAACCATCCTACTTATTATCCAAGCTTATTCGGTGACAGCAGCGGAGAGCCGAGCGTCAAGGACAAGGATCTAACCATAAGCCGCTCATCATCCCCCTGTACAAATGTGCAGCATTTCGGGGCAGTTTCCGGTTCCAGGCTACCAAATGCTGGAATGATTTACCACCTCCGCTTAGAAATTGTGGCTCTAAATTTAGTTTCCAGCGAAAATTGCGACTTTTGTTGTTGGCTAGCCAGGCACTGGATCGGGAACAAAGGGACCTATACCTTCTTCATATTCTTGATATTTTAATCCTTTTTATTTCTTTACCTATTAATGTTCATGTAGCAGTTGAAGCACCGAGTACTCTTTGCTCTCTCAATCTCCACACACCCCTACTATCATTACATATTTATTTTCATGACACTGATAACTATTTACTTGTATTTGTTTTCTATGGTATCGTTGATTTTTTATCGTTGATTTTGTCATGTTTAAATCGAGCTCCCTGTGGGCTTTGACAGAATAACAGCGTTGCAGTTCTGCCCTGCTTGCGAACTGCAACACCATGCTGTGTCGGAGACTTTTCCTTAACGCACACATTGCTGGACCCATTGCTGACAATTTACCTAATTAACCTAAAAAAATAAAATTAATTTTATGCAAATGATGTCCTGTCTGTGTGTGCTTTCTATGGAATATTTTTTCTTTTGGTTTCTAAAATTTAAATTGTTAAGAATTATTTAGAAAAAAAATGACTGACTTGAATCTCTATCAGCTTTCAAAAACAGTGGTCTCCAAATGCCGTAGAGTCACTTGTAAAAGTGCCCTTGTACTTACAGAATAAATATTATTTTCATTTCTCCTGCTCAAAAAGTACACCATATTAGCTTCGCGAAGCGGGACTAAAATAGTACATTTAGCCTTAAAGGTTTTTAGGTTTAAAAGAAAGCCATATAATCCCGTACAAATTTCTATGACACTGAAAAAAAAACTTGCGGCCAGCTACATACTCCTGACGAATAATTAAAAACAAACATATCAACCTGATCAAATTGGCCAAACTTTCTGATCGAATTCCTCAAAGTGGACTTTTAGTTCTTCACGAAATATACAATTTTAATGTCAAGTCATTTTTTTTCCCGCAGTTGAAGTGAAAAGCAGAGTGTTTAACGCGCAGCTAAAAGCCATTATGACACTCAGACATATTTCATAATATTATAATCAATTCGTGTCATAATGGCATATTTTAGCCCCTCATCAAACAATCTACTATAATAGACCTTGGTGAGATGTCTCTGTTTGAACGAATAAATGTATTTTAGAGTCCACTCTTGACCTTCCGCACATCAGAGTCGCCTCCCGAAACAGAACTAGCCCCAACCTCACACATGGCGATTCAGCACTTCGCGGAGGTCACGACTCCACAAACTGAGGTAAGCAAAAAGATCCTCGGGGCATCGTGCCAAAGATGCTGGCAGCATTTCCTCACGGTATCACCACACTGTGGACACTCCCTGCCGCCCGCCGCCCGCCGCCCGCAAGCTCCGCCCACCCGCGCTCTCCCCGCTCACAGTTCAGTTACCTCAGCCGGTAACTGCGAGGTAACCGAGCGCGGGTGGGCGGCACTTTCAGGGAGTGTCCTTACTGTACGTAGTACTCTTTATTATACTGTGGTATCACTATACTTATACGCTGGGCGCGGAAGTTGTCAGCCCTTTAGTCGCCTGTAGTTTGGATGAGCCGTTTAGAATTGGAAAGTAAACTGTATTAAAAAAAATACGAAATTATAGTTTCTGTGATCCTAAAAAAAAATGGAGTTCAATTCCGTACGTGTAGTTTGTTTTTTTTTTTTTTTTTTATTGTTAAATAGATGGGCATTTGACCGCAATCTCACCTGTTGTTAAGTGACGATGCGGTCAAGGATGTATCATGCCCGTCTAGAAACAGCCTATTCCCTCTTGTCTTGAACACGCCCTCTTTACCCTCTCTTTATGAGCCTTTAAAGTAGGGAAAAAGAAATTACGCGAGGTTTTTTCGGCTATATTTAAACCTCCCTCTCCCCCTTGGTGATCTGGTGAGCTTTTAGGCGAGTCCCCCCCCAACCCCACGTAACCTCACGTGCATATTTTGAAGTAAATGTTGTTGTATTTAGTTGACCTTGGGTTTATTAAATAGTTTCTTATTTTAAGGTACATAGGTAAAATAAAATACACGTGAGGTCACCTATCGAAATACATATATATAAAGCCGTAAAACAGTCCAGAAGTTAAGTTATGAAATATTATCATAGCAAAAACCTCCAGCCATATGTAAATAAAAAGCACTAGTGCGAAAAAACCAACTTTCAATGTCAATCTAATATAACTTGGAAATGTTTTCAATTAGTAATTAATCTTTCAGCGTCCGCAGAAGAAACGTCGCCGCAAGAAGTCAAAGCGCAAGAACATTAAGAACTTGCCCCGCAGTCGAGACTCACACGAGTCCGGCGAGCGACATAGCTCGCCCGAGGACACGCCCATGCTGGTCAAAGAACGGCATAGAGACAGCGACGAGTACCATGTCTCTATAGGGACAGGTAATGTCTATACCTCAAACACTCGCTTCAAGACTCCAGCGAGATGTCTCGTTCGAGAGGACTCGCGCATGCTCAAAGAACGGCCCCGTGACAGCTACGACTACCGTATCTTAATAGGCACAGGTAATATCTTTACCTCAAACACTCGCTTCGTGATCGTGACTAGGGCGAGCCATCTCGCTCGACCACTCGCGCATGCTCAAAGAACAGCTCCGAGACAGCGACGACTACCATGTCTCAATAGGCACAGGTAATGTATATACCTCGAATACTCGCTTCGTGACTCGAGTGAGACTCGCTCTAGGACTCGCGTATGCTGAAAGAACGGCCCCGAGACATCGACGATTACCATGTCTCAACAGGCATGGATAATGTCTATACCTCAAACACTCGCTTCGTGACTCCAGCTATATATCTCGCTTAAGGACTCGCGCATGCTTGTAGAACGGCCCCAAATCAGCGACGACTACCATGTCACAGGTAAAGTCTATACATCAAACACTCGCTTCATGACTCGAGCGAGATGTCTCGCTCGAGAGGACTCGCGCATGCTTAAAGAACGGCCCCGAGACAGCGACGACTACCATGTCTCAATAGGCACAGGTAATGTCTATACATCAAAGACTCGCTTCGTAACTCGAGCGAGACATCTCGCTCGTGGACTGGCGCATGCTCAAAGAAAGTCCCCGAGACAGCGTCGACTACCACGTTTCGATAGACTTAGGAAATGTCTGTAGCATACACTGACTTGTAATACAAGTTACAAGCGTTTATGAAATGGGCCCCTGATATCCGATTAAGCTGTTTTGGCATACTTATGTAGGTAAGTTCAGTTCAATTAAATAATACGATACCATCGAGCTGATCTGATGATGGAGCCGGAAGGTGGTCATAGGAGACGACCGACCTGTCTGGCTCGAGTCACGAAGCGAATGCTTATGGTGTAAGCATCACCCGTGCCTATTGAGACATGGTAGTCATCGCTGTCTCGGGGCCGTTCTTTGAGCATGCGCGAGTCCTCGAGCGAGACATATAGCTCGAGTCACGAAGCGAGTGTTTGAGGTATAGACATAATCTGTAATAAAATAACGTAATCCTGCTCAGTTTAGGCTCTTTAGAATCATCTCGGTGAGTAGTTGATGGATGGTTAAAAAAAAGTACACTCGCCAATAAAAGCTTGTCATAAAAATGATTTACTTGACAGGAATTTAATGAAAAGTGTTGTTACTTATCCCTTGAAAAGGCTTGATGGATGTCGAAGTTGGTTGTTTTTTTCTTATGTAGTAAATTGTTAGAATAATGTGTGCCTTTTGCGTGCAGGTAGAGTGAATGGGTCCGGCGTGCGCATACGCTCAGAGCCACACATCGGCATTATGACACGCGCACAGGTGAGTCATTTTGTCGTAGTCGAGTTAAAAGTTAACGGATGTTCAAAGAAAAGTACAGTCGACAATAAAAGCTTGTACAAAAAACCGACACTGAACATGTAGCCGTTACTACAAAAAATGCACTACGGATAAAAAAAATATGATTTGAAAAGTGCACCACCAAAAGAGCGTATCTTCATTGGACTTACGTTCTTTTGTTGAGAAACACAGTTTTACGGCAATAACATGAAAATGGTATATCAGATCGCGAAGAAATTTTTTTGCTTGAAAGTGCTTATAAAGCTTTACCTTTTGTCATATTTTTTGGATTTACCGTTTAGAAAATAGAGGGGAGAGTGGGGGGGCGGGGAGGGGCAATTAGTGCAATTTTTGGAGCGATTTTTTTTGGAAAATATTCATTATATGTGCCACACACTGATGTTTTCTGTTCGGTTATATGTAAGAAGTGCCCCCCCCCCCCAGATTTTTTTTGTTATTTAACTATAAAACTCAGCAGCGAGTTATACAACACATCTATACTGAAAATTTCATCAATATAGATTTTGTAGTTTTTGAGTAAAATGCCTATGACATACGGACGGACGGACAGATATGACGAAACTATAAGGGTTCCGTTTTGCCATTTGGATACGATTGCTCTCGCACGTGGTCACACCAGGACTCGAACCCCGTACTCCCGGATTACGCTTCAGGTGTGTTACCCTTTCACTAGCGAGCACTGTGACGTACGCATCGAATTTATCTATCCGCCTTGACCCCTGTACCTACTTTTATTGAAAGGTATTATAACCTTAGCGCCATCTATGAGAATATGTATTACACCTATTCACATGGTGATTTATTTATCATTTGTTCATTTATTCATTCAGGGACACAAAAAACGACGTCCTGGCCAATTTCTGATATCAGACAGTGACAGCGACTTGCGGTACAGCGAAGACCGCGCCAGAGAGGATGGGGAGGAACACGTGTTCAAGGAGGTGAAGGTTGAGAGGCTGAGGAAGGAGAGGGGAGGGAAATCCAGAGCTCAAGTAAGACATTTCTAGACATCTTATACAAACTACTCAAATCAATCAAATCAAATCAAAATATGCTTTATTCAAGTAGGCCTAGGTACAAGCACTTTCTAATTGTCAGCTACATTGAGAGGAGTCTTTGCTGGGAGACTTTGCTGGAATATGATCCAGCATTTGTTTCAAGGATTAGGGAAAACCCAGAAAAACTAATCAGATCATTTAACTTAAGTATAATATTATTGATAAAATCATAATTTCAAAAATTAAAATAATAAGATAAATCCAACTCGTAGTTTTAAAATGAGAACGAAACTCCGTTTGTATGGGAAGGTGAAATTCGGCCGAGCTTGCGGGGGACCCTTAAAATTAGACTGTATGTCACTATGACAAGGTTTAAACTTCAATTCGTTAAAAGTGAAACATAGAACCCTGTAATATTGGGCCAGCGACTTAATGGTGGTCAAATAAGTTTCTTCCCCCGCCGAATCTGTAGCTCATTTGGCAGAGTGTGTCTCACTGTCGCACTGCGTAGAGATATAGCCTCGCTCTGCATTTTCTATCGCTTGTACAACGGGGAGTGCTTCGAGGAATTGTTCGGGTTGACTCCAGCTGCATCTTTCCGTCATCGTCCAACGCGGCAATATTTCCACCCTCACCACTTAGATGGTTGGCAGGCCACAACTGTGCGTTTTTCTAGAAATTTGCTGCCTCGCACGAATGAACTGTGGAATAAATTGCCGCCTGCAGTATTTCCGGACCGATGCGACCTTCAAGCCTTCAAGAAAACAGTGTACTCGCACCTGAAAGGCCGGCAACGCACTTGTGACTCCTCCGGTGATGCAAGTGTCTATGGGCGACGGTGTTCGCTTACCATCAGGCGACCCGTCTGCTCGTTTGCCTCCTATGTCATAAAAAAAAGTGTGCGCCCAGCAAGGCGCAAGGCACTGGTTCAAATCCAGTCGAAGTCTTGAATTTTTTTCATTATTTTGATCTTTGTATTTATAAGAGTCTATTCACTATTGAGTTACGGGATCCACTCAGATACCTTCTAGAGTACATTAATATCTAGTCGTTTATTTCAATGATTTAAACTCTCACAATTTTCACTCATTATCACAACTCAACAAACGGGGCTTAATCGCGTATAAAGATGATTTTATTTAATTACCTTTCGTTAGTAATTCTTCGACGTTTCGGACGTCGCGTTACGTCCATGGTCTTGAAGGAACTGGAGAGGCGGGTATCAACATTGATTGATGATGCTGAATATCGGCTAGCAATTTTCCTGTTACCGTAACTATATATTGTGGCGGCGGAGCTGCCGCAGCAGCTCCCGGCACCACGTGTCAGTGACTTCCGTGCTCGAGTGCACGACAGTCGGAGTCTACCTAGCTATTTTCTAGCCGGTCTATGTCATGTCTGTTGTCAGTGGCCTTAGCTAAAGACATTGGGTTTTATTTGGGGCTTTAAGGGAATTGGATGGGTATGGGATAACGTGTGGGGACCCGTGTATTAAGATCGCGGTGGAAAACCCCGTCTACGGGATAAGGTATCAACATCTTCAAGCCGCGCGAGCTTTCCGATCTACCCGCGCTTGGTCTTAATTATTCATTTGAACACTAAGGTTGTCACTATACCGACAAACTACACTCACGACATCTGGCGCTTCATCGGATGATGTTTGATGCTGTTTACATTTACTAATAACTGGACTCCACGAAGAAGAAAGTTTGAAACCGTCTCCCCGGTTGAAATTTCGGTGTTTCTTCATTTCAATAGCTTCACGAACGATTCTACTATAGTAATTACGTTCCGTGGAGAGGATCTTGGGGTTATGAAGCTCAATCCAGTGGTTTGGTCCTGATTCTATTAAATGTTCGGCTATAGCGGACTTATTACTTAATTAAACTTATTAGGAAATGAAATAAAAACATATTTATATGCGATTAAGCCCCGTTTATTAATGACTTTTTACTATCGTTTCGATGAATTATTTGATTACAGGTCCTAGACGAGGAACATGGACATGGAACCCCCAAGGAACCCAAGGAGACGGGTAGACGGGACCACTGGACCCCAAGAATTGATGGGGAGAGAGAGGTGCCTGACTTGCCGGACTTGGCGGAAACCTGGAACCACGTACATCCTGAAGATACTGGCAAAGACAAAGACGTAACGGACATTCAGGTTGGTCCCCCCCCCCACCCTCTACGAGCCCGAACTCGTTAGGATTGCGTTATTTTATTACCTACTAGAAGGCACCCGCAACTTCGTTCGCGGAGGAGAAAAAGTCATAACCACTCTTTTTTTCTGCAGCGTAGTCGGGTTAAAAAGTATCCTATAACCATCTGGAGATACCCAGCTACCCGTGTACCAAAAATAGTTGAAATCCGTTCAGCCAATTTGGCATGATGTAGCCACATGTGACATTGTTGCCAAATATATATTTTCAGGGCTCACACATAGCCAAAAACACAGAGCACTGGCCTCTGCGAATACCCGAAGTGAACAAACCGAGCAGGGAACAGTCCAAGGATCCTCACGATGTGGTGGAGTCATTCGTGTTCAAGGACGTGTGGAACAGCGAGGAGGAGCGCGAGCCGAGGGTTTCGGAGCTGGCCAAGGAGGTGCTGAAGGACTACGATGAACCAAAAGAGGTAACTGCATGTTGAATGACGTTTGGAGACACTTTACACCTCCAAAACATCATCTCCCTGCCCTTATCCCACTTATGTAGGGTCGGCACAACATGTTTTCTTCTTCCAGTCATCTCTATTATTCGTAATTTCAGCGCTTACTCCTTTCTTTCTCATGTCCTCTCTCACACAATCAATCCATCGCTTTTTTGCCCTACCGATCGCTCTTCGTCCTTCGACATTCATTCCTAACATTATTTTAACAATGTGACGTTCATACCTTTTCATTACATGTCCATGCCACGCTAACCTACTGCTCCTCATTTTGTCCGTCACGTGTGCTACTTTCAAACTACCTCTTATATACTCATTTCTAATCTGATCTTTCCTCGTCACTTCACACATCCATCTCAACATTCTCAAACTTATGTTGTAAAGGAATTGGCATGGTTTATTTTACGACCGGCCGCCTGCCTGACATCAACCCTCCTTGGGAATTCTTGGCTGAGAAGAAGGTGGAAAGGATTATAGGGGAGATGGATGTACGGATCCGGGGTTAGGGATACTAGTGCCACGTAGTACAGGGAGGGGAGGGTGTGTGACACTAGCAGCTAGAGCAGTCCGGGGTCGCGTACCCGTAGCGGTTCCAGCTAGTTATCGGATAGATATCTAGTGGTACCACCCTCTGGACTACACCTCCAAAACAATAATATTAAATTAGGAATTCCATAATAATATGTGGGTAGCTGTGTGCCGTGAATGAGGTTTTGTGAGATGATGGAAAATAGGCAGATCTTCATACAGTTACCAGCATCAATATATGCTATAACAAAGCGGGCGAAAATATCGTCCTAACGGCCCTAGTAAAAGAGTCGTGTCAGATATGCGCACTTTGTTGTGGCAGATATTTATGCCGGTGAATGTACACGCATAAAATTTGTGTACTTAAAATATTGTCAAGTGTTGTTAGTTAGTTACTCGATCTTATTAAGTACTGAAAGATGAGAATGGAAACAACCGCGTAATTTAAAAATGTAGCTGTGGTGTGCCTGTATGTACATGAACTAGAGTTAATTAAATTAATTGCATTAATTATTAGTTAGTGAGAAAAGCATTCAAATTTGTTTAACTCTAGCTCATACAGGCACACCGCAGCTACATTATTAAATTTCGCGGTTGATTCCATTCTCATCTGTCATTTGCCAGACTCTAGTCGTGGGTCACAAAATCATAGTGATTTTTTTACAACAGGTACGAGAGTCGCGGAGATTGAAATTGAATTGTAACGCTTTTCACCAGCTCTAGTTATGACACTTGTTACAATGAGCCCACAGATGCAGAATAGTTGTTACTGTTCAAATTTATTCAACCTCGAATTGCGCTTAGGCCCTTATAGATTAGGTTTATTTTATTAAAATCAGTGGCTAAAATTAGAAATAATTGAAAAATACAAAATACGTTCCTCATAATTTTGTAAATATGATTAGATAGTTCGATAAAATTAGGGGTAAAAAAAAAGTGGTCCATTGATAATTTTTAAATATTATATCTTCAAACACGACTATATGTTGTTATTGAATAAATGAACTTGAACTTACGAAATGAATATGAAATGACTGTATGTCCGTTGCAGAACCAACGTGCTACCCTGGACAGCAAGCCTCCAGAGAAGGAGGAAGACAAGCACGCGTTGAGGGTGCGGCTGAAGAGTAACGTGACCTTCAACCTTGGAGACGAGGTCCTGAACTGGCGCCGCGTGTGAGTATCTATTTATATACTAGAAGGCGCCCGCAACTTCGTTCGCGGAGGAGAAAAAGTCATATTTGCTGTTTTTTCTTTAGTACAGTCAGGTAAAAAGTAAGGGAGGGTGGTTAACAGTGCATCGGTGGGGAATAGCGGATCATTGCTTATATTTTAGAGAAATAAAAGATTTATATCTTTGTCATGGGACGAATTAAAAGAACGTCTGTAACGTTATCAAAGTGCAAACAAGACAGATATTTAAGTCTATTATTTCTGAAAAATATAGGTAATGATCCACTGTTCACCACCGATCCACTGCTCCCCACCCTCCCCTATCTTATAACCATCTGGTGATACCCAGCTACCCGTGTACCAAAAATATTTAAAATTTGTTTAGCCGATTTGGTGCGATGAAGCCAACTACAACGACACACACAAACATTTCATTTTTACAACTTTATAATAGTACAGAGGCGTGGCGTCAGGAAAATTACAAGTGAAGCCGAAACGTATAAATTTACTCATATTTAAAGAAAGAGGTGGTTATAAGCCTTTCTTTGGGGAACCCGGTGGGAATCAGGGTTTATGGACACCATGCCAATGTATCGTTTGTCCTAACGCATTTTTTCATGAAACTGTAACCTTTTCAGGATTTTTATAAAACAATCTAATTTAACCTACGAGTAACCTAACCTAATCTATACGATGATCTTTTCAAAAATCCTGAAGAATTTACGTTTTCTGAAAAAAAATTGCGTTATGGCAAACGGTACATTAGGACAAACGACATTAGTGATTCCGAAGGAGACCCGTATATTTATTTATTTGTCTAGTTGTACAAATGAAATGTCTGTACATGTGAAGGTCGTTGAATCGGAATAAATTTGGCATAATAATAAATAAAATAAATGGGGCGTATCCAGGGGCGTATTTACCTTAGGGCCAAGAGGGCCATGGCCCGGGGCGGCAAACAGCCAGGGTAGGCTTAGCAACCCTCGGTGCGCGAGTCCAGCTAAACTTTTTGTCCAGGGCGCCAAATTTCAAAGCCCCTGGACGCATCCTCTAAAGCCTTAGAAACGGGACGCCCCGCCTCTCGCTTGACGGCTGGCAACCCTACGTGCGACGTGCAGTATAGTGCCGTATACATGCTAGTGGAATCGGCCCTTTATTTGCTGACCTTGTTGCAGGAAAGGCGATGAGCTGATAATACCATCGGAGTCCGACGAATCTGACACTACGTCGGACACCGACGACTCAGACGGCGTGTAATCCCCTCCACACGGGACCGATCACATCGGCCGACTTGACCTTGAAGCCACCTAACCAATCAACGTACTCAAGCAACGACTGACCTTGAATTTAGTCGATCGATACGGTCAGAAATTATAATTGACTTGATCAGATCAGCCAAAATGTCTGACTTTGGGAATATCCATTTTTTTTCATTTCATTGGCGTAATCTGAGAATAGACTCGAGGAAACTTTACCATAGTAATAATATAACCAGTGAGCTGCGATTTGGATGCCACTCGAGGTGAATGACCTCAATTATTATGTTACACTCTACAGCAAATAAACCGGGCCACCCATTATCGCTACCATGGCACTGTAATCCGATTTTCTCAAAAATTATAAAACTTACAACTAACAAAGTTTTACGTACAGAAAGTGCGTTTCATGCCGATTATAATTAATGAAAACACATTGGGATTTATGAATTTATTAAGTGTTTAGTATGGAGTTTACAAAATGGCGTCGTTCCAAGGTGGCCCGGTTTATTTGCTGTCCAGTATAGTATGGATATGCCGCGGGATTACGGAATTTGTGTGGAAAAGTAAAATTGTTCCTAATGATCGTTATAAATAATGCTTTATGATGAAACAATATAGTTATTTAATTAAATTATGCAGGTATTTTGTTATAACACCATGTTTATTATGAGTTTTAATAGTAGTTGAATGGAATTATGCCGAAAGTTTTTCATACAAATTGAACGGCACCCCCATATTATCCTTTCTACTTGATATACTAACACAAATATGGATCTCTGTGGTCTGAAATAAACAATTTTTATTTATTTTTTATTTATTTATATACCGCGGTGTGGCGTCCAAAATGCCGATCACAATATAAAAAGCCACATGACTCTTTCATTCAGCAACTCAAAGTTATTCCACCAAGAAGTTACAGGGGGTCGAAAACGAGCCGAATGGCTTTGAGAACAGGATGGTGCTGGCGTGCCTTTTTTGCTTTTTTGCTCGACTTGGCGGAGGCAGTTCTGTGCCCTCAGATCCTTTTCGGGTTCCGTACCAAAAATGGTAAAAAAGGAACCCTTATGGTGCGTCTCTGTCTGTCTGTCTGTTCGACTCCGTCTATTAAAGCGCCATATCTCAAAAACGACTCATGATAGATATTATTTGAAAAAAAAAAATGTAAAGGGCTTGATCTGCACATTTTTAAACATTTTTTTTATCGTGATTAGATTTTATTTATTAAGGAAAATGTGAATAAAAAGAGCATTACCCCCTCTATCACAGAAGTTTACCGAACGAAAATTTTGAAATTTTCACGATATGTAAAGTTTGTACGGAACCCTCGGTGCGCGAGTCCGACTCGCTCTTGGCTGGTTTTTTATCGTGTTGTCGTAGTTCAGCTTTAGCTAAGATCAGAAGAGAGCCTTTTGTACTTGTTCTATACTATGTATTCTCAGCGGCGGATCGTGAATTTGTGGGGCCCTGCTAGTATTGAAGTACTTGATGGTTTTCTTTTAATTTAAAGTTTTTTTTTGTTTGCAATATCGTCTATTGTTTTCAGTGGCGGGGCAAGACCTAAATTTGATGTGGGCAAGACAGATTTCGCGAGGCCCTGTTCTGTGGCGACCGTTTTTTATTTGATTCTCGCTTTGCAGCAATGCATACAATTTTTTGAGGCGCGAGACCTCTTGTATTGCGAGGCCGTAGGCGGCGGCCCACGTCGCCCACGCCTTATGCCGCCACTGATTGTTTTCAATGGGGGCTCGAGGCCCTTTGTATCCAAGGGGGCCCTGGGCTGCAGCCCAAATAGCCTGAAGCGGATCTACTTCAGCCCTGTCTATTCTATTATCAAGGTGTAAAAATTAAATGTTTGTAGGTACATTGAATTGAAAAATATTGTTTTTGGATTTTATGCACGTTTGTATGTGTAGTTGTGGCTTCATCTCGCCAAAACGGCTAAACGGATTTCAAATATTTTTGGTACTCGGGTAGCTGGGCATCTACAGAAGGTTTAAAGGACACTATTTACTCGACTATGCTGAAGAAAAAGAGAGGGTTATGACTTTTACTCGTCCGCTGACGAAGTCGCGGGCACCACCTAGTAATTTATAAATTATATTCTGTTTCTGGATGAATTAATCTAGTCACGTGGTTTTTTGTATTATTTTGGATTCTGCCTAGAGTCTAGATTATGACGCGTAAAAATCGTTAAGTACATGATTTGCCATTAGACTAAGTTTTAGCTGTACTTTTTACACAATAAATATTTTATAAATACGTTGTTTGGTTCTCATTTCATTTTTAGGGTTCCCTACCTGAAAAAGAAAATAACGGAACAACGGAATCCTTATAGGATCACATTTTTGTCCATACCTATGTCCGTCCGTCTGTCTCTTGTCAGTTAAGACCCTTTTACTCAAGAACGCGTGGAGGTATCAAGTTGATATTAACATCAAATACTTATGTTTGCGGTTCTTTGAAGCTGTAAAAAAATCATGCGTCTAAGTCAACGCAAACCAAAGATATAGTTATCCATAAAGGTATTTATTATCAAAATGGCGTACCTACATGGAAAACCTATGAGGTACTTCTTGTTGCCCTAGAAACTTCAAATCTTACTTTTTTTATGTCTGTGTGTCAGTGACCGAAATAAAACGACTCTACAGCGCGTACTTTTTGTTTAGGAGTAGGGTTCGGCTAACACTGGACATAGATACGGGCGTTTTTAGCGTATGTTTTGAACAGAACCGTTGGTGCATGAGTACAACTCGCACTTGGCCGGCTTTTAATTTAGTATGGTAGCAAACCAATAAAAGGTGCAACTCAGCGTTTCGTGGAAAATCAGATGAGTTACTCCAAAGTTCGCATAGTATCATTCCCCTCCCTCTCACGTTAGTGACGTTAGTCTATATTTGTGTGAGCGGGACTGTACGATACGAACTACAAATTTCGAAGATCGGTGTAAGCCTTGAGGTCGATCAATTTTAACATAGGCAAAACCTTTATACTGAACGCAAAACGAGCTGGCGATCGATATTATACTGCTATCTCTTTCACACCTGTTAAAACCACGTAAGTGTGAACGAGATAGTATTATGATTCTGAAAGGTGCACAGGGATATATACTTTGGCGGAAGGTAATGCATCTGTATGCCATTTCCAGTGTTTTAATGCCCTAAGATTCTCGAACAAGTTGCAGTGATTGCATGTTCATAAAGGCGATTGTACACTTTCTGAGATTGCGCGGTCATGCATACATTGTTGTTTTAAGTATAAGTGCTCAATATTAAGGTACGTTGGAAAAAAATCATCATGCAACCAAAATTAATATATCCTACTGTTCATTTTTTTAAACATGATTAATATTTAATGTGACTCATTTTATTGAAGATGTAATATACTTTGCAACAACAGTGGTCAAATGACTTAAAAAGTTAATTGGTCTTATTTTTAATATTATCACTAAACAAATATTATTTTTACATTTTGCAGTTAACCGTTTGGGTAGTGTTCATTGTGCACGGCCCCTAAATTTTTACTCCTGTCAACACTGATCTTCCACGTTCTCTTGACAAACTTCACTCAGATCAGTTTTGACGTGACACGAACGGAGTCGGTCGACGAAAATGTTTTCAATAAAAGTATTATTCTGTGCGTTATTACTATGCTTCACAGTGCGTGCCAACAGCCAAACGGTGCACAGACGGTTCGAGTACAAATATTCATTTAAACCGCCGTATTTGGCCCAAAAAGACGGGTCTGTTCCCTTCTGGGAGTATGGAGGCAGTAAGTAATCTGACTTTTCTTATTATTTTTACCGTTACTAGGTGATATTCCACATTGAAGGTTAATCTAAGTCATTGTCTAAATATATTTCTCGCTGTGGTTTTAATATTTTAAGTCACAAAAGCGTTTAAAATAAGCAATTTTAGTTTATTGTTACGCTTGTTATCACGACAGCTAGACACGTCAGTAAAATCTGTCAGGCGAGACAGAGACAGTCGAATACGATTTGCGTTTGGTGCGAGTGTGATAGTCGATTGTCAAAATCGTGTTTTTTGCCTTCCAACTCGACAAGGCTGGCAGGGTGTGAAATTACCCGCTTCTTGTATGAAAATGAGGCTCATTAGTGAAATGCAGTCTATAAATAGCGTTCATAATTCGGTTATGCTAAAATTAATATGTAAGAAACCTTAAGCTGTTGATATCTGCTAAGAAACAAACAGGAATAAAAAGTAGTTAAAGGTTTTAATTTTAAAGCATAAACATAAACATGTTGATCAACCATGACTAACTGATTATTTTCACGATTTCATAATAGAAAACATTGTGTATCAGCAGAGGTTTATTCAGCGTTAATAAATGATAAAATTCTCACTTAGTAATTTTATAATCTACATATCACCAGTTACATATATTGAATTCCGCATTAGCTAAGCTAGCAAATTCGTGACTCTGGGGTGCAAATAAAGGTACTAAATTCATGGGTGTGTAAAACCTCAAGTACTAATATTTTAGCAACTACAAAAATCTGCAGAACTTCTTCAAACAAGTGTACAAAATGATCAATATTTCCCGTTACAATTCACATCTAATAAAGAGAAACTGAATTCCAAATGTAGGAAATCCCAATATTATCAATTTGTTGCCTAATTGTCTTGAAACATAGCTAAGAAGCCAGCTATGCAATACAAAACATTCATCTAGTGGATAATAAAATGCGTAGTCGAAATCTTCATGAGATTGAGCTTATCCTATGCTACACAATACAATTTAAGAAATTAATTCTAGTCCAAACCACTCAGGATTGGAACTCCTATCCAGCATCTGTATTTCCATTGGCCTACTAGCCATCTTAAAAACCTGGAAAAATCTTAAACTTTTTTTATGGTTAGATGAGGTCTCAATTTTATTATTAAGTGCCCCAGGGCCCCCATTTTGTTTTTAACTGCTGAAAGGTGCTTTTGTATGTCCCTTTGCCTCTTGTTGCTCTTGAACAGACCATTTTCGAGGAGGTGAAATGGCGCCAGAGAAAGCAAGGCTCAGATGTTGGAGGGCCCTCCATTCCTAAGTGTGCTTTTATAACTAGCTTGAATACACATTTTCCAGTGTGGTGTGGTCCCCATCGTAGACCATCACTTTCTGTCTGGTGAGACTACTATAGGCCCTCGCATCTATTGCAGATGATTTATGGTGTAATGTTCGGGATACATTGGTTTTGGTGGCTGATAGGCCTGACGAGAGAATTGTGTGGCTAAGGTGATGCAAACCCATTCTCCATATAAAATGGTAGATTTTCACAAGTAATGCAGAATCAAATTGACTATTGTTCAAACACACATTTACTAATAGCTAATTAAAACTTGCTTGTTGTTGCGAAATTAGCATTATTGGCAAATGTTTGCAGTTTTGTGATGTTGCTGTTTGCAGAAATAAAAGTCAACCTTTTAAGAAATATATTAATGTAGGTCATATGTATTTATTGATATGTCGTCAATATGTCAGGTTAACAATATGAATAGTTGAATTCTTGACCGACATATTAAATAAGCTCCTTATGATGAATAAGAAAAATAGTTTGATGACCAGTTTAGCTCAGCGAGAGTAGCATTGCCTGCAAAGCTGAAGGGCCTGGGTTCAAATCCTGGTAAGGGCAAATATTTGTGTGATGAGCATTTAAGTGACTGAGTCTTGAATGATTTCTATGTATAAAAGTAAATACATCTATTAGATATATCATCTAGTAACCATAACACAAGCCTTATTGAGCTTACCATGGGACTAGTTTGATTTGTGTAAACTTGTCCTGTAATATTTATTTATTAAAACCAAAGGTCCCATCGCCAACTAGAAGCAACACACAATATAGATATATACAGACACATATCATGCAATAGATTTAGATCCTGTGCCAATAAAAGGGGCCGAAATAAGAGAGGTTAATAGCCAGCAGTGTGAACAGACAGCAATCAACTTTTAATATGATTACTAATTAAGCTCATTTGATCGCGATGTTGCCATATATGTAGGCAAGTTTCGCGTGGCTATTGATGATCAAAGTGACAGCTACTACTCACTAAAGTCGTCCTTTTTTGGTAAAAATAATAGTTACCATTTCATTAAAAGGTATAATTTTCACAGAGAAGCGAAAGTTATTCAACTTCGATAAAAAGCCATAGCCACCTTTTTTTCGTCAGCATAGTTGGGTAAAAAGTATTCTATAACCATTTGCGTATGGGTATACAGCTACCCGTGTGCCAGAAAAAGTTGAAATGCGTCTAGCCGATTTGGCGTGATGAAGCTACAACAACACATATAAACAAAAAAAAATAAAAAATTGTTACAGTGACCCCTAAATAGTCTGTTACAATTTTTTTTTAAATATCTTCAGTGTACATTTCATTTTCACAACTTTATAATAGTATAGAAATCGAGAAAACTAGTTTTTTTTGCTGAATTTGACTTGGTTTCATATATAGGTATATTTGACGACCGGTTTGGCTCAGTGGGAGTAACGTTGCCTGCGAAGCTGAGGTCCTGGGTTCAAATCCCGGTAAGGGCAAATATTTGAGTGATGAGTATAAATATTTGTTCCTGAGTCTTGGATATTTTCTATGTATATAAATAATATATCTATTAAATATATTTTCGTCTAGTCCCCATAACACAAGCCTTATTGAGCTTACCATGGGACTAGTTCGATTTGTGTAAAATTGACCCGTAATATTTATTTATTTATTTATTGTTCATAGGTTAAAATCTTTCGGATTCCTCGCGGCACCGTGTGTATTATAGCACGAGTGGCAAAAACAACTCTAAATACGGCCCTAAGTATAGCGAAATGATGTACTTATTATTTTACGTCCGCAATATTAATCATCACATTGTACTGTATGTCAGAAGTGGGAGTAGGTTACCATTTATAGCCTTGATTAGTTTCACGTTGTAAATGTTGATTACGTTTAATTATTTATCGATAAGGGTCGTAAATTATGACAGTTTATCATTTGTACAGTTAATGTAGTAGCTGATTTAGGAGGAACTTGGGTTGATGTTTCGTGCATTGATGAATGGACATTCATCATCATCGTATTAGCCCAAGGACGTGTATTGTTGGACAAAGGTCTCCCCCAAGAATCTCTATAACGAGATAATAATGAAATAATGATCTTTATTCTGTAAGTAGGCCGCAAGGGCACTTTTACAAGTCTGACTCTAAGGCGTTTCCCAAGAGGAGACCACTGAGGAGAAGGAAGCCGAAACAAACTCAACAGTCAGTAATTTTTTCGAAATAACTCTAATATCTATTACAATATTTGTACTTACACAGGCAACGGTATACATAATATATATGTAGATAATTTATAATACTTAACTACATAGAAAATATCCAAGACCCAGGAACAAACATTCGTGCTCATCACACAAAAACTTGCCATGGCCGGGATTCGAACTCGGGACCGCTAGCTTCGTAGGCCGTTGTACAACCCACTAAGTCAAACGTGTCGTTGACTCATTGCATAGTTTTCCAAGAAAAGATATCAAAACTTATAAAACTAAAAAAAAAATAGAATATGAAAAAGCAAAATATGATTTTTTATTTAAAACAACTTACATATTTTGATATGCCACCTCATAAGAACAGTGTCCCGGTAAAAGTAAATTATTTGGTTTCTGTTTTGTGCAATGCATTTTTGTCTGTTAAATAGTCATCTACCGTATAATACGCCTTTGCTATAAGAGACTCTTTTAAGTACTTTTTGAGAGCTGGAAACGGTAATTTTAAAGCATCATCTGGTAGCTTATCGGTTCATCTTGTTGGGGGCCTTCCCTTGACCACCTTGATTCTTCTGTGCATCTCCTCTTTTTAGGGTTTCGTACCCAAAGGGTAAAAGTGGACCCTATTACTAAGACTTCGCTGACTGTCTGTCGGTCCGTCTGTCTGTCACCAGGCTGCATCTCATGAACCGCGATAGCTAGACAGTTGAAATTTTCACAGATGATGTATTTCTGTTGCCGCTATAACAACAAATACTAAAGACATAATAATTTTGTTATCTCAATTATGTTATGTCTTTCTGTCTATATCAATAACCAATATAAAATGATCGAAAACCGCTTACATTTTGTTCAGGAGTAGGGCTCTACTAACACTGGATTTTCATAGTTGAACCCTCGGTGTTTATTATATATAATTTAATACGGAGTTTATATGGCCGGAGTGCACTATATATACACGAGTATATATGTTGGGCCTCGCTGTCAAATCGTAATAATATTTTGATATTTTGTTAAGAAAAGCGTATACCCTATTCGTTTACAATTTCTTTCTTTTATCTTCAGATGCGATAGCCTCAGGCGAGAGTGTGCGACTGGCGCCATCGCTGCGCAGCCAAAAGGGTGCCATATGGACCAAGCAGCCCATCAACTTCGACTGGTGGGAGGTCGACGTAATGTTCAAGGTCACCGGCAGGGGGCGCATTGGTGCCGACGGTCTGGTGAGTTCCTTGGTTACTATACAGGGTGATCAATCCAAATGGGTCAGTATGGAGAACTCAGAAACAATGAGATATAGCGAAATCTGTTCTTAGGAACCATGGCGTCGATTTTTAATTCAATAATAATGGCGTTCAATTTTTTTTAACACTAGAGATAATTAATCTTTGCACCCAGGAAAATAGCTACATTTCGAACATTTACTTAAAAAATATTATTATCTTATTTTTGTTTTTTTTCTTTCAATTGTTTATACAAGATTCCATTAAAAATGTGTTCCTTGTGACTTATGATTCGCACCATCAACAATAAAAACAAAAAGTTGCAGAATTTATAACATTGTTTAGGTACATAGATTTTGACCAGGTTTGATTCCTGGTTATGTATGAGTTAAAAAAATTGAATGCCATTATTATTAAATCTAAAATCGACGCCATGGTTCCTAAGAACAGATTTCGCTATCTCTCATAGTTTCTGACTTCTCCATACTAACCCATTTGGATTGATCACCCTGTATACCGCGCGATAGTCTCAGGCGAGAGTGGAGCCAAAAGGGCGCCATATGGACCAACAGTCCATCTATTTCGACTGGTGGGAAGTAAACGTCACTAATTACAGCCAAGTGTTTAAAAGTTAAGAAAACATATAAAAGTAAAAATATAAAAGAAGAAAAAAAAATAGGATTTTTAGCGTTCCGTACCCAAAGGGTAAAACGGGACCCTATTACTAAGACTTTGCTGTCCGTCTGTTTGTTTGTCTGACACCAGGCTGTATCTCATGAACCTGTCTAGACAGTTGAAATTTTCACAGATGATGTATTTATGTTGTCGCTATTACAACAAATATTAAAAACGGTATAATATTATGTCTGTCTGTCTATATCAGTAACCATTATAAAATGATCAAGCACCGCGTACATTTTGCTTAGGAGTAGGGCTCTGCTAACACTGGATTTTCATAAATACGGCCATTTGTAGCGTATATTTTGTACGGAACTCTCAGTCCGATTTGCACTTGGCCGGTTTTTATTTAAAACAACCTACGTACGTTTGATATTCCATCTTATAAGAACCGTGTCCCGGTAAAAGTTAATTGTTCGGTTTCTGCTTTTGGCCATGCATTTTTATCTGTTAAATAGTCCTCTACCCTATAATATTCCTTTGCAATTAGAGATTTTTTAAGTACTTTTTGAGAGCTGGAAAAGATGATTTTGAAGCATCATCTGGTAACTTATAAAAAAGTATACGTTGGCCTACGAATGATTTGGCTACTTTACGAACGCGGAACTTTCTAATGGTGTTTTATTTTTTAATAGCGTCGGCCCGCGACTTCGTCCGCCTTAAATTCGTTTATCGCGGATAAGGGCATTTTCCGGGATAAAAAGTAGCCTATGTCCTTCCGCGGGACTTAAACTATCTCAATACAAAATTTAATCCAAATCGGTTCAGCGGTTTAAGCGTGAAGAGGTAACAGACAGACAGACACACTTTCGCATTTATAATATCATTATGGATTATGGATTTATAGTATTAAAATTGTGGTTATCTGAATTCTTAGTAAAAGAGTCTAGGTTCTTAATAAAATAAAATAAGTAATATTCTCATAAATATTTTGGGGCGCTATGGTCTTTAAAAAGTTCTCTTAAGGAGTCACGGGATTTCAGGTTATACATAGAACGAATCGCTATGCCTCATATATGTTAGCTGCTTTGCCCCAAACTTGAATACCGTACGACATTATACTATAAAAATAACTATGATAAACTAAGCTAGTAGTGTCAACATTAGACAATTGTCATTTTTTTCTAATAGCGTAAGCTGCCGAACTTAATTTACCGGCAAGTACTGCTAAATGGGGACTCCATTGCAAGTTCTTGTCCAGTGTTATACCTAAGAATAATGCCCTATCCACCATTTCTAAACATTCACCATTGAGCGATATAGTAGAATCCACTGCTCTAACATTAGGTAAAGCAAATCTAACACATTTCGTTTTCTTAGCATTCAATAGCAGGTTATTAATAGTAAACCAGTCAAGTACTTTAACTAGTACACTATTAATTTAGGCATATTCTGTTGTTTTCTGGTCAACTTTGAAAATTAATGATGTATCATCAGCAAATAGTACAATATCACAAAGATTATCTACTATAGATGGTATGTCATTTATATAAACAGACAGATGTTTAGAAAAGATCGCTATTTAGCGATAAGACCGCCTGCTCTTTACCTCTGCTTATTCGAATATTATTGTCATGTTCTGTATTTTTGTGTATCTGAGGTGTGCAATAAAGAGTATTTGTATTGTTTAGAAGAAACTATTAGTTGACAGTGCAGTTTGTTGTTTATTTGGTATCAGTGCGAAAAACTGAAGTTATGTGCGTGACCTCAACTCTGGTGCCTCTATGTATACAGCAAGCGACTCAGGTAAACAGTAACCTTTATAAGTATATTCCTTCCTGTTCAGGCGTTCTGGTACACGACGGCCCGCGGGGACTACACCGGCGAAGTGTTCGGCTCCTCGGACCGGTGGAACGGCCTGGCCGTCATTTTCGACTCGTTCGACAACGACAACAAGCACAATAACCCTTACATCATGGCCGTCGTCAACGACGGGACCAAAGTCTTTGACCACAAGAGGTGAGTGACATTACCGTGAGGCACTGGTCCCACCGCGGCGAGAAAGCGAGCAACTATCGACTATTTTCACGCACAACTCGCTCAAGAAACGCACAATAGATGTAGACTCCGTGTCAATAAAAGAGATACATATATGAGAGCCCAAGTAACAAAAGGTTCTATAACTTAGGCATTATATGACCAAACAGTGATATAGTAGGCCTGTAATGGTAACCATTGTGACTGCTTGTACTATAAAGGTTTTTAATAGAGCGTTATGGTTCTATAAGATTAAAGAGCATTTAAGTTCTATAATTTAGCTCTACGCTTAAAGAACCATACAATAGAATGTTTAAAGTGTTGCACTGTAATAGATATGTAAAAAGCAAATATAGCACTATATAATACTATAGACGACTTTACTGACACTCTTATGTACCTATTTTGTACTAATAATGCGTCAAACTTTTATAGTACTAGTATTGAAGCAGTATCGTAAAGGCTGTTACAGAATCAATCTGCACTATAAAAGGACTTTGCATGACCATTACGTAACGGCAGTATGAACAGCCAGCGATGAATAATAATATATATATATATATATCTTTATTTCAGAATTAATTTTCCATATTAATTAATTATTATATTATTAATACATGTGTATCTTTTACTAACACAGGATCTATATCTTTTGTTTGTTTCTTGGGCGAAAAAATAGCCGATATCTAATCACTTCCTCGCCCTTGGTGGGACCAGTGCCTGAATCTGAGTAAGTAGAAGATCTTCAAAACTAAGCCGGATTTGCCTGGGGTTCTTTTAAATTTTTGCTCGTAATGATCTTAGGAATGCGTGGTTAAAATCTTTGCCATTGCTCGCGGGCACCATGTATATTGCACTAGAAGGTGCCCGCAACTTCGTTTGGGGTAAGGAAAAGTCATAACCCTTTTTTATTCAGCGTAGCCGGGTAAAAGGTAATCCAACTACACTCTACAAAAAAGGGTTCGCTGACGAAGTTCCGGGCTTCTAAAATGTAAATAAGTTTCTTTTGGGCTTCATAATACATGCCGCTTAAAAAGTTCGCCAACGTAAAAAACAGATTGAGAACCATTGGTACTTATAGATTAACTATTCGTGGTTGTATGGACACATCTTCTTTCTCTTTCTATTCCCTGTGAACCGTTCCTCTTCTATGATTGAAATTTTAACGCATACTTATCTTGATCCCGACGATGCTTAAATCTTGTTGTTTTATATTTCTTGATGGTTTGATATAACTTTATAAGAGACTAGAAAGTGACCGCAACTTCATTCGCGGAGGAGAAAAAGTTATAAGCCCGCTTTTTTTCTTCAGCTTAGTCGGATAAAAAGTATCCTATAACATTCTGGAGATACCCAGCTACCCGTGAACTAAAAAGTATTGAAATCCGTTTCGTCAATTTGGCGTGATGAAGACGCAACGACACCTACAAACATATAAAATCATATTTTGCCCTTCAGTGACCTCCAAATAGTCCCTGTAAATATATATTTTTAAATATCTTTTATGTACAGACATTTATTTATTTAAACTTTATTGCACAAAACAAAAGTAAGTACAAATAGTGAACTTAATGCCAAAAGGCATTCTCTACCAGTCAACCATAGGGCCAAACAGAGAAGCATGAAAATGGTGCAGTGGGGAAAAACATTCAGTACTGAGAGCGTTAGGACACACAAGCAAATAATGCATACATAATTGCTTATACCTATACTATATATGGTATACAATATATATTTATTACATATAAATAATAAATACAAAATATACCAGCTACTGCATGGAAGATGGACGCTACTTGAGTTCTTGTTCCAGCAGATGCCTACGTAGCATCCGCTTGAAAACTACCTTGCTTGGGGCTTGTCTGATAGAAAGAGGGAGCGACATTTCATTTTTACAACTTTATAATAGTATAGATGAGAGCACTTCAAATCAAGTCACATTTTAGTAAAAAGAGATGTAATTTGAGAAGGTTTTTCTTATGACGTCGGCTAAAGTCGTAAACCTCGTAACTCCATCGAATCACATTTTTAGAAGGCCCAAAAAATTTAACTTTACCCATATGGCGGTCGGTACATGCAAGGTTTTCTATTTCGGTTTTTTAACTTAAACGGGTTTTTCCTAGCATTTAAGAGTTTTGCCATTATATGCGTTCAGACTTTAACTATCTAAAAGTGTCAAAACAAAATGGAGTTACGAGGTTTGCGACTTTAGCCGACGATAAGGAGACCAGTTATTTAATTGTTAGTGAAATTAAGACAAATTTAAATATGTATATAAGTTTTTTTTGGGCTTCATAATACCTACATGCCGCTCTTAAAAACTCCATCGTCAAAAAAGTTTGAAAACCTCTAGTATAGATGTTACTTTGTAAGGTATTTATTTATAGGACACTGACACCGTCAATAAATGTATTTGATTTTAAATATCGAATGTGTGTATTTATTTATAGGACACTGACACCGTCAATAAATGTATTTGAATTTAAATATCGAATGTGTGTATTTATTTATAGGACACTGACACCGTCAGTAAATGTATTTGATTTTAAATATCGAATGTGTGTATTTATTTATAGGTCACTGACACCGTCAATAAATGTATTTGATATTAAATATCGAATGTGTGTATTTGTGTTGCAGCGACGGCTCTACGCAGATGCTGTCGGGCTGCCTGCGCGACTTCCGCAACAAGCCGTTCCCGACGCGCGCGCGCATCGAGTACTACCAGAACACGCTCACTGTACACTTCCACAACGGTAATATACATTTTCTCCAACTTGCTCGGAAATGTTCCCATTAATGTAGTAAAAACACACCGCGAAGTCCATCGTTATATACGTTGATACGATAATCAATTTAAAAAAAAGTGGCATTACTTCCCGGACAGGCCTGGGAAGTGTACATTATTGTGCAGGGTTTTACTTTTAATTTCATCCAAGACTTTGAAAATTCACCATACAGCCAATAGTAACGTACAAAAACCGAGATTAAAAAAAAACTTTAACTGTTTTCTGCGTTTAGTTAATGCATGGTTAATGCCAATAATAATCGAAAAAAAAAACAATTATTATTGTGCCCAAATCAAAATACAGTTTATTTAGTCTTGATGATCTTCTGGGACTGATCAATATTTTGTAGCAATGGTAGGTATGTTTTTTTAAATATTGTGCGTTTAGGAATTGCCGATTCAACTAAAAGTAATATTGCATTTATTTGTTTTAACTATTGCTATGGGTTTACTTTTTATTTATTTTATTACTATATTTCATGTGGAACCAAATATACAATTCGAACCCAAAAGTTTTAACTATAGTATCCTTAAAAAAAAATTAAGGCGGGAACGTGAACTTCGTTTTGTCAAAGATTGTCTGTCATGTTTAGGTCGTGTTATTTTTACGAAAATAAGTTACATAAACATGTGTCTCATTTCCTCGCATATTTGGAGAAAAGCAGTATACATGCCTCGGCAGGAATGTCATCAATTGAAGAACTCGGCTACGCCTCGTTCTTCAAAACCGTACTCATCCACGAAATGACTTTTCCCGGCCTCTGCAGGAATATACGATAATTGTATAAAAAAAAAACCATTTAAACGGATTATATCGCGTATATTATCCCGATAACTTTTCGGGGTCGACTCAAATGAGATAATATACGCGATATAATCCGTTTAAATTATTTTATTTAAATGAGTTATAATCGCGTAAACAGAAAAAATAATATACATTAGTTGTAGGTAGAAAAATCCTAAATATCAATATTTTTATTTATGATCCAATTTGAAATAAATCAATGTAGAATACCACAAGTAAAAAAACAAAGAAATTTCTATAATTTATGGCAAGAAGTGCAGTTATAAACGTATGCTTTAATTTTTCGCGCGAAAATAGACCTACCGTTCTAACGACGTCACACCTGTCTGACATTTGACATAGTTGTGACTGTCTTTCATAGTCTTGCACTGATTACGATTTTTAAGATTTTTTCTTGTGTAAAGGTACCGTAAACTCTGTAAAATGGACAATATATCAACATCAGATGGTCATAATAGTCGGCAGTGTCACACTTCTTCTTTATGGAGATTGATTACGTCATAACAGTGCCACTGGCCCATGCCGTGAAAAGAAAAATGTGTTGATAAATGTTTTATGTCGTTGTGTCCATCTACTTCAACAAAGTTTCCAAATACATTCGATTTGCAACCAGATAACGTTTACCTTGACGACTATAAGTTGTCATAACAGAAGTGACGTCACTGGACGCTGATTGCGGATTAAAATACGTTCCGTTTCACGTAACTTCATTTTAAAATTATTATTAAATATCGAAATTAATAACTGAAATAAAAACATTTCAGCGGGCTTCCTTTATTTTTTTACTTTTAAATCACATAATGTTCATGTTAAATAATAGCGACCCAGGAAACCGTTAGTACGCATAGTAAAATGCAATACCGCATTGATGGCACGCAACGTTAACGTAATGGCCCCAAAACTAAAATAAATTACCTACAACTTTACAAAATACGGACACTAAAAGGTTCAAGCATTTGCTCTCAAGAATACTTGTAGATAAATGTTATTATAATGTTAATGATTATTTTAATGATGCTGACCTTGACTTTGGAAAATAAAAAAATGTAATCTGTTTTGAATTGTTATCATGTTTTGACATTAAAATTTAATTTTCTTTATTTTAATTATTGATTGTATTAGTTTAGGTTAACAATAATTAATGTTTTTCGTATGCCAAAAGGCGCATCATGGAATCGCTGCGTATTTTCCTACCATTGTCACCTGATTTTACCTGTGATGACGGAATAAAGACTATTCTAATCTATTCTATTCCAAATAGTCCGTTACAATCACTTTTTTGTGTTACAAGACTTATTGAGCTTACCATGGGACTAGTTCGATTTGTGTGAAATTGTCCCGTATTATTTATTGAACGGTGTGGCGTCCAGGAATGAGCAACAACGAGGCGGACTACGAGCTGTGTTTCCGCGCCGAGAACGTGGTGCTCCCCCGCGGCGGTCTCTTCGGGCTGTCGGCGGCCACCGGCGGGCTCGCCGACGATCACGACGTCGTGCATTTCCTCGCCACGTCACTGCACAGCACGCAGCAGGCCGGTGAGTACTCACACTGCTTATACCCAATTTTGAGAACAGGCAACATTCCCAGTGGCATGCAATCCATGTAGGCACAAAGGCATTGCCTACCCTGAACGGCCAAGGCTTCATACGTCGTCGCTGCATAGTTCGCAGTAGGTCGGTGAGTACTCACACTGCTTATACCCAATTTTGAGAACAGGCAACATTCCCAGTGGCATGCAATCCATGTAGGCACAAAGGCACTGCCTACCCTGAACGGCCAAGGCGTCATATAGGCACAGATAAACTGCCTACCTTTGCCAAGAACTCTGTCCAGGTCGCTGCACAGCACGCAGCAGGCCGGTGAGTATTCCACACTGCTTGTACCCAATTTTGAGAACAGGCAACATTCGCAGTGGCGTGCTGTCCATGTAGGCACAAAGGCACTGCCTACCCAGAACCGCCAAGGCGTCATATAGGCACAGATAAACTGTCTACCTTTGCCAAGAACTCTGTCCAGGTCGCTGCACAGCACGCAGCAGGCCGGTGAGTATTCCACACTGCTTGTACCCAATTTTGAGAACAGGCAACATTCGCAGTGGCGTGCTGTCCATGTAGGCACAAAGGCACTGCCTACCCAGAACCGCCAAGGCGTCATATAGGCACAGATAAACTGTCTACCTTTGCCAAGAACTCTGTCCAGGTCGCTGCACAGCACGCAGCAGGCCGGTGAGTATTCCACACTGCTTGTACCCAATTTTGAGAACAGGCAACATTCGCAGTGGCGTGCGGTCCATGTAGGCACAAAGGCACTGCCTACCCAGAACCGCCAAGGCGTCATATAGGCACAGATAAACTGTCTACCTTTGCCAAGAACTCTGTCCAGGTCGCTGCACAGCACGCAGCAGGCCGGTGAGTATTCCACACTGCTTGTACCCAATTTTGAGAACAGGCAACATTCGCAGAGGCGTGCGGTCCATGTAGGTAGTGCACCTACGCTGAACGGTCAAGGCTTCATACGTCGTCGCTGCATAGTTCGCAGTAGGCCGGTGAGTACTCACACTGCTTATACTCAATTTTGAGAACAGGCAACATTCCCAGTGGCATGCAATCCATGTAGGCACAAAGGCACTGCCTACCCTGAACGGCCAAGGCTTCATACGTCGTCGCTGCATAGTTCGCAGTAGGCCGGTGAGTACTCACACTGCTTATACCCATACGAGCTGTGCTGCCGCGCCGAGAGCGTATATTGCGTCGCCTAAATTGAACTAGTTGTAAGATCAGGGACTGATTTTACTAAATTAAACTGTGGGAGAGCTGTGACACCTAACACCCTAACAAAGAACCCTAGCGCCCTACAGCCACCACAGAGTATTATAAATACATATAAATAAGGTCGGGATGTCTGCACCATGCGACCTAAAGGCGCGTCCGCTGCCTCGAAAATCTAACAAAACATTGTTTGTCCAACATGTTAGCAAAACTTCCCGTCTGTTGCAACAACGTTTTTGTGAGCCAAAACATTGTTGACGCACAAAAGTCAAAATAAATTCTGACAAAGAAGATCCGAGATGTCGTTGGGATAACGTGTTATCCCAAACGGTCAAACACGAAATGAAATCTGCACCCCCCTCCGCAGGCGAACGCGGGGAATGTTTTCCATCTGTCGCAGCAAACATGTTTGAGTGTTTTTGCTAACCAAAGCATTTAGGCCACGCCCCTTTTATGTTAGAATAACATGTTAGGTGTTAGAAAAACACAAAAACACTTCGCAGCGGACCCGGCTTAAGTTAACAGACGGGAAGCTTAAGCTTTTAGTTAACAGAAAGGGTGTGAAGAGGGATTTTCCCACTGCAAACTACACCGACTCATGTGGCTGATCGTACTATACTAGCCCCCAACCAAAGTGAGGACTGCGACCATAAAACCCTTGAGCTCGCGGTATCAGTTTCCCATTGTTTGTCACGGAGCGAGTCGAGACCTATAGTGCAGGTAGTAAACCCACATTGAGGAATGTCGATATTAGGGATAAGTTGAGTGAGTTAATACATTTTATGTGCATGAATTCAATATTATATATTATATAATAATAATGACAATGGCATTACGCTATAACATAATATTTTTAATGATTTTGACAACATAGGCTAAAAAAATGTACATATGACAAATAAATAATTTATACAATTTCTTAATTTAAGTACTTACACTACTAACTTATAAAAAACAATATATAACTAATTAAATATCTTCGTTGTCACTGTCGTCATCACGGTTATTATAAATGGTCGGGAATCTACTAAGCATGCCTTTTTAGAATAAGTTTACGACATTGCAGGTTAATGTCACCTTCCAACTTGGTTACATGGTTATTACAAAAACCTTCCATTGCGATGGTTTTCAGTAGGTATTCGTGTAGTGAATGAGGAATACATTACAAGCATAATCCTTTTATAGTAAACAGACTAATTACTCACGTTAGAACGTGAAAATAAAATATGTAATTTGATAATTACCATGCACCTCATTAGGTTATTACGTTTAGTAATTTATGAAAACACTAATCATTCAATAACTATGCAATTCAATCCTTTTGCAGTAAACAGTGTAATTACTTACGTTGAAAGATGATAATAACATTAGGTATGTGATTTGATAAATACCCATCTTTAAATTATTAATAATATATAATGTACTCCATTCGGTTATTACAAAACAAGAACCTCACTTAGGAAGACAATAATCACTGAATAACTAGGCAATAATAGTTTAAAAAATTAAATTATTAAAATTACATCGACGTTTAAAACATTTCGTAATCGTCACATTCCCATCACTACGACCGCTGAGTTTTATTGCACCTCACCCGAATTTTATGGCCGCAGTCCTCACTTTGGTTGGGGGCTAGTATAATGGTTAAGGGTGTCTTGACCACAGTAGGAGGATGCAATGTCTAAATGAAACAGTGTTTTCGACGAAAATATGAAGACTGTTTATTTACAATTTCTTATTACTATTTTTACATAAATAGGTTCATAAATGTGGGTATCTCTACAATGCGTTGTTTGTATATTTTTACAATTCATCAATATGTGAGCTGATATTTCTTGCGCTGCAGCCTCTTGCCCCAGTTGTACTCTACTGAGGTGTCTATATTGAGTCGATGTTTACGGCACGTGAACACTAGCTTTAAGTTTTTTTTATATGTTTTTGTTATTTGTAGTTCACAGTGCCTTGGTTTTTAGTGTAATGCTGTGTAACTTTTGAATAGTAAAAATTAAATAAAAATAAATTGCAAACCGCACATCCTGTACAACCTTCATCCGTCATAATGATAACCGAGTATTGTATTAAATTCATACTGTCATAATATTTTCCATACTGTCATATTACGTGCGCTTTATTAGGACTCAACTTATCAATATTTGCTATGGATTTTTTAAGCACTTCAGATAATGTATTTACACTTTTAACTTTGGTTGTATTTTTAGACATGAATGAATTTTATTCGACGTATATTCGTTAATAAATATAAAAGGCCGAAGAAGGTTTATATCTAGACGTAAATAAAAATAGGGTCTCCTTCGGAATCCCTAATGTCGTTTTTCCTAATGTATCGTTTGCCAAATGTTTAATTTGCCATAACGCATTTTTTTCAGAAACTGTAAACTTTTCAGGATTTTTTAAAAGATCTTCGTATAGATTAGGTTAGGTTAGGTTTGTTTTATAACCATCCCGAAAAGTTTACGGTTTCTGAAAAAAATTCGTTATGATAAATGATACATTAGGACAAACGATACATTAGGTCAAATTACGTTAGGGATTCCGATATAGATCCTAAATAATAATGTCTGGAGGTAATAATCGTGAAGTATTTATTTTATAGTAAAAAATATTTTTGTATATTTACGTGTGCGACACTCGTATTAAAAAAAAACCGATTCAGTGACCTCTAAATAGCCCGTTAAATGTAGAGACATTTAATTTTTACAAAAATATAAAAAAAAAAATCTAATTTTTAAACCGATATGTAAAGATGGATGGATATTTGGATAAGATGGACAGAAGAAGTGACGGTGTGGTTTTTCCAGGTGGACAACAGATCAGCAATGATGAGCAGCAGAAGCTGTCGCAGGAGTACCAGGAGTATCAGCGAAAGCTCGACCAGCAGAAGGAGGACTACAGGAAGGAACACCCCGACGAGGTACATTTTTAAGGGTCTCCTTCGGAATTCCTAATGTAGTTTTTCCTAATGTATCGTTTGTCCTAACGCATTTTTTTCAGAAACCGTAAATTTTTCAGTATTTTGAAAATATCATCGTAAAAATATATAATTTTGTATCTTCTATAACCCACATCTATATTATAATGATAACTTAGACTTTAGAGACTTCATAGTAGTTTAAAAGCAGGTACCTGTATGTATGTATATATATATATATATATATCTATGTATATATGTATCATGTTTATATATATTACGTATTATGTATCGTTTGTATACTATGTGACTTGGGTGTCTTGCCCTTGTAATTATTATTTTGTACAAGTCTGATACCGATATCCCGCACCAATAATTTCTCTGTTTAGCCTAATGGTTGACTGGTAGAGAATGCCTCTATGGCATTAAGTCCGCCATTTGTACTTTCTTGTATTGTGCAATAAATAACTTAAATAAGAAAATAATGTTGGTAATCTGTTATCCTGTCTTCTCTATCATTGTTGAAACCTGTAGGTAACATTGTGTAATTTGCACTTTATAATTTTCAAGTCCATCTCAATTTATAAGATATCTCTGTATTTCTATGTTTATTAACGGATGACTGTTATTGGCCTCCTATTATGTAATCAATTTTATGTAAACTGAACTACTCATGGCTGTTGTTATCCTGAACACCAAGAAATAAAAATAAATATATTAGGGAAAACAGAAGGGGAAAGATGTTTGTATACTTGCTACGACACGACGAATACATAAAAACCATTATAGAAGGAAAGATTGAGGGCAGGAGGAAGAGAGGAAGACCTAGGAGATGTTATATAGACCGAATAAAGGAGAAAGTACACGGCGTGTCGTATCAGGACATCAAAACGAAAGCTGAGGATAGAAACACATGGAAGCTGCTCCACCGACAAGAGACTGGCTCTTAAGTTTCTGATGATGAGATTAGGTTAGAGTTTCGTATGATGAGACTAGTAATCCAATATTAATAGAGCACAAGCGTGGCACTCGATCGGTGTCCGCGGGCAAATTCGAAGTACCACGCGTTAAGAACTACTTCGAAGATGGAACATTAAATAAATGTTTGAAATAAAAAATCACTATTTTGCTTTTCTATATTCTATATATATTTTTTTACTTTTATAAGTGTTGATATGCTTTCTTGAAGAACTACGCATTGAGTTTATATACTCAAAACATATATTTAGGATAGGCTAAGTACAAATATTGTAATAGATATAAGAGTTATTCCAAAAAAATGACTGACTGTTGAGTTTGTTTCGGCTTTCTTCTCTTCAGTGGTCTCCGCTTGGGAAACGCCGTAGAGTCAGACTTGTAAAAGTGCCCTTGCGGCCTACTTACAGAATAAAGATAATTATTTCATTATAAAGACTTCCGTACTTCCTAAATAGTCTGCCCGAGAACATCCTTCATGAGCCAAGCAAGCCCAAATTTAAAAAGGCCCTGATAAAATATTTGCTGCTACGCTTAGTAACATTATTTAATTTACCTCTAAAGTTAGCATCAAATATATTCGTTTATCTTATAATTGTATATATATAATAAATATTCTATAGTATTATTAGTATAGAGACTCGTGCCTGCAGTCAAACTGTACAATGCAGGAAACTGTCTTAGAAATAAGAAATATGTACTTTGTTTAATAAATTAAAAAAAAAGTAGATTAGGTTATGTTTTATAACAATCCTGAAAAGTTTACAGTTTGGTAAAAAAATGTGTTAGGACAAACGATACATTAGGACAAAGGACATTAGGAATTCCGATATAGATCCCATTTTTTAGCGTTATGTTTCTAAATGTTTTTAAACAATAGGCATGATTATGGGGGATCAGAATCCGAATTCTAATTAGTCAGTGAGTAAGATAATAAAAAAAATATCGGACACGTATTTTTTGCGTTATCAAAATAATAAATTAATTGCCAGATAAATAGCATTAAAGTTTAGAAGTAGGAGCTCGTGACGTCACTCCTAAGTACAATTTGTACTTAGGAGTGACGTCACGCGACATTTTGACTCAATGTATCGCGTTTATTTTTTGATCACGTAAAATAATTAAAAATACTCTGTTACAATTTAAAATATTTTTCCATGCAATTATGTAATTTTTCATGCATAAAGAACACATAAAACTGTAAAATTCCCGAAAAAGCAAGGATTTTTACCAAAACTTATGCAATTTTACGTAATTATTGTTGACATAAAATTTTCTGAATTTATAATTAATGAAAATTATGTCATATTACAGTGTTTTGTAAATTTCCTTGCTTTTTCGGGAATTTTACAGGTGTATGCCTTTTTTGCATGTAAAATTACATAATTTTTAACAGTGTACGTGTCCAGTATTTTTTATTAATCTACATGACGGACTTATTATTCAAATTTAGTCATCATCCCTATTATCGAAGTGCCTATAACTTGTACCAAAGAAATTGAATCGCAATTCGGCATGAAAATCCGCCTCAGACAAGATAGGACACTGGATAAAATGGGATTATTGTCTGAAGCTCGGAAGTTGACAAAATGGGAATGTGGACGGAGCAAACGTAAACGCGTTTTACAACTATTAGATTTCAAAAATACTTAAAAAGGAAAACGGTCCTTTGCAAAAATATAGAAAAAGGAAAACGGTTCTTTGCGAATATATTGAAAAAGGTAAATCGGTCCTTTACAAAATTTTCAAAAAGGAAAACGCTCCACGTTAGTGCGTAGTCTGAAAAATGACCACCTGGACTCCTTTGCAGTACCGACGAATTAAAGATAACTAATAAAATATCCTTGAGGTATAAAGTGTTTTTTTACTATAGTGTGGTCTCTGTCTGTCGTCAGGTGCGCGACAAGGACGGCGAGTTCGACGACTGGTTCGAGTCGGACGGTCAGCGCGAGTTGCGACAGATCTTCCAGGGTCAGGGGCAGATCCATGATGTATTAAGGGATCTCAACAAGAAGGTCGATGAGGTAAGGATATTGAACTAGCGTTTCAGTCAAAAATAAAAAGCCTATCTAACGCTTGATGCCCTAGTGGGTCCTGTGACACAGGGAATCCTAGTCCGGACCCAAAGTCATGTACAGTCAAGGAATTTAATTTACATACCATTTCGTACCTTGTCATAGTCAAAATCAATATGAAAGTCGATAGAGATTCCATATCAATGTCACTATGACAAGGAACGAAAGGGAACACAAATTAAATTCCTTGGCCGTACCTATCATTTATTATATAAATTTATAACTAGTGTTAAGTGCCGGCTGTAGGCGACGAACATAGATAATGCTTTATAAGCATTAATTTTGTCTTTTCGTAATCGAGTAGAGTATAATCGCGGATGACGACCGGTTTAGCTCAGTGGGGGTAACGTTGCCTGCGAAGCTGAGCTCCTGGGTTCAAATCCCGGTAAGCAAATATTTGTGTGATGAGCATAAATATTTGTTCCTGAATCTTGGATGTTTTCTATGTATATTAGTAAGATATATATTAAATATATCGTCGTCTAGTACCCATAACACAAGCCTTATTGAGCTTACCATGGGACTAGTTCGATTTGTGTAAAATTGTTCCGTAATATTTATTTATTTATTTATAATCGAGACTCCAATATTCGAAATTCGTATCGTGCCGTCCTTCTCGCTCTCGTTAAATTGTATTTGCGTGAGTGTGACGGCGCAATACGAACTACGACTTCCGAAATTCGGGGGACCCCCTTATATAACAGCATAATATATTTTTGAGTTTAACATATTTGTTGTATGCAGGTGATCGGCAAGCAAATGAATTCGCTGTCGATGTTATCGGCCGTGTACAGCCACGCGCAGGGGCAGGGCATCCAGCCCGCGCAGCCCGGACAGGCGCCGCCAGTAAGTACACATTCATTGTAGTTAGACGTTACATGTTCACTGCAGTAACACACTAAATGTAGTTACACGTTCACTGTAGTTACGCACTAATTGTAGCGACACGTTCACTGCAGTTACACAATAAATTTAGTTACAAGTTCACTGTAGTTACACGTTAATTTTAGGGACCCGTTCACTGCAGTTACACACTAATTGTAGTTAATCGTTCATTGTAGTTACACACTATATAATTGTGTTTACACGTTCACTGAATTTATGCATAAATTTTAGTTACAAGTTCGCTGTAGTTACACGTTAATTGTAGCGACACGTTCACTCAAGTTACACACTAAATGTAGTGTCATACTCATTGTAGTTATGTATTCACTGTAGTTACTCACGAATTGTAGTTATACGTTCACTGTAGCTACACACGATTTGTAGTTACAAGTACACTGTAGTTACACGTTAATTGTAGCGACACGTCACTGAAGTTACACACTAAATGTAGTTTCACACTAATTGTAGTTATGCATTCACTGTAGTTACACACGAATTGTAGTTATACGTTCACTGTAGTTACACACTAATTGTAGTTTCAAGTACACTGTAGTTACACACGAATTGTAGTTATGCATTCACTGTAGTTACACACGAATTGTAGTTATACGTTCACTGTAGTTACACACTAATTGTAGTTTCAAGTACACTGTAGTTACACACGAATTGTAGTTATGCATTCACTGTAGTTACACACGAATTGTAGTTATACGTTCACTGTAGTTATACACGAATTGTAGTTTCAAGTACACTGTAGTTACACGTTAATTGTAGCGACACGTTCACTGAAGTTACACACTAAATGTAGTTTCACACTAATTGTAGTTATGTATTCACTGTAGTTGCACACTAGTTGTAGTTAAACGTTCACTGTAGTAACACACTAATTGTAGTTACAAGTACACTGTAGTTACACACGAATTGTAGTTATGCATTTACTGTAGTTACACACGAATTGTAGTTATACGTTCACTGTAGTTATACACAAATTGTAGTTTCAAGTACACTGTAGTTACACGTTAATTGCAGCGACACGTTCACTGAAGTTACACACTAAATGTAGTTTCACACTAATTGTAGTTATGCATTCACTGTAGTTGCACACTAATTGTAGTTAAGCGTTCACTGTAGTAACACACTAATTGTAGTTACAAGTACACTGTAGTTACACGTTCATTGTAGTTACACGTTTATTGTAGTTCCTCCTTCATTAAAGTTACACATTTACGATAGTTACACGTTCACTGAAGTTACACACTAAATGTAGTTACACGCTCATCGTAGTTACACGTTCATTGTAGTTGCAAGTTCATTGTAGCGACATGCTTCGGCACATTATGAGGACCTTAGTTATGAGCGATGAGTGTAGTTTCTGAGATAGAACGGTGTAACAGTCGGACAGACAGATAGAGTCGTACCATAAAGGTTCCTTTTTGCAGAGGACTAGCGGTTACTATGAAAAGTGATTATCGATTGACACATAGGTAGTACCGTGACAGTTGGCACTCATCTTCTCAATGTACAGAAAAAATAGATGGTATACAGGGTATAGTCGTTAAGTGTGACCGGGTGATTATTCTGTAATTATTACCGATATCAAAAAACTTTAAACTGTAATCGAAAGTACGTTAGTTACCTAATGTGTAAAATGACATCAAAAACTTTTTAAAAATCAAACGAGAAGTGTCCAAATTTTAACCTTCATCACTTCCATACATTTAATGTCATACTAAATGTATGGGAGTGTTTAATGTCTTGTAAAATCTTGTAAAGTTTTGGAAGAGCAAGTGAAAAGTACTGTAAACCGACGAGCATGCATGAAGAAATTAATGAATGTTGATGAAGCGGCAGTTGTATGCCAGGGCCTTAGCAAGTGGAAGGAGGTAGTCTCTGCCTACCCCGTTGGGAAAAAAGCGTGATTGTACTTCTCGTTTGATTTTTAAAAAGTTATTGATGTAATTTTACTCATAAGGTATTACTTTCGATATCAGTTTAAAATATATTTTTTTATCTGTAATATTTACGGAATAATCGCCAGGTCACACTTAACGATTACACCCTGTATAAATGACTGTTTGAAATCTACTAACATAGTTCTTAAGGCCATTGTTACACATCATTTATGGATGACATCTATACTATTATAAAGTTGTAAAAATAAAATGTTTGTACGTGTCGTTGTGGCTTCATCACGCTAAATCGGCTAAACGGATTTCAACTATTTTTGGTACTCGGGTAGCTGGGTATCTCCAGGTGGTTATAGGATACTTTTTAACCGACTATGCTAAAGAAAAAAAGAGGGGTTATGACTTTTTCTCCCCCACGAACGAAATTGCGGGCGCCTTCTAGTCCTTAATAAACGTTATTTAATTTAATTTACCTTTTTAGTACGGAACCCTATTAAGGGTTTTTCTTAAGTTTTTACCTATATTTGCTTTATATTCGATTTTTGTATTAATCTGAACGTTTGTTGTTTTCAGATGGGTGCGTTGCCGGTCGCGCGGCATGACTGGGACGCGCTTGTCGCCAACAACCAGATTATGCTAAACACCATCGCTGAGCTCAAGTAAGTATGGTTTAATGGTTTAATGAAGACATTTATTTCTCATAAGATTTTACAAAATTACTTAGTGAGAAAAAAAAACATTATTGACTTAAATCTAGGTAAGAGAGGGTACAGTAGTACCACGAATATAAGTTACATCGGCAATCTTCGGCCACGCCGACGAGTTCTAACAAGTACCGAATGAAACCGAACGTGTGAACATTTCAATAAAGACGTTGTTGCACTATACGTACGGTACATATGCGTTGACAGGTGAACTCGTGCTCTCGCTCATGGCGACTGACGCGGCGCCAGACAAAATGGCGGGCGTTGGAGTTGCCGGCGTCGCGCGCAAAATTTTTACCAATGGGCGTTGAAGATTTTACCCGCGCAAACGCACTGCCTTATGGTTAAGATGTTTTCAAAAAATGCTTTCTGAGCAGGTACACAATGTATCTAACTTATATTTGTGGTATTACTGTAACATGCAAACTGACCGAACATAATCTCGTCAGAAAAAAGGGTAAGCTCACAAAGTATGGTAAACGGCAGCAACTAAAGCAACATTGTAATGGATGATGGTAAGGGCTAGTTGAACCATAGTATTTTACAACATTACTTAATCGTCGGTTACAAGTATGCCATGTTTGACTGTACGTGGAAACCACTTAATTTTAAAATTAAAATTACATGTTTTAACAGCCATAAAAGATTTTATATGTGCATTTATTTCTTTATTTTAAATATAAAATATTTAAATTTTATTTTTATAAAACAGTCGGCAGCAGAGAAACGTGCCATATAATGTTAGTATGGCAGGGGGGTTACTTTTCTCTGCAGCTGTCTGTACAATATCTTGATTTTATCTGTGGAATAACTGGTTTTGTCTGTGGAATAAATGTTTGGCCAATATTTATTTGTAACATATTGTATTAAAGTTTTATTAAAAAGCACTTTCTATTTTATATCTTTAATGTCTTTTGGCAATCTGTTATACATCTATCTAAATATCAAGTATCTAAATATATAGTGGTTAAAAAAACCGGCCAAGAGCGAGTCGGACGCGCGCACCGGGGGCTCCGTATCAAATATACCCTTACAACGGCCGTATCTAAGAAAATCTGAATGATTTTCATAGATACGGCCGAAATACTTGCGTGAACATTGCCGGTAATAATCTGGAGCAGGTCTCAGAAGCCCGTAATCTGGGACTACTTATGGATGGCTCGTTGCACTTTGAAAATCACGTCCTGGAAATGGCCCAAAAATGTTTCTAGAGATTGAAGGTGCTTTACAAAGCACGTGATTACCTCAGTGTAGACCTACGCGTGAAGCTGTGTAATTCTCTAATTCTGTCTAAACTTAACTATGCCGATACAGTGTATGGGAACTGTTTACTGGCTCGCACTAAAAAATTCATACGTATACAAAATGCTTGTGCAAGGTTTTGTTTCCCTGTGCCTCCTCGATCGCATGTAACTCCGCATCTCATAAACAATAAACTGTTAACTATGAACGCCCGACGTAACCTCCACTTTGCTACTCTTCTTTTTGGTGTCTACCGAACTAATAAGCCGAAGTACTTATTTAATAAGTTAAAATTTTCACAGCGACAGATTAGACATAGTTGTAGACTAATACGTCCAAGGCACAGTACTGCAGCATTTCGTGGCAGTTTTCGGTATGCTGCCACGAAGTGCTGGAATAATCTCCTACCACCTATAAAGGAGTGTAACTCAGTTGGTTGCTTCAAACTAAAACTTAAAAAATATCTTATGGACACTCAATGTACTGTTGCCTTAAAATAAAACAAAGTAATAGGTTGTACTTTTTGTTTTACAAATATCATGATAATAATCACAATTTTTGCAATTTATTAGTGGATCACTCCACTAGCGTTATTATTATAAACAAAGATCAGAAACAAATGAAAATTTTTTTCGACGATACTGCTGCTGCACTGCCCCGGTCTGGCTCAAGGCACTGGTTCAAGTCCAGTATCGTCGAAATTTTTTTTCATTTGTTTCTGATCTTTGTTTATAATAAAAGTAATAGGTTATCTAAAATGTACCGTCACAGATCAGCCGCCTACCGACGTGGTAATTATGAGTTATCGTCTATAATACTATTTACCTTTATATTATACTTATAAAATTTACTCCATATATATGTATACATATACAGATAAGATATATATTTTCACTTGAGCTCCCATTAACAAGTCGCACAGTATGCTATCCTGCACAACCGACCCGCTGGCTCCACAGAAAACCAGCGCCGTTGGCAGTGGTATACTTAACCAAGCCAACGGCATTGCTGAGTGCAGACCATTCTAGGTTCACATCTCTCGTTTACATTGTATTATCTATTTTGTCATGTTAAATTTGTTATGATGTGTTATCCTGAATAAAGCTTTATTCTATTCTATTCTATTTTTTCCATTGCACCATTTGCTGACTGGTAGAGTTTTTCACCTCTGTTACTATGAATTAAGCATAGTATTCCGGTACCAGAAGGTCCCCGCAACTTTGTTTGCGGAGGAAAAACTCATAAACTCCTTTTTTTCTTCAGCGTAATCGGATAAAAAGTATCCTATAACCACATAACCATTTGTACTTACTTTTGTGCAATAAACTTCAAATAAAAAAATAAAATCCAATGTTAGCAGAGCCATGCTCCGAAGCAAATTGTACGCAGTGTGAGGTCATTTTATATTGGTTTTTGACGTAGACAGACAGACAAAAAATTAAGTTTTCAGAGTGTTCGCGTTGTTTGTGCTATAAGAGCTACCTTCATAAGAAATTTTAAGTTCCTAGGACTATTGTACCCTAAAGGTTTTCAACTGACGACAATTTTTGTTGGAAATACCTTTTTAATGTTTCTTTCTTTTAATTGTATTGATTTAGAAGTTTGATATTTTCACAGCTATTTGATATTAATTTCAGCTGGATACCTCCACGCATTGCGAGAAAAAGGGTCTTGACAGACGGATAGACGGGCAGAAAATAAATACCATGGACAGGACGAGTGTTAATTGGTCCAAAAGGTGTTACAAATGACCCTACCTATCCACCCTAGGCATATGGCACACGATCTGCCACACACCCTGTATTTCCTTAGTCTTTTATTAATGCGAAGTGTCCTCGGTGGTTTGACCGTCTCTTGGTTTTTCCGGTTGTATCAAATTAACAAAGCAATGTATCAGAGTATGTTTACTAAAAAAAAGATCAGTGGGGATTGAATGCTAATTAATACTTTTTTATCTCAGAATAACCAAAATACTATAGGCACAGGGGCAAAGCTGATGAAAACCTTGTTGTGTTATAATTGTATATTAATCCAACCATTCATTTACAGAGGCTTCATAATCGAGGTGGCCCGGAAAACCGACGGCATCGCGGCCGCCGGCGGTGGCAACGCCATCAACCCGCAGTTCCTCTCCGAGATGAGAGAGAGTCTGCAGCAGGTCCAACAGACTGTCAACGGAGTAGCACAGAGGTGAGTGACCTTGGAACCTTCCTCAGTACACAGCCTTCATAATTGAGGCTCGGAAAGCCACCATCAATGTGTAGTGAAAACTGGCTGGAGCACACGTCAGTTCGAACAACAGTCCTTTGTATTCGAACCTAAAATTAACCCTGCGATTGTATTAATGGTTATTAGGTAGTATATTTATACAGAGGTAAGTTACCTAGGAGACTTTCTCCGTACACGGCGGTATTCCAGCTACCGGCGGCTGCACCGCCAACAACCCGCAGTTCCTCCAAGATGAGGGAGTCTGCAGCATGTCCAACAGACTGTCGACGGAGTAGCACAAAGGTGAGTGACTTTAGAACCTTCCACCAGTACACAGTGTTCATAATTGAGCATCGGAAAACCACCATCAGCACCACGTTTGAGGTGAAAGCTGGCTGGCGCGTACGTCAGTCCAAACAGCATTCCGTTGTATGTGAATAACCCCGCGAATGTATTAATGGCGATTAGATAGTATCTGTTATTTGCTGGTTCCCGTCAAAATGGTTTTACGGAAAATTAGACGACATGTACACTTACAAAAAAAAGAACTACTGATATAATTTTCACATAAATAGATAGACATGTATAATGTATATTGTATTGTTGTAGGATATCGTCGCCGCCCGCGGCGCAGGCGCAGCTGTCGTGCCCGGTGCCGAACTGCGTCGGCTTCACGGGGCTCTTGGTCGTGGTCGCGGGACAACTCGTAGTCATGTTCCTCTACAACTTATACAAGTGAGTTATTACCATTATTTAGTGGATTTCTAGTAGATACACAAATGTGTTAGCTTGATGAGTAAAACAGTACTGTATCATTACAAAGTGACTACAATTTATTTTCTGACTTCCAGTCTTACAACCAATACGAATACTAAACTAAACTTGAATGTTGTCATTTAAATGCGAACCTGCCAAAAGAAATCCATACTAATACTCTAAATGCGAAAGTAACTCTGTCTGTTACTTCTTCACGCTTAAACCGCTGAACCAAAAAGATGAAATTTGGTATGGGGATAGTTTGAGACTCTAGAAAGGATATAGGATAGTTTATATCCCGGAAAAAACACAGTTTCCAAGGGATAAAAAAATTACGCGACACGGGTGAAGCCTCTGGAAAATCTTATTATACAAGGTGCCCGCGAAAAATTCGAAAGATTGTAACTACGCATTGTTCAGGTCATTAGGAGCAAAAACTGTCTTATGTAATTTAAATAAATAACACAGGGACAATCTTACACAAATCGACCTAGTCCCAAAGTATACAAAGCTTTTAGTATGGGCACTAAATGACGATATACATAATATATAAATAAAATATAATACTTAAATACATAGAAAACAATCAAGACCTAGTAACAAACATTCGTGCTCATCACACAAACACTTGCCCTGGCTGGGATTCGAACACGTTACCGTCAGATTCGAAGACAGTTGTACAAACCACTGAGCAAAACGTGTCGTAAAATAAATAAATTAAATGTAATCTTTTGATCGCGATGTTGCCACGTATGTTGCTAAGTTTCACGTCGCCATTGATAGACTTTCAAGTTCCAAGTGACAGCTACCACTCACTAAAGTCCTCCTTTTTTTGGAAAATGTATCGTTACCATTTTATTAAAAGGGGTAATATACATAGAGAAGCAAAAATCAAATTCTTGTTTTTTTTTGCTGGGGACTTGGGTTCATATATTTTTTTACTCCTAAAGCCCTCAGGAATACGTGGTTATTTTTTTGGATTCCACACGTTCACCGTGTTTATAACTAAATTAAAAAAAAATAAAGTTATTATTCTCAATTAGTTACTTGACTGACTGATCAAACAAATTCTTATCTATCAAGTCACGTATTTATTAAGTCAAGCTCAGAGTATGAAGTATGAAAGAATATTTTTTAAGACTTATTATCGTTTATTTTAAACCGCTATAAAACGTAACAATAATTGTTCATAGATGTTTTTTGCGTATTTCAGAAATAGCATGTAAGCATGGCATAATTTATATTAACTTAATGAAATTATGTTATTTTTTGGATGCTTTACGCAAGTTATGGTTGAAGTAACACTTACTGCAACACCTATGTATACCCTTAATCAGCAAATAAATTCATTCATTTCTTATTAAGTTTTCATCACGTGTGTGTAATATTTAGAATTATATATACACTATGCAAAAATACGAACTTTGTCGATTAAGGCTGCCGAGTAGCTCCTGGTAATCGTGCTACATGCAAAATTTCAATTTTTTACGAAGCCTTTGGCAAGAGCTAGTCTAATGTAACCATTTTTTTCAGAGAGAGAAAAGAAGCTCAAGCGAAAAAGTTTTTCTAAGGCGAAGGCTGTACCCCAACCCCCCCCACACCACTACGCACCCGCCACCCTCCGCGTCTGCGTCAAGATCATCTGTGGACAGTGAAAGTGATACTTATCTGTATTAACACTATTAAGGGTCGGGCCGCGGAGAGTTTCAACCACTGCACTTTTATGTAACGAATTTTTTACATCATGCGTGACGAAATTTGACAATATTTTTGAATAGAAATAGAAAATGATGCCTTGCATCTACCTTACTCCTAAAACTCTGATGTGTTTGTCATTTTATTCACCAGTAATTTGTTACATAAAAGTAGCGGCGGTCGAAACGCTTCGCGGCCCGACCGTAATAACTCACAGTACAAAGCGATAAAAATCTAACAAAATTTAATTCCTACACTCTAGTCTGTTCTTTTAGGTATAAAAAAAAAACAAGAAACACATGTCTCCTATCGTTCCGCCAATTAAGGTAATCTTTTGTATCAGTGGTACAAGGCCACTGGCCGAAATGCTCGTCACGTGGTTTTTTAAACTTTTTTAATTATGTACTTAAAAAAACAGACGATACACGAGTCTAGGAATGAAATTGAGTCTGATATTTTTACCGCCTCCGGCTGTCAGATATTGAAATATGTGCGTATGTCGTGGTTTTTCTGTTGTTAGATTTCTTAACACATTCACTGTCAAGAACGCCCCTAGGGAGTTCTCAGTAACTTTGCTCACATGTCACCCGACTCCCGAGGGGAGTTCGTACTATACAATTATAGATGGCCAAAGGCAATGTCATCCGACTCCTCTAGCGAGTTCTTACGATATTAGGGCTGTCACTTTACCTCGTTTTTTAGGATTAGAAAAATCGTGCTTTTTTTAAGAAAAATAATTTAAAAGTTTGCATATGTTCCTCATTTTCTTTTACATAACATTAACAATGGAATATTAAATCTTATTCTCTTAAATGTTCTCTGCAATTTTGGTCTGTGACAGCCCTGATGAACTCCCGAGCGGAGTTCTTGACATGCAGCGTTGTTTATTTGTCAAGTGCGCGATTGGACTCCACGGGAGAGTCTTATATAGTTGTTTGTTTTTACGCCGACATGTAGCGAAAGACATGGATTTTGGCCTGACAGTGAATGTGTTAATAAAAATAGTAATATTACGCCCTGTCCGCGTTCTGTGCACAATAATACTCGAAAGTTGAAATAGATCCATATAATATTAATATGAAATGAACCACATTCATTACATACAATAAGACTTATCACCATACAATTTCATCGCCATATTCTAATATTATTATTTGAGTAAGTCAGGTGGGGTAAGGGAAACATTATTTATTTCGTGGGGAAAGAGAATCCATGCAATTGGCTCAACTCCATTTCCATTGACATATTTCAGTTTTCAGTATCACATTTACAATGTTTCTCTTAAAATTCATTTCATATACCATGACCCGATTCCACTTGAGACTGCACAATGAGAACCATAATGTTTATCTATTGTGTACTAATTGCTTTACGATCTCAGCTCTTTAAATTGGCACGTGGCAGTATTACCGACAGTGAATTTAAGTGTCGGGTATGTTTTGTTATCACTAATCCTATTTTCACGCTTAATGACCGTCTCAAGTGGAATCATGTGTGGGGCCATGGTATTTGAAGTGAAATATACCCCATCTGACCTTAATGCATTTTGATGATTATGTTCTGCACTGGAGGCTGAAGATACAAAGCAATTAAGTATTTATTGACATACATTTTATTGCTAATTTATCACTCTAGATATACCCAATTTTAAATAAATTTCAGTTGTCAGGTTCTAAAAGATTATTTTACAATTTTATTTAATTTACATTTAATTCTTCTAATCTTCTGAACCCATCATTATTGGTAGCTCTTAGTGTAATTTTTGCCCTAAAATCATTTGTCATAATTTCCATAGCGTAAACATTTCAGGATTAGTCTAGTTAGTTTAGGGTTGTGTTGTGACAATCTTGAAAAGACCGGTTTCGGAGAAAAATGAAATTGTCACGAACGAAAATTCGGACAAACATTTTGCTTTCGATATTATGAAAGTTAATAAAAACCCATAAAGACATGGAAAGTTATCATACCCGACTTAAACTTCGTTCTAAAATAAGGCGTTTAAATAATGGTTTATTTATTGTTTAAATTTGTGGTGTACGTTAGAACGTTGAATGTCCTGTCTGTTAAAACTAATAAACTGAAGATACCATATTAGAAGCCCGATTTTTTGGCTGGAACTACAGAAGCGTGAAACGTGCGTGTCTAAAAGTTGAATATTTGAGCGTTTTAACACTTAGATGCATGAAGTGTCAGTAACGACACTGAAAGGAATCAAGTATCAATTAAATTCACATTAAAATAAGATTTTATCGTCATGGCAGTAAAGTAATATTTTTGAAGTGAGATCGATTGGCACTTGTTTCGCTTTAGTATCAATATTGATACCTCATGCATCCATATAATATCCATATAAACGCCTCCTTACCATCATCACATTATTGACGGAAACGTATAAATTGTGGTGTTATTTTCGGTAACTTTGTAGACGTCGCGGGTTTCTGCAATTCTTATCATATTTATGCCGTTTACTTTTATGAAATGGCCAATAATGGGACGATAGCAAGGATGCGTTCCACACCATTCTTAAATACAGCCTCCAGTATTTAAAGTTCTTGACTGTCATGAACAGTTACAAAAACGTCAGTTCAGTGTGAATCACGGTAAAGATTCAGGGCGATTTCATTGTGACTTCAAAGCAGCGTACCTTTACAATAAATTCCCAATTATTAATAAAATAATCGTTAAATAAGTTACGAATGTCTTGCAGATTATTGACGGTATAATTTTATACATAATTTCAGCATTTGCGCATCATTTAATATGGTCCTTTGTAAATGCGTTACTATTGTCGGTAATTCTACTTTTTCGACGTGATAACGTCTTATAAATCGACGAACGCCGGCTGCACGCACGAAAAAGCATGACTCATTGTCTCGTTCCGCCTGAGCCGAGCGTGCGAAGGAGAGCGCGGAACAAGCGATAGAGAGGCTCGACCGGCCTAAGCGTTCGGCTTGTGAATTCATAAAAGTATGCAATTTTCATTCATGTTTTCTTAAGACGTTATCACGTAAAATTATCGTTTTTTTTGTATACAAAAAGGACTGGGTAAGTAACCTATTAAGCCAGAAAGTTATTATAAAGGGTCGTTTTGTTTGTTTCATACTCTTGATTTCAGTGAACTGAAAGCCATAATGTCACAAATACAGGATCAAAATTAGACGGAGCACAGTATTATCCTTTTAGAAAATTCGACGGGGGTGCGGGGGCAGTTCTGTCAGATTGACAGTGCAGTGACAGCTGTCATGTGTCAACCATAGACAATGGTGCGTTTAGATATCTCACTAGTATCGGTTTGTAAAATAATTAAAAGTTATAATGCAATATTTGTTTTTGTTTTTGTTTAGAAGAAAAAAGTCTTGAATGAGTAAGTTTTATAAACCTTACTTGTATAGTCAGTAGCAAAAATTGCTAATCAGAATCACACGCCCAAAACGTTCTGCAAAGCCTTATTGTCTTGATCAATTATAGTCCTGTGAAGATCATTTTGAACACTTGATTTGCGTAACTATTTCTGTTACTGACCTATACTGACCTGTATTTTACAAAAGGGGATGTTCACAACAAAAAAATCATAGAAATAGAGTTTACTCGATAGAAAACTGTAGGGCAAGTTAGCTCGGAAAAACATAACCCTCTCTCTGATGAAGTCGGGTAGCTGTTTCTATCTGCCACGTAATTAAATGACATATTTTTACCCTGTCACTACATTGGCGATCTGGCTGTTTTAATTTAGACTTTTTTTTACCATGTCGAGAATAAGAGATAAATAATTTGTAAATAATATTTATATTTTTGTGTTCTAATAGTTTTGTTATTTTTCTGAACTTTTTTCTACAAAATTTTATTGAATGACGAAGTGCAGGTTGTAATGTAATTTTAAATAGATAAATGAAAACTTGGTTCGCATTTATTTTTTTGGTTGTTAAGCAGAAGTCTCGAGATGTCTTCGAGATTTTTCGAGGTGTTGTGTGACGCTGACAAGCTTAGATTACATGTTGATTGTAACGAGTAAGCACGAGAAAGAAAGTCTTTTTATATCTCTAATTCGCTCGAGAAGTCTCGAGAATCTCAAGGTTATTACCCCGATAATTCTCCAGTCATCTCTAGATATTTTGAGTTGATTAAATTCCAGCTATCTCACAAGGTCTCGAGAAATCTCGAAACATCTCGAGATGTTTCCGCTCGTCTAGAAACATTCTTGTTTGCACTCACAACGACTTCTCGTATCGAATTTAATAGAAAGAGAAGACTTGTAATAAAAAATACATTGTTTATTGTTCAACAATAAAAATGTGCCAAATATTACCATGTTTTATTTATTATACCCGATTCTATATCTATAGATACCTAAAATGGCAAAGAGCCTCATTTTGCAAGATGCCTATGCCGATCATGATTGCTTACTGAAAGCATATAGAAATAGCTATTTTTGTGAAATAAAAACAGAGGAGATATGTCACATTTCAATATCTCAACATAGATTCTTAGTAATCATTAGGCATGAAGCCGAGGTACGTAAATTAAATTTTTAATTAGTCAATCAATAATTATATTGATTTAGTTTCATCATTGAAGAACAGCGCCATCTCTCTACTTGCTGAGAAGCAACGGGACAGAGATGTAGCATGATACGCGTGCCTTGGAGTATGGTTAATGAGCTCAGCATTTCGAAATAAAAAAATAGAGGGTTTTGCTAGTGCTAACTAGATTCTGTTCGAAAAATTCAAGTCACGTACGTTAAGTGGCGATAGCTCAGTTGCTCAGAGCACTTCTACGAAGAGAAGAGGAGAGGTCACAGGTTTAAATCCTGTCTGCAATTTAGTAGGTCGCTTTGATTTTTTTATTCTTCTCTAGTCTGGACCCAATAGATTAAATATGACTGTTGATGTTGTTGTTTGTTAGCTCTGTTGTGTGAGTGCTGTATTTATGTGTTCTGTCTGCCGTCCTCATCTGTTTCGAACGGGAATCTAGTAGGGATAGTCACGTCCCATTAGATTTGATATGATTTTTGATGTTGTTGTTGTTTTTTTGTTAGCTGTGTTGTGATCTGGTTCGTGTTTATACTGTTGTGTAGTTTGTCTGTTTATTGGGTTCGGCAGCTTCGCAAACGGATAGTAGTCTCGCAAACTGAGCGTTCGGACGGTGCGGGTTGATTGTGTTGTTGTGTGTTTGCTAGCTGTGTTGTGTGGTGTTGTAGTTCGTGTTATGTTAGCTGGTATTTCAAATGGATAGTAAAGGTGGTCCAGCCACTTCAGCTGCGGCACGGTGCGGTATCCGTTGTCGAAGCCCCGTAGAACGCGTTTGTCATCCTCGTCTAAGGCGAAGTTGAAGATGTTGATGTTCTGGATGATGCGCTCCTTTTTTAGAGACTTTGGGATCGGGACCACGCCCATTTCCACCTGGAATAGTACATTTTCAAATCTTAAGTGTTTTCTTGTAAAATAGGTTTTATCTCAATGTTGAAAAATATAAATAAGTAGCAAAAAAGGGGAGTATACTGTATTGTGGCATTTTTTTATACTAATTCTAGCGGCGTTCTGTGGAGGTGTGATGCACTCCCAAAAAGAAGTTCTAGAAAACATTGTTCATCTTCTATTACTACAAATGTATATATGCATAAAGATTTCATTGTAGATACTCACAGCATATCTCAAGACGACCTGCGGTACGGTCTTATTATACTTGGTAGCAATGGCCTTGAGCGCTGGGTCATTGGACCTTGGGGGCGGGGCGTCGAGCTTAGAGCGGGACGCGAACATAGACCCGAAGGGGGTGTAACCCATCACTGTGATATTTTGCTGCCGACAGTACGCCAATAAATCGGACTGCTGGATATTCAAGTTCCACTAATAACATAAAAACAGGCGAAATTAGGTGAAAAAAGTGCGAGTGACTGTACTTTTCTTTTAATAGCACGACACGTTTGGCTCAGTAGGCTGTTTGGGTGATGAGCATCACACAAACACTTATCATGGCCGGGATTCGAACCCGGGACCGATAGCTTCGAAGGCCGTTGTGCAACCCACTGAGCCAAACGCGTGTCGTGATATTTGATGTTGTTGTTTCTTAGCTGTGGTCTCTCTGTGTGTGTGCTGTTATTTATGGTTTACCGACTTCCAGGGCCGACTTTACTCTCAGTGCCGCCGTGAAGCACCATGAAAAATGCCACCCATTTTTACGGGATGAAAATGAAAATGAAAAATATTTATTTGGTTACTATGATACGTTACATAATAGTCATGGTTGGACTCTCCTAGTAAGTATTACATTATACTTGCGGCAGGAGATCCTGCTCTTCCGACAAAAGTTAATGCGTAACTGAAAATAATTATTCATTAAAACTGTTAGTAATTTATGTTAACTAAACTATGATGGATGTGTGATCTCTTCTATACTATTATAAAGTTGTAAAAATGAAATGTCTGTACATTGAAGATATTAAAAAAAAAATGATTGTCATGGACTATTTGGAGGTCACTAAAACGAAATATATTTTTTTTGGATTTTATGTATGTTTGTATGTGTCGTTGTGGCTTCATCACGCAAAATCGGCTAAACAGATTTCGACTATTTTTGGTACACGGGTAGCTGGGTATCTCCAGATGGTTATAGGATACTTTTTACCCGACTACGCTGAAGAAAAAACGAGGGGTTATGACTTTTTCTCCTCCGCGAACGAACTTGCGGGGATTTTCTAGTATAGGAATAAGTTCGCCTTTGTACACATCTCTCTCGTCTCTCTCATCTCTAATGGTTACTGCACCTCTAGCATAACTGTGATACGCGACTCTTTGTCGCTCGACAAATATTGTCTTGTCCCTTTCCTTTCAATACAATTCGAGAAAGACGGGTGATGCGATTGTAATCGCGGAGAGTCTGCTAGGCCGGCTGTATTTGTTCTACTGTTTTTTATGTACGGTCAAGGAATTTAATATGTGTACCCTTTTGTACTTTGGCATAGTGACATTGATATGAAATCTCTATCGGCTTTCATATTTATTTTGACTGTGACAAGGTACGAAATGGTATATAAATTAAATTCCTTGACTGTACAATAAATAGTTTCTATTAGTGTAGCGCCCAATCCTTCTTCTATTAGTGTAGAGCCCAAGTAACACGACAAGCTGCAATGATATAGCATAAAAAAAGGTAGATAGGTAGTACGGGCTCCGAAAATGGCACGCCATGACTACGCCAATTGGCAAACCTTAACTCAGTCTCACACACAGAGTACTTTGTTATCTCTGGACTAGCTTCTTCCCGCGACTTCGTCCGTCTTAAATTCGTTTATCGCGGATAAGGATATTTTTCCGGGATAAAAAGTAGCCTATGTCCTTCCCCGGGACTCAAACGATCTCCATACCAAATTTCATCCAAATCGGTTCAGCGGTTTAAGCGTGAGGAGGTAACAGACAGACAGACAGACACACTTTCGCATTTATAATATTACTATGGATTATGCGTCAAATAAACAAAAATGCCGTCATGCATAATGAGATTTTGCACTAATCTCTATTATTATAAAGTTGTAAAAATAAAATGTCAGTACATTACAGATATTTTCAAAAAAATATATTGTAACGGACACTGGACAGGTCACTGAATCGATAAATATTTTTTTTTATTTATGTTTGTTTGTATGTGTCGTTGTGGCTTCATCACGCAAAATCGCCTAAACCGATTTTAACTATTTTTGGCACATGGGATAGCTGTGTATCTCCAGATGGTTATAGGATACTTTTTACCCGACTACCCTGAAGAAAAAACGACGGGTTCTGACTTTTTCTCCTCAGCGAACGTAGTTGCTGGCGCCTTCTAGTTACTCAATAAAAGCGTCTAAAATAATAATAACCACCAAAAGATAATAACAGAAACTTAAATCTAAAACAGTATCAGAAATGGTAAACAACAGGCGGTCTTATCGCTAAAAAGCGATCTCTTCCAAACAACTTTAAGGTAGTAGAGATGGCGCAAAGTAAACAACCAATGAGTAAGCAAGTGGTGCACAAGAAGATGAGACAAATCATAAATTAAAACCATAAGGAAGAAAGAGAAAGGAACAATACAGATACATACAAAGATACTAATAAATAAATATATAAAATACAAATAACCACATATAAAAAAATATATATAAATACACAAATATATACATATAACCAAAAACTTATAGAACTACACGACATCGACATCTCAGTTTAAAGGAAATAATTTACGATTAGTATGTTATTGCAATATCAGATTTATGTGTGCATGAGCCTGGCCATTTATACACGTGGATTATCGTGTAGGCAACCTATCTACCTCTTTTTATATTATATCATTGACTACTCGTTTTAGAGCTTATACACCTCTTATAACGCTCAAACTGGCTGAATAATAGCAATACCTATAAGCCTTTATGCAGCTTGTGTGCTACTTAGGAGTATACTCACTTCAACCTGCAGCACAGCGGGCATCCTGAGCTCTGCAGTTCTGATCTCCTCCAGCATGCTCTTGTTGAAGTTACTGACGCCGACGGACCGCGCCAGCCCCAGCCCCTGAGCCTGCATCATTCCCCTCCACGTCTCCAGGTAGTGAGTGTAGTCGTAACTCATATTCGCCTGGAATTAAAAAACTATGAAATCTAGATTAGAGGTAGTGCCGTTGAAAGCCTGGGAATAAATAAATACGTACTTTATTAAGATACATTTGATAAGTACCTACTTTAATTTAAAAATTGTAATGAAAATCTATTGTTTTTGTCACAAATATTTACTGTTTACCATATTGCACTCCCTGGATTAGGGTACTGACCCCAAGAAACAGGCTCAGCCTAGTTTGGGATCCGCTAGGCATATCGTATTATGTACATAATATGAATTTGTTAAGCAAATAGATTATTTTGTATTAATTAACATGTTACAGTGATTATTACTATTAAACTAAGTCTTACATTATGGAGAATATTTTGCCTATTTTGGGTCACCAATGATATGTTTGGAGAAATTGTCTTTAATTAGATAGTAATATGTATTTTTGGGCTATAATTTCACATTAAAATGGTGTTTTCATTTTGGCGATCGTAAATATTAAAATAGTAATATTTTCGGCAGTATAAATCGCTTTTTGGCGTTATATTTTAATATTTGGTGATCTGTTAAACATAAGCCCTTAATATCTAGCTATCACCTTGAAGATAGAGCGACAAATCTTCATTGGCGTAATGCAGGTTTATGCTTTCGTTCTTCAATGACAGTTTATTTATTTTATATATTTATTTAAACTTTATTGCACAAAACAAAAGTAAGTACAAATGGCGAACTTAATGCCGAAAGGCATTCTCTACCAGTCAACCATAGGGCCAAACAGAGAAGCATGAAAATGGTGCAGTGGGGAGAAACATTCAGTACTGAGAGCGTTAGGACACACAAGCAAATAATGCATACATAATTGCTTATACCTATACTATATATGGTATACAATATATATATATTACATATAAATAATAAATACAAAATATACCAGCTACTGCATGGAAGATGGACGCTACTTTAGTTCTTGTTCCAGCAGATGCCTACGTAGCATCCGCTTGAAAATTACCTTGCTTGGGGCTTGTCTGATAGAAAGAGGGAGCGAATTCCAGAGACGACACTTCACTGTCAGAGAGAGACAGTTCACTGTCTTCTTCAGTATTATAACATTATTGTTGTAAATCAATAAGAGTTGAAGATGCTAAGTACTCACAAACTGTCCCACGGGCCAGTGTATGAGGTACAGGTCGACGTAGCTAAGTTGGAGTTGCGCAAGAGACGCCCTCAACGCTGGTACCACCGCCTTCCGCGCGTGCTCGCTGTTCCATAACTATAAAACAAATTATAACACAGATGTACGACCGAAATAATTCGGAATATAAAAAAAAAACAAGTTAAATACTTAACCCGAGAGCCTTCCATTGACGAATGAACAAGTTCCCCCCATTCTTAAATACCTGAGAGCCGCCCATTGCTGAGTGTTTGTTTTTGTTTTATAATTGTTATTAAATTCCTGTCTGTAACAGTAACAGTGCTAAATAAATGTATTTTCTTTCTTTCTAAATACCCGAGAACCTCCCATTCCTGAGTGAACAAGTTCCCCCATTCTTGAATACCTGAGAGCCTCCCATTGTTGACTGAACGAGTTCCCCCCATTCTTAAATACCTAAGAGCCGCCCATTGCTGCGTGAACAAGTTTCCCCCATTCTTAAATACCTGAGAGCCTCTCACTGCTGAGTGAACAAGTTCCCCCATTCTTAAATACCTGAGAGCCTCCCATTGTTGACTGAACGAGTTCCCCCCATTCTTAAATACCTGAGAGCCGCCATTGCTGCGTGAACAAGTTTCTCCCATTCTTAAATATCTGAGAGCCTCCCACTGCTGAGTGAATAAGTTCCCCCATTCCTAAAAACCTGAGAGCCTCCCATTGCTGAGTGAACAAGTTCCCCCATTCTTAAATACCTGAGATGCTCCCATTGCTGAGTGAACAAGTTCCCCCATTCTTAAATACCTGAGAGCCTCCCATTGCTGAGTGAACAAGTTCTCACGTCTTATATACCTGAGAGCTTCCCATTGCTGAGTGAACGAATTCCTCCCATTCTTAAATACCTGAGAGCCGCCCATTGCTGAGTGAACAAGTTCCCCCATTCCTAAATACCTGAGAGCCTCCCATTTCTAAGTGAACAAGTTCCCCCCATTCTTAAATACCTGAAGGCCTCCCATTGCTGAGTGAACGAGTTCCTCCCTTTCTAAAATAACTGAGTGCCTCCCATTGCTGAGTAAACGAGTTCCTGCCATTCTTAAATACCTGAGTGCGCCACATTGCTGAGTGGCCTAGGCCCCCTTATTCTTCAGTTCCTGAGGGCCCCCGGTATGTTTTAACACGGCGATGGTTGAGTCGACTTAGTACCTTGGTTGTGATAAACAGCTCTTCCCGGGGCACCGCAGGGATGCCATTTTCTCGTAACAGCCGCCCTTCTTCCTTCAGCTTCTTCAGGTAACAGCTAACGTCACAGACCTGCAATTATCAAATTTTTAATATCAACTTAAAGTTCCTTCGTGGAGAAAAAATAAAGGCATGATCCTCTTTTTAGGGTTCCGTACCCAAAGGGTAAAACGAGACCCTATTACTAAGACTTCGCTGTCCGTCTGTCTGTTTGTCTGTCTGGCTGCTAATTAGCCTAACATCTCCGGATGTATGATCTCTCAGAGCACCAAATAAGACCGCATCCTACCGTGGAAATCGTGGCCTCCAGCTACTGCCACTGCTTGACTTCGGCATTGACGGTGTAGGTCTTCCACCTGGTAGGCCCAGGCCGTGTCCACGTGCCGACACCCTGCTTCTATTACCCATAGACCTGTTATCTCAACCTCGTCTCTGACAGACTGGATACAAGCCATTGTCTTTGTCTGAGCAGAGTCTGAGCTTTATGTTGAGACTGATCATTTTCTTACCTTGAGAATGTTCATCGTATCCAGTCACTAATGCATCTCCTGTTTTTCCAACACGGACTTTGATGCAGCTGACCAGATGATGACAGTTATTGCTTCGGACTTTCCTGCTGTTTAACCAATAAGTCGTGGCCTAAGGACCCACAAAGGCCTAAATTAAGGAGCTATGGAACGGATTAGACAAAAATATGCTTACATCTTACCCTGGGTCTGTGGTTCTACAACTGCAGTGCCTGCTTCACCACGGCCAGGTCTTCCACATTGTAGGCCTATGTCGAGTCCACATGCCTGTAGCCCTCCTCTATTGTCCATAGACCACCTGCTTTTTCCTCTCTGAGACTGGATACAACCCGTTGTCTCTGTCTGAGCTTTACCCTGAGAGTGATAATTTTCTTACCTTGAGTGTTGCCATCTTACCCTGTCACTAATACATTTCCTGCTTCTCCGACACAGACATTGATGCGGCTTACCAGATGTTGCTTCTGATTCTCCTACCGTTTAACCAACACAGCCCTGAAAGTTCTCTTAAAGCATCAGTAAGACCGGTTCCTACCCTGGCAGTGGTCGTCTCACTACTGCATCTCCTGCTTCGCCACTGAGAACGTTGATACTGTGACCGATCAGTTGATGAGAAATGTTGTTTCTAGCTCTTGTGTTGTCACCAACACAGGCGTCAAAATCCTTTTACAGCATCGGTAAAACCGGGCCCTACCATGGGAGTGGTCGTCTCCAGCCGAACTGGTCAAAGAAGCTATGGGCTAAGGAGTTTTTGGATGGATTAAGCAGATTTGAGCTGGCCTAAAGAGCAAAGGGTTATATTAAAAAAGGACCTATTAGCTGGATGAAGGGACTAGGTTAGTCTGAAGAGCAACGGTCTGGAATATAATGGATCCTGACTTCCAAAGTCTGCTATAGATCTCACCCTGGGTGTGGGGTTCTCCATCCGCTGTGCCTGCTCCACCACAGCTTTGACGGCGCGGCCGACCTGGTCTTCCACGTGGTAAGCCCAGGCTGTGTCCACATGCCTGTACCCCGCTTCTATTGCCCATAAAAGCGCGTTCTCCACTTCATCTCCCACAGGCTTGATGCGGCCCTGCAAGAAAAATTACGAATCGAAATAGTGCTATTAGTAGTATTTTCGATAAAACTGCTTTAAGATTTTAGGGTCTATCTGGAAGGTTATTTTTAATACGTTTATTTGTGAAACATAGGTAGATAAGTGGTGTTGACATTGCAATGCGATAAAGCTCTCTATGTCTTGCCGATAGGCGTACAAATATTAGACATTTCGAATAATACATTGGATGGGTGACATGCAAGCAAGGCATGCAAGTTCGCAATAAAAAATGTCACAAAAATTATATTGTTAATAGAATCTTATCTGCTCTGCCTCAAGGTTGACTGGCAGAGAATGCCCTATGGCATTAAGTCCGCCTTTTGTACTATAAGTTTTTCTTTTATTCAATAAAGATTAAATAAATTAATTAATAATCTTATTTTCACACTTATTTTCATACTACTGCGAAGGAATTCAAGGGTGTATGTGAATCTGAAGTCTCCAATCCGCATTAAGCCAGCGTGGAGACTACAGCCCATTTCTTTTCATCCATGGGAGGAGGACTGTGCCCAGCAGGAACGTATATAGGCTGATGATAATGATGATTTTAATACTCAGATTGAACTTGATCACTTCGAGTCACAATAGCTTATTTATTACTTAAATATAAGCCCCTCGTAAAATAAATCAAATCAAATCAGATCACTTATTTCTTAAAATATGGAACATTAGTATGAAGTGTCTTAGTGCGATATATTTAGCCAGTATTGACATAGAAATGTTATTATCCATATCCTTACTATATTATAAACGTGAAAGTATGTATGTACGTTCCACTTAATCTCAAAAACTACTGGACGATTTTTATGAAACTTTCCAGTTATGTACCTTATATATCAGAATAGGACATAGGCTATAATGTATGTAAAATTTCATCCCTTTTAGGGACGAAAAAGGGGATGAAAATTTGTATGGACAGTAAATATTTTTTTACGCTAGGAACTGGATATCTTGGTAATATTACCAAGCTTCACATTTAAATTAGTTAAATATCGAGTTTTGCGGAAAGACATAAGCTACTTTCTATCACGGAAAAATACCCTTTATCCGCGATAAACGAATCTAAGGAGGACGAAGTCGCGGGCGGCCGCTAGTATTATTATATTTCTAACAAAACATGTCAAATGATTAAAAAAAATACATTAAATGTATTGCCAATTAACATGTCAATCACTAATACATTTTTTTTATAAACATGTACATTACATAAGCCGTAAATTTATTGTCAATTAACATTTATTGTGATAAACATGTCCATCATCATCCAAAGGATATCCTTTTATTTACTTACGGTGGTACTGTTCCCCAGCCAGGTCCCGAGCGCGATGGCGGGCATTTTGTGTCCATCGTTGAGCTGGATCAGCGGCGCTGCGCCGCCTGCGCGTGCGCACTGGAAACAATGAGCGTGATCTTTAGGCGTTCATTAATTACGTGAGGTGTTTAGACCTCTCCTCTCCCCATAGTAAGATTAGATGAGATTGACGCCTTGTCAAGCCAAGGCTCTCTCCGCCCCTTGGCTCACGTATACATATACATATTAATTAACGCCCCACAGCAAAAGTGTAGTTTTATAGCTGGATATCCACAGATGGTTATAGTATATTTTTACCCGACTTATGTTATGTTATGACTTTTTCTTATGTTGGGCCTTATAAAGTCAAACTTACAATAAAACACCCTCTTTTTTCGTCGGGGTTAAATAGGTTTGTAAGGACGATTAAGAAAACAACTATTGACGATTGAATCTCGGAAAAAAAAACAAAATTTATTTATTTTCTTGAACATACATTACATATTTTTATAGAATAAAATTACATTCATGCATGTTCCGCCACAGTATGGCGTGCAAATCTTAAACTAATTTACAATTAGCCTAAGGTTATTAACTGATTAACTAATTACTAATGGGTTTATCCAATTAACTGCAATTTCATGGTTATCGATATCTATTGGCCTAATAATACATTTCAATTACGATTGGATTGATTTTAATCGATTTAAATCTCAAATAGAAACTCGGAACCCTTAAGCAGTGATCGGCAGCAACACGGGGTCAGCTTCGTCCACGGAGGAGAAAAAGTCATTACCCCTATTTTTTTCTTCGGCGGAGTCTGGTAAAAATAGCCTATAACCATTTCTGGACACACAGCTAACCCGTGTACCAAAAATAGTTGAAATCCGTGAAGTCACTGAAACGAAAAATATATTTTTTGGATTTTTTGTATGTGTCGTTGTGGCTTCATCACGCCAAATCGGCTAAACGGATTTCAACTATTTTTGGTACACGGATAGCTGGGTATCTCCAGATGGTTATAGGATACTTTTTATCGACTACGCTGTCGAAAAAAAGAGGGGTTATGACTTTTTCTCCTGCTCAAACGTAATTGCGGGCACTTTCTAGTAACGCTATTTTGAGAAAATGAATAAAAATATAAATTCGAAGCAAAGTCACCATGACGCTTCTTAATGTATTTAATGACAATTTATACTTAACATAAATTAGGAACTGTGTTATTTCTACTAGAGATGGGCCGAATATTCGGCATATTCGGCAAGTTTTTCAATGTTCGTATTCGGCCAAATATTCCGGTTATATTGCTAAAATAAATAACGAGCGTAGGTTGTTTCGTAATTCGTCGGATTGACATCCTATTTCAGCATTCTAAGCAACTACCTAAAAGGGATAAATATCTCAAAATATAAATACAATTACTTTGCAGAAAACCGGTAGCTTAAGTGAGAAAAACCAGACTTGTTTTAATTAAGTAAGCCGAGCCGAATACTCGGTTTGGTAAGACCTGAACCGAATGTTCGGCCGTTTTTTTATTTTCATTTTTTGCATGTTTGTGTGAGTCGTTGTGGCTTCATCATGCCAAAAACTGCTTAACTATTTTTGGTACACGGGTAGCTGGGTATCCACAGATGGTTATAGGATACCCGACCACGCCGAAAAAAAGAGGGGTTATGACTTTTTCTCCTCCACGAACGAAGTTGCGTGCACCTTCTAGTATTTTATAGATCAACTCACGGCTAAAGCGACGTTAGCGAATATAAACACGGCACGTAACATGGCGACCGGCGCCCGCGCAGCCTGCAGCGGCACTGAGCGATAACATTGATGGGGTTATCTGGATATTGTGTCGCAGTGTCACTCAAGTGTACGTTACTTGGACACGTTTACATTTTAATGGGATTTCAAACTATTTCTAAAAATAAATAAATATCTATCAGGGACAATCTCAGACAAATCGGCCTAGACCCAGACTTATGAAAGCTTGTACAGTCACCGTCATAAATAAGTGATGATTTCTGTACCTTGTCGCTTTTAATCGTTTGACAATTTCGTATGACATTTCAAACTCGACGTTAAGGGCCTACTTCGTCATTTGTAAATCACACCCCAAACGCGGAGCCAGCCAATAAGCGTGATTTGTAATAAGGGACGCATTTATTGCTCGCGCGCATCAAAGAAAGAGAAAGTTAATACACTACATGCTTGGGGTTTTTTGGCGTAAGTGCCAGATGTAAAAGTACCATGAAATCGAAGATATTATTATGTTTTGTTAACATTTAAGTTAATCACTTAAACGGTAAAGGGAAGAATGACATTTTAACATAATTTAGCCGTTTATTAATCTGTCGTTTGTACAAACTAGACAAAAAACGGGAAAGAAGACGCGTTTTCGGATAACTTTTCTATCGAGGAAATTAAACATGTTTCCGGGTTAATCACTGAATAGGTTATATAGTCAAGAAACACATATCTGAAAACCAGCCTGTTTTATACAATAGATTTGACAAAAAAATGCGCTACGAAATAGCTTAAATTGTCGATGCATTCCCTTAAAGTGACAAGGTTAATACTAAATGATAACTTATTTATGCCGGTTGTACTATGGGTACTTGGCTACGTGCGATATTCATGGTCCCCGTGAGGATTCCCAAAGTTTTTAACCACTCATCAACCACCCTATTATAGCAGGTAGTTTCCATGGTAAAAAAATATTATTCTAATTAGTAGATTATGAAAAATATTGGACACTTATTTTTTCTTTCGTCAATCAAACAAAAAAGCCAAAAATAAAGCGCGTTAAAGTTTGAGAGTAGGGGCGCATGACGTTACGCCGTGCAATCGTTTTTCGCTTTTCACGGGGAACTTTAACTGGCTATGTCTTCATCATTTTTTGTTTAATTGACAAAAGAAAAAATAAGTGTCCAATATTTTCTGATAATCTAACTGGCGGCCTAAATTATTTTTTTAGTACACAAGCCTGTTATGTACCTATCTATATATATATATATATATATAGCTTACGTAGAAGGTCGCCATACAATAGAACCTGTTCGCATCTGGGAGCACGGCAGTGCCCCCGCCAAGTCGAGCAAAACAAAGGCACGCCGTACCATACTTTTCTCGAAGCCATTTGATTGGCCAAGTAGTTTTATTTATTAAAAATATGAAGATATGTAATATTCATACGGTCACTATAACGGTCACAAGAACATGTTCCTAGTTAACGAATTCGATGAACATTTATGCATAACAAAGGTGTTGGATAGATGCTCACATGGATAGGTATTACTGAATAAATTAACCGTCACAATAACATGTTGTTAGATCGGTGAACATTTATGAATGACAAAGGTGTGGGGTAGATCCTTCCCTGGATAGGTACTACTGAATAAATTAACCGACTTGGTTGTTATATCTCACAACTTTTTGTGGTAGAACAGGTTGCGAGACTTGGCAATCTTTTTACATGTTATGTTTTTGATGGGATTTGCATCTTACGCAAGAGCTTCCACCATTGTTGCATTATCAGAGTTGAACACAACAGCTATATTGTAAACTAGTTTTTTCCCAGCCTGACAGATGTATTGAATAATGTTATGAAACCGGGAATACTTGGCGGTGTTCCTGGTTTCGAAGGTGTCAATGAGCTATCGTTATCATATCGGGATGTGTCCATGCATATGAAACTGTATTAGTAAAATTTAAAAGCAAAATTAAATAAGATTATTATTTTTTATTTATTAATATCTTTATTGCACAAACTTAATGCCATAAAGCATTCTCTACCAGTCAGCGTGAGGGAAAAGGAGACAAAATTGTGGGCGGTGCTGAGACTTGTGTAGTATTAGACATCTGTATAAAAATAAAGTTGTAACAATGAAATATGTTTGTAGTTACATTGAAGATATTTTAAAAACAGTAAGTGATTCGAACTATTTGACGGTCGCTGAATCGAAGAAATATCAGTATAGATTATATAAATAACTATGGCCATCTTCCGTCTCCGTCCTCAGAAAAGCCAAGTTATTAGAACCGGTCAAGAGCATGTCGGACCATGCTCAGTGTAGGGTTCCGCAGCCTTTCATACAAAAAAATGCACTACGGATGATAAAAATACGATATGAAAAAGTGCACTAGCAAAAGAGCGTATCGCTCCACGGCACTTACGTCCTCTTGCTCAGAAATGCAGTTTTTTGGCAATTACTCAAAAACGGTTTATCCGATCATTTTCGTTGAAAACAATTTTCGTTGAAAGTATTTATTAAGCTATATCTTTGTATTTTTTTCCTATTTTTTGGACATACCGTTTAGAAAATAGAGGGGGGGGGGGGGCACAATTTATGCTACTTTCGGAGCGATTATTTCCGAAAATATTCACTAAATCAATGTTTTTTAGAAATCTCAAGTTGTTCGAAATATGTGCCACACACGTTGACATTTGCCGAAAATTTCAGTTTCGGTAACACGTATGGAGTGCCCCCCCCCCTAGAAATATTTTTGTTTATTATTTAACTACCAAACTAAGAAGCGGCTTATAGTTACAAGACACCTATACTCCAAATTTCATCGATATTCATCAAGTAGTTTTTGAGTAAAATGCCTGTGACATACGGACGGACGGACATGACGAAACTATAAGGGTTACGTTTTGCCATTTTGGCTACGTAACCGTAAAAAACGGAAAAGCATAAAAAAAATCAGAAAACCTAAGTTATTCACAACGGACCACTTAATGAATTACTTACGAACATCGCAAGTTAAATAAAAGCTTATTCTTTATTATTAACTTCGTTCACGGGGGAGAAAAAGTCATAATCCCTCTTTTTTCTTCAGGGAAGTCGGGTAAAAAGTATCGTATGACCATCTGTTTAGCCGTTTTGTCGCGATGAAGCCACAACGTCAGATACAAACATTCCAATAATCCAAAAAAAAACATTTAGTGACCTCCAAATACTTACTCCGTTACAATATTTTTTAATAAGCATGATGAATGGGTATAAAAGTCAAAATTCTAATTAGTCTGTCATCTAGATAATAAAAAAATATTAGATACGTATTTTTTGCTTTTTGAAAATCATGAAAAAATACTCGGATAAGTCGCATTAAAGTTTAGGAGTGGGGGCTCGTGATGACACTCCTAAGTAAAATTGGTACTTAGGAGTGAAGTCACGCGACATTTTGACTCAATGTATCGGCTTTATTTTTCGATTATTATTAAAAAAGAAAAAATACGTGTCCAATATTTTTTGTTAATCTAAGTACCTACATGACAAAGTAATTATACAAATTTAGTCATTAAGTATCCCTATTACGTTCAATGTACAGATATTCAATGATTACAACATTATAACAACATAGATATCTGTACCTAATGTAAAAAAAAGTATACAGGTCGCCTACGCAACGCCAGGCCGCTGAATGCTCCGCCACCGCGCAGTCTCCCGGCGTCTGTCTGCGCATACGCACGACATGCGGCTTCTAGTGATTGCTTTGGTGGTTCTCGCGCCGGTAAGTCGGATTTGATTATTAAACGTGTATACCTTGTTTAATAGTTGCCTATCTCAATATCGTTTCGGCTTGTATAACCATCAAAAACTTAATTTTTCGCCAAATTAGGTGCCTATAAGTTTGAAACCTAAGCGTGTCTGCGGGTTTGTAGTATCGTCTTTATCTAATGTGTGAACAGATTTTATTTTACGGTCCTTAGGTTATCTGAAAGTTAAAGGCCTAATAGTTGATATCCTAGTCCAGTAATGGACACCCTATATGTGACCTTTTTTTGCTATGAAATAAGGTTGAACGTGCTAATAACTGGGACTGTGGCAAGCTCTTGGAAATTTACTTTAATTTTGAGAGGCACTCTTTTTAGGGTACCGTAGCCAAAATGGCAAAAACATAACCCTTATAGTTTCGTCATGTCCGTCCGAATGTCACAGGCATTTTACTCAAAAACTAAAAGATGTAGTCCTATATTCATGAAATTTCAAGTAGGTATTGGTGTAAACAGAAGTTGAAAAAACATTTTTTCAGCAAACAGCACAAAGTTCGACAGTTCTTCTGAAGTTGCGTTAATTGTGTTCCCACTCTATATTTTAAACCGTATATCCAAAAAAACATAAAAAAAATACAAATGTAACGCTTACAAACAAAAGAAAATTATTTTCAACATGAGATACAGTTTTGAGTTAATGCCGAAAAAGTGCGCTTCTTTACAAAAGATCGTAAGTACCACGGAGATACGCTCTTTTGCTGATCACAAAGATAAAACTCGTTTAGGTTCATTTCGTCCACATTCCCATTTCGTTCACACTCCTACTTCGTCCACAATCCCACTTCGTCAACAATCCCATTTCGTCATTTTTTGCTGACTACTTAGTCAGCAATCCCATTTTGTCCACAATCAATTCCCAATTGGTCCACTTCCTATTTTGTTAACATTCCCACTTCGTCAACATTCCCATCTCGGTCATATTCTCATTTCGTCCACATTCCCAGCATTAACGCAAAGGCAAACAACCATGTAGGTCAGCACCAAACATATGAAATATATATTTTTTTCATTTTTTTTTTGTTTCTGATTTTACTTTACGCGTGTTAGTTAAGCTACGAATGTTGACAAAGTGGGATTGTGAACGAAATGGGAATATTTACTAAGTGGGAATGTGGACGAAGTGGGAATGTTAACAAAATAGGAAGTGGACGAATTGGGAATTGATTGTGGACAAAATGGGATTGCTGACTAAGTAGGAATGTGAACGAAATGGGAATATGGACGAAATGAACCTAAAAGATACAGCTTAATGAATACTTTCAACGAAAATAGTTTCCAACGTGATCGGATAAACCGTATTTGAGCTATTGCCGAAAAACTGCGCTTCACTTCTCCTCACTTCACTTTTCATCTGCACCGAGTGCATTTTTTTGTAGTAACGGCTGTGGAACCTACACTGAGCATGGTCCGATACGCTTTTGGCCGTTTTTTTTAAGTATGTGTGTGTGATCGAGGGTCTCTCAATTTATAATGTAAGTATTCATTCTTATTACTAACAGGAAGGTGGACGCAACTTCGTTCGCGGAGGAGTCAAAGTCATTAACCCTAATTTGTTCGTTAGCGTAAGTCGGGTAAGAAGTATCCTATAACCATCTGTGGATACCCAGCTACCCGTGTACCAAAAATAGTTGAAATCCGGTTCGCTGATTTGGCGTGATGAAGCCACAACAACCCATACAAACATACAAAAAATATTGACCTCCAAATAGTCCGTTACAATATTCGAAAATATCTTCAATTAGCCTCTGCCCGCGACTTCGTCCGCCTTAAATTCGTTTATCGCGAATTAGGGTATTTTTCCGGGATTAAAAGTAGCCTATGTCCATCCTCGGGACTCAAACTATCTCCATACCAAATTTCATCCACATCGGTTCAGCGGTTCAAGCGTGAAGAGGTAACAGACAGACAAACAGACAGACAGACAGACAAACAGACACACTTTCGCATTTATAATATTAGTATGGATGTATAGACATTTCAGTTTTACAACTTTATACTAGTATAGATAAGTATTACTCCTTCAAAGATATAATGAAGCACAAAGCTGAGCTGTAAGCTTGTCCTTCAAGGCAAACCGGTCAACAACTTAACGATGTGTTATTATAGGTAGGTACTGCCTCTAGGCAATCTTACGCCAATGTCATAGTCACGACAATGTACTTATGTAAATCGGTGCGGATCAACTCATTATTTTATTATATCCATTTAAAACCGTACCCTGGCTTTTATACCTTGAACCTGGCAAAATAGAGTTGTTGACTAATATCAAAATCTGTAAAAAATATTTAAGATCCTGATAAAGCATGCAGAATAAAGAACAAAAATATTTTTATCAGTTCGATACCTTACGTGTAGCTCGTTATATGAGCATTTAAAGTTGGGTGGGAAAGTCATTTTTATAGTATCATAATATTAAAAACTAATAATACCATTGAATAACCCATAAAACGTAAGGTAACTTTTGTTATGAAACCGTTTCGATAAACGCAAGTTTTAACATAGCTGCAGAACAAAGTTCTTAATTTCCCCATACAAGGTATTACAGTGTGACGTCACAATATAATGTATGGCTGAATGGAGCGTTTTTCGGGAAAGTCCAAAAATGTGCTTTTAACATTGTTATATCTCGGAGAATTTTTATCAGATTAAAGTAATTTTTTCACCAATATTTCTATTATAAATACATCGTTCTAATTACTTAACAAATATCCACAGAAAGAAGTTGTCAAATACCCTATTGTCCTACTGGACAGAAGCCGTTTAAAAACTGAACTGAACTGACAATGTATAAACCTGGGGGGTTATTGCCTAACGAAATTTTGACAATCGGTATCCGAATCAACTGTAATAGCCCATACAAAATCATGACACTTACATACATTGGAGAATACATTGTATATCGAAGATATACTTATTCAAAAAATTGTAACGGACTATTTGGAGCACACTAAATTGAAAATTTTTTTTTTGGATATTTCGTATAGTATGTTTAGTTGTGGCTTCATCACGCCAAATCGGCTAAAAGGATTTCAATTATTTTTGGTACTCGGGTAGCTGGGTATCTCCAAATGTTTAATGATACTTTTTACTCGACTACGCTGAAGAAAAAAGACGGGTTATGACTTTTTCTGCTCCACGAACGAAGTTGCCCCTTATAGATACATAAAAATATATTCAAATTTCCGATTGCGAGAAAGTGTTAAATAGAAACTGAACTACCATATATACCATGTTTGAAAAGTTAGACTCAATTGCTTGTCCATGCCTTCACAGTAGGATCTCTTCTCCATTCTGGATGCGTATTTGGACTTATGATATTGTCAGATCGTTTTGTACGGGGACAGTGTACGTGTTAATTAGTAAATAATAATACATATCAGGGACAATCTTGCCCGAATCGACCTAGTCCCAAACTAAGCAAGGCTTGTACTAGGGGTACAAGGCGACGATATACATAATATATGGATAAATTATACAATTTAAATCAATAGAAAACATCCAAGATCCAGGAACAACCATTCTGCTCATCACACAAACACTTTCCTGGCTGGGACTCGAACCCAGGACCGCCAACTTCGTAGACCGAAATTATTGGATGGCGTCGATTGTTTACAGGTTTTGGCGCTGAAGACGGGCGGTCTGGCGCCATGGCGGACCCTCAATGACCAGAACAGCGTCCCGACCCTGGGACTCGGCACGTGGCTCGGATTTTCTTCCAAGGTCAGGCCTTTTACATGTTAGGACCTGGGGGGACGGGGGACGTCCACTACTGGACAGAGGCCTCCTCAATAGATTTCCACACATGGGCTATGTCTGAAATGATGATGATGATGATGGCGTCCACTACTGGACACATAGATTTACACATGGACCGGATAGAGGCGCCCGCATCCAGCGAGTTCCCGCAACTCTAACCAGGTCTTCCGACCATTGCGGGTGGCCTTCCCACGCTGCGCCTGCCGGTACGCGGTCTCCATTCGAGAACCTATCTGCCCCAACTGCCATCGGTTCTTCGAACTATGTGCCCTGCCCATTGTCACTTTAGTTTGCTTACCATATGGATGTCCTATAGTTGAAATGATGATGATGATGACTCACATACTTCGTTTGACTGATGTTTATTTGTCTGTATATCAGGGCGGTCGTGTGGAGCCGTCAGGGCACGAAGTAGAGGACGCCGTCGCGTGGGCGATCGACGCTGGGTACCGACACATCGACACGGCGCACATTTACGACACTGAGTCACAGGTAACGTAACGTTTAGGTTCTAGTTCATTTGGGGGGTGCCTCCCCCACGGTGGGAGGTACATCCCCCAACGGGTAGTGGGATTGGCACGATGATAACCGCAGGGTATTACAACTACATTATATCTGGTGCCACGGTGGGAGGTACAGCCCCCAGTGGGTTGTGGGATTGGCACGATGATAACCACTGGATATAATAAACTACATTATGTCTGCTGTCGTTGCGTACAAGTTCCGTTGGGGGTGGTACCGCCCCCTTAATATCGACTGCGGTGTATGAGATGAGACGGAGATTGGCGCTAGATACCAACACAACCACATTACTATAATCGCAGGTATACTTACTCTATAATCTTATTATCTTTTAGGTACTTTAAATACCTAAAGTAGGTAAACAAAAAAAAACATGTGCCTCGGGTCTTCCAGCCACTAGCGTTTATGTCACTAGGTGTGTATGTCAGCAAATTATAGTACATTGTGCACCGTGGGCGGTAGAGAAGGAATTAAAAACGAGAGCACATAGAAGCCCGAAGCCGCAGGCTGAGAACTTTAATGACTCGAGTTTGTAATTCCGGTACCGCCCGAGTAACACAGAGTGTTTTTTATCACACTTGTGAGGATTCTAATAAATTATTAAGTCAGAAAAAAGAAAAAGATTCTTAATTTCAAGTGTCACAAGTCGCAACATTGTGTCATAAAGTGTCATTTCGTGATTGGTAGAATCTCATTCCATAGATAACATAAACAAAGGTTTCGTTTTTTTTTCGTTCGTCCAACAAAGGTTTCGTTCCGAAACAATTTTTTAATTTTGTTGCATACAATCTTTTACGTAAATTAATAATTGTAAAATAGTATAAACAAGCTATTTTAACGTATTTAACTATAGCGTCGACGTACATTTATTGATATTACATTATGTATAATTCAAATTTGTTGATTTTGACTAATTCCGTTCGGTTCCGTTCTAAACCTGGCATATTAGAGTAATGAATGCAGTAAAAAAAAATAAAAAAAGTCATTACGCCCATGTCGTTAATGGAATAAATAAAAAGCCGGTTTTAATTAAGACCTTGTCGTTCGTTTTGCTTGCGTGTAATGACACCGTTTACGAACAAGTGTGATGAAAATATTAAAAAAAAACGCACATCTACTAATAACGTCTAATAATAACACAGCAAACAAAAACAAACAGATCTAAATCAGGTATGTAGATGTTCCACGAATGTTAGAAGGTCCCACGGAACAACAAGCATGCGGACATTGTCCTCGACAACGCGAATGTTCGGATTACTAAACAGTTTGTGTTGATCAGATGCGAAACTGGTTACCTGTACTAGTGCCGCTGTAAGGTTAACCCTCATCTGGCATATACTTTTTTGTCTTAGTCATCATGTAGCTTTTTAGGGTTCCGTAGCCAAAATGGTAAAAATGGAACCGTTATAGTTTCGTCATGTCCTTCCGTCCGTCCGTCCGTCTGTCCGTATGTCACAGCAAATACAAAACATTAAATAAAATATAAGTTGAAAATAAACATTACAAATTATTAATAACAATTTATAATCGTCTTTGTGTATGTGCGATTGTTATTCCAGCAGCCAGCATTTAAAAATAGGGATACCATGTCGCGGTATACAGTCGTTACGATACTGTTGTGAGAGCGACGTAATCTCTCCTCTCCCAGAAGGCAACAATAGGCTATTTGACAATTTTTTTATGATATGTTAAAAAACGACGTCTTAATAATAGAAATATTGGTGAAAAATTTACTCCAATATCATTAAAACTCCCCGAGATACAACGACATTAAAAACACATTTTTGGACTAATCCAAAAAACGCTTCATATTAAAGCCACAAGCATGTGACGTCACACGCTAGTATCTTGTATAGAGGAAATAATAACTTTGTTCTGCAGCTATATTAAAACTTGCGTTTATCGAAACGTATCCATACTAATATTATAAATGCGAAAGTGTGTCTGTCTGTCTGTCTGTCTGTTACCTCTTCACGCTTAAACCGCTGAACCGATTTGGATGAAATTTGATATGGAGATAGTTTGAGTCCCGGGGAAGGACATAGGCTACTTTTGATCCCGGAAATCTACCCTTATCCGCGATAAACGAATTTAAGGCGGACGAAGTCGCGGGCAGCAGCTAGTATATAAATAGTTTTCAGGTTTCGGCTGAAAAACAGCGAGAGGCGATAAGATCAGCGCTATATCCACGCCTAAACCGTTTGCCAAAAACTTATTTTTTTTTGTGGGTTATGTAGATACGTAGCTTAATTTATTGCTAGATTTAGTATATTTGTTTTTGTTTCTGTATATTTTTGTATTATTTAGTTGTGGCAATAAATATATTTTCTGTCTTCTATCATGGGCACTAGACGACGATATATTTAACATATACTAGAAGATACCCGCAACTTCGTTCGCGGAGGAAAAACAGTCATCGCCCCTCGTTTTATCTTCAGCGCAGTCGAATAAAATGTATTTTATAACCATCTGTAGATACCCATCTACAAAGACACAAACTTAAAAAAAAAAAAATTTATATTACAAAATTAAAAATATCAGTGAGTTCCAAATGGTCCGTTACAATAGCTTGTTTGAAAATATCTTCAATGTGCAGACATTTCATTTTTAAAATTTTATAATAGTATAGATTAAGTACTTTGCTATCTGGAATATTTTTTCATGTTGACAGGTCGGGAAAGCTATAAAGAAGAAGATAGAAGATGGCACGGTGAAGAGAGAAGACTTGTTTATAACTACAAAGGTTACTTTTGAATTATTTTATAACACATTATCCTACTTTTATAAAAACTACACGTAGCACGCGCGAGTCAAAATGAGGTCGAAATACATTGTCGACATTCTGAAAGTATTGCAATCGTTTTCTTATTAAAATAACCGGTCAAGTGCGAGTCTGATTCGCGCACCGAGGGTTCCGTAGACACTGCCACTTATTCCGACATAACTTGCCGGTCGATCAAGTTTGCCTCTGGTATCTATGGCGTCACATACAAATGAGGGGCAAACTTAGCCAAACCGGGACTATCAAACATGTTTTTTGGTGGTTTAAAAAAAAGTAACACAGGTAGGTATATAAATTATATAATTCCAGAAAATTTCAGATTTTGCGCTTGGTAAACTTTTATTTTTTTCCACATTTTCCTTCATAAAACGAAAATTAAGCACAATAAAAAAAATCTTCGTAAATGTGCAGATCAAGCCCTGGCTAGCTACAACATTGGTTTTTATTTTAGAAAATAAAAAGATATTTTATAATGTTTCCTTTGCACTAACGGCCATCGGTTCTTCGAACTATGTGCCCTTCCCATTGCTAATTCAGTTTGCTTACCCTGTTTGCTATGTCGGCGACCTTTCTGATTCGATCTCGTAGAGAGATCCCGAGCATAGCCCTTTCCATAGCTCGCTGAGTGACTCTGAGCTTCATTAAGAGGCCCATAGTTAGAGACCACGTCTCGGTGGACAAACACGATGGATAAGTGGACAAATACTAAAAGGAAATGTGCTGTTCGTGAATAAGACGACCTACACAAAACAATTATCATACTACGCAAAACGCAATTAAACATGGTTCGTAAAGTAAAAGATCTGTGCATGCTTTAGTAATTTGCACGGTGGCCATTTTGAGAATATGGCATATTACTCATTACAACTCAGACTTTGACATCTTATATTTATTATAAAGTATCAAGAAGCGTTACTATGCGTATTTTAACTACGGATTCGTGAGGTCATTAGGAGTAAAAAATGTTATGAACCTAAGTCAAATTCATCAAGAATAATAATAACGTAAATTTTTGTACCTACTTTAGAATGGAATAATTTTCGCTTCTCTGTGAAAATTATCATTTTTAATAAAATCTTAACGATATTATTTCCTAACTTCTGCCTCTAAGCAAAATATGATAAAAAAAATATTGCGATTAGTGAATAAAATAACACTGGTTGAACCCTTATTAGTGATTGGTGGCTTGTGTCTTCATCATCAGTTTCTCTTCACCAAATGATGACTTTCGAGTCTAAATGCTTGTTCTTCTTTAATAAACACCGAAATCGCCATAGGTGTGCCCATAATATTTGAGGAATTCCTTCGATTCCTCATCGATCTCATCATCAGATCATCACCAAAATTTTATGGGAACAACTTGGAGATTCGTACTCTTAACCGAAAAATAATTTTCCAAATCGACTCGCGATCCGCGAATTAAATAACACTGGTAGAGCCCTCAGTGGTAACTGATGGCTGGTGTCTTCATCATTGGTTTCTCTCCACTAAATGGTGATTTTCAAATGCAAATGCTTAAACTACAGTAATAAATACCGAAATCGCCATAGATGTGCTCATAAAAATCGAGGAATTCCTTCGATTCCTCATGGATCCCGGCATCAGATCTTCACCAAAATTGTATGGGACCAATTTGGATATACCTACTCATGAACAGAAAAATAATTTTCCAAATCGTCGTGTAAATGACGGAGTTCTGAGGTAACAAACATAAAAAAAAACATACAACCGATTTGATTACCTCCTCCTTTTTTGAAGTCGGTTAAAAAGAGGTAGATAGGTTACCTACACGATAATCCACGTGTAAAAATGGCCAGGCTTACACACACATAAATCTGATAATATTGCAATAACACACTAATTATAAATGCTTTTAGACGATTTTATTCAGTAATTAGTGCAAAATTTCATTATGCATTCCGGCATTTTTGTTTATTTGACGCATAATCCAATATACTTATAACAAAGTGCGTGAGAGTAAGTTAAGGTTTGCCTATTGGCGTAGTTTTGGTGTGCCATTTTCGGAGTCTGTATAACCTATCTACCTCTTTTTATGTTATATCATTGATCGTAATGAATAGTTTACATGAACATTTATAATATCTTCTAAACTAAGCCGGATTACAAAACATTGATTTATTCAAACTAACACGATTTTCACTAATTATCACAACACAACAAGAGGGGCTTAATCGCCTATAATATGATTTTGTTTAATCACCTTTCTATTGTGCAATAGATACAAATCAAAGCGCAAAGAAAAATACGATTGCTCTCGCGCGTGGTCACACCAGGACTCGAACCCGGTACTTCATGATTACGCGTCAGGTGTGTTTCCCTTTCACTAGCGACCACTGTGACATACGCATCAAATTTATCTATCCGCCTTGACCCCTGTACCTATTTTTATTGAAAGGTATTATAACCTTAACCACACACATTACACACATTATAATAGATGTGGTGTTAATTCTCCCACATTAAAAGCGCAGAATCCCAATAAACTTGTGGTTCATATAAAGAGAAGTAATTACCTTTCGTTGGTAATTCTTCGATGTTTCGGACGTCGCGTTAAGGTGAGTCCACATTTGTATCATTTGCCCGTATCAGATCATCGTCGCGTAGCATGATCGCGTGTCACGATCACGCGTTTGGACGTTGCGCCGATCCGATCACTCGAAATCCATTTGCTACGCGTATCACACACTTGTATCGGAAGAGTGCGGCATTATCGGCGCGCCGACAGTTAGCGTCCAAGCAGCGCGATACGCAGTCATGCTACGGCACGGTGATCGGATACGAGCAAATGATACAAGTGTGGACGCACCTTTACGTTACATCCATGGTCTCAAAGGGAGAAGTCTCAGTTCCTTCGAGACCATGGACTTAACGCGACGACTAAAACGAAGAAGAATGAGCCGGATTAGATTGGGCTTTTTTTTTTGCTCCGTGTATTTTATATAAATTTTATGAACATTGAGTAGATCTGTAATTAACCAGTTCGATTGTTGTTTTAGCTGTGGAACGACAAGCACGCAGAGGAAGCGGTGATTCCAGCATTGAAGCACTCTCTCCAGCAGTTGGGTTTGGACTATGTGGATCTATATCTCATACACTGGCCGGTTGGCACCCATGTGAGTACGAGTACACCGTTAATATCAGTCCGAATCTAGACATCAATCTTCGCGAAAAATGCCCAAGAACTACGAAAAAAAAATCGTGTAATATTTATGTGTACCTATATATACAAATCATGAAAATTTCAAAATTTTCGTTCGGTAAACTTCGGAGAGTTGAGAGAGGGGATGTTGTTTTTTTTCACATTTTCCTTAATAAAAACAAACTAAACACAATAAAAAATAAAAAAAAAGATTGAAAATGTGCAGCTTAAGTTCTTTCATTTGATTTCCCATTTGACGCAGTAGCTACTTTTAATTTTTATCCACCCTCATATCCGTCGTTTTTTTAGAAAATAAAAATGTATTTTTAAATATTTCCTGTGGAATACATGTGGGCTGACCATGTTTATAAATATTCCGAAATTCAAATAGTTAGCATAAGTAGTTTTTGATATACGGTGCTTTAATAGCTGGACAGACAGACAGACAGACAGACAGACAGAGTCGCACCATAAGGGTTTCATTTGTGCCTTTTTGGTATGGAACCCTAAAAATAGAAGGGATAGTTGCAAAATTACGCGTTTTTATATTATTTTCAAAAGACGCATTTGTCCCCATACTCGCATTTGTCCCGGTTGACCTTAAAGAAAAAAAAATTTTGTTTAAACCCGATTTTCTGTTCTCCAGGCCTACAACAGCTTCGACAATTCCGATTACCTGGACACCTGGCGCGGCATGGTGGCGGCCCGCGACCAGGGGCTGGCCAGGTCTATTGGCGTCTCCAACTTCAACCAGGAGCAACTGAAGAGGCTCATCAGCAACAGCAGCGTAAAGCCCGCCATGTTGCAAGTTGAGGTAAATATGGCATACATGACGTTTTAAAAGCACCACATTGACAGGATGCTATTGTGCAGCACTGGCAGTTCTCTTTGGAACAGAGACCTGGACTTCTCGTGGGTATTTAAGTAAGTAGCTTAGACACTGGTGTTTTATGAGCAGGCATGATGCTCCAGCATATCCAGCAGATGAGAATGAGGACCTGGAAGTCTTACACTAGCTCGAAAGTATCTTCGTGAGTTGATACTGGTGTTATATGGGCGGGGCATAATGTCTCGGTGATTCCAGCAGTTGGGGCTGTAACACATGGACCTAATACAGGTCTGTCATTATCTGAATGAGTACCTACTGTTATTCTGTGAAGCAGGCATGATGCTGAGTTATGCTGCATGAAAGTTCTAGCAGTTGGCACTGAAGCTGGTGCTAAATTTGAACCTCATGAAATAGTGAAAAATCAACGCGGACGAAGTCACAGGTCGATTTTTAAGCGAGTCTAACGCTAGTCTTTGCTTTATGTTCCAGTTGAATCTTAACCTGCAACAGCCAGCCCTACTGGCCTACTGCCGCTCGCAGGGCATCGAAGTGACCGGGTACACACCCTTCGGGTCATTGTTCCCAAGCAAAGCTACGCCCACCGCCCCGCCTCCGAGGGTCGATGACCCCGAGCTGGTGGCCATTGCTCAGAAGTATAACAAGACTGTGCCGCAGATCGCGCTTAGATACTTGGTAAGTCTCGTTTTGGTCTTGTTTTTGATCACCGGTCTGTGTTTCCAAGCTAGACCACGCCTACCGCACTGTCCATAATCGACAACCTCAAGGCGTTGTTGTCATTGCGCAGAAGTATAATAACCGGCCGTACTGCCGATTGCGCTGAGATACTTTGTAAGTTGTTTTCTTATAGTTCATTTTCTTCTTGACTTAGGTATATCGTTGTTTTTGATCTGTGGAACGTACTGTCGTTTTCATGGCGCAGTCGGTAGGATCAATAGTAGTAGTAGAATTAGTAACAGAGTATGTGGATATCATATTGTACGAAACCCTCGGTGCGCGAGTCCGACCTACACTGAACCAACTTTCCTGTTATTTCCCTCAAATATTACTATTTTACTCTATTTATTAAATATCTCTTTCACAGTGGGAGCTTGGAGTGATCCCGATCCCCAAATCCGTAACCCGCTCGCGAGTGGAACAAAACCTCCAGGTGTTCGATTTCGAGCTGACGGCTGAAGACCGGGAGAAGCTGAAGAGCTACGACCGCGGCTACCGCACCATCGACCTGAAAGGGTGGAAGAACTCCCCCTACTACCCTTTTGAGAGAAACTGAGAGACAGTAGAGAAAATGATGAAAATTATCAGAATACAATCACGTTACATACATAATAAGTTTGTTTTCAAGTAATCACTTGAAATATGAGTAGTTATTAATAATAATAACAAAAAACGACGAATATGAGTGAGGGTCAACAGAGCCAATTGTGTCTGGATAAATGCGGCTTTTGTTGACGTCTTAGAAACGAAACACTTTACATTGACCCTCGCTCTCTTTGCATTAGTAACAGTGCCAAACATTAAGCGGGGACGTTAGGGGTAGTTGTAAAGTGTTCGGATACCGTCAAATGTTTAAACCACGCATTTGCCCTATACACGCAATTGCCCCAGTTGAGCTTAATAATTGTGACAACTATTAGTAAATAATCATACATAATATTATGTTAAGTATCAGCAAATAATGGAAGTAAATATCTTTTAAAGATCGTGATTAACCTCAGTGAAAGATAATGACAAATATCAATAAAAAATTATGTAACATATCAGTGTATATTTCGTTTTATTGATAGTAATTAAGTGTCTCGCCAAGATAAGCGAGGTCCTGGCCTGGCCCCAAAGTTCTTAACTCGCTCGCGTTTGGAAAAGAAGCAATATAAGTATAAATATTCATAAAATACTTTAAATAAAAGGGTATTCTACTTAGTTTCAAAAAAATATTTTATTTATTTATTATTCTAAAAGTTACACAGCATTACAGTAAAAACCAAGGTACTGTGAACTACATAAAAAAAAAACGGATAGAAAAACTTAGAACTAGTTTGATTTAGGCGACGTAACTCCGTGGCTCCGTTTCGTCGTCTGATCTGGTGTAGGATTCGGCAGATTGCCCCGGAACTGCTGAGACACTACACCCTTCGGCCAGAAGTCTGCACTTGCGATGGTGTCCTGCAGCGGCCGCGGCACGCGCACCACAAACGAGCTGAAGTGCACGTAGTGGCGGGACTGCAGCTGGTGCACCCTCAGCGAGAAGCCCGTCTTCTGGCGGACGAACTCCACCACGTCATCAACCACGGCGGAGTGATGCAAGCGCGACACGTAGAGCGCCTTACTCGGTGTAGCAACCCGAAGACCTGAACCAACCGGCTCGGCAATGCCACAAAGAGTTTTGCGAGGTGCCCTGCGCGCCTTGCTCTTCCTTTCCACCAGTGTGAATCCCTCCTTATCCACATCAGTGCGGGAGGACTTTTCCTTATCAGGAACCCGTACTACACTTGCCTTAGAAGGCAAGGAGGCCCGGTTAGCTGCGACAGGCTGACCGGCGACGTCAGCATAAGCACGCTGACGTGACTTCGAAAACAGGCGGCTGCATGCGCGGGGGACGCGCGGGCGTTGAAGCGGCGAGTGCGGCACCTTTTACAGTGTCAGCAACAAGCGAACAAACAGCAAGCTGGTCATTGTTTTTGAAATTTGATGCCACCGACCGTATTATTATTTATATTATTATTAGCATCAGCCTAATCTGTCCCACTGCTGGGCAAAAGCCTCCCTCTTTCCTCCATTCGTCCCTATTTAAGGCAGCAACGGACCAATCCCTTCGGAACGCGTCTGGGTCATCCCGCCATCTCAGTCGTGGTCCACCGCGACGCCGAACTCTATTGGGTGAGATCCAGTCAGTGGTATTCTTGGCCCACAGTTCGTTCGGCATGCGGCAAACGTGTCCAGCGCAGTCCCACTTAAGCTTAGCATATTATTATTATTTATTATTCCTTTTATTTCGTTATTGTCTTAAGTTAGGCATTTTACAATATGAATATATGAAAAGTAAAATACAAAAAGCAAATACAAAATATGAACACATTATAAAAACCTAACCTAGGGTTGCCGCCGGCAGCGGGGCAGAATTCTAGCTACGTACGGTTACGGTTACAGTACGGTTAGGTCCGCACAGAGAGGAACCTCCTGACAATGCGGGCCGTGTCCAGGATTACTGCCTTCTGCATCTGACCCTTGATCCAGCCATCTAGCGAGAGTCTCTTGAGGTGTTGGTCGAGACTATTCGGTATAAGACCATTTACCGAAAGGACTAGCGGGACAATAATCGTCGAATCAACATCCCACATGGCGGTCACCTTGTGAGCCAAATCAAGGTACTTGCTGAGTCTGTCCTTCTCGGCTTTCACGAGGTTCTCGTCATGCGGAATGGTGATGTCGATGAGAATTGCCCGGCGCTTAGATCGATCTACCAGCACGATATCGGGCTTATTGGCTACAATAGTCCCGTCCATGATGATAGATTGATCCCAGTAAAGCGTGGCACGACCATTTTCAAGAACTGGCATCGGTGCGTACTTGATATTTATTATATTACTAGCTTCTGCCCGCGACTTCGACCGCCTTAAATTCGTTTATCGCGGAAAAAGGGTATTTTTCCGGGATAAAAAGTAGCCTATGTCCTTCCCCGGGACTCAAACTATCCCCATACAAAATTTCATCCAAATCGGTTCAGCGGTTTAAGCGTGAAGAGGTAACAGACAGACAGCCAGACAGACAGACAGACAGACACACTTTCGCATTTATAATATTACATGGATTATATATTTATTATTTCCTAATTATAAGAAAAGCCGCAGAAAAAATATCTCTGCCTAATGTCGTATCTTTCCTGTGGCTTTAAACAGATCACTTTCATCTACTTCAACAAAGTTGCCAAGTAAATTGTTTATATCTGGACCTTCTGATTCTTACTTACTAACTTAATTACTTTGGTGAATTAGATTTTATTGATAAAAACATAATTATTTGTTGCAACAAAATAACGTTGACCTTGACGACTAAACGACTATAAACTATAAGTTGTCATAGCAGAAGTGACGGTGACGTCACTAGACGCTGATTGGAACTTTAATTTAAAATTATACTTAAAAAACAAAATTAACCAAAATAAAAAAGTTTCGGTAGCACATGTTTTGTTTATTTTCTAAAATATTAATTGCATCTTCTCTATTGACGAAATCGTTTGCGGTTTAATAGATGTGTGAATTGCGATAAATCGTAAAACTTAAGTTTGGAGCCACGGCAGTGTTACTATCATGATTTTCCCTATCACTCTTGGTTTCCACAAGATAACCATGATAATCCTTCGTGTATATCCAGGATAAAACAATAACTAGGGTAAATCGTCAATAACTGGCCACCTTATCCTAAAAATGAATTCTGTTTATAGGTACTTAATGAGAATTAACTTTAGTGTGAGGTGGCCAGCTATTGAAGGATGGCCAGTAATTGATATGTCACACAAAATAATTTTCAGCATTTTTTTATTTGTATGACTAGCTTTATTTCCGACTGTACTTTTCATTATCTAATTTCTCTAACTACTATCTATCAATTACTTACTAAGACGATTCTAAAGACCCCAAACTCGGTAGGATTGCGTTATTATCTTACAAAGTTCCTGTGACCACCTTCCGCCTGTATCATCAGATCAACTCGATGGTGTCATAATCTTTTCACTTCTCCTGCTCAAAAGGTACGTCATATTAGCTTCGCGAAGCGAGACTATAATAGTGCATTTAGCCCCTAGGGTTTAAAAGAAGCCATATAATCCCATACAAATTTCTATGAAACTGAAAAAAAAAACATTCTGCCAGCTACATACTACTTACGAATAATAATTGTTTGTTTTTAACAAACAAACCAACCTCATCAGATTGGCCAAAATTTCTGATCGAATTGCTCAAACTGTACTTTTAATAGTTTTAATTTTTAATGAAATTTTCTCGCAGCAATTTTAATGTTAAGTCTTTTTTATTTTCTCGCAGTTGAAGTGAAAAGCAAAAGCAGAGTGTTTAACACGTGGCTAAAAGCCATTATAACACTCAGACATATTGCCTTATTTTAGCCCCTTGTCAAACAATCTATTATTTTTTGACTAACGTAAATTTATGTACCTATATGCCAAATCTTAGCTCAATCGGAAATCGGGAACTGGGATAAATTTAACTTCCAAGATTTGTTTACGTTATAGGTGAATTGAATATAATAATCTATAAAGTTATACAAATGAAATGTCTGTACATTGAAGATATTTACAAAAAAATATTTTAACGGACTATTTGGAGGTCACGTAATTAAAAATATTTTTGTATGTATGTATGTTCGTATATGTGTCGTTGTGGCTTCATCACGCCAAATCGGCTAAACGGATTTCAACTATTTCTATTACACGTGTTTTTCTTTTTGATTGTCTCCTGTGATCTCTTTTGGCCCGTGGAGGGCCATTTTAGAGTTTCTGAAGTAGGCGCATCACTCCTATGAAGGACGCGCCGGAAGAAAACGCCGATGACGCCTGTCCGCCGGATGGCTTACAGGTCTTCTGAGTCCTGCCGGTTTATGAAGCTGGCTGCGGCCAGCTGTGATGAGATTGCGAAGATGGGAGATGACAGGGCCTTTTCCTCCATCTTCTGTCTTCGTCTAGAATATGCTGCTATGGCATGAGGGACAGGTAGACGAGCCTCCCCCAGATTCTCCACGCCGCTCAAAGGAGAGGCTGATAGGCCTCTATCCTACGTGGTATTACACGGGTAGCTGGGTATTTCCAGATGGTTATAGGATACTTTTTACCCGACTACGCTGAAGAAAAAAAGAGGCGTTATGACTTTTTCTCCTCCGCGAACGAAGGTGTGGGCACTTTCTTGTATAATTAGCTTGTAAAAATCAATAACAAGTAGTCATGACGAATTGAGATTTCCGCCATCTAGCGTCTTGCACTTGCAACGCAATTATCCTAACTAAACTATGGAGCTCGCAGTGTTAACTAACATTAGGTAAGTTGCTTGCCTATTGCTTACAGCGACATCTCTTGACAAGTAGCTAAAATTGCTACGTGTTAGTTCTGCAAACTATCAGGGATAGCGTTGGTAGTTATATACAGCATAAATATGTGTGCATTGCTGGGGTCCGTTTCACAGGCTTAATAATACTTACTTTCCTGAAATGTACACTTTTTCTAAAAGTAGATACCTACACTTGTTTAGCATTAAAGACAATGTCTCTAGACATATCATTGGTGACCCAAAAATAGGTAATGAGCGCCAAAATACAAACTCCTTTTTTTTTCAAAATTATAACCCAAATTATAACATCTTGCTATCCTATTAAAACACAGTATGACTCCAAACTAATCATTGTAAACCCAAAACTGTTATACGTATGACCACCAGTATTTTAACCGAATTAAAAAAAAATGTCAAGCAAATATTCAAAATCTCATTATCCTAAGTAATGATAATTATGCTATGTAAATCATTATTTGTCCCAACACAGAAAAAAAATCTCCTAAAACTTGATCCTTTACAAATATATTGTAAGATGTTTACTAAACTGATATTTATAAGTATTCCCTAAATTAAATTACCACTGCCAAAAAACTCACGCAAGCATACAAGCATTTTGACGGTAACAATACAAACCTAACCTAACATACAGTTTTCGGTTTTTGACCTATTTTGACCCACTAAATAATAGCATCATTATACTTTATTTGGCAGGTAATGCATTAATTTTACGGCAATCATGGTGGTTTATTTAGGTAGAAATAGCGTATTAATTTGCTCGCTAAGATTTGGTGATCATTTACTAAATTTGGTCTTTGAATACAATTTCTCATTTTCTCAATTATCCTGACTAAAACAGCTAGTACTATTGTAATGGTAGAATGATTTTTTTGGTGTTCAGTATATTTTTTTGGTAAGAGAGCATAGGGTATCAGAGTATTTTTGGTACCCTATGCTCCCCCTTAATATAATAATATAAAATATAATATAATAGTAAATAGTATATATATATAGTATGGATTCGATAAACGGCAAAAATGGGTTTTGGGTTTAGGTATCTACATTCTATACGTAAAAATGTTAAGGCTACCCGGAAATTTTCGGTACATTTCACTGTTTTTAAAGTAATATCTAATTATTCTTTTCGCTGTAAACCACGTACAAAAATATTTATTGTAGCTTGGTATTTGGCCTTTATTTTTGTCAACTGGAATGTTATAAATCAAGAGAAAAAAAAAGTTTCGTAAAGTTATTTTTCCATCTTAAATTGGTATAGGCTCCCTCGTCAAGCGACGCTTCGACATGGGACTAAAACCAATAAGTGAGGATCACTTTAAAATTGTCTACTGATTTTTCAATAGGTTCTATAGTTTTTAAGAAAAGTAACAAGGTTTCGGTGACTCGTGAAGATAAACTGAAACAGTATATTGGTAACAACGGTGTTGTCCACACGATGAGACATATACAATACATAAAAGTGAAGAGCCATGGATCGAAGGTCATTCGCGTATGCCACTCGTAGCCCCTTAAAACTTTGTGATGAATAAAGGTGAATTTTTTGGATTCTGTACATTTTGAGAAAATTTGTGTATTGAGAAAATGCACATAATGAGAAAGTGTGCGTTTTGAAAAAGTGTCCTTTTCGAGAACATGCACATATGGGGAAAGTGCCCTAAATGGGAAGGTGTACTTTTGCGGAAATTTCACTTTTAGAGTTAATGCACGTTTCGGAAAAGTGTGTTTTTTGAGCTTAAGCAGTTTCACAAAAGCTTGTAACTTGTCTGAGTGTGCATCAATTTTTCTATTTCGACGCAACAATGCGATTTCTCCACCAATAACTGAATCTAACCCATGTAGGTACCTAACAAGTTATATACAAAAACAAAAATACCTACACCGCCCAGGTACGCGCACCAATAGCAACCCGCGTTACCCCACGAGATTAAAAACATCATAAATGCACTAGTTTCTGTGGCACTTACATCATTTCGATTACCAGCTCGCGCAAACACTAAACTTAAAACGACTTAACTTCATCAATAGTCTGCGGCGCATAAGTCGTTTCGTTTGTAAACTAAGTGATCATGCCACAGGTGGGCTGACGGCCATTTTGAAATTCGTATTGATTCAATTTTGGTACCCAATGGCTGATAGGGCGTCAGATATTTTGGTTTACGGATACCTACTCATTTAAACTCTCCTAACTAATAATACTGCTATAAGTAGGTACAAAATGAAATGAAATACATAAAAAAATAACTTTATTTTTTACTAGAAGATGCCCGCAACTTCGTTCGCGGAGGAGAAAAAGTCATAACCCGTCGTTTTCTCTTCAGCGTAGTCGGGTAAAAAGTATCCTATAACCACCTGGAGATACCCAGCTACCCGTGTATCAAAAATTGTTGAAATCTGTTTAGCCGATTTTGCCTGATGAAGCCACAACGACACATACAAACATACAAAAAATAAATATTTTTCGTTTTAGTGACCTCCAAATATCGATATCTATAATAGTATAGATATCGTCGTCTAGTACCCATAACACAAGCCTGATTGAGCTTACCATGGGACTAGTTCGATTTGTGTAAAATTGTCCTGGAATATAATTAGTCCCGTATTCTTGTCGCGATGACGTCGCAATAGGGTAATTTGGGGAGTAAATGGAACGGTGGTACAAAATGATACATAAAGAATAAGATAAGCTGAAATATATATTCATTTCACCGGGAAAAATTATAATTTACTGTTTTTAACGTTGACACGTTGCTGTAGGTGAATAGAGGCTGCATCCTTTTATTACTATAATTTAGGGCAAGTTAAGAGTGTGATCGAGCTGCTTAATTCTAATGACGCAGAATCTATAGTGATTTCCAAGCAATGTAACACGCGTTATTCCTATAGCTAAAGACGATGCCGCTTCGGAGGTCGACGGTTACAAGCCGGTTGCAATTCTTTCCACTCCAGCAAAAGTCTTCAAGTCAGCCGTGCAGCGGAGCGTCCAGGAACAGGCATCATCTCGATTATCGGATGCGCAGCACGGGTTCCGGAAGGCGCGCGGCACTACCAGCAGTCTCCTCAATGCCATGGCGTATGTGGTCCCTTATGTCGACGCTGGAGTGCAAGTCGACATCGCGTATTTTGATTTCAAAAAAGCTTTCGACTTGGTCGACAATGATATTTTATTATAGAAAATGGCGGCGGTCGGCTGCACTCCTAAATTGCTTAAATTCTTTGTGAGTTACATGAGGGACAGGCAGCAGTAAGTGGAGTATGGAGGTTATAAATCGCAGCCTTATTGTACCTGGACTGGGGTGAGTCAGGGGAGCAACTTGGGACCGTTAGAATTAATTATCATGATCAACGACCTGCCAGAGGTGGTTGTTAAAGACGCTAAATGTATATTATTCGCCAACGATCTTAAGTTGCTCCTGGCGATTAAAGACGAGGCTGACTGTGGTTGAGTGGAGCTTCAAAAACAAGCTACAGTTTAACGTGGACAAATGTGTCACAATTACAGTTACCCGAGCCAGAACTCCACTCAACTACAACTATGAAGTAGGAGGGGCGCGGTTGAAAAGAGTGGACTCTGTGAAGGACTTGGGAGTGCGCCTGAGCAAAGATCTCACATTTAGGGACCATATTGTTAGCGTATATAAAAAGGCATTCAGAATACTTGGTTTCGTGCTTAGGCGAGCAGCTTTTTTTTATACTACTAAGTTGGCAAACAATCATACGGCCTGCCTGATGTTAAGCAGTCACCGCAGCCTATGAGCGCTTGCAGCGCCAGGGGCATTACGAGCGTGTTGCCGACTCTTTAAGAACCTATTCACTCCCCTCTTGAAGAACCCCATATTGTAACCTCCAGGGAAAACCGCGGCAGGGAGGTCATTGCACGTACGGAGTGTGCGCGGCTAGCTTCACAAATATACTAGCTATTTCAGCTCTGTATAATGCTTTGGTACGAAGTCAATTAGAATGCAACGCTGCGTATGATAGAGAGGATACAAAATAAGTTTGCAAGGTACTTATACTGGTAACTGTATGGAGTATACCTGCTCTATCCGTTGATGTACCCCACACTGTATATATTCTATTCTATTAGGCATGGTGGGGTATAACAAATTAGAAACACGTAGAGATCTAGCGCTAGCATGCCATGTGGTAATATCTGCAATCCGGGTATATTGCGGCTGCTGGGACTGAGCGCCCCCGACGAGTACGCGGGGCGGCGGCGACGGCCGCGCCTGCTGGTGGAGCCGCGCGGCAGAACCAACTTGCTTGGTCAAGCACCTCTGAGCCGTACCGTCCACACTCTAAATCTGGTTGCTGACGTGACAGATCTGTTTTTTTGTTCAATGTCCGAATTTGTAAATGTTTGTTTATATATTTTGTGTAATAGAAATAAATAATTAACTAAGTTGCATGACGTAGGCACTATCGAATTGGGATCTGCCTGTAAGGATAAATGCTGAAATGTGATAAATAAATAAATAAATGTTTCAGAAATCATACCACTCTAGCGGAGCTAGGAGAATCCCGTCAATTATTAAAAATCTTGAACAATAAATGACAGATCAATTTGACAGTTCGCAGTAATATACCAAAAAATAATAAGTAATATTTTCGTTTTAATTAACACTATATGACATTTTTTTTATCTTATCTAAATAAATCCGTATTAATTACTACCGTCCCATTTGCTCCCCAAATTACTCTATTGTGACGTCATCGCGACAAAAATCCGGGGTCTAAATATAATATTATTGGGCCAGCAGAATGCTAAAGACCTTACGTTACAGTAAGTAGGTTGATTCTGCACTGTAAGTGGTAAAACTTATAAGTGCACGACAACTCGTAACACTTTTTAAGGTCATTGGCGTTCAAAGGGTTAAGTTCGTCTGACAATCCGAAAGTAATATTTTCTTCTGTTTCCGCGATTATTACTCATTGAAATAAAAGAATCTAACGGATTATATCGCGTATATTATCTCATTTTATATCCCGACGTTTCGGAAGCTTTCAAGCTTTCCATGGTCACGGGTGGACCACCCACAAGTCCACCCGTGACCATGGAAAGCTGGAAAGCTTAGATTGTTTTATTTCAATCCGAAAGTAAGACACAAAAATCGCTATAATATCCATTTATTTTAAATATAAGCAAAAATTCAAGTAAATACTAATATAAAACTTAAGTTATCATAAAATAAAAGAGTGCGGTCTTCGTTGTTAAACAAGAGGCGATAATCATTTTTCGCCACACAATAATTATTGAAGGAAATGTACGATTTGCAGATGTGCAAATTGCGGAAACTTTCCAAAATGCTTAAAAAGGTCTTATAAACATGTAAGTTAACACTAGACTTAAGACCTTTTACATACAAAAGAAAATGCTTAAAAAAGGTCTTTTAAACATGTAAGTTAACACTACACTTAAGACCTTTTATATACAAAAAATGCTTAAAAGAGGTCTTATAAACATGTAAGTTAACACTAGACTTAAGACCTTTTATATACAAAAAAATGCTTAAAAAAGGTCTTATAAATATGTAAGTTAACACTAGATTTAAGACCTTTTATATACAAGAAAGCTTAAAAAAAATCTTATGAACATATAAGTTAACACTAAACCTAAGACCTTTTTTAAGCATTTTGGAAACTTTCAGCAATTTGCACATCAAAAATATCATTTGTTATTTACACTACGAGACTATAAACTATGAAAGTGGAATTAAAAAGAGATTCCCGCTTGTTATATATGTTACCAAATTTTGAGAAACGGGCTCAGGAATCGAACCTGGTACCTTTGGATTACGCGTACAACGTGTCAACCTCTCCACCAGCAAGCGCTGTGCTGTACGCCTCGAATTAACTAAATTTAACCTTAGCGCTTGTTCACATGCCGATCGTGTTTTTTTTTCATTGTTATATTTAGTATGTTAGTACCTATATTAGTCTAAGGCCTTCCGCATAAGATGGCCCGGTTCTTAAGATGCCCCACCAGCAATAATTTTGTATTTTTTAAAGTTCGAATGAGTTTAAATTTCGCGCCCATGTTCGGTTAGTACCATAGATAAAACTGCAGCTTTATAACGAAGCCAAGGTAGTTGAACTAAAGCACAAGATGAAAGAGGGCCATCTTAAGAACCGGGCCATCTTGGGCGCAAGTAGGTACCTTATAAGGTATTTCATATGGGCCATGTTGCCTGAAATTAACGATTTCATTCATAGGAATCAGGGAAGGTAGGCTTAGCTCAACCAGCCCCCCCCCCCCCCCCCCTGGACACAATTTGGCCCGGTAGACCGGGGATAAAGGGGATGACTAGTAACGTATTTGCAAAACACTTTCAAAAATCCCCAAAACTCCCACAGCAAAGGCTGTGTGCCAAGTGGATAAGGCCTCGCGTCCTGCCCTGTTGCAATAGTCAGAAGAGCACACACACACGGTAAACCTTGAGTAGAGAGAGATGCCGCGCGAGAGCGGGACGAGAGATGCTTCCGGCGTCGTGACGCAGGCGTCTTTATCGAGCTGTCGACAAGAGAGATACGGGATAACCGCCAGTTTAGCTATAAGATCCTGTCAAAATTAAAAAAATCTAACAGGCAATTACTTCCGATTCTACTTTTACTTAAAAAAAGAAACTATTAGTAAATTGTTTCTGTCAACTTAAGACACATATCAGCCATAGTCAATGTTGTTTATTTAGTAGCTTTTCGTGTAAATGTTTTTGTCAGATTTCACTAAAAATATTGTTATGCTAACAAATGAAAACAATACTATTGTTATTACTTATGGGTAAAAAGGACACACAAATATGAATTATTGTAAAATCGGAGTAAAATAAACAAACTTATGAATTAATGTTTTGCGAAACCGAAAAATTAGTATCAAATGAATTGGCATACTTTAAGGATTTCAAATTAATCAAAATCATGTATGTAACCTTGGTAGTTTGAATGTTACGGAGGCTTGAACATAAAAAAGAGAACGAAAATATCTCAATCCTGAATATGGGTTTATTTTCTATATTTATAACACGACCCGCAGATTCATCATGAAAGTTGTATTTATAAATGTATTCTCATGCTAAAAAAGACAGAAATAATTTTATGGATCCCTTTAGTTAGTTATTATGTCAAAAAGTTACTAAAAAATGAATTGAAAAGTACATCATAAAAAAATACGAATAAAAAATAGAAGATTGTTTGACAAGGGGCTAAAATACGCCATTATGACACAAAGTGATTATTTGGACGAGCTCACGAAGTGAGCGAGGACAAATATATCTGAGTGTCATATAATGGCTTTTAGCCACGTGTTAAACATTCTGCTTTTCACTTCGACTGCGAGAAAATAAAAAAGACTTACCATTAATATTGTATATTTCATGAAAAACTAAAAGTACAGTTTGAGCAATTCTATCAGAAAGTTTGGCCCATCTGATAAGGTCGGTTTGTTTGTTTTTGATTATTTGGACCGCAAGTTTTTTTTTCAGTGACATTGAAATTTGTATGGGATTATATGGCTTTCTTTTCAACCCTAGGAGCTAAATGTACTTTTTTAGTCTCGCTTCACGAAGCTAATATGACGTTCATTTTGAGCAGGAGAAAAGAAAAATACGAAATATGAATAGCAGGGTCGGGTAACCATCGATAATGGACTTTTTTATCGATGATTCCGCTAAATAAAAACAGTATTATTTAAAAAATATAATAAACCGACAGATATAAAATAACATTTATATAAATACTAACTCGAAAAACATTACACGTATGTTTTAAAACCTGATTTTATACTTGTAGTATTAATATTTTAGCGTATGTCCATACGAACGAAACCAAACCGTCAAAGTGGGACACTAAACTTGAGTCGGAAATAAATTCCGTTCAAATTCCGTAAAAAAAGGTCAAACAAACGACATTAGTATCAATGACTATTAGATTAACAATAACAAACCTTTATCTCATACATAAAATGGAATAAATATACCAAACACATACTTTTCACTGAACAAGCACTTAAGTTCGACATGGGACGCTACCTATAGAAAATCACTAAACTTTATAATGCATAAAAAAGTACTTAGAATTTGATATTAATACTTTGTATGCTTGATATGTGTGTTTTTTAAGTAATCTTACGTTATGTATTAAAATACACTTGTCATTTGTATTTTTTTATGCTTTACTTTTCAATTCAGTTTTTCTTAACTTTTTGAAATAATAACTAACTAAAGGGATCCATAAAATTATTTCTGTCTTTTTTAGCATGAAAATACATTTATAAATAGATCTTTAATGATGCTGCTGAATGCTGCGTGTCATATTAAAAATATAGATAATAAACCCATATTCAGGATTGACATATTTTCGTTCTCTTTTTATGTTCAAGCCTCCGTAGCATACAAACTACTAAGGTTACATACATGATTTTGACTAATTTGATATCCTTAAAGTATGCCAATTCATTTGATACTAACCACTCCATAACTTCAAAGTTCAAGTGTGTTTTTTGGCGTCCCAAACTTTAACCAACGTTTTCTCAATTGTCGCTTTTTCACTTTTGCAAATTTGAAGAATTTAAAAAAAATAACTATAGCACCTAGAGACATATATCTTTCACCGAAAGCTATGAATGTAAATAGTGTAATATATTTTATGTATTAAATTTGACATAACAATTATTATTTATTAACTGTACCTTCTCTTGCAGGTATCTTATATTATTATTATTATGGAATTATTTTTATTTTTTATTTCTCTTTATGACATTGTGTTGATTAGGTTAACCTAGATTGTAACGAATATTTTCACACTACGACATTCTTTTTCTCTTGCTTTTATTATTATATTACTATAATCTGATGATATTTTTGTGAATTCATTCTATTTTCTTGGACATGTAAGATATTGTGTAATTGTCACAAAGAAATAAATATATCTAATCTAATCTATTACGCACATATAAATAATGGTTATTGGCGTTTCTGAATTGTGATATTGCACATTTTAAACACCCCAAAAAGTGAACCGGTTGTTTTATTCTTACGATTGGTTGTTTTATGAGTTCGATCGGAACGGAACTAACCCTGTCATGGGGCTGGTTGTAGCATTGTTTCAAATACAAAAGTATCTTTCAAATTCAATCTCAGTTCACGCACACTAAAATAGTGTTGTATAGTTCGTCCACATAAATGATATTTTTTTGTGTAGGCTCTATCAATAGTTAACAAAAACATCAAAGGCAAAAATTTATCATTTCATGGGGTTAGTTGTTCCGTCGATTTACCGTAATGGAAGCCATTAAAATGGCTCCTGTAAGCCTGCATTATTGTCATAATCATACCGTTTTGCGAAAAACATCATACGAATGCTTGCGTTAATTCTCATCGGAACAACTTGCCACCGGCACTTTGAACCCCGCTCTCCCTTATTTGTAAGTCTCTCCTCAAACTCACTTTCAGCGCAGCCTCTAGCTTGGCCATTCGCCGGCTGATGTAATGGCTCCCGAGCGCCGGCACCACATTATTGCGACACGTGCGCTGCGTGTACACATCTGCAACAGATTACCAGTCATCGTTATCTTCTTCATAGATCCTGTTACTCCTCGAGGAGCATAGGGCCTCAACTACAGTTTTCCATTGCTTCCGATCCGCGGCGATGGCAATCTCCTGCCAGTTCATTCCGTTACCGGCTTCCTGTGCCACGGCTCTCCTCCAAGTAGACTTTGGCCGACCTCGCTGTTAGTAGAGAAGAAGTTAAAAACTATAGACCGATCTCTCCGCTTAGCATAATTGGTAAACTAATTGAGAAAATTATTAAGCTGCAATTATTGTCGTATCTGGAGCGAAATAACAGTCTGTCACCTAACCAATTTAGCTTCAGAAAAAATAAGTCTTCTGAACCAGCGGTAAGCCTACTGGTTGGTGAAATAGTAGGTTCAGAAATGTGTCGGAATATTCCTAGGTCTAGCCAAGGCCTTCGATACTGTTTCTGTTCCGATCTTATTGGCTAAACTCGAGAGTGTTGGCATTAGGGGACTTGCGCTTAAGTGGTTAGAGTCGCATTTATGCAATCATAGGCAGTGTGTCCGAGTGGAAGAATACACCAGTGACTTCACTAACGTAGCGTTTGGTGTCCCCCAGGGGAGCGTCTTAGGACCAACTCTGTTTTTGACATATATTATTTTAACCTGACAAATGCTACAACTATATCGTTTGCAGATGACACAGCCATTCTGGTACATGGAAAAGACTGGGTGGAAGTTCAAGATGCAGCAGAGTCCAGCCTTAAAACGTAGTCGAATGGCTCGATACTAATTTACTAACAGTAAATGTTCAGAAGACCAAATACCTATGTTTCTCAATGAACTCCAGAGGTCAACCCAATGCCACTTTCTGTCGAGGATGATTACGTGAACAGGACGTTGGTTCTTAATTTCCAAAGGTTGTCGTTGGTGATGGTGTTGGGCCTGAAAATACTCAGTCCAATTTCAGTGGAAAATCGATTTGACAGTTCAAAGATTATGACAAATAGCCAATAACAGAAGTGACACTCGTATCAAGAAACTTTTATACCTACGAGTTCAAAATGTATCAATGTTGTCTGTGATTTATCAATTTCGTAATTCAGACGCAATGCGTATTGTCGAAGCAAAAAAGCGCATTTCTCGAGCGAAAATTCGAAAACACTTACCTTTTATAGCAAATTATCTTTAGGTAATTCCAGATGCTGTGATAAACTGCACTGCCCAAATCTATCCACCAGCGAAATAAATTACTAGTTTAAAAAACACTAGAAAAACACGCTTAACAAAACTTTTCTAACAAATCCAAACACAGATATGATACGATGTTCCATCATGACATGAAGTTCCAGTTCATATCTTCCGGCTGCATCATCAGATCAGTTCGACAGTACCATATTATTGTATTATCATCAGAACTACATACAGCTGCCAATTTTCATGACGCTATGATCCTTGGAAGATGGTTAAATTAGTTACCTTAGATTCCATTACATAGTTAGTAAAAGCGTGTTAAAAATGGCCATCGTACAAAAACTTACAAACACATCATTATCAAAATTCAAGATTAAACTATAGTGTAAAAATAATACGAATTAATATCGGGAAGGTAATAAATAGTACTTGAATCCAGGGATCGGAACCGGTATTTTTTTCATACTAAATATTCGAAATAACGATTCGTTTTTTTCGTTCAGTTACGAGATTTTCGTATATATCATCAAAATTCTGGAATTTGAATCAGCTGTTTTGTGATTAATTTCTCTTCTCCTAAATACAGTTTTAAAACATTCCAGAAATAGCGTGTATTTTAGAAAATTTAAAAATACCGTTTCAGATTCCCTGCTTCAATCATCGATAAGTCGTTCTATGATAGATCACTTCCATTGTTTTATAGATTTATGCACTAATAGTGTTATATATGTAGGTAGATTAAGTTACTTTTGTGACGTTTAGTTTAGTCGGAATAAATACATGAACCGAGCTGGAGTGTGTTCCTTCGCCCTGAATTCTCAAATTTAACATTGGCTAACGAGGATTATTTTTTTTTGTGTATAGACGATGGCTAAAAGTGTGGGAAACGTCGCGTGTTTTGATATGGAGTGCGGAAATTGGCAAACGTATTGTGATCGGCTGGAGATGTATTTTCTGGTGAACAAGGTGGACGATACGTTAAAGCTGCCGACATTAATAAGCGGGATAGGGGACGCCGCTTACGAGCTGATGGTGAATCTTTGTAGCCCGAAGAAGCCGTGTGACTGCAATTACTCGGATGTAATTAAGATAATGAGAAATCATTTACAACCGAAACCGTCGGTAGTCGCGGAAAGATTCAAATTTCGTCAGTGTCGTCAAAGTAACGGCCAATCAGTGGCAAATTTTATGGCAGAACTAAAGAAAGCCTCCAAGTATTGTGATTTTGGTACCACATTAGACGACAATATGAGAGATCAGTTTGTGTGTGGCGTGAACAGTGATTTGGTTAGGCAGAGATTATTCGCGGAGGAAAATCTATCTTATAATAAGGCAGTTAGAATTGCTACTACGCTGGAAGCAGCCGAACGGGATTCACATGCGATTGGTGATAACAAAAGTAGCAGCGAGCGGAATGATATTGTAAACACGTTGCATAAATTACAACCGGTGGGTGCGGACTGCAAATTATGCGAATCTTGCGGAGACCCCCGGCATCAACGCTTTGAGTGCAAGTTTAGTCAATACGTGTGTGACGTGTGTAAAATTAGAGGACATTTACGAAGGATGTGCCCACAAGTGATGCGGGGCGATTATCGTAGTCCGAGCAAAGCATTTACTCGCCACGGTGATGGGGACCGCGACCGCGGCGCTGCCGGCCGAGCGCGACCGTGGCGCGCGGGCGCCCGAGTAGGCCGCGGAGGTGCCAGGTCCGGCCTGCATTGGATGCAGGGCCGGGATGCCGAGCCAGATCAGCAACAGGATTTCTGCGCGGGTGATTATGAAGAGGAAGGCGAAGCAACGATGAATTTGATGTCGTTGAGTCAATATAAACCGGTGTGTATTTCGGTTTTAGTTAATAACCAAGCTTTATCGATGGAAGTTGACACCGGGTCGGCATTGTCATGTATAAGTAATGATACGTATTCTCAACGTTTTAATAACTGTATTTTGCGCCCGTGTCAACTTTTGCTTCGATTTTACGATGGATCCAGCATTCGCCCATTAGGGTATCTCGAAGTTGATGTAACTTATGGTAATAAAAAGAAACGATTAGATTTGTATGTAATCGATAACGGATGCACTAATTTGTTGGGTCGTCAATGGCTCGCTGAGTTGCATATAAAAATTCCAACATTGAATGTAAACAATGTTAAATTGGAAGATGTGTCAAGTGATATCTATACATGTAAGGGAACTGTAGTTTCAGATTTGTTTTCCAGGCATAAACAGTTATTCGAGGATACTTTGGGCCGATATACCGGGGGCAAGGCGTCGCTATGGGTGCGGGAGGGGGCCCAGCCGATATTTTGCCGTGCGCGCCCGTTGCCCTACGCGCTGCGCGCGCGCGTGGATGACGAGATTGACGCCATGCTGGCGGCCGGTGTCATCGAGCCCGTGGACCACTCCGACTGGGCCACACCTCTCGTTATTGCCAGGAAAGCGGATGGAGGTATAAGGGTATGTGCGGATTATAAAATTACCTTGAATAAAGTATTACTGGTCGATAGGTACCCGGTTCCGAGAATAGAGGATTTGTTTACAAATCTAAGTAATAACGCATATTTCACGAAGTTGGACCTCTCGCACGCCTATAATCAGTATGAATTAGACGAAACCTCTAAGCGTTATACAGTGATTAATACCCACCGTGGTCTATTCAGATATAATAGGCTAGTGTATGGACTTTCATCAAGTCCAGGTATATTTTCAAAGATGATGCAAAATTTACTGAACGGGATTCCAAACGTCATAAATTTTTTGGATGACATTTTAATTACAGGAACGGACTTTGATTCGCATTTAAAGACAATTAATGAAGTGTTTCGTAGATTGCAAGATCATGGTTTAAAATTGAAAAGAAGCAAATGTATATTTTTAGCGGATAAGGTTACGTTCCTGGGCTTTAGGGTAGACAAGGAGGGGGTGAGCGTAGATCCAGATAAAATTAAACCAATCGTTGAAATGAGCGCACCAACGAATGTAGCCGAACTCCGTTCCTTTTTAGGTGTGGTCAATTTTTATGGCAAATTCGTACCTAATTTGAGTACGTACTTGAATCCTTTGTACCAGCTGGTGAAAAAAGAGGTACATTGGAGGTGGGACAAGCATCATGAGGCGGCGTTTAGACAGGTTAAGAAATTACTGACGAGCACCTCTGTGTTAGTTCATTTTGATATTTCACAGCAGTCCGTAGTGACCTGCGACGCCAGCTCGCGCGGACTGGGCGCCGTGTTGGCGCAGCGCGCGTCCGACGGCAGCGAGCGCGTCGTGGCGTACGCGTCGCGCTCGCTCACGTCGCACGAGCTGCACTACAGTCAAATTCATAAGGAGGCTTTGGCGATAGTGTTTGCTGTGAGTAAATTCCATCAGTATATATATGGACGTAAGTTTACCCTGCGCACGGACCACAAGCCGTTGGTCAGTATATTTGGGCCGAACAGCGGGGTGCCGACTACCGCCGCGAGTCGGCTCCAGCGCTGGGCTATAGTACTGTCCGCATACGATTTCGATATCGAGTATGTTTCAACTGAAAAAAATACGGCCGACGCTCTGTCCCGATTAATAAAGGCATATAAAGAGGAAACAACGGAAGAAGCGGGTCAGATACCCGAACAAACGTATTTACACTTTGCCGCAGACGCCTTGTTATTAGACTATAACAAATTAAGAAGAGCGACGGCTTCGGATGCCATCTTAAGCAGGATTTTAAGCTATATTAGTGACGGTTGGCCGAAGGAGTGTGAGATTAGAGAGTTAGGACCGTACTTTAATAGGAGGGATGAATTATATACAGAATTAGGATGCATATTATGGGGCCATAGGGTCGTCATTCCGATATCATGTAGGGAAAAAGTATTAAAAGAACTTCACGAAGCGCATATGGGAATAGTGAAGACGAAAAGCTTAGCACGCAGCTATGTGTGGTGGCCGGGGCTCGATGAGGCTATCGAGGCGCAGTGCCGCACTTGCGAGGTGTGCGCCGCCGCGGCCTCCGCGCCGCCGGCACATGCGCCGCGACTGTGGGCGTGGCCGGATAGACCATGGGCGCGCCTGCACATCGATTTCCTCGGGCCCATGCGCGGACAAACCTACCTCATTATGGTAGATGCCTACTCTAAATGGATCGAGGCTATAAAAATGAACGGAACTTCGGCCGGGGCGGTGATACGAGTTCTTAGGGAGTTATGGTCTAGGTTCGGTATTCCGAAGCAAGTGGTCAGTGACAATGGTCCTCCATTTACGAGCACTGAATTCGAATCATTTCTAGCGTGTAACGGCGTAGATCATATTCTGACAGCGCCATACCACCCAGCCTCGAACGGAGCCGCGGAGAGTGCAGTAAAAATATGTAAGGCGGTGATTACGAAAGCTTTTAAAGACAGTTTAGACACAGAGACGGCTCTGTGGAGGTTCCTACTGCAATATCGGAATACCGAACATAACACAACCGGGGAGAGTCCCTCTAAGCTCTTACAGGGTCGGTCGCTGCGCACCAGGTTAGATTGTTTAAAGCCGGAGCGCGCGGATCGGGTCCGAGCGGCGCAGGAGCGGCAGCGACGCGCGGCGGGTGGCGTCGAGCGCCAGCTGCACGCTGGGGACCCCGTGTGGGTGCGCCAGTATCGCGGCCCAGATAAGTGGACACCGGGCACAATACTAGATAAGCGCGGCGATACCGATTATTATGTAGAATCTAGTAGCGGAACCGGGTTTCATAGGCACATTGACCAGTTAAAGAACCGGCGGGTAACGCAAAATGAAGGGGGACGAAAGCAGGGTAAGCGCATTTCTCTCTTATTTCCTGGCACTGACGAGACATCGGGGCAATCGGACACAGAGTTAGTTAGTGGAAAGTTCCGGGCTGGTGAAAATGCATCGGCGGATGGTGACCGTAATCCAGAGCAGGCAGCGCTGGATTCGCCAGCGCCGCTACCACCTGCACACACAGCGACTCCACCTACACGAGCAGGTCCATCATGTGAGGATCAGCCTTGTACTAGTGACGCGACTAAAACTGCCAGAGCTCGCAAACCCCCGTTCAGATTTGGGTTTGAAGATATTTTTAAAAATATTATAAGTAGTATTAAGTAAATGTACTTATTAGGTTAGAAATACTTCTAGGAAACAGAAACATTTAGAAATCATAAATGTATAAATAAATCCATAACTGTTATAAATTTAAAGGTGGAGGTGTTATATATGTAGGTAGATTAAGTTACTTTTGTGACGTTTAGTTTAGTCGGAATAAATACATGAACCGAGCTGGAGTGTGTTCCTTCGCCCTGAATTCTCAAATTTAACAACAGCATTTGTTGAAGGATAATTTAGTCAGTTGAAATGGATATCTTCTGCACGAAGCCGCTAAGAGCAGAACATTTTGATAAACTACTGATCATCTAAAAAAATCACATAAAATAGAATAACATGTAGGTACAATGAAATTATTTTGGCTTATTATAAAAGTTTTAGGTAAGAGCATTTCCAGTGAAAACATCATGCAAGATATGAAGAGCTTTTCGCGTTAATAATATTTTTTGTACATAGAAGACGGCGGGGTTAATATCAGTCCTCTTGTTTTAATGATCCTTGCCCTAAACACAGAAAGAAAAAAAAGACTTTTTTTTTGCTAGATTCTTACAGCCAATTAGACTAGAATGTTAAATCCTAAGTGATTTTTACGTGGTGGCATTAGATGCTGAGTTATAGGTCATTATTTCGAAACTGGTTCTATTGCCCCCGGTCTACCCTACACGAAACACGAGGCAAATAAATGCGTTGTGCGAACAAGGATTAATTAAACCCAAAGGATTAATTTTACGCTGGCATTACAATGATCCACAAATCAAAACAGGGCTGTATGTTCAAGCAACATTTAACAGAAGAAACTTAACAACTAGAACAGGCTTGTGTCCTACAAAAATATAATTAGTCCGACAGTTAGGTTATCAGAAAATATTGGACACGTATTTTTTTCTTTTGTCAATTAATCAAAAAATGATGAAGATATAGCCCGTTAAAGTTCCCTGTGACGTCACGCCGAGCGACCGTTTTTGCACGGCGTGACGTCAAGCGTCATCTCAGTGAGGCTCTTCTGGCCGGTTTAACTTCGGGCATCTGGCTCGGAAGTGTCCGCGTTCACCGCACTCATAGCATCGCGGATCATAAGACCGCCTCGCAAACGTCTGTACAGGTACTGCAACTTGCCTCAGCCGATATATACCCAGGTCTTGACGCACGGCTTTTATCTCCAACGCATGGGGGGCTAGAGCTTCTATCAGAAGAGCACGATGACTCAACCGTACTGCAGCCCTCATTTCACCATCTCGGATTCCACCGACGAAAGCTTCCACGAGCATGGAATCCACATCAACTCGTGTCTTGTATGCCTTGTTGCTTCTCAGCCTCAATTGCCCACTGCTGCAAGTTTTCCCCGTGGCGCTGATTGCGATCCTTCACCTGAGCTCGATAGGCGTGTTCCAGATGTTTGTCGCCCAAACTTTGACGCGCTTTATCTTTGTCTTTTTTTCTTTGATTAACAAAAGAAATATTACGTGTCCAATATTTTTTTGTTAATCTAACTGACGGGCTGATTAGAATTAAGGCCGAAACACACCGGATGCGTGCGCAGCACGGGCACGTGCGGTGTGTCATCTCTTATGGGTATTCGTACTTTACAACGCGCATGCAACGCACAAGCGCACGGGCACGTGCTGCGCATGCAGCCGGTGTGGCTTGGCCTTAATATTTTTTAACTAGGCATCTACCTTATTATTAGACGAAGAGAAATAGAAAGCAGAAGAAAAGAAAGAAAATACATTAAATAGACGTTACACAAAACCAAAACGACCTATTGATGAGTTGGAAGTGTTATTTTTTATGTTATAAGCAACAGGCAGACGAGCCACCCGATGGAAAGCGGTCATCGTCGTCCATGAATATGTGCAACACCGGATCGCCCATACATTGCAGATCTTTGAGTGCCCTGTTAAAACGCTTCTTGAAGAATCCATGTTATAGCGCTTCGGAAACTCCTCAGGGCGGAGTTTCTTTGAGAGTGATGATGAGTGATGCCCATTTATTTTTCGGGGTGCCAAGCATCCAGATAGTGGGGATGTACTTTGTTTCTGAAGCGAAAGGTACGATAAAAAGTCTCAAAGAGTTCTAAGTTACATACATACATACATACATACAATCACGCCTTTTTCCCATTACGGGGTAGGCAGAGACTACGTCCTTCCACTTGCTATGGTACTGGCATACAACTGCCGCTTCATCAACATTCATTAATCTCTTCATTTTGTGGTGTCACAACCCTTTCGCTTTGTCTCATTCACACACAGAATATCAATATTTCTCGCATCCATCATCTGACATGCTTCATCTATTTTATCATTCATTCCTCCCCTTACATTTAACGTAGCAAAGCGGCTCTCCATAGCCCACTCTTCGCTCTCGCTGGGACCGAGACGTGATGGGTTGCGAACCACATCGCCGCCATTTGCGTTTCCCACGAGCAGCTAGGGATAAAATATTCGAACCCAGCAGAGCCCCGCATACCAGGTAAGGGTTTAGCCTTATTCTGGGGTCACCAGTCCCAGAGCAATTCGGTTCTTAGTTCTTAGTTAATTGATAATTTACGGTTGATTAGGGGACATAGAGGATATACTCACCGGAAATATCGGCGAATCGCATAGCGCAGCCGCCTGTCCACTGGCCCCACATGTAGAAACCGTTGGTTCCGTTTACGAGCCAGCCTTCCCTGCAACCCGGAGTCCATGCTTATAATCTTTTTTTATCAGGGACAATCCTTACATAAATCAACCCGCCCCCCTATTGCCTAACGCGTTTGACGCGCGCAATCAAAATCAAGTGCCATGATTTTGTATGGGTTATGACAGTTGATTCGGATACAAAGTGTCAAGATTTCGTTAGGCAATAACCCTAGTGTCGATGTGGCTTCATACGCCAAATCGGCTAAACGGATTTCAACTATTTTTGGTACACGGGTAGCTGGGTATCCAAATATAGTTATAGGATCCGCCGCGAACGAAGTTGCGGGCACCCTTTTATAGTACCTAATAAAATCAGCCCAATTAAAGTACCTAAATATACATGTATATACATCCAAGTAGTTTGTTTTGTGGCATCACCTTGCCCCTGAATACCTAAAATACCAAACGAGCGAAGGCGCGAGAAAAAGCTAGCGTTTACAAAACGGAGGCAACCCTAGCGCACATTCCAATGACGTTGCATCACCCGCGTCCAATAGGAGCGGTAGGCATCGATAGCGGTGAGAACGCCCTCCGTCTATACAACTGGTGCATTTGTTAACTTGTATATAATCTGTGCTTCAGGGTAGGCAGTTTTTCTGTGCCTACATGGAGCATGGTCATTCAGGGCTTCAAGGTAGGCAGTTTCTCGATACCTATTCGTAGCCATCATTGTTCAGGGTAGCAGTGCCTTTGTGCCTATATGGACCGAGGTGCCCGAGAGAAATCCGAAAGAAAAAACTACGCATTAAGAGCAAAGAGTATTTATGAGCTCCAGGTAAATTCAGCACAAATTTGAAGATATTATCAATTTTCATGTAATTTTATTATGATTACTAAAGTGCTTTAAGCTATTTAGATCGCGACGTGGCCACGTATGTTGCCAAGTTTCGCGTCGGTATTGACAGACATCAAAGTGACAGCTACCATTAACTAAAGCCATATTTTTTTGGAAAAATAAGCGTTAGCATTTTATTGAAGGGGATAATTTTAGCAAGTAAATGTTATTCAATTTTTGTGTACAAAAATCAACAAAACTAGTGTAGCAGCATAAATATGTACACGCGAAACCCATTTTGGGTGTAGGGTAAATCTAACCTACCTCGTTTCAATCAACCCTTTTTATGTGATTTTTTGTGTGTTCTCTTGTGTTTGAAATTGTATATAAAGGAGTCAAAATTCCAAATAAATATTCATTACATCTTCGACTTTGGTTTTACTTACAACTCTTCAGCCACAGTAGCACTTACCTCAACAACTAGGTTCTTGTTTTTTTTTTTGCTGAATTTGACTTGTGTTCATATTTAATTAAAACAATATACACGGATTATATCGCATATATTATCTCTTTTGAGTTCCCGACTTTTCGGAAGCTTTACAGCTTCCTTTTGTTCACGGGGTCGACGGAGAATTTTTTTTTTACTCTGTCCAAGTTACAATTTGCGCAAACGACCACTTTGAGAAATCAAATAAAGGTGTACATACATGCCAGATGGGCCTAATCTGTAAAGACAGTTACACATTTAAATGGGTGATAATCGTGGAAACAGATGAGAATATTTTGGGTTCATATTACATTAACCGGCAATTAACCGGTATTACGGTTAAACCGGCTAATTATTTAGGTTACGTTCGAACGAATTGATTTCGGAACGTTCTCCGCTGAGGGAGCGCTCTCTAACCGGTTAATGGATATCATTCGCCTTTTACGCTCCGGTACCGGTGCTGAAAATAAACCTGTTCAAGCCCTGCTCCTATCGACCTCAGGAACAGGGATTGGAACAGGTATTTTTTTCATACAAAATATCCGAAATAACGATTCGTTCTTCTCGTTCAATTACAAGATTTTCGTATATTTTATTAAAATTGTAGAACTCACATCAGGTGTTTTGTGATTAATTTCTCTTCTAAATACAGTTTTAAAACATTCCATAAATTGCGTGTACTTTAGAAGATTTAACAAATACCGGTTTCGATCCTTGCTCAGGAATGCGTATTTAAAATCTTTTGTATGCCTCGCTGGCATCTTGCAGTATGTAGTATGGATAGATGTCAATGCTATACTCGCCTGTTGAGGAACTTGCAATGCTTCTTGTAGGAATGCGACATGAACGAGTCTGCGCAAATGGTGTTGTCGACCGGTATCCCCGGCTCAAACATCCCGCACACGAAGCACTGCCAACAAAGTATTTATTTACAAAGGACAGAGACGAAGCGTTGTACGCATGTGGTGTATGGCTCATGCATTTAAAAATAAGAAAAACAGAGGGCGTTTCTAGCGGTAACCGGATTGTGTTTGAAAATGTCCACTCTTATACTTTAATGCTATTTATCTAAGTATTAATTATTATTTTTAAAAAGGAAAAAATACGTGTGTTTGTTTTATTATCTGACGGACTAATTAGCATTTTAATTTTCATACCCTGTCGTCATGCCTACTGACCGAGCGAGCGCATCGAGCGGATCGTCTCAAATCAAAATCCTGCGTTTCAGCTTAGCTTAGGTACAGATGTAGTGAATAAACATTTCCCATCCTATTTTCTCAGAAATGTTCGTTTTCGTCTTACTACTTCATTCACAGTCAGTACCCATCAAGACAACGTAGGGGACGGTCGCATTGCGAGACGAAGTATCGATATAGAGAGCTTAGTACCACAGGATTTATTTAAGTTAGTATTAAGTCCTTTTTAATAGTCATGTTAGTAACATAATATATTTTGAATATGAATGCAAACTTCATGCTATTAATACTAATCTATGACTAAAATATCCTCGGTAACTAGTTTGATCGTGTGATATACTTCAAACTGGTGGTTTGACGTTTAACATTGATCAATAAAGTACTCAATTTATTTGATACAAACACGTCACTTAATAATATAATAATTCATGGACTCATCGGCACCATTCGGAAGTAGTCGTATGGGCCGAGTTTTCACGTTGGGTAAGGATTATTCAGTACGTCTGTATGTAAAGTTACGATAGTGCATTTCTGCGTTAAAGAAATGGTCGAAGGTTCAAATCCTGCTTGCCATTTAGTGGTCACATTGTTTTTTTCCTTTACAATCGAACTCTGTGTTATATTTATGAATCAGGCACCGAATCGGCCTTCTTGTAGACAATCCAAGCAGGAAGAGCCCTTGCTCCATGGGACTCGTTGACAAATAGTCGTATCAATGAGGAAGAGTAAGTCTACTTTACTCTACACTACTCTATTCTACCGTCTTCATGATGAGGTGGTCGGTCAGCGAATGCGGCGGGTCGGTGGGGGTATTTACTTTACTCTACACAACTCTATTTAACGTCTAACGTCTTCGCGATGAGGTGGCTGGTGAGTGGGTGCGGTGGGTCGCTGGGGGACTTTTCTTTGCTCTACTCTACTCTATGCTGCTTTACTTTGCTCTACTCTAATCTACTATACTACCTTCGCGATTTTGTCGCCGGTGAGCAGATGCGGCGGGTCGGTGGGGGTATTTACTGTACTCTACTCTACACTACATTACTCTCCCGTCTTTGTGATGATTTAGCCGATAAGCGGGTGCGGCGGGTTGGTGGGAGTATTTACTTTACTCTACACAACTCTACTTTAATCTACTCTACCGTCTTCGCGATAAGGTGGCCGGTGAGCGGGTGTGATGGTCCCCCGGGGCACTTTCCTTTACTCTACTCTAATCTATTCTGCTCTTATCTACTACAAAACCTTCGCAATGATGTGGCCGGTGAGCGGGTGTGGCGAGTCAATGGGGGACTTTTCTTTACTCTACTCTATGCTCTGCTTTGCTCTACTCTACCGTCTTCGCGATGCGGTGGTTTTTTAGTGGGTGCGGTGGATCGCTGGGGGACTTTTCTTTACTCTACTCTATGCTCTGTTCTACTCTACTCTACCGTCTTCGCGATGCGGTGGTCGGTTAGTGGGTGCGGTGGATCGCTGGGGGACTTTTCTTTTCTCTACTCTATGCTCCGCTCTGCTCTACTCTACTACACTACCTTCGCGATGATGTGGCCGGTGAGTGGGTGCGGTGGGTTGCTGGGGGACTTTTCTTTACTCTACTCTATGCTCTGCTTTGCTCTACTCTACCGTCTTCGCGATGCGGTGGTTTTTTAGTGGGTGCGGTGGATCGCTGGGGGACTTTTCTTTACTCTACTCTATGCTCTGTTCTACTCTACTCTACCGTCTTCGCGATGCGGTGGTCGGTTAGTGGGTGCGGTGGATCGCTGGGGGACTTTTCTTTTCTCTACTCTATACTCTGCTCTACTCTACTCTACTATACTACCTTCGCTATGATGTGGCCGGTGAGCGGGTGCGGCGGGTCAGTGGGGGTCGGCGTCGTTGTTGTGGATGTGGTGGTGGGGCAGTTGACCCAGCCCGACGGGTTGTGAGCGTAAATGCTCTTATTGAAAGCCGCGTAAGTCAGAATCTTCGGACTGTTGTAGTCTTCGTAGTCTTTGGTCAAAGACACCAATATGTTCAAGAGCTAGTAATAATAACAATAATATAAATATATTGTATAATATAATATATTAAGATTGAAAATTAACTACTCTCTACTCTACCGTCTTCACGATTAGGTGGTCGGTCAGCGAATGCGGCGGGTCGGTGGGGGCATTTACTTTACTCTACTCTACCGTACTCTACACAACTCTTCTTCGCTTTACTCTACCCACTTCGCGATGCGGTGGATCGTTTCGCTGGTTTCTCTACTCTGTTTATTGAAAAATCCCTAAGATTGAAAATAAATAAGTGTACATGAATAATAAATTACGGGGGCCCATTGAGTGAGTGGCGAGTCACCACCCGCCACAGATAAAGATCTGTTTGGTGGTTATGGCGGGTGAAGCATCTTTATTACAATAGCCAAAAAAAAACCATCCAATCTACAATTTAATAGCCCGATTCTCTTTCCATAAAATGCAATAGCTCCAACATCTGCTGGGACCTGCTCATGGACGTATTCTCTCATTGATATGGTCAGGAGCGGGTCCCAGCAGGAGTACAGCCACAGCAAACTTCTCAAAAGGGCCTCTACGTGTTGGATCCATATCCCCACGCAAGCCTCTCAAAAATCCGGGACATATACAATAATAATAAGGACAGGACTATTGTAGTCGATAAACCTGATATCGTGCTGGTCGATCGATCTAAGCGCCGGGCAATACTCATCGACATCACCATCCCACATGACGAGAACCTCGTGAAGGCCGAGAAGGACAAACTTAGCAAGTACCTTGACTTGGCTCACGAGGTGACCGCCATGTGGGATGTTGATTCGACGATCATTGTACCGATAGTCGTTTCGATAAACGGTCTTATAAATAAGTGACACGGGGACAATCTTACACAAATCGACCTAGTCCCAAACTAAGCAATGCGTGTACTATGGTTACTAGGCGACGATATACATAATATATAGATAAATTACATAGAAAACATCCAAGACCCAGGAAGAAACATTCGTACTCATCACCAAACACATGCCCTGGCCGGGATTCGAAACCGGATTACTACCTTCTGCATCTGACCCTTGATCCAGCCATCTAGCGAGAGTATCTTGAGGTGTCGGTCAAGACTCTTCGCTATAAGACGACACGTTTGGCTCAGTGGGTTGTACAACGGCCTACGAAGCTGGCGGACCAGGGTTCGAATCCCGGCAAAGGCAAGTGTTTGTGTGATAAGCACGAACGTTTGTTCCTGGGTCTTGGAAGTTTTCTACGTATCTAAGTAATATAATTTATCTATATATTATGTAATAGACGGAGGTCGCAAACTTCGTCCGCGGAGAAAAAAAACATAACTCTCTTTTTATTCAGCGTAGTCGGGTAAAAAGTATCCTGTAAGTGTGTAAGTATCTGGAGATACCTAGCTAATCGTGAACCAAAAATACTTGAAATCCGTTTAGCCGATTTGGCGTGATGAAGCCACAACGACACATACAAAAAATCCAAAAAATATATATTTCCATTCATTAACCTCCAAATAGTCCGATTCAATATTTTTTTGAAAATATCTTGAATGTACAGACATTTAATTTTTACAACTTTATAATAGGATAGCTGTATGAGTGCTTAAATACTTATGACACTAACTAGTGTATGTATATATACATTATATAGCAATGTATAGGTACCAGTTTCAAATTGCTGGGAGCCGGTGTGGTGGTCCCGTTGAGGCAGTAGACCCTGTAGAAGAATGTTAATTTAACGTACAAAAGTGACCCACTCAGAGACCCTCTTGGGTCTCTTGGGTCCACAGTATAATAAAGAGTACTACTTACAGTATAGACACTCCCTGAAAGTGCCGCCCACCCGCGCTCGGTTACTTCGCAGTTACCGGCTGAACTGTGAGTGGGAAGAGCGCGGGTGGGCGAAGCTTGCGGGCGGCGGGTGGCGGGCGGCAGGGAGTGTCCACAGTGTGCCCAAGACCAAGAACCATTAAAACAAGAGGACTCTGACACTTGACATACTTCGGATCGTGTTCCGATCGCAAAAGGAGATATTCTGTCTAAAACTAGATGGCGCTTTAAAACTAAATATTTAACGATGTTATAAAATAATAAATATATCGTAACATTTAAATACTGTGATAATTGTAAATAATAATTCTTAAAGGTGCGTCCACATTTGTATCATTTGCCCGTATCAGATCATCGTCGCGTGGCATGATCGCGTGTAGGGGACAATTTTTGGCCTTTTTATAATAACATTATTCAAATGTCTAATTCCGTAATTTTAACAGACTTCAAAAATTAGGAGATTATATGTATTTTCCACTGTATGTTTACCGATTACTCTGTCAATTGTAGACCGATTTTCAAAATTTTGTGAAAGTGTATACTCCTGAAGTGATCTCGTTGTTACCAAGTCAGGATCTAAAGACGGGATCCCAGGGAGATTGAGGGTAACCCTCAAATTTTATAGATATCTGTCGGTTTCGGTATTTTAAAAAACAAGTCAAGCATTTGCATTACAAAAAGTATAATTTGGTGAAGTGGAACTCATGGAGAAGACCACAGAAGGCCACCGGCACCCCTCAATGTGATCTACAGTTCGGGTGGCGACAAGATACTTATCTCAATTAAGTTAGCCAAGAGACTTCATAGTCACGAATCACGATTTCAAATGCTCCTGATGAGAATGGTACTGAAGGTGAAGTCGGAACATTGGCACCGGATCTCCGTAATTAAATAATGAACCCTAGCCGTGTTTGGGCTTGTCAAAATCGTCACGAGAGGAAATTTTAAGGAACGATTCACTCAAAAGTGAAAAATTTATAAATACATTAAAAAAAAAACAAACACAGGACCACAGGAAGTAAAAGATAAATTTAGTTTCATTAACCTTTTTTCCAACTAAATTTAGACAATATAGGTATACAATTAATGTTATTTTGGAGTCGATGCCACCCGCGTGACAATTTTTAACTTAGTAAAATCATCAATTTTGAAAATTTTGCAATTTCTTTGGAAGGCGACGGTTCCAAGATAACATATATTGTATAATTTGAGTTGAAAAAAAGTTAACTGAAACTAAATTCAAGCAACTAAATTACTTTTTTTTTACTTTTAGTTTTTTTTATTCAGTTTTTAAGTTGTAATAAAAAAAAATGTATGCACCGTATATTTATAAATTATGTGTGCATTAAAAATATACGTGACATCCATGCAATATATTGTATTGAAGATGTTGTAATATAACAATATATGACAAAAGCAGGCAACAATTAGGTACTGCTTTTACTGATCGATTGCTAACTCCCTGTTTTATTACAGATTTGAGTAGTTCACATCACAAATATCAAACGAAAATAAGGCCTTTTCATCAGGTAATAGAGATCAATACAATGTTATCGGTAAACTTCAGGGAATCCCCTGGGAAGACTCTGTGTGCCTATACTTATGGAGTTCGTAATTTAAGGCATTTTTATTAATTGCTCCAGTGTTTTGATGCACTTTTAGCCCCGATTTATTATGTTGTTTTACTTGGTTCTTTTTGGTGAATTGAGTCGTATCGTATATTGTAATCAAATCTTGTTTCATCAGTCTATTTAACATTTTTCTCCTCCTTTCCTGCCCAGAAATTAGCAAGAAACATGGAAATTCGATAATAATGCAATAATATAGTGCCGTAAGGCAAAACAATATTTTTTTCAAATACTTGAAATAAATCCTAGATCAATTACGTAATTACATAATTTAACTAACCAAGTCCGATACTGGTTACGTAATTGAGATATCCGTAATTTTTGAAGCCCTAATCGCGGGTCACGATCACGGGTTTGGACGTTGCGCCGATCCGATCGCTCGAAATCCATGTTGCTACGCGTATCAAACACTCGGATCGGAGAAGCGCGGCATGATCGCGACGGTGCGACGTCCACACTAGCGATCATGACACGCGATCATGCTACGCGGTTATGATACGCCGCGATCCATCTCGAGTCGGTTTTTGCCCGATCATCTTCTGTCTCGTCCATTGCAGCTACACGTGAAAGAGATGGCCGAGAGGCGTGGCTTGAGTCGCTAGCGCAGGTGTGTTACGGCGAATTTCAAAAGTACTGCCATTTTTAGTTGCTACGCGTGCGGTGCCGCCGACGCATGGGCGCTGCTGTCCACGCTGGTGCTCGGCGCTCGCGGCTTATCAGCTATTGTGATAATCATCTTCAAGTTTCTGCACGGGTGTCAATCAATTTGATGTGCGATCGCAGAGTGCAACAGTTTTACACGGAACACAACGCTACTACAGAAGAACGATCACGCGAAAAATGATGATCGGTGAAATGCCAAAATGATCGGAGCGGTGAAACGATACGGCTAGCGTCCAAACTGCAGCATGCAAAATGATCGGCGTGGTGATCGGATACGGTGATACGCTATGGCTTAGTGTGGACGCGTTTCTTCACGCGGCGGCGCAAATGATACGGAATACCGACAGTGAGCGTCCAAGCAGTGCGATACGCAGTCATGCCACGGGTCGATGATCGGATACGAGCAAATGATACAAGTGTGGACGCACCTTGTATAATTTGCTCGTATCCGATCACCGTGGCGTGGCATGACTGCGTATCGCGCTGCTAGGACGCTCACTGTCGGCGCGGCGATCATGCCCCACTCGTCCGATGTAAGTGTGTGATACGCGTAGCAACATGGATTTCGAGCGATCGGATCGGCGCAACGTCCAAACGCGTAATCGTGACACACGATCATGCCACGGAACTAAGATCTGATCGGGCAAATGATACAAATGTGGACGCACCTTTACATATAGAAGGCGTTGTACATAGCGGAGAACGGCTTTTTGTATGGAGATGGTCAGTCCTCTTGTTTTAATGGTCCTTACCCAAGACCAAAAGAATAATGCGTTTCTGTCAAAAATATCAGTTTTGTGAGAAACTTTTCTTGCCGACTGTAAGGTCAACTGTACCAATTAGGAGAGACCGTGGCTAAATGTGCCGATTTTCATAAAATACCAAATTGAGCTATGAAAATAGTGTATAGATTGTGTGGCTTACGCCAATATTTAAGAATGATTGTTGACGTTTTTGAAAAGTAAGTATTTATTTTGTGCATCGTTGAACAGTTTTTTTATGAGATCGATCGGAACGGAACAACTAACCCGCTATGGGGCTGGTTGTTGCGTCGTTTTGAATAAAAACTTGTCACTCAAAAATTAAATCTCAGTTCCGGTACGTATCAGAATGTCTAAGATTTAGAGATTTTTAACGTAGGTGATTAAAAGTTACTTTTTTAAATTTTAGACATTCTGATACGTACCCTTTACGCTAAAAAAGTGTTTTTTTTTTAATTCGTTCAAAATATGTGATTATTTATTGTGTACAGTTAACAAAAGATCAAAGGCAAAAATATATTATTCCGTGGGGTTAGTTGTTCCGTCGAATTTGATTTTTATCCGTAACAACTATTCTACAATATTATTATACCCATGTGAGCTGAGTATATATAATTTTATGGCTCAATAAAAATATTTGTATTGTATTTGTACAATAATGGAAGCAACTCCAACGGCTCCTGCAACGTCATAGTGTTATAACCTTTCGCGACAAACACCATACGCATTGCTTCGTTTTTAGGGTTCCGTACCAAAAAGGTAAAAAAGCAACCCTTATGGTGCGACTATCAGTCTTTCCGACTATTAGAGCGCCATATCTCAAAAACTATTTTAAATTTGGAATATTTATAAACATGGTGAACCCACATATATTGCAAAAAAACATTTTTTTTTTTTTTTCTTAAGACACGATCAATTTGAGGGGGTTGACAAAAATTAAAAGTCTAGTCACTAGGTCAAATAGGGTATCATATGAAAGGGATAAATCTGTACATATTAGAACAATATTTTTTTTTTATTCCGCTTAAATTTCGTTTTATTAAGGAAAAGGTGAAACAAAAATACCATTCCCCCCTTTATCTCCGAAGTTTACAAAGTGAAAAATCTGGAATTTTCAGGAATTATTCAATTTTATATGTATATTAAACGAAAATAATTATCTTTTATACTTTCGGTTACATGTATTGGTGCCCCCTCCTAAAAATATATTTTATTATTATTTAAGTATCAAACTAAGTAGCAGCTTATACAAGACACCTATACTCCAAATATCATCAATATATCATATCATGGACCTACTTTTTGAATAAAATGCCTGTCACTTACGGACGGCCGGACATGAAATAATGAAATAAGTACTGATCTTTATTCTGTAGTAGGTCGCAAGGGCACTTTTATAAGTCTGACTCTACGGCATTTCCCAAGAGGAGACCACTGTTGAGAAGAAAGCCGAAACAAACTCAACAGACAGTAATTTTTTCTATATAACTCCTATATCTATTACAATATTTGTACTTAGCCTATCCTAAATATATGTTTTAAGTGTAAACTCAATGCGTAGTTCTCGTAAGAAAACGTATTAAAACTTATAAAAGTAAAAAAAATAGTTTTTTTTATTTAAATGATGAAACTATAATTATTTTGACGGTGGGAATGGGAATACAGACCTGTATCCACTTTTGTCGACGCAAGTGGAACATTTCTTTATTTTGGGGTCGCACTCCGAGTCATCGATAGTCCCCGGCGGCTGGTAGTCAATTAAGCCAGAGTCATCTGCCCTCATCTGAATACTATCTGAAACGGTTTTCTTCTATTTAGAACCTTTTTAGGGTTCTGCACCAAAAACGTACAAAAGGAATCCTTATGGTGCGACTCTGTCTGTCTGTCCGACTATTAGCGCGCCATATCTCAAAAATTACTTATGTTATCTTGAAATTTGGAATATTTATAAACATGGGCAGCCCACATGTATTGAGTAGGAAACATTATAATTTTATTTATTTTCTAAAAAACCGGCCAATTTGGTGGCGGCGGGGGGCGGCAAAAACTAAGTCAAATAAGGTATCATAATGAAAGGGCTTGATCTGTAAATTTTCGAAGGAAAACGTGAAAAAAAAAACCCCTCCCCCCCCTTTGTTTTAATCACTAAAAATCATTTTTGAATAACCCGGTTTAGTTAAGTTTTCCCCTCATTTGTATGTGACGCCATAAATACCGGAGGCAAACTTAACTCAAGCGGCAAGTTACTCAAGTTACGACAAGTACTCGGGATAAGTGAAAGTTTGTACGGAACTCTCGGTGCGCGAGTCTGACTCGCAGTTGACCGGTTTTTATTTTATGATACAGGGGGCAAATGGGACTGATCAATGATACTAAGCGATCACCGTCGCCCATAGGCACCTGCATCACCAGAGGAGCCACAAGTGCGTTGCCGGCCTTTCAGATGGGAGAACGCTCTTTTCTTGAAGACTTGAAGGTCGCATCGGTCGGGAAATACTGCCGGCAGCTACTTCCACAGTTCGGTCGTGCGAGGCAGGGAATTTCTAGCAAAAGCACAGTTGTGGACTGCCAATCATCTAAGACATTTCATACGCGACAATCTTTCCATCCAACACTAGAGACCTGTGTCAGGATTATCTTATGACCGTGGGTTCAGTGTAAGTATAATTTTTAGGGAGGGAACCCTAAAGGGTAAAACGAGACTAAGACTCCGCTGTCCGTCTGTCTGTCTGTCTGTCACCAGGCTGTATCTCATGAACCGTAAAAGCGAGACAGTTGAAATTTATACAGATGATGTATTTCTGTTGCTGCTTTACTCGTAACAACAAAAACTAAAAAGAGTATAATTTTATGTCTTATGTCAGGAACCAATATAAAATGATCGAACACCGCGTACATTATGCTTAGGAGTAGGGTTCTGCTAACATTGGAATTTCATAGATGCCATTTGTAGCGTATATTTTGCACGGAACCCTCGGGTACACGAGTCAGACTCGCACTTGGCAAGGGTGTATTTTGAAATTTGGCGCCCTGGGTCAATAAGTTTCGCCGCCCCAGAAGTTAAGAAAAATTCGGCAAAGTGCGAGTTGGACTCGCGCACTGAGGGTTGTTATGATGCCCCTGGCTGTACGCCACCCCGGGCCATGGCCTCCTTGACCCTAGGTTAAATACGCCCCTGGCACTTGGGCTGGTTTTTTATTTCACTTACCATTGATAATTGGAGTCAGTTCAGTAGATAGGGTCTCATTCATCAAAGTCCTCGGCTGTGACGGCTGGGTCTGGGCTGGACTGTGCTCCGGAGAATAGGCGCTAGTGACAGATGTCACACTGTGGGCGGCAAAGTTGCATGGATAGATTAGACCCTAAAGATACAATTATAATGGACAATATTTCAGTTTTTAAAAGTGACCATAGGTGGTTCTCCACACAAACGTAGTTATGCTCTCATTTTAAAACGATTAGCTAGTTTCCTCTGAAACTTTGCACTTAGAATAAGTTAAGGTATATGCAGGCCTGTTATTAGTTTATGTAGCTTCAGGTACTATCAACAGCATAATTGCATGGACATGGCAAAGACGATAATCGCTTGGCTGTCTTAAGATGCTGAGAGCACGTAGCTGTCAGCATTGCATGATGGTTACTAAAAAATAACCCAGATGGCGTTGTTATCAAAACGAACAAAGAATTTAATGCTTTATTTGTTGATATGCAAGTCTCACATGCACTAAAATTGTTCTATAATAGAATAATTTACTACATGGATGAAATATAATTACTATTCAAAAAAAAAGCTTCCACTGTAATTAAAATGGCACCTGTAGTTAACTTTTGGGAAACGCTTCTTTTTAACCGACTTCCAGAAAAAGGAGGAGGTTCTCAATTCATCGGAATGTTTTTTTTTTAAGTAAGGTTGTTTTAATTTTTTTCTTTCAAGCGTATTGTTACTGGCGTAACAGAACAGAGTCTGTTCTGCAACAAGAACTCATTGCAAATATACCGCCATTTACACTTTGTTTCTCCATGAAACTACGAGGTTTTTAAACATACTTAACTTCATCCACACTTCAATAACATATGTGATGACATGAATATTACGGCACTATACTTTAATAAAAATAATATACTTGATAAGCAAGGTGGAACTTTAGAATACCCTCCTTTGGAAAATACTCTACTTTGGATGCAAATTTCCGTAAAAACTTGCGTTGCTAGTTGTTTGAAAGTCATCAGGGATGAAAATCCATTATAATATCATATAATATGAAGAAATAGTCAATTGATACATAGACTAGGCTGAAACCAAATCATCATTGTTTGTGCCTGGATCTTTGTCTGAATATTGACTATGAATACCTACACTTATAGCAATCGTAATACTGATTCAATATTAGTATGGTTATTAAATTATATAGTAATTAAAAGAAAATTTACAATTGACTGTGTATTCATAAAAGGTAAGGTAAAAGAAAAATAGTCACGAGTTCTCTTATAATGACACTCCTCAAAAATTTATTAATATATAATTTAAGTAAAATCTTTTCTTAAGATTTTGTTGAGGGTATAGCTTAAGTATTCATTTCCAAAATAGGAAAGAGGATTGAAGCTTCCCTTCAACAAAACAGTATTATGAGCGAATACAATTAATTACAAATCTGAGACTGGTTATCATTGTAGGCGAACGCACTATAACATTTACCTTTTACTGTTTTACTAACTTATCATTTCTTAACAATTCAAAGACTGAGTGATGAAAAAAATATCGTAAAATACTGTCACAAAATAGCGTATATGCAAAAAAGCAATATGTGATTGAGTCCCGTTTTGTAGTATAAAAATGTAGTTATTTACTATCATAGTATAGAAAAATATAAAAATAAAATATACTTAACGCAATGACGCCCTGTTTAACTACTAATAAACATCAGTGTAACTCTATCTCCACTTTGTCCTTAATTGGTATAGCCACAGGTTTTCAATGGGATTTAAATCTAGCAGGCCAAGAAATGATATTTATGTTACAACGCCGGCGAAAACACTCACTCACACTTTGGGAACGATGTATAAGACAATTATCCTGTACAAATGAAATTATGGCTAATTCTTCCTCCGGATACACATTTTGAATCATGGTCTCCTCCAGCACATTGACGTAATCACCAATTAGCCCCACTGGGCACTCTGACGAGTTCTCCCGGGTCAGCCCCACTCATCCAACTCCACATATTCACTGTAATGCGACCAGATTGCACATTGGGCACTACGTGATCGTTATTATAACGCGTATTATTTCGACGCCACGCCACAAGCTTAAACGTCCGTGTTGACTAGTGAAAGGTTTTTTCGTCAGTGAAAATGACATTACTTCAATCGGCATTTAAGTATTCTCGAGCAAACTTTAGTCTCGCTTTTTTGAGCTGTGGAGTCAGCAAGGGTTTGAGTGCATGCCTGCGAGGATGTAAACCCTCACTGTGTGGAGAACACGGCGAACAGTGTCCAGGCCTGTGTTAAATAAAGGGGTGGAATGGGTTGTTAGTGGAAAACCATTTTTTGACGCCGCTGTGCGCTTATAAGTCGAGGTCTACCGGTCCTTTGGCGGTGCAGATCCTATATGATCCTTCCTCTGTGAATTGTCGCACCCATAACACAACTGTTTTCCTCTGTAACAATTTTCAGAAATGTATAATCATTATTAAATTACCATACAGATATAACTAATATAAAAAATCTAGAACGAAATGTAAACAATAATACTTACGATTGAAATAAAACAGAAGAAAATATTAATAATACTTACGCTTAAAACGGTGTCTGTGGCAATTTCTGTCAAATTTTTGCCTTGGCTATGCAAAGTAATTATTTGTAACATTGTGGTCAAAGTCAATATTGCAACGAGTACCCATTATTACAAAATAAAAGAACTAAATACATACTAAAACTCAATCAAAAATACAATCGAACCGACGGCAGCCGCAAGGGAACGAACGAACAGTTTCTTTGTATAAAAACTATTACGGTATATTTATAATCTTAAGTCTACCCTCTAAGTATGTTACTCATATATAATTGTTGCACTATTAAACAACGATTCAACATGTGACTTCATTATAAATATTTGTTTGTTTAAATAAAAATGTTTTGTTTAAGCAGCTGTTAATTAATCTCAGTAAAAAATAATATAAAAAAACTATCAACACTGAACGCATGCCTTGCAAACGTAGGTGATTAGTGATTACAAATACGGTTATAAATTTCATACACGTCGAATATGGCTTGATGGCTAAGGGGTTTAATGAGTTGATCTATACGGGGAATGTTCCGGGTTCAAATCGTCTCGAACAGTATAAGAAAAAAGCGTTTTTGTATTTTGTGTTTGTATTAGAAAAATCATCGATGGCTTTGGTATATATATATGACGGTGAATCTAAGTCATATTTAATTGAAGGTGCATTCAAAAATACTGGATTCTAAAAATACATTCCATAATGTAAATTGAATATTTCAATGACTTGCCGTGTGTGTTTGGCGATCGTAAGTTCAACCGACATTTTTTTTTAATATTTTGATGTTATCTACGCCATCTAGTAAGATCTTATGAAACCAATGTAGTTACCGGATAGATGGCGTCTCGTTTCGCTGCAAAGCAAACGTTCTGACAAATGACCATGCAATTATGCTGTCCAGTGTACCATAGTAAAAAAAAAAGCGAATTTAAGTTTTTCATACAAAACTTGTTTTTGCTGTATTTCGCTTGTTTTATAAACCCGAGCCATATAAACTAATTACAGGCCTAGATATACCTCATGTCATTGTATATGTAAAGTTTCATTACAATCCAACACGTAGTTTTAAAATTAGAACGAAACTCCGTTTGTATGGGAAGGAGAAATTCGGCCGAGCTTACTGCGGACTCTTAAGTAAGTCACCTGTTATATGTTGTAGTAGCGTATCCTTAATAGGCAATTTGACGTTCCATGTTAGAAAAATGACATAAGTTCCATATCAATTTTGTACACTACTACATATAACAGGTGACTTACTTAAGTTTTTCACCTATACAATTGAAATGTCACGGAAAAATTTGGGCTCTCTGAACACATTAGCACTATTTTTGGAATTCTCGGATATTTTTTTTGAAATAATGGATATTATTAGCAAATGGTGATCTGTAGGCCGTACAAAGTTAATTCCTGTGCTTTATATTTTTTTGGCAATTATAAAAAAGTGTTAACGTGTCATATTGGCAGTTTACATTTGTGTCATAGTCAGAACTAGTGGCGGGTAATAAAAATGACAGAATAAAAAAATTACAGTGATCGGTCGGTCCATAAAAGGACAACCGTGACTGCTCACGACGGAACCTTACAAAATCACTTATTGGGTTACGTGAGCAACAAGTGTGATAAAACACGGTAAAATTCATTGAAATAAAACAATTTAACGGATTATATCGCGTATATTATCTCATTTTAGTTCCCGACGTTTCGGAAGCTTTCCAGCTTTCCATGGTCACGGGAGGACCATGTTTTATTTCAATGAGTAATAATCGCGGAAACAGAAGAAAATATCACGGTAAAATTGTTATAATGATCTGAATACATTACAGTATGTAACTTTAACGTGGTAAGTCAGGGTTAGTCGAGGGTAACAGAATCACAGTGTTTTTTTTTTCAACTGGTACGAGAGTCACGGTGATAGAAATTGAATTGTAACGCTTTTCATCATCTCAAGTTATGACACTTGTGACAATGAGCCCACAGATGCAGATTTTTTTTTATTTTTTAAATATATTCTTCCTCGAATTGCGCTTATGCCCTTATGAAATGAGGTAGTTTTATTTTATTAAAATGAGTTGCTAAAATTGAAAATAATTTAAAAATACAAAATACGTACCTAGTAATTTTGCAAATATTTATTATTAGATATTTCGATAAAATTAGGGGGTAAAAGAATTAAATGATGTTCTATTTATAAGATCCTGACAATGTTTAGCTCTCTACCTTAAGTGTATAGCTTGTTTTATAAGCCTTTAAATTTGTATACAGGGTGGAAAGGCACGTCAATCCTGTCAATTCTTTAGATTTAGTACTGTAATTTCCTTTAAAAAATTAGGCTCATGTAAGCGTTTTGATGTTATACGCAGTTAACTTTAAATGCAAAGTACTGCAAGTGACAACCCTCATTAGGTTCAGTAACATTTAACAACAACACAAGGGTCAGTGAACTTTATCAAAACAACATTTCTACCCATAATATTTTCCAGTCAATATTACAATTGTGAGTGTACACTTGGTTGTCACTAAGAAGAGCATTAATTAATTTTAATATTTTTACTTATTGGCCGTAACAAAAATCTAAACATTACGAATCGATTTTCCATCACTTAAACTAACCCCCCTTTGCGACCTTATATAACTTAAAAAAATAATATTGACATACCTAGTTCCCGATTGTACGCTGTACCTTATTTGTATGTAGGTTTACATTCAGTCCCAGATTTTACAGTGCGTTAGTATTACTTTAATGCTGTGTAATTTTTAGAACCAATAAAATAAAAAAATAAAATAAAATAAAAAAGTTGGGTGGGAAAGTAAATTTTTAAAGTATTCAAATATACGTAAGTTTTAACCAACTTTAGGCTTAGAGCATTTAACAACCTAATAAAGATGCAAAACAGCCATGTCATTACTGATGAAATTTTTCATGCATTTTTAGCGGGGGTGAGGTAAACACGTACAGCACACTACGGAAATATTACTATTTCTACAAACGCACACAATTAAAGGTGATTTCACCTACAAACAAAAAAAACACCCACACAGACAATTTACAGTATAACTAGAGGGGAATGTATTCGTATGACATAATCATAATTATCCTGTGGTTAAATGCTTTAAGACTCTAGGACATGCGCGCACGCAATTTCTAGTATTTATTTGAGTTCGGATAGTATGGTCACTTACGCGGTCGTGTTTATGAATTCGGGTACTTCGCGGCCTCCCAAAATCTCCATTATTTTCCCTGAAACACCTCATGCTTAGGGACAATGAAATCAAGGAACCAATGCTCGTAAGAGCATTTCTAAAATAATAATATCATAAACTTAAAGATGATGTGGACATGGAGAGGGAACGCAGAGCATTGTCTGTTAAGGCAAATATGTCGGCGCGTAGGTTTGCCAAGTGGTCAGACGAAGTCAAAATAACAATTTTTAAAGCGTTAATTTGACATTGATGTGTGCGGGCAGCCTATGGGTCAAATATAGCCAAAAATCGTACAATGCTCTGCGGATCCAGTATAATAATGGATTTAGAGCGCTGTTTGGGTTGCCACGCTTCTGCAGCGCGTCAAAGATGTTTACTGAAGCCCGCACGGATGGTTTTCACGCCATCCGGCGAAAGAAAGTAGCTTCTCTCTTATGCAGACTGCGGGGCAGTAACAACAGCATACTCAGCACGATTGCCGGCCGATTTGAATGCCCAATCATTTTTAGTTTAATTAATGTCATAATTTATAATTTAAATTTTGACTGTAATTGACACTTGACATACTTATCAATTTATTATTTACTAACACTTATCTTTAAAACTATGTATTTTACTAACAAAATGCGATCCGATAAATAAATAAATTTGAATTTGAATAACACGGAATTTGTAAAGAAAAAAAATCAATGCGATTTACTAAATGGCAAGCAAGATTTGAACATGCGACCTCTTCTTTAACGCAGAAGTGCTCTGACCAACAGGGCTATCGCAACTTTACGTACGTTGCTTTGAAATTTTCGAATACAATCTAGTTAGAACTAGTAGCGACATCTCTAAAAAATCTGTTTCTAAAAAGTCTGTACAACAATTTGTATAGTCACATTGATTTTCACATTAGCCGTAAACTTTCCTATTTCGTTACCTTGGAAAGGTAAAAAAAGCTTAAAATCGTTATTAAGGTTTTATCGAGTATACAGGTAAGGTTTGATTGAAAACAAATATAAAACAACTTGGGGAGAACGGGTAAAGTTTTCCAACGGGTTGTCACACGACGGCCATAACAAAAAATTTAACAAAGGATTAACTTTATCGACCGGTGTCGAAAGATCGTGAGAGCTTTCTCTAGGAGAGTTCGCCTTGTTTACGCATTTTATTTAATTCTATCTATTTTCGCCGAATGTTCTTTACGCATAACTTTTTAATGCCGAAAACCTACTTTTCTGGCAGCAGTCACCTTCTGTTCGGGATTGCAGTTCTAACCTAACCTAACCTACTTTACCGGCAGCAGTTTTTTATTGTTAGAGGTTGAATTTGCAGCTAACTAAAATTCGGCGATACTAAATTATGCGTAGATTCGGACAAATGATGATTCGGCGAATCAAATTATGAGAAACCTGTTCTACAAAATCTTGAAAAATCAGAGTCTTCATAGTAGTTTAGAAGCAGGTACCTGTATGTATTTATATATATATATATATATATATATATATATATATCTATGTATATATGTATCATGTTTATATATATTAAGTATTATGTATAGTTTGTATACTATGTAACTTGGGTGTCTCGCCCTCAGTCTGATACCGATATCCCGCACCAATAATTTCTCAGTTTAGCCTTATGGTTGACTGGTAGAGAATGCCTTTATAGCATTAAGTCCGCCATTTATACTTTCTTGTATTGTGCAATAAAGTTTAAATAATTAAATAAAATCACTTTCGGACATAAAAAAATAAGCGAAATAGATAGTACCCCTCTAGGAGATCTTTCGACACTGGTTAAAAGTCTAGCGTCACTCAAGAGGCGATCAGCATTATTCAGTAGCAATTTTTGTTTCCGCATATTTTTGTATTATTTGGTTGTGGCAATAAATCTATTTTTCCTTCTTTCCATTATGGCCGCTGTCACCTTGACCTGACCTGGTCTCCCCTAATCGGTACACTGATAGGAAACCTCAGAAGAACTTAGAGATAAGCCAGAATCTTTAAACAGCTGGACCGATTATCTTAAACCATTGCTAAGAGCAATCTCGATCAAGTCAATATCCGAAAATAAATAAAATCAAAATCGGTTCATCTGTTTGGGTACTAGGATGCTACAGACAGACTCACAGGTACACATACACACAGATACACCAACATATGTTAAACTTATAACACTCTTTTTAGGCTATACTACCAAAAACGTAATATCTAGAATATCAGTGTCATTAAATGAGTCGGTTAACTTCAAACTCGGGTAAATCCATTTCTGTCATTTTTTAAGATTTTTATATATAATAATAGGTTAACAAATTGGTTTTGTTTCTATTTCATGGGTTAAGTATAATTTCGTGTAGTTTTTGAGAAAAATAAAGTTAAGATCACAATATTTTATCAAAATCAGGTAAATCCATATGACAGTTTATTTCAAATGAAGGCAAGTCCATCAAAGCCAATCAGCGAAAGAAGTTTGTTCAATATGGCTTTCAGTTGACGTCAACTCTGCGTCAATAAATCTAGATAAATCCAGGTCAGTTAAATCAAAATTATACAAATCCACACTAAGATTTTTCAAAGATAGATAAATTGCAAACGATTATATCAAATGAAGGTAAATCCAATCATTTTTTTTTTGAAAATAATACACTAGTTTAGATGGTTTTTAAGCTGAGTTTGTCGAACAGGATCGATTTTTAATGCTTTAGCCATAGTACAAATAATCTGCCTTTTAAATCATCGAAATATCACTTTTTTTCAATAATCTCCCTAGTGGTTAGAGTGGATTTATCTGAGTTTGAAGTTAACCGACTCAAATTTGTACCTTAATACTATGACGATACGTTTGTTTTTTTAATATGACTGTTGTAGTGGCACGTGCTAACTCGGTAGCTAGCGGCTATGCGATAATAGAGACAATTGCCTTTGTTTGAAAGATTAGGTCTCGAAGCGAAAAATTCACCTGGGAAGAGCCGAAGTATAATAATCGTTTTCGTTACCTTTAATATCGACTCCGGATCCCGTCGTCACGCCAACTGAAATGACAAAAAACATTGAAGACCATAGTAATTCCTAATAATATTATTTAAAAAACAATACAAACGCATTTTCCTATGTTAACGGCTATTCGCGTAGCGATTTAGCGTAAGCAGGGGATAAATGAATGAATGAATAGTAGATTGTTTGACAAGGGGCTAAAATAAGCCATCATGACACGAAGTGACTATTTGGACGAGCTCATGAAGTGAGCGAGGACAAATATGTCTGAGTGTCATAATGGCTTTTAGCCACGTGTTAAACGCTCTGCTTTTCACTTCGACTGCGAGGGAATAAAAAAGACAACATTAAAATTGTATATTTCATAAAAAACTAAAAGTACAGTTTGAGCAATTCTATCAGAAAGTTTGGCCAATCGGATCAGGTTGGTTTGTTTGTTTTTAATATTTCGTAAGGAGTATGTAGCTGGCCGCAAGTTTTTTTTTTTCAGTGTCATAGAAATTTGTATGGGATTATATGACTTTCTTTTAAACCCTAGGGGCTAAATGTACTATTTTAGTCTCGCTTCGCGAAGCTAATATGACGTGCTTTTTAAGCAGAAGAGAAAAAAATATTTGGATCAACAACAAGAATATTACATGTTACAACAACATACACAACTTATTAAGTCTAGGAAAACATTTAGAATATTGATGCATATACACCTTCATTTGTTTTCTTAAAGTGGGTAGTTGGTGCAAATTGTAACTTAGACGGAGAAAAATGTATCTTTTCTCAGTCAACCCGTGAACTCGGAGGCTGTACTTCCAAAACGTCGGAAACTCAAATGAGATAATATACACCATATAATACGTTTAAATTGTTTTATTTAAATGAATATTATTTTCTCGTTTCCCTAAAGGTACGTCCACACTTGTATCATTTGCTCGTATCCGATCACCGTGGCGTGGCATGACTGCGTATCGCGCTGCTTGGACGCTCACTGTCGGCGCGGCGATCTCGCCTCGCTTGTCCGATCTAAGTGTGTGATACGCGTAGCAACATGGATTTCGAGCGATCGGATCGGCGCAACGTCCAAACGCGTGATCGTGACACGCGATCATGCCACGGGACAAAGATCTGATCGGGCAAATAATACAAATGTGGACGCACCTTTAGGCTGACTGAGAAGTTTTTTTTAAGGGCAATATAGATTACATTAAATAATTACCCTTCTCGTATGGGATATCACCGTAGTCCTTTGGCTTGCGAATATCTAAAAACAAAACACGATTACATATACCTTTCAATTTTACTATTTATTGTACATTCATCGACTCTAAATGATTCATAATTATAACGACATTTCAAATTTTGGTAAATAATCTATACTATTCTATAAAGTTGTAAAAATGAAATGCCTGTAATGAATATTGAAGATATAAAAAAAAATATTGTAACGGACTGTTTGGAGGTCACTAAATCCAAAAATATATTTTTGGTTCTTTTATATGTTTGTTTGTGTCGTGTCGGCTTCATCAGGACAAATCGGCTAAACGGATTTCAACTATTTTTGGTACACGTGTAGCTGGGTATCTCCAGGTGGTTATAGGATACTTTTTACCCGACTACGCTGAAGAAAAAAAGAGGGGTTATGACCTTTTCTCCTCCGCGAACGAAAGGCTTCTAGTAATAATAAATGCGAAAGTGTGTCTGTCTGTCTGTTTAAATTCGCAGTTTTATAAACAGTGACTCAGGACAGTGAGGCGTATTTAGAAAAACGCCGTGCGGCTTTAAGTTTTACCGCCCAGACGTTAAGGAAAAACCGGCCAAGTGCGAGTTGGACTCGCGCACCGAGGGCTGCTACGCTGCCCCTGGCTGTTTACCGCCCCGGGCCATGGCCCCCTTGGCCCTAGGGTAAACTCAGGAGACGTAACCAAGACAACGAGAGACAGATTTTTTTTATTGATTCGACCCTTATCAATTTATCTACCGCGTCATAGACGCCACCACGGCTTACATTCTTTACTTACATTGAATTTATGTACTTACAATTAAAAATACTTACCACCTTTCTCGTATGGGATGTCGCCATAATCGCGATGTTTCTTGATCTCTACAAATAATAATACTATTAAAAAACAATGTTTTTTTTTATTCAAGTCAAATCATTTAAGTCGGTTTCTTTCGAGGGCGAGCAAACACACAAACGGGAACGCCAGTGGTCACTTGGATTAGGACGAAGACGCAGTGCGTAAGGCACATTTACTGCAGAGGTGTGTTGAACCGGTTCAACCCAATTTAGTAGTGTGGAAGAGAGAGCGAATTAATTGTATGTAGGGAGAGTATTGATCAACCCCGCCAGGGTTGACGCTGGTATTTATCATATAAGTCATTTAGTAATTACTATGACGAGAAAACCTTTAGGGCTCTATTTAGAAGTACCACAACTACACAAAAACGCAGCGACGAAAAGTTGACACAGTGATTACGTACAGGCATCGATACCGGTATTCGTTCCATACAAAATAACCGGTATTCTATATCGTTATCTGCTAGGTATTTTTGAGTTTAAAATTCAACTCAAACATACCTAGCGGATAACGATATAGAATACCGGTTATTTTGTATGGAACGAATACCGGTATCGATGCCTGCGCTTTATAAAAATATACACAACGTGTTTTTAAGTAATTGAGGATCATGTATGTAACAGCTTTTGGGAATATATCTATACTATTATAAAGTTCTAAAAATGAAATGTCTGTGCATTGAAGATATTTGCAAAAAAATGATTGTAACGGACTAGGATTTTGTATGTTTGTGTGTTTGTATGTATCGCTGTGGCTTCATCACGCGAAATCGGCTAAACGGATTTCAACAATTTTTTGTACACGGGTAGCTGGGTGTCTCCAGATGGTTATAGGATACTTTTTACCCGACTACGCTGAAGAAAAAAAGAGGGGCTATGACTTTTTCTCCTCCGCGAACGAAGTCGCGGGCGCCTTCTAGTTAAAAATAAACCCATTGCATCTACTCTTCTTACCTTTCTCGTATGGGATTTCGCCGTAGTCGCTACCAGTCGAAGAATTCGCTGCTCCAGCGACGATGTCTCGATCAACAGCGTTACCCACTTATAAAAAAAATAACTAAGTTACTTATGGGTTTCATAAATGGTGAAATGTAAGACGTCAACAAAAAAGTTACTTTCTATAGCCTACTCATGATTACGATCATATCTTACTCTCTTTACTGTAGCAGTGCCAAATATACGTCACAAATCTTTATGCCTTAAGTAATAAAATAAAGATATGTTGCGATATATTTGGTGTTTTGGATGCTACAGACTATTTGACGCTCACTGTACCTATATGTCACTTTGTAAATTCTTATATGTAATGTTCAACTGGTTTCTCGCGATAGAGGCGAAGTCTATAGTGCTGGGGACTCCTGGCAATATTCTAACAAATGTTTATACCGAATAAACGATTACTAATACAAGTAGGAACTTAAAAGGAGGATTTGTCAATTTTTGTGAAACCTTTTTTCTAAAAAATTAATGATTTTGATTTCGTTTTTTTTTTTTTATTTTGATTATCTCTCCTTCTTATCTTTAGCCGTAAGTATGAGGCCAACGGCGAAATCATAAAAAAGCTTTTCCAAACAAAACGTGATAAAGTCATGCAATTACTTTACAATTGGCCCCATACCAAAAGTTAGGTTTAGAAAAACATTTTGTTTCGGGAACACCAAATAATCCGAAATATTTTATTCCGTATATGCTTTTTCCGATTATCGAAATTCCAAATTTTATATTTCCTTTGTATTAAAATATCGATTATTGAAAAGCACGAAATTTAGTTTACCGAAAATCAAAAAGAGGAAACAAAAGCCCCATGTTTTTTGCTCCGAAAAATGATCCGAATTTTAATTATCCGAAATTTCGTTACTTATTCGGAATTTTGATATTCGGAAATATAAAAATTTCGTGATTTTTCTAATCGAAATTTTGACATTCGGTAATATAAGATTCGTGATTATAGGTTAATTTAAGTAACTGTAATAAAAACCGAAATCTGTAGATTAGGTTAGGTTTGTATTGTGATGTGACCAAAATGCTTGCTTGCAAGTACCTACACAATTGACAAAATGGAACATGGGACAAAAACCGGAAACTGTAGGCACCGTTATTCTGATGTTTTGGACTTTTGCTTAGTCGTATTTATTATTGGTCGGTGTAATGATATTCGAAATTTTGATATTCGGCATTTTAGTATTCGGAATTCATACTTTTGATATTTCGGATTATTATTCTATCGGACTTCTTATTGTTCTTTGTATTGTAATTCGGAATTTTGAAAATCGTAAATGTAAACGTTAGACATGTTTAAATTTCGTATTTTACTTAGTATAATATATTTCTTTATTGAATTATGTCATCGTTAAATGTTTAGTTTTAATTTAAGGCGCCATCTACTTTTTGCGAGAATATCTTCTAGGGCCTTGGCTAGGCCTTACACTATAACACGCGTCCTTGCAACTGACAAGCTGCGGCGTTCTTAGCCATTTATGGCCAAGTTTTGGTGGCCTCACTATTGCAACTAGAAACGCTCTAGGCATTATTATTCTAAGTTGATGGATATCTATATACTTACCTTGGTTTTCATAAGGAATGTCACCAACATCGTCCCTTACGTTTCCTTGAACGATTCCTCCCAAACAGATTAACAGAATCCTAAGCATTTTATATTAACAGTAGCGGTTATATCGCTTGAATATTATGAAATTTGTTTATTCCGCAAATCTGTATAAGATAAATTAAATATAAAATGTAATATGTTTCAAATCACTTTGACGTAATAGTAAAATGTGACACAAAGAATAATTGAGTGGGTATGTATACTCTATGAGTATTGTGTTTTTATAGTCTCTATAATTTTTTTTTTATGGCATAGGGGGTGATAGGGGGCAAACGACCAGACGGGTCGCCTGATGGTAAGCGATCACCGTCGGCCATAGACACTTGCATCACCAGAGGAGTCACAAGTGCGATATTATTCAATGTCAAGCGCGGTTACCATAAACGTGATATCTACACAGACTAATAAGAGATACTACGTATCAGACTGCCAACTCAGAAACAAATATTATCTATACTGGACTGGCTGCTGTCAACTTATTATTGTACGTATATGATTATCGCCATTTTGGCGCTGTAGGCAGATACGAGTGTCCATGGAACTAAAATTAGTGATTGCCACAAGTCGACATCTGTAACTTATATATCGATCGTTTGTTATTATGTCTAAGTTTGGGGGTGGAGAAGACTAGAAATACTATTCTTAAGTTCACCACATGCAGCGTATATACTATAAAATGCGACATCTAACTGCCAATGTCACTTGTTTCAAGCATGAAATTACATTAGTAATAAAACTTGAAGAAGCTGAACTTCGATGACAACAACTTGAATCTGATCACTTAACTGAGTTGCAGCATAACTGAGTTGTCTATTGGTAAATTCAAAAATATTGTGAAACGAAAATAATTTTCTAAAGCTTATTATAGCACACAAGACTACATGAATGATGAAGCCGCGTGGGATTAATGTAAATAGTAGCGTCATGTAGGTATATGAATAATTATTTTAACGAATACCTAAGGTATTATTATTATTTTAATCTTAATAGTTTTATATACTCTGACATTTAGAATTTTATTCTAGACACATTCTAGATTATTTATTTTTTATTGACAATCCTTTTGGGATTTATCTTATTGATTATTTAAATTTTTAAAATGATGATTTTATCAATAATATTACACTTAAGTTAAATGATCTGATTAGGTTTTTCTGGGTTTCCCTAATCCTTGCAGCAAATGTTGGATCATATTGTATTTCTCCCAGCAAACATTCACTCTCATGTAACTGACATTTCGAAAGTGCTTGTAATTAGGCCTACTTGAATAAAGAATATTTTGATTTTGATTTGATTTGATTTGACTTCATCAGTCATGTCATGTAAATCGTAATACTTTTGTAGTCTAATTTACTAATTGTGTTGTAATTAACATATCTTTAAAACTGATGCTGGCAAAAGTCTCGAACTGCCATTTCTCACTATATAATAATAATAATAAGCTGAACTTCCGCAATTTTCGTTTGCGTGGTATAAATAAGATGACCAGCGATATATTAGGCCGGTAATGAAAAGGATAACTGCATTTTTGGAATAAGTAGTTAATGTCAAAATTAGTTCAATCGGACACTCGCTGACCACGCTTCAAATTCAGACTCAAAATTAGCGGTCAATTATATTGCAAAGCCTATCCAGTGGAATAATAGAGATCAGTGGCTACCTACACTTTCACTCAATCGTTTTTTTTACATGTTGGGTGTGTCATTGCATTGCTGCCCTATCGCGATTAATTTATGACGGATAATTTCTTAATCAATTTATTAATTGATTAAAAAATTACTCCATTAATGCCCATCTCTGATTAGTGATCACGATCATGTCAAAAGGGCTAGATGGATTTCAACAGTGGTGTGCAGAGGGTTTTTGGCCTAAGTAGGCATTTTTTTCTGTGCATTTGTGCCAAATATGGACCGCACACACCACTGGATTTCAATCACTTTTGTTACAAGAGTTGCTGGATTTCTGAGCATGGTTATTGGATAATTTTTTAGAACACTACGCTAGCGCAAAACGAGGGCTGTGTCTTTTTTCCTCCGCAAATGAAGTTGCCGCCATCTTCTAGAAGCCACAAACAACCAGATACACAAACACAAAAGTACAGTCTCTTAAGATCCACTCATCCGATCCACGATGTATCTAATGAATAACGAAACATCAAAATAAGTATGTTAGCGCATGTGTTGGAAATGAAACTACATTCAAATTTTGCAACAGTACAAAAGTACAGTATATTATAAATAACATATGTAAAAAGTAAATTCTTCACAAAAGTCATAGTAAGAAATACTCAAAAGTGACATACTAAATAAAAAGGATTGCTCGGTCAAATATATCAAAAACATGACATCTTTATTAACGCTCGTCTTTCGAGCGTCAGCGTCCGGTCAGCGCCAAGCGTCAACGCAACTGCACCCCGACGCCAGTAGAGTCTTTCCAGCGCCGGCATCTTATCAGATGACGATGTTGTTTCACGTCAACGGTGCGCGGGCGCTGACCAGACCCCGACGCTCGCAAGACGCTGTGTGCGTGGCCTCTTACTAAAGGCACAAAGGTGCGTGACAACATTTTTGGCGCTTTGGCGGTTATGGACTGTTTAATGCAGACTGTAATACAGTTGTTCATTATTAAATGAAATAGTATAGGTATATACAGTAGTGTGCAAAATAATAGCAGTGAAGCCGGATTTGCAGAATCAAGATGTAAATGTGACTTAAGATTTTAGTTATAATCGTGGTATAAGTTAACAATAAAGTGCATCAGGTTCGAAGACAGCAATGTAATAAACCTTAGCCGCCCAAATGCCTATTAGAAATATTAATTGATTCAGTGGCCAGTACAAACAGTCATTGGGTACATAGATTCTCTTTAGGAGCAGTTTTTTACATCTGCCTTATTTTAAAAACTACTTATCATGGTAAATACATGCTGCTATTATATTGCACACAGCTGTATACAGTTTAAGAGTCGGTTTTTTTAAATCCTCTACAATCGTTAGTTACGCAATTTAAAATCTTGAAAAGCTGACGTTTCTGTCAACTGTCAGCATCATTTAACAGTCCGTTTAATTTAAAGCAACTGTCACTTTGACAGGGTACAAAGTACGAAGGCAAACTAGTTCATTCCCTGACGTGAGAAACAGAAGCTTAAAAGGAGCCCTGGTTGCGGAGTAAAAGGGGTAGGCCCTCTCCCTAATTTGTATATGCCCATGCGCTTAACTAACTGTGTTATCAGGAATGAGTTTAACGCTCAAACCAAGGAGAGAGATCATTATAGAGATATATATAGAAGAGTGTCTTCTAGGGGCGTGATTACAGAAGCTGCCTGAGCACACACAGACATTGATCCGAGCGAAGAGCGAGACCGCGCGCGAGAAAGGGACGAGGGTAGCCATCGGGCTGACAACGCAGCCATCTCTCTCCTCCTGAAACAAGTAGGTATATATACTTGAACTTTTCTCCAAAGCTAAGAAATCTCTCCATAACATCTTATAAACAAGAACTCAGTAAAACGCAAGTATAAACCGGTATTTATTTGGGTTAAATTAAACCGGTTGAATATTTAGGTTACGTTTGAACGAATTGATTTGGGAACGTTACTTACTGAGTTAGCGCTTTAAAACCGTTTAATGGATTTTGGTCCATATTTGCGCTCCGAAGTGGCTCCGAGATATTAACCGGTTAGTCACACAAGCGGGCCTATGATGGTCGCGTTTATCATGCGATAAATGATATGATAAAGCGCCTGTCACTCTCGCACTCACATACGTGTCAGAAGGTGACGGCAGTTATGTCACTTATTTATCGCGGGACAAACGCAACCATCATAGGCCCGCAGTTTTTTTGCGAGCGTAACCTTTATTATGGGTTAGGCTCTCAATGTTTTATCTAACCGGTACGAAAACTAAACCGATTTTCAAACCTTGGTAAAACGATAATAAAACAGCACTTTCTCCTTGTTACCTTCCAAGAGTCTTCTCGTCAAGTTATCTCGATCGTGTTTCATCATGGAGGTAGAAATCGGCACCTTGGAAGGTCTAAACAGGACTCACCTATTGATCTGCTTTTTTCTCATGCTTTTAATAGTTTTCACTTTTTACTTTTGTAGTTTGGCCTGCCAAGGCAGCCATACCTTCTGCTGGTACCTACCAGCTGTGGATTGTGGCGTGTTTTGATGGCTCGAGCATGGGAAGGAACTTCTAACCATCATATAGCACTGGATGCTGGCAGGGCCCGCTTTAACCTTGTAGGCGCCCTGGGCGAGTCATTTTGTTAAGCAGTGAAGCAGGCGCCCACCACATACAGCAAACATCTATTATGACCCGGCTTATTAGAACCCGGCGCGCTGGGCAGCCGCCGGGATTGCCCGGGTCTAAAGCCGGCCCTGGATGCTGGTATTTCAAGACTGGCTATCTTGGTGATCATTGGAGGAGGCTTAATTGTATCCAGAAGTGGGTGTATCGTGCTGGTTGCCTGGTGGAGCCTTTTGGTGTAGTCGGGTCAGCTACTAGCTTACTGAAGTAGGTGGTACTGGGAAGCAGAAAGTCACTGGATACATGCAGTGTAAAATTGGTGTGGGAATACCTGCGGGTAGTATTTTTCCTGCAGTGAGCATTTCAGCTCAAGCTATGATGATGATGGAGTGGTTCTAGGATCAATAGGAAATATTCATATTTTTTTCTTTTTGCTTTATTATAAACTCATTCATGTAACAAACAGTGGAGAAAACTAATTTTTCGAATAACTATGAAAATAACCAAGATATAAGCCAGCAAACATTTCATTCTATCTCTTTCTAGCAAAACAGAATTTAATATGGAGTTTATATTACCATAGTAGACTGTGACGTAACAGTACATGTCGGACCTCTCTGTCAAATCGCTGTCTGATTAGTAGTTTAAAATGCCTATATCATGCGTATTTCTTGGCTGATTTTAATTTTAATTTCACTTATTGAAATAGTTTTTACGGTATTTTTATATTTTGTTAAGAAAAGCGATAAAAAAATTCATGCATGTTCCCTATTGTATGTTTGAGGATACCACAGCTCCAGCTCGGCACGCCCATCCGCCTGGAGAGGAAGTGATGCCAAGTGGTGTGTGATTGGCCTGATGATCTTGGGGAGCCTTTTATCCAGCAGTGGAAGTCTTACAGCTGAAGATGGCGCGATGCTACGGCCAATTGTATGTTTGTGGTTACCCGCAAATCCTGCATGGCCGGAATGGTGCCAGCTAGTGAAAGATTGGCCCGGGGATACTTGCAGAAGGCTTTCCTCTTGAAGTGGCCGTCTCAGCTCAGACTATGCTTGAGGTTACTCGCAGTTCTTGCATAGCCAAAATGTGCTAGCTAGTGTTAGACTGGTCTGAGGATCCTGGAGGGAGTCTTTACTTCGGCAGTGGCTGTCGATGATGGAGTGGTTCTGGGATCATTTGTATGCTATTGGTTACCCGCAGCTCGTGCATAGCCAAAATGGTGCTAGCTAGTGTGAGACTAGTCTGAGGAACCTTAAAGGAGGCTTTACTTTGGCAGTGGCTGTCGATGATGGGGTGGTTCTGGGATCATTTGTATGCTATTGGTTACCCGCAGATCGTGCATAGCCAAAATGGTGGTAGCTAGTATTAGACTAGTCTGAGGAACCTTGAGGGAGTCTTTACTTCGGCAGTGGCTGTCGATGATGAAGTGGTTCTGGGATCATTTGTATGCTATTGGTTACCCGCAGCTCGTGCATAGCCAAAATGGTGCTAGCCAGTGTTAGACTAGTCTGAGGAACCTTGAGGGAGTCTTTACTTCGGCAGTGGCTGTCGATGATGGAGTGGTTCTGGTATATTAATGGATTATAGTTCCTCTGATTTTCCGCGAAATAATGTCTTGGTTAGATGTGACAATAAATTTTGCTTACATGCGCATATTTTCATGCACTTTCCACTTCCTCTCTACGAGGCATCATTAGGAGATGCAGGAGATTTTGACGGTCCGGCGTCCACCCGAGAAAAAAAAATGTTTTGAAAATGAAACACGTGTCGAGGATTATACTGTTTGGTGGTGGTTTGTTGTATTTGCATGCGTAGTTTTTTTTTTGTGGGAACTGTATGAAAATATGCGCATGAGAGCACAATTTATTGTCACATCCAACCAAGACATTAATTCGTTGAAAAGCAAAGTAACTATAATCCATTAATCTAATATGGAATTCCGCAAAGTAACGCCTGAATCTATCAATTGTTCTAGTATATGTATATATGTTTGTGGTTACCCTCAGCCCTAGCTCAAGCATGGACATCCTCCTGGAGAGGAAGTGGTTCCCGGTGGCGGGATGCACTGTGCTGCGGCACGCGCGCTGCGTGTACAGCCCAGACAGGTCGATCCACCTGGTGGTACAACCGCCAGTCCACTTGCCCCAAACGGAGAACGGGTCCGAGCGGTTGTACCATAAGGGAACTCTGGAATTTTAGCAAAAGTTTGGGTTATATTTTTGGAAGTCCTGGACACATACCCAGAAGACCCAGTGGGAAAGAGGGGCCTGCTGAAAGACAGAGACAGTGTATACTGTTAAAAGCGTAATTTTACATTACTTTGTTAAATTAATAATTATATATTTTTTAATGTTATATTGTAGTGTAAGTTAATTAAAAATATTAACTAAGAGTGTTCTTAATATTTGTCTGCCAGTAATGGTAACACAAAACACCATCTCAACGATTGTAAAACAAATACAAATCAATAATTAATTCCTTCATGTAAAAAAAAAACATAAACCTGTAGTGTTTTACGAGAAATAATGATATATGACGTATTTTTATTAATTTCAAACATTTGCAATTTAAAACTAGTTGTTTATTTGAAATTTCAATTTTTTTGGTAAATGTCCTTGTTTTCCGGGAATTTTACAGGATTACGTTTTTTTTCATGTACAATTAGGTACACGATTTTTAACAGTGTATAAAGAATCTCTTCCAGTGAACGCGTACTTACTCGTCCATGTACCGACAGTATCGGCGGTAGGAATTTTTCTCGTTGATCGCGTCGCTGTTGCCTTCGTTATTGAAGTTGTCTGCGCAGAATGAGTTGCGCGGGACACCTTGGTCTAGCAGACCACACACCCAGCACTAGACACGCCATTCAAATAAATGTATTAAGCCGAAACCCCACTGCTGCACACTCTATTGCACGCTCCGCACGAAATCACCCGCTCCCAACTCCCCACACCCCCGCACTTCCCCGAGAGCGGGGACATTCGTGCGTAGCGTGTGCCACTGTAGAGGGTTTCCCTTAAGGTAGCATTCTGATCATAGCAGGCGCGACCTGGCAATTGCAACCAGCTGCCGCGACCCATTGTCACTGCTGTGCAGCGCTGCCAGAAGCATTCGGATAGCAGCGACCGCGGCCCGGGCCTCCTGTTTCACTACTGCCACGCGCAGAAGGGAAAAGTTGTGAATTCCGGTCGCAAAGATTATCTATGTCTGATAATTAAAATAATACAAAGCGAGGACTCGTAAAGAGTGTGATAGAGGATGATAAAATAATGTTTGCTCTTACTTTCATCAAAGAGGAATAAAATCGATTCAATGCATACATCCAGAGTTGATGAAGAAAAAGGATCAATCACAGATGAGGAAAAACTATTTCCCACTCTAAGGTAAATATGAAAAAGAGCATTTTTCTAGCCATTTTTATAACCACCGCAAGCGGGCAAGCGCGACCTTACTGCCTTCGGAGTGGCTCGGCGGCGCTGTCGAGGTCGCGTGCAGGCCACGCCCCCCGGCCGCGCTGCACGGTCGCTTGCGTCGAAAAGCGTTGCAAATAGTGTTGTGAATTTAAGCTTCGAGGCGTAAACTACAAAACTGGAGTCGCGACTGCTGAGTCTAGAAACCTCGAACCTTAAAGCCTCGAGCGTATAAGCCTCAAATTAATAAGTTTGCGTTGCTGCTTACGATCATAGAAACCTCGAGTCTTTATGCTTCAAGCTTTAAAGCCTCCTAAGTTTTTAAGGTTTAAGTCTTAAAGGTTTAAAATCTTTTAAGACTTACATGCGCCAATGTAAGTCTTAAAAGATTTTAATAATTTAGATGAATCGAAGCCATATTTGATAGTTATACAGGGTGCCTGTGAAAAACCCGGGATATTTAACAGCGTAATCCCGAGGTCATTAGAAGTAAAAAAATATTACCATTCGACGACGAAATTCGGACGTTATCGCATTTTTGTGATAAACAATATGAGCGGATAAACAATACCCCTGAACGCAAAGATAAATATTTTTATTCGACTGCAGATTAATTTTATGAGTCTAGAACGCTCATTGTTTGAGCTCTTAACGCTTGACTCAGGCCTTCGAGGTTCGGAGGCTTGAGCTTTCAATATATCGTTGATTAAATGCAAAAGCGACGTAAATCAAAATGACACTTATTTACAGGAGAGCGAAATAAAGTTTTTTTTTCTTTCTTTTGTATTCTTTTATAGTATTTTATTTGTTAAATATATAAGTGTTATACATCAAACTGTTCGTATTTTTGTCTGTTTTATAACTGTTTAGTAAACCTTATGAAATGTTACTCCTAGAACCTTATATTACCAGAAAAGTCTGTTTTGCATAAAAAAAATAGTCATACTCAGTTTATTTTTTGGAAGAAAAAGGCCACAAATATAGAAATAAAATGCGTTTATTGTATTTAAACGATGAAAAAATAATGTCTTTTCAACAAAATACGCCATTTTAGCAATAACAAATCAAATCTAAATCTAAATTTGAGGTTCCTCATTGAAATGGGATCGCAGGTCGATCGTTGCTAACTATTTTACGCTCAAGAGGTAACTTCTGAGGCAAAAATAAACCAAATAATGTATTTTATTAATATACAAATTGTTGTCACATACCTCAGAGTATTGAATTGTATATATTTAAAAATAAATCACAACTCCTTGCGTAAACTTCTAAAAAATTAACCAAATAAAGTCTTTAATCAAAAATACAAATCTTTATAACATATTTAAATGTTTTGAATTAAATATCTATAAAAACAAAACATTGGAGGCACTTGCGGAGGCTCGTTAATTACTATGACTAATATTAAGATTATTTTTTATGTAAGAGATCATAGTTTTTCTCACTGTTTCAGCTTATTAGTTAAACATTAACATAATATTACCTAGTACGTTTTAAGAACTTAATTGCAATACAGCATAATTATAAGGCACCAATAAACCCTGTTATCTCAAATAGATACATCTCTTTGGAACATAAATAGCTTCACGTTACATTTCATAACTATAAAAAATCACATCTACTTGCGTAATCTCTAATGTCACAGTAACAGTAGCATCACTGAAATATTAATTAAAAATAGTACATTATTATTTTGTTTTCAGCTTAGAATTTATGAAATTGTCTAGTTACTTATTTATCTCAATATCAAAATTATCACTTTAAAAGTACTAAATCCAAAACAATCACAGCCTTTTAATTAGTCTTTCATATAATTATTTGTAATAATAAGCAACTTGTGTTTAATCTTTGTTTTGGAGATTAGAATAGAATGCTTTATAGTATCTCGGTATGACACCTTGATTAATAAGATTGAGAGTACCGCTTATCTTGGTTTCAAGAACTTTTAATTTTTGGTTATAAAGTTTCTTCAACTGACCAGCAGACGAGACTCTTTGGCCTCGTTTCAACGTCGACACGGACTTAAAATCATCTTCTGTGTATGATGTTTTAAAGAAAACCTTGCTTTTATTATCACGGTTAACTTGGATTACCTTTATGTCACTCCACAGTTCCATGTATTTACCATCAGCTAAAGCATATTTACCATCAGCTAAAGCTTTTATGTTCCAGAAATTTTCATGTGTTAATTCTATTACATTATACGGGGCACCTTGCTTTTTTGCAGTTTTTATCAAAGTTATGTATTGATCTGGGACGTATATCGGTGAAGATTTTAATGCTTTGGAGATGTTTCGTTGAATCGTAGAATGTACTGAATCCCCTTCATTCTGTGTATGCCCCGTTATTAAAAATTTATGTGTAATACTCCTGAGTTTAGGGTACTTATTTAAAGCATATTGGTACATAGCCAACATAAATTTGTTTTTTTGTTGGCCGCAACAGTTATCACTATAAAATACCACATCCAGATCTTTGGTAGCGTTATCATTTAAGTTTTGTAGGTATGTAAGCACGCATGATCCTATTTCGTTTACTCCTCTTGCTCCTTCTCCTTCATGCCAAACATAACAATTAGTTCGTTTCGTGACCAGCTCCGTAATAGTGAAATTAAACAGATTTAATTTTGAAATGTAGTAAAAACTAGATACTTCGCCTCGTGGACAAGGCATTACAGCCTGTAAATCGTAAACTGACACTACAAAAGTATCACTAACCTTTTCTTTATCTCGTATTTTTTCATCTCGGGCCAACGATTTTTCTGTTATATGCATTTCGTACTCCTCTTGCAAGGATTCTTTCTTCTGAGCATCGGCATTATCATAAATATTACAATCTTTACATTGGTCCTTTTTTGGTTTAAAAAACGAGATATTAAATTCATTCACAAATAAATTATAATATATTTGGTAACTGACATACTGGACGCCATCAGCCTTACATTTCTCAACATAGTTACGATGCATGGACGCGACGCATAATCCACCTTCAATATACTCGCGTTCAGTCTGAGGTCGACAATAATGACTCTCAATCCGCGGAATTGAGTTGATATGTGACACGGCACCATTTATTAATGAAGGAGCCAATTTATTCTGGTTACCATGTTTACCGCGATCATCCTTGAGCTGCATCCCTGTAACTTTTGAGGTCTTTTTCACTACTGCTCTTATTGTTTTGTCAGAAATCGACAGCGTGTTCATAAAAAATAATTTACAGACACGGATTCGTTCATCATTGAGCGGAAAATGGTACGCATTATTCATATTAATGCGATTACTTCCTTCACGAGTATATCTATATTTAGTCTCAACTTTGGTCATATTATTTCGAATGAACTGTCTTTGTAATTCTAAATCAGCCATAGCCCAGTATCTTTGGAAAATACCTAAGCGATCCTCATTTGAAAAAGCTGCAGTACATTTAAACTTACATTTTTCGTGACAGGCAGGTCTCATTTTCCTCTCCTCAAAAACTTTCTTCGATTTGGACATAGAAGTATAAGCTTTACCGCTGTTTTTCAACAATTTTGCTTTGTTTTTTTTCCACTCGTCTCTGTTTAATTTTCTCTTTCGAGATCCACGTGACTGAGCATCGACGCTTGGAGAATCAGCATCGATGCTTGGAGAGTCAGGACAAACGCTAGGTGGTTCAGAAATAACGCTAGATGGTTCCGTTATTACGCTAGGCGGCCCAGTATCAACGCTTGTAGGAGCAGTGTAATCGTTAAGTGGTTGAGTGGGGACGGTGGATGATCCAGGTCGAAGATTGAGTGATTGGGATGAAACAGTGGTTTGCGACGAATTTGTTGAGTGCTGATTTTTTGACTTGTTAGTTAACTGTAAACCCGAACATCCAGGCTTAGGCGACGCATTTTCGTCAGAATCTGAACCGGTCAACGCTTGTTGGTAATTGGGATCTTTTACACTGTCGTCTGATGAAAAATCACTTGAACTACTGGAGCTCGAAGATTCAGTGCAATCGCTATCGGACGAATCACTCTCTTCAACCAGAATATTATTTGGTCGTTCATATACTTTCTGGCAGTTATTTAAGCAACTTTGTTCAGAATCTTCAAGAAACGACATATCTAAAGCATTTTCACTGTCTGGGATAGAATTTGTGTCAGAAGAATCGATAGAAGGTATATCGGCTGTGTGTGTGTATGACGTGTTAGTCGCCATTTTCAAAATTCTTCTCGCTCGGCTCTCCATTCTGTTAGATTAAAACATCAAAACCGTTAGAAAAAACAAATGAACATCACATTTGACACAAAATTTTAATAATATAATGCATACAACTCAGTTTAAGATTATTAATCTTAATTTGAGTCATAAATCTTTTGGTTTCGAATAACCATTTTAAATTTGAATGAGTCTGTGAGACGGAAAGTAATTGGTTAAGTGATAAATCCATTTTTTATTTGTAATCGTTTCTTTAATCACAATAAGAATGTAATACTAAGCAAATTTATTGATGATAATATCGATAATGGTTTAAAATTGTGAACTTTATTAATTGTATTTTTAAATTCAAAATGGCCACAAGAGCTAAATCAGCAGCTTTGCTTCTTAAAAATGTAAAATAAAAGTAAAAATTCTAAAACCAATACTGCCACATTCTGTTATATGACCCCTTTGTGTAAAATACTTAGGCTTACTTTCAATTCAAAACTGCAACATTAAAAAATATGGCATTATTGATTTTAGATTATAATTAAGTTATAATGTATTTTCAATTCAAAACGACCACATGTACAAATTCGGCAGTTTTGCTTCTTGAAAACGTTACATTTCGGTAAACATTCTTAAACCTAAACTGCCACATTCTGAAATATGGCCGTTTTGTCTAGAAAGTAATACGATACTTATGTTTATTTTATATTCAAGACTGCAACATTAAAAAATATGGCACTTTTCATTTTAGATATTATTAATCCGTAATGTATTTTTAATTCAAAATGGCCACATGTAAAAATAGGGCAGTTTTGTCTAAAAAGTAATACAATACTTATGTTTATTTTATATTCAAGACTGCAACATTAAAAAATATGGCACTTTTGATTTTAGATATTATTAATCCGTAATGTATTTTTAATTCAAAATGGCCACATGTAAAAATAGGGCATTTTTGCTTTTTGAAAGTATTAAATTTAAGTAAAGAATCTAAAATCAAAACTGCCACATTTTGAAATGTGGCCGCTTTGTCTAGAAAATAATACAATACTTACGTTTATTTTCTATTCAAAACTGCAGCATCGGCAAATGAGGCACTTTTGCACATATTCTTCTTAATGAATGTGGGAATGTTTTCGTTTTGTGGCACCTTTCAACAAAACTGACGTGCGATCCAGCCGAGTCTCGCGTCGCAACTGACAAAATGGCCGTATTGCACTGAAGTTCGTCACAAAAGAGGAGTAATGCGAAACGGGCACTTGCGTATTTTGATCATATCTAACGATAAATCGAGAGGTGTCTTTGTGCCACGCTATAAAATGAGTGTCTATAGTTTCATTTTTGCAATAAAAGTGATTTTGACTTTTTTTGACTTGTGTCGCTTTTGTATTTAATCAACGATATAGGCCCGAGTTTTTAAAGTTTGAGCTCCCTATGAAACAGGATTCGTAAAGACTCACTCTTAAGAGCCCATATAAAGCTTGAGTCGTTAAGGTTCTGACCCGTTTTTGAGCTCAAACTTTTAACGCTTAAGTTTTGAAAGCTTGAACCTTCAAGGTTTGTGAGTCTTTAAAGTTTGAAAGTCTTCAAGACTAGTCGTTTAACAACATTAGTAGCAAACAAATCCCTAAAAAGCGCTGCGGCGCGACCACGGCCGCGGCAGCAGAACCGCAGCTTGCGGGCCGCGACTGCCGAGATCCGAATGCTACCTTTGGGGTGGTTCCGCGGGCGTTCGAACAGCCGTCAGTTTCTACGCTCTAGTCATAAAATTTTAATGGGCTACGCCAAGCAGCAGACTTTCCAACATCGATACTGTAATCATTATAGATGAAGCGGATAGTTGTATGGCCGGATACCGAACACCGGATATCCGGCGCAGACTTCGGCCGGATGGCTGGATATCGGATATAGTCTAACCACTACCATAGCCAGAGCACAGGGAGTCTGTAGCCGAAACCTCGAGGCCGCGGCTGTGGGTTTTTCGTACCCATTATTGGGGGGAAATGCCTTTATCGCTATGCTTGGCAGATGTTCTAAGAGGATGTTGCTACCCATCCTACGTTGGTCTTGGACGTAGTTTTAGGACATACCCGGGCCAACCCAACACGAAACTATTCATTTAATCGTATCATTGCTCAGAAAGTGTTATAACACTAACTCAAACAGCTTTCATAAGTTTCATACAATTATGGTGTATGGTAACACTCGATAAAAAGATGGTCTTCTTGTCTTGGGTCGGTACATGAGATCTATGAAATAAACCTGATTAATTAATTCACTGTTTCATTTGGCTCCAATATATATCAGTAATTAATTCACTGTTTCATTTGGCTCCAATATATAGCAGTAGTAACAAGGACGGGATGAGGAAACCTTAAAGTGTTTTAAAACAACTATGAAATATGTGCCACACGTTAATGTTTGCTTAAAAAAAAAAACAACTTTTGTTACATGTGCGAGATGGAGTGCAACCCTAGAAATATCTATTTTTGTTAATTCACTACCAAACTAAGTACCGGCTTATACAAAACACCTATACTCCAAATCATACATCTTGTAGTTTTGAGTGAAATGCCTGTGACATACGGACGGACATGACGAAACTATATATCATCGCCATCATCGGCTAAAATAGCAACCCACTTCCATTTTTTTTCAAAATAGTTATAGTCTGTACCCAAGGTCTGAACGCATATATTGGCAAAACTCTTAGATGCTACCGTTTAAGTTTAAAAACCGAAATAGAAAACCTCGCAATACCCGACCGCCATTTTGTTAAAGGTAAGTTTTCTTTTCCTCTTTTGTTGATTCCTGGATTCCTGTAAAATTTGATCACATTGAGTTACGAGATTTGCGACTTTAGGCGACGATATAAGACCTCCGTTCTTATCATTTTGGCTACGGAACCCTTAGACGGTGCGTGGCCAAAATATTTTGGACATCTTCACGTCATCGCATTCTTCACAGCTTGGAGACCTCACTATAGAGTTTCTTCAATGGAATGTGTCTAGAACTGAGTGGCAAGTTGACAAAAGAATAAACTGACCTTTGCTACAATATGCCCCGTCTTGTTACTGGCGAATTCGTCATAATAGATGGGGTACAGCTTTTTAAAGGTTGTGGTCCTCTTGGTAGTGCATTTGCAGTCCCGATACCCTTTGGCTAGAATCTGCTTCTTGAAACTCTATAATCATAACTTGGTTATATCAAGAAGAGCTAAACCCTTGGAATGGACATAGGGCACAGATGTAGTGAATAATCCTTTCCCATCGTGAAAATCGGCACATGCTATACGACTACTTCCGAATGGAGCCGATGTGTCCATGAATTATCGTATTATTAAGTGACGTGTTTGTATCAAATAAATTGAATACTTTATTCATCAATGTCAAATGTCAAACCACCAGACACTGAGATGTTAAAACCAACACGATCCAATCATATAAAGATTTCGTTAGGTAAACAAAATACTAACTTAAATAAATCCTGTGGTATTAACCACTCTATATCGATACATCGTCTCGCAATGCGACAGTCCCGTACGTTGTCTTGATGGGTACTGAATGTGAATGAAGTAGTAAGACGAATACGAACATTTCCAAGAAAATACGATGGTAAATGATTATTCACTACATCTGTACTTTTTTTGACGTAATAACGTCTTAAGGTACGGACAGACGTGCTCGAAAAAAAGCATGCTCATAAGGTTGCTTAAAATTAGCATGCTCTGCAACTGTTCACATTTGCCAGCAATAAGCATGCTTGTTTTAAGCATACTCATAAATAAGCATGCTCAAAGCAAGCGTACGGACTGTTCAGACGCGCTCGGAGTACGCCCCCTTCTACCCGCGCCTCACGTAGCATGCTCGAAAATCAAACGTCGGTTGATTTTTCAGCATGCTCTAAATAAGCTTGCTCATTACTAGCAACGTTGTGTCACACGTGGTACTAATGAGCACTTGCTCAATAAAAGCATACTTTCGTGCTAGTAATGAGCACGTCTCTCCGTGCCTTTATAAATCGATGAACGCCGATAGAGAGGCACGATCGGTCTAAGCGTTCGGCTTGTGAATTCATAAAAGTATACAAAATTTATCATCAATATTTTCTTATGACGTTATGACGTAAAAATTATCGTCCGTAAACTAACTTTACAGACAAGCAATTTTTTTGTCAAAGGTAGGTTTTCTTATAAATACAAAGATCTAAATAATTAAAAAAAATTAAGACTCCGGCCAGCCCATCGACACCTCATAGTATGATAAATTATGTACGTACTTTGTACCAATGTTGCGGTACAGAAATAATATTATCGAATTAAAATGACTGCTGATGCATTTTGGTACCAAATACCATAATTGCTTTCAAACATAGGCGTTATACTTTTTATTATGTTGGTATGATTGGTTAAACGTCTGATACTCGTATGCGCACGGAATAATAAAAACAAGGGAAGCGGCGTACGACCCGTTTAATAAGAGAACCGATGTCGCCAAAACGCACACTGTCACAATAACACACACGGATAAATCTTTAAGCTGATTGGTCAACGTTTCTTATACAAAACGAAGTAAAAAAGTTTGAGTTGTAATATAATTTAAACCTTATGCCTATGATATAATATCCGAATTCGAGCATACGTTTTATGACTTACGACTAATCGAATTCGATTATTATCACTTGACTGAGAGACCAATGCTGCCCTACCAGGCAAAATAACCATATAATATTTTCTTCTGTTTCCGCGATTATTACTCATTGAAATAAAACAATTTAACGGATTATATCGCGTATATTATCTCATTTTAGTTCCCGACGTTTCGGAAGCTTTCCAGCTTTCCATGGTCACGGGAGGACTGAGAAAAGATGTATTTTCCTCTGTCAAAGTTACAATTTGTGCAAACTACCCATTTTTTGAAAAAACACAAATAAAGGTGTACATACATGCCAGATGGGCCTAAGCTGTAAAGACAGTTACACATGTGCCAGAAGGGCTTAATTATTTTATTCTAATAATTTACCAAGCAGCATTTCACAAATGAGGCGTACTGAGGAGAAAAGAAACGCTGCAAAGAAAAACTCCCAGGCTACCTCATTACTAATTATAATATTTTAAAAAACAGCGACTATTAAACTACTTTAAACAGATAAGATATTTTACACCGTTCGGAAATTAAGGTTTTGCAGTCCTGTGTCTCGCTTGTTCCTTGATGAGATGTATTACAGGATTCCAAGCTGGTGGTAGTGACAATCCATCTTCTCTATTGAAATTAGGATGCTTTTTAATCTCAATAGCCTCGCGTAGCATCCTGGGAAAATATCTTTTTTCTTTGGCAAGGATAGAAGGTTTATCAAACTTAATTGAGTGGTTTGGTTTGTCAATGACATGTTCACAGACTGCAGACCTATTACACCGACGGTGCTAAGCACATAGCAGATGTCAAGCACCGTCGGTGTAATAGGTCTGCAGTCTGTGAACATGTCATTGACAAACCAAACCACTCAATTAAGTTTGATAAACCTTCTATCCTTGCCAAAGAAAAAAGATATTTTCCCAGGATGCTACGCGAGGCTATTGAGATTAAAAAGCATCCTAATTTCAATAGAGAAGATGGATTGTCACTACCACCAGCTTGGAATCCTGTAATACATCTCATCAAGGAACAAGCGAGACACAGGACTGCAAAACCTTAATTTCCGAACGGTGTAAAATATCTTATCTGTTTAAAGTAGTTTAATAGTCGCTGTTTTTTAAAATATTATAATTAGTAATGAGGTAGCCTGGGAGTTTTTCTTTGCAGCGTTTCTTTTCTCCTCAGTACGCCTCATTTGTGAAATGCTGCTTGGTAAATTATTAGAATAAAATAATTAAGCCCTTCTGGCACATGTGTAACTGTCTTTACAGCTTAGGCCCATCTGGCATGTATGTACACCTTTATTTGTGTTTTTTTCAAAAAATGGGTAGTTTGCACAAATTGTAACTTTGACAGAGGAAAATACATCTTTTCTCAGTCCTCCCGTGACCATGGAAAGCTGGAAAGCTTCCGAAACGTCGGGAACTAAAATGAGGTAATATACGCGATATAATCCGTTAAATTGTTTTATTTCAAAAATAACCATATGTTTCATACACTTTATATGGCACATATGCTTTTTTGGTTATTAGGGCAGAACGCCACTTGGTGTCGAATAGAGACACTAATTGCAAGAGATATTACTTAAAGCCATCTAGCGTCGAGTAGCCAAACTAAGTAGTATTTAGGGATGTGCAATACTTTTTTATAACATCAATATCGATAAGACTGGCCTGGCTGCATATGGACAATGCGTTGTGTAAGTAAGTTACAGGTAAGTATACCGGGTGGAAATTGTTAATACCACCTGAAGGGAAAGTACTTTAAATAATGGATACGGCAAATATCGCTAAAAGGAAACATTCCTTTTAAAAAAAAAAGAAAACTGCATTCAAAGGTTTTTAAAAATAGTGTATTAAGAGGATCTTGAACCGCTTGTTCTAAAAACGGTTTTCAAAATCAAAACATTGAAACCTAGTTTTACACCATACCTACATTTCCAAAAGTATTTCCATGACTTACATTTATGTGGTGTCAAAATTTACTACTCTAATTTCTACACGTAAGATTAGGATTGTAATCTCAACTTTAACTTTAGTAATAATGTATAACGACAATAGTGTTAATTGTATGGTACGGTCAGCTGCACAGAAACTGGACCCTGCCTGCATATTACTGTTCTCTGCAGCTGACTGTTCATAAAAATGTATACGTAAGAGAGTGAAAACACAGCTAAGTAAGAGTCAGACTCACGCACAAAGGGTTCCGTACCATTATCTAAAAATAACGGCAAAGGATGACGTTTTTTGTATGGGAGCCCCACTTAAATATTAATTTTATAATGTTTTTATTATTTTGTTGGTATAGCGGCAATAAGAATACATCATTTTTGAAAATTTCAAATGTCTGGCTATCACGGTTCATGAGATACAGCCTGGTGCCGACGGACGGGCGGACGGACAGCGAAGTTTTAGTTATAGGGTCCCGGACCCCTGTGAAAAAAAAACTTTATTGTGCGGGTAAATGAGTGTACAGTGTAAACATTTTCTGCTTGTGTACGTTCAGAAAAGTTCTAGATATACGTACAAATCATGCCGATGCACATTTATCTACCCAAGTTATTCCGCATTTGTGTCGTAAAACTATCATAAAATTCGGATTATCGATATCGATACATTATAGATTAAGATTACACCCTCGCACTAAATGAGTAGCGCGAAACTAGTGCTATCTTCTAGAAAGTTCATTAACTATTATGACAGATAAAATTCGATCTTATTACAATTATATAAGATTGATTCTTGTATTGTACAATGCCAAAAAATGAGGAACGAAAGGATAATTTACATAAAAATTAAATGTTAATTAAATAACAATTACCGATTATAGGAAATACCGAAATTAGCTAGATTTTTTGTCGGGCTAGTATTTTTGTCCACCAGAATGGAGCAATACGGCATATTTGCCCGTGTTTTTCAATCTTTTTGAAAATGGCTTGTGCGTCTGTCATGCATAAGCGGCGGCGGCGTACTGAGCACAGTTGAGCACTGCAGTGCCTATCGATGGCACACGTGCCACGCCTACTCTAGGCTTCTACTGTTTTTTTTCTGTTCTGTGGATAAGCGTCAGATTATTTCTCGTGGATGCGGTGTGCCGAATTTGTTATTTATTGTGTTTTAGATAAAATAACTTTAACTTTTATTTAAATGGGGAGCAAATCTTTGAAATAATGTGAAGTTTGTGATGTGAGGCGTGTGAGACGATCAACTTCTGACGTCTTTTTGGCCAGAATTCCACTTGAACCGGACAGGTCGGTAAGCTAATGTGATACTTTCAATCATTCTTGAGTTTGAGTCTTGAACAGTTATGAATTTAATTCATTCGAAGGAGATTTAATTATGAATTGTACAAACATTTTGTGACTAAAGTTACTCTTGTGAAAAAAACCGGTAACCTAAAATACGAATATTGTGCGAACACTTATCGATAATCCTCATATTTCAGATATTACATGAAGAAATTGCTGACCAAAGTTTTGCACTCTTTGTGCGGTTAAATATTAACGTAAACTGGTGGAAATTCAAAAATCAAGAAGATATTATGACAAAACAATTATATTGACTCATGGCAAAAAAAATATATTAGAAGACAGTGCCAATGCCAAATACTTAATTCAGATATTATTAAAACAGAGAAACCTGCGAATGCTTCCAAGGTAGCTCAACTGAGAAGTACCGCAAAGTAATGTATGTGTTTGTACAATATCTTTAATTTGTTATAAGTTGCATTCCTTGTACATTTGTGATGTTGATAATGTTGTGAAAATAATTAATAAATTATTTTTATAGTTATTATTTTTATTAATACCCACGCTTAATACATAAAACTTATAACTGGTATAGTACAGCAGCATGCAACGCACATTTATCGATATCGATAAACAGTAGATACTGAAAGTGTCAAGCCCTAGCGTTGCATTTTTTGTGTTGGTAGTATTGGCAAGTATTGGTTGGGTTAGCACAAAGTACGTTCATAATTCGATTCGGGGCTTCTTTGAAATTGCCGACTCTTAAAACGTAGTGATTAAGTACTCTGTGACTCCGGCTGGATTTCAACCAGTGCCTTGTGCCTTGCCGGAGCACATCACACTCTGCCAACTGATCAGCTTGTCTTCACATTTTGTCACTAATTGTTACAAGATCTTTGCATTTCACGAAGACCGTGATGGTAATACGTCAAGGTATTCGTAAAAAAAAACTGAGGTAGGTGTTGTTATTTTATTTTTTAATTTATTATTTTCTATGCGAAAATGCAATAAAAAATATGACAGTAGTTTGACGTTTCTAAAAATAATAATGATGCGCGAATAAAAGCCTTAGGCGCTTCTAGTTATATACAGGGTGTTATTGACATTAGAGTCGTAATCAAAAATTACAGGACATGCTAGTAATCTATACTATTATAAAGTTGTAAAAATGAAATTTCTCATTGAAAATATATAAAAAAAACCACTGTAGCGGACTATTTGGAGGTCACTGAAACGATTTTTTTTGTTTTGTATGTTTGCTTGTATCGGTGTGGCTTCATCACGCCAAATCGGTTTAACGGATTTCAACTATTTTTAACCCCCGACAAAAAAGAGGGGTGTTATAAGTTCAACGTGTCTATGACTCTGTGTATCTGTCTGTGGCATCGTAGCGCCAATACGGATGGACCAATTTGAGTGCGGTTTTTGTGTCATAGATAATTTTATCCCGAGTGTTGTCAGCTTTGTTTGGTGAAAATCGGAGCACTCGTCTCCAAGATATTCAGCTTTTAGTGGAACAAGTGACCGGATCTCAGCCAATATTGAAGCTAGGAACTCCGAATATTGTTGTTATGTTCATTTGTGTCGGGGGGTTTTTTAAATTTCGCACACGGGTAGCTGGGTATCCACAGTTGGTTATATGATACTTTTTTCCCGACTACACTGAAGAAAAAAAGAGGGTTGATGACTTTTTAGTCCGCGAACGAAGTTTAAGCCACTCAAAGGTCACCTTCCAGTAAATAAATAAGTATTACGGACAATTTTTACACAAATCGAACTAGTCCCGTGGTAAGTTCATTAAGTTTTGTGTTATGAGTAGGTATAACAACGATATATTTACATATATAAGAACGATATATTTAGTAAATATTTACATAGATAACATCCAAGACTCAAGATCAAATATTTGCCCTTACGGGGATTTGAAGTAATGCTAGTAATAAATAATAATGATCTCGTCTACAACTCCACCCCGTGTAAAGACATATAGGTGACCTTGAAAAACGTACCGCTAAGATTTTGGAGGTGTCCCAGGCGTCTAAGGGGGAGTTGATGGCCCATAAGAGCCCCGTGAAGTTCAATCGCGCAGGTTCCGGCCGTGGGGGCTTCGTGTCCCATGGACAACTAACCCTGCAGACCAACCATCATTGTTAATGGACAACATTTCATTTTTTTTTACCCCCTAATTTTATTGAACTATCTAATCATATTTGCAAAAATACGAGGAACATATTTTGTAATTTTCAATTATTCTTAATATTAGCCACTCATTTTAATAAAACAAAACTACCTCATTATACAAGGGCCTAAGCGCAATTTGAGGTAGAATAAAAGTAAAACTATTCTGCATCTGTGGGCTCATTGTGATAAGTGTCATAACTAGAGATGCTGAAAAGCGTTACAATTAAATCTCAATCACCGTGACTCTCGTACTAGTTGTAAAAAATCACTGTGATTTTGTTACCCACGACCACAGACTACTATACTAGAACAGACACACAATGTCGAACAACAAAATTGAACGTCACTAACTCTGGCTATATAACTGGCTATATTGTTTTCCCTGGTTCTCCGCCAGATGGCAATAACGAGATCGTGCGCACATTATCGCCATCTAGTGAAGAATTGGGGATACGATAACTAGGACATCACAGGGTTGGCAGATGGCGCTTAATCCCAACTTATGAATGGTTCGATGAGAACGAAGCTTTGGAAATGGCTACCTATTTTTATTATTCGTAAGTCTCGCAGAAAAGTGATGCGCCTCATGCGTCGCTTTCGAGCCCAGTCCACGTACATGAAAGAAAAGTTTGTTTTGGTTTGACTTGGTGCTTAGGGGGAGTCGGACATACTTACTTCAGTATTATTTTACTATCCTTGGATGGACAAATTCTTAAGTACCTATCGATATCGCCAGTAATGAAACTGGTGATGGCTGATGCGACTATAAACACACAATAGGTACATACAGAGCCATATCAAATCAAATCAAATCAACTACTTAAGAACATAAAATAACAATATTTTTCGATTCGTGGGTTTTCAAGTATAGCCTGTTTAATTGGGATGTTGGCTGTAAGTATTGTGACTGGCTAAAATAAAAATAAAATTTGCGCAATGGTAGTTACCATGACAGAAATCGTAAACAATTTTTAGTTCTTTTTTATTTCTAGTTTGGTCTTATATGGTCTTATCAATTTACTCAACTACCACACACAGAAAATAGGATGATTTATACTATGCAATTTATTTAAACTACAAAGAGATAGTTTCGCAGATTTCAAAATTCGCGCTCCGCGCCGTACCGCGCTGGTCGCTTACCGATCGAGTACAAATTAAAACCTATTCATGTTAGGTACTCTCTCACCGCTGAGTTCCAAATTTAAGATTTGAAACCACGAAAGATGAACTAAAATGATATCAAGTTTATAAATAATCATCATTTATATTTGTTTTAAGTTACAGCTAGTAAGTTATTAGTTTGTTACGAACTTAGGTACTATTTAAGGTTATAAATTAATTGGTTCTGTTATTTTGGAACAAAAGAATAGTATAATTTATATACTCGTAGTCAAAAATTACAATTTAAGAATTAAAGTGACTAAGAAAAATTTAGAACAAGCAAGATTTCGGGTCGTCGGTATCCAATTCATGTATTCACGACAATAGGGAATATGCATGAATTTATATTTTTGCTTTTTTAAACGCTCATTCATGTAACAAACAGCAGACAAAAATAATTTTTCGAATAGCTATAAAAATAACCAAGATATAAGCCATCAAACATTTCATTTTATCTCTTTCTTGCAAAACAGAATTTAATATGAAGTTTATTTATATGGCCGGAGTGCACTGTGACGTACAGTGCATATCGAACCTCTCTGTCTACTAGTGTGAAATGACTATATTATTCGTATTTCTTGGCCGATTTCAATTTTAAGTTCACATATTGAAATCATCATGAAATATTTTGATATGTTGTTAAAAAAAGCGATTAAAAAAATTCATGCATATGCTATTGTAAATACGATTAGCCGCCACGTTTGTGATTTTACCTTATTTATATTAAACTAATAAGAATATAACAAAGTACTGCTACTAGTAAACTAAAAGTAGGTAAGTACCGCAAACGGGGGTCAATAGACAAGAACAGATTTTTATAAAAACGCATATTTTTCATAAAGTGCTTCTTCTCTGCATACTTGCGAAGAAATTCAAGGGTGAAGTGAAGTCTCCAATCCACATTGGGCCAGCGCGGAGACTAAATTCCATTCCCTCTCATCCAAGACAGGAGGCCTATGCCCAGCAGTGGGACGTATATACACGGTGCCCGCGAGGAATGGGAAAGATTTTAACCACGCATTCCTTAGGTCATTAGAAGCAAAAACTGTTATATCATGAAAACCAGGCAATTCCGGCTTAGCTTTAAAGATATTATCAATTTTCATGTTAACAATTTATTGTGATTACTGTACTGTGAGTACATTAAGCTTTTTTTATCGCGACGTTGCCACATATGTTGCCTAGTATCGCGTCGTTATTGACAGACTTCAAAGTGACAGCTACTACTCTCTAAACGCATCCTTTTTTTTCGAAAAGTAAATCGTTACCATTTTATTGAAAGGGATAATTTTCAGAGAAGCGAAAGCAAAAATAAAAAGTATTCAATTTTTATGTACAATAATCGACTTAACTAGATTGTTTCTTTTTTTGCTGAATTTGACCTGGTTTCATATTAGAAAAAAATCTCGTAATTGCCTCAGGAATGCGTGGTTATAAAATCTTTCCCATTCCTCGCGGGCACCGTGTATAGGCTGATGATGATGATGTGCTTCTTTTCGTTGGCAAAGTATAGAAAAAAACCTACTAAACCATAGCTTTTACTACTTTTTATTTTCTTATAATATGAAATAAGTGCAGATTATTGCGCCGAAAAGCCAATAAAAAACGATGTGTACAGCTTGAGTAAGACGAGTACTACAGACTGCGATGGGACAGCGATGTGTTACTATTTCGACCAATCACGTAAATATAAGTATGAAGTCGGCCGGCCCGCCGCCGCGTGGCCTTGAACGATGCTGCCTTGAGGGGCTGCTCTGAAATTCGATATTCAAAGTTCGTATCGCGCCAACTCGCTCATTCAAATACAGTTTAACATGAGAGCGAGAGGGATGGCGCGATACGAACTTCGAATATCGAATTTCAGAATAGCCCCTCTGCCCCCGGTTGATGCGATTTGTATTTTCTTACAAAATTTTTGTCATCGTCATCTATACTATTCTGTACATTTAAGATATTTTCGTAACGGACTATTTGGAGGTCACTAAAAAGAAACATATATTTTTTGATTTTTTGTATGTTTGTATGTGTCGTTGTGGCTTCATCACGCAAAATCGGCTTAACAGATTTCAACTATTTTTGGTACACGAGTAGCTGAGTATCTCCGGATAGGATACTTTTTACCCAACTAGGTACGCTGAAGAAAAAACGAAGGGTTAAGTATGAATTTTTCTCCTCCGCGAACGAAGTTGCGGGCGCCTTCTAGTTAGGTATAAAATTAAATTCCCTATCGTCAACTGATATCTTACTTACCTTAGTTTTGATAGTGGCAACTGATTGCAATCAATCAGCTTAGTCGGCCCATGACAACGTTGCAAAGAGTAGTTCCTACTTAATATCTTGTCAAAATAATGAATATTTGATAGGTATTCTTGATTCTGCAGATTTTTCACTGCTCGTATTGCAAAACTTGTTGAATTAATTGGCAACAGATTGAGACTAGGTTAACTACTCGTAAACTCGTTATGTATCTACTTATTATATACTTACCTACTCGTATTTTTACTATCAAAATAATAATAAGCATTTTATTATTCATAACACGCCTAATATATGTACCTAGGTCCATTATATCGCTAATTCAATACATTTATAACGATCTGTTTTCAAATATTACTTACAATGTCATTTTAAACTCCGGTGCGCGCCACGTCGCCGCTTGCTGCGACGCGCGAAATTTGAAATTACCCAATTTTTTAATAAACTGCACAATAAAATTCAAACTTTTTAAAATGACGATTAAATCAATTGATTAGATTATTTAATAGCGAAGTTAAGGATTTTCATGCAATACTAGTAAAGCTGTGAAGAAAAAAGGAAAAAATTCTTCAGCACAGTTCTTATTTTATATTTTTTTATACAGATTCAACTCGTTACGACAAACTCATAGAAAATCATTTTACTCACGTCCAAATTGTATCATTCAATTTATAACGACTGCGTTTTATCTCGTGGTTCCATAAAAGTATTTTTATTACATTTTCTATAACAGTATTATTAAATAGTTATCAGCACACAGTAATTGACATTTCGGACATCCATTCTATATTTAATGCATATAAAAAATATAAATACGACATATCATTCTGAAATTTGTTATTTATAAACAGTTAAATAGACATTATTTATTTACTAAACAAAAGCCAAGCACTTTCGAATTATCAAAACTTGTCAATGTAATACACGGTCCACTACTGGCCTATTTATGTATTGTATTGTTACGAAACGCGTGCTGTTTACCGAACTTGCACCTCGAAGTACACCATCATGGAGCCGGGGTGAGATATTATGTATGCCGTCCTTTTCTTATGTACATCGTTCGAAGATAATGGCATGCGTGTCTCGGCCAGTTTCGGCTAATGTCTACAACCTTAAGTTTAGTTTTCAGATCAAGCGCCATCTAGTGTCGCTACTGTAAACAAATATGAGAGGTCCAAAGCTCGAGCGGAGCTTGAATTGGCTTGTTGAAAATCTGTTTTTGATGGTTTTTTGTTTTAATCAGAATTATGCATATAATTAGTGTTAATGTGGATGTTTATTCGTAAAATATACAATTTTTTATTTTAAGTCCCATATTTCTCTTAAATTCGATATATTTATATTGTTTAATTTGAAATTGTTACTTATGGCGCTATCTATTGGTGATTGTTAGCACTAAAAATATCTGCTAGAGAATGGGATCCCCCGCCACGACTAACCCTTACTTGCCACGTTAAAGTTACTTACCAACAGTAATGTATTCAGATCATTGTAACAATTTAACCGTGATTTTATCACACTTGTTGCTCACATAACCTAGTGATTTTGTAACGTTCCGTCGTGACAGTCACTGTTATACTTTTCTAGTCACAGTGATTTTAATATAGTGTCTTTATTATTACCCGCCACTAGTTAAGTAGTTATGACACAAAAGTAAACTGCCAAAGTAAATGCCAGAAAAGAAAGCAAAGGAATTAACTTTGTACCACCTAACAGATCACCATTTGAAGAAGAAGAAGAAGAAGAAGATACATTTATTTTGTAAACAACAACAAAAAATACAGTACATTGGAAAAGTGACATGTATAGACTTAACCTAGACTTAAAGCTAAACCTAGGAGCTACAATCAATCATATTTGTGTTTACAAAAATGGAGTCCACTCAGCATATGTCAGAGCACTCATGAGTGCCATGACGCTGATCTTCCGTGGATCCAAAACAGGACATGTGTGAGACAGCGTGCTGTGTATGTACGCTGTGTACCTACTCATTTATGTGCGTGCCTGTGTGAATGGCATATATGTATAAAGATAAATACATTAAATTAAATTAATATGGACAAAATAAACACAATAACCCTGATATATATATGTACTTAGACCAACCTATCTTTAAGACGCATTATCCATACTTTGCTTATTTGCTAATAAGGTTCTTCTCTCGCAGCATGTCGGTTTGTAGAGGCAAGAGTGACTCCCAGCTCCCAGTTAATATATTTTTGTTATTTAATTTGATGATGGGACATGTTTAATGGAATAATAGCATATAAGTTGACATACATAGTTTGTTAGTTGTATATATTGTGTTCATAATAGTGTAAATAAATGTGTAACAATCAGCACGTAAGGTTTAACTGTTAGTGCTAATTTGTAATAAATAAATAAAAAATAATATCCATTTTTCAATAATTAGTGATCCGAAAATTCCATAAATAATGTTAATGTGTTCAGAGAGCCCAAATATATTCGTAGTCTTATTTCAACTGTAGTCACTTTCAAAAAATCAAACATTGTCCGTGAGGCACAGCGACACATATACATATACGTCGTTGTGGCTTCATCTCAACAAAACGGTTTCACGGATTTAAACTAGTTTCGGTGCACGGGTGCTAAGTCTAGTCATCCACAGATGATGGTAGGATATTTTTTATCCGATTGCGCTAAAGAAAACAAAGGGGTTATGATTTTTTTCTACTCCACCAGCGAAGTTGCGGGCACCTTCTTGTAAAATAAAAAAACAAATACAAAAAATGCTTATTAACAAACCGATTAGTTACTTTTTTAGCCTCCCCGTCAGTGCTACTAAACTACTAGGCTAAGCCTGTATCTGACTTGGCCATTCGCGAGTGCGGTTAACAAAACAGATCATTATACTTCCATCTAACAAGTAGGGTCAAGATCGAGTTAGGGTACAGTAGTACCACAAATATAAGCTACAACGATGTACCTGCGCAGAAAGCATTTTTTGAAAACAGATTTACCAATTATAAGGCAGCGCGTTTGCGCGGGTAAAATCTTCAACGCTCATTGGCCAAAATTTTGCGCACGATGCCAGCGCCCGCCATTTTGTCTGGCGCCGCGTCAGTCGCCATGAGCGAGAGCACGAGTTCACCTGTCATTGCATATCGTACCGTATGTATAGTGCAACAAGGTCCTTATTGAAATGTTCACACGTTCGGTTTCATTCGGTACTTGTTAGCACTCGTCGGCGTGGCCAAAGATTGCCCATGTAACTTATACTATTCAAAACAATATAGGGGCCACTATTATGCGGAGAACTTCTGTTCAGTTTTTGTGGTTACATAAACGAATCATATCTCAATTAAAAGTAATAAAACAATAGACTATTTAATAAATCGATTATTAGCTAAACAAAAACAAAAGCCTTTTTAGCTGCAAAGTGTGTAAAACAAATTTTCCCAACTGATATTATACATTATCACGTTACGATCAAAATGTTTAGTGGCCCCTATATTGTTTTGAGCAGTATATATTAGTGGTACTACTGTATGTGTATGTTTTGTTTGTGTGTGGGTTATGTGTAGGTACTGCAGTAGAAATGGTCATTTTCAATAAGAAATAAAATATATCTAATCTAATGTATCCTACTAATCGATACAGGGGGGTATTTTACCCAAGTAACACCACAAGCTGTATTAGAGCGTATACAGCTCTTATAATGCTAAACTGGCTGTATAATAGCTGTATAATATAAGCCCTCATACAGCTTGTGTGCTACTTGGGTACGAACGGTTACAGTCCGTTTACCTGTAACCTTTACGGTCGAAGCAGATGGTCAGGCATTCGTAGTACGTGTCCGTACAGTTCGGAAACCTTCTAGTCCTCCTCGTGAACCTGGCGGCAAAAAGGCAGCTAGAATTAATACAATACAAATACTCTTTATAACACACCTCACAGGTAAACAGAGATTTACTAGTAATGCATTAAATTATAAAATAGAATGAGAGGTAGACAACAGTCGGTTTTATCAGTAAAGAACGATCTCTATCCAGTCAACATTTTAGTAGTAAAAAATAGGCTATTTAATAATCTTTGTCTGTAGTATGTTTTAGAACGACCTGACCTCTTAATAATAAAAATATTGGTGAAAAAAACTACTTCAATACCATAAAAACTCCGGGACCGCTCCGCAGGCAGCGTCACTCACGCTGAGCTAAACCGGTTTTTAATGATGATTATGCTGATGATTATGATGATTATGACGATGATGATGATGATGATGATGATGATGATGATGAAAGTTCACAATCAACACTTATAGTATATAACCAACCATGCTGAATAACTTAGTATACATATCAATGCAAAAACACATATTAAGCAGGAATTGAGCTAGGCCTAACATTAGACTCAAAGTAGCCAGTAATTGAGGCCATGAGTCTGGACTCGGAGCTAGAAAATTTATTCAGACCGGTGTCACTGAGTAAGATATCATTGAGTCAAATTGCAATTTAAATTGTCTTTTACAAATCTGACTCTACGGCATTTCCTAAGAGGAGGAGGTGACCACCGTTGAGAAGAAAGCCGAAACAAACTAAACAGTCAGTCATTTTTTCAAAATAATTCTTAACTATTATACAACAATATTATCTTAATTATACTCAAAGCCTTTACAAGTGTGTTATACCTAATTTATAATTGCACGCAGAGGAGACTCACAGATTCCCCAGCGTGCCTACCATGAGCTGTGTTTACGATCGGCGCTAGCGAGTATCTCGTATCGGGAGTCAGTGCACCTGTCTCGCACGCGCTAACAGTGCGAAAGAGATAGACCGTCATCGAGCGCTCGATACTCGCTCGTGCCGAACTAATGGTAGCACAGATCAATGTTAATAGTAATGTTAGCGCGTGATGGAGCGAAGAGTTAGAGAGGCTCCGCAGACTCGTTGGCGGGTCAATTCAATACACGTACTCTTTATTGCACACCTCAGCACAGCTGGTAATCTTCGTATAATAAAACGCGTACGTTAGCGCCATGTTGTTTTTAATGTTGACTGACGTTTTTCTCTGCTGTGATTAGCTGTTGCTTTGTCAATACACCCGTCTTGTCATCTATATATTATTTGTCGAAATTCATTCTGTCACTGTCACAGTAATGTGTTATCGAGAGATGTCCTTGTGTTTATCTTGTCTTGCTTTTTGCAAAATGTTTTAACAGTGCTGTGTTTTTAGAACTTTGCGAAAGGTCGCTATTTTACACCATTTCCCCTGCTCTAAAAAATACTTAGTGGTAGAATTGTTTAAATCGTGATGATCTTGCAAAATTATCGCCCCCAGAACTAGCAAACATTATATCCAAGAATTCATTTTGTTTATTTGACTGCGCCGAGCACAAAACTATTCTCAGTCATTTCATTGCTCTGACGGTCCGATTTACAATTATGAATCGGTGCAACACAACCAACAAAATATTAAAGGGGACAGACGTATTACTTGCAGTACAGAAGAAAGCTTACGACAAATTTAATAACAAATTGGAAAAGAAATCTTTTAACAAATAATGTGTTTTATTTTTTTGCCACTGAGTTATAATTCTCAGCATATAATTTGATCACGTTAATACAATTACTGAAGTTACGTGTTCAAATTTACGTGCCGGGAACTATTCATTGTAAATATTAGACCTCATTCAATGAACCTAGACCACTTTGGCTGAATACGTTACGATCCTTTGCCATATTGCAATCTCGAATAGAACAAAAAATAAACGTCAGTCAACACTAATCGTACAGATTAAATATAGTTGCCTAGTGCAAATAATATTTGTTTCTGAGTTGGCAGTCTGATACGTCGTATCTCTTATTAATCTGTGCACCTCAGATACACAGAAATACAGAACATGACAGTAACATTTGAATTAGCAAAGGTAAACAACAGGCGATCTTATCGCTAAATATCGATATCTTCTAGACAAGCTTTGGGTAGCGGAGTGTTTAAAAAACAACAATTTTAGTTGAGTAGGTGGCGCTAAAAAGTCATGAAGCAAACAAAACTCATATAGACACATGTAAACGCAATAAACATACACAAATAAGATTGCGTAGATAAACATACATACATACAATCACGCCTTTTTCGCATTAGGGGTAGGCAGAGACTACCTCCTTATTCCACTTGCTACGGTCCTTGCATAAAACTGCCGCTTTATCAACATTCATTAACCTCTTCATTTTGTGCTGTCACAACCCTTTCGCTTTGTCTCATTCACACACAGAATATCAATATTTCTTGCATCCATCATCTGACATACTTCATCTATTTCATCATTCATTCCTCCCCTTACATTTAACGTAGCAAAGCGGCTCTCCATAGCCCACTCTTCGCTCTCGCTGGGACCGAGACGTGATGGGTTGCGAACCACATCGCCGCCATTTAATAAGATAAACATACATAAATACTTATACGTAATAAATATAGTATATATCCAAAATAAGTAAATAAAATAACCATAACAGTGTCAGCAGCAAAGTTGAGAAAGTGATTTCAATAGCAGTGTGTTAAGGGAGAGACAGGTAATGTTTTTTAAGGTGTGCATTAAATGTTGCAAGGGACTGGGCACGCTTTCAGTCATCGAGTAGAGAGTTCCACAGTAGAGTTGCCCGGAATGTGAAGAACTACTGTAAAATTTGGAGGATGAAGAAGGGACAGTAAGACGCAAATTTTGAGCGAAACTAACACTTCGCAAATAACTGAAACGCTCTTTAAGGTACGAGCGGGGAGTTGCTGGATTAAAAAGAACTCTATTCAAAAGAGACAGGATATGTGAGTTACGACGAAAATGGATTGGGAGCCAATTAAGCTGAGACCTGAAGATGGAAACATGGTCATAGTTGCGTAACCCGAATACGAACCGAATGCAGATGTTTTGGATTAGAGATGCAACGGATAGTGGTTTGGCCGGATACCGGATACCGGATATCCGGCTGTCGCGACCGCCAGATATCCGGTATCCGGCCGCCGAATATCCGGCCATTTTTACCTTAAATACCTAAATGGAGTAAATTCGACGGCGCGCGGGCGATGGGCAGTGCAGGTTGCAACGTGTTTCTCGTTATAGGCATGTTGTTAGCATTTTTTTATAGAAAAGTTAACTTAATTCACACTCAGTGCTCATCGAACGGCGGTACGTTATTGGTATTTGTTTTTTACTTTCTAATGTTTAAAATTATTTGTGAGATTGACTGACTTTATATTGATTACTTTGTGGATTGATATTTAATTTACTCAAATTATCGCCGTATATTAGATACTAAATTATTATCCGGTATCCGGCCGAATACTACGCAACTATCCGGTATTCGGCCGGATAGTAAATTGTGGCTGAATAGGCCGGATACCGGATAGTGACCGGATATCCGTTGCATCTCTATTTTGGATGCGCTCAAGCTTATTGAGCTGTTCTTCTGTGAGGTCAAGATGGGAAATATAAGCATTATCCAAATGGGACCTAATAATGGGACCGCAAACAGAGGGCGGTGCCGGGGGCGGAGAACGATGGTGGAATCCTGGTGGTAATCATGGTAATGATCTGAGATCGGATAGGTCATCGCAAAACAATTGCAACACGCCAATAGAACAAGATTAATAAAGTCGTATTATGTACATACGTCGTTATCGCGGGTACAATTACAAATCAGATAAAGAGCAGATAAAACAGAATGTCTATTTGGTAGAAACGGACGTATTCTGCCTACAACTACTAAACATCTAAGAAGCTCTTTACATGTGGAGAGTTTTCTCTAGAAAAGATCAATAACTAATACAGCCGCAAAGGGGTATGGGTTTAAACTGTTGTCATATGTTTCCATCTGTTTAGTTAACAAGTTTATACATAGGAAATAAGTAGATTTAATTATCTTTTAACGTCTTTTTTTAACAATTTTAAAAATATATACGTACTTGTGTGAAGATAACTGTTATCATCTACTAATTAAACGCTTACCTACTTAGAAGAAAGTCTATTTAAAAAATAAGAAAACAACGTGTGTAATTTTTACTAACGTGTATTTTTCACATTTATTATTTGGTTTTCGTAATAGATTACAAAGATTTTTTCTAAATTTTCCACTGTCAATTTGCGGCGTCTAGCAGTAAATATCCATTTTAATTGACTAAATGATCTTTCAACATCAACTGTTGTTGTAGGTGCATACTTGAAACGATGGAAATAATCTAGAGTAGTGTGACAAACTCGTAATGATGATTCAAGTATTATCTCCTTCCCTTGTATCAATTCATTAATTTTTTTTATTATGTCAAATCCAGTATTTTTCTTTAAGACATGTTTCAGCTTTTTAAATATTCTTTTTCCATTAGCACTCAAATTTAATTTCGATATATGCTTGTATGTTTTTTGAACGATGGCTAAACTTTCACTGAGAGATAGATTCAGGCACTGCAATTTGTTTATAGCGTCTGGAAGTACCTGAAGATATTTCGCTATAAAATTTAAATCATTCCGAATTTCCGCACTGCGAAATGCTTTTTTTGCCTTTGTGATACATGCTGCGTCAGAATCACGAAATGTGTCCACAACGCCTTTATTTCCTCGAAATACTTGTTATAGTATGTCGCAGCCTCAATCCACGTTCCCCAACGAATAATCGTTGGATTTGGAGGTAAGGGTATTCCATTAACCATTTCTTTAAATGTTTTTATTCTTTTTGGCGATTTTCGAAAAACTTTTTTTACATTTGATATTAATTTATTCACTTCTGGAAAAAGAACGCGAACTTGATCAGCAACTCTGTTAAGACCATGAGCCAAACATGTAACATGGAGAAGGTTTGGGTAATTTTTTTTCAATGTTCTACCCGCTTTTTGCATGTACCCTACACCATCAGTTAATAATAACAACACTTTCTCATGTTTATTGTGGTCGGGACCCCACAAATTATCCAGTGCATTTTTGACGGTATCCGTTATACTTATATTGTTAGTTTGTTCCAATTTTTTGCTTGACAATACATGTGGAGTTCCGACTGCATCTTCAAGCAATGCGTCGACTATCACATTAGCAATTTGACGACCCCTGGCATCTGCTGTTTCATCAACACTCACATAAATAAAAGCATTTACTAACTCCTTTTTAATTTTTTGCATTTGTTCGTCGTATATTTGGTTTACGTTATTCTGTCTCAACAAACATTCCGAAGGGACCTCCACAGTATTTTCGAACTTTCCAGAGGCGCAGTTATTGATAATTTTTTTGAATATGGGATTTTCTAACTGAGACCATGTTATATTACAGCTTACCATAAATTTGGTCAATTCCATCCTAAAATCTTTTTTGACGGATTTATGCTTTTCCGAGTTGAAATGTCGTTCCATAGAAGCTTTTCTCTGGGGGAAACTAACATTGCACTTAGTGCAATATAATTTTGTATCGCGAGCCTGTAATTCAGGATAATCCTTTGTCCACAACTCCACAAATTCATCGCACGTTTTTTTCCTTCGCGGCATTTTAAAAGCACTCGGCAATAAATATATTACACACAGTTATCATTACGGATAATTGATAATGTACTTACTAACAAATGACAATGTCAAATAGGAAAAATTATTAAAGAGTTTGCATTGCGACTGCATAGTTAATCTATTTAAGTTGTATTGGTACTCAAGTCAAGTATGGAGGTTGGGTATTAGAAATACCTAATGTGTGATACATTTTAAACTCGTAGGAGTAGGCATAGATGTTCCTCAAAATGAGTTTCGCGTCTGTTATTGCTTGTTTTTCATAATCTTTCTGTACTGTCAAATCGTTTTTGTACCCGCGATAACGACGTATGATTATGTAGCATATTATTTAATTATATTTTTCAATTACATTTACAAAGGCAGGTAACCCAAAATTCACCATATGATTGTGGAGGTATTTCCATTTAAAGTTTTTTTAATGATGTTGGCTGTATTGAACATATGCAACCATCAACCCCTGCATTTCCGACAAATTTCATCATTCAAACAATCCCATATTTTTATTTGGTATTTGTGTTAATTATTTTTTACTATTTTCATCATTAAAAAAATGCATAAAAATATTACACATACTAGTTTAATGTAACTTATTTGTTAATATTATAGTTCTTTAACATTTTAATTTAAATGTCACATGCTGTACACAATATTTCTTTGTGATCTTTATTATAAGAGAGCTCGGGATAGTTCACAATCCACTTATTAATGAATTTTATTTTTACCATATTCAAAATAGTTCGAAATGACCATAAGAAAATAATTTGAATAATTTAAATTGTCACAAAACTGTTTAAAGAAAGCCACTTTGAAATAAATTAATAGAACAATTTAACGGATTATATCGCGTATATTATCTCATTTTAGTTTCCGACGTTTCGGAAGCTTTCCAGCTTTCCATGGTCACGGGTGGCCTGGGAAAAGATGTATTTTCCTCTGTCAAAGTTACAATTTGTGCAAACTACCCATTTTTGAAAAAACAAATAAAGATGTACATACATGCCAGATGGGCCTAAGCTGTAAAGACAGTTACACATATGCCAGAAGGGCTTAATTATTTTATTCTAATAATTTACCAAGCAGCATTTCACAAATGAGGCGTACTGAGGAGAAAAGAAACGCTGCAAAGAAAAACTCCCAGGCTACCTCATTACTAATTATAATATTTAAAAAACAGAGACTATTAAACTACTTTATAAACAGATAAGATATTTTACACCGTTCGGAAACGTCGGGAACTAAAATGAGATAATATACGCGATATAATCCGTCAAATTGTCTTATTTTAATGAGTAATAATCGCGGAAACAGAAGAAAATATTATAAATTAATAGTTTAAAAAACACTAGAAAAACACGCTTTACAACACTTCTAACAAATCCAAACACAGCTATGATACGATGTTCCATCATGATGTTCCAGTTCATATCTTCCGGCTCCATCATCAGATCAGTTCGACAGTACCATATTATTGTATTGTCATCAGAATTGTCGTCATGAAAATTGGCAGCTGTTTGTAGCTGCCGATTTTCATGACGCTACGATCCTTGGAAAATGGTTAAATTAGTTACCTAAGATTCCATTACATAGTTAGTTACATACAGGTCGACCTAATAAAAGCGTGTTAAAAACCATGACAGATAGGTACCAATACAATTAAAAAAAGGTCAAATGTTAAATCACGATAATATCCGCTTTAGATAATCATAAATCATAATCTTAAGTATCGACTCTATAGAGTCTTGTTCTATTTTCATTTCTATTTTTGCGATGACCTGTTCGATCTCTGGTAATGATAATGATGACGATGGTGATGGTAGCTTAACACAAACCTGTAGGGCGTGGTATACAACGATGTGGTCGGCGTGGGGCGCGGAGGTCGAGTGGAGGTTCGTGTCAGATCCGCAGGAAGAGTCACTGTTGAGATAAACCACATACGAATATTACACACTAGAAGCACACTATAATAAAGAGTACTACGTACAGTAAGGACGCTCCCTGAAAGTGCCGCCCACCCGCGCTCGGTTACCTCGCAGTTACCGGCTGAGGTAACTGAACTGTGAGCGGGAAGAGCGCGGGTGGGCGGAGCTTGCGGACGGCGGGCAGCGGGCGGCAGGGAGTGTCCACAGTGTGCCAGAAGGTTCTTTCGCGGAGGAGAAAAAGTCATAACCCCTCCTTCTTTCTTCAGCGTAGTCGAGTAAAAAGTATCCTATAACCATCTGTTGATACCTAGCTACCCGTGTACCAAAAATAGTTGAAATCCGTTTAGCCGATTTGGTGAGATGGAGCCACAATGACACATACAAACATACAAAAAAAATCCATCAGTGACCTCCAAATAGTCCATATAATATACTATAACACACTTACATAAATATCGCCGCCCATCATCTACCGTGGTATAGTTGTCGTATCCCGCATTCAAGAGTCCAGCTCTCTGCCGAGTGCCGCCCAAGTTGTAGTCCGCGTGAGTCGGGAGGATCTCGTGACGGATAATCTCGTGTGCACTGACGAGTCGCTCGATGACGCCAGGCTCGACTGCAAATAGAATTGGGTAGTTTACTGTAGTCAAAATAAATTATGCAACGCTTAAACATGGATCGAATACCGGTATTCTTTCCGTACAAAACCGGTATTCAACTTCGGTATCTCGCTTATTATCAGAGATTTTTGTATTTTATTGAGCTAAATTTAAAATTGATAATGATTACATAAAAACTTATTCATGAAAAAATTAAAACATGTAGAGCTTGGTAAGATATTTCATGTTAAAATAATGCCGGTACGGTACGATTACTTTGTGCTTACCATGGACATATGCTTTTATTCCATTGGATATTCGACTTGAACACTAATACGAAAGAGTTTCTATTACAAACAAACGGTGTTTAGACAGTGTATAAGTAATATAAACTCTTTTACATTAGTGTTAAAATCGGAAATCCAACGGAATAAAAGCATATGTCAGTGGTAAACTCAAAGTAATCGTACTGTAACGATACCTGCTTAGAGTTAAATTCTATTCTGAAAATATACAAATAATATTTTTGAACACGTAATTTTACGCTTTTGGCGATTTTACAATGATCAATAACTAAAATTAAGGAGGCAAACTGATCATAAATAATTATGACGTCATAATTTTTTTATAGTTTAATATAGTAGTTTAAAAGCTACTCAGGAGACGGAACCAAGGCAACGAGGTACAGTCAGAGTCATAAATACAGTGCGACGTAAAAGAGTAGAAATTAAATAAAATAGAACTAAAAAAAATTAATACTAATTTGCTGCCATGTTTAAGCATTTAGCGTCAAAAATGTCACAGTTACGTAGAAAGTGGCGCCCTCATTTAATTTCTACTATTTTTGGTCGCACTGTATGTATATACTTTAGTAAGATGTTATGGTACTAAAATGTGTACATATACAGGGTGGAAAGGCACGACGATCCTTTCCGCAAACACGGGATTGTTTAGATTTAGTACTGTATTTCATCTAAACAAACTAGGCTCATATTCGTAACCGTTTTCAAGTTATATGCATTTAACTTTTAATGCAAAATACTGCAAGTGACAACCCTCATTAGGTTCAGTAACATTTAATAATAACACAAGGGTCAGTGATCATTATCAAAACAACATTTCTACCTATAATATTTCCCAGTCAATATTACAATTATGTGTGTACACTTATATGTAGGTAGATAGTACGTAGTAATAGTAGGGCTGTCACTAAGAAGAACATTAATTAATTTTAATATTTTTACTAATCGCTCGTAACAAAAATCTAGACATTACTAATCGATTCTCCATCACTTAAACTAACCCCCCTTTGCGGAAAGGAACGTCGTGCCTTTCCACCCGGTATATGACGCTGACTTTACTGAAAAACAATTGATTGACCCTAACCCCTATGCCCAATCCGTGGATGATCCGCTTCCCACGGCACCAGCACACTGTACACCGCCTCGGTGGTCCGGTGTCTAGAGGCTCTGGTCCTTATTTTAGGCCTTCGGCTGAAAGTGTTGGGGCTGAGACTGGTGCGAGTCGGTTCTAGGCTGGCTGGAGAGGAGAATGGAGAGAGGCTTCGGGCGACTGGTGCTGGCTTGATTGTGGAGTCTGAAAGTGACAGAGTTTAGTCGCACCTTAACACATGTAAGTATTATAAACAAAGATCAGAAACAAATGAAAAAAAATTTCGACGATACTGGACTTGAACCAGTGCCTTGAGCCAGACCGGGGCAGCACGCTCTACCATCTGAGCTAATCGTCCACACCAGTAGTCGACGAATTTTGTCATCTGTTCTTGCTTATGGATCTCTGTATGGTGCATCCGACTCTTTAGCCGGAGTGATCCACTAATAAATTGCAAAATTGTGATTATAATCATGATATTTGTAAAACAAAAAAGTACATGTAAGTATGTATGTACACATGTAAGTATGTAAGTATGTATGTATGCATGTAATATGTTGGCATACTTATGTAAGTTTAGTGACAATGTAATACCATCGAGCTGATCTGATGATGGAGCAGGGAGGTGGTCATAGGAACTCTGTAATAAAATAACTCATTCCTACCGAGTTTGGGCTCTTTAGAATCGTCTCGGTGAGTAGTTGATGGATGTTTAAAGAAAAGTACAGCCGGCAATAAAAGCTTGTCACAAAAACGAAATATTTCACAGAAACTATTGCAAATTTAAAGTGTTGCCATTAGGGGCTTGTTTTTACAAACTTTTATTTACTTGCACCTGTCTTGTGTATGTATTTGCACGTATTTTTGGGAAGTGACCAGTTGAGGGGGGATGGGGGGGGGAGGGGCTAGTTATTGGCAACTTCCGCCATTGTTCCACGCGACAATATCTCCGCTTAGATGGTTGGCAGTCCACAAGTTCCACAACTGTGCGTTTTGCTAGAAATTTCCTGCCTCGTACGACTGCACTGTGGAATAAATTGTCGCCGGCAGTTTTCCCGGACCGATGCGACCGTCAAGCCTTCAAGAAAAAAGCGTACTCCCACTTTAAAGGCCGGCAACGCATTTGCGACTTCTCTGGTGTTGCAGGTGTCTTTGGGCGTCGGTGATCGCCTACCATCCGATACGTCTGCTTGTTCGTTTGCCACGTATAAAAAAATGGTTGTCTGTAATGTACATAACGTTCATAAGAACACATTGATGAAAAATTGCATACGTTTATGAATTCACAAGCCGTAAGCTTAGGCCCATCGTGCCTCTCTATCGCTTGTTCCGCGCTCTCGCTTGCACTCTCGGCTCAGGCCGAACGTGACGAGAGTCATGCCTTTTCGTGCGTGCAGCCGGCGTTCATCGATTTATAAGACGGTATCACGTCAAAAACTTATCCAGTCTTTTTTTACCCCGATTGTTTTTTACCCGTTTGTAAGCGACGATACCTAAAGCTAATAAGCTATAGCATTTTGCATTCGAGTTTTTCACAGCACTGACCACATAGTTGCATTTAAGAATGAAATAGGTGCATTCCACAAGAATTTCTGGTACGTGACGCCATTCTTTTCATACTTCTAAGAAAGTGAGGAAGAAAAGTTTTGGTATGTCAATATTTTATAACTTGGTTTTTGTATAGTGAATTCTTGAACGAATATAAAAATATCTGTTTTTAAGGTAGCTGTAATAGCCGTCATGTACCCGACAAAGTAGACATTCCGGTGGAATAGTACATCAATACCTTCGTGGCTATATTCGGAAGCGATGTTTATCTCGGGATTTTGGCTCCGTTCCGGGGCGTTGCTTGTGACTTCGTTGTCCGTCGCCTGGTTCTCGGAGACGGCGGTAGGGGGCGGTGTGGTGGCGGGGTCTTCGTAGTGGAACACTGCTTGTCCTAGCAACTTCTCCACCTCACCTGCAAACGATTTAATGTAGGGACCAAAAATAGTTGAAATCCGTTTAGCCGATTCGGCGTGATGAAGCTACCACGACACATACAAGACATTAAAAACTCTTTTTCGATTCGGTGATCTTATAATAATCTGTATCAATTTTATCTATTCTTCAATGAACAGACATTACTTTTTACACCTTTATAATACCTAGTATAGATTATTCATAAACTGATTAGCGACCAGGATGGTTAATTGGTTATAGGATACTATTACCCGACTTTTGCTGAAGCAAAAAATGTTTTGAGACATAGGGGATTCTTTCCTCCCCCTTTCCTATTATAAAATTGCAAAAATGGAATATCCATACATTGATTATATTTAAGAATTCTAAAAATAAGTGAAATATGAGTCTTGAGGTCTCTGAATAAAAAAATATATATTTTATTTTTTGGTTGTATATACCTGTGCGCCATTATAACAAAATGGCTAACCGATTTAAGACCATTTATGGTTCAGGGATAGCTGGACATCCACAGAAAGTTTAAGATAGTTGTTACTCGACTATGGTAAAGAAAAGAAGAGGTTATTTATTTTACCTGTACAGTCAGCATCAAAAGTCTATAGCAGCTAGTGATGTGCCGTTCCCGGGAATATTCTCCATATGGGGAAAATAGGGGAATTTTATATTTGTATATATAAAACATGTTTTATATTTGGCGCTTTGGATGTTACAGACTATTTGATACGGACTGTACAGAGCTGTTAAAAATATTCAAACCTTCAACATCTTTCGTGGAGGTCCCATGCGAGATGAAATCGGAGGCCTGCACGGGTTTGCGGGTGACAGGCAAATCGTCGTAATCAGGGCGGTCCGCGAACTCTGTGTGTATTGCGATAATGGTAGTAACTTTACTGGTTTCAGCGGTTGTAGGTATAGTCCGATCGGTGGTGTAAGGGTAAAGGGCTCTAAATATCACCTAATTAGTTATCTACAAGGAGCGAAATTATGATGCCGATGACAGACTTATGACGTCAAGCTACATACAGAGCATTTTTACCTAGATTATAGATACCTAATCACACAATAACTTATTGTGTTGTATAGTTTACTGATATTTAGATGAAGAAAGGTCGACCTTCAACAATATTTGCTCCAGATGCGATAATAGGGATTATGACAAATACAACGCCATTTTTATAACTGACTGATTTATATAGCTCTGAATATGTATATAAGAAAGAAGATGCATTTATTATGTTTAAATTTGAAGCGTTCTGCATATTTCGTCATGCAGCATAATATTTATTGTGTTGTTTAATTTACTTAATACCGGAACCCAACCTTTTTCGAGCCGTTTTTTAAATACCGGTATTGGAAGAAAATTTCCGGGATCCCGGTATTATTAAGAACCAGTGAATTAGGCGATATAAGCTTAGTTTATCCGTCAAAATACCAATGCACGGGTTGGGATGTGTGTCCAACACAGCAATTAAGGTGGCCGTAAAGTATATTCCTGACCTCGGCATTATGACTATTTTCTGTCAGTTGTACCAACTAAGATAGAATCTGACCGTGCATCCTCATCCGCCAATAGACTACGAAGTTTGCTTTCAAAAACGATAATACTTATCATATTTAATACATCGGGTTTCAATCCCGAGATCCGGGATAGGCGAGAACAGTTCCGACGTTTATGGGTACCAGTTTTATGTAAGTTCCGGTATTCGGAAGCCCTAGGAGCGCGTCGCTTCTGTCGCGTATGATGGCTAACCGTATATATGTCATATTTATATTGTGATCGAATGTTATTTTTAGTGATACTTTCGTTTATAAAAAAACATTTCGGTCCTTAACAAATAAACAAAGTAGTATATAGATACACGTCAGAGTAAATATTTCGTTCTTTTAGAAAACATCCCTTATGGATAGCATATTCCTAAGATTAAACATGATTCGCAGACATCTTTTTTGAAGAAGAAATGTGGATTCAATGTTTACAGAACAATGATATAATAAATAAAAAGAGGTAGATAGGTTACCTACGCGATAATCCACGTGTAAAAATGGCCAGGCTTATGCACACATAAATCTGATAATATTGCAATAACGCACTAATTGTAAATGCTGTTATACGCTTTTATTGAGTAATTAGTGCAAAATCTGGTAAAAATCTTAAAATAAGTCGCCTTAATAAAAAGGTGGGAAGGATGGTGGGAGGTTAGGGGGGAGAAGGGGACCCCCCCTCACCAACTTTCCCCCCGCGGAGATGCTGAGTTTCTGAATTATTCATGGTTATAATTTGAGGTTACAACAGTGCCAAAGATTGTAATGCAGAGAGGGAGGAGGATGAGGTGGATGCCGTGGTGGCTGCGGCGCTGCGGGAAGTTTTCGGTTTTTGACCCATTTTGACATGGGTAAGTGGGTGATATACATGGTCACAATACAAACCTAACCTAACCCTAACAGTTTTCGGTTTGAGACCCATTTTGACGCTCCGCTCGCTTCGCTCGCTCCGCTGTACATGGTCACAATGCAAACCTAACCTACAGTTTTCGGTTTTTGACCCATTTTGACGCTCCGCTATTCATGGTCACATTACAAACCTAACTTACCTACAGTTTTCTGTTATAGACCCATTTTGACGCTCCGCTCACTTCGCTCGCTCCGCTATTCATGGTCACAATACAAACCTAACCTTACCTACAGTTTTCGGTCTTAGACCCATTTTAACGCTCCGCTATACATGATCACAATACAAACCTAACCTAACCTATAGTTTACGGTTTTTGACCCATATTGATGCTCCGGTCACTTCACACGCTCCGCTATTCATGGTCACAATAAAACCTAACCTTACCTACAGTTTTCGGTATAATGCAGTAAAAAAAACACATCTCCGGCGGCTAAAATTGCTTTCAATCATTTAAAAACAACCCAAATAAACCCCACACAGCGTCATTTATTCTCAAAGAAGGCGACTTATTTTAAGATCCAACCCCAAAATCTCAGTACGCGTGACGGCATTTTTGTTAATTTGACGCATAATCCAATATATAACAAAGTACTCTGTGCGCGAGACTGAGTTAAGGTTTGCCAATTGGCGTAGTTTTGGTATGCCATTTTCGGAGCCCGTATAACCTATCTACCTAATTGAATTGAATATATATTAAACTGTACCATTTTCATCGAGTGGATCAAACTCATATGCCGCAACAGCGACGATGGTTATCACCAACATCGCCTTCCACATGGTGACCAGTGAACACTCACGACGAACAATTTACAGGCTTTACAAGCAAAGTTTGTTTGCAATCGGAAACTACCATGTAAAATATAAAGATTTTACAACATTAAAATTAATACAAGAAAAAGCCAGATACGTTCGAGCATTTTGGAGAAACTGTCAACGTTAAAATTGCACTGTCAAACTGTTTAAGTTCTTACTCCTGTTTTATAATGATTTATGGATGTAAAAATTTTAAACACCTACAGAAGATTACAAAATTGGGATCTTGACTGTAATCAAATAAAAATAAAAATTTGATGCGAAATGACAGTTTCTATGATAGAAATCCATCCTAATTTTATAAATGCGAAAGTGTGTCTGCCTGTCTATCTGTTATTTCTTCACGCTTAAACCACTGAACCGATTTGGATGAAATTTGGTATGGAGATAGTTTGAGTCCCGGGAAAGGAGATAGGTTACTTTTTATCCCGTAAAAATATCGTTATCCGCGATAAATGAATTTAAGACGGATGAAGTCGCGGGCAGAAGCTATTCTAAATAAAATTGAGTTTGATACCTTGCGTGTAGCCTGTTTATTGAGCCTTTACAAACTTACAAAAACTACTGGTGTGGACGATTAGCTCAGATGGTAGAGCGTGCTGCCCCGGTCTGGCTCAAGGCACTGGTTCAAGTCCAGTATCGTCGAAAAAAAAATTCATTTGTTTCTGATCTTTGTTTATAATAATAACGTTAGTGGAGTGATCCACTAATAAATTGCAAAAATTGTGATTATTATCATGATATTTGTAAAACAAAAAGTAAACTTACAAAAAATCTAAAAACTAAAAAAGAACACGTTTCAGAGAGTGTAAAATAGTCTGGATCACTTTTTTTAAATATTTTCAACCTACAGACATTATATTTTTACAACTTTATAATAGTATAGAAGCGTCATCTGTTCGATTAGTGACCTTACTAAAGCTGGATTCAACCATTATTCTGAGATTAATAGGTAGAGTCGGACTATTTTATCTCTTCCAAGCAAATGAACTGTCAAATATATAAAAACTGAATATGGCAATGTTTTGTATCTGTCACAGACATCAAGTTGTTTATGTGTCTTAAGAAACAATTTATCTTTACGTGCGTTGGTTTAAAAAAAAATAAAGGTTTAACTGTGGGATAGCCATATAAAAGTGGTCAGCGGGAACTGCTTTTCCGCATGATCATTACTTTGATGCTGTAAAGCAACAGCAAGAAGCAATTATCGCTGAAAAGCGGCAATGTTTACATTGCATTTAGTCTTTGGCTGGTAAGATTAACCAATCTTAGTACTTTTGAATAACACCAATATGGTTTTTGTTAAAATAATGTTCAAGTGAAGCCATTTAGCTTTTAGCAGCCTCTTAAGTGCACTAAGAATAATATTTTGTGGTGTTAGTGTCTTATTTATTATTCCTATTAAATTGCTGGTTTAAATGATGATCTTAAGAGGAAAATGAAACTCGTTCTAAATAAACCTGAAAAAATAGAAGATGTTAATGTCACTAGTAAAAGACAATATCTGAAGAGAATTTCTGTTATGAGTGGTAGAAATTAATGATTTTCTAATATTAGAATGGCAGAAATAAGTAGTCGTGTTCCATGTAGGTACCACATTATTAGATAGCAATTTCTTGGTGGAGGTGAATAATAATATATTACTGCAGAGGTATCAGTAGGTAATGTTTTTTTTAATAATATATTTGTTAAATATACTTAATATTAAAATGTTCTTTGCACTTTGTTTATAGGTTGAGGATAATACACAAGTATCAAGACTATTTAGTACCCAATATTCAGTGTTGTCATATACCAATGCACAAATAAAACAATTAAAATTGTTGGGGTAGAGATATCATAGCCGGACTCTAGTATGTATTTTTTTTATGTATCAAGCGGCAGAAAAAAGTTATTCAACAGTATGTGTACGATGTATTTATACTATTAATTAATATTTTTACTTTCAGCATTGTGCAAAGGTGTGGTTCATGCACAATTCTCTGTAAAAAGTCAAAAGTCTACACATGGACACGGGCAGAATCCACCTTCCCAAAAACGCGAAGAGTAAAAGCCATATATATATTTAAAAAAAGTTCTGTTCCAATAGCTAAGTCTTAATTCTTGATAAGAAATGATTTTTATTTTTTTTCTCAAGTCTCCCATGATTTACAAGAATGCGACTCATACCCTATTTCGTTTGTGTACACCATGCGTCATATGTCCGAACAAAATGCTCAATGACCTTTAAATATCACCAGTCGGCGCCACTGAGACACTAGGTCTAATTGACAAACAGTGTCAACAAACATCCCGTGCTATGATTGGTGGACTTTGTCACTTCTTGTCAATTAGCCCTGACGTCAAGGTGGCGCCGTCTGGTGATATTTCCATTTGAGAAAACCTTCATTGGGAACATTAAGTTTTCCGGATGTTTCTATATTATGTTTTTTCTCGGTGTCACATGTATAAGTATTTTTTTATCTACACACATCAATAAATTAATATAACGGGACGATGTTTATACAAATTGAACTAGTCTGTAAGTAAGCTCAATAAGGCTTGTATTATGAGTATTAGACGATGATATATTTATCATAGGTTACTTATACCTATACATAGAAACATCCAAGACTCAGGAACAAATATGTACCTATGCTATACTCATCACACAAATATTTTGCCCTTATCGAGATTTGAACCCAGGACCTTCAGCTTCGCAGGCAACGTTACTCCTGCTGAGTTAAACCGGTTGCCAAAACACACAACACGTATAGTAAATCCTCTTTAATGTTTTTAAAAACCATAGGTATCGACCAGTTTTTCAATACTAAATTTAACATTCTCATAACTATTACATATGATAATTTTTCAGTAAAGTCACGGACGCAGATAAGTAAACATTACAAAATCACATAAATATACTAGTTTTTGTCTATATAGATTAAGAAAAAATATTGAGAAGTCATGATATTGAAAGCAAATACATACGGCAGACTATACAAATGTTACATCGAGATAGGTACCTAAAAATATATATCTAAAAACGACACGATATACAAACAAACTGTTCGTAGATTTAGAAACCACAATAACGTATACTATCGAGTAAAATATAATATGCACACCTCTCCAAGTTTATCTTTAGTCTTAGGTTATATTTGATTCATTTCTGGTTGAATCGGACCTAAACCTAGTTACTACCGATCCTCCAAGCTACTGCTGTTATATCAGCAAAGAATATTGTTTCCTCAAACTCCAAACTTATGTATATCGCCATCAAGAGCTTGAATACAAATCGTAATATCCTTCATATTTCAGCCGAAATTTATGTAAATAAACCTCATTCTCGCCCCTATTCGCTAAAAGTACTACATAATCCGCAAGTTGGCAGCACAATAAATTAGTTCCTATAATAGGCCTACGGAAGTTGGCTGAACGCGGCTGCGTCGTTGCTTCAGCCCCGCCAAGATGGCGCCGACCTGTCTGGCGCCAGGGCTAGCGTCGCGCCGGTAAAACGTCGCAACATACCGCGCCTAGCAAAGTGAAATGTACTGTGATAAGTCAGTTAGGGTTTTAATTTCTTTGGCAGAGACATACAGCGTTCTTATTGACTTTTCTATATCAATTTTCTCTATGCATTTTCTACTGTCGGATACAAATTGTTATAACATCCACTTTGGAGTCTCAAAGGTTTATTTTAAGGTTGGTTTTCGTTTGGTTATTGTCGTTGAATCATAAAAGTAAAGTTATTTTTCGTTGTCGTTCTGTCTGGGTGGTGCCAAAAGTTACAAAAGTTGCGTTTTAGCGATTCAAGTCTGTTTCCCTTTGTGGTAGGGGTAGTTTTGGGGTGGAATAGGGCGATCGAAAGGGAGTGGAGTGAAAAGTTACATCGTGATAGAGTAGCAATGTAAGAAAATTGATGTAGATATATAACTAAGATAGCAAGATGCGGACTGGTGGCTTCGGGGTCGTATTTTAAAAGGTTTTGTTATCTTGTACATAATAGAGTTGAGTTAAAGGTACTCGTAGCTTAACAGCCAAATTTTCTTGTGGCCAGGAAAATGTTTAACTTTACTTGCATAGAATACTATAGATACTTTCTTACATACATATATAGATAAAGGCAGAATACATTATTAATTGTACACCAATATTACGAGAAATCTTCATACTATACAGTAAATAGTAGAATGAAAACTTGACTCAGGCTCATTTTGTCTGTTTCCTAAAATGTCTGTTTTTCAAAACCTACATTGTCAGTTTACTATGATGTCACTTCTTATACAGTCTGTTTTCTAAATTTTCAGCATCTCCAAATGGCCTTCTTCCCACATTGTTAGTTTCCTATGATGTATGGTGATTATTTTTAAAGTGTCCGATTTTATTCTAAAGGTAGTAACTTTGGATACGTCCTATTTTTTTTTAGTTTAGTTCGAATGATAGGATACATAATTAAGACATCATAATAAGCAGATATATGAATACTTTAGTGTACAGACAACAGCAAAAGTAGATTCATTTCTATAGGCTGTGGAGTAAAGTAGTAAACTTTTTAATTTAGACAGTAAGATTATATAATATTGAGGATTTAATTGGCTATAAGCATATAACATCCTGTTAAATGTTGCAGTGCCCTACGGGGTTTCATAGCGATAAAATATAAAATGTACCATCTTCCAATATATCTATAAAAGCAATAAATAAACTGATAACTGATAGATGATCGTTTTCGTTCTTTGTCACTTTCACCACTTTGAGACATCCCAATTGTCGCCTTATTGTTACTACTTTTGCTGTTCACTGTACATATCAAAGTTACAAGTGCAATCAACTTAAAATATATACTTACAAAGGCGAACTTATCCCTATTAGGGATCTCTTCCAGTTAACCTTTGAGCTGTTAAGAAGAGGTTCTAATACAGTTTACTTTTGAATTTGTGTAGAACTGTCATTCCTAATAATCTTTTGCACGTTAAATATATTTCAATGCAAAACACACGGTTGTAAATAATTTAACATGGTAGCAGAGTGTGGTTCCGAGTGAAGATATAAGGAAGATAGACAAACTAACACCCTGTACAAAATATATACAAAAAACTAAACTATTCACATATGAATACAAAATAAATAAATACATGTGTATATACGTATTGTTTAAAAAAAAAAAGAAACAAACAATAATTGTCCTGTTATTTGCGTATAACAAATTAGAGGAAGTAGGGGAGGATGGGCGCAGTTTACTTCGCACGCGTCAGCGGTTAGCGCTGCATTCATTACGCAGATAGGATTAACAACGACTCATAAAAACACTATTAGCAATGGCTGCCCCGAGTTGTGGTACTTAGGTCGGGTTCTGCTTTAAGGCACTAGTCTCACAGCCGGCGAGAAAGCGAGCAACTATCGACTACTTTCTCGCCTAACTCGCTCAAGAAACGCACAATAGATGTAGACTCCGTGTCAATGAAAGAAATACCTATATGACAGAGTTCTCGCCGGCAGAGTGAACAGCCAGCGATGAACTATAGGTAATATATGTGTCTCTTTTACTAACACAGGATCTATTGTTATAGCTAATCGCTTCCTCGCCCTTGTTGGGACCAGTGCTCAAGACACTCTTAGTCCTCTGCCTCACTGGGATGCCATGGCGAGCTACGGTAACCAAACAAATAACACTGAGATGTATGTCAGCTCACTCACCCGGCAACGTTTAGGCGACGTCAAAACGTAAAGGGCAACTTCGCTGGCGACAACGTCTTGCTTGGCGTCCTAATGATGCAGAGGCCTTAAACATTAAACTACAAAAACCATTACATAAATTAGTTATAGCTCCCCAATATCATTATATTCTGCGACAGTCATCGGGTACGCATAATTACTCGTACATGTTGTCATTTTTATGCATTGACAAAAATCATGTCATTGTTATAATTATTTATGTCGACATTTTTAAACATGAACAAAAATAATACTAGACTTTGTTATTTTTCGGCCTTATATTAAGTTGTCGACATTTATACAATGTGAAATTTTAGTGGTTGTTTTCCCGCAGCGAGATGATACTGAACAACTTTCCCCACGGAATATAGATAGGACGAAGTATTAAAAATTAATACTTTAAATAACACTAGAAAAACACGCTTTACAAGACTTTTCTAACAAATCCAAACACAGCTATGATACGATGTTCCGTCATGAAGTTCCAGTTCATATCTTCCGGCTCCATCATCAGATCAGTTCAACAGTGCCATATTATTGTATTGTCATCAGAACTACATACAGCTGCCAATTTTCATGACGCTACGATCCTTGGACGATGGTTAAATTAGCTACCTTAGATTCCATTACATAGTTCGTTTCATACAGGTCGACCATATAAAAGCGTGTTAAAAGAAATCGACTTCCCATTGAAAATATGCAATCAGCTGATCAAGTCTACTATGGGGAGTCGATTATTTTTTTTCATATTTCTTTCTATGTTCATCGGGTTAAGTTATTCAGTATCATGTTCAAAATCATCTCGCTGCGGGAAAACAACCACAAAAATTTCACATTGTCTACCTAGTAATTTTTCAGTAAAGACATTTAGTCGCCAAACTCATTAGCGTCAGTCGAGGTAAGAGAAGCGTTGTAAATGTGATACTGAAAACGGACATATGTGTGAATGGAAATATAGTTGGGCCAATTGCATGGATTCTCTTTCCCCACAAAATAAATAATGTTTCCCGTAACCACACCTGACCTTATAACTTAATAACCGACTATAACAGCGCAAGGGTTCAAAGTGGATCTTGGCCGCCGACACCAGTTTACACCACGCATCTCGATCCTGAGTCAGTTCGCGCTAGTTATCGATACAGAGGTCCCTGAGATCTTTCTGGACTTCGGCACTCCAGCGATATCTAGGCCGCCAGACCGGTCTGATACCACTTGTCCGGGCGTTTAGGCGACACAATCCTCTCCCATTTTTTCCACATGCCTGAGCCAGCGGAGTCTGAACGTCATGATATCTATTCTATACTATTATAAAGTTGTAAAAATGAAATGTCTGTACATTGAAGATATTTTAAAAAATATATCGTTACGGACTATTTGGAGGTCACTAAAACGAAAAATATTTTTTTTGGATTTTATGTATGTTTGTATGTGTCGTTGTGGCTTCATCACGCAAAATCGGCTAAACAGATTTCTACATTATTTGGTCCACGGGTAGCTGGATATCTCCAAATGGTTATAGGATACTTTTTACCCGACTACGATGAAGAAAAAACGACGGATTATGACTTTTTCTCCTCCGCGAACGAAGTTGCGGGCGCCTTCTAGTCTCCTATAATATTAGGCTCACCTAGGTCTTCTACTTCCATGTTCTTCATCACCTTCCAGCCCTCATCCTTTCCTTGAGTTGTTCCTAGAACCTACACTATTGTGACATTGACTTAACCGGGCAGCCAAGGTAGTTTATCTGTGCCTATATAGAACCATGGTCGTTCAGGGCTTCAGGGTAGGCAGTTTCTCTGTGCCTATATGGAGCCATGGTCGTTCAGGACTTCAGGGTAGGCAGTTTCTCTGTGCCTATATGGAGCCATGGTCGTTCAGGACTTCAGGGTAGGCAGTTTCTCTGTGCCTATATGGAGCCATGGTCGTTCAGGACTTCAGGGTAGGCAGTTTCTCTGTGCCTATATGGAGCCATGGTGGTTCAGGGCTTCAAGGTAGGCAGTTTCTCTATGCGTAAACTCTGAATCTACAAATACTTACTTTATTTCTACATTGTATCATTTTAAATAAAATATTTTTTTGAAATAGTAATATGAAATAGTATCAAGTCGAAGTAGCCGGTGAAAGCTAGTATTCATGATTTTGTAACATTCTTAAGCTGCATTAAGCAAATGACAATTTATTTGAAACCGGATTATCGGTTTCATCACTAAGGGCTCCAATACCCAATATACGCAAAACAGCCTATTTTATTCTAAAAAACACGTCGTTTACATCCTTTTGTCCACAGAGGACAGTAATGCGGTAAGTGTATTGGTTAGGGAACCCTAGAATTAGTTGAGGGGTCTTCATAACCGCGGAAGGGAGACGGATTGTGAGTTATGTTTATGGAGCACCCAATTAAATTCATTATTAAAATTAGTTTGTTTCACTTCTCATCGTTGTGCAAAATCATTTGTTTTTATTAGAGTGTTATCTGTAAGAATAGTCTGTTGAAAAAGATATATATATAATATAAGAGGGAATATATGTGATTATCTTATACCTGCACCTCTAGCACAAAGATAGTCTGTCTCTTCCCTTTCAATACAATGCGAGAGGGACGGGTGATGCTATGTCGCGCGACAAGCGTAGTCGCGGAGAGTTGTGCTAGAACGGCAGCTTCAAGGTGCCCACAATTTCGTTCGCGGAGGTGAAGAAGTCATAACCCCTCTTTTTTCTGCAGCGTAGTCGGGTAAAAAGTGTCCTTTAATCATATAACTAGGCACCTGTGTACCAAAAATGGTTTAAATCCGTCCGTTTAGGCGTGATGAAGCCACAACGACACATAAAAACATACAAAAAATATTTTTTAAATTAATACTAAAAATAAGTTGAATAGGCTATTGTAAATCCCTCGATAGATTTTTCTTAATTATAGAATACTAGCTTCTGCCCGCGACTTCGTCGGCCTTAAATTCGTTTATCGCGGATATGGGTATTTTTCCGGGATAAAAGTAGCCTATGTCCTTCCCCGGGACTCAAACTATCTCCATACCAAATTTCATCAAAATCGGTTCAGCGGTTTAAGCGTGATGAGGTAACAGACAGACAGACAGACAGACAGACAGACAGACACACTTTCGCATTTATAATATTATTAGTAATTAGTAAATTAATAAATTAGTAATTAGTAATATTAGTAATTACTAACTAGTAATATTAGTATATTAGTATTAGTATATTAGTATATTAGTATTAGTATGTGTCAGCGGGGCGAATGCCTAAGTGCCTAAAATAGTTGAAATCCGTTAAGCCTCTTTGGCGCGATAAAGCCACAACCACAAATACAAAACCATACATATAAAAATATTTTTTGATTCAATGACCTGCAATAATTAGTCTGTTACAATTTTTATTTTTTTTAGTTGTTCAATGTACAAACATTTCCTTTTTACAACTTTATAATAGTATAGATAATCCATTGGTAATTTTTAAGTTATACAACTACATTTATTTCATAAAATCTGACATGATTCATCATCTCTCTTTCTATCCTACATACATTAAAGAAGCGATGATGTTAAATGTATTTTCTGCAACTTGCCCTATGTATTTCGCTTCCCCCGACCTCCCCAAGCATTTGAACATTTGTTATTCCAACCGCTAACATCTTTTTAATTGTCATTGGCGCGCTGCCACAGACTAGGGAGACACATAATGACAGTTATTGTTTTTTCAGAGTGACTTGCGCGGATGCTAGGTTTTTTGCCATCTGGAATAATAAATTTATAATTTGAGGGTGGTATCTTAATGGTTGTTAAGCTGAGTCACGTGATGAGACTAATGAATAAAGCATTAAATAAATAATGTTACATTTTACGGGGCTGGAAAATATCGTAAGGATCTATTGCAAAGTAACTGTATGTGTAACCATCCCATCTTAGAGCATTTAACCACTGAAATTGACAAGCCGTGTCATTGTCACTGAACACATTTTACATGCACTTTTAGCGGAAAGCGAGGTAAGCACGTACGTCATAAAAAATTAAAAGTCTATCCACTAGGTCAAGTAGCGTGTCATATAAAATGAAAGGGCTTGATTTGCACATTTTCGAACAATTTTCTTTTTATTGTGCTTAAATTTCGTTTCATAATGGAAAATGTGGAAAAAAAACGCCATTATCCCCCCCATTATCTCCGAAGTTTACCAAGCAAAAAATCACACATTTTCTGCAATTACATAATATATCTGTCTGTGTAAGTCACCAAATATAATTTTTGAATGTCCCGGTTTGATTAAGTTTGCCCCTCATTTGTATGTGACGCGATAGATACCAGTTCAAAATTCACTTGCATTCTTAGATGTTCTAATAATTACAAATACATTGGTCAAACGAAACGCAGTGTATCAACCCGGGTGAAGGAGCACATAGCAGATGTCAAGCACCGTCGGTGTAATAGGTCTGCAGTCTGTGAACATGTCACTGACAAACCAAACCACTCAATTAAGTTTGATAAACTTCCTATCCTTGCCAAAGAAAAAAGATATTTTCCCAGAGTAGCATTCTGGGCTATTGAGATTAAAAAGCATCCTAATAATAGAGAAGATGGATTGTCACTACCACCTGCTTGGGATCCTGTAATACATCTCATCAAGGAACAAGCGAGACACAGGACTGCAAAACCTTAATTTCTGAACGGTGTAAAATATCTTATCTGTTTAAAAAGTAGTTTAATAGTCTCTGTTTTTAAAATATTATAATTAGTAATGAGGTAGCCTGTGAGTTTTTCTTTGCAGCGTTTCTTTTCTCCTCAGTACGCCTCATTTGTGAAATGCTGCTTGGTAAATTATTAGAATAAAATAATTAAGCCCTTCTGGCACATGTATAACTGTCTTTACAGCTTAGGCCCATCTGGCATGTATGTACACTTTTATTTGTTTTTTCAAAAATGGGTAGTTTGCACAAATTGTAACTTTGACAGAAGAAAATACATATTTTCTCAGTCCACCCGTGACCATGGAAAGCTGGAAAGCTTCCGAAACGTCGGGAACTAAAATGATATAATATACGCGATATAATCCGTTAAATGGTTTTATTTCAATAAATAAAAATAAATTTGCAAAAAAGAACCATTAAAACAAGAGGACTGACAGATGTCATAGTTTGGATCGTGTTCCGATCGCAAGAAGATATTTTGGCAAAAACCAAATGGCGCTTTAAAAATAACTATGTTATAATTGAATATAGAAACATAGTATAGTAACAATTAGTTCGCAAATAGCTAATAATGTATAAATCAACTGTGTCACGCTTGCAAAGTTGAATAATTTGAAAAAAATCAGTCTTATACATAGATGGCGTTGTACACATCGGGGAACGGCCTTTTGTATGGAGATGGTCAGTCCTCTTGTTTTAATAGTCTTTGGATGCAAAGTACGCCGAAAATAGATAAGCAAATGTTAATACGAAATATTATTAACTGCTTAATTAAATATAACGTATCTTTTTCCTTGGCAAATACTAATTGTATTATACTACAAACAACATTTATAACATAACCCCTGATAAATCGGAATACGTATCTGAATTGCACATAAAACAGTTTTAACCGTAATGTACAACCGAATGCGCATTTCGAAAGAAAATGTAATTTTGCGAGTCGCTACAAATGGCGGCGAATCCGGCGCACTGCTTCCGGTGTGACGTCATCGCCTTCGCCGGAAGGACGGAGACAAATAAGGTGACCATGAAATTAAAAAATATATAATTAACAGAAGGCTTCTAAACTTCGTTCGCGGATTAAAAAGAAACAACCCTCTTTTATTTTAACTTAGTTGACTTAAATTTATAACTATAATTAAGTAATAACCTGATGAAGCCATAACGACACATATAAATATATCAAATACTAAATCCTAAAAATCTTCTTCGGTTCGGTGACATTCAAATAGTCCGTTTCACTTAAGGTGCGTCCACATTTGTATCATTTGCCCGTATCAGATCATCGTCGCGTGGCATATACATGAGTGGACACACCTTTATTTTATTGCAACTGTCAGTGGAGGTGAAAAAACACAAAGCCCTCTTTTCTCTTTAGCGTAGTCGAGTAAACCGTATCCTATAACCATTTGGGGATGCCCTGCTTCTACCCGTGTACCAAAAATAGTTGAACTTTGTTTTTTATTTTTATTTGAATTTAGTTGTTTTGGCGTGATAAATGCACAACAACATACGCACTTTCGTTTGTTAGTAGGTTTTTTGTTAATTATTTGTAGTTTTTAATTGAAACGAAAAAAGCTGCTTTATCGTTTACGGTCTTATGGTATAAGCTAGCACTCGCGCGTATTTGTATGCAATCAATCCCCGCTCAGTACGCTGCGGACCAATCAGAGAACGGGGTGCAAACCATGTTTTTCAAATGATTGTTAAAAAATAAATGTTGATGCGTCGCGTTAATTATATATTTTTAATTTCATGGTCACTCTATTTGTCATGTCAGGGCATCTCCTAGTATAAGACTAAGTGTAAGTATGGATATTCCGCAGTTCTGTCCTCTTTTAACTTACAATCGTGGTCACCCCAGTCTCCCCGTTTGTCTCAATTTGCCCGCGTCGCGATTTTATTGTTCATATTTGTATGGCTTTGCGCAGTGCGGGGGGGGTCGCAACTTACGACACGGTTTAGGATCTATCTCTATCTAGGAAGAAGGCAAAAAGTCATAGTTCCTCTGTTTTTTCTTCAGCAAAGTTGGGTTAAATGTGTCTTATAACTGCGAATTTAACTGCGAGTTAATCTGTGAATACCAAGCTACCCGTGAACCAAAAATTGTTGAAATCCGTTTAGCCGTTTTGACGCGATGAAGCTACAACGACATATACGAACATACATACCTACAAAAAAAACGATTCAATGACCTCCAAATAGTCCGTCACAATATATTTTTTAATTATCTTTAATGTACAGACATTTCATTTTACAACTTCATAATGGTATAGATATATCTATCTAATTTTATGTATAGAATTATACATACATCCATAATATTATAACTGGATATTTATCCGAGTGTTTCAGCCGGTTTTACCGCTCTGACTTCAGTGGTCTAAGAGGCTCAGAGCATATTCCAAATAGGAGGCTATGGATTGGAATCCCCAAGAAAAGCCAAAACGTGTTCGACCCAAACAGATCTGAGCGATCCATACTCGACGACAAAGCAAAGAAGATCGGGAAGTCATAGAACGAAATCAAGCGCGAAGCTCAAAAGACAGGACAGGATGGAGAGTCTCTGTGAACGCCCTCTGCCCCAAATTCGGTTAGATCGGAGAGACTGGTAAGGAATGCGACCTGGACAGCCTGAACAGCCGGACATCCGGACAAGAGAAAGCATCTATACTATTATAAAGTTGTAAAAATGAAATGTCTGACTATCTGAAGGTCACTGAAACACAAAATATTTTTTTCACTTCTCCTGCTCAAAAAGTACGTCATATTAGCTGAGACTAAAATAGTACATTTAGCCCCTAGCGTTTAAAAGAAAGCCATATAATCCTATACATGCAAATTTCTATGATACTGAAAAAAAAACTTGCGGCCAGCTACATACTCCTTACGAATAATTAAAAACAAACAGACCAACCTGATCAGATTGGCCTAACTTTCTGATAGAATTGCTCAAACTGTACTTTTATTTTTCATGAAATATAGAATTTTAATGTTAAGTTTTTTATTTTCTCGCAGTCGAAGTGAAAAGCAGAGTGTTTAACACGTGGCTAAAAGCCATTATGACCGCACTTCGTGAGCTCGTCCAAATAATCACACGTTTTATCAAGGTTCCGTACCCAAAGGTCAAAACGTGACCCTATTACTAAGGCTCCGCTATCCGTCTGTCTGTCTGTCCGTCTTTGCTTAGGCGTAGGGCTCTGCTGACACTGGAGTTTCATAGATACGGCTGTTTGTAACTGTATATTTTGTTAAAGTAAAAAATATAATGGTGCCCTTATATTTCTAACTTTCATCCCCATTGTTCCTCATTGTTTTAATGGTCCTTGTTTGAATGCTCCAAGTTTATGACAGTTGGAATAAGATTGTGTACCTACCAAACTATTTGGCGAGCTGGGTGTCACTACCCAAGTAACACACAAGCTGTATTAAAGCTTATACAGCCCTTGTAATGCTCAAACTGGCTGTATAATAGCTATATAAGCCCATATACAGCTTGTGTGCTGCTTGGGTATCTATTTGATGTTGACTGTACGAAATCCTGCGAGCAAGTGACTCGCAATGATTTTTCTTCATCTCGATATAATACAAACTTACTGACAGACATAGCCCGAACACCCTTCTCGTAAAAATCACTACACATTCAAATGTCACCCAAGACATTAGCATGAGACACGCGATTTATCTCGTCCCTCCCCGCCGATAGAGGGCGCGACGCCCCATTGACCACGAGAGCCACGTCTTTACACATTCGCAGAGCCATTTGTTGGCAGTGCAGTTTGACAGATGACAGGCGCGTTTGAGCACAGAATAAGATAAAAGGTAAATACTAACCACATATTTCACTTTCGCTTGTTTTCATACAAAATACCGGCCAAGTGCGAGACTGACTCACGCACCGAGGGTTCCGTACAAACTTTCACTTACCCTAACTTTATTACCCGGTTTCGGTTGAGTTTACACCTGACATCTATAGCATTGCATACAATACTACGTACAGTCATGTCGGACAGACAGCAGAGTCGCACCATATGGGTTCTTATTTTACCTTTTTGGTACAGAACCCTGAAGAAACTGGTCCATGACATCGTAACGCTGAACGGATGGACCGATTTTGATTTAGTCTTTTCTTAGGTGCGATTCAAGAATATTTATAAAGGATTTTTTTTTTTTTACAGGAACAACTATAAATATTTATTTGCTTTAGTACCTACAGTATGCAATAGGAAAACAGATATTTAAGAATAGAAAATATTGTAATAATTAGATAAGAGTATATAAATCAGTCTGTCAGTGAGTGTGGAAGAGCGGCACCATTCGTCGAAACCAACCAACTTTGCTGCTGGCTTCCATTTGTGGCGGGTGCCTCGAATGCATATACTGGTCGCTCTAATTATTGAAGTTATTACACGAGCTCTCAGAGCGAGATGCGAGTGCTTCCCTGAGGTGCTTAACAAAGGTGGCTAATCGTGATGCAAAAAAAAACTCCATCCACAGAGGTGACGAGGGGTAAAGTAAATTACTTGGTTTCTGTTTTGGGCCATGCATTTTTGTCTGTTAAATAGTGCTTCACCATTAGAGACTTTTTTAAGTACTATTTCGAAAAAATGACTGACTGTTGAGTTTGTTTCGGCTTTCTTCTCCTCAGTGGTCTCCTCTTGGGAAAGGCCGTAGAGTCAGACTTGTAAAAGTGCCCTTGCAGCCTACTGACAGAATAAAGACCATTATTTCATTATTACTCTTTGAGAGCTGGAACAGGTAATTTTAAAGAAACATCTTAACTTATTATAAAAATGTCTTGACTTATTACATTGGCCTACGAATGATTTGACTACTTTACGATCGTGGAACTTTCTAATGGCATCGAAGACATTTTAATTGATCTCCCTACTTTGTTTTAAAACGCCATAACTCTATTGTACATCAGCGACACTTGTGTTCTTTTATATTTGCAGACAGTAATGTGTATGGATGTCTGTTTTCATCGGATTACCGCCCCTCGGCGATTGCACTTACACTTGATTTACACACGTAGTAATTGAGTTAGCCACGTTTATGTCGACAGCTTTTATTTAACTTAGACTATCCTGGTAATTCACTCAAGAGCAAACCAAACGGGTATTTAGACTTTGTATTTGTAAATCAGAAAATTTGTCGCGACAGACATTGACTTTGAGCACAATCAGATACAATAATAAAGACACGTTTTCTATTCATCTTGTCCATTTCGGGGCCTACGTTAATCCTTTTTTTAGGGTTCCATGCGCAATGTGTAAAACGGGACCCTATTACTGAGACGGCGCTGTCTGTCTGTCTTTCGGTCTGTCCGTCTGTCACCAGACTCATGAGCCGTGATAGTTAGACAGTTGAAATTTTCACTGATGATGTATTTCTATTGCCGTTATAACAACAAAATTACTACAAACAGTATAATGTTATGTCAGTCTGTCTATGTCAGTAAGCAATATAAAATGATCGAACACCGCGTGCATTTTGCTTAAGAATAGGGCTCCGCTAACACTCAATTTTCATAGATACGGCCGTTTGTAGCGTATATTTTGTACGGAACCCTCCGTGCGCGAGTCCAACTCGCACTTGCCCGGTTTTTAGAAATCCTCTTTTTCTTGAGCATAGTAATCCGTGGATGCCCACCGACCCAACTGCTCGTGTACCAAAAATAATTAAAATTAGTTTCGCCGTTTTTGTATTTTATCCCTTTCACATGATGACCTAAATTGTTTTTACAAAAATTTATTTGGCATAATTATAAATGATTTTAATACTCATTTCAAAATAAAAACTATAACTGGGTCAAAAACGAGTTTAGTGAATGGGCTACTGTCGGCATTCATAGAAATAGAAATAGGCTTTATGAATTATATGGAGAGAAAGAGGTAAACAAGAATACTGATTTCCTGGACTATGTCAAGAATTATTCAAAAAATTTTAAGAATTTGTGCATAGCCGCTAAGGCAAATTATATTAGTTCTAAACTCAAAATGTCTGACAATAAAGTGAAAACTGTTTGGAATATTATTAATAGGGAATCTGGTAAAACAAAAACTCGCAATAGTCAAGTCAACATTATGACAGGAAATGGTCAGATTATGTCGAACCACGATGTTGCCTCGGCATTCGAGGATTATTTTTCCAACATTGCAATGAATACTACAAGATATCTTCAATCATTTGCGTCCGAAGCCCATTTGTTACTTAATGTTAATTTTAGCAAATGCAATGTAAGCTTTGAATTTATTCAAGTAAATATTATAAAACATTAGAGTCACTGCATTTAAAGAAAACAGAGGATTTATGGGGAACTTCAGTAAAAATTGTTCATCATATCATAGATTCTATTGCACCCTATCTAGCCTTCATTTATAATAATTGCATATCAGAGGGCGTGTTTCCAGATCTTATGAAACTTAGTAAAGTCATACCTCTTTTTAAATCAGGTGACTTAAGTGACTTGACTAATTTCCGTCCGATATCTATACTACCTGTATTAAGTAAAGTTTTCGAAAATTTAATGTTGATGGATCTGCTGGGACACTTCAATAGAAATAAACTGCTTAGTAGTAAACAGTTCGGTTTCACAAGGGGAAGTTCCACGGCTGATGCAGCATCTGTACTCATTAAACATATTTACAACATCTGGGAGAAATTTTGTGATGCAATTGGAGTTTTTTGTGACCTTTCTAAGGCATTTGATTGCGTTGATCATGGAACACTCATTTTGAAATTAGAACATTATGGCCTGTCTATAAATGCCTTAAGCCTTATGTCTTCATATCTCAGCAATAGAACACAAACAATTGTTGTAAATGGAACCCAATCCAGTGGAGCTGCAGTTAAGCTAGGAGTGCCACAGGGCTCTATCTTAGGGCCATTTCTATTTTTGGTTTATATAAATGACTTACCATCTATAGTAGAAAATCTTTGTGATATAGTACTATTTGCTGATGATACATCATTAATTTTCAAAGTTGACCGGAAAGCAACAGACTATGACGAAATTAATAGCGTACTAGTTAAAGTACTTGACTAGTTTAATATTAATAATCTGCTCTTGAATGCTAAGAAAACGAAATGTGTTAGATTTGCTTTACCGAATGTTAGAGCAGTGGATTCTACTATATCGCTCAATGGTGGATGTTTAGAAATGGTGGATAGGGCATTATTCTTAGGTATAACACTGGACAAGAACTTGCAATGGAGTCCTCATTTAGCAGTACTTTCAGGTAAATTAAGTTCAGCAGCTTACGCTATTAGAAAAATTAGACAATTGACCAATGTTGATACTGCTCGCTTAGTATATCATAGTTATTTTCATAGTATCATGTCATACGGTATTCTGGTTTGGGGCAAAGCAGGTGACATACGGACTATATTTGTTTTACAAAAAAGACCGATTCGTTCTATATAACCTGAACTCCCGTGACTCCTTAAGAGAACTTTTTAAAGACATTAACATATTAACCGTAGCGTTCCAATATATTTATGAGAATATTATTTATGTTATTAAAAACCTAGTCTTTTACTAAGAATTCAGATATCCACAATTTTAATACTAGAAATAAAAACAAAATCGCTATTAGGAAGTTCCGCGTTCGTAAAGTAGCCAAATCATTCGTAGGCCAATGTATACATTTTTATAATAAGCTACCAGTTGATGCTTTAAAATTATCGTTTCCAGCTCTCAAAAAGTACTTAAAAGAGTCCCTCATGGCAAAGGCTTATTATAGGGTAGAGGACTGTTTAACAGACAAAAATGCATGGCCCAAAACAGAAACCAAATAATTTACTTTTACCGGGACACGGTTCTTATAAGGTGGCATATCAAACGTATGTAAGTTGTTTTAAATAAAAAATCACTATTTTGCTTTTTTATATTCTATTTTTTTTTTACTTTTGTAAGTTTTGATATGTTTTCTTGAAGAACTACGCATTGAGTTTACATACTCAAAACATATATTTAGGATAGGCTAAGTACAAATATTGTAATAGATATACGAGTTATTTCGAAAAAATGACTGACTGTTGAGTTTGTTTCGGCTTTCTTCTCTTCAGTGGTCTCCTCTTGGGAAACGCCGTAGAGTCAGACTTGTAAAAGTGCCCTTGTGGCCTACTTACAGAATAAAGATCATTATTTCATTATTTCATTTCATTATTTGGTATGATGAAGTCACAACGACACATACAAACATACAAAAAAGGTTAAAGGATATTTTTATCTCAACTACGCTGAAGAAAGAACCCTCTTGGGTTATGATTTTTTTCTCCATCGCTGATAAAAGGTGCCCACCTTCTAGTATAAAACAACGAATAGATACCGTAAGTAGTTTTTGAGATATGGCGCTCTAATAGTCGGACAAACAGATAGACAGACAGAGTCACACAATAAGGGTTCCATTTTTACCATTTTTGGTACGGAACCCTAAAAAGTAACAATGATGTTCAGACTTTTTCTCTCGTTGTTTCAATTAAATTGTAACAGATAGAGTTATTTTCGCATTTTGAATATTAATATATAGAAGTAAAATGTGGATATTATGTCCTAATGATGGCTTGTTCTGACCCACACTATGTTACGCTAACCATAGTTTAAATAAAGCAATTTATTATTTTATTTTATTGATCATATATTAATTAAGTCCGTCTAGCACATGTGTAACTGTGTTTACACATAAGGCCTATCTGGCATGTATGTACACCTTTATTTGTTTTCTTAAGGTGGGTAGTTTGCACAAATTGTAACAGCGAAATTTTTTTTTTCTCAGTCTACCCCGTGAACGTGAAACGTCGGGAACTCAAATGAGATAATAAACGCCATATAATCTGTGTATTTGTGTTTTATTTTATTTAACCCCTCGTATGCGATGTCAAATTAAAGCTGTACGAAATTTTAACATAGACTTTAAATACTCTGTATGGATCCGTGTCTAAGCATATGACGGGTTAAATGAGAGATAATCAGATAATAGTGGAAACGTGGAAAATTATTGAATTCATAGTTGAGAGCCGCACCCAACAGATACAACTTTTTTATTCGCCAATTTGAGTCCCACTGCTGGGCAAAGGACTCTCCCTTAGATCTCCACGACTCCCTATTAAATCCTCTGGCCAGTTGTTGAGAAATGGATCAGATCGTCCCGCCATCTCCGCCTAGGCCTGCCCCGTCTATGTTTCCCATCTTGTGGCACCCATTTACTTAGTGACCACACTGGCCTACCTTGCAGCCCACCGGCAGACGTGACCGGCCCAGCCCCACTTTAGCCTGACGGAACAGATACAATTACGATCACAAAAAGCACCTAACAGTGATATCAAAGTTATCTTCCTCGACGGTTTTTGAATTATTGTACCATATAGGTGATAAGTTATAAGTATACTTTTAAATCAGCCTATCACAAATAATTATAGATAATGACATGTACCTTTTTTCATCTGTGACATATTGTATACTATTATGATTTCATTGTTATTTTCGGTGTATTTGACGATCATAATTTAAATTCGTGTAAATTGACTTAAATGTAATTTATATTGTAATTTATATTATGAAATAAAGTAATCTAATCTAATCTAATCTTATACCTAAGTAGTAAAAAAATGGTTCGTTCCAATTAGACATTAAGGATAAGAGACTTTTGTGCAATTCAGTAAATGTATCCTCCCCTCTGGACAAGCACTTAACTATCTGATTTATACCACCCTAGTAATTGAGTTAGTGAGTTTACGCTAACTTTTTAACATTTGAATTTGGATAAATGGAGTTGTACATTTAATTAAAGTTTATAGATGGATGCGCTAAGTGTTCCGAGGGAGTACGAGTGGAATCCGACCGACACTAGGCAATAGGCTTGTGTCCTAAAAAAATATAATTCGTCCGTCAGTTATATTATCAGAAAATATTGGAAACGTATTTCTTTGTTTTGTCAATTAACCAAAAAATTATGAAGATATAGCCCGTGAAAGTTTCCTGTGACGTCACGCCGAGCGACCGTTTTTCGTACAGCGTGACGTCATGTGCTCCCACTCCCAAACTTTGACGCGCTTAATCTTTGCCTTTTTTGTTTGATTGACAAAAGAATATATGTGTCCAATATAGTAAGTGGCGGACTAATTAAAATATTATTTTTTTACCCAGGAATCTGCCCTATAGTAACAGAACAGCAGCAATTTAAGATGCTCCAAGATAAAAAGATACTATAGATTGTATCTCCCATGTTTTCACAACACAGTTTATAGATATATCAATCGGAGGGGACGAACAGACAGCGACAAACGTTTTTATATACGTTCCCCACAAGCCGTTAAGACCCCTACGACATAAACCAAAATAATATTAAAAGGCACATCTATATTAGTCGACATTCGAAATCCGATCTTTAATCTATAAACGCACTGTTGAAAATAAAATTTGATCTATTTTCAGTTGTGACACTATTTTGTTTCGTGCAAAATGTCTGTCCATTTTACAATATATGCCATAAAATTATCATAAATGATATTGATTTGTGTGTATGTCTTCACGGTGAGTTTTTGCGTCATTGGTTTTAATTTTATTATCTATTGAAATGCATTTTTATCAGGATATTTAATTTAATAGGGGTTAAATTAAAAAAAAATAGCTTGTCTGTAAAGTCGATTTACGGACGATAAGTTTACGTGATGACATCGTTGTGTGCTGCCGCTGTCTCAGATGCGTCACAAACCGAACGCTTAGGTCGATCGGGCCTCTCTATCACTTATTCCACCCTCTCGCTTGCACTCGACTCAGGCGGAACGTGACAATAAGTCATGCTTTTTCGTGCGTTCAGCTGGAGTTCATCGATTTATAAGACGTTACAACGTCCAAAGTTTGACACAGTGGATGTGCTAACGCAAAGGACCTCGATGCTCTAAGAGTCTTATATATAGAATGCGTTCAGGGTGCTCATAGGGCTTCCTCGTTCGCTACGCAGATTTGCTTAACTTTCCACGCCATCATGAGTTCATGACAGAACGGCCTCACTGATGCGTCGGTTTCGTGAATCCAGTGATGACATATGGTGATATAGCATTGAGACCTGGTCATGGTCACTCACATTGGGCCAGAAAGCTCAAAGTCACTCAAAGGGCAATGGAGCGAGCTATGCTCGGAGTCTCCTTGCTTGATCGAATCAGAAATGAGGAGATCCGCAGAAGAACCAAGGTCGTCCACATAGTTCAAAAAGTTGGTAGACTTAAGTGGTATTGGGCGGGGCACATTGCTCCTAGAAGCATATTCGACGGTGGAAAGGTGAAATGGGATAAGTGATATTTTCGAGACATTGAATTAAACTTACACCTTATAAAATGAGTTAAATGGGTGTATTACTAAACGCCAATATATAGATTTATGAATGGCTTAAACTAAAAAATATTTTTTTAGATTTCTAATTGAAATGTACGAGCAGTAATCTTAATCCGTTCGTAAAGAAGTTAAGTTTGTGTCCACTGTAAATAGCTGTCTCATTTATGAGATCAAAGCTTCGAAATAAAATAGAAGAAAAGTTATGTCAAAAGGACTCCAAACACAAACAATAAACACTAACGACCTGAAACCGAATTGTGTAAAAAAAAACCAATTGTCTTCTTTCCGCAGGTTACTTTTAGCAGAACATTCTCCACAGTTATTAATCATACAAATTGTTGACCGGCACTGAACTTACGACCCTCGCGAAATGACTAATAACTCTACATTAACATTTCCACTATAGTACCCAAGTAACCCAAACCGAACATAACCTTAAAAAAAATCTTTTGTGACGTTTTCGACGCTAACTCCGTACAAAATTGAAGGTTTTCGACGTAAGCGACAGAATAGTTACGGTATATTTTTGTCTATGGACGATAAAAGAAAATATCAGTAACAATAGTCTCAAATTCGCGGATTCATCCTAAGATCATAAAAATCTATGCATCATTGGCTAGACCGAATCGAAATCGTCCTAACTTACATTTTGCTATCTATCAGTACAAAATTAGACAAAAACTAACCTTAATATACACATCTTAAGGAGTATTAATGTTTTAACGAATGTATTTTTATTTATGGTAACATTGCTACTGCGCTCACGAGAGTTGTTGAAGGAATATCGGTTTTATGCAATACTAGTAAAGTTCCAAACTTTGTTTGTAAGCCGTTAAGTTAACATTTAGGGGGAAGATACGCTCTTTGCGATGGCAACACTACTTTTAGTACATATTTAGACGCTATTCTTCGAAACTATTAGCAAGTTGTACAAATGAAAGGTCTGCCCCTACATTGAAGGTATTTTCAAAAAAATAAGTGAAACGAAAAGTGACATTCAAATAGTCCTATTTGAATGAAGTTGTTATTTGGCACTAGTGGTTGAATTGAAAGCCGAGTAAACGAAGGAATCTAATATTGAATTCATATATAGATTCCTGAGCGTAAATGAGGCTTTCAAAGCACGAGAAGCCGAATATTTTTTTCTGCCGTGCTAAACACGCAACTTTTCACCTCACTACAGCGAGTAACTTAAAACTAGTGATAATGAACCAACAAAACACACTCATAATTAAACAAACACATCTATACTATTATAAAGTTGTAAAAATGAAATATCTGTCGGTACATTGAAGATATAAAAAAAAACTATTAGGAGGTAAAAAAAACATTTTTTTATTTTTTTGTGTGTCGTTGCGGCTTCATCACGGTCAAAATAGGCGAATGGATTTCAACCATTTTTGGTACACGGGTAGCTGGGCATCTACAGATGGTTATAGGATACGTTTTACTCGACTAGGCTAAAGGAAAAACGAGGATTATGATTTTTTCCTCCACCGCCGGCGAAGTTACGGGCACCTACTAGTGTAAAATAAAATGTAACATCAATGTTCAGACTTTTTCTCCTGTTGTATCAATTTAATTATTACACATAGACAGACAGAATTAAGTTTTTCTTCAGTAAGCTTCATTTTGTGAAACGCTGCTGGTGGCTTATTTTTATTTTTTAAGGGGCTCCCATACGCGATTGACCTTCAATCCGTAGCTCTTTACCTTTCTGTGTTGTATATGTCCCATCGTGTTGACAACCTCCGTTGTTACCAATATACTGTTTCAGTTTATCTTCACGAGTCGCCGTAACCAAGATTACAGTCACCAAAATTTGTTATTTTTGCGACTAAAAACCAGTTTTTGCTACTTTTCTTAAAAACTATAAAACCTATTGAAAAACCATTTGACAATTTCAAAGTGTACATCATTACACACTTATTCATTTTAGTCCCATGTCTAAGCGTCGCTTGACGAGGGAGCCTATAGCAATTTAAGATAGAAAAAGGACTTTAGGAATCTTTTTTTTTCTCTTGATTTATTAAGTATTATAACATTCGAACGGACAATAATATAGGCCAAATACCAAGCTGTAAAACAAAATAAATATATTATTTTGATACATTTTTACATTTATAAACAGTGAAATTACCGAAATTTTCTGTGCCCCATTTCTGGCACATGTCTGGCGAACTGTCTTTCTTTACACACTTAACCTTTATTAGTTTTTCAAAGTGGGTAGCACAAATTGTAACTTTGACAGAGAAAAGTATATCTTTACTCAGACCCCGTGAATAACTTCGGGAATAAATTGTTTTATTTAAATGAGTGTCGCGGAAAAAGAAATATTACAGACGGAATTACTATCGCCTTTTTAATATTAGTATAGGTATTGAAGTATGGATAACTCGAAATTGTTGAAATCCATTTAGCCGGTTTGGTTTGATAAAGCCACAACGACACATACGAACACACAAACATACAAAAAATCTAAATAAAATATTTTTCAATCTAGTGACCTCCAAATAGTGCGACAATATTTATTTTTTCAAATATCTTCAATGTAAAGATTTTTATTTTTATATTTTTCTAATAGTATAGAAGAATAGATAGAAGGAAAGAAAGAAGCAATAAAGAAGAATACAAATACAAATAACAAAAAAAAACAATAGACGACGCTGAAAGAGGTCACCACTCAGCTTTATGCCACGGCAAGCCGTGACGCTGATTTTCGGTGGTGCCCTGTAACTTAAAACTAATTTATAGGTACCTAGTTTATTACCTAAACTTAGACCTAGTGGGTGATTTCACGAACGCCATTTTTACATCAAACCTTAATATTAGTTTTAAAATTGTATTTTTATTATTTTAACTCATTTTCCTAGTTTGTCATTACTTATAAAGAAAGACTATAAAAATAAAAAACCTTAAAACAAGATAATTTGTATGACAACACTTAAACAACACAAACGATTCCAGTTGGGCTTTTATAAGTAGAGACCAAGCGATAATGTACAAATGTAAATGTAGTAAAGTGTTAAATAATTACCACTGATTTTAATTAAAAACAAAAACAAATAGCGTCCAAACATTTCATTTTTACAACTTTTTAATAGTATAGATATGGATATGTCCTAATGATGGCTTATTCTGTCCCACACTATGCTATGACCCCAAACAAATACACAAATCATTGTGAACTCCGGAGATATCGCGTTTAATTGCTACGAGATTGGCCATCGGATCCGATTGCTGTTTTATGACCGGGGCCAGCCGGCGTTCATTAGTAAAAGTCTGAAATATATATACTTGCAAAGTTGCAGTTTGGGGTGATTGACCTTAAATATGACGGTCTCGACAAAAGTTGTCCCATTGTCGGTTCTTAATTATAGGCCTACCGTTTAACTGAGACAGGATTGGCCACGTTTGACGGGGAGCGAGAGGAAGTCGTCCTGCCATAAAATCTTAAGTCATAATGTAAGCTTTGTGTTTAATTTTCGTACGTCATAATTGCATTTTCCACAAGACCATTAACTTTTCAAGATTGTCATAAAACGAACCTAGCTTAACCTAATGGGTTCTAGAGTATGTTATTTTCAAAGTTACTGAAAATTCAACGGTTTCAGAAATATGAAAAAATATTTTATGACTAACATTACATTATTTAATATTTTCTTCTGTTTCCGCGATTATTACTCATTTAAATAAAACAATTTAACGGATAATCCGTTATCGCGTATATTATCTCATTTGAGTTCCCGATGTTTCGGAAGCTTTTCAGCTTTCCATGGTCACGGGTTGACTGAGAAAAGATATATTTGACCGTGACTAATTGACCATGGAAAGCTGAAAAGCTTCCGAAATGTCGGGAACCAAACGCGATATAATCCGTTAAATTGTTTTACTTAAATTACATTTTTTCCTTTCTCTCAATTATTATGTTAAGAGCGTTTATACCTGCTTAACTGGTATCGGCGTGTAAAGCTTACGTTTACAGAAAACATAATTTTGAACGTGGTACCATCATTTACCGAACACATTTTTACCAAAATGTTCGTATTTTATCTTTCGCTACGTTAACGATTAAGGTAAACGCAGCTATCAGCGACCTATCGAAAATCTGCAGGTATTGCCGACCTATAAATTGAAAGTCAATTTTTACGCTCCCAGTACAATTCTAGCTAAAGATAGGTGAAGCTACGCACACGTTGGTTTCTAGGCCATCATTTACTTTTACGTTAGTGTGTGCGACAGAGCAAAAAAGAGACAAAATACGCCAGTTTGTGCTAAGTCAGCGTGGGCGTAGGTCATGTCGTACTAGGCCTTAATCCGTCAGGTAAACACGTGACTTTTCTACTTAAGAGATTTACACAAATAACTGAGTGTTATTCTTTATGTTGCGTCATTAAATATGTTCAGTTAAGTGTCAGTTCTGGATTTCGTACCACATTTTATTGAAAAAAAAGCTATATAAAATAATAAATCCTTAAAATAAAATAGGACGGTGATGGCTTCATCAGTTTTATTTGCGCCAACGATCACCGACCTATAAGTCGTTAATGGCCTTAGCATAGTACTTTGTTTTTTCTCTATTATGTTATACTATAGGACAATAACATAGTTACTTTAATAGACCAATTTAAATCAAAACACTTGTTCTTTATAAAAATGTATTAGCGACATCCGTATTGTTGTCAACTTTATTTTTGTTAAATTTATAAATGATTGTTTAGTGTTTAAAACTTCATGCAAGGGTTCATATTTCTTGCCATAATTATTCATTACTATCTGTTTTAAAGTCAGAAGGTGTAACTTAATAAAAAATGCCCACTTTTTATGAGTCGCTAATACATTATATGTTTGCACTTACAAATTGTATTACCGATTCATAGGGGTCGGTAGTAGCAACAATAAGAAGCTATTACCGACCATATATATATTATTTGATATCTCGCCAACTTTGTGGCGTGATACTCCCTGGCCAAACGTCTATATGATAAAGAGATTTTAATAATGCCAATTGGTACCACCTTGCACCTTTGTATCGTTATAAGTCCAGAGCCGCTGAGACACGAATTCGTAGGTTGGTATCACAAATTAGCATAATAAAAAAATAGATTTTGTGGTATATAAAAATTCCGTATCAATTCAAGATTTGCGTTTACGAGCTGGGAAGCATTTCTCATTTTAATCTTGCCAATTTGTTACACTAACCAGCGAAGGTGGCCAGGCTCAAACACCATTGTTTTGATATACGTCTAGAACCAATGATGCAGAAATAATTAATACATTAATTGCTACTTTAGTTTCAATAAATATTTTTTAACACATTTTATTTTATTTTATTTCGTTACGATAGGTGATAGCTGCATAAAAATCGTTAAAAGCCTCATAGCCATTTTTATGAGTTGGTATTAGCAACAATCTACTTAACGGATTATATCGCGTATATTATCTCATTTTAGTTCCCGACGTTCCCGTGACCATGGAAAGCTGGAAAGCTTCCGAAACGTCGGGAACTAAAATGAGATAATATACGCGATATAATCCGTTAAATTGTTTTATTTCAATGAGTAATAATCGCGGAAACAGAAGAAAATATTAACAATCTACTTATTCGGTATATAATTTATTTTATAAAGCATAGACCTTTATTCAGTAGCCGTTAACTTAGGAAATATATATTTCATACGTAATGCTAACATAAAAAAATAAAAACATGAATCTGGGAGCAATCATGCAGTATCCATAAAAATTATGGTACATTTTGAAATTGCCTTAAGGGGGTCGGTACCTGCATTTACCTTAACTGGTTGCATTGCAACAGACCAAAGTAAAAGTTGTAAAAAAAATAAGATATCTTCAAAGAAATATTGCAATGGAGTATTTGGAGGTCACTAAATCGTTTTTTTTGTATGTTGTTTGTACCTATATGTGTCGTTGTGGCTTCATCACGCCAAATCGGCTGAACAGATTTCAACTATTTTTGGTACACGGGTAGCTGGGTATCACATATGGTTATAGGATACTTTTTACCGACTACGCTGTCGAAATAAAGAGGGGTTATGACTTTTTCTCCTCCGCAAACGAAGTTGCGGTCACTGTCTTCACTCATAGGTACAGTTATACAGTGGCGGTCCCAGGGTGGGGTCGCGAACTCATTGATTTTAAGATTCGTCTATTGACATTTCGTCACTACTGTTCTGTTAATTTTAACGGCTGGTTACGCTAGTCAATGTCGACCAATTCACAAGAGAAGAAAGCAACAAAAATCCGACACAATTTTGAGTGAGATTGTGATGATTGATAAATTTGCAGTTACAGAAAATAAATAATGTGAACATGTGAACACATAATTTTGGCAGACGATATATTTCTTAGACAAAATTCACAGCCGATACATAATATCACTCACGAGCACATTTCACTCACAATTTCAACATTCACAAAAACTTGACTTGAATACACAACTCCAAAACTTAGAGGGCGTCCCAAAATGGCCGCTTTTGTAGCAATTTGAGTTACTTCGCCGCTTTGATGTGGGTCAGGTATCGAAGGACAAATGGTGGAATTAAGATGATGTGCCGACAGAACGTTCCCAAAATTGTTTACGGTTACGATTTCAATAATTTCTCAAAGCCTAGTTAGTATAGGGTACTTAACAAAAGGGAAATTTTAATTGTAAACGTTTTCAGAAATTTTCGAGATTTTTCCCAACTTTGCGAACACTTTCCACAAGTTGCACATCTGTATGCAGTTACTCATCAAACAAACTGGTTAAAATCTGTTGGGTTCCTTATTCCTGTGGTACGATGGTACGGTGTAATATCAGACTACTTGCTCATAAAAATAGGCATTTAGTGTGCATATTTCCCCTTGCCAGTTAAAGGCACCTTCGCAGCTGTCAAAACATCACTCTCGCCTTCCGCCCGTATAACATCACCAATCCAGTCCGCGTACGACGAAACATTAGTAAAAATCGCCATTCTCTTCTCGCAATATTTAGGTTTAACTGTCGTCAGGACCCCGGCGATTCTATCGGATCCTTTGGCAAATATAGGTCCAAACTCTGTCACAAAACAATCGGCGTGTCTAGACATATCAACGCAGATCAGAGTCTCGTCCACAGATAAGCCGTATTGCTCGTAGCATCGTCTTGGGTTGGCCAAATCTGCACTGTAGATGTCCAGATCGTTGGTGAGGTACGTTGTCCGGTCCATCGTCGTGACCGTTTTCCATACGCTGGCTTGTATCTTTAGAACAGAAAATTAGTTTAGAGTTTATACAGACTGTGTTCCAACTGCACATTGTATGAGAACCTCCCGAGTAACACACAAGCTGTATTAGAGGTTATACAGCCCTTATGACGCTCGAACTGGCTGTATAGTAGCTGTATACCTAACCCCTTATACAGCTTATGTGCTACTTGGGCGTAAATCCTCAGAATATTTTGTCCAGGCACAGTGGAAAAAACATACAGTGGGCCGATGCCTTTGACGTTTGCGTAAATGACAATGACATGTCCCGAGCTACTAACTAATACGGACTATGGAGCTCGGGCTCGCCCCACCCGCGTCTCGTCCCTTGCCCCCCGCACGATTGCTCTGTCCTTCTATGGTCCATAAAGGAAATGATTTATAACATATATTATTATTCTCTTTATTTATTTTAAGTCTTAGGTAGGTCTTTTACAATATGAATTTAAAAAGTAAAATATGAAAAGCAAATACAAGATATAAACACATTATAAAAAACCTAACCTAGGGTGCCGCCGGCAGCGGGGCAGGGCTCGAGCTACCGGCGGCTATTATGATGCCTTCCGGTGCATTCGAAACTAAAGCCAAAATACCCCAGTACTTAATACGACCTAATATCTAAAAGACCTATTCTCAAAACGAATGAATTCCGAATTTACTTACAACCAAAAAGACCTATTATCGATATACATTTTGCTCGACACAACTCAATTTGAAATGGAATGGATCTCATAAAAACTAATTCACAAAATGAACGAGTCTCAAAATACCCTAAATTTTCTTATCAAAATACTTGATTCTCTTCATGATTGGATCTCAAAACGACCTAAACCCAAAATAAGTGCACTAAATCTTTATTCTTATTATACGTATACATATATTTTTTAAGGTAAGAGAATTAAGACTACGGAACGGTTCGGGGTTCTCATAAAAAGATGATAAAAGAAATTTCACCGTGTTTAGGACACGGAACCTTTATAGTTTCGTCATGTCCGTCCATCCGTCTGTCCGTCCTACCTATGGGTACGGAGGATCTACGGATGAAAATTTCCGGAAAAAATCCCGTTTCGTTCCAAACGGGTCGATTTTTTCCGATTATAACGGAAAAAAAATCATGAGATTTTCCGCTTAAAATTTTCCGAGTATAAACGATATAAACAGGTTTCAATCGGTTATTTTTCTTAATACTGGTGGGTAGGTGAATGATTATAGACTTACTTTGCCATTGACATCGGTGTTAGTTTAGTTCAGTTGTCACAGTTCTGTGATTCTGATTACGCTTTATAAAACAAACGAAATACGGCAAAAAGAAGTTTTGTATGAAAAACTTAAATTCACTGTATTTTTTTTACTATGATATCTGAAGCTATATACTTAAACTAATTACAGCCCTGCATATACCTTAAGTTATTCTAAGTACAAAGTTTCAGAGAAAACTAGCTAGTCGTTTTAAAATGAGAGCGTAACGTTTTTATCGAGAACCGAGCTTGCTGGGGACTCTTAAATTCTTAGTGGTTTTTTTCGTTAAAAATTTCATAAATTCATTCAGATTTTTTCCGCCATTTTCAACGCTAATCCGGAACACGACATAAAAAGAGTTAAGCTAGCCCACTGACCTGTCTGATTCTCTTATTGTTGAAGACAGCGGCACGGGAGATGACCGAAGGCACCATTTTAACGTTGATCTTTGCCACGGCGATGTCATACAGTGGAAGGGAGTTGTTTGGGTGGAAGTCCTCGTGGATCCTCCAGAGGACTACGGAGTAGGTTTCCGTGCGGTTTCTCGTGTAGTCAAAGTAGAGGAGGGTGCGGTGGGCGTGGTCTGGAAATATTGGAAAGTTGGTTACCATCTGGCATAAACTTTTTTGTCATTATCATCATTTGGCATAATTCATTTTTTTCTGAAACTGTACAATTTTCATGACTTTTATGGCATCATCCTGTTAAATGCATTAAACCTAATGCATTTAACAGGATGATGCCACGTAAACTTTTCAGGATTGTGTTCACTCAGTACACCTGTCACTATTATTTACAATTAAACACTGCACTGTCACTTTAACTTAAACCCTGTTGTTGTACAACTATTGTTTTATTGAATTATAAGCATTCTGATTTCTTTTACACATTTTATTTGGATTTAAAAAAAAAAGATTTTGGCTCACATTGAAGTTTTGTAATTCAAAGCCATTTTTTGTGTATTTCATGATGCATTGCTAATTTTTTAATCATCCAACTACAGTGTAAAATATGCTGTATCATCCCTATTATAATATTTATAATCCATACTAATCCATACTATCCATACTAATCCATACTTCCATACTAATATTATAAATGCGAAAGTGTGTCTGTCTGTCTGTTACCTCTTCACGCTTAAACCGCTGAACCGATTTGGATGAAATTTGGTATGGAGATAGTTTGAGTCCCGGGGAAGGACATAGGCTACTTTTTATCCCGGAAAATACCCTTATCCGCGATAATTCATACTCCATACTATATACTATATTATTATATTTACTATATTACTATTACTATATTAATATTTACCATTTACCATTTACCATTTACCATTTACCATTTACCATTTACCATTTACCATTTACTATTTACTATTACTATACTACTATTACGAGGGTTGCTACTTATATATCCGGAAACAAAAAAACAAACAAACGTACACGGCTGAAAATAGTTTTATTGTTTTTCAAAGTATTCCCCTTGATGATCTATGCACTTTTGCATTCGCGTGAACCAATTTTTAAAGCACTTCTGCCACTCCGCCTGAGGTACCTCCATAACGTGTTGTTTGAATGCGTCGACAGCATCTTCAGCGGTCGAAAATCGTTGACCGCGTAATTTATTCTTTATATTTGGAAATAAATAAAAATCGTTGGGTGCCAAGTCAGGGCTGTACGGCGGATGACCCGTTAATTCCACATTTTGACCCTCCAAAAATAGAGTTGTTTCGCGTGACGTATGACAGCTGGCATTGTCATGATGAAGAATGATTCTTCGTCGCTGGTTAGTTTTACGAATTTGTTCAAATACTTCCGGTAAGCAAATGGTCGTGTACCACTCTGAATTAACCGTTCTACGGTTTTCTAGTGGCACTGTAGCTACATGGCCATTAATACCGAAGAAGCAGGCCACCATTTGTTTCAATGTACTTTTTGCACGAGTAACTTTCGTAGGGTTCGGCTCATTTTGAAACACCCATACCGTTGATTGTTGCTTCGTTTCGGGATCGTATGCATAGATCCAGGATTCGTCACCTGTATAGATGTTATAAACGGCTTTTGAGTCACCACGGTTATATTTTTTTAACATTTTATTGCACCATTCGACGCGAGCATGTTTTTGCTCATTTGTTAAGTTGTGGGGTATCCAACGCGAACATTTTTTTACAGCCAAATAATTATGTAATATGCTATTAATGCTGGTCATAGAAATACCCAGAGTCGCCTCTATCTCGCGGTACGTAACATGTCGGTCGTCCATTATAAGTTTTCGCACAGCCTCGATATTTTGTTGTACAACGACCGATTTCGGGCGACCTGCCTTAACTTCGTCCGTAAGCATACTACGTCCACGATTGAACTCACTAAACCAGTGATACACAGTAGTTTTAGATGGGGCTTCATCACCAAAAGTTGAAGTTAGTTGATCTATGCACTGTTGTTGCGTTAAACCACGCCGAAAATCATAATAAATCATAGCACGAATATTTTCACGAGTGAGTTCCATTCTTGCTGCGAGATGACATTTAAAACCCGTCAAAAACAAAACACGAGCGTTAATAAGGAAGAAAAAATATACCTTATATACTTAAAAAAGTTCAAATTTTACCATGGCGGTCAAATATGCTATTTAAGAAGATTGTAATCCCGGTTTCCGGATATATAAATAGCAGCCCTCGTACTATCCATACTAATATTATAAATGCGATAATATTATCAATGCGAAAGTGTGTCTGTCTGTCTGTCTGTTAGCTCTTCACGCTTAAACCGCTGAACCGATTTGGATGAAATATGCTATGGAGATAGTTTGAGTCCTGGGGAAGGACATAGGCTACTTTTTATCCCGGAAAAATACCCTTATCAGCGATAAACGAATTTAAGGCGGACGAAGTCGCGGGCAGAAGCTAGTACTTAAATACATATAAAATACCACGTATAGTGACATACCAATTTTCTTGCAGTGCGCTGCAGTGAGGATCCACTGCGTCAGGATGACGCAACCGAAACAGGAGAAGCTCCAGCCCTTCTCCCGCTTTCCAGCTGTAATAGCCGCCAAGTATGGGAACCTGTTAATAAAAGTCAAAAAGTGGTTACGTGATTAATAAACTCCGCATTCTTGTCGTGATGACGTCACAATAACCTCCTGAGGACGTTGGTTGCGATCGCCAGCTCACTACTCGTAGGTACTGGATGAATGTTGTACGGTCCACATACCACACGTTGCCATATCAACGAAATTACCTCGAATCGCGTAAATCAGTACACGTGTATAATTGGCACTCATCACGCGTGTCTCCGTTCGCAGGATCGTTCATAATTTATTTATTTACAAATAATTACACAGCTAACAGTAAAAACTATATCACTGTGAATCACAATATGTATAAAAAAAGGATTTTTAAATTAAAAGTTTATCGATGATTCATAAAAATAAACAATATATGCATTTATAAAATAGAACTACGACGTTCGTCCTCCCTTTTCACCCCATTAAGGGATGATTTCCAAAATAAAATTATCCTATGTCCTTTCCAAGGTCTCAAACTCTCAAACTATCTCTATACCAAATTACATCAATATTTTGTTTGTTTTTATATTTAAATACTTAATTGATCATATTTTACTAGACTGTGTATTCTATGTAATTATTAGATTTAAAATATACCCTCTACACAAGAAAACTTCACCATACTGTCGATCAGTAAAATTACCTCGGTTCTACCTTTTTTTTATACTACTAAGGTGGTAAACAAGAGTTGGGCCTGCTACTTAGGAGCAATGTGTCCCGCCCGCTACCACTGAAGTCTATCAACTCTCTGAGCTATCTCCACGACGATAAAAAATACAAACTGTGCAGAAAACTTAGGTAATCGCAGTAACAGACAAAAATGCATGGCCCAAAACAGAAACCAAATAATTTACTTTTACCGGGATACAGTTCTTATAAGGTGGCATATCAAACGTATGTAAGTTGTTTTAAATAAATTAAAACGTTATTTTGGTTTTTTATATTCTATATATATATTTTTTTACTTTTATAAGTTTTGATATGTTTTCTTGAAGAACTACAAAACATATATTTAGTATAGGCTAAGTACAAATACAAATATTGTAATAGATATAAGACTTATTTCGAAAAAATGACGGACTGTTGAGTTTGTTTCGGCTTTCTTCTCCTCAGTGGTCTCCTCTTGGGAAACGCCGTAGAGTCAGATTTGTAAAAGTGCCATTGCGGCGTACTTACAGAATAAAGATCATTATTTCATTAATGAAATTTTTCACTCACCTTTTAGAAGCAATGGATGAATGGTTGTCTCTCAAACGAAGGACGCCCAGATCCTTAGAAAACTGCAGCTCGGCAGGAAACATACTAGATCCTTCTAAACTCGTTGTTGACGCATCACTCTCATGCATTTCCGTGGCAAATTTAATAATAGATATAATGGAAAAGAGAGCCAAAATTGATACAAAACCGATGACGATTAAAAATGATTTCATGGTTGGAATGATTGTTACGCGTTTGTTAGCCCAAAGTGACACCTTCGAATTGGAGAAGGCTTCATCGAGTTAGAAGCCTGTTGATATTCAAGACAACAGACTTTCTTCTGAAGAACCTTTACGAATCACATTCTGATTTTGTTTTTGTGTTTACAGGCGAACTGAGAATTAAAAGAATTATATTAAATTAGCTTTTTGCTACTTGACATCGTTATTACAATGGTGATTTTACTTTGACACAAAAATAATATAATTATGTTTGACAGATGTCGGAAAAGAAAGCAATTCGTTATATTACTCTTTGGATAAATAAAATGAGATATGATTTATCAAAGAGGTTTTTAACGATTACTCTCTTTCAAATAATATCAAGTATAATAGTACCGAAGAGTATGGAGGTAACCTTTAATACATTAATCTTAGAATATTTATGGAAGCAATATTATTACGGAGCAACGTTGGTGCCGTGGAGATTGGGTAGAGCCTTTTGATATGGGAGGCTACTTCTGTCGACACGTTCGCCCAGTCCCATATCCAGGCAGCCAGCTAGCAGGCCGGCGCTGCGGCTGACCAGGCTCAGGTTCTCAAGCGCTGCAAATACTCGTCTTTACTTAAAGACTATGAGTTTGCGGCGCTTGCGATAGAAACTTTGGGTCCCTGGTCAGCCGACATGAAGAAGTTTATGGAGGCCCTCTCGGCGAGGCTGATCGACGCCACGGGAGACCCGCTGGCGGCTACCTCTCGCAACAAATTTCTCTCGCAATTCAGAGAGGTAACGCCATAACGTGATGGGGTTTTCTTTTTATAATAGTATTTAGTTTTGAGTCAGTATTAAGTAATTATGTTTAGATAAAATTAGTTATATATTCATTTATTTCCTATTTTGCTGTCGTTGTTTTTATGATTGAAATTTTGTCATTAAATAAATGGTTTAGTATATTATTAATCATTATCGAACTAATTTTCACCCCCGACGAAATAAGACTTTTGATAATTCTAACCAATTGATTTGTTGTAATTGTCCGCATGTCACTAAAGACATGTTAAATAAACATGTAAATGATATACAGTCGGACAGACAGACAGACAGACAGGCAGACAGAGTCGCACCATAAGGGTTTCTTTTGTATCTTTTTGGTACGGAACCCTAAAAAGGCAATAATGTGCATGTGTCATGTACATGTTATACACGGGTAGTTGTTTTACGGTCCTCACCAAGTTGCGGATTTTCTGTGGTACTAATTTATATTTACAAGGATCTAAAACAACAGACGTTAGAAGTTTGGCTTAAAGGTCTAGATACCAAGCCATAAAATTCCTTTAAAAAAGAGACGTTAGAAGTCACTGAATGTCACTAATAACAATGTGAAAACAAGACTAATGCAAATATCTAAGTAGAAATGAAAAATTAATTGATTATTAGTTAAATTAACAGAGACGCTGGTTCTATTCCGGCTTAGACTGCAGTGGATCGCTATTAATTTTCTTTTCTACTTAGATCTTTGTATCAATATTGATTAAATAAATATTTACATCAGAATAAAAATGAATGATTTAGTAGTATTTCGATATTTTTCATTTAATTAGTTGTTTATTTATTTAGTTTTATACATACACAAGTATTCTTACAGGCTACCCTACTTGGACAGTGTGGCAGTCTACTGTTGCCATGGGCTGGAATATAGAGGTTAGGAAAACAATCTCTATATATCAAAGCGTCTGACAAAAGGGGTTAATTTGGTGGCGCCACAGTAGCAAGTGCGTAAAATAAATCACCTACCTTAAACCGCCGAAAAAAAAAAATAACGATATAAGAAAAATAATTTTGAAAATGGTTAAATATTTATACCAGATGAAGCACGAGGGACAGAGTGGCTTTTCGATAAAAATGTTTTGAATGTTTTGAAATTAGTTGATGAAATAACCGGAACTGAGAAGCGATGGGGCTACATTCATTTCAAACGCCACATTAGCGCCACTGTTGACAGATTTGAAACATACTATTACCCGTTTTCTGCTCGCTGAACACTTTTTCATCTGTTTTCCTTTATGAGTTTGGCCTCCTTACTTTTGTACTCCATGGACAATTTCGTCAGTATCGGTCGATACTGACGAAATTTTGACTTGGTATCGGAATCAACTGTCAAAATATACAAAACCATGACGCTTGATTCTGATTGCGAGCGTCAAACGCGTTAGGCAATACCACAGAGTACCTTTTTATAACTGGGCAATACGGAGGCCGGTTAGTTTGTTTTGCTTTAACTTTTTTTTTCTCTTTGTAAGGTTAATAATTTAAGGTTAGTTGTTTTTTAAATAAAACAATTTAACGGATTTAACGGATAACGGACGCGATATAATCCGTTAAATTGTTTTATTTCAATGAGTAATAATCGCGGAAACAGAAGAAAATATTAGTTGTTTTTGTTTAAACATGAAATTCGTGCAAAGTGTTCTTAGCTATAGTTTGAAAATTCTAAGCATTTTTCTAGACGTATCGTTATTTTTTATTGATGCACCGATGACTTATCAAACACTCAAACTCGGATATTTTATACAAACCTTTCAAGCAAATTATACCCAATTTATAGACCTACATATCAGTCGCCTTCCCTCCCTTCGTTTCCTGGATAGTTATCTTTTATTGCAGCGAGCAAGCAGATATTGGCGATAAGACTGCATCTTGCGCGCATAAATCTTCAGGACAATAAAGATGGCGAACTGTTTCGATTGGGGAGCATTTGAGATGCGTTGCTATATACGTATACACGGTAGCAACGAGTAACCCCACAGATTTAACTATTGAATATAGAGTAGAGCCTAATTGGAGCATATTTATAAAGAGGCACAATGTAGTCCGAAAACGCGTAATTTTCGAGATATTTATTATTTTTATATTACTCGGTTGGGCAGCTTTCAGGAAGCTGCGTCATATCTTTTCATCAAAAATACCCCAGTGCTTGAAGACGAATGTCTTCGAACGGTGACTGTTGCCAGTGATGACCTACGGAACGGAGACATGGTCGCACACAACGGGACTCATAAGGTGGCAGAGTTACGCAACGTGCAATGGAAAGGGCTATGCTCGGGGTTTCTCTTCGTAATAGAATCAGACATGGGGATATCCGCAGAACAGAAGAATCAAAGTATCCGACATAGCTCACAGGATTGCATCGTTGAAGTGGCGATGGGCGGGCCATGTAGCCCGGAGAACGGATGGCCGTTGGGGCAGTAAAGTCCTGGAGTGACGACCACGCATAGGAAAGTGCAGCGTAGGACAGCCCCCGACTAGGTGGATGGATGACCGCGTAAGGGTCGCAGGGAGTCGGTGGATGCGGCCTGCGCAGGATCGCACCCTGTGGCGAACTATATGGGAAGGGGAGGCCTATGTTTAGCAGTGGACGTCCGTGGCTGATAGATAGATTATTTTTATCTGTAATATTATAAAGTTGTAAAAATGAAATGTCTGTACTTTGAAGATATTAAAAAAAAACTATTGTAAGTCACTGATTTATTTTTTATTTTTTAATGTTTGTAAACCACTACCAACCGAAGGACGAGTATTTTTTATAACACTAGCTATCATAGTTGTTATCCACATCATTGTTGTTGACAACTATTGCAACCTCTGAATCCACTGCTATATTTTCTAATGTCTTTTGATTTAATTTTGGCCGGATGTTATATTTTAAACCTTTATCTAAAAGTTTCATTTCGTCTTGCGAAAATTCAATATTAGTTAGATTTTTTACACGGGGGTGAATGTGTGGGAAGTAGTTTCTTGGGTAGTGTTGAAAAAGGAATTAGAAATTGACATCGTAAGTCTATGCAATTTGTTTCTTTGCGTTACATACATTTTATGACCAAGCTCGGACGTGACAAATCTCGCTTTTTGGTCTAGTATATCAAACTCGATGTTATGTTATTTAAATAAAAGTTCAGAGTAAAACCTTAAGATGTAATTTTAAATTGTCCCTAATTGTAAACCAATGGCGAGACTCTTCATTCAGCCAAATTTTTTGAGCCTTGTTAATAGCAATGGATGCTGCCCTACTAGTATTATTACATTGGTCGTTACGACTTCATCACGCAAAATGAACTAAACAGATTTCAACTATTTTTGGTACACGGGTAGCTGGGTATGACCAGGTGGTTATAGGATACTTTTTACCCAACTACGCTAAAGAAAAAAATAAGAGTTATGACTTTTTCTCCTCCGCGAACGAAAATTCTCATGTTAATCCTTAATGATGATGATGATGATGATGATGATGATGTGTGTGATTTATCCACTTATTTAATAATTTTATTCATAAGACTACTTGCATACTTTTTGGACAGTTTGTATTAAGTTTTACAATAAGTTTGGTAGCCAATTAAACTTTTTTTATTGATGGTAATGTGTGTCAAATAGTACTCGTCTCTCTCAGCTTTAAGTCACATCTTAATAACACACGAATTTATAAGAATGAAATAAAACTCAATAAAAGTTTTTTTTCTGATTGCTATACCAAAGTAGGTACCTACTCCAATGAGGCACTAAACTCGATGGTTAAAATCTGTCGCTCTACTCGATCGCACTGTGTACTGTGTAGATATACGAGCTTTTGCGCGCGACTTTGTCTGTGTATAATTAAATTTTCATAAAACCTTCTCTCAGTGCACATTTGCACCTATTTCCCATATTTTATTTGTATTTTAGCTTTCTGTACAAAAAGTTTATTTTAAGTGGTGTTGGTTTAATCTCGATATGACATTTGTGCAGGTATCGAGAAAAAAAACAATATGCACATATCTGGGAAACTTAATGTTGTATTAGAAAATGAGGTGGATCTTTTTAGGATTCCGCCGTTCCCGAATTTGACATTCGTTCTCTTGCCGCATAAATCGTGCGACTGTCGCGTGCGTCACGACGCCAGTAATAGTGATGTATGCGCGCGGCGGGAAACTTGTCCGCCATGTTTTTCCACTTTTCGCAAGATTAAATCGAGTGTCTTCTGATTTATTTCAACGGTGGCACCCCTTTGCTATCTAAGTTGGCATCTTCAAGTGCTATCTTTGTATGTAAGTAGTTGTTTTGACGTTTAGTATCTTATTTAGTACTTTGGATAGCAATTACATGAATAGATTTGAAAGAAATACATATTTATACAGCAATACAAAAATAAAATACTAAACTAAGTATGCCCCGAAATGGTCCCACCTCAGCATAATGCTGGTTCAAAAGCCAGCGCTTATCTTCCGGTGAGACCATATTTGAACCTTAATACTGCAAAATTATCCATGTAATTTTGCTAGCCATTGTACATTGCAAATAACATCACCTTAAACGATATATAATTGCATTTCGTCGGTGATGTGCAAAAAAAAGATTTCTAGAGCAATATCCTGACAAATGGAATCATGGCATTTCTTTAGCGGATGTCAATAATATGTTGTTTTGCTAAAGCCTTTTAGTAATAAGTTTATTAAAAAAATCTTCCTATACATACCCTTTCACTTGTGTGGTGATCCCATACCTTCAATTTTTTTTATATTATGGGGGCAATCGAGCAGACAGGATCACCTGATGGTAAGCGATCACCGTCGACCATAGACACCTGCATCACCAGAGGAGTCACAAGTGCGTTGCCGGCCTTTCAGGTACGCTCTTTTCTTGAAGGCTTGAAGGTCGCATCGGTCCGGAAATACTGCCGGTGACAATTTATTCCACAGTTCAGTCGTGCGAGGCAGGAAATTTCTAGGGGCACGTATTTGAATATCGAAAGTTAATATATCTAAAGTTAAAAAGTCGACGGTCAAAATATCGAAAATTTAAATATCGAACGATCATAAGGTCGAAATTCAAAATATCGAAAGTATGCATTATCGAATGGTACAATTATCGAATGCTTAAATTTCGAAAATCGGAATAACGACGGATAAAATATTGAAAATGGGAATCTCGAACCATTCTAAGGTCGAAATTCTAAGTCTATATTACCGAATGGTACAATAGTCGAATACTAAAATGTCAATATCTACAAGTGAAATATCGTAATATTATTTCGTTGGCTATTATAAAATATCGAAGGCATTTCGTATGGTTTTAGATTAAGACCCACTGCCAAACTTGATTTTGTAACCGCAATTTGGTCATGCAACGGCTCCGGCACTACGGCGAAACGAAGCTCATGCACCCACGCGGCATTCCAGCGGGCGAAGGCTGCCGTCCCTCTGCGCGTCCGGGCTTGTAAGAACACTACACTAGGGGTAGGGCAGACAGTGGCATAAAATTGTCAGTCTTAATGTAAAAAAGTAAAATATTGTATAAGCATTATGACGCTCCACTCGCTTTGCTCGCTCCGCTATACATGGTCATAATACAAACCTAACCTAACCTACAGTTTTCGGTGTTTGATCCAAGTTTCATATTGCAAGGATTTTGACGCTCCGCTCGCTTCACTATACATGGTCACAATACAAACCTAACTTAACCTACTTTTTTTAGACTGTGACAAAATGGAACATGGGTCAAAACTCTAAACTATAGGTTAGGTTAGGTTTGTATTGTGACCATGTATAGCGAAGCGTCAAAATGCTTGCAATATTTTACTTTCTTACATTAGGACAGACAATTTAAAAAAGTAAAATATTGTAAAGTATTTTGACGCTCCGCTCGCTTCGCTCGCTCCGCTATTCATGGTCATAATACAAACCTAACCTAACCTACAGTTTTCGGTTTTTAACCCATGTTTCATATTGCAACGATTTTGACGCTCCGCTCGCTTCGTTATACATAGCTACAATATAAATCTAAATTAACCTACTTTTTTTTAGAATTGCGACAAAATGGAATTTGGGTCATAAACCGAAAACTGTAGGTTAGGTTAGGTTTGTATTATGACCATGTATAGCGAAGCGAGCGGAGCGTCAAAATACTTGCAATATTTTACTTTGTACATTAGGAGAGACAATTTAATGCCACCCGATTTAGATCCCAGCCGTCGATATAATGAAGGTAGACATTAAGATAGTTCGCAATTTCAATTTTCGATATTATAAACGTTGGTTTTATGATGGTTGATATTTTATGTTTCGACATTAACATATATAGATAATTCGACTGTCGATATTTTGAATTTTCGATATTTTAGTCGTTCAGTATTTCAGTTTTATTAATTCCAGTCATCGATAGAATGATAAAAAGAGATTTAGATCGTTCAATATTTAAATTTTCGATATTATGACCGTCGACTTTTAAACTTTAGATATATTCATTTTCGATATTCAAATACGTGCCCAATTTCTAGCAAAACGCACAGTAATGGACTGCCAACCATTTAAATGGTGGGGATGGAAATATTATTTCGTAGGAAGCTGGCGGAAAGATGCGGTAGGGATCAATCCAAACAATTTCTCGGAGCACTTCCCGTTAAACAAGCGATAGAGAATGCAGAGCGAGGCTACATCTCTTCGCAGTGCCAAGGAGTCAAGCCGATCTGAAATACGCTGGCACCCGACGATACGAGTCGCTCACTGTTGAATGCGGTCTAGTGGGAGAAGCTGTGAGCCATATGCCAAAAAATCCGTTTTCCCTATCCTCGTTCCAAAACACTGACATAATGGCAAGAATACGGTTACCTACAGAAGTGTGTACAACAAACATACAGAACATAACTAATAATTCTTACAGGAAGTTGGGATTAGACGTATTGGGAACGAGTAAGTATTTAGGAAAATAATGTTTAGTAAATGTCTTCGTCAAGCAACTGCACTTTATATGAAAAGGTTTTTAAAGCCAAAAAATAATGACGTAAGTGTTTGGGAAGTGGAAGATATGGATTTTTTTATTTTGTTTAAGAATTCTGTAAAAATAGTTATTATGGGAACAGGAACACTTAAGATATGATGATAAGGGGAACAGAACTTTTGGGAACCGCACATTTCGAAATAGTTAATGTTACTTAGAAACCTTTCGCTGTGGCATAATTCCTCAAACTTGTTTATCTCCGTAAATTTTATTTATTGCTGTTTTCTAAATTTGACTCCGAGCAGTATCAAAACAACAACCTAGACCCGTTAATCAAAAACTGACTTGCCTTAAAGGTACTAAATACCAGGGCAAGAAAATTCCTTAAAAAAAAACTGACTGGCACAAGCTGCGAGCTGCCAGATTCTGATTAATAATAATAACAAATATGATATATGCATATCAAGATATCGAAGACAATGCTGTGGATCTAGAACTAGATTTAGTGACTTCATGAAGAATGTTACCAATGCGAATATCAGAAGGTAGATGACGATATATTTCGCACTTTGAATATTACTGGCTATTTGATACTTCTAATACTTACTTACAAGCTTACTCCTCTGGCTCCAATACAAGTGCCCGCCACCGGTCTCGGTCTCATGCGGTTTCCCACCAGTCGACAGAACAATACACGCAAAATATTACAGACTATTGGATACTTGCCATACACACATAAAAAAATATTTTCCAAATTGAGAAACTTCCATCTTTTCCAATATCTGCTAAAAATCACATTTATCCACCCCGCCACAACCAAAGTCACAAACATGATTTTTACTGAGTAGGGATTATACGAAAATACCTATAAGCTACTCAGTTATGGTTGGCAAGTGTATCCGAGTCAACAATGTAAGTGAATGTCGCGGGCAAATATTGACGCGCTTAGCTGCACTTAGCTTATTGGACGATGTATAGGCGCTGGAAGGGACAGTAGATTATTGAGTCTAATTATTGAAGCAGAAGCGAGAATCTGCAAGCGTTTTGACCTTGGAGTATTTACAAATGGAGAGGCCTTCATGTCGTTTCACCTCTGCCAAAGATGTTGGTACAATGTTCCAACCATTTTATTTATAAAAACTACTTCATTCATCGATTATTGAAAGTCTTGTAATCGTTATTTACGCGTGACAAGCTCCGTCAAAATGCCTGTATATGCTGTGTATGGGTGCAAAAAGCATTCAAATACATCAAGCATACAAAAGAATGGAATATAATTTCACATTTTGCTTTTATTATACCATATTACAGCATATATAGCGATATATACATAAAACGTTTTCAAGAAAATCAGGCATCTTGGCAATCGATTACAAAATTAGTTTGAAAAATATCGCATACAATTGGTATTTCATTTTGACAGATCGAGAAAATCTGACGTTTAAAGTTCCCCATATTTAAGGTTAATAAGGCTACTAGCCTTTAAACTTTGCATGAAATTACAAGCAAATATCAGCCTTAGCGAATTCAGTATGGGAGGAACATCTACCTTTGTCTAATTATTAATCTTATTTCCTAATAATTTTAAGGTTAAATATTTATTGGTCCTGCTTACATACTGCAGTGTGCGCTAAACTGGATTAATGGTATTGTTGTAGTATGGGTGAGTACTAACGAGAGGAAAGATGTACTTGTAGTTTGATTGTTTATATGTGTGTTACCTCGCCCCCCTCGAAAAACGGCAGAATTTTTTGTTAGGAAATTTGTAAGCGATGCGTTCTCCATTACTAAATACTCCAAGGTTTTGACCGTCCGCTTCAATCGTGACTGTTAAGGATCTACCGACTGCGCCATGTTAAGGAGCTTAGCTTAGGATTAGGGGCAACTATTAAATACAAGATCAAGATGAAGACTGATCTTCTTTTATTCCGCTTATCCATATGCCCAAACATCAACTACCTACAATGACTCAAAACTGAAGAACAAGTCATTAGTCGGTAGACGCTGGAGGAGATTACACTAATCAGTCTGATTATTGACGCAGAAGAGAAAATCTACAAATGTTTTGACGCGCTTCAATCGTGACTCACAACTTTAAGAACAAGTCATGGCAACTCTGGACGAATATAACAAGAGGAATGTCAAAAACCGCGTCCCGATATTTACAGCGCCATCTATGCATAAGAACTATAATTTGCAACCTTTCTTTCTACATTATTACCGTAACTGTGCTTAACTTTTCTACCATGACAGTGTTTATTGTAGCTGTTTGCAAAGTAATTGTTACTGTAGTACGTTACGTACCCATTTCGGCAACCCCTTTTAAACTGTTATTATATATATTGAGGAATTAGAAGATGCCCGCAACTTCGTCGGCGGAAGAGAAAATAAAATACAACCCTATTTTTCCTAGAGCGTAGTCGGAAAAAAGTATCCTATATCCATTCGTGAATACCCATATCTACCCGTGTTCCAAAAATAGTTGAAATCTGTTTAGCTGTTTTGGCGCGATGAAGCCACAACAACACATACAAACATACAAAAAATCCACAAAATGTAAAGTGCAATAAAGCGTTTTTGTATTGTATTGTATTGCATTGATTGTATTGTAATGTATTGTATTGTGTCATGGTGAAAGAAGACCTTATAAATTGAAGATATCAAGGCGCATCCAGCCACTGTGTAGCGATGGTTGACCCTAGTGATTGATCCCCTGGGTATTTGTACCGATGTCTGGGGTTTAGTGTACAAATCCCGAAGTCTAACTGTTGCCCAACATTACAATCACCAATTTGTCTATTTATCTGCGCAAATTCACTTGTGTGGTATATTTGAATAAGCATGGTGACGGGGTGTGAAAATCAAAATTCTAATTAGTTTGTCAGTTATGAGATAATAAAACAATATAGGACACGTATTTTTTGCTTTTGCAAAATAATAAAAAAATACTCAGATAAATCGCATTAAAGTTTAGGAGGGTAACAGGTAATTTTGGTGCTAATGTCTAACTGTGTAATGGTTCTAAATGTCTTATTATCAAAATGTACAACGGTCAAAAAGTATGTAAATGTAAACATGTTATAATGAACTAAAGACGAAACAATGAAATGTCGCATAAACTTAAGAGCCTAATTGTATGAGAGACATAACGTACAAAAAGATAAACGGTCAAGAGCCCAAAATATTCAATGGGTTTGAAAATCCCTTTGTCAAATTGTACAAAAGTCAAAAAGTATATTAATGTCAACATGTTTGTGAGAAAAAACGACAAAATGGTAATGGGTAAAGTTGGTACAAGTGCCGGAATGTTTAATGGGTCAAAATGTACAACGGTCAAAAAGTATATAAAAGTAAACATGATACCTATAATGAACAAGTGACAAATATAGTTTAACATTGTTTTGTTATTATTGTTTAGTTTATTAAGAAAGTAGTCCCATAATAAACAGTTATAAATAAATAAACAACATAGTTAATTCTATCGTGAAAACATTTCAAGTAGAGCACATTTAGTCAATCGCGTCTTGTACATTTCGGCCACAGAGTATTCTGTCCCGAAAACTTTCTGACAAACTGACATTTAGGCCGTAATTAATTCTATCGTGAAAACATTTCAAGTACAGGACATTTAGACAATGGCGTTTTGTACATTTTGGCCACAGAGTATTCTGCCCTCAAAACTTTCAGACAAACTGACATTTTGGCCGTAATTAATTCTATCGAGTAAACATTTTGACTAAAAGAAATGTTGTCCATAGCATATTTTGGCTTTAAAATATTCAGACATAATGACCTGGTGGCACAAACATTTTGTACTTTTTGACAAAATTACATCTCAACCTTTTATGCATTTTGGCATTTCTACTAAAATGACCTGTTACCTTTAGGAGTGGGGGCTCATGACGTCACTCCTAAGCTAATTTTGTACTTAGGACTTTCGTCACGCGGGGCTTTTTTTTTGATTGCGTAAAAATACGTCCCCATTATTTTTTATTAATCTACAAGACGGACTAATTATTAAAAGTTAGTCAAGATCCGTATTGTTACACAAAGTTAAAGTTACAGGGCTATTAGGACCGAGCGCGACGATAGCCACGTGACAGGCGGCCATTATGGACAATATTGTCACCGCTGTCAAACAAGAAGTAAGTAAATATTGTAAAAAATATTAGTGAAATCTTGTGTTATTTTACTATATTACACAATTCACAACAACACATCTAACCAGGACCATATTTTTATCTCAAAAACGATTAGAAAATGTTTACTGCAATATGGATTTGACAGCTCAAGTCAGCGACAAAAATGACAATTTTAGCCGTAGCGAGCGCTGTGATCGTTTAGGCTACCCCCTCCACCCGCTTTGCACTCTGCCAATAGTAACATCGGCTCTCTTGCATTGAGGACCGCTTTAGCTCAGCGGTAGTGGCGTTATCTACGAAGCTGACGGTACTGGGTTCGAATCTCGGTAAGGGCAAATATTTAAGTGATGAGCATAAATATTTAGGCCTTGGATGTTGCCTATGTGTTAAAATGAAACCTATCTGTTAAAATGTATCTTCGCCTAGGACTCATCATACATATACTTAGTTCGATTTGTGTAAAATACTTCCCTAATATTATTTTTTTTATATTTTGACTTACTACTTTTTCCATTTTTCGATAGTTTCTACGTCCTACACGCATTATTTAAATGAGTGATAATCGCAAGCGAATATTATCATAATATATTATTTACGACGTTAGGAAGTCCTTTATAGGGTTCCGTAGCCAAAGGGTAAAACGGGACAATAATTATATAAAACAGTATAATTGTATGTCTGTCTGTCTATATCAGTAACCAATATAAAATGATCGAACACCGCTTATATTTCTCTTAGGAGTAGGGATCTGCTAATACCGGATTTTCATAGATACGGCCGTTTGTAGCTTATATTTTGTAAGGAACCCTCGGTGCGCGAGTCCGACTCGCACATGGCCGGTTTTTAGGTAGGTACATTTCTAGCGTTATAATTACACTCCCACCCCGCCACAGCGAGCCATCAACTAAAACATTACTTCGAAACTAATCACCGAAACTGTCATCCATTAAACTTCTTTACCAATGACACCCCAAAGTAACATTAAAGCAGTTAACAAAACGAAGTAACAATTCAAAATTAACAGCACTTTGGCTACGATTAATAAAATGAATTCATCTCGCTATTAAGATTTAAAACGTCCCCCGCGCAATAAAAATAGCAAACTCAATCTACTATAATAACTATTCATAACGCATTTTGTTTCTCTCTCTCATGCCAATGGTTGTGTAAGAGAGAAAGGGATGGTTGACGTCATTTGTCTAAGTTTTAGGGGTATCTGTGGAGGAAAATGTTGATGGTTATCTCAAATTTACGCTTGACTTGAGATATGTATAGAATTTGGAATTGTTGGCTCATGCATTTTAGGAGTATAAATACAGTAAAAGTAGTATCTGCGCTTGGTATTATTTGATTACAATACAATACGATAACTCTTTATTGCACGCCACTCAAAATAGAGTACAGAAAACAATACATGCAAGGAGAGGTAAACAACAGTCGGTCTTATCACTAAACAGCAATGAGACCGATTGTCGCATGATGTTGATTCATTTTGACCGTCGAGACCCTGCGTCTGCGGGGTCCTAGCGCATTAAGCCTCTTCAAAGACATTTCGAAGAGGCTTAAGGTGCGTCCACATTTGTATCATTTGCCCAATCAGATCTTCGTCCCTAGGCATGATCGCGTATCACGATCACGCGTTTGGACGTTGCGCCGATCCGATCGCTCAAAATCCATGTTGCCACGCGTATCACACACTTAGATCGGTCAAGCGCGGCGTGATCGCCGCACCGACAGTGAGCGTCCAAGCAGCGCGATACGCAGTCATGCCACGCCACGCTGATCGGATACGATCAAATGAAACAAGTGTGGACGCACCTTTACAGACGTTACCGGCGACCGGACATCTAGCGGTTTCTTCGCTCAAAGAATCAGTTTGGCGATTCAGCGAGGGAACGTCGTCAGTATCTTAAAACGTAGTGATTATATTCTTATTGAGTATCTTCGGTACAATGCCGCAGGGGGCATTTTTGCTACTTACTAGATTTTTATTGATTTATTTATTTATTTATTGCAGTCATGTACATTTCGCAACACCTTCTTAATGTCTAAACTTATTGGGCACTTGGATTGGATACTTTATAAGGGCATGGCAACATATAACTATCAAAGCATGCTAAATTCGCAATACCGCAAAATCGCATACAAACATGCATTATAATATATCTGTACACTTTAAAATAATCAAATGAATAAATCAACTCTCAGTGAAATTCAAAATAATAATAATAATTACAGGTAATAAATAATGTGTACAAATGTCAAATTGATAACATACAATTTTAATTTCATCAGAGATACTTACAATATTTTAGTTCAGATGTCTTAAGTCTAGCGTTACCTTACATGTTTATATGACCTTTTTTAGTCATTTTTTAGTATATAATAGGCCTTAGTCTAGTCTTAAAAGACCTTTATTAAGTATTTTGGAAAGTTTCGCTAAATTGCACATCAGTAGATGTACTTACTTATCATTTGGCGCAGTGACCCAAAATGTGTCTTGGCCTCCGATACGAGTGCACGCTACTGTGGAATAAATTGCCGCTAGCAGTATTTCCGGACCGATGCGACCTTCAAGCCTTCAAGAAAAGAGCGTACTCCTACCTGAAAGGCCGGCAACGCACTTGTGACTCCTCTGGTGATGCAAGTGTCTATGGGCGACGGTGATCGCTTACCATCAGGCGACCCGTCAGCTCGTTTGCCTCCTATGTCATAAAAAAAAATCTGCGGCGGCCAACCGGGCGTCTCCCTTTCGGTTTACTCTGATAGGCTCTTTTGACGGCACGGTCTTCACCCAAGTCGTTCCAGGTGACCAAGTTAGTTTAGATTTAGTTAGCTTTATTCCGTTTTAGTTTAATATTGTTTTTAGGTTTAGTTTTCTTTTCTTCACGCTTAAACCGCTGAACCGATTTGGATGAAATTTGGTATGGAGATAGTTTGAGTCCCGGGGAAGGACATAGGCTACTTTTTATCCTCGAATATATCCCTTATCCGCGATAAACGCATTTAAGGCGGACGAAGTCGCGGGCAGAAGCTGTAGAAAATAAATAAACATTACGGGACAATTTTTATACAAATCGCACTAGTCACATTTATAAGCTCAATAAGGCTTGTGTTATGAGTACTAGTCGACAATAATATTTACTTATATGTACATTAAACACATCCAAGACTCTTGAACAAATATGTATGCTTATCACACAAATATTTGCCCTTATATACCGGGATTTGAACCCAGGACCTTCAGCTTCTCAGGTCGGAGTTTTATTGTAATCAATTGTTTTTGTGCAATACGAGTGAAAACAAGCCTGAAATAAGCAAGTAGGAACTTCTAACAAGGAAATATGTGTTTAGTTAAGGTGCGTTGGGGTGAAACGGAACGAAAGAAGTATGGGAAAGTCAACCTTACGAACTTTCCCCTGCTTGCTTACCCCAATGCACCTTATATGTTCGGATGGCATCAAATATTTTTTAAGAAAATACATTACAAAAATAATAGATATACATTTTATTTTATTCATCTTTATTGCACAACAGAAATAGTTATCGTACAAAAGGCTGACTCAATGTCGTACAGCAATTTCTACCAGGCAAGTAATTTAGCGGTTCGCGTATCTTATAAATATCGGAATATTCGTAAGCATAATTAATGTACCTAGTTTTGCAATAACCCTAGACATTATTATAATAATGATTATTATTTATTTCCGACCAACTCAGATCATAGTGTTAGTAAGTACAATTTTGTACTTATATATGTATATAGTATTTTTAGTAAAACATTCTACCTGAAACCTACCATAATCTAGTGTAGGACCGTTTATATAACGCCACATACACGAAGCTGGCAACAATGGTTCATGTACGGACAGTTTCTCCTGCATGCGACCATGCTCAGGATGCTGTTGCCGCTAGGGTGCGTATTTTCTCACATAACTTTTTAAGTCCTATTATCTGAAGTCCGAAAATATTTCTCATACTATTTTATATCATAATGATCACTCTTCATTTTTTTTTAATACTAACGATCGAAACTCATAATCATCAGAACTCATAAGATCACTAATCATACAACTTGTTTATACTAATATTTTTTTTCATATATTTTCTTACACTACTAATCTAACTCATAATCATCCGAATTCATAATCATCAAAACTCATAAAATCAACACTCATACACCTTGTTCATACTAATATTTGAACCACTACCAGGAAAATAGATTGGATTACAAAATTTGAACGAGCGAGCGAGCGAAGCGAGCGAGCAAAACCTTTCAGAGCAGATCCGACGTGGCCGGGTTAGGTTAGAAGGTCAGGCGGGAGCGAAGCGTAGCGAGCTCCCGCCTGGCCTTCGAGATTATTTTTTTCTGCGTCCCGAAAAAAAGGCTTGCTTATATTCATACTGTTTACATACAAGAACAACCCATATTATGAGTTCAAATATTTTCTGATGAATGCCATTATGAATAGGAAAATTATGATAATTGTCTGTTATGAAGTAAAACAGTTATGAAAAAAAAAATGAGTTAACATTTCTTAGTAATGACATTATTAAGAAAAAAAGTATGATAACTGACTGTTATGAGTTCCGATGGTAGTAAAATAAAAGTATGAAGAAAAAAAGTATGAGGAAAAAATTATGAAGAGTGATTGTTAGGGAAAAATCGGTAGTGAAATAAAAAATAGGAATAAAAAATTTATGAGAGCCAATATGGAACCTTGCCACTATCACGAGCTCTGCGCACCAGGGATGCACATCGTTTACGCATAGTGGTGTAAAAACAGTCTACTCGAGCCTCCGAGAACATCCCCGACGCACTGCAGAAACGAGGCAGCTGCATCAGCATCCTGAACGCGTCATTGTATTACACACGCAAAGCCCTGTACTGTTTCTGCGTATAACTCATCCACACGTTATACTGGTATCAGGTAAATAATAAAACTCGGCGATATCTTACTGCGACAACACGCGGCGCTGATTTTACTAAAGAAAAAAGCACAAAGTACTGAATAGATGTAAAATGTAAATAAACTAAAGGGAACAAACTAATACACGAAACAAACGCTAAGTAAAATATAGCATAAGCAGCCTTCCCCTTACAATTTTACCCGCAGTGCAAAGCGTGCCATTTCTACTCGCCGAAAGATGGCGCTAAAATAAAACATCCAAAATGTAAGTGAGGACAATTTGTGTGATAAGTTTAAATATTTTTTCCCGAGTCTAGGATGTATATGTATATAAGTAAATTTATCTATTAAATATATCGCCGTACTCATAATATACTTAAGCCTTATTGAGCTTACCATGGAACTAGTTCGATTTGTGTAAAAGTTGTCTCGTATTATAAAAAAAACACTCAAAACTTGGCTCTCAATGTATTTTTTAAACCGTTTAAAATGTAAGTCGTTTTTTTACTAACTACCTACTATAAGCATGTGGTCGGTTATAAAATAAAGCGTTGGGCATAATAATGTTGCTATTACATTTTAGCAGGCGCTTTAAGGTTTAATTTTTGCCCCTCCCCTTCACATATTCGTCCTTATTTTTAAAAATATATTTTTTAGTATTTCCTTTGCAATACATGTGGGCTGACTATGTTTAGAAATATTCCAAATTTCAAATAGATGGCGTAAGTAGTTTTTGAGATATGGCGCTCTAATATTCGGACAGACACAGACAGACAGACAGAGTCGCACAATAAGGGTTCCTTTTGTACTTTTTTGGTACGGAACTCTAAAAAGGGCCTCCAGCCCCTATTGAAAACACGCGATAAAGTTAACTAAAAAAAACTTAAATTTAAAAAAAAAAAAACAAGTACTTAATTTTTTTTTTATATTTTCATCCAGTTTATTATATTAATCACTTCTATCAAATATCTTGCTAATCTCTTCTAATCAGTACTTTAAGCAATTAAGTGGGGCCTACTTTCTAAGCAGTAGTAGCCCAGGGTTTACATTATTTCAAAGCTTTTACGAGCATATAATTTCGGTAAACTTTTAGTGTTTCCCATACTTTTGACTTACTCCAACACACCTTAATAGGTATAATTGACTAGAAGTCGCTTCGTTCGCGAAGGAGAAAAAGTCATAACCCCTCTTTTTTTCTTGAACGTACTCGGGTAAAAAGTATACCCTCTATGGATACCCATCTACATACCCGTGTACATACCAAAAATATTTGTTATCCGTTTAGCCGATTTGGCTTGATGACGCCACAACGACACATACAAACACAATCATACAAAAAAAAAATCGTTTCTATGACCTCCAAATAGTCGTTTTTTTGAGAGTCTTCAATGAACAGAAATGTCATCTTTACAACTTTATAAAACTGAAATGAAAAGTCTGTATATTGAAGATATTGAAATAAAACAATTTAACGGATTATATCGCGTATAAAAAATGAACAAAAACAAAAGCAAAAATGAACAGACCAAAATTTGGAGTTCCTAGCTTCAATATTGGCTGAGATCCGGTCACTTGTGCCACTAAAAGCTGAATATCTTGGAGACGAGTGCTCCGATTTTCATCAAACAAAGCTGAGAACACTCGGGATAAAATTATCTATGACAAAAAAAACTGCACTTAAATCGGTCCATCCGTATGGGCGCTACGATGCCACAGACAGATACACAGATACACAGAGTCACAGACACGTTAAACTTATAAAACCCCCTTTTTTTTCGGGGGTTAAAAATATACACTAGAAACGGCCGTATCTATGAAAATCTAGTATTCACAGAGTCTAAGAAAATGTATACCGCAGTGTGAGGGTGTACATTTTCACCTTAGTCATCATCATTGGCCTCTTGCATCTATAAAAGATGATTTAAACAGCGTCCAATAAAGTGCGGCACCGTAGAGTATATTGAATGTGTGCGGCACTTTCGAACGTGACTCGAAAGGCCGATTCGAGAGCGACAGCCTCGGCCGCATATTTGACATATAAATGTTGCACCTGTCGATGCAGGGGGATGAGCTGCGCGCTGGTGTCTCAGGTCACGCTTACGCGAAAGAGAAGCGAACCAGGCTTCATCATGTGCGACCACACCATCGCTCAGAGTCTTTCTCCACAAGTCTCGGTTTTCAGACACACTCTCCCAGTTTTGAATATCGATGTTGAAAGATAACATGTCACGCTTTGTGCTATCCTTAAACCGTAGCATGGGTCGTCCAATTGGTCGCTTGGCGTCGGCAATCTCACTCAAGAGAGTTATTCGTGGAAAACGAGATGGTTCCATCCTTTGCACATGTCCAAGCCAACGCAAACGACTTTGTTTTAAGGTGGCCGCGATGCTGGGCAAATGTTCGATACTAAGCACCCTCTCGTTTGTGACTCGATCCTTCCACGAGATACCTAAAAAAATACGACGTAGACAACGCATGTAGAAACTGTTCAACTTCCGCTCCTGCTTAGCATACGATGTACAAGTTTCAGCCCCTATAATAATTATTTATTGCACACCTCATGTAAAGGGTAAACTACAGGCGGTCTTATCGCTAAACAGCGATCTCTTCCGGACAACCTTAGGGTAGTAGGAGGCGTTATGAAAAATAAACTGAACGTATAATTAGATGGCGCCAAACAGACCTACCATATTTGTATGTATTAATATGTATACATTTATGGACTAATCGCATATTATTAATACATGTAGGTAAGGCATGCCATCTGAATGCGGCGCCATTTAAGTCTTAGGTAATAAAATGGCCTAAGTTAATAACTTCTGCGTATATGAATTTAAACCGTTGCTATCAAATACAGAGTACAAAATAAAACAGAGCTTTTATAGCTACAGTTCGTTATTAAAGCGCGAGCTATGTTTATTCAAAAGATGCCTCTGTGACAACGTAACTATGGATGACCTATTCTGTACTAAAAAATGTGCACAAATTTGTGTTTAAAGCTTCAAGAAGCAATCATCATCGTCATCATCATATCAGCCCATGGACCTCCACAGCTGGACAAAGGCCTCACCCGGATCTGCACAACGACCGGTCGCGCGCCGCCTTCATCCAACGGTTTCCCGCGATCTTCACCAGATCAGATTTATAGTCAGGTATTACTTATACTAAGTTGCCTTTCCGGCATTTTGGTTATGGTATAGGGGTATGCGACCCCGGCTCCCCGAGCTGCTTCTGGCTCATACATAGTCTTCCGGGACAGTAGTATCCTTTAACCCTTTCTCCTGTCTAAAGTCGTACAATTCCTTTCTTTACCCTGTTAGCCTTCCTCCTATTCCACCAATCCAAGGTATGCCGTGCCGATGGATGCGTGGCTACAGGCAAGTCTAGTCGTAAGCGAGCCGAATTGCCCTGGGACCGGTGACCCCAGAATAAGGCTAAAACCTTACCTGGTATGCGGGGCTCTGCTGGGGTCGAATATTTTATCCCTAGCTGCTCGTGGGAACGCAAATGGCGGCGATGTGGTTCGCAACCCATCACGTCTCGGTCCCAGCGAGAGCGAAGAGTGCGCTATGGAGAGCCGCTTTGCTACGTTAAATGTAAGGGGAGGAATTAATGATAAAATAGATGAACAAACACACAAAAGCGAAAGGGTTGTGACAGCAGAAAATGAAGAGATTAATGAATGTTGATGAAGCGGCAGTTGTAAGCCAGGACCGTAGCAAGTGGAAGGAGGTAGTCTCTGGCTACCCCATAATGAGAAAAAGCCGTGATTGTATGTATGTATGTTCACCAGATCATCAGTCCATCTTGTTGGGGGCCCACCACGCTGCGTCGATCCTGTACGCGCTCGCCACTCGAGAACCTTTATGCCCCAGCGGCCATCGGTTCTACGAGCAATGTCCCAATTCCCCGCCCACAAAAAGCAAGCAAGGTTCAATTCAAACTCGTATACATTTTCACTTTCAGTCAAAATAACCGACGCCTTCAAAATCTCGAGCTTCCGGATCCTAAATTGGAAATAAATAAGAACGATCCATATTATACAGCAATAAAATTGTAAAATAAAATTCATCTAAATATAAAAACTATAGAATCTGACTCGGCCTTTAAAAACAAATTGAAAAGTGTACTATTCTGTCATGGATTTCATGGGTGATTGAAATATCTAGGACGTTTTATTTACACCAACAAATAAAACTATACCTCAGACATAGTATATGTATAGATTTAAGTTAATTTTATACCTAATAAAAATGTTTGCTACACCCGACAAGGGTCCTTGTAACTAGACTTAAGTCTGTAACTTGGTTGCAATAAATATCTTATCTACATATTTTCAGCAGATACCTTACGGTAAGTATAACTATGAAAGTGAGCACTTTGTTACCTATATGTAATTTATAATCTTGCTACGCAAGCATTTATAAACTTGAAACAAAAGACAGATCTATTAAAAGGAATCTAGGTAACAGAGGCGTGGCGTCAGGAAAATTAAAAGGGAAGCCGAAGCGTATTCATATATTTACTCATATTATAAGAAAGAGGTGGTTATAAGCCTTTCCTTGGGCAACCCGGTAGGAATCGGCTTATATGGACACCACGCCACTGCTAGGCAAGAATGTTAATTTAAACACAGGCCGACGACTTTTCTGATTTCATATCTGTCAACGACTATTTTATTACTATTGGCTCGCGAGTTTTTAACCCCCATATCGCAGACATTTAAAAAAAACCCAAAAAATGAATCCATAAAAAAAACATATTACCTAATCATCGAACCTAATCACAAAATTTTCACGAGCATCGGTTGAGAAATGTTACCTGTAGAGAACAGCTCGGATGCACAGCTTACACCGGACAGACAGACAAACGGAAGCATTTTTGCCCAAGCTCAAACGGAGACGCTTCGCTCAGCACGCTCGCTCGGTCAATTATGTATGTCAACCAAAGAAACGTCTACTCGGATTCTGCAAATGATAAGCCCAGAGACCTTGCCGATTGAACACATTCTGAATAGCTAACTTGTTTAAGTAACTGCAAAGTACCGCATCCCTGACAAGTCGCCTTTTAAGGTGATGGCCTTGTCTAGTCTAGGTATACCTGCGTTGAATTCTCTACACTGCCCAGGAAACGAGTTGGTAAAATAGGTTACACTATGGTGACAGAATTGCGCGAAATCGGCGATTACGCTTTAGCGTAGGCGGCAGAATGAATCAGCTGGAGTAAAAATCAATAGATTTGTCGCTTACAAAACAATTGCACGTCTCACTCGCTTGACACGGCGTAGCGAGCTTGAAAATAAATTCAAAGTAATAAATAACGTCATTGCTATTCCCGTTATAGAAATATTAGTCTAAATTGAAAGTTTGCATCACTAATTATTGAGAACTAAATTAAATTTAACACCGTAGTGAATGCAGCCACAGGTGATCGTTGAGTTTCGGAACGCGCCAGATGGCGCAGTGTATCCGTGATGTTATTACATCAATGGGGCGTGTGAGTGCTTGTGACATAAAATTGTGTTTTGTGATGTTTTAAACCCTAATGGAGAACCAAAACAGTAAGTACAGACAGTTAACTATATTATCTAACTGAAACAAGAGTCACAAAAATGTAGTGCTTATAGATAACGCGTAAAAATTGAGAATCCGTACATATGTCCGATCAGACGTATAACCCGACCGAATTTGGGTCGCGTCAACCGTGGTGCACTTCCTAGTGTTCCCGTTCTTTTGTATTCGGTCGGGTTATGTTCCCGCCATCTTGTGAGGAGCTTTCAGGATTTCGTATAAATATATCGATCGAAAGCTTTCCGTAACCTAATTCCGTTTGGTTTCTCGTTTGTAACTAGCCTTTGAAGCCGTAAACATGTTTCAAAAGCTTCTGTATCCATTATCCGTTTGTAAACGCACAAAAACGCTTTGTTGACATAAGGAATCTCGCAGTTAGGTCCTGAAAAAGTTGATTTCCGGTTAGTTTTTTCGCCAAAGCCCTGAAAAACTTAGATAAGTGTGTTTCTTCATGGGTTGGCTCAAGGTTTCGCTAGTGTTTGTTAGCATGTTTCTATGGCCTTGCCTTACGCGCCTACATTGGCAAAAGAGGTGACATCAGAAATTTTAAATAGATTTGATCACGAATACAGTGTTTTTGGAGCGCGCGTCCTCGACAAGCGAAGCTTGCCTTGCCTTTCATTTCAGCGATTAGCTCGTACTTTTGCCAAAAAACTAAGTAGTCGCTCGCAATCAGCTGTTAGTTTTTTTAACTAACGTAACGTAACGTAGATGTTATAAGGCTAAGAAACTCTTATTCAGCCAACTGATGTCACTAAAAATTTGCGGTCGAAAATCAATAATTTCCCCAACTACGTTATGGCAGTGCTAATCAATACTTTATCAAATCTTATTCGTAATCTACACGTTGTTTTAAGTACCTTAAACTAGAACACATTTGGCAGGTCTTAAGTCACATTTTACTAATTAGGCCTTCTACTGACTCTAAGTTTATTCTGTTTGATTATTCATTCAGGAAGCATACATAGCTATACTTAGACATAGACTATCTTCACACTACATAGTAGGTATGCTCATTGCTTACATATGTACATCCTACTAAATCATAGAATTAAAAAAAAACTTGATGACTGTCTGATATTTGAGCCAAACTAGAATTGAATGTCACTATTTTTGCTATGGTAATGGAATGTTTCCTTCATCACGAAATACAACCTTTTGATAAAAGAAGGTTTTTTTTTAAACTTGTTGACCTTTTGTAGTTATTAGTGCTAGTATGTATAATTTAATGTAATCCTCACCCTAGGAAAGAAGAAATCAAATACAGTTTACGGTTGCATAGTAAATTACTAAATACTTCATTATATTATTTGTTTATTACCATAATGTTTTAACCAGCATTGTTTAACAACTAATCAATTTTTTTCGTAGTATGATATCTTAAGGATAAAAACATCCTATTTAAGGTAAAATTGTATTCCCTGTTACATTAAAATAAAACTAATTGGGGAACTGTAACAAACCATAGTTTTTTATTATTTTGATAACATAGGAATGCTGGTATTGAAGTCCAGATATGATGCTGATTGTTAAAACCATTGTATTCTAATTAATTACATGCTACCGTTAATGATGTGGTAAATGATAGTTGATATTATTAGGTATTGGACTTGGTGTATTATTTATATTTATTTATTCCTAGCTGTTGCCTGCGACTTCGTCTATGTAGAGATGCAATCTATAGCCTGTGTGGTTTTCTTATGTCTAAACAGCTTTGCTGGAAAGTTTCGTTGAGATCCGTTCAATAGTTTTTAATATTAAGCGGAATGTACATTCATGAGCACAAACTTTCATGTTTATAATATTATTAGGGTAAGGATTATTAAGCATAAAGATGAAGTTGGTTACTGTAGAGTAAAATCAAACTTAAACTGAACACCCTTCCACTAACAGACCTATGAAACTTGTATTCTAATAAAGAGTAATCTCAGTGTAGCAACATTTATTTTAAGATTGGTTTTACTCTAGACCCTTATATAAATGTAAGTGTTTTTCTATTTGTGGCTTTATCCTGCCATAACACAGCGAATCAATTCATCAAATTAATTAAAGCTCTAGTGATTGAAAATATGTAGATTTGGCCCAAATAAATTATTATTTCAACATATATCTCTGCGAGAGATACTAATTTTTACATAAATAACAACTTAATTGAAAAAAATTAACTACACAAGCACATTCTTAATCACGTTTTCATTCCGTATTTTTACTCTCATAAGTACAATGTTATTTTTTACATTTGAATTTTTTTTATTTAATTTATTTGGACCTTCAACCATAAGCATACTTTTACACATTATTATTTACATTTAAAGCTTAAGACTAAGCATCTTATTACTTACAGAAGGACAATGCATGCACGAATTAGCAGTAAAATTTAACTATAACTAAATTTTTTGTAACTTACTCAACCTTAACTAATAACTTTAGCTAAACTTAAGTTGTGTACTGTTAACTAAGCCTAAATTGTATATAACCATTTTTCAATTTATTTCTTTGCCTTATTTCTTACTAGCAAGTGTGGCTTTAATGCACGAGAAGGTAGATGTATTCAGACCATCATTTTGCATACCAAAACTCAAGCCACCAGATAATCCAGTATGTCCAGGTCAAGGTGACAGAATATTTGAACTCAACCAACGCCTTTACGTATGTTTGCTTACCAGTTATCACTTAGCTTTTCACATGGAAACTCGCGTTTCTTCTATTTTGAGATATTCTAACAATTAATGTAGTTATATGAATGACAACCGGAATGATATATAAGTGAAAAACTTAAGTAATTCACCTGTTGTATGCACAGTACTAGCGTATCTGTATAGGCAATTTGACGTTTCATGTTAGAAAAATGACATAAGTTCCATATCAATTTTGTACACTACTACATACAAGAGGTGCTTTAAGTTTTTTAACTATACATTTTTACGCAATAAATGTTTCAGTTCACTAAAGTAGAAAACGACCTATAGTCAGTCTAGTATAGTCAAGAGCAAAAATATGTTTTGAATTAATCCTCTGATAAATCCATACTATCCATACTAATCCATACTACTATTATAAATGCGAAAGTGTGTCTGTCTGTCGGTCTGTCAGTCTGTCTGTCTGTCAGTCTGTCTGTCTGTCTGTCAGTCTGTCTGTCTGTTTCCTCTTCACGCATAAACCGCTGAACCGATTTGGATGAAATTTGGTATGGAGATAGTTTGAGTACCGGGAAAGGACATAGGCTACTTTTTATCCCGGAAAAATATGCTTATCCGCGATAAACGAATTTAAGGCGGACGAAGTCGCGGGCAGAAGCTAGTATGTACCATAACTAAGTGTTGGAACATATTTTTGAATATGTAATAGTTTAAAAAACACTAGAGAAACACGCTTTACGAGACTTTTCTAACAAATCTAAACTCAGCTATGATACGATGTTCCATCATGAAGTTCCAGTTCATATCTTCCGGCTCCATCATCAGATCAGTTCGACAGTACCGTATTATTGTATTGTCATCAGAACTACATACAGCTGCCAATTTTCATGACGCTACGATTCTTGGAAGATGGTTAAATTAGTTACCTTAGATTCCATTACATAGTTACATACAGGTCGACCTAATAAAAGCGTGTTAAAAATCCATATTTTTATACTTGACTATTTGACATATTACGTCACCCAAAATTTAAACTTTGTACCCCGCCCTGTAAAAATGAAATGTCGGTACACTGAAGATATTTTCAAAAAATGATTGTAACGGACTATTTCGAGATTACTGCAAAAAACAAATATTTTTTTGGATTTTTTCTATGTTTTTGTGGCTTCATAACGCCATATCGGCTCAACAGATTTCAACTATTTTTGATACACGGGTAGCTTGGTATCTCCAGATGATTATAGGATGCTTTTTACCCGACTACGCTGAAGAAAAAAAGGGTTATGACTTTCTCCTCCGCGAACGAAGTTACGGGCTCAGACCAAGAAAAAAAGCCGTTTTTTTGGCATGGTTTTGACAAGTCAGACAACTTCACACACATGATTTGTTTGTATTTGTATCGCGTGAAGTTGGCTTTGGCATGGTTTTTTGTGGCCTGAGGTTGCGAGCGCCTTCAAGTAACATAATAAAATAAGCAATCGATATGAAAACCTCCTGTTTTTGAAAGTTAATGTCAGCGTCGTCGATTCATTGTCCCACTTTTGCCAGAGATGTACTAACTACAGTAGCCTTCGGTAACTGAAAGTGCGTGGCCTAAGTGAAAGACTGTCCGCTGTTGCCAGGCGGGTCCCACTTGTTGCCACCAGTGCCTTTTCTTGGCTCGAGGGTCAAAATACTAAGGCCTGCGGGGGTCAAAAAAGAGCATTTAATTTCTGCCTTGAATTGAGATGGAAATAAAAAAAACATGCGAAATGCCAGTATCTATGGTAGAAATAAAAAAAATTATATCCATTCCTTGCGTGTAGCTTGTTTTATGAGCCTTTAAAGTTGGGTGGAAAAGTCCATGTTTAGGGTTCGAACACAAAACGGAACCCCCTGTCTGTATGTCTGTCTGTCTGTCTGTCCGTCCGTATGTCACAGGCATTTTACTCACAAACTATAAGATGTACATTGATGAAATCGTGTGTTAACCGCTACTTAGTTTGATAGTTAAATAAAAAATATATATATTTCTAGGGGGGGCCTACAAATTTTGCAGTAATCGCTTGATCCAGTGTCTTGCGCCGGTGACGTCATCATCAGCAACTACCGTTCGAATTCTCGATAACACGGCCTAATTGACTCGGTCGATCTTTCATTTAAGGACGATTACGAAACTCCGGTAATTCGGTTTGCGCAATTACTTGCAACAATCGTGAATTTTTAACGTTTGACGGTTATTTTCGTAAGAAAACTGAAGCTATGACCCCATATTATGATTCCAGATCGCTACCTAAGAATAGGCGTAGTAGTATTTCGTTTGTTTTATAAGCTGAAGCAGTTTCGTTATAATCAAACCCGTTGTTTTAAAATGAGAATGTAACTCCTGTTTGTATGGGAAGGTGAAATTCGGCCGCGCTTGCCGTGGACTTTTAAGAGCTCTTGCCGGTTGAGCAATTTCCACATCTCTATATTCTCAGCTTTCTTTTTGACATCCTGATACGACATGCTGTTTATTTTTCCTTTATTTGGCCGGATAATGAACTTGGTTTCCCTCTTCTTATTAAGTAAGTACTTCTTATTATTTTGAACTATTCTAGTAATAAATGACACCATGAATGATCGTTGATTCAGGGTATTCCTCCAGATGACTCATTATAAATAGTTATTTTAATGGTCACGTTGTATTGCTGAGAATGTTATTGTGCGTCAGACATTCCACGAAATATGTAGCAAGATGCTGAGTTACCGTTTTAAACCGATAGACTTTCTTAGAATTTTGAAGTTGATGACATTAATAGACATAACAGCGGACTGGTATTTATGCGATAGTACAGACATCACATTTTAGCCGGTAGACGTCTTTTGGAGAAGAAATAAGAAGAAACATTTCTGTGCATGGCTTGAAGAACTTGATAAGTCGTCAGTAAAGTCTGAACAAAATTAAACCATAATACTCGTATTCTAAGTTTAAATTTCTTTAGATGTATATTTCGACTTATCAAGTTCTTTACGCCATGCACGGATTTATTCGACGGCATACATAAATACGGCAACAACATATACCTATAATTTTCTCAAACATGCAATGAAATATTGATGTCATGTTTCTTATTATGTGAAGTATGAAGTTTCCGGTGCGGCTAGGACAAGAGGTCGTTAATGGAATTTCATACACATCATGCAGGCCTAGGCCGGCTCAGTCCTCTTTTTTAATTTCCATTCCACATACATTCGTGGCACAGGCATCATGAATCATGACATTCTGCCACTATGCGTATTAAAAAATAAAACTTCGATTTTTTTGTTGTTTATTTCATTGCATGTTTAAAAAAACACTATACATACCTCGGCGGGAAATATGGGTTTGCCCGCCTCAGACCTATCCGGCCTCGCTTTGCTCGGCCGTCTATATGTCTTCGGCCAGCAACCCCTTTCGTCCCGGACTCTGTAGTAATGTACTAAACATATAACTAATACTAGAAGGCGCCCGCAACTTCGTTCGCGGAGGAGAAAAAGTCATAACCCTTCATTTTTTCTTCAGCGTAGTCGGGTAAAAAGTATCCTATAACCATCTGGAGATACCCAGCTACCCGTGTACCAAAAATAGATGAAATCCGTTTAGCCGATTTTGCGTGATGAAGCCACAACGACACATACAAACATACATAAAATCCAAAAAAAATATGTTTCGTTTTAATGGCCTCCAAATATAAAATCTTCAATGTACAGACATTTCATTTTTACAACTTTATAATAGTATAAATCTATACTATTATAAAGTTGTATGTTATATGCCTAACGCATAACTGAGTTTGTTCCAGAGGTATGGGAGGGTTAAGGGCGGGGTGCGTTAACGGAACGTCAAACGACGGGTAGCTTCAATCGGGTGTCAGGCTTGTATCGCTTGTAAATTCTCACCCCTGCACCTCTAGCACAACTCTACGCGACTCTTTGACGCGCGACATTATATGTCTGTCTCTTTACTTTCAATACAATGTGAGAAAGACGGGTGATGCTATGTCGCGCTACAAGTGTAGTCGCTGAGAGTTGTGCTAGACCGGCTGCCGTGCCGTTCCCATACCTCAGCAACAGACTCAGAGGGGTTACTCCGAAACTCGAAGTTCGTAACGTGCTATCCCCCTTGCTCTCATGTTATCCTGTATTCGAGTGAGCGGGATGGCGCGATACGAACTTCGGATTTCGGAGTTGCCCCTCAGTTGAGCATTAGCCCTGTAGGTACAGTAGGTACGATTACTTTGAGTTTACCACTGACATATGCTTTTATTCCATTGGATATTCGATTTTAACACTAATGTAAAAGAGTTTATATTACTTACACCCTGTCTAAACGTCGTTTGTTTGTAATAGAAACTATTTTATTAGCGTTAAATTCGAATATCCAATAGAGTAAAAGCATATGTCAGAGGTAAACTCAAAGTAATCGTACTGTAAAACCTTTAATATCTAATTATGCCTACTAGATATGCCTCGAAATTATCCCAGCTGAACATAAAATTAGCTTGAAAGCCAGCGTCGTCCAGTGAGACCTTAGGTAACGCCACGGAGAGCTGTACGCACGACTGCATTTTTAGGGTTCCGTACCAAAACGTAAAGAAGAAACCCTTATGGTGCGACTCTGTCTGTCCGATTATTAGAGCGCCATATCTCAAAAACTACTTACGCTATGCCCACAGGTATTGTTTTATTTTTGAGATAAAAATAAAACAGACGAGTCAACTCGCTCTTGGCCAGTTCTTTATATTATTCCGTCGGAACTACACGTGTTCCAGATTACAAGCAACAAGATTAGAACATGTGTTCGATCATAGTTGTAGGTCAAGTTGAAAGAAACTTATAAAAAACAACAACAGTCATGGCACCATGACTCATCGCGCGTGCGCCGGCTGGTTACAGCATTAGCCAACTACAGGGAATCATTGTTTATTTATTTATTTAAACTTTATTGCAAAATGTTTCGCGATCAGATTGGAGACATTCTGAAAAAGGGCCAATTGAAAAGTACTCTAAACCTGCGAGCATGCATGAAGAGATTAATGAATGTTGACGAAGCGGCAGTTGTATGCCAGGACCGTAGCAAGTGGAAGGAGGTAGTCTCTGCCTACCCCGTTGGGAAAAAGGCGTGATTGTATGTATGTATGTATGTATTTTATTGCACAATACCAGAAAGTACAAATGGCGGACTGAATGCTATAAAGGCATTATCTACTAGTCAACTATTAGGCTAAACAGAGAAAATATTGGTGCGGGATATCGGTATCAAATTTGTACAAATTATTAATCATCATACTACATAATAAGTTTCTGTCGAAAATTGCATTTTTGTGACAAGCTTTTATTGCGGACTGTACTTTTATTTAAACATCCGTTAACTACTCATCGTGGCGATCTAAAGAGGTTTTACCTTCATTTGGCATAAACTTTTTAGTCATAATCAGCATTTGGCATATTGCATTTTTTATGAACACGTAAACTTTCCATGATTATTATAAAACAAACCTAACCTAATGCATTTAACAGGCTGATGCTTTAAAAAGTCCTGAAAATTCTACAGTTTCAGAAAAAAATGCATTATGCCAAATGATGATTATGACAGAAACGTTTATGCCAAATGAGGGCCAATGCCAGATATTTAAGTCTTATACAATAGGGCGAAGACAGTTATTGTTTGTAAACTTATATGTATAAAAACACAACAACAGTCATGAAGCGATGACACATCGCATGCGCCGGCTGGCTACAGCATTAGCTAACTTTAGTTGTAATCGCTTCCTGTAGTGTTAGTGGGATGTAAATATTTTACCATTTGACAATAATTTAGCATTCAGCAATACAATAAACGTAAAATGATAATCCACTCATTTCCATTCAAACCAGTAATTTATTTTAGCCTGGTTTTTAATATCATATTTTATAATGCTACTATAGACAGTGCCCGCAACTTGGTTCGCGGCGGGGTAAAGTCATAACCCCTCTTTTTTATTATAGTAGTCGGGTAAAAAGTATCGTATAACCATCCGTAGATACCCTAGCTGGGTAACAAAAATAGTTGAGATCCATTTAGCTGATTTCCATACAAAAAATCCGATAAAGAATTTTGTGAAACGAATTTATTACTTTTGATTTTGTTATATTCAATGTACAGACATTTCATTTTTACAACTTTATAACAGTATAGATGTATAATTTACATTTCTTGCCCAATTAATAAACAAAGATTGAAAAAATACAAATACAGCCCACTTGTGATTAAGAATCTTCTTGGAACCAGTGACAAACACTAATTAAATATGTAGGTATGTATGTATAATTTTCACTAAAGTACTTGCGCCAAAGATGGCCCGGTTCTTAAGATGGCCCACTTTCATCTCGTGCTTTAGTTCAACTTCCTCGGCTTTGATATAAAGTTGCAGTTTTATCTACGGTACTAACCGAACATGGGCGCTAAATTTAAACTCATTCGAACTTAAAAAAATACAAAATAATTGACAGTGGGCCATCTTGGGGGCAAGTACCTTACTTCCCGAATTAATACTTATCAAAAATTCGAAACAAAGAAAACCAGCCGACTACGACTTGAGATTGGGAATCTCCTTGGAACAGCGACAAATACTAATTATATATATATAATTTTCACTACTTTCCGAATTAATAAACAAAAATTCAAAACTTTAAGAAAACCAGCCGACATGATATTAGGAATGTCTTAAAAAAACGACAAAGACAAATTAAATATGTACAACTAGCTACTGCCCGCGACTTCGTCCGCCTTAAATTTGTTTATCGCGGTTAAGGGTATTTTTCTGGGATAAAAAGTAGCCTATGTCCTTCCCCGAGACTCAAACTATCTCCATACCAAATTTCATCCAAATCGGTTCAGCGGTTTAAGCGTGAAGAGGTAACAGACAGACAGACAGACAGACACACTTTCGCATTTATAATATTAGTATGGATTTTCTCTACTTCCCGAATTAATTCTGACATGTTGTGACAGTCTTTAATCCGAGCCATTTCAAAGTGATCAGACGCACATTGCGCCATAAATCAACACATACACTTACATCATATCATCTACACTTATTATAACAAGAATAACACAAAGTCTTAAAAACTCAAATTTTAACCGTAGTTACTTGTATATTAAGTGTAGAATCAAGACAATGAATGGTATAAGTTAGTTCTTTTTGGTTCTAAAGAACTATGCCTATTGTGCGGCATGACAGTTCTTCAAACGGGTTTCGAATTGGCAGAAAGCCAGATTTTTATTCACAAAATTTGTCAAAAGTGATGCCAGCTGTGCTGCGAGTCGGCACTGCTTCGCGGCATACTTCCGAAACTGCGGTTTATTGGAGTAGGGGAGACCGAGGTGAGTTGTGACAGAGGAGAATTGTGAATCTTCGATTTTTTGGAAGCTATTAATTGATAGTGAGCTCACAAGAGTGCGCGCTTGTTAGCTCGAAACTTGACCTAACAAACGCGCGCTAATGCGAGTTCGCTATCTGTTAATATATTTCAAGAAATCGAAGATGTCACAACTCTCCTCTGTCACAACTCATCTCGGTCTCCCGTAGCGCGGGGACGCGGTGCGCAAGGCACAATGACTGCGGAGATGATACCTAACATTGACACAGCTCTCAGAACCAGCTGATTTATCCCGTATTTACTTAATGAATCTCTGAATGAAGCATTGATTTCATGGAATTATCCTTAGGGAAACTATAGTTAAATTTATCATGAATCCGCAAACCGCAAGTACACAACGCAATTATCCTTTAGCGATCCTTGACATACTAACATAGTTGCAAATTTACATCACTTTTTACCTTATTTTTGTGAGCCGACTTTCAAAGAAGGTTTATAAGCCACCGACATACGATACTTTTTACGCGACCACGCCGCTGAGAGGCAAGGATTATGACATATTCGCCTCCACGGACGAAGTACACCTTCTAGTCTATTACTATTATAAAATTGTAAAAATGAAGTGTTTGTATGTGTTGTGGCTTTATCACGCTATAGGCTAAGCGGATTTGAACAATTTTTGGTAAGTACACGGGTAGCTAGGTATATCCAGATGGTTATAGGACACTTTTTACCCGACTATGCTAAAGAGAAAAAGAGGGGTTATGACTTTTCTCCTCCGCGGACGAAGTTGCACCTTCTAGTTTATCAATATAATTATGTATATCGTCTCCTGGTTTCTTACCCATAGTACAGTCAGCGAAAAATAGTCAGTAACATCTAAAGCGCCAAATATATCACAACGCATCCTTATTACTATAGGCACAAAGATGTGTGACGATATATTTGACGCTGACTTACCTCTGCTTAGTTTGCGACTAGGTCGATTTGTGTAAGATTGTCCCTGATCTTTATTCATTTAATTTATGTATAGCCAGATATTCAAATAACATATGTGTTGAGGCCACTAATAACCCGTTACTTCGTATTCGGTTTTACCTTGTTGTCAATGTTTATTGCCTCTAACGAGTTGTGAATGATGTGGTGACGTCATCGCGCATCATCGGATGACGTCACGCGTTAATCGAATGTAATTTAAGATATTGAATCATTGTGTCGGATTATGTATTATTTAGTTTGATGACTTATAACTCTTGTCATCATCATAAATTTAAGAGTCAAACTCTGGTCGGTGTAGCTAATGAAGCTTGAAGCTGTTTCCATCTCGCTCTATCCAGGGAGGTGGCTCCTTGATCTCCCTGTAGAATATGACGTAAAACGTTAACCGTCCCTTTTTAACGTTCCGTACCAAAAAGGTAAAAAAAAGGAACCCTTATGGTGCGACTCTGTCCGTCTGTCTGTCTGTCCGACTATTAGAGCGCCATATCTCAAAAACTACTTATGCTATCATTTGAAATTTGGAATATTTATAAACATGGTCAGCAAACATTATAAAATATATTTTAATTTTCTAAAAAAAAAAACGACCACCATGAGGGGGGCAAAAATTTAAAGTCTAGTCACTAGGTCAAGTAGGGTATCATATGAAAGGGCTTGATCTGTACAGTACCGAACAATTTATTTTTATTTTTTTATTCTTATTAAATTTTGTTTATTAAGGAAAATGTGGAATTCACCGAAGTTTACCATAAGAAAAATCTGGAATTTTCTGGAATTATGTAATTTAAATATCCCACGAAAATTATAACCATGCATCTACCTGTCTTGCTTTTTTTAATCACCAAAAATCATTTTTGTATAACCCGGTTTGGTTAAGTTTGCCCCTCATTTGTATGTGACGCCATACATACTAGAAGCAAACTTAACTCAAGCGGCAAGTTAAGTTGGAATAAGTGAACGTTTTTACGGAACCCTCAGTGCGCGAGTCAGACTTGCACTTGACCGGTTTTCTTTCCTTATCCATGGTCTTTACCTTCCTTGCTTGCCTTCGACCTTTCCTTCTACCATGTAATTAATAAAAGCGTCGTGTAAGCAGTGCTGGGATGTTTCGTGGCGTTGCGGTTAAAAACACCAATAGAATCGTTGTTATATATTTTTGGATTGAATGAATAAATGATTGATAAACCGTAAATTGATTCATAAAAATTGAATACAACCATAACATGTTATTAAAATGTAATGTTGTACCTATTCAAGGTCCTTAACGAGATCGTTCTAGACATATAAATGGATTTTTCACAAGTTGAGAAACCGTATAACGCCAGCTTATATGGAACAAATTGACATAGTATATGCTTTTCATAATCTTGACAATCGCGTAACATCACAGATGAAGATAATATGCAAGATTTTGAAACTTTAATTCCAGTTGCAAGTTGTTCCAGCTCTTGAATACATAAACATTTTAGCAAACAAGTAAAATTTATTTAAATTTTACATTATAAAATCTACACAATATGGATTAATCATTCAGTTATTCATTTATTCAAATAATAAAATATACAATGGCGACTCCACCGGATTACCTGTGCCTTAATGCCATCAGAAACCTAACTCTACTATAAGTAAGGTGACCAATAATTTTCCTATGGATGCCCAGCTAGTCATGTGCCAAAGACAAATGAATTCTGTGTAGCCGTTTTGGCGTGATGAAGCCACAACGACACATACACACATACAAAATAATAGCATGTGTCGTTGTGGCTTCATCACGCCAAATTAGCTAAACAGATTTCAACTATTTTTGGTACACGGGTATTCATAGATGGTTATAGGATACTTTTTATCCGACTTCGCTGACGAAAAAAGAGGGGTCATGACTTTTTCTCCTCCGTGAACGAAGTTGCGGGCATCCTCAAACGTGCGTCCACACTTGTATCATTTGCTCGTATCGGATTACCGTGGCGTGGCATGACTGCGTATCGCGCTGCTTGGACGCTCACTGTCGGCGCGGCGATCTCGCCTCGCTTGTCCGATCTAAGTGTGTAATACGCGTAGCAACATGGATTTCGAGCGATTGAATCGGCGCAACGTCCAAACGCGTGATCGTGACACGCGATCATGCCACGGGACGAAGATCTGATCGGGCAAATGATACAAATGTGGACGCACCTCAAAGTATCTCAATAAAGTAATTTATTTATTATATTTATTTATTAAACGAATCACAAATAATGTAACGTAACAGTAAAAAAAACCAAATCGTTACATTGATTCAGAGGTACTTACTTAAAAACTAATTAACTGATAGCTACAAGGTGTCTATCTTTCTCTCTTTCTAGCACTCTCTTCCATTCGTTCATCAGCCTGGCTATCCCATTCGCAAACAAATCACATTCAGATTGTAATGTAGTGTGTGGCACTGTATTTTCTTATATGTTAGTATCTTACCTATTCTATTCAAAAATTCTTTCGAAGCGTCAGTCCTTTGTTGGGTTACCTGTTTGTATGTGTGGGCTGTGATAACCTTTCTTTTCCCGCCCACTCAGACGCTTTGATACCTTTTCCGCTGCTCTAGAATGTCTGTCTGTATACATGTATATAACAATCTAATCTATACGTCTATCTATACTATTATAAAGTTGTAAAAATGAAATGTGTGTATGTGTCGTTGTGGCTTCATCAAGTTAAATCGGCTAAACGGATTTTAACTATTTTTGGTACAGGAGTAGCTTTGGTATTGTGAGGTGGCTCATATATAGACACCTCTTTCATATCCTGGCCGTTATTTTAAATAATAGATTCGAATGACCAATTCGAATAAGGAATGTCTTCTGTTTTTGTAATGTCATAATCATAATGTTAAAATATTCATTACTGATTTGGCTCTCGAAGAATAAATACGTAACGAGTTAATGTTGTTTTTACTACAAACTGCTACACTCCCACAGTATCTCCAGATGGTTATAGGATACTTTTTACCCGACTATGCTAAATAAAAAAAGAGGAGTTATGACTTTATCTCTTCCGCGAAGGAAGTTGCGGGCGCCTTCTAGTAAAGTTAAAAAAATGAATTCTGTACATTGGAAATATTTTCAAATAAATAAGTGTAACAGATTATTCGATTCACTGAATCGTTCTTTTTTTTTTTATATGTTTTTATGTGTCGTTGCGGCTTCATCACGCCTAAACGGCTAAAAGTAGCTGGGCATCCACAGACGGTTATGGAATACTTTTTTCCGACCGCGCTAAATTAAAAGAGGGTTATAATTTTTTTCCGTTCCGCGAACGAAGTTGCTTGCATTTTCTAGATTGTATTTAAAATACAGATATGTACCGGCTGCACCGACAACCAGATGACTTATCTACAATGTACAATGAATCGAAAACCGTTCGGCTTGTCCACAATGTCCGATTTTGCAAGTTTGATATAAAGAGGACAATCTCGAGAGCCCTTATAGGGCCCGGTGACTTTCGCCGGCGACCTTTCCGCCGCGTGGGACGCGCCCGCGCACCGGACGTGAGGCAATCGCAAGTGGAGCGCAGACGCCGTCTTTAACGCTAAAATCCCTAGCAATCTGTATACTCTGCATTACTGAACAAATTATTCATTTACGTTTAATGAGAGGCAAGGTAAGCACATACACACACTACGGAAATAATCCTATCTCTACAAACGCACACAAAAAACAAATCACCGAGAAACAAAAAAAACTTACCTAAATATATAGAAATTTCCTGCCTGGAATAAATTGTCGCCGGCAGTATTTCCGGACCTAAGCAAGCGACCTTCAAGAGAATACTATACTAGTGGCCGTTCGTCCATACAAACGTAATCCCCCGTTTCCTCCCTGGATAATTTTTTTTTTATAAATATAATCTATACTGTGCCATGCCCCTATGTTTTATTTTGCTTAATAATTTGTTTATTTTAAAAATTAGAGGCCCTCTAAAACTGCAATAAATGCCACCATCCGGCACCATAAGCACACGTTCAGTAAACAAATTTAACGAATATAAAAGAAAAACAGAAAACATAGAAGCATAGCCGAAGCCCTCGGTATAATATAGGTATGTGAAAGAAAAACTAAAATTAGTCCTGTTTTGGAAGAGGAAATAGGGTACTACGAAAACCTGTATTCGCCAATTTTTTGTAGGTCAGATAGTTCCGAGCTGCAGTTGTCCCTTTTGCATTGTAGTACGGGGGATTTGAGGCGATGCGATAGCAATAGTTTTTAAAAGTACCTAATTTCCAAAAGGCCTTTTGCTAGTATATCCTCTTAAGCCTTCAAGAAAAGAGCATAATACTCCAACCTGAAAAGCTGGCAACGCACTTGTGACTCCTCTGGTGTTGCATGTGTCTATGGGCGACGGTGATCGCTTACCATCAGGCGATCCTTCTACTCGTTTGCCCCCCTATAACATAAAAAAACCTAATGATAATTCATCTTATGAACTGACCTGATCTTTTTCATATTTTGGAAGAGGGGAATAAAGGCCGAAATACCGGATGCGTGCGCAGCACTTGCACGTGCGCGTGTGTGTGGTGTGCGCTTTGTATCGTATGAAATGTCATAGTAGATGGCACATCGCTTGCGTGGCGTGCACGTGCGCAGCGGTGTGTTATTTCTTATGGGTGTTCGTACTTTACAACGCGCACGCCACGCGCACGTCTACGTGCACGCCACGCACACGCATCCGGTGAAGCTTGGCCTTAAGGCCGTATTCTCCAGTAGTTAAATGCCAGACTCGAGGTGTAATTTTGACAAGCTTATTAGAAGATAAGGTTACTAATTAACTAGAAGGAGGCTTCGTTCGTGGAGGAGAAAAAAAAGTTGTAACCCTCTTTTTTGCTTCATTAGTCGTAGTCGGTTAAAAAGTATCCTAGTAACCATCTGTGGATGTCCAACTACTCATGTACCAAAAATAGTTGAAATCCGTGTAGCGGTTTCGGCGGTAGCTTCGGTAGCCGAGTGGTTCAAGCGTGCGACTTTCAGACAGGAGATCGTGGGTTTTAAAACGGGCTGTACTACTGAGTTCGGCGGAATTTATGTACGGAATGCCATTTGAGGCCTGTGCCCAGCAGTTGGACGTGTATATAGGCTGATGATGATTTCCTCCACCCTCTATAGGGTGCGATGACTTTCGCTGGCGACCTTTCCGATCGTGGGACGTGCCCGCGCACCGGACGTGAGGCAACCCGAAGTGGAGCGTGGACGAAGCTGTCCCAAGAGTTACCGAGCTTATCAGCCGACTGCGCGACTAAACATGCGGTTCCACCAGTGTATGGCACGGTGCTGCACGTTGTACTGCACATTTGGTGGACTCACGCGCGTCCGTGAACACGTACGTGTACCAATGTGCTGCATTAAACACACTCCATACTCCGTCTTACATCGCCTGTCATTAATAATAATCCAGATAATAAAATGAATAATAATAATAAATATAACGGGACAAATTTTACACAAATCAAACTAGTCCCATGGTAAGCTCAATAAGGCTTGTGCTATGGGTACGACAACGATATATTTAATAGATATATTACTTATATACATAGAAAACATCCAAGACTCAGGAACAAATATTTATGCTCATCACACAAATATTTGCCCTTACCGGGATTTGAACCCAGGACCTCAGCTTCGCAGGCAACGTTACTCCCACTGAGCCAAACCGGTCGTCAAAAGATCATATTAAATAGTACCATACAAACGAAATTTATGAATTTAGGCTAAAATTAATTAATTACATTTTTATAATAATGTATTGGCTGTAAAATATAATAGTTTTGTAACAATACATCGAAGAGATGAAAGCGGCATTATGTACGCGTTATTCTCTTACTTGAATATTAAATGAAATGTATTTTGTAGCAAATATTATTTCTTGGTATTTAAGTTGTTCTAATGATTATATAAAATTGTAATGAATAGTCGATAAAACCATATTACTTGAAAAGATAATATGAGAACTGAATATTCTATTAATCGTTTTCGATGAAATGAAAATCGATGAAAGGTTTGTCTATAAAAGAAGGAGATACCATTATTTTTCTCATTTTGTTATGACGATCCTTAGTGGGAGATGAGACTTTGTTTTTTGTATGACGATCATGATATGACCAAATCACGCAGGATGTTAAAATGGCGAATTTATTGCATCATATACCTAGAAAAATTCAGACATTTGATCAAACCCCTGAATCTGTTCAGTTAGTGAAATGACGATATCAGCCCAAAAAGCCAACTCGTTTTTTCATTTCACCAGATTTGTTTAGTGATTTGATAAAATACCTTTAACACGTCAGCGAATTGACGAAACAAACTCGCAAAGTCAACTCGTTTTATCATTTCACGAGACACGTTTAGTGATATGATAAAATCTCTACTGTAACATGATATAAGTGATTTGATCAAATGTCTGCACTGGTGGTGGAATAACATTTTTACTGTACAATTCAGTTTGATCAATCTGCATTGTACTTTAGACTTTTCACAGGAACATTTCTTGAACCCTTGACCTCCAAATGACTTAGCTGCAAAAAGCACAGTTTAGCATGTTACAGTAGAGCCTATCATATCACTGAACGTGTCTAGTGAAATGATAAAACGAATTGACTTTGCAAGTTCGTTTCGTCAACTCACTGACGTGTTTCAGAGGTTTTATCAAATCACTAAACAAATCTGGTGAAATGTAAAAACGAGTTGCCTTTTTGACTGATTTCGTTATTTCACTAAACAGATTCTGGGATTTGACTAAATGTCAGATTTTTTCTAGGAAAATAATAAAATGGATTCGTCATTTTAATACCCTGCGTGATTTGGTCATATCCCTTAGAGATATGTTCAAATCTCTGTTTTGGTCATTTACCTGCGACATATATACTTATATTATAACTTTGTCTAATGAAAAATTTATCGTGTTATTTTCTCGTGTAATAAAATAAAATCCAAATTAAAATAAGTCGTACGCCAAAGTAAATATTTTTTGTTTACTTATGTATCTTATCCTCATTAGGATGACAGCTTTACAAGTATCTAACAGCCAGCGCACGTAAGTAGAATATCCACACACTAAATATAAACAAATTGGATAAACGTGTGTTCGTATACAACCGTCGTGCGTTGAACAGAGGCGCCGCTGTCGCGTGCCGTATCGTGCGCTCGCGCATGTGGCGCGTGCCCAGGATAAGGCTGCGTACACATCGTTTACTTAATATTTGAAAATAAACTTATTTTGGTATATTTAGAATTAAACTTATAATTTTCAAACGGCCAAGTAAGCTCCATTTTTGTCTGGCTCTGTGTTTGACTGCTCTGGGATTGCCACCAGTTATTTAAATAATTAATAAACAATAAAAAACCATTTATTTCAGACTGTAAGGAATCCTTAGTGTGTAATTAAGACTTAAACAAAGATATTAGTAGTATATTATGGGTTTTAGTATTTATTCCGTCCATTGATTATATTTATTTGTAATTGTAGAAAAAAGAAGTCTAAATAAATTAAATAGCAGCGTCTAAGATTTTTCAGCCATTCATCTGCAGATAAAGCGCTTATTGTGTGGTTACCTTCATTATGCCCCTCTTGCCATATGGCTATTTCAAGGCGTACGTCATTTTACGTCATTTTTGTATAGTTTCCATCATAGATTGTAGGTGTCTGAAACTGCACAATTTTCATTATGTCCCTATATGTCAATGGACGTTCCATTATGGCGTCCACATATTATACTTTCTTTAAAATGTCAACTTTCGAGCAAAGGCTTCGGCTTTTCTTGAGATAGAAAAGGCTTTTCTTAAAATTAATAAGTACAAGGTGCCCGCAACGTAAATCCTCACACGAAAAACTCATAACCCCTCTTTTTATCTTCAGCATAGTCAGGTAAAAAGTATCTTATAACCATCTGTGGATACTCTGCTACCCGTGTACCAAAAATAGTTAAAATCCGTTGAATTTGGCGTGATGAAGCTACAATGACACATACAAACATTGAAAAAAATCCAAAGAAAAATATTTTCAATGACCTTCAAATAGTCCGTATCACTTTTTAGGGTTCCGTAGCCAAAATGGCAAAAACGGAACCCTTTTAGATTCGTCATGTCTGTCTGTTTGTCTGTCTGTCCGTCCGTCCGTATGTCACAGGCATTTTACTCAAAAAACTATAAGATGTATATTGATGAAAGTTGGAGCATAGGTATCTTGTGTAAACCGCTACTTAGTTTGATAGTTAAATAAAAAATATATATATTTCTAGGGAGGCATGTAACCGAAATTGAAAAAAAATAAAAAACATTAAATATCTATGTGTGGCACATATTTCGACAGTTCTTCTAAAAACACTTTAAGGTTTTAAGAAAAAAAATTGATTTAGTGAATATTTTCCGAAATATTTGCTCCGAAAGTAGCAAAAATTGTGTCCTCTATTTTCTAAACGGTATGTTCGAAAAATATGAAAAAATTTACAAATATAAAACTTAATAAATACTTCCAACGAAAATTGTTTTCAACATGATCGGACATACCGTTTTTCAGTTATTGCCAAAAAACTGCGCTTCTCAGCAAAAGGACCTAGGTGCCGGAGAGATACGCTCTTTTGTTAGTGTTTTTTTTTCATATTGTATTTCTTTTCATCTGAAGTGCATTTTTTTTGTATAATCGGCTGCGGAACCCTTCATGGGCGAGTCCGAGTCGCACTTGGCCGCTTTTTTCTTTAAATATCCTCTATGTACAGACACTTTATTTTTATAAGTTTATAATACTATAGAATAGACTAGATACTAGAAGGCGTAAGACGTCAGTGGAGGAGAAAAATACTATAACCCTCCTTTGATGCAGTCAGGTAAATATATTTTTATTTATTTATTTATTTCAATTATAAGTTTACAATCAACACTTACAGTAATAGCCAAGCATGCTGATTAACTTAGTATACATGTTGATGCAAAAAAAAACACATTACACTGTAATTAAGCTAGGCCTAACATTAGACTCCAAGTAGCCGGTAATCGAGGACATGAGCCTGGACTCGGAGCTAGATAATATATCTAGATCGGTGTCACTGAGTAAGATGTCATTGTGTAAAGCTAGCGCGTGATGGAGTGGAGAGTGAGAGTGGCTCCGCGTACGCGTTGGCGGGACCGCGAACAGCGGGCGCTGCCGGGAGCTATATAGATACTTGGCATCTTATTGTGTAGACCTACCTTTAGACGCTCCACATTGTAGGTATTTCGCTACTGTCCCCATTGTCCTGTTATCAATCCGTTATTGTTGAATAGCACGCGTGTTTTGTGCTTTATCATTGTTGTGTCACAATACGTTTTATTAGTTCTCTGGCTGTATATAGAACTAGGGTTTGTGGCCTTGAATGGCAAATAAACTTTGGTAAACGTGCATTTTTCTAAGAGTATCATTGCTAGATAGTATGGAGAGGCGCATCATAAAAATGAGAAAAATAAAAAAAATACCACATACTATCAGGGACAAGACCAAAGTCACTGACGCCCTACGATATGCACTAAAACTAAAGTGGAGGTGGGCAGGCCATACAGCCCGAATGACTGACGACCGTTGGACAAGCCGACTCACATCATGGTCTTGTCCTAGGGGACATAGAAGAAGCGGAAGACCTATTGCATGTTAGGAACACGACGTCACAAAATATATTGGGAAGAAATGGGTACAAAAAGCCAAAGATAGAGACCGTTGGAAAAGTCTGGAAGATGCCTTCACCCTCACATGAAGGGTTCTTGCACATTCGTTAATTTTAATTTTACAATTTATTCTATTAATCTATGAAGGCAATTTACTCACTCAATGATTTCATTTTTAAGTTTGATTAGATAATGAATTATTATTTGTATTAATTATGGAAATTTAAAATGTTGTTTTGTATAAATAAATTAAATCTATGAATAACAACTTATTATCGCAACAGTATTAATTGTAAATATCAACCAATATAATATAATAAATATTCTTTGATAGAAAGTTTTAAAAAACAATTATTTAATAATTTAATGTTGCACATTTGATTTGTACCTAACCTAATTTTGCAAGAAATAAAGGCCTTTTTATTTTTTTATTTATCATCGCAAGGTGTAGGATGGCTTGGCGCGGTTCTTTTCGATTTTGCATCGACATCTTTAAAACGATACTTTTCATAGTCATTGACAAGCCTTATAAACAGAGCTGCACCAAACACATACCACTCAAAACAATATAGGGGCCCACTGTTGCGCGGAGAATTTCTGTTCAGTTTTTGTGATTACAATAAACTAATCTTATCTTAATTAAAACGAAAAAACAATTGACAATTTAACAATCGATTATTAGCTAAACAAAAAACAAAAGCCTTTAGCTGCAGAGTATGTAATATAATTTTTACCAACTAATATATTAGTTGGTAAAATTTATATCACATACTCTATATATACATTTTCATGTATATATACATATTCACGTTACAATCATTTTTTTTAGTGGCCCTTATATTGTTTTAAGCTGTATGTAATCATTTATATACAGAATATATATATATATACCGTAAAGTACCATTATATATAACAGCTGGTTACAGATGGGAAAAAATCCCACCCTACCAAAAGTGACCAGTGCAGTGGTAACAAGTTGGTGGTAACATGTGGGAATAACCCCAAATATAATCGACCGTAGACTATTTCCATAAAGCTTGCAAGTACCATTCAGCTGCCCGTTCACTATAAAATTTATTATGCCACACGTCATAAAATTAATTATATTATTATTATATATTGTTTTATTCTGTAAACATTACGTGGAAATAGTCTACAGCAACTGTTTTGTAAACGGTACTTTGCATTGTCATCGGACCTACATTAATCCTGAATTCTCAAATGAAAATAGACTTGCAATATTTGAAGCCAATTTAAATATACAGTGACGATGAATAAAACATGTAATAGACAAGCTTATTACCAGTACTGTGAGAAATAAACTGGACTGAAAAATAGATTAGCTTATGTCACTCTCATAGACAAGACGAATAAAACGACATTTTATCCGTTAGGCTGTGGAGCATGCCAAAGAAATATAAAAAAATAGCTTCTGCCCGCGATTTCGTCTGCCTTTAATTCGTTTATCGTGGATAGGGGTATTTTTCCGGGATAAAAGTAGCCTATGTCCTTCCCCGGGGCTCAACTATCTCCATACCAAATTTCATCCAAATCGGTTCAGCGGTTTAAGCGTGAAGAGGTAACAGACAGACAGACAGACACACTTTCGCATTTATAATATTAGTATGGATGTGTACATACACCCGAAAAACATATTTCTTCTTTCAGACGTAGTTAGGTAGAAATAGGGTTTTTTAGTGTTCTCCAGAGTCTTACCTTCAACTTATACTACCAGAGGTATTATGCGGAAATCCGGTTCGTAAAAACACCCCGTGGTCCCATCTTGGGAGCCATAAATTTACCGTAACACTGAGTAAAAAACACTGGGAACAATTTTTACCCGACTACCATAAAGCAAGCAAAGAGGGCTTGACTTTTTACCCGTGCGAGTGAAGTTCCGGGAGCCTTTAACTAAAAAATAAGTGCATATTTCACTTTAGTACTCACCAAAGTTACATTCAATCTATTCCACCATAGGTCTACAAACGCCCCGAAATCCGGGTCGAACTAGGACACTGCGGCCCCAAGTTGGGCGCCACTTTTCCGGCGAGCGAGACGGGCGCGGTTGTCTCGCTCACGGCGCCGGCCGCCGGCGCCGTCTGGGCCGCGTCTGCCGCCGGCGCGGAGCCTGTTATGTAATGCCCGGGATGGCGTTTTTGGGATATGAGGTCCTGGTAGCTGGAAATTTTTACTCAAATGTTATATTGGATCTTTACGAATATCATGAGGTTTTATTATCACGATAACTGGACTCTGCAGCTAAGTTGTAGTTCCGTTGCTCTGGAGCGTGCGCCCCGGCAAGACGCAAGGCACTGGTTCAAATCTAGTCGGAGTATTTTAGGGATAACTGCTTACTGTCAAGCAGGTCGTAAGTCGTCTGTTATCATGTCACGGCAGGGCAGATGTACGTCTCAAAAAATTTATAATACTATTATTTATTAAAATCCATTTTCAATGATAAGTTAAAATTTATGTATACCGTTTTTATTATTTACTTTCATTTTAACAGGAGGTAATAAATACTCATCAATACGAACAACTTTTCCGAGGGGGACATTTCAGATACAAAATAAAACCGGCCAAGTGCGTGTCGGACTCGCGCACCGAGGGTTCCGTACAAATTGTTACTTACCCTAACTTTATTACCCGGTACCGGTTGTGTTAAGTTTGCACCTGATATATAGATGTGCAGGTCAAGCCCTTTCATATGATACCCCATTTGACACATTAGCTAGATTTTTATTCCCCCCCCCCCCCTTCATATTCGTCGCTTTTTTAGAAAATAAAAATATATTTTTAAATATTTCCTCGGCAATACATGTGGGCTGACCATGTTTATAAATATTCCAAATTTCAAATAGCATACGTAGTTTTTGAGATATGGCGCTTTAATAGTCGGAAAGACAGACAGACAGAGTCGCACCGTAAGGGTTCCTTTTGTACATTTTTGGTACGGAACCGTAAAAATAAAGTTACTCAAGCAAAATGTAGGGAATGGGAGGTTTTGTTTCCGTATCCGAAAATTGAACGTCAATAACAGACTAACAAATGTTCGTATGGACGAGTCTGTTAAAATGAAAGGAAATATAATAAAAATACTTATCGTAAAACTGAAACAAAATATCTAAAGGCCCCTGCTTCATTGTGCCGAACATTTGGAATCTAAATACGCGTCCTATTTAAGTTTTAATTAAGAAGATTTAGCAACATGTGGCAAAAAAGGTAAAATCCTATGAAATATTTGTCTGACGCCTACGATGGTTACCCGTAAATTTGAAATCCCAGCGATATTATGAATAGAAGGTACATGCCGGTACCGCGGAGGAGAAAACGTCATGACATAAACCTCTCCTTTTTTCCTTCAGCATATGTGGATACCCAGCTACCAGTGTACCAAAAATTGTTACAATCTGTTTGGCGGATTTCGCGCGATGAAGCCACAACGACACATACAAACATACAAAAAAACCAAAAACATATTTTTCGATTCAGTCACCTCTAACAAAATAGTCCGTTACAGTCATTTTTTTGAAAATTGTTTTTATGTAGGTATAGATATTTCATTTTTACAACTTTATAATACTATAGATTAGTCGTCCACAAATAAAAAAATAATCTGAAAAATCGGCAAGGGGCTTTATAGTTAGGATTTATGTGTTGATCGAACCTCAGTTAGATTAAAAGTGTTATTGTGCGCTTGGGCGTGGTCGGAAGTTATTGGTTCACCGAAGTTAACGGTTTTGGGGCCGTGTTGCGACATGTTTATGGGCGATACTGGATTATTGCGTTTGTTGCAAAGATATACGATTAAAGTATTGTACCATTTGTACCGCCTTTTGGTTGACTGGTAGAGTAAGTTCGGTTGCACAGTGAGTTTCCGTCATTACCCTTTTGAGCGCCAAGCAGAATATAATACGACGACGGCAATAATATAAAATGATCCTTCAAAAATTAGACACAGGTCCCATCAAGGGCGTGGAAGCGATTAGCTATCGACGATTTTCTCGCCAAGAAACGAACAAAAAATATAGATCCTGTGTTAGTAAAAGAGACACATATATTAATAGTTCATCGCTGGCTGTTCACATCACTGCCGGTGAGAACTCTCTCATATATGTACCTCTTGTATTGACACGGAGTCTACATCTAAGTATTGTGCGTTTCTTGAGCGAGTTGGGCGAGAAAATAAACGATAGTTGCTCGCTTTCTCGCTGGCGGTGGGAATAATGCCTTAAATAGTGATTGCAGAACGAGGTATTGACATTATATCTGGAGTTTTTGAACCATGAAATTTGGGCAGCATATGCCGAAGGTGGCGTCAGTGGTACGAATTTTCGATATAGCGATTTTGCCATCTATGGCGGTCAAAAGCTTCTGCAATGTATTCAAAAATTGAAGGAAGGTATATCGACTCCGGAGATAAAGAATACGTCGCACTGCCTTTTAATAAAAATAATAACCTGGCCAAGTGCGAAACGGCCTCGCCCACAAAGCTTTCCGTACCACTGTATGCAAAACTGCCGAAAAACAATCTATATGTTGTATTTTTGTATGGTGTCAGTGCCCTTAAAATTATAACTTTACTTATCAATTTTTTTTGATATAGAGATAAAAAATTGCTGCTGCTACAACTGTTACAATTAAAAATATATCTAAAAAAACCGGCAAAGTGCGAGTCGGACTCGCGCCCCCAGTGCGTATACCGGACAAAATATACGCTAAAAACGGACGAATCTATGAAAATCCAGTGTTAGCAGTGCCGTACACAGTGTGGGGCCATTTTTTATTGGTTACTGGCATAGACAGACATAAAAAAAAACCATTTAGATTTGCGTTGACTGACGTGATCAAGAGTTCCGTTTTTTCCCTTTGAGGTACGGAACCCTAAAATGATTCCGTCCCTATTTTAAGTATGGTTGCAACGGCGACGATTTTTAAACGATATTTGTAAAAATAAGTACTTAGAATAACAAAGCATTTGCGGTTAAAGTGTTATGTACTTACTTATCACCTTCTCTTTCTTCCCCAGGTATAACTGCGATGTGAGAGAGACAGAAAACACGCCAAACCAAGTGCCTTATACATAGCCAACGAAACTGTGCCTTTATTCTTAGAAGATATTTATAAAACGAACGAAACGCGAACGAAGATATTTTTGTATTTGGTAAGTTATTTTCTTGTCCTTTGAATCGGTACTTTTAGTGCAACTGGGTTATTCTCTTTTCATTAACAACTTTAGTTTTTCAAATAAATAACCAATATTCAAGAAAAGATTTATATAATCAACATGCTAGGCATAAGTTCCGTAACCGTTTTATGGACTCTTATATACGAAAAGTCATACATGGATCATTATAGCCGTCAAAAGGTGGTAACGCAGCGGTAAATACCGTATTTTCATACTAAAGTGGGGACATCGATTACCACTGCGTTACCTGCTTTATAAGTATAAGCGGTGGCCAAAAAAAATAATAATTGAAAATGACAGTTTAACAATGTTATATTTAAGATTAATAATAACAATCTGAGTATCACTTTTTGCACAATATACAAAAAATACAGACGGATCATTACGAAAAATATAGTAAAACCTCAAAAAAAAAGAATATGACATAAAAAATGTATAATTATTGCTCGAATTCGGTAATGAAAAGTATTAAAATGAATTGTAATTCAGTGTGACGGGAATAAGTTGCACCGCGAGTTATCCTGTAGCTAATAAAAAAGTAAATAAAAAATCCTTTGGCACAATAGATTGTGGCAACACTCGGCTAATAAGAGCAACCCTTCCATGTCAATATTTTGCCAGCCCGCGTGTCACACGACGTTGCTCGTTTGCATTGCACTCGGAAATATCATTCTGCTTAAGAAATTTATTTAAAAATACTAGTGTTAATTTAACAAAACCAAGATCTTCAATAATTTCTATACCTTATTATTTTCTATACTATAATGTAGTTGGAAAAATTAAATGTCTGTACGTTAAGGATATTTTCAAAATAATGATTGTAACGGACTATTTGGAGGTCACTCAAACTAAAATATTTTATAGGATTTTGTGTATGTCGTTGCGGCTTCATCACGCCAAATCGGCTAAGCATTTTATAACTATAAACTAAACTTTCAATTATTTTTGGCACACGGGTAACTGGGCATAAGGTAATTTAACAAAACCATGATCTACAATAATTTCTATACCTTATTATTATTTCTTACGTAATATGTATATATTTTTTTCAGTAACATAATGGTTCATAAAAATAAAAAATCAACTCTGTTACTACAAATGCAGGTAGTAACAGAGTTGTTTTTTTTTTATAAACGGTTTCCAAAGGTTTTGTTTTGCGATGATTCTTGACAACACAACGTAATTGAACGAAAAAAAGCTTATTTTATATGAACAGAATATCAGCCCTGGGTGTAAGGCAACGTGATAAACAAAACCGTACGAATTTTGCCGTGCCGGACTTCGGTACCATGGAAACGCGAGCTACATTGACACATCCATTTCAAGTGTCTGGAGTAGTTTACAGTTTATTTAACATATTGCACTTTGACGAGTGTTTGTTTACATATTCGAGTTTACGGGGTGTGGGATTAGACAATGTAGTGTTTAAAATGAACAGAGGTCGGAATAGCTAGTGTCTATTGACCTCTTCGCGGGAGGACGTAATTAAGAGAGATTATAACCACCAAAAATTATGCTTTATTATTATTGAATGCGAGGTTTCCCGTATGAGTCATTATAATTACAGATGGGCCGAATACATTCATACACATACATAAAATCACGCCTTTTTCCCACTACGGGGTAGGCAGATTCTACCTCCTTCCACTTGCTACGGTCTTGGCATACAACTGCCGCTTCATCAACATTTATTAATCTCTCTATTTCTCGTCTATTTTATCGTTCATTCCTCCCCTTACATTTAACGTAGCAAAGCAGTTCTCCATAGCCCACTCTTCGCTCTCGCTGGGACCGAGACGTAATGGGTTGCGAACCACATCGCCGCCATTATGGTTATTGAAACTCATTGCGTTCCCACGAGCTGCTAGGGATAAAATATTCGAACCCAGCAGAGCCCCGCATACCAGGTAAGGGTTTAAGCCTTATTCTGGGGTCATCAGTCTCAGGGCAATTCGGCACGCTAAACGACTAGACTCGCCTCTAGCCACGCATCCATCGGCACGGCATACCTTGGATTGGCGGAATAGGAGGAAGGATAACAGGGTAAAGAAAGGAATTGTACGAATTTAGACAGGAGAAAGGGGACAGTAGTATTACTATCCCGGAAGACTATGTATGAGCCAGTAGCAGCTCGGGGAGCCGGGGTCGCATACCCGTATACCATAACAAAAATTCCGGAAAGGCAACTTCGTATGAGTAATCCCTGGCTTTGGCTGATTTGGGGGATGGGCCGAATATTCGGCATATTCGGCAAGTTTTTCAATGTTCGTATTTGGCCGGTTACATTGCAGGATATTTACCGAATAAACAAAGTTAATAACGAGCGTTGGTTGTTTCATAATTCGTCGGATTGACATCCTATTTCAGCATTTTAAGCAACAACTAAAAAGAGATAAATATGCGTCAAAATATAAATATTAATAAATATTATTTGCAAAAAACCGTAGCGTAAGTAAGGAAAACCAGAGTTGTTTTAGTTCAGTAAGCCCAACCGAATATTCGGTTCGATAAGAGCTGAACCGAATGTTTGGCCGAATATTCGTATTCGGCAAAGTCCGTATTCGGCCCATCTCTAATTATAATATTTAATACACATAAATTCACTCTCGGGATCAGTCCTATGTCCGACGAACCTATTGTATGTCCAATTTTGGGTTGTGGCACACAAAATAGAAAGTCTGAGATTAAACTACAACTAAAATCAATTAATAATGTATATGTAAAGATACAGCTTCTAAACACCTCATTATCACAATAAAATTATATTTCAAATAAAAAAAAAAACTAATTTTGTAATACCTAATGCAAGATAAGATGCATATCTATACTATTATAAAGTTGTAAACATGAAATGTTTGTACGTGTCGTTGTGGCTTCATCACGCTAAATAGCTGGGTATTTCCAGATGGTTATAGGATACTTTTTACACGACTATGCTAAAGAAAAAATGAGGGGTTATGACTTTCTCCTCCGCGAACGAAGTTGCGGGCGCCTTCTAGTGAGTTTATAAAACTGCCTATTTGGCTATATCGACGGCAAAAAGCGGAACGTAGTAACTACTAACTGAATCCATTGTCGGTTACTACGTTTCCTCGTTTTGCCGTCGATATATACTTTTACGAGCATAGTCCTGGTCAGATTTTTCTCCATTACGCCCCCCTTCTACACGCCACCTACTGCGTCGCGGACATTTTCCGTTGAAACCCTCTTTGTATGGATTTTGGAAGATTTAAGAAACATTGATCAGTTGATGGACACTCGTCCCTTTAAAAGCTAACCGCTGTACAGAATTTCTTATGTATACCTACACCTATAAACTGGATACGGTTGAAAACAGGCTAAAATATAGTTATTTGTTATGCAAGGCTGCAAAGTTGTTTAGCGGGAGTGCTTGATTTGAAAGCTGATTCGCAAGTGGTTCAACCACCTGTTTCAAATGGGTATGAAACAGGACGCAGTATGCAGATTCTGCCAAGAGGCAGAGGAGACTGCAATGCACATCCTCTGCTTCTGTGGACCACTCATGAGGAAAAGAAGTATCTACCTAGGGCAACATGTCGTGCCCCCGGAAGAGATACAACATTTCACTGCCCAAAGAATTTGGGAATTCCTAGACTCAACGGGCCTCAGTAGTGAACTCTAATAAAGGGCTGCCACAATAGATCAAATCTGGTCGAAGCGGCATACAGAAGGCCCACAAATCAACAATAATAAAATAAGTGGTTCAAATATGTTCAAACCTCAGCGTAGCAATGCCTTCAAGGCACGAGGAAGGCGCATACACACTTACAAAAAATCCAAATCAGTGGCCTTCAAATAGTCTGTTTGACTTTTTTTTTTAATGTCTTCAATATTCAGACAATTCATTTTTACATCTTTATAATAGTACTAGAAGGTGCCCGCAAACTTCATCCGCGGAGGAGAAAAAAATCATAACCCCCTTTTTTCTTCAGCGTAGTTGGGTAAGAAGTACCTATCCTATAACGATCTGGAGATACCTTGCTACCCGTGTACCAAAAATAGTTGAAATCCGTTTAGCCGATTTGGCGTGATGAAGCCGCAAGGACACATGCATATATACAAGAAACCCAAAAATATATATATCAGTGACCTCTAAATAATCTAAAACTTATTGTACAAAAGGCGAGCTTAATGCCATAAGGCATTCTCTACCTGTCAACCGAAGAACCCAGGGCGAAGCAGAAAAATTGTGGGTGGTTTCGGACATTTAATTTTTACAACTTTATAATAGTATAGATATTGGGGCGATTCCGTTCGCAGAAGAGAAAAAGTCATGTCGTAACCCTCTTTTTAGCTTCAGCGTTGTCCAGTTAAAAGTAGTTTTGTAGCATTCATTCTCGGATGTCCAGCGTTTTGACGTGATTTGATATGGACTCAGGCTAGGGGGTAGTCCAAAAAAAAATTATATCGATTTCTGGTTTGAACACCCATTTAATCTGTTGCTTATGGCTACTGATTTATCATCCTATAATATTGGCTCACTAATCGTAGTAGAAGTTGGTGATAATAGGTTGTTAAATACAAAAACTGTATGATTTGTTTTCTGTGTTGCTCACAAAAAAAACGCGTCTTTTAGTAATGTTTGCACCATAGAAATATGATTGGTGAGGTGTTTTTTCAGATGAAATTTATGAAAATTTGCTAAGTTGGCTGTTAATTGGTCTACCAGCCCTTTGAAAAGTAGTCTTCGAGGCGGGAAAGCTCTGTTTTCTTTCAGCTGGGTTTCAGAATCTGGATGTGTTTTATAATTTGACTTACATTTCACATCTAGATCTCGATTTTTCATAAATTTCATCTGAAAAAACAACTCACCAATTTTATTTCTATGGGGCAAAAATTAATAAAAGACGCGTTTTTTGTGAGCAACACAGAAATCAAATCGCACAGTTTTAGTATTTAACAACCTATTATCTCCAACTTCTACTACGATTAGTGAGCCAATATTTTAGGATGTTAAATCAGTAGCCATAAGCAACAGATTAAATAGATGTTCAAACCAGAAATCGAAAATAAAAATTTTTGGACCGCCCTAACTCAGGCTCATACATACATAAGTAAATATCAGGGTCAATTTTACACAAATCGACCTAATCCTAAACTAAGTAAAGCTTGTACTATGGGTACCAGGCGACGATAGACATAATATATAGATAAATTATAATACTTAAATACATAGAAAACATCCAAGAAGCACGAACAAACATTCGTGCTCATCACACAAGCACTTGCCCTGGCGGGGATTCGAACCAACCAACTTTAGTGATCTTGAAATAATATAGACATTCAAAATATGTACAGACATTTCTTTTTTCGAACTTTATACTAATATAGATGTGTGCAATTAAGAATGATAGTTGTGTATACGTATGGATTAAACTTCTTCAGCTAAAGCAATACTGCAAATGTTTATCCTAACATTGTCCCCTAACCCTTGCGTCGTCGCGGATTACTTCAGGCCCGTTGGCTCTCGCGCATCGCTGGGCAAATATTCATAATTGTCCACCATTTGTTTATCGATACAATAAATCGAGGGTTTTTTTATGACAACACAGTTTGCTGCATACAACACCACACAACACAGATCGTTCTTTCTCAAGGAGTCTTAAAAACGACACACGAGTGTCATTCTGAAAATTGGTGTTTCAAGTCCTTGATCGTCTGATATAAGTAGACACGTGAAGTAAGGGTACGTGTTCAAGAACACAGGTCAAAATACATTGGTCCGTCAAGAGGATTGTGAACCTGAAATATGGATATAATAAATGAAGTGGATTTGGGCGAGTTTAATGATAGTTTAAGATTAAGAAAGCCCCAAACAAGTGCGCTTTCAAAAAAACTTTGCGCGAACTCTTTCTTAGCAGAACTGCAAACTCTTAGCTTTTCTGATTAGCTTGTTTCATATGAATTTATTTATGTATATAAGTATATATTATGTGAATATGTATGTATCTAAGTATTTATCTTCATAATTTATATGTGTAAATTAGTAACACCGCCCACAATTATCCACCCTGCCTCAAGGTTGACTGGTGGAGAATGCCCTATGGCATTAAGTCCGTCTTTTGTACGAGAAGTTTTTCTTTTGTAAAATAAAGATTACATAAATAAATAGGTCAGCAATCATTAAGTAATACATATGTTTTAGCGGCTCAATCGTGTTCTTAAGGTATAGGTTAGTTTCCCTCGTCTCCATCCGTCCGTATGTGATAGGCATTTTCCTCATGAGCTACAAGATATTGATGAAACTTGGAGTATATGTCTCTTGTATAAGCCGCTACTTAGGTTGGTAGTTAAACAGACTCAGAAAAACATGTTTTCAGCAAAAATTAACATGTGAAGTGTGGCACATTAGCACATATTTCGACCGTTGAATTATTGCCGAAAAACTGCGCTTCTAATCAAAAGGACATAAGTGCAATGAAGATACGCTTTTTACCTGGCGCATTTCATTGTAGTAATGGCTACGGAATCCTACACTGAGCGTGGTCTAACATGTTCTTGGCCAGTTTTTTTGCTGTATCGTTAAACAAGAACTAAAAACGAACTCAACTACTTACTTACTCCGCTGGCACTCCAATGGATCTTGGCCTCCGATACAAGATGGCGTCAGCGCGCCCTGTTTTGAACATTCTCCTCTCAGTTTTCCGTATTCAGAGCGCGTAGGTCCTTGGCCTCTTCATCTTGCCATCTGTATCTTGGTCGGCCGACCGCTGGACGACTCATAGGCTGCCCTTCGACTTTAGGGGTCACTATTAAAAAAATTGGTGAATAAATTAAATATAAATACGAAAATGTGTTTGTTATTTGGGTCGGTTGGTTAAATCGCCATGAAGATATATCTATATATATATAGTTTCAGGGATAGGTTACTTCCTGTCCAGGAAAAATAGGTTCTGATGAATCAGCAAAATCTGTTTCCCTCCCGGACAAAACTGCGCCATAAACTACAAGTGTGCATTGAAAAGAAAAACCTCTATTTTAGAAACCACATATGATGTCAGTGATCAATATAAAATGACCCCACACTGCATAGATTTTGCTTAGGAGCAGGGCTCTATTAACACTAGATATTTAATTAATCATAGCCTTGACCGGAATTTTTAGGCAAACGCCTCGCGATATATTTTTTTACAAGTTAAATAGGTATGATATAAAATACAGTTCATCGCGTAAACGGATGGGTCGTTTTATTCGAATCTTCTACTGTTATGAATTATCACATTAATTATTACAAATCTTTTTATAAAAACCTTATAAATAATACATATGTATTAACATACAAACTATTTGTCATAAATTGGCATAAAGTTCATGTTTGAGTGAATGGTAAAGGGAGCTTTTTTATCCAATATCAACCCTATCGCTAACTGCAAAATTCTTTACACTCAGCGTAGGGTTAAAGGGCGGCATTCAATGCGGAATCTACAAAAGGAACTTTATTTAGCCCTAAATGCTACTATATTCGTTGCATTGTAATTAATATAAAGTTTATTGTCTAGTAGATCTGTCGGGGTTATTTTTTACACTTTTTAATAATTTGAAGATTATTCACTGCAACCACAGGTGCAACCCTTGTCATACACATCATTAAAATACTTATATGGATAACTTTTATCGCAACAAAATCTCCAAACATAATCAGGGTATTAATAACCCCGGACCGAAATCAATAAACAAAATCACAAGAGGAAATCCGAGCGCTCTCCTAGATGCATTTCCTTGCCTTCACCCTCCAAAATCATCCCTAGCTCTCTCTGTCTTACGCCCGCGTCGAAGCGGGACGGAGGGTGGTCACCACGCATGCGTGGCTCGACCCCTCATGAGTTGGAGATGACATCGAAGCACGAGGCACCGCAGAGACGCCAACGGTACATTCCTCCAAGGACCGTCCGCGGTAGCGGTGGTCCCCCGCTCTTTCATCCTCTTCATCCAACTATTTCTTAAACCCAGTGGAAGCAGGGCGTGAAAGAGCGAGGAGAATCAGTTTATCTAAAGTGGGAACGAGACGACGAGATGGCCCGCCGCTCCGTCAGGTAAGTCTTGCCACGTGCTTGGACCTTTCGATTCTGTTTGATCAGTTTCAAAACCTTTTGCCGTCTCGATCACGTAATCTCAAAACTTTGTATCCGTATTGTGTCTTGTTAACTTAATTGTGTGTCAGGTTATACTTTATCTTTACTTCAAGATTTATTTACCTTCATTTTCTCTGCTAATGGTCTTGAAACTAATGCCTACATGGCTGAAAATCGTGCCGATATCAGTCCAAGAACTTATCCTTTGACCTCTCTTTCCATGGAATAATATAGAGAATATTAGGCAGTTTATACAACAGCGCCTCTAGAAATTGCTCGTTTTAACCTGTGTTAGACCAAGGCTTCCTTGACAGTGCGTGAAAATTTCTCTGAAAGATATTTTAGTAACTTTTTCTTTACAAGTATCTAAGATCTACAAGTTATAATCTAAATCTTGTTTCTCTTAATAGATTAGTACGAACACACTTTTCATTGGATTTACTTTAAAAGTTACCAATTCACTGTATCTGCGAGTATAAAGTTGTTTGATTAAATTTTGGTTACTTAGCTGCTAAAAAATGTGGCTGTTCCAAAGAAAAGGTCAAGACATTAATTCTTATTAGTATAACTTTCTGCTGAAACACGCATTCTTTCTTTATTTCGAAAATCACAAAGAGATTAGGCATTACTATTTTTGGAAATACTGTCACTTGCTTCACAAACTGCGTTCTTTACTTGCGCGATTCGCGGATAAATTAATATATATCTTCTAAAACCATTAGCACATATATTCGTGTTTCTGAAGTTATATGGGGTTTAGTCTCAACATAACTGTCTCGACTATTTAGTTTTATGCACATATTAATTTACTTTTTAAACAGCACGTAATCTCTTCGTAGAACTCCCTAATCAACGCCATCGACCGGCTCCATCGCGGCCGTTGCCCCTCTAATCTGTTTGTTTGCGATTAGAATAATTTCCGCATCACCCTGTACCCTGTCATTACACTTCGTTAGGGCCTCAGAGAAATGACACGCTGCAGTCACGTCTGTATCGGCGTCATGTGTAATTAAATCCACTTCGACGCCTTCACTGTTGACAGTTTTGATGGGGTTTTCATTTTTAATAACGGGTTCGTAAAATGTGTTGCATGTTTCTATCGCTCATTGAAATATGTTTATAACATTTATTTTGTAAACTATTTCTTTTTTAACATCCGCATTTTGGACAGGATCAGTAAACATAAGTCCTTATCTAACATGATGAAATGATGATAGCTTGTTTCTTCTTAATAGGCAATTAGTTTATTTTTATATTCAACATTTTTAAGTTCTTAGTCATCGTGTAAATTGCTATATTATTTCCTGTTTCTTTATGATCTTTCAGATTCTGATCTGTTCTACAAGATTGCAAATTTAATTAAAATTGGCTTTGAGATATTCATTTTTGTCCCATGGAAATCTAGAACATTTATTTATCTCCATCAACATCATTCGACTCCCTGTCGTTCTTATTGAAAGATCTCCTAATTCTCTAAACTATCTCCTACCCTTGCTCTTCTAATCAACCAGTTTAAAACCACGGGGTTCCGTTCTTTATTCAAATCTCTTCATTACGTCTCGTCAGTTCTCGGCGGGGTCTCGGTGATCGATGGACGAGTAATTGCTAAATTACTAGCTCCGGTGACTGTTTGCTCACCAATTACTGAATGATTGAGTGCATTGTGTTGGGTATCATCTCTTGCAAGGCTTTCGGGGTTGGAGGTTGGAGTTGAACTTTCACTTCTGTATTTTGTTATTAGTTTCACTTCTGTATTTTGTTAGATTTAGTGTAAAGGTTCAATCCTTTCAAAAATATATCGACTACAGTTCGGCTTTCTGTCTCTTTCGGATCATAGTTCATTTCCTATTCCGCGAAATAAGGTCTTGGTTAGATGTGACAAGTGCAGTTCCCACAAAAAAATACTCGTGCAAATACAGCAAACCACCATCAAACAGTATAATACTCAACTCGTGTTTTGCCTCTCTACGTGGCGTCATCACGAGATGCGATGTTGACGGTCCGGGGCCCACCCTAGAAGACTTTTCGGGTCGGCGATTTAATGTAATATGGAATTCCGCAAAGAAAATCCTGAATGTAGCAATTATTCTTCTTTGGTGTTCTTTATATTCATCTTAATAATCTGAGTTACGTTGCCGCTTATCAATTTTAATGATTTGAGCATCAAAATTGAATCCAATTGATAATTCTAGCGTAATATTGACTACGACAATGTGGTACTCAGATTAATTCTCTTAGCAATTAATTCATGAATATGTCTGCGAAAATTTCACGACCGTCACGTAAATTCTCGCTTTAGCACCACATAAAGCATCTTCGCGACTAATGAATTTAATGATAAATCCTCCCTTGAGTTCGCCAATAAAACTTGCATTAACGGTCCACTAGACACCCCTCCTGATCTGCTAATAGAAAACAGACTATCAGATTACCGGGACAGCGTGACGACTTCCGGCGGCCGGATGTGCAATATGGCGGACTCTGCTTTTATCTTGTAATGGATGGACGTTTCTCCACGACCCTCGGTCATCGCGAGATTACATACATCTTGTGCTGTTTAACGAGGAACCTAGTATCTAACGTATGCTGGCTGAAAAGAAAATATTTGGAATTTTAATGAAATAATGATCTTTATTCTGTAAGCAGGCCGAAAGGGCACTGTTACAAGTCTGACTCTACGGCATTTCCCAAGGGGAGACACTGTTGAGAAGAAAGCCGAAACAAACTCAACAGTCAGTCATCTTTTCTAAATAATTCTTAACTATTACAATATTAGTACCTAGCCTATCTTAAATATATCTTTCTAAGTGTAAACTCAATTTTTAGTTTTGATATGTTTTCTCCAAGAAAACATATCAAAACTTATAAAAATGAATTCAAATTCAAATAGTTTATTCTGTAAGTAGGCCATAAGGGCAATTTTTACAAATCACTCTACCGGCATTTCACTAAAGGAGACGGCTATAGATCTTTAAAAGTAACTGTTTCATAAATTATACTTAGACATTTCGATTGGGTGCAGAATAGTGTATCGGAATTTGGAGGCGCAGATCCTCTTTGGAACGACGACACAGTAGAGAAATATAGAATTGAAGTTTTCATTGTTTTTTTTTTAATGTTTCTTGCTGCTCTTTCTTATTTCTGCATTTGAAATAGGATTGTTTTTAACCTGTTTCCATTAGTCAAAAAATCATTGAGAACATTAAAAAGGTAGAGCCTGCCGTTACGCAAATTGTATTATTACTCAGACTTCTTAACCATTTTAGAATGTCTAATGTATACATCGGTATTTGCTTCATCTTTAATTAGAGCTTGAAGTGAAAATTGGTTGTCTAGAATTGTTTTATCTTGGGTATTACAATCATGTTCAGATCTTGGATTATATTTTACCAAGCCTGTAAAAACTTAAAAAACAAGCCTCTAAAAGCTCTAAAAACACGAAAAATATTTTCCACACTATTCCCCAAAACTACTTATTTATTCAGCCACACCCTATATACCTCCCTTTCATCCCCACGATCTCCCTAAGTTAGAGAGAGATAGTGTCGCAGGCGCCAGACTTGCCGGCGCCAGAGTTTATCGATCCCCCCTTCCCATTTGGGTGGGGGCGACGCATGCGTAGTGCTTGTTTGTGCAGATTTCTTCAGATTTATAGATTTCCTTGCGTCATGTACATGTAGTATATAATCCTTAGGGTGGGAGCTATATGTGTGTTTTCTATGTATGAATATCTAGGGTGGGAGGTAAATAATGGTTATTTACTTACTCGGCTTTCGTTAACTATTTTACTTAGTTTTTGGGAATTCTTTAGTTACTTTCTCTGTGGTTGTATCTTTTTTTGTCTTATTTAGTAGCTAAAGACCTAACGTGGGGTATAATCAACATTCGTGATTTTGGTTTGATTTTATTAGAAATTTCATATCAATTCGATATTCGTTACAATTAACTATCTATTTTTATTTTGTACATTGTACTTTTTATGTTCTCGTTTTTATTTGATTTATCGTTTGGTCAAAACCGATTTATTTTTATTGCATTTTATGTTAATTAATTGCTTAACATTGATGCGCATCAGTTTTAGTAGTATCAAACTGTACCTTTACCTGTAAATTAGCTCTGAAGTGTTAAATAAAGTCAATCATTATAGGTTTTGCAAAAAAAACTGTGTTATTTTATAAATGTAGTTTTAAGACTTCACAGAACAATTTGTTCCATAGAATATAATAATAGAATTATGATGAAACCAAGATGAAATGTTCCCTATTCATAGTTAATCACTTGTGTAACTTTTCAGACACGTCTCTGACCGCTTACTTTATATCCAACCCTGTACTAAATGTATCACATGATACACTGTCCGGTGATTTCTCTATAACCTTTAATCTTTTTTCTCCATTATCACCATCGACAGCGCAACCCTATACTAATGTACCGTATTCACATGTGACAACTCTATCCTAATGTAGCGTTGTCACATGTGACATGCATTGTCTTTTGACAGAGGGGTTGTGGGGACACTTGGGTAATGTTACACTGTCGTTTTGTGGTCTCTTTAGTTTCACATTTTCAGTCGACGTATCCCTTTTATTCAGTATCCACAGGTCTGCGATGAAAAAGTTTTTTCAATAATTGGGTAATTCGGTTCAAACTAAAAATGACCTTTTCAAAACATACAACTCAAACATTGGACTACGGTTGTCATTCAACCAGGAAAAATCTTAATACCGCGATTCAGAAATTGACGCGGATTTAACAACGACATCTACCGCAAAATGTTATTACTAATCATACTACTAATTATATTCAATACTAATTACTAATTAGACAAATTGCTGCTCAAACGCGTTGGTGTTACCTATATGTTGCAAATAGTAACTTTATTTTATTGTATCACGTCACATTGTTTTTGGATTCAAGTTGAACAAATATAGCTATTTAATTCAGTAAATTAGCTTTTTAGGCAACATTAATTTCACAGTCAGTATTTACAATCTTTAATTTGTGAACAACCATCCTATACTCTGTGGCTGATCAGATCATTCTATAGTCTATTACCGAATGTTTTATAGACACTACCATTTCACATCAAAATTTTATTTTTGTTTGAATACTGTCAACATCCCAATTTAAAATATACTATTTAACAGCCTGCCTGACCTGTCTCTAAAACTACCGTGAAGGTTTATACCTTCACAATACTATATAAACATCATTGAGAGGCCCGTAGAAGGTTCTGTTGTTAGTACAGGTACGTACAAGCGATTGTTCCGACGCAAGACCCTTTTCAGCCGTTGCTAAGCAACGGGCCGACGCCGCGGCGCCGCGTCTAACTGGGTCAGATGCTGTGGCGTCAAGATCGTGTACTGTACGGTCGGCCAAGAAATTAACTTACCAATTTTCGACTCCTTTCCATGTGGATTAAAGTTTAAAATCCAATTTCTAGGCCGAACGTACAACTCGCCTTTGTGCCCAATTTCATGACTGAAGTTATTTTCTCTTCGCTAAGGGTTAGGTGCGTACAGCCAAGCGCAGCGTAGGAAGGCCACTCGCAAGGTAATCGGACGACCTGGTTAGGGTTGCGGGGACTCTATCCGGCCCATGTGGAAATCTCTTGAGGAGGTCTGTGTCCAGCAGTGGTCCTATGGCAGAAATGATGATAATGATGATGAAGGTTTAATGCATGTGGCTATTGAAATTAAATAAAAAAGAAACGAACTTACTTCACGAAAAATATAAAAAATCATAACCCTCTTTGTTTTATCGTTCTGCTACCCAGTATCACGAACAGTAGAAATCCGTTCAGTAGTGTTGGTGTGATCTGGACAGCGAATACAAAGACACATACGAGAATATATGAATAATAACATCTATATAAAAAGTTGTAAAAATGAAATGTCTGTGTATAGTCACCAGCATCAATATCTGCCTAACAAAGCGGGTGAAAATTACAAAAAAATAGCTGGTTTAGAGTCATGGTTATAACTTTCGTTTAATATTTATGTTTATTGATACGAATTAAGAAATTTTCAAAATTTTCGTTTCGTACACTTCGGAGATAAAGGGGGAAATGGTGTTTTTTTTTCACATTTTCCTTAATAAATCAAAATATAATCACAATAAAAAAAAGATCAACAATGTGCAGGTCAAGCCTTTTTTTCCTATGATACCCTACTTGACCCAGTACCCCCTCATATTAATCGTTATTTTTAGAAAATAAATATATATTTTAAAATGTTTCCTTTGCAATTCAAATAATATTTATTGTATGGTCATGAGTTATACAGATCTTAAAAAATATATACAGAATCATCATGTTCTGCCTCAGAGAGGCGTACAATATTTATATCTTAATTCTAAATATTAAATTACAATTGGCCACAATATGTCAAATAGAATAATGCCTTAAATAGAAATTAGTAATCAAAATTGCAAATGTATGAGTATGTCACCGTGTAATATAATATGATAAATAATGGTAATTAAGATATTCAAATTGAAATATTAATTTTTGAGTTGAATTTATTAAAAGTAGCACTATACGGTCACTCATTATAAATAATTAGTCAGAAATTAGGAATTCAGATGTACTGTATACACATTTGTTGATAAGCCAGTTCAGGAGTTCCCTCCTAAATTCAAAAGACGGTAGTTTCTTTAAGTCGACTGGCAATTTGTTGTATATTTTTGTGCTCATACAAATGACACTCTTTGTGAAAAACGCTGATTTTGATTTTGTGCATACTTCATCATAACCAAATTTGGATTGTAACCTTGGCCTTGGATTTCTACTTGTAAACATATTTATGTTATCTTTCACAAAGATTAATTTGGAATATATATTGCGCAGGAAAAGTGAGTATCCTGTTTTTTACAAAAAATGGGCGACATGACTGTTTGATTCAGACCATATATAGGTCGGAGGCATCTCTTTTGCAGTCTGAAGATTTGCTCATTATTTCCAACATTACCCCACAGTATTACCCCGTAGCGGAGATTTGACATGACATATGAGTGAAAAGTTTGTAGAGCCGTTTTTTCCGATGAAACCTCTCTTAGACGTTTCTGACCATATTAATAAACATTCCTAATTTCAAACAGATAGCATAATTTGTTTTTGAGATATAGTGCTCTAATAGTCGGACACACAGACAGAGTCGCACCATAAGGGTTCCTTTTTTACCTTTTTGGTACGGAACCTTAAAATCCCCTTAAACATTTCAATTCAGACCTGCTTCTGACTGCCCCTCTGTGTGTAATGGCCGTAAACATATTCCGACTTGTTGCAATACATTATTACGCTGACGGTTTTGAACAGGCTTTATAACTTTATACTTCGCCGGTTCGTGATTTTATGAGGAACGAATTTAAAATTTATTTGCTATTCAAAAAAGTTACACAGCATTACAGTAAAACCAAGGCACTGTGAAAAACAAAAACAAATAGAAAAACTTAAAACTAGTTTGATTTAGGCGACGTAACTCCGTGGCTCCGTTGCGTCGTCTGATCTGGTGTAGGATTTGGCAGTTTGCCCCGGAACTGCCTAAACACCACATTCGGCCATAAGTCTGCACTTGCGATGGTGTCCTGCAGCGGCCCCGGCACGCGCACCACAAACGAGCTGAAGTGCACGTAGTGGCGTAAAATGTATTTAAATATTGTTATATACGTGTGTATGTGTGCGTGGCTGCTCCCACCACCTACATCTATACTATTATAAAGTTGTAAAAATGAAATGTCTGTACATTAAAGATATTTTAAAAAAGTACTGTAACGGACTATTTGGAGGTCACTGAATCGAAAAATATTTTATTTTTTGTATGTTTGTATGTGTCGTTGTGGCTTCATCATGCTAAATCGGCTAAGCAGATTTCAACTATTTTTCGTACACGGGTAGCTGGGTATACACAGATGGTTACAGAATATTTCTTACCCGACTGCACTGAAGAAAAAAAAAGGGTTATGGTTTTTTTCTCCTCCGTGAACGGAGTTGCGGGTATACCTAGTACACAATAACAATTATCGTGGTTTTACAAAGTTTTAAATGAAAATATAAAGCGATGTTTTTTCTGAAAATAAACAGTCTCACGTAATTAATGGATGCCCCCTTTAAGATATTTAACCTTTTGAGCGCCAAAGATAGCAAATCAAGTCAACGAAAAATTGTGGCTCTGACGATTGTGACGCCAGGATGTCTTTTGCCGGTGTCATACAATGGGGAATGGATGAAAATTTTCAAAAATCTTGAAATTTTGTTCATAGGTAGGAAGGAGTAGAGAAGGAGCCTCCTTATTGTCAGGAAAAAATACAGATTTTTCTGTGGCTTAGAAAAAAATTAAAAGATGAAAAGGTGTTAGTGGGCCTATATACCTGCCTTATACGCTATTCGGTACCGGCCATTTTAATAGAAAATATCAATGCTGCTCTTGCCGTACCGTATAAGGCGGGCATATAGGCCCACCAACACCTTTTCATCTTTTTATTTTCTTCTAAGCCACACAAAAATCAGTATGTTTTTTTCTGACAATAAGGAGGCTTATTCCTTCCTGATTTTTGAAAATTTTCATCCATTCCCAATTGGTTTATTGGTTGGCGTGAGGCGCCCGGTTTTCCGTCTACTCGGCGCTCAAAAGGTAAAAAAAGTCAGCCCAGAAAATTTACCAAACGTATATTTATGTCTCAAGAAAGGAAGATAGGTAAGCATTTCGTGTTTATGAGACCAATGTAGTTTGTATATAGATTATCTGGCTCTAGGTTAAAAGGTGTCGAGTTCGAGTTATCTTATCTATAGTATCATTAGGTACATCTCTGTTGCGTGTTCTGCAGATGGCAGCATGGAACATAATTGAAAACATACGCCTAATAGGCATTATGACGGGGTATGAAAATCTAAATTCTACTTCGTCCGTCAGTTAGGTAATAAAAAAATATTGGACACTTATTTTTTGCTTTTTCAAAACAATGAAAAAATACTCGGATAAATCTCATAAAAGTTCACAAGAGGGCTCGTGACGTCACTCCTAGGTAAAATTTGTGCTTAGGACTGACGTCACGCGACATTTTGACTCAATGTATCGCCTTTATTTTTTGGCTACGTAAAAAAAGAAATTATATACAATGTCTCCAATCTTTTTTATTAATCTACACTAGAAGGCGCCCGCAACTTCGTCCGCGGAGGAGAAAAAGTCATAACCTCTCTTTTTTTCTTTAGCATAGTTGGATAACAAGTATCCTATAAACACCTGGAGATACCCAGCTACCCGTGTACCAAAAATAGTTGAAATCCGTTTAGCCGATTTAGCGTGATCAAGCCACAACGACACATACAAACATTTCATTTTTACAATTTTATAATAGTATAGATGACGGATTAATTATTAAAAGTTAGTCATCATCCCTATTGTGACGATTTTAACAAAAATTACTTTACTGAAAATCGACAACAGCAGACTTATTTGCAAAACTTTGGACCATAGTAGCGAAAATTCGTGCCACCGACGCGACGCCAGCGTCGGCATATCTATGCCGACCAAATTGTATGGTGCAAAAACTACGAATATAATATCAATACCTCGTTCTGCAGTCACTATTTTAGTTTAAAAAGATTTTTTATTTTCTTCTTGTGACGTCTGGATCACGTTGTTATTTCAAATTTTCAATTCACAGATAGATAGAGGTTATAGGATACGTTTTCCTCGATAACACTGAAGCAAAGTCATAACCCTCTCTGACTTTCTTATCTGCGAACTTTATTCCATTTCTTAAAATTTACTCCATTCCTGAGTCTATTCAAGACACGAGTCATTGACACGCAAAAGGCCCCGTTGTCGAAATCAGTCGTTCATTCATGGGGCTAAATTTAGCGCAGTGTTTGTGAGATGCTCCATTTTAGTGAGCGATAGGCAGAGTAACAATCCTACGTAAAACATAAAAAACATGGAGTAAAACATATGATTGTAGGCAGAGTTGATATGATCTAATTCGCGATGAAAATGAAGTAATTAAAAAAAATACTATAGTGGAAATCAATATTTTTTTAGGGTTCCGAAGCCAAAATGGCAAAAAACGGAAAAAATTCAGCAAATATCAATATGTGGCACATATTTCGACAGTTCTTCTAAAAACACTTTAAGGTTATAAAAAAAAAAATTGATTTAAAGGTTGTCCCAGAAGTAAAGAGACAATTTGAAAAGTCTTACAGGCTGAAAGTTTAATTAAAAAGAAAGAAAGTTTTGGTGTCATGGCGTCTATGGTTTTGTTATCTGTCATTTAAAGCGGGAAATTCGTTATTGAATACTATATTTCAAAATGAAGCGTCAAGAATATGAAGCATTTCCTAATAGAGTTATTCTATTTTACGAGTCTCATAATAAAAAGGATACAGTAAAACACTTTCTTCAAGAAAGAGCTAGGCGAACTAGTATATATAGAATAATAAGACGTTATGAAGAAACGGGTCAGGTTAGTTTTAAGAAGATTCCGGGAAGAAATAGGACAGTGGCGGTACCTCGAAATATAAATTGGGTTAAGTCGACTTTTGATAAGATTCCTTCAACGTCCGTCAGAGTGGCAGCGAATAAATTAAAAATAACAAAGTCGTCGTCGTTAAAAGCTAATGTGAAAAAATCTGCTCCTAAATACATAAAGGACCAAGAACAACATGCCAAAAGAGGGTGCCCAAGAGTTTATAACAGTCAACTGAGGAAAGTATACTCGTTATTGAAGATGAAACCTATGTCCCGTCGGATCCCAACGATGTTCCTGGGAAACAGTATTTCCATTCAACCAGACGTAAAGATGTAGCTTATGACCAAAAAATTGTTCCAAAAGCCAAATTTTTAACGAAATATTTAGTATGGCAAGCTTTAGACGAATTTGGTTATGTCTCCGAGCAATACATTTCGTCAGCCTCCATGAACGCAAAAGTGTATCTGAATGAATGCATTATTGGGACTGAGCGCGACGACAGCGCCACGTGACAGGCGGCCATTATGGACAATATTGTCACCGCTGTCAAACAAGAAGTAAGTAAATATTGTGAAAAATTAATGAAATCTTGTGTTATTTTACTATATTACACAATTCACAACAACACATCTTACCAGGACCATATTTTTATCTCAAAAACGATTAGAAAATGTTTACTGCAATATGGATTTGACAGATCAAGTCAGCGACAATTTTAGCCGTAGCGAGCGCTGTGATCGTTTAGGCTACCCCCTCCACCCGCTTTGCACTCTGCCAATTAAACGGTTGATACCTTTCATAGACAAGCATCATTCCAGGGATAAGGCTATCTTTTGGCCGGACATGGCAACGCATGGCAACGTGTCACTACGCTACTGAAGTTACTCGGTACTTAGAGTGTGAAGAGATCGACTTTGTACGTAAAGAAAAGAACGCTCCAAATGTACCACAAGCTCGCGGTATCGAAGTGTGTTGGTCCCTATGCCAAAGACAATACAAGAAACTACCAGAAAAACCTAAATCCATAAAAGCTTTGAAGCAAAGATGGACCAAATTGTCCAAAGAATTGGCGTAATGCAGCGGGCCACCGACAATCAAAGAAAAATTGTTTTTAAAGGTGTCGTGGGCGCAATTTAATATAAACCTAAAAAAATCATTAATTTTTTTACAACTTTCAACCAAAAATATTGATTTTAATGTTGACTTTTTATTGAAAAAATTGAAAATAAATTTGTCTCTGTACTTCTGGGACACCCCAGTAGTGAACAGTTTTCAAAATATTTGCTCCGAAAGTAGCAAAAATTGTGTCCCGCCCCCTTTATTCTCTAAACGGTATGTTCAAAAAATTAGAAAAAATTTATAAATATAAAGCTTAATAAATACTTTCAACGAAAATTGTTTTCAACATGGTCGGACATACCGTTTTTAAGTTATTGCCAAAAAACTGCGCTTCTCAGCAAAATTACGTAAGTTCCGGGGAGATACGCTCTTTTGTTAGTGTTTTTCTTTTCATATCGTATTTTTTTCATCTGTGGTGCATTTTTTTGTATAAACGGCTGCGGAACCCTTGATGGGTGAGACCGACTCGCACTTGGCCGCTTTTTTTATCTGCTAGAAAGGTAGAAGGTGTCAAGGGTCTCCCGACTCATCTGTGTCGCCTCTGCATTTTTAATTAAAATTAAAAAAAAGAAAACTATAAGGTGTCCCGCAATTTCGTTCGCGGAATAGAAAAAGTCATAACCCCTCTTTTTTCTTCAGTGTAGTCGGGTAAAAAGTATCCTGTGACCATCTATGGATAGTGTGGATACCCAGCTACCAAAAATAGTTAAAATCCGTTTATTCGATTTCGCGTGATTAAGCCACAACGACACACACAAACATACAAAAAAATCCAAAAATAAAATAGTTTTCGTGGTCCATTACAATCATTTCTTTTGAAAATATTTTCAATGTAGAGACATTTTTTGCGTGAGCGGTCGTAATAACGCAAAAATACAGAAAACTGACTAAGAGCGATTATTCAATAGTTTTGATTGAAAAAAAAAAGTGTACTATATAAATGTCTTTCATATTGATTATGATAACTTTTAGATCAATCCTAGTACTATGCCCGTTGAAAATATATTTTGTATCACGGTATTTTTAGAATAATTCCTTATAAATACAACTTACTCATCGCAACCAGTAAACAGCAGTTAAAACTTAAAAGCGTTCTGCCATAACGGTTACGATTTCAACTGAAGTGGTTTTATTGTTTAACCCCCCTTGGGTTGAGTGATGTAGTGATTCTATTCTAGACTTACCTACTTAACAATACTCTATAGCAAGGACCATTAAAGCAAGAGGACTCGAGGAGGATCATTCTCCGATCGCAAGGAGTTATTCTGGCGAAAACTAGATGGCGCTTCAAAACTAAACATTTAACGATGTTATAATTGAATAAAGAAACATAGTATAGTAACAATTAGTTCGCAAATAGCTAAGAATGCATAAATTGTAACATTGAAATACTCTGTCACGCTTGCAAAATTGAAAAATTGTACAAAATAATTCTTATACATAGATGGCGTTGTCACATCGGGGAACGGCTATTTGTATGGAGATGGTCAGTCTTTTTGTTTTAATTGTCCTTGCTCTATAGTATAGAGAACTCAAAGCGGCTCGCAAAGTGTGCTTCGCGGAGCCCTGAGACTTCTTAAGACTAACCGGTTTTTTTTTCGTTCTCTTCGTTCAATAACGAGATTTTTGTATATATTATCTAACTTCTAGAACTTGAATCAGGTGTTACCAAAAATATTTGTCTTCTCCTAAATACAGTCTTCTTCTAAATTCTAGAAATAGCGTGTATTTTAGAAGATTTATAAATACCGCTTCCTAGCCCTGCTACAAACTACAACGTCTAGCTGCTACATCTACGTATACTATTATAAAGTTGTAAAAATGAAATGTCTGTAAATTGAATATACTTTTAAAAAAATTGACTATTTGAAGGTCACAATTTTTTTTGCGTTTTTGTATGTGTCATTGTGTCAAAACGGCCAAACGGATTTTAACAATTTTTGGTGCACGGGTAGCTGGGCATCCACAGATGGTTATAGGATACTTTTGATCCGATTACGCTAAAGCAAAAAAGAGGGTTATGATGTTTTACTCCTCCGCGAACGAAGTCACCTTCTAGTAGTAAATAAGTGCATGTATAATATAAACGGGTTACTATTCTATATACCGTACGAGTCATCAACAATCGCCGCTAACAGTGTTTGACAGCCGCCTGTCACTCTTGATATTAATAGACGCGTGCGCAGGTGAAGGCGCCGGCGTAAAAATACGTTACACGTGAACAAAGGACGTAAACGCCTTTATATTGTACCACAGATTATCACTAAACGCGACTTAAACACGAATAAATGTAGTTACTATAAGGTGTCTGGAAGAGATCGCTGTTTAGCGATAAGACAGCCTGTTATTTACCTCATCTTGACCGTATCTTTCGCACTGTTTTGTGAGCTGCACATTAAACAGTACTGCACAATATTTAAAACTCGAAGAATTATTTAAATAAAACAATTTGAACGGATTATATCGTGAATATTGACGACACGTTTGGTTGTACAACGGCCTACGAAGCTAGCGGTCCCGGGTTCGAATCCCGGCCAGGGCAAGTGTTTGTGTGATGAGCACGAATGTTTGTTCCTGGGTCTTGGATGTTTTTTATATATTTAAGTATTATAATTTATCTCTATATTATGTATACCGTCGCGTAGTCCCATAGTACAGGCTTTACTTAGCCTGTAAAAAAAAAAATATACATATATATATCGAAGCGTCAATCTCTTTAACGGCATCAGAAGTGCCAGTGGTAGGCTTCATATTTGTGGGCGGAAACGGTGGGTAATCGCGCACACGAGTACAGTTACAAGATGTATAATGAATCGAACCGAAATAACCGAATAGCTTTATAACTCTCTCGCGCCGACATATATATTATTTGAGTTCCGGAGGTTTCACAAGCTTTTCAGCTTTCGTGTTCACGGGTCGACTGTGAACACGAAAAAATATACGCAATATAATCCGTTTAAATGATTTTATTTAAATGAATGATAATCGCGGAAGCAAAATAAAATATTAACTCGAAAAATTTGTCAAAAAAATGCCCATGTTTTTATTTATTTTTTCGTTAAAATAGGCTATTCTAAGGTACTTACTACTATTTACAGTAACAGTGCAACCCTGTTCGGGTATTGCAAAATTGATTTAAGTAATTAATCTAATAGGTAGGTAAACTCATGCGCATGCATTTTAAACTTCTCAATAACTCAACTGATTAACTTAGTCGCATTACAAGCAGATTGTTAAATACTAATTTCATGCGTCTTACATTTGGATGCGTTAATTTTTTTTATTGCGTAATAGATATGTCGGGTGACGTCGCTACCGACTGACGTTTGTACCTAGGGTATGGAAAGGGCATATAAAAATCAAAATTAAAAAAAAAAAAACGAATAATTTATCCCCAAAATCACATTTTTGAAATCTTATGACTGGAAGCGGTTTATTAAACCTATTACTTTTATTCCTCGAAATGGTTTTTTAAAGATCACCCCTTGTAAAAAATTGGCTCATTCCAATTGGACCGTGGAAAGACATCATATAGGTAGATCCATAATATTCCATCCATCTTCTTGATTCTCTTTGTAAGTCTACTTGCACTCATCTGGATATGCTCAACCTACCGAAGCATACTTTTCTCAATTTACCGAAATTACGAAAATTGAGATATCTAAAGTAACTTTATCAAATTATGGAAAACTTGCTTTACGTCCTCAGAAACCAAGAGTATTCCCAATTCCCAACTTGTTGAAAATGTTCAACGAATTTCAAATTGTCAAGTTAAACGTTTGACGAAGTCCTCATAACCACAATATTCTCGCAAATTGACTTCACACCCTAAGGAATGCCACTAAACAATTAATCTGAATCGTCCATATTCCCCTCTAAATTTATACCCACAACCAAACATACCATACCGTCTCACAACACAGCTTAAAATACTTCATTCAAAATGACCGCCTCTGCCCCGAAACCGCCTTGAAATTCAGTATTCCTATACATGCTAAAATTTCGTACGCTTGCCCTTGAATGCCGCCCTTAATATCCTTAAACTACAGTGCATAATCCCATAAAACATCCAAATTCGTCTGCGGCTCATTAAAACGAGCTAGCCCTTATAGGGAAAGTTATAGCTCTCTTTTGCATAAAAAGGCTGAATAACGGGGTGCAGTGGAATTTTGGAGCAATATGCGAGTTATAGAGGAGTTTAACGGTACTGTTGAGCACTTTAAACTGATTAAACGGTACGAAATGGAATGGTCTTTTTTTTAGTGCGGGCTCGTCTTATTTGATTTGACGGACCTGTTGCGTTGAAGTGTTGTGTATGTGTGTGTGTGTGAATTGTTGTATTTATGTATAAGAATATCTTTTTAATGGCCCTGTTAGTCAGTAATGGCTGATTACGTTATAGAGGTGTTTAAAGGTGGTGGGCACTTATGAAATGCCCTGTGGCATCGTACGGTCTTTTTTAGTGGGTTTGGGCTTATCTTATTATTCGATTTAACGTAGGACCTGTTACTGTCAACGGGAGTCCTTTCTATAGTATATATTCACTCAGAGTTAGGCATGGTAGAATACCATGCCCTGTTAGATATTAATGGCTACATAGGTCTGTCAATATGTGAGTTCTGTCAATATGTGAGTTATAGAAGAGTTTTCCAGTTGCAGGCATTCCAATTTTTTTCTTCTTTTTAATGCTTGGCGTAGTTCTTTTATTTAACACAAACTGCCCGCCCCTGTTTTGCACAGGAGTATATTTTTTGTCTTACTCACTCGCTCTCTTCTATATGGAGAAATTTAAATCCCAAAATTTTCACTTCTCCATGCAGTTTTTAGTATATTTTCTTACATACAAAACCTTGTCGTGAATTACACACAAAAAAAAAGAATTAGCCAAATATAGCCGTTGTGACGTGATACGTCAGCATACATTTATTCTATTGATTATTATTTTTCAATATTTGTGACAGGGGACTAACTGCGGGATTTAATCGCCCAAAGAAATGCCCATTGAATCCTTTTATGACCTTTGTCCTACTGAAATTAACGCGCGCACGTGAATCCAATAATAACCTTAATTGTTTCCGTGCGTTGCGAAACTCGGCCGCCGGCAGATGGCGTTGCGTTGTTAATGTACGGTGGCCTGGTTTGCTGAAACTGTACTTGGTTTATAACTAGATCTGTATAATATTAATATGTGTACGGGTAGTTCTACAGACGTTTTAAGTTTCCTGTCGCATATACTCAAAAAACCGGCCAAGTGCCAGTCGGACTCATGCGCGCGAGGGTTCCGTACAAAATATACGCTACAAAAGGCGTATCTATGAAAATCTCGCGTTAGCAGAGCTCTACTCCTAATAAAAATGTACGCGGTGTTCGATCATTTTATATTGGTTACTGACATAGACAGACGGATATAAAATTATACTGTTTTTCGTATTTGTTGTTATAGCGGCAACATAAATACATGTGTGAAAATTTCAACTGTCTAGCTATCACGGTTCATGAGATACTGCCTGGTGACAGACGGCCTGACAGACAGACGGACAGCAGAGTGTTAGTAATAGGGCTCCGTTTTACCCTTTGGATACAGAACCCTAAAATTGAGCGATGTTAATCTAAACATCTTAACTAAATTAAAATTGTATCGCCAGCACAGTATCTAGACACACGGCAGTGTGTCTGCCAAGTTCGCAAAGCAAAGGCGTCATACCGGTCGTGGGTTACATTATGCAAACCATTTCGTACCACTTTTGATCCCCCAATATGTTAAAATCCATTTGTCATCACATTAATCAAAAAAATTATGAAAAACGATTCTTGTATTACGATTTTAATTGACCGAGCATAAGCGACAGTCTCCGTATCAGCTCGGGCTAGGCTTTAGTGCTTTCGTATGTCTCTCCGGCGGATGTCCGGCTGTTCTCTACAGGTCGCATTTCTCAACCGATTCTCGTAAAATTTTGTGAGTAGGTTAGATAATAATATGGTTTTTTTTCAATGGCGGAGATATGGGGATTGTAAGACTTGTGAAATAGTATTTTCTTCTGTTTTCGCGATTATTACTCATTGAAATAAAACAATTTAACAGATTATATCACGTATATTATCTCATTTTAGTTCCCGACGTTTCGGAAGCTTGTACATACATGCAAGATGTGTAACTTTTTACATGTGTAACTGTCTTTACAGCTTAGGCCCACCTGGCATGTATGTACACCTTTGTTTTTTCAAAAATGGGTAGTTTGCACAAATTGTAACTGTGACAGAGGAAAATATATCTTTTCTCAGTCCACCCGTGACCATGGAAAGCTGAAAAGCTTCCGAAACGTCGGGAACTAAAATGAGATAATGTACTCGATATAATCCATTAAATTGTTTTATTTCAGACTTGTGAAATCTTCAGCTCACAGAGCCACTAGTATAGGTAGATGTTGTAAGAGCTCGTCTGATAGGGGTAAAGTAAAGTAAAGTATTTATTCATTGTAAACTGTGTACAAAATATGGAATTTGTTAGTTTGATGACAGAAGTATCAACAGCCGCTCATTTCGAGCATACAATGTTTATTCTTAAGCCTAAAATATGAGTGTATTGTTGTTGCAGACGGACCCAGACCCAGCACCGGAAGCATCGCCGCGCACGTGACGCAGCCTGCGCGAGCGTATCGAACACGCGCTACACGACAATTGGCGGCGGTTGACACACAACGTATGTACTTACTACTTAAGGCTGACCGTTAAAATGAGTACTCGTCCGCGGTAAGAGAGGCGATGAAGGAGCCTGACCGGTAGCGGGCGGCCAGGCCCCGCACCTCTCTTACAGGCGAAGACTCAGTTAAAAGGTCTGACTATAGTTGACTAATGTTAAAACAAACCCTGCTCAGAACGGGGTTATAATGGTCCATACAAAGCTGTCTGACAAATGACCGTCGTTAAACTGCAAGAGCTTTGTGTCTTGCGCCGTCTCTCGCCATCTTTTTATTCATCTACACGTTTGGCTCAGTGGGTTGTACAACGGCCTTCGAAGCTGGCAGTCCCGGGTTCGAATCCCGCCCAGGGTAAGTGTTTGTGTGATGAGCACGAATGTTTGTTCGTGGTTCTTGGATGTTTTCTATGTATTTAAGTATTATAATTTATCTATATATTATGTATATCGTCGCCTAGTACCCATAGTACAAGCTTTGCTTAGTTTGGGACTAGGTCGATTTGTGTAAGATTGTCCCCGATATTTATTTATTATTATTTATTTATTTTATCTTCTTACTCACCTACTTTCTAATGAGGGCCTTATGTAACTGCTAATTGATCAAACTGTGCCCCGCTAGGGCTACCTGGTTAATTTATTAATTTCAGACAACTCTCGTTAATTTAACACAGCTAAAGTGTCTGAACAATAATCAAATTTTATCTCGTTTTCTGTAGAGTGGGCAACCCCGAGAGCGGCACCGCTCGTTCAGCCAACCGCGGAGGCGTCGGCCCAGCGCGCGCTCTTTAGACCTTGAGGACTCCGCGAGCAAAGACCCCAGCCCTGAACGGACAGCAACTGTCCACAGGTACGCCTACGCTACTGCTGTACACCAAAAGTTGACTCTAATTGTTCTTCGAGTGGGCAACCCCGAGAGTGATACTGGTTGGTCAGCCAACCGCAACAGTGTCTGAAGCTAAACCAAACGTAACCCATTGGATTCTACACAAGAATTGAAGTAACAAAAATAAGCACGGAAAGATCTGCTGTTTTGGGAAATGGAAGTACATAGTAGGGAAATGAGGCAGATTGGGAAAAAGTTTGATGAAATTGAAGAATCCCCCAAAAAACTACGTACGCCGTAAATTCTCTTACTGTGTTCAGAAACCTCAGCTTTTTTCAATACTAAATTGCACATTCTCATAACTGCATATTTGATGTAGTTATGAGATGTACAACTTAAAGTACAGATCCTGGAGGCTGAGAGGGCGAGCGCCGGGTTGTATCCCGGTAAACATAGTTCCTCTCAATGGTTGAACATGAACACATGAAAAAGGATTTCATATATGGATGTAGATAAACTAGTGTATGCAACGGTACATAATTAGGCCTTTCATTATATTTCAGTTGCATACACTGTTTACTTGCTCCGATGGTTCAGCGACCCGAAGTGGATCTTGGCCTCCGATACCAGTTGGCGCCACTGCGCCCTATCTTGTGCGATCTCAGTTTTCTGCGTTAGGGCGCATAGGTCTTTCTCCACTTCGTATGTCCATCGGTACTTGGGTCGGCCGACCGGTCGTCGACCACTAGGCCGCCCCAAATAGGCCCTCTTCACCGCCCTGTCTGCTGGCTTTCTTTCGAGATGTACAAGTCATCGGAGTCATACATACACTACCATACGAATTTATATTCTTTAACGGGGTCGACCCTTTCGGACATTGCAACCACTCCTCAGTTAATGCATTCGTTTATATTACTTATATACTATTTTACTACTATAAAACTTTCATTCCAGAGCCTACTCCCTAACAAAAATGGCGACGCTCTCGCTGAAGATATCGCTCGAGGGCGGCAAAGTGGTTAAGACTATCCAATTCGACCCGTCCACCACCATCTACGATGCCTGCCGCATCATCAGGGAGAAGATCCTGGAAGCCAGCTCCAGTGACCGTGAGTTCTCTACCTCGAATCTCAAATTTGTATCGTCATCGTCATCAGCCTATATAGGTCCCACTGCTGGGCACAGGTCTGTCTCCTCTCATGGTTAAGAAGACACTGGCTCGGTGCGAATCGGGACTTCACATAGACTCTTGAATTTCTCCGCAGATTTTTTTTCTTTATTACACAGTAAATGAAGGTACAATTGGCGGGATTACTGCCTTAAGGCATTATCTACATCGGGTCGAACAGAAACGTTCAGTCGATGAAGGATAATATAAACCGATATGGAAAAAGGGATATAAATCAATAGTTTACATTTCTTAGCATAATACACATATACATACATCTATTATAAACTTCTAAAAATGAAATGTCTGTACATGGAAGATATCTATACTATTATAAAATTGTAAAAGTGAAATGTCTGTACATTGAATATATTTTCAAAAAACTATTGTAACAGACTATTTGGAAGACACTGAATTGAAAAATATTTATTTTTGGATTGTTTGTATGTGTCGTTGTGGCTTCATCGCGCCAAATCGGCTAAACGGATTCAACTATTTTTGGTACACGGGTAGCTAGGTATCTCCAGATGGTTATAGAATACTTTTTATCTGACTACACCGAAGAAATAAAAGAGGGTTATGGTTTTTTTTTTCTCCTCCGCGGACGAAGTTTGAACCTTCTATTTGCCAAGATAAAAATTGTACACGACTATTTTGAGGTCACTAAATCGACAAATATTATTTTATATCGTTGTGGCTTCATCACGCCAAATCGGCTAAACGGATTTCAACTGTATTTCGTACACGGGTAGCTGGGTAATCCACACATGGTTATAGGATCCTTTTTAGCCGACTATACAGAAGAAAAAAGTTTGTTTGTTTCTTTAAAAAAAAATACTTGGGAATTTGTAATCAGATGATTATTTATATTACGAACTATTTGTAATGCACACACAAACACAATCACAGACATATTCGGTTATCCGGCATATTTTTATTGTGACACATTTCTGCACACGCGTTAATGATGTCTCTCTCCCACAGCGAAAGAATACGGGCTCTTCCTTGCGTCAGAAGACGACAACAAGAAGGGCATCTGGCTAGAGGCGTCTCGCAGCCTCGACTACTACATGCTACGCAATGGCGACCTTCTGGAGTACAGCAGGAAGACCAGGAATCTTCGGGTCCGCATGTTGGATGGTGAGACTTATGTGATATTTACTAATATTAGCTTTATGGGCATTCGTCCGGATTTCCCCGGATTTGTCCTAGTTTGGAGGCTGTCCGGGGGCCGACCGGGCGGGCTTTTAAAATGTGCTCTTTTTGTATCAGGGAAAACCTTATTGAACTGTATAAAATCTAACATGTCAGGGGGAAAATGCGATTTCCTCCAAATATTCAGGGTTTTTGAAGTTTTTGTCCGGTTTAACCTATAATCAAGATGGTAGCCCTAGTCACAATGTCCAATCATTTGCCATTTTTGTTTCAATTCGACTTAATATAAATAAATGCCTCGAAATGAGAAAGGTATTCACTATTTGGTGATAAGGCTACCTGTTGTTTACCTCTACTTGATTTTTTTTTAATTATGTGTTCTATATTGTATTTTATTTATCAATATATTGTGTGTGTGATGTGGTAAAAGTTAGCTGTCAATGTAATGACTTTTTTTAATTTTAAATGTATACAGTCGAGAAAAAGATGTCGTAACGAGGTTAAAAAAAATCTATAAAACAACACAACTTAGGAATAAACTAGCTGTACATTCGGAGTCTATTAAATAACGTGCAAAATCGAGAAAAAATACAATATAAACACCTCTAGAAAACTTTATGTGCCAAATTCAAAGAATTCATAATTTCCGTTCCGTGTTAGGATATCTCATGATCATGAAACATCATCCTAGTTTGGGGCGTGGGCTCAGGGGCGTATTTACCCTAGGGCCAAGGGGGCCATGGCCCGGGGCGGTAAACAGCCAGGGGCGGCGTAGCAGCTCTCGGCGCGCGAGTCCAACTCGCACTTGGCCGGTTTTTTCCTTAACTAATTCCACCAGCCCCTTTCCACCATCGGGACACACGTCGCGTGCGTTCGTTCCATCCAGATGTGGTCGATATTCGCGTATCCGCACGAAGCGCTTCGGTGCCACTTTCATCACGCGTACCGCAAAGGAGCGGAACTCATTGCCTGCGAGTGTGTTCTCCGACCATTATAATTTGGGCGTGTTCAAGACAAGAGTGCATAGGCTGTTTCTAGAAGGGCATGATACATCCTCGGCCGCATCGTCACTTAACAAAAGGTGAAATTGCGATCCAATGCCCGTCTATCGTCAGTAACTGGGGCGGCGAAACTGAAAAGGCTGCGGGGGCTAACTTTGTCTCGGTTACAGGCTCAGTCAAGACACTGCTGGTAGACGACAGCCAGATCGTGGCTAACCTGATGGTGGTAATCTGCACGAAGATCGGCATCACCAACTACGATGAGTACGGTCTGGTGAGTACATCATTTACGGAGATAACAGGGTAGTTCTCACGAAATCTCGAAATTCGGTCATGATAAAAAAAAAGTTTTCGATTATTTTCTCCATTAATGTTGTAGTAGTTACAAACATTTTAATCATCTTTCTCGAATTCACACATGGTCTTAAATTTATACAATGCAGGGTTCCAATCTGAAACCATTAGTACCATTACCTACTTTTTACGGCTCGATAACCGTAATGCTGTGGACATCTGTTATTGGCTTTATGTATTAGCTTTAAGCATTGTTGTTTTTTTTTCTGTAATGCTGTTGATGTTCCAAATAAATATATAGTGGTCCCAAAAGGAAACGTATTTTATAAAAGTTATGAGGCTGTTCAATAAAAGTATAGTGAGGACTTTTAGGAGCAATTTATGAACCTATGTTGAACCATTATTAATGGTTTTACTGGTGTTAGGTTTATCAATACACATTGGATGCCAAAATAGCGATGTTGACAATTTTTTGACAACTTTTTTCTGTGCTATGTCACAGTTTAAAAATTAATAACGTCATCCGACGAAGCCGTCTAGACAGCAATCGTGCGGGGGGCAAGGGACGAGACGCGGGAGGGACGAGCCCGAGCTGCATAGTCCGTATTAGTTAGTAACTCGGGACATGTCATTGTCATTTACGCACGCATCAAAGGCGTCGGCCCACTGCATGTTTTTTACACTGTGGCTATGTAACGATCTTTCAATAATAGATTGGTGACAAAACTACTTCAATCTTATAAAACTCCCCGAGGTATAACAATATTAAAATCTCATTTTTAGTCTTTCCCAAAAATCGTTTCATACTAAAGCCTAGGAATGTGTGACGTCACACGTTCCTACCTTCTATGGGGAAATTAAGAATTTTGTTCTGCTGCTATGTTTAAACTTTGCCAATCGTACATGTATAGATATTTTTGTCCATAGGTCCGCGAGGAACAGAAAGAGGAGCCGGATCCCTGCGAAAAACCTAACTACGGAACCCTCACGCTGAAGAGAAAGCATCAAGACAAAGAACGCGACGCCAAGATGGACCAGCTCAGGAAGAAGCTTAGGACTGACGACGAAGGCAACTAAAACTTAAATAAATTAATACTTTAAAAAACACTACAAAAACACGCTTTACAAGACTTTTCTAACAAATCCAAACACAGCTATGATACGATGTTCCATCATGAAGTCCCAGTTCATATATTCCGGCTCCATCATCAGATCAATTCGACAGTACAGTATTATTGTATTGTCATCAGAACTACATACAGCTGCCAATTTTCATAACGCTACGATCCTTGGAAGATGGTTAAATTAGTTACCTTAGATTCCATTACATAGTTAGTTACATACAGGTCGACCTAATAAAAGCGTGTTAATTAAAACTAAACACGACACAAAAGAGGTCCGGAAGAGCTATTAGAGGACTCGGAGAGAGTGATAGCTGTGTCCCACATTTTAAAGAATTAAATATATTGACTCTGCCATGTCTTTATATTTTTGAAACAGCTGTCTTTGTCAAAATGAACCCGACCCTATTTAGAACCGTATCAGAGGTTTTTTTCCCAGAAGTACTAGGTATGGCCAGAATATTTACACTGAAACTGCAAATACGGCAATGATGCGCAAAAGTGTATTCTGCTTAGCAAGTACGATTTATAATAAGTTACCCACAAAATTAAGGGAACTGCCGATTAATACATTTAAAATGAATTTAGCAAAGCTATTGCTGGATAAATGCTTTTATACATTATCGGACTATTTTACATGTCAATTTTAATTTCTAATAATTGTATTTCTTTGCTGTTTAATAATGCCGACATTAATAATTGTGTACATCATTTGTCAATTCTAATATATTTTATGTTGCTTTTCTAATCTATTTGTATTTATAATGTTTTTTTTTTTAATTTTTATTTGCGTGGTATAGCTGCTCTTAAATTGATGTTTTTGTACGCCAACTGGCAAAACATAGTGCAACTCTCATGACGATATTCCGCCTGTAACTAACCTATGTTTTACAAAATAATACACTTTGACTTTGAGACGTTTGGCTCAGTGGGTTGCACAACAGCCTACGAAGCTGGCGGTCCCGGGTTCGAATCCCGGTCAGGGCAAGTGTTTGTGTGATGAGCACGAATGTTTGTCCCTGGGTCTTGGATGTTTTCTGTGTATTAAAGTATTATAATTTATTTTATTGTAAACACTTTATTGTACATAAAAACAATAAAAGAAATAAAGTAAATTAACACATTTGTACAAAGGCGAACTTATCCCTTTAAGGGATCTCTTCCAGTTAACCTTAGAGCAAATGAGAGAGAAGAGTAAACATCAACGCAGATAGACAAACCAACAAGTTAATATGCACATTAAAACTATTAAAAGCTAAAGTAGCATACACATACACATAAACCCTAAATAATAAGTAGTAATATAATAGCATATATATCATCTAGATAAATAAATATACGTGTTTAAATATATATTTATATATACAAAATAAATATACACAAACGGATAAATATTAAATGACGAGGTTTATTTTATTTGTATATTATGTATATCATCGCCTAGTACCCATAGTACAAGCTCTGCTTAGTTTGGGACTCGAGGTCGATTTGTGTAAGATTGTCCCTGATATTTATTTATTTATTATTAAACACTCTTAAATCAGTCTTTCAAATATATTAACGTATTCCTTATATCGCAGTGAACTGGGTGGAGCCGGCCAAGACTCTCCGCGAGCAAGGCATCGACGTCTCCGAGACCCTACTCCTCCGCCGCAAGCTGTTCTTCTCCGACCGCAACGTGGACTCGCGGGACCCCGTGCAGCTCAACCTGCTCTACGTACAAGCCAGAGACGCCATCTTGGACGGCACCCACCCCATCACGCAGGACAAAGGTACTGGACACCAGTGGCGTGGCGTCCATATAAGCCGACTCTCACTGGGTTGCCCAGGGAAAGGCTTATAACCACCTTTTTCTTTAAATATGAGTAATTGAATACGCTACGGCTTCCCTTGTCATTTTCCTGACGCTACGCCTCTGCTGGACACAGACCATTCAAAACTTGAGACTCGAAAACCTATCACTCTGGAGATGCTGTCTTTATTAGGGTGCTATCTATTTCGCATATTTTTTTCTGTCCGAAACTGATTTTCCGATCAGGTTTGTCATAAATTTGATTTCGCCGAATGTTCATCTTGCCGAATCATTATTTGTCTGAGTCTAAATACGCATAATTTAGTTTCGCCGAATTTTAGTTAGCTGCAAATTCAACCTCAAACAAAAAAAAACTGCTGCCAGTAACGTAGGTTAGGTTAGAACTGCAATCCCGAACAGAGGATGACTGCTGCCAGAAAAGTAGGTTTTCGGCATTAAAAAGTTATGCGTAAAGACCATTCGGGGAAAATAGGATTCGGCGTAATCAAATTATGCTTATAGATCATTATGCCTTTTGTGATCATGCGATATAGAATTATGACAAAAAAAAAGGGTAAACTAGGGGAACCATTATATGAGGAGTGATTTTTCAAAACGGCTTATCTATACTATTAGAAACGTGTAAAAATGAAATGTCTGTACATTGAAGATATAAAAAAAAAACGATTGTAAGGGACTATTTAGAGGTCACTAAAGCAATTTTTTTTTTTTTTTTTTTGTTTGTATGTGTCGTTGTGGCTTCATCACGCCAAATCGGCTAAACGGATTTCAACTATTTTTGCTACACGGGTAGTTGGGTATCTCCAGATGGTTATAGGATACTTTATACCCGAGTACACTGTCGAAAAAAAGAGAGAATGACTTTATTTCCTCCGCGAACGCACTTGAAGGCGCCCCTAGTTATAAATATGGTTTTGTTTACAGCCTGCGAGTTTGCCGGCATCCAGTGTCAAATCCAATTCGGGGACCACAAGGAAGACAAACACACCATAGGATTCTTAGAGTGAGTACACGCTTCCTCCTAATTCGTCTCGTATAATCCGCGGCAAGTAAGTTAAACCAACATGGCCGCTACTGCGCAGGTACCCATCCCCCCGCCGCCTCGTTGCTATGGATACGTGCAGTGCGTCTGCCCCCGCCCCGCCCTCACCTCAGATGAGACTCTAAAATCGACTTTTACGCAGGTTTAACTTACATGCCGCGCATTATACGCTTTTGGCCATGATCTTGACGACCGCTTTACCTCAATGGGAGTAACGTTGCCTGCGGAGCTGTAGGTCCTGAGTTTTGTATTCCGGTAAGGGAAAATATTTGTGTGATGAGCATAAATATTTATTCCTTAGTCTTGGATGTTTTCTTTGTAAATAATATTTATTAAATATACCGTATGTCTATATGTCGGTGTCTGTCTGTCTATGTCGGTAACCAATGTAAAATGATTGAACACCGCGTGCATTTTGCTTAAGAGTAGGGCTTCACTAACACTGGATTTACATAGATACGGCCGTTTTTAGCGTATATTCTGCACGAAACCCTCGGTGCGCGAGTCCGACTCGCACTTAGCCGGTTTTTATTTACTTATAGTATACCCAAACATAGCATTTCTAACGATGTTTTTATGTTGACAGTTTAGACTTTAAATTTATTTAATCAAATTTAATTGAAATTGTTTATTCTGTAAGTAGGCCACAAGGGCACTTTTACGAGTCTGACGCTACGGCATTTCCCAAGAGGAGACCACTGTTGAGAAGAAAGCCGATACAAACTCAACAGTCAGTAATATTGCCTTAATTATACTTAAAACATTTACAATCGTGTTATAACTAATTTATAATTGGTACACGCAGAGGAGATGTAGATGCTCGAGATCAATGTCAATATAAAATATAAACTAATAATTTTCTCAGAGATGTATAAGGTCTCTAGGCGTCACGACATGCAATAAAATTAAATATTGCCCACAGTCTGAAAGAGTTCCTCCCCGGCTCGTACGTGAAGGTGAAGGGCGCCGAGAAGAAGGTCTTCAAGGAACACAAAAGACACGCCGGCCTCTCCGAGCTGGACGCCAAAGTGCTGTACACCAAGAACGCCCGCGACCTGCCCACTTACGGCGTGGCGTTCTTCCTGGTCAAGGTAATCTATGAACCTTGATCTAAACTTCTAGAAATTGCTTTGGCCTCCAAAATGAGAGCACGCTACTTGTCCCTTATCAGGCGCATTATCCTGCTAATTTACAGCTTGAAGCTTGAGCGTGTACAGTTGTGTGCAATATAATAGCAGTGAAGCCGGATTTGCAGAGTCAAGATGTAAATGTGACTTAAGATTATAGTTATAATCGTGGTATGAGTTAACAATAAAGTGCCTTCAGGTTCGAAGACAGCAATGTAATAACCTTTAACCTTCTCCTATTCAAAGAACTTTGACTCATTTTCTATCAAAATAGCATTAACTATTAGTCGTTCGAATTTAAGACATAGGCAATACAACCCAATTTCCTACACTTTTGATTCAAATTCCGCTGCCAAATTTCTTTATATGGTGGGTGGCTCGAAAATAAAAACACTTTTAATACACTGTTATTTATGTGGAATGTACTTTTCGAAATTTGTGATTTTTTATAGTAATTTAGAAAAATGAATTGATTCTAGATTCTATTTAGAACCAGTTTGTTGCATCTGCCTTGTTTTAAAAACTACTTACCATGGTGCACACATACTGCTATTATTTTGCACACAGCTGTACGCCTCTACTGTGTCTCATTAGCGATACCTGCTCTTCTACGACAACTACGATTCTTTGTCACGCGAGAGATTACCTCTCTTTCCATCCCGTGCACCCCGAAAGAGACCGATGATGATGTGTCGCGTAACTAGCAACTAGGCGAAGATGAGAACAACAGTATAGGCATGATGACGGGATGAAAATCAAAATTCTAATTAGTCCATCCATACTAATATTATAAATGTGAAAGTGTGTCTGTCTGTCTCTCTGTTACCTCTTCACGCTTAAATCGCTGAACCGATTTGGATGACATTTGGTATGGAGATATTTTTAGGCCCGGGGAAGAACATAGTTTACTTTATATCCCAAAAAATACCCTTATCCGCGATAAACGAATTTAAGGCGGACGAAGTCGCGGGCAGAAGCTAGTGTACAATAAATAAATTAATTGTTTAAAAAACACTAGAAAAACACGCTTCACAAGACTTTTCTAACAATCCAAACACAGCTATGATACGATGTTCCATCATGAAGTTCCAGTTCATATCTTCCGGCTCCTACATCAGATCAGTTCGACAGTACCATATTATTGTATTGTCATCAGAACTACATACAGCTGCCAATTTTCATGACGCTACGATCCTTGGAAGATGGTTAAATTAGTTACCTTAGATTTATTTATACCATTACATAGTTAGTTACATACAGGTAAACCTAATAAAAGCGTGTTAAAAATATTGGACTCGTATTTTTGTTTTTTCAAAATAATAAAAAATATTCAGATAAATCGCATGAAAGTTTAGGAGTGAGGGCTAGTGACGTCACTAAGTAAAATTTGTACTTAGGCGTGACGTCACGCGACATTTTGACTCAATGTATGTTTTTTATTTTTAGATTATATAAATAAAATAGTAATATTTGTTCTTTTGTCTACATGACAGACTAATTATTAAAATTTATTCATCATCTTTATTGTATGTACAGAGTTTCTTTCATAAAACACACCTAGACCAAGGATATTAAACAAAATCCCTCAGCAGATATCAGAGTCTTGCTCCAATTTGTACCTTTGTAAGGATCCGTAGCCAATATGGGAAAAACGGAACCATATAGCTTCGTCATGTTAGTCCGTTCTTGATTTAGCTCGATTATGACTTGAGTGAATTCCTTGCAGGAGAAAATGAAGGGCAAGAACAAGCTGGTGCCCCGCCTCCTCGGCGTAACCAAGGACTCCGTATTGCGGCTGGACGAGAAGACCAAGGAGATCCTGCAGACCTGGCCCTTGACCACCGTTCGCCGCTGGTGCGCCAGTCCCAACACGTTCACCTTAGACTTTGGAGACTACAGGTAATTTTATTTGCCCCACTGGAAATAGTTAGCGTGGGAAACGTAAGTAACTAAAGTTTGATAAGGAGTATTCTATACACGGTTTTTTTTAACTTAAACGTGACATATAACTTGATAGGTTTTTCTGGGTTTTCCCTAATTCTTGCAACAAATGTTGGATCATATTGTATGTCTCCCAGCAAACACTTCTCTCTATGTAAGTTTTCTTTCTTTCTTTCTAAGAATTCGAAAATGCTTGTACCTAGGCCTACTTGAATAAAGCATATTTTGATTTGATTTGATTTGATACATTTACTGAAACTTTTGAAACATAACAAACAAGTATGTATTTACAGCTAATGTGGTCGAGCTTTTAGGTTAAACATTGCCAACTATGACTTGTCATTTGACGAAACACCCTTATAATGAATTAAATATCAAAAATTAAGTTGTCGGTTGATTTTAAAAACGTGACGAGATATTACTAGTCTTTTGAAATTAACTTCCTGAAGAATTACTTACATGAAGTTCTTATAAAGTTTATGTGAAAAGCCGGTGCATGTATGAATTTTAAAAATGTAATCTTTTTCGTTAGGTGTGTGTTTAGGTTCTTCTACTATTTCTCGTTAGATGTCGCTATTCTAGTCCTCACGACACTCACTTTATTATTTATTTATTTATTAAACAAAGTATGTACATAATTCTTATTTTGAAGACAATTCCTGCAGGATTTTTTTAGGAACTTTTTAAATTTGGGCTTGCTTGGCTCATGACGTATATTCTCGGGCAGACTATTTAGGAAGTACGGAAGTGTTTTGTTTAATGTTCCATCTTCGAAGTAGTTCTTAACGCGTGGTACTTCGAATTTGCCCGCGGACACCGATCAAGTGCCACGCTTGTGCTCTATTAATATTGGGTTATGTTCCTGGTTCTTAACTGCTAGAAAGTATTTGTAGTTATCAGCTGCCCTTTGCCCACAGCGACCAGTACTACTCGGTACAGACGACGGAGGCGGAGCAGATCCTGCAGGTGATCGCCGGCTACATCGACATCATCGTGCGCAAGCGCCGCGCGCGCGACCACCTCGGCATCGAGGGCGACGAGGGCTCCGCCATGCTGGAGGACTGCGTGTCGCCCAACAAGTGAGTTTTATTTACACAAGAAGGTGCTCGCAACTTCCTTCGCGAAGTAGAAAAGTCATAACCTCCCTTTTTTTCGACAGCGTAGGCGGGTAAGAAGTATCTATGGATACCCAGCTACCCGTGTACGAAAAATAGTTGAAATCCGTTAAAAAATTAAATTAGTTACGGCGTAATGAAGCCACAAAGACACATATTTACAAACATACAAAATAAATCTAAAGATTTTTTTTCGACTCAGTGACCTTAAATAAACGGTCTATACGTTTCACTTTTTTTATATTTTTAATATACAGATATTTCATTTTTCCAACATTATAATGTATAGCAGACAAAGCCTTATCCAATGGATGATCCCATAAATTATGTTTTTTTTGTCTCCAGGGCTAATATCATCCAACACGACACGTTTAAATCCGGCAAAGTCAACACCGAGTCCGTCGCCAAGCCCGCCGTCATGAGACCCGGCGCTGAAGGTATGGTGACATTCTTTTTGGATTACTACATTACTGCAGACGCCGGGAAAGAAGGGCTTGCCGGGTGAGTAGGCATAGACTAGGCTAGAGATACGAAGCCGGCAAGCACTTTTCACGGCCAGAGGCATGTATAGTGCTTTTCTCAAACATATGCAATGAAATAAAAAAATACACCACTCAAAAAATTACACGACAAAAGTTTTTTAAATTTTTTGGCCAATGCCTCCATAATGATTTTTTTTTACGGAAGTCGTCCGTATTTCGCGTGTGTAGTGTTCGAGTAGACCCTATTAGGGCCGTTATACACAACTTGATAATAAGAATCTTAATTTCTATAATAAATAAAATAAATGCAGAGGATTTTAAATATTGTCTATGGTGACTTACGTATAGACAATATTTTAAATTTATTCATCAACATATGAACCATACAGATTCGTGTTCTTAATGTCAGTTCGTGTGTAATAGTCATTAACGCGGATATTTTTAGTCCGATAGCCATTCAGCCAAGAAGAAAATTAAAAAAATATAATTCAGCTATTTAGCCTGTTCATGAACACAGACGCCATGTTTAAACTAAAATTAAAAAAAATTACTTCCCGGCCTATGCCTTCAATTTTGTATGAAATTCCTTTACAGTTCTCTCAAGTTGTTCCGCCCGAAACGTGATACTTTGAAGCCTGTTTTAATGCACGTAATGACGACATGTCATTCCATGTTTGAGAAAAATATATAATAATATATATATATATTTATTTATTGACACTGTTAATGGTACAGGAAATTCAATGGGCGGTTTTCCATTAGCCGACCCGCAACGACGCCGGGGCAGCAAAATTGTATGAAAATGTATGGCTCGCTTTTTTACTTACTAGCTACAGTGCGACCAAAAAGAGTAGAAAAAAAATGCATAAATTGCCATATTTAAGCAGTGGGTTGTACAACGGCCTACGAAGCTAGCGGTCCCGAGTTCGAATCCCCGTCAGGGCAAGTGTTTCTGTGATGAGCACGAATGTTTGTTCCTAGGGCTTGAATGTTTTCTATCTATTTAAGTAGTATAATTTATTTATATCGTTGCCTACAGGTCTAACGCTTAACTGAATCTGTCCCTGAGCGGTACGGGAGGGGTATCAAGTGACGTCACATGACGCGTCAACTGTCTCACTATACACATATACGTCACTTGTCACCCCTCCCGGTACTGCACCCATACCTCAGGAACAAACGCAGTTATGCGTTAGGCCTACAGTACAGTGGCGTGGCGTCGAACATGTTGTTGGTAAAGCCGTAGTATATCTTCTCTTATGTCTTCTAAAGCAGTAAAATAAAGTACTCAAGTGCTTTAAAGTAGGCAAGTCGGTGAGAATCGGGTTCTATTAACGCTACGCCACTGCTTACTAGCTGTGCTTAGTTTGGGACTAGGTCGATTTGTGTAAGATTGTACCTGTTAATTATTTGGTTTGTTATTTTTTAAATTAAACAATTTAACGGATTATATCGCGTATATCATCTCATTTGAGTTCCCGACGTTTCGGAAGCTTTTCATTTTTCCATTGTCACGGGTTGACTGAGAAAAGATATATTTTCCTCTGTCAAAGTTACAATTTGTGCAAACTGCCCAATTTGAGAAAACAAAGGTGTACATACATGCCAGATGGCCCTAATCTATAAATACAGTTACACATGTGCAAGAAAGGCATATTTATTTTATTTTAATAATTTACCAAGCAGCATTTCACAATTTTTTGTTATTTTTTTATTTTTTCGTTCATCTAGGTGCCAAGTCGTTCGCAGTAGGCCACATGACGGGCGCCCAACAGACCACGGTGTCAGGACAGGTCATCACGGGACATACTCCGCCTGCTGTGCGTTTTATATTATTTGCTATTATTTTATGTTTTTATTTTTTGTTTTCATCGTTATCTTAACCTTATTTTGTTTGGGGTCGGCGCAGCATGTTTTTCTTCCATCTCTAGAAAATAATAGGTTAACTATTATTTTATAGAAAAACGTTTTATCGAATGTTTTTTTTAATTCACTAATGAGGTGGCAAAAAAGCGGCCTGCCTGATGTTAAGCAGTCACCGCCGCCTATGAACGCTAGCAACGCAAATGGGGCATTACGTGCATGTTACCGATCCTCTAAAAACCTAATCACTCCCCGAAAAACCCCAAACTATAGCATCCAGGGAAGACCGCAGCTTAGCATCAGCTCACATTCGGAGTGTGCGCGGTAGAAAATTCCTTTGATACCGTGCGAAAAGTTTTATTTCATCCTCGTTAAAGTCAAAAGAAATAAAGTGAACCTAACATTAATTTAAGGCTTTCTTGAAATTTCCACTATAACAGTTTTCGATGGGATGATAATTCGATTAAACGTTTTTCGATCTAATTTCCCGTCCACATAATTAATACTTTCACTGCCAACCTTTTCGTTGCACTACGCACTTTCCTCTACATACGGGGAAACGCATCGTATCGGCTACGCGTCTATGAGCAGAGCGCTTGGCGGGTTCCTGGCAGAGAATGTGTTAATGACTCTCCTCGTCACATTAAGTGGTCCCATGTTACTTTCTTCTCATGTCGCTCGTAACAAAAATATTGTCATCAAAACAGCTTTTAACAAAAATCTTATCATATTTTGTTCACTAACGTTTCTTTCTCCTTTGTTCCATGCGTTAACCTCGGACTGTTAAGTCTACGAGATAGGCTGTGTAGGTACATACTAACATTCATATTATTTAATATTTCTAACGGAATCTTTAATTTCATATGCCATAATTTATATTACCATTATATTTTCAGTGGGTCTATGATGGCTGCGATTTACCGCCTAGATAAATAAGTTTGGATCCTAAGCTCCTTGAGAAGTTAAATTATCTAAGAAGATGAACGAGAAAGTATTCGTCACTCTCACACACTCATACAAGAAAGTGACAGAATAGATGTTATATCATTTGTATATCACGTAAAACCGAAACCACCACAAGCCCGCAGGTTTGGGTTCGTTCAGAAATCACGCAGGGATGTTTGGGCTACATTTAGACTCTCCCTCCCCCTTGGTGATCTTTGGTGAGGTTCTAGGTGATAGTTCTCGGTTTCGCAGGTACAGTAAAAAAATACTCGTGAGGTCACCTTGTACTCCCCCTCCCCCAACGTGATCAGTCGTCAGGTTTTCGTAAGCCCCCCCTTCGGAGCCTTGCGTGCTTTTTGGATGAACCCTTTCTTGTAAATCATATTCAAAGTATATGATATTGGCATATGAAATTATGGAGTTCCATAAAATCACAGTCGTATTTAAAATCTATCATTATGTAACAGTAAACAGTTATATTATAATGACTTTGGAGTGAACTTTGTGCAACATGTTAACCAATAAAATATTCTCAGGCATCGCAAGTGCAGCAGACCAAAGTGACTTCAATAATGAGCGAGCCGCAACGAGCGCTGTTGTCCACCATCACCAGCGGTCGGGAAATCATCAAGCAGACCGAGGAGGGGCTCAGCAGGGTAAGATAAAAGTGATATGAACTGAGTGAAAGTGAAATTTTAGGGAGTATTTATATATAGTACCTTGGTTGGAACAGAGTGTGGACGCTTCCACTGCCGGTGCTACGCAGAAGCTCGGCCTTCGGCCTCGCGGCGGCCTAAATTTACTTAGGGACTAGTCCCTTAGTGTCGAAAGCAGGGATCGTAACCGGTATTTTTTAAATCTTCTAAAATACACGCTATTTCTGGAATGTTTTAAAACTGTATTTAGGAGAAGAGAAATAAATCACAAAACACCTGATTCAAATTCTAGAATTTTTATAAAATATACGAAAATCTCGTAATTGAACGAAAAAAAGAATCGTTATTTAGTATATTTTGTTTCCGGTTCCGATCCCTGGTCGAAAAGGAACCGGTTTTGGACAGTCAGTTAACAAGTCAGCCTATTGTAATTGTTTTAGTAGTTTTATAACGAAACGGGCAAAACAAGTCCATCATTAGGTAGTAGGCGTAATAAACAAAAATGCCTTTTTAAGTGAACTCTAAGCACAGGACCAATAAAAAAGTGTCCAAGGGATATTTTCATGCGATCACAATAAAATATTGCCAAAATTTGTGCGTATTTTTGTTTCAATATTTAGTATAAAATCGGAAGAATTTTAGCCTATTAATATATATCTAAAAATGCACTATACTAGCATTTCGTTATAATCTAGAGGCCATAATAATAACAGTTTGTAATAAACAGTTTACTGTCGCGCACTCGTATGTACGACCATTTTTTCTACGCGCTCCCACAATAAGTCGTTGTCGTGAAGAAACTAGAAAAGCCATGCTTATCGATATTCAGACCCGCAATAGTGCTGATTCACATAAAGTTTGCGTGAGCACTGTGACAGAATTCCGACTTACCCAAATTATTAAAAAATATACATTTTTCAGCGACGTAAACCACTATGTTATTCTTACTTGATCTGCTAATTCCGTCCACGGGATAGTGAATATAACAGTCAAAGAGGGTAGTACGTGACTACCATTTGATAGTACTTAGCAGTACAAATGTTTATCTTCTAGGCGAGCCTTCCGGCCCTAGGCCAGGACGCAGCCTCGGTCAAGTGGAAGCAGGTGACCATGGACACGAGCAAGCAGGTGGTGACGTCACAGATCGCCGCCATGAACGCCGCCACCGCGCAAGTGGTCACGCTCACCTCTGGTAAGCACGCTACACTTTACATTAAAATAAATGCAATCTATAAAAAATACATTAGTTAATGACAATTTCGATGCAACAGACCAATACTCGGACAAATAATAATAAATATTGACGACCGGTTTAGCTTAGCTGAAGACGAGACGCTGAAGGTTCTGGGTTATAATCCCGGTAAGGGAAAATATTTGTGATTGAACGAAAAATAGTTGAAATCCGTTTAGATGTGATGAGAGTTTTGACGTAATGAAGCCGCAACGACACACACAGCCAAAGAAAATGGAAATTTTGGTTTCAGTGACCTTCAAATAGTCGGTTACACTTATTTTTAACAAGCTTTTATTAGGTCGACCTGTATGTAACTAACTATGTAATGGAATCTAAGGTAACTAATTTAACCATCTTCCATGGATCGTAGCGTCATGAAAATTGGCAGCTGTATGTAGTTCCGAGGACAATACAATAATACTGTACTGTCGAACTGATCTGATGATGGAGCCGGAAGATATGAACTGGGACTTCATGATGGAACATCGTATCATAGCTGTGTTTGGATTTGTTAGAAAATTCTTGTAAAGCGTGTTTTTCTAGTGTTCTTTACACTATTCATTTATTATGAAAATATCTTCAATGTACACACAACTTTATAATAGAATAGAGAATAACTAGATGTTAATTTGACAGGAACTACAGAGGAGGTGGACCATACAGCAGTCGGAGCCGCCATCACAACCATCACCAGCAACCTGCCAGAGATGACTAAAGGTCAGTACCTATCTTATTTATTTACTAGGTCTCTCTCTGCAACTCATTAAAAAAATCCACTATAAACATGCACATTGCATGCACTGTGCATGCATTGCACATGCACAATAAAAAATGGCGAAGCAGTTTTTTATTTCTTGTGCGTGATTTTAACTAGATGTATTATTTTGCGCAGGCGTACAAATGATCGCCGCTCTGATGGAGGACGATGACAACGGCGACCGTCTACTGGACGCCACCAGGAAGCTGTGCTCCGCCTTCAGCGACCTGCTCAAGGCCGCTGAGCCTGAGACCAAGGAGGTAACTATATAGAAATCTTAATCCTACCGACTGTGCCAACACAATGAAAATTTATTACGAGCGATATCGCGATAAAAAATATTATATGTCGCTTGTGTTGATTTCTTGTCAGTCTCAATGATTAACTGCATATGTATCAATCTCAATCCACCTATATCACATCAAGAGGTGAAGCGTCCATAGAAACTAACCTAGTTCAAAGAATATCAGCACCTTATTGTCCTTCTCTTTGACGAAAAAGTGAACTAAATATGGCTCTAACGAAATTTCTGACGCCTAGCTGATAGACGTCTATATTGAGTCTATATTTATATTATGATAAAAATATAAACCTATATGCATTTTATTCGAATTCCAGCCACGCCAGAGCCTACTCAATGCCGCCTCCCGAGTGGGGGAGGCTTCCACCTCCGTCCTCCACACCATTGGGGAGGAGACCGAACTCGACAAGGAGACACAGGTAAAGAACTCCCTCTTCTACCGCAAACTGCACTACTGCTACGACAACTTCTACAAAGTCTTCTTCGGTGAAAAGGAGTCGGACTACGAGGAATGTAAATTCAATGATGATGGTATTTACGAAGATATTGATACAAGGCATTGGAATGGTTTAGATGTGATACAGGAAGAATCTGATTCTGATTATTATAGGAGCTTAGATTATTGCAATGCGGTGTTCAAAGATGGGAAATTAGTGACTATTGATGAAAATACGAAGGAGAAGGATGATAGTCTGAAAGGAAGTGATTTTGAAGCGATTCTGAATAATTGTGAAGATTATTTGGTAGGGCATGATGGTTTAGATGTCAATGTTTTAGATAAAGAATCTGACAACGTTAATAATAGTCCTAAATTGTATCCTAAAACTGTTTCGGATAAGATTTACAATTTCAAAAAGGATTTCTCTAATCATGATTACGTTAACATTAACTTTGATCCTAAAGTTAACACGAAGACTAAGAACGATATTCTTCGCGAGCGATTCTTTCTCTCAGATAATGTTGATAGTAAAAATAAGATCAATGAACAGATAAATAAACAAAATGGCGCTAAAATAGAATGCCATAGCATCAGAAATGACGTCACTAAATCTGGTCCTAACGTCAAAGTCTCCGGAGCACTTAACATGAAACTTCTCAACAACTTAGAGAAATACAACAGAGTTCTTACTACTACGGAAACTTTTATGGAAAAGGCCGAAGCTAGCTTCACTAAGAACGAAATAAATAAACTCAAAAGGGATGATTTAGAGACATTTGTTAAAAAGAGCGAGAAATATTACACAACTGAAATGAGGGATCGCAAAACTACTGTAGAATTAGATGGGGATAAAAAAGGGACAACTGAAGTACGTATATTCTATAATCCCACATTTCGCAATGTGACCACGAATTTCCTCACAGGATTCTGTCAGTATTGTAAAAGAAAATGTCCAAGAACTCAGCAAAAATGCTGTCCAAAGTGCGTGTGCCTAGAGTTAGAACTTAAGACCATTTGGAAGGAGAATTGGTTGAATATATTATTGTTTTTAGCTTTGGTAGCCGCATTCTTTGCGTTGCTTGTGCAGTGCTTCGTGTCTAAAGATGGTTGTGAGAAGAAGGATGAAGACGGGAAATGCTTTGAGATCATGTAATGTGTTGGGTATTGGTTTGAAGAATTGGTATAGTTGGAATTATTTTTCTTGATCAAAAGCAAAGATTATATATTTATATTGTACCTGCGAACAATGCCATTATCTTTCAATGAGAAGTGTAACCGCCAATAGGGAATATACATAAATATGCAAACAGTAAAGAAAAATATTTTTTCGAATAACTAGAAAAATTACCAAGATATAAGCCATCAAATATTTCATCCTATCTCTTTCTAGCTAAATAGAATTTAATATGGAATTTAGGGGGCCGGAGTGCACTGTGACGTAACCGTACATGTCGGACCTCTGTCATATCGCTATCTAATTAGTAGTTTAAAATGCCTATATCATGTGTATTTCTTGGTCGATTTTAATTATTATCATTTTTACGGTATTTGATATTTTGTTAAGAAAAGCAATAAAAAAAATCATGCATGCACATTTTCCTTTGTTAAATAGACTAGAGATGCCTTTTTTAATGTGAACCTTAGTTACCGTTTGTGTGACAAGTGTTTGCAGTTAGTGGTATCCACATTCAAGCACACAATTATGGTTTTAGCTCACAATGATATACACAATGATTTCGTTCGCATGGACAATATTAATAAGGGTTTTCTGAAATGTAAATATCACCACCTGGCGCCACCGTGACGTAAGGTCCATTGGCAAAAAGTGTCAACATCCTGTCGTCGTGTGTTTGATGGATTTTTACACTTGTCAAATGGACCTTGTGCCACGTCGGCGCCAACTGGTAATATTAGCATTTTAATTGCTTTAGGTCAAAAAACATGTTTTTAACTATATGTAGGATGCATGAGATGTATTCGGTATAGATAGACTGACAATCGAAACTGATAAAACAGAGATATCCTACCTAAAAAGGGCTTAAAACTGGATACATGACTGGATTAATAATAAAGCCATAAAATTTAAAGGTATACAGTTATGTTTGTCCTAAAATCTATTGTTAAAATCCTGAAACCGAATTTCGAAAGTTCAGCTTTCGAACCCATTACGTTTTTGTAGTAACCCAATTTTTTAATGACTGAATGATTAAAAAAACGTTTTTGAGAAATAATTGAATCACAACAAACGAAGATTTGATCAAGTTTACAATATCTTTGGTTTTTGGAACAGTCTATTTCGGATACAATTTAATAACCATTTTGTCAGTTTCATTGTAAGACTATTGTTCATATTCAACAGATGCCTCAAACTACACACAAATTGTAGTCGTGAGCATTTGTTTTCGAATGGAAGAATGGACTCGATCAACTTTTATTGGATCTGATTCCTGAATATCATTTTCCTTGTACTTACTGGAAAAGCTTGCAAATGACATCATTATTTCGTAATAGGAAATAGTCATTGTCATCACATTTTTATTCTTAGTCCGTGACAATTTTGAGTAGCTACATTTTGTTTCTATTTTTCGTAATTTATTACGTTTTTGGATCAGGAAAAAACCCTTACTTGTACCGACAATACAGTTTCAGACTATAAATTCACTAAGATGTTTATACGACATGCTTTATTCAAAACTGGGTCAGTTTACGAAGTGTAAGTTTTCATAAGTTATATTATATTTATGATATTGTGACATTCACGGTGTTTGATTTAATCGTTTATGACCTTTATGAAGTATCACATACTTTAACGTAATCTTATAAATACGTTTTATCCGGTAACCGTAATTTTTTATTGTTTTTGCAAAGACGCTAATGCGACGTCTTCAACGTTTTCTAATAAGCACGAAAGTGAATAGTATAGCAAATAATGGGCATTTCAAATGTAATATTAAAGAAAAACGTTAAATTCGAGGACAAAAGTATTTTGGGAACGTGTAGTCAGCAAAGTACCGCAGTTCTAATAATCATCACACTTTGTTTCTTTACCGGCTAAGTAAGGGTTTTTATTTGATTCTAAAATGTGCTGTCGTTTTCCTTTCGCTTTTCATTAGCGACTTTGAACCTTATATATGTAAGCCGCAAGAACTACTTAATTGCCAAAAGACGAAAGTCAAAGGAAAAAGACTGCCAAAATGACATAGTTTTAAGCAAGTTTGACATATTTTTTTAGCATGACAAAATATTTTAGAGACTGTATATTGAAGTAGGAATATCATCGTAACATGGCCAAATAAAATAGTTAATAGTTATTAATTATTATGGTTTAAAAAAAATGACATCTATACTATTATAAAGTTGTAAAGATTAAATATCTGTAAATTGGAGATATAAAAAAAGTGTTATGGCCTACGTGAAGGTCACTGAAAGGATTTTTTTTTTGTCGTTGTGGCTTCATCACACGAAAACGACTAAACAAATTTCAACTATTTTCGATACACGGGTAGCTGTGTATCCACGGATTGTTATAGGATACTATTTACCCGACTACGATGAAGCAAAAAACGAGGGTTTTGGTGTTTTTCCTCTGTGAACGAAAACACCTTCTAGTCTGAGAATTTTGCCGAAAAGTTGTTGCTATAAATTTTAAACGAGAAGGAAATTTCATAAATGGTTTTTATTTGGTACTAGAGGGCACCCTCTAACTTCGTACGCGGAGGAGAAAAAGTCATAACCCCTCTTTTTTTTCAGCGTTATCGGTTAAAAAGTATACTATAACCATCTGAAGAGATACCCAGCTACCCGTGAACCTAAAATAGTTGAAATCGTTAAATAAAAATATTTTTCGATTCAGTGGCCTCCAAATAGTCCGTTACAATATTTTTTTGTAAATATCTTCAATGTACAGACATTTCATTTCTACAACTTTATAATAGTAGGTATACTTTATGACAGACGATCCCATACAGTATGCGAAAATAGATGTAACCATTTAATTATTATATATTGACAACAATCGTGTGTGAACGATTTGAGACTTACAGACGCGCGTATTATAAAGAACTGCCAGCTGTGTGATAATTTTATACGGTCATGTTATGATGTTCTGTTCATTCATCGCTTCTGTATATTTTCGTCATATTGAAGACTTTTCAGTCTTGCCATACACGAGCCATTATTTACCTGATTTTTATTGTTATATTATATTTTTGTTAACATTATTTTAAAGTGCTTAACTAATCTAGTCCTACGTTACTATTTTTTTTTGTTATAAATCATATTAATTTATTATGGTTATTGGCATTTACAAGTATTATTCGGTATTTTATAACAAAATTATCAGTATTTTTGTTTTTGGTGTTTATCTAAAAAGTACATTTATGAGTTACTAAAACCTTTTAAACTATACTAAAAAATATTTATGGGACATTAACATTAAAAGTACTTAATTTAAAAATATATAATGACTAATCGAATTAGACTGGAGTCGATTTAAAAAGCATTTATTGGTTGTATTGGTAAGGTAACTCATTGATGTAATTCTAAGTCAAAATTTTGACATGTTTTGGTGTTTTTTAACAAACATTGTACAGTGCCATTTTTTGTTTCCTAAATTATTAATTTACAATTTCGTTTGGTTTTCAAACAGTTATTTATATTGTAAACATTTTTACACTGTTTATAATTTATTTTTGTTACTCTTTAAGTTTTACCCTGTATAAAAAGTAAATCAACTTTTAGACCCACCTTTGCTGTCTCTTGCGTTACTCTTCTCGTAGTTTCTTGAAAGTATAGTCACCACAAGCTGTATATACAGGTGTAACGCTTAAATGAGTCAGTTCTTGAGGTATGGGAGGGGTACGGGAGGGGATGTGTTTACGTACCGTCAAACGACGCGTATAGTCAAAATTATTTTTGTTGAGCGAATCCACTTAGCTTTGTACCCAATGAACGATACTCATTATCTGCATTGTTAACTGTGGCCACAACTGCCACTTCGAAATGTAAGGCGTAAGTCCAAATGACTTTTACACTAAATAAGTCTTTAAGCTAAACGAAATAAGGTTTAATCTTAACCAAAAAGAACACAGATGTTGGTCACTTCGTAAGTGAAAGAGCAGTGAAGAGCGCTCAAGAAAAATAATTTCGACTATACGCGTCGTTATAAGCCTATAACGCCTTACATTTCGAAGTGGCAGTTGTGGCCACAGTTAACAATGCAGATAATGAGTATTGTTCATCGGGAACAAAGCTAAGTGGATTCACTCTACAAAAAGAATTTTGACTATAACTTCAGTCAGGCGTCAGGCTTGTATAGCGAGATTGTTAGGACACGTCATGTCACGTCACTTGTCACCCTCCCTTGCCGCTCCCATACCTCAGGATCAGACTCAGTTAAGCGTTACACCTGTATATACCGTGAGTGATTGGGAATAGAACGAAAAATGATTATTCAACATAATGAATGTATTACTTTTAATCAAGGACCATTAAAACAAGAGGACTAACCATCTCCATTCAAAAAGCCGTTCCCCGATATGTATAACGCCATATATGAGGATTATTTTTTACAATTATCCAACTTTGCAAGCGTGACACGGTATTTAAATGTTACGATCTATTTATTATTAGCTATTTGCGAACTAATTGTTACTATACTATGTTTCTTTATTCAATTATAACATCGTTAAATGTTTATTTTTATGGTGCCATCTAGTTTTTGCCAGAATATCTCCTTGCGATCGGAACACGATGCAAAGTATGGCAAGTGTCAGTCCTCTTGTTTTAATGGTTCTTGATTTTAATTAAGTTATACATAACATGTAAAATGTTTTCACTTGTGTTACGAAATAAAAATAGTGTGGGGTCTACAAGTTGTTTTACCTAGGCACATTGGAATTTTAACGCATTATTCTAGTAGAAACTTAATATTAAATGGTTATGGTAACGTTTATTACTGTTGGAAAGGTTATTTTTTTAAATCACAAGAACCGCTTTAAAAATGAGTAGGTAAGTTTTTGATACAATAGTCAGTTTCACTTTTGTCACTTCGCTATTCCAAATAACTTAAGTTAATTTAAAGAACGTTTCCGCAACCGGTTAACGGAAAATTTGAAATGCCATTATTATCATTTCAAAACCGCTTCATGTTTTCAGATTTAAAAATAAAACGACGTTACTTTATCAAAGAGGAAACGTCAAAAGAAACTTATTAAAGAGTAATTTTTAGCTAAATTATATTTATAACAATGGTAGAATTGTATATTTGGGTAAATCAATTTTTTCTGTACCTCGTTGCGTTACGTCTCCTGAGTTACTCTTTAAAACTACGATTCTAAAGGATATAAGTAAACAAAAAAATATCTAGCCTATATAGATCAATGTTTTAAAGACTCATCTCGTCTGTATGTTGATAGCCTAGAGTATTAGCATTTTTCAAAGTAACTCTGATACTTGTCTCCTTAGTTACGGTACAGAGTAACAAGGGAAAGTTGATCCACCCAATTATGGCAAAAGTTAATTGAGTAAACGTTGCTACCCGATTACATGCCTTTTAAAATTTAATATATTTCAAGAAGTTCTTAATTGTCGATATTATTGAGCTAAATTTATTTATCTAAAGAGCCCGTTTCACACAAAGCTTGTAACTTCTTCTACGAGCGGAAATCACTTTCTAACAATACATATTAATAAATTAAAAGTTTAAAAAAAACACTAGAAAAACACGCATTTATAAGCGCACGTAGTGCCTATCTTCCGGCTTCATCATCAGACCTTGAAACCTAATCGTGGTCAAAGTTCATTACAACACTTGTAACAATCCAAACACAGCTATGATACGATGTTCCATCATGAAGTTCCAGTTCATATCTTCCGGCTCCGTCATCAGATCAGTTCGACAGTACCATATTATTGTATTGTCATCAGAACTACATACAGATGCCAATTCTCATGACGCTACAATATTTGGAAGATGGTTAAATTAGTTACCTTAGATTCCATAACATAGTTACATACAGGTAGACCTAATTAATGAAAGCGTGTTAAAAAGAGACTTCCACTTGGTAACACAAGTAACAAGCTTTTGTAAAACGGGCCCCAGGGGCCTGTTTCATAAACGCTTGTAAATTGTGTTACCAAGTGGAAATCTCTGTTTAATTCACATTGTTGGAAAGATAGTAACAAGCTTTTGTGAAACGGGTCCATCGTATACACATCGGAATAATATCTTTAAATTGTGTCGTCTGATGTACTTTATTTTTTTACTTTCTCGTTTTTAAAGCGGCCATCTTTGTTCCGGTGACGGTTATTTTTATTTTTATTATAATTTATAATTTTAGCACTCGCACGCCATGTTCAATTATTTTTGTTAATACATTTGCTTGATCGGGAACCTTGGTTTTATTTAACACTAACTGTCTGAAACACAAGTGAATGTAGTGACAAGAATAATTCCTAGAATGTATAGAAAAGAGAGATCATATGTCATGCCCTCGCCAGACAGAGAATGAAGGAATTTGTTGTTGGGTACCCAAAGCCAAAGGAATTCCAGACGCTACCATTGCGTCGGCTAAATTCGCAAACTTCGTAACTCCATCGGATCAAATTTTACAGAAGGCACAAAAGACTAAACTTTAACAATATGGCGGTCGGTTATTGCGAGGTTTTTCTATTTCGGTTTTTAAACTTAAAACTGTTTTTTCGTAGCATTTAAGAGTTTTGCCATTATATGCGTCCAGACTTTAACTATCTAAAAGTGCCAAAACATTATTTAAAAAAAATGGAGTTAGGAGGTTTGCGTCTTTAGCCGACGCAATGGTATCTTATCAATCGTATCATCCGGTTCATGGAGGTGGTAGGACAAATCATTGAGTAGCAAGAAGGGGTAAATACACAAAAGATCCCACTGGGTCGAAGTGTATCCGTTAGGTAATAATAAGGTAAGACGAGAGATCATATGAGAACAATTCGTGCCACACTGAAGTTAGCTAGCGGGCGTCCATTTATTACGTGAGCCATTTATCGGGGGAGGGGGTCAAGCTGAATCTCATCTAATCTTACTTTGGGGATAGGGGGGGTGTCCGCGAATATCACTTAACATTTTTTCTGCAAGAAACCGTGTAGAATTGCAAATACATAGTTTAAATTAAGTAAAATGCTTCGAAGTAAAGTCCCCAAATCAATTCGTCCGAACGTAACCTAAATAATTAACCGGTACAACCTAAATAAATACCGGTTAATTTGTAACTGATTACAAGCCCTGGGTGTGTTGCCTTTAAGAGTTTCGCAGACGTAAACTTACATTGAGCGAATTGTAATTTGGTTGCAAATATGAAAGCTGATTTAAATAAAAATGGAAAACATATTTTTATATGGCAGTGTTACGAGTTTGAATCCCTCTGTGTCAAAAATTATGTTCAATATACTTTTTTTTTACAATAATGTGATGTTTGTCCTAATGCAAGTAACGTTTATTTCTGAACTTATTTTTTGGTACACGGGTAGCTAGGTGTCAAGAGTCATGGCGATTGGCTTATATGTACGCCACGCCACTGCTGAGTATCCACAGATGGATATAGGATACTTTTTATCTGATTACGTTGAAGCAAAAAAGAGGGTTATGATTTTTTCCTCCGCAAAGGAAGTTGCGGGCGCCTTCTAATTACATTATATGAAACTTTTCATTTAGTCAAAACGTTACATCGGGTATCACAAGTAATTGATTTTAGACTTGAAAAAATGGTTAGATTGGGTGAAAGATGATATTTAAAAGAATAATCTAAACAATGAAACGACGGGTGATAAAGAGGGATGGAAGAAAAAAATATGCTGCGCAGACCCCAAATAAGAGGGATAAGAGAATCATTATGATGATGTTTATTTAATAAAATGTGATTGTCACTCATTTAGATAAAACAATTTAAACGGATTATATCGCGTATATTATCTCATTTGAGTCCCGACGTTTCGGAAGCTTTTCTGCCCTCGTGTTCACGGGTTGACGGAAACCTGACATGCTTGCAGTGCTGACATACTGCTTGTTTTATTTAAATGAGTGACAATCGCGTTAACAGAAGAAAATATTATGATGATTTATGTATGAGCGATATTCTTGTTCAAATGAAAAACACATTAGGTAAGTAAATGAGGCGTTTAGAAAAAGTTTATCACGGGCAAATGCAATTGTCAGAAAGAATATTGTATTTGACGAGAAATAAATTGCTTGTAGTGTCAGTGGCGTAAACTTGAATCGCTATATTTAGCTGTTTATTATAATTGAAGGCTTAATTACAAAACCGACATAACTCCACTAAACATGATTTTACAGGAAACGAAAAAACTAAATGTCCTCTTATATACTAGTTATTAGAGATAATTATTGTATAGGTGATTTTAGTAAGTGGCCAATAATTCTGACATATACGATTACACATTTCAAAGACCAGTATATTATGATAAAAATTAAAAAATATGTTCGTCACTTATGCTGTTTTTGTAAAATTTTGTTAGTTCTATAGAAATTATCTTATTCTATGAGATAGGTACAGGCTTATGCCACTAAATATAATTAAGTGCATAAGGTTTTTGGCTAATCCAAACGATGTACCCGTCCACGAATATTCATCATCTAAAACAATAGATAATAAATAAATAGGAAAAGAGTATCAAACATGGTAGGAAGCATATGGTCATGAAGTCATATTATTTAAAACTTACTTTTTCAACAAATTCATCTTTTATATCTAGACAAATTTTTATGTTGCGATTTAAAATTTTAGCAATACTCTTTAAGGTAATATTTTTCTACGATTCTGGAGATGAATTATTTCGACCAATTTTTAAGATGTGAACGAAACTTCTGGATACGTAAACCAGTAATAGTTTTGTTTCCATTTTTATACAATCCTGCACTTATTTGCCAGTTACTTAACCTACTTAAAAGAGTGTGTATATTATATATATAAAATGAAGTTTTTTTACGTGAACCCGAAGTTATGTTCTTTTTGTGAAAAATAATGTCGATATGTAGTTCTTGTAAAAGGGGTATATTTTTGAGGACTGATTTTGGACAATAGGGGTAATTTTTGGACACTATATTTTGCTCTACTTGTAGATCCTGCTTAGATGAACGGTATGATACCAATAACTCAAATCCGCCAAAAATGTTAGTTATGTTGTTTTTGTAAACATCCCTTCAATTGGCTGATGATAATGATAATAATTAGGGAATGTAATCTCGATCTCACGAGATTTATTGTATGTTTGTAAAGGTTATTTATCCTTACTTGTCCTAAATAGTAAGAAACATTCTACCTAACCTAAGAGTACACCTTTTTAGGGTTCCGTAGCCAAAATGGCAAAACGGAACCCTTATAGTTTCGCCATGTCCGTCCGTCCGTCGGTATGTCACAGGCATTTTACTCAAAAACTATAAGATGTATATTGATGAAATTTGGAACATAGGTGTCTTGTGTACGCTGCTACTTAGTTTGATAGTTAAATTAAAAATATATATATTTCAATGGGGGCACTCCATACATGTAACCGAAACTGTTTTTTTTTTATTAAATATCAATGTGTGGCACATCATTCGACAGTTCTTCTAAAACACTTTGAGGTTTCTAGAAAAAAAAATTGATTCAGTGAATATTTTCGGAAATATTTTACCGAAAGTAGCAAAAATTGTCCCCCCCCCCCTCTATTTTCTAAACGGAAAGTTCAAAAAATATGAAAAAAATTACAAGTATAAAGAAAATTGTTTTCAACATGGTCGGACATACCGTTTTTAAGTTATTTCCAAAAACTGCGCTTCTCAGCAAAAGGACGTAAGTGCCGGGGAGATACGCTCTTTTGTTAGTGTTTTTTTTTTCATATAGTATTTTTTTCATCTATAATGCATTTTTTTGTATCCGACATGCTCTTGGCCGTTTTTTTTTTCTTTAAGCTCCCATTTCCTCGCAAAGAAGTCACAAGAATTTATATTTTTAGCACCACATTGCCAATTTCATACATTACATTTATTTCCTTGCATGTACACAGCTGGTTTTGGCAATAAATGCATATTTTTCGATTAGAATGTTGTTTACTAAATAGTCAACAAATAGTAAAGTCCTAAATAGGACAAGTAAGGATAAATAGCCTATATGAGTCGTTGTGGCTTCATCACGCCAAAACGGCTATACGGATTTTAACATTTTTTGCTACACGGGTAGCTGGGTATCCACAAATGGTTATAAAATACTTTTATCCGACTACGCTGAAGTAAGAAAGAGGGGTTATGACTTTTCTCCCCCGCGAACGAAGGTGCAGGCACCTTCTATGAAATGTATACTATTATAAAGTTGTAAAAATGAAATATCTGTACATTGAAGATATTAAAAAAAAAAAAAATTATTACGGACTATTTGGAGGTCACTAAAACGATTTTTTTAAATGTATGTTTGTATGTATCGTTGTGGCTTTATCACGCAAAATCGGCTAAACAGATTTCCACAATTTTTGGGACACGGGTAGCTGGGTATCTCCAGATAGTTATAGGATACTTTTACCCGACTGCTGAAGTAAAAAAGAGGGGTTATGAATTTTCTCCCCCGCAAACGAAGTTAATAGAAATAGGGGCATATTTGAAATAATATTGATGACATGCAAGTACAGTTGCTGAAAGCACTCGAGTGGATAAGTGTGTTTGTCCTTTTTTCACACAAGAATGAAACACCGGATCAACGTGTATTTTTTGCATTGAGATATGTGTAGCGTATCATGATATAGCCTACCTTTTATCCCGGGAAAAAGATCTGTTCCAGAAAGTAAACGCGGAAAATTTTAGTTTATAATAGTTAGACTCATGCATGATATACGAGTATGTCGTTGGTAATCTTTGCTTATTACTTATGTTAGCGTTACTATTTATTCACTTATTTATTTTCGATCTCAGGAAAGGTTTTTACGATCTGTATAAAAAGTAAAATACAAAGAGCAATTACAAAACATCATAAAAAACCTGACCTGGGGTGCCGCGGGCAACGGGGCAGGGCTCAAGCTACCGGTGGTTAGGGCCGCACAGAGGAACCTCCTGACGATGCGGGCCGTCTCCAGGATTACTGCCTTTGTATCTGACCCTTGATCCAGCCATCTAGCGATTTATAGGCATTTTAAGCTACTACTTAGATAGCGATTTGACAGAGAGGTCCGACACACATGAATGAGCTTTTAATAAAGCAAAAAGAAAAATTCATGCATATTCCCTATTGTCGCAGTATTGTTACGTCAGTGCGACAAAGTATCATCTACTTTTGCTGTTGACTGTACAGCGCGCAAACTTACGGGCGGTCATGTTTGAGTTATGGCTCTCGGTACTTGTTGATTCGTCTAACCCAAGTTTTGTTCCACAGGACATCCTTCTCTCGCTAGCTAAGGCTGTGGCCAACACTACAGCGGCGCTGGTGCTGAAGGCGAAGAACGTGGCCGCTCAGTGCCGCGACGACCAACCCCTGCAGAACAGTATCATTGCCGCCGCCACCCACTGTGCACTAGCCACCAGTCAGCTGGTCGCCTGCGCCAAGGTACGAGGATTCTTTCTAGAATATTCTCTATGGTTAAAATTGTCAACAATATCGCAGTTCCTAAGTGGCTCCAAAAGAGTACCAGCCTACGCAAAGTCACGCGACGATTCTTCATTAAAGTCTTATAGATCATCATGTCTGGTTAAACCAGTTACCAATATCATAGTCCTTAAGGCAAGATTAACAGCGGAGCTAGAAATGTTCACAAGTCGGTCACAAGGTGATTATTTTAGTCTTCTAGAACACCCTTTTTGGTAAGCTGAGATTACCTGCAAACTCAGAACAGTACCAGCCAGCTCGTCGCCTGCTCGAAGCTTTAGGCCTGCAGGACATTATGGAGCTAAATGACAGCAGAAAGCATTTCAAGGTGGACACGACCTTCAAGAATATAGACTTAAAGGTCCCATCAGTTGAGGCTATGCGTTGTTCTCCTTCTTTTCATAAGGCATATTTTCTGGAGCGCTAGCAGGTTTATATTTTTAAGAATGCCTATTTGTAGAAAAATCTTAATTGGTATTGTCTTGTCCAGGTGGTAGCCCCGACCCTCCACAACCCTCAATGCCGCGAGCAGCTGACGTCGGCCGCTCGTCTCGTGGCTCGTGCCGTCGAGCGTCTGGTGGACAGCTGCCGAGCCGCCGAGCCCGCCGCCCAGCAGGGCGTGGAACAGCTCACCCAGGCCGCCAGGAGGGTCTCAGAAGAGCTGGAGAGGCTTCTACAACACTGCCACACCGGTAAATATACTATGCTGAAAGAAAAAAGAGGGGTTATGAGTTTTCCTCCTTCGCAGACAAAGTAAACTATTAGGGAACTGGTGTTAAAATAAGAACTCAAATTTACAAGTACAAGTATTATTATGAAAAGTATCTACGAACACAATTTTAAAATCAAATCAAACTCACTGAAACACCGACAGTCGACTTAGTCTAACAACACGTCCGTTCGCTTCGAAGCACTTTGCCAAAGTGTGCCTCCCTCGGCGCTGCTGCGTCAGGTAATAAGATGGCCGGTGTGAAGTTGTACCGCGCGACAGAGGGCGCCTCGGTGCCAACTTCACGCTAACAATATATAAAATGTGAGTTTGTGAACAGATCGACGAGCGCAGCCCAGCGTGACCGAGCGCACCGTGGAGACGGTGATGAGTGCCAGCGAGCGAGTCGTGGAGGCCAGCGACCCCGCCGAGATGGTGCGCCAGGCTCGCCTGCTGGGACAGGCCACCGCGCACCTCATCACCAACATCAAGGTGGGACGAGAGACCTATTTCCTGACTAACCTAACCTAACAGAGCGAGGGTTGATAATCTAACCTTCCGATCATCTTCGACACGTGTTTCGCCTCTACGAGGCATCATCAGGAGATGCAGGAGACGTTAACGGTCCGGCGTCCCCCGAAAAGTGACGATCATACTGTTTGGTGGTGGTTTGTTGTATTTGCAAGCGTATTTTTTTGCGGAAACTGCATGAAAATATGTGTATGTGAGCCCAATCTATTGACACATCTAATAAAAACACAACACCGCGGAATAGCAAAGAAACAATAATCCATTAAACTAGTTCCCTGATCCTAAGATATCGGGAGATAGTAAAATTGAATTTTTTGACGTGATAACGTCTTATAAATCGATGAACGCCGGCTGCACGCACGAAAAAGCATGACTCATTGTCACGTTCCGCCTGAGCCGAGCGTGCAAGCGAGAGCGGGGAACAAGCGATAGAGAGGCACGATCGGCCTGAGCGTTCGGCTTATGAATTCATAAAAGTATGCAATTTTACATCATCTTTTTCTTATGACGTTATCACGTAAAATTATCATCACAACGGAACAAACGGGGCTTAATCACGTATAAATATGATTTTATTTTAATTTTATTTTCGAATAATAACTATATATACGCGATTAAGCCCCGTTTATTGTGTTGTGTTAATGAGTGAATATCGTGTTAGTTTAAATCAATGTTACGTGTAATTATCGTCCGTAATCCGACTATACAGACAACCAATTTTTTTTTGTTATTAGACGGAGGCCGAAAAGCAGCCATCAGACGCTCAGCGTAAGTTGCTGGCGGCCGCCAAGTTACTGGCTGACGCCACCGCGAGGATGGTGGAGGCGGCTCGCCAGTGCGCCACTTCGCCACAGGTAACTAAAACTTGTTTAACCAGCAAAAACAAACAGACAGACAGACAGAGTCTCACCATAAGGGTTCCTTTTTGACCTTTCTGGTACGGAACCCTAAAAACTAACTTCAAATAACACTATAACAAAACTAGAGACAATAGGGTTACCGACTAAATTTAAATGATGAAATTTTGGACACGTATTTTTTCTTTTGTTTACGTAATCAAAAAATAACGGAGATACTTTGAGTCAAAATGCCGCGTGACGTCACCGTATAAGATTATACCTAGTAGTGACGTCACGACCCTCCTAAACTTTGATGGCATATATCAGTATTTTTTGATTAATTTGAAAAAATTAAGAATACGAGTCCAATATTTTTTTATTATCTACAGTACGGACTAATTAGAACTTTTATTTACGCACCCTGTCGTCATGCCTATTAAATGACTAATATTAACTTCTTTTTAAGATTAATGGAACTATTCTTCAACCAATTTCTACTCTATATTAAATGCTTTGTTGATGCATTTTTAAATGATATGTATTGTATATACAGTTATCTGTATCATATTTTGTGTAGGACCGTGAAAAGCAAGAGAACCTCCGCAAGGCAGCTGAGGAGCTTCGGTACATTACCGTGGACTACGCTCAGGGTCAGGACATCGTCAGCTCGCAAATGGCGCGTTTGCAGGTAATACCACTGTTTTTGTATTGTGCATTGTTTACACTGTGTTTATTAGCATACATTGCAAAAGAATTGTCACCGAGCGGGCATTTCAGTAATAAATAATGATACCAATTATTACTAAATGTATGTCGCGAAAAAAAAAATTCGTTTCAATGACACCCAAGTAGTCCGTTACATTATTTATTTTATTGTTTTGAAAATAAATATGTTCAATGTACAGACATATCATTTTTACAACTTTATAATACTATAGATTACTATCCAGATATAAAAGTAACATTAAGAAAAAAACAAATGCGCTGAAAAAAGTAAAAAAATAAACTGATTTTTAGCTATCAACGATACTTTTTTTTTCTTTTTCAGAGTGCATGATGTAAAACGTCTTATAATTATTTATATTTTGTATTCACTCTGCCATCGTCGTCTACGTCATAGCATAGCTCAATGGACTATTTTCAAAATTGAGTCACGATTTTCTCAGGAAACCGCCCGCCACGCCGCATCGAGCGCCACTCAGCTTATCACTTCTGCGCAGAACGCGGCGCAGCACAACACCAACAAATATTCACAGGTCAGTACAGCTTAGATAGAAACCGGCCAAGTACGAATCGGACTCACATACGAAGGGTTCCGTGCCGTTAGTGGCGTGCACATGGTTTTTGGCCAAGGTAGGCAGTTAAAACTTTTTTTTTTCCAAGAAAACAACATGCATTTTACACGTTACGATATCTGCCAACCTGCATAGCAGTTTGTTGGCAGAAAACATAATACCCACAATTACAATTAAATATCTCCGTGTATGAAATGCATAACTTAAACAACTAATACCCAGTAGAAATTGTATTGTTCTAAAAACTTCTAAACCTTATCCGTCAATGCCTTCTCTGTGCCTGTATGGAGCCATAGTTATTTAGGATGGGCACTGCCTTTGTGCCTACATGAAATGCACGCCACTGCGTGCCGCCGTACGCGGAATACAAAGAAAATATACATTTTCTGGTATTCTTGATTTTTAGTGTGATCTTATGAATACTGGATCCAGTCGGGGCTTTGGATTTTTTTAATTATTTTATCTTTGAATTTATAAGAATACTAGAAGGTGCCTTCGTAACTTCGTTAGCGGAGAAGAAAAAGAAATAACCCTGTTTTTTTTCTTCAGTGTAGTCAAATAAAAAGTATCCTATAACCATCTACGTATGCGCAGCTACCCGTGTACCAATAATTGGTCAAATGCGGAAGCCACAACGACACATACAAACAAACAAAAAATAAAGATTTGTTCCATTCAGTGACCTTAAAGTAGCCCGTTCTACTTGTTTTTTTGAAAATATGTTCAATGTAGTATATATATTAATTGTATAGCATTTTCAAGGCTATACAATTTTCATTTCATTCAATATCTTAACTTTGGTAAGTTAAAAGTGAAAGTTGAAAGAACTTTAGTAGTTTAAATTACTAAATTAAATGTAAATTCACAGGAATCCTTACTACAAGAATGCGAGGTTCTCTCCGCTCACATCCCAAGAGTGGTGGACGCAGTGCACGTGGCGGAGAGGAGGCCAGACCATGCTGCCGCCAGGCTCGACCTTATCGCCAGCGCCGATGCCTTCCTCCAGGTAACTTGTCAACGATTGAGAGGGACAAGTTTCAAGGGTGCAACTGGGTGTTCGACGGATATTTGTCACGGAAAATATAAGATATATACTAGAAGGCGCCCGCAACTTTGTTCGCGAAGGAGAAAAAGTCATAACCTTTCTTGTTTTTCTTTAGCGTAGTCGGGTAAAAAGTATCCTATTACCATTTTGAGATACCCAGCTACCCGTGTACCAAAAATAGTTGAAATCCGTTTAGCCGATTTTGCGTGATGAAGTCGCAACGACACATACAAACATACAAAAAATAAGAATAAAATATTTTTCGCTTCGATGTACAGACATTCATTTTTACAACTTTATAATAGTATAGATTAACGAGATACAGGCATTCTGACAAAAATGTTATCCAAAACAAGTATGCACAGCATTACAAAAGCTCTCGAAAAATATCCTAAATCTAAAACTATCCTAAATTTGTTACTTAGGTACTATATTATATTGGATTGTTGCCCAGTTCATACATCATTTCATTGGTTAAGATTAAGCCAATGCAATTTCGAATTTTGTTTTATAATCATTAATTAATTATAACCATGACATCCTAGATAAACTTATTGTATATCATTATTATGACCTAAATAGATTAATATTTTATGTGTTATGCTTGCCGCATGGAAGTATTTAAAAAACAAATTTGTATGCCCCACATGTCACCACATAGTGAAACAAATAGCTTTGTAAGACCATTTATTCTACCTATGTTGGACAAATAAATCTTTTGGATTTAAATTTTATTGAATTGAGCATTGATGAGCAAGCATGGTCATGGAGAGTTAGAGATCTGAACGGGAACTCGAAAGTATTTCCACAATCAATTGTCCCATATATTCATGTTTAAAGCTTGAAAACGTTAAACTAATGGATTTGTCCACAGCCGAGCGGGCACGTGATCCAAGCGGCGCGTGCGGCGCTCCCGACGGTGGCGGACGCGCCGACCGCCAAGCACCTCACGCACACCACGCAGCAGCTCGCCGCCAGCTGCGCAGACTTGAGGTACTTCATTGCCATACCGTAACACCGCGCAATAACCTTGAGGCTAGACACGACCTGTTTTTAATGTACTTTTTATCTTTTAGTTTTTACAATTTAAATTTTATTGTCACCTGTGTTTTGTGTCCCACTTGTGTTTGGTTGTCTTGTTTTATCGCTTATATTTATTTATATTTATGTTCGGTTGGCTCACCATCGGAACACTTTCCACTTTGTGCTGTTCAAAATGTTTGCTTTGTTTCCACTGGGTTTTTATTCTATTTAATCGTTTTTCTTATTTATATTTGTTTTTCTTGTTTATAATTATTAATCTGAGCTGTACGCACGATGCATCCTGTTATCCATTTTCCATTCCAATTCCACTTGACAGCTTTTGACAATCGAAACTCCTGACAGCTTGCTTAACGCTGCGTTCACAAAAATGTTTTCGTGCGTACAGTTCTCCGTGGCGCTACCTACCTATGGTCTCACCGGAAGATCAGCGCTGGCTTTAGAGCTAGAATTATGCTGAGGTGGGACCATTTCGGGGCATACTTAGTTTAGTCATTTATTTTTGTATTGCTGTATAAATATGCCCTCGAATAAATGTATATTTTTCTATTTTCTTTCTTTCTTTCAATAGGGGTGATGATTAAATTTTAATAATTACTCCGTGTTGGAAATTTATTAAAAATATTGGACGCGTATTTTTTCTTTTTTTTACTTAATCAAAAAATGATGGCGATGCATTGAGTAAAAATATCGCGTGACGTCACTCCCAAGTACAAATTTTACTTAGGAGTGACGTCACAAGCCCCCACTCCTAAACTTTAACGCGATTTTATCTGAGTATTTTTTTATTATTTTGAAAAAAGAAAAAATACGTGTCCAATATTTTTTTATTATATAGCTGACAGACTAATCAGAATTTGATTTTCATACCCCGTCATCATGCCTACTATACCTATAGGCGGACCACCGTACACGCACAACATTTGTGTACTTAAGATTGTCAAGTGTTGTTAGCTTGTGTGTACTCAATATTATTAAGTACTCATAGTAGAAAATGTGCATGTTCTTTTTTATTGATTTGGCTTTATTAAAAGCTCATTTATGTACAAACAGTAGACAAAAATATTTTTTCGAATAACTATAAAAATAACCAAGATATAAGCCATCAAACATTTCATCCCTCTCTTTCTAGCAAAACTAAATGTATGGAAGGGAGTCTTTGATGTCAAAATTTAAGATACTTCTAGTTTGATTTTTAAAAAGTTGTTGATGCCATTTTACTCATTACGTAAGGTACTTTTAGTATCAGTTTAGTTTTTTGATATCTGTAATAGTTAATATTCGCCTGGTCATACTTAACGATTACACCCTGTATACATTTCTATAAGAAATATATATTCCCTAATCATATTCAAGTAGTAGTAGACGACATTTTCAGTAGCTTGAAAACCCCTACAAGAATGGCAATAGTATATTATTGAATTGTCCAGGTCTGCTGTGAGCCGCGCCCGCATATCCTGCAAAGGCCTGGAGCTAGATGCTGCAGCGGAAATCATCCGTTCCCTTCAGGACGAGCTAGATGAGCTGGAAGAGGCTGCCAGGGCCTTCGACCTTAAGCCACTACCGGGACAGAGTGTGAGTATTCAATTTAATTATTTACAAATAGTAAATAATTAAATTCCATCTACTGTTTTAATAGATTTTGGTAATTTAGTGACAGAGGAGTGTTTTCAATTATGATTTTGTCAGATAACATTGTGTTGGTTACAGTAGCTTTGGTATATCATAATCCTAATAATATTTTGCAACTTCGTCCCGGAGGAGAAAAAGTCATAACCTTTTTTTTTACTTCAGCGTACTCGGATAAAAACATCTTATAACCATCTGTAGATATCCAAGCCGTGTACCAAAAACAGTTGAAATCTGTTTAGCCGTGATGAAGCCACACACTTTACGAGCAAGTGTGTTGAAAAACGTCGTATGAAAGTCGTGTGCATCGGTCATTACACTCTCTGCTTTATACAAGATATAGCCTCGAGTGTAATTACCAACGTACCACACTGGTATCATAATGTACTATTTGGTTATGTAGGCGGAATGGGCTCGCAGCACCATGCAGAGCGCGAGTCGCGCGGCCGCCGGCAGCACGGCGCAACTAGTGTCCGCAGCGCGGCGCGCGGAGCCGCCCGGCTGCGGCGCCGCCGCCGCGTGTCTCGCCGCCGCCCTGCGCGAGTACACCGGCGGACTGCGGGCCGCCGCGCACGCCAACGCGGAACACACGCCCAGGTAACACCGAGTGACATACTGGCCCCGATGCAGAAGAGTTAGTCCAGTACTACACAACCATCACATATATTTTTCACTTCTCCTGCTCAAAAAGTACATCATATTAGCTTCACGAAGCGAGACTAAAATAGTACATTTAGCCCCTAGGGTTTAAAAGAAAGCCATATAATCCCATACAAATTTTTATGACACTTAAAAAAAACTTGCGGCCGGCTACATACTCCTAACGAATAATTAAAAACAAACCAATCAACTTGATCAGATTGGCCAAACTTTCTGATAGAATTGCTCAAACTGTACTTTTAGTTTTTCATGAAATATACAATTTTATTGTTTTTAAGGTCTTATTTTTTACTTTCTCGCAGTCGACGTGAAAAACAGAGTGTTTAGAGTCGGACCATTTTATTTCTTCCAAGCAAATGAACTGTCAAATATTTAAAAACTGAATATGGCAATGTTTTGTATCTGTCACAGATGTCAAGTTGTTTATGTGTCTTAAGAAACAATCTATATTACGTGCGTTGGTTTAAAAAAAAATAAAGGTTTAACCATGGGAAAACCATATAAAAGTGGTCAGCTGGAACTGCTTTTCCGCATGATCATTAACTTCGATGCTGTAAAGCAACAGCAAGAAGCGATTATCGCTGAAAAGCGGCAATGTTTACATTGCATTAAGTCTTTGGCTGGTAAGATTAACCAATCTTAGTATTTTTGAATAACACCAACATGGTTTTTGGTAATATAACCTTTTAGCAGCCTCTTAAGTGCACTGAGAATATATTATGTGGTGTTAGTGACTTATTCATTATTCCAATTAAATTACAGCTGATTTAAATGATGGTCTTAAGAGGAAAATGAAACTCGTTCTAAATAAACTTTTCTTACTCGTTCTAAAAAAATGGAAGATGTTTATGTCACTAGCAAAAGACAATATGTGAAGAGAATTTCTGTTATGAGTGGTAGAAATTAATGACTTTATAATATTAGAATGGTAGAAATAAGTAGTCGTGTTCCATGTAGGTACCACATTATTAGATAGCAATTTCTTGGTGGAGGTGAATAATAGTATATTACTGCAGAGGTATCAGTAGGTAATGTTTTTGTTTTATAATGTATTTGCTAAATATAATACTAAAATGTTATTTGCACTTTGAGGATAATACACAAGTATCAAGACTATTTCGTGCCCTATATTCAGTGCTGCCATATACCAATGCACAGATAAAACAAATAAAATTGGTGGGGTAAAGATATTATAGCCAGACTCTAACACGTGGCTAAAAGCCATGACGACACTCAGACATATTTGTCAAATAATCTACTATTATTTTGAATTTGATTACCAAACCACGAACATATAGTCCATACCGAACATCGAAACATAAAGCAGAGCTATCGAAGAAGGCGCTGAAACTACGCAAAGGCAGAAAGATTGAAAGGGAGACATCTGCTACAAACACCGCGTCGCCATACAACTTTCTATTAAAAAAAATGTGCATTGACATTTACAATCGCATACAGATGTATTGTATAATTGACAATGTTTCATTTTTCAGACCAATCCTTTTTATTATGCAGTTCGAAAGAGGGTGTTTTTTCAAGTTATACGTATTTTGTATTTTCCTCGAAAGCCTCCATTCCGAAGCAAAAAATGAAGTTGTAGAGTTACTCATTCTAAAAAAGCGTAACCGCCATAATGACGTCATTTCGTGGTTGTGTGTTGCCAACGAAGAAAAATGTTATGTTTATCAAAAGACTGCTATACACGCAAACGATTTTAATAACTATATCATGTCAGTAAGCCTACTCAGATCTGATTTCGTAAATTTAGTGAACGTATATTTGTAAAATAGGACCTAATTAGCAAACAAAAGTCAAATAATCTGCTTAAATACACCAAACGGGCATCTGTCGTGTGTCAGCCGTAATATTACCTAGAGTACGAGTACTTATCTATGGAATTGAGTATTGACGTTTAGTGATAGTTCAAATATTTGTTTACAAATTTGACTTATGTCAGGGAATATATCTTCCGCAAAAACCAAATTTTGAATTTTTTGAATGGGAGTGTGTGATGTGATGTGTTATGCTCAAAGCTACTACTGTTACTCTAAGCTTTCAAATAAACGATTTATCTTATTAAATATATGTTTTATTGTTGACATTATACAATTTAATTTCGACTTCCCATAAAAAATATGCAATCTGCTGATCAAATCTACTTTGGGGAGCTAGTTTTTTTTTTCATATTTCGACTTATGTTCCTTGGGGAAAGTTGTTCAGTATCATGTTTAAAATCATCTCACTGCGGGAAAACAACCACTAAAATTTCCCACTGTTTAGTAATTTATTTCAGATACATTAGAGATATTTTATTTATTTAAACTTTATTGTACAATATAAAATGATACAAAACGGTAATCCTTTACAATTTGTTCCATACGCGATGCTCTGGAGTCATACGGCATTGCACAAATCATATGTTGGAGACTTAGAGTACCTCCACGTACCCCACTGTATTGTCTGCATTATCTACTTAAGGCGGCCACGCAATACTTATCACAGCTTTGAGTATATTTCATTCATGAGCGTCTCTAGTCTCTACTCGTGGCAAGTTTGTCCTATGAGCTTGAGTGAGTCAGTCGGAGATCTTCATTTCTCAAATCCGTGGGAAAGTCGACTCTTCAAAGTGTTAGAAACAATATCCGTGGAAAAGCCTAGTCGTAAAAACGGTGCGAATCAGTGTCCGTGGAAAAGCAGAGTCACAATAGAACAAGCGTAAACGGGAAAATAGTGCACGAACGAAATTTGAGCAAGACAAAACAATGACATATTTGGATTTAACTGTCAAAACGTGACTTAGTGACAACCGGAAAAGAGATTTGTTTTAATCTATGGAAGGCACAGACCTTCCACCCTCTAAATGACGTCATCTTCCGGTTTAGCACTTTCAGCTATTTTTGTCCAAAAATAGGGGCAAAAAAAATCTTAAAATACATTTTTTGGATTGTATATGCATTTTTCTATACATTAGATATCAATTTAGGGCTATAGCCAAATATGAAATCTTGTCAATTGTTTCCCATCGTATTTTCACGGAAACGTACGAACGTATCTTGCTATTTCAGTCGGTCATAGTACAAAAAGTACTGAGGTTGAATGAAAGGAAAACTAGTATGCACTACATCTGTACCAAATAATATTAGATCTTTGGAAGGAAATAGTTTGAAAAGAAATTTAAATAGCTGGCTGCTCAACGGGTGTTTCTATAGTGTAAGAAGTTTTCTTGAGTCATGTAAGATTAGGTAATTAACATCCATATCCATACTTTCTGTCTGTCTGTCTGTCTGTTGCCTCTTCACGCTTAAACCGCTGAACCGATTTAGATGAAATTCGATACGGAGATAGTTTGAGTCCCGGGGAAGGAGGGAAGGCTACTTTTTATGCCGGAAAAATATTTTTATCCGCGATTAAGGCGGACGAAATCGCGGGCAGAAGCTAGTTTATGATATATTTAATATTAATTAGTTAATAATTTTGTACCCTTAACTGGCATATTTGTAAATTTTGCATGCCTGTATATAGGCTGAATATATTAATTATTTATATAAATTTCAATTAACACCATTGTGATATATTCTTAGCAAATAAATGATTATGATTATGTTTGAGCCGCATACTCATAGTTTCCAATATCTTATTAAATTCAACATTCTTCCTCAGATTGACATCCACCGGACGAGAAGTTCTCCACTCCTCGCTAACCCTTGTGGAGACTGTCAAGACCTACCTGTCGACATCCGAGCAAGTTGACATCGCGTCCATCGTGTCTATTGCCAGGGACGTCACCCATGTAAGATATTATAACCTACAATCGAATAAAAACCAATAAAAACCGGCGAAGTGCGAGTCGGACTCGCGCACCGAGGGTTCCGTACTAAATATACGCTACAAACTGCCGTAACTTTGAAAATCCAGTGTTAGCAGAGCCCTACTCCTAAGCTAAATGTACGCGGTGTTCGATAATGTTATATTGGTTACTGACATAGATAGACAGACATAAAATTATACTAATATTTTCTTCTGTTTCCGCGATTATTACTCATTGAAATAAAACAGTTTAACGGATTATATCGCGTATATTATCTCATTTTAGTTCCCGACGTTTCGGAAGCTTTTCAGCTTTCCATGGTTACGGCTGGACTGAGAAAAGATTGATTTTCCTCTGTCAAAGTTACAATTTGCGCAAACTACCGATTTTTGAAAAAAACAAATAAAGGTGTTCATACATGCCAGATGGACCTAAGCTATAAAGACAGTTACACATGTGCCAGAAGGGCTTAATTATTTTATGCTAATAATTTACCAAGCAGCATTTCACAAATGAGGCGTACTGAGGAGAAAAGAAACGCTGCAAAGAAAAACTCCCAGGCTACCTCATTACTAATTATAATATTTTAAAAACGGAGACTATTAAACTACTTTTTAAACAGATAAGATATTTTACACCGTTCGGAAATTAACGAGATAATTAATATACGTGATATAATCCGTTAAATTGTTTTATTTCAATAAAACTATACTGTTTAGTATTTGTTGTTATAGCGGCAGCAGAAATAAATCATCTGTGAAAATTTCAACTGTCTAGCTATTATGGTTCATGAGATACAGCCTGGTGACAGACTGACAGCGGAGTCTTAGTAATATGCTCCCGTTTTACCGCATTTTTTTTTTCAATTAAATTAAGGGTTCACCCCGTGAAAACGGAAGCTGCAAAGCTCCCGAAACGCCGGGAACTCAAATGAGTTAATATACGCGATATACAATATAATACTCTTTATTGCACACCAAAAGAAAATAACATCAGACACTTAAATCTAAAACAGTATGAGAAATGGTAAACAGGCGGTCTTATCGGTGACGATATAATCCGTTTAAATTGTTTCATTTAAATGAGTGATATCGCGGAAACAAGAGAATATTATGTACCAAAGTTATTCCTAAAAAAAATACATTCCGCTGAAATGTCCTCACGAAAGCTTATTTCACTGAAGGAAAACGTCAAATTTTGGTTGTTATAGTGTTATTATTATTATTCCAAGCCTATTACCTATGTCCCAATGCGGAACAAAGTCCCCCCTATTCTTCCGTTGGTCTCAATTTTCAGCAGCATCTGTACAGGCCGGTGAAACTGTTAATTAGTAAAATTGTTGGAATCTGTACCTATAACGTGTTTTGTTTCAATTTACTGCAATTATTTTCGTAATGTTTAGTTTAAAAAAAACAAAACTTCCGTTTTGCCTCCAGAATCTCGATACGAGCTTGGAAGCTGTTCCATCGCACTCAGAGCTTCACGCGGCGATGGAGAACATTTCCGAAACGCTGAACATCTTGAACATGGGCGAGTTCCCGCCGAGCGACCGAAGCTATGGGTAAGCAATCATCATCATGATCGTCAGCCCTACCACTGCTGAACACTGGCCTTCCCGAGCCACCATACCAGTCCTCAGCTCCCCGGCTCCAACCGCTTCCCACCAGTCTGACAGGGCCAGTTGTTCGAGGTCTCCACTACAGAACCTGTCTGCCCCATCAACCATCGGCTTTACTGGTAAGCATATATTACTCATTCAGAAACTCGATACGAGCTACCGACAGGGAAGAAATGGCACACCAGTTTGCCATGCAAAGTCCATATATTTTTTTTTTGTTTTCGTTGCGTTAGACTGCTAATCACAATCAAGACACGAAGGTCAATCATCAAAAGTCCAAACTCAAGACATAGCTAAGGACCAGTGTCGTGCGGTCCGTATAAGCACTGCCTACCCTGAGGCCCTGAACGACCATGATTCCATATAGGCGCAGAGAATCTGTCTACTTTGGCGAAAATCCCTGGGCACGCCACTGGCTCTGATAAAGGTTAATGGGACGTACTAAATATTATGAGTATCTCTGAACAGCCTTACTTCTGCACAGATAAACATTAACATTGCAATAATATATCCTTTTCTTACAGAGAACTGCAATCAGAACTCAACGCTGCCGCCGTCGGCCTCAACACAGCATCATCGGAGGTGGTCCAGGGGATAGAGTCGCCAGCAGCGTTGGCGGACAACTCTAGACAGTTCGGAGACGCCTTCAACCGTCTGCTGGGCGTGGGGATGGAGATGGCTGGGCAGACAGAGGTCAGTCACCGACTGTATTTCATACAGAGTCATTAGAGATAGCAGAGATGGCTATTGGTCGTGACGGAAATGTCTGGACAGACAGAGGTTTGTTACTAAGTCAGGGTGCTGTAGGTCATCAGAAGCGGTCCAGGGGATGTAGTCACCAGCAGCGTTGGCCACCTCGAGACAGTTCGGAGACGCCTTCAAGCGTCTCCTGGGTGTGGGGATGGAGATGGCTGAACAAACAGAGGTCAGTCACCGACTGTAGTTAACACAGCGTCATTAGAGATGGCAGAGATTTCTGGTGGTCGGGACGGAGATGTCTGGACAGACAGATTTGTAAATAAGTCAGGGTGCTGTAGGTTCACCAGAAGCAGTCCAGGTATAGTCACCAGCAGCGTTGGCCACCTCGAGACAGTTCGGAGACGCCTTCAAGCGTCTCCTGGGTGTGGGGATGGAGATGGCCGGACAAACAGAGGTCAGTTACCGACTGTAGTTAACACAGCGTCATTAGAGATGGCAGAGATTTCTGGTGGTTGGGACGGAGATGTCTGGACAGACAGATTTGTAAATAAGTCAGGGTGCTGTAGGTTCACCAGAAGCAGTCCAGGTATAGTCACCAGCAGCGTTGGCCACCTCAAGACAGTTCGGGGACGCTTTCAACCGTCTGCTGGGCGTGGGGATGAAGATAGTCACCAAGTCTCGATTTTCTTCGAAGTTTAAAATAGAGGGCATTCCTTCTATTGTTTTTCTTGAGTTTGAGTTTCTAAGAGATGTTCATGTTATATTTTTTTATATAACCTTCACTATTCGTTATACAGATTCGTAAGAATTTTTTTAAAGTTAGCTGTTAATGTCATGTTTTTTACTTTTTTACTAATCCATATAGACCAAGTAAGTAAAATGAGCACTACATGCACCGACACATGCTGAGTGGGCTCCTTTTTTGAAATACCACCAACACTCACTTCTGTGTTTGTTCTTTAGTCATAAGCACTATGATGATGATATGATGATACCTGTACCTATGTGTATTTAAAATAAATCATTCGTTGTTTCTTTCTTTAAATGACAGTCAAGGAAATTGCACAGATGTCATAGAGGTTGAGAGAAATATATCTAAAAAACAAACCAACTTAAAATTAAACTATTGATTCATTCTGAGTCCAAATACAAAAAAATACAATACAAAATACAAAATAATTTATTTGCTCAACAAATACACATGTACATGATATGATATGCCCAGCGGATCCCAAACTAGGCTGAGCCTGTATCTTGGGGTCCTGGAGTGCAATATGGGAAACAGAAAATATTAGTGACAAACAATAGATTTTCATGATTTGACGACCGGTTTGGCTCAGTGGGAGTAACGTTGCCTGCGAAGCTGAGGTCCTGGGTTCAAATCCTGGTAAGGCCAAATATTTGTGTGATCAGCAATAAATATTTGTTCCTGAGTCTTGGATGTTTTCTATGTATATAAGTAATATATCTATTAAATATATCGTCGTCTAGTACCCATAACACAAGCCTTATTGAGCTTACCATGGGGCTAGTTCGATTTGTGTAAAATTGTCCTGTAATATTTATTATTATTATTATTATTATTATTGAACTATTAAATTAAACTAGGTAGGTACTTATCATTACGGAGTATTATCGGCAGACACGTCAAACGCTAGCGTCAGGTGGTGTTAGAGTGTACATATGAGTGTGTGTGTGTGTGTAAAGCAGGGGACTATTAACTTGGAAGAAGTAAAGCCTCTGTATCGTCATATCATAGTGACAGTAGCCACTTCTTCACAATTGCTTGGACTTTACCAACTGTGCACTGTCGAATATCGTGTACTTTGCAGATTTTATTATATATACGCAAATGCATGTAGGCAGGTGAACGCAAATAACGTGCACTATCGATAAAAAATACAATATGAGCACCTCTGGCAGAGTTTAATCCATTCGATTTTATTTTAGAACAAGAGACTTGCGCAAAATTGCATCAAGCTCTTTTAGCTATCATTATCAACTATTTATTGCTCGAGTGAGTACGTCTGTCAAATAGTCGATATTTTGAAAATAGTGTCTGGCGTTAACAAATAACAGACCATCGTTAAAATGGGCCCAATAATTTTATCAATTGGACAACCATTTTACTGACTTTGGAACTTTTTTTCATGATATATGTCTTGTGTTTGACCCTTGTCATTTGATGGACTGTGAAAAAAAAGACAACTCGAAATAACGGAAACGAGAAGATGTGTGTGCAAATGCTATCTATTGTCTACAGGATCGCGAGACCCAGTCTCTAATGGTGAACTCCATGAAGTCGGTGACCATCAACTCTTCGAAGCTGCTAACCGTCGCTAAGTCCGTGAGCAAGGAGCTGACGCGCCCCAACGCCAGGAACCAGCTCGCGGCCGCGGCTCGCGCCGTCACCGAGAGCATCAACAGGCTGGTGAGTTCGCGGAACCCGCCCCATTATTGCCTAACGCGTTTGACGCTCGGAATCAGAATCAAGTGCCATGTATTTGTATGGGCTATCACAGTTGATTCGGATACTTTCTTAATTATAAACAAAGATCAGAAACAAAACTGTAACTTCACAGTTCTGCACTAGGCGGCGCTAACGGCTAAAGAGTCGGATGGACCATACAGAGATCCATAAGCAAGAACAGATGACAAAATTCGTCGACTACTGGTATGGACGATTAGCTCAGTTGGTAGAGCGTGCTGCCCCGGTCTGGAAGGCACTGGTTCAAATCCGGTATCTTCGAAAAAGTTTTTTCATTTGTTTCTGATTTTATTTATAATAATAACGCTAGTGGAGTGATCCACTAATAAATTGCAAAAATTGTGATTATTATCATGATATTTGTAAAACAAAAAGTACTTTCTTAATTGTCAAAATTTCGTTAGGCAACAACCCGGGGTCTGATACTTCTCGAAATAACCGTATTTCCCAGTAGATTTTTTTTTTAAATTATATAAGGTCCGGATAAAACGAGCATAATAAAAAACTACGTTAAAATTTTGAGTTGGATACCTTACGTGTCGCTTATTTTATGAGTCTTTAAAGTTGGGTGGGAAAGTCCATTTTTAAAGTATGAAAATATTAATAACTAGATGGCGCCCGCAACTCCGTTCGCGGAGGAGAAAAAGTCATAACCCCTCTTTTTTTCATCAGCGTAGTCGGGTAAAAAGTATCCTATAACCATTTGGAGATACCCAGCTACCCGTGTACCAAAAATAGTTGAAATCCGTTTAGCCGATTTAGCGTGATGAAACCACAACGACACATACAAACATTTTATTTTTACAACTTTATTTATTTATTTATTTTTTGGGTATTTTTCCGAGATCAAAAGTAGCCTATGTCCTTCCCCGGGATTCAAACAATCTCTTTACTAAATTTCATCCAAATCGGTTCAGCGGTTTAAGCGTGAAGAGGTAACAGACAGACAGACAGACACACTTTCGCATTTATTATATTAGTATTGATCGTACTAGTTCATAAACTGTATCACGGAGGAACAGGATTCACCATCCTCGTCTTTATGCGTTAGATTAGTAATTAATAGCACAGATTTAGTCATAGATATATTTATGGTTACAGGTGGACGTGTGCACGGAGGCGGCGCCGGGGCAGAAGGAGTGCGCTGCAGCCATCCGCAGCATCGACGGCTCCCGGGTGCTCCTGGACGCGCCCTCGCAGCCGGTCAGCGAGCTGTCCTACTTCGCCAACGTCGACAGCTGCGTCGGACACAGCAAGGCTCTCAGTAAGTTCCACTTCAAAATATACACTCAAAAGAAATATACATGTGGGATTGGTACTGGCTGATTGTAAGGTGCTCGCTGTTAGACGACGAAAGTAAGAAACACGTGTCGAGGATTATACTGGTGTTGGTTTGTTGTATTTGCATGCGTATTTTTTTTATGAAAACTGCATGAAAATATGCGCATGTGAGCACAATTTATTGTCACATCTAACCAAGACACAAGTTCGCGGAACAGCAAAGGAACTATATTCCATTGACGAAAGTAAGTTTGAATAGAATGGAATAAGGATTGTATTGTGTTGACGGATGACAGAGAGTGTCAGTTGATGGATGGAGTTTGTAAAAGTTTTACATAATTATGTAAAAAAAAAACAATTTAACGGATTATATCGCGTATATTAGCTGGAAAGCTTCCGAAACGTCGGGAACTAAAATGAGATAATATACGCGATATAATCCGTTAAATTGTTTTATTTCAATGAGTAATAATCGCGGAAACAGAAGAAAATATTATAATTATGTAAAATTGCAAATGTAAAGATATTAAAAAATCTGTGCGTTTTCCCTGCCCCATTCCCACATGCATATCACCAGGGGTCGGAATAGGTAGCAGAAACGTCAGGAAAACTACAAGGAAAGCCGAAGCATATTAATTTACTCATATTTATAGAATAAGGTGATTATAAGCCTTTCCTTGAGCAACCCGGTGGGAATCGGCTTATATGGACCCCACGCTACTGGTAGGTGTAATATACGTGGGTAGACTCATGTTCCTGTCACTTTGGTGTAGATTTGTAACGGTCTCTCGCTCGAATAAACGCAGTATACAGAATGGACGTATTTTAATATTTCTCCTCTGGTGAAATGCTAACGAAATAAGATCGTTATTGAAAATAATTGAGAACAGGAGAAGAAAAATGTTAGGTCATCTCTTACGTCACGATAGGACTATAATAGAAGAAAAATTAGAAGGGCAAAGGAAAAAGGGAAGACCAAGAAGAACATTATGGAGCAATTAAAAGAAAAAAATAATGTTTCATCATATAAAGAAGTAAAAGAAAAAGCGGAATGTAAAATGAGCTTAAAATTACTCCACCGACAAGAGCCTAGCTCTTAAATATATGATGATGATGATGATCCTCTGGTGTTGGTTCCTGTACAGCCTTCAAGATATTCTTCAGTAGGTAGTGCCTATTTACCTAAACTGCGCGGGGGGACGTAATTAAGAGAGGTTTATAACCACTAAAAATAATGATTTATATCGTAGAAAGTACAATCTCATCAAAATTGTATTTTTAGTTGTTTGAGTACAGTCAACATCCCAATTGACTAAAGTATAACTTTCTTTGCAGGCGAAGGCATGTCGGGCATGGCGACGGCTGTCAAACGCTCGGAGCACCAGCAGTTCGCACGCTGCGTTCGCACCGTCGCTGATGCTGTACTGGGACTGGTGGAGTGCACCGCTCAAGCTGCTTATTGGGTGAGCGTCTATGAAGCCTTAAAGACTAAATTGATTTCTTGTTGATAGGTTTATTGTGGTTTTATATAGTGTACGTTTTAGATGCGTATCTTTCAAGAAATTTTCAACAACAATTGAAACTAAAAATGTATTTTTTGTTCTTCCAATAATAGCGTGTCGCTAAGCGCAATCTTCTAATAAGTTATTTTAAACGCTTCGTGGCTTTATAGTTCGTTTTAGGAGAAGAAGGGTAAAACAATCTTGTCGTGTATTTTTATTGAAAGACACTTTCAAAAAATAAGACACAGCAAATATAGCAAAGATGGTAATTGACATTATTTTAGTTTCATAAGTAATGGTTACTATTTTTTTTAAGCGACACGTCTAGATTATATTTTCTTCTGTTTCTGCGATTATTACTCATTTAAATAAAATACACGTAGGATTGTTTACCATTTTTCTAATACTTAAAAAGGAAGTATAAGTTTATTTGATAAGAATTGCGAAGAACTGCCCTATTTCCTAACGCGCTTGACGCTCGGAATCAGAATCAAGTGTCATGATTTTGTATGGGCTCTGTCTGACAGTTGATTCGGATACAAATTGTCACAATTCTAATAAGGCAATAACCTCCCTAGGGTTTATTTCACAAGCTTGTAACTTGTGTTACGAGTGGAAGTCTCTTTATAATACATATTAGTGGAAAGAAATCCCCGCTAATACAAGTTACAAGGTTTTGTGAAGAGGACCCCTGATACCACCGTGGCAACAGCTGTTGAATATTCATATTAAAATATTTAATTGTCCTGACTTTTCAAATTCAATTCAAATTCAAATAATTTATACGACCCTCGAATCTATCAACAATGGTATTCAGAATGCTGTTCGGGCTGCCCCGGACTCTGCGCACCAGGGACGCCACCCTTTTGCGCATTATGGCGGCAAAACTATCAACGTGTGCGTCAGCGAACATCCCTGACGCGCTACTTTAATTAATAAGTTTTGATTTCTTTTAAAACAGGTGGCAGTGTCAGACGAGACTTCAGTAGCGGGCCGACCAGGCCTAGTGGACCAGGCGCAGTTCGCCCGAGCCGCCGTCGCCATCGAACAGGCCTGCCAGGCGCTCGCTGACCCCACCAGCGACCAGCAACAGGTCAGTACCACCTACATCCTGTTGGGTACATGGATTATTTCTAGATCCTAGGATACAGCTGCCAGTGACACCCAACAAATGACTATTTCAGAAACTAGTCTTGGTGCCTTGTAACACAGCTATGAACCAGCTTACAATTGCCTATGATACCACTAGATATTTGCCAGTGTGATTGACAAAAAAATCATAACCCTTCTTTCTTCTTAGCCTAGTCGGGTATTCTTACCATACTTCTGTATTCTGTAATCATCTCTGGATGCTCAGCTACTCCTATAATAGTTGAACACATACAGACATATAAAATTTAAAAAAAATATATTTTTCGTTTCAGTGACATCCAAATAGTCCGTTTCGATATTTTTTTTCTTGAATATCTCCAATATACATTTCATTTTTACAACTTTATAATAGTACATTATCGGCTAAGTTTTCATTCAATACTCTTCCGCAGGTGTTATCCGCTGCCACTGTGATCGCGAAGCACACCAGCGCCCTCTGCAACGCGTGCCGCGTCGCCTCCGGCAAGACCACGGAACCCCAAGCCAAGAGACACTTCGTACAAGCTGCTAAAGATGTCGCCAACTCGACCGCAGCCCTGGTGAAGGAGATAAAAGCGCTGGACAGCGATTATAGTGAGGTAGGCTTTACCCAACCCAATCCCGCGTTCTATAGCGGACAGGCTTGACTGTTCGTTTATGAGGCACCGTTGTGAGATGCATGTGTCAAACAGTCCCTTTATTGTATAAAATAAGTATAAGTGCTCATTAATTAAGTTAATTATATTTAATTATGTATGGTAGGTATTTATCTATGGCCCATAGATGCCTGCAATAAATAAATTAATTTGAATTTACAAGACGGAAGCAACATGCACTTAAAATTAAACGATGGATTGTTACAAAAATATAAACTAGAAGGTGCCTGGAACTTCCTTCGTGGATGAGAAGAAAGTCATAGCCGCCTTTTTTCTTCAGCGTAGTCGAATAAAAAGTATCATATAACCATCTGTGAATGCCAGCTACTCGTGTACCAAAAATAGTTGAAATCCGTTTAGCCGTTTTGACGTGATGTAGCCACAACGGCACATACAGTTTTTTAATATTTTCTTCTGTTTCCGCGATTATTACTCATTGAAATAAAACAAACCGAAACGTCGGGAACTAAAATGAGATAATATACGCGATATAATCCGTTAAATTGTTTTATTTCAATACAGTTTCTTATTTTGACGACCGGTTTAGGTCAGTGGGAGTAACGTTGCCTGTGATGCTGAAGGTCCCGGGTTCAAATCCCGGTAAGGGCACATATTTGTGTGATCAGCATATATATTTGTTCCTGAGTCTTGAATGTTTTCTATGTATACAAATAAATTTGTCTATTAAATAAATCGTCGTCTAGTACTCATAAAATTGTAAAAATTTTCCTGTAATATTTAATTATATCAATCATACTTATCTGTGCGCAGACGAACCGCGCCCGCTGCGCTCACGCGACGGGCCCGCTGCAGGACGCAGTGCGCAGTCTGTGCCAGTTCGCCGACAGCCCGCAGTTCAGCTCCGTGCCCGCCAGGATCTCGCAGCAGGCGCGCCGCAACCAGGCCTCCATCCTCGACAGCGGCAGGTAGGTCCACAAAAGGGATGTTCACACTCTTCCCCTTTAAGTATTATGTAAAAATTCATGAAAATGAGGCCTTGTAAGTACTTTCAATGAAAACTATATTGAATAAAACCGGTCAAGCCCTTTTTGAGTTATTCCCGAAAAACTGCGCTTCTCAGCAAAAGGACGTAAGTCCCTCGAAGATAGGCTCTTTTGTTGGTGCACTTTTTAAGACCGTATTTTTTTATCTGTAGTGCATTTAATTGCAGTAACGGCTACGGCACCCTATACTGAGCATGGTCCGACATGCTCTTGGCCGGTTTTTTAAAGAATGAAAATATTAATAACTTAACTAATAATAGCATAACCAATAATAGAATAACCCATGAAATATATAGAAACTTTTGTTATGAAACAGTTGCGATAAACGCAAGTTTAAATTTCCCTATACAAGGTGGGAACGTGTGACCTCACACGTTCCTGGGCACGGAGCGTTTTTGGGAAAGTCCAAAAATGAGATTTTAACATTGTCGTATCTCGTTGAATCTTTATGAGATTGAAATAGTTTTTTCACCAATGTTTCTATTATTGACAGGGTCGATCTATGACATACACGAAAAAAAGGTGGCAACAATTGTCAACATCCCAATTGATAGATTTTTGCAGCTTTCTTTTCATCAAAAGATTCTACATTAATGTTTTTTTTCACAGGAGCATAATCTCAGCATCGTGCTCCATGCTGGAGTCTGCGAAGGCGCTGGCGGTGACACCTGATGCTAGGCCTCAGTGGCAGGCGCTCGCCACGCACAGCAAGACTGTCTCTGACAGCATCAAGTCCTTATTAGGTGACGTCAGGTAAGGAAATAACTCAGGAAGGATCGTGCCCCCGCCAAGACGAAAAAAAAGAAGCGGGGCACTACCTACCTTTTCCCTCTTCGTCTCATTTGCAAACCCTCATAGCTTCGTCCCAGTTAACACCTGAGAGCCCAAATTCACAGGTTAAGATGCGAGAAATACGCCGATTTTGTCACTGACTCACTCACTCACATATCAAAATTCTAGGGTACTTCCCGGTGACCTACAAAGCTGAAATTTGGCATGGAGCATAGCATTTACATACAAGGAATAGTCAAACCAAAAAATCTGTTACTTTCACCCTCCTACCCCTAAAAAGGGGGTGCAGGTCTCGGTACGGAACTAGTAAAACGGACAGGCTATACTTTTAAAAACCAAGGTGTAGGGTTAGTAAGATCAGGGCTTAGGGGCTTCAAGCCAGTTGAATCCATACTTTTTAAGATAAGGTGTAGGGTCAGTAAAGTCAGAGCTTGAGGACTTGACTTTTCCTGTGATCTGATAACTTTTTTACAGCGAAAGCGTTATGAGCTTGTAAGTCTTTGCTGCCAATTTCACATGATTTTTTTTTGGTGGGATAGTTTTGTCACACGACATATCTATCAACGCTAACCTGATGACGGATAATCATGATATGTGCGATCCAAGTGCGATACACGCGCTTGCCAGCATTAAGTAGATAATGATCAACTATTTGATGAGCAACTATTTGCCGACACCAGTAGCTATTCTCTACACATTTATACGTCGACTGTATAACTAGATCTTGTACGATGTCATTTCGCAATCCCGCAACGCGTCGATGTTGCAAGTTTTAACGAAACTTCCCGATTACTTAAAGGCACGTGGATGTCTAATGCCACGTTTTCACACAATCATTTTGTGTATTGTAATTGTTTGCTATCCTACCAGGGTTTATGTACATTATGTTGCATACTTTCTAAGTGTCATATGTACGGTCGCGTTCCTTAATTTAGAACCCATTTCGCAAAAATATTGTTAGAATTCTTATAAGTACAATATGACAGGACTGTCAACCTTAAGTGGGTCCCAAATTAAAGAACGTGATGGTACATGACTGCAAATAAATGGAATTGAATTGACGTATAAACAAGGGACGTTTTTACAGGGAGAAGGCTCCAGGGCAGAGAGAGTGTGCAGCAGCGTTGGAGACCCTGGGTCGCCAGCGACGAGCACTGGACCAGGCCGCGCTACAAGCTGTCGCCCAGGAGCTGCCCCAGATGAAGACCGACTCGCTTCAGGGTAACTATCTTCCTCATCATTATGGCCCCTCTACATGATCGCCGATCATCGGTGAGCAGGCGGGACACAGCAATACGTTAGAATGAGATGGAATTATACGGTGCTCTTTCTAACGTATAACTGCATCCCACCTGCTCGCCGATGATCAGCGATCGTGTAGAAGGGGCCATTAAAGCCGTGTCATTACAGTAGGACCACAAATATAAGTTACAACGATGTACCTGCGCAGAAAGCATTTTTTGAAAACAGATTAACCAATTATAAGGCAGCGCGTTTGCGCGGGTAAAATCTTCAACGCCCATTGGCCAAAATTTTGCGCGCGACGCCGACAGTTGCGGCGCCTGCCATTTTGTCTGGCGCCGCGTCAGTCGCCATCTGTCATTGAATATGTACCGTACCTATAGTGCAACAAAGTTTTTTATTGAAATGTTCACACGTTCGGTTTCATTCGGTACTTGTTAGCACTCGTCGGCGTGGCCGATGTAACTTATATTCATGGTACTACTGTTTTCCTGCATTTTAAGCGGGGGGTGAGGTAAGACACGTACAGCACACTACGGAAATATTCTATTTCTACAAACGCACACAATTAAAAGAAGTCACCTACAAACGAAAAAACACCCAAGAAATGAAGAAAAAATAGAAAAATCTACGGGAATAAGATTTTATAAACGCCTCGTCACTATATTGAGTTCTTTCAGTAGTTAATTTCATTCATTAATTTAATTTATTTATTTGTCAAGAGGTATTACAGTATAAATGTTTCAATACAATTTTACCAAGTTTGGTGTAACAAAGTATGCACAAATTTAACAAATTAAACATTTATAGTTATAATATTAATCTATACTATTATAAAGTTGTAAAAAGGAAATGTCTGTACATTGAAGATATTTTTAAAAAAGTAAGTGATATGGACTATTTGGAGGTCAATGAATCGAAAAATATTCTTTTTGGATTTTTTGTATGTTCGTACGTGTCGTTGTGGCTTCATCACGCTAAATCGGCTAAACGGAGTTCAACAATTTTTGGTACACGGGTAGCTCCAGATGGTTGTAGGACTTTTAGCCGACTATGTTAAAGAAATAAAGAGGGGGTTATGACTTTTTCTCCTTCGCGAACGAAGTTAAGGGGCGCCTTCTAGTTCAAATGATATGGACATAGTTCAATAAGGTATCTTTTTAGAGAGGTCATAAATTTAGTACCCGGTAGAGACTTGATTTCAAATGGCAAGGCGTTGTATACCTTGGCGGCAACGTGCAGGTGGCACCTCAAAAACACGGGGGTTTTGCCGAAAGGGGCTTTGACGTGAGTTTTGATAATATTTCTCATTTTATTTCTCAGGATACCTGGAGCAGATAGAGAACAGCACCACTGAGATGCTGGAGCGCATCGAGCCTGTTCGAGTCGCGGCCAAGGGAGAGGCTGAGAATTTGGGACACTCTGTTGTACAGCTGGTAAATATAACTGTACTTTAACACATTCAATGCCAGGAACCCGCCTAGCGAGCGCTCTGCTCGTAGACGCGTAGAAGATACCATGCGTTTCCTCGTATGTATAGGAAAGTACGGAGCGCTACGAAAAGCTTGGCAATGAAAGTGTTGAATTATATATAACTAGCTTCTGCCCGCGACTTCGCCTTAAATTCGTTTATCGCGAGTAAGGGTAATTTGCGGGATAAAAAGTAGCCTATGTCCTTCCCCGGGACTCAAACTATCTCCATACCAAATTTCATCCAAATCGGTTCAGCGGTTTAAGCGTAAAGAGGTAACAGACAGACAGACGACACACTTTCGCATTTATAATATTAGTATGGATTCACTTGATTTGAAGTTTTTTGACACTAAAATTTATACTCCGTTTTGCAATTCAATTTCAATGTCGAAAGTTTATGTCTGTTTATTCGCTGTGGTTGCTATATTTTGATTAACGCCGTTACGACCGGGTCCCATCACCAGTAGCTGTGCGCCTTCTGTCGCAGAAGCGAAACACTGTTCTTGTTATTAATAATTATATCGTGGACTTTATTTTGGCCAGTTTGCCTATTTATTTTATTTGCATATTTCTATTTCAACATACGTGATTAATAGAAATTTACGTGAAATAAAAAATATACTAGAGAAATGCATTTTACAATAAAAAAAATATATACAAGGCGGCTTGAGAACCTCGTGTCTTTTCTTTCGTCGGGGGTGCATCGAAAATTAAAGGTATTTATTAGTGAGATTTTTATCCAAGTTTTCAGATATGTGTTTTTTGACTATATAACCTATTCAGCCCCTAACGCGGAAACGTGTTTGTTTAAAATTTCCTCGATAGAAATGAAATCCGAAAACGCGTCTTCATTTTCCGTTTTTTGTCTAGTTTGTACAAACGACAGATTAATAAACGGCTAAATTATGTAAAAATGTCATACTTCTCTTTACCTTTAACGTCACTAACTTAAATGTTAACAAAAAATAATAATGTCTTCGATTTCAATGTACTTGTACATTGCATGTAGTGTATTAGCTTACTCTTTCTTAGATGCGCGAGAGCAATAAATGCGTCCCTTATTACAACTTCCGCTCATTGGCTGGCCTACGTTTAGGGCGTGGTTTACGAATAGACACTCCTTGATGATGCAGGCCCTTAATAAAAGACACTTCTAAACTCAACTTGATTTTGATCCCCTTCGCTTTGCCTCCAGGTATCTTACTGCGAGCCGCTAGTCTCCGCTACCATCGGCGCGGCGTCCAACATGACGTCATCGTCATCATCGGGCGAGCTCATGGAGTACTCCCGTACTGTGCTGGAGACCTTGGCGCTGGTGACGCACGCCGCACAACAGGCCGCCGGCAACCCTACTGTGAGTACATAAATAAATAATAAAATAAAATAAATAAACCTGTATTGTTATTTATTTATTTAATCGTATGGCGTTACACGATGATACATATATATGTACTTACCGTAAGTACACATATATATGTCGGAGCGTCCGGAGGCCGAGAAGGCATGTGCGGGGGCTGATCCGAGATCTTGAGACTGCATCAGGTCCCGGTGGGCGTGAACGAGCAGGTTTTCACAAGATAAAAGTCTTTGTACGTAATCTGATCACTGTACTATTTATTTTCAATGAATACACACAAAAACTTTGGATTAAGAGCAAATGGGTTTGCAAGCAACAATCTCGTGCGAGTCGCTGTCAACGAATGACATCTCGCGCCACTCGCCCGACACTTGCAACTCTATTCAGGGCTACCCGCTCTTAAAATAATAAACCTGAAATCAACAGTATTTCTGGATGCCTGTCGTTTCGCATAACGTTTTTTGTCCTAAAAATTGTTGGCCGAGAATGTTTGGCATACTGTTGAATGGCATACTACTCGTTTGTCCTAATAATTTTTGCGCATACTCATTTAAAGTCCTAAAGCAAGTTTGTCGTCCTAATATTGATAACTCTAAAATCGAATTACTTAAAGCATACTATTCCGAACATGAATTATCCTAAGAATTATTTTACATATTATTAAATTGGCTACACTTACAACACCTAAACTAAACTTTGGTAGGCGTGAAGCCAGAAGCGCTACGTATTCTACTTTAAGGCAGGTCAGACTTCTGTTAGGTTAGGTACGACGACGAGCGAAGCGAGGAGGAGTGTTAGGTAGAACTGTGACCCTAACGAGCGAGGAAACGCCAGAACTTTTGCCTATTATTAAATTGGCTACACTTACAGCACCTAAACTAAACTATGGTAGGCGTGAAGTGAGCAGCGTTACGTATTGTACTTTAAGGCAGGTCAGACTTCGGTTAGGTTAGGTACGACGACGAGCGAAGCGAGGAGGAGTGTTAGGTAGAACTGTGACCCTAACGAGCGAGCGAAACGCCAGAACCAACAAGGTTGAGAAGGTTAGGTTTTGCTGCGTTATTATTGCGACAGGCAAATATAGTGCGAATCGTGCCATTACTGCATTTGCTATTACGATTTTGCTAGGCGTTAACTTTTAACGTTTAAAAACTCTGCTTGCAAAAAAATCATCAAGATTTATGCTTAATGACATGCAGTAAAAACAATTTTAGCACATTCAATATTGGGACCACTACAATTATGCACACCAATCATTCGACATTAGAATCTTAGCCACATCAAACGTTAGGACAAATAATATTTATGACAAACGATAATAGGAGCAACAATTTCGGACAATCAAAAATATGCAGAACAAAGTGTATGACATACGTTATTAGGACAAAAGACGTTATGCGACACTACGATAGGACTAATAATTGTATGCCAATCGATATAGACCCGTAGTTCTAAATACCCGATGAATAGAAATAATTTCAAATTAACAAACTAAACTTAATCGCGCGCCGTTATATAAATAGAATAAAATAGATAAACAGAAACCAAATAATTTACTTTTACCGTGACACCGTTCTTATTAGGTGGCATATCAAACGTATGTTAGTTGTTGTAAATAAAATATCATATTTTGCTTTTTTATATTCTATTGTTTTTTTTTTTACTTTTTGATATGTTTTCTTAGAGAACTACGCATTGAGTTTATACTCAAAACATATATAGGATAGGCTAAGTACAAATATTGTAATAGATATAGGAGTTATTTAGAAAAAAATACTGACTGTTGAGTTTGTTTCGGCTTTCTTCTCTTCAGTGGTCTCCTCTTGGGAAACGCCGTAGAGTCAGACTTGTAAAAGTGTCCTTGCGGCCTACTTACAGAATAAAGATTATTATTTCATTAAAGTTTTATTGTGCAGGCAGTACACACCGATAACAAGACATACAAAGACAAAAAAGTCACGTCCACAGCAAATACAAAACATAAAATTAAGACATAAACATTTAAAATTATATATACATAAGTCCCCCCTTTTACTGAAATTTACCCACATCTTTGAATGTGGTCTTTTTGATATCCGCTCATCTTTAAGTCCCTCGTGGCATAAGGGTGAATCAACTTTTCCTTGTATTCGAACTTTTTATTTTTACTGAATAGTGTTGCTACAAAAATGAACTTTAATGAGTACTATCCATAATATTAATAATTCAATGATGATGAGAAAAAACTTGTGTTATCAGTGAGATCTTGTTGAAAAATATGATATAAATAAGAACGATTTACATATGTATATGTACAAAATAAAGAATATTTGGGGCGCAGTGTAAAAAAAGATATATTACGGTTAACCTTAGAGCAAATGAGAGAGAAGGATAAACATCAACGCAGATAGACAAACCAACAAGTTAATATGCACAATGACATTAAAACTATTAATAGCTAAAGTAGCATACACATATACACATAAACCCTAAATAAGAAATAGTAATATAATAGCATATATATATCTTCTAAATAAATAAATATACGTGTGTAAATATATAATAAAGATACACAAACGGATAGTTACACATATTTATTGGTGTTAATCGCAGACCTTTCTCCCGCAGGCCATCAACGCACATCGCAACGTGGACTCGCAGAGCGGGCTGTGCCGCTCGGCGCTGAGCGAGCTGCTGGAGTGCGCACGCGCGCTGAGCACGGAGCGCGGCGCCGTGGGTCCGCTGCTGGACTCGCTGCAGCGCTCCGTCTGCAAGCTCACGCCCAGCAGGTGGGTGGCGCACGAGGTCGTTGGCGGTGCAGACTATAATGGCAGCCGTTATGGACAATAAGATGGCGGACATCACTGTTCTTTAAAAGTCATGGGCCTCATTTTCTAGGTTTCTTGGTTGGCAACTCCAATTTAATATAATTTATTAATTTTGTATCGTCGCACTTTTTAAATCGTCATGGGTGTCGTTTTCGATAGCTCAGATTTAATAAAATTAATTAATTTTGTATTGTCGCTCTTTTTACACCGTCTTGGGTGTCGTTTTTGATAGCTCAGATTTGATAAAATTAATTCATTTTGAATCGTCGCACTTTTTAAATCGTCTTGGGTGTCGTTTTTGATAGCTCAGATTTGATAAAATTAATTCATTTTGAATCGTCGCTCTTTTTTAATCGTCCCAGGTGTCGTTTTTTACGTTTTTGGCAGTGAAGTTTAAAAGAATGGTTTCGATTTGGATTTAATATTTTTAAAGTCGTGTTTGGTTTTGTAGGTTTTTGCTGGTGCAGATAAGTTTGGATCCATTACAGAATTCAAGATAGCGATTTGGAAGTGCAATTTGACAATAAATAACATAATATTTTCTTGTTTCCACGATTATTACTCATTGAAATTAAACAATTTAACGGATTATGTCGCGTATATTATCTCATTTTAGTTCCCGACGTTTCGGAAGCTTTTCAGCTTTCCATGGTCACGGGTGGATCATAAATAACATGTATTTCCGATTTCATCATAGCAGATTCTTGTATATTTTTAAAGTGTTGGAGGGTAAAGCTATTCAAGTGTAAATTAAAGAAACTGTTAATTGATATAAGAGTTTTCCAATATACATTGAAAAAAAGTTGTAATTAGATTTTTAACGTCTATATATACTTTAGTACATATCAGTGGCGTGGCGTTCTATATAGGCCGATTCCCACCGGGTTGCTCAAGGAAAGGCTTATACTACAATAACAACCTTTTTCTTTAAATATGAATAAATGAAAACGCTTCCCTAGTAATTTCCCTGGCGCCACGCCTCTGATACATATTAATATTATTGTATTCTGGCAAAAGGCAGTTGTTCATATAAATCTCATGTTACCATCTTCTGTAGGTATACACAGGTGTAGGTTTTCTATATTTTTAGAGGTGCTGATTTCAGCAAAGGCTTCTTTTTACTCGTATTTTGGAATTTAAGATTATCATATTATCGTACATATTTTTGACCACATCGATGCTGAAGAGCCTGACTACATCTGCACGGGTTGCGTCACCGGCCTTAACCTACCGCGCGTTTATAAATAAGACTACAACGACCTGCGACGGGAATAGCGGCGCGCATCATTGGTTTATTTACTAAATAACGCATGAATCAACTGAGAGAATAACAATTAATAGAATAAATATTGAGGCAAACGAATAAATAAAATAATTAGGAATCTTAGAGAGTCAATCGACTTTTTTTTCTGTAGCGCGTTGCCACGGTTACGTCCACTGAGTCACTCTTTAAAACTACGATTTTATACGAAACTAGAAGGCGCCCGCAACTTCGTTCGCGGTGGAGGTAAAGTCATAACCCCTCTTTTTTTCAGCGTAGTCGGGTAAAAAGTATCATATAACCATCGGGATATACCCAGCTACCCGTGTACCAAAAAAAGTTGAAATCCGTTTAGCCGATTTAGCGTGATGAAGCCACAACGACACATTCATACAAAAAATATATATTTCCATTCAGTGACCTCCAAATAGTCCGTTACAATCAATTTCTTAAAAATATCTTCCATGTACAGACATTTCATTTTTACAACTTTATAATAGGATAGATGTGAACTTAAAATCTACAAATAAACTCAGATAGCAAAAAAGTAAATGTATACGAATGTTGTGGCTTCATCACGCCAAATCGGCTAAACAGATCCCAACCTTTTTTGGTACACGGGTAGGTGGGTATCCACAGACGGGCATAGGATACTTTTTACAAGACTGCGCTGTCGTAAAAAAGAGGGGTTATGACTTTACTTCTCCGAGAACGAAGTTGCGGAGCACCTTCTAGGAACGTTTATAATCGGGAAAAAATATAAAATGCACACCTCTGAGAAACTTGTACCCAATAGGGTACATGCATGATTTTTTTATCGCTTTTCTTAACAAAATACACACGATATAGGCTTTTTAAACTACTAATTAGACAGCGTGTAAGTAAGTAATTAATTTATTCATGAACAACATACAGTTGACAGAGAGGTCGGATATGAACTGTTACGTCATAGTGCACTCCGGCCATATAAACTCCATATTAAATTCTGTTTTGTTAAAAAAAGATAGAATAAATTGTTTGACGGCTTATATCTCGGTTAATTTATAGTTATTCGAAAAAAATCATCTCTTCTGCTCTTCATTACCTCGGACCAAGAAAAAAAGGTGGACATGACATTACGAACAATCTAGTGAGGCTGCAAAAAACCATGTCAAAGCCAACTTCACGCGATGCAAATAAAAACAAATCTTGTGTGCGAAGTTGTCTGATTTGTCAAAACCATGCCAAAAAGCCTTTCTAAAGTCTATCTTTTTTTCTTGATCTTGAGTTCATTACATGAATGAGCTTTTAATAAAGCAAAAATAAAAATTCATGCATATTCCCTATTGATATGAATCATAAGTCCAGGTTCCGTCGATTGACGGATGAGTTCACAATCGAAAGTATGACAGCCACTGCGGTAATCTTCAATCGATGTCTGGCGCGCCGCCAGCACCGAGAGCTGTGGTGAGCTAACACTCGAAGATGGTACTACCGACTAATTATTTGCTGTACGGGTTTGCAGCCAATTTACAAAAGAAATCGTGCTTTTGGAGAATTAAAATTGATGTTACATCATCAATATCATTAATGGGCGGAGACGGATGCAAATTAAGTCAAAATTCTGCCGAATGACATACGTAATACGGATACGACTCCAATTGACTAAAAAAACGAGAACATAATTGCATAAAAGTTATAGAATTTTATTATTTAACTAAATAATCATATGTTTCTATGAGATACTTTCAGTCAATATATTTAATAAGACGTAATAGATATAAACACTTTATAGTCTCAAGAGGAGACAATTTACAAGTGGCCAGTACTTTCTTAATGTACAAAACATGTACTTACTGATGTATAACAAAAAGTATTCTGGCTCCACTAACTGTATATATGTGGCCATCTGTTATTGGCTTTGTGTATTAATTCGAAACTCTGTTATTAATGTTTTGTAATGCTGTTCCAAATAAATAAAATAAAAATAAGAAAAAATATGATGCAAACGGGGAAAGCGGCGAGAATTAGTGAATTATAAATGCCCTCTCAGTTTTCGCGCGATACAGAACGCGGCAGACGTCTCGATGGACGCAAATCGCGAACAGGAACATGGATTCCGGCACAAAACAAGGTCAATAACATGTAATGTGGTTATAAAAACTATTTTTAACCGTCTTCAAAAAAGGAGGATCTGTGTTCCAATGTTTTTTTATGTATGTTCATTGATTACCGATTACTCTGTCGATTGTGGACCGGTTTTCAATTATTATTTTTATTCGAATGAGTATACTTGGTCTCATTGTGATACTCTTAGAAAATAGTCAATGTTGTTTCAAATGTGAATTTTTAATGAATCTGTTTGAAAAGTACTGATGTTTCCCGTGTCTTTACCCGTTGGACAACCTTATATTTGTTAGACTTCAGTAACCGCGCATTTTTACAAGCATTTATTTAACTTGCAATGTATGTTTGTTCGGGTGGATATTTGCAAGTTAAATTTGACCAACTTCCCGGTTTCCGATTGAGTTAAAATTTGGCATAATTATGTAAGTTCGGTGACAATGCAATAGTATGATACCATCGAGCTGATCTGATGATGGAGCAGGAAGGTGGTTAAAGGAACTCTGTAATAAAATAATGCAATCCTACCGAGTTTGGGCTCTTTAGAATCGTCTTGGTGAGCAGTTGAAGGATGTTCAAAGAAAAGTACAGTCAGCAATAAAAGTTTGTCACAAAAATGTTTTTTTTTTTCTTACAAAAGCTTACTCTGAGATAAACAAATATTTCTGGGATGAAAATATGTTTACAGATGAGAAAATATAAGGTGATTTATTTCTTTTTCATACAACCCCGAAAATACCGTGTGATTATTTGCATGAACAGAGAATCTAAGAGAAATTGTTTCGGCATAAAACAAGGTCAATTACATGTAGTCGTAAATAGTAATATAGGTCAGTGATGATACGACTGACGTTGTTTCGAACCATAGTGTTATCTGCGTATATTCGTAATTATAAGCGTGGGATAATAGGGATGACGACTAAATGTTAATAGTTAGTCCGTCAAGGTGTATATCAAGACCCAACAATAACTCTAAATGACTCGCCTCTGGAGATTGTGGACAATTTCTGCTACCTTGGATCCACGCTATCAAACAACCTCACACTCGATGTCGAAATCAACATCCGTATCAGCAAAGCATCCACGATGTTTGGGAGGCTCAGTGCAAGAGTATGGGACAATAAACACCTCACTGTAAACACCAAAATGATTGTGTACCAGACATGCATTTTGTCCATACTCTTGTACGGGGCTGAAACTTGGACATCGTATGCTAAGCAGGAGCGGAAGTTGAACAGTTTCCACATGCGTTGACTACGTCGTATTTTAAGTATCTCGTGGAAGGATCGAGTCGCAAACGAGAGGGTGCTTAGTATCGCACATTTGCCCAGCATCGCGGCCACCTTAAAACAAGGACGTTTGCGTTGGCTTGGACATGTGCAAAGGATGGAACCATCTCGTTTGCCACGAATAACTCTCTTGAGTGAGATTGCCGACGCCAAGCGACCAATTGGACGACCCATGCTACGGTTTGAGGATAGCACAAAGCGTGACATGTTATCTTTCAACATCGATATTGAAAACTGGGAGAGTGTGTCTGAAGACCGAGACTTGTGGAGAAAGACTCTGAGCGATGGTGTGGTCGCACATGATGAAGCCTGGTTCGCTTCTCTTTCGCGTAAGCGTGACCTGAGACACCGGCACGCAGCTCTTCCCCCTGCATCGACAGGTGCAACATTTATATGTCAAATATGCGGCCGAGGCTGTCGCTCTCGAATCGGCCTTTCGAGTCACGTTCGAAAGTGCCGCACTTTATTGGACGCTGTTTAAATCATCTTTCATCGATGCAAGAGGCCAATGATGATGATGATGATGAATCCGTCATGTAGATTAATAAAAAATATTGGAGATGTATTTTTCTTTTTTTATGTAATGGCCACACATTTAGTCAAAATGTCCACTCTTAAACTTTAATGCGATATATCTAAGTATTTTTTTATTATTTTTGAAAAAGGAAAAAATACGTGTCCTATGTTTTTTTATTATCTGACGGAATTTTCATACCCTGTCGCCATGCCTATTGACCGAGCGAGCGCAACGATCTGATCGTCTCAAATCAAAATCCTCCGTTTCAGCTTAGCTTAGGTAAAAATGCTTTTGTATGTCTGTTCGGGTGTCTGGCTGTTTTCCTTTAAAGTTCGTATTTCTTGACGGATTCGTGTGTAATTTTGTGAGCAGATTGAATAGTGTTTTTTTGTGGTCGATTCAGTTGTTGGATTTTTTTTTAATGGCGGAGATATTTGTTTATATTGACTCAGGAACTTCATTTAAAAAAATTACTAAAAGGAACCTAGGGTACATTAAAATGATTCTCAAAATCGATACTATTAAAAAGTTGTAAAAATTAAATGTCTGTACATTAAAAATTTTTAAATAAAAAAGCTTGAAACGGACTATACTCCACCACGTCAAAATAATTCTTATAAACTATTGGTATGTGTCCGTCTATAACAGTAAACCCGACTACGCTACATTAAAAAAGAGGGGGATTTTGTCTTCCGCAAACGAAGCTGCACCTTCTAGTGAATAATAAGGTTTATTCTAAGATTATAAATATTGTTTTTGTTTCAGACTGTCATTGGTGGGCTCTTACGATGAAACGGACTCCTTCGTCGACTACCAGACGAGGATGGTCGGCACCGCCAAGGAGATCGCCCGACTTGCTACTGACATGGTGAGTTTAGCATCTTTTTTTTTATTACTACCAATTAAAACGAGGGCTGTCATCTGACAACATTTAAAATTTAAATAAAACAATTTAACGGATTATATCGCGTATATTATCTCATTTGAGTCAACCCGTGACCATGGAAAGCTGAAAAGCTTCCGAAATGTCGGGAACTGAAATGACATAATATACGCGATATAATCCGTTAAATTGTTTTATTTAAATGAGTAATAATAGCGGAAATAGAAGAAAATATTAACATTTTAAAAAATCCAAGAAATATTAAATCGACACCCATTTTGTTCATTTATTATCAAGGAACTTTTTTTTTATTACAACTAGTTTTGAACATTGCTGCGCCCAATCAACTGGATACATAATGTGATCGCATTGATGTAAATAATGTAACACATGTAAAACCATTACGTGTAATAAAGTATTGAGACATTCGAGAAAATGTATAGGGAGCATATGATTCTCTAAATGACGTCACAGCGCACAAGGAGAACAGCAAAATAAATAAATAAATATTAATTTACAATTATTCAACTATGCAAGCGTGAACAGTATTGAAATAGTAATCAAATGTTACGATTTATTTGTTATTATTATCTTTTTACGAACTCATTGTTACTGTATTTTTTCCACATTTACCTTAATAAAACGAAAATTAAGCACGATAAAAAAATAAAAGTAAAAAGTTCTAGCCCTATCGTATGATACCCTATTTGACCTAGTAGCTTGACTTTCTCTCATATTGGTCGTTTTTTTTAGAAAATAAATATATACTTTATAATGTTTCCTTTGTAATACATTTGGGCTGACCATGTTTATCACAATTCCAAGTTTCGAATAGATAGCGTCAGTCGTTTTTGAGATATGGCGCTCTAATAGTCGGACAAACATACAGATAGATTCGGACCCTAAGGGCTCTTTTGAACCTTTTTGGTACGGAAGCCTAAAAACTACCAACAATTCGGAAAAAAACTACTATACGATTTATTGATACACTAGCTTCTGCCCGCGACTTCGTCCGCCTTAAATTCGTTTATCGCAGATAAGGGTATTATTCCGGGATAAAAAGTAGCCTACGTCCTTTCCCGGGACCCAAACTCTCCATACCAAATTTCATCCATTTTGATGATTCGGTTCAGCGGTTTAAGCGTGAGGTAACAGACAGACAGACACATTTTCGCATTTATAATATTAGTATGGATAGAACCACGTAATTGCACCATCACCGGCTTCACCGTGTCGATCACTTTATTCATCTCATTATCTTATTAAGACGACGCATTGGAAATTTTGGTGTTAAACATCTTAACATTTCTCAGCAATTACAAAACATATGAAAGTGATATTTCATAACCCGATTCTTCATTTCATTGACTTCATTTTGACAGTTGCAGAAACATGATTCATTAACTTTTATAACAGAGAAAACAATATCAAAGAAACCTCTATTAAAAGTAGAGTTTCTCATGTTACAGGCTAACCAGACCAATGTAAACCTCTACATTTTCTTAGTATATTAGTCTAAATACCCACTTTCGTTTGTTAGCTGGATTTTTTAAAATTATTTGTAGTTTTTAATTGAAACGAAAAAAGCCTTTACGCGATTGTTATGCGTCGCTTTAATTTGAAATTGCTTTTTGTTCTAGACGGCGAAATCAGCGACAGACGCCAGCCGATTGGTGGTGCTCGGCAACGAACTCTGCGTCAAGTACGAGCAGCTAGCTCAAGACAGCGTCGGGGCCTCCGCCACCACACCCAACGCCGATGTCGCCAACAGGTACGTCATTACCATTTCAGCCATACCATAGGACGTTCACTACTGCACACAAGCCTCGTCAATAGATTTCCACATGGGCCCGATAGAGGCGACCCGCTTCTAGCGAGTCCCCGTAACTCTAGCCACCTTGCGGGTGGCCTTCTTGCGGGTACTCGGTCTTCACTCGAGAATATATAATACTAGCTTCTGCCCGCGACTTCGTCCGCCTTAAATTCGTTTATCGCGGATAAAGGTATTTTTCCGGGATAAAAGTAGCCAATGTCCTTCCCTGGGACTATAACTATCTCCATACCAAATTTCATCGAAATCGGTTCAGCGGTTTAAGCGTGAAGAGGTAACAGACAGACAGACACACTTTCGCATTTATAATATTAGTATGGAGTATGGATGTGAAAACAGCACATATTTATTTATTGGTTTAGGACGCTCTTCCCGTATACCAGAGGCGCTGGTTCGATTCTGTCTTAGACTGCAGTGGATCTAATGTTGTGAATAACGCTCATTTTGAGGCTTAAAAACTCGAACCCTAAAGACTCCCGAGGCTTAAAGACGCATGTGACGAAAAGACAACATTTTGCATTCATGTGGGTAAATGAAACCAACAAGGTTCTTAAATTGCATCGAGTCTTTAAGCCTCGGGAGTCTAAAGTTTGAGCCTATAACCCTCCAAATGAACGTTATCCACAACACTAAGTGGATCGCAATAAATTTATCTTTTCTACTTAGATCTTTGTATCAATATTGTGTACTAATATCTGTGTTCGTTACAGTATTCGTGTGGCCGTAGTGGAACTGGGTGAAGCGGCAGCAGAGTTGATCAAGGCGGGCGGTGCGTGCCGTCTCAACGCCGGCACAGAAGCGAGGCGACTCGTTGCAGACAGCTCCAGGGTTGTCAGCGAGAAGGTACGCTTTACGTTACTACAGCTCCAGGGTTGTCAGCGAGAAGGTACGCTTTACGTTACTACAGCTCCAGGGTTGTCAGCGAGAAGGTACGCTTTACGTTACTACAGCTCCAGGGTTGTCAGCGAGAAGGTACGCTTTACGTTACTACAGCTCCAGGGTTGTCAGCGAGAAGGTACGCTTTACGTTACTACAGCTCCAGGGTTGTCAGCGAGAAGGTACGCTTTACGTTACTACAGCTCCAGGGTTGTCAGCGAGAAGGTACGCTTTACGTTACTACAGTTCCAGGGTTGTCAGCGAGAAGGTACGCTTTACGTTACTACAGCTCCAGGATTGTCAGTGAGAAGGTACGCTTTACGTTACTACAGCTCCAGGGTTGTCAGCGAGAAGGTACGCTTTACGTTACTACAGCTCCAGGGTTGTCAGCGAGAAGGTACGCTTTACGTTACTACAGCTCCAGGATTGTCAGTGAGAAGGTACGCTTTACGTTACTACAGCTCCAGGGTTGTCAGCGAGAAGGTACGCTTTACGTTACTACAGCTCCAGGGTTGTCAGTGAGAAGGTACGCTTTACGTTACTACAGCTCCAGGGTTGTCAGCGAGAAGGTACGCTTTACGTTACTATAGCTCCAGGATTGTCAGTGAGAAGGTACGCTTTACGTTACTATAGCTCCAGGATTGTCAGTGAGAAGGTACGCTTTACGTTACTATAGCTCCAGGATTGTCAGTGAGAAGGTACGCTTTACGTTACTACAGCTCCAGGGTTGTCAGCGAGAAGGTACGCTTTACGTTACTACAGCTCCAGGGTTGTCAGCGAGAAGGTACGCTTTACGTTACTACAGCACCAGGGTTGTCAGCGAGAAGGTACGCTTTACGTTACTACAGCTCCAGGGTTGTCAGTGAGAAGGTACGCTTTACGTTACTACAGCTCCAGGGTTGTCAGCGAGAAGGTACGCTTTACGTTACTACAGCTCCAGGGTTGTCAGCGAGAAGGTACGCTTTACGTTACTACAGCTCCAGGGTTGTCAGCGAGAAGGTACGCTTTACGTTACTACAGCTCCAGGGTTGTCAGTGAGAAGGTACGCTTTACGTTACTACAGCTCCAGGGTTGTCAGCGAGAAGGTACGCTTTACGTTACTACAGCTCCAGGGTTGTCAGCGAGAAGGTACGCTTTACGTTACTACAGCTCCAGGGTTGTCAGCGAGAAGGTACGCTTTACGTTACTACAGCTCCAGGGTTGTCAGTGAGAAGGTACGCTTTACGTTACTACAGCTCCAGGGTTGTCAGTGAGAAGGTACGCTTTATGTTACTTTTTGCAGGGTTTGCTCTTGGTCCAATCATGCTGGTAGACCGCCTGTTGTTTACCATTTCGCATACTGTTTTAGATTGAAGTGTCTGATGTTACATTCTTTTGGTATGCAATAAAGAGTATTGTATTTTTTTGTGAACATTGATGAAATATACGATGATACGAGCCTGAGTGAGACACCTGATTTTAAATAAGTCTCTGTCAAAAATTACATATTTGTGACAAGTTTTTATTGCCGTCTGTACTCTCTTTGAACGGGGTTTTCGGCCAAGGTAGGCAGTTTATCTGTGCTGATATGGAGCCATGGTCATTCAGGGCTTCAGGGTAAGCAGTTTCATGGTATGGAGCCATGGTCGTTCAGGGTAGGCGGTACCTTTGTGCCTAGATGGACCGCACGCTACTGTCTTTGAACATCTGTTAACTGAGACGATTCTAAAGAGCGAAAACTTAGTATGATTGCGTTACTTTATTACAGAGTTCCTATGACCGCCTTCCTGCTCCATCATCAGATCAGCTCGATGGTGCCAATTATATTATAACGGAATTTACATAAGTATGCCAAATATTAGCTCAATCCGAAACTGGAAAGTGGGTCAAATTTAGCTTGCAAGATTTGACCCACATACTAACATTTTATTTTACTTGTTTTCTATGGGAAATCAAATATGAATCAAATTTCAACTTGACGCCAAACCTCATACCTCGCAATGTATTTTCTCTAACAGCTCCTGAGGTCTTGAAAAACTATAGTTCTTAAAGAACTCCCGAATATCTCAATTCTTAAAAAAAAAGAGAAATAATAAAGTGCAGTGCATTTTAATTGCATAGAAAAATTACCTTACTGCCCATTGACTTATATTTTTGCTGTGCAATCAGTATTTTTGTAGGTTAGGTAAGGTTTAATGAAAGATTAAATACTAGCCGAAAAAAATCATAAACAGGTCCCGACTTTCTTGAGTCTTAAAAACAATAAATATGTGAAATTCTACTTGGTAAATTATTAGAATAAAATAATTAAGCCCTTCTGGCACATGTGTAACTGTTTTTACAGCTTAGGCCTATCTGGCATGTATGTACACCTTTATTTGTTTTTTCAAAAATGGGTAGTTTGCACAAATTGTAACTTTGACAGTGGAAAATACATCTTTTCTCAGTCCACCCGTGACCATGGAAAGCAGGAAAGCTTCCGGAACGTCGGGAACTAAAATGAGATAACATACTCGATATAATCCGTTAAATTGTTTTATATCAATAAACAATAAATAAAGAAATATTAAGGGACAATTTTACACAAATCGAACTAGTCCCATGGTAAGCTCAATAAGGCTTGTTTTATGGATACTAGACGACGATATAATTAATAGATATATTACTTATATACATAGGGAACATCCAAGACTCAGGAACAAATATTTATGCTCATCACTGTTATTTGCCCTTACCGGGATTTGAACCCAGGACCTCAGCTTCGCAGGCAACGTTACTTCCACTAAGCTAAACCGGTCGTCCAATGTGTGTATGTAGTTCGATTTGTCCCTTATATTTATTTATTTATTATTTAATGTAGTATACTTACATCTACTATAATATTAATTAATTTTTATCATGTATTTCCGTGTCAGGTGGTGTCAGTCCTCGCAGCTCTACAAGCCGGTTCGCGGGGTACGCAGGCCTGCATCGACGCGGCCGCCACCATCGCCGCCATCATCCAGGACCTGGACACCACCATCCTCTTTGCCAGTGCTGGTAAGAACTTACAATCCAAAAAAACTTCAAGATGTTACCACACAAGAAGTGACTTGTGAGTCACTTATCAGACAAACGCCGGATATGTTGACATCTCCTGATGATGCCTCGTAGAGGTGAAACACGTGTCGAGGATTATACTATTTGATGGTGGTTTGTTGAATTTGCAAGCGTATTTTTTTGTGGAAGCTGCATGAAAATATGCGCATGTGTGGACAAATTGTCGCATCTAACCAAGACATTATCTTGCGGAATAGCGAAGGAACTATAATCCATTAATACTCCGACACGTCAAACTCCGCAATACCTACATCTAAGTACACTTGTTAGATTAGTAGATTAGTTACTTATTTTCCCGAGCGAACTACTCGCAGCGCAACGACTAACGCCGCCATCATACAGAACCTTGACACCGCCATCCTCTTCGCCAGCGTTGGTAAGAACGTGCAATCCAACAAACCTCCAACATGTTCCCACACGTCAGACTCCACAATACGTTCATCCAAGTGCACTTGTTAGATCGACTGTCGCGTACATTCGGCGCTGCTTATTTTCCCGCGCAAACTACTCGCAGCGCAACGACTATCGCCGCCATCATACAGAACCTTGACACCACCATCCTCTTCGCCAGCGTTGGTAAGAACGTGTAATCCAACAAACCTTCAACATGTTCCCACACGTCAGACTCCACAATACCTTCATCCAAGTGCACTTGTTAGATCGACTATCGCGTCCAATACCACCATTCTTTTCCCTATCGCTGACAAATACTATCCACACATACGCTAAAACCCTGTAGGAACTATACTACTCTAAGATTTTTATTAAACATAAATTTTGTGTTTTTAATGTGGGAAAATGAACACCATTACATTATTATCTATTGTGATTGTATGTGAACATTTGTAATACGTGTTCTGATAGATGAAGATAAGGTCCTTTCAAAAATAAAAGTAGATACGTGGGTCGAAGGGGATGGATGAATTTGAGGTTTACAGCACAGTGCTCGCTGGTGGAGAGGTTGACACGTGGCATCATCAGGAGATGCAGGAGTTGTTGATTCTTCTTGCTTTTATATCATTTAAAATCCAAGTTTTTTAGAGTGCCTCAGCTCAGGATACTTAACCGTGCCAACGAGGAACAGAAACAAGTAGAATGACCCATATAGTAACTTCCATTAATTTTATAAACTCTGAATGAAAACATCACATTCTAAAATCATCTTCCTTCACAGGCACTCTCCACTCCGAGAAAGAGAACGACACGTTCTCAGATCACCGGGAGAACATTCTCAAGACTGCCAAGACCCTGGTGGAGGACACAAAGACCCTAGTGGGCGGAGCCGCCGGCACCCAGGAACAGTTGGCTCACGCTGCGCAGAACTCCGTCACTACCATCGGTGAGTGCCAATAAGAGACACGCCCGCCCATTGACGTCTGTACGTGGTGCCAACGAGGCACCAGAAAGATTTTAACCACGCATTCCTTAGGTCATTAAGACATTTTTTTTTATATGAACCAAATCATCATCATTCGCTTGTCCTTATCCCATTTACTTGGATTGTTTTTTTCTTCCATACCTCTCTATCACTCGTCATCTCGTCACTCACATCCTTCCTGTTCATGTCATCTCTCACGCAATCCATCCACCTGTTCCTCGGCCTACCCCTCCTCTTACATCCCTCCACATCCATATCTAATACCCTATCCATCATGTTATATGAACCAAATGTTGAATGAAATTTGAAGATATTATTTATTTTCATATAAACTAATAGCTTCTGCCCGCGACTTCGTCCGCCTTAAATCCGTTTATCGCGGATAAAGGTATTTTTCCGGCATAAAAAGTAGCCGATGTCCTTCCCCGGGACTCAAACTATCTCCATACCAAATTTCATTAAAATCCGTTCAGCGTGTTTAAGCGTGAAGAGGTAACACGTAGACAGACAGACAGACACACTTTCGCATTTATAATATTAGTATGGATTTACTGTGTTTACTCTGAATACTAAAGTGCATTAAGCTCTTGATCGCGATGTTGCCACGTATGTTGCCAAGTTCCGCGTCACCATTAACAGACATCAAAGTGGCAGCTACCACTCACTAAAGTCATTCTTTTTTGGAAAAATAATCTTCACCATTTTATTAAAAGGTATAACTTTCATAGAGAATCGAAAGGTATTAAAGTTTTATGTACAAAAATCGACATAACTAGTTTGTATTTGCTAAATTTGACAACCTTAGTATTAAATTATAATAAAAACCAAGCGCGGGTAGATCGGAAAACTCGCGCGACTAGAAGATGTTGATACCCGCCTCTCCAGTTCTTTCGAGATCATGGATGTAACGCAACGTCGAACCGTCGAAGAATTACCAACTTTCGTTGCTTAAAGAAATCATTCTTAAACGCGATTATGCCCAGATGGTTGTGTTGTGATAATGACTGAAAATCGTGTTAGTTTAAATTAATATGTTGATGTTTATTAACTAACTAGAAGGCGCCCGCAACTTCGTTCGCGGAGGAGAAGAAGTCATAATCCCTCTTTTTTTCTTTACCATAGTCGGGTTAAAAGTATCCTTAAACCATCTGGAGATACCCAGCTACCCGTGTTCCCAAAATAGTGGAAATCGGTTTAGCCGATTTAGCGTGATGAAGCCACAACGACACATACAAACATTACATTTTTACAACTTTATAATAGTATAGATTATCTCGCCCCCAGTCCAACTATGCGAAGTGGTGAAGCAAGGTGCGATGTCGCTCGGCTCGGCGTCGCCCGAACCCCAAGTCCTGCTCCTCCATGCGGCCCGTGACGTATGCGCAGCGCTGCGAGATCTCGCTGCAGCCACCACAGCTGCCAGCGGGAAACAAGTCGCTCATCCTGATATGGAGAGGCTTAAACACGCTGCCAAGGTATGTAACATCTATTTGGGTTAATTTCGTTATAATCAAAAAACTGCTACAATTAAAACAAACCTAGTTTTTCCGTATAATAAACATGAGATTAATGGATTATAGTGCCTTTGCTTGGTCCATCTCAATGGAATGCCGCAAAGTAACATCTGAATCTATAAATGATTTAATAAATATCATTATTACACAAAAGCAGTTAGTACGTAACGATGAGAGACGATAAATTGATTTGCGGTTTAAACAATGTTTTTTCTTAATCTTTTCCGATTATTACTTTATAGCCAGAATTTTGTTTTTATGAGCCTTAACAACTAGAGAATCAGGATGTTATTTTATCACTATCTGATTTTTGAAAAAGTGAATACTAGTCATTTTTGGCTCCGTAAAATAAATCGTGTTTCCAAAACTTGCAACTGCTGAAGTGCAATTTATATTTGGTCCACAATAAAAAAAATTGACGCGAACTCTCAGGCTGGTTATTGAACAAATATAACCTAATACATTACACATAAGTTCACATGGAAATAAATTTACATATTTTACGGTGTCAGAAAAAAATATTTTTTAAGTGTATATGACAAAATAATGAATTAACAAACAAAGGTAAGAAAGGGAACCAGAGTAATAATACTAAACGTGGTTTTGTGTCGTTTTGTATATATCCGGGTTGTGTGTTGTCTGTAATTGTCAATATTGGACTTTTCTATGCGGGCCAGAACATGAACTCAAGTGTGAATCCCGAGTTAAAGTGGAAGCGATTACGAATGGTGTCAACACTGTACGTGCTTTAAAAAACCTCTGGTTAATAGACAAAACCGCCATTTTGATTTAAATCTGTCACAATACCTTTGGGCGTAGCATTTGCTCGGCAAAAAAATACTATTTTTGGAATTCAAACTTATGCACACTACGGGTGACGATATAGAATGCCTTAGATCGTTTATTGCTTTCGCTCGAGCGACAAATGATCTGAGACACTAATTTATCGCCTTAAAAATCGATTTGTCCGACACGGGACAGGGTTTATTCCTAGAATTAGTATCTTTTTCTCACTTTTTCGCCGAATGATTCAGAAGTGTGTAAAGCTCAAGACGTACAGTGTTGGCATCAAAACGGCTTCCCAAACAATAGATTTGTTTACTCAGCCATGCCCCTAACGTACTGTTTCCAATAGCGGCGGCCCGACAAGCGCTGGAGCCTCCCCGCGCGCGCCCTCCCCCGCCGCACGCCCCGCGACTACAACTCCGCAGACTCGGAGACCGACCTCTTCCAATCCGACCAGGAAGAGGAACTCCTCAAGCTTCTAGACTATTCCAGCCAAGACGATGACGTCTCGCCTTCCGTCTTCCATGACAATTGCGAAGAAATCATCGCATTCATAGAGAGACTGATGAAAAACGCAGTCAAACGAAAAGTCGATGATGATCTTAATGACAGATACAACTTGGCAGCGAAAAACAGCTTGCTAGATATGGATTGGAGAGTATTAAAGTACGGAGAGAATATTCTGCTTGGTGAAGTTAAGAAGCTAGTAGATTTGTTTGTTGAATACGATGATAGAGCGGAGAATAAGCGTAAGAGAGTTATGATCCAGAGACTGAGAGCTAATGATGATTTGGATAATGAAATGAAGCGGCTATCTCAAGTTATTGAGGATATGGATACTGAAGTAGATGTAAAAGAGGTCACGACGACTATAAGGTCTATACAGACGTTCCCCAGATCCAATAAAGTGGGAGAAAGATTGAAAAGTCCCGTGTTCAAGGTTAGGAAAGTAAGGCCTGTCAGTTTAGAAAAGAGCCCTAGTCCGGAAAAGCAAAATGGCGTGACAGCAATAAAGGTTGCTCCAGAAGTGGTAGCTAAGGATGTAAAGGTGATCTTCCAAGAAATGCTAAACAATGACTCAGAATGGTGGAAGGCTATAGCTAAAAGGAACATAGACAAAATGGAGGCAACCAGAAGGGAATTAGAAAGATTCAGTGGACACGAACTAGTTCTAGGCGAATTCCAAAATGAGATAGACAAGTATGAGAAGGAAAAGATAACATTACAGACCTTTATCGATGATGTCGATAAATCCAAAGCTGTAAATAAAGATTTGGAGTACGACAAGAAATATGAAGATATGGTTTTGAAACTGATCGAATTCGCTAAGAAAGATTTCATTTATAAAGGTTTTGATCCTCTCATAGAACAGTTGAAAGCTTTGTCGAACATACAGATTGAAGGTCGTAAAAAGAAAGTTAGAATACAGGAAATTTTAAATATTTATACCCAAATAGATGTGTCTAAATATACGTACGAAGAGCTCTGTCTATTAGAAAGATATTACAAAGAGATTATTCGTAAATATAAAGAAGATACGCAAAATAAAGAGAATATTATAAGAGACGATAGATCACCAAGTTTGCCTAGAGATGAAACACAATCCGCTCCCCCTTCTTACCACAGAAACGTTATCTTAAATGTTCATTCAAGTCAGAATTTAACCAAAAATATAAACCACTACGGCAGCACAACAATCACAAATGGCGATTCCCTAAAACGTTCAAAAACTAACAGCAACAATTCCAAAAACAGTCTAGAAATCTTCGATCTCACCAGAACATACCCTATAGAATACTACGCGAACAACTGGTGGTCCATTTATGAAGACATTCTAAAGAACAGAGAAAACCAATTCGGTTCAATCGATAACTGGTGGAACTTCTACGGAGCCATTTTGAATAAGAAGGAAACTTCCGATGAGGAATTGAAACGAATTCGTGCTGTAGTTGAATATAGGAATAGTCTTAGGAAACCTAGCAGCAGAATGGAGGAGCAACTGAAGATGTTGGACGGGGTGAAGAGGCAGTCGTTTACGGAGATGGAAGACGTCGCCACGGATAACAAAGAATCGGTCAGAAGTCACGCCTCACGACTAACGCATGGCCTTGAGGGTCGCATTGATGTCGTGCAAATAATGAATCTTTGTTAAGCTTGTGTCCGAAACATATACAGACTTGATGCATTGGGAATATTTAAGCATATCCAATTAGTACTCAAATTTGAGCGAAAGTACCAAATAACCCCTTTCATATTATCGCCTATAGACATCATTATTGTGACGACACGTTTGGCTCAGTGGGTTGCATAACGCCCTATGAAGCTGGCGGTCCCGGGTTCGAATCCCGGCCAGGGCAAATATTTGTGAACGTTTGTTCCTCGCTCTAGTGTTAAACTATCTGAGTGAGTGATACCGTGTTTGATTGTACTGGGACTTCTTTTAACGAAAAAGCACTTGTTTTTGCTGCAGCATAACATTCATTTGTTTCCGATCCCCTAAATTTCATTGTCTAAATTGATTACCTAGTACTTGAGGAATGTTATGAAACCGTAGGTTTCATGATTTACCCCATTGTTTAACAAATGTCTGTTTGAGAGGCAAATTTTTTTTTATGGAATAAAATATCGTTGGAAAGTGATGAATAATTTGGAAACTACTTATTCGTCACCCGTGTAATAATTAAATTTAGTACACATTCTATGAGGTTATTTCTGAAGCTATAATACCTCGGATCACTTACGGACAGACTAATGACATGCTGGGGCTATTCTATGCTCATGATACAATTTAAGACAAATACAGTCGTGAAGATTTTAGAATTATTTAAGCGTATGTGTTCCGGACACGAGCTGTCACCACTCTTCTTGTCACTTCCAGGTCTTGTGTCATCTAGAAATGTGTTTAGTCTTGTTTGGTGAGGCATGATTTGACCCCTAGCCTGTAGGGTAAAAGCGTCAGCTTTGGGGCCCCGCTCATATTGCCCCTTACCCTGTGGGGTAAATCTGTACATAGGTCAAAAAGATCATAGTGTTGGTATTTTATGATAATTCATTTTATAATAAATTCAGTTTTGAACCATGCATACACGTTAATAAAATTCACATATTCACTTTATAGGTATAAATAGTTGCTTGACTTATATCGGATATATTTTTAACTTATTTTCCACTTTCTATGTGAAATGAAATCGCATCGAAGGAAAAACATTAAAGCGAATATATCATAATATAACCAATTTTTATTTTTAATTGACCTATGTGCAGGCCCATACATTTATGGAATAATTCGTTACAAGATTACTACTTTGCGGGACAAGGTCGCCATACTCGTAGAATCATGGGGTAATATCATCTTATAGTGTAATGTGCCCTATATTTCTTTCACAGGACTGTATGAATTACTAAACACATTTCGATTCATCTCATGGTATTGGACAAGTTCCGCTTGACATCCATACCCCAGTCAACGACGACTTTACCCCTGACATTTCGACTGATATTATCGAATATGCTTTGACATTAAGGTCGCCGTTGACTGGACTTACAGTGAATAACTCAAAACCACAAGCTTTCATTATATCACTAGCAATAAAAGTCCAATATTGACGCGAGCTTCGTCTATTATATCTATGTATCTATTTTCACGGTGTCGAAAGCTTATGGGTTTCCGCTGTGGCATGGTGCTTTTGTAATTTTACTGTTTTCTCATCCTAGAAGATAGCTGGCAACCCTAAGCTTTGAATATTAATATTAAGACGCGGGCAAAATTGGGGTATGAAAATAGGTTTAAATTTAATGATCGGTGTCACTACAAAATTCAAAATGGGGTAAAAATGCCTTGATTTGTTGAGTTGAACTGATTTTGCTGCTTTTTGTGATCGTCTAGTGAGATAACTTTGTATTATTTGTGAATGTATATTTTTATTTCCTTTGTTTATTACTATAACATAACTTAAGGCTGATTTGTATGTTGTTGATTTCAATGATGAATTGAAATGACCTTGATAATAGTTATACGAATTTATCCCTTGGTTTATAAATATAATAATAATTTGTCAGAAAATCGGCCATGTACACACTTATATGGCCTAGAATATAAATCTATTTTAAAACGTTAATTCCCGTTTGAAATACGCACAAAAATGCTTTGATAATAACCCAACAGGATTTAATGGTAAAAAAAAAAGAAATTTGCAAGTCGTAGCTTAATGACCTGAATAAAGTATTCTTACTAGACGGAATCTTTTTTTTTTTTTTTTTTTAAATCAAGGCACAACCCTTCCCCGACTGTCTTTAGTAAATATTTCATGTTTCAGGTGATGGTGACCAACGTGACGTCACTGCTGAAAACTGTGAAGGCGGTGGAAGACGAGCATACGAGAGGAACCAGGGCGCTTGAGAGCACTATTGAGGCCATCTCGCAGGAGATTGAGGTATGTGACAGATAGCATATTTGGTTGGCCCGAGCCAGAATTTCGTTTTCAAATTACAGCCGAGAAATCGCAAGTTCGAATTTCACTTTTCAGCTCATATACCGTTGAGAGATCGTCAAAAAGTAAAATTTGTTTAAGTCATGCATTTTAACAAGTTATACGTTAAATACAATCAGAAAACTTTAGTTCGACAATTTTTTATAGTGTACAGAAAAGTTTAGTTCGACATTTTTTTATAGTGTACGTGTCGTTATTTTTATATTTAGATAATGTACCAGTTCTAGATATGATTTGAAGTCTTAACGTATCGAAAAATATATTTATTTTATTTTATTTGGTGTCTTGGAGAGTCGGTACTAAAACAGAGTAAGTAGTGTATGTATGGCTGCACCTTAGAATCTGTTCCTGGTCACGGCACCAAGTTGTAACACACCACCCAAATCATTTTGAATATTAATGTTAGACTTATTATAAGCAAAAAAACGTGCTACAAGTAAAAATGGTTATATAAGTGGGTTTTCGTATCATTATTATTTAGTAGGAGTTTCCAGCATCGTATAAAACTATTTTTTTTTCAGATCCTAATGAACCCCACGCCACCGAAAGCTACAGCAACACCCGAGGAGCTGATCCGCTGCACGCGGCAGATGACCGTGAGCACCGCGAAGGCAGTGTCTGCCGGAAACAGCAACAAGCAAGATCAGCTCACAGCCGCCGCCAACCTGGGCAGGAAGACTGTCGTGAATCTACTGGCGGCCTGCAAGGTTAGCCCGCGTAGCATCCTGGACTTTACTCCACTCAAAGCGACACTAGGGGGATCACGCCAAGAGGTTCACACACAGATGCCTCCGAATCAAGAGTGAGAGAAGAGTTGATATAGCGAAAGTATTAATATACAAGTGGCTATGTGAGCTGTAGACCTCGCGAGTCTTTCAACACCCATATCTCCGCCATTTTGAAAAAAAAAGCAAGATTTTGAAACAACCAAAAAATATATATCGTCGCCTATTACCCATAGTACAAGCTTTGTTTAGTTTGGGATTTGTGTAAGATTGTCCCTAATATTTATTTATTTTTTCAGGCGGCAGCGTTCACAGCAGAAACAGACGAGCTTCGCATACGCACGATCGAATCCGGACGCGAAGCCGCGCTCGCGTACCGAGCCTTATTGCAGGCGGTGCTGAGCGGCAGCGGCAAGCGTCTGCTGCCCGACCTGTCGCGACGCGTCGCCGCCGCTGTCGCCGATATCATCGCCGCTGCGGACTTGCTTAAAGGTAATCTATACTATTCTAAAGTTGATTTTTTTACGAAAATCTTGATATATTACCATCACAATCTTTGTGATTTTTAAAGCGAATTTCTTTACTAAGAATCTATGTTCTTGAAATACAAAGATGTGCCTTGCCGTGCGCAGAGCGTACGCCCTGGCAAGGCACAAGGCACTGGTTCAAATCCGGTTGGAGTCTCAATTTTTTCTTCATTATTTGGATCTTTGTATTTCAAGACTATTATAAAGTTGTAAAAATTTAATGTCTGTACAGTCGCCATCAAATATATCTGTATTTTTTTTTGTTTTAGCCCTAAAAGTTGTTTGGTATTTGATTGTGAGGAATCTTTAGAACTCATCATCATCTATTTAAGATCTAGGCTCTTGTCGGTGGAGAAATTTCCAGCTTATTCTACATTCTGCTTTGTCCTTTACTTCTTTGTATGATGAAGCATATTTTTTATATGCTCCATGTATGTCCTTCTAGGACTTCCCTCAAGGTTTAGAATGAGACTGAATATTTTTTCCTCAGGCTCAGATTGGGTGGACCCTGATGACCCCACCATCATCGCCGAGAATGAGCTCCTGGGAGCGGCTGCCTCCATCGACGCCGCTGCCAAGAAACTCGAGTCTCTACGGCCCAGGAAGAGCATGAAAGTCCAGGTGAGTCATGCTTGAATAACACCGTCACCTAAGTATAGAGTAATTTTTCAAGTGAGCTTGGGTAGTTCCCATTTGTTATGGAACATGACGTCATAAAACGAAATAACACATTTTCTTCCCTTTTTTTCCATAGAACATATCGATACCTAAGTTCATACTCGTACTAATTACAATATTTTTGCCCATGGAATTCCATCTTTACGTTTTTGTGCTCTAACGTACTTATTAGAAGCATTTTTTTCAAACAGTTAGTACGATTGTGCTCTAAGGTATCGGTACGGGAACTACTCGAAAAGCTACGAGTTGTACATATGTAGTTCTATCGACAGAATGGGAAGGAAATGTGTCATTTTGTTGACAAATGGGAACTACCCATGAGCATGTGCACTTCTATACTATTATAAAATTATAAAAATGAAATATTGAAGATATTTAAAAATATATATTGTAACGTACTATTTGGAGGCCACTGAATCAAACATATTTTTTTTGGATTTTTTGTATGTTTGTATGTGTCGTTGTGGCTTCATCATCGGGTAATTTCAATTATTTTTGGTACATGGGTAGCTGGGTATCCACAGATGGTAATTGGATAGTTTTTATCCGACTACGCTAACGAAAAACACAGGGGTAATGACTTTTTCTCCTCCGCGAACGAAGTTGCAGGCACCTTCTAGTATTCTATACCATTGAGTGGTTAACCGTAAATTAAGCTAACGGGCTTTATTTAGTAAAAGATTATAACTTCCTTGGAATATTAATAGATAAACAACTTTATTTCCTGGACATTAGTTTACAAGTTCATTAATAGGATAATAGCGATCATAGTTTATTTTGCCAATGCTCAAGTAATTAGTCCTTGGTCCATTTTAAACCTACTGATGAAGCTGCATAGGGTTGGTGTTTTATATAAAAAAAAATTCAATGCACTATTTTGGAAGTAATTTGTTTGCGGTTAAGAGAACAGTAACAGATAATTGTGTGTACAGTGCCTTTGATATACAATTAATTGTATAAGTTCACTTCAAAGAATAAAATCTATAAAACCTTGGTAGAATCCAGCCTGATAATACACGTACATAGTTTCCTTATATACTTACCATCCTTTTGTGCCTTCAAGTTGATTATCAGTGTAATAAAATAATGATCTTTATTTTGTAAGTAGGCCGCAAGGGCACTTTTACAAGTCTGACTCTACGGCATTTCCCAATAGGTTGAGAAGAAAGCCGAAACAAACTCAACTGTCAGGCATTTTCTCTAAATAACTTTTTATGTAATACAATATTTGTACTTAGCCTATCCTAAATATATCTTTTAAGTATATGTTCAGGTAGGGTAAAGGAAACATAATTTATTTGGTGGGGAAAGAGAATTCATGCAAATGGCCCAACTCTATTTCATATTCTTTCTTTTTAAATGAACCGCAAGTTTATTGTGATTCTGTGTATTTAATGCGGGAAAATTAACACCACATTACTATCTATTGCGATATAGATACAAATCAAAGCGCAAAGAAAAATACGATTGCTCTCGCACGTGGTCACACCAGGACTTGAACCCGATACTTCCTGATTACGCGTCAGGTGTGTTTCCCTTTCACTAGCTAGCACTGTGACGTACGCATCGAATTTATCCATCCGCCTTGACCCCTGTACCTATTTGTATTGAAAGGTATATAACCTTAGCGCCATCTATGAGAATATGTATTACACCTATTCGCATGTCAGTTTTCTATTTCATATGTCAGTTTTCAGTATCACATTTACACCGTTTCTCTTACCCGGGTGTTTATCTTACCCCACCTGTACTAGACTCAACTGTATAACATTGCGCAGACTCCGATTGAATGAATCCCTGAGAAACTATTCGGTTTTCAACATAACAGTGCAATAGATTGTAATAATAGTCTTTACTATGAATTATTAATATTCTTCGGCAGCTATTGCTCTCTCACCCCCATTCTCAAATGTATGATCACTGAAATTGAGACGACTTGTTTTTTTTTTTTCAAAAGTAGATGAAGTTAAATAACAACTTGTAGTTATCAAAGCAGAACATACGAACAGGAGACAAAGAAGAAGCAAGAAGCAATAACGACAAAACAGCAAGAGGCCAAGAAGATAATAATGCCAGTTGTCGTTGAGATATGTTTGATATTCTTGGTTGTTCTGCGTATCACCCGGGAATCAAACATATTACCCAATGACTCTGGCCTGTCGACGAGGATCAAAAAAGGCACTTTTGATCTGGGAACTGAAGACGACCAACTTTGTTCATGAAGATGAAGAAGGGTTTATTTTTTTCGCAATCAGACATGTTATGCTGGGATGATTAAGTAAATATTGAATATTTATTTAACCCGTGAACTACGATTTTCGAATTTAAAACCTACTTTCCAGATTCATTATGATTGAATTTTCATTAAATTTTAGGCCTTAATTTTAGAATGTTTGAAATTAATATTAAAAAAATTCAACTAAGCCGTTCTCTGCTTTTATTGCGTGTAGACCGATTTTTGTTACGAATTTCGAGTGTCTTATGAAAATAAAAAATAAATTCTAATAATGAAAATATCAATACTATTTCTAAACATTTACTTTCTCTTTAATTCCGTTAAAATAAATAAATGTTAAAGGACATTTTTTACACAAATCGAACTAGTCCTACAGTTTATAAGCGAACTATGACTATAAGATTTGTACTTCCACTATTCTCTTCGGTTTAAAGACATTTATTCCTCATAAGAAACAGAGTTTCGCTTACATGAGAAACTTTAAAAGCTAGGTAAAATATTAATTATAAAAATAACAAGTTAGTTCGCGCTTGGCGAGCATTGAATTGTTGAAACTAAAAGTAAACGTACCTTAGTCCAGTTGAGTGGCAATGACTAATCCCTTTAGGTTCCCAACCATATACCTACTACAGACCACTCATGTGTTTGATGTTCACCTTACCAGGAAGCGGACGAGAGCCTTAACTTCGATGAGATGATCCTGGAAGCTGCCAAGTCCATCATCACCGCTACTTCGGCGCTCGTGCGAGCTGCGTCTGCCGCGCAGAGAGAGCTCATTGACCAGGTAGTATAATATACATTTAAAAACTTTGAAAACGACACCCATGAGGATTTTGCAAAGATATGTCTAGCATCATTAAATCCACAATTAAGGCGATTTTTGAAACCTTTATGATTAAAAATAAAACAAAATCGTCTGTACTTAATATGTGCAGTTACATTAGGCACGAAATCACTACGCTCATGATGAATTTCTAATGCCGGTAGGACACCTCCGCCGCGAAACCGCGAAACGCCATACAGAGCGCGCGGAACTAAAGCGGAACTTCCTTGAGTGTGATGTTTCGTGGCGTAGGTGTGCTACCGGCATAAATGATGTTTGTTTACCATCTTAAAACCCACAATTAAGGCAGCGTTTTAATATGCATAGTTTAAAACGTAACTCGTAGTACATAGCATCTAAACGTATTTGTACTTAAGTGGTAATTTAATTTCATATAGACTCGAGAGTCTGAAAATGACGCCCATGACGACTTTTCAAAGTGATATTTTCTACTGAAATCCAGAGAAACAATGCTATTTTAGCAATATGTCATTGCGAAGTGAAAAACTGACCGAAAATCGTGTGATACAATTTTAACAACAATTTAGTGTACATTTACGCATGCGTATGTAGGCATGTCTTTCTAAATTGTGAGCTGGAAACGCAGCGTATAAACAAATTGTGATATAGATACAAGTCAGCTCGCTAGTCGAACCTCCACAAGCGAGCACTTTTACAGTGCTCGCTGGTGGAGGGGTGACACGCTCGGCGCATAATCGAGAGGTACCGGGTTCGAGTCCTGGTGTGACCACGTGCGAGGGCAATCGTATTTTTCTTTGCGCTTTGACTTGTATCTATATCACAATAGATAATAATGTGGTGTTAATTTTCCCACATTGAAAACACAGAAACACAAGAATAGGGTAGTTTTCTGGGTAAAGAAATATATTCTGATTAGTCCGTCAATTCGATTATCAAAAAATATTGGACACATCTATTTTCTTTCATCAATCAAACAAAAAAACACAATGATAAAGCGCGTCAAAGTTTGGGAGTGGGGGCGTATGATATCACGCCGTGCGAAAAAGGGTCGCACGGCGTGACGTCACGGGGAACTTTAACGGGCTATATCTTTATATTTTTTTGTTTAATTGACAAAAGCACAAACGTGTCCAGTATTTTCTGATAATCTAACCGACGGACTTATTATATTTTTTTAGGGCACAAGCCTATTTATTTTTCAATCTTTGCTTTCAGCATTCTTTGAAAGAAGAAAGAAAGAAAATACATTTATTCGAGGGCATATTTATACATCATCATCATCATCATTATATCAGCCCTTTATCGCCCACTGCTGAGCATAGGCCTCTCTTGGTGAACGCCACCTATCCCGGTCCTGAGCCAATCTCATCCAGGAGTGACCCGCAATCTTACGAAACGTCCACCCAACGAGCCAACGGACGCCAGGCACTTCTCTCGTCTGAAAGCGGCCACCATTCCGTTAAAATTTTCGCCCACCTGCCATCACTCTGCCTAGCTACGTGTCCCGCCCAGCTCCATTTCAGTTTGGTGATGACGTATCCAATGTCTTGCACCTTGGTGCGACATCGGATCTCGTCATTCCTCACTCGGTCTTGAAGTGTGATGCCGAGCATGGCGCGCTCCATGGATCTGTGCCACGCGGATTTTATGCACAGCCTTCTTAGTGAGCGTCCACGTCTCGGCACCGTAGGTCATGGTCGGCAGAACACATTGGTTAAAGAGGCGAGTTTTCAGGCGTTGTGAAATAATATTTATACTGCAATACAAAAATAAACGACTAAACTAAGTATGCCCCGAAATGGTCCCACCTCAGCATAATGCTGGCTCTAAAGCCAGCGCTGATCTTCCGGTGAGACCATCTTTTGTTATTGTATACTAAAGCAATCTCGTATTCCCCAGGGCAAGGTGGCTCGTCGGCCCACGTCATCCTCCGATGACGGCCAGTGGTCCGAGGGTCTGATCTCCGCGGCTCGGCTCGTGGCGGCCGCCGCACACTCGCTGGTGGAAGCCGCCAACGCGCTGGTCCAGGGCGCTGGCTCCGAGGAGCGGCTGATCTCCAGCGCGAGGCAGGTGGCCTCGTCCACCGCCCAGCTGCTGGTGGCCTGCAAGGTATATATAGATTTTACTTTCAATTGACGACCGGTTTGGCTCAGCGGGAGTAACGATGCCTGCGATGCTGAAGTTTAGTTTAGTTTTATTTATCACTCTAATAGAAATTTCTTACAATTACAAATACATGTAATATACTATTCGGAATGTGATCGTTACTTACAAAAATAATAATAATTATAATAAATTAAATACGGTCTTGTGGGGTCTGAGGTACCGTACTATAAGTACGCACCGATGCCAGTTCTTGAAAATGGTCGTGCCACGCTTTATTGGGATCGATCTATCATCACGGACAGGACTATTGTAGCCAATAAGCCTGATATCGTGCTGGTAGATCGATCTAAGCGCCGGGCAATACTCATCGACATCACCATTCCACATGACGAGAACCTCGTGACGAACTCAGCAATTACCTTGACTTGGCTCACGAAGTGACCGCCATTTGGGATGTTGATTCGACGATTATTGTCCCGATAGTCGTTTCAGCAAACGGTCTTATAGCGAAGAGTCTCGACCAACATCTTAAGAGACTCTCGCTAGATGGCTGGATCAAGGGTCGGATGCAGAAGGCAGTAATCCTGGACACGGCGCACATCGTCAGGAGGTTTCTCTCTGTGCAGCCCTAACCACCGGTAGCTTGGGCCTTGCCCCGCTGCCGGTGGCACCCTAGGTTAGGTTTTTTATAATGTGTTTATATTTTGTATTTGCTTTTTGTATTTTACTTTTTATATCCATTTTATAAAACACCTAACTTATGACTACAAATAAATAAAGTGAATAATAATAATATTAAGTACACAATAGTGTAGTTACTTCAAGAAATTACTATATTTGGTACCAGAAAAATCCCAACCCATCAGTAAATTAAAAAAATACATGTCGTGTTTGTACTTTATTTAAAATCAGAATCAATACAAAATGTCACATTAAAGCAAAAAAAAATTAGGTATGTCAAAATAATATATACGGAAACGAAATAAAAACAGGAACAGGAACACAGAAGGTCCTGGATATCGCCAATAAAGTCCTCCCGGATCCCGGTACAGACAAATTTGTGTGATGGATGAGTCTTGTATGTTTTATATGTATAATCTATACTATTATAAAGTTGTAAAAATGAAATGTTTGTAAATTGAGGAATGATTGAAACGGACTATTTGGAGGTCACTGAATGGATTTTTGGTATGTTTGTATATGTCGTTGCGGCTTCATCATGAAAAATCGGCTAAACGCATCTCAACCATTTTTGGTACACGGGTAGGTTTCTCCAGACGGTTATAGGACACTTTACCTACGTTGAAGAAAAAAAGAGGGTTATGATTTTTTTCTCCTCCGCGAACGAAGTTGCGGGCGCCTTCTATAGTTTATCTATATATTTTGTACTAGCTTCTGCCCGCGACTTCGTCCGCCTTAAAGTCGTTTATCGCGGATAACGGTATTTTTCCGGGATAAAAAGTAGCCTATGTCCTTCCCCGGGACTCAAACTATCTCCATACCAAATTTCATCCAAATCGGTTCAGCGGTTTAAGCGTGAAGAGGTAACAGACGGACAGACAGACAGACACACTTTCACATTTATAATATTAGTATGGATGTATATCTTCGCCTAGTACCCATAGTACAAAATTTGCTTTGTTTGGGACTCTTGGAATACTAAGTAAATTTAGGTTGAATATTTATTGCTCCCGTTTACATATTGCAGTGTGCGATAAACTAGAATAATGGTATTGTTTTAGTGTGAGTGCGTAGTAACGAGAGGAAAGAACGCATTTGTAGTTAGATTGTTTATATGTGTGCTACCTCGCCCCCCTCGAAAAACGGCAGAATTTTTTGTTAGCAAATTTGTAGCGATGCGTACTCCATTACTAAATCCTCCAAGCTGGGACTAGTTCGATTTGTTTAATATTGTCCGTGATTATTTATTTAGTATTCCTCCACCAGGTGAAAGCGGACCCGTCGTCCGAGTCCACCCGGCGTCTGCAAGCCGCCGGGGCCGAAGTGATCCGCTCCACGGACAACCTGGTGCGCGCGGCGCGGGACGCCATGCACTGCGAGGAGGAGCGCAGCCTCGTGCTCAACAGGCGGATGGTGGGCGGCATTGCGCAGGAGATCGACGCCAGGTCGGTACCCCACACCTCCACCATGTGGGGGTATAGCTCACCAGGTTGGCACGGTGTTTGGTAATAACTATAGAAAATTCAATAATTTAAAAGACCCCCCGACTTGCTCCACTATAAGCGGAATATCATGGAGACGAGTGCTCCGATTTTCATCAAACGAAACTAAGAACACTCGAAATAAAATTATCTATGACACAAAGAAATCCGCAATCAAATCGTCCATCCGTATAGGCGCTACGATGCCACAGACAGATACACAGAGTCACAGACACGTTAAACTTATACTTATAACGCCCCTCTTTTTGTCGGGGGTTAATAAAACACTTTTTAGGGTGCCGTACCCAAAACGTAAAACGGGACCCTATTACTAAGACTCCGCTGTCCGTCCGCCTGTCACCAGGCTGTATCTCATGAACCGTGATAGTTAGAGAATTGAAATTTTCACAGATTATATATTTCTGTTGCCGCTAGAACAACACATACTAAAAACGATAATTTTATGTCTGTCTGTCTATGTCAGTAACCAATATAAAATGCTTAGGAGTAAGGCTCTGCTAACACCGGATTTTCATAGATACGGCTGTTTGTAGCGTATATTTTGTACGGGCCTTCTGTGCGCGAGTTCGACTCACCCTTGGCCGGTTTTTATTTAGCAGAAGACTTTTCTATTCCGAATCTGACTTAAGCTAACATCCTATTGACATAACAGAACGAGACAGGCGCCATTCTTAATTTAAGGGGATACATCGAAAATTTAAGCTATTTTGTAGCGCATTTCTTGTCAAATCTAGTATATAAAACAGGCTGGTTTTCAGATATGTGTTTCTTGACTATATAACCTATACAGTGATTAACGCGGAGACATGTTTAATGAAAATTTCCTCGATAGAAAAGTTATCCGAAAACGCGTCCTCATTTCCCGTTTTTTGTCTAGTTTGTATAAGCGACAGATTAATAAACGGCCAAATTAAGTTAAAATGTCATTCTTCCCTTTATCTTTTAAGTGATTAACTTAAATGTTAACAAAACATAATAATATCTTCGAGATCATGGTACTTTTACATCTGGCGCTTACGCCAAAAAACCCCAAACATGTAGTGTATTAGCTTTTTCTTTCTTTGATGCACGCGAGCAATAAATGCGTCCCTTATTACAAATCACGCTTATTGGCTAGCTCCGCGTTTGGGGCGTGATTTACGAATGACGAAGTAGCCCCTTAAATAGATCTCCTATTTTTGAAAATACTCGCCTGTCCGTCTCGTATACTAGTGTAAAGGTTGTAATAGTCTCAAGGTGCTTTACAATCTCCACATTACACTAGTGTCGAAACCACACAACCAGACCACGGCATGCCAGCGGGCTACCGCTTAATGGCCCCTCTACATGATAGACGATCATCGGCGAGCAGGTGGGACGCGGTTATACGTTAGAAAGAGCACCATATATTTCCATCTCATTCTAACGTATTGCTGCGTACCGCCTGCTCGCCGATGATCGGCGATCGTGTAGAGGGGCCTTTACGCCCGCTGCAACGACCAGCAATAGGGTATTTCACAGTAGTAAAAATCAATTATGTTTTACTAAACACTAAATGAAACATTTAAAAATACGCGTAGTAAATAAATTGCACTTTAAAGTAGTTAACATTTTTCAAATTATTTGAAAGGGAAGCAGTTTGACTGTGACGACACACGTCTGTTTTTTCCTAGAAGCCTCATACTAACAGAGCATTTAAACAGTCCAAAAAAAACGTTGATTTGAACCGTCATCAAATAAACTCGATGCAAAATAACAACCGGTTACTGCACTCGTAGCATCTGACTTTTTCCGATAGCAAAACATGCACTGTACCAGTACATCGCGCTGCTTACATTTTCCACGCTAACTACTTGTGGTAAAGCGGGCGCTTACAGGCCAACAAGGCAAACCTAATGGTAATAAACAATAGAATAACGCGCGCCACATCTAATAAACTTATTGAACAATAATACTAATTCTATTATCGTTTCTAACCAGCTAACGTTACTTTTACTCCCCAGATCCGAGATCCTCCGCATCGAGAAGGAGCTAGAAGAAGCCAGAGGACGCCTCAACGCGATCCGACAGGCTAAATACAAGCTGCGCGGCGCAGACACGTCCGGTGACGAAACCGATACAGACGTTACGCTTGGCCGCCTACCCGCCAGGTATGGCCCGATGTCCATTATATAGTACATAGCCCAACAGGTCTAATGTCGCCCGATGTCCATTATATAGTACATAGCCCGACAGGTCTAGTGTCGCCCGATGTCCATTATATAGTACATAGCCCACTAGCTCTAGTGTTGCCCGATGTCCTTTATATAGTAAATAGCCCAACAGGTCTAGTGTCGCCCGATTTCCTTTATATAGTACATAGCCCAACAGGTCTAGTGTCGCCTGATGTCCATTATATAGTACATAGTCTAACAGGCCTAGTGTCGCCCGATTTCCTTTATATAGTACATAGCCCAACAGGTCCAGTGTCGCCTGATGTCATTTATATAGTACATAGCCCAACAGGTGTAGTGTCGCCCAATGTCCATTATATAATACGTAGCCCAACAGGTCTACTGTCTCCCGATGTCCATTATATAGTAGATAGCCCAACAGGTTTAGTGTCGCCCGATGTCTTGTATATAGTACATATCTCCAATAGACCTAGCGCCGCCAGATGCTCTTTATATACCACAAACGTCCAATCGTTACTGTGTATTTCGAGCATAAATGTGCTTCTCAACTCGTTGGAATCGTTAGTACTCCAAATGAAAGAGAACAAATCAAATAAAACAGAAGCAAAGTAGATTAGACATAAATAGGTATAGATGGGAATCCCACCCATGTCACTAGCTGCGAAAGATATGATAGATAGAAGAAAGATACTGTATGAAGCGTGAAAGTGCGAGCAGAATAATTGTGAGAACTGGAATGAATGAGAAACAGCAATGACAGGTTCCGATCATGTTGAAGGTAGTATGTTAAAAAAAACACATTCTTTGAAAATAACTGCAGAACTTGCACCGGCTACTATCACCATCATTCTTTTCAATTGTTTTTATGACCTTTAAAGGGACTAATTTAAACCATTTTTTAATCACTTTAACATGACTTTTAACCCTTTTCCAGGCCCCGAACGCCAAACAGCAGCTACATAAACACAACATACAGCCCGAACAGCACATACTCTGCTCACAACACACACGACACCACAAACTTGAGTCACCACATCTCCCACCTCGACCACTCTATACACGGTCCAACCAGCCCCGGCTACGGTCAAAACATACACACCAGCCAGCATAGTTCCGGTCAAAATATCTCCGGTCAGAATATCTCGCACACGAGTCAGAATATCTCCCACACTAGTCAGAATAACGGCTATTCTACGTTGGAACGCAAGCACGATGAGAAACAGTACACCGTCCAGAGCCCCACGTTCTCAAGCTTCAGGCCTCAGGAGGAACCCAAGCAGAACTACGAAGGGTTCACCACTCGGTAAGTGTGGAGGTTTTTGAATTTGCGATAAGTGGTATCGTATCGGGTTGGAGATAATAGAAATATTGCCAAATTGGACGGTAATTTGAACTTTTTACTTTGTGTTACTGCTTAACCTTTACTCTGATAAATTAATATTACTAGCTTCTGTACGCGACTTCGTCCGCCTTAAATTCGTTTATCGCGGATAAGGGCATTTTTCCCGGATAAAAAGTAGCCTATGTCCTTCCCGGGGACTCAAATATCCATGCCATATTTCATCCAAATCGGTTCAGCGGTTTAAGCGTGAAGAGGTAACAGACAGACACACTTTTGCATTTATGATATTAGTATGGATAGAATGGATTTAAATATTCAAGTTAAATAGCAACTGAAATTTGATGAAAGAATAAATAAATAAAAGCGTTAAAACACTACAAAAAGAGTAAATCAACTTTTTTCTTTATGTCATTGACATGAATACTTCTCCTGAGCCACTCTTTAAAATAAGAGTTCAAAAAATACGATAATTTAGTCTCAGCGTGTCCAAACAGTTCTAATAAATGTGATTAAACAAAAAACATAGTCTATGTAAAAGTATGTTCGTCCTGGTAGACATTTTCAAATTAAGGGTTATAAAGGCAACAACATTTGTTTTGCTTTCCAATATAGATCCATTTCTCAAGAGTCTATCTCGTCAGATCTGATTAAATAAAAAAATCATAAAGTCTATGTAAAAGTATGTTCGTCCTGGTGGACATTGCCAAATTAAGGGTAAACCATATAAAGGAAACAACATCTTTATTATTATCTGTAGGACCCATCTCGTCAGTATATTAATAGTCTAGATAATTCGATTTTTTCTAAGTATTTCTCACTATTGTCTCCTGATTTACGGAACAAAATAACAACAGGAAAAAGATAATCTACCCTAAAACATACGTTCGATCCGTTTAACTTTATTAATTAAATTATGTATAGCACAATTTTATTTTTTACTACCATATTTTATTTAATAGATTAGAAAGGATTTAACAGTTTATAACAATACACTTTTTATCCCAAAAAAGTATCCTTATCCGTGATAAACGAATTTAAGGCGGACGAAGTCGCGGGCAGAAGCTAGTAAATAATCAGGGACAATCTTACACAAATCGACCTAATCCCAAACTAAGTAAAGTTTGTACTATGGGTACTAAGCGACGATATACATAATATATAGATAAACTATAGATGGCGCCCGCGACTTTGTCCGCGGAGGAGAAAAAAAAACAACCCTATTTTTTTCTTCAGCGTAGTCGGGTAAAAAGTATCCTATAACCACCTGGAGATACGCAGCTACCCGTGTACCAAAAATAGTTGAAATCCGTTTAGCCGATTTGGCGTGATGAAGCCGCAACGACACATACAAACATACAAAAAATCAAAATAATATATATTTCGATTCAGTGACCTCCAAATAGTACTGACTATTACAATCATGTTTTCGAAAATATCTTCAATGTCCAGAAAGTTCATTTTTACAACTTTATAATAGTATAGATGTACTTTGCAATTCTATTTTCCTTAGAAAAAAGAATCATAATCCAATAGCAATATTTCTATCTATTTCTGACATCATCCCATATACCACTGCTTTATTCACAAAATACCAAAGTGAATCGCAAGAAACTAACATTTCACAAATTTTAACTTATTAATGCTTTTTTTCACGCTACCATTGGATCACCAGAAGATAACGCCCTGTATATAAACATACATAATATTATGGATACATAACAAATAGACTGCTACTGTTATACTTCAAGAATGAAAGCCAAATTGTAAAATTTCCATTATACTGGACAATGTCCTTCATAAAGGACAATTCTGGTTTTGTACACTTTTATATTTTTACAATTTTGACGGTAGAATCGCGTTTATAATGTGCAAAGACCTTGCCGGTTTGTCGTTGTCTTATTTATGAAAAATATAAAGATTTTATTGACAATGCATGAAGTGATAATTATATACAAAGTATAATGTCAAATTTGTTAAGATTTAAAATTTAGAAGTGCCTTTACCTAACACTTATGATATGTGCCTACAGAAAGACATTGAACTAGTTATTTTTAAGGGTTTGTGAAAGTTTTCGAAATTATAACCATTTTTATATTACGCCATTATTCTTAGGGAAACAGTTTATTTTTAATTTATCCTCAATTAATATAAGTCAATGAGGGTACATTAAAACATGAACCGTGACATTTTCCTTCTCCCTTGCTCTATACGCATTTTAGAACAAGACAGGTGCTGTAATTATTAAGAATACACTACACTTTTCTAAAATATTAATAACACTGTGCCATTAAATCACAATATTCAATGTTAAATTAGTGATTTTATACAAAACTATACATGCTTAATCACTCATACATCCACTATCTTCTTTCTATAACATGCATTGCCTAAATATGAAAGTGATTAACTCTTTGTATGTGATAAAAAATGTCTAGCATCCCATCATACAAAAGTGTGGTTTATTCTTCCCAATAGTATTTAATCCAACATATAATATAAGTTATTCATAAGACTATGTAATCGTATCATAAGCATGGCTTCGCGCTTGACTGTACCTCATACTGAGCAAGCAATTTAGGTCATACTTTATTGTCCTATACAACGGACATCACAGAAGTCAAGAAGCGACGATGTCCTTTCTATAGAACAATTGAAAACCTACATGTGCTTGATTTATCATTAAGAATTATTGTATTACTAGTTTTCTACATTGAAATTAATATTAACTTTTTTTTATATGTTTTAACTTAAGTTATGTCGAATACTAGTAAATTATGTTTTTTCCGAAAAACAGCGTATAAGACGGCTTTTCTTCCAAATTAAGTCAATATCAAAAGTAAACAATTATTTTTGACACCATGTCATAGTAACTTAATAGTCATTGACTATTTTTACATTTGAAACGTGTCAAAATACTTAAAACGACAAGGAACTAAATTGTTAACTTTTGATGTTGTCTAACTCTTGTCGAGCATTAGCCACAGGCCGGTTTGTGCTTCCTCTGTCTAGAATGTTCTAGATCTTCCTATAATCTTTGTTAGAATAGCGGTATAGCGATATATTTCGATTGCAGAGGCAGAAATGACAGAACGATGAAGTAAGTCTGTATAGAAGTATAATTTATCGTGCACTTATAATTCGTGCGTTTTGCGAATGCTTGGAACTGTCAGGGAAGACCTGATAGTACAATCTGCATGACAGACGAATCGAAGTGCACAGGCTCTTTGAATGGTCGGCGTCAGTTTCCACTTTCACACATACATAGGGGCTATTCATAAATTACGTCATCTATTTTTAACGATTTTTGACCCCATTTCTGTTTCCCAAAATCACCTCGTATATTACATAATTATAATTATGATGATGACATATACATGCACTTTATTTTCACTTTATCGATTCTCAATCAGAGTATTTTTATTTCAAAGCGTAATTGTATGATTATTTGTTAATCATTTGCTCGCTAAAATTTCTTTTTTTTTACACTAGTAACAAAATGCTATTTCCGACAATCGTAAACAACAACACGGAAAAATAAATCTACGGATAGTACTTTTAGCGATTTTAAACTGATTAAAAACTAAGGATTTTAGTACACTTTTTATCTTTGAAACTTCATACTGTTTATTTTATCAGTTCATAAAAAGAATTGATTTAATCAGTTCTGCAAGTATAGTAAGGGAAACTTAAACACCTACCTCTTTAGTCCTTATTGTCATTGTGACGAGAGCTCGAAACCGGTATTTTTAATCTAAACGCGCTGTTTCTGAAATATTTTAAAACTGTCCTTAGAAGAAGACAAATATCTTTGGAAACATCTGATAAATATACGAAAATCTCGTAATTGAACGAAAAGAACGAAACAAAACCGATTATAAGAGAATACCGGTTTCCGAGCCCTGATTCTGAAAAAAGCTCAAAACGCACGTGTTTCAATTTCCCTTACTGTACCTTACATTGCACAGTTCCCATACCACTCTCAAACGGAAAAAATTTAACCTTTCAACATGTTTGGTTTGTTACTACGACCGATTATTCTCGTTAAAGTTGACTATTTAATCAGCTGTCAATAACTCACAGAGCATGGTGAAATCGGGTCTTAAACAATACCCTCGGAAATCTGACGCTGACGCAATCCGATCGCTTGCCCCGCGTTTTGAAAATGCCAGTTTTTGTTTGCCCACACCGAGGTACCTTACGACGAAATAATACTAACAATCTTGTGGCGAGGCGTCCATATAAAAATAGCATTGAGTGTTTTAATATTGAAATGTCACAAGCTCATGAAAATAGTTAACATTTCATTACTTTATAGATCTGACGCCACACCACTTTAATCTAAAATTACTTATTCCTTTTACTTTCTATAACCTAATTATTTATTACTTAATATTCTCTACTATTACCGCGATTGTCACTCATTTAAATAAAACAATTTAAACGGATATTATCTCATTTGATTTCCCGATGTTTCAGAAGCTTATTTTTGACAGTGCAAACTTTGAGAAAACAAATAAAGGTGCACATACATGCCAGATGGGCCTAATGTGTTAAGACAGTTACACATGTGCCAAAAGGGTTTACGTATTTTACTTTAAAAGAAACTAACATCGTTTCATATAAGATAATATACGCGATATAATCCGTTTACACTGTTTTATGTAAATACTTATTACTTAACTATTTATAATCTTCAACTTTTTTATTTTAGTCTCTAATAGCTCTCAGATATTTTACGTCGATTGAAGAATCGGCCCTTAAAAGTTCTCACCTCAACTACACTAATCAATACCTAATTGGCAACATTAAGCGTCCCAGAGATGTTTATTTCTTTTTTATTACAGAATCTGCGGATGGTTTATCTTTATGTAATATTGTTTTTTTTTAGATTTCAATTATTAAATCCTGGAAGTGACACTTGTTCACCATAATTGACTGTATACGTTTTTGCTTTGGTCTGTACAAATTCATTTTAGATAGATTTAGATAGATAAATTTTAAATTTGAACAAATGTCACATCAAGGTTGTAAAAAAATATATCTAAAAACGATACGATATAAAATTAAACTACTTGTAGATTTGCGTGTCCATGTAACGTGTACTATGGCGTAAAGATATATAAACACATTACCCTCCTTTGCGTCGCGCGGTCGGGTAAAAATGTATAGTAGCTCTAGAAGATTTAATACCTTTCAAAAATGACAATAAGAACGCGGGTCGAAGCGGATGGATAAATTCGAGGCGTCCAGCACAGTGCTCGCTGAATGAGAGGTTAACACGTTGGACGCGTAATCCAATGGTACCAGGTTCGATTCCTGGTGTGACCACGTGCGAGAGCAATCGTGTTTTTCTTTGCGCTTTGACATTTGTATCTATGTATATCACAATAGCTCTGGGAAACTTAATGTTACCAATTCAAAATTGATCTCTTTAATTAAAGTCAGTAAGGTACCTTGTTAGTGGCTGCCGCGCTTGCTGTTGAACCATCGTTCTGTACATATACCATGTTTTAATGCCTTTATTTCAGCTTTGACAAACGTTTTAGTAACCTGCCATAACGTGTTTGCGACGTAGAACTAATGCGGGTTGTCTCAAACATACTAAGTTGATAACAAAAATTTAATAGTGTCAACAAAATTAACTTTTAACTTCTAATGTTTCGTAATAATGTTTAAGCCCTTTTGCCCAGTAAAAAACAAAACTATTCATCGGAATGTTAATTTTGAAAATGATTGGTCTTAAAGATTCAGTTTAAAGATCTTTATTTTTCTCAAAAATAATAACATTAATTCACTTACATGAGAAGAAAAAAAGATAAACATATTTGCAATGAAGATTTACTTTTTTATCAAGATGATTTTTTAAGATGTTACAATTGTTACAAGTAAAAGGTCTCCCATGTTATATTAATAGATATCAAGTACGATTAAAACAGAGGACTGTCAATCTAAATTTCAAAATAAGCTGTTCTCCTATAGAACTCCATCTATGTATAAGAATTATTATTTAGAATTATACAACTTTGCAAACGTGACACAGTACTTAAATATTACGATTTATGTATTACTTACTAGCTATTTATGAAGTGATTGTTACTGTTTAGTGTAAAAATGCCATGTAGTTTTTGCCTAAATATTTCCTTGCGATCGGGGCACTATCCAAAGTATGGCAATAGATAATCCTCTGGTTTTAATAGTCCTTAATAAAATATACACAATTAAATTCCATCGATTAATGTAATCAAGTTCTAGCTATAAATAATATTTATTAAAGCAAATATATTCTAAATAATATTTATGAAAGCAAAAAAGTTATACGTTTTCTTTTAAAAACCGACAAATCTGATCGTAGTCTTAGGACTGATAAGAATTGATACTTGGAAAAAAACCTTGAAATAGTCTCTTACATGAACTTATTGGGCAAAATTTGCAAAAACGGGCAAAAATTTATATTATACAGAATACATTATCTTATTAAAGAAACTGTTTGAAACAGCCTTTAATCTAAAATGTATACTTACCCTAACTAATTTTCTATTTAACCTGCATGGGGTGAACTAACAGGAGCATGGAAGAGACCGTAACAGTGCGATCGCTACAACTGCCCGAGGTGCGCACCGCCGTGCTAGTCGACGACAGGAACAGGAACGGGGGGGACAGGAACGGGGACAGGATGGAGGGGGACAGGATTTACTACAAGCGGGAGAAGCCGCCACCGCCGCCGCGACGGGCGTCCTTGTTAAAGTATGAGGCGGACAGTTAGATGGGTTCGTTCTATCATTTTCCAGCACCGGGGGTAGGCCATTGGCACATTCAACTCGGCTGCGCCGCAAATGTTATTATGGCTGGGCTATTTAAACGAATTTTCTTCGGCATCTTATAGAACGACCTCTCAATAATAAAAATATTTGTGAAAAAACTACTCCAATCTCATAAACACTACCCGAGATACAAGTGTTAAAATCAAATTTTTAGACTTTCCCAAAAAACGCTTCATACTAAAGACTATTAGCTTAGTGACGTCATACGGTTAGTACCCTGTAAGGGGGGATTAAGAACTTTGTTCTGCAGCTATGTTAAAACTTGCGTTTATCGAAACAGTTACAGTTACCATACATTTTATGGGTTATTCATTGGTATTATAAGTTATTAATATTTTTATACTTTAAAAATGAGCTTTCCCACCCGACTTTAAGGGCTATTGTACTCAAAATTTTAACGTAGTTCCCGATTTTGCTTTTTATCAGGATCTATGGCGGAAGCAAAAACATTTTCCCCTAATTCGTGACGTAAAAGTATATCTCGTGACGATTCCAACAAGCCCAAACACGGCTAGAATACATTATTTTATTATGGAGATGCGGTGCCTACCTTCCGGCTTCACCATCAAATCAACTCGATGGTACCATTCTCATCATCATCAGAAACATTTCTTAAGTTTGTGACTGTGAAGTTGCTTAACTAACTTAATAGAAACATCTTATCGCCACGCGTAAATCATTTATCATTGAGGAGTTTCGATGACATTCTGTGTTCATCAGTTCCTCTTCATCAATTTACATTTTCTGAATACAAATGCTTAACTTGTTACTTAAAATACCGAAATTGATATATAGATTGTGCTCCTCCTCCTTTTTTGAAGTCGTTTAAAAAAATCGACCTACGTGTGTATGAGAAAGTCTTCTAGATTTCCCCAGCAAACGCTAAACACATATACAGAAAAGTATATCTGCAGAAGACAGAAGTATATCTGCAGAGCATAATGTGTTCACATCTGTTTAAAAAACACTCGTGCAAAGACGTGTTATTTTATCATACAGAACAAATAGAAGAACTGCTATCAAGTTTTTCACCTGCTTATCAAATATATGCGTATCCTTTGCAGGGCTAGGAATCGGTATTTATAAATCTTCTAAAATACAGGCTATTTTCCGAGTGTTATAAACTGTATTTAAGAGAAGACAAATGTATTTGCAAACACCTGATTCTAGTTCTAGAATTTTAATAAAACGCAGGAACACAGTTGTTCTAGAGGTGCGTCTGTCACTTACTGTTAGGTCCCATCGCTAGAAAAGAGGTCGTAATTGTCATAATAACATTTGTAGGCTTTTCAATCAGCCGGCGCCTGCACCAAATTGAAAAAAAAAAACATTGGCTGTCAAAAAGTATTGCTAAAGTCGACTCCAAGGAAAACCACACCATTCCTCCACAACAGAGCTCAATCATGCAATTCTGAGGTAAACGACTGTGAGAACATTATTATATCCTCACTGCTTAAAAAAACATACATTCGGCATACTTTCAAATGTGCCAAATGTCTCGCAAAACATCTGAATTCCTATAGGAAGCCGTATAATATATAGATAAATATTTGTATCCTAATTTAAATTAGGAACGACATGCGTTTTGTTTTTCGCCTTCACTATATTTTGTACGAGATGCCGCAGAATATTATCTTATGCCTCACCGACGTTGCCTTAGAATTACAGATCGCTTAAACAGTCTAACTGTAACTAAACAGCTTGCATGCGGTGACAGCTTCCTTCTTCCGGTGACGGCTAACTTCCGGCCACAGACTAATGACAGAAACAATTCCAGCTACGAAACGCGACTGTACGACACACCGCGCAACGAATACTCGAAAACCGAAGAACAGAAACAGTACGAGTCCAACTTCTATAAAAAAGATTACGGTTACGACGCACCTAAAATAAGCTCCCCGCTCAGCCCGAAATTCAACGCTAGAGACCTCAAGTTTGATGACAAGGAACCTCTCTATTCCACCCTCAAGAAACCATCATCAAATTTAGATGGAGTAGGCCAGAGCTTCTCTGAACATCAGAAGTCTACTGAAGCTATCCCCGGCGGAACTAAACAAACCGAATTCACTATCAAAAGCGAATCGTACCAAAGCTACCCGAAAACCGAGTACATTAGGACAGAAACTAAATCCCCGTTCGTGACGTCAACCCCGTCGAAATTTGAGAAGGAGTATCATCAGGATTTCAAACAGACTAGCACGGATCTAGTCAAAGCGGCGACTCCGGACTACGAAAGGATATCTTCCCCGTACGGGAAGGAGGCCCACAGTTTTGGCGGCCCGAATTACATGGAAGAAACTATGACGGAGGTCAAGGAAATTCCTAATGGCACTCAAAAAGTGACCACGACTAAAATCTACAGCTCGTCACCAGTCAATCTCACTACGACGAACACTAAATACGAGCCAGTGAAGCTGGAGGGGATAGACGAGCTATCCAAGTCTTTTGACAACGACAGTCGGTACAGCACTTTGGATTCACGCTTCAACACTCTCGAGTCCAAACTCAGCTCAGACACGAGTCGATCTTTCATGAGGCCTTCAGAATTCCAGTCAGAGTTCAGTCAACAAACATTGAAGAAGGACCTCTCGAAAGAGATCGATAACTTGGATAAGAAGTTCTCGAAATCGACGATAACGTCAGAGACCATTGAGAGGAAGAGTGTAATGACGAGTTCGCATAAATCGGAGACGAGTTCCACCGTGACGAAGAAGTTCGGCAATTTCTAAAGGTGCGTTGCTTTGTAGTTGACCGGGTTTATTGTTATTTGTGAGACATTTTAAATATTATCTATAAATATGTTTATACTATCCTTCCATTTCATCGACAAACGTTTCGAAGAATGCTTTACTCGTGGAATTTTCATTTCATCGACAACTTTTTCCCCTGAAAACATACAATTTTCATGGTTTTTTAAGAGATCGTCATCTAGAAGACGTTAGGTTAGTTTTGTTTTGTAAAAATCCCAAATTATTAACGGTTTCAGAGCAAAATGCTTTCGATAAAATGGTATGTCGACGAAATGAAGTATTCGATAAAATGTTTATCGATAAAACAAGGAAGAACCATATGTTTATTGTTATAAATGTAAGGTCTTTAGTCGCGTTTATTGCTTCAATAATAAAAAAATGTGATCAAGTAAACCAAACCCCCCATAACCGTGAATAAATGTTACCAATTTTGACGGCTCAGGCCTCAAATATTCGTTGTATTAAAATGTTATTTTCCCAAAATGTCTGCGCTCCATGATGTCAGCACGTCTGTGGTATAATTTCTGCTTTCTGGCATTGTGAGAATGACATTTTGGTAATAGAACATTTGAGGGAAACGTACCATGAGCCATTTTGCGGGTCACGGAACCGGTATTTTTTAAATATTCTAAAATACACGCTATTTCTGAAAGTTTTAAAACTGTATTTACGAGAAGAGATTTTATTCACCAAACACTTGATTCAAGTTCTACAATTTTAATAAAATATACGAAAATCTCGCAATTGAACGAAAAAAAAACGAATCCTTATTTTTGTTATAATTCCTGAAAGAAACCTATTCTAACAATTGGGTTCTACACAATGGCTCATTTTTTCGGTTTCGGAGAGAGCACGTGTTGAGAAAAGGAACAGTTGGGAACTGGGGCGGTTTGAGAAAAATGTTTATTAAAAAAAAGTATCCCTGTTTTTATTTTATTTTTTATTCTTAACGCGATAATAGAGGCACTAAGAGATTAAAGACCAATGACATTTATAATAGTAAAAATATTTCAAGCTCTGTGCGCCTACCATGAGTTCGGGGCGTGCGAGTATCGAGCGCTCGATGACGGTCTATCTCTTTCGCACTATTAACGCGTGCGAGAGAGGTGCACTGACTCTCGATACGAGATACTCGCTAGCGTCGATCGTAAACTCAGCTCATGGTAGGCACACTGAAGTTCACAATTTTAACTCATTTAAATGTGTTTTGATGTGAATTATATTAAATAAAATAGCTACAGCAATAGAACCGGCTTCGCTTCGCGTAGATGTTGTGTACCTCTCAACCGACTTTGTGCGGAGAGGTAGTGTGTTTAGCTTTTTGTAGCTCTACTGTTCAATGGAAACATTACAATGCTTATAACAGTAAGTGGAATCTGCGTAGCACCGTATAGTTCCTTTTTTTAGCATTAAAAAAGGGTGTTTACTTTAGTATCTTGACGTGTCTTTTTATTAAAAACACTTTCGAAAAATAAGTCACAGCAAATATGTAACAATTATATAGGAAGGATGGTAATTTAAATTATAATAATCCATACTAATATTATAAATGCGAAAGTGTGTCTGTCTGTCTGTCTGTCTGTCTGTATGTCTGTCTGTCTGTCTGTCTGTCTGTCTGTCTGTTATCTCTTCACGCTTAAACCGCTGAACCGATTTAGATGAAATTTGGTATGGAGATAGTTTGAGTCCCGGGGAAGGACATAGGCTACTTTTTATCCCGGAAAAATACTCTTATCCGCGATAAACGAATTTAAGGAGGACGAAGTCGCGGGCAGAAGCTAGTAATAATAATAAGTACTCTTTATTGCACACCAAAAGAAAATAACATCAGAAACTTAAATCTAAAACAGTATCAGAAATGGTAACAACAGGCGGTCTTATCGCTAAAAAGCGATCTCTTCCAGACAACCTTAAGGTAGTAGAGATGGCGCAAAGTAAACAACTAATGGGTAAGTAAGTGGTGCACAAGAAGATGAGACAAATCATAAATAAAAACCATAAGGAAGAAAGAGAAAGGAACTATACAGATACATACAAAGATACTAGATACTAATAAATAAATATATAAAATACATATAAACATATATAAAAATATATATGTAAATACAAAAATATATACATATAACCAAAAAATTACTGAACTACACGACATCGACATCTCAATTTAAGGGAGCGATAAATAGTGCTGCCTAAGATGACTCTTAAATAAAAACATTATTTTGGTTTCATAAGTAATAATTTCTATTTTTTTAAGCGCTTCTCAATAAAAAGACACGTCAAGATTGTTTGCCTTTTTCTAATTCTAAAATAAAAAAAACTAAGTGTAGAACTATCGATAGTACAGTCAGCAACAATTGTCTGTAGCATAATAAGTGCTAAATATATAGCAACACATCTTAATTCTTATAGGTATAAAGATGTTTATGCCTTTTTATTGAAAGGGATATGAGATAGAGAAGCGAAAGTTATTCAAGGTTTGTGTACAAAAATCAACAAAATAAGATCAAAAAAAAAATTTTTGGTTGAATTTTACTTGGGTTCATATAACATTCACACACTTCATTCACTTTTTACTGTATTGTTTTCTTTGAACGGTAGCAGTGCGTGTGGATTAACCGTAACTAGTCCTTAAATTTAAGGGATATAGACGCAACTCGCGCTTCAAATGTAACAGTAGTATATGGCATTTCTGTGTGCATTATAATGAATTGTTTCTTATGATAATTGTGAACGCACGTTGAAATATGAATATATATTTAATAAATTATGATATATTAAATTATGAGTCGTTCGAACGTTACATTTAGTTTTAAAAACTGCCTAAAACGTCTTGATATTTGAACGCGTCATGATTAAGTCGTTTCTAGTTCTTTATATTAGTCATCTTAAAGTAAATTACTGAATACGTTTTCGGTAATTTAATCACGAGATTGCCCAGAAATTAAAAAGCTGTTTTTCTGCAAAATATTTAGTTACTTTAACAACTGTTTTTCAGTGAACAGTATCAAAATATGTACATTTATTCATAAACCACAAAATTACAAAAATATCTAGTCTGCCGTCAGAAAGAAAAAGCATTTTTTTTTTAGTTAGATACATATTTGTAAAGAGGAAAAAAAAGCGAATATGTACGTGTATCTCTCTATCGCTATCGCCCCTTGAGTTCGGACGGCAGTATTCAGGTTTTATTACTACAGTAATAAATTTCGTGTATACATATTCTTACAGCTTTATATGTATACTTATTTTTGATGTTAATGGTATTGACTTAGAAACTAGAAATGGCTTAATAGTACAGTTAGGGTTTTTGAGTATATTTCTCGTTTTAACGATATCTAACCTCAAATACTGTCTGGTTATATTTTACTGAAACGTGAAATGTACCTATAGACCTTTACTGCAATATGGTAATAACTGCGAAAATGCGATAAAGGGAGATAACTCGAAATTATTTATATCTGACTATTTATAAAGAATTATAATTATATAGAATTATATATTTATAACAATAAAAATCTATACAATATAAAAAGGAAAAGTCCTGAAATGAATTTCATATAAATGTACTTTGAAAGGTGCAGTAGATGGAGTTATTATACTTGGTAATTGTGCATTCTAGTAAGTCTACTAATTACCGATCATAGTAACAGAGTTAGGCAGCTGTTTTATAATGTACATTTCCTTTCTTACATAGTGATAATATTAGCTCCGTTTTCGCAGTTAATACCTACTTAGCGGTGCTAGACGCGATTTATTTAAACTTAGTGTCTAAACTTGGCCTTAGAAGAATAAACAAAGATTATTGTTTCAATTTAAAAATTCTATGAAAGTTGATGTTTTTGATAATGGATTATTCTGACTGGGAGCAGTACGATAAATTAACTAACTAAATAAAGAAATAAACTGGTTTTGGATAAATTAATCGATTTAAAATAAATAACTATAACATTGAATAATGAACTAAAATTACAGAATGAAATTTACTATTTAAATCAAGCATTTGACTAACATAATTCTTCATATTTCACCATAATTTAAAAATAATTAGAAATATTGCTGTTTAAAATCTGCCTTAAATATTTAAAGAAAGTTTTTCAATTTAAATTGACATAAATGATGCTCCTAGTCGATTCACAAAGTGCTAGCCCAATGGGTACCTTATACTTATGCCTATAAATATATTTATTAAATATTGAAATTTATGAAACAAGGCAGCTGACAAGAAGGATTGTGGAAATACTTTGATTAAATATAAAACGATGTCACACAGAAGAAAATAGCAATAAACTCATACTTTTCAATTCAAGATTCATAAGATTTTCGGTTGGAAACGTTAACATGTTCAATATTAAGGGGCTCTAAGCGAAAATGTACGATTTTCCATGTTTTTTGTTGTGTATGTAGTCCCTGGAATGATCATGATTTTTTACAGAGCGGTTAATAAAAATAAAGATTGCGTATCGCGGTATCTCAATAAACCTTTAATAGACTCAAAACCTATGCGTAATTTTTCATTATAAAAAGCATCTAATACGCTAAACAAGCCATTCTTTAAAACATCTTATAAAGAAATGTAGCAAAAACTGGTTTTACGTCGTAAAAATGACGAAAGTTTGATGGCGTTTATCTTGATTTGAGTCGTGGAGATAAACTGAAATAGTATATTGGTAACGACGGTCGTTGCCAACACGATGCGACATGTATCTTACGGTAAAGTGAAAAGCTACGGATCGAAGTTCATTCAAAGCTGTAGGCCCCTTAACGTATTTTTTTTATTACATTTGTTTAGTTTTGTTACGATAAGTACTCATAAAATAAATGTACATTATTCTTAAACAACGTTGTCGTTATGAGAATGCATATTTAGGTAGATATAGAATAAGTTCATGTAGTGTTTTTGTCTTGCCATAAAATATACTATTGTTTATTTTTATGATATATTTGTTACGACAATACCGTTTTGTAATGAGTGGCATTTGACTTGTCTTGTGACGTGTAACAACTAATAATTAAACATACAAAACAAAGTATTTCCACGCTCAGAGTCTGGAGCCAAAACCAAATGTGCCATTATTGTGTATTTCTTTACAACGGTGCCTTTCAAGTAAAATAAAATGCCTTCTATAATGTCTTAAAATACCTATATAAAAATGAATTTTATTACAAATGCATATAAAACGTGACATTTAACAATTGGTTCTTGATATAATATTATCATAATGTTATATTTTCGTAAAATATGCATTTATGTGAAGAAATATTATATCAAATACTTTAAACTATATGAAGTGCCATCAACAGCCATAGTTTTTGTAAATATAATTGATGTGATTGTAGTCTGGTGCAATTTTAAGTAACAATTAACATATAAGGTACTGTAGGCCAAAAAATTTTTATACCAGTTTTCAACTCTACTTCACGTGTATTAAGGTTCAAAAGTGGTAGACCAATTTCTTGGTCAACTGTGCAGTTCAGTCACCCGTACTATGTGTATGGATGGTTGATCTCCGATTAGAGCTTGTGTAAACTAGAGTAAGTACTAATTATTGTAACAGTTAGGTAGCTGCATAGTCTCAGATATATACAATAGGTTATTTTTGACTTTTTCTAGATATGTTTTAATTCCATAAATATTTTAATATCTTTAGTATGTATGAGGTTGATTAATCTTTTTATTAAGCATTTATGTATTAGAGTCTCATTTAAATAAGGCAACTTTTCAAGTTTAGATGGCTCATATATCTGAGATTATGTCTAATTAATAATTATGCTTAATAATAATTATGTCAATGTAAACAAATTATGATATAATGATTTATTTTTTATAGAAAAGTAATGGCGGCGTCGACCGTGGTCTGAAGAACATCCTGTCAAATATATATATTTTTATTGTGCCTTAATTTTGCTTAAAAATATATTAAGCACGCTTGAGTATATAGACATAATTGCGAAAATATTGTAATTTTAAAATGAGTCTACGGATTAATAATAAAGATTGGTAATTTTTGTCATATTAAACTGATATATATATTATAACAAACAAAATCGGTTTTTCAGTAGACCTATTTTGAGTTAAGTCTTTGTATATTAAGCGTGTGATAATAAATATTATATTGATATAAGGAGCCCGCGAGAGCGACACGTCCACTGGAGGTAATATAACACCAATCAAATTAGATATATGTCTATAACATAGATTTACATGTATAACGTTTATGCGTTAACTATACTCAGTAAATTATATGTAATCTATACCGTCTGCATCAAATATTTATTAACTTTCAAGTCCTGCATAGATTAAGTAAAAGAGACTTAACTAAAAATGATAATTTTGAGTTATCTCCTTTTTGAGGCCAAGCAGCAATTTGCAGTGTTTTTACGTATATGGTCCGGACTGTACATTTGAGTCAACAAACTTGTAACAAAATTCTAGTTTTGTTATATCTAAGTTTGTATACATAATTATGACGTTTTAATACGTCAGGCTAATATGGTGTCTTATTAATATAAATATAGTTATGACAATGTAATCTTTAAATCTAATATATGTACTATTTACTTATAGACATAGATTGTCTATGCGTGCGAACTCTATGCCTGATATTGTGTACTATATATTTACTATACTGACTTGTTTTTTTTTAAAAGTTTTATTTATAATGTACCTACCTATGATCTACTTAAGTCTCGATTTTGCATGCAGTTCTCACGCAAATACGATACATTTTTGATACTTCTTTATTATAATATACAGTGTAACCTCTATAGGGAAAACCAAATAAATCACTAATTATTATTGTTTTGTTGAAATCGCTTTCGATTTGATAATTTTATCGTTTTACGTCAGTAGCGCCCCCTGCGGGGCTTCTGTGTAACTTACATTACATTATGGGTGTAATAAATAACTAATTGTATTGATTGTTTTATTTCTCCCACCTTTGCTACGTATAGATAAAAAACATGAGAAATTCCCTTTTTGTAGCAATATGTCCATATAGATAACGTTCCATATTATACTGAACTCAAAACAAACTGGTGACCGAAAACATAATGCTATTTTGTTCACGCTTGCGTGCTCTTAGCTGGTGTGAAAGAGATAGCATTATGATCTTGGTCGCCACTTAGTATTGCGTTAATTGTAATAATAACATATGATCAGAGCACTGAAAAAAAAACTGCAAGTTATTATAGTCTGTGTCTCCCACAAATTCATTAAGCCGTTTAGGCCGCAGAGCGTGCCAAAAAAATATACGTACACTGAAGGAATCCATATCCATAATAATATTATAAATGCGAAAGTGTGTCTGTCTGTCTGTCTGTCTGTTACCTCTTCACGCTTAAATCGCTGAACCGATTTGGATGAAATTTGGTATGAAGATAGTTTGAGTCTCAGGGAGGGACATAGGCTACTTTTTATCCCGGAAAAATACCCATATCCGCTGTAAACGAATTTAAGGCGGGCGAAGTCGCGGGCAGAAGCTAGTTTAATATATACCATTTCGTACCTTGTCACAGTCGAAATCAATATGAAAGCCGATAGCAATGTCACTATGACAAGGTACAAAAGGGTAAGCAAATTAAATTCCTTGACCGTACATTACATACCTATATCGAAAAATATAACACGGCGTCCTTGGTACCTGCTCCAGTCCACTGCTGGACATAGGTCTCGCAAAGGGTGCGCCACTGAGCACGATCCTCAGCCACTATACCCCAGCCGCGACCAGCCACCCTGGGAATATCATCGCTCCACCTTGCCTGCTGACGTCCTACGCTTCTCTTGCCGAAACGCGGTCACCACTCAAGAACGTCTACACTGTTAAAAATAATGTAATTTTACATGCAAAAAACAATTCTGTAAAAGCAAGGATTTTTACGAGAAATTATGCAATTTTACATAACTTTTGTTTTTTTTTATATAAAATGTATAAATTATTTGATTTTACGTAATGTTTTGTAAATTTCCTTGCTTTTTCGGGAATTTACAACCTTATGAACAGGTATCGGAAACTCTGATGCTTTTCTACCTAATCTTCGGCCGCAGTACCTACACCGCGTAGATGTTGACTAGTATGGAGGCGGACTCTATTTAATTTTACTAACAAAATTCCTGGGATTTACCGGTATACTGGAATAAATATTTCTATAACATTATTACGGGGCTGAAACCTGGACAATAAAGGCTACGGACAGGCAAAGAATTGACGCATTTGAGATGTGGTGCTGGCGACGGATGCTAAGGATACCTTGGACTGTTTTTCGAACTAATGCGTCCATACTGAAAGAACTTGACCTCGAACACAAACAGCGTCTCTCATCTGTCTGTCTGCACCGGATTCTTCAGTATTTTGGCCATGTGGCCCGCCGAGAGGCCGACAATTTAGAAAAGCTGATGGTGACAGGCACAGTTGAAGGGAGGAGACCCAGAGGCCGTAGCCCTAAACGATGGGTAAACCAGGTGTTGGAGTGCCTTGACATGCCGGTTACTGCAGCCCTTCAACAGGCAACCGATCGAGCTTCATGGAAGGGAATACTCGCTAAACTACGTCGGCATAGTCACGATCATCAGCATTTATGGACCGATTGAGGAGGAGGAGGATGTATTTCACTTCGGGTAATTCCAGGGTAGTCGGCCATAAGGGAGAGATGGCCCATCGACATAATAGGGATGATGACTAAATTTTAATAATTAGTCTGTCTTGTATATTAATTAAAAATATTGGACACGCTTTTTTCTTTTTTCACATAATTGAAAAATAAAGGCGATACATTGGGTCAAAATGTCATGTGACGTCACTCCTAAGTACAAATTTCACTTAGGAGTGACGCCACGAGCCCCCACTGCTAAACTTTAATGCGATTTACCTATCTGAGTTTTTTTAATTATTTTCCAGCTGAGGGATTTTTAGAATTTTGACTTTTATACCCATTCATCATGCCTATTCAATGAACCGTTGACTAGGAGTCGCTATAGTTACTTACTGTTCAGTTTGTTTCGCGTCGTTCGTGGATGCTAAGGTACGGCCAACAATTTTGCACAAAATCATCATCATGTCGTATGGCTTCTAATTCTTTAGATGTCTATTTTGAAGTTATGTAACCAATCCTCTGCTGCTGTGGAAAGCTTATGAAGGTAGACCGCCAGGGTAACAGTAAAGTGGGCATTCCTCGACTATGTGAAGCAGAGTATGGTCCTGGGCACCGCAGTCGCAAGCTGGAGTGGTTGGACCGCCCGTGTCCTGTACGGAATCTATTTAATTTCACCCAAAAGGAGCGTTGAGCGTTGAAACCGATTTTACATACCTTAGGTTTATTTATTTTTTTTACACAAAATAAACCATTGTATGTAAAATCATTGTTTTGGCGCTCGCACCCCGACCTCGGGTAAGATGGCCAATAGTCATGATGATGGGGTTCGAAAATCAAATTTCTAATTAGTGGTCAGTTAGATAATAAAAAAATATTGGACACGTATTTTTAGCTTTTTGAAATTAACAAAAAAATACTAAGATAAATCGCAGTAATCTACGCAGTCTGTGCAGACGCCCGCTGAACAATTTACTTACCAACTTACCTAATTTACCAATACCAATCTACATAACCTAATTTACCTATAGCAATACAAATCACCAGATTTATATTTTGTTCCCATCAGGGGACCCTTATTCAGCGTGTGCTTGTACATAGTTTAGGATTGGGGGCTCTTGACGTCATAACTAGGTACAAACTGTACTTAGGAGTGACGTCATGCGAAATTTTGACTCAATGTATCACCTTTGTTTTTTAATAACGTAAAAAAAATACGTCTCCAATATTTTTTATTTATCTACATATGTAGATAAAAATATTGAAATCTAGTTATCATCTCTAGTATATATAAAATATTTGGTTTGGCCACCACACGCGGACCTTCGGAAGAGATGGCCTGATAAAAAAAAAGTTGATCTCATTAGAATTTGTTATATAACAATTTTGTTGAATATGTCAAAGTTAATTGTACAAAGTTTAATTATAAATATAGATCTTAATAATAATGTGTCAGATTTATTTTTAAGAGCATTAAATATAACTATGACCAACTACCCCGGACTTACTTTATAGCAATTGTATATTTACAACATAATAATTTTGGATAGCGCCGAGAACGCGATTCGCGTCGTAAGAACTGTATGCCCAAAATGTGAATTTGCGTCGTTAAGAACTTGTATGCCGCAGACGTGGAGCGTCGGTAATGATAGGGTTAACCCATAACAAGGCAAGGATAAAATAAGGTTATGAATTTTCTGCTTCCCTTTCTAAATCCTACATAAGAAAATACCGAAGATAGCTGTATGACTCATACAATTGCAGAAAAAAAATATTTTTGGGCTCGTCCGGGATTTGAACCCGGGACCTCTCGCACCCTAAGCGAAAATCATACCCCTAGACCAACGAGCCGGTTGAAGTCACAGACGAAAGAAATGATATAAATACGTAACGGCATACCCGTCGAGGCGGTCAATACATATCATTACCCAAATGATGTTATCGTACTAGTTGACGGGTTGATTCAGAATCATTATTTATGAGCGAGATGATAATGATAACTTGCGACTAAATCACGTTGCTAAAGACATTTTATTATGCCCACAAGTTTTTTCGCTGAAGAAGAAAAAGTCATAACACCTCTTTTTTTCGGATCTTGTAAGAAGTATCCTATAATCATCTGTAGATACTCAGCTACCCGTGTACCAAAAATAATTGAAATCCGTGTATCCGATTTGGCATGACAAAGCCATGACTCATACAAAAAATCGGTCAAGTGCGAGTCGGACTCGCTCAAACCCTAGGGTTCCGTACAAAACATACGCCACACACGGCCGTATCTATGATCCAGTGTTAGGAGAGCCCCACTCCTAAGCAAAATGTACGCGGTGTTCGATCATTTTATATTGGATACTGACATAGACAGACAGATATAAAGTTATACTGTTTTCAGTATTTATTGTTATAGCGGCAACATAAATATATCATCTGTGAAAATTTCAACTGTCTAGCTATCACGATTCATGAGATACAGGTGACAGACAAAGAGACGGACAGCGGAGTCTTAGTAATAGGGTCCCGTTTTACCCTTTGAGTACGGAACCCTAAAAGTAAAAATAAAATATTTGTAGATTCAGTGATCTCGAAAATGAAATTGAAAATACATATATTTATTATATTTTACTTATAATTGGGGTAATTAATATTCTGGTAATGAGAGCTATAACATAAAGGCACGAAAAATAAAAACTGTTTAATCTGGTAATAGACATAGATGCGACTTTATTCAGCCTACAAAATATAACCAGCTCCCATTTGATATCCATGCATCTCAACTTCGGTCTATTGTTCGAGTCCAAAGCAAAGACTGCAGCCATAAAACTCGGAAGCCTCTCCAAGGTTAGGCGGTATTTCACTCCAGGACAGCTTTTAATGCTTTACCAAGCACCAGTCCGGTCATGTATGGAGTACTGCTGTCACCTTTGGGACGGATCAGCTAAATACCAACTGGCCACTTTGGACTGGATTGACAAACGAGCTAGGCGGCTTATTGGCGACCCTACTCTAACTGACACTAAGCTGCAGAGCCTTGAGCATCGACGTAGGGTCCGCTCGTCTGTCGGTCTTTTACAGGTTACATTGCGGTGAGTGTGTGGGGGAATTACATGATTTAATTCCACCAGCCCCTTTCCATCATCGGGACACACGACGCGTGCGTTCGTTCCATCCGCACGTGGTCAATATTCCGCGAATCCGCACGAAGCGCTTTGGTGCAACTTTTATATAATTGATAGATTCAAGCGTTACTTTGCGGAATTCCATACTAGATCAATGGATTATAGTTCCTTTGCTGTTCCGCGAACTAGTGTCTTTGTTAGATGTGACAATTAATTGTGCTCACATGCGCATATTTTCATGCAGTTTCCATAAAAAAAATACGCATGCAAATACAACAAACCAACACCAAACAGTATAATCCTCGACACGTGTTTCGCCTCTCTACGAGGCATCATCAGGAGATGCAGGAGATGTTGACGGTCCGGCGTCCACCCGAGAAAACAACTTTTATCATGCGTACAGCAAAGGAGTGGAACTCGTTGCCTGCGAGTGTGTTCCCCGACCATTATAATTTGGGCGTGTTCAAGACAAGAGTGAATAGGCTGTTTCTAGACGGGCATGATACATCCTTGACCGCATCGTCACTTAACAACAGGTAAGGTTGCGGTCAAATGCCCATCTATTTTTAATAAAAAAAAAATATATATATGTCAAATGGGAGCCGTATACTGTAATATAACGGCTCCTATTTTATATCCGTATGTCAAAATTTTATTTTGTGGCTCCCATTTCCCGAATGGTGGGGTAATGGGAATGGGAGCGAATGACATATTTTTGTTATTTAATTATAGATAATTATATTATTTTCAATTTTCTTTCTGTCATAATATTGCCCAGATACTTAACTAAAAGATTCGTTAATAAACATTTTAATTGCTTAAATTATGAGTTTTGTTATCAGTTTTCCTGAGTAGGTGCCAATTAACGTGATTTGAAGACTTGTGAAGTCTACTCGTAAATAGAAATCTCCATAATATTAGATTTGAAAGAGGTTATGGGCGCCTTTTAGTACAAAATAAAACAATAAATCAGTTTTACATTTTATTTTAATTAAATATGATAAATACATATAAAATCTTATAAACTATTCTTCAGTATACATAAAAACTGGTTTACATTATAAATGCAACAATCAATTAAAAATGACTATGTTAATTCGATTATTGAGAAATATTTACAAATTGCAAAAAATCACCGTTTATTTTTCACATAAAATAAAAACTATTTAACTGGTTAAAAATGCAAAATAAAACTTTTCCTTTATACCTACTCTTTATTCAGTCTAAATTTTCGATGAATGTAAAAAAAACAGATCTCTATTGTGTCGATGGCCCGGAAAAAAGTTTTATAAATCTTAACTAAAGGTTAACGTTAAACAACTATGTATGTACATTCTTAACTCTTTCTTAACAATTTTTATAAAACTAAATACTCGTATATTGAAGACATTCATTAAATATGAAATATGAATCACAAAAGAAAGACAAAGTTTAAAAAAGTGTTTGAAAATGTTTGCATTCAAAATTCTGGAATGTCTTTCTTAAATTTTATTTCTTGTAATTTTAGAGCAGTTTAAGAGAACTTATTTTTGTTGTTTAATAATGTCACATTTGCTCAACTACAAAAAAAGCAACTAAAACACATAAATATGTCTTTAGTTATGATATAGTCTATCATCTCTTCAATCAAATATTATTTGTCGACGTTTTTTGTCTCAAATAAAACAGCGTATCAGTTCTAACAACTCATGTAGGCGGGTTTGCAGCAAAATTTTTACCCAGAGTTAATCTGACTTCATACTGTCAGATTAACTCTGGGTAAAAATTTTGCTGCAACAGTGACAGGAGTTAAAATCTAACTCGTTAATTCGTTAACTCTGGACTGCGCAAGTGGCCCTTAATAAATTTATTCTCAAATTACCATAATTATAATTAGCATTACATCAACATTTCCAAAGTTATCCCAGACAGTACCTACTTAATTTTGAAAATGTGATACCTATACTGGAAAACGGTATTTTGAAAATTCTGTAGTATAAAAATCTGGTAACGAAATTGAGATGTTATGGGAACGAGCGTTTCCAGTATACGAAAAAGGTTTACGATCTTTTGATACAAAAAGATACCTTTGGAAACTCGGTTTGTCCCAATAAAAATACAGTTTTTTACTTGTTTTCTCATTATATATCAATATCACTCACAATAACATTACATCTCTTTAAGGTGTCTAGATTATTAGAGCTATAGAAGCTTGTTAAAGAGATAAAAGTTGTAAGCAAAAGTTTATAAACTTTCTGAAACTGCCAATCAGTGTATACAATCTTTTGGCACGCAGGTAGTCATTCATATTGATCCCGATAGGGTATTTGAGAGTAGTAAATTAAATTATATTTAAAAAAACATTTGAAAATCGAAAGAAACGGTCACTAACACTTTATAGTATACTTATTTTAATTTAACAAAAACTCAAAAGGTGAAGCAGTTTGACTGTGACGTCACAGTGTGTTTCCTACAAACTTCACACGAACGGAGCGATTTGACATTTTGAAAGAAGTAACTGATTTGAACTGCCATCAGCCCATCACTATCAAATATCGTATTGAAGTCTTTTTTTCTCAATCCTTTCGTGCGGGGTATCAAATGAAAGATTTTATTTTCAAAAGTTGCAAGTACATTGATGTGCGACTTTTCAACGCAGCTCATGTGATAAATGTTTAACCTTATAAAGGTAATGATAAATTATAAGCTCATTGGCTGCACTTTCTCCGCCTCCTGTCATAAGTTCAGAATTAAGTACAGGAGCATGCCGCGTTTTTTTAAACGCACCGTAGAATGGAATGAAAAACGCAAAAATGAAAAACATATTGACGCATGCGTATTGTTACAAACGCGCGTCAACAGTGCATTTTTCATTAAGCAGCTTACTGACTTGTGTGCGTAACGCGTTTTGTGTCGATACAAACGCATGTACGGGAATGTTGCCCTTACTGTCAGAATGTATGTCAGATGCAGGATAGATTGTGGGATGTCAGAGTTGGTGTCAAATTAGTACCACACGATCGATGTTGACGATGGTCTTTATTGCACTGTCATAATGTAGGTTACGCGTGTCAACGGAATATGTATAAAGGTAATGCTACACTAAATGCTATTGCTATATAATGTACGCTAGCTCGTACATACTGCCACTTACAAAGCAAAAAATACAAAAAGCAAGTCAGGAATTAATTGTAGTAATTAATTGTATCAATAGCGCAAGTCAGGAATAATAAATTCTGTATAAAGGTGCTTAAAAAAATGTAAGAAAATAATAATAAAGTGGATACAAAAGCAAGGAAAGTAAAAAATGTTGTACTATAATGTCCTTAAAACTAACTTTTCTTCGTGGTTGAGGTGTCAATGGGATGTCTGTCGTGGATGTGGATTCCAGCTTCTGAGGTGTCCTCATCTTCCCAGGGCCACTCGAAGTAGCCGCGGTTGTCACTTCTCGCAGTGGAGTATCAGGCTGAACGGGATTCAGTTGCCACCTTCGTCTCCATTTACAAACAACAAGTGTCAGGGTTATTATTGACATAGTACCCAATATTACGTAGATAATTATGTAATGGGTGTTGTCATTTCTACTGAATGTTTCCAGCTCTTGTTCCTTCATATCCTTGACTTTCTGGCTTATGTCAATAAACTCATTTGTATGGTCGTCAGTCAAAATTAATATATCTTTTGGAAGTGATGTGTTCATTACGTCATTGATTGGGGATATTTTGGGTATTTCTATGGACGACCCTTGTGCAAACATTTGGCTCTTGTAGTCATGTTGTGCGTGTATGATGAAAGATTTTCCTCTTATGGCACATCCTGATGGTATCACTATCAATCCAGTGTTGATCAATTTCTCTGTTGTTACGCTGTCCGGGCAGATAACACGAATCGGATGCTCGGTGCAATATGAAAATAGCCAGGTGTCCCGAGACTGTAACTTGATCCACCGGTCGGCACATTCCCTTGCGGTCGCTTGACAGTAAGGTTTGTTATTGTTATTCATCATTAATTGCATGTCACAGATAGATTCGCCGACTTTCATTGTATATACAGGGTGATTTAATGGGCATAACATTTTGTCATTTTTGTTAGAGATGCAGGACAATATGTCAGATTCTGTCATTGGAATTACGGTATCTTTCTTCACATTGATCGCTATGTATTTAGTGCCAGTTGATGTGTATATGGTAATATTTCCGTCCCTCTGTGGTATGTCAATAATTTCGTCCAGCTCAAATTGGTCACGATTTAGTAGTGGTAAACGTACTTCCATTATTAGGGTCTTTCGCGTCACTCTTGCCTGAATATGTAGTAATCCATATAAGTCCCCAATATTATCAACTGGTGTCGTGAGATCACTCTGTAGATGGCCCGATATCAAGTTTAATTGTTGTTGTATTTGTTCAGGCGGTAATAGGTGTACGTTGATTCTTCCGTGATAAATGTCGGTAACGGTGTCAACCAAAGTATCTTGAATCCTTCTCAGGTTGGAAATTATGACGTCAGCTGCTACCATCGATGATAGTATGGAAAATGAATGCAATGCCCGTAAACTGGTTGTTTGCGCTTGCTGTATATCTTTTGTTAAATTATGGACAGTTTTTACAATTGATGTAAATTGACTTTTCATAATAAACTCATTTCTTTTGAGAATGTTGTTGTGAGCTTCTAATATCGACGTTTGGTTTTTATATAGGCTGAATATGTGGTCTTCTCGTTTTTGGATAGTCTCAATGTCATTTTCATACTTTTCTGCAAATCTGTCATCCAATACGCCGAATAAGGTGTTTGCTAAATAGCCCACTCCGTTAATTAGTCCTCTTCTTTGACGAGTATTATGATGGCTTGTCAGCAGATTGTTGTAATGACGCAATTCGTTAAGCTCGTGTTCGAATTGAGCAATAACGGGGGCACATGTAACGTCATCGTTGCATTTCTTTTTTATAAGTTGAACATAGTTTTCTATCGCTGTTATGCTATCCCAATATGTGGTCATATTATAGTATACGACCATCTTCCATTCATCTTGAATGATTCTAATGTCAGAGATCTTGTCAAAATACAGCGTGTTGTTTTTTTGTAGCATGTCAATCTTGAGCGTTTGTTGTGTAGTCGGAAGTATGCATGTCAGTAATAGTAACAGCATAGAAGTAAAAAAGCTTTGTTTATTTCTTCGTATGCGTTTCTGCGCCTTTGGGGGTTCGGTGTCAGGTTTCATATTGGTATCAGTCGAATCAGGTTCTGATTTTTCGATAGGCAACGGGGCTAATTTTAATGCAGGTCGTTGGATTTCCTTTCCTTTTGTTTTCAGTGTGACAACTCGAACAAATCCATCCTTGCCGGGGTGTACTTCTGTCACTCGTCCCATTGCCCACTTGGCTGGTGGTAAATTGTCCTCTTTGATAAGGACGATGTCATCCTTTTCCAAGTTTTTTGCTGGTTGTTGCCATTTGTGTCTTAGTTGCAGATGGTGCAAGTATTCTGAAGACCACTTTTTCCAAAAACTGTGCAGCATTTTTTCTGTCAGTTGCCATCTTTTTTGGCTGCACGTGGTCTCGTTACCATTCGTAGCTAAAGACAACAATGGGCCTCCAACCAAAAAGTGTCCTGGTGTCAAGTATTCTGTATCCGTATCATCTGTCAATGCGTATAGTGGCCTGGAGTTCAGGCAGGCTTCTATTTGTGCTAGCAGTGTAGTGAACTCTTCAAATGTGAGTTTCTGGCCTCCTAAAACACGCTTGAGGTGGTGCTTGGTCTGTTTGACCGCAGCTTCCCAGAATCCTCCCCCGCTGGGCCAGGCCGGAGCATTGAAGTGCCAGGTTACTCCCATTTCAGCGATGTCATCTAAGAAATCTTTGTTGATAACTTGCATGATTTCTTTCTTTTCTTGCTTTAGTACCCGTGCGCCACCAATGAAGTTGGATCCTTGGTCGGTGAATACGTGCAGGGGTGTTCCTCTTCTGGCGCACATTCTCTTGAATGCAGCGAGAAATGTGGGCGTGCTTAAATCGGATGCAAGCTCCAGGTGTATTGCTTTTGTTGCGAAGCATATAAAGACTGCGATGTATCAGCGCGTCGTCTTTATGCCTCTTCCTTTGTTTGCTTTCAACTCTACTTGGCCTGTGAAGTCAATTCCCGTATGGGTAAATGCACGGGAAGGTGTCACTCTTGGTTTTGGCAGGTCTCCCATCAGCTGTTTTTTGGTGCTTGTGTTGAATCGAACGCATTTTACACAGCGGCTCACGTGTTTCTTAACCATACGTGTCGCGCCTAGTACCCAAAACCTCTGTCGGAGAGCAACTAATGTCAAGGGCGCGGTGCCATGAAGTGTTCGCTCATGAGCTTGGCCAATACTTAAATCTGTCAGTCTAGAGTGCTTTGGTAAAATGATAGGGTGCTTGGCATTTTTTGTCAGATGCGCGTGCTGAAGTCGTCCACCAACCCTCAACACTCCTTTTTCATCTAGAAAAGGGCGCAAGTCGAGTAGATTGCTCTTGGATGTCACAGTTCCCTTTTCCTTGATATCATAAATGTCCTTTTGGAACTCTTGTCCTTGTATCGTCTTTGCAATAATGTTGTATGCATTTTCTATTTCTTTTGTTGTCAAGTAATTAGTAGTTATTGGCTCGTCTTGCACAATGCCTGGAGTGTCATGTTCGCATTTTGCTGTCGTCGAGTACGTCAGACTAAGGTGACGTAGGTTTGTTATGAAACGTGATACGTAACATGTTATCCGTACTATGCGGGATAATGAGCTATATTTATCCAGCAAATCTTCTAAGATAGAGGATGATGTCAGGATGGCACACGTCTTTGGCTTCAATTTTACTTCACACTCGGGCGGGCTCACTTTGTCAGTATTTTCTGGGATGTCAGTTTTAATGAAGTCGGGGCCTTCCCACCACAACGAATGGGATAATAACTGTGCTGTGGTTATCCCCCTTGTAGCACAGTCAGCGGCGTTATTTTGCGAGTTAACATGTCTCCAACATTTAGATGGAATAATTTCAAGAATTTCTTTTATGCGGTTTGCTAATGAATCAGTCCAGCCGTATATGGGTATGTTTTCACATGGTAGAGATTTGATGACCTTTGCCATTAATTTTGATAGAAGCACGGCTCCACACAGTTCCATTCGTGGTAATGTCAATGTCTTGGATTTTGGAGCAAGTTTTGTTTTGGAAGCTATTATTCTTGTCATTACTTCTCCTTTGTCATTGATTGATTTAAGGTATATGACACACGCATATACTTTTTCAGAAGCGTCGCAAAATCCATGTAAAATTATCGGTTGTGTTGTGTTTCCAATCCAGCGAGGAATGTTCAATTTGTCAATGTTGTGTAAGTCGTCTCTCACTTTCAACCATTCTTGCTGTATGTGTTGCGGTACTTCTTGTTCCCACTCAATCCCGGTGACCCAGACTTGATGAAACAATAATTTGGCTCTTATCGATACAGGTAAGAGCCACCCAAGAGGGTCGAAAATTTTGGATATTTCGGATAATAACATTCGCTTGGTAAATATGTTTGTATTTAGCTGGTTGTCAGTGTAGCGAAATGTAAAGTTATCGGTAATCGGACTCCATTGCAACCCGAGTGCCTTTGTAGACGTCACGTTTTGTATGTCAATAGTAGATTGGTTTATTTGTTCTGGTGATAAATGCGCTAATAGTTGTGGCTTGTTACTGGTCCATTTTCTCAAATTTATTCCAGCACCACGAAGCATGTCAATCAACTGATGTTGCGTCTCCAGTGCTTGCTCAAGAGTATTGCATCCACTCAAGAGATCATCAACATAAAAATCCTTTTTCAATACTTTGGCGGCTAAAGGGTATTTGTCAGCGTCGTCAATAGCTAGTTGAGCCATGGTGCGCATTGCCAAAAATGACGATGCTTTCATTCCGTAAGTCACGGTGCATAATTGATATTCCTTCAGTATATCTTGTGGATGACTTCTCCACATAATCTTTTGCAGGTGTTGCTGGTCTTCATGGATAAGCATGCATCTGTACATCTTTTCGCAGTCAGCCGTGTACACTACTTCATAGGTTCTCCATCTCAGAAGGAGGTCTTGAATATCCTGTTGCAGCTTCGTCCCACATTCCATCAGGTCATTTAAACTGTATCCGCTCGTTGTCCGTGAGCTTGCATTAAATACGACCCTCAGTGGCGTTGAGGTTGAGTCCGCTTTTAGAACGCCATGATGAGGTAAGAAGTATGATGGTTCACGTTTAGTGATGCATTCTTTCATGTGACCCAATTCTTGATATTCATCCATGAACTTCTTGTAGTTGTCACGTAATTTGCAGTTCTTTGTCAAGCGTTCCTCCAAATGATTAAATTGTGCTATGGCCTTTGATTTCGACTGACCCAATTTTTCTTCAAATCCTTCTTTCATAGGTAGCCGAACTTCGTATCTTCCGTCCGGCATTCTTCTGGTAGTAGCGGTGTACAGTTGCTCACAAAACTGGTCTTGTTGTGTTTCAGTAGTCTCCTCACTGGTGATTTCTTCCATCTCCCAGTACTTAGCGATATCCTCTATGTTGTTAATGATGACGTTGCAGTTGAGAGTGACGTTGACAGGTCCTGACAAAATATATCCAATTTTTGTCTGCTGAGCGATTGGTTGCTGATCTGTCCCTCTGATAAGACCGCTCATTATAATTTCAGAATAAACCTTTGCATCTAACAATATGTCAATTGATTTTGATATGTTGTAATCCGGGTCGGCCAGCTGTATGTGCTGAATATGTGCATAGTTTTGCTTCTCGAAAGAGTGGTTAGGTAGTTTGTTGATTAGTTGTGGCATAATTAAGGCATGGGTAGTGAAGGAGTAATCATCATGGATTGATTTACAGTCAAGTTGAATTTTCCCTTTGCTCTTTTTCGTGTTAAAGCCCACTCCGGTTACCGATGCACTTATTTGCTGTCGTGGTTGGCCCAGTAGCTGTGCTGCATTTTCGGTAATCAGGGTGATTTGTGAGCCTTGATCGAGTAATCCTCGCAATGTCACATATGTATTGTCATTTGCTCGTACACGTATCAGTACAGTTGTCAATAATATTTCGTCATTGTCATTTGTCACATGATTCGTCGACGATTCCCGGTTATATTGCTGACGCGCTTGTTGCTTAGGTATGAACGATGACCTCGGCGCTTGCGAGGCGGGTTCATTTACCGAATCGTGTAGAAGTGTATTATGCCTTTCGTGGCATATTTTGCATGTTTTTGTAGAATTGCACACGTTGCGTTCATGCACATAGAGACAATTTCTGCACATTCCATGTTTCGCAACTGTTTTTAGTTTTGCGTCCGGTGACATGTTTTCGAACTTCTTGCATTGATATATTGCATGGTTGGCATTGCACAATACGCAAAGTGCACAATTATAGCTGTTTGCAATCGGCTTGTTGTATGATGTTCTTCTCGAAGTTGAATAAGATGCATCTTTAGGCCTGAATGCCAGTTGTTTAGCCGCCGGCGGTGCTGATGACTCCCGGTCTTTCGTAGTTACGGGTTCCAATGCCGTGAATTTGGTCTCCAAAAATGCAATAAACTCCTCTAGTGTAGGCAAGTCACGTGGCGCTTTACGTGATTCCTTATAATCGCTTAATGTCAAAGCATCTAGTTTCTTTGTCAAAAGATGAACGAGAAGTGGGTCCCAAGACGTCGTGTCAATGCCAAGGTTATGGATGGCGTGTACGCATTCCATTGTTGTGTCATGCATTTTCTTAATGTCATTTGCAGATTGTTTTTGAATTGTCGGTTGGTTCAGGAATATTTCTATCTGTCTTGTAAATAACAGTTGGTCGTTGTTGTAACGATGGTATAGAAGATCCCATGCAGTAGTGTAGTTGTCAGCGGATACATGCAGATGCTGAATGAGCCGTTGAGCATCTCCTCTCAGCTTCCCCTTTAGGTGCTGCATCTTTTGCGCCTTAGACAGGACGGGATTGTCATGAATTGCAGATTTGAATAAGTCCAAGAAAGTAGGCCATTGAGAATAGTCTCCGTGGAATGCCGGAATATCCATTTGTGGAGTGGATTGGAAGAGATGCGTAGTTGTAGATATCTTCTGATTCAGAGCTCTCTTTGTCAAACGATATTTCATCTCATAGACAGAATATCTCTCCTCATAGTCCTTATCGGAACCTAGCAGAAGATTGTCAATTTTCAAATGCAGGCTGTCAATGTTATTCCATCGCGTTTGCAAGTTGCGAAGTTCATCTTCCATTTCCCATTTCTCAGTAATTTTGTCAACGTCAATGTAGTTCAGTAATCGTTGGAATGCTCTAAAATTGGCTTTCTGCTCATTAAAAAGCTCAGACAATTTGTTGTCCGTGGTTACGGGCAATTCCCCAAAACGATAATTTGAGAGCGTGGTACGAATATTGTCAGTGAGTGTCTTCATTTGTTCAAATATCTTGTCCACAAAATACTCTCCAGTTTTGTCAGGTGCTTGAAGTAGTTTTGTATTGTTCTTCTCGAATTCTTCCCACAATGTGTCCAACGTTTGGACTCGCGTCCGCAAATACTCGTCAGTTTTCCTGGAGTCAGAATCTTTCTTAAAATTGACTTCCACCTTCCTTATAGATTCCGCGATCTCCCTCTGTCGCTGCAATATACGATCAAAGTCTTCCATTTCTTCGATGTATCACAATGTCAAATATTAAATGCAACAAAATAGTAAATTAAATAAACGAATGTCACTGTCAATAATAGCAAAATGTCACATCCAATAGCTTGCTTAGGTTTGAGTGTCACTGGTATCTTAGTATTCACAAAGTGCGCAGATGAGTATCCTCAACTTAGCTGGTGAGACCCGCTTGTGGGAGGCCAACCAAGTCGCTACGCCAATCGCACTAATCACTGAACACTAATTTAAATCTCGAAGGACCAAAATGTACGGGCAGGCGCCCTTACTGTCAGAATGTATGTCAGATGCAGGATAGATTGTGGGATGTCAGAGTTGGTGTCAAATTAGTACCACACGATCGATGTTGACGATGGTCTTTATTGCACTGTCATAATGTAGGTTACGCGTGTCAACGGAATATGTATAAAGGTAATGCTACACTAAATGCTATTGCTATATAATGTACGCTAGCTCGTACAACCCACAAGTATACTGACGCGTACGTATCGTTACCAACGCGCGTGGACAGTGCGTTTTTCATTAAATAGAGCAGCTTACTGACTCATGTGTGCATCTCGTTTTGTATCGATACAAACGCGCACTAAATAAATAAAAACAGCTAAATGTCTCGTGTGCGTTTCGTTACATACGCGCGTTAACAGTGCGTTTTTCATTATACAGTTTACTGACTCGTGCGCGTATCGCGTTTTTTATCGATATAAACGCGTCAACGGCGCGTTTTGCGGTGTGCATAGGTCGTACGGGGTAGAAGGCCAGCGACACTACAAATACTAGGTGCGGTAGAAGGGCGGGCCGCGACTGACCGTGTAAGTGGACAGCGGGATGCCTTTAGTGCCGTAGATCGCTTCCGGCGCGTTCTCGTACTCCACGTCGTAGTAGATGCCCGATTGGTTCTGAAAACAGACAGTTGGCATAAGTACATGTTTTTTGGGTAGATCATTTTTTTTCTCGTTGGTTATGTCTTCAAAGCCACTTTTTCTTTAAAACTAAGATTATGAAGGCAACAAAAATGTGTGTGCGTGTGTGTGTGTGTGTGTGTGTGTGTGTGTGTGTGTGTGTGTGTGTGTGTCTGTGTGTGCGTGCTCACGTGCAGCGAGCGCGCGCGCGACTTGGGGCGCGGCGCCTGCGCGAGCAGCAGGTCGGCGCGTGTGTGTGTGTGTGTGTGTGTGTGTGTGTGTGTGTGTGTGTGTGTGTGTGTGTGTGTGTGTGCGTGCTCACGTGCAGCGAGCGCGCGCGCGACTTGGGGCGCGGCGCCTGCGCGAGCAGCAGGTTGGCGCGTGTGTGTGTGTGTGTGTGTGTGTGTGTGTGTGTGTGTGTGTGTGTGTGTGTGTCTGTGTGTGCGTGCTCACGTGCAGCGAGCGCGCGCGCGACTTGGGGCGCGGCGCCTGCGCGAGCAGCAGGTCGGCGCGTGTGTGTGTGTGTGTGTGTGTGTGTGTGTGTGTGTGTGTGTGTGTGTGTGTCTGTGTGTGCGTGCTCACGTGCAGCGAGCGCGCGCGCGACTTGGGGCGCGGCGCCTGCGCGAGCAGCAGGTCGGCGCGTGTGTGTGTGTGTGTGTGTGTGTGCGTGTGTGTGTGTGTGTCTGTGTGTGCGTGCTCACGTGCAGCGAGCGCGCGCGCGACTTGGGGCGCGGCGCCTGCGCGAGCAGCAGGTCGGCGCGTGTGTGTGTGTGTGTGTGTGTGTGTGTGTGTGTGTGTGTGTCTGTGTGTGCGTGCTCACGTGCAGCGAGCGCGCGCGCGACTTGGGGCGCGGCGCCTGCGCGAGCAGCAGGTCGGCGCGTGTGTGTGTGTGTGTGTGTGTGTGTGTGTGTGTGTGTGTGTGTGTGTGTGTGCGTGCTCACGTGCAGCGAGCGCGCGCGCGACTTGGGGCGCGGCGCCTGCGCGAGCAGCAGGTCGGCGCGTGTGTGTGTGTGTGTGTGTGTGTGTGTGTGTGTGTGTGTGTCTGTGTGTGCGTGCTCACGTGCAGCGAGCGCGCGCGCGACTTGGGGCGCGGCGCCTGCGCGAGCAGCAGGTCGGCGCGTGTGTGTGTGTGTGTGTGTGTGTGTGTGTGTGTGTGTGTGTCTGTGTGTGCGTGCTCACGTGCAGCGAGCGCGCGCGCGACTTGGGGCGCGGCGCCTGCGCGAGCAGCAGGTCGGCGCGTGTGTGTGTGTGTGTGTGTGTGTGTGTGTGTGTGTGTGTGTCTGTGTGTGCGTGCTCACGTGCAGCGAGCGCGCGCGCGACTTGGGGCGCGGCGCCTGCGCGAGCAGCAGGTCGGCGCGTGTGTGTGTGTGTGTGTGTGTGTGTGTGTGTGTGTGTGTGTCTGTGTGTGCGTGCTCACGTGCAGCGAGCGCGCGCGCGACTTGGGGCGCGGCGCCTGCGCGAGCAGCAGGTCGGCGCGTGTGTGTGTGTGTGTGTGTGTGTGTGTGTGTGTGTGTGTGTCTGTGTGTGCGTGCTCACGTGCAGCGAGCGCGCGCGCGACTTGGGGCGCGGCGCCTGCGCGAGCAGCAGGTCGGCGCGTGTGTGTGTGTGTGTGTGTGTGTGTGTGTGTGTGTGTGTGTGTCTGTGTGTGCGTGCTCACGTGCAGCGAGCGCGCGCGCGACTTGGGGCGCGGCGCCTGCGCGAGCAGCAGGTCTGCGCGCTCCTGCACGTGCGAGGACGCCTCCGAGCTCGACGACTCCGTCGCCATGTGGTTGGTGTAACCTGCAGGTACAAAATTATGTTCGGGCCTTACATGTATCAATGTCGAAGTATGAATACGGAATGATTTTATTCACAAAATTGGACTACATATTTATACACACAGATTATACTTAAAACTTAGCAGAGACAGAATTCAAGGAATCGGATTTACTATTACTACTATTTACAATATGAGTGAGATATATGGGTAGAGCATCGCGTGTTTTCGCGAGTGTCGCGTGATATTTTTTACGAAAATTCATTCATTTTGCTTGGGCTCGCGTAAGCGGCCGAAAGTGACGCTCGGCACCTTCGGTGCTACCCGGAGGCAAGGCCTTCGGCCTCGCGGTGGTTGACGCTCGCCTTCAGGACTGCGGCCCTCAGTCGAGCTAAAATCACTAGGGATATCGTAAGTTTTTGGGTAGGTTCTCCCTCGGGCTCGCATGAGGACGTCAAGATCCGCACCTTCGGTGCTACGTGGAAGCTCGGCCATCGGCCTCGCATGTTTTAACGTTCACCCTCGGGCCTGCGGCCCTCGGTCGAGGTAAAATTGCACCAATTTAGATTTTTCGATTTTGTTCGAACCGAATCTGATTGCAGATTCGGACTTGTAGGCACCATTGCCTCCCCGGTACCAAATTTCAATCCTCTCAGACCGAATTGAAAATAGGCCGCCATTTTGAAAAAAAATCCGCTTGATTTCTATGACAGAGCCCTATGAAATTTTGTCGAGCAGCCCCATCCATGACGAATACGAACCGTATGGCCGTGGCGGGGATTAAAAAAAAACCCATTCAGAAAAGTTAATCATATTCAAGGGACCCAAGACTCCCTGATGCAAAACTGCAACCCCCCTGATAGCAACCATTTTGTATATGTCCCGTCATTATGAGGTCGCTATTTAAAATAAAAAATGTCGGCTTGTCAAACTGCCAAATCCCCTATGATATTTGGTCGAACGCCCCTCCCCCCAACCGCTCCCTCACTCTCATAACTTCGTAAGTCCCCGTGTTCTTGTGCAGGTCTATTCAAATCGAGTTATAAACTTATAAACTCTTATGAAAATAAAGAAGGTTGGAAATTCAAAAGTGAAAAAAAAACTGGGTCTGACTAGGTTAAAAGCGTCATGAAACAAAGTACTAAACTTTACAAAATATTTATTTATCCCACTTTGCCCCTAGTTGAAGTAGATGGGGTAGGGGCGCCGTGAATGAACAGATGGATTAGGGGCAAAATGATTTAACTTGTCAAAATACTTACCATACAGATTGTGGTGTGACGCAGACGTGTTCCCTCGCGACGCCACAGTGTTCAGGGTTCCTGAGTGATGCAGCCCCAGTCTGAAACCACGCAGAGACTCGGGTCATTTATATATTTTTTACATTAAATGCGTAAGGTAACGGACGGTTTCTTTGAAGAAGCGTGCCTTGACCGGAGCATTGTTTGTTGAATTTAATTTAATTTTATTTGGTTGTAGTTTAATCTTGTTGCAGTTTATTTCACTTAGTCATAGTAATCACTAGAAGGCTCTGCAATGTTGTGCATTATGTGAGCGTCTCTATTTTGTATCATGTTACTACCGGTGGGATCCTGTAATTGGCTTTCTGATACTTATTCTATGCCGCAAATGTATTACTTTTAGCTGTTGGTTCTCCGAATAATTAAAATAAATAAAATAAAAAATAAATACTTCTTTATTTCACAGCTCAACGATAAGTAATTATTTAGTACTAGAAGGCGCCCTCAAATTCGTTCGCGGTGGAGAAAAAGTTATAACCCCTTTTTTTTTTCAACAGCGTAGTCGTGTAAAAAGTATCATATAATTTTCTGTGGATACCCAGCTACCCGTGTACCCGTAGCCAATTTCGCGTGATGAAGCCACAACGACACATACAATCATACAAAAATAAAAATAAAAAATGTTTCGTCTTAGTGATCTCCAAATAGTCCGTTACATTTTTTTTATATTTTCAATGTACATTTAATTTCTACAAAGACATCAAACTGGTATTAATATTAATGCTAATACTAAAATTAATTTCCGGAATCTTAATTAAAACTTTATTTTGTAAATAGGCCTCAAAGGCTACTTTCAGAATAAACGTTCGTGACTTTTTTTGGCTCTTTCACTTGAATGATTCTTAAAGCGTTTTGGAAATGACACATTGTAAGAAGATGCACCGTTAGCAACTCACCAATTTATATTTTTAAAATAGAACATTTACTATAACTTTATTGACATCATCATAGAAACCAAGAATAAATATTACGGGATAATTTTAACACGAAATCGAAATAGGCTTGTGTTATAAGTACTAGAGGACGGTATATTTAATAGATGTATTTACTTATTATACATAGAAACATCCAAGACTCAGGAACAAATATTGATGCTCATCACACTTTACCAGGATTTGAACCCAAGACCTTCAGCTTCGCAGATAACGTTACTCCCGCTGAGCTAAAACCGGTTGTAGTATATCCCTATCAATCGATTTGCGTTCGTATCGTGTATAACATAATCCATATACCGCAAACTAGTCACACTGCACTCTCCAGTTAAGGGGCTCCCATACGCGAATGACCTTCGATCCGTAGCTCTTCACTTTTCTGTGTTGTACCTATATGTCTCATCCTGTTGACAAGTACTGTTGGTACCAATACACTGCTTCAGTTTATCTTCACGAGTCACCGAAATCAAGATAGACGTCGTCATAATTTTTACAACAAAAAACCAGTTAGTGCAACTTTTCTTAAAAAATATAGAACTTATTGAAAAACCAGTAGATTATTTTAAAGTAAACATCATCACTCACTTATTGGTTTTAGTCCCATGTCTAAGCGTCGCTTGACGAGGGAGTCTATACCAATTTAAAATAGAAAAATGACTTTACGATTTTTTTTCTCTTGTTTTATTAAGTATTATAACATTCCAGTAGACTAAAATAAAGGCCAAATACCAAGCTACAATATAATTATATATATTTTACGTGGATTGCACCAAGTTGAATAATTTTGTAGCACTTTAAAAACAGTGAAATTTACCGTTTTCTGGGTAGCCTCTTAATTGAATATTTGAGCGACCGCGATACACTAACATCAAACACCTTACCTATTTAGAGTATAGGGTCGGGGGCATTTATATGTTGCACTTACCGAGGCATGGGCACGGGGGGCAGCGTGGGGTACCCGCCGAACATGGCGGACGACGGTCGCGTCGCCATAGTCTGGTTCGGGTCGCCCTGTCAACAGTAATGCAAATTAAATAACATCATCTCGACGTGTTGAAATTTTACATTCCGGCCATTCAGTGTTCTCAGCCTAATTACCGTAGCAATTTTCATTTTTCATCTAATAACGATTTTGGAATGCTAAGTTATGAATATATCTTAATGGCAAAAGAATAGACGAAGTATTTTTCGCTTTATAAAACATTTTTTTCGTGGTAATGGTAATTAGTATTTAATACATTTTAAATGACTACGGTGATTAGAATTCCGGACAAACTACGGTAATTGGAGATAATATGTTCTTGAAATAAAATACGTTTGATATTAAAAATAAAATTATTATTATAGTTTCCATAGAGACTTTTTTTTATAAAATTAAGAGATATACGTTTTTAAGTGACGCTCCTCAGTTAATACACACAACTTACCGCATAGTGGTTGGACTGCGCCATTGCTTCTGCTATTTGCGCCCATCGCATTCTCTCTTCCAGCGTCACCTAAAACACAGTTTATCACCATTTTAAAAGTATATACCAATACTTGAAGCGTATACAATATTTACATATTTCCAAATTAAAAAATTCAAAGTTATATTAATTGCGTTAGCTAACCTACGCTCTATTTGCCATCTACGAAAAAAATCTAAATTAGTGGGATATCTTGGACATATAAATATTGCAAAATTTAAATACCACAGTGTAAAGAATCTAAAATTGACCCCTTACACTTTGATACCAATGAAAACTGTAAAGGGCATGAGGGGCACAGTGAGTGTCAGTGTGGGGGCAAGGTGGTGTAGGGGCACGATGAGTGTACCTGGTACGGCGGGGCACCGACGGGCGGCGCCTTGATGGTGTTGACGCCCGGCATGTAGCTGAACACCGGGGACCCCATGCCGGCCGCCTTCTGCTCGCGGGACCACTTGCGGCTACAATATTATAATATCCGTAAATAATGAAACTGTTGGATGGTAATATATTAAAAGGTTGTAACTTTACTAAATGGCGTTGATAGTTACTAAAACAAACGATTTGTTTATTTTAAAACGCTACAATTTTTTCACGATTTTCACCACTAAGCTTGTAGCACACCACGAGGACGGATTATTTACTTTTTTATTAAATTCTACCATCATCAAATTAATAAGAGTACCCTTTACCCAACTTAGTTCGCGGTCTAGCCCAACTTCTGCTCTTTTCTACAAAAGTGAAACTGACATAACGGTTGGTAATGTGTTTCACTGTTGTAATTTAGCAAAGATGTTGGTTTTTTTTAAAAGTAGTAAATAGGGAATGGTCAGCAACACGCAGGTTATATCCTCTTATACTTTACCATTAAATAAGCCGTAGGCATGTAAGTCACTATCGTAGTATACAAAATTGTTTTCTTCAAAAATCAATTACTGATGAACGCTAGCCTTTGGCAATGCTTATAGAAATGTCATAACTTAAGCCTCAGAGATAAGATAGATTAAAAAAAATAGAGACTCACCTCCAGCTGAGCAGCGCGGCCAGCGTGAGCGCGATGACGAGCGCGGCGGCCAGCGACGCGCCCACCGCCACGCCCACCACCTCGCCGTCCACCTCGCACGCCGAGCCGTAGTAGCCCGCCGAGCAGCTGCGGGGCAAACGCATTCCAAGGTCAGACTTCACGGTGCCCCTTTACATTCTTGTTACCCCGGTGCAGGATTACCACTAGGGACATTAAAGCCTAGTACAATGAGCGTCAAAATGTTATAGGCGGGAAACTTTAAGGCTAAGGGGCGTCAAAGTCTAAGGCTTAGTGGCGGCAACTTGTTGATAAAAAGGTTTTTTTTTAAAAGGGTGGCTTTTTATGGCGATCCAAGGCAGCACTGGGAGCAAATCCTGCCCCGCAGTCGTGTCTCGTGTCCGGACACAGCACCTGTAATGTGAGGAACACACACCTGCACGTGGGCTTGTTGTTGGAGTACCGGCAGGTGCCCCGCTCGCTGCAGTGGCTGCTGCATGTCCAGCGTCGTGTCCGGACACAGCACCTGTAATGTGAGGAACACACACCTGCACGTGGGCTTGTTGTTGGAGTACCGGCAGGTGCCCCGCTCGCTGCAGTGGCTGCTGCATGTCCAGCGTCGTGTCCGGACACAGCACCTGTAATGTGAGGAACACACACCTGCACGTGGGCTTGTTGTTGGAGTACCGGCAGGTGCCCCGCTCGCTGCAGTGGCTGCTGCATGTCCAGCGTCGTGTCCGGACACAGCACCTGTAATGTGAGGAACACACACCTGCACGTGGGCTTGTTGTTGGAGTACCGGCAGGTGCCCCGCTCGCTGCAGTGGCTGCTGCATGTCCAGCGTCGTGTCCGGACACAGCACCTGTAATGTGAGGAACACACACCTGCACGTGGGCTTGTTGTTGGAGTACCGGCAGGTGCCCCGCTCGCTGCAGTGGCTGCTGCATGTCCAGCGTCGTGTCCGGACACAGCACCTGTAATGTGAGGAACACACACCTGCACGTGGGCTTGTTGTTGGAGTACCGGCAGGTGCCCCGCTCGCTGCAGTGGCTGCTGCATGTCCAGCGTCGTGTCCGGACACAGCACCTGTAATGTGAGGAACACACACCTGCACGTGGGCTTGTTGTTGGAGTACCGGCAGGTGCCCCGCTCGCTGCAGTGGCTGCTGCATGTCCAGCGTCGTGTCCGGACACAGCACCTGTAATGTGAGGAACACACACCTGCACGTGGGCTTGTTGTTGGAGTACCGGCAGGTGCCCCGCTCGCTGCAGTGGCTGCTGCATGTCCAGCGTCGTGTCCGGACACAGCACCTGTAATGTGAGGAACACACACCTGCACGTGGGCTTGTTGTTGGAGTACCGGCAGGTGCCCCGCTCGCTGCAGTGGCTGCTGCATGTCCAGCGTCGTGTCCGGACACAGCACCTGTAATGTGAGGAACACACACCTGCACGTGGGCTTGTTGTTGGAGTACCGGCAGGTGCCCCGCTCGCTGCAGTGGCTGCTGCATGTCCAGCGTCGTGTCCGGACACAGCACCTGTAATGTGAGGAACACACACCTGCACGTGGGCTTGTTGTTGGAGTACCGGCAGGTGCCCCGCTCGCTGCAGTGGCTGCTGCATGTCCAGCGTCGTGTCCGGACACAGCACCTGTAATGTGAGGAACACACACCTGCACGTGGGCTTGTTGTTGGAGTACCGGCAGGTGCCCCGCTCGCTGCAGTGGCTGCTGGCGCATGCGCGGCACTCGCGCCCCGCCAGCAACACCGACTGCTGCATGTCCAGCGTCGTGTCGGGACACGAACACCTGCAATCGATACCACAAATTACCTAACAATCCTTAAGAATCGACATGGAACACTCAGAACAAAAGAGACGAAATCACAACACTTAAAATGTAGGTACCTTTAATAAATCATTAGTCTACTAAAACAAATGCGCAACAAAATAAGTTTTAACCCGCGTAAGGGGTCGCAAGTCCTTGAACGGATATTGCAATGCCACCAAAAACATTTGTTTTTATATATGTAAATTGGCAGCCAAGACTCATAAGCACATAACGCTTTCGCTGTAAAAAAAGTTATCAGATGGCAGGAAAAGCCAAGCCTGATTTTACTAACCCTACACCTTGGCTTAAAAAGTATAGCCTGTCCGTTTCATAGATAGGAATTCAAATTAATAATATTATCACAATATTGAAGACATATACTGATACAATGTATGAAACGGATTCTTTCTGTTCTTAGTATGTAAATTCTAGGCTCCATTCCAAATACTCCACGCCAACAAACTGTCCTCGGTATATACTACTTAAGATTCTTTATGATAAATAAACTAAAAAAACAAAATCAGCTTTCTAGAGCATCGGGAAGTATTTCAGTTTTACTTGTTCCGGCGTTCTCTTGTGTCAGAGGCCAAGATCCTCTTCGGGTCACTGAGCCGGAGTAGTAAGTAGTAAGTTCCGTACCGAGACTGGCACCCCCTTTTTAGGGGTAGGAGGGTGAAAGTTACAGATTTCTTGATTTTACTATTTTTTGTATGTAAATCCTAGGCTCCATGCCAAATTTCAGCTTTCTAGGTCATCGGAAAGTACCCTAGAATTTTGATGCGTGAGTGAGTGAGTGTCAGTGACATAATCGGCGTATTTTAGGTATCAATAAAACCTAAAGTATGAAAGTTAAATCAGTGAACTTTAGTGCATTTCATAAGTTCCCCGACTACATCTTAACCTGTGAATTTGGGCTCTTAGATGTTAACTGGGACGAAGCTACGAGGGTTTTAAAATGAGACGAAACGGTTCGGAAAAAGGTAGGTAGTGTCTCCCTTTTTTTTTTTCGTCTTGGCGAGATACTACTAACAAATTACCTAACACTGCCTGATATTTTATGTAATCATATTTAAGAGCTAAGCTCTTGTTAGTGGAGCAATTTCCATCCCTCTGATACATGTGATACAAGTTAAATTGAATTGAATGTGATTCAGTGGTCTTCGGTACTTTACTATTGCATTGTCGTCTGACTTATATTCATATGCTTTTCAGATTATTTTTATTTGCTTCTTTTACTAACTTATTCTTTATTTAACTGTAGTGAACGGAACACGCGTTATAACTTTTGTATAATGTGTGGCAATGTGTCTTACCGGAAGCCTCCCCAAGTGTTAGTGCAGTAAGCCAGTTGGTGGCAATCGTTATACTCCGGAGACGCACATTCATCCAAATCTGCAAGGGAGCAAATATCAGCATCGATTAAGGCTGCCTATCGACTGGAGCGAAGCTTTGCGAAATGGACCAATCAAGGTTCGTCGCTGTTGAAACCAACACAAGCAAATTTGAATCTTCGGAGTGTGGTTGGTTAATTTCGCATAGATCCGCACCACCGCAGCCTAAGTCCTGTATCATAATATTGGTTTATCATAAAGATCCTTACTACTTGAGCAACTAAGAGAGTGTGAAGTAAATTCGTTTAATATTGATTTAAATTACAACAAAAAGAGACTTTATTGCTTATGAACATGATTTATTTTCTTCCGACGTTTCATATTCGAGTCTCCTTCGGAATCCCTAAAGTCGTTTCTCCTTATGTATCGTTTGTCATAACGCTTTTTTTTTCAGAAACCGTAAATTTTTCAGGATTTTTTAAAGGATCATCGTATTGATTAGGTTAGGTTAGGTTTGTTTTATAACCATCCTGAAAAGTGTAGTTTCGTAAAAAAAATAATTATGACAAACGATACATTTGGACGAAGGACACTAGGGTTTCCGATATAGATCCTTCATATTTCGATGAGAAATTGAATCTTTAAAATTTTAGGCAGAAACAGTTTACAAAACAACCCGATACACTAATGTCAATTTGTTGTGCAGGTCTGCTACTTCCAGCTAGCCTATACCTGCGAGCGGCGCGACGGCCCCGGCCGGGCTGTCCACCCACAGCGCCGAGGCCCCGACGTTGTTGGAGCGCCGCCGCAGCACCCCCAGCACGTGCTTCTGGATCTCGGCCGCCACTGCAGGCCGTAACGTCTCCGCTGTCTCCTGCATCTATAGGCAAAATTTGAAACTTTGCACTTATATGATTTAAATACTTTGAATCTACCAAACAATAGGGATGTTGACAACTTTTTTCTGTGTTCTGTGTATTATAAAACCTTTCAACAAAAGAAATATTGGTGAAAAACTACTACAATGTCATAAAATCTCCACAAGATACAACAATGTTAAAATCACATTATTGGGAAAGTCCAACTTTTCCAAAAATGGTCATTATCATTCCTAAAGCCTAGGACCATGTGACGTCACACGTTTCTGCCTTCTACGAGTAAATTAAGAACTTTGTTCTGCAGCTATGATCAAAACTTGCGTTTATCGAAACGGTTTCATAACAGAAGTTACATGGGTTGTGGAATGGTATTATTAGTTATTAATATTGTCATACTTTAAAATGGACTTTCCCACCCAACTTTAAAGGCTTATAAAACAAGCTATTTAGCTTGCTAGCATTTTTTAATAGGATTTCTATCATATCATCTACCATTTTGCATCCGATATTTTTATTGGAGTATTATACTTAGTCAACATCTCTATATTCATTATCTGCAGTGTTAAGTGTAACCGCAGACAGCTACTTTGAAATGTAAATGGTCAAATGCATATTTAAGTCTAAGATTAATAAGTGTATATAGTGTAAGGACTAAGTGGATTCGTTCAAGAAAAATTATTTCAAACATACACGTGTGAGATTTACAATAATAGCCACGAGCTTCCATTGCTGCCAGGGTTAGGCTGCGTTAGGAAAAGTAACACTGAAAAAAACATCTGAATGTAGTTCTAAATTACATCATTTATAAGTTCATCCAAAATGTAAGATATTAAAATTGAATGCATTTGACTTAACAAAATTCGACTCGAACAAAGCGATTTGCACATACATTCCTCGTTGGACCTCCTCGACGGCTAAAGTTTGGATCTCTTATAGCATATTTTTTCCCGCAACAATATTACTTGGATCATTCCAAGACGAGAGTTAATAGACAATATCTAGGTAAGCATGTTCCATCATCGGCATCATCGTAAAGTGAGGTTGAAGTCATGCTTGCCTATCACATGAAAAAAATGTGCATTTTTGGTCAGCCCATATAGGCTGTATCTTAATATTTCTTTTATAACTTAGCTTTCAAGTTGAGTTAGATTAACGAAAGAAAACGAAATATTCTTTACATAAGGTAAACACCTCAATACTTGACAACTTAATCCAATAAATAACACCTTGTTTGTCACCTTTATTGCTACGAATTAAGGTTGAAGGTGCCAACTAATGGAACAGTGTCGAAAACTGGGGCATTTACCTTATGTATATCTTACCAATATAGTGTAATTAACGTAGACACCGGGTCCTAGGTCGCGGTGCACAGAGTTCACCGAACCGCTCACGAAGTCGTCCGAGAACGGCGTCATCGAGAATGCCGAGTCAATCTGCGGGGCAACGTGAATGTCAAGGGCATATTGGTGTACACCTGTACACCAATATGCCCCTCTTGATGTAAGGTTAGGTTTCAATTTGTGACTAATTTGATAGCTTGCATCTAAAACCAACTAGAATAAAAAGGCAGTAAGTGTTTATTAGCGTCACTAACGTTTATACGTAGAGCTACTACGTTTTTCATTTGAGTAATTGAAATATATTTTTTTTTAATGTAGTGACTATTTATTATGGTAACACTATGCACCCTACAATTTATATCAAATAAACAAATGTTTTAAAAAAGTTATTATCTATACTATTATAAAGTTGTAAAAATGAAATGTCTGTATGTAATGTGTGTTGAAGATATTTTCAAAAAAGTATAAGAAAGAGATACGGTCACTAGACCGAAAATATTCTTTTTTTGTATGTTTGTATGTGTTGTTGTGGCTTCATCACGCCAAATCGGCTAAACAGATTTCAACTATTTTTCGTACACGGGTAGCTAGGTATCTCCAGATGGTTATAGGATACTTTTTACCCGAAGAAAAAAAAGGGTTATGATTTTTTCTCCTCCGCGAACGAAGTTGCGGGCGCCTTCTAGTATTAATTAAAATTTCCAATGGGACTCGTTGTTACACACATCTAGAATTCCAAATGCTTCACTAACATCAATGTCACAGGGGGCACACATTGGTATAAAATTACGACCAGCCAAGCATAATCGGCTGCGACTTCGCTGGACTCGCGACATTGGTATAAAACTTAAAGGTGCGTCCACACTTGTATTATTTGTTCGTATCCGATCACCGTGCCGTAGCATGACTGCGTATCGCGCTGCTTGGACGCTTACTGTCGGCGCGCCGATAATGCCGCACTCTTCCGATACAAGTGTGTGATACTAACACGTCACATGGACCGACGTCATGGTGGCGTCAACTGGTGATATTTCCATTTTAAGATGCGTCCACACTTGTATCATTTGCTCCTATCCGATCACCGTGCCGTGGTATGACTGCGTATCGCGCCGGCGCGCCGATCATGCCGCACTCTTCCGATATAAGTGTGTGATACGCGTAGCAAATGGATTTCGAGTGATCGGATCGGCGCAACGTCCAAACGCGTGATCGTGACACGCGATCATGCTACGCGACGATGATCTGATACGGGCAAATGATACAAATGTGGACGCACCTTAAAAAGTTCTAATGGCAAAGGCATATTATCAAGTAGAGGACTACTTCACAGACAAAAATGAAAAAAAAAAAAAAAATAACACACTAAAACAAACATAAAAGAAACAGAAGAAAATATTAAATAACACACTTTTACCGGGACACGGTTCTTGTAAGAAGGCATATCAAACGTACGTAAGTTTTATAAGAAAACATTTTTTGCTATTTTCTATTACATTTTTACTTTTATAAGTTTTGATGTTTTCTTGGAGAACTACGCATTGAGTTTATACTTAAATATATATATTTAAGATAGGCTAAGTACTAATATTGTAATATGTAAAGAGTTATTTAGAAAAAAATATTGACTGTTGAGTTTTCGGCTTTCTTTTCAACAGTGGTCTCCTTTTGGGAAATGCGGTATAGTTAGATTTGTAAAAGTGCCCTTGCGGTCTACTTACAGAATAAAGATTTCATTATAACATGAATTTCAAGAGTCCAGCCGGTCTAGCACAACTCTCCGCGACTACGCTTGTCGCGCGACATAGCATCACCCGTCCCTCTCGCATTGTATTGCAAGGGAAGAGACAGACTATCTTTGTCGCGCGACAAAGAGTCGCATACCACAGTTGTGCTAGAGGTGCTAATTATAATCAAGTTATATACACTTTGAGGTTATATTTAATATAATGTTTGTATGTTTAATGTTGTAATCGAATAAAAAAATATTGAATGAAATAGAATCACACGGTATTACATACAATGAACCGATAGGTATATCCTTTGTAATATCTTTACACTTTGAAATCACAGTAGGTACTGTATATACGAGTAAAATAATACTTACAGCTTTGAGTGCCTCATAGCTGAGTTGCTGGTAGGGCTCCGAGTCTTTATCGGCTAGCTTCGTATCCCATGCAACCTGAAAATTATATTTACATTTTACGATTAATGATTACAAATTCGATAAACTAAATAAATTGTACAAAGATAAGAAGTTCCTCCACGTTTTTTCTTAGCAAGATGATTATCTATGGTTTAAGGTTAACGTAACCGGGGTATTGAAATAAAACAATTTAACGGATTATATCGCGTATATTATCTCATTTTAGTTCCCGACGTTTCGGAAGCTTTCCAGCTTTCTATGGTCACGGGTGGACTGAGAAAAGATGTATATAGAGGAAACTCTGTCAAAGTTACAATTTGTACAAACTACCCATTTTTTTAATGTATGTGTATTTAGGATACGCGTAGCGAGCGTATCACAACCTACCTTCATACACACATGTATACCTTGTTCATATTCCACCTATTGTCTGTAATGTGATATGCAATAAAAAATTGAATTTGAATTTACCTTCCTGTCGTACAGCCGGTCCACCCGCAAGTTGAGCACGAGCGCGACGACGCGGCGGCAGGGGTCGCGGTGCACGCGGCGCGCGTACCCCGGCCGGCACTGGCAGCTCGAGATGCCTGGGGCGAGGGGCACGATGGTGTAAGTTACCTTCCTGTCGTACAGCCGGTCCACCCGCAAGTTGAGCACGAGCGCGACGACGCGGCGGCAGGGGTCGCGGTGCACGCGGCGCGCGTACCCCGGCCGGCACTGGCAGCTCGAGATGCCTGGGGCGAGGGGCACGATGGTGTAGGGGCAAATTCATCAATCAATTATAAATAATCATTTATGAGTGGAATTTAACGGAAAAATTGATTTGGGAAGAATAGTACATAGTCATTTTATGAGTAGAATTTAACGAAAATATCACTATGAACTTTAGGGAGAAATATCTAACAAATCCCATGTTAAATATAATATTAAATTAATTCAATAAGAGATAAACTCACCAGCTTCTGTTCTGCATTTCTCGTTCTGAGCTTGGTCGCAAGTAGAGTCGTCACCCACTATACAAGTGTCGATTCTGAAAAAAAAGGTATATAGGTTTGAATAAATAATATATAGGCCAGTCAAAGATGGTGTAGTAGATTTTATATTTTAACATAGAGTAATGGATGAGTACAATATCAAAAATGGAAACGCAAGATATCTCGGTACAACTTTTGGCAGCGACTAAACCTTGAAATTTCGGGACGTTTTTTTGGTTTCTCGCTCATAAGTCCACACTTTTTTTCAAAAAAAATTGTTCTCCAATCACAGCCCAGGATGTTAACACGTCACATGGACCGACGTCATGGTGGCGTCAACTGGTGATATTTCCATTTTAAGATGCGTCCACACTTGTATCATTTGCTCCTATCCGATCACCGTGCCGTGGTATGACTGCGTATCGCGCCGGCGCGCCGATCATGCCGCACTCTTCCGATATAAGTGTGTGATACGCGTAGCAAATGGATTTCGAGCGATCGGATCGGCGCAACGTCCAAATCGTGACACGCGATCATGCCACGCGACGATGATCTGATACGGGCAAATGATACAAATGTGGACGCACCTTTAGCTAACCCTGTTAAACTGACCTGACAGGAGGCTGCGGGCGGTGGTACGGCGGCGGGCGCGGCGGGCGGCGCGGGGGGCGGGGCTCGGGCTCGGCGGGGACGGCCACGCCCGTGCCCACGGCCTGGCTCGGCAGGGGCGCGGGGGGCGCTGCACACAACATCATCGTCACAGCTCGAACAGGGCGTAACAAAAACAAATACGAAAATAGACCAAGACGCAGTAGAGTTGTAATAATGTGTATTATACATTAATTTTTTTGTAAGTGTAGTCGGGTAAAAAGTATCATATAACCACCCAGATACCCGTGAAACAAAAATAGTTGAAATCCATTTCGCCGATTTGGCGTGATGAACCCACAACGATACATACAAACATCCAAAAAATCCAAAAAAATTGTTTTCGATTTAGTGACGCAAATATTTTTTTTTTCTTTTTTTTACCGACCGACTATTCATTTTTACACCTTAGTAATAGAAGAGGAGTCTAACTTTGTCATAGTGACTTTACTGCAGTAGTTTTATGTCAACTAAAATTAGTAGAATAATTAGTTGTTATTTCTTAATATTTTAAGCTAGTAGAAATTAAAAAGGGTCAAGACGAAGATCATGATCATAACTAATCTAAGCTTTATTCTTATAAATCGAAAGATCTAAATAATAAGAAAAAATCCAAGACTGACTGGATTTGAACCGTACCTTGCGGCGGGGCGCACGCTCTGCCAATTGAGCTACAGAGTCAAGTCCAGTCAGCTTGTCTTAAAATTTTGTCACTATTTATTAAAATCCAAAAAAAATTGTAACTACATAGAAAACGTCCAAGACTCAGGAACAATTAGTAATGGCTCACAAATATTTGCCCTTACCGGGATTTGAACCCAGGACCTTCAGCTTCGCAGGCAACGTTACTCCCGCTGAGCTAAACCGGTCGCCTATGAATTTATAAAAATAACCTCTTCACTTCTCCTGCTCAAAAAGTACGTTATATTAGCTTCGCGAAGCGAGACTAAAATAGTCCATCTAGCCCCTTGGGTTTAAAAGACAGCCGTATTATCCCATACAAATTTCCATGAAACTGAAAAAAAAACTTGCGGCCAGCTACATACTACTTACGAATAATTAAAAACAAACAAACCAACCTGATCAGATTGGCCAAAATTTCTGATCGAATTGCTCAAACTGTACCTTAATTGTTTCATGAAATATACAATTTAATGTTAAGTCTTTTTTATTTTCTCGCAGTCTAAGTGAAAAGCAGAGTGTAACACGTGGCTAAAAGCCATTATGACGCTCAGACATATTTGCCCTCGCTCATTTCGAGAGCTCGCCCAAATAATCACTTCGTGTCATAATGGCTTATTTTAGCCCCTTGTCAAACAATCTACTATTATACGCAATTAAGCCCCGTTTTGTTGTGTTGTTAATTAAAAGGAAAAGATCGTGTAAGTTTAAATCAATATCTTCATTTTACAAAAATTTCATTTCTTCAACCGGTCGTCAATACTAATCCTTACTTCCTTGCTATATTATAAACGTGAAAGTATGTATGTTCGTTACACTTAATCTCAAAACTACTGGACGAATTTTTATGAAACTTTCCAGTTATGTACCTTATACATAAGAATAGGACATAGGCTAAAATTTATGACAAATTTCATCCCTTTTAGGGATGAAAAAGGGGATGAAACTTTGTAGGCTATAAATTCCATCTCTACTAAAATAACATATGTGACTTACCAGACTGCTGAACGCTCTGGACTCTAGTCGGCTTCACTTCGACATGACTGGAGGTGTCGAAGAGGTTCAAGTACGTCCGCTTGCCGTCGATGGACACGAAACCCTGTTCTCCCGACGGCGACACGATAATGTCGTCTTCCCCGTGTCCCAATATCGGGCTCACGTTTTGTATATGAACTGCAAGGATGTATTATTGTTTTTGAGAAATACAAGTAAGTAGTACTTGTGTAATGTTTGCTGACGATATTTCGCTACTACTCAGTACCACTGATCGTTAGGACGGTAACACCCAACTCACTTCAACATTAAATACAGTAAAAAAATGGCTTGATGATCACAACCTAGACTTAAATATGAAAAAAACTAATACTATTCAGTTTATGCCCGAAAAACCCCTACAACTAGATTTAAAAATAAATTGTACCAGAATAGAAGAAGTTACACAGTTTAAATTGTTCGGAATAGTCATTGATTGAAATTTAAATTGGAAGGCCCCTGTTCAAAATCTAAAGACAAAACTTGCCAAATACACTGACTGACTTTACAAATTTGTGTGTATCTATAGCGCCATTACTGTTTTTTTACATAAGATTTTTTTTATAGATTAGCATATTTTGGGGATCGCGTTTGAGTTTCTAACTCAAGGTTTAACTTACCAGAAGCTCCTTGGGCTTTCGCCGAGACCGCTATAGCAAAGACTGGTAAGACTACTTAGTCAGACCACTATTGACCTCTCAAAAGACTGTGGATGGACTACGCTGGATCACCTATTTGGATGACACCAGCTTATTAGTTTTGGGACCTTTTTGAGTCTCTAAACCAGGGTCCAACTCACAAGAAGCGCCCTGACCCTTCTCTCCGGATCCTTGTATAGCTAAGATAGTAACAATAGTGAGACCACTACTGGCCTTTTTGGAAAACATCAGCCTATTTTGGCTCGTGTTTTCCAAAAAGTTGGGATGGCGTTAAGGCTACATCCGCACGAGAGATTAAAAAACGTTCTCGATTTAACGTTCAACGCTCAACGTCGAAAATCCAACAGTGTTCGATAAAAAAGCGCCAAGCTTTTAAACCACCGTCGTGTGAATGGGTATCAGTTTGTATCGTTTAAACGTTTTTATTAACGCTCGTTGAAAAAGCGCTTGTGCGAATGAGGCCTTATGTTTCTGAATCAGTGTTTAACTCACCAGAAGCGCCCTGGCCCTTTTCCCCTGGTCCCTGGATGGCGGAGACGGTAACGTCGAAGATCTCGCCGTAGCCTGGTGCTGTGACCACGGGTGCATCTGGCCGGTACCGGCTGCCCTTCGGCTTGAAGTCCGTGTCGTCCAGGACAATGCCGGGTCGCCGGTACGGACGGTACGGGGTTTGAGATGCTGTGGGGAAGTTTGGAAGATATTTACTTTATAGATATTTACTTGTTTGCGATAACTGTTGGGTGTTCCTAAGGGCAGTGAATCAAGTAAAACTCCTTGAAGAAAAAAAATTAATTCCAGCTATTATAGTGTTATCTGTTGTAGTTTTTATAATTCCACTTGGTCTGAAGAGATACAAATGAAATCATTATGTTTTTCCTACAAAATTTTCTTTACTAATGAATCAAATTTTACAAAGCTTGTTTTTGCAAGCTGTCAAGTATTGTGAACACTACTTCAGTTGCGCCATCTGGAGTGAGTATTGTAGTTTTTTATTCCATCCTCGTTTCGAGTTAAATCTTGTTGCATTTTTTTAGATTTGGTGTTTGTAATTAATGTTGCAGGCAACATGCAGTCACGAAAATAGTGGATGAACAAACGCAGAACATTCCAGGTTGACAATCAACTAAAATCTTAAAATTTGTAAGAGATACTAAATCAGACTAGGAACTAATATCCCTGTACTTGTAAATATATATACTCTTAGTAAAGGTTATACTTACATGGCAATGGTGCTGCGTTGATGGAGGACGTTTTCACGACACTGTGTGGATTTTCCGAAGCACTGACTGTTGGTGCGTGTGATATCAGCCCTTCTGTCGGTGTAGGACTCGCTGCAGCCACCGATGAAGCCTTATACTCTTCTATAGAAGACTCAATGATATCTATAATAGTTTCAATCTTAGTTTTGTTTGCAGGTTTCTCATCAATCTTGTATTTGTCTTTCTTTTCAGCGTTAAAAGGCTCCTTTTTCTTATCTTTGTCTGGTTTCTTCTCAACTTTGGCTTTCTCGGTAGTAGTTTTTATTTCAGTAGTAGTTTTTGGTTTCTCGGTAGTTGTTTTGGGCTCTGTCGTAGTTTTTGGCTTTTCTGTGGTAGTTTTGGGTTTTTCAGTTGTGGTCGTTGGTGGTTCGGTGGTAGTTTTCTCTGTTGTAGAAATTGTTGTTCTTTCCGTTGATGTGGTTGTGGTACTTGTTGTTGTGGTGGTTGTAGTCGTACTGCTAGTGGTTTCAGGTGCTGTGGTTAGTTTGTTATCTTCTCTTTCGTTCTCTTCAGTAGTGTTAGTTACAGGTAGATCAACTAAAGGTACTGTGTCTTTGTCATCATGTACCAAATGATTTTCATGGTTTGTCTCATTTTCTGGATCTTCTTCTTCGTCTAATTGTGGGATATCTACAGGCATTGGTGGAGGAGTTGGCTTGTATATAGGAAGGCCAGGGTTTGGTCTTCTATTAGGTAGAGGTGGCCTTGGTCGAGGCCTCTGCCAAGGCGGAAGATTAGGCCTGTGGAACCCTGGTCTATGAGGATTAAGTGGTGGTACAATTTGCTCAGGCAAATTGACACCATGGTGAGGTCTGTCGAAGGGGTAAGGAGGGGGAGTTTTCGTAGGATGAAAGGCATGAGTTGGAGGCGTGATAGGTTTGTCGAACTCTGGTAAAGGAGCTACATCGGAGATTCGAGGTGGCCCTCTGTTGTTTATCCTCGAATTCATAGGTCTGCCTGGTCTGAGAAGCTGCGTGTTTGCTTGCACATTAACATTACCGTTTAGAAGCTTTACTATCCCTGTTATGATGTTTTGTATCTCCGTGTTTTGTCTTCCCTCATTAGGGCTGATGGTAGCATACATCGGCTGCACTGCAGTAGGCCGAACTCTGGGCCCCAAAGGTGGTAACGCCCTCGCCTTTGGAGCCCTCCTGGCTTCCCCCGGAAAATTAAACTCAAACCTATCTCCTAACTCTGAGGACATTACTACCTCATTTTCATGACTGAAGCCTATAGTTTTCGTTGGATGTATTTCATAATATTTCCTCTTATTGTGCAGTTCTAGTTCGTTGTCTATTTCATTATTGGACGATGGGATTTCGTCAAAATTGATTGATCTAGATTCCCTGTCGGTAGGGGCAGCAGACCTGGCTACTATAACATGCTTTTCACTTTCTTCATCAGTTATTATGTCTTCTGGTGTTATTTCATCTATATCGTCGTATCTGACGCTGGATTCTATTCTAAAAGCTAGGTTATCTGACTGGGTGGTCTGCAGTATAGCGTCTTGTGGTAGATCGACGCCGGCAGATTTTGGTGATAGTTGCGATATCGTGTAGATCTCTTCGTAACCTGAAATTAGAAGAGAAATACGCTTTTAGATTAGTCGTATAAATCACAAATATAAGTCTGGACTTGCCTTGTCGTTGAACAACACACTACACATATTGAGTTTTGGAATGAGCTTCCCTTTAGGTGTTTCCAGAGCGCTATAACATGGAATTCTTCAAAAAGCGAGATAACAGGGCACTTAAAGGTTGCGATGGGCGACTCCTCCGGTGTTGAACATGCATGTTTTTATTTTCAAGTACATGTCCATGAGCGACGAGCACCACTTTTCATCAGGGGGCCCGTTTCCTGTTAGCCACTTAGCTAATTTTAGCTTTGTTTTGTGACAGGCCGTATATTTTAACTAGAAAAGTAGCGCGAGACCCAGACATGGTTAGATCACTGTAACGGATATTCACGTCATAAACACCAGAACTGCTCTCTCACAATCTTACACGGCTTCTTCAGTGCCAGAAGAGCAGTTACCAGGCACGCTCATGATTGAGGTCTTCAGAATGGACCGAAACATGTCGAGCAGTATGCGGTTATTACGACGAGAGTGGTTACTCTAAATCTAAGTTTTTAGGGTTCCGTACCAAAAAGGTACAAAAGGTACCCTTATGGTGCGACTCTGTCTGTCTGCCTGTCCGACTATTAGAGCGCCATATCTCAAAAACTACTTACACTATCCATTTGAAATTTGGAATATTTATAAACATGGTCAGTCCACATGTATTGCACAGGAAATATATAAAAATACTTATATTTTTATTTTAAAAAAAAACGACGAATATGAGGTGTGTGGGGGGGGGGGGCAAAAGTTGAAAGGTCTAGTTACTGGGTCAAGTAGGATATCATATGAAAGAGCTTGACCTGTACATTTTCGGACAAAGTTTTTTATTGTGTATAGGAAAATGTGAAAAAAAAACACCATTCTCTCCTCTTTATCTCCGATGTTTACCGAACGAAAATACTGAAATTTTCACAATTTCTATAAATTAACATAAATATTACACGAAAAACCTGTACGAACAACGCAGTTGCGTTAAGTTTGCACCTCATTTGTATGCAATGCTATAGATATCAGGTGCAAACTTAACTCAACCGGTACCGGGTAAGGGGAAGTGAAAATTTGTAAGGAACCCTCGGTGCGCGAGTCCGACTCGCACTTGGCCGGTTTTCATTTTTAAAGGGCTGTCGCTGAGCGACCATATCGCCCTATTAGAACAACGAATAAAACGAAACACTTCCAACAAAAAGGAAACTTACAGACTAACCTATGTCCTAACCTAACTGCTAAGCCTACGTCGGTTAACTAGTTCTTCAGCTTCATCTGACATAGGAGGAGCCAAAATGCTGTTATAGTTCGGCTCTTCCCAGGTGAATTTTCCGCTTCGAGCCCTAATCTTTCAATCAAAGGCCTTTGTCTCTATTATCGCATAGCCGCTAGCTACCGAGTTAGCACGTGCCACTACAACATTCATATTGAAAAACAAACGGTATCGTCGCAGTATTAAGGTATAAAAGGTAAAAAATATGAGTGCCGTATTGCTTTGGGGCGGTCTATCGTCCTACACTACCAAAACGTAAAATCTAGAATATCAGTGAAATTAAATTTGAACTTTGATGAACGACGTCAAAGGATTTTTTGTCCATCTAAGGTTAAGTTAAGGTATAATTGCTGCCTGTGTGGTAACCTAAATACAGGGTGTAGATAATGCCGGCACGCCTCACTCTTACCGCACGCGATGACTCAGTTACGCGGTCGGGCTATAGAAGTATGGCGGACACGCTCCGCTTCAAACGATGTACTCTTTATAATAAAATTCCGAGTCATCATACTTAAGATTTAAATGTCCATTAAAATATGAAAGCGAGACGTCGCGGAAACCGCATCAAATGAAAGTGCAATAACTATTACAATATGCAAATAAACTAATAAATATAATAAACACAAAGTTAAATTGTACAATCAATAAATGTCACCTTTTTCCTTCGTTTTTATTAGGGTTCCGTACCCAAAGGGTAAAATGGGACCCTGTCACTAAGACTCCGCTGTCCGTCCCTCTGTCTGTCTGAGCGTCCGTCACCAGGCTGTATCTCAAGAACCGTGATAGCTCGACAGTTGAATTTTTCACAGATGATGTATTTCTATTGCCACTATAATAACAAATACTAAAAACATATGTCTGTCTGTCTACGTCAGTAACCAATATAAAATGATCGAACACCGCGTACATTTCGTTTAGGAGGAGGGCTCTGCTAACACTGGATATTCATAGATACCGCTTTAACTTCACTTATGAGCGACATAGTCACTCAGTGACAAAGCTCTTAAATAAAGAGAAAAAAAAAAAAACTTCACTTATGTATGTTTCCATGGGGTCTAAATGTCGCGTGACGAGACGACACGCCTAGATACAGTTTATACTTAGCGATGGCGTCACGAGCCCCCATTCCTAAACTTTAATGCAATTTCTCTTAGTATTTTTTTTAGTGTATTTACATCATAATGATGAAACCGGCAGAAAGAGTACGCTGCCTGATCATCAATATCATCATCTTCATTCTATTGTCTGTATCCTATTCACGCCCATTTACTAGAAACAACCCACACAATAGTTTTGCATTTATGGGTATGAATTGATTTAGAATTACATCTGAGTCGACTGTACAATCACGTTTGAAATGTATTATGTATGTATGTACTATCGCAATTTATATGGGACTGTACATCGGTAGCAGTTCAGATCAGTTTTTAAGTTTAATGGCTTCTGTCTTTTAGAACAATTTCGCCAGTGTCAAGGTTTAAAAGCCAGGGTACGCTTTTATATTACAAATAATTGAATAATGAGTTGATCTACACCTCAGACCAAGAATCCTATAGACTTGACAGCCAAATAATAATACCACTACCGAACGAGATGGTCGTATACAAATTATAAGAGTTACAGGGAAATATATTATTTTTTGTTTTTGTCATACTTTCACTTTTCCACCACTGCCACAACCGAGTTTGTGGCAAACTTCTAAACAAAACATTATTTGTAAAATTATCCGCCCAAATTACGTAGGTTCTTTATGGTAAGCTGTCAGCCATTTGAAACGTGTTCTTAATTTAGCTGCATAACAGTTATGTCCGCCCCTTAAAAGGATATACTAGCAGAAGGCCTTTTAGAAATTAGGTACTTTTAAAAACTATTGCTATCGCATCGCCTCAAATCCCCCGTATTACAGTGCAAAAAGGACAACTGCAGTTCGGAACGATCTGACCTACAAAAATTAGCGAAAACAGGGTTTCATAGTACCCTATTTCCTCTTCCAAAACTGGACTAATTTTAGTTTTCTTTCAGATATGTTATAACGAAGGCTTCAGCTATGGTTCTATGTTTTCCGTTTTTCTTTTATTTTAGTTAAATTTGTTTACTGAACGTGTGCTTATTATGGCGCAGGATGGTGGCATTTTTTGCTGTTTTAGAGGGCCTCTTATTCTTAAAATAAACAAATAAGAAAAATAAAGCATAATGCCATGCGGCACAGGTAAGTATAGATTATATTTATTTAAAAAAAATGCTCTAATACAATTATCTAGGGAGGAAACGGGGGATTACGTTTGTATGGAGGAACGGCCACTAGTATGTCCTGTTAAGGGTGTACGCTGATATCAAGTCTATAGGATTCTTGGTCTGAGATCCACACCGATTCATGTCGCGCGTCCAAGATGGACGACATGAATCCTACATCGGTAGCAGTGAAAGCACCGTCAACGCGATTACGTCAGCCTGTCGCGTTGTCACGCATTGTTCGCGACGACGCTGTAATCTTTGCATATGACAGCACAATTGCCGAATGTCGGATTATGACAGCGTTTCGGGAGCGATATGTGCGTGTGGAGCATAGAGTTTTCATTATTACAAGCTTTTATTTAAACTTCACGTATACACGGTGGAAAAAATCATCTATGGGCCCTGGAGGGGAACTACCTTAAATCCTTTATAAATAAAAAATAAAATACAAATTGTTTAATTCACACCATAAAGATCCATAAAAGTGTTAGTAACAATTGAGACTTACATGATTATGTTAGAATTACATGTTAAATAAATTAAAAGAAAAACTTTAGTTAGCTCATTTTACTGAAAGGAAACATTCCTATATTTTTTAAAAGAAACTAAACTGCATTCAGATATCTCATAAAATTCGCTTGTCTCACCGGGAATCGAACCCACTCAAAATTAAAAAATAAACCCTATATTATCCGCCACCCGAGACGTGAGCGTCTATTTTTTCCTTATTTTATTTTTTATGGAAACTGCATGAAAGTATGCGTATGTGAGCACAATTTATTGTCACATCTAACCAAGACACTATATGTAGTACGTTTCGCGTAAAAGCAAAGGAACTTTAATGTAATATAGAATTGCACAAAGTAACGCCTGAATATATCAATTATTTAAGGTTTTCAGTTTCATAAAAAAATGAGCATGCATGTGTATAATTGTGTATTAGGTAAAAGTTGGCCTCGGACTTTATCAACGCTCATAGATTTAGTCTATTTTAAATAATTAAATTTTTATTTAATAAATTTTACCCCTGCCTTAATATTTTGTATCTATTTCTGGAAGGTCTAAAAGATAATGGTGAAAATCTAATAACGAAATAAATTTTAGACTGTTCGGATTTTTCTTACTTCAATAAATGTTACACTATATGCGCATAGGTGAAAAATATTACATTAAACCTTAATGGAAATAACATACGCACCGTTATATCAGTAGCCTGAAATAATTAATACTTTTGTAATTTGAATTGAAAACATTTGAAAGATAAGATTCTAAATGCCTCATAAGCAAACCCCGTTTTCTTGTCGTACTGACGTTGCTTTTTCGTAGGGATTCAATGTTTTTTTTGAGACGGAGAGGCGGTCGCGTCTCGATATCGATGTTTATATTATGCATCAATGTGATTGATCTTTCGCCTCTTAAATCTCTGCTCAATATCAAATACAGTCGTGCCTGTTCTCTACCAAACGGACCCCATTTGAGCTGGCTCCGACTTTCCGGAATATGCCTGTAAAATTGACTGCCAGCCTTGAGCTTCTTGGTGTTCAGTTGACTGCCAATCTCAACTTCGGCCAATATATCGATATATTGTCCAAAGCAAAGACTGCAGCCAAAAAACTCGGAATCCTCTCCAAGGTTAGACGATATTTTTTAGAATAGAATAGAATAATTGTTTGACTTTGACTATTTGTCAGCGGCATACCTATAGATCATCATCATCATCATTTCAGCCATAGGACGTCCACTGCTGGACACAGACCTCCTCAATAGATTTCCACATCCGAATAGAGGCGACCCGCATCCAGCGAGTCCCCGCAACCCTAACCAGGTCATCCAACCACCTTGCGGGTGGCCTTCCCAAGCTGCGCTTGCCGGTACGCGGTCTCCGCTCGAGAACCTTTCTGCCCCAACGGCCATAGGTTAACTACGAACTATGTGCCCTGCCCATCCCACTTCAGTTTGCTTACCCTGTTCGCTATGTCGGTGACCTTGGTTCATCTATGAATCTCCTCATTTCTGATTCGATCTCATAGAAAGACCCGAGCGTAGCCCTTTCCATAGCTCGGTGAGTGACTGAGCTACCTATTGATATAATATTTTCTTCTGTTTCCGCGATTATTACTCATTGAAATAAAACAATTTAACGGATTATATCGCGTATATTATCTCATTTTAGTTCCCGACGTTTCGGAAGCTTTCCAGCTTTCCATGGTCACGGGTGGACTGAGAAAAACTCTGTCCACCCGTGACCATGGAAAGTAAAAATTGTTTTATTTCAATACCTATAGATAGTCAATAAAAAAAACATTCAACCCCTACTAAAAGGCAACGTCAGTAAGACAAGGAGTTTGCTCATAAGAAATGATTGGATTGTTCAAGTGAAATTGAAATGTAACGTAGAACCCATATCTACAATAGCAACATAACAGTCATAACTCGCATTGCTGATAAAGTATTAGACAGTAGAATCCGAACTATTCTAGGTTTCGTGCGCTATAAAATGGCGGTGAAAGTGGGAAACAATCGTGACTCCCAATCAGTGAAAGTAACGTTTTTATTTTTATTTTGGCGCAAATGAACAAGGGACTGAGCAAATATGTGGAGTTTATATACTATGGTTAATTGGATACGCTCACAGATTAACACGGTCTGCAGTGTTTTAGTGGGAGAAACCATAGCTTTCTTTACTAATACGAAACTTGGCGGCGAATTTTTTATTTGTACTTAAGTACATATAAAAAATAACTATTGCGCAGTCGGCCAAGAAATTGGTCTACGACTTTTCGACTCTATTTCATGTGCTTCGATTTTATTCGACTTCGTCATTCGACTCTATTTCAGGTTTAAAAGTGGCAGACCAATTTCTTGGCCGATCGAACAAAGACATTAAGACTTTATAATTAAAACACTATAAGACAAATGACTAACTAATAATCTTTCATGCACTTTCAGCGGGGGGCGAGGTAATAACTTACAGCACACTACGGAAATAATCTTATTTTTATAAACGCACCAATAAAAAAAAACACCTGCTAACGAACTAACAATTGATCGTATGTATAAACTAAACATCTATAAACTGAACTGCGATTTGTCGTATACTTTGGCAGAGGGGAATGCTTCTGTCCATCTCCAGAGGTTTAATGATTTAAAACTAAGTTCCACGGCCATTGAGAGGTTAAGGCCAAATTAGCCTCTAAGAAGTTCGGCGTGCTCAACAGATCGAGACGGTGGTATTTCTCTCCGGCCCACCGCCTACAGCTTTACAAGGCGCAGGTCCGCCCACATATGGAATACTGTTCTCATCCGTGGGCTGCAGCTCCCCAGTAACAGCTTCTCCCTCTAGCTAGACCTAGCGTTTTTGGTAGAAATTGACTCCTCTGGTGTTGCACGTGTCTATGGGCGACGGTGATCGCTTACTATTAGTCGATCCGTCTGCTCGTTTGCCCCCTATATCATAAAAAAAGTCGCAAAGCTGTCCTGTAGAGGTTGCGTTTTGGTTGAAAAGTGGTCCGTATCGTCCACACGGTTCCGATTGACGGCGAAATGTTGGCTCGTTTGAATAAGACTATTAAGTTTCATAACGAAATAATGATCTTTATTCTGTAAGTAGGCCGCAAGGGCACTTTTACAAGTGTGACTCTACGGCGTTTCCCAAGAGGAGACCACTGAGGAGAAGAAAGCCGAAACAAACTCAACAGTCCGTCATTTTTTCGAAATAAGTCTTATATTTATTACAATATTTGTACTTAGCCTGTCCTAAATATATGTTCTGAGTATAAACTCAATGCGTAGTTCTTCAAGAAAACATATCAAAACTTATAAAAGTAAAAAAAATATATAGAATATAAAAAGCAAAATAATGTTTTTTTATTTAAAACAACTTACATACGTTTGATATGCCACCTTATAAGAACCGTGTAAGTAAGTAAATTATTTGGTTTCTGTTTTGCACCATGCATTTTTGTCTATTAAATAGTCCTCTACCCTATAATATACAATACAAATTATCGCCCTAACACTTGGTTGTAGCTGTCGTATGGTTGTGGTATGTACCTCTGAATAGACCGTAAGAACGCAGTCTCTTGATTATACCTCGACTGACAGATGCATGACATTGTTGTGTGTGATATGAACGGTTGCGTGTGGCACGTGCTTTGTATGACAGCTACATGCTATCGGTGTCAAGTTGCTTTCAGGTTGTTATATACGAACGATGTGACAAACTTGTATTGTTTTATTACCTCACAAGTAGGTGCCTGTAACTTCATCCGCGGTAAGAAAAAAGTCATAACCCTCTTTTCATTGGTCAGATCTTTGTACAGTCAGGTGCAAAAAGATATTCACGATTACTCCGTTCAAAAATATCTTCGCTATTAGACTAGAAGATATTTTTGAACGGACTAAACTGTGTGTATATCTTTTTGCAGCTGACTGTAACAAAAATGTCTAAAAATCTGGTCAGCTGCTTTGATGTGATGCCGCAAAGAAATATAGTCAATGTTTTGAATTTCGACATATGTTAATTAATACCCCCTTACCTCTACTCTGTATAGCCTATCTAGTAATCCATACTAATATTAATAATATAAATGCGAAAGTAACTGTGTGTCTGTTAACTCTTCACGCTGAACTAATTTAGATAATTTGGAGAAAAGAAAGGATCCCCCAAAGACACATACATACAAACATACAAAAATACTATAAATATATTTTTCGATTCATTAACCTTCTAATAATAATAAACCCGTGTAACTATTTTTATGGAAATATCTTCAATGTTTAATTTTTACTCAACAGATATTTGAACTTTCCAACTTTATAATTATAACTTTTATTGCAATTAATTAAGCATAAAAAATCTATGGGTAAAAAAAATACAAAATTGAGGACCGCTCCTTTTTTTGAAGTCGGTTAAAAATACAGACAAAATCGATCCGATTACTTTCAACCGGTTAAGTATTTGTATTTCGTGTAGGTATCTCTTTAAATCCAAGCGGTCATTTTTAAAAACGGGTCTTTTGCTCCAAAACGTTTACTAGCCTATACAATAAGAATCAACCCGTCAAGCGGCATCTTATAACGGTCGGGCCTACATACTGCCGCGCCTAGCCTTCGTAACATGACTTCGATGGAAACGTGACGTCACAGAAGGGAAGTTCATGGAATGTGATGGGTTTTCAAACGTCTTTTCTGGTAATTACAAATATTTAGCCGTATCACCGAGACGAAGATCATGACGAGTGTCCATGCAGCACCCACCCGAGTATAGTTGATAGCTCGGTCCTCGAAGTTGTCAACGAATACGACTATCTAGGACAAACAATCCAATTAGGCAGGTCCAACTTCGAGAAAGAGATCAATCGACGGATTCAACTCGGATGGGCAGCGTTGGGGAAACTGCGAAGTGTCTTCGCGTGCAGGATACCTCATGGCTTGAAGACGAAAGTTTTCAACCAGTACGTATTACTGTGATGATGTACGGAGCCGAGACGTTGTCTCTAACTATGTGTTTCTTAAGGAAGCTCAAAGTCAATCAGTGAGCTATGGAAAGCGAGGCTCGGAATCTCTCTACGAGGTCGCATCAGAAATGAGGAGATTCGTACACGAACTAAGCAAACTGAAGTGGCAATGGGCAGGGCACGCATACTTCGATGAACCAATGGCCGTTGAGGCAGAAAGGTTCTCCAGTGGAGACTGCATACCGGCAAGCGCAGCGTGGAAGGCAAGGTGGTCGGACGACCAGCGGGCCTATGATGGTTGCGTTTGTCACGCGATAAATAAGTGACATAGCTGCCGTCACCTTCTGACACTTACGTGAGTGCGAGAGTGACAGGCGCGTTATCATATCATTTATCGCGTGATAAACGCAACCATCATAGGCCCGCAGGTTAGGGTATCGGGGACAAGCAGGTCGGGGGTCGCCTCTATCCGGCCCATGTGGAAATGTATTGAGCCTGTGTCCACCAGGGGACGTCATATAGCTGAAATGATGATGATGATCACCAACACCGCTGGAGTGAATCCTCGCTAATGCAGACAGGTTACAAACCGGGCTCTCCATCACTCCTCCTTACCACGGTCGAGGATTCAATAATGTATAATTACCCCTTCTTTCTACTCAATGATTTGTTCTACCATCTCCATAAACCGGATGATAGATACCAATGGTAGCGTCTGGAATTCCTTTGGCCATGGGTACCCAACACCAAATTCCTTCATTCTCTATCTGGCGAGGGCATGACATTCACATAGTATATGTTCCATTGTTTCAGCCTCTTCACCGCACATTCTACAATCCGTGTTGTCAGTGAGTGGAATAAATTGTCGCCGGCAGTATTTCCGGATCGATGCGACCTTCAAGCCTTCAAGAAAAGAGCGTACTCCCACCTGAAAGGCCGGCAACGCACTTGTGACTTCTCCGGTGATGCAAGTGTCTATGGGCGACGGTGGTCGCTTACCATCAGGCGACCCGTCTGCTCGTTTGCCTCCTATGTCATAAAAAAAAGTCCTAGTTTGGCCAGGAGTCCTTTGACTCCGAAGTGCCCATAAACACCCATTAAGGTGCGTCCACATTTGTATCATTTGCCCGTATCAGATCATCGTCGCGTGGCATGATCGCGTGTCACGATCACGCGTTTGGACGTTGCGCCGATCGGATCGCTCGAAATCCATTTTGCTACGCGTATCACACAGTTATATAGGACGAGTACGGCATGATCGGCGCGCCGACAGTAAGCGTCCACGCAGCGCGATACGCAGTCATGCTACGGCACGGTGATCGGATACGAGCAAATGATACAAGTGTGGACGCACCTTTATGATTCTGAGTTGTCTTTTGCTGTTCTTTGCTTTCATAGTGGTTAATTGCTGTAAGGTTCAAACCCTAAAGCCATGACTATGAACTATACCGCCGTAGAGTTAACACTTTCGCAACCGGCATTTACGTAGCGCTACGAAACCAATAACATGGGGAAAACCATATGTAGCGAAAACATGTTAAGAGCAGAGCGCCCGCCGAGGGAGCTCGTGGCGCGGTCGTGAATGTATGTACATATTTGTGTTCGCATGAATCGGTTCGTTAACACTAGTTGACCAGTTACCATTAACAGTGTTGTTTATTTCTTCATTATCTATTTTTAATGATATCTATGCCGCCATTTTGCCCACTGGAGCGTGCGCGATGATTTACACTGCACTCTGCACAGTTAATTGTCTGCGCGTACGCATACAGTTAGCTTAACCGCTGCGCCGTTCGGGTGCCAAATAGTGCGTTTAATTATGGGCATGGTTAATTGTGTGGATGACACAATGCAATAATATGAGTGAATTATTGGGATGTTGATTGTACCCAAATAAAAATATATGCGAAGCGAAATGGCAGTTTGTATGATAGGAATCCTAAAAAAGTTCGATTCGTTGCGTGTCACTTGTTTTATGAGCCTTTAGTGGGGTGGGAAAGTCCATTTTTAAAGTGTGACAATATTAATAACTAATAATACCATTCCACAACCCATGTAACTTATGATAACTTATGTTATGAAACCGTTTAAATAAAAGCAATTTTATACATAGCTGCAGAACAGATCTTAATTTCCCCATACAAGGTAAGAACGTGTAACGTCGCATGTTCAAGGCTTTTAATATGGAGCGTTTTTTGGGAAAGTCCAAAAATGAGATTTTACAATTGTTATATCTCAGTGTAGTTTTTTCACCAATGCTTCTATTATTGAGAAGTCGTTCTATAACATAACAAGAAAACAAGTAGCGTCCATCTTCCATGCAGTAGCTGGCATATTTTGTATTTATTATTTATATGTAATATATATATATATATATTGTATATCATATATAGTATAGGTATAAGCAATTATGTATGCATTATTTGCTTGTGTGTCCTAACGCTCTCAGTACTGAATGTTTTTCCCCACTGCACCATTTTTATTCTGTTTGGCCCTAAGGTTGACTGGTAAAAAATGCCTTTTGCCATTATGTTCGCCCTTCGTACTTACTTTTGTTTTGTGCAATAAAGTTTAAATAAATAAATAATTAAAAAAGGAAATAATTTGTCAAAAATTGTCAACATCACAACTACATGCAGTGTTTGGTGGTGGTTCGATATTATAGTATGGCGATGGCGGCACCTCACTGCTCCTTTTTACTACCTTTTAACCGGCTCCCAAAAAAAGGAGGAGGTTCTCAATTCGTCGGGTTTTTTTTTTTTATACAAGGTACGGGCACGTGGATAGGGCGAGGAACCCGAAAGATTGCGGTCAAATGCCCATCTATCGTCAAAAAAAAAATTAAAAAAATCAACCGCGCATTCCTTATGTCATGAGGAGTAAAAAATATTATATGAACCCTAGTCCAAACGACCTAGTTTGGAGATATCATGTAAACTATTTACTCTGATTACTAAAGTGCATTAAGGTGCGTCCACACTTGTATCATTTGCTCGTTTCCGATCACCGTGCCGTGGCATGACTGCGTATCGCGCTGCGTGGACGCTCACTGTCAGTGCATCGATCATGCCGCACTCTACCGATATAGGTGTGTGATACGTGTCGCAAATGGATCTCGAGCGATCGGATCGGCGCAACGTCCAAACGCGTGATCGTGACACGCGATCATGCCCCGCGACGATGATCTGATACGGGCAAATGATACAAATGTGAACGCACCTTTATGTTGCCAAGTATCGCGTCGCTATTGACAGACATTAAAGTGACAGCTACAGCTTAATAAAGTCATCCCTTAATGGAAAATAATTTTCATAGAGTTATCCAAGTTTTATGTACAAAAATCGACAAAACTAGATTTTTTTTGCTGAATTTGACTTGTCACATATAACATTTTTTTTTCTCTCTCCTAATGGCCTCAGAAATGCATAAAATGTTCCCTTGTATTTAAAAACTATTGGCTCTAGTGTTAGGCAACTTACAAAGAACGCGAGACAGCTTTGAATTTTATGTAATACACAATTTACTTAAATAATGAAACTTTTATATCCCAATTTATACCTCCAAAGATTACCAAATTCACGTCATACAGACCTTTAAAGGTGTTGCAATTTTATATATGCGACTAATATTAAATTGAAACATTTAATGTCACACCACTGGTATAACCAGGCAATTATAAAATCGGACCCAGGTATCGGACATGGTATTCCAAATGTTTGTCCACTTGCACGCCAAAGGCTAATGGACGTAACAGCCCGACTCCTGCGCATCGATAATGCGTTTATCTTCTATGGTCGAAGCCTCGTCTTCAAGGACACGCGGTCAGTTGCCTCGCGAGGCGTCCGAATAGGTCGATACATAACGGTTCATCTATGGCAAGATTTGATGTAGCTTAGCGTGAAGAATTGATCTAAGCAAGCTAAGTTTATTCATTTTTAAGCCCCCACGAAAGAAAGAGGGGGTTTGTCCGAAGGGTTCGTATATCTTATACAAGCTTTTGCCCGCGACTTCGTCCGCCTTAAATTCGTTTTTCGCAGATAAGGGTATTTTTACGGGATAAAAAGTAGCCTATGTCCTTCCCCGGGCCTCAAACTATCTCCATATCAAATTTCATCCAAATCGGTTCAGCTGTTTAAGCGTGAAGAGGTAACAGACAGACAGACACACTTCCGCATTTATAATATTAGTATGGATCTGTCTACGGCTTTGTAAGTCCAAAACCGATGAACTAATTTCGATTAAGTTCTTTTTGTTTGAAAGATGACTTCATCGTTAGTGTTTTAGCTACCGTTCATGAAAATTATTAGAAAATTATATTTCTCGATGTTTTGTCGGGGTTTTTTTTTAATTTTCCTGATACTGTCAAATTGCAGACTGGTTAAATTCTCTTCAAACATTGCTAAAAGCACTTCCCACCTAACCGCAATATCATAATGTTTTGAATTTTTTCACAACTTAAATTTTAAAGTAAATGATATTGTATTTAGGTCAGTCCAAGAAAAAAAGATAGCCATGACATTACGAACAATCTAGTGAGGCCACAAAAGACCATGCCAAAGCCAACTTCACGCGATACAAATACAAGCAAACCACGTGTGTGAAGTTGTCTGATTTGTCAAAACCATGCCAAAAAAACGGCTTCACAAGATTGTTCGTAATGTCATGTCTCCTTTTTTTCTTAGTCTGAGGTATTTAGTTGTTTGGTTTTATTTTAGTGTTTTCGTACATGAATGCGCGAAACGAATCTCTGAAAAATAGAATTTTGTTTTAAGGTATAGGTAGGTATGGTTGTCCTTGGTTTCGCAGGTACAGTAAAAAAATACACGTGAGGACACCTTGTACGCCATCAGCGTGACCATGATCAGTCGTGAGGTTTTCGTAACCCCCCCTCGGAGCCTCGCGTGATATCTGTATGAACCCCTGAATATAAAGGTTAACAATATCTAACTGACCAACGGTCGCCAGGCACGTGTCTGGATTAAAAGTTAGAGAACGCTTGATTCCAGGTATTTTGGGCAAAGCAGTGGTAGAAATATTTTACTGACCGTTAACAACTTGCAGCAGTATGGCGAACAGCACCGCCCCGCGGCACACGGTCCGCCATTTTGTCGCTCCGGCGGCCATCTTGTGTGCTCAGTGCTCTATGGTCCATCCGATCTGCATCTCTGCTCGGCCGGTCACATTTGTTACTGGAATAAAAATAAATAAATATTAGGAGTCAATTTCAGACAAATCCAACTAGACATCCATGGTAAACTCAATAAGGCTTTTTTATAAGTAAGTATTAGACGACGATATATTTATAAATATTATAAAGTTGTACCAATGCAATGTCTCTTTACATTGACGATATTGTCAAGAAAGTATGTGATACACGTACTATTTTGTGTATGTTTGTATGTGTCGTTGAGGCTTCATCACACCAAAACGGCTAAACAGATTTCAACCATTTTTAGTACACGGGTAGCTGGTCATCCATAAATGGTTTTATGATACTTTTTAGTCGACTACGCTGAATAAAATAGAGGTTCATGCTCTTTTCTCATAAAGGTGCGTCTACATTTGTATCATTTGCCCGTATCAAATCATCGTAGCGTAGCATGATCGCGTGTCACGATCACGCGTTTGGACGTTGCGCCGATCCGGTCGCTGGAAATCCATTTGCTACGCGTATATACACACTTATATCGGAAGAGTGTGGCATGATCGGCGCGCCGACAGTGAGCGTCCAAGCAGCGCGATACGAAGTCATGCCACGGCACGGTGATCGGATACGAGCAAATGATACAAGTGTGGACGCACCTTAAGCTGACGAAGTTGCTTGCACAGGCCAATAGATAATTATAGATATATATTTATCCTAGACTCGGTAACAACCAGCTTCACTTCACTATCCAAAAGTAGTTTAGAAGTGATTGCTGTTTCAGACTGCCCTGTTGGTCATCTCTTCTTAAATGTTACATCTTTAGATTTATTTGCACCATGATGTGCTGTACGACATGAAAAGTTTTTTTAGGAAGATTTTTTTTTTGTTTTTATTTACGATAGACAGGAATTTGACTGCAATCTCACCTGTTCTTAAGTGAAGATGCGGCCGAGGATGTATAATGCCCGTCTAGAAACAGCGTATTGGATACAAATAAAGAAATGATTTTTGAGGATTTAATTTGTAGGATGTTAATATTTTTGTTGCTGACTGTACCAGGTATAGTGGCACATAGTAGTTCTTCTTCGACATGTGAAAGGATCAGATAGTTAAAACTATTTTTTAGGGTTCCGTACCTCAAAAGGAAAAAAACGGAACCCTTATAGGATCACTCGTGTGTCTGTCCGTATGTCACAGCCATGGTGCTCCAAAACTACGGGACCGATTGAGTTGAAATTTGGCACACATATGTAAGTTGGTGACCCAAAGATGGCCGTGTAACGTAAAAAAAATAATTTTAAACATTGGGGCCACCTTAGGGGGGGGTGGGGGGGGGTGGGGGCTGTATATTAGAAAATATTAAAAAAGGTTTTAAAAACTATATCGTGTGACATATGAAATGAAAGTTCATTGTGAGAATCTCAAATATAATATTTTTATGATTTTTAAATAAATCATTTTAAAGTTATTTAAGAAAATACACGACAATCGACCCCTTTATCTCCGAAATACTAGGCCTAAATTTAAAAAAACATGCAGAAAATATTTCTTTACTCATACATAGTTTACGAAAAACCTATAAGAAGTCTATGGTATTTAATAGTAGATTGTTTGACAAGGGGCTAAAATAAGCCATTATGAGACGAAGTGATTATTTGGATGAGCTCACGACATCAGCGAAGACAAATATGTCATAATGGCTTTTAGTCACGTGTTAAACACTCTGTTTTTCACTTCGACTGCGAGAAAATAAAAAAGACTTAACATTAAAATTGTATATTTCATGAAAAACTAAAAGTACAGTTTGAGCAATTCTGATCAGGTTGGTTTGTATGTTTTTAATTATTCGTAAGGAGTATGTAGCTGGCCGCAAGTTTTTTTTTCAGTGTCATAGAAATTTGGGATTATATGGCTTTCTTTTAAACCCTAGGGGCTAAATGTACTATTTTAGTCTCGCTTCGCGAAGCTAATATGACGTAATTTTTGAGCAGGAGAAGTGAAGAATAACATAGATTTTTTCAAAAAACATTTCTGAATTTCGGTTGCGTTATCTTATCTTATTACCATGGGGTCCTTACGGATACACTTCGACCCAGTGGGATCGGTTGCGTTAAGTTCGCACCTCATTTGTATCCGACGCCATATTATTAGTAATGAATACAGTCGTGCGGAAACCTTTATGCGCTAGTCCGACTTGCACTTGGCCGGTTCTTTGTGATATAGATACAAATATCAAAAAAATAACACGATTGGTCTCGCACGTGGTCACACCAAGAATTGAACCTGGTACCTTTGGATTACGTGTCCAACGTGTTAACGTCTCCACTAGGGAGCACTGTTTTTTTTGACAGTGCGTTGCTACCTAAGTAGTATAATAGTCACAAAGAATCCACTAAAATCACTATTCACGCTAACTGTACCACCATATAACCTTGCAAAATAAACCTACGCGTAACAATTCCAGGTATTTAGGCACACTTTGAAGCCTTATAAATAAACAAACGTACGCGGTATAAAAGTGGGGCAGCCGCCCGTTGAATAATAAACGGATAACAGTCCTGCGTGCGCGCATACTGGAAGTGGCCTGCGGCTAATAGTAAATGACTCGATATTGGAAACTACATTCACAATCATTGAAGGTTAGACAAAAACAGTTATGGCTGACAGACACGTGATCCTACCTACCTAAATAAAAACTACTAGGTAGAACCGCACAAAAAAGTAAACCAAAATTTGAATACACATGAATTATAACAAATGCCTATAATATATATAAATAGATATAATACTAGTAACACTATACAAATATATATCGATAAAGTGACCTCTAAATAGTCCGATTCACTCTTTTTTTTATATCTTCAATGTACAAACATATTACTTTTACAACTATATAATAGTCCCTACGTATAGATATGCCAGGTACTTTGGTTCTCCTACTGGTTTTATCAAATCTTATGTAATTTTCATTAAATCAGAAAACTGCTGCTACTGTGTTTTAGCTAAATCTGGCTTGGACGTGGGTTCAATCTCGGGTCTTTTGCAAAAGAAATTCAGCAATTTGTGTATCAAGTCTTTTGCGAAAGAAATTCAGCAATTTTCGTATCAAGTCTTTTGGGAAAGAAATTCAGCAATCTGCGTAATAAGTAGGCCTTTTGGGTAAGAAATTTAGCAATTTGCGTATCAGGTCTTTTGCGAAAGACATTCAGCAATTTGCGTATCAGGTCTTTTAAGAATGAAATTCAGCAATCTGCGTAATAAGTAGGTCTTTTGGGTAAGAAATTCAGCAATTTGCTTATCAGGTCTTTGTGACAGAGATTCAGGTAATTTGCGTGGGGTGATCGGGTCTTTTGCGTAAGTAACAGCTAATATGCGTAAATAATTATGGTCATCTGTGTATCAGGTACTTTGCATTTCTGGTCCTATGCGTCGGAAGGCTCTCGAAGTCGAAGGTGTCGAAGCGTTCAAATTCTCAGAGATTCTTTTTTTTTATCCCTTATTCTTGTCATTTCATAAAAAGTGGCTGATTTGTTTGATCTGTCCGGACACTAGCCTATTTTTCTTTACGATTTTACAAGAATTCCTGTAAGCTGAGCGTATTTTTAACAAAATTTCATTGAAACAAATGCCCATTATAATAAATATTACGGGACGTTACGGGTGAATGTTCAAACAAATCGAACTAGTCCCAAGGAGGGCTCAATAAGGTCTGATAAGGCTTGAGTACTAGACGACGATATATTTAATACAAATATTTATTTACTTCTTAAACATCTAAAAATCCAATGTTTACCTCTGCTTATTCGAATGTTACTACATGAGATGACATGCCGTGTCATTACCGAACAAATCTTTCATGCATTTTAGCGGGGGGTGAGGTAAACACGTACAGCACACTACGGAAATATTCCTTTTTCTACAAACGCACACTATTAAAAGAAATTACTAACGAAAAAAAAATACCCACACACTGACAATTTATTGTATAAACCGACCCACGATTTCGTGGTTACTTTGGCAGAGGGGAATTTATTTATTAAATGTACATAATTAGCACTAACAGATATACCTTAATACGTGCTAATTGTTAGTTAATACATTATACATGAATTATGATTATAAGAACGATTATTTTAAACATTAGATCCATTTCAATTCAATCCATTTGATTCATAAAATATAAATATAAGGATTAGATACTGTTAGCCGTTACTACTGTTTCTAAGTAGCGGAATGTATGAGAATATTTATTTATTTGTAAAAAAGTGTGTGATATAAATGATCTTAACTAAAGCCAGATTCTCTACTTCCTGTCTATTAATCAAAAGTACAATACAAATTTATCCGTATGGCATAATCTGTATTTCTGTGTATCTGCGGTGTGCAATAAAGATTATTTGTATTGTATTGTATCCAATACTCAGGAACAATTTATGCTCCTTTAAATTATTTTCCCTTACCGGGATTTCAACACAAGACCTTCAGCTTCGCAGGCAACGTTACTCCCGCTGAGCTAAACCGGTCGTCATTATGGATACATACTAATCCAGTATATCTACATCTTCGTGTTATGGTTTCTTAAGCACACGTCAACTCGTGCGTATCTTTAGCTGTACATGTATGTGCTGGCACATCATTGGCCGATTGGATAAGTTGTACTGTTATCCTAGCTACATGTAATGATTAAATTTTTAATTAAAACTGGGTTTTCTTGCGGGTTTACTCGTGTGAGAAACCTTTTTTATCCTTCAGAAACCTTATATTCTTCGGAAACCTTAGAATGCACTAGAATTAATATTAAGTATATATAAGTTAATTTACAGCTGACTACAATATAATAGTTTATTTTTTATAACCTTGATATCAAATTTGTTCGTGATCACGACAATCGATTGTATAATTTTTTACTTTGGTCTATATGATAAGAACATTAAAAAAAGTCATGACATTGAGACCTAACATAAAAAAATCGTGCTAATCTGAACAGACCATTTTTTTTTTCGTTCGTCCTTCTGGACAGGCTAACTGCCTCTCGTCTTCAATTTTTTTTTTTTCCAAAGTGTAAATCCGGTAAAAATATTTCTTCAGATTTTTCCTCTTATAGATACTGTACAGAGCAAAGTAAAAACGTATATAGTCGATTGTCGTGAAGGAAACGTCCCTTCCAGGATTTAAAAACCGGCCAAGAAGAAAAGGAAGAGCAATGCCCCTTAACACAGGTATTACATTTACTTAAAAAGCGGTCACTAGCGCACTGTAAGATTAGTACCTACTAAAGGTGCGTCCACATTTGTATCATTTGCCCGTATCACATCATCGTCGCTTGGCATGATCGCGTGTCACGATCACGCGTTTGGACGTTGCGCCGATCGGATCGCTCGAAATCCATTTTGCTACGCGTGTCACACAGTTATATCAGACGAGTAAGGCATGATCAGCGCGCCGACAGTAAGCGTCCAAGCAGCGCGATACGCAGTGATGCCACGGCACGGTGATCGGATACGAGCAAATGATACAAGTGTGGACGCACCTTAAAAATACAAATAAATTATTTTTAATTTTTTAGTGTAAGGTACCGCGGCCGATACTACAAAAAAAATGCGCTATAGATGAAAAAAATACGATGTGATGATAAAGTAAGTATCTTAAGAACACTTACGTCCTTTTCTTAACAAGCTCAGTTATCAGCAATAACTCAAAAATGGTATATCCAAATCATGTTGAACTTTGTAAATTTTTTCATATATTTTGGACTTACGGTTTAAAAGAGACACAAATTTCGGAGCGGTTAATTTCAAAGACCTGCACTAAATCAATAAATATTTTAGAAGCCTTTAAAGTGTTTTCAGAAGAACTGTCGAAATATGGTGATGTTTGCGGATATATATTTTTTCAGCTGTTACATGTATCGAGTGCCCTCTTAGAAATATTTAATTTTGTTATTTCACTACCAAACTAAGTAGCGGCTTATACAACACACCTATACTCCAAATTTATCTCCCGTAATATTTTCTTCTGTTTCTGCGATTATTACTGATTTAAATAAAAGAATTTAACGAATTATATCGCGTATATTATCTCATTTGAGATCCCGACGTTTCGGAAGCTTTTCAGCTTTCCATGGTCACGGGTCCACCCGGTTAAATTACATCTCGTAGTTTATGAGTAAAACGCCTGTGACATACGGATGAACGGACATAAGGGTTCCGTTTTTGGCATTTTGGATACGGAACCCTAAAAAATGACATAAGTTCCACGTCTATACTTGAAGAACTAGAATTTGCTGTGGCTAAGGTATTTGTTATTTTTTTAGCCATACGAAACGAACGATTACTGACGATTTCAAAGTACTGACGTAGGTGACCCTAAAACGTGCCACAATAGCTGCGAATCCGGTGACTCGACCCGGAAGCGTTGCCCAAGTCATTGCGTGTGCGCAACGCTACGCGCATGTCATAGGGGGTGTTACGAAATACGGGGTATCCCTGTAGTGTACGCAGCTTTTTATGAAATTAAACGCTGCTCGAATTTGAACTCGGGGATATCCTTTATGGAGAATAAATTGTCTTGGGTAACAATGGACGTCATTATTGACGAAGCGAGCGTACCGAGCGAGGCGTCTCCGTTTCAGCTTGGGCAAATACTTTCGTATGTCTGGCTGGCTGTTCTCCTCTACAGATCGCATTGCTCAACCGATTCTCGTAAAATTTAAAATAGTATTTCTCTATCGTAAAGAAAGTATTCTATAACTATTTGTAAATAGTAGCGGTAAAACATACATAGGTAAGATAGGTATTTTCAATAGGTATTATATAATTAAATAACAATTGGAAGGTGCACTTCGTTCGCGGAGGAGAAAAAGTCATAACCCCTCTTTTTTCTTCAGTGTAGTCGGGTAAAAAGTATACCCGTGTAACTACCGAAAGTAATTGTAATCCGTTTACCTGATTTGGCGTGATGAAGCAAACAACGACACATACAAAATATATGTATATATTTAGGTTCAGTGACCTCAAAACTCCAAATCCGTCCGCTAGAGTGAGAGAGTCAGTTGCAATATTTTTTTTGAAAATATGTTCAATGTACAGACATAAAATTTTATTTTTACAGCTTAATAATATTATAGAATAATTATGGGTTTTTGTTGTCGATTCAGTTTTTGATTTTTCTTCAAAATGGCGGTTTGGAGTTGAATGACTCTCGAGGTATAGAGCTCACAGAACCACTATTTTATCTATGTATGTAAACACTATTGAACATGTACATAATAATCAGTTAGAAATACAATCAAGTTAGATGATGTAAGTATAGATCTTTATCGCTATTAAGGGATCGCTTCCGGTAGGTGACCCGAAACAGATGACAATCGCTACGAATCCGGTGAGTGGACCCCGACGCGTTGCTTAAGTTGTTGCGTGCGCGCAATGCGCTGTCACACAGAGTGTTACGAAATCGGGGGAAACCCAGTGTTGCGCGGCTTTCCATAGAAATTCAAAAAGGCGTTTAATTTAGATCGATGTTTAACTGGAAATCATTGAAGGAATACATTAAGTATACTCGTGTCTCATCCTCTAGATTAGTAACTTACATTTTTATTCAACACACTCGAAGGCGCTCGCAACTTCATTCGTGGAGGAGAAAAAGTCATAAACCCTCTTTTTTCTTTACACCTAGCTACCCGTGTATCAAAAATAGTTAAAATTTGTTTAGCCGATTTGGCGTGATGAAGCCACAACGACACATACGAACATACAAACATAGGTACATACAGTCCGCAACAATCATTTATTTTTGTAAATACCTTCAATGAACAGACATTTTATTTTTACAACTTTATAATAAAATAAAAAACCGGCCATGTGCGAGTTGGACTCGCGCACCGAGGGTTCCGTACAAATTTTCACTTACCCTAACTTTAACTCAACGCGGTACCGGTTGAGTTAAGTTTGCACCTGATATCTATAGCATTGCATGAGGTGCAAACTTAACGCAATCGGGTTGTCCAAATAGGTTTTTTGCAAATAAAAAAAAAAGGTAGTTAGAGACTTGGCTATAATTTTCGTGTAATATTTATGTTTATTTACACAAATTGTGAAAATTTCAAAATCTTCGCTTGGTAAACTTCGGTGATAAAGGTGCGGGGGGAATGGTGTTGTTTTTCACATTTTCCTTAATAAAACAAAAACTAATCACACGAAAAAAATAAAAATTGACCAAAAATTTACAAGTTAAGCCCTTTCATATGATACCCTATTTGACCCAGTAGCTAGACTTTTAATTTTTGAATATGACCTGACCATGTTTTTTAATATTCCAAATTTCAAATAGTAGTATAGTAACGTTAGTAGTTTTTGAGATATGGCGCTCTAATAGTCGGACAGACAGAGTCACACCATAAGGGTTCCTTTTGTACCTTTTTGTTACGGAACCCTAAAAATAAGTAAGTAGTATAGATATCGTCGCCTAGGACCCATAGTACAAAGCTTTGCTTAGTTTGGGACTAGGTCGATTTGTGGAAGATTGTCCCTGATATTTATTTATTTATTATATTTATTCTCCCGGTCGAAATCACCATATTTATGGCAACCTTAAACTAAGCTAATGCTTGCGTTTATTTAGGATGTCCGCTTGTGATTCATCTTGCCAGATTGGGGGCAGATTGCGAGTTGTCGACACCGAAGCTTGACGCAACGCAAGGTATAGCTAAATCTATGTTAGGTATTGTCAGAGAATATGGAACTTATGGCTTTCTTTTGATGGAAAACTCATGCTTTGAAAATGATTGATTTAGTCCGGATGCAAAAATTGCCGAGAAACCGCGTTTACTGTGTGGAACTTTAATTACCCGACAACGGCAAAGCCAAAAGGAAGGGTTATGATTTTAACAGTGTACCTACTGAATGAACTCTTCTGCATCACTAGTAATATTGTCTACAAAAAAGCTTGATTTCAAAGTTGAGTGTTTTATAGATTTGACAGAATTTAACAATGTGTTATGTAGGGGTAGGACATGCAAGGATGGTTATAAGATATTTTTAACCCGACTAAACTGCTATATATAACTAAACATACATATAGATTTGTCACATAACTCGAAGTGACTCCGGAACTATGCATATTTCTAGTTAATTTGGTCGACGTAACTGTTTCTTCTAGTAATAAAACGGGTACTTAAATAACGAGTTCCTAATGATAAGAAACCGTTAGGTTCGTCGACCCCAAACCTGTCAAATTGCTGTTATATAAACAACACATATGTAAATTATGCTGTCCCAGTCATGCAGATGAGGAGAAATTTCTAATTTATTTTTATTACATAAGATTTTTATTTTTTTAACACGCTTTTATTAGGTCGACCTGTTTGTAACTATGTAATGGAATCTAAGGTAACTATTTTAACCATCTTCCAAGGATCGTGAAAATTGGCAGCTGTATGTAGTTCTGATGACAATACAATAATATGGTACCGTCGAATTGATCTGATGATGGAGCCGGAAGATATGAACTGGATTTGTTACAAAAAGTGTTTTTTTAACTATTTTTTTGTTTTTATATGAAACATCCACTGCATTACAAAACATATCAATAACAGAGCTTCGAAATTTCGAATGAATACTAAAGCCAATAACAGATGTCCTCAGTCTCAGATATACAGTCAGTCGAGCCAGAATATCGGTATAACTATAACACACCATGCACACGTACTTTAAATAAAAGTGAAAACGAGAAAATCTGCACACTCAGTGTGCGCGTGTATCTGTGTGTGTCATCATCTCCCTGCCCTTATCCCACTTATGGAGGGTCGGCACAACATGTTTTTTTCTTCTATTCATCTCTTTTATTCGTCATTTCAGCACTTACTCCTTTCTTTCTCATGTCCTCTCTCACACAATCCATCCATGTGTATGCGTTTGTAAGTATATGGGTGCAAAATACAACGACGAACTCCAATTTTACCCACCTTGCACTATAAACAATTGAATACGGTTTTTCAAGACTTTTCAATAGCTAAAGAAATTGCAAAAAACTCTTCGGAGCATCAGAGCGGGCTCCTATTTCACCCAAAGGTTAATACAAATATATATAGGTTAATACATTGCGAGCGTTCTGGGGACGATGCCTCAGAAGGGTTCTATACTGGGAAACTCCTTTTAAAAAACAAAAATAAACGTGCCAGCGATTCTTGAACCAAACGGAATCTCTAGAGATGATGGCAAGAGGCCCGGCGGGATGTATCTGGTCCCGTGGACGATAGGTCGAGTGCTGGTGTGGGACGCTACTTGCGTTGATACACTGGCACCGTCACATCTGCCACGGACCTCAGCAAAGGCCGGCGCAGCGGCGGAGGTGGCCGAAAAATGTAAAAATTCAAAATACCAGGGTCTCGGATCCCAATACCATTTTATGCCATTCGGCGTCGAGACCCCGGGCCCGTGCGGTCCATGCGCCTGGCTCCTTTTCAAGGAGCTATCAAAACGGCTCGTTGACACTTCAGGCGACCAAAGGGCTGGCAGCTTCCTCGCTTAGCGTATCAGTATCGCCATACAGCGAGGTAATGCTGCCAGTATTTTTGGTACCATGCCGCGGGGGCTCCTTTTAGATATAATTTAATTTTTAGCTTTAGTTTCAATCATCTATGTAATATACTAAGTTCCATATTTACATGTTCCAAAAATAAACCTAGTTTCTAAATCATTTAAAACATATGTCAGGTAGTTTTATACAAAGACTGTGACTGGTCGACGACAATTTAACATTATAATGAGAAAGTAAGTTTGTTACGCCTTCACTATTAGTCGTAACGAAGGCAAGAGTGAATATAATTAATACAAAAATCTTGTCACGAATTAGAATTCCACGCGATTAGTGAAAACCGCACAAAAATCGTTGATGCGGTTTGGACTAACACGTTGGATTACACACTTTACGGAAAAGTGGAAAAGAAAATGTTTGAATACGGAGTTTTTAAACCACAATTTAAAACAATAGACACTAGTGAACTCACTTACGAATTTTCGTACATTAAAAACTTACCTTGCTTAAGTTGAGTTATAAATTGCTTTATAGATTAAACCTTATTAAGGTTCAAAATTTGGAGCTTGTGGGTCTGCTAGAAGTACCTTAAAATTTTGATGATTGGTGAGTCAGTGAATCAGTGACAAAATTAAGAAACTCCAACTTGCATATTTAATTCATAAACCTAAAATTAAAAATAAACTAAAATGAGAAATAAAAAACTGGACGTAAAAATTACTAATTAAAAAAAACCCCCAGATCGCCGTCGATTGGCAACGTGCCCGGAAGGCTGGCAGCATTGCCGCGTTGTATGGCAATGCTGATCCGCTGTGCGAGATATGAGCCAGCCCTCTGGTCACGTGTCAACTCCACCAATCTTCGGCTGCACTCTTTAAATACACTGTGGGCGCTTTCCCCCCAGGGCCCCAGGGTCTCAACCCCAAACGGCTCAAACATGCAAGCACTATTTATGTTTGCATATTTGCCACGAAGATGGGACAGCGCCAATGTATCAGCACAAGTCGCGTCCCAAACTAGGGGCCGTCCCATCTTCCATGGCTCGAGGGTCATACCGTCGGGTCTCTTACCGTCAGCGCGAGCGAGCCCGGCCGGTTCTAAAACAGCCGGCGCTCCCTTCATAAACTATTACTGGTTCAAATTATTATGAAATGCTCTTGGTCACTGAAAATTTAGGCTTTTAGTTTTTTTCCAAAACGAAGTTACAGGGGGGTCGAAAATGGCCCGAATGGCTTCGAGAAAAGGAGGGGCACAGCCGTACCTTTTTGTTTTTTGCTCGACTTGGCGGGGCCGTGCCCCCAGATGTATATATACGGTTTTTTTTAACTACAATTTAAAATAGCAGACACCAGTCAACTCACTATTATTGGATTTGGACGAAAATCGTGAACACTATCACGGCCTTTGTACCTAATGACTTTTATTTTCTTGGGCTCCGTAAAAAAGTGCTCCGTCGTCAAAAAAATTAAGAGTAAAATCTTATACATTTTAAGTGAATTGTTATTATTAGACAAGAAATTAAAAAAAAAGTTTATTTTGGACTACATGTTGAAACGAAACGCAAGGCTTCAGAGGGGACTGCGGGGAGCCGGGGGCAACCTCTTCCCTCGCCCTTACACTCTTAACCTCCGGTGTGACTAGACACATTATGAACCCGAAACGGACATTTTCTTCCTATTTTTTTGTAAACCTTGTTAAAAGGAATTATAGTACCTAATTTCTATTTTCTACGTGTTTTTCTATACGGTCCTTCAAACATCCACTACACTACATGATCCATTGATTAGTAACACAGAGACTTTTAAGGTCCAGTGCCTCAGCCTCAGCCGGTATCCCACCTGTCGCACTAATTTATAACACTAATTTTATTTGTAAACTATAATTTCATCCTACATATACGTGTCCGACTCGCGCTTGACCGAAGGGTCGCTACGGTACCCCGGTATGTGGGTCGCGCCACCTGTCATACCGTTATGCGCGCGCGCATCACGTGGGAGATCTACGATTAGCTCCGTTTGTAATTACTATTGCCCAATCTGCTGTTGATTGAAGTAATTTTGTAGGCGGAACTATCGTGTCCGTATTAAGAACTATATCCGAATAATCTATACTATTTTTTTTTATGTTATAAGGGGCTAACGAGCGGACGGATCGGATCGCCTGATGGTAAGCGATCACCGTCGGCCATAGACACCTGCAACACCAGAGGAGACACAAAGTGCGTTGCCGGTCTTTCAGGTGGGAGTACGCTCTTCTCTTGAAGGCTTGAAGGTCGCATCGGTACGAAAATACTGCCGGCGACAATTTATTCCACAGTTCAGTTGTGCGACGCAGGAAATTTCTAGCAAAATGCACAGTTGAATATAACCATAAGGTTGTAAAAATTAAATGTGTTCACATTGAAGTTTTACTAAAAAGAATACTTAAATAAAGGAAATAGGCTAACGGGATGTCTGTCAATAGTTCTTTTTGTATTAATGTATATCTGAAGGTATTCAGTCTTTTTTGGGGCACAGCAAATAAACTGATCGGATTTCTACTCTGTCCAATGTCTAAAAGCAAAGTACAATTTTTCAAAGGATTTAGGTGCAAACTAAACTGCTTAAGTTGGGTTAAGATTTTTTTCTTTTAATACAGTCGAGTCTGGACTCGCGCATACAGGCTCGCACTTGGCCGGTTTTTATACTTCTCTCGTGAAAAAAATCAGCATTGCAATCATTCCATCATCAAAATTTCTTAGAAAAATATATGTAAGTATGCCACCTTACAAGTCCCACGCCGCAGGCAGAAAATAACACACAGAAGCGTGATAAAAAACGCATAAATTATACCATAGAAAGGCACAGTAACCCGTAATATAGTATCCCATGGGAAGCTTGGATAATTCTAGGCCTTGTGCAGTAATTTTCGATCTAGATTCTATATACAGCGCAGTGGAGCAGCGGGCGGGGATGTTCGAGTCCTGGCTTATCTGTTTTCACTTTTAAACGGTTTTCCATGCGGGTAAAGCCGGAAGCGCATAGTTTTATGTTTGTACTTAAAGGAATTTTATGTATGTACAAGTTAGATTGAGAGTATTAGAAGTTTTATGGTAATAGTCATTTTCGATATACACTAGTGTGCGAAATAATAGCAGTGAAGCCGGATTTGCAGAATCAAGATGTAAATCTGATTCAAGATTTTAGTTATAATCGTGGTATGAGTTAATAATAAAGTTCATTCAGGTTCGAAGACGGCAATGTAATAACCTTTAGCCGCCCAAAGGCCTATTGAAAGGCTTTTGGGCGCGAAGGAGAAAAAGTCGTAATCCTTCTTTTTTCACCGGCGTAGTCGGGTAATAAGTATCCTATAACCATTTGGAGATACCCAGCTATTACCCCATTACTTATTACCCGACTATGCTCAAGCAAAAAAGAGGGTTATGGCTTTTTCTTCCTCGGCGAACGAAGTTGCGGGCACCTACTAATGTACTTAGATATATGGACACGCAATGTATACTTATATACACAGATATACTGGCAGTTATGGTACCTATAGTTTTAATCTCGTCTGGCAAGGACACAGTCTCTTGACACAAATATCAGACCGGTTGTAGGGTCTGAATTCCTGACTACTACTTCAACAACACACTAACACTAACATCTGTTCATTTATACAGAGATCTGAACTTGCAACTTCATCCGCTAATTATAGATGGCGCTAGTCACTTGCTATTTAAGGCTGAGCCACGCTGGATGCGTATGCGAGACGTGCGCGTGGCGTGCGCGTTGTAAAGCAAGAATCGTCATTAGAGATGACAGACCGGTGCGTACGCACACGTCACGCATGCGGCAATTTTCCAAACTCACCTCATTGCTATACCTATACTTACTCCAACTACGGAGTGAGGTGGGACTTTCTACTATTTTGAGTTTTTCATTGAAATGATGAAATAAAAGATTTAAAATCATTAAAAAACTGGAGTCCATACGTCCGGAATTTTATATGTATAAAAATAAACGTGCCACATCCATACTATTATAAAGTTTTCTTCTGTTTCCGCAATTAATACTCATTGAAATAAAACAATTTAACGTATTATATCGCGTATATTATCTCATTTTAGTTCCCGACGTTTCGGAAGCTTTTCAGCTTTCCATGGTCACGGGTGGACTGAGAAAAGATGTATTTCCCTCTGTCAAAATTTCAATTTGTGCAAACTACCCATTTTTGAAGAAACAAATAAAGGTGTACATACACGCCAGATGGCCCTAAGCTGTAAAGACAGTTACACATGTGCCAGAAGGGCCTAATTATTTTATTTTAATAATTTACCAAGCAGCATTTCACAAATGAGACGTACTGAGGAGAAAAGAAACGCTGCAAAAAAAACTCCCAGGCTACCTCATTACTAATTATAATTTTTAAAAAACAGAGACTATTAAACTACTTTTTAAACAGATAAGATATTTTACACCGTTCGGAAATCAAGGTTTTGCAGTCCTGTGTCTCGCTTGTTCCTTGATGAGATGTATTACAGGATCCTAAGCTAGTGGTAGTGACAATCCATCTTCTCTATTGAAATTAGGATGCTTTTTAATCTCAATAGCCTCGCGTAGCATCCTGGGAAAATATATTTTTTCTTTGGCAAGGATAGAAGGTTTATCAAACTTAATTGAGTGGTTTGGTTTGTCAATGACATGTTCACAGACTGCAGACCTATTACTAAAATGAACTAATATACGCGATATAATCCGCTAAATTGTTTTATTTCAATTATTATAAAGTTGTAAAAATTAAATGTCTGTACATTGAAGATATTTTCAAAATAATGATTGTTACGGACTATTTGCAGGTCACTAAATCCAAAACTATTTTTTTGGATTTTTTGTGTTTGTATGTGTCGTTGTGGCTTCATCACGCTAAATCGGCTAAACAGATTTCAACTATTTTTGCTACACTTGGTATGCTATGCTTGGTATCTCCAGACGGTTAAAGGATACTTTTTACCCGACTATGCTAAAGAAAAAAAGATGGGTTATAACTTTTTCTCCTCCGCGAAAGAAGTTGTGGGCGCCTTCTAGTTTATAATAAGGATAATCATATTATAAAGTTGTAAAAATGAAATGTTCATCAGTACCTGCATTGAAGTAATCAAAAAAAGTGCTAGGGACTATTTGAAGGGCACTGAGGCGAAAAATATTTTATTTTTATTTTTTGTACCTGTTTGTATACAGTGTCGTTGTGGCTTCATCACGTCAAATTAGCTACACAGATTTCAACTTTTTTTGGTACACGGGTAACTGGGTATCCACAGATATTTATAGGATATTTTTACCCGACTACGCCGAAGGAAAAAAATAGGGGTAATGACTTTTTGCCCTCCGCGAACGAACTTTTATCGAGCTTTGAAGTTCTGTTTTGCCCCTTCTCCCCCCGTTTTACGGCACTTGTTTGAACAGTACCCAGAAATCAATACAGTCATCCGACGAAGCCGTCTAGACAGAGCAATCGTGCGGGGTGCGAGGGGCGAGACGCGGGAGGGGCGAGCCCGAGCTGCATAGTCCGTATTAGTTAGTAGCTCGGGACATGTCATTGTCATTTACGCAAACATCAAAGGCGTCGCCCCTCTGTAGGCTTTTCCACCGTGCCACATCTTCCCATCAATATTATCTACTAATAGATCTACACGTTGTACGTATAGAACAGTTAAATATGTTCGTCTAGCGGCCAAGGGCGTTACTGACCCCGTTGGAGGACCGGTCGGTGAAGGCCGAGAATTCTTGCCTTCAAAAACTCACCGACACGTTCAATAGGGCCGTAGGACAGCATAAATAAGTACAGTCAGCTGCAGAAAGATATACACGACTAACCCGTTGAAATACAGAGTGCCCGCGAGGTGTCCGAAAGATTTTAACCACGCATTCCTGAACGTTGTCATTAAGAGTAAACAATATTATATGAACCCTAGTCAAATTCAGCAAACAAAAAAACAACTTGTGACGATTTCTGTATACATATATTTTATTTTAAGACACAGGCGGCAAACGAGCAGACGGGTCGCCTGATGGTAAACGATCACCGTCGCCAATAGACACTTGCAGCACCGGAGGTGTCACAAGTGTGTTGCCGGCCTTTCAGGTGGGAGTACGCTCTTTTCTTGAAGGCTTGAAGGTCGCATCGGCATTGAAAATTATGCCTTTTAATAAAAGGGTAACGATTATTTTTCCATAAAAGGATGACTTTAGGGAATCGTAGCTGTCACTTTGATGTCTGTCAATAGTGACGGGTAACTTGGCAACATATGTGGCAATATCGCGATCAAAAGGGGCACTTTAGTAATCACAATAAATAGTTTACATAAAAAGTGATAATATCTTCAAAACCAAGCTGGATATCACTGGGGTTCATATAAAAAATTCTCTCGTCTCATTTTCAGACCACGCCAACAACTCTTACAAGGCCATATTTATACTCGCGGTGGCCCTTGGGCACACAGGAATTGGGCAAAAATGGGGGCGCCTGGGGCCCTCAATAATAAAATTAGAGACCTCGTTAGACTGTAAAAAAAACAATTAAACGTCGTTTAAGATCTTTCGGAGTCCTCGTGAGGTTGGGGCCCTGGGCACGTTTCCAGAGTGCCCAGTGGGAAAGATGGGCCTGAACCTAAAGGTGTCGTAAATCGTCGCAATAATGATTGATTGGCGTGTGACTGACAGTGACGAAATTTAAATATGAAAGCATTAAAAGGGTTAAATCCTTGATAAGTATTCAGCAGTGTTTGGGGACCTATGGGTCACTCTCAAAGGGGTCGCGGTTACATAGATTTGAACTTTATATTAGAATCATATTTGAATCAGCGCAGATAAGGGTCGTGAAATATTTTTCCATTAAACGGCTGAAAAAAAGTTAAACAACCTTGAGTGAATGTAAGATCAGTGTCACGAACAGAGAGACGCAACCAACCGATATAAATATCTATTCTATATAAATATCCATACTAATATTATAAATGCGAAAGTGTGTCTGTCTGTCTGTTTGTCTGTCTGTCTGTCTGTTACCTCTTCACGCTTAAACCACTGCACCGATTTGGATGAAATTTGGTATGGAGATAGTTTGAGTCCTGGGGAAGGACATAGGCTACTTTTTATCCCGAAAAATAACCTTATCCGCGATAAACGAATTTAAGGGGACGAAATCGCGGGCAGAGGCTATTATAATATATATTATAAAGTTGTAAAAACGAAATGTCTGTACATTGAAGATATTTTCAAAAGAATAATAGTAATGGACTATTTGGAGATCACTGAGCCGAAAAATATTTTATTTCTATTTTTTGTATGTTTGTATGTGTCATTGTGGCTTCATCACGCCAAATCGTGACAACTCTCCTCTGTCACAACCCACCTTGGTCTCCCCTACCTATTTTTTTTTAAACAACATATTATTGAAAGAACAGATGGCCCAAGAATTTTAAATGAGATAATGGGATAACTGAAGTGAGATAATCTTAACCTAAGAGCTTTTGAATAAGCAACATATTTTTTATTTACCTATACATGGTGCCCGCGATTAATGGAAAAGATTTTAACCACACATTCGTTAGGTCAATAGGATAAAAAAAAATGTTATATGAACCCCAGGCAAATCCGGCTTAGTTTTGAACATATTATAAATTTTCATTAAACAACTTATTGTGATTATTAAAACTACTATCACTGAATTTTCATAGCAATACGGCCGTTGGTAGCGTATATTTTGTACGGAGCCCTCGGTGCGCGAGTCCGACTCGCACTTGGCCGTTTTTTTTTTTAAAGTCTTCATGGATGACATTTTCTTAGTTTTTGGGAGTGCAGATGGCATCCGATTGGGATTTTAAGATGGCGGTCTTCACACACCTGTTAGAACTCGTTCGTAAAACGGGGATAGTGGATTCGATTTAACCAATTCGGAATAAGGGTTATTTTTAGAATTAATATTATCTCTTGGTGTTCCTTAAGAGGTAGTCAGGTAGTAGGATTCTCTATTGTTTTGAATTTTAGCGACGTCTAAAAAATATAGTTAAATGTTAACAACGACACACAATCGAAACGAGGTGCAGGTTAACCGGTGGGCTTTTAGACTTCGCAAAAACTTGCCTAAATACGTAACATATAGGTTAGGTACCTATATATTAGTACGAAGATAAATAACATAAATACCTACTACATTAGGTACCTATTAAGTAACAATATCTGGCCCTCATATACTATTTTTCACTGTAATTATTACCTATAAAATGAGAGTTTTGCGTAACTTAATAAAAAATAAAAAGTAACCGTCGAATTACCATAAAGACATGATTCCGTTCCATAAGCAATGTATAAAAAAGACACCATTCGAAATTCAAATATTTAAAAACTTTTAGTGCCCCCATCGTACCCTGGTATTTCTTCAGTAAATAACCGTTTTCGTAAATCATATTCAAAAAGTTCTTTGTAGGGGAAGTGGACCCTAAATATTATTATTAATAACTATTATTTGTCAAAATAAGCAAACTTCGAGTATTCGGAACAATAAAAATTGTCTGAGGGAAACTACCCGTCAAAAATTTAAATAATTAGCTAGTTATTATTTATAAACTAAACTTACCTCAGCTTAATTAGCAATAAAGACAGCTGTTCAAATAAAAAAGTAGGATGAACTTGCAAAAAGAACACAGTGTTTTCTTTTAAGAAACCAACTTTCACATTTCACGACCACACGTCTTAACACTTGAGCAGTCCATATAACTAAATCCACAATGAATAACTTTTTATCAACACAAATACGTCACTGATGATGACGAAATTAAAGTTTTTCCAATTCGAAAACTATTTTAAATTGTTTATTTTTCACGCCGAAATGTCGGCCATGTTTCAAACATGCGCGCGCAGTACACAACACACGACTGGCTTCATTCAAAATGAATTCGACCGTGCTGTAAGCGAAAAAGAGAACGAGCATACGAGTTACGCGGGAGTGAGTGAGTCGGTTATAGGTGTCATGTAGCGGTATTTTTTTTCTCCTTTCCCGCGTCAACTTTCTAAAATGGTTTGAGGCGTTTTACGTCTTATTGCATTGAAGCTGAGCGTTGTTTCGGTTACGTGTGAATTCGAGTGGTATCAAAATTATTAAAAAAATCAGTCATTCTATTAGAAAATGCACAGTTTATTACTAGAAATAAAAACGATGAAACCGTTGTAGTATCTTTCAAAGAGTCAATCCGTTTTACACGAAATAATCCGTGACTTTAAATACATCACTTATGTCAAAGGAAATGATTAATGTGCATGTGCAGGTGCTCTAAATAACACATTTTAACATCCACTTTTAGGTGAATCCATTCTAAAACTTATTACACTTAAAACTTACATGTTTAAATTAGTCACAGATGATGAGTGTCGACATGCTTTGAAAGGGTATATTTGATAATTAACTTATCAGATTTGTGTTCGAGCAAGTTCCTAAAACTGAAATAGATACGTCATCATCAGTGCAGACTGATTTAGTATTTCGCCTGCTACAAACATGGCTCGTTGGTCTAGGGGTATGATTCTCGCTTCGGGTGCGAGAGGTCCCGGGTTCAAATCCCGGACGAGCCCGGAAGTATCCTTTTTGTCATTTTGTGGCGTACAGTGATTTCACTTTTTAACCGATTTTATTAATACGACATGTTTATTGTGTATGAGAATGAAACAATAAATAATCGTAAAATATGCATTCATATCAATTGTTTGTACTTACTATTTTGCGCTGGGATAAAATTTTATATTTTTGGTTATTCAAGACTAGCGACCTACCCCGGCTTTTCACAGGTAGCAGACCATATTATGCTTACTTTTTACCTTTTTCAATGTTATAGCTAAGTGTTGTCCTGATGAAATTTCTACGAAAGCCAAAAGCATATTCATGAATATTCGATAGCATTCTATAACATTTCAGAGTATTCGAGGATGTTCTTGAATTGTCGGGTATTGTCTGGATCTTTCAAGAACATCCTGGAACATTCCAGAATGTCGTACAGTGCTTTTAAATATTCAGGAATGCTCTAGACTAACTATTAGACATCTTTCTAGGCGGCAAATACTACTATATAATACGTCCTTTAGGGAAAAAAAATGTTTAATCCTGGAGCTTGGATGTTTTCTACGTATTTAAGTATAAAATTTATCTATATGTTATGAAATATCGTATCGTCGCCTGGTACCCATAGCAAGCTTTGCTTAGTTTCTTAGGTTAGATCGATTTCTTTTAGATAGTTTAAGCTCACAGAATAAACGCCGAAAGACATTTTGGATTCATTAAAGGTACCTTAACCGCATCGTGGCGCCGCTCTGGTGGCAAAAAAATCCTACTTGATACCGGAAAGTGTTTGAAACTGCTAATAGTGCAAGAAAGAAAGAAAGAAAGAAAATAAATTTATTCGGTAGCATAGCAGGTGAAAAAAATAAATAAAAATAAACAAATTACATACAAAAAAAAAACTAAAACTATGCCCCGAAAGGGTCCCACCTCAGCATAATGCCGGCTCGGGAGCCAGCGCTGATCTTGACGTGAGACCATAGTGAATGTTAGCGGTAATAAGCTTCCCTTGTTCTATCTTGAAGTTTATCTGTTTTCATTCAAAATAAAAGCTCGCAATTTAATTAGACTTGTGCTGCTATCTATTCTCCCTATACCAAATCGTAAAATACTATTATGTACAAATAAGTTCGGTGAGTGTCCGCTAGATGGCCATATAGGTACCAAAACAGTTTATGACAGACGCATAAACTCGACTAAATTAAAAAGTCGTTATTAACATCTAAAAACAGTTTATTTATGGCTTTCTTCATATAGCTGGATTGTACGACAGGTGTTCCGTTCGTTGATTATCCTTCGGCCTTCCCTTCCCCGTACCCCTCAAAGTTATGCTTGTAAAGTTCATTGAAATAAAACAAACTTTAAAACAAGCTTGCGAATAAAATAAAGTACTGTGTGTGTGAAAATAACCAAGTAGAACCTTGAGGAAGTCGTGGAGAATGTGTATTAACGATCTGTGATACAGTTAAGTGTGTTTTGTGAATTAAAACTGTACTTTTAAACAACAAAAATGTCGGATTCGTCTTCCGCAAGTGGTAGTTCTAAATCTGCTCCTGTTGTTTCAATAAACGAAGTCAATGGGTTATTCGAGTCCGCCAAGAAGTATGAAGAATTAAATGTTATTGGCACAGGTAAGGTATCGTTTTAGTAAAACAGTGAACTTTTTAAAGTAACCTAAACATGCTGCATCCATGTGCCGGTTCTTTTTTCATTTCACGCAATTTTTTAAATAAGTGAATGTTAATGTTATTTATAGTTTTATTGAGATCATTAAAGATTTTGGGGTCTTATGACATTTCTACCCGGGGTTCCATACCATAGTTTGGAATAGCACAATATGATTGAGAGAGAGAGAAAGAGGGCACATAGACAGGTGTAAGGTGTATTATTTTTCACAGTGCAACTTCTGTTTGTAATACCGTGTGAGTACCACATTGTCTATTCTGTGGTCATAGTAGTAGTAGTGTTGGAGGTAGAATCTTTAGGATGGATTTGAACTGTATTCATATAAAAATAAATTTTTCATGCGAAACTACCATTTCTTTGACAGAAATCCTAAAAAAAAATTGTGTTTGATACCTTGTATTTTTGTTTTATTAGCCTTTCAAGTTGGATGGGAAAAACTATTTTTAAAGTATGAAAATAATAATACTATTGATTAACCCATGAAATGCATGGTAACCTTTGTTATGAAGCTGTTTCGATAAACGCAAGTGTTAACATAGCTGCAAAACAAAGTTCTTTTCCCCATACAAGATAGGAACATGTGACGTCATATTAGGCTTTAGTATGGAGCGCTTTTTGGGAAAATCCAAAAATCTGACTAAACATTGTTGTTTATGCAAGCATTTATTTAACTTGGAATGTATGTTCATTCGGATGGAATCTCGCAAGTTATGTTTGACCTACTTTCTGGTTTCCGATTGAGCTAAAATTTCGCATAATTACGTAAGTTCGGTGAAAATACAATAGTATGATAACATCAAGCTGATCTGATGATGGAGCAGGAAGGTGGTCATATGCACTCAGTAATAAAATAATGCAATCCTACCGAGTTTGGGCTCTTTAGAATTGTCTTGGTGAGTTGTTTTTTTGTAAACACTTTATTGCACATAAATACAATAAAACAAAAATGCTAAGTAATAAAGTTGTACAAAGGTGAACTTATCCCTAGTAGTAGCTGAGTCCTTCTCCTCAGAAAGTACATTTGGCAATAAAAGCTTGTCTAAAAATATTTTTTTTGACAGAAACTGATGCTTAATTTCCAGGAGCTTATGGCACAGTGTACAAAGCCCGGGACCTGCTGAAGGGTGGGCAGATCGTAGCCATGAAGAAAGTGAAGGTGGCCCTCACAGAGGATGGGATCCCGCTGTCTACTCTGCGGGAGATTGCGTTGTTGCAGCAACTTGGAGCATATAAACATCCCAATATTGTCAGGTAGGAACAGCCTTATGCCCTAAATTAGTACATTACTACAGAGGCCGGGACGAAAAAGCCGAAGACATATGGACTATGATATGGATAGGTCTGAGATGGGCAACCCCATATTTCCCGCTGAGGTATGTATAGTGCTTTTCAAACATGCAATGAAATAAACAACAAAAGAATCAAAGTTTTATTTTTAATACGCATAGTGGCAGAATGTCATGATGCCTGTGCCACAAATTTATGTGGAATGGAAATTAAAAAAGAGGACTTTGCCGGCCTAGACCTGCATGATTTGTATGAAATTCCATTAACAATGTCAAGTCTTAGCTGCACCTGAAACGTCATACTTTGCAGCCTTTTATAAGGAACATAACATCAATATTTTTCTTTTGTCAATTAAACAAAAAGTGATCAAGATATGCCCCGTTAAAGTTGCTCGTTACGTCGCGCCGTGCGACCATTTTTCGCACGACGTGACGTAACTTAACTAACTTTGACGCATTTATCGTTTTCTTTTTTTGTTAAATTGACAAAAGAAAAAATATGTGTCTAATATTTTTTGATTATCTATAATATATCTAAAATATTTTATTATATGTTTAGCGGTTATTTATTTATATTTATTTATTTATTTACAGACATGTGTGCTTACTGTAATAGGTACCTAAAGATGCATACAACATGTCCATTAGTAAATTCGAACAATTTATAGAAGCTTAATGATAAAGATCCATGGAAAATGGACGCACGGCGTGACGTCACGGGGAACTTTAACGGGCTACATCTTGATATTTTTTTGTTTAATCAACTAAAGAAAAAAATCGTGTCCAATATTTTCTGATAATCTGGCGGACTAATTATATTTTTTAGGACACAAGCCTATTATAATTATTGGTTCGATCTCTTCAAATATATTTTCAAATTTCAATTTTCAGATTGCTGGACGTCTGCCATGGTGGGCACTCGACTGAGCGAGAGCAGCTGGTGCTGTTCCTCGTGTTCGAGCACGTGGAACAAGATCTGGACTCGTACCTCAAGCGGGCGCCAGGACCGCTGCACGAGAACAGGATCCGGGTAAGTATCATTTACCAAAGAGTGCTCCTCTGAAACCCAGTAGCCGGCGGTATGGAACGCATGCCACTGGGTCTCAAAGGCACAAAGGCACTGCCTACCCTGAAAGACCATGGCTCCCCATAGGCACATCCCATATGACACAAGACACTGTCTCAAATCCAATCAATTTTTAGTGTTCCGTGGCCAAAGGGTAAAACGAGACCCTATTACTAAGACTCCGTTGTCTGTCTGTCTATCCGTCCGTCTGTCACCAGGTTGTATCTCATGAACCATGATAGCTAGACAATTGAAATTTTCACAGATGTATTTCTGTTGCCGCTATAACAATACACACTAAAAACAGTATAATGTTATGTCTGTCTGTCTATGTCAGTAACCAATATAAAATTATCGAACACCGCATACTCCTACATTTTGCTTAGGAGTCGGGCTCTGCTAACACAGGATATTTCATACATACAGCCGTTTGTAGCGTATATTTTGTACGGAATCCTCGGTGCGCGAGTCCGACACGCACTTAACCGGTTTTTTTACAAGATTTATATTTGGTTCATCTGTAACTAAGTACTTGTATGCTTGCAAGTTATATTTGACCCACTTCCCAGTTTCCGATTGAGATAAAATTTGGCATACCTTAGGTAACTTAGGTGACAATATAATATGATGACACCATCGAGCTGATCTCATGATGGTGCCGGAAGGTCATAGGAGCTCTATAATAAAATAACGCAATCCTATTGAGTTTGGGCTCTTTAGAATCGTCTCGGTGAGTAGTTGATAGATGTTTAGTGAAAAGTACAGTCGGAAATAAAACTGGTCACAATTTTTTTTTTACAAGCACTTATTAAATTTTCAGAGCATGTCGTACGACATCCTGTCCGGCGTGGACTTCCTGCACTCGCACCGCATCGTGCACCGCGACCTGAAGCCGCACAACTTGCTCGTGACCGCCGAGGGCAGGGTCAAGCTCGCGGACTTCGGGCTCGCCAAGACCTATGACACGGACATGAAGCTCACAAGCGTGGTCGGTACAGACAGACGGATACACAGGGGGGTAGAGACAGGTGGATGGATAGATAAGATACAGATGGATAGATGGATAAACAAGAGACAGGTAGATATCTGAGAGACAGATGGATAGATGAGAGATATATGGATAGGCGAGAGACATGGATAGACTAGAGATAGGTGGATAGACGAGAGATAGATGGATAGACGAGAGACATGGATAGATCAGAGATAGATGGATAGACGAGAGACATGGATAGAGATAGGTGGATAGACGAGAGATAGATGGATAGACGAGAGTTTTGGATAGACGAGAGATAGGTGGATAGACGAATGATAGATAGATAGATAGACGAGAGATATATGGATAGACGAGAGGTGGATGGATAGACAAGAGACAGATGGATGGACAAGACCTAGATAGACAAATGGATAGACGGGAGATAATAAAGACAGCAAGAAAATACAAAGTAGACAAAAGACAGAGAGACAGATAGATAGACTGAGGGATAGATAAGACACAGAAAGAAAGAGACAGATGAATAGAAGAGAGACAGATGGACAGACGAGAGATGATGGATTGATGAGAGATATGTAGATGGTTAGAGAAGAGCCAGGTGGATATACTAATGACAGAACAACAACTACAAGTGACAAATGGCTAGTCAGGAGACAGATAGACAGATGGATAGATAACTTAGATAAGACACAGAGAAACAAATGAATTGACGAGAGATAAATGGATATGGAGTGTTGGGAAGGAAGCAGTACAGACCTCAAGCCTCACAGCCTCTATAGACCGATGGCTGGCAAGCTAAAACCTCGTAACCTTCCCCAATACGATCGTAAGCAGACGGCCGACGGTCGACGGCCAGATGACTAGAAGTACGGACGGGTCGACAACTTATTGATAAACAGGCAGACAGACTGACATGACTGACACTCATTATCACTACACAACAAACGTGGCTAAATCGCGTTTAATTACCTTTCGTTGGTGGTTCCATGTTCTCGAAGGAACTCAAGGACGCAACGCGACGTGAAAAATCGTGTTAGTTTAAATCAATGACTGACACTGTTTGAGCATGTTTGACATTGACGAACGGATGGAGTAGCATTTTAATCGAGAATGGATAAACTTTGAAAAAGTAGCTATACCCCATTTGTTTAAGGATTATTAAAGGGTACTTGGGTTAACAAAGCGTAATTAGACCTGCCAGTCAAACACTCTATTGTGAAGTGAATTCCTACCTCTGAATTTCGAGTCCTAATCTAACCTTTGCTACCCAGGTGGTGACCCTCTGGTACCGGCCTCCCGAGGTCCTCCTAGGAGTGTCCTACAACACCGGCGTGGACGTGTGGTCCGCGGGCTGCGTGCTCGCCCAGCTGCACTCCCGAGCCCCGCTGCTGCCTGGCGCTTCTGACTCCGACCAGCTACATTGCATATTCAGGTCTGTAGTGACTGGTTTCTTTTAGAAACTTTGGAATTTTGAGCTGGGATTTTGGGGTTAGCTTTGAAACTGATGGCATTATCTAGGGTAATGCTACATTGTACAATTAGGCCAGGTATGCTACTGTTGTTCTGGTAATTTTGGAGTATCGGGTTGTGATTTTGAAATTACGTTTGGAACTGCTGGCAATTACATAGGACAACGCGAAACATTCTATTCCACTAAACTGTGACTGGTTTGTTCTAGAAAATTTGGAGTTTGGTACTGAGATTTTGAGCTTAGGTTTGGAACTGCTGGCGATTAGGACAGGGTAAAGTGACACGGCATATTACACTAAGATTGTAATTGGTTTTTTCTAGAAAGTTCGGAGTTTTGAGCTGAGATTTTAGAGATAGGTTTGGAACTATTGGCAATTAAGTGAGATACATTTAGACGGTCTATTTCAGTAATTTTGACTCCCGCGACATTTATAAAGCCATCAGTCTCCATAACATTTTTTTTATACACCTTTTATTTTTTAACTTCCAGACTCATCGGTCGACCGCCCAGAGAAGAGTGGCCGGATAATGTATCCATAGTAGCTGATAGCTTCCCAGAATATCCTCCTCAAGACCTGGCAGATATCCTGCCCAGGATACACCCCCACGCCTTGGACCTCATAAGGGTAAGCCCAAAATCGATTTTAAGAAATCAAAAATTAATGGCGCTACTTTGAGTCAAAATGTCGCGTGATGTCACGCCTAGTTACAGTTTATACCTTACCTAGTTATGACGTCACGAGCCCCCACTCCTAACGTACGAGGCACCGCAGTAAGAGCTAACTGGTGAACGATTTGGGTGGGTTTTTTTTTAATTTGAAAGACGAGTTTCTAGCGGTTGGTCCTTAGACATGTTTTATCAAAATCGGTGCAGCCATTTTAAAATCATCTGCTCTTTTGTTAGCTGCGGTAGATCTTAGAGGCATAATGGGTATTTTACGTTACTTTCAAATAAGCCCGAAGGCATATTTATCCATACTATTAAGTTGTAAAAATGAAATGTCTGTACATTGAAGATATTAAAAAAAATATTGTAACGGACTATTTGGGGGTCACTTTTTTATTTTGTTGTATATTTGTATGCGTGTTTGTGGCTTCATCACGCCAAAACGGCTAAACAGATCTCAACTAGACGGACATGATACATCTCTGGCCACATCGATACTTAACAATAGGTGAAGTTGCGGTCAAATGCCCGTTTACCGTCAATAAAAAACTATATTTAGTACAAGGTGGATTATACTGTTTATACGTTTTACTCGTTTGATTATACTGTGGTGGAACAGATGGTTATATACGTTTTACTCGACTACGATGAAGAAAAAAAAGACGGTTATGATTTTTTTTCTGCGCTGACGAAGTTGGCACCTTCTTGTCATAGGTATAACTGAACTTATCATAGCTTCTTTTGTAACGAAGTTAATTTTTTTTTAAATATTAAAAATAAACACAAAACAAAGTATTTAAATATTAAAGTTAACGGACCAGGCCCAGAATTTTTTACTTTACTTTTTATAGGTTTTTGTGTGAGGGTTTTTTTTGGTATGGGAGCGTTCAAGTATTACGTAACGCAATTTTTGGAGTTTTTTGACCCTCCCTCCCCACCTTTTAACACCACGTAACGTTTTTCTGTACCCCCCTCCCCCTAGTAAAACGTGACGTAACCACCAAGTGACCATTTTTACCTTAAATGGTTATTCCATTTCAAATTTTGAAATAAATAAAATAAAAAATGCTTGATAGAATCTTTGTACGCGACCATTCTGAAGGGTTAAAAAAAACAATGTTACGGAACGCGTAGTTCAAACACCCCCTCCAGCCCCTGTAACGCATCGTAACGTTTTACAAGACTCCCCCTCCCCCCAAATTCGTTACGTAATACTTGAACGCTCCCTATGGTACACTAAAAGTATTTTTTTGTTTTTTTACTTTCAGCGCATGCTGGTATTCGACCCAGCCAAGAGACTGACCGCTTTGGACTGTTTGGAGCACCCATACTTCACGGATGAACCCCTGACATAATAACTATTGTAGGGTACCAACCCTGGATTAGATCGTGCTTAAGATGTGACAATGTCTTTATAAGAATGTTTCACTTATGGGTTAACTATATGGCACTGGTCCCAGTGGCAGTGATAAGCTATGGGCGATTTTCTCGCCCAAGAAACGAACATAAGATATAGATCCTGTGTTAGTAAAAGAGACACATGTATTAATACTAGCTTCTGCCCGCGACTTCGTCCGCCTTAAATTCGTTTATCGCGGATAAGGGTATTTTTCGGGGATAAAAAGTAGCCTATGTCCTTCCCCTGGACTCAAACTATCTCCATACTAAATTTCATTCCAGTCGGTTCAGCGGTTTAAGCGTGAAGAGGTAACAGACAGACAGAAAGACACCATATTACCAATTCAGCATATTACCAAGATTTCAAGTCCCTAGCTTGTAAAAATATTTGCTCTCCATACAAAGTTTCATCCCCTTTTTTCTTCCTAAAAGGGATGAAAATTGACATACATTATAGCCTATGTCCTATTCTGATATCTAAAATGAAAAGTTTCATAAAAATTCGTACAGTAGTTTTTGAGATTAAGTGGAACGTACATACATAGTTTCACGTTTATAATATAACTAGCGGCCGCCCGCGACTTCGACCGCCTTAGATTCGTTTATCGCGGATAAAAGATATTTTTCTGGGATAAAAAGTAGCTGATGTCTTTATTTAAATGTGAAGCATATTACCAAGATTTCAAGTTCCTAGCGTAAAAAATATTTACTGTCCATACAAATTTTCATCCCCTTTTTCGTCTCTAAAAGGGATGAAATTTGATATACATTATAGCCTATGTCCTATTCTGATATATAAGGTACATAACTGGAAAGTTTCATAAAAATTCGTCCAGTAGTTTTTGAGATTAAGTGGAACGTACATACATACTTTCACGTTTATAATATAGTAAGGATTTTATCGTTGGCTGTTCACACTGCCGGCGAGAACTCTCTCATATATGTATCTATTTTATTGACACGGAGTCTACATCTATTGTGCGTTTCTTGAGCGAGTTGGGCGAGAAAATAGTCGATAGTTGCTCGCTTTCATTCGGCGGTGGGACTAGTGCCTATACCCGCGACACCGCCCGCGTTACTGAGCATTTTAAAAAGAAATGCCACTTTTTTCATAGTAAAATTTTCTGTGAATTTTATGTTATTTCCAATCAGAAACAAGAGCTTTATCGATTCTAATTAAACAATAAAAAATGTCCCAAAGTTAGTTTCCTATTGTGTTACCAATTTCTATATGTTTTGTATGGCGGTAACATAAAGGAAAGTTTCAAAAATGTATGAGCCATTGTCACTTGAGCTTTACTTATTTATAAGATTGTTAAGTTACGTTTAATTGTTCGTGATACAATTAAGTACAATTTTAATTTTCACGTAAGCAATTGTGATGCTGATGTCCCAAAAGTGCCTTTTTCGTAAAATAGGCGAGATTCTAATTTCAAGCGTTTGACATTTAGTGAAGTTTAATTGTTTTATTGCCTAGAAGAGGTTTTCCCACCTATTACCACTAATTTGTTACTACTGGTAACAGCTGGGAGTTTTCCTATCTGTTACCTGGTGGTAACTGTTGATATCAAAATTCCCGGCTGTTACCACTAAAGTGATTGGTGCTATTGGTGTCAAATCAAATCAAATCAAATCAAAATATTCTTTATTCAAGTAGGCCAAGTTACAAGCACTTTCGAAATGTCAGTTACATGAGAGTGAATGTTTGCTGGGAGAAATACAATATGATCCAACATTTGCTGCAAGGATTAGGGAAACCCAGAAAAACCTAATCAGATCATTTAACTTAAGTGTAATATTATTGATAAAATCATCATTTTTAAAATTAAAATAATCAATAAGATAAATCCCAAAAGGATTGTCAATAAAAAATAAATAATCTAAAATGTGTCTAGAATAAAATTTAAAATGTCAGAGTATATAAAACAATTAAGATTAAAATAATAATAATACCTTAGGTATTCGTTAAAATAATTATTCAAATACCTACATGACGCTACTATTTACATTAATCCCACTATAATAAGCTTTAGGAAATAATTTTTGTTTCACAATATTTTTGAATTTACCAATAGACAACTCAGTTATGCTGCTAGGAAGTTTATTATAAAATCTCACACAGTTACCGATGAATATTGGTGTTGGATATTTCCCCCATATATAGGGAAAAAATACAGCTGTTACCAGCGGTAACAATTGGGTTGTAACAGTGGGGAATCCCCTTTTTTCCCAGTAGTTGCCACTGGTAACAAGTTGGTAACAGGTGGAAAAACCCCAAAGTATTAACAAAATGAAGTTAAGTAAGCGACAAAATTTTGCGTACGCGTGTATTTCAAATGTTTCAAAACCACCTACGTCCACTTATTAACATGTGTTTAAATGTAATTGTTAAATAATAATTGATATGAATCCGTAATATTGTTGTTATTATTAAGTATTTTTGATACGAACGCATTTTTAAATATTAAGTATTAATTAAATGATTTGAGATAATTATACAAGAATGTTCCTTTTCGAATTGTCGCCAAATAAAATTATTTTTGTATGCCGACATTGTTTTATTTAAATATGAATGTCTGTCTGTGGTATTGTAACTCTCGCACATCGATCGTGTTTTGGACGTTAAACCAGGGACTGCATACCGGTCTTCTTTAATAATATTAACGGGTATTTCATTTCGGTAGATGACATTTAAGGGGCTACCCGGAAAATTTCGGTAAATTTCAGTTTTTAAAGTGATATAAAACATGTGTCTGTAAAAAAAATCATTTTTGTGACAAGTTTTTATCGCTGACTGTACTTTTCCTTGAATATCCATCAGCTACTCACCGAGACGATTCTAAAGAGCCCAAACTCGAACTCGGTGGGATTGCATTATTTTATTACAGAGTTCCTATGACCACCTTCCTGCTCCATCATCAGATCAGCTCGATGGTATCATACTATTGCATTGTCACCGAACTTACATAAGTAGGTATGCAAAATTTTAGCTTAATCGGAAACTGGGAAGTGGATCAAATTTAACTTGCAACATTTGATTACAGACCGACAGACATACAACGGGACAGGTGAAACTAAATAAAAGCTTGTAATTAATAATCCTCTAGTGCCAAACCACGTAATATATATATATATTGTAGCTTGGTATTTGACCTATATTTTTGTCAACTGGAATGTTATGTTATAACACCTACTTAAATCTTAAATTGGTATAGGCTCCCTCGCCAAGCGACGCTTGGACATGGGACTAAAACCAATAAGTGATGTTCAATTTAAAATTATCAACTGGTTTTTCAATAGGTTCTATAGTTTTTAAGAAAAGTAGCACAAACTGATTTTTTGTCGTAAAAATAACGAATTTTGATGGTGTTTATTTTGGTTTGGGTGACTCGTGAAGATAAACTGAAACAGTATATTGTTAACAACGGTGGTTGTCAACACGATGAGACATATACAACACAGACAAGTGAAGAGCTACGGATCGAAGGTCATTCGCGTATGGTAGCCCATTAAACAACATTATATATATTTCGATTAAAACGGTATCGAGATGGAATCAGAAATGAGGTTTGAAGACGAACTAAGGTCACGAACATAGCAAACAGGGTAAGCAAACTGAAGTGGCAGGGTACATTGTTCGAAGAACCGATGGCCGTTGCGGCAGAAAGGTTCTCGAGTGGAGACCGCGTACCGACAAGCGCAGCGTGCGAAGGCCACTCGCAAGGTGGTCGGACGACCTGGTTAGGGTTGCGGGGACTCGCTGGATGCGGTTCGCCTCTCCGGGCCATGTGGATGTCAATTAAGGAGGCCTGTGTCCAGCAGTGGACGTCCTATGGCTGAAATGATGATCGTTCCCTGGGTTAAACAAATAACACCTTTTTTGACGTCGGGATTTAAAAAGAAGTGTGAAGACACTAGCGCCATCTCTGGGCGGCTAGCGAAGTGGGACTAGTCACGAAGGTGAAAACGCAGATATGAAATTGTTCTAGCGTGAAACTCGGCCATTAGTCTATGATTACATGTAGGTACTATATTTATTCGTAGCTTGCTTGCATGATTGGATCTTAGCGACATTTCGAACTTTAGAAATAACTAGAAGGTGCCCGCAACTACGACAGCGGAGGAGAAAAATCTCATAACCCTCTTTCCTCTTTTTTTCTTCAGCGTAGTCGGGGTATAAAGTATCCTATAATCATCTGGAGATACCCAGCTACCCGTGTACCAAAAATAGTTGAAATCCGTTCAGCCGATTTGGTGTGATGAAGACACATATGAACATACAAAAAAGCAAAAACGGAACCCTTTTATAGTTTCGTCATGTCCGTCCGTCCGTCCTTATGTCACAGGCATTTTACTCAAAAACTATATGATTTACATTGATGAAATTTGGAGTATAGGTGTCTTGTGTAAGCCGTGTAAGTACATAAAAATATATATTTCTAGGGGCGGGCACTCCATACATGTAAAAAAAAACAGCAAATGTCAATGCGTGGCACATATTTCGACAGTTCTTTTAAATATATTTGCGAAATAATCGCTCCGAAAGTAGCATAAATTGTCCCCCCATTATCTCTTAAACACTTAAGTTTTAATAAACAAGCTTTCAAAAATCTACGCAAACACTCTTTATATACTAAACTGTCTGCTACATATCACTTGTGTAAGCTTCCTGGTAAATAAATGATTTTAGTATTTGTATTCTTTAATAAACGCTAAATTACAAAACAAACGCTTAATAAATACCTCCAACGAAAAATATTTTCAACATGATCGGATATACCGTTTTTGAGTCTCATCTCAACAACGGACGTAAGTGCCGAGAAGATACGCCATTGTGCTAGTGCACTTTTTCATATATATATTTTTTCATCTGTAGTGCATTTTTTTGTATGAACGGCTGCGGAACCCTACACTGAGCATGGTCCAACATGCTCAAGGCCGGTTTTTTTTACCCATTCGGTGCAGAAGCCCAAAAAGTCTTACTGCTTTTTTTGCTTTTCATTTAAAATCCATCCAATTTGAAGTGATTTGGTAACAAAGCCACATACACACACAAAGAGAGTTATGACTGTCTTCCGTGCCCGAACGACGATTAACACTTTCGCTGCCAATTGCCCTTTTCGTTGCGCTACGCACTGTACAGACGGGAAAACGCATACTATCGAAAGCGCGTCAACGGGCATATCTCCCGCTAGGCAAGTCCCTGGCAGTGAATGTGTTATGGGCACCTTGTGATGTTAGGTATAGTGCTACGTCCGCCGAATTTCACCTTCCCATACAAACGGAGTTTCGTTCTCATTTTAAAACTACGTGTTAGATAGTAACGAAACTTTGCATATACAATTACATGAGGTATATCTAGGCCTGTATTAGTTTATATGGCGCCAGTTTATAAAACAAACGAAATATAGCAAAAACAAGTTTCGTATGAAAAACTTAAATTTTTTGTGTTCTTTTTCTATGGTATCTGAAGCTACATAAACTAAGGACAGGCCTGCATATATCTTAACCTATTCTACTTAAGTACAAAATTTCCGAGCAAACTAAGTAGCTAGTCGTTTTAAAATGTGAGCGTAACTATGTTTGTATGGAGAACAGAGCTTACCGGGGACTCTTAAGTTGATCCTAGTTTACAAATGACCTACGTGTGACTGTGTTAGTACCTAGTTCTTATCTCAGAACTCCGCCGTTACGTAATTGCCGTAACATCCTACAATTTCCGCACCCAGCATCATTGTATCTCAAATTATACCTAACATTAGCTCATACATCAGACCATTAAACCACTGGATATGGCATACGGGCGCATTCCCCTATGCCAAAGTATATGACAAATGTCAGGTCAGGTTATAATCATCGTCATCATCATTTCAGCCATAGGACGTCCAATGCTGGACATTGGCCTTCTCAATAGACTTTCACATGGGCCGGATAGAGGCGACCCGCATCCACCGAGTTCCTGCAACCCTAACTGACTGACCTCAGTTTATTTATAGTGGCTTACCATCATCTGGCATAAACTTTTTTGTCATAATCATCATTTGGCATAATGTTTTTTTTTCTGAACACGTAAACTTTTTAGTATTGTTATAAAACAAACCTAACTTAAACTAATGCATTTAACAGGATGAAGTCCTAAAAAGTTTATAGTTTTAAGTCTACAGTTTAAAAGGAATATGCATTATGCCAAATGCTCAGACCAAGAAAAAAGATAGACTTGACATTACGAACAATCTTGTGAAGCCGTTTTTTTGGCATGGTTTTGACAAATCAGACAACTTCACACACATGGTTTGTTTGTATTTGTATCGCGTGAAGTTGGCTTTTGCATGGTTTTTGGTAGCCTCACTAGATTGTTGGTAATGTCATGTCTATCTTTTTTTCTTGGTCTGAGGCCAAATGATGAATTAAGGTCTCTGCCCACTACACCGCATCATACCATGACCGTACTATGAGCGTATCAGGCTCGGGATGTAACGCGATACGGACTTTGCACGTCACGCAACGGTAACGAAACGCGCTAGTGGGCATAGTCTCATACTTATCAATACAAAGCATATTTATTTCGTCTGACACGTTCATAATCCGGTCATGGTATGATACGGTGTAGTGGGCAGAGACCTTTATGCCAAATGATGATTATGAGAAAAAAGTTTATGCCAGATGAGGGTAACCGGTTTATATGATAAATTGTCAATGTGTCTGTTTTTCGTTTGTAGATGCTTTTAGGGTTCCGTACCTCGATAGGATAAAACGGAAGCCTTTTTGAACATTGTTGTCCGTCTGCCTGTCTGTCAAGAGCCTTTTTCTCAGGAACACGAGGAGGTATGAAGTTGAAATTAGCATAAAATACTTATGTCTGCGATCCCTTAAAGCTGTAAAAAAATCAGGCTTCTAAGTTAACGCTAATCTAAAGACAGAGTCGTTAAAAAATATATGTGTTTCCTTTACAAATTGCCGTCCACGGAAAGCCTATAGGTTAGTTCCAGTTGTCCTAGAAACTTGAAATTTGATATGAAGGTAGCTCTTATAGCACAACCCGCGAAATAAATCTGAAAATATTCATTTTTATGTCTGTCTGTCTGTCAGTAACCAATATAAAATGACCTTACACCGCGTACATTTTGCTTAGGAGTAGGGCTCTGCTAACACTGAATTTTCATAGATACGGCCGTTTTTAGCGTATATTTTGTACGGAACCCTTGGTGCGCGAACCCGACTCTCACTTGTCCGGTTTTTTTAGAGGGATATTTTCTTTCTGGCCGTAGTTGGGTGCCTGGTTGGGAGGTTTTTACAGTAGGTACGTACATTTTATCTCACCCCCGCTAAAACTGCATGAAAAATTCGTTCATGCCGGTAGCACACCTCCGCCACGAAACGTCAAACCCAAGGAAGTTCCGCTTTAGTTTCGCGCGCTCTGTATGGCGTTTCGCGGTTTCACAGCGGAGGTATGCTACCGGCAATAGTAATACGGCTTGCCATGAAGCTTACTCGTGAGGGTCGCGGGGAGTCGTTGGATACGGTCTCCGCAGGACTGCACTCTGGTGAGCTATAGGGGAGGCCTATGTTCAGCAGTGGACGTCCGTGGCTGATAGATAGATAGAAGTGAATAATGCTCTAAGGCTCATTACTCGGAATCTTTAAGCGCGGATAATTTTGTGTAGTAGTGCTGCTAATTGCTTTAGAGCATTCACGGGGAATTTTCTGAGAACTTGAATGTTTATCTAGAACAATAGGTAAATCTTGTATGTTTATCATCGCACCGCTCGCCATCGGCGGGGTATTCATCCACACACCTTGGAACCAAAATGGTCGCGCACCGTGCGGTATCAAAGGAATTTTCTACCGCGCACACTCCGAAAGTTTTTTTTTTATGATAGACAGGCATTGGACTGCAATCTCACCTGTTGTTAAGTGACGATGCGGCCGAGGATGTATCATGCCCGTCTAGAAACAGCCTATTCACTCTTGTCTTGACCACGCCCAAATTATAATGGTCGGGGAACACACTCGCAGGCAACGAGTTAAACTCCTTTGCGGTACGCATGATAAAAGTTGCACCGGAGCGCTTCGTGCGGATACGCGGAATATCGACCACGTGTGGATGGAACGAACGCACGCGACGTGTGTCCCAATGGTGGGAAGGGGATGTGGAATGGCCCTGCCGCGGTTTTCCTTGGAGGTTACAGTATGGGGTTCTTCAAGAGGGGAGTGATTAGGTTCTTAAAGGGTCGGCAACACGCACGTAATGCCCCTGGCGTTGCAAGCGCTCATAGGCTGCGGCGACTGCTTAACATCAGGCAAGCCGTACGCTTGTTTGCCACCATAGTAGTATAAAAAAAAAGAAAAATACAACAATAGGTAAACCGATAAAACAGTGTGTGATGACATACGGCACTGAGACGTGGTCACACACAATAGAGATGTTGCCTTATCTGAAAATTTGTAAAAATATATATGATCCTGATAAGACAAGCAAAATAAGGAATTAAGTTGAAATTTTGAGTACGATACCTTACGTGTAGCTTTTTATTAGCCCTTAAAGTTGGGTGAGAAAGTCAATTTTTAAAGCATGAAAATATTACTAACGAATAATACCATTGAATAACCCATAAAATGTATGGTAACTTCTGTTATAAAACCATATCGATAAACGTAAGTTTTAAGCAGAAAGTGCGGTAGTGAAGCTGGTTGTCTTGCGTAGTGTGAATAATCCATAAAAAATCGAGATATTTTAGTTTTAATATTTAATATGTGGGTTTTCCCATTAAGATTCGAATCCAGAGTAATGCCTAGTAGGGTAAAATGTTTTACTTTTCAACCTCATCATCATTTAGAGCTAATTTTAATTGTAATGGTTTTCTGTGATATGGGGAGAACTGGATTAACTTTTATTTGTGTTTATTGAAAGATTATGGTCGCACATCCAATTGTTTATTAGGTTTAAAGTCAGTTAAATTTGCATTGAAGTTGTCACTGTTTTTGAAATCAAAAAAGAAAACATAGCTGCAGAACGAAGTTCATAATCTCCTAATCACTAAGCTTATATAAGTTAGTCTTTAGTATGAAGCGTTTTTTGGAAAAGTCCAAAAATATTATTTTGACTTTGTTGTAAATCGGGGAGTTGTTACTTATGACATTGAATTACTTTTTTCACCAATATTTTTATTGTTATATATATTCTCTAGGGCATTTATTTATTTAGGGCACGAACACTTAAATTTACATTACGCTAATAAATATAGGTACTTATTTAAAATCATCCCTAGTCACGAACTTACTAATGGATTACATTCTAACCTATCTACATGTACATTATTTAATAAAAAGGTGTAAAAATGAAATGTCTGTACTACATTGAAGATAATATTTTCTTCTGTTTCCGCGATTATTACTCATTGAAATAAAACAATTTAACGGATTATATCGCGTATATTATCTCATTTTAGTTCCCGACGTTTCGGAAGCTTTCCAGCTTTCCAGCTGGAAAATAAGATAATATACGCGATATAATCCGTTAAATTGTTTTATTACATTGAAGATATCAAAACAACGTGAAACGGACTATTTGAAGGTCGCTGATTGAACATTTTTTTTTTAGATTTTTTGTATGTTTGTGTGTCGTTGTGGTTTCATCATGCTAAATCGGATACACGTATTTTAACTAATATTGGTACACGGGTAACTGGGTATGTCCAGATGGTTATAGGATACTTTTTATCCAAATACGCTGAAGAAGAGGAGTAATGACTTTTTCTCCTCCGCGAACAAGTTGCGGTTGCGGCCACCCTCTAGTCCATACTAATCCATACTTCCATACTAATATTATAAATGCGAAAGTGTGTCTGTCTGTGTGTCTGTTACCTCTTCATGCTTGAACCGCTGAACCGATTTGGATAAAATTTCGTATCGAGATAGTTTGAGTCCCGGGGAAGGACATAGGCTACTTTTTATCCCGGAAAAGTACCCTTATCCGCGATAAACGAATTTAAGGCGGACGAAGTCGCGGGCAGAAGCTAGTTTATTATATTTCAAACGCAAATACGAAATATTTCTGCGTTACTTAGTAAAAGCCTATTGAATGTAAAACAAATACGCATCTTTTAATACCGCCATAAAAACGGTGTAATAATGAACCATTTTACGAATACTTACTTCCCATTATATTCTATAAAAATGTGACGTCATAGACCTCATAAAACTTAAAGTGAGTATTTAAAAAAAAACATGCAGAATAGAAGAGAAGCTCTGAGATTCCGTAACAATGAAGTTTTTTTTCATTCCTTTAAATTCTTACACAACAATTTTTTACCATGCAGTCTTCATAAAATGACTATTACCTTTTTTTAAACCGATTACGACATAATAATGCCGATTACATACCATTGTGTTTCGGTTTCTCCGTCTGTTAAATATCACTTAGGTATCAGAATCAGCCATTTATTTGGTACTAGCTTCTGCCCGGGACTTCGTCCGCCTTAAATGCATTTATCGCGGATAAGGGTATTTTTCCGGTATAGAAAGTGGAATATGTCCTTCCCCTGGACTCAAACTATCTTCATACCAAATTTCATTCCAATCGGTTTAAGCGTGAAGAGGTAACAGATAGACAGACAGACAGAAAAACTTTCACATTTATAATATTACTAGCTTCTGCCCGCGACTTCGTCCGCCTTAAATTCGTTTATCGCGGATAAGGGTATTTTTCCGGAATAAAAAGTAGCCTATGGCCTTCCCCGGGACTCAAACTATCTGGCAGACGGACAGACACACTTTCGCATTTATAATATTAGTATGTATAGTATATATAGTATACAGTATATAGTACAGTATGGATAGCATTACTTGCCAAAGTTATTTAAAACAGGAAGTAATGGCTGATGTTGCCGACGAGTTCAGGAATGGCGATCACGTAGCGGAAGACACAGCGTGGGTATACCCCTATAAGGTGTACTAATAATTTGATGAAGGTCACGGGAGTCCGTTGAATGGGGCGTAGGTAGCGACCAAGGTGGCGTTCATTAGGAGGCCTATGTCTTGTTGTATACCTACGTATTTTGGATGATGATTACGAATGTTTAGATACAGTTTTAGAAAACGTTACATATAAGTAGGTATTTTGCATAAAACATCTACACTATTATAAAGTCCTAAAGGTCAGTTACAGAAATAAAATAATATTAAATAATATTGCTTATTGTATATTATAAAAAATAGATAACCATCGAATATGTTTACCAAAAGATACAACAAAATAAAACACACTTAAATTAAATCGCCCAAATCTGACTCGGTGGACAGGGTTTAGGCCTAACAGACCGGCATATATTTGCGGCGTTTGCTCTAGAGACCCTTGGTCCGTGGAGCCCTGATCCCCACTAATTGGTTCGGGCCCTGTCAAAAAGGGCGCGACAATATTTCCACCCTCACTACTTAGATGGTTGGCAGTCCACAAATGTGCGTTTATCCAGAAATTTCCAGCCTCACACGACTGAACTGTGGAATAAATTGCCGCCTGCAGTATTAAAGTATTTCCTTACCGATGCGACCTTCAAGCCTTCAAAAAAAGAGCGTACTCCCACTTGAAAGGATGGCACCGCACCTGGGACTCCTCCGGTGATGCAAGTGTCTATGGGCGACCGTGACGGCTTACCATCAGGCCCCGTCTGCTCGTTTGTCTCCTATGTCATAAAAAAAAATTCTTAATAAAAAAAAGGCTCATAGACGCCACCGGGGACCAAAGGGCTGGCTAGTTCCTCGCTCAAAGAGTTGGCATATCAATATATACAAAGGGGGAACGCAGCCAGTCTAATGGGAACCCTGCTCACCGGATCAGATTTGAAAGATTTCATTTAAGAGTCCCCGGTAAGATCGGTTCAAGTTAAGAGTTATACAAATCTTTGTTTAATTAACAGCAAAGCAAGCATGTTCAAGTATATTATTTTATAAACAATCACAAATCAAGTTTCTCGCGCAAGCCTTGAAAGCATTAAGAAAAAACTACGAAAGTTACGTTCCGATAATTCCGTTATTGCAGAAAATAAATGTTAAGATTAGGCCAAACAATCATTAATATTTATTTATGTACTAAAAGCGCTATTATAAAAATTACTACATATAAAATAAAACATAGTTTAATAAAACAGTCCCCATTTTTTTATCGCCTTTGGTAACTAAATATCAAAATACCGTTAAACTATTTCAAAATGTGAAATTAAAATTTAAATCGGCCAAGAAATATGCAAGATATAGTTATATTAAACTACTAATTAGACAGAGAGATCCGACATGCACTCCGGCCATATAAACTCTGTTTTGCAAGAAAGAGATAGAATGAAATGTATGATGGCTTATATCTTGGTTATTTTTATATTTATTCGAAAAAATATTTTTGTCTACTGTTTGTTCCATGAATGAGCTTTAAATAAAGCAAAAATTTAAATTCATGAATATTTTCATGCATTTACCCTATTAGTTTTTAATTTACAGATGTCATACCAAACATTATTCCGTTACTTTTTGTCACGAGTCTTCTCAAACAACAAATTGCAAAATGATTTATTATTACAAATTGCAAAATGTCATGGTTCTTGCTTATTTATAATGAGAACGAGTAGGTGTAGAAGTCGTAGGATAAAATCGAATCACTTGCGAAGCGTAAATTGTGAGGCATAAATCCTTTATGATAGCATTAAGAGACAGACAGGCAAGTATTTTGAAAGTAGATGATGTATTAAAATTAAGAATATCGACTGTCTCGTTCTAACTTTTTCCAGATATTTTTTTTACTACCAGACCCCTTTTACCCCCCTCGTTTATTTATCTGATTTTAAACAGTGAAAGCCTACCTATATAAAATTGTATGCAATGATTAAAATACGTTCCTTTTAAGCATATGATATTAACTAATGAAATAAGAGGGATTATACGGTGGTCACATTCACATTAATGCCGGGATCCCGTGAAATAAGCATGTTTTTCTTCGTTTTATTTGGCAGAAATCACCGCCGTCTACTCACTACATACCTAAAAAACGTGCATATCTCACGGGATCCCGGCAAAAACGCGACCACCGAAACAGCGGTTCAAATGCTGGGAGAAATGCTCAAGAAAAGAAAGGCGTAGAAGTTGTATAAAAAAACGTGCATAGCTCACGGGATCCCGTCAGTAATGCGACCACTGAAACAGCGGTTCAAAACTCGGAGAAATGGCCAAGAAAAGAAAGACGTAGAAATTGGATAAAAAACGTGCACATGTCACGGGATCCCGGCAAAAATGCGACCACCGAAGTCAGAGTGGTTGAAACGTTTGAAGAAATGCCCACGAAAAGACAGACATAGAAATTGTATGGAAAAACGTGCATATGTCATGGGATCCCGGCAATAATGCGTCCACCAAAGTCAGAGCGATTGAAGCGCTCAGAAAAATACCCTCTTATTTCATTAGTTAATATCATATAAAAGGAACATATCTAAGTCGTATAAAACTTTATATATTGCTTACTTTTATGCCTTTCATTATTTAAAATCAGACAACTCGGAAAAATGCCCAAGAAAGGAAAGACGTAGAAATTGGTTTGTCCTATTATGTAGAAAAATATCATGGTAAACGATCTGACATACCGAAGAAAGTTTGCAATTATCTTTATATTAATTCGCGGCTATCCATTAAATGGTATTGTATTCTTTAAGTAGATAAGCTCAGTTGAAATACTAAAGACTATACGCAAGTGGTTCTTTTTGAAACTATCGCATAAGTACATAATAGTATTTACATACATATATACAGTCTTATTAAATACTTTACTTTATTATATATATTAAATACTAAACTTTACTTTACAGTGGCGTGGCGTCAAACATTATCTTTAGACAAGCTGGAGCTATTTGGCTCATTTTTTCTTCAAATACTGTATTCAACTTTCTCAAGATGGGTAACTCGGTGGGAATCGAGTTCTATGGACGCTAGGGTTGCCACCTTTTTTCTCAAGAAATATAGTATTTTTCTCAAAACCTTGCCAAAATATAGTACTTTTGGGAAATTTAGGAAAAAAAATAGCACACGTTCATTCATTCATCATGTTTAAACATTATATACAAATTACAATCCTTTATTGCACACCACTTGAGTGATTTAGTCGATGTTCATACAAAAATATAGTACATAATATAGTACAGGTGGCAACCCTAATGAACGCCATGTCACTGATCGTTACATTCTTATGAATACAAAGATTTAAATAATGAAAAAAAAGCAAGACTCCGACTGGATTTGAACTAGTGCATTGGGATTTGCTGGTTAAAAAATGCAAAAATCTTTTAAGAAATAGTGACAAAATTCAAAGACAAGCTGACTGGAGTCTGTAGCTCAGTTAGTAGAGCGTACGCCCCGGCAAGGCACTGGTATTCATTCGGAATCTTGGATGTTGTTCATTATTTAGATCTTTGTATTTATAATAATTCTATCTAAGTAATGAAATTCACTTCTAATATCACGAAGTTCGTGATAGTCACGAACGTCACATCATGATTTTCATATATTTTTCCTCTCATAAAATCTCTTATACAATAATCACAAGTGAAGAATATCGGATCTCTATCTTACCCATAATTATTAAAGATCATAATTTTATGTTTGTCATAGAATCGTTTGTCATAATTCTGAAACCAGTGTAACCTGAAGTAACATTTACGGGTTTTTGAAAAAAGAATGGTGATGATGTTTTATAACATTCCGGAAAATTTGACGATTTAAAGGACAATAATAATTATTGTGGCTTTTGATTTTATGGAAGATCCGAGAAATGTTCTTCGTTAATTAGGAAACTTAATGTTAAAACCCTAAAGTGTATACATATTTATTCGAGTCATAATACAATTGTGTGGTTAAAACTGATTAAATATTTCGTTATTAAGATAGACATAATTATAAGAAAGTCTGTAATTCATTAATTAATTATGGAAACCGTCACTTTAGGTCAAAAACATTATAATATAGCGAACGCCGTGCATTGATTAGAGATAGCTCTAAGTGGAAAGTAAAATTGTAATCTATAATTATTGAGGAAAATAAACTTTATCTTAAACATAACTGTGGAATCAGATATCGCTTAACAAATAAATAGGTCATTAGAGCATTATGGGTAAGGTACACATGCAACAATTTCGCCCCCTCCCTCCCCCCGTTTCCCGTTCTTTTATACTACTAAGGTGGCAAACAAGCGTATGGCCCGCATGATATTAAGCAGTCACCGCAGCCTATGAACGCTAATGCCAGGGACATTACGTGCTTTTAGGTTATTTTCACCAAATTGAAATGAGGCAGTAAAAGGCGGTAAATGCTACTAACGGCCCGGAGTGACGTAAACAAATATCATCATCAATAGAAAGAATCGATAAATTACTTACACAAAATCTCGATTGAACTGGCATTCTAATAAAAACGCATTAAATTGGGTTCTAGTTGAATCTTGTAACAATCAATGAATATTAATTTGTCCTTGCATATCGCTTCAGTGAGCCGCATTTTTTTAAATTGGGTTTGGCCAATGCACGGTTATGGCATGAGGTTTAATTTGCGTGTATCGATGTTTTACAACTTCTGGACTATTATAAAGTTGTAAAAATTAAATGCCTATACATTGAAGATAGGTATTTTAAAAAAAATGTAACCGACTATGTGGAGGTATTTGGCCACATAATCGGTTACCATTTTTAACCGACTTCCTTTTTCTTCGAAACATATTTATGCATAGTTTGTATACTATGTAACTTGGGTGTCTTGCCCTTGTAATTATTATTTTGTACAAGTCTGATGCCGATATCCCGCACCAATAATTTCTCTGTTTAGCCTAATGGTTGACTGGTAGAGAATGTCTTTATGGCATTAAGTCCACCATTTGTACTTTCTTGTATTGTGCAATAAAGTTTAAATATATATATTTTTTTTTTGTACGTCTCGTTATGGCTTCATCACGCCAAATCGGCTTAACTGATTTCAACTATTTTCGGTACGCGAGTAGCTAGGTATCCAGAGATAGTTATTAGTACTTTTTACTACGCTGAAGAAAAAAAGAGGGTAATGTGTTTTTTTCTTACTGTTAATATCAGTTATAGAGAATGAAAGGCATGGAGCGCTAAACCCCAGGGCTCGGAAACCGGTATCCTCTTAATACAAAATAACCGGTATTTTTTCGTTCTTTTCGTTCAATTATGAGATTTTTGAATATTTTATTAATATTCAATAACGTGAATCAGATATTTCCAAAGATGTGTCCTCGTTTTAAAACATTCCAGAAGATGAGTGTATTTTAGAAGATTTATAAATACTGGCTCCGAGCCCTAGCTTCACCCATTGCAAGGGTTTTCTATGGACATAGCGTACATTGTTAGACTCAGGGGCCCCATTTAGGAGAGAGCAACTGGGGCTGGAGCCCTGGGCTTCTACAAGTGAAGGGCAAAACAAATTCTTATATTATTTAGATTTTAGGAATTTGGAAATTACTAGGGGCTTCCACTCATTCGTTGCTCCACGGCCACAAGAACACTAAATCTGGCCCTGTTAGACCCGCACACACCTGGCAGCTCTGTATTCTATACGTAAACCCGGAACGGAACTTGCTCCACCGTTTTAGACTGCTTCGGTATATATAATCTAGACCGGTTAGCCCTCAGGCCTTTCAACAGATCCTGAGAAATCTTCAATGCTTCCTGTATTAAACGACTGTGTATACTTATTTGATTCTTTCTCGATTATAATGACAATTCTCAGACGGATGTGGATTCAAATAACTAACTGGTTTGAGTCAACATTGTTATCGTTGAATTGAAATCTGTCGCGGTAGTATTGGAGAACCAGTTTTTTAATTCATATTAAGCTTTAATAATAATGTGGATCCACGATATTTATAACACGAATATTGTTTTTAACAGAAAAACAATCGTGGCAAATGACACTGGTTTACCATCAATACGCTGAAATGTTTTACATTTGTTTTGTATTTTTTATATGTTTGTATGTGTCGTTGTGGCATGCCAAATCGACTAAACAGGATTTCCACTGTTTTGGTACACAGGTAGCAGGGAATTTACAGATGTACAGATTATATAACGTAGGGTATAGGATACATTTTATCCGACTACGCTGAAGAAAAAAAAAAGGGGTTATGACTTTTTCTCCTCCGGGAACGAAGTTAGGCACCTTCTAGTTAATCATTAACTATTATAAAGTTGTAAAAATGAAATTTCTGTACATTTAAGATATTTAATAAATATACGTAACGGACTAATCGGAGGTCACTTATCGAAAAATATTTTCATTCCCCGAATATATGACTAACGAACTAGTAACGAGTACATGAGCTATGTTAGACATTTTTTTTTCATTTCCTTTTATAAATAAACTAGACCTGTTCTAGACTTCTCACGCCTTTCGAGTGTCCATGAGAACTTGTCAATGTTTTTTGCCTTTTATAAAATCACTTATAAGGCTAATAGGGACAAATGCGAGATATTTTATAAGGCTGTAAAAGTACTAAGTAATAGTCACCTTCAATAAATGCGGTTTGTAATTTAGTAATTCGGCGTTGAACGTTCGTCCTTAATTTGATATAATGTTTTTTGACCTAATTAAACGTTTCGCATAATATAACGTTTCACATAATACATCTTATTTAATTGAATAAGGGACCGTTACCAGACCAGTGTTAATTTAGATTGAAATATCTTTCCAAATATTGGATATATTTCAAATTTTCTATTTATTTATTGTGATTATTAAAGTGTATTAAGCTCTTTTGATCGCGACTTGGCCACATATGTTGCCAAGTTTCGCTAGACTATTTGGCAGACATCAAAGTGACAGCTACCACTCACTAAAAACAACTTCGTTAAGAGAATAATCGTAACTATTTCATTAAAAGCAATAATTTTCCTTGAGAAGCGAAAGTTATAAAATTTTTATGTAAAAAAATCGATTTCAGAAGTTTTTTTTTATTTTTTTGCTTTTGACTTGGATCACATAATACTCAAGAGTGTCGGTAAAATACCTTTATACTTCCTACAATATTGCGGGGTTGCAATGTTTTTTAGTCCTGTCATGATCTTTATTTAATTTTACATCTTAAGTGCACAAATATCAGTAAAAAAATTAACGTTTTCAGGTCTAAATCGGACTCATATAAACATATGAAAAATAAAAACGTTAACGGAGCGAGACATTGTAAAAATCGTAATTTTTCGATGTTGATATTTTTATGGTAGGATCAAGGAAATTGCTAATACAGTTGAGTATTCCGAAGAATATTATGTAAATAAAACTAGTGTGAAATAATTAAAAAAACCCATTGCTGTTATTTAAATTTGGGTGACCCGAAATTTTTGCTTTTAAGTGTATTTTATACTCTTAATGGCCTCAGGAATGCGTGGTTAAATAAAAAATCTTTCTGATTCCTCGCGGGCACCTTGTATATCTAATCAAACTATAGTTTGACCAGAGGAGCTACTCTGAAATCCGAAGAACGAAGTTCGTATGGCGCCATCCCGCTCATTCAAATACAGCTTAACTTGAGAGCGAGAGGGATAGCACGTTACGAACTTCGAATTTCGAGTCTCAGAGTAACCCCTCAGATCTTTTGTGACACTCCCATATGGTCTGCGGGTGACGGGGGGAAAGAGCGGGGGCGGGTAAGAAGTGTGCGCGCGGCATGGTCATCGTCTCTCCGCCGCGCGCACACTTCATACCCACCCCCGCTGTCTTCCCCCCCCACCCCTCCCCCCTATCGCCAGCAGACATGGGAGTGTCACAAAAGAACTTGTCAAGCTATAGTAACAAGTAACTGCTTGACACTGGAAAGCAAAATAGACAAATTTACCTTTGTCATTCAGAATTACTATCCTGTTAAGTCTTACAACATTTCTTGCATAATCGCAACACATTATACCGAATTTTCACATCAATACAATCAATTGGCCACGCCGAAATGTTTCTTTTATTCTACAATAAGCGGCAAGCGGTAGCTGCTGTAGCCTTTAATGGTCAGGTCATTGCCAATTGCAACAGTCTTTTTGCACTAATTGCTGCTCGCAACTTTACTCACGAGGCCTGAATAAATAGTAAGGTAAAAATAAGAGTATAGCAGCGCTCTTTATCTCAAGGAAATAAAGTTGTGTACATATTTACGAATCAAATCAAATCAAATCAATACGAGAGGATTTGTTAGCGCGGAACAAGCGAGAGAGAGAGACACGATCGACGTCAGCGTTCGGCTTCTCTTCCACGCTATCACGTAAAATTATCTTCCGTTAACGGACTTTACAGACAACTCATTTTTTGACCATCAATATATAATCACTTTCATTTTTTACGAAAATCTTGAAAAAGCCAGTTAAAATACAAAAAGATCTTGTAACAAATAATGACAAAATTCAAAAACAAGCTGACTGGACTCTGTTTTCCAGCAAGGCACAAGGCACTGGTTCAAATCCAGTCGGTCTTGATTTTTTTTTAATTATTTAGATCTTTGTACACTTTATTTCGAATAAGTAATTTTTTATACCAATTAGATACATATTTTTGCACTTGACTATATAAAGCAGCCTACTCCATTTTGGACACTCAGTACGTCTACATAATTTCATATTATGTAATAAATCTTAGACAAGTGTCTAAAAGAGAAGCATCGATAAGTGAGTTTATCGATATATGAACTCACTATCAGCTATTAGATATTGCCCATTTTATATTGCACTGTGTATAATTTTATATTGAACAGGTATAGTAACGCAATGTACTGCATTTTGTCCGAGGTCTAATCATCTAGACTATTATAAAGTTGTAAAAATGAAATGTCTGTACATTGAAGATATTTTCAAAAAAAAAATGAAGGTTACAAAATTTTTCCGTTGCATTTTTTGTATGATTACTGTGTGTCGTTGTGGCTTCATCACGTCATAACGGCTAAATAGATTTCAAATTTTTGTGGTACACGAGTAGTTCGGCATCCACAGATGTTTATTATAGGATACTTTAAAAAAAGAGGGTTTTTGACTTTTTCTCCTCCGTGAACGAAGTTGAAAACTACAAACAAAAATCAAGAAAAGCAATTTCAATTCGTTAACTTTCTAGATAAGTAGGCTCAATCTTTGTACGGGTCGACTATACCTGACTACAGACCTTGAACTGAATAATAGAGTAAAATACAGGGACGTCAAGGTCATACGAGCGGTTCCTAACCATTGACATAAAGTTTCTTGACATAATTTAACGTTTCGCATAATGATAACTTGATATAGAAACATTTATCATGTTGTTTTCCCAAGGCATTGATTCATATTAGGGTTGACAGATGCTCGGGATTTGGCGGGATTCTCCCGATTTTTGTATGTGTTCTCGACTCTCGACCAAGTAATACATCTCCCGAAAAACAACTCGAATGTGCACGGTTTTAATAAAAGTAGAGTTGATTAATGATTAGACTAAATTTTAGGAAAATTTATTGAATTCAAGTCTTGTTTAAATAGTGAAAAAGGACAAAAATTTAAATCTGTGAAAAGTAATACAAAATAAGTGGCAATGTAAAAAAAATATTACTTTTAAAATTTTGTTCATTATTGAAAAAATTATAGTATAGGTCAACAGAAAACCATTTTTTGGTAGTAATTATTTAAGTATGTTTACTTTAATTTGATTTTTTTTTTGGTGTCTCCCGACCAAAGTCCGAAAAGTTGTTTTTTCTCTAGATAAGAGGGTCATTTGATCTGGCAACCCTAATTCATATTCATGTTAAGTTGGTATGTTTTGTAACAGTCGTAAAACCCTGAAGTTTATGGTTTCAGAGAAATTAAAAACTACGATAAGAGTCGATCGTGACGCTACATTACCATTTTAATTAACGCGTTGCTTGAGCTAGAGCTAAATGGCGAAAATAACAGGTCGTAAATATAGTCACAAATACATAATGAATGTCCATAAAAACATGATTCTACAGCGCTGTACCTACTACTAAACACAGTCTTCGCCGGCCGGCTACCGTACTGTCTTGCTAATGTAAAAGACGTAAAATATATGGAAACTCCTAACAAGACAGCCTTTTAATTTTAAACGAGCCAGCGTAGCGTAGCTCATTCACTAAACAACACTTTCTAAGTTTTTTCCACTTAATTACTGAACATTTTCACTCGCGTCTTCGCTTTCCTTGTCTTGTTGTCCGAAGTTAAAAATCTTATCAAAGTTAATGTTGTTTTGGTTGTATATAGTGTGGTCGGGCGTATCGCCCCAACTTACTGGGGTAGCTCTTTCGTTAATCTGAACAGTTATTTCTGGGATCGTATTTAAAGCAGTCTCTGATTGGACGCTTGGAGTGTGCTCTGGGTTTGAGATTTCGGAAGAAGCGCAGCGGTTCAAGAAGTTCATCATCCTCTCTTTATACAATTCCGAAGACGTGTCCTCGTTCTGTTTTTTCGAATTCTGATTTTTCAAATAAAAACCGTTGTCGCTCTGCGCTAGGAAAATATGTTTTATCTTCTTGCATGGGTAATGTTCAATGAGGTCGGGTTTCGGAGAGAGGAGCTTCGCGTTTCTTGGTAGTTTTTTCGTGTTATTTCCTTTTATTGTTGTTACTACTGATATGCAGTTACCTTTCGGTTCTGTATCATCTTTGTAATTAGTTCTCATTCCTTTGTAAGATATTTTGACGCTCAGCATTGACCAGAGCAGCTCTAAAAACGCGGCTATCATGATATTTATCGACAGAACCCTCTTTGTAAAGACGTATGAGTCTTCTTCTTCGTCTCTAGCTGATTTCAAAGCTATAACCATGTGAGTTTCATTCTTTATTATAACGTCCGTGTGTCTCACAATCAACTGATCTTTAAATGGTATTTTATCTTTGTAAAACTCCGAAAAATCGGTGTTGGATGTCGTTACGAACCAGACAATGATCATTGTGAATGATACAAAAGCAAATAATGTTGATAATAATGACATTATAAACAACCAAGTTATATTGTGGTCTATGTACCATCTCACTGAAGCCATTATAGAGGCTATGCCAGCGGCGGTTGCAAAAACTGTTATTATAGTCGGCGCTAGAACCAATATATAACTACTTTCGTGGCTTTCGTAACTCGCTTCCTTTGTTATGTTTTCAAAATTATTCGTCTCCGTCGATTCAGCGGCAGTTAAATTAAATATAAGCTCGCTTTTATTGACAGTAAGTTCTTCAGTATCGTTTAATGTCAGTCTCTTTATGCCCGAGTGAGGGCTAGCTAAAGCTAAGCAAGCTAACAGAAAAGATGTTGCAGCTAATGCTAAATGCACCCACGCAAGTCCTGACACAGTAGAAGCTGAATATCTCCGCTCAGAAGGATACAAGTTCCTCGTATCAGGCTTAGTCCTTACTTTGATCGTGTAAACATCCTCCATTTTGTATTATTTTAATTACGAAATCATGCTATGGAGCTACAATGCGTCCTTGCGCTTAAAAGTCACAGGTCACACCTTAAAACACTTCGTCTCTGCGCAATAACAGCGTAAGTATGTTATGAGATCGTTAAAAAAGTTATTAGGTCAACTGTCACTTTTGTTTTTAAAAACGGCCGTTGTTTTAAAACAAAGTTTTCGCGTGGCTGAGTACGAGCGGCCTGTGCCTCGCGCGGCGGTTCGAAAACTAAACTTTAATGGCCGCTGTGAAGTTATCTGCGTATACATTTACAGATATGTTTGATTGGATTGCTAGTTTTGATAAATACATGTCGAGGAAAAGGATAGAGAGACTTGTATAATAGACCAAAACTGTTTAGGGGCATACATGTCCAAATGCCAGAAAGTCCCGAGGTCCTAATGTCCATTGTCGAAAGAATGCAGCAGCTGGTGACCAGGGTTATCTGACCCTGGTTCATTATAACTTTGGGACTTTTCGAAAATGGACATTATGACCTCGGGACTTTCTGGCATCATGTCGAGTAGTACTCGGCTTTTACGACATGAGTAACCGCTAATGTAATCTAAATATGTCTGAGTCTCACGGTTAGTACTTTTTTAGACTTTTGGAACTTAATGCTCTTAATCCCCAAATACCTACTTTACTTCAAGTATTTATTTCCAAGAAATTAACACCGTCGGTGATTCAATCTACAATTTGACCTTGGTCTCACCTGATGCAAAATTAAGTCGACGTCTAAATGGAGTACGCTTATCTACATGATACCTATTCACTGAGCCTTAAAAGTATAAGGACAGGTTTCTGTCTCACTACCTGTTGTAAATCAAATGGAACTGTTCCGAAAATATGACTAAAATTCTGAAGAGAAGAAACGTACAAGAAATCTTGGTTTCAAAAGTGTGGCTTGGCCGTTTCATCCATCAGTATATGTCTTCAATATTGTGATAATATTAATACTTTTATCACAATATTGAATATTAATTTGAATTCCTCTCTATGAAACGGACAGGCTATACTTTAGTAACCAAGGTGTAGGGTTAATAAAATCAGGGCTTAGGGGCTTCAAGCCAGTTTAAGCCATACTTTTTAAGATAAGGTGTAGGGTCAGTAAAGTCAGAGCTTGAGGGCTTGGCTTTTCCTGGAATCTGATATCTTTTTTGAGATATTCCGGACGGATTCCCCAAATCTGATCCACTGAGGGATCCGTTTTATTTTGAATTATTTTTTATTCTGGTGGGATCCCCTGTGCAGAGGATAAGAAATAAATATACTTTTTTTTATTCCGGACTGATACCCTAGCTAAAACGTGGTACAATCACTCACAAAATTCGTTTGCAAGTTTAATGTTGATATAACCATTTGAATATAACATTTGTACGTGCATTTAAAAAAAAATGACTATTTAAAGCCAAAACAATCGTGACCTTGAATAATATTTTACCTGTAAAGGTTAGGGGTGGACATTGTTTTGAGTTCCCAATGTAACCAATCAGCGATGGGCAGTGTCCACCGCGTATTGTTAATTCCAAATAAAACTTATCAGTATTAGTCTTCATATTACTCGTGTAGTGTTCTAATCAGTGAATTAACTCATCTCCACCTTTACAAGTTATTGAGACTTATGTTATTTGCCTTGTAATGTGATTAAACGGACAGTGCTATCAAATAATTATGGTTTGGGGTAAAGCAGCTGACATACAGACTACATTTGTGCTACAAAAAAGAGCGATTCGTTCTATATACAGGGTGTTTGGTAACAAGATGCAAAGTTGAAAGGAGGTGATAGCTTAGGCCATTTAGAACATTTTAAGCGATATATGTGTTAGGCAAATGTTATTAGTTTTTTTTTAATTTAAGTTTTAAGATTTTTTCTAGAAAACTCCAAAATTTTAGACTACATCGACAATAGTACTTTTTTAATGTAGGTAGCATTTTTTTGTATTTTTTTTGTATTGTGCAATGTCTATCATACACTAGAAAAGTCATTTGAAACATCTGTGTCTAAAGAAAAAAAAACTACAGCGATTTAAAAATTAAATAACATGAAAAAAAATGACTTAAGTGTTTTCTAAGGACGATAAAAAAAAACTAAAATAGCCCCAGTTCTTCAAACCATTTAAGAAACATGCTTGGCTATTGCCCTTTCATTTAAGCTATCAAGCACGACTGTAGCTATCGTATCTTTAAAAATAAGCCACTTAAACCAACTAGAGAGCTAAAATGTTTCACTCGACTTGTGATACTTGTGACGAATCTAATTATGATTTTGTAATAAAACATTGGTTCTTAATACTAAGTTGGCGTTTACCTGACATTTGAAATGTTTTGAAAGGGTTAAGTGCAGTGGACAAAATTGTCCTTGTGTTTTAATTTCTTTTTACCGTCCTTAGAAAACACTTAAATCTTTTTTTTTTCATGTTATTTAATTTTTAAATCGCTGTAGTTTTTTTTCTTTAGACACAGATGTTTCAAATAACTTTTATGGTGTACGATAGACATTTCAAAATCCAAAAAAATGCTACCTACATTAAAAAAGTACTATTGTCGATGTAGTCTGAAATTTTGGAGTTTTCAAAGAAAAATCTCAAAACTTAAATAAAAAAAAAACTAATAACATTTGCCTAACACATATATCGCTTAAAATGTTCTAAATGGCCTAAGCTATCACCTCCTTTCAACTTTGCATCCTGTTACCAAACACCCTGTATAACCTGAATTCCCGTGACTCCTTACGAGAACTTTTTAAAGACATCAACCTATTAACCGTAGCGTCCCAATATATTTATGAGGGTATTATTTATGTTATTAATAACCTAGACTCTTTTACTAAAAGTTCAGAAATCCACAATTTTAATACTAGAAATAAAAACAAACTCGCCATTAGAAAGTTCCGCGTTCGTAAAGTAGCCAAATCATTCGTAGGCCAATGTATACATTTTTATAATAAGTTACCAGATGATGCTTTAAAATTACCTTTTCCAGCTCTCAAAAAGTACTTAAAAAAGTCTCTAATGTTAAGGCATATTATAGGGTAGAGGACTATTTAACAGACAAAAATGGCCCAAAACAGAAACCAAATAATTTACTTTTATCGGGACACGGTTCTTATAAGGTGATGGCATATCAAGCGTACTAAAGTTGTTTTAAATAAAAAAACATATTTTGATTTTTTATCTGCTATTATTATTGATTTTTTACGTTTATAATTTTTGATATATTTTCTTTGAGAACTACGCATTGAGTTTATACTTAAGACATATATTTAGGATAGGCTAAGTACCTAAAAATATGGTAATAGATATAAGTTATTTCGAAAAAATTAATGACTGTTGAGTTTGTTTCGGCTTTCTTCTCAACGGTAGTCTCCTCTTGGGAAACGCCGTAGAGTCAGTCTTGTAAAAGTGCCCTTGCGGCCTACTTACAGAATAAAGATCATTAATTTCTTCAGCGTTTCTTATAAATCTTTATAACAATCTTAAAACTATTGCCTTTACTTCAGCTATCGAAAACAATTACAAGGCTTAATTTGTATGTAAGTTCTTGAATTAACAGGTATTAATTTGCTAATTTACAAGCACGAGTGAGTACTCGTTGCCGGATAAAAAATGCCACAGACTTCAAATGGCGTTATTTAACAAAATTGCTTTGAACCATCAGATTTAAGTGTTATATTGATTTAATGAATTTTACTATCGATGTGTTGAATTTTTTCAGCAAATACATATCTACAAGTGCAATCGCAATACAAAAGGCTAGGATAGAAAAAGTATGTGTATAGGGACCATGTGGTATTTTTTACCCCGTAGCGAGGGCCGCTGGGTTAAAAGTAGAATGGCCCATTGGTAAATTTGACAATAATAAATATGATTTTGAATGATGAAACTTTTTCTCTCGACTGTACTCACCTTTGAAAATGAGACGGGGGATCCGACAGGAATAGCAAATTTTTGAGTGAATCAGACAGGATTGAAAATGTAATAGTTATTAACGGGGTATCAGTTTTGGGGATCAGACCGGAATAACCCTCTTTTTTACAGCGAAAGCGTTTTGAGCTTGTGTCTTGGCTGCCAATTTTACATGAAATGTTTTTGGTGGGATACTATATCCTATATCCTACTCTCATCAATGCATCTACGAATGTACATAAGTTCGCCTTCGTACATGTCTGTGTTTTGTAAATACCTATTTTTTTTGTATTAGTTTATGTGTAATAAAGTGATTACATACAGACATAAAATTACTACCAAGTAGGTATTTATACACTCAGCTTGCTCGTATGTACAGTAGCATCTTATTAAATTTCAACTAGTAATTGAACTATTTGTAAGGCACGAAAAACATCAAGAAACCAGCAATCCTATAATTCACATCTACCACAACCATTGGAATGCAGCTCAGCGACAAAGATATAATTCCTATGATTATCCGAAACGCCATACAAAAACCAACCTTAGTTTTTGGCTCATAAGAACACAAACAAATTACCAAACGGCATTTTAAAATTTGTAAAATCCAATCAAAACGCCATAACGGTTTTATGAAAAAAAAAGTAGTATCTGTGGTTTTTTCTACATTTGTGCATAAAAAATGTCTGCTAGACAGTTTAGTTTCTTCATGGGTGGCGTAAATTTGCTATCGTAGCTTTCATAACTTAAGGGTATTTGTAATCTGTACTTTATTGTAGGACGTGCGTTTATTTTGCTTTCGACATTGTTTATGGTTCCGTGAACTGCGGTGCACGAAAAAACTAAGAGCATTTAGCCACTACGAGATGTCATACGTACTTCAAAAGGTCTTAAGTCTAGTGTTAACTTACATGTTTAAAAGACCTTTCTTAAGAATTTTGGAAAATTTCTGCAATTTGCACATCAGTAGCCATACGTGTACACCTTCTGCCAAAGTATCGGTTTAAAAGATAAATAATAGCTTGTGTACTAAAAAAATATTAAAATAAAAAAAATAAATATTATAATAAAATAATTATATTAAATTCCTTCAGTTGATTAGCAGAAAATATTAGACACGTGCTTTTTCTTTTGTCAATTAAGCAAAAAATAATGAAGATATAGCCAGTTTAAGTTCCCCGTGACGTAACGCCGTGCGAAAAACGGTCATGCGGTCATTTTTTTAGCCCTAACGATGTCGATGCTTGTTGCAGATAAACTTTTTACCTGCATGCTTTATCCTTAAATTGATGAAGCATATAGCACTTTTTTTTCTGAGTCTCATTTTAGATTTTAACAATAAATTATTATTTAAATAAAATACTTAGATTTTTCCATGTAGAAAGTTTCGAAATTTTGAATACTTTTATCAGCATAACAGAGTAGGTACCTATTCAGCAAACGTCTATATGAAAAAAAATGGAAAAACTAGATACTCAGATCAGGCTACCCTAATGTTGCATCTAATGGCATAGAAATGAGGTTCACAGTTCAAACATTAAGTTAGATTAAAATAAAAACTAAAATTATGATAACAAATGAATAACGGTACGAGGTTCAAACATAGTTTAATCGAGTGAGATTAAACTAAAAAGTAAAATTACGAGTTACATTAAAATAAAAAGTAAAATTAAGACAAGACATGAATAACGGTTTTCGGAGTTTTCGGGACTGAGACTGTGTTTTAGTAAATTTTCAGAAGCGGCCCCTATAATTGACATAAGTGTTTTTGACATAAAGTAACGTTTCTCATTATGTAACTTTTGACATAATGCGATTTACATGATAAGACGTTAGAGAACCGCGGAGTCGATATTAACATTAAAACTTTACTCATACTCATACTTGATTTTTTTATGGTCCGTAATACTTTCATCCCTATGTTAAACTGACAGATCGAAAATGTCAATCGAAGTTAATCTTATCTAATATAGTAAAAAATATATGTATTTTAACTAGTTTTCCGTTACCCGAAGGCTGCTGCTCAAACTGCTTTATTGGACGTAAATATGCCAAATGAGCTTAGTTTTATAAAGGATACTTATGAAATTATTTTTCAATCTATCACAAAGTTACAATGTACCAATATGTCAATAAAACAATGTTTTCAAATACTCGATAACATCAAACAATTTTTACCGTTATTTAGGCCTGAAACAATTAAAGATAAATAGGAAAAAGTATTCAATAGAAATCCGGAATTCCTTGAAATAAGACAAATGTCAAATACTCAACAATATGAGAAAGTTCTAGAATTCACTACTCTAACTTCTGTTGATGTACCGACCGTACGGTCTTTTTCAAGTCACAAGTGGATTTTCAACCAATATAGGACTTTTACACCAGAAAATATGGAAAACATAGCCATTGTATATTATATACATTTTATAATTTTGAAATAGAGAATACACCCGTTATACCATTTCAAGATTTTGAAGCACTCATTCCTGTATCTACGTGTCCTATGGATATTACAAAGTAGGAACTTTGTTAATAGTGTTATTATTGTTTGGCCTATAATTTCGGTAGTATACATAGTGTGATAGTATTTTTTTATTTAAAATATAGTTCGATTCCATTAGAAATGTTTATTTCATTTATAATCAACTTTGGAATTAATTAACTGAGTGAGTATGAGTAAAGTTTTAATGTTAATATCGACTCCACGGTTCTCTAACGTCTTACCATGCGATAAAAAGAATAATTTTCTGAATAAGCAATACTAGGTATGTGATATTTTTTTGGGCTTCAATATATTTAAATTTAATTTGATCATATTTAAATTTATCCTTCATATTATTTACTCGTATTTTATCATAAACAAAACACTATAAATCTTCAGTTAAAAATTTTCATCCTGTTTCAAATACTTTTAAAACTAAACCTAAGTGCAGAGAAGACACAAAAAAGTTCAAGTTTACTAAATAAATCGCATTATGGTCAACCGTTACATTATGCGAATTGTTACTTTATAGTCCACCCGTGACCATGGAAAGCTGGAAAGCTTTCGAAACGTCGGGAACTAAAATGAGATAATATACGCGATATAATCCGTTAAATTGTTTTATTTCAATTGTTACTTTACGTCAATAAAAGTTACGTCAAACACCGAGAAATATTATTTAAAATGAAATGAGTCTCTCATCATCTCTTTGTAATCGACGGTACGCGTTGCTGTTACTTGATACTTGTAAATAGATATCTACTTATGTACAAACAGAGTATTTCTGTCTATTCTCTACACCCAAGGTGGTGTTAACACACCTACACGGATTACTTGCATATCCAAGGCAAGGCAGTCATGTGCTCACGATTTTAACTATGTAGGTAGTCTTTATTGTATAATAACGGCATCATTTTGCTATTATCGGTCCACCTTGTTGAAGGCTTCCACGGTCCAGAGATAAATAAATAAATATTGCACAACTTTCACTCTCATCGAACTAGTTCCTTAGTAAGTCATAAGGCTTGTGTTATGAGTACTAAATGACGATATATTTCATAGATAAATTTACTTATAGAAAACTTCCAAGACTCGGGAACAAATATAAATATAATATTTTCTTCTGTTTCCGCGATTATTACTCATTGAAATAAAACAATTTAACGGATTATATTGTGAAATGCTGCTTGGTAAATTATTAGAATAAAATAATTAAGCCCTTCTGGCACATGTGTAACTGTCTTTACAGCTTAGGCCCATCTGGCATGTATGTACACCTTTATTTGTGTTTTTTCAAAAAATGGGTAGTTTGCACAAAATTGTAACTTTGACAGAGGAAAATACATCTTTTCTCAGTCCTCCCGTGACCATGGAAAGCTGGAAAGCTTCCGAAACGTCGGGAACTAAAATGAGATAATATACGCGATATAATCCGTTAAATTGTTTTATTTCAAATATAAATATATTCAGAGTTCCTCATCAAAAGAGGAGGTTCAATAAATTTATTAGTTCTGTATTTAATTTTAAGGGAAATATCTATACTATTATGAATTTCAAAATCCAGATTTATTTATTTATTCAAAAATTTACATATTTTTAACTTACAACTACTTGCCAAAGCGTTACAGACGTTAGCCTAAAAAGAAAAAAAACGGGACCATGCTCAATCTAGAGTTTCGCAGTCGTTTATACAAAAAAAATGCAGTACAGATGAAAAAAATACGATTAAAAAAAGCCCCGGCACTTACGTCCTTTTGCTGGGAAGCGTAGTTTTTTGGCCGATCGTGTTGAAAACTATTATCGTTGGAAGTATTTGTTAAGTTTTATATTTGTAATTTTTTTCATATTTTTTTTAACATATCGTTTAGAAAATAGGGGGGGAGGGACACAATTTTTGCTACTTTCGGAGCGAATATTTCCGAAAATATTCACTAAATCAAAAATTTGTTATAGAAACCTCAAATTACCCTATTGCGACGTCATCGCAACAAGAATCCGGGGTCCAGTTACGTATAGGATACTTTTTCACCGACAACGTCGAGCAAGAAAGAGGGTCATGACTATTCCTTCTCCACGTACGAAATTTAATTTTTATGCCCGGCAAGCGCAGCGTGGGAAGGGCACCCGCAAGGTGGTCAGACGACCTGCTTAGGGTTACGGGACTCGCTGGATGCGGGTCGCCTCTATCCGGCCCATGTGGAAATCTATTAAGGAGGCCTGTGTCCAGCAGTGGATGTCCTATGGCTGAAATGATGATGATGAGAAGGTGCCCCCTTCTATAGGTGAAAAACTTAAGTAAGTCACCTGTTGTATGCAGTGCCGTAAGCAGCCTTTTAAGGTGCGTCCACACTTGTATCATTTGCTCGTATCCGATCACCGTGCCGTGGCATGACTGCGTATCGCGCTGCTTGGACACTTACTGTCAGCGCGCTGATCATGCCGTACTCCTCCGATATAACTGTGTGATACGCGTAGCAAAATGGATTTCGAGCGATCCGATCGGCGCAACGTCCAAACGCGTGATCGTGACACGCGATCATGCCACGCGACGATGATCTGATACGGGCAAATGATACAAATGTGGACGCACCTTTGTGCGCCTTGTGCAGGCTTCTATAAATGCGTCCGTGAAAAACATTCTGTTTGTGGTCCTGGTAATTTCTGCGCCCCTTTAGGTTCTGCGCCCTGTGCCTGGGCACCGCTGGCACCGCCCTATTTACGGTACTGGTGACTTACTTAAGTTTTTCACCTATAGTTTATTATAACTTATCTATACTATTATAAAGTTGTAAAAATGAAATGTCTGTACATTGAAGATATTTCCAATAAAAATATTTTAACGACTATTTGGAGGTCACTAAAACGAAAAATATTTTTTTTTGTATTTTATGTTTGTTTGTATGTGTCGTTGTGGCCTCATCACGCTAAATCAGATAAACGGATTTCAACTATTTTTGGTACACTGGTAGCTGGCTCCAGATGGTTATAGGATACTTTTTACCCGACTACGCTGAAGAAAAAATGAAGGGTTATGACTTTTTCTCCTCCGCGAACGAAGTTGCGCGGGTATCTTCTAGTAATTTATAAGGATCGGCTAGAATTCGCCAAATTGAGAAGCCGGCCATAGTGGCCTCAAAAGAAACCGTTAATGTCAAATGTCACCCGTTATCAATTGACCCCAAACTGTTTCGTATTATATTAACTATGTAATCGGTTAACGGTTCAACCATATTACTATTATATTAATAATATTGTCTCGCGACTCTCGCGGTGCAGCCAACGCTAATATTCACTTATGTAAAATGCAGTAGGGTTTGACTGTGTTCAAATGAAAAAAAAATTGATGCGAGTAGTTTTTATGATAGAAATCCTAAAAAAAGCGGCCAACTGCGAGTCGAACTCGCCCATGAAGGGTTCCGCAGCCGTTTATACAGAAAATGCACTACAGATGAAAAAAAATACGATATGAAAAAAAAAAACACTAACAAAAGAGCGTATCTCCCCGGCACTTACGTCTTTTTGCTTCAATTTGCAATTTTTTCAGACAATATCAATGTGTGGTACATATTTCGACAGTTCTTCTAAAAACACTGAGTTTTCTAGAAACATTTTTTGATTTAGTGAACAGTTTCCGAAATATTTTCCAATTGTGTCCCCCCCCCCCCTCTATTTTATAAACGGTATGTTCAAAAAATTAACAAAAAATTACAAACATAAAGCTTAATAAATACCTCCAATTGTTTTCAACATGATCGGACATACCGTTTTTAAGTTATTGCCAAAAAACTGCGCTTCTCAGCAAAAGGACGTAAGTGCCGGGGAGATAAGATACCCTCTTTTGTTAGTGTTTTTTTTTTCATATCGTATTTTTTTTATGAGCATTAGCCGACATGATTTTGGCCGGTTTTTTCTAATATGGAACGTCAAATTGCCTATACGGATACCCTACTACTTCATACAACAGGTGACACTTAAGTTTTCACCTATAGTTTTTTATAAGGATCGGCTAGAATTTGCCAAATCGAGAAGAAAGCCGGCCATAGTGTCCTCAATATAAACCGTTAGTGCCAAACGTCACCCGTTATCAATTGACCCCAAACTGTTTCGTATTATCTAAACTATGTAGTCTTTTAACTGTTCAAGCATGTTACTATTAAATTAATAGTGTCCGCAGTGTTGCCAACGTAAAGTGTGCGCGCGGCGGAGCACGATGACCCTGCCGCGCGCACACTTCTTACTCGCCCCCTTGCGGCCAGCTACATATTCCTTACGAATAATTAAAAACAAACAAACCTACCTGATCAGATTGACCAATCTTGCTGATAGAGTTGCTCAAACTGTACTTTTAGTTTTACATGAAATATAAAATTTTAATGGTAAGTCTTTTTTATTTTCTCGCAGTTGAAGTGAAAAGCAGAGTGTTTAACACGTGGGTAAAAGCCGTTATGGCACTCAGACAATTTTGTCCTCGCTCAATTCGTGAGCTCGTCCAAATAATCACTTCGTGTCATAATGGCTTATTTTAGCCCCTTGTCAAACTATCTACTATTTTCGTTGAAAAATTTACATATTTTTACAAGCAGGTTGTTCTACATGGCTAAATATAATGGAACGAACAAATATGTAACCTTTAAAACACAGCAGTCAAGAAGAAAAAATCACCTCATACTTCAAAGTTGTCATTATCGTTATAAAGTTGATTTTACTTTTTATTTATTGTATAATTCCAAATTTTTACAGTAATATTTAATGTTGGTTATTCTAAGTTTAGTGGTTATTTATTTAAATTAACATGTAAGTTTTTTCTACAAACTTTTATTATTTAGTTAGAAATTGGTTTTAATAACGAAACGCCTGAAAATATATACGAGCATTTTCGTATAAAATGGTGCAATACAAATATTCAGGCGTATGTGTATGCAGAAGAATGACTTGACTAGAAAACTACAGTGAGACTCACACATTCTTGGATTATAGTAGCGGTTACTCACATCATAATAGCCGAGTACTGCTCCACATGTTTCGATCAAATCTGAGGACCTTAGATATGAGACACGCGTCGAACACGACGCTGCCCTTCTCGCACTGCGCGCCAAGGCAAGCCGCTTCAACCAATCGGCTACCGGAGCTTTTGCGTATAAAATTGTTTAAGGGCCTGCATCGTCATTCGTAAATCACGCCCCAAAAGCAGAGCGGGCCAATGAGCGGGATTTGTAATAAGTGACGGATTTATTGCTCGTGCGCACCGAAGAAAGAGAAAACTAATACGCTACATGATTGGGGTTTTTTGGCGTAAGCGTAAGATGTAAGAGTACAATGAAATCGAAGATATTATTAAGTTTTGTTAACATTGAAGTTAATTGCGTAAAAGATAAAGGGAAGAATGACATTTTTACATAATTTAGCCGTTTATAATCTGTCGTTTGTACAAGTAGATAAAAAATGGAAAATGAAGACGCGATTTCGGATTTATTTTCTATAGAGGAAATTTTAAACAAACATGTCTCCGCTTTAGGCGCTGAATAGGTTATAGTTATATAGTCAAAAAACATATAGGTATCAGAAAACCAGCCTGCTTCATATACTAGATTTGACAAAAATCTCACTAAAAATAGCTTAAGGTGCGTCCACACTTGCGGTGCGATCACCGTGGCGTGGCATGACTGCGTATCGCGCTGCTTGGACGCTCACTGTCGGCGCAGCAATGACGCCGCGCGTCTCCGATCTAAGTGTGTGATACGCGTATCGACATGGATTTCGAGCGATCGGATCGGCGCAACGTCCAAACGCGTGATAGTGACACGCGATCACGCACGGGACAAAGATCTGATCGGGCAAATGATACAAATGTGGACGCACCTTTAAATTTTCGATGCATCCCCTTAATTACGCATATGGGTTTTTTCAGGCCCGTCCATCAAGACGCGTGGCACGGCTGTTCGCGGCCCGATCTTTGCTGTTCCTCATCTTCGTCGCTGCGGCTCATGAAAATGTCCGTAAGTACGAAAAACTAGAAAATTGTCTAGAGATTCGGACACTTTTTGACGAGATGCCCTCTGGGCTTTTACGACATGACTGATCTCAGTAACCACTATCGTTAGCATCCTTATCTACTGGGTGTTTTTGGGGTCGTGATCTCGAGTTCCAGGGGGTGACGGAGAGGGTCACACTGAGCAACTTTCGCTATGGGGCCAGCGAAATCGAGAAATGCTGTTAGCATTTTCTGTAAAATCTCAATCTTTTCAAGGACCATTAAAACAAGAGGACTGATCATCTCCATACAAAAAGCCATTCCTCGATATATACAATGCCATCTATGTATAAGAATCTTTGTTTACAATAGGGTACATACATGATTTTTTTATCGCCATTATTTTTTATTGATTTGAAAATACCATAAAAACGATTTCAAAAAGTGAAATTAAAATTAAAATCGGCCAAGAACTCCCTACCCATGATAATAGGCATTTTAAACTGCTAATTAGACGGTGATTTGGTAGAGAGGTCCGACATGTAATGTTACGCCATAGTTCACTCCGGCCATATAAACTCCATATTCAATTCCGTTTTGCTAGAAAGAGATAGAATTAAATGTTTGATGGCTTATATCTTGATCTACTGTTTGTTACATGAATTAGCTTTTAATACAGCAAAAATAAAAATCATGCGTCTTCCCTATTATTCAACTTTGCAAGCGGGACACAGTATTTAAATGTTGCGATTTATTTAATATTAGCTATTTGCGAACTAATTGTAACTATACTATATTTAATTTTACTTTATTCAAGTTTTTAAGCGCCATCTACTTTTTTCCAGAATATCTCCTTGCCATACTTTGGATCGTGTTACTTAGTTTCAGTCCTCTTGTTTTAATGGTCCTGGGTCTTTCCCATACTTTCGTCTTACCCCAACGCACCATATAACATTTTTTTACTGCAAATGGCCTCAGAAATGCGTGGTTCAAATATTTTAAAACAGGGGGAAAAAATTGTAACATTTTGTACCACATTTTAGATTGCACTCTGTATACAATTATATCATGTTTCCAGCACATCCCTCTGCCGCAATAGACATGGAAGGAGATGAGATGGTGGCTGTGGCTCGCGCGGTGGCGGCGGAGCTGACGTTGGGCCTGCTATGTATGTTTTTGTACTCCTGTACTTTTTTCTGACATTTACATAGATACCAACACTATATACAGGGTGTAATCGTTGGTGAGAACAGTCGACTATTCCGTAACTATTACCGATATCAAAAAAAATATCTACACGTGTATCTACTTGAAAATCATTAGTATAATATCATACGTAATCATAAAATATAATTAAGGTAAAATGAGTACTATATATAGACCACTTAAAATAAGGAAACTGAAACATTTCTACTAATTTCATTCTAAACTAGAAGGCGCCCGTAACTTCGTTCGCGGAGGAGAAAAAGTCATAACCCCTCTTTTTTCCTTTAGCATAGTCCGGTAAAAAGTATCCTATAACCATCTGGAAATACCCAGCTATCCGTGTACTATAAATAGTTGAAATCCGTTTAGCCGATTTGGCGTGATGAAGCCACAACAACACATACAAACATAAATCCAAAAAAAATATTTTTCGATTCAGTGTCCTTCAAATAGTCCGTTACAATAGTTTTTTTGAAAATATATTCAATGTAAAGACATTTCATTTTTACAACTTTATAATAGTATAGATGTGTGGGAGTGTTTCAGTGTCACAATATTGGACACTTCTCGTTTGATTTTTTAAAAGTTATTAAAAGTTCAACGTCTGTTACATGTATGGAGTGCTCCCCTAGAAATATTAACTTTTGTTATTATTATGAACTACTAAACTAAGTAGTGGCTTATACAATACCTACCTACTCCAAATTTGATTAATATACATATTGTAGTTGTTGAGTAAAATGCCTTTGACATACGGACTGACACGACGAAACTATAATGGTTCCGTTTTTGCCATTCTGGCTACGGTACCCTAAGAAATGCTGTAATATTTTTTTAAATATGAAATTACAAAATCAACATACCTACTTAGAGACAAAATCTTGTAATGATACATCTATACTATTATAAAGTTAGAAATAAATTAATAGTTTAATAAACACTAGAAAAACACGCATTTATAAATGCACGTAGTGCCTATCTTCCGGCTTCATCATCAGACCTTGAAACCTAATCGTGGTCAAAGTTCATTACAAAACTTTTCTATCAAATCCAAACACAGCTATCATACGATGTTCCATCATGAAGTTCCAGTTCATATCTTCCGGCTCCATCATCAGATCACTTCGATAGTACCATATTATTGTATTATCATCAGAACTACATACAGCTACCAATTCTCATGACGCTACGATCCTTGGAAGATGGTTAAATTAGTTACCTTAGATTCCATTACATAGTTCCATTACATATAGGTGGGCCAAAAATTTTTGCATTTATATTTTGCAAACATCGATAAAAAATTAACTGTACATGTTTTTCTATATTTTATTTATTTAACCTAGTAAGTAGTAAGTATGTCCTCTGTCTCGTCGTCGGCACTCCTGCAATCATATAGGAAAACCGTGGAAAACTCCCTGACACATACAACAACGGATCGCGGCTATCTCATTATCTAATATTTTCTTCTGTTTCCGCGATTATTACTCATTGAAATAAAACAATTTAACGGATTATATCCAGCTTTCCAGCTTTCCATGGTCACGGGAGGACTCACGTTCACTCATGGTCCTCCCGTGACCATGGAAAGCTGGAAAGCTTCCGAAACGTCGGGAACTAAAATGAGATAATATACGCGATATAATCCGTTAAATTGTTTTATTTCAATATCTCATTATCTTTTAATAAAACTGCTTAACACAAAAATTTAAAAATAAAGAAAGAACCGACTTCAAAATAAACTAAAAAGCCAAAAATGATCTTTTATGTACAGTACGGATCACATTTGAATCACCTTTTGAATTCGGTGCCAAACCATTCATTTATTACTATTAACACAAATGACACGCAAGAACCGCGGCGGCGAGCCTTTAGTTATGACCTAAATTTAGTTATAGTAATTCATGTTTTTGTTGGATAAAGGACTTTACTTCAGGTTTGGCACCGTCTTCAAAAGGTGATTCACATGTACATAAAAGATCATTTTTGGCTTTTTAGTTTATTTTGAAGTCGGTTCTTTTTTTATTTTAATTTTTTTTTTGTTTTTTAGTGATGGATTTTAGTGATGTAAAGTATTTTTAGAGCTCAAAATGGAAAGATTGAGGAGGCCCTATTGTAAATAAATAAGACCAATTGTAGATAAGACTATTGTAAATAAAATCTAAATTATAAGAATTGGCTAGGTCAAAATGGTTAAGTCCAGTAGCTTGCTGATTAAAAAGAATACGACTAACAGTCTCAACTGACCCATAATATTTAATTATCTCGCAACTTACATTGGCGTAGAATGTTGATGTTGAGACGGAATATTCCGTCTCTGATTGACTAGTGAATGGAGCTATGGGCATATAAAAAAAAATGGCCGGCCCTAAGACGAGATCAGCTGGAAAACGGGGAGCTCCCGGAAGCTGTGTACGTAAAAACACGTACGTAAAAATTTGACGATGACACTGTTGGTCTTAGGTTAAAAGATAGTGACGGTTGCATATCCATACCTCCATCATGTACTAACGTTTCAAGTGACAAGGGGATACGGAGATGTGGAGCCTCGTATGTTACCTTTTATATTAAGTTGGGCTGTTACTGTTCATAAGCTACTAGGTACCACCCTCGAGAAAGCTGTGATAGACCCTGATAAAAAGAATTTCGCTAAAAGGCAAATATATGTTGCACTAAGCCGTGTCAAAACTTTGGAAGGCATAGCGTTGTTAGATTTGGACGCCAACAAATTATTAAATCGACCACATGATGACAATCGAAGCCACACATAATACACGACTTTTATGACTTCTACGGCTTTTATACGGCACTTACAGCCATAATGCATTCTAATGTCAATTGCTCACGACTTTTAGCTGAACGTTGCTATTTTAGAATCAGGGCCGTTAACCGTTGAGGAGTTCTCTGGTTCTCCACTTTGCTACCCTGATCTTAACCAATTTCTGCCTCTAAGCAAAATATGATAAATAATTATATTGCGATTAGTGAATTAAATAACATTGGTTGAGCCCTAATTAGTGACTGGTGGCTTGTGTCTTCATCATCAGTTTTTCTTCACCAAATGATGATTTTCCAGTGTAAATGCTTGTTCTACTTTAATAAACACCAAAATCGCCATAGATGTGCCCATAATTTTTCAAAATTCCTGCGATCCTCATCGATCTCATCATCAGATCTTCACCAAAATTTTATGGGATCAACTTGGAGATTCCTACTCTTAGCCGAAAAAATAATTTTCTAAATCGACTTGCGATCCGCGAATTAAATAACACTGGTAGAGCCCTCTGTGGTAACTGATGGCTTGCGTCTTCATCATCGGTTTCTCTTCACCAAATGGTGATTTTCAAATGTAAATGCTTAAACTACTGTAATAAATACCGAGATCGCCATAGATGTTCTCATAATATTCAAGGAACGCCTTCGATTCCTCATGGATCCCGGCATCAGATCTTCACCAAAATTTTATGGGACCAATTTGGATATACCTACTCAAGAACAAAAAAATATTTTTCCAAATCGTCGTGTAAATGACGGAGTGCTGAGGTAACAAATATAAAAAAAAAAAAAAATACAACTAAATTGAGAACCTCCTCCTTTTTTTTAAGTCGGTTAAAAAGCCCGTTGTATTCCCGTGAAACGCTCTATTATAAATAAAATTGCACGAAGTTACCTATACTTTCCCGCCAATATCCCGCCGCTCACTTTAACAGTGTCCGAAAAATTCGGTGTTGCTATTTGAAAAAAATTATGGGCCACCCTATAGTATGAGTATTGAACCTAGATATTTAAATTGGGTAACCGTTGGCATTAGAGTACTTTCCATTGAGATCTTTATGCTGTCTGGATTTGTGACATTATCGAAAACGCACGACATGTGTTCTGTCTTCTTTCTGTTGATTTTAAGACCGTTAGTTTCAAGAGCCTCTCGCCAGGAATCGAAATTCTGCTGAAGTAGTTATAAAGCGTGTTTATGCCGACGATGTCGTCCTCATCTCAGATAACGCACAAGAACTTCAGCAGAATTTCGATTCCTGGCGAGAGGCTCTTGAAACTGACGGTCTTAAAATTAGCAGAAAGAAGACAGAACACATGTCGTGCGTTTTCGATAATGTCACAAATCCAGACAGCATAAAGATCTCAATGGAAAGTACACTAATGCCAACGGTTACCCAATTTAAATATCTAGGTTCAATACTCATACTATACTATACAGGTCGACCTAATAAAAGCGTGTTAAAATGAAATGTCTGTACAATCAGCCACACACTTCACTGTCCATTAGTAGACCTTATTAACATTGACATAAAGCCTACAGATGGTAACTTAAGTAGGTTGCTGTTTGTACATTGAAGATATTTTCAAAAAATATTGTAACGGAAAATTTGGAGGTCACTGAATCGAAAAAATAATAATATTTTTTTGTATGTTTGTATCTGTCATTGTGGCTTCATCACGCCAAATCAGGTAAACAAACAACTATTTTTGGTACACGGGTAGCTGGGTAACTGGAATACGCTATCGAAAAAAAAGAGACAGTCAAAAACTTCAAAAACCCTTATATTTGGAGGAAATCGCATTTTGCCCGGATAGGTTTCATTCAGTTTAAGGCCAAGCCACACCGGATGCGTGTGCGTGGCATGCACGTAGACGTGCGCGTGGCATGCGCGTTGTAAAGTACGAATACCCATAAGAGATGACACACCGCTGCGCACGTGCACGCTACGCGAGCGGTGTGCCATCTACTATGACATTTCAAACGATACAACGCGCACGCCACGCACACGCGCTCGTGCACGTGCTGCGCACGCATCCGGTATGTTTCGGCCTTAAATATGGTTTTCCCTGATACAAAAAGAGTCCGGACACATTTTAAAAGCCCGCCCGGACGGCCCCCGGACAGCCTCAACTAGGACAAATCCGGAAAAACCCAGACGGATGGCAACCTTAGGTTCAACTCATCTCTATTTTATCACAATCACACTTGTGACTCCTCCGGTGATGCAGGTGTCTATGGGCGATGGTGATCGCTTACCATCAGGCGATCCGTCTGCTCGTTTGCTTCCTGTCATAAAAAAAAAAAACATTGTTGCAGCGCCGCTGCGCACGGAACCGCGTACGCCGCAGACCGTCTCCGAGGACCCGCCATGGTACAATGAGCCGTATGCCAGCACATATCAGGTCTAAAACTAGAATAACTATCCGTGAATCATGGCATTATTGTGACAAGCCTTCATTGGCGACTACTTTTATTTTAACATTCGTTAACTCTTAATATTTTCTTCTGTTTCCGCGATTATTACTCATTGAAATAAAACAATTTAACGGATTATATCCAAGCTGTATGAAGAAACCAACAGTCGAGCGTAAACCTGCCGTATTACCATATTTGAAAGGGGTCACAGACAAGATCGGAAACATCTTGAAGCGTGCTTCTATAAAAACATATTTCAAGCCGTTGAAGAAGGTGTCTTAATACCTTAGACCCGTGAAGAGTAGCACCCCTTTGCAGAGTGCAGGCATTTATAAGCTGGACTGCGAGTGTGGTCTTTCATACATTGGTCAAACGAAACGCAGTGTATCAACCCGGGTGAAGGAGCACATAGCAGATGTCAAGCACCGTCGGTGTAATAGGTCTGCAGTCTGTGAACATGTCATTGACAAACCAAACCACTCAATTAAGTTTGATAAACCTTCTATCCTTGCCAAAGAAAAAAGATATTTTCCCAGGATGCTACGCGAGGCTATTGAGATTAAAAAGCATCCTAATTTCAATAGAGAAGATGGATTGTCACTACCACCAGCTTGGGATTCTGTAATACATCTCATGAAGGAACAAGCAAGACACAGGACTGCAAAACCTTAATTTCCGAACGGTGTAAAATATCTTATATGTTCAAAAGTAGTTTAATAGTCTCTGTTTTTTAAATATTATAATTAGTAATGAGGTAGCCTGGGAGTTTTTCTTTGCAGCGTTTCTTTTCTCCTCATTACGCCTCATTTGTGAAATGCTGCTTAGTAAATTATTAGAATAAAATAATTGAGCCCTTCTGGCACATGTGTAACTGTCTTTACAGCTTAGGCCCATCTGGCATGTATGTACACCTTTATTTGTGTTTTTTTTTTAAAAAAATGGGTAGTTTGCACAAATTGTAACTTTGACAGAGGAAAATACATCTTTTCTCAGTCCTCCCGTGACCATGGAAAGCTGGAAAGCTTCCGAAACGTCGGGAACTAAAATGAGATAATACACGCGATATAATCCGTTAAATTGTTTTATTTCAATTCGTTAACTCTTGTAAATGCAGATCTAAAAAAAAAAACCAGGACTCCGATTGTCGGAGTCTTAGACTTGGGGCAGAAAGTAGAATGATGATCACGTACAGGATGACGGAGGAAGGCCTCCAACAAAACAAGATGAACCGATGATCTGATGAAGGTTGCGGGTAACCGTTGGATGGGGGCGGCGACCGACCGGTCGTTATCTCTTTGGGAGATGCCTTTGTCTAGCAAGGGACGACCTTGGGCTGATATAATGATAATATACATATATAACATGTATAGTCCCATGTAGCCCAAACTCGGAAAAGTTCCTTTTATAGCGCGAAATCTGCGTGGAAAAGTACATTTTATCGACGAATTTATATTTGTTTTATGTTCATTTGTTTGTTTTGTTATGAGTGTGTTTCGTAGTTTCGTTATCACTAGTTTTAAATGGAAAAAATATCGGTTTGTTATAATTTCATATTTTTTCTTACATCTCACATTTTCCTCGCTGTACCTAGTGAGGTGATAAGTTGCGTTTCGCACGGCGCAAAGTTATTTGGCTTCTCGGGCCTTGGAAGCCTCGTTACGCTCAGGAATCTATATTTGAACCACTCGCTCCGCTCGTGGTTAAATTTTAGGTTCCTTCGCTTGCTCGGCTTTCAATTCAAGCACTCGCGTCAAATAACAACTTTGCAATAGTTAGAGCGGTTGTTTCGAATCGAATTTAAATTTAAAAAAAAAAACATGAGCATGATAAGGCTTTCAAAGCACAAGAAGCCAAATAATTTTAACAGCCGTGTGAAACACACAATTTTTCACCTCACTAGGTACAGCGAGGAAAATGTGAGATGTAAGAAAAACTATAAAATTATAGCACAACGATTATTTTTCATTTAAAACTAGTGATAATGAATCTACGAAACATACTTATAACAGAACAAACTAATGAACATTAAAAAAAATAAACATTCTAATTTTAAATGACTTTTCCACCCTAGCGAATAAAACGAACTTCTGCAGGCAGATAAACGGAACTTGTACGAGCTAGTGAGGTGAAAATAACTATAGTTTGGCAAGCGAAACATAATATTAAAAATATGCGGCAAATTTGAAAACATCATGACCTGGCAATACGGAATGCATAGAAACGAAGTAGGTTTTATAATTGACAGCTTTTTTAATATGTAAAATTGTTGCCATATAAAGAAATAGCTTCTGCCCGCGACTTCGTCCGCCTTAAATTCGTTTATCGCGGATAAGGGTATTTTTCCGGGATAAAAAGTAGACTATGTCCTTCCCCGGGACTCAAACTATCTCCATACCAAATTTCATCCAAATCGGTTCAGCGGTTTAAGCGTGAAGAGGTAACAGACAGAGAGACAGACAGACAGACAGACAGACAGACAGACAGACAGACTTTCGCATTTATAGTATTAGTATAGATCCTTTTTAAGGTCAATATCATGTTTCTCTGGCCAAACTCTATTTACTGTGCGCCTACCATGAGTTCGGGGCGAGCGAGTATCGAGCGCTCGATGACGGTCTATCTCTTTCGCACTATTAGCGCGTGCGAGAGAGGTGCACTGACTCTCGATACGAGATACTCGCCAGCGCCGATCGTAAACTCAACTCGTGGTAGGCACACTGCAGATATGTTTTAATTGTTTTCAGGTGGCGCACTGTGGCGCCAACGCCTTACTCCCCACGCCACGAATCACGGAGTTCCCCCCACAGCGACTGAACCCCAGCCCAAGTGTGTTTTATTTCCTTTAAATAGAAGTCATAATTTATCAAGTACTAGAAGGTTCCCGCAACTACGTTCGCAGCGGGGAATAAATAAATTAATGAATGTTGTTTATTTACTAGAACGATGATACACGAACAGGTTTTTGCAGATAAATATTTAAAGGTGCGTCCACACTTGTATCCTTTGCTCGTCTCCGATCACCGTGGCGTGGCATGGCTGCGTATCGCGCTGCTTGGACGCTCACTGTCGGCGCCTCGATCACGAGGTGCTTGTTCGATCTAAGTGTGTGATACGCGTAGCAACATGGATTTCGAGCGATCGAATCGGCGCAACTTCCAAACGCGTGATTGTGACACGCGATCATACCACGGGACGAAGATCTGATCGGGAAAATGATACAAATGTGGACGCACCTTACGGGGTCTCCTTCGGAATGCCTAATGTCGTTTGTCCTAATGTATCGTTTTTCCTAATGTATCGTTTGTCATAACGTAATCTTTTCAGAAACCGTAATTTTTTCAGGATTTCTTAAAAGGTCATCGTATAGATTGGGTTAGGTTAGGTTTGATTTACATTTACAACAATCCTGAATAGTGTACAGTTTCATAATAAAGACATGGGATCGAATCCGAGCGATGCTAAAAAAAAACAACTTTTTAGAGTTTCGTACCCAAACGGTAAAACGGGGACCCTATTATAGACTTCGCTGTCCGTCTGTCTCTCTGTCACCAGGCGGTATCCCATGAACTGTGATAGCTAGACAGTTGAAAATTTCACAGATGATGTATTGTTGTTGCCGCTATAACAACAAATACTAAAAGCAGTATAATTTTATGTCTGTCTCTCTATATCCGTAACCAATATAAATTTATCGAGCGCTGCGTACATTTTGCTAAGGAGTAGGGCTCTGCTAACACTGGATTTTCGTAGATACGGCCGTTTTTAGCAGTATATTTTGGACGGAACCCTCGGTGCGCGAATCCAACTCGCACTTTGCCGGTTTTTTTTTAGTTAGCAGATGTTTTTGCTATGATAAAAAAAGTAAAACTTGTTTCATTTTCAGCTCAAGGCAATTTCGAGGTGCGAAATGGCTACAATCGCTCTCTCTCTCCCACTCCGAACTTTGAGAACTGCCGCAAAATACGTCTCGATGATGGTAATTTATAATTAACTAGAAGATGCCCGCAACTCCGTTCGCGGAGGAGAAAAAGTCATAACCCCACGTTTTTTCTTCAGCGTAGTCGGGTCAAAAGTATCCTATAACCATCTGGAGATACCCAGCTACCCATGTACCAAAAATAGTCGAAATCTGTTTAGCCGATTTTTCGTGATGAAGCCACAACGACACATACAAACATACATAAAATCCAAAAAAAATATTTTTCGTTTTAGTGACCTCCAAATAGTCCATAACAATCATTTTTTTTAAAATATCTTCAATGTACAGACATTTCATTTTTACAACTTTATAATAGTATAGATTAGATGTGCTTAGAGGCAGTGCAGGAGTCGCCAACCTTTTGAGACCAAAGAGCTAAAAGTTAAAAATTTCAGGTTTCTCCAGTTTTAAAAGCTTAGCGGCAGTGCAGGGGTCGGCAACATTTTGAGACTGAAGAGCCAAAAGTTAAATTTTCAGGATTCCACAATTTAAAGCTTAGAGGCAGTGCAGGAGTTGACAACCTTTTGAGACCAAAGAGCCAAAAGTAAAAAAAGACAGGATTCTCCAGTTTTAAAGCTTTGAGGCAGTGCAGGAGTTAACTTTTTGAGACTGAAGAGCCAAATGTTAATTTTTTTACGATTCCCCAGTTTTAAAGCTTAGAGGTAGTGCAGGAGTCGGCAATCTGTCGGTAGTAGTCGGCAACTTTTTGAGACCGAAGAGCCAAAAGTTAAAAAAAATACAATTCCCCTAGTTTTAAAGGGCCACTAAGAATTTTTGTGAACGTAACTCTTAAAATAATTTTGCTAGTAGCCTATAACTTTACAATGGTTAAAAACCTGTAACATACAGGGAAACAGATGTTTCTGCTTTGATAAAAAAAAAAAAAGTACCTGATCTCAGTATTTAGTTGGTTTTCTTATGATAAAGTATGAACTAGTAAAACTCGTTCCATTTTCAGCTCAAGGTACTTTCGAGGTGCGAAGTGGCTGCAATCGCTGTCTCTCTCCCACTCCAAACATTGAGAACTGCCGCAAAATACGTTGCGATGATGGTAATTTTGACTTAATGAGCTTAAAGTTATTGTTACTAACAGCAATGGACCATTGATGCCTAATTAATTAATAAATTTGAATTTGAAATGTGAATTTGAATTAAGGGCTAGTGCAGGAGTCGGCAACATTTTGAAGCAGAGAGAAGAGCCAAGTTAAAATTTTCAGGATTTCCCCAGTTTTAATATCTTTTTAAAGTAGGTACTCATCAATTTTTTTCAAAATATTGTTTTTTTTGGGTTTATGTTACTAAGAAACGTATATTCATTCGAACCTCATAGTTCATACTAGAAAAAAGTCGCAAATTCTGATATGGAAAATTGTTTTTCCTTTAATAGAAATAAAAGAATAAGTCGTACAAAAGTTTGACGTTTCGGAATGTAAAATTTGGGACACATTTTTTCGCGTAGGTGTTACATAGGTTCGAAAGTACGAACGATTCTGATTATGACAAACTGAAAAAAATATGTGGGATGTTCCTGATTGTTTTCCCTGATTCCAGGGTTCCTGCCCCGGCCACAGAGAGACCGCGATGTGGATACCTTCGTCAGCTCACTCAGGAAGTACCCCAGTGCTGATCGGAGCCCGTCCAGGGATCTCTTGGAGAAACTCCTCAAAACTTCCGGTAAGCTGGAACAGTCAGAACAGATTAATAGGGTAAGGATGTACCTATTCTACTTTGTTCGAAAGAGTACTTTCTCTACTCGTGAACTATAATGTGTGAATGAGACTCCGCGAACCATACTAAGAAGGCATACTTTTTAGATTAGACCTTCACTCTATCTATGGTTTTTATTTTACTAGCTGCCCGCGACTTCGTCCACCTTAAATTCGTTTATCGCGGATAAGGGTATTTTTCCGGGATAAAAGCCTATATCCTTCCCCGGGACTCAAACTATCTCCATACCAAATCTCATCTAAATCGGATCAGCGGTTTAAGCGTGAAGAGGTAACAGACAGACTGTCAGACAGACAGACAGACAGACACACTTTCGGATTTATAATATAGTATGATCACTGAACTATAATACCTCTATTATACAACTCCGCACATAACTATAATGAATTAAAAAAAAAGAACGCAGTGTTTTTGTAATATTTTTTTAGCTATATTTCAGTTACGTAGTCTATAGGTTACTCGTAGAAAAAATATTGTATACAATAGTTATATAATTAGCTTTTTAAGTAACGTACTTTAATTATGCCCCTCAGCAAGCTTCGTGGCCTATACACGGTACTCGACTGAAAAATCATATAACGATTACATAAAATACTATTACAATTTCGTAATACCACAGAAAAAATATTTTGGCATCATTAAAATTTATTTATTTTTTATCCCCGCGAAAACGCTCTCATCATCATCATCATTTCGCCATAGGACGTCCACTGCTGGGCACAGGCCTCCTCAATAGACTTCCACATGGTCCGTAAAGAAGCGACCCGCATCAAGCGAGTGTCTGCAACCCTAACCAGGTCTTCCGACCTTGCATTATTAATACCCCTGGAGTATTTTATAAAATTAAATAATATGGCCAGTTATTGGCGATTTACCCTACCATGAGTTTTGATTTCAGTACAAAAAGACTCCACCGTAGACCCACATAAAGTTGGAAACAAGCATGCTGCCACCAAAGAACAGAAGAAACAAAGAACAAAACGTGTTAAGAAGGACGAGACCAATAAAAGTTTCTGCCTCAAGAAAGCTGGCAACACCCAGTTAGATCAGACGAAGACGAAGACGCATGCTGAAAAATGCCTTTCGCCGACCAGGGGTGTAAGGTAACAAACAAGGACCATTAAAACAACAGGAATATCAATCGCTGTTACTTCGTCTTCCACTTCATCCACATTTCCATTTTGTCAACTTCGTAGCTCGTTAACAATACCACTTCGTCCACATTCCCATTTTGTGAAATTCGTAGCTCGTTAACAATACCACTTCGTCAACATTCCCATTTTGTCAACTTCGTCAATCCTATTTCGTCCACGTGCGATACCCAAATCGTCCACTTTTTTATGAAAGATAGGCAAGCATTTGACTTTATCTCTCCTGTTGATAAGTGACGATGAAGCCGAGGATGCAGAATGCTTACCTAGATAGTGTCTAGTCTATTCACTCTCGTCTTGAAGAGATCTAAGTTATATTGTTACGGGAAAAGTTGGAAGAGAGTTCCACTCTTTAGCCGTCTTAACCCTTAGGTTCATATGGCATCAAATATAATACCTTGTTTTTTTCCGCCCAAAAAATAATATTTTTTTTATCATCATGTTCTTATGGCTGAACTTAGGTAGCTAAGGTGCTCCAATACTAGCCAAAGAAAAAAAACTGGCAACCATAGTGCAACTATTTATATACTAAATGTCAAATGTTTGAATTGTGTGGTTAATTTTTGCAACAGTCAAATTTACGAGTTTTAATTTTTGTTTATCTGGTGAATCCCGCGATATTTTCAATCGGAAAATTTTTCAGTATGTGCATTTTTGTGCCATATCTATTCTTTTAAATATTTTTTTGAGGTTCTACTTGGTATCGAAAAACATACTCCATGTGATAACGACTTTTTTCGTGGTATCAAAAATGATACTCCATGCAGTATGCTTCGTTTTTCTGCTCGCACGGTTTCTAATACTTTTTTTGAGTTTGCTTGCATTTTACAAAAAAATTGCATGTTGTGTGGGTGTGTAAATGAGCTTTTATTTTTTCTAAACCATCGTTCGTCATAGAATTTTAAAAGATAATGACAGAAGAATTGTTGGCACAGTTAGAAGGTGGAAAAATATTGGAAGATAATGCAGAGTCTGACGGAGATTATGTGGAATTTTATCCATCACTAGAAGAACTGCAAGCAGCTCTTGAGGAAGAGAAGGCAGATGAAGCATCTACAGGTGTGACAGACGAAGAAAATTTAATTAAGGAACCAGGAACCTGATTCCACTGTGATATTTCCAGATCCTCCTTTGATAAATGATGATACGCCATCGAGAAGTACCCACACAAGATCCGTTCCTACCCATAAACATACAAAACACTCGCTGGCGAAAAGGTTTTTGCCATTTTGTGAACACCAAAATCAATTTAATGGCGTCACTGATTACTCACAAGATGTAATGAGTCTACAAACACCATACCACTTTTTTTTTCAAAGTTAAAGTATTTTTTTTAGTGTTTACTCCATGGAGTATCAAATTTGATATAAGGATTATTTTAATAAAAAAAAATAAAAAAATACGACTGAATTTTTATTTTATTTTTCCCATCACTGACGTGTATTTTCCAATCACATATATTTTTTTGCAAAAATAAATTAAATCATGCACCTAAGGGCTAAAGAGGAATGTGGAAGCAAATCAACTATACTATTATAAAGTTGTCAAAATGAAATGTCTGTACATTGAAGATATTAAAAAAAGTTGTTACTGACTACTACAGGTCACTAAATTGAAAGATATATTTTTTTTATGTTTGTATGATCATATGTGTCGTTGTGGCTTCATCACGCCAAATCGGGTCAACAGATTTCAACTATTTTTGGTACACGGGTAGCTGGGTATCCACAGATGGTTATAGGATATCATATTTATCCGACCACACTGTCAAAAAAGAGGGGTTATGACTTTTCTCCTTCGTGAACGAAGTTTTAAAGAGTAATTGGCGACGTAACCAATTAACCATGGTGACCAGGTCCAGAGAAAAGTTGACTGACCAAAATATGCAGTCACCAGCATCTATATCGGCCATAACAAAGCGGGCGAAAATATCTGACACTTCCTAAAGGTGCGTCCACATTTGTATCATTTGCCCGTATCAGATCATCGTCGCGTGGCATGATCGCGTGTCACGATCACGCGTTTGGACGTTGCACCGATCGGATCGCTCGAAATCCATTTTGCTACGCGTATCACACAGTTATATCGGAGGAGTACGGCATGATCGGCGCGCCGACAGTAAGCGTCCAAGCAGCGCGTTACGCAGTCATGCCACGGCACGGTGATCGGATACGAGCAAATGATACAAGTGTGGACGCACCTTAACGCCCCTAGAGAGTCGTGTCAGATATTTAATCGCCTTTGGTTGTGATAGATATTAAGAGTCCCCGGTAAGCTCGGTTCTCCATACAAACGTATTACGTAGTTACGCTCTCATTTTAAAACGCCTAGCTAGTTTGTTTTGAAAGTTTGTACTTACAATAAGTTAAGGTATATTCAGGCCTGTAATTAATTTATGTAGTAAAAAAATACAGCGAATTTACGTTTTTCATACAAAACTTGTTTTGCTGTAATTCGTTTGTTTTATAAACTGGCGACATCTATACTATTATAAAGTTGTAAAAATTAAATAATAATAATAATAATAATAATAATAATAATAAATTCTTTATTTCGGAAAAAAACATCCATAGCTGGTTAGTAACGTTGACTTATAACTATATTATTTCTTAAAATTAAGATTAAGTAGTTAGGTAGGTACTAATTTACACTACAATACAAATTCTGCAACACCTTTGGTTTGTCTTACCCAAAAATGCAATATGGGACAATCATACCTTGTCGCTAATGCATTCAGGATGCTGTTAGGGCTTTGTCTAATCCTAGATAATAGCGAGGCAATCTTTTTTCTTATGATGGCATGAAAGCCGTCTGTGCGGGCCTCCGCAAACATACCAGATGCGCTACACCTACTAGACAGGCCCAACAACATCCTAAATGCATTATTGTATTGTACACGGAGGACGTTATAGGCCCGTTTCGTATACTTGATCCATAGGCTGCTCGAGTAGAAAGACTGGCAGTATGCCTTAAATAATGTTACCTTTACTTCGGTGGAACATCGAGCAAACCTACGGATCAACATGTTACTCCGAACCGCTAACGCCCTCCGCTCCCTCTCAATGTCAGAATCGTCATTAAGAGATTCCGTCAATACGTGACCCAGATATTTCACCTTACTAACACATTCCAATTCAGTTCCATTCAACAATATGGGAGGCACATAGTACGGCTTGATCCTACCTGCCTTAAACACCATGACCTCGCTCTTTCTCGCGTTATATTGGAGGCCATGAGACAGAGCATACGTTTCACAAGTTGTGAGCAGTTGTTCAAGCGCGCTAACTGAAGGACTGAGCAGGACCATATCATCAGCATAGCTGATGTTATTTATGCATGTACCGCCCACATAACATCCAGCATGCATCCCGCTCAGTCTTCCAATCAGCTCGTTGATGTATAAATTAAAAAGCTTGGGTGACGTAATTCCCCCCTGCCTCACACCGCACTCCAATTTGTACTCGTTGGACCAACCGTTAGCCCATCTCACCTGGTTAACCTGATTAGAATACCAGTACCTGAAGATATTAACACACTCACCCGGTATGCCTGTTTCACTAAGTTTACGCCACAGTATGTTATAATCAACTCTATCAAAGGCCTTCGAGAGGTCTAGGAAACAGGCATACACTGGCGTCCTTCTCTGTGTGTAATAGCCCACCGTATGTTTTAGGCAGAGAATGGCGCTCTCAGTAGACAGCCCGGGCCTAAACCTAAACTGCGCATCATGTATCTTCAGGTGCCTGGTTAGAATGGAGTCCAACAAACTATCCAGGATCTTAGCGGTAGTTGTTGCAAGCGAGATGGGCCTATAGTTGGTCTTGTCAGACAAATCACCTGTTTTATTTTTTACAACCGGCACTACTATCGTTTTCATGAGTGCACTAGGCAGGTAGGAGTGACAAACACAGAGGTTAAAAAATAGCGCGAGCACACGATACACATGGGTTCCAGCACATTTATAGTGCTCGATGCTGAGACCGTCATGACCAGGCGACTTACCTCTCTGCATCTTGCTGATAGCTAATTCGACCTGTTTCGCATTGAAATAGATTTCGCGTTTGTCGCTGCCGGTCTCAGCATCTAACATAGGCCCATTCTGTACGCTGTTAATCAAAGGTGTAACATTAAAATGACCCTTAAACAATTCAGCTATTTCCGCTAGATCGGATTTATCCTCAACGCAAGCTGGCAGACCAGGCTTCGTATTAATACGCTTGGTACCCTTCCAAAAGTCTCCAAATCTTTTATTGTAGTGGGCCAGCGCAAGCTTATCCATTTTTAACTGTTCCTGGCGATCTTGGCACCACTTCAACTTCGACTTGAAGACCTTTTTCGAGTTTTGCATGCGCTCATATACATTACCACGCCATGGTTTACCAGCCAGCTCCCACAATTGATAACATAGCCTAGCATCTTTATGTACATCGGCTACATGCTTAAATGTCTGTTGAAGATATTTAAAAAAAAAATGGTTGTTACGGACTATTTGCAGTTCACTAAAACAAAAAATATTATTTTTGGATTTTATGTATGTTTGTATGTGTCGTTGTGGCTTCATCACGCTAAATCGGCTAAACGGATTTCAACTATTTTCGGTACACAGGCAGCTGGGTCTCTCCAGATGGTTATAAGATACTTTTTACCGACTTTGCTAAAGAAAAAAAGAGGGGTTATGACTTTTTCTACTTCGCGAACGAAGTTGCGGGCGCCTTCCAGTATAAACTAATTACAGGCCTAGATTTACCCCATGTCATTGTATATGCAAAGTTTCGTTACAATCCAACACGTAGTTTTAAAATGAGAACGAAACTCCGTTTGTATGGGAAGAAGAAATTCGGCCGAGCTTGCTGAATGCTGGTGTACTAAGCGCATTATTTATGACATTCGTCATCTTTGGCCCCCAGTGTATCTTCCTTCGATTACCTCAATAGTGGCGTCCCCTGGTTACCAGGAGAGGAGACACGCAGCAGAAGAGATAACTGGACTGTGAAAAATGTCTTCCGGGAGATCTACCAGGAGCAACCCAGTCCCGTGGTAAGTCACTTTCATTGCAGCTTCCAAGCAGCAGCCAAACCAGGGATCGAATTTATTTAGTATTAAAAAAGTTACACAGGATTAAAATCGGTGATCGAATGCGGGATCAAAATTGTGAACAAATAGGTTGCCAGCATAAAAAAAATTACGCAAGCGGTGGTTAATAAAACCATTGAAATACTCATAAAAACTACCATATGTAGAGTTAAATATTACTGTACGAGTAGTTAAAAATATTTTCCTAAGTTAAACAGCAAATATTCTTTTTTTCTATTACATATTTGTGTATTTCAAATGATTTAATCTTTATCACTGGCAATGATCAGAAATTGTGAAAATATGGTTAGTAAAAGGAATTAAAATAATGACCAGTTTCTTTGTAATTTAATTTTGAAATATTCAGTGAAGCAGAAAAGAGAGCGTTCAAGTATTACGTTACGTATTTAAAACGTTAGGATGTGTTACAGGGGTGGAAGGGGGTGTTCACTCAAGCATTTTATAAAACATTCTTTTTCTCAAGACTTCAAATGGAATGACCACTTGAAAATTTTAGGTAAATATGGTCACTACTTGGTGGTTACGTAACGATTTACTAGGAGGAGGGGTCAAAATGAATGTGCTTCTCGTTGTTTGTAGTTTGTTATTGTTGCATTCAAACAAACATTTGGTCAATTTTTTTTTTATATCAGATCTTTAAAGTTCGGATATAACAAAAATAAGATAAAAAAATGATTTACCCCTGGCACGTTACTTTGACGGTGACAGTTGTATGTTTACATTTTTGATCTCGAATTCGATCTCCGACTTTACAGTTAAAACCAAGGCACTGTAAACTACAAAAAGCAATAAAATAGAGAAGAACTTAAAACTAGTTCGGTTTGGCGACGCAACTCCGTGGCTCCGTTGCGTCGTCTAATCTAGTGTAGGATTCGGCAGATTGCCCCGGAACTGCCGAAAAAATACACACTTCGACCAGAAGTCTGCGCTTGCGATGATGTCCTGCAGCTGAGACGAGCTGAAGTGCACGTAGTGGCGGGACTGTATTAATACCGGTATTCTTTCAATACAAAATAGCCGGCATTCAATTTCGGTATCTCGCTTAATTTTAGAGATATTTGTATTTTAATGAGCTAAATTCAAAGTTCTTTCTCAAGTGCGTTACGTTCATAGAAATAAAAAAAAACATTCATAGGGTAAATCGTCAATAACTGGCCACCGAGGAGCTATGAGGTGTCCAGTTATTGACGGGTGGCCAGTAATTGATACCTTATACTAAAATTAATTCTGTTTACCTATAAACAGAACTCATTAGGGTTCCGTAGCCAAAATGGCACAAATCCCTTATAGTTTTGTCATGTCCGTCCGTCCGTTCGTCACAGGCATTTTACTCGAAAACTGCAAGATGTATATTGATGAAATTTAGAGTATAAGTGTCTTGTATAGGCCGCTACTTATTTTAGTATCAAAATAACAAAAATAAATTTTTCTACTTTGTATTTGTCTCTGAACGTTCATATTATACACCAGACTTCTAGTGATTAGAACTTGCCCGCAACTTCGTCCGCGGAGGAGAGAAAGTCATAACCCCTATTTTTCCCTCAGCGTAGTCTGGTAAAAAATATCCTAAAACCATCTGTGGATACAGCTACCCGCGTACCAAAATAGTTGAAATCTGTTTAGCCGTTTTGACGTGATGAAGCCCCAACGACACATACAAACATGTAAAAAATAAAAAAATCTGATTCAGTGACCTACAAACAGTACGTTATTTTTTTGAAAACATCCTAAGTATATCTAATAAATAGTAAAGATGTTAAGGTTGGCAATCTCAATAAAAATGCATAATCTACTCACGTGCTTATGATTTTAGTTTGAACTCTATTTGTACTAGAAATAAGAATGATATTGATAGCACAATCACAAACTCCTTGGTAATTATTTGAGTGTTTTAACCGCCTTACTATTCTGTTCGCAATATTGACCAATTCATAAAAGCAATCAATCTTCTGATAACAATTGTAAAAAGCCGCGACTTCTACAATACAACCGAAAATGGTGTCACAACTCATTATGGAATTCATCAATATTGGGGAATATGGACTTATTTACAATAATTTCTTTACGTTTCCGCGATTATCACTCATTGAAAAAAAAAAACAATTTAAACGGATTATATCGTTTATATTTATCTCATTTGAGTTCCCGACGGTTCGAACGTGGAACGAAACGTCGGGAACCGTTTAAATTGTAGTATTTACAATTGTTTTCGAAATTAGGTTGATTGCTTTTATGAATTGGCCAATATTGCGAATAGAGTAATAGACGGTTAAAACGCTCAAATAATTACCTTTCTAATAGCTTTAAAAAAAGTAACAATGTTACCCCATGAATCAAAGTAACTCCAATCGAAGGTACATTTGTGCCCATCACCCATTCACGAAAGTGTTGAGGAACAAAGTGTTTGATAGTGACCAATAATACCTCCTTTATTTTATGTCCCATGTGTGATGGCAAATAATTTGTTACTTTATATAATACTTGTGTTGTTGATAATGGCTGTTTCACGATCAGGCATGCAAAAATAATAAAGTAACCATTTTTTGCGAAGTTACTTCACATTTTGTTGTTCAGTTTTGTATTTTGTTTATCATTGTTATTTTGTAATCTTCTTCTTTTTACGTTTTAAAATATTATAATTTATATAGAATCCACAATCCTGAGCTGCGTGTACGAGCATATAATGATGAGCAGGGCATTATTTTGTGCTTTATTATCTGACACTGACAGATGACAGGACTGGATGTCTGTCGGCTGCGTTCATCCGTAATGTTCGTGCATGCAGCTCTCCGTGGCGCCACCATATGGTCTCACCGGAAGATCAGCGCTGGCTCTCGAGCCAGCATTATATGCTGAGGTGGGACCATTTCAGGGCATAGTTTAATTGTTATTTTGTAGTTTGTTTATATTTTTTGTCTATGCGTCTGAATAAATTTATTTTCTTTCCTTCTTTCTTTCAATATTTTTCCTTCAGGTGGCTTGTCCAGTTTGCCCGGCGATGCAGAGCCGTTACGAGAGGCATGTGAAGCTGCACCACGCTGTAAGAAACGAGTTTCTGTCAAAAGTTACATTTTTGTGACAATTTTGATTGCCGACACTACTTTTCTTTGAACACCCGTCAACTCATTGAAGCGATTATACGTGCACGTGAGGAATCCAAATAATTTTACCAGCAGGGGCGTATTTACCCTATGGCCAAGAGGGGGAATGGCCCGGGGCGGCAAACAGCCAGGGGCGGTCTAGCAACCCTAGGTACGGGAGTACAACTCGCACATGGCCAGTTATTTTCCTTAACTTCTGGGGCGGCGCAACTTATTGGCCCAGGGCGCCAAGTTTTAAAATACGCCCCCGTTTACCAGCGTATACCTGAGATCATTAGGACCAAAAATGTAACACGAACCCCAGGCAAATCTAGCTTAGTTTTAAAGATATCATCAATTTTCATGAACTCAATTTATTGTGATTACTAAAGTGGATTCAGCTGTTCTGGTTGCGACATTGCCACGTATGTTTCCAAGTGTCGCGTCGCTATTGACAGACATCAAATTGACAGCTACCACTTATTAAAGTCATCCTTTTTTGGAAAAATAACCGTTACCATTTTATTAAAAGGAATAATTTTCATATAGCAGCGAAAGTTATTTAAGTTTTATGAACAAAAATCAACAAGATATAAAAAAAATGTTGAATTTGACTTGGGTTCATATAACATTTTTTGGTCCTAATGGCCTCAGATATACGCTGGTAAAATTATTTGGGTTCCCCACGAGCACGTTGTAGAGACCGAACATGGTAGGATGGCGTGATTTTGTTACAGAGCTAATAATTCAAAAACGGTATATTCAATCATGACGAAAATAATTTTAGTTGAAAGTATTTAAATTAAGCTTTACCTTTGCAATTTTTGGACATACGGTTTCGAAAACACATAATTTATGCTACTTTCAGAGCGATTATTTCCGAAACTATGAAGTAAATCAGAAAAGTGTTTTTAAAAGTACTGTCGAAATGTGCGCAATACGTTGACGTTTGTTGAAAAAAAAGGTCAGCTGCTGCTACAGTTCCAAAGTAAGCACAGGCTTATGTATGACACATACTCCAAATTTCATCAATATACTCGTACATCTAGTGGTTTTTGAGTAAAATACCTTTGACATACGGACGGACGGACGTAGCGTGGCGAAACTATAAATTCAACGTAAATGATAAAATTCTTGTGTTTCCAGTGAGATTTTGTTGAAAACTATGGTTTAATTAGAATGATTCACGTATGTATATGTACAAAATAATGAAATTTTGAGGCCACTGTGTAAAATAAATATATATTTTGAAAAAACATTTAAGCAACTAGGTTTTCATATGACATCATAAAGTTTCAAGGGCTCAAACTTATAAACTTCGCGCACTCTTTAGAAAACTACTGTCGGTAATCGGGTAAATTTAGTTAAAATATGCAGTGCTTATTTGAGGCCCCCACTTACAAAATAAGGAACTGACTTATGCAAGTAACTAATCAGAATTTTAAATGGCTCAGGCCTGAAATGTCCGTTTTCCTAAAGTTTTTCACTAAAAAACTTTGTCCACGGGGAGAAAAATAATCATAACCCTCTTTTTTTCTTCAGCGTAGTCGGGTAAAAAGTATCCTATAACCATCTGGAGATACCTAGCTAACGGTGTACCAAAAATAGTTGAAATCCGTCGAGCCGATTTGGCGTGATGAAGCCGCAACAATACATACAAACTTACAAAATATATATATATTCATTCAGTGACCTCCAAATAATAAAATAAATAAATAAAATATAATTTATGGCCAAGAATGAGTTACAGTATAATTTGCCTATGACCTCTACACTAGGAAAGTCCTGTCTCGTGGGGTCAATGTCTACAGTTCCCATATGGAAGTAACTGGCGGCCGCCAGCGACTTTGTCCGCGTATAGTTTAGGTAAAAATAGAGATATAAATGAGGAAAACTTTTTTCTGTCAGTTGCCCGATGCTGTTAATCTTGGTAAAAAAATATTCAGGAGATATTCAGCCTCCAACGGATTTAGAGTGAGAAAATGGGGATATTGTATATTATTCCATAAGAAGACAACACTGGCACTTTTAATTTTAACGCCTGCTAGACTTCAAGAAGAAGAGGTTCCCGACACTGACCAAAATGAAATGTCCTAGAAGGTACCTCGGCGTTTCAAAAGGATAGTATATACGGCAGCATACTTAAGTGAGCATCTATAGGCTTTATGCCAATGTCAATAAGGTCTAACAATAGGCAGTTACGTGTGTGGCTGATGGTATTTTAAGGCATAGCAAAAAATCGTTGTCTGTGAAGTCGGTTTACGAACAATAATTTTACGTGTTACCGTCACAAGAAAACCGGCGTCATAACTTTACGACGACACCTATGTTTTGTCTCTCCCTTTAACCCTACGCTGTTTCAATTTATTACAAAGGAAACGAGAATCCCCTGAGTGATTCTGATTGTGCACCGTGCTAATAGTCACTTTCTTGTAAATATCTTCAATGTACAGACATTTCATTTTTTTACAACTTATAGTATAGATGTCTGCATTCTCACAATCGAGCAGTAATTATACCACAGACGTGCTGAAATTATGGACAGCTGACTTTTTAGGAAAACGGTCATTTCAGGCATGAGCCATTTTAAAATCTTTTCTGTTTCTTAGAAATACAACGTCAAGTATCCGACGCCATTTTTCAGCCAAAAATATGTAGGCGCTCATAAAATTGGAATTTATTGATTTCATATGACAATAAAGTAATAATCTAAAGTGAATTCGATCGGCATTTGTTTCACTTTACTATCATTTCAAGAATGCCACTATTTGGCCGAAAAGCAAAGGAACTATTAACTATAATCCATTAATCTACAGGTGTAACGCTTAACTCAGTCCGTTCCTGAGGTATGGGAGGAGTGACAAGTGCGTGGCATGACGTGTCCTAACTGTCTCGCTATACAAGCGTGACACCCGACTGCAGTTACGCGTCGTTTGACGGTCCGTAATCACTCCCCTCCCGTACCCCTCCCATACCTCAGGAACAGACTCAGTTATGCGTTTGGCCTATAATATGGAATTCCGTAAAGTAACGCCTGAATTTATCAATTATTAAGAGGATATACTAGCAAAAGGCCTTTTGGAAATACTTGTAAAAACTATTGCTTTCGCATCGCCTCAAATCCTCCGTATTACAGTGCAAAAGAGACAACTGCAGTTCGGAACGATCTGACCTACAAAAAATTGGCGAAAACAGGGTTTCGTAGTACCCTATTTCCTCTTCCAAAACTGGACTAATTTTAGTTTTCTTTCAGATATGTTATAACGAGGGCTATACTTCTGTGTTTTCTGTTTTTCTTTTATATTCGTTAAATTTGTTTACTGAACGTGTGCTTATGGCGCCGCGCGCCGGTTGGTGTAATATTTTGCAGTTTTAGAGGGCCTATAATTCTTAAAATTAACAAATTATTAAGAAAAATAAAACGGGTAAGTTTAGATTGTATTTATTAAAAAAAATGCTCTATGACAATTATACAGGGAGGAAACAGGGGATTACGTTTGTATGGAGGAACGGCCACTAGAATAACCTCTTAAGACTAAGCATCTTATTACTTATAGGGTCATTCCATATGATTTCAACAAATTTGAATTAAAAAGTGTGCCGCATGATTTTCAATTTAAATAAAAAAAATTGAGGATATACTTCATGGTGGCAGAAGTGCTGAACTACTACCAGTTTTTTTTTTTGTCTTTTATTTTCCAAGTTTTGCCCATTTCCAGTTCACAGTGGAGTCAAATTCCTGCTTGTACAAAATCAGACCTAATTTTTTTTCTATAAAAGGTAACGAAATAATTATTACTTCTTTTGATTAGGTAAGAAATGTGGATAATATACTGTATGACAAAATGTATCTGAATCAACTACAAAAAAAATGGTGACCACCCGAAATGTACACCTGATTAGTCAATTATTGCAATTTTAAATTGATTCTTGTGCCAACCCTGGTGCATATCAAATATTACTTTTTGCTGAAATATAAAGTACTTGCCATGGTTATCTTGTAAAAAAATATAATTATGTTAGAGCAACTACTTCTAAGAGAAAAATGTAAGTGAAAATTGAGAAATTCGAAAAATGCTCATGTTTGAGTCAAAAAAAATCCATGTGGAAGACAAAATAAAAATTTGATTTTAGTCAAAAAATATAGCTGATATCTTCGTTAATTAGATTTAGAAAAAAAAGTTTTGTTATTTTGCCTATTTTTTGAAATATGATTTTATGAACATGCTACTTTTTACAAATATCGATACAAAATGTTTTATGTTGTAAATTAATAAAAATGGGACGGTAATTGGTCATACGGATATTATTTACTCTTTTCATGTTTAAATAAATCTTTTGACATGGCAATAATTTCATTTGTAAATTTAATGAGGGTAGAAATTCGACAATGCACTGTTACCTGACAGGGATTGTGAATCACTTGCGAATGTTTCTTAATTTAGCTGTGTAGTGAATAACAGATGCCTCCTGACTTGTTAACAAGCTTTATTTGCATGTTACATGGCTAAAATATGAACATAAGTAAACGGTCCATTAATCCTTATCGAAGTTCTATAATAGGAGACAGTATTTATCTAGGAGATAATTAAGTGGTTCAAACTCTTTGTAGTAAGTACTTGTGTTATTAATAGTTGACTGTTCGTTATATATCACTGACAAGAAGAAGTATTCATTTCATTGACATATTTGACAATTCAATTATTTCGACAATGGAGCCTTGTTCAATTGGATTATTTGGAGGCGAAGATTGTCATCAAACGACTTTTTCGAGGTCATCATGGCTCAAAACAATAAATGAAATAAGTGAAACCGACAGAAGCCTTCTTATTAAACGTACAGGTTTTACAATTATAAACACCATATGTCAGTTCCACTACAAAAAGTACATAGATAAATTTTACTCGCGATTTGGCGATAAATGTTGCGATCCATTGAAAATTCATAAAAAGACTATAACAAAAGCGTTACGGGAAATAAGCTTATCTTTCTGCCAAGCACATGAAGAAATTAACCTTATACCAGGCTTTGCTATGTGTACCCGATGTTTTGATTTGATAAGTAAGTCAACCGCTGCTAAAAATAATTGCATGTCTGTTGAGGAGACAATGCCTGATAGTCTTGATCAACAACCACAATTTGAACTGGAATGTAATGGAATCCAATTAGTAAATGAAGTATGTGGCATTTTAAAGGAACCTTTTAAAGTTTAAGGTCGTAATGTATTTTAATCTGCTTAAATACAACAAGAGCGAAAATGTATGAGATAAGCATGTTAAAAAAATAATATTTTAAAAAATAGGCAAAATAACAAAACTTTTTTTTCTAAATCTAATTAACGAAGATATCAGCTATATTTTTTGACTAAAATCAAATTTTTATTTTGTCTTCCACATGGATTTTTTTTGACTCAAACATGAGCATTTTTCGAATTTCTCAATTTTCACTCACATTTTTCTATTAGAAGTAGTTGCTCTAACATAATTATATTTTTTTTACAAGATGAACATGGCAAGTACTTTATATTTCAGCAAAAAGTAATATTTGATATGCACCAGGGTTGGCACAAGAATCAATTTAAAATTGCAATAATTGACTAATCAGGTGTACATTTCGGGTGGTCACCATTTTTTTTGTAGTTGATTCAGATACATTTTGTCATACAGTATATTATCCACATTTCTTACCTAATCAAAAGAAGTAATAATTATTTCGTTACCTTTTATAGAAAAAAAATTAGGTCTGATTTTGTACAAGCAGGAATTTGACTCCACTGTGAACTGGAAATGGACAAAACTTGGAAAATAAAAGATAAAAAAAAAACTGGTAGTAGTTCAGCACTTCTGCCACCATGAAGTATATCCTCAATTTTTTTTATTCAAATTAAAAATCATGCGGCACACGCGATTTGTTGAAATCCTATGGAATGACTCTATAGAAGGACACAGCATGCACGAATTAGCAGTAAAATTTAACTATAACTAAGTTTTTTTTTACTTACTCCACCATACTTAAATAATAACTTAAGCTGTATACCGTATAAACTAAGCCTAAATTATACATGTATATAACCATTATTTCATTTATTTCTTTGCCTTATTTCTTACTAACAAGTGTGGCTTTAATGCACAAGAAGGTAGACGAAGGTAGATGAATATATAGATATGTTTAGTTTGGATTGCTTTGCAGACAAGCTCACAAGCCCCTGACATGGACACAAAGAAGCTGAAGACATGCACCAGATGCTTGAAGAAGTTTCCTTGCCCCTGCGAGGCCACCAGGAATCGTCTCCGCCTTCTTGGTAAAAATAATAAACATTATCCCAGAGATTGGGTAAATTGTTTGGTCATCTTCAGAGAATAAATAAAATAAATAACACAGGGACAATCTTACAAAAATCGTTCCAAACTAAGCCAAGCTTGTACTATGGGTACTATAGGCGACGATATACATAATATATAGATAAATTATAATACTTACATAGAAAACATCCAAGACACAGGAACAAACATTCGTGCTTATCACACAAACACTTGCCCTGGCCAGGATTCGAACCCGGGACTGCCAGCATCGTAGGCCGTTGAAGAACACACTGAGCCAAACGTGTCGTCAAAGAATGGGGGAAGATCGAGCCGTCAAGAGAGCGTAGCGGAGACTGGATTGTGTCCCATGCACGGGCAAGGACCGGAAATCCCGTTTTTTAGCTTCATCATCATCATCATTTTAGCCAAAGGACTTCGACTGCTGGACACAGGCCTCCTCAATAGATTTCCACATGGGCCGGATAGAGGCTTTTTTAGCTTAATTCGTTAGAATGGCTTAAGCCGTTCGAGGATTAACCGTTTGTTCGGGTTAAGATCGGACTGGCTTAACCTATATATTTTAGGTTTTTTAGGGGTTTTTAAGTGGTTTTTATTTGCTTAATTTAACCGGTTACCTATACGTGTTGGAATGAAGCTCTCATTTTGTTGAGTTGAATGAGGTTTGATTTTCTCAAAACATTACTAAAACACACTAAATGAACTTACAATATAACTAATATAACAATTGTCTATTGCACATTAACAAGAGAAACAATACAATAGAAGCTTAACATTATAACCTACCATAACAAACTAAACTAACATTACCGTTGATACAAAAAAAAAAACTAAATCATAATCTGTTCAAGAGCTACGATGCCACAGATAGACATAGACACACAGCAGACACAGATATCTACGTAAAACTTATAAACACCTTTTTTTTCATCGAGGGCTACAAATAGCTATGAGAAAAGTAGGGACAACCCCCAGCCATCGTGATACCTGTTCTTATTTTGCTATGATCAGTTAATGTTTACTTTGTTGCCCACAGATAAAGAGAAAGAAAAGAAACGAGAACTCGAAGACGCCATCTTTTCGTGGCTTAAGGATATACCTATCTATCCGAATGAAAAACCCCATGACAAATTTATACGAGACGCCATTGTTAAAAAACTGGCTGAAACTCTCAGTAGCTTTAAAAATAATGAAGTTACTACTAAAGGAGAAGAAGAAATTAGAAAAGCTTTAGATAAGTTGCCAATGTGGTATCCAACGAATGAAAAGGACCGGGAAAAATTTAAAAATAGTGTTACTGATCGTTTGTTAGAGAAAATTAAAAACATCAAAGATAAGGATATCTTTCAACAAACTGCAGCTGATTTTATTGACACATTAAAATTTGATGATAGTAAAGAGATAGATAGAGAAAAAATCTTAGATGATATCACTAAGAAGTTGAATGAACTGTCACTTAATAGACCTGAAGACGATGACATGTATAGAAATACGTTGAAAATGAAACTGTTTGAATTGTTAGATCATCTTCCTATTGAGACCCGCGGTAATCGATACGAATATTTAAATCAATTGTCGGATGAATTTATCGATCGTTTAATTAATGCCATAAATAATCCCTTAGATCCAGATATTAAAGAAAATTTGAGTAAAGGTATAGGTGACATCCTCGATGAAACTGGTGTTAGCAAAGAGAACAGAAACAATGTTGAAAAAAGTTTAGACCGTGTTTTAAATGATGTAGTTTCACAAGGCATAGATACAAATCTAGCTGAAACCTCTATTAGAAATGCACTGGAAGGAAAAATTCCTGATAGTAAAGTTGAAGAAATTACTACTAGAGCACTTGCACTAGCCGATGAAATTCAAAAAGAAATCAAAATACATCCAGAGACTGCACAAATCATTAAGAGAGATCTGAACAATATTCTTGATTTATCCGAGGTTCAAACTAAGCACAGAGATAAAGTTATAGATCATTTACACAAAGCTGTCACCAGTATAATTACAGAAGGTATGGATCAAAATAAAGCTAGGACACAAATTAAATCCATACTCAAGGGAAAAGTCCCCGATCACAAAATCGGTAACATCACTGAACAAGTTCTGTCATTAGCCAACCAAGTAACGCCAGTCCAAGCAAAAACTATAGATCCAGCTACAAAACAAATCATAAAAGAGGACATAAGTGACATTCTTAATTCATCTAATTTTTATCACAAGAATAGAGGTAAAGTTGAAGAAGGCTTACACAAAGCTGTCGCTGATATAGTTAAAAGAGACATGGGTCAAAAGAAAGCTAAAGCTCACATTAAAGCTGTACTCAAAGGAAAAGTATCCGATGATAAAATAGAAGATATTACTGAACAAGTACTGACATTGGCCGATCGAGTAAAGCCCGCTGAATCAAAGACAATAGATAATGAAACAAAACAAATTATAAAGGAAAATGTAAGTGATATTCTTAATGAACACCGGGCTTATGTCAAAAACCGAGATAAAGTTGAAAATGATCTACATAAAGCTGTTGCCCTTATAATCACAAAAGATATGGATAAAGACAAAGCTATAACTCATATAAAAAAAGTACTCAAAGGAAATGTCTCCGATCATAAACTTGAAGATATTACTAAACAAATACTGACATTGACCAACCAAATAGCGCTATCCCAACCTAAAATGATTGATGAGGACACAAAACAAGTCATAAAGGAAGACGTAAGTACCATCCTTGATTTATCCAATGCTGACATCAAGAACAGAAGGAAAGTAGAAGAGAATTTACAGAAATCCGTAGCTGATATTGTCACAAAAGGTATGGATAAAGACAAAGCTAAGACACACATCAAATCAGTACTCAAAGGAAAAGTGGCCGCTGATAAAGTCGATGATATTGCAGAAAAAGTATTAACGTTAGCCGACCAAATAACGCTATCCCAAGCTAAAATGATAGATGAGGACACAAAACAAATCATAAAGGAAGACGTAAGTACCATCCTTGATTTATCCAACGCTGAAATCAAGAGCAGAAGGAAAGTAGAAGAGAATTTACAGAAATCCGTAGCTGATATTATCACAAAAGGTATGGACAAAGACAAAGCTATGACACACATCAAATCAGTACTCAAAGGAAAAGTGGCTGCTGATAAAGTCGATGCTATTGCTGAACAAGTATTAACGTTGGCCGACCAAGTAACGCCACCTCAAGCTAAAACGATAGATACAACAACGAAACAAATCATTAAGGAGGACATAAGTGACATTCTTAATTCATCTAATTTTTATCTCAAGAATAGAGGTAAAGTTGAAGAAGGTTTACACAAAGCTGTAACTGACATAGTCAGAAGTAATATGGATCACGAAAAAGCTAAAGCTCATATTAAAACTGTACTCAAAGGAAAATTATCTGATGATAAAATAGAAGATATTACTGAACAAGTACTGAAATTGGCCGACCAAGTAAAACCCGCTGAATCAGAGACGATAGATCATGAAACAAAACAAATAATAAAGAGAGACGTTAACAATATTCTTAACCAGCACCAGGCTCATGTCAAGAACAGAGATTCACTTGAAGATGATCTACGAAAAGCCGTTGCCCACATAATAACTAAAGATATGGATAAAGACAAAGCAACGAGTCATATTAAAAAAGTACTCAAAGGAAAAGTCTCGGATCATAAGGTAAAAGATATTACTGAACAGATACTAACATTGGCTGACCAAGTAAAGCCAAAAACTGTAGACTTTGAAACACAACAAATAATAAAAAAAGAAGTTAATGATATTCTTGATTCGTCCAGCGCTAATATCAAGAACAAGGATAAAGTTAAAGAAAATTTACATAAAACTGTTGCCAATATAGTTGCAAAAGGTTTAAGTAAAGATAAAGCCTTAACGCAAATCAAAACTGTTCTTAATGGGAAAGTTTCCGAGGAAGCAGCTGATGATATTGCTCAGCAAGTACTGGAATTGGTCGACCACAGTATGTTTCACCCTGAATTACAGCAATCCATCCATAACTTAACTAATATACTTGACCACACTGACGGTATCACAAACCGAAGCAAAGTTGAGGAAAGTTTGCGTGATATTTTAAAAGATATTGTTATGCGTGGTATGGACAAAAGCGAAGCTCAAGATCACATTCATAGTATACTCAAGGGAAATGTTCCGGATAGTCAGACAGACAATATATCTAAGAAAATATTAGCATTAGCAGATCAAGTAACACCGAGCTTCTTTGAATACAGCGGTGGACCGTCTGCTTCTTCAACTCAAAATGCTGAAAAAATGCACTTTGATCAGATATTTGAAGTAATAAGAAATTGGATAAGTAATCGCGGCCTGGTGCAATTAAAAGAAAAGGATTTGAACAAAATTGCTGAAGTTATAGCAAATGATGTGGTAGATAGACAGAAATATTTACAATTGAATCCCGGAGTAAAAACCTCAGAGGAAACAGAACGTGAAATATTAAAAGAGCAAATTCATAATGCACTCTACAAATCAACTGATAAGAAATCAGTGCTATCGGTTATGCCAGAAGTAGAAAATTTAATGCGTTCTCTGAAAGAAATCCCCAAGCTGTCAGAAACAGGACTTGCTCAAAATAGTATTGAATTTGTTCAGGAAAACTTAGAAGGCGCTTTACTGGATTGGCTTAGAGGTTCCCCTGTTTATCAACGCAAGAATTTAAAAAATAGACAAGCTCAAGAGCAGGCAATATTAAATTTAGCTGGATCTCTTACAGCAGTTCTTAGTTCCCAGATGAAAGAAAAACCGGGTACAAACACGGATGCGCTTTTACTGAAAGAAATAACAAAACAGCTAGAGGAGCTGCCTTTAGAATCTCAATTTAAATCTAAAGATTATATTCGGATTCTAGCTGGTCATATGTTAGACTATTTGAAAAATTTACAATTATTTCAAGACATTTCTGTCAGGACTGACGTAAAGAACACACAGCGAATGTCATCGTTTATGCCTTCAACCAACCACTTAAACGATGTTGTCAAAAATTGGTGCGAGGCACTACCACTTCCTGACTCTGTCGAAAAAAGTCAAATAAAGCAAGATCTCACTAATAAAATCATACTGAAAATCGGAGAACTAAATATGAACCAGGATATATTTAACGATAATTTGTTATACGAAGAAATGCTGTTGGATTTTATCGAACAACAAATTAAGGCGTTAAATATTAACCTTAATGTTACTGAGGATAGTAGACATTTTATTGATGAAATATTAAAAGTGAAACAAAAAGTTCAAGATAATATGATTGGAAGAGCATACAAGCAACAACTTCGAGATACTGTGTCAAATACTTTACCTTCATTATTATGCCCAACGGAAGAATACCTGGCATCGTTTGAGTTGATGAAAGACAATTTAGCTGATGCTTTCATTAATCTGCACTATTCGGGTGAAAATGACGATTTAAGAGCAAAATTTAAGGGCAGAATAAAAGGTGAAGTCAATAAGTTCGTTAATGACTATTTAAGCTGCTGTCCTGCTCCACCTGTTTGTACTAGGAAACTTAACGAGGATTTGTACAAAGCTTTGAAAAATGTACCAGTGCCAGATGATAGCTCCATGAGATCTGAAGTAGAAGCTGTTCGATTGAAAGATGTCATTGACAATTGGTTAAAATCGCTGCCTTTGGGTAAACAAACTAAAGCAGAACAACTACATACCAATAAAATAGTAACTCTTATGTGTCAAAAATTGCAAGAATTGGAAAATGAATTTAATCCCGACTTTGATGAAATTGCGGCAGCAGAAATCAAAAACTATCTCGTGAAACTTCCTTTGAAGAATAAGAATAATCTTAACAGAATGGCTAAAATACTGGTAGATAGAATAATAGCAACAAATGAATCAAGATCTATTATTGAGGGAACACTCAGTGATGATTTGAGTTTTGAGAAAAATCGACGCTTACCACACCAGAACCATCATACTAGCATTGCATCGCGCGCTAGCTATCTCGCATGTACTTCACCTATCCCTTGTTGTGACTGCAAAAAAGATAAAAAAGTAATACAACGATCTAAAGAGCGGTCCCAGCCGTGTGTGGAAACACAAACTTCAAGTCAATGTTGCAGAGATGCCGCTCTCAATCCTCCTCCGTCAGACCTTGGCAATCAGACAGAGATGATGTTTGTCCACAGTAAATCGTGCCAATGTGTTGAGATGTCTGAACATTTTCACTCAAAACCTATCTACTCCACAATTAAACGGAACATCAGTGCTCCGCCATCAGGATCTATGGGCTGCCAAGCTGACTTATTCCCACGCGGCACAAAATACCACTGGGATTGTGTCCCTGTCAAGAAGAGAGAATATGCAAGTCAAACTCTCGTGCAAAGACCAGCCAGGCGTTGCTTACCTTTACCATTTATAGCTTCTCAGGGTTTGTGTGAACCTCGAAACTGCATAAGTCACCAACAAAGATTCCATAGACCACGATCTTGTACGGAAAATTCAAGCCCGCGAGGAGTGACACCGAGGAGGCAAGTCACTAGTGCCTGCCCTAATGATTATGTTCGTCATCCTAAATCACGTAATTATATGCGTTCTCGTGATGCTCCGCCTAATGTCAAAAGTAGATCCAGACGTGTTGAGCCAAGTTGTTGGTGGAAAAAGCAGTCTTGTGAAGTTCCGCCCTGTCCCAAATGTTACGGTTTAAATTCTTTCAACGTTCCATGTCCACACCCTACATGTCTTTATTTTAAATGATTGTTTGAGATATAAGTATGTGTTCGTTTTGTTACTTTTATATGTTCGTTTTTGTATTTGTATAGTTTTTATTTTGTTTATCAGTAAAACTCATTGTTATAATCATCATTTTTATTTCAAAAACAAACGGTTTGACACAAATCTGATAGAAGGTGCTAAAATACGGCAAACTTATTCTTAGTTCGATTTAGACGTATTTTTTTAGTCTTCAGAAACGGGGCCTAGTAGCCATGATTTATAAATTATATATAAATTACCTTTCGTTGGGAATTTTGGACGTTCATAAATCATATTTATGCGCGATTAAGCCCCGTTTTGTTGTGATAATGACTTAAGTGACGATCGTGTAAGCTTAAATCACACCTCGATTGATTTAAATGAAGCAAGTTTAATTAAATCCTTAATAATTGAAACAATCGAACAAATAACAACACATTTTCATTTTACTTTCTACAATAAGGTGGATGAGGTGGTTTAATATACGGCGGATAAGGATATGGATATGGAAATGGGTATGGATAGGAATAGAAGAAGTGCGGGCTTCCTCTGTGAACGCAGTCATTACAAGTACTGCAATTTGGTTGTCCACCTCGACCGTGCCATTGTGTATATCTTTCCACACAATGGCACCTGTCGTCACCTTCTTCACTATCTGCGAACAGTCGTCTGACTGAGGCTTTTTCTTTCTGCATCTGACGTCTTTGTCTTACGTTGGGTGGGGCGCTATTGTCAGGGCGTTGGTTTGGTGTAGAAAAACATACTGGCTGGTTACTTATTTCTGTGGAAGCAATGTTGGAAGCCGGAACACCACGAGCGATTCTTTGTGACGAAGTTGGGGGGTGGCTAACTGCTTCTTGGGTCGTCGGCGCGGATTGACGCAGAGAGGTATTTCGTATACCTCTATTCTGTGCGTTTTGGGCGCGGTAAGGGGAAGCCAGGATGTTTTGGGCTGATATGTTTTCGTTTCTGCTCTGTTGTATATCTTCCCGATCAGCGAATTCTGCTAGCGGTTCGGAAGCTCTTTCAACCATATGTGGAGGTTGGTGTTCAGCAAATCTATTTGACTGGTTGATCCTCTGCCGAAGAGACTGATTATGAACTGAGGTTTCGAGAGGTTCTGGCGGCGCTTGCTCTGCACCATGAAATTTATGGCTTGTCATTGACACAAACTCAGCTTCTGCTCCAGGATCTAGTTGTAACAAATCTGCATCTGGATCTCGATGCGACCTTGAATTGTTCCATTGTGCCCTTGAGAACCGTGGACTATCATAAACGGACTTCTCACGTGACTCTTGTCTCATGATATTGGGGTCGATTTCAACACTGTTTCGTATAGATTGGTTCGGTGTCCCTCTCAAGAAAAGCGACGCGTCAGGGACAAAAGCCTGAGGTGGATGAGTTTCAATCAACGTGCGCCTGTTCCGGCTTGACGAAAGCAAACCAACTGGCGCAGCATCTAGTGGCTCATTAGCAGCTATCCGAGATTGATTAAAGTTATGTGATTGCCTATGCATGTTTGAGAAACTTTGTTTTGATTTATTCAACACAGGGGATTGAGGATCATGTTCTATCAACGACACGAAACCCCCCGATGCGTCATTCTGACCTTCCCAATCCAAAACTCGAGGTGGAGAAAAGGCTGTTGGTTGCATTATTGGTGGGATCGATTGGCGGGCATCTACTCCTGGTATCGATACATACTGACTATCAGGTAAGGAAAAGTCAGCAAAATATCCATTACTTTCATAGTATTTTTGTGGCGGCTGGTCGTGCCGATGCATCATTGCTGATTCAGGATATTGTAATTTGATATGAGAATGCGGAAGCGCACCACTCAAAGGGTAGCCAAATGAACCGCCTCGAGCGCTTTCTTGAAATTGACCTGGTGCGTAAGCAAAGTATGGTTCTTGTTCATAAGGCTGCTGCAAATCTGGTAGGTCGGGTGCGTTCGCATCCATTCCATATGCTTGTGGCTCGATCATTGAAGAGCTTACCGGTCTATGTTTGAAAAGTGCTTTATATTGAGCGTCAAGACCCTCTTTCGTCTCCCATTCATCGCCAGGTATCTCAATCCTAGTAGAGCACAATGGCTCAGTTTTGAAGAAAGCTCTATATTGAGCATCTTCGTCTTCTTCAAGGGTCCATTTGTTCGTAGTTATACACATACTACCTGCGCCAGGAGATGTCATATTAGTAAGCTGACTTTCATTCACAACTCTGCTCAATCTGTTGGTGCGTTGTCGATTTTGCTGCCCATTTTGAAATGCTACCGGCATTGGGCTGCCACTGGGTTGTCTATTTTTCAATCTATTAGTGAGTTCGTCGACCATATCGTTAATATTCAAATCCTGGTCTTCTTCAAGTGGCACTTTATCCAGAAAGAAGGATATTTCTTGTCTGACTCGGGTTTCTTCGCAACAACTTGCAACATGAACGGATTTTTCCATTTCAAGCAGTTTTTTGGTTAATGCATCTCTTAATCTTCTGCGATGACGCTGTTCAGTAGCATCATCATTTTTGACAAGAGGAAGATCCATCATCCACTGCTCAATTTCTAGACCCAGAAGGATTTCATCAGCATCTTGTTTTACAGTCTCATCAGACGGTAAAGGTACATTATAAAGAAATCTCATAATTTCGGTTTCGTTCACAGCACTAAAAAGATCTTCTATTTCTTTACCATGGATTGTTTTAAGTTCATCAATGTATGCTTGAATATGTTTCAACAGTTGGATTTTATACGCTTTGTCTTTTACCTTGTCGTTATTTTCATAATGCATGCTCGTGAGGAAGTCGTCAAGAATACAATAGATGTACATCTGTTCAAACATTTTACTAGGATTCTCTCCTTCTAATTTAACGACTTTTCTTAGTCGCTGGTTTTGTTTTGCTATTTCGTTTTGAGCCATTATTTCCTTATAATTATCAGGCGTCTCTAATTCCCTGACCAATTCATTCACATTCGTAGTTTTTTCAAGTAGTTGAGCTTTAAGTGTGTACCTTTTCTCCTTCAATTCTTGTGATTGCGGCAAGCAATCCATCAATTCATCTATCTCTTTCCCTAATACGTCTTCGTAATAGAATTTGTTTTGAAATACTGCTGGTTGCGTTTTTATCTTAGTTATCATTTTCCAAATTCCCTTTAAAATACCCAATCTTGCTTGTTCTGCTACTTTTTCTTCGTCCGGAGTGGTGGCAGGTATGGGTATTTGTTGAGACCAATTTTTGAGGTATTCTTGAAACTCTTCCTGCACTTGTTCCAGTACTGGCCTGCCTGGTGGTGGTGGAGTAAATACTGGAGGTGGTCGCCAGTCTGCCATAAGTTTAGCTGCTGCACTAGACGCCTTCTGTTCAGAAGTAGGCATGGGAGCTACTAGTCCCGAGGGCCCAGAATCTTGGTTAGTACGTTCTACGCCGTTGGGGTTACTAGATTGGTCTTCATTATTATGAATGGCATTTTTAATGTCTGTAGAATCATGAGAACAAACGTCGGCGCAACTAGTTAAATTTTTGCTACAAATTACAGAATTAAGAGTTTTACTATGATTTTTCTGTTTACTAACACTATGATTTGGGGAATCGGATGTGGTATTAGTATTTAGATTACTATGATTAACTGTTGTGTCTTTTTTATTATTCGACGGTGGCGTTTGGCCTTTTTTTCTGGTTTGTTTTTTCGAACAACTAGGGTTATTGGGAGAAACTTTATGTATAACGAAATTTGTAAATACTGGTCCACTATGAGCGTCATCATGATGACATTTAAGAGTTTTTGATTTTGATTTTGAGACCGGATCGTTAATGGTGATTACAGAAGTTCCAGGTTCAGAGTGAATTTTACTACTGAGACCACTATTGGGCTGACATATTTGATCTTGGGATTTAGTCAATATCGGGACTGGAATACTCCTAATCATTTTCATTAACTCAGCTGCATGACCTACTATTTCCATATTTTCTTCACCCACTAACCTTTTCATCCATTTGAATATTTGATATTTCAAATGTTCAAGTTCATCCATATCTGAGCCTCTGTTTTTATTAAAATCCAAATACTTCTGTCTATCGACTATATCACTAGCTAAGTCAAGAACAGCTGCTTGTCTAAAATCTCTGTCGCGTGTTTTTAAAATCGCAAAATTTGAAATCCATCGGCCTATCTGCTTTCCGAGTTGTATTTTATATTTATTTAGATTTACTTCAATGTTGTCTTTGGTTGGACCAATACTCTTTTGAGAGAAAATACTATTTGCCGGTAGACTTTGAACCATAAAAACAGTGAACTGAGGAACGCCAGCAGGATTTTTATATTTCTTGTTAAATGTTTTTTTCCATATGTTAGCTGATTTCATAGCATATTCAAGAACTTCGTTTTCTGGAAGCTTGGTCGCATCATGAAGTAAAGTAGTTATTTCTTTGAGTCGGACATTGGAACATACAGAATCTTTTAGTAAATGTACTAAATCTGTCATGACTTCATTTAACCAATCCGGATTCATCATATTTCGTTTTTTTAAAACATCAACCATTTCCTTAAGCTCAAAGTTCATTGGTTCTTTATCAGTGGGCTGAAAATAACTAAACGGTAGATATTCATTTAACTTCTCAGGCTTATCAAACTGACAAGGTTTAATTTCTGAGTGGTCTCGTGTATTGTTTTCTAATCTATACATCAAATCGTCAGTGAATGTATGTAAGTAACGTATTTTGTCACATGAACTAACTTCAATCGGCAACTCTTCAAGTATTTCCAGAATTTCCTCTCTAAGCAAATTTTCACTGAAATGTTTCGATTGTTTTACAACTAAATGCTTCAATCTATTCACTAAAGTGTTAAGAATTTGTTCTTTTTCCACAGGTCTCAGTGCATTGCATTCTTTAATAGATGATATGTCACCTAGCCATTCTTTTATAACGTCTTCAAAGTTGTTCGGATCAGTTATAAGCGTAGAATTTACCTCAGCTAGCAGATGTCCATGCATATTATGATGTGGTTTTTGCTTCTTATTAATCATGTTACTTGGTTCACTTAACTTATTCATACAGCGCGATTTCACACAGTTACCTATCCTTATTTTAATTCTTTCTGTTTCCAGAACCTTACTTTTCTTCAATCTAGACTTCAAATTCTTTAACACCATCTCCTGAACTTCTTTTATCTTAGGATCATTGCTATCATCAAGCCAGTCCAGAATCTCATTTTCGAAGTCCCGTTTAAGTCGAAAATCACTCAAACTCTTGCTTTTCTTAGCAACAACTGTGGCTAAGTTATGCCTCTTTATTTCTTCAGAACTGTCTGTTTCAATGGATGTACTCGACAATGGGAATGTATGATCGGATTTTGTGATTGAGGGTTCTCGTAAATCTTGAGTTTGTATGAAGAATTCGGGAAGAGAAGGTACAGGAGTTAGTGGGGTAGCTATCTGAAACAAAAAGGCTATACTAAAATTATGAGTTTTTTATTTCAACAAGAGGCAAACCAGCATGCAGTTTGCATGATGAAAAGTGGCTGCAGCTTTACAACACCTGTCTAATACACAATATTTATTGTAAAAGCTTACAGATGCGGTGTTATGCTCGAGCAGCAGTTCTGAAACCCTTTTGTAAAGCGAAATATTAGTCGGAGCCCTAAAATAATAAAAGCTTGTTTATTGGTATTCCTTATTAATGCCGATAGCATTGTTATTGATTACCTAACTACAGGATTTTGTAGATTCAATTAAACGATGCAAGAAAATATTCGGGAACATTTTACTCGAGAATCTCGGTGCGTTCAAAGTGTTGCTTGAGTTTTTCACTCCTATAATTACATTTTGACCTATTTTATAGCGGAGCCCTCGCAAAGATTTGCGAAACAGCGTAAAAAAGTAAAATGACCATAAGTTATGATGACGTAACAATGAAATACATTTTTCAGAGCAAAATAATATGCTATCTCTTTAAAATAATTATCTTTATTCTGTAATTAAGCCGCAAGGGCACTTTTACAATTCTGAGGCCACCGGCATTTCCCAAGAGGAGACCACTGTTGAGAAGCAAGCTGATACAAACTCAACAGTCAGACATTTTCTATACTATTATAAAGTTGTAAAAATGAAATGTCTGTAAATTGAAGGTATTTAAAAAAATGGACTATTTGGAGGTCACTGAATCGCAATGTTTGTATATGTCGTTGTGCCTTCATCACGCTAAATCGGCTAAGCAGATTACAACTATTTTTGGTACACGGCTAGCTGGGTATCCACAGATGGTCATAGGATATTCTTTATCCGACTACGCTGTCGAAAACCGTCTAGTTTCTAAATAATTCTTATCAGTACAATATTCGTACTTAGCCTATATTATCATGCCCTAAATATCACTAGAAAAGATATTTCTAAACACGATTTAGGATAGCTACTTCATGCTTACTGTACGCCTTTTTGGAATCGGCAACGGTACAGTTTCCACCTCTTGAGATATCTTCGACGCTGCAGCTGCAAATAAATGCTATCGTTACAAGGAGTCAGAGCATAGTGAAGGACGCTAGTGACGCTTGAGATAAGATTTTGCGTAATTTTCATTAGTCAGGCTGTGCATATCTAATGAAAATGACGCAAAATCTTGTCCCTTTATCACAACACTCAATATATATAATTCTTATACAGAAGTTTAGTAACTTAAGTTTAATTTAAATAGCCTCGGAATTGTCTATGTAAAAATACCACTGGTAAATTAAATTATGTTGGTAAGTCTTTTTACCTTGTACTGGTGTATTGACTGGATGACTCTGAAATACGACGAAGATATTGTACTTATTTCCCAACAAAATACGCAATACGTTACAAAAAGTTATAATTTTGGTAGAAAATGCCTTAAGGCATGATGAATGGGTATGAAAACCAAAATTATAATTAGTACGTCGGTTAAAAAATACAAAAATTTTGGACACGTATTTTTTACCTTTTCAACATAATAAAAAAATACTCTAATAAATCGCATTCAAGTTTAGGAGTGCGAGTTCGAGACGTTACTCCTAAGTAAAATTTCTACTTAGGAGTGACGTCACGCGATATTTTTAATCATTGTATCGCTTTTATTTTTCGCGTAGGTAAAAAAAGAAAAAAATACGTGTCCAATATTTTTTATTACTCTACAAGACGGATTAATTATTAAAATTTAGTCATCAACCCTATTCCCCTTATTGTACTTTCATGTAAGTGTCATACAGATTAAATAAATAATATAGGAAAATTTATAACGCTCTTTCTAACCTTTTTATGAGAGCGATACATGAGTACGTAGATGCTAATTTGCTAATGTACAACAGAAACAGATGGATAACCGATGCATCGGTTGCGTCTGAAACCCCTCTGGATTTTGTACTTCCTGTGCAGTAGGGGTGTTGCTTCCTACCCCCCTTCCCTCTGCGTTTTTATATTTGATTATTGGTGTCACAACCGACTCACCGAATCTTTCAACCAGTTACTTCATATTAAAAAGGGTTCCGTACCCAAAGGGTAAAACGGGACCCTATTACTAAGACTCCGCTGTCCGTCCGTTCGTCTGTCTGTATGTCCGTCTGTGACCAGGCTGTATCTCATGAACCGCGATAGTTAGACAGTTGAAATTTTCACAGATGATGTATTTCTGTTGCCGCTATAACAGCAAATACTAAAAACAGAATAATTTTATGTCTGTCCGTGTATATCCGTAACCAATATAAAATGACCAAACTCCGCGTACATTTTGCTTAGGGGCTCTGCTAATACTGGATTTTAATAGATTTAAGACATTTTATAACTTTTCGTTTTGTTTTTTACATAGTAAAACAGGCAGAGCAATGAAATGACACTCAGGACCACAGTACACAAAAAAGTAGGAGAGAAGATACTCACACGCATGGTGTCGTGTGGTTTCTGGTCTGCCTCGGAGCGTCCTTGAAACGGTGTGTACCACTCGTTGCTTGTGCCGTCATGCCCGTCTGAACACGCCGTTGGTGAATGTGTGTGTGTCTGTCAACAGAGCATACTATGTCAGCTATTCCAAAAGTGGGTTACCAGTTATCAGGGTTCAGCGAAAGTATTTATTTTTGGCTATTACATAATGCATTTTGGTTGCTGATTGGACTGCCCCAGATACTGCAGTGCATCAGGCATGTTCACAGAGGCGCGGGTGTATTGTTTCCACGCGACTATGCGCAAGCGATGCACATTTCTAGTGCGCAGGATTCGGGCCAGCGCCAACAGCATCCTGAAACTGATCGCTGAATGGTTTGACTGTTTTTACATTGCTGTATGATCCGTATAAATAGAAATGACAAATTTTTAGCCGACTACGCTAAAGCAAAAAAGAGGGTTATGTCTTGTTGTAGATACAGTAGGTAACCTATGAATTACGCGACAGCCAAGTTGTCACAGGCAGAATATATATTATGCATATATTTAAGATAAGCGTTATTTAGAAAAAAATACTGCTAAGTTTGTTTAGGCTTCTTCTCTTCAGTGGTCTCCTCTTGAGGTGCGTCCACATTTGTATCATTTGCCCGTATCAGATCATCGTCGCGTGGCATGATCGCGTGTCACGAGCACGCGTTTGGACGTTGCGCCGATCGGATCGCTCGAAATCCATTTTGCTACGCGTATCACACAGTTATATCGGATGAGTACGGCATGATCGGCGCGCCGACAGTAAGCGTCCAAGCAGCGCGATACGCAGTCATGCCACAGCACGGTGATCGGATACGAGCAAATGATACAAGTGTGGACGCACCTTTGGGAAACGCCGTAGAGTCAGACTTGTAAAAGTGCCCTTGCGGTCTACTTACAGAATAAAGATCATTTTTTCAAAATCTCGTTTTATTTTACCATATTAGGTTCAATATCGGATATACGTAGTTTTCGGAATAATGAAATTCGAAGGACCGGCGCTTTCGGAATGATGTAGTGTCATCAACACTTCATTTTATGTCCGTAATATAAACTCACGTAAGAAGATATACTTTTTGGATTGTTCCGAAATCTTCTGGTTCCAATCTGGTTGGGTTCAATCTGGGATCTGGGGATTTGCTTCCTGAAAGCGAACATAAAACATACTTACTTTTAACATACTTAATCTACTCTCCCGACACAGGCATTATCATGCTTAATGGGAGACCCCATCCCTTGTGTTATGTAATTAAGTGTTTTAATGAAATAAAGAATTTTGTATTTGTATTACTGCAGTCCGTCAAATCCTTGCTTAGTAATCAAAATCAGTACCTGAGGCAAAAATCTTTCATCTCTTATTGTACAAATCGCGCTTCGCGTTCGCTCGCACTTAGCTATTTGCGAACTAATTGTTGCTAGATTATGTCTCTTTATTCTATTAAAACATCGTTAAATGTTTAATTTCAAAGCGCCCTCTAGTTTTTACCAGAATATCTCCTTACGATCGGAACACGATCCAAAGTATGGCGACTGTCATCTTGTTTTAATGGTATCTTGTTATAAATCCACGCCAATTTGAGACTTTATGACGAGTGTAACAGTCTCAAATTGACATTTGATTTCTACTAAAGTAAGATTTTTAATAAGCTGGAGTAAATAGACTTTAAAGGTGCGTCCACACTTGTATCATTTGCTCGTATCTGATCACCGTGCTGTAGCATGACTGCGTATCGCGCTGCTTGGACGCTTACTGTCGGCGCGCCGATAATGCCGCACTCTTCCGATACAAGTGTGTGATACGCGTAGGAAATGGATTTCGAGTGATCGGATCGGCGCAACGTCCAAACGCGTGATCGTGACACGCGATCATGCTACGCGACGATGATCTGATACGGGCAAATGATACAAATGTGGACGCACCTTTACGGACACACGTCGGCCGTGATTACTTCATTATGGCTGAAGTACAGTATTTCTTATAAATAAAAGTTACCATAATATCACCAAATTCTTTCTAAACAACGAAATATTCACGTTGACACCTGTCAGTTTACTCCAGTAATTAAAAATCCTACTCTAGGTCATTTCAGTAGTCTCTTTTTTAATAGTTTAATGGATTATAGTCCTTTTGTTTTTCAGCGAAATAGTGTCGTGGTTTAGATGTGACAATAAGTTGTGCTCGCATGCGCATATTTTAAAACAAAACTTGAGGATAGGCTACTTTACTTTTTTTAAAGTAGATCTTAAACAATTTTAAATTGGAAATATGTAGCCATCATACACTTTTAAAATCTGAAAACTATATATATTGGTTTCTTAAGTCAAATACTACAGAAAATATTCATTTATTGTGCTATATTTGATATGAGTCAAGTAGCCTATTATACTGTCTCGTGCCGGTTTGTTGTATTTGCATGCGTATTTTTTTGCGGAAACTGCATGAAAATATGCGCATGTGAGCACAATTTAGTGTCACATCTAACCAAGCAAAGGAACTATAATCCATTAATCTAATATGAAATTCCGCAGAGTAACGCCTGAATCTATCAATTGTTTTTAATAGTGTACTCATCTGAGGGGTAATGTACCTGGAGGTCTCATCAAATTTGTCCCTAGTAGGACTTTCAGGTGCGTACACGTAGTGTTCCTCGTAGGTCTTGGGGGTACGGTAGTTTGTGCCTGTTTTATGATCGCGACGGGTTGGAGAGCTGAATGGGCGGGGTGGTGAAGGACCTGCCGTAAAGAGTAGCATGTAGTAACGTTTAAGTAGCTATAATAGAGAAACACCAATTTAACAATGAACGGCCCTCCACAGAGTTTATCCTACATTTGGATTTGGATGCATGTCAATAGGTTTGTTCGTGGAGCGGCGTTCAATTTAAGATTGGTTTTACTCATTGGACAGACGGACAACAAAGTGACCTATAAGGATTTTTTCCTGATATTATAAATTCGATGCGGTTGGCAACAGTGCTTGCTAGTGAAAGGGTAACACACCTGACGCGTAATCAGGGAGTACCGGGTTCGAGTCCTGGTGTGACCACGTGCGAGAGCAATCGTATTTTTCTTTGCGCATTGATTTGTATCTATATCACATTCCTATAAGGGTTCCGTTTTTTCTTTTTAAGGTACGGGACCCTAAAAACGGCTGGTCCTTACCATAGTTTGGTGGGGAAACGTTGAAAAGCCTCTCGAAGACTTCGGCAGGGCGCTCGTTAGACGGGTACTTGCGGAGGGAGCTCGCGAATGCATCCGCACGATGGGATCCGCGAGGGGAGTATACTGCGTCTGAAAACCGGTCAACACTATAGCTGAAGAAGTGTGCCCGCGGCAAGGTCATCGTGCTCCGCCGGCGCACACTTCATACCCCCCCCCCCCCCTGTCTCCCCCCCCACTATATATATAGCTATAATTTATGTAAAATTTCATCCCTTTTAGGGGCGAAAATGGGGATGGAACTTTGTATGGAGAGCAAATATTTTTTTAAGCTAGGATCTTAAAGTCTTGGTGATTAAAATGTAAACATTAAAATTAGTAAAATAAAAATGAAATGCGAAAGTGTGTTTGTCTATCTGTCTGTCTGTTACCTCTTCACGCTTAAACTGCTAAACTGATTTAAATGAAATTTGGCAGAGATATTTGAGTTTTGGGGTAGGACATAAGCTACTTTTTATCCCGGAAAAATCCTTTTATCCGCGTGAAACGAATCTAAGGCCGACGTAGTCGCGGGCAGAAGCTAGAGTATAAAATAAGCAAGCAAAATACAATTTGGATATGCATAACTTAATAAACCTTTCAAAATAGGTACCTTAATTTACATTTACCTTTAGCGCACTTCAAATAAAATTTTAAAGTAAAGTTATTTGCTATGCAAGGCTGCAATGTTATTATTTGGTGCGAGTGCTTGAATTAAAAGCAGAGTAAGCGAAGGAATCTAAAATTGAACCACAAGCAGAGCGAGTGGTTGATATATATATTCCTGAGCGTAACGAGGCTTTCAGGGCACGAGAACCTCACTAAGCGGGGAAAATGTGAGATTTAAGAAGATCTATGAAATTATAATAAACAGATTATTTTTTCATTAAAAACTAGTGATAATGTACCTACGAAACACACTCGTAACAAAACAAACAAATAGACATATCGAAAAATATAAATTCGAACTTCAAATGGCTTTTCCATGCTAGGGATTAAGAAGTACTTTTCCACGCTTTAGCGCTGTAAATGGCACTTTTCCGATTGAGGTGAAAATAACGGGTTTCCTTCGGAATCCCTTCGTTTGTACTAATGTATTATTAACGTTTTCAGCTCTCAAAAATTACTTAAAAGAGTCCCTAATGGCAAATGCATATTATAGGGTAGAGGACTATTTAACAGACAAAAATGCATGGCCCAAAACAAAAACCAAATAATTTACTTTTACCTTTTACTTATAAGGTGGCATCAAACGTGTGTAATTTGTTTTAAATAAAAAATAATTATTTTTCTTTTTTATATTCTATATTTTTTTTAACTTTTATAAGTTGAAATAAAACAATTTAACGGATTATATCGCGTATATTATCTCATTTTAGTTCTATAAGTTAGTTTTTATAAGTTTTGATATGTTTTCTTGAAGAACTACGCATTGAGTTTATACTCAAAACATATATTTAGGACAGGCTAAGTACAAATATTGTAATAGATATAAGACTTATTTCGAAAAAAATACTGACTGTTGAGTTTGTTTCGGCTTTCTTCTCCTCAGTGGTCTCCTCTTGGGAAACGCTGTAGAGTCAGACTTGTAAAAGTGCCCTTGTGGCCTACTAACGGAATAAAGATCATTATTTCATCTCATTATCGTTTGTCCTAACGCATTTTTTTCAAAAACCGTATGTTCTTCAGGATTTATTAAAAGATCAAATATAAGAAGAAATAGATTAGGTTAGATTTGTTTTATAACAATCCTGAAAAGCTTACAGTTTCATAAAAAAATGCGTTAAGGTGCGTCCACACTTGTATCATTTGCTCGTATCCGATCACCGTGGCGTGGCATGACTGCGTATCGCGCTGCTTGGACGCTCATTGTCGGCGCGGCGATCACGCCACACCCGTCCGATCTAAGTGTGTGATACGCGTAGCAACATAGATTTCGAGCGATCGGATCGGCGCTACGTCCAAACGCGTGATCGTGACACGCGATCATGCCACGGGACGATAAGATCTGATCGGGCAAATGATACAAATGTGGAAGCACCTTTAGGAGGTTCGATACATTAGGACAAACGACGTTAGGGATTCCGATATAGATTCGAAAATAACAATTGTAACTTTGTCTTTGAAAATATACCTCTGCTTGTCCAGCTTAAGCCACCTCGGTAACATCTGGACTTGTTGGGCACAGAGCCGGTTGCCCCGCTACCCAGGCCTCCTACTTGGAAGTTGTCGCACCCTGTGAAAAGATTAAAATGAGTCACCAGCTCCTTTATGGCGTCAGGAAAATTACAAGGGAAGCCGAAGCGTATTCATTTACTCATCTTTAAATAAAAAAATTATAAGCCTTACCTTGGGCAACCCGGTGGGAATCGGCTTATATTAACGCCACGCCACTGGTGAGATGAGCACGGTGTTGGTTGCTAGGTCTTGGCTGTTTTTATTTATTAAAGTATTATATTTATCTATATAAGTATGTGAATCGTTGCCTGGTACCCATGTAATAAAGCTTTGATTAGTTTTTGCTAGGTCGATTTGTGTAAGATTGTCCCCGATATTTATTTATTATAAAATATATAAAGGGTGTCCCAAGAAGTAGTGATATACTGAAGCTGGGAGGTAGAGGACCTAGAGGGCTATCTAAATCACCCCCATGTATGTTCCGCGATTTTTCGTATTTTCGTAGTTGACATTTTTTTTCATTTTTCACCTATCGCCGAGTACGATGAGATTTTTATTTATGGTGACGTGAATTATTGCGGCAGATGCTTGATTTTTTTTGTCATCATTGATCAAAGATACCCTGAAAGATAGATTGGTCGTTGCGGCCGGGGTGACGCCTGCCTTATAGCCTGGCCTCCACGGTCCCCCGACCTAAACCCCATTGTTTTTTTTGTATGGGGATACTACAAAGACCTCGTCTACTCATGAGAATGCCGCAATTTGGACGAGTTAACCCGGAAATTGAGAGTAGCAGAAGAAACCATTAAAAATAATAGAAGTGCATTCAGACGTTTAAAAGACAACTTTTTTCGCCGATGTCGCACTTGCATTGAGCAACAGGGGGGCCATTTTGAAAATTTCTTGTAATTAAACACCTTGTGATTGGTTTTACTTTGTTTGTATTAATCATCATGTAAATTAAAATTTTGCACTTACCACATTTAGATTTCAATTTTTTGATTGAAGCCTTATGAATAATAAAATGAAATTTTCAGGGTAGCAATTTTTATGTGATTTTATCTTTTTAAAGCCCCTTGAAGTTGTGAACATATTGGGTAATTTTATTATTCTTGGCATTATTTTTTATTCCATTCAAAGATCTAACGATAGTAAATGTTACCATACTGAATTGGCCTATCTATCAGCTTAGCACACAAAAAAAATCAAGCATCTACCGCAATAATTCACGTCACCATAAATAAAAATCTCATCGTACTCGGCGATAGCTGAAAAATTAAAAAAAAAGTCAACTCCGAAAATACGAAAAATCGCGGTACATACATGGGGGTGATTTAGATAGCCCTCTAGGTCCTCTACCTCCCAGCTTCAGTATATCACTACTTCTTGGGACACCCTTTATATATTTTATAATAAATAAATATCGGGGACAATCTTACACAAATCGACCTAGCAAAAACTAATCAAAGCTTTATTACATGGGTACCAGGCAACGATTCACATACTTATATAGATAAATATAATACTTTAATAAATAAAAACAGCCAAGACCTAGCAACCAACACCGTGCTCCACCCTGTATATTACGGGACAATTTTTACACAAATCGAACTAGTTCCACGGTAAATTCAATAAGCCATGTGTTATGAGTACGTACTAGACAACTATATAATTAATAGATCCATACAAATATTATAAATGTGAAAGTCTGTCCTTCAGATGTAGTAAAGGCATTTTAAATCAATTAATGTCAAAAAAACCAATGACCTATGGGGGGTCTCAGTCCATGCTGTCAAATCCCTAATAGAAGTAATAGCGCCTGACTTGGCAGATATATTCAATAACAGTGTTGACTGCGGTGAGTTTCCTGATCTGATGAAACATAGCAAAATAACTCCTTTATTTAAATCAGGTAGTACCTCTGACCCCACTAACTTTAGACCAATATCTGTACAACCTACATTTAGTAAAATTTTTGAAAAGCTAATTCTATATCAATTGTTAAAACATTTTAAGTTGAATAATTTGATGCATAATAAGCAATTCGGTTTTTACGCGGGGTCGCTCGACATCCAACGCCGGAGTTGAGCTCGTAAAACACATTTTCGATGCCTGGGAGGAATCGCGAGATGCTTTAGGCATCTTCTGTGATTTATCTAAGGCCTTCGATTGCGTTAATCATGAGACACTGATCAGGAAGCTACACCACTACGGAGTTGAAGGCTCAGCACTAAATTTATTAGTCTTATTTAAATGGTAGAATACAAAGGGTTGACGTGAATGGAAAGCGATCACCGGGGTCATTAGTCTCTATGGGTGTGCCGCAGGGATCAATATTGGGACCTTTCCTGTTCCTTATCTATATAAACGACTTGCCACACCTCGTAAAGACCCACCATGAGATAGTTTTGTTTGCAGATGATACGTCTCTAATTTTCAAAGTCGTACGAAATCAACAATCCTACAATGACGTAAACAATTCTATCTGTGAAGTAGTAAATTGGTTTAATGTAAATAATTTATTGTTAAATGAGAAAAAGACTAAATGTGTTAAGTTTGTCACGAGTAACGTAAAACACGAGCAAGCAAGCGTTATTGTTAAAGGTGAGGAACTGGAACTAGTTAATAGTACAGTCTTTCTCGGTATAATATTAGATTCTAAGCTCCAATGGGGTCCCCATATTGCTAATCTCTCGAATAGACTGAGTTCTGCAGCTTTTGCAGTAAGTAAGATTCGTCAATTAGCAGACGTGATAACGGCTCGATTAGTGTATTTCAGTTATTTCCACAGTATTATGTCGTATGGCATCTTACTATGGGGCAGTGCTTCCGACATTAATACTATATTTGTTCTGCAGAAGCGGGCTGTTCGTGCGATATATAAAATGAACTATAGAGACTCGCTTAGAGATAAGTTTAAGGACATTAATATAATGACAGTGCATTGTCAATACATTTATGAGAATATTATGTATGTACATAAAAATATTACCGACTTTAAGAAGAACTGTGATATACATTATATTAATACTAGAAATAAGCATAAGCTTGCAGTGGGTAACTGTGTGAGATTTTATAATAAACTTTCTAGCAGCATAACTGAGTTGTCTATTGGTAAATTCAAAAATATTGTGAAACGAAAATTATTTTCTAAAGCTTATTATAGCACACAAGACTACATGAATGATGAAGCCGTGTGGGATTAATGTAAATTATAGCGTCATGTAGGTATATGAATAATTACTTTAACGAATACCTAAGGTATAATTATTATTTTAATCTTAATTGTTTTATATACTCTGACATTTAGAATTTTATTCTAGACACATTCTAGATTATTTATTTTTTATTGACAATCCTTTTGAGATTTATCTTATTGATTATTTTAATTTTAAAAATGACGATTTTATCAATAATATTACATTTAAGTTAAATGATCTGATTAGGTTTTTCTGGGTTTCCCTAATCCTTGCAGCAAATGTTGGATCATTTTGTATTTCTCCCAGCAAACATTCACTCTCATGTAACTGACATTTCGAAAGTGCTTGTAACTAGGCCTACTTGAATAAAGAATATTTTGATTTGATTTGATCTGATTTGATTTGTCTGTCTGTTACCTCTTCACGCTTAAACCGCTGAACCGATTGGAATGAAATTTGGTAAGGATATAGTTTGAGTAGGCTACTTTTTATCCTGGAAAAATACCCTTATCCGCTATAAACGAATTTAAGGTGGACGAAGTCGCGGTTAGAAGCTATAGTTTACTTATATACATAGAAAACACCCAGGACTCAGGAACAAATATTTATGCTCATCACACAAATATTAGCCCTTACCAGAATTTGAACAGCTCCTTCAGCTTCGCAGGCAACGTTACTGAGCTAAGCCGGTCGTCAAAAATACCTCCAATAAATGAATTCAAATTTGAAAAACTCACGAACCATACGATACTTGAGCCCGTTGTGGGGGAAACTCGGTGGCCATCGGTTGTGGCGACGTGGGGATCACTTTGCAGTGGTGTACCTGGAATTTTAATTTTATTTATTTGGGACAACAAACAGTGACACACAGTTTAGAGCATTAGATATATAATTAAAAAAAAAAACAAAATTATCAATACCATCAAAACTATCAAAATTATCAAAACTATCAGACCTATCAAAATACTCAAAACTAGTCTAACGCAACTAGGAACAAAAAAACGTTTATATGGACTTTGCATGGCAAACCGTTGCCATGACACTGGACCAGTACGTCAGTACAGTTTATCTGTCATGTCATACATTGTCATCCATATTGCTTTGCTTGCCATTGCGGCTCGCGTGTTTTGTATGTTTGTTTTTAGATTTCTAATTAAATTACTCTTAATTGTTATTTAAAGTAGTGAAATGTGATTGAACACTATTGAGTGAATACAGTTTGTGAAAATGCCACCGAAAAGACGGTTTATCTTTTGTGAAATTTGTGGAAATCGACCTAGTCATGAAAATTGCGATAAACGATATTTATGGTGAAATTTCTCTGGGATGAAGGCTGGTAAGTATTGCCTTAGATTCTTTTAGCCATATTTAAGTGCAGCGTGCTAAATAAATAAACAGAATTAGATATTATATATCTATTTTCATTGTGTCTAGGGATGTACAGTAACTATCGATAACTACAGGCTTATTTGTTTATCAGTGGAAATAATTATACAAAATAATTCGAATTGCGTGAGAACTTGCATGAAATATGATCATAAAAATACTTCGTACCTACGTTTCAACTGAAAAGTTTACTGCCATCCATACCAGAACATATGAAGATTCTTACATTTATTTGTTGAGTAGTAATTATTTAATATTTTGACCTTAGATATAAGAAAATATATCTCTGTTGTAATGATAAAATATTTTCAGATTCAGACAGTGGGCCAAGTCTCAAAAGGAGGTCTAATAATGCTAGTAAAACAATAAATAATTACATTAAAACAAAAAGCTTGTTATTTTATTTCGGGTTCACATTTAAGTCCAACCTTGTATTAGCTCATTTAAATAAATATCCACTGTACAACATAGGACTTAAACGTGGACTCAATCCTAAACCAAATTTCGATTACAAAAATTGTTGACATGAGCCTATATTCCAACCCAGTCCATTTTATCGACATCGATAAAAATCTCAAGCGTATAGCCTACTACACTATTTTTAGTCTGTTAGATTGGTACTACTGCTGTTTGACGGTTCTTTGACGTACATGTTGGTATGAGTGTGCCATGCAAATTGATTCTAGTTGCTAGTATGAGAGTCCCTTAAAACGTAGTGGTTATATTCTCTTTGCTCAAAACCATTAAAATTATATAATGTAAACAGCGCGGGTGAAGCCACGAACTATGTTAGTACCTTTCTAAGTGTCTTACCCTATAAACGGAGGCGTATTGGTCGTCATTCGTCCCACACAGTTTAGAGCATTAGATATATAACAAACAATAAGAAGTGTGATACCAACGACGTTTTCTTCAGATTACAATTTTAACATGCTTTTATTAAGTCCATCTGTAAGTGGACCAAAGTAGGTTAAGTGGTTGAAAAGGGGGGTTGAAGTTTCTTTCTTCAAATCTCTATTCAATAACAACACAAGTTGTGTTTAAATTACATAACATACAAATTATCAAAGCTATTAAACCTATTAAAATACGCAAAACTATCAAAAATATCAAATCTTTCAAAACTATCAAAATTATTAAAACTCAATAAGTGACTTACCCAATAAACGGAAGCGTAAGTTGTGTTTGAATTACATAACATATAAATTAGTTTGCTTATGTGCTTATTTATTTTGTGTACTTAAGTATACATATATTTTGACTATTTATTACCATGTCTGTAGCATGACATCGAAACTGAATGTAATGATTTATTTTAATAATTTTACATGGAGAGAGGGAACTGTACCTACTATTAATGCTCTTATTTTTAAGCCTGCTTTTTTTACTTTTTAATTTTTAAATGTTTTTCTTTTTTGTATGAACTGTTATTATAATATTAACAAATAAGCGATTTGGTATACACTGTTAGCTTATTTTGACTTGAATAAATGAAATGAAACTCTGACAAATATTGTACGCCGACTCTGGCTGATTGTGGCCGACATGTAGTTATTGTAACACCTTATTGTAACAACTCACTTTCTGACAATAAATTATTCTATTCTATTCTATTCAAGACTATCAAAACTTTAAAAGTTATCAAAACTACCAATACGATCAAACCTATCAAAATTATCAAAACTCAAAATCATCAATATTATAAAATGTCAATAACGCGGGTAAAGATGGCAACCGCAAGACGCAAGATGGCAACCGCATGCATAAAGTGCAATACCGATGTCGAAAGTAAACATTATTTACAATGTTATAAACAAAGATCAGAAACAAATGAAAAAAAAATTCGACGATACTGGACTTGAACCAGTGCCTTGAGCCAGACCTTTTCACTTGTTTCTGATCTTTGTTTATAATAATAACACTAGTGGAGTGATCCACTAATAAATTGCAAAAATTGTGATTATTATCATGATATTTGTAAAACAAAAAGTATTATTTACAATGTGTTTTCTGTGGAAAAATATATCATCGACATTGCACAGAACGTTCACAGGAACAATTAAGCCTGATGATAAAAGAAAATAAAGATGAGTATAAATGCCAGGAGTGCTGGTCAAAACTACCTGAAAACCCATATTCTACACCATCTCTTAACTTCTCTGTAGAATATCCTCGAGTTAACGTCACTATACGTAGAGGTAAGCGATATCAAGATACATCAATGGAAAATTCGCTGGAAATTTTGTCGGAGGAGGGAGATGTGCTGAGTTTCTCAACGCCATGTGAAAGAAACAGGAGCTTTTCCGACTTACGTCTGAATAAAAGCTACATGGTCGACGACTTGCAACAAAACATGCAAGCTCTTCAAGAAAAACTGGGCGCGGCGGACCTCGAGATTCAGAACTTATTAACTGAAAATCACACACTATCTCAACAAGTTACTAAATGTGAACTGAGAATAAAGCAATTGACAAATATATGAAACACTACTTCAACAAATAAAATGAAACGACACAGACAAAAACGAAAAAGTATTATCAGTGGTACAAAACTAGATTTTTCCTATGAAACAGAGAAGCTAAACCTGTCACGGAAAGAGCAAAATGAGCCACAATCTCAACGGATACCTGAAAATCCTCAGATAAGGTCTCAAGAGGATCAACCGAGACCTCAAAACCCTCAGCCGATGTCTCAAAAACCTCCGCCGATGCCTTATAACCCACAGCGGATGCCTCACGAGCACCGTCATATGTCCGAAGAAACTCATTTGGCGGTTTCAGCAGCGCCATCTATAGCGCCCCCTCTGCAGAACGATACGCCTACTGACAAACCACTATATGTTGAACATTTAAACTTAAATCAAACCGGTACCACGTCAGCGAAGCGGAACTATAATTTTAAAAACCCGTGCAACAACAACTGCAATATTTATACTCGCCAATTCCAAGAGGACTATGAAACCCGCTCAGAACAGGGCTTGAATAAGCGCAAAATAATTATGGTAGCTGATCAGCAGGGGAAAAACCTCGGATCACAATTAAGAAATGTGTTTGGCCCTTACTTCGATATCTTGTGCTTTTCTAATCCTGGGGCGCGAACAAAAAATGTCCTCCAGTCACTGTCTAACTCACATCTTACCCAAGATGACTTTGTGGTCATATTAACTGGGTCAAATGATACTAATCCTAATGACATGTTCGCTAACTTATACTACTTCATACAAAAATTGCAAAAAACGAATATATTATTATCACCAATTTTGTACAGTCCACATTTTAAATATAAAAAATATAAATGATATGCTACGACTAATTAAGAGTCAAAACGACCACTGTGACTTTACGCGATGGCCGAATATCACAGGAAATTATCAAACCAGTGCACTGTATAGCGACTTGGTGCACTGTATATTCCACAAGATAGCGTGTAAACTTTATAATCCTGCATACGAACAACAGCTGCGGCGAAGAAATATAAAACCTAGGAGGTTTTCGAATCACGTTAATCAAGACTGCGACATCCAGGAAACTGCGTCAAAAGAAGATATGCAAAAAGGACCAACGTCAAAAAAAGTTGAGCAACAAACTCTAGAACATCATAATTCGCGAGTTATTAAAACACAGACGTTTTTTCGTCGCAAATCCATATAATAGTTTTGGTATTTTACCAAAATATATCAGGAGTTTTAAATAAACAAAATGATTTATTCTACGCATTAACCGAATTAAAACAAAATGGAATTGAAATTTATGCGATTTGCCTGTGCGAAACAAATATGCTTAGAGGAACGAAATGCAATTTGCGACTAGAGGATCTTGCTTCTCTCGAAAATACTCAAAAAGAGGAGGTGTTGCAATATTACTGAAAAAAGATATTGAATGTCCAGCTATAACTGAAACTCAAGAAATATCACAAGCGTTTCTTTTTGAATGCTGTGCAACCAATCTAATAAAGTATAACATTGTCATCATATGTATCTACACAAATAAAACTCCAAACTCTACAAAAGCAATCTTTTTCCAAAAATTAAAAGAGCTTTTAAACAAATTATGCCAGCACAAAAGGAAAAAATATGTTATATGCGGAGATCTCAACATTGATTTGTTAAGTACCTCAAAAATATCAACTGAACTCATTCGAATATTAGAAACGTATAATCTTAAGCTGCTTGTAAAGGAGCCGACAAGACTCACATCAACATCATAGACGTGCATCGACCACATCGCGAGCAATATTAAGGATGGGAAAGTGACTATTCATGATTTAGGGCTATCTGACCATACTGCCCAATCATTCATAGTTCCGATTCAGAAACGTCACCGTCTCAAATGGTGGTATGAATATAAAAGGGACTATAATGAAGAAAATCAGAATAAGTTCACAGAATGTCTGTCTTCCTTATCATTTCAAGAAGTGCTCGAGGAAACCGACGCACAGCGGGCTTTTGTTGCCTTCTATGATCTGTTTGTGCTTTTTTACAATCTATGTTTCCCTATCGTAAAAGTTAAAATGTCAATAAAAAAACAAACCTGTAAGTGTCTTTACAGCTTAGGCCCATCTGGCATGTATGTACACCTTTATTTGTGTTTTTTCAAAAAATGGGTAGTTTGCACAAATTGTAACTTTGACAGAGGAAAATACATCTTTTCTCAGTCCTCCCGTGACCATGGAAAGCTGGAAAGCTTCCGAAACGTCGGGAACTAAAATGAGATAATATACGCGATATAATCCGTTAAATTGTTTTATTTCAATGAGTAATAATCGTGGAAACAGAAGAAAATATTAAACCTGTAAGTGGCTGACAAAAGGCATTAAAAAATCCTGTCACACGAAAAGACGCCTATATTTATTAAGTCGACATTCAAAAATCTACAATAAGCAATATAGAAACTACGCGCGGAGTCTCAAAAAATGTATAAATTCATGTCAGAAAGAACAGAATGCTGAGTACATCAATAATGCTCATAATACATGTAAAGCTGTTTGGAATGTAGTAAAACAATATACTTCATCTGATGTGACTTCTCGATCTGTAGATAAATTATTATTTGAAGGTAGAGAAATCGCGGATCCACAAAATATAGCTGAAATATTCAATAGCTACTTCGTCAATATTATTAAAGATAACTGTAGTCCTCAAATCGGATCATCAGATTTCATCAAAATTGAAAATGTGGAATCCACAATATTTTTAAGTCCTGTTAGTTTTAATGAGCTTATAAAAATAGTAAAATCGCTTAGCAATTCCAAAGCAGTAGGATATGACTCTATACGAACTGACATAATTAAAAACAACATTTCACTTATTGCAATTTCTTTAGTGTATATAATAAACTTATCGTTAACTCAAGGAGTCTTTCCTGATGTTTTGAAGATGTCTGTAGTTAAGCCATTATATAAAAAGGGGGAAAAATGTTTACCAGAAAACTATAGGCCAATCACCTTAATCCCTATAATTTCGAAAATATTTGAAAAGGTTATGTATAATAGACTGATAAGCTTTTTGGAATCACAGGATGTTATAAATGATGCACAACATGGTTTCAGGAGATGCAGGAGCACTTCCCTTGCAGCTTTCGAATTGATAAAGCGCGTAATGGAATATGTAGACAAAAGGTTACCTGTTACTACGCTCTTTATGGACATGAGCAAAGCCTTTGACTTTGTCTGTCACAAAAGGCTGCTTATAAAATTAAGTAATTATGGAATACGTGGCCCCGCTTATAATTGGATTAAAACATATCTATCAAACAGAACTCAATGTGTAGAAACTTTAAAATACTGTTCGCAAACCAAAACTATTGTGACATGTAAATCATCTTTTATAGAAAACAGTTATGGCGCACCACAGGGAAGTATTCTTGGACCTCTACTGTTCTTAGTTTATATAAATGATCTCCCGAATGTGCTTTCAAATGATTGTATTTTATTTGCAGACGATACTACCATTATCATAGGAGGGAAAGATCTATCTACTTATAATGACGAGATAAACATGACATTAGCACAAACAATAAAATGGCTGACATTGAACAATTTAAAAGTAAATATAACTAAAACTAAATTTATGCAATTTTGTTCGTCTCAAGGCAAAGCGCAATCATTAATTGTAAAACATGGCGATGACCCCATCGAGGAGGTGTCACATATAACATTCTTAGGTATAACAATAGATTGTCATTGTAACTGGAAGGAACATATGAAAGTCTTATGCTCCAAAATAAACAAGTTTGTATATGCTCTAAGAAAGGTAAGGCAGGTTGTGTCGTTACAAGCCGCTATTACAGCGTACAATGGATACATTGATTCGGCATTGCGATATGGTATTGTAATATGGAGGAATTGCGGAGATACCACAGATTTATTTTTAATTCAAAAGCGATGCATAAGAGCAATATTTGGACTTAAAAGGGATGAATCGTGCCGACCATACTTTATTAAACATCGCATTCCAACTGTATGTAGCCTTTTCATTTTGGAGGTTTGTTTATTTGTTCATAAACACAAACATTTGTTTGAAGATGTTCAGGCCATGTCCTCCAGAAAGTACGACAACAATATGTCCATAAACTTTACAAGCCTCGCACCAGACTAAAACTTACCTCTAAAAACTGTTACGCAATGTGTATTGACATTTTTAATAAATTACCAGACAGTTTCAAACAAATGAATGATAATAGGTTTAAGCAAGTAGTTAAGTCTTGGATCTTGGAAATGTGTTTCTATAATTTAAAGGAATACATGGAGCTTAAATAATTCTTATAAATCTATTGACATTGGAAATGTATTTTATCTATATTTTAAAATGACATGTTTTATCAATTGTTGAAGATTCTGTAATTATTGAGATTATTATTGCTTTATTTTCTATATTATAACTTAAGCGTGCACACCTGAAAAGGTAGGTTTCGGTGAAACTGTTTTTTGTAATGACATCTGCAATTCGTAAACCTGAATTTCCATACACGCAATAAATCATTCATCATTCATTCATTCATTCATTCATTCATTCATTCAAAGCCACGAGCAGAACTAGTACCTCTATAAGTGTCTTACCCTATAAACGGATGCGTATTGGTCGTCAACCGCCTGCGCTGAAGAGTCGCACCGCGCACGCGCGGGCCTATCATCAATGGTGGATGACGCTTTGCCCGGCCGCCTGCGCTTTGCCTCCTATAATAAATGGAAGATAATGGTAGCAGTCCGGGGAGTCAATACCGGGCCCATCTTAACGTTCCAACTTTGACAATAGAATTTGTCCATTGACAAACCTCGTAAACACTGACAAAAAGTACGGAGGTAATGGAGAAACATTGTGGAAGAAAGAGTTAAGTTACGACAATCAAAATTGTAATTAGTCTGACTCGCGCACCGAGAGTTCCGTACAAACTTTCACTTATTCCGACTTGATTTGCCGCTTGAGTTAAGTTTGCCTCTGGTATCTATGGCGTCACATACAAATGAGGGGCAAACTTAACCAAACCGGGTTATTCAAAAATGATTTTTGGTGTTAAAAAAAGTAAGACAGATAGACGTATGGTTATAATTTTCGTTTTATATTCATATTAAATTACATAATTCCATAAAATTCATTCCACATTTTCCTTAAAATTTAAGTATGATGAAATTTTTTAAAAAAAGTCCAAAAATGTACAGCTAAAGCCCTTTCATATGATACCCCACTTCACCTAGTGACTAGACTTTTCATTTTTGCCTCTCCTCATATTGGTCGTTTTTTTAGAAAATAAAAACATATTTTATAATTTGTCCTTCGCAATACATGTGGGCTAACTATGTTCATAAATAATCCAAATTTCAAATAGATAGCATGAGTAGTTGAGATATAGTGCTCTAATAGTCGGACAGACCGACAGAGTCGCACCATAAGGGTTCCTTTTTACCTTTTTGGTACGGACCCCTAAAAAGATAAATCGCATTATAATTTAGGAGTGGGACTCGTGACGTCATAACTAGATACAAACTGTATACTTTTGAGTGACGTCACGCAAAATCTTGACTCAATGTATCGCCTTTATTTTTTGGTTACGTAAATTAGAAATCGTGTCCTATATTTTTTTATAGTAATCAGTATATGTCGAACTAATTATTGAAATTTACTCATAATTCCTATTGTCGCGTCATGCAAGGTAGGAGGGGGTAACAAAAAGGGCGTTTGATGTAATGAGAAGCGGGTAGATAGGGCTTAATGCCACCCGCTCTATTTCCAACCCCTTTGCCCGTATCTCTTACCGCACTCATTTACAAGTCGGCTTAAACTTACCTCCATAAAAGATTGACCACATTACTGCGCAAACTAAGCTTACGCAGCTAAACGCAGTGACGTGACTTATGCTATGTGTCACGATATTAAAGCGTAACCTCCGCACCGGTGCCCATAAAACGCTGACGGTGCGTTTATAAGGCTCGGCTGTGTACGTAAACGTGACGCGTGAGACTCGTCATCGCGAATACGCACCGTTATATTCGGTGTGGTAGGTATGCGTAAAGATAGTGATGCATACGTCACGTCACTGCGTAAACGGTGCGTCAGCGTATTTTGAGCAGCGGTGTGGGCGAAGCTTACGTGACTTACCCTGTAAACGGAGGTATATTGATCGTTGACCGCCTGCGCAGAAGCGTCACTTCGCCGCCGGGGCGGACCGTCGCCGACAGCGGCACTCGCTCTGGACGGTGACTGTGGTTTTGGAAGGAGTTCCACCTGTGATGAGTGTGATGTATACATAGTTAATTATAGATATTAAATGGTGCTCTGCGGCCCGCCTTGACCCCGCATTCTGACGGTAGACAGCGCGGTGAACGGAAGTATCGCAGTGGATGAATACAACCCTTGTCTTTTACTAAACCCTCACCTAAAGTAGACAGTGCCAGACGGCACAATGAGGGTTATGTAAGGCGTGTTACAGGGGGAGGGTAGGGGAGGAAATCGCCCCTCCATGAGCCTTCATAGAGGAGCAATTGTGGCTCTATGAAGGCTTATGGAGAGGCAATTTCCGACGGGAGTAGTCACTACCCAACAAGCAAAGTATTCCTATAAATATGTAAAGACTATAAGTACTTATTTACTAATAACGTTCCTATAAAGACATTGTCGTAGAGCCATTTACTTATAATAGCATACGATAAGCGGTAACATACTCAAGAGCATTAATGTTTATATTTCAGCCTTATAGTTTGCTACAAGATTGTAGCACAGAACAGTTACAGGATACTTTTACTTATAGTAACATGTCACAAGCGTAGATAGTCTTAAGATCATTTGGTTTTATCTTACAGACTTCTAGTCAGCTTCAAGATCGTCTATAAGACAGTTATAGGTTTAAGTCTCCTATAATAGTTTGCAGTAAGATCAAATAGTCCTGAATAGTATTTAATAATAATAATTCGGCCGCAGGGCAGCTTGTGGCAAGCTGTAGGGGGGGGAAACGACCCCACGGACCCGAGATCTCCAGAGAGTCGGTCAGGGTCCTCGCCTCCGGTGTGTCTTCATTGGCCGGAGTGGATACCCAAGAGGACCCGTAGGACTCTCAGCTCTGGCTTGCCTTCGTTGGCTGTCCAGAGAGGAGCGTTAGAGCTATATGCTCCAGGGGTGGAAGTGTTAAAGGGCATAACGCCGCGAGTAGCCTCGGAGAAAGCGCAGCACACCTCTCGACACCCCTGAGCCCTCACGTCCGTGTTGCTTCCGGCGGTCTTTATGACGGCAATTACGGGGGCCCATCAAGTGAGTGACAAGTCACCACCCGCTACAGATAACGATCTATTTGGTGGTTATTGCGGGTGAAGAATCTCTATTGCAATAGCCAAAACAAAAGCCATCCAAAGTACAATCTAATAACCCGATTCTCTTTCCATAAAATGCAATAGTTCCAACATCTGCTGGGACCTGCTCATGGACGTATTCTCTCATTGATATAGTCAGGAGCGGGTTCCAGCAGGAGTATAGCCACAGCAAACTTCTTGAAAGGGCCTCTACGTCTTGGATCCATATCCCCACGCAAGCCTCCCAAAAATCCGGGACGTATGAGCCCGTGACTAACGGTGAGATACAAAAATAATAATTCTTTATTTCAGATAATACAATCCATATTAATTGTTAGTAAAAAATAGAAAATAGAAGAGCTTATATCTATGTTAGTATTTGATCTTATAGTAGAATTTTATAAGAGAATAAGATATTATAATATACTAAGCTGAGGTGATTACAAGTCTACATCGCTATTAGTCTTGTCCAATGTTCTTATAACTGAAATTGTACTTGGTAAGAGCTTTATTAGATGAAACAATCATATAAGTTATTAGATCATACACCTTACTAGTAATCGTTTCGTATTGTCACATTGACAATGTAATTTTCAATCTAGTATATTTGGAACTTCGGGATGAATTTAAGCAATTGTACGCGACATGATCCGTTTAAGTAGTTTTATTAAAGTGTGTAACCATGGCGGAAACCGAAACATTATTTTTAACTAAAATTAACTTTCTTATGATTCATAGATAGTGAGAAGATTTCGTGAGGAACCCTAATACGTTACGCCATATTAATATTGCGGCAATTTTTCTGGATTAAAACTGCTATAAGTGCAAATTTGCCTATAATTGTCCTATAACATACTCTGTGTTCTGTGTGTTAATGTTCATAATAAATGTGGGAATATTATTTTAACAACATATGTGATATGTGCGCTTTTTCAAGGGGCATTGTAAAAGTAAACAATTTATGGTGGACATATACAATAAAAATGAAATCCCCGGTAGGTTCACACACTATACATACAGTATTTCACAATACTTAGATATGCTCTAAACTACTTACAAATTATATTAGTTAGCTTAATAAGAAAAATACTTATGTTTGTTTTTAAGTACCACGCAAAGTAATATAAAATAGAATTGTCATAAAATGTATTAATAACTAAGTATATTAGTAATGCGTTATAAATAAGATTGCTTTAGTATGATGCTTATGTGAGATACTTATAAGAGTAACAAAACTTATGATAGTAATAAATAGGTAGTCTCAGAACATTATAGGAGCAATTGTATTCTGGTAGAACTTCTGTAAGTGTATTATAGGGCCTCCTGACATTCTGCTAGTTGATTATAAGATCGTTATAAGAAAGCAATGCTCCTATAACTGCGCCCAAATCCGTGTGTGTAATAAACTACAAGTATCTTATAAGTCCAATAAAAAATAGGCTTGAAAACACTATAAGTACTGATTTTGCTTGTTGGGTATGGGCGGCGACTGTGGTTTTGAAAGGAGCTTCACCTGTGATGCGGGTTCTGTCAGGCGTGTTACACGGGGGAGGGCATGGGGGGGAAACCGCCTTTCTATGAGCCTTCACAGAGGAGCAATGGTAGCTCTATGAAGGCTTATAGAACGGCAATTTTCGACGGCGGTAGTCACTATGGACGGCGACTGTGGTTTTGGAAGGAGCACCACTTGTGATGCGGGTTCTGTCAGGCGTGTTACAGGGGGAAGGCATGCGGGGAAACGCCTCTCCATATGCCTTCATAGAGGACAGGGTGGGATTTAGGGTAGGGAAACCAAGACTGCAGCCCTGGGGCCCCCACAAATCAAATTAAAAAAAAATTGAATGTATTTGGAAAATTACTAGGGGCCTCCACTTATTCGTCGCCCCAGGGCCTCCAGACCGCTAAATCCGGCCCTCATAGAAAGGCAATTTTACCTCTATGAGAGCTCATGGAGGGAAATTTTCTGGCGGCGTTAGTAACCCTGGAGGCGACGAATGTGGTTTTGGAAGGTGCTCCATCTATGATAGGCGTTCTGTCAGGCGTGTTACAGAGAGGAGGGAAGAGGGGGCATGAGAGAAATTTAGATACATACATTAAAAAAACTTGACCCTCGTTCTGACGCAGTCGGGTTAATAGGTTAAGATTTTAGGTAAAAGCTAAAAAACTTAGCCCTCTTCCATACATATTTGTGTAGAGAATTGATATGGAACTTATGTCATTTGGTAGGTGTATTAGGTGCACCTGTAACTAATTCATTATGGAAGGCTAACTTAAGTCATAGTTATACCACTTTATAAAAAAATCTTGCAAGGTAAATTTTACCCACTTCCCGGTTTCCGATTGAGCTAAAATTTTGCATACTTATGTATGTTTGTGGAGTCCAGCTGATCTGATGATGGATCCGGAACGTCTTGGGAACTCTATAAAATAACGCAATCCTGCCAAATTTGGGCTCTTTACAATCATCTTGGTGAATGGATGTTGAAAGAAAAATATAGTCTTAGTTTGTATAGATACAGCTTAACTGATAAGGACCATTAAATTTTCTATACGGACACGTTACTATCTAATATACGAGAATCTTCCTTAGGTGTTTTATTTATACTTAAATAAAAAGGGTAATAAAAAATCCACCAACCCTTAGGTCTGCGTCATGGAAGCTTCGGATCACAGCCCGCATCAGGTTATTGACTTCCATGTTACAAGTCGAAGAGGGGCCCGGTCTGTAAAATAAATAGTGGGTTTAGGGGAAATTGGGACACTTCGTACACGGGGCACGTTCGTACAATAGTCATTATTAGACAAAGTAAGTGGAATACGGGCACATTCGTATTTTTATTTCATAAAATGATATCTTAAGAAAAAATTATCAAACAAAGATGTGTCCGTACTTTAATTCGTTTTATTATTAACGACTATTGTACGATCGTACCCCATAAACGAACGAATGATACCTATTATCCCCTATATATATATGAGTATTTTTTTCACCGACACAACATGTATGGAAATGTACCCTTACGGATCCTTTTCTTACACCTAATCACCAAAAATCATAATGTAAAGTTCGTCATAAAAACATTTGTCATAATTCTCAAACTGTTAAATTTTCAGGATCTTTGAAAATGTCATCCTCTAGAACCCTGTAGACTATAGACGGTTAAACAATAAAGGGAAGAAGTAATTAGAATAGAATATATTCATTGCCACACAACAAATAAGTAACATGAAAAATTTTATACTAACTTTTTTTATTTTGTTCAGGGACAATCTTACACAAATCGACCTAGTTCCAAACTAAGCAAAGCTTGTACTATGGGTGACGATATACATAATATATAGATAAATTATAATACTTACAAAACATCCAAGACCAAGGAACAAACATTCGTGCTCATCACACAAACCCTTGCCCTGGCCGGGATTCGAACCCGGGACCGCCAGCTTCGTAGGCCGTTGTGCAACCCACTGAGCTAAACGTGTCAACGACGTGTAACATAACTAGTAACTTATGGCTAACAAAAGAAAAACAGAATAAACAGTGTGACAATAGGAGTGAACTCAGCGTTTGCTGCGGCGCGGCGCTGAGTAACTGCCCTGCCCCGTGCAACACAGCGCTGGTTTTCAGTCCACCCCTGATGACTACTGGTAAATTACTAGTTCCTTTGCGGATACTATGCTGAAACTAAAATTTGATTGGCAAGATGAACACTGAAATTACGAATAAAATACGAAATTCGCTATAGTGGTCGAGAGGGCGGCAGTGACCGTGTCACTGGCTAAAATTATCAACTACAGTTCGCGTTCTGCGCAGATAAAAATCTACATCCTTGTATTCATGTATAAAACTAGACGTAGTTTGCTCGCGTTTACTATACAATGCGCAAGTATTTATTCAATATTAAATAAATATAACGAGACAATTTTACACAACTCAAACTAGTCCCAAAGTAAACTCAATTAAGGCTTGTGTTATGGGTACTAGACATTAATGTAGAATTCTACATCTACACACAGTTCTACATCGATGGTACTAGACGACAATATATTATATTAAAGTATAAACATAGAAAACATCCAAGACTCGAGAACAAATACTTTTGCTCATCACACAAATATTTACCCTTACCGGCAACCCTCGCTACCCTCGATCGTCTATATCTATTTGGCTGGCAATCCCTATTTTTCCAGCCTATGTGAAAATAGGGATACGAGGCTGGCAATCCATTTTCATAAAAGTATAAATTTTCTCTGAAGTAATGTACTTTACTGCAAAGACTGGAAAAAAGGGGAGGAGCCAATTATTGTCTTTTCAATTTGTTTTCCGAATAATCTTTTCAATTGATCTTACCGTCATTTTAAGCCACTTTAGAACGGAACTGAATACGTTGGGCTGATAACAGCTCTGAGAGTCACCCTCTCCCGGCCTGGAACAGTATGGATGGACGTTCTCTCAAAATAGGGTCCCATGTCCCCATACATTATTATAAGGTGCGTCCACATTTGTATCATTTGCCCGATCAGATCTTCGTCCCGTGGCATGATCGCGTGTTACGATCACGCGTTTGGACGTTGCGCCGATCCAATCGCTCGAAATCCATGTTGCTACACGTATCACACACTTAGATCGGATAAGCGCGGCGTGATCGCCGCGCCGACAGTGAGCATTCAAGCAGCGCGATACGCAGTCATGCCACGCCACGGTGATCGGATACGAGCAAATGATCCAAGTGTGGACGCACCTATAGGTTGGCAAGTTCGTCCACTCCCATGGCCTGCAGGCGACAGGGTCCGTCGTGCTCCGCCGCGCGCAAGCTTCATACCCGCCCCCGCTGTCTTTCCCCCGTCGCCCGCAGACCACGGTGGTCACGAATGAACTTGCCAAGCCATAGTTATTTGTTATACACCGTGTAACCGACCGGAATATAATATATACCCGAACAGACTTTAACCATCGAATCTGAACGAAGCATTTAGGTTAATTTCGTCCACATTCCCTTTTGTCAACTTCCTAGCTTGTCGATCCTATTTCGTCCTGCGTTTTATCTTGTCAACATTCCGAAATACAACTTCCTATTTTGTCGATTGTCTCTAATGGTCCTCCACGACGTTGCCAATCAGAAAATGTACATAGGAAGCATTTTGCTTTTCCTGGCGAGTCAGTTTAGAAGTTTAGGGATTCGTGAATAGATGTGAACGACAGGTTGCTGCCTCTGCGCACGAATGATGACTAGCGAGCGATTAGCGTTGCCAATCGCCATACGTCAGGATTTGTCTAGACATGTCAGAATTTTTGACCCTTTGCCAGGATTGCGACCGGACTTGACAAGTGTCAGGGTTTTTAGAAATGACCTCATTAAAGAAAATACATATATGTTTACAGCGCGGGCGCGCGGGGAGGAGGCTAACGGGGTCGGGCGAAGAGAAAGGTAGATCCACGATACTGTACACCACAGCGTGCCGGCGCGTCGTTCAAGCTACGCCAAATCTCTGTTACAAAGAATGCCAGGACTATCAAAAATCAATGTTTACACTACAGCGACATCTCTAGTTAGTTTATGTGGCAACTGTAAAGTTCGCTCTGTTAGGGTGAAAACTACTGACGGCAGAAAAGCCGGTTAAAATGCAAAATGCAAGGATGCGTGCGCCCCGCCAAGGCACAAGGCACTGGTTCAAATCCAGTCGGAGTCTTGAATTTTTTTCATAATCTCTATCTTTTTATTTCTCATCAGGATTTTTATCTGGACATTTCATATGGCAACAACAATGATGTAATATAACAAGTGGTAGATAGGTTATACGGGCTCCGAAAATGGCACACCAAAACTTCGCCAATTGGCAAACCTTAACTCACTCTCGCGCACAGAGTACTTTGTTATATATTGGATTATGCGTCAAATAAACCGTCATGCATAATGAGTTTTTGCACTAATTACTCAATAAAAGCGTCTAAAGGCATTTACGATTAGTGTGTTATTCCAAAATTATCAGCTTTATATGTGCATATAAGCCTGGCCATTTTTACACGTGGATTATCGTCTAGGTAACCTATCTACCTCTTTTTATATTATATCATTGGGCAACCCTATGAGCGACGGGATTCACACCTAACAAGTGGTGTGCGAGTCAGCGAAGGGTACGCTGAGAGGAGCGCGGGGGTGGGCACTAGGCCTAGTAAATGAAACAACGGTCCGAGTGTCTCAATCGAAATTATAATGGGCCGAGTACTCGTCATCAGCGTACCCCTCGCTCGCCACACAGTAGGTATACACAACGCCACGGGCGTACTTGATTTTCGGCGCCCTAGGACAATGAGTTTTGCCACCCCATAAGGGCCAGAAGGTAAGGAAAACTCCGGCCAAGTGCGAGTTGGACTCGCCCACCTAGGGTTGCTGCCGCCCCTAGCTGTTTACCGCCCGGGCCATGTCCCCCTTGGCCTAGGGTAAATACGCCCCTGCACATCGCGGAAAGAATAAGTACAGTATAAAGAACATGACTTACATGTCCTGTAGCAGATACGGTACACAAGATGCAACAGTTCGATTTACAGCGGATTTTCTATACAAGCAATATTAACTAAAAGTATTACATATGAATTTAGAATTTCAGTATCTTAACGCGAACAGACATCAGTTTAATTTACAATTTGACATGATATGACAGAATTTACTCTTTGTCAACTAGATTCAAAGCAAGAAACCGTCTTTGGCATCAAAGAGAATATAAACACTACGTTATATTACTTACACACTATCTAAACGTCGTTTGTTTGTAATAGAAACTCTTTTGTATTTGTGTTAAAGACGAATATCCAATGGAATAAAAGCATATGTCAGTGGTAAACTCAAAGTAATCGTACTGTACGAACATGAATTATTTTCCATTAATATCATTTTGTTTTATATCAGCTTTCTGGTTTGCATTTTGTTTTGGCGATTTTATTCGATGCTATAATTTATATCCGTAAAATGTATACCTTGCTGTTTTCAAAACTTGACTCCGAGCAGTATCAAAACTTAAACAACCTACTTCCTAATAACTGACTGAACTGAATTCGGAAAACTGACATTAGCACAAGCTGCAAGCTGCCATTTTTGAAAATAATTATAACATGAATTGAACTTCGAAGTAGCCCATCTAATACCGGCATTACAAATTATATTCGCGTGTAGAGACGAAGGTGAGATACATTGCCGTTTTAATTACGCGAATGACTGCAATACTTTCAGAATAACGTTAATGTATCTCTTCTCGTCTCGACTTGCCCAAATCTTGGCCGTTAGTTGGGCTAATATGTGTTCGATACGTGTGTGGTCTTTGAGAGCGATCGCAACAAACCATCGGAGTTTCCTGAAATTTACCTTAATGGCACTCCCATGGATAGAGTAGACCATTTTAAATATCTGGGTCATGTCGTTGCGGCCGATCTCAAGGATGACCTGGACATCGAACGGGAGCGGAGGGCCCTGTCGGTGCGGGCGAATATGATAGCGCGGAGATTTGCAGGGTGCTCCAGGGAGGTCAAGGTTACCCTGTTTAGAGCCTTTTGTACATCCCTGTATACCTGCAGTCTCTGGGTGAAGTATTCGCAACGGGCCTATAGAGCCCTCCGAATCCAGTATAACAACGCGTTCCGGGTCATAGTGGGACTGCCTCGTTTCTGTAGTGCATCGGGGATGTTTGCGCGGAGGCGCGTGTCGACTGTTTTTATGCAACCATGCACGAGCGGGCCGCATCCCTGGTGCGCCGAGTGCGGGACAGTCCCAATACCATTCTGAGAATGATAGCTGATAAGCCTGTTTGTGCTATTATATCTCACTGTGCGGGACTGCATGCTCCTACTAATGTAATTTTATGGTAGAGCTATAAAATAATGATTATGTAATGTAATATGTATATGTGTCGTGTAACACGAAATAAATAAATGATTTGATTTGATTTGATTTAATGACAGGACGCAGCTACAGGTTAGAGTGAGCATGATGTATTTCCATCTCACTCTGACCTATAGCTGCGTTCTGCCTATGTCCCAACCTTTGGCCAACGTGTACAGCAGCCTTTACATAAAGTTAATGGCTCATCAGATATCAAGATAGTCATGTCATAAAATGTCAACAATAATGCAATTTGGCTTTGGCTTGGCTCGTAGAGTTTGAAAATTGTGATGTAAATCAAAACACAAAAACAGCAGGTTTCAATTATGATAAAAAGGAGCAATACGTGATTTTAAAGTCAGTGTTAGTTGGGACCGAAGACCTGGCAGCTTCCTTGCGCCACGTGTCAACAAGGAAATGCTGCCAGCGTCTTCAGGTGCGTCCACATTAGTATCATTTGCCCGATCAGACCTTCGCCCCGTGGCATGATCGCGTGTAGCGATCACGCGTTTGGACGCTGCGCCGATCCGATCGCTCGAAATCCATGTTGCTACGCGTATCACACACTTAGATCGGGCAAGCGCGGTGTGATCGCCGCGCCGACAGTGAGCGTCCAAGCAGCGCGATACTCAGTCATGCCACGCCACGGTGATCGGATACGAGCAAATGATACAAGTGTGGACGCACCTTTCGGGACCATGCCGCGTGGCACGGTTTTATTGTATTTATTTTAGAATAATTTGTAGAAATTATGTATATAACTTTAATAGAAAGTGCCCGCAATTTCGTTCGCAGAGGAGAAAAAATCATAACCCCTCTTTTTTCTTCAGAGTAGTCGAGTAATAGGTATCCTATAAACATCTGGAGATACCCAGCTACCCGTGTACCAAAAATATTTGAAATCCGTTTAGCCGACTTAGCGTGATGAAGCCACAACGCCACATACGAACATACAAACATAAAAAAAAATACATATTCATTGTACAGACATTTCATTTTAACAACTTTATAATAGTATAGACGTGACGAGAAAAGCATGAATGTGGAAGCCCAACCTGCAAAAACCGGGCTTAGAGCACCCTCAAGACTAAATTTTTTTATCTCTTATGTAATTACTATATGATCGTGTAGCCTAAATTTGGGCACCATTTATAAGCGTATTTAATAATATCCTTCTAATATCAGTTTAATAAAATGCCGTTAGCAGTTACTGTAAACTTGGCAAAACTAATTTAAGCCGATTGATATAGTTTTTAGGTAAGTATCCTTTAAGCCTGCTTAGGTTTATATACATTTATTAGGTTGTTTTTAAAGGAGGAAAAGCCATAACCCCTTTTTAGGGTTCCGTACCAAAAAGGTACAAAAGGAACCCTTATGGTGCGACTCTGTCTGTCTGTCTGTCTGTCTGTCTGTCCGACTATTAAAGCGCCATATCTCAAAAAGTACTTATGCTAACTATTTGAAATTTGGAATATTTATAAACATGGTCAGCCCACATGTATTGCAGAGGAAATATTTAAAAATATATTTTTTTTTTTTGTTAAAAATACGACGAATATGAGGGGGAAAAAAAATTAAAAATCTAGCTAATGTGTCAAATGGGGTATCATATGAAAGGGCTTGATCTGCACATTTACACACAATTTTTTTATTGTGATTAGATTTTGTTTTATTAAGGAAAATATATAAAAAACACCATTTCCCCCCTTTATCTCCGAAGTTTACCAATCGAAATTTCGAAATTTTCACAAATTGTATGAATAAACATAAATATGACAGGAACATTATAGCCATGTCTCTAACGAACTATTATTTTTTCTATTTGCAAAAAAACCTATTTGTACAACTAGGTTGCGTTAAGTTTGCACCTGATTTGTATGCAATGCTATAGATATCAGGTGCAAACTTACGTCAACCGGTACCGGGTAATAAAGCTAGGGTAAGTATATCTCGCACTTGGCCGAGTTTTTTTCTTCAGCGCAGTCGGATACATAGTACGCTATAACCATTTGTGGATAACCAGCTGCCCGTGTACCAAAAATAGTTGAAATGTGTTTAGCTGATTGGGCGTGATGAAGCCACAACAACACATACGAACATGCAAAAAATCCAAAAAATATTTTTACCTCTCAATCAGTGACCTCCAAATATCCGAAATCTTTTTTTTAATATGAATTCATCATCATCATCATTTCAGCTATAGGACGTCGACTGCTGGACACAGGCCTCCTCAATAGATTTCCACATGGGCCAAATAGAGGCGACCCGCATCCAGCGAGTACCCGCAACCACCCTAACCAGGCGGGTTATTTCCTAACAAAATTTTGACACTTGGTATCTGAATCAACTGTCATAGCCCATACAATATCATGACACTTGATTCTGATTGAGAGCGTCAAACGCGTTAGGCAATAGGTGGGCCGGTCGGCCAACCAACTTGCGGATGGCCTTCACACGCTGCAATTTGAATTATTCTGATTATTGGTTTACCTTCTAGAACTTAGCACAGAAGGAACTGGAGCTACCATGAATGTGAGGCGGTGCCAGGACAAGTTTGGAGACTGGAAAGCTGTGGTCTACCGAGAACTACTCGATAATTTTGGGATAGGGACTCGGGTACGCCAACAGACACTATTATATCATCTGTTTATTATAAATTCGACGTATGTGTTTTTTAGGGTTCCGTACCAAAAAGGTAAAAAGGGAACCCTTATGGTGCTACTCGGTCTGTCCGACTATTAGAGCGCCATATCTCAAAAACTACTTATGCTATCTATTTGAAATTTGGAATATTTTTAACATGGTCAGCCCACATGTATTGCAAAGGAAACATTTTAAAATATATGTTCATTAAAAAACGACTAATGGGGGGAGGGGGGGGGCAAAAAATACAAGTCTAGCTACTAGGTCAAATAGGGTATCATATGAAAGTGCTTGATCTGCACATTTTTGAACAATTTTTTTATTTTTTTTTATAGTTATTAGATTGTGTTGTATTAAGGAAAATGTAAAAAAAAACACCATTCCCCTTTATCTCCGAAGTTTATCAAATGAAAATTTTGAATTTATTACAATTTGTATAAATAAACATAAATATTACGTGAAAATTATAACATTTATATCCATATCTCTAACTATCAATTTTTTAATTTTATTTTCAAAAAACCTATTTGAACAGCCCGGTTGCGTTAAGTTTGCACCTCATTAGTATGTGACGCCATAGATACCAGAGGCAAACTCAAGTGGCAAGTTAATTCGGATTAAGTGAAAGTTTGTGCGGAACCCTCGGTGTGCGAATCAGACTCGCACTTGACCGGTTTTTTTATTGTTTTGTCTTCTCCTGTCTCCACAGCCTTGCAAGGTGCACCAGTGCTGCAAAATGAAGGAGAGACTGGAAAAGCATCACCTCAACTGCCGCGCTGCTAAGGTACCTATATATTTTAAACATCTATACAATTATAAAGTTATAAAAATGTACTGTCTGTACATTGAAGATATTTTCAAAAAATAAGTGTAACGGATTATTTGCAGGTAACTGAATCGAAAAAAAATTATTTGGTTTTATTTATTTGGGGCGTCAACAGCAATACAAAACATGAAACGTAATTTAAAAACACTGCAACAGAAGCCAATAACAGGAGGGCTACTCTGAAATTCGCTATTCGAAGTTCGTATGGCGCCATCCCTCTCGCACTCATGTTAAACTGTATTTGAGTGAGCGAAATGGCGCGATATGAACTTCGAAAATCGGATTTCAGAGTAGCCCCTCTGCACCTGACACTGACAGTTGACAGGACTACTTTGTCGGTCGATGGTCGATGTCGGCTGCTTTCAGGAAATGTCATCTAAAATGTTCGTGCATGCAGCTCTCCGTGGCGCCACATATGGTCTCAGCGGAAGATCAGCGCTGGCTCCCGAGCTGGCATTATGCTGAGGTGGGACCATTTCGGGGCATAGTTTTAGTTTTTTTGTATGTAATTTGTTAATTTTTTATTTCACTTGCTTATGCTATGCTACCGAATATAGTAGATTGTTTGACAAGGGGCTAAAGTAAGCCATTATGACACGAATATATCTGAGTGTCATAATGGCTTTTAGCCACGTGTTAAACACTCTGCTTTTCACTTCGACTGCGAGAAAATAAAAAAGACTTAACATTAAAATTGTATATTTCATGAAAAACTAATAGTACAGTTTAAGCAATTCTACCAGAAAGTTTGGCCAATTTGATCAGGTTGTTTTGTTTCTTTTTAATTATTCGCAAGGAGTATGTAGCTGGCCGCAAGTTCAATTTTTCAGTGTCATAGAAATTTGTATGGGATTATATGGCTTTCTTTTAAACCCTAGGGGCTAAATGTACTATTTTAGGCTCGCTTCGCGAAGCTAATATGACGTACTTTTTGAGCAGGAGAAGTGAAAAAAATATTTTCTTTCTTTCTTTCTTCTTTCTAGGAAGCAAAGATCTAATACTTTGTGCTTAGGTATACTGCGGTTTTTTTTTTGTTTGTACTTAAGTGTCCTTGTGGCTCCATCATGTCTAGTTTTCTCCTGCGCCAGTGAAGAAGTTACATTAGTCCAGTTAATCTTAGAATATTGCATTTGTCAAAAAAAAATGTAGTTACGTATTATTAATATTATTTAATGACACGTTTGGCTCAGTCGGTTGCACAACGGCCTACGAAACTGGCGGCCCCGGGTTCGAATCCCGGCCAGGGCAAGTGTTTGTGTGATGAGCACGAATGTTTGTTTCTGGGTCTTGGATATTTTCTATGTATTTAAGTATTATAATTTATCTATACATAAATAATGTATATCGTCACCTAGTACCCACAATACAAGCTTTGCTTAGTTTGGGACTAGGTCGATTTGTGTAAGATTGTCCCTTATATTATACTAGCTTCTGCCCGCGACTTCGTCCGCCTTAAATACGTTTATCGCGGATAAGGGTATTCTTCCGGGATAAAAAGTAGCCTATTTCCTTCCCCGGGACTCAAACTATCTCCAAACCAAACGTTATCCAAATCTGTTTAGCGGTTTAAGCGTCAAGAGGTAACAGAAAAACAGACAGACGGACACACTTTCGCATTTATGATATTAGTATGGATCTCTTTATTTGTCTTACTCAGGCTAGATTTTTACAATAAGTATATAAAAAGTAAAATACAAAAAACAAATACAAAATATAAACACATTATAAAACATCTAACCTAGGGTGCCGCCGGCAGCGGGGCAGGGCTTAAGCTACCGATGGTTAGAGCTGCACAGAGAGGAACCTCCTGACAATGCGCGCCGTGTCAGGATTACTGCCTTGTGTATCTGACTCTTGATCCAGCCATCTAGCGAGAGTCTCTTGAGGTGTTGGTCGAGACTCTTCGCTATTTATTATTTTTTACTTCTCCTGCTCAAAAAGTACGTCATATTAGCTTCGTGAAGCGAGACTAAAATAGTACATTTAGCCCCTAGGGTTTAAAAGAAAGCCATATAATCCCATACAAATTTCTATAACGCTGAAAAAAAAAATTGCGGCCAGCTACATAGGTACTCCTTAGGAATAATTAAAAACAAAAAAACCAACCTGATCAGATTGGCCTAACTTTCTGATAGAATTGCTCAAACTGTACTTTTAGTTTTTCATGAAATATACAATTTTAATGTTAAATCTTTTTTATTTTCTCGCAGTCGAAGTGAAAAGCAGAGTGTTTAACACGTGGCTAAAAGCCATTATGACATTCAGACATATTCGTGTCATAATGGCTTACTTTAGCCCCTTGTAAAACAATCTACTATATTCGGTAGCATAGCATAAGCAAGTGAAATAAAAAATTAACAAATTACATACAAAAAAATCACTTCGTGTCATGATGGCTTATTTTAGCCCCTTTTCAAACAATCTACTATTTATTATTTATATTATTAGATTCGATCATAACCTACTCAAGGACATTATTTGTAAAACGCCCCTAAAGTTTAAAGACTTGTTTTCTTCAATTGTAACTACCCATTATAAGTGAAGCACGTTTTTGGCACCCCTTTTTAGCTTTTATTAACTTCACATTCACATTTCTATACAGGGGAGACCGATGTGTGTTGTAACAGAGGAGAGTTGTGACACCGTCGATTATATTTCGAATCCGTGAACTGATAGCAAGCACGCAAAATTAGACTAATTTTAAAGTATAGGTATGTTTGTTCTGTTTCTCAGATAAAGTAAAAAAATACACCTGAGGTCACCTTCTACCCTCCCCCAACGTGATCAGTTGTGACATTTTCGTAAGACCCAAATGGCTTGTTTTAGCCCTTTGTTATAAAATCTATATTTTTCGCAGGTATCAACGAACCGCCCGATTCCAGGTATTTCATTAGGCAATTACTTGTATACAACATGCTCGTGAGGGAACCGCATAATTTTACCAGCGTATACCTGAGGTCATTAGGACCAAAAACTGTTATATGAACCCAGGAAAATCTTGCTAAGTTTTGAAGGTATTATCAATTTTCAAGTGCACTATTTATTGTGATTACTAAGGCGTTACTCAGAAACTCGAAATTCGAAGTTCGTAACGTGCCGTCCCTCTCGCTCTCGTGATAAGCTGTATTGGCGTGCGCGGGATGGCGCTATACGAACTTCGTTTTTGGGTTTCGGAGTAGCCCCTCTAAAGTATATTATGCTCTATTGATCACGACGTTGCCACGTAAGCAGGTAAGTATTTTTCCAAGTGAAGTATTATGTCGCTGTTGACAAACATCAAACTGATGACTACCACTCACTAAAGTATGTTTGTATGTATGTAAGCACTTTATTAAACTAATACAAAAAAACTAGGTATTATAAAACACCGATATGTATGTACAAAGGCGAACTTATTCCTGTGAGGGATCTCTTCCAGTTAACCTTAGTCATCCTTTTTTTGAAATAAATATCGTTACCATTTTATTAAAAGGAACAATTTTCATACAGAAGCGAAGTTATTCAAGTTTTATGTACAAAAATCAATAAAACAAGATTTAAAAAAAAAAGTTTTTGTTTAATTTGACTTGAGTTCATATAACATTTTTTACTTCACGAGACACCAGGAATGTTTAGTTAAAATCTTGCGGATTCCTGACGAGACACCTTGTACTATAATCATGCTTCATAAAAAAAAATGCAGCACTGTCTTTACGCACTTGCTACTGTGGCGCCACCAATTTAACACCTTTTTTGACGGATACCTTGGATATTTAGAAATTGTTCTCCTTAGTTTTCTACACTCCGTAGGCCTATCTTATCATACATTTTAACTATCACATCTTTTTAAACTAATCTCAGTAAAGCATCCTCATTCTTTTTTCAGCCAAAGGTACAAATAGCTTAGATCGATCGACTTCTATTTCGGCAATGTCTCTAGTCCAACACAACCTTAGAATAAAACCAGAATGCAATTCCACACAAACAGAATTAAACTTGGTCCATGACGTCCACTTTTCACATGACAAAGAAACGAATGAGGCCGACAAATATAATCATGACAAAGAAAGTAACCATGTAGACAAATATAACAATAGTTTGCATGATGGTATTGTCAAAAAACATTCAGAAATTCTATCTAGAAGAAGTTTGTATAGTGACCGACTCAACAGTCAGATTCTCGAATTATTTAACGACATACCTGATACAAGTGATATAATTAAAAGAAAAAGATTGGATACTGTCAAAGACTTTGTGGATAAAGTGGCTGTTTTATTTGTATATATTAATGATGAAGATTATGATGAGAAAGTAAGATGTGAGATAGAACAATGTTTACGTGATTTACGAATGTGGAAAACGGAATCGGAGCAAGACACTGCACCTAAATGCTTTCTAGGCGATTCATTATTCAAGTGTATCAAAACATTTAATGAACAATGGGATACATTTAAAAATGAAACACGATCTGTACGAGTAGATAAAGATCCAAAGACATCGGTAAATGTCAATGATGGTCATACAAATGAATTTCTGGAACAAAATATAATTAGTTGGGTAGAATCTAATCTTCAAATTGCCATTGAATATGATTTCGTAATTAATACTCTGGTAAGAAAAATAAAAACTGTTTTAGAATCTGAAATAAACTTAAAACATATGCTGAAAGCAGAAATTATTGACATTTTAGAAGACTTGTCACAGTACTTGAATATGCCTAAAAATAAAGAACAATATCTTAACAAATTGGCAAGTAATTTAACAAATAGCATAATTATTAAGAATGATAAAATTATTATGAATGACAAAATTAATGAATGCGATAAAAATAATTGGAAGTCAAGACATGGACTTAAAAATGAGGCAACACTTTCAGAAATGTGTGATCCTAAACTAACTGATAATTGTGAAGACGAAACTGTTAATGAAATCACTGATATTCTATTTGGAAACATAGATTCGGTATTGCATGAAAATAGCCTTGATGTAGTCAAAGACATTTGTCGTATTCTTAGATCTTCAGGAGAATTTTCAAACCCTGAAGCATTAAGTTTAGCCAAAACTCTAGTTAAGAATGTAAGAGACTGTTTTAGTGAAGACATTGATACGAAATTAGGCACTCATAAGCATTCAAGCTCATTTATAGTACTAACTTCAGAGCAAGAACTATCAAACAATAATAATGATTCACGGTTACATTCGATTCCATCCAACCATGTTCCAAAAGAAGAAATATTAACATGTAATGAGACAGAAGACTACAAAGTCACGAATAATAAGTTACCACAAGACGAAAATGTGACTAGAGTGCATCGGAAAACCGATGAAGACATAAAACAACATAATAACTCTGTTAATGATACCGAACAAAACCATAACGAATTCATTACAACGTTTATCCAACGTAATTATAATATTGATGATGACTTGCTAAAAGATGTTTTAAAATACATGTTACTACAGGACATATACAAGTTAAGCCCATCGGCTAAAAAAGAGTTGTACAAAAATTTGACTCACGAAGAATTTAACGCCAGCAAGTTTCAACTTCAATTCGAAATAGTAAAAGAAGTTTGCATTTGGCTGAAAAATATACCTTTTTACAATCACTTAATCCGATCTGAAATAGTAGAATTTGTTCACGGTCTAGCAAGACATATTGCAGACATAGAGACAGAAAGACTCAGCTATCCTAATAGAATTGATTACGATTCATGCTTACACACAGAAATAGCTGTATATATGCTGCAGAAAGAGGAACAAATGTCAAATGAAGATAAGCTTAAAGTAGGCCACTGTGCTGAAAAACTATGTCTCCAAATTATAAATCTACGAAAAGATAAGAGTGAAGGTAACGACATATCTAAAATAATTAGAGAACATATGAAGAAATATGATAGTTTATTATCCACAGATTATATCAAGAAGACATTATGGCATCGCCGCCTTTCTGATCAACTGATGAAGATGTTACAAGAAAATCCAGTGGCTTCCATAGCCGATGCAGAAAGTAGGTTAAAGTTAATACCAATCCCACGTGACGAGTCCGTAATAAAATTCAAACTAGAAATCAAATATAATATAATAATTAATGATTGGCTGCACGATTTTCCACAATCACCGCCAAAAGACAATGAAGAGGAACAGAAAAGAAAAAAAATGGTCAAAGGATTGCAACAGAAAATAATAGAAACTGAGCAAAAAAGAACTATTGATGACCAAGCTGATTGCAACTTAGATGGCTATATCGCGGATTGGATATCCAATCTTAATCTTGACCCAACGGTAATCGTTGATGTACCGATGAAGATATTGCAATTGAGAAATGGATTGGTATATATCAAATGGATGCAAATACAACCGAAAGAGCCGGCAGATGCTTATTTACGAGGGTCAACTGACAAGTAAATATTGAACATTTGTAGTGAATGTAGGGGCTAAATCCCCATGCTGTAGAAGTTAATAGCGTAGTTTCTTTCCATTTAATTTTAATTTAGTACTTAGGATTTGGCTAAAATTCGCGTTCCATAATCGTAATCAAAAAGATATAAATTTCAGGACTAAGCAAAAATCAATATATCTAAGGCTTGGAGAGGAAATGGTAGAGGCGATCGAGGACTGGTGTAATAATCTACCTATAGAAGGAAATGACGAAGACGTTACAAAGGCACAAAAAGAAAAAATAGCTACTAAAATATTCCAGGTAGTAGGATCTCTTAGCGACGACCCTCGAATTGCTAACGATTATCAAAAGTTCAGAGATATGCTGGGTAATGAAATAGATGCACAACTACAAAATTTATCAATTCATGTTGCTGTTGATAACAACAAGGATGATCTAAAAGTTGCTTTGCTTGATAAAATAATGGTAATAAAAAACAAAATTCGAGATATAACTGCTGGCGATGACTACATGCAGGCTCTAGAGAAATGTATAGATGCAACAATGTGTAACCTACGTCGTCCGTCTAATAAGAATGATCCAAGATATGAATTATTTAAAAGGCGTATGGTGATGCTCTGGCTTCTACAAAATTATGACTATGCTGTTGATTTTCATTCATTGAAGTACAAAAAAATGCTTGCAGAGGAAATACATTTTCTATCAGAGGAAGGACAAAAGATGAACGTTTTTCCTGCAGACAACGATGATACGATGAATGATATTATCAGCACTTTTTATAGGGCTCATCCACCTGATGAAGATTCTATAATTAATGATATTGAAAATATAAAACTAAGATGTGAAATTGAAGTGTGGATGAAGGAATTGCCCTTAAGAGAAACTTATGGTTTTAAAACATTAATGGAACGCGATCAAATATTGACATTATTAACCAAGATATTGTTTGATATAGAAAGAAGTGAAGGATCTGATGCCGACGAGATAATGAAAGTGGAAATAATAAAATGGGTGAAAAAACTACCATTGTTGCCAGAAGAGAAGAATAACCTAACTGCATATGCTGACTTACTTGTATGTCTTTTAAAAGCGTCTGCGAATTCACGGAAGTGTCAAAGACAAGTAGAACCAAAAAGCCCAGTTGTTTTACAAGAAACATTGAAAAATTTAAAATGTAGTGATGAATTACATGGAATAAAAGAGACTTTGAACGCACCTGAAGAAAACCAAGATAATGCTAGTCCTATTGCTGGACCGAGCGCACCAAAATCTTGTGGCCAAGATTGTGCAATTTCAAAAGAAAAACTTGGTATCTTAATAGCGTCGGCTATAAATAATTGGTGCAAACAACTGCCATTAGAATTTATTAACCTTAATGAGCAAACTGCAGTACAAAAAAGAAAGGAACACATTTCCCAGACATTAATGCAAATCGTGAGCGAGTTGCACTATCGCCCCAATACATTAAACAACGAGGGATTATATGAGTACTACTTGAATAATAAAATTGAAGATATACTGATAGAGCTGACTAAAGATCGGCTCTATTGGGAGGCACAACATGACAGGAACAATAGGAAATACCAGCTCATCAACACGCTCAAAGCAATAAGACCTTTGGTAAAAGAAGAAATGGATCGAGAAAGCTATAAAGAGAAATTAAAACACACCATATCTAGTTTCCATGAATCTATGTCACCATACTCAGCTGTACAATTAAGCGCAAGCGCCCAAAAGTCAATTTTAGATGACTTTATGCAATATAAAAATCATAAAGATTTTGAGAGTCAAGAGTTTTACAAATTAAAGATGAACGATACTTTACATAATGAAATTAACGACCAAGAAGGTCACGTAGATTCCTTATTAGCTACCAATAAACTGATTTGCGAGCTGTCAAAAGTGAAATTTCCAAAACAGTACCAAAGGGATATGGCACAAGCTGCAAGGAGACGAGTTTCACATCCAAACCCGCTACGTATGAATCAGCAACCTGTAGCTCCTGCTCTGAGACGACTTTCTCTTCCTTATCCTCTACCTCAAAGGGCCTTGCCCAGATTTATGTCAACTCAAAACTTCCCACATCAGGCTGGTATGAGATACCCTGCACCAGTTTTAAACTTTCGACCTTATCCAACACCTGGACGAATTCCCGCCTCCACCCCAATAAGTCTTCAAGGACTGTCAGGTCGTCAAAAAGGTTCTGTACGTTTCCCAAGTTCAGAAGTAATTTCACGATCACCATTAAATGTTGAACTAAGATCTATGCCCCAACCACATTCAATACATCAAACCCAGTCTCAAGATACATCATCATTTACATTTCCTGAAGTACGACCTTATCCACTGCCTCCACCACAATTTAATCAAAGTGACTCATACACCAGTTATCAGTCACCAAGGGCCGGACCACACTTACCTGAACAACAGAATCTCCAGCCTGGGTTTGTTATTAGTGAACCATCTTATAACGAACAAAGAGAGAATGTCGAACACATTAATGTACTTAGAGAACAATACGGAGGAGGCAGTACTAGAACCACAGAAAAGATTCAAAATAACTTACGTGTGACAGAATGTCCTGAAGAACAAAAGCGAAATGATAGACAGGGAAGGCAAAAAGGGGCTGACAGAGAGACAAAAGATCGCGCCGACGGGCGGGAATATTGTGAAACTTGTGACAGAGACCGTGATTGTGCTCTCAACTTGCCACGTCCGTACCCTATGCCTATGGATTACATGTACGATTAAAGTTGTTCATTATTTTATATTACTAATCAGGCAATAATATTTTCTTCTGTTTTCGCGATTATTACTCATTGAAATAAAACAATTTAACGGATTATATCGCGTTTATTATCTCATTTTAGTTCCCGACGTTTCGTTGGAGGACTGACAGTCTTCCCGTGACCATGGAAAGCTGGAAAGCTTCCGAAACGTCGGGAACTAAAATGAGATAATATACGCGATATAATCCGTTAAATAGTTTTATTTTAATCAGGCAATTTTTTATACTACAAAAAATTGTGTCCTTTGTTACTCAAATTTCAAATATAAAAAAGATTTACAGAAAAATGTGTGTTTTTTAATTTAAGTCATCGTGTTTATTCTAAAGACAAGAAGTTAAGAGTTGTCAATCGTCAAAACATGGATATAGGGCTCAATCATAGAGTATAGAAAAGGTAAGGAGAACAATCTCATATAGGAAAACACGAAAAACTGTGAAGCGGAAAGCAATAAATAAAAGTGAAATAAATAAATAAATATTACGGGACAATTTTACACAAATCGTACTAGCCCCATGGTAAGCTCAATAAGGCTTGTGTTATGGGTACTAGACGACGATATATTTAATAGGTATATTACTTATATACATAGAAAACATCCAATACTCAGGAACAAATATTTATGCTCATCACACAAATATTTGCCCTTACCGGGATTTGAACCCAGGACCTCAGCTTCGCAGGCAACGTTACTCCCACTGAGCCAAACCGATCGTCAATAAAATATAGTTCCAAATAAGTCCACAATGGCGCCAGAAGGTGTCAGAGTATGAAGTAAACAACTCAACTATGAATCAATTTTTTTTTATGGATATGGAAATGCTACTCAATCTACCTTTTTTTTCTAATGTATTTATTTAATCGTGTTCAAAATGTATTTTGGTTCGTTGTTGATGTTATTTATTTCACGCACTCAGTCGGTCATTTCTGTTAGTGTGGCACCATCACCACTTATTTAATGCCTTTCATCTCTTTTCACGGACGCTGTATATACACCGTGACCGTTAATAGCCCGAAAGATTAAAGCTAACGATACTAGAGCCTAATTAGAGTATATAAAGTTATTTAACATATAGCCCAAAAACTCATAATTAAGGAGATATTAATTATTTACAACAAATCAAAAGTTAAAAATCTCCAGTGTAACACACCTTAAGGGCGTGAGCATGACGTAGCCACCTACTTCTTTTACACGTAGATGCACTAACTGTATGGTTGTTAGCCAGTTTCATAAAGAAGTTTGGTATCTATCTACAAAAAGGTTTTACTGCCGAAAATATTTTCATCACGAGATAAAAGGATGCAACTAAAATACAGTGTAGTGTATTAATCCGAATAATTATAATATCTTATCTTACACACTTCAATCTCAAGTAGCTTTTTTGTTATTACTGAGAATAGAGATAATTAGGTTTGTTCTGTTCTAAGTCGCGAGAGTGGTTCTTCTTATAACTGGCTAGTTTGAAATTGATTATCACTAAAATGACACATTACAAATGATAACTAATTGTCACGCAAGATAAAATATCATTGAACATTTTATTGACTGTAATAAATAATATTCGCTATGCCGCATTATCCTTCGGCTCATTTAGCAGATATCCACTTTGTGTACGGATTTTGTGATGGGAACTTGCTCCAGGCAGTCGCCGAATACCGAAGACGATACCCAAACCGTCGTATACCTCACCATTCGACTTTTGCGGATGTCCATCGATAGTTTCGTGAAAAAGGGCTTGGAAAAGTTCACAGAGAAAGGGCTATAAATCTAGATGAACAAGCAGAGAACAGAATAATGAACATCATAACAGAAGACCCAACTTTGTCATCAAGAGCTGTAGCAAGAATGGTCAATGTTAACTATAAGCTCGTATTAAGGCTATGGAAAAGGTACGGCCTGCGCCCTTTTCACTACAGGAAAGTACACGGATTAATTAACAATGACGGGCTAGCTAGAGTTGCCTTTTGCCAAAGGATGAATCAGAAATTAGTGGAAGATCCTGGGTTTCTAAATAAGATATTATGGACAGATGAATCGTTGTTCACGAGAGAGGGAGATTTTAATTCCCATAATCAGCATATGTGGTTAGAAGAAAATCTCCATGCGAAAAGCGAAAATTCATACCAGCACAAATTTTCCGTAAACTTGTGGGCTGGCATTATTGGGAATAAAATAATAGGTCCCGTCATATTTCCAAATAGACTGAATTCTCACAACTATTTATTATTTCTAAATAATGAATTAAACGACCTGCTATAAATATATATTATAGAAGATGTCGATTTGGAAACCCGACGAACTATGTGGTTCCAGCACGACGGGTGCCCGGCCCACTTCGGCTTGGATGTTCGTAATTGGCTGAACCAACAATACCCCGAGAGATGGATCGGCCGTGGGAGCGAAGTTTTAGCATGGCCTGCCCGGTCACCGGATTTAACTCCGCTAGATTTATTTCTATGGGGAACTCTGAAAGATAAGGTTTACTCAACACGTTGCTAATAAGCACGCAGTTGTTAATAAGAATTCAAACGGTTTCAGAAGAAATCAAGAACACTTATGTTAACTTGAATCATGAAATCCGTTCAAGATTGAATATTTGTGCTGAAAACGGCGGTACACATTTTGAAAATCTAATTCATTAAATTACTCGTAATAAAAATGCGTAACTGTTTCATGTTGTTGTTTATTTTACTGTAGGTACAGGTTAGCATGATCGCTGTTACAACAAAGTCCCTTTCCTGTATGAGGTAAGAGGTAAGTATGATGTAAAAAAATAAGTAGTATCATTTCCTTCGAATATTATCATGCCTAACAATTTATGGTTGTGATTGTTAGTCAAAAAAAAGATACCTAAGACACAAAGTTTCAATAATAATGTAAGAGCACTTTAATGTCGTAGCACCTAATAAAGTTTGGATACATAAGTATTTGTGGTATTTTGAGGTGTCAATAAATAAAAATAATTTCAACACAAACATCGTGCTAGACATAACTTGACACTTCTTGTCATTCATGGAATACAAGTCACGCCATTCGCCTTTCATCGTATGATTTCGGAGCTATTCGTGAAGTGTCATGCTCGCTCTCTATTCTTCAACTTCAGATTCCCACCTAAAGGCTTGTTCACAAAGAAGCGGGCAATTAATAAGATTTAATTCGTACTGAAATAGTAATTTAATTAAGACACATAATTAGACCCATATTGATATAACATTATTTACTCGTACAGTCGTCAAAAATATGTAGTTTAAATCTTTCGGGTTATTAATGGTCACGGTGTATATAGAATTGTTTTCCTTAGTTTCCTAGAATCTGAACTTATGCGTCAAAATAGATGTAATATTTGAATGTAAGTACTAGACCACTCGTCTTAAGCTTCTAAAAATTAAAAAAAAAACTGAATATTTGTATGCATTTCAGCATAGTTCATTTAGAATTTTTATAAGAAAAAGTTCAAGTAAACAGGTTTTCTGTTGTCATACTTAAACACGCCGGCTGTATGAGATCGTTTCAGAGTCACGCTACGAAGAGGAAAAAACGCACTTTCATGACGCCATGACAGGTCACGTGATGTAAATTTTTGTCGGGCATGCGCGACATCACGAATTTTACAAGTGATTTTGAAACGATGGGACTTTTTTCGCGGAGAAAACTGTTATAAAATACTCTGATACGAACTTATAAAGCAATTACAGTGTATAAAATCCAGTGATCTGTAAGTGTTAGTGTGTTTCAAGTTGATTTGTGCAAGGAAGTGTTACTCGCAAAGGTCAGTTTCTGAAAAAGGTAATGTCTCCTCCAAATGGTATTTTTGCGATGGATAACTTGACAAATTCTTTGTTTTGCTCGTGACTCAGCCTCTCATTATATCGCTGTTGGGGATGCTGAGTTATTTGCGTATTTAAATCGGTTCAATATCGTCGTAACGGACGTATTTAGCGGTTTGCAAATCTTGCTGCAGTTGATTTGACAAGCCTTTTGTCAGGACATCTCAGCTTATTTCTTTGATAAATTCAAGGTTTTAAAGTCACAGTGGCCTTTAAAATAACGTTTTCTTCATTTTTAAGTTGAAGCTAGTAGATTTTTCAATTCAGGTCATGGGCAAAATAGCTTACATTTGCATCAAATTCGTATTGGTGTTGGTCTGCAAGGCTGATTGTCGTGTACGACAGTAGTACAGACGAGTTAATTTTTCTCCAACAAGTTTCAATTGGACGGTTGTATGATGACATCACTACGGATATCGTACCTACGTACATACTGACATATATGTAAACAATATGATCACAGTACTTATTTGAATGAAAACAATATCATGTACTAATGACGACTTTTTCGTTCACGAGGAAAAGTATTAATTCGATAATTCTCCCATCTGCAAGAAATGTATGGCTTCTGATAATCTTATTACCAAAGTTGTTTATGTGGTAGATACAGTATCTATGGTTTTCTGTCAATTCATTAATCCCTGAAGCCCTGAATGCTTAAAAAAAATTACATTTAATGTTTTCAATTTAATGCATTATTTTTTACTATTATGTCGTTTATTTCATCCTACTTGTCTCACATGTAATCCTGGTACAAATCCATGATGCTTAACTTCTTATGCATACTAATATCATAACATAGAAGGTGTCCGCAACTTGATCATTAGAGGAAGATCATAACCCTTTTTTTTTCTTCAGCATTGCCTAGCAATACCATTTGTGGATGTCTAGCTACCTGTGTACCAAAAATAGTTATAATCTGTTGAGCCATTTTGATGTGATGAAGCCACAACACGTACAATCATACAAAAAGACCAAATTTTTTTCTCGATTCAGTGTCCTTTAAGAAGTCTGTTTCACTATTTGTTTGAAAATAAATTTGGTCTATAATACTATTATAAATTTGTAAAAATGAAATGTCTGTATATTGGAGATATTAGTGACCTATTAGTTCGGTCTAATACCTAGGATGTCACTCGAAAGAAAAATATATTTAATGGTTTGTTTTGGTGCCTTAGTGAGGCTTCACTCCAAATCAGCTAAACGGATATCAACTATTCTCGGTACATAGGTAGCTGGGTATCCACAGATGGTTATAGGCTACTATTACCTGACTACACTGACTACAAAAATAGGCATTACGACTACTATTCGAATTGAATTGAATTACGAATGTGAAACATTGTAAAGGTATTTAGATGTTTGTTACTCTATAACATGTTAACTGTCAAATGGATTGAAATTTCACTTGGCACACAGACAAGTCAAGTCATGTATATAATCCCAATGTTTATAGCACCATGGTAACAAGGTCTTACAGGATTTATAGGTAAGAAATCAGAAATCATTTATTTGTATCACATGGACCAGAACATAAAATCTTTATTTTTTCATAGCTTTTGATAAGCTTCATACTATCTGCTTACTTATGTGATTCTATACAATAACTATTGCACTCTTCATAACAACAGAGTAAAAACAAAAATACATTTAAAGAGATGTTACAAGAGGCCCTCGGCTAAACAGCTATCTCTTCCAAGCTATGAGTAGTGGGTATTTTTTTTATAACACAGGGACAGTGTTACTCACATCAAGCTAGTCCCAAACTAAGCAAAGCTTGTACTATGGGTACTATGAGATAATATACCAAAGGTGTGGCGTCAGGAAAATTATAAGGGAAGGCAAAGCATATTCTTTTACTCATATTTAAAAATAAAAAGCTTATAGCCTTTCTTTGGGTAACCTGTTGGGAATTGGCTTATATGGACGCCACGTCTCTGCAATATACATAATCCATACTAATATTATAAATGCGAAAGCGTGTCTGTCTGTTACCTCTTCACGCCACCGCTGAACCGATTTGGATGAAATTTGGTATGGAGATAGTTTGAGTCCCAGGGAAGAACATAGGCTACTTTTTAACACGGAAAAATACCCTTATCGGCGATAAACAAATTTAAGGCAGACAAAGTCGCGGGCCGAAGCTAGTACATCATATATAGATAAATTATAATACTTAAATATATAGAAAACATCTTAAACCCAGGAACAAAAATTCAAGCTCATCACACGAACACTTTCTCTGGCCGGGATTCGAACCCCGGGACCACCAGCTTCGTAGGCCCTTGTGCAACCCACTGAGCCAACCGTGTCGTCAATGTTGTGTCAGTAGTATTCAAATATTTTCAAAGGCTTTGTTTTTTTCCCATACAAGATTTCATTGTATAAAACGCCATGGGAAAAAAAAACTAATGAACATGTACTTTTTAAATTCCAGCATTGTTTTCATTATTTCTACGGAAATGCGTATGTTGCGTTTGGTGGGTGGCGTGACCTTGAAAGATAAACTCCTTTTCTGTGATATGTTATAGAACCATCTCTCAATAGTAGAAACATTGGTGAAAAAACTACTTCAATCTTTAAAAACTCACTGGGATACAACAATTTCAAGAAAACAATTTTAACGGATTATATCGCGTATATTATCTTATCTCATTTGAGTTCCTGACGTTTCGGGAACTTTTTAGCTTTCCATGTTCACGGGTTGACTGAGAAAAGATATATTTTCCTCTGTCAAAGTTACAGTTAAAATTGTCATATTTAAATGAGCAATAATCGCGGAAACATAAGAAAATATTAAGATACAACAATGTAATACACATTTCATGGGTTATTCAATGGTATTTACTAGTTATGAATGCTTTAAACATGGACTTTCCCTCTTATTTATTAGCCATCAGCATGTGGTTCTTTTTTTCACAAATTTAAGAGTCAAACTCTTGTTGGTGTAGCTGATGAGCCATGAAGCTGTTTCCATCCCACCCACCCACCGGCCACCTCCTTGATCTCCCTATCTATAGAATATGACTTCAACCATCATTTATTTGTTTCATGTCGCTTGAAATAATGAAAGGAAATAATGAAATAATGATCTTTATTCTGTAAGTAGGCCACAAGGGCACTTTTACAAGTCTACTGCTACTCTATGGCGTGCTTGTCTTTGGTCTTCCCCTTCTTCGCATGCCTTCAACCTTTCCTACTATGATGTTATTAATATAAAGAATTGTAGGTGACCAATCATTTTCCCTCGCCTATTTTCTATCGTTTTTATCCCTATCTATCCCTTTCCCCTATCCTTCCAATTACTTTTTCCATCCATCCTACTTCAGCACCAAATTTAAAAGGCCTCCAGTAAGTCCCTATCCCTTTGTGTCATGGTCCACGCCTCACTAGGGTTGCCAACTGTACTATAATATATAGTATTTTGCACTATATTTTGACTCTGTGTACTATATACTATATTTCGGTCAGTCCTTACGCATATCAACTAGATTTTATGCACCAGTCAATGTTGTTGGAGTGGAGGAATGGGCTTTTATCAACTCAGATAGTTGTCCCCACCCAATTCCAATAACAGGCCGAATGTTCAATGATTAAATGAAGTATGTTAGTAAGTAGTAAATATTATGCATTATGTTTGAGGAATGAATTTTCACTCTAAGTATTTTTTACTAATTTTTTTTCAAAGTACTATATTTTCTGTACCTTGGGCTGGGAAATACTATATTTTCTTAAGAAATAGTTGGCAACCCTACGCCTCACACCCAATATTATGCTATAATGCCGATTACGTTTAAGTTTGCACCTCATTCGTATGCGACGCCATAGATGCTAGGTGTAAAACTAACGGGGTACTACACTGATGATTACTTTCTTATATTTAGTAAATATGCTTATTGTGTACGGAACCCTCGGTGCGCGAGTACGACTCGCACCTGGCTGGTTTTATTTTATTTTTTATATTTCCAAAGAGTAGGCTGGCTGGAGTTATTTCCAGAATCAAAATAGAAAGTAGCCACATTAAACTTTTTAAGAATGTGTATTACTGTGGCCTCTAATAATAAATCACAAAAACAAAAGTTGAGAATAAATGGTGATATGGTAAACATTGTGTGGGAGTCTGATTCACACTTGTTTTTTTTATAATTATATAATCAAGCGAGCCGAAATCAAGCCGAGAGCGGAAAACATGGCCTTGCAATCAATAATCAACAATCAATAAGACAATGTTAATGATTGTGAACCGCGGTGGCTTTCGGCCTGAGCAACGCTTCTTAAGCTATTTCGGCCATATATTGAGGAAGGAGCCGAAAGTTTGGAGAGGTTAATCGGTGTTGGTAGTACTAATGGCAAGAGATCACGTAGCGGATCCCCAGCACGATGGACTGATCAGCTTAAAGGCGAGGAACCGTTCCAAAGTTCCATGATCTGGTGAGGAAAGCAGACAGAAATCGATGGCGGGCGTGCATTTGTGCCCGAATGACAACCATGTCATGATTTGATACGACCAAGAAAAATACAATCGCTAGGCATAACTGGATCAAAGTTAATATTGTTATGTTTGTATTATTTATCAGTCCATATCAGGAAGTCATTAATCTTATCTGTAGGATGAGGTAATGTAGTTTATGAGGGCAATAACTCGTATCTATTTATAAATTCCTTTGATGTTTAGGATACACTTAAAACTTTTGTATGGGCTAATTGACTGCTAGGCAGTATCTATCATTATTATCTATATCTATGTATTGACGACCGGTTTAGCTCACCGGCAGTAACGCTGCCTGCCAAGTTGAAGGTCCTGGGTTAAAATCCCGGTAAGGACAAATATTTTTGTGATGAGCGTAAATATTAGTTTGTATAGTTTTGATGTTTTCAATGTGTATAAGAAAACTAGACGGTGCCCGGAACTTCGTTCGCGGAGCAGAATAAGTCATAACCCCTCCGTCTTTCTTCAGTTTAGTCGGATAAAAAGTATCCTATAACCATCTGGGGATACCCAGCTACCCGTGTACCAAAAATAGTTGAAATCCGTTTATCCGATTTAGCGTGATGAAGCCACAACTACACAAGAAATCCAAAAAAAAATAATCTATTCAGTGACCTGCAAATAGTCAGTTACAATCTTTTTTTAAATATCTTCAATGTACAGATATTTCACTTTTAGAACTTTTATAATTGTACTATAGATAGATATATCGTCGTCTAGTACTAAAAACACAAGCCTAACTGAGCTTACCATGGTCTACTTCGATTTGTATAAAAGACTAGAAGGTGCCCGCAACTTCGTTCGCGAAGGTGAAAAAGTCATAACCCCTCTTTTTTTCTTCAGCGTAGTCGGGTAAAAAGTATCATATAACCATCTCGAAATACCCATTTTTCAACAATTTTTGGTACAGGTACGTGTACCAAAAATTGTTGAAATCTGTTAGCCTCTCTCTAACATACATAAAATCCAAAAAAAAAAAATTAGATTCGGTGTCCTCCGAATAGTCCGTTACAATAGTTTTTTTGAAGATATAGTCAATGTACAGACATTTCATTTTTACAACTTTATAATAGTATAGATTACCTGTAATATTTGTTTAGTACGAACTTCTGCCCGCGACTTCGTCCGCCTTAAATTCGTTTATCGCGGATAAAGGTATTTTTCCGGGATAAAATGTAGCCTATGTCCTTCCCCGGGACTCAAACTATATCCATACCAAATTTCATCCAAATCGGTTCAGCGGTTTAAGCGAGACGAGGCAGCAGACAGACAGACAGACACACTATTTGTTCATAGCTTTTGATAAGCTTCATACTATCTGCTTACTTATGTGATTCTATACAATAACTATTGCACTCTTCATAACAACAGAGTAAAAACAAAAATACATTTAAAGAGATGTTACAAGAGGCCCTCGGCTAAACAGCTATCTCTTCCAAGCTATGAGTAGTGGGTATTTTTTTTATAACACAGGGACAGTGTTACTCACATCAAGCTAGTCCCAAACTAAGCAAAGCTTGTACTATGGGTACTATGAGATAATATACCAAAGGTGTGGCGTCAGGAAAATTATAAGGGAAGGCAAAGCATATTCTTTTACTCATATTTAAAAATAAAAAGCTTTTAGCCTTTCTTTGGGTAACCTGTTGGGAATTGGCTTATATGGACGCCACGTCTCTGCAATATACATAATCCATACTAATATTATAAATGCGAAAGCGTGTCTGTCTGTTACCTCTTCACGCCACCACTGAACCGATTTGGATGAAATTTGGTATGGAGATAGTTTGAGTCCCAGGGAAGAACATAGGCTACTTTTTAACACGGAAAAATACCCTTATCGGCGATAAACAAATTTAAGGCAGACAAAGTCGCGGGCCGAAGCTAGTACATCATATATAGATAAATTATAATACTTAAATATATAGAAAACATCTTAAACCCAGGAACAAAAATTCAAGCTCATCACACGAACACTTTCTCCGGGATAAAATGTAGCCTATGTCCTTCCCCGGGACTCAAACTATATCCATACCAAATTTCATCCAAATCGGTTCAGCGGTTTAAGCGAGACGAGGTAGCAGACAGACAGACAGACACACTTTCGCATTTATAATATTAGTATGCATTATTTTATACAGTCAGTTTAAGGCCACACCGAATGCGTGTTCGTGACGTGCACGTAGACGTGCGTGTGGCGTGCGCGTTGTAAAGTACGAATCCTCATAAGAGTTGACACACCGCATGCGTGACGTGTGCGTGACTTGGGCGTACGCAGCGCTGCCGTGTTAAGCACAACTCTTCTATCTCAACAAAATCGAGTTTCGCTTAATCAGTGTAAAATGATCTTAGACACCATACTTAACATTAACCAAAAACAGAAATTCAAAAATTGTTATTAGTTACCGAGGAAATGAAAATGTCAAACTCGTTTAACTTTGTTTTTCAATACTTTTTTTTTTCAATGTTTGAGTTATGGCAAACTCTTTCAACTTATGTTTTCGGACTTGAGTTGAAAGAGTTTGGCATAACTCACTCAATTAGAATTGTTTGACGTAACCGTTTGAGACTCTCGCGCTGTATTTAAATGTCTCTTATTGGCGACTTAGCATAGTTACGCGTGAGACTGACCAAACGCAGGCGAGATGTGTGCGGGGTGGAGTTTAGTGTTCAGTGAGTCAAGGCAATACATTTATAAAGCAAGTATAATTAAAATTATTTTGACAAAATGCCTTTTTTGCTATATACATATTTTTTCTCTCAGTTAAGAAATACCTATGTGTATCAATATACTGAAAAGCGAAAATAGCCAGTATTGGCATGAAAATAAAGTTGAAAAAAAATTTTGATCTGTTTCCGCGATTATTACTCATTGAAATAAAACAATTTAACGGATTATATCGCGTATATTATCTAATTTTAGTTCCCGACGTTTCGGAAGCTTTCCAGCTCTCCATGGTCACGGGTGGACTGAGAAAAGATGTATTTTCCTCTGTCAAAGTTACAATTTGTGCAAACTACCCATTTTTGAAAAAAACACAAATAAAGGTGTACATACATGCCAGATGGGCCTAAGCTGTAAAGACAGTTACACATGTGCCAGAAGGGCTTAATTATTTTATTTTAATAATTTACCAAGCAGCATTTCACAAATGAGGCGTACTGAGGAGAAAAGAAACGCTGCAAAGAAAAACTCCCAGGCTACCTCATTACTAATTATAATATTTAAAAACAGAGACTATTAAACTACTTTTAAACAGATAAGATGACCGTGACCATGGAGAGCTGGAAAGCTTCCGAAACGTCGGGAACTAAAATGAGATAATATACGCGATATAATCCGTTAAATTGTTTTATTTCAATGAAAAAAAATTGTTATTTTCCCTATATATATATATATATATATATATATATATATATATATCCGTTATGTACTATTGTAAAGAAAACATTTTCAAAAATTCCATCCTATCTGGATATGCGAGTTATTAGGAATGCTCATACAACAAAATGTTCTAACTCAAGTTAACCATACGACGCGTAACCACCGCAGTATGAAACGTTGGCTATGCGAAACTCTTTTTTGCGTTGGTATTTTTTGTATATATGAAGTATAAAAAAAAATATTAATTTCTCTTATTCCTTATTTCAATTAAAACCTACAATATAAAATGTTTCATGCATCCCATCCATACAAAAAGAACGTAAGACTGTTCTGAACTTCAAAGTCGATTTCCTCAAAACTATGTTTTTTGAGATAGCAGAGTTGTGCTTAACACGGCAGAGCGGTGTGTCATCTCTTTTGAGGATTCGTACTTTACAACGCGCACTACGTCTACGTGCACGTCACGCACACGCATTCGGTGTGACTCGGCCTGTAACCTGAAATCTCATAGTTCAGTGTGCCTCCTGTCAAAGACCTCCTTCAAGCAGTAGCGTACGGTCCATACACAAAGGCACTTTCTACCCTGAACGGCCATGGCTGCATATAGACACAAAAACTGCCTACCCTGAAGCCCTGAATGGCCCATAAAAGCTTCCTACCTTGGCCAAAAAACCCAGTGCATTGCCTTCAACCAGTCATGCGACTCTTCTCCAGTTTGGACCTGCCATCCTTTTGTGTTCATCATCATCATATCAGTCACTGCTGGAGTCTACCAATGCGACCTTCAAGCCTTCAAGAAAAGAGCGTCCTCCCACCTGAAAGGCCAGCAACGCACTTTTGACTCCTCTGGAGTTGCAAGTGTCAATGGGCGACGGTGATCGCTTACCATCAGGCGACCCGTCTGCTCGATTGCCTCCTATGTCATAAAAAAAAACTGCATGCGGTAAATATTCTCGTATTTAGGCACAAAGGCACTGCCTACCCTGATGCCGGCAGCACACCTCCGCCACGAAACGTCAAAAAACCCAAGGAAGTACCGCTTTAGTTTCGCACGCTCTGTATGGCGTTTCGCGGTTTCGCGGCGGAGGTGTGCTACCGGCAAGAACGATCATGGATCCATCCATATAGGCACGGAGAAACTGCTTACCCATGTTATTAAAAAATTTAATGGCCAAAAACGTGGCCCTATGCACGCTATTTTTTTTTTTTTGAGAAATGTGTCCAAGGATATCTACAAAGATTCGTGCGCCTCATCCAACGGTTTCCCGTGATCCTGACCAGATCGTTGGTCTATTTCGTTGGGTGCCTCCCTGGCTGCGTCGTCCTGTAAGCGATCACCGCTTGTGAACCTTTCGGCCCCCAGCGGCCGTCAGCTCTACTAGTAATGTGTCCCGCCCACTGCCACTTAACATCAACTCTCTGATTTATGTAGCCGACCTTGCTTCTTCTGCGGATCTCCTCAATTCTGATTCTATCATAAACACCTTATTGTCATTATATGGTCGTGAAGTTGACCACCCCACATTTTACAGCACTTTGTCTGATTGCCTTATACGGAATATTCGAATTTTCGATTTTATTTTTTTGTGGTCGATCCAATGAGATCCTACCGTTTTTAGTTCCTGAACAAACGTGAACTAACGCCTCTTGACCCCTAGACATCGCTAGTTTTGGCGATTTAGGGGTGGGGTGGTTAGCGTGAAAATAAAAAATATTGACAGAGTCGGGTTCTTACGATATTATATAGTGAATAAACGTGAACTAACGAATATCTTGCTATATAGACAACAATATATGGAAAAAGTTTTTTTTTAAATATGTAAAAAAATCAGGTCCTAACGATTTTACCTACTGAACTAACGATATTGATATGCCATTTGCGGGCAAACGATTTTGGGCGGTCAACTTCACGACCATTGTCATTATTATTAAATTAAAAATCGACGCCATGGTTCCTAAGAACAGATTTCGCTATCTCTCATAGTTTCTGAGTTTTCCCTACTGACCCATTTGGATTGATCACCCTGTATAATTAGATAGAATCTTCAATCAGTCAGAAAAAGATATTCTGATGTATTCTGATGAAATGCAATATGTAGGCCATTTGAAGGATTCTGAACCGTTATAGTATTTTATGCAATCTTTATTTATTACGAGCCTTTTTTACGAGTAGAAATATATGTTTTAGATTTTTCAAACATTTTGTAGATATATATGTACCTACTAAAAGGTGCCCGCAACTCGACGGACGAGGATAAAACAGTTATAACCCTGTTTTTTCTTGAGCGTAAGTCGGATAAAGAGTATCCTATAACCCCCTGCCTGTTTGTATCGTAGCATGCATATATCTTTGACTGATTGTACTTATACCTTAATCCCTTTATATCCTAATGCTCTTGACTTGATCTTCTTACGGCCCGGCCACGACAGCGCTTGAATAGCGGCGCGGTGAGCGATTTCTCTCTTCATTGCGTCGTCGAAGCGCTCACCGCACATCAGTTAGTTGGCATCACACGCAATGTATCAGGAATTCGCTTGCTGCGCCCCTGGTCGCGCTGTGTCGCGGCCGGGCCCTCGTGTTCTAAACAAGATGACACGTAACTAAAATACTAAATGTTTATGTTCTTTATGCCTTTGGACTATGATCTCCCGGTAGGCGCACGTTAAATTGTGTCACAGTCTGCGTTGTAAGTAGGAAATTTTATTTTAAATTGTTCAACTCACAATCTCCATCGTAAAAAGGGTGTTATATGTTTAACGTGAGTACTTGCATATCTGTCTGGGGCATTGGAGTTGTAGTTCTTAAAGGGATGAACGATGAACTGATTTTGTTTAAGTATTTACAAGTTTTTATTTATCTTGGCGTGTTAAATTTGACCCACATCCCGGTTTCTGATTGGTATTTTTGATCTTTGGCTTATGAACAGTAAGGTGCCCGCAACTTCGTCAGCGGAGGTGAATAAAATCATAACCCTCTTTGTTTCTTCAGCGTAGTCGGGTAAAAAGTATCCTATAACCATCTGGAGATGCCCAGCTATCGGTGTTCCAAAACTAGTTGACATCCGTTAAGCCGATTTGGCGTGATGAAGCCACAACGACACATACAAACATACAAAAAATCCAGAATAATATTTAATGTGTGATGATTGTGATGAAGCCATTAAATATTTTTCGATTCAGTGACCTCCAAATAGTCCGTTACAATATATTTTTTAATGTCCTCAATGTACAGACATTTAATTTTTTTAATTTTATAATATTGTCGTTTTACGAAAATCTTACAAACATTTATTTTTTACAACTTTATAATAGTATAGACTTTAAAGTTGTAAAATTGAAATGTCTGTACATTGAAGATATAAAAAAAAAGGTTGTAACGGACTATTTAGAGGTCACTGGAGGATTTTTATTTTTTGCATGTTTGTATGTGTCGATGCGGCGTCATCACGCCAAATCGGGTAAACGGATTTCAACTATTTTTCGTACCCGGGTAGCTAGGTATCTCCAGATAGTTATGGGATACTTTTTACCCGACTATGCTAAAGAAATAAAGAGGGGGTTATGACTTTTTGCGAACGAAGTTGCGGGCGACTTCTAGTTTCTTAGAAATAATGAAAAAAAATAATCATACTTCAACTTGTAATATTAATTTTCTTTTTTCCAGGTAACCTGAACATGTGAAGTGCCTTAGCGCTGTCTGTGATCATAGTGGAACTTAGTGCAGTGTAGTGTGCTAGTGTACGGATAGTGGAGTGCTCAGTGTGGGTGTCCCGGGTGAAATGAGAGCTTTCGAGACTTGGACAGTTTGTGTGGACAGAGATCTGGTCATCTCAGATTGATTAGGATAACAAGGTTAGTGAGATTTTATTTTATTGATTAGTGCTAGTTTTCACCATGCTTTGTTAGTTGCTAATGGTTGTTTAACAATTGACAAGACGACCGGTTTAGCCCAGTGGGAGTAACGCCTGCGACGCTGAAGGTCCCGGGTTCAAATCCCGGTAAGGGCAAATATTTGTTTGATGAGCATAAATATTTGTTTCTGTGTGTTCATGTTTTCTATGTATAATTGTATATAAGTAAATTTATGAAGTAAGTATTGAAAGGGACTCGGAAACAGTGGTCCCTTAGAGACTTTTGTTCAGGGCACTGAAATCTATAACATATCGAAATCCGAGGACATTTAACTGAAACCACATTTTCCATACTTCAGGCCCGGGGTCCATTGGTAATTAAATTAAAGCTATATGAAATTTTTACATAGAGTTTAAATGCTCTGCACGGATCCGTGTCTAGGCATACGAAGGGTTAAAACAAGAGTACCTACTGTCAATCACTATATTTTGGATCGTGGCTTGGCTGCAACGGGGTATCCAGTATGAAAAGTAGATGGCGCTTTAAAACAAAACATTTAACTATGATATATATAATTGAACAAAGAAACGGTACAGTAATGATAGGCTGTTTAATAACTTTTTTCTGTGTTATGTTATAGAACAATCTCTCAATAATAAAAATATTGGTGAAATAACTACTTCAATCTCATAAAACTCCCCGACATATAACAATGTTAAGGTCTTCGCACACTATAACAACTCAACAGCCACTCGATTCAAAGCTAAATATTGAAATTTAAGCCTTATTTCGTATTTCCTACATCACAATTTTACAACACGTGGACGACGCGTAGACCACACGTCGTACACTACCTTAACATCAATTGAAAATTGTGATGTAGGAAATACGACATAAGGCTTAAATTGTTATAGTGTGCGAAGACCTTTATAATCACATTTTTGGACTTTCACAAAAAAACGCCTAATACTAAAGCCTACTAGCTTAGTGACTTCACACCGCGTTTGTACCTTGTATGGGGAAATTAAGAACTTGGTTCTGCAGCTATAACTTGCGTATATCGAAACAGTTTCATAAAAAAAGTTACCATACATTTTATGGGTTATACAATGGTATTATTAGTTACTAGCTTCTGCCCGCGACTTGGTCCGCCTTAAATTCGTTTATCGCGAATACGGGTATTTTTCCGGGATAAAAAGTAGCCTATTTCCTTCCCCCGGACTCGAACTACATACCAAATTTCATCCAATTCGGTTCAGCGGTTTAAGCGTGAAGAGTTAACAGATAGACAGACACACTTTCGCATTTATAATATTAGTATGGATTAATCTTTTCATACTTTAAAAATGGACTTTCCCACCCAATATTAAGGACTCATAAAAAAGCTACAAATAAGATATCGTGCGCACAATTTTAACGTAATCCTTATTTAGCTTGTTTTATCAGAATCTAAAAGAAAATGGGATAAAAAATATCCTTATTCAAGGCCCTGTTTCCCTACCATTGTTTACCACACACATGTTTTAACGTTAAATATTATCGCGAAATTAGCTCATTTTAGTATCTTTAGCTTGTGTATTATATTATCCTTTTTTGTGGCAAATAATTACTCAATGTGGTTAATTATTTTTTGCACCACGTAAGCACGCTACAGTCAATGCACTGTTTGTGGTAGATAAAAAGCTTGTGACTACATATACACAGCTATATTGTATTTCTAGAGTTAGAGTAGTGAAATACATTAAATACATACGGTCGAAAATATTCACAGACGTGCACCCCACTGATTCGCGGGGCTTCCATCTGGGATCCCTACTAGTTTGAATTTCATTAATTTTCAAAAATCATAACCACCATCACTATTGCGTTTCTTATGCAACATACAAATAAAACAAAAGCAAGTATAGAATTTCCGACAGCTCTAGAAAAATATTGATAATTTGCAACTAGCTGAACCCATTTTCTGGAACATGTCCATAGCTAAAAACACTATGGAATAACCTTACAAATATAAAAAAAAAAAAAATCAAACTCTTTCCATCCGTTCAAGCGCTGCGCTACAAACGGAGCTATAATATATATTAATATCTGTGGTCGCTCCTTCATGACTGAGGTGGATCGGTGGATGTGTATGCTCTACACCAAGTTTTTATGAACTGCCTCCACCAGTGTTCATCGCGCCTCTGACGACCAAGCAAACCTTGGCAGGATAGGGCCCCTTTCACTTGATCTCTCCACCTGGTCAGGTGGATTACTATACCAAAATATATATTACAGCAACATATCTTCCTTTCTATCTATATTATAAACGTGACAGTATCTAGTATATTTCATCCCTTTTGTGGACGAAAAAGGGGGTGAAACTTTGTAAGCTATAAATTGCATCACTGCTCGGACGAAGTCGCGGGCAACAGCTAGTAAGATGTGTTTTCCTGATAACGTAGTATGCAAAATTCATTGTAAGATATATTGCTATGACATAGGTATATTATAGCTGCGTGTGTGGGCTCTATTGACTAGTATGGAAAAATATATCTTTAGATACGTTCGCGGAGGAGAAATAAACATTACCCCTATTTTTTCCGCAGCGTAATCGGAAAAAAATATAATATTTTAACCATCCGTGGATACCCAGCTACCCGTGTACCAAAAATAGTTAAAATCCGTTTAGCCGATTTGGCTTGATGGAGCCAAAACGACACATACAGATATATTATTATTATTATTTTTTATTTAGTAACCGCCAAATAGTCCGTTACAGATATATTTTTATTTTAGAAAATACTTTCAATTAACAGACATTTCAGTTTTACAGCTTTCTGAAAGTATAGATATTTCGGTATATAGATATTGGGTTTTTGGGTATCTATAGATGGTTGTAGGATACTTACTACGCTGTCGAAAAAAGAGGGGTTATGACTTTCTCCTCCGCGAACGAAGTTGCAGGATTCTAGTTAACCCCTCGTTGCTTAAGCACTGATCAGTGTAGAGCATTTAAACTCTAACAGAATTTCATATAGTTTCAATTTGACTGCCTATTTTTTTCCATTATATACAATAGCTCTGCCTGTGACAGGTCTTCGATACACGTTCAACTTATAACACCCTTTATTATAAACAAAGATCAGAAACACTTGGACTTGAACCAGTGCCTTGAGCCAGAACCGGGCAGCACGCTCTAACCAACTGAGCTAATCGTCCATACCAGTAGTCGATGAATTTTGTCATCTGTTCTTGCTTATGGATCTCTGTATGGTGCATCCGGCTCTTTAGCCGTTTTAAATTAATTATAACGCTAGTGGAGTGATCCACTAATAAATTGCAAATATTTAGTTTTTATCATGATATTTGTAAAACAAAAAGTTATTACACTCTTGTTCTGCTAAGTTCTGCTAAGTTTTTCAATTAATAAAAGTATATCTACAGATGGCCCACTACCCCCAACCGACCTCGCTGGAGGCGGCGCTGCCGCTCCTGGTGCGGCCGGACCTTCGGCTGCGGCAGCAGCTCGGCGACCAGCTCCCGGCCCTGGTGCGCCGCGAGCCGGAGATCACCCAGGACGTGGCTGCGCAGCTGCTAGACGGGCTGGTTGCGTGGCTCAATGGAGGCAACTTCAAGGTCAGTACTCCAAGCTCGGCACCAGCTCCCGGCCCTGTTGGGCCGCGAGCCGGAGATCACCCAGGACGTGGCTGCGCAGCAACAGGAAAACATCATCTGTGAAAATTTCAACTGTCTAGCTATCACGGTTCATGAGATACAGACGGACAGCGAGTGCCAGACGGACAGCGAGTCTAAGTAATAGGGTCCCGTTTAACCTTTCGGTACGGAACCCTAAAAAGTAATAGTCATTCTTCCATTATATCGTTGTCAATATTCACATCATAATCTGCAACAAAGATCATTCTCGACGGAATGAGATGAGAAAATGATCCGCGCGTTCGTCATATGCATCATGCACAGTCTGATTGCGCGTCGCGGCTCATTGCGCGTGCGCGTATTCTGACACTGGCGCCGAGACAAACATACATAAGTGTAACAGAACCTCTAGCACAACTGATACTAGAGTCTTTGCCGCGTGACAAAGATTGTCTGTCTCTTTCCTTTAAATACAGTGCGAGAGAGACGGGTAATGCTATGTCGCGCGAGAAGCAAAATGGCGGAGAGTTGCGCTATCCGGCTGGTATAGGCCTCCCATTAAAGGCCGAGCCAAATTGGATGCGTGTTCGTGACGTGCACGTAGACGTGCGCGTTGTAAAGAGATGACACACCGCGCGTACGTACGCACACGTCACGCAAGCGGTGTGGCATCTCTTATGAGGATTCGTACTACACTACGCGCACGCCACACGCACGTCTACGCGCACGTCAGGCACACACATTTTGTGTGATTCGGTCTTAAACTTAAGGGGGTGCATCGAAAATTTAAGGTAGTTTTAATAGTGAGATTTTTGACAAATCTAGTATATCAAACAGAGTGGTTTTCAGATATGTGTTTTTTGACTATATAACCTATTCAGGGCCTAACGCAAACATGTTTGCTTAAAATTTCCTCGATAGAAGAGAAATCCGAAAACGCGTCTTCATTTCCCATTTTTTGTCAAGTTTGTACAAACGGTAGACTAATAAACGGCTTAATAATGTAATAATGTCATTCTTCCCTTTATCTTTTACGTCACTAAATTAAATGTTAACAAAACATAATAATATCTTCGATTTCATTGTACTTTTACATCTGGCGCATACGCCAAAAAACCCCAAGCACGTAGTGTATTAGCTTTCTCTTTCTTTGATGCGCGCGTGCTATGAATGCGTACATTATTACAAATTACGCTCATTGGCCGGCTCGGCGTTTGGGGCGTGGTTTTTCCTTGGCGATGCAGGCCCTTCAACTAAGTTGTCGCCAGCGACGAGCGAGGCGCTTTCATTTGATACCCCACAATATATACGTTACGTATATACATAGTTTAGACTTTTTGGAGCGCGGTGGCTGCCGTTTTGATGACGTCAAGTTCAACTTTTAGGCTTGATGCCAAGGTACCATCAGCCACGCACTTAACTGACCATCGTCGAGCTGATCTGGTTATGGAGCCGGAAGATTTTTTTTTTAATGTAATGAGTGGCAAACGGGCAGACGACCCACCTTAATAAACGAGCCATATTCATAGGAACTCTTAAATACAACAACGCTATCCTATCAAGTTAAAATCGTCGCGGTGAGTTGATGGAAGTTCAAAGAAAAATACTGTCGCCAATAAAGAGTGTCATTAAAATGAAATTTCAGTCAGAAATTAACTTTAACGTTACAACGATTATCGATTGCAAGTATCGGAATAGTGCTCTTGCGCACGCTTGTAGATCAGTGCGCCTCGAGTCGTGTTAACCGACTATTGTTCAGATTAGTTATTGGTTTAATGTATTGACAGTATGGATTGAGGATTGTGAAAATTTCTCAGGTAAGTTTAAATTTGTGGAACAATGTGTACTAAGAAATATTATTTGTATGACATATTTTACGAATTTTGAAAAGTCTCACGATAGGACGTTTTTATTGAACCAAGCATTAAACACTACCGGTTATTGGTCGTCACAGAACTGACGATTAATATCATATGTTTCGTCACAAATTTTACAGGTTAAAAGCAATTTAAATATAACGATAGATGCGCTTAACCGTATGATTTTTAATGAAAATGCCCAGTAACGAATGAATATTGTCCTAAAAACGTGGTTTCGTAATCGCGTTGGGGCACAGATTATTGTCGTAAAACCAAATTTTACCATGTTCTGTTAGCTTTAACGGCTGATTTAATGCTTACAGACCGTTAATTCTATTCTTACAGAAGTTGAAATGAGGTATTAAGCGGTTTAGTGGTTACCGTTTTTAATCTCCGACGAAAAAAGACGATTATAATTCATAGATTAGATTAATGGATTATAGTTATTTTACTATTCCGCGAAATAGTGTCTTGGTTCGATGTGACAATAAATTGTGCTCACATGCGCATATTTTCATGCAGTTTCCACATAAAAATGCGCATCTAAATACAACAACCTACCACTATAGACACTATAATCCTCGACAAGTGTTTCGCCTCTACGGAGCATCATCAGAAGAAACAAGAGTGTTAAAAGTTTAATGGGTGTGTCTATAGATACACAAATGCGTGTCTGTGTTTATCCCTTTCACCGTAAATACAAAACGATAAGAACGGTTTTGTATATATAGGACTGCGACTTCATCGAGTGTTTTAGCTCAGATGCAATATAATCGATCCAGCCGTTTTATTATTAAGGGTCATCCACATATTACGTCCACAGCGATAGGACTCTCTTGCCAAACGTGACATTACGAGAGAGATCAGAAAAAGTGTGAAGAAGGGGGTCTTATATGTGGACGGCCCTTCATTTGTTTTTTTTTTCTAGATGAGTCAGGGGAATTTTGTCATTTTAACGATTACATGTTAGGATCCGAATTGAGTTTGGGTTGAACCCAAATTGATACTTAGTCCCATAACTGGGTACACTACATAAATACGAAAAATTTAATTCCGATATTCAGAATCACGAATTTTATAATACCGATTCTTATAATTCCGAATGGATTAAAATTCCGAATATGACAATTCGGATATATCATAAATTCGATTTTTATAAATCCGAAATTAAAAAAATGGCTAACGTTTACGTTTCCTATTTTCTAAATTCCAAATTTCAATACACCGAACAATAGGAAGAAGTCCGACTGAATAATGATCCGAAATATCAAATGTACGAATTCCGAATACTAAGATGCCGAATTTCAAAATTCCGAATACCATTACACCGACCAATAATATATCCGACTAAACAAAAGTCCGAAGCATCAGAATAACCTAACCTACAGTTTTCGGTTTTTGGCTTATGCTCCATTTTGTCAATTGTGTACATGCAAGCAAGCATCTTGACGCTCCGCTCGCTTCGCTCGCTCCGCTATACATGGTCACAATACAAACCTAGCCTAACCTACAGTTTTCGGTTTTTATTACAATTGTTAAAAATCATGAACTTTATATTACCGAATGTCAAAATTCCGATTATACAAAATCACGAACTTTATATTTCCGTATGTCAAAATTCCGAATTAGCAAAGTCATTTCGGATAACTAAAATTCGGATGTATTTATTCTTTTCGGGGTAAAAAATCATCGGGCTTTTGATTCTTCGGGATTATAAACATCTGAATATTAAAAATTTGGATTATTGATATTCGGTAAACTAAATTTCGTGCTTTACAATAATCGATATTTTATTGCAAAGGAAATATAAAATTCGCAATTTCGACAATCGGAAAAAGGAAATTCGGAATAACATATTACAAATTATTTGGGTGCTCCCCCCCATAACTACGTAACGAAAATGGCGGAATATGACTGTCCGCTCTGTTGTTTAATCAGTAAATAAACCCCAAGCGCCTATGTATATTTTTACAATTATTTAAGCTTTGACAATACAATTCCACCATCGAGATGATCTGATGGAGCCTCAAGGTGGTCATAGGAACTATGTATCTCATAGAATAACGCAATCCTACCAAGTTTTATTTCTTACTAGTCTCGGTGAGTAGTTGATAGATGTTTAATGTATGTGTAAAATACAGTCGGAAATAAAAGCTTGTCACAAAAATGAATTGTTTGATGGAATCTTCACTATCTTATTCGTGTGTATTTTCAACAGGTGGCCCAAAACGGGTTGGAAGCGATAGCTGCGCTGTCCGAGCGGCTCGGGCAGGACTTTTCTCACTTCGTGCCCGCCGTGTTGCCCCATATCATCGACAGGTGAGTCTGTGACCCACAGCCCACAGGTGGCCGAAGACCATTTGGAGGCGATAGCAGTACTGGAGCTCCTTGGGCAGGACTTTTCTCACTTCGTGCCCGCCGTGTTGCCCCATATCATCGATAGGTGAGTCTGCGACCCACAGGTGGCCGAAGACCGTTTGGAGGCGATAGCAGTACTGGAGCTACTTGGGCAGGACTTTTCCCACTTCGTGCCCGCCGTGTTGCCCCATATCATCGACAGATGAGTCTGTGACCCACAGCCCACACAGGTGGCCGAAGACCGTTTGGAGGCGATAGGAGTACTGGAGCTCCTCGGGCAGGACTTTTCCCACTTCGTGCCCGCCGTGTTGCCCCATATCATCGACAGGTGAGTCTGTGACCCACAGCCCACAGGTGGCCGAAGACCGTTTGGAGGCGATAGCAGTACTGGAGCTCCTTGGGCAGGACTTTTCTCACTTCGTGCCCGCCGTGTTGCCCCATATCATCGACAGGTGAGTCTGTGACCCACAGCCCACAGGTGGCCGAAGACCGTTTGGAGGCGATAGCAGTACTGGAGCTCCTTGGGCAGGACTTTTCCCACTTCGTGCCCGCCGTGCTGCCCCATATCATCGACAGGTGAGTCTGCGACCCACAGCCCACAGGCGGCCGAAGACCGTTTGGAGGCGATAGCAGTACTGGAGCTCCTCGGGCAAGAGTTGTTCCCACTTCGTGCCCGCCGTTTTGCCCCATATCATCGGCAGGTGAGTGCGACCCACTGCCCACTGGTGGTCGTTGGAGGCGATCGCGACGCTGTCAGAGCGGCTACCGGCTATCAGTACCGTCCGTAATGTCCAGTTTTCTTTAAGCAGTGATTCAAGTGGCTCCGACTTGGCACCGGCCGTGTGATTTTTAAAGTATTTTTTGTATGCACTTGTAGTTGTATGGAGGGAATAATGAGTGGGAAGAATACTGAGCGATACTGTAAGTCCTAAGCCTCACACTTTCTCGTCGTCCACTTAGCATTAGTAGAGTGACCTTTGCGACGTATGACATCATGCGTTCTCATTAGCGACCCGCCGGAGCGTGGCTTACGTCACAAACTAATGTTTACTGAAGGGCTGTCGCATGTACAGGCAACACGGTTAGAATATAACAATATCAAGTTTTCATCACATACTCACGCCTCGAACCATAACAGTCATAACAGAACAGATCAATCCGTTAGTTGACCTTTCAGCTCATCAGAATAAAAGGAGCTCCGCGTGACGGGGTTTTGCGAGTGTTCAAAAGCAATGGCCTAATGTTTCTAATTTATGACAATTTGGTCAGATACCAGACAATATTATACAAAAGCAGATTATAAGATCTAAATATTGTCACGAATAAGTACTTTGGAATAACATACAGTTAGCATTAGTAATAACCTTTCAGCTCATCAGAATAAAAAAAGAGCCCCGCGTGACGGGGCTTTAGCGATTGTTCAAAAGCAATGGCCTAATGTTTCTAGTTTATGGCCAATTGGTCAAATACCAGCAAATATAATACAGAAGCAGTTTATAAGATCTAAATGTTGTCACGAATTAATACTTTGGAATACGGTTAGCATTAAAACGTAACCTAACCTACGAGTAACCTCACAGAATGACATCATAAGTTCTCATTAGCGGCCCGTCGGAGCGTGGTTAACATTACAATAGACTTAGTAATGTTTACCGTTGGGCTGTCTTATCTCTAAATAACACGAGAATGACAAACGAATCATGCCATAAACAAAATAAAACGAACATAACAATTTTCGAAGTTGAAATTAATAGACTTAACCTGCAAGTAGGCTGAGGTCTCTTTTATTTGTTTGATTCTACCAGTGGTTCGGAAATATGACAACTGGTGAGAATCAGTTTGAGTTTCTTCATAAAGACATTTAAAACGATACGATAATGACATGAAAACTACACACAAGTTACGCACAAGTTAGTAACTTAAGCTTACTTTAGTCTCATAAGCCAGTGGATAAGATAATATTCTATGTTTGGAAGAGCGGGTCCTCCTGGCACATGTGCATAAATACCTACTATAAGGCCTCGGCCTTGTCTGTTTGAAACTGTCACTGGTTAAAATGAAATAGTTTTTGTTCCTTTTTTTAAGTATAAGTAGCATTAATTCAAAAGACAAACGTCTTCAGGTGTCGTTGTTAAAGTACTTCTTCTTCGGCATGTTTCGGTCCAACTTGTGGACCTTAATCATGAGCGTTCGTTCACGGCCGCGGAGGATCTCACAACGTAACAGGTCCAATAGTACTCGACGTTAACGACAAGTTGTTATATAATCTAAATATATTTGAGTCTGTTCTAATGAAGAGAAAATAGCCACAGAAACATCTGATACATTAATATAGATTTTTATCTAAAATTTTTGCTCATCCCACCCAATACATCCAATAGTAAACTAAATATTATGTTAAGATTATTTATATATGAAATGTTTTTCCAGGCTGGCGGACACGAAGGAAGGGGTCCGCCATATGGCGCGATTGTGCATCGCCGCCCTAGGGGAGAGCAGGGCAGCGCCCCCCCGCGCCCTACTAGCGCGCCTCACCCCCGCCACCCAGCACAAAGCGCCTCACACTAGAGAGGAGGCTGTGAGGACCATACAGACGTTACTTGACACGTGAGTATTATGGAGGGGATTACCCCCCGAGCCTGGCGCGTCTCACCTCCTCACAAGACCCCTAGAAGGCGGTTGGTTGTAAGGACTATCCAGGCGTTGTTAGATACGTAAGTATAATGCGAGGAACAAGGGGAGTCCTCCCCCCTCCCCGAATTAACTGAAGTGGGTGGGGGCTCCTCTTCGAGATAGACCTCGCTTCGCTCGTCGTCGAACCCATGACTCAACACAAAGCTTCTCCCACTGAAGAATTAGCTGTAAGGACACGTGAGATTATGCAAGGATTCGCTTCGCTCGTCGTCGACCTTGCCACTGAAGGTATGTGGATTATTTAGGTCAGGAAATCAGTCAATGGAACTGTAACAAATGTGCCAAATCGACTATTGTTATATAAAGTTGTTAAAACGGTTGTTGAAAAATAACACGATATCTTGGTTTCAACTTCACGTTCGTTTCCAGAACTGGAAACCTATTCAACTGAAGTGAGGTGATATCGCCGAAACGGTTCACTGCAGCAATGGGAGATGTCTTCAATCTCCTGGACTGGAAATAATTTGACGTTAATGGTCACTCAATCAGGTGTTACGACATCTCTTTTTACCCGACTGCATTACAGAAGGAATTAATCTGATAAATAATGAATATTATAAATGAATTAATCTTATTACAGTCACGGCGCGCAAGAATTACAACTTCGTGCAGCGGTACCGAATCTCGCCGCTCTGCTGGGCGACCCTAGCAGCGCAGTGCGAGACGCCGCCATGCAGTTGTTGGTCGACATGTACAGACATGTTGGTAAGTTGTGTTAGATAGGCCAAACATTTTCAAAAAAAATATTGTAACGGACTATTTGGAGGGCACTGAATTGAAAAATATTTTTTATCATATTTTTTTGTATGTTTGTATGTGTCGCTGTGACTTCATCGCGCCAAATCCGCTAAACGGATTTCAACTATTTTTGGTACACGGGCAGCTATCTTCAGATGGTTATAGCATGCTTTTTACCCGACTATGCTAAAGAAAAGAGGGGTTATAACTTTTTCTCCTTCGCGAACAAAGTCGCGGGGGCCTTCGAGTTTTAGAATAAACACCTGTAAAGGAAAGTTTCCATATAGCTCCAATCAGCTATGGTTTAGGAGTTCCTCGTATTCGTTGATTTTTTTTAATAGTTGTAACAGAGAACTGACACGCTCAACAGAATTCCAAAAAACTGTCTATTGAAGGGGATTGCGTGTAACTTATCACTCTTATGAGTTGTGACGAAATGGACACATCCAATAGATGCCTGTACCCGAGACGTACTAAAACTGGGTTGCAATCGGTCGAAAGTACTGGGTCTAATTACACGTGAATTAAATGTCGATTTTTATGGTAACATTCTACTTCCACAGGTGAAAGACTGAGATCTGACCTGAAGAAGAAGGAGCTGGTGCCGGCGCAGAAGCTGGCGCTTCTAGAACAGAAGTTCGACGAGGCCCGCGAGGCGGGCTTATTGTTACCCACAGGTACTTTCATTAATAAACTGACTACAGTTACATTTTTCTAGCAATCCCTTTTTGACAGCTGTCATGCCAGTACATTAACGCCTTCGCGCCATTGCGATATTGTACTGGGATGACGGCTGTCAAAAAATGGTCGCTAGAAAAATTAACTGAATAATTCACTGTGCATGTTGAAGTTTAATTAAAAACCTAGTATACAGTCTGTGAGCATTTAGAATATAATTCGGGCTCTAAAATAGCTTTCGATTATTGCCAGAAGCACGCGAATGTAATAAATTACTGTACTTTGCATAAACTATTAACAACAAATTGAAAAAGTTATGTTAAAGTTAAACAACAGTGCATAATAAGCCTTACATGATTAGATTATATTTATTTTCCGATTATTGACGTTTTTTACATAGGACTTAATGCTATATTATAATGGTAATTATCAATCAAATATTAGAACTTGTATAAAGAAGTTCTAATATACCTTTATTTAAGTCTCCATACTAACATAGTTATGTAAATCTCTCTATTACTAACAATCTATGGATCAGTCCGAAATAAGTGATTTATTTAATTTTATTTAGTTCATTACAGATGTATACAGAGCTGGAAATTACCCCATCAAAATAATAACAGCCTTTAAATTCTTTAAAATAATTGATGGATATTATTTGCTTCACATACTTCCAAATTGTCTCTTGCCGTGATCATTTACGCGTAATATCCAATTTTATCGAATTATAGCCAAATCTTATTCTTAGCGCCACGGACATTACTATATCCACTTCCAGTCTCTTCGTGGTTGCCAAAATATCCATTTCCTGTTTCAGCGAACGCGGGCGCCGACGAAGCGGATTTCGTATCCCGTACGGTGGCGCGGCGCAATTTCGCCATACCGACGTCAGCGCGCTCGCGTGACGGGGACTATTCTGGACCCCCCACGCCTGGTCAGTATGAATAAAAAAACGACTAGTACAAAGACATTACTTGTCATAGAAATTGTAAAATGTATGTTCTTTTTGCTGGAATCTAGAACACTACCTCTTTTTAATAGCGCAATTGTTCTTGATTATCTGCAAAAAGAATACAAAATTTCACTACTTCGAAGAAACATTTCATTCCTTTTTTTTTAAACTCGCCAAGTAATTATTTAATTTATTCATTGCAATGGACAACATTTCAAAGTGCACACTTAACTTTTTTTTCCCTAAATTATAATACTTTACATTAAGTAGTGTAAGCCATAATCATAACATTAATCATAATGAAATGTCGTCAATTTAAAATTCATCACAATTTCTAACTGGTTAATTTTAACCTTATTTTAGAGCTCTAACTTCTGCTCAAGCTGATCTAACGCATAACTTCTCTTTTCCTAACATGTTCACCGCGGGGCCGATCACCGTTAACCGACTGCGCATAAACAACGTGGGATCACATTAATATCCTAATCTTATTTATACATTCCAAACATCTTCCATTTTAACTTGTGATTTGTCATTATTTTTTATCATTTGTTCCTTCTATATCTTATACATTATTTCTGGTTTTAACGAACTGATTATAAATCTAATTGGGTCAAATATTTATTCTTATAATAACGCAACTTATATTTAAACATATGATTCGATATTTCTTACACTTTTTCTGCTATATACATATGAATATATATTTTTTGTATCACACCATTAAAACTTTAAATTTTAATTCAAATTTAATAAATTATCATTATAATATCTGGATACCTTGAATTCATTCATCTATTTATAATTTACTGTACTGTTTTTATAATTTATCTATCCTAATTCTCGTCTATATCTCTTATTTTCTTTCATCCATATCATATGTATCGTTATATAAATAGCGTGCGAAGTGCCAAAGAGAACAGTTCCTGGATTATATAGTTTACCGTCGGCGAATAGAAAACCGCCGCCGCCAACGAAACTCAATAGTGCTACGAGTGGTAAGTTTTAGAAATAACACCGTAATCAACTTTTTAAAACCTATATAGTTCCATCTTTCGCCTATATCATTAGTATGTTAATAGCCTACATTATTAGCTAGTAACTTTGTGACTATTGTCTCCTGCGTTACGGGACAGATATAAAATGCACACCTCTGAAAAACTTAATGTTCCCAACTGAGTAAAAATACATCATGGAACCAAAATAGTATTTTAGACCCTTTACAAGGCGAGCCATGGAGCCTTATTGTATTATTTAACTTTCAGTATCATCAGGAGCTATGGGCGGCGGCGGCGGTGAGGCTGGCGCGGTGTCGTGCGAGGCCTTCGAGGCCGCCTTCGTCGCGACCGCGCCCGCTGCCGTGTACGGCGTGCGGGGGCTGGACGACCTGTGCCGCCACGCGGCCGCGCTGCTGGGGGACAAGGCTGCCGAGTGGGAGCGCAGGGTTGACGCCGTGAGTATCCGACGCATAGGTAGCTCGAATATCCATCCGGTGATGTATAGGTTTGTCCAATATCCATCCACTGTTAGTTATGACTAGGGTTGGATAGCCTCCAAGCTAGGACAAATCGGGGGAATCCCGGACGGATGTCAACGCTAGGTATGAGTTATATCCACTTTCTGCATTAAGTGTAGATCTACTATATTCACCCGTTCAAATTATAGTACTATGTATATATACTTGTTACCGAGTATAGATTTTCCTATATCCTCCTATTATTAAAGTGTATCGTGTGTAGTAGTGAACATCGATTTCTACTATACCCATTTTCTTATACATCCACCTTCAGATCTTATCGATTTACTAATTATAGGTCTTTACTATACGTAGTATACGTACTACTGTGTATAATTTTCAACTATATTCACAGTTAACATGTTCCCTGTCCGGGTGCCCCCAATGGTGCTGCTTGCGTCCATGCCTCCACTGTGGAGTCATTGTTATACAGGACGCGCATTTGGACTTAAGACATTGTCAGATAGTTTTGTACGCGGACAGTAAATGTGTCAAGTAAAGGCGGATAGTATATCCATCCTATGTACGAAGTGTTTATACGCGATTTAGAAAAAAGAAACAAATATCGGAGGGCAATTAAACTCATTTTAATAAGAAATAATAATTTAATCCAATTCTAAATTTGTACTTGTACTGCAGAGCAAAGTTACCCTTCTGTCGTACAAACATATGTGGTGGTCACGTTTCTCTGCAACTGACTGTAAATATTTTTTTTCTTTGTTATATTACAGCTAAAAAAGATTCGTTCGCTATTGACTGCGAACGCCCACGTGCAGTACCCGACGGAGTTCGCGGCGCATCTGAAGGAGCTCTCCGTGCCGTTTCTAGTCGTCATCAAGGATCTGAGGAGTCAGGTATGTCGCTTCCATTCTTTAAATACGATGGTACAGACTCACTGAAGATTCGTTCGTTGCTCACGCATTGAAATAATCCGTGCCGTTTCTAGTCGTTATTAGAGGGCTGAGGTATTTCGGATATCCAATAATCATAAGTGTAGGTCTGTTTTATATCCATGATCCTATATGGTGGATATCGGACTTATATCTCGAATTTCAATGTGAATATTTGTGTTGGTAAAGACTCAAGTAATTTGAGTCTTCATTTTTGAGACTCGACTTAGTTTTATAGACTCTAGTCATTTAATCGAACCTTGAGTTCTTTTCATAGTGTCGGGGACTTGAGTCTTCAATAGGGACTCAAGTTCTCTATAGAGGACTCGAGTCTTCTATAAAGACTTGAGTGTTATTGTTTACACCTAAGTCTTTTTGAACAACTGAGTTATGATTAGAGCTCAAATGTACTTGTAGGGATACATGAGATTACGCTACCTAGGGCCCGTTTCAAAAACTCTGAAGTCTCTTTTTAGGGTTCCTTAGCCAAAATGGCAAAAACGGAACCCTTATAGTATCGTCATGTCCGTCCGTCCGTCCGTCCGTCCATCCGTCCGCCCGTCCGTCCGTCCGTCAAATTTATTTCGAAGCAATTTAGCAAAAATCCGAAGAAAAATAGGTAATGACAGTTTTTTATACCCAACTAGATTCCTTCTACAACGTAAAAATTTAAATGTATATATTATCTCTTTGAAAGAGTGCTCACAAATCTGAGAAGAGGACTACCTATGACTTACTCTACCATGCAATTCCTTTGAGGTTTCTAACCTTATCTGAAATATGAAATTCAAGTATATAGGTAAAAAAGGAAATTAAAAAGTGAGTCTTCCTCATAGGACTCAAGTCTTTTCAAAAAAGACTATAGAAGATAGGATAGCTGGAGTCTTTTCGAAAGCTTGAGTTGTGATTTAAGGACTCTAGAAGACTCGTAAAAGGACTTGACTCACGACTCAAGTCTTTTAAGCTCGAAGTCCCGTAAATATGAGTCGAGTTCTTAAAATGAGAAGTTCAAAAACTTGAGTCTTTACCAACACTAGTGAATATAGGTTTTTTATATCCATCCGTCTAGTATATACATTCGGTGATGAGGTCTGTTCAGGTGGCCAACCGCTGCTAGATATGTATGTTTGTACAGTTGTACACCCTAATATAATGGTACAGTCGCCATCGGATATATCGAAGCCAACGAGGTGGTCACAAATTATGGATTCACAATCTGAAATAATTGTTTTTGTTCTTATATCTGAACACAATCTAGGAGTTTGAGTGCATGTTCATGATATTTTTGACCACCCTGTTGTGTACAGATATATTTGAAGGCGACTGTACAGATTTACTAAAGATTACCGGGACACGGTTCTTATAAGAAGGCCTGTGAAATGTACATAAGTTGATTAAAAAAATACATATTTTGGTTTTTTCTTCTATTAAAATTTTACTTATTACTTATTGGAGAACTACGCATAGAGTTTATATTTAGAAAAATATGTAAGGTAGACTGAGTACTGATATCGTAAGATAAGAATTATTTAGAGAATACCGGCCAAGTGAAAGTCGAACTCCCGCACTGAGGGCCTACGGAACCCTAAAAATAACTGACTATTAAATTTCTATCGGCTTTCTTCTCAACAGTGGTCTCCTCTTGGGGAATGCCGGTAGACTCACACTTGTAAAGGTGCCCTTGCGGCCTACTTACAGTCAATATCATTATTATATTACTTCATTATTAATGGATTATAGTTCCTTTGCTGTTCCGCGAACTTGTGTCTTGGTTAGATGTGACAATAAATTGTGCTCACATGCGCATATTTTCATGCAGTTTCCATAAAAAAATACGCATGCAAATACAACAAACCAACACCAAACAGTATAATCCTCGACACGTGTTTCGCCTCTCTACGACGCATCATCAGGAGATGCAGGAGATGTTGACGGTCCGGCGTCCACTCGAGAAAAATCTCCTCGTATTTTTCTCAAAGGAACTATAATCCATTAATCTAGTATGGAATTCCGCAAAGTAACGCCTGAATCTATCAATTATTTACTTCATTATAACTATTAAATGTGCTTCATCCAAATAAAGGCGAAATAGTTACTTGATTCGTGCCAACCGTTGTTTAAATAATATGACAAAAGAGCTAGAAATTGATATTTTTAATTGCTCAATTCCTTATGTGAGGCGTAATTTGGCGAGAAGCTGCCTTGAATGAGACTATTAAGATTTATCTTTTAGTGTACTTACTAACCTTTTTTTTCATCGTCTGCAGGTAGTTGTTTGCTCATTAATAAAAGATGTTTACGATCGTGTTATTATTCAACCAGTTACTGTTTGTTACCATTAAACAACCCTTTTGTTTTATGTATGGTATTTTGGTGCTTGAGTAGGTATGTAACGTAACGTTTGTGCGTATTGTTTAACTTAATGTTAAATACTATCATGTTGCTATAAGTGTGATCCTGTAATTGGCTAGCTATTACTATTTAAGAAAATATATATAAATAAATATCATAGAGCACACGCATTTTACAAACTCACCGAAATGTTTCCCCATTGTAGGCGCGTTGATCTCCTTTTGTAATTTGCCTTTTAAGTGAGGGTGGATGGAAGTCGGAGTGGTGAGTGCCCAGTGTGGGCGCACGAGGGGAAGGGGCCCGCGGGGAGGGGACCAAAAACGCTGTCACCATTGGCTAGCGGAGTCAGTCGAGTTACGATATTTAATTTCACCCCATATTTTACACCCATTATTCCAGTTACAGAAATACTTAGCTTCTTTTTGTAATTTTTACAGGTTGTCAGAGAAGCCTGCATCACGATAGCTCACATGGCGAAAGTGCTGAAGAATAAACTTGAACAGTTCAGCCTCTACATTCTCCAAGAGCTGATCAACTTGATACAGAACGCTGCCAAGGTAATATAGATGTGGGGATGAGTGCATGGAAACACATTAGGGTTTTAATTGAATTGCCCTGGGACTGATGACCCCAGAATAAGGCTAAACCCTTACCTGATATGCTGGGGCTCTGCTGGGTTCGAATATTTTATCCCTAGCTGCTCGTGGGAACGCAAATGGCGGCGATGTGGTTCGCAACCCATCACGTCTCGGTCCCAGCGAGAGCGAAGAGTGGGCTATGGAGAGCCGCCTTGCTACGTTAAATGTGATATTCTGTGTGTGAATGAGAGAAAGCGAAAGGGTTGTGACAGCACAAATTGAAGAGATTAATGAATGTTGATGAAGCGGCAGTTGTATGCCAGGACCATAGCAAGTGGAAGGAGGTAGTCTCTGCCTACCCGTAATGTGAAAAAGGCGTGATTGTATGTATGTATGTACAGTCACCAGCATTAATATCTGCCACAACAAAGCGCGCATAAATATCTGTCACGACTCTATTTATAGGGGCGTTAGGACGTGTCAGATATTTCCGCCCGCTTTGTTAAGGCAGATATTGATGCTGGTGACTGTACAGTCATCATGAAATAGTTTAGAGCATCTGATATGTCGTCACGTATATTTACGTTTTTAAACCTTTGAGCGCCAAAGACGGCAAATCCCGTATATAAACTGCTCAAAACAATATAGGGGCCACTAAAAATTTTGATCGTAACGTGAAAATGTATATTAGTTGGTAAAATTTATTTTACATACTTTGCAGCTAAAAGGCTTTTGTTTAGCTAATAATAGATGAATTAAATAGTCAATTGTTTTACTTTTAATCGAGATAATATTAGTTTATTGTAACCACAAAAACTGAACAGAAATTCTCCGCGCAACAGTGGGCCCGTATATTGTTTTGAGTAGTATATATATGCCGACCAAATTTCATGGTTCAAAAACTCCGAATATAATATGAATAACTCGTTCTGCATTCACCATTTTATATTTCAAGATTTTTTACAATTTTTGGCCTTGGCGTCTGGGTCACGTATTACGCCGCTGCTTGGCGGTCAAAATCTCTCTCCCCCCTGTCTCTCTCTTTCTTAGCTAATCCCACATTACGCCATGAAATTTTCTTTAAACTCTAAATCTTTTGTGCCGTGTTGGGCGCTGAAAATAGCGAAGATAGTCATAGTAAAATATGGTGATTTTCATTAATCCAATATACAGGTTGAATCCTAAATCGTGAACAGAAATACTTTTTTTGAAGTCCGACCCGACACCGGCCCGACAGGTACTTAGAGTGATGAAAAGAAATAACATAATCTTTTTGCGGTACAAAAAATATTTCCTTGGTTATCTCATCATAGCTCATGGTCACCCTACTTTTTTACGCATTTGACACATGGTTGACAAGTCACTACAAGCTAAGTAGGATGACCAAAAGAAAATGTGTGTGAGACCGGAAAAGCTTTTAACGGTTAAAAATAATATTAAATGTTATTTAATTGCCATCACAATCAGATATTCTAAATCTACAAAATAAGTAAGGTCAGGTCGGGTAAGGGAAACATAATTTATTTCGTGGGGATTCATGCAAGTGGCCTAAATCTATTTCCATTGACACATATGTCTGTTTTCAGTATCACACTTACAACGTTTTTCAAAAGTACATCGAGAACTAATATTTCTGTTCACGTTTTAGGATTCACCCTGTACTATACATCAATGAAAATAGAGGTGGGCCAATTGCATGTATTCTCTTTCCCCACGAAATAAACATTAATATTTCTGTTGACGATTAAGGATGCATCATGTATATATAGTATACCTGAATCCTAACATAACATTGACACATATGTCAGTTTTCAGTATTACATTTACGATGTTCCTCAAAAGTACATTGAAAAATAATATGTCTGTTCACGATTTAGGATTCACCCTGTATTACCTTGTGTACTATATTATAAACATTTTCCCCACAGGTAGTATCATCGGCCGGTACAGTGTGCGTCCGCTACATCGTCATATACGTGCACTGCCCGCGTCTCGTGCCAGTTATAGCCACGAACCTCACCAGCAACAAGTCCAAAGAGATACGGTCTACATTGAGGTTTGTACTTTTTGTAACTGAATAAATTGTTAGTCGTAGAGTAGTATTATCATTGTCACTGTCAAGTCAATTCCTTACTTAGTTCCCAATTAACGTATTACCCAACAAATTAAAAAAATATGGGCCAAACTGTCTATCTCGCTTGGGTGTCTTACGATTTCATTCCATTAATTCGGTCTAACATTACAAAGTAGAGCGTGGCGAAACGAACTTGAAGTTAATCTTCGAGTAAATCGTTAGCGTAAACTTATACTGGGGTAGCCACTCTCGTGTAAAAAATGTTTGTTAAAATCGACCCTAAATAGTATATAATATGCATAGATTAGAATCTATTGGTACCTGTAACATTGAACAGAGCCTTAAATCATTAAGTTTCAAAATGTTTTTTTCGTTGCAGCGAAATTCTAGTGCTCATGTTAGAGAAATGGTCGTCTCCGGCCATCGAGAAGCAACTGCCGGTAGTCAGAGACGCGATCCGTCGCGCCTGCATAGACGCTGATAGCACAGCCAGAACCTACGGACGGAGGTAACTTCACTCTAACATAACCTAACATGTTGTTAGAGAAATGGTCGACTCCGGCCATCGAGAAGCAACTGCCGGTAGTCAGAGACGCGATCCGTCGCGCCTGCATAGACGCTGACAGCACGGCCAGAACCTAGGGACGGAGGTAACTTCACTCTAACATCACATGTTAGAGAAATGGTCGACTCCGGCCATCGAGAAGCAACTGCCGGTCGTCAGAGACGCGATCCGTCGCGCCTGCATAGACGCTGACAGCACGGCCAGAACCTACGGACGGAGGTAACTTCACTCTAACAATATCTAACATCACATGTTAGAGAAATGGTCGACTCCGGCCATCGAGAAGCAACTGCCGGTCGTCAGAGACGCGATCCGTCGCGCCTGCATAGACGCTGACAGCACAGCCAGAACCTACGGACGGAGGTAACTTCACTCTAACATAACCTAACATGTTGTAAGAGAAATGGTCGACTCCGGCCATCAAGAAGCAACTGCCGGTCGTCAGAGACGCGATCCGTCGCGCCTGCATAGACGCTGACAGCACAGCCAGAACCTACGGACGGAGGTAACTTCACTCTAACATAACCTAACGTGTTGTTAGAGAAATGGTCGACTCCGGCCATCGAGAAGCAACTGCCGGTCGTCAGAGACGCGATCACGTATTAAGTTGTCAAGTAGTTAACTAAATTTCAACTTAATTTTAAGCGACTTAAAGCGTGTAAATAATTAATTTAGTTATAAGTTACAAGTTAAAATTTAGCGTGCAAGTAAACTAGTAAATAAAAAAATTGACTATATTTCTGTTAAGCGGGTGGGTGTGAATTATAACTTGATACGTTTGGACAGTCACAATTTAGTTAGATATTACTTAAGTTTATAAGTTTGACGGAGCAGTCGCATTCAACATTAAACTTTAGACAATAAGTAATTAAAGGATTCTTCTGACATTCGTAGTGCTTTCAAATACTCCTGTTTATCTTCTCCGGCTAGCTCATTAAACAAAGTTGTACTTGCGCCATATTCATTTCTCCTGCTTATCCAGTTTCTCATTCACAGTCTCGCCGGTGCTCTCGTTTCCCTGACTATTTCATCCTTGAACTCGTCTAAAACTTCGCTTAGTACGAATTTATGACTTAAGCGTCCATCTCGGGCTAACTAAAGAGCTTAACTAATTCGAACTTGTAAACGCTTGCTTAAAATTAAGTGGCTTAAAATTTAGTTAAAATTCAGTTAACTACTTGACAACTTAATACGTGTGAACCGGCCTTTAGAGACTACCACTACGCAGTGTGTAAAACATGGAGAAAAAAACCGCGCTTACTTATGTTTAGTAAAACATTCTCAATGTACAGACATATCAGTTATACAACTTTATAGTATAGTCCAAACTTACATCTGTGGAGCAAGATTATTTAATTCTTATTCAAACTTTGTTGCACAAAACAAAAGTAACTACAATGGTGGATTGAATGCCAAATGACATTCCTACCAGTCAACCATAGGGCCAAACAGAGAGCATTAGGTTTTGTCGTATACATTTTTTCAGATGTGACCGTAAAGAAGTCTTGAATTTTAAATATATTTAATTTTTATTATTTGTTTAATTGACCGATACAATATGTCCAACAGAGCGTACTGGGCGTACAAGCGAGCGTTCCCCGCCGACGCGGAACAGCTGTTCGCCCGACTGGACGCCGCCGCTCAGAAGCAACTGGAGCGAGAGAGGAACGTGGGCAGTGTCGACAGCCTGCAACACGTCGGCACGGGTGAGTCATAGCACCCGTCCGCCCGGCTGGACCATACGGGATTGTCCACCTAGCTGGACGATACGGGATTGTCCACCCGGCAGGACCATACAGGATTGTCAACCCGGCTGGATAATATGGGATTGTTCACACGGCAGTACGGTACCGGATTATCCACCTGGCTGGACAATATGGGATTGTCCACCCGGCTGGACAATACGGGATTGTCTACCCGGCTGGACTATACGGGATTAACCACCCGGCTGGGCAATATGGTATTGTCCACCCGGCTGAACAATACGGGATTGTCTACCCGGCAGGACGATACGGCATTATCCACCCGGCTGGACAATACGGGATTGTCTACCCGGCTGGACGATACGGGATTGTCTACCCGCTGGACTATACGGGATTAACCACCCGGCTCGACAATATGGGACAGTCTGCCTGGCAGGACGATATGGAATTGTCCACCCGGCTGGACAATACGGGATTGTCTACCCGGCTGGACGATACGGGATTAACCACCCGGCTTGGCAATATGGGGTTGTCCACCCGGCTGAACAATACGGGATTGTCTACCCGGCTCGACAATACGGGACAGTCTGCCCGGCAGGACGATATGGGATTGTCCACCCGGCTATACGATACGGGATAGTCCACCTAGCTGGGCAATACGGGATCGTCCACCAGGTTGCACGATACGGGATTGTCACACAGCTCGCCCGGAACATTAGACAGAAGCAACTAGAGGCCGAGGGGAACGTCCACTCGGCTGGACAATTAGGATTTTAAGTTCAGGGGGTCAATTCATTTATTTTCGTTCCTTTTGGTTTTAGAGATTCAGATTTATTTTGGATTCCAATGTAACTTACATTACCGGTATACAGAAATTTAGAAAACGACATCAATAAAGGGTTTTAATAAATCTCATTTTAAATGGAAAATTGATAGAATTTTTTAAATCTGCACTCGGAAAAACCTAGGCAGCAACATTCAATTTTTAAAAAAACATCTGTCATCAAACACATACTGTTAAAAAAGTGAGATCAGCACCTACAAAAACCTAGGCAACGGCACTTATGCCAACTGTTTAATAAAATGATGTCAGCCATTCTAAAATCATCTTTAATCTTCTTTCGTTAACGATGGAACTTTGGGTGTAAGAACTTTTCCATGAAATTGGTAAAAAAAAATTCTCATTGAGGTTACCGTAGTTTACTGATTATATTTGTTACTCACGTCGTAAAAATCGAGTACTGCTCGACATGTGTCAGTCCATTCCGCGGACCTTAGTTATGAGACACGAGTAGACTCCGATGTCCGCCTCGCACCTTGGTCTGTTTCCTTCTTGAAATTGATTGTATTATGATTGTTACAGAACGCCGAGCGATCACCAGTCCACGCAGCCCGTCCGTCAGTGTGTCAGGTTTGTGCCCGCATTAGTAGCTCGCACGCTTGTTGATCAAATAGTAATTGTCGCATGATGCATTCATTGTATACAGTACACAAGTGCTTGAGTGATTCCACGGTCGTATCAACCGCCGTCAGTCGGTCGTATCAACCGTCGGCCAAGCAGCAGACTTTCATACATCTTTATACTGTTTTAAAAGTTCTTGTCATAATAGGTTACATTTTCGCTGATGCTTTTCTTAACTAAATATCAAAATACCGTAAAAACTATATCAAAATGTGAAATTAAAATCAGCCATGAAATACGCATAATATAGGCATTTTAAACTAGTAATTAGACAGAGAGCTCCGATATGCACTGTTACGTCACAGTGCACTCAAGCCATATAAACTCCATATTAAATTCTGTTTTGCAAGAAAGATGTAGAATAAAATGTTTCAATCGATCAAATAATGCTTTATTCAAGTAGGCCCAGTTACAAGCACTTTCGAATTGTCAGTTACAATGAGAGAAGTGTTTACTGGGAGAGATACAATATGATCCAACATTTGTTGCAAGGATTAGGGAAAACCCAGAAAAACCTAATCAGCACCTCTAGCACAACTGTGATAAGCGACTCTTTCTCGCGCGACAAAGATTGCCTGTCTCTTTCCTTTCAATACAGTGCGAGAAAGACGGGTGATGCTATGTCTCGCGACAGGCGTAGTCGCGGAGAGTTGTGCTAGACCGGCTGATCATTAAACTTAAGTATAATATTATTGATAAAAATTATCATTTTAAAAAATAAAATAATTATTAAGATAAATCCCAAATGGATAGTCAATAAAAAAGAAAAAAATATTTAGAATGTGTTTGATGGCTTATATCTTGGTCATTTTTATAGCTATTCAAAAATTTAATTATTATTTTTTTGTCTACTGTTTGTTACATGAATGAGCTTTTAATAAAGCAAATATAAAAATTCATGCATAGTCCCTATTGGGATGTTGACAATTTTTCACAAGTTTTTTCTGTGGTATATTCTAGAACGAGCTCTCAATAATAGAAACATTAGTGAAAAAACTACTTCTCATAAAAACTCACCGAGACACAACAATGTTAAAATCTCATTTTGGGACTTTCCCATACAATGCTTCATACTAAAGCCTAGGAACGTGTGACGTCACACGTTCCTACCTTGTATGGTAAAATTAAGAACTTTGTTCTGCAGCATTGTTTATCGAAACGGTTTGATCACATTTTTTGCAATTTATTAGTGGATGACTCCACTAGCGTTATTATTATAAACAAAGATCAGAAACAAATGAAAAAAAAAATCGACGATACTGGACTTGAACCAGTGCCTTGAACCGGACCGGGGCAGCACGCTCCACCATCTGAGCTAATCGTCCATCTGAGCTATATGGACGATTAGCTCAGATGGTAGAGCGTGCTGCCCCGGTCCGGCTCAAGGCACTGGTTCAAGTCCAGTATTGTAGAATTTTTTTTTCATTTGTTTCTGATCTTTGTTTATAATAATTTTATGGGTTATTCAATGGTATTATTAGTTATTAATATTTCCACACTTTAAAAAACAGGCTTAGTGCGAGTCAGACTCGCGCACCGAAGGTTCCGTACAAAATATACGCTATAAACAACCGTATCTATGAAAATGCAGTGTTAGTAGAACCCTGCTCCAAAGCAGAATGTACGCGGTGTTCGATCATTCTATATTGGATACTGATATAGACACAGACATAAAATTTTACTGTTTTTAGTATTTGTTGTTATAGCGGCAACAGAAATACATCATCTGTGGAAATTTCAACTATCTAACTATCACGGTTCATGAGATACAGCCTGGTGACAGACGGACAGACAGACAGACGGACGGACAGCGGAGTTTTTGTAATTCTAATACCCTTTTACCCTTGAGTACGGAACCCTAAAATTTTATAAAATAAATATACTTAAAAAAATACCTAGGTATGATAGTAGAGTCGTGTGTACATATTATTGAACTTTTAGTGTGTATTTATTTATCTTTTCCCTTAATATTACATCCACCTATCTAGTAGGCCAGAACTTAAATATTTCAATTTTCGTACATTCAGATCATATAAATAGTAAAGTTTAACGCAACTTCGTCAGCGGAGGAGAAAACAATTATAACCCTCTTTTTCTTTAGCGTAGTCGGATAAAAAGTATCCTATAACTATCTGTGGATGACCAGCCACCAAAAGCAGTTGAAATCGGTTCAGTCGATTTGGCGTGATGAAGCCACAACGACACACATAAAAATACAGAATACCGAAAAAAAAAAACGATTCAGTGACCCCTCCCCCCCTGCTAATAGTCCGTATCAAACTTCTTTTTTTCTTCCATGTACAGACATTTCATTTTTACAACTTTATAATAGTATAGATTAGAATTGAATTATAGAAATAATCTTATAGTTAAAGTTTTAACCTTTTATTTGCCAATGCGCCTTTATGATACATCGTGTACAGTTAAAAACAAAGATCCTGGCAATCTGAGAACCTCTTTTATTCCTCTTATTCAAACATCATTCATGCAATATGGTAAAGTTAAAAAAAATCGCGACTTTTTTATACGAGGTGACTGAAAGGTTGATCTTAATTTGAAATTTTAATTAATAATCATAACTTTGTCTTTAATTTTTAATAATCTTTTCAGTTCATATGGACCCATTTGATGCAAGAATTCTAAATGACCACTGAATGCATGAATTGTAACAGAAAATTAGCAAATATCGCGGCGAAAAATCAAGATTTTTTACAGAAAAAACAAAACCCGTTAATCGATGGAATAATTTACTTTTAATGACATTTTAATTCAGATCACTTCAATTCTCCTTTTAAACGGCTATTTAAAAAGTTAAGTAACTTTTTTTTTTACTTTTAATCGAGACGCATTGTTTAAAAGAAGTCGTAATTTTTAATATTATCATTTGCATGAAGATTTTGCTTTTGACCAAGGACAATTAAATCAAGAGAACTGTTAATACGGTAGTTTCCTGGGTAAAAAAATATTATTCTACATAGTCTGTCAGTTAGCTTAAAAAAAAATGACACGTATTTGTACTTTTGTCAATCAAATAAAAAAAGACAAAGATAAAGCGGGTCAAAGTTTGGGTGTGGGGGCGCATGAGGTCACGCCGTAAGAAAAACGGTCGCACGGCGTGACGTCACGGGGCACTTTAACGGGCTATATCGTCATAATTTTTTAACCCCCGACAAAAAAGAGGGGTGTTATAAGTTTAACGTGTCTGTGACTCTACGTATCTGTGTATCTGTCTGTGGCATCGCAGGCCATACGGATGGACCGATTTGAGTGCGGTTTCTTTGTGTCATAGATAATTTTATCCCAAGTGTTCTTAGCTTCGTTTGATGAAAATCGGAGCACTCGTCTCCAAGATATTCAGCTTTTAGTGGAACAAGTGGGGGGGTTTTAAATTTTTTAAATTTTCTATAGTTATTTAATTGACAAAAGAAAAAATACGTGTCCAATATTTTATGTTAATCTAAATGACGGATTAATTATATTGTTTAGGACACAAGCCTATTTTTTTGTTTTTACAAATATCATGATAATAATCACAATTTTTGCAATTTAGTAGTGGATCACTTCACTAGCGTTATTATTATAAACAAAGATCAGAAACAAATGAAAAAGTTTTTCGACGATACTGGACTTGAACCAATTTTGTTCTTGACAAGAACAGATGACAAAATTCGTCGACTACTGGTGTGGACGATTAGCTCAGATGGTAGAGCGTTCTGCCCCGGTCTGGCTCAAGGCACTGGTTCAAGTCCAGTATCGTCGATTTTTTTTTTTCATTTGTTTCTGATCTTTGTTTATAATCACAAGCCTATTGCCAAAATTTGGATCGTGCTCTCACCGCAAGCGGATATCCAGTATAAAAACTAGATGGCGGTTTAAAATTAAACTTAACGGTTTTATAATTTAACTAGAAGGCGCCCGCAACTTCGTTCGCGGAGGAGAAAAAATCATAACTCCTCTTTATTTCATTAACATAGTCGGGTAAAAAGTATCCTATAACCAGGGGTCGGACAAAAAGTGCGGATGACGTCAAACCATTTATAGGATGATTTCAAATAGTATTTTTGATTTTCATAAACAATTATCATTTATCAACCTCTTTATTAAACGATATCGCCACTTGAAATGAGTAAGTACGTTTTTGACTGACACATTGTCAATCAGATGAACAATAAACTGACTTCGTTATTGTTTAGCTATTGCATTCTCGATTATATTTAGCTAAAATTTATATTTACTAATGTATGAAAAAACGCTGTACAATGTCATCTTTACTCGAATATTGTGGCAATTTTCCGTTTTTGGAGAAACGTGTCAAACACGTATACTGCTCTTATTGTATTCAAATACGAAAAGATATCGGGCAAACCTATATTCATGTTACAGTACAGTAGATGAGACAAAGACCGTTTGCAACAAAATGTTGCTAATGTCCACATTGGTGCTCTTAGAGAGCATAATGCAAGCAGATCTCATGTAATTGATTCTAAAGTTCTCGACTGTACAAACAACGTCACCATAAAAGATTTAGCTCTCAACTCATTCAACATTATTTTAAATTAATACTTACTTTGTTACTACATGTTACACGGAATTTTGAAGACAAACATCAACATCACACATCCTGTGTGCAAGATTAGATACGTCATTTTTACGTCATCACGCAAAATCGGCTGAAAAGATTTCCACAATTTTTGGTACACGGGTAGCTGGGTATCTCCAGATGGTTATAGGATACTTTTTACTCGACTACGCTGAAGACTGTGTGACGCTTGCAAAGTTTAATAATTTTAAATAATAATTCTTATACATAGATGGCGTTGTAAATATGGCGCGCCTTTTTCAGGACGAATTTTTGTATGGCAATTGGCAGTCCTCTTGTTTTAATGACTGCTTTTGACTGTAGGCATTGTCACATATACAATGCTATTGTATGAGTTTACAGGTATTTTTTAATATAATTTTTAAGCCCCCTTGTACAATTAACAATTAGTACCTATTTACACTAATAATATGTTTTACCTTATAGTTTGCTATAGTAAAATATAAATTTTATATGAATACCTTATTTTATTTTAACAATTATAAGTATCGATTTAAACTAACACGATTTTCACTAATTATCGCAACATAACAAACAGCGCGTATAAATATGATTTAATTTAATAAATAAAATAAGTATAAATATTTTTTTTATTTTTAATTTTTAAGCCACGTTTGTTATGTAGTGATAATTTTAAGTAATCCGAGATACAACGAATATCTAGTATCCGGCCAGATATCGATTTTTTTACTCATTTTTATTAAGTGACCTGGAGTATATTCATTGTAAAACATTGTGCGATACATGTACGATTAGGTAATTCCCAACTCGTGTCGATGTAAAACACTCGCTTCGCTCGCGTGTTACATCACAGCGACTCGTTGAGAAAAGCCTATTTACCGCACTTGCATCGTAAATAACTATTACAATGTAGACACATAAAGTAATTTAACAATGCATATGCTCGGTACTCTAGCACTTGACGTGCCTATGTTTGTCCACACATGCATAGAAAAATTACTTTACCGCACGTGTGCGGTAAGTAACACTTACCGTGTCTGTGTTGGTCCATACAAAGAGGCACTTTCCGAGCATATGCATTGTAAAAATGTGTAACTAATACGTTGCGCCTTCTTGACTAGTTCATTTTATATTTTAGTTTGGCTGGATATTGGACAGTTGGATTTCCATTATAGATCTCGACTGAATATCTGGTATCGCAGTTATATTTGTTGTATATCTAGTTACAGTTGTGTCCAAAATAATAGCAGTGAAGCGGGATTTGCAGAATCAAGATGTAAATGTGACTTAAGATTTTAGTTTGAATCGTGGTATGAGTTAACAATAAAGTGCATTCATTAAAAGGCTTTCTCCGAATCAATGAACATTGAGTCATTTTCTATCAGAATAGAGTTGCATTAGCTTTTAGTCGTTCGAATTTAACACAAAGGCAATACAACCGAATTTCCTACACTTTTGATTCAAATTCCACTGCCAAATTTCTTGGTGGGTGGCTTGAAAATAAAGACACTTTTAAAACACTGTTATTTATATGGAATGTACTTTTCGAAATTTGTGATTTTTTTGTACTAATCTAGAAGCATGAATTGATTCGGCGGCCAGTACAAACAGTCCTTGGGTACATAGATTCTATTTTGGAGCAGTTTTTTGCATCTGACTTGTTTTAAAAAAGTACTTACCATGGTACATACTGCTATTATTTTGCACACAGCTGTATGTCCTGCATGAAAAAATATATGGAAGCTAATGCATTTGCATCCTTTTTGAGTTTTTGGGAGCTTTACTTAACTTGTGTGTTATATCGAGACGGAGGGGCAGAGCAGTCGCTGTTTCCTCAATCCGCCGTCGTCTGCACCCCCCCCCCCCCGTCTCGCCGCTCGCATACCTAAGGCGCGGTACAGCGGTATTGGTCAAGCTATAGTATAGCTGGGCATCTCCAGATGGTTATAGGATACTTTTTACCCTACTAGGCTAAAGAAAAAAAGGGTTATGATTTTTTTCTCCGCGAACAAAGTTGCGAGCACCTTCTAGTCATCGATAAATATTTTTATGTATGTTTGTATGTGTCGATGTGCTACATCTGTCCTGGGCACAGCTCAGCTACCCAGTATCACAGCCATGCTCAAGCAGCGGAGGCTGAGATGGCTAGGCCACGTGCACCGCATGGAGCACTCTCGTTTGCCCAGACAGATTCTGCTAGGAGAGGTCGCAGGGGCAAAGCGACCCGTAGGCCGACCCATGTTGCGCTTCAAAGACTGCGCCAAGCGCGACATGGTCGCTTTTAATATCCCTAGTTACCAATGGGAAGAGCTGGCCGAGGATCGTGACAAATGGCGACACCTTGTTTACGAGGGCCAGTCAAAGCACGACGAAACTTGGTTTGGGTTGCTGAGGGAGAAACGCACCAGACGTCACGAGCGGGCCGCCAACCCCCGTCCACCTGGGGGTGCATGTGCATACACCTGTCGTGAATGTGGCCGAGGGATTCAGTCCCAAATAGGACTATTAAGTCACGAGCGCAAATGCTGTCGCGATCGCGATGCTGCTTAAATCATATGTAATAGATGACAAGGCCTATTATTATTGTGCTACATCACGCCAAAACCGCTAAAAGGATTTCAACTATTTTCGGTTCACCGGTACTTAGTCATCCACAAACGGTTATAGGATATTTTTTATCCGACTACGCTCAAGAATAAAAGAGGGTTATGTTTTTTTCCTCTGCTGACGAGGTTGCGGGCAACTTCTTTAATTATTATATAACTAGAAGGCTATTACTTAGGTGGCCGCAACTTCATTAGTGGAAGAGATAAAAACATAATGTTCCAATGAATGGGTAACAAAGATTAGAGAATAGCATGGTGATAAAAGCCTTAGTAAACAAAAGTGTGTGTGTGTAATGTCATCTAACACGTGTTTCTTTTCCACGCTGCCATTGGACACGGTTTGTTCACAATTATAGCTTCTACTGAGAATCTAGTCGCTGGTATAAGTAGAACGAATTCGTTGCGGCGACGTCGAGCGTCGCAGGAGCGACCGCCAATGTCGCATATACCTGTCGCTATGCGAGGTGATGGTCTGTACCTTTTAGTTCTTTAGGGGACTCGTAACAGATGGGGGAAAAATCCCTGCTGTTACCACTCGTGGGTCAATTTCAGAGCGTTTCAACCGCACTCATTAGTGTCACCGCATTAATGATGCCTTCTATTTTAGATTCGATATTGTGTAGAGGTACAGTACCTCTACGCAGGAGGTACAGTATCTCATTCGAGTCTGTAATAGAAGGCACCATTAATGCGGTGACACTAATGAGTGCGGTTGAAACGCTCTGAAATTTACCCACGAGTGGTAATAGCAGGGATTATTTTCCCCATCTGTTACTGTTTCAGAACGAAACATCACTATTTCTAAACGGAACGAATAACGGATTGAAATGCTGTAACTACTGAGAATAAAATTGCAACACAAATGGCACCAATCATTCTAGTGTTAACCGTTGGGAATTTTATTCCCAGTAGTTACCACCTGGTAACAGATGGGAAAAAATCCAGCTGTTACCACTGCCACAGTCTAGAAATCAATAGTCATCCGACGAAACCGTCTAGACGGAGCAATCGTGCGCGGTGCAAGGGGCGAGACGCGCGAGGGGCGAGCCCGAGCTGCATAGTCCGTATTAGTTAGTAGCTCGGGACATGTCATTGTCATTAACGCAAACGTCAAAGGCGTCGGCCCACTGTAGGCTTTTTTCACTGTGCTGCTGCTAATAAGTTGGTGGTAACAGTTGGGAATAACCCGGTCTTTAGTATGGATTTTAGTGTGACACCATAGAGCGTAGTGTTTAAATACTTCATTTAAATATCATTACTACCGTCACGCTACGAATCCGAGACGAGTTAAAAGTGCACTCGAGAGCAAACGTTTTGGGTCGGTAAAATACCGTCATATTTCCTACCATAGTGCAGGGTTGTACAGTATTTAATTCTGTCATAATCTCTATTAAAAAAATTACATCAAAATTTCTAAAATAACAGTTACAAAAATAAAGTTATTAGGTATAAATCGAACTCGTAAAAACCCATGAAAAAAAAATCGTTAATGGAGAGATGTTGCAAAAATCGTCATTTTTGGATATTATTGTCTATGATAAGATCGCGGAAATTGCTAATACAGTTGGGTATTGCAAATAAATAGTATAATATGTGCATAAAACTAGTTTTGAATAATAATAAAAATCTTTTGATTTTATTTAAATTGGGGTAACCCGAAACTTTTGCTCTCAAATGTATATTTGTGATGTTCGGCAATATTATATTTATGTATATAATATTGCCGAACATCACTCGTCTCACCTATCACTGTCAAAATAGTTAAATTAAAAATCATTACCAACATATAAACAGCTCTATACGATCCCGTAATATTTTCTTGGAGCAGCATAGCTCCGACAGTAGACACCAAATACACTAATGCCCGTTCAATGTCCGGTATCTGGAAAGATACCGGATAGTGATCTGGTATCCGGACATCGCGGAAGCAGCGCCTGATTTGTATGGATCGATATGTTTTCTTATCACATTCGCGACCGCGAACCCGCTAGGTGGGCGAAACGAGAAAACTATCTACGAGCAGATTGCCAAGTTTGTATGTATGTTCGTGTCAAATCTTTCAAGTTAAATATGACCCACTTCTCGGTTTCCGATTGAGCTAAAATTTTACATACTTATGTGAGTTCAGTGACAATGCAATATTATGATACCATCGAGCTGATCTGATGATGGAGTCGGAAGGTGGTCGTAGGAACTCTGCAATAAAACTACACAATCGTACCGATTGTATCTTAAGAATCGTCTTGATGTGCCATTGATGTAAAAAAAAGTACAGTCGGTATTAAAAGCTTGACACAAGACGCAATTTTTGATAGAAACTTGATAACAGCTTTTATTTAATTTGCTTTGTTTATATGTATGTCAATTTGAGCCATTTTCCGGTTGTAATGTTGTGATAACTAGAAGTCGGAAGTCGGTCATAGGAACTCATGATATATCATAGGAATAGGTAGTCCTATCGAGTTTGGGCTCATTAGAATCGTCTCAGTGAGTAGTTGATTTTCAAAAAAGTACAGTCGGCAATTAAGTTTTCTATTCAACTATACGCTACTAACAACTATAGGCACCCTTCCGAAATAAGTTAGTTGTATTTGAATAAAAGCAACTCACAAAAACGTTTTTTTTTTTTCGTGACACTCCCATTACCTACGGGTGACGGGGGAAAAGCAGCGGGGGCGGGTAAGAAGTGTGCGTGAGGCAGGGTCATCGTGCTCCGCCGCGCGCACTCTTCATAACCGCCCCCGCTGTCCCGCAGACGATGGCAGTGTCACGAACAAAGCCAAGCTATAACACCTTCATAAATGAAAGCACACATTTCTATCACGTATACCGTTTGTCCACACAGATCGGTCACCAAATGCGGCGTCGGCGACGGCGCGCTCTGTGTCGGCCGTGGACGCGGCGGCGGCGCAGCGCGCACGCGCACGCGCGCTCTACTCGCACATGACGCGCGCCAAGATGGCCGCCGGCACCGCCAGCCTGCGTGAGTCGCCTTACCTTACTTACTACGAAGGAGCGAGGTACCTATTAGAGAACCTCCAAAATGGTCTTCCTGACCAATAAGAAACAAGGAAGCAAACGTAAATAAATTACCTTACTTACAGCTTGCAGGACAACTTTCAAGATAAAGCTGAAGCTGCTTTAGATACTCGTATCACAGATCACAGTTGTGTTAAAAGTGCTGGTAATGTTCAGTACATATGGTAAAACCTGATGGCAATATCAGTTTATGTGATAATATTTAGTCACCTTCTTGTTAATAGTTCATTGAACTTCGCATTAGGGGTTCGATGACGAACGAAGAGTCCATTGTCTTTCAGACGCAATTCGACTACGATTTTGAAAGGGGCCGTCCACATATTACGTCATGCTAAACTTTGAATTTTTTGACCCCATTTTGTCACGCTTATACCAATTTCTTTCTTTAGCCCGCGATGACCCCCTTCACCCCGCTGTGGTGATTTTATGATCCCAAAGTATTTTTTGTACTTATGACAAAATTTTAATAATTAGTCAGTCATGTAGATTAATAAAAAATATTGAGTCAAAATGTCGCGTGACGTCACGTCACTACTCAACTTTAATGTGATTTATCTGGGTATTTTTTTTATTTTAAAAATGTAAAAATATACGTCCTCAATATTTTTTTATAATCTAATTAGAATTTTGATTTTCATACCCCGTCATGTCTATCGCAAGTAAGATCAAATAGATTGTGAGTTATGGAGGGGTTTTTTAACTAACTGCGGACATACAAGAAAGAGCTGTGTCTCTTGACACGGATTTATAAAAAACCTAAAAAGAGACATCGGCCTACTGAAATATTGTTACTAAGTTGAAGAAATATAGTTTCTTTTTCACTGCCATGAATTTGGATATTTTATAAGTGACAGAAAACTAATTATTTGATTATTTCTGCCTTCACGAAGAGGGGGAAGTCGCGCAACAAGGTACCTAATAATTTGAGAGTAAAACTATGCACAGTAGTCTTTTATTGCACCTTTTTGTTTCTATATGGAATCGTTTTATGTGTATTTATTTTGTTTTGTAGTAGATTATTCCAAGGACATAAAGTCGAAAGTTATAATTATGAAACAATGTTTCTCCAAATTTACTCTGTAACCGTGAACATTCATTCATAATTATTAAATCAAATCTTACTTAACCTAAGGATGACATTATCAATAATAAGGAAATGTTATTGGTTTCGAGTGATTTTTGGATTTTCAATAGTTATTGTTACCTAAGGGATCAAAAGCTGCAAAGCAATTATAAAAAAAATATTAATTAAAAGATACACTTAAGACGTTAATATCATTGTAAGAAGTATAATAAGGTTTTCTTCTGTTTCCGCGATTATTACTCATTGAACTCCAGCTGAAGCTTTGCTGCTGGAAAGCTTCCGAAACGTCGGGAACTAAAATGAGATAATATACGCGATATAATCCGTTAAATTGTTCTATTTCAAGGTATAATAGGGTTGTTCTACCTGTGAGTCTGACAATGCAGGATAATAAATTCTTTGTATATTTATGAATCCAAAAATCTAACCTTTTTTTTACCTTAATAATAATGTTTCGTTTATGAGATGTCAGAGTAAAGGTAAGCTTGATTTGTATCAACTAATTTTCCTTAAAATTGGCGAACTATTTAGTTTTAAGGCGATTATTTTCAATAGTTGTTTCGTGGGTGCTTTAAGTAAGCTGATAGATTCTGATTTGTAAGTATCCGTGCCCTGCTTTCAAAATAAAGCTTATTTATGTGATTATGTACAGCACGAGCGAAGAGGTCTCCAGTGAGCAACAGCGGAGTCCCGCCCAGTCCGGAGAGGGTCGTCGGACGCTCTCGCTCGCGACCCGGAGTCTCCCAGTCACAACGTGAGAATATTTTACTTACTACATATACTCGCAGTATTCACTTTATTACGTTCAGCCTTCAATAAAATAAAAAACAGGTATTAATTAAATAATTAAAATCCTACCGACCGCGCCATGTTTTATATGTACGAGTTACAGGGACGTGAGTTAAACACATCGCTGCATTAAGACTGGTTAATGTGCGTTCATCCTCAATCATACTAACATAAAATATAGCAGTGTTATAGAGATTTCTTTATGAGTTATCGTCGTGTCTAGCGAAAATCCCAGAGTTAACATCTTTAATTTTTTTTTTCTTGAAGAGCACTATAGGCATGTACACATTCTCTACTACACAAGACCTATACGATAAAAAATATAAGTTACTAGAGGGCGGGCACTCAACTACGTTGGGGGAGTAGAAAATTCCTCCTCGTTTTTACTTTATCGTAGTCGGTAATAAGTAGATACCCTATAATCATGTGGATGTCCAGCTACGCATGTACCAAAATTGTTGAAGTCTGTTTAACCGGTTTGGTGTGTTGAGGTCGCAAATTTCAAATAGTCCGTTACAGTTATTTCTTTGAAAATATCTTTAATGTACAGACTTGTCATTTTTACAACTTTATAATAGTATACATATGTATGTGCCCAAGATATTAACTATTGTCCACGGGAAATACGGCTATATTGTAAGAAATATATAACCTTTAAAAACACCAATTATCCTGACTGAGTCTAATTATTTTTACGACGACATCTCTCTAGCTAACATGTGGCAACTGTAAAGTTTGCTCTGTTAGGGTGAACATATAGTTTCATAAATGCTCACCATGTGCACTGACGGCAAAAAAGCCGGTTAAAATGCAGAAGTTCTTCTAACAAATAGTGTCAAAATTTGAGGACAAGTTAACTGGACTCTGTAGCTCAATTGGCAGAGCGTGCGCCCCGGCAAGGTACAAGACACTGGTTCAAATCCAGTGCGAGTTTTGTTTTTTTTTTCATTATTTTGATCTTTGTATTTATAACCGACCGAATTTGTATTTTTGTTCCTGAGTCTTGGATGTTTTCTATGTATATATCTATTAAATATATCGTCGTCTAGTACCCATAGCACAAGCCTTATTGAGCTTACCATGGGACTAGTTCGATTTGTGTAAAGAATTGTACTGTAATATTTATTTATTTATTATAAGAATATACAATACAATAACTCTTTATTTGCACACCACACAAAATAGAGTACAGAAAACAATACATTCAAGGAGAGGTAAAGAACAGGCGGTCTTATCGCTAAACAGCGATCTAGTTAATATAGTTTCTTAGTTAAGAAATTCACATTAAAAATCACGCAGATCGTGATGGTAAAACATGAAGATTTTCGTAAAAATCATGTTTTTATGTTATCTTATAGCAACGTCTCGATCGTCGTCGCCATCATCCCGTACGTCGGGTCCCATGTCTTTGGCCAGCGCGCGGCGCCGACCCTCAGGCATTCCACGCTCTCTGGCAGGCTCGAGAGAGACCAGTCCTACCAGGTAAATTTTTATACAAACTATATATAGTCTATAAAAAAAACCGGCCAAGAGCATGTCGGACCATGCTCAGTGTAGGGTTCCACAGCCGTTCATACGACAAAATGCACACTACACATGAAAAAAAAGTGATATGAAAGTGCGCTAGCAAAAGAGCGTATCTCCACGTCATTTGCGTCCTTGTGTTGAGAAGCGCCGTTTTTGGGCAATAACTCAAAAATTGTATATCCGATCATGTTGAAAACAATTTTCGATGAAAGTATTTATCTTTATCTTGATATTTTTATTCATATTTTTTGACAATACCGTTTAGAAAATAGAAGGCGGGGGACACAATTTATGCTACTTTTGGAGTGATTATTTCCGAAAATATCCAGTAAATCAATTTTTTTTTACATACCTCAAAATGATTTTAAAAGATCTGTCGAAATAATATGTGCCACACATTGATATTCGCTGAAAAAAAAAAAACAGTTTCGGTTACATGTATGGATTGCCCTCCCCCCCTAGATTTTATTATTTAACTATCAAACTAAGTAGCGGCTTACACAAAACACCTATACTCCAAATTTCATCAATATACATCTAGTAGTTTTTGAGTAAAATGCTTGTGATATACGGACTGACGCGGACATAACAAAACTATAAGCGTTCCGTTTTTGCCATTTTGGCTACGGAACCCTAAAAACCAAGTAACTCGGATCATTCAGTCACTGGCGTACCACGGATACAAAAGATTACCTTGATTGGCAGAATGACACTAGTCACTTGGGTTTTTTGTTGTATTTTTTTTTACATATACGTATAGAAATAAACTATAGTCATATTTATGACAACTAGCAACTTGGGCACCCTACCCATACTGCCCAGCAGAAGGTAGAGAGGACTGCATACTCACTCTAATAGCTTAGTCACCTTACCTCAACGATCTCCTCTTCCTCTTAGGGTCGACTTATACTGAAGATGACTTATAGTGAATTTTCCAGAAAATTAAAATCCTTCTTGATTATACTACCATCTTATAATTTAAATGAATATTTTGATAAACTGTATGATTAGAGTATTAGTATTATTTTTGTAAACTAGAAGAAGATTTTGCATGCCTAATTATGGCGAAACATGCCGTCATGTAACTAAATCCTACTGACATTACGTTGTTATACTACCACCTGTGTATGTTTGGCAAAATAAATGATTTGATTTGATTTGATGAAATTTGGAACATTTGTTTACAGGCAACAAAGAAAGGTTAATTCCAAAAATCTGGCTTACAGTGGAAGCATGGTACAGTAAACTGAATTTTGGCACCCATCTGGCACAAAGCTTTTTTTATAAACAAATCTTATGCAATATGTTAAAAACCTTTCTAATAATAATAATAAATAAAGTTCTAATGGGATATTTACAATCTCTGCTATCTCCCTAACCTTTAATCGACGGTTCTCTAGTACAATGTTTTGTAATTTAATGACCATTTTTGGGGTGTCACCTCATTTGGTCTTCCGCTACGGGTAGCGCCATTACAGCTCTGATGATCAAATCACGTTTTTGGTAAAAAAATGGTCTTTTTTTGTTGTGGTCTCGGATTAGATAGTAGATTATACACTATTTCTTGTGACTGAACAAGGAAAATTCTGTATCGCAGTTGTTTTGCGTGCATTTAAATACATAGTAACTAATGACATAATCGGGTCAATTTCAGAGCGTTTCAACCGCACTCATTAGTGTCACCGCATCAATGGTGCCTTCTATTACAGATTCGAATGAGATACTGTACCTCCTGTGTAGAGGTACTGTACCTCTTCACAATATCTCAAAATACCATTCGAAACTGTAATAGAAGGCATCATTAATGCGGTGACACTAATGAGTGCGGTTGAAACGCTCTGAAATTGACCCAATAATACAATAACTCTTTATTGCACACAATAGAGTACAGAAAACAATACATTTAAGGAGAGGCAAATAATGTAATACATAAAATTCTGACATAAAGTAGTTACTTTCAATTAAATAAAAAAAATACCTTACCTATTTTTTATTACATTAGATTGAGCTTTGATAGATTCGTGTAAGATCATCCCACGATATTTTACAGGACCAGCCGATCGAGCAGCGTGGTCGGGTCAGCTGTTCGCCGACGGGAGTCAGTGGAGCGCACCGCGCCCTCGCGCGCGCCCTCCGCCACGCTGCGGCTGCTACAGCAGACCAGGGACGCCGAGGGCTCGCTCAGGGTCAGTACTTACCTGAGGGGAAATCATTTCATCGCTGGATATGATCACATCGGGGAACCGTCGGGGTCACCAGTTTGGAGGAAACGCTGCCGGGTCAATTTCAGAGCGTTTCAACCGCACTCATTAGTGTCACCGCATTATGGTGCCTTCTATTACGGATTCGAATGGTATTTTGAGATATTGTGTAGAGGTACAGTATCTCACAAGTCACAGTCACAAGAGGTATAGTATCTCATTTGAATCTGTAATAGAAGGCACCATTAATGCGGTGACACTAATGAGTGCGGTTTAAACGCTCTGAAATTGACCCTGCCCTATGTTACAGTAGATACTTTATCATTTCACTGAACATGTCTAGAGTTCATTTTGTCAACTCGCTGACGTGTTTCAGGGATTTTATCAAATCACTAAACAAAATCTGATGAAGTGAAAAAAGGAGTTGCCTTTTTTGGCTGATTTCGTCATTTCACTAAACAGATTCAGGGATGTGATAATATTACTGATGTTTTCTAGGCAAATTATAAAATTAATTCGCCATTTTAACATCCTGCGTGATTTGGTCATATCCCATTTAATTTATCCCATTGGATTTGTTTACATCTCTGTTTTGGCCATTTCCCTGCGACATATACAACACCTTACCAACACCATCTAACTTAGCCTAATTATGCATCCATATCAAGCACGCACCTTATGTATACTATTATAAAGTTGTAAAAATTAAATCATTGATAAAGATATATAAAAAAAAGTGATACAGACTATTTGAAGGTCACTGAATCGATTATTTTTTTTAATTTAATTTGCCCTTACCGGGATTTGAACCCAGGACCTCCAGCTTCGCAGGCAACGTTACTCCCGCTAAGGTAAACAGGAAAGTACCTAATTTAACCCTATCCTGCTCCTTTCATTGACAGAGTCCAGAGGACAGCTCTACCTACGACAGCGGGCGTCGAGACGACGACTCAGAGGCCTCTAGTGTATGTTCGGAGAGGAGTTTGGACTCTTACAGGAGACACGATGTGAGTGTTATTGGTCATATGTATATTAGGCATGTTTTTTTTTTTCCTAACTTCTTTTTTTATACTTCTAAGGTGGCAAACAAGTGTACGGCCTGCCTGATGTTAAGCAGTCATCGCAGCCTATGAGCGCTTGAAACGCCAGGGGCATTACGTGCGTGTTGCCGACCCTTTAAGAACCTATTCACTCCCCTCTTGAAGAACCTCATACTGTAACCTCCAGGGAAAACTGTTAAATTTCCCAACTTAAAACTTAAACTTAACCGGAAACTTTTCCGAATCTTTTTTTTAAATTGTTGTGTACAGTGTAAGTTTGCGTGAGGAAGTAACATGGAGCAGTTAAATACGCCGAAAAATATAAATGTTATTGATCATGTAACTTTTATTTTTAAAGAAAGAAAGAAAGTAAGTAACAATTTGGCAGATAATAGTCATTTATTGCTCTTATCTTCTTATTTATTACTTGGTGTTTGGTTCGCACCATTCACCTTTAAATTAATGTTGGATTGGTTGATATTCAAAGAGTTTGATAAAGTTAACATAAGAGTTGATTGTTACAAAACTACTAATAAATGATCGACAGCTGAATGCAGACTGACGCGGTATGCTGATGCACTTTGTCAGTAATTATATGCGGTTCGAGACCGTACACTTGGACAAATCAGCTAATTCTCGTAAAAAGGTAGTCCTTCCAATGGAATTATAATAAAATATAAATATGTTACGGTGGTGTTGACCACTTCCTCACGTAAACTTTAGGTAAATTAGCAACTGGTCGTGTAGAGTCCAGTAGGTTAGATCTATTTTATGAAAAATCTGAACAATTTTACGCCTACGCTTTTTTTTATAAGCTTGCCGGTCCAAGGCGTGGCAAATACGTAAACGTACTGTAACCTTGCTTACTTATACCGTTGGATTATAGGACACTTAATTACAACTTTGTATTTAGTTTCACCTGTCTCGGTGTCTGTAATTAAATGTTGCAAGTTAAATTTGACCCATTTACCTTCCGATTGACCTAAAATTCAGCATAATTATCAGAGGCGTGGCATCAGGAAAATTACAAGGGAAGCCGAAGCGTATTCATTTACACATATTTAAAGTAAAAGGTGGTTATAAGCCTTGGGAAACCCGGTGGGAATCGGCTTATATGGACGCCACGCCACTGTTAACTTATGTAAGTTCGGCGACGATGCATTATTATTATGCCATCAAGCTGATCTGATTATGGAGCCCGATGGTGGTTATAGGAACTCTGTAATAAAATAACGCAATCTCACCAAGTTTGGGCTCTTGAATTGTCTCGATGTGTAGTTGATGGATGTTCAAAGAAAAGTGCAGTCGGTAATAAAAGCTTGTTAAAAATGTTTGTTTTTGGACAGAAATTTATTTTGGTTTATATTTCAGAGCGTGTCGTGGTCGGGTTCGGCGTCACGTCTAGGCTGGGAGGGCTCCCCTCCCCCGCCGCCGCCCCCCGATGACATCATCGCTCTATGCTCTAGCACGCATTGGACTGAACGCAAAGATGGCCTCACCCACTTGGTAAGATATATAATATGAGGTTTTTTACGCTAAGGCTTTCGAGTTCCTAGTTTCGAAAGCTCACCCATTTGGTAAGAGTTAAGAGGAAAGTGAGAGATTTTTGAGTAGGTTTATTTGATTTATAATTCAACTGCACACGGTGAAAGCTATACATAAAATAATAGTAGATATATATATATATATTTTTAGCTTAAACACTAATATGTGTGAAAAACTCAAAGTTACTCTGAACTTAGCTATGCAGTGTCTGGCTGAAGCGGGATGTAACCGGATAACTCGGATATAGCACGATTTTTGCTGCACGGCAAAAGTCTGATGCTACTTTGGAACTTGCAATTTCACTACCACAGTCACCCGTGTAAATCCCGCTTAATGCAATAAATGTACTGCTGAGAATCAAATTGAAATGAGGTACAAATATTACTGTAATAAATTAAAATAGATTACCTTATTCCCTGTCTTCTCAGGTCAACTACTTAAACTCAGGCCGTCTCCTCACCGATTCCCAACTTCGCCGTCTGACCGAACTCCTTAACAAGATGTTCGTAGACGCTCACACGAAAGTCTTCAGTCTGCTTCTGGACGCCGTTCGCGAGCTACTGCTGGTCCACTGGCAGCAGCTGAAGGATTGGCTTTACCAATTGATGTTCAGGTAACTGTCTATATGTCTGAGGTTTTAGAGGATAGCAGATCCCCTCATGGGCCACCAGAAGATATTTTATCAAGAGTCAATCCTAGGTTCTTTAGGAAAACAATCTTTGATCAAGTTCTTCGACAAGATGTTTTTGGACGCTAACACGAAACTCTTCAACTACTTTTGGACGCCGTTCGCGAGCTACTGCTGGTACATTGGCAGCAGCTAAGACTGGCGGTACCAGCTGATGTTCAGGTAACTGTCTATATGCCAGAGGTTGTAGAGCATAGCAGATCCCCTCATGGGCCACCAGAGGAATTCTTATCAAGAGTCCATACCAGGTTCTTCTAGAAACCAACCTCGGAACAAGTTCTTCAAGATGTTCGTTGAAGAAAGTTTATCTCTGTGCGCGGGTATATACCCGCCCACAGAAGGTTAAAGAATACTTTTATACTATACTACGCTGAAGTAAAATAGAGCGGTATGACTTTTCTCTTACATGATCAAAGTTGCACTATCCTGTGTTTTATGAACCTCTTCTTTTCAGATTACTGATGAAATTGGGTACAGATATCCTGGGGTCGGTGCAGAGCAAGATCATGAAGACCTTCGAGACAATCCACGAGTGTTTCCCTCCGGAACTGCAGTTGCATAATATATTCAGGTTAGTGCTTTCGTGACGGACCAAATCAGATACTTTTATGCCATTATAAAGTTGTTAAAATGAAATGCCTGTACATCTATTACTATTATAAAGTTGTTAAAATTAAATGTTTGTATGTGTCGTTGTTGTCAATGTCGTCCGACAGTCATTTGTAAAGACTAGTGCTATTAAATATTTAATATTTAAGAGTGAAAATAGAAACCATATTATTACCAACGAAACTTGGTGTGAACACTAGTACATCGATAATTGAGTTTGTCGATATAGGAGTCCCCCTACCTGTCATAAAATTTTGCCCCCGGATTACTATGTCTGCATATATCTCTTCGATGTGTGTTCACAGGTTCCTAGCTGACGGTGCGACGGCGCCGACGGCAAAGACGAAGGCAGCGGCCTTAAAATTCCTAGCCGAACTGGCTCACGACTACTGCACACCCAACGCGATCGCTGTAGCATTACAAGGTATACTTTATTGTTTAACATTGTAATACTGTTTAAACTCTTAGGAAGACATTAACATCATTTACACTCAACGTCTCAATTTAGATGTCGTTTAACTTTTACATAACCAAACCCTTGTTGCGCAGGCGGCGCCACGGGCGTGGCGGGGCGCGCGCTGGTGAAGGTGGCGGCGCACGCGCAGGACGCGCGCGCCGCCGACATCCGCGCCTGCGCGCGCCGCGCGCTCGCCGCGCTCTACGACTGCAACCCTGTGCCGGTGAGTCTACACCGATACATCAACATTGTGTAGGTGGCCCGGGGGCGCGCTGGTGAAGGTGGCGGCGCACGCGCAGGACGCGCGCGCCGCCGACATCCGCGCCTGCGCGCGCCGCGCGCTCGCCGCGCTCTACGACTGCAACCCTGTGCCGGTGAGTCTACACCGATACATCAACATTGTGTAGGTGGCCCGGGGGCGCGCTGGTGAAGGTGGCGGCGCACGCGCAGGACGCGCGCGCCGCCGACATCCGCGCCTGCGCGCGCCGCGCGCTCGCCGCGCTCTACGACTGCAACCCTGTGCCGGTGAGTCTACACCGATACATCAACATTGTGTAGGTGGCCCGGGGGCGCGCTGGTGAAGGTGGCGGCGCACGCGCAGGACTCGAGTTCTGGGAACCCTTTTTGTTATGTCTCAGCTCACAAACTACGAGACTTGACTCGTACGTTAGGACTCTTTATCGCAACAAAAATAGTATAAATTTAAATAAACACTAGGATTCTTAACAAAATTTCTAACGGAGTAAGTCTCAGTCTAACTAGGCGAGATTCATTATTTGTTCATCCATACTTGTCCTAAATAGCAAACAACATTTTTACCTAAAAGCACACCTTTTTTGTCTTAAACTCCCATTTTCTCGTTAATAAAGTAACAGGAATTACTATTTTTAGTACAACGTTGCCAATTTCATACATTAAATTGATTTTCTTGCGAGAAAACAGCTGGTTTAACTGCATATTTTTAGGTTAGAATGAATTGTTTACTATTTAGGACAAGTAAAGATTAATAGAGTATACGTTAGGACACGAGTCTCTTTTCGGAATATGAAAACCTCCCCTTTGAATGGACTGGGGGAGCGACCCACAGTTTTACAACCTAATGAAAATAATCGTGTATTTACAGTTCACCGCACTGATGAGTGAACTGTCTCCAGATACGCAAGCGTTGGTCAACGGAGTATTACAGCAACACGTCAGGAGGACATCTAGCAGTAAGTATTATTAATATAATCTATAATATACTATTATAAAGTTGTACAAATGAAAAAACCACGACGGAGATGGCGGGATGATCTAGACACGTTCCGAAGGGATTGGTCCGTTGCTGCCTTAAATAGGGATGAATGGAAGAAAGAGAGGTCTTTGCCCAGGTGTGGGACAGTTCAGTCAGATAAAAATAAATAAAAATGAAATGTCTGTACATTGAAGATATATTGAAATAAGATATTTATAAATTCTAAGTTCACATAGCGTTAAGTATAGGGAAAAACCGGCCAAGTGCGAGTCAGACTCGCGCACCGAGGGTTCCGTACATAATTTCACTTACCCCAACATTATTACCCAGTAGCTGGGTATCTCCAGATGGTAGTGGGATACCTTTTACCCGACTACGCTGAAGAAAAAAGAGGATTGTGATTTTTTTTCTCCTCCGCGGACGAAGTTTACGGGCTAGACATCTAGTCATAAATATAATTGTTTATATAGGCAACAAAACATTTGACGACCGGTTTAGCTCAGTGGGAGTAACGTTACCTGCGAAGCTGAAGGTTCGGAGTTTAAATCCCGGTAAGGGCAAATATTTGTGTGATGAGCATAAATATTTGTTCCTGAGTCTTGGATGTTTTCTATGTATATAAGTAAATTTATCTGTTAAATATATCGTCGTCTAGTACTCATAACACAAGACTTATTGAGCTTACCATGGGACCAGTTCGATTTTGCGTATAAATTGTCCTGTATTTTTTTTTACAACGGGCCAAAGATACTTCTATCTATCTGTTTACATGCTTGTCAATTTTATCCAATCTTATAATAAAAAATTACAAATTCGCAAGTTTTCCTTGAAAATGGCGACATATTCAGTCTAGATATATGAAAAGTAAAATTCTAACTGACTGACTCATCAATAAACATAGGAAACTATTGCGCAATTCACGACAGAACTTCAGTTGCACCTTTAGATCTCCTAGCTATTCTATTCTATTATAAAGTTATAATATATCTTATTATAAATAGGATAAAGTGAAATAAGCTATAATAAATATTTGGAGATTCCGGAATCTAAAAATATTTTTTGGATGTTTTTTTTGTGCTCTCGTAGCTAAAAGGACTGGACGAAAATCAACTATTTTTGGTACACGGGTAGCTGAGCATGTACGGATGATTATAGGATACTTTCCACCCAACTACACACAAGCTAAAAAGAGGATTATGGTTATCTCTCCTCCGCGAATGAAAATGCGGACGTCTATCTAATCTATACTATTATAAAGTTGTAAAAATGAAATGTCTTTACATTGAAGATATTTTCCAGAAAAAAATATTGTTACGGACTATTTTGAGGTCACCAAAAATATTTTCATTTGGATTTCTTGTATGTTTGTATGTGTCGTGGCATCATCACGCCAAATCGGCTGAACAGATTTCCATAATTTTTGGTACACGGGTAGCCGGGTACCTCCAGATGGTTATAGGATACTTTTTACCAGACTACGCTGTCATAAAAAAGAGGTGATATGACTTTTTCTCCTTCGCGAACGAAGTTCGAAGAAGACGCCCTTCTAGTTAATTATAATTGTGTTTCTTTTTATAGCGGGCAGCGACTCTCCCCTTCGGACTTCCTCGGCGACCCCAAGCTCAGACGACGTGTACTCCCGGATCCGCCGCACCACCACAGAGATACATACATACACCGCGCAACACGCCAACGGTAAGTCTGTCTTCATTCGAGACCATCGACGTAACGCGACGTCCGTAACGTCGAAGAATTACCAACGAAAGGTAATTAAATAAATCATATTTATACGCAATTAAGCCCCGTTTTGTTGTGTTGTGATAGTGGGTAAGTCTGTCTGTCTATATCTCCAAGTTTGTGTTCACCAAATATCAGCTATCTCAAAATTCTAAAAAGTCGTACAATCGCACCATGAGGTTGTGCCAGCATCGCAAGGAAAATGTATTTATTTTAACGGTGCCAGTTTACATAGAATTCTAAGCGAAGCGAGGGCTTGATTTTAGAAAGAATGCTCACACCCAATATGAAATAATGTTGATATCAAAATAATGAATATGATACGTGGCCATTAAAACCAGACACTACTAAGGGAGCGTTCAAGTATTACGTAACGCAATTTTTGAGATTGTTGACCCCCCTCCCCCCATGTAACGTGCCGTGACGTTTTTCTTTACCTATGGAAATGTTTCTCAATCCTTCGTTCTTCTGATGTAAATATTTAATCATGTTCAAAATATTTTTTCTTGGCTCGTTGTGGATTTTTTTTGGCATTATTATGGTTATATTTTACTCACTTCCTACAGTGGCGACTTGAATGCCTTTTGAGGGACACTTTGGATATATAGAGATTGTTCTGCTTAGTTCTATACTACATGGCGCTTATTACAGCTGCTTAGGCAAAGTGTGAGGTGACAGGTGTCATTTGTGACCTCACAATGCGGGTTAAGAGTCCCCAGTAAGCTCGGTTCTCCATACAAACGTAGTTAAGCTCTCATTTTCAAACGACTAGCTAGTTTGCTCTGAAACTTTGTACTTGGAATAAGTTTAGGTATATGCAGGCCTGTAATAAGTTTATGTAGCTTCAGATACCATGGTAAAAAAAATACAGTGAATTTAAGTTTTTCATACAAAACGTGTTTTTGCTGTATTTCGTTTCTTTTATGAACTGCAGGCATATAAACTAGTTTCAGGCCTAGATATACCTCATGTCATTGTATATGCAAATTTTCGTTACAATCCAATACGTAGTTTTAACATAAGAACGAAACTCCGTGTATGGGAAGGTGAAATTTGGCCGAGCTTACTGCGGACTCTTAAGCTAAAGGAACTGGTCTATAAGACCAACATTAGGCCTGGTTTTTGAATGGCTGTGAAGCGTGGCTTAAGCTTGAGCGCCACAAACAGGAGCTGCGTGTCACAGAAATGAATATGCTGCGCTGGATGTGTGGAGTATCCTGGAAACATAGCATCAGGAACTTCCGCGTTAGCGACCGCCTTCATGTACGTGACATATCAGACAAAATACAAGAAAGTCGCCTACGTTGGTACGACCACGTTTAGCGGAAAATTATGCGGGGATTAAATGTCGCCTCCTTCGGGCCGTGGTAGGCGGTATAGACCCAAAGAAATGCTGATAGCGTAAAGGATGATATGTCTGCCAACGCTCTCATAATAAGGGATGCCAAAGACCGTGCGAAGTCGAGGAGAACTAGCTGAAAAGCGGATCCCGGGCTCCAAAGCAGCAGCTTGGGGGCGCAACTGGGAAAACGCTCAGATGAGAGAAAGAGAGGCACATATACCGACATAGATAAATGTTACAATAGTCTTCCGGCTGTTCGGCTTCCACCATCCGGCCTCTAATGTATGTGTTTGTTGCAGCTGAATGCGGTAACCACATGTCGAGCAAAGACTCGGGCATAAGCCAGATGTCTGACGTCACACTCTCCAATAAGGGCATGAACGGAGTGCCAAACGGGCACTATAATGCGTGAGTATTATTGTTTTACAATGGGGAATATGCATGCATTTTTATTTATGCTTTACTAAAAGCTCATTCATGTAACAAACAGTAGACAAAAATATTTTTTCGAATAGCTATAAAAATAACCAAGATAAGCCATCAAACATTTCATTGTATCTTTTTCTTGCAAAACAAAATTTAATATGGAGTTTATATGGCCGGAGTGCACTGTGACGTAACAGTGCACATCGGACCTCTCTGTCTAATTACTAGTTTAAAATGCCTATATTATGCGTATTTCTTGGCTGATTTTAATTTTAATTTCACATTTTGAAATAGTTTTACGGTATTTTGATATTTAGTTAAGAAATTCATGCATGTGCCCTACCCTATTGGGTACTTTCCTGTAGTCAACATAAATGATTTCACGCTTGCACTTAAATGTTATTTTTGAAAATACGTAGAAAACATTCATGAATACTTCTTTATAAGCTGTTGGTGATTTTAAAATGATCAAAAACTAAAAATAAGGAGGCAATTTGACCTGATGTATAGAATTATGACGTCATAAACCTTTTTTTCTTTCAAACTTCATACTTTCTGACCGTTTTGACAGTTCATAAAAAGGATTTGATCTTTCAGTCAAGTACCCTATTTGACGAACGGTTTTGCTCAGTATGTTGAAACCGCTGCCCACACTTACACGGTTTTTTTTTAAAAAAACGAACTAACTTTTTACTGTATTTTTGGATTTTTTTATGTTTTAATCGTGGAGTATAAAAATAAAAAAAATATTCAATTGTGTTCAAAATCGTTGTGCTTTCTTTGGCATTACTCATACTCATTTATTTATAATGTTTTTTGCAACTTAACATGTCACATTTTTAAAACTGCACTATCAATTTCATTCCAATTATATATTAACATTTTAATATCACAATAACATTTGAACGTACACCATTCCAAAACAAATAATAAGGAATATTAAAATAATGTCATACAATAATCAATCAAATTGTCTATAAATTAGGTACATTAAAATAAATATCATTATATAACATCAAGATTATAGAATTCTTCTAGGCTGTAGAACGATTGTGTAGAATTATTATGGTAATTTATTTTACGCCCTTGCTACCGTGGCGCCACCAATTACACGCATTTTGACAGATACTTTAGATATATAGAGATTGATCTCATTAGGGGCCGACCACATACTACGTCACGCAATTTTTGTACATTTTGGACCCCTCCAACCCAAATATATTTTCGGTTCCTTGACAATTCATTAACAAAATGTGTGTTAATTTAATATTCCTTTTTTTATTTAGTCATCATACCTATTTTATAACTATTGTCATGTGTTCAGGGAAAGCGCGCGTGCTGCGTCGGCGGATAGTTCTGAGGAAGCCAACAGCACCAAAGAGTCATCTCCTGTGCCGGCACACCATCGGTTGGACCTACCGCCGCACGGGTACGCATACATATATAACTCTTTAGCTTCTAAAAGATACAGCCCACTGGCAGACGGATGGATAGACATATAAGCTTAAGTAATAAAGAATAAACATTCCAGGAATAGCGTGTATTTTAGAAGATTTATAAATATCGGTCCCGAGTCTTGGACGTGCAATGGACAACTTTTCGATATCGAACTATCTAATAATACACTTGCAAAATTACGAGGTTCGTATATTTATATTTTTAAATTACTTTTAATTTTAGCCACTTATTTTAATAAAACAAAACTACCTCATTATATAAGTGCCTAAGTGCAATTTGAGGAAGAATAGATTTAAAAAGTAAAAAATATTTGCATCTGTTAGCTCATTTTGACAAGTGTCATAACTAGATATGATGAAAAGCGGCTCACAATTTACTAATAATATCCTTTTTTTTTTCAAAAATTAGTGATTCCAAAATTCCAAAAATAATGTTAATGTGTTCAGAGAGTCCATATCTATCCGTGATATTTCAATTGTAGTCACTTTCAAAAAATGAAATGTTGTCCATTCAGAAAGTCGCAAGTCGGGTGCATAGGTTTTGAGGTATGCATGATTTAAGTTTTTAATTAACTGAAACCCTCTAGGCGGGCGCTATGCTCCTAGTAACTTTTCGCTACATACAGATTGTCCCATGTTATCGGCTACGCGCATAACGTTACGATAATGTCGGTAGTGAATGCGTTAATTCCTACTGGCCTAAGAAATGGCATTAGTCTTAATAAGTTTAAAAAAAATGCTAATATTTGTTTTTCTGTATAGAAGGATAAGGCCGCGGGTGTTTCAACCGCCGATGCTTTTGTGTTACGAAATATTCACGAATACAATGACAAATGTACTGTAATTTTGGGGATACAGTTAAAACGTAAGCTTAACTTCAAGTTACGATTTAAAGTTTATTCATTTGTCATCGCATCTGTGAATATTTCGTAACATAAACGCACCGGCGATTGAAACGCCCGCGGCCTTACCAAGAGAAGAGATATTTGATTTCTTGGACATGCGTCCTTTTGAATTAGAACGGTAGAATTGTTCAATAAAAAATACCTTTTTCAGAGACTACAACTCGGGACTCTGTCGGGAAAAGATGAAACCATACGAGACGGATGAAAACGGATTCTTAATAACCAAATGTAAGTATTCAATTCTAATTAAATAAATTTCGAACAAGGGTAACCGTATATTTTTGGAAATATAGGTGTTTGCAACTAATAACACCAAAAAATATATTCACATAGCATAAGTTTTTTTTTTTTAATTCAATCATTGTTAAAATATGTCGAAAGCCAATTATCTAATACTTCGAAGAAAACTCACATTGCGCTATGGTAAAAACGCAGTAATTACATTACCATGCACAATAGGGAATATTCATGAATTTTAATTTTTGCTTTATTAAAAGCCTATTCATGTAACAAACAGTAGACAAAAAGAATTTTTCAAATAACTATCAAAATACCCAAGATATAACACACACCGGTTTCATGTCAAATTCTTTCGCCGTTCAGGCAAGCCGTCTCTGGAATTCGCTCCCTCTATCTATCAGACAAGCCCCAAGCAAGGTAGTTTTCAAGCGGATGCTACGTAGGCATCTGCTGGAACAAGAACTCAAGTAGCGTCCATCTTCCATGCAGTAGCTGGTATATTTTGTATTTATTATTTATATGTAATATATATATATTGTATACCATATATAGTATAGGTATAAGCAATTATGTATGCATTATTTGCTTGTGTATCCTAACGCTCTCAGTACTGAATGTTTTTCCCCACTGCACCATTTTCATGCTTCTCTGTTTGGCCCTATGGTTGACTGGTAGAGAATGCCTTTTGGCATTAAGTTCACCATTTGTACTTACTTTTGTTTTGTGCAATAAAGTTTAAATAAATAAATATAAGCCATCAAACATTTCATTCTATCTCTTTCTAGCAAAACAGAATTTAATATGGAGTTTATATGACCGTAGTAGACTGTGACGTAACAGTCTATGTCGGACCTCTCCGTCAAATCGCTGTCTAATTAGTAGTTTAAAATGCTTATATCATGCGTATTTCTTGGCTGATTTTAATTTTAATTTCACTTTTTGGAATAGTTTTTACGGTATTTTGATATTTCGTTAAGAAAAGCGATGAAAAAATCTCATGCATGTTCCCTATTGTATGATCAAAAAAATAAGACAAGACCCTTGACCAGTGTTCGGAATAGGTCTAGTAAATTTTCCTCAACTTAGTAGAACAGAGTCAAGAGGTGGAGACTCCCTTGCGACTAAAATTTATTTCTTATTTTTTTGATGCATTATTTTTAACTCCATCTATATATATTAATCATAATCATAATCATTTATTGTGTGAGGAATTCGGGTCAAGTACAGATGTTTATAACAGTTGCACAGAGGATAATTTCACCAAACCCTACCTTTCCAGGTGTACACAAATGTAATTTACATACAGTTACAATTTCAATCAATCATATAAAATTTGGTTTAAAAGTACATTATTATATTACAATTAGAGTTAGATATCATAATTATTTAGGCTAATACATACATTTTTATTATCAATTATTATTATAAAATTTCATTTATTTACTTGTTCATTGTCAGAATTAAAAAAAATATTGAGACAGTAAAAACATTTATCTGTAAGCCAGTTTTTAGTAATTTCTTTAAATATATGCATATCATATTCTTTAAAAGCATCAGGTATCTTATTATAGATTTCAATGCACATGATATATGCATTCCTAGAGTTCAGAGCTAGTTTGACAGAAGGTTTGTGCAGTTTGTGTTTATATACTGAGTACGAACCGTGCGATTGCATATATCCTGTTTTAGCACAAAAAGATTTTTATGTTTGTGTACAAAATCACTAGCTTCCAGAATGTATAAGCATGTGACAGTGAGAATTTTGTGTTCAATGAAGTGTGGGCGACATGATTCTATTTAGATCAATGGATTATACTTCCTTTGCTGTTCCGCGAACGAGTGTCTTTGTTAGATGCGACAATAAATTGTGCTCACATGCGCATATTTTCATGCAGTTTCCATAAAAAATCCGGAATTCCGCAAAGTGACGCCCGAATCTATCAATTATGATTCTATTTGCTTTATATTAAACATTGCTCGAATACAGCACTTCTGAATTAAAAATAACCTTTCTCTGTCTACGCTGTGTCCCCAGATAACTATACCATAGCGAAGCACAGAATTAACATATCCGTTGTACGCGATTAAGGCAGCGAGGCTGTAGATACCGTCTTACTCTCCTTAAGGCAAATACAAACCGGTTCATTTTAGAACAGACGTTATCCACCTGGCTCTTCCAATTGAGGTTACAATCAATCGTCACTCCCAAAAATTTGATTTCAGGCACTTCTTCTACAGGTTTATTATTAAAACTCACAGTTAACGATTGAGGGATATGCACATACTTAGTCTTATCAATATTTACTTCCAAATTATTGGCTTCTAGCCATTGTACTGTTTTCCCCAATATTTCATTTATATCTTGGTTGTATGTCACTAAATCATGACCTTTTATAACAATGGAAGTGTCATATGCGAATAAAATATTATATAAAGTATTAGGTAAGTCATTTATATACATAAGAAACATTAGCGGACCCAAAACACTGCCTTGGGGCACGCCGAAGGAGTTTTTTGTATAGGATGACCTATATGTTTATAATAATTTGGAGCTATGACAGTATCTTACGGTCTCTACACATTGTGTTCTGTTAAGGAGATATGTTTTTATCCAGTCAAGTGCCGGTCCTCTTACACCGAATCGTGATAATTTATGAATAAGACGTTCAAGACACACAAAGTCGAATGCCTTACTGATATCCAAGAATAACACTGTAACTGGTATTTTATTTTCTATACAATCTATCACACTTTTTATAAGTTTAAACATTGCTAGGGAAGTACTACAAGACTTTCTAAAGCCATGCTGTTCTTCATGTATAATACTGTTTTTTTTTTTCGAAAAATCTAATTATTATTATTTACTTAGTAAGTTGCCGAGTTCAAATTATTAAACTGTTGTAAAGATCATCTTTTCTTTCATTCTTGTTAGACCAAACGTCACACATGGGGGCATTACTCCATAATAAGAACTTTGTCGGACACGCGATAGCTGTGGCAGCTACCTTCTCAAAATATATAAAACCATGAAAAACACAGCCAATACAGAAATTTTATACCAAAAATCGGCTCAATTTTTAGAAGTATCAAAATAATGGCGTCACGTACGTGACGTTCTGTTGGAATGCCCCACTAGCGCCATCTCTTGCTCGACCATGAATTCCTCATTATAAAGATCACTTTTTATTTGATCATCACGGCTACCATTAAACAGTTGTTCGACACTGACAAGGACACACAGACGCCAACCATAACGCTGCCTTTTACCTGTACCGTGACGTCAGACGACAGGAACGACATTAAACGAACCTATCACGACGACTCAATGAACCGCACACTGCACTTGCACGTTGACGTCTCCGCCGGCGGGGACGAAAACCGCGGAACCATTAGTAAACCACAAGTCCGATAGCAGGGCTTGTAACCGGTTACAAATAAACCGGTATTTATTTAGGTTATACCGGTAAATTATTTAGGTTCCGTTCGGACGAATTTATTTGGGAGCTTTATTTCGAAGCGCTCTCTAACCGGTTACTCCGTGTTCGGATACGGGATCAATGACCGCTGTCGCGCCGATAGTGGCGCAACTACAGTCAAGTTCATGAAAAATTGAATCTAATACCATAGCAAGCAAACCAATCCTGTGTAAGCGAGCGGTTATTCACGCTAGACTCCGCTCACACGGAGGAACCGCTCTCTAACCGGTAAATGGATTTCACTCCCTGTTTTGCGCTCCGAGATATTAACCGGTTAGAGCGATGTTCTTGTGAGCGTAACCTTTGTTATAGGTTAGGCTCTCAGAGTGTGGTTCTAACCGGTATGGAAAATTAATCGGGTTACAAGTCCTCTCCGATAGAATCAAGCATACGTCGACCAACAGACATAAATAAAATAGTGTTCGAATAGGTACTCTATAGCTGTTCTAGGCGCCCGCGCGCGACAGCCTCCACACGCTAGGTGCCGAGAATGTCGCGGCGTCCTACCGCCTGGCACGCCGACTACGGTTACAGCAAACATGCTGCCGTTTGAGCCAGAATAATGACGTGACTTGTTATTTCAGCCGGTCTTCGAGAGCAGGAAGTGCTGGAAGCGCTGTGCCAACTCGACACGAGCAACGCGCCTCCAGAACAGTGGGAGCGGCTACTGCTGGCCACCCACGAGATACTCAAATACGGAGACTGCAGGAAACCCTGCGAGTACTTCAAGTAAGTGGACATACATAAGCGCTGTGCCAACTTGACTCCGACTTGACTTACTAAGACCGTCCGTCTGTCACCGGGGGCTGTATCTCATAAATCGTGATAGTTAGACAGTTGAAATTTTTACAGATTATATCGACAGCAAAAAGCGGAAACGTAGTAACCGCCGGTATACTCTTACTTGCCAGAATTTCATTTGCCCGAATATCATCTGCACTACTAATCAACGGCCATAAAGTTGTTTCTCATAATTTCGTATGCCATACTCATTGTTTACCATATTAATCATATGCCAGAATCTTTGTTTCCCATAATAGCAATAGCGATAAAATAGAAAATGGGTCCAAAACCGAAAACTGTAGGTTAGGTTAGGTTTGTATTGTGACCAAGTATAGCGGGGTGTCAAAATGCTTGCATGCTTGCTTGCATATTTGCTTGCTTGCATGCTTTGCTTGCAACTGCGACAAAATGGAAAATAGGTTCAATACCGATAACTGTAGGTTAGGTTGGGTTTGATTGTGACCAAGTACGTCAAAATACTTGCAAACAGCGAACTGTTGCACGAGTATGTAAACAATTGACAATAAATATCAGTTGCAAAATCCACTGCATACCCACCAACGTGTTAAAAACACTTACCCACACCGCAATACTGAATAATTTTCGAGCGCCTGCAGAACTGTAATAGCAAATGCATAGCTAAAATGAATTCGGAAAGAAACAATATTTAGTATTGCGTTTGAATATTCTATTAAATAATATTATTGCACTTAATTATATGGAAAACAATACGTATGGCATTCGATTCATTCTGGCATCTCATATTCGAGAATACAAGAGTATATCAAATAACTTATCTAGTAAATGAAGCATTCGGGCAAATGAAACACGAGCAAATAAATATTATTGCATATGTATGTCGGGCAAACAATAGATAACCAGTAACCGCTAACTAAATCCATGGCCGGTTACTACGTTTCCGCTTTTTGCCGTCGATATATTCCTGTTGCCGCTATAACAACAAATGCTAAAAACAATGTCTGTCTGTCTATGTCAGTAACCAATTTAAAATGACCGAACATCGCGTACATTCAGCTTAGGAGTAGGGTTCTGCTAACACTGGATTTCATAGATATGGCCGTTTGTATCGTTTATTTTGTACAGAACTCTCGGTGCGCGACTCCGACTCGCACTTGGCCGATTTTTTAATTAGATCTGCCTGATCTGTAACCTGCTTGTCGGTATTCTACAGACTCGAGGAGTATGCTTTGTAACTTTACTGGACTTAACTTTATTGGACTTCTAGAATTGCTGCGGATCAGCCTCATCTTGTGATTATACCTTGTTGTGGCACATAAGCGTTTCGCATACTTCAAGAATGTCGAATTCCCTGCCTGCGTCAGTACTTCTTGGCAAGATTGCGTAGGCATCTACTGAGCGCGTTCGGTCCATCGTTACCAGTGGCGTGGCGTCAGACATTATCCTTAGACAAGCCGGAGCTAATTTTGCTCATTTCTTCTTCAAATACTGTAGTAAGCTGTCGGAAAATGGGTAACTCGGTGGGAATCGAGTTCAATGGAGGCCACTCCACTGATCGTTAGCTTCATCAGTGCTCATCCGACTTGTGTGTGGATGTAGTCAAAATAAGTCCCATTTACGTTGAAATTAGTTTCTGTCAAAAAAAAAAATTAACAACCTTTTATTGCTGACTGTACTTTTCTTTGACCATCCATCAACTATACACCGAGACGATTCTAAAGAGCCCCTAACTCAAACTCGGTAGGATTGCATTATTTTATTACAGAGTTCCTATGACCACATTCCTGCTCCATCATCAGATCAGCTCGATGGTATCATACTATTGCATTATCACCGAACTTACATAAGTAAAGTAGATCAAATTTTACTTGCAAGACTCCACCCGATAAAACACACAGTGCAAGTTAATTAAAAGCTTGTAAAAAGATGAATCATTTTGACAGTGGCATATTTTTGGCCTTGAACGAGTCTAACGTGGATAGGCTATTTGACATTTTTTTTATGGTATGTTATAAATCGACGTCTTAATAATAGAAATATTGGTGAAAAAACTACTCCAATATGATAAAAACTCCCCGAGATACAACGACGTTAAATGCACATTTTTGAACTTTCCCAAAAAACGCTTTATACTAAAGCCTACAAGCATGTTACGTCACACGCTAGTGTCTTGTATAGAGAAATTAAGAACTTTGTTCTGCAGCTATGTTAAAACTTGCGTTTATGGAAACGGTTTTGTAACAAAAAATACAAAACATTTTATGGGTTTAATGGTTTTATTGGTTACTAGCTTCTGCCTGCGACTTCGTCCGCCTTAAATTCGTTTATCGCGGATAAGGGTATTTTTCCGGGATGAAAAGTAGCCTATGTTCTTCCCCGGGACTCAATATCCCCTTACCAAATTTCATCCCAATCGGTTCAGCGGTTTAAGCGTGAAGAGGTAACAGAGAGACAGACAGACACACTTTCACATTTATAATATTAGTATGGATTAATATTTACATACTGAATAAATACTATGACTATGACATATCGAACTCAAAATTTTAACATAGTTTTATCGGGATCTTATATAAAAAAAAAACTACTGTCAAATACCCTATTATTTTCACAGTGACACTAAAATACCTAGTCTAATGTGAATTATCTTCACAGGAACATTGTGCGAGTGGCGTTGGCGACGCTAGCCGTCGACGAGAGCGCCGGGGACAAGGAGAACTCGGAAAACGCGTCTAACGCGCAACAATCATCAGGTGAACTATCCAAAATATATAGATAAACATATACATTGTATGATATACAGGGGGGAAAGGCACGACGATCCTTTCCAAAAAGGGGGGTTAGTTTAAGTGATGGAGGATCGATTCGTAATGTTTTTTTTGTTTTGACTTTTGTTACGAACAATTAGTAAAAATATTAAAATTAATTAAGGTTCTTCTTAGTGACAACCCTACTATTACTACGTACTATCTACCTACATGTGAGTGTACTCACACAATTGTAATATTGACTGGGAAATATTATGGGTAGAAATGTTGCTTTGATAAAGGTCACTGACCCTTGTGTTATCGTTAAATGTTACTGAACCTAATGAGGGTTGTTGTCACTTGCAGTATTTTGCATTAAAAGTTATATGTCTATAACTTCAAAACCCTTACGAAGCCTAGTTTCTTTAGAGGAAATACAGGACTAAATCTAAACAATCGCCCTTTTGCGGAAAGGATCGTCGTGCCTTTCCACCCTGTATTTGCGAGTCAAGCGGACCCCAAGACGTAGTCCGCGACGCGCACGCAACCAGAACTCTTTTTTTTTTACTAAGACTCCGCAGTCCGTCCGTCTGTCTCATGAACCGTGATAGCTAGACAGTTGAAATTTTCACAGATGTATTTCTGTTGCCGCTATAACAAAAAGACTAAAAACAGTTTAACTTTATGTCTTTCTATGTCAAAACTAATATAAAATGATCGAACAACGGTCTTCATAGATACGGCCGTTTGGAGCGTATATTTTGTACGGGACCCTCGGTGCGCGAGTTCGACTCGCACTTGGCCGGTTTTATTTTGACACAATACAATACAAATACTCTTTATTGCACACCTCAGAAACGCAGAAATACAGAACATGACAGTATCATTCGAATAAGCAGAGGTAAACAACAGGCGGCCGTCTTCCACAGAGTAGTAGATCATGTTCGGAAATCCATACCCGAATCGATAAGTATGAACGGCGTAATGTAATCTAAATTTCATCCTGTTCACGGTGAAATTAGGTTCAGGTCTAAATAAGTTAGTACCATAAATATATGTTACAACGATGTACCTGCTCAGAAAGCATTTTTTTAAAACAGATTAACCAATTATAAGGCAGCGCGTTTGCGCGGGTAAAATCTTCAACGCCCATTGGCCAAAATTTTGCGCGCGACGCTGGCGCCAACCATTTTGTCTGTTATTGCATATGTACCGTACATATAGTGCATCAAGGTCTTTATTGAAATGGTCGGACGTTCGGTTTCATCCGGTACTTGTTAGCACTCGTCGGCGTGGCCGATGATCGCCGATGTAACTTATATTCGTGTTACTACTGTATTTCTATATGATGACAGCTTTCTTCGTTCTATGTCAAGTTCAAAATGGTACTTCTAGTTGCTGCAACTTATCCTAACTTGTCTCAATTCCCCAGGTTGGGCGACGGCGAACGAGCGCGCGGCCGCCGAAGCCGTGAAAGTACTGATCTGGCTCTGCCGCCGCCCAGAGACCCGCCCGCAGTGGCTGGACTACTTCGACCTGATCCTGCTGAAGCTGATCAACGCGTACGGCGCGCTCAGCAAGGAGGTGATGCGGGCTGTCGACCACGGCTTGCCGCACGTCGCCGCCGCGCTACCTGCGGCACAGGTCAGTGCGACACTCGTGCGGCTGTGCCGCCCGAGACCCGCAGTGGCAGGTCTGCTTCGACCTGATTCTGCCAAAGCTGATACAATACGCAATACTCACGAGGCCGTTTGTATACATTGACGCGCACCACACGGACTTTTGAACGCCGCAATGGATGTAAAAATTCTTTGCGCGTATTTAGGTCTAGCTCGCATGCGGTTATGCGCGATTTTCGCTGAGAAGTATTCTACATCTATTTTGCTTATATACTAGTGGCCGAGCCACATCGGATGTGTGTGCGTGATGTGCCCGTAGGCGTGATGACACACCGCTTGCGTGACGTGTGCGTACGCAACGGTGTGTCATCTCTTATGAGGATTCGTACTTTACTACGCACGTCTACGTGCACGTCACGTACACGCATGCGGTGTAGCTCGAGGCCTAGAAACAGTATAACTTTATGTCTTTCTATGTCAAAACTAATATGGAATGATCGAACACCGGTTTTCATAGATACGGCCGTGTGCCAACCCCAAGCATGTAGTGTATTAGCTTTCTCTTTCTTTGATGCGCGCGAGCAATAAATGCGTCCCTTATTACAAATAACGCTTATTGGCTAGCGCGTTTGGGGCGTGATTTACGAATGACGAAAAAGCCCCTTAAATTGGTGGCGCCGCTCTAGCAAGGGCTTAAAATAAATTAGCATAATAATGCCAGAAAAATACACGACGATGCAAGAAAAATCATTTTGAACACGATTGAATATTTGCACCAGAAGAACAATGAAGAAATGAGTACCATCTCGATAAAAATGTAATTGGTGTGTTGACTTCATACTATCCTAATTGTTACTATACCCGCCATTCTGGACGGATTTGTAACTATGATTTACTCCTTCCAGCTGGACACTTTCTTAACCTTTTTTATACTCCATGATAAAATGAATATGTATGTCGCTCAGGTGCTGGCGCTGCTGAAGCCGGTGATCCGCACGCGCGGCTACCCCACGTCGCTGTGCGCGCTCAAGCTCGCCGCCGAGGTCGCCAAGGCGCGCAGCGACGAGCTCACCGACGACATCGTCGGGCAACTCATGGACGGAGTCTCGCAGGTGCCTCAGAGTGTCCCCACTTGTCTGTGACTGATGCTCTACGTCATAGGCACCCCTCACCCTTCAACAAGGACCATTAAATAAATAAATATGACAGGACAATTTTACACAAATCGAACTAGTCCCATGGTAAGCTCAATAAGGCTTGTGTGATGGGTACTAGACGACGATATATTAATAGGTATATTTACTTATATACATAGAAAACATCCAAGACTCAGAAAAAAAAATTATGCTAATCACACAAATGTTTGCCCTTACCGGGATTCGAACCCAGGACCTCAGCTTCGCAGGCAACGTTACTCCCACTGAGCCAAACCGGTCGTCATTAAAAGTCGTCACTCATTAAAACAAGAGGACCGACACTTGCCATACTTTGCATCGTGTTCCGACAGTGCCCAGGCACAGGGCGCAGAACCTGAAGGGGCGCAGAAATGACCAGGACCACAAACAGAATGTTTTTCACGGACGCATTTATAGAAGCCTGCACAGGGCGCATAAAAGGCTGGTTACGGCACTGTGTTCCGATCGCAAGGAGTTATTCTGGCAAAAACTAGATGGCGTCATAAAAATAAATATTTAACGATGTTATAATTGAATAAAGAAGCATAGTATAGTAACAATTAGTTTGCAAATTGCTAATCTATACTATTATAAAGTTGTAAAAATTAAATGTCTGACCATCGAAGATATCTTCCAAAAAAATATTGTTATGGACTATTTGGAGGTCACTAAAACGAAAAAAAAAAACATTTTTTTGATTATTTTTACGTTTGTATGTGTCGTTGTGGCTTCATCACGCAAAATCGGCTAAACAGATTTCAAAATTTTATGGTACACAGGTAGCTGGGTATCTCCAGATGGTTATAGGATACTTTTTACCCGACTACGCTGAAGAAAAAACGAGGGGTTATGACTTTTTCTCTTCCGCGAACGAAGTTGCGGGCATCTTCTAGAAATAAATAAATCGTAACATTTAAACACTGTGTCGCGCTTGCAAAGTTGAATAATTGTAAATAATAATTCTTATACATAGATGGCGTTGTACATGTCGGAGAACGGCTTTTTGTATGGAGGTTGTCAGTCCTCTTGTTTTAATGGTTCTTGCCCTTCAACGCTCTCGACCATAGACACCCTCTAGTTAGGAAGGCGGCCGATCCACTCCGTAGAAGCCACTTCGAAAGAGGTCGGTATACTGGACGCATCTAGGAACGTGCTCTGTGATTTCCAGAGGCCGGAATTCTCGTAGCACTTTTGATCTGTCATAGGGACTTCTCGTTTATCGCCTTCCGATTATTTATATGTATATCGATAAATACAGATTACAATATTTAAAATATGATTAAGAGTAGGAGTAAACAACAGGCAGTCTTATCGCGAATGAAATGATGACTATCCATTTCTTTTATAGAGAAACTAATGATGAAACATTTGTTAGCACTAAAACATACTTTGAATCTGAAATTGATAAATGTTAAAACACTGAACTGAACTGATTCAACGTGAAATTGTTAACTATGAATTTATTCATTGTTTTCATTGCAAATTTCTATCTAACACAACTACTCAAAAGTTATCTACAACAGATCGCTCTTTAACGATTATGCCGCCCGTTGTTTACCTATACTTTTAATCTTCTTTAATATGTTGTGCTATATAATGTATCGATCAAATATGGAAGTCGATAAACGAGAAGTCCCTATGACAGCTCAAAATTGCTATGAGAATTCCGGCCTCTAGTGATTTCGTCTAGCCCTTGGTTTCTTATTATTGCCTTCTTTATTATTTTTTCTGCAACTTATGCTCCCTACCATAGGAACCATCATCATCGTCATATCAGCCCAAGACCGCTACTGGAAGAAGGCCTCGTCAAAGATTTCCATGAGACTTATCGTAGCCGCCCTCGTCCAACAGTTTCCCGCGACCTTTACCAGATCATCGGTCCGTCTTGTCGGAGGCCTTACCACGCGGCGTCATCCTGTTCGCGGTCGCCTTTCATTTTACCGTGTCTCGAAATATGTGCGACACGTTGATGTTTGCTAAAAAAAAGGTTAAACGTACGAGGGTTATATTGATAAATGTACCTTTTTTATTTCCAGCTGGCTGACCATCAGAACTCGGCGGTGCGCAAGGCGGCCATTTTCTGCATGGTGGCGTTCACGTTCGCGCTCGGCGAAGAGAGGATGCAGCCGCACCTCAAGCATCTCTCCGTCAGCAAGTGCCGTCTGTTGCAGGTAAGCATTCGAGCTCGTGTCCGTGCGTATTAATAAATATATATATATTATTTCAACTAACTGTGAAAATCGCCAAAAATGCCTCACGTAATTAATGGACGCTCCCTAATAATTTGTGAAGCATCTACAGCTGTGTGCAATATAATAGCAGTATGTATGTACCATAGTAAGTAGCTTTTAAAACAAGTCAGATGCAAAAAACTGCTCCTAAATAGAATCTATGTACCCAAGGACTGTTTGTACTGGCCGCCGAATCAATTCATATCTCTAAATTACTATAAAAAATCACAAAATTCGAAAAGTACATTCCATATAAATATAAGTGTCTTAAAAGTGTCTTTATTTTCGAGCCACCTACTATATAAAGAAATTTGGCAGTGGAATTGAATCAAAAGTGTAGGAAATTCAGTTGTATTGCCCTTGTGTTCAATTCGAACGACTAAAAGCTAATGCAACTCTATTCTGATAGAAAATGACTCAAAGTTCATTGAATAGGAGAAGGCCTTTTAATAGGCGTTTAGGCGGCTAAAGGTTATTACATTGCTGTCTTCGAACCTGGATGCACGTTATTGTTAACTCATACCATGATTATAACTAAAATCTTAAGTCACATTTACATCTTGATTCTGCAAATCCCGCTTCACAGCTATTATTTTGCACACTACTGTATATAGTTGAAAAACTTAAGTAAGTCACCTGTTGTATGTAGTAATAGCGTATCCGTGAGGCAATTTCACGTTCCATATTACAAATATGACATAAGTTCCATATCAATGTTGTACACTACTACATACAAGAGGGGCTTTACTTTTTTACATATACTATTATAAAGTTATAAAAATTAAATGTCTGTACATTTAAAATATTTTCATAAAAATGATTGTAACGGACTATTTGGAGGTCACTCAATCGATTTTTATTGTATGTTTGTGTGTCGTTGCGGCTTCATCATGCCAAATCGGCTAAACGGATTTCAATTATTTATGGTACACGGGTAGCTGGGTCTCTCCAGATGGTTATAGGATACGCTTTACCCGATTATGCTAAAGAAAAAACGAGGGGTTATGACTTTTTCTCCTCCGCGAACGAAGTTGCGGGCGCCTTCTAGTATATAAATAAAATCATTCATTTCAACTAACTGTAACTAATTATTTGGTAAGACGGCAAAAACACCTCACGCAATTAATAATTTATTCATTTATTCCCCGGTAATTTATTTATTTATTCAACAATTCTTTATTTGACGACACGCTTAACTCAGTGGGTTGCACAACGGCCTACGAAGCTGGCGGTCCCGGTTACGAATCCCGGCCAGGGCAAGTGTTTGTGTGATAACACGAATGTATTTTTACGTCATTGAATACGTAAAATTGTGTACGTACCACGGGCAGTAAAAAAGAAAGCCCTCAATCGCATATTTACAACCCTCGCCTGCGGCTCGGGTCAAAAATACCTGCGATTTCGGGCTTTCTTGCTTTTACAGCCCTAGGTAAGTAATGTACTAAGGTATTATTATGTATGTATATATTATGTGTGACACATTTAAACGTATACATTGTCGACAGGTGTACATCAGCAAGCATCGCGACGAGGCGGGGCGGCCCGCGGCCCCCACGTAGCGCCGGCGCAGGCGCGCGCACACCACCACCCGCGCCACGCAGACCGGCGACTGATGGCCGTCGTGCGGCGCAACCCCCGCCCCGCACTGACGTCTCCGCGGTGATGACACCGCTAGTTGTGCTGCAAGAGCACGACGCGGTGAGTCGATTGTTACGTTTGAGCTTCTAAACATTTTGTACACTAGCATCAGTTAAAAAGCCCCGTTATATAGACATAGTAAAATGACCTATGAATGTCAAAAAGAACTACCGACATAGATGTCCCATATGAAGGACATCGCAAATTTGATTTGTGATTAACATTTTGACAGCACGTGTCGCATTTATCGTTGTTAATAACGTATTCGTTCTTATCAGGAAGATGAGTGCTTTATCTACAGCGATGCACGCGACCGTCTCGCGGGTACAGTCAACAGCAAAAATAGACGATTATTTTAATTCCCTGTCACTTTCACTACTTTAACGCATCCCAATTGTCACAGTATTGTAACGTCAGTGCGTCAATGTAATAAAATTATCATCTACTTTTGCTGTTGACTGTACTAAGGGTTTTGATAAAATTGAAAGGAATCCTGGATTATAATGATACTTTTTTAATTAAATTAAGCTTTGATTCGTTTTTATAGCGCATTTAATATAACTTAAACAATAAAGTCACTTGATCCTTAATTGGCAATAAATGTGTATTTAGAATCACGAAAATTAATTAAAAAATCTTATGTCCCTTTTAGTGGACGTAGAGAATTTTAAATTAAAATCGATCATTAAAATTCAGAGGTTCATTTAAAGTTAATGTTTTAAATCATAGAACGTAACAATCTCTCACCACGATGGAGAATCAGTGGGTCTTTAGTCAGCCGGCGGGAGGGCAAGCCTTGTCAATGATTCATTTATGTGATACTGATACGTTGTGCTATTGATCTATAGCGTTGTACTAAGTTTTACTAACACTATGTTATTCAATGATTTGACATTTACTTTAGACTATTGGCCAAGTGACCAACGATTTTTTTTTTTCGTCAAATAACATTTGTGACTGATTTTCTTATGAAAATAATTGAGAATTTAACTAGCATATTCAATCATTGCATTTGCTATGATTCTTTCGCGTAGATCAATGGTGCCTTTATATTTCGACTCTATTCATATTGCGTTAAGGACTATGATTGTTTGTGGTGTTTTAAGTATACAAGATTTCATATTTCACTACTAACAAATTGATATGCCATCATACTTTAAATAAATATGTGCATTACCAATAGATTCAATGGTCTGTTTCATTAATAAAACAAAATATACGACTGATCTTTTTAAATCGTCAAGAAAGCGCTTTGAAAGGCATTTTATTAATTTGTAACTAATAAATGAAATGTCCTTTATACAGGACAAGTTGAACTTGCACTGAGGCACTGAACTAAACATATACATATATGTTTATTTCGCCCTTACGAGTCTGTCAAAAGACAAAAAAAAAATACACTTGAAGGAAATTTTGTTACAAGTTGGTAAATATGAAATTATGTATATTATTAATTATGTAAAGAAAAGACATGTTAATTTATTTGAAAACAATTTTCGTATGGCAAGGGGAAAGCGCGCGTCTACAAATTTGTACAGAATTGTATTTTTAATACATGTGGTATCGGGGTGATATTGGATGACATCACAAGATTAAAATAAAAGTTAATCATGTTAATTCAATAATTTGTTAATAAATAATATCGACAGCAGGTTTTTGTTGTACTGATTACGATTTATAACATACATACTTGTAAAGTACTTTATATGGTACAAAGTTAGGAAGCAGAAATATAATTATAGTGAGTTAACGGACAGCAGTTTTTTTCAGTTTCGTCTATCCGATCCTTCTTCATAATTTATAATGGATTAAATATATAAATAAATATATTTATAGATATAAAAAGATAATGTCATCCAATATTGACCCCTAAACGTATTGGCTTAAGATTGGCAGTGTCTAGTGCGATGTATAAAATTATGTATGTTGGTAGGTATTTAACTTTGTAACTTAGTTTTTGAACGCACTTCCACTACTTCTCAACTCGTTTCAGTCAATTTAGTTTTAAATGTAATTAAATAAATTAAACATTTTCATGAAAAACCAAGTTTGATGACAGGTTTTTTTTTATATATAAAACTATATTTACATTTAAAACTACTTGGACTGGATGGAGTTTTAGTGTATCTAAATCCTTTACGAAGTCATTTTTTAACGTCAAATCTAGGTATGTTAAAATTAAAATATAGTTTTCTACATAAAACACATAATATAGACATGGATCTTCCGTATGATTAACCCCTAATGTACGCGGTCTTGAAGGTAGCATGCTGGCAGTAGAACTCTATCTTTTACAAGCGTTTATTTAACTTGCGATGTCTGCATGTTACCACCTTTAGAATTAAAGTGACCTAATACAACATTTTTGAAATTTTACTTTTAGTCGTAATAAGACCTTTTCGAAAACACATTTTCCTTTGGAATTTTCAGTTAGCTCACTATCATTGTAAAGGTGTGGTACAGTCAGCAGCAGAGATACGTAACCCCTCTGCCATATAATGTTAGTATGGTAGGGGGGTTCCTTTTCTCTGCAGCTGACTGTACAAACAGCAACACACTTCGGTGGCCACCTGTAGGCAGGAATCGTTACCGGTATTACTCTAACATGAAATATCTTACCAAACTGTCAATATCTTAAAATGTTTGTTAAATAGTAATAATAAGCGAAAAAAAAATTCTAATAATAAGCGAGATACCGAAATTGAATACCGGTTAGTTTGTATGGAAAAAATACCGGTATTCGATCCCTGCCTGTAGGCTTTATGTCAATGTCAATAAGGTTACTGATTTACTGATGGTATGTTCGGGATCTTGCAATTTAAAATTGACCCACTTAAGGTTTCCTATTAAACTAAAATTTGACATACTTATGTTACATAACAATGCAATATTATGACATCATCGATCTGATGTCATGATAGAGGCGGTTGGTGGGCATTGGAAGTCTGTAATAAAATAACTCAACCCTACCGAGTTTAGGCTCTTTAGAATCATCTCGATGTACTAGTTCACGGATGTTGAAAGAAAAGTACAGTCGGCAATAAAAACTTTTCACAAAAATGCTATTTAAAAGAAATGTACAGTTTATCTATACAAAAAAATCGAGCTCCTTTATACACAGTCATGGCATAGTGACTGTTACAAAAATTACATTTGACTCGACCGTAACACTAAAATATACTAAAGTTGACTAAATTATTAAGCATCGAGTTTAATATGATTTTTTTACATAATAATCAGATTCTTAAATAATGTAAAGTACTATTAGATAACATATTCAACCTCTCGAAGTAAACCTTACAATTACGGATTCAGCTCAAATTTGAACAGATTTCATAAGAAAATTGCCCGTATTTTATTGTTTTCAAATCGTTTGAAACACAAATATCTAAAAATAATTATGTACATTATAATGGACATTCGACATCGAAGGTATAAACAAGCATGCTATCTTCTAAGGTCGTTACTAGAACAATCGTAATACTTAAACACCATTTTGTACCGAATTTAAAAATATTTAGTCTTAAATATTTCTAAAGGATAAGATGAGGATTGCTTGGCAGTGTTAAACTCAAAGGCAACTGGATGTGCTAAACTAATATATTAAAAAGTGTAAGAAAAATCCTTTGCTTTATTATTCAACTTTCAAAAAGGTTTAAAAAAAACAACACAATGAGAACAGTTTAAATACTTTTGTCCGGTATAGGAGGAATATATGTGGATCTATTTAAACACTGTTAAAATAATGTAGAGGTTTTTTTTATACTGATTAAAGTATTAAATTATTTATTTCTGCCGAGTTGATATTGGTACCGTTTTTCTTGATTATTTCAAAGAATTTCAAGTTAATCTAAACATACGCTCTGTTATTCGATTTAGTATTTGTAAATTTAAATTAAATTGTGTATGCAATAATTCATCGTGTTTGAAATTTATTTATTAGGGGTAATTTCAATATTCCTGTCTTTACGAAATCCCTCTATATAAAAATGCAATTATTAAAGTATTGAAGGCAAGATTTTAAACCAGAACAATGCCATTGTACACCATTGGTCAACAGGCTTGCGGTGAAGTCTGTCATTATAGCAACTATGACAGACAATGCCACTGTACAATATATAAGTCAATGCTATTGTTACGGTATACAGATATGGGGCCTGTTTCTCAAAAGCTTGTAACTTGTATTACAAGCGTTTATGAAACGGGTCCCTGGTCTGTCTAAGAATATGACTGTGCCAGTTGTTTTTTGTCGGAAATAAATTTCCACACTACAATTTAGCTATAATTAATTTATGTTTCACATAAATTAAGTGAAATAATCATGAAACACGGACAAAGTCCACTCTGTACAAATAAGTCAGGTTGCCGCGAGGGGTCGCTTGTGTAAGCTTGTCTGTGAGCATGGCGAAAGATAGGGTTTTTTAATACATTTTTGACAGGGATAGTACTAGCGACGTAGGTTATGACTTAATAACTGGTCAGCATAAGAAAAAAAAACAAAAACATTGTGATATAGATACAAATCAAAGCGCAAAGAAAGCAGCTATTAAGGAATGAACAAAAACATTGGCAAAATTGGCTTTGCTGGCTTGGCCTTGTAGATCCATGTGTCATCGCGGTATGGCACAAGATGATGATGTGAACGAGTAAAAGTCACTGCCACTCTGTCACCCTAAATTAACATACGTAAAACCCAGAGCGCTGTAGTCGAATGGTTGAAACCTTGTACTGGTAATCCAAAGTTACCAGGTTCCATTCCTTTGATCTTTATATCTATATCAGATAAAGTAATTCGGTGATCATTAACCCACATTAAAACATGTGTTTCATAAACATATTCACATGATGAAGATAATCAGTAGACTGATGCGCCAGTTATTAAGTATGGTTAACCTTCCTGTCGCGTTAAATCGTCCATCAAAGATTCGAGCTGATGCGATTTGGGTAAATCAAACTTTAGACCCACACTTTGGCCCCTGTGTCTTTAAACGTCTCCAATGTTTATTAAAAACACAACTATTATAAACATTACTGTAACACAGAATTATCAATATTTTATAACTAACAAAATGGCGTGGGTTAGAAAGTGGATTAACTCATATTGCAGTCTCCGATAAGTTAAAGGTCTAACAAATCCAATCAGCGGTTGAATATTTCGTATTGAATGAATAATTATTGTTGAATTCAGGCATAGACATATGACGTAATAATGCCTTATAACTTGACTATGAAATCATGTTTTTGTTACAATTTAGTACAAGCGATTGTCTCTTAAGAGTCGCGAAGTTGATATTGGCTTGTTCCAAATGCGTTAGGTTATCGTGATTCTGACTACAAATATATGTGACTTTTTTTCAAATGAGTCTTTAACAATAGTTACTATTTTAACAACTCGTACTGTATGTACATGAGGTTGTAGTATCGTTTTCAGAAAACCTAATACACTTAACACATTGCTTTTGTTCTTGTACATGTACAATGCCATTGTCTTACATTTACTTTGTGAATTGTAGTCAATGCTATTGATATAAATAACAAAGACATTGTGTTACTTTAATTGAATCGGTGTTCTTAAGGAAACTAGACCATGATTCGTGCTTATGCTGGTCGCGTTTAGACAAGATAAATAAGTTGGTCACTTTTGTACTCACATAGTGGTCAAAAAGTGAAAGGTACTTTGTCATTAAAAATATTTAGTAGATAACGCAACCATTATAAGTCTGCTGGTTTCCCTATCACAAGGATTAAGGAGATCACATGACAACGAAACTTATGAACTTTAGAATTATTGTTAACAGGTTACCCCAGAAATGGTCAAGTCACATATATTCGTAGACGGTTTGTGAAGTTGTTTCCTTGTCACACAAGATGGCGCAGACAGCGCCCGTGCCTTCATGCCAAAAAATCGTTGCTCGGTTACGTTGCTGTTGATATATGTTTATCTGTCTGTGAGGCGTGTTGTATCGGAGACAAATATATATGGACATAGTTGATTCGTTGACAGCTTTAGTGATCGAAGTACGGACTAGGTCACACGAGCCGGAGGTGACATTTTAATAAGTAGTTTTCTGTACGAATGACCAAATTCAAATATATAGTCTACAATGAAGCACTCGGAGGCTTTAAGTTTCATTAAAATTTGACTAAATCTTTCGTATTATTATTCTGTAATTGCAGACAGTACACCTAATTTGTCTACACAGTATTAGTCTGCAAAAAATAATATTCTAATTGAGGAGGTTAGGAACAAAAGGTGTCATTTACAAATGACATGAATGCGTGAATGTCACCCTTTGTTCCTAACCTCCTCAATTGTATGCCATAAGTCAGACACAGATAAAGAGTTAAAGTTTATAAAAAGTTAAAGGCAGAATTGTAAAAATGTCTCCGATATAACACGCTGTATCCATTGATGCGTTTTCTTACTGTAGAAATCGTTTGTATGTATGTAACTTATCATGTACATTTATATTTGAAACACATTGTTTTTTTTTGTAAGCTGAGTAAACTACATGTGTAAGTTCTTCTATTTTAAAGAGGTCGCGTCTATTTAGACTAATATAAAAACAGTACTTGTACCATATCATTGTCCGTCATTTTCACAATGACGGACAATGCCATTGTACATGTAGTCTACTAGCCTATGTGTCCCAGTAAGAAGAGTAGATATCTTCTTTAGAAACACTGAGAAAAATGACGTAAATAAAATAATGTCTGCTTTTTCAACTCGCGCTATCCATAAAGTGTATTTTAACAAAATATACATTTTGGGATCGTACAATATAAAAGATACACACCGCGTGTTCACTCTGAAAATACTTTTTAAGATAGTGTATATTTTGGGAAAGTGCACGTATTGCACAATCGAACATTTTAGTGACGAAAAATAATGGTAGAATTACCATAAAATGGATAAAAAAAGGACAGGGGTAGTTCAAAAAGAACTATTCATTTAGTTTACTTAGCTTGTGTCATGTAGCAGAATAGCTTTACCCGAAGTAATAATAGTACGAGGTACGAGGTTCATGCTACATGTTGTAAAAGTGTTTAACGTTGCTCAAACTTGCATTAGATTTAATGTTCCATTAACTCACTTGCGGTGATTGATTTATCAAGTTAAAACACGACAGCACGTGACTTAGGTGAATTTAAACTTAATGTTTGTCCGAGCTAAGAAACGTTTACTTTTTTTGACACATAATATGAACCGTGTTTCTTTTAATTCCAATTATTTAACCCTTCCTACAATTCTAATGCTTTAACATTTAGGTGACTAGTTTTTTACATATTATATATGTGTTTCGTCAAAAAGGGCCTTATGGCGATGCCTTGTAATTTCCTGAATAACTGGTCACAAGCTGTGCTAACAGTCACTTCTATAAGTATTTACTTCCACAATGAAACTTGCTTTCAACTTCATTAAATCGTAGTTGTAAGAGAAATGTTACAACTAACATCGATGACTATTTTCTTGGTTTTTAAAAAGTCTATAACTGATTCAAATCCAAAGGCTTTGTAAACAATGCCATTGTACAATTGAAGTTGCAATGCCGGACAATGTTAATTGTACTTGTACAAAGTCTTTGTGTTATGGCAAGTATATGTCTACCGTTTAACTGATACGTCGCCCGCGGGGAGGAGGGGACAAGGGGGTTAAACGAATAGCGGCGAAAGGTGTCGCCACACCCGCCATTACCGCGAGGAACGTATAAGTTACCCGGTAAGTCTATAGTAGTCTCTTTAAAAACATAACTATACATTTTGTAAGTGATACCCGGTTATTTTACGTTTGCATCTGGTGTCTATGATGTCTCAAAGAAACTATGCAATCTTCAATAGACCGAGTGTTGGTATTATGTCGTACCGTCATAAGGACCCATTTTGAAAACATCGATGCTTTATAAGTTACGCAGAGTCAGTGTGTAGTTTTTTTTTATATATGAAGAATCTCTGAAAACCTGTAGGTTTGTTTGTCTATGCATTGAAACCTGTACATACATATTGTATATATGTTTTGAAGCGAATATTTATAGTTATGTACCGTTTCATTATATAAGAATTTGGCGTTGATAGCGTAGAGATGAAAGTTATAAATAAGTTGTTTAATTTTTATATAATTCAATAGCCATAATTGTTAACGACTACCCTATTTTGGTATAGAGATTTTGTTTTTTATAAGCTGGTAAAATAAGATACAAAATACAGTTATTGTTAATGGCTTTGGAAAGTAAGAATGAGAGATGTTACGACACATATTACAAATCAGTATGGACGCTGTAAACACGTTAAATTAATTTATGAATCCCAGGTTTTGTTCAGTGCATATTTATATATATTTAATTATAACTTGTCTAATCTTACGCAATGTTTGGTACAATATGACGTTTGATATTAACACATTTCTGCATGAAACTATTGACTTTTCATACTGTTACAAAACACTGCCCCAGAAAAAACGTGTACGATTGCCGGATAAATTTATATCAAACGTTATATTATGCGAAACGTTACTTTAGATCAAATAACATTATATCAAGAGGTGCTTTTTACCTGACAAACAATATATTTGTAGCGTCTATATTGGTTTGTAAGTACCTATATTTATAAAAACAAAACCATCATTCTAATGCCGTGTGGTAAATTACAGGCATATAATAGAATTTACAACTTTAAATTCTTATATAATGATGCCCTTAAAAACCCTTACTAATAATGAGATAAGAAGAAATTATTTCAATTTGCACTGCCGTATAAAGGCAGGTTTGATTCACTTATGTTATTAAAACTGTGTATTTCGCTGCTTTGTTATGTCTTACCCGCTCACGGGACAATGATGTCCCGGGCCTTTGGGTGCGGAGCCGAAGCCAACGCGTAGAGCCCTTTCGGCAATTTAATGAAAAGTAAGTACCCCTCGCAGGTGTTGTTCCTGCCCGTATCAAGGGATGCGCACAGAGAAAGCGCAAGCTAAACTCAGAATTTTAATTCAAGACCAAAATTTGACAGTTCTCATCTTGATTATTTAAACAAATAAACATTATTTCATAAAAACATGAATGAGAAATCGTGCAACCAGTAATATTAGGGTAAGTTTTATTGATAAAAGTACGCAGTGATCACAGCGAAAGTGCACCCGTTCATGTTAAATTTTGGTCTTGAATTAAAAATCTGAGTATAGATGCGAACTATTGGAGATTGATGGGATCTCAATATACTGGGTTATGGGATTGAAATGATAGACTGACAGGGCTATTGCTTGAGTTATTATCTTTATTCTCGATTAATATCTGGGGCCCGTTTCATAAACGCTTGTAACTTTTTTATTACGAGCAGAAGTCTCTTTTTAATTCATATTGTCGGAAAATTACTTCCGCTTGTAATACAAGTTACAAGCTTTTGAGAAACGGGCCCCGGTATTAAAGTTCGTTAGACTTGTTCGGTAATTTGTTTATCTGAAAAGACTTACATGTGTGTACCAAATTTCAACTCAATTGGTCCAGTAGTTTCTGTGCAAATTGACTGTGACAGACGGACGGACGGACACACGTAGTGAGATTATAAGGGTTCCGTTTTTCCTTTTGAGGTACGGAACCCTTAAAAATGATGATATTATACAGAAACACTAATAGGGATGATGACTAAATTTTAATAATTTGTACGTCATGTAGATTAATAAAAATATTGGACACGTATTTTTCCTTTTTTTTATATATATAATCGAAAAATAAAGGCGATACATTGAGCCAAAATGTCGCGTGACGTCACTCCTAAGCACAAATTTCACTTTGGAGTGACGTCACGAGCCCCCATTCCTAAACTGTTTTTGCGATTTATCTGAGTATGTTTTTATTATTTTGAAAAAACAATAAATAAGTGTCTAATACTTTTTTATGACGGACTAATTACAATTTTGATTTTTACACCCAATCATCATGCCTATTAGTGTTGAAAAGGGTCCCGTAAAGTTTAAAGTATAATTTACACCATTATTGTTTCCGTGTAGGTTTAAACTTTTTTTTAGTGTCATTCATTTTCGAGAATGTTTTAGTATTGGTTTCGTTTTTGTACAAGTAGCATTTCCACCTAGATTAGGCACTTGTGATATTGGCATTTTATGTGTTTGTGATTGTATGTAAATTTGGATTTTCTTGAAATATATGTTCTTCTGTAACTACTAAAAAGTGTTATTGAGATTTATATATTTTTTTATACTACTAAGGTGGCAAACAAGCGTACGGCCTGCCTGATGTTAAGCAGTCACCGCAGCCTATGGGCGCATATGCATTTATAAGATATTGATAACATGTATCTAAATCACAAGGGACGTAAAGCTGGTAGGTTTTTACGTAATTTTACGCACGTTCCTCTAGCTAAACTTCGAAATATAACGAACGGTAAATTATGTCATACTTTATTATCAAAAAAATGTTATATCAAACATCGGATATAGAGTACTGCGCTGATAAATATGGAAAAATTTGAAAGTTACTTATTGAAGCTTCCAAGCAAATGGCTATCAAAACAGTTCTAGCATTAAAAAAAACCTGTCATGTTTTCTGACTAGTTTCTGTGGAAAAGAAGTATGATGAATATTAGGTCCAATTTCGCCATGCTTTGTTAGTTTTAACGTCCGATTACGCCAGTCATTGTGGACACACGTTAATCAGCCATTAACCACTAACAGAGCATGTTAAGAAGGCCTTAATTGCTCTAATTTTAGCAATAATGTGTGACGTAATCGACTGCCGACAAAAGGTCCCTTTTTGGTTTGAGAGCATGTAATATTTTTTGAAATAATATTAGTAAGGGTTTTTATAATACAACTACAAATTTCGCTTAATTTTCAATGCAACGTCTAGAAGTGGTTTTCATAGTTGTACGTTATAATTGTATTTAATTGTGTAAAATTGCATTTATAAGGTAAATCGCTTGAAAGCTGTGTCAAATATTACCCGTAATTAATGTATTAATTATTAATTGATTAATGTACGATAGTTATGAATATAATGATTTTTAAGCCTTTATCGGTTTCTTTTATTTACCTTTACAATAAATATTCCTTAGTATTTGGGCCATTTTTAGGGTTCCTATTACTAAGACTCCGCTGTCCGTCCGTCTGTCTGTCGCCAGGCTGTATCTCATGAACCGTAATAGCTACACTATTGAATTTTTTACAGCAACAACAAATTCTAAAAACAAAAATATATATATTATAATTTTCAAAAATCAGTTTTGAACAATCCGGTTGCGTTAAGTTTGCACCTCATTTGTATGGAGCTCTACAGATAACAGGTGCAAACCCTCAAAATGTTCACTTATTGGCACGCATTCACTCCACCTTTTTAGGGTTCCGTAGCCAAAATGGCATAAGTAAGTTGTAAGTTTTTTGGCGTACTACCTCCTTAGTTTGTAAGTTCTACAAATATGTGTCCATGATTACACGAAATAAAGATAAATAAAATAAAAAACGGAACCCTTATAGTTTACGTACATGTAACCGTAGCTGATTCTTTTTCAGCAAAGATCAACGTGTGGCCCATATTTCTACAGTTCTTTTAAAAACACTGAGGTTCCTAGAAAATGTTTTTGACTATATAATATTCTCGAAAATAATCCATCCGATTGCATAAAATGTGAGGTTCGTTCAGCGGTTTAAACCGAGTTAGGGCGTGGGTGAAACTTTATACCTAACGAAGGTACAAATGACGAAGTACCTTTTTTTATGTAATGAGTGGCAAAAGGGCAGACGAGCCACCTGATGGAAAGTAGTCATCGTCACCCATGGATATGTGCAACACCGGAGGAATCGCCCATATTTTGCCAACCTTTGAGAGCCCTGTTAACTCGCTTCTTGAAGATCCCATGTTATAGCGCTCTGGAAATACCTCAGGGGGAACATTATTCCACAACTTGCAAGTGCGTGGTAAAAATGAGCGTGATGTCCGTTTATTTTTGGGATGATAGAAACGTGACGGTGGCACCAACTCAAAAAGTTCTTCAGAACATTCCCCATTGTACAAACGGTAGAACAAACACAGAGAGCCAACATCTCTCCGGAAGCTAAGTGGTTCTAGGCCGTCTGTTAGCTCGGGATCATCGACAATACGAACTGCCCGGCGCTCCGGCCCAGAGATGAGAGCAGTACTCCATATGGGGTCGAACCTGAGCTTTGTAAAGTAAAAGCCGGTGACACGGTGTGAAGTACTGTCTCGCTCTGTCGAGCACCCCGAGCTTTTTAGAAGCCAGTTTGGCTTTGTTCTCCAGGTGGCCTCGAAATAGGACTTCATTCGTAATGTCGACACCGAGTATCCCGATACTTTTGGAGATGGTAAGAGGAATGCTCTGAAACTTTGGCGCTAAAACGAAGGGTTTTTTCTTTGCGGAGAACGCACAGACTTGTGTCTTGCTGGGGTTAAACTGGACGAGGTTGCGGTTTTTTTTATGACATAGGAGGCAAACGAGCAGACGGGTCGCCTGATGGTAAGCGATCACCGTCGCCCACAGACACTTGCATCACCGGACTTTCGCTAGGGTGTTATCAATCTTAGACACAAGTCTCATTCTGCATCTTCCAGCTGCTCGGGGACATGCTAACACGGCCTGTGTGACCTACTGATAATCGTTTATTCATGTTATCATAATATCCTTGAAAATAAAATTTGTATCTACTGAATTTTCCAGAAAATTCTTAACCGTGTTAACAGTCATCTAGGCTAACAGCTTTTGCCAATTGTGCAAATAATGACTAATTAAGAGAATTCGTAAATAAGATGGCTGAACGATGAATAATTGTTTATAACACGACACACGTCTGGTATTTAAGCACTGCTACCTAAAAATATTATTTCATATTGTGATAAACAAACAGTCGTGCTGAATTTATGAAGTTAATTTGTCAGTTTTATCTATCGATACTAATACGGACTCCACAGCGACGACACAAACGAATACAAAGGTAGGTAAGTTTGTATAAAATACTTGTATACTTTTCTACAGCTAGTTTAATCGATACGAACATAATTATTAATAATATTTTAAATCGTTTTGTTAATTTATTTCTTTTGCGTTTGACATGTACCGGTTATTTTAATTTTATTGCTTTAGATGACGATCATGTTCCAAATACTTATAAGTTTGACTAAAGCAAAGTATACTGTTATTTTAACATGAAATAAATGAGTATGAGTATTAGTTCGAGTATCTTAAGGGCAGAAGTTATAAGTGCGAATGAACATTATTTGATACCTTTGTTTAAAATTATTTATAATTTTTTTTTCAAATAATAAATTTAATCGGTGCGAAATGTAACGGTAAGACCTATCATATATTTAATTTACATCACTGACCTTTCATTGAAGTACGCGACAAGAGCCTACGACGTATTTGCATTACACTCTATTCCAAAAAACAGAACTTGTTAATTTAATCTGATTTTTGATAAAACTGTTAACATTACAAAAAGCTATCGTAAGTTAAAATATGCATATTATTCGACGACCGGTTTACATCAGCGGGAGTAACATTGCCTGCGAAGCTGAAGGTCCTAGGTTCAAATCCCGGTAAGGGCAAATATTTGTGTGATGAGCATAAATATTTGTTCCTGAGTCTTGGATGTTTTCTATGTATATAAGTAAATATATCGTCGTTTATGTATAACTTTTGTCATTACGAGGCATCATGTTATATTGCTGTTATTATTTTTAAGAAATTAAACTGTAATAGGATCAGTATTGAACAAGCTTTCTAACCACTTTTAGCATTAATGAGAAAAAGCCGGAACATATACTTTTATAAGCGATAAACAGTTATGACAGAATTTATGGCCATTAAGTACACTTGTCAAATGTGCTAAATTGATGGCACCAAATACTGTCAAAAATACCAAAAGTCTATAAATTTAGTATGACGTCACATCCACACAAACAAATATAACAATACCATCGCGACAAACAAAGTAACAAATCATTATCTACTTATACATGTTTAAAAATTAAACTTTCTTTCAGAAATTGCCGAACCAAAATCAACTCTGAGTTAACCACAGAAAATATTGTTCAAAAACTTTGGTAAGTGGAGGTTACTGCCTTTGGGTTGTATAGATATGTTTTCTATAGTAATTTATACGTAAATCCAACGCTATTGTCTGAAACCATCTGCGCTGCGTGAGCATCAAACTACAAAGTTAAAAGTACACTCGAAAAAAAAAAAACAATTTTATCAGGTTAAATCTAGATGGTGAATGACAAAAAAAGTATTTATCTGTGGCATCGTATTATCGCTCAAAACCTTGATTGGAATTAGAATAGTTATTTGTTATGCAAGGCAGCAAAGTTGTTATTTGGCGCGAGTGCTTGAATTGATAGCCCAGTAAGCGAAGGAATCTAAAATTCAAATATAGATTCCTGAGCGTAACGAGGCTTGCAAGACACGAGAAGTCAAATAATTTTGCAGCCGTGCGAAACATACAACTTTTCACCTAACAACAGCGAGAAAAATGTGAGATGTAAGAAAAGGTATGATAGTATAACAAACCGATTATTTTTAAAGCTAGTTTAAAGCTAGTGAACCTACGAAACACACTCATAACAAAACAAACAAATAAACATATATATTTTTTTAAATCGAACTTCAAATATATTTTTCACCTCACTCGCTCAGAAAAGTTCCATTTACAGCGCCAACTCTGCGTGGAAAAGTGTGCTTTATCCTCTTGCGTGGAAAAGTCGTCATTTGATGTTCGAAGTTATTTTTTTATAATTTCATAGATTTTCTTACATCTCACATTTTCCTCGCTGTAGTGAGGTGAAAAGTTGTATTTCGCACGGCTGCAAAATTAATTATTCTCGTGCCTTGAAAGCCTCGTTACGGTCAGGAATCTATATTGAAACCACTCGCTCCGCTCGTGGTTCAATTTTAGATTCCTTTGCTTACTCGGCTTTCAATTTAAGCACTCGCGCCAAATAACAACTTTGCTTCCTTGCATAACAAACAACTATTGCATTCGAAGCCAAATTATTTTGCAGCCGAGTGAAACACTACTTTCACCTCACTACAGCGAGGATAATGTAAGACGCAAAAAGAACTATGAAAATATGACAAACCAAATTATTTATTTCATATAAATAATTATACTTATAACATAATAGACAAATACTCATATAAATAATTATAAATTCGAACTTCAAATGACTTTACTTTTTTGTTTTTTTACAAATATCATGATAATAATCACAATTTTTTTGCAATTTATTAGTGGATCACTCCACTAGCGTTATTATTATAAACAAAGATCAGAAACAAATGAAAATTTTTTTTTCGACGATACTGGACTTGAACCAGTGCCTTGAGCCAGACCGGGGCAGCACGCTCTTTTCGCTCTCAAATGACTTTGTCATGCTAGCGGATGAAATGAACTTTTATAAGCAGATTTCTCACTATAGGAAACTTTTCGAAACTAGTGAGGTGCCAATAACATTTGATCGAGAATGATCTCGGCTTTGATTGAAGATAATCTTTCTTTTATATATCTGTTGGTTTTTTAAATCTTTTCAACCGTCCCTTTTGTTTTATAGACAAGATTATTTTTAGTGTAGATATGTTATTAAAATAACAATAATAACCGCAAACATAACTTTGCAAATCGATTACCGTCAGCTGTTGACACAGCTGAAGAACTGAACAATGTGACTATTTTTCTTACATCGCAGTTGCGCGCAATAGTGTTCGAGCGAGAAGACCCGACGGTCGTACTTCAAGATGCTGTCCAAAGCACTCTTTGTGTTCGCAGCTCTTTCTCTGGCCAAGGGTAAGTGCCAACTTTACAGTCGCCAGCAGTGGCGGCCCTAGGGGGTGGCGGAAGGGTAATCGCCCGGGGCCTCGTTCTTGCATGGGCCTACAAAAACCCAAGCAAATTAAAAAAACATATTTTTTTTTAACAACAAAGGGTCTCACAATCCTGCCGCCCAGAGCCTCGCAATGGGTAAGGCCGCCACTGGTCGCCAGCATTAATATGTGCAACAACAAACCGCGCATAAATATCTGACAAGACTTTCTAGAGCCGGTGGGACGTGTCAGATATTTTCGCCCGCTTTGTAATGGCAGATATTGATCCTGATGACTGTACCTGTTAAAACGAGTCATACAACCCCCATACATACAAACGCCATTTTGAAAAACCTTGAAAAATTTGATTACATATTTATTTTCAAAGAATAAGTAGGTACATTGGTGTCATCATAGGTAGCTTATTCTTTTATTTGTACTTACCATACTAGCATGCAAATATCTCAGATATTATTGTAACATATCATGAGAGACGAAATACTTAACACTATAATAGCATTTTTCATTACTTAAGTAGCTTGATTCATTCATTTGTAAATCTATTAAGAGACAGCTCTTGTACACATTTTGGTAACTTGTTAAAAATTTCATGCACATAACAAATCACTAACGGTCTTGAAAATGGATTCCCACTATAATACATCCGTTACTCTCATACTCGTGTCCGACCGAAACACGATTTTTACCCGAAACCGAATATTCAGTTTTTTGCTGATTTCGGTCGAAACCGAAACCGAAATTTTTGAAGAAGTATCAACATATTCAAAATTACTGTACAAATCGTAAGGAAAAGGTTATTGCAAGGATTTCTTATATGAGCAAACAGTTACTTTTTTTGTTAAACAACATAAAAAAAACGTTTATTTTTAATGAAAATAGATATAATTAGAGGTATATTATGAAATTATAAAAGAATAAAATCAAGTCTTTTAACTTATAAACAAAGTTACCTAATTGATATAATACCTGGACCAAGTCAATTGCAAGATAAATCACAGCTTAAACATAAATCAACTTTACATAAATTATTATATCACTGTAATCAGAGATCTTTAAACAAAGTTTTAGAATAATACCTCGTGTGACAAAGTCAAACATTGCAAGAGAAATCACAGCATTCATGCTACTTTAACATAAATCAACTTTGTCAAAAAATATCAAATAACAAACGAAACATACTGTTTACTTCACAATACTATTTTTAGTACCCGACCTGACTCCAGCTTTGAATTGAATATAACTATTTAAAATGTTTATTCGTAGATGTTAACGAAATCACACATCAGAACAATTTTATCGAATTCAAACTTAACAAGTTATTATTTATTTACGAACAAAAAAAAGACTTACTAAAAATCGATCTAATTATTGTTTTTAGAGTATTAACTTTTCTTTTCTGTTTACCAACCCTAGCATAACTATGACTAACCACAGACTACCGACTAACGTACGGATTTAACTTTTCTGTCAATAGGTAGGTATTACTTGGTAAGAGGAGGTCTTCAATTCATTGCGGCAAATAAATAAGTTATATATCTGCTATTTATAACTTTATAAGTTAAGTTATTTACTTGTTATTTAAAGTAACATACCTACCTACATATGTAAGGGATAATAAGGTAATCTTTTACTGCAGTTATCAAGACTTCACTAACTCGCGGCATAGGTATTATATTATTCAAAACAAACAACCTATTCTTATCACGTCTAAACTAAATTCACAATCCAAATATCAAACGTTCATTCATCACAGCATAAAATGCAGTAAGTAACACGTTCTTAAAAGTAAATAATAATTTAATAAATAAACAACGCTCACCATATTTTGTCGCGCGCCACGTGGTTCACAAACAAACGTCACAAACTGCATGCATACTACTGTCGCTGGTCCCGGCTGGCCCGGCCGCCGATGCATTACCTATACCTACCCGGCCGAGCACGCCCGAATTAAGCCGAGCGCTCCCGATGCGAGAGCCGTGAGAGGCCGCGAAGTAATTTCGGCCCGGCGAAGGTTTCGGCCGGATTCTGGCCGAAACCGAAACTTCAGCCGAAATCACTTTTGGCCGAAACGGAAACCGAAACTTCGGTCGGAAACTATCTCATACCCTTAATATACAAGGTGCAATCCAAGACGTGATATAATAGTTACTTTCCGACTCTACTCACAATTGCGATCAGTCATTTTTTTACAAGGTATGATCATTCAAAAACATTTCGAGGAATAGGCTTAATAAACCGCTTGCATTTATCAGATTTCAAAAATATGATTCTGGAATAAATTATTTGTGTTTTTAATTTTGACTTTTCTTTGTACTTGCAAACCCTAGTCAGACGTCAGTCAGTAGTGACGTCACTCGAAATGTCTCCTAGGCAATAGAAAAAATATAGGCATCTAAATGTAAAACGTATGAAGTTAGTATCTTAGAAAATATAAAAACAAGTGCAATTTCTTGGCTCATTTCAATTACGATAAAATGTTAGTATGAAATCAACATCGAAATCATTAAAAAAATGGCATGTCCCATACTGAACGGTTTCGAGCTCGTCTTTGGCCCGGTCCCAGGGCCGGCTTTAGGGGAGGGCATCCGGGGCTAGGCCCCTGGGCCTCCACTAAACAGGGGCCCCCACAATAGACTTCATAGCAAGTACAGAGCGACACCGAATTCCGATAAACAAATTATCGGAGAAAAGGGGCGGCCAGATTTACATTTATAAATTTATTATAAATTATTATAAAAACCTTCGCGATGATGGGACAAAACTGTCGATCAAATCTTTCTCTCCTGAGCATTGAAAGTGATTTACTCCGGGAACTTGATTTCAACGAAATCATCAGTTTATTTAAAAAAAAAACTCCTCAGAATCCGTTAAAAATTTTCGCATTATTCCTATTTTTTACTAGAAGATGCCCGCAACTTCGTTCGCGGAGGAGAAAAAGTCATAACCTGTCGTTTTGTCTTCAGCATAGTCGGGTAAAAAGTATACTATCTGGAGATACCCAGCTACCCGTGTACCAAAAATTATGGAAATCTGTTAAGCCAATTTTGCGTGATGAAGCCACAACGACACATACAAACATACATAAATTCCAAAAAAAATATTCTTCGTTTTAGTGACCTCGTAAGTTCTTATAGTTCGTAACAACCAATTTTTTGAAAATATCTTAAATTACAGACATTTCATTTTTACAACTTTATAATATCATAGATTATATTTGTATATATTTCTAAAAACAATTTATTTGGTTTCACATATTGATATGAAATATTTATTAAAAAAGTTGACTGAAAAAAATGTGCATTTAATTTGGAATATAATTAGGTGCCAGGCAGGTGGCCCCCACTCCTTTGTTGCCCTAGTGCTTCCATACATCAATATCCGGCCCCGCCCGGTCCCGTTCTTGTCACGTCTTTCCCCGTCGTTGGTTTATCGTCAACTGTGTAACCGTCTCTGTCCTCTTCGTCTTCTGTCGCTGTTCGGTACAAATTCAAATTTAAACGTTTGTCAAGTCCGAATTAATAGACGGCCAGTCAGTGCGTCGGCAAGGAGGTTAGACGCCCCCACACATACTAACCGACTACGGTTAGCTTCAAATTTTAGCCTCCTACGGCCCAGAGTAAATTATGCATTTTTGAATTTCGAACCATTGGGAAGGAATTTGATGAAAGTTGAATACTCGATTATAATTTGTACTAGTATTAGTACTTACATTAGACCTCAGGAGGTTAGATGAAAAAATAGTTTTTTTTACGATTTCGAAATTGGTCTCACACTAAAACGACGCTCAGAAGACCGGTTTGGCTCAGTGGGAGTAACGTTGCCTGCGAAGCTGAGGTCCTGGGTTCAAATCCTGGTAAGGGCAAATATTTGTGTGATGAGCATAAATATTTGTTCCTGAGTCTTGGATGTTTTCTATGTACATAAGTAATATATATATATTAAATATATCGTCGTCTAGTACCCATAAAACAAGCCTTATTGAGCTTACCATGGGACTAGTTCGATTTGTGTAAAAATTGTCCCGTAATATTTATTTATTTATTTATTTAAAAGTTATTTTTTTTGTATCACGTCTCCGGTGTCACTGTGTGTCGGAAAGTAACGGTTGAACATTAAAGTACACTCAGCTGCAAAAAAACATGATTAGGTAGTCTGTTCAAAAATATTTTCGTTATACTCCATTACCGGTCAATAGATTTGAGAGATATTTTTGAACGGACTAATCGTATATATTTTATTTGTAGCTGTCTGTATACGCGACCATTTTAGGTTTGCAGGGTTTCTGAAACAAAATTTCAGATTCTTGCACTCGATAAGTATAGATAGATAGCATGTAACATTCTAATTTTTTTTTTAATAAAATTGTTTACTAACCAACTTAAACTGTGAACCTACCAGTGGCGGGGCGTCTAAATAAGCCGATTCCCACCGGGTTGCCCAAGGAAAGGCTTATAAATCACCTTTTTCTTTAAATATGAGTAAATGAGTACTCTTCGGCTTCCCTTTTAATTTTCCTAACGCCACGCCTACCCCACCTACTAACAAAAATATGGAAATTTTGAATCTGAAATAAATATTATTCATTAATTCATTCATAAATACAGAATTAATTTATTTACAACACTTTTTTACTTACCACTTTGCCCTAACAAACCTGTCCTTCTAGCCGGCGACATCGTCCGCCCTTGCGTCCTGAGCGACCACCACTGCATCCGCGATAACCTCAAAGCTAACTCGCACTGCCAGCCCCAGGTTCGGGGTTCGATCCCGTCAGAGTACACCATCTCATCATGGCGGTTCGAGACCCCGTACTTCAACGCGTCATACATCGACCAGCAGCTGATTGTCAGGAACCACGATAAGTGCTTCGTGTCTGAATTCTTGTAAGTATTCAGTTTTAGAGACCTCTGTTGTCCCTGTAATATGAATACTTGTAGTTGCAATTATTGGATTCAGTGGGGGAACCCACAAACTGTAATGCCATCCGCAAGGATGATGTAGGGTCGGAAAGCGGCGCGCAAGGCCTGCGGAGATAGGAAGTACGCCTTCGAGTGATTAACCACACTTATCGGGTTCTGTACCTCAAAAGGACAATACGGAACTATATAAGATCACTATGTTGTCCGTCTGTTAAGACCATTTTTCTCGGGAACGCGTGGAGCTATCAAGCTGAAATTAATATCAAATACTCAATTCTGCAGTCCCTTGAAGCTGGGAAAAAAACAAATTTCCAAGTCAACGCAATTAAAAGATATAACTAGTCATTAAAAAAGGTGTTTACATATAAATTGTCGTCAGTTGAATACCTAAGGGTACTTTCAGGTGTGCTAGAAACTTGAAATTTGGTACGAAGCTAGCTCTTATAGTACTTTTTCTTCTCAGCCATGACGAAGCCCTAATAACTGAGGGTCGTGACCAAAAGTAAGGTCCCTCCACTTGGCGCGGTCAAGGGCCATATGTGCTGCCCTCTGCCTAGAACCTCAAGCATTTCTCACGGTTTCTGACCATTCTGTCGAAATTCGACCTCTGGAACGCTTGCCTTCTACTTGGCACAGTGAAACGCTCCTTTCAAGGTAGTGCTGGTTAGATCGCATAATATACCTGAAGAATTTAAGGATGCACTTACAGCACAAACAACGCGAAGTCTGAATTTTTTTCGTCTTTATGACTAATGTCAGTAACATCAAAAATAACCCCATACTGCGTTCATTTTGCTTAGGACCAGGGCTCTGCTAACACTAGTTTTTTTTTCGGTTTGTCTAGCTTCAACAAGAAGACTGACACGGCTGTCATCGGTGTCGACTGCCCTAACATCGACTTCGAGTCCGACCGACTGATGCTTCAGCACTACTCGCTCCGCGAGGACTCCACCTACAGCTACCATATCCGGGCCACTTACCGTGAGTACAGACTCCGAAACTTCGATGAAAACCTTTAGTCCCATCTCGTAGCCAGATTTGGTAGCTTAGCTAGCTACCAAATGGGAACGATTTTGCCATCTCGAAGCCACATCTGGTAGCTAGCTACGAAATGGGAAATGAGCTTTTCCGTCTTGTAGCTAGCTACCAAATGGGAACGATTTTCCCATCTTGAAGCCACATTTGGTAGCTAGCTATGAAATGGGAATTGTGCTCTCCCGTTTTGTAGCTAGCTACCAAATGGGAACCATAGTGCCATCTCGAAGCCACATTTGGCGGCTAGCTACGAAATCGGAAGTGTGGTTTCCTGTCTTGTAACTAGCTACCAAATGGGAACGATTTTGCCATCTCGAAGCCACATTTGGTAGTTAGCTACGAAATGGGAACGATTTTCCTATCTCGAAGCCACATTTGGTAGCTAGCTACGAAATGGGATTGTGCTTTAACGTCTTGTAGCTAGCTACCAAATGGGAACGATTTTGCCATCTCGACCGGCAGTAACGAACTGAAATAGGTTGCTTATGATGATAATGATGAACCTGGTGTTATCCTCAGCTCTGGTGCGCCTTACGATGACGGTGCCCCGCGCCAACAAGCTCAACATCTGCAACGCCTTCACCTTCGCTGACGTCACCACCCTGCCCATCTTCCACATCAACCCCAATGGTAAGGATCTTAAAGGAAGAAGCCCGTACCCAAGTAGCGTTCAAGCTGTATTAGAGCTTATACAGCTCCTATAACACTCAAACTGGCTGTATAATGGACGTATAAGCTTTTATACAGCTTGTGTGCTATTTGTTTGACCCCAGAATAAGGCTAAACCTGGTATGCCGGGCTCTGCTGGGTTCGAATATTTTATTCCTAGATGCTCCTGGGAACGCAAATGGCGATGTGGTTCGCAACCCGTCACGTTCTCGGTCCCCGCGAGAGCGAAGAGTGGGCTACCGAGAGCTGCTTTGCTACGTTAAATGTAAGGAGAGGAATGAATGATAAAATAGAGGAAGTATGTCAGATGATGGATGCGAGAAATATTGATATTCTGGGGGTGAATGAGAAGAGAGAAGCGAAAGGGTTGTGACAGCACAAAATGAAGAGATTAATGAATGTTGATGAAGCGGCAGTAGCATGCCAGGACCGTAGCAAGTGAAAGGACGTAGTCTCTGCCTACCCCGTAATGGGAAAAAGGCGAGATTGTATGTATGTATGTATGTGTGCTATTTTTTCTCTCTCTCCTATGTACTGCGTCCCGCCCACTGTAAGTGGCCGCTGGGGCATTCTCGTTTGTACGTTTGCACTTCCCCCACTAAACCCGATTACTGGCAAGGTTTAGCCAGCCCTTCCCAGTTCAAAATCAGGTAATAAAAAAAAAGGATTTTTTAAAGGTTTATTGCTGCTCGCCTCATTACAGCTTTTCCTGACCTAGTTGCCATAATTTTAGCCAATCTAGTCCATCGATGTTTAAATGCAGCCAACGATTTGGTTTTTTCTGTTTGTTTTTTATATTCTCGTTTGCATAAAGACCAAAAAGTTTCAATACCACGAGCTTGGGGAACGTTTGGGGCGTTATTATGTTTTCGTATAGAATCTATCCCCGCAGCCTCTAAATTTTGGGTGACTTCCGTGGCGTAGTGGCATGACGCCATATCAGGCCAGAATATAATTTCTTCCCTTTGGTAATATTTATCAATGAAGGGAATCAATCGCTTTATTATACACTAGCTTCTGCCCGCGACTTCGTCCGCCTTAAATTCGTTTATCGCGGATGAGGGCATTTTTCCGGGATAAAAAGTAAGCCTATGTCCTTCCCCGGGACTCAAACTATCTGCATACCAAATTTCATCCAAATCGGTTCAGCGGATTAAGCGTGAAGAGGTAACAGACAGACAGACACACACTTTCGCATTTATAATATTAGTATGGATTCTATCAGGTAAATGCGTGTGTTCATAGACCCTGTGCAAATATATGGTTCAGACGTATTACCACTCTGGTCTATGGCTTGCCAAACGAGATATTTGTTGAAAAATTTGGCCTTTAGTATGATTTTTTGTGAATAATCTACAGCGTCCCGATTTTTCGCATGGTAGTATTGCTTCCCAGGAACATCCATCAGGTCCATGGGCACGTAGGTCTCGTCATCGATTATAAGAACTTTTCTCAGTGTTTTTTCATACACTCTTCGGAATCCTATTTTAGCGCGCACTTCCTGGTCTTTAATATATTTAGGAGCAGATAATTTTGCCAACGCTTTAAGCTGTACGTCATTTGCTTTTATTCGAGCTATACTTGACTTCGATATTTACAATTTATCCGCAGCAACTCTAACAGAAATCGAGGGATTCCGTTTGTAAACTTTTTTTACTATATTTATATTCTTAGCTGACGAAACAGAACGTTTTCTTCCGGGAATGTTTTTATAAATATCTTCGTGCTTTTCTTCAAAACGCTTTATAATTCGATATAAAGTAGTTCCTCTGACTCCCTCTGGAGAAAAATGACGTATCGTGTCCGTTTTTCCATGATGTTTATAAAATTGAATAACTATTTTTGCAAATATTTCGTGTTCAGCTCTGTTCATTATTTAAACTTTAAAATACTTTCTTAATTCCCGATTAATCTGACAGATATAAAGCCTACGGCGGCCATAACAGTTATTTTTCTTAAAAAAATTAAAATCATTTCAACCAGTTCCAAATTTGAAATTTGTCTCTTTACTTCTGGGACAGCCTTTATTATTATAGTGTCTTAGAATATGTTTTAAAATTGGATTAAAAAAAATAACGGGTTGCACTCCGGGAGTGCCGGCAGAAGTGAAAACTTCAATGTAGGTCTACTGGCTTCAGTGACAGTTTTTCGATTAGCTCACATGTCCGTCTTAAGATTTTCAATCTGTCAGTCACGTGACCTGTCGCGAGTTTAATTTTTTTTCCCCATCACAAAAAGTGCACAGCGCCGCTCAAATGTTTTCACTTCAAAAATATCAGGCTATTATGCATTAATGGTTTGGTAAACCTTGAAAATGACTGTATTCCGTGTTTTAAACTGCTAACGTAAATTAATCAAGTTTTGGAAAAGTCATTTAATGATAACGTGTTTTTTTTACAGACCCGCCAACCGCCAAATTCCTGACTACGGACCTTTCATACTTGAACATTTACGAGCGCGAGGTCTTCTTCTATCGCGCCAACTACCTCCTTCGATCCGTCGTCAACTCTTACATCTGTGACTTCGGCTGCAATTAATCTTCGTCAAATCTTACATAAGTAATGTCGGTTGTAAATGACCTTTTGCATTTGTGATTTATTTTGCAGCTAATGTTCGTCAACTAATATGTCCCTTTGTAAATAACTTTCGGCATTATTTACTATTTTAATTCCATATATGATTGAGTTTATCGTTCGTCAACTGTTACATAAACTATTTCAATTTTATATTATTTAATTTTTACAACTTACCTTTTGACATTAATGCCAATCGTAATTCGTCTATGCTAAAATTATATTGTAAAAATTGAAGGTTCCCTCTCTTTTAACACATTATATAGAAAACCGTAAGTTCATATTATATGGCATTATTTTTGATTAATAAATAAATTTCCAACATGTCTATTTTATATACTAATCTAGTCTAAGTCAGGTGATACAATAAGTTCTAGCCCTTAAAACTTGATTGTATTCATTGTCTGTTTGCATTTAAATAATAAGTGAAGTCATTTGCTATGTAACATTAAATGGTGTACTATTTTTTTAAAGAAGTAAAATAAAACACTTAAAATCCATTATTTTCATTTATTATAAAATCATCACAATCTGGAACACTATGCGTTAGGGACTCTTTAAAAGGCGAAGCTATTGTTACAATGTCTTTATATTGCAACACTTTACAAGTATGAAAAATAACTATTTTACAAGGCGTTGAGGGCAGCCATTTTGAACCTTAACTCAAATCTTTTCAGTCTACGTTAACAGATATATAGAAATGCTTAATTGTATATTTCAATACAGTCAATAGTAGATATTGTCAACACGGACAAATAATCAAAAAGATCTACGTACGCTTTAAGTAGTTGCCTATTTATTGTTTTTTTTTCCTATAAAAATTAGTTTAAAAATCATATTAAATCTGTAGAACTTTTTGAGTTATCTCTGTCTAGATCTCTTCTGCTGCTGACTGTACAAATATTATTTAGTATTCAATATACCGTAAATCCACCCCTTATGGTCCAAAACACAGTCACATATAAAACATTACGTAAGGGATAAAATGTCAAGTAAATATGTGTAAGTGACAAAGAATAATTTGATGAACGATTTACACAAATGTTTTGAGTACGGAAAAGTCCTCCGATTTTTTCTAGTTTCGGAAAGGAAGATTTTGAATCTATGCGGTAATAACCCAGTAGAAGAAGAATACTAAATAAGATAAAAACTGAGTATAATGAACAAAACAAATTCTGGCTAAGGCATTTGTCTCACCGTCGACGTTGGGCATGAAGCGAGTAGAACTAGTAACTTGATACGAGTTGTCGAGCAGCGAGAAGCGATTGCGTAGTTCCGATAGTTTTATCACTGAACTATGAGCTAGTGTACGAGTAGACCGGCGATTATTCGCACCACTCGCTCGGAAAGAAAACAAACCTAGAGAGTGGTGAGTAAAATAATCGCTAGCTGAGCTCTCCGCATGAGTGCTGACCTCCAAGCGAGTATCGCTGAGTGATTAATATTTTTGATAGTTCTTGTCGCGACAAACTAGTGGCGAGAGATTTTGCCGGGAGTGTGAACAGCCAATGATCAAGTATTCATATATGTACCCCTTTTATTGACACGGGATCGGTATCTATTGTTCGTTTCTTGAGCGAGAAAATAGTCATTAGCTAATAGCTTCTTATCGGCGGTGGGACATGTACCTAAAATAAGATAGGCACTTGTTTGTGACGAGAGTACGCGTACTATACGCGCATAGAAAATAATGAACCTTTTCTCTAGGTGTAAAAAGTCAAATGCCAATCAAATACTTGATATTTTTCCCCTTACGTGGACTCAAGGTTCAAAATGGTTTATAACCTCTGGGACATTGCCTTTCTATATTCTTTATTATACCCTACATTAACATGGCCTTCGTCGAGAATATTCTCTACAACCTTTCATAGACTATATCTGTCATTTTTACAGTTTTACACGTTGATTGGCGAATGGAGTAACATTACAAATGTAAAACTGCCAAAATGAATTTTCTTTACAAACTTCATTTATTTAACTATTTTAATTTTAACAATAAAATGGAACAAATTTACGTAGTGCCGTGGCTAGATAACTTTATTTATACAAAATATTCCAAAACATGATTAACACGTTAACAGGCCCCATACAAAATGTTTCAATTTCCTCGTAAGTCTGAGCCAATTACTTCAATCACGTCCATAGGCCACATATGGGTCACTAAGAAACAACCAGGAACGCACTCAGATTAGTACAATATCTTTCTGAATGCTTCTAACTTAGGCATTCGTATCATGATCGTCAAGCAAAAGAATATAACAGAACAGAACGAAACAAAAAATATCTTATACTAATCTGAATGCGTACCTGGGTTCCGATTCACAAAAGTTTGTAACTTGCTGATGCGTGGCGTCAGAAAAATTACAACGGAAGCCTAAGCGTATTCATTTATTCCTATTTAAAGAAAAAAGTGGTTATAAGCCTTTTGTTGGGCAACCCGGTGGAAATCGGCTTATATACACGCCACGCCACTAACTTGTATTACAAGTGAAAGTCTCTTTCTAATACATATTGTTGGAAAGAGATTTCCGCTTGTCGTATATAGCGACCCATATGTGGTAACCGGACTTGTGGAGTTAGTTCTTCGTGGCCCATATATGGGCCACTGGACTGTGAACGTGTTGAGTCAGAAAGATCTACACATAAATTATGGCGGATTCTGCACGCTGAGAAGTAAGGACGAATTTAAAATGCCATGCTACAATTTAATTTCCCAAAATACCGTACTTTAACTATCTCAAATTTCCATGATGACGACATAGTTTCTGAGATACCTACTGCTAATTTGATAAATTGAGACTGGTTTTTTATACAATTTGGTATTGGTATGGTATTTTGGAAGGGAGTGGATGCTATTTTCTCCTTTTCATAAACAGCAGGTCTAAAAACATTACCTTCTTGGATTAACATAAAATGATATACGTGATATATGTAAATAATTTTTTCAAGGAGAAATAAATAAATAACTTCCTAGCTCGTCAACAAACCCATCCACGAGGTAGGAATGTGGACGATATAGGAAGTGGACCATTTGAGAATGTTGAAAAATAGGAAGTCGACGGTTTGGGAAGTGAATATGGACGAAATGGGATTGTTGACGAGCTACGAAGTTGACACACTGGGAATGTGGACGAAATGAACCTTGAAGATGAATGTTGAAAACATTTTATTAGACACAATATATTGAAAGAATATTGCGCCACAGATACAAAATCATGTCTTCGTGTCATCTACGACGATGAGACTCACTCTATATAAAATATGAAAAAAGAGATACGCAAGTTTACTATGTATTTAAATATCTCCTGAATTCTTAAGATTATTTTGACTGAAGATAAATTTTAATCGCATATATCGCTACCTTTAGACTCAAAGGGCGTAAACGCCACATAAAGCAATGGTGGATACGCCCTTTGAATATAAAGATATTAATATATACCTTGTTTTTTATTATGTAAATAATGCAGGGAAGGGCCCATTTCCTGCTAAAATTAAAGGAAATCGGCCCTTCCCTACATTTTGGTTGAGTTCCTACTTACACATAGTATGAAATGGCGGATTTTTTTTCAGTTTCCGAAATGCCATAGGAAAATTTATTCGTATTAACGGGTACTATGACCTGTCAAATTTTGAGAAAAAAAAACACGGTTTCTACAAACGGCTTATAATCTAATTTAATCTGTTCTATTATTAATATATCATCTGTAGAAGGCATAACACAGCCTGTTGCACACAATTTAACGACATAGTAATAACTATTACACACCAAGGGCGGCAAACAAATATTCCGATTGTAGATTGACACAAGAGTCGAAGGAGAGGGCGAAAATGGCAATTTGAGGCTTTATCCGTCCGTGGTGTGTTTACAATTTTGTTAATAACCATAAACTATGTTTTTTTTCAAACAGAAGTCGACATTTCATAAAGTGGTCTCATATATATTGCACTACAAATATCAACAAGGAGATTGAAGAATTAACTGAAATAAAGTTCATACGGAAAAATGGGATAGGTAGTCAAAGTGCTTCCTTAAGCTAATTTCAGATAGCATATACTGACGATAGGATTATTCGAAATGAGTTTCTTGAAATAAAATATTTGCGATTGAAAAGCTGGCTTATTCTATAACCAGTAAGAACCAATTTTATACAAATGGATCAATCTGCTTTTTTGTGTACCGTTGCCATGGTTACTCGTCCCGAGTCACTCTTTAAAACTATTATTTTAAACTATCTAAGTGTGAGGCCCAAAAAGTTGGACCATAGTCAGCCGTAGTTAACCAATACGAACCCGGTGAAAATGAAGTTCCGTTGTGCGACGAAAAATGTATGTTTAATTGTTCGTCGCACAACGGAACCGTAAATATACTATTGAATTACGTGACTATAACAATAGAATAGCTTTCTTGATGAAAAAAATAAATAAAAATATGTGAACACCAATATAGGCAAGATAATATTTTTTGTAGCCAATATAGGTTAAAAGTTTTAAGGGCCGATCTTGTCAGTATGTTAATAGCCGATATTATTAGCATTTTCTAAGTAACTGTCACTATTGTCTCCTGAATTACTAGGCGGGATCACAACAAGTTGATAAATCTAAGGAAAAAAAAGTTGATAAACTCAAGTAAAAAAAATTTATAAACTCAAGAAAAAAATACTTGTTAAACCCAAGAAAAAAAAAGTAGATAAACCCAAGTAAAAAAAAGTTGATAAACCCAAGTATAAAACGACCACATAATAATCCGAAAAACATGTACATGACAATGTTATTTATAGATGTTATCTATTCAAATTTGTAAATAATGTTAGCTTTATAGATAATGGAAGAGTTTGCGAAAAGAACAACATTCCAAATTTGTCTTCAGAAAAGCTTTTAGATCCAGGGACCGTTATCTGTATGTTTTAATTGAAATATTTTTCTAAATTTGAATGTAGATAATTGAATACAGAATTATGAATTTAGCTCATTCAAATCTAAAAAAGTTCTTAACTAAGCGAGATACCTTATTTAAATATCGGTTAATCTGTATGTACATTTTACCGGTATACCATAATTGTTTAGATCTGGACATCACAAAAAAAGACAATACAGGTGAATTATTAAAAAATACCGGATTAATTAGTAAATTAAAGCTATTACTTTAGTATGCGGATGATATATTTAATGCTGACAGAACTATGTACCCATACCTTTCACTCGAGCATATCTTTACTAAGGAGTAAGCGTGACAAAAAGATTCAAGTAGTCAAGTAGTATGCTAGTTGGATATGAGATAATGGGCTTACTTTACTATTTAAGAGATTCAGTTTAAGATGTAAAGCTCTCGATAACTACAGCCTATAAAACGATAGAAACACTTATAATTTGGCCAGTAGAATATATCAAAACCACTCACAAAACACAACACGACCTATATACGCACAAGCATAACATATACTTATGTACAGATACGTAAGGTGCATTGGGGTAAGACGTGAGTATCGGAAAGACATTGTTTTTACCGCAAATGGTCTTAAAGGTGTTGAAATAAAATTGACCTTTCGAATTTCCCCGTACTTCTGTCTTACCCTAACACAACTTATATTAATAATTACCGTCGAGAAAATCTGGAAATTTATAAAGCATCGAAGTGTTAATTGTGAGTTATGGGTAAAATACATAAATATGTTAGATGACCATGATGTAAAAAGCGTTAAAAAAAAATCATAAACTGACCTGCCATGTAACAACCTTGCATTATAAAATACTAGTACATATAATTTCGGTACCTGATAAGGGGCATTCTACCTACTAATCCCGATGCATAAGTTTTTATCTAGTCAAAGAAGTTTTTTAGGTTCTCCCATTTCCAAGGAAATAATGTTTAAGAAAAAAAATTATACCGTTATATATTAATATATAACAGTTTCATTTTGCACGAAAATATACCGGTGTTTAGTCCAAGTGTGAAACTGTTTATTATGTGAGAATATGTATTATTAAAAGATCAAAGAAAGAACAATGGTGATTTCAAATAAATTATGAAACAGTATATGTTAATATTGTAGACATAAAATCAAAATATCAATAATCAGAAGTGCTAAGCTAAGAGTCTCTGTCTTATAAAACAAAATGCGAGACTATTAGACCTTATAATATAAGCCATTTACCCCTTAGACATACGTCACTTAAATAATAGTATAGGATTTCAAACAGTTTAAATATTTGTCCAAATTGCAACAAAAAATAATAGCATTTCATATAAATATTATTGCAACATAATAAACTGATATAATGTTCGTGTAAAAACGATATATTTGACTTAAAATAATATAGCACATAATATTTAGTATGAGTAGTTGGTAAAAATTAATGTTCAAAAGGCACTAACATCACTTTGATAAAAATCTATACACACCCGAGCCGCACGACGCTACTCAGTATGGACGGTTGCTCCGAGTCCGTTTCCTGTATATTCGGGTGCGACGGGCGACCCGGTAGACACGGCACTGCTCTATGAATATACAGAAAACGCACCACGGCGCCAAGACGGGCTCCCACTCTTAGCGGACGTCTTACATGTTTAAGAAGGCGGACTATATATATATATATATATATATAATATATGTACAACGTGGATTTACTTTTTAATAGAAAAAACTTGTATGAAAACTGCAAACCAACTGCCCTTCAACTGCACGCGTAGGTAAGTTTATTCCATCTGTTTCAATCAAAAAACGAGTCGACTTTGTCGCTAAACCGATTCAATTGGCATGTACCATTTTTTTACAAGGTATGGTCATTCAAAAACCATTTCGAGAAATAAGGTTTAATAAACCGCTTGCAATTATTAGATGTAAAAATATGATTTACGGTATAAGCACAGCACCATGCGCATGCGCGCCGCGTCCCTGGTGCAGCGGGTGCGAGCCAGCGCCAACACCGTCCTCGCGGTGATAGCGGACCGCGTAGACTGCCCGTACATCATGCACTGCTGCGACAGGCATGTACGAACAGGCGTAGGTTAATTATTATTATTATTATTATTTATTTAAGATATTCTAATTGTATAATTGTTTTATGTGTAATGTTTAAATTTTATAATGTAATTATGTATGAGCCATCGACGCTTGAAATAAATGAATTTTAATTTAATTTTAATTTAATAATAAGTTATTCGTGTCTTTAAGTTTGACCTTTATTCGTCCTTGCCAAACCCTAGTACAGACATCAGTCAGTAGTGGCGTCACTCAAAATAATTCCTAGGCACTAACGAAATTCGCTGCATCCAAAATTAATATCTAAAAAAGGTCTATTTACAGTTATTTTGCCGATTTTATACGACGTCTGCTTAAAATAACAGGTTCTGTTAATCTGTCTACATATATCCCGTTTGTGGGTTTGCGCTAAATCCGATTACTGGTCAGGAGGCTTTTTCTAACCAGAAATATCCAGTTCAAAGTCAGGTTCTAAAAAAAAATCTATATACATAAGTGCTTGGAATGCCATGTTTGTTTTTTTTTTTTTTTCACACTCTTCATATATTATTTAGTAGCAATTGTAAAAAAATCATACCTAATTTTACCAAAAAATATGGCTTTTTTGGTTATTATTTTTTATAGGTAACTGTCCAGTAAATGATGTTAATCATTTAAATAAGCCGCAATAAAAACATTTAATTTAGCCTTTGTTATAAATTTTCTTTTTTTTGGCAGAGTAGCGTCGCACGAACACGGGTCACAACAAATTAATGCCTACTTACATTCTAATACTTTCACAATACCTCTATTTCAAATAATATCATCTAATTCGTACTAGACTTAAAAGTTCTACGTGTAAATAATATAATAAAAATAAATGGTCTAAACAAAATATAAAAAACATAAATCAATTATCAAATAAAAATATTGCGTTGATAATTAAAAATATTTGATACAGACAACCTCGTATCTTGTGTACTAATAATTGTTCAAATGATACCCGAGATTTGGTCAAAAATGGCTGAATTTACATATATACGGTTAGCATTTTATATGCCATTATTAGTACACAAATAAATAATAAAATTAATGAGCATCAACGTAAGACATACGAGGATATCACAACCAAAAACAAGTGACCGTTACGACAATTTATTTTTTCTTTTTGGTTTATCTCCGAGCAAGATTTGTTCGTGTTAGAAATATCTTACAGATTGGCCGCGTCAGTGAGTCGGTGCCCGCGGTATAGTTTTTACTTTTTAAGTAAACTTATTATCTGGTTAATAAAAGCATTCGATACAATACTATCATCTGTTTTATTTTCTTTTAATATAACCGCAAAGGAATTTTCAACCCTACCAAACTTGAACCAACTTGGTCAGTAGGGTTAAAATGGATTATACTATTATATTAGTCTTAGTGGATTTGTAATTTACTAATCAGTAAGTAGAATCGATAATCTATTAATCGATAATCATTTCGATCTGATATTGTTGATATACTTTATACGTAGTTAGTTATGATTTTCAATGTTTAAAATTAGCTCCAACATTATTAATAAATAAAATGTAGTGACATGTAATTATTTCATCATTGACATATTTAAAAAAAATTGTACCTATATCTTTTAATAATATTAAACGTTGGATTAACGATCATAAATTTATATATATAGAAATTAATGTAAATAATTTGTATTTTACTTTTGATTGTAAAATAAACTAATCTAAATCTTTAATTACTTATTAATGGAATATACTTAATTCAGCCATGAAATTGTAGGTAGTAACATAGTTTTTAAGACATTTGTAGTAACATATGTGGATCGAAAATATATTAAAAAAATAATTCAATAATCTGTTTTTACTGCATGCTCGATATCTTAATTTGCGGTTAGCCACTAAATGGTATTGTATTTTTAAGTAGATAAGCTCAGTTCAAAAAATTAAACACTATAGAGAGGCCCGGGGTGTTACCGAAAACGGTATAGTTAGGATTTTATTTAAAAATATTTCATTTTTACAAAAAATATTTACCGACCGCTTATTTTTTTCTACTTTTTTGTAATCAGTATTGAATACTGATTAAAAACTTAACTATACATACTAAATAAGCGGTCGTTAAAGATTTTTTGGCCACTTGTAACATACATTATTATATATACGTCATAAGCATAAATTGTCGTAAAGGACAGGGTATACACACTTAGCCATGGCGTAGCTAGCTTACTTTACTATAATCAATACAAATAAAGGTAAATCGAAGAAATTAAACTTCAGTCTTCATATACTAAAAAATAACATGAAAAATATAAATCTTACAACGTATCAAGTAATTTATTAAATCCATGTCGGATCAAGTGACCAACACATGGTTACAGAATATTTACTTTCGCTTATAAATCTTACTTTGATTGTCTTTCTAGGCAGAAAGTGATTGATATATTAATTATTTTGCTGCTAGGTTATATGTGCCACGGTTATGCAATATTAAGGGAAAGTACCTTAAATATTGTAGATATGAAATTTTGCTGCAAGCAGACATTATTTATTTTTAAAAGTTAGTAATATGCATTCAATGATTCTTATATAAAGATTCAAGAGGCCGACTGGATTTGAACCAGTGCCTTATGCCTTGCCAACTGTGAGTCTAAACAGCTTGTCTTCAAAAACTTTTATTTCACACTTAAAACATGTCAACACAACAAAAATTAAAGGCCATACTAAAATGAATTCTCTTAACCTATAAATAGAATTCATTTTAAGTATAAGGTGGCGAGTTATTGACGATTTATTCTATCTGTGTTGTGTATATAAACCAAGAAAAAATATCTGCAAATATATTCACTTAAACTTTCTGCCTAGTTTATATAGAATCGCATGGATATAACATTCAAACGAGTCTGGAATGGAAAACGTTATAAGATATTTTTCTATACGAACGGTTTTTTTTAATCAAATTTCATGAAATGCCCTATATGTTTTCTAAGTTGATCCCAAAGTTCATTTACATCATTTCTAATTCATAAAAGCAAAATAAAATAGTTTTGTATATAATAACTAGATTGTTATACCCAAGAAAACAATGTTAACTTTATGTACATAAAGCGCTCGTTGCTAATATACCTCATTCATGAAATACCACATTTTGCAAAATACCACGTTTTTCATTTATCACATTACCAATATACCAAATTTTCAGTATAGGACATTCTTAAGAGTCCCCGGTAATCTCGGTTCTCCATACAAACGTAGTTACGCTCTCATTTTAAAACGACTAGCTAGTTTGCTCTGAAACTTTGTACTTAGAATAAGTTAAGGTATATGCAGGCCTGTAATTAATTTATGTAGCTTCAGACACCATAGTAAAAAAATTACAGCTAATTTAAGTTTTTTATACAAAACTTGTTTTTGCTGTATTTCGTTTGTTTTATAAACTAGAGCCATATAAACTAATTACAGGCCTAGATATACCGCATGTCATTGTATATGCAAAGTTTCGTTACAATCCAACACATAGTTTCAAAATGAGAACGAAACTCCGTTTGTATGGAAAGGTGAAATTCAGCCGAGCTTGCTGGGGACTCTTAAAAGGATTTAGTTCCATGAGTACCTTTTAAATTTTAAAACTTGGTCAACCTGATGTAACGGGAATGTGGTAAGCTAAGAGTGTGATATATTGATAAAACGATATTATGCAAAATCTGGTATTTCGGGAATGCGGTATATTATAATTAGCAGCGAGCGACATAAAGTACCACAAACAGACGAGACGGACAATGTTATCTTGTGATTTCTATTCAGATTCTTTCGGCTTTCTTCTCCACGGTGGTATCCTTTTGGGAAATGTCGGTAGACTCAGGCTTGTAAAAATGCCCTTGAGGCCTACTTACAGAGATAATTATTTCATTAATTGTGGTAAGAAACTTACACATTCTTTAGCTGCTACGAGACCAAAAAAATATCATAAATTGTACCTGGTATTGTACAGAAGCGCAATAAAATTATAACGACACGTGGCGTCATACGCACTGAGGGATGACGACAAAAAAATGACGACACGTGTGCGTCATGAGCACTGAAGAATACAATCACAAAAGAATCGTAACTTAGCTACGCCACGCTAGCAGATCTTAGTAACCAGCATTTTAATGTACTTGTACAGCACAAATTGTCTACTTTGCCGCTCTTTTATCTGAAAGGGACGAAAAAAATATAAAAAAGGACGATAAAGGGCAAAAAAAAATAAAAATATGCTTATGCTAATAATTAGAGGATCGTAAAATGACCATGCATGAGGCGAAAAATTGATTTATATGTTAATTATGAATCAAACAACACTGTTTTACAACAAATCCTATGAAACTAGTAAAAATATATTGAAATATTATTTCACTCCTGCATATAGAATACAAGTAAGCTGATTTTATATTGCCAAGCTCCAGATCATATATTTACATGAGCTATTGATAACAGTCTAAATAAATGTAGATTTTATCTCTCAGTACATATTCCCAAAAACGCTTACACCTTTTTCAAAATACCCACCGGTTACCCTTCTGATAACAAAAACTGAAACCCTATTTTTTTATTTTAAAAAATTTATGTAATTTTTATTTCAAAAAGAGTGCTAATTTCTTACCTTAAGGCTATAGGCTATTTCTTTAATTAGGATCGAAAAAAAAGTCCTTAAGTAGAAAAAAACATTATAATTCCAAAATAAAAAGTAGGGTACAGTTGTTTTATAATTCCATTTTATTAGGGCACGGCTGCAACCAACTCGCGTGGTTTGTGTGGACAAACTTTTGCTATATTTTCAACTGTATTTATTTGCATGAGTGAAAAAAACTACGATTTAGTCAACAACATGCACCATTCTTTTACATACTACCATTCCATACCTATATTTTCTATTGGCCATATTTATATGTGTATACTAACATTTCTATAATTACAGAGTTATATTAATATCAAGACGGAGTTTGTTCTTATTATATAGCTAAGTAGAGAAATTTAATACAAATTATAATGACTTCATATTCATACAAAATCTGTATTTACTGCCCGATATCTGGATTAAATAATGATACTGTGAAAAAAACCGTAAACTTAGGTTAAACCCGGTTTGGTACATTGGAAAACAAAAAAAAAATCAAGAGCCCTTTCAGGAAACACGCTCGTGCGGCACAAGGCATTGTCCCGAACGTGCAGCCGAATATTTATACAACTTTAGAAAAAGTAAAAAAAAATTTTTTTTTTTCATAACTGATATGTTACTGAATTGTGTTGTTACAAATATGAACTTTAATGTAATGTAAGATGCATACTATTAATAATTCAACGCGGTTACTTTCATCTGGCATCAACTTTTTTATCATAATCTTCATTTGGCATAATGCATTTTTTTCTAAAACTAGAATTTTCAGGACTTTTTAAGGCACCGCCCTGTTAAATACCTAAGGTAAGGTTAGGTTTTTTTATAATAATCCTGAAAACTTTACTTGTTCAGAAAAAAAAAAAAATATACCAAATGATGATTATAACAACAAAGTTTATGCCAGCCCCTAAACCAATTCAAGTATAATTAGAAAATCCTTGTTTTCGTTCGAGTTATGTGATGATAAATATGGTATTACAAAGAACGATTTACATATATATTTATGTACAAAATAACAATAATTAGAGGCTACGGTGTATAAGAAGGATATATTCCAGTTGAGAAAAAAACATTTAAATAACTAAATAGCTTTCCAGCTTTCCATGGTCACGGGAGGACCATGTCCTCCCGTGACCATGGAAAGCTGGAAAGCTTCCGAAACGTCGGGAACTAAAATGAGATAATATACGCGATATAATCCGTTAAATTGTTTTATTTCAATGAGTAATAATCGCGGAAACAGAAGAAAATATTATTTAAATAACTAGTTTTTCATATAACATCATAAATTGTCAAGGGCTCAAACTTATGATTTAGTGCGCTCTACAGAACACAACTGTCAGTAATCGGGTAAATTTGCTAAAGATTTCAGTGATACTTAAATTTGAAGCCGCTACATAAAAAATAAGGAACTGACTTATGCAAATAACTAATCAGAATTTTAATCTTTCTTTTCTTTAAAACAATTGTCTAAAATCTGATTCTAACGCTTTTTTTAACTAAAAATACGAATGGGCTCTTAACAATTTTATAAAAACGATATTTTATGACTAAACTGATTGGCTTCATCATTCATCAACATCGTTTTTCTTAAATAGTCATTTTAGAAATGTTTTAATGTGAGGGCAACGTTTTCCTCTAGGGCTAATGTGAGCCCAGTTTACGGTTTTTTTTAATTACTGGCCATTCTCATTCATGACATTCGTCGTATTTTTGACGGTACTTTCGGCTCACTTGGTTTCAAAACAGCCTACGAAGCTAGCGGTCCCGGGTTCGAATTTCGGCCAGGGCAAGTGTTTGCGTGATGAGCACGCATATTTGGGTCTTGGATGTTTTCTGTGTATTTAATTTTTATAATTTATCTATGTATTATCGTTGAATAGTACCGATAGTACAAGCGTTGCTTTGGGACTAGGTTTTTTTTTTGTAAGACTGTCAAAAAAAGTGAAATGAAATGAATTGAAATGAATGACCAATAATAGTAACACCATTCAATGATGCAGCTTTTCCCACGGACACGTATCTTTTTTTAGCGCCCCTTCTCAAACTTTTAAGTCATTTTAATTCGGTATGAAGAGCAACGATTTAACTTGAACATTACGAAAGTCGATCTAACCACAGTACAGGCATCGAAAAAAGGTGCAGGATGGTGATCTGTTAATCCTTTAGACCTTATATTATAAGCAACATTTATTAATATTACATGCTCGTAAACCGATGAACAATAACTGGTTTTAAACCGGCTATTATCATAACGAAACCGAAATGCGGTTATTAAAACCAAAACCGGATGCGGAGTATTTTATTCATATAGTACGCTCAACAATTACAAAAATATTCAACCTAACACATGTTATTTACTCCAATACGAGTGTCTATATAACTGCATCTCTTTCTCGTATCAAGCACCGTGGTTAGATGATCATAACACTGTCAAAAAGGGCAGTAAACATACAATGTATTACATACTAAGTGGATAAAAACCAATATTTGTCATAATAACCGGTAGAACCGGATTTACTATGACAATAACCGGTTTCGCATCCACTAATGAGATCTTTATGATCATCCTGGACGACAGAATCTATTTTTACCGAGACTTTTCAATAAACTAATTACGTATTTCACCATAATCTATTAGTATAGGGATGAGTACTAAATTTTAATTATTAGTCCGTCGTGTAGATAAATAAAAAATGCTGGAGACATATTTTTCCTTTTTTAACGTAATCAAAAAACACTGGCTACACAATTAGTTAAAATGTCACCTGACGTCACGCCTAGGTACCTAGGCGTGACGTCACGAACCCCACTCCTTAACTTAAATGCGATTAATTTGAGTATTTTTTTATTAATTTGAATTTTTTTAAATACGTATATTGTTAAATAATATAATGTTTTTATTATCTGACGGACTAATTTTTTTTCGTACCCGGCACCATGCCTATTAAATGTCGAAGACGCCGTCAAAGTTGAGCACTTGACCGGCGTGATCAGCCGTTTATCAGTCAATTGTCGAAACCATAAGATTCTGATGCGTACTAAAAACCCTTCTAGAATTGAGACCTTTATCGCTTGGGCTATGTTTATTACGCGTAAAACATAAAGAAACATACACAATGCCTAAGTTTAGATATAAAAGTAATCTAATGTTATGGATAGGAGACTAAATTTGTTCCTCATAAGTGTTTATGTAGAAATAACAGATCAGTATTAACCACCGTTGGTGATAGTTGCCAATTTAAAGTTTGCAGACACAATTTTCGCCTCGTCGAGTTGAATATCTATTCCGTGAACAGAATGAAACCTTGAATAGATATCAGCTAGATGGAGCCGCAAATTGTCCCAAAATTCAGCATCCCTACGCAAATAACCTAAGTATAAAATCACTGCCTAGACTTTAAGTTCAGACATAATTTTGGAATCGATATTCGATTTTGTTTACTTTGACTGATAGTGAAAGATAAACTTTGTTAATAAAATCATTTACTTAACAAACAATATTAATATTTGTATAGGTTTTTTGATAACTCGATATTTATTGAGACATGCTTTAATTATAATTGCACGACCTTTGTTAACATTTTAGATAAAAATATACATTCTCATTTTTAATTTCCTACCAATGGAATACGGGCGCCCAGTATCCCAGGCACTATCAATCTTGTTATTCACGACAATCTTGCAACTAGTACGTGCCAATATTTGCTATTACGGTGCCATGAATAGCATAGTCCATCCCCTTTTCACTTATTCAATAAACATTTCTTACCTACCTAAACTGCAGTTATATATTCGAGTTATAAAAAACACCTTTCCTAACAAAAGATTCTATTTTGGCAACTGTTTCTTCAAAAGGTTTCTTTTGTAACTTTTAACTCTCGCGTTTTGTACACTTACTTAAACGTTTCTGAAATGAGTCTAACGCGATACAATTTGATTTTCTATCCAGCTATTCAACACTGCTATTCACGACCATAGCCGATGTATAACGAAGGAAAATTAACGAAAAACTAACTGTACCGAATTAGACAAGATAGATTCGTTTATTCTTACTAATCTAAACTAAATTGTAAACCTTTACCATAGCTTTTTACAAAAAGGCCATCGTTCAATATGTATAGAAGTCACTACAAAAGAAGTCTTACCATTTTCTAAATTTTTAATGGACAAAAATACGGTAATAGACGAGACTTTAAATTATAAGGCAAATTTCTAATTTATATTTGTCCCTTTTTTAATACCACATATTTGTCCGTTATATTAAATGTCAATTTAATCAAATAATATAATTTACTATTTCAAACCGATTTGATCGCGCTCGAAATAATCTTGCGGATGCGAAACCGGTTATGTCATGTTGGAACAGGTTTATAACCGGTTCACGTCGTCAAAAACCTGTTTCGCCCCGGAGTTGTGTAAATAATTAAATGTGTATTTTTGTAGTAACATACCCAAGTTGTCGGTTAGTTCTTATAACCTAGGGGGTATAATTTTGGTTAATCTTTTGCCCTTGGGGCGCATTTTTGGCCGCATTCGCTCCCTTCTTACCTGTGTTAGTCTCATTCTTTCACACCTGAAACAAATTAATTGCTCAGTCTCACTATACTGAAGATCAATGACTATTTTGAAGATCAATGATCGAAAAATATATTTTTTGGAGTTTTTGTATGTTTATATGGGTCTTTGTGCCTTTATCACGCCAAATTAGCTAAACGGTATTCAACTATTTTTGGTATATGTGTAGCCGGGTATCCACAGACAGGATACTTTTTACCCGACTACGCTGACGAAAAAGAAGAGGGGTTATGACTTTTACTCGGCGCGCGGTGCGGCGCAGCGCGGGCGGCGGCACGTGGTGCGCCGTGACGCGCGCATGCGCGGGCAGGCCGCCGCGTACGAGAACAATGAACACATGAAGCAGTACTCACTGGTCGACCTTGCTGGGGTCGAGCAGGCGGCGCGCGGTGCGGCGCAGCGCGGGCGGCGGCACGTGGTGCGCCGTGACGCGCGCATGCGCGGGCAGGCCGCCGCGTACGAGAACAATGAACACATGAAGCAGTACTCACTGGTCGACCTTGCTGGGGTCGAGCAGGCGGCGCGCGGTGCGGCGCAGCGCGGGCGGCGGCACGTGGTGCGCCGTGACGCGCGCATGCGCGGGCAGGCCGCCGCGTACGAGAACAATGAACACATGAAGCAGTACTCACTGGTCGACCTTGCTGGGGTCGAGCAGGCGGCGCGCGGTGCGGCGCAGCGCGGGCGGCGGCACGTGGTGCGCCGTGACGCGCGCATGCGCGGGCAGGCCGCCGCGTACGAGAACAATGAACACATGAAGCAGTACTCACTGGTCGACCTTGCTGGGGTCGAGCAGGCGGCGCGCGGTGCGGCGCAGCGCGGGCGGCGGCACGTGGTGCGCCGTGACGCGCGCATGCGCGTGCAGGCCGCCGCGTACGAGAACAATGAACACATGAAGCAGTACTCACTGGTCGACCTTGCTGGGGTCGAGCAGGCGGCGCGCGGTGCGGCGCAGCGCGGGCGGCGGCACGTGGTGCGCCGTGACGCGCGCATGCGCGGGCAGGCCGCCGCGTACGAGAACAATGAACACATGAAGCAGTACTCACTGGTCGACCTTGCTGGGGTCGAGCAGGCGGCGCGCGGTGCGGCGCAGCGCGGGCGGCGGCACGTGGTGCGCCGTGACGCGCGCATGCGCGGGCAGGCCGCCGCGTACGAGAACAATGAACACATGAAGCAGTACTCACTGGTCGACCTTGCTGGGGTCGAGCAGGCGGCGCGCGGTGCGGCGCAGCGCGGGCGGCGGCACGTGGTGCGCCGTGACGCGCGCATGCGCGGGCAGGCCGCCGCGTACGAGAACAATGAACACATGAAGCAGTACTCACTGGTCGACCTTGCTGGGGTCGAGCAGGCGGCGCGCGGTGCGGCGCAGCGCGGGCGGCGGCACGTGGTGCGCCGTGACGCGCGCATGCGCGGGCAGGCCGCCGCGTACGAGAACAATGAACACATGAAGCAGTACTCACTGGTCGACCTTGCTGGGGTCGAGCAGGCGGCGCGCGGTGCGGCGCAGCGCGGGCGGCGGCACGTGGTGCGCCGTGACGCGCGCATGCGCGGCGCAGGCGGGGCGCGCGCCGGCGACGACGTACGAGAACATGGCGTCGTCGCGCGGCGGCACCAGCGGCGTGGCGCGCAGCGCGCACATGCCTGACACAGTTGGACCATAATGAGACCACTCATTTCAACTTACACTATGTTCACTCATTATCACCGCACAGCAAAACGGGGCTTAATCGCGGATGAATACGATTTATTAATCACCTTTCGCTGGTAATTCTTCGACGTTTCGAACACCTTACGTGCTTAGCAGAATAATAGAAGGAAATGACGTAACGCGACGTCGAAAGATAGTTAAATAAATCATATTTATACGCGTTTAAGCCGCGTTTTGCTGTGTTGTGATAATTAAGAACTCACGAAACACGCTCGCACAGCAAACATTTAAAAAAGCTTTTTGGATAACTGATATTCTGTTCAATAAGTCATGATTTTGAACGTGACAACGTCTTATAAATCGATGAACGCCGGCTGCACGCACGAAAAAGCATGACTCATTGTCACGTTCCGCCTGAGCCGAGCGTGCGAGCGAGAGCGCGGAACAAGCGATAGAGAGGCACGATCGGCCTAAGCGTTCGACTTCTCTTCACGTCATCACGTAAAATTATCATCCGTGCGTGAACCAACTTTACAGACAACCAATTGTTTTATCGAATTGTGTAGCTACAATTATGTACTTTATTGTGATGCGATGCATAATATTAATAATTCAACAATAATGAGAAAATCCCTTAGATCTCTGTGAAAATTTTATTGAAAAATATGGCATAAATGAGAACAATTTACATATAAAGTCCGAAGCCCGCGGCCTTTATAGTACCAGTAGCAGACTATACCCAATGCCCGACGGGTAGCACGTGTACACGCGCTCCGAGTACCAGTAGCAGACTGTACCCGGCGCCCGACAGGTAGCGCGGGTACACGCGCCCCGAGTACCAAGAGCAGACTGTACCCGGTACCCGACAGGTAGCGCGGTTACACGCGCCTCAAGTACCAGTAGCAGACTGTACCCGGCACCCGACAGGCAGCGCGGGTACACGCGCCCCGAGCACTGACCGGTAGCAGACTGTACCCGGAGACGGACAGGTAGCGAGGGTACACGCGCCCCGATTACCAGGAGGAGACTACCCAGCGCCCGACAGGTAGCACGTGTACACACGCCCCGAGTACCAGTAGCAGACTGTACCCGGCGCCCGACAGGTAGCGCGGGTACACGCGCCCCAAGTGCCAAGAGGAGACTGTACCCGGTACCTGACAGGTAGCGCGGGTACACGCGCCCCGAGCACTGACCGGTAGCAGACTGTACCCGGAGACGGACAGGTAGCGAGGGTACTCGCGCCCCGATTACCAGGAACAGTCTACCCAGTGCCCGACAGGTAGCACGTGTACACGCGCCCCGAGTACCAGTAGCAGACTGTACCCGGCGCCCGACAGGTAGCGCAGGTACACGCGCCCCGAGTACCAAGAGCAGACTGTACCCGGCGCCCGACAGGTAGCGCAGGTACACGCGCCCCGAATACATGCAGCAGACGTCGACTCACCGGTGATGTAGATGTCCTCCAGATGGAAGTAGTGCTGATGCAACGCGGCGCGATATAGCGCGGCCGCCGTGGGTGCGGACAGCGCGTACCCGGTGCCCGACAGGTAGCGAGGGTACACGCGCCCCGAGTACATGTAGCGGGGGCTGTACCTGTAGACAATGAACGAAAATTCCAGTTATTTATGACGAAAAACCCGGTTGTTTGTGAGCAAAAAATCCGATTACTCATGATTAAAGTCTCCGTTATTTTTATTAATTTATTAACAGATATTCCGATTGTCTCTAGCAAAAATCCGCTGTTTATGTCAAAAACTTGTGACGAAGAATCCGGTGATTTGTTACAAAAAATCCGGTTATTTCTGCCGAAAGACCCGGTAATTTGTGACGTTAATTTAAAAAAAAGCCCTCTCCATTTACACGAATGACGTATTTTGTTATTCATAATCAACGAAGTCAAACCCTATTCGTCATACACAAATTTAGCTAAAATATTTTACTTCCAAGAAGTTAGTGTCATACTTCTTTTTTCAAGTCTACAATGAATATTAGAATAATACCGATATGTTAAATTATTTTGTGATATTTTAGAACTGGTATGTTTTTTCCTAATATTACCAGCTATTTATGATCAAACATCAGGTTATTTATGTATCAAATCCGGACATTAAGGTTAAAAATTCGGATATTTATAAGGAATCTCGGTTATTTCTGACAAAAACATTGGGTTATTTGTGAGAAAAATCCGGTTATTTATGACGAAAAATGCGGTTACTTCTGATTAGTCTCAGTTTTTTTATTTTATTTATGTCTAAATTCGGTTATGTATACCAGTAATCGATCCATTTCATTATGTCAAAAATACGGTTCATCGTGACGAAGAATATGGTTACATGTGACAAAGCCGATTATTAGTGACCAAAAATCCGATTATTAGTGTCAAAAATCCGGTTATTGTTGAATAAAAATCCGGTTGTTTCTGTCAGATCTGGGGCCCGTTTCTCAAAAGCTAGTAACTTGTATTACGAAAGGAAGGTTCTTTCCATCAAAATCGAACCGAAGTGACAAGCCTTTGAGATACGGGTCCCTGGTGTTTTGTTACGTTAATTCCGTCTGCTCGTTTGCCTCCTATGTCATAAAAAGAAAAGAAAAAATCTAGCAAAAGCCTCACCATTTGCTATGTTTATCGGCGACAGGTCTGGCCCCGCAGATGAGGTCCCCGATGAGCAGGTACTCGCGCGCGGGCGGGCGGCGCTGCGCGTGCGCACGCGAGCGGTTCCTCAGGTTCATCACCAGCGCGGGCACGTTTATGTACATGTCGTCGTCTGTTTTCAAGATGTAGCGAACTGGAAGGTGTGGACAAGGGCAGTAAAAATACTGTTTAATATATTTTTTGTGTACTGTGTACCGTCGTTTGTATATAATATACAGGGTGTACCAAGACTGCCACATGGAGGGAAAGTATCTTAAATATTGTAGATAGACTATTTTACTGAAAGGAGACTTCATTTTAATTTTAAAAACAATTTAACTGCAATCAAAGATTTTTGAATAATCGCCTGGCTGAACCGGGAATCGAACCCGCCGAATAGTAAAAAAAAACATCCGTAAAAGGCTTAATCGGGAGGATTTTTTTTTTCCAAGTAACATAGTATCTTAAACTCATGATATTAAACTGATGATATTAAATGATATTATTATTAGGTTGTCTGGAAGAGATCGCTCTTTAGCGATAAGACCGCCTATTGTCTACCATATTTTATGTTAAGGCTCTATTGTACTGTTTCTGTTGTTGGTGTGCAATAAAGAATTGTTGTTGTTGTCATCTTAAATAAAAGGAACACCATTTAATTTTACATGGTCATGATCTTGAGACCTCCTGTAACTAGATATTCAAGATTTCGCGAAAAATCTTAACATCAAAACGGCTAGACGGATCTCAACCATTTTCGGTACAAGGATAGTTAAATATCCGAGGATTATCATTGGATACTATTTACCCGACTGCACTGAAGCAAAAAAGAGGGTTATGACTTATTCCCTCACGGCGATCGCACCTTAGTTTTAATGTCAGAAATTTTGGTCACAAATAGCATTTTTGTGACTAGTTTTAAATGCCGACTGTACTTTTCTTTGAACATCCGTTAACTGTTCATTGAGACGATTCTAAAGAACCCAAAGTCGGTAGAATTGGGTTATTTTATTACAGATTTCCTATGACCACCTTCCGGCTCCATCATCAGATCAGCTCGATGGTGTCTTAATATTGTTTTGTCGCCTTACTTACATAAGTATGCCAAAGTTTAACCTAATTGGACACCGGGAAGCGAGTCACATACATATTAACACGGCAAGTTAACCCTTTGACCGCCACAATAGCCTTGTGTCCTAAAAAAATATAAATAGTCAGTCAGTGAGATTATCAGAAAATATTGGACACGTATTATTTCTTTTGTCAATTAAACAAAAAATGATGAAGATATAGCCCGTTAAAGTTCCCCGTGATGCGACAGTTTTTCGTACGGCGTGACGTCATGCGCCCCCACTCCCAAACTTTGACGCGCTTTATCTTTCTCTTTTTGTTTGATTGACAAAAGAAAACATACGTGTCCAATATTTATTGATAATCTAACTGACGGTCTAGTTAGATTTTTTTTTAACCCAGTAAACTACCCTATCGCCAAATCACGTCAAATTAGTGCCATTGACCCCAAATTTCATGGTTCAAAAACTTCTAATATAATACTAATGCCTCGTTCTGCAATCACTATTTTCTTTTTAAGAATTTTTTTATTGTCTTACCTTGGCGTCTGGGGCACGTCGTATTACTTCGCTGCTTGGCGGTCAAAAGGTTAAATAAAAGCTTGTAAAAAAAAAAACACTTACCACTTTCATTGCACTTATTGGTGACCCACTTCAACATCATTATAGATTTCAAAGTGAGATTATTATAAGAGTCAATAAAGCCCTCTTGCAGCACATCTCCATACTTTTGTACTTCTTCTTCTATCTTACTCTGTACTTCTGTGTCGTTCTCATTACTTGGCAGCCCAAGAAGGAAGAGCAGCTTGAAATCCGGTTCACCATCAATTTTCAACGTATCATCACTTTTAATTTCATCAGTTTTAGGAAAATTCTTGTCTTTCTTCAACATATTGAGCACTTTATCTACATTAGTATTATCTTCGTAACCTTTTGGAGGTATTTTCATAACGTTGTTCTCATAATCGTAGTTATAATCATTGTCTTCACCTAATTCTTTGTTCATATCAAATTCAGGTAGCATAACGTCATCTTCAAATCTCTTTTCTTCAGGTACTTCAGTTTTCTCGTCGTTTCTATCATTTAGATCATTTTGCAGCGCTTTCGCTAATTCAGGCAGCAGATATTTAAAGCTGATATCTCGTTTCGTTTTCTCACTACTATTTACACTATTAACATTACTATCTAAGGGGTACAAATCATAAGTGTAATTATAATTTTTATATTTCTCCCTAACTTCATTATAAACTTTTGATAATTGTAAATATGTTTTGTAGTGACCCCATGTTTCTCTTATCGCGACCCTTCTGTCGAAATGAGTTGTCGAGGAGCATACTATGATTAGAAGGAAGAGATTGTTTTTTTTGTTTCTCGTGTGTGAGGGGCATATGTGTTTAGGCTCGTGTATGGTTGTCACGTTATTCGGCTGAACGTATATTTTAGTGTCGCGATTTGTGTGGATGGACCATCCAGCAACAGCAGCACCTGAAATATTATTAATTTAATAAATAATAGAGATGGTGACTAAATTTTAATTTTTAGTCCTTAATGTAGATTAATAAAAAGTATTACAGACATATTTGGCTTTGTACAGTCAACAGCAAAATAAAGTAATGAAATAGGGTCCCAAAATAATATATACAATAAATTAAGTCAAATGTTAATGACTATTGTAGTTTATTAAAAGTAAATGAATCCGTAACGTGTCATAAGTAAGTGATCACCATTATTTCGATTTTTGAAAACTAACTGACATGCCATTCAAACTGTTAAAATCATTGTTGAGTGTTTCAAATTAAAGTGATTATTTATTAAATACGGGTTTTTAGGATACCTCGGAGTATATGTTAGATAATTGATAGATTCATATATTCGGAGTATATGTTAGATGTTTGGTTAATCTCAGTTATATTCTTGAGACAAACATACGAAGCGACTATAACTATCTCGTGTCCGCCAAGGTTTGTAAGAAGTTCTTATTACATCAGCTTGATTTTTAGAAATAAATCCTTTTTTGCCGAGCTTTCATTCCAACAATTTGAAATTGTGTCGTGTTTTTTGTTTCTCACTTTTGAGTATTATTCTTTATTGAAGTATCTAGTACAGACAAAATTATGATATCGCGTATTATTATTTCAATTTGAAACATATATTTGTCACTTCGTTTCTGTGGCTCGATGTTGTTAAGATCATTTTCTTTTGAATAATTAAAACTTCAGTTAAAACTGACACTTAGGTATAATTTGTAATATCTGGGGTGTCATGCTAGGAGATGTTTTGAAATGTTGGTTTTGATCACTTAATTTTGACGTTGACTGTACACCCAATAGGTGAATTAAGTACATTTGCAGTAAACTTACTGCACCCGCCCTACTCGGTGTTATCCACAGTTGCATTAGGTATACTCTTCGTGTGATTTGCTCACCCAATAGGTGTAATAGTAACTCTCTAATCTCTATACTAGAAGCCTATGTCAGTAACCAATATCGAATGACCCCACACTGCAAACCTTTTGCTTAGGAGCAGGGCTCTACTAACACTGGATTTTTAATTAATGACAGCCTTGACAGGATTTTTTAGGCAACCTACTTGCGATATGTTTTTTACATCCATACTAATATTATAAATGCGAAAGTGTGTCTGTCTGTCTGTCTGTCTGTCTGTTACCTCTTCACGCTTAAACCGCTGAACCGATTTGGATGAAATTTGGTATGGAGATAGTTTGAGTCCCGGGGAAGGACATAGGCTACTTTTTATCCCGGAAAATACCCTTACCCGCGGTAAACGAATTTAAGGCGGACGAACTCGCGGGCAGAAGCTAGTATAAAATATATTTCATTGCGTAAACGGATTGGTGGTCGTTTCATATTCAGCCTCAGCCTGGTGACCACCAAAAACGCCAAAAAAATCACGTTTGTTGTATTGGAGCCCCCTTAAATATTTATTTTATTCTGTATTTAGTATTTGTTGTTATAGCGGCAACAGAAATACATCGTCTTTGAAAATTTCAACTGTCTAACTATCATGGTTCATGAGATACATCCTGGTGGCAGACAGACAGACGGACAGCGGAGTCTTAGTAATAGAGTCCCGTTTTACAGCTAAATCGTTTTAAAAGCAAATCGCATCCCGTCTACCAGCGGAAAAGCTCGTTGATAAGTAAATTTGTCGTACCGTGGCTTCGATAAATATATCTGTTTTATTTTTAACGTACATTTGCATCACGATTGCAACGCTTTTATAAATGCAATATATTTTTCAACACACTCGTAAAGAATCTCTTAATACATCGTTTTTAAGGCTGTAATCCACTCCACTAAGCATGCGTGTTATTTATGTTACATAATCGCACTAGTTGCTTTAAATTCGCCAAGAGATTTTATTTACAAGAAACAGTAATGGTTGTTTAAAAATCTAACGTGGTACTTATAAAAAACAATCAATTTCATTTTTTTTTTCTAAATAATATAACATTCATTTGTATTAAATTAATATAGTTATTCCGTTTACTCTATTGTAATTTTTTTACTGATGTGTGACTTAGCCTTTACCTCATCGTTCTAGCGCGCGCATAGACAATGCACCGGCCGTAGCGCGCCATTTTCATTTGATTTGACATATTTACTTTTTATTTACGTTATATTTGTTCCTGAGTCTTCAATGTTTTCTACGTATATAAGTAAATATATCTATTAAATATATCGTCGTCTAGTACCCATAACACAAGCCTTACAATGGGACTAGTTCGATTTGTGTAAAACTTATCCTGTAATATCTATTTATTTACAAATATGTCGTATTGAATAATGATTATTTTCTAAACATTACAATAACGTGTAAACAAAAGACCCCCAACTGGCAGGGAATGGCGCATAACAGAGAAGAATGGCGTTCTCTTGTGTCAGAGACCAAGATCATCTTCGGGTCACTGAGCCAGAGTAGTAAATAAGTAAGTAATAATTTAAAGCAACAAAATTTTGAATATAATTATGTGCGTAAACTTGAGGGGTGATGGATTAATTTAAAACTTGCGGACTACAGGATTGTTTACCCAAGTATAACTTGAGGTAATTTTAAGTAAGGTACGAGTTTTATTTGCTTATTTCATCGCAAGTGTGTTGAAAAACGTCATATGAATCACGTGTGCATTAGTCATTGTATTCCCGGCTTTAGACAGCCCTCGTCTTTGACTCGGTCTGCAAGTTGGCCTCGAGTGTAATTACCAACGTACCACACTCGTATCATAATATACTATTATCAAACTCTGGTTTTAAAAATCATGTACATATATTGCTGTAACTATTTTTTCTCAAAAATGCAATGAAATGTGAGGGAGTTTAGTAGAACGTCCCACTTTGTCGATTCTAGTTTCGGAGTTACGGGCAGTTTAGTGAAATATCGTAAAACCTACCGAAAATCGACTTTCAATGAAAACTGATAGAAAATACTGTAATAAACCTATGATTTTGATGTCGACCCATAAATGTCCAATTTAAGCACGTTTTTAAGGCCTCAAAGTTTAGTGCCCAGCTTCCCACTTTGTCGAATACCGAAAAAAATCGTCGATATCATATTTGTGCCTGTTATAGGGAAACATTTATATTTTGTCCATATGGAGTTATGAGTAGTTTGAAATATAAGAAAGCATAAGCTATCTTTCGGTGAAAAAATTATGTCTCTAAGTGCTATAGTTATTTTTTTTTAATTCTTCATACCTTGCAAAGGTGAAAAAACGACAATTGAGAAAACGTTGGTTAAAGTTTGGAACAGCAAAAAACACACTTGGACCTTGAAGTTATGGAGTGGTTAGTATCAAATGAATTGGCATACTTTAAGGATTTCAAATTAATCAAAATCATGTATGTAACCTTAGTAGTTTGAATGTTACGGAGGCTTGAACAAAAACAGAACGAAAATATGTCAATCCTGAATATGGGTTTATTTTCTATATTTATAACACGACACGCAGATTCATCATTAAAGTTGTATTTATATGTATGCTCATGCTAAAAAAGATAGAAATAATTCTATGGATCCCGTTAGTTAGTTTTTATGTCAAAAAGTTAATAAAAAAAGAATTGAAAAGTACAGCATAAAAAAATACGATTAAAAAATAGTAGATTGTTTGACAAGGGGCTGAAATAAGCCATTATGACACAAAGTGATCATTTGGATGAGCTCACGAAATGAGCGAGGACAAATATGTCTGAGTGTCATATAATGGCTTTTAGACACGTGTTAAACACTCTGCTTTTCACTTCGACTGCGAGAAAATAAAAAAAACTTAACATTAATATTGTATATTTCATGAAAAACTAAAAGTACAGTTTGAGCAATTCTATCAGAAAGTTTGGCCAATCTGATCAGGTTGGTTTGTTTGTTTTATAATGTTTAGAAAATAATTATTTGTAAGGAGTATGTAGCTGACTTTTAAACCCTAGGGGCTAAATGTACTATTTTAGTCTCGCTTCACGAAGCTAATATGACGTACTTTTTGAGCAGGAGAAAAGAAAAACGCGAAATATGAATAGTAGGGTTGGGTAACCATCGATAATGGACTTTTTTATCGATGATTCCGCTAAATAAAAAACAGTATTATTTAAAAAAATATAATTAACCGACAGATATAAAATAACATTTATATAAATACTAACTCGAAAAACATTACACTTATGTTTTAAAACCTGATTTTATGTTTACGTAGTTCATACGAACGAAACCGTCAAAGTGGGACACTAAACTTGAGTCGGAAATAAATTCCGTTCAAATTCCGTAAAAAGAAGATCAAACAAACGACATTAGTATCAATGACTATTAGATTAACAGTAACAAACCTTTATCTCATACATAAAATGGAATAAATATACCAAACACATTCCCGTGTTTCTGTAGGAGTCCCGTGTTTCTGTAGGCACGGACGCGCAGTCGCACTACCATCCGCGCGCCCCGGTTGAGCTCAGCTCCCGGCGGTAAAGTGAATTTTGACTTCATCAATACTCATACCGAGTAATCACATTGCTGAGCCGGAGTGAGAAGCATCTGCGGGGAGTGGAAGCGATCCGGATCCTGCATCATGACCTCCTCGAGTTGGTGACAAAGTGGACGCCGCATCACGCCGTGCTGTCCTACCAGCCTGAGGGGGACCTGCTGGGGGCTCCGGTGAGGGACTGCTCGTCGTCCGTGCTTCTCGCACCGGCATCACCAATAACACACGGACATCAACGACGCTGAACATCGAGCGAAAACACCAGAAATGCGAGCTGAAGCGAATGCAGTGACCCGCGCTTCTTCCGGCTACCGTCGACCAGCGGCCACCAGGGTCGTCCACGCAGGATAGAGGCCTATCGGCCTCTCCTTTGAGCGGCGTGGAGAATCTGGGGGAGGCTCGTCTACCTGTATTCCTCGAGCTCATCCCATAGCAGCATATTCTAGACGAAGACAGAAGATGGAGGAAAAAGCCCTGAAAGGTGTCATCTCCCATCTTCGCAATCTCATCACAGCTGGCCGCAGCCAGCTTCATAAACCGGCAGGACTCAGAAGACCTAAAAACCATCCGGCGGACAGGCGCCTGCCATCGGCGTTTTCTTCCGGCGCGTCCTTCATAGGAGTGATGCGCCTACTTCAGAAACTCTAAAATGGCCCTCCACGGGCCAAAAGAAATCACAGAAGAGAATCAAAAAAAAATATATATACCAAACACATACTTTTCACTGAACAAGCACTAAAGTTTAGTAAATCGACAAAGTGGGACGCTACCCATAGAAAATCACTAAACTTTATAATGCATAAAAAAGGACTTAGAATTTGATATTAATACTTTTTATGCTTGATAAGTGTGTTTTTTAAGTAATCATATGTAATATATTAAAATACACTTGTCATTTGTATTTTTTTATGCTGTACTTTTCAATTCAGTTTTTCTTAACTTTTTGAAATAATACCTACCTAAAAGGATCCATAGAATTATTTCTGTCTTTTTTAGCATGAGAATACATTTATAAATACAACTTTAATGATAAATCTGCGTGTCATGTTATAAATATAGAAAATAAACCCATATTCAGAATTGACAGATTTTCGTTCTCTTTTTATGTTCAAGCCTCCTCCGTAACATATAAACTACTAAGGTTACATACATGATTTAGACTAATTTGAAATCCTTAAAGTATGCCAATTCATTTGATACTAACCACTCCATAACTTCAAAGTACAAGTGTGTTTTTTGCCGTCCCAAACTTTAACCAACGTTTTCTCACTTGTCGCTTTATCCCTTTTGCAATTTGAAGAATTTGAAAAAAATAACTATAGCACCTAGAGACATATATCTTTCACCAAAAGATAGCGTATGATCTGAAGTATTAGGAACTACTCATAACTCCATATCGACAAAGTGGCATCTTTTCCCAAAAACTGTCACAAATATTGATGTTAAATATGTTCCTTATAATAGGCTGCGAAGTATGACGTTTCAGGTGCGGCTAGGACAAAAGGTCGTTAATGGACTTTCATACAAATCATGCAGGCCTAAGCCGGCAAAGTCATCTTTTTAATTTCAATTCCACATAAATTTGTGGCACAGGCATTATGACATTCTGCCACTATGCGTATTAAAAAAAAAACTTAGATTTTTTTGTTGTTAATTCATTGCATGTTTGAAAAAAGCACCATAATAAATTGGCGGGAAATATGGGGTTGCCCGCCTCAGACCTATCCGGCCTCGCATGTCTTCGGCCGGCAACCCCTTTCGTCCCGGCCTCTGTAGTAATGTACTATTCTGGTTCTTACTACGTGCTCGTAATATTAATTTCCAGTATTCAATGGTATCGTATCCTTTAAGTGGATGAGGAATCTTGAAAATGTAGAAACTATACTGACCTTTAAACATCTGATCGCTGGCCTTATTGTAAACGGGTATGTACAGCAGAACACAGAACATGATCATAGCGGTGCAGAAGAGGAAGAACTTCGCCAGTGCGGTGACGGCGGAACGTTTGGAGCGCGTCTCCGGCGACCCCGCACGCGCATGCGCCAGCGCAGTGTACCTGAACAATTTGTCATTTACATAATTGGTATCGAGCTATACATTACTTTCAAGTATGATTCATATCTCTTAATATGAAACACATTTTTTTGTTTTTCTATGTTTTTAATGTGGGAAAATTAACACCACATTATTTAATTTTATCTTTCTCTTATTGGTCTGAGAGACCATTTTAGAGGTACTGAAATGGGCGCTTGAGCGAGACGCCAAGATCTGTCTCGTTCATATGATTAAAAACATCAATGTCAGTCTGTTTATCAGTATGACAGTAATACTAAGGACCATTAAGAGCGTTTATACCCGCTTAGCTGGCAACGTCGCATATTTTGTCTTCTTACTTCATTATTTTGTGGTATTTGAATGAAACTTAAAGATATGTTCAATAGATACCTAGATTTTTAGCATTTCTATTGTGTTTAATTCATGTACTCATCGCTTTTGACTTAATTTTCTTATAAAACAAGATATAGACTTAAATTCATTTTTAGAGCTTTGGTTGTGGCAATATCATGAAATTTTGCACTGTACCAGCTTATCTACCTACCGAAAACGTAATGAATGAATTGAAAACATGTTCAAGTTACATACACATTTCTCAAAATAATCAAGAAAAACCAAAAAATATGCGACGTTGCCAGTTAAGCACGTATACACCCTCTTAAAACAAGAGGACTGTCAATTGACATAGGTACGATGAATCGTACCCTGCCCGCAAGGACATGTTCAGGCAAAAGCTAGATGGTGCTTTAATACTACACATTTAAGAGTCCCCAGCAAGCACGGCCGAATTTCACCTTCCCATATAAACTGAGTTTCGTTCTCATTTTAAAACTACGTGTTGGATTGTAACGAAACTTTGGATATACAACGACATGAAGTATATCTAGGCTCAAAATTAGTTTATATGGCTCCAGTTTATAAAACAAACGGGACTACAGCAAAAACAATTTTTGTATGAAAAACTTAATTTCGCTGTATTTTTTTACTATGGTGTCTGAAGCTACATAAACTAATTACAGGCCTGCATATACCTTAACTTATTCTAAGTACATAGTTTCAGAGCAAACTAGCCAGTCGTTTTAAAATGAGAGCGTAACTACGTTTGTATGGAGAACCGAGCTTACTGGATACTCTTAACCGTGTTACAATTGGACAAAGAAACATTATTAGCTGTTTACGAGCTAATTGTTATACTGTACGTATAACAATTAGCTCGTAAATAGCTAATAATTAATAAATCTTTACATTTAAATACTGTGCCACGTTTGTAAATTTGAATAATTGTAGATAATAATAGGGATGTTGACAACTTTTTTCTGTGCTATGTCATAGAACGACCTTCAAAAATAGAAATACTGGTGAAAAAACTAATTCAATGTCATTAAAACTCCACAAGATACAACATCGTCAGGATCATACTTCTGGACTTTCCCAAAAACAATCCATACTAAACCCTTGGATGGTGTGACGTCACACCTTCCTACCTTGTATGGGGAAATTAAGAACTTTGTTCTGCAGCTATGTTAAAACTTTTGTTTATCAGAACGGTTTCATAACAAAAGTTACCATACATTCATTTCATGGGTTATTCAATGGTATTATTATTTATTAATATTTTTATACTTTAAAATGGACTTTCCCATATATCTTTAAAGGCTCATACACGTATGGTATCAAACTCGTTTTTTTTTAGCATTTTCATCATAAGAACTACCATTTCGCATCAAAATTTTATTATTATTTGAGGACAGTCAACATCCCTATTTCTACACAGATGGCGTTGTACATATTGGGGAACGGCTCTTTGTATGGTGAATGTCCTCTTGTTTTAATGGTCCTTGGTAATACTGTCATACTGATAAACAGACTCACATTGTTTTTCTTATCATAAAAGTGGACGCGGGCCCCGCCGACATATCGTACCTAAACCATTTTAACATTCACTTCAAAAACATCATCAATGTCATTAGGTTCACCACTATCAATATTTAACCCTTTGAACGCGTCCATATTTTTTATTATTATTATTTATTATCAGGCAGGCAGTTGCAGCAACTGATGAAGCCTATATCCAATTTACCTAGAGTCTAAATTCTCTGTTCAGTGGTATGCTTGTCCAACTTGTTTTTGAAGGTATTGACATTAGGTGCCGAGATTACATCCTCTGGTAGCTTGTTCCATGCACTCACAACCCTGTTGTCCAGAAAGTGTTTGTATGGGTTGTTGTGTGATCTACGAGCGACTAGCTTTAAGTGATGGCCCCTCAGACGGGTGTTGGTGTTATGTGCGAAGATTTCGTGAAAGTCCTTGAGATTGTAATGCCCAGTCAGGGGCTTATAAGTCTCAATCAGATCTCCTCGTTCTCTGCGGTCCTTCAAAGTCTTATATTTGAATAAGGTGATCAGTCGAATGCCAGACAATGACATCATTGCCACGATTTATGAATGAAAAATCCTGATATTTTCGTAATTTAACATATATTTACAATCATTTGTTTTTATGTAGTGCGGGCCGTGGAAAGGATGGGTGAGGATCGAGCTGTGAAGAGAGCGTATATCGGACAGCCATGCGGGAAACGCCCAGTCGGGCAGGCCCGTTACCGGTGGCGTGATGAAGTCATTGAAGATTTGACTGAACTACAGCGACTGAAATGGCGGGAGGAAGCTCCAGATAGACGAAAATGGCGATCTCTGGTGTCGGAGGCTTACTTACGTTGAGTCAGCGCAGTAAGTTCGTGGGGGGAAACGAGCAGACGGGTCGCCTTATGGTAAGCGATCATCGTCGCCCATAGACACCTGCAACACCAGAGGAGTCACAAGTGCGTTGCCGGCCTTTCAGGTGGGAGTACGCTCCTTTCTTGAAGGCTTGAAGGTCGCATCGGTCCGGAAATACTGCCGGCGACAATTTGTTCCACAGTTCAGTCGTGCGAGGCAGGAAATTACTACTGCCTACCATCTAACTGGCGTGGATGGAAATACTGTCGCGTACGACGAACGCGGAAAGATCAATAGCGCAGGGACCAATGCCAACAATGCCTCGGAGCACTCCTACAAGCTATAGAAAATGCAGAGCGAGGCTACATCTCTACGCAGTGCCGAGGAGTCAAGCCGATCTGAAATGCGCTGGCAACGGAAGATACGAGTCGCTCTAGAGGGAGTAGCTAGTACTGGGGAGCCCCAGCCTATAGATGAGAACAGTATTCCATATGTGGGCGGACCTGCGCCTTGTAGAGCTGTAGGTGGTGGGCCGGAGTGAAATACCGTCTCGATCTGTTGAGCACGCCGAGCTTCATAGAGGCTAATTTGGGTTTACTTTCTTAATAGCCACGGGACTGGACTTCACTCGATGTTATCACAACACAACAAAACGCGTATAAATAAGATTTATTTCATTACCTTTCGTCGGTAATTTTTCAATGTTACGGACGTCGCGTCGCGTTAGACGGTTTCAAACTTTCATCTTCGTGGAATCCAGTTATTAGTAAATGTAAAAAACATCAAATATCATCCGATAAATCGTCAAATGTCGTGAGTGTAGTGTGTAGGGTTAGATCGAAAAACTCGCGTGGTTAGAAGATCTTGATACCCGCCTCTCCAGTTCCTTCGAGACTATGGAAGTAACCCGATATGTAAATCGATATGTCGACATACACATAAATGAGTAAGGAACTCAGACAGCTTTAGGTGTTGTTGGCGTGGTAAACACGACAGCACAAGACACGTTCTAATTGTGTTTTGTATACGTCGTTGTGACTTCATCACGCCGAAACAGCTAAACCGATTTCAACTAGTTTTGGTACTCTGGTAGCTGGGCATTCCCGCATCCCCAGATGGTTATAGAATACTTTTTATCCGACTACGCTGGAGAAAAAAAGAGGGGTTATGACTTTTTCTCCTCCGCCAACGAAGTTGCGGGCTTCTAGTTAAAGATATTGTTACTCACCGCAAATTGCGTTATTTTTAGATCTGTTAAGTTTGTCTTATTTTATTCATATCAATATCCATAACCTATAAAAAAAGATAACCTATAAGCACAATGAGTCGTTGTCAGATACAGTAATGGCATGAAAGAGACTAGAGGCCACGTTTGAGGAAACCGACATATATCTATATTATTATAAAGTTGTAAAAATGAAATAAATGTCTGTACATAGAAGATATAAAAAAATGTACTGTAAGGGACTATTTGGAGATCAGTGAAGCAATTTTTTTTATTTCTTGTATATTTGTACGAGTATGTGTCACTGCGGCTTCATCACGCAAAATCAGCTAAAAGGATTTCAACTATTTTTGGTACACGGGTAGCTAGGTATCTCCAGATAGTTATAGGATGCTTTTTACCCGAATATGCTAAAGAAAAAAAAGAGGGTTTTTTTTAATATCTTCAATGTGCAGACATTTCATTTTTACAACTTTATAATACATAGATTATTTTCAAAAAACTACCAGCGTCTCACAAAATAAAGGTCACTGAGTAGAAATAAACGCCGCAAAGAAATTCATCATGCCAGGAGCTACTTTTCCTCTTATAATATATTTATGAGAATATTATTTATGTTATTAAGAACCTAGAGTCTTTTACTAAGAATTCAGATATCCGCAAATTTAATACTAGAAATAAAAACAAAATCGCTATTAGAAAGTTCCGCGTTCGTAAAGTAGCCAAATCATTCGTAGGCCAATGTATACATTTTTATAATAAGTTACCAGATGATGCTTTAAAATTACCGTTTCCAGCTCTCAAAAAGTACTTAAAAGAGTCCCTAATGGCAAAGACATATTATAGGGCCGAGGACTATTTAACAGACTAAAATGCATAGACCAAAACAGAAACCAAATAATTTACTTTTACCGGGACACGGTTCTTATAAGGTGGCATATCAAACGTATGTAAGTTGTTTTAAATAAAAAAATACTATTTTGCTTTTTTATACTCTATATTTTTTTTTCTTTTTTAAGTTTTGATATGTTTTCTTGAAGAACTACGCATTGAGTTTGTACTCAAAACATATATTTAGGATAGGCTAAGTACAAATATTGTCATAGATATATAAGAGTTATTTCGAAAAAGACTTGTAAAAGTGCCCTTGCGGCCTACTTACAGAATAAAGATCATTATTTCATTAACGGCCATTTTTGCGTCACTTATGGGGGTGGAGGGAGGTGGGGGTAGTTCTCACCTGTAGGACAGAATTGGGCTGTCATCGCTTTCACGGCCTGAGGAATAATATCTATCTTCGTAGTCCTCGTCATGCGCTTGGGCCATGAAGCGAAGGCTGCAACAAACATACAAATAAATATTATACAAAGTATACAAACACATAATAAATAAATAAATATTACGGGACAATTTTACACAAATCACTCTAGTCCCATGGTAAGCTCAATAAGGCTTGTGTTATGGATACTAGACGACGATATATTTAATAGATATATTACTTATATACATAGAAAACATCCAAGACTCAGGAACAAATATTTATACTCATCACACAAATATTTGCCTCCTTACCGGGATTTGAACCCAGGACCTCAGCTTCGCAGGCAACGTTACTCCCACTGAGCTAAACCGGTTGTGACACATACTCAACAAACATAGCGAGCCTTTAGAACTATACATTAAATAAAACAATTTAAACGAATTACAGCCGGACTACAAGTCTAACGCTTAAATGAGTCTGTTCCTGAGGTTGCACACTAAGAAAAGAAACAGTGCAACACCTTAACATAAACTACGGTAGACAATGGGCAATCTTATCGCTAATGAACGATCTCTTCCAGGCAACCTTTATGTAGCGGAAATTAAACAAAATAGCTAAGAATGAGTGCATCGATTAATCTTTATCTTTAAATTATTTCCATTTTGATATCTTATTTACTTTGAATGATGATTGATTCTTAATTAATGTTTTATAGTTTATTCATTTTAGTTTATAAATATGTTTAGATACATTTCTGAACGTGCCTAATATTTAGGCGTGCTCTGGCAATGCTGTGTTGATTTTCATTATGATTTCTGCGTCATGGCGGAGCGTAATATAGAATAGTAGGTCAATGACCCAATCGATTATGTTTAAAATTAAATATAATATATTGTTATTGAAGTCATAATTTAGTTTGTGGTTTCATTGCTTTTCATGAAGACTATTCAGGGGATGCATCGAAAATTTAAGTTATTTTCTAGTGTAATTTTTGTCAAATCTAGTATATAAAACAGGCTGGTTTTTAATACATGTGTTTTTTGTCTATATAACCTATGCAGTGATTAACGTGGAAACATGTTCGTTGAAAATTTCCTCAATAGAAAAGTAAACCGAAAACATGTTCATTTTCCGATTTTTGTCTAGTTTGTACAAACGACAGATTAATAAACGGCAAAATTATGTAAAAATGTTATTCTTCCCTTTATCTTTTATGTGATTAATTTAAATGTTAAGAAAACATCATAATACTTTCGATTTCATTGTACTTTTACATCTGGCGCTTACGCGAAAAAACCCCAAGCATGTAGTGTATTAGCTTTCTCTTTCTTTGATGCGCGCGAGCAATAAATGCGTCTCATTGGCCCGCTCGGCGTCTGGGGCGTGGTTGACGAATGATGATGCAGGCCCTTAAATGAAGCATGACAGGAGTGGCATATGACGATTACACCAGTTTCCTGTTTGTGTAACCAGTGGACGAAGTGAACTCGAAAGCTTACTTTGTAATTGATGTTACAACTTCATGCGTGTATTACTCGACTTCAATAATAATAGGATTCCAAAATAACGTTAGCACATTAGTAGGTAAGTTATAGATGACATGAGTTTTCATTATGAATCAATAGCGTTTAAGTCTTACAGCCTATAAAACCGGCCAAGAGCATGTCGGACCATGCTCAATGTACGGTTCCGCAGCCGTTTATACAAAAAATGCACAACAGATGAAAAAAATACGAAACGAAAAAAAAAACACTAACAATAGAGTGTATCTCACCGGCACTTACGTCCTTTTGCTGAGAAGCGCAGTTTTGTGGCAATAACTTAAAAACGGTATGTCTGATCATTTTCGTTGGAAGTATTTATTAAGCTTTTCTATGTGTAATGTTTTTCATATTTAGATAATAGAGGAAGGGCACAATTTTTGCTACTTTCGGACCGAAAATATATTTACTAAATCAAAATTTTTTTTAGAAACCTCAAAGTGTTTTTAGCAGATCTGTCGAATGATGGGGGGGGGGGGGGGCAACGTGATCAGTCGTGTCAGCGACTAGTTGGTACATGTCTAGTAATAAGAGATAAGAGGTGACCCAGACGCCAAAAGAATAAAATAAAATGAACCTTCAAAGATAAAATAGTGATTGTAGAACGAGGTATTGATATTATATTCGGAGTTTTTGAACCATGAAATTTGGTCGAAATACACCGACGCTGGCGTCAGTGGCACGAATTTTCGATTACAGGATTTGCCGACCGTGGCGCTCAAAAGGTAAAAAATTCTTTCACTACTTTTAATTTTTTTTTACGGTATCAGGTCGTAAACACTATAAATAGCTCTGATTTATGAACATACTGCCTCACTTTATAATACAAAGACACTTTATATGCGTGAGTTATCTTGATACGGTAACTGTTTTACATAAGAACAATATTATTTATATAACGTAAGACGGACAGACAATCTTAATTATGATTCCAGCACGGAGTTTTATATAAAATAGAAGGCGCCCGCAACTTCGTTCGCGTAGGAATAAAAGTCATAACCCCTCTTTTTTTCTTCAGCGTAGCCGGGTAAAAAGTATCCTATAACCACCTGGAGATACCCAGCTACCCGTGTACCAAAAATAGTTGAAATCCGTTTAGCCGATTTTGCGTGATGAAGCCACAACGACACATACAAACATACAAAAAAATTTAAAAAAAAAATCTGTGACCTTCAAATAGCGCGTATTACTGTTTCCTTTGAAAATGTCTTTTATAAATAAATATTACAGGACAACTTTACACAAATCGAACTAGTCCGATGAAGTACTTGTCTACGATATATTTAATAGATGTTTACTTATATACATAGATAACATCCAAGACTCCGGAACAAATATGTATGCTCATCATACAAATATTTCCCTTACCAGGATTTGAGCCCAGGACCTTCAGCTTCGCAGGCAACGTTACTCCCGCTGAGCCAAAGCGGTCTTTCATTGTCTTTAATCTACAGACATTTCATTTTTACATCTTTATAATAGTAAAGCTTAACCTTCTCATTCCTGAGAAACAGGACGTAGACAGACAGAGAGACAACAGCAACATCCTAAAAGGATTCCGTCTTTCGTTTGGGGTTCACATCCCAAACAGACAATTTTTTTCTATAGTTCGAAGTTCCAAGCACGAATATTACCATTCTATTTTCGAATCAATTACGACATATTTGGTATGAAAAAGCCAGCGGTCAACGAACTTCCGACCTCCACACACGCCAAACCAAAAGGCCCTAACTGTATGGTCGATTCAACGCACTTACTACCTTTCAGATCACTATTAACACATGGTTGAACAATGTGGTCTTTCAAACTATACTAATTCTAAAAAGTCTAACAAGTGTTTTGATTCAAAGCATTTATGACTTTTCTTAATTCTACATGTAAAACGAATAGAGCTGTGGGGTGGATCAACATATCCGTCAACACAGGTTTAATACAATACCATACTCTTTATTGCACACCAAAAGAAAATAACATCGAACACTATCGCATCGGATCTAAAAACAGTATGAGAAATAGTAAACAATAGGCGGTCTTATCGCTATGCGATCTCTTCCGGACAACCTTAAGGTAGTAGAGACGGCGCAAAAAAACAACAAATGAGTACGTAAGTGGTGCACAAGAAGATGAGACAAATCATAAATCAAAGCCAGAAAGATACATCAACTATTCAGACACATACAAAGATACTAGATACTAATAAATAAATACTTAAACATATATACAAACTAGAAGGCGCCCGCAACTTCGTCCGACAAGGAGAAAAAGTCATAACCCCTCTTTTTTTCTTTAGCATAGTCGGATAAAAAGTATCCTATAACCATCTGGAGATAACCAGCTACCCGTGTACCAAAAATAGTTGAAATCTGTTTAGCCGATTTGGCGTGATGAACCCACAACCTCACATACAAACAGTCCGTTACAATCGTTTTTTTTTTAAATATATTTAATGTACAGACATTTCATTTTCACAACTTTATACTAGTATAGATATAAGTAGTAAGACCGAATAACAACCAAGAAGTTGATCCACCCTTATATACCCTCTACCCTAGCTACCCTAGCTGCCGCGACTTTGCCCGCGTACAGATGCAATTTAGCCTACTAGAAGGTTCTTCACTCGTGGAGGAGAAAAAGTCATAACCCCCCTTTTTTTCTTCAGCGTAGTCGGGTAAAAACTACCTCTGAAGTAGTCGGGTAAAAACTACCTCTGGAGTAGTTATACAGATCCCCGTGTGCCAAAAATAGTTGAAATCCGTTAAGCCGATTTAGCGAGCAGACTATTAGCAGGGTACAATTTTTTTTTGTTAATGAAGTACAGACATTTCATTTTTACAACTTTATAATAATGTGTTATTCTGATGTCTAAACAACATTACTGGAAAGTTTCGTTGAGATTCTTTTAGTAGTTTTTAAAATTACAACGAACAAACATACATCGCCACAAATTTTCACGTATATAATATTATTTAGGATTAGGATATTAGGATAACATTCGTAGGTTATTGCAAATTTAATACAAATCAAACATACCCGTTAATTGACGGACTAAAGTACGGTCACACAAATCGCTAATACAATAAAGCCGTATGTCAGTTATTTCGTTTAGGCGCTTAGGACCTTTCGTGTAACAACTCACGCGCATCGGTAGAATAAAGCGATTACATCACCGCGTTTGCATCTATTCCCGTCTCGGAACTTCTTCCTGTGTACCGCAAACCACAGCCTACATATGTTTTTATAATAACATTTACTCGTATAAAGCTAAGGATATACTAGGGGACATATTTTGCGTAAAGCAGAACGCAGCCTTAAACTTTTCCTTCATTCACCTGTCACTGCTGTCAATACATGAATATGAACATGAACATAGGTGTACCACACCCAGCCAGGACGGAGCCTGACCCGGACAAGCCGGATACACCAGGGGGCACAGATTTATAAGGAATGACACGCCGGGATGAGGAAGGAGGGCCGACTAGCCGCAACCGGTCGACCACAATCAGCCGATTATGCAACCTTTAGCCAATATTGGAAGTTAGGAGAGATGGGATAGAGCGTCGGGGATGAGCGTTGATGAGTAGTCGCGTGCTCTCGTTGGCTTCTTTGCGTGTTGTATTCACCGGAGGTCCGTAGAAGGAGATGACATTTCCTGTTCCTTGTTATTTGCACTTTGTTTATCTTCGTCTGATTCGCTGTCCGTTTCTTCTAGTTGGTAGATTTTTTTAACTGCCGAGATATATTTGTTCCTGTCTGATGCTAATTCTGACCACTCAGATGGGTTTTTGTTATAATATTGCAAATCGTGGCGCAGCGAGTTTTTCCATGTGAAGCTCGGCCGGCCAACTTTGAGTTTTAGTGCCTTATGCCGATACGCAGCGTTCAATAGGTGTGGAGTTGGGCGCCGCAAGATGTGTGCGTAGTAACACAGGCGAAGGCATTTTATTCTTTTCGTTTTAGTTTTTCCATCCAAAAGGTCATGTATTTTGTTTGGGCCTGGCTTTGAACCTGCGTTGTTAATCATATCCCGTAGTATTAATCTTTCATATCTTCTGAGTTTTGATCTGTTGGCCTTTGTCAGCGCTGCGCATTTGAGTCCATACGTCATTGTTGGCTCAATGACCATTTTGTATAGTAGTCGGGCCATTGCATGCGGGACTCTCTGATGAAGTTGGTAAGTATTTTTGCGTTTCTTACTTCTTGCTTGCATCGTGCATTGATGGTATTTTTCCTGCTCAGCGATGAAGTTATATATATGCCTAAATAACGGATTTCATTGGCGGGGCGTACCAGAGAGGTTGAAGAAGTTCCTGTTGCTCTCGTTTGTTGGGTCTCGGACTAGGATTTTTGTCTTAGTTTCGTTTACTTTAAGTCCCACCGACTCGAATAGTGTTTTAGCCTTTGTGTAGATTGCGCTCAGTTGTTGGAGGCTATTTGATACTATGATGACATCATCCGCGAAAGCTAGGATTATTGGTAGCTGTATCTTTTCAACTTGATTGAGTTTTATGAATGGCAGTTCTTCTTCTAACGTTTTGAATACGTCGTCCATTACGGTGGTGAATAACCGTGGTGGGAAAGGGCACCCCTGTTTGACGCCTTTACCTTTCTGAATCCATCGGGTTTGTTGTCCAAACCATTTGATGCAGGTGGATTCATTCATTGCAGCTTTGACTATGCGATTAGTTAGTGCTTTATTGGTTATTGTGGCTAAGATGTCTCTCATTGCGTTAAGATCTACGGAGTCAAATGCTTTTTCTAGGTCGACTGCTAGCACGAACGATCTTGTTCCTGCTCTCCATTCTTCGTCTAAAATTCGGCGCAGGGTGAACATGTGGTCGTCGGTGGATCGGTTTTTTAGAAATGCTGCCTGATAGTTTCCTAGGGCGTGGATTTTTTCATCTAATCTCCGTAGTAGTATGTTGGCATTGATCCTTTACCCTGTGCTGCATATAGAGATGCGTCTGTAATCGTTGATTGTTTTTGGGTTTGCCAGTTTTGGAAGTGGTACTTGAATTAGTTGGGTCCATGTCTCCGGTAGCAGATTAGTTCTCCAGGCTGTTCGCATGTGCTTTAATATTTCGTGATCTAGTTCATCAGTGTTTGCTTTAAAGAGCTCTGGCACAGTTTGGTCAATTCCAAGGGGCGGGCCGTTGCGCATTTTCTGAATAATGTTTTTAATTTTATCCAATGTGGGCTCCGGGCCCAGGTCGGTGGGGTCTTCGTCGCTTACTTCACTGATACTTGGGCCCTCAGATTTCTCGAGTTCTTCTTCCCATTTAGACATTGAGATAAAAGTAGTTTTTGCTCGTCGTCTTGCCTTAAGCTTGTGTCGTCTATAGAAGTCGTAGGTGATTTTCATCCTTCTTGACGGGTGGGTCTTTGCTAGCCCTCTGAAGAAGGTTCTGCTTTCCTTTTCGTCTTCTACTGATTCAATTAATTGCAAATTGCGCCTGCATTCTCTGAGTTTGTTTATTTGCTGCGTCGAATGGGCGTTGGTTTTTGGAGTATTTCGGGTGGAATTTGAGGGTTTTCGATGCAGATGTTTTCATGATTGCCGTGATTTTTTCCCATTGAAGCGGGCTTACTTCTGGGTTTTTACGTTCTATCATTCGTTCTTTTAAGGAGTTTTGGTATTTTCTTTTTGTGGTTGCATCTTGAAGCAAGTCATAGTCCAGTGTATTGTAGTTAAATATTTCTGATACGTCTGATGTCTTGTCCCGGGGTGACATCTTGGTGTTGGTCGTATTAGATTTTTGTGGGTTTAGTTCTGTAGTAGTCTTTTTTTAAATGATTTTCAAGTTTTTGTCGGAGATTTTCATTAGTGTGAATGATTGGTGAGAGGGCTTGTTTGTCCGTTTGTCAATTTGTTCTAAATTTGTAGGTCTTAAGCATTTGTTGTGCCTTGATTGAGTTTAGGTCCTATGTTCTTGGTCCTATGTTCCAGGGGAAGTGCGAGTCCAAGGGGTTGGCCAATTTGACCAAAACGCGCGTCGGGAATTACGAGTTCTTTGCAGTCATGTGAAACGCACGTGCAGCGGGCTTAGTGGGTTGGGGGGTTAAGACAATATTCTAGCTAGCTTAGCTGACCCAGTTTGTATATGGGCAGTATAGTTTGGCAAGTTATAGCAGCGATAATGGAAAGCTCTCACCGCGTTTTGATTTAGCCGCTGTGTCCTTGGCAAGGTGTTTTCACAGTGACAACGCGTTGTCTGGTCTTCGCGGGTTTCTGTCGCTTACACTTGGTTTACACACACTTGTACTTGGACAAGATAGTATATGGACGAACTGCACTATTGTATAGACCCGACGTCTCAAACAATATTTTGGGGGATTCTCTGGTTAGCTTTCTGGCTTGAATCGAACGTGGGAGGGATTTTAAACCTTATGGCGGATGTTTGAACGAACAGATGGCACAGCTCGCTGTGGTTTTGTTTGGAGTTATTGGTTTAGGTAGAAATTAAAGGGCCTTTGGAGCGTTTGGGATGGCTCGGACAAAAGGCGACCGCTCGGGTTCGCGTCTCGGACGACACTCCCACTTGTCACTGCTGTCAATACTTTGTCAAAAATACAAAAACTATATTTTTTATGTTTTTTTTGCCACAACTATACTTACTACATTTTGAGGTAACGGCTTCGAAACTATTACGTTAAAAACCTACGCTATACGCTACAAATACAAACGGCCGTATCTATGAAAATCCAGTGTTAGCAGAGCCCTACTCCTAAGCAAAGTGTACGCGGTCCACCCGTGACCATGGAAAGCTGAAAAGCTTCCGTAACGTCGGGAACTCAAATGAGGTAATATACGCGATATAATCCGTTAAATTGTTTTATTCAAATGAGTAATAATCGCGGAAACAGAAGAAAATATTATGTACGCGGTGTTCGATAATTTTATATTGGTTACTGATATAGACAGTGATATAAAATTATACTGTTTTTAGCACTTATTGTTATAACGGCAACAGAAATACATCTGTGAAAATTTCAACTGTCTATCTATCACGATTCATGAGATACAGCCTGGTGACAGACAGACAGCGAAGTCTTAGTAATAGCGTCGGGACGGTTTCACCCTTCGGGTACAGAACCCTAAAAATCAACCCTAAACTATGGACATTAAAAAAATTAAAACCCCCCGACTTATTCCACTAACAGCTGAATATCTTGGAGACGAGTGCTCCGATTTTCATCAAACAAAGCTAAGAACACTCGGGATAAAATTATTTATCACAAAATAAAAACCGCATTCAAATCGGTCCATTCGTATGGGCGCTACGATGCCACAGACAGATACACAGAGTCACAGACACGTTAAACTTATAACACCCCTCTTCTTTTGGCGGGGGTTAATAATTTCCACAGAAACCGACATTAACCCACTTTCGTGCAGCAACAATGAAATCGATATAACAATTTCCTTTAACAGTTACGTTGGTACGACAAAAACTGTCAAGGTGAGCGTGACAATGGACTGACAGACGGGCTAAATTATCTTTTTATAGTCAGCTAATTAGCTACATCGTCCTAGCAACGCAAACGACAGCAGCGATACAGAGTGCTCCGCAAAGCCTCTGTGGCGGCTTCGCGATTTGTAAAAATAAAACCGGTCAAGTGCGAGTATCTATAACGTCATTGACGTCACATACAAATGAGGGTCAAACTACAAACAGTTACTAACAAAAAATTAGTACTTTAAAAAAAAACCGGCCTAGTGCGAGTCGGACTCGCGCACTTAGGGTTCTGTACAAAATATACGCTACAAATGGCCGTATCTATGAAAATCCAGCGTAAGCAGAGCCCTACTTGATTATTAGCATGTTTCTAAGTAACTCTGTCAGTATTGTCTCCTTAAATAGAGGGGACAAGCTAAGTGAGCTCACGGGTTGGTTATTATACGACGGCTATAATAGAACACTGAACGAATGAATCAGTTCGATAGTAGCGATCTTTCGACACTGGTTCATAGTCCATTACGGCCGCTGTGAGTACCCGTGAGACAACCTTACCCCACCAGACAATAACAGGAAGGAAAAGTCGATAAATCCAAGTATTAACTACTCTCAAAATGCTCTCTTTGTCCTCGTATGAAAGTGATTTGAGCCCCATAAAGACACTTGCGTATCATAACCGCCTAGCATGACCGCGTGTTATGATCGCTAGTGTGGACGTCGCACCGTTGCGATCACGACGCGCTTGTCCGATCCGAGTGTGCGATACGCTTAGCAACATGGATTTCGAGCGATCGGATCGGCGCAACGTCCAAACGCATGATCGTGACACGTCACTCGTGTCAATTTTTGCACATTAAAAGTAGCTGACTTGAGCTGCCAGACACAGAGAGACAGACTACCCTATTATGCAAGTGATAAAGTGACAAATAATATCGCGTACGAAGGTTGTTGTAATGTCCGGATGTTGCAAACAAACGTTAGCAAATTAACCAAATTACCATAAACACCATCCGTGTAACCACAGTGTATATAGTTGACACAGTAAAACAGATTTATCTACGCCCATATAGTAAATTATACTGTATGCCATGTATAAGGAACGGCTGTTTAATACGAGTGACGAATTTAAAGAACATGTAAAGCAATATTCGAAACAATTCAAAACTGATTGTCATATTGCCAAACGTAATTATTAATCCCAGAAAATCAAAAATAGTTCGAACGTTATCAAAACCACCTGGAAAGTGATTAATGCGGAGACTGGTAGATCGAGGCACACAATTAGTGATCTAGAATTAAAAATTGATTGCAAAATTATAGATTCTAGTTTAGATGTAGCAACAGAATTTGAAAATTTCTTCTCCGATATACCAGTATCCACAACAAAGTGTTTACATTCATCACCTTCGTCTGCCGTTTTGTTGTTAAAAGAAAACGTCCCAGAATGTAGTAAGGACTTTTATTTTGAACATGTCAGTCCTTCAGATGTAGTAAAGGCATTTAAATCAATTAATGTCAAAAAAACCAATGACCTATGGGGGGTCTCAGTCCATGCTGTCAAATCCCTAATAGAAGTCATAGCGCCTGACTTGGCAGATATATTCAATAACAGTGTTGACTGCGGTGAGTTTCCTGATCTGATGAAACATAGCAAAATAACTCCTTTATTTAAATCAGGTAGTACCTCTGACCCCACTAACTTTATACCAATATCTGTACTACCCAAATTTAGTAAAAATTTTGAAAAGCTAATTTTATATCAATTGTTAAAACATTTTAATTTGAACAATTTGATGCATAGTAAGCAATTCGGTTTAACGCGGGGTCGCTCGACATCCAACGCCGGAGTTGAGCTCGTAAAACACATTTTCGATGCCTGGGAGCAATCGCGAGATGCTTTAGGTATCTTCTGTGATTTATCTAAGGCCTTCGATTGCGTTAATCATGAGACACTGATCAGGAAGCTACACCACTACGGAGTTGAAGGCTCAGCACTAAATTTATTAGTCTTATTTAAATGGTAGAATACAAAGGGTTGACGTGAATGGAAAGCGATCACCGGGGTCATTAGTCTCTATGGGTGTGCCGCAGGGATCAATATTGGGACCTTTCCTGTTCCTTGTCTATATAAACGACTTGCCACACCTCGTAAAGACCCACCATGATATAGTTTTGTTTGCAGATGATACGTCTCTAATTTTCAAAGTCGTACGAAATCAACGATCCTACAATGACGTTAACAATGCTATCTGTGAAGTAGTAAATTGGTTTAATGTAAAGAATTTATTGTAGAATGAGAAAAAGACTAAATGTGTTAAGTTTGTCACGAGTAACGTAAAACACGAGCAAGCAAGCGTTATTGTTAAAGGTGAGGAACTGGAACTAGTTAATAGTACAGTCTTTCTCGGTATAATATTGGATTCTAAGCTCCAATGGGGTCCCCATATTGCTAATCTCTCGAATAGACTGAGTTCTGCAGCTTTTGCAGTAAGTAAGATTCGTCAATTAGCAGACGTAATAACGGCTCGATTAGTGTATTTCAGTTATTTCCACAGTATTATGTCGTATGGCATCTTACTATGGGGCAGTGCTTCCGACATTAATACTATATTTGTTCTGCAGAAACGGGCTGTTCGTGCGATATATAAAATGAACTATAGAGACTCACTTAGAGATAAGTTTAAGGACATTAATATAATGACAGTGCATTGTCAATACATTTATGAGAATATTATGTATGTACATAACAATATTACCCACTTTAAGAAGAACTGTGATGAATATAATTTTAATACTAGAAATAGGCATAAGCTCGCAGTGCCTGCTACTAGGCTCCATAAAATAAGGAGATCATTCATGGGTAACTGTGTGAGGTTTTATGACAAACTTCCTAGCAGCATAACTGAGTTGTCTATTGGTAAATTCGAAAATATTGTGAAACGAAAATTATTTTATAAAGCTTATTATAGCACACAAGACTACATGAATAATAAAGCCGCGTGGGATTAATGTAAATTATAGCGTCAAGTCACGAATACCTAAGGTATTATTATTGTTTTAATCTTAATTGCTTTATATACTCTTGACATTTAGAATTTTATTCTAGACACATTCTAGATTATTATTATTTTTCTTTTTATTGACAATCCTTTTGGGATTTACCTTATTGATTATTTTAATTTTTAAAATGATGATTTTATCAATAATATTATACTTAAGTTAAATGATCTGATTAGGTTTTTCTGGATTTCCCTAATCCTTGCAGCAAATGTTGGATCATATTGTATGTCTCCCAGCAAACATTCACTCTCATGTAACTGACATTTCGAAAGTGCTTGTAACTAGGCCTACTTGAATAAAGAATATTTTGATTGATTGATTGATTGATTGATTGATTGATTAGAAGGTGACCGGAACTACGATCGCGGAGGAGAAAAAGTCCTTCTTTTTTTCGTCAGCGTAGTCGGGTAAAAAGTATCCTATAACCATCTGGAGATACTCGTGTACCAAAAATAGTTGAAATCCGTTTAGCCGATTTTGCGTGATGAAGCCACAACGACACATACAAACGTACATAAAATCCAAAAAATATTTTTCGTTTTAATGACCTACAAATAGTCCATAACAATCATTTTTTTGAAAATATCTTCAATGTACAGACATATCATTTTTATAACTTTATAATAATATAGAAGATGGTATCTTACCGACCCGAAATTTTTGCTCTCGAATGTTACCTACATACATGGCTATTTATATATTCTGTGGTCACAAGGTTAGTAACAAATATAACAAACGAACACGTTTTCGCATCTATATTATTAGAGTGAATTACGACCTCCATTCACAGTAAGGAAATAGCCAATAGAGCGCGCGCGTGACCATTTACTTATGTAAAAGTTGGATATTCATAAAATTCGACCCGCGGACCAAAAGATGACAGCGTTTACCACGCGATAAATTTGTTTATTTATTTACAGAACAAGAAAATCATAACATAACAGGACTATACCAAAGTCATTACAAAATTCTTAAAAAATAAATTACATCTAAACTATTATAAAGTTGTAAAAATGAAATGTCCGTAAATTAAAGATATTAAAAAAAAGATGGTAACTGACTATTTGTAGGCCACTAAATCTAAAAATATTTTTATTTTTTGTATGTGTCGTTATGGCTTCATCGCGCCAGAACGGCTAAACCACTATTTTTGGTACACGGGGCATTTCCAGATGGTTATAGGATACTTTTTATCCGACTGCGCTGAAGATAAAAATAGGGGTAATGAGACTTTTTCTCATCCGCGAACGAAGTTGCTCTAGTATACTATGTGTATACTTTGTACTTGTTTTTTTTCTTATTTATTTTTATTATATCAGGTGGTACAAATAGTACCCGTCAATACGAACAACTTTTCCTAAAGGGAGACATATCAAAATCGAAAAAAAAAAATCTGTCAGTCCCATTTTGGTTGATTAACTATATAAAATAGTAGGTTACCACCTGTTAAAATTAAACTCAAAATGAACACTGTATGCATACTATAATATTATAAATGCGAAAGTGTATCCGTCTGTCTGTCTGTGTCTGTTACCTCTTCACGTTTAAACAGCTGAACCGATTTGGATTACTTAATATATCAGGGACAATCTTATACACAAATCGACCTAGTCTCAAACTAAGCAAAGCTTGTACTATGGTTACTAGGCGACGATATACATAATATGCAGATAAATTATAATACTTAAATACATAGAAAACATCCAAGACCCAAGAACAAACATTCGTGCTCATCACACAAACACTTGCCCTGGCCGGGATTCAACCCGGGACCGCGAGCTTCGTAGGCCGTTGTACAACCCACTGAGCCAAACGTGTCGTCACTATTGATGGTATGAAATTTGGTATGGAAATAGTTTGAGTCCCGGGGAAGGACAAAGGCTACTTTTTATCAAATCAAATCAAATCAAAATATTCTTTATTCAAGTAGGCCTAGTTACAAGCACTTTCGAAATGTCAGTTACATGAGAGTGAATGTTTGCTGGGAGAAATACAATATGATCCAAAATTTGCTGCAAGGATTAGGGAAACCCAGAAAAACCTAATCAGATCATTTAACTTAAGTGTAATATTATTGATAAAATCATCATTTTTAAAATTAAAATAATCAGATAAATCCCAAAAGGATTGTCAATAAAAAATAAATAATCTAGAATGTGTCTAGAATAAAATTCTAAATGTCAGAGTATATAAAACAATTAAGATTAAAATAATAATAATACCTTAGGTATTCGTTAAAATAATTATTGATATACCTACATGACGCTATAATTTACATTAATCCCACGCGGCTTCATCATTCATGTAGTCTTGTGTGCTATAATAAGCTTTAGAAAATAATTCTCGTTTCACTATATTTTTTAATTTACCAATAGACAACTCAGTTATGCTGCTAGGAAGTTTATTATAAAATCTCACACAGTTACCAATGAATGATCTCCTTATTTTATGGAGCCTAGTAGCAGGCACTGCGAGCTTATGCTTATTTCTAGTATTAATATTATGTATATCACAGTTCTTTTAAAGTCGGTAATATTTTTATGTACATACATAATATTCTCATAAATGTATTGACAATTTATCCCGGAAAAATACCCTTATCCGCGATAAACGAATTTAAGGAGGACAAAGTCGCGGGCAGAACCTAGTATTACTATATTTTTACTGTGTAAATGTCTTGCCGTCGGTAGACAGAGAATGAAGGAATTTGGCAATGGCTATCCAGAGCCAATGGAATATCAGAGGCAATCATTGGTCCTGTTTAATTTAAAGAACAATTCAAAATTGATTATCATATTGCCAAACGTAATTATTTATCCCAGAAAATCAAAAATAGTTCTAATATTATCAAAACCACCTGGAAAGTGATTAATGCGGAGACGGGTAGATCAAGGCACGCAATTATTGATCTAGAATTAAAAATTGATAGCAAAATTATAGATTCTAGTTTAGATGTAGCAACAGAATTTGAAAATTTCTTCACCGATATACCAGTATCCACAACAAAGTGTTTAAATTCATCACCTTCGTCTGCCGTTTTGTTGTTAAAAGAAAACGTCCCAGAATGTAGTAAGGACTTTTATTTTGAACATGTCAGTCCTTCAGATGTAGTAAAGGCATTTAAATCAATTAATGTCAAAAAAACCAATGACCTATGGGGGGTCTCAGTCCATGCTGTCAAATCCCTAATAGAAGTAATAGCGCCTGACTTGGCAGATATATTCAATAACAGTGTTGACTGCGGTGAGTTTCCTGATCTGATGAAACATAGCAAAATAACTCCCTTATTTAAATCAGGTAGTACCTCTGACCCCACTAACTTTAGACCAATATCTGTACTACCCAAATTTAGTAAAATTTTTGAAAAGCTAATTCTATATCAATTGTTAAAACATTTTAATTTGAACAATTTGATGCATAATAAGCAATTCGGTTTTACGCGGGATCGCTCGACATCCAACGCCGGAGTTGAGCTCGTAAAACACATTTTCGATGCCTGGGAGGAATCGCGAGATGCTTTAGGCATCTTCTGTGATTTATCTAAGGCCTTCGATTGCGTTAATCATGAGACACTGATCAGGAAGCTACACCACTACGGAGTTAAAGGATTAGCACTAAATTTATTGGAGTCTTATTTAAATGGTAGAATACAAAGGGTTGACGTGAATGGAAAGCGTTCACCGGGGTCATTAGTCTCTATGGGTGTGCCGCAGGGATCAATATTGGGACCTTTCCTGTTCCTTATCTATATAAACGACTTGCCACACCTCGTAAAGACCCACCATGAGATAGTTTTGTTTACAGATGATATGTCTCTAATTTTCAAAGTCGTACGAAATCAACGATCCTACAATGACGTAAACAATGCTATCTGTGAAGTAGTAAATTGGTTTAATGTAAATAATTTATTGTCGAATGAGAAAAAGACTAAATGTGTTAAGTTTGTCACGAGTAACGTAAAACACGAGCAAGCAAGCGTTATGGTTAAAGGTGAGGAACTGGAACTAGTTAATAGTACAGCCTTTCTCGGTATAACATTAGATTCTAAGCTCCAATGGGGTCCCCATATTGCTAATCTCTCGAATAGACTGAGTTCTGCAGCTTTTGCAGTAAGTAAGATTCGTTAATTAACAGACGTGATAACGGCTCGATTAGTGTATTTCAGTTATTTCCACAGTATTATGTCGTATGGCATCTTACTATGGGGCAGTGCTTCCGACATTAATACTATATTTGGTCTGCAGAAGCGGGCTGTTCGTGCGATATATAAAATGAACTATAGAGACTCGCTTAGAGATAAGTTTAAGGACATTAATATAATGACAGTGCATTGTCAATACATTTATGAGAATATTATGTATGTACATAAAAATATTACCGACTTTAAGAAGAACTGTGATATACATAATATTAATACTAGAAATAAGCATAAGCTCGCAGTGCCTGCTACTAGGCTCCATAAAATAAGGAGATCATTCATGGGTAACTGTGTGAGATTTTATAATAAACTTCCTAGCAGCATAACTGAGTTGTCTATTGGTAAATTCAAAAATATTGTGAAACGAAAATTATTTTCTAAAGCTTATTATAGCACACAAGACTACATGAATGATGAAGCCGCGTGGGATTAATGTAAATAATAGCGTCATGTAGGTCTATGAATAATTATTTTAACGAATACCTAAGGTATTATTATTATTTTAATCTTATTTTTTTTATATACTCTGACATTTAGAATTTTATTCTAGACACATTCTAGATTATTTATTTTTTATTGACAATCCTTTTGGGATTTATCTTATTGATTATTTTAATTTTAAAAATGATGATTTTATCAATAATATTACACTTAAGGTAAATGATCTGATCAGGTTTTTCTGGGTTTCCCTAATTCCTTGCAGCAAATGTTGGATCATATTGTATTTCTCCCAGCAAACATTCACTCTCATGTAACTGACATTTCGAAAGTGCTTGTAACTAGGCCTACTTGAATAAAGAATATTTTGATTTGATTTGATTTGATTTGATATCATCCGGTTTACAGGAAGTTGTACAGTCAACAGCATCAATATCTGCAATAAAGCGGGCGAAAATATCTGACACGTCCCAACGACGGCCCTGGAAAAAGAGTCGTGGCAGATATTAATGCTGTTGACTGTACACCAGGCCATTGACTAGTTGCAAGAAGGGGTAACCATTACACAAAAGTTCGCACTGGGTCGAAGCTATGTAATAAATATTACACAGGACAATTTTACACAAATCGAACTAGTCCCATGGTAAGCTCAATAAGGCTTGTGTTATGGGTACTAGACGAAGATATAATTAATAGATATACTTATATACATAGAAAACATCCAAGACTTATGAACAAATATTCATGCTCATCACACAAATATTTGCCCTTACCGGGATTTGAATCCAGGACCTTCAGCTTCGCAGGCAACGTATATTTTCTGGACGATTTTGAAATCATCATAAAGTCTCTAAGATACAAAAGTTAACCACACAACACCCTCAGATCATACCCTTAGAACATTGTAATTCAAAATAATATGCATGTCAACAGTCAGACTAGGTTTTGTCTATACCCATAATTAACGATAGTCCTTAGTTGCAAGAAGGGGTAAACATTTACACAAAGGATCCCACTGGGTCGAAGTTTATCTGTAAGGACCCCCAATAATAAGATTAGAATAAGATAAGAAGCCCATCGGGATTATTTTTCAGAACAAAACTATTCAATGACAACGAAACATTAAAAACGAATGTACACATGCGAAAAAATTGATTTTATACAATTGGGGAAATTTTAATTAATGAATACAAGCACGCAATGAGTTTAACGCAACACAACACAAACATAATGGAAGCTGAAAAAGAAACCGGCCCATGTAATTGCGAGTGGTTCGCGTATAAAATGTGTTCTACGCCGATCCTATCCGATCCGATCCTAATTATCGGATACAATCGGATAATGTATTGTGCTATAGACCCTCAGAATTGGGATCTGTTCTGTAAAACGTGTTCTGAACCTTATGACCCTATCCAATCCTATCCTAATTATCGGATACAATCGGATAATGTATTGTGCTATAGACCCTAAGAATTGGGATCTGTTCTGTAAAACGTGTTCTGAACCTTCCGATTCTATCCTAATTATCGGATACAATCGGATAAAGTATTGTGCTACAGACCCTAAGAATTGGGATCTGTTCTGAAAAACGTTTTCTACACCTTCCGATCCTATCCGATCCGATCCAATATTAGGATAAAATTGGATAATGTATTGTGCTACAGACCCTAACAATTGGGATCTGTTGCACAATACATTATCCGATTCTATCCGATAATTAGGATCGGATCGGAAGGTGTTCAACACGTTTAAGAGGAGCTCCTCCGATGTTTGAAATTTGAAGTTCGAATTCTACCGCCCCGCTTACACAAATATAGATTAACATTAATCTCAAGAAGCTTGAGATGCTTTTCAAGGTGAAGCGGTATTCCGCACCAGGGCAGCTTCTTCAAGAGGGATGTTGACAACTTTCTTCTGTTGTACTTTATATAAAACAACCTTTCAATAATATAAACATTTTATTCTGTTTCCGCGATGATTACTCATTGAACTAAAACAATTTAACGGATTATATCGCGTATATTATCTCATTTTAGTTCGGGAACTAAACGTCGGGAACTAAAATGAGATAATATACGCGATATAATCCGTTAAATTGTTTTATTTCAATATAAACATTGGTGAAAAAACTACTGCAATATCATAAAAACTCCCCGGGATACAACAATGTTAAAATTTCATTTTTGGACAATTCCAAAAAACGCCTCATACTAAAGCTTACGAACTTGTGACGTCACACGTTCCTGCCTGGTATGGGGAAATAAGAACTTTGTTCATGGGTTATTCAATGGTATTATTAGTTATTAATATTTTCATACTTTAAAAATTGACTTTCTCACCCAACTTAAAACTAGCTACACGTAAGGTATGGAACTCAAAATTGTTTTATAGGATTTCTATCATAAAAACTACCATTTCGCATCAAAATATTATTTTTATTTGAGTACAGTCAACATCGTTATTGTATAAAGCACAATTCCGATCGTTAGAGTATTGTTGTCATCTCTGGGATGTACGGTCAAGGAATTTAATTTGTGTACCCTTTCGTGCCTTGTCATAGTGACATTCATATGGAATCTCTATCGGCTTTCATATTGATTTTGACTGTGACATGGTACGAAACGGTATAAAATTGAATTCCTTGACTGTATGAGACGTATCTGCCAAATACCAGCTGGCCGCAGCCGCCCTGGATTCGATCGACAGACGAGCCAAGAAGCTCATTCGCGACCCAGATCTTGTGGAGGCAAAGCTGCACAGCGTCGAACACCGTAGGCAGGTTGCCTGCCTTGCGGTATTTTACAGGATACATTTCGGGGAGTGTGCGGCGAGACTGCATGTACTGATTCCACCTTCGCCATTTCGTCACTATGGGATTAGACGTGGATTTGGAACTTGGATCACTTTAAAATGAAAGTGAATATGCACTACGTAGGTAGGCATACTCCATCGTCGGCTTCATCGCCGTTTACTAATAATTGAGATTGAAGGGAAATGCTTGTGTATCTAAAATTAAAAAAAAATTTAGAAGGAAAGGGACGCCGCTCTCTGGTACCAACGTCTAAAAAAGATGAATATATAGGTTTCTTGATAATTCTTAATATTATTGTATTTTTATTGTCTTGGTATAGCGCGCAGAGTAATACACATAAAGTATAAGAAGCGTCTGCCTATTACAGCCTGTGGGTTAAGTATTAAGTATACCAAAATATATTCATACTTATAACGCTTTTTTTAATTCATTGTTAATTAATTAACTTAAAAAAAACCTTAAACTTAATATTAGTTTAAGCGGAAGATAGTAAACGTTTAGACAAATTAACTTTTTTTATCCTTTTTATTCCTTTTTTGGAAAATATCGTTACCATTTTATTAAAAGGGATAATTTTCATAGAGAAGCTTAATTAATTCCATTTTTATGTACAAACACTTACTAAATAAGATTTTGTCTTTGCTGAATTTGACTTGCTCCATATATCTTTTTTTTACTCCAAATGGACTCAGGCAAGCGTGGTAAAAATCTTTCCCATTCCTCGCGGGCACCGTGTATAAAATTATTATTGTAATATATTACTAACATAGTTTTAAGTTATGTTCCTAACGAAGTATATTTGGCCTGACATAAAAAAAAAAACTATCATATTATTGTTCAAGGTTCAACAGTTAAAAAGCCCTGTGATAAACAGACAACATTGGTGACTTAATAATAGGATTACTTTGGATTACGGAAACCTGAAAAGTAGCTGATTTTATTAGCCAGAATACTGGTAAAGTACGAGTAACATTTCATATTCTCTGTTATTCCCGTTACCCAAAGGTTGTCTGAAAGAAATTGCTCTTTAGCGATCAGACCGTCTATTGTCTACCGGTCACATTCTTGACTTTGACCGGTTTTTACCGGTGATGACCAACGAAGCCGAGACGTGTTTTCTGAGTATGGGCCTCTTAAGGAAGCTCAGAGTCACTCAGCGAGGTATGGAAAGGGCTATGCTCGAGATTTCTCTACGAGATCGAATCAGAAATGAGGAGATTCCTAGACGAACCTAGGTCACCAACAAACATAGCAAACAGAAGCAAACTGAAGTGGCAATGGGCAGGGCACATAGTTCGAAGAACCGATGGCCGTTGGGCCAAAAAGGTTCTGGAGTGGAGACCGCGTACCAGCGAAAAAGTGTCTTATAACTATTTAAGGATGTCCGCTACCCGTGGACTAAAATTAGTTGAAATCTGTTTAGCCGTTAGGCGTGATGAAGCCATAACGACACACACAAGCAACCGAAACAAAAATTAGATTCAGTTGACCTTAGTCGCGTTGCTCTCCGCTGAATGCGTCTAGTGGGAGAAGCTGGTACTGGGGAGCTCCAGCCCACAGATGAGAACAGTATTCCTTATGTGGGCGGACCTGCTTGTAAAGCTGTAGGCGGTGGGCCGGAGTGAAATACCGATTGTGTGGAATTGCAGGCGACTATAATGACATAATGATCTTTATTCTGTACATATGCTGCAAGGGCACGTCTACAAGTCTGACTTTACGGCATTTCCCAAGAGGAGACCACTGAGAAGAAAGACAAAACAAACAATCCAGTCATTTTTTCTAAATTATTCTCAACTATTGCAATATTTGTATATAGCCTAACTTAAATATATCTTCCTAAGTATAATATATTAATAACAATATATGGACTTTTGTCTGAAATAAATTATTTGAATTTGAAATAAACTCAATGCTTAGTTCTCCAAGACAACATCGAAACTTATAAAAGTAAATCCATACTGATATTATAAATGCGAAAGTCTGTATGGCTGTCTGTCTGTTACCTCTTCACGCTTAAACCGCTGAACCGATTTTGATGAAATTTGGTATGAAGATAGTTTGAGTCCCGGGGGAGGACATGTGCTACTTTTTATCCCGGAAAAATACCCTTATCCGCGATAAACGAATTTAAGGCCGACGAAGTCGAGGGCAGAAGCTAGTTCAAATTAAAAGATTTAAATTAGTTTCTATTAATGCTGACATAGATTGTACGCCGTATTGTGGTTGGTTATATAATGAACCTAATCTAACATATTATAATACTAGAAGGAGCCCGCAACTTTGTTCGCGGAGGAGAAAAAGTCATAACTTTTTTCTTCAGCGTAGTCGGGTAAAAAGTATCCTATAACCGCCTGGAGATACCCAGCTTCCCGTCTACCAAAAATTGCTGAAATCTGTTTAGCCGTTTTGGCGTGATGAAGCCACGACACCAACAAACACAAAAAATCTAAAAAAAAAAATCGTTTTAGTGACCTCCAAATAGTCGGTACAATTTTTTTTTTAATATCTTCAATGTACAGACATTTCATTTTTACAACTTTATTATAGTATAGATAGCGGAGGAGAACAAATCATAACGCCTGTTTTTATCTTCAGCGTAGTCGGGTAAAAAGTATCCTATAACCATCTGGAGGTACCCAGCTACCCGTGTACCAAAACTAATTGATGGCGTGATGATAGTCTGTAACAATTGAAATAAAACAATTTAACGGATTATATCGCGTATATTATCTCATTTTAGTTCCCGACGTTTCGGAAGCTTTCCAGTTTTCCATGGTCACGGGTAGACTGAGAAATTTTTTTTTTTTTTCTCAGTCCACCCGTCAATAAAATGAGATAATATACGCGTTATAATCCGTTAAATTGTTTTATTTCAATGAGTAATAATCGCGGAAACAGAAGAAAATATTAAGTCTGTAACAATATTTTTTTTTGAAAATATGTTCAATGTACTGTACATACAGTTCATTTTTACAACTTTAATTATAATAGTATAGATGTCTGTAACTCACAAGTCACCATGCTTCTTTGAAGATAGGTCTTAAGATGAATATGTCCAAGACTAAAGTTATGACGAACATCACTGGTGAATCGATTCCAACCATTATGGTTGAGAACGAAAAACTGGAGGTGGTCGAGCAATACGCGTATCTTGGACATATTCTATCATTTGAGAAAACGCATCAGCAGAAGGAGATCTCCAGGAGAATCCAGCTGGGCTAGGCGGCATTCAATCGGCAAATCCTTAAACCCGTTGACATTCCACAATGCCTGAAAACTCGCCTCTTAACCAATGTGTTCTGCCCACCATGACCTACGGTGCCGAGACGTGGACGCTCTCTAAGAAGGCTGTGCATAAAATCCGCGTGGCACAGAGCCATGGAGCGCGCCATGCTCGGCATCACACTTCAAGAACGAGTGAGGAATGACGAGATCCGACGTCGCACCAAGGTGCAAGACATTGGATACGTCATCACCAAACTGAAATGGAGCTGGGCGGGACACGTAGATAGGCAGAGTGATGGCAGGTGGGCGAAAATGTTAACGGAATGGTGGCCGCTTTCAGACGAGAGAAGTGCCTGGCGTCCGTTGGCTCGTTGGGTGGACGTCATTCGTAAGATTGCGGGTCACTTCTGGATGAGATTGGCTCAGGACCGGGATAAGTGGCGTGCACGAAGAGAGGCCTATGCTTAGCAGTGGGCGATAAAGGGCTGATATGATGATGATGAGCAAATTCTCCCTTCATTGCGCGCTCGAAACGCTTACCACACTGCAGTTAGTTGGCATCACAAGCAATGTATTAGAAATCCGCTTGCCGCGCCGCCGACCTCCCGGGCCCTGAGTATCTAAAAGGTGATTTTCAGAAATGACCCTGCATAAATAATTCACAATGCGCAGTGATTTTTCAGTTATACATATTCTCATCTATGTATGTGATGACAGCTCAAATCAGCTTATTTTTTTTAACGTCCATACAATCAGTTAGTGTGAGAAAAGAGTATGAAGTTGTCTGTGGGGTAAAAACCGAACCCTTATAGTTACGTCATGTCCTCCGTCCGTAGGTCACAGGGTCACAAGCATTTTATTCAAAAAGTACAAGGTGTAGGTATAATGATGAAATTTAGAGTATAAGTGTCCAAAAACTATTTAAAAAACACAAAGATAACGCTAAATAAATACTTTCAACTAAAATTATTTTCGACAGTCGGGTATAGATGACGTTTTTTAGTTATTGCCAAATAACTACACTCCTCAACAAAAGGACGTAAGTGCCATGAAGATACGCTCTTTTGCTGGTGCACTTTTTCACATCGTATTTTCGTCATAGTTACGGCTGCGGAACCCTATAATGAGCATGGTCCAACATGCTCTTGGTCGGTTTTTGTTAAATTGACACATCCACGACCGAGATTTTCGTAGCGCTACGTAGCCGTAGCCGATAAAATGAGAAAATTCGTATGTAGCGAAAACTTACAACGAGCAGAGCGCTCACCTATCGGTTTTCCGTTTAAAGTTTTAAAAATACGTTACAGTTCAAAAAAATGTGATATATTTACGTCTGAGTCTCACGTTAGTTTTCTAGTTAAAATAGTAATATAAAAAGATAGTATTACCTGTAGTCCGTAGTTTCGAATGTTTCAGATTAGGCACTTGTCCCACCACCGATGAGGAAGCAATTGGCTATCGTCTATTTTCTCGCTTAAGAAACGAACAATACAGATACCTTTGACGACACGTTTGGCCCAGTGGGTCGCACAATGACCTACGAAGCTGGCAGTCCCGGGTTCGAATCCCAGCCAGGGCAAATGTCTGTGTGATGAGCACGAATATTTGTTCCTGGGTCCTGGATATTTTTTTTATACATTTAAGTATTCTAATTAATGTATTTGTTATGTATATCGTCATCGTCACCTAGTACCTATAGTACAAGCTTTGCTTAGTTTGGGACTGGGTCGATTTGTGTACGATTGTCCCTGTGTTATTTATTATTTATTTATTAGATCCCGTGTCAATAAAAGTGATACATACATTATTAAGTTAAACGCTGGCTGTTTACACTGCCGGCGAGAACTCTGCCCACTAATTTGTCGCAGTCCCCAAAGCTATCAAAGATAGAACTCGCTCAAATGATCCTCGCATAGCGGTCAGACCTCACACCGAGATAACCAGTAATTATTTTACTTATCAATCTCCAAGTTTGTTTTCTTTCCGAGCGAGTGATTCAAGTAATCGCCCATCGCACTAGTACAGTCGAGTACAAAGATATGTATACGTCTGGCAGTTACAAAGCGCGTCAAAGTTTGGGAGTGGGGGCGCATGACGTCACGCCGTGCGAAAAACGGTCGCACGGCGGGACGTCACGGGGAACTTTAACAGGCTATATCTTCATAATTTTTTGTTTAATTGACAAAAGAAAAAATACTTGTCCAATATTTTTTTAATTATCTCACTGACGGACTACTTATATTTTTTTAGGACACAAGCCTATTATTCGAATAATTCAATTAGTGGTTATTGTGAAATAAGCTATTGTCAAACATCATGTTACCCCAATACCCCCTAAACACTTGAGATACATACATATGGCCAGGTATATTTTCGTTGGCATCAAGATCAGCATGAGCTTATGTGTGTCAGCTATGAACTGTCCACCAATGCTTAATGACCCAGATTACAACCATTGATCTATACAGTCGCCTTCATATACATTGGTACAATCAGCTTTAAGAGTCCCCGGTAAGCTTGGTCCTCCATACAAACGTAGTTACGCTCTCATTTTAAAACGACTAGCTAGTTTGCTCTGAAACTTTGTACTTAGAATAAGTTAAGGTATATGCAGGCCTGTAATTAGTTTATGTAGCTTCAGATACCATGGTAAAAAAAATACACCGAATTTAAGCTTTTCATACAAAACTTGTTTTTGCTGTATTTCGTTTGTTTTATAAACTGGAGCCATATAAACTAATTACAGGCCTAGATATACCTCATGTCATTGTATATATGAAAAGTTTTGTTACAATCCAACTCGTAGTTTTAAAATGAGAACGAAACTCCGTTTGTATGGGAAGGTGAAATTCGGCCGAGCTTGCCGGGTACTCTTAAATTAAGGCTGGACAAATGCCAAGGACCATTAAACTGCGATTTCCCTTATTCTGCATGTAGCTCATTGTCGTCTTGTATATTATTCTTTCGCTTCTTTTCTTTATAATAGTTATAATAATTACTTATATTATATATTCAGCTTTAATTCTAAAATGTTCCCACATATCTTTATTTATTTATTTGTATAGTCATGTAGGTATATAATATGAACTTGGTGTTACATATGTTAAGCTGTCAGGGCAAACAAACAATAGAGTACATGCATGAATTTTTTTATCGCCTTTCTTAACTTAATATCAAAATACCGTAAAAACTATTATAAAATGTGCAATTTAAATTTAAATCGGCCAAGAAATACGCAGGATACAGGCAATTTAAGGTACTAATTAGACAGCGAGGTCCGACATGCACTGTTACGTCATAGTGCACTCCGGCCATATAAACTCCATATTAAATTCTGTTTTGCTAGAAAGAGATAGAATGAAATGTTTGATGGCTTATATCTTGGTTATTTTATGGTTATTCGAAAAACTATTTTTGCCTACTGTTTGTTACATGAATGAGCTTTTAATAACGCAAAAATGACAATTCATGCATATTCCCTATTATAATTAATTTTATATATTGCTTAAGCCTTCGGATATGCAATAATAAAGGTTTACATCGTTTTTTTTTATGTTTACAATATTTGATCAGATTTTACTATGTCATAATTACATTTGTGTGTCATTAGAATCTTCCTTTTTTTTGCTTAAAAATGTTTAATAGGAGGGAGTTTTTAGTTTAAGCATAGTACCCGCAAAGGAACTATAGCTTGACAAGTTATTTTCTGACACTCCCATGGTCTGCGGGCGACGGGGGGAAAGACAGTAGGGGCGCGTAAGAAGTGTACGCGCGGCGGAGCACGATGCCACTGCCGGGGTTAAACGATAACAAAACTATTGTAACGGACTATTTGGTGGTCACTTAATCGGAAAACATTTATTTTTTGTATGTTTGTAGGTGTCGTTGTGACTTCATCACACCTAATCAGCTGAACGGACTTCAACTGTTTTCGGTACATGGGTAGTTGGGTATCCACAGATGGTTATAGGATACTGACCCAACTACGCTGAAGAAAAAAGAGGGGTTATGACTTTAACCTCCTTTGCGAACAAAGTTGTGGTTCTAGTTAATTTAATAGAATGAGTCTTTATAGGTGGGTAAAGCAATCTCGTAGGTTAAAAGTACCCCAACCTCAAAATCTATACCATTACAAAGTTGTAAAAATGAAATATCTGTACATTGACGATATTTTCTATAAAACTATTATAACAGACTATTTGGAGGTCACTTAACCGAAAAATATTCTTTGTATGTTTGTATGTGTCGTTGTGGCTTCATCACGCCTAATCGGCTGAACGGACTTCAACTGTTTTTGGTACATGGGTAGTGGGTCTCCACAGATGCTTATAGGATACTTTTTACCCGATTACCCTAAAGGACAATAGATGGGTTATGACTTTTCTCCTCCACAAATGAAGTAAATAAATAAAAACAGAAACAAGAACATACAGTTCCATCAGGCCCCTCTTGCCAAAATCCTCACGGGTGCCCCGATCTTTTCTACTGTCCAACACAATCTCTAATTTTATTATTTCCTCTTACTGAGGGTAAGCCCCGCCCTAGCCCTATATAGTTATGGTAAACACAAACATATAATGAATTAGCCTTTAGTATCTTACTGCATATTAACTTGTTTGTTTGGTGATCCTCTTTGATGTTTATGTTTCTCTCTTCTTTGTTTAAAGGTTAACTGGAAGAGATTTCTTATAGAGATAAGTTCGCCTTTTTACACTTTTCTTATGGTTTCTGTATTTCTTCTGCTGTTTTCATGTACAATAAAGAGTTTACTTAGATACAATATAAAGTTGAAGTAAATTTACAGTTTGTTTATAAACAAATCACGCAACCAAGTTACTTGCTTAGTTAAATAATGGTACAAACAGACCGTGACCGTTATTTACTAACGTTGTAAAAGGGTCATAGTTATTAATATACAGCGCGGAACCAACAAAAACATTAAGAAATCCGGTATGTTAGGTCGTTACACAATAGAACATCCCATTAACGGCGTTAACGTTAAACACGAAGTAAAAATCCGTGTCAAAAGTCATCGCGAGACGCCTATTAAAACACTGGACACAATACTTCGAAGCATTTTCTAACTCGTAAAAAGATCTCTTAAAATTAAAAATAATAAATAAGAATTCCGATGTTACTCACAGTTTTCAAGAGTGTAGATGTTAAATTTGTTCTGGTTTTGATCCAAACGGTGTTACTTCATCACTTAAGCACTAGTTTTCAGCTTATAATTAATTTAAACGGACTGCGAAGTGGTCGGCCGTTCGATAAAAACTTGACGTATTTTGACAGGACGTCGCAGTCGCATGATGTTTTTTTTTATTTTATTCTAGTATCGTATCTGAACTTTTAAGCCAATCCGCATTATGGTGCTGCCATTATTGATTTCTATAAACCACTTAAAAATAGTTACAACTGCAAGATAATTATATAAATAAAAATTAAATGAAAAAAATTTAGTTAGCTAGTTGCCGTCCTTTTTTCTAGCTTCGGTACTGCTTGCATGCATTTGTTACAACCTGGCAACATAAATGAACCGCTCCCATTCACGTTGTTTCATTACGCAGTCTGTTAACAAAAAATATACTTTATATTTATAAGTTTTAATCGGTATCAAGAACTGAAAACAAATACCATTTACTTATCTTTGTGTTACTTTAGTGCAGGGTATAAAAAGCATCTAGTTGATAAAATTTTCAAGACTACGAAGTTTATTAATAGCTTTATTTCGTCAAACGGAGCACACTATATTTACATTTTCAATTTTCTCTTTTTGATTTGCCTGTGATATTGTATTGATAAATTATTGTGGAAGTATATAATATAATGGCCACAGGTGTTACAAAGATGCAGGTCCTATCTATTTACAAGAATCTAATGAGGGAATCACAAAAGTTCGCAAACTATAATTTCAGGTACTTATGCATTTCAGAACAGATTGCATAACCTATTTTTCCAAATTTTACTTTTAATTTATGGATAAATGTATCGATGCGAAAGCTGAGACTATTCGAAATAGTTAAAAACTCTTTATTAATATGTATTTATTTACATTCTTATCGTATGAGACGTAGTGATTTTTGTTTACGATAATGTGACATATAGCAAAAGATCATGTTTTTTAATGAGTTTTGCTTGCTATACTAACGGTCATAATTATTTGTGACGCTCTGAAGCTAGTCAATGTATTTTGAAAACTTAATAGACTAGTATTCAACGAAATAAATGCATATTACTAGTATCTCACACATTCATATTCAAAACTTTTCTTCAACCATGGTTTGCCGTTTCTATTTAATGGTCTGTATAGGTAGTAAGTCCTCTATATTACATCACTCTCTCTGTTCCTGTAATTTATTCCACCAAGTAAATAGGCTTGAGTCGGTCAGGAACTAAGAACTAAAAGGAACGAAATCCCGTCACTGAACGATAGGAATTAGTTCCTAACAACCAATCTTCATTAGGCTTCGGTCCTTTAGTTCAGTAGTAGCAATTGGTTAACGAAAGAGTGTAAAGAACGAATGAACTGTTTTAAATTTCTAACCTTTGCCTATGATCGTTGTGAATGAAACAAACAAGACTCTTTCAAAGCATCATTTAGTTTAGCATCGTTTATAGATTGGAATGCATAATAGTTCACAGATCTTAAAATTTGCTCCTGAACTAAATGAACTAAAAGACCGAACTAGTTTGTTTGACTGATTGACCGAGATTGGAAGACCTTCCCTTTAAAGACCGAGCGTGCACAACTCTACAAGTAATTGAACTATATATACCATTGTTTCTTCAAATCAAAGAAACATTTGATTGAAAGAAATTAACATTTTCATTCATATAACAAATAACCACGAACCTCAGCATAACGCCAGCTCAAAAGCCAGCTCTGATCTTCTAGTGAGACCTTAGGCGCCGTCATGGAGAGCTGTGCACACAATATATTTTTGCAGCATTAAAACGGCGATCAAGTTTTGACTGATCTGTCATGACAGTTCATCAGTTGTAGTAGTAGTACCTATATATAACACAAGCCTTATTGAGCTTACCTTCGGACTAGGATTTGTGCAAAATTGCCCTGTAATACTTATTATTATTATTTTAGTCTTTAGAGTCAAGGTGAATAATTACCCGCACAGCTGTATAGATTACTAGAGGCAAAAAAGTACTTCAGTCGATTATGCAATTAGCTGTTGAATTTGTTATTGGTACAAAAAAGAACACTAATTTCACAATCCCACTTTCAATACAAGACATGAAGTTGAGTGCGTGGCCTTAACGCTGTTGCCTATACCTATTATATTACTTACATATTAATGAATAATTAAATTTTATTTCAGAGCTTATGCGCTGCGCAGAGTGAGGGATGCATTCAAAGCGAACAAGACGCTGTCAGACCCGAATCAGATCAAAAAGGAGTTTGAATTTGCAAAGGAAAACCTTGTCACCATCAGACGTCAAGTGAGTATTTTTTTTTATTATGGCAGAATTAGTTTGGGTAATGGATCTGAATCTTGCTCAAAAATCTTTTCCTCAGAAGCCATTTCTCTTTCAATTTGTTACATACCATAAACCAGGAGTCACCAACCGGTTGTTCGCAGCTAGTAGTCCAATTGATTGTAGCAAGGCAATAAAATACAGGTTTAAAATACCAGACGCCTAATAACAATATTTAAATTATTTTTTTGTAATTGTTAGATTGCACAGGCTTTGGTGAGTAAACAGTAGATCCTTGGTCAAATCAAGTTGGCCACCACTGCCATAATGTTATTAGCCCTCACACATAGCCTTGGTCAACTAGTACTATAGGAGACCATCACTTTGACTTCATTTTACAGACTTAGAAAAAAAGTTCTGGTGAGAAAAAGTACTTTTTCGAAAAAAAGCTTTAGATTTCAATTGTTTCGTTGATCAATTGTGCTTTTGTTGTATTTATTCATTATCTTTAACCCCTGAAGAAAAGAGAGATGTCACTACTTATAAGTTTGACGGGTGTATCTGTGTGTCTGTGGCATCATAGTTTTTGAATGTATGGACTGATTTTGAAAAATTCCATGAAGTTTTCAAGAATCTTATTTATGCTTTAAGAAAAATAATTGAACAATTTAAAAAATACCAGCTAGTTCCTAGACGTGTTAGGGATTTTCGCTAGTGTGGAATTAACGAAAATAATGTATTGAGTTAAGTTGGAATCAGGGATCAGAACCGGTATTTTTATAAATCATCCAAAATACAAGCAATTTATGGAATGTTTTAAAACTGTATTTAGGAGAAGAAAAATTAATCACAAAACACCTGATTCAAGTTCTAGAATTTTAATATAATATACGAAAATCTCGTAACTGAACGTAAAATAACGAATCGTTATTTTGGATATTTATTATGAGATTGAAAGAGTGTTTTCCATGGTGTCCAGTCGGCCAATACATTGGTATACCACTTTAAGAACCTTAACACACATGAAATAGAGTCTGAAGTGGTAAACCAATTTCTTCTAACCAACGAGGAACCAATACATTTTAATCTCATAATTATGTACAATACTTATCTTTACTGAAAATATCTTATATATTAAATGGCTATCATTTCTCATTTCAGACTGTAATTGGAGATATGTACCAGACAGAGAAGCTAGTTATTGAGAATATGCAATAGAATTTAAGAAAAATAATATTATTGTTTTGTATGAGAAGAGTTAAAAATTGTAAGAGGTCTTCTAGACAGAAAACTCGTGCTATGAAGAAAACAAAACAGTTTAGCACATGACTTAAAGTCCTATATCCCCTAGAGGGCATCCACAATACTCCAGCTGCACGCTTCACTGTGAACCAGATCAGCCCAACTGCCCCTCAGCTCCTATGCCACATGCCTCCAGATGATCACGTTTGCTCTTCCCTGTGGAATCCATACTACAGCTTCTCCATGAATATGAGTAAAAGCAAATGATGTCAACCATGCGCTTGTGTCAGAGTATGACGTAAAATTACGCACGGTGTCTGATGGCTCCTGTCTGAAATGTGACCCGACATAGATCCAAAACTATCGGCCTTTTCTTGGGCTGTGTGCGTCAACATTGACCAGGTGAGCTGCCCTTAGCTCTTATGCCTCATAGTCCTCATACCTTCACATAGTCCTGGTATTTGGTCACGTTTCCTCTTTTTTTCAGTTCTATTCTACAGTTGGTCTAAGAATATAGATTAAAACAAATAACGTCTACTATGCATGGGGCAGTAAGAAACCGTTGCATTTGTCACAATATGATATAGTCTACTATATTACGCACGGTGTTTGATGGATCGTGTCCGAAATGTGACCCTACATAGAACCAAAGTTACAGACCTATTGGGCTGAGTACTTCACCTCCCAAGTCAGCTGTCCTCAGCTGTGTGTGGTGGTCATATTTCCTCTTCCCTCGTGGAGTCCAGTCTACAGCTTCTCCAGGAATATGATTGGAATTCAGTGTGTGAATAATCGACTTCTCTTGGCTTATCACCAGGCACTCAACTTTCATTTTGTCTAGTTTAGTATACTTTTATTTATAAAATCAAATTGTTCCTGATTCGTCGTATTCCTGTTTCGTCGGATTCCCGTTTCGTCGAATTCCTGATTCGTCGTATTCTTGTTTCGTCGGAATTATCTATATTTAATGAAATCTATCATGCAGCACATCAATATTTAGTTTTAAATATTAAACACAGAAGTGGAGTCACGGTAATTATACAGTTACATTTGATATTAAAAAAGCGACGAATCAGGAATTCGACGAAACAGGAATACGACGAATCAGGAATAATTCATAAATTCATCCCAACAATGTACACGGTGACTGGTCTTGCGCTAACTCTTTCAGAGATCTTCACGAGATCGTCAGTCCACCTTGCTTATCACGCTGTGTATTTTATTTGTGGTTGCTATCTGCCTCAGCTGTCTCAGAAAGGGACTGAGCTAAGAACCTGTCTCAGGAATGAAGTAACAAGACATTTACCATATAACTTTGAAACTACCTCAGCCCGCCTCATTCTCTGCCGGCCATTCGCTCAGTCCCCTCGATTTACTAATCTTTAATCACATGACTATATCTGCGTCTTCTTATATCGATGTATTTATCCGTTAAGGGACTTAGTTCCGCCCATGGCCTTGATTTCTGATTTTATGGTATTTTCTTTGTCGCGGAAACATGATGGCAAAAAACGAAGCAATTCTTTTATTGGCGAGAATGCGAAATTTTTACATATTTTAGAACAGCAAATGGTGAATAGTTACTGAAGAGTAATCGGATCAAAATCGATCTATCCACTTAGGAGCTATGATACCACAGACGGACACATACATTATGTACCTGTAACAACCCTCTTTGTTGAATAGTGAAGCTAGGTGGTTTAATTATAAACTTTTTATCATATTTTGATGTTATAAAAAGGTACAGTAATACAAATATGTCAAAATTACAAGTATATTCCGTAAATAAAGGTCATGTATATATGTATTCTATCATGAAATTGGCAATCAAGGTCTAGCAATTGTTAATTACTTGTTTGAACGTATTTATCTGTAAAAGACAATGTTTGTTACTTGCATTTGTAGTTAGAGTATTAAATTTAAGTTTGTTTTAAAATGTAAATATATGAAATATGTAATGTTGTAAAATTTTGTTTTTTTTTGAAGGCCCAAGAGGAATCGGTAAGCTCGATTCACAATACAAACGTACCTAATTGAGAATGCATAAACATAAACGTACCTAATTGAGCATGAAGCATGAATAAGCATTATTTTAGAGTAAAACCTAGGGGCGTATTTTGAAATTTGGCGCCCTGGGCCAATAAGTTTCGCCGCCGCAGAAGTTAAGAAAAAAACCGGCCAAGTGCGAGTTGGACTCGCGAGGGTTGCTACGCCGCCCCGGGCCATGGCCCCCTTGGCCCTAGGGTAAATACGCCTCTGGTAAATCCAATCTTAAGATTAACGTGTCCACTTTGAAGGTGCGTCCACATTTGTATCATTTGCCCGATCAGATCTTCGTCCCGTGGCATGATCGCGTGTCACGATCACGCGTTTGGACGTTGCGCCGATCCGATCGCTCGAAATCCATGTTGCTACGCGTATCACACACTTAGACCGAACAAGTGCGGCGTAATCGCCGCGCCGACAGTAAGCGTCCAAGCAGCGCGATACGCAGTCATGCCACGCCACGGTGATCGGATACGAGCAAATGATACAAGTGTGGACGTTAACATTTTGATGTGATACATGGGGGCTATCTATATATATACAACCTTCTTGTATGAGAAATAAAGTATATTAAGGTCGGAGAACTAAAATGAACAGTATTTTAGAAAAGTAAATAGGCTTTTTTGATGCTTTAAAAACATACTTTTTGGTGAGTCAAGGACAGCGTACTACCACATGAAAGGCTGGCAACACGCTTGTGATGCAGTTGTCTGGGCGACGGTGATCGCTTACCATCAAGCGATCCGTCTGCTCGTTTGCCCCCTATAATATAAAAAAAATCTTGCACAATTCAGGATCATTCCAGTTTGTTTTTTTTTTAAGTATAATGGCTCCGAATACCAGTGAACACAAGAGTATGTACCTATACTTTTTAGGTATCGAACAGTAAAAAGTATTGACGAGCGAAAAAAAAAGTATGATACTGTTTTTAACAGTATGGTTGGCAACCCTAGCCGCGGCCTTGGGCACTTAGAGGAGTTACTCTGAATCTCGAAGTTCGTAACGTGGCGTCCCTCTCGCTCTCATGTTGAACTGTATCCTGGGCCTTATTTTTGGTACACGGGTAGCTGGGTATTTCCAGGTGGTAACAGGATACTTTTACTCGACTACGCTGAAGAAAAAAGAGGGGTTATGACTTTTCCTCCTCCGCGAACGAAGTTGCGGGCACCTTCTAGTAAATAATAATTTCATAGTCATAGTAGTTCTCTCTCACACCGCATTTTTTTTTATTGTTGCTTAAAATGGGAATATTTATTTGGTTTATCATTTATACAGAAAATACATTAATGTCTTATAACTTTATTCCTTATAAAATACGAAATTACTTATAAATACTACCTAGCCAACAGTCAATTGAAATATTCAAGACAACTGTATTTATTTTTGTACTGTGTATTTCAAGTGCCACCAAGGGTGGTAAGTACTATTTTATTTCGGATTCACTTGCACTTCACTTCAATATTTACCTTCATAAACTAAACTCAGCAATAATAATAGGACATTGTTTTTACTTCATCTCATTTCTTAGACGACCATCTGCACATATATAGGTGGACCACCTAGAACGTATACTACTATGAAAATAGTACAAAATTTGGTGGCACACGAAACAGTATATAAGATGAATAAATACAGAAGTATATTTTGTTTGTACTATATTTTAAGGCGAATATCCTTCCGTTTCTGTTTTGGTCAATGATGGCGCTACAGTAGTGAAGTGATCCTACCGACTTCGCCAATAAGGTTAGCCCTAGCTAGTCATGCTTTACCGAAACCGCTGCTATCTTCCATAGACAAACCATTCTTCTCTATATCTGATGTAGGGATTTTGTCAAACTTCTTTTCCGTACCGTCTCTTCTGTGCTTCTTTTTCCCGTGTTTTGATTTCTTCTTTTTATGTGAGTGTTTCTTGTGTTTGATCTGCGGCTCGCCGAAATCTGGTGCGTGGGTGTTTCTATGGTTCGTATCTATGGGCGCCATGTATGTGTCTGCTGGTTCCTGTAACAATTGATGTTGCAATTACAATCGAAACCGTTTACAGACAAAGTTGCGGGCACTGTCAGCGGAGTAAAATAAATCATAACCCTCTTTTTCTACAGCGTAGTATAGTAAAAAGTATCCTATAACCATCTGCGGATGCCTAGTTACCCGTATACTAAAAAAATTGTTGAAATCGTTAAGCCGTTTTAGCGTGATCACAACGACACATACAAACATACAAAAAGTAAAATATTTTTCCATTCAGTGACAATACAATACAATACAACAATTCTTTATTGCACACCAACAACAGAAACAGTACAATAAAGCCTTAAGGGGATGCATCGAAAATTTAAGCTATTTTGTAGCGCATTTTTTGTCAAATCTAGTATATAAAACAGGCTGGTTTTCAGATATGTGTTTCTTGACTATATAACCTATTCAGTGATTAACGCGGAAACATGTTTAATGAAAATTTTCTCGATAGAAAAGTTATCCGAAAACGCGTCTTCATTTCCCGTTTTTTGTCTAGTTTGTACAAACGACAGATTAATAAACGGTTAAATTATATTAAAATGTCATTCTTCCCTTTATCTTTTAAGTGATTAACTTAAATGTTAACAAAACATAAGAATATCTTCGATGTCATGGTACTTTTACATCTGGCGCTTACGCCAAAAAAACCCAAGCATGTAGTGTATTAGCTTCCTCTTTCTTTGATGCGTGCGAGCAATAAAGCTCCGCGTTTGGGGCGTGATTTACAAATGACGAAGTAGGCCCTTAACATAAAATGCGGTAGATAATAGGCGGTGTTATCGCTAAAGACGAGAAAGAGGTCAGTGACTTTCAAATTGTCCGATTTCTTTTTTCAAATATCTGCAATGTACGGAACGGCCATCTCATTTTTACAACTTTATAATAGTAGGTATCGATATCGTCGTCTCGTACTCATAACGCAAGACTTGAACTTAACATGGTACTACTTCGGTGTGTGTAAAAATTGTTTATTGATGAATTTCTATGTTAATTTATCTCCATGAACAAATACATTACGAGTGCGCTTATGTCGCCAGGGCTGTTCTAAATAAAACATCTATTATTCTTGGAGCTAGAATCGATAATCTATTGAACTTCAAAGGAATGAACTTGAAAGGAAGGAGGAAAGGAATGACTTTTTACAATATGGTCATTTTGGTGTTTTGATTGTTTGTGTGGTTGAACACACTAAAGGTGCCTCCACATTTGTATCATTTGCCTGATCAGATCTTCGTTCCGTGGCATGATCGCGTGTCACGATCACGCGTTTGGACGTTGCGCCGATCCGATCGCTCGAAATCCATGTTGATACGCGTATCACACACTTAGATCGCACGAGCAAGGCGATCATGCCGCGCCGACAGTCAGCGTCCAAGCAGCGCGATACGCAGTCATACCACGGCACGGTGATTGGATACGAGCAAATGATACAAGTGTGGACGCACCTTAAGGCATTGTTCCCTTGTGGATTGGACACAACAAAAAATCACAAACTAACTTATTGGATTGGTTGCAAATTTGCTTGCTGTTTCGCTCGCACGCGCGGCTTTCGATAAGACCTAAGGCCTGTGCTTTGTGTATTGTTTATTTTGTACTGACACCTACCTTTGGCCGATTGGCCCTCCGCATGATGTTGCTAGGGTCGCTAAAGTACCCGTGCAGATTAGGATCTTCAACGAAGATCGGGGGAGCGGTTGTGGAGTCTACGCTGTGTTTCAGGTATCGGTTGCCTTGCGGGTTAGATGCTAGCCTAGAACAGGAAAAGTTTAACGTATAATTCTGCCCTTAACACCCTTTTTTATGACATAGGAGGCAAACGAGCAGACGGGTCGTCTGATGATAAGCGATCACCGTCGCCCATAGACACTTGTATCACCAGAGGAGTCACAAGAGCGTTGCCGGCCTTTCAGGTGGGAGTAGGTATGCTCTTTTCTTGAAGGCTTGAAAGTCGCATCGGTCCGGAAATACTGCAGGCGGCAATTTATCGTTAATTTATTTATATTTTTATATTGCATCTTCTATTAATACTTTCATCACTTTCATGGACACAGGACTATTTTAAAAATAGCATACTGTGGCACAGATAAAACTCATACAAAAAAGTACTACGCCCACAGACGGACTGTCTGTTTTACTTGTTATTGAACATTGTGCTACAACTGCGACCGATAAATATTTATTTAGCTATCGAATCACATAAAATGCAACTTGACAGTTTAACACCAAAACGTTACATGGATTCTTAAGCTTACCTAATACTTAACTAAAATCTAACTATTTTACAACTACAAGGTGTTTATCTTGTTCTCCATCTAGCTCTCTCTTCCATTCTGTCATCAGCCTCGCAAACAAATCACATTCAGATTGTGCTAAGAGTAGGGAGTCGATGAGCGCGGTCTCGCGCAGAACGGGCGATAATATATACCAACCCTGCCGTTGTGGTGTGGCCATTGAGCTATTATTACTACATATAGAGAAGACGGCGCGAACAAAATCGGTGCCACAAGCGCGTCAGTGCGGGGCGCGCGCGGGGAGTGGGGGCGGCTAATCAGTCATATATGAGATGTCACCGTCATAGACGCAACATTTTGTTTATGTATATTCTGCCTATTTAATTGGGTAGCCGCCCTAATATAGTAAAACAAAAGGGTTGACAGATAATTTTAATTATAATATTTATTTTAGGTATAAGTACTGAATTTACTCTGCGGAACAAACAATATCTAGCATGTAGCTATAGTTACTAACTGGTTTACACTAATGGGAAGTCGCATTCCTTACAAATTTTGCCTTAACTTTAGGTACAATAAAATAAAAGCCGTATAATTTTATAGATTTTTTTTATTTAGTTGCCCTTAAATAATATAAGTTTAAGTTTTGGGTAGTTTGCACAAATTGTAACTTTGAAAGAGGAAAATATATCTTTCCACAGTCCACTCGTGACCATGGAAAGCTGAAAAGCTTCCGAAACGTCGGGAACTAAAATGAAATAATATACGCCATATAATCCGTTAAATTGTTTTATTTCAATGAATAATATACTTGTACAAACAAAGATGAAAAGAGATATATTTAATATTTAACAATCCAGTTGCATAAATATTCAATCAATTTAATGCTATAAGAGTATATCAGTCTGTCAGTTGAACTGTGGAAGGGCGGCACCATCGTCGAAGCCAAACAACTTTACTGCTGGCCACAGCTGGTAATCTTCGTATAACAAAACGTTAGCGCCATGTTGTTTTTAATGTTGAGTGACGTTTTTCTCTGCTGTGATTAGCTGTTGCTTTGTCTATACACTCCTCTTGTCATCTATTTATTATTTGTCGAAATTCATTCTGTCACTGTCACAGTAATGTGTTATCGAGTGATGTCCTTTGTGTTTATCGTGTCTTGCTTTTTGCAAAATGTTTTAAGAGTGCTGTGTTTGTAGAACTTTGCGAACGGACGCCCTTTTACACCATTTCCCGTGCTCTGGGAAAATACTTAGTGGTTGAAGTGTTTAAATCTGATGATCTTGCAAAATTATCGCCCGCAGAACTAGCAAACATTATGTCCAAGAATTCATTTTGTTTATTTGAATGCGCTAGCACAAAACTATTCTCAGTCATTTCATTGCTCTGACTGTCCGATTTACAATTATGAAATGGTGCAACACAACCAACAAAATATTAAAGGGGACAGACGTATTACTTGCAGAAGAAAGCTTACGACATTTTTATAAAGTATAATATTTTAACGAATAATGTATGTTTTATTTTTTTGCCACTGAGGTATAATTCTCAGCATATAATTTGATCACGTCAATACAATTACTGAAGTTACGTGTTCAAATTTACGTGCCGGGAACTATTCATTCTAAATATTAGACCTCATTCAATGAACCTAGACCACTTTGGCTGATTACGTTACGATCCCTTGCCATATTGCAATCTCGAATAGAAAAAAAAAATAACGTCAGTCAACACTAATCGTACAGATTAAATATAGTTGCCTAGTGCAAATAATATTTGTTTCTGAGTTGGCAGTCTGATACGTAGTATCTCTTATTAGTCTGTGCTGCTGGCTTCCATTTGTACAAACAATCAATCTAAAAAAACAATCAATTGTTTTTATCTTTCATCATTTATCTTTTTCATTCTTTTGTAAATTAATAAAAATACTATTTTTCTTCTATAAAAAGATGCGTCAGCTAGCTAAGGCCGGCCATATAGATACGGAATTTTTATTTGTTTTCTGTCCGGAATCGACGTGTGCAAGGGAGAGAGAGAGAGAGCAGCCCTATCACGCTTGCAAAGGTGAAATAGAAAAAAAAGATTTATCTCTTTTAGATATTGCGACCTAAAATGATTTTTTTTTATCGACTAAAAGAAACTACCTTGTGATTCTTTACACTGTGACTCATAAGGCGCCTCAGAGTCACGCAACGTGCAATGCGGAGTTTCTTTGCGTGATAGAATCAGAAATGAGGATATCCGCAGAAAAATCAAAGTAACCGACATAGCTCGCAGGATTGCATAGTTCAGGGGTTGGTAACCTTTCGAGTCGGAAGAGTCAAAGATAACAATTCACAAAATTTCAAAGTATTTAAAGAGCCACAAAGTCCACAGGTTGCCGGCCCCTGGCATAGTTGACAAATAATAGTCAGGTCATGTAGCCCGGAGAACGTAGAGTAAATTCCTGGTAGAGTGTCGACGACGCATGGGCATGGGTGAGCGCGGCGTGGGTCGGCCTTGGACTAAGGAGACGACCTAGTAAGGGTCGCGGGGAGTCAGTGGATACGGTCTGCGCAGGATCGTACTTTGTGACTAGCTATAGGCCTATGTTCAGTAGTTGTCGTCCGTGGCATAGATAGGTAGAGAGATATACCTGTTGTACTCATCCGGAATCGATTTCTTCCGTTTTCCAAGAACCTCAGCTTCAAGATTTTTCACATCGTGAATGTCGAGATCTTCTGCCATATCTCTTTCTCGCACTCTGAAATCATAAGATACCTAGTGTTAAAAATCTTACTTTCCCTAATCGTAATCTTCCTTTATTGGTTTTTATGGTTCCGTAGTATATATGGCAAAAAAACTAAATGCTTCTTAACTAGAAGGAAAAATATACAACCCATAGTTTAGGTAAAAAAAAATATTCGTGTTTCACATGTGGAACTCCATGCATTCCACATGTGGAACACGAGCTTTTGGTGTTGTAAGTTAATTCTGCAGAATTAGAGTGTAGGACGTGCTGGTAAGTATTTTCTGAACTATCATAGACATGGTTTGGTGAAAATAAGTTACCTTCGGTTGATGTTGATGCCAATAATGAATTTCTGACCGGTAATTCCGACGTGTGGAGTAGTGCATTGTAACTGGGGTCAGCTCAACTAACTCAGGACTCGACGATCAACTTTTCTCTGAATCGCTAGATAGAAGCTGTTACTAAACCAGCAAACTACATCCTTGACCCCGTAGTCACTTACCTTTAGGCGATACTGTCGTCAATCGCTGGTACCAACCCTATTTTATAAATTAATAAAATCTAACTTGTCTTGGTCGTCGAGCGGCGCGACCTGTTCGCTCATCTTCTGCACGACATTCTCGATGTCCCTCATGCGGGTGCCGATGGCGTCCACGAGGGTCTGGAGGCTGCCGGGCTTCTCCTTCTCTTCAGAAATTTCAGGGAACAGTGGGTCCTAAAGATACAAGATATATTATATTAAGAAGTAGGTTGAAGTTGATTTTTTTCTGTATCTTTTTTATGTAAGTTGGATGGTTGAGCCGTTGTAAAAAGTATGTTAATAGCCTAGATTATTAGCATTTTTCGAAGATACTGTGTTACTACTGTCTCCTGAGTCACTGGACAATAACAACAAGAAAAAGTTCATCTAGTCAAATAATGCTAAAAGAATATATTATAATATATATAACGATTATACATATATATATAGTAATCGTTAATAGTATTTTATGCATCTGTTGTATAATAGGGGCCAAAAATGGCGAGTGGCGTGGGTTGCGCTAGCGTTTCTTGACACAATTATACAACGATGCATACAATAGTTTTTCTACGACTAAGGGGCCATTCACTAATTACGTAAGGACAATAGCGAGTATCGCAAAGAAAGACGTCACACGCGTTTTAGACCGAATTATACAACGTTGCAAACAACAGTTTTTCTACGACTAAAGGGCCATTCATTAATTTCGTGAGGATAATAGCAATTATCGCAAAGAAAGAGACACCACGAGCGTTTTTTGACCGAATTATACAACGTTCTATACATAGTATATTGTTTTTAAACTGCGCGAATCGGCCATTGTATTCTTTAAGCCGATTAGCTTTTCTAGAACTAAGGGGCCATTCATTAATTACGATAGATTTTTCGAACGGGAGGGGTTCCCAGGGATCCATGCGTAATTAATGAATGACCCCTAAGCACTTTTTGATTAAACACAAAAAATGTATATATCTATATTTGCGCCGAGTTTTTCTGGCAGCAAATTGCTTGATACCTCTTGCGCCGTGACACAAATTTCTTCGGGAGTACAGTTAGGTTCGTCTTTCTCCATTTTTCTCACTTTCAACAACTTATAACAAGACAACAACCAACAACTTCAAGATAAATAAAATTTAGCGCCACGAAGAAAATTAAAAAGCGAGCTATCAATATCTATGGCTTTCTTATTTTTTAAATTCGCGTATACTTGCCAGTGAATAGCGATGAAAACATATTATGATTTGAAAAAAAAAATATTCGATAAAATACGTGTACGTAAATTGTAAAAATGTTTTTTTTTTTAAGTTGGCAGCAATGCATTTACGTTCATTATTATTTTTTAATTCAAATTTGCATGAATGCGGCGGTTTGTTAACTTGGTAATATAAATTATATCAAACAACATTAGTTTGAGACTCTCTGAATATAAGTTATTAGACTGAAATTTTGTACTCTGTGGCACCAAGGACTACGTTAATAGCGACATTGTAACACGTTTAGCAGTGCGTTTATGGGAAATAGACTATAGAGTTTTACAAGTCTTAAGTAATGTATGTCTTTATATTAGAGTTGGTAACCATTTAAACGGCAGAGCTATTATCTCTTTTTTCTACTCCTGTACTTCAGGAGTAGAAAAAAGAGATAATAGCTATTAGAGATTACTTACTTTCGGTACTTTTATATCCTTCTCTGCGTCAGAAAGCAAATGCTCTTCCGATACCTCGATAGGGCTCTAAAAAAAAAAAAGTGAAATAAAATAAGTATTCTGTAAGTAGGCCACAAGGGCAGTTTTACAAATGTGGGAATAAAAAAGTTTACAAATGTAAACGTAATTGTAAACTTTTCAAATGTAATTTTATAGCCAAAAAGTGTACCTATTTATTTTGCTGATATATTTATAGTAAAATAAATACAATAAAATGTCTTTATTTAAGTATTAATATGAATTCCATAAAATGGTTAGTATGAATCTTAAACGTAATTTAGTTGGTTATTAATTTAATGTAACTAAACATGCATCATTTTTAAAATTTAATTTTAATCAGCTCTAATCCATAGATATCAATGCATGTATCAATTCTTTAACCCACACGTGCAGACTGGAACTGTCCGGTCTATCGGCGATAACCTTCAGTAGGTATCCTGTTGTCGCTCCGACAGATACGATTAAAAGAGATGGGGGGTTATTGCCTAAATGAAATGACAATTGGTAACCGAATCAACTGTCATAGCCCATACAAAATCATGACACTCGATTCTGATTCCGAGCGTCAAACGCGTTAGGCAATAGGGGGGGGGGGGGGGGAGGAGGGGGTTTCGCCTGATCGCATTAAGGTGCATCCACATTTGTATCATTTGCCCGTATCAGATCATCGTCGCGTGGCATGATCGCGTGTCACGATCACGCGCTTGGACGTTGCGCCGATCGGATCGCTCGAAATCCATTTTGCTACGCGTATCACACAGTTATATCGGATGAGTACGGCATGATCGGCGCGCCGACAGTAAGCGTCCAAGCAGCGCTATACGCAGTCATGCCACGGGACGGTGATCGGATGCGAGCAAATGATACAAGTGTGAACGCACCTTTAAAGTCATCGGTGCGCGCCTCGGCGAACATCCCGGACGCGCTACTGACCGTCGCGAATTCAACAGGACCCTGAATCAAGGCAATCTTTGTACTTACGGGGGCCCTCGGACACACAAGAATTTGGGGCCCCTGCACTAAAAAATGTGGACCCTAGGGCACTCAATAACACAATTTGATGAGACCTCTTTGGACTGTAAAAAAAAACGTCTTTTGTGATTTTTCGGGGCCCTCGTGAGATTGCCATTGAGAGGGCCCTTGGGCACTGACCTTGTGTGCCCTTATGGTAAAGACAGAACTGCGTTGAATGTATAGTTAATGTCGGTGGCTTTTTAGTTAAAATCGGTCCATCCGTTTAAACAGCCCTCCTTTTTCATCAGGGACTTAAAAATGTAATGATGGTACTTACTTTGTGGCGCCTGTTATCCGGTAGAGAGTAGGCCTGTTCGTCGGAAATCCCCTCCTTGAAAAATAAAATAGCAAACATATTTTTGGGCGAAATTCTAAAACAATACATATTCAATTAATGGATTATAGTTCCTTTGCTGTTCCGTGAAATAGTGTCTTGGTTAGATGTGACAATAAATTGTGTTCACATGCGCATATTTTCATGTAGTTTCCACAAAAAAATACGCATGCAAATACAACAAACCACCACCAAACAGTATAATCCTCGACACGTGTTTCGCCTCTCTGCGAGGCATCATCAGGAGATGCAGATTTTGACGGTACGGCGTCCGCCCGAGAAGTGAGATGTAGAATCGGTGGTCATCTACACATGCCTTTTCAGCATGTAGGGTGCCATTACAGAGCGTAGCCCTTTTTGGCTGATTCCTCTCCATCCGCTAATACGGGTGGGTCTTCTCAGGTGCCTATGTTTGGCAAGCGTCGGGTGTCGGGTAAGGCTGGTCTCCAATATTAAAGCGTACCATGCGCGAGCCGCGTACGTGAGACGGGAACGGGACCGCAGGGACGTTTTGTATATCCCCAGCTTGGTGTGTTCAGTGAGATGTCCAAAACGGTCGGCCCTATTTATACCCTGAATATGATAACTCGGGTAACGCTGGACCGACGACATCTCCTGCATTCCCTGATTACCTCGTAGAGAGACAAAACACGTGTCGAGGATTATACTTTATAATATAGATGAGGATAGTTTCCATCCCGGAATTCATAAAAAAGGCGGTACCTACTCAGTTCTCGGTAACGTGAGCGAAGTAGCGGGTAAATTCTAGTAATTCATAACTTATAATATACAGGGTGTCCCACCACTTCATGTCACATTTTTTTTTATGACATAGGAGGCAAACGAGCATACGGGTCGCCTGATGGTAAGCGACACATAACCGTGGGACACCCTAAGCGTCAATCAGGTATAATACCTCACTACCTTTTTTATTGGAGTCGGTTAATAATTACCTTATCAGTGTAAGACGCTTCCTCTTCGAGGTCTATCTCGTTATGTTGGACGCTCTGGTCATGCTTGAATTGCTCATCGATTGCTCTGTAGTTGTTGCTGTAACACACTCAATATATGTAGTATATGCAAACCTATACCAACCATTAGATATGGATATCTAGAATATCTTCAAAACTAGTTGCAATAAAAAACAAATTGAGTTCCTGGATAATTAATTACAAAAGGGTATCGATTTAATATTACTTGGAAATTGTAAATGATAATTGGCTCATTCCCATTTCATTAATAATTTTTAGTTTTTCAAATAAATAACCGATATTCAAGGAAAGATTTATAAAAGTAACATCCTAAGCATAAGTCCCGTAACCGATTTATGGACTCTTATACATATACTATAAGCTGGTAACGCAGCGGTAAATACCTTATTTTTATACTAAAGTGAAGACATCGATGACCACTGCGTTACCTACTTTATAATTATAAACGGTGACCATAAAAATTTAAATTACTTGGAAATTACACTTTAACAATGCTATATTTTAGATAAATACACCACAAAACAATCTGACTATCACTTTTTGCACAATATGATTTTTATGTAAGGATGCGAAAAAATAGTGACGCTATAATAGTAGACTGACTGAATTGTGGTGATGGCGACAACTTTTGACAACTTTTTTCTACGATATGTTATATAATATAGAACGACGTGTCAATAATAGAAATATTGATGAAAGAACTACTTCAATCTCATAAATACTCCCTGAGAGACAACAATGTTAAAATCACATCATTGAACTTTTCCAAAAACGCTCCATACTAAAGAATTTTCTTATGAGGAAATTAAGAACTTTTTTTTATAGGTAAATATAACGGGACAATTTTATTCAAATCGAACTAGTCTCATATATCGTCCTCTAGTACCCATAACACATGCATAAGGCTTGTGTTATGGGTAATAGACGACGATATATTTAATAGATATAATTAACTCATATTTATTTTATTTTATTGTAACTATTAGGTACACTAAGCAATTTATATACAAAGAATATACATAGAAAACATTCAAGAATCAGGAACAAATATTGATTGTCATCACGCAAATATTTGCTCTACAGGGATTTGAATCCAGGACCATCAGCTTCGCAGGCAACGTTATTTCCGCTGAGCCAAACCGGTCGCTTTGTTCTGCAGCTATGTTAAAACTTGCGTTTATCGAGACGGTTTCATAACAAATTTACCATACGTTTAATGGGTTATTCAATAGTATTATTAGTTAAGTTATCGATATTTTCATACTTGAAAAATTGACTTTTCCATCCACCTCTCATAAAATAAGCTACACGTAAGGTATTATAAATAATAAATATTACGGGACAATTTTTACACAAATCGCGCTAGTCCCATGGTAAGCTCAATAAGGCTTGTGTTATGGGTACTAGACGACGATATATTTAATAGATATATTACTTATATACATAGAAAACATCCAAGCCTCAGGAACAAATATATTTGCTCTTCACACAAATATTTGCCCTTACCGGGATTTGAACCCCGGACCTCAGCTTCGCAGGCAAAGTTACTCCCACTGAGCCAAACCGGTCGTCAAACCTTCAAAAATATAAAGGTATTGATTGAACTCATCAATTTTTTTTTCGATTTCTGTCATAGTACAGTCAGCAGCAGAGAAATGTGACCCCTCTGCCATATAATGTTAGTATTGCAGGGGGGTTACTTTTCTCTGCAGCTGACTGTACAGTCACCACTTCACCAGGATACTAAGTATAGTATTATTACGGCCAAAACTCTATTCTAACTAGAATTGTACGCAGTTTTAATAAATCCTTTCATGACACGGATCCATTCTCTTCTTCGCGAAAACTATTCAAGTCGTCTATTATGGAAGGGCTTTCCTGATTATCACATACATACAATCATATATACACACACACACACACACACACACACACACACACACATTTTTCTTCGCTCACATTGAAATTGTAGTTTCTCTTACTAGATAATGTCAGCTTATCATTATGTAATTTGCGTACCTTAGGGTGCGCTAGTCTCGTTTCCTTACTCAGATCCTGATTTGTATAATCTAGGTAGTTCTGTTATTGGCTATGTGTAATGTATAATTGTAATAAGTTTATAATCTTAATGTAAACGCTGTTGAACTTCTTCAATAAATAAATAAATAAATATATAATCTGTGACCAGAATTAATATCTGCCACAACAAAGCGCGCGTAAATATCTGACACGACTCTTTAGGACGTGACACTCGTGACAGATATTTTCGTCCGCTTTGTTATCGCAGATATTGATGCTGGTAGTACAGTCGTACTACAATATTCACATCATAATTTTATTTTTATTTGAGTACAGTCTACATTCCTACCGTACTGTTTTTTTATTGTTGTGCAATAAAGAATTGTTGTATGGACTCATTATAATAATAACATTTCGCGCTTAGGCGGATAATGTTCGATTTCATTTGGACCATAGTTTGGTGATTTTGGGATGGTTGAGTAGTTTTACGGTAATACCTAATTAGCTATAAACACGTACCTTTGTGGCTCCATTAAATTCTGTTTCTTGTCCTTACTTGTGGTCAACGCGATCTATAACAAGATATAAGTCAATAAACAAAGATTGAAATAAAACAATTTAACGAAACGAAACGAAACGTCGGGAACTAAAATGAGATAATATACGCGATATAATCCGTTAAATTGTTTTATTTCAAAGATATTCCCTCCAATTTGAATACATATTTATTTATTTAAACTTTAAACTTTATTGCACAAAACAAAAGTAAGTACAAATGGCGAACTGAATGCTAAAAAGCATTCTCTATCAGCCAACCATAGGGCCAAACAGAGATGCATGAAAATGGTGGTAAATATTTTACGACAAGCTCAGAGTTAATTCTCCTTTGTAGGGACAAAGAGCGCTTTTAAGGTGCGTCCACACTTGTATCATTAGCTCGTAACCGATCACCGTGGCGTGGCATGACTGTGTATCGCGCTGCTTGGACGTTCACCGTCGGCGCGGCGATCACGCCGCGCTTGTCCGATCTAAGTGTATGGTACGCGTAGCAACATGGATTTCGAGCGATCGGATCGGCGCGAACCAAACGCGTGATCGTGACACGCGATCATGCCACGCGACGAAGATCTGATCGAGCAAATGATACAAATGTGGACGCACCTTTACTAAGCGTTTTGCGTGGGACATGCTTATAGCTTAGCAACTTCATTCGTGACACTCTCATGGTCTGCGGGCGACAGGGGAAGGGGGAGGGGAAGACAATGGGGGCGGGGATGAAGAGCGCGCGCGGCCGACGGAGCACAATGTCTTGTACTATTACTTATTCTGTGAAGATGTTTTCAGTTCCACGGGGGAAACTGACTCTCGCCGAGTTCGATGGCCCCTGAGGTAGGATACGGGAAACCAATGTAAGAAAGTGACTGCTTGTATAGTCACGGGATCCGGAATAAAGGAAAACAAGAGACCAGGGCCAGGAGATTTATTGATGTAAATAAAGGAAAAGAAAAGGCACCTGAGGACAAACCAAACAGTCCTTAAGCTACATAGTATTATTTACATTTTAAACAGTTAGAAATTAATAACGAAATATATATGAACTTACGCTTCCGTGCCTATCCATACTATACTAATATTATAAATGCGAAAGTGTGTCTGTCTGTCTGTCTGTCTGTTACCTCTTCACGCTTAAACCGCTGAACCGATTTGGATGAAATTTGGTATGGAGATAGTTTAAGTCCCGGGGAAGGACATAGGCTACTTTTTATCCCGGAAAAATACCCTTATCCGCGATAAACGAATTTTAGGCGGCCGAAGTCGCGGGCAGAAGCTAGTAGTATTATAAATACGTGTTTGACAAGACGACGACGGTTCAACAGTACCTATGGTTTTACTCGTAGATTCAGATTAAAGTTTATATTAGTATTCAAATAAATAATAGTCACTTAAAGCACTCAGGTATCGGGAATAAAGAACTTATGCCTTGCTTAGGCTTGAGGATTTTAAAAAACATTGTTCTAGAGTGAGACTTAGAACAACATCTGATGAGGTCCGAAGTACAGAATTGAATGGGGCAAAATTTTAAAATAATTTCAAATTTGCTGTCAGAAGAATATTTTTTCAAAAAGCTGCGCATAGCCAGACAGTCCGTAAGCAACGAGTCGTAATGCGCCTCGTTACAGTACTTACCACAATGTCAGGCGTGGGGTTGGCCCGGGGCACTGGTTCGTCGCAGTTTTCCTTGTCATTCTTAGCGCGGAGTACCGGCCCCGTGTCCGGACCCTGCTTATCACTGGGTTCTGAGAGCTCGTATACAGGGCCTAACGGCATGCCTCTGTAACAAAGATGCCCTGATTAATAATAAAAAAATATATATTTCAGCATGTGACTCCATATTTTGTTGTGATATAGATACAAGTCAAAGAGCAAAGAAAAATACGATTGCTCTCGCACGTGGTCACACCAGGACTCGAACCCGGTACCTCTCGATTACACGTCGAGCGTGTCACCCCTCCACCAGCGAGCACTGTGCCATCCGCCTCGAATTGTATTTTTCTTTGCGCTTTGACTTGTATGTATATCACAATAGATAATAATTCTGATGTTAATTTTCCCATATTAAAAGAAAATGTAGACAGAACATAAAAATTGTGTTTCACATTATGAAATCCATATTTTGTGTTAGTAACCTTAGTGTTAGAACAGGAGATTAATAAAAAGTATAACATAAAATACAACTAAACATGAGAGAGAGAGAGAGAGAGAGAGAGAGAGAGAGAGAGAGAGAAAGAGAGGCTGACAGGGCAGCCCCACTATTCTCATGGAGTATCATCCAGCGAGCCTGGATAGGACAGTTCAGCCTGCCAGCCACAACCCTTATTATTATTTGTTATTTTGTGCTATCGGGGGCAAACGAGCAAACGGATTGTCTGATGGTAAGCGATCACCGTCGCCCATAGACACCTGCAGCACCAGAGGAGTCACAAGTGCTTTGCCGGCCTTAGGATGCATGCTAGCCTGCAACGTGCGTTGCTTCAGTGAGGCTACTAGCTCACGTAGTATGGCCTGAAAGCCATGAGCGCGCCTCCGCGAACATGCCAGATGCGCCGAAGTATCGCGGCGGCCCCATCAACAACCTAAAGGTGTTGTTATATTGCACTCTCAGTACATTTACAGAACCCTTACCTTAGTGTATTTCACCCACAGGCTACTCGTGAAGGTTTTTTTTTGTTTATTAAAACTTATTAACGTTATTCTTATTTCTAAGACAGTTCCCTGCAAACCTGTATTGTACAGTTTGACTGCAGGCACGAGTTTCTATACTAATAATACATTGTAAATTGTAAGATACACGAGTATATTTGATGCTTAAATTAAATAATTAACTTTAAATGAAATCATGGCACTCAAGCGTCTGCAGCAATTTATTTTTTAAATAATATTCGTGATAACTTTATAGCATCAATCATGGTGTCTTCTTTGATGAATGTTGGAGGACAGGAGTCTCTTGGATACGGACGATAAAGGTTTGAACATGGTTGTGTTATTTGAAGGCCTTTGGTTAGCAGAGCCGGCCTTTGGGGGTGGCCATAGCGTTGCACCCGCCTGGGGCCTCACTTTTGTAAGGCCTCGCGCAGCAACCCATGTTGAAAAATATTAGTAACTAAAATAAGGTTTATTTGAATTTCGCGCCTTACGCTCGCAAGGGCCTCGCAAAGATCTACCCGCCCTACGCCTCGGATTGGCTAAGGCCGCACGTGTTGGTTAGTAATGTGTTAAAGTTAGTGGGACTTACTTTTTCTGGAAGCCATCCCCGGGCGGCGGTTTCTTCATCTTGTACATGTGGCTCCAGGGCGCCGCCGGCAGCGTCTCCCACGGCTGGCCCAGCACCCGCGTCCACACCTCACCCCGTACAACCACCAGGCATCTGTTAAACATGCGTTTTCGTGTAAATGATACGTAGAAATAGCATTTTTGTTGGTGAGACACAGACATGCGTTTCAAGCGCTCTCATTCTCCTGTTGCATAGTTTCAAAATATGATCATAACAATGAGAGTGAAGATTTGGTATAATGTCAAAGCATACTCGTATGTACCTACTGTGCCTGAGATACAATTTTAATTTATTAATATGTATATGTAACTATTATTGCGTAGTCACATCTGCCACGGACCTCAGCAAAGGCCGGCGCAGCGGCGGTGGTGGCCGAAACACTTAAAAAATTCAAATGGTCTTGGTTCCCAATACCATTATATGCCATTCGGCGTCGAGACCCTGGGCCCGTGGGGTCCATGCGCCTGGCTCCTTTTCAAGGAGCTATCAAAACGGCTCGTTGACACTTCAGGCGACCAAAGGGCTGGCAGGTGTTCTGCCTTTTCGCAGAACTATTTTTGGCCGAATTTCATTTGCCAACCAACGTTTCGCCGACGTTTCATTTTGACAACTAACGATTAGCAAATGTTTGTATGACAACGTTTCAATTGGTAGAATTATTGTAAAGCAGATTATTATTATGCATCTAAACTTTTGGGAGACTAATCATTAGTCAAATCTTTCACTTGGTCGAACAACTTTTGGACGATTAACGTTTTGTTGATGCAACAGTTCCCTTTTCATACATTAGGCAAGTTACAAATAAGAAAGATACATACCAATATTTACATATTTTTTGGTTGGCCGAAACTCTGGCAAGTAAGAGTAACTGCGACAAAATGGAACATGGGTCAAATATCAAAACCTGTAGGTTAGGTTAGGTAAGGTTTATTATGACCATGGATAGCGGAGCGAGCGCAGCGAGCGGAGCGTTAAAATGCTTGCTTGCATGAAGGTATATGCTTGCAAGTATTACAAAAAAATATACAGTGATTTTTATGATAGGAATTTTGACATTCGGTTATATAAAGTTCGTGGTTGTAAATAACTGTAATAAAAACCGAAAACTGTAGGTTAGGTTAGGTTTGTATTGTGACCATGTATAGCGGAGCGAGCGAAGCGAGCGGAGCGTCAAAATGCTTGCTTGCATGTACCTACACAATTGACAAAATGGAATGGAATGGATCAAAAACCGAAAACTGTACGTTGGATTATTCTGATGTTTCGGACTCGGAATTTTGATCCAATCGGAATTATAAGAATCGGTATTATAAAATTCGTGATTTTGAATATCGGAATTAAATTTTTCGTATTTATGTAGGTAGTGTTCCCTAGTTTGATACTTACCTACATTGTCATAAAAATAAGCGAGTGGTTGCGCTTACCCACGATGTCTTACTACCGTTTTAGTTAGTTAGTTGCTTAACAAAACTCTACTCAATAAAACATTGGGTAAACAATAAACAACTAAGTGTATATTATGCCAACTAAAACATTCTGCTACATGAAAGGTGGCATTTTAAAAATTTACATTATAAAACACAGACCAAATGTTAAGTTGGTAACTGTGAGGTTGGCAAATAAAATAAATACATTTGATAAGTTGGGAAATGAACGGTCGGCGAAATAAAATTCCGCGAAACGGGAGTTGGGAAGTCATAATCGGCCTAACAATTTTCTGCGAAAAATAAGAGAACCGGGCTGGCAGCTTGCTCGCTCAGCGCAGCGCTCAGTATATCAGTATCGCCAGACAGTGGGGAAATGCTGCCAGTATTTTTGGCACCAAGCCACGGGGGCCCTTTTTAGATATAATAAAATTTTTAGCTTTAGTTATAGCGATGTATATCTTTTGCTAGCCCTCTCATTGTGTTTGTTTAATTAATTATACAATCTAAACTATTATTGCGGCTCACTGTACTAATGTACATTGTAGAAGTGAGCCATGTTAATATGTATCCAATGCATACAACAGGAAACTGAGAGCGGTTTAAACGCCTGTAGGATTAGGTACCCTGATATATTTTGGGACTTTTGGTGCAATATTGATCTATGTGGCAGACTATTCATGGGTGAAAGCATCGACTGATGGTGCGGGCACGATAAGTGTGCACCATTTAAACGAGCCTTATAACCCCCATATCTCCGCCATTTTGAAAAAAAAACATATAACTAAATGGCCAAAAAGTCCTTATTCGACGGCAAATAGCGATAACGTAGTAAACACCAACTGAATCCATAGGCGATTACTACGTTTCTGCTTATAGCCGTCGCATATTTTTCAAACCTGCTCACAAAATTTCACGAGGATGGATTAAGAAATGCTTCCAGAGGAAGAAAACAGCCAGCCGAACATCTGTCGGACATACGAAAGCATTTTTGCCCCAGCTGAAATGGAGATCTTCGCTTGTTTAGTCTAAAAATCCATCAATTTTCGAACGGACAATAATTTTCACAAAACTGGCTTGCCTTCCCCAAACTAAAGGTGCGTCCCCATTTGTATCATTTGCCCGATCAGATCTTCGTCGCGTGGCATGATCGCGTGTCACGATCACGCGTTTGGACGTTGCACCGATCGGATCGCTGGAAATCCATGTTGCTACGCGTTTCACACAATTAGATCACACAAGCGCGGCGTGATCGCCGCGCCGATAGTGAGCGTCCAAGCAGCGCGATACGCAGTCATGCCACGCCACGGTGATCGGATAAGAGCAAATGATACAAGCGTGAACGCACCTTAAGGTGCGCAAACTCCGCGCGTTTGGGGGCGATGGGCCGGCCGTGCCGTCCGCTTCCCCGCCGTTGCTCCGCGCGACTACGTTCGTCAGACATCTGTAGGAAATCGTAAAATCTGTGCTTAAATTATAAAGTACCTGAGTCGAGTGCAACAGTAGGGGAATTGCATATTCGTGTCTTCTACCACCTCCTCGCATTCGATGGCCGATTCTGGTGCCTCGACGCGCTTGCAACTAAAAGCGGAGAAAATGCAGTCAATATAATGTTTACAAAAATCTAGGAAAACGTCTTTCCTCTCTTGTCCATCCCAAATCATGGTGGACCAAACTGTTTCATTTTCCAATCTTAATTTGGATAATCCAAGTATTCTTCCCAACGGTTTAATAAATAAAACCGGCCAAGTGCGAGTCGGACTCCAGCACCGAGGGTTCCGTACAAATTTTTACTTGCCCTAACTTTATTACCCGGTACTGGTTGAGTTAAGTTTGCACCTGATATCTACAACATTGCATACAAATCAGGTGCAAACTTAACGCAACCGTGTTGTTCAAATAGGTTTCTGCAAATTTCAAAAAAAACTGGCTAGTAGAGGTATGGCTATAATTTTCGTGTAATATTCATGTTTATTAATATAAATTGCAAAAATTGCAAAATTTTCGATTGGTAAACTTCGGAGATAAAGGGAGGGGAGGGGAGGGGATGGTGTTTTTTTCATATTTTCCTGAAAAAAAAACCAAAAAGTAATCACAATAAAAAATTAAAAAAAATGTTCGAAAATGTGCAGGTCAAGCCCTTTCATATGATACCCCATTTGACCCACTACTTAGCTAGACTTTTAATTTTTACCCCCCCTCATATACGTCGTTTTTTTAGAAAATAAAAATATATTTTTAAATATTTCCTGTGCAATACATGTAGCTGACCATGTTTATAAATATTCCAAATTTCAAATAGCATAAGTAGTTTTTGAGATATGGCGCTTTAATAGTTGGACAGACAGACAGACAGACAGTCGGATAGACAGACAGACAGAGTCGCACCATAAGGGTTCCTTTTGTACCTTTTTGGTATGGAACCCTAAAAACGATTTCTATGAAACACAATTTTTTGTGTGGGAGTGTTTTTTGTGTGGGAAAACTAACACCGCATTACCATCTAGGTAGTATATTTTTAAGTAGCTACGTCACAAGCCATAGATACTTAAAAGTCAAAGCGAAAAGAAAAATACGATTGCTCTCGCACGTGGTCACACTAGGACTCGAACCCGGTACCTCTCGATTATGCGTCGAGCATTGACTTGTATCTATGTCACAATAAAAAAAAAATCCGTAAATAAATAAAAAATTGTGACAAGCTTTTATTGCCGACTGTACTTTTCTTTGAACATCCATGAACTACTCACCGAGACGATTCTAAAGAGTCCAAACTCGGTAGGATTGAGTTATTTTATTGCAGAGTTTATGACCACCTTCCTGCTCCATCATTAGATCAGCTCGATGGTATCGTATTATTTCATTGTCACTGAACTTACACAAGTATACCAAATTTTAGCTCAATTGGAATCCGGGAAGTAGCTCAAATTTAACTTGCAAGATTCCACCCGAACAAACATAAATCATACATACATACATACATTGCAAGTTAAATAAAAGCTTGTAAAAACTATTGTTTTTTGTTTCGGAGAGAAGCGTGTGTTGGGAAATGAAACAGTAGGTAAGGAAACAGTAAACAGTAAGGCGGAAAGAAAGGATCTCAATTACATATCTCGATCTCGATATCGTAGCGCTTACTCGAGCCGTGGCTTGTAGTCCGTATAGGCACAAAGGCACTGCCTAGCCCTGAACAAGCATGGGTCCATATAGGCATGGAAAACTGCCTAGCTATGTGATCAAAACATTTTATCTCCCTACCTTGACCAAAACCCTGTGTACCCAACGGTCTGAGACTGTTAATAGCGAGGTGAAACATTTTCTCGCGCTTTGCGCAGTTGAATACCATGGCGTCCAATGAGCATTGAGCAGTAGACAAGACATTGTATGCCTACAACAGAGTGGAACAAAGAAGTTCTAGTAGAAGATGGACACTTACCGTAAAATGCTGCAACTTTGCCTAGTTTGTTTGTTTGTTTGTAATCACTTTATTGTACATAAAAACAATAAAACAAACACGGTTAAATTATACATTTGTACAAAGGCGAACTTATGTCTTTAAGTGATTTCTTCCAGTTAACCTTAGAGCAAATGAGAGAAAAGAATAAACATCAACGCAGATAGACACACCAACAAGTTAATATGCACAGAGACATTATAAAAGCTAAACTAGTTGCCTAGTAGTTTGCAACTTCGCCTGTGGGGCAAAATAAACCATATTTACACACATTTAGGTTCCGTTTTGTCATGACAATGTGTGAAACCGTATGTGTGTAAGTTTAAATCAATTACAAAACGGAACTTAGTTGCGTATTAAATATAAATATGGTTCATTTTGCTTTTTGTCCCAGAGGCAAAGTTGTAAACTACTAGGCAAAATAGCAGCAATTTACGGTATTGGGATTGTTCACTATCAAAGTACTTCATTGTATCTGTAGTGTGGTTTACGTAGGTCACAGAAAAAACTCTCAGCCATCACAAATGCACGGCGCTGTTTACATTCCCGCGACAACCATTCGCTTACCCGACAGTATAGATAGCGAGGTTCCGTCCGCCCGGCTGGCAGCGATGGCGCGTGCACGAATACGCGTCCGCCCACTCCGTGTACGCGGCGTGCTGGGCCATTGTGCGTGGATCCGTGCAATCTGTAAGACCCAATAACGGATTCGATAGGTTATCATCATATTACCACTACATCTACGATCGTCCCCTAGCGGTAGAAATGGCTCGCACAGTGGCGCACCGCCCCTCGATTATTGTCAGAGCACGGATGAATTTATCTGTAACGCACCAGATTTCGATTTGTTTGCCGACAAATTGGGTAAACTGCACCCTGCGAACCCTCTACATAATATAGTATCCTACTATATTAGGGGATCAAATACTATATTTCAAAAAAAAAATTATAAGTCACAGGCAAAACTACTATATTTTGCGTAAAACAGAACACAGCCTTACACTTTTCCTTCATTCACTAGTCACTGTCACTGTCAATAATTTCTCAAAAAAAAAAATTGACGCAGAGCAGCAAAAAATATTCATTTAAAAACTAAAGTAAATATTTTAACCGCATACTATATTTTTTTGCTATCTACTATATCTTAACAGGTAACAGCTTCGAAAATACTATATTAGATAGAAAAAAAGTTGGTAACCCTATTTACAGCATTTCTGTGAAAAGTGTGAAATGTATTTTTATTCATCGTTTTGTCTCCTTGTTTATTTTTATTTCACATACTGTTACATTTACATTGTCTTTGATAATCTCGTGTAAATTTAGTTAAGTTTATCAACGCCTTGGCGATTATGCTGTAATATTGATAAATTGTAAATGATTAAATAAGTAAATAAACATTGCTAAGCAAAGACTATTTAAGGTGCGTCCACATTTGTATCATTTGCCCGTATCAAATCATCGTCACGTGGCATGATCGCGTGTCACGATCACGCGTTTGGACGTTGCGCCGATCCGATCGCTAGAAATCCATTTGCTACGCGTATCACACACTTATATCGGAAGAGTGCGGCATGATCGGCGCGCCGACAGTGAGCGTCCAAGCAGCGCGATACGCAGTCATGCCACGGCACGGTGATCGGATACGAGCAAATGATACAAGTGTGAACGCACCTGGGTATCCTTCGATTTCATCGACAGACGCTTTCTGGAATGCATTATTTCATATAATGTTCATTCCTTCGACAACTTTTTCCCGATAACTTTGCGGTGCAGAAGAGCAGAGTATCCACCACATCTTCCAAGTGCGCCCATCCACTCGATACACCGGAGGGTCTCCGGAGGACCTGATCAATTTAAACGACAAAGCTCTTAAGTGGATTCATGTGGGATTCATTCTCTGGAGTTAGATTTATGACCCTCTGTATCTCTTTTTTATTTAGGCATTCTGACAAGCATGATATATCCAAAACAAGTATGCATAGCATGATTAAAAAGAGCTCTCGAAAATTATCCTAAAACTATCTTAAATTTGTTCCTATATTGTGATCCAGTTCATACACAGTCAGAGTTCAGTGACCTTTAAATACCTAGTCCGTATTACTTTGTATACCCCCAGACATTTCATTGATATTTTATAACGGTATATAAGATAAAAGCACAAAGATAAACTACAATTGCGCTCACCCGTGGTTCACACCAAGAATCGAACCTAGTACCTTTGCTCCTACATCTCAACCATTCGACCAAAGAACACTGGGTCTATGTATTCAATTTTCCCATTCGCTTGGACCACTACACCATAATGCATTTTTGGGTTTTAAAGGTAAACTAGAATTTGTCCGCAACTTTGTTCGCTTAGAAGAAAAAAGTCATAACCCTTCTTTTTTAACCGACGCCCAAAAAAAGGAAGAGGCTCTCAACTTCTTTTTGTAAAAAGTATCCTATAACCATCTGGAGATACCCAGCCCAGTTACCCGTGTACCAAAAATGGTTGAAATCCGTTTAGAGCCACAACGACACAATCCAAAAATGCAAAAAATCCAAAAAAAGAATTCGTTTCAGTGAACTCCAAATAGCTCTTTATAATCATTTTTTGTATCTTCAACGTTCAGACATTTAATTTCTACATCTTCTTAGTAATGAAAAAATGATCTTTCTTCCGTACTAGAAGACCCCCGTAACTTCGTTCGCGGAGAAGAAAAAGTCATAACCACTCTTTTTTTCGACAGCCTAGTCGGGTAATATTTAAATACTGTGTCACTTGCAAAGTTGAACAATTATAAATAATAATTCTGATATATAGATGGCGTTGTACAGTCAGGGAATTTAAAGGTATGTCACTTTTGAACCTTAATACCATTACATACAGTCGAAAAGTGACAAACCTTTAAATTCCCTGACCGTACATATCGGGGAACACCTTTTAGTATGGAGATTGACGACCGGTTTAGCTCAGTGGGAGTAACGTCGCCTGCGAAGCTAAAGGTCCTGGGTTCAAATCCCGTTAAGGGAAAATATCTGTGTGATGAGCATAAATATTTGTTCCTGATGAGCCTTGGATGTTTTCTCTATGTATATAAGTAAATATATCTAAAACATATATCGTCGTCTAGTACCCATAGCACAAGCATTATTGAGCTTACCATGGGCCTAAGTAGTTCGATTTGCGTAAAAATTGTCCCGTAATATTTATTTATTTATTTACTTGCTGTGGCACGCTTGCAAAGCTGAATAATTGTAAATAATAACTGTTAAACATAGATAGCGTTTTACATATCGGGGAACGGCGTTTTGTATGGAGATTGACAGTCCTCTTGTTTTCGTGGTCCTTGAGGTAAATTTAAAAAAAAGCGTGTAATAATCTTACATTGATCCTTTTCATTTCTCGCCGGGCCTCCTCGCACCAGCACCAGACAACTGACAAGATATATTCTATACATGTTAATGGCACATTAAAGTTAATGACGGTCCAGCATTCCACGCTGTTAAGGAACGACTGCCGGCGATAGCTGTACGTGAATCGATGTTAGAGAAGTACAGTTGCGTGAACAAGTGATACGGAGATTGAAATACACTACAATGAGACATGGTGTGTAAGTTTATATCTTACAGAAAATGTTTTTTTTTTTCTATAATACCAGTCGACCCGGTTCCTTATGAATAAAAAATAACGACATTAGAAACGTTACTTAAAGCGTGCCCAGTCCCTGGCAACGTTTAAGTCACACCTAAAAAAACCGGCCAAGTTAGAGTCGTAATCGCGCACCGAGGGTTCCGTACAAAATATACGGCACAAACGGCTGTATCAATGAAACTCCAGTGTTAGCAGGGCCCTACTCCTAAGCAAAATGTACGCGGTGCTCGATCATTTTATATTGGTTAATACAGACAGACAGACATTTACTGTTTTTTAGTATTTGTTGTTATAGCGGCAACAGAAATACATCATCTGTGAAAATTTCAACTATGGTCACAGACAGACAGCAAGACAGACAGACGGACAGCGAAGTGTTAGTAATAGGGTCCCTTTGGGTACGGAACCCTAAAATCATTACTTGTCGAGTGTCGGCGTCTCCTTAACACAATGCTATTGAAATCATTCTGTCAACTTTGCGGCTGACACTGTTATGGTTATTTATTTACTTATTTTGTATGAATTATATTTATTATGTATAAGTATTTATAAATGTTTATCTACATAATCTTATTTGTGTATGTTTATTACGTCTACATGTGTCTTAATGAGTATTTTTTTGCTTCATAGCTGTTTCTCGCCACCTACTCAACTAAAATTGTTGTCTTTTAAACACTCCGATAATCAAAGGTTGTCTGGAAGAGATCGCTATTTAACGATAAGACCGCCTGTTGTTTATCTCTGCTTATTCGAATGTTACTGTCATGTTCTGTATTTCTGTGTATCTGAGGTGTATTGTATTGTATTGTTATCTAGATTCAGTAAGGCTTAAGGGCCTACATCGCCAAGGAAAAACCACGCCCCGGACCCCGTGCCGGCCAATGAGCATAATTTGTAATAATAGGGACGCATTTATTGCCCGCGCGCATCAAAGATATAGAAAGCTAATACACTACATGCTTGGAGTTTTTTGGCGTAAGCGCCAGATGTAAAAGTACAATGAAATCGAATATATTATTATGTGTTGTTAACATTTAAGTTAGCGAAGGGAAGAATGTCGTTTTTACATAATTTAGCCGTTTATTAATCTGTCGTTTGTACAAACTAGATATAAAAAGGAAAATAAAGACGCGTTTTCGGATTTCTTTTCTATTGAGGAAATTTAAAACAAACATGTTTCCGCGTTAGGCATTGAATAGTTTAAATAGTCAAAAAACACATATCTGTAAACCAGCCTGTTTCATATACTACATTTGACAAAAATCTCACAAAAAAAGCCTAAAATTTTCGATGCACCCCCTTAACGGCTGAGCGTTAATACGCGTCAGACAAATCGATCGACACGTGTGACGTTACTCATGTCACAAAACTATAGAGGAGTGAGGAGTGTGTTAGTTTTTACATTGTTTATGATATGAAACTTAGGAAGATTGCATTAGTCTTAGTCTTACCTAAATTTGGTAGTTAGATAAATCAACTTTTAGTCCCACGCAAATCCCATATCTTCTAATCTGTTTTTAAATAATGGATGGGGAAATATTTATGACGACACGTTTGGCTCAGTGGGTTGTACAACGGCCTACGAAGCTAGTGGTCCCGGGTTCGAATCCCGGCCAGGGCAAGTGTTTGTGCGATGAGCACGAATGTTTGTTCCTGCGTCTTGGATGTGTTGTATGTATTTAGGAATTATAATTTAACAATATATTATGCGTATCATCGCCGAGTACCCATAGTACACGCTTTGCTAAGTTTGGGACTGCGGTTACTTGTTTAAGATTGTAATAATGATAACAGAAAAAACCTTAAATAAAAACTACTTCTAAATGTAGTGCCGTAAATCGGGACCCCTTGGCAGAGTGCCCATGACAAGTGGCAGCATTCCCTCCCACCTTGGATAGCAAATGCTACCCTTTGAACGAAAAAGCTGCCTGCGCGAGAGTCGCCTATCGCCTCCCGCAGGCGCTTGCTCAGAGGGCCTTGTAGAGTAATGGTTTCTCATTGTTAAAATTTCTGGTGTACGTTAAAACGTTGAATGCCCCGTCTGTTTAACCTTATAAATCTAAAAATATCATATTAGAAGCCCGACTTCTTGGTAACTTCAGAGGCAATTTCGGTAATGCCAGAGACGTAGAAGTTGTGGGTCTAAAATTTTATTAATACGGTACTACATACGGGTCTATAAGATACTTTAAGCCTCGAATGCATTCAACTGAGACGTCTCAGCCCACTGGGCCCTATTCACTTTTCAGCGCGACTGTACACCGTATCGCGATTAAAAACATTCGTCGTTTACAAACAAACCACTAAGGTTGTATCCGGAGCGAAGATTCAAACAAAAGTGGGAAAATTGAGACGAAATGGACTTTATTAACTTACTAAAACACGTTTTGTACTTCTTGGTTAATACTGCTGAAACAGTTGATAATCAGCAGTTATAAATAATGAAATGATGACCTTTATTCTGTAAGTAGGCCGCAAGGACACTTTTTCACGTCTGATTCTACGGCATTTCCCAAGACACAAAGAAAGCCGAAACAAACTCAAAAGTCAGTTATTTTTTTTCTAAATAAGTAACTCACAACTATTACAATATAATATTATATTTGTTCCTGGGTCTTGGTTGTTGTCTATGTATTTAAGAATTATAAATTTATCTATATATTTTGTCTTGTATATCGTCGCCTAATACCCATAGTGGCCATACATAGTACAAGCTTTGCTTAGTTTGGGACTAGGTCAATTTGTGTAAGATTGTCCCTGATATTTATATAAATTTTTATATTAGTCCTTAGGCTATTTTAAATATATCCATTTAAGTATAAACACAATGCGAAGTTCTCCAAGAAAACATATCTAAACTTTAAAAGTAAAAATATACTTAATAGAAGAAATAAAGCAATAGTAGATTGTTTGACAACGTAGGGCAGCGCCGAATCAAATAGAAATCGAAAAAGGCGCGTACGTTGACGACGAAAATAAGAGTGCATCGGGCACTGTTGCTAATGCGGTACCGGCTAGTAATATGTCAATTTTGATGGCAGAGTTAGAGGCGCCGAATTGATTAGGGCTCAGGCGGCCGTCGCCGCGGCGAAAAGTAGGCTAGAGGTCACCAGAATGAGTGATCTGGCGAACTCTAGTGACGCGGCGGGACCGCCCCGGGTTGAGGGGTCCTTACATATCGAGCGATAGCTCACAGCGCAGTGTCAGCACAGGCCAGCTACCGCGATAGAGCATAGAAACCAGGCGTTCAGGCGGTGAACTCAAGCAATAGGTCGAAGCCGCCTAAATTCATCCACGAGCTCCCACATTTTGACGGGACGGTAACGGAATGGATGGCATTTAAGGCGGTTTTCAGCGACACAGAGAGTATGTTTTCCGGCATACAAAACGTAGCCCGTTTACGTAAGGCGATTCGCGGGGCGGCCCGCGAAACGGTTAGAGCTTTACTATATACGACGTCCGAGCCGTACGAAATTATGGACACGTTAGAGAGGCGGTACGGTCTACCCGATTTGATTATATTAACGGAGGTAGAAAATATAAAAAGAATGCCGCGCCTGACCGACGACGGTCGAAATATAGTCACATTCGCGAATAGGGTCGCAAATACCGTAGCCGCGATTAAAACGCTTAACCAAGAGCAGTATTTGTACGCGCCGGAATTAGTAAACAGAATCATAAAGAAACTTAACGTCATATTAAAATATAGGTGGTTCAAATTTAAAGCGATGCACGGAGGAGCGCCTGATCTCATTTTGCTGACGCGTTTTTTGAACACGGTAGAAGATCAGTGCGGGTCCATGTTTACTTACGAGAATGTAAGGGAAGAGCGTCGCCTTAAGCACAAACCAAGAGTAAACGCGGCACGTCATAGATTGAACTCCGAAAGCTCTTATAGCGCAGAATCAGAAGAAGATTTCGAACCAGAGAAACGAACGAAAAACGAGAAAACGAAGAAAAAACTAGAGGAAAGAACGGAGAAGTGAAAATTGTGAAAATTCAAATTTCGTTTAGATACAATGGTCTATACAGTAGTTTTTCTCTCCTCTGACGAAGTTGCGGGCACCTTGATGGAGTGATCAAGACACAACGACACATACAAACTAACAAATGTATAGACAAAAAAAATCGATTCAGTGACCTCGACGTCCGTATCAATATATTTTTTAGGGTTCCGTACCTAAAGGGTGAAACGAGACCCTATTACTAACACTCTGCTGTCCGCCTGTCTGTCCGTCTGTCACCAGGCTGTATCTCATTAACCGTGATAGCTAGACAGTTGAAATTTCAAAAAGTATTTCTGTTGCCGCTATAACATGAAATACTAAAAACAGTATCACTTTATGTCTGTCTGTCTATGTCAGTAACCAATATAAAATGATCGAACACCGCGTACATTTTGCTTAGGAGTAGGGCTCTGCTAACACTGGATTTTCTTAGATACGACGGCCGTTAGTAGCTTATATTTTGTACGGAACCCTCGGTGCGCGAGTCCGACTCGCACTTGGCCGGTTGTTTTTACTCATCCGCTGACGAAGTTGGAAGTAAAAACTAGAAGGTGCCCTTGGCCTTCTAGTTTTTACTCTTTTTACAAATTTCTACGGAACGGTGCACGTGTCCCGCTCACACTTGGCTGTATTGATTTAGTATTTTTTATTGTACATAAACTCCTTGTACTTCTGTAAAACTAGTTCCAAATTTTATTACAAAGTGGTTCCCGGCGTCCTTGATGATTAAGTCGAATGTGGATGTTATAATCCTGTTTTGAAGTCAAGCTCGAGTCGGGTTTGGGGAAGAAGGACAAAATCATATCCCAAGTGACGGACGTTATCCCATTGACGTGATAGAATAGACTATTTACATCATTTGTATTAAGGACCATTAAAACAAGAGGACTGTCAATAGCTATATTACTTTTACTTTGGTGCGCCTACTGCAGGGGAATATCCATTAACTTAACATTTAACTATTTTATAATTCGTTTGCGGAGGAGAAAAAGTCATAATCCCTCTTTTCTTCGATAGCGTAGTCGGGTAAAAAGTATCCTAGGTATAACCATCTGATGGATACCAAGCTACCCGTGTACAAAAAATAGTTGAAATCTGTTTAACCGATTTGGCGTCATGACGCCACAACGACACATTCAAAAATGAAAAAAAAAAACATTCAGTGACCTCCGAACAGTCCATTAAAATCGTTTATTTATAAAAAACACATGTATAGACATCTCATTTTTAAAACTTTATAAGAGGTCATTCGGGGTAAGAGAACGCGGCGGGTAACTGTACGCAGTATCCCGATCTCCGACAGAGATGGGGGACTGAGGTGTTTGTTTGCAAAACTTGATGGCGCTAGAGTCGCCGTTTAGGAGTCACGTGCAACCCCGATGCAATATCAGTCGCTACGGGTCGCCGAACACTCGTAGTGCAGTTATTTCGTTGGATATTGTGCCAGGGAAAAGTGTGCTGCACTTAAATGGATTATTCTATGCCAGTAAGTTTATTATTGTTCATTTATTGTAGTTTTTAAGTCACTAGTTCATTCATAAAAAGCAATTAACTTGTGTGTTGTGCCCGATCATTTAATATATTTGCCGATTAGGGTAAGAGTGCGTGTTCAAAAGTACGCGCGCGTACTTTTACCCACGTTGCGTACTTATACCACAAGGCATAGGAAAACATCCAAAAGTTAATTAAAGGTTACTTATTTTTTCAGAACACAGCAAAATGCCGAGCAATTATGTCAGGAAAGTCCCACAGCGGGCCCTCGTCTCAGAAAAAAAAAATTAAAAGTCCGTCCACATTTGTATCATTTGCCCGTATCAGATCATCGTCGCGTAGCATGATCGCGTGTCATGATCACGCGTTTCGACGTTGCGCCGATCAGATCGCTCGAAATCCATATTGCTACGCGTATCAAATACTCCGATCGGACGAGCGTGGCATGATCGCGACGGTGCGACGTCCACACTAGCGATCATGACACGCTATCATGCTACGCGGTTATGATACGCCGCGATCCATCTCGAGTCGGTTTTTTTCCCGATCATCTTCTGTCTCGTCCATTGCAGCTACGCGTGAAAGAGATGGCCGAGAGGCGTGGCTTAAGTCGCTGGTGCAGGTGTGTTACGGCGAATTTCCAAAGTACAGCCATTTTTAGTTGCTACGCGCACGGTGCCGCCACCGCATGGGCGCTGCTGTCCACGCTGGTGCTCGGCGCTCGCGGCTTATCAGCTGTCGTGATAATGATCTTCAAGTTTCTGCACGGGTGTTAACCAATTTGATGTGCGATCACAGAGTGCAACAGTTTTACACGGGACACAACGCTACTACAGAAGAACGATCACGCGAAAAATGATGATCGGCGAAATGCCAAAATGATCGGAGCGGTGAAACGATACGGCTAGCGTCCAAACTGCAGCATGCAAAATGATCGGCGCGGTGATCGGATACGGTGATACGCTACGGCTTAGTGTGTACGCGTTTCTTGACGCGGCGGCGCAAATAATACGGAATGCCGACAGTGAGCGTCCAAGTAGCGCGATACGCAGTCATGCCACGGGACGATGATCGGATACGAGCAAATGATACAAGTGTGGACGCACCTTAGGGCAAAAAAAATTAATGCAAGAAAGACAAAGCAAAAAACCATCTGCTCAAGTAGTTGGCATCAGTGAAAGGTGCTTTATACTTTCATAAAGCACCTTTCACTGATGCCAAAAACTACTCACGTGCCTACGTCTTTGCGTGGTTTTATACCTACATTTACCAAAGACCAAGAGGCGAAATTCACCAAAAATACCAAGATTCATGACAGTTGTACCGCGTATGAAAACGAAATATTTGGATGTGACTCTTGCAATGAGTAAATTTGTTATGTATCTTATAACTAACTCCAGATTCCTACCTTTTTAGTACCTAGATTTAAGATTAAACTTGATTTAGTAATAAATATCAAAGTTATTTATTTGTTAATATTGTAGATACTAAAGCTAAAACTTATTTTCATCTCAAAGTTTATGTGACTGTTCAATATTGCCACACAATATAGATAAGTAATGTTGATCTCATTTTGTAGTAGATGTAAAACTAGATTTAAACATAATAAATCCCCAAAGCTTTTTATTTTGTTCATGCTGAAGTTGCTGATTATGTTAGCGACAAAATTTAATAAATGTTGATTTTTGCCAACCTAAATTTTATTGTAGGATCCTCCTAATAATCTGAATGCGTACGTTTATTCCGCGTGTGTAATTTTACCCATATATCGGGACAAGAGTACGCACTCTGACTTTTTTACTTTAAATGTATGTAGAGCACAAACTAATTAACCTTGATGGTAAATTGGCCTAAGTAATAAAAATAAATTAAATATTCTACCAATTTTACATCTTAAACAAGTCAGATATCTTATTCTGATAGGTGTTCGAGACCGTCAAAAATAAAGTGCATGCTCTTGACCCGAATGATAAAGAAACTATTAGGTATAAGTACTAATAATTAGTTCGTAAACAGCTCATAATAATTAAATCTTAACATTAAATACTGCATCACACTTGCAAAGTTAAATAATTTATACCTTACTAGCTTCTGCCCGCGACTTCATCCGCCTTAAATTCGTTTATCGCGGATAAGGGTATTTTTCCGGGATAAAAAGTAGCCTATGTCCTACCCCGGGACTCAAACTATCTCCATACCAAATTACATTTAAATCGGTTCAGCGGTTTAAGCGAGAAGAGGTAAAAGACAGACAGACAGATAGACAGACAGACACACTTTCGCATTTATAATATTAGTATGGATGTAGATGTAAAAATAAATATAAGTTAATTATATATATCCATAAAGTAATCTCCCAAATACAAAATAGTGACGTCAAACGAAAATTCATATGTTAAAGGCAACATTTGAGGTGGTCTTGCATCCCGATTGTCTAAGGATCTCTAAAACGGGCATAAAATCGACTCCCGCGCACCCGACGCGTCACTCGCCACCATGCTCCGCTTCGCGCTGTTGCTGCTCGCCTCCCAGGTTAGTCATTTGCTTATATCTTATACCCCAACGCACCTATTCCTCGTAATGCATTTATATTTACTAATATATAAAGTTGTAAAAATGTGTGTACATTGAAGATATATTCAAAAAATCCATACTTCCATACTAATATTATAAATCTGAAAGTGTGTCTGTCTGTCTGTCAGTTTGTCTGTCTCTCTGTCTGTCTGTCTGTCTGTCTATTACCTCTTCACGCTTAAACCGCTGAACCGATTTGGATGAAATTTGGTATGGAGATAGTTTGAGTCCCGGGGAAGGACATAGGCTACTTTTTATCCCGGAAAAATACCTTTATCCGCGATAAACGAATTTAAGGCGGACGAAGTCGCGGGCAGAAGCTAGTATACTATTGGGTGGTCACAGAATGGTTTTTAGGGTCCCTTAGCCAAAATGGCAAATACGGAACCCTTAAGGTGCGTCCACACTTGTATCATTTGCTCGTATCCGATCACGCGCTGCTTGGACGCTCACTGACCGGGCGCCAATCATGCCGCACTCTTCCGATATAAGTGTGTGATACGCGTAGCAAATGGATTTCGAGCGATCGGATCGGCGCAACGTCCAAACGCGTGATCGTGACACGCGATCATGCCACGTGACGATGATCTGATACGGGCAAATGATACAAATGTGGACGCACCTTTAGGTATAGTTTTGTCATGTCCGTCCGCATCTCACAGGCATTTTACTCGAAAACTACTAAAATGTATATTGATGACATTTGAAGTAAAGATGTCTTACGTAGTTTGATAGTTAAATAATAAAAAATAATATTTCTAGGGGGGACACTGGATGCATGTAACCGAAACAAAATTTTTTTTTCAGCAAATATCAGTATGTGGCACATATTTTGACAGTACTTTTAAAATAATTTTGGAGTAATTTGGATGGACATTTTTTTGGCTATTGCTAATAGAATGCTTCACCCAACAAAACCACCAAATCATTAAATTTATTGTCGAAAACAAGCATTCTTCGAGATTACTCAAGTGAATTTCCACTCCCTTTTCACTCACATACGGGATGATTTAGGGGAAAAACTTATTCTTTATCCATAAGTCCTCTAACTATCTCTAAATCAAATTTTATTTAAATTGAAATCGGTTAAACGTGGAAAGAGATAGAGCGTTATACGTTCGCGTTTTTGTCGTCTCAATTGCCCTCTTGCCGGAGCACTCATTGCAAGCATTAAAATAACATGTGGGTAGTTTAAATTTTCATTTTGTTGTTTTGCAAAATCGTCCATATCATTGTTATGTGTATTTTGTGTTTTACGATCAGTACAATCACAGATCCGAGTTGGTGTATACAAATACGTAGTGGATTAATTCAATATACTCATACTTACAATCAAATATTTTCTAAGTTTTTGGCGAAACACGGCAAGTATGACGTAACTTAAATATTTCTAGTTATGACGGTCATGGCGTATTTGTTATCGTGTTTAAGAGAAGTGTTATAAGTTAGACTTGTGTTTGTGTATACATATATGTAACTGTGTATCGGTCTGTGGCATCGTACAGCTTGAACGGATGGGACACATCTTGAATTTAGTGTTTGAAAGGGGACTTCATCGAGAATGTTTATACATCGGTTTTCGTTACGTGCGCGCGAGAGAGCGAACTGCGCGTTTTTAGGGTTCCGTACCAAAAATGGTAGAAAAAGAAACCCTTATGGTGCGACTCTGTCTGTCTGTCTGTCTGTCTATCTGTCCTATTATAAAAGCGCCATATTTCAAAAACTACTTGTGGTGTCTACTTGAAATCTGGAATATTTATAAACACGGTCAGTCCACATGTATTGCAAAGGAAATATTCAAAAATATATATTTTTATTTTCTAACAAAACGATGAATATGAGGGGAGGTACAAATTAAAAGTCTATGTAGCTACTAATTCAAGTACTATATTATTGTGATTTTGTTTTATTAAGGAAAATGTGAACCCCCCCCCCCCCCCTTTATCTACCGAACGAAAATTTTGAAATATTAACAATTTGTATAAATTAACATAAATATTACGGAACCCTTGGCGTGCGAGTCCGACTCGCACTTGGCCGTTTTTTTATGTTAAAGGGGGCAAACGAGCAGACGGGTCGCCTGATGGTAAGCGATCGTGGCCCAAAGACTGCAACACCAGAGGAGTCACAAACGCGTTGCCGGCCTTGAAGGTTTGAAGGTCGTATCGGTCCGGAAATACTCACAGTTCAGTCGTGCGAGTCAGGAAATTTCGAGCGTGAGCGAGATAGCAAGCAATTTTTGCAACTAGCGGCGCTAAAAAAGTGAACGTTCATTTACGCACAATGTTCGATGTATATCAACGGCCTTGTACCGTGCCGTACTCTTCAGTCTCGTTTAAACTAAATTTGAGTGAGTGGGGCAGCGCTATATGAACGTCGTATGTCTAACTTCGGAGTAATCTCTCTTCAGAGTATGCTATCTTGTGCACGCTTGCGTGATCTTAACAGGTGTGAAAGAGATAGAATTATGATCTCCGCCGACAGTTTGTTTTGCGTTGAGTGGCGTAATAGAGGAGTGCGCCGCGCTTGCCAGGGAAAGAAAGACGGACAGTAAGCCCCCTCGGTCCCCTCGCCCTTTTACTCTTTAGTTCTCCCTCGACCTTCGACCGGGCCACCGCGTCACACCAGACACGCTTTCTTATCAGGGTTCGTATTATTTGTATAGTTTGTCAAAAAAGTCTTGAAATTAAAAAGTGGCAGCACTGTAGTGTCGTCCCTTTTTTCTTAGATTGATTTGTAAGGGATAACACTACAGTGTTGCCACTTTTTAATTTCAAGACTTTTTGTCAGACTATATAATTGATAAAAAAAATAGTTTCTTCAATTTTCTTACAAGTAACCGTTTTTCTACTCAATTTACACAATTAATCTTATTTTGGCGTCAGTACTATCTAAGGAATGTGTAAAATGTTTAAAATTGATGACTTTGCAAATTGTTACACGATGGCACCGACTACAAAATAACATTAAATGTACATATTGTATACATTGAGTAGAAAAACGGTTATTGTTTTACTTTATTGTGTTTTGTTTTTTGGAGTCAGTTGTATTTAATGTTCAAAAGTTTATTTATTTCACACTTTTTAGTTAATCGTTAGGTACTTAAAAGTATATCTCATGATAAGCCCAAACACGGGTAGGATACATTGTTTTATTAAAAACTAGAAGACGCCCGCAACTTTGTTCGCGGAGGAGAAAAGTCATAACCCCACGTTTTTTCTTCAGCGTAGTCGGGTAAAAAGTATCCTATAACCATCGGGAGATACCCAGCTACCAGTGTACCAAAAATAGTTGAAATCCGTTTAGGCGATTTTGCACGATGAAGCCGTAACGACACAAACAAACATACAAAAAATATATATTTTGCTATAGTGATCTCCACATAGTCCCTTACCATCGTTTTTCTTTTAATATCTTCAATGTACAGACATATCATTTTTACAACTTTATTATAGTATAGATATCAAGTGCCCACCTTCCGGCTCCATCATCCAATTCATTGATTCCCATCAGTACCATTTCAATTTAGGACTATGAAGAAGCTTAGCTATTTTAAGCGAGATAATATATATATTGTCGTCATCTGTAAATCACTTATCGTTGAAGAGTTCCAGTGACCTTCTGTGGCCTTCTTTATCAGTTCCACTTCACTAATTTACAATTTCTGAATGCAAATGCTTAATTTGTTTCTTAAATGACTAAAATCGCCATATGTATTTAAGGAGTTATTTCAATTCCTCATGGATCCATCAGATCTTCACTAAAATTAAACAGGTGGAAGGGACTAGCCTATCCGCGTCCCTTCAGTGACTAAATTTGGAAGGTAAGGAAGGCCGGCTACATTCCCCCTCTATATGGCAATGCGATTATTTAGCCGAGGAATGAGCAGGCGTGATCCTTCAGCACAACTGTCATACGCGACTCTGTCGCGCGACAAAGATTGTCTGTCTCTTTCGTTTGAATACAATGCGAGAAGAGGTAATGTCGCGCGACAACCGTAGTCGCAGAGAGTTGTCTAGACACAGTGTCTCTAATCTCAACACAGTTAGAGACTAGGCTAGAGAATACGCGATGGTGGCGCCGCTTTCCGCTCAAGGCGGTGTGCGGTTGATTGGAACTGCGCTTAACCGATCCCACACTGCACTTGCAGACCGACCTCCCCGCGGCGGGGGACGCCCACCGCGGAAACCACAATAGTAACCATAGATAGAATCAAGCTTAGGGCGACAAAAAACCAACATACAGACAGACACGCCCCTAAAATAGTGTCAAGCTAGCACATGAGCCACGTCACAGCTCATTGCTCGTAGCGCCCGCGCGCGGCAGCACCCACACGCTAGGTGCCGAGGATGCCGTGGTATCCTGCCGTCTAACACGCCGATGACGGTTAGAAAGAAAGAAAATAAATTTATTCAGACGCATAGACAAAAAACATAAACAAATAAACAAATTCCAAAAAAAAAACGAATTAAACTATGCCCTGAAATGGTCCCACCTCAGCATAATGCTGGCTCGGGAGCCAGCGCTGATCTTCCGGTGAGACCAAATGTGGCGCCACGGAAAGCTGCATGCACGGTTACCGTATGCTTACTGCCGTTCGAATTCAAATAATGACATGACATGACATCGAACTGCGCTATACGCGAATTCCATACATTTGATCCTTAAAATTGTTATACGGTAGATATTCGTGATCGATAACAATTAGTGATCGATTTTAGTAGGGTATACCCGGTTTTTGGACTTGTATGACAGTACCGCCACTGATGCTAGACCGGCTGTTCTATTTAGTTTAGGATTTTATTGTAGCTATTTATGCCGGTAGCACACCTCCGACGCGAAACGTCAAACCCAAGAAAGTTTCGCTTTAGTTTTGCGCGCTCTGTATGGCGTCTCGCGGTTTCACGGCGGAGGTGTGCTACCGGCATTAAAATTATTTACGTTAAAAGTAATTTGAATATCTTTATTGATGTTCCTATTGTGATTATATTCCAGATGGTAGCCAGTGTGGTGCCGAAATTGAAGCTGAACGATGGAAGGGAGATGCCGGCGATCGCGCTTGGCACTTACCTCGGCTTTGATAAGGTAAAAGATGGGTCATGCACGTCATGAAATTATTAAACCGATGTGGATGTCAACTCCCATATACATTCAAACCGGTCTACAAACCGGTTTGGCCATTTCGCTTCAATTGTTTGTCAATTGAAGAAAAAAATTGAAAAGTCATTTGTTGATGAAATAACTAACCAATTGCGCTGGAGTTATGGTCGCCATACCTCAAGATTTTTGGTCTCATGACAGGGATCCGGTGTTTGATGATTGCTGAATTTTCGATTTTCCAATAAAATCTGTAGTTCGTTTTATTTGTTAAAACGTTTCTTTCGTTTTGTACCACTACTCCGTTATTTTATTTCTCAGTAATAATATTTTACCTGTACAATAATAAATATTATTAAGATCTCCGCCAATAATTAGGGACATCATGTATGGCTTATAAAATAAATGAGAATGAAAAAATTAACAAAAAAAGTTTCTCAGAGCTCGCTAAGCCCACGCGAGTGGGCACCAGATAGCATTATGATCTCAGTCTGTTTGGGACAAGGACCAAAACAAGAGGACTGAACATCTGCACATAAAAAGCCGTTCCCCGATATATACAACGCCATCTATGTATAAGAATTATTTTGTACAATTATTCAACTTTGCAAGCGTGACACACAGTATTTAAATGTTACGATTTATTTATTATTGGCTGTTTACGAACTAATTGTTACTGGACTTTGTTTCTTTGTACAATTATAATATCTTTAAATGTTTAGTTTTAAAGCGCCATCTAGTTTTTGCCAGAATATCTCCTTGCGATCGGAACACGATCTAAAATAAGGCAAGTGACAGTCCTCTTGTTTTAATGGTCCTTGGTTTGGGATAATTTTGTTAGTTTAGTTACGCAATTAGTCGCTAGATGACACTTTTTAAACCAGCTCATTTCAGGAACGCTGTATCGAAGTGTCGACGTTAAAACTAGAAGACGTTTGGAATTTTAAGACACTACAACAACGTCAACAACACCTTACGACTAACAGATGGAGCCAAATAGGCTTTCTGGCAAATCAAAAGGAAAAATAAGATATTACAACCGTAGCAACCAAACAGTGTTATATTTCACTGGGGATAGAGGGCGTGAGGCGTCCTGGGTGCCTCATGAGCTGAGTTTACGATCGGCGCTAGCGAGTATCTCGTATCGAGAGTCAGTGCACCTCTCTCGCACGCGCTAATAGTGCGAAAGAAATAGATCGTCATCGAGCGCTCGATACTCGCTCGTGTCGAACTCATGGTAGGCGCACTGTTCGAGGCGCAAACACCAGAGCAGCTACTCCGAATCTCGAAATTCGAAGTTCGTAACGTGCCGTCTCTGTCGCTCTCATGTTAAGCTGTATTTGAATAAGCGGAATGGCGCCATACGAAATTCGTTTTTCGCGTTGAGTATAGACCACTGTTTTACTAAATCATTACTTACTCCACAGAACGGCATAATAAAGTCCAAGAACCATCAGCTCCGTGACGTCGTGTCCCAAGCCATCGACGTGGGGTACCGCCACTTTGATACTGCGGCTGTGTATGATACGGAAGGAGAGCTGGGAGAGGCCATAGCTGAAAAAATCAGAGAGGGGAAAGTGGACCGGAGCGACGTCTTTGTTACTACTAAGGTACCATTTTTAGGCAGCCCCGGTTTTAAGGGGGGGGGGGGGGGGGACCAGGGCACTTGCCCTGGGCAGCAGTTTCATGGGAGCGTCAAATCCTTGAGACAAGAATTCGAAATATTGAACTAATGAAGCCTGTTTTCCTGCAATCTCATAGGTTTTGGTCACAAAAAATGCTACTCATTGGCAGTTTTAACAGTTTTTCTCAAACACTGAAGGGAGGGGGCGCCACCATCAAGTTTTTGACCCGGTTTGAAAAAATCGTCGAATCGTTTTTAGGAGAAAATCACAAAATTCCTAGTTACTTGGCGGAGGCTTAGGGTTTGTAACTAAGAGCTCCTAATTAAGAGAGGTCGGAATAGGTAGTGCCTATTTACCTAATCGTTGCGGGAGGACTTAATTTAATTAAGAGTGGTAATAATCACCAAAAATAATGAATTATTTTTATTGAATGCGGGATTTTATGGATGATGTTGTGGGAAAGTGAAAGAAGAGTGAAAAGGTAAATAACTGTGTGGCGATGTGTGTCGATGACATTGCGCATCGTCAGCAGTACCTAAGTTTGTAAGTCCGTGTCACTGCTTCTTCTTTACATCTCCTAATTGAAAGTTTTGACTACTAAGACTGTACATCTCCATTAAACTTAGCATAAGATTTTTTATTTATAAACTGTTATTTATTTTTTTATACTTTTTTGACGCCTAGAGACCATTTACATCTTTGTATGTATAGATTAAAAGTTATAATCTAATGGACACGGAGACAATATACATCTCCCTGTAAAGTGAGCCCCAGGTATTTGTCCGTTGCATTAATACTGCTATGCACTATGATATCATTCATTATATAGATTGTGAATGTTTCTTCTGTTTATTGTAAAATGCATACTAAAGATTTGAATTTGAATTTGCTCGCACACTTTTACACGCTAATAAATATCGGTATAACTCCCGGTTACCCGCAGACAAGAAACCTTGAATTCTGTAACCTCAAGTGTATTTCATTCCGATCTGTGAACGAAGTTCCCGACACTTTCTGGTTCTTAAAATCTGTCTTGTTTCAGCTATGGAACACGCAGCATGCGCGGGAGCAGGTGATGACGGCACTACGGGAGTCCCTTAAGGCTTCTGGGCTCGACTATGTGGATCTTTATCTCATGCATTGGCCTATAGGCCTTAATGTGAGTGACTTATAGGGCTTCCAATCCCGGGATTTCAAGCTCTAGGACTTAAGAGCGTTTATACCTACTTAAACTGGCGACGTCGCATATTTTTCATTTTGCTTCATTATTTTGTGGAATTTGAATGAAACTTAAAGGTATGTTCAATACATAACCTGCATCTTTAGGAATTATGATGCGTGTAATTCACCTATTAATCGCTTTTGCCTTTAGTTTCTTATAAAACAAGATATAGACGTGAATCCTTACTTGGAACTGAAAGGTGTCAGATCATTCTACACGTTTTATAAAGGCTCCGAAACCTTAGGTTTGTAGAATACATTTACCACAAGGCCTGTGGTATACCTTAGGCGTGGACGAAACAAACTCTTGCCCTCGCCCTCATGGCCTCGCACTTAAACGGGCCTCGCGCGAAGCCTTCTTGTGGATGAAGAACATTCATTCATTCATTCATTTTTTAAAGAAATAGGCCTCGCTGATGCAACTTCGCCCACATCTAGATTAATCTACGCTACGCATATAGCACATAGGATAGCATATAGGGTCTTGAAAAGTTGCGAAATAAATATAAGGTCAGGTGGGGTAAGGGAAACATTCTTTATTTCGTGGGGAAAGAGAATCCATGCAATTGGCTCAACTCTATCTATTTCCATTGACAAATATGTCAGTGTTCAGTGTCACATTTACAACGTTTCACTTACCCCGGTGTTTCTCTTACCCCACCTGACCTTACACGCGATATTGAATCATTTTCGGAATTTCTACCACCATTTTTACGTTGTGACCTTTTACGTCCGTCCGTCCGTTACTCGTATCTTCTCCTGCATATTACTAAGTAGAGTCATTTCTAGGAGGATTACACCTACTCCGACGTCGATTTCATGGAGACCTGGCGAGGGTTGGAAGACGTGCATCATCTAGGGCTGGCCAAGTCCATCGGAGTATCCAACTTCAATCAGCAGCAGCTGAACCGACTCCTCAACGAGAGCAGCGTCAAGCCTAGCGTTCTCCAGATCGAGGTGGGTGCCTATTCTGCTACATAACATGCGGCCCTCAGGGACAAATACACACGGTAGGTGCCCTGAATGACAACAACATGGGCATAGGCATTGAAACACTTTTTACTAGTGGCGTGGCGTTCAACCAAGCCGATTCCCACCGGGTTTCTCAAAGAAAGGCTTATAACCACGCCTCTGCTACTTACCTTTGTCTCCTCTGACTTAACACTATGTGAACTCTACTCAGTTACTAGTTACACATGAGCTTCCCATTTTTTTTATGATGGAATGGAAAAGCAAATGAACACGCACGTCATCTAATGATAAGTGGATTCTGAAGCCCATGAGGATCACTGATAAGATTCTCAACTCCTTCAGCAATTGCTGAAGAATGTAAGTTAAGTATACTGCTGTCGTCATCCCAGACCTAATGGCTTCTAAGTTCGCTGTGGAGGCAAACAGTACATCTTTTTCTAGCTCTCTATTCAAAACCTGATGGCGGGTTTAAATGGTGGCTGGGATTATGACCAAGAACGATTACTGTAGAGGTATTACTTGATTCTTATTGATGCAGGTATGCAACGAGGCATCTGGTACTCTGGCTGTTGAAACAAAACGCGAGACTATTAAATTGTACCAGATTTCTTGGAGACCTGCAGCTGAACCGACTCTTTAACGAGAGCAGCGTCCAGCCTAGCTCTCTGCAGAGCATGCAGTCTATATAGGCACAAATAATGTGCAAACTAGGAACCCTGAATAACTAAAACACGACAACACCACTTTTTACAGTACCGTGAAAATATAACACCTTGTTTTTTTTAGGTCCACCCTCAACACACCCAATCCTCCCTGGTGTCGTACGCTCAATCCCAGGGTCTGGTGGTGATGGGATACAGTCCATTCGGTTCCCTGGTCTCCCGCTTCGGGGCGCCCGCAGGCCGAAGGGAGCCTATACTGCATCAGATCGCCGAGAAGCATGGGAAGACTGAGGCCCAGGTCGTGCTGAGATGGCTGGTAAGTCAGATCCTCAAATCATCCCCCAAACTCCTCAAAGAATGCCGCATTGGCCGACCCTCTAATAGCATCCAGCGGGCTACCGCAATCATCATAAGATCGTCGCATTTTTTTCATCTGTAGTGTCAATTTTTTCGTATGAACGGCTGCAGAACCCTACACTGAGTATGGTCCGACGCTCTTGTCCGGTTTTTTTACCTTTTTGGTACGGAATCCTAAAAATTACACAAATTTCGTATTACAACGGTTTTGTACACCACTACATGCAAAAAGGGATTTTTCAAAGTGTTTTAACTATAGTACTTGCGCCCAAGATGGCCTTTCATCTTGTGCTTTGATTCAATTAACTTCCATGACTTCGATATTAAAGTTGCAGTTTTATGTATGTTACTAACCGAACATGGGCGCGAATTTAAACTGATTCAAACTTTAAAAAATACAAAATAATTGATAGTGGGCCATTTTAAGAACCGGACCATCTTGGGCGCAACCTTATGCCATTTTCTCGAACGCGAATGAAACATTTTTTTGTTGCAGGTGGACAGACAAATCGTACCGATTCCAAAAACGGTCACCCCGAAGCGTTTAGAAGAGAACATCAATATCTTCGACTTCCACCTGGATAAGAAAGAAATAGAGCAAATCTCTACCTTAAATACTAACACTAGGTTTACTCTGCCATCGTTCTGGCAAAACCATCAGTATTACCCATTCGAGAAGATTGACAATCCTATAGCAAATCCGTTTGGCAAATAAGTATTGAGATACTAAAATACAATAAGAAAAATGTCTATATAGCTATACCAAGTATTATCATCATCATCATTCATCAATCTATTGATTTAAACTTACACGATCTTCACTCATTATCACAACACAACAAAATGGGGCTTAATTGCGTATAAATATGATTTATTTAATTCCCTTAAGGTGCGTCCACACTTGTATTATTTGTTTGTATCCGATCACAGTGCCGTAGCATGACTGCGTATCGCGCTGCTTGGACGCTTACTGTCGGCGCGCCGATAATGCCGCACTCTTCCGATACAAGTGTGTAATACGCGTAGCAAATGGATTTCGAGTGATCGGATCGGCGCAACGTCCAAACGCGTGATCGTGACACGCGATCATGCTACGCGACGATGATCTGATACGGGCAAATGATACAAATGTGGACGCACCTTTTCGTTGGTAATTCTTCGCAGCTAACTCGCGCGGCTGGAAGACGTTGATTTCGCCGCTCCAGTTTCCTTCGAGATCATGGACGTAACGCGACGTCTGAAACGTCGAAGAATTACCAATGAAAGGTAATTAAATAAATCATATTTATACGCGATTAAGCCGCGTTATGTTGTGTTATGATAATTCATCCATCTGTTAGTAGCATGTCATGTAAATGTTTTGCTATAGTTGTACTGTTAATTTACACGTAAATAAATAAATCATATCAGCTCAAGAACGCCCACAGCTGGACAAAGACCGCCTCAAGGATCTCCATAACGTACCGGTCGTGTGCCGCGCTCATCCGACGGTTTCCCGCGACCTTCACTGAATTATTGGTGCATCTTGTTGCATACTAAGTATTATAAAAAAGAAACGTCTGTAAAAAAAAGTGAAGCGGATTTTGAAGGTTACTGATTCGATATCACTGATTTGACGACCGGTTTGGCTCAGTGGGAGTAACCTTGCCTGCGAAGCTGAGGTCCTGGGTTCAAATCCCGGTAAGGGCAAATATTTGTGTGATGAGCATAAATATTTGTTTCCGAGTCTTGGATGTTTTCTATGTATATAAGTAATATATCTATTAAATATATCGTCGCCTAGTACCCATAACACAAGCCTTATTGAGCTTACCATGGGACTAGAGTGATTTGTGTAAAAATTGTCCCGTAATATTTATTTATTTATTTATATTTTTTTGTTTTTATTTTTGCATGTTTGAATACCTTGGTTTAAACGCGTCAAAAGCTGTATAGGTGAAAAGCTTAAGTAAGTCACCTGTGTATGTAGTAGTAGCGTATCCGTATAGGCAATTTGAGGTTCCATGTTATAAAAATGACATAAGTTCCATAGAAATTTTATACACTATTACATACAACAGGTGACTTACTTAAGTTTTTCACCTATAGGTATATGTCATTGGGGCTCCATCACGCCAAAACGCTTTTCAACTATTTTTGGTATATAGATAATTGATTTAGTCTATATATATATTGAGTTTTCCCAACTTGTAACCACTGATAACTTACTTACTCCGATGGCTCAGCGAACCGAAGTGGTTCTTGGCCTCAGATATCAGTTCAGTTGGTGCCACTGCGCCCTATCTTGTGCGCAGGGGTGCATTTTGAAATTTGGCGCCCTGGGCCAATAAGTTTCGTCGCCGGCTTTTTTCACGTACTACTGGGAGTAAGTTAAAAAAGGCCAGATTGGCCCTAGGGTAAATACGCCCCTGCTTGTGCAAGCTCCTCCCAGTTTTCTTCATCCTGGGCGCGTAGGTCCTTCTCCACCTTTCCATCGGTACTTAATTGGGTCGGCCGACCGTTCGGCGACCACTAGGCCGCCCGAAATAGGCCCTCTTTACCGCCCTGTCTGCTGGCATTCTTTCGAGATGTCCAAGCCGGAGTCTAGCAGATTTAATTTCTCCTACAACGTTGGGCTCAGACACCATATCCTCCAGCTCTTGCATGGTTTTCCCGCATTACCGCTGATAACAGCTGGGAATTTTTTATCTGCTACCAGTGGTAACTATACTGGGAAAAAAAATCCACTGGTTAACTTATTAAGCTCTAGTCGAAAGTGCCCGCAACTTCGTTCACAGAGGAGATAAAGTCGTTACTCTATTTTTTTCGTCATCGGAGTCGGGTAGACAGTATCCTATAACCAGTGATCGTCATTATCGGTGCAAAACTTGCCAAGCGGATATAAAAGAGTGCTGACAGCCTTGAAAATATGAATATCCTTATACCCAAGTATTGAAAATCTGAGATTCTGAAATAGAGTTAAATTGAACACTTATCTGCCAATAATATTCTTATTTTCCGTGGATGAAAGTTATCTTTTATGTCAGCTTTACAAGTTTTTTTAAAGTTTTGCAACAATAGTATCGATCGCTGCCTATAAATATATAACCATTTCTCGATTGTGTACCAAAAATAGGTAAAATCCGTTTAGTCCATTTGGCGTGATGAAGCCACGACACACAAAATATCCAAAAAAAATTTTTCGCATCAGTGACCTCAAAATAGTTCAGTAGTTTTTTTGAAAATATCTTCAATGTACAGACAGACATTTAAGTTTTAACAATTTTATAATAATATAGATAATCTCTCCGCTAATAAAATTGATAGGATGTTCATGATTATTTTCCTATTGCCTTCATTACGGTCAGAGAGGTTCGTATATTGCCGTCTCTCTTACTCTCGTGTTATAGTGTGTTAAGAGTGAGTGTGACGGCGCCATACGAACTTCGAGCTACGGAGTAGCCGCTTCGGTCCGGATTTTTCAAGTCGATTGTGATGTGTAACATAAGTAAACAAACAGAAATAATTATTGCTTTATTATTAACTTGGGACTTGATTCGACGGTTAGTGATGTGTGTAAGCCATGTCGATAAATTATTTGACAACAGATTCTAGTGTCAAAAATACTCGAGAGATGGTGTTGTTAACAATGTAATAAATATTTTTCTTAATTATTAGTTTATTTCTTTTACCTTATTTTAGTTTTTTATGACTAGTTTATTTATTAGTTTGTGATGACACGTTTGGCTCAGTTGGTTAACGGCATACGAAGCTGGCGGTCCCGTGTTCGAATCCCGGCCAGAGAGCAAGAATTTGCGTGATGAGCACGAATGTTAGTTCCTGGGTCTTGGACATTTCCTATTTATTTAAGAATAATAAATTATCTATATATTATGTATTCTGTATATTGTCGTTTAGAACCCATAGTACAAGTTTTGCTTGGTTTAGTATATAAATATATTTATTTATTAATTCGGATAAATAATGAAAATGCAAGTTTATAACAATATTTTTATAATTATGGCACTTCTCAATATTCGACAAAACACTTTTTACCTTAGGTTTGAAGCCAATGTAAAGGATTTTTTCAAATATTCGATGAAATAATACTGCACTGATTTATTGTCAGCATGTAAGCATTTTTCCGCTTTCCAAACCGCCAGTTTACATACTTTTTTCTTACATAAATTTAAAAACCGACTGCACTAATAACTTTGTATTTGGCAAAGCTATTATTGAGGACAAAGTTATTCGTGCAGTTCAGTTTTATTAGCGTTTTTTTTGGATTCTTTTGTAATAAGCGACACAGATTTGCAACTAAACCATTAAATTTGACATTGATTGAAGACATATTTAGTAATAACACAAATCATTGACAATTTCACGACAACAGAAACATGTATTGCTCATTCTAGAAGACAAATAAATAAATATAAATAGAAAATTAGAAACATTGACACACTGCTGCGGGCCTGTGATGGCTGCAATTATCGCGCGATAGATGAAATGATAAATCCGTCTCTTTCCGATACGAGTGAGAGAGAGACAGATGCTTTGTCAATTATCTATCGCGCGATAAATGTAACTACCATAGGCCCGCTGGTTTATACATCCTACATTTACCAATGATATTTTTTGGCACCTGCAACTTTTTTATTGTCAAAGTAGCACACAGGGTTATTTAAGAACCGTCTTTATACAGCCCTTATTCAGCTTAAACTTGTGTTATAATGGCTGTATAGGCTCTTAAACAGTGAATGTATTACATGGCTTTTACTACCAGTGATCATCATATCTTATACGCCATTCCATTATGTATATGACGTCCAAATCCCGTAAAATTGGTAAATATGGGTCGCAAGAACCTGACATTAAGGTGTAATTGCACATTTGTTCAGAACCATAGAATAACATGAGAAAAATGAAACAGACAGGCCACATTGCGTTTGGGGTCGCCTGGAGCCTCTTACATGGAATATAAAGACTGAGACATATCGATGTTTATGTATATTTTTCAATTATTTTTTAAATACGAAAGAAGCAACTTTAGACGGATTTGTGGCATGAAGTATATGATTTACACCCAATTTGATCATGATTCTCTTAACGCCCATTTAACATCTAATTGCGGCTGTCAAGTTGGTCGACATTGACAGTCGTAACAGGCCTTAATAGTTAACAGATCACGACGAAAGTGGGCCTTAATATACCCTAAATCTTTGAAGACCCGATAAGCAGGTTTTTTTACTATATCGACGGCAAATAGCGGAAATGTAGTAACTACCAATTGAATCCATTGGCGGTTACTACGTTTCCGCTTTTTGCCGTCGATGTTTAATAAAGTTTTTTTTTTCATCATGTTAAGTTTGTCTGAGTTTTCAGCTTCCAATGAAATAAGAAACCCCAGCCTTGGAGCGGTCGGAACATGGTTAGTCGCAAAAGCTTAGAAAGTGCAAGAGTTCTCAACCAATTTTGAATAAAACGTCAACTAAAAAAAACCCATCCATTAATTATGTTTGAAAAATCAGTAAAATATAATATTATGGTGCTATTGCTATCCTAAAAATTAGAAAGAAGTAAGCACAGTTTTACTATGTTTTGGTAGCGTTAACAGCTGATTAAGCTTGCCGATGGTCGGCATTAACAATCTTAACAACCATCAATTACAATCATAGCATGGGGGAATTAGGTAATCTTCCTTAATAAATCGATGCGTTAGTCATATATTTAACACAAAAAATAGTCTTTACGTTATTTAAAATCATTTCTAAGAGTACTTCAAAGACCAAAAAGAGATAAGTTACACTGTTTCTTATTTTAAGTTGACATTTGAAACATAATTAACGGATAGTGTGTTAATCAAAAATAATGAATATAAAATTGTGTACAATACACAAGAAAAAATACCTTTCGATTCCGCAAATTGGTCAACAATCTGACAAAAATAAGCGCGAATCTTAAGAATTTTTTCATGTAAATTGTCAATGTAAAGAACTAGTGCTGTAAATTAGAGCTAGATCCAGTCTTAGGACTTTAAAGCTCAGGCCATTGAGACTTCTTTTCTTACAACTTGGGTAAACTTGCTAAAAGTCACCTTGATAGACTCAAAAACTTGAGTCTTAAAGGCTCGAATTGGGCTGTAACTCACAACACTAAAAACTTTTTGTCCAAATAAATACATGCTTATTGTTAAATAAAGTTAAACATATCAAAGTGTTATCTTAAAGGTCTAATTGACTATCAATTATCGTTCGAGCTAGTTTGTCTAATGCGTAAGGATTGAATGCTGAATCCATTTTGCATGGAAAATTGGGATCCAGATCCGTTTTATCCGGATTTTTCATACAAAATGGATCCGAATTAAAAACCCTACTAATGCGTGATATGCTGTAAGAACGTGAAGGAAGAAGATTTATAAATAAATGTGTTGAAATATACTTTTTTAAATGTCCTAACAGATAAGCACCTACGATTATCAGGTACATGAATGTTTTTACAAGATCATTTTAACAGCATCACACATTTTAATGTATACAAAGTGATAGTTTTCTACAAATAATTTCAAATCGACTCTCAAAATTTCCAATGTCGTAAGCGCCGTGTAAAATCACGTCCCTTACTACAATTGAAAATGATAGTTAAGTTTTAAGGCTAGTATAGTAGGTAGTCTCTTTGCAAAACTTGAAAAAAAAAAGATATCAAAGAACATGGTTGACTTTTACGACATTTTATTAAGACTAATATTGCAAGATAATTCTACTATTTTCGCACGAGAGTGCACCGCCAAGTTCTGGACTTCTGTTGTATTATTTTTATAAAAAAATATATTCCAACACTACATCGCAATCTTATAGTAGGTAAATACTAATTATTAAAATTAAAGCGATTTAGGTAAAACGTTAGGTACTTAGTCTTATCAACAGCTTTTTATCACTATATAATATTACAAGGTTTAAATTGGCTGTCCACTGTCCGACTTGGTAAAATTACATCCCAAAACATATCGAAAACCTATAAACTCTAACGAACTCAGTTACTTTAAAAATAAAGCTACATTCACGAATATATAGACTGCCGAACGTACCATAAGTGAAGCTGAAGTTTTTTAGAAGGTCTCAAAATAACTAAACTAAAAATATATTTAAGTTGGATTCGAATTGAAAGTGAAAATACACTTAAACTCAATTTCACCATGCTGTGTTAGAGTTAACTGCTGATTAGCCATGTCAGTTTCGACCATTTTACAGACATAATCCACTGTTAATCACAAACAAAACATGATGAATTTCGGCCTGAAGCCCCAAGTAAAATAAATCCAATAAGTCTAACCTAGGCTTCAAGAAAAACTGGTCAAGAAATGTCTGGGATTAAAAAAGTCAAATTCCTGTCTTACATTACATTCAAATATGGAATCAGAAGTCAAAAAATTAACCGACTTTTTCTGCACGGTAGCGCGCAAGCCAAGTTGTAAAGTGGCAGCCAACTTAGGCGTTACCACACCAATCGTGGATCAAATTGGTGTCGTGACAGGACCGAGGCTCGCATTCCAGGGTGTCTGGGCTGGTGGGAAGCCAGGCTACAGTGCTGTGACATGCTACAACCCTAACATAACAGTACCTTCGAAGAGGTTTGTTCGGCATTTTAAGTTTTATCAAAAAGTAAAAAAATAAACAAAGTTATCACAGATCATCTCTGCGTTACTAAAAAGTAGTTAAGTAAGTGGTTGTTGAATATTTGTATCCACATTTATTTAGTAGTGCTAAATCCGGTTTTAAAAACTCCCACGAAGCATATTTGAAAAGAAAAATGAAAACCGTCTTGCAAACCAAATGGTTGCGTTTAAAGCGCGATAGATAAAATGACAAAGCATTCTTATCTTTCTGTCAAGTAAGTGTGAGAGAGACAGGTACATTATAAATTATTTAATGATAAAGGCCAGCTAGCTCGCCTTTTTTAAATCTAGAACAGACAAGCTACATGCTTAAAATACTTTGAGTGGAGTTAAATTGCCGAACAAACAATATAGAATATTGACAAGTGTGGCTGAAATTGAATATGTAAGGATGGAACAATGGGGTATTCCACAAATCATCATTAAATTTAATGACATTCACAAGTCTATAAAATGAGCTTGATCGATAACGTTGTGTTACTTGTTCAAATAAAATGATGTTAATGTATTATGGAATATCCAAACCGTTTTTAATCAAATTTGGTCGCCATTTTTGACGTCCGTTGTGACACATGCGATGGGTCGAAACATGTCGGACCGAACTTACTCTAGAGCTAGAGAATTAAAAATAATCGAAGTATCTATTTAATTCAAAAACGTCAGTAAAGACTAGAGTTAACAAGGAAGATTATGTAAGCTATTCATATAGATATAGTCATACTATATTTTTATTATACATACAATTTTCTTTTCCTTATATTATGCTTTGCATGTACATAAAAACTAGGGAATGCAAAGTTTTGCCGAAAACTTATTCGGTTTTTCGATTTTTGTACCGATGTTTTTATGAACTGTATTTTATTTTTATTTACATGCTATATTAATAGTCTAGTTTATTTATATCAAAAGTTGTATTAAGATGCAAACCTTGCACGATTTAAAGCGTTCATTGCTATTTTTAAACATTATTTAAGATTTTTTATCTATGGCATTGGCATTACCGCCTATGTATTAAGAAATCAAGCCCGATGCTTCTATCCCATAAACTTTATAATATAAAGCATCGCAAGCGTAAACCGAGTTTTCTGACAACCGAATTTTTGAACGGTTTTCGGGGCGGGCTTTGCATTCCTTAATTAAATCACTATCCTACTGATGATATGGCGTTAAACTAAACTGCCTATAACCATGTGTGGCTCCGATCTGAATAAAAGGAACTACGGTCTTTATAAAGCTATTTTTCACATAATCTCACTGTTGCGTGTTTCGGAGAAACCTATGAGCTCGTCTTGTCGTTTGTCCGATTTTTTGTATAAGCGGATTTGCTGATCAACTTTCTTGTTTATGGACATTATTTAAAAGTGGGACACTTACAGCGAAGCGGGGTGATATTTCATAGTTTAATAGATCTGTGCCATACAAATTGGATGTATGCACAAATATATTCTCATCCGATGGTGAATTTAATGCATACGTTTAGTGTGATACCGAAATCAGAATAATCTCAAGTTAATATAACAAGACTTCGGACAAACGATGAGTGGACCCCACAACGTTCTGCCAAACAATCGCTTTCCTCACTACGCACCTCAAGTGCCTGGTTTAAAAAAAGATCTACCTAAAAATCACCGCATATTATAAAACGCTATTATTATAATTATTTATCAGCTATGTAACGATTAAAAGTTATTTGGTGTTAATGTTCCTAGATTAGTTAAGCTAGGGCCGCACGGGAGTGTCGCGGTCAAGTCTAGAACTATTTATTAATAACGAGGTCACCTTGTTTCGCATCGTCTATTAAAACTAGCATCGTACAAACTACACCTCTCACACGAAACGCCAAAACAAGAGCGGATTTAATTTATAATTCGTTAACTTAGTATTAAACTATTGCCTCTTTAATCACCAAAGGATTTCTAGTATCAATAATTCCTTGGATAAATTATAATATGTCAGGATTAAAGGTCTATAGATTACTTTAGATACGTTTTTAGAGTGAGACGCAGTTATGTAAGAGTGGGATGATGATATTTTAATGATATCAATAGAAAAAAAGGGAACGGTGTAACCACCAATGGATTTAGTTGGCGGTTACGGCACTTACGGCATTACCGCTTTTTGCCATCGATATATATATTTAATCAATGGCTTTGTCCCTTTCCAACTACAGAAAAAGAATTAATTAACTGAACATATTATATTTGTGATTATGAGCAGACAAAAATAACTTATTCACCAAATCAAAATTGTTACTAGTGACATATTATAATTTAACCGACGGAATACCTACCGTAAAAACCCGATTCCACAAATCTACTTCGGGTCCAAATGGAAACCGATATTTTAATACTTAAAAATAAATAACTTTTTTATAAATCAAGTCGTCCTTTAACACAATGAAAAATCTAGCTTTATCAATTTTTAAATACACCGAGCCAGACAGACTGTAAAACGCTACATACATTAATTACTAAAAATAAGTTAAATTATCAATTGAAGCTCCTCATATTCATGTTTCATCAATTTTTTTTAGCACTTGGCTTAGTACCTGCTGTGTGTGAATTTATGATATATCACATATATGGTTGCCAGGCGTCCGGATAAAGCATTTCTTAGGCTTTTTAAATTTCACAATAAAAAAGCCTTGTTTTACTTTTAAAAATAATTGTCTATTATACTAAAACTAAAAAATTAAGGGTCTCGGCTTTTTTACCCAAATATCCGGCTGAACTGGCTGGTCTGTACGGATTTTCGGTTTTAAGACCTGGCAAACCTCACAATAACATGTAGCGAGTAAATATATGCACAACTTTTCGTTGGTGGTATTTTTTTTTTTCTAAATTAAGTCACGCTTAGTGACTCTTAATATCAAGCCTTTCATATCTTAAATAATTGATTACCCAATTTCGATTTTTTACAGCCCATCTGACGTCAGTGGAGGAAGATATTAAATTGCACAATAAAAAAAATTGGTTAGTTTCTGTCGTAATGTAGAAAAAGTTACAGCGTGTTATGTAAGATGATTTGGGGGGGGAATGGGGGGGGGTTCCGAAAGAAGTCTTCTAACCAGGGTGGGTCTAGATTGTTCTTACGTAATATCACAAATGTAAACTATAATTAATGATAATTTCCACCCGATTGATATTTCATATTTTTGCTACTTTTTCTTTGCATTTTTGGTAAATACTGAACTTACGTAAGATTTCATGGGGAAAGGGGGTTCGTTCAAGTTTTATTTCTTCTTAATTAGGGGGAGGGGAGGGTCAGAAAGATGATTAAATTGTCTTAAGTACGTAATAAATATTCAGCCCCAAAGGAGACATAATTTTGGTTTGTGTAACTCGTTGAAATAAACTTGGCCATTTTTTTAAAAGTGCAACAAATACCTTCATCAAATCAGACCGCCAATCGTTGTAAAAAATGCGTTAAAATACGACACCTGAACCATTTGTACCTCAAGCTACCCTATTTTACACCCCAGTCACCCCTACATCCCCTATTCGTCTCCTATCGTACGGCAGTTGAAGCTAGTTTCGTCTATTACCAATTTTATTTCTATCTAAAAGTGCCCCACATCTATTTTACGTGCATCTATGAGCAAATTCAACTTGGTCTAAGAAATTTGGACCAATAAGAAAGCAAGGGTGTTAGCTTTTTATCGATACCGATATCGATACGCGCGTCCGTGCCGCACTATTTACAAGCTATCGTTTGGAATTCACGTAACTACTATGTTAGAGCAAAATGTTAACTTGAGATGATGGAGCATTTTTCACACCAGTACATTAGAGTATCAGGTACTAAAGGACGCATTAAGATGTGAAAAAGCTCGGCTATGCTACGGTTGGACGAAAGTGTCTAGTTTTGGGCTCAGTCGAACAATCGTTGTTGGAACACTGGCTTGTATAATACCAAGTTTCACGAGGAATTTACCTAATGGTTGCTGTTGCCACCGCAATGCCTAGACTTTCACTATCAGGCTTTACAGTGTTTTAGTTCCAATAAAAAATGTTTTTATAAATTTGCAGTCGAAAATTGTACCGCACATTCCACTTCGAAATTATCGATAGTCGATAAGTTCAATGTAGAACGCACAGCCCTCAATTTTAGTACAAATTTAAAAATAAAACGTCACAATCCAGTGTTTTATGGCTGTCAAATTGACAGGACGATAGTATCGACATAATACACGCACTTTACAAATTATGTCGTTTACAAACGTCAAAGATGTTTTATTTGTTGCTTTTCACATTAAATTGTAAGCTAGCTAAAATATTACAGTTATTACATCAACTATTGTAAATGACAATAATTTGACGAACAATATTAATAAGGACATGTATTTGCCAACGTTATCGTTGTGTAAGAGGACCATTGGTTCTCGAATTTATATCTCTTAAAGCTATTTTCAATGTCGTCGACATTCAATCATAATTTCTTACCTTCGTAAACATCAATAATAAAAACCAACCAACTGCACAGAAAAGCTGAACCCACCAAAAATCACAGCAGAAGCATTTGAGAAGCAATAATTCGAAAACCAAGGTCACCTCGAATGTTTTCGAACAAAACTCCGAGAACTGAATTAGCATCTCGTCATTTTATGACACGAAACTTCGAGAACCCAAGAATCTCGAGTTTACTAACCAAATATTCTCTGAATAGGCGTTCAAACTTTTCCTGCATTCGTGCAGACATCTCAACTTATAACAATGAAAAATGCAAGTCATTCCGACTACCGAGTTAGTATCGGCCAAAAATTCGAGAAGCCAACAGTCCCTTTATTCCAATATCAAAGGAAAATTCGAGAACCTTAATAGCAACCATTGTCGACTTCACCCCGAGTCTACGGTTCACCTGCATGCACATGCGATAACGGCTAGTAACGCTAGGAGGCCGACGGAGGCCTGCAGGCCCCGACTCGCGTTACACATGTCCTCCTCACAGAAACACATGTGGCCAGTGCCTGTACTTTCCATCATGCAAACGTGGTCCACCATGAACAAGTTGATTTGGAGCTGGGAGGTGCACGTTCGCCGGACCACTTCGTAAGCTGGAAAGAGAGAGAGATATTTGTAGCAATGATAAGTTTTTAAGGGCCTACTTCGTCATTTGTAAATCACGCCCCAAACGCGGAGCCAGCCAATAAGCGCGATTTGTAATAAGGGACGCATTTATTGCTCGCGCGCATCAAAGAAAGAGAAAGCTAATACACTACATGCTTGGGGTTTTTTGGCGTAAGCGCCAGATGTAAAAGTACCATGAAATCGAAGACATTATTATGTTTTGCGATATAGATACAAATCAAAGCGCAAAGAAAAATACGATTGCTCTCGCACGTGGTCACACCAGGACTCGAACCCGGTACTTCCTGATTACGCGTCAGGTGTGTTTCCCTTTCACTAGCGAGCACTGTGACGTACGCATCGAATTTATCCATCCGCCTTGACCCCTGTACCTATTTGTATTGAAAGGTATATAACCTTATATACATCTATATCTTTGCGCTTTGATTTGTATCTATATCGTAATAGATAGTAATTTGTTGTTATTTTCCCGCATTAAAAACACAGAATCCCAATAAACTTGCGGTTCATATAAAAAGAAGCAATTATTATGTTTTGTTAACATTTAAGTCAATCACTTAAAGGATAAAGGGAAGAATGACATTTTAACATAATTTAGCAGTTTATTAATTTGTCGTTTGTACAAACTAGACAAAAAACGGGAAATGAAGACGCGTTTTCGGATAACTTTTCCATCGAGGAAATTTTCATTAAACATGTTTCCGCGTTAATCACTGAATAGGTTATAAAGTCAAGAAACACATATCTGGCAACCAGCATGTTTTATATACTAGATTTGACAAAAAATGCGCTAGAAAATAGCTTAAATTTTCGATGCAGCCCCTTAATATTAACTTCTATTATGCGTTTAGGCCTGCTGCTGCTGGCATGTACAATCAAGGAATTTAATTTATATACCATTTCGTACTTTGTCATAGTCGAAATCAATATGAAAGCCGATAGAGATTCCACATCAATGTCACTATGAAAAGTTACGAAAGGGTACACAAATTAAATTCCTTGACCGTACATTTCCATTGATCAAAACTCCTTAAAAAAACACTTATAATAATATATAGCTATAAAGCAGAAGTGCTCTGACCATGACATGGAACAGAGATATAGCGTGATATATATGTCTTGGAGTAGGTATGGCTAATGCGCTTAGCATTTCAAAACAAAAAACACGGAGGGCGCTACCAGTGCTAACTAGATTGTGTTCGAAAATTTCAAGTTACGATAACTCAGTTGGTCAGAGCACTTCAGCGTTAAAAAAGAGGTCGCAGGTTTAAATCCTGCTTGCAATTTAGTAGGTCGCATTGAGTTTTTCCTTGACAATTGAACTCTGTGTTATAATATTAATTTGAATAACAATTGTGGTATTTCCCCATTTATAAAAAAAATATCAATAAGTATACGGATTCAGTTTCTCTACTATGTTACGCTTGCAAAGTTAAATACTTGTAAATAATAATTCTTATACATAGATGGCGTTGTACATATCGGGAAGCGGCTTTTTGTCTGGAGTCTCACAATGTGAATTTTAATTCCTTTGTGGTGAAAGTTCCAACAGACAAGGTCGTGACAGAGGGAAGAATTTTGGGCGAGGATTGTCATGCAGGTTCCGGCGTTTCCGCAGCCGGCTAACTTGCGTAACTAATCGCAGTAAAAAATGATGACTTAGATGTTTATTTCAGCTTATTATTTTCATATTTAATATGTTTGTTTATAAGGTATGGGCCATTTCGCCTGAAATAAATAGATTTGAACAGGATAAAAAGAAGGACTTACGGCTCTTAGAATACCGCACCATCTTCACACAGCAACCGTTGCACGTCTGCAACGGAGGCTGGTCTCTGGGCAGGGCTGTGTAGTTGAAGGGGTCCTTGCACCGCGGGTCTGTCCAGCTGTCACACTCGTAGCAGTAGATCGTGCGGGCTGCGGGACAGAGACGGCGGGATGCGCTTTAGAATTAAGTTGGCGACGATGTGAACCAGAGGACAACGAAAAGTTTAGAGTTAATGCACAGCACTAGATCTTCTGAGAAATCGCTGAACCAAAATATGATGAATAAAAGATCCTAGATCGTGTTTACTTCAAATCCTACGTAGATGAGAATGAAAAGCAAAGATATACCTTAGATGGCACTAAAATAATTTGGTCAATGAGGGATATGTTGCGAGCTCAAGACTACTCTATTAAAACACATCTACCTATAGCGACTAGAGGACTAATTATAGTACCAACTAAGAGCACCTAAAGATAGTCTAGTTACTCTACTAATTCAAAGTTATTCTATTAATTTTATAAACTGTCAAAACACTCGGAGAGTATTCCTATTTCAAAATGTTTACTCAGAAACATACAGAAGATATAGATCATTCAAATAACGATAGTTTTGTGACGTTATTATGCTATATGGTTAATTATTTCTGGTTTTGGGTCATTTTATAATCGCCATATAAGACCTATAAAATTAGGAGTTCATAGACGTTTTCTGCGGATTTACAGAAAAAGCACTTTAACTTTAGAGTTAAAACCACACTTAGGTGTGGTATATTAATTGATATTAACTACTTGAAAGTACCCAATGTTGACACTTTTTCATGCAATGACAGGATTGAAAACGTGAAATGGGGTTACTCTGAAGTTCGAAATATGAACAGAACTTAATTTTCGACAGCAGATTCTCAGAAATTTTACTTGTTTCGTATAACAGGTTTCATAATTTCGGGTACGTTCGCAGTCCTCTGGTTGTCTAGTTAGTGATAATTCGTACAAGAAATAAATTTTATCGATATCGATATGTAACCTTCAGACATTGCAACACTAGTTGCAGTGTCAGCAGGTTCGCGATAAACGACACAATTTTTTGTCTATTTGCATTTAATAATGGTATTTTGAACGAAAAAAAAATGCCAGCTGTTCGATGGAAAGACGATTTTTGAGTTATTTTACGACAACTGTTTGTGTTAGATTATCAAATGAATATGTATGATATTCTAAGACATATGCATTTCCCTATATTTACTACTAAATACTCAACGTTCATGTTTTAATCAGCAGACAAAATATTTTACACGTCTTTTAGTAACTAAAACAAAGCAATTTTTATCTATGGTCTACTGCCACGGGAATAATAATGAAATTGAAATACTTTTCAATTTAGCAATGATAATGAAATTTCTTAACGACAAAATATTGTCGAAGTCCCTTCTAAAATTAATCAGAATAGCAATCATTTCTTACGTAAAAACAGATAAAGTAGTTTCTTTTCGGCGTCTGCATAGATAATTCAATGCAAGTTTTTTTTTCACATTAAAACAGATAAAATCTGATAAGACTTGCTGTGGTCGCATTATTATTAAAGCTGGCGAGATCTTATAGAAGTTAGCAATGCACACATTTCGGAAAACCGAAATTACGTAATGATTGTGATGTTCAAACCGGTTTCACGACAAAACCGGTTGTTAGGTACATAAAAACCGGTATTGCTATCCATGCGCGCCTACAATACAACCTTGTTTATAATGACTCGGTCACATGAAACCTTATGTAGTTATTTTAGCACTAGATCTAGGGCAAAGCTGCGCTACAAGGCTTTGACGGCACGCGATATCTCAGCTAACCAACGACCTTGATGTACTAGACTTACTGTGCGAATTGCTCATTTTTCTAACAAGAATTTGGGCCACCATACGTCACTCGGAAGGAAGATACAATTCATTTATTCGTTGATGAAACAGATAAATAATAACAATTGCATTTAATTTTATTAGTAAATGATCCTTCGCGTTAATTTACGACATTTTGGACTGATAATTATTTGTATTTCTTATTATTTATATATTTGTTTTCTTTGTTTTGTTTCTGTTTATTTTACTGCCGTTATAACGGTCATTTTATTTTATTGTTATAATATGATGATCATGGTTTTGTACAGTTATTCTGTCATGACATTAAATACATTTTTATTTTCTAATACGCTTTTATTAACTTCCCATTGTTATATGTATGTTTGTGTAGGTCAAATATGCAAGTAAATTTGACCCAATTGACGGTTTCGGTCAGCTAAAATTTGGTATACTTATGTAAGCCGTAGAGTCAGACTTGTAAAAGTGCCCTTGCGGCCTACTTACAGAATAAAAATCATTATTTCATTAAGTTCAGTTCAGTGACAATGGCATATTATTCACTGAGCTGATGTGATGATGAAGCCGTATTGTGGTCATATAGACAGTAATAAAATAAAGCAATTCTACCGAGTTTGGGCTCTTTAGAATCGTCTCGAGTTGTTGACGAATGTTGAACAAAAAAACTCCTCAAAATGTAATTTTTGACAGATACTTTTTTTACGATCTAACGGATGGAGGGCAGTAAGCAAACATTTGGCGTATTGGGAAGCAATACTCTTCTTTAATAAGTTAGAAGGCCTAATTAGTGCTTAATTAAAAAAGGCGTGGCGTCCATATAAGCCGATTCTCACCGGGTTGCCCAAGGAAAGGCTTATAAACACCTTTTTATTTCAATATTAGTAAATGAATACGCTTCGGCTTCCCGTGTTGTTTTCCTGACGCCACGCCTCTGCTATTTACCTCAAGGAAGGATGTAATTAAGAGTGTTAATGACCACCAAAAATAAAGAATTATTTTTATGGAATGCGGGTATTCCCGGATGAGTTATAATACTTAATACGCATAAATGAATCTCGGGTTCTGTCCTATGCCCGACGGACCTATTTGTATATCCACCTTTGGGTTGTCAACATATTTGAAATTTCTGTATTTGAGAATTGTTTTTCATGAATAATCTGTTTGAGACTTGTTTTTATGATTAACTAATCCGGGAAATCCAGCATTCAATAAAAAAATATCATTATTTTTGGTGGTTATAAACCTCTCTTAGTTAAGTCCTCCTGCGAAGTTAAGATAAGTTTATGCTTTAGGTTTAGGTTTTATTTTATTATTATTTATGAATTTACTCATATTTAAAGAAAAAGGTGGTCATAAACCTTTACTTGGGCAACCCGGTGGGATTCGGCTTATATGGACGCCACACCACTGCTACCTATTCCGACCTCTGCATATCAGTCAGTTACTTATTATTAGTATTTATTTTCTCCGAGTTCCAGGGCTTGAAAACCGGTATTCCCTTTATACAAATTAACCGGTTTTTTCGTAATTTCGTCCAATAACGAGATTTTCGTATAATGATATTTCATTATTATTCTAGAACGTGAATCAGGTGTTTTCAAAGACATTTGTCTTCTTCTAAATACAGTTTTAAAACATTCCAGAAATATCGTGTATATTTATAAATACCGATTGCGAGCCCTGCAGTGGGCAAACGGCCACGTGACTTTCGAATAATTAGTCTCATACATTAAGGTCTATGGCAGGGTTAAGCAAATGGTTGCCAAGTGGAGACTTCAGGTTCTGTTCGTTGTTCTTTCAAGTGAGCTACGTATCCATTCCGGCGGATGAATGCAGATAAGTGTAGGTATACAAATTTGCGATGGGCGAGTCGAGTTGTCAGTTTCGAATAACTTGAATGAGAGTCTAGATACGAATTGTTACAAATAAAGTTCCTTCGAATCAACTCGTCAACTCCACTTGCCGGTTGTACTCGCATAAGTCCAAGGCCGTCTTATAGATGCAGGTACCCTTGGTCAGTCAGGAATATGAGGCCCTCGAGCACTCAAAAAATGGAGGGCCCTAGGACACAAAAAATAAAATTAGACACCTCTTGGACTGCAAAAAAAAACTTCGTTTAACATTTTTCGGAGCCCCCTGAGGTTGGGGGCCCTGGGCACGAGCCCAGAGCGCCCAGTGGGAAAGATATACCTGCATAAGTCTAGGATTGATATTGCTACGGATCAGCTTAACGCAGACTAGGCAGATTAAGGTAACTCGAATCAAGAATACAAATAAGCCGAACACGAATCAACGCCGCGCCGTTCGGTTGATCCGAGTCTAGCCAACTCGAGTTTCGATTCGAATCAGCGGCCGAATCAACTCAAGTTATCTGAGTTGAAAAAAAAATCGACTCGTAACATCGGTATGTTTTAGTACACTTACGAACGTAAGTAGTCTGAAAGAGAAAGATTGTTCGCGATAAGGCGACCTGTTTACCATTTCTGATATTGTTATAGATTTAAATGATTTCGTCGAGTGTTCTTAGAAACATACATAAGGTCAACCGGTGCAAATGCGACTATGGGCTAAATGCGTCGGTTAAAGAATTCTTAAAATTCGAACACTTCGAAACTACCCATACCCGCTATGCCTAAAATTTGGCAGTATACGTATCAAAAAAGAAAGCAGTGATAGTTGCAAAATGATGCGTTTTTATGGTATTGTCAAAAGACGCATTTGTCCCGGTTGACCTACTCGTAAAACATAACATTCCTTCTAACGCAGCCGAGTAACAACTTGTAATATGTAATACGTCATAAGTAGAGGAATGAGACAGCTGTAATGAGATTAACTAGTCGATGTAAATAAGCTTAGAACGTGGAGTCTAATCGGCCTAACACTTTGTAAAAAGGTTTCAAGTATCTATTTCATCTAATAATTTCAACTTTACCCTATTTTCATAGAGTCCATAGTTGTGGTACACTTTGATGGCGGCTGAGATCTTTAGTTTAATTAGTAGTGATGTGGCAAATTCAATTAATATCGATATGCGATGGTGCCGACAAGTGGAGGCTACGGGGTGAATTAGGGCAACATTAACTTTACCAAGTTTAGGTTAGATTAACTTTTGACATGAATTGACTAGCAAGGCGACTACACATACATTATTTTTTTTTTTTACTTGAGTCAGTTACGATAAAACGTGGGTTGAAAGTGTTGAAGTCATCGGGCCGGAAATGAGATTTAAAAAAATAGGTAGTACAAAAAATATTATTACTAGATAATAAATATCTATTATACATATACGTAATAATAATATCATGAGTCGCAGACACCGCAAAGCCTAGCCCATTGAGACTAGAAGCGTTGAATTTTGGAAAGAAGTTCTATTTACTATGTATTTATATGAGCACTAAAAAGTCGGTTACCCTCATTTGGCATAAACTTTTTTATCATAACCATCATTTGGCATAATTCATCATTTGGCATAATGCATTTAGAGTAGAATTCTCAGGATTTTTTTAAGACATCATCTTGTTACATGGGTTAGGTTAGGTAAGGTTTGATTTATAACAATCCTGAAAAGTTTACGTGTTCAGAAAAAAAAAACTTGATGCCAAATGATGATTATAGCAGATGAAAAAGTTTATGCCAGAGGGTAAACCTTAAAATGTTATGTAACTTAGTTAATTCATTCACGGGGATTAAAATTAGGTATGAAGCACACACACTTTAAGCTGTGCTTGGCAACCATTAGCATTTTTATGAAGATGCTACAAATATAATGAGTGATTATAAACATTTTGATCATATCTCTATTTGTAATATCTCCAGCTATTGCCCAGATGCACATACATTTGTCGAATTTAAAGGCATAAGATGAAACCATGTCAACGTTTTTTACGTACGTCGTCACCTTTTTTTATTTTGGCGAATCTAGTTCTAGTGACAGTATTTTTTTATATGGCTTTAACTCTAATCTAAATGACTTGTGCACCTGGGTGAAATATTATATTATGAATAATAAGTTTACTCGTATTATACGAGTATTTAGTTTTATGCGCGAATGATCTCCCAAAAGCCATGGAAAAACAGAAGCATTACGAGTATTTATCTTTTCTTAGTGACACTAAACTCCAATAACATGCACATTCTAACAAATAAGACACAAATTATGACAACACTTACCTTAAGAAAATTAAATGTATCGATAATTTGTTAGTGTCAAATGTATTTGCTGTACCCATTTTTTGCGAAAAAAGGGAAAGCAATGAGTACAAGAGCTATAAATACAGAAAAATATCAAAAACAAAAAGCAGAGTATAAAAAAATAATAAATATAATAGAAGGCAACTCAGTCTACGGCATTTTAGTCGTTGTCTAAATTAAATATATGAATATTATTTATTATTTTCGCTTTTTTGGCATCGAGCATTGGTCAAATTGGAATATTCAAATATTTATTATTTTTTTCGCTATTTGCTGTCTACTGGCGAGTGTTTAAATTGTTTTTAAGCATACAAGCTTGTGTTAAAGCTTCGTATATAAACAAGTACTTACTTTGACATTCGGCCGAAGCCAGGGGACTGAGACTTAGTGCCCATAATGCTGAAAATCCATGCTTCAATTAGTAAAGAAAGTAAAAAAATACATAGGTACAAAACAGTGAACGGAAAAGTGAAGAAACCCTGAATCCTGTAAATAACTGAATTAAAAAAAAAACACCGTAGACTGAGCTCTAAAGCTATGAAAACAAAAACACTAGAAGATTTAACTTTAAGACATTTGTTAAAGACCAAACGTTTCGTGTCGCAATAAAAAAATACTATTAAACTATTAAATCACCAAAGTTCAATCACCAAATTTATTCCGCCAATAATAATAAAAAACAGGTATTGTTGAATGTGGTCTGTATACCTACTTATTGCTTATGATATGTATTATGAATTTATAATGCCCATGAAATTGAGGACCAACAAACTTATGGTATAATGATCTGTTTCATAAATAGGACAAATGAAGTTTATGTCTGAAGATTATTCGGTACACGAAACGTTAAGTCACAGTACCTACCGTGGTCAAGTGATGTATAAGTAGTGAATTAAATTCCCTGAAAAATTCACTTCAGTTATTCACAGGAAGATATATATGTAATATATGTAAGTGTTGGTGGCTATACCTCGGAGGTTTAGAAAAGGCCAGAATATAACATATAAAAAACATTTCAAATTATTGTAAGTATGTATTACGTAATACTTAATCCTTGATCAAAAATATCAAGAGAAACACAACCAAGGCATTTGTAATGTAGGTCTTGAAAAAAAATGTTTTTTTTAATTACCTTTACTACCTATACGTTAAGAAAAAAATACCAGTGTTTTAAAGGTATGCCTTTTAAGTGGAACGTACACTGAGGTACCTAATACAAATCAAAATTTGTTGATTAAACATCGAGAAATTGTTGTTTTTTGAAGTATACATTCTGTGTTAATGCTATTATATCGTACTTTCTGTAAGTTTCGAAGCAAAATGCATTTGTTTAGTTAAAATGCACGAAACTGTAAGCATTATAGCTGTAACTATTTTTACAATTCTGGCAATTCCTAAGTAAAGGTACTTGACAGTCGGAGCATGCATAAAATTACCCATTCGTCGAAACATGGCAACATTCATTCCTGTGGACATTAACCGCGCTGCAAACACATCTAGAAATATTTAGAATTACAACACTGCTCTTTAATAATACACTGGCAACACTGCTTAAAAATAATAAGGTGTTTTTCAGATTTTTTTAAATACTTGTTTGTAAACGAGGTATTTGTTTGAATGAAAGTGCTTATATTTCGGAATTTATCACACTTTTTTATTGTTATAAATGTACAAAGTTAATAAACTTTAATTGTCAAAATCATCAATGAATCTTAATTTGAAAAAATGTCGCATATGATTTTAGTGACATGAAAATTAACACTTGAGTTGCAATTTTAAGGGCGATTTTATCAAATTAATAGGAGAAAAATTCAAAAAACACCCCTACTCAAATATCTATCACTCTTTTACACTGACAAACCTCAGTGCAACACTAAAGAGCACAACACTACAAAAAAATCCGCACTGAGCCAAAAACGTTTGGCGCAGCGCAGCAATAGTGCGGCACCACTCTATCGATGTCGATGATGTTTGCAGCTACGAGCACAACACTGACTATCGACACTATCCACGGACAATCAAGGATGTTAGCTGGGTATTACCGGTCCGGATACAGGAGTTGCCTTTCACTTCCTCCACGCCGAACCAGGACATCAGAAGAACTGGAAAAGATTAGATTTAACGTAAATACACATGGCTTACTAATTTAGAATACGACTTTAGTCATAATAATAGGGTACTTGACTGACAGATCAAATTCCTTTTTATGAACTGTCAAAACGGTCAGAAAGTATGAAGTTTGAAAGATAAAACGTTTATGACGTCATAACTCTATACGGTCAAATTGCCTCCTTATTTTTAGTTTTTGATCATTTAAAATCGCCAAAAGCTTAAAAATAAGTATTCATTAATGTTTTCTACGTATTTTCAGAAATAACATTTCACTACATGCGTGTCATCATTTATGTTGACTACAGGAAAGTACTCAATTGTGAGCACTACCTACTGGCAGCGATATGATATATGTATGAACATCTATCTGACTAAGTTAGGCTGATATATTTCATAATTTTACTAGTTGGTGCTTTTGTATCGATAAATTTACAAGTTAAGCATAAAATAACTGGTAATACTAGGGTTAATCGCTGATCGAATTATGAAAAAAAAAACTTTAAAATACCTATCCAAAAAAATGATAACTAAGGTACACATAATAAAATTGTAATGTCTTCAAATATTGCGCAAACATGTAAAGATTTTAAGGAAACAGGCAGTCGTGTGATTGAAAAGATAGCTTATTTAGAAAACAATACACATTGCTGTTTTGGGCACGTATAAAAGGTGTATTTCGTTTGGACGATACTAGGTATTGCCTAATGGTCTCTTAAAATAAAATAACTCTTTGTAGCACACAAAACAAGAGTACAGAAAAAACAATACATTCAATAAGATTCACCTTATTTCACTGTCGTAAATCAAATGAAAAGAAGCATTTAATCAATGTAGTTCGAAAGAAATCACTAATTTAAATAAAACATTTTTTTATATTAATTTAAGGCCCTAGTTTGAGGAAACTCAAATGAGATAATATACGCGATATAATCCGTTTAATTTTTTTTATTTAAATGAGTGAAAATCGCGGAAACAAGGAAATATTAGAAATCATAATTTTCATTTATTTGTCTATCATTTTACTGTTTTCCTCATGGGAACTAGCGGAAATCAACGTCCATACATTTCAAATAACTCCAATTTCACCCTAGTCGCAACGAAATGCATTTTTAATAACTAGAACCACTGCATGTGAGTCGCAATCTTTTTCTATTTATAATGTTGACACGCTACCATTATTGACTTTGCCTCGGTAAATACTTAATCAAGGTTTTTTGCTATTTTGCTGGCAGAAAACTAAGATTGCTTTTGTTTTGTTTGCTGTAGAGAAAAGGGAAGTTCAATGAGATAAGAAAAAAGTATATTCAATATTTATGTTTTGGCCCCTTTCATTAACAACTTTAGTTTTTCAAATAAATAACCAATATTCAAGATAAGATTCATAAAATTAACATGCTAGGCATAAAACAATTTCACGAATTATATCGCGTATATTATCTCATTTGAGTTCTCGACGTTTTGACTTCGAAAGTCAACCCGTGACTATGGAAAGCAGAAAGCTTCCGAAACGTCGGAAACTCAAATGAGATAATATACGCGATATAATCCGTCAAATTGATTTATTTAAATGACTAAAAATCGCGGAAACAGAAGAAAATATTATGCTAGGCATAAGTTCCGTAACCAATTTATGGACTCTTATATACGAAGTCATACAATGACAAGATCTGATGAAAAACTCTTGTTAAAAGTGATCTAAAACCAGTGTTAAAGATTGTTATATGAGGAAATATTATAATTAGTAGGTTTGTCTCAAGGTTTAGAGGCAGGTAAAGAAAATTACGACGCGATAAACTACTGATACGATCAACATAGGCCTGCTGATTTGTCATTTATCTCGTTTGTCATGTGCTGCCACAAGACGCGACTATATTTTTTTGTTACAGAGGGCAAACGAGCAGACGGATCGCCTTCGCCTGATGGTAAGCGATCACTGTCGGCCATAGACACCTGCAACACCGGCAGTCACAAGTGCGTTGCCGGCCTTTCAGGTGCAAGTACACTCTTTTCTTTTAATTACCTTTAGTGATACACCTCCATTTTCATTAATTTTGCATATTTCCACACTATCCAGGTCAATTAAATGTCGCTCTGGAAATTCTCGTAAGTAACTCGTCATAGGCGTAGCGACCTAAATTTAGCTTCGAATCACGCGACATGATATCTAATAATAATTCTACGACTCCGTCTGGAGTCACCTGGATATGTTTTATACATAAACATGCGGTTTTTGTCCGTATTAGTTATTTATTCGTGCGCCATTTTTCGTCTAAATTGGTCCCAAAATTATCAGACGTATTTTAAGAACGTTTCTGTGACCTGACTGAAATCCTAAAATTACAGTCATTTGTTATTAATGATATTAAAGTAATTTTATTCTAGATTTTTTAGGTTCCATACAAACAAATAAAAAACACACAACTTATAACTAATAACCATAAAAAGCACGGTTCACCCCGGTCCCGCGACGATTGGTTTATGGTAGCCTCTCCAGCGCTCGTAAAGGGGGCTCGCATCCCACTTTCTCAATTTTCATGTTTATTTAGATTTTTTTATAATTTATAGGTATGTTATTTATGTAATGTATTATATAAAAATACAATTATCCATGCTGAACTTTCATTATTTTTTTATTAAAGACTACGTTTCACATAGGGCTGTCATCCGTCCGGATTTCCCCAGATGTGTTCCAGTTTGAGAAGCCGTTCGGGGACCATCCGGGCGAGTTTTTAAGTCCCCGGCAAGCTCGGCCGAATTTCACCTCCCCATACAAACGGAGTTTCGTTCTCATATTAAAACTACGTGTTGGATTGTAATGAAACTTTGCATATACAATGACATGAGGTATATCTAGGTTTCTTATTAGTTTATATGTCTTCAGTTTATAGAACAAACGAAATACAGCAAAAACAAGTTTTTTTTTACTATGGTATCTAAAGCTACTAAGACTGATTAGAGGCCTGGATATACCTTAACTCATTCTAAGTACAAAGATTAACAGCAATCTAGCTAGTCGTTTTAAAATGAGACCGTAACTACGTTTGTATGGAGTCATATATGCCGGGGGCTCTTAGAGTGTGTCCTGATAAAACCCGGACCCTTTTTGTATCAGAGAAAGCCTTGAACTGAGTAAAATCTAAATCTAATATGTCCGAGGAATATTCTGAATTTTTTTCTCCGGCTTCGGCTATAATCAAGATGGAAGCCCTAATTTCACATGAATTGAAAAACCTATACCTATGTACATTTTTGGTGTCGGGACCAGGATATTACATGATTTTGTTATAAGGAAATTTTAATAGAGATTATTTTAAATATTATTTCTTAGGGGTCTAGTCTTATAAGACACGATAAATATATGTTTTTATTATTAGGTCAATATGCAATAAATTTATGTCATACGCTTGGATTTATGGATCGAACTTGTAGTTCTATATTTTGGTGCTGATAACAGAACTAGGTATTTCGAGCATAAAAGAAGGAAAAAAAAACTTAGAATGGTGTACAAAGTGAGATCTCAAGCGTTGAAATCTTTTCGAAATCGTGACCACGGTACAAGTGGTCCTTGCTGTACTTCTGACTTGTATGAATTGTATGTCTCTTTTAGAATAGTTAGTATTTAATATTTCACGTAATGATGTATTTGGAACGGATCAATTTAGAACCAAATCTGTGTATGCATATGACCCATCAGCGAGCGAGTGTTGAAAGACACTTGAAACAAGAGGATAACAATAACTAACCCTATCAAAACATTAAACTTTGATAAAATCCCTGGAATGGGAGCTGAACGCGAAAATTGTAATGTTACTACTGTTTTAACCTTATACGAATATTTATACCAATAATACTGATGGAATATTAGTTTTTTATTCTATTTGGAATGAAAATATGTTCCTTTTTTTGCAAAAATAGTGATAATGGAACGAATTTTGACGGGTGTACTGTTAAGGTCATAATTCTTCACGTTACAGTTGCGAGACGGGTTAGGCAGGCTGTTAAAAAATATATTCTAAATTATTGTCGAACATCGTCCGTCTCACCTGTCATTTGTATTAGAATACGAAATTGAATCTGACCGTGATTGAATAAACATCTATCTTAAAGTCTTAAGTCAGCTAACGAATAGAACAGATATTCAAAACTATAGAGGTTTAGGTTTAGGATATTGTTTTTACTGCTTCCTGAAGCACTATCCCTCACAGTACTTCAAATAAATACTCTCTTTCCGTCATAATGAAGCTTTATTATTTTATGTTAGAGATTTTATTTTTAAATGAACGGCAAATAGATGTCTTTCATCCTTTGCAATGCATAATGGTGTTTTTGTTATTGTGCACCGTCTACCTTAGAGGTTATCTAAAATAATAGCTTTTAACTAGACCTTATATCGCTAAACTTTTTGTGAGTGTCATGTACGAACAGTTGTAGCTGAACAGCCAAAGAAAGCATTTGTTTAATTGGTATTATAAATAACAGGTAACCTTCGGGACCATGCTGCTTGGCTGGGCACTTTTTTTATACTTGTGTTTGTTCCAGTTTACTATTTATCCATACTAATATAATAAATGCGAAAGTGTGTCTGTCTGTCTGTCTGTTACCTCTTCACGCTTAAACCGCTGAACCGATTTGGATGAAATTTGGTACGGAGATAGTTTGAGTCCCGGGAAAGGACATAGGCTACTTTTTATCCCGGAAAAATACCCTTATCCGCGATAAACGAATTTAAGGCGGACGAAGTCGCGGGCAGAAGCTAGTATCTTAATATTTCGTTCGTTGTAATTCAGTCTAGGATTATATTTATTATTTCTTTCTTTTCCTTTTTAATGCAACAATTTACAAAGTAAACCAATATTAAGTATGTTTTTCACATCTACAATAATTATGATTTCATTACATTTATGTTTGAATTTCTTTCTTGTTTAGGTGTGCCATAAATAAAGGGTCTATTTTATTATAGGGACCTTTCAACCCAGTACGATACAAAGCGTGGTTATTTAGGTAAGGTATGGTATATTTTTAGACGATCTGTCTTTTACGATTGGGTTAGAAATAAGTTTTATTTCGTTTGTATTATTTAAGTATAAGCCTAAATTGTCTCTTTTCTGTGAAAATTTGTTACAGTAAAAATACATGTATATGTTTATTTTATCTTATAAGAGTTATAAGTGGCAAACGGGTAAACGAACCGCCTGATGATAAGTGGTCATCGTTGCCCATAGATATGTGTAACACCCAGCGGCGTGCGGTCCAATCAGGAACAAAGGCACTGCCTACCCTGAAGCCCTGAATAACCATGACTCCATATAGGCACAGAAAAACTGCCTACCATGGTCAGAACAAAAACCCATTGCAGGTGTGCACGCCTTGCCTAGCTTTGAGTGCAATATGATAGAAAAGAAAAGTTCCAATGATTCGTTCAATTTTAAAGAAGAAATCGACGCGACAGTGTCTATCTGTATCTCCAGATGATCTATTTATACTGAGCCCGATTGTATCAATATGAAATGGGCTATTTTTACTACAAGCGCGTTACAATGCACGTGGTTTGGTAAACAATTTGGATTGTAGACGTTTTGAGCGGTGATTGATTTGTGATATCAGCGAAAGCAACATTAGATTTAGGGTTTTTAGAAATAATATAGGTTAGAGTAGGTTTATTGTTTATTTGTTGAATATAATACAATAAACACAATAAAATTACTATATATTACAGCTAAGGGGAACCCGTTTTTGTCTTGTAATTGACATTTGTGCATATTATTTTTGATAGGTACGAATCAATGCGTTATAAATCTTATAATAAATAATGCTCTGTAACTATAATTTTAATAAATCTCATTATTTGTACTTATTTATATCAAAAAATAAAGTTTAATAAAATGGACGTATCTCAGGTACGCATGATAAGCCGGAAAGCGAATTGTCTACTGATCCATGATCTATGCAATATTCTGAAATGTATTGTTTTGTTTCGTTTTAATTTGAGTGAGAGTCTCAAGTAAATTGTTTTTTTTTTTCGTTGTGTTGACATGTTTTAGGTGCGAAATATTTGAGTGATAAATAAATAGTATAAGCATAAAACGTTACAAACATTTTATATTCCCGAATATATAACGAACCGTGATGATTATTCTTAACTAGTTGTAACTTTCCCATTTCTAAGTATTGGCCCTTGTCCTTAATACAATTTAAAGCTAATTAAATCCAAACTTGGCCCACATTTAATGGGGACAATAAAATGGCCGCTATACTGTTATTTTGGCAAGCGGACAGCCCATTAATACTGTGACGCCATTTTATAAACAGACGCGGAAAATGGAACAACATCGATATCGATAGAACATTAGGCGTCACTAAAACTTTCATCTGTCACTTTTGTTTCGAGGAAGCTCTTTGAACTTTAGAAAAACCCTGTGCAATAAGTATCGAAATGTTGTTTATGAGTTGTGTTCTTTCTGCCTGTCTGTCTAACTGTCAGTGCCGTAACTAGGGCAGTGCCAACGGTGCCCAGGCACACAGGGCGCAGAAATGAACACAGCGGAAATTTATTCAAGGGCGCATAAAAGCCTAGTTACACCACTGCTAACTGTGTGGCAGAAAACAGCTATAATTATTACGACAATGTAAGCAATTAAACAAAAACTAGTATTTTTTACTAAGTGTATGCTACATATATTGTTATGTTTTTATCCTTTTTAGTACCCAAGCCTTTTTTACAACCCGTTTTTTGTAATTATATTATTTTCGTTCTCATCACCTTTGTTTTATTTTTTCGCTACTCATTATCATTTAGGTATCGCTTTTTAGCTACCTTTTGTCTGCTAATTGTTTGTTGTTTTCGTGAGCAATTAAACTCATTTATAAATAAATAAGAAAGTAAATAAAGTGACTCGAATTCTGGATTCTGTAAGTAGGCCGCGAGGGCACTTTTACAAGTTTGAGTTTACTGGCATTTCCCAAGAGGAGACCACTATTGAGAAGAAAGCCGACGCAAACTCAACAGTCAGTATTTTTTCAAAATAATGCTTAATAAGTATAAGGTAATAAAGAAAAACTCACCTGGTACTGGAAATATCCAGCGCATCTTGTGTCGCGCGCGTCGCTCGAGCTAACCGGACTCAGCTGTGCGCAGCCATCGCCGCTTCAACATGTACAATCAATCATATCAAGCATACATGGTCCACGTCACCTATACGGTAACACGAACGCTGAAGCCACTCGGCATAATTACACGAGACTTGTTTGTAACTATATAACACAAGAAAGTATCCGTTATTTCGCCTGGTTTTTTTCTTCAGCGTAATCGAGTAAAAATATCTATAACCATCTGTGGATGCTCACCTACCCGAGTATCAAAAATATTTGAAATCCGTTTAGCCATTTTGGCGTGATGAAGCCACAATAACACATACATAAAATGCAAAAAATCGACTCAGTTACCTTGAATTTTTTTTTTTTCAATATGCCCAATGTACAGAATTTTTTTACAACATCATATTATAATAGTATAGATAAGTACATCACGTGCGTAAAAAACTACTTTTTACTTTATTGGTTCTTCTGTAAGATCATGTAAAAACAGGTGTACATCGTCATGGTATTCGTACGGTAAGTAAGTTTATATGGAACTTTATATTTTATAAGTACGTTTCGTATAAAAACAGATAAAAAAGAAAAAGGTATCGGCCTGCTTGAAACTATAGTGGTTTATCAGTCGGACCATACATCAATTGAGTGTAAATTATAGTGATACAAGTATATATGTATAAAGTTTTGACAGTAGCTAATACTTGATCAACTTTATTGTAGTACTCAACCCCAAACCAAGTAGGTATCGGGCTCAAGCCGTGTTTCAAGCACTGCTTGGGTACACTGTACACTACACGCTATGCCGCCTGTTAAAGTTAGTGGAAATGTAGACAATATGCTGAAAGGCATTGTAGCTTTGTTGGAGTAATTTGGTGTATTAATTATTCAGCAAGTGGGATACACTTTATTCACTGCCATAAATTTTCTTCATTTGACCAATATCAGTGAGTTTTTCATTACGATATGTTATATCTGAAAAGCAGATTAATAAAATAAAAAATTGTAAGCGTCACGTATTTTTTTAAAGTTTTCTATCGTATCGAGAGCGAATGAGACATCATTTTCACCCCTAGAGGATGTATATTATAAATATACCTATATTTTGTATGGAAATCAGGGTTTATCTATTAGACTATCATATTTATTTACCTACTTGTTTATTTTTTCGGTTGCTGCCCGATCGGTTGTGAAACAAAATTATTTTACGTCACACTTGGCCAGAGGCCAGATGAAGACGTAAAAATGTGTACTCACAACGGGCAGTAAAAAAGCCCTCTATCGCATATTTACAGCCATCGCCTGCGGCTCGGGCCACAAATACCTACGTTTTCGGGCTTTCTTTCTTTTACAGCCCTTGATAAGTAATGTACTATGTAATGTTATTATTCTTACTTAGTAGTGTTGACTTAGATTGTAGGGTTGACAGATCTATTAGGTGCAACAACAAATGACTGATCGTAGGTACAAGACATGTTTGTACTTCTCGTGTAATTTAGCCGAGTAGGTATTACAGTATAGGTACATCGTTTCGCTTCACTTTCCATTAATATAAAACATAATAAAACGTTTCTATGGAAAGTGAAGTGGAACTAACCTTAAGTTGTAAACATATATTAAACACGTGATTATTTTCAACGATTAAATTATTTAGCGAGAAAATCTGAAATTAATAAAATTAGCTACAGTAAAATCTGCTTAAAGCGTGTCCCTAGTTTTTATTTGAACTTATTTTAAATAATAGTACTATTTAGTTTAAGAAATTAAATAGGTTCCTAATAGATCGTGAAAGTACCTAAACATTATTTTTGATGGAAACGAGGACTATAGGTAGGTACCTCAAATACAATAGAAATAGGAAGGTAGGTACATATTTCTAAAGCCTATAATACCTATATGTTGTATAAGAAGTTTAAGTAGGTCATCGTTTAACTCTGAAAAACTTAATTAACTTACATTGAGTCTGTACTGTTCTGAAATTACGTACGGACTCACTTCATAAATTAATTAGTACAACCATGTGTCCATCACATAAATTATAAGATACAATGAAATAAACACAATAATAATATTTATAAAATAAACAGATAAAGTATATTAAATTGGATTTACTCCGAAAAATATTTTCTTATCGACATTTGTAGTCACATCACTATTAACTTTTAAAAATAATAAAATCAAGAGCGCTACTCGCGTCTATCGCGCTAACGGCGCGAAACGACATAATTTTAACGCTTTCGTCTTATTTATAAAACAATAATAAGCATAAATTATATCTGAGCGACAGCTTTTTTAATGAAAATAAATATTCTCTATTTCATATCTTTTATTTATGGAACATATATCGTAAAGAAGTAAGCTTGTTTTTTTTTATTGTTACCTAACATATGGCTACCATTAATCAAGGTTATGTCACTCAATCATAAACAAAGGTGATAAGATAAATATGACAATTGGTGAGAATTTTAATAAAAATGAGTGGTGGAATCAGTTAAAAATTGCAGTGAAAACAAAAAGTATTTTACGCTATCCAGTTTTCGTAGCATTAGCGTAGTCAGTCGTGCGGAGTTTCAATGCGCGCACATTATTGATTTTAAGCAGAAAGCAGTACCAATGTCGTCTCCACAGCAAAACTGGGATTAGACCATCATCCTCACGTTATATCATTACAAATCCAACACTTGTTTCACCCGATCAATATACACCACTGCAGTAATAAATCATTAAAAAAACAACGAAGTAATAGACAAAAAAAATATATTGCAGTAATATTTTGGCGCGTTTTCAAGGCGTTCCTTTTTCGAATTTAATATATTTTTATTGAAAATTGGGGATTCTTACCGGCCAGTAACATCTTAAAGTCCGAAAAACATCGGTGAACATAAAAAAACACTATCTATGTTATTACTCAATGAAACGAACGTTATAACTGTGCTTCGAACATAATTTTGCTTTAAATAATTTGTTTTGTGAATTCTATAACGTGTTTTTTCGGTTAAAAAACGATTTCGAGCCCATTTTATGAGGGATTGCGGACAATATTCGTCAGTACACGCCGCGCTCAAATTATGAGACTGACGGGGTTGCCAGAGGAAGAAAAACGAGACAATGTCATAATCGTAATGGCTGTAATAAATTTAATTATAAATTTCAATGCATGCATTACCTAGAGCCAAATAAATAAACTGACGCCAATATTTTTGCCTTCAACTTTAATAAAAAGCGTACAGTTCAAGAGAACTTGGTTATTTTTCTGATTCAAAAAATTATTTTAGGTCTGGTAACACATCAAGGCCGGTCATTGGCTGGCTGTTTGCCGCTATGCGGAAAAAACTACCTCATTTTGGCTGTAAACAAAATTGTTTTGAATTCTTCTTGTGAATTATCTATCATTTCGCTTTTAAGATGAGCACAGAAGCTTGACCTAGTACAGGTATGGCGAACCAATGACGCGTCAATATATTCGGGCTCTTAATTTTATTTAAAGCCAAAATGATTAGAGCGATCGGCGCGTAGAAAAAATGTTCGCTATCCCTGACCTAGTAATAAAGCTTAACAGCTTCAAGCAACGAAAAGTTCTAAGAGATTTTAGCAGGTTTTTTTATTAATATGAACATATTAATATTATAATAGTTGTAAATAATATTTAATTACTTAACTTTTTATGTTAATTTGTTTTTCTAATTTTGGATAGTTTCTTGACGTAGGTATTTTATATAGGCATGCGTGTAGTTCTAGACTATACGATACAATAACTCTTTATTTCAAACCTCACAAAACAGAGTACAGAAAACAATACATTCAAGGAGAGGTAAACCAACAAGCGATCTTATCGCTAAACAGCGATCTCTTCCAGACAACCTTTGTATTTTTTACCGGGAATCTATTTTAATTAATTTTCTTTATTTTTGCTTAGCAAATGTTTTGGTGAAACACTGTATTTTTAGGGTTCCGTAGCCAAATTGGCAAAAACGGAACCCTTATAGATTCGTCATGTCTGTCCGTCCGTATGTCACAGGCCTTTTACTCAAACCGTATAAGATGTACATCCCCCCTCTATTTTCTAAACGGTATGAAAAAAAATACAAATATAAAGCTCAATAAATACTTACAACGAAAATTATTTTCAACATGATCGGACGTACCGTTTTTAAGTTATTGCCAAAAAACTGCGCTTCTCAGCAAAAGGACTTAAGTGCCGGGGAGATACGCTCTTATGTTAGTGTTTTTTTTCATAGCGTATTTTTTGTCATCAATGCATTTTTTTGTATAAACAGCTGCGGAACCCTTCATGGGCGAGTCCGACTCGCACTTGGCCGCTTTTTTATTATAGGTAAGTCCAGTTGCCTTACCGAAGCCATAATCCTAAGAAAAATCTCAACAGCGCAATCCGCGATCTTCTTAAAATGTATGATTAGGAATAGGTCGTGGAAGCGATCATAATCATACTTACATGTATTTTTGCTCCATGCTAGCGAAAAGTTGCGGGTGAATAAATAACATGCAAAGCGCCAAATATATCGGAACACATCTTTGTGCCTATAGTATTAAAGACGATATATTTGGCACTCTGGATGTTGCACTATTTAATGCTGACTGTACAAAACCCTTCGTGAGCGACTCGTATTTGGCTGTTTTTTTTTTATTTCTTTACTAAGAGCGGAGGAAATAGAGGAAGCACTTGGTACGTCCATGTTGTTGTCTCGATTGTTTGAAGTGGGTCGGTGGATTTATATCCCTAGGCGCAAAACTACCACTAAAAGAAAATCTAAAGATTTTTTTCGAACATGATTTTGTAGAGGGCGCTGAAATAAATAAGTTTCTGCCAAAAAAAAAACATTTTTGTGACTAGTTTTTTGTTGCCGATTGTACTTTCTTAGACGACCAATCGACTACTAACCAAGACGATTCGAAAGAGCCCAAACTTGGAAGGATTGCGTTATTTTATTACTGAGTTCCTATGACCACCTTCCGGCTCCATCATCAGATCAGCTCGATGGTACCATATTATTGCAGTGTCACCGAAGATACGCAAGTATACCAAATTTGAGCCCAATCGAACGCCAGGAAGTGGTTCTAATCAGCTCACATTTGACCCACACACACTAACACGGCAGGGTTAAGAGTGTGTAAGCTCGGTTCTCCATACAAACGTAGTTACGCTCTCATTTTAAAACGACTAGCCAGTGTGCTCTGAAACTTGTATTAAGAATAAGTTAAGGTATATGCAGGCCTGTAATTAGTTTATGTAGCTTCAGATAACATAGTAAAAAAATACAGTGAATTTAAGTTTTTCATACAAAACTTGTTTTTTCTGTATTTTGTTTGTTTTATAATCTGGAGCCATATAAACGAATAACAAGGCTAGATATATCTTATGTCATTGTATATGCAAAGTTTCGTTACAATCCAACACGTAGTTTTAAAATGAGAACGAAACTCCGTTTGTATCGGAACGTGAAATTTGGCCGAGCTTGCCGGAGACTTAAATATTGGGCGACCTTCCACAGCTGCACATGCTACACACGAAATCACCCGCTCCGAACTCCCCACACCCCGCACTTCCCCGGGAGCCTGTGTACCCATTCGTGCAAAGCGTGGGCAGCGCTATGGAGGGTCGCCCTAAAGTTTGTTAAAATAGAAAGGAGATTAAATAAGACAAAGTGGATTACGAATAACCATTATTATAATACAATATAACTATCATCAAGTCCTCAGATATCACACATCGCTCGGGCGAACCTTACTGATAGTACATCAATATTATTGACAATATTATGTTATACGTTACCCACCCTATACTGGTATCGTAATATTGACAGTCAATATTGACGTAATTTGGCACATTGACAAATTATATGTAGTCATGTCGAATGTCAAAGCGGGTCACGTACAACATACACATTATTTACAACAGTATAAAAAAAATACAATGAAAGTTACATAGGAACCAGATTGACAACTATTTTACAATAAATATTGATAATAATATTGATGGCTCAGCACCATCGACACTCAACATGATTGCAAACTTAAATCACTTAAAATTAACATTAAATAACTATTCGCTTAAGTAAAGTAAAATTACAATAAAATTCGAAGTAAAATGCTTTGATATTGTTTCACCATATTGGAATTTTCTATTTATTGTTACATGAAAATATGAATTTCAAAATCGAAACTTTACAACGAACAACCGTAACTTTTTGACTCATACAAATAAACATTCATATTGTGTGGTAGTTTTAAATTACTCAATAAATAATACTGGTAATTTAAAAAAAACGGTTAATTACGCGACACGTACTTAGGTATACATTTAAGTAAAAAACTTAATTAAAATTAAGTAATGTTTAAGTACCAATTGACTTTTGACAATTGAATTTTCTACCGCGCACACTCCGTATGTGGAATGACCTCCCTGCCGCAGTTTTCCCTGGAGGTTATAATATGGGGTTCTTCAAGAGGGGAGTGAATAGGTTCTTAAAGGGTCGGCAACCCGCTCGTAATGCCCCTGGCGTTGCAAGCGCTCATAGGCTGCGGTGACTGCTTAACATCAGGCAGGCCGTACGCTTGTTTGCCACCTTAGTAGTATAAAAAAAAACAACATGATACCACCCTTGAGCGACTATATAAGATTTGGAGGATCCAAGGGAGTCCTGACCCTCCAAGCTGGGTTAATATTGACCTGTCTTAAAGGCTGTTGTGTATGTGTACATACCCCCCTTATTTATAAGCTAAATCCGCTTTGGGAAATCCTAAAATCTGCGGAGTATTAGCGATAGGCATGATGAAAGGGTATGAAAATCGAGATTATAATTAGTGCGTCAGTAAGATAATAAAAAAATATTGGACGTATTTTTTGCTTTTTCAATATAATAAAAAAAATAGTCAGATAAAGCGCATTAAAATTTAGGAGTGGGGGCTCGTGACGTCACTCTTAGGTACAATTTGTCGTCACGCAACATTTTGACTATGTATCGCCTTTATTTTTTAATTACGTAGAAAAGGAAAATATACGTCTCCTATATTATTTCACAATCTACATGACGGACTAATTATTAAAATGATTAGTAAAAAAAAACTTTTCGGATGTTTCAAGCTTGAAAGTATAATTGGGGGAATATTTTTTTTTGTACCAGATTGCTATGGTTACGTCTCCTGACTTTAAAACTTCGATTTTAAACTATCTAAGGGCAAAAAATATATATTTCCAGACAATAGTGTATATTTTACACGGGCCCACGTCGCTAGTATATTGATAGCAGAGCTACTAAGAAAAATGCTAATAATCTATAGCATTTGTCTTTTGTCTCTTGCGTTACGGGACAGAATAAGACGAAAAAGTTAACTCACCCAATTTTACTTAAGGTGCGTCCACCTGTATCATTTGCTTGTATCCGATCACCGTGGCGTGGCATGACTGCGTATCGCGCTGCTTGGACGCTCACAGTCGGCGCGGCGATCGCGCTGCGATTGTCCGATCTAAGTGTGTGACACGCGATCATGCCACGGGACGAAGATCTGATCGGGCAAATGATACAAATGTGGACGCACCTTTAGCTCACTACAATGTTATACACTATAGCATACCAGTTCTAGTTTCAGTTTTTTTAATTTCAAATCCGATTAACTATCAGGAATGTTAAACTGAAGTCTGTGAAATGAAATGGCTATATCTGAATTCAGATTTTTCGCCATCATGAAAAAAAGAGGAAAGACAAACATGTTGAATACCTATCACATAAAAATCTAACTCAGCAATTGACAGTTAGGTCACAGTGTGAAAAGCATACAGTGGACCGACGCCTTTGACGTTTGCGTAAATGACAATGACATTTCCCGAGCTACTAACTAATAAGGAGTATGCAGCTCGGGCTCGCCCCTTGCCCCCCGCACGATTGCTCTGTCTAGACGGCTTCGTCGGATGACTGTATTGATTTCTAGACTGTGGTTAGGTTATACTTCAATTTTTTTAACAACTCTGTGGCGTTCTGCCATTCTCAAAACGTTCGTTATGCAAATATTTCTTGATCATGATCGTGCTGCCCCTTTTACATTTCATGTGTCAACGTAACAGTCAAAAATTTACAAGCCTAATCAACCATTAATAACTAGCAGAGGATGGTGAGCTCAGGCAAACTACGATTTTAATTATAACTGTTAGAAGAAACTAAATATCGTATTGGTCAAAATATCATGAAAATACCAAATACTGAGTGGTTAATCAGAAGTTCGTGTAGCGCCTTCTCAACAAATACAGTTTTATACGAGAGCAAGGGAGACGACACGATACGAACTTCGAGTTAACCCGTCTCCTACTCTGTCAATACAGGATGGTCCTATCAAACCGCATCACATTACCATTCAATATTAAATAGACAAATTCGAGATAAAAAATCTACCTATTTATAATTCTTTCTTCAAGAAGCGTAAGGACAATTCCGTTTACTATTGACTTTTTAACCCTGAAACCAATGTTTATGTGAATAAATACTTTATGCATGTTAACCATGCGTCAAAATGGTTCAAAAACCAACTGAGCTAAGAGAGATCCTGTTAACTGCCAGTCATCATAGGATGACAGTGCCCAAAGTGCCCGATATGTCAAGAACAACATTAGATGACAAAAAAAGGTGTTCTCAATGTCAGTATGTTGGAACTTCCTAGCCGATTATGGTCTTGATTGAATTTTATATCTTCTTAATTTTGTATGATGAGCACCAAACTCAGTACGGTATTTAACTAACAGGTAAAACCATCTCCTTTATCGAAATATCGATCAGTTAGTATTAAGTTTGTATGAAAATGTCTTTGTGGGACCGTAGCCGAATACCTCTTTTCACTTTTTGATAAATTACACATGATTAAAGAGCAAATATTTTATTTTACTAAACTCAAATAAACCTTCCACTGATTTTTATTATATAATTCTTCTTAGTCGAGTACTCTTGGCAGAATAGTCGTGGTCATGGGGGTAGTCGCACTTTTTATTATCTCACTAACCGAGGCATTTCCGAGGCACTGATTATGGGGGTGACTCCCTAAGAGTTTTCACTAGATCAGTCCATCGCAAAGGGGATACATAATTCAGTACCACAATAATTAATGATGTATATTGTAGAAGGCTGAAAAAACTTCAAATTCTGCAAAGGCATTTAACTTGGTGCCTATTAAAGAGAACCAAATGAATATGTATGCGGTACCTATGTAATGATTCTGTTGGTTTTTGGACCGGGCTTGGTACATTGCCCTTGGACCTTGGTAGATTTCATACAAAGTTTAGTTGTAGGGTTAAAAGTCAATATGAAGAAAGAGAAGCCCATTTCAGTAATTAATATTAAAAGTTTCACTTTCAATTTATTAAGTTTATGTACAATTTTATATTGATACTAAAACTAAACATATTCGATGATAATGATATAGTAAGCCATATTGTAATCAGAATTTCACAATTATATAGTCAAAAGGAACTTGAAAGATGCAATAGCTCCATCATCCATGGATTTTGGCATTAACACCAATGGGTATAATAAATATTGCAATTATGTTAAACTTTAATTTATTATCAGGTGCATTTCACCAGAATGTCGGGTACGTGAGGCATTCTTTTCATACTCCTAAGAAAGTTAGGAAGTACATTTTTGGTACGTCAATATTTTATGACTTGGCTTTTGTATTGGTAGTGAATTCTAGTACTTTTTATATGTTTTAAGGTAGCTGTCATAGCCGTCACGTACCCGGCAAAGTAGACGTTCTGGTAGAATGCACCATCATAATGTCTAATAATATAGCAATATATCAGTCAAAACAACATGATGGGTTTATTGCTGATGAATCCGATAGAAATATTATTTAAGTCACACCTTGCCGCATTATGCCTAGGTGAAGACGTAAAATTGTAAAAAAGAAAGCCCTCTATCGCATACTTTCAACCCTCGCCTGCGGGTCGGGTCAAAAACACCTGCGACATCGGGCTTTCTTTATTTTACAGCCCTTGGTAAGTAATGTACTATTTTACACAGTAGTTTTTGTGTACCAGAGAAATATTTATAATTATTATTCGAGTTGAGCTTTGATGATTTTAAAGATAAATAAGTACATCACAATTTAGTTTTTAATTGATTATGATAATATTGTTACATATGATATGAGCATGTATGTTGAGTTTATAATAAAACCGTATGATGATAGGCTAGTTAAACATCTTATGAAAATGATTATTATACTTTCATAAAGCATATTCATAGATCTGTCATATTCATATATGCAAATATGGGTCAACCCTCATACCATTACTCATATCATGTAAGTCCCTGGAACCTTTAGGTATTGGTATTTTTTTTATTTTATTTTACATTTCATTTATTTATCGTTTAAGTTCAATGTTATAAAAACAACATGTTCCTCAGATGTTTTCACAATGTATATAATAAATGCAAAAAAATATCCGCAAGCTAGAAGTCAGATGACACCAAAATGAGTGTCATAAATTTGATACTTAATCTTCACATAGATTTATGAGTAGCCTAACACACTTGCGTTTTGTGACGCAATGTAATTTTTGTTACAATTCATTCGACAATCTATTATTTTTCTTCTCTGTCATTTATAGATGACAACATTGTCATGCATAGAAGACAGAAGCGATTGAAGGGTTCAAAAATTACGTTTTATGACAACCAAACTTGACAGTCAAATATAACTTAAAATTAGTAGCACTTTAAGACTTATCATTACGCCGCGAAACCTCCATCATAAACTTTTAACATGAAATGGTTCTCGGTGCTTCAAATTTACCACAATTCTCTAAACATCTGGGATACTTGCAAATTATTTCCGAATATAATAAGGAACTCGATTGTTAAGTTAACCTAAGTACCTCCCAGCTATTAGTTCATCTGGGTTCACAAGATACTAACAATAAAATCGGGCCGCACTGCACTAATTCACTGAATTTCACTGAACTTCACTTCACTGTCTATCCAAACAACGTCTTTAGTTTTTCTTCGTACAAAGCGATGACCAGCATTATTCCAATGCCGCTGGCGAGTCCCATGAGTTGGAGTAAGCACTGACAGAGGGTGCCCTCGTTGCTGTGAGATGTGCTGAGTTCTGGCATCTGGAAGTAAGTTGTTAGTTTTAGTATAAATATTATTTTTTTTGTTATAGAGGGCAAACGAGCAGCCGGATCGCTTGATGGTAAGCGATCACCGTCGGCCATATACATTTGCAACACCAGAGGAGTCACAAGTGCGTTGCCGGCCTTTCAGGTGGGAGTACGCTCTTTCCTTAAAGGCTTGAAGATCGCATCGGTCCGGAATTACTGCCGGCGACAATTTAACCCACAGTTCAGTCGTACGAGGCAAGAAATTTCTAGCAAAACATCTAAGTGGTGAGGATGGAATACTGTCTCGTAGGACGATGGCGGAAAGATGCGGCAGGGATCAATCCGAATAAATCCTCGGAGCACTCCCCGTTATACAAGCGATAGAAAATGTAGAGCGAAGCTACATCTTTATACAGTGCCAAGGAATCGAGCCGATCTGAAATGCGCTGGCATCCAACGCTCTCCGTTGAATGCGGTCTAGAGGGAGAAGCTGGTACTGAGAAGCCCCAGCCCATAGATGAGACTAGTACAAAATAAAGGATAACTTATCTACAACTTAACTAAATATTCTCTTCTGTTCCCTCGATTATCACTCATTTTGATAAAACAATTGAAATCGGATTATATCGCGTATATTATCTCATGCGAGTTCCCGATGTTTCGGAGGCTTTACAGCTTCTGTGCTTACGTGGTAGACTGAGAAATAATATATTTTTCTCTGACAAACTGTGTACAATTTGAATAAACTATCTACTTTGAGAAAACAAATAAAGGTATGTACACTAAGGGAAATTGAAATTCGTACCTTTATCGCTCTTGTCACAATGCCAATAAGGACTAAAAAAGGCATGTGTTTCAAATTTCCCTTACTGTACATGTCAGATGGGCCTAATGTGTCAACGGTACTTTACATCTGCTATGAGATCCTACGCTACACTACGTTTCGTTTATGTATGAACTTCACTGTAGGCAAACGACAAAAAGCAGAGCTGGCAGCATGGCCCGCCAGCACCCCGCACACCATACCGACAGGATTGATCACACGACGTGGTAGCAGACAGAGATGGTTGTCTAGCGTGTGGCAGAGAATATCGAACAAGGCACTCACCATGTCGACCAGCGCGATGTACAGGAACATGCCGGCGGCGGCGGCGAACAGCCAGCGCGTGGCGTTGGGCGCGTGGCCCGCCAGCACCCCGCACACCATACCGCCCAGACACAAAGCTGATGAGAGGATGTTGTAGCATACTGCACGTTTTACCGACATGCCCGCTTTGAGGAGGACTGCGAAGTCGCCTGGAATGGGGAAAGGAGTGTTTCAGAAAATTTCGAGTACTGGAAGTAAACATAATTCGACAATGTCGCATTCGTATTTGATGCAATTTTACAAGCTTTCTTTTAAATTTACATTTGTCTATACTATTATAAAGTTATAAAAATTGAATGTGGTACATTAAAAATAATTTAAAAATATATTGGAAGGGACTATCCGTCCGAACGGTCACTGAATCGAAATATATATTTTCTCAAACATGCTCGGAAATGTTTAGCTTTCTATTTGAAAATAGAATACGCAAAGAGCCTCATTTTTGCAATTTAAATAAAAAGTAAAAAATTCGCTACCTAGGGGAAAAATAAATGTATGGAAATCCGTTTTTGCCCGCTTCCATAACTTTTTAAAATTTCTTCGTGTACATAAATTGAAATGGACATAGGACAAATCCCATACAGCCACGACAACCACACGTTTAATTAAGCGTAGCTTCGTTCGTTAGACACTCGAAAATTTTGCCGATCTGATCAGATTGGCATTCATTTCTGACCATGTAGCGGCCGATTAGTCAGCTGATGGCATCGGTGACGTGTGAAGTACGTTTATGAGTTCGTGCAAGTATTTTTTTTTAATTTATTGTATAGATGTGAAAAGTCAGTTTAAAAAAGGCGGTAAAATTTATAAAATTAGATCATTGTATCGAGCGCATGTGCGTAAACAATTTTCACGTGAATGTTTTGGCCATATTTTTTAAACAATGAGTTCGAATTATGAGAGTACTTTTGATGGCACACCGCCTAATAAAAAGCAGAAGCGAATTTAGTTACGGAGAATTTGCTTCCTGTTAAATCAAGAGATAAATATAATAGTGTACGACCAATTTATGTTATGGAAAGTAAGCAAACATGCAAATTCATTTTCTGAAAGTGTGTTTTTAGCATATTTCAGTGAGCAATCCAAGAAGCCACCTACGTTATGGGCTATGTATTCTATGCTGAAGTTTACAGTTCATATCAAACACAATGTCAACATAAACGTATTTTTATTATTTCCTCGCATCATTTGAGAAAAGCACTATATATACCTCGGCGGAAACGGGGATTACCTGACTCGCATCTTTTGCAAGCCTCGCGATGCTCGGCTTGCAAAGCACCTCGTCAGGAAATCCCCTACTTTCCGGCCCTCGGCAATAATGTACTATTTTGTGTTCGTTTTTGTTTTGTTTTTGTAAGATGCAGGAGGAAACCTTGTTAACGGTCCTAACTATTAGTATGAAATTTGGTATGTAAATATCCTTATATCCTTTTGCCTTCCAAGTTTATATGTAGATAGGATTCACTGGTCGCCCAGGTTTTGAAATGTATATCATAATTCTTCTTAAATTCTCATACATAATGTTTGAAAGATTCCAAGCGTTCTGGATTAATTTATATATCCAGATCTAAGAAGATGTGAAAGAGATAATTAAAGTGTGATGAAATTAATCCAAACTCATTAGCTTACCTAACTCGTGCGGTAATTCGTGACACAACACAGCAATGGCCGTCGAAAACCCACCGGCGATGTTCGACGCGAAGGCAGCACCTGAGATACATTACAAGTAAATACAATTTCACGTTAACGACATTAAGAAAAGATGAAGAAACGACCGGTTTAGCTCAGCGGGGGTGACGTTGCCTGATAAGATAAGATATTTATTTCCTTAGAATAAGTAGCTACTCTAGTGTAATTATTTGTTATGTGACAATAGGTACTTTATGCTGCTATTTGTACTTTACATACTAGCATGAAAATATCTTAGATATTATTGTAATATATGATGGAAGGAAATCCTTCACACTATTTATAAATAGCATTTTTCATTAAGTAGCTGGATTAATTCATTTAGAGATAGCTCTTTTACACATTTGAGTAACTTGTTAAAAAAATTCGTGCACATGACTGACTATAATGCAGTTCTAGGAATATAGTTATGAACCAACCGTCCAGGATTCCGTTGGTTTCTAGTACAAACGCTTTCAGCTGTTTTAAACAAATACATATGCCTCTTTACAGACATGCAGATATATTTCCTGCTAAATACAATAGGATAGTTTCCTGAGTAAAAAAGTATTATTCTAATTAGACGGACTAATAATATTTTTTTCGGACACAAACCTATTGAATGACAGTTATAATAAACTATCTATATCAATTTTACAATGACAAGGTTCTATGCTCATCATTTTGCTGCGCCTACTGCACATACTAATTTGATACAGACTCACTTTTAAATTAGAACTCAAGTGTGTTTCCTTGAGTCCGTGAGGTCGCGCCGAACTGTCACGGAATGCCAACGAACTGACCCGGTTACGCACGGACCCTGACAAGGCCAATGTCATGGCGGCCTTTGGCATAATCAATGACAGTAATTATTATGCCATTGATGTCATGATTATTATGATTGGTGAGTTGTTACAGTGATATCTACTAGGTTGGGTTCCCCTTATGTGGCATAATCTCGATTGTCCGAATCATCATTCGGCCGAATTGATATTTTGGAATAATGCCGTTTTTTTAGAAACTGTACAATTTTCAGTTTTTAATTCATTATCCAGTTGTATACATTAGGTTAGGCTAGGTTTGTTTTATAAAAAATCTTGAAAAGTTTACAGTACAGAAAAAAAATGCATTATGCCAAATTATGAATTCGGCCAAATGATGATTCGGACGAAAAATACTATGAGTAAACAAGGGGAACCCTACTAGGTTATCGCTAATTTCTAGACCTATCCCTTTTTAGCGTCCTGAACCCAAAGAATTATAACGGAACTCTATTACTAAACCTCCGATTTCTGTCAGTCCATCTGTCTGTCTGTTTGCCACAGGGCTAAAATATTACTAAGAACAAAATAAGGTGGAGAAGGTACAGGGACCACACAAGATTTCTTGCCATCTTTTGCACGTCTTCTGTAGAAAACCCTTAGTGTGTGAGAGACTCCCAAACTAGTTTAAATTAACTGTAGTTTAAATTAAAGTTACATAAAATAACACAATTTCCTTTTCACCTCACTAGCCCGAAAAAGTCCCTTTTACAGCGCCAAATCTGCGTGGAAAAGTTCGTTTTATCCGCTAGCGTGGAAAAGTCATTTGAAGTTCGAACCTATATTTTGTTATGAGTGTGTTATTTAGGTTCATTATCAATAATTAAAATGAAAAGATAATTGGATTGTTATAATTTCATCGTTTTTCTTAAATCTCATATTTCCCTCGCTGTAGTGAGGTGAAAAGTTGTGTGATTCGCACGGCTGCAAAATTATTTGCCTTCTCGTGCCTTGAAAGCCTAGTTACTCTCAGGAATCTGTATTTGAACCTTTTTTACTATCAAATTTTAGATTCCTTTGCTGAAAAATTTTATTTTTTCCGCATAACCTTAATTTCTACGTGTTGTGTAAACCTATATCGATATAATATATTTATCTTTTTTTATCAGTCTATTTAATTAAGTGCCCACTGCCGGCCAAAGGCCTAGATCTCCACGACTCTCGATCCGATACCACCTCCGGCCTGCTTTTATTTTGTAAATAATGCTGAAATTTCCCCTTTTTGCGATGAATGATAGTGAGACATACATACCTATAGCCATCCCATCGGTGAAGTTATGTAGGCCGTCACCCATGATGACCATCCAAGCGACCGACGACATGCTGGAAGGCGGGGCGTGTACATGACCATGGGCGTGGGAGTGGCCATGGTGTGCTCTGGAGTGCTCCCTGAAATAAATGACACGTAATACGTAATGACAAGGTCATACAATGTAAAATATCCATCTATATATACAATAATAGTTGTCTGTAAAGTCGAATTACGGACGATAATACGAGGGCTGCTATTTATATATCCGGAAACCGGGATTACAATCTTCTTAAATAGCATATTTGACCGCCATGGTAAAATTTGAACTTTTTTAAGTATATAAGGTATATTTTTTCTTCCTTATTAACGCTCGTGTTTTGTTTTTGACGGGTTTTAAATGTCATCTCGCAGCAAGAATGGAACTCACTCGTGAAAATATTCGTGCTATGATTTATTATGATTTTCGGCGTGGTTTAACGCAACAACAGTGCATAGATCAACTAACTTCAACTTTTGGTGATGAAGCCCCATCTAAAACTACTGTGTATCACTGGTTTAGTGAGTTCAATCGTGGACGTAGTATGCTTACGGACGAAGTTAAGGCAGGTCGCCCGAAATCGGTCGTTGTACAACAAAATATCGAGGCTGTGCGAAAACTTATAATGGACGACCGACATGTTACGTACCGCGAGATAGAGGCGACTCTGGGTATTTCTATGACCAGCATTAATAGCATATTACATAATTATTTGGCTGTAAAAAAAATTTGTTCGCGTTGGATACCCCACAACTTAACAAATGAGCAAAAACATGCTCGCATCGAATGGTGCAATAAAATGTTAAAAAAATATAACCGTGGTGACTCAAAAGCCGTTTATAACATCTATACAGGTGACGAATCCTGGATCTATGCATACGATCCCGAAACGAAGCAACAATCAACGGTATGGGTGTTTCAAAATGAGCCGAACCCTACGAAAGTTACTCGTGCAAAAAGTACATTGAAACAAATGGTGGCCTGCTTCTTCGGTATTAATGGCCATGTAGCTACAGTGCCACTAGAAAACCGTAGAACGGTTAATTCAGAGTGGTACACGACCATTTGCTTACCGGAAGTATTTGAACAAATTCGTAAAACTAACCAGCGACGAAGAATCATTCTTCATCATGACAATGCCAGCTGTCATACGTCACGCGAAACAACTCTATTTTTGGAGGGTCAAAATGTGGAATTAACGGGTCATCCGCCGTACAGCCCTGACTTGGCACCCAACGATTTTTATTTATTTCCAAATATAAAGAATAAATTACGCGGTCAACGATTTTCGACCGCTGAAGATGCTGTCGACGCATTCAAACAACACGTTATGGAGGTACCTCAGGCGGAGTGGCAGAAGTGCTTTAAAAATTGGTTCACGCGAATGCAAAAGTGCATAGATCATCAAGGGGAATACTTTGAAAAACAATAAAACTATTTTCAGCCGTGTACGTTTGTTTGTTTTTTTGTTTCCGGATATATAAGTAGCAACCCTCGTATTAGATAACGTCATAGAAAACATTGATGAAAAATTGCATACTTTTATGAATGCACAAGCCGAACGCTTAGGCCGATCGTGCCTCTCTATCGCTTGTTCGCGCTCTCTTTTTTTTTCAATATTTATAAGAAAACCTGAACTACTGAATACAAGATTATGTTTATAATACATGCTCCTCTAGAAATGTAGAGGAACACTACAAAGAATTCCCCGAGAATCAGTTCCTATGTTCCTAATAAGATGGAACGGAGAATGAATAACGTCAAAATCTCCGCAGGCGAAGTAATGTTCGTAATACATATTACAAAGGTCACACTTCATACTAGAATCATTGATTCAAGAAAAAAATTAACAAGCAAGAGGCAGTATTTTGTTTAGAAAGTATGTGCGAAGTAGCAGGTAATTTCTAGTATTTATATCGTCTAAACAAAGACTATTCGAATTGGCAGGAATCCGAATGGCGTCAATAATGCGTTTGAAATAATGGACTTTATTCTGAAGTAGGCTGCAAGGGCACTTTTACAAGTCTGAGTCTACCAGCATTTTCCAGGAGGAGTCCACCGTTGAGAAGAACGCCAAAAGAAACTCAACAGTCAGTCATTTAGTTTTGTGAAATATTCTATAGGTACAGTAAGAGAAAAGAACACATACCTCAATATAACAGTGTAACTGTCACCATCCTTCAGATCCTTCGCACCATCCTCCTTATGTTTAATATTGTTCATTTCAACCACCGAGGCAGGCTCGGCCTTCAGCAGCCAGTCCTTCGCCGTGGGTTCCTCCTTGCCCTCAGGGTTGAGGGCATTGGAAGACACCACGCTAACAGAATTATTCTGCTTCTTAGCTTTAGGGCTTGGTGGTATCTGACCATCACGTAAATGGTGATCGTCATGGGTGTCAGTGTCAATTTCATCATAGCAATATGGATATTCTGAATACTTATGTTTACAGGTTTTCGTTGTAGGGTCCTTCTTTTCGTCTTTTTTGAAGATTTTCAATAGAGTATTTGAGGTGGAGTTGGTTATAGGCGCTTTGGAGCCGCCAGAGCAACCACCAACCGTCTCATCTTTCAAGACTCGGACTCTTGAGGGAAGTTTGTCGTCTTCCAGCTTTTGACGCCTCTTTCTCCATTCGACGACGACTGTGAGCCCCTTTTCGGTAAAATAGAAGAACACCACACCCATCATGGCAGCCAAGCCCTTCCACATCCCATCGTTATGCGATGATGGTGACGCTTCCAAAGAATTTTCATGGTCGTGCTCGTGTGGACTCATTGCGTGGGGCATCAAGTGTAACAATGCGTCACCACAAAGAGTTCCAACAGCTAAAGCCACTAAGAACTGCAGTAGATGATTGTAATAAGTCTTGTGCATTATTGGGATCACTGCTACGCCCAGAAGACCGCACGCACTGATGGCAGTTATGCTCAAGAACGAATACAGCCAAACGGCCAACATGTTGTTATTTTTACCCTTGTTTTCTTTAAGTTCTATCACAGATTTGGGACTATTCACGTGTACTTTAGTGTGTTTGATACAATCACGACTTCTTTCGTCTTTTCCGAGTTTCTGATAGAGGAGTATAGGACAGACTTCACGTAATGTGTCTTCCGTTATTAGTACGTCGTGGTCATGGCTTGGGTCTGTGTGTTTGTGGTCGTGTTCGTCCGTGTTTAGGCCATTATTCACGGCTGTTACCAGTTCTGAACTGTTTAGGCACTGGAAGAAAGAAATGAGTTCAAAACATTTTCAAAAACTCCCATAGTTGGTAGATCAACTAAGGAATTAATTACAGTATATTCCAGCAGAATGCTGCTTACGTGACGTAATTCTCTTGATATTTTAACAATGCTAGGATGCCAATTTATGTTATGAGAATATTTCATAACTTGGCTTTCGATTTCGTATTAACAGTGCATTCTGGGGTTTTACGTTTCCATAGACGTTACGTAAGCGATACTAACAAGGACAAATATGATAAGATAATACTCACATAAGCAGACTCGTACACCGAAGGCGCATTCTTCCTCTCATACCCTCCCGCCACCAGCTTCGAAAGCTCCAACGCTCCAAGCATATTATTAAACCCTGTCAAATTCATCGTCATCCCATTCCCATCCCCATATTCCCTGAATATCTCCCCGATATAAGTGTCTGAGACCTCATCTAGATGCCTTTTAGGCCGACCCTGTCTGATCTTCTGTAGTTTATGATTGTACCGCTCTCTAGATTCTAGCTTTCGTCTCTCTGTCAAGTCTAGTGCTAGATTGTAGTCGTGTGCCTTGGGTTCGTATGTGCGTATGTCTTGTGCGTCCACGTGTGCGCCGCACGTGTGCGCGGCGCATAGGAGGCAGAACATGCATACTGTTACGAAGTGGTGAGACATTTTGAGCTTATACTAGTGTTGGCTTAGTCTAAATGTTCCATTAGTCGTCACAAACGAGATCTGTGGACAAAGAAAAATACACGTCAGTTAAAATTACTACTGGAAATCGTTGTAGCATCTGACAGAAGAGTAGGCAGAAGACGGGGATTGTGTAATTCTACACATTCTGACTTTGAACTGGGTAGGTAAGGTTAGGCTAGACCTCCTTACTATTAATCAGGTTCATTAGGGGGAGCGCGAACCCACGGAAGGGAATGCCACGCGCAGCCACTTAGAGCAGGGTTGGAACGCAGTGTGCAAGGCATAACGCGGGGGTGGGTTGAACCAGTTCAACCTAAATTAAGGCGTGGGAGAGCTAGAGAAAAAAACATAATAGGGAATATTGGACTAGATACCCCGCCGGCGGGGTAATCATAGTCACCATCACTTGGCTCGGTACTCATTTTAGGGTTCCGTACCCAAAGGGTAAAACGGGACCCTATTGCTAAGACTGTCTATCTGTCTGTCCGTCAGTCACCAGGTTGTATCTCATGAACGGTGATAGCTAGACAGTAGACATTTTCACAGATGATGTATTTCTGTTGCCGCTATAACAACAAATAGTAAACACAGTATAATTTTTTTCTACGTCAGTAACCAATATAAAATGATCGAACACCGAGTACATTTTACTTAGGAGTAGGGCTCTGCTAACACTGGATTTTCATAGATACGGTTTTTATAGGTTTATCCCTCGGTTTTACCTACGGGGCCAATGTATATATTGCCCCTTTGGGAACCTCTTCCTCTAATTATTCCATTGCTTTGTTGTTACGAGACAAAGATAAACCAACACACACATTTTTTTAAATATGAGTAATGAAGAGGAAGCAAAGATATGAATGTTAAAAAGTATAATCGGTAAACGTTTATACAAAGTTAAGGAGCCGCTCACAAAGTAATTTCGCTAAACGCCACCATACAATGTACCGATAATAACTTTCTGATGAAGCAATTGAGAGTTATCGCGTCGAATTGATGGCAATTGGCCGCCCAGCTGTGCCAACTGTATGAAGTTAGGGCTTTGCTTTCGCAAGGTTGTAACAATTGTGCACATTTTACACCGACTTCAGAGGCCTTTAAGCACAGATTTTAATAGGGATGTTGCCTGATCTCAAAATTAGTAAAAAATATATAAGATCCTGATAATGAGCTTTTATTATGAGCCTTTAAAGTGGGGTGGGAAAGTCCATTTTTAAAGTTAAAAAATATTAATAATACCATTGAATAAATAAATATTACAGGCCAATTTTTACACAAATCAAACTAATCCCATGGCAAGCACAATAAGGCTTGTGTTATGAGTACTTAGACGACGATATTATCAGCTACTACTTAAGCGCATCTTCGTACGAATGGTACTTCATAATTGTATGTTTTAGTATTTTTTTATGTTTATTATGTGATAACTTAGTTAACTGTGCACTGATTAGGAAAATTCATTGTTTAAGAAAATATTGGGAATATAAGGGGCAAGATTTTCGAGTTCGCTGAGAATATGATAACAAGAGGGTTTCCATACTTTTAAAATTAAGTACTTAAATAGTTTTTATAGAAAAACTAGGCTAATAGGCTAAGCCTTGTACTAAATAGGCAAGTAAAGTAGGATTATAAATTGTGAAATGCATCCGACGAATTGATTTTATACACTTGGAGCCAAATAATTATTAAATAATTAAGCATGTATCTGCATCATAAATTCACATCAGCGACGGATTAATACGTCACGTGATGGAATAATTCGTCACGCACACATTCCATCTTTATTACCGTCAAATGTAAATATAAACAACGGTTTTTACTGAGAGCTAATGTAGGTGGCTGAAGGATTAAACCTGAGACTGGTAGTCAAACATGCAAAGATTATAAACGGTACTTCTGATTGAATCGTTTTTTATAGCCTAACCAAATATAAAAATAATACTAATAAATAAACATCAGGGACAATCTTACACATATCGACCCAGCCCCAAACTAAGTAAAGCTTGTACTATGGGTACTAGGCGACGATATACATAATATATAGATAAATTATAATACTTAAATACATAGAAAACATCCAAGACCCAGAAACAAACATTCGTGCCCATCACACAAACACTTGCCCTGACCGGGATTCGAACCCGGGACCGCCAGCTTCGTAGGCCGTTGTACAACCCACTGAGCCAAACGTGTCGTCTTCAACCTTAAGACAACGAAAAAGACGTTGGTGGGCGTTAATTTATGAAAATTAATAGTTCTATTCCCACTTACTACTTATATTTTGCCTTTACTTATACATATCGTTATTTCGGCTAAAATAAATTATGCGTAAGTATATTATTACAAAAAAAAATGCTATGCAACACTGAACCTAGAACCCAATAGTTTATAGTTGTTTAATAAAATATCGGAAAATTTTAAGGGTCCAGGCAGATGAATGATCATGGCAACACAAGCGCTGCTATCACTTTTTTCAAGTTTTGTTACAATAGTAGAGATGCAGCGAATATTCGGCCACTATTCGGTATTCGGCCTATTCGGCCGAATAGTAAATTAAGAAGTTAATTGTCATTTTTCTACGCGCAGCACGAACAATTTTAAGTAATTGCGAGTCTCTCTTACTAGAAGCAACACAAAAAGCACTAGGAACTCACGCATTCATTTTTTTTTTGCGTAGTGCCGCAGTAACTTCACTCATCGCGAGCAAAATTTCGACTGCATTGACGTAAAAGATTGCGTTTCTGCCTACAATTAGTGACAAGTTACAACCTGCACGGCGCGCAGCACACGTACGTTCCTTATTTACTCCACTGTAGGTAAAATCGACGGCCGAATATTCCGAACTTAAAATTACGACTACGCCGAACATTTGGTATTCGGTATCCGGCCAAACGTTTATTCGCTGTATCTCTAGACAATAGCATTGCTGTGCTTACATCAATCTGACGTGGCGAAGTCATACGTCACGTCGGTGTCAAGTGGAACGTATTTGCGATTCACGACGGCAATCGCGCCGCGACATCCATTAGTTGCGCCCAACTGACTAAAAACTAAACACTTTTTCGTCGCACCCGACCGTGACTGAAGTTGATATTGTTTTTTACCGATTATTTCCCTTAGTTTAGACTCTCAGACAAACAGATATCGAAGAGTATGGAATAGACAATTTCTACTAAGTACTAACGCTTGAGGTTAGTGGCCTGAGATTTGTCGAAGCATTTGCCATTGTTGATGTCTTTTGTACTACAATATAGCAAGGACAAAATATGGAGTAAAACTTAAAACACGAATACCTTTTTACACATGTCATCTATCTATAGTATTATAATATAAAGTTGTAAAAACAAAATGTCTGTACATTGAAGATATAAAAAAAAAGAACGGACTATTGGGAGATCACAGAATCGAAATGTATATATATTTTTTGTATATTTGTACGTATCGTTGTGGTTTCATCAGGTCAAATCGGCTAAATGGATTTCAACTATTTTCGGTACACGGGTAGCTGGGTATCCACAGATGGTTATAGGATACTTTTTACCCGACTACGATGATGAAAAAAGAGGGATAATGACTTTTTCTCCTCCATGAACGAAGTTGCCGAGGTGCCGAAGGTGCCCTGTAGTATTTATTAAATCAAATAATTTCGTACGGTATAAGGACTCCATATTAGGTGTATCTATCCAAATTCTTGTAAATAGTTGTAAAAATGAATATTAAATATATTTACAGCTGAATGAATAAACATATGCTTAAGAATGACATTGTCAATTGCGAAAACTGACAATGAAATGCACCTGCCAGGTGTCGGCATTGATCTTTATTTATTTACATACATTATTTTTATTTGTTAGTTGCAAAGTGTCCAACTCATTCGTTTCCAAGCCGAAGTAATTATAACTTACGTTTACACATAGGCCAGCATGAAAAAAAACCCTGTATGTACCGTGTAATAAAAGACTAATAAATTGTTAAAAAGTAATAATATCAGATCCTCCCCGCTCATAAAAATACATACACCAATACAATGTCACAAAAAAAATCTTTTTTATCAAAATTTATAAGTAAGTACTCTTGATTTTGAGCACAACGAAACCAAAAAATCCATAAATCTGAGACAACAAGCACGGTTTATTGAAAATGCCCATGCAGTAGATACGAGTTTATCATCAGCCATCAGATTTTTTTTTTTACAAAATATTATAGCCCATGTCACTCCCACGACCAAGACGATACAATCGACACTTAACCATGATGCCGTTTAGGCTGTATCAGCGTGTCAAAGAAATACAGATTTATATGACTTTAAAGTTGAAAAAATTAAATGTCTGTACATTGAAGATATTTAAAAAAAAAATAGTGAAATTGCCTACTTTTTTCATGTTTCATGTTTGTTGCTTCATAACGCCAAAACGGCTAAAGGGGGTCTCAACTATTTTCGGTACATGGGTGGCTGCGCATTCACAGATGGTTACAGGATACTTTTCACTCGACTACGCTGAAGAAAAAAGAGGACTATGATTTTTTTTCCTCCGCTTACGAAGTTGCGGGACCTTCTAGTAATAAATACATAAGCAGTGAGCACTTTAACATCACATAGCCCCGACCAAACGAAAAATATACGAATCAGCGTCAATTATCAAAACAGCGGTGAAAATCGATACCCGAACAGCCTTGGCAGTTTTAAACTAGATACCTATGCTGGCGTCTCAACCCATTAGGGCATTAAAAAATACCGCATCGTACCGATCGTACCATGCGGGTGAAATTTACATAATATATGAACGCGGTTCGTTTCTCGTCTAAGTAATCTTATACATGCAAAGAGTTTCATTTAAATGTAAACAATGTACATTGTAGATGATAGCTGTATGATTTTTGATTAATCAAAGACGAACGGAGTGTAGTCGGGTGATTTGTATGCGATTTAATTTCGAAAATGTATTTTTAACCGACTTCCAAAAAAAGGAAGCTAGGCAAAGGAAGGTAGGCACCAGATCTATGTAATAAAATAATGTATCCTAGCCGTGTTTGGGCTTGTTCGAATCGTCACGAGATACACTTTTAAGTAACGATTAACTAAAAAGTGTAAAATAAATAAACTTTTAAACAAAAAAATAAAACCGACTCCAAAAAAAACTAAAAAGTAAAAAATAAAAAATAACGCCATAAGTCAGTTTCCTCAAATTACTTACAAGTAACCGTTTGTATACTCAATCTATACAGTATATACAATTAATGTTATTTTGGAGTCGGTGCCATCGTGTCACAACTTACTAAAATCGTCAATTTTCAATATTTTACACATTCTTTATATGGCACCGACGCCAAAATAAGATTAATTGCATATACTGTATAGATTAAGTATACAAACGGTTACTTGTAAGTAATTTGAGGAAACTGAATTATGGCGTTATTTTTTACTTTTTAGTTTTTTTTGGAGTCGGTTTTATTTTTTTGTTTCATTATTAGCATAGGTACAATACTCAAAACGAACTGTCGCACGTCCTCACTTGCGTGGTCTTAACAGGTGTGAAAGAGATTATGATCTCGGTCGCCAGTTCGTTTTGCGTTGATTATAGAAGGAGTTCGCGTAAGAGAAAAAGACCTTAACTCTCTTTTTTTATTTAATTTGATTACTAAAGTGCATTAAGGTCTTTTGATCGCGAAGTCACCACGTATTTTTCCAAGTGTTGTACCGCTCTATTGACAGACATCAAAGTGACAGCTACCACTCACTAAAGCCATCCTATGTAAGTAAAATAATCGTTACCATTTTATTAAAAGGGATACTTAATTGCTTAATGTCAACCACAAACTTGACACACCTGGCTCCGGTTATTTTTGAGGGCATAGTGGTACCCTTTGGATCGAAGGTGAAAATTCTGGGGCTAGTCCTTGACTATGGCCTTAATTGGGACCCTCAGGCGTCTTACGTGTGTCGTAGGGTCACCAACACTCTGAGATCATTGTATAGACTGAAGCATTTCCTGCCGGTAAGTACAAAGACACTTCTCATTCAAACTCTCGTGCTACCTGTTATTGATTATGGTGATGTGTGCTATACGAACGTTACGCAGGCTTTGCTGGACAGGCTAGACCGCCTCCTGAACAACTGCATCAGATTTATTTTCGGACTCCGCAAATACGACCATGTATCTGCTTACCGACGACAGCTTAAGCGGCTTCTTATTAGAGAGCGCAGAACTTTTAAAATTCTATGTACGCTTTTCACCATATTATATGATCCAGCTGCAACCGATTATCTAGGTTCTAGGTTTCAGTTTGTCACGGCCCGCCCGGGCTGTGAGCTCCGTTCCTCCCGTACACTCAAACTCTACATTCCTCCTCATTGCTCTGGTACCATGTCCAACTCCTTCACCGTACAGGCAATTAGTCTATGGAACGCCTTTCCCCTCAGTATACGACAAGCTCAGAGTAAATTCTCCTTCAAGTGTAAGTTGCGCAAGCATCTCTTGGGAAATCTTCAAGATTAAGAGTCTTCATAGTAGTTTAGAAGCATGTACCTATATGTATGTATATATATCTATGTATATGTGTATCATGTTTATATATATTATGTATAGTTTGTATACTATGTAACTTGGGTGTCTCGCCCATGTAATTATTATTTTGTACAAGTCTGATACCGATATCCCGCACCAATAATTTCTCTGTCTAGCTGACTGGTAGAGAATACCTTTATGGCATTAAGTCCGCCATTTGTACTTTCTTGTATTGTGCAATAAAGTTTAAATAAATAAATACTTTTCATAGACAAGCGAAAGTTATGCAAGTTTTATATGCAAAAATCAACCAAACATTTTTTTTGTTGAAATTGACTCGGGTTCACATATTTTTCACTAATATGTGAACCCGATCACATATTTTTCACTCCAAATGACCTGAGGAATATGTGGTTAAAATCTTGCGCATTCCTTACGAGACACCTTGTATATATATATATATATATTATTAATTCTCTATCATTTCTTCTTTAACTTTAAATTTGAACAAGAAATCAATTAGGACCACTTTTACGCAGTCCAGAGGTAAAGAATTTAACTCCTGTCAGATTCATACCAGAACTGTCAGATTAACTCTAGGTTCAAATTATGGCGCAAGCCGGCCTAAAACACGGAATAAATAATACTGTACGAAACGGTTCCGGTACCTTCCGCTTATGGAAGTCTTTAAATAGATCGGCCCTGCGAAATCGATGCCGGCAGCCTTGGAGGCATGCATTAAAGCTTCACGTCTGCATAGTGTTGTGTAACCTTTATTAACAGAGGTCGGAATATGTAGTGGCTATTTAGGCCCTCAAAAATGTGCCTCAAAAAACAGGTGCTGGCTCCTAGCTCGGGCTGCCATATTCAGTCGCCTGCTGCTGCTGTCTTCGATTCAAAATCAAAATAAATAAATATCAGGGACATCCTCACCTACACAAACCGACCTAGTACCAAAATAAGCAAAGCTTATACTTTTGGGTACTAGGCGACGATGTACATAATATATAGATAAATTATAATACATAGAAAACATCCAAGACCCAGGAACAAACATTCGTGCTCATCACACAAACACTTGGCCGGGACTCGAACCCGACCGCTAGCTTCGTAGGCCGTTGTACAATCCACTGCGCCATTCGTGTCGTCAAAAACATAAGGTAGGCGGCAGATCGACATAAGATACGAGCAGGTGGCGTAGCTACCGGAGGGCTGGACGGTGCCGGTCACCAGGGCTTCCAAGGTCTCAGAGGCCCTTGGCTCTCGACCAACAAACCTCAGGCCCTGGTCCCAGGGCGAGGAAGCAATTAGCAATCAGCGATTTTCTCGCCCACGAAACGAACAAAAGATATAGATCCTGTGTTAGTAAAGAGATACATATGTTAATAGTTCATCGCTGGCTGTTCACACTGCAGGCGAGAACTCTCTCATATACTTATCTCTTTTATTGACACGGAGTCTATGTCTATAGTGCTTTTCTTGAGCGAGTTGGGCGAGAAAATAGTCGATAGTTGCTCGCTTTCTCGCCGGCGGTGGAACTAGTGCCTCAAACTGACATGGGGTCCCAATCTTTTCATTGGCACCGGGGTTCTTGCTTAGTTAGCTACGCTAATGGGATATGAGGAGAGGTCGGAATACGTAGTGCCTATTTATCTATACTTCGCGGGTGGACTTAATTAAGAGTGGTTAAAACCACCAAAAATATTAATTGATATTTATTGCTGGATTTCCCGGATTAGTTGATTATTTCTAGTAAATCACTCAAGTCAGAACTTTCCAAAAAAACGCTCCATGCCAGAGCCTGGAAACGTGTGAGGTTACGCGTTCCTACCTTGTCTGGGGAATAAAGAACTTTGTTCTGCAGCTATGTTTAAGCTTGCGTTTATCGAAACGGTTGCATAACAAAAGTTACCATAAATTTCATGGGTTGTTCAATGGTATTATAGTTATTAATATTTTCATCCTTTAAAAATGGACTTTCCCACCCAACTTTAAAGGCTCATAAAATAAGCTACACGCAAGTTATCGAATTCAATTTCTTTTAAGTTTTCTATCATACTACCATTTCGCATCAAAATTTTATTTTTATTTGAGGTCAGTTAGCCATTTTTTCTAAATAACTCTTATCTATTACAATATTACTACTTAAACTATCTTAAATATGTGTTTTAAGTATAAACTCCATGCGTAGTTCTCCAAGAACACATTTTAACTTATATAAGTAAAAATGTAATTAGAAGAAATCTGATTATTACGGCTTACTTGTCGACAGTGGTCTCCTCTTGGGAAATGCCGTAGAGTCAGACTTGTAAAAGTGGCCTTGCAGCCTACTTATAGAATAAAAATCATTATTTCATTTCATTACGTACTTTAACTACTTTCGAAATGCAGTAATTTACTTAATTTGTCAGCTATGACTGAAGAAAATTGGTTAAACCGTTACAAGAAAGGAAGAAAGTTTTTGTGAGCTCAGAAAAAGCTCTCTTCTTAGTATGGAGGCTTTATCGGTTTAATGATTATTTGTAAAAAAGATGTTGTCATAATCGATTATGAAGACATCTTTTTCTAATCAACACTAACGCTGCCGTTAGAGATAACCAAACGGCGGGGACAGATAATGACTATACAGGGTGGAAAAAATCCCTGGAGGAAACTTTTTTTCATGTTACCTTAAGAGTCCCCGGCAAGCTCGGCTGAATTTCACCTTCCCATACGAACGGAATTTCGTTCTCGTTTTAAAACTACGCCTTGGATTGTATCGTAACTTTGCATATACAATGAAATAAGGTATATCTAGGCCTGTAATTAGTTTATATGGCTCCAGTTTATAAAACAAACGAAATACAGCAAAAACATGTTTTGTATGAAAAACTTAAACTCGCTTTTTTTTCTTCGGTGTCTGAAGCTACATTAACTAATTACAGGCCCGCATATACCTTAACTTATTCTAAGTGCAAAGTTTCAGAGGAAACTAGCTAGTCGTTTTAAAATGAGAGCGTAACTATGTTTGTATGGAGATTAAATTCTTAAAATAGTATGACTAGTGTGGCGTCCATATAAGCCGACTCCCACCGCGTTGTCCAAGGAAAGGCTTATCACCTTCATTGCGGTATCGGGTTATTGGCCCTGATAAAAGTACAAGTTAACTTAATTGCCGCAGTGAAACACCGTTTTCTTTAAATATGAGTAAATGAATACGCATCCCTTGTCATTTTCCTGACGCCACGCCTCTGGATAGTATCCTACCATTTCATCAACAACTTTCTCCCCTGAATCCATATAGTTTTAATCATTTTTGAAAAGATCATCATGCAGAAGCAGTTAGGTTAGGTTTGGTTTATAACAATCCGATTTTTAGAACAATTTCAGGAGAAATGCTTTCGATGATATTTGTGGATAAAATGAAGTATTCGATGAATCTTTTTTTCATAAGCATACCATCGAAAGCATTTTTTCTGAAACCTTTGATAATTTGGGATTGTCATAAAACAAACCTAACTGCAACATGGTGATCTTTTCAAAAATCATGAAAATTTAATGGTTTCATGAGTAAAAGTTGTCGATGTATTCATGTAAGGAAAATTAAAATAATATTTCCTTAAGTAAAATGACCTGTCTTAAGGATTTAAGGTAGTTTCCCTCCAAGGCCCGTAGATTTTTTTCACCCTGTATAATCAAGACATGTTGTAATAATCAATTATAAGGACATGTTTTTCTAATCAATACTAACGCCGCCTTTATGATAGCATCGATTTCAGTGCAATACAGTTACAGATAACCAACCGGCGCGGACAGATAATCATTATCTATCTATGTGTTTAATCAATCTATTTGTTCCGCAATGATTGTGGTAGGATTTGATTTGGAGAAATATAGTTTGTTTGATTAAATACAACTTTTTGACGTGATAACGTCTTATAAATTGATGAACGCCGGCTGCACGCACGATAAAGCATGACTCATTGTCACGTTCCGCCTGAGCCGAGCGTGCAAGCGAGAGCGCGGAACAAGCGATAGAAAGGCACGATCTGGCCGTTCGGCTTGTGAATTCATAAAAGTATGTCGTTGTGGCTTCATCACGTCAAAACGGCTAAACGGATTTTATCTATTTTTGGTACAAGGGGCATCCACAGATGTTTACAGGTTACTCTTAACTCGATTCCCTTAAAAAAAGTGGGTTATGTTTTTCTCCTCCGCTGACGAACTTGCGCAACTTCTACTAACTTATAACGCCGTAACAATCAAGGACTAACGTCGTTATTGTTACTATCACTGTGTCTGATACGCAGTGATAACAAAATGATACAGTCGGTAGCGGAAAGGTGTGTCTTATCTTTATACGTGTTGAGATGTTTCGAAACTGAAATCTTTAGAGGAGGTATAGGCTCAATAAACTTTATTCTGTACCCGTTGCCATGGTTACGCGGTCTCCTGAGTCACTCTTTAACACTAAGATTTAAAACAATATAAAGACAACAAAAATATTTTTGTCTAGCCAATATATAATGTTGCCTGCGAAGCTGACGGTCCTGGGTTCAAATCCCAGTGTAGGACAAATATTTGTGTAATGAGCTTAAATATTTGTTCCTGATTCTTGGATGTTTTCTACGTATATAAGTAAATATATCTATTAAAAAAATTGTCGTCTCGTACTGCAAGTTAAATACAAGCTTGTAATAAAAGCTGGTAAAAAAGTTGTCTTGAGCATTATACAATGCTTATTGCAGTATGCACCTTTGACGTCTGCTTCTGTTATCATGACATCACATAATGGCGGTTATCGTTTAGACAGTTAAAAAGCAAATTTTATAGTTATTGTAAAAAAGCGTAACCGCCGAAATTACGCAATTTTTTTAAATATGTTAAATTTTAGGGGAAAAGATTCATACGACCTACATCTAACATTATCTCACTAAGCCATTGGAAACGGTGTTACTATTTATTATTTGTTTTATCGTTTCCTGTCTGACTGTACCTCGATAAGATAACAATCTTAACATGACCGGTGAATGTTATTGAGAACGATGCTCCTGTCATTTAAAGAAAACATGATAAACGGAATAAATCTATGTGACCCTTTGTTATTCTATAACAGAAAAATAAATCATAAAATAAATGTCTCATTAAATAAACACGTTTTGAAATAAAACAATTTAACGGATTTTATCGCGTATATTCTCTCATTTTAGTTCCCGACGTTTCGGAAGCTTTCCAGCTTTCCATGGTCACGGGTGGACTGAGAATAGATGTATTCTGTCAAAGTTACAATTAAAAAGTGTGTTAAAGTTAAAATCCTTTAAATTGTTTTATTTCAATGAGTAATAATCGCGGAAACAGAAGAAAATATTATAAACACCTTTTCTTTATTTTTTCTTTTTCATTTTACGTCTTTTTCATTTATCGTCGCATCGCGATTTTTTTACTCCAATTTTATAATATTATCTAAGATACTACTCGTATATTCATCGTTTATATATTTACAGACGACACGTTTGGCTCAGTGGGTTGTACAACGGCCTACGAAGCCGGCGGTCCGGGGTTCAAATGCCGGCCATGGCAAGTGTTTGTGTGATGAGCACGATATTTGTTCCTGGATCTTGTATGTTTTCTGTGTATTTAAGTATTATAATTTATCTATATTTTATGTATATCGTCGCCTAGTACCCATAGTACAAGCTTTGCTTAGTTTGGTACTAGGTCGATTTGTGTAAGATTGTCCCTGATATTTATTTATTATTTATTGCTATGGTTGTCTTCTGAGTCACTCTTTGATACACGATTTTAAACGATGGGTTTCCTGAAATTTCCACGTTATCACAACCGAGGACAAAGCTAGTAATGTCATTATGTCAGAATATATCATAATAAGAGTAAATAAAGCAAAAAAGAAGTTATGGTTGCAATGATGGAGCGCGAGGCGCAAACTTCACAACTCTAAAACGATCTTTATAGACCACAAGAGAAAAAGAGACAAAAAAAGATGCAAAATTATAGGCCTAACGCATAACTAAGTCTGTACCTGAGGAATGGGAGGGGTACGGGAGGGGTGTGTTTACTGTCAAACGACGCGTAACTTCAGTCGGGCGTCAGGCTTGTATAGCGAGACAGGACACGTTATGTCACGTCACTTGTCACCCCTCCCGTACCGCTCGCATACCTCAGGAACAGACTCAGTTAAGCGTTAAACCTGTAGTAATGACTATGTCAAAGTCTTACCACAAACTAGAGCCTCCGTAGACGGTGGAACAATGTAACAATCGTTATAACGCGCTGAAACCTAACGAATGACTCAACATAACGCATAACTCCACTATACCACGTCGGTCAAATAGCACAACGCACAATCAACCAAAACTCCGCGATATCAAAGTCTAAATTAATTTAGAACGCCACAATACGATGTATGTTAATAGAACTCATTATCATTTCAATTTAAGCTGTAAATTTGATTCATACAGTTGATATTGGTTTGGTTTACCGTTCTTGTGATATCAGAAGTGAAAACGAGCTGAAATGCACCTTAACGATTAGCTTATGAGGTCAGTTTCAGTCTGCGCAGTTGTAGTTGCGCTTGCGCATGAAAGATGACGTCACGGCATATTTATAGCATCGTGAGTCGAGTTTTCGTTTAACGGCGCGATTGCGTCGTTATACGATGAAGGATTTGTATGGGAAATGGCGATTTTCGTGGTATTTGGACTTTATACTGTGGGATTTTTGTATGAGGATATGTGGTTGTTGTAATGATATGCATTTGATTATTATTAGGGCAAATAGGTGTAAAAATAAATAATGACCCAAACAAGTTTATTTTCAAATTCTCATTATTTTTCGTACTACATAATCAAAGGAGGATAGGGAGATTTGTATGGACATCGGCCCTGGAACCAATGAGAATAAGTGATTTTCCATCAGAAAGGTTTTTTTAAGAATAAGAATATAGATTCTTAGTGAAGAAATTCACTTTAAAAATCACGAAGATCGTGATAGTAAAACATCAAGATTTTTATAGAAAAATAAAGTTTTTTTATTTAAGTCAAATCTCCATGTATTTTTTTATTTTTTCATTTTTCCACATCTATAGCGCAATCGCAATACCATGATCGCTTCACCCAAAATGCTAACATATTTACGATCACTGATCATTAATAACCTTGGCTGGTCGTTATACGCTATCGACGTTATAAGGAAGGAAATGTATGAAATCATACATTCGTGGTCTGAAAACGCGTGATTTAGTGGAGTAAGCATAATGAAATACAAATGTATTGTTTTCACAAACAAATTTTAAATGGTACAGTCAGCATCAAATAGTCTGCAGCATCTTAAGCGCCAAATAAATCGCGACACATCTTTATTCTAATGGGCATAAAGATACGTGCTGATATCTTTGACGACTGGTTTAGCTCAGTGGGAGTAATGTTGCCTGCGAAGCTGAAGGTCCTGGGTTCAAATCCCGGTAAGGGAAAAGATTTGTGTGATGGTGATGAGTATAGATATTTGTTCCTGAATCTTGGATGTTTTCTATGTATATAAGTAAATTTATCTAATAAATATATCATCATCTAGTACTCATAACACAAGCCTTATTGAGCTTACCATGAGACTAGTTCGATTTGTGTAAAAATTGTCCTATAATATTTATTATTTAATGCTATTTGATGCCGACTTTACTATTTGGGTTTAAAGCCTGATGCTTGGCGTGTGTAAGGGTCTATTCACATGGACGTTCAAGGAATTTAATTTGTGTACCATTTCGCACCCTGTCATAGTGACATTGATACGGAATCTCTATCGGCTTTCATATTGATTTTAACTGTGACAAGGTACGAAATGGTATATGAATTACATTCCTTGACTGCACCACAAGTACGCCACAAAGCTGGCGAAGCAGTGGTGACCGACCACACGGTTGCGTTTGGCGGCGAAATGTGGTCCGTGTGAATATAGCTATTTATATGAATAAACTAGAAGGCGCCCGCAACTTCGTTCGCGGAGGAGAAAAAGTCATAACACCTCTTTTTTCGCCAGCGTAGTCGGGTAAAAAGTATCCCATAACCATCTGGAGATACCCAGCTACCCGTGTACCAAAAATTGTTGAAATATGTTTATCCGACTTGGCGTGATGAAGCCACAACGACATACAAAAAATAAATATAAAAAATATTTTTCTTTTTAATGACCTCCAAATAGTACGGACTATTTGGAGTTACTATTTTTTTACTACTTAATATTTTTTATGAAAATATCTTCAATGTACAGACATTTCATTTTTACAACTTTATAATAGTATAGACTATCGTCAAAACACGTGGTTGTCGTTGTGTGGTTGTGGTATGCCCACGCCTCACGTCAGGAAAATTACAAGGGCCTAAGCGTATTCTTTTACCCATATTTATAGAAAAAGGTGGTTATAAGCCTTTCCTTGGGCAACACGGTGGGAATCGGCTTATATCGACGCCACCGTTTAGACGTTTTGGCGTGATGAAGCCACAAAACGATGCATACAAACATGAAAAAAAAACAGTTGCCTTTAAATACTCCGTATCGCTTATTTTGTTTTAAATATCTTTAATGTAATAATTATTACGACTGTATAATAGTATAGATTCAAAAAATTCTTCATCCGACTGCTGGTGAACAATATTGAGATGTATCTCTTCGAAATAAGCTTGAATCTTCAATGATACAGTGTAGGTATTCGCACAGTATTGCTTGAGAAATATTCTAGATTAGAATCAGAGCCTCTGTTTGTTTTATTTTTAGTATATAAAGATAATATTGATTTATGATTATGACTCGCTCGAGCATAACTTTGTGGATGAAAAAAGAGAAGTTATGCCAAGTCAAGGACCATTAAAACAAGAGGACTGTCATCTGCCATACCTACTCAGGTTCGTGCACCGGTCGTAAGGAGATATTCTGGCAAAAAGTAGATGGCGCTCTAAAATTAAACATTTGCCGGTCTTATAGCCGTACAGTCAGCGTCAAATAGTCTGTAGTTTCCAAATCGCCAAATATATCGTCACACAACTTTATGCCCATAAGAATAAAGATCTGTTGCGAGATTTTTGGCATTTTATGATGACTATTTCACGCTGACTGTACAAAGAAACATTGTGCAGTAACAGTTAGTTCGTAAACAGCCTATAATCAATAAATCGTATCATTTAAATAATGTGACACGCTTGCAATGTTGAATAATTGTAAATAATAATTCTTTTACATAGATGGCGTTGTACATATATGAAGATGGTCAGTCCTCTTGTTTTAATGGTGTTTGTGTCAAGTTAAAAATATTGTAATGACGGCACGTTTTGCTCAGTTGGTTGCACAACGGCGTAGGAAGCTGGCGGTCTCGGATTCGAATCCCGGCCGTGGCAAGTGTTTGTGTGATGAGCACTAATGTTTGTCCCTGGGGTCCTGAATGTATTCCATGTATTTAAGTATTACAATTTATCTATATAGGGAAGAGTCGGCGATATCGTACCGTTGGTTAAATCGTACCACTGTGAGATTTCCTATAAAACTTATCTTTCTATTTACACTTGGGGCACCATATACTGCTCCGTTGGTATCACCTGACTATCCTGACATCTATAACCTGAATCCAAAATAGCATATAACTAAGCATGAAAGTAAGAGAGCAGAAAAAATATTTCCGTCAGACTAAATGTAATCTTTAGTGTTATTGTGTAACGACATCACTGATGATCAAGGTAAGTTAAAAATGCGCAATAAATAGTATTCAACTATAAAATATAAATGGGTTTATTGGGTGGTTCTTAGATATAGCCAAATTTTATGGTTACATATTTATATTCGTTATTTCAAAAAAAGATCTGGTTGTTTAAATCGTACCATTGCTTACTGGCATAGGTACGATTTAAACGACCATATATTTTTTTACTATACCAGATCAGTTTAAATGTCTGACAGTAAATAATTTGTATTAATACCTAAATTAAACAGTTTACATGCGAAATGCTTCATAGATGCGATTTAAATCCTGATGGTACGAATTAACCGACTCGTCGGCTAAATCGTACCGATGGAAGGCCTTTTGAAAAAGTGAATTTTGACGATGTTAATTTAATCCCAGAACGCTCATCTTACTATTTAAAGAAGCAGAAATACTAAACTTTTATATGCACTGTCAGCCATATATGTAAGTACTTTCAGAAATAAAATAATCACGCACGAGTAAAAGGTGGTACGATATAACCGACTCTCCCCTATTATGTCTATCGTAGCTTGATACCCGTAGTACAAGCTTTTTTTAGTTTGAGACTAGGTCGATTTGTGTAAGACTGACAGTGATATTTATTTATGATGCTGCATTTTTGGCAAGGCGATTTTCTTTAGCCAGCGGTTTCAAACTTTTTTGGTGGCGGAACCCGTTTGGAAAACATTTAACGGAGCCATAAACAAAAAGAAAATTATGGGTATTCTTTGTTTAAACCGGAGGCGGTATTGTTAAAATCTACATAATCACCGCACTGTGTAAATTTTAGTTCCTTTTATAGCACTAAATCTGCGTAGAAAAGTCAATTTTATCCGCTAGCGTGGAAGTCATTGGAAGTTCAAATTTATAATGATTAATATGTTTATTGTTTGTTATGTTATGTGTAGGTACGATACCATCGCGAGGCCGATCAGCAATTGGGCGTTGTTTTATGTAAAAAAAATCTGATTATGGCTGAAGATATATATTGGCATCGATATCGCTTCTATACGAAACCTCCTTATTTTTGAAGGTTAAGTTTGAGGAATATACTAAGTTAAATTAAAAACTATAACACGGGTAATAGCGTAAACAAAGATGTAAAATTAGCCCATAAATGACTTCGCGTCGACGCAAGTTCTTAAAAAAACAAAATATCAAGAGCATAAATATAAACAAGCATCACAAGAAAAACAACGTGGTAAGTTATATAAAAATAGACGTAAAGTTGCCGCTAGTTTGTTTTGTATTGTGAATATGTGAAGAAATAAACATACATCACTGTAAGTCAGCAAATAAATTGCAAAACGATTCAACCACAAAAACCATTAAGAAATGTTAAAAAACATATCCCATGTAAAACATCAGGACTAAAACAATATCAGATAAGAAACCAAGCGAATGGCTTTAGGTAACATATTGCTTTAGATACTGTTTTCAACGGTACGAAGTGATATTAAAAAATACTTACAAGTCAATGCTATCCACTAACACTAATTAATACAATAAAAGTTAACGAATAAGAATTTAAAAATAGAACGAAACCAATAAAAAAAAGAAAATAACTGAAAAAGCAAAGGAATTTAAATTTCAAATATGGAACGGAACGAACGGCGCGTGCGCGTGCACACGGCTCCTGCTTATCAATCGGATAACGACGCGTTATAGCGTAACGAGCGTTAGTCATAGAGTAGGGCGTAGAGTGGCATCATAAAGGTTTTATACCCACGACTATAATAATGTCCCACAAAGATTACACATGAGTGTTTCAAGTATTTTTTTGATAACATCTCAATTTATTAGTGGCTACGTAGTGTCGCAGTGATCAGTTAAATATACCTACCTATATATCAGCGTTGACATTCTTGGCTCGACGTTTATTAGAAAAAATATCTATAGATAGCAACGGGTCCTTATGTTTTAATAAGAGTTTCCTGGATAATATATGAGTGTATTTCTTAATTAGTCGTTTTTCACTCAACAATAGAAACAACAGATCAATGTGATCTTTTTCATAAGATATCATATTTCATTGTCCAGAATATATTAACGACATAAACCTATATTTTATTTCTGACCAGCATTTGGGCTAAATAAACATTTCTTTCTCTATTTCTAATTTGCATCTCTGAGGCAACATGAAAATACCTATTATAGTACACAGCTGTGATTTAATTGGTCTTCGGGGACATAGATCAAGGGAAACGAATGAAGACATGCGCACGAGTTAAGTAAATATTTATCGATAAAAAAACTCCATTAACTACTCACCGATACGATTCTAAAGAGCCCAAACTCGGTACGATTGCATTATTTTATTACAGAGTTCCTATGACCACCTTCCTGCTCCATCATCAGATCAGCTCGATGGTATCATACTATTGCATTGTCACCGAACTTACATAAGTATGCAAACTTTTAGCTCAATCGGAAACTGGGAAGAGAATCAAATTTAACTTGCAAGATTTGATTACAGACCGACAGACAGACAACGGGACAGGCTAAACTGAATAAAAGCTTGTAAAAAGACTACGACGGAATAATTTAAGGTCAATGTATGTCTCGTTGCGGCTTCATGATGTCAAACCGGCTGAATGGTTTTCTACCATTTTTGGTACACGGGTAACTGTTCATCCACAGATGGTTATAGGATACTTTTTACCCGACTACGCTAAAGAAAGCTATAATTACATTCTCCTCCCCTGACCAAATTGCGGGCACCATCTAGTATTTATATTAAAACTATACCTATACTTATTATGGGAAGGGGACCCTTTGAGTGCGACTCCGTCTCACGCTTGACCAATTTTTTTACTTCAAAAAACGTTCGCTATCCCTTCACAAGGGCCAAATTATCACTTGTTATTTCCTGTAAACGTACATTTTCGACAATGTTTGTGCTGCACAAATATCGATAAAAACACGACTGTCCGTCCGTCCTTCAACCTGCAAATCGGTTCGCAGTTCGACGAACTCAACAGACAGGCAAAAAGATGGACACGTGTAATACTAGCTGTGCCCGTGACTTTGTCTGCCTCGGCACAAATAAACATGCGGCACTAGAAAGATTAATAAAAACGGGCAATGTAGGTTAAAAAATTATCATTATTTTTTACCTACATTGAATCTCTCCCCCAATAATGGGCTTCATTAAGAACGATACAGTTAATTGCATTTAAACTTTGATTTACATTTGGTTTAGTTAGTTTTCTCAATATTAAGTGACATGTACACCTCCGTCACACATGTTTGTAGGTTAAAAAGAACAACAGGGTACACAGTGTATAAAAAAAATAAAAAAATGTAGCGTTAGAGACATACGGATTGAGATATTTACCATCCATTTCATAATTAAAATAAAAGTAACTTTTCAATGATAGCATTATTGTTAAATTCTAACATTATACCTAGCTGCTTGCGGCTCTTTTTTTCTCGTTTAGGTTTTTACTATCTTAGTAACATGCGTTAATTTGCTTTGTTCTGGGGCGGAGGCGGCGGGGGGAATATATTTGGGAGCGGGGGGTTCCCCCGAGAAAAACCTTAAATGTGTTCGATTTCAAAATGACATAATTTAACACAAAAATTGCGTCCCCGTTAAAATCACGTGAACTGAGCCCTAAACGGAATCCCGTATAGCATCAAGCATTGTTTTATCCGTCAATCTGTATGTCATATAAGTAAAGAACTGTTTATATATGTATAGACAGCTACATTTCAAAGTATAATGGATGTAATTTAGACGAAAGCATTACGGTATCATAATTCGAGATCACATGTCGACATTATGTGATATTGAATGCTGTTCTTTGAAAGCTATATTATGGACATATGATGCTTATTATACATAATATAAACGATACTCATGCTTGGTTTATATGGGTTTATTATAATGTTATTTAGTAGGTATACCTATGGAAATGTTAAGAAATTTATGGAAGGCGTAAGTGTGTGTAAGAGTAGTAATTAATTAAGATACACACATACACAATTGGAATGAGCCAAAAAAAATGTCATTGTTATTAATTATTTTTTCAATGAATTAGGCTATTTTACTAATTTCATGCGTTTTACATTTGGACCAGTTTAATTTGTTTATTACCTAAGGGATATTTGGAGGGTCGCCACTACTGACTGACGTCTGTACTAAGGTTCGGTAATGATAAACAAAAGTCAAAACTAAAAACAGTTATCCCAGATATCATATTTTTGAAATCGTATAGTCGCAAGCGGTTTAATAAACCTATTCCTTGAAAAAAATTGGCTAATCCCAATTAGAACGAAAAAGACATGACTCAGTTTATTATAAACTCAATCGAATAAAAAGTACCACATTGTATAGATATAAAGAGTTCCATTTTTTTAAATCGAATATTAATTTTCAAACTTGCAATGAAATAAACAACAAAAAACCCAAGTTTTATTTTTTAATACGCATAGTGGCACAATGTCATGATGCCAGTGCACAGTGATTCCGCCGTAGGCCATAAATCGAAAAAAGTCATGAGCGTATCCTGGACTAAAAAGTAAGTAAAATGATTCACCGATAGACAATCTTCTAAATACTATATATAGCACAGCAATAAAGTACTATTATCATTTACTTTTGTGCAACGAAAGTGAACGCATCTCGACCCTAATTAGTAGTGTGTTTTTGTCGCCGCAACTTAATCACTTTGTTATTGTGTACTATTATTATTATTTGCGTGTGTCCACGTGGTATTATTATGGAAATCCAAGAAGAGGGTATGTACTTTATTTTTCAATTATGTTTTATATATAAATATGCGTGCTTATATTTTAAAATAATTTTCTAGTAGAGGTCTGTCGTTTACGATTAATTTTTAAGAAGTATGATTTCATTGAGAGTTATACTCTGATGCCGAGGTTTGCCGCACTTGACACATATATTATGTTATAGATGGAAGTGTCCTTAATAAGGGCTGTAACTTTCATCGACCTTTTTTGACCTCTTCTTAGGTAAAAGGGGTTTCAAAGAACAAGAGTAGGGTAGCCGAAAAAAATCCGATTTTTAAAAAATGTTTTTATCTTTGTTTTAGGTACATTTTTAAGGTGTTCTATTTCGAAACGTAGTGTTTTTGATATTTGGCACTCTGGACAAGGAACTGATACAGAAAAATTTCAACATGTTTTTACTACACTGACGGAAACATCAATTATTTCGGATAACATCGAAAATATTGGCATAGAGAATTTAAGGGTTAAAATAAGGAATTTATGTAAACGAATTGCATGTTATTGGAAAAAAACAAGATGTACAAAGTCTATATTTCTACATAAATATGCAGAGTGGCTTAATGATGTAGAATACATTGATGTGATCCAAAGTATCGAGCAGCGTATTTCTCAGCAGAATGATAACGTCGACCCCTCCCCTTCCACTTCTCGTGGCCGTCCGAGGAAAAACTTTAATGAAAGTAGTAAACGCACTAAAAGAAGGAGACTGGCGGAACTATCTAATTTTGACGAGTCTGCTGTAAATACACTGCTCAATGCTTCTGCTGATTCCAGCTTAACTTCTACAAAAGTCGACGAAAACAAAGTTTTGTCACTTATTGCAGAAGGTAAGATTTCTAGAAAGCAATATCTATTAATTAAGAATTTTATACATAATAATATACTGAAAGATTGTATGCCTTCCTATCAACGCATTGTAAAGGCTAAAAAGAGATGTTACCCTACAACTGTAGCCGTTACTGAATCATCAGCCGAAGTCGAACTTCAGAGTTTGTTAGATCACACTGCCACTCGGATTCTTGAGTCTCAAAAAGATATTTTAGATAAAATACCTGACCAGTCTTTAAATAAAATATCTTTGGTTGGGAAATGGGGATTTGATGGTAGTACAGGACATAGCGAATACAAACAAACTTTCTCAGATTCTTCTCTTGTGGATAGTAGCTTGTTTGTTACTTCATATGTACCGCTTCAACTTATTTTAAACCCGGCTAATAAGGAAAACTCAATCATTTTGTGGAAAAATCCTCGTCCTTCTTCAACTCGATACTGCAGACCTATTCGCTTTCAGTTTTTTAAGGAAACAACTGCAGTATCAGTTGAAGAGGAGACTTATTTCAAACAGAAAATAAGTAACTTGCAACCGACTATCTTCAAGACAAATGCATGCGAATACACAATTAATCATAGCTTACAACTTACTATGGTCGATGGTAAGGTGTGTAATGCACTTAGTGATGTTTCTTCAACTAGATGTTATATATGTAAAGCTTTACCAAGTGAGATGAATCAAATTGATGTATGTTTGTGCAAAGCAACTGACGAAAGTAAATATGAATATGGCATGTCTCCACTTCACGCATTGATCCGATTTTTTGAATATTTCATTCATCTCGCTTACAAGTTAGAGGTTAAGAAATGGCAAGCTAGGTCTGATAGCGATAAACGACTTGTAGCTGAAAAAAAAAACTTATACAATCGCAATTTAGGGAAAAGTTAGGTCTTATTATCGATAAACCCAAAAGTGGCGGAAGCGGGACATCGAACGATGGCAACACTGCTAGGCGGTTCTTCTCAAGCTCAGATATTTCAGCTGAAATTACGGGTATTAAGAAGGATCTCCTAGATCGTTGTTGGACTGTACTTCAGTGTATCAATTCGGGATATAACATTGATGCGACAAAATTCAGAGATTTCGCTTTAGAAACTGCACGGCAATTAGTTGCCGAATATCCATGGTACTATTTGCCTGCTTCTGTCCACAAAATTTTGATTCATGGTGCTGACATTATCAATCACGGCCTACTGTCTATAGGAGAACTGTCTGAAGAAGCAGCTGAAGCGAGTAACAAATACTATAAAGCATTTCGACTAGATCACACACGAAAAATGAACCGCGTTTTGACTAATACTGATTTGATTAATCGAATTCTTCTTCACTCAGATCCCCTAATATCAAGTTTGAGAAGGTTACCTGTTAAAAAAAAAAGTTCTTTGTCTAAATCTGTATTGGACTTGTTGTGTGTAAATAGTAAGTAGGTAATATTGAATGTATAAATAGTGAGTAATCGCTTTGTTTTAATATAACCTTATTTGTATATATGTAAATAGTCTTGAAATAAATATTTTTATTATTTATGTAGTATGCTGTTTCATTTATGTTTTCATTAATTACAAATTTTTTTTATCTAATGGCTTTATGTTTAAAATAATAACGTTTTATAAAATGGTTTTGACTACAGATATTTTTTTAATAAAAATAGTCACACAAGTTTATTATAAATGTCTAAAAATGTTATTAATGATATATTTCATGCTTGTATAATAACCCTTTATAGTTTAAAATCGAAAAAATGCCTTTTTTTGGAGTTGAGGTATTTATGGCCGCCCTTGTACGGGAGCAGAATCACCGTGCAGTGCCACAAATTTATGTGAAATAAAAATTTACAGGCTGCGAAGTATGACGTTATAAGGATTATATAAGGAACATAACATCAATATTTTATTGCATATAAGAGAAAATATTTTTTTTAATGCATAATCTCTAAGTGGCCAGTTCTAGATACTTTCAATGTGACCCTCGTATATAACTTCATCACACGAATAAATAAATGAATACCAGGGACAATCTTATACAACAAGCTACTCGCAAACTAAGCAAAGCTTGTACTATGGGTATTGCTGTGCCGTGATGAGAATGGGATTGAACATGACACTTTCCCTGTATACTTACGTCAAAGTTTGTATAAACTGACAGCTATCTCAATCGTAAACTAATCGCTAATCGCGGTTCAGTAATACCAGGCGACGATATACATACTTATATACAAAACATCCAAGACCCAGTAATAAACACTCGTGCTCATAATCAGACACTTTCCGGCCGGGATTCGAACCCGGGACCTCCAGTTTCGTAAGCCGTTGTGCAACCAACTATGTCAAACGTGACGTCAAATATATGCTCTTAACGGGATTCTAACATTTCTAACCGCCTGTTATATAAACCACGTGTCTCAGGTTTTCAGAAAATCTAAGTCATCTTTTGTATCTGAAGTGAATCGGTACAATTGGCCGAATGTAAACCATGTCTTTTTTCTGTTTTTATTTACATACTAGAAAGTGCCCGCAACTTCGTTCGCAGAGGAAAAAAAGTCATGACCGTCTTTTTTTCGACTGGAGATACCCAGCTACCCGTGGACTGAAAATAGTTCAAATCCGTTTAGCCGATTTGACTTGATGAAGCCGCAACGACACATACAAAGATAAAAAAAAATATATTTTCCGTTTCAGTGACCTCCAAATAGTCCAGTATATTATTTAAATATCTTCAATGTACAGACATTTCATTTTTACGACTTTATAACAACCGTAAACCGAGTATTGTTCATAATATTCGTTGTTTACGAGTAAATGCCAATCAAAACAAAATTATAGACGAATAAGGAAATGATTCATTATCATTAGCTATAAACGTCGAAGGACAAATTACCATAATCACACCAAACGTAATCATAATAATGATCATAAATAGATCTAAAGTTCCATTGTACCTATGTGATTATGCTATTAAGTACGCGTGCACTTAATATTGAACTTAGTGTAATGGGCGATTAATTTAGATTTGAGTACGATTGAGACCGTTTAAGATTATTGAGCAATTTTGGTATAAGAACTAGATTTTACCCGTGTCTTCACCCGCGTTATTTTCCAGGATAAAATGTAGCCTATGTCACTCTATCATCGAATTTAAGAGAACTCACTATCGCAGTTACAATACCAGTACCACATCGAGTTTAATTACACCGCAAGGGTCGCGGCGCTAGTGTAGAATGAGGTCTTTCTACACACATGCATACATTTAACAAAATATTTTTTAGAATTATCAAAAACGTTAAAAGGCGAAACAGACAGATTCAGTCACGAGATTAAATTGGGAAGTCCCTTAACACTTTTTGGCTGATTAGGTCGCAGTAAAAAATTAACTATTGATTTAAATCATTATTTATCTTAAATCACATGATTAAAATATTTAAATCACTGATACGTTTATACCAGTTGGTGGTAACAGGCGGGATTAACCCTTTTGCAGGCATGGATCACATTGTAGCGAATGTAGTAAGGGCCGTACTTGTTAAGTTTTGAATGGATATTAAAATGATAATGAAATCACCTTAATTTACAAAACAAGGCCCGCTAGGGAGAGGTTCCTAGACCAGAGTTACAGAATCGATCAGTTTTTAAAGCTTACTTAACCAAATTTAATCAAAACAGAAGGTGCGGTTTTTTTTAATAGTAAAACCTTTTGAACCGTAACAGGTAGGCTAGGTATACATTTGAAGTGTATAAACTTAAAATTTTCACACAGCGTGTGTTGCTAATATCGATATAACAACAAATAATAAAGTAAAATAAAATTAATTATACATTAAGAGTCCCCAGCAAGCTCGGTTCTCCATACAAATGTAGTTACGCTCTCATTTAAAAACGACTAGCTAGTTTGCTCTGTTACTTTGTACTTAGAATAACTTAAGGTATATGCAGGCCTGTAATTAGTTTAGATAGCTTCAGATACCATAGTAAAAAAATACAGTGAATTTAAGTTTTTCATACAAAACTTGCTTTTGCCGTATTTCGTTTGTTTTATAAACTGGAGCCATATAAACTAATTACAGGCCTAGATATACTTCATGTCATTGTATATGCAAAGTTTCGTTACAATCCAACACGTAGTTTTAAAATGAGAACGAAACTCCGTTTGTATGGGAAGGTGAAATTCGGCCGAGCTTACCGGGGACTCTTAAAGGGTACGTTGGTATGGAACCTTTCATGTGCGAGTTCGATCTGCACTTGATTTTCTTTCATTTTATTTTTCAATAATTTAATTACGATTTGGGCTTTGAGTTTTCTTACAACTAAAACTCACCGAAAGAAACTTCTAGAATAACCCTAGAACCTCGAAGGATGAAACTCACCCCGAGACTGAATCTGCAACGGTCAGTCCGCCATTTTATATTAAAAAGCCCGCGAAAAGACCATAGACAATGCGGAAGGCGGAAGGATGCGTTTTTGTTCCAATTTCAAATTAACTCCGAACTCACATCCTATTTGCGTCTAAGGATTGTGAACTGTATCTAACTTTTTATCAGGTTCGTTTTTCAATAATCTAATTTAGTCATATACGACGTTTAGAAGTTGAGTTGCCCCCCGAACGCTCCATTGGACAAATTGTTTGGCGCCCTTTTGTTCAGTTTTTCTTTTACAAACTTAACTTTACCGCCAAAATGGCAACGATTTGTAGACAAAGTGAAGTTAGCTTTGTTTTTCCACTAGGTCAGTCAGTTTGGTTATGGTCTGTAACAAAGTTTAGTTTACCGTTAGTGATGCTGTTGTCGTATAACAGTACTTAGTGATTAGTATGCAAGCCGATTAAGTTTTATAATAACTAACGTCAAATTTAAGTTGGTGATTTTCGTATTGTTGTTTTTGTATATGCGAACGTTTCCTTGCGGAAGAAAGTTTTGGGTGTTTAGGTTTAGTGTGTTTTAGGTTTTATTTGTGATTAGATGTTATAATTGTAACATCAACAAGTGTGTTACGAACATATTTACGTCATCTTGAGCAAATTTAAAGTCTAATTCAGTTTTATTGGTAAAGTCAATTCTAGCCTGAATATAGCTAGTATTTATAAATTTCTTTAAATACACGCTATTTTTTTATGGTCGAGGCACTAGTCCCACCGCCGGCGAGAAAGCGAGCAACTATCGACTATTTACTCGCTCAACCCGCTCAAGAAACGCATAATACGTAGACCCCGTGTCAATAAAAGAGTTCATATATAGAGTTCTCGCCGGCAGTGTGAACAGCCAGCGATGAACTATTAATATATGTGTATCTTTTACTAACACAGGATCTATATCCTTTGTTCGTTTCTTGGGCGAGAAAATCGCCGATAGCTAAATCGCGTCCTCGCCCTTGGTGGGACCAGTAAAAGTGTATTTAGGAGACGGCAAACATCTTTGGAAGTGTCGCTAAAGATATTTCCTATTAGATTCAAGTTCTAGGATTTGAATAAAATGTATGAAAATCTCGTAATTGAACGAAAATAACAACATAAAAACCGGTTACTTTGTATGAAAAGAATACCGGTTTCAGTGCCCTGCCTCGTGCGCGTACGATGAGAGAAAACGTCGGAATCTACACGTTGAGGTAACTATATATGTCTATCCTATCTAACTACTCCTTAGATAAAGCTTTTAAGTTTTAACCAATGGAGGTGACAAGCTGTATCAGTACCGAACAAATTTTGATGCATATTTACCGGGGGGCGAGGTAAACACAAACAGCACACACTGCGGAAATATTCTTATTTAAACAAACGCATACAATAAAAAACTTACAAACAAAAAAAACACCCACACACTGACAATTTACCTTTTAAATCGAGCCTTGTGTCCTTATCCCCCTATTGTCTAACGCGTTTGACGCTCGGAATAAGAATCAAGTGTCATGATTTGACAGTTGATTCGGATACCAAAAGTCTATGTTTCGTTAGGCAATAAACCCCCTGCAGCGTCACTCTGCAGCGACGTTTTTGTACTTAATCGATTTGAAATAAAACAATTTAACGGATTATATCGCGTATATTATCTCATTTTAGTTCCCGACGTTTCGGAAGCTTTCCAGCTTTCCATGGTCACGGGAGAACTGAGAAAAGATGTATTTTCCTCTGTCAAAGTTACAATTTGTGCAAACTACCCATTTTTTGAAAAAACACAAATAAAGGTGTACATACATGCCAGATGGGCCTAAGCTGTAAAGACAGTTACACATGTGCCAGAAGGGCTTAATTATTTTATTCTAATAATTTACCACGCAGCATTTCACAAATGAGGCGTACTGAGGAGAAAAGAAACGCTGCAAAGAAAAACTCCCAGGCTACCTCATTACTAATTATAGATAATATTTAAAAAACAGAGACTTTAAACTACTATTAAACAGATAAGATATTTTACACCGTTCGGAAATTAAGGTTTTGCAGTCCTATGTCTCGCTTGTTCCTTGATGAGATGTATTACAGAATCCCAAGCTGGTGGTAGTGACAATCCATCTTCTCTATTGAAATTAGGATGCTTTTTAATCTCAATAGCCTCGCGTAGCATCCTGGGAAAATATATTTTTTCTTTGGCAAGGATAGAAGGTTTATCAAACTTAATTGAGTGGTTTGGTTTGTCAATGACATGTTCACAGACTGCAGACCTATTACACCGACGGTGCTTGACATCTGCTATGTGCTCCTTCACCCGGGTTGATACACTGCGTTTCGTTTGACCAATGTATGAAAGACCACACTCGCAGTCCAGCTTATAAATGCCTGCACTCTGCAAAGGGGTGCTACTCTTCACGGGTCTAAGGTATTGAGACACCTTCTTCAACGGCTTGAAATATGATCTTGTCTGTGACCCCTTTCACATATGGTAATACGGCAGGTTTACGCTCGACTGTTGGTTAATCCATACTGGGATTCTGCTTGGAACGTTGTATCTGGAGCTCGTTGGCTCAAAGCGCACGTTTGACACTCTGTAACTCAGCAGTCAGATGTTGATTGTCGCAGATACCCCTGGCTCTCTGAAACAAAGATTTACCCACTGTAGCAAGTTGACAGGGATGGTGGTGAGATTTGCCATTCAAATACCTATCTGTATGCGTAGGTTTCCTATATACAGTATGACCTATGTCAATTTTAGGACCTCTAATTACTAGCACATCTAAGAATGCAAGTGAATTTTGATTTTCCAACTCTATAGTGAATTTAATTTTACTATGCATGGAGTTCAGATGGTCTAAGAAAGCTGAAACACTAGATCTAGGTAAAATAGTAAAGGTATCATCTACGTATCTTTTAAAGATCCTCGGCTTGACAGGTGCCAATGAAGGCGCTCTCTCCTCGAAGTCTTCCATGAAAATATCGGCGACGACAGGAGACACCGGACACCCCATTGCCACACCATCAACTTGCCCGTAGAATTCACCATTCCATAGCATATAGCCAGATGTAAGGCAGTGTTGTAATAACTCAGCATATTCTATTGCCATCTGTTGTTCACCCAATCTTCTTTTCACAATTTCGATACATTCTTGAACTGGTAGGCATGTGAAGAGAGACTGGACATCAAAACTGACCATAACTTCATCATCAGTTAGTCTCAAATCCTTAATCTCACTGACAAAATGGTATGAGTCCCTTGTGTATGCTTCCGTCTTCCCTCGCAGTAAAGAAAGCACACCTGCTAAGTGCCGAGCTAATCGATAGGTAGGAGCATCGATTTGACTCACTATAGGGCGTAACGGGGCACCAGGTTTATGTATCTTTGGTAACCCGTACAACTTTGGTGGCACCGGACAAGAAGGCACTAAACTTTTCACATCCAGATTAAGATTTTCAGAGTGCTTACTTATCAGCTCGGCTGTCGTTTTTACTACTTTCGCCGTTGGATCTCGCTTAACAAGCTTGTATGTTGTAGCGTCTGGCAAAAGTACTTCCACTTTCTGGTTGTAATCACTAGTATCCATAACAACCGTCGCATTTCCCTTGTCAGCTCGAAGAATGGTGATGTCTGGGTTTTCACGCAAGCTCTTCAAAGCGTTGAATTCAGTTCTGGGTAAGTTAACTTTAGGAGACTTCGCTCGTCTTAAAATTGAAGACACATCCTGGCGTACGGCCTCCAAATCCTCCTTACGCATATGATGTTCGACCAAACAATCTTCCACACCGACTATAATCTGTTCAAAAGGGATATTCCGTGGAGTAACAACATAATTAAGCCCTTTTTTAAGAAGCGAGGTTTGCGACTCCGACATTTCTTTCGAGCTAATATTCACTACAGGTGCAACGGCATTTGACGTTGACGTTTGATTACCTCCACGGAGCGTTTCATTCCTAGTGCGTTTTGATTTCAACTTGTCAAACTTAGCATTTTTCTTACGTGTACAGCTTTTAAATTTTGATGCGTAACGTCTGTCGCCTTGTTCAACAATACTTTTGAAGTCATCATCTGTCAATATCAACTGCAATTCGTCACTCATTTCTTTAATCTGTTGTTAATCGATTTGTAAATAGTTTGTGGTTTAATGACGTAATGCATGCGGATCGATTTAGTCTTATTGTGTCACAAGTTTCTGCCCGCGACTTCGTCCGCCTTAAATTCGTTTACCGCGGATAAGGGTATTTATATAGGATAAAAAGTTGCCTATATCTTTCCCCGGGACTCAAGCTATCTCCATACCAAATTTCATCCAAATCGGTCCAGCGGTTTAAGCGTGAAGAGGTAACAAACAGCCAGACACACTTTCGCATTTATAATACTAGCTTCTACCCGCGACTTCGTCCGCTTGAAATTCGTTTATCGCGGATAAGGGTACTTTTTAACCGACTTCCAAAAAAGGAGGAGGTTCTCAATTCGACGGAATGTTTTTTATTTTATTTGACCGATTTCAATTTTTTTTTGTTTTATAGAAGGTACTTTCAAGTTGGTCCCATTTAATTTTGGTGAAGATCTAATGATGGAATACATGAGGAATGAAGGAACTCCTCAAATATTGTAGGCATACATATAGCGATTTTGGTATTATAAGAAACATAATAAGCATTTGCATTCAGAAAGTGTAAATTGGTGAAGTGGAACTGATGCAGAAGACCACAAAATGCCATCGGAACTCCTCAATGATAAATGATTTACGGGTGGCGATAAAATATCTTGATTAATTTAGCTAAGCAACTTCATAGTCACAAATTTAAATGTTCTTGATGAGAATGGTACCATCGAATTGATTTGATGATGGAGCCGGAAGGTAGGCACCAGATCTATGTAATAAAATAATGTATCCTAGCCGTGTTTGGGCTTGTTCGAATCGTCACGAGAGAGCTTTTAAGTAACGATTAACTTAAAAGTGTAAAATAAATAAACTATTTAACAAAAACATAAAACCGACTCCAAAAAAAAACTAAAAAGTAAAAAAATAACGCCATAATTCAGTTTCTTCAAATTACTTACAAGTAACCGTTTGTATACTCGATCTATACAATATATACAATTAATGTTATTTTGGAGTCGGTGCCATAACTTACTAAAATCGTAAAATTTCAATATTTTACACATTCTTTATATGGCACCGACACCAAAATAAGATTAATTGTATATACTGTATAGATCGAGTATACAAACGGTTACTTGTAAGTAATTTGAAGAATCTGAATTATGGCGTTATTTTTTTACTTTTTAGTTTTTTTTTGGAGCGGTTTTGTTTTTGTTAAAGAGTTTTCCGAGATAAAAAGTAGCGTAAGTAATTCCCCGGGACTCAAACTACCTCCATACCAAATTTCATCCAAATCGGTTCAAGCGTGAAAAGGTAACAGACAGACAGACAGACAGACAGACACACTTTCGCATTTATAATATTAGTATGGAAGTATGGATTAATATGAATGGCTATCATGTTTGATCGCGAGCACATTTACTATCTACCATCGCACTGCTCGCCATCGGCAGGGTATTCATCCACACACCTTGGAAGCAAAATGGTCGCGCACCGTACGGTATCAAATGAATTTTCTACCGCGCACACTCCGTATGTGGAATGACCTCCCTGCCGCGGTTTTCCCTGGAGGTTACAATATGGGGTTCTTCAAAGGTGCGTCCACATTTGTATCATTTGCCCGTATCAGATCATCGTCGCGTAGCATGATCGCGTGTCACGATCACGCGTTTGGACGTTGCGCCGATCCGATCACTCGAAATCCATTTGGTACGCGTATCACACACTTGTATCGGAAGAGTGCGGCATTATCAGCGCGACACGCAGTCATGCTACGGCACGGTGATCGGATACGAGCAAATGATACAAGCGCACCTTAAGAGGGGAGTGAATAGGGTCGGCAACACGCTCGTAGTGGCCCTGGCGTTGCAAGCGCTCATAGGCTGTGGTGACTGCGTAACATCAGGCAGGCCGTACGCTTGTTTGCCAACTTAGTAGTATAAAAAAAAATAAAAAAAACATTTTCAGCCACGAGCACCTAAAAAAATCGCAATAGACCTTAGCCTTGAATTCGTCCCCGATATAACTAGACACGAGAATTAATAGTTCATGTTCCAGATCGCAAGCCGAAATATATTGGTTTACGACCGATTACGATTAGTTGACACGTGCTATACTCTAGCAGCAACAAGTCGGTAGTCAGTAGCGCATCATTCGACGCTGACACACATTTCGTAAATACCTATAGCCAGGAATCGGAACCAGTATTTTTTTCATACAAAACATCCGAAAAAACGATTCGTTTTTATCGTTTGATTTTGTGATTAATTTCTCTTCTCAGAACATTGCAGAAATAGCGTGTATTTTAGAAGATTTAAAAAATACCGGTTCCGATCTATCAAGCGAGGACTCAAGAGATCCGCTGCCCATGCCGCGAGCCCAAATCTGTGCCAAGCCCATGCAAGTTAGAAAATTGTGCTGTAGGGATGATGACTAAATAATAAGTCCGTCATATTGGACACGTATTTTTTATTTTTTTACATAATCGAAAAATGAAGGCCATACGTTGAGTCAAAATGTCGCGTGACGTCATTTCCCACAAATTTTACTTAGGAGTGACGTCACGAGCCCCCACTCCTAAGCTTTAATGCGATTTATCTGAGTATTTTTTTTATTATTTTGAAAAAGCAAAAAATACGTCGCCAATATTTTTTTGTTATCTAGTTGACGCACTAATTAGAATTTAGATTTTTATACCCAGTATCATGCCTATTCTAACGCTGTATCGTCGAAAACAAGATGGTTACTGCGATCATTGTGAGTGTGGCCCAATAGGCGTAATGCCAACATGCGTGCCAAGACGGGGCTTCCTCGATGCGTCATATCTATCGGTGCCAAATTAGGCAATATTGGCCTGTCGGATGTGATGGGGAAGAGGGATGTGAAGTGTATATCTGTGAGCTACGATGCGCTCTTAATACTCAATACTTTATTGCACATAATGGTTTTACAGGTGTTACATTATTTACATCAATACGATTACATTATGTATAGTTGAATCATCGAGAGCGTGGAATTGCATATGTAGTAGTATTGTTTGTTTACAGGCATTCTATATTTGAATTTTCTATTTTCTTGTACTATCAGCATACAAAGAGGTTGTTATATATAAATATATCGAAGAACTAAAAACAAAAATAATGTCAGTGTGAAATTGTCAATATTATTTAACGTTGTGCGTATATTTTTACATCTGATTTGATTGTATTCTCAATTAATTATTGTGTCCGCCCGTACGACTACGAATAATTTCTATATTTTAAAAAAATATGGCTGTAAGTAATTTTGGTCCTATTGAGAGTCAAAGTAAGCAAATAATTTTCAACTGTTATAAATATTTTGAAAATGAACTGACGAAAAATTTTAACTTGCCTTACACCGCTGCCCAGTTAGTTGAAAAAGCTACAGGTGTTTGTCTCTCTACTGTTTATAACATTGTGACTGAGAGCAACAGCGAGAAATTCGCAACAACAAAGAAATTCACCTCCCCGAAGAATAAAAAGTTGCGTCCTTGTCCGTCATCAGCAGTAGACGATTTTGATCAGGAAGTCATGCGGAGAACTATATACAATTTTCATCTGTCCCATAAGCAATTTCCAACCTTAAAGGGACTCCACTCCGTGTTAAAATCCGATATAGATTACAAATTTGGCATTTCCACCTTACGAAAACAAATACAAAAATTAGGATTTAAATGGAAAAAGACCGAGTACAACCGAAAAATATTAATGGAAAAACACAACATACGACTGCTAAGAATAAATTACCTTATCAAAATTGCGGAATATCGATCCCGAATAGACCACTGGTTTATACTGATGAAACCTACATCCACACTTCACATGTGTCCGGAGAAGCTTGGACCGATGGAACAGAATTTGGTGTAAAAAAACAAATCAGTACAGGCCAGCGGTTAATAATAGTGCACGCAGGAGGAAAAGATGGTTTTATTCCCAACGCTTTGTTAATGTTTAAGGCAAACCAAAAAACGGGAGATTACCATGACCAGATAAACTTTGTCAACTACGAAAAATGGTTAAAAGAAAAATTAATACCGAACCTCAAACCGAATAGCGTACTTATCGTGGATAATGCGTCCTATCACAACAAACTTTTGAATCGTGCTCCAACGTCAAATTCTAATAAACAAGAAATGATGGATTGGTTGACAGAACACAACATTTCGTATAACCGGTTGATGTACAAAACTAGTTTGTATGAATTAATTAAACAAAATAAAGAGCGGTTTCGCGAGTACCACATAGATGCAATTTTAAAAGAACATGGCCATTCCGTATTACGATTGCCACCGTATCACCCGACATTCAATCCGATCGAAAATATTTGGTCCATGGCAAAAGGATATGTAGCAAAAAGAAACGTTTCATTAAACATGCAAGGCATTATGAGTTTAGCAACTGAACGAATGAATACCATCACTGCTGAGGACTGGGAAAATATTTGTCACCACGTCGAAAGTGAAGAAAATAAATATCGATGTCAGGAAGGAGAAATGGATCAAATAACAGACAATTTTATTATCAATACTTGTGACAGCTCAGATGAAGAACATGATAGCGAATAAAAGAAAAAAACAGAGGACTACTTCTTATTCCACTTCTTGGATATGTCATTTTATTAAGTTAAGAGAAAATTATTCTCCTTTTGTTGCAAACGGTACAACCACTACAAATGCAATTCCATCTTCTCGATAATTCAACTATACCCAGTTGATTGGGTGCAGCATTTGTAGGCAACTTAAATATTACAATTTAATATTTAAAAAAAAACTTAATTTAAGACACATGTCATACAAAACTGTGCAATATTGATACAAAAATTAATAAATTACAATAATTGATATAATAGAAGATATTACAATAGATTATCATTTAAATATTCCTGTACTGTGTAATATGATTTTGTGATTAATAATTGTTTTAATTTATTTATAAATATGGAATCTTTTTTATCGTCTTTTATATTATTGGGTAATTTGTTACATATTTTGATACACACTACAAGAGGGCCGGATGAGTGTAGCTTGAGTCTTGAACGGATGTTCCGATTTTGTGGCTATCAAGCTAGTAACATTGTCTGCTGTTTTCGTGATTATCACTCATGTAAATAAAACAAATTATATCGCGTATATTATCTCATTTGAGTTCCCGACGTTTCGGAAGCTTTGCAGCTTCCGTGTCCACGGGGTCGACTGAGGAAAGATATATGTTTATCTAGAAAAGTTTCAATTTGTGCAAAGTCAGTGCAAACTACCCACTTAGAGAAAACAAATAAAGGTGTAAATACATGCCAGGTGGGCGTAATGTGTAAAGACAGTTATACATGTGCCAATGCTTAATTATTTTATTTTAAATATAAACTACGAGAAGCGTTCCACAAAATGAGACTTACTGCGGAAATATAAACGTTGCAAAGAAAACTTCTAGACCACCTGGTTAATAATTACATTATTTTAAAAACAAAGACATTTTTTTTATTGTTTTAAAATTAAGCCGTATCTAAGTAAAAGTTACTTGCGATTCAGTGACCTCCAAATAGTCCGTTACAATATTTTTTTATGTCTTCAATGTACGGACATTTCATTTTCACAACTTCATCTTCTTTAAAGATTACTTACATCTTGAAAAAAGCGCGGTTTCTGAGAGACTTATTTACTTTATTACGCAATCAATACTAATATATAAATCTGATAGTGTGATTGTTGGTTTCTCCTTCTTTCACGCGGTAACGGGCTGACGCATTGACATATTATTTTGCATATACATAGAATTAAAGCTGGGGTGTTACTGTGTCATTGGACTACTTTTGTCCCGAAAAAATGAGCCACAGGAAAATCCTAGCAAATTAGATACGCGAATGGTCGCTACTACAAGAATAACGTGTTACTATCGTAAGATGACGTCACAGCACGTGGGTGTGTCGGCGCCACGTAGGTCAGAAACTGGACATTATTTACGATTAATGTCCTGTCAGATAATTGGTGAACGGCCTTGAGTTGCTGTACTGCGTGTTATCGTTATATTGCGTATTGTGACAAAATTATTGTTTTAGTAACAGTTGGCTTTTCAGTGGCAGGTTAAAACAGGGTGCCGAAACCGTTATTCTTTTTATAAAATACTAGCTTCTGCCCGCGACTTGGTCCGCCTTAAATTCATTATTGTGGATAAGGGTATTTTTCCGGGATAAAAAGTAGCCTATGTCCTTCTCCGGGACTCTTCATCTTCATCTCTTCATCCAAATCGGTTCAGCGGTTTAAGCGTGAAGAGGTAACAGACAGACAGACAGACACACTTTCGCATGTATAATATTAGTATGGAGAACCGATTTACTACAAGCTTTTATTTAACTTGCAATGTAGGTATGTGTGTTTGTTTGGGTCAAATATTGCAAGTTAAATTTGACCCACTTCCCGGTTTCCGATTGAGCTCAAATTTGGCATACTGATGATACCATCAAGCTGATCTGACGAAGGAGCCGAAAGGTAGTCATGGTCAAGGAAATCTGTGATAAAATAACGCAATCCTATGGCGTTTGGGCTCTTTAAACGGGTGTTCAAAGAAAAGTACAGACGGAAATAAAAGCTTGTCACACAAATGATTCTGTTTACAAAATCTTCTTTCGTTCTTTTTACTGAATTACAAGATTTTCGTATATTTTATTAAAATTACACAACTTGTATCAGGTGTTTCCAAATATATTTGTATGCTCCTACATACAGTTTTAAAACATTCCACAAATAGCGTGTATTTTAGAAAATATATAAATAGCGGTTCCGAGCCCTGAATTAAAATAATGTGAAGTCGTAGTAAACTAAATATGTTTCTGTCAAATATAGCATTTTTGTAACAAGCTTGTATTTATTGCTAACTATACTTTTATTGGAAAAGTTAATTACTCATTGAGACGATTCTAAAGAGTCCAAATTTGGTGGAGTCTATATGGCCGGAGTGCACTATGAAACCGTACATGTCAGACATCTCTGTCTTATCGCTATCTAATTAGTAGTTTAAAATGCAAATATCATGCGTATTTCTTGGCCGATTTTAATTTTACTTTTTGTAATAGTTTTTACGGTATTTTGTAAAGAAAATTGATAAAAAATTCATGCATGGAAATTTACTAGGAAAGTACGGGCTGATCACCCCCAGGGTGATTATTACAGCGTTTTAACCGTCATTAGTCAGTCCCCAATATTGACGAATGCCATACCCGTGTTGTGTCGCCATTTTCGTTTGTATTGTAGAAGTCGCGGCTTTTTACATTTTTTTATTTTTTATTTGTGGCATCAACAGCAATACAAAATTTGAAACATAAAAAAACACTACAACAAAAGTCAATAACAGATGTCCACAAAAGTACACTATGAGAAAAGTTATTATCAAAATTACGTTGATTGCTTTTATGAATCGCTGACGACACGTTTGGCTCAGTGGGTTGTACAACGGCCTACGAAGCTGGCGGTCCCGGGTTCGAATCCCGGCCAGGGCAAGTGTTTGTGTGATGAGCACGAATGTTTATTCCTGGGTCTTGGATGTATTCTATGTATTTAAGTATTATAATGTATCTATATATTATGTACTAGAAACTTCGTTCGCGGGGGAGAAACTGTCATAACCCCTCTTTTTTTCTTTAGCATAGTCGGGTAAAAAGTATCCTATAATCATCAAGAGATACCCAGCTACCCTTGTACCAAAAATAGTTAAAAAGTATCCTATAATCATCAAGAGATACCCAGCTACCCTTGTACAAAAAATAGTTAAAAAGTATCCTATAATCATCAAGAGATACCCAGCTACCCTTGTACCAAAAATAGTTAAAATCTGTTTACCCGATTTGGCGTGATCAAGCCACAACGACACATACAAACATTTCATTTTTACAACTTTATAATAGTATAGATTATGTATATCGTCGCCTGGTACCCATAGTACAAGCTTTACTTAGTTTGGGACTAGGTCGATTTGTGTAAGATTGTTCCTGATATTTATTTATTAATATTATGAATTGGCCAATATTGTGAACAGACTAATTAGGTTCAAACGCTTAAATAATCACCCCCCAGAGGCTAGTGGTATGTACAACCCTGAGATGACGGACGACACGTGCGTGCCCTGCATGTCTGCAATTCGGTCTGTCACGTCGTATTTATAGCGTCGCCGAAATAGCTGCGGGCAGTATCACTCGTCTATTTATAGAGGACTGGTTCAAATCACGCGTTACTGGTGGATCGACCTAGGAATACCTGAGGTGGAAGACAGCAGGGCCGGTTGGACCCAAAAACCCGAGTAAATATTTTGATACAGATATGGGTATTTTTATCTATAATTTGTCTCAGGAATGTTCGTGCGTATGACATGGGCATCTTACTTAAAAAGTACCATCCACATTTGTATCATTTGCCCGTATCAGATCATCGTCGCGTAGCATGATCGCGTGTCACGATCACGCGTTTGGACGTTGCGCCGATCCGATCACTCGAAATCCATTTGCTACGCGTATCACACACCTGTATCGGAAGAGTGCGGCATTATCGGCGCGCCCACAGTAAGCGTCCAAGCAGCGCGATACGCAGTCATGCTACGGCACGGTGATCGGATACGAGCAAATGATACAAGTGTGGACGCACCTTAACATTATTGTTTACTGAAGCTTAGTAGGTTAAAAAATATCCTATAACCATCCCTGGATGTCCAGCTATCCTTGTACCTACTAAAAATTGATGAAATTCGTTCAGCCTTTTTGACGTGATGAGGCCTTATAAGACACATACGTAAATGCATAAGAAATATGCTTATATTTTTCGACTCACACCATCAGATAATCAATTCTTCAAATATGAATGTACAATTTTTTTTTTTTTTTTTTTGTGGTGAAATACAATATCATCAGCGATTACGTTGATCAAAACAGAAACTTAATTTCACCAAAAAGTATTTTGAAAATACCTATTTTGTATTTAGTATTTAAAATACAAAAAGAAAAAGTATGTCGTATTTTGCATTTGAAATAGTTAATTAAAAAACTATTTGCATTTTGTATTTAAATATTTTTTATAAAGTATTTTTTACATCTCTGAGGAAATTTATTACGCAAATTGAAATGATCCTGATAAGAATGGTACCACCGCATTGATTTGATGATGGAGCTGGAAGGTAGGCACCGGACCTCTTTTATATAATAACTAGAAGCTTCGTTTTCGGAGGAGATAAAGTCATAAACTCTCTTTTTTTCGTCACTGTCAGGTAAAAAGTATCCTATAACCATCTGTGGATAACAAGCTACCTGTGTACCAAAAACAGATGAATTCCGTTTAGCCGATATGACGTGATTATCGACGAACACATACATACGAAAAAAATTATTCAGGGACCTCCAAATGGTCCGTTACAATTTATTTTTAATATCTTCAGTTTACTTACAAGTAACCGTTTTCCTACTCAATCTTTACAGTATATACAATTAATGTTATTTCGGAGTCAGTACCATTGTGTCACAACGTACTAAAATCGACAATTTTCAACATTTTACGCATTCCTGGCACCGACGCCAAAATCAGTTTTTAATTGTAATGCTGTATAGATTGACTACAAAATCGATTACTTGTGAGTAAATTGAAGAAACTAAATTATGTAGTTGTTATTTTACTTTTTTATATTCTTGTTTATTTCTTAGTTACATGTATTTTCTATTTGTTCTTGACTTACGTTTACTTCTAGATAAAGAGCTAAATAATCTCTCAATTCTCAAAACATCTGCGCCGCAGTTTTATCTAAGATATAATAAGCTATTACACTGTCATCTAAATTAGAATGATAATTATTGTGAGTCAGTCTGTAAATCATCTCCCACGCCTGCACTTCTGCGAGCGCGTCAATCTACAGCTACTGTAAATGTGGATTTAGTATGTATGTAATGTATGGCTTTTCTAATAAAAACTGTACTGTTTTTGTTACACTATTTAGCCTTTTGAAAATTTATGTCATTTCTACTCAAAATCACAACCAATTATCAAAAAAAGTTTTTCAAAAAAATATTTTTTGACCTATTTTTTTATTTCCGACTGTATTTTTGATTAAATATCCATCAACTACTCACCGACACGATTCTAAAGAGCCTAAACTCGGTAGTATTGCGTGATTTTATGACAGAGTTCCTATGACCACCTTCCTGCTCCATCATCAGATCAGCTCGATGGTGTCATAATATTTGTTTTCTCACCTAACTTAATATACAATTCCAATTTTACCCTAATCAGCGTGCGCACTTTCCACCGCATTCCAAATTGTACCTTAATAGCTTACTATTAAGGTACTTAAAGGTTTAATTTTCCGTGTGATGAGAAGTGTCGCCGTGCAGTGACACCTACTGAAAATTGAACCTTTTGTCCTGACTAAAAAGGTACAATTTGGAGTGCGGCGGGACGTGCGGTTGCGTCTGTACCCCATCTAGGAATGGTAACTTTATATAAATTTCATAATGTACATTGAACAATAAACAAATATAATAAACTAGCTTCTGCCCGCGACTTCGTCCGCCTTAAATTCGTTTATCGCGGATAAGGGTATTTTTCCGGGATAAAAAGTAGCCTATGTCCTTCCCCGGGACTCAAACTATCTCCATACTACCTTCATCCAAATCGGTTCAGCGGTTTACGCGTGAAGAGGTAACAGACAGACAGACAGACACACTTTCGCATTAATAATATTAGTATGGATAGTATGGAAGTATGGATAAATGTGATAAATTTTTGCTCAATCAGAAACCGAGAAGTGCGTCAAATTTAACTTGCTAGATTTGTTTACATATTTACTGACATACTTAGTTACAGGTGAACCTAATATAAAACTTGTAAAAAAAGTATCCTAAAATTGGATCAATCAATCTTTTCCTGTTTCTTGTTGCCATGGTCTCCTGGGTCACTCTTTAAAACTACGATTTTAAACGATATAAAGTAAACTAAAATATATTATTCTACCATTGGGTACAAAAATATATTTTTGTTAGAGAAAAAAGCTTTCTATGAAATGATATGTCTACGAAATGAAGTATTCGATTCGATTAAACATTTTTTTATAAAACGAGGTACAGTCAAGGAATTTAATTTACATACCATTTCGTACCTTGTAACAGTCAAAATCAATATGGAAGCCGATAGAGATTCCATATCAATGTCACTATGAAAAGGTACGAAGGGTACACAAATTAAATTCTTTGACCGTACAACCAGAAAAAATACTACTATTATCTGTGGAAAACTTGATGTTCCGAATTGGTGGTAAGGAACCCTTAAAAAACCGACCAAGTGAGAGTCGGTTTCGCGCACCGAGGGTTCCGTACAAAATATACGCTCTATTTTATCTATGAAAATCCAGTGTTAGCAGAGCTCACTCCTAGGCATCCCAGGAATTTGTCGATGAAACGGGAGAACAACATTTTTTCTCAATAGTATTCATATCCTGTATTTTCATACAAAAAAGAAAAACAGGTTATTTAAAAGTTCATTTTTTTTTTAATATTATTAATTGTATGTAATCTACGTATGCTCTCATCACTTAAATAGGCTGGACAGATTTCAACTATTTCCGGTCCACGAGTAGCTGGGTATCCAAATTGTCATAGGATACATTTACCCGAGTACGGATAAGCAAAAAAGAGGGTTATGAATGTTCCCTTGACCTATAATATTAGTGAATTATATTTTTCAGGTATTTTTAAGAATTTAGTCGTGTGAGATTATTAGTTGTATCTATTCTGTCTATAAATTGATTTGCGACTAAGCTATCGCCCACTTGCTTGCGTATGCGCATTCACGACGCGTGTATCGACGATTTGATTTATTTACAGGCTATTTATAAACATGTTATTGCTTTGATAACAAAAAGTAGTAAGTCAGTAGTGGACTCTGATGACATATTGTGTTCTTGAACGGTGTTAAATTATTGAATAATTATTCATGTTGTTTATTATACTTATGTTCCGCCCCCACTTTTCTTGGAATCCATACTATCCATACTAATATTATAAATGCGAAAGTGTGTCTGTCTGTCTGTCTGTCTGTCTATTCACTTCACGCTTAAACCGCTGAACCGATTTGAATGAAATTCGGTATGGAGATAGTTTTTTTTTATTATTATAAAATAGACGGGCATTTGATCGCAATCTCACCTGTTGTTAAGTGACGATGCGGTCAAGGATGTATCATGCCCGTCTAGAAATAGCCTATTCACTCTTGTCTTGAACATGCCCAAATTATAATGGGCGGGGAACACACTCGCAGGCAACGAGTTCCACTCCTTTGCGGTACGCATGATAAAAGTTGCACCAAAGCAATTCGTGCGGATTCGCGGAATATTGACCACGTGCGGATGGAACGAACGCATGCGTCGTGTATCCCGATGATGGAAAGGGGCTGGTGGAATTAAATCTTGTAATTCCCCCGAACACTCACCGAAATGTAACCTGTAAAAGACCGACAGACGAGCGACCCTACGTCGATGCTCAAGGCTCTGCAGCTTAGTGTCAGTTAGAGTAGGGTCGCCAATAAGCAGCCTAGCTCGTTTGTCAATCGAGTCCAAAGTGGCCAGTTTGTATTTAGCTGATCCGTCACAAAGGTGACAGCAGTACTCCATACATGTCCGGACTTGTGCTTGGTAAAGCATTAAAAGCTGTCCTGGAGTGAAATACCGCCTAACCTTGGAGAGGATTCCGAGTTTTTTGGCTGCAGTCTTTGCTTTGGACTCGATATATTGACCGAAGTTGAGATTGGCAGTCAACTGAACACCAAGAAGCTCAAAGCTGCCAGTCAATTTTACAGGCACATTCCGGAAAGTCGGAGCCGGCTCGAATGGGCTCCGTTTGGTGGAGAACAGACACGCCTGCGTCTGGTAGCGTTGAACGTCACCAGATTAGCATCACCCCAAGTGGCGACTGCATGAAGAGACGTGTCCACAGGGTCTATCATAGCCTTTCGAAAAGACTGGATTGTATCCCTGCTGGCCTTCGCATCCGGTAGATATCTGTCCGTAACTGTGCTGTCATCTGTGCTAACATTCCACCACCAGACTCTCGAAATCTGTAAAGCAGCTCGTAAACGTATGGGCTTCATTATGCGTCAGACCCAGCTAATTAATTGTCGACTAACTTTAGATGTACTATATTACTCATATGTACGTAGTAAAACAGATAGCAATGCTATCGTGTGGAACCCGTATGAAGCCAAATACGTACTTGCAATAGAAAAAATACAAAAAACGTTTGCAAGACACTTGTTTAAGAAACTGTACTATTATTATCCCTCTCTTTACCCGACCCCCTACGTGCTAGGCATGGTAGGCTACCAGACATTAGAAGCACGGCGAAATGTTACTTTAGTACAATTTTTTCTTCTGCTACTGCGAGGAAATATTTACAACAGTTACCTGTTATCACAGATTTCCTTAAACGTTCCCCCAATACCTAAACACGGTCTGCGTCCCCGAAAACAACCTCTGCATAGCCTCCCGCGCGCGCGCACCAGGGCACTGTCTAACTCACCGCTTCACCGCGCTCTGCGGCTCATTAACAATATATTGGACCAGGACGAAACTCTTGATCTCTTCTCGACCTCCGAGCCGAGATTTCTAGCCACTGCCGGGAATTATCTTGAGACCATCGTGGCTTCGAGTACGATAAGTGATAATTAATTGTATTTTATGATAATTCAATTTATTTATGTTCTCAAATGTACCTGTGTCATGTTTGGTGTTTTTTTTACTGTAAGTGACATATGAAACAAATAAATAAATAAATCTGCGTACCCAATGATACCGGTCATAAGCAGATCGTTTATGTGCAGCAAGAATAGAGTTGCGGACAGGACCGACCCCTGTGGAACTCCGGCATCGATGGCTTGGTGGTCAGATGAGTAGCCATCGATAACTACTCGTATCGACCGGTTACACAAGAAATCAGATATCCAAGTACAAAGACCATCAGGAACACCGTATGCAGGAAGCTTGAATATAAGGCCAGCATGCCAGACCCTGTCAAAGGCTTTAGAGATATCCAGCGACACGGCAAGAGCTTCGCCGTGTTTCTCAATGGCCTCACTCCATACACTAGAAGGTCCCCAGTTGACCGGTCTCGGCGAAATCCGTACTGACGGTCACTGAGGAGATCGTTACCTTCTAGGTAAGTTTGTTGTTCAGTGCACGTTCCATAGTCTTGCAGAGTATGGAGGTGACAGAGATGGGACGGTAATTGACAGGGTCAGCGCGGCTGCCTTTTTTGGGCACAGGTTGCACGTTTGCAAGCTTCCACGATTTAGGTACTACCCCAGTCTCTAGTGAGAGGCGATACAGGCGTGTCAGTGGTGGAGACAACTTTGAGTCCCGAGGAAGGACATACTACTTTATATCCCGGAAAAATTTCCTTATCCGCGATAAACGAATTTAAGGCGTACGAAGTCGCGGGCAGAAGCTAGTAATTCATAAGTCGTGAGTATATTTGTCTAAACATAAAGCTACTGGAAAGACATCACCAAAGGACGAAAATCTATAGTATCATCAAGGACCATTAAAACAAGAAGACTGACCATCTCTATACAAACAACCGTCCCCCGATATGCACAACGCCATCTATGTATAAGAATATTTTTTTACAATTTTTCAACTCTGCAAGCGTGATACATATTTAAATGTTACAATTGATTTATTATTAGCTATTTGCCAACTAATTTTTACTATACTATGTTTCTTTATTCAATTATAACATCGTTCAATGTTTAGTTTTGAAGCGCCATCTAGTTTTTGCCAGTATATCCTTGCGATCGGAACACGATCCAAAGTATGGCAAGTGTCAGTCCTCTTGTTTTAATGATCCTTGGCATCATCCATACGAGTACTACATATTATAAAAGGTATAAATGAAATGTTTGTACATTGGAAATATTTAAAAAAAAAGGATTGTTTTTTGTATGTTTGTCAAATGTCAATACGGCTGAATGAATTTCAACCATTTTTGATGCACGGCTGGACACCCACACATATGGTAAATGGATGGATATACTTTTACCATATGTGTGGGAAAAAAGAGTACTTGCGCCTAAGATGGCCCACTATCAATTATGTAGTATTTTTAAAAGTTCGAATGAGTTTAAATTTCGCACCCATGTTCGGTTAGAGACCATAGATAAAACTGCAACTTTAAAACGAAGCCAAGGAAGTTGAACTAAAGCACAAGATGAAAGAGGGCCATATTAAGAACCGGGCCATCTTGGGCGCAAGTACCTTATCTGTTAACAACTTTAACTGGTACTATATTTACAGCTTCAATAATATTGCTGATTAACAAATGTTACAGATTTCATATCCTTCTTTGGGGTCTGACTTGCGTGGCAGCTGTATCTTAAAACTGGACAAGTTATGGCTTATAAACTAAGATTAACATAGAAACATGGCGATAGAAAGCACAGACAGTGAAAGGTCTCGCGGGCATAGTTACTATATTTAGCTATGTGTAGGAAACCCTATCAATTTCCAACTTAACACTCCTTTCTAGTTACGATACGTAAGGTAAATTGCCACTGTCTAGATTATTTAATTAACGGTCACTACTTTTGGCACGCGATTGTGATAAACACCGACAAAAGTAAGCTCCCAATATATATATAGGAGAGTATTATTTATGTTATTAAGAACCTAGACTCTTTTACTAAGAATTCGGATATCCAGAATTTTAATACTAAAAATAAAAACAAAATCGCGTACGTAAAGTAGCCAAATCATTCGTAGGCCAATTTATACATTTTTATAATAAGTTACCAGATGATGCTTTAAAATTACCTTTTCCAGCTCTCAAAAAGTACTTAAAAAGGTCTCTAATGACAAAGGTATATTATAGGGTAGAGGACTATTTAACAGACAAAAATGCATGGCACAAAACAGAAACCAAATAATTTACTTTTACCGAAACACGGTTTTATTTAAAGGTGGCATATCAAACGTACATAAGTTGTTTTGAATTAAAAAACATATATTTTTTCTATTTTTTTTTTTTTTTTACTTTTATACGTTTTGATATGTTTTCCTGGAGAACTACCCATTGAGTTTATACGTAACACACATATTTAGGATAGGTTAAGTACAAATATTGTAATAGATATAAGAGTTATTTCAAAAAAATTACCGACTGTTGAGTTTGTTTAGGCTTTCTTCTCGACAGTGGTCTCCTCTTGGGAAACGCCGTAGAGTCAGACTTGTAAAAGTGCCCTTGCGGTCTCCTTACAGAATAAAGATCATTATTTCATTAAGTCAACGAGAAATTTTACCGATTAGTAATAATTCGCGTTGAGTTACTTCGAGACTATGCACGTAACGCGTCGTCCGAAACGTCGCAGAAGTAGCAACGAAAGGTGATTAAATAAATCATATTTATACGCGATTAAACCCCGTTTTCTTATGTTGTGATAACTGCTTACAGTACGATTACTTTGAGTTTACCACTGACATATGCTTTTATTCCATTGTATATTCGACTTTAACACTAATACAAAAGATTTTCTATTACAAACAAACGACGTTTAGACAGTGTGTAAGTAATATAAACTCTTTTACATTAGTATTAAAATCGAATATCCAATGGAATAAAAGCATATGTCAGTGGTCAACTCAAAGTAATATACAACATTTCACTGCCCAAAGAATCTGGGAATTCCTAGACTCAACGGGCCTCAGTAGTGAACTCTAATAAAGGGCTGCCACTGTAGATCAAATCTGGTCGAAGCGCCTTCTGTATGCGCCCACAAATCAACAATAATACGAACCTACGTGTTTCTCTTTGAAACTAAAGATTCTCCCAGATTATTTTTAAAAGCATTATAATTAGTTTAATTTTATACCAGTTCTGAGACCATTTACGGTTACAGAAAAAAACTTGGGTACTAAAGCAAATATTCTCCATTGACTGGAGTACACACAAATGCAGACAGGCAAGTAATAATTGAGGCAACTGTATAAACAATCAAACTGTTTACGATATGCAACTATTCTTATCTTGCAAGATAAACAGACAACTTGTTATTACACTTTTATTGTTTTCTTGGAAATAATTCTAAATTTCAGAGTAAACAATATCAGTATATTTATTTATTTATATTTATATTTATTTGGAGAACCAACAGCTTTACATAACTTAAATAGAATTACGATAGAAAAAAAAAAGCCAATTACAGGAACTCACGGACAGAAGCAGTAGAACTAAACTTAACTAAGTGCTAACTCGAAACAACAGCCCGTGTAGACAAGACATTATTAAGCTAGTACGAGGACACTTGGATTATGTCGAATTACAATGATTCAATACATTAAATTAACAGTAAGTGCCCTGTGAACAGTAATAAAGTATCACACTCAAATAAAACACCTCGCTGTCAGACTTCGCCTCACGGAAGGGATCTTACAGTTAAATATGTCAATATCTAGTTCTTTCGTCACGCTATTCACACTACGACTTGCACGCAACAGGAAGCTATTTCAGTATCCCTGACAAATATCCTATTAATCTAAAACCCAATTCCATCATGGGGCTCCAAGTGAAAATGTACGATTTTTCACGGTTTTTGCTCTGTGTATAGTCCCTGAAATGGTGATAATAACTTTTAAACATCTATACTATTGCCCGGGTGCACGACGTCAGCGCCGCCTAGAGGTGCGTCTACACTGGTATCATTTGCTCGTATCCGATCACCGTGCCGTAGCATGACTGCGTATCGCGCTGCTTGGACGCTCACTGTCGGCGCGCCGATAATGCCGCACTCTTCCGATACAAGTGTGTGATACGCGTAGCAAATGGATTTCGAGTGATCTGATCGGCGCAACGTCTAAACGCGTGATCGTGACACGCGATCATGCTACGCGACGATGATCTGATACGGGCAAATGATACAAATGTGAACGCACCTTAGCGTTCGCAACTTTGGAGGCTCTGTCAAAAGTGTTAAATAATGGATGCAACAAAATAAAGCTAAATAATTGAAAATATTGATTATAGATCAAACACAACAAAAAAAGCCCAAGTGCAAAATCTGCTTGTTTTTAATGTTTATTTGGTTTTTTTGTATGTTTGTATGTTCGTATGTGTCGTTGTAGCTTCATCACACCAAATCAACTAAAGTGATTTCAACTATTGCTGGTTCATGGGTAGCTGGGTATGCACAAATGGTTATAGGATACTTTTTACCCGAATATGCTAAAGAAAAACGAGGGCTTATGACTTTTTACCCTACGCGAACGAGATTGTGGGCATCTTTTAGTCTAGTTCTAAATAAAATCATCAGCCATATTTTAGCTAAACAACCAAAATATCTTGCACTGCCATTTTTATGGGTCGAATTAGAGGTGGTGCTCACAGCTGTTAATATTGTATTTCCGTAGAGATACTTTAAATCTTCCATTCTGTATGTAGGATTTAACATACCTATGTAACTTACTATTGCATTACGGTTTAAACTGGTCCTATATCTGGGTCATATGTGCAGCATATGATGCATAATAATAAGACAGAACTGTTAGTTCCTTGCAAAATACATTTAGAGGTGAGGTCATTTGTTGAGTGTCTGATTCTCTTGCTATACATGTGAGTAAGCTTAAGGGCCCAAGGCAGAGATAATGAAGATTTCTTTATTTATATGGAAAACCAACGGCTTAAACTATGTTAGAAGTGTCTTAAATAGTAATAGCAAGCCAATTACAGGATCTCACTTACAGCACCATGATAGTATTTAACATTAAGTTAAACAATACACTTAAACCTTATGTTGAATATGCACTATAATACAATACACAGAACACAATGAAATAGTCATCTTTATTCTGTAAGCAGGCTGCAAGGGCATTTTTACAAGTCTGACTCTATGGCATTTCCCAATGTTTGTCAGTGTTAACTTTATGTACATGTGTCTCATATATATCAATGTTTTGCTTAAATTTATTTTGTTGCATTTAGTGACAATTACTTAATAATGTAATATTAACAGAACATTTTATGCCACATAGCCGTTGTTTGTAAGTAGGCTGCAAGGCCATTTTTACAAGTCTGACTATGGCATTTCTCAAGAAGAGCCGAAAAAAAAACTCGACAGAGTATTTTTTTATAAATAACTCTTATCTATTAGTACTCACCCAAACTTAAACATATCTTTTTAAGTATAAACTCAATGCATAGTTCTGCAAGAAAACATATCAAAAACGTACTAATGTTAATTATGTATCTGAGAGAAGGCTATAAATAAATAAATAAATGGAGAAAGGTCAGTTATAGGAATTCAATGATTTACATTTTATCCTCAACTTTATTCCCAAAATAGGTACAGATTCAGCCTAGATTAGGCCCGCTGATACTACATCACATGTTAAGATGTTTTAGTCTCAATATACCTTTTTAGTTCATTTCACTTTCATAAAAGGTAACTTTTAGAGAAGTTGTTGTTTAGTACTTTATGGTTTAATCCTAGATGGTAACTTTTTCATTACATTTTACTTACTTATAATTCTTGTCATTATGTATTGATTCATAAACTAAGCATTGAAATTATAATAAACCAAATAGTGCAAAGCACATAGCTGGAAATTATGTTTGTTATCTAAACATTGCTGTTTAATCTACTAAAATAATTACAGATAATATCATTTTCACTAATAATTAATAGGTTGGTAATTAATGGTATATACGTTTTATCAAATTAAACTCATAATGTGGTAAATTAAGCAAATCAAAAATACCACAAATTCACTTAACTTGAGCAGTGCATAAATATACAAAAATATTTTTTTGTTACAAACAGGGAACATGGTAACTTCACACTACTATAAAAAGAAAGTGTGTCAAACCATAGACAAAACCACAATTGTAAACAAATAAGTTAACTTTTTAACTTTCAAAGCAACATTTCACTTATTTTAAACACACGATAAATAGGTGCAAACAGACTTCTCAAGACCGTTATTCAGCAAGAAGTGCATCAACAAAAGCGCAATAACGACTTCCTGCTAAAACGCATTGTCTAAACTGCGACAAAAACAATTTCCTACTACGTATATCTTAATTTCGACTACAGCAACCAGTTGCCTGCGATATGCCGAACGCAAACCGTACTAACACATACCATGGAAGTTTTCACATAGTTTACCAACCAATATCGGTCACAAGCCGTGCGTAAAGACGCGTGACATTCGCGTAAGTAATCTGCAACGTTTTTAGGCTACTTGACACCGCTGGAAGAGCCGGCCTTCCAAATTAAGACATAACTAAATGTGCTCAATTTGTAAAAACACACTAACCTTTTTATTAGAGTTCCAGCGTCTCCGCCGCGCAGACGTAATTCCATTCAATGGTTAACTCAACAAAAACCACTATAGTTAACAATTATTATCTATTTCACACAATAAATGTTTGGTTTTTTAATATTTTCTTTTATGACACTCGCGGACGTGAGCGATGGAGCGCGAAGCGACGCACGCACAGATTGTAAAAAAATGTGCACGTCTATTTCTACGTTTTTTTTTTTAAATGTTTTCATGACTCTATTTCTACGTACGGTGTTGTGTTGCCATATACATTGTTTAAGGCGAAGTCACCCACTTATAAAATAAAAAGAGTAACAATTAGACTACTAAAATAAAAAACTGGGTGAACTAACTTCCCTCGGGTCACGACCTAGGGGACTTATTTTAGTTTTATTTTATTTATTGTTATTTGTTTTTTATTTTAGTCCCATTTTAAGTTAAATAAAACTCATTAAAAAAAAAAACTTAAATAATACAATAGATGGGGAGTTATTACTCATTGAAATAAAACAAATTAACGGATTATATATTATACGGAGTTATTACTGTTTTACCTTCATTTACAACACTATATTTATTTCTAACAATCTGTTTTTCCAACAACGCCAAATCTCGAAATTCAAAGTTCGTAACTTGCCATCCCTCTCGCTCTCGAGTTAAACTGTATTTGAGTGAGCGAGATGGCTTTATACGAACTGAGAAATTCGAATTTTAGAGTAGCCCCTCTGTTTGTCTACCGACCAATTCAAAGAATTGTTTTATATTATACGGAATTAAACATACAAAACCACAAAAGTATTTCAACGATCATAAGATAATAATAATGAAAAAGTTCACACATTTTGTATCTTACTCAATCATATGAGTTCGACACTTAATAATAATTACAAGAAGACGTGGCAGTATGGTCTATAGTCTAAGCCTATAAGAAAGGCCGAAAGAAAAAATAAATAAATGAGTTCTCACTTTTCTGAAATGTCACTGTCACTGTCAATTTCAAACCATTGATTATTCCACTTTTCATCATTTCCGATGGTACAGTGTCCGCAATATTAATAACATTAGTACATGATAAGTACTTAAATCGAGTTATAAACTGCTGCTTTCAACAATGATCAAAGCAATTTTGGTGTTCAACAACCATGGCAAGCCTAGATTATCCAAATTTTATCAGTACTTCGTAAGTATTTCTGAACTATTTACAATGTTTTCTAAAATTTAGTACTAAACACGATTGTTCAATTATCTTGTAAACTGTATTAAATGTATCCTTTACTATCTTCAGCAAACTTCATTTATTTTAACGCGGTGTTATTCTCATTAGAGTCGCTCGTACATTTTGTACCTTTCACTATTAGACAACTTCACCCAAATATCCGTTCTTGATAGAACACCAGGTTTAAGTGGAGGGCAGAGTTTTTCTTCAATTATTGAATAAATTGTCTCATCATCATCATCATTAGCCGGGAGTGCACTGCTGAACATAGGCCTTTCCTATTTAAATTGTCTGTAAAACCTAAGATAGAGTGTGTCACTTTCAAAGTGTTACTATTTGATTCGAGATGCAGGATTTAAAAACATAGGGTACAAAAGAATACAAATGACTCTAACATGTTCTAATAACGTCTGAAATCTTTAAAATATAATTAGTGTAAGCAGAGTCAGATATAGTACAGCCCAAGCTCATTTTTCTGCAAACATTGCATATTCTACGTATTAAAAAGCAGTCTTGATTAGTATTTAACAGTATCTAGCAGCCATATTGTTTCATTGCGGTGGCAATATTGAATTCATTTTTTAAATGCTATATTTGTTTATATGTTTAATATGACACTTACAATAAGAAACGCCAAACATAACACACATACACTTGAGAAAATAAATAAATTTAATCATCATAACTGGGTGAATCAACTTTTAGATCCACACTGACGTCTCTGGTGTTACCAAAAATGTCCCTGGAGTTACCAAGAAATCAGGCTTCTAATATGATATTTCCCTGTTTATTATGTTTAACAGATGGAACATTCAACATTTTAACATACACCATAAATTTAAACACAGATAAACTATTATTTAAAGGTGTTATTTTACAACAAAGTGTAAAAGTTGTGGACAGATTTGTGCAGGTCTAAAAGATGACTCACCCAAAAAGTCTTATAATTAATTAGTTACCATTACTTATATTGTTCAAGTCTCTTACTAGGCTTGGTGGCAGATCACTTGGCACTTAACTTTAGTCTGGAGGAGATTGCTTTTTTTTTGTAAAGATCACCTGTGGTCTACCATTTTTTATTTTTTTAGTATGTGTTATATTTGGTGGGTATAATACTATTTTCTTGTAAAACGAGCTTTCATCTGTGATTAAATACCATTCCTATTTAAAAAAATCCTTCCTTAGTTGCACCTCTGCATCTGTACATATGTGATTTAAATTTTATGGTCTTACTTTCTATTACTTAGACTTTACGTTGTCTGTCAATAGTTAAGTTACGGAATAGATGTGTATTTGTTTACAGAATGAGGATATGCAGCAGCAGATAATAAAGGAGACATTCCAGCTGGTGTCTAAACGGGATGACAATGTGTGCAATTTCCTGGAGGGAGGGAGGTATAGATTTATTATAAGCCTTTATTTAACTTGCAATGTACAGTCAGCATCAAATAGTCTGTAGCATCCAAAGTGCCAAAAATATCACAACACATCTTTATTCTTATGGGCATAAAGTTGTGTGTCGATATATTTGGCGCCTTGGATGCTACAGATTATTTGACACTGACCTTACCTATGTTTGTTCGGGTGGAACCTTGCAAGTTAAATTTGACCTACTTCCCGGTCTCCGACTGAGAGAGAGACAGAGATACTGATGTAAGTTTGGTGACAATGCAGTAGTATGATACCATCGAGCTGATCTGATGATGGAGCAGGAAGGTGGTCATAGGAACTCTGTAATGAAATAATGCAATCCTTCACCGAATTTGAGCTCTTTAGAATCGTCTTGCTGAGTAGTTAAAGTTGATGGATGTTCAAAGAAAAGTACAGTCGGCAATGAAGGTTGCCACAAAAATGATTTTTTTGACGGAAACTTATATGTATGTAATTTACTTCAATGCCAAACTGCTTTGCGCCACCTATTTATACATATAGTCTATTTTGTCAACAACTCCCACTATCCAAATTTTGTCTGAAAAAGTTCGCTGCTTATGATACCGCCTCTTGTTTACCTCTGCTTGAATGTATTATTTTATTTTATTTTGTACTCTCTTTTGTGAGGTGTTCAATAACATATAGTAAAAAGTATAAATTAGATAACTAATACTTATAGTAAAAAGAATAAATTAGATATTATGTATGTGTGTCATCAACACACCCCTAGTATTTTTGCCCATTTATTTTGTGGAACGTTTTTAACCAAAATCCAGATATTAGGTAGATTCTTACCAGTTTCGATAAACGTTTTGAAATCTCGCATTCAATAAAAATAATTCATAATTTTTGGTGGTTATAACCACTTTTAATTACGTTCTCCCGCGACGTTTAGATTAATAGACACTTATTCCGACCTCTGATTATTTGACATTGTTCCAGTCTCATCGGTGGGTCGGACTACAAGCTGATCTACAGGCACTATGCCACTTTGTACTTCGTTTTCTGTGTGGACAGCTCCGAGAGTGAACTAGGCATTTTGGACTTAATACAGGTAAGACAATAGTGCACCAATCTAGACTTGAAAACGCCTGCAATTTTCGTGCGGGGAAGAAAAAGCAAGACTAGTATTTGATGCAACAGCAAAAAAATGGTTAAACCTAACAATTACAACTGGGCCGCTAAAATATATTATAGCATAATATAATCTTCTGTTTACGCCTATATATACCCCAAACAAACAAAAATAAATCAAATACATATATAATTTCAGGACCCTTCAAACCTCATTTTTACGCCTCTCTAGGACCTGTAAAGGATTTTTCCTTACCACTGACACTTCCACGGAACCCTTATAGGATCACTTGTAGTCCGTCTGTCTGTCAAGAGACCCTTTTTCTCAGGAACGCGTGGAGGTATCAAGTTGAAATTAATATTAAATATGGACTTATATCTGCGGTCCCTTGAAGGTGTAAAATTAAGCTTCTAAGTCAACACAATCCAAAGATATAGTCATTAAAAAAAGTTTTGCCATACATACAGCCGTCCATGGAAAACCTATAGAGTACTTCCAGTTGACCGAGAAACTTGAAATTTGGTATGAAGTAGCTTTTATAGCGCAAACCCACGAAATAAATCTTCAAATCAATTTTTTTAATGTCTGTTATGTCAGTAACCAATATAAAATGACCCCACACCGCGTACATTTAGCTTAGGAGTGGGGCTAACACTGAAATTTCGAAGATACGGACGTTTTTAACGTGCGAGTCCGACTCACATTTAACCGAAGTATCATGTTCAATTTACAGAAATTTAATTTTTACATTTTTAAAAATTTATTTAACTTGCAATATACGTTAATTACTGATGTTTCCCGTGTCTTTACCCGTTGGACAACCTTATATTTGTTAGACTTCAGTAACCGCGCATTTTTACAAGCATTTATTTAACTTGCAATGTTTGTTTGTTCGGGTGGATATTTGCAAGTTAAATTTGACCTACTTCCCGGTTTCCGATTGAGCTAATATTTGGCATACTTATGTAAGTAACGTGATAATGCAATAGTATGATACCATCGAGTTGATCTGATGATGGAGTAGGAAGTTGGTCATAGGAACTCTGTTATAAAATAATGCAATCCTACCGAGTTTGGGCTCTTTAGAATCTTCTCGTTGAGTAGTTGAAAAAAGTACAGTCGGCAATAAAAGTTTGTCACAAGAATGATTTTTTTCACAGCTTTGCTCTGTTTATTCTATAGTCTGTGAATATGCGCCAACTTGTGTACCTATGAAGGCAACTGAGGGGTTAATCCCGAGTTCGTATCGTGCGGTCTCTCTCACTCTCGAGTTAAACTATATTTGAGTGATTGCGACGGCGCTATACAAACTTCGGATTCGCCCTTTAGTTACAACCGCAAGAACCTCTGGGTGTTCTCAGGTGTTTGTGGAGACTCTCGACAAGTGCTTCGAGAATGTCTGCGAACTGGATCTGATCTTCCACGCTGATGCTGCTCATCAGGTATGACACTATAATAGCTTCAGAATCAGATTCATTTATTGCATATCCCTTTTTTTAGACATATGAGCCAAACGAGCAGACGGGTCGCCTGATGGGAAGCGATCACCGTCGCCCATAGACACTTGCATCACCGGAGGAGTCACAAGTGCGTTGCTGGCCTTTCAGGTGGGAATACGCTCTTTTCTTGAAGGCTTGAAGGTCGCATCGGTCCGTCACATTATTTAATGCAGTTGTAATTATAAATAAGTAGCGAGACATGTGATACTGCAAGGGCACAGCAATATCAGTATCAGAGAGCACTTATAAGCTTTACTAGACTGTGCCCGCGACTTCGTTCGCGGAGGAGAAAAAGTCATATATATTTTTTTGTATGTTTGTATGTGCCGTTGCGGCGTCATCACGCCAAATCGGCTAAACGGATTTCAACTATTTTTGGTACACGTTTAGCTGGGTATCTCCAGTCTCCAGATGGTTATAGGAGACTTTTACCCGACTAACCTGCAGAAAAAAAGAAGGGTTATGACTTTTTCTCGTATAAAAATATAAATAAATCTGATGCCGATAATTATGATGAAGAAGGATCAGAAATATGTGTGAGATATGCGTTGTATTGCGAGATGTTCTTTGAAGAGGCAATTCTTTTTGGAAATATAGATAAAAGATGTTATATTTTAACGTGCTAACTTTCTAATTGCGTTTGTAAGTCTGTACATGATTCGAGGATAGGGGTAGAACATTTTTTGTGACGTCATATGACGAACGTACCTATTGCGTTGCGTTGTTATGTGGCGCGACACGCATGTTGCGACATCTGTAACTGCATCAGTCCGTCCATATAGATGTCGCTACTGGTACAAAACCGAAAAAGTATAAAAATATAAATAAACTAGAAGATGCTCGCAACTTCGTACGCGGAGGGGGAAAAGTCATAACCCTCTTTTTTTCTTCAGCGTTTTCGGTTAAAAAGCATCCTATAACCATCTGGAGGTACCCAGCTACCCGTGTACTAAAAAAAGTTGAAAGTTTAGCCGATTTGGCGTGATAAAGCCACAACGACACATACAAACATACAAAAAAATCCAAAAAATATATTTTTCGTTTTAGTGACCTCCAAATAGTCCGTAACAATTTTTTTTTGAAAATATCTTCAATGTACAGTCATCTCATTTTATAACTTTATAATAGAATTAGGGACACGGAAATTAACTGAAAAAAGGTTAAAGATAACTCAACTCCCTCAGACGGCGACATCTATGCGTAACACGAGACAAAACGTCACTAACGAACCCGACAGCACAACCCACATCCACGAATAAGGCTGAGACCAATTAGTTAACACGACAGGAACTAGATGGCGTTATAATCAAAACTACAAACGTATTAAAGTTCAAAGAGAACAAAAATATGTAGCGATTACGCTACAAGATGCAGAAAGTATAATAATATAAATAAATCTAATGTGTCCAGGTGTTGGACGAGCTAGTGATGGGCGGCATGGTGCTGCAAACAAACATGGCGGACATCCTCAGCCGGCTGCAGGAGCAGAACAAGATGCAGAAAGCTGAGGTATGTTTATTTAACCACTAGTTGTTTTTCTACAGCTTTATATTTGGTTGCTGCGGTTGATCCAGGAATCACGCGAGGTTCCGAGGGGCGGGGGGGGGGGGGGGGGGGGGGGACCTCACGTGTAATTACCGAGAACAACCATACCTAAGGTGATAAGCGTCTATTTTTCAGAGGTACGTTTACATAACGCATTGATGTACGAAAATAAACCTAAGGTTAACTAAATCCAATAAATATAATTTAATTAAAATATTAGTTGTAAAAAAATACATGTGAGGTTACGTGGGGACGTAAACCGTCCCAATAATTGTTTGGCGTGTGACATTTAAATATGAAAGCGTTGAAAGGGTTAAATAAATTTTGTAACTTAAATTTAACTTACTTCCCGTTTTCGATATATTTTGATAATACAATATTATGACACCATCGAGCTGATCTGATGATGGAGCTGGAAGGAGGATATAGGATATAGGACTCTGTAATAAAATAACGCAATCTTACCGAATGTGGGCTCTTTAGAATCGTCTCGGTGAGTAGTTGATGGATTTTTAATGAAAAGTAAAGTTAGAAGAAAGTTTGTTACAGAAATGTCCTTTTTAAGGCGGAAATTTTTAGTTGCCCCTTTTGTCAATTTAGCCGGTGCGGTGTACAGTGGGTCAAGAAATAGGTCTACCACTTTTGAACATGAATACACTAGAAATGTGGTTGACCAATTTCATGGCCGACCGTACTTAGGTGGATCAACTTTTATTTTGTTATTCAGTCTTTGTTACTAAGGATACAATAGCGACAGAGTAACTTAGAAAAATACTGATAATCTAGACTATTAACATGCTGGCGAGATGGGACCTATAATGGCTAGACAAAGTATATTTTTTACCTTTATATCGTTTCAAATCCTAGTTTTAAAGAGTGACTCAGGTCAGGAGATCTAACCATGGCAACAAGGTTAACGAAAGAAGTTGGTTGACCCACGACCATTTTTATTTATGTAGTGGTGGCCTACTATTTTGTTTATCCCTCGGGAATCTTGCATTTTTCCAGGATATAAAGCCTATGCCACTTTCCGACCTCTATTCTATATATTCAAAAATGATCTTAATTAGTTATAGCGTTACAATAAGACAAAACGACAAACATTCTCATTTAAACCGTTAGTAAAAATAAGGATAAGAGGTTAATATTTAAAATTATATATACCCACTTCACGTCTTTGTTGTAAATTTTATTTTAAGAGTATGTTTTCAAGAAATATATTAACATGTAACAACAATAACAGGCTGGCATATCTGCCGCGCCGGCGCGCGCAGTTTCTGCCGTAAAGAGCATGAATCTGCCGCAGCAGCTTCGCGACATGCGCCTTCCCGACCTGCCGCAAGCCATCAAGGTATGTCACTAAAAAGTATTGTTACATGTAACAACATTTTACAGGTGAGTATATGGATCGAAATTACTGCGGTATGACTTCCACTAAACATTTGAGTATGAGAGATTTTAGTCAATTTAACATAACAGGTTCAGTGTGCATCACGCGAAACAACTCGATTCTTGGAAGGTCAAAATATATAATTAACGGATCATCCACCGTACGGTTCTGATTTGACATCCAATAATTTTTATTTATTTCCAAATCTAAATATGTAATAAATTACGTGGTGAACGATTTCCGACCCGTGAAGATGCCGTCGACCCGTTCAAACAGCGCGTTTTGGAGATACCTCAGTCAGAGTGGAAAATGTGCTTTAAAAATTGGTTTCAACGTATGCAAAAGGTCATCTATCATATCATAACTGAGAATATCTTGAAAAACAAAAAACCATATTCACTTTTTTCTATTCCGAGATTATACCTACGTAAGCTTTATTCGTGTATGCTTCATATTAATGTAATCGAATTACATTATATTTATATGGAGAGACATTTAAAAAAACAATGTATTTTGTTCATTTTAGACATGTTTCATAGTACAGAGAGTAGACCTACACAATCGATATCTAAATAGAAATAGTGTTCGTTTTGGGTTATTCCGGTCTGATCCCCAAAACTGATACCCCGTTAATTACTATTACATTTTCAATCCTGTCTGATCCACTCAAAAATTTGCTATTCCTGTCGGATCTCCCGTCTCATTTTCAAAGGTAAGTACAGTCGAGAGAAAAAGTTTCATCATTCAAAATCATATTTATTATTGTCAAATTTACCAATGGGCCATTCTACTTTTAACCCAGCGGCCCTCGCTACGGGGTAAAAAATACCACATGGTCCCTATACACATACTTTTTCTATCCTAGCCTTTTGTATTGCGATTGCACTTGTAGATACGTATTTGCTGAAAAAATTCAACACATCAATAGTAAAATTAATGAAATAAATCTAACATTTAAGTCTAATGGTTCAAAGCAATTTTGTTAAATAACGCCATTTGAAGTCTGTGGCATTTTTTATCCAGCAACGAGTACTCACTCGTGCTTGTAAATTAGCAAAAAGCAAAATTCAAGAACTTACATACAAATTAAGCCTTGTAATTGTTTTCGATAGCTGAAGTAAAGGCAATAGTTTTAAGATTTTTATAAAGATTCATAAGAAACGCTGAAGAAATTAATGATCTTTTTTCTGTAAGTAGGCCGCAAGGGCACTTTTACAAGTCTGACTCTACGGCGTTTCCCAAGAGGAGACCACTGAAGAGAAGAAAGACGAAACAAACTCAACAGTCAGTCATTTTTTCGAAATAACTCTTATATCTATTACAATATTCGTGCTTAGCCTATACTAAATATATGTTTTGAGTATAAACTCAATGCGTAGTTCTCCAAGAAAACATATCAAAACTTATAAACGTAAAAAACAATAATAATAGCAGATAAAAATCAAAATGTGATTTTTTCTTTAAAACTACTTAGTACGCTTGATATGCCATCACCTTATAAGAACCGTGTCCCGATAAAAGTAAATTATTTGGTTTCTGTTTTGGGCCTTTTTTGTCTGTTAAATAGTCCTCTACCCTATAATATGCCTTAACATTAGAGACTTTTTTAAGTACTTTTTGAGAGCTGGAAAAGGTAATTTTAAAGCATCATCTGGTAACTTATTATAAAAATGTATACATTGGCCTTCGAATGATTCGGCTACTTTACGAACGCGGAACTTTCTAATGGCGAGTTTGTTTTTATTTCTAGTATTAAAATTGTGGATTTCTGAATTTTGAGTAAAAGAGTCTAGGTTATTAATAACATAGATAATACCCTCATAAATATATTGGGACGCTACGGTTAATAGGTTGATGTCTTTAAAAAGTTCTCGTAAGGAGTCACGGGAATTCAGGTTATATATAGAACGAATCGCTCTTTTTTGTAGCACAAATATAGTCTGTATGTCAGCTGCTTTACCCTAAACCTTAATTATTTGATAGCACTGTCCGTTTAATCACATTACAAGGCAAATAACATAACTCTCAATAACTTGCAAAGGTGGAGATGTGTTAATTTACTGATTAGAACACTACACGAGTAATATGAAGACTAATACTTAATATTTTCTTCTGTTTCCGCGATTATTACTCATTGAAATAAAACAATTTAACGGATTATATCGCGTATATTATCTCATTTTAGTTCCCGACGTTTCGGAAGCTTTCCAGCTTTCCATGGTCACGGGAGGACTGAGAAAAGATGTATTTTCCTAAAGGAAATTGTTGTTTTATTTCAAGACTAATACTGATAAGTTTTATTTGGAATTAACAAGACGCGGTGGACACTGCCCATCGCTGATTGGTTACATTGGGAACTCAAAACAATGCCCGCCCCCTAACCTTTACAGGTAAAATATTATTCAAGGTCACGATTGTTGTGGCTTTAAATAGTCAATGCTTTTAAATGCACGTACAAATGTTATATTCAAATGGTTATATCAACATTAAACTTGCAAACGAATTTTGTTAGTGATTGTACCACGTTTTAGCTAGGGTATCAGTCCGGAATAAAAAATAATATATTTATTTCTGATCCTCTGCACAGGGGATCCCACCGGAATAAAAAATAATTCAAAATAAAACGGATCCCCCAGTGGATCAGATTTGGGGGATCCGTCCGGAATAACTCTTCGTTTTATTTTTCCTGACATAAAAAAAAAGTCCGGGTTCGATTCCCGAGCTGACTACACGTTTTTTTTAAATGTATGAATGCAGTTTTTCTTATTAAATACTATCGATGTCATGGTTCAAGAAGAGATTTTCGTATGTCTTATAGTTTCAGACTTTTCCATACTGATCGATCTAAATATGTCACCCTGTATATATGTATGTAGTTTGTGTGTATTTATACTACTTATTGTGTTTGTTTAATTCTAACTGCTTTCCACTGTATTGTTTTCTGTACTCTGTTTATTGAGGTGTGCAATAAAGATTGTATTGTTGTATTGGATTGTATTTGTTTTATCACAGACACTAGGTATACGGAGCTATGACTATTTCAGGACCTGAAATTCTGACCGCTGCATCAGGCGTACCCCGCCACGCCAGTCGCCCTCGCCACCAACATCATCAGCACCATCTGCCCCGACAAATACCAGAACCTCCAGAAGCCGGACCTGACCAGCAAGTTCTTCGGAAGTGAGACCCTTAGCACCAAGTTCTCAGAAAGCTTCACAGAGAACTACCAACAGACTGAAGGGATCAACTTCCCCGATTATGAGACGCCGAAAGCTGAGGGTTATCAGGATTTGAGCGGGGCTGTTGAAGCGTATGGTCGGAGAAGGAGGAAGAAGAAGAGTAAGAACTGATCAGGGACCAAGGGTGGGAGTAGTGGGGTAAGGTTGCCAATGTATTGTAGCGGTCGGAGCGATATTATAGTGGCAAGCTTGTGACCCTCCCATGGTCTGCGGGCGACGGGGGGAAAGAGAGCGCGGGTGGGTATGAAGTGTGCGCGCGGCAGGGATATTATTCTCCGCCGCGCGCACACTTCATACCTGCCCGCGCTGTCTTCCCCCCTGTCGCCCGCAGACCATGGGAGGGTCTCGCTATAACCAATCACGTTCCTTAAATGTAAATTTGCTCGTGTCGGTTTCAACGGCGACGCACCCTGATTGATCCGTTTCGCACCGCTCCGCTTCAATAGATTAGCGTTAGGATCTGGTTTTTGTGTCGATACATTACGGCAGAGAATGTTTTACTTTAATCTTCTCGTGTAACTTCGTCTGAGGAGGAAAAAATCTATATTTTTCGCCGCAGTCGGGTAGATGTTTAGCTGTGCTTGTACTGTCAGCTGCAAAACAATATACACGAGTCAGTTCAAAAATATCTGCGCTAGACTCTGTCAATAGAGTTGAGAGAAGATATTTATGAATGGACTAATCGTGTATATCTTTTTGCAGCTGACAGTACAAGCACAGCTAAATATTCAGACATATTTACCAGACTACCAAAAATGGTGAAAATCTGTTCCGCCCTTTTGACGTGATATCACCATAAAGACATTCATACATACAAACCCTTATTTTTTCTTATGGTTCAGAGACTTTTAAATACCTTGTTTTAGTGTATTTTTTTTAAAGTTGGTATTCCATTGTGACACTTTTGCCGTTGTGTGACGACACAATACACCAAAATAAGTCATTGTTTCGGCTTGTAAGATGTATTCAGGTATATTAAAAATATTAATTTTCCTTATACGAGAATTTATCTCATTTTTATCTTCAAAATTATCGAAATAAAAACCCTTATCTTCAAAAGCCATGAAAGCCTTCCTTGTAAAGGATTTATTTTCATTTCCGACATAAAATCTTGAATACTGTAACTTATAATTGTGTAACATTCCGTTTTTGAAACATTAAAAATTAAACACTTACAAATATCGTTGACGTGAAAATAAATATATTAAATTAAAAAATATCAAATTTAAAATGTCTATGGCGCGAGGCGACGGCTTAAATTGCTTGAATTATAAATAATAATTATAAATAATTGTATTTAGCTTGTAAGAAATATATTTTATGTTACAATTAATGTTGTTTCTTTATTTTATTTGTTGGGTACTTGAAAACTCACTTAAAATAACCAATTTTTGCATTCATATAATGTTGGAAGCGATTTCGACGGATAATTTTCATTAAGAAATTCGCGGGGATGAAAAATCACTCTTCGTGCCCTGCAGTCAGCTGAAGACTGTTAATAGTCCTTTGTCTTTCAGCTAGAATTAAGTAAGTACATCACATTACTGTGTTACAGGAATACCATTTTTACATAATTACTACCATATCATTTATTTCACTAAATAATATTATATTAACTACAGCGTATTATCGTATTACCACACTAAATAATATTTTGAATATAGTGCCATCTCTTGTCGTATTACTATACTAAACGATATTATTTTGAATACAGCGCCATCTCTTATCGTATCTTCAAAACAACATACTATAAAGGTAGCTGTTTAAAAAACAAAATGAGTTACGTTGTCTTTTTACTAGTAACGCTACTGGTCACTAGAGAACGCTATTATCAATACTCTGTCTCGACCAAAAGCATCTACTCGATAACAGATGGCGTAATCTGTTCCGTATATACTATAGTGTAGCAAATAAATTCATTATTTTTGGAAGCAGAAAACAGCCTAACGCTTTTTTAAAAAAAAAGCCTAAACTTGGTATTATTCGATATTGTTTTTAGTTTTATTATATGCAATAATAATGCGGTTTAAACCAACATGTTCTGAGGGTTCGGAAGGTTCACCCTCACCAAGGACCATTAATACAATTGTAATACAAAAAGCCATTCCCCGATATTTGCAACGCCATCTATGAATAAGAATCCATACTATATAATATTATAAATGCGAAAGTGTGTCTGTCGGTCTGTCTGTCTGGCTGTCTGTCTGTCGTTACCTCTTCACGCTTAAACCACTGAATCGATTGGGATGAAATTTGGTATGAAGATAGTTTGAGTCCCGGGGAAGGACATAGGCTACTTTTAATCTCGGAAAAAAACCTTATCCGCGATAAACGAATTTAAGGCGGACGAAGTCGCGGGCAGAAGCTAGTTGTTAATAAAAAATTTCAACTTTTCAAGCGTCAGTAGCGTAACACAGTATTTAAAACGTTACGATTTATTTATTATTAGCTGTTTACTTACCGTCCTGTTTCTTTGTTAACTTCGTTAAATGTTTAGTTTTAAAGCGCCATCTAGTTTTTGCTTGGGTATATATGTGGTCGGGGCACGATTCAAATTATGGCGCGGCGATTGACAGTAAGTACTCTTGTTTCAATGTTTTTTAAACCTTATAAATGAGACCTTTTGATCATTAATCATTAAACGCCATAGGTAGATAGGTATATTCAACTTTTATGTTGTAATAAGAATTTTCATTTCATTTTCGTATGTTTAGGTATGTAAAGGTAATAAATAGTATAGATGGGTAAGGATGCAAGCGTTTGGTTCTGCTGCGCCGCGAAGCATGAAATAAACATTAATTTCGGACCTCATCATCATTTAAAACCACATTACAGGGAAAATGGTCGACGTCATTTGTTTTGCATTTGTAATTTAACATTGAACCTTTTACTTTGTAGGTATCATTTCTTATGTACGTTGTTACCTACGTTCGGCCAAGAAATTGGTCTACCCCTTTTTGACTTTATTTTATACTAGGAGGTGCCCGCAACTTCGTTCGCAGAGGAGAAAAAGTCATAAGCCCTCTTTTTTCTTCAGGGTCGGGTAAAAAGTATCCAATAACCATCAGGAGATACACAGGTACCCGTGTATCAAAAATAGTTGAAATTTGTTTAGCCGATTTGGCGTGATGAAGCCACGACACAATAGGTATACAAACATACAAAACATATATTTTTCGATTCAATGATCTCCAAATTGTCCGTTACAATAATTTTTGTGAAAATATTTTTAATGTACAGAGATTTCATTTTTACTACTTTATAATAGAATAGAATAGTTAGTATGGATATGGAGTTTTAAATAAATTAACCAAGTGGGGAAGAGGTTAATGGGTTGCATGCTAGTCTCTCACATATTGCTATATTTAGAAATCTAGATTTAAACAAACAACATATTGTAAATTACTAGCCACAATAACTGAACGACAAAAAGTTTTACAAGATACAACATTACTTCGTAATTTAAGGTATATTTGCAATAATGAAACCCACAATTTGACCAAGCGGTGACCACCGGTAATCATATGAATGATACGCGAAAAGAAACCCGGTAATTTGGTAAAACTAAAATTATGCGAAGGAAGTGGTCAAGCAATGTAGGTCATTTTTAATATTTTAGCAAATATTTCGATCGGACAGTTTTTGGGTTCAGTTATGTCGAACCCTTATGGTTGACATGGAGGTCATGTAGAGATTGCCTTTTGGCATTAAGTCCGCCTTTACACTTACTAGTTGTATTGGGTAATCAGTTTGAACTTGAGTAAAATCATTTTTAGTTGAAATAATAATATATCCTTAGATAGAAGTATAGACATAAATAGACGAAATTAATACTTAAATATATATGTAGTCGCGATACAAACATGTTTTCATTAAAATACAAGAAGGTTCCAGCAAATTCGTTACGTTTCGGAGGAGAAAAGTCATTACCCTCCTTTTTTTCTTCAGCGTAGTCTGGTAAAAAGTATCCTATGACCATCTGGAGATACCCAGCTACCCGTGTACCAAAAAGGTTGAAATCTGTTTAGCCGATTTGGCGTGATGAAGCCACAACGTCACGTACAAACATACAAAAAATCCAAAAAAATCTTTTTCGATTCATTGACCTCTAAATAGACCGTAACCATATTTTTTTTAAAAATATCTTCAATGTATATTTAATTTTCACAACTTTATAATATACTAGCTTCTGCCCGCGACTTCGTCCGCCTTTAATTTGTTTATCGCGGGGGAGGGTATTTTTCCGGGATAAAAAGTAGCCTATGGCCTTCCCCGGGACTCAAACTATCTCCATACCAAATTTTATCTAAATCGGTTCAGCGGTGAAGAGGTAACAGACAGACAGGCAGACAGACAGAGAGACAGATACACTTTTGCATTTATAATATTAGTATGGAAGTATGGATATGGATTGATAAGGATTCTATAAATAACGTTCAATTGACTTTCAATGAAAAAAATACATTAGGATGAAAATAAACTTGTTGATTAATTTAAGGAGGGCTCTCTACAACTGGTGCCATTGACTTTGAGCTCACCAGAAAAATGCATAAACTCCGTTGATATTTATTAATTTTTTATTTCACTTTATTTATTGATCTTGTTTCAGTCCCTACCCATACATACAAATTACAATTTAAGCCTCAACCAAAATAACGCAAAAATTTCGTAAATATATATTTTTTTTATTTTACTTTTTTATTTTTCTTGTTTCAGAAGCTTTCAGTAAAATGCCAATTCCAATTCAATTGTGCCAGTAGTCATATAAATAGGTATACTAAACTCATTACTGCTGTAACACAGAACATATAAACACGCATTTACAAATATTCTTTGGTTTCTGTGTTATTAAATATATTTTTTAATTAAAATAACGTTATGAAGCCCTTCGGGCACATGTCTCACTGTCTTTACACATTAGACCTCATAAAACAGGAATTAAATTCAAAATTTGAATTTGAATAGCTTGCGAAACGGCGATCGGTAAGTCAAATGAGATAATATATGCTACATAATTCGTTTTATTATAAAGAGGCATTGTCAAATTGGGATATTGAACGAGAGAAAAGAAAGAAAACACATTTATTCCAGCGAAAAGATATCACCATTATAAGAAGAAAGCTTAAATAAATAATTAAATTAAAATTACCTTAAATCTAGATTGAAAATAACACTTAATATAAGGATATTGAACAATAATATATCTACAGAACCCCACCGACAATATGATACTCGCCAACTACAGCAAATATGACGACCACAATCATTCCAGACATTTACTTGGCCACTGGCGACCAGTCGCCATATGTGACCGCAGATCAATTGTGGGGACGGATGACCTGATAGCTAAACAAATACAAGAATCGAGCACAAAGAAAGATTGTTAAAAAAAAGCCGCAACATCCGCGAACGAATAGTCAACTGTTATTGTAATATTGTAGTCGATTAAGAGTCCCCGGTAAGCTCGGTTCTCCATACAAACGTAGTTACGCTCTCAGTTTAAAACGACGAGCTAGTTTGCTTTGAAACTTTGTACTTAGAAAAAGTTAAGGTACATGCAGGCCTGTAATTAGTTTATGTAGCTTCAGATACTATATTAAAAAAAAAAAAACAGCGAATTTAATTTTTTCATACAAAACTTTTTGCTGTATTTCGTTTATTTTAGGAACTGGAGCCGTATAAACTAATTACAGGCCTAGATATACCGCATGTCATTGTATATGCAAAGTTTCGTTACAATTCAACACGTAGTTTTAAAATGAGAACGAAACTCCGTTTGTATGGAAAGGTGAAATTCGGCCGAGCTAGACTCTTAAGAAGTATCCTTTAATAAAAAAATATCCTTCACATGCAATAGGCTTGATGACTGGATATGAAAATCAAAATTGTAATTAGTCCATTAGTAAGATAATAAAAAAATATTGGGCAAGTATTTTTTTATTTTTTAAAATAATAAAGAAATACTCAGATAAATGGCATTAAAGCTCAGGAGTGGGGGCTCGTGACGTCACTCCTAAGTAAAATTTGTACCTAGGAGTGACGTCACGCGACATTTTGACTCAATGTGTATCCGTTATTTTTTGACTCCGTAAAAAAATAAAAAATACGTGTCCAATATTTTTTTGTTATCTAACTGACGGGCTTCTACAATGCGAACTAATTATTAAAATGTTGTCGTCATCAAGCTATCACAAGATAGCTATTAGTACCCACTCGTAATTGACGATTATATTTTCAAATCACTAGCTCGGAAAACTTCCGTTTACAGCGCCAAATCTGGGTGGACAAGTTCGTTTTTTCCGCTAGCGTGGAAAAGTAATTTGAAGTTTGAATTTATATCTTTTTATAGTTATATTTATATGTTTGTTTTGTTATGAGTGTGTTTCGTAGGTTCACTATCAATAGTTTTAAATGAAAAAATAATCTGTTTGTTATAATTTCATAGATTTTCTCTCACATTTCCTCGCTGTAGTGAGGTGAAAAGTTGTGTTTCGCACGGCTGCAAAATTATTTGGCTTCTCGTGCCTTAAAAAAAATCTCGTTACCCGCAGGAAACTATAATTGAGTTTTGGGTTCCTTCGCTTACTTGGCTTTCAATTCAAATAACAACTTTGCAGCCTTGCTTATGCTTTAACTATAGTTTTTGAATTAGAACCTTCGACCTTCACGAAAAGAGCGTACTCCCACTTGAAAGGCCAGCAACGCACTGGTGATTCCTCTGGTGCTGCAGGTGTCTATGGGCGACGGTGGTCGCTTCCATCAGGTTTGTCCCCTGACATAAAAAAAACTTACTTAATCTTGAAACTCCTGTATCTCTAACAAATTTACTAAATTGCAATGCCCCGTCAGGGTTCATGTTTTGGAATCAACCTAAATGTAAGACTTAATGTACCACATCATAATAATTCAATAAATTATGAACAAGACCTAGTATAATCACGTTCCAAATTGGTTTTTAGGCTCAGATTACTTCAAATAAGCTTCCAATATAGTAGCCTATCTCAGTAATTTCTTAAGAATCTTACTTTTTTTATATCACTAGCTGTGATAAATAGCTTTAAAAACAGTGATCTAAAAAAACATGAATTACCTTACGCATTCAAAATCGCAACACACCTGACACGGGAATCAAAACATTTTGACTGCGCGACAAAATTTATAATGCCGGTCCGTTTGTGTTTTTTTTTCCTTTTTTTGGCTTTTGTGGCCTGGGTGGTCCCAGGCGCCTACAAAGTCACAATTGACAAAGCCGAAGGTGAATTATGGCTAGTTTAGATATGCCGCCGTGGTTCGATTTTACTGTGTGTTTAGTGCGATCATTATCAGGAGGAAGGTGAATTTAGATAGAAGTTTTTAATCGACCTTATACATCTCAGTAGAATTCAATCAAATTATTATATTTAATTATTTTAATTTTATTGCATGCCTTGACGTCTAGAGACCTTATACATCGCTAAGAAAATTATTAGTTTATATATAATTTTCATATTATTACTGTACCTAACATGCATTGATCTGGAGAATCTGTACATCTCCTCTGCGTGTACCAATAATAAATTAGTTATAACACAGTTGTACAAGTTTCAAGTATAATTCAAATCAAATCAAATCAAATCAAAATATCCTTTATTCAAGTAGGCTTAGATACAAGCACTTTCGAATTGTCAGTTACAATGAGAGAAGTCTTTGCTGGGAAACATACAATATGATCCAACATTTGTTGCAAGGATTAGGGAAACCCAGAAAAACCTAATCAGATCATTTAACTTAAGTATAATACTTACTTATTATTGATAAAATCATCATTTTAAAAATTAAAATAATTAGTAAATCTAGAATGTGTCTAGATTAAGATAGGCTATGTACTAATATTGTAATAGAATAGAATAGAATAGAATAGAATAGAATAGAATAAAGCTTCATTCAGGATAACACATCATAACAAATTTAACATGACAAAACAGACAATACAATGTGAACCTATTACTTTGTTTTATTTTAAGGAAACAGTACATTGAGTGTCCAATAGTTAAGAATTGTTTTGAAAAATCTACTGACTGTTGAGTTTGTTTCGGCTTTCTTCTCAACAGTGGTCTCCTCTTGGGAAATAGGATCAGACTTGTAAAAGTGCCCTTGTGCCTACTTACAGAATAAACTATTTGAATTTGAATTTAAGCTTTCGTTGATCTTAATGAAGGTTTTAAGTGTATGTTACAGGCACACAAATAAAATAAGAGGAGCAATCGCGGTACTAAAAGACGTTCGCCGATACATGTATACGATTGATTTTGCAATCATTCAACATTGCTAGCGTGTCAATTGGGATATTGACAACTTTTTTCTATGATATGTAATAGATCGACCTCTCAATAATAAAAACATTGTTGAAATAATCACTTCAATCTCATAAACTGAGATACAATAATGTTAAATCACATTTTTGCATGAAATATATGGTCGTCTAGTATTCATGACACAAGCTTTTTAGGGTTCCGTAGCCAAAATGGCAAAAACGGAACCCTTATAGTTTCGTCACGTCTGTCTGTCTGTCTGTCTATCCGTATGTCACAGGCATTTTACTCAATAACTATAAGATGTACATTGATGAAATTTGGAGCATAGGTGTCGTGTGTAAACCGCTACTTAGTTTGATAGTTACATATAAAATATATAAATTTCTAGGGGGGGGGGGCACTCTATACATGTAACCGAAACTGAAAAAATAATAATTCAGCAAATATCAATGTGTGGCACATCATTCGACAGATCTTCTAAAAACACTTTGATGTTTATATAAAAGTATTTTGATTTAGTGAATATTTTCGGAAATATTCGCTCCGAAAGTAGCAAAAATTGTGTCCCCCCCCCCCCCTTCTATTTTCTAAGCGGTATGTTAAAAAAATATGAAAAAAAACACAAATATAAAGCTTAATAAATACTTCTAACGAAAATTGTTTTCAACATAATCGGACATACCGTTTTTAAGTTATTGCCAAAAAACTGCGCTTCTCACCAAAAGGACTTACGTGCCGGGGAGATACGCTCTTTTGTTAGTGTTTTTTTTTCATACCGTATTTTTTTTCACCTGTAGTCCATTTTTTTGTATAAACGGCTGCGGAACCCTTCATGGGCGAGTCCGACTCGCACTTGGCCGCTTTTTTTTGAGCTTACCATGAGACTAGTTCGATTTGTGTAAAAATTGTCCCGAAATATTTATTTAATTATTTAAAAAAAGGAGTTAATGGGTGTTCAGAGAAAAGGACAGTTGGCATTAAAAGCTTGTATTTTCTTCTGTTTCCTCGATTATTACTCATTGAAATAAAACAATTTAACGGATTATATCGCGTATATTATCTCATTTTAGTTCCCGACGTTTCGGAAGCTTTCCCGCTTTCCATGGTCACGGGTGGACTGAGAAAAGATGTATTTTCCTCTATCAAAGTTACAATTTGTGCAAACTACCCATTTTTTGAAAAAACACAAATAAAGGTCGGGAACTAAAATGAGATAATATACGCGATATAATCCGTTAAATTGTTTTATTTCATTAAAGCTTGTCTCAGAAATGAAAGTTTTGACATAAACTTCTTTGATATTTCGCTTTTGTACTTAGCAAGGCAGTATATCTACATACACTATTATAAAGCTGTAAAAATTAAATGTCTGTAAGTACATTAAAAATATAAAAAAAAAAAAACAACGGACTATGGTGTTGCGTTGTGGACTGTTTTGTATATTTGCATGTGTCGTTACGGCTTCATCACGCCAAATCGGCGAAACGGATTTTAACAATTTTTGGTACGGGTATCTTCAGATGGTTATAGGATACTTCGTACCCGACTACGCTGAAGTATAAAAAGATGGGTTATGGCTTTTCCTCCTCCGCGAACGAAGTTGGCGCTTTCTAGTACCTAAGTAAATATCTATACTATTATAAAGTTGTAAAAATGAAATGTCTGTACATTGAAGATATTTTCAAAAAATGTATTGTTACGGACTATTTGGAGGTCACTGAAACGAAAAATATTTTTTTTGGATTTCATGTATGTTTGTATTTGTTGTTGTGGCTTCATCGCGCAAAATCGGCTAAACAGATTTCCACAATTTTTGGTACACGGGTAGCTGGGTATCTCCAAATGGTTATAGGATACTTATTACCCGACTATGCTGAAGAAAAAACGACGGGTTATGACTTTTTCTCTTCCGCGAACGAAGTTGCGAAGAATTGATTAAATATGAAACATACCGTCGTCTTAGACTCATATCATAACACAAGCCTTTTTGAGCTTACCATGGGACTAATTCGATTTGTATAAAAATTGACCCGTAATATTTATTTACAAAAAAATGTAGTTAAAGAAAAGTACAGTTGGCATAAAAATCTTGGGTCAAAAATTTTTTTAAAGGGGCAACAAAGCAAGTAGATTGTATGACAAGGGGCTAAAATAAGCAATCAAGACACGAAGTGATTATTTGGACGAGCTCACGAAGTGAGCGAGGACAAATATGTCTGAGTGTCATAATGGCTTTTAGCCACGTGTTAAACACTCTGCTTTTCACTTCGACTGCGAGAAAATGAAAAAGACTTAACATTAAAATTGTATATTTCATGAAAAACTAATAGTACAGTTTGAGCAATTCTATCAGAAATTTTGGCCAATCTGATCAGGTTGTTTTGTTTGTTTTTAATTATTCGCAAGCAGTATGTAGCTGGCTGCATGTTTTTTTTTCAGTGTCATAGAAATTTGTATGGGATTATATGGCTTTATTTTAAACCCTAGGGGCTAAATGTACTATTTTAGGCTCGCTTCGCGAAGCTTATATGACATACTTTTTGAGCTGGAGAAGTGAAAAATACTTTTTATTGCATACCTCGGTCGGATACACAGAAGTACAGAATATGACAGTAACATTCGAATAAGTAGAGGTAAACAATAGTCTTATCATTTGAATTCAACTAGCAACTTATTTGAGATTTCCCTTTTGTGCTTAGCACGGCAGTATATAACTGTATATTTCTTGCAGCATTTCTTACGTAGATGACCTTTTCACAGATGCAAGCATTTCTTCATCATTATTAGTTCTCCAGACCACACTACTTATTTTTCAATAGTTCATGGTATCGGTTCGATTTGAAAGGCATTGTGTTTGCAATGATAATGTATTTTGGAAAAAATATGAATTTAGAGTGATTTACTTCGATTATTCTAAGTTTTGAGGGGTTTCCATATAATCATATGAATAGTAATTTATGCCACTGATACATAATGGGATGCCGTTAACAGGAGTTCGGTTGCAGATAATGTCATAACCACATCATGTTACATGCAGTTATGAGAATGTTCAATTTACTATGGAACAGCTGGTCGTTGTCGTTACCAGTTACCGTGGTTTTTGAACACACTATAGATGATTGGTCGATTAAGAAAATACTTAACTAGGAGTTAGTTATGAGTTACTTTTATAAGTTCAAGGCTACTTATAATCAGAAGTACCTACTCAATTAGGGGAGTAAAAAGTTAGTTTGTTTATTAGTAAAAAAAAGAGAACAAAAAGGAGACCAAGATCTTTTACGAACCAAATCAAAGACAAGTAAACAGCGTGTCGTATCTGGTTACCAAAAAGAAAGCTGAGAATGGAGAGGAATGGAAATCGCTCTAAAATAGCTCTTTTTAAGCAGTGGCAAGCACACTTAAAAATTATGTAATTATCCATACAAAAAAAACACATAAACCTGTAAAATTAACGAAAATGTAAAGAAATATACCTACTTACGTAAATGTATGAAATTTTATTTTCATTAATTTTATATTGTACTTATCTAAAATTAATGAAAAATATACAGATTTGGATCATTTTTCGTAAACTTCCTTGCGTTTTAGGGTATTTTACAGATTTATGTGTTATTTTTGCATGTAATATTACATAATATTTAACAGTGCATATGGTTTTTGACCAAGGTAGGTACTTAGGTAGAGTTACTGTGCCTCCTATATGGAGCACTGGTCGTTCAGGGCTTCAGGGTAGTCAGTTTCTCTGTGCCTATATGGAGCCATGGTCGTTCAGGAAAGGCCTTTGTGCATACATGGACCACACGTCACTCAATATTATTATGATGAAGACAAATAACCTCGATTCACAAAACAGAACATTTTAAATTTAAGATTCCAAATTTGAAAAAAGTAACCATAACCAAAACATCCCACGATGCCCTAGTTAATGGGCGGGCCACAGATAATATAGATCGCGGCCACAGATCATATAGAGTCATCCCGCGGCTAGAGCCATTACGACCAACATGGCCGACACTGCTGACAGTAGGGTGACCATGGATTGCGTAACAAAAGAGGACTTTCCTGTATTTAAGTATCGGGCAGGACCGAATTAAGCCGTACAGAGGCTTCTAAGCAATGTGAGTCTATAAGTTGGAGAAATTAAATGTCTACATTGAACACATTAAAAAAAAGTGAAACTAGCTTGAAGGTCATTGAACCGAAAAATACTTTTTTGGATGTTTCGTATATAAGGTCAGATGGGTTAAGGGGGACGATCGGGGTTTGTAAATCTAGAATAGACTGTAGCTCTAAGATAGTACTTATTAATATGTATAATGTTATTTAGTTTTCCCTAATCCTTGCAACAAATGTTGGATCATATTGTATGTCTCCAAGCAAACAATTCTCTAATGTAACTGACAATTCGAAAGTGCTCGTACCTAGGCCTACTTGAATAAAGCATATTTTGATTGATTAATTTATTGCTAATATCGTTATTATAATTACTGCTTTATTGATCGACTAACCACAGAGCAGTTTAGTAGTAGTGGGGTAAGGGGGACTACCGGGGGAAGGCCCCTGGAAGTCCCCCTTACCCCACCTGCCCTCATGTAGGTAATGTATGTGCCATCCTCAGTTCAAAAGGGCTGGACGGAATATCCCTATTTTTGGTACATGATTAACTGGATATCCACACATGGTTATAGGACACTTTGTACCCGACTGCGCTAAAGTAAAGAGGGCTATGACTTTATTCTTCTCCGCAAACGAATTTGTTGACACCTTGCAGTGATGTGATAAATTAAATCATTCGTTAGTGCACTTCAATATTATTTATTTATTTATTCATGCCACTGATGACGATTCTCTAACAAAAAAGTCCTAACTTCTGTAAAATTTGTCCCAAGTTCCACCCAAAGCTTACCTACCCTACTCAATTGACAAAAAAGTAAAATTGAACCCAAAAGATAATTATTATTTTACGGGCCCGAAGTAAATTATATGTATTCTGGCCTAGACCCTTCAAAAACCAAATTAACTAGATCTTTTCTCGTATAAAAACTCGTATAACCACAGTCCAAGTTGAACTGGTTTATTTTGAGTTATTAATTTCTTTTCGGCTGTCCATTTTGGGTGTGATGAGGACAGAGATAGGTTATTAGAGTGTGTTAGAGAAGGAAAGACGCCTTTTTTAAGGTGAAGTGCATGGGCGGTGTTCGTTTGGTGATTATTGTTTTTTCTATACATGGTGTTTCTAATTTTGAATTGGGATTTTTTAGGTTTTCTGGTTCGGGCGGATCCTGGGTTCGAGTTCCGGCTCGTTACCTGTTTCTCGGACCTTGTGTACAGTTTGAAATAATATAATTAAAAAAAAAAAACAAGAATATCAGAAACTGGCTGCCCGCCCCTGCTGTACTAAGTAATAAGATGAGACCTAGGCTTCCTTTTATTGTATGGACCGAAATAGATTTTTGAAGATCTACCTTATCTCCTTTGTCTCACTCGCTCACTCACTTCTTCAATGAATCAATTAAGGTAGTCCATGTCCTGTTTTACCATAATATGGCGTACAAATATTTTAAACGCAACACATGCACGAACTAAGTATATGTAATAATATACGATTTTTAATGATCAATTCTAATATAATAACTTACATCATTCCTATTATACCAGTATCCACAACAAAGTGTTTAAATTCATCACCTTCGTCTGCCGTTTTGTTGTTAAAAGAAAACGTCCCAGAATGTAGTAAGGACTTTTATTTTGAACATGTCAGTCCTTCAGATGTAGTAAAGGCATTTAAATCAATTAATGTCAAAAAAACCAATGACCTATGGGGGGTCTCAGTCCATGCTGTCAAATCCCTAATAGAAGTAATAGCGCCTGACTTGGCAGATATATTCAATAACAGTGTTGACTGCGGTGAGTTTCCTGATCTGATGAAACATAGCAAAATAACTCCTTTATTTAAATCAGGTAGTACCTCTGACCCCACTAACTTTAGACCAATATCTGTACTACCTACATTTAGTAAAATTTTTGAAAAGCTAATTCTATATCAATTGTTAAAACATTTTAATTTGAATAATTTGATGCATAGTAAGCAATTCGGTTTTACGCGGGGTCGCTCGACATCCAACGCCGGAGTTGAGCTCGTAAAACACATTTTTGATGCCTGGGAGGAACCGCGAGATGCTTTAGGCATCTTCTGTGATTTATCTAAGGCCTTCGATTGCGTTAATCACGAGACACTGATCAGGAAGCTACACCACTACGGAGTTAAAAGATTAGCACTAAATTTATTAGAGTCTTATTTAAATGGTAGAATACAAAAGGTTGACGTGAATGGAAAGCGTTCACCGGGGTCATTAGTCTCTATGGGTGTGCCGCAGGGATCAATATTGGGACCTTTCCTGTTCCTTATCTATATAAACGACTTGCCACACCTCGTAAAAACCCACCATGAGATAGTTTTGTTTGCAGATGATACGTCTCTAATTTTCAAAGTCGTACGAAATCAACGATCCCACAATGACGTAAACAATGCTATCTGTGAAGTAGTAAATTGGTTTAATATAAATAATTTATTGTTGAATGAGAAAAAGACTAAATGTGTTAAGTTTGTCACGAGTAACGTAAAACACGAGCAAGCAAGCGTTATGGTTAAAGGTGAGGAACTGGAACTAGTAAATAGTACAGTCTTTCTCGGTATAACATTAGATTCTAAGCTCCAATGGGGTCCCCATATTGCTAATCTCTCGAATAGACTGAGTTCTGCAGCTTTTGCAGTAAGTAAGATTCGTCAATTAACAGACGTGATAACGGCTCGATTAGTGTATTTCAGTTATTTCCACAGTATTATGTCGTATGGCATCTTACTATGGGGCAGTGCTTCCGACATTAATACTATATTTGTTCTGCAGAAGCGGGCTGTTCGTGCGATATATAAAATGAACCATAGAGAGTCGCTTAGAGATAAGTTTAAGGACATTAATATAATTACAGTCAATACATTTATGAGAATATGTACATAAAAATATTACCGACTTTAAGAAGAACTGTGATATACATAATATTAATACTAGAAATAAGCATAAGCTTGCAGTGCCTGCTACTAGGCTCCATAAAATAAGGAGATCATTCATGGGTAACTGTTTGAGATTTTATAATAAACTTCCTAGCAGCATAACTGAGTTGTCTATTGGTAAATTCAAAAATATTGTGAAACGAAAATTATTTTCTAAAGCTTATTATAGCACACAAGACTACATGAATGATGAAGCCGCGTGGGATTAATGTAAATTATAGCGTCATGTAGGTATATGAATAATTATTTTAACGAATACCTAAGGTATTATTATTATTTTAATCTTAATTGTTTTATATACTCTGACATTTAGAATTTTATTCTAGACACATTCTAGATTATTTATTTTTTATTGACAATCCTTTTGGGATTTATCTTATTGATTATTTTAATTTTAAAAATGATGATTTTATCAATAATATTACACTTAAGTTAAATGATCTGATTAGGTTTTTCTGGGTTTCCCTAATCCTTGCAGCAAATGTTGGATCATATTGTATTTCTCCCAGCAAACATTCACTCTCATGTAACTGACATTTCGAAAGTGCTTGTAACTAGGCCTACTTGAATAAAGAATATTTTGATTTGATTTGATTTATTTATAATCATTCATCATTATAATTTATAAAACATACAAATAAAAAAATAAAAAAAAACATTATTATAAATTACATTTTGTCATTAAGTCTTCCAATCAATAATAACAATTGTCTAACACATGGCCGTATAATGCTTTTTGAAACGTCTTGAATGGTAGCCCTTTAAATTTATCCGTAAACGTATTAAATATTTTTATCGCCATACAGTTTACAAAAAGGAATTAGCCAAATAGGTGCAACTGTTCTGAAGTGATGTGCGAACATATATTTCTTTAATACTTAGATAAACTACATGTTTTAGGAATAGAGGTGTACCAGACATATATTCGCTCTTTCTTTTATCATATGTTGTCTCAATGTGACTGTACTAAAAGTTGGCAGCTACGAAAGGTTATCTGGAAAAGAACGTTTTTAAGCGATAAAAACTTGATTTGTCAATCGTCATTTAAATAGGTCCCCGCTTTTTAATGATCTCAATGCAAGATATTGTAATAGACAAGGATTATTTAGAAAAAATACTGACAGTTGGGTTTCTTTCGGCTTTCTTCTCAACAGTGGTCTAAAAACATTGACAAACGAGCTAGGCGGCTTATTAGGCGACGCTACTGTGACTGACGCTAAACTGCAGAGCTTTGAGCATCGACGTAGATTACTGTAGTTTTATATTTTGCTTGTTTTATCAGGATCTTATATTATTTTTTTTCTACTCTCAAATACCCTATTTTAGGCAGAACTTGCATTAAAGATTTTCTTCGAATCGTAATCCTAAGGCAACTGTACTGTGTCTGTAAGAAACTAAACTGTGGAATAAATTGTCGCCTTCAGTATTTCCAGACCGATGCGATCTTCAAGCCTTCAAGAAAAAAGCGTACTCCGACCTATAATAAAAGGCCGGCAACGCACTTGTGACTCCTCTGGGGTTGCAGGTGTCTATGGGTGACGGCGATCTTACCATCAGGCGATCCGTCTGCTCGTTTGCCCCCTATAATATTAAAATAACTGCATTTTATGATAGTAAAAATTATCGATACATTAGATCAGTTTATATCATCCTCCTCTGTACACCAGATCGTCATGCTGAGTAATATTTATATTTATTGCTCCTCTTTGGATTTATTCCCATAGCTTTGATTTGGAAAACTATTATCGAAGTCTTATGGTGAACATAACAAAACTATACCTAATTTACCGTACCTACATTTACTATAGCTGTGCAAGATTAGAGTACTTACTTCAGTTCAGGTCCACTAGGAAACGACATATCAGAAGAAGTATCTACATAATACATAATACTAGAAATAAACATAAGCTCACAGTGCCTACTACTAGGCTCCATAAAATAAGGAGATCATTCATAGGTAACTGTGTGAGGTTTTATAATAAATTTCCTAGCAGCATAAATGAGTTGTCTATTCGTAAATTCAAAAATATTGTGAAAGGAAATTTCATTTCTAAAGCTTATTGTACACAAGACTACATGAATGATAAAGCTGCGTGGGATTAATGTAAATTATAGCGTCATGTAGGTATATGTATAATTATTTTAACGAATACCTAATGAGGTACTATTATTATTTTAATCTTAATTGTTTTATATACCGGACATTTAGAATTTTATTTTAGACACATTCTAGATCTTTTTTTCTTTTTTATTGACAAACCATTTGGGATTTATCTTATTAATTATTTGAATCTTTAAAATGATGATTATATCAATAATATTATACTTAGGTTAAATGATCTGATTAAGTTTTTCTGAGTTTTCCTTAATCCTTGCAACAAATGTTGGATCATATTGTATGTCTCCCAGCAAACACAATTGGAAAGTGCTTGTACCTAGGCCTACTTGAATATAGATTTATTTGATTGATTGGATAAATAGAAGGTAAATTTCTGTTAAAAAATTATTGCTGAATGTGCTTGTCTTTGAACATCCTTGAACTTCTCATTGAGACAATTCCAAAGAGTCCAAATCGGCTAGACAGGATTGCGTTATTTATTACAGAGTTGCTATGACCACCTTTCGGCTCCATCATCAGATCAGCTGGATGGTATCATAATATAATTAGCGTTGTATTGGAACTACAGTATGGACGAATATACAGCCTACCAAACTACTAAGTATGGAGAGTTTTTGGAAAAGTCCAAAAATGTGATTTTAACATTGTTGACTCACGGGAAGATTTTATGACATTGAAGTAATTTTTTTCATTAATATTTCTATTACGAAAATTAGTCGTTCTTTAACATTACCTACACAGACAAAAAATTACATCATCTCAAATTGTAAATCAGTGTAAGAGTTACATGCCATAATTTGGCGGAACATGCATTAATGTAATTTTATTTTATAGAATTAAAGCTACTAGATGGTGCTCGCAACTTCGTTCGCGGAGTAGAAAATTCTTCAGCGTAGTCGGGTAATAAGTATCCTATAACCATCTGGTGACACCCAGCTACCCGTGTACCAAAAATATTTGATATCCGTTAAGCTGATTTGGCGTGATGAAGCCGCAACGACACATACAAACATACAAAAAAGCCAATTTTTTTATTTTATTTAGTGCCCGCCAGTGAAATAGTAACAATTTTTTTTTTTGTATCGACAATGTACAGACATTTTATTTTGAAAACCTTATAATAGTATAGATGTAATGTATGTTGTAGTGAATAAATAAATTTGAATTTGACTTGGTTCATGGTTGATTTTCATTCAATACAATCGGGATTTGGTTAAGTTTTTCTAATTAACCTTAAAAGTTTATCCCACGCTGTCTCCACTAAAATTTTGTGTATAACAAAAATAAATTAGATGGTTTTTATATTTAAGACTTTCCGTCGCTGACTTAGCTCTATTTTTCCTTAAAAATACCGTTAATAGTTTTTATATCTTATCGATTCCAGCAATAAAACATTAAAACTATAAAACAAACAAACATAAGAATAACTTCTCGAAATTGAGTTCTTTTTAGTGTCAGTTTTCTAGGTAGTAAAAGGTTTCAATTTTTTTTATAAGATTTATTTTAGTTTCAACATCAATACAAGTTTAAATATGTATGTAGTCATTATGGGGAACGGATAAAATAACGCATCACACATTATAAAATAACATTAATGCTATTATCACAATAATATATAAAACAATTTTTAGGCAGCTTTTAACGTTTCAAAATTATCAAACTACGTAATTCATAAATCTTTATGTCTTTTAGAACAGATGTAGAGCAGAAAACACTTAAATATCGCCATTTAAATTCAATTTCATCCAAAAGTAGGTATCTACTGAGATTATTTTAAATAAAATAAAAAACTCAATTTACCTGATGCCAACGTTACGAGCGAAATAATTTCCTCAATTTATTACGATCTAAAGACTGGCGGCAAATAAGTCGGTAAACACTTTATCGCGAGGGCCGTCGTCTTAAATTAAAAAAAAACGACGACCCCTACAAATTTATATACAGCGGCGGGAGATTTGAATTTGAACGTTCTTTTTTTGAAAACTAAATGGTTTTCGGCGGCGATATAATGTTGAGATCGGGGATGAGTGGAATCGAAATTAGTGTATAGTTTTTTAAGATAATAATGATTGGAAATCACGTTTTTGATAAGGTCAAGTATAATATATATGTCTTGACTAGCCTTTTGTCCGCGATTTCGTCTGAGTGTCTATAATTTCAATTAAGTACACCGAATCCATCCTTAGTGTAGCGATGTTACGAGTCGCTTTTTGTGCAACTCGGATAGTTCGAGTTGATTCAGTCGCTGATTCTAATCAGAACTCGAGTTGACTCGACTCTTATCAACCGGATGGCGTTCGCGGCAGCAGCCGTTGCAGCCGAGAGAGTGGGCGAGTGGACTCGAATTCGGCGTATTCGTATACTTTATTCAAGTTAACTTGACTCGCCGAGACTCCGTTATATCGCTGCCACACACGAGTTGATACGAATCAAGTGTAGGTTTATTTTGACTCGCTATTTGTGTAATGTATTGAGCGTAGTGTCGACTTTAGCGATGGGTGGAGTCGGCGAGTTGATTAAAGTAGCGAAGGCATTCGAATCAACCTGTTCAGACTGATTCGAGTTATTCGAATCAGACAACTCGTCGACGCTACCTTAGTGCACCCTTAGGTCTCTTTTCAAATGTCATGTTCCTTCCTTTGGCGTTTTAGACTGTGCGTTGTCTGTTAATAGTTAGGTTATTGTTTTATAAGCATTAAAGGATATTGACTATTTATTGTAAATAAACATTACAATACAATATTACAATACAACAACTCTTTATTGCACACCTCACAAAACAGACTACAGAAAATAATACATTCAATGAGAGGTAAACAACAGCCGGTCTTATCGCTAAACAGCGATCTCTTCCAGGCAACCTTTGGGTAGTGGTATATAAAGTTGCGTAATAGGTATAAAGGTTTTACTTTGGTCTCTTCCACTAGTTTCGCTCACTTTGCAAAAACCAAACAAGTGATGTTTGTAATAGGTTGACAACACAGACCGTGTTAGGGAAGTTCCATCAACTACGTGGAGTGCTTAATAAAAAAAACATTACGGGTCGTGTGGTTCTTCACTTCACTTCACTTGCTGAGTCGGTTATGGGCTTATTGAATACGGCCGAACATTCGCAACTTATATCAAATATGTAAGAAATCTACAGATAAAACTGATAACATAGCTCGTAGGATTGCATCGTTGAGGCAATGGGCGGGCCATGTAGCCCGGAGAACGGATGGCCGTTGGGGCAGTAAAATCCTGTAGTGCGCGCAGGATCAGACCCCGTGACGAACAATGAGGGAGACCTATGTTCTGCAGTGGACGTCCGTGGCTGATAGATAGATAAGACTGATGAAGTTCGTTGTACGCAAAAATTAAAAATAAAACTATGTGAAAAAGTATAAAATGCTATTTCTCTTCCCCTAAGTAAAATTCTATATACCAGTTGAGCAGATTAGGAAGTTAAATACTTTGACCTATATCAACAACTTTGATTTTACTTTTTTTTTGTTTTACAAATATCATGATAATAATCACAATTTTTGCAATTTATTAGTGGATCACTCCACTAGCGTTATTATTATTTTAGTTCTGCACTAGGCGGCGCTAACGGCTAAAGAGTCGGATGCACCATACAGAGATCCATAAGCAAGAACAGATGACAAAATTCGTCGACTACTGGTGTGGACGATTAGCTCAGATGGTAGAGCGTGCTGCCCCGGTCTGGCTCAAGGCACTGGTTCAAGTCCAGTATCGTCGAAAATTTTTTTCATTTGTTTCTGAACTTTGATTTTCTTTTTATTTCATACCGACCAAATTGGTAGGATTTATTGGAATTTATAGCATCGATTATTTCTTTGAAAGTAGCCTAAAGTATAATTAATGAATAGTCTCCACATCTCTCTCTATTCTAAATCGTTTCTGATTTCTAAATCCGGTAGGGCCGCGCGTATCGGCGCGATTTTTCATTGGCCCCTTTTAAAAAAGGAACAGTTTTTTTTAATTCGTTTTAAGACCCCGGCACCAAAGGCTCCGGCCAGGTATGTTTTATGTATATTTTTTAATCACCAAAGAGGTTTAGGTGGTTTTTAAGTTACATAAGTAAGGAATCACTTTGGGGATTAAGTAAGTGAGGTTGATTGGCTGATCGATATAATTAATAAAGCATTTTTAAAGTTTAGTATTGCAACATACAAAGCACTCCATATAAAAATACCCATAGATGTAATTAAAATTCGTTATGTTTATTTATATAAAAGAAACCTACAAAGTACCTACTCGGCGCCGCGCACCCATTTTTTTCTGTTTACCCCAAACATGTCAGCTTGGACCATAAACAATGTAACTGTTACCTGAGCATAAACAAAATGGAGTGTCCGCCATTCACCGACTTTTACGCCGAATTTCACGCCGAATTCCATTTACGCGGGACAGTTTTCTGCGAAATATGTTCGGTGGCGTATTCCCTAATTTTTATAATTGGCTTAAGTAATTTAATTACGTAATGAAACTTGTGTTATTTCAAACATTTTTATAAGTTTGAGTTTAATTACTAATTTTTTTGGCTCTTTAGGTACTTAAAAAAGGCAAACAAAAAACGAGATTTAGGTCATTCAGTCAATTAAGTTAACTTTTATAGCTGTGTATAACACTAGGCTGACTGACCACCACCATGTTTTTTTTTTAAAGTACCTATTGAATTATAAAATTTATGGCATGACTAATTTTACTATTTCTACTATACTATGTCGTTTATTTATTAACTGTCTCGTCTTATTTAAAGATTCTAGGAATTTTATCAATAAGATAAGTAATTTAATTTCTTTTACGAAAAAAATTAAATGAATATTTGGATTCACATAAAACATTATCTACAAAAGTGGAAGGTAATCAGTAAAAATGTGTTTTTCTAGACTTATTAATTTTTAAAACACATTATAGCAACTTAAAAACTTTATGCATGATTATTCCAGCTACAATTATGCCTATCTGACAGATCACACGCAAGTGTTGCCATTTGATACGCCGAAGCCACTCTCATTTAAAAAGAATGCCGATAAACAAAATTAAGTCGGCAGTTTTCAGACGACGTGTGTGGCCCGCTTTAGTTCCGAATTTGAATTTCTTTGGCATTCGAAATTTAAATAAAGATTCGTTGTGTGAGTGCCAGTGTTAACGGTCAATTAGGTTTTTATTGGATTTGTTTCTATTTGGATGTTACAAATTTATTTGTTTAGTACAAGGTTATGTTATATTACGATTAATCTAAGTATTTTATAGACTCTAGTATTAAACTATATACTTACTAACTGCAAGATAAAACATAAATATCTGATTTGCCCTATCTTCTGACGTAGATATCAATATTAGGTATGTTAATACCTACTTTGACTCATCCATTTTATAGTAATTAATTATTTTAATTAATCATACTCTTAGATAGTTCATATACGTATACCATTTTTTCTCATTAGGTACTAACTTATACTTTCTATACCAGACAATTTATTGTGCATATACAACATAAGTTAAGAATTACGCGGTAAAATCGTTAACGAATAAAGAAATCGCAACTTAAACAGATATTCCAAATTTGAATACAGAAAATTCAAAATAGCGTTCCACATACGTTTAATAATTGGTCGAATTCCGTTCCTCGTTTAAATTTCATCATTATATCCAAAACGTCAGAAGTCTTAATTCAAATTCGTTCTAAATTTTAATGTATGCCATGACTGGTTTGGTTTAATATAAAATAAATACCAATGTAACCCATAATGTGTTTTGGTTCTGAAGTACGAATTGACACAAAAATCGACACCGTGCGGGAGTGCATTATTTTCATTGGCTCCGTAAAAATAAAGATTATGGTAAAACTGTTAAAAATAGAGGAGTAATGAGAGCTTGGATATACGTTCAGTTACCTCTGAATACTACATTGTCATTATTATAAAAAAATACCGGCGTTATGTTAAGTTTAGACATTTCCATACAGGGTGATCAATCCAAAAGGGTTAGTAGGGAGAACTCAGAAACTATGAGAGATAGCGAAATCTGTTCTTATCGTAGGAACCATGGCGTCGATTTTAAATTTAATTATAATGGCATTCAATTTTTTTTAACTGTAGAGAAAATTTATCTTTGCATCCAGGAAAATGGCTACATATTGAAAATTTACTTAAATAAAATTATTATCCTCTTTTAGAGTTTTTCTTTCAATTGTTCGAACAAGATTCCATTAAAAATGTTTTCCCTGTGACTTATGATTCGCACCATCAACAATAATAACGAAAAGACTTGCAGAATTTATAACATTGCTTACAGAGATTTTGACTAGGTTCGATTCTCGGTTATGTATGAGTTAAAAAATGAATGCCATTATTATTAAATTTAAAATCGACGCCATGGTTCCTAAGAACAGATTTCGCTATCTCTCATAGTTTGTGACTTCTCCATACTGACCCATTTGGATTGATCACCCTGTATAATCAAATCAAAATCCTTTATTGCACTCATGTTAGTATGAAGTTCTTAAACTAATTTCTAACTTAGGTACAGTTCCACCTGAACTCTGTCAGGGCGCCTATTCGTCTTTTTTGTCTATTAAAGTACTTCGTCACACATCTTGCTTTAGATAAGACAATAAATTATAAGGAATGACTTATTAAAATTGGTATCTGTACTACCTAGCAGATCGAGCGTCGCGTGCCAAGCGAAGTCGCGGCGTGTCTGGCTTGAAATCTTTGAAATGATAAAAGAAAAAAAACGCATTTATGGGCGCCAAATACACCAACCGAACACCAAAATTCGAAAAAAGAATCAATTGTGTCCTCTAGATACTTATCTACGCATCTAATGGGCCATTGTCTTCCAAATTCAAAAAGGAACAAATTCAAAATTGCTTTTTTCTTCCAAATTTAATTACGGCCATTTTTACGCATGTCAAGTGTTTTCTTGCTGCTCTATAAAGACTTAAGTGACATTGATTTAAGAATGACGTACATCTTTTATATTTTGGACGGTTAAATTGCCTTTGATATGGTTTGACAAAGTTGGATTTGCAGTTGGTCCTACAGGCTTTTTACCAAGTTATTAATGCGAACGCTGTTTTCAACGGCAAATTCTAGTTTGTGGGGATGGAATTTAGGTAATGTGTCAGTTCGATTTCGAAAATCAAGATTAGATTTCTTTATCAAAGCTTTGATGACAATGGAAGCTGTTTTAAGCTCCATACGAATCATTGTGTCACGTATATCATTGTCTAATCTTGGTATTGTAAAAAAATATAATTTAAGCTTTACAAGTTCCCTTCTACCTTGCAAATGGATCAAAATAGTATATAATAGTTGTTTATAGTCACATAACTCTAGTACACGCTATAATATTTTAATACTTTATTTAGAGTAAAATAGACAAGGTTTGTATTGCTCAATATAATTGAAGTACATAATATTATTACCAAAATACTAAGTTACAAAAATTAAACAGTCGATGATGGGCGATTCCTTTGGTGTTGCACATATACATAGGCGACGATGACCACTTTCCAACAGATGGCTCGTATGTCCGTTTGCCACTTGTTTCATAAAAAAAACAAACATTGAAAAAGACAAGGACACAAACAACAAGTACAAATAATAACGTACACAGCAATCACTTAAAAATACATTATCAATGTAAATAAAAATGTAAATGATTATTGCATTAAATATATTCAAAAACACGGACAATAAAGCTGCAAAAATACAGATAATAAAACCACTATCTACAATCTAATCGTTTATTCCAATGCCGACTCACAAAACACCCATTACCTAATAAAAACAATTTAAACTTAACAAAACAAAATTCTTACATAATACCAACATGGCCCTACCAAGCGAAACCTTTTAAAAAGAACCGGATGTTATAAACTAGCATTATGGGGCGATTATACGAAAAAACCACTAACTTCCGGTGTGACGGGAATAGGAATGAAAGTATTAAAATTAAAATCAGATCGTTACAACCCTTGCAATAAAAAAGATTTAAGCCTTTTATCTATGCTCGCAGTGGCGCAAAATCAAATGTCACCGTGACAGTTCAGCAAAATGGCGGGTTAAGTCAGACTAATGGTGCGAAAACAACAAACAGAAAAGTGTGTAAAGACGAAGAGCATGCTTAATCATAAATAACATGCACGCTGTATTCGCTTAGATATGTTTTAATGTTTTCAATTCTTATCGTCTTAGCAAATCCACCTTGGACAAGTTTAAAACTGGGTTCAATATGGTGTCAAATATGTAAAGTATATGGTACAAAATTTATGAATTGAAGACTCAAATCTTGCTTAGCTCTGCGAAGTGAATGATGAAAAATAATCAGTAATCTTGTTTGGAGAAACTGTCCTAAACACGGAATTTAAAAAAACGGACTTAAGGCTGCATTCTTTTTGAGATATAATTAAAGATAAACTTATAAATTGGCGTACAGAGCATAAAACTAAGAAAAGCATCAGTTTACTGGAAAAAATATGTCCCTTGTTCAAAAATTTAATAATCTTCGAAATTGGTAAAATCAAAGCTTTCAGAGGACAGTGTCATAACCATAATGGCATCTAAAATCCTTTGTATTAAGAAGAACACATATCATAATAGAAACACACAAAATATCTGCTGACCGATGTCATCCGTGCCATAAAACTCCGGAAATAACAACAAATTGCACCGAAAGTGACTTCAATCAACACAAACATACACCGCCTCAAGGCATAGCGGCACACGCAAAGCCTTGGTCTCCTGCTGTCTTGAAAAAGTTACGGTGCAAAAAGTTTGTCTATGATCTCTATAGGGAATGGAGGTTGTGAAGACCCGTAACCTTTATGAAAAACTAAACGGCCGCTATTCTTCCATATGCTAGTTAAAAAAAAGTTTCTCCTGGGCTCAGTACATGAAAATAAATTCAATATTTGCATTGCCATTTGTAATTTGATATCATTACATGTCATTGGGAAAATAAGTACGTTTCATTATCTAATTCGCAATTAACGACCTAATTATCTCAGAGAATTTACTGACGCAAATTAAAATGCATCAAAACAATTTTATAAACTTTTTGGCTGCGAAAACTTCAAAATAAAGGAAAACAGCAAAAAAAAAACAATAGGCAAAAACCTTTTTAATTCGCAAAGGACGCAGGTAACGGCCACACAGCCGCGCGGCGTGTCAAAGCGGCGTTCCATTTTCAAAATATTTTGACGTTAATAGCCACTTTTGTGGACCAGTGACATATTGATTTTTTTTTCTTATTCTTTCGATGCCGCCAAGGCAAAGGTATCAATGCAAAGTGACTTGCGCGTTGATGTGTTGTTCGCATTATGGGTTTTCTTTAATTGTTTGTTTTGTGGGCGGTGAGTTTTGTTTAATAAGATTTGTCAATGTAATAGTACTCGCGAGTGTGGGTGGCATGTTACATTTCTTTCATTTTACCTTTGATGGATAAAGGTAAGAGTACATTGTTGTACAAAAATAGGGATTATGTTGAGATGATTCTTAGGCGAATACAGTATACTTTAACTTAATTTACTTTATTACGGCAGTGTAGGTACCTATTTTTTTTTTCATAAACTGAACTGATTAGCGATTGACCCCAGTATCAGCTGATGAAGCGACTAAGGGGTCGAGGATGTAGTATTTGATTTATACAATGAATGTAGATAATGCGTATACATAATAATGCGTATACATAGTAAAAAAATATTCTATTGGCATAGATTTGATAGGAAGTTCAAATTTGATATGCATTTAAGTTTTTTGTTATATTCTAAGAAACACCTTTGCGAGACTAGACAGTACGGATACATTCCTTAAAACACAACACTTGTCTATAAATCATTTAAAACCACAGACAATAAAAAAACAAAGGACAATAAATTCAGCCACGCTCAAAATTCGAAACCAGTAGCAAATCGCACCCCAAAAGTGAAGTGCTCTTATCTTTACAAACAATTATTTATTGTTTAAACAACAAACAAACCATACCAACTTAAACCGATTGTAGCACGCGCTGAAACAAACCGAACCCAACTGAAAAAGACCTTTTACCGCTTATATTTCAATAGCCCCACAGTTCTTTTTAAATTGGTCGTTTTAAACTTCCAAATTTAGAAGACACAAGTTACGTTCGAATCTCCAAACGGTAAGGTGTCTCTCTAATTTGGTGGCAACGACCAGTTTAGTGTGAGCTGTACATTTTAACAAAAGAAGTGAAAAGAGAGGCGTGTATAAATTAGACAAGGATACAATAGAATTCTTTGTACCCGTCATTACTTTGGTCAGTTTGCGGTTGACAGATGATGTCCGTTTGTCCTTTGCAATTAGACTTTTAGGTTATTTTCGTAGCGCCAAAACCAAAGCGCGGGAAAACTGACAGATGTCACTGTTTTTTTTGCGTTTTCTTTTGTAGGTGGCCAGTTTTGACCGCTTGTTTTTTTATTGTTGAATTTGTTGGACACGTGTTTTTGAATAAACAGGCGAGGCCAGGTGTTGCCTGTGGTAAATAATGATTTAAGGCGTTTGCGTTTGTTGTAGTGTTTGCACAAAACGAACACGCCGAAATAATGAAAGACATGTGTAACCACCAGGAAATGTGGCTCGTGGCCATTATACATAATACAGACCATTTTGATGGATGTTGTTCCGATCACAAAAGGCATTTTTATTTAATATTTACCAGGCATTTAAATTGTGGCATTTAGGTACTGAACTCTATCTTTACATTATCTGTAAAAACTAGCCGTTGTTTATTTTTCAGAGGCAATAAGATTTATACTAAATATTACAAAGTTACCTCAGTGCGTATATTACCGGTGATGACCTACGGAGCCCATACGTGGTCTCTAACTATGGGCCTCTTAAGGAAACTCAGAGTCACTCAGCGAGCGATGGAAAGGGCTATGCTCGGGATCTCTTTAAGAGATCGAATCAGAAATGAGGAGATTCGTAGACGAACCGAAGTCACCGACATAGCAAACAGGGTAAGCAAACTGAAGTGGCAATAGGCAGGGCACATAGTTTGAAGAACCGATGGCCGTTCGGGCAGAAAGGTTCTCGATAATGGAGACCGCATACCGGCAAGCGTAGCGTGGGAAGGCCACCCGCAAGGTGGTCGGACGATCTGGTTAAGGTTATGGGGACTCGCTGGATGCGGGTCGCTTCTATCCGGCCCGTATGGGTATTGAGGAGGCCTGTGTCCAGCAGTGGGCGTCCTATGGCTGAAATGATGAATGATGACGATGATTGCAAAGTTGTAAAAATGAAATGTCTGTATATTGAAAATATTTTCATAAAAAAATATGGAACTGGCTATTTGAAGATGACTAAAGCGATTTTTGTGTTTTAATTTTTTGTTTGTAATGTATGTCTGTTTACCATTATCCCGCCTATGCGGTTGAACAGATATGAACTATTTTAGGTACAAGGTAACTGGGCATCCACATATGGTATTATATGTTTATTATGTATTTTATCCGACTACGCTGCGGCAAAAAGGGGGTTATGACTTTTTCCTACTCCGCGATTTACAAAAACATAAAACCAGACTGCAAATAGTGTGCCCTAATTTTGTACTATCACCATTGTCAATTCTACAGTCGGCCATTTTGTATTTTATTGGACCTTGAATCGTTATCACACTTTATACAGCGATACTCAAGCGCGTAGCCTCAGCTTCTATAATTCATTGTTTTATTTAGCTAAGTGAAAGAAAGACAGAAAGAAATACATTTATTCTAGGGCATACATAATTATAGTTTACTTACTACACCTAAGTATGCCCCAAAATGGTCTGACCTCAGCATAAGCTGGCTTGAAAACCAGCGCTGATCTTCCGGTGAGACCATAGGTGGCGCCACGGAGAGCTGTACGCAGGAAACCATGTGGACATTCTCATTGGTTCTTTTTAATTATATTTTTAATTGACAATTATTGTATTTTGTTATTATTATTGTATCATCATTGTATGTTCTTTAATTTTAATTCAAACGTAATGTAAATTGTTCAATGAATAAGTGACTATTCATCCCAAATACTGGGAAACTTGCCCTAAAAAGCCAAATAAGCAATACTCAGAACCTTTCTCATCTTGTTATATGCCAAGCATCTGGTAACGCTGGGGAACAAAAACAGTAACAATAGGTACATGCCTCAGAAACGATACGTCATAAATCCGATGTATATAACAAGTACATGTTATCATTGGGTTTTAAAGTAACAAAATACATCGAGTTATAATTGTCGGACACCACGGGTGTCCATCATTAGCTGTAGTGTTATAATTATAGCTGAAATTCGACATTGTTGTGCGCATACTGACATACATACTTACAAGCAAAAACATGTTCGTTAAAGATTCAGTACGTTTAAAAAAAAATACGCGTCAACTTGAAAACTTCGTCTCTTTTCTTTCGTTGGGTAAAAGTATACTTTAAAGGGTTCTCTAATATTATTTTTTTAATCTTTATTGCGCAAAAGATAACTTAATGCCATAAGGCGTTCTCTACTAGCCAATAACCTTAGGGCAAAGGAAACCTCGTCTCTTTTCTTTCGTTAGGTAAAAGTGTAGTTTAAAGGGTTCTCTAATATTATTTATTTTATTTACCTAATCTTTATTCACAAAAGAAAACTTATCGTACAAAAGGCGAACTTAATGCCATAAGGCATTCTCTACCATTTAACCTTACGGCAAAGGAGAAAAAATGTGGGCGATGCTGAGACTTATGTAACTATAAAAACACATATGTAGACATATACTTAAATACATAAATTTCATAAATATATATAATACATATACAAATATATATAAAATAAATAAATATAAAAATATGTATCTGGGTAGATCAACTTTTTTTGTTATTCTATTGCGTAACTCAGGAGACAGTTAGTGACAAAGTTACTTAGAAAAATGTTAATAATTTAGGCTATTATCGTACTGACGAGATACGCCTGACTTTTTCTCCACCGCGAACGAAGTTGCGGGAGTCTTCTCGTTATTGATAAACTTTTAATTTTAACACCACTTAATGATATCGTTAAATTAAAATTTAAATATGATTGTATAAAATACACACCCTGTATAAAACAGTAACTGGACTTAACTATATACAATATACAGCCTGAAACCCTCAAGGTACAACAGGAAGTACCGCTTGGAGAAATATGAAATACCAATATAAGGGTGTACGCTGAGTGCACGCCTCGAGATGGCTACCGAAGCAGAGGCAGACCGATGAAGAGATGGCGGCATGAACTGGACGTGTTTCATGACCCGTGGCAGGAACATGACTCCACCGGGACAAGTGGCGAAAAAGAGGGGAGGCCTTTGCCCAGTAGTGGGACATACATACAGGCTAATAAAAAACCAATATAAGTAATTTTGTGGTGACGCCAATCAAAACAAAGAACATAATTTCCAAATTTGAAAAATTCGCGTGATTAAATCCCGAACTAAAACTTCGTATGTCAAACTTGATCAAAATTAGGATTGACATTGACATGGAAGTAATTATGTCTGTACATTGAAGATATTTTCAAACATATAAGTGAAACCGACTATTTGAAGGTAATTTTTTTGTATGTCTGTATATGTCGTTGTGGCTTCATCACGTCAAAACGGCTAAATTGATTTCAACCATATTAGGTGGGAATCCACAGATGGTTATAGGTTACTTTTATCCAAGTACGCCGAAGAAAAAAGAGGTTTACGAACTTTTCTCCTCCACTGACGAAGTTGCAGACACCTTGTCGTGTACAGTTGTACAACTGTATATTAAACTCGCTACAATTCATTCCTTGTCCCTTAGAAACCATTAGTATCCCCAAGGCGCGGCTTTTTATCCCCCATTTTGTCCTTACCGGTGTATTGTGGTAGAATAAGGGCGGTTTACTCCCTAGTGCGATAATGGCAAGAGGGTGTAGCGTTAGCTAATTATTTATTTTGCTTTATTATGTTTACCCTCATTTTCGACGGATTATTTGAGAGGGCTTGTACTTTTTGATTTGGAAAGGGCTTGCAGATTTTCTCACGACCCGCTTTGCACGCCCGCAGAATAGTATAATGTAATTAGAGCACTGCGCCCCGGCAATGGATTTTCATTAAGATATTGCAGGCCTGTTGAATTTTAGGAAGTTATTTATTTTTCTCAAACATGCAATGAAATATTGATGTTATGTTCCTTATTATAAGCTGCGAAGTATGACGTTTCATGTGCGGCTAGGACATGAGGTCGTTAATGGAATTTCATTCCAATCATGCAGGCTTAGGCCGGCAAAGTCCTCTTTTTTAATTTCCATTCCACATAAATTCGTGGCACAGGCATCATGACATTCTGCCACTATGCGTATTAAAAAATAAAACTATGATTTTTTTGTTGTTTATGATTTGCATGTTTGAAGAAAGCACTAGATACCTCGGCGGGAAATATGGGATTGCCCGCCTCAGACCTATCCGGCCTCGCTTTGCTCGGTCTATATGTCTTCGGCCGGCAACCCCTTTCGTCCCGGCCTCTGTAGTAATGTACTATTGATACCGAGCTATTTCGAAAAGAGGAATTACCTCTTTCACATGTGTCTATATTGACTTCCATAAAATCGAAAATAATTGTTATATCTACTGCTGTTGATAGCAGTAGCGTGCACAGGGGTTTTTTTTCCAAGGTAGGCAGTTACTCTGTGCCTATATGGAGCCATGGTTGTTCAGGGCTTCATGGTAGGCAGTTACTCTGTGCCTAAATGGAGCCATGGGTGTTCAGGGCTTCAGGGTAGGCAGTTACTCTGTGCCTGTATGGAGCCGTGGTTTTTCAGGGCTTCGGGGTAGGCAGTTTCTCTGTACCTATATGGAGCCATGGTTGTTCAGGGCTTCAGGGTAGGCAGTTTTCTGTGCCTATATGGAGCCATGGTTGTTCAGGGCTTCAGGGTAGGCAGTTTATCTGTGCCTATATGGAGCCATGGTTGTTCAGGGCTTCAGGGTAGGCAGTTTTTCTGTACCTATATAGAGCTATGGGTGTTCAGGGCTTCAGGGTAGGCAGTTACTCTGTGCCTATATGGAGCCGTGGTTTTTCAGGGCTTCGGGGTAGGCAGTTTCTCTGTACCTATATGGAGCCATGGTTGTTCAGGGCTTCAGGGTAGGCAGTTTATCTGTGCCTATATGGAGCCATGGTTGTTCAGGGCTTCAGGGTAGGCAGTTTTTCTGTACCTATATAGAGCTATGGTTGTTCAGGGCTTCAGGGTAAGCAGTTACTCTGTGCCTATATGGAGCCATGGTTGTTCAGGGCTTCAGGGTAAGCAGTTACTCTGTGCCTATATGGAGCCATGGTTGTTCAGGGCTTCAGGGTTAGCAGTTACTCTGTGCCTATATGGAGCCGTGGTTGTTCAAGGCTTCAGGGTTAGCAGTTACTCTGTGCCTATATGGAGTCATGGTTGTTCAGGGCTTCAGGGTTAGTAGTTACTCTGTGCCTATATGGAGCCATGGTCTTTCAGAGTACAGTGATCGCTTACAATCAGGCGATCTGGCCGCTCGTTTGCCCCCTAATAACATTAAAAAATAATATATATTATTCTAAAATAAATAGAGTTCAAGCCTACATTTCTTTGCAAATGAGTGGGTAGTAAGATATTAAAGAAACTACATTTTATGTATAGTCAAGGAATGAAAAGGTTTTCGACTCTATCTATTCTATATATCTAGCCATAATTATAAAAATATTATTAATAAATAAATTACTTAGATTGAATATTATAGTACGTAAAAACATTTTAAAAATACAACCAAAAATAATTGAGCCTCAACTAGCAAATATTTTCAAAATGTCTTTAAATCTATAGTGAATGTATATAAATAAGCATGCTCCATCAACAATTCAAAAAAACACACTACAAGTTAAAGCAGACTAATCCAATATAATGCACTGATTTGTAGAAAAAGTGTCAAACACTCAAGTGTGTGTACGTACAAAGAACAGATTATTTTACACTAAACCTTCAAATAAACGTAAGCCGCTCCAAGTCAAACTCCTATTTTCCAATACATTGCATCACAATTTTAAGCTACCAAGTTAATTACAAAATCCAACGACAGTATATTTTTTATTAACAATGCAACAAAGCCCTACCGCGCTCAAACCCACCGCAAAAGAAAGTCAAAATTGTCTATGTTTAAAAAAAATCTATTGAAGTGAAGTCAAGGCATTGTACGTTCTGCCAGTGTTGTGCCACTTGCCGAAGGATTCATTTCAAAGGTTACCTTTATTCGATTTAAATTAATTAACTATAACTACAACATGCAACGTCCAAAAATATCGTTTTAATATTATTAATTACTAGAGGGTGCCCGCGACTTCGTTCGCGGGGGAGAAAAAGTCATTACCCCTATTGTTTTCATCAGCGTAGTCGGGTAAAAAGTATCCCGTAAACATCTGTGGATACCCAGCTACCCGTGTACCAAAATAATTGAAATCCGTTTAGCCGATTTATGCCACAACGACACATACAAAATATATTTCCATTTAGTGGCGTCCAAATAGTTCATTACATTCAATATACAGACATTTTGGATTGTCCTCTGATGTGGAATCTCAGCTAGAGGACAAAATCATTGTTTATCATTAAGTACTAACATAGACTCATATGTTTACGAGTACTACCACCAAATGGACCTTTGTAGTAGTCTGTTACAAATAAATGAATTGAATTGGTATCGGGTTCGAATCCCAGCCAGGGCAAGTGTTTGTGTGATGACCTCGAATGTTTGTTCCTGGATCTTGTATGTTTTCTATGTATTTAAGTGTTATAATTTATCTTTACACAATGTATATCGTCGCCTAGTACCCATAGTAGATCCCTACAAGCTTTGCTTAGTTTGGGACTAGGTCGATTTGTGTAAGATTGCCCAGGTGTTATGTTTGTGTTATTTAATTTTTATACTTTATAATAATATAGAAAACATTAGCAGTTCATATAAAAAGAACTATTAGCTAACAAGACTGTACATTAATTTATCTGCACATAACGAACAAAGTATTATGAAGAGTTTATAGTGTAGTATGAAATAATAATTTAATTCCACCTGCCCTGGGACGTGCGCTATCGCGGCGGGCGGCGCCCAAAATCAATTTGTATGGTAATGCTGGTTTTACGGCCCGAGGATGACAAGTGGCTGCTTTCCGCCCGCTTAATTTAAAAATGGGAGTAGACGTAAACATACGTTTCATTTTATAATGAAATAGTTAAGTAAATATTTGATGATCATTATCTATTACAGAACCTGGGCGACATATCTGGTTGAATTTGGACGTCAAAATGTATTCTAAAAAATGTCGTTACGTTCATAATTCCTTCGAGACTATAGACGTAACGCGACGTTCGAAACGTCGAAGAATTACCAACGAAAAGTAATTAAATCCATATCCATACTAATATTATAAATGCGAGTGTGTATGTCTGTCTGTCTGTCTGTCTGTTACCTCTTCACGCTTAAACCACTGAACCGATTTGGATGAAATTGGGTACGGATATAGTTTAAATCCCGGGGAAGGACATAGGCTACTTTTTATCCTGGAAAAATACCCTTATCCGCGATAAACGAATTTAAGGCGGACGAAGTCGCGGGCAGAAGCTAGTACATAACATTTATACGCCATTAAGCCTCGTCTAAATGAAATTAAAATCATTACCAAAAATAATAAAATGTTTAGGGGCATTTTTGTATTCCATAAGTTGATTTGATTAAATTATCAATCGTAGCGCAATTCATATAATTATCAATTGAGATAATAGCGGATTTTATGAATTATCTATTATTTAACGCAACGGTTCAAAAAGCTCAACTTCGTCAGCGGATAAGAAAAAAATCATAACCCTCTACTTTTCTTCGGCGTAGTGGGGTAAAGAGTATCCTATAACCATCTGTGGATGACCAGCTACTCGTGTACCAAAAATGGTTGCAATACATTCAGCCGTTTTGGCGTGATGAAGCAGCAAAGGCATATACAAAAAATCCAAAATATTTTTTTATCCAATGACCTTCAAATAGTCAGTTTCACTTTTTTTTATGTCTTCAATGTTACAGACATTAATTTTATTCAGCTTTATAAAAGTATATATACATATATAACGACCGGTTTAGCTCAGTGGGAGTAACGTTGCCTGCGAAGCTGAAGGTCCTGGGTTCAATTCCCGGTAAGGGCAAATATTTGTGTGATGAACATAAATATTTGATCTTGAGTCTTGGATGTTTTCTATGTAAGTAAGTATATAAGTAAATGTATCTCTTAGGTCGTCTGGTACCCATAACACAAGTCTTATTGAGCTTACCGTGGGACTAGTTCGATCTGTTTATTATTTATTTAGGTATATATAAAACCTGCAGGCTAGTCTATCTATCTATCAGCCACGGACGTCCACTGCTGAACATAGGCCTCCCCTATAGCTGGCCGACTCCCCGCGACCCTCACTAGGTCATTTGTCCACCTAATCGGCACAATACGACACACACAGGTTTTGCCTCCAAGTATCCTATATCCAATTAACGCCGAAATTTGAGGGATTATCCAAACCCACGTTCTAAAGCCTACCCTATAATCAGGGGACATTAGGCAGAGCCAATGGAATACAGTCTTTATGCACTTGTAATAGGATATACTGGAAATTGAGTTATTTTTATGAGTTATGGACGCACAAACGGGTAGTCGGCACGCGAGCGTGGTTTGCTATTAGTCTTCGCCGTGAGGTTTAACCGACTTTCAAAAAAACGAGATTCTCCAACCTTAGTAAATATATAAGTCTCACACTACCCAAAGGGTTGTTTAATTATTTCTTTATTTAATATTATAAAAGTTACACAGCATTACAGTAAAAACCAAGGCACTGTGAACTACAAAAAATAAACACATACAAAAACACTGAAAACTAGTTCGATTTAGGCGACGTAACTCTGTGGCTCCGTTGCGTCGTCTGATCTGGTGTAGGATTCGTCGTTGTCTAGAGATCGCTGTTTAGCGATAAGACCGCCTGTTGTTTACCTCTTCTTGAATGTATTGTTTTCTGTACTCTGTTTTGCGAGGTGTGTAATTTATATTACATTTTGTATTGTATATTACATTTTCGAATAGGTAAGTGGAAAAACATGAATGAATGAATGACTGATTTATTTTGTGACAGGTAGTTACATAGGTGACTTATAAATTAAAAAGGAATGCTATGTTTTGCCGAAAGGTATACAAAATGGTTAAAGATATTTGCATTAACGTTGAATTTGATTTGTCTTCACGTGGCTTGATTGATTGACCTGTGGCTTGGTTCTATCTCTTTTTAGGAAGGTTCGTTAGGATAAATAAATCTAATAGTCTCATGAAAGAAAATGAATCACCATGGTGCACAGAAAAGGTAAATAATTGTATTGTTTGAATTCACACAACCGTACATGACCGGCGTCTGACCCCAGAAGGTCGTAGAAACGATAAAAAAGTGTCTTTAAAAATTTGCATTTTTGTATCAAGCTTGCATGCATGGAGGCGTTTCTAAAGAGCACAAACACCGAAGGATTGCATTATTTTATTTCAGAGTTCCATGACCACCTTCCGGCTCCGTCATCAGATCAGCTCGATGTTGTCATATTGTGTGGTCACCTAAGTTATATAAGGATGCCAAATTTTAGCTCAATCGAAAACAGGAGATTGGGTCAAATTTAACTAGCAAGATTTAACCTGGACATACATACAAAAATTGTTGCAAATTAAGTAAATACTTGTAAAAAGCGACTGCAAAAATATCGGTAATGATCTTTTTTTTAATGTTATAGGGGCAAAAGTAGACGGGTCGCCTGATGGTAAGCGATCATCTTCGCCCATAGATACCTGCGGAGGAATCACAAGTGCGTTCCGGCCTTTCAGGTGGGAGTACGCTCTTTTCTTGAAGGGAAATTATGCCGGCGAAAAATTATTCCACAGTTCAGTCGTGCGAGGCTGGAATTTCTAGCTAAACGCACAGTTTAAAATACTCTCGAACATGTCACCTATTAAACAAAAAAAAATACATCGATTCATCTGTTATGGAGTTAAGATGTCACAGACACAGACACACAGGCAACTAATATCTCGCCTCTTTTCTCATCAGATTAAAAGTATCCAAGAAGAAATTCCGACAAGATAAGCACTTGAATTTGTTCACAATAAAAATGTTAGTGTCGATAAAGGGGATTCCACATAAAGATGATTCTTTAGTGGGCTGATTGGCTGATACCGCTTGGGTTCTACTTTACTCTAATTGATCTCAGTTTTAGGGTTCTGGTGCATTTCTAATCCGGTTTCTCAGATCACAGTCACATTTTTGGGTATGCCCAAAAAACGCTACATAGTAACACCTAGGAACGTGCTTTGAACGGGGAAATTAAGAACTTTGTTCTGCAGCCATGTTAAAACTTGCGTTTATCGGAATGATTTCACAAAAAAAGTTACCATACATTTCATGGGTTATTCAATGGTATTATTAGTTACTATCTTCTACCCGCGACTTCGTCCGCCTTAAATTCGTTTATTACAGTTAAGGGTATTTTTCCGGGATAAAAAGTAGCCTATATCCTTTCCCGGGACTCAAACTATCTCCATACCAAATTTTTAGTATAAGCGTGAAGAGGTAACGGACAGACACACTTTCGCATATATAATATTAGTACGGATTTGGCAAAAAGGTATTAATTTTAGCTCTTAACTCAATCAAATGTAGTGGCTACCCCCCCTTTTAAGGGTTGAATAATTTTAACTTATAACCTGGCCGGTGATTTTTTCGACAGATTAATAATATTTGCATCAAAATCTGTTCAGCCGTTTTCACGTGATGCGGGTACAAATAAACAGACAAACAGACAAAATTTCTAAAAACTGTTGGACCGTGTTCTGTTATCGTTTTTAAGTATCCGCGGCCAATTCTTTTTCTGATATTTTCCATGTACAGACTTTCGATCCTCTTCAGATTTATTATATGTATAGATTAATATTTTCATACTTTAAAAAAAAGTAATAAGATATACGCAGTGGGGTATTTTGTTTTTTTTTTTAATTACTTTTTTTTAATACTTTTTAGGGGGTTATTGAGACAGCTTGCACAGATTTATTACAATACCATGAAATGAAAATTTAGTGAGAACGGCTTGCTAGCCAACTTTAAATGGTTATAGTTCCTAACTGGTAAGTCCAAATTAAAAATGATAAAAGAAACCTACTAATGATTTTTAAATCCCTATTCATTGATATCCCACTCGATATAGTACGTCTATTTTCATTTTTTCTTTTTCACAATATGGCGTCTCATTATCGTCATTTTGAGTTATCATCATTTTCATGTCTTCAGTGACATTCGGACAGTTAAGACAAATCGATTGACGTAAGAATCATCAAAATCGGTTCACGCGTTTGGTCTCTAGGGTGCCAGATAGGAACAAACATACATACATACATACATACATAGACTGATAAACACATTACCCATTACTTCTTTGCGTCGCGCAGTCGGGTAAAAATGGTTTTTCCCACCCAACTTGGAAGGTTATGAGCCAACCAGATAGCACGCAAGGTATCGAACAAAAATGTTTTTAGGAATTCTATCATAAAAACTGCCATTTAGCATGAAAATTTTATTTTTATTCAGGGACCTTTAGCCTTTTTCACTAGTTTTTAGTAAAACAGCTTGAACGGATATTTGCAATAGGCATGATGACGGGGAATGAAAATCAAAATTCTAATAAATCCGTCGGTTAGATAATAAAAAATATTGGACACGTAATTTTTTCTTTTTAAAAATACGAGTAATAAAAAAAATACTCAGCTAATCGCATTAAAGTTTAGGAGTGGGCTCGTGACGTCACTCCTAAGTACAATTTTTACCTATGAGTGACGTCACGCGACATTTTGGCTCAATGTTTTTGTTTTTACCTGTGACTTCACGCGACAATGTTTTTGATTACGTCAAAAAAGAAAAAATACGTCTCCAATATTTTTTATTATCTACATGACGAACTATTAAAATTTAGACATCATATATTTTATTTTATTTTTTATTATTAATCATAATCATAATAATTTATTGTGTGAGGAATTCGGGTCAAGTACAGATGTTTATAACAGTTGCACAGAGGATAGTTTCACCAAACCCTACCTTTCCAAGTGTACACAAATGTATTTTACAATTTCAATCAATCATATAAAATTTGGTTTAAAAGTACATTATTATATTACAATTAGAGTTAGATGTCATAATTATTTAGGCTAATACATACATTTTTAGTATCAATTATTATTATACAATTTCATTTATTTACTTGTTCGTTGTCAGAATTTAAAAAATATTGATACAGTAAAAACATTTATCTCTAAGCCAGTTTTTAGTCATTTCTTTAAATATATGCATGTCATATTCTTTAAAAGCATCAGGTATCTTATTATAGATTTCAATGCACTAGACTTATTGCATACTAGAAAGTGCTCTCAACTTCGTTCGTCGAGGAGAAAAAAAATCATAACCCTTTTTTCGCTTTATAACCATCTGTGGATGTCCATCAACCCGTGTCATAAAAATCTGTTTAAGCTTTTTCACTTGATGTGCCCTAAAAGACAACATACATGTTTACCTTATAAATAACTCGTAGCATTTATTTGTATGAAAATATCTTCAATATGTAGTAATTTTATTTTTACTACTTCATACATAATGGTAATATACGCTTTATTGACGGAACCCGACATTCTTAATCTTCCGGTACCTACACAACGTTGTATGTTACCATACAATTTTCGATAACAACAACGTATAAACTGATTTAATTAACCGGAATATATAAAATTTAATTTTTATACGAATTCTTCGACTTGTTTTTGGCGAAACTAATTGAAATTTAATAAAAATTGACCGAATAACACTTTTACGGTACATTAAGAGTTTGGTATTTAATTGGGCATACTCGGTGTTTAACCGTGGATGAAACGACGTTAAATAAGCATTTAACAAAGCGAAAACCGAGGAAAAAAAATTTTTTTCAAACATGCAATGAAATAATAAATAGAATAAAGAACACGGGGACTATCTTATACAAATCGACCTAATCCCAAACTAAGCAAAACTTGTACTATGGGTACTAGGCGACGATATACATAATATATAGATAAATTATAATACTTAAATACATTGAAAACATCCAAGATACAGGAACAAACATTCGTGCTCATCACACAAACACTTGCCCTGGCCGGGATTCGAACCTGGGACCGCCTACTTCGTATAGGCCGTTGTGCAACCCACTGAGCCAAATGTGTCGTCAAATATTGACGATGTGATTTTAGTAATAGGCCTCAAAGACTCACGTTTCAGATGCGGCGCGACGAGAGGTATATAATGATATTTCATACAAAATTAAAGACCTAGGCCTGCAAAGCGACGTTATTTTGCTTCAATTCGTTGTGAGTGTGAGCGTCGCCGCGTGCGGCCCCGCCCCGCCTCAAGCCGCTCTTGTGGCGGCGAAAAGAACAAACATACCTATATCGAAAAAAAAAAGTTTTTTTTTTTTTAATTTTCTTTTGAATTTTTTACAGATTTCATTGTTTGTCGTTGGTTTTATTATTTTTTATTTCACTACATGTATGAGAAAAGTACTATACCATACCTCGGCGTGAAAATGGATTGCCAGCCTCGTATGCTCGTATCCCTATCCGGCTATATACCTACTTGGCTGGCAATCCCTATTTTCCCAGCCTCTGCAGTAATGCACAATTAAAAGCATTAATTGATTTACTAAAATCTATGAATTAGGAAGTATTTGACTATATAACAGAGGCGTGGCGTCTGGAAAATTGCGAGGGAAGCCGAAGTGTATTCATTTTTTACTCATATTTAAAGAAAAAGGTGGTTATAATGCCTTTCCTTAGGCAACCCAGTGTGAATCGGCTTATATGGACTGCATATAATATACCATTATATGACGTCATAAATTATTTTTTCCTTGTAACCTCATAGGAGTACTCTCTGAGCGTCATGCTTTGATTGCTAATTTGATCAGTCAGTTAAGTAGCCAATTAACACTATTAACACAGCAGCAAAACTCAAATAAAGAAGAGATAGAGATAACCAAACGCAATAAATTAAGTATTAACGATTAAGACAGTGTATCCGCAATTAAAACACAAACATTACATTGAAAACAAATTGATTTATCCACAAAACAAGATTCAATTCCCCGCCGCGGCGGCGAAAAAAGATGGCTACAAAGGGTCTCACAAATTACGTCTCGAATTTACATAGAAAAAGTGACAAGATCCGACGCAAAACATTTGTTAGCCCATTGTATTGTGAAGTATATCCCAGCTTCACCTTATTTATATTTATAAATGGACTTATTTGGTAGTGCTAACAAGTGTACCGACTTCGGAGGCGTGTCAAGGATCGTACAAAAGTTCTACAGACTTGTGAGTGTAGGATGCTTTTTACAGGTCTTATTTAAGTTCTTGTATGTGTAAATTGGTTTTCTTTCTGATGTTGTCGTTACCTTACCTGAAAAAACCAGCCAAGGGCGAGTCGGACTCGCGCACTGAGGGTTCCGTACAAACTTTCACTTTTATTCTAACATTATTACCCCGTTCCGGTTAACTTAAGTTTGCAGCATATCTTTAGGGTTGCATACAATTGAGGTGTAAATCTAACGCAACCGGGTTGTTCAAAATGGTTTTTTTACACACACATTGTGAAAATTTCAAAATTTTCGCTTGGTAAACTTTCGAGATAAAGGGGAGCAATTTTTTCCACATTTTCCTTAATAAAACGTAATTTAAGCATAATAAAAAAAAATGAAATTAAATGTGCAGATCAAGCCCTTTCAAACGATACCCTAATACTTGACCTAGTGGCTAGACTTTTAATTTTTGCCCCCTTCATATTGTCCGGTTTAATAGAAAATAAAAATATATTTCCTTTGCAATAAATGTGGGCTGACCATGTTTATATTTATATTTAAATATTTCAAATTTTAAATAGATAGCATAAGTAGCTTTTGAGATATGGCGCTCTAACAGTCGGACAGACCGAGTCGCACCATAAGGGTTCCTTTATTAGCTTTTTAGTACGGAACTCTAAAAACCGGCCAAGAGCATGTCAGACCACGCTGAGTCTAGGGTTCCGTAGCCGTTCATGCGAAAAACTGCACTACAGATGAAAAAATTACAATATGTCAAAGTACACTAGCAAAAGAACGTAACTCCACGGCACATACACCTTTTTATCATTTAAAATCGTAGTTAAAAAAAGTGACCTATGACAACGAGGTACAGAAAAAAGTACATTCAAATTGAAATAATATTTTTTGTACGGTCAAGGGTTATACAGATCTTAAAAAATACAATGTCAAATAAAATAAAGCCACACCATGTCAAATAATATAAAGCCTTAAATATAAATTACTAATCAAAATTGCAAATGTATGAGTATGTCACCGTGTAGTATACAGGGTGTTAGCTAATATTATGCAAAGTTGAAAGTAGGCGATAGTTTAATCCATTTAGAACATTTTAAGCCAGACAGGTCTTAGGCAAATGTTATCCGTTTTTTTTCGACAATAGTAGAAGTTTTCTCAGAAAAATCTTAAAACTTAAATTTAAAATAATACACTATTACATTTGTCTTAGATATGTATTGCTTCAAATGGCCTAACTAAACTATCATCTATTCGGCTTTGCATCCTGTTACCAAACATCCTGTAATATGTTTTTTTTTTATGACATAGAAGGCATACGAGCAGACGGGTCGCCTGATGGTAAGCGATCACCGTCGCCCATAGACACTTGCATCATCGGAGGAGTCACAAGTGCGTTGTCGGCCTTTCAGGTGGGAGTACGCTCTTTTCTTGAAGGCTTGAAAGTCGAATCGGTCCGGAAATACTGCAGGCGGCAATTTATTCCACAGTTGAGTCGTGCGAGGCAGGAAATTTCTAGAAAAACGCACAGTTGTGGACTGCCAACCATCTAAGTGGTAAATAATGATTAATAATGTTCATTAAGATATTGAAATTGAAATATTAATTTTCGAGTTGAATCTTTTGTCACTCACAACATATAATTCGCAGTACATAGGATCTCAGATGTACTGTATACACATTGTACTGAATGCATTGTCCCTTGAATATAATAACTAAGTTACAATAGTACATTACTACAAAGGCCGGGACGAAAGGGGTTGCCGGTCGAAGACATATAGAACGAGCAAAGCGAGGCCGAATAGGTCTGAGGCGAGCAACCCCATAATTCCCGCCGAGGTATGTATAGTACATTTTTTAAACATGCAATGAAATAAACAACAAAAAAATCTAAGTTTTATTTTTTAATACGCATAGTGGCAGAATGGCATGATGCCTGTGTGCCACAAATTTACATGGAATGAAAATTAAAAAAAAGGACTGCCGGCCTAGGCCTGCATGATTTGTATGAAATTCTATTAACGACCTCTTGTCCTAGCCGCACCCGAAACGTCATACTTCGCAGCCTAAAGAACATAACATCAATATTTCATTGCATGTTTGAGAAAAGGCGCTTACATGCCACATTGCTAGTAGACATTACGTATCCTAAGTCGCACTAAACCCAATAACCAGTTATTACAATTTCGTCCACATTCAGCGGTTTTGGCCAATAACTGAATCCAATAACGAAAACTTCGGCCTGCTGAAAAGGGGCATGTGTTGGTATACAAGCTGTGTCGCTTATGACATTACATGTTTAAGTGGGAGTTTGTCAACGTAGTTCTACGCACGTGTGGTCGTAATGGATGACTTTTATCATATCTTTTAGTTTTGTTCTGCAGAAGACGAAAGTTATTCATCTATTAGAGACCTTCTACTAAAGAAGCCAATATTGTCTATGGTTAACAAAAATGTGCTTTAAAATAGTGTAGAGACCAAAATATCATGCAATTTCATTCGTTTCTCATATAATCACTACAGAGTATAAAAATAAAACAAAGTCGTTTTCCGCTGTCTGTCTCTATGTATGCTTAGGTCTTTAAAACTACGCAACGGATTTTGATGCGGTTTTTTTTAATAGATAGAGTGATTCAATAGGAAGGTTTATATGTAGGTACATGCATAATATAGTGGAAAAACACTGATCATTTTAGAGGTTTCTAATGTGATGTCGTAAATAAATATTTATTTGCGCTTACATTGCAAACGCTGGCTGAACCCTACGAGATAGAAATAATACAATTTAACGGATTATATCGCGTATGTTATCTCATTTTAGTTCCCGACGTTTTGGAACCTTTTTAGCTTTCCATGGTCACGGGTGGACTGAGAAAAGATGTATTTTCCTCTGTCAAAGTTACAAACTAAAAGTTAGTGTCGGGAACTAAAATGAGATAATATACGCGATATAATCCGTTAAATTGTTTTATTTCAATGAGTAATAATCGCGGAAACAGAAGAAAATATTAAAGGAGTGATTGTTCAAAATAATGTACTATAGTATTGTACACCTTAAAAAGGTCTACAAAAAAGTACGAAATATTATATGTCTCTCGTAGAAATAACCCACAGTACTTAACCATTTTTTATCATCATCATCATATCATATCATTTATTCATAAACAATTTAATATTGTGTTTGAAATCTGAAAATAACCTGAAAATAATAAATCATACAGAAATTACACAGTTTAATTTAAACAATAATATTTCACCCGTCACACAGTCTTGAATTAAAGAGAAATTATTAATAGTAATAATAATCACTTGAAATTTGGATTTTAAGTGTCATAAACATAAACATGCATTAAGGGTAAGTAGTAATAATTTAATCCAAAAACAATGTCAATACATGTGTTAAACTTAACTATAATTGTTTGATCCTAGCCTTTACTTTTTAGAGAGAAATAATAGCTTTTTACGAAGCGATTTTAAGCATTACAGCAGTCATCCTTATCAAATAAAGTAAGTACGTTAAATAAATTGTACATTTAATATAGATCAATATTGCCCTTTATAACATGTAATTTAACGAATATTTTCGAAGATATTACAGATTTAAATTGCACCCGTGCGAAGCCGGGCCGGTTCGCTAGTACGTTTACATAAGAAACAAATTAGGGAAAACAGCTGCACATCCGAGGCATGTTGTAAAATACTTTTTACCCAACTATACTGAAGCAGAAAAGAGGGTTACGTTTTTTTCACATCAGCAAAGTTGAGGACACTTTTTAATATTAATACACATACATATATTGTACTTAATCGGTTGAGTGAAATAATGAAAACAATGATTAAACTATTGAATATGCATGAATTTTTATTTTTGCTTTATTACAAGCTCATTCATGTATCAAACAGTAGACAAAAATATTTTTTCAAATAGTTATAAAAATAACCAAGATATAAGCCATTAAACATTTTATTCTATCTCTTTCTTGCAAAACAGAATTTAATATGAAGTTTATATGGCCGGAGTGCACTGTGACGTACAGTGCATATCGGACCTGTCAGTCTAATTACTAGTTTAAAATGCCTATATTATGCGTATTTCTTGGCCGATTTTAATTTTCATTTTGAAATAGTTTTTACGTTATTTTGATATTTAGTTAAGAAAGGCGATAAAAAAAAAAAACATGCGTGTACCCTATTGAAAGCATCTGAAAATGTCATAGGTTATAGCCATTAAAGCAATCCCTATTATTAAAGGTAAGTCGTTTACAATAAGCAACGAATTGCACGATATTTTGGTGTCTTTAAGGTGCATCCACACTTGTATCATTTGCTCGTATCCGATCACCGTGCCGTAGCATGACTGCGTATCGCGCTGCTTGGACGCTTACTGTCAGCGCGCCGATAATGCCGCACTCTTCCGATACAAGTGTGTGATACGCGTAGCGAATGGATTTCGAGTGATCGGATCGGCGCAACGTCCAAACGCGTGATCGTGACACGCGATCATGCTACGCGACGATGATCTGATACGGGCAAATGATACAAATGTGGACGCACCTTTACACTATTTTACACCACAATCGCCCATGGCATTTTTTCAACCAATACACAATTTTGACTTTCTATTGCGGCGCGTTTGAGCGCGGTAGGGCTTTGACAAATGTCTTGTTGTTGTTAAAAAAAGATATTGTCGTTGGATTTTATAATTCGATTGTATTCGGTGGTTTAACATTTTGTCGCAATTTATGTGAATATAGGAGATTAACTTGGAGTGGTTTTATTTGGTAATATGGTTTAGTAATTTAGTAATCGTAGACTTAATCTGCTTCTTATAACAACTATTGAAAATGTAGTTTTCATCACACTTGTTCACAAAGTGGCTCTTATTACACCGTTTTTATGGCTGTAATCCACTCTTTTAAACACGCGTGGTTATTAGATACATAATCGCACTAGTGCCTTTACATTACAGTTATTTTATACTTCGGCAAAGGGTTTTTATGTTAAAAAAAACAATTAGGATGTTTTTTTATAAATCTTATGTACATCTATACTTACATTATAAAGTTGTAAAAATGAAATGTCCGTACATTGAAGATAATTTCAAAAAAATGATTGTAACGGACTATTTGGAGGTCACTAAATCGAAAATGTTTTTTGTTTGGATTTTTTGTATGATCGTATGTGTCGTTGTGGTTTCATCACGCTAAATCGGCTAAATGGGTTTCAACTATTTTTGGTACACGGGTATATCGAGTACACTGAAGAAAAAAAGAGAGTTATGACTTTTTCTCCTCCGCAAACGAAGTTGTGGGCGCCTCCTAGTAAATAATAAACACTCAATTTTTTTTAATCAAAATATGTTTGGTCTCCCCCTCTAAATCCGATTACTGGTAACATAAAGGCCTAGCTAGACCTACCCAAATTCAGGTTCTAAAAAACGCGCTTTAGCGCTAGAAGCGGCGTGACGTCAGGAAAATGACAAGGGAAGCCGAAGCGTATCCATTACTCATATTTAAAGAAAAAGGTGGTTATAAGTCTTTTCTTGGGCAACCCGGTGGGAATCGGCTTATATGGATGCCACGTCATTGCTAGACAGTCCATTGACATAGTCGTCATAACGGTAGAGTATTTCAATTTTAAGTATTTTGTTTAATAGCCAGACGACACGTTTGTCTCTGTGGGTTGCATAACGGCCTACGAAGTTGGCGGTCCCGGGTTCGAATCCCGGCCAGGGCAAGTGTTTGTGTGATGAGCACGAATGTTTGTTCCTGGGTCTTGGATGTTTTCAATGTATTTAAGTATTATAATTTATCTATGTATAATGTATATCGTCGCCTAGTACCCATAGTACAAGCTTTGCTTAGTTTGGGACTAAGTCGATTTGTGTAAGATTGTCCCTAATATTTATAAAAAAAAAGACATTGGATTTAGGGGTGAAAAAATTATGACAGGTAGTGTTCCTATATCGATATACCCAATTATCGATGCTTTTTCCATATACTTGTGATAATAATACTTGAAGCGATTACTAGTACATATATGGAAAAAACATCGATAATTGGGTTTATCGATCTATTAAACTACCTATCATACAATTCTGCCCCTTAAATACCGACCGATGTAATTACAGCAATCCTTTGATGCTCGATCGAAAGAGAAATAAATTAAATTTGCTAAAAAAGGCCCATCTATATCGACCGATAAAAATATTAAAATAAAATAAAAAAGCCTTTCGCTTCTTGCTATTCTAATAAAATTTGAATAGTACATTTTTTGTCATAGATTATCGTTTTTCTTACTGTCAATCGATAAATATTTTTTCTTATCGTATGGTCGATATGTCAATAATCAAAAATATTAAATATTAATGATTATCTATCCCGTGACAGATAATTATCTACGCATGCATCGCGTCATTGGCAAAACAGAATAAAACATATATTAAAATCAAACTTTCAATATAATCATACATATCAGACATGCACATGTACCTACATAAAATATAACTATTAACGGGCGACAAACAGCATCCAATATCAAACAATACACAACACTTAACTAACCATTGCAATATTACGGCAATAAACAAACATGGCGAATAAAACTTTATTACAAATTACAACATACATATTACACAAACTTCTGGCCACGACGGCCAAAATACGAACTAACCTAAACGCATAACATATACTACGCCTACTAGCGCCACTATCAATGGAAAAAGTAACTTGGCTACACTACACATGTTACGTAAGCGTAGACAAAATAGACAATATTAGCTGACAGATGCGTGTAATGTTCCCGCCATTTCGCGTCGACCAATCAGCGGCCGGCATTTTTTTTTCAACCACAGACAACAGCTGCGTGTTTTCGTGTATTAACGCATGTTATTGGGCGTTTTTATAAATACATTTCGCGGTTGGGGATGTTTTTTCAATGATGATTTGTGAATGATGACGTTAGATGGGGATGTTGTTAATAATGTTAATTTTGGGGCTGTTCGAGAATAGGTTTGGGGGCCATCTTTGATATGCAACAATGGGATTTGTTGATTAACTTATAAGATAAAAATGTAGCTTAATTGAATCTCACAATACATAATACCATTCCTTTCCTATTTTAAGTTTTTTTTTATTTCTTATGACTTAACGGTATTTTATTATAACACTATATTATTCTCTTTGAGTGTCACCCGCATTCTATATTTATCTAATCCCCAGGGAAACCTATTTTTCTGGGAAAAAAGTAACTTATTCTACACTTACACCCAACAACTCTATGCGAAAATTGATGAAAACAAAGCATGCATTTAACCTGATGGAGTGTAGAAATTTTAGCTACAACATTTAATTCGAATGGTGGGACGTTGGTATATAGACTTGTTGTTATAATACCAAATTCAAGGACTAAGAACTGACACGCCTGTTATTTATACTATCTTACTACTATATTTAGAACTAAATCAGAATAATTAGAGATACACCGATTTTGGTAATCAATCGGTATTTGGTAAATGAATGCGCTATCCTAATCCTAATCTATCTATACTATTATAAAGTTGTAAAAATTACATGTCTGTACATTGAAGATATTTTCAAATAAATGATTGTTATGGACTATTTAGAAGTCACTAAAACGAAAAATATTTTTTTGGATTTTATGTATGTTTGTATGTGTCGTTGTGGCTTCATCACGCAAAATCGGCTTAACGGATTTCAACTATTTTTGGTACACGGGTATATCGAGTACACTGAAGAAAAAAAGAGGGTTATGACTTTTTCTCCTCCGCGAACGAAGTTGTGGGCGCCTCCTAGTAAATAATAAACACTCAATTTTTTTTAATCAAAATATGTTTGGTCTCCCCCTCTAAATCCGATTACTGGTAACATAAAGGCCTAGATAGACCTACCCAAATTCAGTTTCTAAAAAACGCGCTTTAGCGCTAGAAGCGGCGTGACGTCAGAAAAATGACAAGGGAAGCCGAAGCGTATCCATTACTCATATTTAAAGAAAAAGGTGGTTATAAGTCTTTTCTTGGGCATCCTGGTGGGAATCGGCTTATATGGATGCCACGTCATTGCTAGACAGTCCATTGATATAGTTGTCATAACGGTAGAGTATTTCAATTTTAAGTATTTTGTTTAATAGCCAGACGACACGTTTGTCTCTGTGGGTTGCCTTGCTTGTCTTCATAAAGGTTCTAATTACATTGATCCTACTTCGTTTTCCGTAGGCAATATCAAGAAATAACTATACTTCGTTTTGGTAGCATTAGAGAATAAGTAAATAATCATGATGTGTCTTTTTATTGAAAAACGCTTAAAAAAATTGATATATAATTGTTACATATTTGCTGTACTTATTTTTCGAAAGTGTTTTTCAATAAAAAGACACGTCAAGATTCTTTACACTTTTTCTATTGCTAAAAAAACGAAGTATAAGTACCTACGTGCCTTACAGTCTTCCCAATTATACATTTGAAAAACGCGAGAGATCACCCGACAAAAGAAAATGCAATATAACCCTATACAACTTCAATATTCAGATTCAGACCCATAGACAACTATTCCAATACTACTTTTTAAAATGCAAATCCGAATATCCTATTTCAAAGAGTCCGTCAGCACTTGAGAGGTCAAAGGTGAAATCTGAACGCAACTTGAAAGTCGATGTCTATGGATCTTTTTTTTAAGTGTCATTGTTAGTTATTAAGACATTGTTGCTTTGAGTTTGTTTGTTTACTAAAAACGCCTTTATTCAGCACGTGTAAAGCTGAAGACTGATTTCTATAGACTAAAGGTAATCGTGCCGTAAAAAAATCTTATTACTTAAAACGAGCAATTCATGTAACTAATAAATTGGAGCATATGAATTGGTATAACTCGTAGTCCAAAAACGCGTAGTTTTTGAGATATTAATTATTTTTATAAATTCATAAATCTCATGACTATCATGCTTTAATGATGTGATGTTGATGTAGCCACTCATTTGATACATTTATATACCGAAGTTTGTTTTACAATAAGTTTGGTCTTCAACTATATATTTTTGTCTTTATTGAGGGTAATTTGTGTCGAATAGCACTCGTATCTCTCAACTTTAAGTCACATCTTCACTACACGTGAATTTATAAAAAAAACCGGCCAAGTGAGAGTCCGATTCGCGCACCGACGGTTCCGTACAAACTTTCACTTAAACCCTAACATTATTATATTACACGGTTCCGGTTGGATTGAGTTTGCACCTCATGTCTATAGCATTGCATACAAAAGAGGTGTAAGCTTAAGGCAACCGGGCTATCCAGATAAGTCTTTTGAAAGATTTTTGAGACTATATTTTTTATGATTAATTACTAATTCAAATTCAAATTCAAATCATTTATTTCGGACTTTGAATCCATAGTGTTAGGGGCTACAAACTTAGAGCTATCGTTAGGATTTTATAAATAAGTTAACTTAAATTAAATTAAAGGCGCCACGGCTTCGGCATTACAGGCGCGTGCAGTTGGACATAGCGCTTCAGCAGCGGCGAGTCCCAGCGGTGGGCTAGCATGCTCAGGATGCTGTTCGAGCTGCCACGACTGCGATTGAGGAGACGCACACCTTTTCCTCATGATGGTAAAAAGCAGTCCGTGTGCGCCTCCGCGAACATTGTTGACGCACTGCAATACCGTGGCAGCCCGAACGTCATCCTGAACGCGCAGCGCGCTGTAAGCCCGCTGAGTAAATGTTGACTAGCTTTTATTTCGAGTGTTCTGTATAAAAATATACAAGGACGACTAGTGAAGCTCCGCGAAGCTGACGGTCTTGCCGATAGCTTGACAAGTTCTTTCGTAACACCCCCATGGTCTGCGGGCGACGGGGGGAAAGACGCGAGTAAGAAGTGAGCGCGCGGCACGGCCGTCGTGCTCCGCCGCGCGCACACTTCATACCCACCCCTGGATGGTTTTTTTTTAGGTTTTGTGAAAAACTTACCTGAGCCGGTAATCGAACTAACTAAAAGTGCAAAAAAATAAATACTCACTTTTTAATTATATTAATCGATAAGATCAATATTAAGGAAGGGAAAGTTAGTCCAGAGACTGCATTTGTAGAAGGTTTGGCAAAAAGCCTTAAATAAAGTAAGCTTAACCTCTACACAACAGCGCGCGAATCTGCGCGCCAACATGTTACAGCGGACGCACAGCGCGCGGCGCTCGCGCTCGATGTCATCGACGTCCGACATCGTGTCGGTCACCCAGGTATTTAAACCTGTCCACTCGCTTTAAAGGGGAACCACAGAGTGTGACCGGTTCCATTCGGTACGTTTTGTTACCCGCTTTAAATTGCATAACTTCACTTTTAGAAGCATTATACAATAGCCCGTGGGCCTCCGCGTATGCTTCGCAAATGCGTAACATTTTTATTAACCCCCCCATCGAGGGGCTCAGCAGCACCATGTCGTCTGCGTAGCTTAAATTGTTTACACAAACCCCTTCTGTGACATCCGACATGAGAACTGCTAAGCTCCTCGATGAGGCCGTTCACGTACACGTTGAACAGTTTAGGCGAGCTCAGGCCCCCCTGCCTAACCCCGCATTGCAAGACATAAGAATCAGAGAAAGCGCCAGCCCAACTCACACTATTTCTTTGATCACTATAACAGTGCCTGAATAAAGAGGTAATTTCTTGCGGAACAGTTGTATTATCATGGAGTTTTTGCCACAATAGGTCATACGACACCATGTCAAAAGCCTTTAACAAGTCCAAGAAACAGGCAAATATCGGCGTTTCACGAGATGTATAGTATTGTACAGTCTGCTTGAGATATAGAATTGCGCTCTCGGTAGATAAACCCGGCCTGAAGCCGAATTAGGCGTCGTTAAGCTGAAAATTATTCCCTAGTATGTCATCAAGCAAACTGTCCAGCACCTTCGCTACAACCGTGGCTAACGATATCGGCCTGTAGTTGGACATGTCAGAGGCGTCCCCAGTTTTATTTTTCAAAATAGGCACCACTATAGCAAACATGAGCTCGTCAGGTAGGTAGCTATGATTGATACATAGGTTAAATAATAAAGCCAGTACCCTCGGGAGGTGGACACCCGCATACTTGAGATGCTCGATGCTAAGGCCGTCATGTCCCGGTTACTTCCCTCTCTGCATTCTACTTATTTTAGTAGCAACTTGCTTAGCAGTAAATCTAATGGATGGGGACCCAATCTCAGCCTCAGCACCGAGCCTCCCAGCCGACGGGAGTGGACATTCCACTTGAAAATACCGCTGAAAAGCATTAGCGATATCCGCTGGATCATGCCTGTCGCCCACGCTCACCGGAAGACTGATTTTAGGGTTTAACTTCGCAGTACTTTTCCAAAATTTTCCATAGTTCTTTCTAGAGTGGTTTTAGCAATTATTTCCATTTTAATAGCCTGCTCGTGGCTTAATGTATAGTTTTCAGATTTTTGTATGTATTTGTAGTATCTCACAATATTATTTATCAAATTTCATAGTTCTATGTCAAAGGGAAGTACCCAATCATTTTGATTCCCTTGAGAGTGTCGAAATATACGTTTTTGCGACATAAATTGCCGTATATTTTTTTACGTTAATGTAGATGTAGAAGTTTGATTTTTTCACGGCTTCAAGGGATTGTAGACCTCCACGCCTTTACGAGATAAAGGGCTTTAACAGACAAACAGACGAACGGACAGACGGACAACAAAGTAATCCTATAAGGGCTCCGTTTCAGCCGCTTCAGGTACGGAACCCTAAAATCTAAAAAAAAGTTGTTGAGGAACTAAACTCCGTGTATACTCGTAAGAATTCAAAATTTTCAGAGATGTTCTCATACATTGTCGTCGGTAGACAATTGAATGTTGCAACTGCGAGGGTGCTAACTGCCCCAAATTACCCACATCCCTTGGGATGGAGGGCTTTGTAGGGCTCCATTACAAGCGTATTTTACCCTAGCTATTAATTGTATAAAAAACATAAAAAAATCTGTCAAAAATAAAATATTCGTGACCAGCTTTTATTGCCGACTGTACTTTTCTTCAAACATTCATCAACTACTCACCGAGACGATTATTTTATTACAGAATTCTTACGACCATATTTCGGCTCCATCATCAGATCAGCTCAATGGTACTATAATGTTGCGTTGTCACCGAATTTACATAACACTGTCAAATTTCACCTCAATCGACAACAGAACTGGGAAGTGGGTCAATTTCAACATGCAAGATTTTTTTACATAGTTACAGGTGAATCTAATATAAAGCTATAGCTTGTTATTACGGTTCCGTAGCCAAAGTGGCAAAAACGGAACCCTTATAGTTTTGTCATGTCCATCCGTCCGTCCGTATGTCATAGGCATTTTACTCATAAACTACAAGATGTCTTGTGTCAGCTGCTACTGCTGCTAGTTAAATAATAAAATAAAAAAAATCTAGTGGAGGGGAACAATCCATACATGTAACCAAAATTAAAAAAAAATCTGTAAATATCATTGTGTGGCACATATATTGACAGATCTTTTAAAAAACATTATGGGGTTTCTAAAAAAAAATGATTTAGTTAGGTATTTTATATTGTGCCCCCTCCCCCTCTATTTTCTCAACCTTATGTCCACAACATATGAAAAAATTACAAAGACGAAGCTTAATAAATACTTTGAATGAAAATTATTTTCAACATGATCAGATATACCGTTTTTGAGTTATTGCCGAAAAACGGCACTTCTCAACAAAAAGACGTAAGTGCCGTGGAGATACGCTCTTTTGCTAGAGCACTTTTTCATATAGCATTTTTTCCAACTGTAGTGTGGTGTGCAATTTTTCGTATGAACTGCTGCGGAACTCTACACTGAGCATGGTCCGTCATGCTCAGTGCTCACTCATATTTACCACACTATGCTGAAATAAAATCCACTGGCTCTTACAAAACTCAATTTCATTAAAAGTTAACAGAGAGGGTGAGGGTGGCATATTTGAACATGTTTAAACATCGTCGTGGCTAGATGTACTGTGGGCAGCAAAATTGCTTGGATAGATTAGGTACTAATGCTGCAAAATTATGCTTTAAATCTACACTGTTAAAAATAATATAATTTTACTTGAAAAAAAAATACATAAACCTGTTAAATTCCCAAAAAAGCAAGGATTTTTATGAAAAATTATGAAATTCAACAAATATCTATTTATTTCACTTTTTTTAAATATAAAATTTATTGAAATTATGTGAATTTACATAATGTTTTGTAAATTTACTTTCTTTTTCAGAAATTGTACTGTTTTATTTATTTTATTTGCATGTAAAATTCCATGATTTTTAACAGTCTATACATGCAATTTTGCTGCCCATTGTACCTACACGACGCACTTTATAATCCGGTTACTATAACTTGGCAGCACGTATGTATGCGAAATCGTGAAATCAAGTGTAAATTCAAACGAGTTCGTTTAAGTAAGTATGTGGCATTCGGTACGACACTCGTCCACCGCTTGTTTTGAATAGGTAAGTTAGATTACATACTTAGGAGGGGTCAAACTGAATCTCATCTAATCTTACTTTGGAGAGAGACGGGTCTCGGCGAATATCATATATTTTCTATCTGCAATAAACTGTGTAAATTTGCAAAAAATGGGTGAAGTTAATTAAGTAAAACATGTTTCGCCACTAAAATATTGCTAAATATTATACAAAAATATTTATGGCAGTTGTAAGATAAAATATTAGGCAAGTATCGTTCTTTTAGAATAAATCCAACGCATTTACACTATTAACACACATTTTGAAAAATCTTGGTGTCAGACGGTCACCAAAAACGCCTTACGTAATTAATGGACGGCCCTTTAGACGTCAAACATATACCTACTATATTCCTAGAAATGAGAAGTAGACCCTATAATAGAACCAGCAAATTAAGCTGCACGTTAATATAAATCGGCAATCGCTTGAAATCAATGTACTTTTTCAGAATATCGGGGGCAAATAGGCGCAGCAAGATCCTGACCACACTTCCAAAAACTGCCCACTGGAACAACCGAACATTATTTATTCTAAAACAGTTCCTGTAAAATCACACAATTAATTAGTACAAACAAATATCCAAAGTCACCAATTAGAACCAAGATGGCGGTCAATTTCCCGCCGGTTAAACCAATCTTCTTAATTCGAAACTTATCATCCAATCGCTCCCACCGACCCGACCAACCTACTTTATTACTGGCCGATAACAAAATAATCCCTCTTTCAAGAAAAACAAAATACAAACTTATTTTAGAACGACGGCGTAATCGTGAACTAAAAACCCGCACACTAATTTGAAGTCTCAAGTGATGGTGGCGACACTGCCACAGGTAAAGCAAAGATTGCGGTGCCATATTTAAAAAACTATAAAACCCCATCCACACTACTGGACATCAGAAGCGGTCGATAAAACCGGATAATTTATAACCGAAATCCTCTATAAAGGTACAACATTATTCCTTATAATATTTTAGAGCTATGTATAAAGCTAGCCGCGTAAAAAAAAAGAAATTCAAAAAAAGAACTCGATGATGAGGTAACGAACGAGGCGCGGTTGGCGAGTTCTTTTTTTAAAATCCACGCCGCTTCGACGTGTGTGGTCCGTTTTAGATCGCGTTTCAAGAAAAACAGTTTTGTGTTCATGTGGATACAGTTGAAATTGATATGAGTTCGAATAATGAAATTTTCCACTTGACGCTGGTATGTATCTGCTATTCAAACATTATTACGAAACTATGAACGTTTTTGAATTGAGAACTGAAGTTTCATGACAGGCGTAAGCTTAGTCTGCTGATTTAATTAGTGAGCTGAGTGTCCTATGATTTTATCCATGATCTAATTAATTTCTGGGCTAAGTTTAATCTAAACAAAGCTTCATAAACTTTCTCAGGTATAATATTACTTTATAGTAGGATATTCTTACAACAAACAGTAAATTGTAGTACATTGAAGATATATATAAAAAAAAGTGGTACGAACTATTTAAAGGTCACTGAATCTATGTGTCGCTAAGGCTTCATAACGCCAATCTACTATTGATACACGAGTAGCTAGGCATCCACACGGTTATATGATTTTTTAGTCGACTACGCTGAAGAAAAAAAGAGGGTTCTGATTTTTTGACCTCCGCTGACGAAATTGTTTTTTTTCTGCACATCATTGTTCTGCACGTTGCACAAACACGCATTAAGTTAAACGCCGCCTATAAGTAACCAAGGCCCCTAGGCCCATTATAGATTGATTTATTATGACAATCCAAAAAATACGACATAATCTATCAATTAACATATTTAAAAGATTATGACGGCATAATTTTTTATTTCGGTTGCTCAAAAACAGATATGCAGGATCCTAATAGAACATTCTCGAAATTGCGTTTGTAAAATGTGGTTTTAGTTTAATTACTGAATGACCAGAGACTATGGACATAGTAGTTTAAATCTATAACCACAAAACATACTTACAGGAAAACATTTTACAGAACCAGTAGAAATGTAGACATATCTGATTGTAACATGCATGTATCTTTTCTCAAACATGCAATGAAATATTGACGTTTTGTTCCTTATAATAGGCCCCGAAAAAAGTCCGTTACAATATTTTGTTTCGAAAATATATACAACTTTCTAATAGTATAGATATATATATAAGTAGATATTATAGAAAAATAACATCGGAAATTTAGGCTATTTAGGGTAGGAAGTGCCTTTGTGATGGACTGCACGCCACGGCAGTCAACCATGAGGTCACTAGAACCATCTCTAGATGCATGAAATTGGTACAGTGAAAGAAATCAGGTAATGTACAATAATTTGTACTTTTAATATTATGATATTCTGTAAAATATATATATATATATATATAAACACGATTTGTAAAGTCATAACATAAAACGTAAGAACCCGAAGCGCCGGCAATAAAATACCTGTTTCATTTCAATTATGAAACGCCACGGGTGACAAAACAAACTAAAGTATAAAAAAACCCTTGAAAGATAAAAAATAACGGTCAAATATGGCGTCAGTTGAAGGTAAACGCGGCTGCATGTAATATTTAAAAATCTACTTTGAGAAGGATTCCAATTTATTCAATATAAGAGAGTCGAAACTTATTTGCTAAAAAAGATAAATTTTAGGACCGCTCCCACGAAGTTAGATCCATTATCAGAATATAATCAAATGTAAGTACGAATTGCCAAATTACATGATTGATTAAAATAATGAATTTTATTTTGTAAGTAGGCCGCAAGAGCACTTTTATAAGTCTGACTCTACGGCATTCCTCAAGAGGAGTAAGGGAGACCGAGGTGAGTTGAAACAGAGGAGAGTTGTAACATCGACGATTTTTTGGAACCTTACTCGAACTTACCTCGGTCTCCTCTATTTTATGCGACAATAGGTAGTTTATTCTGCTATTTGTACTTACATACTAGCATGCAAATATCTTAGATATTATTATTACATATCATGAGAGAGGAAATCCTTCATACTATAACAGCATTTTTATTTAATCGCTTTATTTTGCAACGGTGGTTCTCAACTAATGGGTTGCTACTGAACATCACCAAATCAAATGTCATGATTTTTTCTGGACGAAGTGTTTCCTTGCCACCTTGTGTGTCTGACAGTCCCATGCCACTATCAAACGAAGTTAGATTCCTTGGATTCATGTCAAATCTTAACTGGAAGTGCCATGTCGACAAACTCTCCGATAGACTGAGTAGTGTAATTTTTGCATTGCGAAAATTAAAACCCCTTATTTCAAAAAAATCATTAAAATCGGTTTATTTTGCCCATTTCCATTCTATAATGACATATGGAACACTTATTTGGGGTAACTCGACTGACGCTGATCGAGTTTTTGTGATGCAAAAGCGTGCATTACGAACCCTGGCCGGTGTGAAACCAAGACATCCTTGTAAAGATCTTTTCGTAACACACCGAATCATGACGCACTACTCAGTCTACTTGTTCGAAGTCCTAATGTTTCTTAAGAATAATTGACCGATGTTTACGCGCGTCGCAGTTTCCGGTAAGCAGATTCGATCGACAGGGAGACTTAGAATTGTCCCTCGTCGCATGGCGCTTGCAGGTAAGAACCCGCGTGTCATCGGTCCGACATATTACTATGAATGCCTATCCGCTGATCTTCGAGATGAAACATCTAATCTCGTATTCAAGCGTCGATTGAGAAACCTTTTATTGGAAACCCCACTGTATTCTGGTAAAGATTTTTTTGACATAACTGAGATTTTAATTATTTTGTTTATTAATAAGTAAATGACGATCCCTTCGGGTGATATATGATATCTTTGACTGTTTTTATTATTTACAATTTGTAATGTTGATATTATTTTAAATCGTTTGATTAATTTATTTCTTTTGCGTTTCACATTGTACTGGTTAATTTAATTTTATTGTCTTAGATAACCATCATGTTCCAAATACTTATAATTTTGACGAAGGCAAATTATACTATTATTTTAACATGAAATAAATGAGTATGAGTATGAGTATTAATTCATTTTTAAATCTATTTGTGGCTGCTCTTGTACACCTTTTGTTAACATGTTAAAAAAATTCAGGCTCATAACAAAGAAAAGATTTGAGAGACATTCAGACAATTATTAATTAAAAATTACATTTCAAGTAATTAAATTACACTGGTCCCTGCACTAGGCATCGCCTGTCTCGCAGGAAACCAAAAGTAGGATCGATTTGAGTAGGTATAGTTTTAGGAATATAGTTATGAACCAACCGTCCAAGATTCCACGGATAAATATATCTTAATAGGTATTTAGTCTTAATTTATAGACTTAACCAAAGTTCTTATAAAACTATAGCTTTCATGCGGAGTGAATTTCGGTAACTCACCGTTATTAATAACTACACAATGTGTGAAAAACGTTGATAGACATAAAATTACACAAAAACATGACTAAGTACCGTTTTTGGGGTTCCGTACCCAATGGGTGTCAACGGAACCCTCACTGTTACAGAGCTGTCTGTCTGTCTGAGACAGGGATCTTTTGGACCGTAATAACTTACTTGAAATCTTCACAGAATGCGCATTGCAGTGAGGTGGAATGTTTTATTTCAGAAAAAAATCGATTGATTTACACTAGAACCACACATTGAGAAAAATTCACTTGAAATTAGGGGCTGGGGGAGGGGTTGAGCCAAATCTCACGAAATCTCGCTATCGGGGAAGGGGGGTAAGAAAATCGTCAACAATGCCTCATGTAATTAATGAACGCGCGCTTACACAACTATGGTTAAAATATTCACAAAGAGTGTAGGTATATAACTTTAATCAGTTTAACAAAAAAAAAGTAAAACATATGGGGACTAATATTTTCTTCTGTTTCCGCGATTATTACTCATTGAAATAAAACAATTTAACGGATTGTCCTCCCGTGACCATGGAAAGCTGGAAAGCTTCCGAAACGTCGGGAACTAAAATGAGATAATATACGCGATATAATCCGTTAAATTGTTTTATTTCAATATGGGGACTATACAAGAAACTTTTTTACGGAATCCTTCGCTGATGAGTTCGACTCACACATGCCCACTTTTAATAATTAGTTGACTTGAAAGCGTCTCATCACGATTATAATAACTACGTTATAGATAATGTTTCCATAAAATTATAAATCGCCCAACAATCGCGTTTGCGCTGGCAACCCGCAATTATCTCATTAATCGTGACGTGTGCGGCTAATAGGCTGGCAACATTGAAGCGCAATGTTATGAGCTTACAGACTGTATATAATTATAGCGACTTGTGTACCGAGCTCAAACAGTTTCCCCGCCGCTTTCCCTATACATTAATTTCGTAACTCTAAATTTCTCAAGATTGTACACAAATGGGAATATACACATCGGTTCGGCAAGAATAAAAGCGTTTCTTTTAAGGGGCTACCCGGAAAATTTCGGTGTTTTTAAAGTGATATAAAATTATTCCTCTTGCTGCAAACGTAAAAATATATATATTGTAGCTTGGTATTTGGCCTATATTTTTGTCAACTGGAATGTAATAATACTTAATTAATCAAGAGAAAAAAATGACTCGTAAAGCCCTTTTTCTATCTTAAATTGGTATAGGCTCCCTCGTCAAGCGACGCTTAGACATTGGACTAAAACCAACAAGAGAGTAATGATGTTCACTTTAAAATTGTCAACTGGTTTTTAAATAGGTTATATAGTTTCTAAGAAAAGTAGCATAAACTGGTTTTTTGTCGTAAAAATAATATGTTTTGACGTTTATCTTGTGTTCGGTGACTCGCGAAGATAAACTGAAACAGTATAGGTATTGGTAACAACGGTGGTTGTCAACACGATGAGACATATACAACATAGAAAAGTGAAGATCTACGGATTGAAGGTCATTCGCGTATGGGAGCCCCTTAATAAATCAGATAATATACGCGATATAATCCGTTAAAATTGTTTTATTTAAATGGGTGATAAACACGGAAAATAGAAGAGAGAAATTTGTTCATCCAGTTTTGGGTTTAATGCTTTTTTTGGTAAGTAGGTTGCAAAGTAAGCGTACTTCACTCTTTAAGGCCGGCAACGCACTTGTGATGACTCCTCAGTTTTCAGTAACGCGGGCGAAGTTAGTTTTCATACCTTTGTGTATACCTAGTAAGGTATACTATAAGTAGTTACTTATATACAATTAAAATATCACTTAGCCTCGCCGCATGGTTAGTATAATGCTGTAAAAGCGTTATAAACTTACATGGCAAGCCAGCAATTATCTTATTAAGAGTCAGAAGGCTGGCTACGAATTGCGGCGTCTCATGAGTGCCTGGTAGGTATATAATTATAGTAGAACGTGCTCGTAACTTCGTTCGCTGAGGAGAAATAGTACATTACTTACCAAGGGCTGTGAAAGAAAGAAAGCCCGAAATCGCAGGATTATGTGACCCGAGCGCGCAGGTTGTAAATATGCGATAGGGGGCTTTCTTATTTTACTGCCCGTGGTGAGTACACAATTACACATTATGGCCAGGTGTGACGTAAAAGCCATAATCCCGCTTTTTTCTTCAGCATAGTTGAGTAAAAGAGTAACTTTGCCATTTATAACAACTGTATCTACAACATGCAGCAATAAATAACTTTGACTTTGACTTTGAAAAGTATCCTATGACTATGTGTGGATACCCAGCCACCCGAGTACCAAAAATAAGTGAAATCTGTTTAGCGGTTTTGGCATCATGAAGCCACGACACATACAAACATACAAAAAATAAGTATTTTTTTATTCAGTGACCTCCAAATAATCCGTTAAAAACTATTTATTGAAAGTATCTTCAATGTACTTACAGACATTTCATTTTTATAACTTTATAATAGTATAGATATGTATGTACCTACTTTCATTTGTGAAACTAGTTTTTTACCCACGGCCTTGCCTGAGTTAGGAACATTTTGAGTTGCCTATCGTCGGCTGATATCGCTAACCTCTTAACTCAATCGGATCTTATTTCACAGCAAGCGTAAAAAACTTTAACAATATGGCCGACGGTTGCGAAATTTTGTATTTTGCTGTTTAAACGGTTTTTCGTAGTACTTAAGAATTTGGCTATCAAATGCGTGCAAAATTTTACTATCTATAAGTACCAAAATATTTTTGGTGAAACATTGAGTTAAAATGTCGCGTGACGTCACTTTTAGGTACAGATTTTACCTAGGAGTGCCGTCACGAGCCCCCACTCCTAAACTTTAGTGCGATTTATCCGAGTATTTTTTTATTATTTTGAAAAAGTAAAAAATACGTGTCTACTAAATCCGCCTCAGTAATAATGGTTCTGTATTATTTCCTACACTGTGACTTTCACCTACTATAAATTTTTTTAATTGAGTTCTTTCATATGAAATCAAGATTTATTAAAAAAAATTTAGTGTTCCGTTTCTCAAAAGGAATAAAACGGAACCCTTATAGAACCACTCGTGTGCCTTTTTACCCGTTCATCTGTCACAGCCAATTTGCTCCGAAACGAATGCACCGAATGAGTTGAAACTTGGTACACATAATAATAATAATAATACTAAGGCCGCAGGGCAGCTTGTGGCGAGCTGGTGGGGAGTGACGACCCCACGGACCCGAGATCTCTATAGAGTCGGTCAGGGCCCTCGCCTCCGGTGTGTCTTCATCGGCCGGAGTTAATACCCAAGAGGACCCGTACGACTCTCAGCTCTGGCTTGCCTTCGTTGGCTGTCGAGAGAGGAGCGGTAGAGCTATATGCTCCAGGGGTGGAAGTGTTAAAGGGCATAACGCTGCGAGTAACGATGGAGAAAGCGCAGCACACCTCTCGACATCCCTGAGCCCTCACGTCCGTGTTGCTTATGGCAGTCTTGATTGACGGCAATTATGGGGGCCCATCAAGTGAGTGGCGAGTCACCATCCGCCACAGATAACGATCTATTGGTAGTTATGGCGGGTGACATATTTCTATTGCAATAGCCCAAAAGAAATCCATCCAAACTACAATCTCATAGCCCGATATAGTTATCTTTCCTTAAAATGCAATAGTTCCAACATCTGCTGGGACCTGCTCATAGACGTATTCTCTTATCGGTATGATCAGGAGCGAGTCCAAGCAGAAGTACACTCACAGCAAACTTCTCGAAAGGGCCTCTACGTGTTGGATCCATATCCCCACGCAAGCCTCTCAAAAATCCGGGACGTACGAGCCCGTGACTCAATGCGAGATACAAACATAACGATAAAAATGAATTTTAAACATGGGGGCCGCTTTTGGGAATAAATTAGTGTTGTAACGGATGTGGTTTTATCGGAACCGAAAGCGGAACCAGATATTTTCAATTTAGTTTATCGGAACCAGAAACGGAATCGGAACCGAAAACGGAACCGGAACCAGAATCGGAGCCTGAGCGATAAGGTGGACGAGATGTTAAGGGCAAGGTCTGATCAAGGTTAAGGCTGTGGATGTCGAAGGCTGTGTATTTATCTTTTCAACTTCTGATTGGTTAAATTGATCATATTCTGCAACATGCATACACTTCAAATGACTTTTTAAACCCTTCATGGAATAAACCTTCAGACAAAGTTTACACTTGGCCGTGTCCGCATTAACTTCATCAAAATAGTTCGAAATCGAACTTGATTTTGGTTTCATTGTTCGTTTTTTTACTCACAACACACAGTCAGTCAGTAGTCAGTACAGTCAGTACACGTTTCATAACACAACACATACGAATAGGTAGTTTTAATTCAATAACACGAATAAAACAAACGACTAATAGTACAGCACGTGGGGCGATGAGCGAATGTCTGGTATAAACCTGTTTGTTTTTGATGTTCGCCGCTCGCGTCCCGCCGCCGCACTAAGCATTGACATCCGTTATAAATTCCGTTTCTAAAGTAACGGAACCGGAACAGAAACGGATGTGTCATACCAAATGAAAGTTGCGACTTAACGGAAACGGAACCGGAGCTCCGTAACATCCCTGGAATAAATTGGAAAATTTGTGCCCTATTTCGATTTCATCGGAAAGAAGCTTGCTTAAAAAAAATGGTGTCACTGAGGGAACCCTGAAAATCATCTTCGTGTCAGTAATTTTACATGACATTCTAGCACCAGCAAGTGACACTGCATGACCGCCTTTCACTTCATTACGATCGTTAGTGTTCGCACGTAATTAGCGATTACAAAAATATGTAATTAGTGGGTAAAGGTGCCTTTAGGCCCCTAGCACACGGCATATTAAGCGCGCAGACGCCGGGCGTTTGAATCGCTACAAACGCGTATGAAGTATGAAGCTCTATGGCCTGAAAAACTACGCGTTTAAAATACGCCTTGTGCTAGGGGCCGATTGGAGCGGCGCGTGCGCATATGTACTTAATATTGATTTCAAGTTATAGCGTTTCACACATTATAATAACAACACTTAGGGTTGATTTCACCAACTTTTAATTTACGCGAGAGTGGCTACCCCAGTATTACTCTAACGATTTACTTGATCGTTAACTTCAAGTTCGTTCCCCGTGTACCAAAAATAGTTGTTGAAAGCCCTTTAGCTGATTTGGCGCGATGAAGCCACAACGACACCTGAAATTTTGGAGGGGGTCAATAATAATAAAATACAAGTAAATTAGACTTTATTGCACAATACACAATTTTATAAAACAAATGCTTTTTTATGGTGTACATTTTTAAAAGGTCATGTCTCCTGTGACCCCTCCCCTTCGGACTGTGCCTGAAAAAAAAAACAGACAATCTTTGCTGCGCGACAAATAATCGCGTATCAAACTTGTGGTCTACAGTTGCAGCACCTGTAACACAATTTTGATACGTTACATATAGCACGTTTGAACGTTGCGAACGCAGTCCTAACCCACTCATAAGACTCAGTAGATTACCACGCACAACTCCCTCCCGGAAAAGACTTCGTCGGCTGCGCTTAGTTCTTATAAAGCCCGACGACATTTACACCAAAAGACTCAACAGAGAGATGGAGCTAGACAAGGATCTTCTAGACAGGCATCGACAACAAAAAAGACACAACAGAACTGACACTACAGGTAAGAAAGACGATGCCTTCTCACAACCATGCCAACCGGTTTACCAGAAACCAAGGCCCTCCATCCAATATAGATCCTCCTTAAGAGGCTTTAAGAGGCCACAAGACCTCTTGCTTCATCAAATTAGATTTGGTCCTGGGACATACATCAGAGAGAGATATAGGCCTTCAGCCATCACTCTTACAAAACAGCTAGCCACTACTAGCTCTTCACCCGGTTTGTCACAAAGTCCTAGTAACCCCTTCTGGTTGCTAGGCAAAACCCGGAGTGGGTCACCAATTTCAGAACCTCTAAAACGGTCTCAAAACGGTCAAAGAAGCAATAAAAAAAACTAGCACAACTGTGCTACGCGACTCTTTGTCGCGCGACAAATATTGTCTGCCTCTTTCCTTTCAATACAATACGAGAAAGACAGGTGACGCAATGTCGCGCTACGAGCGTAGTCGCGGAGAGTAGTGCTAGACCGGCTGGTTCTGAAGGGCTGCTCCGAAATCCGAAAAACTAAGTTTGTATGGTGCAATCCCGCTCACCAAATTCAGCATAACATGAGAGCGAGGGGGACAACACGTTACGAACTTCCATTTTTTAGTTTCGGAGTAACCCCTCTGTATATTATCAGGACGTGTTCTTGTGTTGGCGACGTAGGGTGCGTATTAGTGATGATCTACGGAGCCGAGACGTGGTCTCTAACTAATGGGCCTCTTAAGGAAACTCAGAGTCACTCAGCGAGCTATGGAAAGGGCTATGCTCGGGATGTCTCTACGAGATTTAATCAGAAATGAGGCGATTCGTAGACGAACCAAAGTCACCGACATAGCAAACATGGTGAGCAAACTGAAGTGGAAATGGGCAGGCACATAGTTCGAAGAACCGATAGCCGTTGAGGCAGAAAGGTTCTCAAATGGAGACCGTGTACCGGCAAGCGCAGCGTGGGAAGCCACCCGGGAGGTGGTCGGACGACCTGGTTAGTTGCGGAGACTCGCTGGATGCGGGTCGCCTCTATCCGGCCCATGTGGAAATCTACTGAGGACGCCTGTGTCCAGCAGTGGACGTCCTATGGCTGTAGTGATGATGAACGTAACTTGAGGCTCTGATTGTAGGAGTGTGTATGTGTGTTAGTGTGTTAACATTAATACAAAGTGCCTCCCCGTTTCGGCACCCTGTGCTGTAAAAAGCTAAAAAGAAACATTTTGACAGCTAACACAATGGTGGACGAGACCACATGCCGTCTCGGTCCGCTCTGAAGCAAAACGCCATATTCAAGCGCGGAGATAACGGCAATTAAGACCTATTGTAGTGGAGACGAGTGCATCGAAATTCTCTTTGACCTTCGCGGGTCTAAATCGAATGTTTTGATCAAGTCAGGTGGGGTTATACGTTTTTTATATGTTATAGGTAGGTACCCAAAGGTGCCCGGCTCGTTTGCGAAGGCGAAATTCTTGTATAACGTAATCTATAACTTAAAGTTGTACAAATGAAATGTCTGTACATTGAAGATATTAAAATACCCATTGTAACAGACTACTTGGAAATCACTGCATCGAAAATTTCTTATTGGATTTTCTGTTTGTGTCGCTGTGGTTTTTTCACGCCAAATCGGCTAAACGGATTTCAATTATTTTTAGTACACGGGTAGCTAGGTATCTACAGATAGTTGTAGAATACTTTTTCCCCAACTACACTGTAAAAAAAAAGATGGGTTATGACTTTTTCTCCTTCGCGAATGAAGTTGCGGGCGCCGTCTATCTAGTCTAGTACTATTATTATTAGTCACTTATTTATTTTAAATCTTAGGGTAGTTTTTTTACAATATATATATATATAAAGTAAAATACAAAAAGCAAATACAAAATATAAACACATTATAAAAAACCTAACCCGCCGGCAGCGGGCCAGGGCTCAAGCTACCGGTGGTTAGGGCTGCACACAGAGGAACCTCCTGACAATGCGGGCCGTCTCCAGGATTACTGCCTTCTGTATCTGACCCTTGATCCAACCATCTAGCGAGAGTCTCTTAAGATGTTCGTTGAGACTCTTCGCTATAAGACCGTTTGCCGAAACCACTATCGGGACAATAATAATAATTATTATTATTATCAGCCTGAACTGTTCCACTGCTGGGCAAAGGCCTCTCTCTTTCTTCCATTCATCCCTATTTAAGGCAGCAACGGACCAATCCCTTCGGAACGTGTCTAGGTCATCCCGCCATCTCCGTCGTGGTCCACCGCGACGCCGAACTCTATTGGGTGGGATCCAGTCAGTTGTATTCCTGGCCCACAGCTCACTCGGCATCCGGCAAACGTGTCCAGCCCAGTCCCACTTCAGCTTAGCGGCTGTCAGGGCTACGTCGGCAATTTGTGTTTTGGAACGTAAGATAGTACCTATATTTGATGCGATCTGTTAGTTTGACTCTCAAAATACTGCGCTCCATTGCCCTCTGGCATTAGTACTATTATAAAAATTCAATGTTTACATTGAATGAATGAATGAATGAATGAATGAATGAATGAATGATTTATTTATTTACATCAAATATGGTAGAGTAGATGTTACATACATATAGATGTTTCACATATTATGCCGATGGTGCGACGTGTAAATATGCACGACAGTAAATATTACAATTATACAAACTATAAACATATTATTAATTAAAAAAAAATATCTAAAGCAATCTGCAATTATAATGTCAAATTAAATGCTACATATACTAATAAATAATAATTAGTCAGTCAGTATTACAATTCATTATTACCATGTCAATAAACTATAAAATATATCATGTCCAATTTAAAAATTAAGCAACCAGCTAATATTCCATAAATCAAATTAAATACTACAATTTTACCAGTAAATTACTATGTCTTGCTTATTTGTTACATTCTAATGTCTTTGTACTCTTTCACGGAATAAAAACCATTGTCCATTAAATAATTATTAAGTTTTGTGTTAAGACTAAAGCGATTACATGATTTAATATGGTCGGGTAGCTTGTTATAAATTAATATTGCTGAATAATAAGCATTTTTTTATATGTCGATAAGGACGCCTTACAAATAGCGGGCTTTATGTCAAATGGCATACCAGTCAACCATAGGGCCCAACTGCATGAAAATGGTGTTTCGGAAAATACTTGTCTTGCCCTAAATACTGTTTTAAACTATTCGGAAATCATTTCAGAAATAGTGTGTATTTTAGAAGATTTATAAATACCAGTTCCAAGGCCTACTTTGGATGCTACGGACTATTTGACGCTGACTGTACCTTTCAGGGTCTGAAATTATCTCCATACCTTTAATCTAAATCGGTTCAGTAGAAAGACAGAGTAACTTTCACATCTATACCTACTATAGGAAGTTGTAAAAATGAAATGTTTGTACATCGAAGATATAAAATAAGTGAAATGGACTATTTCAAGGTCACTGAATCGAAATAGTACATTTCGATACTAGTGCGGAAAGTCTGTCATTACTTTACAAGTACCGAGATATCTTGCCACGAGCCGTACAGCAGAGAAGCGTTTCGGCAGATATTCCCTTCCAATCAGATAACTTATTAAAAACAGTGTTTCAATATTAAATCACATCACAATTTTTCAAAATTATAAAAAAATTAAAATAAACGTGTTATATGATGAAAAGGTAAGTAATAATATATGAAATATACCTATTATGTATATTTTTCATATTCTTTAACAGTACGTTTTTATGTTGATAATGACGTTTAAGGGAAACTAAGTCTAACAAGCATCAAAAAGTAGTCATGAATTGGAACAAGTATAAATTTAAAAAAAATGGAAAAGTGAAAGCTCTAGTCGCGAAAATCAACTTTGCGCACGCTAAACAGCTACGTAAAGTAGCACTTTTTGAGCAACTCTATTAAAACAATTTTTTGTATCGTTGCTTCTTCATCACGCCAAAAAGACTCAATGGATTTCAACTATTTTTGGTAAGTACGTCAGTCGCTGGCCATTCACAGATGCTTATCGGATACTTTTAACACTACGCTGTAGTAAAAAAGGGTTATAACTTTTTCTTCCAATGGAACGACGAAATGGTCATGTATTTAATTTATAATTTATGAATTTATACGGACAAACTTTCGCGCTTGTCAGTCACGTAAAACTAATTATCATTAGGTGTTAATGATCACCTGCCGGTAAGTGGAATTGTGCTTACTTAGACTTATGTATAAGTAAGCACAATTGTACATAATTAGCCACCTCGGCATATAGCGTATTATCTACAGTTACGCGTTAAACCGGGTATTTAATCAATATAATTACACATTGACGAGCGCGCCTATTTTTAAACCCGACAAAATAAAGTGGAGTTATAAGTTTAACGTGTCTGTAACTCTGTGTATCTGTCTGCGGCATCGTAGCGCCCATACGGATGGACGGATTTCAATGCGGTTTTTTTTGTGTAATAGATAATTTTATCCCGAGTATTTTTAGCTTTGTTTGATAAAAATTTGAGCACTCGTATCCAAGATATTCAGCTTTTAGTGAAACAAGTCGGTGGGTTTTTAAGTTTTTTAATTTTCTTTAGTTATTTGTTAATTGTTTTTTTTTTCATTTGTTGACTGAAACGGACGGAGGATTATCGTCCGTTTCAGTTTATCTGTCTGTATTTTCGTCCGGTTTTAGGGTTACGTACCTCAAATGGAATCGGAGAAACCGGCCAAGAGCATGTCTGACCATGCTCAGTGTAGGGTTCCGCAGCCGTTAATACAAAAAATGCTCTACTGACGTAAAAATACGATATAAAAAAGTATTTATTAAGTTTTAGCTGTGTGATTTTTTTCATATTACAATATTTATATAATAGAGGGGGGGGGGGGGGGCAGACACTTTTTTTTCCAAAATAATCACTAAATATTTTTTTTTTCCGATACCTCAAAGTGTTTTTAAAAGAGCTGTCGAAATATGTGCCACTTTAATATTTGCTGAAGAATTTTTTTTTAGTTTCGGTTACATGTATGGATTAACTATCAAACTAAGGGTTTATCCAAGACACCTATCCTCCAAATTTCATCAATATAGGTACATGCAGTAGTATTTGATTAAAATGCCTGTGACATACGGACGGACTGACGGAGATGACGACACTATAAGAGTTCCGTTTTGGCCATTTTGGCTACGGATCCCTAAAAACGGAACCCTTATCGCATAATCTTGTTTCCGTACGTCAAAACCCTTTTCTTAGCAATGCTTAAAGGTATCAAGTTGAAATTAACATCAAATAGTCATGTCGGCGGGTCCTTGAAGCTGAAAAAAATGCTTCTAAGTCAACGCAATCCAGTCATTAACATTATCAACATAATTAATATTGATGACCGGTTTGGCTCAGAGGGAGTAACGTTGCCTGCGAAGCTGAAGGTCCTGGGTTCAAATCCCTGTAAGGGCAAATATTTGTGTGATGAGCATAATTATTTGTTCCTGAGTCTTGGATGTTTTCTATGTATATAAGTAAATATATCTATTAAATATATCTTCGTCCAGTACCCATAACACAAGCCTTTTTGAGGTTACCATGAGAATAGTTCGATTTGTGTAAAAATTGTACTGTAATATTTATTATTATTTATAAAAAAAGGTGTATCCTTACAAATTGCCGTCCGTGGAAAACCTATAGGGTCTGTCCGTCTGTCTGTTTGTCTGGCTGTCCGTCCATCTGTTGGTCCATCCGCCCATCAGGGTGTCCGCACGCCGAATTCTCTCTTCAATGCGCGCTTGAGGCGTTCACCGCACATTGTTAGTAGGCATCACACGCAATGTATTAGGAATTCGCTTGCCGCACTGCTGGTCGCGGGTTGTAGGGGAGACCCAGGTGAGTTGTGACAGAGGAGAGTTGGAACCTATTAACTATTAGCAAGCTCGCAACGGTGTGTGTTTATTAGCTCGAGACGTAAACTAATAAAGGCTTTCTATTACAAGCTCGCTACAATTTTTTTTATCGCTTTTCTCAACTAAATATCAAAATACCGTGAAAACAAAATCGGTCAAGAAATACGCATGATATGGGCATTTTAAACTACTAATTAGACAAAGAGGTCCGATATGCACTGTTACGTCATAGTGCACTCCCGCCATATAAACTCCATATTAAATTCTGTTTTGCTAGAAAGACATAGAACGAAATGTTTGATGGGTTATATCTTGGTTATTTTTATAGTTATTCGAAATTTTTTTAGTCTACTGTTTGTTACATGAATGAGCTTTAATTAAAGCAAAAATAAAAATTTATGCATTTTCCCTATTAATAGGTTCCAAAAAATCGTCGATGTCACAGCCCTCCTCTGTTACAACTCCCCTCGGTCTCCCCTAGTGGCCGGGTGCTAAGCGTGTTTGTAGGTTTGTCTGTTTGTATTTTGCGCATTGCGCTAACCCATCGAGTTCTGTAACTATTAATTATCTACATCTATTACCCGCAAAAAATACCTCATAAGTACATACAGTTCACTTATTAACACCTAATACCGCGATTGCGTGCAAAACCCCTTCCGGCAACGCTACAAAAGTATGACAAATCATTTTTATTCATAGCTTCGCCATAGTCTAGCAAAAAAGTAATCCAGCGTAAGTAAATGATCGTACGTCGAGTTCCATTAACGAGACGTTTTCATTAAACTAAGATATGCAATATATTACGAATAATTGCGGTTATACGGCAGTGTTGCCACGCTATTATCGCGAATAATGAGATGGGGATGCCAGGTAATAAAGGCGTTTTAACATGCAAAGGCCAAAGCTTTTAACCATTGGATATGGCAAGCCGTGTGTTCGAGTTTCATTTTTTTTACGTCAATTGTCAATATGGTAGATTGTGTGAAGATGGCATTACGCCTTAGAGTCAATGCACATGTGACACCAAGCGCCCTTTACAACTGAGGGTTTCGCGACTGCGCGCGTCGGACACAGATCTCTACAGCTTACAAAACAGGATTTTTTTCAGGTATTTCATAATTTGCATCTATCTGGTAAGCCGATCCGTATGCCATATCCAGTGATTTAAATCTCTAAGACAAAGGCCCTATGTCGAGCATTTAGGCCTTTTATTAATCAGCTTTTAACGAAAAAATTACGAATTTGGGCATAAGTAAAATGGCAAACTTTGCGAAAGTTACGAGCCTGAAATTCGGTGGCAGATATGCGCTTTACCGGTATTTACCGGTATGCAAGTAAAGTGCCTAGTATTTTTACGTAAGTAGTTATTGCAGCTTGTTAAAATGCGTTGTTGCACAGTTTCGACTTAAGGAGTGTTCATCCATCCAAGATTGATTAACCCGACAGGCTTTACGAATACGAATACTATTAGACTTGAATTTATTATTATTTGTATGTCGCACCCGCTCACGGGACAATGATGTCCCGGACCTTTGGGAGGCATGCGCGGAGCCAAATCCAAGGAGTAGAGGCCCTTTCGACAATTTAATGAAATGTAAGGGGTACACCGCGCGGATGCTGTTCCCGCCCGTATCATGGGACGCGCACAGAGACAGCACCTGCTAGATGCAAGAACTATTGGAGATTGATGGAATCTAAATAAACTGGGTTATGGGATTGAAATGATGGACTAAATATTGGGCTATTGCTTGAGACAACCGGACGTCTACCAGGAAAACGTGTCTCATGGCTAAAGGCACTGGTAGACGATGACTTCCCCCCGCTAGATGGGCCTCCGTATATAGCGACACATATAGTGGCCTGAGGGCAATAACTGTGCGGAGGGCTAAGGGTAGGGAGGTCAAGGGACCGAAGCGAACTCGCCATTTACGTTCCACATCCACCCTCGAGCCGCAGCTCTTGCGATTCCACTCTGACCGGCCGTGAAGGCAAACTTGAGGTGGAGGTCCTGACCCCACACTCCTTATCACGGTCACCCAGGAGCACTCAAGTAAGTGGGGTCGCTACTCCCCAGCTCCAGCTCACCACAAGCTGCCCTGCGTTATTTTTATTATTAGTAAAGAAAAATAATAAGGTCACCGACGTAGCAAACAGGGTATGCAAACTGAAGTGGCAATAGTCAGGGCATATAGTTCGAAGAACCGATGGCCATTGGGGCAGAAAGGTTCTCGTGTGGAGACTGCGTTCCGGCTTCCGGCTAGTGCAGCGTGGAAAGGCCATCCGCAAGGTTGTCGGGAGACGTGATTAGGGTTGCGGGGACTCGCAGAATGCGGGTCATCTCGGCTCAATAGACTTCCATATGGGTTGGATATGGAAGTCTATTGAGGAGGTCTGTCTCCAGCAGTGGACTTCCTATGGCTGAAATGAAAAATTAGGTATGTAATTGGATGCCTTTATTGTAAAATTCATACAAATAAGCCAAAAAGCATGCAGGTATTCTGGGTTTAAAAGTATCACATCATCCAGTCATGAGATTTTTAGATTTATGAATGTATAAAAATAATATCTCAAAACTTACTCGTTTTCGGACTATATGTTATATTATTATTGAGGATTATATTGTTTAGTGGTGGTTTGCTGTATTTGCACGAGTATTGCTTTTGTAGAAACTGCATGAAAATATGTGCATGTCAGCACAATTTATTGTCACATCTAACCAAGGCACTGTTTCGCGGAATAGCAAAGGAACTTATAACCCATTAATCTTATATGGAATACCGCAAAGTAACGTCTGGGTCTATAAATTATTTACATATCACTTTATGCTCCAATTAGGCTCTAAATTCGACGATTAAAAATAGTTTAAAGTTCGACACTTAAAATTGAAACTCGTTCCCATATGTATGCAATTGTATTAAAACTAACTAAAGTTACGTTCTTTTAAGGATAAAGCTATTAACCAATAACCACGGAGCACAGAATTCTGTACTCTGTTCTGTGCCAATAACAAATAAAAACAAGATAAGTGTAGGTATAAGGAATTGACGACTAAATTATTTTTCGTCCTGGATAGGCTAAGACCATATACTATACTGCCTCGTCTTCAGTTTTTTTCCATAAAAATAATTCTTCAGTTCTTCTCTGTTATAAATAGTCAAACCCAATTAATAAGTCTTCTGTTCCATCCTTTTTATAATAAACCCCGGTTGTTTTCAATTATACACTGCTTATAACAATATAGGGGCCATACAAATTTTTGATCACAACGTAAAAATGTATATTAGTTGGTAAAATTTATTTTACACTCTCCAGCTAAAAAGGCTTTTGTTTTTGTTTAGCTAATAATCGATTCATTAAACAGTCAATTGTTTTAATTGAGATAAAATTAGTTTATTGTAACCACACACTGTAATCACTTTTGCGCTGAGAATTTCTGTTCAGAATTTTCCGCGCAAAAGTGGCCCCTATATTGTTTTGAGTAGTATATATAACTTGTCTCGTGCCTACAGCATAACCTAAAACAATGATAAATAAATTACGGCACCAAATTTTACTTTTATAACTGTCACGTGCCACAGTAGGATAACGGACCAATCTTCAACACGATTAGAGAAAACCAGAAACAACAAAGATAACAAAAACACAATACACAAACACAATTAGCAACGCTGTAAACAAATTCTCTATGCCCAGGTGACAAGAGACAATTCCTTTACCTTTTCTGGCTGTCAAATAGAACATCAACATTGAAACAAACTTAAAAATACTAGTGGTGAAATTTGTAAATAACACTTTCGTGTATAATTCGAACGACTATACGTAGACGCTAGCGCCAAACTCGACGGCAAATATAAGTTTGCGACCGTTGAAAAAAACGAACGTCAATATTTTGGCGCGATTTGAAACGCAGTCGGGAGCAAACTTTTAACAATTCCATCGCCACAAAAATAACTCTAATATCATGCTTTTTAAAGCACATTTTTGATGGAGGGATGAGAAGTAAAACTGGGATGCCAAATACGATACGCTCAAAACTAATGAATTCGATTTGACTTTGTATTGAGATTTTCTTGGAAACTTTTTCTTCCCCAATACAAATTTGCATATTTGGTCACTTTTATTTTGTTGAGCATAAGGTCGCATTTTTCACTTGTATTAATATTTCATGTTGGTATTTACCGTGCATTTTTGTGGCAAATTGATTATCAGGTGTTAGCGTTCCTTTTTCGAAAATTGTGACTTATTTCCCGCCTTTTGTGCTCTATGGTCAACAATGTTTTTAAATCCCACGTCACGCGGCCGGTATGAAATCGTTTAACCATAAACATTGCTTGTTACTTTTAAAGGTATTTTGTTGTGATTTATTTACTGTGTACAAGTATGTTTGATACGCTGTTGGTAATACATACTTTGTATGAGAAGGGAAACCTGTTAAATTTGTAGATATAGTGCTGACTACACGGAAAAATATTTATTAAGGATTTGTAGCGAAATTCGTTTAAATTGCTTGGTAAGGGATGTTGTTAAATTGTTTTCCGAGTTCGGTAATTTCTAACTTTTAAAATTGTCTCTGGCTGGCAAGTAACGTAAAATTCTCATAAAATTTAGCTTTTATTGTCCTCTTATTACAAAACTATAAACGATTTTTCACAGTTTAAATAAATTGAATTAATTACACACAATTAAAGGTGCGACGACCAATTATTGTTGGTAATTTTATAGCCGACGAGATTGTAGCCATAAAATAAAATGGCCGACCCTTCATCAAGTTTATGAGTGCAAAGAGTTATGTATGTCAGAATTCATCAGTAGCAGACAAGAATGAGCGCAAAGGTCTGTTAGAACACAGGAGAACACGGTCAAGAACATGAGAAAGTACGTTAAAAATTAAAACGTGTTTTTCGCGGTGTTACGGAACACACACAATTTGCCGGTGGATGAGTGGAATATCGTTACTTTTTGCTAATTTAATACGAATTTGTAAATATAATTATTCTTAAACTAGTTGTTGCCCGCGACATCGTCCGCATAGAGATGCAATTTATAACCTATGTGTTATTTTGATGTCTAAACAACGGTTTTTAAAATTAATACGAGCGTACTACATACATACATCGGTATAAACTTTTATGTTTATAATATTAATAGGATTAGGATATTATTATTAAATATAATTGTTGTAATACAAATCGAATATTTAATACATTTTAATTATGTTTCATTATTTTTTCAAGTAGGTATAGGGCTCAAATACATACCTATACCTATTTACTATAGGTTTTTTTTTATTTACGTGCGCGGTACCTAAGTAATACTTATTTCGAAACCTTTGGGTCAGAAGCACTCAAAAAGAATACCTATATATTAAAAAATAAAATGGAGCAATGAATATAATAAAAAACTCTTTATTGCACACATCACAAAACAGAGTACAGAAAACAATACATTCAAGGAGAGGTAAACAACAGGCGGTATTATCACTAAACAACGATCTCTTCCAGACAACCTTTGGGTAGTGGGAGAGGTATGGTATGGAGAAAAAGAAACTGTATGTATAAGGAGGTGGCGCAAAGTAGTTAAGTTATAATAATATTTTTTTTTATTTTTTACCAATATCAATCCATACAATGATGTTAATAAAACTTAATACCTAAAAAATTAATGATAATAATTATAAAGCTGTAAAAATGAAATCGCCGTACATTGACGATATTAAAAAAAAACTATTGCAACGCACTATTTGGAGGTCACTGAATCGAATTATATTTATTCTTTATTTTTTGTATGTTTGAATGTGTTGTTGTGGATTCATCACATCAAATCGGCCAAACGGATTTCAACTTATTTTGGTACACGGGTACCTGGATATCTCCAGATGGTTATAGGATACTTTTTACCCGACTACGCTGAAGAAAAAAAGAGGAGTTTTGACTTTTTCTCCTCCGCGAACGAAGTTGCGGGCACCTTCTAGTTAATAATAATACTTAATTTATAAATAACTATACAATAACGAGAGGACAGACATCATCTAAAATTACCAGTATGTCTTAATGTACATGACTTTTGGTGTAGCCACATGTATGTCTTTGTAAGATGCATGGATGGCTATCGAGCAGACATTGGGCTGTCCTATAGGTTACGTCCAGAATGCCGTTGGGGCTGTCACGCAACCCTTATGGCCCCTCTACATGATCGCTGATCATCGGCAAGCAGGCGGTACAAATATATGGTGCTCTTTCTAACGTATAACCGCGTCCCACCTGCTCACCGATGATCGGCGATCGTGTAGATGGGCCATAGAAGCAACGAGGCGCATGTCTAACTCATCACGGCTGCAAAGCCTGTCGTCCGCGCCTCGGCGAACACTTACGCCTGACGCACTGCTCCGCCGCGAGAACCCCATCAGCATCCGGAACACATAATTATATTGGATACAAAGCTCATTGTATGCTTTCTGGGTGTAGCTGACCCACAGGCTGCAGGAGAACAATACACAACAGGCCTTAAAGCTTCACTTCATCTGTGCATCGCTAAAACCTGCGGTCTAACGTATTGCACCAAACAGACAATCCAGGTAAAACACAAATTGTATAAGGCCTCATACGGCCATTATAAAGCCCGTTTGAGCGTTTTAGAAGCTATTTAACCTCTATTACAGCTTATGTGCTACTTGGGCATGACTTTCGCTCACGCTCGGTGTCCATATTGTCCTTTAAAATATAGGTACATTATATAAACTAGGTAGGTTTACATTCACATGGAGTATCTCTCTCATCTGAATGTTTTTCCTGTTGCGTCCTCGCTACTTCGGAGTCCGGGGTCCGCTTATCCCGGCCTTTCCTCCGCCACTTTGCACGCTCTCTGCCATCCTTTATTGTGAGACCGTTGGTAACTTGGCATACCTACATAATATATCATTAACGTCATCAAGCAGCATTATTATTCAAATTTTATCTTTAAGTATAACATTTATCGTGTCGCTAAATAATTCGACACGAGATCGCTTCGACGCCCGGCGCTGATATTTAGTGGCACTCAAAAGCTTGAAATAAAATGATATATGTTTTATATGTGTGTTTTGATAATCATAGGAATAGTGAGGAGATACTGCGAGGGTGTAGCTCCACCAAATGTGAGGGTTAGGGCGTCAGGAAGCAGTTAAAACAATATATAGAGGTTTTGGATGTATTTTCTATAGCTAACTTAAGACTAAGATACATAATATGTTTGTTCAATCACGGTCAGATTCAATCTGATATTCTAATACAAATGTCAGGTGGAATGGATGATGTTCGACGGTAATTTAAAATATACTTTTTAACAGCCTGCCTAACCCATCTTTGAATTGTACCGTGAAGGTTTAAAACCTTCACAATGCGTAATCATAAGAGTAGGTAAGTGTAAGAGAGTAGGAGAGGAAGCATTTAGTGTTTTAGATCGAAACAGGAAAATAGAAATTTTCTTCTGTTTCCGCGATTATTACTCATTGAAATAAAACAATTTAACGGATTATATCGCGTATTTTATCTCATTTTAGGTCCCCTAACTAATGACAAGGAACTAAAATGACATAATATACGCGATATAATCCATTAAATTGCTTTATTTCAAAAATAGAAATTGTTTCTTGGTATTCATTAAAAACAAGTTGTTCTACCGAGAGTGTAAACAGGAAGCGATTAATTAATTTATTTTAAATATTTTATCTTTATTGTGCAAAAGAAAAACTTATCATATAAAACTTAATGCCATAGCTTCTCTATCAGTCAACCTTGGGGCAAAGTAGATAAATTGTGGAGCGTTGCAACTAATTTACAGGCATAATTTATAAGGATGAATACTTAGGTAGGTACATATTCATATAATATACCTATACAAATATTAATAATGTATACTTAGTTTTACTTTTACTCTAGAGTACCATGACCTTATCAAATATTTAGTCATACCTAAATATCGAAGATTTGCTGTCTGGATCCAGTAGCTTAAGTACCTACAGAACAGGCGCCCCGGCATGGTTCAAGGCACTGGTTTAAATCAGTCAGGCTCGATTTTTTTTAATTACTAGCTGCCCGCCGCGGCTTCGTACGGGTTGTAGTCATATTTTTTGTCGCACTCACTTATACTAATTTCTTAAATGGATATTTCTAAACTCAAAGTTTTTAATTTTCCATGCATGTTTTTCCATATATTCTTTCATACAAATCTTGTCTTGACAAATACAAACACAACAAATAAAGAATTATCCAATTAGACGCAGCCGTTCTGAAGTGATGCGCAAACATACATTTCTTTAATTTATTTAGATTTCTTTATTTATATAGATTTATTAGCCACAGAGAAACTGCCTACCCTGAATGACCATAGCTCCATCAAAGCAGATATCATACAAAACCTTAAACAGATTCTTTTATAAGAGTTTCGTCAGTCTGAACGAACTGGACATACTTACGTTGTAGTTACACTGTCGTTCAATGGTCTGTGAAAACTGCCAAAGGCAGAGTGTATCGATTGCAATATCAACTTGTCAATAACAATTTGTACCTTTTTTTTTTTAATTTTAATAAGGAATTTCTTCATATTGGCCGACCAGGGTCCCAGGGTCTCTACTGCACGCGCGGCAAATTCGTATTCCTTCTATAATGAGGAGTATTTGCGGCGCTTGGGGATTTGTGCTTGGTCGGCCCCCTCGCTGTCCTGTACTCTAGTCGCTTGGATGTGGAATGCAGCGAACGTCGCACGTAGCATCCCACACCAGGGCTCTACCAATTTCCACGTCACCAAAGTGGCTCCATCTGGACGCTTGCCATATGCTTGCCATGGTCTCTCGCCATGCCTATGGGCTTTAGCATTTTTATCTAGATTGTTCGAAGAGTATTTATAGATGAAACACGATCCAGGACTTAGGTAGATACGAGTTGCCGTAACAGGTCAAATTTCATGGCAACCTGTAAAACACATAAAAGTAGGTTCCTTTATCGAGTAAAATTTCATTTCAATAACCTAAATCAATACGTATGTGTTGCCAAACAAAATGGTAGCCATTTTTAAAGCGCGATAAAACCAGCATCAATCAAAATTTAACCATTAAACACGTTTTCAGTAGCCGTATCGGCTAGAGTTGTAAACCGAATTAAAATATGGCACAAAATGGCGTCCAACACCACAAGTCTTTAATTATTCCAGAAATCCGAGCGGACCACACACGTAGCTCATTCGAACCTGAATCATAACAATAATTGTATTCGCCGCTTATAATTTTGCGCGCGCGGGTGAAAAAAAGCAATATTAAAACATAACCTTACCTTATTAATGTGTCAACAGCTCAATTTATGACGAGAAATGGCTGGCGACGCCCAAAGCGCGGGAAATCCTGGCCAATCACAGCCCGTCCTTTCTAACCGAGCGGCACCAACAGCTCTGTGTCTGTCTCTTTTAATCAAATAACTACCAGTTTATAAAGAACTCAAACGGAACGAATTTCTTTCTAATTTAAGCACCTTTGCGGTTCTTTTTAAACTGGCCGTTCTAAAGTTCGAAATTTGAAATTCGTGTACGAACACACCAAGCTATCTTCGATGCGGTGCGAATATAGTGGACTTTGTGTCTATGGTTTAAGAGCGTAATTTTTTGAGAGATAAGTTGGCGCGCTGAACTTTTTTCTTCGCTTAATGAGTGCTAGGCTGGATGACATTATTTATTTATGCCCGGCCACAGAGCACGCTTTATTTTTTTATTTATTTCCGAGCCGTGATTATACGCGTTTCATGTGATTGCGAATTGGTATTTTATTTGTTTTTATTTATGCAACTGGAGGTTTAGTTGTCGGAGTTCCCTGCGGCTTCATTTGAGATGGAATTCTTGGAATATTTTTAAATGTTTCATGTCATTTTAATTTATATCTTTGTAGAATATTTTTTACTAGGCTTAATCACGGGTAATGTGTTAGGTAATGTTGATTAACGTTTTCCTTTGCATTCGTACTTTAATGATTCCCTTGATAAACCGACTAACCCCAGATGCCTTCTTAAAACTAAACATAGGTAAGTATTATAGAAAACTTTTTCCGCGGCTAAACTTTCAGGAACTCAGCACTTTTCTGGGATAAAATTGTAGTCTAGAGTATGCTATATGTATATTATGTATAAAGTATGGGGCGGAGAGTAATATACCTATGTAGGCTAGGCTCATTTGGTATATCACTGTCGTTATAATCTTGTAATTTAAAAAAATAAATAGGACTAATTGACAAACCAAACATCGGTCTATCGTATGTATGGATACATAAACGGTAAAGATAGATTTTTGGATACACTTTATAGGTACCTCATATATGTATATTCTACCAATATGTATTATTTTATTTCATTCTGTATTCGTAAAGTAGCATATTAATGTGACATTTTAGTTTTAAAATGAAAAGCAAACTTTTTACAGAGGCGAACTAGCGGCTGTCGACTAAAAACAAACAATAGCTGACAACACATTGTCAACAGTTTCTTGAATAAATAAATAACCTCGCTTACTTATCGTAGGTACTACTAGTACATGGAGTTTAGAAAAATTAAGGAGAACTATCTCATATAGGAAAACACATAAAAAAATTTACAGTGGGAAGCAGTCAATTTCGCGGAGGAGAAAGAGTCATAACCCCTTTTTTCGTGAGTGTTTTTGGGTAAAAAGTATCCTATAACTATCTGTGGATACCCAGTTACCCACATGATGAAGCCATAACGACATTTAGTATTATTATAGGAGACTTTTTACACCACCGCGTTGAAGAAAAAAGGAGGGATCATGACTTTTTCTCCTCCGCGGACGAAGTTGCAGCAACTTTCTAGTAATCTATAATGACGCGACAGTTACGATAAGTTTCCAAAATCAATGGTTGCAAATAATATAGAGAAGCTATTTTGTAGAATTCGGTGGCTTTTTGATCCGGTTAACTTGTTTCTTTGCTAAATAAACATGCGTAAATTAACAGCGCTTAGCAAAAACACTAACAAACTAAATTAATTTAACAAAGCTAATTGGTTTCAAAGCAACGATCAACTAAGCCCTTACTTAAACTCTGAATTTTAATTCAAGGCCAAAATCTGACAGTTCTTATCTTGATCATTTCATCAAATAAACATTATTTTATAAAAACATGAATGAGTAATCGTGCAGCCAGTAATATTAGGGTAAGTTATATTGATAAAAATAACACTTAAACCAGTATGCAGTGATCACAGCGAAAGTGCGCCCGTTGACGTTAAATTAAATATAAGAGTTATACGCTAGATCGAAATGAAATTTCGATCACAAACGTTATGTCACTGGCACCCAAATATAAAATCACGCAAGCGTGTAACCGGCATAGGAGTATGAGTAGTTTTTCAAATAAATAACCAGTATTTAAGAAAAGATTTATTCAATTAACATGCTAGGCATAAGTTCCGTAACCGATTTATGGACTCTTATATACGAAAAGTCATACAGTACATTGATCATTACAGCCGTAAAAAGGTGGTAACGCAGCGGTAAATACCTTATTTTCATACTAAAGTGGGGACATTGATGACCACTGCGTTGCCTGCTTATAAACGGTGACCAAAAAATAATAATTAAAATTACAGGTTAACAATGCTATATTTTAGATTAATACGCGCCAAAACAATCTGATAATAGCTTTATGGACAATATGCTTTTTACAGATGCGAAAAAATAGTATAATGGCCCAAGACTGTGATCACAGACTTTGTGTTACTTGCAACGAACGTGTTAAAAATAAATCAATTTATTAGGTTGTTGCTTTGCTATATGTCAAATACTTAACAGTTTCAATATAATTTTCATTCATTCATTTCATTTTTTTTTCATTTATTCATTCATAAACAACGTACATTGTGTTTGAAATTGATAGCTATACATATACATTGTTAATTCGAACATAGTAAGATTACGTAATAAATAACATGAACTAATAAAAACAAATGTACATATCTCACTATTCAAGTGACATTAATGACAAAACCTTATTTAGATAAAACAATAACTTAATAAAAAAATACGAAAAAGTTATTCCAATGTCACATTTTTATAAACTAGTAGGTATATACCATTTATATATTATTTAATGTCAATAAAAATCACAATTGATTTCATAATGTAAATATAAATAAACTACACTAAACTACAAAAAAATATACCATTATGTCTAACTATTACTATCTTATCTTGATAGTAAGGTATAGATTCTAAACCTTACTATCAAGCTGTCGTACCAAAGTCTGCGACTGAGTACAAACATTGTTTCAGCAAGATGATTTTATGTTTGTTGCTAAAGATGGTACTGTTTGTGATCGACTCTATGGTTAAAAACTTTATCATCTGTCTATGGTTAAAAACTCTCCGTACAATTTGTAAATGGCCCCAATACAGACTATATTCTTGTAGTGTAGCTGTAGCTAATCTATAAAAAAATACAATGTATACAAAGAAATAAACAAAATTGAAGACACGTACACTTCAAATTGAAGAAACACAACATTACATAATCAAATAAAAAACGGAACTTCAAACTAGTTTAAAAAACCGGCCAAGTAAGAGTCGGCCTCTAATAAGTAGGGTTCCGTCATCCGTGGCCACCATACGCAAAGGCGCAGATGAAAAAACGTATTTTGAAGTATTCCCATATAACTTTATTTTATTTTTATTATTGGTTATTATTATAGAGTATTAGTAATATACACATATTGTGAATATTTCAAGTGTAGACCTAAATTACGATTCAAATAATATGTACTAATACATTTAAAAAAAACACTTTTCTTGCAAGAGAACCTCCTGAATCTTAGAATAGAATACAATACGCTTATTGCGTAACTGTATACAGAGATGTTAAAATAAAAAAATAAAACCAACACTTTATCCATCATGGACGTACATAATTAGAAGATTTATTTTATCTTTTTCGCACAAAAGAAAAACTTATCGTACAAAAGGCGGACTTAATGCTGTAGGGCATTCTCTACTAGTCAATTGTGGCCGGTGCAACTAATTTATAGACATAAGTTAGGAAGATAAATACTTAGATACAGAAGATCTTACAAAACAAACTTAATGTTTATTATTAATTATTATAGCGACTAACTACAGTAATATGCACAGATACAGGCTGGAAAAAATCTATGGGCCCTGGAGGGAAACAACCTGAAATCCTGAAGATAGCTCATTAATAAAAAAAAAAACATTCGTTTAATTTTCCTTCAGCTAAGTTAAACGTTCGATTTTTAAACTTATTAGTGTAAATGTCAGCAGCTCTTCATAGATTGTGTTTGGATATTAAAGCTCTAAGAACATTGTGACGTGTATTTTATTTGTTGCAAGTAAATAGCGAAGTACGTCAGACGGGTGATATTTAACGTAATGTTCATGGGAAAAAATATCCTTAACATGAATCATGAGTGATTATTTTTTGTACTTTTAGTACGTTCAATTCCCAGTTCAGGTAAGCTTTTCACAAATTCTGTGAACGCAATATACATCTGAGGAATATTAAAAGAATGTTTCCTTGAAATACATGAGCTGTCTTAAGGATTTAAGGTAGTTTCCATCCAGGGCTCATAGACTTATTCCAACCTGTATAGTAAAGAAATCAAAAGTACCTATATATATAGTACACGAGTTAGAGTCCTCTGACAGTTAGATAGCCAGTCAGCGGAAGTTTAGTAATAAAGTTCCGTTGGTAACCGTTGTGTACGAAACCCTAAAAACACAATTTCTCCAAACCACAGACTCAATATACCATAGACACATTTTTTAAGCCGCCTTCGCACACTAACGACCGACGGAATTAAGTTTTTAAATGCCGCGGCACTTTGAGGGGCAATCATGCTCCAAAGATGGCCGACGCTTTTTCTTCAGGGTTGGATTCGAATTTGGAATGGTTCCGCCAAAGGCGCCTAACGACTTCTTTTATTTTTCAACTTCATCAGTTGAGAAAAAAATCATAACCCTCTTTTTTCATTCAGCGTTGTCGAGTAAAATTAATTATATATAACTATTTGTGGATGCCCAAGCTACCCGTGTACCAAAAATAGTTGAAATCCGTTTGGCCGTTTTAGCGTGATGGAGCCACAACGATGCATACAAACACAAAAAACGATTTTGTGACCTCAAAATAATCCTTTCCAAACATGTTTTTGAAAATATCTTCAAATACAGACATTTCATATGTACGACTTTATAATAGTTAGATTACATTATTTCATTACAACTTAAATTGATATTTTTACATTAATATTACTGCACTAGCCTCTGCCCGCGACTTCGTCCGTCTTGAATTCGTTTATCTCAAAAGGGATTTTTTCAGGGATAAATAGTAGTCTATGTCCTTCCCCGGGACTCAAAATATCTCGATGCCACATCCAAATCGTTTCAGCGGTTTAAGCGTGAAGAGGTAACACAGACAGACAGACACACTTTCGCATTTATAATATTAGTATGGATTGTTATTATTAAATTACATATTAATCGGTAAAATAGCCTCTCCTTCAATTAAGGAAGGACAGTAATAAGACTCCTTGGGTTACAAGTACCGTTAAGTAGTTACTTCATTGGTTATATCTATACTATTATAAAGTTGTAAAAATAAAAAGTCTGTACATTGAAGATATTTCCAAAAAAATAAATGATACGGACTATTTGAAGGTAACTAATCGAATATTTTTTTTGTACGTTTGTATGTGTCGTTATGATTTCATCACACCAAAACGGCTAAACATATTTCAATATCTATTTTTGGTACGAAGGGTAAGTTGGGCATCCAAAGATGGTTCTAGTATACTTTTTACTCGACTACGCCGAAGAAAAAGAAGGTTATGATTTTTTAAATAATTTCAAATTCAGTGACCTGACCTCCAATTAGCCCATAGAATCTTTTTTTTTTTTAATGTACAGATTTCATTTTTACAACTTTATAATAGTAGGTATAGAAGTCCCGATCCTAACAATCCACCAATTAACCTAAAGTCTTGTATACAGAAAATTTAAATTAAAGGTATCATGATGTTATTATTGACGTAAATTAGAACCTAGAACGTACTTAACGAAATTCACACGAAATCAAAACCACAGACACGGCTCTAGCTAGAGTTGTAATTTTAATCTAATGTTACTCTACCTTCCACCTCATACAGCCTTTCCCTGCCATACACAAATTACATAACAACACGATACAACCCACAATAACTCCCGCCGGGCCAAAAAAATGATATAATCCAACTCAACAACATATTTCCCAAAATTACGACCCGATTAATACATTCATAATCCACCATTCTCTTTCTAACTCACGAAACCGTCGCTCCGTCTCTTTCTAGTCATTTTAAAAATGGAATGATGCGCGAGAGCATGAAATTACGCTTTTTTTCATCTCAACGCATTTGAATTACTGGTTTTTGTGAAAGAGCGTAACGGTTGGAAAATTTGGTGGCGCTAACGTCGTTTTATCGTTCGGTTTGAATTTGGAAGGACGTTGAAAGCGGCCATCTTGTTCTTTTTTTAATTATCTCGGTTTTTGAAAATATATCTTGGGTCGGATGTCATTTGGGTGCGATTTAGGTACAGGATGATTTTGTTCTGAATACATACCTAATTATTTGTTATTGTCTAGATTAGCGCAGTCGGATAAAAACACTAAATGTTAGTCAAAGTCGTAATCAAAATCTAGGTATAAACTAAAATGCCCGAAATCGATTCAATATTCTGCCCTAAGTGCGTAACTGGATGTGACACAAAAACATTTGATTTCATTATTTACAGATACATATATTTAAATGAAAAAATAATGAAATGCAAGCCTTTTGTTTTACTTTGGAGATCAATAAAGCTTATAATCTTTTGAACTTGTTTTATTCATTTAAATATATGAACCGTTTTATCTAAGGTCATTAGACCAATAGATAGGGTATATGGATGCATTCGCCTCCCTACTCAGAATATACGATAAATTATTTATTTTTTATTCAATAACATAATTTGCCTATGAAATATATCACATACAAATTATTAAAATTATCAAAAATAAGAAAAAAATATATCAAAACTATCATATACTTATACCAAAATTATCAAATATATCAAAATTATCAAAATAATCGAATTTATTAAAATCAAATACAATTTTAACTGTTTATTTAAAATGTTTACCTCGCCTCCGCTTTCCATTTCCAGTGGTTAAATTATGTAGTGTAGAAAATTAAGGAGAAAAATTTCTATATATATGTCTAAAATGTCACACGATTGAATATTACACATCAGAAGAACGAAGCATTGAGTAGCATTTCGATAAAAATGTTATGTAATTGGTTGTTGACTTTACACTATTCTTGATATCCTAACGCCATTCTGGACAGATTTAGAATCATTCTTTCAGCAGGACACTTTCATCTGTTTTCCTATACCTATGAGTTTGACCTCCTTGACTTTTCTACACTCCATGGGCTTAATGTTTTAAAACAATTGTGCATTAGGCGTTACGGAGCTATTGCTAAATATTTGTCTCTTACATGGCATGCTAATATTTCACCATTCGCCATATAAGCAAACTAGAAGGCGCGTACTTGGTTCACAAAGAAAAAAAGGCATAATCCTCTTTTTAGGGTTACTAAGACTCCGCAGTCCCTATTACTAAGACTCCGCAGTCCGTCCGTCTGTCTCATGAACCGTGATAGAAACAATCAAATACCTACTAAAACAGAATAATTTTATGTCTGTCTGCCTGCATATGTCTTAACCAATATATTGAAATGACCGAACACCGTGTACATTTTGCTTAGGAGTAGGGCTCTGCTCACACTGGATCTTCATAGATACATCCAAAAATATTCAAATCGATCTAGATATTTTGGTGTGATGAGGATAAAGATCTTCTGACATATATGGCGTAATGATGACCTCTATTATGAATTCCCTATTTTTAAAAGCACGTGCATCGCGCTGTAAAATTTTCCTTTGGAAACGTTATGCTAGTAACGCAACTTCGTCGCTAAGAAAAAGTTATAACGCTTGTTTTTGTCGAGTTAAAAGTATCCTAAAATCATCCTCAGATTTTCAGCTATCATTCTGCCAAAAATGGTTCAAATCTGTCCAGGCATTTTAGCGTGATGTAAGAACAAACGCGCACATTACCTAAATATAAACATATGGATTTCATCATCATCAGCCCATCTCCGTCCACTGCTAGACATAGGCCTCGCTCATGGCATTCCACTGAGCTCAGTCCTGAGTTTTTAGTTTCCAACTGCTACCAGCCACTTTTCTTATGTCGCCGCTCCACCTAGCTAGAGCGCGCCCTACGCTACGTTTGTCAAGACGCGGTCTCCAGTCCAGTACACGTATCTATTCAGTAAGTATAGCAATCATCAAATACCCCGTTTCACTTATTTTGGGTCTCCTTCGGAATCCCTAATGTCGTTTTTCCTAATGCATCGTTTGCCAAATGTATCATTTGCCATAACGCATTTTTTCAGATACCGTAAATTTTTCAGGATTGTTTAAAGAATCGTCTTATAGGTTAGGTTAGGTTAGGTTTGTTTTATAACAATCCTGAAAAGTTTACGGCTTCTGAAAAAAAAATGCGTTATGGAAAATGATAAATTAGGACAAACGGTACATTAGGACAAATAATGTTAGGGATTCCGATATAGATCCCTTATTTTTTATGAAAATATCTTTAATGTACAGAAATTTCATTTTTACAACTTTATAATAAATAACCCTTAATTCCTTTCTTTACCCTGTTATCCTTCCTCCTATTCTGCAAATCCAAGGTATGCCGTGCCGATGGATGCGTGGCTAGAGGCGAGTCTAGTCGTTAGCGTGCCGAATTGCCCTGGGACTGGTGACCCCAGAATAAGCTTACCTGGTATGCGGGGCTCGGCTGGGTTCGAATATTTTATCCCTAGCTGCTCGTGGGAACGAAAATGGCGGCGATGTGGTTCGCAACCCATCACGTCTCGGTCCCAGCGAGAGCGAAGAGTGGGCTATGGAGAGCCCCTTTGCTACGTTAAATCACAGCTGGTAATCTTCGTGTAACAAAACGCGTACGTTAGCGCCATGTTGTTTTTAATCTTGACTGACGTTTTTCTCTGCTGTGATTAGCTGTTGGGTTGTCAATACACTCGTCTTGTCATCTATATATTATTTGTCGAAATTCATTCTGTCACTGTCACAGTAATGTGTTATCGAGTGATGTCGTTGTGTTTATCCTGTCTTGCTTTTTGCAAAATGTTTTAACAGTGCTTTGTTTGTAGATCTTTGCGAAAGGACGCTATTTTACACCGTTTCCCGTGCTCTGAGAAAATATTTAGTGGTTGAAGTGTTTAAATCGTGATGATCTTGCAAAATTATCGCCAGTAGAACTAGCAAACATTAAGTGCAAGAATTCATTTTGTTTATTTGACTGCGCCGAGCACAAAACTATTCTCAGTCATTTCATTGCTCTGACTGTCCGATTTACAATTATGAATTGGTACAACACAACCAACAAAATATTAAAGGGGACAGACGTATTACTTGCAATACAGAAGAAAGCTTACGACAAATTTAAAAAGAAATTGAATAATAAATCAGTTAACAAATAATGTGTGTTTTATTTTTTTGCCACTGAGGTATAATTCTCAGCATATAATTTGATCACGTAAATACAATTACTGAAGTTATGGGTTCAAATTTACGTGCCGGGAACTATTCTTTCTAAATATTAGACCTCATTCAATGAACCTAGACCACTTCGGCTGAATACGTTACGATCCCTTGCCATATTGCAATCTCGAATAGAAAAAAAATGAACGTCAGTCAACACTAATCGTACAGATTAAATATAGTTGCCTAGTGCAAATAATATTTGCTTCTGAGTTGGCAGTCTGATACGTAATATCTCTTATTAGTCTGTGCGTTAAATGTAAGGGGAGGAATGAATGATAAAATAGACGAAGTACTTATGCCAGATGACGGATGCGAGAAATATTGATATTCTGTGTGTGTAATACCTACCCCCTAATGGGAAAAAGGCGTGATTGTATGTATGTATGTATAATAAATAAATAAATATTGCAGGACAGTTTTTACACAAATCGAACTAATCCCATGGTAACGTCAATAATAATAAAGGATAGATATTCCTTTATAAACGTCATCAGCCTGTATAAGCATCTGAAATAATCACGTTTCTTAAGTTCGGTGATTAGTTCGTCGTCCCGACAGATGGCGCGTTTAGCTGGGACGGTATTAATTGCCCGGCAGGTAGCCTGCCTTTTGGTTAATTTGGGTGCAAGGTTGGGACTGACGACCGAACCTTTGTAAGTCGAAAATAGAGTAAGAAGCCCGAAAATTCTCTACCAAATTGCAGAAATACTGAAAAATCCTGTCAAGTGTGAATCGAGCTCGCGCACCGAGGGCTCCGCACAAAATATATGCTCGAAATGGCCGTATCTATGAAAATAAAGGCTTAGCCGAACCCTTCTCCTAAGCAAAACGTAAGCTGAAGGGTGCTCGATCATTTTATATTGGTTACGGATACAGACAGACAGACATAAATTTATACTGTTTTTAGTATTTGTTGATATAGCGGCAACAGAAATATATCATCTGTGAGAATTTAAAGTGTCTAGCCTAGCTATCACGGCTCATGAGATACAGCCTGGTGACAGACAGACAGACGGACAGCGAAGTGTTAGTAATAGGATCCCGTTTTACCCTTTGGGTACGGAACCCTAAAAGGCCAGATGAGAAGTACCCGCAACCGACGAGCGTGTATGAAGAGATGCATGGATGTAAATGAAGCGGAAGAAGTGCGTAAGGACCGTAGAGTCTGGCATTCGGTCTCTGCCTACCTCAGTGGGATACAGGCGTGAGTATATGTACAAGCACAGACGATTGGGAAAAGTGCAAGATCTGCAGAATAAAGAAGGAAACGCCTTTGCACTTTCAAACGGACTGCCCCTCCCTAAAGGTGCAACACTTGTAATATTTGCTCGTATCCGATCACCGTGGCGTGGCATGACTGCGTATCGCGCTGCTTGGACGGTCACTGTCGGCGCGGCGATCACGCCACGCTCGTCTGATCTAAGTGTGTGATACGCATAGCAACATGGATTTTGAGCGATCGGATCAGCGCAACGTTCAAACGCGTGATCGTGACACGCGATCATGCCACGGGACGAAGATCTGATCGGGCAAATGATACAAATGTGGACGCACCTTAATACGTAATCGCAGCTCTGTACTGGGAAAACATTTACTGTGCTTAGAAGAGATAAAAACTTGGAATCAAAAGAGTGCTGAAGAGTGCTGAAGAGTGCTGAAGAGTGCTGAAGAGTGCTGAAGAGTGCTGAAGAGTGCTGAAGAGTGCTGAAGAGTGCTGAAGAGTGCTGAAGAGTGCTGAAGAGTGCTGAAGAGTGCTGTTCAACTAGACCGGAAACTGTAGGAGGTGGCGATCACAATAGATCATCTATGGTCGCAGTGACGCAGAGGCTGTATAGACTGGAATAGGCACTACCAGTACAGTAGTTAACTCATATTATGAAGTACAAGGATACTTTGTTAACCGTAACATTCGCTGGTTTTGATAGCATTCAAAACATTAGATTAAAAATCTTCTTAGTACTGTTACTTAGCCAAAACGATTAGGTACCTAACCATGAACCATCCAAATCATCACATGTGCGTATTATAATGATTTATGATATGAGGCTATATACGAATCTTTATATCTATTCGTATATAAAAAAAGTAAGGTCAGATCTTAAATTAACTAACTAGTACTGGGTGAATAATATTTATTTTATTGAAATAAAAACTTTTCATATGTCTAAACTCAGTTATATATATATATAATGCGTTTATAAAACGATTTTTATTACGATCTATAGGTTGATATCAAAATATTGTTTCAGTAGGTCTCTAAAGTGGGCGTGAATTATTTTATTTTCCTCGCAGAAAGTGAAGTTACTCGAGTGAAATTACCTATTTCATCCTCGAAATATTCGAGTGAAATGGGTCACTTTCAACCCTTGGTTAACAATATACTATTGCTAAGCGGCTGCTTTTACAGTGTAGATGAAATATATGATGATAAGTATTTTTTTAGATAACCTCATTTATAAAAAATATGTCATATAATTTTTTTTATATTTCAATTTTGTTTCCTTTTTCCGGCAATAATATTGTATGGCGTCTATCGCTTTTTTCTTTGCTTACATTGCTCTTATTTTTTTAGTTGCTAAAATTTTAATTTAAGGTTGTATTTCAAACACAATACCTGTATTCATTGAAATAAAACAATTTAACGGATTATATCGCGTATATTATCTCATTTTAGTTCCCGACGTTTCGGAAGCTTTCCAGCTTTCCATGGTCACGGGCGGACTGAGAAAAGATGAGAAAAGATGTATTTTCTCAGTCCTCCCGTGACCATGGAAAGCTGGAAAGCTTCCGAAACGTCGGGAACTAAAATGAGATAATATACGTGATATAATCCGTTAAATTGTTTTATTTCAATGAGTAATAATCGCGGAAACAGAAGAAAATATTACAATACCTGTATTGTTTGTGAATATATAGGTACTATGACTCTCGGAATTGAAAAAAAATACTGGTTATTTTTTTATACAAGACCTGTGTCCCGCAGTGGACGGCATAGGGCTCATATGACGATGATGATAAATATTTACAAGAATTACTCGTTTAAAGTAAGAGTGGTCATAAAATTATTATTTATTAGGTGATGTTATTATATATAGGCTTATTAAAATTATACTTTATATTCACTGAGAATCTGTATATTATGCATATTAATAAGGTATTATACATGCGAAAATTGTAAGTGTGTACGTGTAAAGTGTAATTCATAGATGCAAGGAATACGAGTATCGGATCTCCGTCGGAATCCCTTATGCCGTTTATCCTAATGTATCGTTTATCCTAATGTATCGTTTATCCTAATGTATCGTTTGTCCTAATGTATCGTTTATCCTAATGTATCGTTTGTACCAACGCATTTTTTCATAAACCGGAAATTCTACAGTATTTTAAAATAATTTAATAGTTAAAAAAACACTAAAAAAACACGCTTTACAAGACTTTTCTAACAAATCCAAACAGCCATGATACGATGTTCCATCATGAAGTTCCAGTTCATATCTTCCGGCTCCATCATCAGATCAGTTCGACAGTACCATATTATTGTATTGTCATCAGAACTACATACAGCTGCCAATTTTCAATCCTTGGAAGATGGTTAAATTAGTTACCTTAGATTCCATTACATAGTTAGTTAAATACAGGTCGACCTAATAGGTAAAAGCGTGTTACAAAAAAAAGATCATCGTATAGATTAATGGGTTAGGTTAGGTTAGGTTAGGTTAGGTTAGGTTAGGTTAGGTTAGGTTAGGTTAGGTTAGGTTAGGTTAGGTTTACCTGGTTGTGCCTTAGCAATCGCGCTGAGTGAGATGGGTGATAGGGTCAGAGCCCTTTTCTCCGCGTGCCTCGCTCAAGGTCGAATCCCACAAAGGTGGAAAACGGGGAAACTCGTGCTCCTGCGGAAGGAGGGGCGCCCACAAGACCAGCCGTCTGCCTATCGCCCTATCGTGCTGCTTGACGAGACGAGCAAACTATTTGAGCGTGTGCTCGTTGCGCGCCTCGTCAGGTGCATGGAGCCGGACCTGAGTGACTGCCAATTTGGATTTCGCCACGGACGCTCGACCCTCGACGCAATAGCTCGCGTCAGAGATCTCGCAGTGGAGGAGATCTCCCAGGGCGGAGTAGTAATGGCAGTGTCCTTGGACATATCCAACGCCTTTAACACCCTGCCCTGGGAGACCATCAAGGCGGCACTGCGGTACCACAACGTGCCAGAGTACCTGCAAAGAACAATTGCGGACTATTTTGCAGGGAGGGCGGTCGCCTACCCAACTAAGGACGGATGGGGTAGAAAGGTCATGTCGTGCGGTGTTCCACAGGGTTCGGTACTGGGGCCGCTCCTGTGGAACATCGGTTACGACTGGGTGCTGCGCGGGGCCACCTTGCGGGGAGTCAGCGTCACATGTTACGCTGACGATACCCTCGTTCTAGCTCGTGGCAGTACATACAGGGAGGCTGCCTATCTCGGAACAGCTGGCGTGGCACACGTGGTTCATAGGATCCGTGCGTTGGGTCTGGAGGTGGCTCTTCATAAATCTGAAGCTCTAGTGTTCCACGGGCCTCGTAACGCGCCACCGCCCGGTTCCACCATTACGGTGGCTGGTACTACCATTGCCGTCGGGTTGACGATGAAATACCTCGGACTCGTCCTCGATGGCAGGTGGAAATTCCAGGAGCACTTCCGGCGCTTGGCCCCAAGGTTGGTGGCTGCGGCCGGAGCACTGGGCCGGATCCTGCCCAACATAGGAGGCCCAGGCGGGGCGTGCCGTCGTCTATACGCAGGTGTGGTACGCTCAATGGCGCTGTATGGGGCACCGATATGGGCGGATAGTCTGAGCGCCCACAATGTCGCCCTGCTGCGGCGTCCGCAGCGGGTCATGGCGCTCAGATCGGCCCGAGCGTACCGCACGGTTTCGTATGTTGGAGCCTGCTTGCTTGCCGGTAGCCCGCCATGGGACCTCGAGGCCGAGGTCCACGCTGAGGTGTACTGGCGGGTGCTGGCAGCAAGAGAAGGACAAAACTGGCCCCATCCACGCGAGGTCCAGCAGTGGCGAGATGAGGCACGAGATGGCCTCTACTTAAAATGGCTAGAGAGGCTTGAAGTCCCGGGAGCTAGCCGGGAACTGGTTGCCGCTATTCAGCCCGTTCTTAAAGAATGGGTAGAACGCAAACACGGCGCACCCACTTTCCATCTCACACAGCTCCTGACCGGGCATGGCTGCTTTGGCAGGTACCTGTGTGAGGTGTTGAACAGGGAGCCAACGGCGATATGCCACCACTGTGGCGGAAGAGCCGCGGACACGGCTCAACACACGCGCGCTGAGTGCCATGCGTGGGCGGAGCCACGCGCAGCCATGTCCGCTGTAATTGGTGGAGACCTATCACTACGTGCGGTAGTGAAAGAGATGGTAGGTAGCGAGGAGGCTTGGGCGGCAGTCGCAACCTTTAGTCATGACGTGATGTCACAAAAGGAGGCAGCGGAGCGCATGCGGGAAACGGACGCCGATGCACTGCCGCAGCGCCGTAGGAGGCTGGGCCGGCGGCGCTTGGCCTTTGCAGGCCGGATGATGCCGCCTTAACAAGGACCTGCGGGTGATGGATCGGGAGCCCATTACCCGCGAAAAGAGGTCCTGAGCTGAAAGGATCCTCGAGTGTTCCGAGGTGCCTTCAGCGGAGTGGGTGAGTCGCAATTGCCCCTTGCCCTCGAGACGGGCCCGCAAGGGCAGCGCTGTCGGGGCACCGGTGGTGTGCAAAAGCGTTCCCAGTACCCCGACCAAAGTGTGCGACGGAACACCTTTAAAAAAAAGGTTAGGTTAGGTTAGGTTAGGTTAGGTTAGGTTAGGTTAGGTTAGGTTAGGTTAGGTTAGGTTAGGTTAGGTTAGGTTAGGTTTGTTTTATAACAATCCTGAAAAGTTTACAGTTTCATAAAAAAATGCTTTATGACAAACGATACATTAGGACAAATGCCGATGCCGTTAGGGATTGCGATATAGATAAACGAATATGAAATGTACTAATTAGGGACTGAACACAGAATCGGCACAGTGACGGGGCTCGTGAAATATTTTTCCATAAAAGGGGTTTGCGGGTGTTGTGAAAATTAATGGAATAAAACTTAATTAAAGCATTGGATACTTAATTTTGGTACTTAACTGAAAAGAAGGCGCGCGGAGACTAACAAATAAATACACAAAAACGACACATACCAGTATGGTGCTCTCTTTCAGCATACCTCTTCCCGGAAAAATATAACTTACTCTTCAAGACGCGAGTGAGTAGGCACTATCTAGGTAAGCATGCTCCGTCGTCGGCTTCATGTCGCTTACCAGCAGTATTTATTTATTCTGGTAATTTTATATATAGAGAAAGGTTGACTGGAAGAGTACGCTCTTTAGCGATAAGACCGCCTATTGTCTACAGTATTTTATGTTAACACTCTATTGTACTGTTTCTGTTGTTGATGTGCTATAAAGAAATGTTGTATTGTATTGTATTGTATAGAGACTTACAGTGGTATACACAAAGACGCTTATATATTTAGACTACTAAAATACCAATCACATCATCTCATCATATGCTAAAATCATCATCTACTAAAATAAGAAACAATGTAATAAAACAATACAAAATACAAATGTCAAGAAATGTTTCAATTAATTTTTATGAATTGAAGAAACTTTTTATGTTATGCGATTTTTTGTATTGTTCTAGGTATTCTGGACTTTACCATTATAATTTATGATTTTAATTTACACGTATCTTCTTTTTTATTTCTCTGTTGTAGGTAAATTGTATAAACATAGATGGCGTTGTAAATATCAGGAGAAGTCGTTTTGTATGGCGATTTGCAGCCCTCTTGTTTTAATGGTCATTTGTATATGTACAGTCAAATAGCCTTGTTCTGTAAGAGGTCGGCAGAATATCATTTGTCCATTACTATGAACAGTACATCGACGGTAAAAAGCAGAAACGTATTAGTAATCGCCAATGTATGTACGATATGTAAGTACATAGGTACAGTCGGCTTGCGATATATCTCGGCAACAGTAATATACCTAAACAAATATTGCAGAGGGGCATTAGGGCTTTTGTGGACGCACCTGTCTGTTCCCGAGTAGGGTGACCATTTAAACATGCCGGCTGAGACAGTCTTCACATAAAAATTATACAACCTAGTAGTTACAGTGATGAATATGATGATAAATTGAATGATTTGTGGCTGCTGATGGGTTTGTAATGTCTTGGAATACGCCAATAAAGTACATCTATACTCTATTGAAGCTATAAAAATAAGTGAAAAAAACTACAAATCAACTAAGAAAAAATATTTTAAGATGCCGTGTTTTGCCAGAAGTTTAAAGTATATATTTTTTCAGTATTTTTTTAATAAGTAACGTATATAATAAGCTTTCATTTGAGATATTAAACATTGAAATCGGTCCATAACTTTAGCTTGTAGAATTTTTTGAATTATTTTTTAAGGAAGTGGCGCCGTCTCTGTTCCTTAGAGGTGAAACTTCCGCTGCTGCGGGTCAAATCACTCAGTTTGGTCTCTACTATCACTGTGCAAAACGGCTTGCTTTCATCATAAATTGCAGCATTTTGTCCATAACAAGTATGACTATTTAGCCGACGATATGTAGGTACTTACTTACCTACTCGTTGAAACCAAATCCTCAGTTGTCTACATTAATGGTCACCCCACAGCCCCACCCCAAGCGCGCATCATATTTCATAATTCACTGAACATTTTTCTTAATCTATTTCACGGGGTTGCCAGCTTTCAGCGGGGGTGCCGCCATTTTGTTGCAAGGTACTTTATATTTACAAATATACCTTTTATCCGTTTCAAATGGAAATATGTGTATACCTCACCTACTTATGTATTTGATGGATAGTTCAATCTTTAGTTATAGTTTAAGTGCTGGAACTTCGTTCGCATGATGACAAAAGTCATTACGCGTCTTTTCTGTAGTCAATACGAACATAATAGGCTATGTGACAAGTTTTTTATGGTATGTTATAACATGACGTGTTAATAATAGAAATATTGCTGAAAAAACTACTGCAATATCATAAAAACTCTGCGAGATACAACGACGTTAAAAGCACATTTTCGGACTTTCCCAAAAAACGCTTAATAATGAAATAATGATCTTTATTCTGTAAGTAGGCCGCAAGGGCACTTTTACAAGTCTGACTCTACGGCTTTTCCCAAGAGGACACCACTGAAGAGAAAAAAGCCGAAACAAACACAAAAGATAGTAATTTTTTCGAAATAACTCTTATATCTATTACAATATTTGTACTTAGCCTATCCTAAATAATTATGTTTTGAGTATATAAACTCAATGCGTAGTTCTTCAAGAAAACATATCAAAACTTATAAAACTAAAGAAAAATATAGATTATAAAAAAGCAAAATAGTGATTTTTTTATTTAAAACAACTTACATACGTTTGATATGCCACCTTATAAGAACTGTGTTCCGGTAAAACTAAATTATTTGGTTTCTGTTTTGGGCCATGCATTTTTGTCTGTTAAATAGTCCTCTACCCTATAATAAGCCTTTGCCATTCGGGACGCTTTTAAGTACTTTTTGAGAGCTGGAAACGATAATTTTAAAGCATCATCTGATAGCTTTTTATAAAAATGTATACATTGGCCTACGAATGATTTGGCTACTTTACGAACGCGGAACTTTCTAATAGCGATTTTGTTTTTATTTCTATTATTAAAATTGTGGATATCTGAATTCTTAGTAAAAGACTCTAGGTTCTTAATAACATAAATAATATTCTCATAAATATATTGGGACGTTACGGTTAATATGTTGATGTCTTTAAGAAGTTCTCTTAAGGAGTCACGGGAGTTCAGGTTATATATAGAACGAATCGCTCTTTTTTGTAACACAAATATAGTCTGTATGTCAGCTGCTTTGCCCCAAACCAGAATACCGTATGAGATGATACTATGAAAATAACTATGATATACTAAGCGAGCAGTATCAACATTGGTCAATTGTCTAATTTTTCTAATAGCGTAAGCTGCTAAACTTAATTTACCTGCAAGTACTGCTAAATGGGGACTCCATTGCAAGTTCTTGTCCAGTGTTATACCTAAGAATAATGCCCTATCCACCATTTCTAAACATTCACCATTGAGCGAAATAGTAGAATCCACTGCTCTAACATTCGGTAAAGCAAATCTAACACATTTCGTTTTCTTAGCATTCAATAGCAGATTATTAATATTAAACCAGTGAAGTACTTTAACTAGTACACTATTAATTTCGGTATAGTCTGTTGCTTTCCGGTCAACTTTGAAAATTAATGATGTATTATCAGCAAATAGTACTATATCACAAAGATTTTCTACTATAGATGGTAAGTCATTTATATAAACTAAAAATAGAAATGGCCCTAAGATAGAGCCCTGTGGCACTCCTAGCTTAACTGCAGCTCCACTGGATTGGGTTCCATTTACGACAACTGTTTGTGTTCTATTGCTGAGATATGAAGACATAAGGCTTAAGGCATTTATAGACCGGCCATAATGTTCTAATTTCAAAATGATTATAATATTTTCTTCTGTTTCCGCGATTATTACTCATTGAAATAAAACAATTTAACGGATTATATCGCGTATATGAATTTGAATGGCAAATCTCACCACCATCCCTGTCAACTTGCTACAGTGGGTAAATCTTTGTTTCAGAGAGCCAGGGGTATCTGCGACAATCAACATCTGACTGCTGAGTTACAGAATGTCAAACGTGCGCTTCGAGCCAACAAGCTCCAGATACCACGTTCCAAGCAGAATCCCAGTATGAAGAAACCAACAGTCGAGCGTAAACCTGCCGTATTACCATATGTGAAAGGGGTCACAGACAAGATCGGAAACATCTTGAAGCGTGCTTCTATAAAAACATATTTCAAGCCGTTGAAGAAGGTGTCTCAATACCTTAGACCCGTGAAGAGTAGCACCCCTTTGCAGAGTGCAGGCATTTATAAGCTGGACTGCGAGTGTGGTCTTTCATACATTGGTCAAACGAAACGCAGTGTATCAACCCGGGTGAAGGAGCACATAGCAGATGTCAAGCACCGTCGGTGTAATAGGTCTGCAGTCTGTGAACATGTCATTGACAGACCAAACCACTCAATTAAGTTTGATAAACCTTCTATCCTTGCCAAAGAAAAAAGATATTTTCCCAGGATGCTACGCGAGGCTATTGAGATTAAAAAGCATCCTAATTTCAATAGAGAAGATGGATTGTCACTACCACCAGCTTGGGATCCTGTAGACATCTCATCAAGGAACAAGCGAGACACAGGACTGCAAAACCTTAATTTCCGAACGGTGTAAAATATCTTATCTGTTTAAAAGTAGTTTAATAGTCTCTGTTTTTAAATATTATAATTAGTAATGAGGTAGCCTGGGAGTTTTTCTTTGCAGCGTTTCTTTTCTCCTCAGTACGTCTCATTTGTGAAATGCTGCTTGGTAAATTATTAGAATAAAATAATTAAGCCCTTCTGGCACATAAAATAAAACTGTCTTTACAGCTTAGGCCCATCTGGCATGTATGTACACCTTTATTTGTGTTTTTTCAAAAAATGGGTAGTTTGCACAAATTGTAACTTTGACAGAGGAAAATACATCTTTTCTCAGTCCTCCCGTGACCATGGAAAGCTGGAAAGCTTCCGAAACGTCGGGAACTAAAATGAGATAATATACGCGATATAATCCGTTAAATTGTTTTATTTCAAAATGATTGATCCGTGATCAACGCAATCTAATGCCTTCATACTACAAGCAGGTGACGTCTCACGCTAGTATCTTGTATAGGGAAAATAAGAACTTTGTTCTGTAGCTATGTTAAAACTTGCATTTATGAAAACGGTTTTATAACAAAAATTACAAAACATTTTATGGGTTATTGAATGATATTATTAGTTATTAATATTCTCATACTTTAAAATGGACTTTTCCACCCAACTTTAGACTCCTAAAACAAGCTACACGTAAGGTATTGAACTCAAAATTTTAACGTAGTTTTTTTTTATTTTGCTTGTTTTATCAAGATCTTATATAATTAAAAATAAAAATAAATCTACTAAACTTCCGAAACGTCGGGAACTCAAATAAGATAATATACGCGATATAATCCGTTAAATTGTTTTATTTAAAAAAAAAAAACTAATGTTAAATACCCTATTATGCCATTCGTAAGTTAACGTTATTTCTGATCATCATAATCATCATCATTTCAGCCATAGGACGTCCGCTGCTGGACACAGGCCTCTTCAATAGATTTCCACATGCGCCGGATATTTAGCGAGTCCCCGCAACTCTATAACCAGGGGGGGATATTGCCTAAAGAAATTTTGACACTTGGTATCCGAATCAATTGTCATAGCCCATACAAAATCATGATACTTGATTCCGATTGCAAGCGTCAAACAGGTCCTACCACCTTGCGGGTGGCTTTCCAACGCTGCGCTTACCAGTACGCGGCTTCCACTCGTGAACCTTTCTGCCCCATCGGCCATCGGTTCTTCGAACTATGTGCCCCGCCCGTTGCCACTTCAGTTCGCTTACCCAGTTTGCTATGTCGATGACCTGCTATTAATGATAATTTACTGCTCGGTCCAACCGTCATTGCTGTTACATAATTATCGGTTGTGGTGACCGAAGAACATGTCGTGATAAATAACTTCTTTCACCGCTACACGCATGGTTTCGACTATGTTTTCGTGTGGTAGCAAATTGCCCGCTAGAAAACGAAGGAGGACAATCTCTATATAATCAAATTGTCCGTAAAAAGGCGTTAAAGTTAAAATAAATTACCATAATAATGCCAAAGAAATCCACAACGATTTTGGCCACGATTGAATATATTTACTCCTTTGCGCTGGACACTTTTTCATCTTTTTTCCTAAATGAGATGATTCTCCTTACCTTTTATATACTCCATGGCTTTAAAGAGTGATTTAGGAGACGTAACCATAAGTAAGCAACGAGGTAAGTATACAGAGAAAAGTTGATATTAATATTGGACAATCTTCTTCGTGATAAACTACGCAGATGTTGTCGTCTCGGTTACCGGCGGTAGCTAATGAATGAACCAATTTATTTTCATTTCTAAACATCAGAATTCAAAACCATAGACAATCGAACGAATTGTAGCGTGTTTTGAATAAAACCGACACAATTAGGTTTGTTACCCATTCAATTGTAATGTTCCTTTTCTTTGTGTTCCAATCAAATGAAAACAGCTTATGTGCATTAACAGACAAGTGTAGTTGTTACTTTTTAAAAACCTTGGTTTAATACCAACAGAACGCCTTATCTATATGTCATAGTTGTAGGTTTTGTGACGTTTTTAGAATTATCGTTTGTTTGATCAAATTGTAAGAGTAAATAAAATTGAATAGAGAAATTTGGGCGGTTCGTAGATTGAATTAAACGCGATATAATAGCCTTTTCTGAGAAAACAATTCAGAACCTATGTCATTCTTGAAAGTACCCATAATCGATAAGCTGAGAGCAAATTGCCTACACTGTTAAAAATTATGTAATTTTACATTCACTTATGTTTTACACGCAAAAACCATATTACCTTGTTAAATACCTAAAAAAAACAAGGATATTTGCCAAATTATGCATTTAAATAATTTTTAAGTTTCATATTTGTTCATTTTTAAAGGTTGGGTGGAACCCATTGAGCTATTATTACTACGTATGGAGAAGACGGCGCGAACAAAATCTGTGCTACAAGCGCGGCACTGCGGGGCCGGCCGACTGCAGTTGAACGGAACACTAAGTGATTGGGTGGCGTCTTCTCTATACGTAGAATAATAGCCTTGATATGGGACGCTACTTGTGTCGACACATTCGCCCAGTCCCATATCCAGGCGACCCGCTAGCAGGCCGGCGCTGCGGCTGACCAGGCTCAGGTTCGCAAGCGCATCAAATACTCTCTTTACTTAAAGACTATGAGTTTGCGGCGCTTGCGGTAGAAACTTTGGGTCCCTGGTCAGCCGACGTGAAGAAGTTTATGCGGGCCCTGTCGGCGAGGCTGATTGACGCCTCGGGAGACCGTCGCGCTGGCGGCTACCTCTCGTAACGAATTTCTATGGTAATTCAGAGAGGTAACGCCGCGGGGACAATGCCGCTAGGCGAACTTTTAAACGGGGTTTTCTTTTTATAATAGTATTTAGTTTTGACTCAGTATGAAGTAATTATGTTTAGATAAAATTAGTTATATATTAATTTACTTCCCATTTTGTTTTCGTTGCTTTTATGATTGAAATTTTGTCATCAAATAAATCGTCCTGTAATTCAATATGATTATTTTAATGGAATGTATTCAAATAAGTAGGAAACATATTTGATTTTACATAATGTTTTGTAAATCGCCTTGTTTTTTCGGGAAGTTTACAGATTTATGTGTTTTTTTGCATGTAATATGACATAATTTTTAACAGTGTACCGTGGTATCTCGTATGGTCATGTTATGAGGAGGGATGAAATGAAAACGTCATGTGATAAGAAGCGTATTATAAGGGTGGGCCAAAAATCTTTGCACTTTTGAAACTTTGATAAAAATTAAACTATACATGTTTATCTATATTTTATTTATGTAACCTAGCAATTATCTAATTGCAATTTATTTTTCAAAAAGTACATCATCCAGATGTTTTCATTGGAATATTCGCTGACACATGCTGCGAGGGATCGCGGCTATCTCATCATCTTTTTATAAAACTGTTTAACACAAAAAACCCGTTGTTTTCCTGAGAATCGCGCCATTATAAATAAAATGACCAAGAAGTGACCTATAGTTTACCGTCAATTTCCCGCCGCTCACTCTGACAGTTTCCGAAATATTCAGTGTTGATATTTGCAAAAATGTATGGCCCACCCTATACATATTTACCTATAATTCGCGTTAGGTATGCATGTGGAGATTGTGGAGGGATGTAAGAGAAGGGATAGAACAAGGATTTTGCTGTGGCTTTGGCCGCGCACCTTTGTTTCTACATCGGGAACCTTTCATTTTTCCGGTATATAAAGTAGCCTATGTCACTCCACAACCTTTATTCTATCTACATACAATCCGTCAATCCGTGGTCCCATTGTCGCTTGAAGGAAAAACAAACCAACAAACTTTCGCATTAATAATATTAGTAAGGATATTACAAATGCTTACAATAAATATTTAAATATCGGGTATCACTATTGTACAAATCCCTCGGTACACTCTGCTTCCAGTTTTATCTGTTTCAAGTCATTCGTTTCGCTCTGGATTCAAGAGCTGACGCTCCCCCGGCTTAAATACATAATTTCACTCCCTTATAACAAACCTAATTATTTCATCGTGAAAACCACCCGAAAAGCAATCCATTTACTCTATGCTTTTTTAAAACCAGAACGATGAATGTAGATAAAAATATGTATCTTATTTAAACTCTTAAACTCGCAGTTCAAAGCTCGAATTTTAATGCTATTCATAAAGCACTTATTACATTTTACTTTTTAATCCCCTCTTTGTTTATGGAAACCAGTGAATTCTAAAATTGAAAATGCGCGGGAATTTTGACAGCTGCTAAGAGGTTATGTTTATAATAACTGCCAGCTTACGCTTGCCGGTGGTGAAAATTGGAACTAAAATTTGTTCATACAAATTGAGGTATTTTATTGGACAGTGGCGCCGATTATAGAGGTCAATATAAGTTTGTGGCGAAACAGTAGGGTTGCCAGAATGAATGCTTAACGGCTAATGTGTTTTCATTATACTGCGATACAGTGCCCCTCAAAGTAATATCTATAGGGGATGTCAACCTTAACTATCGGTAAAGATTACTTTGTTCTACGTTCCAATTTGGTATTGATGTGTTTGTGTATTTAAGGTAATAATAGTAGTTTTTGATGTAAGTGTGGAAACCGCCACTTAAATTTAGAAACTCTTTCAGCTATTTCGATCTTGATTTTCAGCGGATCTCCTCGTTTCTGATTCGATCACGCAAGAAGCCTTCTTATGAGGTCAATTGTGAATAACCACGTTTCAGTGCCGTATGTCATCACTGGCAACACACAATGGTTAAAAACCTTCGTCTTAAGACACTGCGTGTGGCCGCATTGCAAATTTATAGATTTTTTTTTTTATTAGAAATTTTACAAACTATATTATTTAAAAATAAACCAAGAGAATATTTATGTGCCTATTCGTTTATATTTCTAATCGAATATTGGACGTAAACGCAAGCAACATGATGCGAAATAATATATCCTAATATATATATTTGCATAGCAAATTAATAGTTAGTTGGATTTGTATGTAATTAACTTTATGGGAATAAATTCCATCAAATTATCTTTGTGTAATTAAATTGTTAATTATAGTATTCAATAAATAATGATCAATATATTATGCTATAGAGTTAACTTATTTGTAACTAACAGCGTACGTAATAAAGCGGGGAAAATAAGAAAAGGCCAGGATAATTTTTAGCCACAGATGATAGAAAAAAAGAAAGAAAAGGAAGGTTAATTTATTTATGAAACAACCAAAATTAATGCAACATATCTGTCAAAAATGACATTTTCACTTAGTTTAGGGTTTAAAAGAAAGCCATGTAATCCCATACAAATTTCTATGACATTGAAAAAAAAAATGCGGCCAGCTACATACTCCTTACGAATAATTAAAAACAAACAAACCAACCTGATCAGATCGGCCAAACTTTCTGATAGAATCAAACTGTACTTAAAGTTTTTCATGAAATATACAATTTTAATGTCTAGTCTTTTTTATTTTCTCGCAGTCGAAGTGAAAAGCAGAATGTTTAACCCGTGGCTAAAAGCCATTATGACACTAATCACTTCGTGTCATATGGCTTATTTTAGCCACTTGTCAAACAATCTACTATTTTGTGACGAGCTCTTATTGCCAACTGTACTTTTTTTTGAACGCCCGTCAACCACTCGCCGAGACGATTCTAAAGAGCTCAAACTTGGTATTGCATTAGCGGGAAGTAGGTCAAATTTAACTTGCAAGATTCCACCCGAACAAACATACATTGCAAATTAAATAAAAGCTTGTAAATACCAAATCGTTACATTGATTCAAAAGCATAGTACCAATTGGAGGAGGTGATCCTACCCTATAGGTTTTCAAGGATAGCAATTTGTAACGAAACACCTTTTTTAATGTGTTTGGATTGCGCTGATTTATATTTATTATATTTTATCTATACCGTTCTAAAGTTGTAAAAATGAAATGCCTGTATATTGGAATAATTATAAAAAAAAAATATCGTAACGGACTACTTGGAGGTCACTGAAGCGTATAAATTTGTTTGTATGTGCCCCGTTGTGGCACTTGTGGCTTCATCACTCCAAAATGGCGAAACGGATTTCAAATATTTTTGGTAAGTACACGGGTAGCTTTTCGCTTTCCGACTATTACAATAAAGTGTTTACATACATAAATATATGCTCAGAAGCTTGTTTTTTTTTATAGCTCCAAGGGACCGCGCAGACATAAATAAAGTTATTGATATTAAGTTTAAGTTTAACCTTGATAACTCCAAACTAATCATACCCCTCTTTTTCCGTCGTTGGTTAAAATCTAACGTTCCCGTTGAATGATGTAGGTATGATTTTGTTTTTCTATAGTTTTTCAATCCAAGATGGCCGATGGTTAATCAAACAAAACCTTTCACTTGTCAAGTGTCAGGCACAAAAACTAAAAACATCACTCTAAAACAGTTATATTGTATGTATTTCTCATCTACGGGTGAAATTTAATTAACTCTAATTAGGGTGTAATTAATAGAAAGTCTTCATAATTATAAAGGTCAAATTAATAGTAATTTGGGTGTCAGAATATCCACAAATGATATGTTTGCGAATATGAGTGTAAATATTAGTTTAATCTATTAATTCTGTTACATTAAACAAGCAATTCTTGTATGTATATCTGTATCATTACTGCTATTATAAAGATGCAAATTTTGGAGATGGAAGGACGATTTGGACACATTTTGCAGGGCTGGCGGGAGTATGCGCTGGATACGGATGCTTGGCGGAAAAGAGGAGACGCCTTTGCCCAACATTGGGACACGTAAACAGGCTATAAAAAAAAAAAGTTTCATCAAGGAAATGTCTGTACATTGAAGATATTTTCAGTAACGGTGACTCTGAAAAGACTATTTGAACGTCACTGAATGTAAAAGAACATTTTTTGGATTAATATTTTCTTCTGTTTCCGCGATTATTACTCATTGAAATAAAACAATTTAACGTCCTGTCCCCCGTCAGTCCAACCGTGACCATGGAAAGCTGGAAAGCATCCGAAACGACGGGAAAGTGAGATAATATACGCGATATAATCCGTTAAATTGTTTTATTTCAATTTGGATTTTTTGTTTTTGTCGTTTTGGCTTCATCACGCCAAAACGGCTGAACGGATTGCAACTATTTTTAGTACACGGGTAAGTCGGTATCCAGAGATGATTATAGGATACTTTCTGCTCGATTACGTGGTAGCAGAAAAGAGTGTTGTGACTTTTTCTACTTCGCGAATAACGTTGCGGGCGTGTTCTAATTGGTTACAAAATCAATAATTCAATGCTAATGACAGTCTCGGTAGCCCGCACTTATATCGGTGGCTTGTAAAATGTAAACATGCATGTAATTACCATGCAACTTACATGCAACGTAGCCAATAATTTGTATGTATGAAACACACAATTTGAAGTAAGTGTTTTGTGAGGTGATTGTTGTTATTATTTGTTTTTGGTTTCACGAGCATTTAGGTAAGCATATTTATGTATAATATTATAAAGTTGTAAAAATGAAATGTCTGTACATTGAAGATATTTTCAGAAGATGTTTTTGGAGGTCACTGGAGCAAATAATATTTAATTTTTGTTTTTTGTATGTTTGTATGCGTCATTGCTGCTTCATCACGGCAAATCGGCTAAACGGATTTCAACTATTTTTGGTATACGGGTAGCTGGGCATCTCCAGATGGTTATATGTCTTATAGGATACTTTTATTTGACTACGCATAAGAAAAAATAAGGTTATGATTATTTTCTCCTCCTTTGATAGAGATGCGAAAGTGTGTCTGTCTATCTGTTACCTTTTCACGCTTAAACCACTGAACCGATTTGGATGAAATTTGATATGGAGATATTTCATTCCCGGGGAAGGACATAGGCTACTTTTTATCCCGGAAAAATACCCTTATCCGCGATAAACGAATTTATGGCGGACGAAGTCGCGGGCAGACGCTAGTATATATATATATATATATATGGTTCATTGCCGTTACCAAAATTTCGTTTGCCGTTTTCATTTGACAAATGGTTAATTTCCCAACCCTTGATTTTCTCTGAAACCATATTTGATTCAGAACTTTCATAAAACAAACCTAACCTACCGTATTCTATAAAACCATAAGAAAATACACAAAAATTTTTGGTTTCGTAGAAAATCGAGGGTTGGGAAATGAATTATTTGTCAAATGAAACATATACCAAAAAATTATTTGGTGAAACGGCAGGACACCATATATATACGGGATGATCAATCCCAATAGGTCAGTTGGTGAAGTCAGAAACTATGAGAGATAGCGAAATCTGTTCTTAGGAACCATGGCGTCGATTTTAGATTTAATAATAAAGGCATATTTTTTTTTAACTCATACATAACCGGGAATCAAACCTGGTCAAAATCTCTGTACCTAAACTATGTTGTAAATTCTGCAATTTTTTTCGTTGTTATTGTGGATGGTGCGAGTCATAAGTCACAAGGAACAGATTTTCAATGGAATCTTGTTTAAACAATTGAAAGAAAGAGAAACAAAAATAAGACAATAATATTTTTGAAGTAAATGTTCAAAATGTAGCCATTTTCCTGGAAGCAAAGTTGAATTATCTCTACTGTTAAAAAAAATTGAATTCCATTATTATTAAATTTAAAATCGACGCCATGGTTCCTAAGAACAGATTTCGCTATCTCTCATAGTTTCTGAATTCTCCCTACTGACCCATTGGGATTGATCACCCTGTATATATATAATAATAATAATAAAATGTATTTATTCGGACAACCAGATCCATATTTTGTTCGTATTTTCTTATAACTATGTTAGTATTCGTACTTAGCTAGGGACATTGTGTTCTTAATTAAGTGTTGCATCATGGGGCCTTCATTTCTTACAGCTATAGTCTTCAGGAGGCTATATGGTGTCCTGCCGTTTCACCAAATTAATTTTTGGCAAATGTTTCATTTCCCAATCTGTATAACTATCTCTCTCTGTGGTCGCTCCCTCATGACTGAGGATCGTGGTCATCGGTGGATGTGGATGCTCTACACCTATATTTTATAATCTGCCTCCACCGGTGTCTGTCATCGCGTCTCTGACGACTGAGCAAAACTTGGTTGAGGATGGGGCCCCTTTCACTTGATCGCTCCATCTGGCTGGAGACCGTCCTCGGGCTCGTTTGCCCTCCGTGTTGCCAACAATGATCAGCTTTTCAAGGCTTTCATCTCCCTCCTCATTATGTGGCCAAGGTAGGTCAATATGCGCTGCTGACAGATTGTGGATAGGGGGTTCGGACAAGAAGCTGTGAAAGGATCGATACATTGGTGCGGTCCAGGGTATCCTCAACATTCGCCTCCAGCACCACATCTTGAATGCATCGATCCTTGGCCTTTCTCGGGCTGGAATCGTCCATGTTTCCACGCCATACAGAAATATGGAGAATACTAGAGCGCGTACTAGCTGCCATCATCGTAGATCAGTGCGCCCAAATAAACGTAGTGGTCCACGATATCAACCCCTGGGATGATGTTTATTGTCCGGGGGCAGTTTTTCGGCACGGTCTACTACCATTAGCTTCGTTTTGCTCCTGTTTACTGCGAGACCCAGGCGGTTGCTCTCAGTCTCAAGTCTCTGAAACAGCTCCTGCATATCTTCCACAGACGTTACCGGAAATCCCTTATCCCAATTTTCTATTACGTTACGGATGATACACTCCCCATATATATTGAAAAGGGCCGGGAATAGGATGCAGCCCTGCTGCACTCTCATCTTTGTTTTGAACACATTAGAACAGTCGGTGCCAATTCTGACAAAAGAGCGGTTCTCAACATATAGGTATTGAATCAAGCCAATTAAATGTGCAGGAGTTCCAATCTCGCGTAACACGGTCCACAACTTGTCCCACTGCACGTAGTCAAAGGCCTTCGTGTAGTCTATGAAACACAAGACGACTGGGCAATTAAATTCCCTGCTCTTCTCGATGACTTGGCGGATGTTAAGAAGCTGCTCCCTTGTGCCCTTTCCTTTCATGAAGCCAGCTTGTTCTTGTGGTATCTGGGTCCTGAGGAAATGGTTGAGCCGCTGATTAATTATATGTAAAAGGACTTTACTTGCGTGGGAGATCAACGCGATGGTTCTATAGTTGCCGCAAGTCTTGGTAGATCCTTTTTTGTGCAAAGGAATGAACACAGATTCTGTCCACTCAGTCGGCCATCTTCCCGTTTTCCACACCTCATTACTTATTTTCACCATGAATGTGTCTCATGTTCCTCAGCAGTTTGGCAGGAACACCATCTTTACCAGGCGCCTTTTCGCATTTAAGGACTTTGATAGCGCTTTCCACTTCCGAACGAAGGATCTCGGGTTCGTCTGGTGACAGTTCCTCTACCACAGTTTTTGTACTCCCTGTATCATAGAGTGCTGTGCAGTATCGCTTCCAGCGTTCCAAAACCTGCGACGTGTCCGTCAGGACATTCCCGGTTTCGTCTTCGATGGCACAGGTTCTAATGCTTCGCGTCCCAGTTAGCACTCTCACTTTGCGAAACAAGTCATCTTTTATCATGCGTACCGCAAAGGAGTGGAACTCGTTGCCTGCGAGTGTGTTCCCCGACCATTATAATTTGGGCGTGTTCAAGACAAGAGTGAATAGGCTGTTTCTAGACGGGCACGATACATCCTTGACCGCATCGTCACTTAACAACGGATGAGATTGCGGTCAAATGCCCATGTATATATAATAATAAAAAAAAAAAAGTCCCGAGTTTCGCTACGTATGTTATGTTGCTCAAGCTCTGTGCAAACGTTGTTGATATGTGCATTGTAGTCCTGACGACACCTAATTTGGACTTCTCGACTGAGCTCCACGTACCGAACTGAACTTGTACCTCTCTCTTTCAACTCACGTTGTTCCACGATAATGTGGCTTGTCGATGGTGTTATGTAATCCTTCATGTACTGTTTCTTAATGATGTGCTGCTTAGCAACCTGGGTAATCAGTTGTTTTAGATGACTCCATCTGTCTTGTGCTGACCCTTCGCATGAGATATTCGCCGTTTGTTGAGTTAGGCCCTGTCTAAAACCAGCCAAGTCCACGTTACGTAAGTTTGGGTTCACTTTGGCCTTGACAATTTTCTTTAGGCGGGTCCGTATGGTTGCTGCCAGGAGTTGATGGTCTGAACCAGATGATCTCCATCGTGATCCTATCAAAATGTAGTCTATCTGGTTACAGTATCTATCACCAGGAGAAATCCATGTATATAGTCGCCTGATGTGATGGCGGAAACAGGTGTTAGTTAGACAGAAACCTTCCTCGCTGCAGAATTGGAGCAGACGTTCGCCTCGCTCGTTGCGTTCTCCAATGCCATACTTCCCAACTACTCTGCGAAGATGGTCGTCGTCTGTAGTGTTGCCTACTTTTGCGTTAAAGTCCCCAATTATGACAGTAATTTCTCTCCTTGGTATATCTTTAAGCGTCGTCACCAAAGTACCATAAAAGCTTTCCGCCTCTTCCTCGCTGGACTGGGCCGTTGGAGCATAAACTTGTTCAACATTCAACGTGCGTGGTTTAGTGTTCAATCGTAGAGTAATTATACGGTCATAGATTGGTTTATACCCCAACACGCACTTCTCAACCTCCGGTGGTACCACAAAAGCCACTCCTCTGCTGCTATCGTCCTTTGGTCCCGAAAAGATCGCTTTGTTTCCAGAGTCCGATTAAAAATGGCTTTGACCTCTCCAGTCAGTCTCGCTAAGTCCTAGAAGCTGTATATCCTTTCTTTGCATCTCGTTTTCCACAATCTTCAGTTTGCCCGGTACGTTCAGCCCACGTACATTCCAGGTCCCAATGCGATGTGGGTGTCGGGTATTAATGGTGTTTGTGTCACCAGAAACAGAATTTCCATGCGCAGCCTGATGCGTCACTGAGGCATGGCCGGTAGCAGATTTCACACCAGTCATCCCGGAGGGGTGGCGCCGGGCGTTAGCCGGATCGCACAATATACTCGCATCCATTACGTTACTATCCATGATGACTGTCTTGGGAAGTAGCAGCAGTGGTTTCCCGTTGCCTTCTGCTCCAGGCATTTCTGGGGTTATTTGGACCCCAAGGCCGCTGTTGCCTCTTCCAACCAGTTGTCCGATCGGGTGTGTGGTTATACCGCCACTGCTCGGTCGCCAGAGCCTCGTCTGTAATCTAGCAGGGAGTACCACGATGGCTGATTGCCACCGCCGACAGTAGCACGTGCAGGTGAGGTTGACAATTGGGACGGATAAGCTTTGTGTTCCGTTCTCCCCTTACTCCTCGTATATAGTGACTAAAATGATAACATGCAGTACTCAGACGTAGTCAGTCAGAATTATTGAGCTATTATTACTACGTATAGAGAAGACGCCGCCCAATCACTTAGTGTTCCGTTCAACTGCAGTCGGCCGGCTCCAGTTCACTCAGTGTCCCTCCCGCCCGCGCGCGCCCCGCACTGCCGCGCTTGTAGCACAGATTTTGTTCGCGCCGTCTTCTCTATACGTAGAAATAATAGCTCAATAGTCACAATGGGCTTCATAAGAAGGCTCAGGGTCACTCGAAGTGCAATGGAGCGAGCTATGCTCAGGGTCTCCCTGCGTGATCAAATCAGAAATGAGGAGATCCGCAGAAGAACCAAAGTCGTCCACATAGCTCTGAGAGTTGCTAAACTAGAGACTGCCAAATGAAAGATGAGAATGGAATTAACAGCGAAATTTAAAAATGTAGCTGCACAGTGCCTGTATGAGCTAGATATAAACAAATTTGAATGTTTTTCTCATTAAGTTTTTGACGACCGATTTGGCTCAGCGGGAGTAACGTTGCCTGCGAAGTTGGAGGTCCTGGGTTCAAATCCCGGTAAGGGCAAATATTTATGTGATGAGCATAAATATTTGTTCCTGAGTCTTGGATGTTTTCTATGTATATAAGTAAATATATCTATTAATTATATCGTCGTCTAGTACCCATAACACAAGCCTTATTGAGCTTACAATGGGACTAGGTCAATTTGTGTAAAATTGTCCTGTTATATTTATTTATTATTATTGTTATATTTATTAACTAATAACTTAATAATTAATGACAAAAGCAATGAATTTGTTTAACTCTAGCTCACACAATTACACACCGCAGCTACATTTTTAAATTTCACGATTGATTCCATTGTCATCTTTAATTTGGCAGTCTCGAAGAGGCAGTGGGCGGGGCACATTTCTCGTAGAACTGATAGTCGCTGGGGCAGAAAGGTTTTCAATTGGCGACCGCGTGCAGGACAATGCAGCGTGGGGAGGCCTCCAATAAGATGGACCGATGATCTGGCGAAGATTGCGGGAAGCGTTGGATTAGAGCATCGCGGTCAGTTGTTGTGGAGATCTCCTCATTTCTGATTCTATCACTCAAGGAGACTCCGAGCATAGCTTTGCCTTTTAAGTGACTTTGAGCCTTCTTATGAGACCCATTGTAAAATCGCTATAAACAAATGAGTGTTAAGTAAATGGCGATGCATGCTCACGCGCAGCTATAAGTGCGGGTCCCAAAGCTGTCATTACGACGTGAGCACAGCGAACATGTGGGCGATACGGGCACGCATTAACAAGCAACTTTGTAAACAAACAAAGCCCATTGATCAACGTCTAAAGCGGTTCTCAAACTGTTTTGGCGACGGAACCCTTTTGAAAAGCGAAATATCTGACGTAGCCTTTATAATCTAAAAGTAGTGTGTATTCTTTATGAATACCCGATGCAATATTGTTGAAATTGACCTAAGGGCTCATCCAGAAATCATGGGATCATATTTGGCCTACTTTTGACCCCCCCCCCCCCCTCCCCACCCTTAAACGATTACATGAATTCTGGACGAGCATGAATCACTATGTCAATTCAATTAAACAATGCCAGAAAATGTTCAGAAGCATTTCACTCAGGAAACTCAACGCGCGCTCTGGGTTTCGCTTGTAGGTATGCCATTCACAATCATTGATTATTTCCTCTGAAACCTTAGTTACCTTTTTGTCTCTTTACAATGACACCTATATTAAGCTTTGTGGATCGCTACGCGGAGCACACTTTGAGTATAGAAACACTTTAAGTGTTAAAAAAATACGAATATATATTTTTTTTTATTTTTGTTAGACGAACTACATACTTTAGGACATAAAACTTTATAGGTACTATCGCAGTTTATACACATATATACTAGTATCCGTACTATATTATAAACGTGAAAGTATGTATGTAGGTACGTTCCACTTAATCTCAAAAACTACTGGACGGATTCTTATGAAACTTTCCAGTTATGTACCTTATACATGAGAATAGGACATAGGCTACAGTTTGTGTCGAATTTCAACTTTTTCAGGGACGAAAAATGGGATGAAACTTTGTAGGCTATAAATACCATCTCTACGCGGACGAAGTCGTAGGCAGCAGCTAGGTTAGTTATAAAAACAAAATGTCTGTACATTGAAGATATTTACAAAAAAGTAAGTGATATTTTTGTATGTTGGTATGTCTCGTGGCTTCATCACGCAAAATCGGCTAAACGGATTTCAACTATTTTTGGTACACGGGTAGCTGGGTGGTTCCAGATGGAAAAAGAGGTTTATGATTTTATTCTCCTTCGCGGACGAAGTTTGCGGGCACCTTGTAGTTATCTATAATTTGTAAAAATGAAATGTCTGTACATTTTAGATATTTTCAAAAAAACTATTGTAACGGACTATTTCGAAGTCACTGAATCGAAACATATATTTTTTGGATTTTTTGTATGTTTGTATGTGTCGTTGCGGCTTCATCACGCCAGATCGGCTAAACGGACTTCAACTATTTTTAACCCCCTACAAAAAGAGGGGTGTTATAAGTTTAACGTGTCTGCGACTCTGTGTATCTGTGTGTGGCATCGTAGCGCCCATACGGATGGACCGATTTGATTGCGGTTTCTTTTGTGTCATAGATAATTTTATCCCGAGTGTTCTTAGTTTTGTTTAATGAAAATTAGAGTAGTAGTGGAGTATCTCCAAGATATTCAGCTTTTAGTGAAACAAGTCGGGTGGTTTTTTTTTAAATTTTCTGTAGTTATTGGTACTCGAGTAGCCACAGATAGTTATGGGATAATTTTTACCCGACTACGCCCAAGAAAAAAAAACGGCCAAGTGCGAGTCGGACTCGCCCATGTAGGGTTCCGCAGCCGTTTATACAAAAAAATGCACTACAGATGAAAAAAATACGATATGACAAAAAAAAACACGAACAAAAGAGCGTATCTCCCCGGCAATTACGTCCTTTTGCTGAGAAGTGCAGTTTCTTGGCAATAACTTAAAAAGGGTATGCCCGATCATTTTGAAAACAATTTTCGTTGGAAGTATTCATTAAGCTTTATATTTGTACATATTTTCATATTTTTGAACTTGCCGTTTAGAAAATAGATGGGGGGGACTCAATTTTTGCTACTTTCGTAGCGAATATTTCGGAAAATGTTCACTAAATCAATTTTTTTTTTTAGAAACCTCAAAGTGTTTTTAGAAGTACTGTCGAAATATGTGCCACACCTTGATATTTGCTGATTTTTTTTTCAGTTTCGGTTACATGTATGGATTGCCCCCCCTAGAAATATATATTTTTTTATTTAACTATCAAACTACGTAGCGGTTAACACACGACACCTATGCTCCAAATTTCATCAATGTGCATCATATAGTTTTTGAGTAAAATGCCTGTGACATACGGATGGACAGACAGACAGACATGACGAATCTATAAGGGTTCCGTTTTTGATCCGCCCTCGTTAGGAGAACCCCGGCCTACTCTCACTGCTGCGTATATAATCATGTCTGCAATATCTGTGACATCAAACGCCTATCCGTTCCCAGAGCTAAATCACTGCTAAAACTCTGGTTATGTACTTCGTCTTACGATGAAACCGAAGACATCATTATCAGTATTAAGATAAAGTAAACTTCTTGGTACGAAGGTCCAGAAAATAAATTAGGGCGTCCCAAATGCGCACACAACATACACAAACCTACACTCACACACACACACACTTCACACACCCTAGTTATCCTTACCATTTGTATGAATAAAACATCATTCAGTGTCTGTACATTATGTCATATCTTCAACCATATGATACAAATCTTCATTGTTAATCACACTCACAGACGGCCAAGATACAGGCTCAGCCTAGTTTGGTCTCTGATGGATAACCCCGATCATGTATTTAAGCTCTTTTGATAAATAAACCATTTTTTATACCATTTTGTATTTTTTTTTTTGCCATTTTGGCTACGGAACCCTAAAAAGAGGGGTTACCTTTTCTCCTCCGCGAACGAAGTCGTGGGCATCTTTTAGTACAGTCACCTTTACAATATCTGTCATACCAAAGCGGGCGACAATATCTGACTCGTTCTAACGGCCCTGGAATAGAGTCGTGTCAGATATTTATGCGTGCTTTGTTGTGGCAGATATTAATGTCAATCGTCTGTCAATCGCTTCACACATTCGACCTGTGGGTTACTTACACTCAGAGGATACTCAACGTTCTGCGTGTCCTCTACAATAACATGTATTTGGTGCTCATGGGACTACCTAGATTCTGCAGTGGGTCAGGTATGTTTGCGGGCCCGCGTGACGGTTTTCATGCCATATTGCGCAATAAAATTATATCCATCAGAGGCAGAATACAGAGCAGTTCCAACAGCAAACTAAGATTATTAGCTGACAGAGCCGACAGTCCCTTGCAGAGGTACTGGATATCTGCATTAATAAACCCTCATTCTAAGCAAGTTTATTATGTTAATTAGTAAATGTAGTCACTAAAATTTGTGAGATAATTGTGATTAACCTAGCTCTTAATTATTTACTTAAAAAAATGATATCCCTATTGTCTTCAATAAACAATTTTGAATTTGAATTTGAATTAATGCTGGTGACTGTACATACCATGAATATTAACTAACATGGCAAGTTAAATAAAAGCTTAAAAAAAGAGAATAACAATTAAATAAATTGTAAAATAAAAATTGAATCAAAACAAATCTGTATTTCAGACCCGATGATCCATAGCATGTTACTAACACTTGACGTAAGACATTTTTTTTAAATAATTAATTCGGCAATGCCCTTAATCTATCCAACCCAGAAGGATAAAATGGGACAACTGAATCTCTCCTTCGATATCAGCAAAAGACGCAGACCAAGTCAAATATAAGCTTGTAATGAACATCGTCCCTTCCAGAGACACCGATTTAATAGAACAGATAAGTTGGCCAACAACTTGCACCTTACATTGTATATAGCTGTGAGGTGCCGTCATCTCTCGGCGCGTGCGCAGGTCGCAGTTAATGCGGGCGCAGACTCGCGCCACACACGTCGTTCCGGCGTCGGCGCACATACAGCTACGCTATAGCGAGTAGACTTTTGCTACTTGTACGTAAAATATATTGTTTTTAAAGTCTATAAAGTTAAAAAACTAAAATTCTAAATATGTACGAGGGTGGATTGCAAAATTTTGAGCCTGAGGTTGTTGTAATTAATGAATTAAAAAAAAAAACAAAAACCTGACGGCGTAAAAAATTAAAAAAGAAAAAAACAAGTCCTGTACCCTAGAATTTTAAGTTATAATGGAAATGTTTCATGATTCATGAACGATACTCACATAAAACAAATAATAAATTCTAATGTGGAACATAGCGATTTTAAACAGCCGGGAGCCGAAAGAAAACTAGATCGACGCAAATCTTCCCAACAATGGGTCCAGACTGTGTAAATTTCGCAATCTTTATTGTGGGGGTTATTGAGAAGATTGCACAGATTTATTACAATTAAATGAAAATTTAGTGAGAACGGCTTGCTAACAAACTTTAAATAGCTTTAACTAGCGCTGCCATCTTGACTATACCGGAACCTGGACGCAAACTTCAAAAACCCTGAATATTTAGAGGAACTCGCATTTTTCCCCGGACATGTTACATTTTATTCAGTTCAATAAGGTTTTCCCTGTTACAAAAAGAGTCCGGGTTTTACCCGGACACACTTTAAGAACCCGCCCGGACGGCCCCCGGACAGCCTCCAAACTAGGACAAATCCGGGGAAACCCGGACGGATGGCAGCCCTAGCTATAACCTAACCCAACTGTCCATTCAAAGTTAAAAATGATAAAAAAAACCTAATAATGATTTTTATATCTTTTATTAAACCTAATGATGATATCCCTATTCAATGATACCCCACGCAATATAGTACGTTGATTTCCATTTTTCTTTTTCACAATATGGCGTCTCATTAGCGCCATTTTGAGTTTTCATCATTTTCATGTCTTTGATGACATACTGACAATTAAGACGAATCGACTGACGTAAGAATCATCAAAATCGGTGTACGCGTTTGGTCTCTAGAGTGCCAGATAGGAACAAACAAACATACATACATACATAGACTGATAAAAACATTACCCTCCTATGCGTCGCGCAGTCGGGTAAAAAGAAAAAATAATACACGCACGTAAAACTTATATATATTTTTTATCATAATGCACTAACTTTTGTTTTTATTCTGTCAGAATTGCAAATAGTGTGATCGAATTACTTAAAGAAATTCGCGATTTCCTTTAGAGTTGATAAAATTTAGCACCTTTGTGTTGTAAAGTACTTACAAAAAAAAAGGCTTAAAATCAAAGCAAATTTTTGGAGACATATACTGTAGGAGAATCAGTTCCATCATATGCCAATAAAAAACGATGGGTAGCAAATTTTAAACGCGGCAAAGAAGCAGTTGAAGGTGAACCTAGGTGTGGTAGACCAATAACGGCTTCTACAGACGAAAATGTCACTAAAATACTAGATATGATTACGAACAACAGGCGGTTGAAATTAGCAGAGTTTGGAGACAATTGGCATTTCCTATGAGCGAGTACAAAACATAATCACCAAGGATCTTGGATTTTTTAAGATTTCTGCTAGGTAGGTACCTAGACTGCTTTCAGCTGAATATAAACGCACCCTTCATACAGTGTCAAGATTGTTTGGATCTATTTCAATGCGACCCACAAGATTATCTTGGTCGTTTCATAACTATGGACGAGACTTGGGTCCACCACAATACACCGGAGTCAAAAGTGTAATCCTATCAATGGAATAGGTCAGGGTCTCTAGGTCTCCACCTCCTAAAAAAACTAAGGCTATTTTCAGCAAAGAAGGTTTCAGTTTTTTGGGATTGCAAAGGGGTCATCATGGTTGATTATCTCGAAAAGGGTAATCTGTAATGCTGATTACTAATGCACAATCTTACAACGTCTGCACGAAGAAATTAAAACAGAAAGACCTTTTATGATATCTAAAAAAGTGTTGTTCCACCAAGACAATACTCCTGTCCATACTCCAGTGAAATCCTTCGCACAAATACATAACTGTGGGTTTGAATTGCCGCATCCATCCTATTCGCTGGAATTGGCCCAATCTGATTATTTTCCTTTTAATATAAATATGACAGCACTTAAATATAAGTCTAATTTTAGTCAAAACAGAAGACTTTCTTGTCTTTTATAGACCAAGTGGCTAGAGCCTCGCTTTGTCGTTGGAAAGTTTATCTCTGTTTTGAAGACATGGTCGTCTTTGTATATGGCATACAGAGAATATACAGAGTCGCAATGTAGGTATGTTTCTTTTTTGGATTCTTCGTTGGTACAGAACCCTAAAATTGTTGACAGAATAAGAATAAGAAAGATTTATTTGCTGGAATCCTTAAGTCTAGGTCTTATTGTCATAATTCTATAGTTCAGTATGCTGTCGAATGATATCGACATGCAAAATAAATTTAAAAAATTAATTAATGCATGCATTATTAACATTTCAAATTATGGAAATTTAAGTACAGTAGATGACCCTACTTTCCTCTATTCCGTCTATTATGATCCAAGAATTCATCAACACTATAGAAACGAATGTTCTGACAGCCATTTGGTAATAGAGTTCTTAAAATAAGTACCCTGTAACAGTTTAATAGGGTACTTGACTGACAGATCAAATCAGTTCCTTTTTATGAAGTGTAAAAACGGTCAGAAAGTATGAAGTTTGAAAGGAAAAAAGGTTTATGACGTCATAATTCTATACGGTCAAATTGCCCCCTTATTTTTAGTTTTTTATCAATTTAAAATCGCCAAAAGCTTAAAAATAAGTATTCATGTATGTTTTCTACGTATTTTCAGAAATAACATTTAAATGCAAGCACTGACAATGACATCATTTATGATGATTACAGGAAAGCAACCAATTAAAATAGATAGAGTCGTACCATGAGGGTTATTTTTTACCATTGAACCCTAAAACCGTAGCTTAAATCGTCGGGCGCAGGATATCCTTTGCTATGCTCACATTTAGTGTGCCACTGCCCTTACCTCGGATCTATTTCCTGGCGCATTTATAAAACAAACAGATTCCTCATATCTCCTACGTTATTTATATTCTATCCTTTGATATAAAATGATTTTATTATAGGAATAATATTATGACACCGTTTGGAAGATATTGTTTTACATCACGAATGTAGGTGCTTGCGCATACGAATTTAATGTAAAACTCGAGAAAATCACTACATAATTATTGAAATTAGGAAAAAAGAAATATAGTAAAAAATTAAGTCCTATACCTTTATTTTAAAAGCTATAAATTAAGTTCATCTGTAACTATGTAAGCAAATCTTGCAAGTTAAAGACCCACTTCCTGCTTTCCAATTGAGCTTAAATTTGGCACACTCATGTAAGCTAGGTGTCAATACAATATTTTCACACTATCGAGCTGATCTGATGATGGAGCCGGAAGGTGGTGATAGGAACTCTGTAATAGAATAACGAAATCCTGCCAAGTTTGGGCTCTTTAGAATAATGAAAAGTACAGTTAGAAATAAAACTTGACAAGCTCTCGTATTGGAGGCCAAGATTCACTTTGGGTCGCTGAGCCAACGGAGTAAGTAAGTAACTTTTTGTACATATGTAAGGTACAGACATTTCATTTTTACTACTTTATAATAGTCTAGATTAAGCCCTGTTTTGTTGATAGTATTTATGATTGGCAGGATATTAGCAAACCCTGGTATTTTTCATACAATAGGGACAATGCATGTCGAGGTGCAGAATTACTGTTTCATCTACCAACAGTATTCCGTGTCGCCATAATGCATCGGAAATGTAATTTGCTGCCGCATCAAACAAACGTCTAACTCAGTCAACAAAAGTAATTTCAATAACAATTGCTCAAACAGCTTTGAGGGCGTCCATTCATTACGTGAGCCGTTTAGGGGAGGGGGTCAAGCTAAATCTCATCTAACATATCTATCTCCCAACAATGTGGACCGATGATCTGGTGAAGATCGCGGGAAACCGTTGGATAGGGACGGCGCCTAATACATAACTGCTAGTCCATCTGCCTGTTACTTTTTCACAGCTAAACTACCAAACCGATTAAGATGAAATTTAGCATATGAAAAGCTTAATGTCTAGGAAAGGACATAGGCTACTTTTTATCCCGAAAAAATACATGATACCATAGTCGCGAGCAGAAGCTCCATTACTAATATTATAAATGCGAAAGTGTGTCTGTCTGTCTGTATGTTATCTCTTCACGCTTAAACCGCTGAACTGATTTGGATGAAATTCAGTATGAAGATAGCTTGAGTCCCGGGGAAGGACATAGGCTACTTTTTATCCCGGAAAAATACCCTTATCCGCGATAAACGAATTTAAGGCGGACGAAGTCGCGGGCAGAAGCTATAATCTCTTATATTATAATGAGACATCGACATTGGGGGAGGGGCGAGGGGGGTCATAGGTTTTTCAAGACGTTAATATTGATGAGTGATCAACATGGATAACATGGAAAAAATGGTAATAAATAGTCATGTGATTTTTTTACAATTTAAGAAACTTTGTCTATGTTGGGTCGGTTATATCTCCGTTAATATTGGACCTGAAATACTGGTTCTCCAATAAACTTTTAGGAAATTTAATGTTCTTCAACTTTGATATACAATGTGGTACCAAAAAAGTGCTTAGTTAAAGAAATATAAGTCAAAACAGACCAAAACTGGTTTTTTTTGAGGGTTTTGTTCACCTCCCAAGGTAGCATAGATACTCACGATCGAAAACTTAGGATAGTCTTCCTAGTGCATCCCCAAAGAGCCTTTTAAAGGTCCAAATGGGGAATAATTTCCAGGTAAAAGCACGCTGCTGAAAGTACGTTATGTTAAATAAAATATAATATTAGATTGTTTGACAAGGGGCTGAAATAAGCTATTATGACACGAAGTGATTATTTGGACGTGCTCACGAAGTGAGCGAGGACTAATATGTCTGAGTGTCATAATGGCCATTAGCCATGTGTTAAACACTCTGCTTGTAACTTAGACTGCGAGAAAATAAAAAAGACTTAACATTAAAATTGTATTGAAAAAAAAAACAATTTAACGGATTATATCGCGTATATTATCTCATTTTAGTTCCCGACGTGTCGTTGTCCACCCGTGACTATGGAGAGCTGGAAAGCTTCCGAAACGTCGGGAACTAAAATGAGATAATATACGCGATATAATCCGTTAAATTGTTTTATTTCAATGAGTAATAATCGCGGAAACAGAAGAAAATATTATTAAAATTGTATATTTCATGAAAAACACAGTACACTTTGAGCAATTCTATCAAAAAGTTTGGCCAATCTGATCAGGTCAGTTTGTCTGTTTTTAATTATTCGTAAGGAGTATGTAGCTGGCCGCAAATATTTTTTTTTCAGTGTTATAGAAATTTATATGGGATGATATGGCTTTCCTTTAAACCCTAGGGGCTAGATATACTATTTTACTCTCGCTTCGCGAAGCTAATATGACGTACTTTTTGAGCAGAAGAAGTGAAAAAAAAATATTCTTAACGTCCGAAAAAGGTTGTATCGACCCTGTGAACAGGGCAGCTTCCGAAACGTCGGGAATTAAATTGAGATTAATATACGCGATATAAAACGTTTAAAATTTTAAGCGCCACATATATCGCAACTAATATTTACTCTTGTAGTCATTATACGAAACGATATATTCATGATGCTATGTCACAGACGATTTGACGTTAACTGTAGATATATTTGTATTGTAAGTATTATGTGTGTCACCACACGCGGCATCGGAAACGCAATTTGCTACCGCATCAAACGTCTAACTCAGACAACAAAACTAATTTGAATAACAATTGCTCAAACAGTTTTTAAAAACAAACGTCGGCTTCAAAAGGAAGTCGCAGAATACAACAGCACAGAAAGTTCATTACTTTTGTAGGACTATGACCGATTCGTTGGCTATAAAATCAAAATTGATTCTTTACATGGTTAAATATTTATGTGTTAAGCACGAACCTGTTATGTATGAATATACTGTCCCTAGTAAATGATTTTAATGTATTGTTATAATACTTTATGTTTCCATGAAGTATGTATCTATTTATATAAGCATGTATATATAATTAAACACGGTGGAAACGAGTAACTCGATAGACTTTAATCGTTGAATGTAGATCCTCATTGGAGCTTAAAATGGTATAACATGTAGTCCGAAAACGCGTAATTTTTGAAATAGCAATTATTTTTACAAATTCATAAAACTCAAAATCTCATGCATTAATGAGAGTATGAGATGTAGCCACTTATTTGAGTTGTACCTAGTAGCATCCAATCACATTTTTCTTCTTTACTGAGGGTAATTCATGTCGGATAGTACTCGTACCTTTCAGCTTTTAGTCACATCTTCATTACACGCAACTTAAAAGAAAAAAATCTCAAATATTTTTCTTTAACTGAATGTTGTACCGATGTACTCCAATGAAGCATTAAACTCGATGGTTAAAGTCTGTCGGTTGACTCGTTCGCACCGTGTATACAGGATTAACTTACGATATACAAACCTTTAAACCCACTGATTGCAGAGTCAAAGTAAGTTGTAGTATAGTTCAAACCAAATAAGCACAACCCGATAATTGAAAAATACTTTCTTGTAACACTGTAATTTCACTGTTAATGCGTACACGTTTATTTTAGAACAAACTAGATCATATCATATATAGACCACTTGCGAGAGCAATCGTATTTTTCTTTGCGCTTCGATTTGTATCTATATCACAATATATCATATATAATCAAATCATAGGTAATCAAAAGTAGCAGCTGAGTTTTGTTAAAATCACCTTGTAGACTATTGTCTATAATCCATCCATACGAAATTAATTTCATTGATAGACTCCGGCTAGCAATCAAATGACAAGATATTTCATGACAGTGACAGGACGTTTCCATGTTACTATTAAACAATTTTATTTACAAAACCGTTGAACTTTAGTGCTGAGGAGGTTATAAACATGATTCTTACGTACGGTGAATGCAAGAAAAATGGTGGGACGCTCTTCAATAGGGAATATGCATAATCTTTTCTTTTTGCTTTATTAAAAACTCATTCATGTAACAAACAGGGGAGAAAAATATTTTTTCGAATAACTATAAAATAACCAAGATATAAGCTATCAAACATTTCGTTCTATCTCTTTCTGGCAAAACAGAATTTAATATGGAGTTTATATGACCGTCGTTGACTGTGACGTAACAGTCTATGTCGGACCTCTGTCGAATCGCTGTCTAATTCGTAGTTTAAAATGCCTATATCATGAGTATTTCTTATCCTATTTTAATTTTAATTTCACTTTTTGGAATAGTTTTTACGGTATTTTGATATTTTGTTAAAAAAAGCGATGAAAAAATTTCATGCATGTTCCCTATAGGGATGATGACTAAATTTTAATAATAAGTCCGTCATGTAGACTAATAAAAACTATTGGAGACGTATTTTTTTTCTTAATCAAAAAATAAGGACACAGACATACACTGAGTCAAATTGTCAAGTGACGTCACTCCTAGGTTGAATTTTACCTAGGAGTGATGTCGCGAGCCCCCATTCCTGAACTTTAATGCGATTTATCTGAGTATTTTTTATTATTTAAAATTATTATAAATTTTTATTTGTTATCTGACTGACAAACTATTAATTAGAATTTTGATTTTCATACCCCGTCATCATCATCATGCCTATTGTACGCAGAAAGATTCCCGCAACGAAGACAGCCATACAATTCCCGTGTAATTCTGAGGTCAATTATCCGACTGCGACTGTGCGAATTGGGCAAACATCATTAAAAGGCGTGCTCACAAAGTCCAGATTTGATGCGTAGCGTTCATGATTATAACCATCGCGGCGCTTGCATTAAATCATCGGTACGGTAGAAGACACATTGAACTTTATGTTCAATTTACCCGTAAGTGGGAGTGCACTGTTATATTATTGTTCTTAGTTTCTTGAACTTAACTTGCAGATAATAACAATACGATGAAGATAAAGATAATACCATTGTAGAAATATAAGGCGTCACAAAATACTGATTTAATTATCATTGATTATATAACAGTAGATTGTTTGACAAGGTGCTAAAATAAGCCATTATGACACGAAGTGATAATTTGAACGAGCTCACGAAGTAAGCGAGGACAAATATGTCTGAGTGTCATAATGGCTTTTAGCCACGTGTTAAACACTCTGCTTTTCACTTCGACAGCGAGAAAAAAAAAACTGTAAAATTGCATATTCATGAAAAACTAAAAGTACAGTTTGAGCAATTCTATCAGAAAGTTTGGCCAATCTGATCAGGTTGGTTTGTTTGTTTTTAATTATTTGTAAGGAGTATGTAGCTGGCTGCAAGTATTTTTTTTCAGTGTCATAGAAATTTGTATGGGATTATATGGCTTTCTTTTAAACCCTAGCGGCTAAATGTACTATTTTAGTCTCGCTTCGCGAAGCTAATATGGCGTACTTTTTGAGCAGGAGAAGTGAAAAAAGTATTTATATAGCAGTATTTCAATAGTTATCTACCACAAGCTTATTTCTCACTTAAACTTATAAGGGTTAAGAGGTTTGCCTTTGGTGAAACGACTTAAGTGAAACGGAGTACCTAATTGAATCAAAAAATATTTATTTTGGATTTTCTGTATGTATGTATATGTCATTTCGTTGTGGCTTCATTACGCCAAAACGGCAAAACGAATTTCAATATTTTTTGGTACACAGCTGGACATTCACAGGAGGTTACGGGATACTTTTTACTCGACTACTTAGACTGAAAAAAGGGGCTTATGATTTTTTCTCCGCCTCTGACGAAGTTGCGGGCACTTTCTAGTAAAACGTACGTGCAGAATAATGTTTTTTATTTGAAAATTTGGATGAGAAATTAGAATTTTGTATTGAATGATCTGTCCTGAAATAATGAAATATGATCGACTTTACTACGTTACGTTTTTCTATACTGGTTTATTGCGCGCCTTGCAAAAAAACGGAGTACAATTTATATATTTCCTAATCTATACTATTATAAAGTTGTAAAAATGAAATGTTTGTATGTGTCGTTGTGGCTTCATCACGCTAAAACGGCTAAACGGATTTCAACTATTTTTAGTACACGGGTAGCTGGGTATCTCCTGATAGTTATAGAGTACTTTTTATCCGACTATGCTAAAGAAAAAAAGAGGGGTTATGACTTTTTCTCCTCCGCGAACGAAGTTGCGGGCGCCTTCTAGTAATATTATAAACTTGAAAGTTTGTGCCGAATGTTTGTATGATTCCTTTTAACAGCTTCTAATATTGTGTTTGGCAGGAAAAATAGGGATTTGGTACCGATGCATTGATGAAACAACGTTACAATTCTACCAAAGTGCTTGCATACCTAGATCAAAATTATTTCATTTTTTAGCCTGGGTCTGTGGTGTGTTAAGCCTCTCTTCTTCCACTCCTCCCTACACAACAAGGTCCCGCCAGTCCTTTGCCAAATATATCCAGATCCAGATCATCACACTATCTCCTTATCAGTCTTCCCCTGCTAGGATAACAATTTCGTGAATTATTTCATTAGATCTAAATAAACCCTCTGTTTGAATCTAAGTTACGTCACAACAATGGCGGTGGATTGACATCTGACAGCTATTTAGGCGGCAAAGCTGACAGCAAACCTTGTTAACGGCGCCATCTTGGATTTTTTGTCTACTGTAGGAAAGTGGGAAATTTATAGGATAACTCCGCAGACCTAGAACATTTAAGGTCAGTAATTATGAATAGATTTTTAGGTTCAATCGTGAAGATGCAATAATTTTTGCATCAATAAAATGAAATTTGAGATTTTTTATTGATCCTCATTTTTAATGAAACTGAAGGGAATTATGATTCTTTTTCAAATTATACAGTGCTCCGTTAGTATGATGTTTGTAGGAAAATACAGACGTATGACGTCACAGTCAAATTACTTCCCCATTTCAGTTTTTTTATAAAATTAAAAATATTTTAAACTGTAATCACGTGTGGTCACTAATTTTCTTTTCTTCTATTACTTGTATTTTCAAATGTGTCATTTACTAGCACAGTAAAAATAACCTTATCGAAAACGTTTAATTTTTTTAATGCTGTTACCGAAGCTATGCGTGTTATCATCTTAGCTGTTTTGTCTTTGCGGTATAATATATTCGTAAACATATATCAAAATACTTTAAATTTGTGTAATTTCCCTAACCCGCCGCCGGGTAAAAGCGCGTAAGTCAAAAAATCACAAAAAGCAGACAATGGATCGTTAACATGCGCCTCTCGAGGCGGTGTTCTCGCTGATACGGGTTTTCGGCGTTTCAAGATATTTTTAAAAACAAGATTGTATTCGACGTGTTTTTTATAAGTAAAATAAAAAAAAACTCTACACAAAACTTTGCTTAGGCATAACTGTTCTAAAGTTTCTTATTTACAAGATCTGAATGTAAGAAACTTTTTTTCTTCAAGAAAACTACATATTTTACGCTTATTTAAATATCTATCAAACTGCATGGCAGCTTGTTGGCAGATAACATAATAAATACCCTCCAAAAACTTCCACCTATCAACTAGAAAATGTATTGTTCTAAACCTTATCCATCAAGGCAAACGAACTTTAATAACTACGCTAACTAAACTAGATAAGTTTTTAATGAAACATTTTTTTTTCATTCCTACATTACGCACGGCGGAAAGACGGCTATAACCTAAAATCTTTTTCACTTCTCCTGCTCAAAAAGTAGGTCATAATTATTAGCATCGCGAAGCGAGACTAAAATAGTAGGTACATTTAGCCCCTAGGGGTTAAAAGAAAGCCATATAATCCCATACAAATTTCTATGAAACTGAAAAAAAAATCTTGAGGCCAGCTACATACTACTTACGAATAATTAAAAACAAACAAACCAACCTCATCAGATTGGCCAAAATTTCTGATCGTATTGCAGCCCTTCACATTAAAAAGTAAAAATTGTGTATGGCCATTATTAGTTTAAAAAAATATATAAGCTGTCAATTTAACAATAAAGAATTGCTCAAACTGTACTTTTTATTTTTCATGAAATATACAATTTTTGTGTTAAGTCTTTTTTATTTTCTCGCAGTCGAAGTGAAAAGCAGAGTGTTTAACACGTGGCTAAAAGCCATTATGACACTCAGACATATTTGTCCTCGCTTGCTTCGTGAGCTTGTCCAAATAATCACTTCGTGTCATATTGGTTTATTTTAGCCCCTTTTCAAACAATCTACTATATGACCCAAATGCTATCTTTACACACTAGTGTGGTTTTATACAACGAACTGTAAGATTTTTATCTACCTATAACTTTGTATCAGAGGTAGGTACCTACTTTACTACTATCTTTTTCATCTCAATTTATTCAAACAGGTATATTTTGATTCGTTTAGTTGTTTACTTTACATTGCCTTTCAATATAGTAGGTAGGTGCTTAGGTATTATCTACCTATTGTTTCTTTTAAAACATGAATTATGCTTTTGTTAATATCTATACCTATTTATTCTTTTATACATCACCAATGAAAGGAACACCTGATTACTACGTACGAGTATAAGAATGTAAATAAATAAATCGTGACAGTAAAAAAATAATATGTTTTATACTTTCACGTTAAATAGATATACATAGTGAACTATGAAGGAAGCAACATCATTATAGCAATATAACAAAAATATTGCAATATAATATCAATATAACATTTCCAGAACAAAAACTTAATCACAAGAAAATCTAAAAATACCAAAACAACTTAATTACGCTATGACATTTAAAAAGAAATCGTTCAATAATTCATCAAACGCCTATCAATATAATAATTCTGTCAGGCTCTAATTGAAATTCAGTACAAAAGCACGATATTGATACATTACGAACGCAAAAGAGCCATACCGCCAATTTACAACAGAATTCACAAACCCTCCGAGCCCACTAAATACACAATCACGTTAAATCAACTGCTACACACATCCCCTTCTCGCTGCAACAAAACAGCTAAGTTAGACAGAGATGAAGCACATTCGAAAGCGTTGGGACTTAAATGGATAACGCCCACAAAACTGATGGGGGTAAGGTGAAAAAAAGCTTGTTTGTTGAGGGGCGTGTCCCTATGCCAGCTCAGTCAGACGACCGCCGCGGTCGTGCGCAGTCGCTCCATCTGTCAGAGTGACAGCCGCGTTCCATATTTGAATTTCAAACTGACATGCATAAATCGATGTTAAAAGTGAGCTGTGACATTTCGACTGTATAATTTAAAGACATTGAGTGATTTCTGAATTGTTGAATAAAGTTATCATGGCTTTTGAAGATCGCTGCAGTCCGAATCAGGCAAACAGCCCGGGCCCAGTGGCGAGAGTGCCTGCGCCGCATGCGGAGAACTTAGTTTCTTACTGCCAACCCAGTCAGTACACCTGCACAACTATCGAACCAAGGTACGATCGCAACACCCCAATGACAATTGTCAAAGTGCAGCCCAATTCTCCACCACCAAGCCCTCAAGAATACCAAAACTACTACAGACCTGAAACGCCCGATGTCAAGCCAGTCATCAACCAAGATTTCGATCCAGACAAGAGGAATCAAAGACCACAGCCAACCTTACCGATAAACTTCTCCATAAACAACATCCTACACCCTGAATTCGGTTTGAACGCTTTAAGAAAAACAAACAAGATTGAAGGACCAAAACCCGTCGGGCCTAACCATAGCATCCTCTACAAACCCTACGATTTATCCAAGCAGAACGACTTTCAGAAATACAGCTTCGACTATTTGAAGTCCAAAGAACCTGATTTCAACCGGTTGCCTCCACTGGGAGGTTTAAGACAGACCGTTTCCCAGATCGGGGAAGTGCAGAAGGAGAGAGAGATACCCAAGCCTGTTGAAGCTAAGAGGCCTGACTCTGCCAGTTCTATTGTCTCATCTACGTCGAGTGGCGCTCCTTCTACATGTGGCAGCACTGAAACAAACAGCCAGGGGAACTCCTCGTTGTGGCCAGCATGGGTTTACTGCACCAGATACAGCGACAGACCTAGCTCAGGTAAATTTTTCATTTACTTTTCGGAACTTTTTACTAGTTAGATAATTGGCGAGACTTCTCTAGTATAGCATAATGGGTCTACATACACTAGCACTACTGATCATATCGTGGGATGCTCCTGGAAACATGAAAGTTTATCTATTTGTTTATGTTTTATCAGTAATCGATTCAACGAGAATTATAATAGAAGTAGCTGAATTACCAGAATTCTTGATTTTGTGAAGTATTCGATAGTGGTTTTTGCGTAAATTGAAATTTGCATATTATTAATTCTTATGAAGAAGCCTTAGATTGCAGCCTATAATTGAGAGGTTATTTAGCGTAGGTGTTTCATCGTCTTGATTTCATTTAATCGTCTCAGATGTGGATTTTTTCTACTTTATTGAAATACCTTATTATAGAAACTCCTTAGTGCTATTTTTATATTACCAGTTAGAATCTTTAATTTAATAGACTCATTAGAAATTCGCGCTATTCCTAAAGAAAAACTAACAACACAACTTAAGGGATATCAGTACCGACGGCAAAGTTATTTACAAGTTTAAAGGAATGTACTTTTAACATAATATTACTTCTATTCACATTTCTCTTTTGATTTTAGACCCACTTACGTGCTTTTATGTTTGAATTCTACTAGTATTTATAATTAGAATAAGAATGGTGACAGGGGACTATTGTTAGTTTCTTTCTTTCTTTCTTTTTTTCTAACTGACTATTTGAAAGTGAGTGCTTGTACCTAGGCCTACTTGAATAAAAGCATATTTTGATTGATTGATTGATTGGTTACCAAAAGCAAGTGAGGAAATACGCAAATAAGGTTAAAGTAGGAGATTCCCTGGTTGCTTTTTCCTGTCTTGTGGTTACATTTATTTGGAATACAAAGTGATGCGGTTTTGCCATTTCGCGGTACTAGTAATTTAAGATAATGTGAAACATTTACAACTTGGTTATTGAAAAATTATGCCTTTTTTACACATTTGTACACATTATTTGTTACTAGAACTAAAAAACAACTAACGTGTTAAGTCTACAGAGAGTTTTCTAGCCTTATGAAACTACTTTTTCTATCAACGTATTATACTAAGTGTTATGTAGTGAGATTTGACCCAATGCTACATGGTATTGTCGGTTTCCTTTACATTGTCTACATATTCTTTTTCGGAAAGTGTGTGTACTTTTTGTACAATGTTACTGTTACTACGACAATTTATGTCGGTCAGGATATTACCAACTGTTACATTGTGATATTATCCCAATACTCTTCTTCTTGTTCATACATCACTTTTTTTATTACTGTACTAGAAGGCAACTTCGTCAGCGGACGAGAAAAAAGTCATATCCCTCTTTTTTTCTTCAGCGTTAAGTCGAGTAAAAAGCATCATATAACCATTTGCGGATGCCTAGCTACCGTTTTGGTACGTACGGAGCCACAATGACACATACAAACAATCAAAGAATAAAATGCTTTCGATTCAGTGACCTTCAAATAGTCCGTTTATTTATTTTTTAATGTCTATAATATACAGAAATTAAATTTTTACAACTTTGTACAGATGACTTAGTATTGAGGTGTAGGCTCTTTTTATCTATATACTTATAACATGAGTTTACAAATAGTGTAAATTGGTCGTAACACGTAATGTGTTCTCATTTATGTTCTACCGCTGATTATGATCTTGTTAAACTTCTATTATAAATAATAATCTTGTACTATCAGCCATTTAAGCATTACTTATGTTACTAGTAGAATCCCGTTGCGTCGAATCGACGACAAAGGTACCTATTTTATATATGCTTCGAAAGCCGAAAAGTTTTAGATTTTTGTTCGTGATAACGTCTTATAAATCGATGAACGCCGGCTGCATGCACGAAAAAGCATGACTCATTGTCACGTTCCCCCTGAGCCGAGCGTGCAAGCGAGAGCGCGGAGCAGATGCGATAGAGAGGCACGATCGGCCTAAGCGTTCGGCTTGTGTATTCATAAAAGTATGCAATTTTTCATCAATGTTTTCTTATGAGGTTATCACGTAAAATTATCGTCCGAAATCCGACTTTACAGACAACCAATTTTTTTTAGGATTTTGCGAAATCTATATCTCTACTCGGATCAGGTTCTGTCTCTTTGCCTAAAAACATAGAATAGTAGCTTTGATCTTACATGAATATACGACGTATGAAAAACCAACAATTAGGAGCATTAAAAGAAGAGGACTGTCAATTGCCATAATTAGGATCGTGCTCTTGATCGCAAGGAGATATTCGGGCAAAACTAGATGGCGATTTAAAACTAAACATTTAACAATGTTATACTTGAACAAAGAAACTTAGCACAGTAACAATTAGTTCGTAAACAGCTCATAGTAAATAAATCGTAATTTAAATACTGTGTTGCGCTTTCACATAGATGTCTTATATGGAGATTGACAGTCCTCTTTTTTGAATGCTCTATGGTTTATATTATTAAGAATGTGGACAATTATCCAGACGTGTTAGAAAGAGTGAAGTAAGTGAAATATTCATAGACTCCATACAAAGCTAGACTCTTAAATAATATTCATAACTCAAATTATACAAGTCAGAAAAAAAAGCATAAACATTCAAACTATCTAGTGTTTTATTTATATTTTATCGCTTTGTTAGTATAATGTTTGAAATTATTCTGTCTGTAGCAGAACAGCTGTTTGCTCTGTTTGAATACATTGAATCTATAAACTATGGTATACTAGTTTTTTTCACGGCTTCGCTTGACACCGTTACGTGAAGCGTTTGTATCTGATAAGATACAAATCTTATGAGATAAAAACGCTTCGTTTTAACAAGTTAACACCTTTAAATAAAAACAAGGATTTCTTTTTAACTTTCAGATACAGAACCCTAAAACTAATAAAATTCGTAGGTGTAAGTTACGTGCCTTAATTAGGATGAGAAGAAAAAATGCCCTTGTATTTTTTTTTCGTTAAAATACGGTATTTAACGATACTTTTTTCTTGCGTTAAACATTTGGATGCGTTTAATTATTTTATTGCCTAGGAGATATTTTGAGTGACATCACTACTGACTGACGTCAGTACGAGGGTTTGGCAAGAACAAATAAAAGACGAAATTGAAAACACGAATAACCTATCCCAGAAATCATATTTTTGTAATCTGATAATTGCAAATCCAAACTAATATTATAAATGCAAGTGTGTCTATCTGTCTGTCTGTTACCTCTTCACTATTAAACCGCTGAACCGATTTGGATGAAATTTGGTATGGAGATAGTTTGAGTCCCGGGAAAGGACATAGGCTACTTTTTATCCCGGAAAAATACCCTTATCTGCGATAAACGAATTGAAGGCGGACGAAGTCGCGGGCAGAAGCTAGTGGTTTAATAAACCTCGAAATGGTTTTCGAATGACCATACCTTGTAAAAAATTCGTTTATCCCAATTGTCTCGGCTTAAAATTTTATTTAGAGTCAGCGATCGAAACATTTGTTTTATTTTGTTCTATAATCAAGCTTAAGTAGGTATATAAAATTTGGTCAACTGTTAATTAGAATTAATATCATATTAGTCGCGATTAAGACGGCGTTAAATTTAATTACTTGTTGTGAAATGGGACAATTATATTAAAAGTTAATCGTCGTTTGGGTTTTGTTAAACATTATTATTGGCGGTTAATTGATTATATTATTAATCGTAAATAAAATGAGATTAATTTATCAACACATTTTTAAGTTCTGTAAAGTAAGAAGAAAAAAAAAACAATATTTAATATTCTACAGCCGGTCTAGCACAACTCTCCGCGCCTACGCTTCTTGCGCGACATAGCATCACCCGTCTTTCTCGCACTGTATTGAAAGGAAAGAGACAGACACAGTTGTGCTAGAGGTGAAGTACGCTTACTTCAATAAAATTCATTCATTCATTCATTCATTAATTCATAAATCAAATGTAGGGTGCATTAGGGTAAAACTAAAAACCGAGAACTAGGTAAAGATGTACTAACTCTAGTTATGTAAGTCTGTAACCAACAAGCTATGGGCAAACCGGCCTGAAATAAAGAAATTATTATTATTATTATAGTTAGGTGTTTTACAAAATGAATATAAAAAGTAAAATACAAAAAGCAAATACAAAATATAAACACATTATAAAAAACCTAACCTAGGGTGCCGCCGGCAGCGGGGCAGGGCTCAAGCTACCGGTGGTTAGGGCTGCACAGAGAGGAACCTCCTGACGATGCGCGCCGTGTTATTGCCTTCTGCATCTGACCCTTGATCCAGCCATCTAGCGAGAGTCTCTTAAGATGTTGGTCGAGACTCTTCGCTATAAGACCGTTTGGTGTTATTATTATTAAAACGGAAGTAGGGGAAGCACGAAAGGTGAACTTTATTTCAACGCCTTTAAGAGCATTTTCGTTAAAGTTTTAGTCTTTCCCATACTTCTTACCCCAACGCACCTTACGTCTTTTTTCACATTAAGTACATAGTAATCAGACTAACAGACATACATCGGCTCATTATAACATCCATCTTCCATGTTGAGGATTAAGTAAAAATACGGAACCCTCAGCGCGCGAGTACAACTTTCACTTGACAGTTTCGCCGCTGGAGGTCTCAAAGCACACTCTCATAAATACTGAATCATTTTATAATTTATTGTTATTAAGTAATTAAGCTCAAGTATATGCAAATTCATTAAAGAATTCGTATAAAGGCGCTTAAATGAAAAAAAACTCAGGGACAATGAAGTTTTAACGGCTCGGAACAATAAAATTTTGTCTCGGCTAATTATATGTGTATTAATTACGATTAATTTAGTGTTTTTCGTATTTTTTTTCGTTTTTGGACTTGTGCCGCTCTTCCGTCGGGTGCTTTTGTTTTAATGAAATCATAATTACCTATGTCGTTATTTTTCCTAATGAATGAGCAAAACTTTTTTTCGTTCATCTTTTTCTTTATTTATAATGATGCCGAATTTCAGTATCAACCTAACTTTACACCGTTATTTATAGATTTTTGATCCGATTTTGCCATAAAATCATGTGACACCTTTAACCGATGTTTTTTTGTTTATTACGAACGTGTTATCAAAATTTAACGACAGGTTTAGCTCAGCGGGAGTAACGTTACCTGTGAAGCTGAAGAGCCTGGGTTCAAATCCCATATTTAATATTTGTGTGATGGGTATAAATATTTATTCCTGAGTCTTGGATGTTTTCTATGTATACTATAAGTAAATATATCGTCGTCTAGTACTCATAACACAAGCCTTATATTGAGCTTACCACGGAACTAGTTTGATTTATGTCAAAATGTCCCGCAATATTTATCGATTATTATTATTTATTTAAAGCAAATCAGAAGCGAAATACAACACAAAAATGCCATAAAAACGTCTTTAAAATATAACCAAAAATAATCTTTTTTTTACACGTGACAGTTGACAGGTGCCACAGTGTCACAGCCGCGCTGAATGACAGACAATGACTGCTCACTGGCTTACTACTGCCCATTGTCATCTTTCCCAGTTCTATTTGTTTTAAATGACAGCTTTTGACATTCTGTAAAATTACCGCCCATTATGTTTTTTTTTCTAACTAGTTACCCAATTAGAGTAGGGAATTGTTAGGAAATAGCTTCCAGACTCAACCTGACTGATTTAACAGACAGACAGACGGACAGATAGACACCGGAATGCTTCGTTACATTTATACATACATAAGTCTCGCTTTGTATAAACACATGTTAAATAATAGTCAAGAAAGTGAGTTTATTTCTTAATGGAATCTCATCCAGTTTCTTTCTAATAAGTAATAAGATATATACTTATACACATAAAGTTTAATAATGAGCCTAAAGTTTAGAGCACTAGATCATTTCAGCTGCACTTAACTCGCAGGGCTACAATAAACAACTCTATTGTCTATGTGAGGTGAGGCCTTATGTAGATAATTTATAGGTCCCTGTCCTTGCACACATTTACAAACCTAATCGTAGGTATAAGAAAAATAAAATAAATGATCTGGTAACCAGTGAAATAAGGACAACCCGACTCCCATTAAAAACCCTTTCGCAAATTGAATGTGGGTAACGAAAAATAATAGTATATTTGTAAAAAAGTATGACTAAGCATAAGGAAAGATTTGAAACATGAACAGGAAAACTATTGTTTTAAAATAGATAATACAGTTTGAAAGGTTAATACAGTTCTTAGTATTTTGTCGCCAGTATTGATATTCAATTTACAAACACTTGTTTTTTTCAATTCACTTAAGGACGATTCTTAGAAAACCTTATTTACAAATCCAACTTCACAAGATTCAAAAACAGACGTTATTGAATAAATAAAATAAATAACTAGATTTTTTCTTACGTGTACAATACACCTATTAAACTGTGCCAACGATTTTCAAAAATTACTAAGAAATTGTTTAATGCACGCCGCTTATAAATAAAATACGTAAAAAGAAAATTTAATGACACAATGAAATTGAAAAGGCCTACGGTAACAAGACCAATTATATCATAAAGAACTTGTTTTTATTTTTAATAAACCCTGAGACCTGTCTACTAAAACGTGTCCATTTAAAAAATAAAAATGCGAATTGACAACATAATTACTAGTTATTTTGCAGCGAATATTGCAATATTTATTCACACTTTCGAATCGTCTTTAATCAATTATGGACCTTATCTTTTAAATTGTAAACTTGAAGTCTTGATAAAAGTAATTTCATTCACACAATGACACTTGCCTTATTTCCCTTACACGCTCACAAATTTACGAAAACACATCATCAACAGCCCTATAGGTTTTAAACCGTTAAAGTAAGATTGAAAATCGAACGTTTTATAATTTATTGACGTCAATATGAGGCAGGTGAAGTAATGAAACAATTTAGGAGCAATTATTTCGCGCGGTTATCATTTTTTTTGTTCGACGGCCATCTTGTTTTCCGTAATGGCGGCACGCCCAGTTGCCAGTGGCAAAAAGGTGTGCGTACCGCGGCAGCGGTAATTCAGTGTTGCTAGTTAATTTTACTTTTTTTCGTGACGCGCGTATTTAGCGATGTAGTTTGTGGAACTATAGTAATTAAATAATGAATTGTGGTGTTTTGACCGCGTAACGCTAACGAGTACGGTTTCTGTAATGAGTGTGGTACTAACTAGATGGTTTTTATACTTTATTGTGGGAATTCCTTGTTTCCGTCGGAAAGAGTCCTTTTTGGCTGTTTTGTTCGATTTAAGTAGCATTATATATCTATAACTTTACATACAGCCTAACAATATTAGTGTTTTATTGTGGACCAGCCCAGGGGGGGTCATGACACCCCACGCCCACCCTGGATCGTCCCCATGCTCTATGCTGGCATATTCACGTCTTAGCTAATTGATACATATTACCGTTGTCACACTTTCCAAACGTTTTCACGCACCACAACCGTACACTATACAATTAGTCAACTAAAAAAGTTTCACCATAAACAAACAAGTTATGCAAATCAGGTTTGCTCGTGTTTTTGCCGCCATATCGTTTTCCGATGCATAATCGATAACCATAATCGACATTATAACGATTTACGAGCTCAAGTGTCGACTATACGGACTACTATGACTACCAGTTTTTTGTTTGCGGATTCGGTTGTCGGGAACCTACGATATCTATATGTTAATTTACAGAGCTGTGTCTTTTGATCTGTATTGCATTGTTGGTTCATTTTACGTGAGAGACCTCCCTGGGGAATTGAATTAATGGATATGTTTTTATTATTTTTGCTTTAAAAAACCTTTTGAGGCTTAACACTGCATTGTACGCGACAAATATTCACATCCTTTTTTGTCATAGAAAAGAAAATACTTAATTAGGTATTAACGCTAACAGAGCATTGTGAAGTTGGACTAAAGCTTGTGGCTTCTGTGTGAAAGAAAGGCGAGCCGACAAACTCGTCGGCAATGGAACCTGGTGTAGGGCCAGCCGGAAGGTGTTCAGTTTTATGCTATCCGAGAACTCTGACGGATCCCACGTTGCTGCCAGTTTGGGGAGCAAAAACTGACGGGCAGTCACCGACGAAAGTGTTATTTGCTCGGATAAAGGGTCCAGGTGGCTTTATGATGTTAAGGGCATCGATAGATTCAAGCGTTACTTTGCGGAATTCCATGTTCGATTCATAGAGTAAAGTTCCTTTGCTTTAACGCGAAACAGTGTCTTGGTTAGATGTGACGATAAATTGTCCTCAAATGCGTATTTTCATGCATTTTCCACAAAAAATACGCATTCAAATATAAACAAACAACCATCAGACAGTATAATTCTCAACATCTCCTGCATCTCCTGATGATGCTTCGTAAAGAGGCGAAACACGTGTCGAGTAAGCGTATTTTTGTGGAAACTGCATGAAAATATGCGCATGTTAGCGCAATTTATTGTAACATCTAACCAAGACACTATTTCGCGGTAAAGCAAAGAAACTTTAATCCATTAAGTTAAGGGCATCGCCTAGAAGTCACGAAAAAACGATAAAAAAGGTATGTCATAAACATAAGCTTGGCTAACTATTCGGCTGCGACAACGAGATACTAGCGACGCGGTGAGCGAGGTTTCCCTTCATTGCGTGGTCAAGGCGCTTACCGCACAGCAGTTAATTGGCATCACACGCAATGTATTATGTATTTGCTTGCTACGCCGCCGGTCGCGCGTTATCGTGGTCGGGCCTTTAGGCTAGGACCCGAATTGTACACACCACGCTGTGTGTACACAATACAGCAAATCGAAATTGGTCAAGCCTGAGTCGAGTCGCTATCACGCTAATTTTGAACAAAAACTTTTTCTTCTCATTTTAAGATTGTAGTGTAAGAACCAAGCTAATAATATACGGATAGAGATAAAAATAAGGCTTATGAAACTTTAGTTAGACTGAAAAGTACTGATCAGATTAAATGTAATTAATTAGGAAAATTAATAATTGTAGTGCTTTACTGTTTTCTTAAAGGCACCGGAAATAAGGTCGATATTTTTGGCTACCCGAGGAAACTAAAACTACAGTTTAGCGCTTGTGTTCCCCACTGTCCTCGCACGAATTCACTAATTAATGTACTTCCCGCAACAGCGTCAATTGGTTAAAAGGAATTAGGGCTGCCCATTGTCGATATAACAATCGATAAACCGGTTACATCGACTATTTATCCACCCTTATATATATCGAAAAAACAGAAGCGTTGGGTAGTTTTACAGCTGGTATCACTTTCCTGTCGCATACGAGTATATTAAAGAAGCGAGCCACAATAATAGGAAACATATAATAAATTAAAATTGTATGTATACATAAAGAGTCAAGGTCGTCAACATAGCCCAACGATTGTGATGTATACAAATCAAAGCGCAAAGAAAAACACGATTGGCGCATGTGGTCACACCAAGAATCGAACCTGGTACCTTTAGATTACGCGTCCAACGTGTTAACCTCTCCACTAGCGAGCACTGAGTTGTACGCCTCGAAGTTATCCAGTCGCTTTGCCCCCGCGTACCTGCTTTCATTTTAAAAGGTATCTATATCACAAATATACAGCAAATAGATAGATATACAGCAAATATCAATGGGTGGCACATATTTTAACAGTTTTTTTAAAAACATTTTGAGGATTATAAAAAATGATCTAGCTAGCTAGCTATATTTTTGGAAATAATTGCTCCGAAAGTATAAATTGTCTCCCCCCCCACCCTATTTTCTCAACGGCCTACTGTATGCTATTTACACTGTGCTTGAAGCTTGCCCTTTGTCTCTTTCCAAGTCTCGCAGCCGACATAGTCCAATATAAAATCGAAGAACGAAATATCGATGATTGATTGAATAATGACTTAAATCTCGTTTTCTTCAAGACTTAAAGACTCCGTTGACTCAGTGATCCAAAGTGAATCTTGGCCTCCGACACGAGATCACGCCATTTTCTCGATTCTGCGCTACATATCTTCAGTCATTAATTTCAAAATACTTAATGTGTGAACATCTTGCTAAACTAAATATAACTTAAGTCTTTCTTTACATAATGCAGTAACAATAGCATATACAGTCTTCCTATGCAATAATTTACCTTCATAATGTCTAAAAGTAATTTAATACTTCATCGTTTCCTCATGCTCTTCATCATGATTCCCAAGATAAGTATGACATTATGAACGGTGGCAAAAACAAGCATTCTTTATCTGTGACAAGGTGATGACAGTAATTATTGACTAGTTCTGTCTCACGATATTGCTTGTGTAACAATGAAATAATGATCTTTATTCTGTAAGTAGGCCGCAAGGGCACTTTTACCAGTCTGACTTTACGGCATTTCCAGAAGGCATTTGAAGAAAGCCGAAACAAACTCAATAGTCAGTCATTTATTGTAAATAAATCTAAACTATTTAACTCAATTACAATATTTGTACTTAGTCCATCTTAGATGTATGTTTTTAAGTATAAACTCAATGCGTAGTTCTCCAAGGAAACATATCAAAACTTATAAAAGTCAAAATATAATGGAAGGAAAAAGCAAAATATGATTTTGTAAAAAAATTACGCACGTTTGATATACCATCTTATAAGAACAATGTCCCGGTAAAAGTAACTTATCTGGTTTTGGGCCATGCATTTTTATCTGATGACTTTGCCATTAGAGACTTTTTTAAGTAATTTTTGAGCGCTGGAATAGGTAATTTTAAAGCATCATCTGTAAAATCACTGATAACCTAGAAATATGTAGGTTTCGGATCGATATCGGAATCCCTAACATCATTTGTCCTAATGTATCGTTTGTCCTAATGTATCATTTGCCATAACGCATTTTTTTCAGAAGCCGTAAAATATTCAGGATTGTTATAAAACAAACCTAACCTAACCTAATCTATACGACGATCTTTTAAAAATTTCTGAAAAATTTACGGTTTCTGAAAAAAATGCGTTATGGCAAATGATACATTAGGCAAACGATACATTAGGACAAACTCCATTAGGGATTCCGAAGGAGACCCGTAGGTTTCGTCCATTGGGACTTACATTTTTTTTACCAAGGTATGGCCATTCAAAAAACCATTTCGAGAGATGGGCTTAATAAACTACTTGCAATTATAACATTTCAAAAATATGATGTCTGGGATCAGATATTCATGTTTTTGGTTTGACCTTTATTTGTCCTTGCTAAACCATAGTACAGTCGATCAGTAATGACGTCACTCGAAATATCTCCTAGGCATTTAATTGCATCCAAATGAAAACGCTATTGACTATCTTAACACATTTTTAAGGAAATAGAGGGGTGCCAAGCAAAATAGAGGGGTGTCATAAGTTTTTTTCGCGTTTACATGTGTGTCTGTCTGTGGCTTTTTCTTCTTTTTTCAATTTCAACTAGAACCTGTCAAATAATCAGCTCTGTAACTAACAAAACATGGCGATAAAGTTGCCTCAGTGTTGCATTTTAAGATACAAACATACTGGAAGTATATTCAATAGTTAGATATTGTTAGTAATTATGAAATTAAGGCTGATCAGTCAATCGTTGCTACTCGGAGGAAATCTCCATAATCGAGTGATTATCACGACATCTAATCGTCATAATTGTACTGGGAAATACATAAAGACCTTTTATTGTTATGCTTCACTTGTTGTTCATCTAGCCACCCCATAAAATAATAGTTTTTTTTTTGTGAAAGTACAGAAGGCCCTCTCCTTTGATCTTGGCGAAAGCCGTGAGACAACGCGTGCGAGTGAGAAACGAAGCGTGAGCGAGAGGGCGAGCAATATTTGTAACCATTGCGGCGTTCAAATAATTAAATGACATTGTGTCAGGAAAATAATAACGAAATGTATGAAAAAAACCGGCCAAGTGCGAGGTAGACTCGCGCACCGAGGGTTCCGTACAAAATATGCTCTACAAGCGGCCGTATCTATGAAAATCCAGTATTAGCTCCTATAAGCAAAATGTACGCGGTGTTCAAGCATTTTATATTGGATACTGACATAGACACACAGACCTAAAATCATATTGTTTTTAGTATTTGTTGTTATAGCGGTATCAGAAATACATCATCTGTGAAAATTTCAACTGTCTAGCTATCACGGTTCTGGTGTTACAGCCTGGTGACAGACGTACAAACAGACATCCGGACAGCGGCGTCTCAGTAATAGGGTCCCGTTTTACGCTTTGGGTACGGAACCCTAAAAAACGAGTTTTAACCGAAACCGACAATATTTTCATATAAATCAGTTAACCGATCGCAGTCCCTAATGCCGTCGACGTCCGGACTGAGGCCACACCAGTAGGTAGGTTAGGTACTTTAATTGCGGAGTGCGCTGCGCCTGTCTTACTGGCAGTCAGATCGAGCACATTTAATGAATCGGTTAACGCTGATAACGACTTTGACCTGGCATCTGGGATCCCATAGACACTTCAAAGGCGTCCCCCAAGGACCTCCAAGATGTTATAAGTGCAAAGCAAAGACTTCCTCAACGGTTAGCTTCCTGTATCCATCAGCTTCCTGTGACGTCAGACCTTGGTCAGTCCGGTTCGTAGTCTCCTTTTGACAACGTTTATGCTCCATCGACCATCGGACCACAATATCAAACTAAGTTAATTAGCGATTAGTTTAACTAATTGACTGTTTACTGACCAGTGAAGCGTGACGTTTACACTTGACTTAGCTGTGTCCTAACACATTAACGCTTTCGACGCAGTTGGATAAATTACGATGTTATCCGTGTCAGTTTTGTAACGGTTACATTGTAATGTGGGTGTGTCGCTTTACGAAAGGTATCACATTATTATCAGACCGTTTACTATACTATACTGAGCATAGTTTCATAAAAGAAAAATACTAGAAGTTGTGCAACATTAAACCTTTATGAGTAACTAAGTTGATTGCACAACGACCTACGAAGCTGACGCTCCCGGGTTCGAATCCCGGCTAGAGCAAGTGTGATGAGCACGAATATTTGTTCCTGGGTCTTGTATCTCTATACTATTATAAAGTTGTGTCTGTACATTGAAGAAATTTAAGAATATATATATTGTAAAGAACTATTTAGAGGTCACAGAATTGAAAAATATGTATTTTGCATTTTTTGTATGTGTCGTTGTGGCTTCATCACGCCAAATCGGCTTAACGGATTTCAACTATTTTTGGTACACGGATAGCTGGGTATCTCCAAATGGTTATAGGATCCTTTTTACCCGACTACGCTAGTGAAAAAAACAGGCGTTATGACTTTTTCTCCTCCGCGAGCGAAGTTCTAGTTATATATTACTAGCATTTGCCCGCGACTTCGTCCGCCTTAAATTCGTTTATCGCGGATAAGGGTATTTTTCCGGGATAAAAAGTAGCCTATGTCCTTCCGCAGGACTCAAACTATCTCCATACCAAATTTTATCCAAATCGGTTCAGTGGTTTAAGCGTGAAGAGGTAACAGACAGACAGACAGACAGACGGACACACTTTCGCATTTATAATATTAGTTGGATTTTTACTGCTCCCTGGTGAGCTACACCCTTCTGGCTGAGGCCCGGTGTCTCCCATAGTGAACTGTGTAATCACACAAATCGGAAGCTATACTTTCTCCCGAATAACTCGACATCATCCCACCCCTACAGTACTGGGAACAGGCCACCAAGCGGCCTAGTTTTTGCCGGCCGGTATCCAGTAATGACTTGATTTCAGTTTAGGTGGCCTTCGTAAGTGCAGTTTGGGATATTTACACGTCATCATTGGAATATGTGCTGATTAATTTGGAGATTCGATAAAGATTTTCGGAAGAAAAAAGAAGACATAGATTTTTTACGAAAATCCTGATTTTTACCATCGCGATCTTCGTGATTTTTAAATGAATTTCTTCACTATATCTTTTTGGATTTTAACGGCTTGTCGCCGTCAGCCGATTAAAATGCAAAATTCAAAGATCTTGTAACAAGTAGGTAGTGACAAAATTTGAGGACAAGCTGACTGGGCTCTGTAGCTCACTTGGCAGAGCGTGCTCCCCGGGGCAAGGCACAAGGCACTGGTTTTAATCCAGTCGGAGTTTGAAATTTATTTCATTACTTAGATCTTTATCTTTATATTTTAAGAATATATGGGAAAAAGAAGATTGAGCAAGGTTTTGGCTTCCTATAAATAATTTACGCTTATTTCATCCTTTCTGTCTAAAAAATTGTTATATGTAAAGCGAAATACAGGGTCTGTTACATTTTTCACATATAAAATGGCGCTGATATCTGTTATCTGTCATAGATATCTCTATTGGATGACAGATGATAGAAATCCCCCAATGTTACGTTTTTTTTAAACTTGTCAAGATCTTTAATGTTACGTCTAAACTACAAAACTAACTGTTAAAAAAAAAATAAGAATCCAGGTTAAACTTGGACTCGTAAAAGTCAATGAAAAAAAAGACGTTAGCGAACGAGATATTGCCAAAACCGATATTTATGGATATTGTCATCTTTTTAATAGCGCGGAAATTGGTAAAAAATTATTGTATTGGACTATTTGGAGGTCACTTAATCGAAATTATATATTTTTTGAATTTTTTGTATATTTGTATGTGTCGTTGTGGCTTCATCACGCCAAATCGGATAAACGTATTTTAAATATATTAGCTGGGTTTCCACAGATGGTGATTGGATACTTTTTATCAGACTTACACTGAAGAAAAAAATAGGGGTAATGAATTTTTCACCTCCGTACGTGGAAAAGCAGCGAAATAATCAAGTAATAAAAAAATAATGCTGTCATAATATTAGGGTGACCCGATATTTTTGTTCTCGAGCGTGTATTAAGTATAAAAGGTTTGTATAAAACTTAGAACTTGTAGGGTCCCCCGAGAAATTGGTCTGTAATCTAAGATACTCTACTTAACACCTGAAGTATTCTCAGTCAAACATTTATGTCATTAACATCCATCAAAACTTACTAACAACTTAAAACTAACACCAAAGTACATTATAATAGACTCTATGAGACTTCTATTCCACAAAGACGTAACTCTAACTATAATTCCACCTACAAAAGCCTTTTTAATATCGAACTGAAAGCGCAGAAGTCTATAATGACGTAAGCGTACTGTGGTTGTATAAGACATAGAACCTTTTTATTTTGCGTCTCTAGGTTAAGATTACAGGCACTTTCGGGTACAAAGTGATTGTTTTAGATCGTTCACGGTAAAAGAAGTGGATGCGGTATGTTTGCAAAACGTTATTTCCAAATATACTTACTCGAAACAAAATAGGGGCCAATTTTTGGCGCAGAATTTTTGTTCAGTTTTTTTTATTACATTAAACTATTTTTATCTCAGTTAAAGCAATTGACTATATAATGAAATGATTATTAGTATAAACACAAAGAAAAACCTCTTTCGCTGGAGACTGTAAAATAAATTTTACTAACTAATATATCTTCAAATTACGATCAAATTTTTTTGAGGCCCCTATATTGTTTTGAGCAGTAAACATAACAGTGGGTATGTCCGTATGTCTAGCATTTCTTATAGGGGTTATATCTTATTGTTTACATAATTGTCCTATAATATTAGAATATTCATGCATCGCTCCGTTCATACGTGAAGACAACGAATTATCGCGAAAATAATAATCATATTTTAATTTAATCTTAAGAGTCCCCGGTAAGCTCGGTTCTCCATACAAACGTAGTTACGCTCTCATTTTACAACTAACTTTATACTTAGAATAACTTAAGGTATATGCAGGCCTGTAAATAGTTTAATGTAGCTTTCTGAAGCTACATTAAACTATTTACAGGCCTGCCATACCACTACCATAGTAAAATAAATACAGCGAATATAAGTTTTTCATAAAAAAACTTGTTTTTGCTGTATTTCTTTTGTTTTATAAACTGGAGCCATATAAACTAATTACAGGCCTAAATATACTTCATGTCATTGTATCTGCAAAGTTTCATTATAATCCAACACGTAGTTTTAAAATGAGAATGAAACTCCGTTTGTATGAGAATAACTCTTAACTCCTTAATTCACATAAGAAGTCAACTAATGGTACAATGCTAGTACAATGCACTGGGTCTTTACTTGGTCAATGCTTACAAAAACGAAAAAACCTTTCTTCTGTTTCCGCGATTATTACTCATTGAAATAAAACAATTTAACGGATTATATCGCGTATATTATCTCATTTTAGTTCCCGACGTTTCGGAAGCTTTCCAGCTCTCCATGGTCACGGGTGGACCCCCCCCCCCGTGATATAATCCGTTAAATTGATTTATTTCAATAAACCTAGTATAATTATAGCCGGTACAGATCACACACTTATTTTCCAATACTAAAAGCTACCGCATCAAAAATCCAATAAGCTTCACTCATCCAAGTTTCTCTATTAGATATTCAATACACATCCTTACGACTTGACTTCCCCAACTTAATAACACACACCACACTCCCTTTAGCCCTATACACATAAAACCCACATTCTTTTAACATAACAGCAACACTAACTTTGCTGCATACCAAGTATATTACTACAAACCACAAGCTAAAACAATCCTTAATCTAGTAGTATTACGGTTGATTTCTGGCTCTAGTTTTTGGTGTTATGCTGTGGGGTAACCATTTGTTAGGAATTGATTTTTTCTGATTTTCTAAGGGTAGTTTTTGGGGTGTAATTTGGTAGGTAAATGCCTGTTTTCTTGGGGTGTTTTGGTGTGAAAGAGGGTAGACTAGTAGACAGGTTGTATTAATGTTTTTCGTTTCTTGGTATTTGATGTTTTTCTGTGTATTCAAATATCTATATATACGTTTACCGTCTTAGGGCTGATTTCACCAATATTACACGATAACGTTACTCTAAGGAGTTAGTCGATGGTTTACTTCAATTTAGTTTCACCACGCTAGTCTCTAACTTACTTTCGCATAGTTGCTTGGTAACGTTGGACGAATGAATTGAATCAAACCGTAATGCACCCAAGTAAGATAGTCAGTTTGTCCCATGCTTGAGCAATGGTGCTGCGTATTTTGTAAATTTGTTCGGGTAATACATCAATTGGGAAAAAGTATGGAATTCACATGACAGTGACAATGACCATACTAATCTACGCCTAACATTTTATTCAGCCGAAATTGCCGGAGTAAGATTTTTCTCTATTTTAGAGATTTTATCCTTAATTATTGGTGAAACTTAATATGATTTTAATCAGGACTAATTAATGATTTCTTATTTAAATAAGACTTATAAATACTACGTTGTTGAAATCGACCCTTAAAGTGATAAATTGAATCAAGTGGCAATTCATCTATATCTATAAAATAGTCAAGGATCGTTAGATAACGCTTAGCTTAAACCGTTGAAGGAAGGCAGATGAGTTTTGAATCACATGTTCTTCCAGAAACGAGAGGTGCATTAAGGAAGGATTTTTTGAAGTTCAAATTGTACTCGAAGTGACTGGCAAAAGCTAGTTAGAAACTGACTTGATAACATCAAAAAAATCTGTTCCGGATTAGTTCATTAACTAATAAAGAGTTTTATGGAAATTCACTCTCAGGGTCAAATTATTCATGAAAACCAATCATCTAATGCAGAAAATTCAAATACAACGACAGTCTAAAAGTGGACATACAATAGGCCCGACTGACATATGACTAAGCTGCAGAGTAAATTTATGTGTAATTAGTATTACAACTAATCCCGCATTCAATAAAAATAACTAATTATAGTTGGTGGTTAAAACCACTCTTAATTACATCCTTCCGCTAAGTTTAGGTAAAAAGGCACTACCCATTCCGATCTCTGGTCATTGGGTACTTTATGATCATTGTTTTTTTTTCAACGGATATTACATATATACATATATTACGTATATATGATAATAGAGTATTTACGAGAAGACGGCGGCCACGAAGAGGGTAACTTGACCAAATTGAAGAAAACAAAACCGGCCAAGTGCGAGTTGGACTCGCGCACCGAGGGTTCCGTACAAATTTTTACTTACCCTAACTTTAATACCCGGTACCGGTTGAGTTAAGTTTGCACCTGATATCTAAAGCATTGCATACAAATCAGGTGCAAACTTAACGCAATCGAGTTGTTGAAATAGGTTTTTTGCAAATAAAAAAAAAATAGCTAGTTAGAGACAGGGCTATAATTTTCGTGTCACATTTATGTTTATACATACAAATAGTGACAATTTCAAAATTTTCGATTGGTAAACTTCGGAGATAAAGGGGGGAATGGTGTTTTTTTTTCACATTTTCCTTAATAAAACAAAAACTAATCACAATAAAAAAAACAAAATTGTTTGTAAATGCGCAGGTCAAGCCCTTTTATATGATATCCCATTTGATACATTAGCTAGATTTTTATTTTTTTTCTCCCCCTCATATTCGTCGTTTTTTTAGAAAAAAAAAAATATATTTAAATATTTCCTCTGCCATACATGTGGGCTGACCATGTTTATAAATATTCCAAATTTCAAGTAGTTAGCATAAGTAATTTTTGAGATATGGCGCTTTAATAGTCGGACAGACAGACAGACGGACAGACAGACAGAGTCGAACCATAAGGGTTCCTTTTGTACCTTTTAAGTACGAAACCCTAAAAAGGCCAGGTGAGGAGTACCCGCAACCGACGAGCGTGTATGAAGAGATGTTTGGATCTAAGGGAAGCGGAAGAAGTGCGTAAGGACCGTAGAGTCTGGCATTCGGTAGTCTCTGTCTGGCCCAGTGGGATACAAGTATGTATGTTATCCTGTACTCATATTTTTTAATCGCAAAAAAGAAAAACTTATCACATGACATTAAGAACGGGGCCTCACCGCAAAACCGCACAAGTCGGATTATATTTAAATTTATCTTTGTTAAATTGACGGCCGAACAGGTATAATAACGACATGTAATTTGTGCAGGAAATTCTGCTATTTTGTTTTGTTTTACTCGCTATTGATACCACACACACAATGTGACGAACACCACACTATATCAGTGGCGTGCAGTCTATACTTATAGGCACCGAGAAACTGCCTATCCTGAATGACCATGGGTCCATTTAGGCACAGAGAAACTGCCTACCCAGAATGACCATGGGTCCATATAAGCACAGAGAAACTGCCTACCCTGAATGACCATGGGTCCATATAGGCACAGAGAAACTGCGTACCCTGAATGACCATGGCTCCATATAAGCACAGAGAAACTGCCTACCCTGAATGACCATGGGTCCATATAGGCACAGAGAAACTGCCTACCCTGAATGACCATCGGTCCATATAGGCACAGAGAAACTGACTACCCTGAATGACCATGGGTCCATATAGGCACAGAGAAACTACCTACCCTGAATGACCATGGGTCCATATAGACACAGAGAAACTGCCTACCCTAAATGACCATGGGCAGAGAAACTGCCTACCCTGAAGCCTTGAACCGCTATAGCTCAACAATTTAAAATGACTCCACATCGCGTACATTTTGCTTAGGAGCAGGGCTCTGCTAACACTGGGTTTTCGTAGATACGGTCGATTTTAGCGTAAATTGTGTACGGATCCTCGGTTCGGAAGCTCTTATAGCACAACACACGAAATAAATCTCAAAATCCTATTTATTTATGTCTGCCTGTCTATGTCAAAATCCAATATAAAATGACCCCACACTGCGTGCATTTTGCTTTGGAGCAGGGTTCTGCTAACGCTGGATTGTCATGGATACGGCAGTTTTTATCATATATTTGGTACTAAACCCTCGGTGCGGAAGTCCGACTCGCACTTGGCTGCAAATTTTTATTCAAAGGAACATTTGACGTCGCTTGTTATATGTTTTAATACTTTTAATTAGCAAGTTTAAAGCGACAATTGAGCCATAATTCGTGCCGAGTGTGCCATTTAGTCCGACTGTACCACAAACGAGGCATAATTTATCCGCGGCACCAACTCATCGAGGCCATTAGCGGGTAAAGTGTAGTAACCCCTTAATTTGCATTTCTGAGTTTTGCTAATTTTATAAATTTTCACTTATTTCGGCTTTAAGGTATTTATTTCTGAAAAGAATAACAATAACAAATTACTTAAGAAAGAAATGATACATGCAAAAACTATAATAACTATAAATAATGATGATTTAAATCCTTTCTTTTCTTTACTTAAGGTGTTTTTTTTTTAGGTATAAAGTGTATCTATAAAAAATTTAATGCATGTAAAGTGCAAATGATACAAATGTGGACGCACCTTGTCCACATTTGTATCATTTGCCCGTATCAGATCATCGTCGCGTAGCATGATCGCGTGTCACGATCACGCGTTTGGACGTTGCGCCGATCCGATCACTCGAAATCCATTTGCTACGCGTATCATACACTTGTATCGGAAGAGTGCGGCATTATCGGCGCGCCGACAGTAAGCGTCCAAGCAGCGCGATACGCAGTCATGCTACGGCACGGTGATCGGATATGAGCAAATGATACAAGTGTGGACGCACCTTAAAGTAGATTGTTTGACAAGGGGCTAAAATAAGCCATATGATACGAAGTAATTATTTAGACGAGCTCACGAAATGAGCGAGGAGAAATATGTCTGAGTGTCATTATGGCTTTTATCCACGTAAACACTGCTTTTGCACTTCAACTGCGAGAAAATAAAAAAGACTTAACATTAAAATTGTATATTTCATGAAAAATAAAGTACAGCTTGAGCAATTCGATCAAATATTTTGGCCAATCTGATCAGGTTGGTTTGTTTGTTTTTAATTATTCGTAAGTAGTATGTGCCGCAAGTTTTTTTCAGTTTCATAGAAATTTGTATGGGATTATATGGCTTTCTTTTAAACCCTAGGGGCTAAATGTACCTATTTATTTTAGTCTCGCTTCGCGAAGCTAATATGACGTACTTTTTGAGCAGGAGAAGTGAAAAAGATATAATATGTATAGTTACGTCTTACTAACTCATCGTAACAAGGAAGTAATCAAACCATTTTCAAAACTCGTCAAAATCGAATAAGTTCTGTATGTGAAACATATTACCGCATTTTTAGGGTTCTGTTTTTGGCATTTTGGCTACGGAACCCTAAAAATGCGGTAATATGTTTCACCTACAGAACTTAATCGATTTTGACGAGTTTCGTCATGTCCGTCCGTATCTCAATGGGATATTTTTTTCAAAAACTACTTGATGTATATTGATGAAATTTAGAGTGTAGGTGTCTTTGTATGCCGCTACTTAGTAGTATTAAGAAAAGTTATATGCGCTTCTCAGCAAAAGGACGTAACTGCCACGAAGATACGCCGTTTTGCTGGGCCACTTTTTCAGACTTTTTTTTTTCAACTGCTTAGTGCATTTCTTTGTAGTAGCGGTTACGGAACCCTACCATTATCCGACATGCTCTTGGCCAGTTTGTATGAAAAATATCCTCTTAAAGCTTAAGCTTAAGGAAACACGCGAACCAACGATCATTTTGTGTGAAAACAACCATCATGACTCCATTTCCATGTGAAATGTTATTATTGCGTAAATCACCTTGCCTATACTAAAAAGGCTTTATTTTGTATTAAACTCTAAATCACTTACGCCTTTCTAACGTAGTGGTTAAAAAGACGTAAGTTAGTAGAAATTGTAAGGTGGTTAAGGCGTTTTGGCGCGCAAAGAAATCTTAATGTGAGGTCGCTTGATCATGTTTTTAACGGCCTCCGAATTAAAACGATTAGGTGATTAAAGTTTATTGTTATTACATTATTAGAAACAAGTTTTTGGGTTCATTAACTTTATTTTAATTTTTGGTTTATGCATTATGTCAACTTGGATTTGAATTAATATTGAGAACTTGAAATAACGTAAACTTTCACGTTTCGAGTAACTGATGACAACGACAAGAAATATCATGAAAACATGTATAATATGAAAAAAAAATCATTCTAAAATATAATTTAGGTGATATTCAATAAAAAAGACTATAAAATCGTCGCTTAAACAAAAATGCTTCCAGATGTCTTTACTACTAAGAAGTCAAAGAATTTGAATAAAAAAAAACCGGTCAAAAGCATGTTGGACCATGCTCAGTGCAGTTCCACAGCCGTACAAAATAAGCACTAGAGATGAAGATAAAACCAATTCCAAAATAAAACTGAAAGGTAAAAAAAAACAGCATAATTCAGTTTCTTCAATTTACTTACAAGTAACCATTTTTCTACTCAATCTATTCAGTATATACAATTAATCTTAATTTGACGTAAAAGAATACAACCGAATCGAGAACCACCTCCTTTTTGGGGAGTCAGTTGAAACTACTATTTGAAAAAGTGTACTTGTAAAAGAGCGTTTGAACCTTAATATTCACGAAATATGTCCTCCGTCTTACAAAGAAAACTAAATTCCAATAAATTAGTTTCCACAAAAATGCATTTTTCATCTTACACGTTGATATGACCGCTTGTCTTTAATTATTTTTTTACAAAAATCTTGATGTTTTACGATCACGATCTTCGTAATTTATAAAGATTTTCATGAATGTTTTAATTATTTAAATCTTTGTATTTTTAAGAATATGACCGTTCGTTGTGTGCCTCTATCTATATTGTATTTGTCAATATGTAATAGACTTTTCCAACCCTTCGAATTATAATGACCAAACTGCATCCCCCAGGTTTTTGGAAAAGGTTAAACAAGATCGTCATTCTAGGACTTTTTATGAGTAAAAGTCAAATTTCTCAAAATTTGGATTGGAATTTGGAATTCTAAATTTGCCTTTTGTATTCTTGTTTATTTGTTGACAACACAAAACTTTTCCCAATGAATTAGAACAATTAAAACATAGAGTAATTGTCGTTAGGTCGTTAGGGAGGGGCGGAATGTTAACGGGGCGAGTTGCGCCATTTTGCAAGAGTTATGTCTCTGTACGACTGTTTGTGGAGCGTAGGCAAAAATGCTAGCATTCGAAAAGTATAGGATAGTGATGTCCCTGAGAATATTTTTGGCTAGGAACGAAACAGCAACACGTTTTTACGTCATATTTTAGAAAACGAGTTTTCAAATCAGGACACACACAAACACACCATTGCAAACTGACATTCGCAATTCCAGATTTCGCCGAAAAACCGTTTTTTCTAAGAATCGGCCACTTTCTCGCTTGCACACTTATTCAAAAACCTAAAAACATTGAATTTGGAATTCAGCTATGTCGATTAAAAATGAATATTTTTGAAATACTTGTATTTTACTGTGCTGTGTAATTTTAAGTAGGTAAATAATGTTAGAGTAAATAATCTCAATAAGGGCCGGTTTCACCAACAATCAATTTACACGAGAGTGGCTAACTACTTAACTATAACATTTTCATTTCACCACGCTTGTCTACGGATAACATAATCTCGCATAGTTAGTTAGTAATGCGACACAAATGAATTGAATGAAATCGTAATGCACCCAAGTTAGATAGACAGTATGTCCCATGCTAGAGCAATGGTGCTGCGTATTTTTAAATTTGTTCGGGTAATACATCAATTGTGAAATAAGTATAGAATTCACTTGACAGTGACAATGACTATACTATACGCCTAACAGTTTTCTCAGCCGAAATTGGCGGTGTAAGATTTTGCTTTAGTTTATAGATTTTATCCTTAGGTTAATTATTGATTCATCACAAGTAATTAATGATTTATTATTGGAATAAGCTTATATTATACTACGTTGGTGAAATCAACCATAAAACACATAAATTATGAAGGAGAATCGAGTTTTTATACTTGAATATACTTTTTTTCTGCACATAAAATAATTCTCAAATATTCTTTGGACTCTGCCAAAATCATTATAAACCCGCCTGCAATAACATTTATTTACGTTTAAAACGCATGATTAGTACTTTTATAATCCCACGCACGAAATTAAATTTCGAACACGACGTTCGAAAACCATTTTTTAAGACGACAAAAAACACTCGACCGTTTTTCAGCCAATGCTCGTTACGGAAAACTCAGGCAGTTTTGTTTAATTAAAAATAAGAATAAAAAAGTTAGCGGCCATTTTATCGAGTGATAAACTGCCGCGAACAATAGTGCGACACAGTTAAAAAAAACAACCTTTGTGTTACAGAATACAGTTCAACTTCCATTGTCTAGCAATATTTCGGTGTGCGATTTTTCGAACAGTAGAAAAGATTTGTGTTTAGAACATTCCTGTTCTGTTCTTCAAGCGATAAAATTCAATTTTCATTAAATGGACACGCGAAATAAAAGTTTATTTTGATTTTAGTACGAATTATGCTCATTTTTATGGAACTTTTATTATTTCATAGTTTGCAGTTTTATTTTCACAGCCATGCTCATCAAAAACTTAGTATAACTACACGAGCACTGTTTTATAAGCGGTGATACATGGTATAGCATGAAAAAGTTGTAACAAGACTTCAACTTGCTATTCAAAGTTCCTAATTAATGTAATTTGAGTATCCAATGATGGAAAAGTACGTATTTTCAATTTAATATGATCTGCCTAACATGAAACAGAGGTACGCGGATTTTAATCTTAAAGAAAAAATAGAAGACTTCTGTAATTATATTTTTTGCGATAATACCTAATATACATATTTAAAACTACACGTGATGTAAGTAGGTACTATATGTGAAATTAAAATACCAATTTTAATCCAAGTCAAATATTTCAGGAGAAACTTAAAACAAAAATTTATATAAAAAAACTCGTACATTAGTGATCAAAATCATTAATGCTTTATCTTCAACAGTTTTAAGTCGACTTTCCTGCAATTTCCACTGAAAAAAATAATTCAAGTAGGTACAGGAAACCACAGAAGTGTTTATAGCTCCTTCGCTGATAGCTTGAATTTATTGTTAGTACAGTCGCACGCGAAAATGCTAGATCCTTTTACTGATTACTAAGTGATTTAATATCGTGTTAGCAGAAAATAGATTAGAAGATTTACATATGGACTATATTTTAGCCTAATTGGTGTATTGTTTCAAGTTAATGTTTTGGTCTAGTTTTTGAGAGTGGTTTATTAAGATTTGCAGTCTTTAGGGCTTACAATTGGCTATTTCCCTGAGACCTAATTAAGTTGTTTTCATGAAATACTAGTACGCTATGAATTTCAGCTAGCTTAGCTTTACGAAATTCCTAAACGGTATCCTCAGACAAATCTTTTTTGTTTAAAATTTTATTTTTAAGTCTTGGCTTGATTAAATATTTCGGCTGAACTAATTCTGATCGTTGAAATAAAACAATGAGTCATAATCGCGGAAACACAAGAAAATATTAATTCTGATCGCTTTTGTTTTTGGTACGAGGATACTCGGGGCTTAAATCAACTGAACGTTAGAGTTATAAACATTAAGTTTGCCTTCTCGCTTGCGCTTTAGAAAAAACAGCAAGTGCAAGCGAGTGGTCCGACTTAGTATTTATAACTCTAACGCTGGGTTGATTGTGTTGTGGCCCTACCATAGCTGATTATAGTTATTAGACATTGTAGAGGCAACAGTTTACTCGCTTGCAGAAAAACAAAATGCGAGGGTGAAAAAAAAAATATATATATATATATTACGCTGTTAATGTCTTTTACAAACATTGAGCCCGACTTTTTGACGAAAAGTATCGAGGATGTTTTAAATGTCGTAAAGGAAAAAATAAATTTGATGAAGATTATTGAAAACAGCGTACCGGCAAGGGAAGCGTGGGAAGACCGCCCGCAAGGTGGTCGGACGACTGGTTAGGGTTGCGGGGACTCGCTGGATGCGGGTTGCCTCTATCCGGCCCATGTGGAAATCTATTGAGGAGGCCTGTGACCAGCAGTGGACGTCCTATGGCTGAAATGATGATGATGATTGAAAACAGGAGAGGTAAGACGCTAGGTCATCTTATACGTCACGATAACTGAATGGAGAGAATAGAGAATAATGAGAATAGAGGGAAAAACAAAAGGGAAAAGGAAAATGGCTACACATAGAAGGACATACATGGAGCAAATGAAATAAAGAATATCATCATACAGAATGGAATGTAGAATACGCTGGAAATTGACGACACGTTTGGCTTAGTAGGTTGCACAACTGCCTACGAAGCTGATGGTCCCGGGGTCGAATCCCGACCAGTGCAAGTGTTTGAGTGATGATCACGAAAGTTTGTTCCTGGGTCTTGGATGTTTTCTATGTATTTAAGTATTATAATTTATCTATATACATATTATGTATATCGTCGATCAGTACCCATAGTACAAGCTTTGCTTAGTTTGGGACTAAGTCGATTTGTGGAACATGGTCCTTGTGCTATTTATTCATTTTTATTTAATTACTTCATTGACATGAGCCTAACTCTTAAATATTATGATGATGCTGAGTGCGACTTCACTATCGACATTTCACACGAGTTTTCCCTAGAAATATGTAGCGCGTGGTTTAGACCACGCCTCGTGTTTCAACCACATTAACTTTATGCAAATTGTTTGATTTATTTCACACGGCTATTGAATTTCCCGGATTCTTTTAGTTTCGCACTTACGGCGGTTTGCCTCATTATAATCTGACGTTCATATTTATTTCATGAATTTAGGCATTTTAAGTGTTAAGTGGCTTTATTGTGGTATATGATTTATTTCTCATAATTACTGAGTAGTCTAGGTATAACGATCCAGTATTTACAAAACTACATTTTAAAATTAGAATTAAGTTACTAGTCAAAAAAAATGCGATGAATTTTTAATGGGTTGCGCTCATTCTCTAAAAAATATCCATTATTCTCATCCTAGCACTAATAATTTCCACTTAAATAGCGTACTGTGTTTGACGGTTTTATTTTCATTGACGTAAGCGACAGCCGTCACAAGATTACAAAAAACGATTAAAATATATATATAAATAACTCTTAGTCCTCTGCCCCACTGGGTTGTCATGGCGACGTTGTCAGCTACGGTAACCAAACAATTCATACTCAGATGTATGGTAGCTCACTCACCTGGCGACGATTGGGCGACGTCAAAACGTAAGGGCAACGTCACTGGCGTCAACGCCATGGCGTCCCAGTGAGGCAGAGGCCTTAATTTTCTCAATATAAAATCCTCTGTTAAATGTCGCTTCAGTACTTCACTTAGTCCATAGCACTGGATAAAATTCAATTATATCAGCCATCATTTCTTTATTATGTAACTAAACAACTGCCATCATTGTGATATAATAAAATTTTACTCTATTAAACAAACCATAGCCGGAAGGTCGTATCTCCATTGTTATCGTTGTACAGAAAAGGGAGCCAATTTAAATTACGACGAATTTCGAGTCACTAGTTTTAACTTTAGTGAAAAGGGTAGACTTAAATAGTCTCTTAGTTTTGTACATACATTTTCATTGCTTAAAAGAAAATGAGTGCCTAACCAGCCCATTTTTTATAATTTTTTTAAATAATCCTGATAAGCTGATAGAAAAATCCACTCAAAAACTTCTATGGCAGACTAATTTTACTGCAGCTTACAAAATGGCCTCCACCCAATTTCATATTTAACAACTCTGTACTTACGTCATTCCTCTACGAGCTTATGGACCCCTATTCCCTAATTGGTGTGGGTGGGGTTCCGTCCAATAATGGTGTGAAAAATGTGGTATCTGTTGTGTACAATTATGTTATGCCATGTAATATTTATTAGGTTTTGGATGTGGGGTGCCGTAATGAATAAGGATCGTGATGTTAGTGGGATTGCATCAAATGAAATAATTATATTAAGAATAACTTAAATAATGATAGTTTTATAAGGTTCTTGGTAAAATGATTATACTAAACTATATAACTTTGACTAATGATAACGATACCTTTAGATTCAAATGGCGTATCCATCATTGATTTGTGTGGCGTTTACACCCTTTGAGTCTAAAGGTATCGATAAAGTAACAGTAAAAATGAAAATTAGAAGGGTCTCGATATTTGTTATTAATGCTAGCGTTAAATAATGTATATATTGTGGAGGTTGGAAATAACATTGATAGTAATACAACTTCCGCGCTAATGAGACGGACAGGCAAGTATTTTGTAAGTAGATTTAAATTAAAAATATCGATTGTCTCGTTCTAATTTTGTGAATAGAAAGTAGTTTTAAGTCAACTTTCATATAGAAAAGATCTCCAAAACGACTTGATATTTTTACTACTGCTTCTTCCTGAGTAACGCGATTAATGTATTTATTTATATTTTGTTCCGTATTCTTTTTTTGTAAGTGACAAAATATGGAAATCCTTTTCGTTATTAGGGGTCGTTATTTAACTAAGAGAAAGTTTTAAATTTTCTTAAATGATTAGCGTCTAATAAATATTAGGCAAAATAAATAGTTTAATATTAGAAACAAAAGTTGATAGTTCCTCATCCGAAATTACTATTTTATCCTTTAATATTATTGTGTCAGTAAAAATACCAAACGTGTAAATTAATTATGATAACCTAGATGTACTGTTTCTATTGTCGAATCAAAAGAGGGTTCATTACTTAATAGTTAATAAAGGCGTTGTATTAATCAACTGTAATTGCTATTTTGGTAAAAGGGTTAATAATGGTGTAATTGGTAGTAATTCTTATTAATTGTGTTTTAAAAATTAGTAAGGAAGAACAGAAATAAATTTTCTTTTCTAATGTTTCTCAATACATAATGGGAAAATATGTCGGCGTGATTGCAGAGTTAAAGTAAAATAACAATTAAACCTAATAAACTTTATACATTTTAGCTGAATAGTTTTTTATGTAAACATATCTACCTTGGCTTAGGTTATAAATAGGATTAATTTCACTTTATGTAACAGTGTTTCACTAACCGTTTTTTTTTTGTCTGTGGTGAAAACAAAAATAGAAATTAAGTTATCTTAAAAAAAAAAAGTAAACTAAGTAAGAAAAATTGGAATGTTTTTTATGAAGAATCTGTTTCTTTTGTCCATAGGACCCAGAAGTAGGAGGATGAAGAAACGCGCGGCCGCGACCCCAGAAGAGAAGAGACCGAGAACGGCTTTCAGTGCGGCGCAGCTTGCTAGACTAAAGGCAAATTACGACTTTCACTTATTGTCATCAATAAAAAATAAATATAAATACATAGATACATAGTAGCGCATAATTTTAGAAAGAAACAAAGAAAATAAATTTATTCGGTAGCATAGCTTAAAAAAAAAGAATAAAAAAACAAATTACATACAAAATACTAAAACTATGCCCCGAAATGGTCCCACCTCAGCATAATGCTGGCTCGGGAGCCAGCGCTGATATTCCGGCGAGACCATATGCGGCGCCACGGAGAGCTGCATGCAAGAACATTTTAGATGTCATTTTACACAAATCGAACTACTGTTCTCCTGGTAAAATCTGTAAAGCTTGTATTATCAGTATTAAATGACGATATATTTAATAGAAAGACAGACATAGACTTGTATACATACGAAACATATTTGAGCTGAGCCACAGATTATATAATACTATACTAAACCGGTCGCCAAATATAATATGGAGCAGGCTCAGTGATCTTTTAAATTACTGAAAACATGAAATTTAACGATATAGGCGGGTGACCTAAAATAATGCCGCCGTGATAGGTCACAGTACCAACGAAATCTGAATTATGGAACTGAATTAACAGACATTAGATTTTTCCCTTTCTTAAAAAAAATGACACGAAATTATCGACGACAACGTACAATAGATACCCAGAGCTACTCGTAGAGTTCTGACACCTCTTATCTGCTACCTTAAATTTTACTTCTACTACTCCTTTGACCCAGCAATCCAAAGTGTGTCTTGGCCTCCAATTACAGAATTAGCCCAACGGTATCTGGGTTGGCCCCCTCTCAGTTTACCCTAGAAGTCTTGGCCTCCAATGACAGAATCAGCCCAACGGTATCTGGGTTGGCCCCCCTCTCAGTTTACCCTAGAAGACTCTTTTGGCTGCAATTTAAATTTTTACTGTCCAATAAATATTCTTCATTGGGTCGACCCTGTTCTCTTCAAATCTAACCTCATTTTTGTCCACAGCACGAATTCGCGGAGAACCGCTACCTGACCGAGCGTCGACGCCAAGCCTTAGCAGCAGAGCTGGGTCTAGCTGAAGCACAGATCAAGATTTGGTTCCAGAACAAACGCGCTAAGATAAAGAAGGCCACTGGTCAGAGGAACCCTCTGGCCTTGCAGCTGATGGCCCAAGGCCTCTACAACCACAGCACTGCCACTGAGAGCGATGAAGATGAGGAAATTAGTGTCACGTAGAAGTATTCTAGATACTGCTGCGGTAGGAATCCCTGAAGGATTAGCTTGTTTCTTTGAATGGTATGTAGCTACAAGTAGATGACCTGTCAATATCAGATACAACACGAAATACGAATTTTGGCATGTCCTATTAGGACGCCGTTTAGGATTATGAATTCAAAACCTCAAAAAACGTTATCAAAATCTTTATTGTTTATCTGAGCTAAATAGTGTAGTCTCGTAATTCTTGTATTAGATTTAATTTGCTCATCACCGCCCAATGTTAAGCAGTTGATTGCGTACGACAGTTGTTTTCACGATTTTCTTAGCAGATTTGGAATTTGTAAGGTCTTCTATTGTGTGAAAATATTAGCTACTCTTAGTAACACATTACTGATTACTCATCTAATTAAGTCAGAATGGTGGTAAGGTTTACTGATAGTTCAAATTTGCTGAGGCTTTTTCCACTCAAAATATTTTTAAAAACACGAGTTTTGTCACGAAAACATTCTGAACCGTGACACAGGGATGAAGAATCCTTGTTCGAGGCTGAATGTTAAACTTTGTTTGTAAAGAGGATCTACCATACCAAAATTTAACGCCGCGTATATGCGTTTGCGTCAAGTTTTTTACAAACTTTCAGCAGCTTAAACGCGCCATCAGCGTATTTTAAGCTTTGGTCTGACCGATCCTTATGATTTAAGTTATGGTTTTAAATGCGTTTTATTTTACGGACACTTATAATAAAATCATATAGTAATAATTAGTGCTATTTAAAATGTTCCTGTATTTTACAATTAAAGTAAGAAAATTATTTATTTCTCTTCATAATTATGGCTTTGTGAATAATGGGCTTGTAATGTAAAATAATTGAAGTGTAGTAATAATAAGCCATTTTGATTATAATGTATAAGCAAAAAGAATTCGGTTTATTAGAATTTTTTGGTGCGACGTTTTGCTTGACACCAATACTAATATATGTACATATTAAAATCTTATACATAGTACTGATTGTCTGACTACTAAAGATATTTATGAATAACAAGCATAAAATAAAATAAAAAAAAACATATAGTAAAATGTTAAACTTACATAAAGCGTCTGATTTTCATATCAATGTCATAAATCAGAAAATTCATTAGTTATTGCATTTTACAATGACAATACATTCAATATTATTTTTAATATCAAGTGCCACACAGTTCAAGATAAGACTTTTAAGGTGCGTCCACACTTGTATCATTTGCTCGTATCCGATCACCGTGCCGTGGCATGACTGCGTATCGCGCTGCTTGGACGCTTACTGTCGGCGCGCCGAACATGCCGCACTCTTCCGATATAAGTGTGTGATACGCGTAGCAAATGGATTTCGAGCGATCGGATCGGCGCAACGTCTAAACGCGTGATCGTGACACGCGATCATGCCACTCGACGTTGATCTGATACGGGCAAATGATACAAATGTGGACGCACCGTTAGTAGTCAGACATTAGTTTTTAAGCTTAAGTTTAATGCATTAATAATTTTAATAGAAGCACTTACGATATAACTCGGTAATGATTTTGCCGTAACTCACAAAACACAAATAAAATAACCGGTTTTTAGTTAAATTTGTTTTTTTTTTCAAGCACTGTTTAACGAAGCACACAATTTTTGGCAAAAGATGCGATATGGTAACCAAATAGTTGTAAGATTCAGAAAATAGGTAAAATTATAGAAAATTAGTCAAACGTGTAACGCAAATAAGTAAAAATGAGAAATAATTGGTGACCCTCGGAAATAATGTAGTATAAGAGCGTAGCTATTATATGTACAATATTACATGTATAATTTAAAGCTGCGCGAAAATATGGGCTGTTTATTTATTAATGAGCGAATTCACCATGATAATCTTGAAATATTTTTATCTTTTACGATGTCTATATAGAAAAAGATAAAAATATTTTGTTTCAAAAATCTCTAGCACTTTTTGCGTTGATTGTATATTTAATTTTATAAATTTAGTCACTTTTCTTCCATTTTCGTTTGTAAATATTAATTTTTAATAATCTATTGGATGTTCGGTTTTGACTGTTTTAGTTTTAATTGTAAAAAGTAATAAATTATATTTATGGTTTTCAAATTAAACTTTGGTTTCATTTATTTATGAATACACTCGTCCTGTTTCTTTTATTACTTACTAGAGGGTGCCCGCAACGCCGTTCGTGGAGGAAAAGTAAAAATCTGGAGATACCCAGCTACCCGTGTACCAAAAATAGTTGAAATCCGCTTAGCCGATTTAGCGTGATGAACCCAAAACGACACATACAAACATACAATAATTTTATAAAAAATAAAAATAAAATCTATAGATTTTCCCGTGGCTTTGCTAGCGTGTCTGAAAATATTTTAATTTGACTGAGATAAAAGGGTTGATCAACTTTTTCGTGTTTTTATTCTGTCCCGTAACTCAGAAGAAAACAGTGAAAAAGTTACCTATAAAAAAGCTAATAATGTAAGCTATTTATGTACTGGCGAGATGGACCCTGGAAAAATTAACTTATAAAAACATTTTAAGAGTCCCCGGTAAGCTCGTTTCTCCATACAAACGTAGTTACACTCTCAATTTAAAACAACTTGCTAGTTTGCTAGGAAACTTTGCACTGAGAATAAGTTAAGGTATTTGCAGGCCTGTAATTAGTTTATGTAACTTCAGATATCATATAAAAAAAAATACAGCTAATTCAAGTGTTTCATTCAAAACTAGTTTTTGCTGTATTTCCTTTGTTTTATAAACTGGAGCTATATAAACTAATTACAAGCCTAGATATACCTCATGTTCTTGTATATACTAAGTTTCGTTACAATCCAACTCGTAGTTTTAAAATGAGAACGAAACTCCGATTGTATGGGAAGGTGAGATTCGGCCGAGCTCGCTGGGGACTCTTATTGGCAGGCGAGGTAGACACGAACAACACTCTAAGAAAGTATTCCTATTTCTACATACGCACAAAATATAAAAACCGGCCAAGTGCGAGTCGGACTCGCGCACCGAGGGTTTCGTACAAAATATATAGGTACTACAAATACAAATGGCCGCATCTATGAAAATCCAGTGTTAGCAGAGCCCTACTCCTAAGCAAAATGTACGCGGTGCTCGATCATTTTATATTGGTTATTGATATAGACAGACGTAAAATTATTCTGTTTTTAGTAATTGCATCTGTGAAAATTTCAACTGTCTAGTTATCGGTGAGCACGGTTCATGAGTTACGGCCTGGTCACAGACAGACAGACGGACAGCGGACTTACCCTTTGGGTACGGAACCCAAAAATCACCAAAGCAATGGTATATTCCAGCCATACTCAAAGCGTGCTCCGCGGACTCCTAAGTTTCTGTAAGGGAGGGATTCGTGATACCAAAGCTGATAAAAAAAAAATTGGCTGCAGAAGTTGTCTGTAATATTTCCTGAGTTTTTTTTCTGAATATTATTTTGCATTGTTGAATTGAATTTACGATACAGCGGTGAATCGGTGATGGATTTAAACAATACTGCCTTCGGCAATAATAAAATAATACCCATGAACTAATTGTTGATTATTTTAGGGCTCCGTATATTTTGCTTTGCAAAATGGTTCCGCAGCCAAAAGAGTGAGAACCGCTGCCATATCCCGTGGTTTAAATACTCTAAGTATTGACACTAGAGATAGGCCGACTATGGATTTTGCTGACTAGCCGACTAATCAGCGCTGAGGTGGCCGACTAATCGGCCGACTAGTCGAAAACGCCGATCATTGGTTTCAGAGGGGCTACTCCGAAACCCAAAAAACGAAGTTCGTACAGATCACAGGTACCTGTGATCTGTCGACAATTAAAAGGGTAGCATATTGTACAATATGCGACCCTTGAATGCCTCTTCGACTTAACGGTAAAATTTAAGCGTTATAAGACCTGTTGTCATGCATGGATCAGAGTATGCAATTCAGCCCAACGGCTGAAATGAGAATGTTGCGATGGATGTGTAGTGTGACGAGAATGGACAGAGTAAGAAATTAATATGTGAGAGGATCTCTGAAAGTAGCACCAATTACAGAAAAGGTACGAGCAACCCGTCTAGCGTGGTATAGTGTCAAGGTGTTAATCCTTCACGATGAATACGAGACAGTCAGGCCGTATGTAAAAGTAGTACGTATTTAAATTAGGAACGACAGCTGTCTCGTACCAGCTTTATGTCATTAGGACCTTAGTCTGTAAGAAACACTTGAATAGACAAGTTCTGATAAAAGTAGAAATTCCCATTTTATTTTATCCCACCATCTGAGCTCATCACCCACATTTGGTGGAGCGGCGTGGGTTATCCCCCACAATAGGCATGTGATGAGAAGAGATGAGGGTTTTTTTTTTGGCTATACCACAGATTTAGCCAGTGTCATGTCGATTTTGAAAAAATAATAAAAAATAAACCGCCAAAGCAAAATTTTATAGTTGCTAATCCTAGAAAAAAAAAGGATTAGGTGTTATATAACTGCTATCAAATTAATTTACAAAACACCTTATTAGAGAAACATTACATAACTACGTGGATATTAATTTAATTGTTAGTAATTATTTAAGTTATTAAGTTGACAGAAAGAGCCCTAGGCCAAAAAAAATCCTTTGTCTTTTTTTATTCGGATTAATTCTAAAATATGTGTCGGGAATGGAGTCTCAAGTTTGATCAGCTCCTTATAAAGCTCAGAATTATTGTACAGAGGGCAAGCAAGAAAAATATAAGATGAGAGTTATGTGACGAGAAAAGCGAGCATGAAAAGGTTATAGACGAAGAAGAACAATGAAAATTGGGTAGATTGTGTGAAAGATGATATCGAAAAGAAGAATCTAAACAACGAGATGACGGGCGAAGGAATTATGGAAAAATAACCCTAAAAACATGCGGCGTTGACCGCAAACAAAAGGGTAAAGGGCAAGAGAATGATGCTCTAGAACCTGTTCCATTTCTTTAGGGTACGATAGTGTGGTGTAGCTGAAAAGAAAAGTATCTCTCTCTTTCTGATATAAATAGTAGATACATTGTGCACCAAGGGCGGTAAGAAAGGGATTGCTAACGAGAGTCAATTAGAAGACCGAAGGCGGAAGGGCTTTCAATGACTCGAGTTTGTAATCCCGTTACTGCACGAGATACTCACAATCATCACATTTGAGAGAGAATATAAAAAAAAAAAAACATTAGACAAAAAATATATATTTTGAAACCAACAAACAAATTAATGGTACTCGCTAAAAGAGATTGTCAACTTTTATCAATATAGTCTTCCACAAAAATACTAAGAGCTGCCTTTAGTTTTTACTTGACAGGCCATACTGCCAGATTGTAACGATTTTCAAAATGAGAGTAAATAGAATAATTGCAAAACTCTGAACTCTGAAATGATAGTAAAATATAAATATACCTAATACACGTATAAGTTTTATACAGTAAAATTGGTTTGAAAATAGGAAATTAAATTTGGCTGATTTTAAACCTCCTTAGTTTGAAATGACGTACGTGTAGGTTCTATATTTTAAAACTAAATTCTAAACTCCCTCGGGAGTTATAAAAATCCATAACTCCATCGGGAAGTAAAACGGGCTATAGCTTCTCTATACGCCTGCGTGTAATAACACCCGTTACGAGCAAGTGTGATGAAAAGGATATAGTTACATGTATGGACACGCATGATTATGTACCTACCTCACCAAAACAAACGAATAGCAAATGAAAATAACAGCGTTCAACACATAATTACTCATTAAACAAGAAATGTTGACAAATCGCATGTTTTTTTGCCAATTTTCACCCCCGACCTCGAACTATAGATAGATCAAAGGGCTGCCTCCGTCGAAGTCCCGGGTTCTATTCCACGAACGCCACTTAAATCATGGCTGACTTATCGCCTGATTTACTGCTTTGTATGATTTATTCCAGTGAACATGAGGTGCTTAGTGCTTTGCGGTATGCGGTAGGTTTTGTTTGGTTTTGAAATGGATTTGAAAGGCAATCTACATATTGAGAATTGCCATTAACATACAAATGGTAGTAATTCATAATTAGCACTGTTTCAACTGTGAATAGTCGATGAACGATAATATATTTATCACATCTGAACCTTAACTGATGATGTTCAGGTAACACATATAATCGAAAAGTAACATACATTTCCATTCTTTGAATCTTGATACCTACTATAATAAACTTGTAAAAATTAAAGATATTTTCTAAAAAATAAATTATACGGCCTATTTGATTTTACTTTTGTACGTTGGTATGTGTCGTTATGGCTTCATCATTTCAATATAAAGTATCCTATAACCATTCTCAGATGGTTATAGGATACTATTTACTCGACTAAGTCAGCGTTGTCTAGTTATATTATAAAATCATAACCCTCTTTTCTTTTCTTCGGTGTAGTCCAGTAAAAAGTGTCATAAAACCATCTGTGGATGCCTAGCTACCCGAATGTCAAATTATGTGCCATTTTGAACTATCTGACGTAGGTTCCAGACTTCTAAGCAATAGTTCAAAATTACATTCAAATCTTTATTCTTATGATATAGTGGGCAAACGAGCAGACGGATCGCCTGATGGCAAGCGATGACTGTCGTCCATAGACACCTGCAATACCAGAGGAGTCACAAGTGCGTTGCCGGATCAGCAGGCATTTGATGTAAAACAACACGAAAGTGATGCGGAACTATCGGCCAAATTAAATATAAATATCAGGGACAAGCTTACATAAATTGACCTAGTCCCAAACGAAGTAAAGCTTGTACTAAGGGTACTAGGGGACGGTATACATAATATATAGATAAATTATAATACTTAAATACCTAGAAAACATCCAAGACCCAGGAACAAACATTCGTGCTCATCACACAAATACTTGCCTTGGCCGGGATTCAAACCCGGGACCGCTAGCTTTGTAGGCCGTTGTACAACCCACTAAGCCAAACGTTTCGTCTCAAAATGGCACAAAAAAATGCGTTCACAACGTTCCCAGGTGGACCGCTGTAAGGAGAACATGCTAAGCTGGGGCGCAAAGCAGCCCAGACACTCGATGTGCGTGTGTCACGACTCCCCAAACGACGGCGCACATATTGTCCTGCCCAGAAAACCCTCACACGTGTTCCGGGCAAGACCTACGAGACGCAACAGCGAGGGCGCTGAACGCCGCCATCATTCTGATCCTGCACCATACCATCGCCTAGAGAAGAAGAACGCTTAAATAGTGGTCCTGGCTGAGGCCTCCACTCCGTTTGTAGTCGGCTTCATCACTCATCTGAACTCCACAACGATTTCCTGCCCATTGTTACTAGAAACAGAATGGGTTTCCCACATCCCCCAAGCTAAAGATCGGTGAAACAGTCTCAACCTACTTTTACCGTCCTTGTGCCTTGCGCCCTCGACTCTTCCCTTATTTAAGTGGCTGTTTGTGGATTTGCTGGTAATTAGGCTTAGCCAGGCCTACTCAATATAAAGTCAGGTTCTAAAAATAGTCCTTCTGCGCTTTCCATCTTGTCTCAAAGTTATGATAATAATGAAGGCATCATCAATCATAATCATAAATCAGACTATATATATCCCACTGCTGGGCACAAGCCTCCTCTCTTGGATGAGAGGGAATGGGCGGTAGTCTCCACGCTGGCCCAGTGCAGATTGGAGGCTGAGAGATGTTTGCAGATTTGTTTACTATGTTTCACATTCCGCACACAAACTCCGAGAAACTCTATAGTACAGGCCGGATTCGAACTCACGACCTCCTGTTTGAAACTCGCTAAAACCGGCATACGCATCTGTATCTGAAAGAAAAGTCTGAAATTTTTCAACCGAATCCCATCCTATTATACTTAAACAGTCCAATGGTGCGTATCGGACGAAAATACACGTCGCCCATGTGTCACCCGTAGACGTCTCTAATTGGTCCCCAATTAGCTTTGGCGGCCATATTTCATAATATTTAACCGTGTAATGCCGGCCGCTAATGTGTAGCGTTTTGGGGTTAACTTGGAGTAAAATTAATTTCAGTGTAGCTGACGGTGAAAGTGAAAGGGTAAAAACGTTAGTTTAAGCTGGCTTAACTTTGATAAAATAAACAAATATGCCTTATTACACATCAAAGTAAATTTACAGAAATAACACATCTTTGAAAAATGTAAGACGAAGTCTATAAACTCTTATTGCTCAAGAGCGACCTCTTCCAAACAACCTTAGGGTAGTGAAGTTGATGTATATATACCAAATAATGAGTAGGTGATGCAAATCAACTACTGGATATATCCTGGACAGTCACTGGGGCATATAATCTCCGGTTCTCATCTTGCAATCGGCCAGTACCCTCAGAAATAACAGAACCAAGAAATCAAGATCACCAGCAACTTGCTCATCAATAAGGTCTTGTGGGGTCCGAGGTGCCATACTACAAGTATGCGCCGAAGCCAGTCATTGAAAATGGTCTTGCCATTCTCTATTGCGATCGATCTACTATCACGGAATAGGACTATCGATATCGTAGCCAATAACCTTGATATCGTGTAGGTAAATCAATCCAAGCGCCGGGCAATTCTCATCGAAATCATCATCCCACATGATGAGAACCTCGTGATGTTTACCCGAGAAAATCTTTTCTAAGTGCGTCAACGCCGCACCGTCAACGTCTCCTGAAACTCGCGAAAGCCGAGAAGGACAAACTCAGCAAGTGACTTGGCTCACAAGTTGACCGTGTTGTATGTTGATTCGACGATAGTCATTTCGGCGAACGGTCTTATAAAGAAGAGTCGCGACCGAAATCTGGCTGCATCAAGGATGAGATACAGAAGACAATAGAAGACAAGGCGCGCACCATCAGGAGGTCTCTTTCTATGCTCCCTATAATCACCGGTAGCTCGAGCCCAGCTTTCCTGAGGCAGCACCCCCTAGGTTGGGTTTGATAGGAACTATTTGAAGGTCACTGAGTTAAAAATATATTTTTGTACATTTTTTGTGTTGTTGGTTGTTGTGGTTTCATCGCGCTAAAACAGGGCTTAACTGATTTCGATTATTTTAGCTACACGGGTAGCTAGGTATAGGTATCCACTGGGTATCCACAGATGGTTATAGGCTACTTTTTACCCGACTACGCTGGGTTGTGACTTTTCTTCCTCCGGACAACGACAAATTACAAACACAAAAAATAAAAACTTAATTTGACTCAGTGACCCCTAGTATCACTTATAATTTTTCAAATATCTTCAATGTACAGACATTTCATTCTGACAACTTCATAAAAGTATAGATATTCGCAGTAGTATTTGTATTTAATTTTATTTGTAATATACGAGTACCTTTAAGGTAAGAAAAGAATAATAAAGAAAAATATTATCTACACAATTTTTAACAAAATCGTTTTTAAAGTACATATTTTTTTTATAACTTTTTAATATTATAGATGTCGATGCATTCAAATATAACGGATATTTATAATCCATACTTACCCGCGCCGCTGACGCGTTCTGTCCTTAACCATTAATTATCGGTTGTATGTCTGTCTGTGGGCCGTTATCGGGTACTTAATATATCTCTTAGCACGTGGTAAAGTTAACTAAACGTGTGCTTACTGAAGCTGAAAAGTCGTAACTCTTATCCCGTAAGCCACCTACAAGGATACTCTATTAATAAGATTGGTATTAACTAGAGAAGTCCTCAACTTTGGTCGCGATAGGAAGAGAATGTTACCCTACCCGTGTACCAAAAATGGCCGTTTTGCGTAATGTAGATGCATGATGATGTTCAAAAAAATACTTGCCAAGTGGGAGTCGGACTTGCGAATCGAGGATTCCGTACAAAATTTACGCTAAAAACCAGAGGGGCTACTCCGAAATCCGAAAAACCAAGTCCGTATGGCGCCATTCCGCTTGCTCAAATACAGCATAACTTGAGAGCGACCGGGACAGCACGTTACGAACTTCGATTTTTGAGTTTCGCAGTAACCCTACTGATTTATGTAAATCCAGGTTAAACAGAGCCCTACTCCTGAGCAAAATTTACGCGGTGTGGGGTCGTTTTATATTGGTTACTGACATAGACATAAAAAAAATATCTATTCTAATTGGAGGTCACTAAATCGATTTATTTAATGTATGTTTGTATGTATCGTTGTGGTTTCATCACGCCAAAGGGCTAAACAGATTTCATCTATTTTTGGTATACGTAGCTGGTCATCTATATATGGTATAGACAGGATACTTTTTATCCGACTAAGCTCAAGAAAAAAAATGGCTTATAATTGTTTTGTCCATCACTGAAGAAGTAGCGCGCCATTTTCTAATAAGAAATAATAAGTAAATAAATGTGAAAAATTAAAAAAAAATACTTGTCATAAATAAGTAACTTTACCTGCAACAAGTTCACAATTGTGGACTTCAAAGAGAATAAGTAATTTCTTGGTAAATATTTGCTAACAATATTACATTTACGATACAAATGTTTTGCGATTCCCTTAAAAAATTGGCCTTATCAAAAAATACCTCAATTGACCTCAATCGTTAAGAAAGGATTTTTGGAAAAGTAGCCATACTAGTTATTCAAGTATGGAACTTTTATCGAAAACATTTTTTTTTTTTATGGATGGTCACCGATTACTCAGACTATTTGACCGATATTAAATTTTTTTTTTTGGTTTTATAGAAGGTACTTTCTAGTTGGTCCCATTTAATTTTGGTGAAGATATGATGATGGAATCCATGAGAAATTGAAGGAACTCCTCAAATATTGTAGGCATACATATAGCGATTTTGGTATTATAAGAAACATAATAAGCATTTGCATTCACAAAGTGTAAATTGGTGAAGTGGAACTGATGCAGAAGACCACAGAATGCCATCGGAACTCCTCAATGATAAATGATTTACGGGTGGCGACAAAATATCTTGATTAATTTAGCTAAGCAACTTCATGGTCACAAACTTAAATGTTCCTGATGAGAATGGTACCATCGAATTGATTTGATGATGGAGCCGGAAGGTAGGCACCAGATCTATGTAATAAAATAATGTACCCTAGCCGTGTTTGGGCTTGTTCGAATCGTCACGAGATACACTTTTAAGTTACGATTAACTAAAAAGTGTAAAATAAATAAACTTTTAAACAAAAAAATAAAACCGACTCCAAAAAAAACTAAAAAGTAAAAAATAACGCTATAATTCAGTTTCTTCAAATTACTTACAAGTAACCGTTTGTATACTCGATCTATACAGTATATACAATTAATGTTATTTTGGAGTCGGTGCCATCGTACAATGTAAAATATTTTACACATTCTTTATATGGCACCGACGCCAAAATAAGATTAATTGTATATACTGTATAGATTGAGTATACAAACGGTTACTTGTAAGTAATTTGAAGAAACTGAATTATAGCGTTATTTTTTACTGTTTAGTTTTTTTGGAGTCGGTTTTATTTTTTTGTTTAAAAGTTTTTATCAATCGCTAGAAGGTGCATGCAATGTCGTTCGCGAAGGGAAAAAGTGATTACCAGCCCCTATTTTTTTCCTCAGCGGAGTCGGCTAAAACGTCTCCTATATCCATCTGTGGATACCCAGCTACCCTTGTACCAAAGATAGTTAAAATCTGATTAGCCGATTTGGCGTGATGAAGCCACAGCGACACATACAAACATAAAAATTAAACATTTTACGATTCAGTGACCTCCAAATAGTCCGTTACAATCTTTTTTTTTTATATCTCCAATGTACAGACATTCCATTTTCACAACTTTATAAGATATCTAAGTGCTTGATTGTTTTTGTATGGAGCATTTAACACCGCGTCAATCGATATGCTAATAATAGCACACTTACTATGATTAATGTCTGGCGCTGAAAGATTTACTTACTGCCCGTGTGTTTATAATTTACTCTATATTTATTTATATAATATCTACATCAATTTACTAGAAAGCGGACGTTATTGTTATTTTTTAAAATGAAGGAAGTCAAATAAAACTATTTATTTATATATTGGCATAGTGAGGTCACGCATAGCGTCCTTCAGGAACCGCATCCTCTCATCTGAGAATGAGATCCTCAGAACCTTGTCCGAGCGCCTGGACTGCCAAATGTTGAAGGGCTGGCTGACTGTGCACCGTGATAAAAATAAGAAGTGAATGTATTGTGATTGTCCAGTTTTTACTTTTTATTTTATTTTTACAGGATTTTATTTCATTTTGTTCTACTTGTGTGTGTGTATGTATCATTGATATGGGTCTTATTTACCTTAAATAAATAACATTATTATTGTGTATGTCGCACCCGCTCACGGGACAATATCATGCTGCCGGTATCATGGGACACGCACAGAGACAACACTCGCCAGATGCAAGAACTATTGGAGAGTGATGAAATCAAAATATTCTGGGTTATGGGATTGAAATGATGGACTAAATACTGGGCTATTGCTTGAGACAATCGGACGTCTACCAGGAAAAGTGTCCCATGGCTAAAGCCACTGGTAGACGATGACTTGCCCACCGCTAGATGGGCCCCCGTAAATAGCGACACATATAGTGGCCTGAGGGCAACATCGGTGCGGAGGGCTAAGGGTGGAGAGGTGTCACTACCGAACTTAGACTAGTTAGTGGCGAGTTGGCTTCGGTAGACTTTCTACCGAAGCCAACTCGCCACTAACGTTCCACATCCACCCTCGAGCCGCAGCTCTAGCGACTCCACTCTGACCGGCCGGTTAAGGCAAGCCAGAGGTGGGGGTCCTGACCCATCACCTTCCGTCAGGGTCCCCCAGGAGCACTCAGGTACGTGGGGTCGCTACTCCCCAACAGCTCGCCACAAGCTGCCCTGCGTTGACTGATTGCCCCGGTGAACCAGCGGGCGGTGGGGTCGCCACATCCCTACGCCTTATTATTATTGTTATTATTATTATATTATTTGAGCTCCCCCTGAGGTGTTTCCGGAGCGCTATAACATGGGATTCTTCAAGAAGCGAGTTAACAGGGCTCTTAAAGGTTGGCGACGTAATAGGTGACTCCTCCGGTGTTGCACATATCCATGGGTGACGATAACCACTTTTCATCAGGTGGCTCGTCAGCCCTTTGGCCACTTAGTACATTAAACTGGAAATTAGTGATAGTTTATTTATTTATTTATTTAAACTTTATTGCTCAAAACAAAAGTAAGTACAAATGGCGAACTTAATGCCAAAAGGCATTCTCTACCAGTCAACCATAGGGCCAAACAGAGAAGCATGAAAATGGTGCAGTGGGGAAAAACATTCAGTACTGAGAGCGTTAGGACACACAAGCAAATAATGCATACATAATTGCTTATACCTATACTATATATGGTATACAATATATATATATATTACATATAAATAATAAATACAAAATATACCAGCTACTGCATGGAAGATGGACGCTACTTGAGTTCTTGTTCCAGCAGATGCCTACGTAGCATAATCGCTAAAACCGATGAAAATATTAAGTAGAAATTTGTATTTATTTTGACAACTAATATTACAATTGATATAGTTCATAAACTAATCAAAAGATTTGATTCAAAACACATTTCCAACGACTCGTTTTATAATCCAGATGCGTAAGTCAAATAGCGTGTGCGATCAAATATCTAACGAATTGCGAGTTTGGCAATACGAAAGTGATATCACTGTAAATTTTGAGCCACTAGAATACCAAAATAGTCCTATCTCATTGTTATTGGATTGGTATTGTATATCTATTTGCAAAGCGCAAAGTCGAATGTGACCCCAGCAGTTATATAGTTTTACCTGGAATTTATTCCGAAATTAATGGAACTTTAACAGGTTGTTTGGGGATTCACTAGGACAGTGGCGTGCGGTCCATATAGGCACAAAGGCACTACCTACCCTGAACGACCATGGCTCCATACAGGCGTAGAGAAACTGCCTACCCTGAAGCCCTGAACGACCATGGCTTCATATAGGCGTAGAGAAACTGCCTACCCTGAAGCCCTGAACGACCATAGCTTCATATAGGCACAGATAAACTGCCTTTCTTGGGCAAGAACCTGCGCACGGCACTGACTAGGAAGTCTATAGGCACAAAATTCGCCACCTCGAGGTCCCGTGCTTACTTGGAGGTGAGGTTTTAAATATATCGTCGTCTAGGACTCTTAACACAATCCTTATTGAGCTTACCACGATACTACTTCGATTTGTGTAAAATTGTCCCTCTAATATTTATTTATTTATTTTTACACCAATGCATATACGTCTATAGATTATTTTTGAGTTCCTTCGATTCCTCGTGCACCCCAACAGTAGACCTTAATCAAAATTATATTACAGCAAATTAATACCTGCCTTTAGTAAAAATATTTTCAAGATTGGCCAAACCGTTTTCGAGCAATCTGGGAACATCCATACAAAAAAAAAACAGATAAAAATGTTCTGAGAACCCTCCTCCATTTTGGAAGTCGGTTAAAAAAGGGTTAATTTTTCTCCTCCACAGACAAATTCGTAGACACTTTCTAGTTATAAATGATATAAATTGTTTTACGATGACAGATTTACTTACTGCTGGCTTATTTGTAAACTTTATAATATTCGACGCACGCGCAGATAGAGTGCTCAATATGTATTGATGTTACGTGTTTCGATTTAGGTATTTATTTATTACTGGATGGTGCCCACAAATTCGTCCACGCAGGAGAAAAAGTCATAACCTTTTTTTTCTTCAGCGTAGTCGGGTAAAAAGTATCCTAATACCATCTGGGGATATCTAGCTACAGTACCTACCCGTGTGCCAAAAATAGTTGAAATACGTTTAGCCGATTTGGCGTGATAAAGTCATAACAACACATACAAACATACAAAAATCCAAAAAATATATATTTCGATTTAGTGATCTAAAAATAAAGGGTAAAGGACTATTCGGAAATAGTCCTTTTCAATCTCTTTTTTTTAATATTTTTAATGTTTCACTTTTATAAATTTATAACAGTATAGATTAGGGCTTTCGTGCGCGTGGCGTAGGTACTATTTTATAAAAAACAATTCTCAAACCGATTTTCTTGGACCATAGCTAAGAACACTCCCAGTGAAGCCAGCTTTCTTCAGAAAAAATGATCCTAAACCTTGTTTTAATGAAATAATGATCTTTATTCTGTAAGTAGGCCGCAAGGGCACTTTTACAAGTCTGACTCTACGGCGTTTCCCAAGAGGAGACCACTGAAGAGAAGAAAGCCGAAACAAACTCAACAGTCAGTAGTTTTTTCGAAATAACTCTTACATCTAATACAATATTTGTACTTAGCCTGTCCTAAATATATGTTTTTAGTATAAACTCAATGCGTAGTTCTTCAAGAAAACATATCAAATCTTATGAAAGTATTTAAAATATACCATATAAAAAAGCAAAATAATGATTTTTTATTTATAACAACTTACATACGTTTGATATGCCACATTATAAGAACCGTGTCCCGGTAAAAGTAAATTATTTGGCTTCTGTTTTGGGCCATGCATTTTTGTCTGTTAAATAGTCCTCTACCCAATAATTTGCTTTGTACTTTTTGAGAGCTGGAAACGGTAATTTTAAAGCATCATCTGGTAGCTTATTATAAAAATGTATACATTGGCCTACGAATGATTTGGCTTCTTTACGAACTTTTACGTCGGAGGTTAAAAATTAATCACCAAGAGAGGACTGCACGTCCGTTTATGCCACGGACGTCCACAGCTGAATATCAAGGTCTTCCCCATAGTTAGCCACAGGTCCCCACGACCATTACGAGGTCATCCGTCCACCAAGTGAGGGCCGTCCCACGCTGCGCTTTCCTATACGTGGTCGCCACTCCAGGACTGTACTGCCCCAACGGCCATCCATTCTCCGGGCTACATGGCCCGCCCATTGCCTCTTCAACGACGTAACCCTGTGAGCTATTTCGGTTACTTTGGTTCTTCAGACACAAAGAAGGCGCGTCTGTAAAAGTTAAACGGAAGGATAGTAACGAATGAAACAAACTCGCTACAGTTTCCAAATTATCACTAATCATGGCTGCCGATGTATGCCGACCGCTCACGATGTTTGCCGAAGCCTACCGACGTGTAACCAACATGATCGTGCTAAAATCTACGAATAATATTGACTTACATGAGAAACAAATTTAAAACTGCGGTCGCGTTGCTAACGACACGTAAGAAAACTCGAGTCTCTCAACAGCAAATTTAAATTGGTAAATTTGTCACAATCACAAATATAACAATGCAGTTGAAATTTGAAATGTTTCATAGTAAATGTATGGGATTTTAGGTTTTGGGAAGAAAAAATAACGTGGTTTTGAAATAAGTAAGGTTAAATGTTGTTTTAAACAATAATTGCGCATTGTTTTAATGTTTATTGTAATTAGAACAATGAGGAGTGTGTGGAGAAGTGATTTTTAGTCAAATATGTCGGTCATGACTTATGATTGACTGGGGCAGTTTTTATATTGACCCTAATGCAGTTGCCAGCATCAATATCTGCCATAACAAAGCGGGCGAAAATATCTGACACGTTCTAACAGCTAACAGCCCTAGAGTCGTGTCAGATATTTAAACACGCTTTGTTGTGGCAGATATTAGTGCTAGTGACGGTACTATACAATAAAAAAAAACTGTTTATTACGTTTATTACCAAAAACACAACATAGGTATATTAGACAATAACTACAATTAAACATCTTAAAATACTCTTAAACTAACAGAAGGTTTTGGTAATAGGTACCAGTCTCAGCGTATGCCGGGCTATTGGCCAAGCGCTGGTTTTTCAGACTGGTTTTTAATAATCAAAATTCAAAATAAAAACTGATCTTACTCGTCAGAGCTATTACTAAGTGAATATTACAAAAGCGAATAATGTAAAGCAAAAACCTAGACTTCTTTAAAATGACCAAAATAGAGATCTTATAACTACTTAATATTTTTTTGCAATATAGGTAAATAAACGATATGTAAAGCTTCCATTTACGTCGAAATTAATTGAATTTAAAAAAGACCAGGGGGGTTATTGCCTGTCGTAATTTGGCAATTGGTATCCGAACTGTCATAGTCATAGCCCATACAAAATCATGACACATGGTTCTGATTCCGATCGTCAAACGCGTGAGGCAATAAGTAGAAGGGCTGGTGAGGAGTACCAGTACCCGTAGATCGTGTATACTAATATGCAAATTGCGGAAACTTTCCTAAACATAATTAAATCTTAAGTCTAGCGTTAACTTACATGTTTATAAGACCATCAGACCGCCTCTGCTGGGGGTACACAGTGGGATACAGACGTGAGGATACCTTTATGTAGGTATGTATGTATGAATGTAAATAGAAAAAAAATCTTTTCAATTACGCCAAACTTGAAGTTTTCGCAAACAAGTGTAAATAAATCCTCATAAAACGATATTCTGCGGCACAACGCGAACACGTGTCTAATAGGTTTTCTAATAGGAATGCGGCGGGAAAACGTGTAAATGTAGCCCAAGTGGAGCGACCACACACGACGAGGCGCGTGCGCAGTGTGGATACGCCCAACATTATATTTTTTTAAGTTAGAAGAACATTTAGAAAAAAGATGGTACTGTCGCTTAATTCAAATTAAATTAAAACACAAAAGAAAAAAAACACACCATTTAATTTTGATAAGGTTTGCAGAAACCCGACGTCTATAAGAAAACCGAAAATAACTCCACAATGGACAACATATTTTTACCCCCTAATTTTATCGAACTATTAGTAATAGTATTCGCAACGGGGTTAAAGCACAGACTAATAAGAGATACTACGTATCAGACTGCCAACTCAGAAACAAATATTATTTGCACTAGGCAACTATATTTAATCTGTACGATTAGTGTTAACTGACGTTCATTTTTTTTCTATTCGAGATTGCAATTTGGCAAGGGATCGTAACGTATTCAGCCAAAGTGGTCTAGGTTCATTGAATGAGGTCTAATATTTAGAATGAATAGTTCCCGGCACGTAAATTTAAACACGTAACTTCAGTAATTGTATTTACGTGATCAAATTATATGCTGAGAATTATACCTCAGTGGCAAAAAAATAAAACACACATTATTTGTTAACTGATTTATTATTCAATTTCTTTTTAAATTTGTCGTAAGCTATCTTCCGTATTGCAAGTAATACGTCTGTCCACTTTAATATTTTGTTGGTTGTGTTGTACCAATTCATAATTGTAAATCGGACAGTCAGAGCAATGAAATGACTGAGAATAGTTTTGTGCTCGGCGCAGTCAAATCATCAAAATGAATTCTTGCACATAATGTTTGCTAGTTCTGCGGACAATAATTTTGCATGATCATCACGATTTAAACACTTCAACCACTAAATATTTTCTCAGAGCACGGGAAATGGTGTAAAATAGCGTCCTCTCGCAAAGTTCTACAAACACAGCACTGTTAAAACATTTTGCAAAAAGCAAGACAGGATAAACACAAGGACATCACTCGATAACACTTTACTGTGACAGTGACAGAATGAATTTCGATAAATAATATATAGATGACAAGACGAGTGTATTGACAACCCAACAGCTAATCACAGCAGAGAAAAACGTCAGTCAAGATTAAAAACAACATGGCGCTAACGTACGCGTTTTGTTATACGAAGATTATCAGCTGTGGGTTAAAGCTTGGCAATCTAAACTATTATTCTAACTTAAAGCTCATGCGCAAGAAAGTTGGTTCTCCTATAAGAGAGCGTTCAAGTATATCGTAACGCAATTTTTGGAGTTTTTGACCCTCCCCCCCATGTAACGCACCGTAAAGTTTTTCTGTAGTGTACGTGTCTTGTATAAACCGCTACTTAGTTTAGTATTAAAATAATGAAAGTATATATTTTTAGGGGGGGCACTCTATACATGTAACCGAAACTAAATAAAAAAAAAACAATGAATATCAATGTGTGGCACATATTTCGACAGGTCCTTTAATAATAAGTGGAGGTTCCTAAAAAAAAAAAAATGAGAATATTTTCGGAAATAATCGCTCCGAAAGTTGCATAAATCGTATCCCCCCCTCTATCACAAAGATAAAGCTTAATAAATACTTTCAACGAAAATTGTTTTCAACGTGATCAAATATTACATTTTTGAGTTATTGCCAAAAAACTACGCTTCTCAGATAAAGGACCTAAGTGCCGTCGAGATACGGTCTTTTGCTAGTGCACTTTTTGATATCGTATTTTATTCATCTGTAATGCATTTTTTTGTATGAACGGTTGCGGAACCCTACACTGAGCATGGTCCGACATGCTCTAAGCCGATTTTTTTATTGAAGTCTAAAATAAGCTTCTCAATATTCTCAAGCCGCAGCCTCCCTATGTATCTCGTTTCACCGGGAGCTATAAACGGACATTAATAATAACAATCCACGCGGGCGGCGTCTCGTGGTACGGGGGACCGAGAATTCGTGGTACAAGGCACTGAGAATTTCGAGGTACAGGGGAGTACGACTATCATGGTGCAAGGGACATAGTGCTCTCATAATTTTAGTAATTCGAAGCGTCTAGTAAAGAACATCCTTCTTTACGAGGGTAAGATGCCCACGTAAAGAAGGATTTTAAGGGTCACTCGCGCAGTCCACAGTTAACGAATTTAACTCCGAGCAAGGACCATTAAAAGAAGAGAACTGACTATCTCCATACAAAAAGCCGTTCCCCGGTATATGTACAACGCCATCTATGAATAAGAATTATTATTTACAATTATTCAACTTTGCAAGCGTGACACATTACTTAAATGTTACGATTTATTTATTATTAGCTATTTGCGAATTAATCAAATCAAACCAAATCAAAATATCCTTTATTTAAGTAGGCCTAGATACAAGCACTTTCGAATTGTCAGTTCCATTGAGAGAAGTTTTTGCTGGTTAATTGTTACTATACTATGTTTCTTTATTCAATTTTAACATCGTTGAATGTTTAGTGTTAAAGTGCCATCTAGTTTTTGCTAGAATATCTCCTTCCGATCCGAACGCGATCCAAAGTATGCCAACTGTCTGATTTTAACTCCTATCAGGTTCATACCAGAACTGTCAGATTAACTTTAGGTTAAGTCTTAACTCTAGGTTAAGATTTTGGTGCAAGCCCGCTTAAGATAGGTATGAAAATAGAATCTGAGAATTTGTGGACTCAAGGGTTCTGAAGTGAGCTCGAATAAAGGTCGGTAATAGATTGAAATAAAAATAGCAAATAAAGCCATAATTGACAATTCTGATAGAGGTGCAGCGTTCGTGATAGTATCCTTGTAAACTAAGAAATAATTCAAAATATAAGAAATGAAAAATTATGTTGTCTGCGTGTACCTTTGATGTAGAAACTTTCATCCCTGATTTCATCCCCTTCGGTGTAGTTTTTATCAAAAAATAATTCTTTGTCCACCTCTAAGTATCACAGTAGGTGCGTTGTCTGTCTATAGTCATGTTATATAAGAGGTAATATTTAATATTTAACTTTCTTTCCCAAATTCATCCCTTTCGGTGTAACTTTTTTTTATACTTCTTAGTTCCCCTCTAAGAAACACAGTATATTTTTGTTTTGTTATGTAAATAAGAAGGTATAGATTTACTTTTTTAGTCCCAATTGATAAGAATCTAAGTTTTTTTGTGGAATTTCACTGAAGGATGTGGTTGTGTGATTCGAGCCCAAACCCTCCAACTAGAAACTGAAGAAGTTTTTTTGAGCTCTTGACCAGATTTTCGGTCCACCTTCTTAGGATCTCTGCATCATCCAGTGAAGAAAGATATTAGATCTTCAAGATCGTTCCATCCTTTGGCCCGGTGGCCCAAAAACAATCATATCTAATCTAAATAAGGTGAACCGGGACCATTGCGACTGTGGGATAAATGCGTCTTTCAAAGATTTCTTAAAATCCGTACACTTTGTAGCCATCCTTACCCTCCATTCCTAAAACTTGGCAGTATAAGTATATAAAAAAGTGAGCAGGGATAGTGGCAAAATGACGCGTTTTTATGTTATTGTCAAAAGACGCATTTGTCCCGGTTGACATTACCTAAAAATGACAAAATGGATGCAGACCAAAAAGATGCAGTAGTCTAGTTTTCAATCGGAATATGGAAATTTTTGGCTCATTTTACGAAAGCAAAAATATATCTAGAACATTTTATATAAATTTTCATCGTCCATTTCGTTACCTTTCGACAGTATGAATAGTAATAAAACTGACCCGTAATTTTCTTATCTATCAGCATTCGCGATGTGGTGCTGGAGGAGAATGGAAAGTATCAACTGGACAGAGAAAAATGTAAAGATGTACTAAGATGTATTAAAATTATTGTGTTTTAAATACTCCGCTACCCAAAAGTTGTCAAAAGATCGCTATTTAGCGACGAGACCGCCTGTTGCTTACCTCCATTTAATTGTGACTTTCTGCTTCTGTATTTCTGTGTGTTTGAGGTGTGCAATAAAGAATATTTGTAAGTATTGTAATAATGTTAGAGGAGAAAGATGTCTGTTAAGAAATTGTAATCAGAAGAGGGAAGATGATAGGGCACTTGATACGACACGACGGGTTATTTTATTATTTATTATTTAAACTTTATTGCACAAAATAAAAGTAAGTACATTTGTACTTAATGCCAAATAGCAGTCTCTACAAATGGTTCAACGGGAAAAATCATTCAGTACTGATACCGTTAGGACACAAGCAAATAATGCTTTCTTCATTTTGTGATATAGATACAAGTCAAAGCGCAAAGAAAAATACGATCGACTGTTCAGTGCTCGCTCGTGGAGGGGTGACACGCTCGACGCGTAATCGAGACCTACCGGGTTCCAATCCTGGTGTGAACACGTGTGAGAGCAATCGTATTTTTCGCAAATTATCACTCATTTAAAGGTTTCCGCAATTATCACTCATTTAAAAGGTGAACACGCTGGATGAAACTGCAAAGCTTCGGAAACGTCAGGAACTCAAATGAGATAATATCCGCGATATAATCCGTTTAAATTGTTTTATTCTCCTTTCACGTTTACTTATATTCTTTTGTGGTTACCGGTTACCATAAGAAGCATTTTCTTTCATGTTTTTATATTACAAATAATGGTAAAAGTAATGTTTATGCCGCGGTTTTCACCGCTTCAGCTTCCTAACCGCATCAATCAAATTATCGAACATAAGAGCGATTAAAAGAACTCTCCAATAGAGTGCGTTAAACAAACATCAGGGAGTATACGGGGTTTGATCTCGGACCGGACCGCGGCGGATTTTAAATAAATTAAAACAGCTTCTGCAATCGGTAATATATTTTTAATGTTTTTTGTACAACTTCTGCTCGCGACTACGTCTGCCTTAAATTCGTTTATCGCGGATAAGGGTATTTTTCCGGGATAAAAAGTAGCCTATGTCCTTCCCCGGGACTCAAACTATCTCCATACCAAATTCATCCAAATCGGTTCAGCGGTTTAAGCGTGAAGAGGTAGCAGACAGACAGATAGACAGACACACTTTCGCATTTATAATATTAGTATGGATAGTATGGATTACTAATGGATGCCCGCAACTTCTTTCGCGGAGGAGAACAAATCATAACCCCTCTTTTTTCTTCAGCGTAATCGCATAAAATGTATCCTATCAACCATCTGTGGATACTCAGCTACCCGTGTATCAAAAATTGGGAAAACCGTTTAGCCGTTTTTGCGTGATGAAGCCACAAGGACTAGGAATGTTGTTCGGTTCCAGTCACCTGGAGTTTACAAGATTTATTGCAGTCGCGGGAGTTCTTATATTGGACAGACGAAGAGCACTATTGCTGAAAGAGTCAAGGGCCATATCGCAGCTGCTAAGAATCGCCAGGTGTGTACGTGTATTGTGGATCTAGTATGTGGGTAGCATGAGATTAAGATTATTTTTATTAAATCAGTCTTAGCTGAACGCTTGTGTTTGACTCGCGCACCCCACCACTCTGACATGGCGCAGTCGGTAGGATACGAACCTACGCTCCCAAAGGGAATCTGATTTCCAATCAGAAAACGAGTCCATTATTGCCGAACATTTACTAGAATCATGAGCAAACCACTGGATTAATCTTCATAATCCCAAGATCCTATCTAGGGAACGTAATTACTACAGTAGAATCGTACGTGAAGCAAATTAAGAAACACCCAAATTTCAACCAGGAAGACGGTTTCAAACTTCCATCTTCGTGGAATCCAGTTATTAGTCAATTTAAACAGCATCAAACATCATCCGATAAATTGCCAGATGTCGTGAGTATCGTGTGTCGGTATAGTATAGTGAGAACATTAGTGTTCAAATGAATAATCAAGACCAAGCGCGGGTAGATCGGAAAACTCGCGCGGCTAGAAGATGTTGATACCCGCCTCTCCAGTTCCTTCGAGACCATGGACGTAACGCGACGTCCGAAACGTTGAAGAATTACCAACGAAAGATAATTAAACAAGTGATATTTATGCGCGATTAAGCCCCATTTTTTGTGTTGTGATAATAACGTGTCTACATTTTTCCCGAAAGTGCACCCGTGTGTACACGTGCCCCTTACATCGCACAATCGTTGGTCGAGATCAAAAATGTATTGGCACTGCGACTGCGGCCGAAGCGAGTTGGTACTTGCGGGAGCGTGATTTGTATGGAATTTTGATACTTGAATACGTTCTATTGCGAAAATAAACTAAACTTGGCTATTTTAAACACTTTTTCATGGTTCGGCACTCAATTGGCACCGCTATGCTGTATATCGATACTACGAGTATTAAAAAGTTAAAATTTTTTTGCACATTGAAGACATTTTCGAAAAAATAAGTGATACGGAGTATTTACAGGTCACTGAACCAGATTTATGTTTATGTGTTGTTGAAGCTTCATCACGCCTAAACGGCTAAAAAGAATTCAACTATTTTTGGTATACGGGTAGGGGTATAGGGCATACCCAGATGATTATAGAATACTTTTTACTCAACTACACTGAAGAAAAAAAAAGGGTTATGACTTTTTTCTTCTCCGCTGACGAAGTCGCGGGCACCACCATCTAAATATACTATTAAAAAGTTGTAAAATGAAATGTCTGTACATTAAAGATGTTTTAAAAAAATAAAAAAAAGCTAGAAGGTGCAATATCGTTCGCGGAAGAGAAAAAAGTCATAACTCACTTTTTGCGTCCGCGTAGTTGGGTAAGAGTATCCTATAACCATTTGTAGATTGCACAACTACCCGTGTATCAAAAAATTTTGAAATCCGTTAAGCCGGTTTGACGTGATGAACCCGCGACGACACACACAAACATACACAAAATAAAAAATAAAATATTTTTTCATTCAATGATCCTCAAATAGAGACCACAGACATTTCAATTTAACAACTTTATACTTAGTACATAAGTATTCAATAGGAACTTTCTGCACAAGCGGCCGTAGATTTTACATGCGATTCAACGCTTCCTTGTTCAGCTTACTTTGATAATCTCTTATTTAGGAATATTCGCAATTTAAAGTTTTTTGTAAGACTAAAGCCAAAAATAGCTAACTAGCATGTGTGACTAAATAGATAATAAAAATAGACAATACACGTGTGAGAGTTCCTTCACATTTATAAAAACCGCCAATTAAAATACCCCGTAGCAGAAAGGCATTATCAGCCAACGACCATCATAGTTTGATATAACTTTTTTAAATGTTAGAGTTAATACGTGACGATCGAAGTTCGATAGAAAAAAGGTCTTATCAAGCTGTGATTTTTATAGGTGGTTACTATGTTTTAAAATGGCAAAGTTATGGCATGATCGAGACGAATCAATCAAAATCATTTGCATTATTACTCAATTAAAGCATGCATGCGTTTTTCAATTTGCTATACGCTTGTCTCGAATTCCTAATATCATACTCGTATTAAAATCAAAGCGTGAGAGACAGAAACGTCTTTGAGTGGCGACCTGTGTGCCTACCATAAGCTGAGTTTACGATCGGCGCTAGCGAGTATCTCGTATCGAGACTCAGTGCACCTCTCTCGCACGCGCTAATAGTGCGAAAGAGATAGGCCGTCATCGAGCGCTCGATACTTGCTCGTGCCGAACTAATGGTAGGCGCACAGGTGATTTGAAAGACGCAACGTTAGAAGGCTCTGTGAGGTTTCATCTGTCATTTGTCAATTCTGAGGGCCCGTCCACGACAACGCGTGTCTAGCGGCGTGGCGAGCGAATTATCTCTTCATTGCGCGCTCGAGACGCTCACCACACAGCAGTTAGTTAGTATAACACGCAATGTATTAGGAATTTGCTTGCCACGCCGCCGCTGGTCGCGCGTTGTCAACGAAGCGAATTCTAGAGACGGCTTTTGTGAACAGTGAAAGAATTTGACATGAAACCGGTATGGTGCGAAGGAATTGAAACTGGGAATTTGGGAGGAACGTAGTTCACAGCCTGGACGGGAAATTTGAAAAACTAATTTGCTTTTAAGATATCCAGGGGCAGAAGACTCGAACAGGATAGGGAATAGGGAACAAAGGATTCTAGGAGAGGGATTTATGGTGTAATGTTAGAGAGCCTGAGGTATTTCGGTAACGTCATGCGGAAGGAAGACGACATAATGGATAGGCTTGATGCTCAAGGAAGAGTAAATGGTTTAAGATCCAGAGGTGGCTCCCCTTTGCGAAGGACTGATCAAGTGCAAACCCTCAAGGAGTGACCTCTAAGTACGTTCAAAATGCCTCGGTTAAAGAGAGATGACGGGAGATAATAAAAACTGCCGTGCAACGACCCCCATGACTACTCAGACTATACTGCCCGCGCCATCCACCTCCACGCCGTGGCATTAAGCAAACCGCCTGCCCGGCATTCTCACCAGCTCAGCCGCTCTATGGTCGGTGTCCTATAACCGTGCGGTCTGTACACGGTCCCTCTCAAACGGATGCCCCGGGGAAAGCGGTGACAGGCTCAAGCAACCGACCCAATCAGACCCTCTAACTGCCCGCCTTTGTGAGCACAGCTCACTTGGCCCACACCATACCACCCGCCACCTCGAGCCTCTGCCCGCGTGCTCCCTACACCAGCCACAACGTCCTACTCAGAATGAGGATGCATGCCTGACCCGTCGCCATGGGTAACCCCGCTACAGCCCAAGATGCCGCAAGGCAAGATAGGCCCGTCTGCAACCCCTACGAGGTATATGAGAAGCCATGCAGTATAGCGTAGCCCCATGACCACGACAACTCTGCCAAGAGTATAAGACTAAGACGAATTATAACTTCGGGAGACACCGTATTTGGTGGCTGACTAAGACGATACGAAAGCGACGTGTTCTACCGTAGGCCTGACAAGAGAAATTTGCAATTGTTCCTACTGAGTCGCCTTGACGCTTAGAGCTTGATTACCGAACAATGAGGGTTTTCTAATATGGTAATTTGACAAGAATTGTCAAAATCTTGCGCTCTGATTAGTGGATGTTGACACTTCTTGTCAGTTAGACCTTACGTCACGGTGGCGCGAACTGGTGATATTTCCATTTTAGAAAACCCATATTTTTTCATTCACTTTTAGCAGATGGCGTGGTAAACACGTACAGCACACTACGGAAATATTCTTAATTCTACAAACGCACACATATAAAAGAAATCATCTACAAACACACAAAACACTGACTATTTATTTACCGTATCGACTGACCGGCGATTTCGCGATTACTTTTGCAGAGGGTAATGTATCCGTATCGCATCTCCATTAATTAAGCTCTATAAGCCATGACGACATCTGTCTCTGCATTATAAAGCTGTAAAAAATAGTAGTCTGTCTGTACATTGAAGATATTTTCAAAAAAATAAGTTATACGCTAAATCGAAAAATATATCTATACTATTATAAAGTTATAAATAATAAATGTTTGTAAGTTTGTATGTGTCGCTGTGGCTTCACGGACAGAAATTATAATAACAATACTACCAGAACATATTGTAAATTTCATTCTAGTATGAAGAAACAGAATTAAGTTAAGTTTACCGTATTGACTTTTAACAACAAATAGTCGTATTTTAATAAATGCCAGAATATTATAGTAAACACATTTTAGTAAACATTACTCAAAGCTATTTATAAGTACATATTATTATTGTAGAGAGAAAATTTCGATAATTGTTAACTATACCTTCATAATTCATTTGTTGTTGCTAGCTGTCAATTAAACAATACAATATTTAGGTTGTCTCTAAAATAACGCAAGTAGAAATAATGTTTAAATAACCAAATCCATATACTCGTAGTACTGGTTACCAGATTATGTTATCAGTACCATAATATAATGTTTTGTGCAACATGTGAATCTAATATCAAACAAAACGTTGTTTACGTTTGCAAATATATTGTATGAATTGCCTGAATTTTGGTTGGCAACACCGACTGGCTGCCGTTGGTTTGTTTATCATTTTATCTTTCGGAGCGAGCAGTGCGTACGCGTGCAGAGACATAGAGTGTGACAAGTAGTGTGATTAGTTTAATAAATAGACATTATAGAAGTGTTCCAAATCAGGAAATTGACAAGGACATTGTAAAATTATTGGAATCCTGGCAGTTGGCCGAGTACATTTTAACCTGTAAGACCTCCATGTTGATTTTCAAATAACATGAATATAAACTCACAAACGTTAAATGTTTTGTTTTATTTAAAACAGTGGTTGACCATGTCTTCATTTTACTTATACAAAATGAGGGTTTCTTGAAATTGAAAAATGACGACAGATAAAAAGTAAAAAATAACACCATAATTCAGTTTCTTCAAATTACTTACAAGTAACCGTTTGTATACTCAATCTATACAGTATATGCAATTAATCTTATTTTGGCGTCGGTGCCATCTAAAGAATATGTGTAAAATATTGAAAATTGACGATTTTAGTAAGTTGTGACACGATGGCACCGACTTTTTTGGAGTCGGTTTTATTTTTTTGTCTAAAAGTTTATTTATTTTACACTCTTTAGTTAATCGTTACTTAAAAGTGTATCTCGTGACGATTCGAACAAGCCCAAACACGGCTAGGATACATTATTTTATTACATAGATCTGGTGCCTACCTTCCGGCTCCATCATCAAATCAATTCGATGGTACCATTCTCATCAGGAACATTTAAATTTGTGACTATGAAGTTGCTTAGCTAAATTAATCAAGATATTTTGTCGCTACCCGTAAATCATTTATCATTGAGGAGTTCCGATGGCATTCTGTGGTCTTCAGCATCAGTTCCACTTCACCAATTTACACTTTCTGAATGCAAATGCTTATTATGTTTCATATAATACCAAAATCGCTATATGTATGCCTACAATATTTGAGGAGTTCCTTCAATTCCTCATGGATTCCATCATCAGATCTTCACCAAAATTAAATGGAACCAACTTCCTTCTATAAAACCAAAAAAAAAATTTTTGAAATCGGTCAAATAGTCTGAGTAATCGGTGAACATCCATTAAAAAAAATAAAAAACATTCCGTCGAATTGAGAACCTCCTCCTTTTTTTGGAAGTCGGTTAAAAAAGTTTACATGGTTACCGTGTTGTTAATTAAGAAAAAGTTAAAATCTGTCAGTTCAGTCGCGAAATTTATACTTATATGAAAATTTCGTGACAAAATAGACAGATTTCAACTTTTTTTTTAAAGACTCATTCATCTACTGAATATTGGAGAAAAAAATAAACATTGTTGTAATTACCAAAAAAATATCGTAAACTGAACAATATTAATGTCTTATTATATTAGTAAACTCAATCATTTGATGTGATAATGGCTAACCACAATGTTGGTAGTAAACACAAAATAAGTAGTACAGTGTAAAAAAATATATAGTTTGCTAAAATCTCAACTCGGTAATATTTGCATTAAATTTGTTAATAGTCACTATAATAATCTATTAGTCGTTACTAATAATATCGTTATCTCCAAAATAAAGCATGGTGTTACGAACGATACCAATTCCGTTATACTTAACACAATCTATTTGTAATGGATACAGATAGGTTTTTGTGCACTATACATAAATTTTAATTATGTGTACCAGCATTATGTTTAACTGTGATAGATATTCTTGTATGCTATTATCAGATTTTTGTAGTAAAGTTGACAAAATAGTTAGCTGTCCTATATATTACACGACAATCTGGTTAAGTTAACTTTATTCTGGTTACCTAAACTAGAATTTTCTCTCCGTGTTCATCACGCTAAATCGGCTAAACGGATTTCAACTATTTTTGGTACACGAGTAGCTGGTTATCTCCAGATAGTTATAGGATACTTTTTACTCGACTATGCTAAAGAAAAATAAAGGAGTTATGACTTTTTCTCCTCCGCGAACGAAGTTGCGAGCGCCTTCTAGTTATTTAAATTATTTGGTACAAATAAGTAATGTAAACATACAAAAAATCCAAAAAAAATATTTTTCGTTTTAGTGACCTCCAAATAGACCGTAACAATCATTTTTTTGAAAATATCTTCAATGTACAGACATTTCATTTTTACAACTTTATATTAGTAGGTATAGATGTTTTATATGTGTCGTTGTGGCTTCATCACGTCAAAACGGCTGAACAGTTTTCAAGTATTTTTGATACACAAGTAGCTGGGCGAAGCTAGTTAGAGGATACTTTTAACTCGACTACGCTGATTTTTTTTTCTTAATGAGGATTATGATTTTTTCCTTATCCGCTGACGAAGTTGCAGACCCTAGTATCACATACTTAAGCCACTTCACAATGAAGACTAAGCTAGTGCTTAAACGTTTAATCCTCCATTACATCTTAACGTATACAAAAACCGCAATTAAGCCGTTAAATGATGATTAAATCTGAGCAATCTATCAACAGCAATCATTAACTCAAGTCATGGGGCCAAAAAAAACTGCGCATAAAAAAATGTAAACTATCAAGACTTATTGCGCAGAACAAAATCCGCGCGGCATACTTCGACTTGGGTGGTCCAGGGTCGTCTGTCCTTGTCGCACGCTTGGAGAAAGGTAGCTGCTGCTCGCTCTGGCGGAGGTTTGGGTGTCAAAGAATATGATGGTAGAATGTCGGGTGAGATTCTTATTGGAATCAGATTAGCGGGGAAATTTGGAAGAAAAATGTTGAAGAGTTTGAAATAAGAAGTTGGAATGTATTATGAAAATGTGTCTATGTAATTTTTTTTTGTTAGTCATGATAATATGGTCCTCAAAAATAGCTCTTTGGTATCTAATCTAGCTATGTGTAAAAAAAAATCGGCAGTTCGTTGCTACAATCTTGCATGAAAGAACAATGATTTGTACACTATTTTTGAAAAATTCACCTTTAGAACTTTCGAACTACTTTAAAAATTACTTTCTATACGATGCTATTTTAAATCCACTTTACTCGGAGATATACGCGTATATTGTCTCCGGATCCATTTTAGAGAAGTAAAGGGTCTGTAGGCATGAAAAATAAATAAAAAATAAAGGATAATAAAGACAGTAGAGAAAAAAGTTTATACTCAGTTTCATGGAGTAGTAGAGAGTCACCGTGCTCAAAACTTTAAATTAGGAGATGTAAAAGGTCTCCATGGTGATGAAAAATTGGCAAAATATCAAGATCAGATCGTTCACTAAGATATATGATTCTTAATTTAAACGTCCTCAAAATGCGTCGGCGTAGCTAAACAATGTGCTGAAATCCTCATAACACCGAAGTCGCTTCGGGAGGCCTGTGAAGACATCAGAAGGATCCTGTGATTCTGGATGGAGATAGGGTGGCTAGACCTCTAGGCAGCAACATTCCCATGCACAATGGTCCCGGCTTTCACGGGCTAAGTGCGGAAAACGGAGCCCATAAACATAACTATAGTATAGGCGAATTTTCAAATAAAATTTAGTACATATGCATACATGTTAAGTTAAAAAAACACCACTTATAAATCCATTTGTTGTTTATCTCAACGTATTTTTTTTCTCTTTATTTTTTTTGACGGCTCGTTTATTTCAGTGGGTGGCACAACGGCCTACGAAGCTGGCGGCCCCGAGTTCGAATCCCGGCCAGGCTAAGTGTTTGTGTGATGAGCACGAATGTTTGTTCCTGGGTCATGGATGTCTTCTATTTATTTAAGTATTATAATTTATGTATATCGTAGCCTAGTACCCATAGTACAAGCTTTGCTTAGTTTGGGACTAGGTCGATTTGTGTAAGATTGTCCCTGTGCTATTTGTTTATTTTATTTATTTATATCTTAAACTAGGTTTTTTAAAATACCCATATAATAAGTAAAAACAGAATCTAAATGCTTTGTAATAATCCTAACTTAGGGTGCCGCCGGCATTGGGGCAAGTCTTAAGCTTCTGGAGGTTAGGACTGCAGAGAGAGGAACCTTCTGATGATGCGGGCCGTGTCCAGATGCACTGCCTCATCCAGCCGTCTCGCGAGATTATCTTGAGATGTTGGTCGAGATTATTTGCTATAAGATCGTCTACCGAAACGGGCATCGGGACATTTATCGTCGAATCTACATTCCACATGGCGGTTAGCTCGTTAGCCTAGTCAAGCTAATTTTGACCTTCCCGGCCTCGTCATGTGGGATGGTAATGTCAATGAGTACTACTCAGCGCTTAGATCGATCTAGCAACAGGATATTAGGCTTATTGACAACAATAGACGACCGGTTTAGCTCAGGGGAAGTAACGTTGCCAGCGAAGCTAAAGGTCCTTGGTTCAAATCCCGGTAAGAGCCAATATTTGTGTGCTGAGCATGATTATTTATTTGTTCCTGAGTCTGAGATGTTTTCTATGTATATAAGTAAATATATCTATTAAATATATCGTCGACTAGTGCCCATAACGCTAGCCTTAATTAGCTTAACATGGGACTAGTTCGATTTGTGTAAAATTTTCCAATTCACTTGAAGCCAGGAGACCTTATACATCTCTGAGAAAATTATTTGTTTATATTTTATATTACCATTGATCTGAAGAAACCGTACATCTCCTCTGCGTGTACCAATTATAAATTAGTTATAACACAATTGTAAAAGTTTAAGTATAATTAAGACAATATTGTAATAGTTAAGAATTTTGAAATTGAAATTTGACTGACTGCTGAGTTTGTTTCGGCTTTCTTCTCAACAGTGGTCTTCGCTTGGGAAATGCCGTAGAGTCAGACTTGTAAAAGTGCCCTTGTGGCCTACATAAAGAATAAACAATTTGAATTTGAATTTGTCCCGTAATATTAATAGATTTGTCTGACCGCTGTGATAGATCGATCCGAATAGGGTGTGGCACGACCATTTTCGAAAACTGGCCTTCTAATTATCACTATCCTTATTACTAAGTATTGAAGGATGCAATATATATATATTTTTGTTTTTCAAAAACAACCGTAATAATCTTTAACGTCAGGACACGGCCTATCTCATGCCCTTCTATAATAACTACTCTTTGAATTCACTTTATCATTACACATTCGCGATCCCCTCTCCCGCTCGCACGTTCCCAAAAATCCCGCCATCTCCCTCCCACACTTGCACTCATGACCTATCTCTCTCTAATGAGAACCTTTCTTTTTGTTAGACCACAATTGCGTTTCAAAGGTCGGACTTTTGAACTTTTTCGGTGTCTTTGAGATATTGTCTTATGTTGGTAGATGAATATTTATATCTGTACCCGTACCCGTGTTTAAAAGTGGTAAGAAGACGGACTTCTCCTGATTTTCCTGTTTGGAGCGGAGACATATACTTTTCAGATGCAGGATCGACGCAAGACGACGCCCTAGAAATGTGGTGTTGAAGACTCCAGCTTGGAATAAGCTGGTCCGATTATCGTACTAACGCTTTTATATTCAAAGAACTGAATATAAAAACTGGCACAGTGCGAGTCCGACTCGCGCACCGAGGGTTCTGTACAACATATACGCTACAAACGGCCGTATCTATGAAATACCAGTGTAAAGGTGCGTCCACATTTGTATCATTTGCCCGTATCAGATCTTCGTTCCGTGGCATGATCACGCGTCACGATCACGTGTTTGGACGTTGCGCCGATCCGATCGCTCGAAATCCATGTTGATACACGTATCACACACTTAGATCGGAAGAGAGCGGCATGATCGGCGCGCCGACAGTGAGCGTCCAAGCAGCGTGATACGCAGTCATACCACGGCACGGTGATCGGATACGGGCAAATGATACAAATGTGGACGCACCTTTAGGTATATATTATATCGTCACCCATGTTTGGGACTACGTCGACTTGTGTAAGATTATCACTGATGTTTGTATAATGACCTAGGACATTCTATTTATTTAAATTTTATTGCACAAAACAAAAGTAAGTACAAATGGCGGACTTAATGCCAAATGGCATTCTGTACCAGTCAACCGTAGGGCAAAACAGAGATGCATGAAATGGTGCAGTGAGAAACATCACTCAGTACTGTTAACAGTTATGTAAAAGTGTACATTTGCTTTTTTTCAGAATTTGGACATCTTTATGTTTTTCTCTGCTCAGAATCATGAGTAGGGTACTTTTGATTTTGATAAAATAAAAGGGTCTTTTTTATTTCCGTTCCTTTAAGTTCATGCTCTGTATAAGTTAGTGTTCAGTATAAGTCAGTGTCGTCCGATCGTTAAGTTTTAGTCAGGCAGTTTTAGTTAGGTTTTGTGAGAAAGATCTGTTATATCTTTTCTCGTAAATTCGTTAGTGTTTAAGTTCGATTTTTGTTCAGTATCCTAATCATGTAAGCCGATCCATTAGAACCTATATCATTTGACCTATCGAAGGAGGTCGCGTAAATGAAAGCCCGCGTCGTTTTCAGTTCAGTTTCAGGATTTTCAACATGTTCTACAAAAATTGTTGATTGTTTTTCTTCTATTAGGATTAATAGCAATTACTAAAGTTATAAAATGGCGCACATATCAATACGTACATTAGAGCAAGACTAAGTCGTATGGCATTCATACCAAGATCACTATCCCGTTTAGATCAATTAGAGTGATAGCGTCTATTTTGACAGCGGTTTGACAGTTTGACAGGCTCGTGACAGGCGTGGTATCGCTAACCAATTAGAGTTGTGTGTTTTGATTACAATAGGCAGGTCAAAGGTGTGAGGGGATGAGCAATGGGACCAATAGATTTTTTTGTGCCTTTGTTCATAGCCCCTTCTTTGTTCTTCAGAGTTGGGGTATAAAGTATCCTATAATCATCTGTGGATACCCAGCTATCCATGTACGAAAACTAGTTGAAATCCTCTTAGCCGATTTGGCGTGATGAAGCCACAACGACACATACAAACATACAAAAAATAATAATATTTTTTGATTCTGTAACCTCCAAATAGTCCGTTACAATATATTTTTTAAAAATATCTTCAATGTATTTTAAAACTCCATCTATACATCTATCTACCTATATCTATACATGTAATAAAGCTGAAGAGAGTCGAAAGTCTCTCCATGGAAGATATTCAAAAAAAGTTGGCTGGGGATACTTAGAATTGCTAACAGAACACGTTCCAACAGTTTTAAGAATTTTTGTCTGTTTGTCTGTTTATTTGTACGCGCATCACGTGAAAACTGCTGAACAGATTTTGATGCAAACTTTACGAATCTATCGAGAAAATCCCCGGCCAGGTTAAAGGTTATAAAAATTCAACCCCTAAACGGGGGGGTAGCCACTACACTTGATTGAGTTAAGTTTGCACCTGAATCTTATGGCGCTACTTAGGAAGGAGGTGCAAACTTTTCTCAAACCTACTCTAGCTGTTTCTCGAGCCTACGAACTATCGAGTACCCCGCTAAACTAATAGGTGGCGCTAAAATAAATATCTTATGATATAACTTAAGCCACTGAGGAAGCATTTTGCCAAATTAACTCTAAGTTTAGTAGAGGGGGTACGGATATCGACACATTTAATTGAATAATTGATTTAATAATACAATAAAATACGACATAAGTGGCTCGGTGGTATCAACAAGGAGGAGGCTCACTGCCGACAACCAACAACAACCGACTTCCAAAAAAGGAGGAGGTTCTATATTCGACAGTTTGTATTTTTTTTTATGTATATTCACCGATTACTCCGCCAATATATACTCCTGAGGGGATGTGTGTGTGTGTGGAATGGGACCATTGCCACCAAGTTGGGACCTGATGATGGGATCCCAGGGAAATCGAGGGCAATCCTCAAATTTTATAGGCACTTAGAACGTTTTTCATATATTCTTTTAAGCTATTTAAGTATTTGCATATGGTAGTCGTCATCTCATCATGCTGAGCTGATGACGGAAGGTACAACTCTTTAATAGTTAAGAGTTAGAGGATAATTCTTAAAAAAATCATCTACCTATTATAGGTAGACACGTTAAAACTGTTAGTCATATTCTTTTTACTGTGTCCCTGAAGTAGTCTCCTTATCACCAAGTCAGGATAAGATAATGGAATACCAGGGCAATCGAGAGAAACCCGCAAATATTATAGGCACTAACAATGTTTTATATTTTTCTAAAGTTATCAGTTGTTTTCCTCTGGTTGTCACCATTTCATGCTGAGCTGATGATGGAAGGTACAATGAACTAACCAACTTTTACATTTCTTACTTCCAAAGACTCGAGATGCGTGCAAAGTGCCTCCTCAATCTTCCCATTCTAGGCTCTACAAAATACTTTATATCACTACTAAAATCCATCACTAAAAAGCAAAAAAAAAAAAGAACCTACTTCAAAATAAACTAAAAAGCCAAAAATAATGTTTTATGTACGGTATGGAACACATTTGAATCACCTTTTGAAGTCGGTGCCAAACCTGATGTAAATAAAGTTCTTTATTCATCAAAAATACGAATTACTATGACTAAATATATATGTAGGTAGATAATAACTAAAGGCTCGCCGCCGCGGTTCTTAATAGTAATAAATTAATGGTTTGGCACAGACTAAAAATGGTGATTCAAATGTGATCCGTACCGTACATAAAAGATTATTTTTGACTTTTTAGTTTATTTTGAAGTTGGTTTTTTTTTATTTCAAAAAAATTAATCGAAAATGTCAAGGCTGCAGGTATATAGGCCCACCAACACCTTTTCATCTTTTTATTTTTTTCTAAGCCACAGAAAAATTTGGAATTTTTTCTGACAATAAGGAGGCTTATTATATCCTATAAAAAAAAAATCAAGATTTTTGAAAATTTTCATCCATTCCCCATTGTGTGTCCTGAAGCGCTCAATGAGTTTAGGAACTCAATCGGGTATGTTGTGACTTTGCCTTCATCCACGACAGTGTTAATGGAATTCTGCCTGTTCACCTTCGATTTCCGCCAATATCCGCGCATTAACAGCTCTCTCACAAACCCAAGAGTTCTCATGTCGCGTCACCTGGCTCAGGTCTCCCTATACGCTCCAAATGTGGTCTTCATCGGACGGAATGATTCTGCATAACCTCTCTGGTAATCGAACCAGGGCGTTGCTTTCCTCCAGAAGTCCTTCTCCCACCTGAAGCAGTACCTGGGCGAATTCCTGCACATGCCTCCTTGTTGATACCACCGAGCCACTTATCTCGTATTTTATTGTATTATTAAATCAATTATTCAATTAAATTTGTCGATATCCGTAGCGCCTCTTCTAAACTTAGAGTTAATTTGGCAAAATGCTTCCTCAGTGGCTTAAGTTATATCATAAGATATTTATTTTAGCGCCACCTATTAGTTTAGCGGGGTACTCGATAGTTCGTAGGCTCGAGAAACAGCTAGAGTAGATTTGAGAAAAGTTTGCATCTCCTTCCTAAGTAGCGCCATAAGATTCAGGTGCAAACTTAACTCAATCAAGTGTAGTGGCTACCCCCCCTTTTAGGGGTTGAATTTTTATAACCTATAACCTGGCCGGGGATTTTCTCGACAGATTCGTAAAGTTTGCATCAAAATCTGTTCAGCCGTTTTCACACAAATAAACAGACAAACAGATAATCGGACAATAAATGTAAAAACTGTTGGAACGTGTTCTGTTATCAATTCTAAGTATCCCCAGCCAACTTTTTTTCAAATATCTTCCATGTAAAGACTTTCGACCCTCTTCAGCTTTATTATATATATAGATGAAATACCGTAAAGTAACTCCTAAATCTACTAAATATTTTATTTGTTTATTTTGTTATGAGTGTTTCGCAGGTTCAAAATCACTAGTTTTAAATGAAAAAATGTTATATTTTCTCAGTCTGTTATATTTTCATAGTTTTTCTTAAATTCACGTTATCCTCGCTGTAGTGCATGAGGTGAAAAATCGTATGTTTTGCACTGCAGCAAAATTATTTCAGGTTCTCATGCCTTGAAAGCACATTACACTCAGGAATATAAAATTGAAGCACGAGTGGAGCGAGTGGTTCAAATATTAATTCCAGAGCGTAGCGAGGTTTCCATTCAAACACTCGCGGCAAATAACAACTTTGCAGCCTTGCATAACAAATAACTATTGTTAAGATATTGTTATATTAATCCTATTTACTACACAGAGATGTTTGCAAGCATCATCGCTCAGTTATTTAGAAACCGATTAAATTTAAAAATCACGAAACACTATCTCATACGATGAGGTAGGTACAATGTTACCATCGTGTCACCCAGCTGTAATGTTTTAATCAACCAGCCGCGGTCGTGGGCATTACAAGTGTTAAGTTACTCACATGGATTATAATTGATGAATTACGGCCACCCACACGGCTAATTTTTTAACCGACCGTGTCCATAGGAGGGTTATGGACGAAATTGGCGGTGCCGGGTTCGAATCCCGGCCAGGGCCAGTGCTTTGTGATGAGCCTGAATGTTTGTTTGTTTGACCTTGGATGGACATTCACACATGGAATTGGACAACCCATCTTCTCTATTGAAATGAGGATGTATTTTAATCTCAATAGCCCCGCGCAGTATTTTGAGATAAAGCTTTTCTCTTTGGCAAGAATGGAAGAATCAAATAACTGTTTATCTATACTAATATACAGTTGTAAAAATGAAATGTCTGTACATAAAGACATTGAAAAAAAAAAATTGTAACGGACTATTTGGAGGTCACTGAAAGGATTTTTTTTTTTACTTGTGTATGTTTGTATGTGTCGTTGCGGCTTCATCACGCCAAATCGGCTAAACGGATTTCAACTATTTTTGGTACACGGGTAGCTGGGTATCTCCAGATGGTTAAAGGATACTTTTTACTCGACTACGCTGAAGAAAAAAAGGGGCGCGGACGAAGTTCGGGCACCTTTTAATCCATACTAATATTATAAATTCGAAAGTGTGTCTGTCTGTCTGTTTTCCTCTTCACGCTTAAACCGCGGTTTATGCGTGAAGAGGTAACAGACAGACAGACAGACGGACACACTTTCGCATTTATAATATTGGTATGGATTCATTCTAAAACGAAAACATCATTCTGATCTAAAAATATGCATTCAATACCAATACCAGCTGTTTTCTCGCAACGAAATAAATTTAATGTATGAAATTGGCAACGTGGCACTAAAAATATTAATCCCTGTTTCTTTATTTACGAGAAAATGGGAGTTTAAGACAAAAAAGGTGTTTTAGGTTAGAATATTGTTTATAGACAATTAAGGATATACAAAGTATACGCAAACATTGCAAATTAATGAAAAAGCTGTATTAAGCTTGATTTTGATTAAATTTCAGAGGTCGGTAATCTGCGACTCGCGAGCGACATAGGGCTCTTTAGAGTGAAGCTGCGGTCTATAAATTATTATTTTTTTTATCAAAAAAAAAATTGTGGGTCTTTAAAAACTTTGAATTTTTGTAATTTTTGACTCTTCCGACTCAAAACATTGCTGACCCCTGGTCTACCTGTTTTAACTGCACATAGGCCTCTCTCATAGTATGTTATTGAGCATGAACTCGTCATCAGCATGTTTCAATTAACCCTTATAACCCGCGGTATCGCACGTGTTAAGTTACCTGTAATTGATATATTGCGCCACCCACGTGGTTATTATTTATTTTGGTGCGCCCGCGCACCGAGCGCTGATTGGCTGACTGCTAGGGTTGCCAATCTTGGATCTATAAATAAGCATAGCTAAGAAGCTTTTTTCTAATATATACGACCGGTTTGGCTCAGTGGGAGTAACGTTGCCTGCGAAGCTGAGGTCCTGGGTTCAAATCCCGGTAAGGGCAAATATTTGTGTGATGAGCATAAATATTTGTTCCTGAGTCTTGGATGTTTTCTATGTATATAAGTAATATATCAATTAAATATATCGTCGTCTAGTACCCATAACACAAGCCTTATTGAGCTTACCATGGGGCTAGTTCGATTTGTGTTAAATTGTCCCTTAATATTTATTACTTATTTAATGTGTGAGGGGTTTTCTTAGCGGATTACCAATTTGTTTTATTTCATACTAGAAACTGCCAGCAACTTCAGTCATAACCCTCTTTTTTACTTCAACATAGCCTAACTTAAGAACTTGAGGTTAAGATTGTTTTATAACTTTTAGGTTTTGGGCAATGATTTTTTTTTTATTATAAAGTTGTAAAAATGAAACGTCTGTAGATTGAAGATATTTTCAATAAGGAGATGAAACAGTTGCAGAAAGAGATACTTTGGGGATAACAATTACGCGAAGTGAATATTACTGTTTCAAGTATGTCTTTGACGGCAAAAGTCAACTGGGATGGAAAAAATCCTCTAAACGTATAAGTTTCCCCGTGCCCGTTGACATGTACATATTGCGGCCACCCAACGAGTTATTATTTATATTTGCGCAGGCGCCGTGATAGATCGGCACGGGCGCTGATTGGCTGGCGGTGATCTAGGGTTGCCAATTCAATGAAATTGATATATTTTAGGTTTCATTAGGCGCAACTATAGACTTTTATTACTACATATAACCTAAAATTTGGATATATTTTTTTATGATTTATGGGTTATTTTATCAATTTTATGATTTTTAGACGGTGTATGATGACGACTTAATGTGAAAAATATTTTAGGGTAGGTACACTTTTCTATCTATATATTTTTATCTCGCTACGCAAAAAAATCTTCCTTCCTTCCTTGCTGCATAAGGCATGCACAACACACCATCAAACACACTTGTCTTTAAAATACGACTGCCAATATGGATGTTTAATTTTAGATCGTGGGAGATTATATGACATCAGGCGAGTATTTAATTTGACCTTAAAAGGGTCCTGAAGTCAATATAAATTATTAGACTTCATTAACAATCAAGTCACGTACGAGTATATTTATTCCCATTTCATTATTTTCAAATTAGCAAAAATCAAATATATTCAAATAATTTGACCATACCACACACTGACTTCATTCATTGATACATTTCATACTTTTCCAGAGTTTTGACACTTTTACAAATTATAGTTTATTTAATCTGTTAGGAAATTAGCCTACCATTGACAACCCTAGCGTCAAATTAGCCAAACGCATTGCACATTCTATTTTCAAAATTCCTTTCACGTATTGATCGAGTTCAATCGCTTTCTTGTCTTACAAATTAATTTTTGCTATTTATTTATAGAATGCCATTGTAATTTAATCCTTAATTTATTCCGATAAAGAGCATAGTGTTATTCTTGAAATGTAAAATAATACATCGATGTTATTACCGCTGCTAAAATAAAAGTCATTCTAATTTGTACTTAATATCTGTACAATACGGTGTCAGGTTAAATTTTTATAACGAAAAATACCTTTGACACTTGGTATGTTCATTTGATGTTTGTTTTTAATATTGATGGCTTTTAATAGAGACGGCGCCACGTTTAAACGTATGATTATTTATTTGTTATAATTTAATTATAACTTTTATGACAATGTGTATATGCATTTTAGTATATTTAGATAACATCGATCATTGATGGATATTGATGATCAGCAAAGTATAGATAAGGACTTTGAGGTAACATCATTTAACATTTTTGTTATTGTAAAACTGGTACACTGGTCTCAAAATGCAAACAAATAATATATGAAATTTAATAATTTTAATAGTTTCTGTCAAAAATTTCATTTTTGTGACAAGCTTTTATTCCCAACTTTTATTTAAACATCCATCAGCGTGAGTAGCTATGGATGTTAAAAACGAGACGATGTTAAAAATCCCGAAACTTGGTAGGATTTCGTTATGTTATTGGCTAACTAGTTTTGATTGAAATAAAATGTGGCATACTTATAATTAGGTGACAATGCAAGATTATGGTACCATCGAGCTGATCTGATGATAGCCGGATGGTGGCTATAGAAAATGTATTTCAATTTGGAGGTCACTAAATCGATTTTTTTTTTTTTTTTTTCATTTTTGTATGTTTGTACGTGTCGATGTGGCTTCATCACGCCAAAAGGGCCAAATAGATTATTTTTTACCCAACTACGCTGAAGCAAAAAAGTCGGTTAGGACTTTTTTCTCTTCCGCGAACGAAGCTGCGGGCATCTTTTAGTTTGAGGATAAAAGCTTTTAGTAGATAGCAGTATAATAAAATTTTAGATGGGTAATTTATAGAAAAAAAATACCTTTAGTTTTTTTAACAAAAATATATCCCAAATATCCATCTCAGTTTTGTTACATTTCTGTATATATTTTTTTTCAATGATCGAAACGCGCTAGAGATATATTTTTCTATACAAAATTTTGTTACACTATTTCGTCCCGAATTTTCATCTTAGTTTTGTTACAATTTAGAACAAATCTTTTTTCTATGAACGTAAAACGTTTTTGGCAATAAAGGCATTTTTTTACTGCATAGCACCCACTTAACAGACGGCCAAATATTATTTCCTACACTGAACAGCAAGATGCTCTAATATCGTCGGTGAAATGTTATCGAAGCGGAACGTTTTCGAATACAAGATTCCCTGACTCCTTCGCCATTTTGTGACCCAGGTGTGCTAGTACTAAATAACTTTAGGAGAGAGATAAAAATCTTAAAATTCCTTGAGCCAACAAAATCTATCACTACTAGACTAAAATGACGATTGCGCACTAACATTTGTACCACGATTTGTTTCGCTGAAGTTAAATACTACACGTAGTCATATCGCAGCAATTTTCTTTAAGTTTATATTATACAAGAGTGTGCCCGCAACTTCGTCAGCGGAGGAGAAAAGAAACATAACCTTCTTTTCAGTACAGTCGGATTAAAATTATAATATAACCATCTGATGTTACCCAGCTTACCCGTGTACCACAAATTGCTGAAATCCGTTTAGCCGATTTGGCGTGATGAAGCCACAACGACACACAAAAATAATAATAATAATAATCGATTTCCTTCAAATAATCCGTTATAATCTTTTCTTATTCTTCAATGTATAGATATTTCATTTTTACAGCCTTATAATAATATAGATGTTATATTATAATGGTCAATGCTTTCTACTAAACTCCTCTTAACAGCAATTTGTATACACATATTTGGGATATTTAGGCATGTATACGGTAATCTGCTATCTATTCATACAACTCGAGATTATGTTATAAAATCCAACATGTTTCAACATCATTTCTTTCACTTTTGCGAAACCTCCAAAACCGAGTCACTAAAATACATTCTACATTACTCCATCTTAACCTGACCTCCAATACCTTAGCCGACATTTCCCACGACATACCCTCCTAAACTGGTGCTGCTGACAAACCAAACAGTAAGACCTTATACTTGTAAAGGCCATGTTTGTATGTAGGGGTCTACTTTATCTGGTTATTTTGTCGTCGTGGGTGGTCAGAGGTTTTTTATTGCGACCAAAGTTCGTTCACATCGATACGGCGTGTTTTTATTTTAACAGTTGGCTTTAGACATCTAGTTTCGTCGCTTTTGAGAATGCATTGAAATGTTTAATTAGCTCGTTACTTGTATAGTTATGACTATATTCCAATTGGGTTGCTTTATACCTTTAAACCGCTATTGGATGGGTTGTCCATACTTTTTTGATAATCATGATTATAGAAACGCGAAATACGTTTAAAACGTCAATCGTAAGAGGTAATGAATTTTCGTATGCAATGGGCGGCCTTTAGGTTCATCATTTCAGCCATAGTACGTCCACTGCAGGACACAGGCCTCCTCAATAGATTTCCACATGGGCAGGATAGGGGCGACCCGCATCCAGCGAGTCCCGCAACCCTAAACAGGCCGTCGTGCCGGTACGCGGTCACCACTCGAGAACCTTTGTGCCCCAACGGTCAGCAGTTTTTCGAAATATGTGCCCTGCCCATTGCCACTTCTGTTTTTAGGTTATTATGTATTTCAATTGCCATTGCCATTCATTATAGGATCCTATATACAAACAGCCTGAAGTGATAATCTTCAGTACTGCTGATTCAGAGGCAATTACTCCCTTGGAAATATAGAACTTTATTAAACACAATTGATCTATTTTTACATTGAGTTGGAGTAAAATTACATGCTTACTCTATTTTTTTTTTTTTTTTTTTTTTTTTTTTTTTTTTTTTTTTTTTTTTTTTTTTTTTTTTTTTTTTTTTTTTTTTTACATTATACATCTATTATTATTATAAAAACAACGAAAACAAAATAGGAAATAAATGAATCTATAGCTAACTTAATACTAACGCAAAACTAAATACTATTATAAAAAGAAAACCCCGTCTAAAAGTTCGCCTTGCGGCATGGTCCCCATCACGCTGGCGGCGTTACCTCTCTGAATTGCGAGAGAAACTCGTTGCGAGAGGTAGCCGCCAGCGCGACGGTCTCCTGTGGCGTCGATCAGCCTCTATTGTAATTTACATTGATTCAAATAAAAGGAAAATATTCTTCACAAAATTTTCCAAAAGTCTAGTTTTGTCTGCTTTTTCGCCCGCATGACAATCGTATTTTCCATTTCCTTCAAAAACATCTCAAATAAAAAAACAAATAAGATTTAGTTAATAATTAACTTTTGTAATGCGATAACAAACCTTTACTTCTGTACTGTTATAAATTTGTAAAAATTAAATGTTTTACGTAAAATATATTTCCAGAAAAACGATTGTAACAGACTATTTGGACGTCACTAACGCGAAAAATATATTTTTAGATTTTTTGTATATTTTTTGTTAAATGGCTCAACGGATTTCAACTATTTTTGGTAGACAGATAGCTGGGTATCCACAAATGGTTATAGGATACTTTTTACCCGATTACACAGAAAAAATAGGGGTATAGACTTTTTCTCCTCTGCGAACGAAGCTGCAGGCAAAATCGGTTAGCATAGTAGTGCAGTTCAGGGTTTGACTCCCAGCAGCTCAAAGCAATAAACCACTGAATGGAGATGAGAAGCTGTCATTTCGTTACTGAACAATTTTTTATGCGCTTTTAAAGGAACGCGAGATAGTACAGCACACTACAGAAATATTCGTCCTTCTTCAAGCGCACGCATTAACAATCACATATTAAAAAAAACACACACACACACTGACAATTTTATTTGTCGTATAAAATGACCTGATTTTCTCATATATTTTGGCAGAATGCGTCCGTATGCCATCTTCCAACAGGAAAATAATTTAAACACGGCAGGCACTCGGGATGAGCTTATATGTGAAATATTTTTTTTAAGTACTAGGTTTTGTTTGCAGCTTTTCCCGATTGAAAAGGTTATTTTCCTACTCCTTCGGGAACTGCATTTTTTATTTTCTAAACATTTTTTGCACATAACAAAAGTATATACAAATGGTTCAGTGGGAATGAATTTTTCAAATTCAAATGAATTTTTCGGGGCTAAAATCATTCTAACTGAGATGTTGATTTATCTCAAAATTTTTAAAAATTATATAAGATCCTAACAAAAGCAAGCAAAATAATGAACTACGTTAAAATTTAGAATCCTTCCTTACCGCATCTCCTTATCTAAAGGTATTCAAAGACAACGATATATCTATGCCTTAATATAAAACAGTACACCAAACATGCGTTTCATATTTCAGGCACTTTCAGCAGTTTAGGCAGTGCGTTGTCTATCAATACTTAAGTAACGTTACTATTTTATATTTAAGTATAGATATCGTCGTCTAGTACCAGATCGATTTTTATAAGACTGTCATCGATAATGAAAGTTTGATCTATATTCTATAAGTAGGCGGCAAGGGCACTTTTACAAGTCTGACTCTACGGCATTTCTCAAAAGAAGACCACTGTTGAGAAGAAAGCGGAAACCAACTCAACAGTCAGCATTTTTTTCTAAATAACTCTTATCTATTACAATATTAATTACTACTTAGCCTATCTTAAATACATGTTTCTAAGTATCAAATCAATGCGTAGTTCTTCAAGAAAACTTATCAGAAATATAATAGAAGAAAAGAAGCAACATACTGTGATATATGATATTTTAAAACTGCTTACGAACGTTTGACTATCGTATAAGAACCGTGTCGCGGTAAAAGTAAATCATTTGGTTTCTGCTATTTTTAAAGTAGAGTGTAGTAATGTTTCGCTAGCTATTGATTTCTGTTATCGTGTAAAATAATGTTGTTACACGGAACACAAGTAGATCAATAAAATGTATAAAACACCCTTATAAAGTGAGCAGGGAATGCGGGGTGGTGACTCGAGCGGGTTTACATGCACCAAAACATCAACATTTTTTATTCGTATTTTTGTCCGATTTAAGGGGGTGCATCCAAAATGTAAGCCATTTTTAGTGAGATTTTTGTCAAATCTAGTATATGAAACAGGCTGGTTTTCATCAGATGTCTTTTTTGGCTATATCATCACCTATTCAGCGCCTAACGCGAAATCATGTTTGTTTAAAATTTCCTCTATAGTAAAGTTAACCGAAATCGCGTCTTCATATTCCGTTTTTAGTGTAGTCTGTACAAACGACAGATTAATAAACGGCTAAATTATGTAAAAATGCCATTCTTCCCTTTATCTTTTACGTCACTAAATTCCTTGTTAATAAAACATAATAATATCTTCTATTTCGTGTACTTTTAAATCTGGCGCTTATGCTTAAAAAACCCAAGCATGTAGTGTATTAGCTCTCTCTTGTCTTTGATGCGCGCGAGCAATTATTGCGTCCCTTATTACAAATTACGCTTACGGCTCGGATTTTGGGGCGTGGTTTTTCCTTGACGATGCAGACCCTTAAACGGATTCTATCGCGTATATTATCTCATTTGAGTTCCCGACGTTCCGGAAGCTTATTTGGGTTCGTATTGCTCAGAATCAAGAGTACTAAGTTGCTAGGTGCCAAATTGCTAGCGATGGGCGACTTTGAATAGTACTAGTCGAATTACTTGATTTTTAAGTTCATTCGAATAATTCGAATAGTCGAGATTCATTCGAATAAAATCTTAAAACAATCATTAAACTTAGAACAAGAGTCTCCACGCCAACAGACGCGCGCGTCCGGCAAGTGAGGGGTAATAGCCTCATCGTACAGCAATCGAAGTCAAACGTTCATTCGATTCGATTGTAGTGATAACTTGCGATACACTCCTATTGTGTTATTCGAATGGTAAAATAAATAGTAAATAATTCATCGATTTCTAAAATAAATAAATATTACAGAACATTTTTTACACAAATTGTACTAGTCCCATGGAAAGCACATTAAGGCTTGTGCTATGAGTACTAGACGACTTAGGAACAAATATTTATGCTCATCACACAAATATCTGCCCTTAAGGTCTCTACCCACCACACCGTATCATACCATGACCGGAATATGAACGAGTCAGACAAAATTAATATTCTTTGTATTGATAAGTATGAGACTATGCCCACTAGCACATTTCGTCGCGATCACGTGACATGCAAAGTCCGTATCGCGTTACATCCCGTGCCTGATACGTTCATAGTACGGTCATGGCCGGCTTCAATCCCTCAGCTACGCCGAAACTGAACGCCTCCTTAGGGTTTCTTAAAGATATCTCGCATACACACACATTCACACCTACACTCACAAACACCAGACATACAACCACGTACATATAGGTAATCAGTTTGCATGTGCACAATCAGAATCACTCATGGAATTCTCATTCATTTGTAATAAATTGAAACAGCGTAGGGTTAATTACTTTCATGAGGTAACTGTAGACATTGACCCCACGAGACAGGATTTTTCAATTTTTTTTATATGGTATTTATGATACGGTGTAGTAGGCTTATTATCTTCAGTTCCAGCTCCAAAAAAATCATTTGAAATCGCCCATTTCTGCTATAGTCTCCATGTAAGCCGGCTATGTCGCGGCACGCAAGGAATGCGTGCTCGACGACGTTTGAAATTAACTGCTTTTCACCGATTCCCGAACGGACGGGGGTTTGATCCAGCGCAACTTTTATTTTAACCCTTGCTGGTCGAGGTCTGATAAGGCTAGTTTCGTTAAGTGTTATTATAAACACACACCATTCAATCTGGCTTCTTACCTTATCCGACTTTAAAATTGGCGCTCATGGCAAGCCAAATGCTATAAAGCTGTACTTATAAAGGCCTAGTTTGTAAGTAAGTGGAGTAATATTAATTGAAATGATCCATTTACGATCTTATCGACGTAAGAAGGGTAGTGTTAGTTATATACAATGTGGCTGCGAGGGACCTGAAAGATTTTAACCACGCATTCCTTATGTTATTAGGAGCAAAAAACGTTTTTTGAACCCCAGTCAAATCCGGCTTAGTTTTGAAGATATTATCAATTTTCTTGTACACTATTTATTGGCATTACTAAAGTGCGTTAACTTCTTTTGATCACGACGTTGCCATGTATGTTGCCAAGTTCTCGTCGCTATTGATAGACATCAGTGACAGCCATCTTAGGAAAAATAATCATCACAATTTTGGTATGAGGGATAATTTTCGTAGAGAAGCGAAAGTTATTGAAGTTTTATGTACAAAAATTGACAATTTTTTTGTTGATATTTACTTGTTCCTATAACAGTTTTTACTCCTTATGGCCCTAGAAATGCGTAGTTAAAATCTTTTGGATTCCTCGCGGGCCTCCTGTATGGCTTTACTTATTTATATTATTGTGGAATATTATTCTTATTAAGCTACGTTGGAATTACGTTACTTTAGACTCCATGTTCAATTGTAGAAGATATTTTTGGACGATTTGGGTTTAGTGTGCATTGAGGTTTTTATTGGCAATTTAAGGGCCAAATTCCTAGTTTTGTAGACTCCATGTGAGCTGGCTATCTTGAGGCATGCAAGGAATGTGTTCTCAACGCGTTTGCAATTAACTGTTTTTCGTCGATTCTCAAATGAACGGGTTCTGATTCTGATATTGTGCTACTTTATTCTTACCCTTGCTGGTCGGGATCGCTTAAGGCTAGTTTAAATATCGATGTTATTATATCTAAACACCTATAATTATAATAGGGATGTTAACTGTATTCAAATAAAAATAAGATATTGATGCGAAATAGTAATTTCAATGATAACAACTCTTAAAAAAATCAAGATCGATATCTTGTGTGTAGCTTGTTTTATGAGCCTTCAAAGTTGGATAGAAATGTCAATTTTTAAGGGAGATTTTAGTAGTTTTTCACCAATATTTATATTATTGAGAGGTCCTTCAATTCTACTCGTGTAACATACCACGAAAAAAGGTGTCAAAAGTTATTGGAAACTATTGGCGCTCATCACAACCCATATGCAAGGACGTTGTACTTATAAAAGCCTATTATTTAAGAAAGTAGGATAACCTTAATTGAAACCGTTTATTTACAATTTTTTCACATTCATGTGAATGGTTGCGTTGATTACATATTATGTTACTTATATCTATATGATATATTAATGTGTAATATTATTATAATTATATTGTACGTTGGTTTTACGTTACATTAGACTCCATACATAGTTAAATGTTCAGTCGTTGGCGACTTATCAGGATTTTTCTAAAACTATTGTGCAATTTTAATGCCAAATCGTAGTTTTATAGTCTCCATGTCAATCAGCCAGCTCGCGGCACGCAAGGAATGCGTGCTCCAAGACGTTTGAAATTAACTGTTTTTCGCCGATTCCCAAACAGACGGGGTCGTCCGATCTTGCGCGACTTTTAATCCAACCCTTGTAAGTCCGGGATTGGATTAGATTATCGATGTTTCCAATATAGGTACTCGTATTCCCCAGCTGATTCCCAACTAAGGCGGTAACTGCTGATCTCATAAATATGTCTCAGAAGTGAACAATATAATAGGCTTGTGTTGTGTCCTAAGAAAATATAATAAGTCCGTCAGTCAGATTATCCGAAAATATTGGACACGTATTTTCTCTTTTGTCAATTAAATAAAAAATGATGAAGATATAGCCCGTTAAAGTTCCCCGTGGCGTGACGTCATGCGCTCCCACTCCCAAGCTTTAACACGGCTTTTCTTTGTGTTTTGTTCTATTGACAAAAGAAAAAATATGTGTCCAATATTTTTTGACAATATAACTGACGGGATAATTAGAATAATATTTTTTTCCCAGGAAACTACCCTATGCCTGACCTGACTGCTAAATCAAAGATTATTATTGTGAAAGTTGTGCCGCAAACCAAATGAGATAAAGTCATTGAAAATGATGGTAATGATCTTCCAGATTTCCGTACCGGTAATTTTATATTGTGAAACTGGTAACTGTTCTAAATTGTAAATCCAACAGGTTACAGATTCACTTGGCTTTTTTTTAATCATGTATAATTCGATGTTTCTGAAGAAGCCTTTCTAAGTAGTAAAAATGTTTGTGAGGTCAGAATTTTTCACTGGATCCTTTGGAAGTCGTTTTATGTGTTCCATCATCATTCATCATTTTTAGACTTTATTCCAATGGTAATACAACTGCGCGCTGACTGTACATACACTTGCTTCGAACAACAGTCCGGGATTCCTTTCCTTTACACCTTAGATATTAAGGGTCCCTAATCGAGTATCAATAGGGATTCCTCATCATCATTTCAATACGGAGATGATCACTAGTGATAGGTTGTCAATTTTGCAAGGTTTTGTTATTGCTAGGTAGGTTGGCGATTGAAGTATAAGTGTTCATTGTAGCTACAAACAGCAACAAAGTTAAGTAACCATCTGTAGGCTTTATGTCAATATCATATGTCAATGTCATATGGGTCTTGGATGTTTTCTATATATTTAACTATTATAATTTATCTATATATTATGTATATCGTTGCCTAGTACCCATAGTACAAGCTTTGCTTAGTTTGGGACCAGGTCGATTTGTGTAAGATTGCCCCTGATATTTATTTATTTATCAATAAGGCCTACCATTGGTCAGTTAAGTGTGTGGCTGATGGTACTCAAGGAAATCAATTTGACTCATCCGTCATTCATACGCAGTTAAGTGTTACAATTTTGTCTAGCTACATCTATGCCTGCTAGATAAACTTCTTTAACCCACTAGTGTGCTATTTTCTGCTTCTTGTAACGGGAATAAGGTAATAATGATCACTTCATTCCGAAATGTATTTAGCAGAGTTTACCCTCATCTGGCATAAACTTTTTTGTCATAATCATCATTTGTTATAATCATCATTTGGCATAATTCATCATTTGACATTTTCTGAACACGAAGAATTTTCAGGATAGTTACAAAACAAACCTAACCTTACCTTTCAACTCGATGATGCCTTAAATTTTTCATTATGTACAATGATGATTATGACAAAAAAGTTTATGCCAGATGATAGTAACCGATTTAGCAGATCTTCAAGCAGACATAGGCAGCTACCACTTAGCTACTTGTGGCGTAGCTTCTGTCATCGGTCAACTCTGCTATGTTCTACATCGCGCTAACGAAGTTTTCCAAGTCGGTTGCATAAATACAACTTCCAACCAACTCTCATTGGACTTCGGTTCCTAGGCATAACACCCACCTGGAGAGAGATCTTTCTATAGCCCTCTCTTCCTATATGCTAACACGTATCAAGTCACGTTTCTAACGGGACTTACCGTTTGACACAAGGAAGCGCTATTCTCTCCTATTCTTCGACTTTCCTCAGGTACGGAAACATCGGTGCGCGAAGTCAACTCACACTTGACCGGCTTTTTCTTAAATTCAAATGAACGCCCACATACCAGACGCTCAATTACGTTCAATAAAACTTTTTTAACACCCCAATCCCGCACCCCTTCAGTTCCCCGGCTTTCGCGCACTGACAGACAGGCGGGGGTCGGTTTTATTGGAATTTTTGCGGCGTCGCGAATCGGGAATGCACGTTCGATTCCCGGCTCTAAGAACTTTAATTTTGTATTTTTTTAAGGAGGGTGGAGAAAGTTGTTTTTAAACTGAATTAGAGAAGGTTCAGCTAAGTGTTAGTCTTTACCGATTCGGAAAAAAGAGGTGTTGTATTGAAATTAAATTAATATAAGTATATCGCGTGTATATCTGTCTGTAGCATCGTAGCTCTTGAATGCTTAGACCTGGAATTTTGAGAGCAGTTTTCAGTGGCTGGCTGACTTTGATATCGTTCAATTACTCGAAGGTAACCTGACCTGACCATCATTGGGGAAGTCTTCGTCCAGAAGTGGACGTTCTTTGGCTGATATGATGATGATGAACCTGACCTGCCAATTGGATCAAGGTTAAAATACCGTACCTAGAAAGACTCAATAAGCGCTTTGCCTATGTTATTTGTCACTCAATTGAAATGTTGTTCTCGGTAAATTACTTTACAATTTTAAATACGTAAAAAAGCCACGGGGTATTTCAGCCAGTCAAAGTAATATATTACTTTATCTATGGCACAATTACCACTGGCTAAATTGTATAAGTAGCAAGGGTTTTTCTTCACTATTCGTTAAATACCCAAGCAAATAGAGCGTACACATGAACTTACGTCTATAAAATTAAATAAAAGAAAAACGTTTTTTAAACTTCTTTTAATAATGTTTTTTTCCTATAAACTGCTACTTTACGGTTTAAGTTGGTGACAATCTGACGAGTTAACTTAATACAACATATTGCCTGAAACTTACACGAGTTTCACATAGTCACTACCCAAAAAACGGAGCATAATCACGTATAAATATGGTTCCTTCAAGACTATGAACGTAATGAAACGTCGAAGAATTAAATTACCATCGAAAGGAACTTAAAAAAATATATATATATGCGGTTAAGTCAAAGTTGGTGTCATTATCTTTATATTCTCGCTATTTGCATAGTGCACATTATTGAAATTACATTTGGCGAGTCTAACGCGATAATATTTATTTTTATTCGTAGCCATGATACGAGTATGATATAAGAAACAGTTTTCTTATGTCATATTCTTATGTTAGTTGGATATTGGCCACCAACAGCTCGCTGCACTATCCTACTTTATCATGAGCAACTTGTCACCAATCGAAATCGGTTCCTCGAAGTTGGAAAAAGTCTCTCTGGATTTCAACGTTCCAACGATACCTTGGTCGCCCGACCGGATGTCGTCCAAAATAATGGTCGCGTTAGACCTAAAATAAAACGTTTAATAAGAATTTTATGCTGTAACAGTTCAATAACGATTGTGTATAAAAGAGTTTTTCCAAAAAGTCAAAAGCTATTTTGTAAAAAAAATGAACATAAATCGGGAGCAACATTTTTTCCGAAGACGAGGTAGTCATTTCATTTTAATTTTTATTATTTATATCTCAAAAATGCCGTGTCAATTTCTAATAAGACCTTGATGCTTTGGGTTCCTAGAATCGGCTCTCAGCACAGTTTCAAAATTAATCTGTCGAATAATTTTTTTTATAGCTTCTTCCATCAGTTTGCCACCAACCCTAACAACTCTACTAATACTGCTACATTGCACAATAAATAACTTAATTATTATTAAGACTTATGAAATATTATTTACATGATATTTTAAATTATTTATTTATACAATTCGAGTGGGACATTATTCGGCCAGTGCCGTTTTTATAGTTTTATTATTTACTTAAATAGATATTTACATTAGATAATTATAAGAAAGATAAATAATTACAGTCAACGAGAGATTGTTCTGTTCAAATAAGTACTTTTTACACTTATATATTTAGAATAAACAACAGAGAGAGCAATGACACTTTTTTTATTTTGATTATTTAATTTAATTTAGTAGATTAATATTTCACTTAGTATTTCCCTAGGTGACAACCCTAGAGTCAGTACAGCGCAATTGCGCCATGATTTCAGAGCTCAACACGTAGGTACTTAGTATGGAGTGACGCCTCTATTACGCTAATAATTATTTATCTTTCTTATAGGAAAAAATAGGACAAGGCTTTATTCAGATTTCTTGTAATATAATGTACCTAAAAATGTAGCTAAATAATGCATTTAATAACATTTTTGCTGTATTTACTAAGATGTGCTGGTTGTTATAACTATAAATACACACGCACCAAGAAATTAAATATCGTACAATTACAATTATTACGGATCATATTTAATTTTTTTTTTTTAACATTGCACAAATTAAATAATTACTGGGCTAAGTTGATTTCCAAATATATAATGGTTATTTTTCCTGAATAAAACCTTATGAAAAAATAACTATGTTTTGTCTAATTTTCAAGTCCATATGTCATGGCACTAATTATTAGGAACAATGAAAACGGATAATTATTTAGAAAACTTAATACATTTAACAGAAAGATTTTATAATTTGTCATGAAAACGGATCAATCACATCGAAAACTTTGACTACAGCAGATTTCTCTACATCTCCGTAAAATAAGCTAGTGTCAAAATACGGGACACCCATAAATTCCGAAATTTCATTTCTCCGAAAGCATAATTATAACGAATTTTTATATATTCGATTGCAATTTTCCAATGGGTAGTTTGTGGACGATTTATTAAGTTAGGTTAGGTTTGTATGGAGTGTTGTAAATAGGGCGGTACCAGCCAATGCCCAGGTACAAGGCGCAGAACAGGCGGGTGTAGAAATGACCAGGCCAGGAACAGAAACATACATTTTTCAAGGGCGCAGTTATAGAAGCTCGCACCGGGCGCATAAAATGCTAGTTACAACACTGTTTGTATTATATACCGAAAAAATAAAAATCTCTCACCAGTGCGTGGTTTTCGGAATAATGAAATTCAAAAGAATAAATAGCTTTCGAACAAATGCAACTACGGAATTGTATATATCCATCAAATTAACTAGGTACAAATGCACTGTACAGGCTTTAAATAATGCTGCACTTCAAACGATTTTTTTTTTCTATTTGCTTGTATTTGAAGGGAACTTTTCAATTTGTCGTGAAGCAAGTATTTTGCTACAACACACTATTATAGCTAAGAAACTTAACGAATGCATTTACACATAATTGATATGACAAGGCTTCTGTCATTTATTATATGGAACGTCAAATTGTCCATGAATTCGCTACTATACTATACAAAAATGGCATTTGTTAAATTTATTACCTTTACTCAGTTATTGACAATTTAGAACATGATAATGACGTTTTTTAATAGATCTTCGATTGGAAATCTTAAACTGACATTCCGCTTTAATAGGAACCACCAGAGAAGCCACTTGGAACCATCATGCATCTTTGAAGGAGGTATTGGTCCTACATTATGAGGACGATCCCAATATTTAGATTTTAATTCGTACTTTCAAGCTTAGCTTGTGATATGTTCACCTATGATTAGTGGAATATCAGCTTTAGAATTTATAGTTAAAATTACCTTTTTTGGCCTAAAGCAATCCTTGTGAACAAAACCATTGCCTTTATTATGGTCTTAAACCATTAGTGTTTACTTTAAAGTGGATACTACAAATTGCAAACTCTTTTGCCACATAAAGTGCAAGTACATATTTAATGTGAGGAGGTTCACTTTAAAACAAAGGCCTCTAGACATGATGACAGCTTCTTTGACAAAGGAACAATCGGCAGTTACACTTTAAAAAAATAAATTATGGCTTCGTTCGCAAGTACAATGATAATGCTTTGGTTCAAGAAAATGAATTCCAACCATAGAAGTGTAAGCTTTTAACCATATAAAGCTTGTCTTCAGCAAAGCCTTCAAACCAATTACTGTCGGTTCTGCTGCTCTCGTTCCCTAGCTTTCATTTCAAGTTCCTCCTCTTCCCTCGTCAACGGCACGGTGCTATGGTTGTACAGTCCTTGGGCCATCAACTGCAAGGCCAAAGGGTTCCTCTGGCCCGAGGCCTTCTTGATCTTGGCGCGTTTGTTCTGGAACCAGATCTTGATCTGCGCCTCGGCCAGACCCAGCTCTGCTGCTAAGGCTTGGCGTCGTCGCTCGGTCAGGTAGCGGTTTTCCGCGAATTCGTGCTATGGACAAAGAAGTAGGTTAGATTTGGAGGGAATATGGTCGAATCTATAAAGAATGTTTAGAGTGCAGTAAATATTAAAGTCAGCCAGATCCGCACCGCTCTTGCCTTTACAGCTCACAACGCCCTCCACTTCGCCAGAAACAAAAACAGATGGAGAAAGATCGTTTAAGAGAAAGGAAGTTCATGATCATTGCTGAGGAATAGGATGCAAGAAGGAGGAAATATTACAGTTCTTATAATATAAAGGAGACTAAGTATGTCAACTCTAGCTTTGATTAATATGATTGTAGTCAATAACTTCCTGACAAAATCATGAAGAAATTTGTTCTGTGGACAAAGATGAAATCAAATCATTGAACTTTTGAAGAGGTTACTAATTAGAAAATTCCACAAGGGTTTATAAATAAACACGACTGGTTTTTACCCTTATCTTTACTAGTGCTTTCTATATAACAGGACTGGGTTTGCCTGTATGCCAAGTTTTATACAAAACCCGTTCAACGATTTCCAACCCATTTCCAAAATAGTCCACCTTCTCAAAATGTCACATTTTATAATATTACGTTTCGATATGAGCGGTGTGATGTTACTTTCTCAAATAGACTAGGTAAAAAATGAAGGCCGTTGTACGCTTTGAATTACTTCCCTCTTGGTTGCTTGTCTCTAGATCTAAGAGTCTTAGAAGAATTTCCATTTCAGCTAGCCTAAACAAACATTTTTTTTTATGACATAGGAGGCAAACGAGCAGACCGGTCGCCTGATGGTAAGCGATCACCGTCGCCCATAGACACTTGCATCACCAGAGGAGTCAAAAGTGCTTTGCCGGCCTTTCAGGTGGGAGTACGCTCTTTTCTTGAAGGCTTGAAGGTCGCATCGGTCCGGAAATACTGCAGGCGGCAATTTATTCCACAGTTCAGTCGTGCGAGGCAGGAAATTTCTAGAAAAACGCACAGTTGTGGACTGCCAACCATCTAAGTAGTGAGGATGGAAATTTGTCGCGTAGGAAGATGGCGGAAAGATGCAGGTGGGATCAACCCGAACAATTCCTCGGAGCACTCCCCGTTATACAAGCGATAGAAAATGCAGAGCGAGGCTACATCTCTACGCAGTGCCAAGGAGTCAAGCTGATCTGAAATACGCTGGCAACCGACGATACGAGTCGCTCTCTGTTGAATGCGGTCTAGAGGGAGAAGCTGGTACTGGGGAGCCCCAGCCCACAGATCAGAATAGTATTCCATGTGTGGGCCGACCTGCGCCTTGTAAAGCTGTAGGAGGTGGGCCGGAGGGAAATACTGTCTCGATCTGTTGAGCACGCCGAGCTTCTTAGGGGCTAATTTGGCCTTACCCTCTAGATAGCCGCGGTACTGGACTTAACTCTATATGTCGAAGCCGAATTTCGATACTGGCTGTGGCATTCTCAAAACGAGGTGATGCAACAAACACAGACTTTTTAGCCGTGAAACCAGTGTCTTTGTAGGGTTAAAACGGACACAATTAAGTCGACCCCATTCTGAAACTTCTTTTAGGGAAGTTTCAACTTCAGACACAAGTATGTTACGGCTATCGACGACGTTACCCCCAGAGATATTGGCGCGGCCAGTGTAGGAGGCATCACCCGTGCTATCATCCGCATAACAGTGAATGCCACAAATTTGCAGCATATCGTTGATATGCAGAAGGAACAGCGTGGGCTATAACACACAGCCTTGAGGGACAACTCTATTCGCACATTGAAATCCGATGACCTGCTAGACAGTTGTCCTAGTCCAATATAAGATGAGGTATTGGTTCGGAGCTCTAATAAAAAATACCTTTAACCTAACCGTTAGTCGTTTTCACTCCTTTCCTCACAAGAATCCGTGAAAATTACTTATTTTCTTTCTATATACAAAGACACTTTCTGAGAAAGAAGTTTACTTAGCCTGGCCAACTGCCTAAAAAAATTCTAAAGGTGCGTCCACATTTGTATCATTTGCCCGTATCAGATCATCGTCGCGTGGCATGATCGCGTGTCACGATCACGCGTTTGCGCCGATCCGATCGCTCGAAATCCATTTGCTACGCGTATCACACATTTATATAGGAAGAGTGCGGCATGATCGGCGCGCCGACAGTGTGCGTCCAAGCAGCGCGATACGCAGTCATGCCACGGCAGGGTGATCGGATACGAGCAAATGATACAAGAGTGGACGCACCTTAAGGCATATTCATCTTCACTTCGCGATGATAGCATAAGTTTTCTTTGCAGAAGTTTTGAGAGACCTTTAGTCTGGTGAGCTGGGGTCCGGAGCGGAGACGGTAATCCAGGTGCGTTTTTAGTGCCTCGCTTTCCTTTCTTGTATTCTGAGATAACAAGATACCGTATTTTTTTTTATAGTAATGCTGTTTGAGAAATAAGTTTACCTGTCGCCTGGCCATACAGCTCCAGAGAATACTGTTTTAGATCTTTCTTTGTCCCTTCTCCTTCTGAGATTATGACCTCTATAGCATGTTTTTTGTGAGTTTTCGAGAAAGAAGTTTACCTTTAGCCTAGCCAGTTGGGGTCCTGAGAAGGCAGTCCTGGGGCGTTTCTCATCGTTTTGAGCTGTTTCTCCGGGAGGCTTCTTCGGTCGACGCGTGCGCGGACCTAGGCAAAGGTAGGAATAAGTTTTTTTTACAATTAGGGTTAAATCATCAAACACACTGGAGCCTAAAACATGATGACGGTGCGTTTATAACTGATTGTATGTTAATTTAACACATAATAGCGTTCTATTTTGTACGAAAAATCCGGATAGTGTGAATCTAGATACAGATTTTGGGGTCAAAATCCGTCCGGATTAAAAACCCTAGTTACGCCAAATTTCACCATGCCATGTCACCGTTAACGGCCGATTGACAGCTGATGGCTCGATGAGAGTCAAATGGGTCAATTTTTAATCAAATGCAAAACAATTTTGTCAAAAACAATGAGAAATTGATGATTTTTGTTTCAAATCTATATTTTTTTCTTAGTAGGAATAACACCCTCATTCCTAGAAAAAAGTAACATATTTTTTAGTAGCTTACAGTATCAAATTGTTCAGATGAAAAATATTTTTGCTACCCCTGATCGGGTTTGGGGCGGGACAGAACAACGCTTTCCTGATTCCTTCTAGTACTAGAAAGGAAATCTAAAATATAACATTGACCTTGTCAACTTGTCACAAACGTGGCTATGGAGTGTAGAAAACTAAGGAAAACAATCACTATATATCCAAATAGTCCGTCAAAACGCGTTAAATTGGAGACGCGACAGTGGCAAGCGCGATAATAATGGCAAAATAAATCCACACCGATGCAAGAAAAATCATTTTGAATACGATTGAATATTTACACCAGAAGAAAAACGAAGGATTTTGTTAGTATTTCGATAAAAGTTTTATATAACTGGTTGATGACTTCCTACATCTTGCTACTCTACCGCCATTCTGGACGGTATTGGAACTATTCTTTACTGCTTCCCGCTGGACACTTTTTCATCTATTTTTCTGAGATTTCAACTTCTACTTTTCTATACTCCATGAACGCGCCGTGGCTTGTCAAGGGGATTCCTATTTTCAATGGAACCTACGTGGAGATCAAATGCTGATAGGATCAATAAAAAAGTTATAATACTCAGAAATTTGCGACAAAATTTGACATTCCTGCTGAGTGCTGAAAACGATTCATACTATTTCATTCCTAAAAAGGCATAACACCAAAAGGTTTTGTAAATGTTTACGACGAAAGATAATAATCTTAAAAAGTATGTGGAATAACATAATCATTTGCAATATTGATAGTGAATATTTTATGAAAATCGAATCAATTAAAACATAACTTTTGTTTAGTAGCGTATAAGACGCGTAGTTTTTGGTGAGCACGAAGCTGATTTTATTGTTGATTTTGTTGAAACATGAGTTTTTTTTGTTTATAGTATAACCTATAGATATATGTTCGTTTTTTTACATACGCGATCTTGTTACTTATGCAATCCCGAAATGTTGACAGTTTCAGCAAACAAACACACATAACACGAAATATACAATAGAAGAAACACCAGAGTAAAACACACCAAACAAAAGTACATTACTTACCAAGGGCTGTAAAAGAAAGAAAGCGCGAAATTGCAGGTATTTGTGACCCGAGCCGCAGGCGAGGGTTGTAAATATGCAATAGAGGGCTTTCTTTTTTACTGCCCGTGGTGAGTACACAATTTTGCGTCTGCACCTGGCCATAATGCGAGTTTTACAATACCTGTAGCGTGCGGTAATACGCACATTATGCCCAGGTGTGACGTAAAAATGATAAACAAACATGCAATTTGGTAAAATGCTTAAATCGCTCACATAGAGCAGTTTCTCTTTTTTGGGTTTATGTTCTTTATGACAAATACTGAGGTCATAATTACACTTTTTAGTTTTTTTATTATTACTTCGTGCTACCCATTGAATGTTCTAAATCATTGAAAACGTTCTAGATGTCAGGCATTGATAGTATTGTACAAATTAGTGCAAAACCTACACAAAATCAACATAATTTAGCAACAAAATACACAAACAATAAAACAGGCGATTTCTCACTATTTTTTTTTATTTTAAACTAGAAGTTTCAGCGCTTCGCCAGCGGAGAAGTAAAAAATCATAACCTTCTTTTTTCTTCAGCATAGTAAAGTAGAAAGTATTTTATGACCATCGCGTACCAAAAATTTTGGAAATCCGTTTAGCCCTTTTGGCGAATGAAGCTGCAATGACACACGAAAAATCTAAAAAAATACTTTTCGATTTAGTGTCCTTCAAATAGTCCGTATATAACTTTTTTAAAATACCTTTAATGTACAGACATTTCATTTTTACAGCTTTATAATAGTACTAGCTTCTGCCCGCGACTTCGTCCGCCTTAAATTCGTTTATCGCGGATAAGGATATTTTTCCGGGATAAAAAGTAGTCTATGTCCTTCCCCAGGACTCAAACTATTTCCATACCAAATTTCATCCAAATCGGTTCAGCGGTTTAAGCGTGAAGAGGTAACAGACAGACAGACAGGCAGACAGACAGACACACTTTCGCATTTATAATATTAGTATGGATAGAAGACGGTTTTATAAGATGTTTCGCGTTTCTTTCCATATCCTTAAGTCTCGTTTGCGTTTGTATATATATAAGAGTCTTTGTATGTTTGTATGTGTCGTTGTGCCTTCATCACGCCAAATCGGATTTCAACTATATTTGGTACACGGAAAGTTGGGTATCCACCAATGGTTAAAGGATACTTTTTATCTCACTACGCTGAAAAAAAGAGGGGTTATTTTTTTTCTCCTCCGCGAACAAAGGTGCACCTTCTAGTAGCAAATAATAAACGGTTTCGACAGATCACTATTTATTTATTATTTATTTATTCGCATAGGATTTTTCCTTTGTGCATTTAAATCGCCATAATACTCGACATTATTAATAAAACCGACCAGCACAAACACAAACACACAAAAAAATAAAATTAGAAATGCAAAAAACAAAATGGCGTCCCTCGATGATTTTCCCGTGCAAGCGGACGATGCAATATCTTAACCAATTCAGTGTGTGTGTCACACGATTAGACAGTTAAAATTGGTCAAAATATTTCACCGACTGCCTGCTGGGTTGCCATGGTGATGCGGTGTTGTCTGAAAGAAAAACCTTAAGGTTTAAATAACTAAGGCCTAAATTCGTGTACTGTTAGTTTAAAATTAAACCTGGATTTTTCTGATGTAGCACACGGGATACCAATTTAATTCATAATTTTATTTGTCAGAAATTATCGGTTGCCATTATTGTCATTTGTCCTAATCTTTTCAAGATTGTATAATTGTAATAAACATAAACGTTCGGCTATGTGACAATTATTATAATAACTTAAAAAATTATGGTATCATAACAAAATGTCTTGATAAATATGATAGCCGACATTTTATCTTAATATATTTTTATTTTGGAATTTTCATAGTTATCAAAAGTTGCAAGTGTACATCTCGGTGTATAGAAAAATCCAAGTTATCATGTGAATTCAGCGATTTTAATGAAACTGTCAACTTTTCAGGATAGAACTTAATGTAAAACAACTTTAAAAAAATATTACGCAATTTGCTATAAAACTATAATAAAAAATACTATATTTATGATATTGTGATTACGAATTACTAACGTATACTTATTAAAAAGACTAGTCAGATCAGTGCGGGATATAGTAATGTGTTTAAGGTTGTATAAGTAAAAATCATGTTACTTATGCTGATGCGAATCATTTTTAATTGAATCGCTGATCTATTTAATAAAATTCCTAATATGTTCTAACTCATTTATAATCAGCGTAACAAAAAAGTAGTATAAGAAAACGCTAACGATTTGATTATATTTTTTGGATGACTAACTCAAAATGCTGATCTTTATTTCCAAATAATCTTAAATTATAAAGTGACTCGTCTATTTTGACGTAAACCGATACCAAAGTGATTCAAAACCGTTACTTTTTTTATTTTGTTGACTGTGACTATGATCCGAGAAACCTTTAAACGAATGACACTTTTTTGCCCCAACTTTTTTAAATACTTTATGATGGATCGACTAAGGTCATTGGCCACGTATTTTTTCTAATCAACTATAGACATTTTTTTCTAGGTTTGAGGTCCTATTTAGTCTTTTAATTCGTTTTTAGAGTAGTTTTTGTCGTGACAGGGTGAGCGGTTCACGCGTGGACTTTCATAGGTTTGACATTATTCATAATAATAAATAATAATAATAAATCATTTATTTCAAGTAACTGTGACTCATTTTGTTAGTAATGTTTGTGTCAAAATATTTTGGAAAATGAGCATGTCATTTCTTTTTCAAGCATATCATAGTTTAGTGTTTAGTAGTTATCTTTAAGGTCATATTTGGTGTTGAGATTTCAAATCGGATGTTGATGATTATAATATAACTACTATACAGAATTCAAACTGTAAGTATTTTTGAAAAACAAAACATGATGTTGAAAAAAAAAAAGCTTATTTACCAATGGAGCAATTGAAATTATTTTTAAAATTAATTTTAGAATTTTTATTTTTAATTTAATTAAAAAAAAAAACAAAAAAATGGTTTGTTCTCACGTGGCTGCCGTGAGGTCCCGTACTTACTTCGTCCTAAAACAAAAGAGAAGAACACAATTAGAACAATTTTGACAAATAAAACAATTTTCACATAAATAAACTTAATACAACCAGAATCTTGAATAATTCATATATATTCTTGTACACTTTTTAGTAATTATATTTTCTTTTATCTGTAATGTTTTAGAGGATAAAAAAGTAACTAAAACACACGTTACGCACTATTTCTATCATCAAAATCCGGTAAATTAAATGAAATTCTTGTTTATTATGGACCCCAAATTCAATAAATAAAAATGTTTTACTGCAGTAGATCTCGATAAAGTTAAATTCGCTTAATAAGTAAGTTAATTACCAATGGAATGGCCGGAATTTTTGGTATAACGGTTTTGCCTATTTCAATTAAGCTATGCGACAAACATTTACATATCAATTAGCTAAATAAGCCGTGTTTCTAATTAACTCTCACAAAGTTATCCTAAATATTTTTTAACATGATTTATTTTTCGCATAATTCTTTATTTACAGAATATTATATTATAAAGGGTAAAATAAATATATTCCGAAACCGGTGCCCTTTTAGGAAATACATAGGTTGTGTGTTCAAAAATAAACATACGCGAAAGTATGACTAAAAGAGATACAATTAAAGGTCGTTAAGATTGCGTGTAAGAACATATTCATCATTGAATATTGTTCCGTTCCAAACATGTATTTTGTAAAATAACTTTATTTACAAAGACAAATTTCCCCGTTTCACTCTATTCTAGTTTTTTTATATCTAGTTTTGAACATGGACCTATAAAATAAACGGACGGAGTCTTTAGAACATTAAAGTGAAGCAACCATAGTAAGTCAGTATCTGCCAAATCGCTTGTCTTTACGAGAGACACACAGACATTCAACCCATAGTAAGTCAGTCGGCCGCCATAACTAAACGAGACTCCGTCGAATACACATCTTTCAGAATGACACAATATAATTGAAATATGCCGTCTTGCGCTGTCCAATGTTGTCGGAACCACAGCGGAGTGAGGAAAAAACTCAGAGCGTTACTTTTCATAGGTAACAAACCCGTAAATCAATATTATTTTCAAATTAAACATTTTAAATTGTCATACGATAAACTTTATACCACGAAACCAGTGTGCTCAATTAAAAGATGGGGTAATTAGCGTAAAAGTTAGGGACATTGGTATTTCGTTAAATTAATTATTTTTTAATGAACAATAAGTTTTGAAAACGCGAGGAATTGTTATTTCAGTATATAAATTTGTTTAATTATCTTGGAATTACGTCTTAAACTTATCGAAAATATTATTTAGGTTTCCCAGAGTGGACAAAGCTCAAAGAAATAATTTACGACATAAAAAATATAAGAGGATGTAGGGATAAAATAATTGAACACCATCCAAAACGAGCGTAATCTGTCCTATGAATTTTGAGGCTACAAATTTATACTCCACCGAAGGTCGAATGATTAGAATGGTTACTAATTCTTTACCAAATGAGAAACTCCAGGTTCTATAATAACTATTAGATTTTGCGTTTTAATCAGTTTATTTTGATATTATCCACATCTGAATCTTACATGTATTGTGTTTCACCTTTTTACGGGAAAATTATTATTTGAAACCTATTTCGTGATTGCGGAAATTTTGTTGTACATGGCAACTCTGTTAAAATGCACACATTGACGCGGTCCGCCACTGGCTACAGTTGAATGTTCTAAAGACTCCGTCGGCTTATTTTATAGGTCCATGGTTTTGAACCATATTTGTAATATGGTTCAATACTAGATAGATCGCTTTGTAGTCGAATATGACGACAACGAGATATTTAGTTCAGTTTGTGTTTTCGTTTTTTTTTTTATTATGCAAAAACATGACTATTTACACAAACTTCGCTATCGCTTATATTGCTAATAGGTATAAATAAAGGTTTTACCTCCCAAAGACGGTCATGTCATGGCAGATTAAACATTATAATAAGATTCAAAATTAAAAACCTTGTCTATGCCATTTAAAATAAACAAGGCGGTATGATAGAGCCATTAAACATAACACTTGGTGATTTATTCATGTCCAAAATAATATTAACATATTTAATGCTACAACTGGTTTGAATTTCGCTTTTTCTAAAACTTGTCTTTGGTATAAAAATGCGATAAAGAAAAATAATGGACTTCCTCTGCTTGTAAAGTCACACGAATCTTTATATGTAGCAGATACTGTTAGTTATATGGCTTTTGTGTGTAACACCTGATAATTATGTGTCATACAATTTTATTTAATGAAATAAATTTATTAATTATGTTGCTCGCAGGAATCGAACATAGCAAATTTAAATCAAAATATTGTTTTTTTATTAGAAATAAAAATGATTTGTAAAAGTGGTCCGAACATTACTTCAACTGTTACTTAATTAATTATAATTTATTTTCAATGTTTTTAAAAGCATATCTAACTTTGATCTCTATTCCAAAACATCGAAAAAATTTAACATTTTGATCATAAAACGTATAATATTTCTTCTGCTCCAAATTACACAGACGCATCTAACACGTGAATATTTAATATTCAAATGTAATTATGCCATGGGAAAACAAATTATTTCACACATAAGTCCAATTATTGACAAACCCATAATAAACCAACTTTATTTTTTCCAATCGCAACGCTAGCATTACGCGGCAAGATCGTATTTTTAATTTAAAAAAACAACCTATAATTTTCGCGCCCAAGCATTTCATTAAAAAGTAAAAAACTTGTCTTTGCTACCTCGTTTTACAAAGGAAATGTCAATTATTGAGTCAGGCACAATTATTGTTGACCTTTAGGTGAGTTATTGATGACAAGTGTGTGTTGTTAAAAAAAGAACTGTCATTAAATGGAGCGTAATTAAATTAACACTTGGTATTTTTTGAAGACACATTTAAGGTTGTAATTAGAGTAACATAAGGGGATATAAAATAATATAACTTCAGATCGACATACCTGCCTACATACTTACATATAACTTTATGCCATACTATACGCTTCGCTTAAAAAGAAAGAGATATATATGTGAGTTATAATCTGTTCTGTATTCGGATTTTTCTGTAGTGTGACAAATGTACCTTTATTTTATTGTGATAAGAAGTAGTGAGTGTTGCTGTACGGTCCATAGTTAATCAATAAAGAAAATGTCGCGTAAACGGGCGAAACGAATTTATAAAGCTTCACTTTTCAACAAATTTAAAAATGTATTTTTTCTTTTTAAATGCACGAAAAATCCAAAAAGTGCCATCGCACCAAAAGAAACGTTGACCATAGATAATTTTATGTCTATGTCTGATTCGTTAATAATTAAAATTCTAATAAAATTCTTCAAACCGTCTGGCGGGACGGTGTAACCTCCTTACAAAACCGGACATGTGCCACCAACGACGATCTTTAATGAAGACATTTGCCTCCAATAAGCAACCCATTATTACTGCTTAGCTGATAAAGAACCTCATACCAATCCAAGCGAATATCAATCTTGGCACTATCATAATTGAGCTCAATTTTATTAGTGAAAATAGATGACGATAGCTTGAAGCGTCCCGTTCGAAAATTCGAAATTTCGTTCGAAAATCAAAAATCGAAATTGAATTTTGAACTTTAGCTTTTTTAATTAAGAAATACTTCAGTTTGAGGCTGTTTGCGTTCTTTTTAATATTCACAAATAAAACAGTATTCGACTTTATTGTTGTTTTCTTAAGGTTTTCTTTTGTTAAAGTTTAAGGCTTAATTAATTAGAATATAATAAATCGTTAAAGGCAATTAAAGGTTATGTTTATTTAGGTTGGGGTTTATGTTTCCAGCGGCGAGATCAAACGTTCGGAAGCCGTGGTTTTGAATTATTTCTTGTGGCAACACACGATTTATTGATAAACTAGCTGCCTCACTTGAATTATTAGACGTTTTTGTACGTGTACTTTAAATAGCAAAATAAAAAAATGCGTTCAACTTGCTAAATATCAGTACAAGTTCTATTGAAAGATTAAGATAATGAATACCTATGCAATATGATTTATTTATTATCCTACTTTTACTCGAGTTTATGTTTCCAAGTGCTTTTTGTTTTATTTTGTATTTGTACATACAAACAAATATACAAAAAAATAAACATTTATTTTTTCGATCAGTTATTTCCAGTTAGTGCGTTACAATTGTTTTTTTAGATATCTTCAATGTAGAGACATTGAATTTTTACAACTTTATAATTGTATAGATCGGATAAACTTTTCATACTTGAATATTTAAGGTTTATTTGCCTGAATAGTCATATGCAGTGTACGCAAAATACAACATGGCGTCCAATTAAAAGAGCGATAGCATCGCAATTATGCCGTGATGTCTTTATTAGTTGACGGCTGCGGGTGGTCCCAAGTTCGATGCCGGACGAGACAATTTATTTGGTAACAGTATTATTTTTACAATAAGCAGGTATGCAACAGAGCGGTTACCTACGTCGTACAATATAAATTTAGTACTCCTACACAACTTGATTCCATTCCGTGGACCTTAGTCATGAGACATGAGAGCGTTCGGTGACTGTTCTTCTCGCACCTATGCGTAAACAGGACTTTGGTTAGTTCATTTTCAAAGTAGGAGAAAATTAGGAGCGGTACGGGAGTGGTGGCGTGTGATGTTGTCGTAACTGTCTCGCTATAGAAGCCTGACACCCGACTGAATTTACGCATCGTGTGAAGTTCCGTAAACACACCTCTTACGTACCGCTCCCATAACCACGAGCTGAGTTTACGATCGGCGCTAGCGAGTATCTCGTATCGAGAGTCAGTGCACCTCTCTCGCACGCGCTAATTGTGCGAAAGAGATAGACCGTCATAGAGCGCTCGATACTCGCTCGTGCCGAACTCATGGTAGGCGTACAGGACCAGACTCACTTATGTGGTAGGCATAAATTCAATGCGAACGAACTACGTACAGTTGCAATAGCTCAGTTGGGAGTGCACGTCTGCGTCAAAGAAGGATCGCAGGTTCAATTTCTTGTTATGGGAATGTAAAAGTAACTACGAAAACAGCCCTCAGCAAAACAAGGTTACGAGCTTGGCTACATGTATATTGAAGTTAAATTAATGTAATTACGTATCTATACGTCCACGACGTGTGAATTGAAGTAAAATTTTCATGGAAAGACATTTTCACGAGAAATACCGGTTATTAAAAATCCTTTATATTTTTAATAAATAAACTTGGTAAAGTCCGCGGGGCCTATTTTCAGCCCCAGTTAAGGCTCCCATACTTATTATATTTAGATGCTGATTATATTGTATTTTGACACTAAAATTGTGAGACTGAGACTTGTAAATGTTGCCCTATGGCCTGTACCAATGGACCGCACGGCATTCCTTAGTGACTTCTAGAAGCCCTGCCGGCCTATGATCGACGCTTTCTTTGTGACAAAAATACCTTCCAAATGTGAGTCGGACTCGCGCACCGAGGGTTCTGTTCAAAATATACGCGAACAATGGCCGTATCTATGAAAATACACTATTATAATAGCAGAGCCAAAATGTATGCAGTGTGGGGTAATTTTATATTGGGTACTGACATAGACAGATTTATATAAAAAAAAAGATTTTCAGATTTATTTCGTGGCTTGTGCTATAAGAGCTACCTTCATACCAAATTTCAAGTTTCTAGAACAACTGGTATACTCGTACTCTATAGGTTTCCCATAAACGGCAATTTGAACGAAAACACCTTTTTTAATGACTGTATCTTCGGATTGCATTGACTTAGAAGCTTGATTTTTTTACAGCTTCAAGGGACCGCAAACATAAGTATTTGATGTTAATTTCAACTTGATAACTCCACGCGTTCCCGAAAAAAAGGTTCTTGACAGACAGATAGACAGACAGTTTTTTCCTTTTGAGGTACAGAACCCTAAAAATTATAAAGCCTGAGGTTTTCCTTTCCTTTACTGTGCTCAAAAGTTCCAGGTTTTTATTCGTTCTATTTATAAATTCAATGTTTGACACTTTATCTCTCCAGGAAATTTAATGTGGTTAAGACCACGCAAGTGTGAATTTCTCTCTCGGTCACCAGTTTGTTATGCGTTCAGCATATATGGACCCCCAGACACTGTTTAGCAGCTTCTAGAAGCCCTGCAGGGCCAACGGAACTCGCATAGAGATACCATCGACCGTCTTTCGCGCACTGTATTAAAAGAAAAGAGACAAACAATCTTTGTCGCGCAACAAACAGCTGTGCTAGAGGTACTGGGGACGAGCCCCAGCGCTAGAAGCCCTGGCTGCGCTCGCGCACGGGCCACACGGCGCCTGCGCACAAACACGCGCGGGTGGTCGCCCACCCAGGCCGCGCGGGACATAGCCGTGCGTGGAACAACATATATGAGATATTCAATAATTAAAATCGTTATTTTTTTCAAGAGTTAATATTATTTCTGGTTATATTTAAAAAGGTATGTGAATGTTGTAAATATGAGGTGTTTAAAAAACTATATTACGGTTCATGACGCGTGACATGCACTTCACCGGGTCAAAAATAAAACAACAAATGGTTTGATACCGTGTGTGTAGCTTGTTTTATGAGCCTTAAAGGCTGTATCAGTCAGGTGGGAGAGTCCATTTTTAAAGTATGAAAATATGAACAGCTAATAATACCATTGAATTATCCCATGAAATGTATGGTAACTTTTGTTATGAAACCGTTTCGATAAACGCAAGTTTTAACATAGCTGCAAAACAAAGTCCTTAAATTCTCCATACAACGTGTGCGGTAAAGTCACTTTTATGGACTTCCATAAAAGTAACTTTAATATTGCTGTATTTCGGGGAGTTTTTATGACATTGAAGTAGTTTTTTTCACCAATATGTCTATTATTGAAAGGTCCTACTATAACATACCAGAGAAAAGAGTTGTCGAAGTTGTCATCATCCCTATTGGTTCCTATTTTTCGACGACCGGTTTAGCTCAGTGGGAGTAAAGTTGCCTGCGAAGCTGAATGAAGGTCCTGGGTTCAAATACCGGTAAGGGCAAATATTTGTATGATGAGCATTAATATTTGTTCCTGAGTCTTGGATGTTTTCTATGTATACATAAGTAAATGTACCTATTAAGTATATCGTCGTCTAGTACTCATAACACAAGCCTTATTGAGCTTACCATGGGACTTTTTCGATTTGTGCAAAAATTGTCCTGTAATATATAGTTATAATTTATTTTGATAACAATTAAAGTTTATTGATTCTTGAATGATATTTTGTTGATTAATAGTCATAATAATCTAAAATACGAAAAATAATCAATAGTAGTATTGTTTTAAATAGAAAAAATTGGAAACAAAAACGGAAAGCTAACAGGTCTGGTCTTATGACAGTTACTTTGTCTTAGTTTAGGTAAAAACTTTTTGGAAATGTGTTTTTTTAAATGCGACTCCATCCCCTCCGGAGTCATGCGTAGTGCGCATGTCACCAAAACATTTCAAACTGACTGGCTTACCACATCTCCCCGCTTTCCAGACAAAACCATACTTAATCCCGACCAAATAAAACTCAAATTGGCACATCAAAATGTGTGTTTAATACTCATAAGTCACACAAATGAATTTGAAACGTAGAAGTAAATAATTAGAGGTCATATTTGATTGAAATAAATGAAAAGGATTATAAAGGAATTTGATAGAATTGTTGCAGCTATAATTTTGAGACGTAATGCATGGATGTAAGATATATTTTTGTATGGCGAACGATATATCTATATAAAGATTCTGTGTGAACTAATTGAGATATCTTCCGCTGTCGTTTTGTTTTGTCTGTCTGTCTCAGTATAGCTCGAATGTTGTTTTATAGTTTTTTTTGTGGATAGTATTAAATGGAGCACTTTAGCTGATTTTAGAGAGCTTTCAAAGGTTGACGGCTTATGACGTCATATTACGAAACAATACTTACTAAAATACCTTGAGTGGACGATGACCGGTAGTTCATCAAAAAGAAAATGATTCACAAATCGGCATTGTATTATAAAATGGTGTTGTTTAGAACCGGAGTTTGAACTAGGTAAGTCTGGATAAGCCTTACCAGTAATATTTATAATAGACAGACTTCGATTCTAAAGGTATAAATCAATGCGACCTACTAAACTCGGATTTTTAATTCAAGATCAAAATCTGACAGTTCTCTTCTTGATGATTTAAACAAATAAGCATTATTTCTTAAAAACATGAATGAGAAATCGTGCGACCAGTAATATTAGGGTAAGTTTTATTGATAAAAATACTGACATTTAAACCGGTATGCAGTGATCACAGCGAAAGTGCGCCTGTTGACGTTAAATTTTGCTCTTGAATGAAAAATTAGAGTATAAAATGCAATCAGGATTTGAACCTGCGACTTCTTCTTTTACGCAGAAGTGCTCTGACCAACTGAGCTATCGCAACTTTACGTACGTGGCTTGAAATTTTCGAACACAATCTAGTTAGCACTAGAAGCGCCCTCTGTATTTTATTTATGTTTAAATGCTAAGCGCATTAGCCATACTCCAACACATGCGTATCACGCTTCGTCTCTGCCATGCTTGTCCAAAAATTTTAGGACAGCGAGAGAGATGGCGCTGTTCTTCAATGAAGAAACTGAATCAATATAATCATTGATCCTTATCAGTAATCAGATACAGTGGGAGGGAGCACAAACCCACTAACAGGAAAACAATTTTGAGTAGGGCACTTTTTGAGGTGGCTGCACTATTTGAGTGGGGGTGGGGACGCGGTGTGCAAAGCACTGCGGAGGTGGAGTGAACCGGTTCAACTTAAGGCGTAAAATAGAGTGAATGTATCAGACATAGAGGAGAATATGTGGATGGATCACTCACGCCAGAGGGGTCGACGCTAAGAGCCAGTCGACACGGCGCAACGCAAATATTTTGACGCATTGCCGGCCACACTGGTGCTACGTCATCGCAACATAGTTATATCGTAACAGTAACGAATACACCCCGCTTCGTCTCGAGGGCTGCAGTCAGTCATGTGTGCGCTGTGTCCACGCAGCGCATCGTGTGTACACTGTGGTTATTAATGTACCTAATATGACACACCGACCGCGCTACGTCGACGCAAAGCGCTGTTTGGACTGGCTCTAAGACATCGTCCAAAGAGTTCATAGCGTAGTGACCATATTTGAATGAGAAGGCTATGCTTGGAGTTTCTTTGCGAGAATCATAAATGAAGAGAGCCGAAGAAGAAGCAGGGTATCTGAGATAGCTCGAAGGATAGCAAAACAGAAGAGTCCCCAGCAAGCTCGGCCGAATTTCACCTTCCCATACAAACGAAGTTTCGTTCTCATTTTAAAACTACGTGTTGGATTGTAACAAAACTTTGCATATACAATTTCATGAGGTATATCTAGATCTGTAATTAGTTAAATGGCTCCAGTTTATAATAAAAACTAAATACAGCAAAAACAAAACATAAGTTCGTTGTATTTTACTATGGTATCTGAAGCTACATAAACTAATTACAGGCCTGCATATACCTTAACTTAATCTAAGTACAAAGTTTCAGAACAAACTAGCGAGTAGTTTTAAAATGAAAGCGTAACTGGTTACCTTGTCTCTGTACATATCGTACAGAGACAGGGTAAGCAAACTGAAATTGCAATGGGCAGGGCACATAGTTTAAAGAACCGATGGCCATTGGGGCAGAAAGGTTCTAGAGTGGAGACCGCATACCAGTAAGCCAGGCGGGAGAAGGCCACCCGCAAGGTGGCGACCTGGTTAGGGTTACGGGGACTCGCTGAAATGAAATCTATTACTCTATCTAGCAGTGGACTTCCTATGGCTGAAATGAGAACCCCCCCCCACACTCTTTGTTGACATATCATATATTCACATTTCATTCGTCACAACGGTAACTCGCGATATTTTCGCCTCACTATCGGCCAAACATCCGTCCGAGAACCAATAGTAACAGTTGTGAGTAACGCATGAAGAATTCTCAGTGGGCGTTGTATGCAATTTGGCAAATTTTTGAGTTATTCAGTGTTTCACAGTTCAATAATGCATTAAAAGATAATAACCATGTGCTGTATAAACGCAAAATTCTATTTGTTTTTTTTTACAAATCACTATGAACTTATGTTTATGAACAGCCAAAACGTCCGAGACTAGAGGGTTTCAAGGAAAAATATAGTAGTGGTAGTTATGGAGGAGAAAAAAATGATAACTCTTTTTTCGTTGTAGACGAGTATCTTATAACCATTTGTTGATACCCAGCTACCCGTGTACCGAAAATTAGTTGAAATCCGTTTAGCTGATTTGGCGTGATGAAGCCACAACCACACATATACACATACAAAAAAAATCGTTTCAAATAGTCTGTAGGTATCACTTATTTTGTAAAACTTTAATGTCTGTATATCCATACTTCCATACTAATATTATAAATGCGAAAGTGTGTTTATCTATCTGTCTGTCTGTCTGTTACCTCTTCACGCTTAAACCGCTGAACCGATTTGGGGGAAATTTGGTATGGAGATAGTTTTGAGTCCAGGGGAAGGACATAGGCTACTTTTTATCCCGGAAAAATGACCTTATCCGCGATAAACGAATTTAAGGCAGACGAAGTCGCGGGCAGAAGCTAGTAATATTATAAATGCGAAAGTGTGTGTCTGACTGTCTGTCTGTCTGTTACCTCTTCACGCTTAAACCGCTGAACCGATTTGGATGAAATTTGGTATGGAGATAGTTTTGAGTCCTGGGGAAGGACATAGGCTACTTTTTATCACGGAAAAATACCGATATCCGCGATAAACGAATTTATGGCGGACGAAGTCGCGGGCAGAAGCTAGTTCTTAATATTTTCAAAAAGTAAGTAAGGAGGACGATTTGACGGTGTTGGTGGTGACGAAGTTTATATAATTTTTTTTGCAATTTTAAAAGTAGGTAACTTAATTCCTCACACTTTTGTTCAGCTAAGGCATATTCAATTATGTTTTTTATTTCCGCCCTAGTGCACAATAAAGATGTTTTGTATTGTATTGTATAAGCACATTTTATGTCACACATTATGGTGAGCAGTTGTATTAGAAAATATCACGTTCAGGCTATTAAATGGTTTATTATGAAAAAATATTTTGCTAATTGTGTCATTACACGCTCTGTTGAGGATTGTACAGCGTGTGTTCATACGCATACCTATATATTTTATAGGCAGAACTTCTAAGTTCTAATGAACATAATTTGATATCCTTTAATTTAATTTTATAACACACATCCACAGATGGTTATAGGATACTTTTTACCAGACTACGCTTACGAAAAAAAGACGGTTTCTGACTTTTTCTCCTCCGCGATTGAAGTTGCAAGTAAATGACGCTTAGGCATAGCCCCCCCTCCCTCCAAGTCCTGCATCCAGGCATAGAGGTAGTCATTGTCATGGTATTTTTTTTGTCAAACTATATGAGTGTTCCATTGGCAAAGGCCTCTCCCCTAGATCTCTACGACTTCCAATCAGCCTCCTCTGGGCTGTTGTTGAGGATTCAGATCATCCCGCCATCACCGCTAGGCCTGCCCGTCTACGTCACCCATCTTGTGCCACCCATAGTCAACATTAGGAAAAAGTTTACATAAATGCTCAAAAACGTGTGAAGTTTAATAAATCTGATTTTGCAATGACTGTCGCCAACGCAACGGTAGGCATTTTTTTTTATTTGTCACTTTTTTCATACAAACAAACGTTTTTCTGTACAAACCTACTTAGTTTAGTGGGACGCAACCCAAATCTTAACACTTTGGGCGCGTAAAAAACACGGCCAAGTTAGTTAGTGGCGGAATAAAAGGGTTCCGTATTTTTGTTATAAATTCAAATTCAAACAACGTTTTTTTGCGGACCGTACATCCATTGTATTATGTTAGTAATGCATTAAATAGTAATTAATTTTAGGGTTAGTGTTAGGCAGAGGTAGGTAACTATTTTTTTTTATTTAATCAAAAGCGGCGGTGGGATGACAGGCGCGTGGAGTCGCACCCAGCAGCGTGCCGGGAGCGCTGTAGCGGGAGAGTTCTAGCTTTTAGTGTTTTAAAAAAAATTGCACGTACATTTTTATAGGTTTTATTTGACAGATGTAGTAATTGGCTGTCCTCCCAGTTAGCACACAAGCTTATACGGCTATTATACAGCTAGTTTGAGTTATATGGGCTGTATAAGCGTACATGCTCTAATACAGCTTGTGTGCTGCTTGGGCTTTTGTGTTATATTCTCTTTTTCATCGGAGCCTCATTGCTGTGGATCATGGAAACTTGAGGTCCTTATTTTACGCACCGAGGCCCTCCAGGCCGATCGGTATTCTGCCATCCGAATAAACACCTGCACGTTTGACTGGTACGCTTCCTTCACTGTATCGATTCATCGTTAAGACTTGCGTTTATCGAAACAGCTTCATACTAAACTTAACAAACTCATCACACAAGCACTTGCTCTGGCCGGGATTTGATCCCAGGACCGCCAGCTTCGTAGGCCGTTGTGCAACCCACTGGGCCAAGCTTGTCGTTAACTGTATGGCGATTTTGGCCCATTCATTCGACATTAGGCAATCATGATTACCCAAATGTCACATTCTCTAAATGGACAAAGAAACTTCCTACATTAGAAATATCGACGACCGGTTTGACTCAGTGGGAGTAACGTTGCCTGCAAAGCCGAGGTCCTGGGTTCAAATCCCGGTAAGGGCAAATATTTGTGTGATGAGCATAAATACTTGTTTTTTTTTATGGCATAGGGGGGCAAACGAGCAGACGGGTCGCCTGATGGTAAGCGATCACCGTCGCCCATAGACACTTGCATCACCAGAGGAGTCACAAGTGCGTTGCCGGCCTTTGTTCCTGGGTCTTAGATGTTTTCTATATTTATAAGTAATATATCTATTAAATATATCATCGTCTAGTACCCATAACACAAGCCTTATTGAGCTTACCATGGGGCTAGTTCGATTTGTGTAAAATTGTCCCGTAATATTTATTTAATTATTTATTTATCGACATGTTCTAATAGTATTGGGCCGGTAGGTTAAATCTCCCTACGGATCCCTGATCATAATCCGCTCACTTAAGCCTTTTTAGCTACCCATCAGTTAGCTTGACTCACTATGCCACCCAGCGCGCTACGCCATCTCCCTCTCGCTCACCCACATCGCGATGTCCCTTTCTATCGCGTTTTTATCTCCATTGAGGCTGGCTGTCAAAATAAGGATTATAAAAGCGTTTGGATGGCTTTATGCTGTATGGTTGCATGAGTACTTGAAATTGCGTGGTTTTGTTTGGTAAGTTTTGGTATTATGTCGAAAGTTTTTTGGGACTTTGGTTTTTGAGCGGAAGTTGTAAGCAGTAGTAAGTAGATTATAGGTAATACTAATGGATGACAAATTTGACGCATCTAACGTTTAGTTTTGGCAGTTGGATTTGACAAATCTATTGGATGTGGTTCATCTATACTATTATAAAGTTGTAAAAATGAAATGTCTGTACATAGAAGATATTTGCAATAGAATTATATTAGCAAAAAGGAGTATTGGATCACTGAATCGTAATTGTTTTTTTTTTGTGTGCTTGTATAATTATGTGTCATTGTTGCTTCATCTCGCCTATTCCAACTATTTTTGGTACACGGATAGCAGGGTATCCACAGATGGTTATAGAATTCTTTTTACCCGACTACGCTGTCTAAAAAAGAGGGGTTATGACTTTTTCTCCTGCGCGAACGAAGTTGCGGGCATCTTCTAGTTTGCAATAAAATGATTATAACGGAGTATTGGATCACTGAATCGTAAACGTTTTATTTTTTGCATGTTTGTACGTGTCGTTGTAGCTTCATCACGCCTAATCGGCTAAACGGATTACAACTAGTTTTGGTACACTTGTAGCTGGGTATCCACACACAGATGCTTATAGAATACTTTTACCCGACTACGCTGTCGAAAAAATAGGGGTTATGACTTTTTCTCCTCCGCGAACGAAACTGCGGGCGCCTTGTAGTTATCAATATTTTTCTAGATTTTAGGCTTGTCAGAGGTTCACTGATTACTTGTGTGTAAATAAATACTGGCGTGGGTGGGATGACGCCGTCCAGCCGGTAAAAGAAGGCAACAAGTCTGTGAGTGATGACTTAATTTTTAGAACCACCGCGAAGTAACCGGACACTGCACTGCGCAGGCGCCTATGGTTACACTCAATAAATAAATATGGTTTTTGTACCACTCCCGGCGCAAGGTTACACATTTCATGAAACACAAATTCTTGTTGTCTGTTGTTGCGGTTTCTGTGTTTTTAATGTGGGACAATTAACACCACATTATTATCTATCATGATATAGAAACAAGTCAAAGCGCAAAGAAAATTACGATTGCTCACGCACGTCACACCAGGAATCAAACCTAGTGCCTCTCGATTACGCGTCGAGCGTCTCACCCCTCCACCAGCGAGCACTGTTTGTGGTGGTACAGTGTCCGTTAGATATTTTTTTATGTTATAGAGCTATATTTTTTATGTTATAGAGGGCAAACGAGCTGACGGATTGTCTGATGGTAAGCCGTCACCGTCGCCCTAGACCTGCAATACCAGAGGAGTCCCAAGTTCGTTGCCGGGTTTTCACGTTGGAGTACGCTCCATTAAGGCTCTAGATCTCGAGGCCGTTCACCTATGAGATGGACTGACCAGATAAAGGCGCTGAAGAGTGTTTCCCTTAGCAAATATGTGTTCATAGAGCTCAGGCCAGAGGGAATTGGAGGAAGATTGTGCATCGCGCTACTACCAAACCGCACGACTGACCCCGATTGCTCTGCCAAGAGCATACGCATAAGAAGAGAGAGATATATATATTAATTATATCGTCGCCTAGTACCCATAGTACAAGCTTTGCTTAGCTTGGGACTAAGTCAATTTGTGTAGGATTGTCGCTGTTTTTTTTATGAATATGAATAAGGTGATAAATGCCAACGCCACCTGCGGGTGTGCATCCCGATACCCAATATATCCGTGACATATGATATTTCCCGCGACGCGACGCTATAATACGTCGGAACCGTTATACTATTAACACTCGGCGAAATGTTTATGATAACTTTCAGTAGGTAATTCAAATGTCCCAGTGATCGATACTGTCCCTATAGTTGGCACCTTCCATCTTAATTGGTATCAAGTTAAGAATACTGGACATTCCCAAGTGTAAGTGAGGCCGCAAGGGAACTTTTACAATTCTGACTCGAAGGCCTTTCCCAAGAGGAGACCACTGTTGAGAAGAAAGCCGAAACAAACGCAACAGTCAGTCATTTTTTGTCTCAAAAATAACTCTTATCTATTACAAAATGTGCTATGCCTATCCTAAATATATGTTTTTAAGTATAAACTCAATGCGTAGTTCCCCAAGATGATATATCAAAACTTATAAAAGTAAAAATATAATACCTACGGAAAAGAAAAAAGCAAATTATATACGTTTGATATGCCATCTTATAGGAACTATCTTGGTCTTACAAAATGTGCTCTGTTGCTTAGCCTATCTTAAATATATGTTTTTAAGTATAAACTCAATGCGTAGTTCTCCAAGAAAATATATCAAAACTTATAAAAGTAAAAATATAAAAAAGAAAAAATGGCAAAATATGATTTTTTAAACCAACGCACGTTTGATATGCCATTTTATAAGAACCTTCCTCACTAGTACTTCGGTTAGTAGTACACGGGTCTACAAGTACGTCACTAGTAAGTACTTCTAACTCGTCCGCCTCCTAGTAACCGTCCATAGCCACAAATAAGTAGAACCGACGTGAACCAAACAACTATTAACACCAGTAGTGACTAATACCTCAAATAGTTTGGTTCTGCCATCCATCATGGCGGCGTTATGACAGCTGTCAAATTAACGTCAAAAGGCGGCCGTTTAAGCCTCTAAGGGTATTTTCCACAGATAAATGAAAAGTAAATCTATAGGTTTACTAGGTTTTACCCTATTGTGTGGCAAATGTATTTTACTTATTCCTTCGGGAATTGGATATTTTTGACCGACGTAAAAAAAGAGTTACTTATTCGCCCTGACTCACTTTTAAAGCAATTAACAATCATTGCTCTGTCAGTTTATAGTATGGAGTGTAGAAAGCTAAGGAAAACAATCTCTATATTTACAAAGAATTATTATTTTCCGTCAAATCAAAAGGCGTTCAATTACCATAATAATGCAAAAAAATATATCCGTAACCATGCAAGAAAAATCATTATGCACATGATAAAATATTTAGGTACTTCAGAAGAAGAACGAAGGATTCAGTAGTATTTTGATTAGAATGTTTTGTAATTGGTTGTTAAAGACGGACTCGCGCACCGAGGGTTCAGTACAAAATGTACGCTAAAAACAGCCGTATCTATGAACATCCAGTGTTAGCAGAGCCTTACTCCTAAGCAAATTTTACGCGGTGTGGGGTCATTTTATATTGATTACTGACATAGGCAGACATAAAAATTAAGATTTTCAGATTTATTTCGTAGGTGGTGCTATAAGAGCTACCTTCATACCAAATTTCAGGTTTTCCATGAACGGGAATTTGTATGGAAATACTTTTTATAATGAATATCGTTGAATTGCGTTGTCTTAGATAGAAGCTTGATTTTTTTTCAGCTTCAAGGGACCACAGATTAGTATTTGATGTGAATTTCAACTTGATACCTCCAAGCGTTCCTGAAAAAAAGTTTCTTGACAGACAGAGTGACAATAAAGTGATTCTATAAGGGTCCAGTTTTTTTCCTTTCGAGTTACGGTACCCTAAAAACTAGTATGTATGGTATATTGTTGTATTGCACCACATTTCTATGCAGTATACTATGTACTATTATATGAGCTTCTAAATAGAAGAGATTGTATTAATTCCGTAATAAGTAGTCTGGCACCGATAGTAGACATATTTTGTAAGTTTGTAAAAGACAATATATTTTTTCATTAACAACTACACACTAACCAACCATTTTGGCACTTTATTAAAAATTCTGTCACGCATTAACCTATTCTGCATTATTTTCCCATAAAGCATATTGGTGAGAAAACAGCAAAACCTTGAAATCGTACGGCGAAACAACTATAACGGTTTTATACTACCAAAATTGAGCATGAAGGTTTAATTACACTCAACAAAGTAGGTACAAACGCACTTTCAGGTTAACTTTAATTAACTAACGGCCAGAGAATCCAATCAATTTACACCAAAACGTACAAAAAACACCTCTGAATGAACGCACACAAAGTGTGACGAGAATGACAAGATTCCGTAACAGAGTACGAACTAGACAATAACTAGAAAATAAACCAAACGACTGTGACTCTAATGGGCTTGAAAATAAAAGTAAACTTATTATTAATTACGTGAAACCATAACTCTGTTTTGACGTTACGACAGTATAAATATGTCCGCGACAAAATTTAGTTCCACTAATCGTAGCATTAATTTGCTAAACGCTTCTAAAAATACGTAATCGAGAACGCACAGCCTGAAAACATGACAGCTGCAGCGTTTCGCGCCAAATTCGCTGTCATTCTGACAGTTCGTTTGATTTACGCGGCAGAACCATAGACGAAGAGTTTTTTTTTATAAATAAAAAGCGTGGACTAATAAAGATTAATTTATCGGACCACACATTGTGTGAATTAAAATATGCTTTCAGTTTTCATAACAGTCTGGCTTGTGTCCTGTTCGTTATGAATGGTGCGGGTAAAAATGGCGCCATTTGTAAACTATTCTTGGATTAAATTTAAGCTGTTTGCTGTTATAAATAAAGTGAAAAAGGAATTGTATACTGCTAGATTTTAAGCTACATCTAAACTATTAGCTGTAAAGTGAAATACTGTACTTTGAATAAAAATAAGCGGTTATGAAACAAGTAAAAACCAAATAGGTTATATAGGGTGTCCAAGATTCCCAAGAATAGAAAAACAATGTTTTACGTTTGTGTCATTGGACAACTTAGGTATTATTGCTTTTTGACCACACGGTTACTTGTACATCCGCAGATGATTATAGGATAGTTATTAATCGACTACGGCTAAAAAAAAGAGTTATGGCTTTTTCCTTCTAGTTTTTTTAACAGTGCTCTTAAAAAGTTTCCGTCAAAAATTACATTTTTATTGCTGACTGTTCTTTTCTTTCAACACCTACCTATCCTCATTGAGTTAATCCAAAGAGAAAATTGTCACTGAACATAGATAAATATGCCAAATTTTAGCTTAATCAAAAACCGAGAAGTGGGTAACTTGCAAAACTTGTTTGCTTAATTACTTAGTTGGTTACAGCTGGTCCTAAAAAAAGCTTGTAAAAATTGGTTAGATTTTGCTTTCTGACCGGCCAGGCTTTGCAATTACGCTGCGCAATTATTTTTTAGTTACTACTAACCAAGGACCATTAAAACTCATTCTATATTCAATTATAATATAGTTAAATGTTTATTTTTAAAGCGCCATCTAGTTTTTACCAGAGTATCTCCTTGCGATCCGAACACGATCCAAATTATGGCAACTGTCAGTCCTCTTGTTTTAATGGTCCTTGCTACTAACCAACGATTTGTAATATGTTTCTGTAAGTAATAAAGGTTTTTTAAGTTTATTTTATTTATTTATTATGTATCTTTATACCAATAAAAATGTTGATTTGTTGCGATATATTTGACACTTAAGCTCCGGTAACAGAATAGTTGAAGCCTGCGAATTTCAAACAGGAGTTCATGGCTTCGAATATGGCCTGTACCGCTTAACTATTAGGAATCAATGTACAGAATATCATATCCTGAGCCTTGAATGTTTTCTATGCATATTAAATAGATTGATTAAATATATCGTCGTCTAGTACTCATAACACAAGCCATGGGACAAGTTCGATTTGTGTAAAAATTGTCCTGTAATATTTATTAATTTGATATCTACCGCTAGCTTTTTGGTGAAAGAAAACATCGTGAGGAAACCTGCATACGTCTGCGAAGAAATTCAAAGTGTATTAGAAGTGCCCAATCCACACTGTACCAACGTGGAGACTACAGCCAATTCCCTCTCATCCATGAGAGCAGTAGCGTGCAGTCCATATAGGCACAAAGGCACTGTCTACCCTGAAGGAGCATGGCTCAATACAGGCACAGAGAAACTGCCTACCCTGAAGCCCTGAATAACTATTGTTTATTGTTTAATAAATCACACACACAAGCTCACAGTTATACAACAAAGCACTTATATACTACACACACATATACATATTATTATTAACTAATAAAAGACATAGATATACCGTGAATTGGGGTTACTTTGATCAACGGGGTAACATTGATAATTAATTTTTAAACTAGAAGGAGTGTATTTCTGAACGCGTCAAAAATGTTTTTTTAACGAGGTTGCCATCCTTAACAATAAAATCTCATAAACGCGTTTACAAACAAATTTCTTATGGATTAAAAATGAGTGATCATTGTTACCCCGTTGATCAAAGTAACCCCAAATCACGGTATAGATATGTATATCCTTATCACTATTTACTCATAATTACTTAAAAATATACCAACAGCTCTGCCAAACGAGCCAGGTTTGGTCATGAAAAACGCCAACCTCAGGGCTTTGAATAGCCAGCTCGTTTAAGAGTGACAGTGCCCGATTAGTGGGAGCGTTGTCAGCCTGACGCATGCGCACCCCGCTGGTGGCGAAGAGGCGGAGCGGGTGCCTCGTCAGCAGCGCGCCGCTCTCGCGAATGCATGCATGGCGTCATATAGGCACAGAAAAACTGCCTTAGGCTGATGATGCTGTTTGAGCTCTTTGGATGCGACAGAATATTTAATGCTGACTGTACCATTATTGATCATGTGGTTTGTATTTGAACTATTGAAAAATATTCATTGTAACTTTTAGGAGCGCGAATACTCTTGCTTGTCCAGTTTTAGTGCGTATTTACGAGCACGGCCGCCGGCTACCCTGCGCCGGAGATATATGACGACTTCGTGCGTAGGCGCAGACTGGGTTTCTTTTATGTGTTCCAACTATAGAGGGTGATACATCGAGAATGCAAAATTCAAAAATGGTTCTAGGAAGAGTAGGGGGTTCAGCGTTCTCGCAACCGATAAAAGTAACAAAACCTTCAGAGTGTCAGAGAGAGATGGAAAATCCTCGCAAAGGCCGCAACCAAGCTTTTTGGCGATCCATATGCGATCAGAGTATACGACTAATTCAAATTCAATTTTTTTTTATATTTCACACAGAAGTCCATAGATATATTGTTAGTTATATTATTAAAACTTAAGAGCTGTGTTAGTAGTTTACAAAATATAATTAACGCTATTCTTACTTCGTAATTGGCCAATGTTAAATTAAACACATATGTATCCGTTTCTGATAGTACTGTAATTTGTGCTGTAATCTCAATAAAATAAAATAAAATCTAAACGATATTACTGGAAAGTTTCGTTGAGATCCGTTCAGTAGTTTTTAATATTAAGAGGAACGTACATACATACCCACATCGGCACAAACGTTTATCATATTATTAGGATTAGGATTTTGTTGTGATGTAGGTATATACAAAGATCAAAGAGCAATAATAAACAGAATTGCTTTCGCACATGGTCAGAGCAGGAATCAAACCCGATACTTTTGAATTACGCGTCCAACGTGTGAGCACACCAGCGAGCCTAGTAGTTAATAGGCTTGTGTCCTAAAAAAATATAATTAGTATATCGGACACGTATTTTTTCTTTTGACAATTAAACAAGAAAATATGAAGATATAGCCCGTCAAAACTCACCGTGACGTCACGCTGTGCGACCGTTTTTTGCACGGCGTGACGTCATGCGCCCCATTCCTAAACTTGGACGCGCTTTATCTTTTTTTGTTTCATTGAAAAAATAAAAAAATACTTGTCCAATATTTCTTGATAACTGGACGGACTTATTTGAATATTTTTTTTATTACCTAGGAAACTATCGTATTAAGGATTTTGATTTGTTTTTGTAAAAGGAAACTGGACCGAGAGTGTTCAAAGCTATGATTTAAAATAATACACAGATTCAGTCGTTCTAAGATCATCAGCCTCATTACATAGACAGCTATTGAATCAGATAGAAGGGAGACACAATAAGCGAACAGTAAAAATGAATGTCTATACATTGAAGATATTGAAAAAAAAAGATTGTTATTGACTATTTGGAGGTCACTAAACGGAAAAATATTTTTTTTTAGATTTTTTGTATGTTTGTATGTGTCGTTGTGACTTCATCACGCTAAATCGGCTGAACGGATTTCAACTATTTTTGGTACACGGGTAGCTGGGTATCTCCAGATGGTTATAGGATACTTTTTACCCGAATATGCTAAAGAAAAAAAGAGGGGTTATAACTTTTTGTCCTTCGCGAACGAAGTTGCGGGCGCCGGTTTAGTATCATATAGGGAGGTGACAGTATACTCGGAGAGGCAGTGAGGTTACTTAGCCGAATTATAATCACATCGGCTCAGAGGTTTGAAGGATACCGGGCCCTCCTGCCACCTGCAAGCATCCAAAGCCTTTATCTCTTTATGCAAATTGCAACACCATACTGAGTCAAAGCCTCTTCTTTATCGCACAGAATGCTGGACGCTGGATTCTTTGAAGGCACTTTAACTCTTGTGTATTATATAGGTACAATACATATATCACACTAGTTGCCAGTGAAGTCTTGTTCTGTGTGCTTTATGGAATAAACGAGTTTTCACTTCTCCTGCTCAAAAAGTACGGCATATTACCTTCACAGCGACTCTAAAATAGTACACATCTAGCCCCTAGGGTTTAAAAGAAAGCCATATAATCCCATTGAAATTTCTATGAAACTGAAATAAAAACTTGCGGCCAGCTACATACTACTTGCGAATAATTAAAAACAAACAAACCAACCTGATCAGATTGGCCAAAATTTCTGATCGAATTGCTCAAACTGTACTTTTAATTTTTCATGAAATATACAATTTTAATGTTAAGTCTTTTTTATTTTCTGGCAGTCGAAGTGAAAAGCAGAGTGTTTAACACGTGGCTAAAAGCCATTATGACACGAAGTCATTATTTGGACGAGCTCACGAAGTGATCGATTATATATTTTAGCCCCTTGTCAAAAAATGTACTATTTCTTTCTTCTTTCTCTTACCGCGGATGAGGGCTCACCTAACCAGCCGGCCTCTAGGTTTATTTAGTTTGTTCTCGATCTGCAAGCACCCTGTATATGCAAGCAATTGACAACTATATCTTCGTGTGCGGTCTGTCTATAGACCCGTTAGTCCACATGATAGCAGTGTGGTGACGACGTTTTGGTGCAAGTGGGAAGCAGCCTTCGCATCAGGGCGAACAGAGATTACACCTTGGAATCACAATAGAAGAGTCATCGAACGGTCCAAAGTATAAGGTCCTGGCCTTCGAAACTATCTTACGTCCTGTCTAAATTCTGAGCCAGTTCTCGTCAGTCATCGATGCCGAGGCCCCTAAAGGTGCGTCCACACTTGTGTCATTTGCCCGATCCGATCACCGTCGCTTGGCATGATCGCGTGTCACGATCACGCGTTTGGACGTTGCGCCGATCCGATCGCTCGAAATCTATGCTGCTACGCGTATCGCACACTCTGATCGGACAAGCGCGGCGTGATACGGAATGCCGACAGTGAGCGTCTAAGCCGCGCGATACACAAGTCATGCCACGGGACGGAGATCTGATACGGGCAAATGATACAAGTGTGGACGCACCTTAAGGTAGGACAAATAGCCAAAATATGTTAAAAGTAGATAAAGGGAAAGCAGAAGCACCCTGTATATGCAAGCAATTGACAACTATATCTTCGTGTGCGGTCTATTGAGCCGTCAACCCACGCGATGGACGGCGCGTGGTGACGACTGGTGGACGGAACATGGTCTTCGATTAGGTAATCCTGCCATCTTTTGTCCCTAAGCATAAGTTTTAAGGTTCATTACCCTAAGGACACTAACACAATCTTATTTCGAAGCTGCTAGCTGCATCAGTCTTTCACAGAGTTTGCTCTTAAACTGTAAAAGGTAGACACTTAAGTACATGGTCACAATACAAATCTAACCTAACCTACAGTTTTCGGTTTTTGACCTATTTTGACGTTCCGCTCGCTCCGCTATACATGGTCATAATACAAACCTAGCCTAACCTACAGTTTTCGGTTATAGACCCATTTTGACCCAGTAAATAACAGCATCATTATACTTTATTTGGTAATTCATGAATTTTATGGCAATCATGGTGGTTTATTTAGGTAGAAATAGCGTATAAATTTGCTCAACTTCGCTGAAGAAAAAAAGAGGGTTGTGATTTTTTTTCTCCTCCGCTGACGAAGTTACGGGAACCTTCTAGTATTATATAATAATAAAAAATATAGTAAGTATATTCAAAAAATTAAAGGATGTGGAAATCGTAAATGAAATGTTTTTTTAGTTTTTTGAATAATCCAAGATTATGTTTTAAGTTAGGTATTACTTTATGTTAGTTAATTTGTTTTAAGTCTGTGATTGTAGTGATAAAATTATAAAATAAATAATTTTAGATATTATAATTTTATTTTATTATTCAAGATCAAAGTTGTAAAAATATCAATTCAGTTCAACATTTATTCATGAAGAATATCAAAGATTGTGTTTGAAATTAGTACATAATCTTAATACTAGAAATAAATACTAAAAGTTCTCATACTAGGGACATGTACATCATTTCGATTGACAATTAGGAAAAACTAGTGTTGTAATTTTGTGCAAATATATCTTAGATAGACAATTTAATAGGAAAAAAATATCTCTGTTAAATACTAGTAATCCATTAAATTTAACCCGAGCGACGTCACAGCTAAATACTACTTACATAACCTACAAAAAGTTTATCTCGATTGACAAAACTGCCCTTTACCGATTTATCTAAAGCGGACACTTATAAATAGGGCTATTAGGCCTGATCCATCACCCGCCATCTTTATCGGTGCGCGTCAAATTATCTTTAAAAAAAATAAAACGTCAAACTCATTTGTCATTGGCTCAAACAGTTTCCATGGTCCGTAAGTAATTAAAAAGTTAATTGGAATACTCTTTGACGCTCATTTGTTTTTATGGCGATTTTTCTTACAAATTTATCTGAGAGTTGTCGCTTTGAACAACGTCCGCGTACAACTCAGGAATGTGCTTGAATTGAGATTTTTTTAATCTCTTTCAGACCTACGTTCTATTTAAAAACGTAGCTATTATTAACGAAGATACTTTTATCTATAAAACTAGCCTTACCCGCGACCTAATACGCGAACAATTCGAATTTTAAAAAATACTTCCTCAGTATACGTTTTTAAATGTGTTTCAAATTTAGTTTTTGAATGTACCTATTTAATTTAGTTTGGCTGTCAATTGTAAGGTTGCTAACTGTTTATGTGTATCTATTTCTACTATCATCTTCTGATGATGTGTAGTTTGATTTCAATTTCTATTATCTTGTAAAATCAGCGCTCAAAAATACTGACATATACCTTACTCTAGATATGCAGCAGTCCAAAAACAGTCTTTAACCATTTGGAATAAGATCAACGAAATTTTGTAACTGTTAAATTTATCCGCCGGTAACGTTATCTTGGCGGCTGTTTAGATTAATTTTTATTACTTTTTTATACTAATTCGTTAGTAAATTTGCTTCTTAAGTTATGAAACTATTTGAGAAAGCGAGGATAATCGAATCTATAGCCCAATCTCATTATTAGTAAGCTTGGGTAAACTTTTAATCTTGCAAAACGTTTTAACAGACTTATTTTTTTATTTTTCTGAAGGGAATAAGTACTTGCTAACTTACTTTGTTGGCTCAGCGACCAAAAGTGAATTTGGGTCTTTGACATGGGAGGAACACGTAATTTTTTGTATTTACAAACTGATTGTCTATTGTCAGACACATGGCATAAGGACAAACGAATCATGATGTCTATTGACAGACACGATCACTTGATGGTTAAAATGGTTTAATAAGTTTTAACTTGGAGGATGCAAATAAGGACGAAAGATCGAATTTCCACATAAACAACGAAAATTAAAATATTCGTTATTTGAATATGCGCGATTAGTGAGTAATATTTTTATTTCATTACTAATTCTTACATTCTAACTATGGTAAATAATGTACTAGTACCAATTATCACCACGCTTAAACCGTGGAACCGATTTGGATGAAATTTGGTATGGAGATAGTTTGAGTCCCGGGGAAGGACAAAGGTTACTTTTTATCCCGGAAAAATACCCTTATCCGCGATAAACGAATTTAAGGCGGACGAAGTCGCGGGCAGAAGCTAGTAGTATTATAAATGCGAAATTGTGCCTGTCTGTCTGTCTGTCTGTCTGTCTGTTACCTCTTCACGCTTAAACCGCGGAACCGATTTGGATGAAATTTGGTATGGAGATAGTTTGAGTCCCGGGGAAGGACAAAGGTTACTTTTTATCCCGGAAAAATACCCTTATCCGCGATAAACGAATTTAAGGTGGACAAAGTCGCCGGCAGAAGCTAGTAATATTATAAATGCGAAATTGTGCCTGTCTGTCTGTCTGTCTGTCTGTCTGTCTGTCTGTCTGTCTGTCTATCTGTTACCTCTTCACGCTTAAACCGCGGAACCGATTAGGATGAAATTTGGTATGGAGATAGTTTGAGTCCCGGGGAAGGACAAAGGTTACTTTTTATCCCGGAAAAATACCCTTATCCGCGATAAACGAATTTAAGGCGCACGAAGTCGCGGGCAGAAGCTAGTACTGTGTAGTACTAGCTTCTGTAGTTGTAAAAATGAAACTGTACATTGAAGATATTTCATAAAAATATAGAAACGGGCGAACGGGCAATTAGAATAGAATAATCACATAAAAAACGCACTTATTTTATGAAAATATCTTCAAATAGAAGGTAGTTGTGGGAAATGATAACCCTATTTTTCTTCAGCGGAGTCGAGTTAAAAGTATCCCCGTGTAACAAAAATAATTGGAATCCATTCAGCCGTTTTGGCGTGGTGAAGCCACACCGACACATACGAACACACATTTTTTTTTCAGTTACCTTTAAATAGCACTATCACTAATTTTTTAGAAAATATCTTCAATGTGCAGACATGTTTAAAACTTTTATCTATTCTATTATAAAGTTGTAAAAATGAAATGTCTGTACATTAAAGGTATTTTCAAATAAATCATTGTAATGGACTATTTGCAGGTCATTGAATCGAAAAATATTATTATCGGATTTTTTGCATGTTTGTATGTGTCGTTGTGGCTTAAATCATCTTTCATAGATGCAAGAGGCCAATGATGATGATGATGATGTGGCTTCATCACGCCATATCGGCTAAACGGATTTCAACAAATTTTGGTACACTGGTAGCTGTATCTCCTGATGGTTATAGGATACTTATTATCCGACTACGCTGAATAAAGAAAGAGGGATTATGACATTTTATCCTCCGCCAACGAAGTTGCGGGCGCCTTTTAGTAATGATATACATATAGAAGTCTAGCTGTTGCCCGCGACTTCGTCCGTGTAGAGATGCAAATCATAGCGTACAAAGATTCACCCCTCTTTTCGTCCCTAAAAGGGACGAAATTTGACACAAATTATAGCCTATATCCTATTGTCATTTAAAAGGTACGTAACTGGGAAGTTACATAAAAATTCGTTCAGTAGTTTTTGAGATTTAGTGGAACGTACATACATACTTTCACGTTTATAATATAGTTTCGATAAGGGTAAGTATAATAAGTATACAGTATTACCGGTATGGGTACCGATACGGCTTGACATCGCTCGATGTATGTTTTGACAAATTAATTCCGCGCGGTGTGCCTGTAATTATATTCCTGCCCAGGGTTGTCGCTGCCGAGGAAATATATCATGTATCCAATTTTCTTGCAACTTTTTATAATAGAAGGCTTCGTTCGCCGAGGAGAAAAGTCAAAACCCCTCTTTTTTCGACAGCGTAGTCAGGTAAAAAGTATCCTATAACCATCTGTGGGTACTCAGCTTGTCGTGTACCAAAAATAATTGAAATCCGTTTAGCCAATTTGGCGTGATGAAGCCACAACGACACATACGAACATACAAAACATAAAAAGATGTTTGATTAAGTGACCTCCAAATAGTTCATTACGATCTTTTTTATAATATCTTCAATGTACAGACATTTCATTGTTACAATTTATAATAGACTAGCTTCTGCTCGCAACTTAATATAATATCCTTCCCCTGGACTCAAACTATCTCCATACCAAATTTCATTCCAATCGGTTCAGCGGTTTAAGCATAAAGAGGTAACAGACAGACAGACAGACAGACAGACAGACACTTTCACATTTATAATATTAGCATGGATTACACTTTTTATGTATGCTTGCCCTGAGAAACTAGCGAAGAAGAGAGAGATTTTATATTACAAATTTTAATCATTGTCACAAAAACCTATTAATATCGCATTCCTCAAATTTACCTTCACCTGCATGATAAAGTATATTGGCTCCATCTTGGGATTCAGGCACTATGTCTGAAAAAAAGTAGTTTTTGATACTCTTTAGCCCATATTACATGCATTTCTTTCATTCCGTTGATTCGTTGTTTTTTTTCAAGTATGACAAGCAAACCAACGTACAAACTTACGCATTTATGGGTTTGTGCAAACTTTCGTGTTTTCTTGCCAGAACCGAATGAAAAATGAATCGCTTCTTTTTGTCTCCGAGTTATCTGACAACTAGTTACATTGCTACAAATCGATGAGAACGTGTATAGAAGATTCACTCTTCTTCTCTTAGCGGGAATATTAATTATTGACTATAGAAATTTACGGACGGATTTATTTTAGGACGCCCGAGTGATCGCAGACCCGTAGGACAGCCTAGATATCGCTATCGACCTAGTAAACATCCATAATTGGTGCGAGCTGGCTCAGAATTGCGAAGCATGGTGTATACATCGGGCCTATGATGGTTGCGTTTGGTAGCCATCTCGCGGTGTCCAGACAGTGGAGAAACATTGAGTGGATAATGGCCCAGATCCGTAGTAAAAAAAAACTTTATTAACGAATCGCTTTGGCAACCCTAGCGCGCCGTCTGGGTGGCCCAGCCGTCCGATAGCGAGGCAGTTTAAAACAAAACCAATAACCGAGCGGGACGCGCGATATCGCCGTCTCATTCGCACCTGCGCAATGCGTAGATGTGGACTCGTTGCTAATTTCTATAGATATCAATGAAAGTTTCAGTTTTTGCGTTATAATAGAGCACGCTATATGCAGAAATTGAAAATTTGGTAGCATTTTTTGCAGGCATTATACGAGTAATACATTGATTTAAACTTACACGATCTTCACTTATTATCACAACACAACCAACGAAGGCTATGGACGAGACCATGGACGTACCGCGACCTCCGAAATGTCGAAAAATTGCCAACGAAAGGTAATTAAATAAATCATATTTATACGCGATTAAGCCCCGTTTTGTTGTGTTGTGTTAATAGGCGTTTTAGAACTCGTAAAGTGCCAAGAATGTGAGCAATGTCACTTTAAATAATTTAATTCCAGAGATCGTGTCTACAACAACGTATACTATTAAAAAGTTGTAGAAATGAAATGTCTGTACATTGAAGATATTTTCAAATAAACAAATGTGACCGACTATTTGGAAGTCAGTGAATCAAAAAAATATTTTTTTTAAACTAACCGGAGATTTCGCGATTACTTTGCCAGAAAATATATTCGTGTGGCATCTCCATTAGTTAAATTCTCTAAGATATCCGTTTTTTGGATTAATTGTATGTTTATATATGTCATTGTAATTTTTTTCCGCCAAAACTGCTGCAATGCTTAATGGTTTTCAACTATTTTTGCTACACGGGTAGCTGAAATAAATATTATGTACTATAAGGCAAGTTCGTTTGCGGAGGAGAAAAAGTTAAAACCCCTCTTTTTTTCTTTAGCATAGTTGGGTAAAAAGAATCCTGTCACCATCTGGAGATACCCAGCTACCTACAGCTGTACCAAAAATTGTGGATATTTGTTTAGCCGATTTTGTGTGATTAAGCCACGACGACACACACATACAAACAGAAAAAATCCATTAAAAAAAATTTTTGTCTTCGTGTCGAATCGTGTCGTGTCAAAGTATCTTAAATGAACAGACATTTCATTTTTACAACTTTATAATAATTATCGATGTGTATGGACGATTAACAATCGATAGCTGTACTTTTCGGTAAAATAGCCCCGAAATTTTCACCCCGCATCACTCAGTATTGCAAAAGGCAAGTGAAAGGTAAAAAAAGCATTTAAAAGTAACAGCCCCCCTCGATCTTCCCTCGGGGTGACTAATGACCCGCGATCACCCTATCGCGTCTCCGCACTCGTGCAATAAAACGGTCTGTTTGTATAAATGACCTGACACTTTTGAAATTAAACAACAGTGTAGGGGTACAGGTCAAAATTTGTACTAAATTAATCTTGAAACATGGCAAAAACTGAATATTGATTAAAAGTTCAAATACAAAAATAGGGATGATAACTAAATTTTAATAAGTAGTCCGTCATGAAGAATAATTAATAAATAAATAATAAATAAATATTACGGGACAATTTCACACAAATCGAACTAGCCCCATGGTAAGCTCAATAAGGCTTGTGTTATGGGTACTAGACGACGATATATTTAATAGATATATTACTTATATACATAGAAGACATCCAAGACTCAGGAACAAATATTTATGCTACAAATATTTGCCCTTACCGGGATTTGAACCCAGAAACTCAGCTTCGCAGGCAACGTTACTCCCACTGAGCCAAACCGGTCGTCTAATAATTACACTACATGAAACGTTTTTTTTTTTGTTATCAAAAAAAGCGATAGATTGTCTTGAAATTTCACGTGACGTCACTCCTAGGTACAAATTTTACCTAGGAGTGACGTCACGAGCCCCTACTTCTAAATTTAGAAAGAAGAAAGAAAGAAAGAAAATACATTTATTCGAGGGCATATTTATACAGCAATACAAAAAAATATACTAAACTAAGTATGCCCCGAAATGGTCCCAACTCAGCATAATGCTGGCTCTAAAGCCATCGCTGATCTTCCGGTGAGACCATAGATAGGGAGCGCCACGGAGAACTGTACGCACGAAAACATTTGCGTGAACGCAGCGCACTGACCTGACAGCGCAAGCTGTCAGGAGTTTCAATTGTCAAAGCTGTCAAGTGGAATTGGAATGGAAAATCAAAATGGATAACAGATTTAAATGCGATTTATCTGTGTATTTTCTTTATTATTATTATGGAAAAGCAAATAATACCTACCTCCGTGTCTACGTGTCCAATTTTTTGTTAATGTTACTGTCGAACTAATTAGAATTTTGATTTTCATACCCCGTCATTGTACCTATTCAATGCGATCACAAATTATTAGAGTACGCCTAATTAGATATACAGGGCGGAAAAAAATCTAGGGGCCCTGGAGAGAAACTATCTAAAATTCTTAAAATTGCAAATGCTTTTTTAGCTCTTTTACTTAGTTCGAGCACTATAAATTAAAACTACTGGTTTTTGATAGAAAACAAAAATGTACTTCATTCACGTCAGTCAAAAACTAATGCACAAAAAAGGTATAAAAACATAGATAAAACATAAACGATTACAAAAAGGATGTGCTATCTTGCACAACCCGATTAAGTTAAGAATTTCACAAATTCTATGAATGCAATTAGTTATTTTAGGAAAACAAAAAGAATCCTTAAAGCTAAATGAGCTATCTTAACTAGTGTTCTGGATAACGCTCATTTGGAGGCTTATAGGCTCGAAACTTGGAACCCGAGGCTTAAAGACTCGATGCTATTTAAGAACCTTGTTGGTTTCATAATATTTTCTTCTGTTTACGCGATTATTACTCATTGAAATAAAACAATTTAACGGATTATATCGCGTATATACAAACACACTACCACCACCCGTGACCATGGAGAGCTGGAAAGCTTCCGAAACGTCGGGAACTAAAATGAGATAATATACGCGATATAATCCGTTAAATTGTCTTGTTGGTTTCATTTACCCATATGAAGACAACGCGTTCATAACACTAATCTTAACGATTTAAGACAGGTTTCCCTCCAGAGCCCATAGATTTTTTCCATCGTGTCTAATATAAGCTTAACTTTCGTTTCTATATGATTCAATTTCGATGATCATTGATCACCCTACCGCGTCTCCGCACTTGTGCAATAAAACGGTGTATTTGTATAATTAACCAGACACTTTTGAAATAAAACAACAGTATAGGGGTTTGTACGGGTCAAAATTTGTAGTAAATTAATCTTGCAACATATATATTAGCCACGGACGTCCACTGCTGAACATAGGCCTCCCCTATAGTTCTCCACAGTGTGCGATCCTGCGCAGACAACGTCTCTTACGAGTTTATCCATCCACCAAGTCGGAGGCCGTCCTACGCTGCGCTTTCCTATGCGTGGTCGCCACTCCAAAACTTTACTGCCCCAACGGCCATGGCCATGTTCGACTACGTGACCTGCCCATTACCACTTCAAGGATGCAATCCTGTGAGCTAAGTCGGTTACTTTGGTTCTTCTGCGGATATCCTCATTTCTGATTCTATTACGAAGAGAAACCCCGAGCATAGCCCTTTTCATTCCACGTTGCGTAACTCAGAGCCGCCTTATGAGTCCCATGCCCATTGTGAACGTACTATAGGTTATTCTCATCATCACTAGCAATACGCACTGTTCGAAGACCTTCGTCTTCTAGCACTGGGGTGTTTTTGTCGAAAAGATATGACGCAGCTTCCCGAATGCTGCCCATCTGAATATTGATAAAAAGTTCAAATACAAATGTTCACACTCAAAAATTCAATGCGATCCCAAATTATTAGTGCTCCCCTAATTGGATATACAGGGTGGTAAAAAAACTATGGGCCCTTAAGAGAAAATACCTTAAACAGTCTTAAATCCTTAAAATAGCTCTTTTTTTTGCTTTTTGATTTCTTCGATGCTCGGTTTAGAAAAGAATTGCACAAATTTTGTGAATGCAGTTAGTCATGTTACATCACCCCTCTTCTTCTTCTGCCTCGCCACTTCCCGGTCACACGGGGTCGGCTTTCTTAACCATGACGCGCCATTTGCTGCGGTTGTGGACGTCATCTTCATGCAGATTCTTGCGTTTCATGTCCTTCTGGACAGTCGTTAGCCATGTAGCTATGGGACTTCCCCTTTTGCCTGTTGCGATGGAAACTTCTGTTACATCACCCCGGAAACTAATATATAATCTCTCATATGCCTTACTCTTCAAACCGGAGTACAATGATACAACGCAGATTGCAGATTGAAGACAGCAAGAGGGTGGTTTCTGCCCATTAAAATAGAGTAGCAATATAATTCTAAATCAGTATGAAGAAATTCTCCGGGTCAAGCCTATTTAACTTCCACAAGTTAGTAATAACACAATTACAGAGTCTGTAATTGCGAAGGGCGAGACTCGCTGCTGTCAAAAGTGACAGCCCGCCATCTTGGATTCCTACGTGTTACTCCTTGGCATAATTACTTGAGCGATTAGTCAAGTTTGCTCCTTAAGGAGGATCCTTTACACCGACAGGAACATTTCAACCCTGTTCATACTTGTCCGATTTTCGATGTGTTAAGTATGAACATTTTTTTTGGACACTCTATTTCTCCCAAACTGCATCAGTATCCAACTTTCTACGACCCGAAGGAAATACATATTTTTTAGTTTAATTGAGGTTTGTTTAATAAAGGTTGTGAAAATTTCATAGATTCCGAATAATCCGAATAAAACTCCTTTATTCCTATCTCGTAGCCAGATTTGGTAGCTAGCTGCGAAATGGGAATTGCGCTTACCCGTCCTGTAGCTAGTTACCAAATGGGAACGATTTTCCCATCTCGAAGCTACATTTGGTAGACGACATGGGAATTGTGCTTACCCGTCTTGTAGCTAGCATGCATTTGCACACGGTCGTCATCCTATTAATATTATAAACTATAAGGCGCCCGCAACTTCGTTCGTGGAGGAGAAAAAGACATAACTCCTGTTTTTTTCGATAGCGTAGTCGCGTAAAAAGTATCATATAACCAACTGATACCCAGCTTTCCGTTTACCAAAAATTGTTGAAATCTGTTTAGCCGATTTGACGTTACGAAGCCACAACGACGCATTAAAAAAAAAAAAAAAAACATTTATAGTTCGTCACAATAGGTTTTTTGAAAATATCTGCAATGTACAGACATTTAATTTTATAATTCATCTAGTACCCATAACAGGAGCCTTATTGTGCTTACCATGGGACTAGCGCGATTTGTGTTAAAATTGTACCGTGTTATTTATTTATTTACTAGCTTCTGCCCGCGACTTCGTCCGCCTCAAATTCGTTTATCGCGGATGAGGGTATTTTTTCGGAATACAAAGTAATCTATGTCCTTCCCCGGGACTCAAACTATCTCCATACTAAATTTTATCCAAATTGGTTCAGCGGTTTAAGCGTGAAGAGGTAACAGACAGACAGACAGTCACACTTTCGTATTTATAATATTAGTATGGATTATTTATGGACTGGGCGCCCTTACCGGTGGGGTCGATGTCAAGACATCGTCCGTAGCATCAGTAGCCATACTTTCGTTGGAGTTCATAGGACAAGGGACTTCTGTGGGATGGATTCTGTGAGAAATCGGAAAGAGAATGCCGTAAAACGTTACTTTCCTACTAGGTATAGTAACATTAATGCAATAAGCAAATAACTTTGCTAACAACTTCCAAGTTTAACCAAAACCAAGTTCCTAGTCTGAACTGACATCTGAGAAGGTGATATTTTTGGTATTCATTCATAGGAACAGTGGACATGACAGGTTACAGATCCTGCACTGCAAGCCATAGACCCCACGGCCAAACCAGATAGTTTCAACCCGCCGCGCAAACTACCAGAGTTTTAAGAAATTGAGCGCAAGTCACGGACGCTGCAACTACTTCCGAAATAAATGGGGCTGGCGGGTCTCGGCTCTTTGCGAGTGTGGCGTGGAGGCCCAAACCGTGGAGCAAATCATACAGCACTGCCCCCTGCACTTGTATTTTGGCTCCCCGGAAGATCTGTACAACTTAACTTCTGACGCTATTTCGTGGCTCGGGTCCCTGAGTGTCGATTTATAAAGGAGATTAGTTTATATAATTATAAATAAATATTAAGGGACAATTTTACACAAATCGCTCTAGTCCCATGGTAAGCTCAATCAAGCTTGTGTTATGGGTACTAAACGACGATATATTTAATAGATATATTATTTATATACATAGAAAACATCCAAGACTCAGGAACAAATATTTATGCTAATCACACAAATATTTGCCCTTACTGGGATTTGAACCCAGGACCTCAGCTGCGCAGGCAACGTTACTCCCATTGAGCCAAACCGGTCGTCAAAATGTATATAAATAAACTAATCTCATTTATAAATCGACACTCAGGGACCCGGGACCCTATTACTAAGACTTCGCTGTCCTTCTGTCTGTCTGTCACCAGGCTGTATCTCATGAACCGTGATAACTAGACAATTGAAATTTTCACAGATGATGTATTTCTGTTGCCGCTATAATATAAAAATAAATAATAACAACAAATACTAAAAACAGTTTTTTTTTTCAATTTTCAGAAATCAGTTTCGAAATAATCTTGTTGCGTTAGGTTTGCACCTCATTTGTATGCAACGCTATAGTTTGTACGGAAACCTCGGTGCGCGAGTCCGACTCGCACTTGGCCGGTTTTTATAAAATGCTAACTTATTTCTGAAATGTTTATGTACATCTGCCTTACGATTAATTAATTACGGCTCTAGTGCACAGGTCATTCTATTATACCCGCGTAGCATTTGGCATAGCAAATGCCCCGTTACGGTGTGATAAGGGCTCTCTTTAGCTAAAGCTAGACACTTTGCAGATAATGACCGGGCGTTCATTAGTTCGTCATTGGTGGATAAGGCTCGTGTCTTACCGGTGGCGAGAGATATACTGTTGCTAGCTCGCTCACTTTATTGCAATAGCTAATTGCATTGTACTGAAAAAATACAGTTCATGAAATGGTATCAGACGTTAAAATTATGCATATATTTACTTTTTTTTCTCTTCAACTTCGTATGTATGCCTGGACAAGATGTGCAATAAAGAGTATTTATATTGTATTTTAAAGTGAGATCATCAAACGTTACAGTTTGCAAAGCAGTTAATCGCTTCGCCAATATTAAGACGAAGCCTTAGCCATCGTTAAGAAAATGTACTCAAATTAAGCAATTTTACAAATGACGTCTACCAGAACCAAGGACTATATTGCTGGGGCAGAGATAAAATGCAGTTGATGACTAAAATGTTTGAGGTTTAGTAAAATGGAATGAAAGTAATACTCAATTGAAACTAGAAAAACGGCACCTTTGACATATTTACAGATCCACTGAATATGCCATCATAACAAGGATAAAAGAAAAAAGGAAGTAAAAAAGGAGGGAAAAATAGAAGGGAAATGAGGAAGAGGAAGACACAGATCAGCATGGTGTAGATCAGGAACTAGAGCGGTATTAATTTAAAGACACTACCACTCTGAGGAGAGTGGCAAAGAACAGAAATGACTTTCAGATTAATGGATTACCTATATATAGTTCATTTGCTTTACCGCCAAATAGTTTCTTGGTTAGATGCTTCAAAAAATTGTGCTCACATTCGCATATTTTCATGCAGTTTCCACAAAAATACGCATGCAAATACAACAAACTACCACCAGACAGTATTTTCCTCGACACGTGTTTCGCCTCTCCACTAGCCATCATCAGGAGATGTTGACGGTCCATCGTAACCTCGAGATGTGAGATGTCTAAAACGGTCGGCCATATTTATACCCTGAATATGATTTATAGAAATGACTCTCGTATGATCATCCCTGAGATCGGTTAGGATATCGCTGGCTCAATATTACAGTGTTCTTTGTTTCACTTTTAGAAAATTGAGGTTTCATCATTGTCATAGTGATATACAGTTTAATTCTCTATAGACGCTATTCCAACACATAATTCGAAAAAAAAACGGTAACAAATCGTATGGGGGCAATTATATACAAGAATCGTGTTCTTGGCGTTTTATTACGTACGCTAGTACGGAACCCTTAGTGCACAAGTCCAACTTACACTTGACCGGCTTATGTGCTCTATTTTCTGTGGAACAATGACTTTAAAAGTTAGTTCCCGCTAATTACAGACCGACTAGGGTGGTCCTAATAGGACAAGATCCCACTGTGCATTTCTGCACCTATCTGGTTCAACCCCCCACGGAAAAAGAGGGTAGTTCGGGTTTACCCTCATCTGGCATAATTAATTTTTTAGTCATAATCACCATTAGGCATAAATATTTTTTTTTCTGAACACAACTTTTCAATATTGTCATATACCAATGATGTCTTAAAAAGTCCTGAATTCTACAGTTCCAGAAAAAAATGCATTATGTCAAATGATGATTCTGACAAAAAAGTTCATGACAGATGAGGGTAAAGTAATAAGTTTTATGTGTGTCTGTCTGTGTCCTCGTAGCTCTTCAACGAATAGACCATATTGTGCTTGAAGGGTCACTTTTTTTTTGTTGTTGTGGTTTATTTTATCGTTTCGCTGATTACTTGTTTAATAACATGTATACATTAAAACATTTATTTATAAAATATACACATTGAATACCACAATAGCACTGGGTTGCCACTAGCCAACCAGCTACAAGACAACCTTTCAATACCACCCTTTTTTGAAATTAATGTTCCGAACGACAACTATGTTCCGAATTTCATTTTTACGATGCATGTCTCTCAAAGTGTTAGCAACTCTTTTGTTTAGGAAAGAAGAATTTAAACCAACATTAGCTGATCCATCTTACAGCAGACACAGATATAAACACTTTACACTCATAACAGTTATAACACGCTTTTTACGCGAGAGGTTAAAAAAGAGGAGATGTAACTAGCCGCTCAAAAGGCAACAAAGTCTAAATTGCGCATGCCACAGACAGATACACAAACAAGAAGATACACACATCAAAATACCCTTTTCTCATAGGTTAAAATATATACAGTTTATAGGTGGGTAATTTTCAGTGGGATCTTAAGCTATAAAGCAAACGACTTGGTTAACCTTAACGTTGGCAATTTAATTTTATGTTTTAATTGGAGTAATTGTTTAGCCATAATGCTTTGCTGCCAGGGAATGCCCGGGGGAATATTGCCCTGAATATTGCTAGCAATATTTATCGAATAGATGCATATCAATGTTTGCAAGGCATAAAGCAGAAGGCGTGGTTAGCAAATATTGTCACTCTTTTGAAGGCATCTTATATGTAATATATAGGTACAGTTGGCCAAGACATTAATGTACCACTTTTCAACTCTATTTCATGTATATTAAAATTCAAAAGTAGAAGACCAATTTCTTGACCGAGCGTACGTGTAAAAAAGTATTCTGACATTATTATAGACATACCTAAAACCAAGCACCATTAAAACAAGAGGACTGTCAATCGTCATACAAAAAGCCGTTCCCCGATATTCACAACGCCGCAAGAATTATTATTTACAATTATTTATTTCATCTCTATTGCACAAAAGAAAACTTATCGTACAAAAAGCGAACTTAATGCCATAAGGCATTCTCTACCAGCCAACCTTAGGGCAAAGCAAATAGTGGTCGGTGCTGAGACTTGTGTAACTACAAAAACACATATGTAAACATATATATTTATATACTCAAATACATGAATAACATATACAAATATATATAAAATAAATATATATACTATATAGCGATGAAAAGTATAAAGCAGATAGACTTAGAGGCTTTAGTTTTGCCAGCAAAGATGTTGCAGACGGACTTTTTGGTTGCAAACTTATTATTATTCAATTTTGCAAGCGTGAAACAGTATTTAAGTGGTACGATTTATTTATTACTAGAAGGCGCCCGCTACTTCGTTCGCGGAGGAAAAAAAGTCATAACCCCTCTTTCTTTCTTGAGCATAGTCGGGTGAAAAGTATCCTACAACCATCTAGAGATACCCAGCTACCCTTACTTACTTACTTACTGCTGTGGCGCAACGACCCGAGGTAGATCTTGGCCTCCGACACCAAAGACCGCCAGGATTCCCGGACCCTAGCTATTTCCATCCAGTTAGAGACGGTCTGGAGCTCCATTAGATCCCTCTGACCTTCACGGGGCTCAAACAAGGAGATGCGCTTTCCCCTATCCTGTTTAACTTGGTGCTCGAGTCCGTCATCAGGAAGGCCGCAACTCCTGGTCGCGGAGTGAGTTGAATGGAAAACACCAGATCATAGGGTACGCAGACGACCTAGCCCTCCGAGGAGTAAACGGAGCGGATGTCCGGGAAGTTGCCCGGAGTTTGAAAGAAGAAGCCGTGAAGGTTGGTCTACGAATTAACCATGAGAAAACTGAGTACCTACACATGAAGAGATACAAAAACATTCGCATTCGTAGAGCAAACCTAACGGTGGGGCAAACTTCGTACAAAGGAGTCGACAAATTCAAATATCTTGGATGCATCGTCACAGATACCAACCAGAGGGAAGAGGAGATACAAAACGCAAAGTGCAGCTGCCCTGCATAAAGTGTAAATGTCTAGACTGATGACCAGTAATACCAAGCTGCGCATATATAAAACGGTCATATGGCCGATCTTGATGTACGGATGCGAGGCCTGAACATTAACACAGAAAGAGGAACACGCGCTGCTGGTGGCGGAAAGGAAAATCTACCGCAAAATCCTGGGACCCACTCGTAGAGAGGCCGGTAGTTGGAGACCCCGCAAAAACTTGGAAATTGAAGATCTGGTGTCCGAGCCTAACATCTTAGGAAAAACTAAATCCGTAAGACTCCGATGGCTCGGGCACGTGGTCCGAATGGGTGACGATCGTGCAGTCCGGAGAGAGTACTCGGGTCTTCCATCTGGTCGAAGACCTGTTGGGCGTGGTACCGATGGGACCCAGCTACCCGTGTACCAAAATTAGTTGAAATCCGTTTACCGTGATGAAGCCACAGCGACACATACAAACATTTAATTTTTACAACTTTATAATAGTATAGATTAGCTGTTTGCGCACTAAAAATATTCTTATGAGATATACATTATCTTTGAACCGAAACTGAAAAAACTAAAAAGTAAAGACGATAGGTAACGTGACGGCCTGTTTTATAAAAAAAACTTTTCTTGTGATATTGAATATGTACTAGAAGATGCCTGGAACTTCGAAAACGGTCGGAAAAAGTCATAACCCTCATTTTTCTTCAGCGTAGTCGAAAACATGTATCCTTTAACCATTTGGGGATACCCAACTACCCGTGTACCAAAAATAGTTGAAATCTGACCAGCCGTTTTGGCGCAATGAAGCCACAACGACAAATACAAACATAAAAATATATATATATATATATATTTCTCGATTCAGTGTCCTTGAAAGTCCGTATCACTTCTTGTTTTTTATCCTTAAATTCAGTGGCGTGGCGTCCTAATAAGCCCATTCCTACCGGGTTGCCCAAGGAAAGGCTTATAACAACCTTTTTCTTTAAATATGAGTCAATAAATACGCTTCGGCTTCCCTTGTACTTCTCCTGGCGCCTCTGATGTACAAACATTTCAATTTTATATTTTTATATTATAGATTTTTTTCTCTTTATTATTTAGAGGCATTCAATCCTTAAGGATTATGTCAGCCTTATTGTAACTTAACCACAAATTATATACAAGTTACTACGTAAACCTAACTTAAATTTCTTGCAATATTATAGCTTGTCGGCATACCGAATATTATAGATATTAGCTTGTAAGATTTATCTAGCCACTAGAGCCTGTATTAAATGTTTTAAATTGAATTGAATAATAGTACATTACTACAGAGGCCGGGACGAAAGGGGTTGCGGATAGGTCTGAGGCGGGCAACTCCATATTTCCCGCCGAGGTATGTATAGTGCTTTATTCAAATATGCAATAAAATAAACAACATTTTTTTTTAATACGCATGGTGGCAGAATGTCATGACGCATGTGCCACAAATTTATCTGGAAAGAAAATTAAAAAAGAGCACTTTGCCGGCCGAGGCCTGCATGATTTGCATGAAATTCCATTAACGACCTCTTGTCCTAGCTGCACCTAAAACGTCTTATTTCGCAGCCTATTATAAGGAACATAACTTAAATAATGTTTGAGAAAAGATCCTTGAAGCAATTCATATAAGTTAATTCGCGGTAAAACTTGTAAGATATGCTTAATAGTTAAATTCCAGCCGGGAGCCCCTCCATTGTTAACTTTGGCAATTAAAAGTCGAGAGCTTTATCGGGCTTAATTAATCGACTTAGCTTGGGCAATTAGATTACTCTGTTAAGGCTCATAGTTCTGCCAGTGACCTTGATGTGATATTTGTTTTGATATAATATTCTCTGCTGTTTCCCGATTATAACTCAATAGCTGTTGCCAGCTACCTCGCCGTTTAAATATTACAAAAAAAAAATTTTGAGCACTAGTTCTGCCAAATACACGGATTTGTAATAATATACAAATTGAGTTTTATGTATAATCCTTACTATATTATAAACGTGAAAATATGTATGTACCTACGTTCCACTTAATCTCAAAAACTACTGGACGATTTTTTATGAAACTTTCCAGTTATGTACCTTAGATATATAGGCTATAATATAATGTATGTTAAATTTCATCCCTTTTAGGGACGCAAAAGGCTATGAAAATTTGTATGGACAGTAAATACTTTTTTACGCTAGGAACTTGAAATCTTGGTAATATGCTTCACATATAAATTAGTAAAATATCGAGTTTTGGGGAAAGACATAAGCTATTTTTTATCCCGGAACCTTTAATAAATAATTTAATTTTTAAGCGCATGACATTTGGAGCACATTTTCCTTAACAAATAGAAAGGCAGCATTGGCAAATATTTCCGGAAAACTAGCTCCTAACGGTAATAATATTTTCTTCTGTTTCCGCGATTATTACTCATTGAAATAAAACAATTTAACGGATTATATCGCGTATATTATATCATTTTAGTTCTGACGTTTCGGAAGCTTTCCAGCTCTTCATGTCCACCTGTGACCATGGAAAGCTGGAAAGCTTCCGAAACGTCGGGAACTAAAATTAGATAATATACGCGATATAATCCGTTAAATTGTTTTATTTCAATTAGCTCCTAACGGGGTAAAAAATCCACGCAAATAATTTTAAAAAAAAACTGATTCCTGAGATCCATAGATTGTTATTTACAAAAACAAAAACTTAAAAACTATATTAGTAAATTATATTACCTTATAACTACTTATTTTTCGGTCGTATATGACATGAAGGTCGGTGCAGAATAGCAAAGTCGCGGGGCAGAATAGTCACATATTGAATGAAACACTATAGTCATACATTAGTATCTACTTAGTTGCGTGTGGCCCCGTCTGGTAACGGGCCGGAGTCGGCAACTGGTAACTATTCTAATTGCCAACACTTCTGCGTAGACAGAGACGGTTACTGCAACACGAGTTATAAGAGACCAGCGATTTGGGTCTAGTGGGGTTATTGCCTAACGAAATTTTGACACTCGGTATCGGAATCAACTGTCATAGCCCATACAAAATCATGACACTTGATTGCGATTGCGAGCGTCAAACGCGTTAGGCAATACGGGGGCCGGACTTAATTCTGACCTTTCGGGAGGTATAGCATAGCATTAACAATTACGACAATATTGTTATAGTTAATTGGTACACGCATATTAATTGTTTTACATTTCAGCATGCGATATTCAATTTCAATTAAAACCTTATTTACAATTATTTATATTAATTTCACATTTTCTTTAGTAACAAACAATCTACTTAATCAATTTATTACTATGTTACCAGATTATTCAATTATTGCAAGAATACAACTTAAAACTATAGATAAAAAAAGTTCCCCCATGCCTCTGCCGGACGGCAGGGTGCCCAGAAGGCTGGCAGCATTGCAACGCTGAATGGCAATATTCTGACATTTAGAATTTTATTCTAGACACATTCTAGATTTTTTTTCTTTTTTATTGACAATCCTTTTGAGATTAATCTTATTAATTATTTTAATTTTTAAAATGATGATTTTATCAATAATATTGTACTTAAGTTAAATGATCTGATTACTTTTTTCTCGGTTTTCCCTAAACCTTGCACGAAATGTTGGATCATATTGTATGGCTCCCAGCAAAGACTTCTCTCAATGTCTGACAATTCGAAAGTGCTTGTACCTAGGCTTTCTTGAGTAAAGCAAATTTTGATTTAATTTGATTGATTTGAATGAAAAATTAAATCGTTAGGCTTTAAATGTCATCTGCTGGCACAGTCACTACCACTATTTATTATAACTAAGATTAAAATAATTTCGCGGTCCCGTTCAGATCTCTAACTGTCAATAACCATACTTGCTCATTAATGCTCAATTCATTCGACATTGCATTGGTAAAGCTTAAGCTTAACCAATGAAATTATGTATGAACTGGGCAACAATTCAATATAAGTAACAAATTTAGGATAGTTTTAGTTTTAGGATAGCTCTTTTTAATCATGCTGTGCATACTTGTTTTAGATAATATTTTTGTCAGAATACATTTTATACATAAATGAATGTTGTCTGTTTAGTGTGCCTAATAAATAAAATAAAAATAAAATTAGAAAAATCCAAACAAATTGACAGCGTCTGGTTGTATAGATACCAAAACCATGGTAAATTGGTCCAAAGAAAAAAAATTGACAGCGTTATTGTATAGGTATAAACCATTGTGAATTTGAACCATTGTTCAGTGCCATATCTCCTATCCTTCCTTCCTTATGCGAAATCCGAGATACACGGTAAATTTTTAATAGTTATGTGATGTGTGTCCAGTATCGCGCTAGGTGGAGTTGGCAGCTGCCAACCATAGTTGCTAACACTTTTTCATTATGAGAGGTGGTTACTGCGACCAGCGATTTGGGTCAAGGACTTAGCTGAGACCTTTCGGGAGGTATACGATACATAACATTGGAAAATTAAATCATCGTAAGAAACATGAATAATTATTTCGATAGGCTGTAATTGCTGAAATATATAATCATCCGCTGGTTCAAAATTACCAGGAAAATCTAGAGCGCGTTCTGATAAAAAAACATGTTATATAATAATACTAGCTTCTGCCCGCGACTTCGTCCACCTTAAATTCGTCTATTGCGGATAAGGGTATTTTTCCGGGATAAAAAGTAGCCTATGTCCTCTTCGGGACTCAAACTATCTCCATACCAAATTTCATCCAAATCGGTTCAGCGGCTTAAGCGTGAAGAGATAACAGACAGGCAGACACACAGACAGACAGACAGACAGACATACTTTCGCATTTATAATATTAAGTATGGATGATACAAACAGCGTCTGAACGTATACATAAAACCATGGTGAAATTAAACCTATTTCAATACCATATCTCTTAACCCTCCTTTTGCAAAGTCAAAGGTACACGGTAGATAGTTGTGTGATGTCTGTCTAGTAACGCGCTAGGAGTCGGCAGCTGATGGCAACTATTTTATAACACTTCTGCGTAGAAAGCTACTGTTACGCGGCGAGAGTTATAAGAGATAAGCGATCTTATAAGTCTACCGATTATCTCGGATATAACGTTAGGAATTAATGACGAATCAAGGAGCGTGCCATTACGAAATATTCAAGTTCAAGTAATTCGAAGACACTGCAAACATGCGTGACTTTTGAATTGTAATTTTGTAATTACGTCCATTTGCTAGATGGCGCTAGTAGCATTACGCTTACTGATAATTCTATATATTTTAAATATATATCCATGGTTCTTTTCATCACTCTCCACTGTGAATTGTCGCGGTATTTTCACTTGAGTAATACGTCTATAGTATGTAGTTGTGTGTGGTCCGTCTCGTAACGGGCTAGAGTCAGCAACTTGGAACTATTTTAATTGCCAGTACTTCTGCGTAGCCTGTGACTGTTACTGTGGTGCAAGATACAAGAGACCAGCGTTTTTGTTCTGACACTTAACAGAGATCTTTCGCAGTAAGCGGACAGAGAGGCACGATCGTCTTAAGTGTTCGGCTTATGATGCATCTATACTTCCACGTTAACACGTAAAATTATCGTTATACCGACTTACTTATATTAAACCGACTTTACAGACAACTCCTTTTTTTATTTATTTTTTATGTACAGACTTTAGATTTTTACTACTTTATAATAGTATACACAAAATACCTGCAGCCTTTGGTCGCGTTAAAAACCGCTTATAAAAACGCTTAAAGCTTGTACCGTTCGCCGCCCCGCGTAATTCTTACCCCTATCAGAGTAGATTGATGTGTGACTAAACTATGCACAATGCCTGTCCCCTTTGTTCTTCGCTTTGTCGCGTTTCTGTGACATTTACCCACTGGTGTTAAATGAGGTTATGTGTTTCCATAACAGTATGTTTATAAACAAAACCAGTAATCGGTGAACAAATGCAAAAACCCCGACGTGTCTGGAGAGATAAATTAATGCTGCAATATAAGCAACGGTTCAGATCACCGTCGCATGGGCGCATGTGTTTATGGAAACACATGGACCCAGGGCTCGATACCAGTAATGGGGATGATGACAAAATTTTAATAATCACTCCGTCTTGTAGATTAATAAAAAATATTGGGCACATATTTTTTCTTCTTTTACTTAATCAAAAAATAAAGGTACATTGAGTTCTAATGTCGCGTGACGTCACTCCTAAGTACAAATTTTACTTAGGAGTGTCGTCACGAGCCCCCACTCCTAAACTTTAATGCGATATATCTGAGTATTTTTTTATTATTTTGAAAAAGCAAAAAATACGTATCCAATCCTCTCCGCCAATCCTAACTACCCCTCGGCAGTAAATATGTTACCGTCTTCGTTTTATCGGAATTCGTTGTGTCGATGGAACATTCGAAACATTTTTCCAAACCATTTGCTAGACATCGATTTTTCCTTATTTAACTGCGCCGTGAAGTTTCGTTATCTAGTATTGATTTAATTCAAATTAAGGGCAAAAAAAAGAACTAACTGAATCGTATTTTTTGTGTTTGTATGTGTCGTTGTGGCTTCATGACGTCAAAACGACTAAGCCGATTTGTACTTTTTTTGGGTACACGGGTATTAAATTTAATGGGAGAAATTAAAGTGCATCGAATACGCAGGCTCAGCCACGTGATCTTGGGGGATGATTGCGGTCTCAGGAGAGCACATTTGGGTCGACCGTCTGGACGACGGTCCGTCGGCCTCCCCAGGTATCGCTGGAGAGATGCATTGGAGACGGAGTTAAACGCCGAAAAGTGATCGCCAGAAGTGGAGGAATCTTTTATCAGAGGACAAGTCGTGAGTTTAGGTCACTCAGCCATTGGAGTAATTAAGTAAGTATTACATTCACAGACGGCTATAGGCAGAGCCCGGAAAATCCATAGCAAAACAAAAGACTGTCGCAATCAAACTATGTAGTGTTAGAAACATTTTTTTATCGATATCGATAGTTGTGTAATATGAGAAAAAAACGGCCCACCAAATGAAAAAAATAATAATACAAAATTTCACATAGGTTTGTTTAATTATACAGATGATGCAATTTCTTATTCGACATCCACGTCAGCACACAGCAGCACATGATATCTTATTCTATAGGATACTGTTTATCTGACTTCGCTCAAAAACAGAAGGTTATAATTTTCTTCTTCTACGCTGACGAAGTTGCGACTAGAGTCTTTAGGTACTAATGTATGTATGAATGTAAACACTTTATTGTACATAGAAACCAGTTACAAAAGCAATAAACTTAAAAGATATAAGTACAAAGGCGAACTTATACTAATATTATAAACTAGAAGATTACACCTTCTCTCCCTCAATTTTTTTTCAGCGTAATTTGATGTCAAAAATAGTAGAATGCTGCTTAGCCGCTTTGTAGTGATGAAGACACAACGACACATACAAACATACAGAAATTAAAAATATATATTGATTCAGAGACTTTCAAATAATCCATATTGTGATTTGAGAATAATTCAATGTACCGACATTTCAATTTTACAACCTTATAAGAGTAAAGATTATACAATACAATAGTAACTAAATTTGAAATTAAATGTGTAATAATTTCTAACAACTACTTGAAAAAAATCGCTCCTAAGATTAATTACCCGTAAAATTTATTTTACATCAACTTTGCTTCAACCAACAATAGCAATAAAGATGATGTTCTATTGCAGTTAATTATCGCAGTAGGCGGTACAGTCAGATCAAATTAACCAGAACAAAGCGTAGCTGGAATTACTCAATCAATGTACAACCGATAGCTGGAAATTAACCGATTACACGCAAAAAGTTCCTACACTGAGTAGCGGAGTAACAAAGCAAAGAGGGCACAGAGAGGGTTCAGTAGAAAATTGTTTATCGCTACAATAACAATTACTAATACAGATTCACATAATAAATGACGACACGTTTGGCTCAGTGGGGTATACAACGGCCTACGAAGCTGGCGGTCCCGGGATCGAATCCCGGCCAGGGCAAGTTTTTTTTTATTTTATTTATAATATTCGCACATACTTAACAATATATTTACAATACGCCAAACTGTAAAACAGTTTGTTGGTGTCGCGTTCTGACATTAAAATTCTTGTGCGACGTGATGCTTACTATTACTAACTACATACATAACAAAAATAAATAAAAAATACAAACTATCGAACATATAACCTCCTCCTTTTTTGGAAGTCGGTTAATAAAGATAGATACAAACAATGTACAAATGAGGACTCAGTCACCATCCTGTGTTATTTTATTACCTACTTTGCTAAAGTAAAGTTTACGTCCGTTAATGAATAGTAATTGACGTCCACGTTGGTTCAACACAAGACATTACAGGTGCATAGGGCCGTTTTACATACGAATCCTGAGTAAGTACATTTAGTCATCAGTATCATTAAGTATCTTTTTTAATTTTTAAACTTCCTATTTTTATTTTTTCCTTATCAAGCAGTAAAGGGTATTTATTATATACTAGCTTCTGCCCGCGACTTCGTCCGCCTTAAATTCGTTTATCGCGGATAAGGGTATTTTTCCGGGATAAAAAGTAGCCTATGTCCTTCCCCGGGACTCAAACTACCTCCATACCAAATTTCATCCAAATCGGTTGAGCGGTTTAAGCGTGAAGAGGTAACAGACAGACAGACAGATAGACAGACACACTTTCGCATTTATAATATTAGTATGGATTTTAGGAATTAGGTACTCTTTGGTTTTTTTTGCGTAATATTTTTTGGCAGCCGGTTGTAACAAATATAATATGTTTTATAGTATGTGTGCGTGATGAACACGAATGTTTGTTCTTGGGTTTTGGATGTTTTCTATGTATTTAAGTATTATAATTTAGCTATATATTATGTATATCGTCACCCATTGTACAAGCTTTGCTTAGTTTGGGACTAGGTCGATTTGTGTAAGATTGTCCCTGTGTGTTATAGGTATATTTATTTATATCTTTATTGCAAATCATATTGTGCATAATACAGAAAATGGTATACAATATGATACCCTGTAGGGCACAGCTAAACTGTTACTTACACAGAATTGATTATATCTGTAAAATGCTATGTATGTACATTGAAGATATTTAAAAAATGTATAGTGTGGCGGAGTATTGTAGTCATTAAATCGAAAAATACTTACTTTATTTCTTATTATATGTCTGTACCTATGTGTCGTTGTGGCTTCATCACGCCAAATCGGCTTAACGGATTTTAACAATTTTTGGCACACGGGTAGCTGGGTATCCACAGATGGTTATATGATACTTTTTACCCAACTATGCTGATAAAAAATAAGGGCTATCTATAACCTAATAGCGAAACCTTTTGTTACTCATAATCATTGAAAGTCATAATATAATTTTAGCCATAAAATCATTTGTCATAATTTTACAACCTTTGCAGGAATTTTGAAAATATAATCCTGTAGAACTCATTAGTTTAGGATAGGTTAGATTTGTAACACGTTGATACTTAAGTATGTAAGTGATACGACACTTAAACATTAAATACCTAAATATTGTAAGGATCTCTAAAACATTAGCATGCATCGATAATTGACGAAGAAATCAGTATAAATCAACCCGTACTACTAATTATTTTAACTGTTCTAAATTATCATGAAATTTTCCATACAACAACCACCCATACAACTTTAGAAATAACGTACAATTCTGCTTCTCACGTAAACTGTTTAAGTCCGTGGAAACTATTACACTAGTAATGGTAAGTTACGAAGTAACTTTATTGCGAAAAACATAGGGTATGATTTTGTATGAAGTCATACAGAGTAAAGGTTGGATTACATCTATATTATTATAAAGTTGTAAAAATGAAATGTTTGTACTTTGAAGATATTTAAAAAAAATGTAACTAACTATTTGGAGGCGATGGACTTTTTTTATTTTTTGTATGTTTGTATGTGTCGTTGTGACTTCATCGCGCTAAATCGGCTAAACGGATTTCAACTATTTTTGGTATATACTCGGGTAGCTGGGCATCTCCAGATGGTTATACGATACTTTTTACTCGAGTACGCTGAAGAAAAAGAGGATTGCTATTTTTTTTCTCTTTCACCGTCGAAGCTACTGGCACCTTCTAGTTCCTCATAGTTTTACGATTACAACAATATATATAAATAAATATAAATATTAGAGAAAATATTAAACAAATCAACTTAGTGCCCAACTAAGCAAAGCTTGTATTATGGGTACTAGGCGACGATATAGGTACGTAATATATAGATAAATTATAATACTTAAATACATAGAAAAATCCATGAAACATTGTTCCTCATCACGAACACTTGCCCTAGCCGGGATTCGAACCCGGGACCTCCAGCTTCGGCTGTTATGCAACCCACTGAGCCAAACGTGTCGTCAACTCCAACGACAATTTCCAATGTTCGCATGTCTGCACCTCGGTTTATAACTCACGAACGTCGGCGGCTCAAAGCGGCCATTTTGCCGTTTACCAAGTAGATAATAATTCTATTACTACTCGAACCTATTAATTACTCACTGCCAGACTTCACAGCTGATTATGTAAGTAGCTACTTACTTATTACAGTTTAGGAAGTAACTAGACCAAGCTTATCTTAAGAGTACAGAGTTATACAAATACTATTTACCAATGGCGTGGCGTCAAACATTATCCATAGACAAGCCGAAGCCACAAAACAAATAAGTAAGTACAGACGTCAATCAAATGTATGTACTTCACCTTTCATACCTACGCTCGGCGGTCGTTCTAGGGTTGTCAACTACGGCTTATACACAAAAAACTACGCACAAACACACATACACACACAAATATATGCTTAAAATTTGTTACTCGAAAAAAATGACATCAGACTTTTTTTACGGGGAGGAGTGCTGCTTAGCCTAAAGGCACAGTTGTAACCTATTTAGTTCATGAAGTAGAACTTCTATTTGTAAGGAAATATTTGAAAATTTTAGTGGAATTAATACATTAATTACTTTAATATTTTTTTGGAAAATAAGGTTATTTTTAAAAATACTAGAGCGTACCTCTAAAACGTAATAAACATGAAGAAATACCGTTTTCTAAAAGTTCCAACAACCCTCTTTCATCAATAGTTAAAACGAATATAACCAGAATGCCAATTTAGTTAATGAAATTGCCAAACTTCTCCAAACACATTACAACACTGGCATACGTTAGTGTAAAAAAAACTCCCCGAAAATAGGGAAAAACTAATCAAATTAAGGATCATTAGGCATGAAAGTGTAAGCTGATAAATATTTAGAGGGGAAAACTTTTTTTGTAAAAAGTCGTATGCGCCTTGGTGTTTTAATAAAGTTAGACCGTTTTGTAGTAGTGCAACGGGATGGTGCGGTTGTTTTCTTAAAGAAAGTCGTATGTGCCGTAAGTTTTGTGTGAAGTTAAGACGTTTTGATTAACAGTGTCGGGGATGGGGTGGAAGTCAATTGAATCCAAGTGTGAGGTTGTTTACTCTTGAGGGGATAAAATGGGATCATGCGTCTTAACAGATTGTTGCGCTGGTTTGATGATAAGATATGTTTTTTTTATGACCGTAGTCGACATCTATACTAATATAAAATTGTAAAATGAAATGTCTGTACATTAAAGATATTTAAAAAAAAAATATTGTTACCGACTATTTGGAGGTCGCTAAGAAGAAAAATTTTCAATAAGTTTTTACAACATACGTCACCCATCTTGTAGAATAAGTGGAATAGAATACAATAGAATAGAATTTATTCATTTTATTGTATAAAACTGTGTAGAAGCAACTATGGTGTGAAAATATGACAAGTGTTTCAATTGTTAGGGGAGACCTAGGGGAGTTGAGACAGAGCAGAGTAGTGACATCCTCGCAACAGTGTGCGCGTTTGTTAGCTTGAAACTTGAACTAACAAACGCGCACTGTTCCGAGCTCGCTAACAGTTAATTAGGTTCTAAAAAATCGACGTTGTCACAACCCACCTCGGTCTCCCGTACCCATTCTGGGCGTACAATATTATATGTAATTAATATCTAAATTTACAATAATATGTTCATTCAAATTTCCCAGATTCCAGATTTTCCCAGAGACCGAATGCAGCAGTAAAAATGTCTTTAAAGTCAGGTTAAAAAAGTTGCTATACTTTGAATACGAGCACAACATAATTTACCCTAACTAAAGTTATATTAGTAAGTTTTTTTCTATGTATAACAGTATATTCGTATTCATATTTATTTGTAATATCAGTTTACAGGTCAATAGTTATTAATTACATTATTATGTAATTTATTTATATTGTATAAATGTACACAAACACAATTTCTCCATATCTATACATATTATAAATATGTTATAGTATCGGTAATATTATTTTATAAATAACTCTTTGTAGTCGTAGAACGCCTGCTCGACAAGCCATTTTTTAAGTTTTCTCTTAAATAGTGGTGCACTTTGAGCAGCGACAATGTCCTCCGGGAGGTGATTGTACACCTTGATTGTATAAATAAATATGTTTATCATTGTTTAGTTTATAGCTCATAACCCCGGTATTACACTATCACCTACTCATGTGAGGTGATGGTGTAATAACAGGGTTAGGTACATTTAAACATAAATAGAAAGTGAGTGCTATAATCACCAATAAACGCATGTTTGGCGATTTATCTGTAAGAAATGTACCACAATATTTATTCAGAGATAAATAAAGAAATAAAATAAACACTGGTATTTTTTTAAATTGTAGACAGCCTTTTCTATCAGCCACTGTTTAGACAAAAGATATAAGAGGTAGTCGGGTAAAATATCCTTTAAAACTGATGCCTAGCTACCTGTGTACTAAAAATAGTTGAAATCTGTTTAGGCGTGATGATGGCACAACTACACATACAGACATACAAAAAAATATAAAAAAACGATTCAGTGACCTTCGGTCCGTTTCCCTTGTTTTTTTTTAAAGCATCTACACACCTCAACAAGCGCAATATATCTATAATATTATAAAGTTATAAAAATGAAATGTCTGTATCTACATTTTCAAAAAATAAGTGATACCGACTATTTCAAGGACACTGACTCGTTTTTTTTTTTTGCATGTTTTTTTTTATGTGTCGTTGTGGCTTCATCACGTCAAAACGTCAAATTTACGCCACTATTCTGGGTACACTGATAACGGGTTATAAGACAAATAGTTATAAGATACATTTTACTCGACTATGCTGAAAAAAAGTGATTATGACTTTTTCTCCTCCACTGACGAAGTTGCGGGCACCTGAGTGCCATGATATCAATAGTCAAGGGCACTTTTACAAGTCTTAGTGTACCGGTATTACCCAAAAAGAGACCAATGTTGAGAAGAAAGCTCTAAGAAACTCAACAGTCAGTTTTATTTTCAGTAATAGTTTTTTTTAAGGGCAATCTTTACACAAATCGAACTAGTCCCATGGTAAGCTCAATAATGCTTGTGTTATGAGTACTAGGCGGGGTGTGTAATGATACCTCGAACAATAAATAGTATACTTTCACTGTATAGAACAACGAATCATAGAAGACATTCTGCTACGTAACCATTTCAATGTGTATAATTGATAATTTCATAGAATAAACTTTTGATAGAATATTAATGAATATATTTTAATTTATTATATCCTCGAATTAAATAATGATTATTTAGGATACGGATCGGATAATATAATTCATATTTGGTATACTCCTCATTCTATAGAATAATAATTTGTTCGAAAGTTGCCTGTTCAAATAGATTAGCAATGTAATGGTATTGCTTCCAATTTATCATTGAAGTAATTTTCAAAATACCATATTCGTACCTACTTATATAATAAGTAATTCAGATATGAAATAAAAATGATAATTTGTGCATATTTTTTTCATACCTTCAATTAAGTATTCCTTAAATAACCTTCTAACATAAGCTACTTTATTAGTAGCAGTTCGGCCTTAGCGCTTCGCCGGCCGCTGCCACGGCACGCTCGCTTCGTTCGCTCGGCTCGCTAGCTGTTGTGGTTGCAGAACTAATATAACCTAACCTAGTTTTACCCAACCAAAGTTTATATGCGACAAAAGAGGCACATTGTCATTTAAATATTAACTACACTATAGGGATTATATTATATTTCATTCTTATATCATTTAATTATTCTATGAAAAATAGTATTCTATATAAAGTCCGTTACATCAAATGCTAATTATAGTAAATAATAATCTACTAAATGTGTTTATAATAAATAATTAATATTTCAAATGTCGATTCTATGAAAAGTTGTTATATCATTAGAATAGTATATCATTAATTGTTATATCGATTGAAATTACATTAAATGTTGTTCGATAGAGTGAATCGCACCCTACTAGACGACGATATACTTAATAGACATATTTACTTATATACATAGAGAACATCCAAGACTCAGGAACAAATATTTGCCCTTACTGGGATTTGAACTCAAGTCCTTCAGCTTCGCAGGCAACGTTACTCCCGCTGAGCTAAACTGGTCGTCAAAGTTTTAAGTTACACTTACACCTAACACACCATAGATGAATCACTTTAAACAAAACTCACGCTAAAACGAGCAATTACCACCCCTAGCAATTTGAAACAATAACCCTAACAACATCAGTGGTTACGTTTATTATTATAATACACCCTCACATAATCTCCCCAACCAATGTACCCTAGGGATGCTGGCAGAAGATAAGGGTGTGTCAGGATTTATTATAAACCCCTAGCCCTTTACGGAACGATATAAGTAACGGCCGTTTTCTAGTCAGATTAGACGTTTTGTGCGGTTATGAACTGGAGTGTTAACATTGGTTTAACTGGCGTTTAAACACGAATATTATCTGTTGTGGGTAGGGTTGTACAATCATAAGCATCTAAACACCACAACACGCACATACTCGTACTCGTATATTTATACTATTAGAAACTTGTACAATGAAATGTCTGTAAGTATATTGAAGATATAAAAAAAAATAACAGTTTTACGGATTATTTGACGGTCACTGAATCGATGGATATTTGTTTAAATTGTATGTTTGAATCGGCTAAACGAATTTGAATTATTTTTCATAAACGGATGGCTGGACATCTACAGATGATTATAGGATAGATACTTTTTACCCAACTACGCTAAATAAAAAACAGGGTTATTACTTTTTTAAATTCCCTCTCAATTTTGTGATTTGAATGTTTCGTGGATCAGGCATGTATTTTAAAATTATACCTTGAATCTCTTCAAGTCTATTCTGTTTTGTAAGGAATGGTTTATGTAATGAAACGGACACTTCTGTGCATATACTTCGTCAAGGACATTTCACACGGCGAAGACCAATCAGAGCCTTCCAAGCTTAAACATAATATAAACAATGGGGCTATCCAGGGTGTTAGTTCGAGAGTTAGCGCTTTGAAAGCACACCTGTACGTGAAATTACGTTCGCGAGTGCTTAAACCGAATATACTAGATTATTTTGACAAGTACTATCTGTTTTTAATTTAGTTTCCCTCAAGCTTCACCTTAACAGTAACTCTTACATAATGATAACTTTAAAACATTCATATGTGTCTGCGGCGCGTGTCATAATAAAATCGAGTGATTAAGTTGATACATAAATAGTAAGTTTATATAATTAAAAAAATAAACGTTATGCAGACAGATCCGCGCGATCTAGCCACTGCCAAGGACCATTAAAACAAGGGGATTGACCATCTCCATACAAAAAGCCGTTCGCCACTATGTAGAACGCCATCTATATATAAAAATATTTTTTTATAATTATTCAATTTTGCAAGCGTGACACGGTATTTAAACGTTACGATTTATTTATTATTAGCTATTTGCAAACTAATTGTTACTATATTATGTTTCTTTATTCAATTATAACATCGTTAAATGTTTAGCTTTAAATCGCCATCTAGTTTTTGCCAGAATATCTCCTTGCGATCGGAACAGGATCCAAAGTATGGCAACTGACAGTCCTCTTGTTTTAATGGTCTATATAAACCCTCCGGATTTCCAATTGTAGCACACACATTTACATAATTAGTTTACAATAAGAACATAGGTACTTAAATCATTCAATCAGGATCTCATTGTAAACTGATTAAGTAAGTAAATAAAAAAAAGGAATTGCAAGATTTCGAATTTTTTGGCGATCAATATAAATACGTGCACTGTGTTTTGAAGGTAGAATTTATATTTTTCGTGTCGATGTCCTAAACATGAACAGGCTTGTATTACAAGCGTATTCATCGTTATTTTGTACCATTTGCCATGGTTACACATACATACAAAACTACTTTTCCTGTAACATGTCCTCGTGGCTTGTGTTTGTAAAAGTTTACATGAATTCTAAATAAACCCCATGTTTATGTATATTTCTATGACTAATCATGGAAATTCATACAAAATGTCGACAGGAAATGTATTACAAGCCGTGTAACTTTTAGAAAAACTTAGAAAAAAGCTTGTTTAAAATACGTCATAACACTAATGTTCTCTGATATAATATAGGTGTGAAACGTATAATTATTCTAACCTAAATAATAATATACTACAAAACACTATTTTAGCATGTGTGTACTGTGATTTAATTTTTATAGGATATTTGAAACGACGGAACAACCAGCCCCATTGAGGGGTTAGTTGTTCCGTTCCGATGGATCTCATAAAAAAATGTCCCGGAGTCGAGATTACCCATATCTTATTTTTAAATTACTAAGGTGGCAAACAAGCGTACGGCCTGCAAGATGTTAAGCAGTGACCGCAGCCTAAGAGCGCTTGCAACACCAGGGGCATTACGTGCGTGTTGCCGACCCTTTAAGAACTTATTTATAACTATCGCTTGATAAACGTCACCATTAGGTCTAGTGGTTCAGACTTACCGGAACTGGGTCGATCGCTGTACCGCGTGCAATACACCCATGCTGGCCAGACCATGGGCCCGTCTCCTGATGTTGTGCCTGGACATACAACATTTATCTATACTATTATAAAGTTCTTTGCATTGATAATCAGTGTTCTTATGGTAAGGGGTCATGATTTCAGGAGAAATCTTAATAGCGCGATGTAGGATCGTCTTTTGTTTTGTATGGCCGCGCGGCGCCTTGCCAGTCTGGCGCCATCTGTTAGCCAGAATTTCTATGTCCTCTCATCACAGCAAAACGGCTGGACGAATTTTAACCAATTTTGTTACGTGAATAGCTGGACATCCCAAGATGGTCTTTTTACCTTTTTTCCTACTACGGTAAAAAAAAGTTTTACGTTGACGAGTTCGCTGGCACCTTCTAGTACTAAGGTACTTACGCCCAAGACGGCCCGGTTCTCAAGATGCCCCACTTTAATCTTTTTAGTTCAACTTCTTTGGTTTCGATATAAAATTGCAGTTTTATCTCTGGTACCTTAGTAGGTTTAAACAGCAATTTTATTTACCGAACATGGGCGCGAAATTTAAACACATTCGAACTTTAAAACATACAAAATAATTGATAGTGGGCCATCTTAAGAACCGGGCCATCTTAAGGTGCGTCCACATTTGTATCATTTGCCCGTATCAGATCATCGTCGCGTGGCATGATCGCGTGTCACGATCACGCGTTTGGATGTTGCGCCGATCCGATCGCTCGAAATCCATTTGCTACGCGTATTACACACTTATATCGGAACAGTGCGGCATGATCGGCGCGCCGACAGTGAGCGTCCAAGCAGCGCGATACGCAGTCATGCCACGGCACGGTGATCGGATACGAGCAAATGATACAAGTGTGGACGTACCTTTAGGCGCAAGTACCTTATTATAAAGTTGTGAATATTAAATGTTTGTACATTGTAGTTATTAAAAAAATATTGTTACGGATTGAACTCCAGTTACTAAATCGTTTTTTTTTTTGCATATTCGTATGTGTCGTTGTGGACGACGCCAAATCGACTGAACGGTTTTCAACTATTTTTGGTACACGGGTAGCTGGGTATCCACAGATGGTTATAGGATACTTTATACTCGACTACGCTGTTGAAAAATATGTTTTTCAACAGCGGTTGACTTTTTCTCCGCCGCGAACGAAGTTGCGTGCACTTTCTAGTATTATTATAAAGTTAATAATAATTTCCTCTGTTTCCGCGATTATTACTCATTTAATTAAAACAATTTAACTGATTTTATCGCGTATATTATCTCATTTGAATTTTATTTAAATATTATAAAGTTGTAAAAATGCCTGTACTTTATATTGTATGAGATAAAATTTCCATTCCCACCGTTTAGATGGTTGGCAGTCTACAACTGTGCGTTTTGCTACAACTTTCCTGCCTAGCACGACTGGACTGTGGAATAAATTGTCGCCGGCAGTATTTCCGGACCGATGTGACCTTCAAGCCTTCAAGAAAAGAGCGTACTCCCACCTGAAAGGCCGGCAACGCTCTTGTGACTCCTCTGGTGTTGCAGATGTCTATGGGCGACGGTGATCGCTTACCATCAGGCGATCCGTCTGCTCCTTGGTCCCCTATAATATAAAAAACCTAATTCAGAACAATAAGTGACACGGACTATTTGAAAGCCAGAACAGTCGAAAATTGTACGTATTTCAGGCAAAAAAATACACGTGTGAATAGGTAATTCTCAACTCGTGTCGGTGTAAAACACTCGCTTTGCTCGTGTTTTACATCACCGTCGCTCCTTGGGAGCAACCAACTTACCACTAAAATGTAACTCAGAGTTATTTAAATTACAGTAGCGGTTACTCACGTCTTAAAAGCCGATTACAGCTCGACATACTATCAGGTGTTCTGCAGTTCAGTCTTAAACTCTGTGATTATATACTGAATTCAGGGTAAAATTTAGACCAGCTTGACAACACTGGCTTGCCCCGAGGTGAACCCAATTTAATATTTCGATCCATTCCGAGGATCTGAGTAATTAGACACGAGTGGACCGCGACGCTGCCTTTCTCGCACAGTGTGATGTGAGTAACCCCTAATCCATACTAATATTATAAATGCGAAAGTGTGTCTGTCTGTTACCTCTTCACGCTTAAACCGCTGAACCGATATGGATGAAATTTGGTATGGAGATAGTTTGAGTCCCGGAGAAGGACATAGACTACTTTTTATCCCGGAAAAATACCCCTATCCGCGATAAACGAATTTAAGGCAGACGAAGTCGCGGGCAGAAGCTGGTGTATTATAAAAATCAACGGCAAAAAGCGGAAACGTAGTAACTGCCAACTGAATCTATTGGCGGTTACGACGTTTCCGCGTTTTGCAGTCGATATAGTTTCACGGTAGATTTCTAGTCTAACCCACCTGTAGTAGATCCAGAATTGCTTGCACTATCATCCCCTTTAGACAAGTCGATCGCCCCTCCCTTCTCCCCCGGCTTCACCTCCGGCACCCTAGCTTCCTCCACCTTCGCTTCTTTCACCTCTTTCACCTCCACAGGCCTCTTTACCTTCCTCTTATTCAGAGGATCAGTTATCCTCCTCCCAAAATCCGCTTTCAATATATTATCTATACTAAACTTTAAACTTTGACTCATGAAGTCCCTGGACTCATCAGGAGATTTCGGAGACATGTAGTTGAGTCTTCTATTTTCATCTGTTCTAGCGTTTCTTAGGTCTTGGGTCTTTCTGCCGAAATTGAGATTGAAAACTTGCGGATTCATTAGATTACTTGGTGCAGGCCGACTGATGTTCATTGGTGATTTTATATCCATTATCGGGTTCTGAAATAGCAAAGGTTGGTTCAGAAACATCAATGGATTTGGTGTTATTGGATTCGGTCGCAGTATCAAAGGCTGGTTCATTGTTAGATTCTGACTTAGCTGCGATATAGCGTTTAGATGTGTCTGTATGTGTTTGAACGATGTTAAGCCTTGGTCTTTATCATTGCTTTCGTAATTTGACACTGGCGCTTCGTTTCCAACTGACAGCACAGTGTCATCACTACAGCATGAATTATCATCATCAACGCTTATTTCTGCTCTTGATTCATTAGTTTGATTATCATCATAGTCAATCCTGGGACTGACGCTTTCAGAATTTCTAGAATCATTGTTGTCATGATTATCTTCGTAATTGGGAGTGTTCTGCAGTAGTTTCTCTGTTGAGAATACGTTCTCAGGACTCGTCCGTTCCTTCTTGAGGACGTTGTGGATGGAGAAGGCGTGTACGGGGCGTTCTTCCTTGTCTTCCTCGTTATAGTCGGGGCTGACAGTGTCTCTGGTGTTTGGAGAATATGCTTCTTCGTCGCTTTCTTGTATCTTCACTCGGGAGTCTTGCATGTGTGGCGTGGATACCGCCGCCATTTTGTTTTCGGTTTCTTACGCCATCTGATGAAAGAAGAATACGATTAGATGAGAAATAGTAACCTAATGGTGAGCAATCGTTAAATTTTGTGTTTGTGACATTGACAGGCGTAACCAGACAATATAAATTAACAGAACACGGCGTGAAATTAGCACTTAATTTTTACATGTAATTTGGTGGTGGAAAGATAAGATCACTATAATTACAGCTCTTACTGAACGAATCGTATCCGCGCCTACATGTCTAACCTAAATGGTACACCCAGTATGATTTCACGAAATTTAATCTCGATTTATTCAATGTTCCGATAAATTCCTCACCCATAACTTAAACTATGTTAAAAAACAAACCTCTAATGATCGCATAGAAATTAGCACAAAACAACCATTGGTAAGAAATTGCAGTGTTGTGATCACAACAAAACGATTTCGTACTAAGCTTAACACTTTAACTGTTAAACGTATGAAAAACTATTTTAAAACGAGCGCTCTAGACTCAAAATCGAGTGAGACCCGATTTTAAACGACTTGAACCGATCTTGAAACTTACAAAATTAAATTTGCGGTTGCCATGCTTTGAAATTAGTACAATATTGTGTTTGTCAGCGGCAAAGTTAAGTTTGTAGAAAGATTTGCGCTGTATCGAAGATGCGTTTGACTTTTAGAAGATGCAACTTAAATCGTTTCGTTAAGATTCATTTCAGTTCATTTTACTGGTGGAGCAAAGTTAACCTTTTAAACCAATTTAATATTGCTGATGTCTTTGAAACGTTTGAACCTTAGTACAACTTGTTAAGGTTCGTGTTCGAAAAGGGCAACGGAAGAGTGATTTTGGTGGAAAGATTAAGCGAAATGTAAGCGCTTGCGCAGCGTCGTGTGTGGTCCCCGTCTGGAACGTTGCTCTACTTTAATTTTATTTGGTTTGAACGTAAATAAAAATAATTGATTATGCAAACGTGGTTAACCAAACCTACATTAGAATTTAAACGGCTGTAAAAATACTAAGAATAAATATACTGCTTGCAAACACATTCATTGATAAAATGAAATTACCGTATTATATGCAAAAACACGTATAAAACTAATCGTAGAATTTATGACAAATAACTGACTCAACCAGGAAAAAGCTAATGGTCTTCCAACGTCTGTATAGATTTTCTTTTACCATAGCGAAGAATACGGGTTACCCCCATTTGGCATAATTTCGATTGTCATAATTAATCATTTAGCATTATACATTTTTTCTGAAATTGTTTTTCTGAAACTGTTAAATATATTACATTAGGTTAGGCTAGGTTTGTCATACACTCACGAGCACTGCACCTGCGCGATTTTGGTTTGAACTCTATTTATACTAGAAATAAGAATAACATGCTACTCCAATTGCGGAAAAGTTTACGTGTTCAGAAAAAAATGCATTACGCCAAATGATGAATTATGCCAACAAAGTTTCTGCAAGATACTAATAAACCCTAAGAACACTCTTTATCAAACCACCAGGGATCGAATCCGGTATTTTTTTCATACTCCTCATCCGAAATAACGATTTGTTTTTTTCGTTAAGTTACGAGATTTTCGTATATTTTATTAAAATTCTAGAACATGAATCAGGTATTTTCTTCTGTTTCCGCGATTATTACTCATTGAAATAAAACAATTTAACGGATTATATCGCGTATATTATCTCATTTTAGTACAATATTGTGTCCTCCCGTGACCATGGAAAGCTGGAAAGCTTCCGAAACGTCGGGAACTAAAATGAGATAATATACGCGATATAATCCGTTAAATTGTTTTATTTCAATGAATCAGGTGTTTTGTGATTAATATCTCTTCTCCTAAATACAGTTTAAAAACAGTCCAGAAATAACGTGTATTTTAGAATATTTAAAATATACCGGATGGGATCACTGCAAGCCACCTTACAATCAAAAATAAATTAAATCGATTCATCTGTTTTGTAGTCACTATTTATACTTCCAACATGTGTCCGGGCTCATTAAGCAATTTACCAATAACTAACAAAAAGTAAGCATATCAGTTTATTTATGTAATCAAAGTTTACAAATCCGCACGTGCAATTAAGATTTAATTGCTTGTTTTCCTGTTTAGTACCAGTTTTTATTGGGCTCGATAACGGCCAATGTACGATTTTGCTACGGTTGTAAAAAAGGGTTTAATTTGGGTAGTTTAGAAAGACAAAACGATACTTTATTACTAACATCACGTTAACCTATACAGTGAGGCCCGTATTTTGACAAACGACAGAGAGACACATGGTCATTCACGATATTGTTTTGTATATCTGGTTTTACAAATTTAAAATCTTTAACATAATAGAATTATTTTCCCGTCACCAATGGTCGCGCACCGTGCGGTATCAAAGGAATTTTCTACCGCGCACACTCCGAATGTGGAATGACCTCCCTGCAGCGGTTTTCCCTGGAGGTTACAGTTTGTGGTTCTTCAAGAGGGGAGTGAATAGGTTCTTAAAGGGTCGGCAACACGCACGTAATGCCCCTGGCGTTTTGCAAGCGCTCATAGGCTGCGGTGTCTGCTTAAAATCAGGCAGGCCGTACGCTTGTCTGCCACCTTAGTTGTATAAAAAACGATTTATCTCTATTTGAAAGAAATCGTCACAGTGAACAAGAAAGCTGAAAAGCTTCCGAAACGTCGGAAACTCAAATGAGATAATATCCACGATATCGTCCGTTCAAATTGTTTTATTTACATAATGTAGATTTTTTTATCAGTAACTACAATTTCTTTCAAATTGTAAATGTGGATCGCGGCAACAGAAGAAAATGTATCTACATATGTATTTAGTATTCGAATAGACCAACATAAAAAAAAATTGGTACCTAATTTAATTGATTTATTTATTTAAGGCCAACCAACAATTGTTAATACAAATACAAAATTTAAAAGAAATAACACATGGATATATAGAGTAGTGTTATAATCACTTATAGGTTAGCACCACATGCAAAATAATCGTAAACATTAACAGTATGTTTGTGACTGAAAATAAATGTGTGAAATTAAAATAAAATTAGTGAAATACAGCACCGAATTGAATGCTGGAAAGGTGAGGTTTGAGTTAATTTCAGACCTTTTCAGCACTTGAGACACCTTCTTTTATGTATTTGAGGATCGATGAAATAAATTTACCAGGTGGGTCGTAATGGATATCCGTGACGTTACTGCAACTATTGACAATCTTACATAGCCTGCATACTGGAGAGTTTCTACTTGATACTGATCTTCTAAGTGGCGGGCACAGGGGCGTAATGGGATTACGGGGACAACGAGATGGAGCACGAAAATGAAGTAGTGTTAGTAGTTGTGGGCAGTCTATTTTATGGTAGGTTAATTTATGTATGAAAATAGCGTCTAATAGTGTTCTCCGAGTTTCTAGTGAGTCCATTTTAAAATGCTTTAACTTGCGTTTATAAGATATCGATTTTTTAGATACTGCGGGTGTTTGATATGAAAGATGAACGAATCGCTTCTGTATGCGTTCCAGCCTCAAAGAATGCGTCGCGTAGTGAGGTCGCCAGACAACGCTGCAGTACTCCAGAATACTCCTCACTAGACTATTATAGAGCAATTTTTTCGTTTTAGCCCGCTTAATAATCTTCCGTTTCTGATGATAAATCCCAAGGTTTTCGACGCCCTTTTGGCGATGTTTTCCATGTGTGGGATGAAAGTTAGCTTGCTGTCCAAAAGGACCCCTAAGTCACGAATATTTTCGACTTCATTAAGCTTGTGACTATCAATGTGATAATCAGAGTGTATCACACTTTGCTTAGGTGTGAATTTGATGTGAACACATTTTTATAATTTAAGAACATGTTATTATTTCGACACCATCTACTGAGCCTATCTATATCGCTTTGAAGTAAAGCAATGTCCACTGGCGACTCCACCGTGCGTGCAAACTTGAGATCATCTGCATACATGAAAACCCTGGAGTGGTGAAAGCATTCACGGATATCATTGATAAATAAGTTGAAGAGGACTGGAGCCAAATGTGAATGTCCCTACTACACAAATATTTAAGTTCTTCTTTCTCTTAGTCGCTCATTCATGGCTGGAGATCGTGACTAACAGTAATTGGCGTAGTCATGGGCCATATATGCTGCCCTCTGTATGGCACATACATTTAAAACATCCAAGACCCGGGAAAAATATTCCTACTCGTCACGCGAATGTCGGCCTCCAAATATATTAAAATATATTTTATTGTTAATATTTTGTTATATTCTTTTTCAATTGAACTGCAAATTTACAATACTTGGCTAAGTAGTTGCTGTGAAACATATCGAAATTAACGTTTTTTTAAATACAAATGGCATTAAGTACGTTATAATATAATGTTAAGGATTTTGAAATCATAGTAGAGCATACAGCCATCGCACCACGCATCGCCCGCGGCTGCGGTTTCGTCCAGTCAACTATCGCGGTTAGTAATGCTTTAACCGAGAGCACCCGCGTTCTTTTGATAATTTTATGACTCATGCCATTATTATTATTAATATATAGATTTACAGATATAAAAGTACCGTTACTGAGTTATTGATAGCACTTTCCGTATATAGTACCTACATCTACGAGTATAAGTGTAGTCTGAAACGGCCTCAAACCTTACGTTTTACGTGTAACTGACGGCTTCTCTTTATAACCAACGAAAGAAGAGACGAGGCTATCAAGTCGATGTATTATTATAAAGTTGTAAAATTTGTGATACTCATATGGACTACTTTAAGGTCATTGAATCGAAATAGTTATTTTCACCTCACTCGCTCGGTAAAGTTTCCTTTACAGCGTCAAATCTGCGTGGAAAAAATCGTTTTAAGGTGCGTCCACACTTGTATCATTTGCTCGTATCCGCTCACCGTGCCGTGGCATGACTGCGTATCGCGCTGCTTGGACGCTCACTGTCGGCGCGCCGATCATGCCGCACTCTTCGGATATAAGTGTGTGATACGCGTAGCAAATGGATTTTGAGCGATCGGATCGGCACGTCCAAACGCGTGATCGTGACACGCGATCATGCCACGCGACGATGATCTGATGCGGGCAAATGATACAAATGTGGACGCACCTTTATCCGCTAGCGTGGAAAAGGAATTTATATTTTTAATATGTTTATTTATTTGTTTTGTTAGGAGTGTGTTTCGTAGCCTCATTGTCACTAGTTTTAATTTAAAAAATAATCGGTTTGTTATAATTTCTTACTATTTCCTTGCTGTAGCTGTAGTGAGGTGGAATGTTGTGTGTCTCGCTCGGCTGCAATATTATTTGTCTTCTCGTGCCTTTAGCACTCGCGCCAAATAACAACTTTGCAGCCTTGCATAACAAATAACTATTATTATGCAAAGCTACTAAGTTGTTATTTGGCGCAAGTGCTTGAATTGAAAGCTGAGAAAGCGACGGAATCTAAAATAGAACCACGAGCAAATACCACGAAAAAAATATAGATTCCTAACCGTAACGAGGCTTTCAAGGCACGTGATGCCAAATAATTTTGCAACGGCGCGAAAAACAACTTTTCACATTGAGGAAAATGTGAGATGTAAAAAGAACTATGAACTTGTAACAAATCGATATTTTTTTTATTTTAAAACTAGTGACAATAAACCTATGAAACAAATAAATAAACATATAAAAAAATGTTAATTCGTACTTCAAATGACTTTTCCATGCTAGCGGATAAAACGAACTTTTTCAAGCTGATTTGGGGCTGTAAATGGAGCTTTGATGAGCGATTGAGATGACAAATATATTTTTTAAATTTTCTGTATGTTTCAATTAGTCGTTGTGGGTTCATCACGTCAAACAAAGCCGCTAAATTAATGAAAAAAAACATGTGCCTTGTAAGGGTCTTTTTAATCGTATTTTATGTTAATTATTTGTATTGCCATAACAATGATTAGTTTGTGAAATTGTCAAATGTCTATTATGGTTCAAAAGATAAGGTATACCCGGGTAAAATCGGATGGGATCTAAGATCGGATGGTCGCAATTGCTACCAAAATAGTAGTTATTTTACATCACAAAGGACCCCATTTCACCCCGCCCCTCTCGCCAGTTTGTAGTAAGCGCTCAATCGTATCAGTCGTGAGTTACGAACGTTTAAAAAAAAGTGTCATAATATGCTTTTATATGATAAAAGACCAGATATTTTCAACGTATACGTACGTACGTTTCTTTTCCTAGCTTTAGAATTGTATTTAGCTATGAGTCCGATCTTAGACGAAGAAGGTTTTTCGGTTTGGTACCTATCTTGAAAAATACTAAGCTAAGCTACTTTATAAAGGGGCATTAAGTAAATTAATAATAAAAGCTTATTTTTCTTTTTATCATTCACATTCAAAGTTTGGAGATAAAAGTTAGTGAGAATTACGTTTTTTTTTTTTTGTGACGCTCTTCCAACTCCCCGAAAAATTGTCCGGTCTTAACCGGATATACGTAGTGGAGCCTCAGTACTGAACCTTAAAACTCGCTTCGAGTACTGAACCATAGTAACTCGTCTTTAAATGCCGTTTTTTCACACTGAAGCTTATTTTAAAACCATAAACAGCACAAAGAGCAGTTAAATATAATGTCCACTTAATGTCCAAGATTGGGGCAAATGAGTCAATTATAAGTATCGTCGCCAAGGCTAATGTGATAGCTGTGCAGAAGTAAAGGGAATATGTATGTATGGAACTTAAAGGCGGTTAGGACCTTTTTTAATTGAACGGCAATGGCAGCGCATGAGCAGATGTTAAGGAATTGTTAAGGTGAACGCTCACTTTGTTATAAGAATTGAAAATTGATCATACACTTGGGTATATACTTTCTTGTAATCAATATAAATTATGTCACGCTTACCATTACATTTTCTGAAGATAACGATATATTTAGACTCAAAGGGCGTAAACACCACACAAATCAATGGTGGATAGGTCCTAAGATATACGTGAAACATCAATGTACATTTAATTGTATACTAATGACAATTATAAAATGTCAGAAAAGTTTAAAGGAGGCAATTTCACCATACCAGCATGGATCATAGAAAAAGTAAGCAGGACAATCTCATATAGGAAAGCAGATCAAACATTGTCCAGCGGAAAGCAGTAAATCATCATCATCATCATCAGCCCACCTCCGGTCCACTGCTGGACATACGCCTCTCCCGTGGTATGCCACTGAGCTCGGTCCTGAGTTTTTTCTTTCCAACCGCTGCCAGACACTTTTATGTCGTCGCTCCACCTAGCTGGATGGTGCCCTACAATACGTTTGCCAAGACGCGGTCTCCACTCTAGAACACAATTCTGGAGAAGCAATAAATAATAGTTCCAAATCCGTCCACAATGGCGCTAGAGTAGCAAGATAGTATGAAGTCAACAACCAATTACAAAACATTTTGGTCGATATGCTACTCAATTCTTCTGATATAAATTTATATCGTGTCAACTGAGTGTATGGGCGATCCATAAAAAAGGTGAAATGAAATAATGATCTTTATTCTGTAAGTAGGCCGCAAGGGCACTTTTACAAGTCTGACTCTACGGCGTTTCCCAAGAGGAGACCTCTGAGGAGAAGAAAGCCGAAACAAACTCAACAGTCAGTCATTTTTTCGAAATAGGTCTTATATCTATTACAATATTTGTACTTAGCCTATCCTAAATATATGTTTTGAGTATAAACTCAATGCGTAGTTCTTCAAGAAAACATATCAAAACTTATTAAAGTAAATAAAACTTATATAGAATATAAAAAGCAAAATAATGATTTTTTATTTAAAACAACTTACATACGTTTGATATGCCACCTTATAAGAACTGTGTCCCGGTAAAAGTAAATTATTTGGTTTTGTTTTGGGCCATGCGTTTTTGTCTGTTAAATAGTCCTCTACCCTATAATATAGGCATATTATAAGAGCCTATTAGACTCTTTTAAGTACTTTTTGAGAGCTAGAAACGGTAATTTTAAAGCATCATTTGGTAGCTTATTATAAAAAATGTGTAGGGGAGACTGGGTAAGGTTCTCACAGGTAGGTTGTCACAGCGGTCATAATGGACTATAAACCGGTGTTGAAAGATCGCGAGAGCTACATCTCCCTCCTAGCTAAAGCTCTCGCAATCTTTCGACACTGGTTGATGAACTTATTCGCTCGTTCAGTTTTCTATTATGGCTTATGGTCTTCGTGTGCCGACGTTTCAGGTGGGAGTATGCTCTTTTCTTGATGGCTTGTAGGTCGCATCGGTCCGGAAGTATTGCCGGTTACAATTTATTCCACAGTTCAGTCGTGCGAGGCAGGACATTTCTAGCATAACACACAGTTAATAAAATAATAGTAAATACCTACTAAATAGCAATAAATGTTAGAGGACAATTTTACACGATAGAGATTTTATCGTTTAGTTTAGTTATTTTTATCGTTTAATAATCTTAGTGCAATCTATGTATCAGACGTAGCAAACTGGGTAAGCAAACTGAAGTGGCAATGGGCAAGGCACATAGTTCGAAGAACCGATGGCCGCCGGGGCAGAAAGTTTCTCAAGTGGAGACCGCGTAACGGCAAGCACAGCGTGGAGAGGCCACCCGTAAGGTGGTCGGGCGACCTGATTAAGGTTGCGGGGACTCGCTGGATGCGAGTCGCCTCAATCCGGCCCATATGGAAATGTATTGAGCAGGTCTGTATCCAGCAGTGGACGTCCTATAGCTGAAATGATGAATCTTAGTATAATTTTTACTTTTTTATCTGTTTAATAAACTCCCATCTCTTCCTAATTATCTTCACTGCAGCAGAAACCGGAAAATTAAGTGCGAATACATAAATAATCCCTTGATAAGGTTCCTAAGCAAGTTACTTATATGGACAGCAGCTGAAGTTTTATAGTATCCGTCCATTTTACTGCTTTTAATGCAATTTTTTACCTTCTGTGCTTGCATACAATTTGCTTCGGCTTTCAACCAAATGGTCTACATCGCGTATGTCTCACCAATAAGGTAACAATCCCAGTGTTTGACACCCTTTTTCCAATTGACACCTTGTTCTCGAAAAAGGCCGGTATCTATACTACACACTGAACCGGACGAAGAGATCACAGCAGCCATCGAGAGGATGCTAGCTGCGAACTCTTTTAATATTTTTATGGGCAAAATATTCAATGTACAGACGTTTAATTTTTACTAACTTTATAATATTATAGATGTCACTCCGACAACTAAGACTAATCTAACTACATCTTCTAAGTTAAAACACATAAAGCCATTTAACTTAAGAACGTGCAGTGACATACATACAATCGAAAAACACGCCCCTTCTTCTTACGCAATCGGATAAAAAAGTAAATAAATACTGATATTCATTCCTCACCTAACCATTAAGGTTCGTAGATGATTAAAATGATAAATTGCATTTGAAAACTAGTTAAATGAAATTAAAATGGATTTAATTAAACATAGCTGTGTGCAAGTAACAAAAGATGTATTTATGTAGCGTCTTCCTAAGACCACAGATACTGTAAATAAGTGCAATAAAACATAATGATGTATTTATTCCTTTTGATATATTTGTACTAACGTGTAATATACAAGATATCTAGAATAATTATTACTGATAATTACTTTTGCACAAGTTTGCCTTTTTCAATAACATATCCAAGTATGGTATTGTAGTTAAACAAACACATTAAAAATCGCATCACATTACAAATCATACATAGTACACAACAAGAATAATCTAATTTACAAAACACATAAAATATAACGATGTTTCCCAACATGGCCAGTGTACGGACACCTTAAGAACAAGTATACTATAAAGTAACTGAATACTAATACATATAACGATTATTAGTTCTGAGGAACTATATTGAAGACTGAGAAAATGCTGGTGGTATTTAACAATTGTTACTCGATAATGGTACTTAATACGATTATAGGCTTCTAGTTTTAGGATTCCGTTAGCATATTCTGGGTACGGAACCCTGAATAGTGGATTTTTTTGCCTTTAGCCCATCTTGTAGCCAGATTTGGTAGCTAGCTACCAATTGGGAACGATTTTCCCATCTTGAGGCCGCATTTGGTATCTAAATACGAAATGGGAAATTTGTATCTTCATACTAGTTAGTACTACATAGTTTCATGACAAAAAAAACTAACAAAATAACCAAAGTGAAGTGAGTGAAACGATGAGAAGTGTGAAACTTTGAAAGGTATTTATTTTTTGTAAAATATAAGTTTGAGCCGAAATAACAAAACACCGGTACATTATTTTTTATGTTAAGCAATGTATGACCAAGTTAGTAATTAACTAGCAATTGATTTAACAAAACTCTCTACAGAAGTTAGAGGGTTTGGTCACTTTTTAGTACTTTGGAGGACAATTTCTCCGAATAAGTTGAGTCAGCTAAAAAAATACATGTCCGTTATGTTACACTACTCTCTAACAAATATAAAAATAAATCAAATCGGAGCCGGACAGTTGGGTCCATTACATTACAATACTCTTTATTACACACCAAAAGAAAATAACATCAGACACTTAAATCTAAAACAGTATGAGAAATGGTAAACAAGAGGCGGTCTTATCATCATTTTCACAGATGATATATTTTTGTTGCCGCTATAACAACAAATACTAAACATTATAATTTGATGTCATTCTGTCTGTGTCAGTTTCCAATATAAAATGACCGAACACCACCTACATTTTGCTGAGGACTAGGGCTCTGCTAACACTGGATTTTCATAGATACGGCCGTTTGTAGCGTATATTTTGTACGGAACCCTCGGTGCGCGAGTCCGACTCGCACTTTTCCGGTTTTTTAATTAATACAAGTATGGAGAGTAGAAAACTAAGGACAGCAATCTCTACATATCCAAAGTGTCCGTCAAAATGCGTTTAATTGGTGGCGCCACTGTGGCAAGTGCGTAAAATAAATTACCATAGTATTGGCAAAAAATGCACGATGCAGGAAAAACCATTTTGAACACGATTGAATATTTACATCAGAAGAAGAACGAAGGATTGAGTAGCATTTCGATAAAAATGGTTTGTAATTGGTTGTTGACTTCATACAACCTTGCTACTCTAGCGCCATTCTGGACGGATTTGGAACTATTATTTAATGCTTTCCGCTAAACTCTTTCTGTTTCCTATATAAGATTGGCCTCCTTACCTTTTCTCCACTCCATGATTTCAAGCTTTTTTAACACGATTCTATTAGGTCGACCTGTAGGTATGTAACTAACTATGTAATGGAATCTAAGGTAACTAATTTAACCATGTTCCAAGTATCGTAGCGTCATGAAAATTGGCAGCTGTATGTAGTTCTGATGACAATACAATAATATGGTACTGTCGAACTGATCTGATGACGGAGCCGGAAGATATGAACTGGAACTTCATGATAGAACATCGTACCTATCATAGCTGTGTTTGGATTTGTTAGAAAAGTCTTGTAAAGCGTGTTTTTCTAGTGTTTTTTAAAGTATTAATTTATTTTAACTTGCAATTTACAGTGCGACATAAAATAATAAAAATTAAATAAAATGGAACTAAAAAAATTCCGTAGTAAATTGTTGCCATGTTTAAGCATTTTGCGTCAAAAAACGTACAGTGACGTAGAAAGTGACGCCCGCATGTACCTAATCTCTACTCTTTTATGTCGCACTGTATGAAATGTATGTATGTTTCTTCGGAACGAATCTTGCAAGTTCAATTTGACCCGCTTACCGGTTTACGATTGAGCTAAAATTTGGCATATAAGTTAGGTTAGGTTAGGTTAGATTATTACAATATTATGATCTGATAATGGAGCGGAATGTGGTCATAGGAACTATGTAATAAAATAACTCAATCCTACCGAGTTAGGGCTCTTTAGAATCGTCTCGGTGAGTAGTTGATGGATGTTAAAGGATGGTTAGGTTTAATGCTCTAAGCAACCTTTTTTAACTAATATCATTACCTAAATAAGGAGTACCTAATTCCGTTAATTCGCGTCTTCGCTTCGCATTAATATTTACAGATATAAATTTAAAAAAAACCGGTAATGTGCGAGTCGGACTCGCGCACCGAGGGTTCCGTACAAAATATACACTACAAGCGGCCGTATCTATAAAAATCCAGAGTTAGCAGATCCCTACTCCTAAAGAAAATGTACGCGGTGTTCGATAATTTTATATTCGTTACTGATATAGACAGACAGACATAAAATTATATTGTATTTAGTATTTGTTGTTATACCGGCAACAGAAATACATCATCTGTGAAAATTTCAATTGTCTAGCTATCACGGTTCATGAGATACAGCCTGGTGACAAACAGCAAAGACGGACAGCGAAGTCTTAGTAATAAGGTCCCGTTTTACCTTTTGGGTACGGAACCCAAAAAGTCTTCCAGTAGTCAAATAAAATTGCATCTAATCTACAAGCTACCTAGCCTTTTCACATTTCCTAGGTAATAAATAACATAAACATTATGATTAGTTTGTTTTTACTGTGGTCATAAACGTCACGTTATATCGTTCAGATTTACGACTGAGAAAATAACATTTCTGATAATAAATGACGAAAATTACGCAATACCGGGAAAATATACGAATGTTACGGTTTTCAATTTCTAGGAATAAAGAAGTTACTAGATATTTCTAGTAACTACTATAATACTTGTACAGATGAGTAAGAAACACAAACATTTTTATTTTCTAACTAGAGCGCTCAAGGGACAAAAGTCATAATCCCTCTTTTTTGGTCAGCTTAGTCGGGCAAAAAGTATCCTCTAACCATCTGTGGATACCCAGCTACCCGACCAAATATAGTTGAAATCCGTTTAGCCGATTTGGTAAAACCAATTTGGTGATGCCACAACACAAATACGCAACACAACAATGCCACAACATACAAACATACCGGTTTAGCTCAGCGGGAGTAACGTTGCCTGCGAAGCTGAGGTCCTGGGTTCAAATCCCGGTAAGGGCAAATATTTGTGTGATGAGCATAAATATTTGCTCCTGAATCTTGGATGTTTTCTATATATATAAGTAATATATCTATTAAATATATCGTCGTCTAATACCCATAACAAGCCTTATTGAGCTTACCATGGGCCTAGTTCGATTTGTGTAAAATTGTCCCGTAATATTTATTTATTTATTTATACAAAAAATCCAAAAAGTATTTTTCGATATAGTGACCTCCAAATAGTCCGCTTCAATCATTTTTTTAAAAATATCTTCAATGTACAGACATTCCATTTTTATAACGTTATAATATTATAGACTAGAACGCGGAGTAGAAAAAGGCGTCAGCGAAGTCGGGTAAAAAGTATTCTATAACCATCTGCTGGATATCTAGCTTCTTGTGTACCAGTATAGTTCAAACCTGTTAAGCCGATTTGGCTTGAGGAAGCCACAACGATACATACAAACAATCAAAAAAAAATGTTTTTAGTTCGGTGACCTCCAAATAGTCCGATAATATATATATTTTTTTAAATATCTTCAATGTACAGACATTTAATTTTTCCAACTTTATAATAGTAGGTAGGTGTATAGATTTATGACTCATACATTTTTAAAAGGTTTTGAAAAATGTTTCAGGAATAAATGCATAAACGTTCAGCCCTCAACTGAATTTACATATTGAAATAAAACAATTTAACGGATTATATCGCGTATATTATCTCATTTTAGTTCCCGACGTTTCGGAAGCTTTCCAGCTTTTTAAAATATCTTATTAGTCTAAAAAGTACTTTAATAGTCTCTGTTTTTAAAATATTATAATTAGTAATGAGGTAGCCTGGGAGTTTTTCTTTGCAGCGTTTCTCCTCAGTACGCCTCATTTGTGAAATGCTGCTTGGTAAATTATTAAAATAAAATGATTAAGCCCTTCTGGCACTTTATAGCTTAGGCCCATCTGGCATGTATGTACACCTTTATTTGTTTTTTCAAAAATGGGTAGTTTGCACAAATTGTAACTTTGACAGAGGAAAATACATCTTTTCTCAGTCCACCCGTGACCATGGAAAGCTGGAAAGCTTCCGAAACGTCGGGAACTAAAATGAGATAATATACGCGATATAATCCGTTAAATTGTTTTATTTCAATGAGTAATAATTGCGGAAACAGAAGAAAATATTATGAATTTACAAAGTTGAAAAAATCATAACCCTCTCTTTTGTTTCGCCGGAGTCGAGAAAAATATATCCTATTATATAGCGCCCTTGCGTGTCATCATGCTAATACCACTACCAAAAGTATCCGAAATCTGTGCAGCCATTTTTATGTCATATAACTCTTGTAGTTTTTTTAACAGATTAACACCTACTTTTTGTTTTACAAATATCATGAAAATATTCACAAAATCTGCAATTTATTAGTGGATCACTCCGTTAGCGTTATTATTATAAACAAAGATCAGAAACAACTGAAAAAAAAATTTCGACGATACTGGACTTGAACCAGTGCCTAAACGGCTTAAGAGTCGGATGCACCAAACAGAGATCCATAAGCAAGAACAGATGACAAAATTCGTCGACTACTGGTATGGACGATTAGCTCAGTTGGTTAGAGCGTGCTGCCCAGGTCTGGCTCAAGGCACTGGTTCAAGTCCAGTATCGTTGAAATTTTTTTTCATTTGTTTCTGATCTTTGTTTATAATAAGATTAACACCTTTTAACAAGTCCGTGCCCTTCTAGTAGGAATTCAATAAAAAGCTATTAGTTTTATTTATTTTTAACTGTCAATTGTATAATTTGTATATTATTATATATCTCATCTACTGATGAGCCTTATAAAACATTGAACAGTACTCTAAAGCCTACAAAAGCTTACTATATATTCATAGCAATCGTTAGCAATTACTGAAGCAATAACAAAACGCAATTATACAACAACACCATATTAGGAAAAGCGAGTACTCCATCTCATTCTTACTCGGAAAACTGCGAAGAATAGAACGGGAGGCATATAGCTTTTCACGCAAGTTAAAAATGGCTGACTAACCGTAACCGCTCCATAGACAATTCTAGTTTTTTTTTTAATTAATTAACGTGAAGTGTTGATGGCAAAGGCAACTTAGTTAATGTCATTCTGACACTTGATAGACATATTTGGAATTAATTTACTTATTAGTCCGTTGTCACATTTTTGTGATTATATTGGTTTTTGCCGCCATTATTATTTATTTATATATTCTGCGTAACTGTTAAGTGCTAAATGCACACTTAGCGTGAAAATATTGAATCCTTGTATGGTTTTACCGTAAATTAAATATAAATAGATGCTATCAAAACATAGTGAACATAAGTTAGGTACACATACATAAACCCACACAAAGGCAGACACTTTTTTGTCGAGTTAAATGAATTATATAAAAGAACACACATAGGTCAATAACGACAATTTATAAATATAATTATAACGTAACTGACGTAAGTAATGTACTTATTTTCACCTGTAGATGTTTGTACAGTCTGATGCCAAAAAATATATAGGTAAGTAATGAACGCATTCATTAATATGCATTTCTATTGTTATAGGAATCGAATTTATGTCAAGATATGGTCTCATAAATTTTTCTTTGTATTGACATTAAATAAACTGGAATTCAATAATGGCCATTCCGGTGTCATACAATAATAGGTTTACATTTTACAATTAAATAAAAAAATAAAAATAAAAAGCATTTAATTCGGACAACGTAATCCATATAGTGTTAGTATTACAATTAAACTAAAATAACTATGTTAGTACCTAAACTTAAGTTCTGAGAGGTCCAGTGCCTGATTAGGGCGCTGTCTCATCTCTCTGCCACGACGGTCAGGAGACTGTGGCGACAGAGAGAGAGTGCGCACTCTGCGCAAATAAATGCAATTAAGATAAGATAAGGTCATTTTATTTCACGATAAGAGATACAATACAAATTTGCTTATGACCGAATTACTCCCATTCATGTCAAAATGTAAAGAATATAGATAATTAATTGTTACGAGTATGTATCTAAGTTAGCAAATTTTGGTTTAATTAATATTTTTAATTTTCAACTAGTCATTACTTTACTTACATTCGTAATAGCTAAAAGTAAATGAGATTTCATCGCCATTTCAACACTCCGTGAAAAATACCTAATTAAAAACATTCTAAACAAAACGCAACAAATAATTAGGTGCTTTACAAGGCGCAACGCGCTATCATCGATCGCGTTGTAAATCGTTCTGCGGGCACCATAAACAACCTCCCAGCGCCATCTAGTAGCGTAGCCGAGTATCACGCGGTGTGGCAAGTCTATGGTCTGTTTTTTTTTCATGTTTTCAGCCAGGGAACTATAGAGGTTTTTATCAAGTATCGATGTGAACTAAGAAAGTTACTGGTTAGAATGAGGGATTGCGAGATTCCGTGATTCGTTAGTTTTTATGATTTCGCAAGTGACCTAGAGAGGTTTTATTTCCAGTATTATTATCGTTATTACTCTGAAAAAAGCTTGTGTCTGAAACCAACTTTCGAATACCCTTATGTGTGTGTCTATGTATCTATAGTAGCATCATAGCTCTTGAACGGATGGACCGATTTTAATTTGGTAAATTAATAAAATAAAATAATTAAGCCCTTCTGGCACATGTGTAACTGTCTTTATAGATTAGGCCCATCTGGCATGTATTTACATATGTATTTGTTTTCTCGAAGTGGGTAGTTTGCACAAATTGTAACTTTGACAGAAAAAAATATATCTTTGATCAGTCAACCCGTGACCATGGAAAGCTGAAAAGCTTCCGAAACGTCGGGAACTCAAATAAGATTAAAATCCGTTAAATTGTTTTATTCAAATGAGTAATTATCGCGGAAACAGAAGAAAATATCTACGATTTTTTAAGCTTTATTTTGAAATTTGGTTAAGTTTTTTAAGCTTATTAGTTCCTCCCGTGGTTTAAGAGCTCATTACATTTTTCTGAATTGAGCATCCTAAATAGACGAGGAGAGTTAAAGCCTCTCACTCCAATGTATTCAGTACTTAAAATGTAATAAGCCTTCGTGGAAAGGATAGGCATTAATCCGATTTGTTCCGGTACCTAACTGTTTTTTTAGAATATGTGCTGAAGAGTAACATAGACATCATAGACATAATATGCGATTTTTTTACAAAAAAAAATACAACCGAATCGAGAACCACTTCCTCTTTTGGGAGTCGATTAAAAAATATTTCTCCGATGGATAAGCAAAATGTCATCGAAACCGAGTGAAGAGTTTAGTGAAAAATAAATCGATAGTCGCACTGAGGAAATATTTTTTGAAATTGGAATATTACGCGGTCAAGATAAATATTCACCTTTCAATTCGCAAATGTGTGGTAACATTTTAATTCCAAGACATTATTACGCGTATCGAATGCTATACAAGTTTTCTGTATATTTCCACATGATATAATAACCATATTATGTTGAAAATAATATGTTTTTATTTCATTTGTCACTGTCATTTACCGAATCCACCGCCATTGTTAGTAATGAAATTATCACAAGTGTACAATTGCGTACAAACATCGCGTACGTTTATGTTATTTGTTTTGTGTTAATAAATTATTGTGTCGATGTGAATATAAAAAACCGGCCAAGAGCATGTCGGACCATGCTCAGTATAGGGTTCTGCAGCCGTTACTACCAAAAACTGCTAACTGCTATGTATTTATGTATGTATGTAAACACTGTATTGTACATAGTAACAAGTTACAAATACTACACTACAGATTAAAAAATACGATGTGAAAAAGTTCACCTAAAGAGCGTATTGATCATGTTGAAAATCATTTTCGTTGTAAGTATTTATTGAGCATTTTTTTTTATATTTTCTTGACATACGGTTGGAAAGATAACGGGGTGGGAGGACACAATTTAATCAACTTTTAATAGCTTTCGAATTTTCAGTACATCATTTTTTTTATTGTAGAAATATGTGCCACGCGTTGATGTTTGCTAAAAAATGTTTTCAGCTTCTGTTACATGAAAGTGCCCCCTAGAAATATATATTTTTTGTTATTACTACTAAACGATGTAGCAGCTTATACAATACACCTATACCTTAAATTTCATCAAAATACATCTTGGATTTTTTGAGTAAAAGGCCTGTGACATGACATGTAGATAGACGGACGGACATGACGAAACTATAAGGGTTCGTTATTTCTATTTTGGCTACGGAGCCCCAAAAATAAGGGATTCATACATTAAACTTATTTCATATTTTTTTCTCTAAGTTGTCTTTTTTTTAATTAATTAACTTTTATCACTTGTTCTCATAATAAATACTTATCTTTAACAATAATTTACGTATTCTCCTCTCCTTAAATGCATTGATGTATTGTTTTCTGTAATCAGTTTTGTGAGGTATGCAATAAAGAGTTATTGTATTGTATCTTCATAACATATTATAATAAGCTACAGGTATAATATTAACAGTAGCATTACTCAATCATCACAAGACAAGAACTAACATAAATTTAGGCACTTGAATACTGAATATACTTTTTTAGTGTTCCCTTTTTATAAAATTTTCGACTGGGACCCTAAAAAAGCGCAAATTAACGCACCTGAATCAATTTGCCATAATAACTGTGCCGTACAATGAACCACATAACTAGATACACTTTATCATACTTCCTAGGCTGACTACCTTACGTGTATGGTAAAGGCGTTACTTTCCTGTGCTGCTGACTGTACTCACGTGTTATTTTCTCGGAAATGGAATATTGATTCATGTGAAATTAACAATATATCTTGTAATAAACGAATGTATACGGTTTGAAAAACATTATCATTTTATAAAAAAGTGAAATAGTTATTTGTAATGCAATTAAGAATATAAGAATAATCACTTTATATCGGATCACACAATCCATAGCATATTAGCACAAGCTTACAACTAGGTTAGTAAATACATGATTTTTTCTTTGATTTGTTCAACCCAAAACATGAGGATGGGGCAATCAAATCTGCCCGCAATCTCCGCAAGCAACAAGGTATTAGAGCTTGCCCCGACTCAACAATGAGGCGATCTTTTTCCTAATAACGGCTTCAAACGTGTAAAATTAAAAGCCGAGTGTGAGAAGACAGGAGCAAGTGATTCAAATATAGATTCCAGAGCGTAGCGAGGCTTTCAAGGCACGGGAAGCCAAATAATTTTGCAGTCGTGCGAAACAAAATTCAACACGTCACTACAGCGAGGAAAATGTGAAATGTAAGAAGGACGACAAAAATATAAAGTATGAAAACCAACTATTTTTTAATTTAGAAGGAGTGGTAATGAACTTAAGAAGCTCTCGTAGCAAATAAAAGGTATAAATTCATACTTTAAATTACTATTTTACACGAGCAGATAAAATGAACTTTTCCACGCAGATTGCGCGCTATAAAGGAAACTTTTCCGATCTAGTGAGGTGAAAAAGTATTTGACACGACGACATGACATGTTTAGCTAAGTTGGGTTGTACAACGGCCAATGCACCTAGCGGGCCCGTATCAAATCCCGGCGAAGACACAATATATTTGATAAGCACAAATATTCGCCCCTGAATGCTTTCTATATACCTATTGCAGTATTCTATTATATATAAATAGTAGAAGACGCGGAACTTCGTTCGCGGAGGAGAAAACTCATAACCTTTCGAAATTTCTTCAGCGTAGTAGAGTAAAAAGTATCCTATAACCATCTGTGGATTACTCAGCTACCCGTGTACCAAAAATCCGTTTAGCCGGTTTGGCGTGATGAAGACACAACACATACAAACATACAAAAAATAAAAATATATAATTATAAACAAAGATCAGAAACAAATGAATTTTTTTTCGACGATACTGGACTTGAACCAGTGCCTTGAGCCAGACCGGGGCAGCGCGCTCTACCATCTGAGCTAGTGGAGCGATCCACGAATAAATTGCAAAAATTGTGATTATTATCATATTTTTAAAACAAAAAGTAAAAATATATAATTTTCGATTCAGTGACCCCTACAATGTCCAAGTATGTACAGACATTTCATTTTTACAACATTATAACTTTACTAGGAGTTGCCCGCAACTTCGATCGCGGAAGAGAAATGTCATAACTCCTCTTTATTTTCTTCAGGGTAGTCTGGTAAAAAGTATTCTATAACCATCTGGATATACCAAGCTACCCGTGTGCCAAAAATAATTGAAATCCGTTAAGCCGATTTGGCGTGATGAAGCCACAACGACACATACAAACATACAAATAAATATATTTATCGATTCACTGACCGCCAGGTCCATTTCAATTATATTTTTGAAAATATCTTCAAAGTACAGACATTTCATTTTTACAACTTTATAATAGTATAGATGTATTTAGTTAAATAAGATCACACATTAACTAAGGCTTTATAACTTTTTGCATAAAATAAAAATCCGTCAAATAGTCCTCGAATAATCGGTGAACATATGTACATTAAAGAAAAAGGTCCAGACAATCGAGAACCTTCTCCTTTTTAGGAAGTCGGTTAAAAAAATAAGTCGTTTATCAAAAAATCAAACATTTTTTTAATGCGTTGACTTAATACAATTTACGTAGGTACTTTTAAGATACTTTGGAGTATGTTAAAAAAGGACATTATACGGATATTATATTTGATGCTCCAATATTCTTAAATATCAAGAAACTGAACGCACAAATTAAAACTGAATTTATAATAGGTGTGACACACTTAATTAAATATGTTTAAGATCTCTTAAACTCTTCATAACAGACGTTACCTAGAAAAACTTAAGCATTACAAATTAAATGACCTTCAATATGACATTAATCATGTCCTCTCAAACAATTAATAATTACAATAACACAATCTGCGTAGTCAAAGACAAAAGAAACAAAACTCCATGTAAGTTTCAACAATAAGATAGAACAACTGTTTAAACGAAATTATGAACATGCATTATAATAATGGTTAAATATTAATTATTTCTGAGTGAATAATTTATAATATTAAGCATATGTGTCAATTCCATTGTATTCTGAACGCATACATCACTTTTTTTTTAAATCGTCTGTCATCACTTTGTCTATGGTTTGTTGCTTTGGGTTCCAAATGCTGTTACTACACGCATTGAAAAACTGGTAAACTGCAACATTAAAATTAATGCGATTTTGTTTTTTTTTTTACCAAGAAAATGCACAGTTCTTCATGAATAAGCGGAATAAGTAAGTATACCCAAATAACAACAATTATGTAAGTACCGAAAACAGAACGCAAAGCAACCTCTAGTAGATACTGATTAAAATTTAACCGGCGCAATCCAAAGTATCAATTACATAACGCCATCTAACGACGAATCTTGGAACTAACTTTAAAAACAATTGTCATAAAATAAAATTCGGTTATAGTTTGATTTTTGCGCAATAGGTGGCCCGGTTCTTAAGACGGCCCACTATCATCTTGTGCTTTAGTTCAACTTCTTTGGCTTCGATATAAAGTTGAAGTTTTATCTATGGTACTAACCGAACATGGGGGCGAAATTTAAACTCATTCGAACTTTAAAAAAATACAAAATAATTGATAGTGGGCCATCTTAAGAACCGGGCCATCTTGGGCGCAAGTACCTTATATAATGTGCTCAGGTAATCTTGGTTGAGGGGGGGAGCTTTACTAAAATAAACCTAACCTACCGGGCAATGGGACATATTGGGGAAATAGCGAAGAGAAGGGATACCATTACCATGAATGCAAGAATGTAGGAAACCAATATTAAGTGCTTATTAAATTTATCACAAACCATTTACAGTGACTATAAACCGGGTAATTCGGCTAGGAATCTATCTAGATTTTATTAGAAATCCTGGCTACTCTTGAATTTACAGAATTTACGACTGAATCAAGAGTTTAAGTGCTTAAGTACAGTGATAAATTACAAAATTAATGGGCAAGCCGCATAGGCTCGGTAAGACACGTGCGATGGCGATAATGTTGCCACATCTATCTCTTTTTAAGGTCTATACGGACTGACATGAGATCGGGAGTCACTTAGGGCCTTGCGCAGTCCAGAGTTAGATTTTAACTCCTCTCAGATTCATACCAAAACTGTCAGATTAACTCTAGGTTAAGTCTGTCGCGGGAGCCAGGAAAGGAGCACGAGACCAGAGACAGGATATTTATTGAAATATTTAGTAAAGGAAAAGAAATGGCACGTTTCCGTGCCTAGTATTTATAAATGAAGATGTGTTGTCAGCGACAGACCAACAGTATGGTTTTAGATTCAAATAAAGTTTATATTTACAGACATTTTATGTTTACAACCTTATAATAGTATAGATTATTACTTTTTAAGTAGGATCGGATATTTTGCGCAAACGCAGTAATTGGTAACGTATTATTGGTTCTTAATAAATATTGTACCTTACCTATTTACTATGTGAACTTCATAAAGATAATCTTAGGGAAGCGTTTTATTTTCATTATAGTTACAATTGGAATGTGTCCTATTATTTTTAACGTCAATTTTATTTAATACTTAAATTCCTTCATTGCGGAAAAGGGTATTACCGGGATAAAAAGTAGCCTATGTCCTTCCCCGGGACTCAAACTATTTCCATTCCAAATTTCATCCAAATCGGTTCAGCGGTTTAAGCGTGAAGAGGTAACAGACAGACAGACAGACAGACACACTTTCGCATTTATAATATTAGTATGGATTTTCTTCTGTTTTTGCGATTAATTACTTCATCATCATTCGCTTGACCTTATCCCATTTACTTGGGGTCGTCGCAGCATGTTTCTTTCTTCCATACCTCTCTATCACTCGTCATCTCGTCACTTACATCCTTCCTGTTCATGTCATCTCTCACGCAATCCATAGACCTTTTCCTCGGCCTACCCCTCCTCTCACATCCCTCCACATGCATATCTAATACCCTTCTTGTCACATGACTCTCATCCCTCCGCATAACATGTCCATACCACTTATGTCCATACCTCTATAGGCGATTTGCTCTCAGCTTATCGACTTCGGGTGCTACTTTCAGGCTTCCTCTTATACACTCATGCCTTATCCGATCCATTCTCGTCACGCCACTCATCCATCTCGATTATCATTGATTTAAATACAACAATTTAAACTTCGGCGTTGTCTAAGGGTACGTCGGGAACTCAAATGTTAGCAGTAACAATAACGTCTTATATTTCCATAGAACTTACACAATTTCATGTGCCTAAACTAGAAAAATCCTATATCTCGTATTCGATCGCCGTGGCGTGACATGACTGCGTATCGCGCTGCTTGGACGCTCACTGTCGGCGCGTTGATCATGCTGCCCCACTTGTCCGATGTAAGTGTGTGATACGCGTAGCAACATGGATTTCGAGCGATCGAATCGGTGCAACGTCCAAACGCGTGATCGTGACACGCGATCATGCCAGGAAACGAAGATCTGATCGGGCAAATGATACAAATGTGGACGCACCTTTAGGTAACTTATTTCGATTTTTTTAATTGGCTGCGGATGGCATTCCAGTTTCTAGGTTTCCCACGCCGCCTGAGATATAGGAATTTCCTAGTTCAGGCACATGAAATAGTGTAAGTTCTATGGAAATATAAGACGTTATTGTTACTGTCAACATTAAGTTCCTATAAATAAAAAATATTATTTATTATTAATATATTATTTTCGGAGGTTATATCAATGATATAAAAAGAGAAAATAGGTTATACAGGCTCCGAAAATGGCACACCAAAACTACGCCAATTGGCAAACCTTAACTCAGTCTCGCGCACAGAGTACTTTGTTATATATTGGATTATGCGTCAAATAAACGTGATGCATAATGAGATTTTGCACTAATTACTCAATAAAAGCGTCTAAAAGCATTTATGATTAGTGTGTTATTGCAATATTATCAGATTTATGTGTGCGTAAGCGTCGCCATATTTACACGAGGATTATCATGTAGGTAACTTATCTATCTCTTTTTATATTATATCATTGTCCTACTGCAAAATTTAAGCAGATAGCCACTACTTATTCTTCCCTCTGAATATAACACGTTGCTTAACATGCGGTTTGTTCGCATTATGAACAAAGGTCGGAATAGGTAGTGCCTATTTACTTAAACTAAGAGGGAGGACATAATTAAGAGAGGTTATAACCACTAAAAATAATGATTTATTTTTATTGAATGCGAGATTTCCCGGATAAGTTATGTTATAAATAAATAAGTAACACAGGGACAAGCATAAACAAATCGACCTAGTCCCAAGATTGTACTATGGGTACCTACTATTAGGCGACGATATAGATAATATGTAGATACATTATAATACTTAGGTAAATAAATAAAAATCATCCTAAACCCAAGGAACAAACATTCGTGCTCATCACTGGAACACTCACCCCGACCGGGATTTGAACCCGGGAACACCAGCTTTGTACGCCGTTGTGCAACCCATTGAGCGAAACGTGTATTATAATGTATTATTGTGTTATTATATTATTTAATACACATTTCACTCTTGGCGTCAATCCTATGTCCGACGGACCTATTTATAACCGAGTCCCAAAAAAAGAAGAGGTTCTCAATTTGTCGGAACCTTTTTTTTATGTGTTTAAATTTTCTACAGTTGAATAATCTGACTTAAGTTAATACTTAATACACTTTATTAGTTATAATTAACCAATCCGAGAAATCCCGCAATTAATAAAAATCAGTCATTATTTTTGTTGGTTATAACCACCCCTAATTAAGTCCTCCCGCAAAGTTTAGGTAAATAAGGATACTTATTCCGACCTCTGATTATTAAACATAATTATGACGAGTTTAACGCGATTATTTTTTTAACTAGAAGACGCCCGCAACTTGGTTCGAGGAGAAAAAGTCATAACCCCTATTTTTTTCTTGGGCGTAGTTGGGTAAAAAGTATCTTATAACCATCTGGAGATACCCAGCTACCCGTGTACCAAAAATAGTCAAAATCCGTTCTGCCGTTTTGGCGTGATAAAGCCGCAACCACATATACAAACATACAAAAAATTCAAAAACAAATATTTTTCGCATCAGTGACCTCCAAATAGTCCCTGACAATAATGTACAGACATGTCATTTTTACAACTTTATAATAGTAGGTCTAGACGTTTCAACGCGATGTCGTGTGTCCATGGTCGCGTGGACTGTCCTTCCAATGGTCCAAATCAAATATATTACCAAAAATCATAAACGTAAGAAAATCGTGGATAATTGGATCTAATTTGCATTTCATAATAATTAGCCTTTAAACTCTATGCTAAAACTTTATTTAGTTTCAATTTGATTGGTAAATTTATGAGATCGCATACAAGGGGTTAAATGATTTTCTTACTCGAGGAAAATTTTAATTACGCCTACATTCCTGGAAATGAAGTAGCTATCCTATATTTTAATCCATGGCTTTATCTAAAATCAGATCCGCAAACCGCTCTAGGGCGTAAGCGAACTACATAGAAGGAACTGCGTAAGCGGAGGAAAAAAAACATAATCCCCTTTTTTTCTTAAGCGTAATCGAGTAAAAAGCATCCTATAACCATCTGTGGATATCCGTTTATCCGTTTTGGCGCGATAAAGCCACTACAACACATGCATCCATAGTTACATAAAATCCAAAAAAAATATTTATCGATTTAGTGACCTTCAAATAGCCTGTTTGACTTTTTTTTAATAACTTCAATTTAGCTACAGACATTTCTTTATTACAACTTTATATTAGTAAAGATTATTGATTGATATTAATTCCAGTAATAGGTATCATTAATAACAAATATACTTAAATTAGTCTTGAAGTTAAGCACTAAATAAGTATAATTATTACGGTAAATACTCCTGATAATGAAACATTAGATAAGTTGATCTCAGGCATAAGTACATAAGAATAATGTCCAGGCTCAAATATTTTTTAAACGCTTATTTTTCTTTTATATAAATAAAAGAAAAATTTGTAGAAACCAAACATAGCTAAGATTATATCGCAAACATATAATACCGAATAAAATGCTTTTAAATCGCTCGACCCGTTCTAGTGTTACAATAACACAGACATACAAACGACAACTTCTAACTAAACGCACCCTTCCTTCCGTTACTTGGTGTAAAATAGTTTGTAAATACCTATATACTAAGTACAGATAATATAAAATACTAACACAAAAATCATGGACAACAAAAAAAATATTCTTATGGGTATTCCATTTGCCCTAACAACTTATTATTTTTTTATATTTTTACGCGTGATCCTAGTTATTGTTTCGTACTCTATAAAACATATTCCGAAAGACTTACCATATAAAATCCTCCCTTCAACTTCCAAAATGATCCGCCATTAAAAACCACACTCACACACAGCACTACAAACAATTAAAAACCTAATCTGTCAAAATACGCGCCAATTTGGAGGTTATGAAAATTACTGACAGCTTTTCTTTTTAATTATTATTTTTTAAACTCGAACGTACGCGGGTCGCGAATGCCAGCACGAACTGGCAAATAAGAGTGGCTCCCCCACCGACAAAGGCGTGGCTCAAACAGGCCTCCGCGAGGCGTGGCTTGGCTGAATAGCTTTTTTCCATAGCCCCATACTACTTATACACTTCGAAAATTTCACCCGCTTTATTTTTAGTTTATTATAATGTAATGTATATTTGTTTGTTGTATTTAAATAACAGTGAAGTTGTCATTTCGTCAGTGTCGGTATGATTTCGTATCTCAATTTTATTCTTCTTTAATATTCGATCGTGCGAGTTAATGTTGTTTATTATTAATTTATTCTATTTTGCTTTCGTTTTAATATTAATAAGGGATTGTGTTTGACGATTTTGTCTACATGTCTGTATTTGAAGATGCAGGTTAAGAGCTTTATTTTTCAAGAACATTCCTGCATTTTTGTTTAGCTACCTACTTGTGTATTTGAAAAATTGGTTTTTATATGTATATATGTCATGTAAATAATAAATATATATGTAAATAATTATTAATACCTACCTTTTATAATTCTAATGCTTATTAAGTACCAAATCAAATCAAATCAAATCAAAGAGATTATTTTTCGTGTATTTTCGGAAAATTTGGTAACTATTAAGTTATATTGACGTTGAATGGCATTTGCCGTTTTTTCTTTAATCGGTAGTTTTTGGCTACATTAAAATAGGCATTCTATATTTAAAGTCTCTCTTCGAAATTATTTCTCGAATTCTCGAGATGTTTTGTCCCCTGTTAACTTTGGCCAGTTTTCTCGAGAATTCTCGAACAGAAATCCTTGTCAATTATGGAATTATTATTAGAATAGAAGCGCCATTGTGCTATGTCCCGCGCAGCTAGTCGCCAATCAAAAGCGGCTCCCAAAAATTTCTTAAATTTGCTCAATACAAACTTTTTAAGGTACAGTAGGTGTGAATTAGTCATTTCCATATCTGTAGGTACTATTATAAAGTTGGTAAATGAAATGTCTGTACCTAAATTGAAGATATTTTCAAATAAATGAGTGTAACGGACTATTTGGAGGTCACCGATTCGAATTTTTTTTCTTGGATTTTTTGTATGTATATTTCAACTATTTTTGGTACACGGGTAGCTGGGGGTTATAGGATAGTAGGTACTTTTTACCCGCCTACGCTGAAAAAAATGGTAAGGATTTATTTTTCCCCCGCTGACGAAGTTGCCCCTTTTAGTTTTAAAAGAAGAAAAGATTTTATACTCTCAACTAAATTGTTTTTTATTACAAACAATATGTTGGGTGGGCGTTTATCACCAAGTATCTATAGGTAGGGGAAAAGCTTCGATAAGTGAGTTTATCGATCCCCAGGCCATTCTAAAAAACCGTACTCCCACTTAGGAGAAAATGGGTTTCCTAATTTTTCAGTTCCATTCCGTTACTTTATTGTATAGGATTTTCAAGATTTTCTATTTAATTAACGGATCGGAAAGTACTAAAATTATAAGAACATTTTGGGACACTTTTTTCTCCTATATTAAGAAACTAGAAAACATATAAAATTTACAAATTGTGAAGAAAAAGTTCTCCTAATCCTTGCTCCTAATAATCCGATGTCTGATTATGTATTTTTGAGTTATCTTTATTTAATGATACAAATAAAGTAAGTTTAGACATATTCCAAAATGGTATTTTTATAGACATTTCAATTAATTATATTTACCCTTTTTAAATAATTATTAAGAGGATGTTGAGTAAGTATATAAAATTATCTACACAAGCAACGTTAAGTTATATACACGTCAATAAAAATCGAATTAACATTTTCTTAAAGTCAGCTAAGAGATGTTAGTCACGTTAGGAGGGGAGAGAAATGAATGAAACACTCGGAAAGAGGGTACTTTTTAATTAGTGCCGTTTTTTAAGTGTTCTTTAAGACGCACGCGTTTGAGCGGGCGAGTTGCTGGGGCTAGTATTTGTAACACAAAAGTGGGCTAGTCGGGTATCACTTCCAAAAATAATCGCAATTCGTTCACATTTCATGTAATTTGACTACAAAGACTCCAAATTCAAAACTTTATTCTGCAAGTAGGCCTTAAGGGCACTTTTACAAGTCTGATTGAACTATAAACAGAAATACATATACAATCTAGATAATTATTTATAGATTAAAGTATTTTTATAACTGAAAGGAGATAAGTTGTAAAAAATACAATACAGAGTATTACAGTAGAAATTAAATACATTTATTATTATTATTATTTATTATTCAAAAAGTTGCACAGCATTTCAGTAAAAACCAAGGCACTGTGAACTACAATAAAAAAAAAATAAACAAAAACAGAACTGACTTGAAAATAAACTAAAAAGCCATAAATAATCTTTTATGTACGGTACGAATCACATTTGAATCACCTTTTGAAGTCGGTGCCCAACCTGAAGTAAATAAAGTCCTGTATTCAAGAAAAATACGAATGGTGCTATTTTGTGTCGTATCCTTTTGCAGGCTTCATGACGTCAAAACAGCTTAACAATTTCACTTATTTCTGGTACACGGGTAGCTGAGCATCCACAGATGGGTCTAGGATACTGTTAACCCGACTACGCTGAAAAAAGACGGATTATGACGTTTTCTTCTCCGCGAACGAAGTTGCGAGCACCTTCTACTTACTTATAAGTATATTAGAAGATGCCCGCAAATTCGTTCGCGGAGATAAAAAGTCATAACCCCTTATCTGAAGATACCCAGCTGCACCAAAAACTGATGAAAGCTGTTGAGTGGCGATATGAGGCCACAACGACACATACAAACATACAAAAAATCCAAAAAAATATTTTTAGATTCATTACCACATTTTTTTTTAAAGTTGTAAAAATGAATTGTGTGTATTTCATTTTTGCAACTTTATAATAGTACCTAGGTATATATATATTGTATTGTTCACTAAATAGGACAATGGAGTAGTCTGTAAACGAAGCACAAGGCGTAGCTCAAGAGAAAAGGGGAAAAAATACGGCTGTAACTCGCAAGATATTCTTAATTAAAGTTTTTTTACAAGTCACTTTACACCCTTAACTCGAGTTTTAGGGTCCTCTTTGTTTATGCGATACTGGCCGCCGTCCCTGGCTTTGCTTACGTTTGAAAGTGAATATAGTAGACTTACTTTCAAATGTAAGCTAATTTATAATTTAAGTACTTATTTCGGTATTTAAATTATGTGGTCAGTAAGTGATTTTTTTTGTTTATTTAAACTTTATTGCACAATCGAAAAATGTACAAATGGCGGACTTAATGCCAAAAGGCATTCACTACCAGTCATGCATTGGGTTAAACAGAAGCACTTATATGGGTGCAGGGCCTGTTAACTAAACCTACCTACACCTACATACATATTATCCTCACATGTCCTCACCTATGGTGCCCAGACTTAGTGTTTGACTAATGCTCAGAAATATTGCTTCAAGGTTTGCTAGAGGGCATATACTTACTAGCTTCTGCCCGCGACTTCGTCCGCCTTAAATTCGTTTATCGCGGATAACGGTATTTTTCCGGGATAATAAGTAGCCCATGTCCTTCCCCGGGACTCAAACTATCTCCATACCAAACTTCATCCAAATCGGTTCACCGGTTTAAGCGTGAAGAGGTAACAGACAGACAGACAGACAGACAGACGGACAGACACACTTTCGCATTTATAATAATTTGGCAATGGCAATGGCAATGGCAAAAGAGCGTAATATTTTGAGAGTCAAACTAACAGATCGCATCTAAATTACCTACGCTCCAAAACCCAAATTGCCGACGTAGTCCTGACAGCCGCTAAGCTGAAGTGGGACTGGGCTGGACACGTTTGCCGCATGCCGAACTGACTGTGAGCCAAGAATACCACTGACGGGATCCCACCCAATAGAGTTTGGCGTCGCGGTAGACCACGACTGAGATGGCGGGATGACCTAGACACGTTCCGAAGGGATTGGTCCGTTGCTGCCTTAAATAGGGATGACTGGAAGAAAGAGAGGGAGGCCTTTGCCCAGCAGTGGGACAGTTCAGGCTGATAATAATGTACTTAGTGCAAAACATCATACCGAGCGAGAGAGCTAATCTTGGAGCTTACTAAAGGAGTGCTTGCGCGACATATGCTTGAAGCAAAGTTTGCTTTGTGGTTGTTTAATGATACAACTCGAATGAAAAGAAATTATTGTAATTTTAATAAATTGATAATGCTATTTTTGAAACTAAAACGTCACATGTAGCCTCTATTATATGACTGTCAAAATGTATAATCACTTGCCAAATTCTATTAAAATTCTCGATAACACAGGATTGTTTCAACAACAATTGAAATTGTTCTCAATTAATAAATGTTTTTATAATATAAATGAAATATTTTAATCATGTTATTGAGTGAATAATGTTACCGTCTTGTTTAAATATACATGTGTGTCTGTGGCGTGTAAAGTAATTATACCTATGTGCCTACCGATACTGATATTGCTGTGCATGCCCAACAAGCAAAATCAGTACTTATAGTGTTTTCAAGCCTATTTTCTATTGTACTTATAAGATACTTGTAGTTTATTACACACACGGATTTGGGCGCAGTTATAGGAGCATTGCTTTCATATAACGATCTTATAATCAACTAGCACTTACAGAAGTTCTACCAGAATACAATTGCTCCTATAATGTTCTGAGACTACCCATTTATAAGTTTTTTTAACTCTTATAAGTATCTCACATAAGCATCATACTAAAGCAATCTTATTTATAACGCATTACTACTTAATATACTTAGTTATTAATACATTTTATGATAATTTTATTTTATATTACTTTGCGTGGTACTTAAAAACAAACGTAAGTATTTTTCTTAGCTAACTAATATAATTTGTAAGTAGTTTAGAGCATATTACTATACAAACAGTATTGTAAGATACTGTATGTATAGTGTGTGAACTTACCGGGGAAGTCATTTTTATTGTAATGTCCACCATAAGTTGTTTAATTTTACAATGCCCCTTGAAAAAGCGGACATATCATATATGTTGTTAAAATAATATTCCACATTTATTACGAACATTCGACATTTTCTAAAAATTCTCTGCATTGAGTATGTTTTAGGACAATTATAGGAAAATTTGCACTTATAGCAGTTTTAGTCCAGAGAACTTGCCGTCATATTAATATGGCGTAACTAATTAGGGTTCCTCACGAAATCTTCTCACTATCTATGAACCATAAGAAAGTTAATTTTAGTTAAAAATAATGTTTTGATCTCCGCCATGGTTACACATTTCAATAAAACTACTTAAACGGATCATGTCGCGTACAATTCCTTAAATTCATCGCGACGTTCCAAATACATATACTAGATTACAAATTACATCGTCAATGTTACAATACCAAACGATTACTAGTAAGGTGTTTGATCTAATAACTTATATGAGTGTTTCATCTAATAAGGCTCTTACCAAGTACAATTTCAGTTATAAGAACATTGGAAAAGACTAATAGCCATGTGGATTTGTAATCACCTCAGCTTAGTATATTATAATATCTTGTTCTCTTATAAAATGCTACTATAAGATCAAATACTATTCAGGACTATTTGATCTTACTGCAAAGTATTATAGGAGACTTAAACCTATAACTGTCTTAAAAGACGATCTTGAAGCTGACTAGATGTCTGTAAGATAAAACCAAATGATCTTAAGACTATCTACGCTTGTAAAATGTTACTATAAGTAAAAGTATCCTGTAACTGTTCTGTGCTACAATCTTCAACTATAAGGCTGAAATATAAACATTAATGCTCTTGAGAATGTCACCGCTTATCGTATGCTATTATAAGTAAATGGCTCTACAATGTCTTTATAGGAACGTTATTAGTAAATGAGTACTTATAGACTTTATTTATAGGAATACTTTGCCTGTTGGGTGGTGTCACATGTCTCGCTACTTATTTATATAAGTAGCCTATGTCCTTCCCCGGGATTCAAACTATCTCCATACCAATTTTCATCCAAATCGTTTCAGCGGTTTAAGCGTGAAGAGGTAACACACAGACAGACAGACAGACAGACAGACAGACAGACACACTTTCGCAGTTATAATATTAGTATGGTAAGTAAAAAACATGATAGCCATCATGTTTTTTATTTTCAATTAATGTAACTTACTAACTACTCTGGCTCAGGACCCGAAGAGTATCTTGGCCTCTGACACAAGAGAACGCCATTCATCTCTGTTTTGCGCCATTCCCTGCCAGTAGGGGGTATAAAGGTGCGTCCAAACTTGTATCATTTGCTCGTATCCGATCACCGTGCCGTAGCATGACTGCGTATCGCGCTGCTTGGACGCTTACTGTCGGCGCGCCGATAATGCCGCACTCTTCTGATACAAGTGTGTGATACGCGTAGCAAATGGATTTCGAGTGATCGGATCGGCGCAACGTCCAAACGCGTGATCGTGACACGCGATCATGCTACGCGACGATGATCTGATACGGGCAAATGATACAAATGTGGACGCACCTTTAAGTGCGCACAGATCCTTTTGCACCTCGTCTTTCTAGCGGTATCTGGGCCGACCGACCGAACGTTTTCCACTTAGTCGCTCCTGACTTAGTGTACGTACCTATAATATCGGAGCCGCTATAACAACGAATAATAAAACTAAAATAATATGTTACGGAACCAATGATGAACGAGCCCGACTCGTACTCAGCCATTTTTTTTCTTGGAATCAGATGAAACTCTGATGTAGTTTTTAGCAATTTTATAAAAGAATGGATTTAAATTTACGACGAAGCTACGCGTTCTCGCAGTCTCGCCGAGTTCTCGACATATCGTAAGTACCCGCATAATAACCTATCAACTAACCCGCTAATGAGACGATACAGTTTATTATAACCATCAATCACTAGATCACGCGATACGACCGCGCTTCTAAAACAATTACAACTCGCTAACTCTATTAAACTAGATAGAAAAACAAAAAAAACTATAATGCCAACCTAACCGGCGTAATGAAGACCGTACGTCAAAGTTAATGATACGTATCGATCTTATTTGCAACAGAGGATCGTTTTGCTGAACGCTTTGATATGGATCTAGAATACAAATACAATTTTCATGATAAAATCATTACATTTGATACTGATTCCGCCATCTATTGCCCAGTAGACTAATTAAATGGTACAGAGACTGCGTTAGGGTATATTGTTTATTTATAAAAGCGTCATCTAGTGGCAAGTAGTAAAATTATGACGACATGACTCATACCCGATGGTAGATAATGCGCTATGCACGTAAATTGAGTAAGAAACTAGAGATGGCGCCTTAATAAAATCATTGTTTGTGTATGTATAATGCTAGATGTCATTAAGTCGAATCGTATTATTATTTATTTAAAACAAACGCGATTCGCCTGTAGCGCAAAATTTGTATATACCTTATTCCTATTATGGCTACTTATTTTCGGAATCATAATGACACTTTGATTTCTTCGTTTGGACTTGTAGAATTTTGATTAAACAGATCTGGATTTAGCTAGATTTGAAAAAATACGATTAGAACTAGAGATGAGCCGTTTCTCTAAAGCTTGTAACTTGTATTTTACAAGCGGAATTCTATTTCCAAAAAGATGAATTAAAAAGAGACTTCCGTTTGTGATACAAGTTACAAGCGTTTATGAAACGGGCCTTTGTTAGTGGCGAAATCTTACCGAATATATCAAAAAATTATATTATACAAAGTAAATAAAGAAATTTAGTTATATTTTACGAAAAGGTTTATCAAAATAAAAATCTTTGAATATTTTAAACGATATCCGATATTCCTTCTGAGTCATCTTAATCTCCTTCTTCCATTGGTCACCGGGTCCCTCTCGTGTCTTTTTTTTGGCCGAGAATGTTTGACAATAATGTTAAACGACATACTTATTACTCGTCTATACTACTCATTTTTGCGTATACACATTTAAAAGTCCTAAAGCTTTGTCCTTAATAACAACAAACAGCAACGACTTATATTTCTTGTTTCTTGTGTTGTTGTTTATGTAATTTGTGTGGACAACGACTTATTTAGACTGGGACAAACCTGCGCAAAACTTGATAATGACCCCGACGATGACCACTTTCCATCAGGTCGTCTGCCCGTTTGCTGTTTTTATACTAATGAAATGAAATGAAATGAAATATGAAAATGAAATGAAATATTTTTATTTCACAAAAACACATAAAACATTATGGGATATCCGGCGGGCCCCAAACTAGGCTGAGCCTGTATCTTATAGAATGTTTGTATGGCAGAGAGGTCACTTTATTCTGCAGCCGACTATACTTAATAATAACATGTAACTGGTCCGTTCACTTCTCTTAAAATATGCAATGCCCTTGATGTCACAAAGTTAATAAGCGTTTGTTATGGACTTTAACACAAGGAAAAACGGAATCATTCAGATTAATATGTATTGAGTTATAAGTTTGTTTCTTGTCATTGTGTTAAGGTAGGAATTTTATTAGACGCGTTCGAATACTTGCTCTACTAACCTGCTATAATAATAATTGGATTGGTAATTATGGCGGGTGAAATATTTCTATTGCAATAGCCCAAAAATAAATCCATCCAAACTACAATCTCATAGCCCGATATCTCTTTCCTTTCAATGTACAGACATTTCATTTTTACAACTTTATAATAGTATAGATATGTTATACTACGTATAATAATAGACATCTGTTTGTGTGTTGCAGCATGATGGGCCTCGGCTACATACCGGCATCTCAAGAAACGATGGGAAGAGACAGGACGGAATGTCCTTGATGCCGTGGAGTAAGGGACGGGTGCTAGTGTGGGACGCAACCTGTGTAGACTCCATCACACCTCCACCGAACGTCTGAATTAGGGCTGGAGCAGCCGCAGAAGCGGCCGAATGTCTAAATACAAATAAATACAGTGGTCTTGGCGCTGAGTATAATTTTATTCATTTTGGCGCCGAGACCCTGGGTCCGTGGAGCCCTAGCGCATTAAGCCTCTTCAAAGACGTTTCGAAGCGGCTTACAGAAGTCACTGGCGACCGGAGAGCTGGCGGTTTCCTCGCTCAAAGAATCAGTCTGGCGTTTCCTATGCGGCATTGGCCGCAGGGACCATTTAGATTATTTATATTTATTTTGTTTTAGTTTAATTATATTTTTAAGTTAAGTTTTATTGTACTGTGCTATTGCACATTGTTATTATAAAATTGATCATTAACTATATGAATAATTTCGATTATGTATTTCCTTTCAATGCAATAGTTCCAACATCTGCTGGGACCTGCTCATGGGCGTATGCTATCTCAACTTCCTTGTGTCACGGGCCATATATGTTGTTTCAACTTCCTTGAGTCACGGGCCATGGGGCCCGGTCATTTGGAAGGCATGACTGGGGCCGATGCCAACAGTACAGACCCTTTCGAGACATTTAATTTATTTTGCGATGGGCCACCAGTCGGGACTTATCCCTCTCTGCATTATGTAAATCCAGACACGGACAATTCCCGCACGGTGTAGGACTATGGAAAATAAAAGAAACAAACTATAACCTGGTTCTATGGAGAGAATGTTAAGTGGACCGGTTGTATGGGCTATGGAGTGAGATTACGGGACACCTGCCAAAACAATATCTCACACCAAATTGATACTGGCAGGCGGTGACTAGCTGTGTTCTGGTGGGCAACACGGCGTACACAGCTCTGGGTCTGTAGAGGTGTGCATCGCTTTCTACCCAGCACCTTTCTAAAACAGTCACTGTGCCAACTCGCGACTTACGCATATTTCGCTTCAACCCAGCGAGCATATAGCTCTTGCGGCTTCACTCTGACTGGCCAGTGAAGGCAAGCAAGAGGTGGGGTCCATAAAGATACCCCGGAAGTCTAAAGGTCTGTGGTGTCGCCACTCACCAACAGCTCGCCACAAGCTGCCCTGCGGTTATTATTATTGTAATCTATACTATTATAAAGTTGTAAAAATGAAATGTCTGTACATTAAAGATATTTTCAAAAAATTGATTGTTACCGACTATTTAGAAGTCACTAAAACGATTTTTTTATTTTATGTATGCTTGTATGTGTCGTTGTGGCTTCATCGCGCAAAATCGGCTGAACGGATTTCAACTATTTTTGGTACACGGGTAGCTGGGTATCTCCAGATGGTTATAGGATACTTTTTGAAGAAAAAAAGAGGGTTTATGACTTTTTCTCGAAGTTGCGGGCATCTTCTAGTTATAATATAGATACATAAACTATACCTGCTTTATAATATTTTCTTCTGTTTCCGCGTTACTCATTGAAATAAAACAATTTAACGGATTATATCGCGTATATTATCTCATTTGTGAAATGCTGCTTGGTAAATTATTAAAATAAAATAATTAAGCCCTTCTGGCACATGTGTAACTGTCTTTACAGCTTAGGCCCGTCTGGCGTGTATGTGTACCTTAATTTGTTTGTTCAAAAATGGGTAGTTTGCACAAATTGTAATTTAGACAGAGGAAAATACATCTTTTCTCAGTCCACCCGTGACCATAGAAAACTGAAAAGCTTCCGAAATGTCGGGAAATAAAATTAGATAATATATGCGATATAATCCGTTAAATTGTTTTATTTCAATATACCTGCTTTATTCCATGTATTAGAACGCTATAGCAACAAAAACTAAAGCCAACACCCCGCTTCCATAAGAGCTTATAATGGGCAGAAAACCACTGTGTTTACATCCTGTGTATTTCAACTTGTAGGAGAGACACTAGAAGCTGTAGGAACGTTTCATTGTTCGTTCCGCGTACGTGACGACATGTTGTTTTGGTCGCTAGCCGCCTTGTTAGCAGTAGCAGTAAGTTGACCAATTAATACATATTTAAAATTGTATTTTTTTCCATTGCGTCGTCTTACTTTTGAAAACCGGGCGTTTTTTATGGCATATCAATGTTTAGTTTAGATGTTAATATTTCTATTCCAATTTGTATTTTAATAATGGAATAATCTAAAATGATATTTGAATCGTAATGTAAAATGTAACGTGTATACATAACATTGGTTATAAATAAATGTGTACGAGTATGCAAATATTAACTAGGTCCATATGACCCAATGATTTATTCTAAGGTAGGGCTTAAATATCAATAATATTTTAATTTAAATCTACCGACTTGGGCATCTTGTTTAATTAAGTTTTCTTTTATTGTAATGAGTTAAACCCATAATATTTTGTTCATTACCAAAACACTTTACACGTTGTGTATTTTCTTTAGAAAAACGTGTTTTAAAAATAAAATAAAAACAAAGTTTGAAGGCGATTTTATTCGTTTCTATGACTCGTGAAGATAAACTGAAAGAATATATTGGAAAAGACGTTGTCAACAATCCGACTCTCACTTGGCCGGTTTTAGGGTTCCGTACCTCAAAAGGAACGGAACACTTATAGGATCAGTTTATTTGTCCGTCTGTCTATCAAGACCCATTTTCTCAGGAACGTGTGGAGATATAAGTTGAAATTAACATCAAATAATTATGTCTACGATCCCTTGAAACTCTAAAAAATCAAGCTCATAAATCAATGCAATTCAAAGATATACTTTATATCATTAAAAAAGGTGTTTCCATACAAATTGCCGTCCATGGAAAACCTATAGGGTACTTCCAGTTGTCCTAGAAATTTGAAATTTTGTATGCAGGTATAAAGCACAATCCACGAAATAAATCTGAAAATCTACATTTTTTATGTCTGTCTATCTTAAACCAATATAAAATGACCCCACACCGAGTACATTTTGCTTAAGAGTACAGCTCTGCTCTCACTGGATTTTCATAGATACGGCGATTTTTTGCGTATATTTAGTACGAAACCCCCAGTGCGCGAGTCTGACTCGCACTTAGCAGGTTTTTTTATGCATACATTTGCTTGTCTACTATCACGTAGGTACACATATTGCCTGCTACTATTTTTTACAGAAAAGTGATCTTTATTGAGCTACGGATCGAAGGTCATTCTTATCTCACCACCTACTCATTCCTAGCTATTTTGTGTCATTTCCGCTACCCAAAGGTAGTCTGGAAGAGATCGCTCTTTAGCGATAAGACCGCCTAATTGTCTACCGTATTTTATGTTAAGCCTCTATTGTACTGTTTTATGTTGTTGGTGTCCAATAAAGAATTGTTGTATTGTATTTATTGTATTGTCATTCAGAGTTGTAACCCCCTTAAGGTGCGTCCACACTTGTATCATTTGCTCGTATCCGATCACCGTGGCGTGGCATGACTGCGTATCGCGCTGCTTGGACGCTTACTGTCGGCGCGGCGATTTCGCCGCGCTTCTCCGATCTAAATGTGTGATACGCGTATCAACATGGATTTCGAGCGATCGGATCGGCGCATCGTCCAAACGTGTGATCGTGACACGCGATCATGCCACGGAACAAAGATCTGATCGGGCAAATGATACAAATGTGGACGCACCTTTAAATTCGCTCGCCAGACAACCCTTGGGACGTCACATTATTACCGCAGGCGTAGTCTCAGTTAAACGGTAGGCCTATAATTAAATATGATCCATCCATCCTTAACCATTTCATCTAACTATCTACAGGTGTGTGATGAGAAAGATGGCGGCAAAGCCCCCCGGATCCCCCTGAACGATGGGAACTCCATGCCTTCTCTAGGACTTGGCACATTTCTTGGCTTTGATGAGGTAACCTCCACGTTTAAAGTCTGTTATTAATATTTTATTAGGATGACCCTACAATACACTTATTTTTTGTAAAAATCCAAACAACTCGGCAAGATTAAAAAAACTCGACAGCGACAGCTTAGGTACTTTGCTTTAATTTAAATACAAGTGCTTATATCACTTGTACAACTAAGACGAATCTAACGTGCCAAAAGCTTAATCCTCTGATATAGTCGGGTAAAAATACGTTACATTTAAAATATTCAATTCAAATGTTCAATTATTTTCCCATTACCCATAATTTATCTACACCCAGATAATAAATCCTGTTTAATGTGTTGAAAAACCATAGCTTTTCAATACTAAAACTAAAGGGCACATGATATAACTACATGATATATGATGTGGTTATGAGATCACCTACAACTTTACAGTATAGCGGGCGCTCCGGGTTATCTTCCAGAAAACATTATGGTTCCTAAGCTCAATGGTTGAACACGAAACATATGAAAGATGATTTAATACATAGATGTATTAAATCATCTTTTATACTGGATTATGGAACTGTACATTATTAAGCCTTAAAGCATTCGTGTGTTTTATATTTCACGAATGTGCTTCAGCTCGTTTCATAAAACCACACTCGTCTTTAAGGTCACTCATTATGTATTAGTTGGTTTACTAATGTTTGGCAAACTATGTTTCCCAAACTGTTTCACTTTCCAAATATTTCATTTCCCGAACTTAGGTTATTTCAAAAACAGTAAAATTTTCAGAATTTCTATAAAACAAACCTAACCTAACCTATCGGGCTCTACACAATGGCTTAAAAAAATATCTGGATTCTCTTCGGTTTCGGAGAAAAGCGCGAGTTTGGGAAATGAAATATTTGGGAATTGAGGCAGTTTGGTAGGAATAGTTTGCTGAAAGAAAGTATCCGGTATCAGTTGCATAAACTAACTACTATGATACTATTTTTTTTATTATCTATTTATTGTGTTCATTTTTGGTGCATCCAAATTCAGTAGTATTTTTGAGCAAAAAAAACTTAAAACATGAAAGGTAATATTGGTAATTTGAGATTTACAGAAAGCGTGATGTTCGCAGAATGGACAGAAGGAAGCAAAAGAACGGGAAGTCGAGAATGTTGTGTCTTGGGCACTCGACGCAGGTTACAGGTTAGATCACTTTTAAACCATAATATCTATATTTATACCATTATAAAGTTGTAAAAATGAAATGTCTGTACATATAAGATATTTTCAAAAAATTGATTGTTACGAACTATTTGGAGGTCGCTAAAACGATTTTTTTTTTTTTTTTTATGTATGTTTGTATGTGTCGTTGTGGCTTCATCACGCAAAATCGGCTAAACTGATTTCAACCATTTTTGGTACACGGGTAGCTGGGTATAGGATACTTTTTACCCGACTACGCTGAAGAAAGAACGAGGGGTTATGACTTTTTCTCCTCCGCGAACGAAGTTGCGGGCACCTTCTGGTCTATACCTACATAAAGTTGTTATATCACTTTTTTTTTTAAAGTATCTTCAATATACGAGATTTCATTTTTGCAACTTTATAATTATATACATTTAAATTGTTTTATTTAAATGTAAATCCGTTAAATGAGTAATAATCGTGGAAACAGAAGAAATGAATTATATAGATCTTAAACATAAAATGATTTGTCATGATTTCTTAATTCTGAAACCGGTAATCATTCAGAATCGTTGAAAAAGTTATCCTGTAGAAGCCATTAGGTTAAATTAGGTTTGTTTTAAAAAGTTCAGTAGAAAAATGCAATTATGACTAACGAAAATTCGGACCAACATTATTGTCTTTACATTTTATGGCATTCAATGTGAACCCTCAAATATAATATGTATCGCGAAACTAAAAATGTGCCTATATGTCACTCGTATTGTATTTTACCATCGCTCCTTTTATTTGTACAAAAAATAAATTAATCAATCAACATTGAAATAAAACAATTTAACGGATTATATCGCGTATATTATCTCATTCTAGTTCCCGACGTTTCGGAAGCTTTCCAGCTTTCCATGGTCCTCCCGTGACCATGGAAAGCTGGAAAGCTTCCGAAACGTCGGGAACTAGAATGAGATAATATACGCGATATAATCCGTTAAATTGTTTTATTTCAATGAGTAATAATCGCGGAAACAGAAGAAAATATTATAATCAATCAACATTTTATTGTTTGTTTTAGAATGATAGACACAGCCTCCGCTTACAACAACGAAGTCCAGGTGGGAAGAGGAATCCAAAATTCATCGGTGCCTAGAGAAAACATATTCTTAGTCACTAAGGTACGTGACGTTACAAGTCAGGGATTACTCATAAGAAGTTGCCTTTCCGGCATTTTTGTTAGGGTATACGGGTAAGCGACCCCGGCTCCCCGAGCTGCTACTGGCTCATACATAGTCTTCCGGGACAGTAGTATCCTGTAACCCTTTCTCCTGTCTAAAGTCGTACAATTCCTTTCTTTACCCTGTTATCCTTCCTCCTATTCCGCCAATCCAAGGTATGCCGTGCCGATGGATGCGTGGCTAGAGGCGAGTCTAGTCGTTAGCGTGCCGAATTGCCCTGGGACTGGTGACTCCAGAATAAGGCTAAACCCTTACCTGGTATGCGGGACTCTGCTGGGTTCGAATATTTTATCCCTAGCTGCTCGTGGGAACGCAACCGATCACGTCTCGGTCCCAGCGAGAGCGTAGAGTGGGCTATGGAGAGCCGCTTTGCTGCGTTAAATATAAGGGGAGGAATGAATGATAAAATAGATGAAGTATGTCAGATGATGGATGCGAGAAATATTGATATTCTGTGTGTGAATGAGACAAAGCGAAAGGGTTATGACAGCACAAAATGAAGAGATTAATGTATGTTGATGAAGCGGCAGTTGTATGCCAGGACCGTAGCAAGTGGAAGGAGGTAGTCTCTGCCTTCCCCGTAATGGGAAAAAGGCGTGTTTGTATGTATGTATGTATGTAAGGTACGTGTCTTACTCGGTACGTACTCTGTATTTTAAGGGTTTCTGATCGATAGACATGATTTTTCTCAAACATGCAATGAAATATTGACGTTATGTTCCTCATAATAGACCCCGAAGTCTCACATTTCGGGTGCGGCGCAACGAGGCAGGGGCACATAATGATAATTTCATACGAGATTGCGGGCCATGGCCTGCAAAGTGACCTTCTATTGTTTCCATTCGCTCCGAGCGGCGCAAGCGCCGGGGTGCGCCACCGCGGCGAAAAAACGAATAACTATGTATATTAAAATAAAGTTTTATTGTTTTTTATTTCATTGCATGTTTGAGAAAAGTACTATACAAGCCTCGGCGCAAACAGGGATTGTCGGCCTCGTATCTCTTAATGGATCTATAACTACACGGCCGGCAATCCCCTATTTCGCAGCATTTGCAGTGATGTACTATTACGGGATCACTATGTTGCCCGCCTTGTAAGACTCAGTTTTTTATTATCTCTCTCAACCTAACACGACTATTAAAAACTCTTAAGGTGCGTCCACATTTGTATCATTTGCCCGATCAGATCTTCGTTCCTTGGCATGATCGCGTGTCACGATCACGCGTTGGGACGTTGCGCCGATCCGATCGCTCGAAATCCATGTTGCTACGCGTATCACACACTTACATCGGACAAGTGGGGCATGATCGCCGCGCCGACAGTGAGCGTCCAAGCACCGCGATACGCAGTCATGCCACGCCACGATGATCGGATACGAGCAAATGATACAAGTGTGGACGCACTTTAAGAAACACAAATGTGTGTTTTATAAAAACCTTTAAAACTTGTAAAATGGCTTGAATCGGGTGTCCCTCAGATCGCATAACGACTACTGTCATAATATCGATGGCCATAACTCTTTACGCATAATATTGTTGCTCACAAAAGTTTAATGACATAAATTGTCCTATGTCATAATTGTTCCCTGTCATAATTGCACTATGTCATCAATGTATGCTCTTAATCGTCATGGTTGAAAAGATTATGCGCAAAAAATTATGACTATTAACCGATATGGCCAAACTAGTTACGCCCATTAACAAAATGACTTAAATTTTTATACAACCCGATAAGGACCCGCTAGAATCATATTGGTTTTTGAGTTATTTGTCTAATAAATAACTCCTTTAGAATAATAAAATTTGACTTTTAGTTAGAAAGACTTTGAATGACGACCAAATGTCCTTTTAGTCATAACAACTAATAGTCATACTTGTTATGGACAAAATGCTGCACTTTATGATGAAAGCAAGCCGCTTTGTACAGTGACCCGCAGCAGCGGAAGTTTCACCCTTTAGGAACCGAGATGGCGCCACATCTTTAAAAAATATTTTTAAAAATTCTACTAGCTACAGTTATGGACCGATTTCAATGTTTAATATCTCAAATGAAAGCTTATTATATACATTACTTATAAAAAAAATATTAAAAAAATGTATACTGTAAACTTCTGGCAAAACACGGCATCTTGAGTTTTTTTTCTTACTTGATTTGTAGTTTTTACTTGATTTCTTAATAAAACTGTATGGAACATGAATGGTTTAATGCATAAACATATTACCAAGTAAAGAACAAGTATTATAAAAAAAACCCGACACCGATACCTTTCATACTTCACAATATATGAAAGTTTAAATGAGAGCACAAATTTCTTTAAAGACTTTTTCAAAAAATTCTACAAGCTAAACTAATACACTGATTTCAATTTTTTATATCCCAAATGAAAGCTGATTACATACATTGCTTACAAAAAAATATTAAAAAAATATATACTGAAAAATTTTGGCAAAAAACGCCATCTCAAATATTTCTTTCTTACTTAATTGGTAGTTTTTACTTGATTGCTTAAAAACATTGTTTGTTGTATGCAACACATATGGATTAATGCATATATATATATATATATATATATATATATATATATATATATATGTATATATATATATGTATATATATATCAGAAATATATATATACATATATATATATTTCTGAGTATATAACGTATTATAAAAAACACCCGACACCGATACCTTTCATACTTCACGAAATATTTAAGTTTAATTGTGCACGCTTTTCTGACAAATAAATTTCAAAGAAATCTTCAAGTGCAACGAATGCTTGGTTTGAATGTATAATGTTAAATGAAAAGAAATTATCTAATTCATATAAAAAAAAATCGAATAAAAAGTTTTTGTCTGGTCCTGAGTTACGAAAAAATATAATTACTTTAAAATCAGTAATTATTTTTATTCAAAAAGACCACATTTGAAGACAAAAAATATAAACTAAGTATAGGTCCCGGCATAGTTGGTTCTGAGATATATTAAATGTGGCTTAGTAGTTAGCGAATTTATTTAGCTTTTTATCTGTTAGGACTACAACTTCGATATGTCACATTTGAATAAAATACTATGTACATAAATGTTTGTCTAATATTTTAATTAAAACTTAAATGTCCTCTTCGGGTTCATCAGCAGAGTAGAACTGAAAAGGAAAGTCGTTTTCGGTCCAAAATCGGTCCATAACTGTAGCTTGTAGAATTTTTTGAAATATTTTTTAAAGAAGTGGCGCCATCTCTGTTCCTAAGGGGTGAAACTTCCGCTGCTGCGGGTCAAATCACTCAGTTTGGTCCCTACTATCACTGTACAAAGCGGCTTGCTTTCATCACAAAGTGCAGCATCCGACCAAAAAATGCCATAACAAGGATGACTATAAAGTGTGGATAACGTCGTTATCCACACTCTCCAGTCGGTGTGAACAGACTTTTGGCCAAGGTAGGCAGTTTTTCTGTGCGGTTCCCCTTGTTTACGTATTTTTTTTGTCATAATTACAATAGGCATAATGATCTATAAGCATAATTTCATTACGCCGAATCCTGTTTTCGCCCAATCTATTTTCGCCGAATAGTCTTTACGCGTAACTTTTTAATGCCGAAAACCTACTTTTCTGGCAGCAGTTTTTTATTGTAAGTGGTTGAATTTGCAGCCAACTATAATTCGGCGATACTAAATTATGCGTATTTAGATTCGGAGAAATAATGATTCGGTGATATGAACATTCGGCGAAATCAAATTATGCGAAACCTGTTCGGCGAAATCAGTTTCGGAGATGAAAAATTATGCGAAATAGATAGCACCCTTTCTGTGCCTATATGACGCCAAGGTCGTTCAGGGCTTCAGGGTAGGCAGTTTCTCTGTGCCTATATTAAGCTTTGGTCGTTCAGGGTAGGCAGTGCCATTGTGCCTATATGGACCACAAGCCAATGTTGGTTTTACACTCACACGTCTGATTATTTCTTCTACGACCGGTTTAGCTCAGTGGGAGTAACGTTGCCTGCGAAGCTGAGGTCCTGGGTTCAAATCCCGGTAAGGGCAAATATTTGTGTGATGAACATAAATATTTGTTCCTCAGTCTTGGATGTTTTCTATGTATATAAGTAATATATCTATTAAATATATCGTCGTCTAGTACCCATAACACAAGCCTTATTGAGCTTTCTAGACTAGTTCGATTTGTGTAAAATTGTCCCCAAATTTTTATTTATTTGTTTTATGTTTCAAAAGCCCTAAACAATGTGTGTTACTGTATGTTGTCGAATAAATTGAAACAGACCTTGAACGTTTCCCAAAAACATTCGACGTTATTATAAATCTATGGCTGCAAAATGTATATCTTGTACTATTTTGTAATGTACTATTTGCTTTCAGTTGGGTGGCAACGAGAAGAGGAATGTCGTAGAATCACTGAAGAAGTCCCTGGAACGTCTAAACATGAGCTACGTCGATTTGTATCTAATCCACAACCCGGTGTCTTTCACTGTGCGTAGCTTGCATGCGTCAATAATAGTGTTACTTAATTAGTACTTACATACAAAAATATTATAGATGCGAAAGTGTGTCTGCCTGTCTGTCTGTCTTTCTGTCTGTCTGTCTGTCTGTCTGTCTGTCTGTCTATTACCTCTTCACGCTTAAACCGCTGAACCGATTTGGATGAAATTTGGTATGGAGATAGTTTGAGTCCCGGGGAAGGACAAAGGTTACTTTTTATCCCGGAAAAACACCCTTATCCGCAATAAACGAATTTAAGGCGGAAGAAGTCGCGGGCAGAAGCTAGTAAGTCCATAAATCGGTTACGGAACTAATGTAATTAATTAAATTTTATTATATATAATTTATTTGAAACACTAAATTGTTTAATGAAAAGAGTATGACCCAGTGAGTCTGTTGTTTTCCAGCCCGACCACAAATCGTACGAAGTTATCGACTATGTGGACACCTGGAGGCAGATGGAAGACGCGATGCGCCAGGGCCTGGCAAGGTCCATAGGGATATCCAACTTCAACATTAGCCAGATGGACCGGCTGATGGAGAACTGTCAGATAAAGCCTTCGGTACTCCAAGTCGAAGTATGGGACTTTACTATTTCAATACCATTATAAAGTTGTAGAAATTAACGGTTCTTTTCATCAATAATCATTTGGCGATGGCCGCTAGGGTATAAAGGTTCTTGATTGGAGATCGCGTACTGGTAAGCGCAGCGTGGCTACCCGCGAGGTGGTCGGATGACCTGGTAGGGTTGCGGGGACTCGCTGGATGCGGGTCGCTATTATCCGGCCCATGTGGAAATCTATTGTGAAGGCCTGTGTCCAGCAGTGGACGTCCTATGGCTGAAATGATACCTTCTTCTCTATATTATTATTATTTGTAAAAATGAACTTTATAATGTATTGTAACGGACTATTTGGTGGTCACTATAAACTCAGATTTTTAATTCAAGACCAAAATCTGACAGTTCTCATCTTGATGATTTAAATAAATAAACATTATTTCATAAAAACATGAATGAGAATTCGTGCAATGAGTAATATTAGGGTAAGTTTTATTGATGAAAAACCGACTCTTAAACCAGTATGCATTAATCACAGCGAAAGTGCGCCCGTTGACGTTAAATTTTGGTCTTGAATTGAAAATCAGAGTTTAAAGCAACAAATATTTTTATTGTAATTTTTTCTATGTTCGTATGTGTTGTTGTGGCTTCATCACGCCAAAATGCCTTAAAGGATTATAACTATGTATTTTTAGTACACGGGTAGCTGGACATCCACAGATGGTTATAGAATACTTGTTACTCGACTATGCTGAAGGGCTGAAGGAAAAAGACGGTTATGATTTTTTTCCACCGCTGACGAAGTTGCCGGCACCGTCTAGTTCTCTATATAAAAAGGGATAAATAGCCGCATCATAGATACGGGATAATTCATATGCTTAGGTTATTCTCTCGATAGAAACATACAGACTCACAAATACACATAGAAAACTTATAACATCCCTCTTTTCGCCAGGGGTTAAAAGTTAACTACTTACTCTGTCTTTGCTTTTTTTAGCAAGGACAATCTTACACAAATCGACCTAGTCCCAAATTAAGCAAAGCTTGTATTATGGGTACTAGGCAACGATATACATAATATATAGATATATTATAATACTTTAATCTCAGCTTGGTTGGTTTCCAATTCGTCAGCGACGTAACATTCGAATGCTTTGTTCTCTCTTTTCAATTCTTAACGATCCACAATCTCCAGAATATCTCAAAACTTTCTTCAGCTACATTGAATCTACTCGTAACCGTCATTTTCGCTCTTCCGGCAATCTCGCCCTTTTTATCCGACTACACCGAACTGGCTTTATAACCAATTTTTTTTGCCAGCCTCTGGAACGGTCTTCCTCTTAAAATCAAACAGGCCCCGAATAAGTTTGCATTCAAAAAGTCCGTGAGCAACTTCTTTGCTGGCAGAACCGAAGACTCTTAGTTTATCTGCTGAATTCGTTTCATCGCTATATATATGTGTATATTATATTTATTAACTTAATATATATTTGTTTATGTATTTTATATATTTTGTTATTCATGTATTTAAAGTATATAAATATGTGTTTTGGAATTACACAAGCCTCGGCACCGCCCACAATTTTTCTGCTTTGCCCTAAGATTGACTGGTAGAGAATGCCATATGGCATTAAGTTCGCCTTTTGTACAATAAGTTTTCTTTTGCTCAATAAAGATTAAATAAATAAATAAATACATAGAAAACACCCAAGACCCAGGAACAAGCATTCGTGCTCATCACACAAACAACTTGCCCTGGCTGGGATTCGAACCCGGGACCGCCAGCTTCGTAGACCGTTGTACAACCCACTGAGCCAAACGTGTCGTCCAAAAGTCAAATTTTATCATTCTTGCTTTAAGGTGAACCTGAACCTAGCTCAAACCGATCTCATACAATACTGCAAACAGCACAAGATAGCAGTGATGGCGTACACTCCGTTTGGTTCACTCTTCAGCGACAACAGTGCGCCGGCGCCTCGAGCCAGCGACCCCACGCTTAAAGCGCTGGGAAGCAAGTACATGAAGAGCGTGGCTCAGATCGTGTTGAGGTACTTGGTAAGTATCGGTTTGAGGTAGTTTGTATTTGAGGTAGGCTTAAAATTAGGTGAGCTTAGAGCATTTGAACTACACACTAATGAAGATGACGAGCCGTATCATTACTGAACAAATTCTTCATGCATGTTTAGCGGAGGGTGGAGACACGTATAGCACACTACGGAAATATTTCTATTTCCACAAACGCATAGAATAGTCATGATGACTGGATATGAAAATCGAAATTATAATTAGTCCGACAGTTAGTTAATAAAAAAATATTGGACACGTTTTTTTTGCTTTTTCACACTAATAAAAAAATACTTAGATAAATCGCATTAAGGTTTAGGAGTGCGGGCTCGTGTGGTCACTCCTAAGTAAAATTTGTACTTAAGAGTGACGTCACGCGACAATGTATCGCCTTTATTTATTGATTAAGTAAAAAAAGAAAAAATATGTGTCCAATATTTTTTATTTATCTACAAGACGGTAATTATTAAAATTTAGTCATCATCTCTATTAAAAGAAATCACCTACAAAGAAAAACACCCACACACTGGCAATTTACCGTTTAAACTAACAGGAGTTTCGCGATTACTTTGACAGAGGTGGATGTATTCGTATGCAATCGCAGTGGTTAGATGATCTAAGTGAGGTTAGGAGGTATTGCTTAGGAATCTATACTGACTCCCATAATATCGAATGTCATAATGTTAGTCGGAAGTTTTGTTAATCATAATAGCATGTATCTACAAAATTGGTTACTTTTCAGGATTATTGTAATGGCTTCTATAGGATCACATTTTATAGATCCTCAAAATTTTACGGCTTTAGAACTAATAAATTTATGAGCTTTACCTTATCATTACACTATGACTTTCAATGATTACGGTGGCAAAGGGATCCGATTTCGAAAGTCTAGGTTTGAGGTAGGCTTAAAATGAGGTAAGGCACACTCGACCGCATCCTACTGAAAGCAACACGACATACCAGTGATAGCGTACACTCTTTTCGGCTCACTCTGCAGCGCCTACAGGGCACCGCCGCCCCGCGTGACTCCACGCTCAGTACTTGGTTAGTCTCGGTTTGAGGTAAGCTTAAAAGATTACTTGCTTAAGATCCTTAGTCTGTCGAGCGGATACTTTCTTTTAGCAAACTATTCTTCCCAAACTGCCTCAATTCCCAAATGTTTCATTTCCCAAACTCGCGCTTTTCTCCGAAACCGAAGAAAATCCAGATATTTTTAAGCCAGTGTGTAGAGCCCAATAGTTTAGGTTAGGTTTGTTTTATAGAAATTCTGAAAAGTTTTCTGTTTTCGAAAAAAACCTATGTTTAGGAAATGAAATATTTGGGAAGTGAAACAGTTTGGGAAACATAATTATCCTTACAGTTTGGGAAACATAATTAACAGTTTGGGAAACATATTAAACATTAGTAAACCCTATCGAGAGTTCAGATTGTGTGGCGCTGCCATAGTTCGAGTTACTTGGTAGCTCATCACCCCTGTCACTCCTGCTCTGGACTCATGAATCACCCAGTATATAAATAGTGCAAAGAAAACCTTATAATTAAAAGTGCTGTCCTCTCTCTGGTTTCTTTTACTTTTACTTCCTATTTCAGGTGCAAACGGGCGTATCACCAATCCCGAAATCAGTAAACAAGCCCAGGATCGAGCAGAATATCGATATCTTCGACTTCGAACTGTCGCCGGAAGAAATGCAGACCTTGAGTAAGTATCAAGGGTGAAGGCATCGGGTACGCTTTGTATCCTTCCCACTAACATTATTCCTACTAAGCCACACACGAGCGCACTTAAGGGCGGTATAACAACATAGCAACCCAACATGAACATATGCCTGATCAAGATATACAGTCACTGCGGCCGAAATCGGTCAAGACTATCATCATCATCATCATCACCATCATCATCATCATCATCATCATCATCATCATCATCATCACTAGATTGATTAGATACACGGACATTAAAAAAAAAAAGTGTTTTCCAGAAGCTGTATCGATTTCATTAATAAAAAAAAAGTGTGCAGTCAGTTTTGTGACGCTCACACAAAATGTACCGGAAAACATAATTCATAATGGATAGTTCTCTTGATTCTGGGCATTTTCATTTAAATATGTACCTTTAAGTTTAACTAGAGGTTGGTGGATGTCACGAAACTGACAATTAATGTCGATTAGTATATATTTCTTTACAAAACTGACAGGCTAGACGCCATTTATTTACTTTTTAAGTTTCGTCTAAACGTACAATTTTAAATAAAAATGCCCTTCTGAGTAAAACGAGCCCAAAAGGTCCATAACACAAGATAATTTATTTCACCTAAAAAAAAACAATTCAAACTTGTTTATGACCAAAATAAGGAATACCTATTGAAATTAGAATAGATAATGTTCATAATGTCAACGAGTTAAGAAAAATATCAACAAGCATCAAAATTGAATCAGCCAATAAGGATCCTAATCGTCATATTCTGAGACAACGATTGCAGGAAATGAGTATTTGTAAAAATGTCCGCCTGTCCATACAGGAGTAACTTTGGGGTCTAATTCGTCTGGTATTAATTCTGTCGCCATACTTTTTACCTTGTAACTTTGCACACAGGTGGATTCAACAAAAACTACCGGACTGTTTGGCCCAGCTTCTGGCAGGATCACCCGTACTACCCCTTCGAGCAGAAGGACAAACCCGACCCTGACCTGTTCAAGCCGAAGACAGAATAGACCCGACGCCTAACTGGTGAAGACTCATAACAGAACTAGTTTCATAAAGTACTATCATTATACCTTGACCAACACCGCTTTACCGCTTCTTAGGTATGCGAGGGGCGAGGCGGGGGAAGAGCAGCCGCTGATTCGTCATTCCGCCGTCGTCTGCCCCCCTCGCCGCTCGCATACCTAAGGCGCGGTAAAGCGGTGTTGGTCACACTATAGTAATCTTGGTCATTTGTTTCTTTATTTTCATAGAATTGGGATGTGGAGTGTACGCAAATAAATATAATTTTCATGCAAAATTACAGTTTCTATGATAGAAATCCTAAAAAACCTTGCGGGTAGCTTGTTTTATGAGCCTTTAAAGTTGGGTGGGAAAGTCCATTTTTAAAGTATGAAATATTATAACTAATAAAATAATATATCTTAAAAATAATACCACTGACTAACCCATGGAATTTATGGTAACTTTTGTTATGAAATCGTTTCGATAAACGCAAGTTTGAACTTAGCTGCAGAACAAAGTTTTTAACTTCCCCATACAAGGTAGGGACATGTGACGTCCCACGTTCCTAGGCTTTATTATGGAGCGTTTTTTGGGAGTGTCCTGAAATGTGATTTTAACATTGTTGTGTCTCGTGGAGTGATTATGACATTGAAGTAGTTTTTTCACCAATGTTTCTATTATTGAAGGTCGTTCTATAACATACCACATACCACAGAAAAATGTTATCAAAAATTGTCAATATCCCAAATCATATGACGTAGTTCTTTATAGACAAAAAAACTATGTGTTCCGTTTTTGTCATTTTGACTAAAGAAACTAAACAGACTAAAGGTCTCTTTTAAAAGTCCCCGGCAAGCTCGGCTGAATTTCACCTTCCCATACAAACGGAGTTTCGTTCTCATTTTAAAACTACGTGTTGGATTGTAACGAAAGTTTGCATATACGATGACATGAGGTATATCTAGTTTATATGGCTCCAGTTTATAAAGAAACATAAATAATAAAACAAAATAAGCGTAACTACGTTTGTATGGAGAGCCTACCTTGCCGGGGACTCTTAAGCACAGTGCAAAGACCTTTTGAGTATGAATATTCTACTCACTTGTTTAAAGTAGGTTCATATACAATTAAGATTGTTTACATGGAATAGAAAATATACTTCAGACATTTATCAAAATAAAATGTTGTATATTGTTTGTTAACTTTTAATTTAAAAAAATATATATTAGTACACCGAACACTGTTTATTTTTCACATCCCGCTGATACTGGCCAATCGCAGAACTGTAAAAAAAACACATTTTTAGATAACTGCTAAATTGATTTTATAGTATACTTATTTGTGTTTACCAATACCAGTCTCCTCTCCTAAGTGTCCTTTGACTACGTAAATTAGTAACATCTATACTATTATAAAGTTGTAAATAGGAAATCTGTAAATTGATGATATTTTCAAAAAAAAAATTGCAACGGTCTATTTGGAGGTCGCTGAATGAAAATATATATATATATTTTATTTTTTGTGTTTGTATGTGTCGTTGCGGCTTCATCACCCCAAATCGGCTAAACGGATTTCAACTATTTTTGGTACACGGGTAGCTTGGTATCTCCAGATGTTTATAGGATGCTTTTTACCCGACTACGCTATAGAAAAAAGAGGGTTATGATTTTTTCTCCTCCGCGGACGAAGTTTGCGGACACATTATAGTAAAGTTATAGAAACAAATTGTCTGTAGATTGAAGATATTTAAAAAAAGTATTGAACCGGATTATTTGGAGGTGACTGAATCGAAAAATATTTTTTTCAGATTTGTATGTTTGCATGTGTCGTTGTGGCTTCATCACGCCAAAATGGTAAAACGGATTTCAAAAAAAATGAATTTTATCACACGGACGCACTACACGGGCTGGACATCCACAGATAATTATAGAATACTTTTTATCAAACTACGCAGAAGAAAAAAGATGACTTATGTTTTTCCTCCACGAACGAAGTTGCAGGCACCTTCTACAGCTTCGCAGGTAACGTTAAACCCGCTGAGCTAAGCCGGCGGTCAAATAATAATGAGACAGGATAACTTTTTAATAGTGAAGCGTTATGAAAACACGACTCCTAGCAATCTGTTTTACGTAGAGTAGGGATGTTGACTATCCTCAAATAATGATACAAATTTCATGCGAAATGATAGTTTTTATGACGAAAATCATAAAACAAAACTTTGAGTTCGATACCTTACGTGTATATTGTTATATGAGTCCTTAAATAGTTGGGAAAGTCCATTTTTAAAGTATGAAAATATGAATGGTAAATAAATAAATATTACGGGATAATTTTACACAAATCGCTCTAGTCCCATAGTAAGCTCAATAAGGCTTGTGTTATGGGTACTAGACGACGATATATTTAATAGATATACTACTTATATACATAGAAAACATCCAAGACTCAGGAACAAATATTTATGCTCATCACACAAATATTTGCCGTTACCGGGATTTGAACCCAGGACCTCAGCTTCGCAGGCAACGTTACTCCCACTGAGCCAAACCGGTCGTCAATAATAATAACATTATTTAACCCATGAAATGTATGGTAACTTTTGTTATGAAACCGTTTCGATAAACGCTAGTTTTAACATAGCTGCAGAACAAAGTTCTTAATTTCCCCATACAAGGTAGGAAGGTGTGACGTCACATCTTCCTAGGGTTTAGTATGGAGCGTTTTTGGGAAAGTCCAAAATTGTGATTTTAACGTTGTTGTATCTCGTGGAGTTTATGACATTGAAGTAGTTTTTTCACCAGTATTTCTGCTATTGAAAGGACGTTCTATATAATACAACAGAAAAAAAGTTGTTAACATCACTATTTTGGTGGTATAATTTATTCAGTAGGTGATTGCATGCTTACCGAGAGTTTAGAGTTCCAATGAAGACCTGCTGGGCAGTCCACAGCCAAAAGAGCTCCATGGTTGCAGATATTATACTTGCTGCAGTCTTTGTTCGCCGACAGCGTCCCGTCCTCACATACTCCGCCATCTTGTGCGCCGCCATCTTGCTCGCTGCCATTTTGAGCTGAGTCGTTCTGCTTGCTGTTCTGGAGGCCGCAGTCCGACTCGTGGGGCCACACGCATTGCTGATAAATGTTACATCTTAGAATTAAAGTTCACAAATAATACTCAAAGTATTTAATTTCAGTTTATGTGGTTTGTTGACGTCATACAGTTTTACAACCCGGGCAAGGGACAATACTGACGGCTTCGCTGTCGCGACACAATATGTTGAAATCTAGCTAATTATATAGGAATTTTAATTTATTTGAATGTTTTCATACAAGTTATATCGAGTTTTGAGCGTTGATTTAGTCCCAGACACGGGAATCAGGAACATTTTAGTCCAGGCTAAATTTAATTGGTACAGGCAATGGTAACGGGCAGTAGACAAGTGATTCTAGATCATCATTATTGTTCTATACCTATTCTATATATCTCGGATCGGTTTTGTCCATGGTGATCATTTCAAGATATGGCTGTTTGGTTTGTATGTAGTGTAGGTACGCTTACTTACCAATAGTTCAGAGCTCCATTGGAGTCCCTCCGGGCAGACCCTGGCTACCAGGGTTCCGTGGTCGCAAATGTTATATTTGCTACAATCCTCGCTTGCCGTAAGCGCTCCGTCCTCGCATTGTCCGCCATCTTGTGCGGCGCCATCTTGCTCGCTGCCATTTTGAGCGGCGCCGGTCTGGACGTCATCTTGGGCACCGCAATCAGACTCGAAAGGCCACACGCATTGCTAACAAAAACCAGTTTCATAATAAGAAAAATGCAATATCTGTTTATAGAAATACTATATTCATCATAAATATATATTATATAGCATCAGATATTGAAAATTTTATAAAATATATACTACATTTGGCGGCATCCTTAACACATTGTAAAGCTATACCTCACCTACGTAAAACTGGAGGTAAGCATATCATATTAGCGGCAAAATAAGCAAGGTAAATATTTTTTAGCATATGGCGGATGCTAGTCTGATATCTTGGTATCCACCGTCTTGAACCTTATCGTTTAAAAACGTTAAGTACTAGCAATTAAGTATAATTAGGACACTTGTTGTCATTTGTTAAATCGCCAAGGTAGACAAACTTGTTAAAACAGCATTAAAGTTTGAAGTATACTAACCGATTGTTCAGAACTCCATTGGAGCCCCTTTGGACAGTCCCTGGTCACGAGAACCCCGTGATCGCATATATAGTATTTGCTGCAGTCCCCGTTCGCGGCCAGCGCTCCGTCCTCGCATAAACCGCTAACTTGTGCGGCGCCATCTTGCTCGCCGCCATTTTGAGCGTCGCCATTTTGAGCAGCGTCACTCTGCACATCTTGTATACCGCAGTCGGACTCATGGGGCCACACGCATTGCTGGTAACCAGAATGCATGAAATTATTGGTGACATTGTCCGTACATATGTGTACAAGATAGATATCGTTACAATATGAATACTGCGGTAATCATACGATTAGTAAATAATAGTAAATACATGAATACGTCTTCTTTACAGATATACAATGAATTCGTTTCTAAATATATCTACTTACTGTTTGTTTAGAGCTCCATTGGAGTCCCCCAGGGCAATCTCTAGTCACCAGGGCCCCGTGGTTGCATATGTAGTACTTGCTGCAGTCCGTGTTCGCAGACAGCGCCCCGTCCTCGCATAATCCACTATCTTGTGCGGCGCCATCTTGCTCGCCGCCATTTTGAGCGTCGCCATTTTGAGCAGCGTCGCTCAGAACATCTTGGGTACCGCAGTCGGACTCATAAGACCACACGCATTGCTGACAGAAACAAACGTCATGTCTATACTAAGTATTATAAATTTGTAAAATTGAAATGTCTGTACATTGAAGATATTAGAAAAATAGATATTTTGAAGGACTATGTGGAGGTCACTGAATTGAAAAAAAAATATTTTGTATGTTTGTTTGCGTCGTAGCGGTTCATGACGCCAAATCAGCTAAACAGATTTCAACTATTTTTGGTACATGGGTAGCTGGGTATCCACAGATGGTTATAGGATACTTTTTACCCGACTACGCTGAAGAAAAAGAGGTTATGACTTTTTAAAGCAAATCCTCCACGAAAGAAGTTACTACTTTTTACTATTAATTACTTAAAACACACTTAGAAATCTTCTTCAGCATTTATATTAGGTATAGGTATACAGGACGCGCTAGTATAACTCCCTCTTACCTCTAATTTCGAGCTCCATTGTAAACCATTTGCGCATTCCATGGCTACAGTAGCACCATTATCGCAGATATAATACTTGCTGCACTCCTCGTGCTTTGACAGAGCACCAGACTGGCACCCGCCATTTTGTGATCCACCATCCTGGGGTCCACTGTCTTGTTTAATGCTGCAGTTGGATTCGTGAGGCCACACACATTCCTGAAAATATAAATGAATTTTCTATTATTTCGGGTCGGCTAAGGCCAAGCTAGTTAGGCCTAAAGTATATAAAACAAAAACCGGCCAAGAGCATGTCAGACCATGCTCAGTGTAGGGTTCCGCAGCCGTTCATATGAAACAATGCACACTACAGATAAAAAAAATTGCTATATGAAGAAGTGCACTAGCAAAAGAGCGCATCTACACGGCACTTACGTCTTTTGTTGAGAAGCGCCGTTTTTCGGCAATAACTCAAACGGCACATCTGATCATGTTGAGAACATTTTTTGTTGAAAGTATTTATTAAGCTCTATCTTTCAATTTTTTTTCATATTTTTTGGACATACCGTTTATAAAATAGAGGAGAAGAGACAATTTATGCTACTTTCGGAGTGATTATTTCCGAAAATATCTACTAAACGAAAAAAGTTTTAGAAACCTCTAAATGATTTTAAAAGATTTGTTGAAGTATGTGCCACACATTGACATTTACTGTTTTTTTTTTTTTTTTAGTTTCGGTTATATCTATGGAGTGCCCCCTAAATTTTTTTATATTTTTTTATTGGCCATCAAACTAAGTAGCGGCTTACACAAGACACCTATACTCTAAATTTTATCAACGTAATGTTGTAGATTTTGAGTAAAATGCCTGTGCCATACGGACGGACGGACGGACATGACGAAACTATAAGGGTTCCGTTTTTGCCATTTTGGCTACGGAATCCTAAAAAGTGTACTGCACTGTACGTTCACAACATGTACACTCAGTTTCCACGGTGAAGACAGATATGAAAATCAGTGCGAACGCTATTTGAGTTAAGCATACAATTTTCATAACGTGCTGCACAGAAGTTTGATAGAATCGCCATTTCTATACCTACTGTGATAAAGTTGTAAAAACGAAATATCTGTATTCAATAATTAAAAAAAAAATGTAACGGACTATTTGGAGGTCAATACATCTAAAAATATGTTTTTTGGAGTTTTTGTATGTTTGTATGTGTCGTTGTGGCTTCATCACGCCAAATCGGCTTACTTAACGGATTTCAACTATTTTTGGTAGACTGGTATAGCTGGGTATTCACAGATGGTCATAGGATACTTTTTACTCGACCACGCTGAAGAAAAAAGAAGGTCATGATTTTTTCCACCGCTAACAAAGTTGCAGACATCTTATATCATCTGTTATGTCGTTCCCGTTGTTTCTCTCGCCGTTCCTTACCCGTAGTTTAGCATTAAACTCCAACCCCTCAGGGCAGTTGAACACCTGTGCCGTCCCAAACTCGCACACATAGAACTTGCTACAGGAGTCAGGGTGTGGGTGCTGCACGATGGAGTCTGGCCATGTGCAGGGCAGCTCCGATTCTGGTGGCGAGGAGTCGCAGCCGGCGAACACCGGGTTTTGGCACACCTGGGAAAAACAATACCGGGTCATAGAGACTTCTGTTATCGTTAAGCGTTGTGGCATATCTTGATGTGAATCAAATCAACCGCGAACATTAAAAATGTAACTGCAGTGTGCCTGTATGAGCTACATATAAACAAATTTAAAATGCTTTTCTCAGTAACTAATAACTTCATAATAACTTAATAATTACTGACAAAAGCAATGAATTTGTGTAACTCTAACTCATACACGCACACCGCAGCTACATTTTTAAATGTCGCGGTTGATTTTATTCTCATCTTTCATTTGCCAGACTCCGGTAGGTATGTCCACCCTAATTATACTACATAGCGTAACTAACATAGCATGTATAGGTTAAGTTATATAGCGCTGGCGTCCAGCGCGTATGTCAGTCGTACAGTAAACGCAGTATAGAGAACATGCATATTTTATTTACAGACCTTCTGATAGACATTCCCTTAACTACATATATACATACCTATATCCGGTAAAGCGTCTTATGTTAGTGCTCACTTCATGAAAAATAGTTACCAGATCTGCATAAGGATGCAATTCCAGATGATTTTAAGTCACTGCCTATGAATGAATTTAAAAATAAGCTACATCATTGGCTTAAACAAAAAATGTCCTATTGCACAAATGACTTCAAAAAGTGAAATGTCTTTAGTCACATGATAAGTTGATTATAATATGCTATAATTTTACATGATAGTATTTAAAAAATATGTCTATATACCGAATTATACAACACAACACACTATTTAACCATATGTTATAACAAATAAAGAATACTTAATTTCATTTTATTTCCTGTGGACATCTCAAAGCTAAGGGTTTTAATTCAAATTTTACTAGCAGGACTCTATAGGTATATCAAAATTCTCTACTACTAGAGTTTCAAGACCTATACGATAACAGAGAAATATGTATATATACAATACATATAACTTGGATACATATAAATATACCTATATACAGGTTGTATGTACCCAAGCCATTAACTATGGTTTTGTCGACAGGAAAGATGCCTTGTTTTTTGTTTGAAAAATATTGTTCGAGGGGGTAGTTGGAGGGGTTCGGAGGGGGAGTCAATTCAATGGTGACTTACTAACCATGAAATGAGGGTTAAAATGTGTGCCATCTGGACAAGTCTGCAGCACCGGGGTCCCGTGCGCGCAGATGTAGAACTTGGAGCAGTCGGTCTCGTGGGGAATGAGGAAGTACATCGAGTCTTGTGGAGGGCATTCTGGAGCTGCTAGCGCTGTAGCAGCGAGGAGTGAGAGGGCTGGAATAAAAAAAAACATACATAAAGGAGCGAATGGTATTTTTTCTATATTTTACTTCGTACATCGAAATTTAACCACGGCAATATTGTGCGATTCACACCCTTTCTTGTGGCACCCTACTTGACCTAGCAGCTAGGTTTGAAACTTTTTGACCTCGCTCTTATTTTTAATTTTTCATAGAATATCTAAATATTTTTTTAATGTGCAACTTATACTTGAGTTACCCATGTTTTACAACTAATTCAAATTTCAAATAAGTTTTAAGTATAAAGTTGCAGCATCTTACGTGCGGAAGTCAAGTTTTCTCCAAACAGCCCGAAATGCCACATAAACCTCCAGACACTTAGACACCAAAGAGAGGCATTGAAACGCTCGAAAACCTATAGGTATATATTTTTTTAGAACCTGAATTAGAGCTGGATAGGTCTGGCCTCACTGGAATGCCACTTAGAGTTGGGGTGGGACGCAGTGCGCAAATCACAAGAACTTCGGAGCTGGGTTGAACCGGAACCAGTTAAAACCGAGTTGGGGCGGGATAGGTTGAGAAGAGAAATTCGGACGTGGGGGAGATTGCGAAACTACCGGTTGAAAGACCCCGCCGGCAGGGTTAAGTTCGAATAACGTTTATATCTTTATAAGGTACTGGAGGGTTATAAGGCCCACATAATTTCGATTTGCTATAATTTCGAGAGGGTGCAACTTCCGCGGAGAAGAAAAAGTCATACCCCTCTTTTGCGGCAGTGTAGTCGGGTAAAAGTATCCTATAATCATCTGGAGACACCCAGGAACCCAAAAATTGTTGAAATCCTTTTAGCCGATTTGCCAAGACGAAGCCACAACGACATATAAGAACATACAAAAAATAAAAAATAAAATGTTTTCGATTTAGTGACCTCCGAACAGTTCGTTACAATCATCTTTTTGAAAATATCTTCAATGTACAGACATTTCATTTTTACAACTTTATAATTGTATAGATATAGGTAACTTCTTGTGCACCAATTACTTACTCATTGGTTGTTTACTTTGCACCATCTCTACTATCTTAAGGTTGTCTGGAATAGATCGCTTTTTAGCGATAAGACCGCCTGTTGTTTACCATTTCTCATACTGTTTCAGATTTAAGTGTCTGATGTTATTTTCTTTTGGTGTGCAATAAAGAGTATTGTATGGTATACCCACTTACCGAACAATATGTTGAACATTTTTTTAAATTAATATTATCAGAGTATTATTGTATACTTTCCGAGTAAGTTTGCCAGTTAGACTGAAGTTGTATCTAAATCAATTCTTATTTAAACAAACCTTTATCGCGTTATCATCGAAATGGATTAATATACGCAATAACAAATATTCATAAATCCAGTCATAAATGGTAAATATTTCGACCTAGTTACTTAAGTATTCTCAGTAATCGCAAATGATGTCACTATTATAATACAAGTAGATACTTAAGTCTTTATTTCAGACGTTGTATATCCGTATAGAGTTAGTTAGGTACTTAAGTATTAATTCATATTCTACGTTAGTATATGTATATAGTTGAATTATCGAGAAGATGGAATTGCATTTGTAGTGGTTGTACCGTTTGCAACAAAAGGAGAATAATTTTCTCTTAACTTAATAAAATGACATACCCAAGAAGTGGAATAAGTAGTAGTCCTCTGTTTTTTTCTTTTATTCGCTATCATGTTCTTCATCTGAGCTGTCACAAGTATTGATAATAAAATTGTCTGTTATTTGATCCATTTCTCCTTCCTGACATCGATATTTATTTTCTTCACTTTCGACGTGGTAACAAATATTTTCCCAGTCCTCAGCAGTGATGGTATTCATTCGTTCAGTTGCTAAACTCATAATGCCTTGCATGTTTAATGAAACGTTTCTTTTTGCTACATATCCTTTTACCATGGACCAAATATTTTCGATCGGATTGAATGTCGGGTGATACGGTGGCAATCGTAATACGGAGTGGCCATGTTCTTTTAAAATTGCATCTACGTGGTACTCGCGAAACCGCTCTTTATTTTGTTTAATTAATTCATACAAACTGGTTTTGTACATCAACCGGTTATACGAAATGTTGTGTTCAGTCAACCAATCCATCATTTCTTGTTTATTAGAATTTGACGTTGGAGCACGATTCAAAAGTTTGTTGTGATAGGACGCATTATCCACGATAAGTACGCTATTCGGTTTGAGGTTCGGTATTAATTTTTCTTTTAACCATTTTTCGTAGTTGACAAAGTTCATCTGGTCATGGTAATCTCCCGTTTTTTGGTTTGCCTTAAACATTAACAAAGCGTTGGGAATAAAACCATCTTTTCCTCCTGCGTACACTATTATTAACCGCTGGCCTGTACTGATTTGTTTTATTACACCAAATTCTGTTCCATCGGTCCAAGCTTCTCCGGACACATGTGAAGTGTGGATGTAGGTTTCATCAGTATAAACTAGTGGTCTATCTTGAGGTCGATATTCCGCAATTTTGATAAGGTAATTTATTCTTAGCAGTCGTATGTTGTTGAAATAAAACAATTTAACGGATTATATCGCGTATATTATCTCATTTTAGTTCCTTCATTGGCACCTGTCAAGCCGAGGATCTTTAAAAGATACGTAGATGATACCTTTACTATTTTACCTAGATCTAGTGTTTCAGCTTTCTTAGACCATCTGAACTCCATGCATAGTAAAATTAAATTCACTATGGAGTTGGAAAATCAAAATTCACTTGCATTCTTAGATGTGCTAGTAATTAGAGGTCCTAACAATGACATAGGTCATACTGTATATAGGAAACCTACGCATACAGATAGGTATTTGAATGGCAAATCTCACCACCATCCCTGTCAACTTGCTACAGTGGGTAAATCTTTGTTTCAGAGAGCCAGGGGTATCTGCGACGATCAACATCTGACTGCTGAGTTGCAGAATGTCAAACGTGCGCTTCGAGCCAACGAGCTCCAGATACCACGTTCCAAGCAGAATCCCAGTATGAAGAAACCAACAGTCGAGCGTAAACCTGCCGTATTACCATATGTGAAAGGGGTCACAGACAAGATCGGAAACATCTTGAAGCGTGCTTCTATAAAAACATATTTCAAGCCGTTGAAGAAGGTGTCTCAATACCTTAGACCCGTGAAGAGTAGCACCCCTTTGCAGAGTGCAGGCATTTATAAGCTAGACTGCGAGTGTGGTCTTTCATACATTGGTCAAACGAAACGCAGTGTATCAACCCGGGTGAAGGAGCACATAGCAGATGTCAAGCACCGTCGGTGTAATAGGTCTGCAGTCTGTGAACATGTCATTGACAAACCAAACCACTCAATTAAGTTTGATAAACCTTCTATCCTTGCCAAAGAAAAAAGATATTTTCCCAGGATGCTACGCGAGGCTATTGAGATTAAAAAGCATCCTAATTTCAATAGAGAAGATGGATTGTCACTACCACCTGCTTGGGATCCTGTAATACATCTCATCAAGGAACAAGCGAGACACAGGACTGCAAAACCTTAATTTCCGAACGGTGTAAAATATCTTATCTGTTTAAAGTAGTTTAATAGTCTCTGTTTTTAAAATATTATAATTAGTAATGAGGTAGCCTGGGAGTTTTTCTTTGCAGCGTTTCTTTTCTCCTCAGTACGCCTCATTTGTGAAATGCTGCTTGGTAAATTATTAGAATAAAATAATTAAGCCCTTCTGGCACATGTGTAACTGTCTTTACAGCTTAGGCCCATCTGGCATGTATGTACATCTTTATTTGTGTAAAAAAATGGGTAGTTTGCACAAATTGTAACTTTGACAGAGGAAAATACATCTTTTCTCAGTCCTCCCGTGACCATGGAAAGCTGGAAAGCTTCCGAAACGTCGGGAACTAAAATGAGATAATATACGCGATATAATCCGTTAAATTGTTTTATTTCAATGAGTAATAATCGCGGAAACAGAAGAAAATATTAGTCGTATGTTGTGTTTTTCCATTAATATTTTTCGGTTGTCCTCGGTCTTTTTCCATTTAAATCCAAATTTTTGTATTTGTTTTCGTAAGGTGGAAATGCCAAATTTGTAATCTATATCGGATTTTAACACAGAGTGGAGTCCCTTTAAGGTTGGAAATTGCTTATGGGACAGATGAAAATTGTGTATAGTTCTTCGGATGACTTCCTGATCAAAATCGTCTACTGCTGATGACGGACAAGGACGCAACTTTTTATTCTTCGGGGAGGTGAATTTCTTTGTTGTTGGGAATTTCTCGCTGTTGCTCTCAGTCACAATGTTATAAACAGTAGAGAGACAAACACCTGTAGCTTTTTCAACTAACTGGGCAGCGGTGTAAGGCAAGCTTAAATTTTTCGTCAGTTCATTTTCAAAATATTTATAACAGTTGAAAATTATTTGCTTACTTTGACTCTCAATAGGACCAAAATTACTTACAGCCATATTTTTTTAAAATATAGAAATTATTCGTAGTCGTACGGGCGGACACAATAATTAATTGAGAATACAATCAAATCAGATGTAAAAATATACGCACAACGTAAATAATATTGTCAATTTCACACTGACATTATTTTTGTTTTTAGTTCTTCGATATATATATATATATATAACAACCTCTTTGTATGCTGATAGTACAAGAAAATAGAAAATTCAAATATAGAATGCCTGTAAACAAACAATACTACTACATATGCAATTCCACGCTCTCGATGATTCAACTTATACTTACAATTGACAAGATTTAACATTGTTGAGTAACATAATCGACACTAATTTCGTTAATTTTTATGGTACCGTACCAAAAATGGTAAAAAAGGAACCCTTATGTTGCGACTTTGTCTACCTGTCAGTCTAAAAAACACCATCCCCCCTCCCTTTATCTCCGAAGTTTAGCAGAAGAAAAAATTGTTTATTTAAAAGAAAAAACCTATTTGAACAACCTGGTTGCGTTGAGTTTGCACCTCATTTGTATGCAATGCTATAGATATCAGGTGCAAACTTAACTCAACCGGAACTAGGTAATAATGTTAGGGTAAGTGAAAGATTTTTTGTCAAGGTACCGAAAAACATTATTTTTATAGTTACTAATTTTGCAGATATATAGGAAAATGGGAACGAAATATATGATCCTCTAAATGACATCATTAGTGAAAGAGTGACAGTCACAGTGCACAAAAACTTTTTAACAAAAAAATAAAAAACTAAAACGTTAAAAATAACGCCATAATTCAGTTTCTTCAAATTACTTACAAGTAACAGTTTGTATACTCAATCTATACAGTATATACAATTAATCTTATTTTGGCGCCGGTGCCATATAAAGAATGTGTATAATATTGAAAATTGACGATTTTAGTAAGTTGTGACACGATGGCACCGACTCCAAAATAACATTAATTGTATATACTGTATAGATTGAGTATACAAAATGTTACTTGTAAGTAATTTGAAGAAACTGAATTATGGCGTTATTTTTTACTTTTTAGTTTTTTTTGGAGTCGGTTTTATTTTTTTGTTTTAAAGTTTATTTATTTTACACTTTTTAGTTAATCGTTACTTAAAAGTGTATCACGTGACGATTCGAACAAGCCCAAACACGGCTAGGATACATTATTTTATTACATAGATCTGGTGCCTACCTTCCGGCTCCATCATCAAATCAATTCGATGGTACCATTCTCATCAGGAACATTTAAATTTGTGACTATGAAGTTGCTTAGCTAAATTAATCAAGATATTTTGTCGCCACCCGTAAATCATTTATCATTGAGGAGTTCCGATGGCATTCTGTGGTCTTCTGCATCAGTTCCACTTCACCAATTTACACTTTCTGAATGCAAATGCTTATTATGTTTCTTAAAATACCAAAATCGCTATATGTATGCCTACAATATTTGAGGAGTTCCTTCAATTCCTCATGGATTCCATCATCAGATCTTCACCAAAATGGGACCAACTAGAAAGTACCTTCTATAAAACTAAAAAAAAATTTTGAAATCGGTCAAATAGTCTTTGAGTAATCGTTGAACATCCATAAAAAAAAAAAAAACATTCCGTCGAATTGAGAACCTCCTCCTTTTTTTTGAAGTCGGTTTAAAAAAGGAGGAGGTTTTGAATTCGACGGAATGTTTTTTTTTATTATTATTATTTTTTGTGAAGTCGGTTTTATATTTTGTTAAAAACTTTTTGTGCACTGAGACTGTCACTCTTTCATAACTAATGATGTCATTTAGAGGATCATATATTTCGTTTCCATTTTCCTATATATCTGCAAAATTAGTAACTATAAAAATAATGTTTTTCGGTACCTTGATAAAAAATCTTTCACTTACCCTAACATTATTACCTGGTTCCGGTTGAGTTAAGTTTGCACCTGATATCTATAGCATTGCATACAAATGAGGTGCAAACTTAACGCAACCAGGTTGTTCAAATAGCTTTTTTTTTTTAAAACAAAATTTTCTTCTGCTAAACTTCGGAGATAAAGCGATCATGAGTGAGGAGCTACACCAACCGGGCGCAGACCCAACAGCATCTTCAGGTACGTCCACACTTGTATAATTTGCTCGTATCCGATCACCGTGGCGTGGCATGACTGCGTATCGCTGCTTGGAGGCTCACTGTCGGCGCGGCGATCACGCTGCGCTTGTCCGATCAAAGTGTGTGATACGCGTATCAAAATGGATTTCGAGGATAGCAACACGCCGAAGATCTGATCGAGCAAATGATACAAATGTGGACGCACCTCTAAATGCGTTGTTATATTAAACAAGTAGAGCTTTGTACACTTTTTTACTGTACGTTTTAGATGTTTTTCATTAAATTGAAAGTTATTTATTATTTTAAAAAAGCAGCCTTTAGTCTCCTTACCCAATTTGGTTGCGGAAATTTGAAGTGGTAAATTTCCGTCATGTCTGAAATGGGAACGGTTTTCCAATCTCGTAACCTTATTAGGTGATAACTTGACTAGTTTCGAAACGGAGAATACATTCTCTTCTTAAGGGGGTGCATCGAAAATTTAAGCAAATTTTTTGTGAGATTTTTGTCAAAACTTGTACATGAAACAGCCTTGTTTTCAGATGTGTGGTTTTTGACTATATAACTTATTCAGCGCCTAACGCGGAAACATGTTTGTTTAAAATTTCCTAGATAGGAAAGGTATCCGAAAACGCGTCTTCATTTTCCGTTTTTTGTCTAGTTTATATAAACGACAGATTAATAAACGGCTAAATTATGTAAAAATGTCTTTCTATCCTTTATCTTTTAGGCCACTAACATAAATGTTAACAAAACATAATAATATCTTCGATTTCATGGTACCTACTTTTACATCTGGCGCTTACGCTAAAAAACCCCAAGCATGTAGTGTATTAGCTTTCTCTTTCTTTGATGCGCGCTAGCAATAAATTCGTCCCTTATTACAAATTCTGCTCATCGGCCGGCTTGGCGTTTGGAGCGTGGTTTACGAATAGGCTTTACTTGACGATGCAGGCCCTTAATTGGCTAATGGCTATGAACCGTGAAGTCTTTAGTTCCGTCTCGTAACCGGATTCGGGTACAAGCTTCGAAATGGGATAAATAGTCGTACATATATATCGACTGGCATTATCGTACAAATCCTTTAGAATAAAACACTGTATATGTATTGCATTTTATTCTAGAAGGAGCCTACTACTTCATTCGCGGAGGAAATGGTCATAACCCCTATTTTTTCTTCAGCGCAGTTGGGTAGCATGGGTGCGTCCCATAATGTATAACAACGTTTGATATAATTTCACTTTATTAACATTCATAATATATAATGCTTTTCGTTGTAATACATTATCAATTCTGATCTATTGATTTTGATATTTTTTTTTGCGTTTAGGCGCAGGTTCACCTTTTTCATTTTTTCTATGTCGGACAAGATTTTAATACTACATAGTAAAATAATGCAGGCGTTTATGTGTCTGTACTTTATACACTATGTAGTTAGAGTTATCGATCATTATAGGTTTACATAATTATATTATGTACAGGTTATATATATAATTCATTATACCAATTATAATTCTGTGTAACGTTCATTATAACCGATGAAATTAGAGAATTTAAATTTATACGTTTCGTTTATTATGTATTTCGTTTGTTATATCCAACAAACTTATATAAAGTGAGCTTATATATTGTGAGTGATATATAATTAGTTGTTATACGTTGTATTACTTACCCTAAGGTACTATCCTATACATATAAGTGGATGCCCAGCTACCCGTAGCAAAAATAGTTCAAAACTGCTTAGCCGTTTTGACGTGATCAAGCCAAGACAAATAGTCCGTTTAATTATTATTTTGAAAATATCTTCAATGTACGGACATTTCATTTTTATTCAAATCTTTATAATATAGTATAGATGTAGACGAGAGCGAGGTGAGTTGTGCCATCGTCTTTTTTTAGGGTTCCGTACCAAAAATGGTAAAAAAGGAACTCTTATGGTGCGACTTTGTCTGTCTGTCTGTCTGTCCGACTATTAAGCGCCATATCTCAAAAAGTACTTATACTATTTGAAATTTGGAATATTTATAAACATGGTCAGCCCACATGTATTGCAAAGGAAACATTTTAAAATATATTTTTATATTCTAAAAAACGACGTATATGAGGGGGGGCTAAAAATTCAAAGTCTAGCTCCTAGGTCGAGTAGGGTATCATATGAAAGAGCTTGATCTGTACATTTTTGACCTTTTTTTTATTTTTAGTATGTTTTGTTTTATTAAGGAAAATGTGAAAAAAAACACCATTCCAAAGTTTACCAAGCGAAAAATCTAGAAATTTCTGGAATTATGCAATTTAATATGAATATTACACGAAAATTATAAACATATATCTACCTCTTGCTTTTTTTTTAACAAATGCACGCTAATTGCGAGCTCGCTATCAGTAAACAGATTCCAATAAACGATGTCACATCTCACCTCGGTCTCCCCTAAACTTATAAAAGACGAACCTTTAAACACTCGAGTTTGTATGATAAGGCATAACTTGTCACAAGATGATGCAAGAATGTTAACCGATTTTGTAAAAGGTATTCGCAGTTTTAATAAAAGGCTATATAATGAATGATAATTGTTAAAAAAAATCGGCCAAGAGCATGTCGAACCATGCTCAGCACAGTGTAGGGTTCCGCAGCCGTTCATACGAAAATATACACTACAGATGAACAAAATACGATATGAAAAAGTGTACTAGCAAAACTGCTGACTTTATCAAAAAATAATGTTTGGAGACCCCTATTATATTTAAAAGATCTATTCAACGACAACACACACACTAGGTTTAGAACCAAAAAAAAAATCACTCCCACTTTAGGTCTACGAAAGGTACCCGAAAAAAGCTTTTTTTTAGTTTTTATATTACCGTTTTGTCTTCGTGAGACATACACATACTTATACCACAATTCAGCTTTCTAGTACTAATGATCACGGAGCTAAGCCACGGACGGACAGACAGACGTACATACGGACACCCTAAAAACGAACAAAAAGTGTGGCATAGTACTGAACTCACTTGGCCGTGGACGGGTTTTAAAGGTTATTTTGCATGCTTACATACTACGTATATAGACTTACTAGCGGCCGCCCGTGACTTCGTCCGCCTTAGATTCGTTTATCGCGGATAAAAGTGAATGTGAACCATATTACCAAGATTTCAAGTTCCTAGCGTAAAAAATATTTACTGTCCATACAAATTTTCATCCCCTTTTGCGTCCCTAAAAGGGATGATATTTGACATACATTATAGCCTATGTCCTATTCTGATATATAAGGTACATAACTGGAAAGTTTCATAAAAAATCGTCCAGTCGTTTTTGAAATTAAGTGGAACGTACATACAAACTTTCACGTTTATAATATAGTGAGGATACGGATATCCATCGGGCTTCCTCATCACACGAATTCCTGCCAAATCTGAGATCGTGTTATGGGGGAAAATACTGGGAAACCAGTGTCTGGCCCGACTGAACCTGATCACCTGTGTTGTGTGGCATAATAGGGATGTTGACTCAGTGAGGGTTTTCTAAAATGGTAATATCACCATCAGGCGGCACCGTGACGTAAGGTCTAACTGACAACAAGTGTCAAAATCTTGTGCTGTGATTGGTGAATGTTGACACTTCTTGCCAGTTAGACCTTACGTCATGGTGGCGCCTACTGGTGATATTTCCATTTTAGAAAACCCTCATTGACTGTACTCAAATAAAAATAAAATTTTGATGCGAAATTTTTCGATTTGAGTAAAATTGTCGCGTAAAAAAAAAAGAAAAGGTAGTTTTTATGTCAGAAATCCTGAAAACCGATTTTGAGTTCGATACCTTACTTGTAGCTTGTATTATGAGCTTTTAACCCTTAAATTGACAGTGTATGGTGTGTCGTACTAGTAATTCAAATAATTCTAGCGATTAAAATTATATCAATATTTGTTTCATTTTGTTTTTATATAGTAGCAATATGTTAATATTGCTACTAAATTGGTAAAAAAATATTCACAACCCTGGCAGCAGCAACAACAATCAGTTGTCCACAAAATGTCATGTTGATGGAAGAGTGTTGCACTTTCTAAGGTAATTATCTATGTTTTTCTCCATTTTTTGTTATGACACTTATGACGCATGCGGTTTTATTTCTTAAATTATTACGCTATAATGTTTTTTGTATCAATTTCTATTAATAAATCACAGAAACTAACTGAACCACTAATAGCTATTTCGCTTCAAACTTGTTGTATGACGTATCATACACTGCCAAATTCACTGAAACTTGTGTATTCATTTACATGTATGGTGTGGCATACACTGCCAAATTTGGGCATTTATTTTATTTAGATTTATTTGCGTTTTTTTCTTGTTTTTGGGAACAAAAACCATACTTTTTTTTGTACAAACACGTTGTGGAAGGTTGCTTGCTCTTGTTTCTGTAGCAAATCCGCTTAAAATTGCACTGACTCCTCTGATGTGTTTACCACAGTGATTTGTATGAAGCGAATGTTACCTAGTATTTTGTATATAGAAAAACAATAGAAATTGTTATTTTGAATACCACATAAAATAACGACGTCTGTCACCATTACGTTTCCTATATAAATTTAAAAAAGAAATTTTTTTTTGCTTTATAGTAAGTTTTCTGCTAGTCATTGATTTTTGGAGAAAACGCCAATTTTTTCCGTTTTTTGGATTTTGTTGGCGGAGTATTGTTATTTTCAAGAAAATATTAATTAAATACATTTTGTTTTAAGTAATTCGATTTAGAATATTGAATCCTTTCCTACAAAAACTCATTTTATTTTTTCCTCAATAAAGATCTTATCTCATTGCTGAAGCTTTGGCAGTGTATATCGTGCCATACATGTTTTTTTTTAATTAAAGCAATTCGATTTATTTTCTTATTTTTCAGCTATTTATTACAGCTGTGTAACTTCGTAAAAACTTGTTTTTTTTAAGTTAAAATTGTAATTTCTTTTTTGCCTGCCAAATTAAGGGTTAAAGTTGGGTGGAAAAGTCCATTTTTAAAGTATGAAAATATTATTAATAATAATTAATACCATTGAATAACCCATGTAATGTATGATAACTTTGGTTTCGAAACCGTTCCGAAAAACGCAAGTTTAAAGATAGCTGCAGAACAAAGTTCTTAATTTCCCCATACAAGGTCCTGTACGTGTGACGTCACATGTTCCTATGTTTTAGTATGAAGCATTTTTTGGGAAAGTCCTAAAATGAGATTTTAACATTGTTGTATTTCAGGGAGTTTCTATCAAGTTAAAAGTACCTAGTTATTTCACCAATATAATTATTGAAAGGTTTTTCTTTAATATGCCACAGATAAAAGTCGTAAACTATTGGACGCAGAATCGCTCTCGTTACTGGTATTTTGGAAGCCTAGTTTTAACCTAAGTATATCTATTAGGCGCATCTCCCCTGTGTCCAAACGTATGATGTAAGTTTCGTTTGTGGACTTTGTCGCCTCTTACGACACCCATGTCCTTCCTCAGGGTTGGCGCTATTCTTAAGCCGGACACCACGCGGCTTCGTTGCTTCGTTTTGAAGATTGCGCAAAGAGGGACATGACTGCCTTTCATATTGACCACCAAAACTGGGAAAAACTTGCGGAGAAACGAACGGAGTGGCGCAAACGCGTTGTGGAGGGGCGCAAGTTATGTGATGAGGCCTGGTTCGCGGCACTCGCTGACAAGAGACAAAGACGTCGTCAAGCCGACTCAGTACCATCTGTTGCAAATTTCTCTTGTCAGGCCTGCGGTAAAACATGTCGCTCTCGTATCGGTTTAGTCAGCCACCAAAAATGGTGTCTCCCGAACACTACACCATAAATCGTCTGCAATAGACGCAAAGGCCTATATATATCTATTAGGCGACACACACAGATGAATGATAAAGCATTAGTCACTCTCGTGTGAGTGTGAATACATACGTATCGGAAATATACGAATGCGTTGATATTTATCTATTACGAATGATTATTTATCATTTTCCATGACCAAACCCGCGTGCTAATCCGACTATTTTTGTTTTCCTCGACTCTGATTCAGAATGCCGTATTATTGAGAACTGAATAATAAAACATTATCAGAAGTAATCCTCAGATAACATCGAGGGGATTCCTTCGAATGCATTTTGTAGGTAGACCTAAAGTTAATTGCGGTTTAACCTCATCTGGCATAAACTTATTTGTCATAATCATCAGTTGGCATAATGCATTTTTTTCTGAACACGTACACTTTTCAGAATTGTTATAAACTAGGGTAGTTTCCTGGGTTAAAAAAATATATTTCTAATAGAGTACTTGACTGACAGATCAAATCAGTTCCTTTTTATGGTCTAAAAGTGAAAAAGGTTTATGAGATAATAATTCTATACGGTCAAATTGCCTCCTTATTTTTAGTTTTTGATAAGATAAGATAAGATTATATTTAGCTATGTTTGTTAAACATAGGTATGTTACATTGATGGAATATTGCATGGTGGTTGTCGCACTATGTTTTACCCGTAGGTGTACAAAATGTTATATAGTGGTTGATTAACAGAACTAGGCTAAGGACTTATTAATTATAATATCAACAGATCGTTATACAACAAAAAAAGAACTAAGCAACTGAAAGATCATTATAAAAGATTTATTTATGTCAACTTATTATAACACATAAATTAATTTTAGTTATTCGTTTATACACTTGTCTTTTTTAATCCTATATAATAATCTAAGTGTCATCGGCTTACAATAACATCGTTCAGATAGTCTTTAACATAATAGTAGCACTTGTCTAGCAATAGTGCAATTAGTTTACTTTTAAACATAGGCATTTGTAAACATTTAACCTCATTTGGTAGTTTATTAAAAATTAATGGTGCCATACCCATAAAAAAATCCGAAATAGAGCCGTTTTGCTCATCTTTGTTTGCAATTTGTGTTGGTATTGTGTTCTGATCGGTCTTGTTTGATGGTTGCATAATTTGTAGAATAAGTGTGGATTTGATTTAACAAAGATTGATAATTATAAAATGTATAATGCTGGTAAAGTTAATATTCCTAATAATTTAAAAGCAGGGACACAGCTTTCCCTCATATTCAGGATCATTTTAAAATCACCAAAAGCTTAAAAATAAGTATCCATTAATGTTTTCCACGTATTTTCAGAAATAACATTTAACTGCAAGCGTGACATCATTTATGTTGACTACAGGAAAGTACCCAATTACTTAGTCCGTCAGTTAAATTATCAAAAAAATATTGGACACGTATTTTTTCTTTCATCAATCAAACAAAAAAAGATAAAGCGCGTGAAAGTTTGGGAGTGGGGGCGCACGACATCACACCGTGCTAAAAACGGTCGCACGGCAAAACGTCACGGGGATCTTTAACAGGCTGTATCGTCATATTTTTTTGTTTCTTTGACCAAAGAAAAAATGCGTGTCTAATATTTTCTGATAATCTAACTGACTGACAAATTTTAATATTTTATTATTGCATATATTTTTGCATTTAATAAAATGATGCCTTAAAAAATCCGGAAAATTCTAGTTTCAGAAAAAATGCTTTATGCCAAATGTTGATTATGACAAAAAAAGGATTATACCAGATGAGGGTAACTGGTCAATTGCAAATAAAAAATAAAAACCGGCCAAGTGCGAGTAGGACCCGCGCACCGAGGGTTCCGTACAAATTTTTACTTACCCGAACTTTATTACCCGGTACCGATTGAGTTAAGTTTGCACCTGATATCTGTAGCATTGCATACAAATCAGGTGCAAACTTAACGCAACCGGGTTGTTCATATAGGTTTTTTGCAAATTAAAAAAAATCGCTAGTTCGAGACATGGCTATAATTTTCGTGTAATATTTATGTTTATTAATACAATTTGTGAAAATTTCAAAATTTTCGATTAGGAAACCTTGGCGATAAAGGGGTGGGGGTGGGGGGGAATGGTGTTTTTTTTTCACATTTTCCTTAAAACAAATACTAATAATAATAATAAAAAAACAGGAAATTTGCAGGTCAAGCCCTTTCATATGATACCCCACTTGACCCAGCAGCGAGACTTTTAATTTTTAGCCCCCACATATTCGTCGTTTTTTTTAGAAAATAAATATATATTTTTAAATATTTCCTGTGCAATACATGTGGGCTGACCATGTTTATAAATATTCCAAATTTCAAATAGTTAGCGTAAGTAGTTTTTGAGATATGGCGCTTTAATAGTCGGACAGACAGACAGAGTCGCACCATAAGGGTTCCTTTTGTACCTTTTTGGTACGGAACCCTAAAAACGATATTATCAAATTGCCTCGTCCAATTTTCTTTCAAAATAAGTATAAACACGGCAAAGATCCAATAAAACATCCACAAAATGGACCACGTGTTTGAGAGTTAAGGGCTAAGCTCGGGATCTCTCTACGAGACCGAATCAGAGATCGTAGACGAACCAAGGTCACCGACATAGCAAACAGGACAAGCAAAGAGTGGCAGTAGGCAGGGTACATAGTTCAAAGAACCGATGGCCGTTGGGGCAGAAAGGTTCTCGAGTGGAGACCACGTACCGGTGCAGCGTGAAGGCCACCCGCAAGGTAGTTGCACGACCTGGTTAGTTAGTGGGTTGCGGGGACTCGCTGAGTGCGGGTCACCTCTATCCGGCTCATGTGGAAGTTTATTGAGGAGGCCTGTGTCCAGCAGTGGACGTCCTATGGCTGAAATGATAATGATACAGATACAGAGATTCAGGCACACATAACACTTAAAAACTTATATTTAGGATAGGCTAAGTACAAATATTGTAAGAGATAAGAGTTATTTAGAAAAAATACTGAATGTTGATTTTGTTTCGGCTTTCTTCTCAACAGTGGTCTCCTCTTGGGAAATGCCGTAGAGTCAGACTTGTACAAAACGGCCTACTTACAGAATAAACATCATTATTTAATTATTATTTCATAATAACTTCTCTCGTCTTACGTTAAGGGTTAATTAAAACATGCCAACTGCGAGTTGGACAATCCACTAACATTTTGTAAAGGATTTCTGTATTCGCGCTAAAAACTAGTGAATCACAATTAAAAACACCAAAACATAACAATAAAATCGTTATCAGACCTTATCCGCAGATAATACTGTCAAGGGGATTCCTCAGACTGCATTTAGTTAGTAAGCGTAAAAATATAATCAAAAAAAGTCCCTCGAAATAAAGATTAAGATTATCGCGGATTGGACCTTGTATAGTTGTTGGACGTGGACTGTATTTAATGAAATAATGAAATAATGATCTTTATTCTGTGAGTAGGCCACAAGGGCACTTTTACAAGTCTGACTCTACGGCGTTTCCCAAGAGGAGACCACTGAAGAGAAGAAAGCCGAAACCAACTCAACAGTCAGTCATTTTTTCGAAATAACTCTTATATCTATTACACTATTTGTACTTAGCCTATCCTAAATGTATGTTTTGAGTATAAACTCAATGCGTAGTTCTTCAAGGAAACATATCAAAACTTATAAAAGTAAAAAAAAATCTAGAATATAAAATAGCAAAATAGTGATTTTTATTTAAAACAACTTACATACGTTTGATATGCCACCTTATAAGAACCGTGTCCCGGTAAAAGTAAATTATTTGGTTTCTGTTTTGGGCCAAGCATTTTTGTCTGTTAAATAGTCCTCTACCCTATAATAAGCCTTTGCCATTAGGGACTCTTTTAAGTACTTTTTGAGAGCTGGAAACGATAATTTCAAAGCATCATCTGGTAGCTTATTATAAAAATGTATACATTGGCCTACGAATGATTTGGCTACTTTACGAACGCGGAACTTTCTAATAGCGATTTTGTTTTATATGTGCAATATGCGAGCACCTCAATTTGTATAAATTGTCACTAACCTGTAATTGGCTCTCTGTTAACTATAAATAAAACTATTGAAATGTTTGTCGCTGTTGGTTCTCCTTATATCCCAACGCATCTTTATTACTGTAGGCACAAAGATGTGTGACGGTATATTTGGCGCTTTGAGTACTACACTATTTGACGATGACTGTACTAGAAATAAAACCGGCCAAGTGCGAGACTGACTCGCGCACCGAGGGTTCCGTGCAAACTTTCACTTAGCCTAACATTATTACCCGGTTCCGGTTAAGTTAAGCGTAGATCGCATTCACCGACTCCCCGCAATCCTCACGATCATTGTCCGCAATCCAGATCATCCGTCCACCTAGTCGGGGGTCGTCCCACTCTGTAGATAGCTATAGGGAAGGGGTCTCCTCCGGAATCCCTAATGTCATTTGTCCTAAGGTATCGTTTGTCCTAACCAAACGTCGCACTCCTACGGGCATTTTAGGGGTACGTCATTTGGTAAAATTTACAAAAAAAAACATCTTAATTTACTACGTACTTAGTATTTGTAAACATACTTGTTATCATGTATCAATCTTAAATTGACTACATAATGTGTAAAGAATCTTTAAAGGGATAAAAAATTAAAATAAATAGCTGTCATCAGTGGTCGGAAACTCTCATACAAAAATAAGATGTATGGCGATCGAGTTACTTGACCAACAACATAATACGTGAATAAGGTAATGGCAACACTGGTAGAATGTCATTCGTGTCGAATCCTGACGTCTGTTAACCTAATGGTGGTTTTCATTCATTTTGATAATTATTCTGAAGTTTTTGAAATTTGTTGTGGCGTTGAGTTGAGCATATTTGCTCCGCCGCTCAATTAACTGTGTGCGCGAGATATTGTAGAGACAGAGACTCGTTTTGTTTTGAGATACACTCGTGGTGTTTTGAGATAGTGTTTCTAAAAAAGGTTGCTAACGAGAATTTTCCATAGACCAGGGGGCCCCGTGTGCTCTTATGGAATAAACGGTACCTATTGGTAGGAGGTATACTTAGCATTAAACCTCAGTAGATTATGTACTTATCACACATTGTTATTAAAGAACTAATAAACTATTAAATGTTTGTAATATTTCAATGTAAATTTCAGTTTATTAAGATTTTAATAAAGTTTTCATCACATTTATGATTTGTTTAATTTTTACTCAAACAGTAATTCCGATTATAAAAGTCGTGCTACAGTGGGTAACTTCGGTAATTACCGGATATGGTAAACCCTACTCTGTGCATAATCGGTTTTTCACTACACTACTTTTAAAATTGTGATGACATGGCAACATTTGATTTTTCTTATATTGGTGGAGCATTCACCCGATGGTAATACAAATCGTTCAGAAACAAATTAGTATGAAGTTCCGTCTCTTAAAACGTAGTGATTAAATTCTCTTTGGCTGTCATACGTCATTATGGCTGTCGTTTGTCGGTGCCGCGCGTCGTCAATTTATGTCGTCAGTATATTCGGCTAGTTCGGCGTAATAGTATATTCGGCTACCACAATAGATACCTACCTAACGTAACGTTAGCATTAGTTAGTAAGGATTTTGGAATTGTATAATAAAAATACTAGGTAACAAATACTAAGTACAAATGCCTTATTCTGACAAGTCGAAATTTTATTGTCTTATTTGTGAACCTTACCATCTGACGTGCCCGCAAAATGCCCGCTGGAGTGCGACGTATGGTCCTAACGCATTTTTTTCAGAAACCATAAATTCTTTAGGATTTTTTAAAAGATCATCGTATATGTCACCGAAAATAATAAAAAAGAGTTCAATTGACTATCAAGATCAAGAGGCAAAACACGCACCCATTGCTCCCCTCCGGTCACTGAGGTGGGGCGGACCTGCACGTGTTTAACGAAACTTCAGAGCTGGCTTCGCGACGAGCGACAGAGAACGTTCGACCGTCGACCGGTGCACAAGCTTAACTCTGACGGACCGTTGCCTCTTTTAAATTTGTGATAATGTTAATTAGAGTGTGAATAACGTGATTAATTATTATAACTGTTACGGTGTACAGTTGTCGTTTGATTTATTTCATCCTTGTGCACTCGGTTCTCGTCTGCCATCATGCCTCAATCGCAAGGGGACCCAAAGCCTGGGTCTTCTTCCGACATATAGATTAGGTTAGGTCTGTTTTATAGCAATCCTGAAAAGTTTACAGTTTCATAAAAAAATGCGTTAGGATAAACAACAGATTAGGAAAAACAACGTTAGGGTTTCTGATATAGATCCATAGGGAAGGCCTATTATCAGCAATGGAAATCCGAATATTTATTATCCAGATGTACATTGTACGACTGGACGTACATGCCGGGTATAACATCTGCCTCTAATCTTCGGTCTGTTTTTTGTTGATAATAAAAAAAAAACAACTAAAGCATTTTTCAAAAACCTTTATTTATTAAAACATTGCAACAATATCTTAACTCGGCTACTAATCCGTGGTTTAGGCATTTTCACTAATAGTATCATCGCACTAACAACAAATATTACTAGAGCATAGATAGTAAACGCCATTTCAATATTTTTTTCTTTTTTCAATACTACTAATACTAAGGTGGCAAACAAGCGTACGGCCTGCCTGATGTTAAGCAGTCACCGCAGCCTCTGAACGCTTGTAACGCCAGGGGCATTATGTTGCCGCCCCTTAAAAAACCTATTCATTCCCCTCATCAAGAACCCCATATTGTAATATCCAGGGAAAACCGCAGAGGCCTATATTTTAACGCTTCTTGGCAAATACACCTCGACTTAATCGACGTCTCCTGAGCTTATTCGGATAGACTCAAAACCGTCGAAATCTCCAGTTTTTCCTGATGATGCTTCAAGGAGACGAAACACATGTTAATATCAATAGCCTCACGTAGCATTCTGGGAAAATTTATTTTCTGTTTGTAGGTAGGTAGATCTGCAGTCTGGGAACATGTCATTGACAAGCCAAACAATTCAATTAAGTTTGATTATCCTTCTATCCTTGCCAAAAAGAAAATATATTTTCTGTTTGTAGGTAGGTAGATCTGCAGTCGAACATGTCATTGACGATCCAAACCATTCAATTAAGTTTGATAATCCTTCTATCCTTGCCAAAGAGAAAATATATTTTCTGTTTGTAGGTAAGGTAGATCTGCAGTCTGCGAACATGTCATTGACAAGCCAAAGCATTCAATTAAGTTTGATAATCCTTCTATCCTTGCCAAAGAGAAAATATATTTTCTGTTAGTAGTTTGTAGGTAGGTAGATCTGCAGTCTGCGAACATGTCATTGACAAACCAAACCATTCAATTAAGTTTGATAATCCTTCTATCCTTGCCAAAGAGAAAATTATATTTTCACAGAAGACTAAACACGTGTTCAATCACAACAAAAACTTTAAAAACAAACTTTTACCATTTCCACGACCGACCAACCTAAGAAAATTTAATTGGGATGTTACTATCTAATTTCTAGTATCACTCGTTGTTATACAGTCCAACTATAAAGAGCAAATAAGGAACCAAACCTCACTAATAGAATCGAATAAAGTCATCTAGTTTCTGATACTCAAAATTCAAATAATGTTGAAATAAAACAATTTAACGGATTATATCGCGTATATTATCTCATTTTAGTTCCCGACGTTTCGGAAGCTTTCCAGCTTTCCATGGTCACGGGAGGACGAAACGTCGGGAACTAAAATGAGATAATATACGCGATATAATCCGTTAAATTGTTTTATTTCAAATAATGTTACTTAGTTTTAGAGAATAGGGATGATGACAAAATTTTAATAATAAGTCCGTCATATAGATTCGTCAAAAATATTGGAGACGCATTTTTCTTTTATTACGTAACCAAAAAATAAAGGCGATAAATTTGAGTCAAAATGTCGCGTGACGTCACTAATAGGTACAAATTTTACCTAGGAGTGACGTCGCGAGCCCCCACTCCTGAACTTTAACGCGGTTTACCTGAGTATCTTTTTAATATTTTGAAAAAGCAAAAAATACGTGTTTATATTTTTTTATTATGTAACTTACGGACTTATTAGAATTTTCATTTTCATACCCAGTCATTATGCCTATTCTTGTTACCGTGTTACCCTGAAATGACAGAAATTCCGGTAGTAGATTGGCAAAAATAAAATAACTAAAATGATTAGTGAGACAAGATTCTAAATTCGCGTTCAAAAATCGGACTAAAAATATTTACCATATCATCACTAGCAAACAATTCACTTCACAATAAACACATGGTTTTATTTAATGTACAGTTCACCTAAATAATGAGAGTTTCGATACAACCAGCTTGAAATGTTGGTTTATATGGCACACAGATTGGTTGATTTTTTTAAGTCACCTCAATCAATTAGACAGATTGATCGGTTTAAAAAATTTAATACGGTATATTTAAGAGGAAGATTTAAGGGAAATTGTTACAAGCGTAATTAATAATTATATAGGTAATATTTATGGCACTAAAGTTTTAAATCGCAGGCATTTGGTATAAAATGTATTATGTACCTAAGTAATGTACTTTTTTTTCTTTACATCTCGTCCATATATAACTTTGTGTATGTACTTGAATCTCTCATTATTTTATAATTCGGAATGTAGTTATAAATAATATTAAATATTTTACATATATAAAAAAAACTGTAAAAACAAAATAACTGTCAATGCACACGGACCCAAAACACTAATATCTTAGTATCGTTGGACCATAATACTACAAATTCGTTCTTTGTATGTATGTATGTTAATCCGTAAATAATCTTCGCGTTGTAGCCCACTAACGTAACGTATTTCGTATGCAGTTACGACATGAAAATAATCATTGAACAACGATAGAATACTCATAGTGATAACTCCTCTCTAATTAACCTCTGTTCCAAGTAATGATCCAAACAAGAGTTACGAAAACGACTATTTTAATATTGCAACTTAGGTCATTTGTGTAATAATTATCATTTCAGTTCCGTAATTAGCTGCAAGATATCGACTTTAACACTAATACAAAAGAGTTTCTATTACAAACAAACGACGTTTAGACAGTGTGTAAGTAATATAAGCTCTTTTGCATTAGTGTTAAAGTCGAATATCCAATGGAATAAAAGCATATGTCAATGGCAAACTCAAAGTAATCATACTGTAATATCTTGTTCGCAATCGTAATTATGAAATACGTTACGATAGTGGTTAAAATTGCGTGTTCATTAATATTTGGTCTATGCCGTATCGGCCGTAAACTATGAAATTAAAACAATAAAATTAAAACAAAATACATTTGAACTGCGTGTATAGCTTTGTGTTAATTATTTGCGTTAATAGGAGAACTACTTTACAGAAGTGTACTACTTTTTGCGCCATATTAGGTGGAAAGAGAACAAAACTGTCTATCGAATAACAAGCAATGTTGCGACCGGTTATGATTAATACTGATAATTTGTGTAAACTTTCAAAATAATTCAATGAAAAATAGGAAAATTAAACCAGTAAATATTTCCATAGGTACTTAACTAATAAATAACATCATGTTTTATTATGTATTTAAACTAACACCTTTTCTACAATTGTTAATGTCGATCCATTTGTACATTTACTAACTAAGCTACATTCGCTAATTTTTATTGTTACAAAATTGCAAATCAATATACATCACAATTTTACAATACCATCAGGTCAGCTATTAGTAAACAAACTACAGTTTTGATAAAATTTAAAATTACCCGCAATCAATGCACACAAAGCTAGGAAAGAATTAGATTTAATTTTAAAAAATCGACTAGTCGATCGATATAAAATATAATGAACTAACTACAATAGTGTACTGGGGTAACTTTGATTGAAATTTCTTATTAAAAAAATACTTAATAAGATTCCACATAGCTTATTTTGTTGGTGAACTATTACTTTGGTATTTTGATATGAGGCAAGTCAACATTATCCATTGTTAATATTTCTATTTTCATTCCAAATAGGTACATACTTAAACGTTTCATCAATATAATACGAAAAAAAGCAAAACTGTATAAAAGCCACCGAACTATCTTACACAATCATAAAACAATACAATTTTGGCAGCAATTGTGGGAACTTTTAATTTTAACCAAACAAACTTATATTATGCCAACCAACGCGTTGGTGCATTTCACATTCAAACAAAACACTTTCTTCAACTCATGTATTTAAAATGGAAAGTTACACGAACAACTTCAAATAATACATCTACATACTTACATATGGTCTCTAACAGTTTTACCTGATAAGTTATGTTAAAATACCGCTAGATGGCTACTAGATTCCAAAAAATAGGTTAACATAGACTAGATATTTCAACATGGGATGTACGTTGCAAATTAATGCGGGAACTGCTATTTATGTTCATTATTTCGTACCCAGTTACCAAAATATAATAAAATCCTCACTATTGGAGTATTTTGTGTGTGGGAATTGACTTTTCGCAATACCATTGCAATAAACCCGAGTTTAGAATCACTAGCTTCACCGGGTATTATTGTCTAACAACACTACAAGATATACTTTATAGACAAAAAACACACGTCCTTACTTTTAAAAACATTTCACCGGTATATACTGGCGATTAAGGTTAGTTACGAAAACGAAGTTTTATTTCTGTTTCGTAACTAATAAAATATGTCTTTTCGCACCTGGTCACAAGGCAACTGTTACAATAATGAAGTTCAAAGCATAATTCTATGTCACATAAAAAGCAAATCTCAGGTTTTTAAAAATATTGTAATGCCATCTAGCGGAATTTGTATGACAACTACCATCTAGGTATCTACAAGGCCCAGCCGGGATCGGCTGACGTGTTCGATCTCTTTAGGCTTCTTAATATACCCAAGCTATGCAATCTGGTATTCGCGGGAAATAAAATAAAAAAATGCTTTTTTTTCGTAGAATATGGATATTTATGCTCATTTTACTAAAAATCCAGAAAAACTATAATTTTCATACAAATTTCATACAATCCAAAGAACGCCAAATTTCCACATTCTGAAAAAAGTTAAGAGTGCATTATTTTTAATTCCCGTCTGGTACAAAGTGGCGTCGAAAGGGAGCATAATAATCGAATGTCACATTATTCAATCAATGGTCAATATTCTAACAATCAAATTCCAAGATAATCAAATGTCATAATGATCAAATATTGTATTGTTATGATCAAACGCCATTCCTCGTTGGATACAAATAGACACCGATGGGAGTGTCACATTTCATATTATAATTAAACTAGAAAGTGGAACTCGATCGCGGAGGAGAAAAAGTCACGACCCCTCTTTTACTTCAACGTAATCGGGTAACAAGTATCCTATAACAATCTGTGGATACCCAGCTACCCGTGTACTAAACATAAATGAAATTCGTTCAACTGATTAGTCGTGATGAATCTACGACACATACTGACATGCAAAACATACAAACAATTTTTTTTCGATTCAGTGACTTTCTAATAGTGTGTTACCGTCATTTTTTTAATATCTTCAATGTACATGCATTACATTTTACAACTTTATAAAAGTAACTAGAAGGTGCCCGAAACTTCGTTCGCGAAGGAGAGAAAGTCATAACCCGTCGTTTTTTCTTTAGCGTAGTCGGGTAAAAGTAACCTATAACCATCTGGAGATACCCAGCTACCCGTGTACCAAAAATTGTGGAAATCTGTTTAGCCGATTTTACGTGATGAAGCCACAACGACACATCAAAGCATACAAAAAAAATATTATTCGTTTTAGTGACCTCCAAAAAGTCCGTAGCAATCATTTTTTGGAAAATATCTTCAATGTACAGATATTTAATATTTACAACTTTATAATAATAATAATATCATTAATTTCGAAAGTCATGGCTTCATATCACAACACAATACATCAAATTTAAATTATACATAACAATGAAATACAGATTATATTAAATTAAATTAAATAGAATTTACAATACAATATTATATGTCACTGTTAGTAAATGTCTTACATCTAAACTGTTAGTTATTATTGCCTATAATATGGAGCGCACTACAATTATTAATATAGGCTCCATCTAACCTGCCTGCAAACATGGCTAGGATGCTGTTGGTACTGACCCGCACCCTGTTAAGCAGCGAGGTTGCGCATGATCGCCGAGAAGCTGTCAACGTCTGCGAACATTGCAGACGCGCTGCAGTAGCGAGGCAGCCCCATCAGCACCCTAAACGCATTGTTACCTATATTGCACGCGCAAGGCGCTGTACTGTTTTAACGTGTAATTCATTCACAGAGTACTCGTATAAAAAGATGTGCAAAATGCTCTGAAGAGTGTCACCTTTACGACTGTTGAGCTCCGTGCGAACCTGCGGACAATCATGTTCGCTCTAACAGCCAGCGCCCTGCGCTCCCTTTCGATGTCGGCACCATCTTTGAGGTCGGAGGTAATAAAATGCCCCAGATACTTAAATTGGCTGACTCGCTTTAGGGCACTCCCATTCAGTTTCAAAACTGGAACATTCGATGGACATTTCCCCCCGACTCCAAACACCATCAGCTCAGTCTTCGCGGAGTTGTACTTAAGCCCATGAGAGCTAGCATATCGCTCACAGATTGCTAGAAGCTTAGCGAGACCACAAGGAGACGCTCAGCAGCACCATATCATCCGCGTAACTAATGTTGTTAAGGCAGACGCCTTCCACGTGGTAACCAACATGTGTACTGCTGAGTTCGCCAATTAGCGCGTTGACGTATATGTTGAAGAGCTTCGGTGAAGTTAACCCCCCCTGCCTCACCCCACAATAATATAGTATAGAAGATGTCAATGCCATTGTACACATATAAAAAAACTTTTGTCGTCATTTTAGATCCAATAATGTTTTAGAATTTTCAATATAGTCATTAGGTTAGGTTCGTTTTATAACGATTCTAAAAATATATATATAATGTCTTATGCGTTTACTGAATACAGTCTATTTTTTCCACTTGCGCAACTACTCAACGGAGAGTTCGCAATTCAGCGATACTACCCTTATTTATCTTTCTTTGCAAGTTATTGCTTTATATTATTTTTTGTGTGTGAAGTAAAAATGTATTTTATTATGTTGATTGAATTTCGAACGATTGGTTATGATTTCATGCGACCCGATATGGATCTGTCGCCTTGTATAAGCCAAGTCTCCTCAAACTCGCCCTCACCCGAGGTTATGACACTTGATCGTTATGACATTTGATCATTATGGCAATAAGCCAATGTGAAACTTCCCAAACCAGACATCGAAAATTGACTGCAGGCATCATGCTAGAGTGTCATATCATATATGTGGAAAAAATCAACCAAAATGTTCGGATTAATGTCAACAATATTAACAATGATTCATCGTAGAAATTGGAATTTTCCACATCCATAGCGCAATGCCTGCGCTGAAAATGATAGAAAATTTTCGATATCTGATTATGACATTTGATAATGATACAAGCAAATAGGACCCGATATCAAGTTAACTGTCTCCTCAAACTCAACCTCACTCGTCGTTGTTTGCCGACTGATTTTAGGGCAATTTATCAGTATGATAATCGATCATTATGACATTTGATCATTATGGCATTTCTACATTATGAAACGTAATCATTATGACATTTGATCATTATGTGCCCCGACAGCTCACTCGCGGACTATATTCCCTCTATGCTAGTACTATAGTAGTTGGCCTTGAAGGGCCCCATTATGTTCAGGCCGAAATACTTGGTCTGCTCATCCGGCAATTCGGTGAGGTGTGCGACTAACGTGGGCACGTAAGCTTGCGACGTATTACTATCACAATGACAAAATGATCTGATGTAACTGTTTGATATAAACTCGTTGCTCATAACAATTCACAATAAGTAAGTAGAGAACATTACGTTAGGTTAGTTTTACTACAATTTTGAATAATTAACTATTAGTTTGACAACTAATTTTAGGGCAATTTATAATGATGATAACCGATCATTATGATAATTTATTATTATGACATTTGATCATTATGACAATGGATTATTATGACATTTGATCATTATGACAGTTACGTTATGAATCGGAACCATTATGACATTTGATCATTATGTGGACCGACAGCTCACTCGCGGACTATTTTCCCTCTATGCTAGTATCTATAGTAATTGGGCTTGAACGGGCCCACCTTGTTCAGACCTAGATACTTGGCCTGCTCGTCGGTAAGCTCGGTGAGGTGCGCGTCGAACGTGGGCAGGTGTAAACTCGCGACGTATTCGTCCATTTTCTTTGGTAAAAGGTACACGTCCGCCTGGAAAAATAAGCTAAAATTAATATTATGTTCATGTTATCAATGTATATTATAAAGTTGTAAAAATGAAAAAAACAACTGATACGGATTATTTGAAGGTCACCGCATTGAAAAATATGATTGTATGCATAATGTTCCGTTACTATGTAGATCAAGAATACGGACGGGTTTTTATAAATTCACCATTGCAAGTGATATGAAAGTAGGAGGTATATGAGACGAGAGAAACAGCTTAATAATGCCGATTGAACGGCCTCGTCTGACATGTCTCATCTAGTTCCAAGTTTGAGGTGCGTTTTACAGCTCTACCAGCGCCTGCGTGTTGGTGATGACAGCCACCTCGATCGACGGCGAACACAGGTTTCCACAGTTATCTCATTATTGCGGCGTAGAAGGGTAGTCTCACCTTGTACCGGTGTTGAGGCGCGTTATATAACTCGATGAGCGCCAGCGCCTGCGTGGCGGCGGTCACGGACACCACGAACGACGGCAGAGACGAGCAGCACAGGTTCGCCAGCCTGCCTTCCGCTAACAACACTATGCGTTTCCCATTCGGCCAGATTATGTGATCCACCTGGGAAAGAAAAAACAGTTACTAAACTCTATTGCCCTCTTCATGGTTAGTGGACTTTTTCTAAATGGATCCCTTAAATAGGCTTGTGTCCTAAAAAAATGTAATTAGTCCGTCAGTTACATTATCAGAAAAAAATGGAAACGTATTTTGTCTTTTGTAAATTGAACAAAAAAATACGAAGATATAGCCCGTTCAAGTTCCCCGCGACGTGGGGGGGGGGGGGGAGGAGTGTTGGAGTGGCCCATGTTGCACACCACGCAGCCGTTCTTCATGCGCTCCATGTGTCTAGTAGACGATTAGACTGGTAATGACGACCCACCTGGCTGCGCACGCGCTCCCACAGCAGGTCGGGCGTGCGCAGCGCGTGCACGTCCACCTCGGTGTTGGAGTGGCCCATGTTGCACACCACGCAGCCGTTCTTCATGCGCTCCATGTGTCTAGTAGACGATTAGACTGGTAATGACGACCCACCTGGCTGCGCACGCGCTCCCACAGCAGGTCGGGCGTGCGCAGCGCGTGCACGTCCACCTCGGTGTTGGAGTGGCCCATGTTGCACACCACGCAGCCGTTCTTCATGCGCTCCATATGCTCGCGTGTCACCACGCCCTTGTTGCCCGTCGCCGTGATCACGATGTCCACTTGTCTTATCACCTGACACCATGAAGACAATCAGATAATCTATACTATTATTTAATACCGTTACTTTCGCGATATCCACTAGGATCACCTGACCTGATCACCCAGGTGATCGTATTGGACGAATATGTCCTCTGAGATCACCCAGGTGATCTTATTGGACGCTATATCCTGCACGATCCCCTGGGTGATTTTAGTGGACAGAATTATATCCAATAGGATACCCCTGAAAGTAAAATTAATTTGCAAGTGATTCTAGTGGACGAACTTATCCAGTAAGATCACCCAGGTGATCGGGCAGGATATAGCGTCCAATAAGATCACCTGGGTGATCAGGTCAGGTGATCCAAGTGGATATCGCGGTTACTTTGACATAGTCCCATGGTGGATTAGGGTTCCAATTGGTTGACTGTGTACATGTTTACCACGCCTCCCACTATGTGCATGTAAAAATAATCTAAGCTATTATTATATAGTTGTAATAAAAAAAAAATCTGTACATTGAAGATATTTTCAAAAAATCTATTGTACCGGACTATTTACTTTCTGAATCGAAAAAAAATCTGAATTTTTTGTATGTTTGTATATATCATTGGGCTAGATCGGCTAAACGGATTTCAAATATTTTTAGTACACAGGTCTTTCTACCCGACTACGCTGAAAAATTACATAAAAACGTCTTAATTTAAAAATGAAATTGTTCTCATACTGTAAATAAAGACTTGAGTTCTTAAATATCTGAAATGACCTCTATTTTAACTAAGATCGTAGTTATAAAATTGTACGCTAGAATTGAAGAAAAGTAAATTTCAAAAACACGACATACCTCATTTATTTTGACAACCCTAAAGCCATCCATGGCGGCTTGTAGCGCACAAATCGGGTCGATTTCTGTCACGTACACCTGCCAAAACATCTAGTTATTAACGATTTTGGTATATGTACACTAACTCGCAAGCCTTTTCTTTAAAGAGCGAGTATTTTTTAAGAAAAGTTACAAAAACTGGTTTTTTGTTGTAAAAATAACAAAGTTTGATGGCGTTTATCTTGGTTTCGGTGGCTCGTGAAGATAAACTGAAACATTATATTGGTAGAGACGGTAGCTGTCAACATGATGACTTGATGAGACATAATTTACAACACGGAAAAGCGAAAAGCTACGGATCGAAGGTCATTCAGAGCTGTAAGCCCCTTAACTGAGATGTTGGTTCAGTAAACATCTTGCTGAATTTAGCATTCTTAATTATTTAAGGACCTAATTGAGGAAAGTGGCATTTAATAAGCATACGTCGTTATCGCGGGTACAAAAACGATTTGACAGTACAGAAAGATTATGAAAAACAAGCAATAACAGACGCGAAACTCATTTTGAGGAACATCTATGCCTACTCCTACGAGTTTAAAATGTATCACACATTAGATATTTCTAATACCCAACCTCCATACTTGACTTGAGTACCAATACAACTTAAATAGATTAACTATGCAGTCGCAATGCAAACTCTTTAATATTTTTTCCTATTTGACATTGTCATTTGTTAGTAAGTACATTATCGATTATCCGTACTGATAACTGTGTGTAATATATTTATTGCAGAGTGCTTTTAAAATGCCGCGAAGGAAAAAAACGTGTGATGAATTTGTGGAGTTGTGGACAAAGGATTATCCTGAATTACAGGCTCGCGATACAAAATTATATTGCACTAAGTGCAATGTTAGTTTCCCCCAGAGAAAAGCTTCTATGGAACGACATTTCAACTCGGAAAAGCATACATCCGTCAAAAAAGATTTTAGGATGGTATTGACCAAATTTATGGTAAGCTGTAATATACTATGGTCTCAGTTAGAAAATCCCATATTCAAAAATTTTATAAATAACTGCGTCTCTGAAAAGTTCGAAAAAACTGTGGAGGTCCCTTCGGAATGTTTGTTGAGACAGAATTACGCAAGCCAAATATACGACGAACAAATGCAAAAAATTAAAAAGGAGTTAGAAAATGCTTTTATTTATGTGAGTGTTGATGAAACAACAGATGCCAGGGGTCGTCAAATTGCTAATGTGATAGTCGGTGCATTGCTTGAAGATGCAGTCGGAACTCCACATGTATTTTCAAGAAAAAAATTGGAACAAACTAACGATATAAGTATAACGGATACCGTCAAAAATGCACTGGATAATTTGTGGGGTCCCGAACACAATAAACATGAGAAAGTGTTGTTATTATTAACTGATGGTGTAGGGTACATGCAAAAAGCGGGTAGAACATTGAAAAAAAATTACCCGAACCTTCTCCATGTTTGGCTCATGGTCTTAACAGAGTTGCTGATCAAGTTCGCGTTCTTTTTCCAGAAGTGAATAAATTAATATCGAATGTAAAAAAAGTTTTTCGAAAATCGCAAAAAGAATAAAAACATTTAAAGAAATGGTTAATGGAATACCCTTACCTCCAAATCCAACGATTATTCGTTGGGGAACGTGGATTGAGGCTGCGACATACTATAACAAGTATTCCGAGGAAATAAAAGGCGTTGTGGACACATTTCGTGATTCTGACGCAGGATGTATCACAAAGGCAAAAAAGCATTTTGCAGTGTGAAAATTCGGAATGATTTAAATTTTATAGCGAAATATCTTCAGGTACTTCCAGACGCTATAAACAAATTGCAGTGCCCGAATCTATCTCTCAGTGAAAGTTTAGCCATCGTTTAAAAAACATACAAGCATATATCGATATTAAATTTGAGTGCTAATGGAAAAAGAATATTTAAAAAGCTGAAACATGTCTTGAAGAAAAATACTGGATTTAACATAATAAAAAAAATTAATGAATTGATACAAGGGAAGGAGATAATACTTGAATCATCATAACGAGTTTATCACACTACTCGAGATTATTCCCATCGTTTCAAGTATGCACCTACAACAACAGTTGATGTTGAAAGATCATTTAGTCAATTAAAATGGATATTTACTGCTAGACGCCGCAAATTGACTGTGGAAAATTTAGAAAAAATCTTTGTAATCTATTACCAAATAATAGATGTGAAAAATACACGTTAGTAAAAATTACACACGTCGTTTTCTTATTTTTTAAATAGACTTTCTTCTAAGTAGGTAAGCGTTTAATTAGTAGACGATAACAGTTATCTTCACACAAGTACGTATATATTGTTAAAATTGTTAAAAAAGACTTTAAAAGATAATTAAATTTACTTATTTCCTATGTATAAACTTGTTAACTAAACAGATGGAAACATATGACAGCAGTTTAAACCCATACCCCTTTGCGGCTGTATTTTTTATTGATCTTTTCTAGAGAAAAGTCTCCACATGTAAAGAGCTTCTTAGATGTTTAGTAGCTGTAGGCAGAATACGTCCGTTTCTACCAAATAGACATTCTGTTTTAACTGCTCTTTATCTGATTGGTAATTGTACCCGCGATAACGACGTATGTTAATAAGGTGTTAAATTTAAATAAAACATTTTAACACATTCATGCCGCTGACGCATATATGCGTTGAACTCCATACAAATTTGTTCCTAGGCCACGCCCCCTGGCAGTGAATGCCTTAAACGGATTATTATATGTCGCGTATATAATCTAATTGCAGCTCTCATTTGTATTGTTTTCATTAAATTAGTGATAATCGAGGAAACATAAGAAAATAATAGCCCCGATGCATAAGTTTTCGTCTCGGATAGCACTTTTATGAGCAGAAGAAATTCATAGTTATTTTTTTCGTAACTCTTTCGGTTACGAAATCAACACGCGTAAAAAGGGCCATTATTAGCGAAAGCCACACGGCATAGATTGTGCTGACAGTTCTGCTTCCGAGTCAAGAAGTGCAGTTGGAGACCACACTTTGACTTGGACAATAGTCTTTAAAAGCCCTTTTTTCTAGCCTTATACAATTTATATTAAACAATGAAAATAAACTACTATATTAAACATTATTATAAATATCAAAATATGTGATAGTTGTTTAACACTGAACGAACTCTTCTGCATCGGGGCTAGTATTAAGTTGCTAAGGTTTTTGATATAAGCGATGAAAAATCGAACAAATATTAATTACAGTATGACCTTAAATTTTATAGGAGTTATCATTAGCATAAAAAAGTTAACTTACCACACAACCCAGCGCTTTCAGCGCTTGACAGCAACCCTTCCCGACCTCCCCGTACCCGCAGACGACGGATTGCTTCCCTCCGAACATCAGATCCGTACTTCTTTTTAAGGCGTCGATTATGCTTTCCCTGAAATATAAAATAAGGTTGAAAAGTCATCTATACATATAAAACAGTTTCGTCACAGAGATAATGATTGTCAGGCAACGCATAGCCTAAACCAGTGATTATGGAGTGTGGAAAACAAAGGAGAACAATCTCTAAATATATATATATTCTTAGCTGCATCTCCAACCTTCACACCTCCGCCTAGCCCATGACGCGAGTCATCGAATTTATATAAGACGTCGCGCAACGGGACCCCAGACCCCATTCCCTAACTTGGTAGCGCGAGACCTGCATACTCTTTCTGTACTCTACAACCCCCATTTCAATTGTCAATTAGTTTACTCCTATTTTAATTAAATTTTCCTTTTATTGTTTCTTTTTCTTTTAAATCACTAAAATCAGAAGTGGGATTCGAATTTTGTTTTCCCATTTAATAAAAAATGTGAGCGCATTATCCATGTTGCAGAGATGAAGGTGCTAAGGTAAGGTGGATGTTCGGCGTTACCAGGCTGTATAAGATCCGCAATGAATATGTGCGAGATAGCCCGGGAGTCCGTGACATCGCCGATAAGCTGCTGGAAAGCAGGATGAGGTGGTATGGACATGTCAAGAGGAGGCCACCCGATTACGTCGGCAACGATGTGTTCGATTTGTCTGTCTCCGGAAAAAGAGCTAGAGGGAGACCTAAAACCACCTGGACACATGTGTTGCTGACATATATAAGAGAACGCGATGTTTCCGAAGACGACGGGATAGGGCGAGGTCGAGGAGGAAGATACGGAAGGCTGACCACACCACCACACCATGGATACATAGTCGGGAAGAGAGAGAAAGAGAGAGAGAGAAAGAAATAAAACTTAAAAACTAAACTTAGAGAGAGTAAAGGGGCTATAAAGACTTAAAGAGCCTAAGACGATAGGGGGTGAACTAAGAATCCCGCGCTTGAACCCCAGCTGTCGCTATCAAAAGGCGTTCAATTGGTGGCCCCACTGTAGCACGTGCATATAATAAATAGGTAACCATAAAAATGCCAAAAACATCCACAATGATGCAAGATAAATCATTTTGAACACTGATGACTGAGCGTTTCTAGTGGCCAGTACCACAAATGCATATAGGACCTCGAAATACTTTAGACTTAGAACTTTTCAGCCGCCCCTCGTAAAATGCAACTCACCGGCAGGAGTAGAGATTGTCGAATTTGGTCTTAGTGACAGAGTCGTTGACATTCATGGCAGGAACGCATAGTTTCCCGGCTTTGCTTAGCTGGTATAGTCTGTGGACGCCCGTCACGCTCTCTTCTACGATACCTGAAAGAGACAGAAATTGAAGTTAATTTATTGAAGTCAATAGCCGTGGCGTCTCCACCATCGTTCAGGATTAAGTTGGGCTGTCATGAGGCACTAGGAGTGCAGCATTTATCAAACTTCCAAATTTTTATATCGAAGCAGAAACGTCTGGTACTACATTTACTCCCTACCTTTGATCTGCTTGAAGGATGCCGCGTGCTTCCTCAGCATGAGGTGCGTGGCGTCTCCAGCATCCAGGATCATGAGCCCAGGAGCACTAATACACCACCAGGACAACCTTCCCTGGTACTTCTGTTGTTGCTCCCTACCTTTGATCTGCTTGAAGACTGGCGCGGGATTCTTCAGCATATGAGGTCTCCATTATCCAGGATCATGAGCCCAGGACCTTTGATACACTAAGTTACCAGGACACCTCTTCCCTGGTACTCCATCTGTTGTACCCAACCTTTGCTCAGCTTGAAGACTGCCGCGTGTTTCTTCAGAATGAGCATGAGGTCTCCATTATCTAGGATCATGAGCCCAGGAGCACTAATACACCACCCGGACAACCTTCCCTGGTACTTCTGTTGTTGCTCCCTACCTTTGATCTGCTTGAAGACTGGCGCGGGTTTCTTCAGCATATGAGGTCTCCATTATCCAGGATCATGAGCCCAGAAGCACTGATACACTAAGTTACCACGACACCTCGTCCCTGGTACTCTATCTGTTGTTCCCTACCTTTGCTCAGCTTGAAGACTGCCACGTGATTCTTCAGCGTGAGCAGGAGCGTCTCCATTATCCAGGATCATGAGCCCAGGAGCACTGATACACTAAGTTACCACGACACCTCGTCCCTGGTACTCTATCTGTTGTTCCCAAACTTTGCTCAGCTTGAAGACTGCCACGTGATTCTTCAGCGTGAGCAGGAGCGTCTCCATTATCCAGGATCATGAGCCCAGGAGCACTGCTACACTAAGTTACCACGACATCTCTTCCCTGGTACTCTATCTGTTGTTCCCTACCTTTGCTCAGCTTGAAGAATGCCGCGTGTTTCTTCAACATGAGCAAGAGGTCTCCATTATCCAGGATCATGAGCCCAGGAGCACTGATACACTGAGTTACCACGACACCTCTTCCCTGGTACTCAATCTGTTGCTCCCTACCTTTGCTCAGCTTGAAGACTGCCGCACGTTTCTTTAGAATGAGCACGAGCGTTTCTATTATCCAGGAACATGAGCCCAGGAGCACTGATACAATAAGTTACCTTAGTACCCCATCTGTAGTTCCCTACCTTTGTTCGCTTGAAAGCTGCCGCGTGCTTCTTCAACATAAGCATGGGGGTCTCAATTATCCAGGATTCATGAGCCCAGGAGCACTAAGTTACCAGGACACCTGAAGTGCGTGGCGTCTCCAGCATCCTGGATCATGGGCCCAGGAGCACTCATACACCTCCAGGACAATCTTCCCTGGTTCTTCTGCTGTAGCTCCATACCTTTGCTCTGATTGAAGACTGGCGCGGGTTTCTTCAGCATATGAGGTCTCCATTATCCAGGATCATGAGCCCAGGAGCACTGATACATTAAGTTACCAGGACACCTCTTCCCTGGTACTTCATCTGTAGTTTCCTACCTTTGCTCAGCTTGAAGACTGCCACGTGTTTCTTCAGACTGAGGATGAGGTCTCCATTATTTAGGATCATGAGCCCAGGAGCACTTATATACCACTAGCACAATCTTCCCTGGTACTTCCGCTGTTGCTCCCTACCTTTGATCTGCTTGAAGGCTGCCGCGTGCTTCTTCAGCATGAGGTGCGTGGCGTCTCCACCATCGTCCAGGATCATGTTGGGCTGCCAAGAGGCGCTGGGAGCGCAGCATTGGTCGATGCACCACCAGAATGCTTCTTCGCTCTCACCACGCCAAGCGAATACGGCGAACCCTGAAAATTATAAATTTTCGGTGAATGTTTACAAAAACATTACGAGGTCTGAGAAAAGACAAACCTACTTGTATTAATATTCGGACTACCTACATTGTTATGACAGTAGTTAAAAACTTTGTACGTAATGGCTCTAAGTTATACGATAAAAAGTCTTATAATTTTTAAAAAATAATAATATATAACGAGACACAACAGATGGGCTATTATTCAGTGACATATTTCCCAATTTTTTCTTTAACCTACCTAGGGTAAGGTCAGGTGGGCTAAGGGAAACATAATTTATTTCGTGAGGGGAGAGAATCCATATGTCAGTTTTCAGTATCACATTTACAACGTTTCTCTTACCCCTGTGTTACCCTTACCCCATCAGACCTTATATTTTTCTGAAATAATAACATTTCTGAACTTTTATAAAAAATAATCCTTTCTAACCTGACCCATAGGTTACACGACGAAGTTTTTTGGGTAGAATCCTGAGGTAGGAAATGAAAATTTTTGAAAAATACTTAGGGATGAGATTATTTTTTAGTTCCTATGAAAAATTAAGTAGCACACACGCATGTTTCTCTGCACTATGAATAATATGCAATACTCGTATTAATGACCACAACGTAAACAGCTACGCAAAGGTTGTCTGGAAGACATCACTATTTAGCGATAAGACCTTTGTTTACCTCCATTTAATTGTCACTGCCATGTTTCTTGTATTACTTTGTATTTGAGGTGTGTAATAAATAATATTTACATTGTATTGTAAACAGCATAAATCGAACATTGGCATGGCATAAGTAGTCAATGCTATGGGAATTCAGAACAATGGGATAGCTAGACACGCTGATTGTCTCCCAAACAATGGTCGGTACTACAATTAGGTACACACGTATCTAATCAATCTTAGAAATCATTAGTAATCAAAATAGATTTAACTGTTAAACAAGAAATAAAATGTTATGCGAAATAAATGGAAGAATAAAAAAAAAAACTTATAAACCAACTATATCTTGACTAACATAATTTCTTCCTCGTCTAAAATGTACAAACATCTACTGCTGTACACTTAAGGTCCCTATGTAACTCCACGATTGAAAAAGAGGTAGCGATAACTATAATTTAGCTGCCGGCAACAAGAAAGCCGAAATGGCAGAGGTAGGACCCCAATAAAGGGACAAAGTCAGGTGAAAGTCATCAGAGGCGTCATACCTTTATTATCTAGGACTAAAATACCTGCATGAGCCAACGCGGCGGCGACTTCGTTCTGCGTGCTGTATATATTGCAGGCGGCCCAGCGTACCGTAGCGCCGAGGGCAGCTAACGTCTCGATGAGAACCGCCGTCTGTGCGTTGATGTGTGTACAGCCTACGATCTGTTGAAACACAGGAATCTTTAGGATCATCAAAATTAAAGGTTTATTCCGTTATACTAGTCAGTATGAATCTGACAAATTGGCCCCAGAATTCTCCTCCAGATATTCTTTCCGCCACCATGAGTTTAGTCTATTTTTTACATGTCAGTGTCCACGCCTCACATCCCTACATTAAGAGTGGTCGTATTACTGTCTTGTATATGCGAATTTTTGTACGTTTACTGAGAAGCCTGGAAACCAACACACTGTGCCAGAGTGCCTGATACAAAACGCCCTCCGCTGTAGACACTAGTCCCACCGCCGCCGGCGAGATAGCTAGCAACAATCGACTATTTTCACGCTCAACTAGCTAAATAAACGCACAAAAGATGTAGGCTCCGTGTCAATAAAAGAGATACATATATGATAGAATTCTCGCCGGCAGTGCGAACAGCCAGCGATGAACTTTTAATATATTTGTCTCTTTTACTAACACAGGATCTTTAGTTCGCTTCTTGGACGACAATCGCCGATAGCTAATCGCTTCCACGCCCTTGGTGGGACCAGTGCTGTAGTGCAGCCTTAAGAATAGAAATAAAGTAGAATTACCTTGGCGTCTTTAAGAGGCTTGTCCTCTTTAGCCCTGGCCCGCAACGCCATGATACCCGGCATCTCCTGTTCGGCTATCTCTATCTCCCTCCTTCCGAAGGCATGTTGTTCTACGTTGCGCACGCAGTAGTTCGGATTAGGGGTGCCAGCTGCAATGGCTTTCTCGTGGGGTTGGATGCCTTCATCCTCTTCTGATGACGACCCTGGAGGATTTTGGGATCATTACTTATGATTCAGTCACCAGATAGATCGTATTCACGCTACTGACATATGAATATCTCAGTTGTACAATGGATTTCAACTTGGTGCCCATAGAATGAAATGAAGTAGATTTAAAGACCTATTTAACGACCTAATTCTGAACTCTGTTGGTTTTGGGGCCAAGCTCCATACAATGTTAAACATAGCCCTTTATACACTTTTTTTTTACTACCTATTTCTATATTCTACTACCTATGCAAATATTGCGAATAAATTTTCCGTACACCTTATAGCATTTAAACCCTATTTGGTTACCTATTTGTCAGTTATCTTCAAGTATGTTTGTTTCTATAAGTACAATCGCTAATATCATTGAATTTTCGTTAGCAGATCTTTTTTTATATTCTTGGAGTAAATACCAATCAAATGTCAAATGTGTCGAAGTTACGATGTCTATTGTTATTTTCCTACATTGTTACAAACAAAAGAAGATGCCAGCAAACAGCGGCGTCGGTTTTCGATTTATTATAATGACATTTTAAAAATCTAAATACATAGCCCGGTATGGAATACCGAGGCTTTTTTACATACTAAAACTGTGAAATAATCACTACGCTTTATTTAAAATAAAATAATATGTATTTAATTATTTAAGATAAAAAGTAATACGACATTGTCAGTGGAGATAGATGGCCTTAAGTTCAAGAAAAGTAGTTGTGAGCTACAATATTTATGGCATTTGCTGCAAGAAACTTGTCGTCGGCACATGCTTCTTTTTTCTATTTCAGGTTTTTGTTTCACAGCCATTGCTTGGAAACTTGCCGCAGTGGGGGACTACGAACGTTTTTGTTATAGTATTTAATACAATCGAAAACTTCCGCTTTATGGGGCTCAAAGCGAAAATGTATGATTTATTCTTTATCTAGTCGCTGAAATGGCCAAAATAACTTTCAAAACACGGATTATATGTTTCTGCTTCTATTTAACACTTTCTTGCATTTGGAAATTGAAATTTATTTTTATATATTTAACTATGGATTTCTACAGAAAATTGCGTATCTCTCGACAAATCTCTTAAGAGACTGAAGACTATGCTATTCATTATAAAAAGACCTAACTCGATAAGCAAGCCTTTTTTTAAAAACGTGTAAAGAAAAGTTGCGAAAACTGGTTTTTAGTCGTAACCGTAACGAAATATGTTATTTAACGAAGTTTGGTGGCGGTTATCTTAGTTTCGGTGACTCGTGAAGATAAATTGATTGGTAAAGACGGTCGCTGTCAACGTGATGAGACATATACAACCGAAAAGCGATGAGCTACGGATCGAAGGTATCCCTGCATGCAGCAGATACTGCGGTATTTTAGACCGTAGTTTCCGAATAAGTTTCGGAGATTTTTGTTTTGAAGCCATTTCTTGCAAACTTGCCTCAGTTGGGGTTTATGCCTGAGATCGGAATAAGTAGTGCCTCTTTACCTAAACTTCGCAGGAGGATATAATTAAGAGTGGTTATGACGACCAATACTAATGAATTATTTTTATTGAATGCGGGAATTCCCGGATGAGTTATATGCTTAATACACATAAATTCACTCACATCACTTGAGGAAGTCAGCTTCTGCAATTTTTATTGCTAAACCGAGGTTTAGAACACCTAACAACTTGGGATGCCATACGTAATACATTCCTCTCTGCCAAAGTACTTGCGAAATCTCCCGTTAGTTTATACGGTAAATTGTCAGTGTGTGGGTGTTTTTTGTTTGTAGGTAATTTCTTTTAATTGTGTGCGTTTGTAGATAACTATAGAAAATTAAAAAAATTATAAACCCTACACAAATGAACATAACAACAAAATTTGGAGGTCCTAGCTTCAATATTGGCTGATATCCGGTCACTTGTTCCACTAAAAGCTGAATATCTTGGAGACGATTGCTCCGATTTTCATCAAACGAAGCTAACAACACTCGGGATAAAATTATCTATGACACAAAAAAATCGTACTCAAATCGGTTCATCCGCATGGGCGCTATGATGCCACAGACAGATACACAGAGTCATAGACACGTTAAACTTGTAACACCCCTCGTTTTTGTGGGGGGTTAAAAATAAATATTTCCGTAGTGTGCTGTACGTGTTTACCTCACCCCCCGCTAAAAATGCTTGTCATCTCCATTAGTTAAATGCTCTAAGATACGGACACGCTACTAACCACTGACTTGCTTTTGGTAACTGTAGTTACCAGTACAACCATTTTAATTTTAATTATAAATAGAATTCAATCCTAAATGCAAGCAAGTCAGTGGCTAACTACTAACTCGAAGAGTTGCTTTAATTAAGTTTTTTACCTATATGTTGGATAGAAAAGAAAAGTAATGAAGAAGTTTTGAATAGTTAATGAAAAAAGATCTTTATCGAAAATTATTGAGAACAGTGTGCCTACCATGAGCTGAGTTTACGATCGGCGCTAGCGAGTATCTCGTATCGAGAGTCAGTGCACCTCTCTCAGTGCGAAAGAGATAGACCGTCACCCAGCTCTCGATTCTCGCTCGTGCCGAACTCATGGTAGGCAAACAGGAGAGGAAAAATGTTAGTTCATCTCTTACGTCACGATAATTACATTAGAACTATTATAGAAGGAAAAATAGAAGGGAAAAGGAAAAGGGGAAGACCAAGAAGGGCATATATGGAGCAAATAAAATAAAAATAAATGTTTCATATAAAGAAGTAAAAGAAAAAGCGGAATGTAGAATAAGCTGGAAATTACTCCACCGACAAGAGCCTCGCTCTTAAATATATGATGATGACATACATCTTATTTGAAATGAATTTTGGTGTGTTATTGATTAGACTTACAAACATCACTTCTTCCAGAGATAACAGAGTGTCGCTTCTTCACGGAAGGCTTCGGTTCCTTCAGCTCCTTAGGTTCTTCGGCCACTGTGGCCATACTCGTTATCTTCAGAATACCCTTCTCTGGCATTTAGCTTAAACTCTTCTGGACTACCGAGCGAGAACTAAACACCCTAAAGTCGAATCTAGACACTATCACTACTGATATAACAACTGATTAAATAAATCTAAAATATGCACACGCAAAAATTTCATCCCGTTTCTTCCCTTAATTGCTTTTTTTCCTTCAAATTTTAAATGGCATTATCATGCCATTTAAAAGCCAGTAATCATTATTGAACAAAACAACATTTTTGAATAACCCTACGGCTCATTTGGGTAAAAAAATCCATAGCGGCGAAGATATTATTTACCAAAAGGCGGAAAGAAACGCCAAGGAATGAACGAACCGTGGAAACAGTTGATATCGTGATTTAATTAAATCCAAATATAAAAAACCGGCCAAGGGCATGTTGGACCCATGCTCAGTGAAGAGTTCCGCTATTCATAAGAAAGAATGTAGTACAGATGAAAAATACGATACGAAAAAGGGCACTAGCAAAAGAGCGTATCTCCACGGAACTTACGTCCTTTTGCTGAGAAGCGCAGTTTTTCGGCAATAACTGAAAACATATATCTGATCATGTTCAGAATCAGATTTTTTTTATTTGTTATACATAGATATAATAAGGCTTGTGGTATAGGTACTAAACGACGATATATTTATTAAATATATTTATATTTACTTACATACATAGAAAACATACAAGACTCAGGAACAAATATTTATGCTCATCAGCTCATCACACAAATATTTGCCCATATCGGTAATTGAACCCAGGACCTTCAGCTTCGCAGGCAACGTTACTCCCACTGAGCCAAACCGGTCGTCGTTTTTTAAGAAGCGATGTTAATTCTGTCTTAAACTGGCGAATATCGAGGATTTTAAGTGAATCTGACAAGAATTTGAATCTAGATACTATACTTCTCATCATAGCCGTGTTACTTCCTTTTAAGCTCCTTAGATTTGTGTTGAAATCAATTTTCGTTAAAAGTATTTATTAAGCTTTATCTTTGTAATTTTTTAAATGTTTTTTAGACATAAGGATTAGAAAATAGAGGGAGGGACACAATTTATGATACTTTCGAAGCGATTATTTCCGAAAATATTCACAAAATCAAAGAATTTATTTACAAAGAACCGTCGAAATATGTGCCGTTTCGGTTACACGTATGTTAGTTAATAGAATATTCGGTAAACTTAAGTTTTTGATGATTAATAGCACTGAACCCTGTTGGGCGCATACGAGTGAGATACGTACGTCATGTAAAATTTATTTTTTTATAAATTGCGATTTTAGCTTAAAGCAAATCTATATTGCTATAGGTATGAGAAAGGGTCTGCCAGCTTGAGAGGTTAAAATAGAAATACCGGAACTGTCGTACCGGGATGTCACGAGATTTGGTATTATGGTGTATTTGGTATTATAGGCAAATAGGGGTTTATATCACAACACTAACAATAATATTTACCTCTACGTTCCCACATAGTCCCACGGTCACAGTCTCACTGACCAACCGGCACAGAACAGCAGTGCTAAATCGGTCGCCAGTATTTGTGGTATACCGTTAAACTGTTAATGCTCTGAACGCATGGACGGCATTATGCATCTGTGTAAGTATGGATGGGCTTATGCAAAAGGGAATGTACATGATTTTCTTTTTTGCTTTATTAAAAGCTCATTCATGTAACAAACAGTAGAAAAAAATATTTTTCAAATAACTATAAAAATAACCAAGATATAAGCCATCAAACATTTCATTCTATCTCTTTCTAGCATAACGGAATTTAATATGGAGTTGATATGGCCGGAGTGGACTATGACGTAACAGTACATGCCGGACTTCTCTGTCAAATCGCCGTTTAATTAGCAGTTTAAAATGCCTATATCATGCGTATTTCTTGGCCGAATTTAATTTCATTTTTTGAAATCGTTTTTACGGTATTTTCATATTTTGTTAAGAAAAGCGATAAAAAAAATCATGCATGTACCCTAATGCACAGACCGCATCACAACCCGCATTACATGGATCGAAAAATTTACCAACCCGGAGCTGTCAATCAATTATCACATCACAAAAAATGATTACAAATTCCACAGAAAGCCGGATGGTCGTGGTCGCTATTACAGATTGCCGATTTTGTCGTGAACTATATTTTCGCTTAAAAACTGTGCGGAGGTCATGTATTTTAAACATTTTTGAAAGTCCATAACTATATTTCAATTTGTTATACACCTCGGCGACAACAAAATAAAGCAAATAAGTTTAAATCTAGCGCCGGAATGGCGGTTGACAACAGCCATTGTGCGTATACACTACACTCTAATATTTCCCCAACAATATCGTGGGGAGCTTAGGTGGGCTATAATCCACCGCATGTCGTTATAGGTTATTCCCACCTGTTACCACCAACTTCTTAGCAGTGGTAACAGCCGGGATTTTTTATGCATCTGTTACCAGGTGGTAACACTGGTAACTACTGGGAACAAAATTCCCAACTGTTACCACTAAAGTGATTGGTGCTATTGATGTTGGAGGTAACAGTTGGGAATTTTATTTCCAGTAGTTACCACTGGTAACAGATAGGGGGAAGATTCCAGCTGTTACCACTGATAACAAGTTGGTGGTAACAGGTAGGAATAACCTGTCGTTATCGTCAAATATATAAGCGGCTCCATCCATTTTCATATATTTAGCTTCCCTATAGTGCTGATAATGAATAATGGATTGTATTCATATAATTGTACTGTGTGTTTTAATAAACAACTTTATAAAATGTCTATGACACCAAAAATATTTAAAAAGCTTTCTGAGGAACTAAAATTGGAAACAACAAACACTTTTAAATATTAAACTCCCGTGACCATGGAAAGCTGGAAAGCTTCCGAAACGTCGGGAACTAAAATGAGATAATATACGCGATATAATCCGTTAAATTGTTTTATTTCAACTTTTAAATATTCATTAAGAAATTATTTAATAGAAAAATGTTTTGTATATTTAAATTATCCTTGACATCCTTTTATTTTAGTGTTATTATATTTTAATATCGTCAAGTAGGTTCTAGATCTAAAGGGTCTTTGCCCAGCAGTGGGACACTCCTATAGGCTATCCAAAAAAAAGGTTAAATCTAGACACGCGGTAGCGTGTCAAGCCAAGTTCAAGCAAAGGAACTGGCTACCAGCGCCGAGTGTATTATTACACGAACCACTTGGTGCCATTTTAATTCTGAAAAAAACTGGCCAAGTCAAATCTAACCTACTTTAAGATCTCACATTTTTAAATAACAGCAATTGTTATAGGTATCCAATAAAGCAAAGAAATAGAGTTTAATATTTGTTCATAATGTTATTTTGTTCCCATAAATACATATTTGAATTTTGCATAGAACTTGGCACTCATTTTGATCTCCATTCTTTTTGCGGCGAAGCCCACAGCCAAGCATAATTTTTGTATTGAACTTGGCTCTCCTTTTTTACATTTATGTTTTTGGTGGGATTTTATTTATTCGATATGATAAATCACTGCATACTTGCCACCTGTCACCTTATCTTATCTATGTATGACGAAATAAATGAATTTGAGTTTGAATTTGAACCTTATTTTTCAAACTAGAAAATGCACACGTTCAAAACCTTCACCGCAGAACAAAAACGTGAACACACCATCAACCGAGCTTTGACTCGAACGAGACTATACATAGATCGATCAATGGCATAAATAATGCAAGCGGTTGCATAAAGCCGTCCGCTTTGTCAGGATAGCTTTCGCATTCGTGGGTAATTCTATAAGACATAGAACAAACGACGGCATAAATAATGCAGTCGATTGCATAACGCCGTCCATGTTATTAGGTCAGTTTTTGCTTTGTGGATAAGTACGGACAGACTAAATAGCAAGCTTTAAGTATAAAGTTCTTTTATAAGTAATACATATATATAAAAATGACTTTAGTAAGGCTGTTGTACAAGTGTTGTGTTGTGTAAAGTGGCATGATTAATTGGGATATTGACAATTTTTGAGACTTTTTTTCTGTGGTATATACACAGAAAAAAAGTAGTAAGTCGTAGAACGAGCTCTCAATAATAGAAACATTGGTGTTTGACCGTCTTCCGGCTCCATCATCAGATCAGCCCGATGGTGTCATAATATTGTATTGTCACCTAACTTACATTAGTGTGCCAAATTTTAGATCAATCGAAAACCGGGAAGTGGGTCAAAAACTTGCAAGATTTGTTTACATATTTATTGACATAGTTACAGGTGAACCTAATATAAAACTTGTAAAAATTTCACCATTTTTTAAAAATCTTTTTAAATAAGTTTTTGTATTTAACAACGTACTATCAACAACTTCTATTATGATTAGTAAGCACAAACAAGATGTAACGGATATTCAAACGCAAATTTAAAAAAAAAATGGACAACACTAGTGTTAATAAGTCTTCATAGTGACACCCGGATTTGACTCTCATTTTAAAAGTTTTAATTTTTTTATTACTGTATTTGACTTGGATTCATCTAACATTTTTTACTCCTAACGACTTCAGGAATGCGTGATAAAATGATTTTTTTGTATGGTTTAGGGCCGATACAGACGGACTGCATTTGAACTGCAACCCAGCTGCAAAATGGCAGTTCAAGTGTAGTTCTGCTGCAGTTGGTGTAACTGCATCCAAACTGCAAGCCGACTGTGCAGTCCGCTTGCATTTGCCGTACAGTCCTGTCAACCGCACACCGACTGCAAGCTGGCTGCACGGTCGTAATGCAGTTACATTGCAGTTGGAACGACTGCAATATAACTGCATTATAACTGCAATGCCGCCTCTTGCAAAACCCCGGTTATCTATTCAGTTCAATTGATCGATTGGGTAAATACGCGTCTTTTGTTGGTAAAAATGGCTAGTGAGGATGAGGATCGTACGGAGAAAACTACCTAAAGCAAAAGAAGCAGCAATAATATTTCGTCAAATCTCATACTGAAATACGCCTGTACTCTATTCACTTCCACGAGTAACTGGCGGAGCGGAACATAAACACTGCAAACATTATGAGCCGTTCCATTGCAGTCGTATTGCAGTTGCTTCAACTGCAATACGACTGCATTACACCGATGCAGTTACACAAACAGCAGCAGAACTGAACTTGAACTGCCATTTTGCAGCTGGGTTGCAGTTCAAATGCAGTCCGTCTGTATCGGCCCTTAGGGGGCAAACGAGCTGACGGATCGCCTGATGGTAAGCGATCAACGTCGCCCATAGACACCTGCAAGCAACACTAGAGGAGTCACAAGTGCGTTGCCAGCCTTTAAAATCCTTTGTATTCCTCACGAGCAGCCTGTATAAGGCGCGGAACTTGAAAACAATTGAGAGAGTTAATCACACAGATACGTCATAAAATAAACCCCGGCCTTTTATAGGTCAGCCTGCATTGGAAACAGAAATAAATGCACAAGTGCATACACACTGTTTATTAATATTACAGTTCAAGAGTTGCAAGCCAAGTGACAAGCATACAGGGGAGGCTTAGGAATAGGGTTCCGTTAGTACCAATTGGGTACGGAACGCTAAAAACTGTAAAAAAATATTCAAAAAACTCGCCAAGAGCATGTCGGACCATGCTAGTCTTATTTAACTTTATATTTGTACTAAAAGGCGGGCACCTTTTAGTACAAATGCAAAAAAGCAACTTCGTTCGCAAAAAAGAAAAAGGTCATAGCCCTTTTTACTTCAGCGCGGTTGGATAAAAAGTATCCTATAACCATAGGTGGATGCCTACTAAGCCTAGCTACCCGTGTACCATAAATAGTTGAATTCTGTTCAGCCATTTTGGTGTGATGAAACGACACATAAACGTACAAGAAATCAAAAAAATATATTTTTTGTTCAGTGACATAGACAGAATACATTCTTTTTATATAAATAAAATACCTTCAGTGTACAGACATTCATTTTTACAACTTTATAATAGTATAGATGTGTGTTTATTATAGTCTTACGAAAACCTCAGAACTAATCACGTTAGGGGGGGACGGGGACGGGACGTAGTGATCTCACGTGTATTATTTTTTTTTTTGTACCTATTTCTTTTGAGGTATGTTTGCATAACACATTTATATAATGAAAACACGAAAATAAATCCAAGGTCAACTAAATACCATATCATTGTCTTTAAAATTGAAGTAAGTAGTGAAAGAAATTAAAAAAAATACACTTGAGGTTACGTGCGCGGGAGGGTCGCCTAGAACCTCACCAAAATCGCTAAGGAGGGGGCTAAATGTGACCCAAAAAACCTCGTGTGATTTCTGGATGACCACTAAAAGCTTGTCACAAAAATTTAAATTTTTGCCAGAAATTTTTTTCTCTTTAAATTACAGAACTATATGAAAACACTGAAATCAACTCAATCCACGCAGGCATGACAAAAACACAATACCTAGTTGTATTGTGTTCTCTTCTGTTTTCGCGATTATCACTCATTTAAATAAAACAATTTAATTAAACAGATTATATCGCTACCCACGAGCGTGGGATCCAGTAATACATCTCATTAAGGAACAAGCAAGACACAAGACTGCAAAACCTTAATTTCAGACGGTGAAAAAATATATCATACGTGGTTTAGTAGTTTTTTTAGGGTTCCGTACCCAAAGGGTAAAACGGGACCCTATTACTAAGACTTCGCTGTCTGTCTGTCACCAGGCTGTATCTCATGAACCGTGATAGCTAGACAGTTGAAATTTTCACAGATGATGTATTTCTGTTGCCGCTATAACAACAAATACTAAAAACAGTATAATTTTATGACTGTCTGTCTATATCAGTAACCAATATAAAATGTTCGAACACCGCGTACATTTTGCTTAGGACTGGAGATCTGCTAACACTGGATTTTTATAGATACGGCCGTTTGCAGCGTATATTTTGTACGGAACCCTCGGTACGCGCGGCGTTTCTTTCTCTTCAGTAAGCCTCATTGTGTGAAACGCTGGTAGTTTTTAAAAATAAAATAATTAAGTCCTTCCGGCACTGTCTTTACACATTGGGCCCATCTGGCATGTACGTACACCTTTAATTGTTTCCTCAATGTGGGTAGTTTGTAGTTTGCACAAAAAGTAACTTTATCACAATTTTTTTTTCTCACTCTACACCGCGAACACGAAAGCTGTAAAGCTTCCAAAACGTCGAACTCAAATGAGATAATATACGCGACATTATCAGTTTAAATTGTTCTATTTACACAATACAACTGCAAAAGTAATGAAAACAGCTATGGAAAAAGCCAAAGCAGAGGGTTTCAAAGCAGTAAACATCAATGAATCATCGTTGTTTGAATGGTCAATGTTGCATAACCCCGACCCGGCCTTTTATAGGTCAGCCTGCATTGGAAACAGAAATATTGAATGAGAAATATAAATGCACTAATGCATATACTACTCGTTTATTGATACTGCGGTTCTACAGAAAGAGTCCATTCCAAGTTCTCTCGCTCTCATGTTATAAACTGTATTTGAGTGAGCGAGATGTCGCGATACGAACTTCGAATATCGAATTTCAGAGTAGCCCCTCAGACAAACGCGGAGATTTAGTAATATGATTTAGTTGGTACGAGGTTCAATCAACCTTATTCTGTACTTCGTTGTCATGGTTACGTCTCCTTAGTCACTCTTTAAAACTTCGAATTTTAAACGATATAGCAACAAAATAGTTATTTGTTATGCAAGGCTGCAAAGTAAACATGTTATGTGACGCGAGTGCTTGAATCGAAAGCCAAGTAAGCGAAGGAATCTAAAATGGAACCTCGAGCGGAGTAAGTGGTTCAAACAGTGGCGTGCACAGGGTTTTTTGCCAAGGTAGGCAGGTTCATGGTCGTTCAGGGCTTCAGGGTAGGCAGTTTCTGTGTGCCTGTATGGAGCCATGGTTGTTCAGGGTAGGCAGTGCCTTGGTGCCTATATGGACCACACGCCACTGGGTTCAAATATAGATTCCTGAGCGTAACGAGGCTTTCAAGGCACGAGTCCAAATAATTTTGCAGGCGTGCCAAACACACAACTTTTCACCTCACTACAGCGAGGAAAATGTAAGGTAAACTATAAAATTATAATAAACCAATTATTTTTTCATTTAAAACTAGTGACAATGAACCTACGAAACACTCCATAATAAAACAAACAAATGAACATATAAGAAAACATTGCTCACGGCAGTGAGAGAGTGGGATGCCAGCCCACTATTACGAGCGTTGAAGGGGCTATCACAAACCGGTAACCTCAGGGACGGAGTGATCCGATTTGGCGCTGTAAACTGCGCTGAGGGGAAAATATGTTTCTCCTAGCCAACATAGGTCCTTTTTCAAGGTCCCATCTCGTCAGTATGTTAATAGCCTAGATCATTAGCATTGTCTAAGTAACTTTTTCACTATTGTCATTGTCACCTGCGTTACCGGACAGAATAGCAATGAGAAAAAATTGGTCCACCCACGAAACCAGGGAAACTGAAACATGTATTTTAGTCCTTATTGTCATAGTGACAAGAGCGAAAACGTGTTTAATTTTCCCTTACTGTACGCGCACTCTGCGATTACGCGGCGCATCAAATTCGGCGGCCTCAATTCTGAGGCCGTTGACATACCTACATTAGGGTTACCAACTTTTTTTCTATAAAATATAGTATTTTCGAAGCTGTTACGTCTAAAAATATAGTAGATGGCAAAAATAAAATATATAATAGGTATGTGGTTAAATTATTTACTTTTTTTAAATGAATATATTTTGCTGCTCTGCGCCTTAATATTTTTTTAGAAACTATTGACAGCGACAGGTGAATGAAGGAAAAGTGTAAAGCTGCGTTCCGCTTTAAGTAAAATATAGTAGTTTCGCGTAGTATATATATTTTTTCATATAATATTTGATCCCCTAATATAGTAGAATGTTATATTATATAGTAGTGTTGGCAACCCTAACCTAACCATAGACGCGCATCGTGTCTAAGAAGCGAACGACCACTTTTAGAGCGCCTGCGGGCAAGTGGCTGCGGAAATTGCTGGCTGTCGCGGTCACGCGCGATTCTATACTTGTGCTATTGTCTATCCCTGCCACCGCGCAATGTTTCTTCGCTTTGTAACCTGCGCAGTAGCCGCTATCCTGGGTCTAGTTGTGCTGAGCACTGTAAGACAGTGGTTCCTAGCCCGTGGTCTGTGGACCACCATGGCGATGGCGGTCCACAGACCACGCTCGCCGGTGGTTCGTAGGCGCTATAAGTATGACCGCGATTTATATAAATTACTAGCTTCTGCCCGCGACTTCGTCCACCTTAAATTCGTTTATCGCGGATAAGGGTATTTTTCCGGGATAAAAGGTAGCCTAATGTCCTTTCCCGGGACTCAAACTATCTCCAATATACCAAATTTCATCGTTTAAGCGTGAAGAAGTAACAGACAGACAGTCAGACAGTCAGACAGACACACTTTCGCATTTATAATATTATTATAGTATGGATTTAAAACTTGGCAGGCCGTGCAACATCACTTGTCGAGTCTTACACCGCAGACGGTGCATGCATCACCTCGCGACAAGCACCTCCGACGAGTACCTTACCTACATTACACTGTAAGGTGCATCCACACTTGTATCATTTGCTCGTATCCGATCGCTGCGCGCGCTGCTTGGACGCTCACTGTCGGCGCGGCGATCACGCCTCACTTGTCCGATCTAAGTGTGTGATATGCGTAGCAACATGGATTTCGAGCGATCGGATCGCCGCAACGTCCAAACGCGTGACACGCGATCATGCCACGGGACGAAGATCTGATCGGGCAAATGATACAAATGTGGACGCACCTTTATGAGCGCGCGTAGGAACGTGGCAGGACCGAGCAAGGGGAAGTTACCAACCAACAACATCAGAGATGCTGATGAAGTTACAGAAGAAATCCAGGAAGAACTAATTAAAGTACAAAATGTCAAAACTTGTAAAGATGCCTTTGAATTTAAATAACTTGAGAAGTTTTGTTTGTTTTGAGAAATTGCGAAAAAAATGTGTTTTCTCATGGTTTTCTCCACAACTTTTTTGCCTTTATAAAGTTTATTGTTAAATACCCGCGCCACACGGAGCAAGCCGGAGGAAAACATTGCAACCATGGTTTTGCTATAAATTAAATAAAATAACATAAATATGCATGTGATACATGTGTTGTTGCATAACACCGTCCCAGGTGTTTATGGGTCAGACTACATCTGCGCAAACTACGGACAGACCAATACTGGCACAATACTCTTATTACTAGTATTTATCCAGTTCACGCTTGTGCAACTCAAATATTAAGATAAAGGAGCCATCACACCGCTGCTTAAATGGTTTACCCTCATCTGGCAATTAGTATCTATATCTATACTATTATAAAGTTGTACAATTTAAATGTCTGTACCTTAGATATTTTCTAAAAAGTGAGTGATACGGACTATTTGGAGGTCACTGAATCGACTAACATTTTTTTTGGATATTTTTGTATGTTTGTATGTGTCGTTGTGGCTTCATCACGCCAAATCGGCTAAACCGATTTCAACTATTTTTGGTACACGGGTAGCTAGGTATCTCCAGATGGTTATAGGATACTTTTTACCCGACTACGCTAAATAATAAATAATAAAAAAAGAGAGTTATGTTTTTTTGACGAAGTTTGCGGGCACTTTTAGTATATTTATTAACGCTGTCATATTTATAAACTGTTTTGTCATAATCATCATTTGGCATAATGCACATTTTTACGTAAACTTTTCAGGATTGTTATATAACAAACCTAACCTAACCTAACCTAATGCATTTAACAGGATGAAGCCATAAAAAGTCCTGACAAGTTCTACAGTTTCAGAAAAAATGCATTATGCCAAATTATGATTATACAAAAAAGTTTATAGCCGGTGTTTAAAAAATTGACATTAAAATATCTTGACTGCAATTATTTTTCATTTTTTTATGCTAGGGGGCAATCGAGCAGACGGATCGCCTGATGGTAAGCGATCACCGTCGCCCATAGACACTTGCAACACCAGAGGAGTCAAAAGTGCGTTGCCGGCCTTTCAGGAGTACGCTCTTTTCTTGAACGCTTGAAGGTCGCATCGGTCCGGAAATACTGCCGGCGACAATTTATTCCACAGTTCAGTCGTGCGAGGCAGGAAATTTGTAGCAAAACGTACGGTAGACTGCCAACCGTCTAGATATGTGGTGAGGATGGAAATATTGTCGCGTAAGGACGTTGGCGGAAAGTGGCGGAATTTTATTACATGGTATTCATGATTTTTTTTTATCTATGTATTGTCTCATCTATACATTGAAGATACTATCAAAACTACCCGTGTACCAAAAATAGGTGAAATCCGTTAAGCCGTTTTGCGGTAATAAAGCCACAACGACACGTACAAAACAAACAAAAAATCCAAAAAATATATTTTTCGATACATTGTCCTACAAATAGTCCATATTTTTTTTATAAATAAATAATAAAATATCAAGCTAACTAAGCAAAGCTTGTACTATGGGTACTAGGCGACGATATACATAATATATAGATAAATAATAATACTTAAATACATGGAAAACTTCCAAGACCCAGGAACAAACATTCGTGCTCATCACACAAACACTTGCCCTGGCCGGGATTCGAACCTGGGATCGCTAGCTGCGTAGGCCGTTGTGCAATCCACTGCGCCAAACGTGTCGTCCTATATGTTCAATGTATACATTTCATTTTTATAACTTTATAATAATAGGTATAGATAGATGTGTCGTTAGAAGACAGACAATATTTTAATTAATGTAGGTAGTAAATGATATTGCAGTAAGATTTTTTTCTATTATTAATGTAAAGGGTTGCCTATAGGGTGATCCCTTTTATAATTTAACCTTTTGACCCCCACAGTCGGCAAATCACGTCACCATAAATTTGTGCCACTGACGCCTGACATTTAGGCCAAATTACATGGTAAAAATTAGGCGGTCAAAATGTTAAGAAAACAATGAAGGAAAAGCGGGATGAAAATTATGAGTGTACATATTTTCGCCGTGAATATGTTTGTTGAAGTGGGCTGTTATAAAATAATTGAGCAATAATATTGCGCAAAAAGCATGACCAACTTACAGTAAAACCAACGCCAGACATGTTAACAATCATACAAAATACATAAATTACACACAAAACTCATTTATAAGACTACATAGCTCTACATCTATACTACATCTAATAATCTATATCTATACTACTGCTGATAATCAACATCTATACTACATCTAATAATCAATATCTATATACTACTGCTGATAATCAATATCTATACTACATCTAATAATCATAATTCGGTCAGTCCCAGACTAAGCAAAGCTTGTACTATGGGTACTAGGCGACGATATACATACTATAATAGGTAAATTGTAATACTGAATATTAAATATCCAAGACCCATTGCTCATTGTTTAACTGGTATTTTCATCTTTGTGGCTGAAATTAAATGTATGTATTTGTTTTGTATTTATGTATGTTAGGATGTGCCAAAAAAATCGGATATTTTTTTTTCTCACTCACCGCTCAAAATATCGTAGAAAATGTCGAAACAAAAGTCCTGTCCAAAGGAGAGTTCGTAATTATAATTTTAAGGGGTCCTCCATCGAGTCTGAATTTTTCCCATTTAAATAACACGGAAAAAATTAATTTTCTCATTATTTACCGCCGCAACATCTGAAGATTTCATTTTTTTATAAAATAAACTATTCTACCTTCTATATCTACATGCATAAAATTGGAATGATTTTACATTGAAAATATTTTGAGAAAGAATACCAAAATTAAATCACAACAATCATTTTTTTTACGTTTGTGTGTATGTGTTCTTGTAGCCACATGATGTCAGATTACTTTTTTTTAGGAATGCTGAACATGCAAAAAAATATATTCAACTAAGTTAGAGCAAAAAATAATGTTGAAACTTTTTACTGTAAAAATTAAGTGCCTCACTGCCTTTAGCTAATATAGCGTATGAAGTTGTCAAAATGCATTATTTTTTGTATCTATGGATGTTAACATGCATGGTGTATGTGACTTGTAGTGACATCACAATGCAATTAGCACTCAAATAATACGCTTCTGTATTTTCTTTTTTAATTTTGGTGACAACTTCTATTGCCGACTGTACTTTGCTTTGAACATCTATCAATTGCTCACCGAGACGATTCTAAAGAGCCCAAACTCGGTAGGATTGCATTATTTTCTTACAGAGTTCCTATGACCAGGTGGTCCTGCTGTATCTTCAGATCAGCTCGATGGTATCACACTATTGAATTGTCACCGAACTTACAGAAGTATGCCTAATTTTAGCTATGACTGAATGTTGAGTTTGTTTCTGCTTTCTTCTCAACAGTGGTCCCCTCTTCGAAAATGCCGTAGAGTCAGACTTGTAAAAGTGCCCTTTATTCTGTAAGTAGGCCACTTACAGAATAAAGATCATTATTTCTTTACGGGGTCCCCGGGCTACAATGGTACGAAAATCTTTACATTTCGACAACAACTAACGAACACAAATTTGGTTATTGTTATTTCAAATACATATAAGCAGGGTCTGGCAGTATGTTTAGTTCCCAATTGTTAAATCTGATGGTATTAAATTCTTGGGACTTCATGTAGACAAACATCTTAATTGGAAAAGTCATGTCGATTATGTTTGTACTAGGTTAGACAGATTTGTATATGCATTAAGGAGGTTAAGAAACACTGCTAATGTTGTGACAGCTATTACAGCCTACCATGGATACGTTTCATCAGTCCTCAATAATGGCCTACTACTGTGGGGAAATTCTGTAGACGCTGAAAGGGCACTTTTACTACAGAAAAAGTGTATTCGTGCCATAGCCAAAGCGTGGATAATGGATAGCTGCCGGCCACTCTTTAAAAAATTTAATATCTTGCCATTGCCATGCATGTATATAAAAAAGGCATGCTTACATGTAAAATATCATCCACAATTATTTCAAAATAGATGTGAGGTTTTTGTGGGTAGGCAAAGAGCACAATATCAGAATCTTCTGTATCAACCTCCATGTCGCACTTTAATCTACCGGAAAAATTCCTACAATATGTGCATAGTTTTATATAATAGCCTACCGGAGAATAAACTATTAAAAACTATTACAGGGTAATGCTTTTAAGAACTCTATTACCAAATGGCTCTCAGAACATTGTTTCTATAGTGTTCATGAATTCATGGACCATAACAGTATCTATTGTATCACAAATCAAATATTATTGTGTGTTAAATATTTCTATAATGTTAATAATGCATGCATTCATTCATTTTTTTTACATTTATTTTGCATGTCGATATCATTCGACAGAATACTGAACTTATATATTACAATAAGACCTTGTACCTAGACTTTAAGTATTCCAGCAAATAAACCATTATTTCTTTCTTTCTTTTTTTCTTTCCCGAAACATTGGCTTCAAGACTCGTGAGGTTTAATATCGAAGATTGCATGAACATATTTTTTTTAGATTCTGATAACCCTTTTAATATCCGTTCCATTGCCCCATATAGTTAATCCATATCGCAGTATTGATTCCAGTGCTGTTTTATGGTATGTAATTTGCGTATTCCTAAACATACATATGCTCGTCCCACCTAAATTTGTTATCTAGATACATTCCTAAAAAAATTGTTATGTTACACTCTTGCAAGTTATGTGCATTATAAGTAATATCGTAAGGTTGACTACATATATACAAGCATAAATATTGAAATAAAACAATTTAACGGATTATATCGCGTATATTATCTCATTTTAGTTCCCGACGTTTCGGAAGCTTTCCAGCTTTCCATGGTCACGGGAGGACTGAGAAAAGATGTATTTTCGTCTGTCAAAGTTACAATTTGTGCAAACTACCCATTTTTTGAAAAAACACAAATAAAGGTGTACATACATGCCAGATGGGCATAAGCTGTAAAGACAGTTACACATGTGCCAGAAGGGCTTAATTATTTTATTGTAATAATTTACCAAGCAGCATTTCACAAATGAGGCGTACTGAGGAGAAAAGAAACGCTGCAAAGAAAAACTCCCAGGCTACCTCATTACTAATTATAATATTTTAAAAACAGAGACTATTAAACTACTTTAAACAGATAAGATATTTTACACCGTTCGGAAATTAAGGTTTTGCAGTCCTGTGTCTCGCTTGTTCCTTGATGAGATGTATTACAAGATCCCAAGCTGGTGGTAGTGACAATCCATCTTCTCTATTGAAATTAGGATGCTTTTTAATCTCAATAGCCTCGCGTAGCATCCTGGGAAAATATATTTTTTCTTTGGCAAGGATAGAAGGTTTATCAAACTTAATTGAGTGGTTTGGTTTGTCAATGACATGTTCACAGACTGCAGATCTATTACACCGACGGTGCTTGACATTTGCTATGTGCTCCTTCACCCGGGTTGATACACTGCGTTTCGTTTGACCAATGTATGAAAGACCACACTCGCAGTCTAACTTATAAATGCCTGCACTCTGCAAAGGGGTGCTACTCTTCACGGGTCTAAGGTATTGAGACACCTTCTTCAACGGCTTGAAATATGTTTTTATAGAAGCACGCTTCAAGATGTTTCCGATCTTGTCTGTGACCCCTTTCACATATGGTAATACGGCAGGTTTACGCTCGACTGTTGGTTTCTTCATACTGGGATTCTGCTTGGAACTTGGATTTTAAATTGTTTTATTTCAATGAGTAATAATCTCGGAAACAGAAGAAAATATCAAGCATAAATAGTTCGTTTTTCCCAAATTTGTTTCTTTCGAGCCATTTTACTACAGACTACAGTTTTATTTATTTCTGACTCGTGATCTACTTGCGTATGCGATTTATTGCTTGTCACTATTATTGAAATGTCAGCGAACAGAATACACTTGTTTCTTATGATATCAGGGGATCGTTTATACACCAAGAACAGGAGCGGACCAACACGAACTATGGTCGCGAGTATACTGAATACAAACAGCAAACCAAAAATGAACGAAACTAAAATTAAATAAACCGTACGAAGACCAAATGGCAAACTCAAGCAACTTTATTGTTGTTAGAGAGAGTTCAAAAACGCACAGCAAAAGTATAGTTTAAAAGCTTGTTTGTTTTGTACTCATTTCGTATAATAAAAGTGTCCAACTGTCAGATGCCCAATGCCAATTCAATTTAGCTGACCTTTGCACAAAATACAGAATAAATTATGCCTATGCAGTACCATCAGCCACACACTTAACTACCCATTCGTAGACCTTATTAACATTGTCATAAAGCCTATGATCACTTAAGCTTGTTGCTGTTTGTACAATAGCAGCGTAGATATGCATGCATTTTTATTTTTGCTTTATTAAAAGCTCATTCACGTAAAAAACAGTAGAGAAAAATATTTTTTCGAATAGGTAACTATAAAAATAACCAAGATGTAAACCATCAATCATTTCATTCTATCTCTTTCTAGCAAAATAGAATTTAATATGGAGTTTATATGGCCGGGGTCTGAGTGCAGTATGACGTAACAGTAGGTACATGTCGGACCTCTCTGTCTAATTAGTAGTTCAAAATGCCTATATTATGCGTATTTCTTGGCTGATTCTAAATTCACTTATTGAAATCGTTTTAATAAATACCGTAGCATTATGTCAAAAAAAAAGATTTAAAAAATCATGCATGTCTATTGCAGAAAACATAATGTATGAAAAACTTTGGTGGTGTTACGGCTTGCCATCTGCAGTGGTTAAATGCTCTAAGGCACAGAAGGCTCTCTCTTTCGATCGTAGCCGCGTGCGAGCGAGAGAGAGCGTCAGACAAATCTGGAAATGTTTGCACAACATCGCGGCGCTAAAAGAGTGAACGAATGAAAGACAGCGGGGACGGGTATGAAGAGTGCGCGCGGCGTAGTACCATGACCCTGCCGCGCGCACACTACATACCCACCCCCGCTGTCTACCCCCCTCCCACTTCCCGCAGATCATGGTAGCGTCACGAACGAAGTCGCCGGGCTATAGTACAAGGCCGCAGGTAAGAACTTAATGTTGCGCGGCGTAAATTGGCGTAATCGCTGTGTCACGTGATATAAAGTTAATTTAATTCAATACAGTAACCGCGAGAGTTAGGTGCAACTGCATTCTTTAGATAAGAAACCAAATAAAACATGCAATAGGTGTAACATGGGACTGTTCCAGAAGCGAGTAGTTGACGAACTCCGGTGTTGCCATGGGCGACGATGACCACTTTCCACTAGGTGTGTCGTCTGCCGGTTTGCCACTTACATAGAAAAAAGTTTAACCGTTTAAGCGCCAAAGTTAAAACACCATGAGTTGACGTGACTCAAGACGCCACAGTCGCCACAGTAATAGGGGAGGCTCTACAATTATACAACTCCATAAAAATGCCATTTAATGAACGATACCAATTTAGCTGTAGTAGGTAAGTTATTTTATTTTAATAAGTTATTTTACTTTAATTATTTTATCTTATTATTTGTTGCTTTATACCCGCGAATAAGTGTCTTTCTTCTTTCTAAACGACTGTACCAATTTCGATTTCGTTTTTTGATTTGAAGGTTATACATTGTTTTTCTAGACATCTCGGAGTATTTTTTATCGTTGAAGATTACTTGTTTTTTTTTTGTTTTCATCTATAGGTAGTCTTTTAGATTCACACCGTCAGCCCGACAAATAAACTCTAACATCTATACTATTGTAAAGTTGTGAAACTGAAATGTCTGTATGTTGAAGATATTTTCAAAAAATAAGTAATACAGCAGACTATTTGAATGTCACTGTATTTTTTTTATACATTTGTATGTGTCGTTGTGGCTTCATCGCGCAAAAACAGCTCAACAGATTTTAACTATTTGTGGTAAGGGTATAGCTAGGTTTCCACAGATAGATATAGGATAGTCTTTATACTATTTTATTCTACGCTGAAGTAAAAAAGAGGGTAATGGCTTTTCCTCCTCGACGCACGAAGTTATATAAACCTTTACAAAAGCAGATTGTATTAAAATAAATATCGTTGTTTTTATTCTTAGGAGGCGGGCAAATGGTACTCAATAATCAATATTGTATTCATGCCACGCATTCATTTGGTAAGTATGTATTTGTTTAACAATACAGTACTAGATACGAGCAAGCCGAACAAATTCGTTGCGGAACTTGACGTCCAAAACTCCTTTGATAAAAATTCGTCAACGGTGTTAATGTCACGCCAATACAGAACAAACGAACTCAATACTCATACAATAAATATATAAATTAAAAGACCTTTCGCGATGGAAACACTATAAATTTTGGTCTAATATTTTCCCTATAAACAGCAAGAGTTGATCCCATAAAATACCCAATCACTAACACAACCGTAAAGAAAACATTAAACTAGCACAATCCAATAAAACCGATAAATTCACTTGAAAAACAGCACGTTTACGAGAAATAAAAGTCGATAACACCGCAATGTCACATCACTAACACTGGCACAAAAGTTTGAAAAAAGTTAAAGTACGAAATTCGAAATTATAAAAAGAAAAAACGTTCGAACCGTGTAACGAACTCCCAAAGTGTGACCGGCGGTTGATTTGCACTGCTGTTAACTATTTGGTGCAGTAAGCATGGAGTAGGCTTCTTATTTTTAGAAGTGTTTTTATGTTATTATATTTCTGTTACTTATTTTAGTTTATATTCTTAATATGCTCTGCTACTTAAAGTATTATATATCATTGGCTTAAGAGTCTATTTTATCAACATTTTTTTTGACATGAGTAGGCGCTCAAAATTTGATACGCTTCTACGGTCCTAAGGAATACCTAGGGGTCGGTTTTTTTTTGAGCTTTGTCTTAAAAGATGTTACCTACTTGCAGGTATATTGTGTACTTATTATAAAGTACAGTAAACTGTTTTTTTGCCAAATATTGTTTCGCATATTTTTTCTCCACTAATGAAATTAGATATTTTACGAGACTATCCTGGACAACGCTTGATTAGGTTTAATAACATGAACCCAATGCTTTAATGTCGACTCAATACCTTGTTATAGGTAAAATGCTGGCTAGACTAGGAAGATAACATTTTGTTTTGATGTTCCCATAATGTTAGACCACGGTGATAAATAAGACACGTTTTTCTAAAACGTTCACTGGAACAAATTCAGGGGTAAATTCAACTATAAATGCTTGTAAATAAGGCCGGTTAAACATATTACGGACTCACCTAAATCAACAGATTCTCTTTTTTCTTTCTTCTCCATATTTACCATATTGCACGTGAATAAATAGACGCTCGATACCCTACTAATAGAATATTTACCTGAATCATAGTAAATACCTATTTTTCTATCTAATCTATCGATACCATATCACTTCAATGAGTATCTTACCTACCTTACTTTTGTTTACTTGTACTGATTTTATTCGTCACTAGGAGGTGCCCGCAACTTCGTTCGCGTAATAGAAAAAAGTCTTTACCCTCTTTTTACTTCTGCTTAGTCGGGTAAAAAGTATCCTATGACCATCTGTGGTTGCCTAGCTACCGGTCTACTAAAAATAGTCGACATCTTGGCGTGTTGAAGCCACAACGACACATACAAAAAATTCATAAATATATTTTTAAGTTTAAGTGTCCTTCAAATAGTCCATATCACTCATTGTTTTGAAAATATCTTTTATGTACTTTTGTACATTTGATTTTTACAATTTTATAATATTATAGATTTATATTGATTTTACTGTTCATTGGTTTTTTGTATTCATGTTTTTTAACCTGGACCTGACGGATAACAAATACTGGTCTTTTTAATTAATATATTTTTAAATTTAGCTATTTAAATTTATGACGATTATTAGGACTCACTTTAAAGTTGTCTAAAAATGCGCCTAACAAGCTTACTTATTTCAAAAATATTTTGCAATTTTAAATTGTATCAAAGAAATATATATTATGCAATAAAAAGTATCTAATAGCTATCTATATCTATATCTCTCACTGAGCTAATATTTATTTCGCTACAAAAAGTCACGTTGACCTGTTTGCGTGAAGACAAAGTAATAAACACATTTTTGCATAAACAACTAAATATACAGTAGAAATAAGAGCTTCCTCTTTAAGAAAGCGAAATTTAAGATAGAACAGAAAGGCCCATTTGCCTCGTCGACCAATAAAAGTTTTAGCAAATGAGCTCGCTCCGGACTAATAAACCAGGCTGACGGCGCCGACGACAATCACGTCTGATTACTGACGTGTCTATCATACTGCTTACTTATTATTACCAAATCCGTACCTTTATACTGTACACCAACTTTGACATAACAAATTTACAGACATTACTTAGTCAATCATCTCTACAAAGTTTGAAAAAGCTAAGTGTTTCGCAACTCCCGCAAGACAATCAGAATCCCAAAACCAGTAGATATTTTCCATCATTTACTATCAAAAGTTTTAAATGTCTGAAAAAAGGGCCAGTAACGGTCGCTACAACAACTTTTGACATATTTTGGTGGATATAACGATTAAGGGATATAATGCACTTTTGGTATAACAATATTTAGTATAATCGGATATCTAACTATCATCAGTATAATGAAATTGTAATATAACAACTATTAATCTAACCGTAATATGGTATATAACGTATATGTGATATAACTGTGTTCGATATAACGCATAGTGGGTATAATGTAGAGCTGGTAAAATCTGGAATACGTACTAATATTATAATAACTTACCTAATCTATTTAAATACAACAATGTTAACGGATAATATCACGTATATTATCTAATTTGAGTTCCCGACGTTTCAGAAGCTTTCAGCTTTCCATGTTCACGGGTTTACTGAGAAAAGATCTATTTTTCTCTGTCAAAGTTACAATTTGTGCAAACTACCCACTTTGAGAAAACAAATAAATCTTAGTCTCTAAATCTGTAAAGACAGTTAGTTAGTTATACGAAGTGAAGTGTGCCAGAAGCTGGGCTTAATTATTTTATTTTAATAATTTACCAAGCAGCATTTCACAAATGAGGCGTACTAAGGACAAATGAAACGATGCAAAGAAAAACTCCTAGACTACCCCATTACTAATTATAATCCGTTAAAATTGTTTTATTTAAATGGATAATAATCGCGGAAACAGAAGAAAATATTACCTCATCTACCTAGTCTCCGCTACGTACGACAACGAGCGAAGCGAGGAGGAGTGTTAGAACTGCGACCCTACAACGCGCAAGCCGAGCGAGCAAAGCGAGCGTGCCGCGATAGCAGCCGACGAAGCGCCAGAACCGATTTTTTTTATATTACTACTAGAAGGTGCCCTGCAACTTCGTTCGCGGAAGAGAAAAAGTCATAAACCTTATTTTTTCTGTCAGCGTAGTCGGGTAAAAAGTATCGTATAACCATCTGGAGATACCAAGCTACCAGTGTACTAAAAATTGTTAAAATCTGTTTAGCCGATTTTGCATGAAGAAGCCACAACGACACATACAAACATCAAAAAAAAAAATTTTCGTTTTAGTGACCTCCAAATAGTCCGTTACAATCATTTTTTTGAAAATATCTTCAATGTACAGACATTACGTATATTTTTTTAATATTTAAAAATTAAGAATTCTAAGTAGGTCATCAAACAGCTGAACAAATCGATAATAAATAAAAAAATAAAGATCGTAGTCAATCTCCATACTACGTATTCCGACCATGAAATTCAAGAATTGCAAATATTGACCATACTAAACTCGTTTAAAGTAACATAACATTTACATTTTCTTTTATCACTGACGTTAGCGGGTCATTGGCTTGAGTATGTCAAGATACGTGATAAGATTTGAAGAAAACCTTTAAATGCCTGATAAACATGGGTCGGAATAGGTAGTGCGTATTGACCTAAACTTCGCGTGAGGACTTAATTAAGAGTGGTAATAACCACAGTAGACAAAAAAATTTTTTCGAATAGCTATAAAAATAACCAAGATATAAGCCATCCAACATTTCATTATATCTCTTTCTTGCAAAACAGAATTTAATATGGTGTTTATATGACCGGAGTGCACTGTGGCGTAACAGTGCACATCGGACCTCTCTTTCTACATTGAAAATATTTTCAAAAAACATATTTTTATGGAGGTCACTAAAACGAAAAATATTTTATTTTTATTTTTTGTATGTTTGTATGTGTCGTTGTGGCTTCATCATGCAAAATCGGCTAAACGGATTTCAACTATTTTTGGTACACGGGTAGCTGGGTATCTCCAGATGGTTATAGGATACTTTTTACCCGACTACGCTTAAGAAAAAACGAAGGGTTATGACTTTTTCTCCTCCGCGAACGAAGTTGCGGGCGCCTTCTAGATTAGTTACTAGAAGGCGCCGGCAGGTAAACTTGGAAAGCAAAACTATGTCTAATTATTTACCAAATTTCTGTAGTCATCATCACGCCAAAAAAAAAACGGCTAAACATATTTCAACTATTTTTGATACACGGGTAGCTGGGCATCCACAGATGGTTATAGGATACTTTTTATCCGTCTACGCGGAAGTAAAACAGAAGGTTATAACTTTTTTCACTTCCGCGAACAGAGTTGCAGGCACCTTTTAGTGTGATATATAAATAATTTAAATTTCACTACATTGAGACAAGAACAAGTGACCTATCTAGTGACCTTCAAAGTTCCAATAAGTTACAAAATAAACTGAAAACTTGTACAGCCAAGCTTATTTTAAACGAATCAATATAAACTAAGCTTTTAACCGATCGTACAACTCCGATGAAAACTTTCCTAAACTATCGAGAAACAGCTCCCTGCAACTTGTTCGCGATTTCAACTTCGCAATTTTCACATGATCTATGCTATTAAAAATTCCAAGTAGTATTGTACTTATTTTTATTAGACTGAATCTACTGATTATTACGTAACTGTTGAGATTTATAAGTACACTTCCTTAATAAGCGACTATAGCTATTATAAAGTTGTAAAAATGAAATGTCTGTACATTGAACATATTTTAAAAAAATATAACGGACTATAGAGATAGAGGATATCACTGAATTAAAATATTTTTTTTTGATATTTTGTATTGGTGTATGTATCGTTGTGGCTTTTCATCACGCAAAATCGGCTAAACGGATTTCATTTTTTTTTGGTACACAGGTAGCTGGGTGTCCACAGATAGTTATAAGGTGCGTCCACACTTGTATCATTTGCTCGTATCCGATCACCGTGCCGTAGCATGACTGCGTATCGCGCTGCTTGGACGCTTACTGTCGGCGCGCCGATAATGCCGCACTCTTCCGATACAAGTGTGTGATACGCGTAGCAAATGGATTTCGAGTGATCGGATCGGCGCAACGTCCAAACGCGTGATCGTGACACGCGATCATGCTACGCGACGATGATCTGATACGGGCAAATGATACAAATGCGGACGCACCTCTAGGTTGACCAGGTTATAACATTGAAAGGTACTCATGGAACTAAATCGTTTTAAGAATTTCCTGTACTGAAAACTTGGTATATTGGTAATGTGATAAATCAAGAATGTGGTATTGTGGTATATTGCAAAATCTGGTATTTCGGAAATTCGGTATATTAACCACGAGCGATAATAAGAAGCCGCTTCCATAACACGCAAGCTTGAGTACCTGCAGTGGACTGCAGAAAATTGATTGGTCAAGGCGTGCAGCTAACAAGCGGCTATTTTTATAAGGATTATGAACCGAACCTTCGTGGAACTAACTACGTAGTACCGGGCAAGGCAAGCTTAGGTGCTACTACACTGAATAAAAGAATAAGATTATGACTGTTTTCTCTTCCTTGAGTTGCGGGCACCTTCTAGTCCATACTAATATTATAAATGCGAGTCTGTCTGTCTGTCTGTTACCTCTTCACACTTAATTTTGATACGGAGATACTTTGAGTCCCGGGGAAGGACATAGGCTATTTTTTATCTCGGAAAAATACTTTTAATGGCGATAAAGGAATTTAAGGCGGACGAAGTCACGGTTTACGTTAATATATATATTCTTTGGTCACAGTCAGAAGCTAGTTAGCATATCAAAAAATATTGGACATGTATTTTTTCTTTTGTCAATTAAACAAAACATTATGAAGATATAGCCCGTTAAAGTTCCCCGTGACGTCACGCTGGGCGACCGTTTTACGCACGGTGTTACGTCATGCGCCCCCACTCCCAAACTTTGACGCTCTTTATGGCGTATATTAAGGTGCGTCCACATTTGTATCATTTGCTCGTATCAGATCATCACGTGTCACGATCACGCGTTTGGACGTTGCGCCGATCCGATGGCTCGAAATCCATTTGCTACGCGTATCACACACTTATATAGGAAGAATGCGGCATGATCGGCGCGTCGGCAGTGAGCGTCCAAGCAGCGCGATACGCAGTCATGCCACGGCACGGTGATCGGATACGAGCAAATGATACAAGTGTGGACGCACCTTTATGGGCCTGTAGGCCTGAAATAAATGATTTATTATTATTATTCACTTTATTTATTTGTCGTCATAAGTTAGGTGTTTTATAAAATGAATATAAAAAGTAAAATACAAAATATAAACACATTATTTTTTTCATACAAAATAACCGAAATAACGATTTGCTTTTTTCGTTCAATTGCGAGAACATCGTATATTTTATTAAAATTCTAGACCTTGAATCAAGTGTTTTGTGATTTATTTCTCTTCTGCTAAATACAGAAGAAGTTTAAGTACTTATTAGACTTTCTTAGAAGATTAAAAAAATATCGGTTCCGATCCCTGATTTCAACTTCGCAATAGGGATGTTGACTGTATTCAAATAATAATAAAATTTTGATGCAAAATGGTACGTTTTATGATTAAAATGCTAAAAAAACAATTAATATTTTCATACTTTAAAAATGGACTTTCCCACATAACTTTAAAGGCTCATAAAACAAGCTACACGTAAGGTATCGAACTCAAATAATTCCATTGAATAACCCATGTAATGTATGGTAACTTTTATTATGAAACCGTTCTGATAAACGCAAGTTTTAACATAGCTGCAGAACAAAGTTCTTAATTTCCCCATACAAGGTAGGAAGGTGTGACGTCACACCTTCCTAGGGTTTAGTATGGAGCGTTTTTGGGAAAGTCCAAAAATGAGATTTTAACGTAGTTGTTTCTCGTGGAGTTTTTATGACATTGAAGTAGTTTTTTCACCAATTTTTGTATTGTTGAAAGGTCGTTCTATAAAATAGCACAGAGAAAAATTGTCATCATCCCTATTCACATCATCATAAATTTAAGAGTCAAACTCTTGTCGGTTTACCCGATGAAGTGTGAAGCTGGTTCCTTCTCGCCCTATCCAGGGCCACCTCCATGATCTCCCTATACGACATGACGTTAACCGACTTTAAAGAGGAGGATTTTCTCAATGCGGTTGTACAGTCAGCATCACATTGTATCTAAATGCGAAAGCGCCGCAGGAAAGGCTGTTTAGAACGCAGCCAAACTGACGTCACCGGTGGCCGTTCGCGTCCCAAATTTGAAGATCGACGACCATCGGAGTTAACCGCCAGTTTTATATCTGCACTTAATTTCGATTTAAATTCCAAAGTTCTGGATTAAATTGTAGTTGCGAGATACTCGAACAAGTAAAAAACACGGTTGACTTTTTCTTCTCCGCCACCCTTCGCGAAGGAAGTACGCCCTAAAATGCACATTTGGGTCAGAGGAACACATAAACAAAACGTTCTAAAACAGCGATATATACAGACGTCGGCCATGTTGTTTTTTAAAACAACGTAATCTCGTCCGTTGGTCTTCTTTCTTTACTACGTTCGCGGAGGAGAAAAAGTCATAACCCCTCGTTTATTCTTCAGCGTAGTCGGGTAAAAAATATCCTATAACCATCTGGAGATACCCAGCTACCCGTGTACCAATTATTATGGAAATCTGTTTAGCCGATTTTGCGTGATGGAGCCACAACGACACATACAAACATACATAAAATCCAAAAGAAATATTTTTTGTTTTAGTGACCTCCAAATAGTCCGTAACATTTTTTTTTTTGAAAATCTGTTCAATGTACAGACATTTCATTTTTACAACTTTATAACAGTATAGATATAATACCTAATGTATATAAAATAAAGACTAAAATAATAATTCATTGCAATGATTGAAAACTGCAAACGGTGTCAACACAAATTTTTACCCTATAGGAAAGTCCACATCATAGAACCTAGGTGACCGAGCTTTGCTCGGTAAATGCGCGATTATTTGTTTTTTGCGAATAAAACTTATTTGGATAAAGAAAAAATTACTTGACCCAAATACCAAATGTCACAGAAATCGATAGGACCCGTCACCGTACATACAATTATACATATATAGAAGGTGTTCGCAACTTCGCTCGCGATGGAGAAAAAAGTGAAAACCCTCTTTAATTCCAAGTCCCTCATTCTATAAGAGCGTAGGTGACAAGTAGAGCGTAAATAACAGTCACAGCGCAGAAAATCATACAGTAGCAAGGTTCGGAAACCGGTATTCTTTTCGTACAAAATAACCGGTTCTTTTGAGTTCTTTCCGTTCAATTACGAGATGTTCGTACGTTTTATTAAAATCCTAGAACTTGAATCAGGTGTTTCCAAATATATTTGTCTTCTAAATACAGTTTTAAACATTCCAGAAATAGCGTGTATTTTAGAAGATTTATAAATAGCGTTTCCGAGCCCTGATTCACTATCACCAGAGATCGCAAAATTTATTCGAATGACGTATAACAAATAAGAATAACCAAATTATCCGCGAATGACGAATAAAATTGTCGAATGATTATTTTTATTCGATTAAATTATTCGTTGAATAATTTCATCATTTGAAAAGTGTTCGAATAATGTATTCGTTGATAAATAATTCGCGAATAATTCATCCGCGAATGAAAAAAATTAAATTATTGCTTATTCGAATAATTATTCGGATAAAAAAATATTCCAATAATACCCATCTCTGACTAAGGCAGATTTAGTATAGAAATTGTACTGCTGTTTTTCTTGTGCGCTATGACTGTGTCATATCCATGACGTCATTTAGAGGATCGGATCGCTTCCTTCACATTTCACCGAATATCTTAAAAGCTAGTTGGTATAAAAAATATAAAAACGAAAAGAATGGGTTTGATAATGAATTAACAAAATCGATGTGTCGATTTAATATTTTTCCTTTATAGAGTAACCACAAAAACGGTTACTTGTAAGTAAATTGAAGAAACTAAATTATGCAGTTTTGTTCTTACTTTTTAGGATCTCTTTAAGGAGTCTGTTTAAGTTTTCTTTTTTGATATTAATTTATGAAACAAGGTTTTATTGTCGACTGTACTTATCCTTAAACATTCATCAACTACTCGCCGAGACGATTCTACAGAGCCCAAACTCGGTAGGATATTATTTTATTACAGAGTTCCTATGACCACCTTCCGGCTCCATCATCAGATCAGCTCGATGGTATCATACTATTGCATTGTTACCGAAATTACATAAGTATGCAAAATTTTAGCTCAATCGGACACCTCCCAGTTTCAAATTTAACATGCAAGATTTGATTACAGACCGACACACAACGGGACTGGTGAAAGTAAATAAAAGCTTGTAATAAATAGGGTAATTTTTTACACAAATCATACTAGTCCCACATGGTAAGCTCAATGTGGCTTGTGTTATGGACTACTAGAGGATATATTTAATACTTACTTACATACATAGAAAACATCCAAGACTCACGAACAAATATCTATGCTCATCACATAAATATTTGCCCCTGCCGGGATTCGAACCCAGGACCTTCAGCTTCGCAGGCAACGTTACTCCCGCTGAGCTAACCATGCAATATCAGTTACTATCTAAGCCAGCTCAATCCCGCAATAGTAATGCCGTTTGTCTCTAGCCTAGGACATAATCACGAGACCTACGCCCCGTGACCAGAAGGTCCTAACTGACGGCTATTCCTATAACAGCACTGCCGTTTGTATGGAGAAGTGTATGGAAGTATAACGTGGAGTGGTCAAGGCTTACCGGCCATAGGTCACATGACATTGGAAACTTGGATTTTCTATGAGGCCTATAGACACTAATACAATACAACAGATTAACTGTTTATTGCCAACACAAAACAGAATACAGAATACATTCGAGGAGAGGTAAGCAACCGGCAGTCTTATCGCTAAACAGCGATCTCTTCCAGACAACCTTTGGGTAGTGGGAGACGTTGAGAAAAGAAACTGTACGTATAAGTAGGTGGTGGAAGCACTAATATTCATACATAACGTGGATATATTTCAGACTAGAAAGGAAACCGTTTTTTTTGTTTCCAGTCGGAAACTGCGAGTAAACTCTGTATACTATAAATGGGTTAATCTTTTATTTTGTAGCATTTTTCTTATTTGGCTCGTCTTGGTTGAAAATTGGTACTTACATAGAGTCCATCATTATGTATACGTAAAACATAATTTCGCGATGTGTCCTACAAAAGTTGTATGAAAACTTCCATTTAGTTACTAAATCCACATACTTTTTTTGTAACTCCATTCACAGGGAGGTTTTCATTTCGTTTTAACGCGCTAGGTAATGTTGGTGGTTCTTGAATAAGCGAACACTTTACCAATAGCATTTGTTTAATTCATAACTATGGCGTCATATTGGCCATTCCTCAGTCTACATCACCATAAAAAAACAGCTTAACAAACATAGAGAACCCAAGGCACATACGACATTTAGACACCGTCGAATATGAATATCATCTAGGACGTGATAGCGTTGTTGAATAATTCCAGGGTAATGTATTATAAACGGGCATAAATAAAACATGGCGCTCATCAAATTAAGTATTTTTGAGGCTGTTCCAGAACGTTCCGAGTAACAGATAAACAACGTCACTCAACGTTGCCGCATAAATTCAAAATGTCTGCGAATTGCGAGTGTAGACGACGCGGGAAAATCGTAGATGGACATTAATTGAACATTTTTCGGATCTCAAGAACATTTTTAGGGTTCCGTGTAATATTCCATCAATGTAACATATGTATGTTTAACAAAAAGAAAATACTTGAACGCCTGTGAAAAGCGTCATGCAACTTTCACCCCCCTCGTCACATCCGTTAACGTAGTCTTCGCTCCACAAATGTCCGCCTTCATCAAACATCTCGGTGAAGCCTTGCCGACCGGCGGGACAGAACCCATAGTGTAATAATGGGCTGGCTAAGATCCAAAATTATGATTTCGATAATCCGAGCTACCAGCATGTGAACACGTGGGACACAGCACAGATTCAAATCCATCCAACATTTCTTCGGTTTCAATGCCGGTGCAGCCTTACGCATCCTGTCTAACTCTACTCTACACTAGCGTCGTCTTATTGTTATCACTCAATTTTGTTTTTATTAAGGTGCGTCCACACTTGTATCATTTGCTCGTATCCGATCATCGTCCCGTGGCATGACTGCGTATCGCGCTGCTTGGACGCTCACTGTCTGCATTCTGTATCATTTGTGCCGCCGCGTGAAGAAACGCGTCCACACTAAGCCGTAGCGCCAATCATTTTCTACAGTTTGGACGCTAGCCGTATCGTTTCACCGCTCCGTTCATTTTGGCATTTCGCCGATCATCATTTTTAGCGTGATCGTTCTTCTGTAGCAGCGTTGTTTTCCGTGTAAAACTGTTGCACGCTGCGATCGCGGAAATTCGCCGTAACACACCTGCGCCAGCGACTCAAGCCACGCCTCTCGGCCATCTCTTACACGCGTAGCTGCAATGGACGAGACAGAAGATGATCGGGCAAAAACCGACTCGAGATGGATCGCGGCGTATCATAACCGCGTAGAGGTGCGTCCACACTTGTATCATTTGCTCGTATCCGATCACCGTGCCGTGGCATGACTGCGTATCGCGCTAATTGGACGCTCACTGTCGGCGCGCCGATCATGCCGCACTCTTCCGATATAAGTGTGTGATACGCGTAGCAAATGGATTTCGAGTGATCGGATCGGCGCAACGTCCAAACGCGTGATCGTGACACGCGATCATGCCACGCGACGATGATCTGATACGGGCAAATGATACAAATGTGGACTTTTCCCGATTCCTACCGGGTTGCCCAAGGAAAGGCTTATAATTATAACCACCTGTTTCTTTAAATATGAGTACCTAAATGAATACGCTTCAGCTTCCCTTGTAATTTTCATTGGCGCCACGCCGCTGGTAAGTAGTCAACTCAAGATAATTGAAAAATATGATGGACATTTATTTTCCATATTTTCTGTCAAAGTGTCGCGCTATCCCTTTCGCTCTCATGTTAAACTGTATTTGAGTGACCGAGATGGCGCGATACGACCTTCGAATATCGAATTTCAGAGTAGCCCCTCTGGATGCGTGGGTCCCGCTTTTTGAGGCTGCCTGTTCACTGGAGTGAGGCTGTACAATATTAACCAATCACATTCCGTAAATTCAAATTGCTTGTGTGGATTTCAACAGCGACTCACCTTGATTGGTCCATTTCGCACAGCTCCGCTCTGCTCCAGTGGATACGCAGCCTTAAGGGGCGTCCACACTTGTATCATTTGCTCGTATCCGATCACCGTGCCGTGGCATGACTGCGTATCGCGCTGCTTGGACGCTTACTGTCTGCGCGCCGATCATGCCGCACTCTTCCGATATAACTGTGTGATACGCGTAGCAAAATGGATTTCGAGCGATCCGATCGGAGCAACGTCCAAACGCGTGATCGTGACACGTGATCATGCCACGCGACGATGATCTGATACGGGCAAATGATACAAATGTGGACGCACCTTTAGGGCGAGTCTCGGAGTTCGAACACCTTGGAGTATTTAATTCTCCAAGTCGAATACAAATGCTCCGTAAACCTGAGCGCAAATGTTGGCAACCCTATTTAAATAAAACAATTTAACGGATTATATCGCGTATATTATCTCATTTGAGTTCCCGACGTTTCGGAAGCTTTTCAGCTTTCCATGGTCACGGGTTGACAACGCTATTTAAGCGTAAGCGTATAGCGTTATGTGTAAGCGTCATATAAATTAGGGGCGTAGCTATCGCTGTATCAGCCGTATCAATGATACGGGGTCCCCGGGCTACAAGGGTCCCAGCCGTAGGGCAAAATAGGGGGAAAATAGCTAGGCGGGCGGGAGGGGGGAGGACGGTTCATTTGGACCCCTAAAAAAATGGATACAGGGCCCGTCTAATGCAAGTAAAGGTGCGTCCACATTTGTACCATATGCCCGATCAGATCTTCGTCCCTTGGCATGATCGCGTGTCACGATCACGCGTTTGGACGCTGCGCCGATCCGACCGCTCGAAATCCATGTTGCTACGCGTATCATACACTTAGATCGGACAAGCAAGGCATGATCGCCGCGCCGACAGTGAGCGTCCAAGCAGCGCGATACGCAGTCATGCCACGCCACGGTGATCGGATACAAGCAAATGATACAAGTGTGGACGCACCTTTAGGATTCCAATGTCATATTAATTTTAACTAACATAAAACATTATACCTAGTCTACTATGTTTACATTCCTACATTCTGCACATTGCCAATTTAAAATAAATGAAACCAATTAATGACCAAGTCGTATGTCTCTTACACCTTTGCTTGAAATTCACATTTCTGTGCTTCACATTAAGGTTTATTTTTGAACTAGGAGCATTGTTAAGTTATGTGAACCAATAAGATAACCTGTTGTTGGTAACATTGAAATATACCAGCATCGGACATAGGTACATCTATCTCAATAGTCTTACAGAATAGGTTCAAAAGGGTGGATCCAGGAAGGGGGCAATGAGGGACATGTCCGCCCCCCCCCCCCCCCCCTGGCCCTGATAGTTGTTGTCCTGGCTCTAAGACAACTATGACAAGCCACCTAATAAGTTTCTGCAAAAACTAGAACACCCCCAACTTGAAAGCTGGATCCTGGATCCACCCTTGAATATGGTGTATCTACTCTAAATTGTCTGTATTTAGTCCATTAATAGTTATCACTATTGTATATGGTTTTCAAAATAAGAATATATATATATATATATTCTGTGTATAACATTAGGGAGCTGTTACACCAATAAGAAGCTGCTAGCATTTAACTATTGTCTATTACATATAAGTACTATATACTACATTTTTTGAAAGAGAAAATTGTTGATAGGGTTCATTATTAGAGTGTTTTAAAGTTTCAAGCGTGCCACTTTCATATAAACATTTTTGTGAGTGACTGCACATATTAGTGGCATTTCAAACTATTCGGTGACGATCCTGGACTTCTACAATTCAAATCTCATTAAAATTTACAGATGTTTCAATGAAAAAACTTGAATAAATTTATTCAACCAGATAATCCATTTTCGCACCCAAATTAATTATTCAAATTTGAAAAATATCACATAAACAGGTCTTTTTAACTTTATTGACTGCCAAGCAGTGGTGGTTCTATGTGCCGCACCTGAGTCCAACATTATAGTCTGGAGTTTGTCGCAATGTTCGACTCTTTAAAACCTAAATACATATATGGTTTGGTGCTAAACCCAACCCACTAAAGTGTAAAAACAATTGTCAAACTCATTGTCTTAAATTTAATAGGTCCTAACAACAAGCATGCCTTATAAGCGCTGATGAAACCTATATGGAATGAACACATCCACAAAATGAATTTACATTCTGATTCTAAAAATGATCATGTTGTAATTGAAAATAACACATACTTTCTCTTTGAACTGGAATAAACTACTTCGCAATCCATAAAACGGTCAACACTCCTATAGAAGTAATTTGAATTCCTGCCAACACTACAAAACAACAATAACTTTTTAAAACTCACCGGTATAGGATGTGGAACTGTACGAATCAGCCGACGACGCCGAGAGCGATCTGCTTCGGTATCTTGCAGATTTTTTTAATGCTCCAGACTTGACCCTAGGGGCTTCAAACTTCCCAGCAGCCCCTTCTACTGTAGTGCCGCCGCGGACTTGGCCGGGGTCTGTTACTGGACTGTCACTCGCCACATTAGCCGCAGAAACACTTTCTTTTCGGTGCTGATTAGGTTCACCATGGCCATCAGACATTTTTTTTATTTAAAAATTAGCAAACTTTTTAAATTATTGGTTTTTTACGTTTCTTCCCTAAGAGCGGTGGGTTAATTTGGATAATCAACAGTTAAACTAGTTAGTATTAAAATTATAACCGTTTTATATATGCGCATACAAAAATATATCAATAATAACACCACAAATTAGCCGCAGTGGCTATTCTTCTGTTAATGTAATGAATTAACACAAATTACAGTAATAAATAAATTCTTTGGTTTAATTAATACAGTTCTATTAAAGCTTTTTGCATTTTGGTTACGTTAAACTACTACTATAATCGGAAAAATCGTTTTTCCAGCTACACATCCGCCCGTAGTTTACACCCCTCCACTTCACCCCCTGAATGACTGAAATGTCATTTTTCGATCGGCCCGAGATCCGGCGATGGATGCTGTCATAACCGATGTTTATCGAAGTTTCCCTTTTATACTGCATTTTTATAACCAATAGCAACTGGACTGTGAGAAGTAATACACTTTAGACGATTATATTACAATTTATATTGTATGAAGTTGCTCGGAATCAAGTAATTGGTGAATAATTTCGAAGAAACATTATCTATATTCCGGTTTTTTAAAACCTTATAAAGCGTTTCGGCGCAGCACTAGCCATACCAATATGGCAGTGAAACGTATGACAACTGCAACTCTACAACACAGCTACTAAATAATAACTTCTTATTTGTTCAAATACTTTATTTGGTGAGTAAAACTACGAGAAATTATCTTATAAACAATATAAGCAGCCGATGGCCTATAAAAATATAGTTCGAGTTTGATTTATAAGACGTGTCGGAGTTCTAAGGAAAGGTCAATTTTGAAATCTGTCGTGGTTTTTACCGGTACATAAATGCATTTACTTTAGAAATAAGTCGTATACGTGTCTGGAATGTTTATGGGAACTGATACAAGCACAGTTACTGTGGAATAATGTTTTCATTGATTCTCTTGCGTTACTTGATTTTGCGGAAGATTGGTGCTTCAGTCAAATCTATATAGACGTATTTCCCCACATCGTGTCTAAAATGCAACTTTCTTTGTTCCATCTTCCTATCTGTTTCCGAGTTGTGATGTTTTTTAACTGAACACGTCATGTGTTTACATGCATTCATATATATCGCGATTTGTACGTATTCATATTATTGTTTACACATGACACTCGCCAAGGCTATCTTTGCGAATCGTTATTTATGTAAGTGGTCGTCAAAACAATAACGTTACTGGCCCATATTTCGTGGTTTTAAGTAATATAACATAACGTTGGCGGATGTCTGTGTTTCAAATATTGTAATTGTAACCTATAAGGCTCGGGCATCATCATCAAAACTATAAAACATGAACAGACCAGTCCTCACGTCGCGTATCACAATTATCATTAAAAAAACAGGCTGACTTATCAACACCCAGCTCTAACTCTATTTAAAGCTAAAAAATTTGCTTAGATGCTTATGATGGAAACCAATAACAAAACTGTCATCTGAAATGAAACTGACTTGAAAAATCATAAGGGCCTGGTACTAGTTTCATTCACCTATTTAATGTTCAGTAAAATTATTACCTTGCCTCGGAATTCTAACCAATAAATACTAATACCTATTAGGGGATACTTTTACACAATTCTAACTAGGCCTCTGGTAAGCTCAGTAAGGCTTATGTTATGAGTACTAGACAACATTATATATAATAGATATACATAAATGTAACTAGCTTCTGCCCGCAACGCCATCCACCTTAAATTTGTTTATTGTGGATAAGGGTATTTTTCCGGGATAAAAAGTAGCCTATGTCCTTCCCTTGGACTCAAACTATCTCCATACCAAATTTCATCCATATCGGTTCAGCGGTTTAAGCGTGAAGAGGTAACAGACAGACACACTTTCGCATTTATAATATTAGTATCGATTAGTATGGATTAATATAGATTATATAGATAGGAATCATCCAAGACTCGGAAACAGATGTTCATTCTCACCAGGCAGATATTTATCCTTACCAGGATTTGAACCCAGGACTCAGTGAGTTAGTTAGTTTTGTAGGCACCTATTTAGCAGTGGCGTGGTGTCAAACATTATTCATAGACAAGCCAGAGCTTATTTGGCTCGTTTTTTCTTCAAATACTTGTAGTCAGCTGTCTGAAAATGGGTAACTTAGTGGAAATCGGAATGGACGCCACAACACTGCTATTTAGTAAACCTAAAGATCAACACATCCATAGTGAATACTGATTTATGGTAAGTGTGAACTTACATTATCAATCAATTAAGGCTTGACATAAGTATGTCATAGGTTTTTAATATAAAGTACTGTTTATTTTATGCCAGCTGATTGAAATTCCTTAGTTTCCAGCTGTTTTATATGGTAGGAAAACACTACAGCTAAAAGTCTACAAAATCACATCTAGCTAGACTTAAAAGGAATGAGTCCAATGGGCCTGTGATCATCAAGACGATTTGAATGAACCCAAACACGGCCAGGATGCATTATTTTATTTTGGAGATATGGAATCTACGTTGCAGCTCCATCGTAAGTTCCCAAAGCCAAAGGAATACCAGACGCTACCATTGGTATCTATCATCCAGTTTATGGAGGTGGTAGAACAAATCATTAAGTACAAAGAACGGGTAATTTCACAAAAGATCCTACTGAGTTAAGAGTCCGCAGTAAGCTCGGCCGAATTTCACCTTCCCATACAAATGGAGTTTCGTTCATATTTAAAACTACGTGTTGGATTGTAACGAAAATTTGCATATACAATGATATGGGGTATATCTAGGCCTGAAACTAGTTTATATGCCTGCAGTTTATAAAACAATCGAAATACAGCAAAAACAAGTTATGTATGAAAAACTTAAATTTGTTGTATTTTTTTACTATGGTATCTGAAGCTATATAAACTAACTAGCGTCTGCCCGCGACTTCGATCGCCTTAAATTCGTTTATCGCGGATAAGGGTATTTTTCCGGGATAAAAAGTAGCCTATGTCCTTCCCCGGGACTCAAACTATCTCCATACCAAATTTCATCCAAATGGGTTCAGCGGTTTAAACGTGAAGAGATAATAGACAGACAGACACACATTCGCATTTATAATATTAGAATAGATCCGTAAGTATGAAGTATATTGTAAGTCGCTATAGAAATATAGCAATTTGTGTTTTCCCGACTCAGACTTGGCCAGGTTTTTTACTTCTACTTGTGCTAATGTTTCTGTCATGTTCCGTATTTCTGTGTATTCAGGTGTGCAATAAAGAGTTTTCAGTTGGTTGCACGACGGCTTACAAAACTATAGCGGTCCCGTCAGCTTCGTAGGCCGCCGTTCGGGTTCGAATCCCGGCCAAGGCAAGTATTTGTGTGATGAGCACGAATATTTGTTCCTGGGTCTTGGACGTTTTCTATGTATTTAAGTACTAGCTTCTTCCCGCGACTTCGTCCGCCTTAAATTCGTTTATCGCGGATAAGGGTATTTTACCGGGATAAAAAGTAGCCAATGTCCTTCCCCGAGACTCAAACTATCTCCATACTAAATTTCATCCAAATCGGTTCAGCGGTTTAAGCGTGAAGAGGTAACAGACAGACAGACAGACAGACACACTTTCGTATTTATAATATTAGTATGGATTACAGGCCTGCATATACCTAAACTTATTCTAAGTACAAAGTTTCAGAGCAAAGTAGCTAGTCGTTTGAAAATGAGAGCGTAACTACGTTTGTATGGCGAACCGAGCTTACTGGGGACTCTTAAGTGTATCCGTAAGGACCCCCAGTAGTTAGATAAGAACTCGAAGTGCACCAAACTTTTTAACAATGTCATCTAATGTTGTCTTTGGAGTGATCATAGTTACGCTATCCTTCCTTTCAGACAAATTATTTTTCGCTGAATGTGTAATTGCCAACTATTTCATTTCCCAACATTCAATTTTCTCCGAAACCAAACATTTTTCTCAGTGTATTTTCTTATATAGCTCGGAAAAGCGAGGGCACAAGAAGAGTAACAACCAACACTACTTACCCGCCCCCGCAGTCTTTCCCCCTGTCGCTTGCAGACCATGGGTCACTAATGAAACTGCCGGGCTATAGTAGGTTGGGTTAATTTTATGAAAGTTCCGAAAAAAATTGCAAATCGTGAGTCGGGGAACGAAATATTCGGTGTAAAGGCAGAGGACCGCATGGTCACACAGGTCGGAATCTTTGATAGGAGGTAATAGTGGGTCAAAACTTTGAGTGTATATTTTCTCTGTTGAGTGGATCAACTTTGTTTATTGTTGGTAGGTATATTATCCCGTCACTCAGGGGACAGTAGTGACAGAGGCTCTTAGAAAAATTATAAAAATGTGGGCTATTTACTTACGGACGAGATAGGTCCTTAAATAATGGACTTATAGTGGTTTGTTGCCTTTATACCGTTTAAAATCGTACTTTTAAAGAGTGACTCAGGAGACGTAACCATGGCAACAAGATAAAAAAAAGTTATTTTTGTTATAGCTTGACCAATACCGCTGTACCGCGCCTTAGGTATGTGAGCGGCGAGGGGGGCAGACGACGGCGGAATGACGAATCAGCGGCTGCTCTGCCCCCCCGTCTCGTAAATTTTAAATCTTATATAATTTAATTGTAAGCCTTTGATTGATATATTAACTAACATATTTAAATTTATTTTCTAACTGTGACATGGCCTATTAATTTTTATTTATAATTAGTTACATTGTATTGACATTATATATACAGGGTGTCCCAAGAAGTAGTGATATACTGAAGCTGGGACGTAGAGAACCTAGAGGGCTATCTAAATCACCCCCATGTATGTTCCGCGATTTTTCGTATTTTCGGAGTTAAGACTTTTTTTTTAATGCTTCACCTATCGCCGAGTACGATGAGATTTTTATTTATTGTGAAGTCAATTATTGCGGTAGATGCTTGATTTTTTTTGTGTGCTAAGCTGATAGATAGGCCAATTCAGTATTGTAACATTTACTATAGTTAGATCTTTGAATGGAATAAAAAAAAATTAAATGCCAAGAATGATAAAATTACCCAATATGTTCACAACTTCAAGGGGCTTTAAAAAGATAAAATCACATAAAAAAAATTACCGTTTGGCTTTTAAAAACTTGCTCTATCTATCAGGTAGCTACTCTGAAAATTTCATTTTATTATTCATAAGGCTTCAATCAAAAAATTGAAATTTGAAAAGTGCAAAATTTTAATTTACATGATGATTAATACAAACAAAGTAAAACCAATTACAAGGTGTTTAATTACAAGAAATTTTCAATATGGCCCCCTGTTGCTCAATGCATGTGCGACATCGCCGAAAAAAGTTGTCTTTTAAACGTCTGAATGCACTTCTATTATTTTTAATGGTTTCTTCTGCTACTCTCAATTTCCGGGTTAACTCATCCAAATTGCGGCATTCTCTTGAGTAGACGAGGTCTTTGTAGTATCCCCATACAAAAAAAATCAATGCGGTTTAGGTCGGGGGACCGTGGAGGCCAGACTATAAGGCAGGCGTCACCCCGGCCGCAACGACTAATCCATCTTTTCTATTGATGGCCAGTGCGTGATTTAGAACGAAATTTATTTAGAAAGATAATTAATTTTGCACTTGCCACATTTAGATTTCAATTTTTTGATTGAAGTTTTATGAATAATAAAATGAAATTTTCAGGGTAGCTACCTGATAGATAGAGCAAGTTTTTAAAAGCCAAACGGTAATTTTTTTAAATGTGATTTTATCTTTTTAAAGCCCCTTGAAGTTGTGAACATATTGGGTAATTTTATCATTCTTGGCATTTAATTTTTTTTTTATTCCATTCAAAGATCTAACGATAGTAAATGTTACCATACTGAATTGGCCTATCTATCAGCTTAGCACACAAAAAAAATCAAGCATCTACCGCAATAATTCACGTCACAATAAATAAAAATGTCATCGTACTCGGCGATAGGTGAAGAATTAAAAAAAAAGTCATAACTCCGAAAATACGAAAAATCGCGGTACATACATGGGGGTGATTTAGATAGCCCTCTAGGTCCTCTACCTCCCAGCTTCAGTATATCACTACTTCTTGGGACATCCTGTATATATATCGTATATCTGCATAAGTATAATTGGGACTTAAGACTTGCAAATAAAAGATTCATTCATTCATTCGCCGCTCGCTTACCTAAGGCGCGGTAAAGCGGTGTTGCAAGCTATTAGAGTGACTCGATGTTAATTGTCATACATTTTATTTCACGATGCAATGTATGTTTGATGGGGTGGAAACTTGCAAGTTAAATTTGCCCTACTTCCCGGTTTCCAATTGGGCTAAAACTTGGCATACTTATGTAAGTTCGGTGATAATGCAATAGTATGATGCCATCGAGCTGATCTGATGACGGAGCAGGAAAGTGGTCATAGGAACGCGCGCACACAGTATCAATATAATTATAAAATTCCCAAGGTCAACAATAAGCTTATGTACAAAAGTGCATTCATTGCCGCAATGCGTGTCTTCAATAACCTCCCAATTGAGTTAAAGTCACTTGAAGGTAAACAATTTAAGACCAGCCTAAAAAATGGCTCATTGATAGAGTATTCTATAATATTAATGAGTTTTATAGTAATAAATAATGCATGTACTAATTTTCCCCAGTTTGTAATGTTAAATGTTGTACGTCCGTGACGGATAAACTGTTGTAACGAAATATATTATTATTACCTTCTTTGTACACAGTTATACAATAAAAATATATTCTATTCTACTCTTTAAGAAAATAATGCAATCTTACCGCGTTGGGGCTCTTTAGAATCGTCTCGGTGTGTAGTTGATGGGTGTTCAGAGAAAAGTACAGTCGGCAATAAAAGCTTTTCACAAAAATGAACTTTTTGACAGAAACTCATTTAATAGTATACAAGTACAAGTTAAAATTAAGTCACATTTAATTTCAGCAAAGAATGTCGAGTACGGGGCGCGGTCGAGGCTACTCGGGCCGCCACCACCTGCGCTCACCGAGGCCCGGCGACCGGCCCGAAGACGAGGCGAGGCTCACGGACTTGAGCCCTAGGGCTGCAGGTACCTGATCAAACTTACATCAGTTTTAGGGTTCCGTAGCTAATGGCCGTAGGGGCCTGTTCATAAATTACGTCATCTGTTTTTGACACAGATATTTTACTCAAAATCTACTGGATGTATATTGATGAAATTTAGAGTATTGGTGTTTTGTATAAGGCTACTTCTTATTTAAATATCTGTAGGTGGGTGGGGCACTCCACAAGTCCACACATGTAACCCAAACTGACGAGAAAATTCAGCAAATATCTTTTAAAAATATTTTGTAGTTTCTAAAAAAATATTTTGTTTCAGTGAAAATAATCTGAAATAATCGCTCCGAAAATACCATAAATTGTCCCCTCCCCCCTCATACTTACATAACAACCGTATGTCTGAATAATATGAAAAAATGTACAAAAATAGAATTTAACAAATTCTTTCAGCGAAAATTATTTTCAACATGATCGGATGTACCGTTTTTGAGTTATTCCCGAAAACGGCGCTTCTCAACAAAAGGACGAAAGTGCCGTGGAGATACGCTCTTCTGCTAGTTTAGTTTACTTCCTCTACCTCCCCATTCTTAAAACAATCCCACTTCTGAAACTCCTTCCACTAATAAATAATCAAAACAATTTCAAGCCCCAATGTTCGCAGACACAAAACCCGAGCCCAAGCTCGAGAAGGCGAAAGAAGAAGACAAAGAAGATGAAAGAAAGAGGGAGAAGGCAGAAGTGAAGTACCACGTCAGCGGAGAGGATGAAGCAGCATTGAAGGAGCTGCTGCAAATTGAAGAACAGTACACACCCCTGTTGGTGCTGGTGAGTTATCTCTATTTATTACAAGCTTTTTCACTTCTTCTGCTCAAAAAGTACGTCATATTAGTATTTAGCCCCTAGGGTTTAAAAGAAAGCCATATAGATCCCATAAAAATATCAATGACATTGAAAAAAAAAACTTGCGGCCACCTACATACTCCTTACAAATAATTAAAAACAAACAAACCAACCTGATCAGATTGGCCAAACTTTCTGGTAGAATTGCTCAAACTGTACTTTTAGTTTTTCGTGAAATGTACAATTTGAATGTTAAGTGTTTATTTATTTCCTCGCAGTCGAAGTGAAAAGCAGAGTGTTTAACACGTGGCTAAAAGCCATTATGACACTCAGACATAATCACTTCTTATCATAATGGCTTACTTTAGCCCCTTGTCAAACAATCTACTATTATTTATCAGCACTTTTTAAGGGTACGTTCCCAAGGGGTAAAACGGGACCCTGTTATTAAGACTCCGCTGTCCGTCCGTCTGTCTGTCTGTCCATCTGTCACCAGGCTGTATCTCGTGAACGGTGATAGTAAGACAGTTGAAATTTTCACAGATGATGTATTTCTGTTGCCGCTATAACAAAATATACTAAAAACGAAATGATTTTATGTCTGTCTGTAATGTACTTAATGATTTTGTGTCGGAGACTAATTACTTAAGGGTACAATTAAATAGGTAATCATTTACTATTAAATACAACATAAATTAAATACGATGATAGTGGACACACGTTCCGGAACTTTCTGTAAGTCGATAGTGGGGCTTTTAGCAGCTTTTCCCCTTCTTCCAAAACTGAATAATCTATACTATTATAAAGTTGTAAAAATGAAATGTCTGTACATTGAATATATTTTCAAAAAAATGATTGTAACGGACTATTTGGAGGTCACTAAAACGAAAAATATTTTTTTTGGATTTTTTGTATGTGTTGTGGCTTCATGACGCAAAATCCGTTTAACAGATTTCAACAATTTTTGGTACACGGGGTTAGCTGGGTATCTCCAGATGGTTATAAAATACTTTTTACCCGACTACGCTGACGAAATAAAGCAGAGTTATGACTTTTTCTCTTTATATATTATTTAATACATTAACCTTACGGTTTTTGTATATAAAAATACACAATGACACTTAAACGACAGAAGTTTGTTTAATTTTTACGAGACAGGTGTCTAAGGTTCAATTGCCATGTAAAATTCATGTTAATTTCCGTTTCTCGTCGACTCTTCACTTTCCGCACAGTACAGTCGGTAAAATTGTGTATTTTATTTTCAGCTGGAACAGTTTTCTCCTGGAGAGGATGGGATCGCATTCAACAGGAAACTCAAGAACTTTGAGGCTATCATCTCCAACATATGCCCTGATGAGACCCGTTTACAGTAAGTAAATTTCACAAAGTTTTTGCATCCTACATACATACATTTTGCAACTTATATACTCATTCTCACCCACATATCCCACTAGGGTAGGCAGAGACCAAATAATTAGACAAATCGAACTAGTCTCATGGTAAGCTCAATAAGGCTTGTATTTAATAGATTGATTTACTTATATACATAGAAAACATCCAAGACACAGGAACAAATATTTATACTCATCACACAAATATTTGCTTTTACCGGGCTTTGAACCCAGGGCCTTCAGCTTCTCAGACAAGGTTACTCCCACTGAGCTGAACCGGTCGTCGAGACTACCGAATGCCAGACTCTACGGTCCTTAGACACTTCTTCCGCTTAATTTACATCATGCATCTCTTCATACACACTCATCGGTTCCGGGTACCTCTCACCTGGCCTTTTTTCACTATCGCTGCGATAGGGTACATGCATGATTTTTTTTTTATCGCATTTTTTAACTAAATATCAAAATACCGTAAAAACTATTTCAAAATGTGAGATTAAAATTGGCCAAGAAATACGCATAATATAGGCATTTTAAACTGGCAATTAGACAGAGAGGTACGATGTGCACTGTTACGTCACAGTGCACTCCAATTCAATTCAATTCTGTTTTGCAAGAAAGAGATAGAATGACATGTTTGATGGCTTATATCTTGGTTATTTTTATAGCTATTCGAAAAATTATTTTTGTCTACTGTTTGTTACATGAATGAGCTTTTAATATAGCAAAAATTAAAATTCATGAATATTCCCTATTTGGTCGAGACACCCTCGCTGAGGCCGCCCTCTTCCAACTCTTCCATCCATCTTCTCGACATAAATTATCTTTTCACCTCACTAGCTCGAAAAAGTTCCGTTTATAGCACCAAATCTGCGTGGAATCGTTTTATCCGCTAGCGTGGAAAAGTCATTTGAGGTTCGAATTTATACTTTTTTATATATTTATTTGTTTGTTTTATCATGAGTGTGGTTCGTAGGTTCATTATCACTAGCTTTAAATGAAAAAATAATCGGTTTGTTATAATTTCATAGTTATCCTTCCATCTCTCTCATTTTCCTCGCTGTAGTGAAGTGAAAAGTTGTGTTTCGCACGGCTACAAAATTATTTGGCTTCTCGTGCCTTGGAAGCCTGGCTACGCTCAGGAATCTATATTTGAACCGAATTTTAGATTCCTTCTGTAAGCCTTGCATAACAAATAACATTGTTTTACAGGCAAGCTTTCTCCGCGTTCCGTGCGGCGGCGCTACTGAGCTCAGTGACGTCACGCAAGCTGGCGTCGGTGGGGGCTTCTTTCACGCGACAATCGCGCCAGCAGTTACTGCGTGGAGCATTGCTCAATGTCGTTATGCAGGGAACATTCTCGAGTAAGTTGATATATTGGCATCAATGTTCATTTTCATCATGGGCTGTTGTTAGTTTTCGTTTGAATACACTTTCAATGTCCACTATCTTACTGGCGTAATCGGTCGTTACCCAACCAAGAAATGTCCTGCCTCGCACGGCTGAACTGTGGAATAAATAAATTGTCGCCGGCAGTATTTCCGGACCGATGCGACCTTCAAGCCTTCCAGAAACGAGCATACTCCCACCTGAAAGGCCCGCAACGCACTTGTGACTCCTCTGGTGATGCAGGTTTCTATGGGCGACGGTGGTTTCAGGCGGGAGTACGCTCTTTTCTTGAAGGCTTGAAGGTCGCATCGGTCCGGAAATACTGCAGGCGGCAATTTATTCCACAGTTCTGTCGTGCGAGGCAGAAAATTTCTAGAAAAACGCACAGTTGTGCCAACCATCTAAGTGGAACCAATCATCAAATAAACTGCTTTCCGTCCACAGAATTGGATGTGTTGGAGCGAGCGAACCCACTCTTCTTAATAAATGCTGCAAACCTGATGGGAGACTATTTCGCAGGTAAATTCAAAGTTTCTCTTCGTAATACCACCATGAGATAGTTTTGTTTGCGTAAAAATGTAAATGTAAATCAACGATCCTACAATGACGTAAACAATGCTATCTGTGAAGTAGTAAATTGGTTTAATGTAAATAATTTATTGTTGAATGAGAAAAAGACTAAATGTGTTAAGTTTGTCACGACTAACGTAAAACACGAGCAAGCAAGCGTTATGGTTAAAGGTGAGGAACTTGAACTAGTTAATAGTACAGTCTTTCCCCACAGAATCATGCAGACCATATTTTGTGAAATTAAATGTACTGACATTTCCGTCTCTTTACATCTTTGAGACCGCTGTTTATGTAAAAAGTAATTGTAATCAATTTGTAAAGTTTCACAGTCTTCGTATGCAGGACAAAATTAACCATGGACCGCATAAAACTGCCCTGCTTGCAAAAAGTATTTTTGGAATGGCACCTAAAATTTTTAATAAATTACCGAAAGATATACGAAATTTGCATGATCTTCAATTATTTAAAAAAACATTGTTTATATTTTTAGTTAAGAAAGCATACTATTCAACTCAAGAATACCTAACGGATAATTACATAGAATAAAAAGTGTTTATTTTAATTTGTATATTATGCATGCTGCCTGCAAACATCTCAAACCATTTTGCCCTAACCATAACGCCCTTTGGCAAAACATAGTGCTACTATTTAATTTATAAGTCACCTAACCTACCTATGTTTCACAAAATAAAGCATTCTTATTCTTATTCTCGGTATAACATTAGATTCTAAGCTCCAATGGGGTCCCCAAATTGCTAATCTCTCGAATAGACTGAGTTCTGCAGCTTTTGCAGTAAGTAAGATTCGTCAATTAACAGACGTGATAACGGCTCGATTAGTGTATTTCAGTTATTTCCACAGTATTATGTCGTATGGCATCTTACTATGGGGCAGTGCTTCCGACATTAATACTATATTTGTTCTGCAGAAGCGGGCTGTTCATGCGATATATAAAATGAACCATAGAGACTCGCTTAGAGATAAGTTTAAGGACATTAATATAATGACAGTGCATTGTCAATACATTTATGAGAATATTATGTATGTACATAAAAATATTACCCACTTTAAGAAGAACTGTGATATACATAATATTAATACTAGAAATAAGCATAAGCTCGCAGTGCCTGCTACTAGGCTCCATGAAATAAGGAGATCATTCATGGGTAACTGTGTGAGATTTTACAATAAACTTCCTAGCAGCATAAGTGAGTTGTCTATTGGTAAATTCAAATATATTGTGAAACAAAAAATATTTTCTAAAGCTTATTATAGCACACAAAACTACATGAAAGATGAAGCCGCGTGAGATTAATGTAAATTATAGCGTCATGTAGATATATGAATAATTATTTTAACGAATGTCTAAGGTATTATTATTATGTTAATCTTAATTGTTTTTTATACTCTGACATTTAGAATTTTATTCTAGACACATTCTAGATTATTTATTTTTTATTGACAATCCTTTTGGGATTTATCTTATTGATTATTTTAATTTTTAAAATGATGATTTTATCAATAATATTATACTTAAGTTAAATGATCTGATTAGGTTTTTCTGGGTTTCCCTAATCCTTGCAGCAAATGTTGGATCATATTGTATGTCTCCCAGCAAACAAACATTCACTCTCATGTAACTGACATTTCGAAAGTGCTTGTAACTTGAATAAAGAATATTTTGATTAATTGATTGAATATAAACAGAAATGAGGATATCCGCAGGAGATCCAAATTAACCGACATAGCTCACAGGATTGCATCGTTGAAGTGGCAGTGGGCGGGCCATGTAGCCCGGAGAACGGGTAGTTCCCATTTGTTCTATGGAACATGACGTCATCGAACACAACGACACATTTAATTTCTATTTTTTCCATAGAACTAGACTACTCGGTTATTTTTTGTACGGTACCCTAAAAAGGATATATTACCCCCTTATGCCATTTCAGAGGCCCGTCTATGCAACGGCAACAAGGTCCACATCCTCGCTGGTCCTCTGCTGCAGTACATGAAGGCGCTGCTGGCTAGTGACGACATCCGCGCCCATCGCAGCCTCGCCACTCAGGTAATGATTTCAATTATTATTGTAATCCTAGGAGGTGCCCTACTTAGGGACTGTTCATACATTACGTCATCTATTTTTGACTGATTACATTAATTGATTATGGTATACCCCCCCCCCCCCCCCCCCCCCAAATAAAATGATGTCATTTCCAAAAAGTGCGTTTTTATCAACAGTTTATAGAAACACGAATTTCGTTCCCTCTTTTACTCATCAAGCACTTTTTATAGTTGCGAAAGATGATGTCCCCTCGTCCCCGTCCCCTTCCTTCGTCTTGCTACCATCGTCCGATGCCTAGCCCCCCCCCTCCCCCTCCCATCTCAAATGACGTAATTTATGAATAGCCCCTTAGTCAGCAGAGGAAACAAAAATCATCACCCTCTTTTTTTCTTCAGAGTAATATCCATTACCATTTGTGGATGCCAGCTACTCGTGTACCAAAAATAGTTGAAATCCGTTTAGCTATATTGGCGTGATGAAGCCACAACGATACATACAAAAATGAAAATAAAATATTTTCCGATTCAGTGGCCATCAAATAGGCCGCATCGCTTATGTTTTTGAAAATATCTTCAACGGGCAGACATTGTATTTTTACAATTTTATAATAGTACCAGCAAATGGCCGCAACTTCATTCGTGGAAGAGATAAAAGTCATAACCCTCTTTTTTTACTTCAGCATAGTCGGGTAAAAAGTATCCTATAACCATCTGTGGATGCTACCCGTGTGCCAAAAATAGATCAGTTTAGCCGTTGCGGCATGATGAAGCCACAACGACACATACAAACATACGAAAATATGAAAAATAATATTTTTGGATTCAGTGACTTAAATAGTTACAAACATTTTTCGGAAAATATCTTTAAAGTACAGACATTCCATTTTTACAACTTTATAATAGTATACATACGAAATAATAGAAGGTGCCTGGCCCTTCAAGTATTTCATATTGTTAATTATAGCTGATTACAAAAAATATATCTATTTCATTTCCAGTTGATGCAAAATGGAAGAGAACTCCTCTCGGTTTTATCTCAAGAGCTGGATGAACTCTCCATCTCCATCCGTCTCCGCTTACTCTCTCCACCTCCAAGCAGCATCATCTGGCTCCTGCTATCCGCAGATCTGTGCCTCAACAAGTTCCTTCCTCTACCCAAGACTTTGCAACAGTTCTACGCGGCACATTTAGACTTAGCATCCGATGATAACTACAGTGAAGTTAGCTACGGATCATGGAAGAAAAGCCCGGAGAAAGAGGACTTCAACCGCACTGATGGCAGCTCAGATTTGAGCGATAAAGTCTCACAGAATATATCCCAAATAAGCATCAATGATGATGGCGAAATGAAACCAAAATTGAGACCTATATTAGGCGCTGGTGCTGGGCTACAAAGACAGGAACAAGCACTTTCTGTCACAGATAGTTTTGATACGTGGACTGGCAAAAGTAGTCTCAGTAAGAGATACGATTTGAACTCATGGCGGCAGGCTGATGATGAAAAAAAAGAGGAGGAACCAGTGTTCAACCCCACTGTTTTACCACCCCCCTTGCAACAAACCTATCCTGTAACTGTGCCTGATTTTCCACCCCCAACCCTCCCTAATGCGAACAGATTCAACAATTACCCGCAGGAAAATCTCCCCAACTATTTGCAGCAAGGCGACGGTGCTTACATACAAAACTCCTACACCGGGAACACAAACTTTAACTCGCAGGGAGACGGATTTGTTCAACAGTATCCAAACGAAAGACCTACGCCAGAAAGAGTCAATAATGAAGTACAAAAAACCAGTAGCAGACGACCGGTTGAAAATTGGAGAAAGGAGAAGAGTGATGTCGAGGATCCTAACCGGAATCGACAGAGAAACTGGACGAGGCAGTGCTCCAAAGACAGCCTAAACGAGAAGGAACCGGAAACTAAAGAGGACAGATTCCGTTCCACCTCTAGAAACTCTCGCGATAAAGTCCCTGGCAGATTCAGGCGTAACAGCACAGAGAATCCAGATGGGGTTATAAGCGGTTCAGGCAAAACTCCACCGAGAAGGCATGTGTCCGACGTCCCAAGGAGTCAGAAATACTGGGACCATGATGACCGGTGTGACAAAGATTATAGCAGTTAGTGTTCGCACCTAATTTAGGACTTAGCATAATGGTGTAGTGAATTTCTGTGGTGTAAGTGACTCAAAAGTGTCGTATGTGGTGTCCAGGTGACAGAATATGTGGTTTCCAAAATGTCTCCTAAGAAAGCAATAGGTATGTAACTCCAAATAGTATATTGCGATTGTTTAAGTATGCAAAAAGACTGGAATGCGAAGATTAAATATTTATCTTGGTTATTCAATTAAACATGTTACTGATAGAAGCTAGCTACAAATTTAGTTTGGATTTTGACAAAATATATAATGCGGTAAACTTTAAAATGAGATGTAGTATCGACTTTTTCCGATAAAAAGATATAACAGAAGAAAATTTTAAACTTTGCCTTATATAATTTTCACATTAGATCAGTGTCCAGACTATAGTATTGACAATATCATCCAATTTATAAGTTATTTCTTAGACATCGTCCATTGCTGAGCCAGGGGAAGGATGTGATAAAGTGGGTTGATCAACTTTCTCTTGTTATTCAGTCCCATAACTCAAGAGACTTAGTAAAATGCAAATAATCTAGGCTATGAACATACTGTGAGGAGCCCTTGAAAAAATATTACTGTTGCCTTTATGTCAGTTCAGTTCAGTTTTTTAACTTTAATGGCTTCTGTCCATTAAGACAATTGCCAGCATCAAGATTTAAAAGCCAAGGTACGGTTTTATATTAAAAATAATGAGTAGATCCACACCAATTCATGTCGCCCGTCCAAGATGGACGAAAATAATCCTGCCTTTATGATGTTTAAATCGTTTTAAAGATTGAATCAGGCAACGTAACCATGGCAACCAACAGAAAAAAGTTGACCCAAGTAACATCTTTAGTACGTATTCACCAGTAACCACATCCTTCTTGGCCCGCTCAAGTACCGAGACCCACACTACCACCGCGCTGGTGGTGTGATGAATCTGTAAGGCTGCGTTCAGACGAGCGATAACCTGCCAACGGCAGAAGATACTTCAGCCTTCGATATCTATCACCGGTAGCCGTCAGTTATTTATTTATTTATTTCTCCACACTTACAGCTATTTTTACAGAACTTATACCTAAGACAATAGCGTTACTATTTTAATAATTTTACATTATTACCCTTTAAATCTATTTATATATACTAAGTACTGAGTTTATAACTAATTATGAATAAAGCTGACTTTGCTGCCTTAGAACTCGTCGACGGCTACCGCTGACAATAGGGATGACAAAACTTTAAAAATGAGTCCTTTGTAGATTAATAAAAATATTGGAGACGTTTTTTTTTACGTCATAAAAAACAAAAACGACACATTGAGTCAAAATGTCGCGTGAAGTCTCACACTTCCTCACAACTGGCATCAGCCAGCTATTTTCACCCGGCGGACTCCAAGCCCATCCGGCGGTGGGCCTAGGAGGGACGTCACGAGCCCCCACTCATAAACTAATGCGATTTATCCGAGTTTTTTTTATTATTTTCAAGAACCAAAAAATACTTGTCTAATATTTTTTTATTATATAACTGACGGACTAATTAGAAATTTGATTTTTATACCCCGTCATCAAGCCTATAGGGTACATGCATGAATTTTCTTTATCGTTTTTCTTAACTAAATATCAAAATACCGTAGAAACGATTTCAAAATGTGAAATTAAAATTTAAATCGGCCAAGAAACACGCAAGATAGAGGCATTTTAAACTGCTAATTAGACGGCGATTTGACAGAGAGGTCCGACATGTACTGTAACGCCGGCCATATAAACTCCATATTAAATTCCGTTTTGCTAGAAAGAGATAGAATGAAATGTTTGATTGCTTATATCTTGGTTATTTTTATAGTTATTCGAAAAAATATTTTTGTCTACTGTTTGTTACATGAATGAGTTTTTAATAAAGCAAAACTTAAAATTCATGCATATTCCCTATTGGAGATGCTTGCAGTTGAAAAGAACGTGTCAATTGGCGACAGCCATCGTCAGTTATGCGACGACGGCTGCCGTAGAACTCGACGACAATTACCGCTGACAGATGTCGTCGGCTGAATTAACCTCTGCCGTTGGCGGGTTGCTGCTCGACTAAACCCAGTCTTAACAGTAAATCTGTAGAAACTATGCGTTGAATGAAATTATCAACGCGTATTTGTATTTATTATCTACAAAACATATTATTTGCTCAATTTATAATACGGTACCTCCATTCATGACAAAGGTAGAAATATTCCATTAGATACAGACTTAGATATGTAATATTCAATTTTGTTTAACTGACGTAACTACATACTATGTCAGAAACGTTGACTATAGTCATCAAGTTTATAGTCGGTCGAGAATAATAGAAAATAAATGCAATAACTCTTTATTGGAATATAATTGTAACTAGAAATTTATCTACTTCAAATTCAGATCAATGTTAAGGTGGATAGGTCTCAATCTACTGGCGAATGTAAGATTTTGTTCAGGGGGAAGCAATTTTTGTAATTTTAAATATATCTTGAATTTTAAAATTGGCAGAAATAAAGGGTATGTATTGGTGGGGATATTGATCCCCTCCCGCATCCGCATGAGTTTGGAAATCCGTAATTGCAAGCCCTAATTTCGCGCGTGGATTTAACACTAATGTAGTTATATTGATATTCCAGTCAAGTATATTTTGAATTCATTTTGTATGTATTTATTTTAGTGCTCATATTATTTTCATGGTAATGATAGAGAAAAGCATAATATTATATAAATTTTGAGTAATTAGTGCATAGTCTAGAAGTTTATTTAAATTAATATAGTCATAGTTTTTGTATGTAAGTTAGTATGGTGCATTTATAAGCAAATAAAAACATGAAATATAGAATTGGGTTGTCCATTGCAAACCTAAAATAAAGTTTAAAAAAATACCTAAGTTGGTAATATTTGAAAAATCTTTAAACTCAGTAGAGATAATGGCCGGTTAAGTTTGCACCTGGTATCTATGGCGTCAGATAATTACTAATAACTATTTACATGATAGCATATTATTTCCGGCACAATAAAATGTAAAATAGAAAATCTGGGCTATTTGATCATCCAAACATATTTTAAGTAAATAAATCCCATTTATTTCAGCAAACTCAATTCCATATCTTGTTAGTAATAATTGACTTAAAAACTAATATATTGAAAATATCCCAGTCGAAACAAAATTGAGCCGACTGCAACAACTTTTCATCTTTTTGACAAGCATTCAAAGAATTTTATCAGTATCCGGACAACTAGGCAATGACAATGCTAGTAAAACAAAATGCATGTTTGGAACCTTGCATGAGAGGGTTATTCCCACCTATTACCACCAACTACTGGGAATAAAATTCTTAACTGTTACCACTTATCATTGGTGCCATTGGTGTTGGTGGTAACAGTTGGGAATTTTATTCCCAATAGTTACCACTGGTAACAGATGGGAAAAAAATCCCAGCTGGTACCACTGGTAATAAGTTCGTGGTAACAGGTGGGAATGACTGATCAAGAATTTTTAAGATACATCATAAAGTACTTAGTCTTAAATAGTCTAAAGTGTTCTGGGCTAGCATGGACAACCCAAGATTGACTTTAAGATAATATTATTTTGGAAATAGGTTATTTCGGCTCTCGGGCCGCAGGTTCAAAATTGGCAAAAACTCGTAATAATAAGGTTTTTTAATTTTTCCGTAGATAATACTAGTAATAATACATATATGCCTTAAAATGGTTACAAAGAATCAGTGAAACTGGAGGAAACTAGAGGAAATGAGATAACTGGATACTTTTTACACCATGATACGGACTGGGTCTATGTGTCGATACATTCTGCAATATTGAATGCCTTACTAAAACTATAGCCTTAAATTTGCTGGGTTTTTGCCAAAAACATTAAAATACTTGTACCTGTATAGAAAATATTGCACAATATTGTTTTAACACAAAACATTAGAGTAATCTATTCATTTAGGAAACTAAAGTAGCTTAGAACATTTTCACATACTAACAAATTTGAAGTTCGTATACTGCTGTCCCTCTTAAACAACAACAAACCTCTTAAAAAACAAAAGAGAATTTCACTATAACTAATTGTCTACCTGAAATACGGTTATATGGAAAAATCCCAAAATTTCTTCTATAGTTGTCAATATCTCGAAAACTACTAAAAATCACGGAACATGGGCGTCAAATCGTTAGCTTTTGGGCTGCTCTTTCAGCCCTCTTAAGATTCTCGTTTATCTCTGGTACAGCCTGTATATTTATAGCTCCGTGTGTGACGGGCTTAACAGATAAGATGGTGGTCGCGATCTTCTATCTACTCTGTGGACATAATTTACTAAAATTCTTACAGGGCCTTAAAAAAGATAGCTACTGCACAGGTACAGTCACGTCTGAAAATGTGTGTACGATTTAGAACGTTACTCCGCAAACATGAGTTTTTTTTATTGAGGTAAACCAACAGTCACCAGAAAATCGTTCAAAAAAGAGTTCCGAAATGTATACATTTTTCAGACGTGATTGTACAGGGCGAAGCGGCATTGCGAGGGACTTGTGCCACCACGTTGCTATGGTTAAGCGTCCCCGCCGCAAACCGCACCTCCAATAACGCCTATTTTCTGTTATTGCGCATGCGCAGGGTCTAGTTTTGTGCCCACTGTATGAAGTTAGTATAAAGGGTAAAATAAGATCAAACTTGGTTTCAACCGAAGTAGTCGAAGGATTCGTAGTTTTTTTTTATGAATGACGTAATTTTTAGTACTAAATAGAGCTAAAGTAATTCGGGGTGCTGCACCCAACAGTGGAATTGTGAATTGTAAAAAAAATGTACGGTAGGCCAAGCATTTTCGGCTCTATTGCATGTGTAATGAAGGTGAAGTGGTAACCAATTTCTTGGCCGACTGTACACTGCAAGCAGTTACTATCCAATATCCAAGTGCTTGTAATAACAAAATATTTATACGCGGTACATTGACACCTACGGGTCACTTATCTGATGTAACCTTTTTGATTGGTTGACAAAAGCTCAATAGTTGATACCCTAGCGACGTCATCGTTCTTTTAATTTATACTCAACCCAAAACTGGCGATCGGGATCATAATGCTATCTTGTTCACGCTTGCGTGATCTTAGCAGGTGTGAAAGAGATAGCAGTGCTTGTAACCGGTTACAAATAAACCGTTATTTATAAAGGTTATACCGGTTATTTATTTAGGTTACGTTAGGACGAATTGATTAGGGAACTTTATTTCGAAGCGCTCTCTAACTGGTTACTCCGTGTTCGGATACGGGATTATTGAGCGCTGTCGTGCCGATAGTAGCGCAACGACAGGCAACTACATGAACAATTTAATCCAATACCATAGCAAGCAAACCAATCCTGTCTAAGAGAGCGGATATTCACCCTAGACTCCGCTCACACGGAAGAACCGCTCTCTAACCGGTAAATGGATTTCGCTCCCTGTTTTGCGCTCCTAGATATTAACCGGGTAGAGCTATGTTTGCGAGCGTAACCTTTATTATGGGTCAGGCTCTCCGAGTGGGCTCAGGCAGTAGGCCCACCGCCGGCGAGAAAGCGAGCAACTATCGACTATTTTCTCGCCCAACTCGCTCAAGAGACGCAGATGTATATAGACTCCGTGTCAATAAAAGAGATAGGTACATATATAAGAGTTCTCGCCGGCAGTGTGAACAGCCAGCGATTAACTATTAATATATGTGTCTCCTTTACTAACACAGGATCAATATTTTTTCTTCGTTTCTTGGGCGAGAAAATCGCTGATAGCTAATCGCTTCCTCGCCCTTGGTGGGACTAGTGGCTCTAACCGATACGGAAAATAAACCGGTTTACAAGCCCTGAGAGACAGCATTATGATCTTGGTCGCCATTTTGTTCTGCGTAGAGTATAGTATCAGGGAACCCAGAACGTCATAGATAATTGGATAGGTATGAATGAAATTAAATTATTCTAAAGCGCAGATTTATATAAGGCAGCGCTAAGGGAGCCTTTCCACTAGACCTCAGCTGTGTGCGAGGAAATGCACCAATAGGATGACTTAGCATCGCTCCGCGCAGCTCGGTATTGGTGGATTTTTTCCCCGCCCACCGCTTAGCTATGTATCTTAGCTTCAGTTGAAAGGCACCCTAAGATTAGCATAACAATGCGCCGAACATCCGCGTTGCATCCCTTTCGTTTGACATAGAAAACGAAAGAGATGCATCTAGAATTTTTGACGAAAACGGCGCTGTTTTGCCGGTATAAGATAAGTTTATTTACGATACTGCGCGTAGATTTTGTAAGAATTGCTATAAAACATTAGATTTATTGAAGTTCTTAGAATGCTCGGGAACGTTTTATTTGTATAAATTTTGAATTTATATTATGCCCGTAGTTAACTTATAATTACTGTTATTGTTTTTAGTTTTTGAACTGAGCTAACGGCCAAAACTTAAAGAACACAATATTATTCAGTGGTTACCCGCAATTTAAGACAACGAGCACGTTTTAAATGCAGATATAACTGCCATGGGAGATTAACAGATCGACTCTATTGCCTGGAGAGTAGATTACAAATGCATGGTTTTGAAAATACTCAAGTATTTTATTAGTATGATATTTTTCTCTCAGTCCATCAACCTTTTGAGCGGATTATTCCTTTGACTGTTCCTTCGAAGGAACTGCTGCGATTTTTTTTTCGCACTAGTACCTTGACAAAATTTGATGGAAGTGCGATTTTAACACGCTTTTATTAGGTCGACCTGTATGTAACTAACTATGTAATGGAATCTAAGGTAACTAATTTAACCATCTTACAAGGATCGTAGCGTCATGAAAATTGGCAGCTGTATGTAGTTCTGATGACAATACAATAATATGGTACTGTCGAACTGATCGGATGATGGAGCCGGAAGATATAAACTGGAACTTCATGATGAAACATCGTATCATAGCTGTGTTTGTATTTGGTGGAAAAGTCTTGTAAAGCGTGTTTTTCTAGTGTTTTTTAAACTATTCATTTATTTTTTGGTCTTTGTTCCTTTGTTGCAGTAGCACCTTTAATTCTGGCAAAGGAACAACGGCGAAAAACAGTTGTCGGTTGTTCCTTCAGCTCATGTAAAGGAACAAAAGCGAAGGACAAGTCGCAGTAGCACCTTCAGTCCTTGAAAGGAACAAAGACCAAAAAAAAATCGCTATAGTTCCATCGAAGGAACAGTCAATGGAACTACCGCGAATAATCCTTTTGAGCGGCCAGCGTGTTGACAGGGAACCGTGCGCCTCACGCCAACCAATTGTATGATATCGTGTGGCGGCAAATGACTAGACGCATGCGTCTGCCTCATGAGGCACAATTTTGCATTGAAGTGATTTGCCGTCTTTGGCGCTCAAAAGGTGCACCTACTGACCAAGTAATAAGGTCGATAATTCAATGTACAATGACTTCTATAAATATATATACGATTATGAACCTTGCTCCCCACATAAATATACGTTCTAAAGTGTATACATGTTTGCAGACGTGACTGATTGTACATTCAATATTATTTGGAAGTACAGATGTAGCGGATAATTGTTTTCCATCGTATTTTCTCGTGAACGTTCGTATTTGTCATGCTATTTCAATCAACCTCAGTAATTTTTGTACTGTGACCGACTGAAATAGCAAGACACGTTCGTACGTTTTCGTGAAAATACGATGGAAAACAATTATGCACTAGATCTGTAATTGGTTTGTGTTTACGAGATCAATATCAGAAAATGGTATTGTATGAGCGCATGAGCTCACTTCAAAAAGTAAAAACTATAGTGAATATTGAAGTATGTACAGTAAGGGAAATTGAGACACTTACCCTTTTTTCGCTCTTGTCGCAATGACAATAAGGACAAAAAGGTACGTTTCAGTTTCCCTTTCTGTACAATACAGAAAGAGCTCTAGCCTATTTGGCTTTCCGCGTGAAAACGGTACAAACAGGTCTAACGCTTCACTGAGCCTGTTCCTGAGGTATGGGAGCGGTACGGGAGGAGTGACAATTGACGTGACATGACGTGTCCTACAGTAGTACCATAAACATAAGTTACAACGATGTACCTGCGCAGAAAGCATTTTTTGAAAACAGATTAACCAATTATAAGGCAGCGCGTTTGCGCGGGTAAAATCTTCAACGCCCATTGGCCAAAATTATGCGCGCGAAGCCGGCAGCTCCGGCGCCCATTTTGTCTGGCACGAGTTCTCCTGTCATTGCATATGTACCGTACGCATAGTCCAACAAGATCTTTATTGAAATGGTTACGTGTTCGGTTTCATTCGGTACTTGTTAGCATTCGTCTTCGTGGCCGAAGATTGCCGATGTAACTTATATTCGTGGTATATTACTGTAACTGTCTCGATCATTGACGTTCCGTAAACACACCCCTCCCGTACCGCTCCCATACCTCAGTGTGGCTACCATGAGCTGAGTTTACGATCAGCGCTAGCGAGTATCTCGTATCGAAAGTCAGTGCACCTCTCTCGCACGCGCTGATAGTGCGAAAGAGATAGACCGTCATCGAGCGCTCGATACTCGCTCGTGCCTAACTCATGGTAGGCGTGCTGAAACAAACTCAGTTATGCGTTATGCCTATAGGTTACTATTCGCAATATTCATTATAATATTGTTACACGGGCATAAATTTATTAAATAAAAATCTTGTGTAAAAAGTAACAATGATTGTATATTTTCGATGGAATTGTAGAGCAATTGGTTTAGTTTAAATAAAACGACTTACGTTCAGTATGATTAATTTTATTACTTACTTTACTACATAGCAATGGCGGCGGCTGCTGCGTTCCAAAATTATGTAATCTCGAATAAATTGAAATTTAATTTCTTTGGATCGTTTTATTTCCTACAATTTTAAGCCAACAACTTAAAATAAGTTGGCAATTTTGCTCAGAAAGTCACAAAGTTTACCCAAGCGACCAGTTTTGTATGGCACTGACCTAAAAATCAATAATGACCAGCATATGTAATTTGAAAGGTTTTCATATTCTACAACTTTTTGTATGGCGGGAAATCTTAAATCGCTTTGTGAAACAAGTTACGGCAAAATAAAAACACTCCATCAATAAGTATTATTTTACTGTTCTAGGGTTTTTGTTCTGTACAACGATTTTTAATGGACAATAGGCCAATTAGCCCAACCTCCTCTATTATTTGCAATAAAACAAACGCGAAACCTTTCATGCCAGCATTCAGAATACATTAAGAACCTTTTATACCATTCAATAATGTTGGTACGCAAAATTATCTAACTTTAGCAAGGATTTGTCCTTACAGATGTTTAACCTTTCAAGCGCCGCAGTCGGCAAATCACTTCATCGAATGGTGCCACTGACGTCTTGTCGACATATGCCGAGCAAAATTTAATGGTTCATAAACTCCGACTGTAATATCAATATCTCGTTCTGCAATCCCTATTAAATTTTAGAAGGTTCATTTTATTTTATTGCTGTGGCATCTGGATCACGTCTTATTATCTCGCTGGCGCTCAAAAGGTTAAGTTGTGGACTTTCGAAACACTGGAAAATTTTCGGAAATTTCTGGATACGCACCAAGGACTATTAAAAGAAGAGGACTGACACTTGCCGTACTTAGCATCGTGTTCCGATCGCAAGGAGATATTCTGGCAAAAACTAAACTTAAAAACCTAATTAGATTCCAATATACGTCAAAAAAACTACCAAAGATGGCGGAATGTCACAGTTACACGTGTCATCATCATTGTGACGTTTCAGGAAAAACCAACCTTTTCGTACCTACAATAATTATGTTAAAATAAAACACTATAAGTTATTTCCACAAGTTATTTAGCCAGTGCATTAGTTAACCTAACCAGTTAAAAAGTTTTTGTGTGATTGAGTATTAAACATACAAGCTTACACATTTATAATATTAGTAAGATTTTTTTTAAACTGATTGGGGACCTGCACTGCAAATAATATTAATTCAGCCCACATGCGTCCCACTGCTGGGCACAGGCCTCCTCTCAAGATGAGAGAGAGATTGGGCTATAATCCTCACGCTGGCCCAGTGCGGGTTAGGGACTTCAGCTTCACATACACTTTTAAGTTTTTTCTCAGATGTACCTATGCAGGTTTCTTCACGATGTTTTCCTTCACCGAAAAGCTAGTTGAGAATTTCAAATGACATTTCGTACATAAAGCCCAAAAAAAATCATTGGTATGAGCCAGGATTTCAACCAGAGACCTCTAGATTGCAAATCCAACGTCCGAACCACTAGGCCACTACGGACGGGCAAACGACGGTGGGATCTGTATTATTAATAAATAAAAAGACAACCATTTTAATAACAATATTTATTCTTCAATTTCTGAACAGCTTAGATCATCCTCCTCAGTATTTATAATAAAAGGTTCAACCACATCGTCAATTAAGTTGTCTAAGTTGAACATTTTGTCTTCAATTTTTATAACGTGGTCTATGCAAGATTTCCAACGTTCCGCTGTCACCTTCTGCAGACCTTCTTCAAATAACGACTTTACTTCAGCCATTTTATACGTTTTATTATTTGAGGCCACATGCCCTTTTATTTGAGCCCACACCAACTCGATTGGGTTTAATTCGCAGTGGTAGGGAGGGAGTCTTAAAACTGTAATATTGTGAGTGGCTGCTAGTTCATCAACTGCTAGTTTATCATGTTTTGGTTTTTCTTTTTCTACCAATTCCCACAACTCTGTCCTTAACATACTAGCATCGCATTCAATGCCTCTTCCTTGCAACCACTCAATTATTTGGCCCTTGTTCCATTTTTTTATGGGTCCCCTTTCTAATTTTCTAGAATGGTATGGTGCATTGTCTATAACAAGCACAGAGTTTGGTTTCAACCTTGGCAAAATACTAGCCAGCCACTCTTCAAAATGTTTCGCATTCATTTCGTTGTGATAGTCGGCACTATTTTTTTTTGACTCAAACAGTAATAGCCCTCCCTCCACGAAACCTTCCTCGCTGCCAATATGACTAATAATCAATCGTCTTCCTTTTCCTGAGGGACCTTTTAGTCCAGTTGTAAGCCCCTCTAAAAAAGCTTGCCGAGATGACAAAACCTGGGGATCTTGCCAAACCTTGTTCTTCATGTGACCTGTAATGACAGGTTGGTAAGTTTATAATCACAGTCACTAATCATTTTTCAAAATGCACACCACATTCATATCATATAAAATTGATTTTTAAGAGGATTAATTTATGATAGGTTTAATTAAATTCTTACAAACATGTGACATGGTTTAATATGTCTCACAATTATCTGAAGTTCTGATTATCTAAACCAATACTGGGTAAAAGTTAGCTTGAGTGTTTGATACAGACAGACTAGTGATATGTTTTGTAAAGCTATATATTATTAGTTGATATCATAGATGTAAAATAAAAGAAACAGACTACAAATGTCAAACAAAATTAAAAAGAAACATGGACCTAACTAACTTTAGCAGTTTCATTCTAATAAATATATGTCGAAAAAAATGTGTCGAACAACTGAACCTTAGTTGTTTACCCGTTTTGGTGTCCAATTAAATAAATATTATGTGTGTGTGTAAACTTAATAAACCATTGTTGACAAATGTCACACAGTTAATATACAGCCTAAATAAGCTCACACCAATAGCTGCCACTTTTTCCGGCTGATGGGCATTCAGTTCAATATAGTAAGTACATCAATGGCTAGTATCCAAATAAAATACCTTCATTAAGCCAGGTTTCATCTTGATAATATAATGTTCGTCCTTCTCTGCGATATTGTTTTATTTTGACCAAGTAACGCTTTCTCCATAAAATGATATCTGCTCGGTCAATGAGGCAGCTTTGGCGTTTCCGGCTGGCATACTTGAAATTTAGATGCTTGAGTACCTGTCGCATTGTATTTGCTGACAAATTTGGCAAGTCGGCATCATCATTCACAACTTTTAAAACCTGCAGACAAAGAAATGATATATTAGCATGGTTTATTCAAGAAAATACTGAAATCAAGTAATATCAGTCATATATAATATAATAAATTACTCACCTTCTGAATGGTTGGTGGCTCATTCCGATGAAAAAATTGATGAACTATACGTCTAATTGCAGCAAAGGTAAACTCGTCAAGTTTTTCAATAATCGTTAATTTGGGGCCAGGTTTATTGGGAGGACTAAAGTTTTCATCCGTTTTGTGCTCTTTCATAATCTGCCTGACAGTTCTATCAGATATTCCCAATATTTGAGCCACTTTCTTTGCACAGTCCACACGTGACCAATATTTTCCCGTGGGCCATGTACTGTGGGTATGTTTGTAACAGTTCACGACCATGAATTTCTCCGAGACACTCATATGACTTTTAGGACGCTTTTTTGGTGGAGATATAGGATCATTCTCTTTGCTGTGAGAGGAACCTGGTGCAGGCTCCATTTTACTTGCGATAAAGCAAAACCCACGAGCAAAACACAAACTTGAAACAATAACGAAATGAAACAACAAAAACTTAACAGAAAACTTAACAGAAAACAAAAACTTAACAATGGAAATCACCACGGCGAATACAGAAAACATTCGAGCTATCAAAACTTCAGATGTCGAATGAAGTGACAATAAATGTTATGGCCGCCACAGAACCACCATATCCACCATAAAGGTTACCACACATGATCAGTTGTCAAGTTTTGAAGACGTAAGTAAAAATATGTTTGTTTTTTTGCCTAAAAATGTAATCGCACATTATGAGAATAATAATTGGTACCAAATGTTATTAAACCCTGAGTTATTGCCATTGTAATTTAAACTTTTCTCCTATAAAAAATATTAATTATTATAATTTTTTTGCGACGAGTATTTAAATAAAGATTTTTTATTTAAGAAGGAAAATTAAATGTAGCCTTTAATATTATAAATAAAATAAACAGCTACCTATAACATTTTCAGAAGCGAGAATTTACCGATCCACCTAATATGTCATTTTAATGGCAACCCATTTTTGACGTATGTTGGAATCTAATTAGGTTTTTTAGTTTAGATGGCGCCATAAAAATAGTATAGTAACAATTCGTTCGAAAACGGCTAATAATAAATGAATCGTAACATTTAATAGCTGTGTCACGCTTGCAAAGTTGAATAATTGTATAAAATAATTCTTATACTAGATGGCGTTGTACATATCGGGAACGGCTTTTTGTATGGAGATGGTCAGTCCTCTTGTTTTAATGGTCCTTGAAACACACAAAAAAATAATGAATGTTTCTATTTTGGGAAACTCCCAAAACAGATGTTTTGAGAAATTACCGAAATCTTTCTTTTGGCAGTAATTTGTCTTTGACGCAGTGTAGTGTAATATACGGTGTAAAAAGATGTAACTACAAGGAATGGTCTTAATTGCCTCAAGGTCAAATGTCTATATGAAGCATCTTCCTGGGTAAGCAGGAGCCGCCGGACGGAAGTCTAGAATAAAATTATCTCGTACATACAATTATAGAATAATAGCCTTATAAATTACTCTAACATCAATTTTATCTTACTATCACCCATTCAGATTGTCTCTCTAGTCGTTTCATTGCCTATAATCACTAACCAGCCAAATTAGACCTCACCCCAGTCTTAATTACTAATATATAAAGGGTCAAATTCGCCACGATCTGTTCGTTTTAACAGGTGTTAACCGTTAACCTTTTGGCCGCTTTCATATTTGAATGACGCAGTCATTCACACGCCAAGCAATTATTATTACGACATCTCTGAGATTTGCTGGCGTGGTAGGCCCGACAGCACACGACACCTTTAGCTGTTCTTGGCGTTTAAAGGGTTAAGGCCGATTAACAATGGATGCGTGTACGTCACGTGCGTGTAGACGTACGCGTGGCGTGCGCGTTGTAAAGTACGAATCCTCATATGAGATGACACACCGCTTGCGTGACGTGTGCGTACGCAGCGGTGTGTCGTCTCTTATGCGTCAAATCACGTCATCGAAACTTCGTCCCACTGACGCCAGTGCGACATTCATGCCGACCAAATTGTATGGTTCAAAAACTCCCAACATAATATCAATACCTCGTTCAGCAATCACTTTTTTATTTTTGAAGGTTCAATATATTTTATTGCTGTGGCGTCTGGATCACGTCGTATTGTTCCCCGCAGCTTGGCGCTCAAAAGGTTAACAGCCATGAGCAACTAGCCGAACATGGCGAACTGGGGCATAAATAGCCTATAGAGTTGGGAATTTTCTAAAAGAATTCGTACATCGACTAACGATTTTCTTTAAAGTTTTACCAATATTCTAATGATTCATTCTTGATTGATGTTTCGTTGATTCTTTTTCATAATTAAGAAACTATATACTCAATAGAACCTTAATAATGAAAGATTTACAATAGTATTGGTTGTCATTCAAAAATAGGTAAGAAGGTTTTCTGGACGATGACAATGTATGTAAGTATCTTTTTTAGAAAATCTCTAGTATAACAAGTTAATCGATCCAATGGACCTATGAAAATGAATTCTTATCTACAACATTAATTAAGTTTTATATTTTAGTTAGTGCGTTTCGATTTTTAATTCTACGATTACAATTCTAATACACATATAACTTGCAATTGATTTTTAATACGTACTCTCCACCAAATAAACGCACATGCATTATATTTATTGATGTGCAATTTGCGGAAACTTTGCAATATGCTTAAAAAGGGTCTTAAGTCTAGTGTTAACTTACATTTTGATAAGACCTTTTTAAAGCATTTTTTGGTATATAAAAGGTCTTAAAGTCTTGTGCTAACTTTTGGAAAGTTTCCGCAATTTGCACATCAGTAATTATAGTATATATTAAATGCATGGACGTTTAAGTTACATCTATCAAAAGTATTTACAAATATAAAATGCACGGGCCTTCAGCGTTCTTAAATCTCCAGTGGTTTTTCGTCATTGTCGTCTCGGGAAATATAAAAAAAAACTTTTCATGAAACCGGAAGATCGAGGCTTTTGCAACTCTGAAGTTCGTATTGCGCTGTCTCACTCATGCAAATACAATTAAACACGAGAGTGAGAGCGTCAGGACTAGGGTTGTTAGTTCTTAAAACTGAAAAGCCGGTCAATTGGGTAAAACAGCCAGACACCCTGAATTTTTTAGTCTTAGTATAACACGACAATTATTTTTAAAAGTAAAACAAGGCTTTTTTTACCATAAAATCTTGTTAAATTTTATATAAAGTCTTGTCAAATTTAAAAAGCCGGACAGGCCGAACACCATTATACTTGCCCGGATACGCAAGTAAACAGCCTGCAGTGTGTATTCGGCTTTATCCGGACGCCTGGCAACCCTAGACGAGACTATACGAATTTCGGAAATCGGAGCTGCCCGAGTTTAGTTTGATGGAAGTCACGACTTGTCCTTCCGTTATGGTGATAATGAGACAACAATGACGATTAAACCGAGCGGTCATACGATTCGTCCGGTGAATTTTAGAACGTTTCAAGCGCTTTCGGTGGCCACATCAATGGCCGCTATTACAAATATGCTACTCGGATATTCGAAATTAGAACTTCATATAGCGCCATCTCACTCTTGCAAATACAGTTTAACACGAGAGCGAGAGAGATGGGACAATACCAACTTCCAATATCGAACTCCGAGGTAACCCCTCAGATATGGCATTTTAAGATTATGTGTAGAGGTAGAGGGCTTCTTTTTTTATAACATAGGGGGCAAACGAGCAAACGGGTCGCCTGATGGTAAGCGATCACCGTCGCCCATAGACACTTGCATCACCGGAGGAACCACAAGTGCATTGCCGGCCTTTCAGGTGGGAGTACGCTCTTTTCTTGAAGGCTTGAAGGTCGCATCTTGGGTACATTTAAGCTTCCAGGGGTGTACATATTATATTTTTTCTCAACGTTTTTTAATTATTGATCAAATGCCACAGCTAGGAACAAATAAACTTTAAACTAAGAACAATACAATTCAACCATACAATATTTGAGATCCTGTAAGTCTTATAATGCGCTTAATATTAATATAAATAATAATAATAATAATTTCTTTATTTCAGGCCGGTTTGCCCATAGCTTGATAGTTACAGACTTACATAACTAGAGTTAGTACATCTTAACCTAGTTCTCAGTTTTTTTCTTTAATTTTTATTTGGGGTCTTGGTACACAGGGCGATGAAAAGACGCCCAGTGACTGAAAAACGGGCAGTCCCATGTCTCTGCTATGTCGGCCAGCAAGTTGTTGGTGCTGGCCCGCTGGCGATACATTTGTGATGCAATTCTGTGTCTTATTATAGCATGGGAATCATTCATGCGTGCTTCAGCAAACATGGCTGACGCACTGCAAAAGCGTGGCAGCCCCAACAACATTCTGAAACCGTTATTGAATTGAACACGTAGAGCACTGTAAGCGCGCTTCGTGTAGTTGATCCACAGACTGCACGTGTAAAATGATTGACAATATGACATGAATAATGTTTTCTTGACCTCCACTGTACAACGTGCAAACCTGCGAATCAACATATTAGCTCATAACGCCAGTGGCCTACGTTCCCTTTCAATATCGGCGTCGTCCTTTAGATTTTCATTAATTACATGTCCCAAGTATTTGAAACTGGACACTTTGTTTAAGGCAATACCACCAAGTGTCACCGGCTCAACTATTGGCAAGGTCTTGTTGCCAGCACGAAAGACGAGTATATCACTTTTTTATATCACACACCTTCAACAGCTTATTCATTGCACTGATCGAAGGGCTCAGCAGCACCATGTCATCGGCATAACTAATATTGTTTAGCATTTTATTACCGATCGAACAACCAACCATGGTGTTGCTGAGCTCGACGATCAGCTGATTAACATAAATGTTAAACAGTAAAGGAGATGTAAGTTCCCCTTGCCTTACTCCACATTCAGCCCCGTAACCGTCCGAGACAGACTTCCCCCACTTAACAAAATTATGCTGGTTATTGTACCAATATTTTAACAACCTCGTTAGTTCTTGAAGAAGACCTGATAATAGATTTCATAGATTTCCGTTTAATAATTAAACTTAGTTTTGGACTTTTGGTTAAAATAAACAAGGCCTTATTATGATTACTGTTACTTATAAATAACAATCGTTTAGTTTTATGATAGGCCTTCACAAACCCAAGATGAACAACCAGAGCAATGGTAATTTTGGCTCCGGCACCTTACATTTTAGAAACAGGAAAGTTTTTTTTGTTTTTCAGTGTCTACTGTATGACTGCTAAGTAATTGAAGGCAAAGTCAATGTCCCTAGGCAAACTTACCATCACAAATTGTTGCATACTTATTAAATGCATATATATGATCAGCATAATTATAATTATCTACTTAATGCTTACTGAGACATATTTATAAAGCACTTGCATATAATGTCTGTCTAAAAATTATCTTCATTACATTTAAACACATCCCCAGAAAATGCGGAAACAGTATTGTATCACGAAAAGTTATAAAAACATAAAAACCTACCAATCGAAACAGAGATTTTTCTATAATGCATTGAAAATTATGTTGATTAATTAAATATTTATTAATTTCATACCGGTACCCATCCAGCTCTTATGCTATTCTTATCTTAACATATATTAATTAATAACAATTCTAATATTGTTGAATAACTCATCCATAATGATATAATGTGTGGTGAGGATTAGTGTGGATCTGAGTTAATGTTCCCAATTAAAACAAACTTTCAATCGATGTTATGTTGAATGACGAACTTTCGTTCCTCACTGGCATCGATTAAAATTTTAGGTAAGCCCTTAACTATGCAGTTTTTTTTAACGACCCTTAGAATCCACAGATTATAATTGATCGAAACATATACTGACGCACACAGAATCCACATCTTGGCTGTTCCTGTGATGCTTAAGATGGCGAAAAGTAGGTGGGATTGGCTAATGGAGTTCTTTTACATATGGCAAGGACCATAAAAACCAAGAGTAATGTCATTTGCCATACTTAATTGTACAAAGAAACATAGTACAGTAACAATTAGTCAACAACTAATAATAATTAAATCGTAACATTTAAATACTGAGTCACGCTTGCAAAGTTGAATAACTGTAAATAATAATTCTTATACATAGATGGCGTTGTACATATCGGGGAACGGCTTTTTATATATTTTTGTATGTATAGTCCTATTGTTTTAATGGGCCTTGACATATGGTTAATGTTCCAGTGCCCAACACTGTCCCATTAGCTGGCAGGCAGCCTCTGTAGCGATATAATAAGATACAGGCAGGGTGTCACGTAGCCTACGTTATTCCGAATCTATTGATCGTGCAACTTTTCCTAATGACCATGATTTATGAATATGGTAGTGTCTCGGTCAACCCGACCGTCTGCCAAATGTCTCGCGTACGCCGATCGATCTTGTAAAACGAAGCTAATCGATCGAAATCTGGTTGTCCTTCAGTTGAATCCTCTAAAACTCGTCGATCTGACTCTGACTTGACCTCTATCGGGCTTGGCTCGATAGCCGAAGCTTTATATCCGTTAGGTTCGTTTGTCAGACTGCCAGATCGACTCTGAACTCGTCGATCTGATTCTGTCTTGACCTTTAAAAAGTCAGATATATTATTTAAAATTGAATCAACTCGATCGCCTGATTTGACCTTCAAGCAGTTACCAACTGTAGCACGATATCTGCCGCTCAAACTCTCAGTCAAATCACGCCGACCAGACTTCTCAGTGAGATTATAAAACCGATTGTGTACATGACGTTTCAAATCGCTTCCTCTCCAATCAGGCTGAATCAAATCGAACAATCGGTCTGATCTGCCCTTCGTCAGGCTAAAACACCGGAACGAAGCACGATTTCGGTTGGATTTGTCTTCTGTCAAATTGACACAACCATGTCCCAAAGACTTATCTTCTAAGTCAGGATCAAAGGAACAGTGCAGATTACCTGACTTGTTTTTCATCAGGTCAGGTGTGTTATGTACCACGCGTGCGCTAGTATGAATTCCAACGAAAAATTCACGCGACAAGCGGTCAGACTGGCTTATTTCAGAAGTGGAGTGTCGATTTATTAAACCATCTATTGAACTTCGATACGAACCTGATTCAAGCTTATGGTGGCTGATATCAGAAGTAGATTGACTTGCCACTATTAAATCATTACATTGGCCAAATGAATCATCATACCGACCTGATATAATGCGATCAGACAGACTAGCATCAGAAGTGGGATGTGCACCTATTAAGTCATGATATCGGCCCGACCTGACCAAGTCAAGCTCACCGACATCAGAGGCGGCACTTAGTAAATCGCTGACTGAAGCGTGGTACCAAACTGACCGCTGGTCAGGCTGACTGATATCAGAAGTGGGATCTATCAAATCGTGACGCCGACCCGACTCAATCATATCAAGTTTAGCGATATCAGAAGCGTCTCTTAAATCGTGAAACCGACTTGGCTCAATCAGTTCAAGCTGGCTAACATCAGGAGCCGGATTTATGAAATATCTGACTGCATCGTAATTAACTGACTGTTTATCAGAATATGGATTTATCAAATTGTGATACCGACCTGACTGTTGTCCCGTAAGACTGATATCAGAAGCTCCATCCACTAAATCGCTGACAGAGTAATTCTGACCTGACCGATCGGGTTGACCGAGAGAAGCGCGTTGTCGACCCCCAATATGGCCGTCCAGCACGCTGTGTTTGCTTTTCTACTGAATACTGCAGGTGATGGGATGGGTCAGCAGGTAGTTGAGCACTATGGGGGTGCCCGCGGCAACCTCGAGTTCCAGGTTCGGTTCTCGTTCGGGCTCTGTTGCGACGGATGATGATGAGGCGGATTTCTCTTTGGGTTCGTCGAGGAGCATGTCCGTTGAGGTGTTATCACTGGGTACTGTGTCCACAAATACCTGGAGATATAAAAATATTTTATATACCCCTAATTCAAAAATTGTTGAAATTGTAATGGGAAGACAAAAGTATTCCGACATACCTATATTATCCAAAAGATGGCGCTGTTAGCATTGGCAATATCATTTATGCCCAAAAGATTTTAAGGCAAAAGGGCGAAAGTTTTTTATTGTATTTTATTTATTTAGTTAATCTTTATTGCATAAAAGAAAACTTATCGTAGAAAAGGCGAACTTAATGACATAAGGCATTCCCTACCAGTCAAGGGCAAAGGAGAGCGCTGAAACATATTAAGCAGATAAACTAAGAGTCCAGCAAATAAGTGCACACGGACTTTTTGAATGCAAACCTATTCGAGGCCTATTTGATTTTGAGAGGAAGACAGTATTTTACTGTAGTATCGATGATTTTTTTGCATTTTTGTGAGAAGCTTTTATTGCTGACTGTACTTGTACTTTACTCATAGAGAGAGAGAGAGAGAGTTCCTATGACCACCATCCGGGTCCATTTTCAGATCAGCTCCATGGTGTCATAATCATAATATTGTACCAATTGTCTATACTATAACTTACATGAGTAATATTCAACTTACAGACATTAAATTTTCACAACTTTGTAATAGTATAGATGATTCGACCCACACAAACATAGGTACTAACAAGTCAATTCAAAATAAAAGCTTGTAAAACGTACCTCATCATCGTCATCATGCTGGCACATGTTGACCATCTGGCTCGCGTAGTACTGCGCCGCGTACTCATACTCGTCATCCTCCGACGAATATTCATCCTCGTCACATTCGAAGTAACGACTCTGAAATATATCGATTAACACATAGACAACATTTCATTTCATGATAATGAATATCTTAAAAGCTTAATACTGGCTGGTCTGAATGGTAATTTTCAAATGAAACCGGAACTTTTCGCACGCTGAACGCATTTTGTCAAAATCTTTAGTGTTTTAAAAAGAAAAAAAAATTTAAACTATGCCCCATTCAAATGTTCCAGTCTGTATTTTAATTTCACTTCGACCCTGTTTATAAAACATCTTAAAACAAGAAATAAAAATTATCTCTTAATAATAAATGAGTTATTTAAATAATAAACACGTCTATAAGTGACCCCATTCCTTCCTGACCCAATAACATCATTAGCTCAATATATGTAAATATGGGCGTCTAATAATGAATAATTTATTCCGTTTATTTATACCTATTCTAAAACTAGTTCAAAACAAGGCAGCAAGGCGTAATTTGTAGTTGCGTCATGTTGGTAACACAACGTTTCGTTTCACTCCACACACGGAGGCCATTATTCATAAATTTTAAATAAATACTTCGTAATTATGAGATATTATGAAAAAAATTCATTGAGTAATATTTACATTAGTCAATGCTTCATTTAATTTAATCACATTAAAAATTCTAAAAAACCTCTAAATAACAAAGACTCAAAAATACAATGTGTGGAACGGAACGCATCCGCAAGAAACCAAGTAAACAACATAACATCACGAATTTTCCTTTCCTGTCATACCACTGACTGCACTGCACAAGATAATGTCGCCAATTTTAATCTAAACTTCTAGGAAACACTTCACGGCTAAATTCTATCTTATTCTATGAACAGTAAAGATGTTAAACTACTGACTTTCACCGTCAACATTCAGAAAATAGTGCAAATCAACGCGTTCGTAATAGAAAAATGACGACACAGGGGAAATATTTTCAATTGGTCAAAACAAAGGGAATTACGATTGAAGTCGCATGAATGGAAGTGTGCTGCGTACGTAGTGTGTTAAAACGAGGCGAACGCCCCACCCGTATTCAACTGTGACACAGCAACAGTTAAAAGTTTAAGAATCGAGAGTTAATGTGATTTAGTGCTCAATTATGGCTGCAGCGTTCGACTCGCCCAAATATCAAAATGGTTTGATATGCTGCAGCCCGCGAACGGCGGACGCATTATCGAAATCGTCCTCATCGACTTCTGGCTGTGTTTCGGCCGACGACAGTTACGATTCGTTGAACCATGTACCAAAAACGATAGCGATCAAAAAACTAAAAATTCACAGCACAGCGACGCGAGAGGAGGTCGAGAAAGCTATCAAACAATGTAAGGAATTGATTTTAAACACCCAACAGTGCTCTGATGAGCGCAAATGGTTGGTTAGGTATCTAGTCGAGCTGAGATTACGTTTAGAAGATATCAAGGACACTGACGGACAGCCTAGGCTGGGAGTTTGTATTAAAGGACACCATTTCAAACAGCAAACAACGCCCCAGAACAGAAAACAGTACTGCGATCATTGTAGTGGAGTGATATGGAGCATCGTACAAAGTTCATACATCTGCAGCGACTGCGGCTACTTGAGTCATTACAAATGTGTCGACTACATCTGCAGAGTGTGTGCTCATGTTGTTATGACAGACAAAGGACAGTTTGAGATGAAGATCTGTCCGGAGAAAGGCTTAGCGGCTCAAGACTATAAGTGTGCAGAATGTTCGACAGCATTAACCTTTAAAGACGCTTGGAACGAGCCACGACTATGCAATTACACTGGTCTGTACTTCTGTGCGACATGTCATTGGAATGATCAATCTGCTATACCGGCCAGAGTTGTACACAACTGGGACTGGGACAAGCATTATGTTTCTCGTCTCGCCTTTCAGATGTTAAACTTAGGTTGGAATCTACCGTACATTGATATTGAGACCGTCAATCCAAAGCTCTTTAACTTTATAGCAGAACTCGAATGGGTACACAAAATGAGGAAAGACCTTGAGTGGATGCGGAGATACTTGTGTGCGTGTTCTGAAGGCTCAAACCTCCTATCACCACTATTCATGCAACTTGGCGATGTGAACAAAAAATACAGCATGTCACATTTACAAGCTATAAACGATGGAACTCTAGAAACTCAGCTAACGGAATTGACAGAGGTCTGTCGCACTCACATAACCAGCTGTTCTCTGTGTTCTGGAAAGGGTTATTTATGTGAGATTTGTAGCAACAACGAAATACTATATCCTTTTGATAGTGGCGCAATAATGTGCAACAAATGTAACACAATGTTACACAGAGGATGCTGGCTACGTAAAGGCCAGAAGTGCTTGAAATGTCTCCGCTTAGAAGAAAGAAAGAAATTACACAAAGTTACTGACGAAACAGACACAAATCTGGAATATGATATAGACAAGTTTGTTGAATGATTTGCATATGACTTTTATCTTATCTTTTTGTACATATTAAATTTTATTTTTGCCAAACTAACATGCTATGCCATAACAGGACATATAATAACTGACTGCATGTTGCTGACTACAGTGTGTATTAAATAGTCTCTAGCATCCAAAGCGCCATATATTGTCACATATCTTTATGCTTATGAGAATAAAGATAGATGCTATAGACTATTTAATGTGGACTGTACTAATAATGTTAAGATATTAAATTTGTGGTGCTGTACATTTTATAGCAATAAAATAAGTTCCAAGCTTTAATACATGGCGTAATTCGGATTATAATTATAACAAGTTGATGTTACCATAGCTTCCTTCTATTATATTATAAATTATAAGTATTTATACTAAAAATATTAACACACTTAATATTCGGGTAAGACCGAGGGCGTTTCAATCGACGGCGCTTTTGTGTTACGAAATATTCACAGATGACAAATGAGAACTTGAAGTTAAACTTATGTTTCAACTGCATATCTCAATACGCAGTACATTTGTCATCGTATTTGTGAATATTTCGTAACACAAAAGCATCGGTTTAAACTCCCTCTGCCTAACCCATTATTTTTTTTATTAACCTAGTTATTGACATTTATGCCTGACTCATTTCATTTGACATCTTATATTTTTTTAGATAAGCTTATTGTTTACTATTATTATTTTAATCTATTTGAACATTTTTTATTGGCAGACTTTGTTTACATATTAATATGGGTGTAATGGAGTCTATATATGGGTGTAATTATTTCTATTTTAAAATGATTCTTTGATTTCAAAATTTTTGAGTAGACTAAAGAGTTATGTCTGTAGAGTTAAAAAAAAATGGGACTTCCAAATTGAATTAGCATTAATGCATTGTAATGTACATATTTGCGATAATAGTGCTATTGTTTTGTTTATTATTTGTATTATGACATGCAAAATGTAAAGGGGAAAGACGGCCTGTGATTTTTCATGTTGTTCCGTTGTTTTGTATTTTAGTTTAAGTGATAAATTTGTTAAATTTATATTTAGAGTAGAAATATTAAACCTATTACACTCAAACTGTATTTTACTTGTAATTATTAACCATCAAACAATTGCATGGCACATGATAGTCATCCAAAATGTATTTAGTTATTAAGTCACGGGGGTGGCAGAATAACAGCGTCGGTGACCAATTGTCCTTGTGGACTCTTGGCATTGACATAAGCTGAGCCACCTTCTCATTCATTGTTATGCATATTCTGTACCTCACCATATATAAGTCAAAACCGAATTATGTACCAATGCAAAAAGTGAATAAATGTCTTTTTTTATTATTATTATCTGTATGTCGCACCCGCTCACGGGACAATGGTGTCCCGGACCTTTGGGAGGCGTGCGGGGAGCCGAAGCCAACGCGTAGAGACCCTTTCGACAATTTAATGAAATGTAAGATGTACGCGACGACGCGCACAGAGACAGCACTCGCTAGATGCAAGAACTATTGGAGAGTGATGAGATCTAAATATGCTGGGTTATGTGATTGAAATGATGGACTATAAATACTGGGCTATTGCTTGAGACAGTCGGACGTCTACCAGGAAAAAGTGTCCATTATTATTATTATTATCTTTTGAGAGCATTATCTGCCGTCCTAATGAGAAACACAATCACTGTGTATGTTGTACGAGGGCTGCTATTTATATATCCGGAAACCGGGATTACAATCTTCTTAAATAGCATATTTGACCGCCATGGTAAAATTTGAACTTTTTTAAGTATATAAGGTATATTTTTTCTTCCTTATTAACGCTCGTGTTTTGTTTTTGACGGGTTTTAAATGTCATCTCGCAGCAAGAATGGAACTCACTCGTGAAAATATTCGTGCTATGATTTATTATGATTTTCGGCGTGGTTTAACGCAACAACAGTGCATAGATCAACTAACTTCAACTTTTGGTGATGAAGCCCCATCTAAAACTACTGTGTATCACTGGTTTAGTGAGTTCAATCGTGGACGTAGTATGCTTACGGACGAAGTTAAGGCAGGTCGCCCGAAATCGGTCGTTGTACAACAAGATATCGAGGCTGTGCGAAAACTTATAATGGACGACCGACATGTTACGTACCGCGAGATAGAGGCGACTCTGGGTATTTCTATGACCAGCATTAATAGCATATTACATAATTATTTGGCTGTAAAAAAAATTTGTTCGCGTTGGATACCCCACAACTTAACAAATGAGCAAAAACATGCTCGCGTCGAATGGTGCAATAAAATGTTAAAAAAATATAACCGTGGTGACTCAAAAGCCGTTTATAACATCTATACAGGTGACGAATCCTGGATCTATGCATACGATCCCGAAACGAAGCAACAATCAACGGTATGGGTGTTTCAAAATGAGCCGAACCCTACGAAAGTTACTCGTGCAAAAAGTACATTGAAACAAATGGTGGCCTGCTTCTTCGGTATTAATGGCCATGTAGCTACAGTGCCACTAGAAAACCGTAGAACGGTTAATTCAGAGTGGTACACGACCATTTGCTTACCGGAAGTATTTGAACAAATTCGTAAAACTAACCAGCGACGAAGAATCATTCTTCATCATGACAATGCCAGCTGTCATACGTCACGCGAAACAACTCTATTTTTGGAGGGTCAAAATGTGGAATTAACGGGTCATCCGCCGTACAGCCCTGACTTGGCACCCAACGATTTTTATTTATTTCCAAATATAAAGAATAAATTACGCGGTCAACGATTTTCGAGCGCTGAAGATGCTGTCGACGCATTCAAACAACACGTTATGGAGGTACCTCAGGCGGAGTGGCAGAAGTGCTTTAAAAATTGGTTCACGCGAATGCAAAAGTGCATAGATCATCAAGGGGAATACTTTGAAAAGCAATAAAACTATTTTCAGCCGTGTACGTTTCTTTGTTTTTTTGTTTCCGGATATATAAGTAGCAACCCTCGTATAAGTGGTTTGACGTCATCCGCACTTTTTGTCCGACCCCTGATCATAACAAATAAATTTGTTCTGACAAAACAGACAATACAATGTAAACAAGAGATGTGAACCTAAAATGGTCTCCACTCAGCAATGCCATCGGCTTGGTTAGCTGCCAACGGGGCGCTGCTTTTCTGTGGAGCCAGCGGGTCGGTTGTGCAGGATAGCATACTGTGCGACTTTTTAATGGGAGCTCAAGTGAAAATGTATATCTTATCTATATATGTATATATATATATGGAGTAAATTTTATAAGTATAAGATAAAGGTAAATAAATATTACGGGTCAATTTTACACAAATCGAACTAGCCCCATGGTAAGCTCAATAAGGCTTGTGTTATGGGTACTAGCCGACGATATATTTAATAGATATATTACTTATATACATAGAAAACGTCCAAGACTCAGGAACAAATATTAATGCTCATCACACAAATATTTGCCCTTACCGGGATTTGAACCCAGGACCTCAGCTTCGCAGGCAACATTACTCCCACTGAGCCAAACCGGTCGTCAAAAATAGTATTATAGACGATTACTCATAATTACGACGTCGGTAGGCGGCTGATCTGTGACGGTACATTTAAGATAACCTATTACTTTGTTTTATTTTAAGGCACCCGTACATTGAGTGTCCATAAGATATTTTTTAAGTCTTAATTTGAAGCAACCAATTGAGTTACACTCCTTTATAGGTGGTCCTATTAACTGCTCTGCCTAGGATACTTACAAGTACCGTTCTGTCACCTACTGCGCTGCCTACTGTCCTGCCCGACTGTTCTGCCCTCGTGTGACATGGGCATAAGTGGTGTGCTGCTCTGCAGGGGCGCCATCATAATGACAATCAATGAATTATATGGTGAAATGATGTACGCTGAACGTACACCATGTACATATGAGCTTTATCGCTGTACCCATAACGGTGGACGAAATAATGGGCATTGATTATGGCCCCGCTGCAGAGCATACTCTGCAGCGGCGCCCCGTAGAATTCATAATAAGAAATCATATTAGCAATTTTTTTCTCATGGAAATTGATGTACCAATGCTGTTTATAGTGTACCATTAAAAAATATTATTATTTCTTAGTGATTTTAATTCATTTCACGTTCCGCCTGAACGCTATAAGAGAGGCGCGCGGGTGAGCGAGAGGGAGATATGAAACCTGCCCGCACTCACTCCAGCGAACAAACTGAAATGTTTCTAAATATAGGTATAAAATCATTACGAAATAATATTTTTTTTCAATGGTACATAATAAACAGCATTGGTACATCAATTTCCATAAGAAAAAAAATGCTAATATGATTTCTACGTGGCCCCGCTGCAGAGTATGCTCTGCAACGGGGCCACAATCAATGCCCATTATTTCGTCCTCCGGTATGGGTGCAGCGATAAAGATCATATGTACATGGTGTACGTTCAACGTACATCATTTCACCATATAATTCATTGATTTTCATTATGGTGGCGCCGCATCAGAGCAGCACACGATAAGTGTTAGTTGGGTAGTAAAGTCGGTCAGGAACCTAGTAGTTGTAGTCTTTGCTCTACACGTGCTAATCTGAAGGCCAGACAGATAACGCTTGGGTCACATCGATATCTGTAGTTGCATTTAATTTAATGCATGTCGCGTGGCAATGGATTTTATTTTATTGGCTGCTATTGACGGTGTGATTACTTAAACAAGTCAAAAAGAAACTTTTTTTATGACATAGGAGGCAAAGAGCAGGGTCGCCTTATGGTACGCGATCACCGGCACTTGCATCACCGGAGGAGTCACAAGTGCATTGCCGGCCTTTCAGGTGGGAGTACGCTCTTTTCTTGAAGGTTTGAAGGACGCATTGGTCCGGAAACTGGATAGTCAAAATATACTTAGTTTATTATTTACTAGAAGGCGCCTTCGTCCGTGGGGAAAAAAATATAACCCTCATTTTTCTTGAGCATAGTCGGATAAAAAATGTCCTGTGGAAAAATAATCTGTGGATGACCATATTATAGAATTTATTAATAGGCAATATGCATGATTTTTTATTTTTGCTTTATTAAAAGCTCATTCATGTAACAAACAGTAGACAAAAATATTTTTTCGAATACTTAACTATAAAAATAACCAAGATACAAGCAATCAAACATTTAATTCTATCTCTTTCTAGCAAAACGGAATTTAATATGGAGTTTATATGGTTGGCGTAGACTATGACGTAACAGTACATAATTAGCAGTTTAAAATGCCTATATCATGCGTATTTCTAGGCCGATTTTAATTTTGATTTCACTTTTTGATATCGTTATTACGGTATTTTCATATTTTGTTAAGAAAAGCGATAAAAAAAAAACATGCATGTACCCTATTCCGGTTCCGAGCCCTGATTCAGGCGAAAACTAGATGGCGCTGTAGAATTGAACATTGAAGTACGAATAGTAGGATGTTATAATAGGGTACTTGACTGACAGATCAAATCAGTTCCTTTCTATGAACTGTCAAAACGGTCAGAAAGTATGAAGTTTAAAAGGAAAAAAGGTTTATGACGTGATAATTCTGTACGGTCATATTGCATCCTTATTTTTAGTTTTTGATCATTTTAAAATCGCCAAAAGCCTAAAAATAAGTATTCATTGACGTTTTCTACGTATTTTCAGAAAATGACATCATTTATGTTGACTACAGGAAAGTACCCAATTCAACAAAGAAATACGTCACGGGTCAGGCTTGCAAAGTTGAATAATTGTAAATGATTCTGATACATAGATGGCGTTGTACATATCGGGGAACGGCATTTTGTATGGAAATTATCAGTCATCTGGTTTGTATGGTCTGCATATACCAAGAACCATTAAAACAAGAGGACTGACCATCTCCATACAAAAAGCCGTTCCCGATATGTACAACGCCATCTATGGATAAGAATATTTTTTTGCAATTATTCAACTTTGCAACCGTGACACAGTATTAAAATGTTAAGATTTATTTATTATTAGCTATTTGCGAACTAATTGTTACTATACTATGTTTCTTAATTTAATTATAATATCGTTAAATTTTAGTTTAGTTTTATAGCGCCATCTAGTTTATGCCAGAATTTCTCTTTGCGATCGGAACACGATCCAAAGTATGGCAACTGTCAGTCCACTTGTTTTAATGGTCCTTGCATATACCTACACTTTGCTATTCGTCTCAACCACTTGAAAAAATTCTTCGACCACTTTTCTTCAGATACCTCAGAAATGTCATAGTCACTCGTACCTAAGCAGACAGGGCAATCTTTGCCTACCTATTAATTTTCTTTATTTTTTGGAAAGAGCCAAAAACACAAGGGTCAGGGGAAAATGGCGGGTGAGGGGCTAGCGACGTTTTTTAACCAAAATAGACGGAAATCGCGTCCGTGACGCGAAGGCGCGAGCTCCATTGTTGTAGCAACAAGTACAGTCACCACTGTCACCAGCACCAATATCTGACATAACAAAGCGGGCGAAAATATCTGACAGAACCTCCAGGGGTATTGGCGGGTCTGCCATGAGATATCTGTGCGCTTTCTTGAGGCAGATACTAATACTGGGGACTGTCAACTACTCATTGAGACGATTCTAACGGGAGCGTTCAAGTATTATGTAACGCATTTTTTGGAGATTTTTGACGCCCCGTTACGTTTTTCTGTACAAAAACGGCATATCCGATCATGTTGAAAACAATTTTCGTTGAAAGTATTCATTAGGCTTCATCTTTGTAATTTTTTTCATATTTTTGGACATAGGGCTTACAAAATAGAGGGGGGGGGGGGGGGGGACGACTCAATTTAGGCTACTTTAGGAGTGACTATTTCCGAAGATATCCACTAAATATAAAAAAATATAGAAACCTCATAATGTTTTTAAAAGATATATGTGCCACACAATGATATTTGCTAATTTTTAAACTAAGTTGCGGCTCACACAAGACACCTATACTCCAATTTTCATCAATGTACATCTTGTAGTTTTTGAGTAAAATGCCTGTGACATACGGATACGGAGAGACGAACGGACATGACGAAACTATAAGGGTTCCGTTTTTGCCAATTTGGATATCCTACCGACTGCGCCAACGTTGTGTCAATGAAAACAAAAGGTCTCAAGCAGACTGGAGCGCAGGCGACGCTAGCGGTCACTACTTACACACCAAACTCACCTGGCACTCGAAACAGCGGCAGGACTCGCGGTAGCTGCACGTGGTGAGCGCAGTCTCAAGCCGGCGCAGGTAGCAGGCGGAGTGGGACTGAAGTCGGCGTTTGCGGCGCGCCAAAGACGCTATAGCGCCGAGCAGCGATACGCGGCGCCCTTTCGACTTTGGTGTGCCACTGCCATAAAATGGAGCCACGAGTTAGTGACTAGATTCCACTAAATTGCACTGATTCTTTAGAACAGCCACAGCTATGTCAAACTACCTTCCCTCACTATTTTAAAATCAGGAGTTGACCAAGCGATTGATCTCAGTATCACCTAAGGGTAAGCGGCTACGGGGTCAAACGGGCTAATCATGGTTGAATACGCTAGCGCTGCTATGGTATCTAATAGTAGCGATACGCGGCAATCTTTTGACTTTTTTTTGTTTTTAAATAAATATAACCGGACAATTTTTACACAAATCGCGCTAGTCCCATGGTAAGTTCAATAAGGCTTATGTTATGGGTACTAGACGACGATATATTTAATACATATATTACTTATATACATAGAAAACATCCAAGACGCAGACTTTGGTGTGCCACTGTCACTAAATAATCCTATGAGGTAGCCGCCATCTTGGATATAGTTCCGTGGCGGGCGCTGTAATCGGCAGGGGCGTATTTTGAAATTTGGCGCCCTGGGCCAATAACTTTCGCTGCCCCAGAAGTTAAGGAAAAAACCCGGCCAAGTGCGAGTTGGACTGTCGCACCGAGAGGCACTCCGCCCCTGGCTGTTTGCCTGACCCACTTGGCCCTAGGGTCAATACCCCCCTAGTAATCGGATCTCGCAAGTAAAAGCTGATAATTTTAAACGCCTGAACCGATATTCTTGAATCTTAGCTAACAACACCTTCCTCATCCCTATTTTATCGTTCGGGCTTAATAAAAAGGCAGAGCCTTCTGTACTCATACTATTTATCTGGGTGAATCAGTTTTCAGCCCACACAAATCTGTCCACAACTTTTAAACTTCGTTGTAAAATAACGCCTTTAAAATAAATAATGGCTTCTCTTTAATAACATTTTATGGTGTACGTTACAACGTTGAATGTCCCGCCTGTTGAATCTAATAAACAGAACAACTAATAAAGACAGATTTTTTGGTGACTCCAGATACATTTTCAGTATCGCCAGACACGTATAAAGTGTGGGTCAAATCAAATCAAATCAAATCAAAATATGCTTTATTCAAGTAGGCCTAGGTACAAGCACTTTCGAATTGTCAGTTACATTGAGAGTCTTTGCTGGGAGACGTACAATATGATCCAACATTTGTTGCAAAAATTAGGGAAAACCCAGAAAAACCTAATCAGATCATTTAACTTAAGTATAATATTATTGATAAAATCGTCATTTTAAAAATTTAAATAATTAATAAGATAAATCCCAAAAGGATTGTCGATAAGAAAGAAAAAAAATAATAATCTAGAATGTGTCTAGAATAAAACTCTAAATGTCGGAGTATAAAAAACAATTTATATGCGTGTACCAATTAACTATTACAATAGGGTTTGTTGATGAACCCATCTAAGTATTTTGTGAAGTATAAGGAGAATGAGAGAGTGAAAGAGATGGTCACCTGTTACTGTTGAGCTGCGCCGGTTTCATGTCCTCGCATAGCGCCGTCTCGCTCGGCCGCCGCTTGGACCGCCTCTTCACCCCCGTGTTGTTGTCGTCATTCACTTTAACAAGGGGAAACATTTACATTATTAAAACTATCATGGGTGCTCCCACTCTAGTCTCTCACATAGTTCGTAGAACTATAAATACTATAAAGTCGATGAATGAGAAAACACTAATAACAGATGAAAGTGCCACGAAAATTCCAGGCTCTGCTCACCTGTCATATCTGTGCTATTCTTGAACTATACGAAAGTGGTATTTTACGTTACGAATAGTTGATACGTGGTCATATGGCATACGTCACTTCGCTGCAATCGCAGGGCTCGGTGTTGCGATCGTCGTTGTTCTGCGAGTCCGTCCGCCACAGCTCGTCATTTCTGATTTATTGTCTGTAAAGTGTCCTGTCTCACCTATATCTCACCTATATTCCTCACTTCGTTGCATTCAGAGCGCTTGTTGTTCTGCAAGTCCGTCTTCCGCCACAGCTCGTCAGTTCTATTATATAGTCTAACATGTCGTGTCTCACCTATGACCTCCGCCACTACACTCGCAACCCTCGGTGTCGCGAACGTCGTTGTTCTGCAACTCGTCAGATAAAGTATATAGTCTGTAACATGTCCTATCTCACCTATGGCCTCCGCCACTTTGCTGCACTCGCAACGCTCGGTGTTGCGAACTTCGTGGTTCTGCGAGTCCATCTCACGCCACAGCTCGTCAGTTCTAGTATATAGTCTGTAGCATGTCCAGTCTCACCTATGGGCTCCGCCACACCGCTGCACTCGCGACGCTCGGTGTTGCGAACTTCGTTGTTCTGCGAGTCCATCACGCCCCACAGCTCGTCAGTTCTAGTATATAGTCTGTAGCATGTCCAGTCTCACCTATGACCTCCGCCACTTCGCTGCACTCGCACCGCTCGGTGTTGCGAACTTCGTTGTTCTGCGAGTCCGTCTCGCGCCACATCTGGTCCGTAGAGTTCTGGTATATGGTTTCTGTAGAGGCGTTGTTGTTGTCTACGTCGAAAGGGCGGTCGGGTTGGTTGAGCACCTAAAAGTTTAATCGACATTAAACAAATATTAGATATTGAGATCCTTAGTTGCAGTCAGCATCAAATATGCATGTCATCGCGTATCTCTGTATGCCAGATGCGTGGCGTAAGGAAAATTACAAGGGAAGCCGAAGCGTATTCATTCACTCATATTTAAAAATAACTATAGAAAATAAAAAATATATAAACAAATGAACATAACAACAAAATTTGGAATTCCTAGCTTCAATATTGGCTGAGATCGGGTCACTTGTTCCACTAAAAGCTGAATATCTTGAAGACGACGAGTGCTCCGATTTTCATCAAACAAAGCTAAGAACACTCGGGATAAAATTATCTATTACACAAAAAAAGCCGCACTCAAATCAAAGTAATCAAGTATTTAATTAAAATTCTAGAACTTGAATCAGGTATTTTGTGATTAATATCTCTTCTCCTAAATACAGTTTTAAAACATTCCAAAAATAGCGTGTATTTTAGAAGATTTAAAAAATAAAGGGTCCGATCGACAGTTTTTCTTATTAATAAAGTGAAAATTTAAGACATGACCTACAAATTATAGAGATCATTTTCACATTACTGGCTTCACTTAATAAATTATATACTGACCTGGTAATGTGCTCTGGTTCCCAGGAAGAATACTGCACCGGAATTTCCAGTATTCATTTTATTTCTGAAACAATAAAAAACGCAAATTAGGTAAGACACAAGTTGAATGCTTTCTTTAGAGCCTAACTTTGAAGTAGGTAGAGCAGAACTCAAACACACAAACGGGAATGCCCTAACGGCCACCACTTGGAGTAAGGTGGGGATGCGGGGAGTTGAGTGCAATCGGAGACTGGCTGCAGATCGCCCTGCCGATTGCACATCTCCAATCGCACGCCGTATAACAGGGATGTTGACACCTTTTTACTGTGCTATGTTATAGAACTACATTTCAATAATAGAAATACTGGTAAAAAAACGACTTCAATGTCATACATAAAACCAGAGGTGGATTTTCTTAAAGGCTATTTGGGCCCATGATACCAAGGCAATGCGCAGATCAACTTACTGTACCACTTTGCACTTTAATAAACCAATCATTTCATGAAGGAGTAGTTCCAGACTTATTAAAAAAATCTGTGGTAAGGCCAATTCATAAAAAGGGCGCAAAGACGGATCCAAATAATTACAGACCCATTGCTCTGCTGCCGACAGCGTCAAAAATATTTGAGAAAACCATTTGTAACCGCATTTACAGCTTTTGTGAAAAGTACAAAATATTTGATGAATCCCAAAATGGCTTCCGTAAAAAAAGGTCGACTATCTTAGCAGTATATAAATATATTCAACAGATCCTCAATATAATTAATGATAAGCAATACGCCATTGGATTGTTGCTATTTATGACTAAGGCGTATGATAAAGTGCAATATAATATACTTTTAAATAAATTACACGGCATAGGGATTCGCGGATTAGCTCATAAATGGATCACCTCGTACTTAAAAGATAGGCCACAATATGTAGAATTGGAGTATTTTAATTACGAGACAGGTGAAATAAAATATATACAGTCCGATGTAAAAAATATAAATGCATCAATCCCACAAGGGAGTGTTATCGGCTGCCTCCTGTTTCTCATTTACGTCAACGACTTACCTAAAGTAATCAAAGAACCATGTGTGTTGTTTGCCGACGACATCTCCATACTCACATCATGCCACAATAATACCAACCTAAATATGAAAATCCATGACATATTAAATATTGTAACTGACTGGCTAAACGACCACAACCTTGAGATAAATTTTGTAAAAACAAAACTCATATCCTTCCGTCCATACCAGAAAGACTCATTAAATATCTCCTGTAGCTATAATGACATACCCATTAGAAGTTGTTGATACATTCAAACTACTCGGCATAGTAATAGACAAGCATATTTGTTGGAAATCACATATTATACATGTTAAACGCAAAATTTCAAAATTTGTCTATGCACTTCGTGAAATAAAAAAAAAACGACTGATTTAAAAACTGCATTAACAACCTATTACGCATACGCCTTCAACTGTTTTAACTATGGGGTCATATTCTGGGGAAACAGTACAGATGCACCAAGTCTTCTTACTCTACAAAAAAAACTTATCAGAATATTAGTAAATATTAAACAGACTGACAGCTGTAAACCCTATTTCCCGGAACTCAAGATCCTTACTATTCCATGTATATATATTTTAGAACTATGTAAATTTGTCCGAAAATTTCCCGACCTCTACACCAAAAGAGGGGAAATATGTAAAGCGTTGCGTTATAAGAATACATTATTATTGCCATCATCACGACTCAAGCTATATAGCTAATCTCAAGCTCAAGCTATATATAACAAATTACCTAATAATATAAAAGACGAAAAAAAGTTTCCATATTTATAAATAAATTAAAACAATGATTAATCACAAAATCATATTACACAGTACAGGAATATTTGAATGATAATCTATTGTAATATTTTCTATTATATCAATTATTGTAATTTATTAATTTTTGTATCAATATTGCTCAGTTTTGTATGACATGTGTCTTAAATTAAGTTTTTTTTTTAAATATTAAATTGTAATATTTAAGTTACCTACAATTGCTGCACCCAATCAACTGGGTAAATAATGTGATCGCATTGATGTAAATAATGTAACACCTGTAAAACCATTATGTGCAATAAAGTATTGAGTATTGAAAAAAGGGCCCCCAGTCCAGATTGAAGACAATTGAAGTAAAAAATCAATCAAGTAGTTCAATCAATCAAGTGGGGCCCACTTAGGTAATTACTATAAGCTGTATTAGCCCAGGGCCTCACAAATTCACGATCCGTCCCTGCATAAAACAAGCTACACGGAAGGTATCGAATAAACATTTTTTTTAGGATTTCCATCATAAAAAATACCATTTCACATCAAAATTGTATTATCATTTGAGTACAGTCAATCCCTACTACAAATTGGCACAACACAAAAGAAAAGAAAATAGAACCGAATTGATAACCATCACCTCCCTTTTTGGGAGTCGGTTAAAAAAGAGCTCCTGGCGATGTTACCTGCGCTGTGAACAAAATGTATGCGAAAACGTTACCCTCTCCACTGGCCGCCCGCTCTTTTTAAGGTGCGTTCACATTTTTATCATTTGCCAAATCAATCCTCGTCCCGTGGCATGATAGCGTGTCACGATCACGCGTTTGGGCATTGCGCCGATCCGATCGCTCGAAATCCATGTTGCTACGCGTATCACACATTTAGGTCGGACAGTGAGCGTCCAAGCTGCGCGATAAGCAGTCATGCCACGCCACGGTGATCGGATACGAGCAAATGATACAAGTGTGGACGCACCTTTACGTGCGTTGAGTTATACCGAGCGAGCAGCCTTCGATTCAGCTTGTGAAAAAGGCTTTCATGTCGCTATGTCCGTCTGTTCTTGATTTCCCCTACATCACCTGTAGCACAACTGCGATACACGATTTTGTCGCGCGACAAAGATTGTCCGTCTCTTTCCTTTCTCTCTCCCACAAACGGGAATGCCACCTGCGGCCACTTAGAGTTGGGGGGGGGGGACGCACTGCGTAAGGCACAGGAACTACGGAAGTAGGATGAACCAGAACCGTTCAACCCCAGTTGGGACGGGGTAGAGAGAGACAAGAGAAAGTGGGCGTAGGGGAGATTGCGAGACTACGGGCTGAGCGACCCCGCCGGCGGAGTTGACTCTTAGACTTCATCGTCCGAAGAGTTCGCAGCTGCCAGATTCTATGTAGCGCGACAAGCGTAGTCGCGGCCAGTTGTGCTAGGCCGGTAAGTCGCATTTCTCAACCGATCCTTGTGAAATTTTGTGAGCAGGTTCGATAATTATATGAATTTTCTATGAGGTTTCAAACCCGAGACCGCATCTTCGTAGGCCGTTGTGCAACTCACTGAGCCAAACGTGTCGTCGCATGCAAAGAGAGCGAGGGTCGACGTAAAGTCAGGCCCGAATTTTGGGTTCTGCTGGCCGTGGGGCAACGAATGAGTGGAGTCCCCTAGTAATTTTCCGAATACATTGAGTAAACATTTTATTTTTGTTTCTAGATATTTCATTTGTGGGGGCCTCTCACTCGTGGAGGCCCAGGGCTGCAGCCCCGGTTGCTCTCCCATAAATACGGCCATGTGTAGTGTTCCGTTTCTACGACGCCATCAAATGACGCATTTATCCCATAGGCGCCTTTGTCCCAGTTAACCTCATGTGTAAAAATTACAATATCAAATGGTTATGAAGAAATGGTACAGTCGGTGCCCTGACTTAAGTATCCAGGCCTGTATACTTATGTCTATGTATGCCTGGATACTTATGTGAGAGCACTAACTGTACCCACTTAGACTTGGGTTGCCATCTGTCCATGTTTCCCCGGATTTGTCCTAGTTTAGTTTCCGGGGGCCTTCCGGGTGGGCTTATAAATGGGTCGGAGTAAAACCCACTCTTTTTGTATCAACCCTATTGAACTGTATAAAATCTAATGTCCGAGAAAAATGGGATTTCCTCCAAGTATTCAGGGTTTTTGAAGTTTTAGTCCAGGTTCGGCTATAATTAAGATGACAGCCCTAACTTGGACAAATGCATCAAAGGTACTTCAAAAACTATTAGTAATTTAAAAATTGTTTCGAGGCACAGACTATGAGAATCAAAAATACTATACACCAAAATACCTTAAGATACTTAGGTATTCGTAGTATTAATGATGTGTATTCAAAAAAGACATCCAAATCGCTGGGGCAGTTTTTGAGCCCCATGAGTACCCATATAAAAAAAAAATTAAATATACATATATATTAAGGGTCAATTTTACACAACTCGAACTAGCCCCATGGTAAGCTCAATAAGGCTTGTGCTATGGGTACTAGACGACGATATATTTAATAGATATATTACTTATATACAAAGCAGCTAAACCGGTTGTTTTTATTACATGCCTACATAATCTCTCCCCTCCTATTGGGATTATGGTAAACGACCTTGAATCTGTAGTTATGAACGCAAGATCTCTTCTTTATGCTGACGATCTTAAACTAGTATACGGGGTTGAGCGATCTGAAGACTGTAAGTCGTTGCAAAAGGACATCACCTCAGTTTATCGGTGGAGTGTGGCCAACAAGCTTCTTTTTAATACGGCTAAATGTTATGTCAGTTCCTTTACCCGTTCTGGTGTCCCAATTCATGTCCAATATGAGCTAGGATCTGAAAATATTAATAGAGTCTTTTCGGTAAAGGATCTCGGCGTTATCTTTGACACTCGTCTTACTTTTCACGACCATATCAGAGAGCTCGCTACTAGCAGTTTCCGTAGACTTGGATTCGTAATACGCAACGTTAAAGATTTTTACGATCCTGGGGCTATAAAGGTGCTTTATAACGCACTGGTGCGAAGTAAGTTGGAAGCCTCTGCTATTGTTTGGAACCCTCATGAAAAAACCTACATCTTGCTTCTAGAAAAGGTCCACAAGGCTTTCTTGAGAATACTTTACAAAAAAGTTTACGGATATTATCCTTTTGTGTACCCTACAAAAATTTTATTAGGCACATTACGATTTAAGTCTTTAGAGGTGAGACGTAACGTTAACCTGCTCGGTGTTGCTTGTCGCGTATTGCGTGGTGACTCGGAATGTCCAGAATTGGTGGAGCAGCTCGCGAAATTATTTTTTCCAGAAGTCCCCAGGATTACCCTAAGACCGCGTTTGCGCCCCCTATTGGCAGTTCCACCAGCGCGCACCGTCTCCCATAAGAACTCGCCGCTCCTTCGTGTCCTCGCGCTGCTTAACGCGCTTCGGGTATATGCGCCACAGTGTGACCTTCTAGCATGGCGATGGACGGACGTTTGTAAGGAATGTCTGAGATTCTGTGAGAAGATGGATGACAGGATATCTAGTATTTAATTTTGTTAATGTACCCTAATTTCACAGTGTATTGGTCATATGTACTGTAATGCTGTGTAAATATATTTATAAATCAATAAATAAATAATAATAATTATGTATACATATAAAAATTGCATATTTAAATTAAATAACAATAACTTAAAACTTTGCTACTTTCTATTTAAGGAATTATTCTATTTGTCATATTGTGGCCAATTGTAATTTAATTATTTAATATTTAGAATTAAGATATAAATATTGTACGCCTCTCTGAGGCAGGACATGATGATGCTGTATGATTTTTTTAAGATCTGTATAACTCATGATTTATACAATAAATATTATTTGAATTTGAATTTAAAAAATGTGCACAAATATTGAGAACATTATAAAATATTATACAAATTTATCAAAAATAGATTTTGAATTCTTAACTGACCAACGCCTGAATCACCTGAAGTTAAGTCAATACTGAGTCATTGATTTAGCTAGCTTGTTCAGTAAAAACCTATTCAACATGTTTTTCTTTTTAATTCTCTAAATTTAATGTCTAACCGGCTATTATTGTGAATGCTTGCACACCTGTAATTGAGGTACAGGCTAGACGTGGTCCCTGTATATTGATATTTGTTTTTACTTGTATAAGTCTGATTTGTTGGTGTATCTAATAAATAAATAAATTTAGTAGTGCAGCAACTTGCAACTGAAGTGGGTAAGTACAGTCGGCATTGAAGAGTCTAAAATCTCCAGAGCGCCAAATATATAACAACATATTGACGATGGAATGTAGAAATGGGATAAGCGACAGCTTGGTGGCATTTAGTAATATACGCATTTAACTAATTTTATAAGGTGTATAATTAAATGCCTCCAAAATGTTGCTTCACCCATTTTTCCTTTCCACCATCAATATATTCATTTACTATAAGCACAAAGATGTGTAACAATATATGTGTGTCTTTGGCTGTCACAGATTATATGATCCTAACTGTACATAAGTAATTTCAAAACTTTTATGTGCTCTATAAGTATTATTATAAATGTGTCGTTTATTGTGAGCTTAAATAGCAAAGTTATAATTTTTTAAAGAATTTGAACCATTTTCATTAAAAAAGGGTACTTGGGACTTCATCCACAAGGTATTTCCAAATAATTAAATTAATAACTTTCTTTAGGAACTTGCTCAAAAATAATCTGAACAAAGATGATGATTTTATTGTCACTCGAGAACAAACTTATGACAATAAGTCGTAAATGGACTAATATGCGATATAAAAAGAAAGAACTTATTTTGTACTAGAAGGCGCAACTTCGTTCGTGGAAGAGAAAAAGTCATAACCCGTCTTTTATTCATCAGCGTAGTCGGGTAAGAAGTATCCTATAACCATCAGGAGATACCCAACTACCCGTGTACCAAAAATTATTGAAATCAGTGTAGCCGATTTTGCGTGATGAAGCCACAACGACACATACAAACATACATAAAATCTAAAAAAAATATTTTTCGTTTTAGTGACCAGTAGTAATAGTCCGTAAAAATCAATTTTTGAAAATATCTTCAATGTACAGACATTTTACTTTAACAACTTTTTAATAGTATAGATGTGGTTTACTTTGATTTTCTATTACACATTTATGTTGTTAAAAAATAAATGCATTCGCAAGCATGTAAAACGTAATTTTATAACCAAACATTCCGAGATGAAGCAGAAAAAGCACTATTTATATTGCTTTCATAATATTACCTGCACAGGTTACTCTCCGTGGTATAAAATGTTTCTAATATGTCTAAATACTCTCAATTGCGTAATATTTTAATATCTTTTTGTTGTTCCCTATTTTCTCCACTTTTGTTGACAGATCGTCGCAGTGACGTTTGAAATGCGCGCGCAGGTCAAGTGTTGCTAATGATGGACAAAATTCTCCTTGTTCCTTGTAAGTCTATAAACTTCATTATTGTCGAATAATTTTATAAATAGTTATTATAATAATGTTTAAATTCAAATAAAAGTTAATAAAATTAATTTTATGTCAGATGTAATTTTATGAGTCAAAAGACGGGCATATTTTGTAGTAATGTTTTTTTTATTATTTATGCCTGCGTTACTACGAAATTTTAATGAATTTTACCCATAATGTGAGTTTAGTCTAGTAGTTAATGTCAAATAACTCACATAAATCAGTTATTAATTCCACAAGCAACAAAAAAAAACCCGTTTAGTGCGTTTTGCATTTTTTTTAGGTACTTAAAATTGTTTTGGAAGTGTTTGGTGATGAATAATCTTGCAGTAAATAATATATTTTCAGGAGTAACACGTACACAGTAGTTAAGAGACATACAGATAAGTAAAACCCCTCCATCACTGACAGTAAAACCTTTCCTTGCACCATAGTGCTAAAACGACACTTAATATTTAGCTAACTATATGTAATTTCGGAAATACCGAAATCAAAGCCTTTAGAAATTAATAGTAAATCTGAGAAGTAGGTACATACCTGTGTAAATAAAAAGACTTTACCCAAATATGCTGCAAATAATTGATCTCTGATTATGATTAAGTACAAGATCATAAAGTTCAAAAAGGAGTCAAATCTACCGCACCGGTGCTGTAAGCAGTCATCCTCAAGTTCAAGCATTCGTCATTCTACAGCGTCGCGGGTATCCAAATACAGTCTAGCAATTTCTTCTAGTCGACAGAATGGCAAATGTTGAAGTCATGCAACATGAGACAGGGTCAGATTTTGGGTGTGTGTGCACTTGTGTGAAGTGGCTGCACAGGACCGCTTTACCGTGAGGTACTGGACTCCCGAATGTCTTGATTTGGAGCTATCTTATATATGAAGCAAGTTTAAAAACTTCGCTAGCGCGATTCAGAACATAAGGGTAGGGTAAATAAATAGAGGCAACAAAAAATACTGTTTGTACGGTTTTTTTTATTATTTTACCGTTTTTGCGCTCTACAAGCTGGTGGTAAATAGTTTTTGATATCAAATGCCTACTTTGTGTATGCATTGTACAATATGTAAACATAGTGGCCATTTATTACTGTGAACATTAATCATTTAAGTCAATCCGGATAATTTATTTCAAATTTTGTCCTGGGATTTATAGAGGATACCGCGGTATATGAGTCTAACATAATATTTACCAAGCAAAGTTTAGGCGGTATTAAATTTAAAGTAGTAAAAATCGATAAGTATAAAAATCAAAATAAAAACTCTCAGTAGTCTCAGTAGTTATTTTGTGTGCGTAACTTTGGTTTAAGATGTTGGATCTGGTTAAGTCTACTCTGAGATATCTGTGGAGGGGTTGAATCAGGTTTCTTCAATGCACTGTGTTAAGGGGACTATCTATTGACGGTTAATAAAAGTCTTACAGTTTCTATAATAAGTTTATTCTATTAAACATTATTTCACACATAGAAGAACACACACACGCAAGACGCAGGTCAGTACTAATGGCAGCCTTAATGCAAAATAGCATTTTCCAACAGTTAAGCTTAACATCGATATAATGTTTAACGGATAAGCACGTTAATGTTTGTGGTTCTTCACATTCTTCGATGGGTACAATGTTTTGGTAAGTGGAACATTTTTTTTATCTTGGTTCGAAGGACTATATTTTGTACTTTTTTCTGCTAATACGTTCAATTAACTATAGGTTTAATTATATGTCCTGATATAAACCATTCAAGCTTCCAAGCTTACAAAAACGAGAACATTATGAAGATATTAATATGCATTTCCCTGTAGCCTCAATGGAAACGGTTAATATATTATCAGTGAGTAGTGTCTAATTTAGGTCTAGTGTGAATGTGAATGAACAATTTAAGCTGTTATAGCCAGATACTTCATAGTCCTCTATAGTCTCTAGTCCGTGGTTTGGTAAACATTTTCATAATTTTTTGAGAGGGTTACAGTTTAAGTCAATTCATTCCAACCTTTTTGATAGATACAAAATGTTTAATTCGTCTCATTCAACATCCTTTTGCTTCTAATCTAATGGATTGCAATTTAAAGTGCTACTAAACTAATGTTTACTGAAGCTTCATACAATCGAGATCATGATAAAATACTATTTTTCCGCTGTTAGTATATTTAAAGGTAGGTAGAGTCGCCTTAACTGTTCACGGTAGTTGAACGCATCCGTGCATGCGCTATAACTCTAAAAAGAGAAAGGTAGTAAAGATGTAAAAAGCTTATAGTTTGATAATGCGTTATTCCTTTGAAAGATATTGTGGCTGTAACGCATGGGTTGCTAATGTTGCTATGTCCGTAATATATTTCATTTTCATATCATAGGCATCGGAAACCGATTAGATACGAATTGAAGGTAATATGCATAGAATGGAAGAAATGACTTTTAGACTTGTTTTCTATTGGGATACTGGCTGCACAAGATACTCTTTTAATGTTAAAGAATTTAATAAAACTATATGCTATCACAGCGCCTTCCCGGTAGTTTTTTACAATGCATATAAATGAACCTGGATCGTTATCTATACATGTAAAAACCCAGACGATGACTTCTGAGCTTTGTCACGCATGAGTTTCTTTCCTTTTTATCTCGAATGAAAGAAAGGGGTGTTATAGGTAAAGATTCCAACGAATGTGTGTCCATCTGTTTAAAGGAGTTAACTTTAACACGTGTTATAAATAGAATGCATTATTTTATTCGATTGCTAGCTTCCTGGCAATGGTTCTTAACTACATTTGATAAGTGAGACAATGAATGAGATCAATCTATCAGAAGGTGTCAGAAGTCTCCTAAATTTGCAGTTGTTATTTTTTTTTGTGTGGGCTTAAATCGGTCAGGGTCAGGTAACTTGCCATTACTCTATTAGATAGAGTATTTGAGCTGAGCAGAGCAGATGCGGTGTCGACTCACCATTTGTCTAGAATCTGACTGAACTGTCTGGTATCTCGATAGATCTGGCTAGATCTCCTTATAAGTAAACAGATTCAATGAGGTGAGCGTAAACTCACAAACAGGCTCTTGGAGTAGAAGTACAAGGATGGGAACACGGTGCTCGAGACACGGATAATGCGGTGATTGAACCTGTTTAACATGAATTAACGCGTGGTAAAGAAAGCAAGAGAATAGGACACAGAGGAGAGAATGAGAGTATGGACTGGTAACCGGTGATTGTTTCACTCATTCTAATCATTACGCAAATACCAAACAAAACAGTACTTAACACTTCACTAAACAAGTGGCGGACTTAATAGCTGATTAGCAGTTTTAACTGTGTACCTTACGGGCTATATTATATGATGAACGTGAACATGACTCTCCTTAAATATTTTAATGCTATAAATGCAATAGTGATTTATTAATTCGGAAAGAACGAATCAAAGCTACTAAGCGAGATGATCGCTCGACCTGACTTAGTGTATAGAGCCAAATTAATCTGTATATATCGCAGCTAACAAATTATTTCTTATTATCTACCTTAAAACTGATATTATAAAACTAAGTACAACAATTACGTATTAAGGTCGTTCTCACTGTAGTTAAATTGACTGTAGATTTTCTTAAAGAATGTTATGGATTTTGTTAATATGCAGATAAATGGATGACTAAGAAGAATTCGAATCTATTCAACATATAAACTTTATCTTGCAATTCAATAATTTAAAAAAAATGTTGTGAAAGGTTTGAATGTGTGTAAACTATAATCCCTCGTAACCTTTCTTGTGCATGTCACAGGGGGTCAAATGGCAATCACTTCAAGAGAATAATAGTAACCTGACCTGCCAAATCTTTACCTTCTATCCCAAAACAACTGAAAAAGGGTGAAAAAATAAGAATGACATATCTTTCTCAGTTGTTATTAACAGAGAAATCAAAATTTTATTTGTAGTGAACGAAAGAATTTCATTCCTTATTTATTTTACATTAGAAGTTTTTATGGAAAATGCAGTTTTGTGTATAAAAAATCATAGCTACAACTAATACCCGACTAAGAGAAAGTTGTGTGGAAGAGATCGCTCTTTAGCGATAAGATCTATTGTATGCCGTATTTTATGTTAAGGCTCTATTGCACTGTTTCTGTTGTTGGTGTGCAATAAAGTATTGTTGTATTGTGTTGTATAATAAGACCCAAAAGGTGTTATGATGATACAATGTAAGTAATGCAACGGAGTTCTAAACAGTCGTTTATAATCTGATATACTTATTGCTCTAGCCCTGTATTGCACAAAACGAACATCTAAGTCGTAGAGTTTATTTATAGAAACATCGATCCCTTTTACGTTGCATGACGTAGAGCTACGTTTACGGTACGTAGGCGGCAGTCTCGGTTGGTTGAATCATGCAGCGGATTTGGTAGTAATGTAGTAAGGATGTTATTAAAAAATAAATGTTTGAACTTCAAAACACTTGATTAGTTTGTTAATAATGTAAACGTTTGGTAATGAATGTGATAGGCCAATACCCGTATTACTACAATTAAATTTGACTTAAGATGCATATAGGTATTGCAACTGAGATAATTCTATGCGTTTATTTATTTATTTTAACTTAATTGACTATGCGGTTGTATTATATTGGTATATAGGCACTAGTATCTTTATCTGAGAAAACGATACGGAAAAAAAATAGTCAATATTTTTTTTATGAAAAGCAATTTTAAAATATGTTAGTCTAGTCGTCCACTGAAATGTAGAGTTGAAATGTCTTGCTCTACGATCATAGAGTACAAGTAATAATTGTTTAATCAGTTAAATAGCTGGAACCAAATTACAAGTAACTGCTGGAGAAGCTTTCAAAATAGATTTTATAGTATTATTGAATTTACCCCTTTAAAACCCCAAGAGCCCTACGTTCAAAAGCATTGATATTGTAAATTCAATAATCTGACTTGCACACCTTTGCTCACCGACCGGGCCTGACCCACATTGCCACGGCACTACGTCACACAAACCAACCAATCAGATCGCTGGGTCTACATCGCGCTTACGAAGTTTTGAAACTCGGCTGCATAAATACAAAACGCGTTTCTAGATGCATGGGGAGTCCGTTGCTACACAGGAAACCGGTCGTGGTGGGGGGCCGGACTAAGCCTCCACCATCTGAATATGTCGCCTTGTATAAGCCGTCATGTATGGGTTTAATATAAAATGGATTAATAAAAATAATGTCAAACAAACAGCAAAATGAAATGAGACTTGTCTCACACATACTGGTGTAGCGTCTTTGACTCTCTTTTTTGTTGTTATCTCTTATAAAAGTCTTATGACTGTATAGTTGAAACATTTAAATTAAATCATTATATTGTTATAATACCGTGTTGTGTTTTAACAGTCTATAAGAAATGTATTATTCTATCTTTTATCTTTAAAAACAACATTTAATTCCCAACAGTGAATTATTAACTATTTGTCTTCCTTTTTCTTGTATTTCATTTCAAGGCATCTAAAAATTAAAAAAAACATGTAAATTGACAGAAATTTACAATATCTACTGTAACAAATGTAGATAATGCAGTTAATTAAATATAGCTTTACCATGTAGAGCATTATAACTCTACAATATTTTAACGAAAATATTTTTCTACGTGTACCATTACTATAAGAATAGTCGTATTTTCGTTATCTTTAATTAAAATAGTAGAAAAATAATAATTATGTAACGATTGTATATCAATGGCCAACTTATTCTATAAAAACTATCATAAGCAAAATTACGCTCTCACTTGTTCCATAAAAGAGGAAGTCAAATCAGCTACTACAGTATGGGTGAGACCTATGTCTCTCTTTATCATTTTTCTTGACAATATTGTTTACCATATATGAATTGCTTAATACGCTTCAACATATTTGATGGCAAGGAATTAAACCGGCTCCCTGCCAACACCGGCTCACTGAGTAGCTACGGACCTCCCAGTGCAGATCTCTAAAAGCTAGCTTATATAGAAACCATGCTTAAAAACTTCGATAGCGCGATGCAGAACATGAAATTCAAACATTTTTAATAAAGCACCTAAGGCTAATCTAAGTTATAAAGTTCAATTTTTGTATTAAGAATATCAAATAGTTTTTGTTTCATGTTTTTATTTTCGTTTTCCAATGCTTTATTTAACAATAAATGTATTTGTTACTTTTTTGACGTTTGCAATGGCAATTTCTGCAAGTGTGAGTGAGATAGAGCAACCTGCTGTCAAGTTTATTGTGCACAGCCAATTGGAAACTGATTGTATCAACTTTGAAGAGTTATTGATTTTTAGAGCAGGTTAGCTGTTGAGTTTCATATCATGGATATCCGAGTACGTACAAAAGGTTGTTTATCAAATCAATAATATGAGAATATCCCGTACTACTGTACTTGAATTCGCCGTTAACTCATTGTAATCTCGAATACAAATTCATGCAAGTTATTCGTTACACAATTTACTAAATATAAAAAAACATGTATAAAAATAAATGACCGGTAAAGTCCAGTGTTAGCAGAGTCCTACTTCTAAGCAATATTTGGTATAATAATATCTGCTGGTATAGATAGACAAACATAAAAAAATAAAATTTTCAGTTTTCTACATATTCATATCAAATTTCAACTTTCTAGGACAACTAAACGTACTGTATAGGTTTTCCATGGATGGCAATTTGTACGGAAACACTTTTTTAATGACTGTTTGTTTGTATTGTGTTGACTTAAAAGCTTGGTTTTTTTTACAGCTTCAAGAGACCGCAGATAATTGTATTTGATGTTAATTTCAACGTGATATCTTCACGTATTCCTGAGAAAAAGGGTCTTTACTTTACAAACAGACAGACAATAAAGTAATCCTACAAAAGTTCCATTTGTTCCTTTTGAGGTATGAAACCCTAAAAATAAAACGTCTTATGAACTAAATAAACCTAGCGTAATCTATTGGGACCTAAACTTTATTTACATATCCCCTATATCACTGCCGTTGAGTAAGACAAGGACCATTCAAACAGGAGGACTGACCATCTCCATACAAAAAGCCGTTCCCCGATATGTAAAACGCCATCTATGTATAAAAAATATTTTTTACAATTATTCAACTTTGCAAGCTTGACACAGTTATTAAATGTTACGATTTTTTTATTTTTAGCTATTTGTGATCTAATTGTAACTATACTATGTTTCTTTATTCAATTAAAACAAAGAAGTGTTTTTTTTTTATGGCGCCATCTAGTTTTTGCCAAAATACTCTTGATTTAATGGTCCTTGAGTAAGATAACCTTAAGGCTGGCCGCGTTGACACGTTAGATGGCATAACCTATCCGCTGAGTGAGGAACGAGCCACCCTTATGGTCGCCCGAGCAAAGCGTGAGATAAGCAAGTAGGTGAGTTTTTTGAACAGTCGTGTTTGGGTCCAGGAGGTTCCCATAGTTCATAAGGGAAACATAAATTCTACTTGATGATTTCCATTGTTTATCTACTTCGTACATAACAGTTAATATTTTTCTATAAAATATTTTATCATAATAACGTCTAGCTTTGTACAATTCTAAGTTTGTTAATCATCAAATAAACTATATATGTATTGAATCATCCTCTTGTTTTTAAATACTAATAATATAACTATGTTTATAAGTAATATTATAATTACAATGATTTCTCGTTAAAAATATTATTAATAACAGTTAATCATAATAAAGTTCTCAGTTTTTATCATATAGTGGTCAACAAGTTACAAAGTGAAAATAGCGTGAGGTGAATAAGGAATGGAACTTATAGTAACTCCGGTGAGTCACAGTTTGATGTGTTCTATATTCAAGTAGACGCCATTTTTACCTTGCTCTGCACAAATGAACTCTATTATCAGGAATTAAAACTGGCATTCATATGTATTCCCCCACTATTGGATCAGTGAGAATAGTTTAATTAACATTAAATTTAGTGACGAATTCAATGTTTAAAGATACAATTTTAATGATATAATAATCTCATAATAATGCTTTTTAAAAATAATGTTGAAAAGTATGTGATGGGCAAAAATATTTTCTCCTGGTAACATTGTTGTTATAATACTAATCGTTGTACATAGAATTTTGCCGTGAAGTCTGCTAATGGCGTCAATTTTCATTGTGTTCGATTAAGTTACAGCTTATGGAGTGACTCTATTCATATTATAAGTTTACAGTGGTGTTAATGAAGTATTTCAAAGATCCCGTTAATCAATTGTTGCCATCAAAAGTAAGTGTGGATTGTTGCAATAATAATAAAATTAAAAACATCGTCATGTAGAAACACCGATTTCATTGGTGTTGCAAGATTTTTTTGAGATAATTTGACATTTGGAAATTGGAATTAAGTTTTTGCAATGTTGTTTAGCATTGTTTATAACATTTTCGATTAGTATATTTAAATATTTGAAAGTATCTGGGGCCTTTGACTTGTGTTCATTACTGCCCCGTCACTACATAACCAAAATGTCGATGTATGTATCACCAATATCGACGAATATTGAATATTTACGTGTAAACAGAGTTTTTTTTTTAAAAAGACCTCAAACTCGAAGTTTGAGAGAATCTGTATCTAAAATATTGTGATCTATGTTTAATACTTCCACCGAACTCTCATTCAACTGAAAACAACAAGAGTAGGTGTCCTAGGTCACTAAATTACTTCGACTGTTTTTACGTTTTTAAACCTGATGCAGCCACTCTGTCACACTGCTTATTCATTTTCTACCTTCTAACAAATTCAGTTCAATTAAAAATCCTGTAGTACATTGTATACTCTCTGTACAGCTGCAAAAATAATATATCTATGTTCTATTTATTTACTATTATAAATTTACTATTGTAAGTGTAAGTGAAATGTCGGTACGGATTATTTTGAAGTCACTGAAACGATTTTTTTTGTATGTTTGTGTGTGTTGTTGCAGTTCACGCAAAATCAGCTAAACTATTCTATTAACTATTTTTGGTACATGGGTAACTGGGTATCTCTAGATGGTTAGAGGATACTTTTTACCTGACTAAAAGAAAAAAAGAGGGGTTATGATTTTTTCTCCTCCGCGAACGAAGTTGCGGGGATCCTCTAGTAATGAAATAATTTTCTTTATTCTGTAAGGTGGCTGCAAGGGCACTTTTACAAGTCTGAGTCTACTGGCATTTCTGGCACAATACCACTGTTCAGAAGTAAGCCATGAGAAACTCAACACAATTAAACCAAAGTGATTCATAAATATCTTCGGACTCTCATTACTCATCAATAGAGTTGGGAAAAGATTGTATTGAATGAATTAGATGGCTATTCCAGTAAAAAGTATCTTCTAGATATTGTGTGAGATATCAACGACAAAAAGCAGAAACATAATAATCACCAACTGAATCCATTGGCTTACTATGTTGCTGCTTTTTGTTGTTGATATACACTTTTTGCAGCTGACTGTACTTAGTTGGGTGAATCACCTTTTAGACCCACACAAGTCTGTCCACAACTTTTAAACTTCGCTGTAAAATAACGCTTTTAAATAATGGTTTCTCTTTTTTTTATTTATGGTGCACGTTTAAACGTTGAATGTCCCGTCTGTTAAACCTAATAAACAGGAAAATATCATATTAGAAGCCCGATTTCTTAGTCACTCCAGAAACATTTTTAGTATCGCCAAGAGACGTTAATAGTGGGTGTAAGAGTTGATTCACCCAATTATCAATATTTCTTACAGTTTTGTTATGTCTGTTCTAAAGTCAAGAAAAGAGCTCTAGTGTTGCAGCTGTCTCCTTTGCCCCCTATAACAGGGGCCGGTACTTTTGAGTCGAAAGAGTCAAAAACTACAATTTACAAAATTTCAGTTTTTAAAGAGCCACAAAAAAGTTTCTTGCCAACAAATGAATAGTACTGTCATTAATAAATCTTTTTGATAAAACAAGTAATCTATTTAGAGCCGCAGCTTCACAGCCATAGAGCCGCATTTGGCTTGTGAGCCGCAGGTTGCCAACCCCTATAACATAAAAAAAAGGTCACAAACATGGAAACTATTACAATCACAGCTATTTATAAAATATTTTTCCATAAAAAGGGGTTTTATTTTATACCCTATGTAGTTTAAGAATGTATTCTTTATAAAGTCCAAATTAATTTAGTTAAGTTCGTTAAAAATTACTGTTCTTTTTATAATACCTAATACTCTCTCAAACGACATTTTCGTAGTGCTACGCTCGTAGCCAATAATATGGAAAGAACCATATGTATCCAAAGCAGGCTTGCGTTTGCGTTAAATCCGTACACAGTGGGATTAAGTTGATAATTCTGCAGATAACTGATGCGACAAGAAAAGAGCGTACTCCCACCTGAACGGCCGGCAACGCAATTGTGACTCCTCCGGTGATGCAAGTGTCTATGGGTGACGGTGATCACTTACCATCAGGCGAACCGTGTGCTCGTTTGCCTCCTATGTCATAAAAAATAAAATAAAATTAAAAGCAATGGATTTGGTACTGTATGCAAAGTTTTCGGTTCACTATTTTTTGCGTCTATATCTCGAGTTATGTAATGTATGTAAACACTTTATTGTACATACTAACCCGTTACAAGTGCAATCAACTTAAAAGATATAAAAGACGAACTTATCCCTGTTTGGAATCCCTTCCAGTTAACCTTTAAGCAAGTGAGTGAAGATATAAAGGAGATAGACAAACTAACACCATGTACAAAATATATAGTACACTAAACTGAATACATATGAATAAAAAAAAGTGTAAATCTACATAACATATAACTAAATAAAATATAACAATAATATTTACCATATTCCCTTTCATTGTTTTGCATTCTTCTGTACCTCACCTCACCATATAAGTCAAAACCCAATTATGTACCTATCCAAAAAGTGAATAGATGTCTCTTATTATTTAATAAATATAAATCATATTAATTTTACAAATCATTGGAAAGCCACAACTTATTCTATTAATCAACTAATTCCCGTAGTGCTTCAGGGATGTTTCGGAGGTGCGTCTTGACTGTTTTATGCTACCATGCCGGCCGCATGGTAGCATAAAAACAGTCAAGACGCATCTCCGTGGTGCGCCGCGTGCGGGACAGTCCCAATACCATTCTGAGAATGATAGCCGATAAACCTGATTGTGCTATTATGTCAGACTGTGTGGGACTGCATGCTCCCAATAATATCATTTTGTGGCAGTGCCATAATAGTAGTTTATGCAACTGATACATAATGAGAGGCCTTAAAATACGAGTGTGGTTTTATGAAACGAGCGTTAGCGAGTTTCATAATAGGATCACATGAGTGATTTAAGGCCTAATTATGTACAGATGCATACACTACTTTACCTACACACACATCATAAGTACTCTAAGATGGGTTCAGAAATAACCGTAGGGAAATGACCTGAGGGGTTACTACAAAATCCGAAAAACGAAGTTCGTATGGCGCCATTCCGCTCACTCAAATACAGCGTAACATGAGAGCGAGAGGGACTGCACGTTACGAACTTCGATTTTTGAGTTTCGGAGTAACCCCCCTGCATTGTTACTAGTGCTACCTGTAAAATATCAATAGGCCATAGATATTAAAATAATGCAATAAAAAATAAACTTGAACAAATACAGAAGGAAACTAATTATTTATTCACATAAATTCGTGCATTTGTTCATTCTGCAATGTAAAAAAATCTTTATACTTTTTTACTAGTACTAAATTTGGCTATCGATTTTTGTGACAACAAGTTATTTGTTGCAATCGTGGCTGCATTTACAATATCCGGCGGAGTGTTCATATAGTTCTCGGAGTCACTTCTATTCTTATTTTCAACTTGAAATGTAAATTACAAACAACTTTTCACAATTCTACTTTCGTAACAGCAAAAAATCAACAAATAAATGACAACATTAATGGCGGCAATTCGGTCCTCCGTCAAAACGTATTTAAAAAAAAATCATAGACAAACGAATGAAGTCCTTATTCTCATATCACTTGAGATCAGATGTCGTGCGGTTTATATAAAAAACATACTGAATTGACGTTATCGATAACTGGTTTAATATCTATGGATACTAGAATAGAGATCTACTTGCTACAAATTTAAACTCATATCGTTACAAAAATCGCAAAAATCTATACTGAAATACACATTACTGTACAGATTTTCCTACTACCAGAGACAAGAAAGTTCTCATAGTAAAATTGGTTGTTATAATGCTGGTCATTTCCTACGGTTTCTGAACGCATTTTAGAGCACTAATGATATGTGGGTATAATACAAATAACAATGTAATGTACTGTAATATGTATATGTGTCGTGTAACACAAAATAAATTATTGGAATTGAATTGAATAATCATTGGTGATGTTTGTTGTTTATTTCTTATTAGATCTAAAGAATCATGTCTGATGAAGAGCAGGTGGTTACGGAGACACAGGTCCTCACGGCGGAGTTTAAAGATGGTAAAATATAATAATATTTATCTATACTATTATAAAGTTGTAAAAATGAAATGTCTGTACATTGGAGATTTTTCAAAATATAAGTGATACCGGACTATTGCGGAGGTCACTAAAGCGAAAAATATTCATTTTTAATTTTTTGTATGTTTGTAAGTATCGTTGCGGCTTCATCGCGCCAAATCAGCTTAACGGATTGCAACTATTTTCGGTACACGGGTAGCTGCGTATCTCCAGATGATTATAGAATACTTTTTACCCGACTACACTGAAGAAAAAAGAGGGGTTATGACTTTTACTCTTCCGCGAACGAAGTTGCGGGTCTTCTAGTAGTTAATATTGTTCTTCTGAAGGTGGTCCCTCACTTGGAGCATTACATCAGTGAGGGAGGAGAATGCTCATCAAATCAGGAAGGAGGTAGTAATGTAATGCTCAAAATTTAATCTGAACCGTAACATTACAGGCGAATGCTTTAAGTGAGGGAGCACCTTAACAACACACCTCATTCATGTTGTAAGTATGAGTAAGGACCATTAAAACGAGGACTGACACTTGCCATAGTTTGGATCGTGTTCCGATCGCAAGGAGATATTCTGGCAAAAACTAGATGGCGCTTTAAAAAAATATATTTAACTATGTTACAATTTAATAAAGAAACGTAGTATAGTAACAATTAGTTCGCAAATAGCTAATAATAAATAAATGGTAACATTTAATAACCGTGTCACGCTTGCAAAGTTGAATAATTATAAAAACTAACTCTTACACATAGATGGCGTTGTTCATATCGGGGAACGGCTTTTTTGACGACCGGTTTAGCTTAGTGGGAGTAACGTTGCCTGCGAAGCTGAGGTCCTAGGTTCAAATCCCGGTAAGGACAAATATTTGTGTGATGAACACAAATATTTGTTCCTGAGTCTTGGATGTTTTCTATGTATATATGAGTGATATATCTTACCACATGAGACTAGTTCGATTTGTGTAAAATTGTCCCGTAATCTTTATCTATTTGTATGGAAATAGTCAGTCCTCTTGTTTTAATGGTCTGTGGTAATAGTATGCACCATAGGCACTTCATAAAATCTGTATACCAGATTTTCTTAAAACTGACCACTGTCAAAAATATATGCTAAGAGTAACAAGAGGTATTTTGACAGAACCCTGAACTTAGTTTATCTAGCCCTGTTTTTGTCGCATGACCGGTGAAGCCAGGACGGGTATGACGTAGAGATGGGTTAATCCGGAGTTGGAAATTTAAATGATTTGAATCAGTAAGCGGATCCGATTCCTTATCGGCTCCTTTTAAATCTTATCGAGTTCGAGGATTACCAACCGCCGACTAGGTAATCTATCAGTACGGAGTCGAATGAAGGATCGGCTTGATTCGGTACCGCGGAGCGGAGCGAGGCAGGCGTTAATCAGCGAGTCCGAAGTAACTTGGTTTGAAGGATTCAAAGGAGTCGAAGAGTCCTTTGTAAATAGTATAGTGATTCGAATCAATAGCCGGAGGCGAGATTACCCATCTCTGTCATACTATGACGGACTCCCAGGAACCCCCGGACTACCGTCTAAAACCCCACGGGATGCCTGCACCGCCAGATGGCAGGGCTACGGGAACGCTTTCGCACAGAACCGCGACCCCGCCGGCGGTGACCGCACATAAGCGGCCCCGCCTCGGGAGACCTTTGGCCGCTCCCTACATACCAGACGCACCAGTTGGCCCTGAAATAACTTTGAAATGGAATTAATTAGTAAAACTAAACTTTTTTTCAGGTCAACTGGAAATCGTGGAGGTGACTCCATTTGACAACAATGAGGTAATCATTAAAATAATATTTTTTCATTTTTTCTTTCTATGAGAATAAACCCTTTCGTGTTACTGATGTTTTGGTAACATTTTTGGACTTGGGACTTCTTAAAAAATTCCATAAAGGAGGAGATACTCATTTCATCTGTATGTTTCTTGTTTTATGTATGCTCCCCAATACGGTACGGTACAGTAAAATATTTTATTGAAATAAAACAATTTAACGGATTATATCGCGTATATGATCTCATTTTAGTTCCCGACGTTTCGGAAGCTTTCCAGCTTTCCATGGTCACGGGAGGACTGAGAAAAGATGTATTTTCCTCTGTCAAAGTTACAATTTGTGCAAACCACCCATTTTTTTTTGAAAAAACACAAATAAAGGTGTACATACATGCCAGATGGGCCTAAGCTGTAAAGACAGTTACACATGTGCCAGAAGGGCTTAATTATTTTATTCTAATAATTTACCAAGCAGAATTTCACAAATGAGGCGTACTGAGGAGAAAAGAAACGCTGCAAAGAAAAACTCCCAGGCTACCTCATTACTAATTATATTAATGCAGTCCTGTGTCTCGCTTGTTCCTTGATGAGATGTATTACAGGATCCCAAGCTGGTGGTAGTGACAATCCATCTTCTCTATTGAAATTAGGATGCTTTTTAATCTCAATAGCCTCGCGTAGCATCCTGGGAAAATATCTTTTTTCTTTGGCAAGGATAGAAGGTTTATCAAACTTAATTGAGTGGTTTGGTTTGTCAATGACATGTTCACAGACTGCAGACCTATTACACCGACGGTGCTTGACATCTGCTATGTGCTCCTTCACCCGGGTTGATACACTGCGTTTCGTTTGACCAATGTATGAAAGACCACACTCGCAGTCCAGCTTATAAATGCCTGCACTCTGCAAAGGGGTGCTACTCTTCAACGGCTTGAAATATGTTTTTATAGAAGCACGCTTCAAGATGTTTCCGATCTTGTCTGTGACCCCTTTCACATATGGTAATACGGCAGGTTTACGCTCGACTGTTGGTTTCTTCATACTGGGATTCTGCTTGGAACGTGGTATCTGGAGCTCGTTGGCTCGAAGCGCACGTTTGACATTCTGTAACTCAGCAGTCAGATGTTGATTGTCGCAGATACCCCTGGCTCTCTGAAACAAAGATTTACCCACTGTAGCAAGTTGACAGGGATGGTGGTGAGATTTGCCATTCAAATACCTATCTGTATGCGTAGGTTTCCTATGTACAGTATGACCTATGTCATTTTTAGGACCTCTAATTACTAGCACATCTAAGAATGCAAGTGAATTTTTATTTTTCAACTCCATAGTGAATTTAATTTTACTATGCATGGAGTTCAGATGGTCTAAGAAAGCTGAAACACTAGATCTAGGTAAAATAGTAAAGGTATCATCTACGTATCTTTTAAAGATCCTCGGCTTGACAGGTGCCAATGAAAGCGCTCTCTCCTCGAAGTCTTCCATGAAAATATCAGCGACGACAGGAGACACCGGAGACCCCATTGCCACACCATCAACTTGCCCGTAGAATTCACCATTCCATAGCATATAGCCAGATGTAAGGCAGTGTTGTAATAACTCAGCATATTCTATTGCCATCTGTTGTTCACCCAATCTTCTTTTCACAATTTCGATACATTCTTGAACTGGTAGGCATGTGAAGAGAGACTGGACATCAAAACTGACCATAACTTCATCATCAGTTAGTCTCAAATTCTTAATCTCACTGACAAAATGGTATGAGTCCCTTGTGTATGCTTCCGTCTTCCCTCGCAGTAAAGAAAGCACACCTGCTAAGTGCCGAGCTAATCGATAGGTAGGAGCATCGATTTGACTCACTATAGGGCGTAACGGAGCACCAGGTTTATGTATCTTTGGTAACCCGTACACTAAAATGAGATAATATACGCGATATAATCCGTTAAATTGTTTTATTTCAATGAGTAATAATCGCGGAAACAGAAGAAAATATTAAAATATTTTATGTTTAGTTAAAATTGTCGAGCATATATTGCACTGAAGCAGTTATCTTTACCCTATAAGCAGGGCTTGTAACCGGGTACAAATAAACCGGTATTTATTTAGGTTATACCGATTAATTACTTAGGTTACGTTCGGACGAATTGATTTGAGAATTTTATTTCGAAGCGCTCTCTAACCGGTTACTCCGTGTTCGGATACGGGATCAATGACCGCTGTCGCGCCGAAAGAGGCGCAACGACAGTCAACTACATGAAAAAAATTGAATCTAATACTCTCTAATAGATCTAGAATCTAATAGATCCTGTCTAAGCGAGCGGTTATTCACCCTAGATTCCGCTCACACGGAGGAACCGCTCTCTAACCGGTAAATGGATTTCGCTCCCTGTTTCGCGTTCCGAGATATTAACCGGTTAGAGCGATGTTCTTGCGAGCCTAACCTTTATTAAGGGTTAGGCTCTCAGAGTGTGGCTCTAACCGGTACGGAAAATTAACTGGGTTACAAGCCCTGCCTATATGTGAGAAAGTGTTTGTCTGATTGCTGTCTGCAAGCTCTTTTACAAAAGTGGAGAAATGGATCAACATATTTTAAAATTATTAGAGAAGTAAAATGTGTTGATAAAGTATAAGCTGAATATTTATTTATTTGAATGCACACTAAGAAAAATACGTACAAATGGCGGACTTAATTTAATTAGATTTAATTAGGTAACCACGACTTGCGACTTACTTTATCTCCAATATTACGTGAGGTGTTTATGGATATTTTTCCGATAGTGTGCATAATATCGATCAGCCATATTTTAGTGATGAAACATGTTTTACTTAATTTTTTTTTTCACTTTTACACTGTTAATCGCAGAAAAAAATATTCAGCTTTACCCCCCTAGAACGGTTAACGTAATTATTGAACGCCCCAATATATATGGAGATATTTTTTAATTTGCCTATTCCTAGTTAAAAAAGCTTAAAATGCTTGGCAGACAAATTCCGTGGAATCCCACATCCTACCGGACATGTCGGAGGGCAGCGAGGACCAGGAGCCCAAGTACCAGATCCTCACGGACTCCTCCAAAGGGCTGCTGCAGTTGGATCTCCTCAACCTTACCCTGGTCAAGTAAGTGTATAAGGGAGCGTTCAAGTATTACGTAACGCAATTTTTGGAGATTTTTGACCCTCCCTTCCCCCCACGTAACTCGCCTTAAGTTTTTCTGTACCCCCCCTCCCCCCTAGTAAAACGTTACGTAACCACCAAGTGACCATTTTTACCTAAAATGGTCGCTCCATTTGAAATATTGGGAAAAAAAAGTTGAAAAATGTGTGAGAGAATCTCTGTACGCGACCGATCTGAAGGGTAAAAAAAAACAATGTTACGTAACGCGTAGTTCAAACCCCCCCTTCCGCCCCTGTAACACATCGTAACGTTTTACAAGACTTCCGCCTCCCCCCAATTTCGTTACGTAACACTTGAATGCTCCCTAAGTTAGGGGTGAAGCACAGCTGCGGTTGGGAATGAGTCAACCAACTTTTTTTGTACCTCGTTGACATGGTTACTCCTGAGTCACACTTTAAAACTGTGATTTGAAACGATATAAAGTAGAGATGACCGAGTACTACGGGAAAGCCATATTTATAGTCGGCGAATAGTCGGCAAAAGATACCGAATATTCGGCACATTGAATTACTGAAAAAATAGACTACCAATATTTGCTTAATTTTTTTTTGTTTATCTAACAGAACAATTAGATAGTTTCACTGTTAATCTTGTTTTTTTTTACTACGATAAGGAACACGCCCGCCGGCCGGTCTAGCAAGTAAATCACTAAAGGCTAAGCCACACCGGATGCGTGTGCGTGACGTGCACGTAGACGTGCGCGTGGCGTGCGCGTTGTAAAGTACGAATATCCATAAGAGATGACATATCGCTGCGCACGTGCACGCCACGCAAGCGGTGTGCCATCTACTATGACATTTCATACTATACAACGCGCACGCCACACATACGCGCACGTGCACGTGCTGTACACGCATCCGGTGTGTTTCGGCCTTAAAACGTAAACAAAACAAACTTGTCAAAACATGAACACATCGAGTGCCGCGAGACGCGACTAGCGAACTAAAAGCAACGTTCCCGATTGCACCCAAACTTAGCCGAAACCAATGATCAGCGTTGCCGACTAGTCGGCCGATTAGTCGGCCATCTCAGTGCCGATTAGTCGGCTAGTCGGCATGTTTGTATGTAAATAAAAACTTGTCACCAGAATGAAATTTTTGACTGACATTTATTGTTGATTTCATCAGGTGCGGCGATGGTGAGGAATCATATAGACTGGTCACCAACCAGGAGGCGGCAGAGGGCGAACTGGGAGAGACGGTCACTTGCGTGCTGCAGTCCAGCGACGGTGAAGGTGACGGTCAGTATTAACGAAACACATAACCTTCCAGAGGCGCGTCAGGGAAACTACAAGCAGGGGCGTATTTACGCCAAGGAGCCATGGCCCGGGGCGGCAAACAGCCAGAGGCGGCGTAGCAACCCTCGGTGCGCAAGTCCAACTCGCACTTGGCCCGATTTTTTTCTTAAGAGTCCCCGGTAAGCTCCGTTCTCCATACAAACGTAGTTACGCTCTCATTTTAAAAAGACTTGCTAGTTTGCTCTGAAACTTTGTACTTAGAATAAGTTAAGGTATTTGCAGGCCTGTAATTAGTTTATGTAGCTTCAGATACCAAAGTAAAAAATATACGGCGAATTTAAGTTTTTAATACAAAACTTGTTTTTGCTTATTTTGTTTGTTTTATAAAGGGGAGCCATATAAACTAATTGCAGGCCTAGATGTACCTCATGTCACTGCATATGCAAAGTTTAGTTACATTACAATCCAACACGTAGTTTTAAAATGAGAACGATACTCCGTTTGTATGGGAAGGTGAAATTCGGCCGAACTTGCTGGGGACTCGAAACTTATTGGCCCAGGGCGCCAAATTTCAAAATACGCCTATGATTACAGGGGAAGCCGAAGAGTATCAAAAAATACTTAATTGACAGGCAGAAGTCTCAACACATGCAGCCTTATATACATATAGTCACTAAACTAACACACACATACACACAAGCACATTCACTCTCCTACACAGATATTTGTATTATTAGAGTATAGATATATTGTAATTTTAATTTTATCGTTTAAATATCAGTTCTGTGTACATCTATACTATTATAAAGTTGTAAAAATGAAATGTCTGTACATTGAAGATATTTTCAAAAAAATGATTGTTATGGACTATTTGGAGGTCGCCAAAAAGAAAATATTTTTTTTTGGATTTTATGTATGTTTGTATGTGTCGTTGTGGCTTCATCACGAAAAATCGGCTAAACGGATTTCAACTATTTTTGGTATACGGGTAGCTACGTATCTCCAGATGGTTATAGGATACTTTTTACCCGACTACGCTGAAGAAAACAAGAGAGGTTATGACTTTTTCTCCTCCGCAAACCAAGTTGCGGACGTCTTCTAGAAATCTATACTATTATAAAGTTGTAAAAATGAAATGTCTGTACATTGAAGATATTAAAAAAAAAAAATTGTTCCGGTCTATTTGGAGGTTACTAAAAAGAGGAATATATTTTATGGATTTTATGTATGTTTGTATGTGTCGTTGTGGCTTCATCACGCAAGATCGGCTTAACAGATTTCCACAATTTTTGGTACACGGGTAGCTGGGTATCTCCAGATGGTTATAGGATACTTTTTACCCGACTACGCTGAAGAAAAAACGACGGGTTATGACTTTTTCTCCTCCGCAAACGAAATTGCGGGCATCTGCTAGTATAGATGTAACATTTTAATATGCTCCCTTTAAGTTCGAGTTTGAGTCGTAAGATCCGTTATACGTAGTATTTAAGTATTTTTTCTCAAACATGCAATGAAATGTCGTCATTACGTGCGTTATAACAGGCTTCAAAATATCATGTTTCGGGCGGAACAACTCGAAAGAACTGCAAAGGAATTTCATACAAAATTGAAGGCCTAGGCCGGGAAGTAATATGTTTTTAATTTTTATGTAAACGTGGCGTCTGCGTTCATGAACAGGCTAAACATCTTTTTTTTTTCTAGTGGCTGAATGGTTGTCGGACCAAAAATATCCGCGTTAATGCCTATTACACACGAACTGATATTAAGAACACAAATCTGTATGATTCATTATATTGTTCTTGAACAAACTCGAATCTTTATTGTTCAGACTTACAAAAAAAACCCAATAAGAAAATAATATTGGCTGGTGATCTCAATATAAATATACGGGAAAACAACAAATATACCAAACTGTTTATAAGTATTTGCAAGACATTCAATACAAAACTACATATATCTGAGCCGGAAAAATTCTTGCATTGATCAGTTAATTAGCAATATTAAATCTGCGACCGGTACAGTCCATAAACTAGGACTCTCAGTCCCGTGTCATCAGACACGGGACAAATTTTAAAATTCAAAATGAAAATTCACAAAACTCCCAAGGTCGTGGTTCGAAACAAAAAGAGACCTCAGTACTTCTAATTTAAGAATTTTTTTTTTAATTATAAAATAGATGGGCATTTGACCGCAATCTCACCTGTTGTTGAGTGACGATGCGGTCAAGGATGTATCATGCCCGTCTAGAAACGGCCTATTCACTCTTGTCTTGAACACGAAATTCTGTGAATGTATGGAATCACTTTCATTTAACGATGTACTGTGCGAAACAAACAGTGAATTAGCTTTTAATGAATTTCATGATATTGTTACGCTACTGTACAAATTAAAATTTCCTCTTATTCCTGTAAAAAGTCGCAATATAAATAAATGTAAAACGTTGTGGTAATCTAGAAGCCTGAAAAAAAGTTGTATAGTTAAAAGACGAATGTATTTTCAATATCAATATGCGACAAAAAATAAACCACATTTTAGATATCTTTATAATAAGTACTCGAAAACTCTTAAGGAGTGTATTGCTGAAGCAAAACAAAAGTGTAATATGAATTACGTTTCGAATGCTAAAAACAAATGCAGAGCAGTTTGGCAAGTTATACAAGCACAATCAGGAGAAAGCTGCCCAACAGACTTTACAAAAAAAACGCAAAAAATACTATACTTACAAAGCCGTGTGATATAGCCAACGCTTTTAATAATTATTCTATAGATACCGCTAACATACAAATAAATAACCTTGCGACATCGAATAAGATCCCCAGTCAATCGTCTAGTATGTTTATAAAACTAACAGATGACAGAGAAGTGCTAAATATTATCAAAGGTTTAAAAAATACTGGTTCTGTAGGGTATGATGGCCTTTCAACAACAATTATTAAATTATGCGCTCCAGTCTTTGCCAAAGTTCTAGCACACTTAATAAATTCATCTTTCACGGAAGGTTATTTTCCTGAAAGACTTAAGAGGTCTATTGTCAAACCTTTATACAAAAAGGGCGATGCTAGTGATCTAGGTAATTATAGACCAATTACTTTAGTTCCAATAATATCAAAAATATACGAGAAAGTCATGTTTTCCAGATTGGAACACTACCTAAATCAACAACACATTATAAAACAGGAGCAAAATGGATTTCGAAAAGATATGTCAACCTCTCTAGATGTTTATAAACTGATAAAAATTGTAACGGATAGTGTTAACAAGGGCGAATTAGTTGTAGTGTTATTTTTAGACATGACTAAAGCCTTTGACTTTGTACATCATGGTAGGCTAATAAATAAACTTAACAAATATGGTGTACGAGGAATAGCAGAACAATGGCTGAGTAGTTATTTAAGTAAAAGATCGCAATACACAGAAATAACTCAACTTCAAGCCAACAATCACAAAAAAACTTTTGAATCAGATTTGCGGCTAAATTGCTATGCAGTGCCACAAGGAAGTGTAATGGGCCATCTTCTTTTCCTAGCGTACATTAATGATTTACCGGATAACATAAAACATGAACGTATCTTATTTGCCGACGATACTTCAATTATCATAAAAGGAAAAGATAGAGAAGCGTTGCAAAATGAGGTAAACCTAACTTTAAACTCCAGTTATAAATTGGCTTGAAAAAAATAATCTTCAAGTTAATTTATTAAAAACACAGTTTATACGTTTTCATACTCAGCGGGCTTCACCCATTTCTTTTAATATATCATATGGGAATGAATTAATTGCTGAAGTCAAGCACACTAATTTCCTTGGAATAATCATAGATAGCCACTGCGCTTGGAGTTTTCATATTGACAAAGTGTGTAATAAAATAAGTAGTTTTATATTTGCACTTCGGCGTCTAAGACAAGTAGCATCAGAGGCTACTAGTCTCATAGCATACCATGGTTATGTGGCATCGGTACTTCAATATGGACTGTTGCTGTGGGGGAACTCGGTGCATGTAAATAAGGTGTTCATTCTACAAAAAAAGTGTGTGAGAGCTATTTGTGGTGCTTATATACCGGGCTCATGTAAGCCCCTATTTATAAGATTAAAATTACTTATTCTGCCGTGTCTATATATTAAGCAACTAGCCATATTTGTAAAACGATATCCAGATTTATTTAAAAAACTAACAGATGTAAGTAGAAGAACACAAAGGAAATGTAATGATGGTAAATTATTCCTTCCTAAACTGAAGTTGCAACTTTATAAGAGAAATGCCTATATTATAGCCATCAGAGTATTTAATAAGTTACCCAGAGACCTGTGTGAACTGCCTTTAAATAGATTCAAGACAGATCTACATACATGGCTGTTGCACAGACCCGTTTACTCTATTAATGAGTTCTTTAGTAATTAAGTCTACCTACTTGTAAAACAAAATATTCGCACGCCAGCAATGGCGTAATATGCAGTTCGCATTTTAACTTTATAAGATCTCTGTAACCATATTACTGCGAATAAATGATATTGATTTGATTTGATGAATGAATTTAAAATATTGTCTATACATAAGTCACCAGAGACCATAGACAATATTCAAAATCCTCTGCATTTATTTTATTTATGATAGAAATTAAAAGTCTTATTACCAGACTGTGTATAACGGTCCTAATTGGATCTATTTGAACACTACACACGCGAAATACGGACAACTTTCTTTAAAAAAAACATTATGGAGGGATTGGAGGGAAAATTAGAAAAACTTTTGTCGTGTAGTTTTTCGAGTGGTGTATTTTTTTATTCCATTGCATATGTTTGAGAAAAGCACTATACATGCCTCTAGCCGTGAAAAGGACTTGCCGGCTTCGTATCACTATCCTACTCACCCGTCTATACCTACTCACCCGGCAAGCCCTTCTTTCCCGGCGTCTGCAGTAATGTACTATTAATGTGTAAAACGATCACTACCCCCGAGTGACCAACAGGCGTCACTGAAAGCCAGCTTCACGGAGTAAACTCTATTGCTTTGTGGCATTAAGCTGAGTGGCGACCTTTTAAGCACTTCTTTTGTTTTATTATTGATATGACATTCCTGTCTGTAACGGTGCTAAATAAATATATTTCTTTGTTTTTATCCAGTTACACATATTTAAAGAAAATCCGCATAATGGTATTAATAAAACATATGTCGCATGAATAGAGTGAGAACAGCTAAAAACTTTCAGAACAGTCCTCGTATTATGGTCCCTGTAAAACCCTTTCGGTTAAGAATACTCAAAATAAAATGTCTACAACTTTAAACTTTTAACAGAAATTCATTGACAACTTATGTTATATTTCAGACCCTCAAAGCGCTTACGTAGGCAAGAAGCAAGTATACCTCACTAGTGAAGACCAGGACCAATATGTGATGGTGGAAGGAGAGGACGGGCCCATGGTCATTCTTAAGTCTTCACTTGAGGGAGTCGAGGAGGAGGAAGTCAAGAAACCTGGCAAGGTGAGTGTTAAAGACCAGGACCTATGTGTGATGGTGAACGGAGAGGGTGTCTCCATGGTTATCCTCAAGTCTTTACTTCAGGGAGTCGAGGAGAACGAAGTCAAGAAACCAGGCAAGGTGAGTGTTAAAGACCAGGGCCTATATGTGATGGTGAATGGAGAGGGTGTACCCATGGTCATCCATAATTCTTTACATGAGGGAATAGAGGAGAAGGAAGTCAAGACACCGGGCAAGGTGAGTGTTAAAGACCAGGACCTATATGTGATGGTGGACGGAGAGAGTGTGCCCATGGTCATCCTTAAGTCTTCACTTGAGGGAGTTGAGGAGGAAGAAATCAAGAAACCTGGCAAGGTGAGTGTTAAAGACACCCATATGTGATGGTGAATGGAGAGTATGTGGGTTATCCTCATCATTCAAGGGAGTCGAGGAGAAGTAGGCAAAGAAACCAGGCAAGGTGAGTGTTAAACACCAGGACCAATATTTAATGGTGAACGAAGAGGATGGACTCATGATTATATCCTCAAGTCTTCACTCGAGTGAGTCGAGGAGAATGAAGTTAAGATACCTGGCAAGGTTAGTGTTCCATCAAAGACCGGGATTAATATAGTAGTTTTACTATCAAGCTCAAGTACTACTATCATCTTTGGGACGGCTATGTCAATTTGGCTTTATGGAAGTATAGTTATCCAGTGGCGTGCGGTCCATATAGACACAAAAGCACTGCCTACCCTGAACGACCATGGCTCCATATAGGCACAGATAAACTACCTACCTTGGCCAAAAACCCTGTGGTCGCGACTGACCTCACCGGTGAAGACTAGGACTAGTATGTGAAGGTGAACGGAGAGGATGGGTCCAAGTCTTCACTTGAGCTCCCTCAAGAGAAGACTTTTTTAGAGAAGAAGAACAAGGAACCGTCCAAAGTGAGAGTTTTGCTAAAGGATTACATAGAAGTTAGAAGAAACCGGTATATGCAACCGTTACAATTAACATTGCGTAAGTCTCATGGAATTCATTAATCAATTATATAGACACAAATTTTGGTTGCGCACCCATTGCCAGCAAAGATCAGCTCTAGCTGTTACATTTTTTTTGTCTGAGTGAATAATATACACTCTATTTCTAGCCTAGTTTCATTTTAGTATAACTTTAATCAATACGCCTACAATACAATAGTTCTTTATTGCACACAAGAGAAAGGGTACAAAAGAGCCTTGGCATAAACTACGGAAGACAATCTCCACACATTCACATTTAATTACTTATTAACCAACTTCAAAAAAGAAGGAGGTTCTCTATTCGTCGGGACCCTTTTTTTTATTTTATTCATTAGACTCATTTTACAGACAACATTAATTTATATGTAACAATAGCAAGATACGGGCATTAGGCTTAGTCAAGCTCGTTTACATAAATATTTTGAATCTTTCTTTAAATTACTAGCGGTAATTGAAACCAACTTCCGCAGCAGTTATCTGAATGTGAATCTTTACTTTTACAGAAATTAACTGCCGTGGAATTATTAGAAAAAGCAAAAGCCCTCCAGAAAGCCAAGTAAGTGTAATAGGGTACATGCATAAAAAAATTTATCGCTTTTTTAACAAAATATCAAAATGCCTTAAAGACGATTTAAAAAAGTGAATTTTAAATTTAAATCGGCCAAGAAATACGCATGATATAGGCATTTTAAACCAGGTTAATTATTTAAGTTACGTTTGGACGAATTTATTTGGGAGCTTTATTTCGAAGCACTATCTAACCGGTTAGCTGTGTTCGGATACGGGATCATTGACCGCTGCACATAGGGGTGAATTACAAATTTAGGCGGTCAAAATTATTTTGTCGCTCCAATGTAATAAAATTACATTATCGTTTATCTTTAAAGTTGACAAACTTAAGAAATATAATGTTCGTAAAAAAAAACTACAAATTGATATAAAAAAATATATATTTCATACATAAGTTGAAGTAAGAGGTAAGGTATATAATAGTCGTAAATAAATATGCTACATTTTACACTATAAATAAATATTAACAGCTTTCTTATTCTTCACCTTCATCTGAGGATAATTCTTTAGCGGAGCGTTCATTTTGTGTGGGTCCAGCAGAAATAAGCAGTTTTAACGCTTCTTTGCTATGCTTCGTGGATGGGTTTTGAGGTTTCGGTCTTGTTCTATGTACATAGGCATCCGAACCTATTCAATATATCCATATTGCCACTCCTTTCTGGAAAATTTTCGTGCAAAATGTCGTCGGTATTCCCGGAAGTGCGTGCCTCTGCCGCCTCTTCGGTTAATAACCCAATTGGTAAAAGAGCTTTGTCCATCACAGTTGCACCATAGATCAAAATCTTGTGAATTGTGGGAGCCACACTTCAAATGAAAGATTTTGAGTTTAAGTTCTTAAATTTGATCTTCACAATAATTTTCTTGCGACAAAATATATGTTTCTAGGAATGCCAACGTTTTCTCAAAATTGTCCATTTCTTGCCCCTGCATTATCTCAAATAGAAACTTTCGGGCTACTACTTGAGTTTCTGCAACTTCCTATGATCCTAAAACGAAAAAAAAAACGTTTTGAAGTACATATAAAACAAAATGAAAATTACGAGATTTTTGCACCATCATTAGGCTCCAAAAAGGAAATTCACGGGTAATCACACCTAAAACTACTGCATTTACCTAGTATAAAAACCCTACTTTATGAAAAAAATTATATACTTGCTTGGAAGTGATTGGAAGTATAACAAAACCTTTTTGAATATCTAACACGTGGCATTTTTACCAACATGTTTGATACTCTTTTCTATCTTAAAAAGTAATAAGAGTTATTCAAAATTTGCACATGCAACTGAATGGAAAATTTGCTCTCTTACCTGTAGTATTCAGAACCATACCAAAAAAACACTGAGCTCCAAACTGCGTTTTCACGAACGCCGCGAATAAATTATGCACTTGGGATGACAATCAAGTTCTGATTGTCGTAGCGATAAAAGTACTTAGATGAGGGCTAGGGACGGGATTGTTGGTGTTAGGACTATTCAACTTTATCAGGATGGTTTTATTGTTCATGTAGGACTAACTTTTGAAAAACGATTATTGGCCGCCTCTTGTAATTCACCCCTAATGTGCGCTGTCGCGCCGACAGTGGCGGAACGACAGTCAATTACATGAAAAATTTAATCTAATACCATAGCAAGCAAACCAATCCTGTCTAAGAGAGCGGTTATCCACCCTAGACTCCGCTCACACGGAGGAACCCTCTAATCGGTAAATGGATTTCGCTCCCTGTTTTGCGCTCCGAGGTATTAACCGGTTAGAGCGATGTTCTTGCGAGCATAACCTTTAATATGGGTTAGGCTCTCAGAGTGTGACTCTAACCGGTGCGGAAAATGAACCGGGTTACAGGCCCAATATATTATAACCAATAAAGACTGAATTTATGTGTATTTAGTATTATCTTCGGTCAGATTATTCATGAATAACAACTGTCGAATGCAGAATAAATAAAATAAATAATAAATATTAGGGACAATCTTACACAAATCGACCTATCCCAAACTACCTAAGCAAAGCTTGTACTATGGGTACTAGGCGACGATATACATAATATATAGATAAATTATAATACTTAAATACATAGAAAACATCCAAGACCCGGGAACAAACATTCGTGCTCATCACACAAACCTTTACCCTGGCTGGGATTCGAACCCGGTACCGCTAGCTTCGTAGGCCGTTGTGCAACCCACTGAGCCAAACGTGTCGTCAAATACGTTGACAACCCAAAAGTAAACATAAAATACGTAATAATGTCCGTCGGATAATAGGACTGAAAATACATTCAAATCCATTTTATAAAAAAAAAAACAATAATTTTGGTGGTTATAACCTCTCTTAATTATTTCCTCCCGCGAAGTTTAGGTAAATAGGCAATACCTATTCCGACCTCTAGTATAAACCTAACGCATAGCTGAATCTGTTCGTGAGGTATGGGAGCGGTACGGGGGTGTTTACGGAACGTTAATGTATAGCGAGACAGGACACGTCATGTCACGTCACTTGTCCCCCCTCCCGTACCGCTCCCATACCTCAAGAACAGACTCAGTTAAGCTTTAGACCTGTAATTATCAGTTTTGCCAACTATTTAGCGGGTAGCGTCATCGGAACGAATATGACGATTGTGGGTTTACTAAAATGGTAATATCACCAGTTGGCGTCACCGTGACGTAAGGTCTAATTGACAAGAAGTATCAAAATCTGATGCGACCTTCAAACCTTCAAGAAAAGAGCATACTCCCACCTGAAAGGCCGGCAACGCACTTGTGACTCCTCTGGTGATGCAAGTGTCTATGGCGAGAGTGATCGCTTACCATCAGGCGACCCGTCTGCTCGTTTGCCTCCTATGTCATAAAAAAAAAGTTGTGCTGTGATTGGTGGATGTTGACACTTCTTGTCAGTGAGACCTTACGTCATAGTGGGTTCAACTGGTGATATTTCCATTTTAGAAAAGGCTCTCACTCAGCATGTTAATTATTTGTTCTGGAAATTGCAGAGCATTGATGCAGCCAGTGAAGCGCGGTCGCAAACGACGCGGGACTCTGCCTCCCCCCCACGAGCTCCTCTCCTCCCCAAACTTCAAGCTGTTTCTGTACTCCTGCAAGCTCTGCAGCTTCAAATGTAACGCCATTAAGGAGCTCACCGCGCACAAGGTAACAGTTTACACCGTACCACACCACGGTAGACGTTGGGAGGGGTTTCGCTCCCCCCCCTACTCTCCTACCCCCTTACGACTGGATGTATTCCCCATGACCCCCAGGTTTTTGTAATAGTTTAGCTTGCGTCTATTGTTGTCCTAGTAACTACCCACCTCTCCCAGTGTCTACGCCCCCCCCCCCTTCCCTTTCCTGTACAAGAATGTATGCTTGAGACTGACCTATACTGTGTGGTGGCAGGCCGCAGAGCACAGCGACGGCGCGGGGAGGGCGCGCGGCGGAGCGAGGGCCTCTAGCACCACGCTGCAGTGCGCGCGCTGCCCCTTCCGCGGCGGCACGCACACGCAGGTATTATATATACATGTACTGTGTGGCGGCAGGCGGAGCGAGGGCCTCTAGCACCACGCTGCAGTGCGCGCGCTGCCCCTTCCGCGGCGGCACGCACACGCAGGTATTATATATACATGTACTGTGTGGCGGCAGGCGGAGCGAGGGCCTCTAGCACCACGCTGCAGTGCGCGCGCTGCCCCTTCCGCGGCGGCACGCACACGCAGGTATTATATATACATGTACTGTGTGGCGGCAGGCGGAGCGAGGGCCTCTAGCACCACGCTGCAGTGCGCGCGCTGCCCCTTCCGCGGCGGCACGCACACGCAGGTATTATATATACATGTACTGTGTGGCGGCAGGCGGAGCGAGGGCCTCTAGCACCACGCTGCAGTGCGCGCGCTGCCCCTTCCGCGGCGGCACGCACACGCAGGTATTATATATACATGTACTGTGTGGCGGCAGGCGGAGCGAGGGCCTCTAGCACCACGCTGCAGTGCGCGCGCTGCCCCTTCCGCGGCGGCACGCACACGCAGGTATTATATATACATGTACTGTGTGGCGGCAGGCGGAGCGAGGGCCTCTAGCACCACGCTGCAGTGCGCGCGCTGCCCCTTCCGCGGCGGCACGCACACGCAGGTATTATATATACATGTACTGTGTGGCGGCAGGCGGAGCGAGGGCCTCTAGCACCACGCTGCAGTGCGCGCGCTGCCCCTTCCGCGGCGGCACGCACACGCAGGTATTATATATACATGTACTGTGTGGCGGCAGGCGGAGCGAGGGCCTCTAGCACCACGCTGCAGTGCGCGCGCTGCCCCTTCCGCGGCGGCACGCACACGCAGGTATTATATATACATGTACTGTGTGGCGGCAGGCGGAGCGAGGGCCTCTAGCACCACGCTGCAGTGCGCGCGCTGCCCCTTCCGCGGCGGCACGCACACGCAGGTATTATATATACATGTACTGTGTGGCGGCAGGCGGAGCGAGGGCCTCTAGCACCACGCTGCAGTGCGCGCGCTGCCCCTTCCGCGGCGGCACGCACACGCAGGTATTATATATACATGTACTGTGTGGCGGCAGGCGGAGCGAGGGCCTCTAGCACCACGCTGCAGTGCGCGCGCTGCCCCTTCCGCGGCGGCACGCACACGCAGGTATTATATATACATGTACTGTGTGGCGGCAGGCGGAGCGAGGGCCTCTAGCACCACGCTGCAGTGCGCGCGCTGCCCCTTCCGCGGCGGCACGCACACGCAGGTATTATATATACATGTACTGTGTGGCGGCAGGCGGAGCGAGGGCCTCTAGCACCACGCTGCAGTGCGCGCGCTGCCCCTTCCGCGGCGGCACGCACACGCAGGTATTATATATACATGTACTGTGTGGCGGCAGGCGGAGCGAGGGCCTCTAGCACCACGCTGCAGTGCGCGCGCTGCCCCTTCCGCGGCGGCACGCACACGCAGGTATTATATATACATGTACTGTGTGGCGGCAGGCGGAGCGAGGGCCTCTAGCACCACGCTGCAGTGCGCGCGCTGCCCCTTCCGCGGCGGCACGCACACGCAGGTATTATATATACATGTACTGTGTGGCGGCAGGCGGAGCGAGGGCCTCTAGCACCACGCTGCAGTGCGCGCGCTGCCCCTTCCGCGGCGGCACGCACACGCAGGTATTATATATACATGTACTGTGTGGCGGCAGGCGGAGCGAGGGCCTCTAGCACCACGCTGCAGTGCGCGCGCTGCCCCTTCCGCGGCGGCACGCACACGCAGGTATTATATATACATGTACTGTGTGGCGGCAGGCGGAGCGAGGGCCTCTAGCACCACGCTGCAGTGCGCGCGCTGCCCCTTCCGCGGCGGCACGCACACGCAGGTATTATATATACATGTACTGTGTGGCGGCAGGCGGAGCGAGGGCCTCTAGCACCACGCTGCAGTGCGCGCGCTGCCCCTTCCGCGGCGGCACGCACACGCAGGTATGATTATTATGCATTTGGATCTATTTGCCGTTATCTATTATATAGTTGTAAAAATTAAATGTCTGTACGTTGAAATTATTTTCAAAAAATGCTTAGAACGGATTTCAGCTATTTTTGGTACACGGGTAGCTGGGTATCTCCAGATGGTTATAGGATACTTTTACTAGACTACGCTGAAGAAATAAGTTTGTTGATGTTCAATAAACAATAGGCTACTTGACTCGTATTAAATATAGCGCAATAAATAAATATTTTGTGTAGTATTTCACTTAAGAAACCAATATATATCGTTTTCAGATTTTAAAAGTGTACGATGGCTACATATTTCCAATTTAAAAATTGTTTTTTTTTTTTTGAAGTGAAAACGCTGTCGGCCATTTTGTGACGTCACAGGACACTAAGCAAACTTCGTGTCGGATCTTATACGATTGAATTTCTCTATGTAGCCATATGCTGTGACCATGCTGTGACATTGACATTTATGACACAAGTGACATGTTGACTTTTGAGATTGTGATCGTGATCGTTTTATTATTTGTAAAAACCTCTAATCCGCGTGTTACTGTTACTGCTTTCTTAGATATTTTCCATATAAACTGGTGCAAGTCATGATTTTTAAAAGAAAGTATCGATGTTTTTACACTGATGAAATTGACAATTGTTTGTTTTCAACCCGTGTGACGTCACAGCATAGATAATCTATAGACTAATATATAGGCGTTTTCGCCTGTTTACGACAAGTAAACTTTTAAAATATTTTTTTGCATGATATTTTCTTCTGTTTCCGCGATTATTACTCATTGAAATAAAACAATTGAATTTGTCCACCCGTGACCATGGAAAGCTGGAAAGCTTCCGAAACGTCGGGAACTAAAATGAGATAATATACGCGATATAATCCGTTAAATTGTTTTATTTCAATATTTTTCTGCGGTTTTCTAGGTCCGAAAAAATATGGTAATATTATTTTTCTGGTAATCGGACAACAATGAATATTTTAAGACCTACTTAAAAAAAGTAAAGTAGCCTATTGTCGTGTTGTATTGTATGATACCATCCAGCTGCTCTGATGATAAAACCGCGAGGAGCTCGGTCATAGGAACTCTGTAACCAAAGAACACAATCCTACTGAGTTTGGGCTGTTTAAATCGTCTCAATCAGTATTGATGGGTGTTTAAAAAAAGTAGAATCAGCAATAAACGCTTGGCTCAAAAATGTTACTTTTTGAAAGAAATTTGGTATATGTGGGTCTAATCTTGCAAGTCAAAGATTCAATTTCCAGGTTCCGATTGAGCTAAAATTTGGTATACTTATGCAAGTTCGGTGACGATGTTATAGTATGATACTATCGAACTGATCTGATGATGGAGCCGGAACGTGCTACTCTGTAACGAAGAACCGCAGCTCTACCAAGTTTCGGCTTCAAAGAAAAGTGCAGTCGGCAATAAAAGCTTGTCTTCAAAATTAAATTTTCTACAGAAACTTATGTTATACAAAGACGTTAATATGGGTGTAATGTTCATAGTTAGCAAAGTACGTGGTGTTTTTTTGGTTTTTACCGGAATTTCAAAATGGACGACGCCACCGTTTTGTGAAAAGGCATCATTATACTCAATTTCGTGTCTAAAGTTATCATACAAATCATTTATTTCAAAGAAAGCATTTTCCGTCTAGGGTTGAAAACTATGGATTATGGTGACCTCGGGCTTAACCCCTTGTATGCTTAGGCACTGATCAGTGCAGAGCATTTAAACTCTATGTAAGAGGATCATCGCCAAATTCATGAGATCGCATACTAGGGGTTAAATCCATTACATAAATGTTTAAGGTGTCTTATGATCCGGGTCCTAATGTTTTTTATTTCGTTTTTCAGTTGATGAAACACGTTCAGGAACAGCATTTAAAAGACGCCAATGGTGAGTTTTTTGGTATTTTTTATTTGTACAGTCTACTGCAGATTATTAACATCAAAATTTTTACACATTTTCACAACGAAACGCGACTTAGTCGAATTTCTACGATATCATGGACGTGACAGGACGTACTCTTTCACACCTTTAGTTAGCCGGGTTCAACTTACCTCCGCAGTTTAAGAAAGTACTTTAAAATTGTTGATTTCCTATATAAGCCTCGGAAGAATTTTCTTCTCTAAGTTATATTGTTAAAAAATCCTACATTTCTCCCAAAATGCAGTTACACCGAAAGCGACTCGTATCGTCGGTTGCCAGTGTAGTTCAGATGGTCTTGGCTCACTGCGTAGTGATGTAGCCTCGCTCTGCAATTTCTATCGCTTGTATAACGGAGAGTGCTCGGAGGAATTGTTCGGATTCACCCCTGCCGCATCTTTCCGCCATCGTCCTCGACACGCGACAATATTTCCATCCCTACTACTTAGATGGTTGGCAGTCCACAACGGTCCGTTTTGCTACTGTTGAACTGTGGAATAAATTATCGCCGGCAGTATTTCGGGACCGATGCGACCTTCAAGCCTTCATGAAAAGAGCGTACTCCAACCTGAAAGGCCGGCAACGCACTTGTGACTCCTCCGGTGATGCAAGTGTCTATGGGCGAAGGTGATCGCTTACCATCAGGCGATCCGTCTGCTCGTCGCCCCCTATAAAATAAAGAAAAGAAAATGCGTTCAATTTTAGAATGGGGATGATGACTTAGTTTCAATAATAAGTCCGTCATGTAGATTATTAAAAAATATTGGACACGTATTTTTTTATTTTTTTACGTAATCAAAAAATATTTTTTTGTTAATTTGAATAATCAAAAATTACGTGTCCTATATTTTTTTATTATGTAACTGATGCGAAGCATCGATACGAACTTCACTGCTCTTTCACTTACGAAGTGACCAACATCTGTGGTCTTTTTGTTTAACAGTAAACTTTATTTCGTTTAACTTAAAGACTAATTTAGCGAAAAAGTCATTTGCACTTAAGGGCTGTTCATAAATTACGACATCTTTTTTTGTAACTTTTTTACTTAGGTTGAATTCGGATTTGAAGTTTCAGCGGAGGTGTACCTGAACTCGGCGGAGGCGGAGGCGGCAGACGTACTGGTGTGCGGCGCGTGCGGGTTTGAGTCCGCGTCGCGGCCCGTCTTTCGGAGACACATCGAGGAGAAACACCACGTCAGCACCAGCTGAGGAGACTTCGCAGACGTACAGACTGTATCTATGAGTGGCGTGACGTCAGGCGTTGGTCCCACCAAGAGCGAGGAGAGATTCGCTATTGGCGATTTTCTCGCCCAAGAAACAAACAATAGTAGATTGTTAACCAAGGGTTGAAAGTGACCCATTACACCCGAGATATTTCTGGCGCTCGAACGGAGTGAGAGCGCCAATAGTTTGAGGGTGAAATGGGTAATTTCATTCATTTCGACTGTGAGGAAAAAAGAAAAAAAAACATCATCCGTCATTATCATCATACTCACCATCACTATCATCATCATAATCATCATCCATCATCATCATCATCATCACTATCATCATCCATTATCATCATCATCCATCATCATCATCATCATCGCAATCGCGAATAACTCAATTACTTTCCACCGGGCTAAATACCCATGAAAATTAAACTTTCCGAACAGGAGAGATGAAAAAGATATAGATCCCGTGTTAGTAAAAGAGACACATATATTAATAGTCCATCGCTGGCTGTTCACACTGCCGGCGAGAACTCTCTCATATATGTATCTCTTTTATTGACACAGAGTCTACATCTATTGTGTGTTTCTTGGGTGAGTTGGGCGAGAAAATAGTCTACAGTTGCTCGCTTTCTCGCCGGCGGTGGGACTAGTGCCTCAAACATGTTGGTAAAGCCGGAGTATTATTCTCTTATGTTTTCTTTAAAAGCAGTAAAATAAAGTACTCAAATGCCTTAAAGAAGGCAAGCCGATGATAATCGTCACGGCACTGATATCTACAGGTTATTTATTGTGTCTTGTCCTAAATAGTAAACAATATTCTATCCTAAAAGTACACCTTTTTTGTCTTAAGAGTCCCCGGTAAGCTCGATTCTCCATACAAACGTAGTTACGCTCTCATCTTAAAACGACTAGCTAGTCTGCTCTGAAACTTTGTACTTAGAATAAGTTAAGGTATATGGAGGCCTGTAATTAGTTTATGTAGCTTCAGATACCATAGTAAAAAAATACAGCAAATTTAAGTTTTTCATACAAAACTTGTTTTTGCTGTATTTCGTTTGTTTTATAAACTGGAGCCATATAAACTAATTACAGGCCGCATGTCATTGTATATGCAAAGTTTCGTTACACCCCAACACGTAGTTTTAAAATGAGAACGAAACTTCGTTTGTATGGGAGGGTGAAATTCGGTCGAGCTTGCTGGGGACTTAAACTCCCCTTTTCTCGTAAAAAAGTAACAAGAATTAATATCCTAATAATAATTAATATTCTTAGCGCCACATTGCCAATTTCATTCATTAAATTTATTTGTCTTTTTTTAACGAAAAACTTGATGTTTTTCCATCACGATTTCCGTGATTTTTAAAGTGAATTTCTTCACTAAGAAACTATATTCTTACAAATACAAAGATCGAAATAATGAAAAAATGTCAAGACTCCGACCGGATTTGAACCAGTGCCTTGGCTGGGCGCACGCTCTGCCAACTGAGCTACAGAGTCCAGTCAGCTTGCCTTCAAATTTTGTCACTATTTCCTTGCGCGTTTTTTTGTAATCTATTTCCTTGCTAGAAAACAGCTGGTTTTGGCATTAAATGCATATTTTTAGGTTAGAATGTTGTTTACTATTTAGGACAAGTAAGGATAAATAACCTATTCCATAGGTTTAAGATTTTTGCATTTCTCTGTATATTCGATGAGATGTGGTTTAAATGAAAATGGGTGAATCAACTTTTTTATTCTAACTTTTTTAACTCAGGAGGGTAATTCTACTTTATTCTACGCATATCGTCACTACTTTGAAAAAAAATGTATCATATGATATTTGCGCGACAAATAATAATAAATAATAAATTTATTTATTTACGACCAACAAAGATTGCCAGTCTCTTTCCTTTTCAATGCGAGAAAGACTGGTAATGCTAATCTTATCTCACCTACTCATTCCTAGCTATTTTGTGTCATTTCCGCTACCCAAAGGTTGTCTGGAAGAGATCACTATTTAGCGATAAGACCGCCTATTGTCTACCGTATTTTATGTTAAGGCTCTATTGTACTGTTTTTTGTTGTTACATACATACATAAAATCACGCCTTTTTCCCATTACGGGGTAGGCAGACTACCTCCTTCCACTTGCTACGGTCCTGGCGTACAACTGCCGCTATGTCAACATTCATTAATCTCTCTATTTCTCGCATCCATCATCTGACATACTTCATCTATTTTATCATTCATTTCTCCCCTTACATTTAACGTAGCGAAGCGGCTCTCCATAGCCCACTCTTCGCTCTCGCTGAGATCGAGACGTATTTTTATTGTTGGTGTGCAATAAAGAATGGTTGTATTGCATTGTAATGTTATATCGCTCGACAAGCGTAGTAGCGGACAGTTGTGCTAGACCGGCTGGCTTTGGAAAATTCACCTAAATAGGCAGAAAAAAATGTTGCCTTTATGTGGTTTTAAAACCGAGTTTTTAGAGTGACTCAGGAGATGGGAACGAGGTAGAGAAAAAGTTGATTGGCCCAAATATACATAATGTACAGTCTGCAACAAAGTTTGTACATCCAAAGCGCCATATATCGTCACGTATCTTTTTGCCTTTAAAAATAAACATGTGTTTAGATATATTTGGCACTTTAGATGTAAAGAATATTTGATGCTCACTGTACTGGGTCGCCAGTCAAGACTTGACTTGGACTGGACACGTTTTTTTTTCTTTTTATGTTATCAAAAAGTATTAGCGATACATCGTCACGTGGGTTAAGTCCGAAGTAGAGGGAAGTTCGAAAGGTGAACTTTAATTCAACGCCATTAAGAGCATTTTGGGTAAATTTTTAGTTTTTCCCATACTCCCGTCTTACCCCAGCGCACCTTACTTAGTTATGACGGCACCAGTCCGCACTCCTAAACTTTTATGCGATTTATCTAAGTATTTTTTTTATTGATTTGAAAAGGCAAAAAATACGTGTCCAATATTTTTTTGTATTATCTAGGTTACTGACGGAGTGACGGACTAAATTAGAATTTTGATTTTCATATCAAAGCATATTAGTGTCAATTTTAGAGCGTTTCAACCGCACTCATTAGTGTCACCGCATTAATGGTGCCTCCTATTACAGATTCGAATGAGATACTGTACCTCCTGTGTAGAGGTACTGTACCTCTACACAATATCTCAAAATGCCATTCGAATCTGTAATAGAAAGCACCATAAATGTGGTGACACTAATGAGTGCGGTTGAAACGCTCTGAAATTGATCCATTACTGAAATAACGGTATCATACATTGGGAAATTTAGCAAAATTTTACCACAAATATGTACATACATATATAGCTTCAGTCTCTAATTGACGTTGATTTTTACCCCAACCGATCCGTAGTCACACCAATTTGCTACACTGGTGTGACTATGGTTCATTTTATTTATCCGTAGTCACACCACTATAGCCCAACGCACCCTTGACGATTAAGAACAAAAGATAATCAAAGTTTAAACATTTTATTTAATTTTATCGTACACTTCATTTTGTCTACACAACATAATATTTCATTGCCACCATAATCAAACTTACATTCTAAAGAATGCTCCACACGTTTCAATATTTTTCCATCCTGATAAAACAAAACAAATAGATATTGGTTTATTCTGAACTTATCTCCCACATAATGTAAATAAAGGGTGCTTAGCAGAAATCAAAATAATATCATTATTAGAAAAAAAAATTATAAACAGCTAGATTTGGCTTAGTTTTCGGAATATTTTTTTTATCGAAAGTGTAAGTATACATGTCATCCTATTCGTTTGGGCTACTTACGTGAGTAGTAACAGATCCGACGCATTTCTCTTTTCGCTTTTTACTACAAAACCAAATTGTGCTTTTATTAGAATACACTTTTTGTTTATAGTATCGATGTCCATCCAATAAAAGCACTACACCACGTTTTCTTTCTAAAATTCTGAACTCGGCCTCAATATCCATTTTTACACACAATAAAGTAATGACAAGATAAAACAAATTCATAGATAGATTATTTACATTTACTTCATTGACAATAGAATCTCAAGTAGCCAGTACTTGAGATTAAAACCTCTTTTATCATTACAAATATTACTATAATAGTTAACAAACTTCATTAGAGTTATAAATATTGAAAGAAGTAACGCAACGGGGGAAATAATTAGAAGTATCAACCCATATAAAAGACGCAAATAGATCTTGCTCAAGGGTGTATTCGGTGTGACTATTGGTCGGGAAAAATGAACGGTAGTCACACCAGTGTGACTACGGTTAAATAAAATGAACCATAGTCACACCAGTGTGGCAAACTGGTGTGACTACGGATCGGTTGGGATTTTTACCCGACCGCGCGTGTCGTTTTTGATATTTGGGAAATTTACCAAAATTTTACCACAAATATATAACGGTTGAGTCTCAAATTGACGTTGATTTTTACCCGACTGCGCCACGCAAAGGTAATAATGTGTTTAATATGCGTCGTTTTTGATATTATATGTAAGGATTAAACTATATGTCATCGAGTACACAGATAGCAAACATTTGCAGTGAAATCTTGTCCTAACCGTGCCAGACGTTTTAAGTACGAGTATGTAACGTTGGCCTAATATTTCATTCCCATAAATATAATAATCGGAAATCGTAAAATTGTACAAATGGGAGCACCTAAAAAACTGCTCTGATTATACAAAAACTTGCGCATTAGTTTTGAATGCTACAGACTGATTGATGCCGAGTGTACAATGTATTGCTATCGGCAAGGACCATTTAAACAAGAGGACTGTCAATCTCCATACAAAAAACCGTTCCCCGATTTGTACAACGCCATCTATGTATAACAATTATTCAACTTTACAAACGTGAAACGGTATTTAAATATTACGGTTTATTTATTATTAGCTCTTTACGAACTATTTGTTACGGTAGTGTGACTATTTGTTAAAATATATCATCGTTAAATTAGTTTTAAAGCGCCATCTAGTTTTCGCCAGAATATCTCCTTGCGATCGGGTTACGATCCAAAGTATGGCAATTGGCAGTCCTCTTGTTATAATGGCCCTTGCTATCGGTGAAGCTGCTACATTTATTTATACATGAAGCATTTGTTACGTTAGGTATTTATATATAATCTGTGCTGAAGCTAGGACTGTGTCTAGGAGAGCTATTAAATAACTGATAATTGTATCATTCGGTGTTAACAATTATTCTTAATATTTTAAATTAATTAGAAATAAATTATACACTAGAACTTGCAGACTTTCATTGATTTGCCTTATATCACATTCGCATTTACCAAGTGGACGAGAGTTTGGCCCAGCGGCATTTATTAATTAAACCCTTTGAACGTGACCCCTAATGGTTTTACGAGTTGTTACCATGACGCCGCCTATACTTATAAGTGTTACCACTAACAGTGCAAAACCAACCTATTTACTGTAACTTAAACCTTTGAACGCCAAGAGCCACTAAAGTGGTCTTGTGCTGTCGTGCCTACCACGCCAACGACCACTAAAGGTGTCATGGCAGACACTGTCAAAGCAATTTTATTGTTGACAAATAAGGTGGCAATTGCATTCCCGACGTTTCAGAAGCTTTATAGCTCCCATGTTCACGGGTAGACCGAGAAAAAATATTGTTTCTCTTTTAAATAAAACAATTTAACGGATTATATCGCGTATATTATCTCATTTGATTCATCTCTCCATGTTTTCAGCATTCATTGTTTCTCTGTCAAACTTATTTTTGTGCAAATTACTCACTTTCAAAATCTAAATACAAATAAATGTGGGTATATAGCTCACCAAATTGGTTCGGGGTTTGGGAATAAAATACTTTGTATAGATGATTATGCTTTCTATTCGAGATCAAGTTTTAGACTAAGCTATTGACATAATAGGACGAGACAGACGTTATTCTTAATTTAAAGAGATCTACTTTTAAAATATTCGCCTGTCCGTCTCGTATACTAGGGTGGAAGTTGTATTCTGAATGTGCTTTACAATCTCCACATATCCCGCCGTCCCGGGGAGGATGCAGGTAGCATAGTGTATAAAATAACACTACTCCCGCTGGCTGTCTAGTAAACAAATAAATCTAAATCCTCTCTCAGTTAAAGGCCAAGCCACACCGGATGCGTGTGCGCGTGGCGTGCGCGTTGTAAAGTACGAATACCCATAAGAGATGACACACCGCTGCGCACGTGCACGCCACGCAAGCGGTGTGCCATCTACTATGACATTTCATACGATACAACGCGCACGCGCACGTGCAGCGCACGCATCCGGTGTTTCGGCCTTAAATGTGCTTCATCCAAATAAATAAAGGCAAAATAGTTACTTGATTCGTGCCAGCCGTTGTCTAAATAATATGACAAAAGAGCTATTGGTGTTTCTAATTGCTCAATTCCTTCTGTGAGGCGTAAATTAGCGAGAAGCTGCTTTGAATGCGACTATTCCGATTTGCAGGTAGTGGTTTGCTCATCAATAAAAGATGTTTACGATCGTTTCATTATTCAACCAGTTACCGTTTGTTACGATTAACCAACCCCTTTGTTCTATGTGACGTATTTTAGTGCATGAGTAGCAGTGGCGTGGCGTCAAACATTATCTATAGACAAGCTGGAGCCAATTTGGCTCGTCTTTTCTTCAAATACTGTTCGTCAGCTATCTGAAAATGGGTAACACGGTGGGAATCGACTTCTATGGACGCCACGCCACTGATGAGTAGGTGTGTTCATGTCATCATGGTGCTATAAGTGAGACCCCGTAATTGGCTCGCTATTACCTCAGCTATTACTATTCAAGACACTACTAACATAGTTCAAGCTCATTGACATAAGACAATTTAACGGATTATATCGCGTATATTATCTCATTTTAGTTCCCGACGTTTTATTTCAATGAGTAATAATCGGGGAAACAGAAGAAAATATTATAGTTTAAGCTGTTGGATCTCCATGTTAATAAATAAATAAATAAAAATACACGTACTTAGGAACCATAAAACTCCCAGAACCTCGATAACACAAATGAGATCATAGTACACGATATAATCAGTTTGAATAGGGAATACGAAATGCGATTTCACTGAAATAATAAAAAACGAGTCATTAATTTAAAAACTTTATTTCAGTCATGCTCAATCATATTGTTATTCAAATTCCATCTTTTGAAAAATTATAGACGTTCAATATAGAATTCATATTGTATACATAATTTTTCAATAAGCCAATTTGACCTAGAATATCAATATGTGCAGCATATAATATATGCAGCATCATTATCAGAATATATATCTTACTTAGTAAACACATTTCTAACTTCAAAATGCGCTTTTTATACGACAGCGTATATTTTTTGGGTACATGTTGTAATTTTCTTAGTATTTGATGATGTACGTACATAGTTCTTGTATGTACTTACATTAAATACTGAGCATAAACAAAACTACTTCAAAAATTATATTTCAGGTAGTTTTATTTAAGCGTAAATAGCTTGAGGCAAAATCAGTCATTTCTGAAATTAGAAATATATTTACAAAATAAGAGATTTTTTGGATCAGTAGACATATTATCAAGAATTAGTAACCTCACTTATTTTCTTAAAATAATGATACACTTACAGGACAATTCATTTTATAATTAAAAATTTAATACACAGAAATAAAATATATTGAAGAAATATTTTACAAAAGATGCCTTTGAAAAATATTCCCAATTAGTTAACTTCTAACAAATTAAATCTAAATCACTTTTTGCCTAAAATCACCCTAAAAGCAAATTGATCTTATGTAGATCTTGAACAGCACTGCTAATTTTTGCCTGGGCACTTCACAGGAGTTAAAATTTCAGGCAAAAACTATTTTTGTTAACTGACCAATGTTTTGATTTAAAACCTTCCAGCGATTATTAAATACCTACCACTTGATAATTGATAAGCATTTACTTAGTTGATATGCTCGCTGTCTGTTTGCTTCTGCAATGAATTTGAAGTATTATGTAAAATACCAGTGTTTTGACCGCACGTTTCAATCGTCATTGTTGTTTCTTAATTTTTACCACAACGGAAAGATATAACTTGTAAGTGAACTCAGTCTCGGGACCGTTTTTCGGTTTCATAAAAATTTACAATCTCACTTGTTGGTAAGCGACGATGAAGCCGACGATGGAGCATGCTTACCTAGATAGTGCCTATTCACTCTCGTCTTGAAGAGATCCAAGTTATATTGTTCCACGGTTCATTTGGGTCCCTCAACAAATTTTGATACAGGGTACCCGTCTGATGCACGCTACAACACTAAACTTAGTATGACTTACTATGATTAACACCTTATGGTAAGTCTACTTGGCAGACACTTATAGCTGTTCAATCCCTATCTAGCCTTGATTTATAATAATTGCATATCAGAGGGCGTGTTTCCAGATCTTATGAAACTTAGTAAAGTCATACCTCTTTTTAAATCAGGTGACTTGAGTGACTTGACTAATTTCCGTCCGATATCTATACTACCTGTATTAAGTAAAGTTTTCGAAAAGTTAATGTTGATGGATCTGCTGGGACACTTCAATAGAAATAAACTACTTAGTAGTAAACAGTTCGGTTTCACAAGGGGACGTTCCACGGCTAATGCAGCATCTGTACTCATTAAATATATTTACAACATCTGGGAGAAATCTTGTGATGCAATTGGAGTTTTTTGTGACCTTTCTAAGGCATTTGATTGCGTTGATCATGGAACACTCATTTTGAAATTAGAACATTATGGCCTGTCTATAAATGCCTTAAGCCTTATGTCTTCATATCTCAGCAATAGAACACAAACAGTTGTTGTAAATGGAACCCAATCCAGTGGAGCTGCAGTTAAGCTAGGAGTGCCACAGGGCTCTATCTTAGGGCCATTTCTATTTTTAGTTTATATAAATGACTTACCATCTATAGTAGAAAATCTTTCTGATATAGTACTATTTGCTGATGATACATCATTAATTTTCAAAGTTGACCGGAAAGCAACAGACTATTCCGAAATTTATAGTGTACTAGTTAAAGTACTTGACTGGTTTAATATTAATAATCTGGTATTGAATGCTAAGAAAACGAAATGTGTTAGATTTGCTTTACCGAATGTTAGAGCAATGGATTCTGCTATATCGCTCAATGGTGAATGTTTAGAAATGGTGGATAGGGCATTATTCTTAGGTATAACACTGGACAAGAACTTGCAATGGAGTCCCCATTTAGCAGTACTTGCAGGTAAATTAAGTTCAGCAGCTTACGCTATTAGAAAAATTAGACAATTGAGCAATGTTGATACTGCTCGCTTAGTATATCATAGTTATTTTCATAGTATCATGTCATACGGTATTCTGGTTTGGGGCAAAGCAGCTGACATACAGACTATATTTGTGTTACAAAAAAGAGCGATTCGTTCTATATATAACTTGAACTCCCGTGACTCCTTAAGAGAACTTTTTAAAGACATCAACATATTAACCGTAGCGTCCCAATATATTTATGAGAATATTATTTATGTTATTAAGAACCTAGAGTCTTTTACTAGGAATTCAGATATCCACAATTTTAATACTAGAAATAAAAACAAAATGGCTATTAGAAAGTTCCGCGTTCGTAAAGTAGCCAAATCATTCGTAGGCCAATGTATACATTTTTATAATAAGCTACCAGATGATGCTTTGAAATTATCGTTTCCAGCTCTCAAAAAGTACTTAAAAGAGTCCCTAATGGCAAAGGCTTATTATAGGGTAGAGGACTATTTAACAGACAAAAATGCATGGCGCAAAACAGAAACCAAATAATTTACTTTCTACCGGGACACGGTTCTTATAAGGTGGCATATCAAACGTATGTAAGTTGTTTTAAATAAAAATCACTTTTTGGTTTTTTATATTTTAGATTTTTTTTTTTTACTTTTATAAGTTTTGATATGTTTCCTTGAAGAACTACGCATTGAGTTTATACTCGGAACATATATTTAGGATAGGCTAAGCACGAATATTGTAATAGATATAAGAGTTATTTCGAAAAAATGACTGACTGTTGAGTTTGTTTCGGCTTTCTTCTCTTCAGTGGTCTCCTCTTGGGAAACGCCGTAGAGGCAGACTTGTAAAAGTGCCCTTGTGGCCTACTTACAGAATAAAGATCATTATTTCATTATTTCAATAAACTTAGTCTATGGTAAAATTTTAGTTGTTTCCCATGAACATTGAAAAGTCATAATGTAATGTTAGTCATAAAATCATTCTGGATTCGTAAAATTTTTAGATTTTTTTAAAAGATCCAACCAAACCTAATGGGTTCTACCTGTAGAACGGTTAGGTTAGGTTTTTTTGTAAAAAATTTGAAACGTTTCGTAGAAAAATGCGATTATGACTACCGAATATTAGGAAAAACTACATTATGACCAAACATCGCAAATAAGAAGCACCGAGCGGGCATTTCAGTGATAACAAAATAAAACCAATTATTGTAAAATGTATGTCGCGACATAAGTTTACTAAACACGTACAGTCAACAGCAAAAGTAGATGATCATTTTAGTATTATGTCGCACTGACGTTACAATATATATATTTTTTACTTTTATAAGTTTTGATATGATTTCTTGAAGAACTACGCATTGAGTTTATACTCAAAACATATATTTAGGATAGGCTAAGTACAAATATTGTAATAAATATAAGAGTTATTTCGAAAAAATGACTGACTGTTGAGTTTGTTTCGGCTTTCTTCTCCTCAGTGGTCTTCTCTTGGGAAACGCCGTAGAGTCAGACTTGTAAAAGTGCCCTTGTGGCCTACTTGCAGAATCATTATTTCATTTCAATACTGCGCCAATTGGGGTGCGTTAAAGTAGTGAAAGTGACAAGGAACTAAAATGATGATCTACTTTTGCTCTTGACTGTACATGGTCATATTCTATATGAAGTTGTAGAATAGCGCCATCTCTCTCGCTGTCCTAATAGATGCAGAAGCAATGGGACAGAGACGTAGCGTGATACGCACGCATGTATTGGAGTGTGGCTAATGCGCTTAGCATTTCAAAATAAATAAGTATCTGTCAAAAAAATCATTTTTATGACATGCTTTTATCGCTGACTGTACTTTTCCTTGAACATCTATCAACTACTCACCGAGACGATTCTAAACAGCCCAGACTCGGTAGGATTGCATTATTTTATTACAGAGTTCCTATGACCACCTTCCTGCTCCATCATCAGATCAGCTCGATGGTATCATATTATTGCATTGTCACTGAACTTACATAATTACGCAAAATTTTAGCTCAATCAGAAACCAGGAAATGGATAAAATTTAACTTGCAAGATTTGATTACAGACTGACAGACAGACAACGGGTCACGTGATACTAAATAAAAGCTAGATACCATCTGTAGATATCCAGCTACCCGTGTACCAAAAATAGTTAAAGTCCGTTTAGCCGATTTGGCGTGATGAAGCCACAACGACACATACAAACATACAAAAAGTTCGTAACAATCATTTTTTTGAAAAATATCTTCAATGTACAGACATTTCATTTTTACAACTTTATAATAGTATAGATATGTAGAACAGCGCCATCTCTTTCGCTGTCCTAATACTTGCTGGAGAAGCAAGGGCACAGAGACGAAGCGTGATACGCATGTCTTGGAGTATGCCTAATGCATTTCAAAATAAAAAAGACAGGGGGCGCTACTATTGCTAGCTAGATTGCGTCCGAAAATTTCAAGCCACGTACCATCAGACACACACCTATAGATAGACGATAGACGCCTATAGATGGACACTTAAGTCACACTGTGGACACTCCGTGCCGCCCGCCGCCCGCGCTCTCCCCGCTCACAGTTCAGTTACCTCAGCCGGTAACTGCGAGGTGACCGAGCGCGGGTGGGCGGCACTTTCAGAGTGTCCATACTGTACGTAGTACTCTTTATTATACTGTGCTTAAGTGTGTTGCTGTTTGTACGTAAAATTGCGATAGCGCAGTTGGTCAGAGCCTGCGTTAAAGGGGTTCAAATCCGGCGTACACTTTAGTAGGATTGATTTCTTCCTTTACAATCGAACTCTGTGTTATAATATTAATTTGATGTTCATGTTGTATGAAAAAACTTATGCTTGTCGACTTTAATCTCAGCCCTAAGTACTAACATGCCCGTTCAGTGCCTCTTTGCAGGATGTAGATTATGACTTTAAATACCTTAGAAGTACCAAAAGAATGTCTTACGTGACGTACCCGACATTCTGGTGCGATGCCCCATTACCATATTGTTTTTGTAAAGACGGGTGGGTGTCTTATAGGTGTCGTTCTAAAAAACAGCACACCTCACTTTTATTTTGGAGATTGTATGCTACTAGAGCCTCTTTCTATGTTTTATTTAACTCTATTACCTATCCGGTTACGGAATCGAAATACGAAATTAACCTTTAGTCCCATCTCGTAACCAGATTTGGTAGCTCGCTTCGAAATCAATCATTTAGTCCCATTCCATAAATTTATTTTTTATCTTATTTTTTTTTTCAAACTGCTTGTAGTTTGGTGCAACTTATTTTATGACATCTCCACTTTGACGTTATCAAGTGCTGGACATTTATAATATTAATAGGACGTTGACCGTGTCCATTTGGTAGCTAGCTACAAGCTGGGAAAACAGAATACCCATTTCGTAGCTAGCTACCAAATCTGGCTACGAGATGGGATTACAGGGAAATGTGTATGAACATTTTGAGACCTTTTTTCTCCAATTGGGATCGATAGAACTCGACGATTCTAAGTAGAAAATAGAAAGCAACGAAGTCTAAAAAAAATATGAGGAACACGTTTCTTTTTAGTATGGGCCGTAGATTCAGTAAACTTAAGTCTATAGTTCCAGTCCGTGGATCCTAAGGGCACTTGCGTTCGAGCTGCCCCTTGCCTCCTTCATCGTACTCCTGCGACGAGATCCACATCTGCTGGAATGATCCGATGGAAGCCAGGATAGAGCCGCCTGGAACAAACGTCAGTGAAATGAAATAATGATCTTTAATCTGTAAGTAGGCCGCAAGGGCACTTTTACAAGTCTGACTCTACGGCGTTTCCCAAGAGGAGACCACTGAGGAGAAGAAAGCCGTAACAAACTCAACAATCAGTATTTTTTTCTAAATAACTGTTAAGCCTAGTTCGGACCAGGACCATTTTAGTCTAATAGCGACAAAAACTGCCCAAATATAGAATAAAAATAAGGGTTTGTCAAAAAATTCATTTCGTGACAAGCTTTTATTGCCGACTGTACTTTTCTTTGAACATCCATCAACTACTCACTGAGACGATTCTAAAGAGCCCAAACTCGGTAGGATTGAGACATTTTATTACAGAGTGCCTATGACCACCTTCCTGCTCCATCATCAGATCAGCTCGATGGTATCATATTATTGAATTGTCACCACACTTACATAAGTATGCCAAATTTTAGCTCAATCGGAATCCGGAAAGAAGGTCAAATTTAACTTGCAAGATTCCACCCGAACACACATATTACATACATACATACATTGCAAGTTAAATAAAAGCTTGTAATGAATCGACTCGACTTAATGACCAACTAATTTACTACTAGGACTGATCCGAACTAGGCTTTAGTGTGAGATGCAGTTAGCCTCGGATCTGTAATCTGGGCAGTTTCAAAGGTTAACCGATATTTAAATAACTTGTCAGTTTTGTGACAAGTCCCTTTTACGCCACGACACCTACCGTTCCCTTTATCTGGTCTATATAGAGTTTGGCAAGCGAAACATGATATTAAAAATATGCGGCAAATTTGAAAACATCATGACCTGGCAATACGGAATGCATAGAAACGAAGTAGGTTTTATAATTGACAGCTTTTTTAATATGTAGAATTGTTGCCATATAAAGAATTCTTTTTCAAGGTCAATATCATGTTTCTCTGGCCAAACTCTAACTGATTCTTGGCCTCCTTCCCTCAACTTTTCCTTATGTTTTTGTAATAGCTCGTCGTGTCGTACCAAATGCCCTAACACTCTCCCTTTTCGAGTTTATATAGCATGTGGAATACATTTTTTTAAATATTATTCCAAAGATTTACGACACCTTTAGGCGTTCCTGTCGTGGTCACGACACCTATACGTGTTCATGGCGTTCAAAGAGTTAATGCTTGTTTATGTGGAAATGTCCATCTATTACTTTTTGAACTGGAACAAAAACTTGATGTGCCTATTTGCGATTTTTTTATTTTCAAATTAATTTAGCGACTCCTTAAAATGTCGCCCGGGCTAGGTGCGAGTTTTTAATACCGTATAATGCTGCATTTTGCCTGTGGGGTAAAAATGAACCATATTTATACACGGTTAAGTTCCGTTTTGTTATTGATATAAATTTACACAGTTTTCACATATTATCACGACGAAACGGAACCCTTTTATATAAATATAGTTTATTTTGCCCCACAGGCGAAGTTGTAAGCCTCTAGGCAAATTTGCAGCAGTTTACGGTATCAAATACTTGAAAAAGACATTCATGTCGGTTATTTCATTACTATTTTCTCTTTACTTTTAGCAGTCTTCTTACTTAAATACTCTTATTTAGGTTAAGAGTGCACCAGTATATTAGAGAACAACATCTATGGAAACTTTTTCCTTACATATTCTTACCTGTTCAGGTCGAGAACAGCTTATCTACCCTCGAAAGCGCAGTAAACTTGACGTATTCATTGTCATATTCGTAAATTATTACATTTACGACCGAAGTTGCGAAAACTTGTAGAGCGCCCGCTTAGCGGGTTCCCGGTAGTGAAGGCGTTATTGAAAACGACACCCATGATGATTCCTTTAGTTCTTTCTGGATTGGCTTTTTTGCATACTTAGAACCGTTTATCATACTTTCTTACCTTTCCAAGCCGCGAAACGCCGTTTCGTAGGTGACGGTGCGACGATAGCGCAGAGATAGGGAGAAAGAGAGAGAGAGAGAGAGAGAGAGAGGGGGGAGAGAGAGATAGAGAAAGAGAGAGAGGGAAAGAGAATGATATTTGCAAGCTTGACGCATTATCGTTTTCATATTTATTGAAATCAACTCTCACGACAATTTCTTTATATACTACTCAAAAAAATATAGGGGCCACTGTAGCACGGAAAATTTTTGTTCGGTTTTTGTGGTTATAATAAACTAATGTTATCTCAATTAAAACTAATAAAACAATTGACTATTTAATTAATCGATTATTAGCGAAACAAAAGCAAACGCCTTTTGTGTGTACAATTAATTTTACCAACTAAGTAGCGTAGTAGTAAGTTTTGAGCAGTATAGATTGGCCTTTTTGAAGAGAGAGAGAGAGAGAGAGAGAGGGTGCGCCGATAGAGACAGGAAAAGAGAGAGGAGAGAAAAACAGGGGAAAAGAGAGAGAAAGAGGGAGAGGAAGAGAGTGATATTGGCAAGCTTGAATCTGGATTGGCTTTTTTGAAGGGAGAGGCGGAGAAAGTAATCTTATGTTAGAATATAATCTGGCCGGCGGAGTATGGAGAGAGAGAGAGAGAGAGAGAGAGAGAGAGAGAGAGAGGGGGGGGGGGGGGGGGAGAGAGGGGAGAGAGAGAGAGAGAGAGGGCGCGCGGGCCGCGGTCCTTGGCGAGCCGCTCGAGCCAGCCGGGCGGAGTGTGTCCGTACCTATCCAGGCGGCGAAGCGACGCTCCATGGGCGAGGGCGCGGCGTGCGACTTGAGGCGGTGTGCGGAGGGCGCGCGGGCCGCGAGGTCCTTGGCGAGCCGCTCGAGCCAGCCGGGCGGAGTGTGTCCGTACCTATCCAGGCGGCGAAGCGACGCTCCATGGGCGAGGGCGCGGCGTGCGACTTGAGGCGGTGTGCGGAGGGCGCGCGGGCCGCGAGGTCCTTGGCGAGCCGCTCGAGCCAGCCGGGCGGAGTGTGTCCGTACCTATCCAGGCGGCGAAGCGACGCTCCATGGGCGAGGGCGCGGCGTGCGACTTGAGGCGGTGTGCGGAGGGCGCGCGGGCCGCGAGGTCCTTGGCGAGCCGCTCGAGCCAGCCGGGCGGAGTGTGTCCGTACCTATCCAGGCGGCGAAGCGACGCTCCATGGGCGAGGGCGCGGCGTGCGACTTGAGGCGGTGTGCGGAGGGCGCGCGGGCCGCGAGGTCCTTGGCGAGCCGCTCGAGCCAGCCGGGCGGAGTGTGTCCGTACCTATCCAGGCGGCGAAGCGACGCCCATGGGCGAGGGCGCGGCGTGCGACTTGAGGCGGTGTGCGGAGGGCGCGCGGGCCGCGAGGTCCTTGGCGAGCCGCTCGAGCCAGCCGGGCGGAGTGTGTCCGTACCTATCCAGGCGGCGAAGCGACGCTCCATGGGCGAGGGCGCGGCGTGCGACTTGAGGCGGTGTGCGGAGGGCGCGCGGGCCGCGAGGTCCTTGGCGAGCCGCTCGAGCCAGCCGGGCGGAGTGTGTCCGTACCTATCCAGGCGGCGAAGCGACGCTCCATGGGCGAGGGCGCGGCGTGCGACTTGAGGCGGTGTGCGGAGGGCGCGCGGGCCGCGAGGTCCTTGGCGAGCCGCTCGAGCCAGCCGGGCGGAGTGTGTCCGTACCTATCCAGGCGGCGAAGCGACGCTCCATGGGCGAGGGCGCGGCGTGCGACTTGAGGCGGTGTGCGGAGGGCGCGCGGGCCGCGAGGTCCTTGGCGAGCCGCTCGAGCCAGCCGGGCGCGTTGGCGCCGCCGCCGCACGCCACGACGGCGCCCCACAGCGCCGGCCGCGCGTCCGCGTCGCACGCCGCCGCCGCCGCGCACGCTGCACGCACATAAACCACCTTGTAATCTGTTCCGAGTGTGCCCCGCCGTACGCAGAATGGACGACTTTAGCTGGACCAGCTCTTTCGTGACACTCCCATTGTCTGAGGGGGGAGAGACAGTGGGCGCGCGGCGGAGCACCCTGACCGTGACCCCGCCGCGCGCACGCTTCGTTTACTCGCCCCCGCTGTCTTTCCCCCCGTCGCCGGTTACGGTTACGTTTACGCCCCGCCACAGTAGCGAATGTGTTTTACAAGGATATGTCTTTGACGACCCACGGTGAGTCATTTACGATTGTAATACTACATTGTGCATCAAAAGCGGTAAGAAGGACAACACAAGCGAAAAAAAAAACACAGAAATTAAAATATATATTATCTACCCACATATCATTAGTGCTCTAAAATGTGTTCAGAAACCGTAGGAAATGTCCAGCATTATTAGATAAGATAAGATAAGATAAGTATTTATTGTCAAAATTGTGTACAAAAGGTCTTACATATATAGTTTAGTGTCAACAGTTTCCCCATTTCGGACGTACAACTAATGATTTGCATTAAAAACAATTTTCTACTTAAAATATTCATTACGATTATATAAACATTTGTATATTAACCATTCTCTTAGTTTCCTTTTTATTTGATGACCATCTTGGGATTTGATGTATACTGGCAAATGATTATATACTCTTATTCCAGAGGCATAACTACTTTTTTTAAGTATGTAACTAGTTGGCCGAACGGTACATAAGTCATATTTATATTGTGGCCTCACATTTTCTTTACAGTCCATTTTTTTTGTAAAAAGGTCACAATGTCCCCTTACAAATAAGCAAATTTTTAGTATGTAGATACAGGTCAGCGTTAATATGTTGTTATTTCTGAATACAGTTCTTAAAGAATCTGAATGTTTCAATTTATACATAATTCGTAGGCATCTCTTATGAAGAATAAATGTCGATTGAACATTTACTGAGCTACCCCAAAATATTACACCATATGCCAGTAGAGAGTAGACATTGCCGTAGTATGCATTTTTAGTGACCTCTACTGATGATATGTAGGACAACAATGACAGTGCATAGCAGTTCTTGGAGAGAGATTTATTTATTTTTTCTATGTGTGACTTCCAATTTAGTTTATTATCTATTGTGTCCCCCAAAAAGTTCGTGTTATTCATTTGTTCTATTTTTTTATTTTCAACAATTACATTGATATTTTGCTGTCCTTGCTTATGACTAGTAAAATGTACATATTAAATAATGCAATACAAGCATTCACAACCAATTTTACTATGACAACTTTCTTGTCTGTGGTAGTAGGTAAAATCTATACTGTAATGTTATTTCAGTATCGAAATTTGTAAGGTTATGAGTTTTATTTGGAACAGCTGTCAAAACTCAAGTGGATCCCTATTCTAGTATCCATAGATATTAAAAAAGTTATCGATACGAAACGTCAATTCTGTATGTTTTTAAAATATAAACCGCACGACATATGATCTTGAGTCATATGAGAATAAGGACTTCATTTGTTTGTCTATGATTTAAAAAACCAGTCGTTTTGACGGAGGATCGAATCGCCACCATTTTGTTTGTTGGTTTTTTGCTGTTACGAAAGTAGAATTGTGAAAAGTTGTCTGTAATTTACGTTTGAGTTGTAAATATGAGTAGTAGCAGTACTCCGAGAACTATATGAACACTCCGCCGGATATCCTAAATGCAGCCACAATTGCAACAAATAGCTTGTTGTCAGAAAAATCGATAGCCAAATTTAATACTAGTAAAAAAGTAGAAAGATTTTTTAGATTGGAGAACGAACAAACGCACGACTTCGATGTGAATAAATAATTTGATTCTGTATTTGTTCAAATTTCTTGCAAATGCAATACAAAATGTATTGCATTATTTAATATCTATCGTCTATTAATCAATCTCTATGTCAACGACCTGACTGGGAAGCTGAGTGGGATGCATGCTGGATGTTATGTGGGCGGTACCTGTGTCAATAACATAAGCTATGCTGATGATATGGTCCTGCTTAGTCCCTCGGTCAGCGGGCTTGAACAACTGCTTACGACCTGCGAGTCGTATGCCCTGTCTCATGGCCTCCTATACGAGTATAATGTCAAAAAGAGCGACGTCATGGTGTTTAAGGCGGGTAAGGTTAAGCCGTACTATGTAACTCCTATTTTGTTAAATGATATTGCCCTGAATGTTGTGAATAAGGTGAAATATCTGGGTCACATCTTTACAGACTCTCTGAATGAGGACTCTGATATTGAGAGAGCGGAGGGCGTTAGCAGTTCGGAGTAATATGCTAGCCCGCAGGTTTGCTCGATGTTCTACCGATGTAAAGGTGACTTTGTTCAAGGCATACAGCCAGTCCTTTTACTCGAGCAGCCTGTGGGTCAAGTATACGAAACGAGCCTATAGCGCCCTTCGCGTTCATACAACAATGCATTTAGGATGCTGCTGGGGCTACCTACCTGGTGTAGCGCATCGGGTATGTTTGCCGAGGCCCGCGTAGATAGCTTTCAGGCAATTATACGAAAAAAGAGCGTCTCACTGTTGAGTCGGGTTAGGCAAAGCTCTAAGAGCATCCTGAGTGCCATAGCGGCAAGGTTTGACTGCCCAATATTAATGTTTTGGGTGGCAGATCAAGGGTGTCGCTGAATATGTGTAGTAATTGTGGCTCTATTGTACTGTTTCTGTTGTTGGTGTGCAATAAACAATTGTTGTTGTTGTTGTTGTATATATATATTTTAAGTTGTTAATTACTAACCTAGATTTAAGCTACTTTGTTACTAATCATCAATGGATAATTATCCGAAATAAAGAGTTATTATTATTATTAACATTTTTTTCAGGTAGCACTAGTAACAATGCAGGTCATTTCCCTACGGCTATTTCTGAACCCATCTTAGAGTACTTATGATATGTGTAGATAAATTAGTGTATGCATCTGTACATAATTAGGCCTTAAAACACTCGTGTGATCCTATTAAAAACCACACTCGTATTTTAAGGCCTCTCATTATGTATCAGTTGCATAAACTACTATTGTAATTTACATTTAAGTTGAAAATATGAGTAGTAGTGACTTCGAGAACTATATGAATATTCCGCCGGACGTCGTGAATGCAGCCACGATTGGAACAAATAACTTGTCAGAAAAATCGATAGCCAAATTTAGTACCTACTAGTAAAAAAGTACAAAGATTTTTTTACATTAGAGAATGAACAAACGCACGACTTCGATGTGAATTAATAATTTGTTTCTGTATTTGTTTAAATTTATTTTTTATTGCATTATTTTTATATCTATCGTCTATTGATATTTGACGGGTAGCACTAGTAACAAGGCAGGTCATTTCCCTACGGCTATTTCTGAACCCATCTTGGAGTACTTACTTATGATATGTGTATAGATAAAGTAGTGTATGCATCTGTACATAATTAGGCTTTAAAACACTCGTGTGATCCTATTAAAAACCACACTCTTATTTTGAGGCCTCTCATTATGTATCAGTTGCATAAACTACTATTTTCTACTCGTGATCTGTGAAAAAGAACTCCGTCAATCATACTAAAAAGGTATACTTTTTAGATTGGACCATCACTCTATACTCTATGGTATATATTATATGTCACTGAACTACAATACCTATATTATACAACTCCGCACAGATCTATAATGATTTTCTAAAAAAGAACGCAGTGTTTTTGCAATTTTTATTTTAGCTATGTTTCGTACCTCAATTAGGTATTCTTTAATTAATTAACGCGGTAGTTGACTGAAAGAAAATACATTATATAACGATTGCATAAAATACTATTTAAGACTAAACGCATAACTCCCTCGGGAGTTATACAAATCCATAACTCCCGCGGGAGGTACATCGGCTATTGTTGCTCTATACGTCTTCGTGTAATAACACCCTTTACGAGAAAATGTTATAAGAGGATTTACTATATGGGTGTCGATAAACAAAAAAAATATACGGTTGTTAAAATGGAACGCTTGTAAATTCTACTTGTATGAACATTTTTGATAAATATTTATTTACTGTAGGAAAACCAACAGCTAATACAGTAGAGATAGAAACTTAAATAGAAGTATAGAGCCAATTATAGGAACTCACGGATCCATACTAATATTATAAATGCGAAAGTGTGTCTGTCTGTCTGTTTGTTACCTCTTCACGCTTAAACCGCTTAACCGATTCGGATGAAATTTGGTATGAAGATAGTTTGAGTCCCGGGGATGGACATAGGCTACTTTTTATCCCGGAAAAATACCCCTATCCGCGATAAACAAATTTAAGGCGGACGAGGTCGCGGGCAAAAGCTAGTAATAAATATGCGGCCATTTTACTTAAATGTGTTTTTATTTGTAATTATCGTGTTTAGGTATCGTTTCGTATGATGGCAGAATTGGGATGAAAATGCTTGTTTCACTCATAACATAGCGGTCACACCAAAGTGGCGGAGCAAATGGCAAAACTAAAAGAGAAAATCAAAATAATTCAAGTCTAATGTAATCGTGCGCACCGCGCTGCCTACTTTCCCACACTGACTGCTCGACTCACCTAAGTGCGGCGCGCCGAGACTCTGTTCAAACAAGCACTCCGCCATCTTGAATCTCTCCACCCCGAAGTCCTGGTGGTAGCCGCCCGGGAACTCGTAGTGCATGCCGGGAATCGAAGCCGCTACCCGCTCGTCGTACGTAGATTCTGAGACCTGATAACCAAATAACAATATCACAAGGGCAAGATAAATGAAGACATTCATAAGATGTCGTGTTGTATGTTTTCTACAAATCAGTATCTGGGCGAGGACCCAATCTTTGGCAAGTAGTAAAGGCATTTCATTTGCCTAATATTCATTGATTCCGTTGTGACAACACCTGAAAGGCCGGCAACGCACTTGTGACTCCTCCGGTGATGCAAGTGTCTATGGGCGACGGTGATCGCTTACCATCAGGCGATCCGTCTGCTCGTTTGCCTCCTATATCATAAAAAAAAACGGAGTATAGTGAGTTGAAAATAAGTATTTCTTACCTGCGCCACGCAGTGGCAAAAGTCTTCGTATTGTCGTTTGAGCATATACTGCTGCCAAGAATGCGTTAGACCAGCCGGTAGGGTTTTTAGAGTGTATCGTGCTCTCTCTCTTTCCCTGATCACTTCTTTACTCTGTTAAAAACAAATAACGTTATAGTCCGTGAGCGCTTAAAATAGGATTCGACTACATTAGGATAAAACCGCAAATATTCGTGTAATAGACAGATCTTAGCAATAATAATTTATGGATCAGAATTTTGGGCAACGAAAGTGACGGACGAAAGAAAAGTGCACGCAGCCGAGATGATAATGTTGACATGGGTGTGTGGGTGACGAGGAAAGACCGGATTAGAAATGAGTATATAAGGGGAAGTTTGAAAGTAGCACACGTGACGGACAAAATGAGGAGCAGTAGGTTAGCGTGGTATAGGCATGTAATGAGGAGGGATGAGCGTCATATTTGTAGAATGTTAGAGATGGATGTCCAAGGACGAAGACCGATCGGTAGGCCAAAAAAGTGATGGATGGATTGTGTGAGAGGACGTGAGAAAGAAAGGAATAAAAATAATAGAGACGAATGGAAGAAGAAAACATGTTGTGCCGACCCTACATAAGTGGGATAAGGGTAGGGAGATGATGATGAGAATGATCATAGCAAATAATAAGTGATCCTAAATAATAGAATGATCATAGCAAATAATGAATGATCATAGCATAATCTTTGAAGTATGCCCTCACAAATATTATGCCGAAGTGAAATCCCCCGCTAGACAATAGGCATAATGATGGGGTATGAAAATCAAAATTCGAATCAGTCCGACACTAAGACAATGAGAAAATATTGACGTCACTCCTAGGTACAATTTGTTCCTAGGAGTGACGTCACGCGATATTTTGACTCAATGTATCGCCTTATTTTATGATTACAAAAAAAATACGTCTTCAATATTTTCTATCAATCAACATGAGGGACTAATTAAAGGCTTGTGTCCTAAAAAAATATAATTAGTCGTCAGTTAGATATGTCACAGTCATTTTACTCACAAACTATAAGATGTACATTGATGAAATTTGGAGCGTAGGTGTCGTGTGCTAACCGCTACTTAGTTTGATAGTTAAATAAAAAATATATATATTTATAGGGGGGGCACTCCATACATGTAACCAAAACTGGAAAAAAAAAATTCAGCAAATATCAAGGTGTGGCACATATTTCGACAGTACTTCTAAAAACACTTTGATGTTTCTAAAAAAACGTTGGTTTAGTGAATATTTTCCGAAATATTCGCTACGAAAGTAGCAATACTTGTATCCCCCCCATCTATTTTCTAAACGGTAAGTTCAAAAAATATGAAAAAAATTACAAGTATGAAGCTTAATGAATACTTCCAACGAAAATTGTTTTCAACATGATCGGACATACCGTTTTTAAGTTATTGTCAAAAAACTGCGCTTCTCAGCAAAAGGACGTAAGGGCCGGGGACATACGCTCTTTTGTTAATGTTTTTTTTTCATATCGTATTTTTTTCATCTGTAGTGCATTTTTTTGTATAAACGGCTGCGGCTTCATGGGCGAGTCCGACTCGCACTTGGCCGCTTTGTTCTTTTGTCAATCAAACAAAAAATGATGAAGATATAGCCCTTTAAAGTTCCCCGTGACGTCACGCCGTGCGACCATTTTTCGCACGGAGTGCCGTCTTGCACCCCCACTCCCAAACTTAGACGTGCTTTATTTTCGTCTTTTTATGTTTCATTGACAAAAGAAAAAATAAGTGTCCAATATTTTTTGATAATCTCACTGACGGATTAATTAGAATAATATTTTATTTAACCAGGAAACTACCCTATTAAATTTAGTCATGATCCTTATAATAGCTATGAGGCTCGGTAAATAATCACCGGGTATTATCTGCTCTATAAATAAATTAAGACAACAATACAAACATGATATATGTCAACCGAAGGCAAATAATAGGATGTATTACAAGAGCACGTTTATAACAGCAATTCGTGTCTTTAACAATTTACCAAACGAAATAAAAATATTGGAGGGTAACCTGTTCAAGGGTAAATTAAAGCAATGGTTAATTGACACAGTTTTTTATGATGTAAAGGAATTTTTCCAATATGCTTCGAAAAATGGTGGTTGTAATTATAATTGTAATTGGTCTTGAATTATTATCGTATGTTCGCAAAGGGCAGCTGTTGATACGAATCATATGTTGCCATCCTCTGTATACACAGCGAACAATATTTTTTTTCTATTTTATTCTATTCTATACACCATATCATTTTATTTTCTTTAATTTTAACAGGTGGTAGTACCCGTCTACACTGACAACGTTTCTAAAAGACACTTCACACTTTGTGTTAAGTCTCAACCAAAATGTGGGAAATAGCTGATTTTTTTTCGTTTCCGAAATGTCTCCATATAAAAAGTTGTTCGTATTGATGGGTACTACCACCCGTTAAAATTAAAGAAAATAAAAACACGGTGTATAGAGCAGATAATACCACGTGATAATTTACCGAAAGTTCATAGCTATAATTGTCTAGAGGGGGTTATTACAGTTGACAGGACTCATCTGAATGTGCATTTGATTGAGTAGATGCTTAGCTTGAGCTGCTAGATGGCTACCGCCGATGTTAGAACGCGCTGCTCACATTTCCAGCGCTAACTACTCGCACCCACCTGTATGCTGTAGACGGGCAGCATCTGAATATGCATTTGATTGAGTAGATGCTTAGCTTGAGCGGCTAGATGGTCACCACCGATAGGGGACCGTACGGCCGCGTTCACTAAAGCGTATCTGCAACAAATTAAAACATTGATAATACCAGTCGTTGCCTATCTTGGTCACATAATCTTTTTCGGATGACGTCGGGTTAAGAGTCGGTATATATACGTCCTTTCTAATTAGTTATTTATGCATTAAAAATGTCCGAAATCCGTCCAGCCGTTTTAGAAGAAGTAAAAGTAATAATTGTCATCAACTTCAGAAACCTTCAAATCACTAAAAATAACAAAAGTTTGACAAAAGGCTAAAATATGCCATTATGACACGAAGTGATTATTTGGACGAGCTCACGAAATGAGCGAAGATAAATATGTCTGAGTGTCATAATAGCTTTTAGCCACGTGTTAAACACTCTGCTTTTCACTTCGACTGCGAGAAAATAAAAAAGACTTACACATTAAAATTATATATTTCATGAAAAACCAAAAGTACAGTTTGAGCAATTCTATCAGAAAGTTTGGCCAATCTGATCAGGTTGATTTGTTTGTTTTTAATTATTCGTAAGGAGTATGTAGCTGACCGCATGTTTTTTTTTCAGTGTAATAGAAATTTGTATGGAATTATTTGGTTTTCTTTTAAACCCTAGGGGCTAAATGTACTATTTTAGTCTCGCTTCGCGTTGCTAATATGACGTACTTTTTGAGCAGGAGAAGTGAAAATTTACATTTTTTTTAATGTAATGAGTGGCAAACGGACAGACGAGCCACCTGATGGAAAGTAGTCATCGTCGCCCATGGATATGTGCAACACCGGAGAAATCGCCCATATTTTGCCAACCTTTGAGTGCCCTGTTAACTCGCTTCTTGAAGAATCCCATGTTATAGCGCTCTGGAAACACCTCAGAGAGAAGGTCATTCCACAACTTGCAAGTATGTCGCAAAAATGAGAATTATGCCTGTTTATTTTTGGGATGCCCAGCATCCAGATAGTTACACTATGTTTCTGAGAGGAAGACATGAAGAAGAGGGGGACGGGGGGACGGACGGACTAGCATTGATAGTACATCTCCGAGCAAGATTTACCGCAATCTCTCTCAATTTACTTTAAAATTAATGGGCTGTGCAAACCATACCACGACTGAACTGTGGAATAAATTGTCGCCGGCAGTATTTCCAGACCGAATGCGACCGTCAAGCTTTCAAGAAGAGAGCGTACTACCGCCTGAAAGGCCGGCAACGCACTTGTGACTCCTCTGGTGTTACAGGTGTCTATGGGCGACGGTGATCGCTTACCATCAGGCGATTCGTCTGCTCGTTTGCCCCCATAAACCGACATACATAAAAAACGTTTGTTTATACAACTCGAGGTTTCGTTTTAAGAGGATCTTGTAGTTCTTATTTTCACTTTATTATACACTAGAATGTGCCTGCAACTTCGTTCGCAGAGCAGAAAAAGTCATAACCCTTCTTTTTTTCTTTAGCATACTTGGGTAAAAAGTTTCCTATAACCATCTGGAGATACACAGCTACCCGTGTACCAAAAATAGTTGAAATCCGTTTAGCCGATTTTGCGTGATGGAGCCACAACGACACATACAAACATTATATTTATACAACTTTATAATAGCATAGATTACCCGAACACGAAACGCCGCGTTGAGGGCCCTTGCAAAATGCAATGAATGATCATGGAGTTTGTTAGTTGAGGGTTCATGACCGTTGAAGGTGACTGCTGGTCAATTTGCGTTTTTACAGAGACCATTTTCCGAATAGTTTCCTATTGATTTTGTTTTCCTGAAAACATTGATATTTCTGGAAAAGCATATGGTCGGGTTTACATGTCCAGAAATGTGTTTCATGATGATAAGAACTCACCCATCAATAACAGGGACAGCAGAAGTCTGGCTGGCACCAGCGTCTACCACGAGCGCCGTCGACTTCCCATTGGCGAATGCACAGAGAACCGCATTCTTCACCAAGAAGAAAGCTGGGGCTTGGTACTTCTCAAATAGCAGCTCAGCTAGCTTCTCACGAGCCGGTCGGGTTGTCCAGACCGCCTCGGTGAACAGGGCTGGGTGGTGCTCTGACGGGGAACGGATTACCTGCAGATAGGATAGGACAGAATGAATGCTTTTGTAAAATAAAGAACACAACAAGAAATTGATTAAAATTTCAGCAGATATCTGGTATATAAGCCAAAGAGGGACATAATTTTGCCATAGTTTGTTTCGTAGAATATCGCTTTCGCCTCTAAATAACCAGTGATTCGTAAATTTGGTAGGAGTTTTGGTGCAGCGATCATGGTAGAGTGCCATAGGTGTGGCAAATTTCAACCGAGATGAAGATGATGAATTAGGATTATTGTTGACAAGATTAATGGATTATTATACTTCCTTCGCTTTTCCACGAAATAGTGTCTTGGTCAGATGTGACAATAAATTGTGCTCACGTGGTCCTGATGATGCAGGAGATGTTGACGGTCCGGCGTCCACCCGAGAAATCAAACCTATATATTTCTTGGGTGGACGCCGGACCGTCAACATCTCCTGCAACTCCTGATGATGCCTCGTAGAGAGGCGAAACACGTGTCGAGAATTATACTGTTTGGTGGCGGTTTGTTGGATTTGCATGCGTATTTTTTTGTGTAAACTGCATGAAAATATGCGCATGTGAGCACAATTTATTGTCACATCTAACCAAGACACTATTTCGCGGAACAGCATATGAATTGCAATCCATTAATCTAATATGGAATTCCGCAAAGTAACGCCTGTATTAAATTGGTATTTTCCACATCTATAACGCTATACCATAAACGCTGCATGTTAATTTAAATGGTTGTAACGGCCTCCCCTAGGCCTGTTTTACCAAGACAATGCCAGCATTTTTTTTTAACCTGATTTTGAACTTTGGTCAGGTCTCCTTACCAGTAATCTGATTCAGTGGGGGGAGTGCAAACCTACAAAGGAGAACGCCATGGGTGAACCTAACCCGACTTGAGCAGACAGAGAGAAAAGATCGGACAGGGGAGTATAAGAAACAAAGAATTGGTGGCCCCCTCCGGCAGGGTAGGCGCTAAAACTTACAGCCATAGCCATCCTCTCGATGGCTGCTGTGATCTAGTCGTTCGAATCAGACCTCTTTGCAACCGGATCCTTTGAAGCATCAGGGATCATCGGAAGGTGGGATGACTGCAGTAAGAGAAAGGTGCGGGGTATGGCAACAATGGGTTTGTTGAGTAGAAGGTGTTGTATCATGAGCTTTTCTGCTGATCCCTTTGTCACAATCTTTGTGCCTCTTTCTTTTTCTTTTTCACGTAAACAGAAGCCCCATAGTACATATTGAATTCTTAATGATTTGTGTGAAAGAGACAGCAGAAATTACAGGGAGAGCTATAAATAATTCATACCTTGGCATAGCAATAGTCAAGCATCTTCTCAAAGAGGTCCCAGTTGTCAACTTGTCCGTCCTTCATGTATGTCTGGACCTCCATGCCTGGCCGAGGCACGTGGAGCTCAGTGACATCAATGTAATGGCGCAGATCACCGCCTGCCTTTGTTCCTACATCAACATACATACAAATTTATTTAAGTCTGTATTTAACACATTCACTGTTAGGCCTCGACCCTTGAATGCACTTGAATACCAAACTTATGGGTGAGGACCAAATTATTGGCAAGTAGTCAAGGCCTAGTTTTAATTGATTCCGTTGTGACACGAAGTTGCCATATATCATCATCTCCCTGCCCTTACCCCACTCATCTCACCCTATGGTCGGCACAACATGTTTTTTTCTTCCATTCATCCCTATTATTCATCATTTCAGTTCCCTCCTTTCTTTCTCATGTCCTCTGTCACACAATCAATCCATCGCTTTTTTGGCCTACTGATCGCTCTTCGTCCTTTGACATTCATCCCTAACATTCTTTTACCAATGTGACATTCATCCCTTTTGATTACATGCTCATACCACGCTAACCTACTACGCCTCCTGTTGTCCGTCATGTGTGCTACTTTCAAACTTCCCCTTATATACTCATCTAAAATCCAATCTTTCTTCGTCACTTCACACATCCATCTCAACATTCTCAAACTCATGTTGTACAGGATTTGGCATGGTTAATTTTACGACTGACCGCCTGCCTGACATCAACCCTCCTTGGGAATGTTGCCATATAAATTGTATGAATAATTTTCGTGTCACAACGGAATCAATTAAAATTAGGCAAATGAAATACCTTAACTGCTAGCCAAAAATTGGGTTACGATTATATAGACGCTACGTCACAGCTACATACCAAATTTCATCTCGGAAATCCGAGAAACCAATAACACATATTGATGGCAAACAGCGGAAACATAGTAACCACTTACATTGGCTGTTAATATATTCGCGATTCTTGCCATAGATATATAAAATTGCTTGTTTAAAATAATAGGGTTCGGCAGACATGCTTACTTTATCTCTGACTTTTAAAAAGGCCCCATCAAAACTGTGGATGTAATGTGACATCAGAAACAACAAAGAATTACCAATCCAATTATATGCTACTTTGTTACGATAATATTCAAGAATCAGACATTGCATGGATTTGTAAGTGCTGATAGATGGTTTGCATACACATAACTAAAGATTAATTTTAAATAATATTTGGGGACTTGTTGGGGTTTGATAAGAAATGTTGTACATTTTTACAGCATTTCTTGTCAAGACTACAAAAATATCGGATTAGATATAATAAACAAGGCAAGCTCTTAACGTTTTTATTATTACAAAAAAACCTATACAATGCAAGATCATCATCAGCGCTATGCTCCACAGTTAAACTCAAATTCAAATTTATTTATTTATCAGATAACATTGATCCAGTTAAAGCATTTATTCATGTTAAAATCACGACAAATACCGTAAATTTAGTTCCGAAACACTAGTGTAAATAAAAAAGCGTTAATCACATTTTTAACTGAAAATACTTACCGCTTTGAGTGACATTGCCATCAGGGACCTTCTCTTCGCTTTCGGGGATGTGTGTGGCCGGTCCTACACCTACTACAGCTGGAATATCGGCTTTCGGAGTATCTTCCTGGGCATAACCTACCCGCAAACTGTGATGCCCTGGGTCAAACACTAGAGCACCGATCTCGTCTCCACCGTACAACATGCCGTTAGGACCACTCATTTTGCACCAAATTTACTTATAAAGATGAAAAATAATTAATTCAATCACAGTTTATTATAGAATTCGGGAGCGTTGTTATGTTCGATTCGATTGATGACAAGCGAAGCGTAGGTTAGTATAATTTGTAGAAACGGAACGTAGATAAAAAAATATTAGATGTTTAATTTATTTAATTCCCTTCATTCCCTCATGCATTTAATTTAATAAACCTTCCTATGAAGAGGTGAAAAAAAATAATTAGAAAAAAAATATAGTTCAATGGAACGTAAGATAACGCCTAACAAAATTTTGATAACTGATATTGTGAATACAAAGTATGCGTAGAACGGAGCGATTCACTCACTACCATAGATTATGGAACTTATTGACAGCGTTTAAGTAGACTAATTGTTGTTCCTCATTGAATATATTTATTTTAATTTATGGCAGAGATTGAGCCGTGTAGCGATTAATGCTTAGACCAAGAATCCTAAAGACAAGGCAGCCTAACAAAAAATAATACCACTACCGAACGAGATGGTCGTATACAAATTATAATAAGAGTGACGGAGAGAAATATATCATTTTTTGTCTTCGTCATAGTTTCACTTTTCCACCGCTGCCACAACCGAGTTTGTGGCAAACTTCTAAACAAAACATTATTTGTAAAATTATTCGCCCAAATTACGTAGGTTCTGTATGGTAAGACAGTGTGACAGTTATTTTTAAACGTGTTCTTAACTTAGCTGCATAACAGTAATGTAGACAGCATACCCCCTTATGCTGATATCAAGTGTATAGGATTCTTGGTCGGAGGATTAAATTAATGATAAACTCCAAGGATTAAAACAAGTATTGTGCTTAAGACGTGAGTTGACTCCAGAGTTGACTCCGGTATTAACGCGCCTATTCTCTCTCCTACTGCTCGGGGAAAGTCCCGACTTCGTGGAAAGTAGCCAAAGTTCACCCTGTCCCGAAAAAGGGTGACCGCACAGACCCGTCCAACTATCGGCCTATTGCGATCACCTCCTTGCTCTCCAAAGTGATGGAGCGCGTGGTAAATAACCAGCTCTTAGAATTACCTTGAAGAGAACCAGTATGGCTTCCGTCACGGTCGCGGCGCTGGTGATCTTCTTGTGTCTCACTCATCACTGAGCTGCTGCCATTGAGAACAAGGAGGAGGCACTAGCAGTTGTTTTGGACATCTCAAAGGCCTTTGATCGGGTCTGGCATAAGGATCTTCTGTCGAAGCTCCCATCATACGGGCTACCTAAGGGGTTGAGAACACCCTAGCGGAAGTCTCAAATTGGGGCAAACGCAACCTCGTCCAGTTTAATCCTAGCAAGACACAAGTCTGCAAGTTCTCCGCAAAGAAAAAATCCTTCGTCTTAGCGCCAAAGTTTCCGAACATTGCTCTTACCGTCTCCAAAAGTATCGGGATACTCGGTTTCGTCATTACGAAAGAAATCCAATTTCGAGGCCACCAAGAAAACAAAGCCAAACTGGCTTCTAAAAAGCTCGGGGTGCCCAACAGAGCGAGACAGTACTTCACACCGTGTCACCAGCTTTTACTCTACAAAGCTCAGGTTCGACCCCATATGGAGTACTGCTCTCATCTCTGGGCCGGAGCGACCCAATGTCAACTTCTCCCCTTGGATTCCATCCAACGCCGGGCAGTTCGTATTGTCGATGATCCCGAACTGACAGACGGCCTAGAACCACTTAGATTCCGGAGAGATGTAGGCTGTCTGTGTTTGTTCTACCGTTTGTACAATGGGGAATGTTCTGAAGAACTTTTTGAGTTGGTGCCACCGTCACGTTTCTATCATCGCACCTCCCGCCTCAGAAACAAAGTACATCCCCACCATCTCGATGCTTGGCATCCCAAAAATAAACGGGCATCACGCTCATTTTTACCACGCACTTGCAAGTTGTGGAATAATCTTCCCCCTGAGGTATTTCCAGAGCGCTATAACATGGGATTCTTCAAGAAGCGAGTTAACAGGGCTCTCAAAGGTTGGCAAAATATGGGCGATTGCTCCGGTGTTGCACATATCCATGGGCGACGATGACTACTTTCCATCAGGTGGCTCGTCTGCTCTTTTGCCACGTTACATATAAAAAAAGTAGAATGCAAAACAATACAATTTAACTAGAGAAATAGCTTTCTACTTTAACTCTAACTGCTCTAACATATTCGTACGTAGAGTCAGCTGCAATAAGCAATAAACACGACACAATAGTTCGTTCAAAAATATCTTCTCTCAACTTTATTGACAGATAATTGAGTCTAGCGAAGATATTACTGAACAGTCTAATCGTATATATTTGGTTGCAGCTGACTGATCAATAGCAATTTAAGCGATTACTCAGGCCGTAAAATGCCCAATACCCACTGCTCGACGTGTTTCAATCCGTTCTGAGAACCTTAGTCATGAGACATGCGCTCGTTCGGTCGCTGCCCATCTCGCTTTCAAACGTTACTTCTTTTTGTGTGATATTGATAATAATGCACAAATGAAAATTCATATACGCCACAATAATTTTTATTTCAACACAAAAATTCATCCGAAGCATGTATAATGCTGTCAGCTACAAAACACCGAATAACATATATAATCTAACACAATTTCATCTAATATTAGTACTTAGTACTATTTGTGTGTAGCTACGGAGACATACATATTTTATCCATTGAAAGAAAATCATGTACACATAATAGAATAAGGTAAAATCGAATAAACCACATTTCGTTTAGTTCTTTTACTTAAAATAAAATTAACCTAAATCGGCATTTAAGCTAGCGAATACAGAGTAAACATAGAATAGGAACTGACTAGAAGGCTGTATAAATATCATAAGTTCATTTCCGCCTTATAAATTACAGAGTAGGTACAAAAAACGTGTTAAAAATTACCGTTACAAAATGTATAATTCAACTACCTTATATTCCTATAAAATTTGACTATCGCATCTTAGTCAACAATAGTCCGATAAGAACACAAATAATAACTTCTAAATCATCTTTTCGAAAGTTTTTCTTTCGAAAAGTTTTTTTGTTGTTCCAATTCAAACATAGACTTGAAATGTTCTTGGGCTTTTGAAGCATTCACTTTAAGAAGAATTACAATATCGGTAAAAATTCTCTTCAGAATTGAGTACTTATTACCGTCAAAATCGTATTAATACAGTCGACTTTTTAATCCATGACGATAATTACATCTATGCTAGAACCACCTAACATCAAGATTTCGGTAATAAAATATAACCTAACCTAGGCTTAGGTGTTTCAAAGTTGACAGTTACCTAAGTAGAAAATTGATTTCACCACAGAGTTAAAAAAAACATGTGACATGGGTCATTCAGCCAGTGGTATTTTACCACAGATAAAAAATCACTGGCTGAATGTACATGTTTTTTATTTAACAACAGAGTATAAAGGAAGAGTGTTGTTGCGGAGCCAGTATGAATATAGCCTACAATTTTAGAACTCTATACCATCCCGCGCCTGAGGTTATTCTGAAGTTATAAATTTGAAGTTTGTAGTGCCGTCTCTCTCACTCAAACACAGTGTAACACGAAGCGAAGGGAATAGTCCGATATGAACTTCGAATTATGATCTTCAGAGTAACGTGCGCTATGTTGGCGCCACTGAAACTTGGAATGGCATTGACCATTCAACATTATACCAGCACTACATATTTTATTAATCGTGACACTATTGACACACAGAAAGAAACAGATTTAATATGTACTATACTATAAGCGATAGTATTTTTACTCCCATCCAAAGTTTTGAAAATTGTTGCATATTTTTGACAGTGCTTACCATAGTCTTATACTCTAATTAAGTTGGTTTAAAACTAACACCGATAACAGTTAAAATGGTACTTAAAACTATATTCCATTCCCGTTTTTAAATTCTGTAAATTCCAAGAGTTTGACACAATATGAGGCTAAAATCGTTTATAAATTTGGATACAACAAACTTTACATAAGATAAAACGCTGCGTGAGATTCGCGTGATTAGAATAAAGACTTCAACGTTTTACAAGTTTTTATTTAACTTTACGTGTTGGTATGTATGGTGGTCATAGGAAATCTGAAATAAAATAACGCAATTCTACCGACTGACGAACAAATTTATTCACAGAGCAAGTATAACTCTAACTGCAAAACATCGACTTGCTGATACTATCTTTTTAAAACCCTTCGAGGAAAACGAAGTTTTAAATCTGATAACTTCACTAAATAAGACTAATGCAGAAGGATATGATGACATTGCAACTAAAGTAATAATTAAATGTAAATTTGAAATCAAATCTACATTGACATACCTAATAAATTTTTCACTGAAATCTGGATTATTCCCGAATTGTCTAAAGAAATCTATTATAAGGCCTATTTATAAGAAGGGTAAAAGAACCGAGTTAAGTAAATACCGTCCCATTACTCTAGTACCAATCCTCTCAAAAATATTTGAAAAAACCATGCATAAGAGTGACAGACTTTTTTTTGCAAATTTGATGTAATTGCAAATGAACAATATGGTTTCCAAAAAAATAAGTCCACCACACTTGCTGCCTTTAATCTTGTGCATGAGATTGCAACCAATTGTAATGAGAAAAGGCTAACAACCGCATTATTATTTGATATGTCAAAAGCGTTTGATTTTGTTGCACATGATTTACTCTTAACAAAACTCGAATACTATTATATCAGGGGACCGGCGATACACTGGATAAGGACGTACCTGGAAAATAGAACACAACGCGTCGAAATAAATAAACTTAATAAAAAAAACATGACAGAATGCTTTGCATCTGAATATTGTCTCAACAACTTTGGAGTACCCCAGGGAAGTGTCCTAGGTCCGCTCCTGTTCTTGGTGTACATAAACGATCTCCCTGATATCATAAAACACAAGTTCGATTTGTGTAAAATTGTCCCGTAATATTTATTTATTTATTTAAGTGTATTCTGTTCGCTGACGACATTTCAATAATAGTGACAAGCAATAAATCGCATACGCAAGTAGGCCACGAGACAGAAATAAATAAAACTGTAGCCTCTGTAGTAAAATGGCTCGAAAAAAAAACCTACAAGTGAATTTGGGAAAAACGAACTACTTATGCTTTAATAAATATAGCCAACCTTACGACATTAATTATGATGGACAAAACTTGCAAGAGTGTAACATAACAAGATTTTTAGGAATATATCTAGATAACAAAGTTAGTTGGGACGAGCATATCAAAAATTTATGTTTAAGAATACGCAGAATTGTGTTTGTCCTTAATAAATTGCGCAGAACAACAGATCATAAAACAGCACTTGTGGCCTACTATGGTTATGTGGAATCAATACTGCGATATGGATTAATTATATGGGGCAATGGAACGGACATTATAAGGGTTTTCAGAATCCAAAATAAATGTGTTCGTGCAATCTGCGGTATTGAACCTCACGAGTCCTGTAAGCCAATGTTTCGCGAACTAAAGATACTGCCGTTACCCTGCTTATATGTATTTGAAATAGCCAAATTTGTAAAACAATATACGCACCTATTTAAGACAGCAGGGGATTTATATCCCAGAAACACAAGACACCGTGACAGACTTGAGATTGACAAGCAACAAAGAACAGCTCTATTAAAAAAAAAACTGCAGTGTAATGTGTGTAAACATTTATAATAAGTTGCCACCTGAAATTAAAAGTCAGCCACTAAATAAATTCATAAATTCGCTCCATGAGTGGCTTTTACGTAAAATGTTTTACTCAGTAAAAGAATATTTAGAATATAAGCATGAATTGTATTAATTAAGTATAAAAAATAATAATGTATCCCAATATAATTGAACTCAAAATTAATATTCGCATGCAGTTTGTGGACAGCTGAACTAGGAGACACAAAATCAATGTATCTAAAATCTGTAACCTGACCCTATTCAAGCAAATAAATGATTTATGATTTATGACTTTGGGTTAAGTTTCTATCAAAAATGCCCTTTTTGATATAAACTTATTTCTTCTGGTGCTCTTTGGTTCATTGACTGTACAGGGACCGCGAAAGCATTAGCAATTCAAATCTTAAGTTACACAGAGTTAGTCTGGGTGAATGCACCTGACGGGTCTAATGTATTTATGGAGTTTACTTTCACTTAAGTAATTAATAATATCACCTTACCTCTTTACTTAACACAGCTGTACTACTCGATACCTATATGTGGAAGAGTGGTACCTCTTAACACAGGTATTACATTTACTTAAAAAGGGGTCGCCAGCGCACTGTAAAATTAGTACCTACTAGGAAAACAAATAAATTATTTTTCATTTTTCATTTTTTTTTTCACTTAGAAACTACCAGATCTTCATTTACCATTTAACTCTTTCCATTATAATTTTATGTCAAAGTTGATAACCAACTAAGTGGATTCTGAATAAAATTCGCTATAGGCCACGTTTCATTCATTACATTAGCTTTATAAATAATTATGTCGGTATTTTTAACTCTCATATTGTATCAAAATGTACATGCTCGCTCCAAACACAAACCATGATCAAAAGTCGAATTGACAAGTTGAGTATTATAATATCATAAGTACCTACCATACCTAAACGGCATAACAAAGTTTTCTGAAAACGTCTTAATCCGCGTTTACCATCGTACTGGTAATGCACACATTGGCGCGAATGGAGACGAATGCGAGATACATTTATTATCATCATCATACTAGCCTGAAGGCACACCCACTGCTGGCAACGGCCTGCCCTCAAGATCTTCTCAAAGGCCGGTTATGCACCGCTCCCAACGGTATCTTGCGATCCCAAACAGTCGTCGATTCATCTTGGCAGTAGGCCACTGCGCCATTGCGCGTAAAATCGATGACCATTGACGACGAGATATACTGACATTTTTAAAAACGAAGATGATTGTAACACTATCAGAATAACGTCTATGTATCTCGGCCTTGCCTCTACTGTGTAGTGCTAAAATTATAAATAAACTATGATCTCCTTTTTCGGGAGTAATTTCAGTAATAATAAGCTCATGATATTCGTTGCAGTCAGTATGAGGCATAGTATAGTAGGAATCATTCTTGTAACTCAAGTCTTACCTTTATATCTTTGGCAGCTACACAATGAAAATAATCTGCAATGTTAGTTAAGCCGTAGAGTGTTCCCGGAAAATGAAAGACGTAATTAGTGCAAACACCTTTTACAACAAGAAATAGGGTTCACATTGAAACACGGGACATATATATTTAAGATACGTTGTATTTAAAATATAAAAAAAAATTATCTGCGCTACGCACCAACGCTAATTTTAAATACAACGCTTCTTAAATCTATATGCCCCATGGAGATGTGGCATTGATTGGCAGCTATAAAGGTAAGTAGACTCGATCTACAAGAATGATTCCTACTATAGTCTAGCAGTTTCCCTAATAATACCGGCACTAAACATTTTCGACCTTTTCGTTAGTAGAAACGTTGGCGAGATACATTGCCGTTTTTCAATACAAGGAGGATTGGAATACTTTCAGAATAATGTCAATGTAGGTATATCGGCGGACGAAGCGGACTCGCGCCAATCTGTAGTGCTACCATAAAGTTTAGTACCCTGAGCCGGAAAAACTTTTTGATTGATTACAATATGTCTTCGAGGAACAACATCAGCTTTGTAAAAACACACTCCTAGAACCGCCTCAGAAAACTTTGTGATCAACTTATATTACAAGTGTTTAATACACACAGATATACAAATTACCGTTTCAATACAGTATTTTCAGACAAAGTGAGAGTATATCTAAAGTTTCGACTTTATTCTAAAAATTTTCTTGTAAAAATACTCATCATCTTTTACATCTATTCAGACCATATTGGCACAATCACGCTAGCTAACCAGCTTTTATTTGACTTACAAAACCTGTAATTTTTTTAGTTTTATAGGTAGAAAACATAAAAAGGCTCTTCTTGTAATTCTGGGGCCACACTATCGTGATAACGCGAACATTTGCGTTGTCGCGACACTGTGGCCAAATAATTCGTCCTATCGCGAATCATCTTCGCGAATACTAATGCCCTTCGCGCGGCTGTCGCTAAATTGCCACACATCAAAGGGTTTTGTCGCAACAAAGTTCGTGCGGTGAGCTACACTTCGCGCTCTTCACGTTCCAGATTATCGCGACACAGTGAAGTATTTCTTGATGTTGCCGAGCACTTCGTCATGAATCGAACACGAACTTTTACCGTGACAACGCGAATCCGAATCTTCGCCTTTAAGTCTGGCCGTAGCATAAGTAATAAATAGTGTCCATGTACACAATTTGAAGTTCCAAATTTGAAAATGAAATAAGTTCCATGGCGAATAATCCAAGAAATAAAACAGATGAAAAAGTGTCAAGTGGATAGCAGTAAATAATAGTTCTAAGTCCATCCAGAATGGCGTTAGAGTAGCAAGATAGTATGAAGTCAACAACCAATTACAAAACATTTTTATCGAAATGCTACTCAATCCTTCGTTCTTTTTCTTATGTAAATATTTATGTATTACACCATTGCGTTTTTTTTGGTATTATTATGGTAATTTATTTTATGCACTTGCTATACTTCTGCTTTTTTCTACGCTCCATAATAAGTTCCATATAATCAATCTGTACACATATATAAGAAGGGCATTTGTTAAGTTTATTAAGCTATAAATATGGATAATAAAGGCTATAAATAAATTGTTATGTTATAACATACTTTCTGTTCTGGTTGGCTGAAAGCTTTTTTAATAGATTTAATACAGGACATTTAGTTACATCAACATCTATTCACATGTACAATACCTTAATAGAGTCTGGCAAATGAAAGATGAGAATGGAATCACCGCGAAATTTAAAAATATAGCTGCAGTGTGCCTACGTGAGCTATATATAAACAAATTTAAATGCTTTTCTCATTAACTAATAACTTAATAATTACTGACAAAATCAATGAATTTGTTTAACTCTAGTACATACAGGCACACCACAGCTACATTTTTAAATTTCGCGGTTGATTCCATTCTCATCTTTCATTTGCCAGACTCTATCTCAAGATTCCGACAAAAAAGGTCAAAGACGCGTTTGAGTAGACGTCGTAAAAATAATCTGTCACTTTGTCTATGAATTTTTGGCGCGAAACGCACACTTAACCTAGAATATTACGAAGTTGATTGAATTCCTGACATTGATTATGACTGAAATTATTTCAGTTCCAATCAACTAACTTAGTAAGTAATAGGCTTGTAGTCAATTAATTTAATCAAATATGTAAGGTAAAATACCATAAATGCACCATTTTTTGACACTGGCCCGATAGTTGGCAACTTCAACATTAACTCCTTGCAAGCTTACAAGCAGGGTGTCCATTCTTGGAATTACGATATCAAGCACTGAATCATTTTCCTTGTATCAACTTATATTTATTGCTGGTTCACTAAGGTTTCAAGAGGCGGTAGACTATACGATCATCGTAAAATCGATCATTCTCTCACGATATTTCACCGCTATAACACCCATTATGTAGTATTGAATTACAAAATCATTAGATTGGGGTGTACAGATAATTTGAAATTGTGTACTCAAATCACACAATAAGGCGCTACGATAAAGCGAGTTAATGGGGGTACACTCCGTACACTGGTGGCCAAATAAAGTTTACACCATTAACATAATAGGTATTATCAAGGACTATTAAAACAAGAAGACTGACCATCTCCATACAAAAAGCCGTTCCACGATATTTACAACGCCATGTATGTAGGTATAAGATTTTTTTATAATGATTAAACATTGCATGACACAGTAGGTATTTCAATGTTACGATTTATTTATTATAAGCTATTTGCGAACTAATTGCTACTATACTATGTTTCTTTATTCAATTATAACATCGTTAAATGTTTATTTTTAAAGCGCCATCTAGTTTTTGCCAGAATATCTCCTTGCGATCGGAACACGATCCAAAGTACGGCAAGTGTCAGTCATATTGTTTTAATGGTTCTTGGTATTATAAATATGTGTGGTGATTAGGGGTAAAGGTCTGTCCACTACATCGTATCATACCATGACCGTACTGTGAAATGAACGTATCAGGCATGGCATATATTATTGTGGTAGGAGAATGAATAAGTATGTGGTTCCTAAATAGGATGTGTAATGAAATTGAGTGGTTAAGAGTCAGCTGGTTTTCCATACGAACGTAGTTACGATCTCATTTTAAAACGACTAGCTAGTTTGCTCTGAAACTTTGTACTTAGAATAAGTTAAGGTATATGCAGGCCTGTCATTAGTTTATGTACCCTCAGATACCATAGTAAAAAAATACAGCGTATTTAAGTTTTTCATACAAAACTTGTTTTTGCTGTATTTCGTTTGTTTTATAAATTGGAGCCATATAAACTAATTACAGGCCTAGATATATCTCATGTTATTGTATATGTAAAGTTTCGTCACAATCCAACACGTAGTTTTAAAATGAGAACGAAACTCCGTTTTTATGGGAAGGTGAAATTCGGCCGAGCTTGCCGGGGCCTCTTAAGAGACGACGATAAAGAATACAGCAGATATGTCGTAAAAAGTAGCTTAAAAAGGATTTTTTTGGATAAATTGCGCTAGGACAGACTTTCCAAATATATCCTTATTTATTACCCATGTTTGTTAATAGTAAAATTAACCTGTTAATATTGTTGTAAGGTAAATAGTGTTAGGTGCATATAGCTAAAAATAATGAATATGAGTGCGATCTCGTCAACAAACTGTCTTAGCAGTTTGGCGAGTTACTTTAAGTTGCATGAAGTTATGTACACCATTTTGCAAAAATAAACTAAAAAAAATAAATCCGCGCATGGCACGCGACGACGAAACTTTCACATTCCGGTTATGGTATGATACGGTGTAGTGGGCAGATACCTTAAGACGGAAGTATAGGAAAGGCTTAAGGTGCGTCCACATTTGTATCATTTGCCCGTATCAGATCATCGTCGCGTGGCATGATCGCGTGTCACGATCACGCGTTCGGACGTTGCTCCGATCGGATCGCTCGAAGTCCATTTTGCTACGCGTATCACACAGTTATATCGGAAGAGCGCGGCATGATCGGCGCGCCGACAGTAAGCGTCCAAGCAGCGCGATACGCAGTCATGTCACGGCACGGTGATCGGATACGAGCAAATGATACAAGTGTGGACGCACCTTTAAATGACCACTTCAACTCCTAAAAATAAAAATTTACCTATCAGTGGTGTGGCGAAATATATATATAGCTGAAAAGAGGCGTGGCCAACCTCATCGATTATAGCGGGATGAGTTCGGCTTTTTAAATCAGGCGCCATGTGTTATAAGTTTAAGATGTATATCTGTATGTCCGTCCGTGGTATCGAAACTCTTGAATGATAGGTCCTATCATCGGTCCGATCTTGATTAAGTTTTTTAGTGTTTGAAAGGTGACTTTATTGTTTTTAGCCATGTTGCAAAATCTGTCCAGCCTTTTGAAGATCCGCAGCTTCTTCCTAAGTGTTGGACATTTTTATTGTTTCTATGCCTCTTTGTTTTAAAACATGTTAAAACCAAAACAAATTTTTTTCATCAATATTTTGCTCGCCAGTGTAACCAGTATTGAATTACGGATTCATGAATCTCCGCGCCGCCGCTTAATAAATACAGATTTCCTTCCCGAATATTCGTATTCGAGTCAAATAACATTTCATTTATAACTTAATATATCGTTGTGCGTAAATACGTTTTACCAATTTTCGTGTTTAATGTAAAATATATAACCGGATTAACAACCTCCTCCATCTTAAAAGTATTTAAAAAACCGACTAAAGGTTACTAGGGGTTAAATTCGCATTCTAGTGTAGAAAGAGCAAAAATTTCGGGGCGGTAAAATACAGTTATACTTCCTACAATAGTGCAGGGTTGCAAAGTTTTTTAGTCCTGTTATGATCTTTATTTAATTTTATATTTTTAACTAAGAAAACATTAAAAAAAATAACGTGTTTAGTTCTAAATCGGATTCTTAATAACCCATGAAAAAGAAAAATGTTAACGAAGCGAGATATTGCTAAAATCGTCATTTTTCGATGTTGATATTTTTATGTCAGGATCACGAAAATTGCTAAGACCAAGGACCATTAAAACAAGAGGACTGACCATCTCCATACAAAAAGCCGTTCCCCGATATGTACAACGACATCTATGTTTAAAAATTATCATAAAGTATGCGAAAGTCTGGAGGAAAATGTTAAATTGTAAACTCTTCTTCCATTTCGTTCTTAGGGTGATTTAACTTGGCTACATTTCAGCTGGCTAAGCATAATTAAGTAATAACTATTAACCAATTGTCGTCCAACGTATCTACGTCGCACTTTACGTCACGTTTCATAACTTTAAGTATGTAAGTGGTAAGTCTTAAGTACGAGTAGGGAGAAGCAGTTTCCACTCCGAAGGAAATTAACGTGAAATTAGGAAATTATGGTACACTTGAGAGTAAAATATGGGTAAACTTAGTTTTTGTTAAGGCTTGGCGAAAAGGTGTGTTATAAATGTATCTTGTGTAGTTTTATCAGTACTGTAAAACCACACAATGATAGTCCAAAATCACCCAACTATTGTTTAAATTAAATTAAACTTTATCCACCTACTCATTCCTAGCTATTCTGTGTCATTTCTGCTACCCAAGGGTTGTCTGGAAGAGATCGCCCTTTAGCGATAAATCGCCTATTGTCTACCGTATTTTATGATAAGGCTCTATTGTACTGTTTCTGTTGTTGGTGTGCAATAAAGAATTGTTGTATTGTATTATGTGTGTTCCGGACCTTTGGGAAGCGCGCGCGGAGCCGAATCTAACGAGTAGGTTTCGACAATTTAATGAAATGTAAGGGGTACACCGCGCGAAAGCTGTTCCTGTCCAAATCATGGGACGCGCACGAAGACAGCACCCGCTAGATGCAAGAACTATTGGAGATTGATGAGACCTAAATATGCTGGGTTATGGAATTTTACTCTGAAGTGATTCCATCATCACCCGGCGCCTTGTTAGTCTTAAGCTGTTTTAGGGCCATCCTAATCTCGTACAGGCTGATGTCCGGGATATCTTCGGTATAGTGTCGGGTAAGCTTGGCTCTCGGGTCTTTGGCCAAGTTATGAACAGATTTGGCAGCCGTGGTGAATAACTGCCCATAGAACCTCTCGATCTCTCTCAACACCTCTGGCTTCGTCGATACTACACTGCCGTCTTCTGTCTTTAGCTTCGTCAGCTGGCTTTGCTCAATAGATATGTAGGTCCTTTGCAAACGTCTCGTATCGTTTCTTTAATATGGTTAATATTAAAGAGACGAATATCGTGCCGCATGGACCGATGGATCCGTGTACTGAGCTGCCTGTATGCTTCAGCGTCTTCAGAAGTCTGCAGCGTCATTGAGCGGCGTTCAGCCATGAGGTTGAGAGTACGAATAGATAGTTTTTGGGGTCTATCTTTGCGGCGGGGTAGCAATGCATTGTTATAAAATTATATCTTTCAGAATCAGAAAATACCTTATATAATTTTATGTGAAGCAGGAAAGAAATAAGACTATATTCATTCCTGACTATTATAAGTCTGCGGTAAACTCTGGCGATTGCTATATGCGTTCCAGTTTGCAAATTCGGTGCCTCTCTTTTGTATGATGCATTAGAGAACTAAAAATATAGGATTATTCGTTTACATCATTGATACATGTACAGTAGAAAGTATCTACACGGACTGCGCCAATAAACAGCACAATCCATACACATTTCTAGACATATAGTAGAGCCATGAGTCTTGTAAGAAGCATAAATCGCTTATAATATACGTGACATCTCCTCATATATCTACTGAAGTCTGTACATCCTACACTGACTGCGCCAATAAGCAGTACAATTATGCGCATATACATTGAAGAACCAACAGTCTTGTGGTTATCATCCCTTGCTGACTTCATACCTTCTATCTCCTGATATCTCTACTGTAGGACGCATGATATATTGACTGCGGTGAGCAGCTGTGCAGCCCCCATGCCACCGTCGCCGTCCGAAATACCGGCTATGTACTTCGCGTGTTTGCAGTCGGCGCATGTGCAGTTGTCGGTGAGAGTGCAGAGCCCTCTGGCGGTTGCTATGGCCTCCCATTTGAGCTGGTCGCTGAGGCTGCCGGTCCGGTTTAGGAGGTTCTGTTGGCGAATTCAATCCATTAGATTTATTCCAAATAAAAATTAAACATCTAGTCACTAGGTCAAATAGGGTATCATATGAAAGGGCTTGATTTGTACATTTTCAAACAATTTTTTCTTATTATGCCTAAATTTAGTTTTATTAAGGTAAATGTGGAAAAAAATACCATTCCCCCCCCCTTTATCTCCGAAGTTTACCAAGCGAAAATCTGGAATTTTCTGGAACTATGTAATTTAATGAAATATTACATGAAAATTATATCCATATACCTGTCTATCTTACTTTTTTTTTAATCACTAAAAATCATTTTTTAATAACCCGGTTTGGTTAAGTTTGCCCCTCATTTGTATGTGACGCCTTAGATACCACAGGCAAACTTAACTCAAGCGGCAAGTTAAGTCGAAATAACTGAGTTTGTACGGAACCCTCGGTGCGCGAGTCAGACTCGCACTTGACCGGCTTTTTTCTAGTTTACCTGCATAACTTCCACGTTGCTGGCCCTCCACATATCCAAGTCCCTCATCAGCTGTATGTCCCTATAGTCCCTTCTCATATTCTTCTTGCTCTTCTTGAGGCAGTTTATAGACATGTCTTCACTCGGTGCTATAGAAGATTCGTCGAACTCTAGAGACTTGACGTCACACGATGTGGAAGCGTCGTCGTTGTCGACGGCGAGAGTGTCATCGTGTTGGTAGTCCAGTGATGATCGGTTGGTGAGGCGTTGGTAGTTCATCTGTTGGAGTTAATTAACATAAGTGACACATTCACGTGCGTAGTTCCATTTTCTAAACCTTATCTCCAAAAAATATGACAAAACTTACAAAGATGAAGCTTAATGTATTCATTATTTTTACTATACTTTCAACGGAAATTGTTTTCTTTTGAGTTATTGCCGAAAAACGGCACTTCTTAACAAAAGTTTTTAGTATTTCTTGTTAAAGCGACAACAGAAATACATCATCTGTGAAAATTTCAACTGTCTAGCTATCACGATTCATGAGATGCAGCCTGGTGACAAGCGGTCAGACACCGTACTGTTCCGTACCCGGTACGGAACCCTAAAATGTACTGTTTGTGCTTATTTCTTATTTTTTTGTATGCTAACGAATAAAAATGCTTTCTTTTTCTTTCTTTCTTCTTCTTTCTAAAAACGTTCAATATTCGATATAGATACAGTAGTGTTGCACTTTAATATAGCTAATGTAACTTAGTACGGGATCTCGGCGTACATTCGCGTTGTATGAGAGTATAATATTAAAATTTGAACATTCGTGAACTTTCTGCTGTATCGTATATACCCACGTATTACATCTTATCACGTAGTGCATGTGGGCGGTGTAGTTGATAAAGCGTGGTATCTCGTAATTTGCCTTGTTGCGTCAGTATTTTAAGGTTAGATATTTAAATCTTGATTTATTTTTAAGCTGGAATAGTGTTATTCAACCTGCGGGCCTATGATAGATAACAGATGTAAACACACTAGGGGTCTTATTCCAATAATAAAATATTAATTACCCACGTTGTAGATTAGTATTGCCAATGTCTACTGTTATGTGTATTCCATATTATTTCCCAATTGATGTATTACCCGAACACATTTAATAAATACGCAGCACCATTGCCCGAGCATGGGACAAACTGTCTATCTTACTTGGGTGCATTACGATTTCCTTACATTCAGGCCACCAAACTTTTATTCTTAGAATTAAGCTTATTCTCAAATAGTAATGTCTAATTACTATATGGAGTTTTGACTTTGAATAAAAGTTTGGTCAAATCCGGCCTCATTCGTTCAACGTTACAGAGCTATGCGAGAGTAAGTTATCCGTTAAGTGTGGCGACACAAAATTGAAGTTAACCATCAAGTAAATCGTTAGCGTAAAGGTACACTGGAGTAGCTAGTCTAGTGTAAATTAAATGTTGGTGAAATGGACACTAAGACAGAGTGATCATACCATTGGGTCTTCAATTATACTGCTGTGACTGTTTATTCTTCTGGTGGGTGTCGGCTTCTCTGAACCAATCTGCAACAATATTGTATGTTTGTACCTTTTGCATGTTATAGGGGGCAAACACGCAGACGAGTAGATTACAATTATATTAACATACTAGGGTAAGTCCAGGGAAGATGGCCATAGTTTTTTCCAAGACCGATTATGCTGAAACTATGAACATTAGAATTTAGATTTTAGTTGAAAATTAAACTTTGATTATCTATCTAACGTAAACAAATGGTCATAACATTGAATATGAGTAGATCTCAAAATGTTTCTATTTTTGTGCACATTTCTCTCCTTCTTTTTAATTAAATAATCATTTTTTTTAATTCGGTACAATTTTAATGAACCCACAGTATATATTTCTAAATAATAGTCAATTCTTCATTATTCTGGATTTATAGTAATGTATTTGTCATCTCTCGCATATTATTATGATTACTACTGTTATGATATTAATTAATAACATTTATTTCTTTTTTTTGTATCTGATGATGGCTTTCCAGTACTAAATAACTGCGTATGGCCATTTCTCCCGACGCAGCCGGTTCATTATATCAACGTATAAAAAAAAGTACTGCGCCCATTCTTTTAAATTTAATATGTACGAAAACCTCAGTACTTTCTAAAATAATCATTATTACTGGGCCAGTTAAAAAACAAATAGAGTTACGTTATATATCGATAATCTCTTTATAATTTTTCACGTATTTTAAATAAAGTTATTTTTCATGTGATTTTTTCTTTTGACCTACTTGTTTTTCCAGTTATATCTCGTGTTGTCTTCTGAACGAATAAAGTTTACGTGAAATAAGCGACATTAACATCCTATACGTAAAAATTTAGACTGGCCATCTTAAACTTATGGCCATCTACCCCGGAATTACCCTATACTTTTTTTATTTTGGCATTTGAAAAAGAGTAAAATCTTGACGTGTCTTTTTATTGAAAAACACTTTCGAAAAATAAGTCACTGCAAATACATACTTATGTTAACAGTAGGGTAGTTTCCTGGGTATTTTTTTTTTATTCCAGTTAGTTATCAGTTAGATTATCAAAAAATATTAGACACGTATTTTTTCTTTTGTCAATGAAACAGAAAAAGACAAAGATAGAGCGCGTCAAAGTTTGGGAGTGGCGGCGCATGACGTGACGTCACGGGGAACTTTAACGGGCTATATCTTCATAATTTTTTGTTTAATTGACAAAAGAAAAAATACGTGTCCAATATTTTCTAATAATCCGGACTAATTATATGTTTTTAGGACACGGCATAATGACGGGGTATGAAAATCAAAATTCTAATTAGTGCGACAGTTAGGTAACAAAAAAATATTGGACAAGTATTTTTAATTTTTCAAAATAATAAAGAAATAATCAGATAAATCGCATTTAAGTTCAGGAGTGGGGGCTGGTGACGTGACTCCTAGGTAAAATTTGTACGTAGGAGTGACGTCACGCGCCATTTTGACTCAATGTATCTCCTTTATTTTTTTAATACCTCAAGAAAGAAAAAATACGTCTCCAATATTTTTTATTAATCTACATGACGAACTAATTATACATATGTATTATACTCCAAGCTATTATAGCAAGGATGGTAATTTACATTGTAGGGACACATAATATATCGCTGACTATACATGCGGTTGCTTTGGGCACACATGTATAGCCAGCGGACGACGGAGTGCCTCAGTGCGCCTTGTCCCGCGGTAGAGTCCACTTGTCTAATAAATATAGTTAATAATTACAGTGCATTTCTCTGCATAACCCTGAACATACTAAAACCCCTAAAATTTTTTTTTGGTTTCATAAGTAATACTTACTATTTTTTAAAGCGTATTTGAATAAAAAGACACGTCAAGATTGTTTAACCTTTTTCTCATGCTAAAAAACCGAAGTATAGATAGATGCTCGCAACTTCGTTTGCGGAGGAGGAAAAAAGCGGCCAAGTACGAGTCGGACTCACGCATTAAGGGTTCCGCAGCCGTTTATACAACAAAATGCACTACAGATGAGTAAAAATACGATATGGAAAAAAAACACTAACAAAAGAGCGAATGTCCCGGCACTTATGTCCTTTTGCTGAGAAGCGCAGTTTTTTGGCAATAACTTAAAAACGGTATGTCCGATCACGTTGAAAACAGTTTTCGTTAGAAGTCTTTATTAAGCTTTATATTTGTATCTTTTTTCATATTTTTTTAACATACCGCTTAGAAAATAGAAGGGGGGGGGGGACACAAGTTTTGCTACTTTCGGAGCGAATATTTCGGAAAATATTCCCTAAGTCAAAAAAAAATTGAGGAACTTCAAAGTGATTTTAGAAGAACTGTATTTAATATTTGGTAAAAAACATTTTTTTCAGTTTCGGTTACATGTATGGAGTGCCCCCCCCCCCTAGAAATATATATTTTTTTTATTAATGAAATACTGAAATGATCTTTATTCTGTAAGTAGGCCACAAGGGCACTTTTACAAGTCTGACTCTACGGCGTTTCCCAAGAGGAGACCACTGAAGAGAAGAAAGCCGAAACAAACTCAACAGCCAGTCATTTTTTCGAAATAACTCTTATATCTATTACAATATTCGTGCTTAGCCTAACCTAAATATATGTTTTGAGTATAAACTCAATGCGTAGTTCTTCAAGGAAACATATCAAAACTTATAAAAGTAAAAAAAATATAGAATATAAAAAAGCAAAATAGTGATTTTTTATTTCAAACAACTTACATACGTTTGATATGCCACCTTATAAGAACCGTGTCCCAGTAAAAGTAAATTATTTGGTTTCTGTTTTGGGCCATGCATTTTTGTCTGTTAAATAGTCCTCTACCCTATAATAAGCCTTTGCCATTAGGGACTCTTTTAAGTACTTTTTGAGAGCTGGAAACGATAATTTTAAAGCATCATCTGGTAGCTTATTATAAAAATGTATAAATTGGCCTACGAATGATTTGGCTACTTTACGAACGCGGAACTTTCTAATAGCGATTTTGTTTTTATTTCTAGTATTAAAATTGTGGATATCTGAATTCTTAGTAAAAGACTCTAGGTTCCTAATAACATAAATAATATTCTCATAAATGTATTGGGACGCTACGGTTAATACGTTGATGTCTTTAAAAAGTTCTCTTAAGGAGTCACGGGAGTTCAAGTTATATATAGAACGAATCGCTCTTTTTTGTAACACAAATATAGCCTGTATGTCAGCTGCTTTGCCCCAAACCAGAATACCGTATGACATGATACTATGAAAATAACTATGATATACTAAGCGAGCAGTATCAACATTGCTCAATTGTCTAATTTTTCTAATAGCGTAAGCTGCTGAACTTAATTTACCTGCAAGTACTGCTAAATGGGGACTCCATTGCAAGTTCTTGTCCAGTGTTATACCTAAGAATAATGCCCTATCCACCATTTCTAAACATTCACCATTGAGCGATATAGTAGAATCCACTGCTCTAACATTCGGTAAAGCAAATCTAACACATTTCGTTTTCTTAGCATTCAATAGCAGATTATTAATATTAAACCAGTCAAGTACTTTAACTAGTACACTATTAATTTCGGCATAGTCTGTTGCTTTCCGGTCAACTTTGAAAATTAATGATGTATCATCAGCAAATAGTACCATATCACAAAGATTTTCTACTATAGATGGTAAGTATATTTATATAAACCAAAAATAGAAATGGCCCTAAGATAGAGCCCTGTGGCACTCCTAGCTTAACTGCAGCTCCACTGGATTGGGTTCTATTCTACAACTGTTTGTGCTCTATTGCTGAGATATGAAGACCCCGTTTCCATGATCAACGCAATCAAATGCCTTAGAAAGGTCACAAAAACTTCAATTGCATCACAAGATTTCTCCCAGATGTTGTAAATATGTTTAATGAGTACAGATGCTGCATCAGCCGTGGAACGTCCCCTTGTGAAACCGAACTGATTACTACTAAGCAGTTTATTTTTATTGAAGTGTCCCAGCAGAGCCATCAACATTAACTTTTCGAAAACTTTACTTAATACAGGTAGTATAGATATCGGACGGAAATTAGTCAAGTCACTCAAGTCACCTGATTTAAAAAGAGGTATGACTTTACTAAGTTTCATAAGATCTGGAAACACGCCCTCTGATATGCAAGTATTATAAATTAAGGCTAGATAGGCTGCAATTGAATCTATGATATGATGAACATTTTTTACTGAAGTTCCCCATAAATCCTCTGTTTTCTTTAAATGCAGTGACTTAAATGTTTTAATAACTTCTACTGAATTTACTTGACTAAATTCAAAGCTATTTTAGCATTTGCTAAAATTAACATTAAGTAACAAATGGGCTTCGGTTGCAGATGATTGAAGATATCTTGTAGTATTCATTGCAATGTTGGAAAAATAGTCCTCGAATGCCGAGGCAACATCGTGGTTCGACATAATCTGACCATTTCCTGACATAATGTTGACTTGACTATTGCGAGTTTTTGTTTTACCAGTTTCCCTATTAATAATATTCCAAACAGTTTTTATTTTATTGTCAGACATTTTGAGTTTAGAACTAATATAATTTGCCTTAGCACACTTTCTTAAACATTTTTGAATAATTCTTGACATAGTCCAGGAAATCAGTATTCTTGTTTACCTCTTTCTCTCCATATAATTCATAAAACCTATTTCTACTTCTATTCAAATATCAAACTAAGTAGCGGTTTACACACGACACCTATGTTCCGAATTTCATTAATGAACATACAGCTTATAGTTTTTGAATAAAATGCCTGTGACATACGGACAGACAGACAGTTCCGTTCCGTTTTTGCCATTTTGGCTACGGAAGCCTAAAAATCCATAACTCTCTGTTTTGCTTCAGCGTAGTCAGCTAAAAAGGATCTATAACCATTTGTGGATTTCCAGGTACCCGCGTACAAAAGATAGTTGAAATCCGTTTAGCCGTTTTGGCTTTATGAAGCCACCAAGGCACATACAAACATACAAAAAATAAAAATACAATATTTTTGGATTTAATGACCTTCAACTAGACCGTATTTTTGTATCTTAAAACTAGAAACATTTATTTTGTACAATTTTATAATACAAAGAATTAGGAATTTATAAAACCGCGAGAAAACCATTCTTTCACGATATTTCACCACTGTAACACCCATTATGTAGTATTGAATTACGAAATCATTAGATTGGAGTGTACAGATAATTTGATAGTGTGTTGTGTACTCAACTCACACAATAAGGCGCTAAAAATGAGACCGTAACTACGTTTGTATGGGAAGGTGAAATTCGGCGGAGCTTGCCGTATGTGTAGAAGATTTAGGCTTAATAAATAGGAGGGGGGGTTGTCATAATAAGTGCAAATTTTGCAGAAATTGTCTATTTTGGACAAGTGTGATTTCCCCGTGACCCTCTGTCGGTTATTAACGGTCGATAAAATACTCGCATTTTAATTGGGATGTTGACAATTTTTGACAAATATAACGACCTCTCATAATAAAAAAACATTGGTGAAAAAACTCCTTCAATCTCATAAAAACTCACAGGGATACAACAATATTAAAATCATATTCTTGGACTTCCTCAAAAAACGCTCCATACTAAAGCCTAGGAACTAGGAACGTGTGACGTCACACGCTCCCACATACCTCTTGTATGGGGAATTTAATATGTTTGTTCCGCAGCTAAGCTTAAACTGGCGTTTATCGAAACGGTTTGAAAACTTAAGTTACCATAAATTTCATGGGTTATTTAATGGTTTTATTCGTTATTAATATTTATTTTTATTAGTTTTTTTTTTTCTAGTTTTAGTAGGATTTGTATTTGTACCCAAAACACGTAGGTATTTAGAAATCATTTACTAAAGTTGTGATTAACTAAAGTAACACATAAGCACTTAGCACTTTAAATACAAATAACATACTTTATAACAACTAGCACATTGAACTCGAAAGAAAGGAATAGGTACTTAGGTACTTAGGTTAGGTACTACGCGAAAATAAAAATAAAATGTACAGAACAACGTATGATAAACTATTTACCTACAACAACTATTAAATTTGCACGAACTAAATATATTTCTTTATTCAATTATAACTATTTTACATTACAGACAAATAATAAAAGAAAATAAAAAGTATATATAAACCTTAAACTAAACTTATAAGATGAAAAAGATTATAGAAAGAATACACCATCTAAAAGGTCCGCCTGCGGCATTTTATTAGTAAACATAAAAATGGCCTTTCCCACCCAGCTTTAAAATAATTGAAGCGAAGCACGCTTTGTATAAAACAATTTAAGAAATGAATAAAAATTTGTTAACTTAAAATATATAGCTACTAATAATATAGCTACTTTTACTAAAATGCCGATTACAAAGAAAAAATTAACCCAAAAAATTTATACAAATATCATCCCCTACTTTTCCTACACAGTGGTGACTTTTTTCAGTAACTAAAAGTTTGCTTACGTAGTAATTGGAATAGAATATAATAGAACAGAAAACTTTTATTGAATAACTGTAACATAAAATGGACACGGTGAATTAGTGCCAACAGTTACCCGGATTCGAGCACAATAATAGCACTTAAAATCTAACTTACAGCTAAGATTCGAAATCTTCACCAAGGTTATAGAACACTTTCTGAAGTAGCCACGTTTGGATGGTCCCTAGCTATAAATAAAATCGAACACCAACTTCCTGTAGCAACTTCTCTTTGACTTACGATGTCATAACATATTACTCAGCGGAGTAGGACATAAGGAGCTCAAAAAGCAATAAAAAGGCTTTTATTTTTAATACCTCGCTACGACACAGCCACAGGCTGCTCGGTATAGGGATGTGATTAGGGTAGAGAATGCCTTATGGCATTAAGGGTCTGCATCGTCATTCGTAAACCACGCCCCAAACGCCGAGCGAAGGGACGCATTTATTGCTCGCGGGCATCGAAGAAAGAGAAAGCTAATATATTACATAATATTTTCTTCTGTTTCCGCGATTATTACTCATTGAAATAAAACAATTTAACGGATTATATCCTCCCGTCCTCCCGTGACCATGGAAAGCTGGAAAGCTTCCGAAACGTCGGGAACTAAAATGAGATAATATACGCGATATAATCCGTTAAATTGTTTTATTTCAATAATATATTACATTGAAATAAAACAATTTAACGGATTATATCGCGTATATTATCTCATTTTAGTTCCCGACGTTTCGGAAGCTTTCCAGCTTTCCATGGTCACGGGAGGACTGAGAAAAGATGTATTTTCCTCTGTCAAAGTTACAATTTGTGCAAACTACCCATTTTTTGAAAAAACACAAATAAAGGTGTACATACATGCCAGATGGGCCTAAGCTGTAAAGACAGTTACACATGTGCCAGAAGGGCTTAATTATTTTATTCTAATAATTTACCAAGCAGCGTTTCACAAATGAGGCGTACTGAGGAGAAAAGAAACGCTGCAAAGAAAAACTCCCAGGCTACCTCATTACTAATTATAATATTTAAAAACAGAGACTATTAAATTACTTTTAAACAGATAAGATATTTTACACCGTTCGGAAATTAAGGTTTTGCAGTCCTGTGTCTTGCTTGTTCCTTGATGAGATGTATTACAGGATCCCAAGCTGGTGGTAGTGACAATCCATCTTCTCTATTGAAATTAGGATGCTTTTTAATCTCAATAGCCTCGCGTAGCATCCTGGGAAAATATATTTTTTCTTTGGCAAGGATAGAAGGTTTATCAAACTTAAATGAGTGGTTTGGTTTGTCAATGACATGTTCACAAACTGCAGACCTATTAAACCGACGGTGCTTGACATCTGCTATGTGCTCCTTCACCCGGGTTGATATAATCCGTTAAATTGTTTTATTTCAATGAGTAATAATCGCGGAAACAGAAGAAAATATTAATATATTACATGTTTGGGGTTTTTTGGCGTAAGCGCCAGATGTAAAAATACAATGAAATCGAAGATATTATTATGTTTTGATGACATTTAAGTTAATCACGTAAAAGATAAAGGAAAGAACGAAATGTTTACATAATTAAGCCGTTTATAAATCTGTCGTTTCTACAAACTAGACCAAAAACGAAAAATGAAGACGTGTTTTCGGATAACTTTTCTATAGACGAAATTTTCAACGAACATGTTTCCGCCTTAATCTTTGAATAGGTTATATAGTCAAAAAACACATGTCTGAAAACCAGCCTGTTTTACATACTAGATTTGACAAAAAATACGCTTAAAAATAGCTTAACTTCGATGCATCCCCTAAAGTCCGCCTTTTGTACAATAAATATTAAATAAATAAATGTAAAGTATAATAATATTTTCTTCTGTTTCCGCGATGAAAATGAGATAATATACGCGATATAATCCGTTAAATTGTTTTATTTCAATGTAAAGTATAATTTATATCTACCACGCGGGCAACCTAGTGTACACTAAATCCTTACACCGCTCGTTATTTCCACCCTGTATACCCTATTACTCGAGAAAGGCGAGTAATACTATATTTCCCGAAGTTTCTAGAAGCTTTTAAAGTAATTGGAAACCGACTCCGTTTGAGTACTTTAAATTTGTTAACAGCGAGAGGAGTAGTGAGGCCATTTTGTAAATAGAGAAAGTATCTTTCATCTCACTCAAACTATTAAGAAGTTGTAAAATTGAAATGCTTGTAAATTTAAGAGATTACGAAGAATATGATGGAAATTTTGTATTTGGAGGTATCTATTAGTTCCTGAAAATATCGGGAATGAATAAATAGCAGACTTCTTTTGGGCATTTTAGATTATTGGATTATAGTCCCTTTGCTTTTGCGCGAAATAGTGTCTTGGTTAGATGTGACCATAAGTTTTGCTCACATGCGTATAGGTTCTTGCAGTTTCCACAAAAAAATACGTATGCTAATACAACAAACCAGCACCAGACAGTATAATCCTCGACACGTGGTTCGCCTCTCTACGAGGCATCATCAGGAGATGCAGGAGGAATTGACGGTCCGGCATGCACCCGAGAAACTTGTTATGCTTCTTTTTTAACTTCTCGGCTGGACGCTTGAACATCAACACATCCTGCATCTCCTGATGATGCCTCGTAGAGGCAAAACACTTATCGAGGATTATACTGTCTGGTGGTGGTTTGTTGTATTTGCATGCGTATATTTAATGGGCATAACAAAAACGTGTGGGGCACACTTCTTTTCTCAAATTATGGACTTGTTGGGTTAATTTTGCTCAGAATCAAGAGTTCTATCAATTTAGACATTAAAAAGCCATTTCTTTTTTTCTTCAGAATAAATATTGTGACATTGTTTCAGTACATTTTGTATGAATGAGAACGTCACAAAACTGACGATAAAATTTTTCATACAAATTTATGGGACATTTTTTTTACCTTACTACGCTGAAGTTAATAGGGTTATGAGTTTCTTCTCCGTGAACGAAGAACGTTTGTGGTTTATAGTTTTACCAATTTCTATTATTTCCCAACTCGGAAACAATAATTTTCTACAAATTTTCTAAATACTTTGGCAGCAAACAGGAAATGCTGAATATTTTTGTCTACTGTTTGTTACATGAATGAGCTTTTATTAACGCATTAATAAAAAATCATGCATATTCCCTATTGTCGTACGACATTTAAAGATCCTTTTTACATTGAAGCAATAAAGAGGGTATTTTCTCCTCCGCGAACGAAGTTGCGGGCACTTTCTACTTTGTAGTGAAATTATAATTATAATATAGTGTAGATTTCTACTTATATAAGAGTCTTAAATTGTGTTTTCACTTCTAGAAAATTGGAATAGAACTTACGTCTTTGTCATCGCTGTCTAGCTGTAGTGCCCGTATGTCTGGTGAGCGGAGGTCCTCGATGGCACCCTTACTCGTCGATGGGATCGGGGAACCTAGAGTCACTGTCAGGGAACTATGAACTCACACATTCGTCGTCGCTGTTTAGCTGTAGTGCCCGTATGTCTGGTGAGCGGAGGTCCTCGATGGCACCCTTACTCGTCACCGTCGGGGAAAAATGAACTCACGTTTCGTCATCGCTGTCTAGATCTTTGGTGAGTGGAGGTTCTCGATGGCACCCTTACTCGTCAATGGGATCGGGGAACCTAGAGTCACTGTCAGGGAACTATGAACTCACACATTCGTCGTCGCTGTTTATCTGTAGTGCCCGTATATCTGGTGAGCGGAGGTCCTCGATGGCACCCTTACTCGTCACCGTCGGGGAAAAATGAACTCACGTTTCGTCATCGCTGTCTAGATCTTTGGTGAGTGGAGGTTTTCTATGGCACCCTTACTCGTCGATGGGATCGGGGAACCTAGAGCCGCTGTCGGGGAACAATAAACTCACGTCTTCGTCATCACTGTCTAGCTGTAGTGCCGATATGTCTGGTGAGTGGAGGTCCTCGATGGTGCCCTTGCTCGTCGATGGGATCGGGGAGCCAGGAGTCACTGCAGGGAAACGATTATTTACGGTTAATAAAGAAATGATACTATACTGAATAAAGGTGAGTGGTTCAGAAGTAGTACATTACTGCAGACGCCGGGAAAGGAGGGCTTGCCGGGTGAGTAGGTAGGATTTTCACGGCCAGAGGCATGTATAGTGCTTTTCTCAAATATATGCAATGAAATAAACAAATACACCACTCAAAAAACTACACGAAAAAGTTTTTGAAATTTTCCCTTCAATCCCTCCATAATGTTCTTTTTTACGGAAGTCGTCCGTATTGGGTAGTGTTCGAGTAGACCCTATTAGGGCCGCTATACACAACCTTTGTTAATAAGAATCATAACTTCTAAAATAAATAAAATAAATGCAGAGGATTTTAAATATTGTCTATGGTCTCTGGTGACTTGCGTATAGACAATATTTTAAATGTATTCATCAGTGTATGAACCATACATATTTGTGTTCTTAATAGCAGTTCGTGTGTAATAGGCATTAACGCGGATATTTTTGGTCAGATAACCATTCAGCCACTAGAAAAAAATTAAAAAATATAATTCAGCTGTTTAGCCTGTTCACACAGACGCCATGTGAACATTAAAAATTAAAAAAACTTTACAGTCCTCTTAGGTTGTTCCACCCGAAACTGGATACTTTGAAGCCTGTTTTAACGCACGTAATGACTACATTTCATTGCATATATGTGAAAAAAGATTTATGTTAGAAAATTAAGTATTTTGATAATTAAGTAAGCAGCTTTGGAAGCGCCCGTGTGAATAATATTTGTTTCTGGGTCTTGGATATTTTTTATGTATAAATACATAGAAAAGTATTATAATTTATCTCTACAAGGTGCCCGCGAGAATCCCGAAATTCCCGAAATCCCCATTCCTTAGGTCATTAAAGAAGTAAAAAATGTTATTTGAACCCTAGTCAAATCCGGCTTAGTTTTGAAGATGCTGTATTTGCAATTTTATGTAAATTATTTATTCTGATTACTAAAGTACATTAAGCTCTTTTGATCGCGACTTTGCTACGTATGTTGCTAAGTTTCTCGTCGCTATTGACATACAACAAAGTGACATTGACCACTCACCAAGAGCATCTTTTTTTTGGAAAAATATACGTCAACATTTTATTGATAAGGGTAAATAAGGGTAAGAAAAGCCAAAGTGTTTCAAGTTTAATATACATAAACCGGCCAAGAGCATGTCGGACCATGCTCAATGTAGGGTTCCGCAGCCGTTTATACAAAAAAAGCACTACAGATGAAAAAAATACGATATGAAAAAAAAAATACTAACAAAAGAGCGTATTTCCCCGGCACTTACGTCCTTTTGCTGAGAAGCGCAGTTTTTTGGCAATAACTTAAAAACGGTATGTTCGATCATGTTGAAAACAATTTTTGTCGGAAGTATTTATTAAGCTTTATAATTGTACATTTTTTCATATTTTTTTAACATACCGTTTTGGAAATAGAGGGGGGGGGGGGGGGGGCACAATTTTTGCTACTTTCGGAGCGATTATTTCCGAAAATATTCACTAAATCAGAAAATTTTTTTAGAAACCGCAATGTTTTTTTCGGAGAACTGTCGAATGATGTGCCACACATTGATATTTGCTGATTTTTTTTTGTTTCGGTTACATGTATGGAGTGGAGGGCAAGACACGTATGTTCCAAATTTTATCAATAAACGCCTTATAGTTTTTGAGTAAAATGCCTGTGACATACGGACAGACAGACGGACGGACATGACGAAACTATAAGGGTTCCATTTTTGCCATTTTGGCTGTGGAACCCTAAAAATCGACAAAACTAGACGTTTTTGCTGAATTTAATTTGAATCATATTTTTTTTAACTTCTAATAGCCTCAGAAATGCGTAGTTCCTCGTGGTTAAAATCTTTCTGATTTCTCGCGGGCACCTTGTATATTATGTATATTTGTAGCCTAAGCACTAGTACAAGCTTTGCTTAGTTTGAGACTAGGTCAATTTGTCCCTGATGCTCCATAGACACTACTACATGTTGGCGATATAGTGCTCGTGTCGGAATCCGCTGAAGACCTACAAAATAAAATATCCCTATGGAGCAACCGCTTGGAAAGCCGAGGACTCAGAGAAAGCCGAAATGAATGGGAATAGATGCATTGCAATTTCTCTGGCGCAAATGCAAACGCATCCCCACCGCTAATTGATAATGTCCCACTAAACAAAGTATCAAAATTCAAGTACCTGGGATCCGTAATAACTAGTGAAGCGAGTACTAAAGAAGACAATAGAAAACATAATCCAAGCTGGCTGGCAAAAGTGGGGAGCACTGCCGGGGGAACTATGTGACTCGCGAATGCCTGTGCGTATAAAGGGGAACATCTACAAGAGAGCAGTTCGACCTGCCCTCCTGTATGGAGCGGAATACTGGCCGACGCGCAAGCAAGATGAGCAAAGGTGCGTCCACACTTGTATCATTTGCTCGTATCCGTTCATCGTCCCGTGGCATGACTGCGTATCGCGCTGCTTGGACGCTCACTGTCGGCATTCCGTATCATTTGCGCCGCCGCGTCAAGAAACGCGTCCACACTAAGCCGTAGCGTATCACCGTATCCGATCACCGCGCCGATCATTTTGCATGCGGCAGTTTGGACGCTAGCCGTATCGTTTCACCGCTCCGATCATTTTGGCATTTCGCCGATCATCATTTTTCGCGTGATCGTTCTTCTGTAGTAGCGTTGTGATCCGTGTAAAACTATTGCACTCTGCGATCGCACATCAAATTGGTTAACACCCGTGCAGAAACTTGAAGATCATTATCACGACAGCTGATAAGCCGCGAGCGCCATCGTGGACAGCAGCGCCCATGCGTCGGCGGCACCGCGCGCGTAGCAACTAAAAATGGCAGTACTTTGGAAATTCGCCGTAACACACCTGCGCCAGCGACTCAAGCCACGCCTCTCGGCCATCTCTTTCACGCGTAGCTGCAATGGACGAGACAGAAGATGATCGGGCAAAAACCGACTCGAGATGGATCGCGGCGTATCATAACCGCGTAGCATGATCGCGTGTCATGATCGCTAGTGTGGACGTCTCACCGTCGCGATCATGCCGCGCTCGTCCGATCGGAGTATTTGATACGCGTAGCAATATGGATTTCGAGCGATCTGATCGGCGCAACGTCCAAACGCGTGATCGTGACACGCGATCATGCCACGCGACGATGATCTGATACGGGCAAATGATACAAATGTGGACGCACCTTAAGGTACATTGTACAGAAATGCGTATGCTAAGGTAGGCTGGGGGCGTAACGCGAATGGATAAAGTTCGAAATGAACATTCAAGGTTGCACCAATCCAAGAAAAGATGCGCGAGACTTGACTGAGATGATACGGCCATGTGATGCGTAGGGACGAAGAACACATGACTAAGAGGGCGCTAAACAACATTGAGGAGGGTAAAGTCGTATAGAAAAGGATAACATTATACACTAGAATGAGAAGAGCGTTCGTTTTCTCACCCTAGCATATAGTGTTTTCCTTCTCAATACGAGCTTAAAACGCCTCATCTGGACAGGGCCTAAGAGAGGCCGAGGTCGCCTCCCTACGACTTGGATTAGCACAATTATGAAAGATATGAAGACGATAGGCGTCAGCCCTGATATGACGCAAAATAGAGAGGAATGGCGCAAAACGATACGGAGAGCCGACCCCAATTGATATGGGAAAAAGGCTAGGATGATGATGATGTTGATATTATTGAAATAAAACAATTTAACGGATTATATCGCGTATATTATCTCATTTTACTTCCCGACGTTTCGGAAGCTTTCCAGCTTTCCATGGTTACGGGTGGACTGAGAAGAGATGTATTTTCTTCTGTCAAAGTAACAATTTGTGCAAACTACCCATTTTTGAAAAAACAAATAAAGGTGTACATACATGCCAGATGGGCCTAAGCTATAAATACAGTTACACATGTGCCAGAAGGGCTTCATTATTTTATTTTAATAATTTACCAAGCAGCATTTCACAAATGAGGCGTACTGAGGAGAAAAGAAACGCTGCAAAGAAAAACTCCCAGACTACCTCATTACTAATTATAATATTTTAAAAACCGAGATTATTAAACTACTTTTTAAACCGATAAGATATTTTACACCGTTCGGAAATTAAGGTTTTGCAGTTTTGTGTCTCGCTTGTTCCTTGATGAGATGTATTACAGGATCCCAAGCTGGTGGTAGTGACAATCCATCTTCTCTATTGAAATTAGGATGCTTTTTAATCTCAATAGCCTCGCGTAGCATTCTGGGAAAATATCTTTTTTCTTGTGCAAGGATAGAAGGTTTATCAAACTTAATTGAGTGGTTTGGTTTGTCAATGACATGTTCACAGACTTATTACACCGACGGTGCTTGACATCTGCTATGTGCTCCTTCACCCGGGTTGATAGACTGCGTTTCGTTTGACCAATGTATGAAAGACCACACTCGCAGTCCAGCTTATAAATGCCTGCACTCTGCAAAGGGGTGCTACTCTTCACGGGTATAATCCGTTAAATTGTTTTATTTCAATGAGTAATAATCGCGGAAACAGAAGAAAATATTATGATGATATTATGTTTACCTTGCTCTGAGCTGGTGCTGTTCTGCAGCAGATTCTCGGTGGAAGGTTGTTCTGGGTGCTCGCGGCTCCTAGACTTGAACAGGCCGAATTTCACAGGCGCCATCGTCTGAGAACAATAGTTATTTGTTATGCAAGGCTGCATAGTTGTTATTTAGTGCAAGTGCTTGAATTGAATGCCGAGTAAGCGAAGGAATCTAAAATAAAACCATGAGCGGAGCGAGTGGTTCGTATATAGATTCCTGAGTGTAGCCAGGCATTCAAGGCACGAGATGCCAAATAATTTTGCAGGCGTGCGAAACACACAACTTTTCACCCACTACAGCGAGGAAAATGTGAGATGTAAGAAGAAACATGAAATTATAAGAAACTGATTGAGTTTTTCATTTAAAACTAGTGATATTGAACTTACGAAACAAAGTCATAACAAGACAAACAAATAAACATATAAAAAAAATTATATTCAACTACAAATAACTTTTCCGCGCTAGCGGATAAAACGAACTTTTTCATGCAGATTTGGCTCTGTAAACGAAACTTTTCAGGTGAAAACGATATTTGTTGATAAAACCGGAGAAATTTTACTAAACACCAAACACCATATGCTCAAGATTTATTTCTGGAATGTTTAAAACTGTATTTAGGAGAAGACAAATATCTTTGGAAACATCTGAATCAAATTCTAAATTTTTAATAAAATATACGAAAATCTCGTAATTGAACTAAAAGAACGAAATAATAACCGGTTATTTTGAATGAAGAGAATACCAGTTTACTAGCCATGCCCTTCATCCTACGGCACACTAGGGAGCCGCGGCGCACACTTTGGGAACCCATGTTCTAGCTAATATGTGTAGATTACGAATATCATAACCTTTACCTCAAATTAGAATTCCAAATGGCTTCTATAGCATTACTTATAATTAGTAATTACTTGATCATTTGCGACTTGAATATTCTAATAACGACGTTTTATGAATATCAAGCAGCTACCAAGTAAGGCGAACTTTGTTAACGTATGAAGTATATTTCCCATCAAAAACATTTTGATGTAAAATGTTGGCAAGACGTAACGTAAAGTTCCAAGATTACGGTATTTTTAGGGATTCGTAGCCTAAATGGCAAAAACGAAACCCTTTTTTTTTCTGCATGTCCGTCCATCCGTCCGTCTGTCCGTTCGTATGTCACAGGCATTTTACTCAAAAACTACAAGATGTACGGTCAAGGAATTTAATTTGTGTACCCTTTCGTACCTTGTCACAGTAAAATTGATATGGAATCTCTATCGGCTTTCATATTGATTTTGACTGTGACAAGGTACGAAATGGTATTAAATTGCTTGACTGTACATTGATGAAGTTTGGAGTATAAGTGTCTTGTGTGAGCCGGTACTTAGTTGTATAGTTTTATAATTAAATAATAAAATTCACAGGTCACCTCTATGTACTGTTACATCAGGAGTCCCTCAGGGTAGTAATTTAGGTCCGCTGTTATTCTTAGTATTTATAAATGATCTTCCTAGGGCTACAAAGCCACAATCAAATTTCTGGGTATGCATATTGATTCGTTTTTAAATTGGAAAGTACACATTGACGCAATATGCTCTAGATTAGACCGCTTCATATTCGCATTAAGAAAGCTTAGACAGAACGTTTCTAAAGAGGCGGCACTTACGGCTTACCATGGCCATGTTTCATCCATTCTCAGTTATGGCCTCATACTATGGGGTAATTCTGTCGATGTTAAGAGAGTGTTTGTATTGCAAAAAAAATGCGTTCGTGCAATAGCTAATGCATGGATAGGGAGCAGCTGCAGGCCCATTTTTAAATAGCTGAACATCCTACCCCTAGCTTGTTTGTACATTTGGATGGTTTGTAATTTTGTTAAGAAGTTCCCAAAATATTTTAAAAAACACCATGAGGTGTACTCAGGTATCCCAAGGATGAAGTACAAAGACCAACTATACCAGCCACGCTGCAGAACAGATATTTATAAAAGAAATGCCTATAATATGTGCATTCTAATTTTCAATAACTTGCCGATCCACATAAAGTCACTTGAAGGCAAATAATTCAATCGAACTTTAAGAGTGTGGCTTTCTGAACGTAATTTTTATGACATAAAGGATTTTTTAAACTATAAGCAAGATGCTGTGACATGAATTAAATTATCAATTATTGTATTGTACCATATATTGTATCCATAGTTAGTAATAGTATGATTGGTTTATCTTTTAAGTGCCTATTATGATAAGGAACCTATATAATATCGAATTAATACTGTCAATACTTAATCGTGATAATACTAAATTGTACAACTTCACTTCACTTACATATTTAATTTTGCTGTATAAACTTTTGTTAAGACACATTTGCATGCTGTTTAGAAACAGCTGAAAAAGGTTGACTAATATAATTTAAGACCTTTAACTAACCCTTGTTCTGCAAATAAATCATATTTCATTTCATTTCAATGAAAAAAATCTAGGGGGGGGGGGGGGGGGGGGGGTACTGGGCATGTGAAAATGTGGAAATAATCGTTCCTAAAATAGCATAAATTGTGTCCCCCCCCCCTCTATTTTCTAAACCTTATGTCCAAAAATTAAAAAAAAATTACATAAACGTAGCCTAATGAATACTTTTTCGAAAATTGTTTTCAACATGATGGGATATACCGTTTTTATCAACAATAAGACGTAAGTGCCGTGGATATACACGCTTTTGCTAGAGCACTTTTTCACGCCGAACCGCTTCGAGAAAAGGCAGAATTGCCTTTGCGCTTTGCTCAGCTCGTCTTGGCGGAGGCACTACCGTGCCCACAGATTTTGTATCAGCAGGATTTTCTAACTTTTGGGAACATAATTTTCGGGATGACATGAAGCTTACATCACAGAATATGTAAATGGGTAAGACTCGTTGGCATTATAAAAGCGTTTCAGCTACCCGTTTTAATATGTTAGGGTATCACTAGCCACACTTACTGGCCAAATTGCAAGAATATGATATAAACTGTGGCCGCGAGCAACTCGAAAGATATTAACAACGCTTTTTTTTAAATATTTTTTTTTGAATTATTTAATTTAATTTGTATTTGATTGAAATTAATTGAGTCTGTCTGTGGTACGTGTTTTATGATCACCAAAAAACATTTTGGCATAACCCGGTTTGGTTAAGTTTGCCCCACATTTGTATGTGACGACATAGATACCTGGCAAGGTTATGGGGAGAGGTGTGTTTTAGGTACGAAGAAAGAACACGTCTTAGCATATCGACTGTTTTAACTTTAACCTGCGTACATTGACCATTTCACTGAGCGTATCTCGTGAAATGATAAAACAAATTGACTTTACAAGATTGTCTCACTGACGTGTTTCAGGGATTTTATCAAATCACTAATCAAATCTGATGAAATGAAAAAACGAGTTGCCTTTTTTGGTGGATTTCATCATTTAAATAAAACAATTTTTTGAGTTCCCGACGTTTATCGGGAGCTTTTCAGCCATCGATGGCATTGACTGAGCAGTCACCCGTGACAAATGAGATAATATACGTGATTATGAACTACGCGTTACGTAACATTGTTTTTTTTTTACCCGGTTGCGTACAGCTACAGAGATTCTCTCAAGCATTTTTTAACTTGTTTTTCAAAATTTCAAATGGGATGACCATATTTGGGTAAAAAAGGTCACTTGGTGGTTACGTAACGTTTTAGTAGGGGGCAGAAAAATTTTATGGCACGTTACATGGGAGGGAGGGAGGGTAAATAAACTCCAAACATTGCGTTACGTAATACTTGGACGCTCCCATATCAGTTTTCGAGTACCAATGATCACGGAGCTAAGCCGCGGACGGACAGACGGACGGACAGACGGACATAGCAAAACTAAGTATAAGGGTTCCTAGTTGACTACGGAACCCTAAAAAGGTGAAGAACATGCCCGTAACTTCTTCAGCGGAGGAGATAAAAGTCAAAACCCTCTTTTATCTTCCGCGTAGTCGAGTAAAAAATATCCTATAACCATCTGTGGGTACCCAGCTCCTCGTTTACCGAAAATAGTAAAATACTGTTTAGCCGTTTTGGCGTGATGAAGCCACGATAGGTACATACAAACATACAAAATATTCAAGAACATATTTTTCGATTCACTGACCTTCCATTGAAGTGGATAATCCGTATCACTTATTTTTTTGAAAATAGCTCCTATATACAAGCATTTCCTTTACACACACATTCACACACGCACACCTACGAGCATACCTTTCCGTTTGACACATCCCGTATTCTTTAACTTTTATTACTCCAATAACCGCCATGATTTAGATAGTTAATATTATTTCCTCAATTTCATTTAAAAATTGCTTCACGTAAAAGTAAACATTTAATAATCACTTGCCAAACCTGTTTTTTTTTTTTTTTATTGAAAGCATTAGCAACAAAGCTATCAGCTTAAACAGTATACATAACCAAAACTGTGTAATTCTTTAGCGCCAGATAAACTGCACCCGTCAAACTTAAAATAGTGTCAACCTACGAGACAGGCTGAGCCTAGTGTAGGGGACACAGCTACTTCCTGTTGTGTGTAAAAATATCGAGCAGTGTTCATTTTACGCTCATCCTTGATTTCCATATATGTTTATTCACTTGTAATGTTACTGTATGTTAATAAACGATTTTGTAACTTTATAATAGTACTTGAACGGGCCCGCAACTTCGTTCGCGGAGGAAAAAAGTCATAACCCTTCATTTTTTCTTCAGCGTACTCGGATAAAAAGCATCCTATAACCATCTGGAGATACCCAGCTACCCGTGTACGAAAAGTTGTTGAAATCTGTGTAGCCGATTTTGCGTGATGAAGCCACAACGACACATACAAACATACATAAAATCCAAAAAAAATATTTTGTCGTTTTAGTGAATTCCAAACAGTCCGTAACAATATTTTTTTGAAAATATCTTCAATGTACAGACATTTCATTTTTACAACTTTATAATAGTATGTAGATCATTATTTATAGTCTCATTTTACTAGGTAAATATTTTATAGCTGAAAATGATAATTGCGTCGTATTTAATTGTACCTACAGAAAACAAGAGTAATTGAGATAACATTATTTAGTTTTTAAAATATATATAATTACCAACTCACCTCTAAAAAATATATCTAAAACTGGAGATCAAAACAGAATATTCACTTCACAATATTATAGTTTACTAATATTACACAGACTAATGTACATCGAAAAGGTTAATACACGGGTATACGTCAAAATTCTAGTAAGTTCAGGTCAAAAATATACCAAAAATAGATAAATTGGAGTACAAAATAGTGGATTTATGTGAAAAAAGGTAAACTTTCGCGTTTCTTGGTAAAAATATGCGAGCCCTCTCGCCTCACAAAAAATACTGGCAGCCTAGGTTCTTTATGGGAGGAAACTGGTACTTGGTATTTTGGAACTCGTATTTAAAAAGGTGGATATTATACCTGTTACATGTTCTAAACATAAACAGTTAATGCCAGCTGTACACACCAGCGAGACACGGCGAGTACTTCAAGTACATTTTTAATTTTGTGGGCATTACCATTAACAATAGAACATTACTTACCAAGGGCTGTAAAAGAAAGAAAGCCCGAAATCGCAGGTATTTGTGACCCGAGCCGCAGGTGAGGGTTGTAAATTTTCGATAGACGTCTTTCTTTTTTACTATCCGTGGTGAGTAGACATTTTTACGTCTTCATCTGGCCATAATGCGAGTTTTACCGTACGCAAAGCACGCGGTAAAACTCACACTATGGCCAGGCGTAACGTAAAATTATTAATTTACGTCTTTTATTAGATGTATGTCATTTAATAGTTTTAATGTCATATATGTTATGATTATGACAGAGTTGCTAAGGTTTATAATACAAACTTTTTAAATTGAGTTTATACTTAAAAACATATGTTTAAGATAGACTAAGTACAAATATTGAAATAGATAGGAGTTATTTAGAAAACAAATACAGACTGTTGAGTTTGTTTCGGCTTTGTTCTCAACTTTCACAAAAAGAGAAGTTAAAATTTGATTAGAATTTCACTAGTATACGATTCGTTTAGTAAAAAACTTTACAAATATTTTATAGCTGTTTTATAGCTAGCATAGGTGTCAAAGTATTCTACGACATTAACAGGCTCCCGGCAACCATAGCCATATATCAGTCCATCTTGTTAGCTGATTCACGTTTTCCACCACTAAGTAGATATCTGTTCGTAAAGTAATCTCTATGTAAATGCCAGTTAATCTAATCTAAGGAGTTAAGATACATTATTTAAATGATTGATGATGATCATGTTAAGTCTAGGCAAAATTTCCAAATAAAGATCTTTGCAACGCGAAAATATCATCTTACCCAGTCTCTGAACACTAAGTATTTTTCACTGCTACAATTTCACTTTTTCAATGCTCCTACAATAAAGAACCTACCGATTCAATAGTTGCGCGCGCATCGTGTTTATAATCCATTTTGCAGCACCACAAACTAATATGAGCGGGCGGATAAATTTGGAACTAATATGAGTCCGTACTATTCTACATATATTGAGTGACGATAGCTCCACTAGCGCTCGCAAGTATACTTTGTAATGTTACCGATTCCATTTTGTGGCGCGACAAACTAAATGTAGCAAGCGGTGAAAATTGGAAGTACTGTTAATGCGTAGTTTTTCACGTATTTTGTTTGACGATAGCGCTCCTGCTGATCGCAAATGTATCTTTGCAGTGTTATAGATTCGATCAAATCGAACTGTAGGATGAAATACAAAATTGAACTTTATTTATGACTTAGAAGTACTTTTTTCGGTTACCTTAGCCGGATTATAAAGTTTAACTATCCTTGATGTTGCATGTCCAGATATCCTTGAACAAAACTAGACTAAAGACAAACCCCACTGCAAATTGTTATAGCCTAGGTCAGTTCACAACCTAGATAAATATAACGAAACCTTAATACGTCAAAATCCATTAAGCTGTTTAGGCTGCAATACCTGCCAAAAAAATATACACACATACAATCCACGTACATTACATACTAACGAGTAAGATTATGTTTTTTGTCACTCAAATACATAACTTTTCTTTTGACACAGTCAGGTAAAAATTAATGCCCGATCACCTTCTATAACGCACCGATAACAGATGCCATCATAACGTCATCTCTCGGCCTATGTCGGAAAATCTTTGTATTCTCATCACGTCAAATCGTTATGAGCCATATGACGTCCGCTGCTTGATGACCCCACTTGGTGATCGCTAGTGACCTTCAACGGGTCATCATATAATCACCATAATCTGTTCGTGCACGCATAACATAAAATATTTGCTTGTCTGTGTGACATGTAGCATTGTAATTAGACTTAAGACCTATACCGTATGTACCTACCATGCTTAGCAAATAAATGACTGATTCTGATTCTGATCAGTCCACCTCGCTCCCCTTGCTGTGCCGTTGCGTGGCCGTTGGTTCTACGAGCAATGTGTTCAGGCTACTGTCACTTGGTAACAACGGTGGTTGTCAACATCATGAGACATATACAACACAGAAAAGTGAAGACGGATCGAAGGTCATTCGCGTGTGTTTTTTTGCGGAAAAACTAAGGAAGTATAATCCATTAATTTAATGTTCCCAATTGAATTAGAAATCGGAGTTTAGTGCAATCATAAAAATGCTACCTACGAGAATGCTACGCTCGCTACGCGTAGAGGAGCTACGGGTTATATGCATAGTATTTTAGCCGTAGTATTATAGTATTACTAGAACCTGCCTAGTGCTATATATTACTGGCACGTGCCCGAAACTTCATTCGCGGAAGAAAAAATACACAACCCTCTTTTTTACTTCAGCATAGTCGAGTAAAAAGTATCCTATAACCATCTGTGAATAGCCGGCTACCCGTGTAACAAAAAATATACTTAAATACATAGAAAACATACAAGACCCAGGAACAAACATTTGTGCTTATCACACAAACACTTGCCCTGGCCGGGATTCAACCCGGGACCGCCAGCTTCGTAGGCCGCTGTACAACCCACTGAGCCAAACGTGTCGTGGAAATGATACATATTAGAAACACACTTCAATAAAACAACAGTAACTTTGAAACTTTTGCATTTCGGAATACAATTACAACTAATATTCATAACTGTTGATAACTATACTACTTTTTATTTGGATTATACAATCCCTGAAAACAATTTATCACCCAGCCTGTAAATTCGTTTTAGGGATTATTTGTTAGAGTTTTTCAAATAATTGACTAGATAAGTAATTGACTAGAAACACAATAATAAATACAATGAAAAAGTTAACCTAAAAAAATAAAAGGCAGTATGGCCTTACGTCTGAGCCAATATAGACAAGAAAAAAGTATACAGTACCACCAACTTATCGGTTTAACCAGCTGTGGCGCTAGTGTCTACGTATTATTCATATGACATAGCTAGTTCTCTATTTGACCGCATGAACAGATAAGTTGGTATTATAACCATAGATATCATAGACATACACATAGATACAAAACAAATTGACATTTTAATGTGGCGGCTTACAATCTCATCTCTTACATAATATAGTATATTTAATGAAAAGCATTTAATATGAAAGATTAAAGTTCATCGAAGCTGCCATTACCATTTTAGACGTATCTTTATTAAATAACTGATCAATACTTTGATACAAAATAAATAAATAATTAAATTAAAATTATTATATTGTAAGACTAGAATTTCCCAACAAACATTGTTACACTTTTTCCGTTTGCCACTTAAGTGGGGTTTAAAAATCAACTGTTTTCGTATTGCTCTTATTTTTTTAAATCTATAATCACTTGGTCGTCAACATATTGACGTGTGTTTAGCGCAAGGGATTACCTATGTAAATTACCGTAGATCATTGCCAGGATTTAATTTTAATAGTTGTTCTAGTAACTAAAATCTCAAGTATACGAAATAGCAATACGCACTGTTAAAAAATCACATTCCGGCCAAATACAGCCGTAACATTAGTGAAAAAAATATTTCAATATTAGTCTAGGGTCATCTCTCGATTGAAAAATTATAAAATATTTCCGACACAGCGCAAATTGAAAATTATTATGTACATTATATTTTGGGTTGATTTTAAACATATTGTATTTTTTTATAATGATAGTAGTAGTTAAGCAAACGTAGTAATATTTAACAAAACATACGTATAATGTACCTTTTTAATGTTTCAACCAAACTCCTGGCAGTATTCTACGGTTAAATATATATCCAGCCCTTTACACCCGAAATTGCACACTTATTGGCACGATTGCACAATTATTGGCAAGACCGTGCAAAGATTGGCACTATAGCCTCCTGGATCCCCCGGTCCTCATTTGACTGTGCTTGTGTATGGACTAGGCTATCTATGATTCGGTGTTTATTTTTTTAAGTTGACAGTTGCGTTCGGAAACGTTCTATGCGTGTTATTGTTAGGCCCAAATAATGTTAAGCCCAAATAATCTTTTTTAAATGTTATGTTCTCAAATGAGGACCGGGGGATCCAGGAGGATAGTTCAGTAATTGGTACGATTATGCGAGTCCAGGTATAACGGGTCAGCAGCTTCCCCACAGGTCGTTTGTTTACTGGTACGCCATAGCCTTAAAGACGGTGTCTTCGTTCATGTTCTGCATGTGATCGAAGTAAGGGAACTCTTTGAAGATCACCGATGCGTCCGATATGTGCATTTGTCTTTTTCCGTAACTGAAAAGGAAAAAAGGATTTTTAATATAAAACAGTTATGCAAATTTGGTGGGTTCAGTTGATAAAAAGTGTATGGCGGTGACAATCTTGCAAAACCAGCCACGAGCAAGTCGGACCATGCTCAGTGTAGTGCCGTACACGTTACTACAAAGAAATACACAACATATAAAAATACGATGTGACAAAAGCGTATCTTCGTGGCATTTACATCTTTTTGCTGAGAAGTGCAGTTTTTCGCCAATAACTCAAAAACTTTGAGTTGTTGGCGAAAACGTTAAAAGTATTCATTAAGCTTTATGCTTAGAAGATGACGGAGGATGCACAATTTATGCAACACCTATACACAAAATTTCATTAATGTACATGTTATAGTTTTTGAATAGAATGTCTGTGACATACGGACGGACGGACGGTCATGACGAAACTATAAGGGTTCCGTTTTTGCCATTTTGGCTACGGAACCCTAACTATTAGATACCAATGTTTGGTATAAGAGAGCCAATTATTGCTTAACTGACCCTACAAGTCTTCATGTCAACAAAAAACATAAACAAAGTCTAATCTCTTCAACTATGTCACAGTTTTACTTTTTGGTATTATCAGTACTGATATCATATGGCAAATAATTAAATTCATAATAATTTTCTATTATATAAATTATTTTATAAACCCAGTAAGGTTGTTGAAATACAGCGCCATCTATGATTTTGTACGTAATATACGCGAAATCTAGCGGCGAGTAGCGGAACTCGCAAGCGAGTTCCTTGTGAAAACAATTCTCTTTTCCATACAATCAAGAAAGCGCGTAAGATTTTTTATAAAGGGTAATAAAGTTATAACACGAACTGTCAAGTTGAACAAAGCCTTTTCTATAAAATAAATGGTTCTATATAACAAAGAATACAAAAGGAGTATGCTAAACCAAGATAGTAGTTAGATTGGCGCCCAACGAGCGACTAAAAATCATCTGTATTTAGTTCTATTTGTTTTTTTTTTCTTAACTTCTGTTTCCGCGATTATTACCCATTGAAATAAAACAATTTAACGGATTATATCGCGTATATTATCTCATTTTAGTTCCCGACGTTTCGGAAGCTTTTCAGCTTTCCATGGTCACGCAATATAAACCGTTAAATTGATTTATTTTAAAAGTGTTGCACATGTCCATGGCCGATGTTAACCACTTTCTATCAGGTGGATCGTCTGCCCGTTTATACATAAAAAAGTGCAGCTATTCAAATTAAAATAGTAGGTTTATTGGTCCATTGAGACGATGTTGATTCTTAATTGTATAAATTAAATGGTCGTAACTTTATTGTATTATTTATATGCTTTCGAAGTTTTCCATTCCGTTACATTCATTCTCCGAGTACTTTAGTCTAATATTTTATATATTTAAATATGGTGAACTAAAAACCACGTGACCCTTGTCATTGCGCCAATCAAGGTAATCTTTTGTATTTGTGATACGTCACCACCTGGGTCAAAGACCCGAGTGACGTCACTTGTTTTTGGTTACTTTTTTTAAGAACCGAAAGGAACAGACTATAGTTATTTTAGTTCAGCTTCTTTCTTAAGCTGGTGGACTATAAAATAGTTGACAATAAGATTTCACTTTAAGTTGAATAAGGTTGACTTCAAGTGGGACTACTAATGGGCAAATTGGGGAAACTTTCCAAAATGCTTAAAAAAGGTCTTTTATACAGGTAAGTTAACATTATACTTAAGACCTTTTATATACAAAAAAATACTTAAAAAGGTCTTATGAACATGTAAGTTAACACTAGACTTAAGACCTTCTTTAAGCATTTTGGAAAGTTTCCGCAATAGGGAATATCCATGATTTTTTATTTTTGCTTTATTAAAAGCTCATTCATTTAACAAACAGTAGACAGAAATATTTTTTCGAATAACTTAAAATAACCAAGATATAAGCCATCAAACATTTCATTCTATCTCTTTCTAGAAAAACGGAATTTAATATGGAGTTTAGTTTATATGGCCGGCGTAGACTATGACGTAACAGTACATGTCGGATCTCTCTGTCAAATCGCCGTCTAATTAGCAGTTTAAAATGCCTATATCATGCGTATTTCTTTTATTTTAATTTTAATTTCACTTTTTGAAATCGTTTTGACGGTATTTTCATATTTTGTTAAGAAAAACGATAAAAAAAAACATGCATGTACCCTATTTGCACATCAGTAAGTGGGACGGTTGATTAAGATGGCTGGTATAAAATCAGACACTCGCCGCTCCCTGCCGTAAACAGAATAATACTCTGCAGATCCTTCAGATAATTAGAGATGAGAGGTTACTTCGATGTTCTAAATTTGAAGTTCAAATCGTGCCCTCTCTTTTTCTCTTGAGTAAAATTGTATTTGTGTGAGTGAGACGGCGATCTACAGATTTCGAATTTCAATCTTCGGAAATCTGACATTAAATACTAGATTTTGCAAAATACCACATTCTTGATTTATTACATTACCAATATACCAAATCTTCAGTATAGGATATTCTTAAACCGATTTAGTTTCATGAGTACCTTTCAATTTTATAACCTGGTCAACCTGGTGTAATGGGAATGTGGTAAGCGAAGAGTGCGACATATTGATAATCCGATATTTTGCAAAATCTGCTATTTCGGGAATCCGGTATATTAGCAACGAGCGAAGATGGCTGACATACGGACCTTAAGAATCCAAACAATTGGAAATTTGTATTTTAGTCTAGTCCCACGTTTTCCCAAAAGTTGTTTTTTTTTAGTTAGGTCACTATAATTCAAAAGGTTATGATCAAGCCAGACACTCACCGTCCCCGGCCGTGAACAGAGTAATACTCTTGCAGCTCCTTCAGATAATTAGAGATCTGCTCAGCGGTGTCGAAGCGCTCGGGACGGCGCGGCCGCGGACTCAGCTCCAGCGCGCCGCTGGAAAAGATGGCGGAGAGCAACAAGATGGCCGCTACGAGGAATCGCATGGTTGCTGGAACGTGAGAAAGCGAAATGTAAAAACAAATTATACCATTTTTTTTTTAATGAATAAATATTACCTACGGGTCAATTTTACACAAATCGAACTAGTCGCATGGTAAACTCAATAAGGCTTGTGTTATGGGTACTAGACGACGATATATTTAATAAATATATTTACTTATATACATAGAAAACATCCAAGACTCAGGAACCAATATTTATGCTCGTCACAGAAATATTTGCCCTTACCGGGATTTGAACCCAGGACCTTCAGCTTCGCAGGCAACCTTGTTCCCGTTTAGCCATTTTTTTAATTTTTTTCATGTTTGTATGTGTCGTTGTGGCTTCATCACGCCAAATCGGCTAAACGGATTTCAACTATTTTTGGTACACGGGTATCCACAGATGATTATACGATAATTTCTACCCGACTACGCGAAAGAAAACAATAGGAGTAATGATTTTTTCTCCTCCGCGAATGAAGTTGCGGGCATCTTCTACTTCTATATAAGAGTAAAATGGTGACCCAAGACCCATATTCACATTGACTAATGAACTACATGGTTTAATCCGGTCCTGTTTCTTTATATCTTTCGAAAGAAGTTACAGGCACCTTCTAACATTCAATATAACATTTCCTATTTCGATGCAAAATAAATATCATAAACGCTTCAGTATTCATATCCCACCTGAATGTTAAGAGACTACAGTTTAACATTCTTTTCGTATCGCTGACGTTTGCGACGTGACTGGATTTCCGCCATCTTTTGTATATCGGCATACAAAGTGCCCGTGAGGAATCCGAAAGATTTAAACCACGCATTTCTGAGGCCATTAGGAGTAAAAATGGTATATGACCCGAGTAAAAAAAAAACTAGTTTAGTAGATTTTTTTATATAACTCCAAAGGCACCGACTTCAAAAAACAGCTAGGAGTCTGCAGTTCTTGGGTCCTCTAATTTATAATAAAATTCCAACGGAAATTAAGGATTGCAAAACAAATCTAGGTTTTGAATTGAAACTCAAGTCAGTGCTGGTACAAAGGGCCTACTATTCTGTGACTTAATTCTTCAATGAATAATTTAATGATCTAACTGAATGATGAACTCAATGACGATGATGATAATGCATTGAAATTTTGATTATTATTGCTTTTATTTATTATTTCTCCGGTGATATAATTTTGTAACACTGCACTATACTTATATATAATTATGAAAGTGGATCTGTAAAACTAAAGATGTATGATTAATTCAAATAAATGAATATGAATATAATAGGAATATGAATATCTTTAGCTGAAAATTATCCCTTTTAATAAAATGGTGATATTTATTTTTCCAAAAAAGGATGACATTAGTGAGTGCTGGATGAGGATTATACTGTCTGGTGGTGGTTTGTTGTATTTGCATGTGTATTTCTTTGTGGAAACTGTATGAAGATATGCGGAGGTGAGCACAATTTATTGTCGCATCTATCCAAGAGACTATTTGGCAGATAAGCATAGGTACTATAATCCATAAAGCTGTCACATCGATGTCTGTTAATAGCGACGTGAAACTTGGCAACATACGTGAGACCGTCGCGATTAGAAGAGCTAAATGCACTTTTAGCAATCACAATATATAGTTGACATGAAAAGTGATAATATCTTCAAAACTAAGCCGGATTTCACTTTGATTTGGGGTCAATATAATTTTTTTGCTGCTAATTGTGTACGGAACGCGTGGTTTTAATCTTTCGGGCTCCTCGTGTGCACGTTGTATATCATGTCATGACGTAACAAGACGGGTTAGGCTGATATCAATAGTCAATGTTATTATGATTGATTAAATAGATTGAGAGTAGTCATGCGTTATTTTGGTTTGATTTTTGCTAGTCTTTTATTCGTAACTTCATTTGTGTAACAAGCTCTAGCATTTAACCCCTTTCATAACCCTTCCATAGACTACATTTTTTCTCTCAAACTGTTAATAATTTGGGGTTGTTATAAAACAAACCTATCCAAACGTAACGGTTCTACATGCTAATCTTTTAAAAAATTATGAAAATTTTATGGTTGAGGAAAAAGTTAGGAAATTAAAATTCTATGAAATAACGTTTTCTAGCATATGTTTGTCGATGAAATGGAAGGATACCAGATGTTAATCAATAAAGCGTAAAATATGTAACACATTAAAGTGAAACTTGGCATACAGATATATGTACGGTCAAGGAATTTAATTTGTGTACCCTTTCGTACCTTGTCATAGTGACATTGATGTGGAATTTCTAAACGCTTTCATATTGATTTTGACTGTGACAAGGTACAAAATGGTATATAAATTATATTCCTTGACTGTACTTAGTCATGGACAACACGTTTGGCTCAGTGGGTTGTACAAGGGCCTACAAGCTGGCGGTCCCGGGTTCGAATCCCGGCCAGGGCAAGTGTTTGTGTGATGACGAATGTTTGTTTCTGGGTCTGGGATGTTTTCTATGTATTTAAGTATTATTTATGATGTATATCGTCGCATGGTATCCGTAGTACTACAAGCTTTGCTTAGTTTGGGACTAGGTCGTTTTTGTGTAAGATTGTCCCTGTGTTATTTATTTATAAAAACATATAATTTAATCTACAATAAAGGGAAAATAAATAAAAATCTTAATTTCATAATTTGTAAGTCTTGTAATATATTATTGCGATGCTATATTAAGTTTGATAAACCTGTGTTACGAGAATCACGCGATTTACTGTCCATTTTGAATTTTGACCTAAATTATACCGTTCAAAATGAATTTTGACAAAATGTAATGATGCTGAAAAATAATTATAACCCAATTAACACGCTTTTATTAGGTCGACCTGTATGTAACTAACTATGTAATGGAATCTAAGGTAGCTAATTTAACCATCGTCCAAGGATCGTAACGTCATGAAAATTGGCAGCTGTATGTAGTTCTGATAACAATACAATAATATGGTACTGTCGAACTGATCTGATGATGGAGCCGGAAGATATGAACTGGAACTTCATAGTGGAACATCGTATCATAGCTGTGTTTGGAGTTGTTAGAAAAGTCTTGTAAAGCGTGTTTTTCTAGTGTTTTTCAAACTATTAATCTATTTAATACAAAACCTTAGGCTTTCGAGCTATATCAAATTTGACAATATTACCATGGGACATGATTCTATTTTCGACGATAATCTGAAAGGACAATTTTCCTTCTTGGTGTATTTAAAATTGGTAATATCTTGATTTGACGTATAATTTTGACTTATCGATTTTTCATTTGTACTTTACTTAATAACAGTAAATCCAATCCTCATTACTTACCTAATGCTAGGAAAGAAATAAAGTTAGATATAGCAACAATTCTGAACAGTCACTCAGAAACTTAGAAAACTTTGAATCGCATCGCAATCAACTTTAACTTAACGGGTTTCTTCTACTTGCGGTTTTCTTTGACATTTCTTTTTACGTAGCCAGATTGGTTTTTATAATAACTACATAAAGTTACTTAGTACACTACTAACCTAGTCAATCTATTAGTGGCGTGTCGGCAGGAAAATTACAAGGGAAGACGGAGCGTATTCATTCACTCATATTTAAAGAAAAAGGTGGTTATAAGCCTTTCCTTGGGCAACCCGGTGGGAATCGACTTATACGCCTCGCCACGGCTATCTATACTATTATAAACCGTCCGCCTGTTTTTAGGGTTCCGTACCAAAAGGTAAAAAAGGAACCATTATGGTGCGACTCTGTATGTCTGTCTGTCCGCCTATTAATGTGTGTCCGCCTGTCTAAGCGCCATATCTCAATAACTACTTATGCTATCTATTTGAAATTTGGAATATTTATAAACATGGTCAGCCCACATATATTGCACAGGTAATATAAAAAAATATATATTTATTTTCTAAAAAAATGACGAATGTGAGGGGGGAAGGGGGTAAAAATTAAAAGTCTAGCTACTGGGTCAAATGCGGTATCATATGAAAGGGCTTGGCCTGCACATTTTTGAATATTTTTTTTAATTATGATTAATTTTTTTTCATTAAGGAAAATGTGAAAAAAACAACATTCTTCCCCTTTATCTCCGAAGTTTACAAATCGAATTAATTACCTGGAATTTTCATAACCAATTTTGAAGTTTTCACAATTTATATTAATAAACAAAAATATTACACGAAAATTATAGCCATGTCTCTAACTACCTATTTTTTTTTTATTTGTAAAAAACCTATTTTAACGACCCGGTTGTGTTAAGTGTGCACCTGATTTGTATGCAATGCTATAGATATCAGGTGTAAACTTAACTCAACCGGTACCGGGTAATAAAGTTAGGGTAAGTAAAATTTTGTACGGAACCCTCGGTGAGCGAGTCCGACTCGCACTTGGCCAGGTTTTTTACTTCTACTTGTGCTAATGTTTCTGTCATGTTCCGTATTTCTGTGTATTCAGGTGTGCGATAAAGAGTTTTCAGTTGGTTGCACGACGGCTTACAAAGCTATAGCGGTCCCGTCAGCTTCGTAGGCCGCCGTTCGGGTTCGAATCCCGGCCAGGGCAAGTATTTGTAAGTGATGAGCACGAATATTTGTTCCTGGGACTTGGACGTTTTCTATGTATTTAAGTACTAGCTTCTTCCCGCGACTTCGTCCGCCTTAAATTCGTCTATCGCGGATAAGGGTATTTTTCCGGGATAAAAAGTAGCCAATGTTCTTCCCCGGGACTCAAACTATCTCCATACTAAATTTCATCCAAATCGGTTCAGCGGTTTAAGCGTGAAGAGGTAACAGACAGACAGACAGACAGACACACTTTCGCATTTATAATATTATAGTATGGATATGGATATGGATTAGTATGGATTATAATATATCTGTGTATGATGTATATCGTCGCCTAGCACCCATGGAACTAGCTTTGCTTAGTTAGGGACGGGGTCGATTAGTGTAAGATTGTCCCTGATATTTATTAATTGTAGAAGGTGTCTGCAACTTCATTCACAGAAGAGAAAAAGTCATAACTCTCTTTTGTGCGTAGTCGGATAAGAAGTATCCTATAACCATCTGCGGATGGCCAGGTACCCGTGTACAAAAATGATTGTAATCTATACAGGGTCAATTTCACCAACTTAGTATAAGCCTTATTCCAATAATAAATCATTAATTACACGTGAGTAAACTCATTTTACGTTTCGCCAATAATTAACCTAAAGATAAAATGACTAAACTAGAGAATAATCTTACACTGCCAATTTCGGCTGAGTAAACTGTTAGATGTAGTGAATTCAATACTTACTTCACAATTCATCCATTACTCGAATAAATTTAAAAAATACGCAGCAACATTGCTCAAGCATGGGACAAATTGTCTATCTTACTTGGGTGCATTACGATTTCATTCAATTCATTCGTTCAACGTTACTTAGTAACTATGCGAGAGATTGTTATCCTTAGACTAGCGTGGCGAAATGGAAATGGTTAGCCACTCTCGTGTAAATTGATTGTTGGTGAAATCGGCCCTCAGCCGTATTAACGCGATACCGCCAAAACGACACATACTACCAACATACAAAAAATACCAAAAATATGGTTAGATTCAGTGACGTTAAAAAGTTTCGTGTCTTTTTTTTTTAATTATCTTCAATGTACAGACATTTTATTTTCACAACTTTGTAATAGTATATAGTTAAGAAGGCACCTGCATATCTCCAGATGGGTATAGTATATTTTTTACCCGACTATGCTAAAGAAAAAAGAGAGGTTATGATTTATTCTCCTCCGCGAACGAAGTTCTTATAAGAACAAAGACCTAAATAATGAAAAAAATCAAGACTCAAGCACTAGTTCAAACCCAGTCGGAAAACATCAAGATTTTCGTAAAAAAATACTTATAAGAATGGTAACAGTCAGTGCAGAAACCACTTGAGCGGTTAGCGAACTACTTTTAGTCATCCAGCGACCCACAGGCACGTTGACATGGCGCAGTAATCTCGTTTGCCAGCGGCTCGAGAGCTGAGCACACAGACCAGCGCTATGCACCAAAATACCGAGCTATTTATGACTTCTAATTAATATGGGCTAGTTGATAGTACACACAATATTACGTAAACGCAATATCGAAAGGAAGCAATCGAGGCATGTTACTTCAACTAGGGCGATATGCATCGACATTTAATCTATACTAATATTATCTGTCCCCCTTGTCCTTTATCGCTCCCTTAAACTGAGATGTCGATGTCGTGTAGTTCAGTAAAATTTTGGTTATATGTATGTATTTGTGTAGGTATATGTATATTTGTGTATATGTTTATTTGTATTTTATATATTTATTTATTCGTATCTAGTATCATTGTATGTATCTGAAATGTTTACTTCTCTTTTGTTTTTCTTTCTGGCTTTAATTTATGATTTGTGTCATCTTCTTGTGCACCACTTACTTAATCATTGCGCCATCTCTACTACCTTAAGGTTGTCTGGAAGAGATCGCTTTTTAGCGATAAGACCGCCTGTTGTTTACCATTTCTCATACTGGTTTAGATTTAAGTGTCTGATGTTATTTTCTTTTGGTGTGCAATAAAGAGTACTTATTATTATTATCTGTATGTCGCACCCACTCACGGGACAATGGTGTCCCGAACCTTTGGGAAGCGTGCGCGGAGCCGAAGCCAACGCGTAGAGGCCCTTTCAACAATTTAATGAAATGTAAGGGGTACACCGCGCGGTTGCTGTTCCCGCCCGTATCGTGGGACGCGCACAGAGACAGCACTCGCTAGATGTAAGAACTATTGGAGAGTGACGAGATTTAAATATTCTGGGTTATGGGATTGAAATGATGGACTAAATACTGGGCTATTGCTTGAGACAATCAGACGTCTACCAGGAAAAAGTGTCCCATGGCTAAAGGCCTGATAGACGATGACTTGCCCACTGCTAGGTGGGCCCCAGTAAATAACAACACATATATAGTGGCCTGAGGGCAACATCGGTGCAGAGGGCTAAGGGAGGAGAGGTGTCATTGGACTTTCTACCGAAGCCAACTCGCCACTTACGTTCCACATCCACCCTCGAGCCGCAGCTCTAGCGACTCCACTCTGACCGGCCGGTTAAGGCAAGCCAGAGGTGGGGGTCCTGTCCCACCACCTCCCGTCAGGGTCCCCCAGGAGCACTCAAGTACGTGAGGTCGCTATTCCCCAACAGCCCGCCAGAAGATGCCCTGTGTTGTTATTTTATTTTTTTGGTTTTAAGGTCTTTATACAAATGTACATATCGGCACAGTAAAAGCCAAAACCATGTCACAAACAAATGTAATAAATGGAAACAACACAAAGCTAAGTATTAAAGCCACCTAATCGTACTACTTAATAAAATAGAAAAAACTATACTATTATAAAGTTGTAAAAATGAAATGTCTGTACATTGAACATATTTAAATAAAACAATTTAACTGATTATATCGCGTATATTAACTCAGATGTGTTCCCGACGTATCGGAAGCTTTTCATCTTTCTATTGTAACTTAAATGAGATAATATACGCGATGGAATCCGTTAAATTGTTTTATTTAAGTGAGTAATAATCGCGGAAATGAAGAAAATACTAAAACATATTGTAACGGACAAGGTCCGTTTTTTTGAATTTTTTGTATGTTTGTATGTGTCGTTGCGGCCGGTAGTAAGGTATCTCCAGATGGCTATAGGATGCTTTTTACCCGACTAAGCTGAAGAAAAATGAGGGCTATGATTTTTTTTCCTCTGCGGACGAAGTTGCGCGCGCGGTCTTTTTCTATTTAATCAATATTCATCCAATATGAATGATTATTTAAGTTCCATTTGACTACTTGTGTTCTAGCAAGAACCATTAAAACAAGAGGACGGACCATCTTCATACAAAAGCCGTTCGCCGATATGTACAACTCCATCTATATATAAGATTTTTTGTACAATTATTCAACTTTGCAAGCGCGACACAGTATTTAAATGTTACCATTTATTTATTATTAGCTATTTGTAAACCAATTGTTACTATACTATGTTTCTTTATTCAACTATAACATCGTTAAATGTTTAGTTTTAAAGCGCCATCTAGTTTTTGCCAGAATATCTCCTTGCGATCGGAACACGATACAAAGTATGGCAACAGTCAGTCCTCTTGTTTTAATGGTCCTTGGTTCTAGGAATACAAAATCACATCGTCATCGTCATATCTCAATGTTCAGGATTGATATATTGATTATGTAACTAATAATGAATTATAGGCTTATTTGATATCGTACTGAAACGGGGGACGATAACGACGAAAATAGAAATCAGTTCGGCGTAAGTTTTATAAATAATCGAAACATCTAGTAATCCATGCTTCCGTACTATTTCTAATTACTAATATACTATCGTATTTTATGCAACTGTTGTATAATAGGGGTCAAAAAAGACGAGTGGCATGGGTTGCGTTGCGAGCCTTGGCGAGCATCGCAAGTAAAGACGCCACGAGTGTTTTTTGACACAATTATACAACATTACATACAATAGTTTTTCTACGACTAAGGAGCCGTTCACTAATTACGTAAGGACAGTAGCGAGTATCGCAAAGAAAGACGCCAAGAGCGTTTTAGACCGAATTATACAACGTTGCAAACAACAATTTTTCTACGACTAAAGGGTCATTCTTTAATTATTTAAGGACAATCGCAAGTATCGCAAAGGAAGACGCCACGAGCGTTTTTTGCCCGAATTATACAACGTTGCATATAGTCTTTGGTTTTTAAACTGAGCGAATCGGCCACTGTATTCTTTAAGCCGATTAGCTCAGTTTCAAACAAAAGTCTATATACAATAGTTTTTCTACAACTAAGGGGCCATTCATTAATGACGACAGATTTTTCGAACCCCTTCCCCCCCAGGGATCTTTACGTAATTAATGAATGACCTCTAAGCACTTTTTAATAAAACACAGAAAGTCTAAATATTTATATTTGCGCCGAAATTTTTCTAGCAGCAAATTGTATGATACTTCTTGCGCCACGACACAATTTTTTTCGGTAGTAAGTACAATTAGGCTCGTCTTCCTACAGTTTTCTCACTTTCAACAGTTTATAACAAGACAACAACCAACAACTTCAAGATGAATAAAATTTAGCGCCACGAAGAAAATTAAAAAGCGAGCTGTCAATCAAAATCTATGGCTTTCTTATTTTATAAATTCGTGAATACTTGCCAGTGATGAAAACATGTTATGATTTGAAAAAGAAATAGGCGATAAAATATGTGTACGTAAATAGTTTAATTTTTTATGTTGGCAGTAATGCATTTACGTACATTATTTTTTTTTAAATTTAAAACTGTATGAATTCGGCGGTGTGTTAAGTTGGTAATATAAATTATTTCATATAACATTAGTTTAAAACTCATTGATTATAAATTATTAGATTGAAATTTTGTACTCTGTGGCACCAAGGAATATGTTAATAGCGACATTGTGACACGCTTAGCAATGCTTTTTTGGGAAATAGACTATAGAGTTTTACAAGTCTTAAGTAATGTTTGTCTTTATATTAGAGTTGGTAACCATTTAAATGACAGAAAGAAGTACAGGAGTAGAAAAATAATATTATACAAAGTTCCCCGAGGATTCCACAAGATTTTAACCACGTCATGAGGCGTAAAAATGTTATATGAACCAGTCAAATTCAGCAAAAACCCGGCTAAGTGCGAGCACCGAGGGTTCCTTACAAACGTTCACTTACCCTAACATTATTACCCGGGGGATTATTGCCTAACGAAATTTTGACACTTGGTATCCGAATGAACTGTCATAGCCCATACAAAATCATGACACTTGATTCTGTTTGCGAGCGTCAAACGCGTGATATCTATACCATTGCCTACGAATGCGGTGCAAACTTCCACACACAGGTTTTCAAATAAGTTTTTGAAAATAAAAAGCTACAGGCAATTCGACTCTGACGCTCCAGAGTCAAATTGCCATTCGAACTCCCACTCGCTGTCAGACAAGCACAAAGCAAACTTAGTTTCAAGCACATGTTGCGCAAGCACTTATTAGTAAGCTCCAAGATTAGCTCTCTCGCTCGGTATGATGTTTTGCACAACCGTGTGACGATGACGTCACAAGGTAGTTTGGAGCGTTTTTTGAGAAAGTCCAAAAATGTGATTAAATATGACATTGTTGTATCTAGTTGAGTTTTTATGCAATTGAAGTAGTTTTCACCAATGTTTCTAACATTAAGACGTCGTTCTATGACATACTACAAAAAAGTTGTCTTATAGCTTATTGTCCCAATGCAAAACTTGTCAAAATAAGTTCATAAGTTAAGCTTTTTACGTTTTTTATGAAAAAACCGAGATTTAATTTTTGGGAAAATCACAGTTGTAATTTAATATTTCAACAGGACTCGATTCCAATCTGTCCAATTCGTACTTCATCACGTTCCTAAAATGGATGATATCTTTCTAAAATTACACAGATTTTGGAGGGAGATAATATTACTATGTGTATTCTTTAAAAAAATACGGAAATAATGTTGTGATTAATAAAATAATGATCTTTATTCTGTAAGTAGGCCGCTAGGGCACTTTTACAAGTCTTACTCTACGGCGTCTCGCAAGAGGAGACCACTGTTGAGAAGAAAGCCGAAACAAACTCAACGGCCTATATGCCATCTTATAAGAACCGTGTTCCAGTAAAAGTAAATTGTTTGGTTTCTGTTTTGGGCCATCCATTTTTGACTGTCAAATAGTCCTCTACCCTATAATATGCATTTGACATTAGAGACTCACTAAAGTACTTTTTGAGAGCTGGAAAAGGTAATTTTGAAGCGTCAGCTGGTAACTTATTATAAAAATGTATACATTGGCCTACGAATGATTTGAGGTGCGTCCACATTTGTATCATTTGCCTGTATCAGATCATCGTCGCGTGGCATGATCGCGTGCCACGATCACGCGTTTGGACGTTGCGCCGATCCGATCGCTCGAAATCCATTTGCTACGCGTATCACACACTTATATCGGAAGAGTGTGGCATGATCGGCGCGCCGACAGTGAGCGTCCAAGCAGCGCGGTACGCAGTCATGCCACGGCACGGTGATCGGATACGAGCAAATGATACAAATGTGGACGCACCTTTGCGCGTAGCTTGTTTTATGAGCCTTTAAATGTAGGTGGGAACAACCATTTTTAAACTATGAAAATATTAATAATTAAACGGCGCCCGCAACTTCGTTCGTGGAGGAGAAAAGTCATAACGTCTCTTTTTTTCTTCAGCGTAGTCGGGTAAAAAGTATCCTATAACCACCTGGAAATACCCAGCTACACGTATACCAAAAAAAATTGGAATCCGTTGAGCCGATTTGGCGTGATGAAGCCACAACGACACATACAAACACAAAAAAAAAACAAAATAAAAAAAATCGATTTAGTCACCGCCAAATAGTCCGAAGCAATCTTTTTTTTTTCAACTTTATAATAGTACTAGCTTTTGCCCGCGACTTCGTCCGCGTATAGCTCGAATTTCAAAGAATCCTTCTTTAGTGCGCCTCTACGTACATCCGTAACGGAATATGTGTTTCAATTCTCGTAATACTTTTATATATACTTGTAATTTGAAAAAAAAACAGATGTAGGTAATTGGACAATTGAGATTTAACTATTGATAATACTGAATATTAGGTAGTTTTTATAAAAACTGAAAAAATATAGCAGTACTTCTTTAAATACCACTAACTAAAATAAATGGCTTCTAACAGTTAAATGAAAATATCCTACCACTTCCCCCACTTCCTATTTAAACTATTTAGGAAAATAAACTTTCAACGAAATTAGTTGTCTTAGTTTTAAATGTACACTCAAGAATCACACGCTTCTCATACAAACTGTTACCCCTTATTTCACCCCTTTCAGGGATGAATTTCCCAAAATGTTGAAATTGATTTTCTAGTTTATTAATAAAGAGTATATACGCGAAATATTATACCAGTTACCTATTCAAAGAATCACAGGTTTCCTATACAAAATCTTAATGCTGAAATTAGTTTTCTTAGTTTTAAATGAAGAGTCTATACGTGCAATATTATAACAGTTAGTCAAATAATTACAGGTTTTCCATACAAACTTTCAACCCCAATTGAACCCTGTTATGGGATGAATTTCCAAAAATCCTTTCTTATTTCTTGTTTACGTTATAAATAATGTCTACTGTGAAAATTTCAAGTCTTTAAGTTCAGTAGTTTCGGCTCTGCGTTGATATGTCAGTCAGTCAGGACTTTTCTTTTTTAACCGACTTCCAAAAAAAGGAGGAGGTTCTCAATTCGACGGAATGTTTTTTTTTTTTTTTTTATGGATGTTCACCGATTACTCAAAGACTATTTGACCGATTACAAAGTTTTTTTTTTTGGTTTTATAGAAGGTACTTTCTAGTTGGTCCCATTTAATTTTGGTGAAGATCTGATGATGGAATCCATGAGGAATTGAAGGAACTCCTCAAATATTGTAGGCATACATATAGCGATGTTGGTATTTTAAGAAACATAATAAGCATTTGCATTCAGAAAGTGTAAATTGGTGAAGTGGAACTGATGCAGAAGACCACAGAATGCCATCGGAACTCCTCAATGATAAATGATTTGCGGGTGGCGACAAAATATCTTGATTAATTTAGCTTAGCAAGTTCATGGTCACAAATTTAAATGTTCCTGATGAGAATGGTACCATCGAATTGATTTGATGATGGAGCTGGAAGGTAGGCACCAGATCTATGTAATAAAATAATGTATCCTAGCCGTGTTTGGGCTTGTTCGAATCGTCACGAGATACACTTTTAAGTAACGGTTAACTAAAAAGTGTAAAATAAATAAACTTTTAAACAAAAAAAAAACCGACTCCAAAAAAAACTAAAAAGTAAAAAATAACGCCATAATTCAGTTTCTTCAAAGTAACCGTTTGTATTCTCAATCTATACAGTATATACAATTAATGTTATTTTGGAGTCGGTGCCATCGTGTCACAACTTACTAAAATCGTCAATTTTCAATATTTTACACATTCTTTATATGGCACCGACGCCAAAATAAGATTAATTGTATATACTGTATAGATTGAGAATACAAACGGTTACTTGTAAGTAATTTGAAGAAACTGAATGATGGCGTTATTTTTTACTTTTTAGTTTTTTTTGGAGTCGGTTTTTTTTTTGTTTAAAAGTTTATTTTATATGTATATAGAAGATAATTTTGCAATTTTACGCTGTTGTTATGTGTATTGATTTTACCACTAACTATGTAAAATCATTTTTAGGGTTCCGTACCCAAAGGGTACCTACGGGACCCTCTTACTAAGACTACGCTTTCCGTCTGTCAGTCCGTCCGTCTGTCTGTCAGTCTTTCTGTCCACTGCGCGATAATCGTTATAGCTAGAGAGTTGAAATCTTCACAGATGACGTATTTCTGCCTCTATAACAAAAAGTCTTTCTGTCTATATCAGTAACCAGTATAAAATGATCGAACACCGCGTACATTTTGCTTAGGAGTAGGGGTCTGCTAACACTGGATTTTCGTAAATACGGCCGTTTGTAGCGTATATTTCGTAGGGAGCCAACGGTGCGCGAGTCGGACTCGCACTTGGCTGAAAGAGGGTACTGTGCAATGTGTGGCAATTAATTTAATGTCGTTTAATTTTGTTGTAATAGGGAACATGCATGAAATTTTTTCATCGGTTTTCTTAACGAAATATCAAAATACCGTAAAAACTATTCCAAAAAGTGAAATTAAAATTAAAATCGGCCAAGAAATACGTATGATATAAGCATTTTAAACTACTAGTTAGACAGCGATTTGACAGAGAGGTCCGACATAGACTGTTACGTCACAGTCATATAAACTACGGTCATATAAACTCCATATTAAATTCTGTTTTGCTAGAAAGAGATAGAAAGAAATGTTTGATGGCTTATATCTTGGGTATTTTTATAGTTATTTGAAAAATTCTTTTGTTTACTGTTTGTTACATGAATAAGCTTTTAATAAAGCAAAAATTAAAATTCATGCATATTCCCTATTATTAAATCAATTACCTATTCAATGAAATAAATTGATATCCGTACCCCCTCGTCTAAACTTAAGAGTTAATTTGGCAAAAACTTCAATTGCTAATTTATATCGAAACGTATTAATTTTAGCGCCATCTGTTAAATTAGCAGGATACTCGATAGTCGTATTAGTCGTAGTATACATTTCAAAGAAGTTTGCACCTCCTTCCTAAGTAGCGCGATAAGATTTATGTGCAAACTTAACTCGATCGAGTGTAGTCGCTATATAGAGGTTGAATGCCCCCTTATAGAGGTTGAATGTTTATAACGTATAAACCTGGCCGGGGTTTTTCTCGACAGATTAGTAAAGTTTGCATCAAAAACTGTTCAGCCGTTTTCACGTGATGCGCGTACAAATAAACAGACAAACAGATAAACAGAGAAAAATTCTAAATACTGTTGGAATATACAGTTACTCCATCTAGCGATGACCATCTGTATTCATTCTTCCTATGCGGTCGCGATACTGTATAAAACATGACATTTAAAAAAAAAATCCTTGAATTTGTTTCATGCGTGAATGATGTTGATTTTTATGATGCAAACAATACGCAAATTATTAAAAATAAAGAGCGAAAAAGTGTTTACAAATAACGCCATCCAGTTACGCAAACAGGTAGTAACGTGTCATATTGGTTTCAAAGCAATTATTTCTTTATATTTTCGGAATACAACATTCACAGTTAACAAAAAATGATAATTTTCGATTTATTGTTAAAAAGAACCCTTTTTATGTATTTATCTTACTTATAAACCCTACTTTTGCAACAAAATGTTTATCAAGTAAGTCCAAAATGTACAATGGGCTATTATCCGGCTATATCAAGATATACTCTTATTTGTATGATATGTCAAATACGGAAGGTGTGTTCTTTGCTTAATCGTGTGTTGCTAGGTTACAAATTGTTAATTCATTATTTAGAAATTAAAATGTCACAATCACAATGTACAAAAGGTTATGTTTTACCATTTATTGTTAAAAACAACCCTTTTATGAATGAATACCCTCAAAAGTTGTAGCCTATGTCCGATTCTGATATCTAACCTATATTTACTGCAGAATTTTGCGCAAATCTGTTATGTATTTTTTGCGTATTAGCATAACGTACGATTTGTCCGCCTTAAATTCATTTATCGCAGATAAGGGTATTTTTCCGGGATAAAAAGTAGCCTATGTCCTTCCCCTGGACTCAAACCATCTCCATACCAAATTTCATTCCAATCGGTTCAGCGGTTTAAGCGTGAAGAGGTAACAGACAGACAGACAGACAGACAGACACACTTTCACATTTATAATATTAGTATGGATAGATAAATATTACCATTGAATAATCCATGAAATGTGAAGTGACTTTTGTTATGAAACCGTGTCGATAAACGCAACGCAAGTTTTAACATAGCTGCAAAAAGTTCTTAATTTCCCCCATACAAGGCAGGAACGTGTGACGTCACACGTTCCTAGGCTTTAGTATGGAGCGTTTTTTGGGAAAGTGCAAAAATGTTATTTTAACATTGTTGTATCGCGGTGAGTTTTTATTCAATTGAAGTAGTTTTTTACCAATGTTTCTATTGTTGAGAAGTCATTCTATAACATATCACAGATAAAAGTTGTCAAAAATAAAGAACATCCCAATTATAGCCTCGTAAGACGCAAAATTCCATTTTATTTTTAGGACCACAAATTGTTACCTGTTCCGGCCCAAATAGGGGAGAGTCGGTTATATCGTACCACTTTTTACTCATACGTGGTTATTTTATTTGTGAAAGAACTTACATATATGGCTGACAGTGCATATAAAAGTTTAGTATTTCGGCTTCTTATAAAAGCAAGATGAGCATTCTGGGATTAAATTAACATCGTCAAAATTGACTTTTTCAAAAGGCCTTCCATCGGTACGATTTAGCCAACGAGTTGGTTAATTCGTACCATCAGGATTTAAATTGCATCTATGAAGCATTTCGCATGTAAAATGTTTAATTTAGGTATTAATACAAATTATTTACTGTCAGACATTTAAATTGATCTCGTATATAATATTTTCTTCTGTTTCCGCGATTATTACTCATTGAAATAAAACAATTCAACGGATTATATCGCGTATATTACATTGATCTCGTATAATTAAAAAATAGTTGGTAGTTTAAATCGTACCTATGCCAGTAAGCTATGGTACGATTTAAACGACCAGGTATTTTTTTGGAATTATGAATATTGAAATATAACCATAAAATTTGACTATATCTAAGAACCACCCCATAAACCCATTTATATTTTACGGTTGAATACCATTTATTGTGCATTTTTAACTTACCTCGGTCATCAGTGATGTAGTTACACAATATCACTAAAGATTACATCAAGTCCGACGGAAATAATTTTTCTGCTCTCTCACTTTCATGCTTAGTTATATTCTATTCTCGATTCGGGTTATAGATAGTGATACCAACGGAGAAGTATTTGGTGCACCCAAGTGTAAATAACTTAACCAACGGTACGATATCGCCGACTCTCCCCTAAATATATTAATTTATCGAATATCGACACACAAAAAAAGAACAGCCTACTGATAAGTCCCGTGCTTCGAAATGTACGTCTAACGGAATTTTAATTTCTGGACAGTTAATTACGATCCATGGTTCTGGGTCCCAAGTACCTAACATTAGCACACTGGGTCGTTATTACAAATGTCCTAAAAATGGCTTGGGCCTTACGAGGATAAGGTAACGGAAAAACTTGTTTGATTAATAAAGATTACTCCGCTACCCAAAAGTTGTCTGGAAGAGATCACTATTTAGTGATAAGAACTGTTGTTTACCTCTACTTATTCAAATGTTACTGTCATGTTCTGTATTTTTGAGTATGTGAAGTGTGCAATAAAGAGTATTTGTATTGTATTATAAAGATAATTTAAGATACATATATATGAAATTAAGCATACTTGACAGCATTGTTCATCAATAAAAATGATAAATAATTTTTAATGGGCGTTAATAATTACGAATTTGACACATTTCACGTGTAAAATACATAATTGTTAACGTTATTTGAATAGATAAATTTGTTGGATGGATCGTTAATTAAAAAAAAAAAAGCTTTCCACGATGCATCATTAAAATGTTTACACATTGAGAAGATTTCTATTGAATAGATTACAAAATATATGTACATAGATATTATTACTGTAAATGAGTCATTTATATCATACACTAGGAGTCCGCAACTTCGTTCGCGAAAGGAAGTTATACTATTAAAAAGTTGTACAAATTTAATGTGTACATTGAAGATACTTAAAAAAAAGTGATGCGGGCACTGAATTAAAAAATATTAATTTTTTATAACTTTTTTTGTATGTGTCGAAGCGGCTTCATTCTGCCAAATCGGCTTAAGGGATATCAACTATTTTTGGTACACGGGTAGCTAGGTATCCACAAATGGTTAAAAGATACTTTTTACCCAACTATGCTGAAGAAGAAAATAGGGGTAATGAATTTTCCTCCTTCGCGAACAAAATTGAAGGCACTTTTTAGTCCTCAATAAAAAAAGTTAGAAGTTTTGTATACCTGCCCACCGAGCAAAGCTCAATTAGGACTTATCAAATCATGTGTAAATATGATTTTATTGCATAAATTGGAGAAGTCAAATCGTTTATTCTACAAAATAAAAGCGTATTAACCAAGATTGTCTCGTGAGTTTCCTCAAACAGCGCCTAGCGCAACCCTTTGAGGATAAAATTGCGCTCAACAGGTATAGGGATGGGCGGAAATCAAACGATGATTTATAGCTAGCTTTCTTCATTTATGTAATTTAATAAAAATATATAATACTACAGGACTAACGCTTAACTGCGTCTGTTCCTGCGGTATGGGAGCGGTAAGGGAGGGGTGACAAGTGACGTGACATGACTTGTCCTAACTGTCCCACTATACACATACCCCACCAAAAACATTTCATGTAAAATTGGCAACCAAGACTCACAAGCTCATAACGCTTTCGCTGTAAAAAAGTTATCAGATCCCAGGAAAAGCCAAGCCTACTACTAGTTCGATTAGTGTAAAATTGTCCCGTAGTATTTATTTATTTATATCTGCGGGTCTGTCTATGTATAAAATATATAAAAAATACAAGGCATATTTCATCTATAAAATATATCGCAAATCTATCGATAAAAAATAGCGTTACATTCTATCGTCATCGATAACTTCGTCAGGTACGTCCCTGCGGCCGATTTTCCACGAGAACAATGGTGGCGATTCGCAATCATGATTGTTTTCAGCTAGCGGCTCCAATTTTAGCTTAGAAGGGTTTGGACAGCGGATCCATAGACTATGGCAAATTATTTTCCTTAACGGAATTGTTCAAACTTCAGGTAACCGGTTATTAAACTTCGGTCATGTGTTTCATCTATTAGTATTATCTATCCATGCTAATATTATAAATGTGAACGTATGTCTGTCTGTCTGTCTGTTACCTCTTCACGCTGAACCGCTGAACCGATTTGGATGAAATTTGGTATGGAGATAGTTTGAGTCTCGGAGAAAGATATAGGCTACTTTTTATCCCGGAAAAATACCCTTATCCACGATAAACGAATTTAAGGTGGACGAAGTCGCGGGCAGAAGCTAGTACTATTATAAAGCTGTAAAAATGAAATGTTTGTACATTAAAGATATTTTCAAAAAACTAAATGAAACGGATATTTGCAGGTCACTGAATCGAAAAAAAATTTTTTGTAGGTGTGTGTCGTTGTGGCTTCACCACGGCAAAACGGTGAAACGGATTTCACCTATTTTATGTACACGGGTAGCTGGGCATCTCCAGATAGTTATAGCATACTTTTGACTAGACTATGCTGAAAAAGAAACGAGGGTTTATGATTTTTGCTCCTCCGCGAACGAAGTTGCGGGCATCTTCTAGACCTTGGGTCTTCAAACTTTTTGACTCAAGGGCCACACTGCATTTAATATATGTAAATTCGTGTGGGCCAAGAGCCAAGACTTTGGTTTCATGGCTGGACATGGGATAATACATTAGTTAAGTAGTCAATCTTCAGGGGATGAAGCATAAGGAACGCACTTAGTATTGATTATGTTCATGAGTGGCTATGATTATAACCAATTACCGTCAGTTTGTAAAAAATGAATACAGTAAAAAATGGATTATTGGTATGTTTCATTTCGAACTATTAATTAAAGTGAGCCCCAGTGAGGCGGTCTAATTTGTGACTAATTACAAAACGGCTGTCCCGCTTTCTTTCCGCGGGCCGTAGTTTGGTGACCCCTGTTCTAGTGTAACAATAAAAAGCTCATAGATAATTTCGAGAATATGTGTTTTTTAACATATCTGCTTAAAATGTATGAAAAAAATGGAATCTTAGTTTTTCAGGAGAAAAGTCATAAGAGGAATGGATTATAGTTCCTTTGCCTTTTCGTGAAATAATGTCTTGGTTAGATGTGATAATAAATTGAGCTCACATGCGCATATTTTCATGCAGTCTACACAAAATTATTGAAATCCTCGGTGATGAAAAAAGAGACCCCTCCTTTTTTCATTACAGTAGTCAAGTGAAGATCCTATAAGCATCTTTGTATATTCAGCTATCCGTGTACCAAAAATAGTTGAAATCCGTTTAGCCGATTTGGCGTATTGAAGCCACCACGACAAACATACAAGGTTTTTCGTGACGTTCAAATATACTTATTTTTTTTAATACATTTTGTGTAGACATTTCATTTTTATAACTTTATAATAGAATAGATGTCTGTATATATATTTGGTAACCTATATAAATGGCAGAAAAAAGTACTGGAGTAGAAAAAGTAATTTAACCAACACGTGTCTATTTAAAAATACATTAATAAGCGTAATTCGTATCATAATTCCAACCAACAGGCACAGGTAAACTTGCAGAGTCAAATTGCTCACGTCTTCATTTCTCGTTACAGGGCCGCCAACCGTGAAAATAATATCCGACGAGCGCAGAATCCTGCCCTTTGAGTTCGCGGCGCCGATTTTCAAATTTAGTTTTCGAATTAACGTAGTTCTTTTACGAAGTATTTTAGACTTGGAATTTATAGTTCATTTTGGAAACTATTACCGCTATCTTTTTAGGGTTCCGTACCAAAAAGGTACAAAAGGAACCACTATGGTGCGACTCTGTCTGTCTGTCTGTCCGACTATTAAAGCGCCATATCTCAAAAACTACTTATGCTAACTATTTGAAATTTGGAATATTTATAAACATGGTCAGCCCACTTGTATTGCACAGGAAATATTTAAAAATATATTTTTATTTTCTAAAAAAAATGACGAATATGGGGGGGGGGGGGGGGGTAAAAATTAAAAGTCTAGCTACTTTGTCAAATGGGGTATCATATGAAAGGGCTTGACTTGCACATTTTCGATTAAAAAAAAAATGTTTTATTAAGGAAAATGTAAAAAAAAACACCTTTCCCCCCCTTTATCTCCGATGTTTACCAAACGAAAATTTTCAAATTTTCACAATTTGTATTAATAAACATAAATATTACACGAAAATTATAGCCATGTCTCTAAGTAGCTTTTTTTTTTCAATTTGCAAAAAACCTATTTGAACAACCTGGTTGCGTTAAGTTTGCACCTGATTTGTATGAAATGCTATAAGTGCAAACTTAACTCAACCGGTACCGGGTAATAAAGTTAGGGTAAGTAAAAATTTGCACGGAACCCTCGGTGTGCTAGTCCGACTCGCACTTGGCTGGTTTTTTTACGTTGGCCACACTGAAAGTTTGGAGCTACTTGTAAATATTTGAATTTCGATTGTTTTGGTATTTTATTTTTTAAGTTGACAACTCACCGATCTAAATTTAAATTTAGTTTTCAAATTAGTGGTGCCCCGCAACTTCGTTCGCGGAGGAGAAAAAGTCATAACCCATCTTTTTTTCTTCACCGTAAGTCGGGTAAAAAGTATCCTATAACCATCTGTGGATACTCAGCTACCCGCGTACCAAAAATAGTTGAAATCTGTTAGCCGATTTGGCGTGATAAACCCACAACGACACATACAAACATTTCATTTTTACAGTTTTATAATAGTATAGATATTCTATAAATTGAGTTGAAAAATGTTTACTTGTAAGTAAACTGAAGAAACCGAATTAAATCTGCAGTGATTTTTTTTTACTTTTTAGTGTATTTCTGGAGTCTATTTGATTTATAGTTAAAAAGTTAACTCTTAAATACACCACCTAAATATAAATATCTTAGAAGTATTTAAAAAAAACACTTCTGTCTTACCCCCAATCACCTAACCACTTTTGAACCTTAAAACACATGAAATAGAATCGAAAAGTGGTAATACAGTTTCTTGGTCGACCGTACCAATTTGGATGAGAAGTTAATTAACAATTAACCAAATTAACACTTACTGTTAAATCTAAAAGGGCTGTTAAATTGGTTTAAATAATGACCGAATTAGGTTTACGAGATTTTATGTACATTAAATTTAAATCGGGCATTAAATCTTTACGTTTATACAGGGTGGTAATCTGAGATGTGAAACGAAACTTTCTAAGCCTCTGCACGATTACGAGCAACTCTTATATATATATATACACTACCGTCAAAAAGTTGAAGACCATGACAATGTTCAGTTTCATTGTTATAAATTCTTCTAAAAAACATAAAATTAAATTTGCAATAAATAGAAAACAAAGTAAATTTTCAAAATTTCCAATTTTATCTAATGTAAGAACTTCAAAACTGAAAGCCAATTGACTTGTCAATTATTCACACGTCATCCTAGTTCATATTAAAGGACCCAGGTGTTGGTATAATTCACATATCACACAAAATCTAGTGAGTCGGTTTTCTAGGGCACCAAATGAAAAACATCAAAATAATGAGTCGTAAGTCTCAAACATTTGTGGCACAACGTAGTGCTATCATCACACCTAAACAGGAAGGCAAAACAGAGCGCTATATAGCCAATAAATTGGTCTTGAACTTTTTAACGGTAGGGTATATCTTATATAGTTGATGTTGACCCCGTACTAAATAGTACATTGTTTGACAAGGGGCTAAAATAAGCCATTATGACACGAAGTGATTATTTGGACGAGCTCACGAAGTGAGCGAGGACAAATATGTCTGAGTGTCATAATGGCTTTTAGCCACGTGCTAAACACTCTGCTTTCACTTGGACTGCGAGAAAATAAAAAAGACTTAACATTAAAATTGTATATTTCATGAAAAATAATAAGTACAGTTTGAGCAATTCTTTATAGTCAAATTGACAGCTTATATATTTTTTTAAACTAATAATGGCCATAGACAATTTTTACATTTTAATGTAAAGGGCTGCAATACGATCAGAAATTTTGGCCAATCTGATGAGGTTTGTTTGTTTGTTTTTAATTATTCGTAAGTATTATGTAGCTGGTCGCAAGTTTTTTTTTCAGTTTCATAGAAATTTGTATAGGATTATATGGCTTTCTTTTAAACCCTAGGGGCTAAAATATATTATTATCGTAATCGTGAGTAGGCTTAAAAAGTAAAATTTTGTTTCATTTCTTAGATTTCACCCTGTGTAAATGCGAATTTGTATTTATTCGTTTAGCAATAATGAAATGAATCTAAGTTTGTATATCTGTTAGTGTTTAGGTATATCCATCTATCTATCAGCCATGGACCAAATACCAATTATAAATTTGTTATAAGTTATAACACAATTGTAAAACTGTTAAGTATAATTAAGATTATATGGTAACAGTTATGAATTATTAAGAAAAAAATACTGACTGTTGAGTTTGTTTCGACTTTCTTTTAAACAGTGGTCTCCTCTTAGGAAATGCCGTAGAGTCAGACTTGTAAACTATGACACTCAGACATATTTTTCCAATAACCACTTCGTGTCATAATGGCTTATTTTAGCCCTTTGTTAAACAGCTATTTTTAAACTTGCGTGTATCGAAACTCATTATTACAACACAACAAACGGGGCTTAATCGCGTATAAATATGATTTATTTAATTACCTTTCATTGGTAATTCTTCGACGTTACGGACGTCGCGTTACGTCCATGGTCTCGAAGGAAACTGGAGTGGCGAAATCAACGTCTTCTAGCCCCGTTTTGTTGTTGTGATAATAAGTGAAGATTGTGTAAGTTTAAATCAATGTATCGAAACTGTTGCTTGAAAAAAGTTACCATATATTTTATGGGTTATTCAATGGTATTATTTTATTAGCTACTAGCTTCTACCCGCGACTTCGTCCGCCTTAAATTCGTTTATCGCGGATAAGGTTATTTTTCCGTTATAAAAAGTAACCTATGTCCTTCCCGGGACTCAAACTATCTCCATACCAAATTTCATCCAAATCGGTTCAGCGGTTTAAGCGTGAAGAGGTAACAGACAGACAGAGAGACAGACACACTTTCGAATTTATAATATTAGTATGGATATTCATACTTTAAAAATGGACTTTAACACCCAACTTTAAAGGCGCATAATACAAGCTGCAGGTAAGGTATCGAACTCGGTATTTTTTTGGTATTTCTATCATAAAAACTGTCATTTTTCATAATTTTTTACATTTAGTTGAGTACAGTCAGCATCGCCATTACCACAGCAAGGGATAAACGTTAAGGTAATATTTTGCCAGGCCTAAAAATACCAAAAATACGAGTAACAATTCAATGTATTTAAGAAAATGAAGACAAACATTCCTTTGGGAGAGGGCTGGGCCCTGACGGGTATTCGTTCAATTCCTTAAAAGGCTCAGCAATCGTTTAAAATGAACCAGATTAATGTTTATAATATTCTCTTCTATTTCTTGCTTTTCAGTGAAGGTGCGTCCACACTTGTATCATTCGCTCGTATCCGATCACCGTGGCGTTATGACTGCGTATCGCGCTGCTTGGACGCTCACTGTCGGCGCGGCGATCATGCCTTGCTTGTCCGATCAAAGTGTGTGATTGAGCAACATGGGTTTCGAGCGATCGGATCGGCGCAACGTCCAAACGCGTGATCGTGACACGTGATCATGCCACGGGACGAAGATCTGATCGGGCAAATCATACAAATGTGGACGCACCTTAAGCCTCGTTTTGTTAAACGCTAATCGGCTTTTTTAAATAGAATAATTAAACCGTCTGGCATATGTGTAACTGTCTTTACATATTAGGGACATCTGTCATGTACTTGTTTTCTCAAAGTGGGTAGTTTGCACGAATTGTAACTTTGACAGAGAATAGTTATTTGTTATGCAAGCCTGCAAAGTTGTTATTTGGCGCGAGTGCTTAAGTTGAAAGCCGGGTAAGCGAAGGAATCTAAAATATAGATTCCTAAGCGTAACGAGGCCTTCAAGGCACGAGAAGCCAAATAATTTTGAAGCCGTGCGATACACACAACTTTTCACCTCACTACAGCGAGGAAAATGTGATATTTAAGAAAAAGTATGAAATTATAACAAAGCGATTATATTGTCAATAAAAATGGTGATAATGAATCTACGAAACACACTCATAACAACACAAACAAATAAATATAAAAAATATAATTCGAACTTCAAATCACTTTTTGACAATATATAGGTACATAATATTTTCTTCTGTTTCCGCGATTATTACTCGGGTGGTCCACCGGTGACCATGGAGAGCTGGAAAGCTTCCGAAACGTCGGGAACTAAAAGGAGATAATATACGCGATATAATCCGTTAAATTGTTTTATTTCAATGAATATATAGGTACACTAATTACTAACCGACCTAGATATACCTCATGTTTATTGTATATGCAAAGTTCCGTTACAATCGAACACGTAGTTTTAAAAAGAAAACGAAACGCCGTTTGTATGGGAAGGTGAAATTCAGCCGAGCTTGCGGGGGACTCTTAATGCCCTTGCTTCACTGTACTGTCAAATGTGTCTTGGCGGTTTAACCACGTCAAAACGGCCAGACGGAACTCAACCCTTTGTGGTATAAAAATACCCGAACATCCGAGGTCCGTTATAAATGTTATAATATCCTTTTTTCGTCCCAATCTTCTTACGTGGTACTTAAAAGAGTGTATTGTATTATATTATATGGTTTATTGTCCTCGTGAATCCACTACATCACATTTACGAAGCTGATTAGTCGCATTGTGTCTTTTCAAACCTTTCCAATGTCATTTTAAAGATTAAAGGACGTTTGTGAAGGATTCTCTGTCATGTCGCTTTTAAAGATAATTGAAGGAGTTATATTTGTTTTTCGGTTAAATAAGTGAAAAAGTTGTGTATGCATTGTTGTGCCTTTTAGATTTATATTATGTTAAAAAACGGTGAAGTGTGAGTCGGGCTCGCGTACCGAGGGTTTCCTACCAAAATACGCAGAGAGCAGAGGAAAGCATATTTCTCTACCATAGAAAGAGTAAGGCCCAAAGAATAACATAAATAGCTTTTTATCCTAAAAAAAAAGATTACCGATTTCCCTTATAGCATTAGTCACTAGTGATGGCATAGCATACGGACGCATTCAAAATATATGACAAAATGTCAGCCGGGTTATTGCCTAACGCAATTTTGACACTTGGTATCCGAATCAGTTGATTCATAGCCCATACAAAATCATGACACTTGATTCTGATTGCGAGCGTCAAATGCGTTAGGCAATACGGGAGCTGGTCCGGTTATACGACAAATTGTCAGTGTGGGTTGTATTTAAATAAAACAATTTAAACGAATTATATCGCGTATATTATCTCATTTGTTTTTAAATATGTTATCTGTTCAAGAGCAGTTTAGTTAGTCTTTGTTTTTATAATAATATAATTAAATGAGTGTTAGTGTTGTTCGTTTATAGGTGTTTTTAGGGTTCCTCAATCGGAAAAAACGGAACCCTTATAGGATCACTTTGTTGTCCGTCTGTCCGACCGTCTATCTGTCAAGACCCTTTATCTCAAGAACGCGTGGAAGTATGGAGTTTAAATTAACACCATATACTCAGATCTACGGTCCCTTGCAGCTGTGAAAAAATCAAACTTCTACATTCACGTAAAAAAAGATACGGCCATTTATGCCGTAAAAAACGTATATTTCGACACTCTCAAGGGAATCAAATTGATAGGGTACTTCCCGTTCACACAGAACTGTAAAATTTGGTAAATAATATTGTGACATACTACAAATACATACAAAAATCTGAAAACTATACATTTGTTATTAAATCATAAAAATATAGTCTTTTTCAAAAGACATATTTGGACAGCCCAGTTGCGTTCAGTTTGCACCTCATTTGTATGCAATGCTATAGATATCAGGTGCAAACTTAACTCAAACAAAACTGGGTAGTATAATTATTGTATTGTATTGTATTGTAAACACTTTATTGTACATAAAAACAATAAAACAAAGAAATTAAAGTAACATATTTGTACAAAGGCGAACTTATCCCTTTAAGGGATTTATAATAATGTTAGGGTGAGTGAAAGTTTGTACGGAACCCTTGGTGCGTGAGTCGGACTCGCACTTGGCTGGTTTTTTTTAATTGTCTGCGTTTTTAAAAATAGGAATATTAACCTAGTACGTGTTAAATGCATGAAAAATTTGGGATGCTGACAATAGGGTACATGCATGAAATTTATCGCTTTTCTTAACTAACAGCCGACAGTGAGGCTCCAAGCAGCGCGATACGCAGTCATGCTACGTCACGGTGATCGGATACGAGCAAATGATACAAGTGTGGACGCACCTTTAGGTGGGCTGGCGATCGCGTTAATTCACACCGTTCTAAAAGGACACTGCTGCCAATCCTACGGTAGGCTTAGACATAAATAGTTTAAGGACATACCCGGGTAGTGGTTAAATGCTCAATATAGGTTTGCCACAAACAAAGCCACGGGAAATCCTAATTTCTAATCAAGCATTGATTTAATCCTATAGCCGTCAATTCCTAATGGGATTCCGACATTTAGCCTACGATTTTCCTGTCATTTTCTACGGAGAGTTGTGGATTTCAAATTTGACGGCTAGCTCATAATCTTGAAGCCTTCGATAATTGAAGTAGTTAAACGCCATTATCAGTCAGATATAGGAGGAGGCGGGAGGCATAAAAGTATATTTTTTAGGCTGGTAATAAAGGTAAGCCCAGGGTATAAGTAGTATCCTATGGTTTTTTAAATGCTGTTAAAAAATAAACATGACACATCTTATTATAAAGTTGTAAAAATAAAATGTCTGTACATTGAAGATATTAAAAAAAGATAGTAACGAGCTATTTGGTCACTGAATCGATTTTTTATTTTTTGTATGTTTGTATGTGTCGTTGTGACTCCATCGCGCGAAATCGGCTTAATTCCCGGGTACCTGGGTATCCACAGATAGTTATAGAATACTTTTTACCCGATCACGCTGGAGAAAATCAAACCGTCGAAAAAACTGAAAAGCCAAAAATAGTAATCCTTTTTTTATTTAGGTAATTCACTTTCATCAATTTACTTACAAGTAACCGTTTTTCTAGCTCAGTCTATACAGTATATACAATTATCTTATTGTGGCATCGGTGCCATAAGGTCTACAATAATAATAAAATTTCAATTTTAAAAAAGTATTTTGGTAATGGGTCCTAAAATTTTTTATAAACTACCGGAAGATTGGCAAAATTTGACATTAAATAAATTTAAATATCTTTTATCCAAGTTGCTATTAGAAAAATGATATTATAGTGTTAGCGATTTTCTAAATGATGTTAACATAGCTGTATAAATATAAATAGCAGAAAATTGAATTGAACACTGACATTGTATTGAAAAATTGAAATTCGTAATTTTGACATCAAAATAATTGTACTTAAATTTTTATTATTTGTTATTATTATTTATTTTCATGTGACTTAATGCATGTTAAGTCTATCCAAAATTTGTACACCTGCATTTGTGGGTCAAGCATAGAGGATCATAACATTTAAAACATGTCACCTTACTTATCTGTACTGTACCTATGTTTTACAAATAAACGTATTCTGATACTGATTCTGAAAACTATGCGGTATATTAGGGTTTGATGTAAAAATGGCGTTGATTTAATATGTTATTTTTTTCTAAAATATTGAAAATTGTCGATTTTAGTAAGTTGTGACACGATGGAACCGACTACCTAAGCGGTCTACACAAAGACCTCACCATAAAGCATTAGTATTGAAACTGGTAATAAGGATTAATAAAGTATATGTACATGGTTTAAAATATTAAACCTTGTTTGTTCAAATCCCTGAGTGGTGATAAGGTCCGGTGTAATGCAGTGTCAATCAGTGTAAAACACATAGATGATGGACGGCTAAGCCTAGGATAAATTGTAGAACTTTGCTGGCCCATTGATAGGAGAAAAAATAATAAAGTAAAGCTTCTAATTGTAGTCAAAGCAATTCCTCGCTGGAACGCCCTTCTCAGTACCGACAAGCTCAGAGTAGATTCACTTTCAAGTTGCGCAAGAATCTCTTGGAAAATCATCACGATTAAGAGTTTGCATAGTAGTTTAGAGGCAAGCACGTATATGGTATGTGTATATGTATTATGTATATATATATATATATATCAAGGGTAACGTAATTCCATATAAGTTTCACTAATCGGCCAATAATTTTAACATAAATAAGTTAGAATTAGAGAAACATATAAATTTGATAGGTTTATAAAAGTGTCACAGTCATTTGCGCCTAATCTGAAAGGTAAGTAGCACTTTAATCTGGTTTCCTACGGGACAGGCATTGCCTATACTATAGGCCCTATAGTGTAGGAGCTAGCGCAGCGATCGGACTGGCATTACATGTATCTTGCAGATTCAATTTATAATTATAGATTTAAGTGATATGTATTTTTGAATTTGTAATGATTAATAAAAATGTTATTATATATATATATATATATATATATATATATATATATCGTTGTTTGTATTGTATATAATTTGGGTGTCTCGTCCTTGTAATTATTAATTTGTACAATCTTGATACCGATATCCCGCACCAATAATTTATCTGTTTAGCTGATTGGTTGACTGGCAGAGAATGCTTTTATGCCATTAAGTCTGCCATTTGTACATTCTTATCAGTGGGTTTGTGTATAAGTATGTAGTTGGAGGGTGGATGCCGGTTCGTCAACATATCCTGCATCTCCTGATGATGCCTCGTGGAGAGGCGAAACACGTGTCGAGGATTATACTGTCTGGTGGTGGTTTGTTGTATTTGCATGCGTATTTTTTTGTGGAAACTCCTAGGATTAACTATTGATGAAAATTTAGATTGGAAATCGCAATTAGATAATGTGACCAACAAAATTAATAAATACGTTTATGCCCTTAGGCAAATCAGTAGAGTAACTAACCTTGATCCAGCCATTTTCTGCTACCATGCCTATGTAGAGTCAGTGTTACGCTATGGGCTTATAATGTGTGGCAATAGTACTAAGAGCGATAGAGCATTTATTGCTTAAAAAAATGCATTAGAGCAATGTTTGAGATGCGGCCTACCGAATCTTGTAGACCACTATTCAAAGAGCTTGGCTTATTACCACTTCCAGCCCTTTATATATATAAAGTATGCATGTTCGTCCACCAACATAAATATTTATTTAAAAAGGCTTGTGACAGTTTTCCACGTTCTTGCCGAGGCCCCGATAGATTGTTGCCTGATGACCGTTCTAGATCAGCAAAACACAAGAAGGGTGTTCTGCCTTTTCGCAGAACTATTTTTGGCCGAATTTCATTTACCAACTAACGTTTCGCCGACTTTTTACTTTGACAACTCACGATTACCAAATTTTTGTATGACAACTTTTCACTTGGCAGAATTATTGTAAAGCAGATTATTATTATGCCTCTAAACTTTTGGCAGACTAATCATTAGTCAAATCTTTCACTTGGTCGAACAACTTTTGGACGATTAACGTTTCGTTGATGGAACAGATCCCTTTTCATACATTAGGCAAGTTACAAATAAGAAAAAGATACATACCAATGCTTACATATTTTTTGGTTGGTCGAAAATCTGGCAAGGAAGAGTAACTGCGACAAAATGGAATATGGGTCAAAACCCAAAAACTGTAGGTTAGGTTAGGTTTGTTTTATGACCATGGATAGCGGAGCGAGCGAAGCGAGCGGAACGTCAGATTGCTTGCTTGCATGAAGGAACGGAGTTGCTAAACGAAACGCTACTCAATAAAACATTTGGTAAACAATAAACAACTAAGTGTATATTATGCCAACTAAAACATTCTGCTACATGAAAGGTGGCATTTTAAAAATTTACGTAATAAAACACAGACCAAAAGTTAAGTTGGTAATGGTGAGGTTGGCAAATAATAAGTTGGCAATTGATAAGTTGGGAAATGAAAGGTCGGCGACATAAAATTCCGCGAAACGGGAGTTGGGAAGTGATAATCGGCGTAACAATTTTCTGCGAAAAATAAGAGAACCCACAAGAAGAGCTGCCTGACTGTGTATCAAAATATACAACAAAATAACTTGTGAATTCAAATATATGAATATTAAAATATTTCTAAAACAACTATATAAATGGATTAATAGCAATATTATTATAGTATTGATGAATTCTTTGACATGATATAAAAATATTTTAATATAATTATGGTTAGTAAATAATATAAGTAGCATAGTAAGTGATAATAAATTTAAATTAATATTGAAATACAATTAAACTGCTACCTAGCCGATTAAGATTATGTTGTCACATATATTATTTTGGCATACCAATTATGGTTAAACACCTGAACCTACCAACACTTTATTTACATCGAAGTGAATGTAACCCATGGCAATGTTTATTGGACATAAATGATGATTATGACTATGATTATTATGCGCACGTGAGCACAATTTATTGTCACATCTAACCTAGAAACTATTTCGTGGAAAATAAAAGGAAGTGGAATCCATCCATCTAATATGGAATATCGCAAAGTAACTCCAGCAGGACTATGATGGTCGCGTTTATCACGCGATAAATGATATGATAACGCGCCTGTCACTCTCGCACTCACATACGTGTCAGAAGGTGACGGCAGCTATGTCACTTATTTATCGCGTGACAAACGCAACCATCATAGGCCCGCTGAATCGATCAATTATTGTGGGTACGTGTCAAATCTTGCAAGTCAAATTTCACCAACTTCCCAGAGTCCAATCGAAATGAAACTTTGTACAATTGTTAAAGTCAGATGACAATGCAATATTATGGTGCCATCGAGCTGGTCTGATTATGAGAAAGCCCTCCCCTCTTCAGTGGCATGCACAGGGTTTGCATGCAGTTCGTTCAGGGCTTCAGGGTAGGCATTTTCCCTGTGCCTATATGTAGACACATTTGTTCAGGGCTTCAGAGTAGGCAGGTTCTCTGTGCCTATACGGAGCCACGTTCCTTCAGGGCTTCAGGGTAGGCAGTTTATCCGTGCCTATATGGAGCCCTGGTCGTTCAGGGCTTCAGGTTAGGCAGTTTCTCTTTGCCTACATGGAGCCACGTTTGTTCAGGGCTTCAAGGTAGGCAGTTTCTCTGTGCCTATATGGAGCCACGTTGGTTCAGGGCTTCAGGGTAGGCAGTTTCTCTGTGCCTATATGGAGCCGTGGTCGTTCAGGGTACGCAGTGCCTTTGTGTCTTCATGGACCGCACGCTACTGCCCCTCTTTTCCGCCACTCATCTCTATTGAGCGCGTACCCCCACCAGGCCTTGCAAGTTACGTCCAAATCCCCCACGATCTCCTTTTCGGTCTGCCCCGGTTCCGGTAGCCATTTTGGGGGATCCACTCCATAGTTACCAGAGTTACCTTGGCCCACCATTTTCAATTCATTCGGCATAAATGCCCTGCCCAATGCCATTTGAGTCTGGCTGCTTTTACACCCACGTCCGCGATACCAGTTCCTAAAGCTTATCGAAATTATATTTCTGTTCCATCGTTCCTACTTACGAACGTGGGCTTTAAAACTTTAAATGCACTTTCTATAGCTCAGGAATGAAAAGCAATTTGTATTACGAGTGTTCCCCACAAGGCACGTATGGTTTCTTTTGAAACTTTGATTACCCGTATGTTGTTTATTCTTGAGTGCATTCGCGTCTTCTCTTATGGAGCATTTATAAAAAATATGAATTTAAACTTACACGATCTTCACTCATTATCACAACACAACAAAACGGGGTTTAATCACGTATAAATATATTTATTTTATTATCTTTCGTTGGTAATTCTTCTACGTTTGGGACATCGCGTTACGTCCATGGTCTCGAAGGCACTGGAGAGGCGGGTATCAACATCTATCATATATTTATACGCGATTAAGCCCCGTTTTGTTGTGATGTGATAATTTCTAAAGAAATGTTGTACACAAATTTGTATAGGCACGTTATTTGTCACAAAAGTCGTTAAATTTTGTTATTTGTTACCAATTTTTTTAATGACATATAATACCAAACAATAATTGTTTATTGTACAACTTACAAAACAGTACAAATGAAAATATATAAGTACATTGAAGGAGAGGTATGCAACATGCCAGTGGCGTGCGGTCCATATAGGCACAAAGGCACCGCTTACCCTGAACGACCATGGCTCCATACAGGCACAGAGAAACTGCCTACACTAAAGCCCTGAACGACCATGACTCCATACAGGCACAAAGAAACTGCCTACACTAAAGTTCCATATAGGCACAAAGGCACTGACTACCCTGAACGACCATGGCTCCATACGGGCACAGAGAAACTGCCTACACTAAAGCCCTGAACGACCATCGTTCCATATAGGCACAAAGGCACTGACTACCCTGAACCACTATGGCTCCATGCAGGCACAGAGAAACTGCCTGCATTAAAGCCCTGAACGACCATGGCTCTATACGGGCGCAGAAAAACTGCCTACACTAAAGCCGTGAACGACCATGGCTCCATATAGGCACAAAGGCACTGCCTACCCTGAACGACCATGGCTACATACAGGCACAGAGAAACTGCCTACACTAAAGCCCTCAACGACCATGGCTCCATATAGTCACAAAGGCACTGCCTACTCTAAACGACCATGGCTCCATACAGGCACAGACAAACTGACTACACTAAAGTCCTGAACGACCATGGCTCCATACAGGCACAGAGAAACTGCCTACCCTGAACCCCTGAACGACCATGGCTCCATACAGGCACAGAGAAACTGCCTACCCTGAACCCCTGAACGACCATGGCTCCATAAAGGCACAAAAAAACTGCCTGCCTTGGCAAAAAACCTGTACTCGCCCCTGCAGTCTTATTGCTAAACAATTCACCTTTTTGAAATATTTAGAACCATTTTTTTTCTTAACAAAATAATATTTATTTGTATTAAACAGATATATTTATTAAATTTATTCTATTACTAATCATTGGCTGATTGGCGAATTAGCCTTTGCCTTGCCTCATAGCTTTTGCGCGTGCATAGACAATGCACCGTGCGCGCGTCGTTGCGATTTGATTTGCCATATTTACAAATACCTAATACATTATATTTTCTAAGTACGAAAATATGAACTCTGCCGATTAAGATGAAAAGTGCCGAGCGGTAAACTCCAGTAGGTAATCGTATTGTACAACGCATGGCGACTGGTTTCGCGAACTTTAATTACATACCCGTATATATTCGTAGGTGCATGTAGAGTTGTTTTTGCGACTTCTGTTGTTGTTAAGAAACTAGTAGGCGCCCGCAACTTCGTTCTCGGAGGAGCAAAAGTCATAATCATAACCCCTCTTTTTTGACCGACTTCCAAAAAAAGGAGGAGGTTCTCAATTCGACGGAATGTTTTTTTTTTTTTTTTATGGATGTTCACCGATTACTCAGACTATTTGACCGATTTCAATTTTTTTTTTGTTTTTTAGAAGGTACTTTCTAGTTGGTCCCATTTAATTTTGGTGAAGATCTGATTGGAATCCATGAGGTATTGAAGGAACTCCTCAAATATTGTACGCATACATATAGCGATTTTGGTATTATAAGAAACATAATAAGCATTTGCATTCAGAAAGTTTAAATTGGTGAAGTTGAACTGATGCAGAAGACCACAGAATGCCATCGGAACTCCTCAATGATAAATGATTTACGGGTGGCGACAAAATATCTTGATTAATTTAGCTAAGCAACTTCATAGTCACAAATTTAAATGTTTAAGATGAGAATGGTACCATCGAATTCATTTGATGATGGAGCCGGAAGGTAGGCACCAGATCTATGTAATAAAATAATGTATCCTAGCCGTGTTTGGGCTTGTTCGAATCGTCACGAGATACACTTTTAAGTAACGATTAACTAAAAAGTGTAAAATAAATAAACTTTTAAACAAAAAAATAAAACCGACTCCAAAAAAACTAAAAAGTAAAAAATAATGCCATAATTCAGTTTCTTCAAATTACTTACAAGTAACCGTTTGTATACTCAATCTATACAGTATATACAATTCATGTTATTTTGGAGTCGGTGCCATCGTGTCACAACTTACTAAAATCGTCAATTTTCAATATTTTACACATTCTTTATATGGCACCGACGCCAAAATAAGATTAATTGTATATACTGTATAGATTGAGTATACAAACGGTTACTTGTAAGTAATTTGAAGAAACTGAATTATGGCGTTATTTTTTACTTTTTAGTTTTTATCGACAGCATATAAAGAGTATCCTATAACCATCTGGAGATACCCAGATACTCGTGTACCAAAAATAGTTGAAATCCGTTTAGCCGATTTGGCGTAATGAAACTGCAACGACGACGCACATTTTTTAAATCAGTGACCTCCAAATAGTCCGTTACAATATATTTTTATAATATGTCCAATGTACAGACATTTCATTTTACAACTTGATAATAGTATAGATGATACCAACGTACAAAGAGAAATTTATCGTACACTAGAAAGTAGACATGTTCGCGAAGGTGAAATGTTATAACCCTCTTTTCAGCGTAATCGGGTAGAAATAATCCTATATCATTAGTTTGGGCCATCACAGCGGGACACCTTGGAAGAGATGGCCAAATGCGATTAATTTACATACATTTCATTTTTACAACTTTATAATAGTATCGATTTATTTTTTACATATCAACGCCATAGTTACTAGTCGGTTTTTAAATATTTTAAATGATTACCCAAGTGTTTCCTAATTTAAATTTAAATATTATATGCAATCAGCCCTGTACGAGTATACAGTTTCTATTTGATTCCCTTTAATTTTTACTGGATTAGGTACCCGTCAATACGAACAACTCTTCCTATGGCGAGAAAAGAAAAACCCGCTGGCTATGTGTTAGTAGTTTAGTAGCCAAAATGTACGGAATGCCAGATTTTCTTTCAGGTCTGCGGGCGACGGGTGGAAAGACAGCGGGGGAGAGTAGGAAGTGTGCGCGTGGCAGAGCGTCGTGCTCCGCCGTCTGCGGGCGACCGGGAGAAAGACAGCGGGGGAGATTAAGAAGTGTGCGCGTGGCAGGGCGTCGTGCTCAACCGTCTGCGGGCGACCGGGAGAAAGACAGCGGGGGAGATTAAGAAGTGTGCGCGTGGCAGGGCGTCGTGCTCCGCCGTCTGCGGGCGACCGGGAGAAAGACAGCGGGGGAGATTAAGAAGTGTGCGCGTGCCAGGGCGTCGTGCTCCGCCGTCTGCGGGCGACCGGGAGAAAGACAGCGGGGGAGAGTAAGAAGTGTGCGCGTGGCAGGGCGTCGTGCTCCGCCGTCTGCGGGCGACCGGGAGAAAGACAGCGGGGGACAGTAAGAAGTGTGCGCGTGGCAGGGCGTCGTGCTCCTCCGTCTGTGGGTGACCGAGAGAAAGACAGCGGGGGAGAGTAAGAAGTGTGCGCGTGGCAGGGCGTCGTGCTCCGCTGCGCGCACACTTCATACTCGCCCCCGTTGTCTTTCCCTCCGTCGCCCGCAGGCCATGGTAGTGTCTCGAAATAACTTGTCAAGCTATAATTCACTACTTTCATCACCATTAGTACTCTATGCGGCTTTGCGTGTAATCATTCACATAGGCTCTGATGCCGACACCTATTTATGTTAGTTTGCTAATTAATTATAATACCATCGTTAAATTTATTCCGTTATTATAAATCTACAATAAAACCTTATACTGCATCCGCAAAAGTGCCCGTTCCTGGAAACTGGGGAAATATTTTGTATAAAATGTATTTAACCCTACACAAAGGGGGTACAAGTGTGGCGTATTTAACTGAAGCAATAACAGGACATGCCTTATTAAAAAAGTCGAATGACCAAGGCATATTATACGGTAGAGGACTATTTAGCACGTTTGCTGACAGTACGTCACGAGGCGACAAATTCAAATGTAGCGATATGACAGTACGTCGGTGGACGTACCTACCCATTTTAAAGGTGCGTCCACATTTGTATCATTTGCCCGTATCAGATCATCGTCGCGTGGCATGATCGCGTGTCACGATCACGCGTTTGGACGTTACGCCGATCGGATCGCTCGAAATCCATTTTTCTACGCGTATCGCGCGATACGCAGTCATGCCACGCCACGGTGATCGGATACGAGCAACTGATACAAGTGTGGACGTACCTTAAGATTATGGGCAGTACGTCAGCTGCCGATAGTTCTTCATATAAATACTATGACGTGTTCACTGTCATATTGTAAGCAATCTTATATTTCCTACTGCCGTATCAAGGGTATATTTTGTTAAGCCTATTCCTGTCCCTTACACACACACGTAAACCATGTGCATTTGAGTACTACGTCGAACGGCGTGTGCGCACGCTTCATTTCTTATACAATTAGTGCTATCAGTGTCATTTTGAGAACAACTACGAAGTGTTATTGCAAAAATCGTAAGTAAAATATACATAATTGTTTATATCTTTTAATTTACCTTTTTTTTGTCATTCTCGAATGCCTAGCACCTTTAGCACAGCTGTGATACGTGACTCTTTCGCGCGACAAAGATCGTATGTCTCTTTCCTTTCAATACAATACGAGAAAGACGGGTGATGCTATGTCGCGCCACAAGCGTAGTCGCGGACAGTTGTGTTAGACCGGCAGGAGTGGCCAAGTACCGGGCACAACATCTCGGAACTCCGAGGTCACACCCAAAAGCTATCGGCAAAGTCCAAGAAAACTGTATAACATAGTTTCGAATACGAACGAACTCTCGGAATAGCATGCTATCGAATGTTCGTTGGTTCGACTGTTACTGGATCGAATATTTGCTGGGTCGAAAAGCGTAGAAACAATTAAATCGTCAAATAGAAATTGAGGTTTCGATTTTCATCCCACAGACGTTCAGTCACACGAATGTTGTTGGCTCGACTGTTACTGGATGGAATATTCGCTACGTCAAAAAGCGTAGAAATAATCAATCTTCAAATAGAAATTTAGGTTTCGAGTTTCATCCCACAGACGATCTCTGATACGAATGTTTGTTAGCTCGACTGTTACTGGATGGAATATTCGCTGTGTCGAAAAGCGAAGAAACAATAAATCATCAAATAGAAATTGAAATTGAGGTTTCAATTTTCATCTCATAGACAATCTCTGACACGAATGTTTGTAGGCTCGACTGTTACTGGATCGAATATTCGCTGGGTCGAAAAGCGTAGAAACATTAAATCGTCAAATCGAAGTAGGGAATATGCATATATTTTTAATTTTTCAGGTTTCCGTACCTTAATCGGAAAAACGGAATCCTTATAGAATCACTTTGTCGTCCGTCTGTCCGTCTGTCTGTCAAGACCCTTTATCTCGAGAACGCGTGAAAGTATCGAGTTGAAATTAACACCATATACTCAGGTCTACATTCCCTTGAAGCTGTGAAAAATCAAACTTCTACATTCACGTAAAGAAAAGATACGGCCATTTATGCCGCAAAAAACGTATATTTCGACACTCTTAAGGGAATCAAAGTGATAGGGTACTTTCCGTTGACATAGAACTATGAAATTTGGCAAATAATATTGTGACATACTATAATGACAAACAATACATTGAAAACTACACATTTGTAATTAAATCATTAAAGTATAGTCTTTTTCAACATTGGACAGCCCGGTTGCGTTAAGTTTGCACTTAACTCCACCGGAACCGGGTAATATAATAATGTTAGGGTAAGTGAAAGTTTGTACAGAACCCTCGGTGCGCGAGTCCGACTCGCACTTGGCCGGTTTTTTTCGAAACCTCACAACTACCTTGTATTGTACTATCCTTGTAAAAGCATAAACTCACTACTACCTTTTGACAATGTATAGAAAAAGAACTAAGAGTTGTATATCACGAAAAAAACGTCGTGGAAAACATCTTTTAGGTGTGGTTACCGAACCCTTTAATTAATAAATATATCTTTTATAAATATAATATATTAATAATAAAAATATAATGGTAATAGGAAGCTACTTATCCGCAACTCGACGTCTTATAGATTTAGGTAAATGGGCATTCTTATTTAAAATTGTACGGTAAGATGAAACTTACAATATATTACTCGATACCTCCTCGCGTTCTTGAGATCAAGGGTCTTGACAGACAGACAGACAGAGGGACGGACAGACGGATAACAAAGTGACCTTATAAGGGTTCTGTTTTTTCCGATTGAGGTACGGAACCCTGAAAATGTAATGATTACTATCACAGCACTCGATGATCAAATTTGAGTTTTTAGTCATTCAAAAATCGTTAAAAAGTACTACTTAAATTAATTGTAACTCGATGCTATTTTTGAAACAAAATTTAAGGTTAGGTTAGGAGAGTACTTTATTATATATACTTATATCACAAAATGATCAAATCTCACCCATAAACGTAAACCCGAACACTTAACAACTTCGCAAAAGATGAAATTACTAAACTTTCAATCTTTAATCTCCCGTTAAACGGCAACTTACCTAGTCAGAGTTCACAGTTGCGATTAATTAACTTTATTAAAGATAGCAATTGCCCGCGACTTGGCCCGTTTAAAATTCGAATTAAAAAATATATCCTCAGCACCTCTACGTCCGTAATAGTAGATTGTTTGACAAGGGGCTATAATAAGCCTTTATGACACGAAGTGATTATTAAGACAAATATGTCTGAGTGTCATAATGGCTTTTAGCCACGTGTTATATACTCTGCTTTTCACTTCGACTGCGAGAAAATAATAAAGACTTAACATTAAAATTGTATATTTCATGAAAAACTAAAAGTACAGTTTGAGCAATTCTATCAGAAAGTTCGGCCAATCTGATCAGGTTGGTTTGTTTGTTTTTAATTATTTGTAAGGAGTATGTAGCTGGCCGCAAGTTTTTTTTTTCAGTGTCATAGAAATTTGTATGGGATTACCTGGCTTTCTTTTAAACCCTAGGGGCTAAATGTACTATTTTAGTCTCGCTTCGCGAAGCTAATATGACGTACTTTATGAGCAGGAGAAGTGAAAAAGAAAATAATCTTTGTTTCTAATTTGTATGAAGATTAGTCAATTTGCGATGCAGAATTCAAATTGTACCCGTACAAATTGCGGCCAAAAGCTAAAATGTTCACTCCCACCTTAATTTTCTTACAAGTTCATTTCCGCAAATTAAAATTCAACAATCATGATTCAATAAAATTAAATCTATTCAGACATAGCGCCAAAAACACAACAAAATCTGAAGTAGAAGTAAAGTAAAAATCATTTTTTTCCATGCAAGTGTGTACTTGTTACGCATATGATTAAATGACAAAAGTCCCGGTTTAAAAAAAATATTTGTTAAAAAATGTCGCTCTGTGTGAGGACAATGCGACATTTTTTAGATTATCGTAATCTGTTACAAAAATTGCCAAGTCGGGAAGCCCCTTAACGAATACCTTAAAGGTGCGTCCACATTTGTATCATTTGCCCGTATCAGATATCAGATCATCGTCGCGTGGCATGATCGCGTGTCACGATCACGCGTTTGGACGTTGCGCCGATCGGATCGCTAGAAATCCATTTTGCTACGCGTATCACACAATTATATCGGACGAGTACGGCATGATCGGCGCGCCGACAGTAAGCGTCCAAGCAGCGCGATACGCAGTCATGCCACGGCACGGTGATCGGATACGAGCAAATGATAGGAGTGTGGACGCAGCTAAAATAGTACTTATTATTAGGCTAGTTTGTGCCAATGTATTGTATGTACGTTCCTCTGAATTTTTAAAACCACTGAATGGATTTCAACGAAATTTCCAGTAATGTTGTTTAGACATCAGAATAACATAGGCTATAAATTGCGTTAAAGTCGTAAGGACTAGATTGCAGAATGGCTAAGTAAGCACAAAGTCAAATCTGCATGAAGTCTTAGTTATAAAATGCCCAACCGTGTAAAATATCATTATATTACAATATATATCGAGGACAACAGCTAGCTATTAATAATTAAGAAAATCCAGTTTTTGTAACGCAAAAATTAAGTTTAATCAAAGAATATTTATCAAAGTTTGAGCCATATGAAGATCGCGAGGCGCGGCTTCAAACGCGTACTAAGAATTTAAAGCTAAAAATTGCTGTGTCCAGATACCAAGCAGTCAAGTTTTTTAATAGGTTGCCAACAGAATTAAAAATCCTTACGAGCTATCAAATTTTTAACTTTAAACTAAGGTTTTTTGTGTTGAGAGGGTGTTTTTATAACGTGAATGAGAAATTTTTAATGATTTTTAGATATAAGAATTAGAATTAAGTGAGATATTAAATTACTTTTGTACCACTGTTTTGCCCTAGACCTAAGTTTAAATTTTATTTCAAACACAATATTTGTACTGTTAATGAATAAATGCTATATACCTATCTAATACAATTAGAACATATTACTTACTTAAATCATCGTAGAAGAATCGGAAAATGAACTACTAAGTCTTTAAAGTATTTTTTTTTATTAACGTACAATTTCGTACATTTTCTAAATGTTACTTTGATTTCTGTACGGTGCCATGTCACCGCTAAAATGTAGGACACACCACGTCACATTTTTTAACATATATAGTCATTTATAAGCCTTACGTTTATTTGTTAAAACAGCATTTTCCTGAGGTTTGCTCTTTATCAAACCGTCAAGAGTGCAGAATGGTTTAAAAACAACTTTCCCGCAAGTTTCATTCAGCTTTCTATAACATTGTATTCATCTCGATTGAGTTCTAATATCAAATATCTGCGTTTATCAAGTAATTGCGGACTTTATAATGAAAAACTTACTTTACTAGTTAAGACAAGTACAAAATTATTTATTGCGTAAAAACACGCCCTGTATGCACAAAATAGGGTAGTTTCCTGGGTGAAAAAATACATTATTCTAATTACTGACGTTAGTTACATTATCAGTATTTTTTCTTTTGTCAATCAATAAAAAAAACCGGCCAAGTGCGAGTCGGACTCGCGCACTGAGGGTTCCGTACAATTTTTTACTTACCCTAACTTTAATCCCCCGTACCGGTTGATTACTATGGCAGGCGGACGCGAACCTACATAACACCACGAATATTTAATACGATTTTCCCAGAGACCGAATGTGCAGTCAAAATGTCTTTAAAGTCAGGTTAAAAAAGTTGCTATTAGATACTTTGAATACGAGCACAACATAATTTACCCTAACTAAAGTTATATTAGTAAGTTTATCTATGTATAAAAATATAAATAAATATGTATATCATTGTTTAGTTTATAACTGATAACCCCGGTATTGCACTATCACCTACTCATGTGAGGTGATGGTGTAATAGCAAGGTTGAGTACATTTAAACATAAATGGAAAGTGAGTGCTATAATCGCCCATAAACGCATGTTTGGCGATTTATCTGTATGAAATGTACCATAATATTTATTCTGAGATAAATAAATTAAAAAAAAGTTAAGTTTGCACCTGATATCTATAGCATTGCATACAAATCAGGTGCAAACTTAACGCAACCGGGTTGCTCAAATAGGTTTTTTGCGAATAAAAAAAAAAATAGCTAGTTAGAGACATGGCTATAATTTTCGTGTAATATTTATATTTATTAATACAAATTGTCAGAATTTCAAAATTTTTGATCGGTAAACTTCTGAGATAAACGAGGGAATGGTGATTTTTTTCACATTTTCCTTAATAAAACAAAAATTAATCACAATAAAAAAAATAAAAAGATTGTTTGTAAATGTGCAGGTCAAGTCCTTTCATATGATACTCCATTTGACACATTACCTAAATTTTTATTTTTACCCCCAATCATATTCGTCGTTTTTTTAGAAAATAAAAAAATATTTTTAAATATTTCCTCTGCAATACACGTGGGCTGATCATGTTTATAAATATTCCAAATTTCAAATAGTTAGCATAAGTAGTTTTTGAGATATGGCGTTTTAATAGTCGGACAGACAGACAGACAGACGGACAGACAGACAGACAGACAGACAGACAGACAGAGTCGCACCAAAAGGGTTCCTTTTGTACCTTTTTGGTACGGAACCCTAAAAGACAAAGATAAAGCGCGTCACTACTAACTAAGGCACAATAGCTAGAATCCGTCCGAGTTAAGTATGCACCGCTCTTGTGTGATATGTCGCCCATACTAGATGCATACTTGTCTCAACCGTCTAATAGAACCAACTCAAGTTATCTGTTAATTTCTATACTTACACGCACGCTTAGTGGCATTAATTATTAGTTGATATTGTTAATATAAGTTTCGTAGTGGTTGTTAAAGTGTAATATAACGCATAAAAACGAGGCTGGTGAATCCTGTTCCACCATGATACAGTTTATAAACTAGTACGGGGAACAGTAGACGCTTACTCTCGCTCATTACATAACTGATCTGCGCAGTGCCTAACACCAAATGTTATATTTAATAAGTTACTACCGATACAAAATGTAACTAGTTACAACCTTTTACGATACTCAATAAAGTTATGTTTATGCTTATTTTTATGTCAATGTTTGGGAGTGGGGGCGCATGACGAAAAACGTCACGGGGAGCTTTAACGGGCTATATTTTCATAATTTTTTATTTGATTAACGAAAGAAAATATACGTGTACAGAATTTTCTGATAATCTAACTGACGGGCTGATTATACTTTTTTAGGACATAAGCCTGCCTGTGTTGGGAGGTACCGCTCTTCCTTATATAACATGAGGTTTTGAAAATTCATCTCTCATAAAAATTACAATTATAATTATAGAAATCTGTGTGTGTGTGTGTGTGTGTGTGACACAGCAGTAGAAGACAGTAGAATGAATGGGTTTTAGTACGTTTATCGTTAAAACGCCTCAAGCAATTACTAATTGTAATTACAGTGATGGAAAATATGGTAGCAGTATTGGTGCAGTGATCATAATATTGCGCTCTAGATGTGGAGAATGCCAATTTAAACGCTTAAACATAGTTAATATTGTCAACAGTAATCCTAATCCATAATTTCGGTGGAAAATTGCCAAACCTATGCACTCTAGCATAATCGCTGCACTGAAAATGCTACCAGATTTAGAATCAATGCTATTTAAACACTGCTTAGTTTTAAAACTTCACTAAATTTTGCATTTTTGTACGTTGTACCCCATGGTTAAATCCAAGGTTAAGTCCAAAAAATAAAAATAAAAACATTATTAATTATTATATTATATTCAACAGGTAAAATTTGTGCTAATGCGTTTTCTTTATTTTACTAAGCCGTAGCATTATGATATTAAAAAAAAACGCCTGAAAGCGTAGTTATTTGGCTGCGATAAATAAACTACAGATTTAACAGATATATAGTAACTTTGAGTAAAACCTGAAACACAGATTATCAAAATCCACAAATTTTACAATTCAATATTTTGTCGTAGCAAAATTTCGTCTAAAAATAATAAAAACGAGGCTAAAATGTATCAAAAATTAATACACACTCAATAAAACCAGGTTCAACATAATTTACACATAAACCTATATTAATTCAGCGAAGTTATTAATATTTTTTACAGTAACATCGTGGTGATTTGTAGTAACAGAGTTTTGTGCGGATAATTTCTATGGATGAATTAAAAAAATATTATCTGCAGCAAATTTTGAAAATTTTCAAAAAGTATAAATTTTTTTATTATAAAAAATCGTCTGGTACCTAGCTGATAAGTTAATTATCGGCTTTTTTACAGTCGATTTTAGAAACAACTATAATATATTAAAAAAATGTATATCCACCATTATCTAAAACTACAAAAACGTACCTTTTCAAGAGTTGTCGAGTGGTCGAGTTAACTCGTGAGGCTTGGGGCACGGGCGCGAGTGAGCCGTCGGTCGGCGCGCAGGCCTTATAGCGGCCCGCCGTAACAGGTGGGCGGAGCGCACAGGGAGGGCGTGGAGTCGCCAACACGCTTCTATTTTTTTCTGAGTATTTTTTATACAAATCTTAATGAAAAGACTAAAAAACTGAGAACGATGTCTAAAATGTATAAGAAAGAAAGAATTGTGAAAGGAAAAAGGAAACTGGAAAGAAAGCAAGAATAATAAGTAAAATTATTAACAACACACGGACAATCTTAGAGAAATCGACCTAATCCCATATACTAGGCGATGATATACATAATATATGTAGATGTGCTCTTCAATGAAATCACCGTTTCCCAACAAAAAGAAGTATAATTTCCAAAACCTAGGAATATAACAATTAAATTAGCAAAAAGTAAGCGAGATCACCAAAGTTAACTTCTTATCTCAACTTCTACCAGTAGTCATTCATCCGTTGTCCCATTCCTTCAGTCGCTCATTCCATACGTCATATTCACTCTTACATTCAATCAGCTGTCAATCAGTAACGAACAGTAATTCCTACATTTATAGAGAAATTATAATACATAAATACATAGAAAACATCCGAGAGCCAGGAACAAGCATTCGTGCTCATCACACAAATACTTGCCCTGGCCGCGATTCGAAGACTTCCGGGACTGCCAGCTGTAGGCCGTTCTACAATCTACTGATCCAAACGTCGAATAACGAAAAAAAGAGAGAGAGTTAGAAAAATCTTCCACCAATGCCAATTGTAGGTTAGGTTAGGTTAGTCATCTAAGTGACAGTTTTATACAATTATAAAATTAGTACAAAAACTTACCTTGTCGACTTATAGCGGCTTCCGGTAAAATGTGGTTTTTAGTCAGGCAGCGCTGGCACCCCATGACGTTTCCGTAAGTTTCTGGACTATGCTGTTTCTAGTCTTCAGTTTTTAAGACAATTCAACACAATACGTTTTAAACACTATTCGTTTATTTATTATTACATAAATCATCATGTTCATGTTCATGTTCGTGTTCATCTTCATCTTCATCTTCATCTTCATCTTCATCTTCATCTTCATCTTCATCTTCATCTTCATCTTCATCTTCATCTTCATCTTCATATTCATCTTCATCTTCATCTTCATCCTCATCCTAATCCTCATCCCATAACGTGGAAGAGGGATAGATGCGTCACAAGCCGAACGCTCGGCTCATTCTCACGAGTGGGCTCGTGACAATTTTTCCTGCGTGCAGTCGGCGTCCATCGATCTATAAGACGTCAAAAACACTTTTCTTTAGGTTCTAAGAGCGATTCCACTCATTTTCCAAGCCGCGATTGCTGGTATCACGGCGCATCGTGCGTACAGCCCTTTAATTGCCTGCTCGATTCCCGCCGTCTATTGCACGGAACACGGGAGCATGTTCAAAAAGTCATGAGACCGAGTGTTGATGTTAAGAAGAAGATCAAAGACAAAGATCAATCTTTAATATACAATAGGTTATTTAACAACTTTTTTCTATGGTATATTATTATAGAAAGGATCTCTCAATAGTAAAAATATTGGTGAATAAATTACTTCAATCGCATAAAAACTCCCCGATATACAACAGTGTTAAATTCACATGTTCGGACTTTCCCAAAAAACGCTTCACACTAGAGTCAGCTTAGTGACGTCACACAGTTATACCCTGTCCGGGTAAATTAAGAACTTTGTTCTGCAGCTATGTTGAAACTTGCGTTTATCGAAACAGTTTCACAACAAAAGTAACCATGCATTTTATGGGTTATTCAATGGTATTTATTAGTTACAAGAAAATGCCCGCAACTTCGTCAGCGGGGGAGAAAAAAATCATGAGGCTCTTTTTTTTCTTCAGCGTAGTCGAGTAAAAAGTATCCTATAACCATCTGGGGATGCCAAGCTGCCCGTGTGCCACAAATAGTTGAAATCCGTTTAGCCGATTTGGCGTGATGAAGTCACAATGGCAACTTACAAAAAATCTGAAAAATATTTTGTTCGATTCCCTGACCTCCAAATAGTCCGTTACCTTTTTTTAAATAAGGTGGGTGGACCATGGAAGGCCACTGTAACGAATAAACAGTTTTTATTAGGTCATTTCCTGGATAAATGAAAGAAACAACGTATTAAATAACACTTTGTGTTATTGTGTAACATATAAATTACTTTTTTTATCCTAGATGCAATCACTATTTATTAAACTTAACTTTTATTAAGCTCTTCCAAACGGCCTTGCAAGGAACAGGGCTCCATACAAGGCCAAGATTATCAGTCGTTCAACTTAAAACTAGAGTTGTAATAATCAAAATATCCGCTTTTACTAAAACACCGTAAAAAGCTCTTTCATTTAAACGAAACATTAACAATTAACTAGTCCGGGAAATCCCGCATTCAATAAAATCGGCCAAGTGCGAGTTGGAATCACGCACCGAGGGTTCCGTTCAAAATATACGCTACAAACGGCCGTAACTATGAAAATCCAGTGTTAGCAGAGCCGTACTCCTAAGCAAAATACGCAGTGTTCGATCATTTTAGGTTGGTTACAGACATAGACAGACAGACATAATATTATACTGTTTTTAGTATTTGTTGTTATAGCGGCAACAGAAATGCATCATCTGCAATTTCAACTGTCTAGCTGCCACGATTCATAAGATACAGCCTGGTGACAGACGGACAAACAGACGGACGGACAGGGGAGTCTCAGTAATAGGGTCCCGTTTTACCCTTTGGGCATGGAACCCTAAAAATCTAATCATTATTTTTAGTGGTAATAACTACTCTTAATTAAGTCCTAACGCGAAGTTTTGGTAAATAAGTAGTACCTATTCCGATCTCTAGTAATTAATAGAAGTACCTACGTTTCAAGATAACATGGTTTTGGAAATAGCCCAGTACAGCAAAGGGCGGTCAGATTAATTATGAAATAATAGTTATAATAGCGATCCTTTGGAAATGTTAACAAGGCATAGGTATGTTACAAAGTTATAACATCGGTCCAGGACTCGAAAAGTAATTAAATTGGGATGTAGGTAACAAAAGTTTAACACACATTTGTCCATTACGGCTTACGGGATTGTTTTTTTTTTATAATAGATCGTTATTTTCAAAAAATTTAAATTTTTGTAATTTATTTATCGTTTATTGGATTTAATACGAAAAAAGCCTGATTAAGGATGGTTATCCGTAAACTTGGTTTACGGACGATAATTTTACGTGATAAATGATAACGTCATAAGAAAACCGGCGTGATAATTTTACACCTATTTTTTGTTTCTCCCTCCCTCCCTCTGTCTCTCTCCCTCCCTCTCTCTCTTTCTCTCCCTCCCTCCCTCTCTCATCCTCTCTCCCTTCCCCTTTCTCTGCCTCTCTCTCTCCCTCCCTCCCTTTTCGTGTTTTACTTTAAAATTTCATCAAAAATGTGTATTTAATGTCAGTTTTGGGTTCCGTAGCTACACACAAAACAAGCCGAACGTTCGGTTCTTCAGTCGCTCGTGGCAATGGACGGCTTGGGGCGCTTTTTCGTGCGTTCATCGATTTATAAGCAGGGACGTATTTACCCTAGAGCCAAGGGGGCCAAGGCTCGAGATGACAGACATCCAGGGGCGGCATAACAACCCTCGGTGCGCGAATCCAACTCGCATTTGGCCAGTTTTTTCCTTAACTTCTGGGGCGGCGAAACTTAATGGCCAAGGGCGCCAAATTTCAAAACACACCCTTGTTTATAATACATTATCACGTCATAAAATGAAAAGTTATGTATGGAGTTTTGGACTTGCGCATTAATCTTTGTATCAATGTCACAAATTCACAATAAAAAAACTTACATACTAGTCTGATACGATTGAAACAGTAATGTATATTTCTGTAAATGTCCTTTGAGCCTAAAACATTATGCCACAGATATGCATAAGGCTTTACAGCTCGTTGAATCTGACTAGAACAGCACTGCCTAGTGACTTTGGACGTATTTTTTTAGGCGACCAATCAAGGCATTTAGCTAATATAATATTAAAAAAACTCTTTTGGGCAGGGGTTATCAAAGATGTGTCATTCATAGATTCAAAATAATCGAATAATCTTATTAAAAAATGCTGAAATATTCAACGCACCCAATTTTAGTTATGAGGGCTAACAAATCAGTGTTTCTTGGGTTTAACATTAGACGGAAATTGTAATTGGAAATACCATAATCGACCTAGTATGTAATTAAGAAAATAGATTTAATACCGGCTTTCAAATTCAAGAGAATCGCGTCTTAACTGACAGTGCTCAAAGCCTATTATGGCTATGTTTCGTCCTTATTACAATATAGTATAATTATATGGGGCAACCCAATTTCCTTAGATAGAGCATTTACAGCTCAAAAGAGTTCTTTGTAACCTAAGGAAAAGATAATCATGTATGCCGATGTTAAGAAAACGGAACATTTGTTCCTTTATCTTGTATTTATATCTCTGTGATCTGACAATCTGTAAAGAAACAACCTCCCTTCTTTAGGATCGTAGCACAGAGCAATTCTTACGCTCGAAATACACGTCACTGTAGGAAGATTATTTGTGATATCGTATTGTCATCGTTCTGTCTGATTTTATAAATTAAAAGTTTGTATACCTATCTTAAGATACAAACGTTACTCATCTAAAATTGTTGTCTTTTAAACAATCCTCTACCCAAAGTTTGTCTGGAAGAGATCGCTATTTAGCGATAAGACCGCCTGTTGTTTAGCTCTGCTAATTCGAATGTTACTGTCATGTTCTGTATTTCTGTGTACCTGAGGTGTGCAATAAATAGTATTTGTATTGTATTGTATTGTATTGTTACTCGTAAAAGGGCAAGTATTAAATTTTCACTCTCACTAACAAAGTTGAACTAACCTTATCGATCGGCCAACGGGCGATACTGTGAAGCTGTGACTGACATTTTGTGGGTTTAAATAGTTTTGTTAATAGCACACGTCAGAATACCAGGCGAGACACACCATCGACAGAGGAGTTAGTTACTCTGATGATCGAAATAAGTATGATGAATACATTTTAATTATCCCATGTAGATTAAATAAAAAATAATTGGAGATTGGAGACGTATTTTTTTACGTAATAACAAGGACCATGAAAACAAGAGGACTGACACTTGCCGTAATTTGGATCTTGTTCCGATCGCAATGAGATATTCTGGCAAAAACTAGATAGCGCTTTAAAACTAACCATTTAATGATGTTATAACATTGTATTTTCTTCTGTTTCCGCGATTATTACTCATTTAAATAAAACAATTTAACGGATTATATCGTGTATATTATAACCCCAGACTTTTTTCCTCTGTGAATGCCTATAATTGAATAAAAATACATAGTATAGTAAGAACTAGTTCGCAAATAGCTAATAATAAATAAATCGTAACATTTAAACAATGTGTCATGCTTGCAAAGTTGAATAATTGGACACAGAGATGGCGTTGTACATACCGGGGAACGGCTTTTTGTAAGGAGATGGTCAGTCCTCTTGTTTTAATGGTCCTTGGTAATAATAATTAGAATCAGAAAAAAAAATGTGACAAGCTTTTATTGCCGACTGTACTTTTCTTTGAACATTCATCAACTACTAACCTAGATGTTTCTAAAGAGCACAAACTCGGTAGTATTGCATTATTTTATTACAAAGTTCCTATGACCACATTCCTGCTCCATCATCAGATCAGCTCGATGGTATCATACTATTACATTGTCACCGAACTTACATAAGTATCCCAAATTTTAGCTCAATCGGAAAGCAGGAAGTACATCAAATTTAACTTGCAAGATTCCACCCGAACAAGCACACATTGGCAGTTAAATAAAAGCTTGTAAAAAAAAGTCGCGTGTCGTCACATCTAGGTACAGACAAGGGCAAAGATAAATATCCAAATAAAGTTCTAGAATATGTATACATAAACCTTACTGGCATAATAATAAGACCTGTATACATATTTTTGAAACTTTGTGGTGTATTGTATTGGTGCCACAGAGTGTATATTAGATACTTAGTTAAGACGTTAAAAGCCCCCACTTCCAAGCTTTAATGCGATGCATCTGAGTATTTTTTTGCTAATTTGAAATAGCAAAAAATAAGTGGCCATAATTTTTTATTGTTTAACTGACAGACTTTGAGTATTTAGTAATGGAGACGCCTTTTTGTCGTTTCCCCTCTGCCAAAGACGTTGGCACAATGTTCCAACCGTTTTATAAAAACTACTTCATTCATCGATTATTGGCAGTCTTGTAATCGTTATTTACGCGTGACAAGCTCCGTCAAAATGCCTGTATATGCTGTGTATGGGTGCAAAAAGCGTTCAAATACATCAAGCATACAAAAAGATGGAATATCATTTCACATTTTTGCTTTTATTATACCATATTACAGCATTTTAATACATCAAACGTTTTCTAGAAAATCAGGCATCTTGGAATCGATTACAAAATTAGTTTGAAAAATATCGCATACAATTTGTATTTCATTTTGACAGATCGAGAAAATCAGACGTTTAAAGCTCCCCGTATTTAAGGTTAATAAGGCCTACTGGCCTTTAAACTTTGCATGAAATTACAAGCAAATATCAGCCTTAGCGAATTCAGTATGGGTTTCTCCCATACTGAATTCGCTAAGTCTACCTTTGTCTAATAATTAATCTTATTTTTAAATAATTTTAAGGTTGAATATTTAAAGGTGCGTCCACATTTGTAAAATTTGCCCGTATCAGATCATCGTCGCGTAGCATGATCGCGTGTCACGATCACGCGTTTGGACGTTGCGCCGATCCGATCACTCGAAATCCATTTGCTACGCGTATCACACACTTGTATCGGAAGAGTGCGGCATTATCGGCGCGCCGACAGTAAGCGTCCAAGCAGCGCGATACGCAGTCATGCTACGGCACGGTGATCGGATACGAGCAAATGATACAAGTGTGGACGCACCTTTTTGCTCCTGTTTACATACTGCAGTGTGCGCAAAACTGGAATAATGTAATTGTTTTAGTGTGGGTGCGTAGTAACGAGAGGAAAAATGCATTTGTATAGTTATTTGTTTATATGTGTGTTACCTCACCCCCCTCGAAAAACGGCAGAATTTTGCGTGCGTACTCCATTACTAGATACTCAAAGCTGACAGACTAAATAGATTTTTGATTTTCGTACTCTGAATTATACTGAAAATTAGTTACATGTATGATTTTTTTTCATCGCATTTCTTTGCAAAATATCAAAATACCGGAAAAATGATTTAAAAAATACGCATAATATAGGCATTTTAAACTACTAATTAGACAGAGTTTGCTAGACAGATAGAATGAAATGTTTGATGGCCTATATCTTGGTTATTTTTATAGTTATTCGAAAAAATATTTTTCTCTACCTTTTGTTACATGAATGAGCTTTTAATAAAGCAAAAGTTAAAATTCACGCATATTCTCTATTGAACCTTTTATCAGTTCTATCCATACAATTAAGGTTCAATTTTCAGTGTGGCGGTTCAATTTTGTTTGCGGTCTGCAACGAATTTGTTCGGTCAAGGAATTATTTGTGTACCCTTTCGTATCTTGTCATGGTAACATTGATGTGGAATCTCTATCGGCTTTCATATTGATTTTGACTGTGACAAGGTACGAAATGGTGTATAAAGAAGATAACCGTGTAAGGGAACAAAAAATGCCCCTGACGGTATTAGCCAATAGATATATCCTATGCATTGGTCATAATACTAGTTATTAATCTGTCAAGTTTTATGTCATAATTATTGACAGTTTCCTTGAAATGTCACTTTAAAGTTTTTTTTACTTTTCTAAATATGTTAAAAACTACTGGCCCGTTTCTTTTGGGATTAACGTATATTGTTAAGGGCTTGAAGATGAATAATTTCGTAAAAATCTAGAAGTCTCTAGGTCAACATTAACTTTGTAATTTTTGATGTCAAATATTTCAATTTTTTTTTGACACTTGTGAGTCAGCGACACCCACCATTTTTTTACACTAATGTGACATCTCTTTCCGTATAAATATATATATTTGTCTCAAATCAATCGGTGTGGAGCAACATGGTGATTTTTTAATTTTAAGTATAGCGGCCTAGTACATCACCAAGGTAGTATAGTAGAATTTCGATCGTAACGTGAAAATATATTTTAGTTAATAAAAAATATTTTAAAAAGTCTCCAGCTAAAGAGGCTTTTGTTTCTGTTTGGGCTAATAATCGATTAATTAAATGTCAATTTTTTTATTTGTTTTAATTGAGATAATATAAGATTTTTGTAACCACAAAAACTGAACAGAAATTCTCCGCGCAAGAGTGGCCCCTATTTTATTTTGAGTAGTATAATATATGTACACGTACTACGAGTGTATTGATATTTTACATAATTTTCATTATTCTACGGATTTCTTAAGCGTAAACTCCGTTATGAAGTAGGGTGGTTCACAGATGTATAGAGAAAAAAAAAGTTTCATATTTTATGCGTGGCACCCTCTAAATTTTTTACACTCTCAATAAGGAATATTATAGCAAAGTTTTATTTTTCTATTCGGATTGGAAGGCGGTGCTCATCGAACCTAAAGTTTATAAAAAAATGTAATTTTATACCCATATTATGTTTTCGGGTAACTCGCAAAATAACATTCAGACTGGCATAAAACATACAAATATATCTTTATTTAGGCACTTAGCTAGAATCAATTCCAGTGTGTGATGGCGACAAGCCAGCCACATGAGCTCTCTGCGTAACTTTTTCTCAATAAGGATGCTCCTTTGTTCTTCCCTGTATTACTTGCCGTAGTGTCAAAACTCATAGCTTGTACGGATTGCATTAGATTCCATTGTTCCAAAAGTTGGTACACTGCCTCAGCTTCATTTTCACCTATACCTGCTGTTATTTTGGGCACTCCAAGTAGTTTCTCTTCCCCATCACCGGATACTAATACTAGTACACGATCAACTTTTCCCGTGCCGAAAATGTTTGGTAGAATTATACCATCCCAATGGATAACTAATGGGTATTGAGTTTGAAATGTGTTCAATATTAAATCAGCATACTGTTGCCTAAATTCCTCCCATTTAAGTTTAACGGAGCTTCGAGCAAGAACAAGACCTGCTGAGTCATGACCGAGAGCTGCAACGATAGGCACAATTGTTTTAACTGCCTCACGATCTGACACTTTGTTTCTCTCCAAAGCACTTGTAAAGTGTTGGGTGAACAAATCGGGTATTGCGGTATTTATCTAAGTTTCCTCCATTGGGTTCGGCTTCGGTTTTTCCGTCGTCATCAAAGGAGTGGCTAGTACTACTTGCAGAACCATCATCATTTGCCGATGTTGAAAACTGTTGTATCATATCGAGAACATTGCGTTGGCGACGCTCTTCCTCTGCTATTTTACGTTGTAAAGCCCTTTCTTGCTTTTGGGATAACTTTATATCTACAGTAGACATTGCCATTTTTCTCAGCGTGCGTTGATCTTGCAGGAATTTTAAATCTTCTCGTATTTTTATAAGTTGTAACCCATCTGCATGAGCAATATCAAACAGTTTATCAAGCTCCTGATGTGTAAAAAGATGTTCTCGTTTTATTTGCGCAAATGAAACACGGCTTTTGTTTTTTTTAATAACAACCTATGTGAACAATTTTTCTCGAGTTTTTCTTGTCAATTTTTCATTATTCGGGTTGGTATAGCAGCCTCATTCCAAACTACTAAAATTTCTTCAATTGTGACTTTGGCAGCTAATCTTAGGGATCTTAGCAGTACCTGTGTAGTAGTCGGAAGTTGAAGTAACGTAGAAAGAGGATTTGAGTCTCTAACTCCGATTAAAAAGATAGCATCAGTTCGACGAGTTGACGTTATTTTTACAATAGCACATTCGACTGACTTACTACCATATATACTAGACTACCTATCAATGTTTTCGTAACATATATGCAGTTTTTTAACAGTTTATACCATTTATGAAGTTACCTACGCCATAAAACCAATAATTATAATTTACGTTGTCGATTACTATATACTTACACTGCTAAAAGCCCTATAGTCAAAACTTTGACGGCAATGAGCACCGGGTTCTGTTTGAGCTAGGGCACTGATATTTTGCATGCACTATCTGATAGACAAATGGAAAATATTTAGGGGTGGCACCCCCTAAATAATTCCGAAGAAAATAATTAAAAAAAATTTTTGGACCACCCTATTATGAAGTAAATTAAATATTCTTCGGATTGACTATCCTGAATCTACGTAAAAAGTAAATCTGAAATCAAAATGTTTGTTTATTTAACTTATAGACATAGGAATTATTCACATACCAAAAGGAATTAACTTCTGCACATAAACAAAGAAATATATAAACCAACTGTACATAATTTTTTCGCCTCTAATTCCAAGTGACTACACAACTAAACCAATTTTAATAACCGTTTGAACAGTGGCGAATGTCTAGACGAGCCTAAAAGCCGCGCTTGCCTTACTTGCCTTGTCTTTATATAGTTAGAAACTAACACTTCTTTTTCCTCAGAAATGCTACGACACCATATCTTTCGACTTGCCCTACTCCAAAACTCACGGCATGCCACTGCCTTAGAAGTATTATTACAAAAACAATATAATTTCTGGGAAATTGACATACAACAATACGTATAGTCGTAGATACCTTTTGTATTACCTTAAATATATACTAGAAAAAAAAATAAGGGCCATTCCGTTTTTTCGATATAACGTAATCAAATTGTATCGTATCGCATCCGGAACACTACGCTGCGCTCTGTAACACAAATAACTGATGTTGGAGAAAAAACCGCCAGGCTAAAGTGAGACTGGGCTGGTCACGTCTGCCGCATGCACCCGGAAAGGTGGGCTAGTGTGGTCACTAAATGGGTGCCACAAGATGGGCAACGTAGACGGGGCAGTCCTAGGCGGAGATGGCGGGACGATCTAATGCATTTCTCAACAACTGGCCGGAGGTACCATCTGATAGGGAGTCGTGGAGATCTAAGGGAGAGGCCTTTGCAAAATATAGTTATTTTATAAGATATTGTTTTTGATAATAATAAAATAGCATTATTTGTGCACACTATCAATCAGTGGCGTGCGGTCCATATAGGCACAAAGGCACTGCCTACCCTGAACGATCATGGCTCCATACAGGCACAGAGACACTGCCTACCCTGAAGCCCTGAACGACCATGGCTTCATATAGGCACAGAAAAACTGCCTACCTTGGCTAAAAACCCTGTGCACGCCATTGCTATCAATTGTATTTTTCAACAACGCTATTTTATTATATACACCATAATATTTAAAACAAATCAATATGTTTTACGTTATAGCAAAAAACCTCGGTACATAGCACCTTTTGATATATGTAATATAATAAGGATTCAATCACAATATTTCTCCTCTGATACCTATTATAAAATAGAATAATAATTAAATAAACTGTTTAAAAGAGATAACTGAACTCAACACTGTTACAAATGAATTTCCGACATAGCGTAATTGATACAGTCGACTAGAAAAAATATACCTACTACTCATAAGGTGAAAAAAATGGAGACCTGTTATTGAAATCGACTGTGTTATCTATTAATTCATCAAATATACAGGCAACAAACCTCTTTCAATAGGTACTGCACTTATATGTTTCGGTACCTAAAGTTTATTAAAAAAATATCATGCTGCTCCACGCCGTTTGATTTGAGACAAATATATATTTGTACGGAAAGAGATGTCACATAAGTGTAAAAAAAAATGGTGGGTGTCGCTGACTCACAAGTGTCAAAAAAATAGTTTGAAATATTTGACATCAAAAATGACCAAGTTAATGTTGACCTAGAGACGTCTAGTTTTTTACGAAATTATTTATCTTCAAGCCATTAACAATATACGTTAATCAGAAAAGAAACGGACCAGTAGTTTTTAAGATATTTAGAAAAATAAATAAAACTTTAAAGTGACATTTCAAGGAAACTGTCAATAATTATGACACAAAACTTGGCAGATTAATAACTAGCATTATGACCAATACATAGGATATATCTATTGGCTAATACCGTTAGGGGCATTTTTTGTTCCCTTACACGGTTATCTTCTTAAATTCCTTGACTGTACCTTAAGGAGGTGCATCAAAAATTTAAGCTATTTTTGTCAAATCTAGTATATGAAACAGGCTGGTTTTCAAATATGTGTTTTTTCACTATATAAGCTATTCAGCGCCTAACGCGGAATCATGTTTATTTAAAATTTCCTCTATAGAAAATAAATCCGAAAACGCGTCTTCATTTTCCGTTTTTTATCTAGTTTGTACAAAAGAAAGATTAATACACGGCTATATGATGTAAAAATGGTGTGTTGTGGCTTCATCACGCCAAATCGGCTAAACGGATTTCAACTTTTTTTGGTACACGGGTAGCTGGGTATCTCCAGATGGTTATAGGATTATTTTTACCCGACTACGCTGAAGAAAAAAAAGAGGGTATGACTTTTTCTCCTCCGCGAACGACGTTGCGGGCGCCTTCTAGTACTATTATAAAGTTTTAAAATTGAAATGTCTGTACATTGAAGAAATTTTCAAAAAAATGAATGAACGGACTATTGAAAAGTCAATGAATCAGAGATTTGTTTTCAATGTGTTGTTGTGGCTTCATCACGCCATTTTTGGTACACACCTGGCCATCCACAGATAGTTATTGGATACTTTTTACTTGACTACGATGAAAAAAAGAGGGTTGTGATTTTTCCCTTCCGCTGACGAATTTTCGGGCATCGTTAATATTATTATGTCGTAGTAAAAATTAAATATCTGTACATCGAAGATATTTTCAAAAAAAAAATTGTAACGGACGGAGGTCACTAAATCGAAATATATTTTATTTTTTGTATGTTTGTATATGATTCGTTGTGGCTTCATTACGCCTAAACGGCTAGAGGCTATTTTTGACACGGGTAGCTGCATGGGCATCCACAGATAGTTATGTATATTTTTACTTAACTAAGCTGAAAAAAGTGGGTTATGATTTTCTACTCCGCTGACGAAGGTGCTTACCTTCTAGTTTCTGATATAAATATACTAATTTAACAAAAGGAATGTATAATTTTCTCACATTTGTTACAAACGATTGTAGCTGGATCGCAAAACACATCTCGATCGAGGTACTTCCTCCCCTTGTTATGGAAATATGAGGTTTACAATAACAGGCATAGGTTATTTACGCATACCTTCCTGGGGTGACCCTTTAACTATATTCCGTGGGACAGGTATTTTTGACAAGCTTTTTTATTTAGGGGCTTACAGTAGTACCACGAATATAAGTTACATCGGCAATATTCGGCCACGCCGCCGATGAGTGCTAACAATTACCGCCGATGAGTGCTAATAAAGACCTTGTTGCACTACATGTACGGTACATATATGCAATGAATGGTGAACTCGTGCTCTCGCTCATGGCGACTGACGCGGCGCTAGACAAAATGGCCGCGCTGGAGTCGCGCGAAAAATTTTGGCCAATGGGCGTTGAAGATTTTACCCGCGCAAACGCGCTGCCTTATAATTGGTTAATCTGTTTTCAAAAAATGCTTTCTGCGCAGGTACATCCTTGTAACTTATATTTGTGGTACTACTGTACTGCTCTGAAGGCTCTTCCATCCGTAAAGGTTATTTGTCCTTACTTGTCCTAAATAGTGAACAACATTCTAACCTAAAAGTACCCTTTTTTTGTCCAAAACTCCCATTTTCTCGTTAATAAAGCAACAGGAATTAATATTTTAGTGCCACATTGCCAATTTCAAACATTAATTTTATTTCCTTGTAAGGAAACAGTTGGTATTGGCATTAAATGCATATTTTTAGGTTAGAATATTGTTTACTATTTAGGACAAGAAAGGATAAATAGCCTATAGCTCTTCGATTTTCCATGTTGATACCTATATGCCTCACCGTGTTGATTTGATAGCTATCGTCTTTACCAATATACTGTTTCAGTTTATCTTCACGAGTCACCGAAACCGATATAAACCCCATCAAACTTTGTTATTTTTACGTCGAAAAACCAGATATGCAACTTAAAAAAAATACACGCTTTTAGAAAATAGGCTTGCTTAGCGAGTTAGATCTTTTCATAATGAACAATGAAGCATAGCTTTTGAGTCTATCCAAGGACCATTCATACAATTCCGATCGGTTGGAGATATACTGGCAAAAACTAGATGGCGCTATAAAACTAAACATTTAACGATATTATAATTGAACCAAGAAACATACTTAGTAGAGTAACAATTATTTTGTAAACAGCTAATAATAAACAAATCCTAACACTTAAATACTATGTCACGCTAGCAAAGTTGAATAATTGTAATTAATAATTCTTATACATAGATGGCGTTGGACATTCCCCAAGGAACGTCTTTTTGTATGGAGATTGATAGTCCTCTTGTTTGAATGGCCCTTGGTCTATTAAAAGTTTATTGGATTGCTCGCAATCTTTATTTTTCTACACCTCTCAGTAAAAATCCGTAAATAAAATCAGTGAATATTACAAACTTTAATTTATTACATTTTTCCCGTCTTTTTCATCAGTATCCCACATTATTTTGACGACACTTTGCTCAGTGGGTTGCACAACGGCCTACGAAGCTGGCGGTCCCGGGTTCGAATCCCGGCCAGGGCAAGTGGTTGTGTGATAAGCACGAATGGTTGTTCCTGGGTCTTGGATGTTTTCTATGTATTTAAGTATTATAATTTACCTATATATTATGTATATCGTCGCCTACTACCCATAGTACAAGCTTTGCTTAGTTTGGGACTAGTTCGATTTGTGTAGCCTTGTCCCTGTGTTATTTATTTATTTATTATTTGGACCATAACAAAGCCCTCAACTTTTTAAATCATGTGCAAGTTATTTTTGATGATCATTTTGAGTAATCACACAAAGTTAGATTTTCCATATAATACGGAAAAGGCTACAATGGATAAACAAACTTTGTGTGATTACTCGAAATACCTGATCATACGAAAAATAAATAACACGTGTTTTTAAAAACTTGAGTACCTACTTTGATAACCTATTCACTCCCCTATTGAAAACCCCCATACTGTAACATGCAGGGTATTATATGGGATATGTCCTGCTACGTGGATCAACGGACGCGTAATGGTCACCCTACACTCAATAATCGGAATAAAACTAGTGTAACGTTGATAATATTTTCAAAAAGGCATTACTCTTTCCATAGAGTTTGTGGAAGGACGTAGGGATGGCAGTTACGCTTATATTGTGTTTTGTGGCGCTGTGTGGGGCCAGTTACCATGAACAATATACTGGTAAGTCGAGATATAAGTGTTGTGGTTGTGAGCTTTAGAGCTTTCAGTATATATAGGTCAATATTAAAAGTTTTGCATGTGTACTATAATAAAGTTGTACAAATGAAAAGTTTTTACATCTATCCATACTAATATTATAAATGAGAAAGTGTGTCTGTCTGTCTGTCTGTCTGTCTGTTACCTCTTCACGCTTAAACCGCTGAACCGATTTGGATGAAATTTGGTATGGAGATAGTTTGAGTCCCGGGGAAGGACATAGGCTACCTTTTATCTCGGAAAAATACTCTTATTCGCGATAAACGAATTTAAGGCGGACGAAGTCGCGGGCAGAAGTTGTAAAAATGTAATGTCTGTACATAAAAGATATTTTCATAAATATTATTTTAATGGACTATTTGGAGGTCACTCACCCAAAAAAAATATATTCAGTAACCTTGAAAGAGTCCGTATCACTTATTTTTTTGAAAATATCTTTAATGTATTTTTTTTAAATAGTATTATAGATAAGTGAAATGGGTTATATCATTATTTATCACTCCCATAATAGCCACTTTTTAATTCTGCTGCTGGCTTTCTAAATAATCCGTTTGATGTCAACTGTGTCATAGTTTTCTTTCTCCTTTTGTATACGAGTATATTGATATGTACGTATATCTATTATAAAATAAACGTATATACATATAGTCGTATGTATGTATGTTTATGTTTTATTTTTGTATTATTTATAATTTTATCTCACCACCTACTCATTCCTAGCTATTCTGTCATTTCCGCTGCCCAAAGGTTGTATGGAAGAGATCGCTCTTTAGCGATAACACCGCGCCTATTAAATATGGTAGACATATGGTAGATATAAAATAAGGTAGACACCTTATTTAATGTTAAGGCTCTATTGTACTGTTTCTGTTGTTGGTGTGCAATAAATAATTGTTGTATTTTATTGTTATATTAATATTTCTACTATTATAGAAATGAAGACCCTTTATATCTCCTGATATAAAGTTTTTACCACGGAGTCTCTCTACATATCCATTAAACTTAGTATGAGCTTTTTATATAAGTATACTGTTATTTCTTATTATTTTACACTTTTTGACGCATAGGAACCCTTTAAATCTGTATAGGTTGCGTTATAATCTAATGGACCCGAAGACAATATAAATTTGCCTGTAAAGTGTGCCCAGGTATTTGTCTGTTGCATTAATATGTCATTGTGATCATTCACTTGTTCCTATCCTTGGGGTCGGCTCAGCATATTAATAACCCTTTTCTTGGCAAAATCAATGACAAATCTCTACTTCAAGCCTCGTTGTTATTATACAATTAAGAAATCTATAAATCCAATCTCATTATGTAGGCTGAAATAGTAGATTGTTTAACCAAGGGTTGAAAGTGACCCATTTCATCCAAGATATTCGATTTGATATTATTTTTCGAGGGTGAAATGGGTAATTTCACCAGCGTTAACACTCTACTTTTCATTTCGACTGCGAGGAAAATAAAATACTTCACGCACATTTTATAAAATAGACCAACTGATTTTTTTAAATATCAGCCTATACATCGTAATAAACACGTAATTTTATGTATAGCTGAGTTTAGATATATGAAAGCTTTTATTTTAATAATATGACGTAACTCAATTATCTTTGACTCTGTGGCTAATCGTAACAAAAAATAAAACATATTCTCCACCCTAGGGATGGAAAAGCTATTTTCCACCCGGCCATCTACCCATGAAAATTAAACTTTACGAACAGGAGAGATGAAAATGGTTTTCTGTTTAATGTAAAATCAGACACGTAAAAGTGCCCTTGTGGCTACTTGCAGAATTAAGTTTTGAATTTGAATTGAGTTTCATATTTTATTTTGATGATACGTTTGGTTAAGTTGGTTGCACAACGGCCTTCGCAGCTGGCGGTCCCGGGTTCGAATCTCCGCTAGGGCAAATGTGTGTGACGAGCACGAATGTTTGTTCCTGGGTCTTGGATGTTTTCTGTGTTTTCTTTTGTATACTTAAATAAGTGTTATATTTTTTCTCAATAAATAAATAAATTATTTATGTACTATTTATTATATCTGTGCATAACTTTAATAGGTGATGTATTTTTCAGTGCCTCAGACTTGTACTGACAAATGGGAGTCTTTCATCTATGAAGACAAGGAATATGTGATCCAGAACATTCCCATAAGTTGGGAAAACGCCAAGATCATGTGCCGGTAAATATAGATCCTTACTTTAATGTGAACGTTATATTATACAGTCCGTCATAACTTAGTTAGAATAGGATTACATTATTAAAAAAAGCCAGCCAAGAGCATGTCGGACCATGTCCTCAGTATAGGGTTCCGCAGCCATTCATATGAAAAAATGCATCCTACAGATCAAAAAATTGCGATATGAAAAAGTGCACGAGCACAAGAGCGTATCTTCACGGCACTTACGTCCTTTTGTTGAGAAGCGCCATTTTTCGGCTATGACTCAAAAACGGTATATCCGATCATATTGGAAATAATTTTCGTTGAAAGTATCTATAAAGTTTTATCTTTGTAATATTTTTCATATTTTTTAGAGATACCGTTTAGGAAACAATTTATGCTACTTTCGGAGCGATTACTTCCTAAAATATCCACATTTTTTTTTAACCTACAAATAATTTTAAAAGATCTGTCGAATTATATGCCACACATTGTTATTTGCTGAAAAAATAATCAGTTTCGGTTACATGTATGGAGTGCCCCCCTAGATGTTTTTTATTATTATTTAACCATGAAACTAAGTCAGCTTACACAAGACGGCTACGGAACCCTAAAAACCATCCAAGAGCATGTCAGACTATGTTCATCAGTGCCACGCGACCTATATAAATAAATATAGGCACAACTGCACTGTTTACCCTGAAAGACCATGGCACAGAGAATCTGCCTATACCCTGAAGCACTGAACAACTATAGGCACAGAAAAACTGCCTAACTTGGCCAAAAGCCCTGTACACTAGACATGGGTAGTTCGTGAATGAACGATTCAAATGAAGAACTTCACTTGTGTAACTCCTTCATTCAATAGTTCAGTTCAGATTCATTTACTTCAATACTTCAGTAGTTCAGTTTATCTATCTGTTCGGTTACTTACTCACTCGCGCAGAGACTTGAGAGTGAAGTGATAGATAATTATCACACCTGCTCACAAAAAATAAATAATTAGCTTTTTCCACAATAGATTCTAAACCCATAATGTTTATCAAACGTATTCGTACCACAAAGCGATTGAATCACATTCATTAAAGGTCATTCGATTAGTTCCGTTAAGGAATGAAAAAAAAATACATACATCGTACTGACATATTTCTGTATAAACTGAAGTAAATGAGTTTGCTGAGCTACTGAACTAAACTGAACTAGTGAACTAAATGAGTGACCAAAAGAAGTATATCAATATTTTCTTTTTAGTGACACATTGTGCGCATGTGCCACTGATGTTCATTGTAGGGACGATATATAAAATGTATGGTAAATTTTGTTATGAAACCGTTTAGATAAATCAAGGACCATTAAAACAAGAATACTAACATTTGCTATACTTTGGATCGTGTTCCGATCGCAAGGAGATATTCTGGCAAAAACTAGATGGCGCTTAAAACTAAACATTTAACAATGTTATAACTGAATAAAGAAATATAGTATAGTAGCAATTAGTTCGCTAATAGCTGAAAATAAAGAAATCGTAACATATTGCGGGGTATGTAGCCGTTGGTGATATAAATAAAAGTGAGCTGGTACGGGTTTGATGTTTTGTATTCCACGTCTGTCTTAAGACTTAATCCTAATGACATAAAGCTGGAACGAGACAGCTGACGTTCCTAATTCAAATTGAATATATACTACTTTTACATACGGCCGGTCTCTTATTAATGGTGAAGGATTAAGACCTTCACAATATACAATGCATGGCCCAAAACAGAAACCAAATAATTTACTTTTACCGGGACACGGTTCTTATAAGGTGGCATATCAAACGTATGTAAGTTGTTTTAAATAAAAATCACTATTTAGCTTTTTTATATTCTAGATTTTTTTTTTTTTACTTTTATAAGTTTTGATATGTTTCCTTGAAGAACTACGCATTGAGTTTATACTCAAAACATATATTTAGGTTAGGCTAAGCACGAATATTGTAATAGATATAAGAGTTATTTCGAAAAAATGACTGACTGTTGAGTTTGTTTCGGCTTTCTTCTCTTCAGTGGTCTCCTCTTGGGAAACGCCGTAGAGTCAGACTTGTAAAAGTGCCCTTGTGGCCTACTTACAGAATAAAGATCATTATTCCATTATTATTTCATTATTTCATTAATATTCTTATACATAGACGGCGTTGTACATATTGAGGAACAGCTTTTTGTATGGAGATGGTCAGTCCTCTTGTTTTAATGGTCCTTGGATAAACGCAAGGTTTAACATAGCTGCCGAACAAAGTCCTCAATTTCCCCGTATAAGGTACTAATCATCTGATGTAACAAGCTAATAGTAGGCTTTTAGTATGAAGCGAATTAGGGAAAGTCCAAAAATGTGGTTTTAACACTATTGTACCTCGAGGATTGAAGTAGTTTATCTCACCGATATTTTCATTATCGAGGGGTCGTTCTATGACATACCACAGAAAAAAAAAATTAAATAGCCTATTGACAGTCCTCTTGTTTTAATGGTCCTTGATACAGTTAGCATCAAAAGTAAGTGATAATAATAGTATGCAATTTGATATATGACAGAAGTAAAATTCTAAAATTGTCAGCTACTTTTGATGCTGAATGCACCTTACGTGTAATAACTAGTCATTAATCTTCTATTTTTTTCAGGGGCCACCACAATGGAACTTTAGCTATATTAGATTCGAAAGAAAAAGCAGAATTTCTAGCCGAAGCTCTGGCCGAATCGCAATTTGGTAAGTTAAGTTAATAAATTGACTACATACTTATAATATGAAATGTCTAGGCAAAACCTGAATCAACAGGTAATATTTAAATACAATTAACATTGAGGTTACCTGTAAATGGGATCTAGTTTTTTCCACAGCGTTTTATTGCTCTTTTGCTCGACGTGGCGGGGATATTTGACTGGCAGATCAACTCCTTTTTATGAACTGTCAAAATGTTCTAGAGTATGCAGATTCAAAGAAATAAGTTTCTATGAAAGAAAAATGTGACAAGCTTTTACTGCCGACTGTACTTATCTTTGAACATCCATCAACTACTCACCGAAACAAATCTAAAGAGCCCAAACTCGGTAGGATTGCATTATTTTATTACTGAGTTCATATGACCTCCTTAATACAATGATCTCGTTAATTCGATGTTTATGCTGAATTTTTTAACCGACTTCAAAAAAAGGAGGAGGTTCTCAATTCGGTTGTATGTTTTTTTTTATGTTTGTTACCTCAGAACTCCGTCATTTACACGATGATTTGGAAAAATATTTTTTTGTTCATGAGTAGGTATATTCAAATTGGTCCCATAAAATTTTGGTGAAGATCTGATGCCGGGGTCCACGAGCAATCGAAGGAATTCCTCGAATTTTATGAGCACATGTATGGCAATTTCGGTATTTATTTCAGTAGTTTAAGCATTTACATTTGAAAATCACCATTTAGTGGAGAGAAACCAATGATGAAGACACCAGCCATCAGTTACCACTGGATCGCGAGTCGATTTGGGAAATTATTTTTTCGGTTAAGAGTAGGAATCTCCAAGTTGGTCCCATTAAATTTTGGTGATGATCTGATGATGAGATCGATGAGGAATTGAAGGAATTCCTCAAATATTATGGGAAAACTTATGGCGATTTCGGTGTTTATTAAAGAAGAACCAGCATTTACACTCGAAAATCATCATTTGGTGAAGAGAAACTGATGATGAAGGCACAACCCACAGTCACTAATAAGAGCTCAACCAGTGTTATTTAATTCACTAATCGCAATATAATTCTTTATCATACTTTCTTAGAGACAGAAGTTAGTTAAGATCAGGGTAGCAAAGTGGAGCTGATAGTGGAGAACCAAGAGAACTCCTTAACAGTTAAGAGTTACAGGATAATTCTTAAAAAATACATGTATTATAGGTAGGTACGTTAAGACTGTTAGTCATATTCTTTATAGTGTGTTTCTGAGGTAGTCTCCTTTTGACCAATTCAGGATCTGATCATGGGATCTAACAATGTTTTGTATATATTTTTCTAAAGTTATGCAGTTATTTTCGTCTGCTTGTCATGCTGAGCTAATGATGGAAGGTACAAGTCCTTATTAACGGTCAATAATTGCGAGATATTTTTTTAAATATTATGGGTAAGTTGAGACTGTTAGCCGTATTCTTTCTCCTCAATCTCCCCATTCGGGGCTCTAAAAAATACTTTATATCACTAAGATCTATCACTAAGAAGGCAAAAAATAAAAAAAAAAACAATAAAAAAAGAACCGACTTCAAAATAAACTAAAAAGCCAAAAATAATCTTTTATGTACGGTACGGATCACATTTGAATCACCTTTTGAAGTCTTTTTTTGTTTATATAATTTAGACTTTATGATTAATTACCATATTCTTATTTGGTGTAGTTACATAACTATAAAGTGTACCTAATTTTCAAACACAATGCATATTGTTACCTTAAGGTGCGTCCAAATTTGTATCATTTGCTAGATCAGATCTTCGTCGCGTGGCGTGATTGCGTGTCACGATCACGCGGTTGGACGTTGCGCCGATCCGATCGCTCGAAATCCATGTTGCTACGCGTATCACACACTTAGATCGGACAAGCGCGGCGTCAGGTGACCGGATACGAGCAAATGATACAAGTGTGGACGCACCTTAATAAATGACTATGACTATGACCTCCCTGCCGCGGTTTTCCCCGAAGGTTACAGTATAGGGTTCTTCAAGAGGGGAGTGAATAGGTTCTTAAAGGGTCGGCAACACGCACGTAATGCCCCTGGCGATGCAAGTTCCCGACGTTTTGGAAGCATTTCAGCTTTCCATGTTCACGCGTCGACTAAGAAAAGATATATTTTTCTCTGACAAAGTTAAAATTTGTGCAAACTACTTACTCACTTTGACACAAAGACAGTGACACATGTGCCAGAAGGGCTTAATTATTTTATTTTAAAAACATTGAAACTTTGACAGAGAAAGATACATCTTTTCCCAGTAAACCCGTTAACATGGAAAGCTGAAAAGCTTCCGAAACGTCGGGAACTCAAATGAGGTAATAATATACGCAATAAATTAAAATATATAACTTTTTTCTAAGTTTTATTTTAATTTTATTGTTTTGATGTAATATAATATCTCCTAAAAGTGTAGGTACCTAATATGATAGCACGTTATATAGTTATTTTTATCTCACAGAGCTGGATTCGGTATGGGTGGGCGCTCGGAGACACGGGAGCGACGACCCGTCTGGTTACCGGTGGGGCAACCTGGTCGAGCTACGGCGATCCGCTGATGACGTCTTCCGGGAACAGTCCTTTGACCAATACCCAGCTGTAAGTCGTCATCATCAAGACACTGCTAGACTTAGTCCTGCCCTGATGAACACCAACTTGTTCGGCTGGCAAGCTTCAAAAGTTCCACCCTATCATCAGTCCATCTAGGTGGAAAAATGAAAATGATAAACTAAAGATAAAGATAACATGATTGACAAAAAGGTATAAACATTAATTGAAGTGCCTGACTTTTGAGCTAGGTGTGACAAAATTCAGTGTCCTCTCCCATTCAATTTCCGTTGCATTTTGCCTTACTTAAAAAGGTATAGAGGTAGATAGTTTGTGTATGTGTATATTGGTACATAAATATATGTATATATATATATGTGTGCATTTAATTATAAGTATTAAAAAAAAAAAGTATTTATTATATACTAGAAGATGCCCGCAACTTCATTCGCGGAGGAGAAAAAGTCATAAACCCTCTTTTTTACTTGAGCATAGTCCGGTAAAAAGTAAGTATTCTATAACCATCTGGAGATACCCAGCTACCCGTGTACCAAAAATAGTTGAAATCCGTTTAGCCGATTTAGCGTGATGAAGTCACAACGACACATACAAACATTTCATTTTTACGACTTTATAATAGTACTAGCTGTTGCCCGCGTAGAGATGTAATTTATAGTTTACAAAGCTTCACCCCCTTTTCGTCCCTAAAAGAGATGAAATTGGACATAAATTATAGCCTATGTCCTATTCTGATATATAAGGTATTAGGTACATAACTGGAAAGATTCATAAAAAATCGTCTAGTAGTTTTAGAGATTAAGTGGAACGTACATACATACTTTCACGTTTATAATATACTTAGTAAGGAAGGATAGATATGTTGTAATTATGCAAAGCTGAAGGTTCAAATCCCGGTAAGGGCAAATATTTGTGTGATGAGCATAGATCTGAGTCTTGGATGTTTCCTACGTATAAAAGCAAACGTCGTCTAGTACTCACAACATTTTTGATTTATTTTAGTATTAATTTAATTTACTAATAATTTATTCCATTTTTTATTTATAACATAATGTATTAGTTAGCGTGAAAAACATTATAAAATACCTAAGTAACATAAATAAATCTAAATAAAGTAAAAGACATTCTTACTGATATGTAAAGACATACTTTAAAATCTTATTTTATACTGATCAAAGTACAATATATAAGTTATTACAATTTCTCACAACATAAGCTTTATTGAGCTTACCACAGGACTGGTTCCATTTGTGTAAAAATTGTCCTTTAATATTTATTCATTTATTTTATTTATTGAAAGTAGTGGCGTTTGCTGGCGGTCCCGGGTTAGAATCGCGGCCAGGGCGAGTGTTTGTGTGATGAGAACGGATGGTTGTTCCTGGGCCTTGGATGTTTTCTATGTATTTAAGTATTACAAAATTTATCTGTATAGTATGTGTCGCCTGGTACCCATAATACCTACAAGCTTAGCTTAGTTTGTGACTAGGTTGATTTGTGTCAGATTGTCGCTTATATTTCTTTATTCATAGGTATTTTTTCCTTTACCCAATCTTAAAGTTAGTTTAAGCCACGCCTCTCGATTCTTAGCCAATTTTGACCAGTTATCGATGCCCTTTCTCCAGCTACTAGATTCTGACCTAACCTTTCTCTTCCAGTGGCAGAACCGAACCCACGTGCCCGTACCAGAATCGGGGGCTGATTGTGTGGCTGTACAGAGGGTCTCGCACGATCGCGGCGTGTTCCTAGACTTGCCGTGTGACCTGGAGAGACCTTTTGTGTGCGAAAGAGGTCAGTGTGAATAGTCTCTAAATCTGTGTTCTTCACCCTGTGAACGAGAGGCCTCCAAGCGGTCGCGGTTACATTATTTCCTACACAATATTTGTAACATGTCAAATCACATCAAAATTAAAAAAACTGGCCCAGTGCGAGTCGGACTCGCGCACTGAGGGTTCCGTACAAAATATACGCTACAAATGGCCGGATCTATGAAAATCCAGTGTTAGCAGAGCCCTACTCCTAAGCAAAATGTACGCGGTGCCTTATCATTTCATATTGGTTACTAATATAGACAGACAGACATTAAAAAAATCGTTTTTCAGATTTATTTTGTTGATTGTGCTATAAGAGCTTTCTTCATACCAAATTTCAAGTTTCTAGAACAACTGGAGTATCCTATCAATTTCAAAAGGTGTCGAAATACACGTTTTTTGTTTGCGGCATGAACGGCCGTCTCTTTTTTTTACGTAAACTTAGAATTTTGATTTTTCGACAGCTTTAAGGGACCGCAGATCTGAGTATATAGTTTTAATTTCATCTCGATACCTCCACGCGTTCCTGAGATAAAGGGTCTTGACCGACAGACAGTCAGACGAACAGACGGATAGACGGATGGACAACAAAGTGATCCTATAAAGGTTCTGTTTTTTTCTTTTGAGGTACGGAATCCCAAAATGGAAAAAACTTATTGCTTAAAATTGTACACCACAATAAATCACGACCCTGTGTCCTGTGCTAGGAGACCCAGTGTTACAGGACCCAGTTTCGTTATTTCAATGTATTTATACAAATTGTACAGAGAGGGCTATATATGCAGCTTACAAAATACTCATTTACTATATTGTGTTCGTATGTTGGTACGTTTGCGCGCGCGTATGTTTGTGTGTGATTGAGCGTGCTAAAGTGTAAAAATATACTTACACAGGAAATAGGAGCAAACAGATAAGGGATATATAATTTGATTACTGATGTGCAAATTTGCGGAAACTTTCCAAAATGCTTAAAAAAGGTATTTTAAACAGGTAAGTTAACACTAGACTTAAGACCTTTTATATACTAAAAAATGCTTAAAAAAGGTCTTATAAGCATGTAAGTTAACTTAAGACCTATTTTAAGCATTTTGGAAAGTTTCCGCAATTTGCACATCAGTAATTTTGATATACTTGCCCAGTTAGAGTAGTGCTTAATTATTTTATTAGGTACCGTTAGATTGAATTACCGCGGAAAAGAGCGGCATAGCAACTTTATGCAGCGACACAAGCGCGAGTTTCACGAACGTTCGACTTACATGTTTGTTTTATATAAATTCTGAAAGGATTTCGGTTTCTGAAAAAAACTATGTTTGGGAAATTCTATATTTGAGAAGTGAAACAGTTTAAGAAACATAACTAATTCAAATGTATAAACGATTCTGTGTAAGATAAACCCAAAAAGGCGATATTTTGAAAAAGTAAGTTCTTGTGCACTTTTTTTGAGAAAAGCTCTTTTCCTTTGACAGACGCGCAAGCCCCTCAGCTGATAAAGGAGTTGAAGGTGGTCCGGTGCCGGACCGGACTGTACCGGGTATACGATGGACACCTAAACTGGCACCAGGCAGCTGCCTATTGCGTTCTTAGGAAAATGAGGTACTTTATATCTATGTTGACTCTAGCGACATCTAGTATGGAGTAGTGGGAACTTTACTCACTCTTCCAATGGACAATAGATAGCAGCACTAGCCACATTCAGTTGATATAGGAGCTGCCGAGCTAGCGCAACTCTCGATCTGCGAGATAGCATCGCCCGTCTTTCTGACCCTGTATTGAAAGGAAAGAGACAGACAATCTTTGTCACGCGGTAAAGAGTCGCGTATCAAAGGTTGTGCCACGGATACTGAAGGCGGTTCGGTGCCGCAGCGTATGGAAAGCAATGAAAATGAGGTAGGTGAATATCATATACTTTGAATCCCGGCCAGGGCAAGTGTTGTTGTGATGAGCAGGAATGTTTGTTCCTGGGTTTTGGATGTAAAAGCGGAAACGTAGTAGCCGCCAATTGAATCCTTTGGCGGTTACTACGTTCCCGCTTTTACATTGCCGCCGATATTATGTATATCGTCGCCTAGTACCCATAGTACAAGCTTTCCTTAGTTGCGGACTAGGTCAATTTATGAAAGATTGCTCCTGATATTAATTTATTATTATTCGAATACGCTGAAACAAAAAGAGGGTGAACGATTTTATTTTTCCTTATACGGTACAGACATATAGTTTTCGTGGTCATTATGGCTTAGCCTAATTTGAGGACCTATGTTATTACTCTGCTTATGCGCTGTGTTAGTCCTTGTCTCCTGTAGCTGGCTCCTAATTAGTAATTCATGTCAAGCGGATATCTTTTGCTCTAATCACCTAGTGCTAGACACTGTCCCAATAGTTGGCACCTACAATCTTAATTCATTGCAATAGAGTTATCAAGCACGGTGTCAATGTTCGGTGCCACGCTGGAGTGGCCGGACCGGTTCTTGTGCATCGTGCGCAGGCTGATAACTCAGTGCAAATGTTATACCTATTTAATTGCATCATTAATGTATTTTTATGTTAGTTTTGTAGTGTTTATCTAACTGCGGAATGAAGCATCGAGACAAACCTACTGGTTTAACGATGCTTTTAAATTTAAAGTGTATTTTGTTAGTAATTATGATAATACAAAATAAATATTTTAATTATGTCAATTACTGACACGTTTGCCTTAAGTCTAGTATTTAAAAAAATAGAAAATAAATAAATACTATTTATGATTCATACTATACAAGATACATTTTGTTACAGCTTAGCCAACATCGGTACGATGAGGTGTTTGAAGAAACTGGGCATGACGATGTTGAAGACCAGACCTAGTGAGTTTGTTTTAAATAAAAAAAACTATATGAAAATCATAATGTTTCTACACATTTTCATAGAAATCCAATATTTACAATACAGTGACATCTGTAGCTAACATGTGGCAACCGTAAAGTTAGCTCTGTTATGGTGAGAATTTAGTTACATGAATGCTCACCATGGCGCTGACACCTGAAAAGCCGGTAAAAAATGAAAGGAGCAAATATTTTGTAACAAATTGTGACAACATTAAGAAACTCGCTTAATGGACTCTGTAGCTTAGTTAGCAGAGCGTGCGCCCCAGCAAGGAACACGGCACAGGTTCAAATCCATTCGTCTTTGATTTTTTCCATTATTTATATCTTTTTACCTACTTAAATGTTTATAAAAATATGGAGTTCATTTTATGTCAAAAATTTCATTTTTGTGGCAAGCTTTTATTGCCGTCTGTACTTTTCTGTAACGCATTTACTGCCGGCAACGCACATATGCGTTTAAGCTCATACTAATTTGTTGCTAGGGGGCGTGGCTCGGTATGAATGTGTTAAACATCCGTCAACTACTTAATAACTGTATACTCGATTGTGTTACAGGCATAGAGAACGCGTGGGTGGGAGCGAGAGGCGAGCTCGGCAAGTGGCAGTGGATAGACACTGGGGCCAGCATCTTCCTGCCTAGCCCTTACAGTGACGTCGGCAGGACCTTGTGGCCGCCTATGCGGCAAGTATTACGGGATCTTTCCCACATGTCCAATTTTTTCTCTCTCTCTCTCTCTCTCCCATGGCCTTGGATCCTCCACAGTCCTTGTACCTAGCGCACTGCGTCCCAACCCAACTTTAAGTGGCCGCGTAGGGCATTCCTGATCGTGGGATTACGCTCCCGCCACTGAATTTTATTTATAAGGTGGCCTAGCCAGTTTGAACTAGGTAGCCAGTTCAAAGTCAGGTTCCAAAGGGACCTTTCCGGCTTTGTAGTCAACAGCAAAAGTAGATTATCATTTTAGTTCCTCATCACTCACTGTATTAACGCATCCCAATTGTCGCAGTAATGTTATGTGAGTGCGACAAAGTACAAAAATCATGGTCTACTTTTGCTGTTGACTGTACCGTGTTTTAGAAAGTAGAAAGAAAATAAATTTATTCAGACGCATACACGACAAAAAAAAACTAAAACGGCCCCAAAATGGTCCCACCTCACCATAATGCTGGCTCGAGAGCCAGCTCTGATCTTCCGATGAGGCCATGTGTGGCGCCACGGAGAGCTGCAAGCGCGAACATTTTTAATGTCATCATCCTGAACGCAGCCGACAGTGACCATTGACCGACAAAGCAGTCCTGTCAACTGTCAGTGTCATACAGTGTGTTTTATCAAGAAATGTTTAATCGAAAACGTCATTTTGCCGCCATATTATGATTTTGTAGAAAAAATTGTTCACTGAAACCGTTAAGAATCTAGGACTATTATAAATCAAACCTTACTTAAGCTAACGGCTTGTACATGATAATATTGTACGGGCTAAGAGAAAAAGTTTTAACATAACTCTATGAAATAATACACTATTCTAGGAATCGTTGGAAATGGAAAATCGGTGACATCCTATTTCATTGTAATTTTTTACTGAACCCATAAATGACTTGTACCTAATTTTGAAATCAGGTTCTAAAAGAATTAGCTGTAAGAGGTGGCATAAATTGAAGCTGTAGGTAGCAGGTAGGGCCACGCTAGTATCTACATGCATTGACATTATTGGTATGTCGCAGAGTTAGAGGGGGAGACGAAGGTGAATTATGGAATATGGAAAATTGAAGAAACTTGAACTAACAAACTATTGCGAGCTCGTTATCATTTAATACGTTCCAAAAATCGACGATGTCACAACTCTCCTCGGTCTCCTCTACTCCATTTGTCCGTTTGAAAAAGATAACTTGGTAGCGTTTTGCGGGTATTTGAACACTCATTTATATGCATGTTTGTTTTATCTCAGAGACAGAACGGCACTAAAACAAAATGGCTGCCTGCAGCTCGATCGACACGCTACGCACCCACCTGTATTCCTAGAGGCGCGCTGTGAGAGGAAGATGCAGTTTATCTGCTACCAAGGTAGTGCACAAGGTGCTGTTTGCGTAGAGTTGATTATAGCGCCATCTAGCATGCAGTAGCGACACTACAATTGTATTCAAGCCATTTTTATTTTTTTATATCCTTGCATATAAGTGCGGAGGTGTGTTAATAGGTCTGACCTACTACACAACTGATGTATGATCACGTGATCTTCATTCCGAAAATGCGCAGTTCCAGAAGGATAAGCAATAAATATAACGGCCACGTATTATTGAACGCGTAAAATAATTAATGTGTAATTTTATTACGGAATTATTTTTCAGGTTCACCGGCATTAAGAACATCAACCACGCTACATAGCGACGATTTATATTACTACGTGCTTGTTAAACAGCTTCTCTTTTGGACACATGCTTACGAAAACTGCAACAATATGAATGGATCTCTAGCGTATCCGGAAAATCCTGATATTTTGACTCAATTGCTGTTAATGATGGGAGAAAATAAGGAAGAACGTAAGTTTCGAAAGACAGCGCCATCTTGCGTTCAGTAGTATAACTATTTTGAAATATATTTGGCCTTTATTTTTTGGCAGCTGTTGAACATATTTGGATTTCTGGCCGTTTAAATATGACAAGAGACATCACTACAGATGATGTTACATACAGTTGGTACAATCCCATGAACAACAAAGTTATTCCGGACCCCAAAACCACTAGGCGAAGCGGCGCTACAGGAATCTTTGTAAGTAAAGACTATTATTTAATTCAGGTGAAAGTACATAGTAACTCGTAAATTCATAATAATTATGTTACTATTGGGCTAATAATAGTTAATTATAAATTACCACGTTTATGTCGATGCAGTGCTATATCTAACTACTAAGGATCATTAAAACAAAAGAGACTGTCAATCATCACACAAAGAGCCGTTCCCCGATATGTACAACGCCATCTATGAATAAGAATTATTATTTACATTTATTCAACCTCAAGCGTGACACAGTATTTAATAGTTACGATTTATTTAATATAAGCTGTTTATTAACTAATGTTTACTGTACTATGTTTCTTTGTTTAAGAGTCCGCAGTAAGCTCGGCCGAATTTCACCTTCCCATACAAACGGAGTTTCGTTCTCATTTTAAAACTACGTGTTGGATTGTAACAAAACTTTGCATATACAATGACATGAGGTATATCTAGGTCGGAAATTAGTTTATATGGCTCCAGTTTATAAAACAAACGAAATACAGTAAAGATAAGTTTTGTATGAAAAACTTAAATTCGCTGTATTTTTTACTATGGTATCTGAAGCTACATAAACTAATTACAGGCCTGCAAATACCTTAACTTATTCCAAGTACAAAGTTTCAGAGCAAAATAGCCAGTCGTTTTAAAATGAGAGCGTAACTACGTTTGTATGGAGAACCGAGCTGACTGCGGACTCTTAATTATAACAGTTAAATGTTTCGTTTTATAGAGCCATCTAGTTTTTTATAGGGATATCCCGTCGTGGTGGCGGCACGATCTTCGGATTGTATTTTAATCGACAGTCCTCGTGTTTTAATGTCCTTGCTTACTACGAAACAAGCAGTTTGAAACCCATTATTAATTAACTAGGATTATAGGTCAATGGAGTAACCTTCGTTGAATATGTTTACTAGCGCCATTTGTTAGTCTACTTTAAAACCAGTTACTACAAGTCACATGTGTATCGGCTAATTTAATTCCGTTATTTTGGATTAGATGGCGCCATGGTTAGATGAAGAATTCTCAAGGGACAACTCGTGCTTAAATTTGGACAGACAAGACCACCTAAAAGGACTAGTTTATGGATTAGCTTGTAATACACCTCAATACTCGATTTGTATGATCGGTAAGTATTATTTTTATGAAGAGAGCCGATAAGTAGGTAGCAGCCGTACTGATAGCTTAACTAATTTTACTGGTTATATTTCAGAAAAAAATCCACGCGGAGAAAAAAAAGAAAATGTCCTTGCTCTTCCTACTCAGGCTAATTACCCAGAAGGGGATGTTTTCATTCGATCTGAGGCGCCTCAAGAAACAGCTCCTTCAGATAACTAACTAAAATCCAGGTCATTTATGTTACAGCGCCATCTAGCGACGGATAGCTTAAAAGCTACATAATTATACTTTAGTTTTTTATACAGCCATAGATATTAATCTTAGCTATAGATAGAGCATTGTTTATTTCAGGTTTTTTTTTATTTCAATAGGTCAGGTACATGTTTACAAATTTTACGGTTTTTTTACAAGGTAACGACTCAACAGTGGGAATCAGAGTTATGGCCGCCACGGCGCCGGTAATGAGGTTTTAATTATCAGTTTCTTTTTTATTTATTTAAAGGGCTTTGTCGCTGAGCGACCATATCGCCCTATTATCGGTTCTTAGATTTCAGAAAACCTCAGATGGCAATTTTTTTATACGTTTTTGAAATAAAACAATTTTATCAGCTACAATGTTTTATTATTTCCTTTTCCAATCTTATGGAGGTTTAGCCTGGGGGCCTCATCACGTAGATGTTCTTGCGCGCCTCACATTGCTGTGTCAACAAAAATTCATAAGTAAAACCATAGACAAAATCTAATTAATGTGAATTACATTCTAAACTTGATATAAATTGTTGATTGCGTTTTTTTATCTTAATTTTAAACCGCATCATCGTTGAAAGAACATGACGCATTTATTTGTTATTACTGTGACCAAAGTGTTTACTAACAAATCTTCAACACTTAAAATAAGTCAATCTTAATTTATTCTAAGGACGGAAACACAACATCCATATGGAATAAAGGACCATTAAAACAAGAGGACTATGAATCTCCATACAAAAAGTAATTCCCCATTATGTACTATGCCATCAATGTATAAGAATTATTATTTACAATTATTCAACTTTGTGACTGTTTTATTTATGATAGGCGGTTTACGAACTAATTGTTACTTACTTTTCTGTGTTTCTTTGTTCAATTACAACATCGTTAAATGTTTAATTTTAAAGCACTGTCTAGTTTTTGCAAGAATATCTCCATGCGGTCAGAGCACAATCGAGAGTATGGCAATTAAGTCCTCTTGTTTCAATGGTCCTTGATATGGAAGTATTGTTGATACCCAAAATGTCCATGTAAAGCTGTCTGGCAGTATCAGACTACTCTGAAGCACTAAATTATAGAGTATGAGTACATATAACAACCAATGTAGAAAGATGTTAGTGACTAATAGTGATAAAAACAAGGGCTTGCGAAGATCTACTTGCCTAGAGCCTCATAATGGCTAAGGCAGCCCCTAGGTTGGAGTGTACCCAAGGGTGTTGACACTTGGAAAAAATTCTACGGGTGTGGTGTCATTATGGACAATTTTTTATCAAGTTTAGAAAAAGTTGTCCATACAAAACACGCTTATTACAGCGTATTCTATACGATACAATCATAAATAAATTAATAGTTTAAAAAACACTAGAAAAACATGCTTTATAAGACTTTTCTAACAAATCCAAACACAGCTATGATACGATGTTCCATCATGACATTCCAGTTCATATCTTCCGGCTCCATCATCAGATCAGTTTGACAGTACCAAATTATTGTATTGTTATTAGAACTACATACAGCTGCCAATTTTCATGACGCTACGATCCTTGGAAGATGGTTAAATTTGTTACCTTAGATTCCATAAAATAGTTAGGTACAGGTCGACCTAATAAAAGCGTGTTAAAAATAGGTGTCATAATGACACCACACCCATTGAAATTTTTCAAGCACCTCCTTTGGTACATGTGGACCCGCCCCTGTCAAGGAGTCAATTGTGTGGACTTGAACATAAAATATACATATTTGGTACAGAGAGCTAACTAAAAACACCAATAAACTTACTGTAATAAAATAATCCTACTGTCAAGCTGTATTTGAAATTAGGTAGTCAAACCAATCAAACTTTGTTCAAATGAGAAAGATCTTTTTAGCTTTTCAACCATTGCACTTTAATGGAACGAATTTTTTACATCATATGTGACGAAATTCAATCATTTTTTTGAATAGAAATAGAAAATGAGGCCTGCCTAATGCCTAAAACTCTGATGCTTTTGCCAATTTTATTCACCAGTAAATTGTTACATAAAAGTATCGGTCAAAATGCTCCACGGCCCGACCCATATACACTCGACAGCAAATAATCCGGGCCATCTTGGAACAACGCGCTTTTGAAAACTCCATACGAAACACTTAACAAGTACATAAATCCCAATGTGTTTTCAATAATTAGTCGTCATGAAACGCACATTCTGTAGGTAACACTTTGATAGTTGTACGTTTTATAATTTTTGAGAAAATCGGATTAGAGTGCCAAGGTAGCGATAGTGGGTGACCCGGTTTATTTGCTGTTGAGTGTATTTTAGGGAAAATATACAATTTAAAACTAATTTCTAACTTCTAATCTCGCAATAATTAAAAGGTTTAATACATATCATAACAATAAAAGAAAGTCTTAAGGCACTAGTCCCCCCGCTGGCGAGAAAGTGAGCAACTTTGTACTATTTTCTCACCCAACTCACTCAAGAAACGCACATTAGATGTAGATTCTGTGTCACTAAAAGATATTCATATATGAGAGACTTTTCGCCAGCAGTGTGAACTGCCAGCAATGAACTATCAATATATGTGTCTCTTTTACTAACACAGGATCTATAACTTTTGTTCGTTTATTGGGCGAGAAAATCGCCGGTAGCTAATCGTTTCTTCGCCCTTGATGGGACAAGTGCTTAAGTATAATTTGTACTAACTATTGTAAATGCAACCAAATTTTAATTAAAATAAGCCTTGAAAATTATAATTGTATGTCCATCTCAGTTGAAGGCCTTCGCCTAGCCATGCGAAAAAATATCATTGCTTTCTGACAACATCTATCCATTGTGTGTTTACTATGCGCAATTCGTTGAGCTTCTCCTCAGTTTCCATAACAAGCTTTTTGATTGAACAAACATGTCCTAAATACGTTCGCAGATACTTGTTCAGCGATCGAGCGGCCTCCAACTCCGAAGGTAGATCTCGCTGAAAAAAGTAATTTAATATACAATAAAAACTCCATCGTTAAACCCTATATTTTTTTAATTAATATATATTATATATTTTGTTTAGTACTTTACCTCTATCTTAGAGGACGACACTGATACCGTCGACATTGTTGATCGTTGGGTTATAAATTTGAATTTAATGATAACGATAGCAGGTGAATACTACAACGAATTAAGAAATAATTAATATTAAAGTTAAAACAAACGAGTGCTCAATTTGAAATGGTCGAGTTAAAAAAAGTTGACAGTCGGTTGAGCTGACAGTTTATTTAGCTGCGCTGACATTGGTGTTATAGGTAGAAAAATAGGAGTAAAATCACAAGAAAGGTGCCAACATAAGTAAAAAAATCATTTTAAATTAAAAATGTGATAAAGTCAAGCTAACAAGATCTAGTTACTAAGATTAAAAAAATATTTAAAATATTGGATTTCATTTAGATTTATTTTAGTTAAACTGGGTAAACAAAATTATTCGCATAGTTTTGTTATTTATTAGCTTAGTTGCTGATTCTATCCGATATTTTAATACTTACCTAACATACTCCTATCCATTCTGCTCTAACATACTGCAAGGCTAGCAGTATGTCTGTAACTAAAAAAAAATCTAACCGAATTCCAATATTCTTAATATTTTTTTATCTCTTCATACACTATTTTTCCTATTTTTTAAGGATCGACCAAACCGGTGATTAAAATGCGCTGACGCGCCGTTATGCTGTAACGAGGCTTTTTTAAGCGTCACGATGTATATATAGAAGCTTAATACTGCGTATATTCAATTAGACGAGTATGCATACGCATACGCACAGTCAGCGTTTTTGAGCTCCGGAATTAAAGTTATGGGTAAATTGCGATTTTATTGCATAATCACATCACTGCGTGTACAGCGCGTCAGACAGCGTATTTTGACCAACGGTGAGGTCGCCCCTTAAGTGAAAATATATGTTTTCCGACAAGACGTCTTTACGTATTTATTACTGTTAATCTGATCTAAATTAAAATTATAATATTGAAGAAGATGGCAAATCGTATGCCATATGACCAGAGTAGGTGTATACAAAAGTAGTCTTTAGGGCACACCGTATTTTTGCAGCTCACACTTTCGAAAAAAAAGATAGTCCAAACCAAAATGATAAACATTTGGAACAACCCCAAAAAAAACATTAAAAAAAATCACTGGCCAGTACGAGCGTTAAAATTGGCCAAATGTGTTGAAAGTGGCCCTACGTACCCGTCCTGTATAGCAACTTTGTTTTTTTTTAGCACGAATTCTTTATTTTTTAATTTCGCTGCTTTCAATAGTTTCAATTGTAGTTCTTTATGATTAATGTTATATATATCTATCTATATAATATGTTGATGCAAATACAAATTAAGAGCATTACATGACATTAGATATAAGCCTGACAAAAACTTGTTTAGGAAAATAATTTAAATACTAAATCCAATCAGTACAATTTCCGTACACAAAATTAAAATATAAACTGAGCATGAATTATTTGGACTAAATAAATAAGCAACACGGACTATGATGTAAACAACACAAAAACTAGTTTACGTCTGCAGTAACGTATTGAAATAACACGTTTTATGTAATTCTGCAAATTAAAAGTAAAATGCTGAAACTGCACTCACGGAAATGCACGGAAATTAAAATTCCATTTCCTAGTTATTGATCACGTAAAGCAGTTACAAAACGCATGCGCTATAGAACAACGCGCCCTCTAGAGAAAAAAATAAGAGGTAAAAAAGAAACGCCGCCATTTTGACATTTGTTTGGCTTTTGTTCTTAATAAATATAAATTATCATGTAATTATGCGTGGAACAGCGATTATGTTGACATTTTCGCTTCACAAGAGTTTCGGTTTTTAGCATAACATTGAAATATGGTGCATCAGTGATGTTCATTTCGGTTCAACAGCGCATAAATCGATAAATTCGCCTGTGCCGCATTTTTATTTTCTCGATGCTTATTTTAGGTATAATTTGATATTGCTAGAGGTATAAGTCCTTAAATAAGTGAAATAATGTACTAAAGTGCGTGTTTGACAAAGAAATCTTAGGAATAATATTTGAAATGTCGTTAAATGAGTGTTGTGAAAAAGGCGCGAACACTTTTTACCGCTGAGATTTTTAGGACGAAAATAAAACAGTGTTTGTGCGAAACAAAGACATTAGAGCTTCGCGTTATGTTTATGAAATCCTGCCGGTGTTTATCCTGAATTATTTCATAGCTTTTCTCGCAGTTCATGAAGTGGGAACAGTATTTTTCTGCACATTAGGTTCATGTAAGTAAAATTGTAATTATTTGTTTCTTATTCGATTTTCGCGACGAAATCCGTAAATGCATTTGACTGTAATTAAGTCCCATTTATTGTGACAGAAAATAATTATATATTTAATCTAAATTATTGTCTCAATAATTATACAGTCCTAAAAAAGTCATAATATTATTCAGGCTAAAAATATGATTTGTTTACCTAAAATAAATATCTGGTTTACTTACTAATGTCAAGTGTTAATTTTATTTTTCTTAGTATTTAAGTTTAGTACACAAATTCAGTTTATAAAACTTGCTGTCATTATTCCAAAAAGTATTTCTGTTCAGTTCAGTTTTTAAATTTAATGGCTAACGACGTTACTGTCCATCAGGAAATTTTGCCAGCATCAAGGTTTTAAGCCAAGGTACGGTTTTTATTGATATTAAAATTATTAATGATATTAAAATAATGAGTTAATCAACACTGATTCATGTCGCCTGTCCAAGATGAAAAACAAAAATAAAATAAGTCTTTATTTAATATTTTCTTCTGTTTCGGCGATTATTACTGATTGAAATAAAACGGGGTGGTAAGTGGTAAGGGTGGTCATGTCCACCCGTGACCATGGAGAGCTGGAAAGCTTCCGAAACGCCGGGAACTAAAATGAGATAATATACGCGATATAATCTGTTAAATTGTTTTATTTCAATAAGTCTTTATTTCTGAAGTACCTTTTAATTGACACTTGATTCTTTTGAATACTGTTACATCTTAGGGCTAACACTTCAATATATTTTTTTATTATATCTTATTTTTTTGGGTTTACTTAACACATTTGGTACCGGCAACAATTCCCTAAGCCCTTATGCTTTGCTAGACAAAATAAAATTTGGATCATAAACATTTTGTCACAGGCACTTAAACATAAAATCATACAAACATTTCACTGGCCTAGGAGTAAAATTTTGTTACTGTATATTTAATTAGACATTTTAATATCACAAATTTGTCGAGAAAAAGGCTCAAACATAGAATTATGCTTGTGTGTCACCAGTGTAGGAGTTAACAATGTTGTGTGCCACAGTCTTAAAGACGTTTGCTAGATGGCGGCCAGGGCCCCTGTTTAACTGCTCATTCAATGACTTACCCTGGGCGCCGACACAGTTAAGGCCGGCCCTGGTTGTGCTAAAATAAAGCAAGGATATTTTGATGACTTATAGATATTTCTGATACATTATTATTAGAATATTTATATAGCAGTGAAGGAAGAACAGGAAGCTTGTACTTATCATTTAAAAAAAAACATGCTCTCCATCTTATTTTAATTCTACTTCTTTGACTAATTATGTTTGATAACAACTTTAAAAATCAATATGTTATTTAGAAGCGGGCCTGAACTCCAACTGTTTTTTTTCACAGATCTTAAGTAGGTAAGTTCTCAGTACAACCAATGAATTGATGAAGTCTGCAAACATATAATTTGATCAACAGAACAGCACAACAAACTTAAAAATTGACATAAAATAACAATTTGGCAGCCTCTGCTGGCAGTAGGTACTATTCTCTCTTATAAAGAAAGTATTCTATTCAAATACATGTCATCATTCATACCAGCCAGTCTATCAACAATTGTGTCTCTTCTAAGTAGGAGACTTATTATCCTCCAATCACAATTATGAGACTCGGCATTTTCTAAATTCTTGCATTGATTCCAGGTTAAGTTCTCCTCTGAACTTGCGATGCGGTTAAGAAGTAGGAAGAGGGAGCGGCCCCTCTCAGTCAAGAGGAATACATCCAAAGTAACAAAACTAAAGGCAAAACCGTTAAACAGTCGCTTGTCTCCTTCCAACTCCACTTGGAAGAAAGTACTCAAGAGGGACACAGCCAAAAATGGAGTACAGCCTGTCACTTCCCTCTGCATCACACGGTCACAGCAGAATCTAAAAACTAGGCCCGTAAGAACAATATTAGTTAGTATGGAGAAGTCTGAGCACAAAACAGAGAAGCTGAAGGAGCGCACAAAGAAACCGATCTTCCAGACTGTTGTACGCAGCACTACTAAGGATATTGTGACTTCCACTACCAAGTTAAGGAGCGACAAGACTCAAAATGATAAAGTTACAACCACTTCCAAACCGAAAGTCAAAGATGTTAGGACAACGAAGAGCGTACAGCTCAGACACAGCTCGCTGAACCGCGAAAAAAAATCGGAGTCAGTTGAAATAAGCTCTCCTCGCAAAACAAGGAGGATGGATAAAAACGAGAAATCTGCATCTCTGAACAGCTCACCAATCCGCAAAGTGCGGCAGCTTGGGATACCCTCATCGAAAAGCAAAATTGCTGTCAGTTCAACCAACGAAAGCCCGAAGAAAAAAACTAAAACCAAAGCGGCAGTAGTCCCGGAACAAAACAACTGGAATACTGAAGACAATGATGTGACCATGTATGAGCCTCATACAACAACTTTTGTGGACTTTCCTAGTCCAAAAAGTGAAGAGTCCGACTCAGAAACTCAGGTGGAGTCATCACTGTGTCTTCCAAATGATTGCTTGAATGACTTCATAGCTATTGCAGAGTGCGCTAGGCTTATCACCCAGGAAATACCGGCAGATGATGAACACATTAACTATTTAGCTGATAAAGCTGCCAAGGTAAGGCAATATATATAGGCAAATAACAAAATATTATTTTAATAACCAATTTCAACCATAGGTAAAATATACATTCATCCCCTCTTTTCTTTGAATTTACATGCTCCATAGTAAAAAAAAACAATCTAAAAAAAAACAAAAATTGGTATACAAATGACGAAAATATGACGTATAAAAATACTAGTAAGCATACTCCAAAATGTATTGATAGATAGATATCTATCTATACTGTTATAAAGTTTTAAAATAGAAATGTCTGTACATTGAAGATAAAAAAAAAAATTAACAATATCGAATCTTTTTTAAAAAATTTATGATATGTTTGTATGTTCATATGACTGTGTCGTTGTGCCTTCATCATGCCAAATCGGTTACACCGATTTCAATTATTTTTGGTACACGGGTAGCTGGGCATTCACAGATAGTTATATTCAAGCTCAGAGTAAATTCTCCTTCAAGTGTAAGTTGCGCAAGGATCTCTTGGGAAATCATCAAGATTAAGATTCTTCATAGTAGTTTAGAAGCAGGTACCTGTATGTATGTATATATATGTATGTATATATGTATTATGTTTATATATATTACGTATTGTGTATAGTTTTTATACTATGTAACTTGGGTGTTCTCGCCCTTGTAATTATTATTTTGTACAAGTCTAATGGTTGACTGGTAGAGAATGCCTTTATGGCATTAAGTTCGCCATTTGTTCTTTCTTGTATTGTGCAATGAAGTTTAAATAATTAAATATATTATAGGATACTTTTTACCCGACTACACTGAAGTAAAAGAGAGGATAATGACTTTTTTCTCTTCCGCGGATGAAGTTGCGTGAACGCGCGTGAACCTTCTGTTATAGAATAAAATTGAATAATAAAAAAACAATCGTACTGCCCATTTGAAAAGTTCCTTTCGTTGAGTTGGTAAAAAAAGGGTTGTTCTTTCGCTCGGTCAAGTTGGCTTGCTCAACCTTTTCTTGATTTCTAAAAATTGATTGTTTTTCTACTTCAAAAAAATGTCTGTCCCAAAGGTGATGACCACAGACAAAGAGGAGCGTAAGAGTACGGAGAAGCGGGTGGTGAAGCGACGCAAGTCTAGCAATGACCTTGAGATGTACCAGCCAACCTCCACCACTGATGACGTGGACGCTTGCACCGACTTCTTGGCCCAGGGGGAGAAATACGTGCAGGTTAGTTTTTTTAAAGGGCGGCAACGTTAGTGGTTATTCTGCCACTTTTTCAAAGAGACTGCACTAAAAAAAAACTATTGAAATAAACAGTAGGATCTGAAGGAGACTCTTAAATCTCTTACAGGTAAATGTTCGCGTTTTATACGTTTTTAAAATATGAATTTCTTACAGTACAATTACTTTGAGTTTACCACTGACATATGCTTTTACTCCATTGGATATTCTATTTTAACACTAATGTAAAAGAGTTTATATTACTTACACACTCTCTAAACGTCGTTTGTTTGTAATGGAAACTCTTTTGTATTAGTTATAAAGTCGAATATCCAATGGAATAAAAGCATATGTCAGTGGAAAACTCGAAGTAATCGTACTGTGAAACTTTACGAGCGAATGTTCGTACAAAGTTCAAAGGGTGATTGCAAATAAATGGTTGTCTCTTTCCTACAGCCGGACTTCGTGACAATGCTAGAGCAGGACGGCTACGTGCGCGACAGCGAGTGCGAGATCTCATCCACCTGCGACACCCAGGGCACCGCTATCGAGAGCCTCGAAGCCCTGTCTGCCAGAAACCCCAGTGAGGGCTTCCTGCACGAGATCACACAAAGCTTGGTGGCTGAGGCAGCTGGATGGGTGAGTAGCATCAAAATCTGTTCTCAAGTGGGTAGTTGCCCCACCACTGTGTCCTTTCCTTACTTAGATCGGGGCCATATGCCCAACAGTGAGTGATCTCATTCCAGCGAGGGCTTCCTGCATGAGATCACACAAATCTTGGTGGCTGAGGCAGCTGGATGGGTGAGTAGCATCAAAAACTGTTCTCAAGTGGGTAGTTGTCCCACCACTGTGACCTTTCCTTAATTAGAACAGGACCATATGCCCAACAGTGAGTGATGCCATCCACCTACCAGCACCCAGGGCACCGACATGGAGAGCCCGAAGCCTATATACGCTATGAGATCTATCTAGCAAGCGGAATTCAATCTAATTTTGTATGTAAAATACAATTGTGGTATTTTTGAGAGAGCCAACAGTAAGTCAACAAAAATCTGAATTTTACGATAATCCGTGAACCATGATCATGTCACTTGGTATCGTGGTTCGTCTAACACTGCGTGTTAGTGCTCTTTCAGTTAATGTTTGTGGATAAGATGTTTTAAAATGTTAAATAATTAAATTGTAAAATTATATTTTATTTCCAGAGCTCTTCTGACATCACCGCTGATGAGTCATCACTCACCTGTCACGATGAACAACCGCCTTCCGACCTAGAGGTAGAATTTGTTCATATATATATATACTAGAATTTTCGCGGAGGAGGAAAAAATCATAACCCTCTTTTTTGATTCAGCGTAATCGTATAAAAATATCCTATAACCATCTGTGGATGCCCAGTCACTCGTGTAACAGAAATAGTTGAAAGCCACAACGACTCATATAAACATATAATTGGACGTCCGGTTCGAAGGACCATATGTACAAGCATACGCTGAATAAGGGTCCCCTGATGGGAACAAAATACAAATCTGGTGATTTGTATTGGTATAGGTAAATTAGGTTATGTAGATTGGTATTGGTAAATTAGGTAAGTTGGTAAGTAAATTGTTCAGCGTGCGTCTGCACAGACTGCGTAGATTAAGGGTTGATTATGCCAAGGGAGCCTACTGCCCTAAGTCCCTAACCTAACCTTAACTTACGACTTTAACCAGGATATCTGTTACCAGGAGACCTAAGGTAACAGATGGATTCCTACGGGGAGGAATAGGGTCTTTGGAATGGTGATTTTCTCAATGCCGATTTTCCAGACTCAGAATGATCGATTAAGGCTTGAAGGTTGTCTTCGCCACAGTGAGAGGAACTTAGTCTAATGGTTGGGTGCGACTATACGCTCAGAGAGTAGCCCTGATCACGCATAGGTTCGGGTATGGGAAGGTAGTGATTGGTATCTGATTTATTTCTAATTCTTACGCTATATATACAAAGAACACCTACAAGCACATTACTACACATTCATCTTGTGTACTGTACGTGTAAACTGCAGACAATGCGTAAACCAGCTATTTTTCTGCATGTTTCTCTTAATTTTGATTACTGGCATCTAGGTCGCTAGCCTCGCTTATTGACGCTGATGCAAGCATGTTTTCTGTTCTCTGAACAGGTATGGCTCAGTGGGAGTAACGTTGCCTGCGAAGTTGAGGTCCTGGGTTCAAATCCCGGTAAGGGCAAATATTTGTGTGATGAGCATAAATATTTGTTCCTGAGTCTTGGATGTTTTCTATGTATATAAGTAATATATCTATTAAATATATCGTCGTCTAGTACCCATAACAAGCCTTATTGAGCTTACCATGGGATTAGAGCGATTTGTGTAAAATTGTCCCGTAATATTTATTTATTTATTTATAAAAAATATTTTATTTTGATTCAGTAACCTTTTTTCTTAATATCAATTTACAGACATTTCATTTTTAAAAACTGTATAATAATATAGATATTTTATACATATATGTATTTATTAGATAACAAAAAGGTAACTTACCGAGTCTCAAATGTTGTGACTTTGTGAAGTTAAGATAAAAAAATATTATAAAGTTTAACCTGACTACGAAGTATCTATGCCTGAATTGCTTCCTCCTTGAAATAATGAAATGAAATAATGATCTTTATTCTGTAAGTAGGCCACAAGGGCACTTTTACAAGTCTGACTCTACGGCGTTTCCCAAGAGGACACCACCGAGGAGAAGAAAGCCGAAACAAACTCAACAGTCAGTCATTTTTTCGAAATAACTCTTATATCTATTACAATGTGTCTTGTGTTAAGTTGATCAAAAATATTCGCTGGGTGCGAAGTACTAGGTGGGTGTAATATAATCAATCGCAGCGCTCATAGTGGCCAAAAGTAAAACAAATGTTGGCGCTGTTATCTGTCATATCTCGTTGAATAAACCCGGTCCTTAGAATAATACTCACTTCGATCTGAAAACGACATTTTATTTATCAGTAGTGATACAGGAACAGGAAGTTTATTATTATTGAAAGTGACCATTAAAGTAGCTTTAGCTTCTTGTTTTTCAGTAAAACTACAAGTAAAACTTAAGTAACAAACCCTGCCATATTCAAAATAAAACACACTTTTTGAATTAATTTTACTTACTCCATTTGATTTAAATGACGAAAATTGATTTCACATCCCTTTCCCCACCCAAATTAAGGTATCACAGTAATTTTGGTAATAAATTAATAGATAATTTTGGATTATAATAATATTTTGTCACGTCGCGATTAAATGTCAAAACGTCGGAGCCAACAAAGTTATGGACGCTAGGTGGAGCTGAACTCGTGCACGGAGCCAATAGCTGATTGACATCTCATTCCACTTTGCTTTTTTATATTCTATTTTTTTTTTCACTTTTATAAGTTTTGATATGTTTTCCTGAAGAACTACGCATTGAGTTTATACTCAAAACATATATTTAGTATAGGCTAAGTACAAATATTGTAATAGATATAAGAGTTATTTCGAAAAAAATACTTACTGTTGAGTTAGTTTCGGCTTTCTTCTCAGTGGTCTCCTCTTGGGAAATGCCGTAGAGTCAGACTTGTAAAAGTATCCTTGCGGCCTACTTATAGAATAATAGTACATTACTGCAGACGCCGGGAAAAAAGGGCTTGCCGGGTGAGTAGGTATAGACGGCCGCCCGTAGGGAGCAAGCACTTTTCACGGCCAGAGGCATGTATAGTGCTTTTCTCAAATATATGCAATGAAATAAAAAAAAGACACCACTCAAAAAACTACACGACAAAAGTTTTTTTTTTAAATTTTCCCTCCAATCCCTCCATAATGTTTTTTAAATGCAGAGGATTTAAGATATTGTCTATGGTCTCTGGTGACTTACGTATAGACAATATTTTAAATTTATTCATCAACATACGAACCATACAGATTTGTGTTCTTAATGTCAGTTCGTGTGTAATAGGCATTAAAGCGGATATTTTTAGTCCGATAACCATTCAGCCACTAGAAAAAAAAAAATATTTCAGCTGTTTAGCCTGTGCATAACACAGACGCCATGTTTACATAAAAAAAAAAACACTTCCCGGCCTAGGCCTTCAATTTTGCATGAAATTCCTTTACAGTTCTCTCAGGTTGTTCCGCCCGAAAAGGGATACTTTGAAGCCTGTTTTAACGCACGTAATGACGATATTTCATTGCATGTTTGGAAAAAGGTCATTATTTCATTTCACAAGGTCGGATTTATAAGGAGTTTATGCGGTCCGGTACACTGTTACAATTTAAGCTCTTTCATTTGGCTTTACCCGTAGTCTGATAAAAATATCTCGTTAAACTCACTGTTTTTGAAATTAAAAGTTATTTTTCTCTATAGGAAGAAGCGGCAGACGTGATATCGTCCTGCAGCAACCGCGTGGACTGCGAACAGATATCCTCCTGGGTCGACGCCTTTGACCCCTACCTCTTCATCAAGCAGGTACGTACAAGCGTCAATATATCATTTTTAGGGCTCCGTAGCCAAAATGGCAAAAACGGAACCCTTATAGTGTCGCCTTGTCCGTCCGTCCGTATGTGTGTCACAGGCATTTTACTCAAAAATACATAATGAAATTTGGAGTATTGGAGTATAGGTAGCAGCTACTTAGTTTGATAGTTAAAAAAAAACTGGGGTCATTTTCAGCAAATATCAATGTGTGGCTCATATTTTGACAGTTCCTTTATAAAACCGACGTTTCTAAAAAAACTTTTGATTGAGTAAATATTTTCGGAAATTATTGCTCCGAAAGTAGCATAAATTGTCGAAGTAGAAATAAATGTTTATTTTCTGAACGGTATGTCCAAATAATGAAATAAATTGCACAGATTAAACTTAATTAATACATTCAACAAAAAAAATGTACATGGTATAACCGATACCGTTTTCCAGTTATTGCCAAAAAACTGTGCTTCTCAGCAAAAGGACGTAAGTGCAGTGGACATACGATCTTTTGCTATTGCACTTATTTGAGGTCGTTTTTTTTTCATTTCTGTGCATTTTTTTGTATGAACGGCTGCGTAACCCTACACTGAGCATGGCCCCATATGCTCTTGGCCGGTTTTTACGTTAACTTTGTGGTCGTTCCTTTACCTACAGCTCCATACTAAAAATGTGGTACATAGGTGTAGACGACTGTTACGCAAATTTTGAGTAACCTAATAAAAATATAAATGCAAACAAAAATCCTATATCATATTAAATATATATCTATCAGCCACGGACGTCCACTGCTGAACATAGGCCTTCCCTACAGCTCGCCACGGTGCGAGCCTGCGCACACCGCATCCACTGACTCCCCGCGTCATATTAAATACTAGAAGATGTCCGCAACTCCGTTCGCGGAGGAGAAAAAGTCATAACCCGTCGTTTTTTCTTCAGCATAGTCGGGTAAAAAGTATCCTAAATCTGTTTAGACGATTTTGCGTGATGAAGCCACAACGACACATACAAACATACATAAAATAAAATAAAAATATTTTTCGTTTTAGTGACCTCCGTAACAATCATTTTTTTGAAAATATTTTGAATGTACAAGACATTTCATTTTTACAACTTTATACTAGTATAGATTATAATGATAGTTTAATATTTATAGTAAAGCCCGACCAGGAAAATAAAAAACTTCGCCATACTGCGGAAAACTACTGGAACTAATTTCTTCAACTGGCAATAGTAAATTTACAGAAGTCATTAAAGCCAATTGCCGTCAAAGGTGTTGATTGTGAGTCCCGTAACTTGGGAAGCGTATACGTCTGCGTGGTATAGAAGTAAGTAGCTTGAGCCATGGTCTGGTTGCAGCTGCCGCCGCTGGAGAGCGTGGTCCCCGGGGCGCTGCGCGCGCGCTGCCCCGCGCTGCCGCTCAAGACGCGCACCAGCCCCGACTTCAGCCTGGTAGGTGGTAACGCCCTGCTATTCTCACCCATACTAATATTATAAATGCGAAAGTGTCTGTCTCTCTGTTACCTCTTCACGCGTAAACCGCTGAACCGATTTGGATGAAATTTGGTATGGAGATAGTTTGAGTCCCGGGAAAAGACATAGGCTACTTTTTATCCCGGAAAAATACCCTTATCCGCGATAAACGAATTTAAGGCGGAAAAAGTCGCGGGCAGAAGCTAGTTATAAATAAATAGTAAGGGACAATTTTTACACAAATGAAACTAGTCCCATGGTAAGCTCAATACGGCTTGTGTGGATCTATATCGGAATCCCTAATGTATCGTTTGTCATAACGCATTTTTTTACGAAACTGTAAACTTTTCAGGATTGTTATAAAGCAAACCGAACCTAACCTAACTTATAAATAAATAAAAATAAATATTATAGGACAATTTTACACAAATCGCTCTAGCCCCATGGTAAGTTCAATAAGGCTTGTGTTATGGGTACTAGACGACGATATATGTAATAGATATATTTACTTATATACATAGAAAACATCCGAGACTCAGGAACAAATATTTATGCTCATCGCACTTACCGGGATTTGAACCCAGGACCTCAGCTTCGCAGGCAACGTTACTCCCACTGAGCTAAACCGTTCGTCGATATGATAATCTTTTATAAAAATCCTGAAAAGTTTACGGTTTCTAAAAAAATTGCATTATGGCCAACGATACATTAGGACAAATGATACATTAGGCCAAATAACGTTAGGGATTCCGAAGGAGACCCGGCTTGTGTTCTGGGTACTTGACAACGACATATTTAATAGATATATTTACTTATATGTATACATAGAAAACATCCAAGACTCGGGAACAAATATTTATACTCATCACACAAATATTTGCCCTGACCGGTATTTGAACCCAGGACCTTCAGCAACGTTACTCTGGTATCACTACTTTTACTGTAACACGACAACTTGCCTTATTTTTTACATTAATGTTTTTGTGTGATATCATTACTTTGGCCGGCTAATCGATACCGACATACTTATTCATGTAAAAAAATATTTTTCTACGAACTTGGCCGATTTTTTTAATTTCCAGATGCAAATGTGTATTTCTTCTTATGCATCCATACAATTACCCATCCGGATGCCAAATTTGAACTTGCTTGGTTATCTGGATCTGGGTTAGGTTTTTGATCTATATGTAAGTTAGCCACCTGTGAGAAAAAACCCGATTTCAGATGTTTATATCCCAATGATCCATGGAGCTATATTGATGAAATTTGGGGTTTTAGTTAGTCTTTGGGGTGTTAATAATTGAATTAAATTTCATGTGTTCATGTTAAATAGATTTTGAGTTACGTAGGGGTTCTTTTTAGCCGTTTAGGCGTGACGAAACTAACGAAGCCGCAATGACATACATTTTTTTTTTCAAGTTAGTGATCTCCAAATAGCCCATTACAATAATTATGTGAAAATATCTTCAATGTAAAGACATTTAATTTTTGCTACTTTATAATGGGGTATTTGTCAATTTTTTTGTTGTTACAGAATGATGTCTTTATAATAGAAATATTGGTGAAAAAACTAATTCAGTGTGGTACAAACTTCCTGAGATATAAGAATTTTAAAAACACAATTTTAGACATAATATTTTCTTCTGTTTCCGCGATTATTACTCATTGAAATAAAACAATTTAACGGATTATATCGCGTATATTATCTCATTTTTCCTCCTCCTCCCGTGACCATGGAAAGCTGGAAAGCTTCCGAAACGTCGGGAACTACTAATGAGATAATATACGCGATATAATCCGTTAAATTGTTTTACATTTTTAGACTTTCCCAAAAAGCGCTTCATACTAAAGCATTATACATTGTGACGTCACACTGTAATACCTTGTATGGGGAAATTAAGAAATTTGTTCTGCAGCTGTGTTAAAACTTGCGTTTATCAAAACGGTTTCATAAAAAAAATTACCTTTCTTTTTTTGGGCTATTTAATGGTATTACTAGTTTTTAATATTTGATACTTTAGAAATGGACTTTCCCACCCAACTTTAAATGCTCCTAAAACGAGCTACACGTAAGGTATCGAACTCGAAATTTTTCACTTGGTTCCTTGGTTTTTGGGCTTGTTTTATCAGGATCTTATATAACTTATTATTGTTATAGGTGTTGGACTTGGATGAAACTTTGGTGCACTGCTCCCTCCAGGAGCTTCCAGACGCGAGCTTCCATTTCCCAGTGTTGTTCCAGGACTGCCGATACACGGTGATTGGACTAAAACTAACTTTATGAGTGGCAGATCATTCTTAAAAAATCAATACTGGTTCACTAACGACAAAATTAAGTATCACTTTTCCCAGACTCCTGTAATGCACGTAATATCAGACTGAGTTGACAAAGTTTCATATTTTTAAGACTGCCATGTTATTATTTGTATTCTGCTTGAAAAGAGAACACTGACACATTAATATTTTTTATTTGTTTTTTAAACGTATTGATTCTGAAAAGGCATAACTGGGTGAATCAACTATTAGACCCACACAAATCTGTCCACAACTTTTAAACTTCGTTGTAAAATAACGCTTTTAAATAATGGTTTCTCTTTTTTATTTATGGTGTACGTTAAAACGTTGAATGCCCCTGTCCGTTAAACCTAATAAATAGTAAAATATCATATTAGAAACCCTATTTCTTGGTAACGCCAAAGACATCAAAAGTGTGGGTCTAAAAGTTGATTGACCCAACTACTAAACTACTTTCGAATAGAGCGATTACTTTAATCTGTTCTCAAAGACCGTGGCAGGATAAGGAGCATCTTGTGCCTTAATAGATTTTCGGCCTGAATTTAAACACGTGACCCATCATCAGAAAAATATACAAAAAAATAGAAATAAATCCATTAAGCGACCTCCAAATAGTTCGTAACAATCATTTTTTTGAAAACATCTTCAATGTACAGACATTTGATTTTTACAACTTTATAATAGTATAGATTTTATTGTATGTTCAGGTGTTCGTCCGCACTCGACCCCATTTCGCTGAGTTCCTTTCCCGCGTATCGCGCACATACGAAGTGATCCTGTTCACGGCCAGTAAACGTGTATACGCTGATCGTTTGCTTAACCTGCTGGACCCTGAGCGACGCTGGATCAAGTACAGGTAACTGACATGTATCCGACGCTTTATTTTTTTTATGTAACTAGTGGCAAAAGGGCAGACGAGCCACCTGATGGAAAGTAGTCATCGCCGCCCATGGATATGTGCAACACCGGAGGGATCGCCCATATTTTGCCAACCTTTAAGAGCCCTGTTAACTCGTTTATCAAGCTGGATGACGTAACCTTAACCCGCTGGACGCCCTTGCTAGCCGACTAAAACTTCTTGGCCCTTGTGGTCCTCCGTATAAACTCCTTGCTACATTTTAGTTGACTATAAAGTTTTTTTTTGTTCCCAGGTTGTTCCGAGAGCACTGTCTACTTGTGAACGGCAATTACGTCAAGGACCTGTCGATTCTGGGCCGAGATCTGCGCAAGACCGTTATTGTGGACAATAGCCCACAGGTATAGTCTCTACCTAGCAGCAATAGAGAGTTATTTCTTGCTCAAGATCATCTATTTTTTACAACTTCGTTCGCGGAGGAGAAAAAGTCATAACCCGTCGTTTTTTCTTCAGCATAGTCGGGTAAAAAGTATCCTATAACCATCTGGAGATACCCAGCTACCCGTGTACCAAAGATTATGGAAATCTGTATAGCCGATCTTGCGTGATGAAGCCACAACGACACATACAAACATACATAAAATCCAAAAAAAATATTTTTCCTTTTAGTGACCTCCAAATAGTCCGTAACAATCATTTTTTGAAAATATCTTCAATGTACAGACATTTCATTTTACAACTTTATAATAGTATAGATTTAAAGAACCCCGCACAAAATGTTCGGAAAAAGCCGTTCGGTCGATTAGGCTGAAATTTTGTGAAAATATAGCCTCAAATACTCTGATCAATTATGTGAAGTTGCAACTTTAAATAATGACCAGATTTTAAAATATGACTTTTCATGTCCAATTTTTTACTTACATTTTGTCTCAAGTAAAAATGTAGTAATTATATATGACGCTAACGTGCAATTACTACCTTTTTCCCGATGCTGATTTCAGATACAAGTTTCTTTCATATTAGTGACAATATAATTCTAATTAATTAACGTACATAATAACGTGGAGAAGTAACAAACTCGTATGGTTAATGTACATATGTATATTACGATGTTAAACTGTACAACTTAAATTAACTTATATCTAATTGTATTTACAACGCTAAATTTGTGCTTTAAGTATGGCATAAAGCATGTAAGTGCATATTAGCGTCGTGTAAAGTTATTTTATTTTTTGCTGAACCTAAAATCGTTGTATTTTAATATCTGGTAATTAGTTGAAGTTGCAACTTCACACAGTTGATCAGATTAGTAGAGGCTATATTTTCACAAAATTCAGAAAGAAACCTTGGAAACGACTTGGCTTGACACACCTGCGTGTCTAGATTTTTTAGAAGTTTATATAGAACACACTGCTGCTGCGTCGCCAGTTCATTTTGCTTGAACTTGGCTCGACATGCTGCTGCGTGTCTAGATTTGTTTTTTAATATTCAAATTTAAAAGACCGAAATGATTGTGAAACCTTGGCAAAGAGGCAAGCTTAAATACATAGTAAAACATTAAGTCTCAGGAACAAATCTCATTTGCTCCTCTAGTAGGTTTTTAGTGTCTCATTCATATGGGACACCTTGCAGATTTTCAACAAAGGAAGCCACTTGGCACAGGTGTACCTAGTGGTCATCTGAACAAATTTAGCCCGGTACCCACGAAATTCTTCCGTGCTGGGAGCTGGGTGGTTGAAGAGATGGGGGGTGGGTGGGGGGGGGGGGGGGGGGGGGGGGGGGCTCCTGCCACGTTCCAAGGTGGATGACACTAAAAAACCCAACGTCATCAATTTAGAACATTCAAGTCCAGTTACCTTACACTCATTTATTAACGGTTGATTATGTCTCAATACCATTCATAATTAACATTGAATGGTGAATTGGACCTTAAAAATGTCTTGAACATATGTAACCTTCAAGCCTACAAGAAAAGAGTGTACTCCCGCCTGAAAGGCCGGCAACGCACTTGTTACTCCTCTGGTGTTGCAGGTGTCTATGGGCGGCGGTGATCGCTTACCATCAGGCGATCCTTCTGCTCTTTTGCCCCCTATAACATCTATACTATTATAAAGTTGGAAAAATAAAATGTTTGTATGTTCGTATGTGTCGTTGTGGCTTCAGCACGCCAAATCGGCTTAACCGATTCCAACTATTTTTGGTATACGGGTAGCTGGGTATCTCCAAATGGTTATAGGATACTTTTTACCTAACTACGCTGAAGAAAAAAAATGTAGGTATGACTTTTTCTCCTCCGCGAACGAAGTTGCAGGCGCCTTCTATTAAGATTCCCCAGTAAGCTCGGTTCTCCATACAAACGTAGTTACGCTCTCATTTTCAAACGACTAGCTAGTTTTCTCTGCAACTTTGTACTTAGAATAAGTTAAGGTATATGCAGGCCTGTAATTAGTTTATGTAGCTTCAGATACGAAAGTACAAAACATACAGCGAATTTAAGTTTTTCATACAAAACTTGTTTTTGCTGTATTTCGTTTGTTTTATAAACTAAAGGCATATAAACTAGTTTCAGGCCTGGATATACCTCATGTCATTGTATATGCAAATTTTCGGTACTATCCAACACGTAGTTTTAAAATAAAAACGAAACTCCGTTTGTATGGGAAGGTGAAATTCGGCCGAGCTTAGTGTGGACTCTTAAAAAATAAACATAATTCATGTATTGTTTCTCCAGGCCTTCGGATACCAGTTAGAAAACGGCATCCCCATTGACAGCTGGTTCGTAGACCGCAGCGACAATGAACTGCTCAAGCTGCTGCCCTTCCTGGAAAACCTGACCACGGTGAGTTATGTCTTCATAACGGTAACACACTGTAGTGTTGATACACTAATGCACAACTTAAAAAAATAAAACACACCGCTATACTTTAGGCTGTTCTCTTAGGTCAGGGGTCGACAAACTTTTAAGACGTAGAGCCAGATGCCGGAAAAATATAGATTATTCGCTGGCTCAAAGAGCCGCAGTTTTCTATTTCAGGTTTATCACTGTATACCAAATTTCAATCGGACTTTTTTAAGGGGAACTGCCGAGCCGTAAGTGACCCTTTAAAGAGCCGCGGTTTGCCGACCCCTGTCTTAGGTATTTAAAAGAAAGTAAGGAAGAACTAAATTATCGCCACACCCTGCTTCAACCACGGTGCGTGACGTCATCACAATCATAACGATAACACACTACAGTGTCGATGTACCCTTTTAAAGCGATAATACACTACAGTGTCAATGTACGTCGCATTAGTCTACACTTCCAGTTGACTGTTTATGTAAAACTACGCGGTGTGCCTATTAATATCTTGGATTTTTATTCAACCATAGTAGATTGTTTGACAAGGGGCTAAAATAAGCCATTAAGACACGAAGTGATTATTTGGACGAGCTAGAAATGTGTCTGAGTGTCATAATGGCTTTTAGCCACGTGTTAAACACTCTGCTTTTCACTTCAACTGCGAGAAAATAAAAAAGACTTACACATTAAAATTGTATATTTAATAAAAAAACTAGCTTCTTCCCGCGACTTCGTCCGCCTTAAATTCGTTTATCGCGGATAAGGGCCTGTTTCCGGGATATAAAGTAGCCTATTTCCTTCCCCGGGACTCAAACTATCTCCATACCAAATTTCATCAAAATCGGTTCAGCGGCTTAAGCGTGAAGAGGTAACAGATAGACAGACAGACACACTTTCGCATTTATAATATTAAGTATAGATTAAAAGTACAGTTTGAGCAATTTGATCAGAAATGTTGGCCAATCTGATCAGGTTGGTTTGTTTGCTTTTAATTATTGATAAGTTTTTTTTTTCAGTTTCTTACACTGTTTGCATGAGGTTTCCTTTTAAACCCTAGGGGCTACATGTACTATTTTAGTCTCGCTTCGCGAAGCTAATGTGACGTGCTTTTTGAGCAGGAGAATTGAAAAAAACTTATTTTAGTCATATTTTTTGCAGAAAGACGACGTTCGCCCTCACATAAGAGACAAATACCGACTCTTCAGCTATCTCCCTCCTGGGTAAACTACAGTAAATATAACGTACTAACTAACTAAATATATTCAGACATTCTAGACACGTTTTCCAAATAAAATCCTTTTCTCTTGACAGGATTTAGTAAGACAGAAAAATGTTTCAAAGTGTAATTGTGTTTGTTGTATTTATTGTTTATGATTTAAATCAATATTTCAGAAATATTATCGATATTATACATGTCTGAATATGATTTTAAGCAATGTGAAATTATCAATATTTGCGAATATTATTTGTTTTTTTTTTATAGAGGTCGTTTGTGGGTAAAACAAGCATAACCGGCTTTTAATGAAGGTCCTTTAAAAAAAATCATGCAAATTGTATGGTTTCAGGGGTAAAAGATGTGGATGAAGTGAAAAGTTTATGAAATAAAATATTCTAGGAAACGTTTGTCGAAGAAAGGCCGAGTCACGCCAAATGCGTGTGCGTAACGTGCGCGTGGCGTTTGCGTTGTAAAGTACAAATACTCATAAGAGATGACACACCGCTTGCGTGACGTGTGCGTACACAGCAGTGTTTCATCTCTTAAGGCCGAGCCACACCGGATGCGTGTGCGTGACGTGCACGTAGACGTGCGCGTTGTAAAGTACGAATCCTCATAAGAGATGACACACCGCTTGCGTGACGTGTGCGTGACATGTACGTACGCAGCAGTGAGTCATCTCTTAAGGCCGAGCCGCACCGGATGCGTGCCGTGCACGTAGACGTGCGCGTTGTGAAGTACGAATACTCATAAGAGATGACACACCGCTGTGTACGCACACGTGATGTAAGCGGTGCGTCATTTCTTAAGGCCGAGCCACACCGGATGCATGCGCGTGCCGTACACGTAGACGTGCGCGTTGCAAAGGACGAATCCTCATAAGAAATGACACACCGCTGCGTACGCACACGTCATGCAAGCGGTGCGTCATTTCTTAAGTGCCACACCAGATACGTACGCGTGGCGTGCGCGTTGTAAAGTACGAATCCTCATAAGAGATGACACACCGCTGTGTACGCACACGTCACGCAAGCGGTGCGTCGTCTCAGGCCGAGCCACACCGTATTCATGTGCGTGCCGTGCGCGTGGCGCGGGCGTTGTAAAGTAACGAATCCTGACGGATGCGCACGCCACGCGCACGTCACGCACTCGCATCCAGTGTGGCTCGGCCTGAAATTGAAGGATACAGTAAGAAAGTATTAAAACCAGTGTTTGGGTAAAGATCTGTGATTAAATTATGTTTATAACAGCAAATATTGATAATTCCACATATAATTATTATAAGACAGTAACTATAGAATCTGACTACAGTTTTAAAATAGAACTATGAATCATGTGTTAAGAAAAACATTTTTAAACGGAATATCTCGCGAGTATTATGAATTTTTATTTTTTAAGGTTATTGTGTAAGCGAAATGTGAAAATTTATATTTTTTTAATTTGGCATCTGTGATTATTTAGTTGTTTTCTTTTTTAATTGAAACGGTTTATATTTAGTACAAGAGCCCTTTGGAGATTTTTATACAGCTTAGATTGCAGTAGATTGCAATTACTTCGCTCTACATAGATCTTTCTAATATAATTCTGATATTTTTTGTTAAATAATTATTTCATAATAAGACATGTTTATTGTCCATGGTAATCAATATAATTATTAACCGACTTCTAAAACCAAGGTTCTCAGTTTTTAATTTGGCAGTGATTCCGATGTACCTCATTGGGTACCGATGTGATTAAAAAAAATACTTTCTGTATTTTTCATATAAACAAAATTTTTGGAACTGTTTGAATTCACTGAGGCTTGAATTATGTTTTTTACTCTAAGTAAATAATCCTTTATTAAATACAGTAGTAATTAATGTCTTTTTTATATGAATATTTTTTCAAGATATATTATTAAAACTTTATACATAAAAAAATCATTAAAAAAATCAATCTTAACTATCAAAATTAGCGATGAATATTATGTCTCGCACTCCGTTTTTATCAAAAATAGGCCTGTATGAAAAATTTCTTACAAAGTAACTTAATTATTTTACCATAGACATTGAAAATACTGTTTCATTTTGATGCGCATTTTTTTTGCAATTCTGACGTGTGTATGAAGTTAACAACCATTTGATCCGCTCGTTATTACTGTATAGACATCTCCTGGGGCAGTGTACTAGGTATAATTAAAGGATTATGTACAATCTATATCTTATCTTAGAACGATAGTTCGATTTGCGTCTCGAGGAAAAATCTATCATATTCAGATTACAAAATTGGACAAGAGCATGTCGGACCATGCTCAGTGTAGGGTTCCGTAGCCGTTACTACAAAGAGATGCATGTGTATTTGGGTAATTCCGAATAAGAGGCAATGTCGATAAAATGCTCATAATCCCGTAACACCAGAGGCCATAACAATGCTGACCGTCTTAGAGCCATCCGATCCTCCCGTGTTAGATACTAAGAAGCTTTGCAGAGCATATTGTACTTTAGTTCGTATAAAAGAGGTGATTTTCGTAATTATCCTGAATCAAAATGCATTCCGAATTACCCCAATACACCTTACTGCCGGTCTAGCACAACTCTCTGCGACTACGTTTGTCGCGCGAGAATAGCATCGCCCGTCTTTCTCGCATTGTATTGAATGGAAAGAGACAGACAATTTCTGTCGCGCGACAAAGAGTCGCGTTACACAGTTGTGCTAGAGGTGTAGATGAAAAAAATATGGTTTTCGTGCACCAGCGATAGAGCGTCTTAATGGGACTTACGTCCATTTGTTAAGAAGAATATTTAGCTACAACACTAAGTAGCGGCTGATACAAGACCCCCAGGCCCATCTTTCCCACTGGGCAATCCGACCCAACCTCACGGGGGCCGCGAAAGATCTAAAATCGTTTTTTTTACAGTCCAACAAGGTGCCTAAATTTATTAGTTCATTTTGCTGTCGTGCAGTCCCACAAGGTCCCTTATTTTACTATTGAGTCACGTCCCCTCATTTTTGAGTGCTCGAGAGTCCTCCAATTTTGAGTGACTGAGGGGCTACTGCATGTATAAAGACTGCCTTGAAGACCACTCCAAATTTCATCAATATTTCATCTTGTAGTGTTTGAGTAAAATGTCTGTGACATTCGGACATGACGGAACCATAAAGGTTCCATTTTTGCCATTTTGGCTACGGAACTCTAAAAAACTCAGCCAAGTGCGAGTCGGTGCACACGAAGATTTCCGTGAAGTTACGGTACAGTCTCCATCAAATGGTCTGTACCATCCAAAGAGCTTAATTTATCGTCGCGTATCTTTATGCCTATAAGAAAAACATATGTTGTGATATATATGTAATTATGTTTAAATAGGTAGGTTAAGCTTGGATTATGTTTTTTTTTCATTGAATTTGACAACGGACTATTGGAGCCAGCATTATTCATTAATTCACCGGACGGGCGAATTGTCATTTATATTTAATGTTATCTTTTTATTTTATTAAATTTCTCTAACTATTCTGTTCTTGTGTTGTGAAATGTCTTAAAACTATGGTCTATTTTTTTTAAACATTTACTTTAGGCTATGACGATGCAAAGCGATTAAAAAAATCCAACTTGAATAAATATATCTTTATGTTTGGTGCTTAGGATGCACTGACAGACTATTTGACGCTGACTGTACTCGAAAAACACCGAGAAAACACGATTTTTAGGGTTCCGTACCCAAAAGGTAAAACGGGTGAACGGGACCCTATTACTAAAACTTCGCTGTCCGTCTGTCTGTCTGTCACCAGGTTGTATCTCATGAACCGTGATAACTAGAGAGTTGAAATTTTCACAGATGATGTATTTCTGTTGCCGTTATAACAACAAATACTAAAAACAGTATAATTTTATGTCATTCTGTCTAGATCAGTGACTAATATAAAATAAGCGAACACCGCGTACATTTTACTCAGGAGCAGGGATCTGCGAAAACTGAATTTTCATAGATAGGGCCGTTTGTAGCATATATTTTGCACGGAACCCTCGGTGCGCGAGTCAGACTTGCTGCTACTACTACTATTTGTTACGATGCTGGAGAAAAAACCGCCAGGTTAAAGTAGGACTGGGCCGGTCACGTCTGCCGCATGCACTCTGAAAGGTGGGCTATTGTGGTAACTAAATAGGTGCCACAACTCGGGCAACGCATATGGGGCAGATTAACATTAATAAAATAAACATAATTAATTATCATCTACAAATGTCTTATTATGAAGAACTTTTAAATTATAAATTTTGTCGCCCTGCCGGTTCCTTCATAATATGTGCACTTAGGCAGTGGTTCATATAGGGGCAGTCTAGGCGGCCGGCGATCATGGCCAGGACGCTGTTGCCGCTGGCGCGCAGTCTGCCGAGCGCGGCCGCGCAGCGCTTGCGCAGTCGCGTAGAAGCAATCGGTGCGCGCCTGCGCAAACATGCCCGATACACTGCAGAAGCGCGGCAGCCGCAACAGCACGCGTTGTTATATTGAACGCGTAGGGCGTTGAAGGACTTTTGAGTGTAATGCGCCCAAAGATTGCTTGTGTAGAAAGATGTACAGTACGCTTTAAATAGGGTTATTTTTACTGCAATAGAGCAACGTGCAAACCTGTGAGCGATCATATTTGCTGGTACCGCCAACGCCCTACGCTCGCGTTCCATGTCAGTGTCATCTTTACTCAGCTATGGGACACTCAAATAAACTGAAAAAAAAAATGTTATAGCGACCACAGTAATATACATTCTGTCAAAATTTCAAGTGTCTATTGTCTATCAATTGGGATTCAAGGGTTAAGAGGTCTGTGACAAACAGACAAAAAATCTTAGTTAAAGGGTTCCGATAACGAACGAACCCTATAAATGGGTCTCACTGAATCTTCGAAATATAAAAGGAATGATTAATAGCAGTTTATGCGACTGATACATAATGAGAGCTAAGTTCAATGAGTCGAAATCTCATGGCAAAAACTTACCTGTGGAAATGGATTGAATATTTTTTCTATCCACTTTTCCGACTATCGATACGTTTCGGGTCCCTTCAGACAGAAAAAAATCTTAGTTATAGGGTTCCGCAAACGAACGAACCCTATAAATGAGCCGCGCACTGAATCTTCGAAATATAAAAGTAATGATTAATAGCAGTTTATGCAACTGATGCTGCTGACTACTTCATCTACATTCATATATTAAATCCTTTATCATGTGTTTGATGTTCAAACATCGAGGCAGGAACCATGTTTACATTGAGACAACGCGGCGTCCTCCCCTTGGCCCGGATCTATACTGTAAAGTTGTATGTGATCTCATAAATACATCATATATTATTCAGTACAACAAGTTGCCCGCAAATTCGTACGTGGAGGGGAAAAAGTTTTAGTGAAATCCAAAAAGTCCGTAACAATCATTTTTTGAAAATATCTTCAATGTGCAGACATTTAATTTTACAACTTTATAAGAGTATAGATAAGGTAAAGTGCACGTATAGTATTGAAAAGCTGCAAGTTTGTTACCTATGGTTTTTGATAAAGAGGATTTACTATATGGGTTTAGATAAAAACTTTTACACAATTAAATAAATCGGGCAAACACCTACATTATATATAATAAGCGGCAATATACATATAGATAGCATTGTTAAGTATAAATGTTATTATGACAATCATATTGTTTTAATCGATAACAAGTATATATTCATATAAGTATGGGGTTTTTTATCTACTTTTGAACTGGTTTCAAAAAAGAACCTCTCAAATTGACTGATATTTTTTCTGTATATATTTTTAAGATTTGACTAAACATCATTTTAATTTTTCGAATGCTATAGATAATTTGTTCTAAAATTGAATATTGATTGTACATAACAGGTAATTAATTGAAATTGTTTTACATGATTAAATATTTTATTACGTAATTTTATTTAGTTTTAGTAATTTTAGTTTCTCGCGACGCAGGTGCTTACTTTTTAGAATATAATTTTTATTACTGCAAAATGTTTTTTGTTTAGAAATGAGCCCACTTACCCATTAAAAATAGTACTGACAGAAATACATTGTTTTTTCGATGGTATTATATCCACGATGTGAATGTTTCCTTTGTCATATTTTCATGTGATTTTTTTATATTTTTGCATTCGTGTTATTTGGTTGTGTTGTTTAGTTTTGATTGTTTGTGTCGTCCGTCTGTGTTATCTTGAAAAAAAAAAAAAAAATGTTATCTGTTTTTGGTCTCATCTTATTATATTCATAAACAACACAAGAATAGATAATTTAATACATTAGCGACAAACCTCCATGCCTAGATCATTAAAAAATACCAAATATGGTTACTTCTCGTTTTCATTTGAATTTTTTTTTCATATTACATAGTATAAAAAGATATCTTTTCTATTTTATTAGAATTATTGGGAAACTCAAACTGATGGGATATTAGTTCTATAGAACCGCTCACATACCAATCCCAAATTGTCCACTTCCTATATCGTCCACATTCCCAACTCGTCCACATTCCCAACTCGTACCAATGCCGCGTACCAATTCAACTGTCCACTCCCTACCTCGGTACGAATGTGGACGAAATGGAAATGTGAGATGGGAATGTGGACGAAATTAATTTGTGGTCGAATTAGAAATGTGGACGAAATGAATCTGAAGTATAGAAAATTTTGATCCCGACAGTTCTACCATGGAATTGTTGGACAAAAATGTTTTAATAGTTCTATGACATCACAGACCTAATGGGAAGTACCCTATTATGTAAATTTTTCAACGCTACGTCAAATACAACATTAGACGCCAATTCATGCCAGTGTCAAATTGAAGTTGGTCTTTATGCTGTTGCATGTAGGTATATATCGCTCTGCGCTTTGTGACGGAATAAGCCTTCGTTATCGTTGGACCTTTGGTCGGATATATCCGCTACTAACGTCCTAATAGGCTAAATAAATAAATAAAAAACAAACAATGAGCAATACTTTTGTAAATTTGTAAAGTGCAAGCGATTGGGATGTTTAAGATAATTTTAGACAGTTCACTGATACTAAGTCGGGTTATACATAGCTTTTCGGTAAGTTAAAGTTTTTTTTATTGCTATTATAAACTATGTCAGAAGCCTACCTGCATTTTTGTAATGAACGACGTTGGCTGCTTATTAAGTTGACTGTTTCAGCGTTATAAAGCCAATCCATGTGGTACATTACCACAAAAATACAGTAACAAAATTATTACACACTCAAATTGTTGATTTGCAGTTACAAGTAATTGTACAATACAAGATGATAGTTATTATATAGATAGTGGCTGTGTAACTTCCCGATTTGGCGTGCAAAATTACATTTCCTGATCCATGCGCAACGTGTGTACATCATCAGAGGTAAATAACATTATAATTAAATCAAGGAAAAATATATTACATTTCGATAGCGGTCTTATCGCTAAAAAGCGATCTCTTCCTTTCAATCTGAGCACTTTGCACTATTGCATCTGACTGTACACATCTTTGGGCGTTAAAATTTGACAAGTGAAAACTTAGCAAAAAATGTAAAATTATGTACATATTCTAAATTATTGAAGTTCGACTTGGCGTGGAGCGAATTTTATAATGAATAGAACCTTTAGCTTAAGTAGCTAGAATAATTAATAACATTTTAAAAATAAAAATTAACAGACGTTACTAGAAGTTGCGATGAGCGAAACATACTTACTATCACTGTCTCACTCACTCGTATGACGTAACATTGTAGAGCGAACGAGACAGGCTTATAGCCGTTACGGACTTACAAGAACGAACCCAGAATTGGGTGTACTGCCGTTTGGCAAATTATTTTTCCCAAATATAAGTTCTCAAATAACTTATCGCAGTAGTTTAATTTCCCGAATGAATATTATTATAATTGGTCAAATTATTATTAAGGTTTGGCAAAGTTTCACTTCGCCAAGGTTGTATTAAGCAAATGTTTTATTTTGTTATAAATTATGTGCCAAAATGCTCGCTTGCATGTACACAATTGACATATTGGAACATGGGTCGAAAACCGAAACTGTAGGATAGGTTAGATTTGTATTCTGACCATGTATAGCGAAGCGAGCGGAGCGTCAACATGCTCGCTTGCATGTACACAATTGACAAAATGGAACATGGGACAAAAACAGAAAACTGTAGGTTAGCTTTGTATTCTGACCATGTATAGCGGAGCGAGCGAAGCGAGCGGAGCTTTTAAATACTTGCTTGCATGCGAAACGACACATTTGCAAAAAAAATTGGGGAAAATAGATCATGACCATGTAATTATTTGCTAAACAATCACTTGCCAAAAAAGAGGTTTTGCTGACTGTAAAATTGCGATAAGTAGTTTTGACAATTGAGTTCATGCCAAATAAAACTTTGGGAAAAAAGCAATTTGATACTTTGGTGAAAATTTTTTGCTAAACCTTAGTAAACCCCAGAATTGATTTAAAGCATAATATGGGTCATACAGGCGATGAAAAAAAAAGAAATATCTCAAGGTCAAAGTATCTAAGTAGGTGCTGGGGTCAAAGCAGATGGGAATAGGCATGCTGATGGGGTATGAAAATCAAAATTCTAATTAGTCCCGTCATGAAAAAATATAGGACACGTATTTTTAGCTTTTTTAAAATAATAAAAGAATACTCAGATAAATCGCATTAAAGTTTAAGAGTGGGGGGCTCGTGACGTTTTAATTACGTAAAAAAAGAAAAAATACGTCTCCAGTATTTTATATTAATCTACATGACGGTCTAATTATTAAAATATAGTCATCATCCCAATAGGGAATATGCATATTTTTTTCTTTTTGCAAATGTAACCCATCTCCCACATCATCGAATAAATCATTCATTCATTCACAGAATTTTATATGGAGTTTATATGACCTTCTTAGACTGTGACGTAAAGTACATGTCGGACCTCGTCAAATCGCTATCTAATTAGTAGTTTAAAATGCCTATATCATGCGTATTTCTTGGCCGATTTTAATTTCACTTTTTGGAATAGTTTTTACGGTATTTTGATATTTTGTTAAGAGGGTTTATACCCGCTCAACTGGCAACGTCGCATCTTTTTGGTTTTCCTCGATTATTTTGAGAAATATGAATGTAACTTCAACATGTTTTCAATACATTCATTCGGTTTTCGGTAGTTAAGCTGGCACAATTCAAAATTCATGTTAATTGCTACAAGTAAGGCTCTAAAAATGAATTCATGTCTATATCTTGATTTGTAATTAAATAAAGGCAAAAGCGGGTGATAGGTGAATTAAACGCAACATGATTTCTAAAGATGTAAGGTATGAATTGAACATACCTTTAAGTTTCATTCGAGTACCACAAAATATTGAAGTAAAATAAAAAATATGCGATGTTGCCAGTGAAGCAGGTATAAACGCTCTTAAGAAAAGCGATGAAAAAATCTTCATGTATGTTCCCCATTCAAGGCGTATAGCAGTGCTTGCTGGTCGAATGGTTGAGTCGTTGGACCGGTAATCCAAAGGTTCGATTCCTGCGTGTGAGCGTAATTGAGTTTTTTCTTTGCGCTTTGATCTTAGTATCTTTATCACAAAAATATATCACTTATTCTTGAAAGCTAATTGGGATTTTGAAATGCAAGGACACAAATCATCAAAAATAGGAATGCCAAATTTTAGGCCTAACGTATTACCGAGTCTGTTATAAAGGTATGCGGTACGGGGGGGCGGGGGGGGGGGGGGGGGGGACACGTCATGTCACGTCACCCATCCAAACCTCAGAAACAAATCCAGTTAAGCGTTAGACCTGTAGAAGCATGAATGAAAATCTAAGTATTTTTAAGGGCCTAATTTCTTTCTATATTTTGTATTATTAAAAAAATAGAAATGTTACTGTTTACCAGATGATTTCATTTGTAATCCTTTTTTTTTACATTAGGCGTAAATTTCTACATTATACTAAAAATTCTTTTTCTAGAGCGAATCCACTTAGCTTTGTACCCGATTAACAATACTCATTATCTGCATTGTTAACTGTGGCCACAACTGCCACTTCGAAATATAAGGCTTTGTAAGTGCCAACGACTTTTACACTAAATTAGTCTTAAGTCAAACTAATGAAAATGTAAAAGTCATTTCCACTTACAACGCCTTACATTTCGAAGTGGTAGTTGTGGCCACAGTTAACAATGCAGATAATGAGTATTGTTCATCGGGTACAAAGCTAAGTGGATTCGCTCAAGAAAAATATTTTTTCTATAACTCTAATACAATCTATCCATTCTTACTTGTCTTATTTAGTACTTAAACAGCTTTCTAACACCAAAATTCTAAAGTCTGTCGTAGACGGAACCATCCTACGTTTTTTTTGTGAATTTTAGGTCTCTGAGGAGCTTCTTCGAAATTCGAAGTTCGTATGGCGCAGTCCCACTCACTCTAACACACTATAGCAATAGGGATGGCACGATACGAACTTCGTTTATTGATTTTTGGGTTCGTTTTGCTCAGAATTACGAATGAATACTATCGATTTTGATTTCGAATAAAAACATGTGCCCGAAAAAAAGTCAATTTTGTGACACTTTTTGTACATTTTGCATAAGCGTCTCAAAGCTGACGTTCTGATATTTCATAAAAATGTTTGGTAGGGTGTGTTTCTTATTTTTGAAATCGCTTCTGACAAAAACTTATGCTTATGATTCGGACAAAAACGAGCCCAAAAATACCATAATTTGAAACAACACTTTTATTGAAAATGCCTGTAAGTAAGATACGTTTTTTTTTATAATATTTGCGTCACTACATTTCGAACATTATTTGTAAAGGCCTACAATTGTGACGCCATCTATTGATGGAGCTATTTTAAACGTATTCATCTGTTTTATATCACAATACTTCCGTACTGTAGTACAATCGGCTATAAAAAAATTACAAACGCTTTCATAAATATCTTGGCTTGGACTCAATTGATATAGAAGTATAGTTCTTGCCAAGATATTTATAAATCTATGCATGCGTTCATTATTTAGACATTTTTGCAACTGTACATACTTAGTGCGCATCGAATACAGTACGCAATCTTGTGGCGACGAGGTAAAATGGAACTCGCATCTCGTTCTTAACATATTCACTGCCAGAAACCCACCTATCGGGCGCTATGCTCGCAGACGCGTAGCCGATACCATGCGTTTCCCCGTATGTAGAGAAAAGTGCGTAGCGCTACGAAAAGCTTGGCAGTGAAAGTGTTAATGTTATTTACATAAGAATGAAAATAATGGATCGGGTGCTGTTAAGAGTTACTGTAGCTGCGCAAGTTGAGTGCAGCAAGGAATGCGCTAGTGCTATGGCATCATCGATGATTAAACTACAGGCCAACCGTTTAATTGAAACTTAATCTACGATAAGAGAGGCATGGGGGGCGGAGGTTATGTAAAACCTCTTTGTCGTCACGCCCCGCAGGCGATGACTCAGTTGAGCGGTCGGCCTTTTAGACTCCTTTGTCGCAGTCAGTACAAGCCCTCGCCTTAGGCTCTGCACTCAACTTGCGCCGCTCGAGAAAAAAAATACATGATACAATTGTAAATACTCTTTTCTCAACTTCAAAAATAATCCTTAAAATGCTGTAAAATGATTAAATACCGTTTTTCTAAATAGGTAATAGCTCGGTCTACTTAGATAAGCCAATTTTTGTATGACGCCCTACAATTGTATGAAATATTTGTATTAACAAATTCATCACTATTCTATTTTGTATGCAAAAGTTGCTGTTTTAGGAAATGGGTGTATTCGGGGAAAAAAATGTAAGAATACGTCAATGAAAATGTTTTGTGAGAATGCCCTAATAATATGCAGGTATGACCATTAAATAATAAATAAATAAAAATAAAAATAATAAAAATAATTTATTTTCAGATTCCTGAGATCCATAGATTGTTAGTTACAAAAAACACAAAACTTAAAAACTATGTTAGTAAACTATATTACCTTATAACTACTTACTTTTTTGAATAAGTAGTTATAAGGTAATATAGTTGTTACTATTGAATGCTTGAATGCGTTTAATCGATTTGATACTTCTGACAAGATATTTACACTATCTTTAAATTTTAGATGAAATCTATCAAGTTTTATTTAGACTACGGATTCAAAGAATGGAAGTCTAAGAAATATATTTTCTTGCAAGACTGTTAAGTAGGTGTAACCACCTTGCCAAAAAATATCAATAATCATATTGATTCAGTTTCTTCATTGAATAACAGCGCCATCTCTCTTGCTGTCCTAATACTAGCTTGAGAATCAATGGGACAGAGACGTAGCGTGAAGCGCTTAGCATTTTATAATAACAAGACAGAGGTCGCTACTAGTGCTAACTAGATTGTGTTCGAAAATTTCAAGCCATTGGTCAGAGTACTTCTGCGTTAAAGAAGAGGTTGCAGCTTCAAATCCTGCTTGCAAGTTAGTAGGGGGCATCGATTTTTTCCTTTACAATCGAACTCTGTGTTATAATATCAATTTGTTGAACTAAATGATACCGACGGACATACACAATACATTGTAAGGAATATCAACGATACTAACACCGTCAAGAAATCAATACAGACATCCGACGAAGCCGTCTAGACAGAGCAATCGTGCGGGGTGCAAGGGGCGAGACGCGGGAGGGGCGAGCCCGAGCTGCATAGTCCGTATTAGTTAGATAGCTCGGCTCATGTCATTGTCATTTACGCAAACGTCAAAAGGTGCGTCCACATTTGTATCATTTGTCCGATCAGATCTTGTTCCCGTGGTATGATCGCGTGTCACAATCACGCGTTTGGATGTTGCTACGCGTATCACACACTTAGATCGGACAAGCAAGGCATGATCGCTGCGCCGACAGTGTGCATCCAAGCAGCGCGATACGCAGTCATGCTATGCCACGGTGATCGGATACGAGCAAATGATACAAGTGTGGACGCACCTAAAGACGTCGACCCACTGTATGCTTTTTACACTGTGGTAACACCATCTAGAATTATTTTTTTAATTCTGGTTAACAGAGTTTTTAAGAACCTGACTTTTAACTGGGTACATCTAGATGGCCTTACCAGTACCTAATAGGATTCAGTGGGAGCGCAAACTCACAAACGGGAATGTCATCTGAAAAGAGAAAAGTGATGAATTTGTTGTGTAAGGTCCTGGGCCTGGTTGTTATACAGACGCATATACAGGATATAATCGAAGACGTGATACAAAATATTACTTTCCGACTACTCACAATTACGATGAAATTTTAATATCAGAACAACACCGCAATCATTAAAAAAATCCCATACTAAAGTAGTGTAGCTTCAAGTTTTGTATGGAGATGACGTTTTTTTATATGTAAAAGGTGATCGTCATCGTGAGTAGCCTCGGAAAGTAGCATTTTGTATAATGTCTTAGACTTCACCCTGTATACAGTTGTAGAGTGTCCGTAATCAGTGACTAGTGTAAGATAGTCGATCAATTGTTTTTGATTTAGTTATCATAATCGAATGTTTACCCATTAAAATAATGATGAAAGTGAGTGTTGTTTTATTAAAAAAAAAAAACCAGTCAAGGGCGAGTCTGGCTCGCGCACCGAGAGTTCCGTAAAAACTTTCACTTATTCCTACTTAACTTGCCGCTTGAGTTAAGTTTGCCTCTGGTATCTATGGCGTCACATACAAATGAGGGGCAAACTTAACCAAACCGGGGTATACAAAAATGATTTTTGGTGATTAAAAAAAAAGCAAGACAGACAGATATATGGTTATAATTTTCGTGTAATATTCATATTATATTACATGATTTAAGAAAATTCCAGATTTTTCACTTGGTAAACTTCGGAGATAAAGGTATATTTTTTCCACATTTTAGCACGCGTTTTAGAAATTTATGCACAACAAAAAAATGCAAAAATTGTTCATAAATGTTCAGATCAAACCCTTTGATATGATAACCTACTTGACCTAGTGACTAGACTTTTAATTTATCCCCCGTCATATTGGTCGTTTTTTTAGAAAATAAAAATATATTTGATAATGTTTCCTTTGCAATACATGTGGGCTGACCATCCATACTAATATTATAAATGCGAAAGTGTGTCTGTCTGTCTGTCCGTTACCTCTTCACGCTTAAACCGCTGAACCGATTTGGATGAAATTTGGTATGGTGATAGTTTGAGGCCCGGGGAAGGACTACTACTTTTTATCCCGGAAAAATACCCTTATCCGCGATAAACGAATTTAAGGCGGACGAAGTCGCGGGCAGAAGCTAGTGTTTATAAATATTCCAAATTTCAAATAGCATAAGTAGTTTTTGAGATATGGCGCTCTAAGAGTCGCACATACAGACAGAGTCGCACCATAAGGTTTCCTTTTTTACCTTTTTGGTACGGAACCCTAAAAATAACTTAGAAGGTTGGCAGTCCGCAACTGTGCATTTTGATAGAAATTTCCTGCCTCGCACGACTGAACTGTGGTAAATTGGTGGTAAAATATGGTAGATGGTCGCCGGCAGTGCTACGGAACCCTACACTGAGTATGGTCCGATATGCTGCCGGTTTTAAGGTTCCGTGCCCAAAGGGTAAAACGGGACCCTGTTACTAAGATTGCTGTCCGTCCGTCCGTCTGTCTGTCCGTCTGTCATGAACCGTGATAGTTAGACTGTTGAAATTTTCACAGATGATTTCTGTTGCCGCTATAACAACAAATACTAAAAACAAAATAATTTTATGTCTGTGTCTATATCAGTAAGTAACCAATATAAAATGACCGAACACCGCGTACATTTTGGTTAAGAGTAGGGCTCCGCTAACTCTGGATATTCATAGATACGGCCGTTTGTAACTTATATTTTGTACGGAACCCACGATGCGCGAGTCCGACTCGCAATTTGCCGGTTTTATTTTCATTTCTTGTAAATAATTTTGTGTTTGCTAATCTGAAATAAATAATGTAAAATTCAACTAAGCTAATTTATTTCCTATGATATGATTTTACCTACTGGCCTAATCAATAGCAGACAAAAACTAGAAATCTAATCTATTACAGCGAATAACCAATCCGGGCTTTTATTTGATAACAATTAGCCGGCTACCGAGTGACAATCATGAGAGCGTTAGATGATTATGTTGATCGATGAGCGGACGATAGCAAAGCCAATACCGTTTCCTGTTTATAAATCATAGATTTTAAGATAATTATCAAACATAGGTTCACTGTTAGATCGCACTATATCACATGTAATAAAATAGTTACGCATAATTAATTTTAGCCGAAATATTGGCAACCCTAATCATAATTAAGCACACCGCACCAAGGCCGCAGCCTACCGATAGATGGTGCGTTCACATTTGTATCATTTGCCCGATCAGATAAATAAATAAATAAAATAAATATTACGGGACAATTTTACACAAATAGAACTAGTCCCATGGTAAGCTCAATAAGGCTTGTGTTATGGGTACTAGACGACGATATATTTAATGGATATATTACATATATATATAGAAAACATCCAAGACTCAGGAACAACTATTTATACTCATCACACAAATATTTGCCCTTACCGGGATTTGAACCCAGGACCTCAGCTTCGCAGGCAACGTTACTGAGCCAAACCGGTCGTCTAAATCTTCGTTGCGTGACATGATCGCGTGTCACGATCACGCGTTTGGACGTTGCGCCGATCCGATCGCTCGAAATCCATGTTGCTACGCGTATCACACACTTAGATCGGACAAGCGTGGCGTGATCGCCGCGCCGACAGTGAGCGTCCAAGCAGCGCGATACGCAGTCATGCCACGCCACGGTGATCGGATACGAGCAAATGATACAAGTGTAGACGCACCTTAACCTGACATCAATGGCGTATACGGGTTTTTGGCCAAGGTAGGCAGTTGTTCTGTGTCGATTAGGGATTGCAATCCGGTCCGGCGGAACCGGTACTTTTTGGCGGTCACCGAATCCGGTGAAAATTGACCGGATCCGGACCGGATCCGGTAGACCCAAAGAGACTGAAGAGACGCTACAATAGACATACATACCGACTACCCAACCCACGAAAGCTGATTCTAATTTGGTGAAAACTTGAGTTAGGAAAAATAATTCAAGTGTCAATATGATCTAGATCTAATGAAGCTTTAAAGAACGATGTCTTTCTCTATTATTGTTTGAGACGTTAATTTTGTTCAATGGTTATTTATGTTTCTTTGCCCAAATTAGAACAACATTTTTTTCTTTTAACGTTATAACGAGTATAACATGTATCTTACCTATTATTTAAAGTTATATCGCGTATATTATCTCATTTTAATTCCCGACGTTTCGGAAGCTTTTCAGCTTTCGAAATGTCGGGAACTAAAATGAGATAATATACGCGATATAATCCGTTAAATTGTTTTATTTCAATATTATACAATTACCACTAAATAAAGTATTATTTAGTGGTAATTGTATAATCCGCTCCAAAATTTTTGACGTGATTTAAAAGACATAGAGTACGTACGATACAGTACCACTTTTTAACTGACTTCGAACAGTCAGTTTTTCAACAGTTTTTTTTTTTATGTATGTTCACCGATTACTCCGCCAATTGTGGACCGATTTTAAAAATATTTTTTTTTATTTGGAAGGATATACTGTTGCCACCAATTTGGGATCTGATGATGGGATCCCAGGGAAATCGAGGGCAATCCTCCAATTTTATAGGCACTTTTAACGTTTTTCATATATTTTCTGTCATCATCTCATCATGCTGAGCTGATGACGCAAGGTACAACTCGTTAATGTTTAAGAGTTAGAGGATAATTCTTTAAAAAATCATCTATTTTAGGTAGGTACGTTAAGACTGTTAGTCATATTCTTCAGTGTGTCCCTGAGGTAGTCTTCTTATCACCAAATCAGGATCTGATGATGGAATACCAGGGAAATCCAGAGAAACCCTCAAATATTATAGGCACTTACAATGTTTTGAATACATTTTTCTAAAGTTATTCAGTTGTTTTCGTCTGGTTGTCATCATCAGACAAACAAACAGAGCTGATGATGGAAGGTACAAATGAATATGAACCAACCAACTTTTACATTTCATACTTCCAAAGACTCGAGATGCGTGCAAAGTGCCTCCTCAATCTTCCAATTCTGGGCTCTAAAAAATACTTTATATCACTACTAAAATCCATCACTGAAAAGTAAAAAATGAAAAAATTTAATTAAAAAAAAGAACAGACTTCAAAATAAACTTAAAAGCCATAAATAATATTGTATGTACGGTACGGATACATTTGAATCACCTTTTGAAGTCGGTGCCAAACCATGGCACCGACTTCAAAAGGTGATTCAAATGTGATCCGCGGGGTTATTGCCTAACGAAATTTTGACACTTGGTATCCGAATCAACTGTCATAGTCCATACAAAATCATGACACTTGATTCCGATTGCGAGCGTCAAACGCGTTACGCAATACGAGGGCCGTACCGTACATAAAAGATATATGGCTTTTTAGTTTATTTTGAAGTCGGTTCTTTTTTTTTTAATTTTTTTTTGTATTTCTACGTTCTTGACTGTACCTTTCCAAATCAAGTCCATAGCAAATATCAACCAATCGGCCTAAGTCAAATCAGTCTAAGCATGAAAAGGTAAGAAATATACACATAGGAATCCATACTTCCTAACAACCTTTCGAATTTAGGTCTAATATTATTTAGAAGTAAGATTAGAAGATATCAAAAACGTGAGGCCATTTTATTTACAGTTACGTTTAGGCATGCAGAGCTAAATATGTACATATGATTAATTATATCTATAGTTACATCCTCCAAAAGTAGGTATGTAAAGTATATTTACATAACATTGATATTCTACAATATTTTTTTGTACACCACATTGTGAGTCTTCCCGACGGGCATCAGCACCAACAGCTCCGTGCAGCTGGTGAAGCGCGAGCACGCCACGTAGCGAGCTGCTGCCCGTGCGAGAAGCAGCCCGTGCGCAGGTCCACGCCGGCGGCGCGCAGCGTCTGCCTCTGCGACTTGTTGATAGTCATGGCGAAGCAGACGCTCACGTGGAACTGTAGGCGCTTGAAGCGGAGCGGGACGTTGCTCGGGATGAGGGGGGTGCGATGGATGAACACGGCTTCTCCGTCGCCGCACCCCATAAGGATTTGAGCCTCGATGAGGTTTCGCTGCAGCTGCTCAACTTTTAGCCGGGTTCCGTTGCATAACTTTGGAGGTGACAAATTCCGAAGAAGCATGATCGGAACTCCAACTTTCAGGGTTAATGTGTGTGCTGGGAGTCCTGAAGCGCTCATTGAGTTTAAGAACTTCATCGGGTATGTTGTGACGTTACCTTCATCCAAGATAGTGTTAATGGAATTATTTACAGCCTGTTCACCTTTTTCGTCAATATCCGAGCATTAAATGCCGCTGCCTGTTCAATTTTCGGCGTGAGTATGGCTCTCTTACAAACTCAAGAGTTGTCACGTCGCGTCACCTGGCTCAGGTCTTCGTATACGCTCCGAATATGGTTATCAACGGACGGAACGATCCTACATAACGTCTCTGGTAATCGAACCAGGCCGTTGGTTTCCTCCAGAAGTCCTTCTCCAACCAGAAGCAGTACCTACGCGAATTGTTGCACATGTGAGCCCCCTCCTTGTTGATACCACCGAGCCACTTATCTCGTATTATCTTGTATTATTAAATCAATTATGCAATTAAATTTGTTGTTATCCGTGTCTTCTAAACTTAAGAGTTAATTTGGCAAAATGGTATTAATTTTAGCGCCACCTGTTAGTTTTGCAAGATACTCGTACGCTCCTAGCAAATGTTTGAGAAAAGTGCCTTCCTAAGTAGCGCGATAAGATTCACGTGCAAACTTAACTCAATCAAATGTAGTGGCTACCCCCCCTCTTAAGGGTTGAATTTTTATATATAGCCTATAACCTGGCCGGGGACTTTCTCGACAGATAAGTAAAATTTGCATCAAAATCTGTTCAGCCGTTTTCACGTGATGCGCGTACAAATAAACAGACTATATAAACAGTATTCTACTACATAAATTGAATGCAATAGGTATACGCGGTAAGGCACTACAATGGATGAGGTCATATTTGACATTGCGACAACAATATGTAGAAATCGAACACCTTAGTAACCAGTCCAGAACACTACAGCCCTTTAAATCTGACATAAAGTATAGAGATAGCTCAATCCCACAAGGTAGTGTCCTAGGTTGCGTGCTGTTTCTCGTGTACATAAACGACCTTCCAAAAATTACAGATCAGAAAGTTGTTATGTTTGCTGATGACGTATCCCTTTTGTTTCAATGTCCGCATAATTACAATAGCAGCACATATATAGAAGACACATTCAACTCAGTAATTTGTTGGCTACAGGGCCACAATCTTATAACCAATAACGACAAATCGAAATTAATTCAATTCAGACCGAGACAAAAACAGCCATTTAACCTGAACACTGTGTCAAATAATTTAGATATTGAAGAAGTAACAAATTGCACTCTTTTGGGTCTTAAATTAGGTAGCCACCTAAACTGGAAGACACATGTTGAAAGTATAAAAAACAAATTGTCAAGATTCTTATATGCTCTAAGCATATTGAAGAGCAACACAAGCATGGAATGCGCGCTTACTGCATACCACACGCAGGCGGTCTCGTGGCTGCGGTACGGGCTCCTGTTGTGGGGCCACAGCACAGACGCGTACCAGCTCTTCATTATGCAGAAGAAGTGTGTACGAATCCTGGCTAATATCCACCAACGCCATAGCTGCAAACCTCACTTTAAAGACCTCAAATTATTAACCCTTCCCTCCCTGTACATATTAGAAGTAGCCACGTTTGTCCGAAATAATTTACATCTTTTCACTTTCAGTCAAAATACCCCACGCCTTCAAAATCTCGAGCTTCCGGAGACTAAATTGGAAATATATAAGAACGGTCCATATTATAGAGCAATAAAAATATACAATAAAATTCCTGTAAATATAAAAACTATAGAATCAGACTCGGCCTTTAAAAACAAACTGAAAAGTGTACTACTTGATAAATGTTATTACTCTGTCACGGAATTCATGGGTGATTGAAATATCTACGACGTTTTTATTTACGTAAACAAGTAAAACTATACCTAAGAATAGAATAGAATAGAATAGAATATTTTTATTTGTCAAACATAGGTAAGTACAGAGTTGGTGTTACATTTTGCTTGTTCTCTATGTTTTGCCAGTAGGCGTACAAATGTATGGGTTCTAAGACCCTAAACATACAATTTAATTTAATAACATGCATCAAATAATTTCAAATTAAAACAATGTCAATAGAAAATCCATAAAAAATAAAAATAAATTAAAGTCAACGTAAATATCTAAAGAATTAATAATAATAAAATCATAAATCAGTGTCATTAATGAACTGTTGAGTATTATAATAACATTTCTGAGTTAACAGTGATGTCAGTTCCTTTTTAAATTTGTGTAATTTTAAATCCTGAATATTAGATGGAATTTTGTTGTATATTTGGGGTGCCATTCCCAAAATACTTTTTTTCACTAATGCAGTTTTGCATTCCTTATTGCGTAACATATTTTTATATTGTGTCCGAGTAGGTAGCCTGCGTGTGTCTGCAATGTTATTGAAAAGACTAGGATTACACTTAACAAATATAGCTATTTCTAAGATGTACAGGCAAGGCAATGTGAGAATATTAAGTGACTTAAAGTAGGGGCTACAACTGTCCGTCACTTTCAAACCACACATAGGTCTTATGCACCTTTTTTGTGCCTTAAATATTATTTCTTTGTTAACTGAATTGCCCCAGAATATCAAACCGTATCTTAAGGTTGACACTACAAGACCATAGTAAGCTACCAGTAGGGTGTCACTGTTAACAGTTTTTGAAAGCTTGTAAAGAGCAAACGTCGATTTACTTAGCCTTTTACAAATTTCATTGATATGGTACTTCCATGTCAGTTGACTGTCTATCCAAAGTCCTAGAAATTTGGTGACTCCTACAGTTTCAATAGTATTCCCTCGATAATTAACATTCAGTTCGTTACATTTAATTCGCTGATAAAAGTTCATTACATTTGTTTTGGTCAAATTAATAACTAGATTATTGTTATTGAGCCACATTATTATGTCAGTCATTGCATTATTAATGTCATCTTCATATCTGCTAAGGTCATTACATTTTAAAATAGACGTGCTATCATCGGCAAATAAAATCATGGGATGGCAAACTGCTTTGGGCAAATCATTAATATAAATTAAGAAGAATAGAGGACCGAGTACACTCCCTTGTGGTACTCCATACATTACATGGCGTACATCAGACTGAAAAGTTAGAGTCATTTTGGTTGTTTGGCATACCCTAGTGACCTCTGTATATTGTGATCGGTTACTGAGGTAGGAATCAATTAGTTTAAGGACGTTACCTCGAATTCCATAACGGTCTAGTTTATATAATAGCGTCTTATGATCCACACAGTCAAAGGCTTTGCTCATATCTGTAAAGATAGCACATATGGGTATTCTTTTGTCAACACTCTCTAATACATTATTAATTAAGTCGAATATAGCCATATTTATATTTATGTTTTTCCTAAAACCCTTCTGCTCCCTACAAAACAATATATTTTTATCGAAAAAGTTATAGAGGCAGTTGTATATATATTTCTCAAATATCTTTGAGAATATGGACAGAAGTGCTATAGGTCGGTAGTTTTGAGGGTTTTCTTTATCACCTTTTTTAAATAATGGTCTAACAATGGAGGTTTTCAGCTTTTCTGGATATATGCCTTCTGTAATGCAGAGATTAATTATATGACATATATGTTTAGCTATCGTTTCATTGACGTATTTAATTACGATAGTAGAAACATGGTCATAGCCTACACTTGCTGTGTTCCTTAGAGACCGAATTATTAATTTTATTTCAGGTACTGTTGCTGGTGCCATAAACATAGATTTCAAATCGCTGTTAATATTGCATTTTGCGATGTTATTCTTTGGTAAATTGTTTACACACTGAACAAAATGTTTATTAAATGTGTCAGCTATATCTTTGGGTTTTGTTAGGATGATTCCATCAGATTGTAACTTTAAGATCTGTTCTCTTGGATTATTCGCTTTGTTGGAATTGATAATCTGCCATGTGGCCTTCATTTTATTTTGAGCAACATTGATAACGTGGTTGTTTTGCGCCTTCTTAGTCAATCTTATTATTTTTCTATATTTTGCATAGTAATTTTTAAATATTTTTTTGTTAGCTGCTGTAGGCATACGGCGATATTGCCATAGAAGCCGTCTTTGATTTTTACTGCACACTTTTATGCCTTTTGTTAACCATTTTAATTTTGTATTAGTCCTTAACGTAACAAATTTTACGGGAAAACACAAGTCGTACAATAAAAGAAAACCCTCTATAAAGGAATCGTAAGCTATATTAGGATCTTGAGTTTTATATATTTCGGCGAAAGATAAACTCTCTAGATAAAATTGAAACTTTTTTAGATGTTCTTGTGAATAATCTCGTTTTTTAATGCGCCAACGATTGATGTTATTTGTTGCAACGGCTGCATAAAACATAGTTTATGTATAGATTTAAGTTAATTTTACACCTAAATAAAAATGTTTGCTACACCCTACAAGGGTCCTTGTAACTAGACTTAAGTCTGTGACTTGGTTGCAATGAATATCTTATCTTATCTTATCTTATCTTATCAGACAAACAGATAAACAGACAAACAGACAAAAATTCTAAAAACTGTTGGAACGTGTTCTGTTATCGATTTTAAGTATCCCCGGCCAACTTCTTTTCGAATATCGTCCATGTACAGACTTTCGACCCTCGTCAGCTTTATTATATGTATAGATGTATACTATATTTCCTTAATACCCGTAATATTAAAATATTACGGGTATTAAGGAAGTATAGTATTTTATTATTGTTGATTTTACCTCTTATAGTATTAATAAAGTTGATTAAATATTACACAGTAGAGACAAAGAGAAGTAAACACACACAGTAGAGAGAGAGAAGTGGGGTCAAAGTTAAAATAACGGTCATGAATCATGATCCAATACACCAAATTAGTGGTAAATTCTTAGATTTGGCAATTAAAACTATGAAAAGTTCCTTTAAGTTAAGTGTTATTTTTATATTTTATAAAGAACATTTGATGAACAAAGCTTCCCATGTGTGTGGCTCAAAAAGGTGAATAATGTTATTAAGTTAAGGCTAAATATTATTAAAGCAGATGCTTAAATTTTTCATATTATTGTGAAATAAGTGGCTAGTGAGACTGGTTGTTTCATTAGTTAATTTGCAAAAACAGCTCCGCATGTCTACTTTACGGCCAATAAACTGGACAAAAAGCATAATGTTACATATACGTAATAGCAAAACTTCAATCCGGCCGGATCCAAAGAAATGGACCGGATTGCAAACCCTAGTGTCGTTTGGAGCCATGGACGTTCAGAGCTTCTGGGTAGGCAGTTTCTCTGTGCCTATATGGAGCCATGGTCTCTCAGGGTAGGCAGTGCCTTTGTGCCTATATGGGCCGCACGCCACTGTTATATAATAGGGATGATGACTAAACATTAATAATGAGACCGTCATGTAGATTAAAATACTGGACACGTATTTTTTTCTTTTTTTACATAATCGAAAAATGAAGGCAGTAAAAAAATATGTCTATGTCAGACCGTTTTGATCCATAGGTTGTTAGTACACAATATGACCTTATAACTATGTTAGTTGACATAAAAAACTCACTTAAATAAGTACATTTTATTACTCTCACTTAAATAAGTATATTTTACATTAATAACTTAAATGCGTTGCCGTCGTATCGTGTCCGTAAGAGCGACGAGCGACATACATAGTAATTAATTTATATGCTCCTATTGCAATACATTGAGTCAAAATATTGCGTGAAGTCACTTCAAAATACAAATTTTACTTAGGATCCCCCACTCCTAAACTTTAATGCGTATTTATCTGAATATTTTTTATTATCTTATTTTATATTATTTATATTTAAACTAAGTGATGAGACAATAGAGAAATCCTTTTCTGGCAATGAAAAGTATATCCACCTGGTTCATCAAAATATTCAGTGTATTAGAGGGAAAGATTTGCAGATTGAATTATTTTTAAATGCCTATAATATTGATATCTTATGTATAACTGAACACTGGCTAACTTGCAATGAGATAATGCCCCAATTCAATAATCACCAGGTGGGTAGTTCGTTCACCAAACTTAGTTCCATACATGGTGGGTCGTTAATTATATTAAATAGTCAATTGAAATTTAAGGAACGTAAGGACATTGTATCCTTGTCTGTTGAACGGACCATAGAATTAAGTGTAGTAGAATTAGAGCAATTTATTGTAGTTTGTGTGTATAGGCACGCCATTAAGTAATTTCGATGTTTTGCAAACTATTATGGAATATGTGCTTTTTAAGATATCGCGTACTCGTAAAAAAATACTTATTTGCGGCGATTTCAATGTAAATCTTTTGGAAGATTCAACACTAAGTTAATTGTTGAATCTATTCAAATCTTTTCGTTTAAGCCACGTATTTATGGAACCTACTAGGGTGACCGATACTAGCGCCACCTGTATTGATAACATTTTCACTGATATTTCTCCTTCTAAACAAAGTATAATCAGTAAATTAGAATCAGATCATTTAGGCCAATTAATGGAATTTGAGATATTAAGGGAAAATATAGTGAAAAAACAAATTACTTTTGTACCGGTAACCACAGACCGTGTGGAAAGAATGAAGCAACATTTGTTTCAGGCGCTACCCGTTCTGTCTTCTGAAATGAGTCCTAATCACATGTATGATTCATTCTTTACAACTTTTATGAAACATTATAATACAATATTTACTTCCAAATCGGTTGTGGCTGGCGGTGCACCAGTATTTAGCGAATGGGCTACTGCGGACTTACACAAACGTAGACAAGCACTGTATGCCATGTATGAGGAACGGCGGCTTAATACGAGTGATGAATTTACAGAACATGTAAAGCAATATTCGAAACAATTCAAAATTGATTGTCATATTGCCAAACGTTACGATTTTCTGGGATAAGTAATTTATCCCAGAAAATCAAAAATAGTTCTAATATTATCAAAACCACCTGGAAAGTGATTAATGCGGAGACTGGTAGATCAAGGCACGCAATTAGTGATCTAGAATTAAAATATGATGGCAAAATTATAGATTCTAGTTTAGATGTAGCAACAGATTTTGAAAATTTCTTCACCGATATACCAGTATCCACAACAAAGTGTTTAAATTCATCACCTTCGTCTGCCGTTTTGTTGTTAAAAGAAAACGTCCCAGAATGTAGTAAGGACTTTTATTTTGAACATGTCAGTCCTTCAGATGTAGTAAAGGCATTTAAATCAATTAATGTCAAAAAAACCAATGACCTATGGGGGGTCTCAGTCCATGCTGTCAAATCCCTAATAGAAGTAATAGCGCCTGACTTGGCAGATATATTCAATAACAGTGTTGACTGCGGTGAGTTTCCTGATCTGATGAAACATAGCAAAATAACTCCTTTATTTAAATCAGGTAGTACCTCTGACCCCACTAACTTTAGACCAATATCTGTACTACCTACATTTAGTAAATTTTTTGAAAAGCTAATTCTATATCAATTGTTAAAACATTTTAATTTGAATAATTTGATGCATAGTAAGCAATTCGGTTTTACGCGGGGTCGCTCGACATCCAACGCCGGAGTTGAGCTCGTAAAACACATTTTCGATGCCTGGGAGGAATCGCGAGATGGTTTAGGCATCTTCTGTGATTTATCTAAGGCCTTCGATTGCGTTAATCATGAGACACTGATCAGGAAGCTACACCACTACGGAGTTAAAGGATCAGCACTAAATTTATTAGTCTTATTTAAATGGTAGAATACAAAGGGTTGACGTAAATGGAAAGCGTTCACTGGGTTCATTAGTCTCTATGGGTGTGCCGCAGGGATCAATATTGGGACCTTTCCTGTTCCTTATCTATATAAACGACTTGCCACACCTCGTAAAGACCCACCATGAGATAGTTTTGTTTGCAGATGATACGTCTCTAATTTTCAAAGTCGTACGAAATCAACGATCCTACAATGACGTAAACAATGCTATCTGTGAAGTAGTAAATTGGTTTAATGTAAATAATTTATTGTTGAATGAGAAAAAGACTAAATGTGTTAAGTTTGTCACGAGTAACGTAAAACACGAGCAAGCAAGCGTTATGGTTAAAGGTGAGGAACTGGAACTAGTTAATAGTACAGTCTTTCTCGGTATAACATTAGATTCTAAGCTCCAATGGGGTCCCCATATTGCTAATCTCTCGAATAGACTGAGTTCTGCAGCTTTTGCAGTAAGTAAGATTTGTCAATTAACAGACGTGATAACGGCTCGATTAGTGTATTTCAGTTATTTCCACAGTATTATGTCGTATGGCATCTTACTATGGGGCAGTGCTTCCGACATTAATACTATATTTGTTCTGCAGAAGCGGGCTGTTCGTGCGATATATAAAATGAACTATAGAGACTCGCTTAGAGATAAGTTTAAGGACATTAATATAATGACAGTGCATTGTCAATACATTTATGAGAATATTATGTATGTACATAAAAATATTACCGACTTTAAGAAGAACTGTGATATACATAATATTAATACTAGAAATAAGCATAAGCTCGCAGTGCCTGCTACTAGGCGCCATAAAATAAGGAGATCATTCATGGGTAACTGTGTGAGATTTTATAATAAACTTCCTAGCAGCATAACTGAGCTGTCTATTGGTAAATTCAAAAATATTGTGATACGAAAATTATTTTCTAAAGCTTATTATAGCACACAAGACTACATGAATGATGAAGCCGCGTGGGATTAATGTAAATAGTAGCGTCATGTAGGTATATGAATAATTATTTTAACGAATACCTAAGGTATTATTAATATTTTAATCTTAATAGTTTTATATACTCTGACATTTAGAATTTTATTCTAGACACATTCTAGATTATTTATTTTTTATTGACAATCCTTTTGGGATTTATCTTATTGATTATTTTAATTTTTAAAATGATGATTTTATCAATAATATTACACTTAAGTTAAATGATCTGATTAGGTTTTTCTGGGTTTCCCTAATCCTTGCAGCAAATGTTGGATAATATTGTATTTCTCCCAGCAAACATTCACTCTCATGTAACTGACATTTCGAAAGTGCTTGTAACTAGGCCTACTTGAATAAAGAATATTTTGATTGATTTTGATTTGATTTGATTTGATATCTTGAAAAAGCAAAAAATAAGTGTCCAATATTTTTTTATTATCTTAGCTGACGGCCTACTTTGAATTTTGATTTTCATACCCAGTTATCATGCCTATTGTGGTATTCAAGTGATAAAAGCATTCAATGACGAGGTCAGTTGTCTAACATTCAAACTTTTTAAAGTTTTCTTTAAATGATGCCACAGATTGTAACTGCTTCACGGACACGGGCAACTAGTTCCATAATTTAACCGAGTGGAATGTGAAAGATCTTATATGTGCGCGCAAGTCGCGACTTATTGGACGGAAAGGCGAGACAAAGGTTGTTACTTGAGCGCAGCCGGAGGCCACTGCCTGCCGCCATATAGGTGAACCTTTCAGAGAGATAGGAGAGGATTATATTTATGTGCTCCGTTCTCCGCACTAAGGCCGTGAAAGCCAGGCCCTCGTGATCTGATACTTCAAATCTGATACGGGCAAATGATATTCATATGAATATGAATACCATTTGCCCGTATCAGATCATCGTCGCGTGGCTTGATCGCGTGTCACGATCACGCGTTTGGACGTTGCGCGGATCGGATCGCTCGAAATCCATTTTGCTACGCGTATCACGCAGTTATATCGGACGAGTACGGCATGATAGGCGCGCCGACAGTAAGCGTCCAAGCAGCGCGATACGCAGTCATGCCACGGCACGGTGATCGGATACGAGCAAATGATGATGAAGTGTTGACGCACCTTAAGATTATACGTAGGGCAGGCCTGTTAAGTGACAACAGCCGCTTGGCCAGGCGCGTGTCTGCCTGTGGTACCACTTCCCGGGAATGTCAGCATTGGTTTTTGCCCATTGATCAGCGTGTTGTGTACGTGTTCTATGACGTAGCCATGCCCGTAGCTGGTTAAAAGCCAGAGGAATCATAGGACTTGGGCCAATCGCTAGGTGGTCTGATCCTCTATTTGCCAGCTGGTCGGCTGCGGCGAGACAGGGGGGAGAAGCAGGATTGAACTTACACTTGTCTTAAGGTGCGTCCATATTTGTATCATTTGCCCGATCAGATCTTCGTCGCGTGGATTGATCGCGTGCCACGATCACGCGTTTGGATGTTGCACCGATCCGATCGCTCGAAATTCATGTTGCTACGCGTATCAGACACTTAGATCGGACGTGATCGCCGCGACGACAGTGAGCGTCCAAGCAGCGCGATACGCAGTCATGCCACGCCACGGTGATCGGATACGAGCAAATGATACAAGTGTGGATGCACCTTTAGGAGTCATATTATAGTAGGAACGGGTCCTTCGGCGCTACGTTCGATGTTTACGCATATTTTGTGAATTGTGATGGTATATAAACCTTCACGGTAGTTTTAGAGACGGGTTAGGCATAGGGTTGCTAAATATTTCTTAACACATTCTCAACCGCGAGCCCGCTCCGCGGGCGCTCTGCTCGTAGCAAGTTTTCGCTACATACCGTTGTCCCTTGTTATTAGCTACGAGCGTAGCACTACGAAAATGTCGGTTGCGAAAGTGTTAAGCAAATATAGTATTTCCCAGCCCAAGGTACAAAAAAAATTGTACTCCGAAAAAAATAGTACCTACAGAATACTTCAGACTGAAAAATGAATCATTAAACATAATGCATAATATTTACAACTTACTAACATTCGGCCTGTTATTGAAATTGGGTGGGGCAATTATCTGAGTTGACAAAGGCCCATTTCTCCACTCCAACAACATTGATTGGTGCATAAAATCTAGTCGATTATGCGTAAGGACTGACCAGTATATAGCTGTCAAACATTATCCGTCTCACCTGTCATTTGATTTAGAATATATAGATTTGAATCTAACCGTGACTGGGCAAAGCTCCTTAAATAAATATTAAAATGAATAAAATAACCGTGACAGGTTATAGAATGCAGATGGAGTAACACGTGCTAGATATAGGTATACTAACCTAATCGCGACTATGACGTAGGTATTATCAGCATAGAGAAATTAAATAGATAACTTAAAATTAGACGAAATGTTAATTATTATCTAAGTGAAGAATTAAGGGCTTTGCCTTATCACAGTGATTATATACATAAACACGAATTTATCATCTTGCCAAAAACACCAATGAATGGTTTTTTATCAAAATATTTTACCATAGACATCATACATCAAACTTAAAATCATTTAAAATATAGGTAACTAAAAAAAATCTATACTAAATTGTTGCCATGTTTGAGCATTTATCGTCAAAAATGTGACAGTTACGTAGAAAGTGGCGTCCTCAATTAATTTCTACTCTTTTTAGTCGCACTGTGTTTCAGATAGTTAATATGGCCCATATATAAATACCTTATAGACTATCATACATATTAAGAGTTCGTCTACCACTGACTGACGAAACAACTATCATATTAATTTTGATATTTATTACAAGCGTAAATCAAACGACTAAGTAATTAGGAACATTAGAGTTATGTTTAATGTAGTTTATTTTCATTTTTTTATATAAATTTTATAAGGCTTTTATTCTGATAAAAGGGCCCTTAGAAACTATTATCAAAGTCAAATTGTGGCCTCCAACTTCACTTCTTGAATCATGGGCAAGAAGCAGAACGGTCAGCATAAGCTTTGGCCCTTTTTATGCCAGTTGAAATCGTAATCGAAAGAGAAAAAAAATCAAATATCAAATATAGATGACTATAAATTGCAAATAAGATTCTTAAAATTATTTGTAAATAAAAAAAACAAAAAATAATTGTATTGGAGACTATTCAAAATTATTTAAAATTTGTAAAATACTCCCAGTTACTTTAAAACATAAATACCTACTAGCAGTTAATAACCATAGCAACCAGGAGCATAATCCAATATTAATAGAGCACAAGCATGGCACACGATCGGTGTCCGCGGGCAAATTCGAAGTACCACGCGTTAAGAACTACTTCGAAGATAGAACATTAAATAAAAGACTTCCGTACTTCCTAAATAGTCTGCCCGAGAACATCCGTCATGAGCCAAGCAAGCCCAAATTTAAAAAGCCCTGAAAAAATATTTGCTACAGTCGCTTGAGTAAAATGATTAATTAGAGTTAGCATCAAATAATATATTCGTTTATCTTATAATTGTATGTAAATAATAAATATTCTATAGTATTATTCGTATAGAGACTCGTGCCTGCAGTCAAACTGTACAATACAGTTTTGCAGGAAACTGTCTTACAAATAAGAATTATGTACTTTGTTTAATAAATAAATAATAAAAAAAAGCTTCCTGTGCGAAACACGCAACTTTTCATCTCACTGAATGTGAGATATAAAAAAAAACGATGTAATTATAACAAACCGATTATCTTTTCATTTAGAACCTACGAAACACACTCATGATAAAACAAACAAATAAGCATATTTAAATAGTTATTTGTTATGCATGGCTGCTAAGTTGTTATTTGAAAGAAATAAAGAAATAAACAAATAATTTATTTGCATACACACATACATAAAATAAAACAAAAGGTGTAACATAATTGCGGCAGTGTGCAAGCAAAAAGGTTCAAGCTCAGCATGTGCTGCAGCCGGGAGGCCGCAACGCTGATTTTCAGCCAAAACCTTGTTGGTGACAAACGACCACTACGCAGCGTATCGGTCTAAGACTATTCTGTACTTGGCAAGAGTGCTTGAATTGAAAGCCGAGTACGCAAAGGAATCTGAAATTGAACCACGAGCCGAGCGAGTTCAAATATAGATTCCTGAGCGTAAGGAGACTTTCAAGGCACAGGAAGCCAAATAATATTGCCGCCGTGCGAAACACACAACTTTTCACCTCACTAATGCGAGAAAAATGTGAGATGCTATAAAAAGCATGCAATTATAACATTTTTCCAACCGTTTTTTTTTCATTTTAAACTATTGATAATGAAATTACTGAACCTACGAAACACACTCATAACAAAACAAACAAATAAACATATAAAAAATATAAATTCGAACATCAAATTACTTTTCCACGCTAGACGATAAAGCGCACTTTTCCACGCAGATTTGGCCCTGCTGTAAACGGATCTTTTCCGAGCGAGTGACGTGAAAAATATATTTGCATATCTCGCCTGGCACCCATAGTACAAGCTTTGCTTAGTTTGGGGCTAGGTCGATTTGTGTAAGATTGTCCATGGTATTAAAAAAGAAACGATACATCAAGTTTCACGATTTCTGCCAGATGGAACTGTTTACGCGATTACGAGTATTATTACGAGCAAACTAATAAATCTCATTTATCTATACTATTATAAAGTTTTAATAAGGAAATGTCTGTACATTGAAGATATTTTCAAAAAAAATGATTGTTATGGACTATTTGGAGGTCATTATTTTATATATTTTTTGAATTTTATGTATGTTTGTATGTGTCGTTGTGGCTTCATCACGCAAAATCGGCTAAACGGATTTCAACTATTTTTGATACACGGGTAGCTGGGTATCTCCAGATGGTTATAGGATACTTTTTACCCGACTACGCTAAAGAAAAAAAGAGGGGTTATGACTTTTTGTTCTCCGCGAACGAAGTTGCGGGCGCCTTCTCGTTTACTATACAAATTATTTATTAACTCAAGATATCTTGATTAAAATCTATGATTCGTAACCAATTTTCCATTAACTGATTTCACCATATCACGTAATGGATGTAAATGAGATTAAGATCTACGACAAATTATTCGGTAATATTCCACTAGCTGATTCGCTGGGTGCGAAGTATTAGGTGGGGGGTGGGGGTAATATAATCGATCGCAGCGCTCATAGTGGCCAAAAGTAAAACGAATGTTGGCGCTGTCATATCTCGAAGTAATCTGTTCAGACTTGGTTACCTAATTAGAGTAAACCCACCCGGTCCTTAAAATAATAATCATTTCCATCTGAAAACGATATTTAATCTATCACTAGCGATACAGGAACAATTATACACCGTGACCGTTAATAACCCGAAAGATTTAAACCACATATTTTTGACGACTGTACGAGTAAATAATGTTATATCAACATGGGTCTAATTATGTGTTTTAATTAAATTACTATTTCAGTACGAATTAAATCTTATTAATTGCCCGCTTCTTTGTGAACAAGCCTTTAGGTGGGAATCTCAAGTTGAAGAACAGAGAGCGAGCATGACACTTCACGAATCGCTCCGATATCATACGATGAAAGGCGAATGGCGTGACTTGTATTCCATGAATGACAAGAAGTGTCAAGTTATGTCTAGCACGATGTTTGTGTTGAAATTATTTTTATTTATTGGCACCACAAAATACCACAAATACTTATGTATCCAAACTTTATTAGGTGCTACGACATTAAAGTGCTCTTAGGTATCTTTTTTTTGACTAACAATCACAACCATAAATTGTTAGGCATGATAATATTCGAAGGAAATCATACTACTTATTTTTTTACATCATACTTACCTCTTACCTCATACAGGAAAGGGACTTTGTTGTAACAGCGATCATGCTAACCTGTACCTACAGTAAAATAAACAACAACATGAAACAGTTACGCATTTTTATTACGAGTAATTTAATGAATTAGATTTTCAAAATGTGTACCGCCGTTTTCAGCACAAATATTCAATCTTGAACGGATTTCATGATTCAAGTTAACATAAGTGTTCTTGATTTCTTCCGAAACCGTTTGAATTCTTATTAACAACTCGTCTCTGGAGTTCACAGGTGTTGAAACGGAAAATTTGTGCTGGTATGAATTTTCCCTTTTCGCATGGGGATTTCCTTCTAACCACATATGCTGATTATGGGAATTAAAAACTCCCTCTCTCGTGAACAACGATTCATCTGTCCATAATATCTTATTTAAAAATCCAGGATCTTCCACTAATTTCTGATTCATCCTTTGTCAAAAGGCAACTCTAGCTAGCCCGTCATTGTTAATTAATCCTTGTACTTTCCTGTAGTGAAAAGGATGCAGGCCGTACCTTTTCCATAGCCTTAATACGAGCTTATAGTTAACATTGACCATTCTTGCTACAGCTCTTGATGACAAAGTTGGGTCTTCTGTTATGATGTTCATTATTCTGTTCTCTGCTTGTTCATCTAGATTTATAGCCCTTTCTCTGTGAACTTTTCCAAGCCCTTTTTCGCGAAACTGTCGATGCACATCCGCAAAAGTCGAATGGTGAGGTATACGACGGTTTGGGTATCGTCTTCGGTATTCGGCGACTGGCTGGAGCGAGTTCCCATCACAAAATCCGCACACAAAGTGGATATCTGCTAAATCAGCCGAAGTATAATGCGGCATAGCGAATATTATTTATTACAGTCAATAAAATGTTCAATGTTATTTTATCTTGCGTGACAATTAGTTATCATTTGTAATGTGTCATTTTAGTGCCAATCAATTTCAAACTAGAAAGTTATAAGAAGAACCACTCTCGCGACTTAGAACAGAACGAACCAAATTATCTCTATTCTCAGTGATAACAAAAAAGCTACTTGAGATTGAAGTGTGTAAGATAAGATATTATAATTATTCGGATTAATACACTACACTGTATTTTAGTTGCATGTTATATCCTTTTACCTCGTGATGAAAATATTTTCGGTAGTAAAAACTTTAGGTAGATAGATACCAAACTTATTTATGAAACTGGCTAACAACCATACAGTTAGTGCATCTACGTGTAAAAGAAGTAGGAGGCTACGTCATGCTCACGCCCTTAAGGTGTGTTACACTGGAGATTTCTTAACTTTTGATTTGTTGTAAATAATTAATATCTCCTTAATTATGAGTTTTTGGACTATATGTTACATAACTTTATGTACTCTAATTAGGCTCTAGTATCGTTAGCTTAAATCTTTCGGGTTATTAACGGTCACGGTGTATATGTTAATTATTATTGAATGAAACCATTAAAATAGCTGAAGCTTCTTGTTTTACAGTAAAACTACAACTAAAAATTAAGTAAACAAACCAAATATTAAAAAAAAACAGTTTTTGAATCAATTTTACTTACCCCATTTGATTTGAATGACGAACATTGATTCCACCCAAATTAAGTAATCACATTGATTTTGGAAATAAATTAATATATAATTTTGGATTGTAATATTTTTTTTGACATTTAAACGTCGCGATTAAAGGCCAAGCCACACCGCTTGCGTGGCGTGCACGCCACGCAAGCGGTGTGACATCTATTATGACATTTCATACGATGCAACGCGCACGCCACGCACACGCATCCGGTATGTTTCGGCCTTAAATGTCAAAACAAGAGCCAACAAAGTTGTGGACGCTAGGTGGAGCTGAACTCGTGCACGGAGCGAATTTCGAACAGCGCTGGAGTCTCGCTCAGAAGGCGGCACGATTAGAGGGGTTACTCCGAAACTCAAAATACGAAGTTCGTAACGTGTCATCCCTCTCGCTCTCATGTTTAACTGTATTTGAGTGAGCGGGATAGCGCCGTACAAACTTCGTTTTTCGGGTTTCGGAGTAGCCCCTCAGCATTATCCTGACGTCTAAACCCTTTGCGACAAACTTAGATTTTTCTAGAAGGTGCCCGGAACTTCGTTCATCATCATGAACACTCTTAGGTTTTCTGATTAGGAAGCTTCTCAGAAATCATGTGATCGTTTATAGGGGGGGTTGGTGTAATAGTGTCAGAAAAATATCGCAAACGATCACGATAGGGGCGGGAGGGTCCAAGAAGACACGTGTTATTTTTTGACACAGCAGGAAAGTCAAAAAATTAGGAAATTACTCAATAACTAACTTAATTCATACTTAGTCCCAAAAATATACGTGATCTTGAATCGGTTGCTTTATAAGTCACCAAATATCACCAAGGGGTAGGAGGGGGTCAAAAGTAGGCCAAATATAATCACATGATTTCTGAACGAGCCCTAAAGGTGCGTCCACATTTGTATCATTTGCCCGTATCAGATCATCGTCGCGTGGCATGATCGCGTCTCACGATCACGCGTTTGGACATTGCGCGGATCAGATCGCTCGAAATCCATATTGCTACGCGTATCAAATACTCCGATCGGACGAGCGCGCCATGATCGCGACGGTGCGACGTCCACACTAGCGATCATGACACGCGATCATGCTACGCGGTCATGATACGCCGCGATCCATCTCGAGTCGGTTTTTGCCCGATCATCTTCTGTCTCGTCCATTGCAGCTACGCGTGAAAGAGATGGCCGAGAGGCGTGGCTTGAGTCGCTGGCGCAGGTGTGTTACGGCGAATTTCCAAAGTACTGTCATTTTTAGTTGCTACGCGCGCGGTGCCGCCGACGCATGGGCGCTGCTGTCCACGCTGGTGCTCGGCGCTCACGGCTTATCAGCTGTCGTAATAATGATCTTCAAGTTTCTTTACGGGTGTTAACCAATTTGATGTGCGATCGCAGAGTGCAACAGTTTTACACGGAACACAACGCTACTACAGAAGAACGATCACGCGAAAAATGATGATCGGCGAAATGCCAAAATGATCGGAGCGGTGAAACGATACGGCTAGCGTCCAAACTGCAGCATTTCGTTCTTTATCTAGATAAAAGGACAAGTCCTGAGTGATATATCAACGCAGAGCCAAAACTACTCAACTTAGAGACTTGACATTTTTACAGTAGACACTATTTGCAACGTAGGCAATGTACAAGTAAGGATTTTTGGAAAAGTATCTCCTATCGGGGTTAAATTGGGGTTGAAAGTTTGTATAGAATATCTGTAATTATTTGAATTACTGTTATTATATTTCTGATATAAATTCTTCACTTCAAACGAAGAAAACTAATTTCAGCATTTTTGGAAATCCATCCCTTAACGGTGTTAAATTGGGGTTGCAAGTTTGTATGGAATATCTGTAATTATTTGAGTAACTGTTAGAATATTTCGCGTATAGACTCTTCATCTAAAACTGAGAAAACTAATTTCAGCATTCTTGGAAAATCATCCCTGAAAGGGGTGAAATAAGGGACGAAAGTACAATGGCGCGTAAAGGGTGTTGTGAAGCGCTGAATTGAATTTTGAAAGATGTTAGAGGGAACGAAGTTATGATGGGTGGAGTCACTATGTTGTTAGCTGGAGACTTTCGTCAGACTTCCGCGGGGAACTCGAGCTGATGAAGTTAAAACTTGCATTAAGGCTTCAAATATTTGGCCTACAATCAAAAAACTCAACCTTAAAATAAATATGCGAGTGTACCTCAAGGGCGATATTTCCGGTGGAGAATTCTCCGACCTTCTTTCTTAAAGAAGGAAATGGAGAATACCCGAAACTGAGGGAAGGATTACAATTCCATCGGATCTCGCCGTAGTTGTCCGGACCGTTGACGACCGAATCTCTCAAATTTACCCAGATGTTCAAAATCTACACAGCAAGTCCATGGAGTGATTGTGTGAATCAGCGATTCTGAAACCTAAGAACCACCAGGCTTCCGATATTAATAAAATGTTATTTTAGTCGTTCGAAGGTTCAGAATACGAACACAAGTCTGTAGACTCGATATGTAGTGGACACAGATGATGGCATTAAACTACCGCGTAGAGTTTTTAAATGCACTTAACCCACCCGGCCTACCTTCGCACATAAGGTGTACTCGAGTAATGTTGTTGCGAAATCTGAATCAGCCAAAGTTGCGCAATGAAACCAGGCTGCGTGTGAAAGCTTTACATAAAAACGTTATAGAAGCCATCGTTATTACTGGCTGTGCTCAAGGTGAACCTGTGTACATACCCCGGATACCATTTATACCCTCGAATACCCATTCGAATTTAAATGGGTGCAGCTCCCCGTTAAGGTCTGTTTCGCGATGACGATCAATAAGTCTCAGGATCAGTCACTGAAAACAGCAGGAATGCTTATGCTTATGGGGGAGTGCTTCTCGCATGGCCAGTTTTACGTAGCTTGCTTGAGAGCAAGTTCTCCACGCAGCTTGGTCGGATCTGTTAATGTGGTATATATAAAAATACTGCAAAACCTACCTAAAGTTCCATATTATCAATAATTCAATCTCAATTGTCCAATTACATCTGTATTTTTTTTTCAAATTACAGCTATATAATAAAATTAACGTGACATAACCTGTTGACAGACAATGCATAGCCTAAACTGCCGACGGTAGGAATACGAGCATTGAAACATAATCCGTTAGAGATGTTAGTAGAGGCGCATTAAAGAAGGATTTTTTGAAATTCGAGCTGTAAGCGGACGAAGTCGCGGGCAAAAGCTAGTCTATATATATAAACGTAAAAGTCCTGACTGACTGACTCACTTAAATCAACGCCCAGCCCAAACCGTTGGACCTAGAGAGCTGAATTTTTCTCAATAGGTCGTTTTTATAACGTTAGTATCCACTAAGAAGGGGTTTTTCAAAATTCATTCCCTAAAAGGGTGAAATGGGGGTTCAAAGTTTGTATGGGGAAACAAGATTAGTTACATTATTTTATTCGAAACTTTACAGGAGTATTCCTTACAATAAATGAGTAAACACGTGTTTCAGGGTTTTTGAAAACTAAACCCCTAAGGGGATGAAATAAGGGTCCAAAGTTTGAATGGAGATATCAGATCAGTTTCGACTATTTCATTCTAAACTTCACACGAATATTTTTAACAATCAATGGGTAAATACGTGTTTCAGGGTTTTTGAAAATTCTGAGCTGACCGCTATGTGCGGTACCAGATCTGAATTGTTACAACTTGGGGACTGCGCTGTACCGCAAGGTTCCGTCATAGGCAACAACCTGTTCTTAATACTTATAAACGACTTCTCAACCGCCACCGACGACGCAGAATTCGTGATGTTTGCCGACGACGGTTGTGTGATCGTTTCGGCTTCTAATCAGCAGGACCTAAAATTAAAGCTCGACAAAGTAATGACAGACATTGCATCTTGGTTTTTAACAAACGGCATGATACTAAATGTAGAAAAAACAAACATAATGCAATTTAGCTTAAATGGAAAAAAGAACACAACTTGAATATTTATGTAATAACATTCCAGTTCCCCAAGTAGATGAGGTGAAATACTTAGGTCTTATCATAGACTCCGGATTAACATGGAACCGCCATATCGACTCATTATGTGATCGTTTGTCGTCTGCTTGTTTCGCGCTCGGCAGACTGCGCCCAAGTCTAAACCCTACCAATTAAAAAAAAGCCTATTATGGCTACTTTCACTCTCTCTTGACATACGGTATTGATCTTTGGGCGTACGCTGCTGATCGGGAAGACAACGACACATACAAACATACATAAAATAAAAAAATATTTTTCGTTTTAGTGACCTCCAAATACCTAGTTCGTAACAATCATTTTTTGAAAATATCTTCAATGTACAGACATTTCATTTTTACAACTTTATAATAGTATAGATGTCTGTTAGTACGTGTTCCTGTGGCTCCACCACGCCAAAACGGCAAATTGATTTCGACTATTTTTGGTACACGAGCAGTACGAGAGTACAGATGGTTATATAGGATACTTTTAACTCGATTACGCTGAAGGAAAAATAGAGTTATGATTACCTTCTAGTACACCTTAAACTTGGCAATCCCCAGCCAAGAAGCCGTTGAACTAATCGTTCGCAATCATTTATCAATACAATATCATTTAATCCAACTTCCTAGAAGGGAAAATTTATAAAGATATATTATCGTTTCTATTACAGAATAAATTCAGTTGTTATTTCCTTGTGATTTTCTGTGAGATTAAAAAACGGCATACCTACATGTTGGGTTACGTACAGTGTAGGGTTCCGTAGCCCTTACGATTTCGGTACGGTTACGATAGTCTTAGAGCTTTTAACCCCTAGGCCCTAGATGCATGTAGTATCAATAACGATACTGAAAGGAATCAAGTGTCAATTAAATTCACTTTAAGAGTCCCCGGTAAGCTCGGTTCTCCATTTACGCTAAGTATATACTATGCAGTCGAAGCTACGAAATGTTATAACAATTTTTTTTATTTCTTTTTTTAAACTCGCAATCAAGTCAGTTAAGGGTTCCATGATGACTACGAAACCCTAAAATGTTTATATAAGTCGTAGATACGATTAATTATTCAGACAGTAGAAAGCAGTTGATCTGTTGTTCTGTCCTGTGCGTTTTGTGTTGTGTTAAAAGTGTTGAGTGTTTCCAGTCTAAAATTTAAAACATAATAATGATTGGTAAGTTTTCCTGGTATTCTTGTCGTTCATCTTGGACGGGTGACATGAATCGGTGTGAATCAACTCATAATAATAATTAATATAAATATTACAGAACAATTTTACACAAATCGACCTAGTCCCACGGTAAGCTCAATAAGGCTTGTGTCATGGGTACTAGACGACGGTATATTTCATAGATATAATTATTTATATACATAGAAAACATCCGAGACTCAGGAACAAATATTTATGCTCATCACACAAATATTTGCCCTTACCGTGATATGAACCCAGGACCATTATTTTATTATTTTCATTATAGAACCGTACCTTGGCTTTTAAGCTTTTTTTTTTTTGGCTTCCCTTATTTTATTTTGACATTGTAAACATTATTTTATTATTATTATTATTACGTGCATTATTTCTGAAGATCATGATATTAATTCGTATAATTTTGACACCAAGCAAATTTGTAATGTAATTTTTATCGTGAAATAAAATAATCTAATCTAATCTAAGCCTTCATGCTGGCAAATTGTCCTAGTGGATAGAAGCCATTAAACTTAAAAACAGAACAGAAGTTTTTCCTGTTTCAAATATTTATTTTGTATCGACTATAGAGGAAAGTGTGGTGGATTCGTAGAGAGAGCATTCGTACTGACGCAAATGAACTACTTGTATTGGAGAGTTACGCTCATACGCATAGGCTACCCGCGGGACGTGGCGGACTTACGGCAGCTAGCTGTCATAGAAATAATGTTTAACACCTTCACAGTCCAGTGCCCCACATATGGGTCACGATTAACTATCTCCACAAGTCCGTGCCCCACATATGGGTCACTAATATACGACCATGTACACACTCAGATTAGTATAATAATTATATTTGTGAATGCTGTTGTCCACTTGTTTTAAGACTAAAGTTTAAAAGAAAGGCGGATTAAAAATATTATTTAAATCAAAAGTATCTCTTTAATATGCTTTTTATTTCTTAGTGACCCATATGTGGAGCATGGACGTGTGATTGAAGTAATTTGCTTGGACGTACGAGGATATTGAAACATTTTGTATCGGGACTGTGCTGTGAACGTGTTTTGGCGAAGTCAAAGTATATATTTACTCAACTACGAATGCGTTTGTGCCTATTAATAATTGCTGACATTGTAAAAGTACTTTGTTATCACTTACAAGCAGATCTTCAATTATATTATGTAATTATTTATTTTGGGATATCGTTCATATGTATTTTTATTTACGTCCTAAATTTTTTGGGTAAGCAGTTACATTTTGTGGGTAGGTAAATGCATGCCGTTCGAATGCACCCCGCTTGGTTAAGAGAAGTTTGTTTACTAATCAATAATATTAATGTTCATATATATATTTCCACCCGTGTGCCAAAAATAGTTGAAATCCGTCAAGCCGTTTTGGCGTAATGAAGTCACAACGACTTAAAAACATACAAAAATCGAAAAATATAATTTTCGATATTCGCTAACCTTCAAATCGACCGTTTTTTTAATATCTTCAATGTACAGACATATCATTTTTACAACTTTATAATAGTATTTTCTTCTGTTTCCACGATTATTACTCATTGAAATAAATAAATAATTTAACGGATTATATCGCGTATATTATCTCATTTTAGTTCCCGACGTTTCGGAAGCTTTCCAGCTCTCCATGGTCACGGGTGTCCACCCGTTTATAATAGTGTTTATTAAACTAATAGATCACTATCATCATATTTCATTTTAATTATTATAATATTATAGAAAGAAGCGGGACAAGCTTTAAATAAAATAACAAATGTAAGAAAATTGAAAATTTATTTACTTGGATAAAAGTTTTTTAGTAACACTTAATGCTTTGATCTTCTAACAATTGATGTTTTTAGTTCATCTTCTATAAAAGTGCCTATTTTAACCTGATATAACGCAGCAACGGATCAACTTAATTTTGTATAGAGAATATGGGCCTTTACTTTTTAATCTGGAAAACGTACAGTTCCAAAGGCAAAATATGCTTTATAAGTCTAGTAATTCATATCAATATTTATTATACAAAATTATAACTTATAACACAAAACAACTTTGTACAATACAAGACAATAGCATTCCGTAAAAACAAATTACAAATAAATTATACATTCATGTAGTGGTAAAACATTTACCCTATAGATACGCACATGTGTTATGTATAGAGAAGTCCAACACCTGAGGTTGACAGGTAGAGATTGCCGTAAGACATTAAGTCTGCTTTGAACTATGATTTTTAACGATACAATAGTTATTTTAGTTATTTGTTATGCAAGGCTGCCGTTATTTTTGGCGCGAGCGCTTGGATTTAAAGCCTAGCGAATGAAGCTAAAATTGAACCACGAGCGAAGTTAGTGGTTAAAATATTGATTACTGAGCATAGCGAGGCTTCAAGGCACAAGAAGCTACATAATTTTGCAGTCGTGCAAAACGCACAACTTTTCACCTCACTACAGCGAGGAAAATGAAAACCTAATGAACGCAACAAAACAGACTCATATAAAAAACACATACACTAATTCGCATCTCAAATTACTTTTCCTCGCAGATTTGGCGCTTTAACTTAACATTCCTGAGCTAGTGAGGTGAAAAAAAAAATTGTAGTCAATATTGGTCCATTTTTCAAAGCCCCGCCTGGTCAGTATGTTACGAAATTAAGCAACAAAACGGACTCATATACAAAACACATACACTAATTCGCATCTCAAATTACTTTTCCTCGCAGATTTGGCGCTTTAACTTAACTTTCTTGAGCTATTGAGGTGAAAAAAAATATCCAGCCAATATTGGTCCATTTTTCAAAGCCCCGCCTGGTCTGTATGTTAATAGCCATTATTACCATTTTTCTAAATAACTCTGTCACTAATGCGGTCCTGAGTTACAGGACAGAATAACAAGAGTTGATCCATCTATTTAAATAACATACAAACATCAAACTGAGCCTAAAGGGTGAAATAAATAAAAAAAATGCTTTATCTTTGTTAGATATTGCGACTCATAATTATAGTATTTTTTCTCTCCAAAAGAAAATTAAACGTTACATTGTGATTCTTTACAATTCAATCAAGGATACAAAATTACACTATACATTTAAATGCACTTTTTAACGGCCAAAATAAGTAAATGCTTGTACACTCCTCACTCCTCCATACACTTGTGACATGGGTGACGTTACACATGTCGCTTGATTTGTATGGCATAAGTATGAAAGCACCCAGCCGTTATGCCCGACTTTGAATCTCGATTTTAATGTTCCTAGTGTTTCATTTTCAATGGATACCATATGAAATTGTATACCACAAGACTTGTCCTAAAAAAATATAATTACTCCGTCAGTCAATTAACAAAAAATGATCAAGATATAGCCCGTTTTTCGCACGGTGTGACGTCATGCGCCCCCACTCCCCAACTTTGACGCTCTTTATCTGTGTCTTTTTTTATTTGATTGAATGAAGAAATACGTGTCCAATGTTTTTTAATAATGTAACTGACGGACTGATTAGAATAATTTTTTTTACCCAGGAAACTACTCTATTACCCAAGTAACAACGCAAGCTGTATTAGAGCTTACAAAGCTCTTATAACGCTAAAACTAGCAGTATAATAGCTGTACAAGCCCTTATAAAGATCGTGTGCTAGTTGCATAGTATCATTGAAAAAAACTAATGCAACTTCTTTATTACAAAATGGACATGCTAAAATTTGTTCAGTATATGAAGTTATTGTGACAAGTGTTTGCAAATGCAATAAAAAGAATTTTAAACCAAGTCCAGGTACATTTTGTTTTATTGTAAAATTCATTCAATTCAGTATTTTGACATCTATGCATCCACCTTCATCAAGGTCTAACTCTCTTAAAGTATTTTTGCCTGAAACAAAAGAAATATGACATTAGGTAAAAATACATATCGTGAAAAGAACTAAAAAATCACGACTTTAAAAGTTGCCATTCAGCGTGGCAATGCTACCAGCCTTCTGGGCACCCTGCCGTCCGGGAGAGATGTGGGGGAACTTTTTTATCTATAGTTTTAAGTTTTCTACATGCAATTGTTTAGAATACTATATATGTATAATTGTAATAATTAAAAAGAAAACTTTGAAATTGATCTTGACAGTCATGAAATTTGTTATCCACTCCATTTTTCGTCAACCATATTCAAATAAAACAACCCGTGTCGACCCATGAACACAAAAGCTCAAAAGCTTTTGAAATGTCGGGAACTCAAATGAGATAATATACGCGACATAATCCGTCTGAGTAGTTTTATTTAAATGAGTGATTATTCAATATCCACATTCTTTAATAATGGTTTTTGTAAATTTTTAATTTGCATAATTATCTTACCTGATATGATATCTCCATCAAATTCAAACCGTAACTTTTCCAACGGTTTCTCAAAGTGTTCCGCACAGCGCAACATGGCAGAGGCAATCTTCTCATCAGGCTTGACAACAATCTCCAATGGTTTCTTCATATTTTGACACTGGAACTTCAGTTTAACCCCGTCTTTATCTTCGTTTACATTGTTCGACAGTAGGTTACTAACACTCTGGCTGACTATCCCACCATCAATAAACTTTGCAATACTATAGTCTATGGAATCCGGAGTGTCGTCCGGTTTCAATATCCTGCCGTTATATGAGAAATACAAGTTATCATAACTAACATTTTCCTGTTTGCTGAAATGTTCAAATACTGCTGTGAATTTCTGGTATTTTCGTATCTCGAACTTGTAAATCCTTGCACTCATCCATTCAACTTTTACGGACATCAACTCATTTTCCTCTAATGTTTCATCTAAGTCTTCTATCTCTACGACATCATCTGTTTTCCGAGTGCTAAAAAGCTGCTGGTCATCACACTGGTCGGGATATTCATCAGTATTTCCAACACTGTATACAGGTACCATCGCTTGTAGAATTTCTAGAATGGTTGAGGCATTAGTATGTCTCGACCGACTCGTATTGCTGCTATTTCTTCCTCTGCCTCTGGTACGGCCTCTGCCCCTACCTCTCCTACGAGTTGGTGGTGTCGGTGGTTCATCATTGACAGCACTACAATTTCCCGCCGTTTCAGTAGCCGCATTTTTTCTTTTCCGCTTAGGCAATGACCCCTGCAATTCAGCCAGATTCGGTGAATTCTGAGCCCTTTTTTTTACTGAGCTTCGTGTGTTACGCTTAGGCTTCGGCTCATTTATAGGAGGAAATGCACTGCGAAACGTTTCCAAATCCATTGAATCACTACTGCACGAATCTGTGGATTTTTTTCTTTTCGCCTTTGCTGGAGATTTATTCTTGTTCCTTTTGTTTTTACTCGGTGACGTTGTTGGTATACTGTCGAGTGTTATGGAGTCGTTTAGTTTACATTCTGTGTCTGCTTTGAAGTTATTTTTCATGGCGGTTAATTTTTGTGCTATATCAAGGAAGCTGTCATCTTCTGAATCAGACGAAGACATCTTTTAATTTAATATTTTTTTCAAAACAATTTTATCGTATTAAATGAAAGTTTGTTGCCGACGACGTAAATGTCAACGTCAAATAAGTCGTAGTTCAATTGTTATACGTTTTGTTATTGCACAACGCAAATTCATCATGATAAACATATAAGAATAATTACTTGGATTACATTTTAATCTCATGTATTCATTAAAAATGCATCATAAAATATCAAAGTTTTAATTACATCTTTTATCAAAATGTCATATCAATTAATTAGATTTACAGCAATGCAAGTCTCATTATGAAAGATAACATTAATTCGTATATAAGCAATGACGAAACGTTGTGTCGAGACATAAATTCCGTTTATGGAGCCAGTTAAGTTTAATGGCTACTGTCCATCAGGATAATTTTGCCAGTGTCAAGGATTTAAAGCCAAGGTAGGGTTTTATATTTAAAATCTATGGAGCCAGATATTCTATTATGCTTCTGTAGTCATAATGATGGCATTTATGATTACATAAGTACAAGATTAGGTATGTGCACTGCAAGATCACATCACAGCACATTGTGTCAATATCAGCAGAAAACCTTTAACACCTCTCTGTAGTAAAAAAATCCATGCACTAAAGAACACTAATCTTTCACGTCTCAGCTTCTCTCTTACAGTGGTCGAGTACTTAGATTTAATTAAACAGTCAGCCCACAGTCAGCCTATAAGTAATTCGTTTTCGCAAAATATAAATTGTAAATTACCAATCAAAGAGCAAAAAAAAAAAGTGGATACATACACTAAACAACATAATTAATTATTTAGTAATAATGAGGAACTAATAGTTATCACTATTTGCGTGCCAATCTACATACGGAAGACGGCATTTAAATTCCAAGATAACTTTTTTTTATCTTAGTAAGTAGATAATTCATAGTACCAAAAACATTGGTGTTGAGTAAAAAGCACGCAAGCATTATTTTTCGCGAACAAATGCGTCACTCGACTATCGATTATACATTTTAATCTCTAGTAATTTATTATATAGGATTTTAATCTTATGCGTTAGAGAACGAGTACCTACTGAATATATTTACTTTCTTAGTTATAACGTTTTGCGTTATCTCAGCTTAGTTAGACGGATGAAAAGACTCAATAATCTTGCAATGTAGGTAATTTTTCGAGTAGGTAGATGTATTTTAAGTATAGGTATTTCGGGCTTACTGTTTATTTGATACTTATTTAAGACCGTAATCGGTTGCCGGTACCGACACTAACCTCGCTGGTTCGTGTTTTGCGCCTCTTGAACACGCTCCTGGCATTAGCCTCGGCGAAGTGTGAAGTATTTGCTAGCAGATGGGTAGGACTAAGTGACGAATATTTAAGGTTCAAGTTCTTTATTGCTTTCATGTAGTATACAGATGATACCTTAAACTAACATGACACCCTGTAAGGGCATTGCAATATTTTATAAAAAAACTATACAAAATAAAAACATATACTTTAATTGTACAAATGTAAATATAAGAGTACCTTTATTTGTTAAAAGCGCTGTAAAATCGATTTTTTATTTTATTATTATTATACTATTTGCTATTTATTTCCTATTTTGCTTATACCTAACTTAGTTCTTTGTGTTTTTTATATTTTCGTGTGCAAATGTTTTGGTTTTTAATCTGTTAATTTGCATATTTACTGAATAAATTGAATTGAATATATATATACAAAAAGAGATCAAATCGTAAAAGTAAGAATTTCAATAAATGAGTAACAAAACGAAAATAATTGTGCTTGTATGTAAAAACTAAGACCACAGGTATAAAGTAGGCTGTCAGAACAATATCCGTCATATTTATTAATCTCTAAATAATCTTCAAATGAATAAAAACCCTTTTCAATTAGATACTCTTTAAATTTTCTTGTAAATATGGTATATTTCAGTTCTGCTATGTCCCTAGGTAGGCTATTGTAAATTCTAATACCTACTCATGGCATGAGGATACAGGATACTCCTGTTTCTCATTTGTAGGTTACTTGCAGACAAAGCTATTTTATTTTTATGTCGTAGGTTCAGGGTACAAGTATTTTCAGCTTTACTGTCATGGATGTCTATCCGTCATCAATGTTTATTTAATTTGATAAATGTATGTTTTCATATTTTTATAATTTCACAGCGCTTTGGTTGACTGTTAAATGCTGTGTAATTAATTTATTAAGAAAACATATTTATTGCAAACCAAGTACAGACCTAAGTCTAGTGTTTTTTTCATGATGTCAGTTTTATCATGGTATTAACTTGGAACGGAATGTCCCAAATCCCCATAAATCTAATTATCGTAATCTCGAGTGTAATTAATACGCGATTGATTATTTATTTTATTATGTTACTATAGTTTGTTTTTTACGGTAGGTAAGTCTTATACTTAAATAATAAGGTAGACAAAAGAAACACGTGACTCGGGTCATTCAGCCAGTTGCGGCGTACCACAGATACAAAATATTACCTTGATTGGCAGAATGACACGAATCACGTGGTTTTTTTGTTTACCTTCTATTAAATACGTAAATTAACGGACTTTTAGCCGACGTACCTAACCTAAATGTATAAATAAATCGATGCTCTCAAGGACGCTATCGCAAAGTCACGTGCGTGTTCCGAGAATCATCGCACAGTAATTCCATGATCACGCTTCGACATTCTTTCATAAAGCTGAAAATCTTCCGAAACGTCTGTAACTCGAAAAAATATTACCCGTAACTTACCCTAATGTTTTTAAGTTTTTATTTTTAATTAATTTCTGTTTTTTTTTTGTTTAGTTGCAGTTCTGAAGTGGTAACCTTTGATTTTTGCAGCTAGAAGTTTAACTTTCCTGTTGGCGCTGGGGGCTGCCGTGGCGTACCGGCCCTACGAGGGTGTGGACCCGAACACCCTGTCCTGCGACCCAGAGGGCCATGTACGTACAGTACTGTTACCACAAAACAGGATAGCTGACATATGGCAACTGTAAAGTTCGCTGTTAGGGTGAAAATTTAGTTCCATAAATGCTCACCGTGGCGCTCTCGTCGAGAAAGCTTAAAAATGCAAAATCTTGTAACAAGTTGTCTCAAAATTCGAAGACTTGCTGAGTAAATAAATATTATGGGACAATTTAAGCAAATCGAACTAGTCTTATGGTAAGCTCATTCGATCACGCAAGGAGATTCCGGACATACTAGCTCTCTCAATTCCCTTACGTGTGAGTTTGAGCCTTCTTATAAGGCTCATTTGTGAGTGACCACATCTCAGTACCGTATGTCATCACTGGCATCACTTTTACTACTGGTTGCAATTCTTCGTCTTAATAAACTACGAGATTTGGGACGAGAAGATATTATCAAGGACCATTAAAACAAGAGGACTGACAGTTGCCAGCATACTTTGGATCGTGTTCCGATCACAAGGAGATATTCTGGCAAAAACAAGATGGCGCTTTAAAACGAAACATTTAACGATGTTATAATTGACTAAAGAAACATAGTATAGTAACAATTAATTCGCAAATAGCTAATAATAAATAAATCGTAACATTTAAATACTGTGTCACGCTTGCAAAGGTGAGTAATTGTAATAAATAATTATTAAACATAGATGTCGTTGTACGTATCAGGGAGCGGCTTTTTGTATGGAGATGGGCAGACCTCTTGTTTTAATGGTCCGTGATATTACGTAGCTTCCCGAAAGCTGCCCATCCAAGTGGTATTGGACGAATCGCCTCATTCTTAAAGTTTCTTTTTTTTCTTTCTTTCAGATATAGGTAAGCATGATTTTAAATGGCGTCCGTTCTTGTTTCCAGGTGTTCCTTCTCCTGCCGCACCGCGAAGACTGCAAGAAATTCTACGTTTGTGCCCATGGCGAGGAAGTTGAGTTCTCTTGTAGCCGAGGACTGATTTTCGACTTTGAACTACAGGTTAGTATGTATTTGGACTAACCCCCTCCCCCCTTTGAAGTTTTACGTAAGGGCAGGTCTAATTAATCGCTGTGAAATCATATTTAAAACCAATTCTAGCTTACTGACGTGATGTTTCGTAAGAACAATGTAGACCCTCTCCCACCCCGATGTAAGAAAAAATAAAGCTTATATTGACCCCGGTCGTCTTACGTAATAAATGGGCCTCAAAGTGTTGAAATATCGACATTCTGTACTACTTATGGTCCCACGATAACAGTGGGGTACGGTCCATGTAGGCACAAAGGCACTGCCTACCCTGAACGACCGTGGCTCCATACCAGGTACAGAAAAACTGCGTACCTAGAAGCCCTGAACAACCATGGCTCCATACAGGCAGGGCTTGTAACCGGTTACAAATAAACCGGTATTTATTTAGGTTATATCGGTTAATTATTTAGGTTACGTTCAGTCGAATTTATTTGGGAGCTTTATTTCAAAGCGCTCTCTAACCGGTTACTCCGTGTTCGGATACGGGATCAATGACCGCTGTCGCGCCAGCAGTGGCGCAACGAAAGTAAACTACATGAAAAATTGAAGCTAATATCATACCAAGCAATCCAATCCTGTCTAAGCCGCTCTCTAACCGGTAAATGGATTTCGCTCCCTGTTTTGCGCTCCGAGATATTAACCCGTTAGAGCAATATTCTTGCGAGCGTAACCTTTATTATGGGTTACGCTCTCAGAGTGTGGCTCTAACCGGTACGGTAAATTAACCGGTTTACAAGCCCTGCTTACAGGCACAGAAAAACTGCCTAACCTAGAAGCCGTGAACGACCATGGCTTCATATAAGCAGTTAAGCACAGTAAAAATGTCTACCTAAAAACCCTGAACGACTATGGCTCCATAATATAGGCATCAGTGGGGTGGCGTCCATAGAACTCGATTCCCACCGAGTTACCCATTTCCAGACAGCTGACTACAGTATTTGAAGAAAAAACGAGCCAAATTTGCCCCGGCTTGTCTACGGATAATGTTTGACGCCACGCCACTGATAGGCATGGAAAAACTACCTAGATACCTTGGCCAAAAACCCCTTGCACGATAACGATGTCTGAGTATAATACTCATATTGTCTGTTCTTCAGGGCTGCAACTGGTCTTGGGCGACAACCTGCCAGCTCCGCGACCAAGACGTGGAAGGTTCCGGAGAGGGTGAAGAGCTGGAGTGGTCTGCCCAGCCCGAGGACGCTCAAATCGGTAAAATTTTTATAAGATTTGTTAAAAATTTAAGTAGAAAATTTCCGTGACATTTAGACATATTTAGATTAACTCTGGGAAGGACATAGGATCGATATGTTATCCCGGAAATCATCCCTTAGGGACCCCTTTTTCCAACCGGAAATAGTTAGAAAGTATTGTCCTAGCCCTAAACTAAGTAAAACTTGTACATTGAAATAAAACTATTTAACGGATTATATCGCGTATATTATCTCATTTTAGTTCCCGTGACCATGGAAAGCTGGAAAGCTTCCGAAACGTCGGGAACTAAAATGAGATAATATACGCGATATAATCCGTTAAATTGTTTTATTTCAATGAGTAATAATCGCGGAAACAGAAGCAAAAACTTGTACAGTCAACACACAGATCTTTGCACCTAAGGTAATAAAGATGTTTGAGATATGTCTGGTGCTTTGGATGTTACACCTATTTGATGCTTACTGTACTATGGGTACCAGGTGATGATATACATACTTATATAGATAACACTCTCGATCCAGGAACAAAACATTCATGCTTATAACACCAACATTTGCCCTGGCTGGGATTCGAACCCAGGGCCGCCAGCTTCGCAAGCTGTTGTGCAACCAGCATAGCCAAACTTAGTTTGGCAATAGAAACATGATATTGACCTTGAAACAGCATTCTTTATATGGCAACCATTTTACATATTAAATAAAACCGACCAAGTGCGAGTTGGACTCGCGCACCGAGGGTTCCGTACAAATATTTATTTATCCTTTATTACCCGGTACCGGTTGAGTTAAGTTTGCACCTGATATTTACAGCATTGCATACAAATCAGGTGCAAACTTAATACAACCGGGTTGCTAAAATAGGTTTTTTGCGAATTAAAAAAAAATTGCTAGTTAGAGACATGGCTATAATTTTCGTGTAATATTTATGTTTATTAATTCAAATTGTGAAAATTTCAAAATTTTCGATTGGTAAACTTCAGAGATAAAGGGGGGAATGGTGTTTTTTTACATTTTCCTTAATAAAACAAAAACTAATCAATTCGATCATGTATCCCAGTTACGAAAACAGCTCGGCTGGCTTCCGATCCGTCGTCGTAGAGATGTGCATGTCCTGTCATTGCTGTTTAACGTTTTATTTAACCCTGCCTCACCTCCTTACTTATCCGAAAGATTTTCATTTATGGCTACTGGTAGTGGCCACCGCCTGCGCTCGAGTGCCAATTTTTCTCTTGCCTTTCCGGCCAATAAGTCACGTACATACAGGAAATCTTTTACTGTGCATTCCGTAAAATTATGGAATAACATACCGGTATCTGTGAGGCAATCACAATCTGTGGCATCATTGAAGGCCAGGCTAAAAAAGTTATGGCTGGAAGACCCTAGACCTGACTAGATTAATTGTCCTTTATAATTTTTCTTGACATTTTTGACTTAAATATTTATTTAAAGATTTAAATGTATATATATATATAAATATAATATATATAGGTATATATGTAATATATATAAAGTATTCGTATTATATCTATTTGTATATATTATAGGTAAGTATTTATTATTTTTTAATTTATAAGAATAAAATTTTGGCTTCGTTTTATTTTTGAGCATATTCAGTACCTAATTAGTTGGTTTGTCTATCTTCCTTAATGTAATTTTTTTTTTTTATTTGCTTAAAGGTTAACTGGAAGAGATCCCTCACAGGGATAAGTTCGCCTTTGTACATATCTGTGATTGTAAATACATTTTTTTGTATTAATTTATGTGCAATAAAGTGATTACATACATACATATTAATCACAATAAAAATTTTTTTTTTTTTAAATGTGCACGTTTAGCCCTTTCATATGATACCCCATTTGACCCAGTAGCTAGACTTTTAATTTTTACCCCCTCATATTCGTCGTTTTTTTAGAAAATAAAAATATATTTTTACATATTTCCTGTGCAATACATGTGGGCTGGCCATGTTTATAAATATTCCAAATTTCAATTAGTTAGCATAATTAGTTTTTGAGATATGGCGATTTAATAGTCGGACAGACAGACAGACAGACAGACAGACAGACAGAGTCGCACCATAAGGGCTAAAAAGCTATCACATTATAAAACCTACCACGTTTGCTATGCATTCCGTCTGGTGGTGGTGATTTTTTCATTATCATGTTTCGCTGGCCAAACTCTATTGATGAATTGTTTATTTTTAAAATTTCAGGAATCCTGGATATCTTGAGCGGCGCGAGCGACGTGAAATCAGCAGCAGAGACTCCCCAGTTCCGAGCGATTCTAGACTGCAATAATGCGCAGTCTGCCGCTAGACACCTGCCGTACAGGTAAAAAAAACTCAATATTATACTTTATTTCATGCAACATCGAGATTCATTGATTTTCGTCGAGCCTTAATGCTGCATCATCATTCGTAAACCACGCCCCAAATGCGAAGCCGGTCAATATGCGTAATTTGTAATAAAGGACGCATTTATTGCTCGCGCGCATCAAAGAAAGAGAAAGCTAACACACTATATGCTTGGGTTTTTTGGCGTAAGCGCCAGATGTAAAAGTACAATATATTATTGTTTTGAAGACGCGTTTTCGGACAACTTTTCTATCGAGGAAATTTTAAGCAAACATGTTTCCGCGTTAGGCGCTGAATAGGTTAATTGGTCAAAAAACACATATCTGAAACCAGCCTGTATCACATACTAGACTTGATAAAAATATCACTAAAAATAGCTTAGGCTACATATTCGATGCACTCCCTTAAGACTCATTGGTGACGCTGACGCTTTATCTTAGGAGCGAAACGAACAAATTTCAAGAAATACACACCACGGGAGCGAGTTCCATTCCTTAACGGTTCGTATTAAAATAGTACATTACTTACCTAGGGCTGTAAATATATCGCATATTTACAACCCTAGGTCACAAATACCTGCGATTTCGGGCTTTCTTTTTTACTGCCCGCTACGCGTACGGTAAAACTCGCATTGTGGCCAGGTGGAGACGTAAAATTGTGAAGTCACCACGGGCAGTAAAAAAGAAAGCCCGAAATCGCAGGTATTTGTGACCTAGGGTTGTAAATATGCGATTTATTTACAGCCCTAGGTAAGTAATGTACTATTTTAATACGAACCGTTAAGGAATGGAACTCGCTCCCGTGGTGTGTATTTCTTGAAATTTGTTATTTGGATCTCTTCAAGGCAAGAGTGAATAGGCTGTTGCTGAACCTGCCAGATACATCCTTAATTCCGTTAGATAATAAAATAATAATAAATAAATATTATTGACTTTAAAGTCCATCTTTTTTCAACGATTAGATTTCAAAAATCTCGAAAAAAGGAAAACTCCTCGGCCTAGTACCTACCATGTTTTATGCAAAGAATCTATATATTAAACTACTAAGGTGGCAAGCAAGCGTACGGCCTGCCTGGTGTTAAGCAGTCACCGCAACCTATGAACGGTTGCAACGCCAGGGGCATTACGGGCGTGTTGCCGACCCTTTAAAAACCTATGATGCCCTCTTGAAGAACCCCATACTGTAATATCTAGTGAAAACCGCGGCCATTCCAAATTCGGAGTGTGCGCGGTAGAAAATTCCTTTGATATGCTAAATGATTTGTGAAACTTATTTCTTTTTCAGGGGAGACTGCCAGCGCTACTGGCGCTGCGCAAACGGCGTGCCCCAAGCCGAGTTCTGCTCTGATGGCCTGTTCTTCAACGAACGCACCCAGCAGTGCGACTTCGAAGCGAACAGCAAGTGTGTGGACAATCAACCTAACGAGTTAGGGGGAGAGTTTATCGAGTACAAGTAACTTGTTAATTTAAATAACAGCAAAACAGTCGAAGCAATGATGCTAGACTTGGCGGAGGCACTGCCGTGCCCCTGGGGTTTGTTTTGTATAGTCAGATCATTTTAGGAATGCCGTTTTGAGTAAAAAAAATGTTATAAAACAGCCTTGAAAACTGTGATCATACGATTCCTTAGGCAATAGTTGTTAAGTCTTTTTTGTGGTGTATCTGTGTGGTGACGGTTCTGGGTTCAAATCCCGGTAAATATTTGTTCCTGAGTCTTCGTTGTTTTCAATATATACAAGCAATAAAACTATTAAATATACCGTATCGTCTCGTACTCATAACACAAGTCAAGTGGTCAAGCTCTATAGTTCGAATTGTGTAAAGTCCGGTATAATTTCATACATCATACATACACAAAAATGGCATTTCTAAAGTGGTCGGACTATAATTATGATTTCGAGTATATATTATTTGCAAACAATTCGTTGTTATATTCAGAATTTCTGATGAATTTCGTGTTTTTGTTGGATATTTACATTACTACGTTTTCATTGTATTTAATGTAAGGTTTAATATAGTGCTGGTTTCACTATATGTAAAATTACTTTTATAAAATAAATATTGTAAAACCATATAGTTTTGTTGATTGACCTTCATGTATGACAATAAAAAGCAAATTAGACGTTTGAATTTTTAATTCAATTCAAAACCTCCTTTCTATGGTACAAGCTACGCAACTATAATCCAAATAAATTTAAACTCTCCATATCCATGCTTGAGATTTTATATTGAACTCTTATTTATAACTAGAAAGGTGCCTGTAACTTCGTTAGCGGAGGAGCAAAAGTCATAATCTCTCTTTTTTTCTTCTGCGTAGTCGGGTAAAAAGTATCCTATAACCATCTGGATGTACGTAGCTACCTGTGTACCAAAACATTTTGAAATCCGTTTAGCTAACTTGGCGCGAAGAAGCCACAACGACAAATACTTACATACAAAAAAATCGGTTTAGTGACCTCTAAATAGTCCGTTGCAATATATATTTATTAAATATCTTCAATGTACAGACATTTCATTTTTACAACTTTATAATAGTATAGATAGATACTCGTAAATTAGAATAACAATCGTGACAGGTAACTAGTTACCAAAAGCAAGTGACCTGAGGAAAGTGATATATTCCGATGTGCTACGAATATAAAATTATTCAATACAGAGGTCTGGTTAACGTTTCACAACAGAAAATTTTATAGAAAATGCGGGGGGTGTTTACGGAACGCCAATGTATGGCGAGACAGCTAGGATACGTCATGTACAGACCTCACCTCAGGAACAGACTTAGTTAAGCGTTAGACCTCTAGTAATAGGGAATATGCATGAATTTTAATTTTAAGCTTATTCATGTAACAAATAGGCAATCACTTGAATGATGCTCAGCATGGATTTCGTACCGCTCGATCTACTGCCACGAACCACATATGCTTCTTTGACATATGCAGCATATGGACTCGCATCGTCAAGTTGATGCGATATATTTTGACTTTAAAAAGGCATTTGATTTTGTAGACAATGACCTTTTATTGCAAAAAATGTCTGCTCTTGGTTTTACTCCAAAATTGCTATCATTCTTTGCCAACTACTTGAAAGATCGTAGACAATACGTACAAATATCCTCTTATCGATCTGATGAATATTATACAAGATCCGTCGTGAGTCAGGGTAGCAATTTAGGACCAACGCAGTTTTTGCTTATGGTGGATGATCTTTGCAACAGCATTACTGGAGCAGAATCCCTACTGTTTGCAGATGATCTTAAGCTATTGCTCCCTGTTAACAAAGTCTCTGATTGTGATACACTACAGCAGATGATAGATTCTGTGGCGCACTGGAGCGCAGCTAATAAGCTTCAGGTCAACGCAGCGAAATGTAAAGCCATTACATTCACAAGATCTAACGATCCATGTAAGGCGAACTATAATCTGTCAGGTACACTGTTAGATCGTGTCTCCTCGATCCGGGACTTAAGGCTTACATTAGACACAAGACTTGACATGCGTGAACAGGTAATAAGCATTTGCAAAAGTGCCAATAAAATGCTAGGATTCGTAATCAGAACAGCCTCCCAATTCCGTGACGTAAATGTAGCAATATTGCTATATAATGCGTACGTTAGGAGCAAGTTACAATGCGATTGTCTGGGATCCTCGGGAAGAAAAGTATGCGTTAATGATCGAAAGAGTACAGCGTAAATTTGCAAGGTTCCTTTACTTTGTACTTTCCTTGTTTGTTGCTGGGATGGTAGGACTGGATACCCTTAAACTAAGGCGTAAAATGTCGACCCTTAACCATTACTGCTTGCTTCTACTCCACATAATAGATATACCTTCCACTTTGTGCGAGTTTAACTTTTATATGAGGAAGGCGCACGCACATTCTCTTTGCTACGACTAACAAAACTCGTACACTACAGGCTCGCAACGCCCTGACCGCAAGAGCCATTGCGCGGTTAAACAAGTTACTTGCACAAGTCCAGGATGCTGATGTATTTGCAGACTCATGGCTGACGCTTAAACTTAAAATTATAATGTTTGTAAACAATCTTAACCAATAATTATGTGCCGGTATTGTTGTCAAATTTTTATAAGTCAAGTTTAACTTGAATAAGATATGTACAATGTTATAATATGTATACAAATTTATCTTGTGGGCATTTTGGCTTGACTGTAAGCCCACAAGACGTTTAATATAAATAAATAAATAAACAAACAGTACACCAAACAATTTTTTCGAATAGCTATAAAAATAACCAAGATATAAGCCATCAAACATTTCATTCCATCTCTTTCTTGCAAAACAGAATTTAATATGGAGTTTATAAGGCCGGAGTGCACTGTGACGTAACAGTGCATATCGGACCTCTCTGTCTAATTACTAGTTTAAAATGCCTATATTATGCGTATTTCTTGGCCAATTTTAATTTCACATTTTGAAATAGTTTTTACGGTACCTATTGTGATATTTAATATTTTCTTCTATTTCCGTGATTATATTAACTCATTTAAATAAAACTATTTAACGGATTATTTCGCGTATATTATCTCATTTGAGTTCCCGACGTTTCAGAAGCTTTTCAGGTTTCCATGGTCACGGGTTGACTGAGAAATGATATATTTTTCTCTGTCAAAGTTACAATTGTGATATTTAGTTAAGAAAAGCGATAAAAACATTCATGTTTGTACGCTCAGTAAAAATACAGAATTGCTAAAAATAATTTATTATCAATCATCGTCATCATCATCATCATCGTCATCATCTCCGCTACGTTGCTTCAGTTTCGCTTCGAGTTCCTTCGCAGGGTTAAACATTCCACTAGTCTGAGTATTGCAGATGAAGCAACGGGTTGACTTCTTATAGTTCTCTAATGCGCATTTCTCGCAGAAGTAATGTTTGCATCTGCAAAAAAATAAATCTGAGTTTAGATTTTTAATGTACAAACAGCAACACACTCGGCATTCACGGCTTAATGTCAATGACAATAAGGTCTAACAGTGGTCAGTGAAGTGTGTGGCTGATGGTGCCTCGTTACCAGACAGAATCGGGATGTTAACTGTACTCTAATAAAAAAAAATGCATAATTGTAGTTTCTACGACGAAAATCAGGTCTTTACAGGTCTCAACCTAAAACGATAGTGTGGAATTATCTAAAACTAAATATGACATATTTGTTTTTTTTTGTTTCAATTTTGTATGCATGTCTTGGCAGCCTCATAATGATCAGAAACATACACTGATAACGGTAGCAAATTATTAGGTGAATATTTCACAAAGTCGGTGATGACGCTAACACCACCGTAATTTTGGGTAGTTCCCATTTGTTCCAACTTCTTTGGAACATGACGTTATAGAACAAAGTGACACATGTTCTTCCCTTTTTTTCCATAGAACATGGGAACTGCTCGAAAAGCTACGAGTAGTATTTAGCTCTATGGAAAGAATAGGAGGGAAATGTGTCATTTTGTGCGATGACGTCATGTTCCATAGACCAAATGGGAACTACCCGTTATTTTCGATATTCTATATAGGAATACATCGATATGTATATTTACTAAACAGTGCCGATGACAACGTAGTGCCGCTAGGATAGGATAAAGTGAGCAAATATTAAAACTGAAAAATATTCTCTGATAACGGCACCAATTTTTAAGGTGCCCTCATTTGGTGACGACGGGGTCGATGAATGCGAGCCGATGACAACACATTGTGGCTAGGATGCGAAAGATGGCGCTGATGTCAAAACCGACTAGAGATATACACTGACAATGGCACCAATTTCTTAGGTGCCACAACTCTCACTTAGTGACGACAGGGTCGGTGAAGCTGCTGCGGCAGATGAAGCATCGGAACGGCAGCTCGTCATCGCTGTGCACCTCATAGTCAGAGTCATCGCCACCGCCAGAGGGCGCCACTTCCTCGCGCTCAAGCTGCCAGCCGTGTTTGTAGTCAGAACGGTCGTGGAGGAATTTACACGAGTCTGTGAAAAAAATAAAGATTGGTGGGAGGCTTTTTTAGTTGAAGAATTTATTTAAAAATGTTCATGTGCACAATGCGGTTTAAAATAAGAAGCTGTTTGCAGGTGGCAATACTAATGAGTGTTTTTGTCAATGCCTAACTAGGGAATGCAATGACCGTTTAAATTTGAACCCGGCATTACCCGATTTTCATTCTTAAAACCCAGGTACCCGGGTAAAATCCGAGTTTTGTAAAAATATAGATGGTTTTATGGGTGTTAAGAAATAAAACGGTATGATTAAATGACCTGGGACTGGTGACCCCAGAATAAGGCTATACCCGTACCTGGTATGCGGGGCTCTGCTGGGTTCGAATATTTTATCCCTAGCTGCTCGTGAGAACGCAAATGGCGGCGATGTGGTTCGCCACCTATCACGTCTCGGTCCCAGGGAGACCGAAGAGTGGGTTATGGAGAGCCGCTTTGCTACGTTAAATGTAAGGGGAGGAATGAATGATAAAATAGATGAAGTATGTCAGATGATGGATGCGAGAAATATTGATATTCTGTGTGAATGAGACAAAGCGAAAGGGTTGTGACAGCAAAAAATGAAGAGATTAATGAATGTTGATGAAGCAGCAGTTGTATGGCAGGACCGTAGCACGTGGAAGGAGGTAGTCTCTGCCTACTCCGTAATGGGAAAAAGGCGTGATTGTATGTATGTATGTAATTAAATGACACGCACGTATTTATGGGTCACAAGTGTTAAAACACCGCATAATCGCACCATACGATTAACTGATAACGGACCTGGGCGGAATGGGGCAAATTCATAACCCAGTAATATTTGAAAGGCATCAGACTGTTCGTTGCCGAGTAGTACGGGGGCGGGGCCGCGACGGCCGCTGTTCGCTGCGCCGGCGGCGGCCACGGCGCCGCGCTGCTCAACCAGCTACTTAGTATTAAAAAAACATACCTCCAAATCCACAGAATCCTGTCTCTTTGTAATCTTTGCAAATATCTGGTTGGTAGTCCCATCTGTGCACAAAAAGAGCTTTTAAGAATTCAGGCTAAATAGGATGTTTTATATACAAGAATATGGTAATTATTTCAGAAATCAGATACTATTTAAATAAAACAATTTAACAGATTATATCGTTGAAATAAAACAATTTAACGGATTATATCGCGTATATTATCTCATTTTAGTTCCCGACGTTTCGGAAGCTTTCCAGCTTTCCATGGTCACGGGAGGACTGAGAAAAGATGTATTTTCCTCTGTCAAAGTTACAATTTGTGCAAACATCCCATTTTTTGAAAAAACACAAATAAAGGTGTACATACATGCCAGATGGGCCTAAGCTGTAAAGACAGTTACACATGTGCCAGAAGGGCTTCATTATTTTATTCTAATAATTTACCAAGCAGCATTTCACAAATGAGGCGTACCGAGGAGAAAAGAAACGCTGCAAAGAAAAACTCCCAGGCTACCTCATTACTAATTATAATATTTTAAAAACAGAGACTATTAAACTACTTTAAACAGATAAGATATTTTACACCGTTCGGAAATTAAGGTTTTGCAGTCCTGTGTCTCGCTTGTTCCTTGATGAGATGTATTACAGGATCCCAAGCTGGTGGTAGTGACAATCCATCTTCTCTATTGAAATTAGGATGCTTTTTAATCTCAATAGCCTCGCGTAGCATCCTGGGAAAATATCTTTTTTCTTTGGCAAGGATAGAAGGTTTATCAAACTTCATTGAGTGGTTTGGTTTGTCAATGACATGTTCACAGACTGCAGACCTATTACACCGACGGTGCTTGACATCTGCTATGTGCTCCTTCACCCGGGTTGATACACTGCGTTTCGTTTGACCAATGTATGAAAGACCACACTCGCAGTCTAGCTTATAAATGCCTGCACTCTGCAAAGGGGTGCTACTCTTCACGGGTCTAAGGTATTGAGACACCTTCTTCAACGGCTTGAAATATGTTTTTATAGAAGCACGCTTCAAGATGTTTCCGATCTTGTCTGTGACCCCTTTCACATATGGTAATACGGCAGGTTTACGCTCGACTGTTGGTTTCTTCATACTGGGATTCTGCTTGGAACGTGGTATCTGGAGCTCGTTGGCTCGAAGCGCACGTTTGACATTCTGCAACTCAGCAGTCAGATGTTGATCGTCGCAGATACCCCTGGCTCTCTGAAACAAAGATTTACCCACTGTAGCAAGTTGACAGGGATGGTGGTGAGATTTGCCATTCATATACCTATCTGTATGCGTAGGTTTCCTATATACAGTATGACCTATGTCATTGTTAGGACCTCTAATTACTAGCACATCTAAGAATGCAAGTGAATTTTGATTTTCCAACTCCATAGTGAATTTAATTTTACTATGCATGGATAGATAGGTATTTGAATGGCAAATCTCACCACCATCCCTGTCAACTTGCTACAGTGGGTAAATCTTTGTTTCAGATAGCCAGGGGTATCTGCGACGATCAACATCTCACTGCTGAGTTGCAGAATGTCAAACGTGCGCTTCGAGCCAACGAGCTCCAGATACCACGTTCCAAGCAGAATCCCAGTATGAAGAAACCAACAGTCGAGCGAAAACCTGCCGTATTACCATATGTGAAAGGGGTCACAGACAAGATCGGAAACATCTTGAAGCGTGCTTCTATAAAAACATATTTCAAGCCGTTGAAGAAGGTGTCTCAATACCTTAGACCCGTGAAGAGTAGCACCCCTTTGCAGAGTGCAGGCATTTATAAGCTAGACTGCGAGTGTGGTCTTTCATACATTGGTCAAACGAAACGCAGTGTATCAACCCGGGTGAAGGAGCACATAGCAGATGTCAAGCACCGTCGGTGTAATAGGTCTGCAGTCTGTGAACATGTCATTGACAAACCAAACCACTCAATGAAGTTTGATAAACCTTCTATCCTTGCCAAAGAAAAAAGATATTTTCCCAGGATGCTACGCGAGGCTATTGAGATTAAAAAGCATCCTAATTTCAATAGAGAAGATGGATTGTCACTACCACCAGCTTGGGATCCTGTAATACATCTCATCAAGGAACAAGCGAGACACAGGACTGCAAAACCTTAATTTCCGAACGGTGTAAAATATCTTATCTGTTTAAAGTAGTTTAATAGTCTCTGTTTTTAAAATATTATAATTAGTAATGAGGTAGCCTGGGAGTTTTTCTTTGCAGCGTTTCTTTTCTCCTCAGTACGCCTCATTTGTGAAATGCTGCTTGGTAAATTATTAGAATAAAATAATGAAGCCCTTCTGGCACATGTGTAACTGTCTTTACAGCTTAGGCCCATCTGGCATGTATGTACACCTTTATTTGTGTTTTTTCAAAAAATGGGATGTTTGCACAAATTGTAACTTTGACAGAGGAAAATACATCTTTTCTCAGTCCTCCCGTGACCATGGAAAGCTGGAAAGCTTCCGAAAGGTCGGGAACTAAAATGAGATAATATACGCGATATAATCCGTTAAATTGTTTTATTTCAATGAGTAATAATCGCGGAAACAGAAGAAAAGATTATATCGTGTATATTATCTCATTTGAGTTCCCGACGTTTCGGAAGCTTTTCAGCTCTCCATGGTCACGGATTGACTGAGAAAAGATACATTTTACAATTGTAACTTTGACAGAGTTTATTTAAATGAGTAATAATCGCGGAAACAGAAGAAAATATTAGATACAATTATTAATAAAACCGTGCAATTTCGACATTGATATCCTTAATCTATATTCATTTACATTGTTAAGCTAACTTTTTCTACTACAAGTACCTATATAAAAAGTGAAATAAAAAATGCTATTACAAAATACGAGTAAACACATCATAAGAAACGTAATCTAGGGTGCGCGTTAATGTTCTAAATTCAAATTAATTTTAATTGTAATTAAAGATCTAAATTATGAAAAAACAAATATTTTTTTTATTATTTAGATGTTTGCATTATTTATAGAAATATAGTTTCTTAATGACGAAATTCACTTTAAGAATCACGAAGACCGTGACGGCAACATCAAATTTTTGTAAAAAAATATATCTTTACTATTAAGTTGTAAAAATGAATTGTCTGTACATTAAGATATTAAAAAAAAACTATTGTTAGGGACTATTTGGAGGTCACTAGAGCGAAACACTTTTTTTGTATGTTTGTATGTGTCGTTGTGGCTTCATCACGCAAAATTGGCTACACGGATTTCAACAATTTTTGGTACACGGGTAGCTGGGTATCTCCAGATGGTTATGGGATACTTTTTACCCGACTAAGCGGAAGAAAAAAGAGGGGTTATGACTTTTTCTCCTCTCTTCTATTAAGTAAATATTAAATATATCGTCATCTAGTACCCATAACACAAGCCTTTTTTGTTTTTATTTTTACCATGGGACTAGTTCGATTTGTGAAGAATTGTCCCGTTATATTTATTTATTTAATTTATTTATTTATCTAGTGCCGAGGCCTTACAGGGTTTGTGTTGTAACTTATTAGAAAGTTAAGACCTTTGTACCCACAAATGCATTGAATAAATGAATAAGAATATAATTTGGTCTTCAATTTCGCCATTACCTGACGGTTGCTCTCAAGTTGGCGGGGGCTCTGATGGGCCCTTTTCGCACCAAACCAGAGCTGGCGTTGCCTGCAGCCGTGTCTCGTTTCTTGTAGTATTGCGCATAGTTATTTAATCCTCTGTAGACCTGAAAAAAAACTAATATATATTTTTTGTTTCGGGCAGGAACTGAACAGATTCTTTTTTAAGGGTTCCGTACCCAGAAGGTAAAACGGGACCCTATTACTAAGGCTCCGCTGTCCGTATATCACCAGGCTGTATGTCATGAACTGATAGCTAGACACTTGAAATTTTCACATATGATGTATTTCTGTTGCCGCTATAACAACAAATACTAAAAACAGTATAATTTTATGTCTGTCTATCTATGTCAGTAACCAATATAGAATGATCGAAAACCGCATACATTTTGCTTAGGAGTAGGGCTCTGTTAACACTGGATTTTCATAAATACGGCCGTTTGTAGCGTAAATTTTGTACGGAACCCTCGGTGCGCGAGTCCGACTCACGCCTGGCCGGTTTTATATCTATATCGTTATTGCAACCCATCATCTACATAGGTCTTTATTTTACAAGTTTTTTATTAACGTGCAGTGTTTGTATGTAACTATGTTACATTACATTACACACACATACAATCACACACGCATAAAAATGAGTTGAAGTGATATTTTTAGTTAGTCTAGATGTAACATTATTTTTATTTTTAATTTTATATCCATTTAGGTAGTATCTGTGAATCTGTTAATCACACTCGCAGACTGCCAAGATACAGGCTCTGCCTAGTTTGGAGTCTGATAGACAATCTGTTTCTGTAAGCTGATTTGTCAAATAAATAATTTTGTTTTTTTGATGTATCTTCATGCGGGTCATATCTTGCAAGTTGAATTTGACCCACTTCCCGGTTTCCGATTGAGCTAAAATTTGGCATAATTATGTAAGTTCGGTGACAATGGTATATTATGATACCATCGCGCTGATGATGATGGAGCCGGAAGGTGGTAATAGGAACGATGTAAAACAATAAAGCAATCCTACCGGGTTCAGGCTCTTTACAATCGTCTTAATGAGCAGTTGAAGTATGTTCAAAGAAAAGTACAATCAGCAATAAAAGCTTGTCACAAAAAAAACCGGCCAAGAGCGAGTCCGACTCATGCACCGAGGGTTCCGCACAAACATTCACTTACCCTAACATTATTATATTATCCGGTTCCGGTTGAGTTAAGTTTGCACCTGATATCTATAGCATTGCATACAAATGAGGAAACTTAACGCAACCGGGCTGTCCAAATATGTCTTTTGAAAAAGACTATAGTTTATATGATTTAATTACAAATGTATAGTTTTCAGACTAATGTATGTATTTGTAGTATGTCACGATACTACTTGCCAAATTTCATAGTTCTATGTCAACGGGAAGTACCGTATAATTTTGATTGCCTTGAGCTTGAGAGTGTCGAAATATACGTTTTTTGCGGCATAAATGGTCGTATCTTTTTTTTACGTTAATGTAGAAGTTTGATCTTTTCTCAGCTTCAAGGGACCGTAGAACTGAGTATATGGTGTAAATTTCGACTAGATACACCTTCACGCGTTCTCTAGACAAAGGGTCTTGACAGACAGACAGACGGACAACAAATCCTATAAGGGCGCCGTTTTTTCCGATCGGTACGGACGGAACCCTAGAAATACCGAAATTTATTTTTACTTAAATGGAAATGCTTTTGTTTGTATGTACGGCTAATGGTTCTCTATCTGACGCTGTAGACCAGGCCTCTTTAAAGCTTATTAATATTTATTTTCTTTTTTAGTCTATAGAGTATAGAATCTTAAGAGGTATGTACAAAATGATATTCCGCCAAACTGAGGACAGTTTGTTGGCGGATAAAGCGATAAGGATTTATTCATATCAGACAAAGATTTCAACTGCAGGATAAAGGCCTGGAAGGATCTCCAAAACCACCGGTCGTCTCCATACTTATCCAACAGTTTTCCACGAGCCTGACCAGACTGTTGGTTGAGGCCTTCCCACGCTGCATCACCTGTACGCGGTCGCGGTCACAGCTTTCAGTGGCCATCGGTTCTACGAGAAAGTCGCCCCGCCTGCTACCACTTCGATCTCTTTCGGTGTCCAGCTCAGAATCTGTTGAGGCTGGAATTAAGTCCCTTCCAGTTCTTACCTGGCTGTGGCCTTTTCTCTTGCTGCTGCACTAACAGCATCAGAGTATTTTTTTTTATGTAGCGAGTGGCAAAAGGGCAGACGAGCCACCTGATGGAAAGCAGTCATTGTATGCCACCCCATGGAAAGTAGTCAGCGTATGTTGGAATAAATGTCGAATATTATGACGACAGACTTAAAAAGTAGCCCATGTACCTTCTCCGTGGACTCAAACTATCTCCATACCAAAGATCCAAATCGGTTCAGCGGTTTAAGCGTGAAGAGGTAACAGACAGATAGACAGACACACTTTCGAGTTTATAATATTAGTATGGATTGGTTGGAAAGATGATGACTGTACCTTATCATCCGCCTGACCTTGCAGGTCTTCATTAATCTTCTGGGCCTTCTCGAAGATGGCCTGCGCGTCGCGATCTCTTTCTGTGTCCAGCTCGTAGGTGGCTGTGGCGTTTTCGCGCTGCTGCTGGACTGATAGTGTCAGGTTGTGTTTAGGCTGGAAACAAAGATAATTACTATAGCAGTGTGGAATGCTCAAAACAAAGACTGTTTTAATTGTGTTAAACTGATTTTATCACATTGTCCTATTCTCATTCTTAACGTTTAAGTCATCCAAAAGTGAAGTGAGTTATGGGAATCAAGTATACAAGTACATTTCATATACAAGTAAGAAGCATTGCACATGATACTCGTCCAAAAGTTATATGTTGTTAAATAATACCAATTTTATTTATATACTAATTGTTTAACAACATATAATCAATTTATTAACATTTAATCAAATTTGCGTTAATGTTAAGTATCATTATTTTAGTTTTTATAAGACCTAATTACACTTTACAATAATCTATGGATACTTATCCGAAATAAAGAATTATTATTATTATTACTCATTTTTATTCTTAACTTTGTTAGTAACAGTTATATTAAGAATCCAATTCATCATATAAATAAAGTAAATGCCAATGAAAGGATTGTTAACCAAACTCTAGAAGCAATTTCTTCAAATCTTCAAAGGACAAAATTTTGAACTCAAGAACAGACTTAATTTCCTTTCAAGCAGGGACCAAAACCGGTATCGAGAAAAACTGATACTTAAGGGTTATCTAACTTTAAATTTTAAACTGGCGTTAATTTTATCCATAAGCTTACCATACAGTCATTAACCATTTGAATAGCTGTAACCGCGATCAATTGCGGCACGTCGGAACATTCAGCATTGTTCTTGTGAAGATTATAAAGGTTACCGGTTTCAGAAGGGTTTTTCAGTGGCATCTATTTACAAAAACCTAAGGTAAGGTAACAAAAACCAACAGTGACCTCTCCCTTATCTTGATCCTGGTATTGTAAAGAATAAGAGTTTTCCGTACCTGATTTCAAATATTAGCTTACTTTATCATCATCACCACTGCTGTCATCATCATGTATTTCAGGTTTCTGCCGCTTTGGGCCACCGGTGGACTGGATGTTTGGGTTGACTTTCTGAGGTCTCTTCGTTGGTAACACAACAGTTTGTTCATCTGAATCTGAGCTATTCTTCTCTGAAAAAAAAACAGTTCCATTGTAGTTACGAAATTGTATCAAGCAATTGTACAAGCAGATTACATAAGTATTAAGGTGAACTTATTACCACATAGTGTCTCTTCCCGTGGTTTTAACCTTTCCTTTGGCTTTGAATAAATTGTTTATACTAATAAAGTGGCAAACAAGAGTTCAACCTGCCTGATGTTAAGCAATCAGCAAAGCCTATGATGTTTAGTACACAAATTTACAGTTGTTTAGGTCATAGCATAGTCAAATTATAACTGCGTAAGTGTTTATGGGTTTGTTTTTTTCATGGAATAGTTTAAATAAAATACACAATATTATTTTTTACATAGCATATAAAATGGAGCAGAATTATATTTTATCCTAGAAAATGCGGGCTTCTTGATAATCCCAATAATGTTTTCCATGAAGGTGATGCCGTGAGAAACAGCTAGAATAAAATTGAAATCTTAAGTCGAAACAAGCGATGCTATTAGGTATTTACAACACATAACATAACCTAAAACACGTCGCACAAAATATAAAATACTACTTTATTACTACGGAATGCGATACATTACCTTCTGAACTGGAAGTTTTACGCTTTCTGCCTCCTCTGTTCTTAATTGTTCTCTTCTTAAAAGTAGAAGGAACTTCAACTTCAGCGTCAGACATTCTTGGTTATTCAATTGACACTATTTTAATAAACACGGAATGTTTAAGCAGTCATGAAAACTCAAATAAACTGACTAATATAATTTAATTGCAATAATTGTATTAATTATTATGACTAAAAGGTACTTAACACCAAATTCGTCGATTCGTTCGTGTTTGCAATCAAGGATGCGTCCAGAAACCCAAATATTCCTACATAATTGATTTAGTGCCAAAAACTATCGAATCGTGTAATGAACAAGTTCTTGTGTTTTTTTTATAACAGTAAATTGGGTTTTATGTGTAGCTTTTGATTGGATTATTCACTATTGAAAACCATTGGACAAAAATCAGGTCGTGCTAGGTGTGGAGAATAATATTTTTAGGTTCATGAACGTCTTTCGTTGCTGTCAATGACAATGAAATAGCGTTTTGTTATTGCAAATTGAAGTAATATGGATATGGATTATCAATGATAACTATCGGAAATAACTACAAGACTTTTTAAACTGGATTTGACTATTATATAAACGCGTCCGCTGCGTTGAGAGGGAGCCCGGCGCAAGCGTCCGTTTCGGGTGCGTTTCCTGTATATTGGCGTCAGCGCTGCTCTATGAATTATACGGGAAGCGGCACCCAAAACGGATGCTCCGCAGCGCGCTCCCCCCGCAGCGCAGCGAACGCCCAACGTAGAACTGTTGTTTTAAAATTCGATTTGACTTTGAGAAAAATACAGAAGCCGAGGCAATTATGATTTAGTTTTAGCCTGTTCAGGAGGACGACTAAACAAAAAGAAATGCAATTATTGCAAAAATAATAGGAGAATAGGCTTTTACTGAAACAGCGAGATACATAAATCAGTCAATCAGTGACTATCTTGTTATCGATACCGACGACCCTTGATATTTTGGAATAAAAAATACGTTACCTATATCTACCTACGTTAGAGGTATAAGAAAAAATAAAACAAGTGACGGTACTTGCGGTACGGTACAGTAAGTAAAAATACCCTTATTGCCGATGTATATTTGTTGCAAACAAGTAGGTATGGACGAAGCTAAAGATACCTAAAACGTATTTAAAAGGAAATAAAAAAAATCTAGGTACTGATCAACAAATGTTACTATTCTATAAATGAGTAGGTACCTAAATCCATTAATTTTACCGAAGAAAAATGTACTTATTGAAATAAAACAATTTAACGGATTATATCGGGTATATTATCTCATTTTAGTTCCCGACGTTTCGGAAGCTTTCCAGCTTTCCATGGTCACGGGAGGACCACCCATGGTACGAATTATATCATGGTCCTCCCGTGATCCGTTAAATTGTTTTATTTCAATGAGTAATAATCGCGGAAACAGAAGAAAATAAAATGTACTTAGTCACCAAAATTTAATTATTTTTAATACCCAGATATCTCTGTATGTATATATTGATACTGTAGAATGGTGTATTTAAAAGGGTATTATATGAATAATGAAGTTTAATAATATTTATGTGATATTTTATTATTGCTATTGCAACCACCACCACCATTGCACCTGAATATACAATAATGCAATAATTTATGAAACCAGATTTTTTATTTTCTTAGTTAAATCTACGTAGCTTCTGTATCAAAAACATAATAATAGATGAAACGGCATTTAGCCGGAAAGGGATACAGAGGGCCGGAAATGATAATGATTAATCCTAATGCCATATTAGTCCTAATGAATATTCTACGTAGGTGAAGGATTATCATCATTATCTTTCTTTTTGTGTGAGCTGTAATTTTGGATAAACCACTTCCTCTATAATTCTACGTAAAATCGTAAGATATCTATAATAATATTTGGAATTTTCATTAGTTTAGATTTAGTTCGTTTTATTTTGTTTTATTTAAGTTATATTTGTAGGTTAAGTTAGTTAACTTAAGCTGTTGGAGACATTTGTCAACTTTTCGCGTTAGTATGTTAGGCCATATTTGTCTGCCTGCCTTTTATGTCACGTGGAGCTCAGCTCTTCCATGATTTCCGAAAAATAGACAAAGGTACCTCTTGGATGGAAGTGTTGGGATAGAGGATGAAATAGTCCCGTTAACTTACGTAAGGAAGTACGTTTGGCCAAGGACCATTATAACAAGAGGACTGACAATTGCCATACTTTCGATAATATGCCATACCCTGACGGTAAGGAGATATTCTGGCGAAAAATAGATGGCGCTTCAAAATTAAACATTTAACGATGTTATTATTGAACAGTGGAACATAGTACAGTAACAATTTGTTCGTAAACAGCTAATAATAAATAAATCGTAACATTGAAATACTGTCACGCTTGCAAAGTTGAATAATTGTAAATAATAATTCTTATACAGAGATGGCGTTGTATATAACACAGGGACAATCTTACACAAATCTACCTAGTCCCTAACCTAAGCAAAGCGTGTACTATGGGAAGGAACTAGAAGATAATATACATAATTACATAGATAAATGGCGATACTTAAATACCTACATAGGGAAATATACAGGGGAACGGCTTTTTGTATGGCCATTGGGAGAATTACATCCTTGTAGCATCTGCCACCTGATCTCCGAACTCAGGGTTCTAAGAAGTATCGTCTAATCCAACCCCCTAGCAACTCAGTGGCCACTAACACCTCTAAATTATGTAAGATAACGACTTAGGTATTTTTAGATAGTGATATTATATATCAACCATACCCAAAATCTGTACTTGATAACAAGAAACCAAACCATTTATTTGACATGCAATTATAACCCTACACACAGTAAACTTGCACATAAAATATCAACCATCAAGGTTTTGTTGAAATACCTACAGATTTAAATTTGCGGCAATCTTATCACAGTTCCTAGACGATAATTTGGTGTAAACTTGCCATTGCTTGTTTAATTTGCGAAAACAGCAAGTAGTCCTATAGTTTTAAAGGGTTCTGTAGGCTTGAGTTAAATAAAAGTACATCAGATCGGCATTATATCACCGACGAGGCATTCCGAATTAGGTTAGCCCACACCAATGCTTAAAATACGTTAACGGTGCATTATCACAGTGACGTGACTTTCGCACTGAGTAAAATATGAGCGTAGCAAGTGGCTTTTTAGCTTGATAAGGAATTTCTGAATAGATTCGATCACAATATGAACAATCTCATTACTTAGCACATGATTACAGTAGGACGACTTAAAATGATCAAACATTTGAACATTTTACTTAGTTGACCTTAACAAACATTGTAACAACAAACAAACGAAGAAAATGTTGAGTTCTAACAAAACGAATATTTGTTTCAATCACAAGTTAATTCGAACTTGATAGAACTTATAATGAACTTGTTTAGCGCAATCAATCAATCCAATTATTGGTGCCTATCGCATGCAAACATCCTATGTATACATACAATAAAGCGAAGAGGGTCGAAAGTCTGTACATGGAAGATATTCGAAAAAAAGTTGGCTGGGGATACTTAGAATTGATAACAGAACACGTTCCAACAGTTTTTAGAATTTTTGTCTGTTTGTCTGTTTATTTGTACGCGCATCACGTGAAAACGGCTGAACAGATTTTGATGCAAACTTTACGAATCTGTCGAGAAAGTCCCCGGCCAGGTTATAGGCTATAAAAATTCAACCCTTAAAAGGGGGGGGGGGGGGGGGTAGCCCTTACACTTGATTTAGTTAAGTTTGCACCTGGATCTTATGGCACTACTTAGGAAGGAGGTGCAAACTTTTCTCAAACCTACTCTAGCTGTATCTCGAGCCTACGAACTATCGAGTACCCCGCTAAAAGCTGAGAGAGCTGTTAATGCGCGGATATTGGCGGAAATCGAAGGTGAACAGGCAGTATATAATTCCATTAACACTGTCGTGGATGAAGGCAACGTCACAACATACGGGTATGTTGTGGAGTTCCTAAACCCATTGAGCGCTTCAGGACTCCCAGCACCCACAATCGGGAATGGATGAAAATTTTCAAAAATCTTAAAATTTTGTTTATAGGTAGTAATAAGCCTCCTTATTGTCAGAAAAAAATTACAGATTTTTCTGTGGCTTACAAAAAAATAAAAAGATGAAAAGGTGTTAGTGGGCCTATATACCTACAGCATTGATATTTTCGATAAAAAAAATAAAAATAAAAAAAGAACCGACTTCAAAATAAACTATAAAGCCAAAAATAATCTTTTATGTATAGTACGAATTACATTTGAATCAACTTTTGAAGTCGGTGCTAAACCATTAATTTATTACTATCAAGAACCTTGGCGGCGAGCCTTTAGATATTATCTACCTACATTTAGTCAACCATATATTTAGTCATATAATTCGTAGTTTTATGAATAAAGAACTTTATTTACTTCAGGTTTGGCACCGACTTTAAAAGGTGATTCAAATGTGATCCGTACCGTACATAAAACATTATTTTTGGCTTTTTAGTTTATTTTGAAGTCGTTTCTTTTTTTATTTTATTTATTTTATTTTTTGCTTTTTAGTGATGGATTTTAGTAGTAATATAAAGTATTTTTTAGAGCCCAGAATGGGAAGATTGAAGAGGCACTTTGCACGCTTCTCGAGTCTTGGGAAGTAAGAAATGTAAAAGTTGGTTAGTTCATTGTAAGTACCTTCCATCATCAGCTCAGCATGAAATGATGACAACCAGAGGAAAACAACTGATAACTTTAGAAAAATATATACAAAACATTGTTAGTGCCTATAATATGTGAGGGTTTCTCTCGATATCCCTGGTATTCCATCATCTGATCCTGACTTGGTGATAAGGATACTACTTTAGGGACACACTATAAAGAATATGACTAACAGTCTTAACGTATCTACCTATAATAGGTAGATGATTTTTTAAAGAATTATCCTCTAACTATTAACTATTAAAGAGTTGTATCTTCCGTCATCAGCTCAGCATGATGAGATGATGACAACCATATGCAAATACTTAAATAGCTTAAAATAATATATGAAAAACGTTCTAAGTGCCTATAAAATTTGAGGATTGTCCTCGATTTCCCTGGGATCCCATGGTGGCAATGGGACTACCTCAGGAGTATATCCTTTCAAATAAAAAAAAATATTTTTTTAAAATCGGTCTCCTATTGGCGGAGTTATCGGTGAAGATACATTAAAAAAATTACAAACTCCTCCTTTTTTGGAAGTCGGTTAAAAATGGCTGTAAATGTAGGTTATTTTTGCCGTACCGTATAAGACGGGCATAGAGGCCCACCAACACCTTTTTATCTTTTTATTTTTTTCTAAGTAACAGAAAAATCTGTATTTTTTTTGACAATAAGAGCTTATCCTAACTATAAACAAAATTTCAAGATTATTGAAAAAAATCATCCATTCCCCATTGCCCTGAAAATTGGAGTTCCGATCATGCTTCTTCGGAATTTTTTCACCTCCAAAGTTATGCAACGGAAACAAGCTAAAAGTAGTGCAGCTGCAGCGAAACTTCATCGAGGCGCAGATCCTGATGGTGTACGGCATCGGAGAAGCCGTGTTCAACCCCCGCATCCCCCTCATCCCGAGCAACTTCCCGTTCCGCTTCAAGCGCCTACAGTTCCCCGTGAGCGCTTCGCCATGACAATCTACAAGTCGCAGGGGCAGACGCTGCGTGCCGCCGGCGTGGACCTGCACACGGGCTGCTTCTCGCACGGGCAGCTCTACGGGGCGTGCTCGCGCGTCACCAGCTGCACGGAGCTGTTCGTGCTGATGCTCACCGGGAAGACTCACAATGGGGTGTACATAAAATATTGTAAAATGTCAACGTTATGTAAATATACTCTACATACCTACTTTTGGAGTATGTATGTACATATTTAGTTGTGCATACATAAACGTAACTTTAAATAAAATGTAAATACTTGGCCTAACGTTTTTATATCTATATTCACCTCTCCTCTAATCTTACTTCTAAATAATATTAGAACTAAATTCGAAAGTTTGTTAGGAATTATGGATTTCTATGTGTTTTTACCTTTTCATGCTTAGACTGATTTGACTGGAGAACCGTTTTGGATGATATTTGTCATGCACTTGATTTGGATAAGGACGTAAAAATTGAAGTGGTACTGTATCGTCCGATATACAATACACCTACTAAGTATACCTAGACTCTATGTCTTTTAAATCACGTCAAAAATATGAATAAGGGCGAAAAACTATTGCTTTTGGTGTAGTTTTATTTAGCGGTAATTGTATAATATTTTATCTGGACTTTAATTTAAGTTACGTCATCAGGGGAGAGGGGTGAAGTAGCCGCTTACTGACATACCGAATTCCACGCGGGCGGACCCGCGGGCACAGCTAGTTGAAACAATAAATTTTAAACTTGACAGCAATATAGGTACAACTTTTGTGATATCTTTGATAATGATGCATCAAATTAAAATTGTTGCTGCAACCATTGCTTGCACTTGATATGCTCTGGTGGAATCATGTTTCTTATTTGATTCACTAGGTTTTTTTTCAGTGCGCGTCGCCATTTTACCAAACCGCTCCAAACCGCTGCTTAAAAAACGCTGACGGTGCATGTATATGCCTCAATGTATAGAGATATCAATAACGCATACTAAGACGTGTGGGAGGCATGCGTAAAAATTGTGACGCATAAGTCATGTCACTGCGATAAATTCAAATAATTGATTTTGGATACGTGCCCATAGTTTCGGTGATACTATTGGTGCAGCTTGTGGTGCGGCGTCGGTAACATAGTAGTAGCGGTTGATGGCAAGGGAGATTATACAGTGTAGCGTCGTGGTAGTCCTATTGGTCTCGGCCGAAGACATTCTTTAATGAGTGACTGACTGAATTGGCTGGAACTACACACAGTTAAAAGGAAAACTTAATTCTAGTGTTAGTAAGTATATAACATTACAAGTATGTACACATTCATTTAAGCAATGTATATCGTTCCAGTGCTTCTGGACACGACCTTCGAATCTATCAACAACGGTATTCAGAATTCGATCAGAATGCTGCCCCGGATTCTGCGCACCAGGGGCGCCACGGGCGACATCCTTTTGTGCATTATGGCGGCCAAACCGTAAACGTGCGCGTCAGCGAACATCCTTGACACGCTACAGAATCGAGGCAGCCCCAACTGCATCCTGAAACCATTGTTGTACTGCCGATTCTCACCGGGTAGCCCAAGGAAAGGATATAACTCATATAACCATTTTTTTTTGTCGCAGCAAACCTCTTTTGCACATAATGACCTGTAATAAATTGCACCAGAAAAAAATGAGTTCTACGATTGTGTTTTGTTTATGGGAGACAGGTTCCGAGTCGTTTGCATTGAACTTGTGCTGCGCAAATGATGAAAGATCTGAGATTTAAATATATTACTTATCGATTACTAATTAATGTGCTGTGTGTTCTCCGTTTAATTGAGGATCCTTCATTATTAACTTCTTGGGAAAGACCCTAAAGGCAATTTTCGCACGTATCTCTAACAGCTTACACTTGTTTACAACATCGGAACAATAATCTACAAGCAATTAATCCTATCGATCATGTATCTAAACGAATTAAAGATATAAAAGCATGTAGCAGATAAAGGATTTAGTTTCGTTCTTTACGGTAAACACTTAAGTGTTTCGTGAGAACAGAAGTTCTTTTTCAATTGTGTTGCGTCTTTTTCGACGCCAAAATGATAGGTACGTATTGTCGAGATTAATTTAACTTTCTGTTCCTGATCATTTGAAGCTCCTGTCTAATTGAGGCCGATGGATGCAGTAGGTACGAGCAGACGAATCGTCTGATGGTAAGCGATCACCGTCGCCCATAGACACCTGCAACACCAGAGGGGTCACAAGCGCGTTGCCGGCCTTTCAGGTGGGATTACGCTCTTTCTTGAAGGCTTGAAGGTCGCATCGGTAAGGAAATAGTGCCAGCGAAAAAAATATTCCACAATTCAGTCCTGCGAAGCAGGAAATTTCTAGCAAAACACACAGATGCCTTTGTGGCGATCCTGTGTTCAGCTGAACGTTTCTGAACTGAAATGATGTTGATGAGGCTCCAACAGCACTGTCTGCGTTTTGGTCGTCGAGTATCTTTCTTAACCGACTTCAAAAAAGGAGGAGGTTCTCAATTCGGTTGTATGTTTTTATTTTTTTATGTTTGTTACCTAAGAACTCCGTCATTTACACGACGATTTGGATTTTTTTTTATTCATGAGTAGGTATATCCAAATTGGTCCCATAAAATTTTGGTGAAGATTTGATGCCGGGATCCATGAGGAATCGAAGGAATTCCTCGATTTTTATGAGCACATCTATAGCGGTTTCGGTATTTATTGCAGTAGTTTAAGCATTTCCATTTGAAAATCACCATTTAGTGGAGAGAAACCAATGCTGAAGACACCAGCCATCAGTTATCACTGAGGGCTCTACCAGTGTTATTTAATTCGCGGATCGCGAGTCGATTTGGAAAATTATTGAAGAACACAAACGGTTGTTGTAAATGGAACCCAATCCAGTGGAGCTGCAGTTAAGCTAGGAGTGCCACAGGGCTCTATCTTAGGGCCATTTCTATTTTTAGTTTATATAAATGACTTACCATCTATAGTAGAAAATCTTTGTGATATAGTACTATTTGCTGATGATACATCATTAATTTTCAATGTTGACCGGAAAGCAACAGACTATGCCAAAATTAATAGTGTACTAGTTAAGGCTCTTGACTGGTTTAATATTAATAATTTGGTATTGAATGCTTAGAAAAAGAATTGTTTTAGATTTGCTTTACCGAATGTTAGAGCAGTGGATTCTACTATATCGCTCAATGGTGAATGTTTAGAAATGGTGGATAGGGCATTATTCTTAGGTATAACACTGGACAAGAACTTGCAATGGAGCTTAGTATATCATAGTTATTTTCATAGTATCATGTCATACGGTATTCTGGTTTGGGGCAAAGCAGCTGACATACAGACTATATTTGTGTTACAAAAAAGAGCGATTCGTTCTATATATAACCTGAACTCCCGTGACTCTTTAAGAGAACTTTTTAAAGACATCAACATATTAACCGTAGCGTCCCAATATATTTATGAGAATATTATTTATGTTATTAAGAACCTAGAGTCTTTTACTAAGAATTCAGATATCCACAGTTTTAATACTAGAAATAAAAACAAAATCGCTATGAGAAAGTTCCGCGTTCGTAAAGTAACCAAATGTATGCATTTTTATTATAAGCTACCAGATGATGCTTTGAAATTATCGTTTCCAGCTCTCAAAAAGTACTTAAAAGAGTCCCTAATGGCAAAAGCTTATTATAGGGTAGAGGACTATTTAACAGACCAAAATGCATGGCCCAAAACAGGAACTAAATAATTTACTTTTACCGGGACACGGTTCTTATAAGGTGGCATATCAAACGTATGTAAGTTGTTTTAAATAAAAATCACTATTTTGCTTTTTTATATTCTAGATTTTTTTTTTACTTTTATAAGTTTTGATATGTTTCCTTGAAGAACTACGCATTGAGTTTATACTCAAAACATATATTTAGGTTAGGCTAAGCACGAATATTGTAATAGATATAAGAGTTATTTCGAAAAAATGACTGACTGTTGAGTTTGTTTCGGCTTTCTTCTCTTCAGTGGTCTCCTCTTGGGAAACGCCGTAAAGTCAGACTTGTAAAAGTGCCCTTGTGGCCTACTTACAGAATAAAGATCATTATTTCATTATTTCATTATTTCATTATTTTTTTGCTTAAGAGTAGGAATCTCCAAGTTGGTCCCATAAAATTTTGGTGATGATCTGATGGTGAGATCGATGAGGAATCGAAGGAATTCCTCAAATATTATGGGCACACCTATGGCGATTTCGGTGTTTATTAAAGAAAAACAAGCATTTATACTCGAAAATCATCACTTGGTGAAGAGAAACTGATGATGAAGACACAAGCCACCAGTCACTAATAAGGGCTCAACCAGTGTTATTTAATTCACTAATCGCAATATACTTCTTTATCATATTTTGTTTAGTGGCAGAAATTAGTTAAGATCAGGTTAGCAAAGTGGAGCTGATAGTGGAGAACCAGAGAACTCCTTAACGGTTAAGAGTTACAGGATAATTCTTAAAACTTTTTAGTTTATTTTGAAGTCGGTTCTTTTTTTTTAGTATCAGTTTTTTTCTTTGTATTTATAATTTTTCGACACGCCCACTCAGGCTGTTGAGAGGAAAGGGTAGTCGGCAATTTCGTAGGCCGTTCCAGATTGTTTTGCCAAGCATCGTTCATACGAAATCCAGGTTGAGAATTGAACGGGCATTTCTTGTGTGTTTTGATTAATTCGCGCTATGCAAAGCCAGTAACTGATTAATTACATTGGTCTCTCGTTTTCTTCTCGTGTCGATGGTTTCATGTTTCGAGAAAGTGGCGACGTTCAGCGCCCTTTCTATCGCATCTCTTAGGTCTTGCTCGGAACACGTGTGAGGGCTTGCTGGGCAGGACAACATGTGCGCTGTCGTTCGGGTAGTCGTGCCATACGTAAATCGAGTATCCAAGCCGCTTAGTGCGCCCCATCTTAGCATGTTTGCATTGTTGTTTGCAGTGGTCCACCTGGGAAGGCAATCAGTTTAAGGCTCTTCAAATCAGCCATGGCTGTTTATGCCCCGCGGGCCGAACGTAGTCGTCCGGTGGAGCGCGATTATTCTACCAGTGCGCAAGTCGATGCTCGGATGGCGAAACCCTGGTAGCAGTCGTACACCTCATAAAGCTCCTCTGGCTCTTTTAACGGGAGGGTGGCAGTTTGATCTCTCTAAAGAGGTCATAAAGCTCGTGTTTGTACCGGAACTATCCCTCTTCTAGCATTCTCTATTCTTGTTGTCCTTAAACTTTCTATTATGTACAGACAGATGCCATATTTGTCTGCCTGCCTTTTATATCACGTATAAGTTCATCTCTGTATTGCTTTCTCAATAATAGACTTACTTCTACTTGGGATGGAAGTTATATTCCCAATAGGGAATGAAAGCGTCTCCAGGTTCGGCTTACTTAAGTAAGTTTGGTACGACTCTCGTGAAAGAAGACATCGGAGACAATATTAAGACTCTCTTATTTGACGCAACTTCTACTCCAGATCTCTCGATTTTGAGTCAGTCTTGCCAGACAAAAACATCGACACCGAAATCGCTCAGTTCTTTCTGAACTTCACCGCATCAACCAAGGTAGGTTAAAGCCAGTCATCAAAGGGTTTAGATATACCAGGCTGCGCGAGAGCAAAGACCGGGTTATGTTTTATTCACTGTATAAGTCGATTCGATTGTAAGGCATTTATCTAATAGATTACTGCAGGTGTTTGAAATAAATGTTTTGTATTTGAATTTATCTAATAGATGATGCTTAAAATATATGTTTTGAACTTGAATTTATCTAATGGGTTACTAATGCTTGCGATTAATGTTTTGAATTTATCTAATGGATTACTGATGCTTAAAATAGAAGTGTTGAACTTGAATTTATCTAATGGATTAAGGAAGAAAGAAAGAAAGAAAATACATTTATTCGAGGGCATATTTATACAGCAATACAAAAATAAATTACTAAACTAAACTATTATAATATTAACCCATAGAAGAATACAGCTTAGCTGGACAGCGTTTAGAAAACTTCGTCAAGCAAGTCTAATCGTCACCATTACTGCAAAACATAAAGACGAAAGTATTTAATGAGTGCGTCCTACCAGTTATGACATATGGAGCTGAGACGTGGACACTGACGGTGCGATTGGTACACCAATTTAATGTCGCTCAGCGAGCTATGGACAAGGCTATGCTCGGATATTCCCTGAAGGATCGGATCCGAAATGAGGTGATTCTACAGATAACCAAAGTTTTCGATATAGCCCAAACTATTAGCAGACTGAAGTAGCAGTTGGCCGATCACGTCTGTCGTAGAACTGACAACAGTAGGGGCAAATATGTTCGGGAGAAGAGGCCGCGTCTTGGCAAACGTATTGTAGGGCGCCCTCCAGCAAGGTGGAGCAATGACATAAGAAAAGTGGCTAACAGAGCGGTTGGAAACAAAAACCCAGGACCGAGCTCAGTGGCATGCGATGAGAGGGGCCTATGGCCAGCAGTGGACGCAGATGGGCTGATCATGATGATGATTAGTGATGCTCGAAATAAGTGTCTTGAATTTGAATTTATGTAATAGATTAATTAGGTACTGATGCTTCTAATTCTCTACAGGTAAAATCCTCATCCTCGTGGCGGTCGCTGCGACCCAAGCCGAAGTGGAAGACCAGGGTGTCATGATACCTTTCGACTTGTGTCCGGCGGAGGGCCACCACCTGCTGCCCCACGAATGGGACTGCACCAAATTCTACTATTGCGAGTATGGGAAGAAGTGGGACACGCCGAGGGACTGCTCGCCTGGCACTGAATTCTCTTACGCTCTTCAGGTAAATAAAATAACAGTAAGGTAAATTACAAATATATATATATATATATATTTTTTTTACCAAATATTTGTATTCGGCGAATATCCATTGGTTTTCTGGTGTGAAGATATACAAAGTGACTTCTAAGACGTGATATAAAATGTCCCAAGTAGCACAACTTAGGTTAAATAGCTCGTATATCACATCTATTTAGATACTTAAGTGAAATATACAGCCATTACTAAGTTCTATATAGGTGGAAAGAACCCTTAAGCAACCAATATAGAACTAAAAGGAAAAAAATTGCAGCCTATTTTTGGTTCTAAATTGAATCCACAAGGGATCTCACAAGGACCCTAAGTATATATATATATTTTACCAAATATTTGTATTCGGCGAATATCCATTGGTTTTCTGGTGTGAAGATATACAAAGTGACTTCTAAGACGTGATATAAAATGTCCCAAGTAGCACAACTTAGGTTAAATAGCTCGTATATCACATCTATTTAGATACTTAAGTGAAATATACAGCCATTACTAAGTTCTATATAGGTGGAAAGAACCCTTAAGCAACCAATATAGAACTAAAAGGAAAAAAATTGCAGCCTATTTTTGGTTCTAAATTGAATCCACAAGGGATCTCACAAGGACCCTAAGTAATAGGTGAAAGATATGAGCTATAAACGATTCATTCACTCATTGACCGAATGAATAAACGCAAACGTCAAAGTGGTGCGGCAACAAGTTGGCAACTTGGCCCAAGCGTGCATGACCTAATGATGCCACAGACAGATACACGGAGAAGTCTGTATTGGACTAAGATTAGACTTCGTTACTCAAATGCAATATTATTCCAGGTCTGTGTTCACCCTGGTGTGGCTAACTGCGAACTGCCAGGAGTGCCTCCAGAGTCCGAAGAGGTAACCGAGGCTACCAGACCTCCAAGGCCAACCACAGAGGCTCCCACTGAAGCCACTGAACCTGAAACGGACGCCCCGGAAGCCACCGAACCCCCAACAACTACCACTGAGGCCCCTGAACCTGAAACAGAGGCCCCAGAAACCACCGAACCACCAACAACTACCACTGAGGCCCCTGAACCTGAAACAGAGGCCCCAGAAACCACCGAACCACTGACAACTACCACTGAGGCCCTTGAACCTGAAACAGAGGCCCCAGAAACCACCGAACCCCCAAGACCTACCACGGAAGCCGCTACGGAGCCTCCCACTGAGGCACCAGAGCCTGAAACCGAGGCTCCAGAACCTGAAACTGAGGCCCCTGAACCTGAAACTGAGGCCCCTGAACCTGAAACAGAGGCACCAACTACCAGGCCTCCAAGACCTACCACAGCAGCTACTACAGAGACTGAGACTGAGGCCACCACTGAGGTCGGAACAGAGGCCCCCGAACAAGAACTGCTGCCAAATGGGTGCCCAGCCGATTTGCACGAGCATTGGTTATTGCCACATGAGACACGTTGTGATAAGTTCTATTACTGCGTGTTAGGAGAGAAGGTGGCCAGACAGTGTGCTCCGGGCACCCACTTCAACCCTGCTTTACAGGTACGTGGTGTCATAAAATAGGATATGTAATATTTCTTAGAAAAACAATGGTGTTTATGCAATTGATACATAATAAGAGACCTTAAAACACGAGTGTGGTTTTCACGGCGGCCAGGATATGTATTGTAAAGTTTTACCTGATCTCATAATAAGTTACGCGGCAAGCGCGCTGGGTTATCTTGGATATCATACAGTTATGATACACAGGTCAAGCGCTTTAAAACAATCTTGTTTCTTTGGGGGTTAAAAACGTTAGAATGTTTGCGAAAAAACATACGACTGTCCTAATCTAGCTAGAATTAGATCGTTTTTAGGGTTCCTTATCCAAAGGGTCAAACGGATATTACTAAGACTTTGCTGTCCGTCTGTCTATCGGTCTGTCTGTCACCAGACTGTATCTCATGAACCGTGATAGAGCTAGACAGTTGAAATCTTCACAGATAATGTATTTCTGTTGCCGCTATAACAACAAATACAAAACAGTATAATTTTATGTCTTCTGTCTATGTCAGTAACCAGTATAAAATGATCGAACACCGCAAACATTTTGCTTAGGAGTAGTGCTCTGCTAACACTGGATTTTCATAGATACGGCCGTAGTAGCGTACATATTGTACGGAACCCTCGGTGCGCGAGTCTGACTCGCACTTGGTGGTTTTTTTTGTATAATAAGTCTCTCACTTTGGTGCACTGTGTCCCAACCCGAATTCCTCAGTAAGTACATTTACACTCCCACTGAATCCAATTATTGGTAAGGAGGGCTAGTTTAGCTAGACCTACTTCAAAGTCACGTTCTAAACAAAACACGCTTTTGAACTTTTTAGGTTTGCGACTGGCCCGAGAACGTCAACTGTGTCAACGCTGAAGAATCCTCAGAGCTGGACTCCGAAGGCAGCGGAGACCCTGACATTGAAGATGACGACGAGGAGGTCCTCCCCAACGGCTGCCCAGCTGACTTTGACAAACACAAGCTTCTGCCTCATGAGAGCGACTGCAGCAAGTTCTATTACTGCGTGCTAGGAGAGACTGTAGAGAGACAGTGTGGAGACGGGACGTTATTCAATTCTGAGCTGCAGGTATATATAACTGTTATCTAATAATATAATTAGACCAATAAGGCAGTTGGGACCCTGACATCGAAGATGATGAGGAACTCCTCCCCAACGGCTGCTCAGCTGATTTCATCAAACACAAGCTCCTCCCTCATGAGAGCGAGTGCAGCAAGTTCCATTACTGTATGCTGGGAGAGACAGTGTGGAGATAGGACGTTGTTCAATTCTGAGCTGCAGGTAAATATAACAGCTATCTTATCATAGAATTAGACCAGAAGGCAGCGGGGACCCTGACATTAAAGATGATGAGGAACTCCTCCCCAACGGCTGCCCAGCAGACTTCATCAAACACAACCTCCTCCCTCATCAGGGCGACTACAGCAAGTTCTAATACTTCTCCCAGAGGCTGTAGAGAGACGGCGTGGAGATGGGACGGTCAATGCTGAGCTGCTGGTAAATATAACTACTATTTAATCATAGATCCGCAGAAGAACCAAGGTCATCGACGTAGCTCAAAGAGTTGCTAGGTGTAAGTGGCAGTGGCAGCACATTACTCGTATAACCGATGCCGCTGGGGCAGAAACGTTTTTCCGTGGCGATCGCGTACAGGACGACGCTGCGAATGCCCCCTATGACGTGGACGGATGATTTGGTGAAGATCGCAGGAAACCATTGGATGCGGGCGGCGCATGACCAGTCGTTATGAAAATCCTTGGGGTTGGACATTTCCGATATTTATCTTTTTTCCACTTTTTCGCACACTATGTAGTCGGGTATTTGGGCTTTTATAAACGTCTTTTTACCATAACTCTATGCACCTGTGTTCCTAATCAATCACCTCATCTCTAATGCCATGCTCGGATTTGTATCCGAGCATTTTTTTCAGCACTCCATCGTAAGCTACATCTACGCTTACCAATCAGATATGATATGGCAATAGCAATCTCATATTGTTCTGCAAGTAGGCGTCAAGGGCACTTTTTGCTTGATTTTACAGTAAACAGAAAAACATTCACAATCTAGATAATGACATTATAGTTCGGCACACTTTACAGGGAGATGTATTTTGTCTCCGGGACTATAACATTATAACTTAACCTAACTTACTGAGATGTTAAAGGGTTCTAGGCGTCAAAAAAAGTAAAAAGGAATAATAAATATAACAGTACAAATGTATAAAAAAGCTTATACTAAGTTTAATGGAGATGTAGAGAGTCTCTGTGGTAAACACTTTAAACGAGGAGATGTAAAAGGTCTCCATGGTCAACACAAAATGTTTAGGAGTTGTAAAGTGTCTCCAAATGTCAAAGACAGAAATTAAAAAAAGCACATCTGTCAATCGATCATGATATCGATGATGCGTCGAGTTAAGACTAATTTATAACTTTTCCGTCTTTCTATCGATAATTGGATTAAATAATTCATCGCCCGATAGTAGATTTATCGCAGAATTTATTTCTTGCGAGATTAGTATTGGATTATGATTAATTATAAGGATTATATTTATGTGGTATTCCGCGTATTCATATCAAAGTCAATGCACGAGTTGTTCGAGGTTGAAATATTCACTAAATCAGCTTGTTTTCAGTAACGTCAAAATGTTTTTAAAAGAACTGTCGAAATATGTGCCACATTACACTATTTGTAAAATTTTGTTTTAGTTTTGGTTACATGTATGGAGCGCCCCCCTAAAAATATTTTTTTCCCTTCTCCTGCTTAAAAAGTACGTCATATTAGCTAGGCAAAGCGAGACTAAAACAGTACATTTAGCCCCTAGGGTTTAAAAGAAAGCCATACAATCCCATACAAATTTCTTTGAAACTGAAAAAACTTCCGGGCAGCTACATACTACTTACGAATAACTAAAAACAAACAAGCCAACCTGATCAGATTGATTAAATTTTTCATGAAATATACAATTTTAAGGTTAAGTTTTTTTTATTTTCTCGCAGTCGAAGTGAAAAGCAAAGTGTTTAACACGTGGCTAAAAGCCATTATAACACTCAGACATATTTTTCCTCGCTCACTTCGTGAGCTCGTCCAAATAATCACTTCGTATCATAATGGCTTATTTTAGCCCCTTGTCAAACAATCTACTATTTGTTATTTAACAATCAAACTAAGTAGCGGCTTATACAAGACACATAGAAAAAAATTAAAAGATGAAAAGGTGTTGGTGGGCCTATATGACAGCTTATACGGCAAATGTACCATTGATGTTTTCTATTAAAATGGCTATAAATGTACTGTTATTCTTGCTTCTTGTTATTTTCATACATTCCCAATTAGTGATTGCAATAGCAGAATTACTAAAACAATCACTAATACTCGTAAGATATGATAGGGCCAAAATGAACTGCAACATTAACCTCAAAAGTGGAATGTATCCATAATGTGGAATGTATTCACTGTACAATCTACACATCAAAATTTGCGAGCTGTAGTCTTACCTCATTTATCATGAGAGAGCATAGATAAAAACATTAAATTATATAATCCTTAATAATTAAAAAAAAACATTAGTCCAAATGTTATTAATATACATCGCGTAGTTTTTGAGTAAAATGCCTCTGTCATACGGACGAACGGACGGACATGAGAAAACTAAAAGGGTTCCGGTTTTGCCATTTTGGCTACTGAACTCTAAGAAACACGGTTCCTGAGGAATAAACAAAACACTAAGCCACGTGGGATAAGCCGCGAGAAATTGCTAGTACAACATCAATTACAATGTTGTTTTAGTTATAGGACCTCCAATTAATTGATTTTACAAACGAACATTAATGGTTCCCCAAACCAATGCGTAAAATACGCTGACGATGCGTTATCGCAGTGACGTGGGTTATGCGAGTTATGCGTCACGTTTTTTACGCATGTCTCCACACTGTAGCTTAACGCTGCGTATTCGCGGTGACCTGTCGTATGCGTCAGAATTTTTCTATCTATACATTCGGCGGTGTAAACGCATCGTCAGCTTTTTTTGAGCTGTGGAAGGCATGCGGTAAAATCGTGAAGCGGAAGTCATGTCACTGCGATAAAGCATCGTCTCGTCATCGTCAGCGTATTTTACGCATTGGTTCGGGGAACCTTTCCTCATGTGGTTTGGACGAACCTTAACTCTTAAAAAGCCGGCCAAGTGTGAGTCAGACTCGCGCACCGAGGGTTACTTTCAAAATATACACTAAAAACGACGGTGCCTATGAATATCAAATGTTAGCAGAGCCCTTTTTTTGACAAAGACAAAAAAAATAAGATTTTCATACCAAATTTCAAGTTTCTAGGACAACAGGAAGTACCCTATAAGTTTTACATAAATGGCAATTTGCCAGGAAACACCTTTTTTAATGACTGTATCTTTGGATTGCGTTGACTTAGAAGCTTGATTTTTTGCAGCTTAAGAGACCGCAGACATAAGTTTTTGATGTTAATTTAAACTTGATACCTCCACACGTAGCTGAAAAAAGGGTCTTCACAGACAAATAAACAGACGGACGGACAGACAGACGGAGATAAAGTGATCCTATAAGGATTCCGTTTTTTCTTTTGAGGTACAGAGCCCCAAAAGGATTCCGTTTTTTCTTTTGAGGTACAGAACCCCAAAAACGGCCTATCAACATACACTTGAAAAAAAATCAAGGATCCAGTGCTCGATAATGTCCTCGTAGTTGGCACCTTCAATCTTGATTCATAGCAGTAGAGTTGGCAAGCAAGGTATTAATAATATTATTTTATGGAATAAAAGAATAGCCTATACTTCTCAGGTATGCGACTGGCCCCGGAATGTCGACTGCGCAAATTCGGGCAATAGCAACGAAGACAACGGCAACAGCACCGAAAATAATGGAAGCAATGAAGAAGGAAATAGCAAAGAAGAGGAAACCGGTACCAACAACAGCGAAGAAGATGTTCTAGAGAACGGATGTCCGGCTGATTTTGACGTGCACAAACTTCTGCCGCACGAGGACGACTGCGCAAAGTTCTACTATTGTGTACATGGGAATAAGGTGGAGAGGGAGTGTGGACCTGGAACACATTTCAATCCAGTTGAACAGGTAAACCTAAGACAATGAAATAAAACAACCACATTAAACATAAAAAAAACGAAAGTATACATTAAAAAAATCCGCTACTACTCACATACCTTTGCTGCACAGTTTTGACAATAAACGCTTATCTTATCTAGCTTCTCGTGACCATTATGCGAAAGGTTGTAGCGCATCACATTCGTGGATCCGTTTATGTTAGATTTTAATGGGATTTAAGTGTCTGTATTTATCAGAAATTCGGAAAATTTAGATGAATCTAAAGAAAAAAGGTCCTACACTTTTGCAGAGAGCAAAATTCGAAGCATCTTATTGATATTTTGCTATCTGTAACCTAACGGGTACCTTAACTGATGGACCGATTTCGTATGAAGAGAAAATTTAGAAGACCACTAGCCTTCGTCACATGGCACTAAGGTTCCGTAATAACGTACCTAACTGGGTATTAGTACAGTACCTACTCGTGAATTAAGGTTGCGTCCCATTCACAACTGAAACCAGTTAATAATCTCTCTTTCTCTCTGGGGTCGGTCCCTCATGTCTGATGATCGTGGTCAGCATCAGGGTTGCACCTGGAGCGTATGACCTGTCTCCAAAGGTTTCTGCCCAGTGCTTCTTTCGCGGCCGTGTAAAACTTTGAAGACGACGAGTTATAACCGACGACGAGTGAATGATAGCCCAAATTAACAGTTTTGCATAGTGCTTCACGATATGCTGCAGATGAAATCTTTACAAATTTACCACAAGAAGCTACGGACTGGTTGCGTAACATCGATATATAATTAAAAAAAATCTACAACTGACCTTTAGCCATACGATTAAATCAATAACCTAAAATCTCCCCAGGTCTGCGATTGGCCTGAAAACGCTGGCTGTGCCATTAGTGGCAGCGTAGAAGAGAGCGGAGAAGCTATAGAGCCAAGCACTGATGCCCCAACTGAAGCCACTACCAGACACCCAAGACCGACCACCGAAGCCCCAGAACCAACAACCGAAGCACCTGAAGTAGAAAAGCTGCCTAACGGATGTCCTGCTGATTTCGATATTCATCAGTTGCTGCCGCATGACAGTGATTGTAGCAAATTCTATTATTGTGTCCATGGAGAGAAGGTTCAGAGGGAGTGCCGTGATGGACTGTATTTTAATCCTGAAGTTCAAGTAAGTAGTCATACCGTTCATGAGACTTCTTGAAGATAAACATAGGCAATGCATCTTTGAATGTGTAAAGAGTAGATACCACAATTTTGGATAAAACTCTGTCCCGAGAAGAACTGGCTTAAGATTAGTCTACCTACATTTATTTTGATAACACTGTGTTTACACTAATAAAAAATTATAAATAAAAAAAGAACCGACTTCAACATAAACTAAAAAGCCATAAATAATCCTTTATGTACCATTCATTTATTAAGTACCATTAAGAACCGTGGCGGCGAGCCTTTAGTTATTATCTACCTACATATATATTTCGTCATAGTAATTCGTATTTTTGTTGAATAAAGAACTTTACTTACTTCAGGTTTGGCACCGACTTCAAAAGGTGATTCAAATGTATCCGTACCGTACATAAAAGATTATTTATGGCTTTTTAGTTTATGTTGAAGTCGGTTCTTTTTTTATTTATAATTTTTTATTTTTTGCTTTTTTGTGATGGATCTTAGTAGCCATATAAAGTATTTTTTAGAGCCCAGAGTGGGAAGATTGAGGAGGCACTTTGCACGCATCTCGAGTCTTTGGAAGTAAGAAATGTAAAACGTGGTTAGTTCATTGTACCTTCCATCATCAGCTCAGCATGAAACGATGACAACCAGAGGAAAACAACTGATAACTTTAGAAAAATATATACAAAACATTGTTAGTGCCTATAATATTTGAGGGTTTCTTTCGATTTCCCTGGTATTCCATCATCTAATCCTGACTTGGTGATAATGAGACTACTTCAGGGACACACTAAAAAGAATATGACTAACAGTCTTAACGTATCTACCTATAATAGATGTTTTTTTAAGAATTATTCTCTAACTCTTAACTATTAAGGAGTTGTACCTTCCATCATCAGCTCAGCACGATAAGGTGATGACTACCATATGCAAATACTTAAATAGCTTAAGAAAATATATGAATAAAGTTATAAATGCCTATAAAATTTGAGGATTGCCCTAAATTTCCCTGGGATCCCATCATCAGATCCCAACTTGGTGGCAATGGGACTACCTCGGGAGTATATCCTTTCGAATAAAACAAGAATTTTTAAAATCGGTCCTCAATTGGTGGAGTAATCGGTGAACATACATAAAAAAAAATACAAATTATCGAACATATAACCTCCTCCTTTTTTGGAAGTCGGTTAAAAATGCGACAACCTACCATTTCACTCTCTCTTTTTATTCTCATTCCTGCATTTTTCTGGTGTGTGTTAGGAATTAAATCATCTTCCTCCATTTACCACAGTTTTGGGCAGTTTGGATTTTATCTCAACCAGCTTCTGAGTATGTGTCTTCATTCGTTTAAACCTTAAAGCTTGTCAGTGGAGTACTTTTCGTCACTCTTCTCAATTGCCTGTTAGGTGTCCTGTGTTTAGTCTCCAGGTATGAATATAACACAGTGCTTGCTTTCTGGTTTACTTTTTAAAATAAGTTAGATTCGTTTTTAAACTTAAATTTTTATTTCTTATAAAATATAATCAATCTCATCTAATTAATTCTACATTTAGCGAATCATAAAACATTAAAATAAAACAATTTAAACGGATTATAACGCGTATACCCAACAAGCAAAGATGTCGTTTAAATAAGCCTTTATACGACATTTTGGTCACATAATTGTTTTATAGTGGTTATTAACTTAATTATTTGTCGTATAGACGTAATACATCTGCCGATTTAGTCGTCTGACTAAAAAGTCCAATTACAACGTCCAATGAACGTGTTTGTAACCAAATTATACGAAGATCACATAATGGTTTTTATTATAACGTTTACTTAGCATAGATCTAAGTCATAAAAACGTTTCAGTCGTTAAAAGATTCTTAAAAATACAATTTTGTCATAATAAGGACATTATTAAAACAACTAAACAACTTATTGACCTATAAACGTTTAAAGAATACCTTTATACGATGGTTTTATTGTGGTTTTATGGATGACTTCAATACGACACTAAGTTATTAGTGCATCGCTTATTCAACACATGGTTTATAAATGAAAAACAAAAACTTTACTAAAACTAACAGTTATAGATGAACCTGTTATATTCCTTTTAATCAATTACATGTTTTTCCTAAAACATATCAATGGTGCTTGTTCGCAGTCATATAAGAAACGTTTACTGAAGTAAAAGTTGGATACTAGTCTTAAAACCGGAAGCCAACCACTTGTACGGCAATGGCTGATATTAATCATATAAAACATTAACAAGATATTACTATAACTTGACAAATATTGTAATATCCTTGGAGGGCGACACTAAATTACTAAGTATCGTCATAAACAAAACCAATAAAGTGGCATTCCCATAGATCTAAACGATATCCATCATTTGCCAACTACTCCATAAAGGTTCAATATTATTCTTAATAATAAACCATCAAACTTAAGTTGACTATTTATTTCTCCAACTATGCTAAAACACACAAAAACAGACAAGAAACAACGTATATCGAGGAATAATTAGAAAGTATTGTATAAATAAAATCTCAAAACACTTATGCGATTTCATAGACATGTAATCAGTATGTAAAGGTTACGACAAACCTTTTATACTACATAATCGCCACTTTTAAAACCTTTATACGACTTATAGTCGCGTAAAAGATTTTCCTCTACTCTTCAAGCAACGTTTTGGTCTATCTTTAACCATTATGCTACCTTTATTTAACTATTTTTGCTGACATGTAAACCTTTATTTAACGATTACGCGACCGTAGGTCTTATAAATTGCGCCATTTTCGCCTTTTGTAACCGGTTTCCTTATATTTATACGAACAATCGTACCAGAAGTTGTATGTAAAACGTTGTCACAACTTTTAAAAGACTTTGTGTTGCTAGTTGGGTATCTCATGTGAGTTCCTGACGTTTTAGAAGCTCTAAAGCTTCCGTGTTCACGGGGTCGACTGAGAAAAAAAAGCAATCATATCATAATACTTTATTATTTTTAAATAGGCATGTGACTGGCCAGCAAATGTAGACTGCTCCAACGCAAACAGTGGTGAATCCAACGGAAACAGTGAAGAAAATGGAAATGGTACTGAAGATAACGGTAGCGGAGACAACGGCAGTGGTGACAACGGAAGTGGTGACAATGACAACAATGGAGTTCTTGACAATGGATGTCCTGCTGATTTTGACGTGCACCAACTCCTGCCGCATGAGAGTGATTGTGCCAAATTCTACTACTGCGTGCAAGGAGAGAAGGTCGAGAGGGAGTGCGGGCCTGGGACCCACTTCAACCCTGTACAACAGGTATGTACATAGAATAAGTTATGTTCTGAGTTTTATTGTGTTCAAAAAGAGATTTTCTAGAATTGATTTAATAAGGCACTGTAATTGCTAATAATAGAGATGAATGAAGGAAGAAAACATGTTGTGCGGACCCTACATAAGTAGGATAAGGGCAGGGAGATGATGATGACTGTATTTAAAATTTAGTCCCGTAATATATTTTTCCGGGATAAAAAGTAGCTTATGTCTTTGCCCAAAACTCGATGTTTTACCAATTTAAATGTGAAGCATATTACCAAGATTTCATGTTCCTAGCATAAAAAAATATTTACTGTCCGTACAAATTTTCATCCCCTTTTTCGTTCCTAAGAGGGATGAAATTTGACATACATTATAGCCTGTGTCCATAACATAACTAGAATGTTTCATAAAAAATCGTCCAGCAGTTTTTGAGATTAAGTGGAACGTACATACATACTTTCACGTTTATAATATAGTAACGATAAGGATTAGAATGTGGCATTAAGATATGAAAAGTAGTCGTGCTATCACCATCTACGCAACCTATAAACCTATAAACTTAGCAATGAATGTATTTAAAATGAAAGACATATAGCTAAGCAGTATATTAGGGCATATAGAAAAAACGATAGTATAAACACTTGTATAAACCATAGTTTAACCTGTTTAACACAATTTATTACTAACTAAACAGAGCAATTTTAATACGCCTTCATAACACCGATGACATCTCGCGACAGAGGGCACATACATATACATGCATACCTACATGTACGTATAGACACAAGCTCACGATTCTTCGTATATCTTGATACAGTATTTTGAATGGCATACATTTGTTTTAGATCTTAGACATTATTATGAATCCGTATTAATTAAGTCTCAAAGTACAGCAGTAACAGTAGGTACATACAGTTTTATATGATAAGAAATAGGGGCTTTAGAATACTTGTTTACCATTCATTTGGTTTTAATTTTTATAAAAATATAAAAAAGTGACCCCAAGTAATATATTGCAAACATCTTTTGACACTAGGTTTGTGATTGGCCACAAAACGCCGGTTGCGCCAACGCAGGCAGCAGTGAGGACAGCAATGGCAACAGTTCCGAAGACAACGGTAATAGCGAAGAAAATGGAAGTGGAGATAATGGAAGTGGTGACAATGGAAGTGGTGACAGCGGCAACGGAGTGCTAGAGAACGGATGTCCTGCTGATTTTGACGTACATCAGCTATTGCCACATGAGAACGATTGTGCCAAGTTCTATTACTGCGTGCACGGTGAAAAGGTTGAAAGAGATTGCGGGCCGGGAACACACTTCAACCCCATTGAACAGGTATGTTAACTACGAAAAAATAAGATAAAATAAGTATAGTTTACCAAATAAACATTTTTTTTTTTGAACTACGAAAAAATAAGATAAAATAACTGTTATATCACGGAGAAAACATTTAGGTACAGATACCTAAAAAATATGCCCATCACAAATCACAACTCATGCTTGGTGGGTTTCCAAATTCCAAATAACTCCTATCATAAGGGATGTACTTACACAGTGGAATATACTTGAACCGTGATCTTCCACTTCTCAGATAATAAACTACCTCTATTTTCAACGTCACTTTACCTGATCCAACCTCATCTGCAATTTCCCAGTAACTTCTCAATCTCAATATGATCAAAAATAAAAATGCGATGAACGTGATCTGACCTACTAATGATCACTCTTTACTATCAAAATAATCAATCAATACTTAGCTTAATTTTATTTTCAGCTATTTTTTAACCAATAAGGTTATTTTGAGTTTAGGAATAACCCAATATAAAAGTATTCGATGAGTTACTTATAAAGTGGTATGAATATTTTTCAGATTTGCGATTGGCCCCACAATGCTGGCTGCGCTAACTCTGGTAGTGGCGAGGCAGGCAGCAGCGGAGAAGACAGGGGCAATAGCGGAGAAGCTGATAATGGAAGTGGCGACAATGGAAACAGTGGTGAAGGTGACAACGGCAACAGCGGAGAAGATGATAATGGTAGCGGAGATAGTGGGAACAGTGAAGAGACCTCCACTACACCTCCAAGACCAACCACTGAGGCTCCAGAAACCGAGGCACCTGAAGTAGAACGGCTGCCTAATGGATGTCCTGCCGATTTTAATGTTCATCAACTGCTGCCGCACGACAGTGACTGTGGCAAGTTCTACTATTGCGTCAATGGAGAGAAGGTTGAGAGGGAATGCCGCGATGGACTGTTCTTTAACCCTGCAATTCAAGTAAGTGGCTTGTCATTTTATTTTGAATATTATTTTTCAAAACGCTAGTAAATTAAATCTTGTAAGAGTGTTCGCAGTTTGTACTAAAGGAACTTGTGTTGTGGGACGAATTTTCAATGAGCTGTTCTATTCAAGAAAAGCTTTAAAGAAGGATTAGCTTCCTTACGAGTAACATCGTAACAACAGATCAACATGAGTTTTTTAATATGGAATATATAGAGTGTAACTATAATATAATTATAATCATAATCATTTATTTCAATAAGATAACAGGTATCAATTTTTTTGTTAAATTTACAATAAAACTTTTAAAAAAAGCTATATTAGACCTTAAATACTAAATTGGATATTACCGTTTTAATTCAATGTTTTATTATAGATCAGCAAATATAATACAATTTTAAATATAGGTTATTTATAAATTGGAACAAATGCACGATTCTTGAATCAAAATACGTTTGTTAATAAATTCCTGGAGAATTTCTCACAATATCATTTCACAATCTTCAAGGTATGCGACTGGCCATCGAATGTAGACTGTTCCAACGCCAATAGTGAAGAGTCTAACGCAACTAGTGAAGAAACTGGTAGCGGCGGAGAAAATGGCAACAGTGGAGAAAATGGGAACAGTGCAGAAGGTGGCTTATTGCCAAACGGCTGCCCCGCTGACTTCGATGTCCACAAACTCCTGCCTCATCCATACTACTGCAACAAGTTCTTCTACTGTGTCAACGGTGCTAAAGTAGAGAGGCAATGTGCCGCTGGCACCCAGTTTAACTATGCCCTGCAGGTAAATATGTTTCCCTTTTAGAAACTTTTATACTTACTTCTTTCCTATTAGGAAACTCTCCTGATGAAGGGATCGTGGGTAGACCCAGTTTCAATGCAGTTTGAATCTGAATATCTAATACCCTTGCAGGTTTAAAAAAAAAATGTTTAAAAGTAGAAAAAGTGATAAAGAGCGAGAGAGGATGAGGCGATGAGAGAGAGATAGCTAAATGCTGGTCTGATGATGGAGACGGAAGCTGAGCATAAGAATCCCTAACCTTCTCGTACATATGACAAATTTATCATCTTTAGACTCCTTTGATTTGTCTTGAAGGGTTCGGCTCAGAAATATTGTCAATTAGTATGACTAAGACTATTAACAATGAACATTTTAGCAAAGTTTTTATATTTCAGGTTTGCGATTGGCCCGAAAACGTCAAATGCGTTGATGGAGCCGGTGCAGGAGAACCCATCGAAGCCTCAGAAGAATCCGCATCCGCCGAGGTCACTGACCCCATCCTCCCTAACGGCTGCCCGGCTGACTTCGACGTACACCAGCTCCTGCCTCACGAGAGTGAATGCGGGAAATACTATCAATGCGTGCATGGAGAGAAGGTGGAGCGGCCATGTGCACCAGGCACACACTTTAACCCATCTCTACAGGTACGCTGACCCTTTAGTAGATAAAACCCCCTGTACCTGGAACAAAACCGATTTATACAACCAGCATTGGAAGAGGACAAATAATTTCTACTCCAAAACCGGGTTTTGTAAAAGGATTTTTTCTTTCCTGGCACAAAACCAGCGTCATGGGGCAGTAATGAAGGAAATATGCTTAGTTTAAGAATTAGGTAAGATAACAAAAGCAAACCTAGGCTTAGGCCTCAGGGGCTCGTTTCTCAAAAGCTTGTAACGTGTATTACAAACGGAAGTCTCTTTTTCATTCACATTGTTGAAAAAAGATTCCCGCTTGTATAAGTTACAAGCGTTAACGGAACGGGCCCTTCTGTTTTGATATAAGTATGGTTGAATCAACTTTCAGACCCACACGAATCTGTCTACAATTTTCAAACTTTGTAGTAAAATAACGCCTTCAAATAATGGTGTCTCTTTGTTTAAAGGAGGGTGGGCAGTTTTGTATAGACACTGGCCTAAAAACCAATAATGACAAGCCATATGTCATATGAAAAGTTTTTTCATATTCTATAACTTTTTGTAAGGCGGGAAATCTTAAATCGCTGTGTGAAACAAGTTGTGGCAAAATAAAAACACTCCATCAATACGTATTTTTTTACTGTTCTAGGGTTTTTGTTCTGTACAACGATTTTTAAACGGCCAATAGGCCAATTATCCCACCCTCCTTTATGGTCTACTTGAAAATGTTGAATGTACCGTCTCTTAAACCTTATGAACATGAACTTTTCATTAGAAGCCCGTCTTAATAGTTGTACCAAATTGAATTGAATGGTACATTGGGTCGAGGATTACCTCGCCGATAGAATATTAGACTGAATTTGGTTAGTTGTCTGACTCCGGCAAAATATAATGCAAGCACCACTGACCTGACTTGCCACACGTTGTTATGATGTCGAAGTTGCTTGATTGGATAGTTTCTGGAATGCCCGGGCTTCACTATTAAGGCTTTGGTTGCACATTTACACAACAATGTGGATTATATACACGTTACGAATTTATTTGTCCCAAATTCACAAAATCACCAGTTTTCACGAGGCTGTTGTTTGGTTTCGACCCGCGCGGTCGCGATCGATCTAGTTGTAGAGGGCGCTAGGTGCCGCATGCGCATTGACTCCAATGCGTAATGCCATCGTCAGACAATTTATCGATATTGATAATTGATGAAAAATAATAAAAAAAAAAACAAAAATATAAATTGAAACTCGAACACTAGTAACTCTAGACACATTTTCGGTAACGCCAGACATGATAAAAGTGTGGGTCTCAAATTTGATTCATCCATCTACCAGTTCCAGTGGCATGGCGTACACATCATTGGGTGAGCTGAAGCCGATTTGGTTTTGTCTCTTGTCCTCTATTTTCCAAAAACTCCCAAGAGGTTGGAACAGGGAGATACTTCAACGCATGTCTGTAGGTACAATGTAACTTTTTGACCCCGAGTACGGTTTTATTCTTGTTTGGTCATTGTATTAGTTCAAAGTCTTGAGGTTTAAAGTTTCTTTGACAAAGGTCTTAGACCCCTTTATTTGTTTTATCGTTTGTAGAAAACAAACGGTAGTAAGGATGGTAAGTGGAGTGTAAGAACCATGGACATCTGGAGTAACTATATGGTAATGGAATGTTAAGGTATCTCAATAGAAAACTGTTGTATTATTCGTGCGATATTTGAATAGTTTTTATATCATTAATTTGTTTTATTGATTTAAATTCGTTCAGTTGTCCTGTAAAGAACAATATCTTTTCAATTAATCCACAGTCCTAATAAAGGACCATTAAAACAAAAGGACTGACACTTGCCATACTTTGGATCATGTACTGATCGCAAGGAGACATTCTGGCAAAAACTAGATGGCGTCATAAAAATAAAATTTAATTATGTTATATTATAATTGAATAAAGAAACATAGGAGTAAAAATAGTTTGCAAATAGCTATAAATAAATAAATTGTAACATTTAATTACTGTGTCACGCTTGCAAAGTTGAATAATTGTAAAAAAGAATTATTTTACATATCTGGCGTTGTACATATCGAGGAACGGCTTGTTGTATGGAGATGGTCAGTCCTCTTGTTTTAATGGTCCTTGATCCTAATGAACCAACTCAAATTAACGTTATTAATTAATCAATAATTGTTTACAGATATGCGATTGGCCACAGAACGCTGGATGCGAAAACGGCGCCAGCGAAGAAAACGAAATTGAAGCCGAAGGCAGCGGAAGCGCTGAGATTGGCGGCAGTGAAGAAAATGAAAATACTGAAGAAGACAACGGCACTGAAAATGTCAACAGCAGAGAAGATGAGGCTAGCGCTGAAAGAAACAGCGGAGAGAAAGAGGCCAGCGCTGAGAATAGCGAAGAAAACGGTACAGTTATACCATCAGAAAAATGCCAATCGTCTTGCAACATCCCAGCCTGGGCTCACGAACACGATTGTGATAAGTTTTGGAGATGCGAAGGAGGAAACGCAATATTAGGGATATGCTCTGAAGGACTCCATTTCAATGTGAACACGCAAACTTGTGATTTTATTTGCAATGCGGGCTGTGTGAGAGATGATGTACAGAGTACTCCTGAACACGATGGATTGAAGCTGTTCTTGCCCTGGGATAAGGTAGATGAAAAAATCAGGCGCCTGTATCTCACTGGAAGGGAGTAATCTTGGCTTAGTACTTTGACTTTGATGTTATTTATTTATATTTGGAACAGAAATGTTATAATTTATGACCAATTTTCTATAACTTTGTACTAACTGTAAGCATAATTTATAATAAAAATGTACTATTAAATATAAATTTCTGGAAATAAAGAACATTTCTTCAATTAAAAGCAATTTATTTGAATAAATAACACCTTAATTCATATCTTAAATACCAGGATTCCGTGAAATAAATCCATTAAATTATTGGCATAACGTTTATTAGAGATCGGTATTTTATATGTATGTACCTTTCTAAATACTTTATTTTATATAGTAACAATCAACGTTTTACTGCAAAACATGAGACTAGCGTTAGAAACATTTTTTATCGATATCTAGTAGTTGTCTATCTAGTAGTTTTTTTTACATTATAATGTGAAAAAATTCATAAATGAAAATCGAAAATTATACCGTGCAATTAACTGAACCCTAGAACTGAGTGTTATTTGGCATTTTATTCACAAGTAATCTGCTACAGATAAGTACTCCGCGTCCCAATCCAAATTTTTGAAATGATATATGTTTATTTGCTGAGTACAGGTTATACATATTGGTGTATATCTGAAAGATTGAGATGAGCCATACTCTGCTTAGGGTAGTATGCAAAATTTTCATTTGATGGACCGTTTTTTTCTTGATATCATAAATATCGATACCGATAATAAAATCAAAGTTAAATTGCAACAGTCTTATGTTTTGCCGTTAAAATTCCGACCTCTGAAGATTATGCAGATATAAATAGTATTAAAATAAACTTCAATTTTTATTTAAGTTCATAACATCGTAACCAAAAGGGCATTCAATTAGCAAAATATTAATTACCAGTTGCATAACATTATAATTGAAGGTTAAAACTAACTTATGTATGGATGTACAACCATGCTATTTGCATTTTGTCTTTTATATTTACAGAACAATAAAAACCCTACAGACTATATATAATTTGAGTACAAAAATAATATCATTTATACTAGTTTCTTATTAAAATTTACATGGACTTCTACGCGATACATTTGGGTATCCTGAGCATAGCAATCAAATTAAAGATATTACATATACGATGCCCGCGAGTAATGGGAGTTTTTTAACCACACATTCCTTAGGTCATTATATGAACCCCAGGCAAATCCGGCTTAGTTTTGAAGATATATTATACATTTTCATCAAAGTGCAAAAGCTACTACTCACAAAAATCAATCTTTAAATTTGAATGTACAAAAATTTACTAAAGGGTGAAAATTGAAAAAAGTGTACATAAAAAATATTTGTATTTATTTTTGGGCTTATCTTACTCAGAATCGTTACATTCGATAAACATTCGAACCTCATACAAGAAAGTGTCCATATAAAAATGTAACGAAACTGAGATGGAGGTTTGAACACTTTTATGTACACTTTTTTTGATTTTAACCCTAAAATAGTTTTTTTTTCTTAATTTGACTTGGATCATATGACATTTTTTACTCCGAATGGCCTCAGGAATATGTGGTAAAAATCTTTCGCATTCCTCGGGGGCACCATGTATTGAACAACTACCTAACGAAAATAATATTTTTTAAGCAAAAAGCTTTATATTATAATTAAAATTCAAATAAATTTCATTTAAATACTGAATTTTGATCGATTGACACGAATAATGTTAGTTTTTTTCCTTACATGGCTAAAAATAAAAGGCTTATAAATTTTTTGGTCCCATTATACTTTGCTCCTTTTAATTTTAATTTTGGATTCAGTTCTGGCTGTCAGCACATTCGTTTGCCTCGATCACCTGAAAAAAAAGGTAAAATGTATAAAAACCCATATTAACTATTAACTTGACCAATACCTTTGTACCGCACCTGAGGTATGCGAACGGCGAGACGAGGGGGGGGACGGGGGACGCCGGAATGACGAATGTAATACGCTTGTACTCATCAACTCACCCGTTTGACCTTCTTCCCGTTGACGGACCAGAAGGTAGTCCTCACTGTGGTCGGCTTGCCCGTCCGGGAATCGAAAACGCGACAGCTGTCGAACGGCGGGCAGTACAGGTGCAGGGAGACCGCGCTGTCGGCATGCGAAGGGTTCTCCATCCGGTGGAGGCCTAGGGCATCTGGTGAAGAAGAGCGTTACTTAGTTAACAAGCTGTAAACCAACAAAAAAACTATCTCAAGAGCATGTCGGACCATATTCAGTGTAGGGTTCCGGAGCCGTTATAGCTAGTTTCTCGTCAGTTGAGGTCACGCACACTATAATACTGTCATGTAATGACAACGGGATTTTGAAATTAGTGTTCTTATATTGTACCGATAGCAAGTTCAACAGTAAAAAAAAATTGTAAGATAGACCAAAAACTTTGTAACTGTTTTCATGGACTTCAAACAAAACAGAAAATAAAAGATTTTGACTCATTTTATTTCAATAACTTGCTTGTATGAATAAATAAAGGTCAGATATGTGTAGCTATATGAGTATAATATTAATCCTAGAAACCAAAGAAATAGAAGAAAGATACCAGATAACCGAAACTAGGATCGGTGATTTAACCGAAAACCATAACATTGTAATCAATCTTAAGGAATCAGATGAAGATATGTAAAGGTGCGTCCACACTTGTATCATTTGCTCGTATCCGATCACCGTGCCGTAGCATGACTGCGTATCGCGCTGCTTGGACACTTACTGTTGGCGCGCCGATAATGCCGCACTCTTCCGATACAAGTGTGTGATACGCGTATCGGCGCAACGTCCAAACGCGTGATCGTGACACGCGATCATGCTACGCGACGATGATCTGATACGGGCAAATGATACAAATGTGGACGCACCTTCAAGTGACGATAGTTTATAAAGCATTTTTTTAAATATTTTTTACTGTTTTTAATACCTATTAAAAATATAATTAAGCATTTTTGTTTACATTCACTCACTCATTTCATTCATTCACTTTTTTATTTTTTTGCAATCAGTACGTCGTGTAGCTGTGTGTGTAATCATTCACCTCAACTCTCGTGGAACTACCTATACAACAAAATAATAGACTAAAGATGAAAAAAATACGATATGAATTGTTGTTTTTGGTAATCATATATTTAGTCGTAACAGCGCTAGTTTCCTTGTAATAAATATCATTGCCCATCAGAACCTATTTCTGATCCATTGCAATGACAAACAGTGCCACTGTTAAAGTGCAAAGAGTTTGTATTAAGTAGTTAGGGTCTCTTTAAAATTACACTTATTCCATTTTATTTTTCATAACATTCAGCGGCTTAGATACCGTTGAAGTCAATAGATATTTAACTCAGCTTCTCTACCGTTAGAGACTAACTCGGATTGTAAATGTAAATGGCGCCACCCATCACAATTGTGGCCCATAATGATCGATCTTTATTGAAAATCTTATCATTATCGTGAAACCATTCAGTTCACTTTTCGAGTAACCCTTTAGCACGTCACCTTGATCATCAAAGCAGCTGTCTAAGGGTGTCAGACATTCCGTTGTCTGCAGTCTCTATTAAAAGAGCTATACTCAAAATGAACAAGTTCCTCTTACCGTTAATATAACAAACATCGTTCAGTTCCAGCCTAGCCCGTCCGGTCTCCTTCATATCTCCCGCGTCATATCCGTCGTCCTCGCACTGGCAGCCATTTTGGTCATCGTCCATTTTGTCGCAGCAGCTCTTGGTCCGTAGCTTCTTCAACACTGCCGGCTGGACGTTATCGGGCCAATTGTATCTGTAAAAAAAAACAAATTCAAATAGTTTATTCTGTAAGTAGGCCACAAGGGCAATTTTACAAGTTTGACTCTACAGAATTTCCTAAGAGGAGACCACTGTTGAGAAGAAAGCCGAAACAAAAAAATAAAATAAAAATAAAAATCTGTTTATTACCAAAACCACAACTTATCTTAGACAGTAACTTACAACAAAGTCAACAGTCAGTTATTTTTTTAGAGTAATTCTTAACTATTACATTAGTTCTTAGCCAATCCTGAATATATCTTTCTGAGTATAAACAAAAGCTTTTAGAAATTGATAAGTGAGTTGAGTCATCTGAATAGGGCAAGGTAAAATGTAGTAAGGCAAAACGAGGAATTCCCGGTACTGGCTTATTAAAATTTCCCGGGAGTGCACGCTCTACCTGACCAAGCAATTGAGTGGTTGAAAATGAACGCCGTAATTACTTGGAGATTTGTAATGTCAAATAATGCCTCTACCTTAGTCTCATCGCTATTTAGGTTTTTTTATCAATTCATAAACTGACCGCCGATTGAACCCCAGTATCGCGTATGGTAAGTGACTAGGGAGCAAGAATGTAGCTCGCTGGTCCAGCCACAGCCTATTCACTCCTGCCTTGATGAGACCCGAAATATAATTGCACTCCAACAAGAGAAACAGTGCAGTAGAGCCTTTACACAAACTATGGTACACAATATGCGGTCTTATCGCTACAGAGCGATCTCTATCAGACAACCTTTGGTTAGCGGCGATGATAAAATAGTAAATAAAAATATGGTAAAATATGCCACGCAGTTAACCCTTTCAACGCTAGAAACACTAAATAAAAAAAAATATGTTAATAGAAAATACGAATTATCTTATATAATAATAAAATAATTATGTGCTTTCTACATAACTAACTATAATTTTTACAATTAAATAAACAATAAATATTAACTGAAAATAATTAAAATTGGATTTATATAATCATTAAATAATAATAATAACTAAAAGGAATCAGATATATACAAACAAATTAATTAATAAAACGCTATCCCTTAAAAATAATAATACATGCTCGCATATATAATATAACGAATATTGCGAGCGTACTTGAAGTAAGACGACACAATGTGCTTTATATCTTTGTTTCTTAGTTGACGATAAGAGGTGCGCTCACGCAGCGCGTTTCTAAGCGACACTACTCATTTCTACCCACTTTTTGTTTATTGTTTAGTGTTAAGAACTTATTGTTACTAATGTTACTATTTGTTGGTGTATTTTTGAATGATGCGACAATAGGGGGGCAAACGAGCAGACGGGTCGCCTGATGGTAAGCGATTACCGTCGCCTATAGACACTTGCATCACCAGAGGAGTCACAAGTGCGTTGCCGGCCTTGATTGTAAGTTATATAAGTTTTCTCATATAAGTGAATTGTTATTCTTTTGAGAAATTAAATAATCTTTGAACATATATATCCCGTTAAAGTTCCCCGTGACGTCACGCCGTGCGATGGTTTTTCGCACGGCGTGACGCCATGCGCCCCCACTCCCAAACTCTGACTCGCTTTATCTGTCTTTGTTTGTTTGATTGACAAAAGAAAAAATACGTGTCCAATATTTTTTGATAATCTATCTGACGGAGTAATTAGAATAGTATTTTTTTTATTAAACCTTATTAAAGGTTGTCTGGAAAAAATCGCTCTGTAGCGATAAAACCGCCTATTATATACCGTCCTATGTGGTAAGGTTCTATCTACGGTACTGTTTCTCTTATTGGAGGGCAATTATATTTTAGATCTCTTCAAGGCAGGAGTGAATCGCTGAACCGAGCTACGTCCTTGATCCTGAAGTCACTCATCATCAGGTGATGGGGTCAATCGCTGGTCAGTTTGTAAATAAAAAAAATGATAAAGAATTATAGCATAGTATCAAAGACCATTAAAACAAGAGGACTGACAGTTGCCATACTTTGAATCGTGTTCCGATCGCAAGGAGATACTCTGGCAAAAACTAGATGGCGCTTTAAAACTAAATATTTAACAATGTTATAGTTGAATCAAGAAACATAGTGTTGTAGCAATTAGTTCGCAAATAGCTAATAATAAATAAATCGTAACATTTTAAATCTGTGTCACGCTTGCAAAGTTGAATAGTTTTAAAAGAATATTCTGGGGAACGGCTTTTTGTATGGAGATGGTCAGTCCTCTTGTTTTAATGGTCCTTGATAGTATTAAATAATTTACTAGGCTCGCAACTTCGTTAGCGGAGGAAGAAAAAGTCTTAATACTCTTTTTTTGTTTCAGCTTAGTCGGGTAAAAAGTATACTATAACCATCGGTGGATGGCCAGCTACCTCTGTGTACAGTTTTGCTTATTTTTTTGAAAATATCTTCAATATACCGATATTTAATTTTTACAACTTTAAAGGAATATATTTAATTGCTACAGGAAAGTACCCTTTTTTAGAACCTGACTTGGAACCGGATAGGCCTCTTTACCAATAATCGGATTCAGTACAGATTATTTAGTGAGATTTTTGTCAAATCCAGTATATGAAACAGGCTGGTTTTCAGATATGTGTTTTTTGCCTAGTTGACCTATTCAGCGCCTAACGCGGACACATATTTGTTTAAAATTTCCTCGATAGAAAAGAAATCCGAAAACGCGTCTTCATATTCCGTTTTTTGTCTAATTACAGACTAGTAAACGGCTAAATTGTGTAAAAATGACATACTCCCCTTTATCTTTTATGTCACTAACTTAAATGTTATTAAAACTTAATAATACCTATCTTAGATTTCACTGTACCTACTTTTACATTTGGCGCTTACGCCGAAAAACCCCAAGCATGTAGTGTATTAGCTTTAATGCGCGCGAGCAATAAATGCGTCCCTTATTACAAATTACGCCTATTGGCCGGCTCGGCGTTCGGGGCGTGGATTTTCCTTGACAATGCAGGCCCTTAAGAGTTGGGGTGGAACGTAGTGCGCAAGGCACAAAAACTGCGGAGGTTAGAAAAGTACCCGCATGTCTCAAGAAAGTTCCAATTTCAAGTGTCGGGTAACCGACCGTTGACCGGCACTATCTCGTATTATCGTCGCTTGCGCGTCAAGAAATGGAAAACTACTTATCGTAAACGATAAATTAAAGGTTTTCTTATTTTTAGACACAAGGGCTGTATGAGATGCACTAAAGGCCTTGACATAAGTGCCCGGTGACACGCTCAATCTCACTTGCACACATTCCAATTGGAATGTTGACTGAAGTCAAATAAAATAAAAAAAACCGGCCAAGTTCGAGTCAGACTCGCGCACCGAGGGTTCCTTACAAATTTTTACTTACCCTAACTTTATTACCCGGTACCGATTGAGTTGAGTTTGCACCTGATATCTATAGCTTTGCATACAAATCAGGTGCAAACTTAATGCAACCGGTTTGCTCAAATAGGTTTTTTACGAATAAAAAAAATTAGCTAGTTTTTCACATTTTCCTTAATAAAACAAAAACTAATTACAATGAAAATTATTATTATTAAGCCCTTTCATATGATACTCCATTTGACCCAGTAGCTAGACTAAATTTTTACCCCCCTCATATTCGTCGTTTTTTTAGAAAATAAAAAAATATTTTTAAATATTTCCGATGCAATACATGTGGGCTGACCATGTTTATAAATATTCCAAATTTCAAATAGTTAGCATAAGTTGTTTTAGAGATATGGCGTTTTAATAGTCGGACAGACAAACAGACAGACAGACAGACAGACAGAGTCGCACCATAAGGGTTCCTTTTGTACTTTTTTGGTACGGAACCCTAAAAATGATGCGAAATGGTAGTTTCTATGACAGAAATCCTAGATAAATTAATTGCGTGCGATACCTTATGTGTAGCTTGTTTTATGAGCCTTTAAAGTTGGGTTGGCAAGTCCATTTCAAAATAATGAAAATATTAATCTATACTATAATATACTATTATAATATTATAAATGTGAAAGTGTGTCTGTCTGTCTGTCTGTTATCTCTTCAAGCTTAAATCGATGAACCGATTGGTATGCAGATAGTTTGAGTGAGGGGAAGGACATAGGCTACTTTTTTTCCCGAAATATACCCTTATCCGCGATAAATGAATTTAAGGCGGACGAAGTCGCGGGCAGAAGGTAGTACTATTATAAAGTTGTAAAATTTAATGAAATGTTTGTATGTGTCGTTGTAGCTTCATCACGCCAAATCGGCTAAACGCATTTCAATTATTTTTGGTACACGGGTAGCTATATATCTCCGGATGGTTATAGGATACTTTTTACCCGACTACGCTGAAGAAAAAAGAGGGGTTTTGACTTTTTCTCCTCTGCGAACGAAGTTGCGGGCTACTAATATAAATCAAGATATTTTTCTTAATTCCTTATGTTTTACGTATTAGAATTATCAGATTTAGTAGTAATAAACGCTCAAAACGATTTATATAAATAAATTCAACTTTATAAGCCTACACATGTACTCAACACATTATGAAACCAAGTATTTAGATTTGTACTTATTTGAAAAAAAAACACTGTTCTATTTAAACCAAGGTCCGTTATCGCTGCTAATTTAAATTTAAATATTACCACAAGTAAAAAAAAGGGTATTTATACAGAATTTTGAAATAAGCTCAATAAAATATAAAAATACATACGAAATAAATACCGGTTATATTATATGGAAAGAATACCGGTGTTCAGTACCTTATTTAAAGTACCTAGACTGTTCCATTTACTCCCCAACATGCCCTATTGTGACGTCATCGCGACAAATGTTCGGGGTCTAATTATGACTTTTATTTCCGCGCGAACCAAGTTGCGAGCACCTTCTAGTAATAAATAAATAACATAATGACGAACTAGCGTTATCATTATCTATAGTCCAGTGACACAATCGGGAATGAACCGGTTGAGGGGTAAGCGGGCCGTTGTTTGTGTCCCACAGACGAACGAGCCAGTGCAATAGGTTATCGTCTGTCTGTTTTTGTTGTCTTTCATTCGATCTTATTCGAGAACCAACTAGCCTTTTGACGCGCCCGAGGCAATGATATATAATATAAACAAAAGAAATTAAAAAAATTAAAAACCCCCGACTTGTTCCACTAAAAGCTGAATATCTTGGAGATGAGTGCTCCGATTTTCATCAAACCTAGCTGAGAACACTCGGGATAAAATTATCTGTGACAAAAAAAAACGCACTCAAATCGGTCCATCCGTATGGGCGCTACGATGCCACAGACAGATACACAGATACACAGAGTCACAGACACGTTAAACTTATAACAACCCTCTTTTTTTTCGGGGTTAAAAAGAGGTAGATAGGTTACCTACACGATAATCCAAGTAACATTGGCAAGGCTTTCGCACACATAAATCTGATAATATTGCAATAACACACTAATTATAAATGCTTTCAGAGTAATTTGTGCAAAATCTCATTGTGCATGATAGGCATTTTTGTTTATTTGACGCATAATCCAATATAACAAAGTTCTGTGTGCGCGAGACTGAGTTACGGTTTGCCAATTGGCGTAGTTTTGGTGTGCCATTTTCGGAGCCCGTATAACCTATCCACCTCTTTTTATGTTATATCATTGGTCCGAGGCCGTCTAACTTGCTGAACCAATGGCCCAGGCTCGTTCAGTCCGTTTCTTAAATTGGCCTTCTTCTATTCTAACGAACGACGACACGTTTGGCTCAGTGGATTGCACATCGGCCTACGAAGCTGGCGGTCCCGTGTTTGAATCTCGGCCAAGGCAAGTGTTTGTGTGATGAGCACGAATGTTTGTTCCTGGATCTTGGATGTTGTCTATGTATTTATGTATTATAATTATTATGCATATCGTCGCCTAGTACCCATAGTACAAGCTATGCTTAGTCTGGGACTAGGTCGATTCGTGTAAGGAAATGACAATGTCGGGAGAAGACCATTTTGAGGACAGTCAGACAATTTAGGAAACAGAAAGTTTCTTATTCAAATCGATAGAAAAAATGAGGAACTGTAGACGTAATTACATTGAAATAATACTGGTATATTACACCTGAGACCTGTCCTCCTCAACAAATGCCAAAGAGCATCTGCACGAAATGAAAGCGGCCATGCCGGATCTCTTTGATACCCATAATGATTGATAGTCATAATGTATAATGTTAGCCCTGAAATAATTTGTCAACACACTGAAACCCTTTTGGCGACTAAGTACTATCAGGAAAAATTACTAAGTAAAAAATGACGAATTTATAAAATTAAATTGTCGACGTTTTTTTATGCCAAGATATCAAATGACGATATTTCAAGATGTCAAGATGTAAAAGTCTATGAGCCAGAAAGTATAAATATAGAAATGTCAATATATTATTTAGTCAAGATGTAAAAATGCCTATAATGTAAAAATGTCAACAATCCCTTTCCGAACGTGCTAAATGATATTAATAATTTTCTTTTCGGTACTTATTTGTTTCGAGTAGTGGTGGGAGAAAACGGCACCCTTATAGTTTTGTCATGTCCGTCCGTTCGTCCGTCCACCCGTCTGTCCGTCCGTCCGTATGTCACAGGCATTGTACTCAAAAACTATAAGATTAATATTGAAAAATATATTTCTAGGACTCCATACATTATATCCGAAACTGAAAAAAAAATGTTTTTCAGCAAATATCAAATGTGTGGCACATCTTTCGGCAATATTTTTAAAATTATGTGAAGGCGTCTAATTTTTTTTTTGATTTAGTAGATATTTTCGGAAATAATTGCTTCAAAAGTAGCATGTCCGCCCCCTCTATTTTCTAAACGGTACGTCCTAAAAATATAAAAAAAAAATGACACAGACATACAACTCAGTAAGACTTTTAACGGAAATTGTTTTCAACATGATCGGATACACCGTTTTTGAGTTATTGCCGAAAAACGGCACTTCTCAACAAAAGGACGTAAGTGCCATGGAGAATTGGAGATACGCTCTTTTGCTAGTGCAGTTGCACTTTGTCATAATATGGTATTTTTTCATCTGTAGGGCATTTTTTTCGTATGAATGGCTGCGGAACCCCACACTGAGCATGGTTCGACATGCCCTTGGCCGGTTTTTAGGGTACCGTACCCAAAGGGTAAAACGGGACTCTATTACTAATACATCATTGTCTGTCTGTTGTCAATACTCAATCTTAGACTTTTTTAAATGTCAGCAATGTTATACTTAGTCAATAATCATCTCAGATATTTTCAAATATCGGCATTTCTATACTAAGGCAATGCTCATCTTGGACTTTTTTAAATATCGGCATTTTTATCCTTAGTTAATAATCCGTCTCTCCAATTTTCTTTCTTGACAGTATCATGTTATAGTCATTTTTATACGTAGTGACTTTTCCCGATAGTCCTTAATCGCCAAAAGGATACAACACTTCACTGCTCAAAGAATCTGGGAATTCCTAGACTCAACGGGCCTCAGTAGTGAATTCTAATTAAGGGCTGCCACAATAGATCAAGTCTGGTCGAAACCGCATACGCCTCCTCCTTGTGTCGTGTTCCTCATTGCTGAGGGTCGTGACCTCCACGAGTTATTTTCTGGACTATCGCTTTCCACTTGTTCCGATCTTCGGCAGTGTGTAATGCCTCGTGAACTTTTGTCTTGGTGTTGTCATGGATCTGGTCTGTCCAGCGGCATACAGAAGGCCCACAAATCAACAATAATAATTATAGTGTGGATAGTGGATATTAAGACGTACCTGACTTCCTCAAGACTGCCGGAGATAACCTTCATGAAGCAGTGCGAGTCCGCGTGGTCGTGGATGGGGGAGGCGTGGCCAGCTCCCCAGCAGAGGATCATGATGTTGAACGCGCCGTTGCCAGAATCTACCAAGTTGCGAGTGTAACTGGAAAAGGAAGGTGAAAGTTAAAACCACTACACCGCCACAGATGTTTTTAGAGTTCAAGGACAAACGGATAATATGGAAAGGAACGTGTGGCGGTATCAAGCTGAAACTAATATCAAATACTCAAGTTAGCAATCCCTTGAAGTTGCAGTGCAGTAGGTATAGCGCGAGGAGAGCTGTTTAAGAGGATATACTAGCAAATCGCCTTTTGGAAATTAGGTACTTTTAAAACTATTGCTATCGCATCGCCTCGAATCCCCCGTATTACAGTGCAAAAGGGACAACTGCAGCTCGGAACGATCTGACCTACAAAAAAATTGCGAAAACTAGGTTTCGTAGTACCCTATTTCCTCTTCCAAAACTGGACTAATTTTAGTTTTTCTTTCACTTATATTATAACGAGGGCTTTGGCTATGCTTCTGTATCTGCTCTTTTGCTTTTATATTCGTTAAATTTGTTTACTGAAGGTGTGCTTATGGCGCCGGGTGGTGGCATTGTTTGCAGATTTAGAGGGCCTTTAATTCTTAAAATAAACAAATGATTAACAAAAATAAGACATAGGGGCATGGCACAGGTAAGTATAGATTATATTTATAAAAAAAATAATCGTTAAGACAATTATCCAGGGAGGAAACGGGGGATAACGTTTGTATGGAGGAACGGCCACTAGTACATCCTCTTAACAGCGCTATTGGCGGACCCGAATGACCTCTACATGAATGGAGGACAGACAGACAGACAGACAGACAACAAAGTGATAGTAATTTAGAAACAGAGGGGCTACTCTGAAATACGATATTCGGAGTTTGTATGGCGCCATCTTGCTCACTCAAATACAGTTTAGCATGAGAGCGAGAGGGATAGCGCGATACGAACTTCAAATTTCGATATTCTTAGTAACCTCAGGTACCTGTATATACGTAAGTGTATATATTTATGTATATTTGTATTATGCTCATATATATTACGAATTTTGTATAGTTTGTATACTTAGTGTATAATTTGAGTGTCAGGGTGTCACACCCTTATGTTTAATAATTTGTATAAGTTTTCAAATTCCCGCACCAATAATTTCTCTGTTTAGCCTAATGGTTGACTTGTAGATAATGCCTTTATGGAATTAAGTCCGCCATTTGTAATTTCTTGTATTGTTTAGTTTAAATAAATAACTAAATTCTATAAGGGTTTCGTTTTTGCCTTTTAAGGCCTCTTAAAACAGACTATAGGTTATTTATCCATACTTGTCCTAAATATTACCTAAACAACATTCTAACCTAAAAGTACACCTTTTTTGTCTTAAACCCCCATTTTCTCGTAAATAAACTAAAGGAATTAATATTTTTAGTGCCACATTGCCAATTTCATACATAAAATTTATTTCCTTTCGAGAAATGATGAATGAGTATTGTTTACTATTTAGGACAAGTTAGAATAAATAGCCTATACGGTTTTTAAACTTCACAAAACGTAGCATATAAGTACCAGATTTAACTCGAAACATTTATGTTTGTGACGTTTTCACAAGCACTATTAAAAATAGATTATATTATAAATACGTAATTCTCTTGCAACCATGTTTAATGATTACAACGCGATCATTATCTTTATAATCATCCGATAGATACGAGTAGGTGTACGTTAATTTTACTTCTGTGTTCAAATGGTGACAATGTTGATATTACACGCAGTGCAAAGCATGTTCTTATTACCAGTCTTTGCCTCAGAAGAGTATAAATCTACGTTACTGGACATGAAGGAATGTGTGAATCCTGACCCGAAATACGCGAATCCTCAGCCTATAAATTTGAAACTAGAATTCTATAACAACAGCGTTGGAGACACTATGGTAAAGGGTGACATCGTGTTCACAGAAGACCTCCAACACCCAGGCAAAAAGAGCTTCTATTATTACGGCTATGAGACCCCAAAAGGTATACAATGGGTATACGAAATTCAGAACATATATTGCAATACTTTCCTTGGTAAACTGATCCTGCGTACATTTAATTTGCGCTTGAGGAAAAACTGCACGATACTAAAGGGGGTTTACCATATAAATGGCGTTGATATGAACAAGCTAGATCATGCTATTCAAGGGTCCATGGCGAGAAAGTGCGGCATATGGGTGATCAAACTTGGTATACAGAATAAGACTCATACATTATCCTGTTGGGTGATAAGGTTGAATGTGACGTCTGTTAGAGGGAAGAGACTATGGAAGAATTAAGAAGCAGCTATATCACGAAACATGCTCGGTACTTTCCCGCTTTAGAGTAATAAAAAAAATATGTTTAATTAGTCCCGATTTTATTATTGAATTATATTGTTACAAATATGCACTTTATTGTAGAGTCCGATACATACTATTAATAATTAAAAGATAATGAGAAAATCCGTGTGTTTTCAGTGAGATTTTGTTGAAAACTAAGGTATAATAAGAACGAGTTGCATATTTATATGCACAAAGTAATCAAAATTTGAGGGCGTACTGTAAAATAATGAGGTTTCAATTGTGAAAACATGGAAATAACTAGGTTTTCATATGGCATCATAAAGTTTCAAGGGCTTGAACTTATGACTTTGCACGCTCTTCAGAAAACTACTGTCGGTAATCGGGTAAATATAGTTAAAATATTCAGTGCTTCTATAATTTAAGGCCGTTACATACAAAACAAGAAACTGACTCATACGAATAACTATGCAAAATTTTCGAAAAAAAAGTCTGTTTCTTAGAAATACAACGTCTAAAATCCGTTTCTGACGCTTGTTTTACCAAAATTACGAAACCGCTCTTAAGACTTTATACTTGGTGAATTTCAGTGGCGTGGAAAATCACTAAAGGTACGTCCACATTTGTATCATTTGCCCGATCAGATCTTCGTTCCATGGCATGATCGCGTGTCACGATCACGCGGTTGGACGTTGCGCCGATCCGATCGCTCGAAATCCATGTTGTATGTATATATTTGAAGTTGCACTGTTCGCAAAAAAACATTTAGCGGAATATAAATTTGTTAAAAGCGCTTGTCGAAATAACCAATTAGCCCTTCCGGAACCTAAATTCAATATGTATAAGAGTGGCCCTTATTGCCAATCTATTAAAGTCTACAATAAAATCCCTGACTTCATAAAAAAAGAGGACAGGTATAATATTTTCCGCAATAAACTTAAAAATTGGCTCATAAGTAAAGTATATTACTCATATCAGGAATTTATTACAGAGCCCACTTAATAGTTTAATTTACAGTTATATATTACTCATAATAATAAATTGACATAGACATACATATATATATACATAATTTATCAAATGATGTTGTAGTAAATAGTTGATAATAAGTATGCTTAGATATAGGAATTGACATAGTTAACAATCTGCTTGTAATGCGACTAAGTTAATCAGTTGAGTTATTGAGAAGTTCAAAATGCATGTGCATGAGTTTACCTACCCATTTAATTAATTACTTAAATCAATTTTGCAATACCCGAACAGGGTTGCACTGATACTGTATATAGTAGTAAGTATATTACCTATTATGTAATTGTAACAGTGCTAAGCAATAAACAATACAATACAATGTTGATACGCGTATCACACACTTAGATCGGACCAGCAAGGCATGATCGGCGGGCCGACAGTGAGCGTCCAAGCAGGGCGATACGCAGTCATGTGCCACGGCACGGTGATCGGATACGAGCAAATGATACAAGTGTGGACGCACCTATAGGGAAGATGCAATGTGTTTATTTTTCACAATTACCGTATTTAATCAAACGTAGAATTATCACATTTATTTAGAATGAAATTGTATTTCTTTTGTTTCGGTCAGTTTTTGAAGCTAAGACAATGCACTACACTATATTTCCGATACTGATAGTTTCCGGTATTGTATGGCGGGCCTTATGATGTTAAGAGAAGACAAATATACTTTGGAAACACTTTCAATCGGAATCTTATAATTGAACTAAAAGAACGAAAAAATACCGGTTATTTTGTATGAAGAGAATACCGGTTGCTGACCCCTGGTATGGGGCGTTTTAACGCGCAGCCGTTATGCCTGACACTCTCGGTTTTAACATTACTGTTTAATTTTCAATGGGTATCATAAGTACGTTTCGTAGTATTTCTATCATTGGAAAAAATAATGCATAATCCATACTAATTTTATAAATGCGAAAGTGTGTCTGTCTGTCTGTCTGTTACCTCTTCACGCTTAAACCGCTGAACCGATTTGGATGGAATTTGGTATGGAGATAGTTTGAGTCCCAGGGAAGGACATAAGCTACTTTTTATCCCGAAAAAATACCCTTATCCGTGATAAACGAATTTAAGGCGGACGAAGTCGCGGGCAGAAGCTAGTTCTTTATAGTTTCGTACAGTGAACCAAATAAGAGGTAGACATTTAAATGTTATTCCATTTAATTTTTACAGTTTTTAAACCAGACGCAGTCTGTATCGGCGTATCTGTCTGTCTATGTGTATCTATGTGTCTGAGTTTGTGTATCTAAGTGTCTGTCTAGCTCTTGAACTTATGCAATCATGAACGTGTAAAGCAAATGGATTTTGTGATTTTATAATAGTATATATATATAGTATGTCAGTTTGACCATGATCCTCGGCCATGTTGTCATGATTCCTTATGACACGACACAAAAGAAAGATAATATTCCCTCCTATCTATGTTTCCTTGGTAGCAAGTTATCGAATGAAGGTTTAATTTATAAGTACCTAACCAGGCCCCCAGAAGATAAGAAATTTTGCTGATATGATTATATTGGTTTCAGTTCGATGTTTTGACAAAAAATCTTTAGATATGATACGGTAAACGCATGCGTGTGTTATAGTATCTTATAAATAAGCAAATGATCAGAGCTCGAAAAAAACCCTTCTGCTAAATATCATACGTCAGATTGCGGAGTATCAAAGAATTCGAGATACGTACAAAATTACAAACCCACATAGGTACCATACATGCTCTTGAAACAAAACCCTCCTTATGATGCAGTCGGGTAAAGAAAACGTTGAGATTAATATCCGTCTCGATCTTTAAAGAACATCTCAAAGATCATTATCAGTCCGTTCCATAGCTCCTCGACTTGTTTTACTGGTCCTATGGACCTATGGACTGTATGGTTGAGTAATATTAGTACAATTATTCAACTTATCAAATAGTTATATGTATGTAGTATTTATCCTATTTATTGTGTTTGTTTAAGAGTCCCCCACAAGCTCGGCCGAATTTCACCTTCCCACACAAACGGAGTTTCGTTCTCATTTTAAAACTACGTGTTGCATTGTAACAAAACTTTGCATATACAATGACATGAGGTATATCTAGGCCTGTAATTAGTTTATATGGCTCCAGTTTATAAAATAAACGAAATACGGCAAAAACAAGATTTGTATGAAAAGCTATGGTATATGAAGCTATATAAACTAATTACAGGCCTGCATATACCTGAAGTTATTCTAAGTACAAAGTTTCAGAGCAAACTAGCTGATCGTTTTAAAATGAGAGCGTAACTACGTTTGTATGGATAACCGACCTTGCTGGGGACTCTTAATATACCTATATGTAAAATACTTCAATTACAAACTGCTTTGCGCCACCTACTTATACGTACAGTTTCTTTTTCTCAACGTCTCCCACTACTGAAAGGTTGTCTGGGAGAGATCAACAGGTGGTCTTATCGCTGTTTAGCGATAAGACCACCTGTTGTTTATAGCTCTCCTTGAATGTATTGTTTTCTGTACTCTGATTTGTGATGTGAGCAAATAAAGAGTTATTGTATTGTATTGTTATACTTGTTTATATAAAGATGTAGTGAAAATGTTTTGGCATACGGGAAAACTGGGATACTCATATGCTACGGATGCAAAAATATTGAAGTATATTGTATGATTTATCGTGAAAACGTTAGAAAATTCGCTAAAAGATTAGATAATCTTGAAGGTCAGCGATCAGGCGATTGAAAATAACATCCGATACGCACAATATTAATAGTTTTAACTATGATTTTATCATTCAACTAGATGTTTCCAGGCTATTGCGTCAAAACAGGGCTCGTAACCGGTATTTATAAATCTTTATTATTGTTATTCTATTTAATTCTATTCTATTCTATTCTACAAATATCTTTGGAAACACCTGATTCAAGTTATAGAATTTTTATAAAATATACGAAAATCTCGTAACTGAACGAAAATAACGAAAAAAGTACCGGTTATTTTGTATGAAGAAAATACCAGTTTCCGAGCCCTGCGTCAAAAGAAGAATTGGCGAGAATCTTTAGAAATATCTTCTCGCCAGGTATCATATTTATGAATGCTTATTGTAGATAGGGGAGACCGGGTAAGGCTGTCTGAAGGGTCGGTTGTCACAGCGGCCATAATGGACTATGAACCGGAGTCAAAAGAGTGCCAGAGCCTGGCGGAGGTTCAAGTGGAAATGGGCTGGCCACGTAAACGTGCGTCCACACTTGTATCATTTGCTCGTATCCGATCACCGTGCCTTGGCATGACTGCGTATCGCGCTGCTTGGACGCTCACTATCGGCGCGCCGATCATGCCGCACTCGTCCGATATAAGTGTATGATACGCGTAGCAACGTGGATTTCGAATTTCGAGCTATCGGATCGGCGCAACGTCCAAACACGTGATCGTGACACGCGATCATGCCACGCGACGATGATCTGATACGGGCAAATGATACAAATGTGGGCGCACCTTAAAGGGATTTGATTTTAAGGACTCACCGAAAACGGTCGAACTTCGCATACTTCTTCCAATCCTTAGGGTTGGACTTGTAACCCAGCATTAGCTTCTGCACATCCTGGACGTTTACATGGTCATGGGAGAAGATGGCATGGAGTTCTTCCACCAGCTTCTCGAGGCCTGTGATCTCTCTGTGGAAAGATAATATAGTCTATCATACTGGAAGGTAATCACAATTTTGTTCCCGGAGCAGAATAAGACATAACCCTATTTTTACTTCAGCGTAGGCGGGTAAAAAAAACCCTGTAACAATTTACAGATGCCCAGCTACCCGTGTACCAAAAATAGTTGAAATCCTTTTTCTTTTATAGTGGGCAAACGAGCAGACGGATCGCCTGATGGTAAGCGATCTCCGTCGCCCATAGATACCTGCAACACCAGAGGAGTCACAAGTGCGTTGCCGGCCTTTCAGGTTGGAGTACTCTTTGTTCTTGAAGGTTTGAAAATACTGCCAGCGATAATTTTACCCCACAGTTGAGTCGTGCATGGCTGGAAATTTCTAGCAAAATGGACAGTTGTGGACTTCCGACCATCTAAGTGGTGAGGATGGAAATATTGTCGCGTAGGACGATGTCGGAAAGATGTAGCAGGGATCAATCCGAACTAGTCCTCGGAGCACTCCTGTTATATATAAGCCATAGAAAATGCAGAGCGAGGCTACATCTCTACGCAGTGCCAAGGAGTCAAGCTGATCTAAAATGCGCTGCCAACCGACGATACGAATCGCTCTCCGTTGAATGCGGTCTAGAGGCTGCAGATGGTACTGGCCATTTTAATAACTAATTTGTAAAAAATATTGACTTTGATGATGGGACAGCTAGAAGAAAGTTTTGAGCGGACCTTGCTGAAAGAAGATAATTAAAAGGATCTTTGAGATAGCGGGGAGTTGCAGGGTGAAAAAGTATAATATAGAGAAGAGAAAGAGTGTGAGTGTTATGATTATGACGAAGACGGATATGGAGCCACTGGAGTTGTGGCAGGCTATCCCAACGTGGTCAAGGCCGTGTGATAAATATACCGAAGTGTCTCCTAGGGGACACAAATGCTAGTCGGCTGCCACGCTTCGCTACACACGGACGGCTCTGCCTACAATTAACGTTTCCCGCGCAAACGACTTTCGCACGCAGCCTGTATAATATAATAAAAAAAAATGTTGATATAAAATAAATTAAGTTAAATCAGTACCTACAGCTTGTTTATTTTTTATTTACCTACATACCTAATATTAATTACATATAGTTAAATACATACAAATTCAATCAGTTGTTTCTTTTGAGGAATCACCTTGACACCTGAATACTTAAAATACCAAAAAGCTAACATAACAGAGGCAACCCTAGCGCACATTTCAATGACCTTGCATCACCCGCGTCCAATAGGAGCGGTAGGCATCGATAGCGGTGAGAACGCTTTTCGTCCATACAACTTGTGCATCTCTTACATATTAACTTGTATATAATCTGTGACATAGTCATACTTGCGTATTTACCTAAGTCGTTTACTAGTATGCACGTGACTGCAGTGTTCCCGTGAATGAAAAATTCGGCGATTTTGTCGTCTTCTCACTGGTTTGGACGCCATACTCTTTTCTGGATAATTAAATCGCGTGTATCAATAGAAATACCGGATGCTCTTGCCTAATACATTAAGAACTACGGCCGTATAACACTGAATTTGAGGATATTTAGATGAAGAAATGCCCAGTCGCATTGTTTGCCAAACTATTTTGTGACATCTGACAAGTTTAACTGATAGATAAGCATAAAGAATTATCATTAGTTCTTTATGTTTATATATCAGTTACCGATGCTTTTAGACTCAAAGGGCGTAAACAGGCGTAAACTTCACACAAATCAATGGTGGATACGACCTTAGAATCCAATGGTACCTATCGATATTGTCGTTTGCATAGAGTTTGGTAGTAAAATAAAATGGACTTGAAAACAATAAATAAAAAAAACAAAGGGAATTGAGTCTGTGCGGAAAGAGAAGAGTCGTGGGTCGTGGCAGAAACAGGAACTAACATTATGAAATTTTATATGGCAATCGAACCTGACAACACCTGTCTTATAAAAAATAACTAACTTTACTGTCGTTTATATGTCATTGTGTATTTTTATATGTATACAAAAACCGCAAGGTTTGGTTTATATATACAATAACGTCAAAACGTGGTAAAACCTTGCATAGTTCGACAAGGGAAATTATATTTAATATTATTCGATGTTGTCAGCGGAAAAAAGCCGCACTATCGACTTTCAAAAAGCCACAGAACGTGTGTCCGCTATGACGGGTGTATATATACTATCCATACTTCCATACTGTCCATACTTCCATACTATCCATACTAATATTATAAATGGAAAAGTGTGTCTCTCTGTCTGTCTGTCTGTTACCTCTTCACGCTTAAACCGCTGAACCGATTTGGATGCAATTTGGTATGGAGATAGTTTGAGTCCCGGGGAAAGACATAGGCTACTTTTTATCCCGGAAAAATACCCTTATCCGCGATAAACGAATTTAAGGCGGTCGAAGTCTCGGGCAGAAGCTAGTAAGAAATAAGTGTAGAACTTACTGGTCAATCTTGATCGGTCGCTCAATAGGCAGAACCTCCATGTCTGCGCACTGAGATACTCTCATCTTGCAGTTCGCGTTTTCCACGTCCATCGCTTATATAATGAGCAATCTGGAACAAAATTAAATGAAAGTGGGTAAGGTCGCGGACATTTCAACCACCGATACTTTTCTCTTACGAAATATTTGCAAATTTGATGACAAATGTAGGGCATTGTATGTACCTAAAGTTCAAATGTGGCTGTGCTTAATTTCTATTCTGAGTGTAATGTTAGTTTTAATCTTAGTTTTAAGGCATTTGCTATACCCTTTCAAGGTCCATGTGATATCCATATATTTTTTAAGAACTTGTTACCATGGTGCAATAAACGTTATGATTATGATTAACTCTATGTCTTATTTTAGCCAGATCCTGCGAAACAGCTGAACAGATTTCGGTACTTTTGGACACTTACAAGGATAGCTGAATAAGTAAAAATGGTTTTAGGATACTTTTTACCCAACTATGCTAAAGAAAAAAGTTTCTGTCAAAAATTTCAATAGGCTTGTGTCCTAAAAAAATTATAATTATTCCGTCAGATTATCAGAAAATATTGGACACGTATTTTTTCTTTTGTCAATTAAACAAAAAATAATGAATATATAGTCCGTTAAAGTTCCCCGTGACCACACGCCGTGCGACCGTTTTTCGCACGGCGTGACGTCATGCTACCCCACTCAAACTTTGACGCGCTTTATCTTTGTCTCTTGTTATTTGATTGACGAAAGAAAAAATACGTGTTCAATATTTTTTGATAATTTAACTGACGGACAAAACAGTTTTTTTTTACCCAGGAAACTACCCTATTCTATATGTATTATTAAATAAGAGCTGATTATTTTCGAATGCACTTTTCTTAATACATCCGTCAAGTACTCTATCTAAATTTCGGTAATATGGCCTCATTTTATTACAGAGATCCTGTGACCACCTTCCGGCTTCATCATCAGATGCAGCCAAGAAGCTTGGGATCCCTTTCAAGGTGAGGCGGTACTTCACACTTCAAATCAGTTCCTTTTTATGAACTGTCAAAACGGTCAGAAAGTATGAAGTTTGAAAGGAAAAAAGGTTTATGACGTCATAATTCTATAGGGTCAAATTGCCTTCTTATTTTTTATATTTGGTCATTTTAAAATCGCCAAAAGCTTAAAAAGACATACCTACGTATTCATGAATATTTTCTACGTATATTCAGAAACAACATTTAACTGCAAGCGTGACATCATTTATGTTGACTACGAAAAAGTACTTAATCGTATATAGCACAACTCCGGTGCTGTATGGAGTATAGTTGCCATCTCTGGGATGGATCTGCCAAATACCAGCTGGCCACCTTTGGAAATCGGGAAATCGGGAAGTGGGTCAAATTGAACTTGTAAGATTTTGACCCACACACACATACTAATACGGCAAGCTAAGAAAAACCGGACAAAAGCATGTCGGACCATGCTCAGTATAGGGTTCCGCAGCCGTTCATACGTAAACATGCACACTACAGATAAAAAAATACACTACAGATGAAAAGTATACAACATGAAAAAGTGCACTAGCAAAAGAGCGTACCTCCACGGCACTTACGTCCTTTTACTGAGAAGCGCAATTTTTTGGCAATAACTCAAAAACGGTATATACGATCATGTTGAAAATAAATTTCGTTGAAAATATTATTAGGTTTTATCTGTGATTTTTTTCATATTTTTTAAATATAAAGATTAGAGGGGGGGGGGGGGGGGGGCACACAATTTATGCTGCTTTCGGAGAGATGATTTCATCCACACATTGATATTTTCTGAAAACAAATCAGTTTCGGTTACATGTATGGAATGCCCCCCCCCCCCCCCCCTAGAAATATATTTTTTGTTATTTAAGTGTCAAACTAAGTAGCGGCTTATAAGATACACCTATACTCCAAATTTTATCAATATACATCAGGTTGTTTTTGAGTGAAATGCCTGTGGCATACCGACGGACGGACGGACGGACATACCGAAACTATAAGGGTTCCGTTTTTACCATTTTTGCTACGGAACCCTAAAAAGCTTGTAGATTAAACAAAAGTTGGTGATAACGGATTATGACTGTTTTTCAAGAATGAAGTTGTGGCACATTCTAGTTTGTACATATAATCTTGACAAAAACAAGAATGTGTGATGCATATCGAATACCATTCTAATCTGACCTATGTACTGAACTGTTTAATGTTAGATCGATAATACTAGGGCAGTAAATATAGGAAAAATCCTTAAAAGATCATGAGATGACATAATGTGTTTGTTGAGTAAATGATTGATGTAGTGATAAGAGGCTGCTATAAATTTACAAATATTGGGGGACAATTTTACACAAACTAAGCTTGGCCTATGGTAAGCTCAATCAGACTTGTGTTATGAGTACGAACTTTTTGTTATCAGAACTGCAAACTCTTAGCTTTTCTGATTGGCTTGCTTCATCTGAATTTATTTATGTATAAAAGTATATATTATATAAATATGTATGTATCTAAGTATTTATCTTTATAGATGACTGTGTAAATTAGTTGCATCGCCCTCAATTCATCTGCTTTGCCTCAAGGTTGACTGGTAGAGAATGCCCTATGGCATTAAGTCCGCCTTTTGTACAATAAGTTTTTCTTTAGTGTAGTAAATAAAACATCCAAAAGCCAGGAACAAACATTCGTGTGCATTCAAGTGTTTTTTTTGTTTATTTTACTTTTAATAGCGAAAGAAATATGTTATTGGCATAGAAAAGGAATTTGTTTTCAATTATAGAGTAGAAATAAAAAGGTTCAAATCATAATCCAAATCAGAAAATATTTATTTGCCAAGAATAAATAAATAAATAATAAATATTACAGGACAATTTTTACACAAATCGAACTAGTCCCATGGTAAGCTCAATAAGGCTAGTGTTGTGTTAAGAATACAGTAACAAACAGGTGTCATTTTATTATTTTCATTAGTTATAAAAATGAAATATCTGTACATCGAAGATATAAAAAAAAAAACTATTGCAAGGGACTACTTGGAGGTCACTGTGAAGCGAAAAAGATTTTTTGAATGTTTGTATGTGACGTTGAGGCTTCATGACGCCAAATCGGCTAAACGGATTTCAACTAATTTTGGTTCACGGATAGGTGGGTATCTCCAGATGGTTATACATACTTCCTACCCGACTACGCTGAAGAATAAAAGAGGGGTTAAGACTTTTTCTCTTCCGCGAACGAAGTTGCTGGCGCTTTCTAGTAAGTCATAAAGTTTCAAAAAGTATCATGTATTCAGTCAATAGATAATTAGGCATGCAAATATTAATAGTCTTAATTAGTAAAACAATAATCTTATCAAAGGCTAATCCTAGAATTGGTTGTTTACATCTATCATTTGTTATTATTTATTTATTATTATTTATTATCATAAAAAAAGAATGGATGACGCATATTGAATAACATTCTGTGACCTATGTACGGAACTTTATAACGTTAATATAGGAAAAATCCTTAATAGGCCATGTCTTTGTTTTTGTCGAGTAAATGATTGATATAATGATAAGAATCTGGTAGATAAGAGTCGGGTATCAGGTACTTCACTTGATCCGGGTTCGAGAAAATAAGAAATGGAAATTTAGAGGCGAATGAACCTATGAATGACCTTTTTATCTTTTATGCCCGCAAGTTCATCAACGATTTCGACACACTTTATCATAAAGTGGCTCCTATTACACCGTTTTTAGGGCTGTAATGTAGTTCATAACACACGCGTGTTTATTGCATTACATAATTGCACTAGTGCCTTTTTAAAACAGTTTTTTAGGGTTCCGTACCCAAAGGGTAAAACGTGACCCCTAAGACTCCGCTGTCCGTCCGTCCGTCTGTCCGTCTGTCACCAGGCTGTATCTCATGAACCGTGATAGCTAGACATTTGAAATTTTCACAAATGATGTATTCCTGTTACCGCTATAACAACAAATACTAAAAACATTATAATTTTATGTCCGTCTGTCTATGTCGGTATATAAAATGATCGAACACCGCGTACAATTTGCTTAGGAGTAGGGCTCTGCTAACACTGGATTTTCATAGATGCGGCCGTTCGTAGAGGATATTTTGAACGGAAACCTCGGTGCATGAGTCCGACTCGCACCTGGTTTGTTTTTTTACGTCAGCAAATATTTTCGAGGTACTAACAAGAAACATTGCAGGTTCTTTTCATAAATCTAAAGTCGTATGTATAAATTAATATTTACTGATATAGTTTATTCCATTATTAATGTTTGGCTGATTGGCAACTTAGCCTTTGCCTTATCGCTCTTGCGCGTGCATAAACAATGCACCGGCCGCAGCGTGCCATTTTGATTTGACATTATTACAAATATATATCATATTGAGGCAACGAAATTATGACGGTTTAATGTAAAATTAAGAAATACAGGATTGCTTACCCAAGTGAGTACATATATAGCCTTGACGAGACTTTTAAGTAAGGTTGTTTTTTTTTTGCTTTTGGCTCGCAAGTGAGTTGATAAACGATGTATGAAACTCTTGTGAATTGGTTTATATATATTTCACCACATATAAATTTTGTTGGATTGGATAGTCTTTCTAAAATGATGAGTAATAAGTTACAGTCGAATAATGAAATGACCTAATAATTTAGTTAATTTAATTTTTCGAACGTGGCTTCACTTTGGTGGACCTATTTGTCGAAAAGACAGAACATTTTAATGGGATTGTGATATAGATAGAAATCAAAAGCGCAAAGAAAAATACGATTGCTCTCACACGTGGTCACACCAGGACTCGAACTCGAAATTTTAATGGGATTTCAAGCAATTTTGACGTCACGTTTCGCTCAGTGGGTTGCACAACGACCTAAGATGCTGGCGGTCCCAGGTTCGTATCCCAGCCCGGGCAAGTGTTTGTGTGATGAGCACGAATATTTGTTCCTGAGTCTTGGATATTTGCTATGTATTTAAGTATTATAATTTATCTATATATTATGTATATCTTCGCTTATAAATAGTACCCATAGTACAAGCTTTTCTTAGTTTGTGACTAGGTCGATTGGTGTAAGATTGTCCCTGATATTTATTTATTATTTACTAATTTATTTCTCAGAAGTTCGGGATATTTACCAACCGAAAAAAATACAAATCTCCAGACACTTCGATGAAAGTATGTCCAACGCCAGTGAAGCAGTTTAAAACTTGAATAATGACCCCATTATGAAGTTCGATATGTTCTTTATCTTGTTGTGACTATTGTTGAAACTAATTGTTATGACTTTATGACGAAATGTAACACAAGATTACATTATGTATACTCAGATTCAAAATTATATTTCAAAATCTGACGTTTTCGAGCGCACTTTGCTGTGAATAGGCAAGATAATAAAAAAACAACTAAGATAAATCGCATAAAATTTTAGGAGTGGGGGCTCGCTCGTGACGTAACTCCTAAGTAAAATTTGTACTTAGGAGTTATGTTACGCGACATTTTGACTGAATGTAACCTTTATTTTTCGATTATGTGAAAAAATTAAAAATACGTGGCCAATATTTTTTATTTCTACATGACGGACTAATTATTAATATTTAGTCATCATCCCCATTACTCAATTTTGGTGAAGTGTATGTATTTTCACCAATAAGATTTAGCTTAATTTCACTGGTAAATTAAATTTATTTATTTATGATCCGCTGGACAGAGAAAAAATCTAATGAAGAAGTATTAAGAACGGTAGAGGAGAAAAGATGCTTGTTAAGAACCATTGAAACCAGAAGAGGGAAGATGATAGGGCACGTGATACGACATGACGGGTTCTTTTAAAACATCATAGAAGGAAAAGTTGAAGGGGAGAGTGGAAGAGGAAGACCGAGGCGCACCTACTTTGCACAAGTAAAGGAAAAAGTAAACGTCAGGTCGTACCAAGAAGTCAAGTATCTGGCTGCAGTCAGAGAGAAGTGGCAGTTACTCCACCGACAAGAGCGTAGCTCTTAAGTGAAATGAAGATGATGAAATTAAAGTACATGTATACTATTATAAAGTTGTAAATGAAATGTCTGTAACGGACTATTTGAAGGTCACTGAATCGATTTTTTTACGTAAAGTAAGTTGCCTTTTAGTATTTACATAAGTATACCAACATACCTAACCATATTCTCGTGTTGGTAAGTGTAGCTTTTACTAAGTGTGTAACTTGTTTAACGAGTAAGTTTTCTATTTTATATTTGCTTTGGCACAGACACGAGATCTTGACGGCTATCGACATTATTTGTAGTGTTTTTATGTTAGTCAATAAACATCAAGGGCTATAACTAAGTTGAAATGCTCATTACGGATCCGTAGCATAATTTCTAAAATCAAAATTCAAGCACAAATTCCTAACGACATTTTTTTTTAAATTTAAATTTCGAATGTACAAAATTCCAAGACGTTTTGTTCATCCTTATTTCTCCTAAAAAGTAAAAAACATTCTAACCTAAAAGTATACCTTTTTTGTCTCTTCACTCCCGATTTGTCGTAAATAAAGTAACAGGAATTAATATTTTTAGTGCCACGTTGCCAATTTCATACGTTAAATTTATTTCCTTGACTTGACTGGTATTGGCATTCAACGCATATTTTAGGTTACGTATGTTAATATTTAGGACAAGTAAGGATGAATGGAGTATATGTTCTTCATTCCATTGATCTACGACGGTTAAAATGTCTAATGTACGAAATTTCTAAAATTTGTTTTATGGGTGATTTCAAACACCGCCAGTCCTTAGTCACAAATATAGAAAGAACTACGCGAACTACTAGGTTGTTTTTGTTTTTGATTTAAGTACCTAATAAATTTAAAATTATCCGCTTTTATTCGATTAGATGCAGATAAATAACCATTTAATTATAAAATCTCATTACCTACCCTAAGATTTGTCTAAGTGCTTTGTTTTTGACCCTGAAAATGTTCCGCCTGGTGTCAATTATTTTTCTGCTCTTCCACCACAAACGTATTCAAATTCAAATATTAATATAATATTATTAATATTGTAGTATCTTCTGATTTTTTCTTATATTTGGAGTCGGTTGTCCAGAAGGTGCTTCCAACCTTATATTTGAGCTCTTGGGGCAGATTGTCGAACAGTTCTTTGAATATTTGTCCCTGTTGTAAGAGACCCTTCGTGATGGCCCCCAAGGTTAAGTCCCCTTTTTCTAGAAGTGAAGCGTGCTTTTAAGGTGGCGTCATGCTAGCCAGGAGACCGTTCACTTTTAGGGCACAAAAGGTAGGAGTTGCTTGGAAAAGCCTTTGTGTGTCTCCATACCTCACGTTCCTCCACCCTGGTTGTCCAAGGCGCTGGCATTGTATGCCCTGTTCCAACAGGGGGGGTCAGCAGCAGCCATTTTGGGATCCGACTCTTTAGTGTTGGGAGTGAAGTCGTAGATAGTTTGCTCTGAGCTTGATTTTAGAGCCTCGAATACTAATTAGTTCGTCAGTTAGTTAATAAAGAAATATTGGACTCGTATTTTTTGCTTTTCCAAATTAACAAAATAAACAAAATACTAAGATAAATCGCAGTAAAGTTTCGGAGTGGGGGACTCGTGACTTTCATTGTTAGATACAAACTGCTTAGGAGTGACGTTACGCGACATTTTGACTCAAATACCGCCATTATTTTATGATCATGTAAAAAAAATACGAGTCCATTATTTTTTATTAATCTACATGATGGTCTAATTATTGAAACTTAGTCACCATCCGTGCTATTTTCCTTTATTTCTAATCTTAGGTTAGGTTTTTTACAATATGTATATAAAAAATATTAAAAGCAACATACAAGAAGCTAATACAAACTATATACACGTTATAAAAAAACCTAACATAGGGTGCCGCCGGCAGCGGTGCATGTAAAAAAAACCGGCTCCAAACCATTTATACAAATTGTAAGGGAGAGAGGTCTGGACCCACGCTCCGGGTCATTCTTGGTGCAGAGGCCCGCTGTTCAAAGGGGTAATGCCGCTAGCTTGATGGGCACCTTTGCGCCGGGAGTGACTCGGGGTGGGTTATTTGAGTAGGTTTAGTTTGTAGAGTTTAGTTTTAGCTTAGTTTAGTATTTTGTGGTTTGCTTAATTGAAAGAGTTATAAATCAGATTTTACTCATTTTAAAATTAATTATTAAAAAAAACAAAAATTTCCTTTGGTAAACTTCGGAGATAAAGGAGGGAATGGTGTTTTTTCACATTTTCCTTAATAAAACAAAATCTAATCGCAATAAAAAAAATCTTCAAAAATGTGCAGATCAAGCCCTTTCATATGATATACTACTTGACCTAGTAGCTAGACTTCAAATTTTTGCCCCCCCCCCCCCCCTCATATTCGTCGTTTGCTTAGAAAATAAAATATATATTTTTGAATATTTTCTTCGCAATACATGTGGGCTGACCATGCTTATAAATATTCTAAATTTGAAATAGATATCATTAGTAGTTTTTGAGATATGGCGCTCTAATAGTCGGGCAGACAGACAGACAGAGTCGCACCATAAGGGTTCCTTTTTTAACATTTTTGGTACGGAACCCTAAAAATCTAAATAATTGTCTGAAAAGAGGTAATAGAGCATACAAGCTTTACCTCCACCTGCACTGTACTTTTCTTTGATCATTCATCAACTACTCACCGAAACGATTCTAAAGAGCTTACATAAGTATGCCAAATTTCAGCTTTTTAATTCGAATACCATTACATACATATACAATGCCTATTTTTTTTTAAATGGTTTTGTAAATTTTTGAACCATAACTTAGATAGAAGTAAAACCAATTTTAATAGTACATTACTGCAGAGGCTGCGAAATAGGGGATTGCCGGCCGAGTAGTTATAGATCTGGGAGCGTTCAAGAATTACGTAAACGAATGTGGGGGAAGGGGGGAGTCTTGTAAAACGTTACGATGCGTTACAGGGGCGGAAGGGGGGGTTTGAACTAAGCGTTACGTAACATTGTTTTTTTTTTTAACCCTTCAGAACGGTCGCGTACAAAAAATCTCTCACGCATTTTATAACTTTTTTTCTCGAAATTTCAAATGGAATAACCATTTTAGGTAAAAATAGTCATTTGGTGGTTACGTAACTTTTTACTACGGGGTTGGGGGAGTACAGAAAAACGTTACGGCGCGTTACAGGGGGGGGGGGGAGGAGGGTAAAAATCTCAGAAAATTGCGTTACGTAATACTTGAACGCTCCCTCTAGAGATAGGAGGCTGACAATCCCTGTTCGCGTCGAGGCGATTGTATAGTGCTTTTCTCAAACATGCAATGAAATAAAAACCAATATTTTATATATAATAAATATTTTTACCCACTAAATAGCGAATTGAAGCAAAAGACGGTCGCTTTGCAGGCCATGAGAAAAATAAGTTTCTGTCAAAATAGTACATAGTTTGACAAGGGGCTAAAAAAAGCCTCCTCGCTCACTTCGTGAGCTCGTCCAAATAATCACTTCGTGTCATAATGGCTTTTAGCCACGTGTTAAACACTCTGCTTTCACTTCGACTACGAGAAAATAAAAAATACTTTACATTAAAATGGTATATTTCATGAAAAACTAAAAGTACAGATTGAGCAATTCTATCAGAAAGTTTGGCCAATCCGATCAGGTTGCTTTGTTTGTTTTTAATTAATCGTGAGGAGTATGCTCCTCACGATTAATTAAAAAGCAACCGTATGTAGCTGGCCGCAAGTTTTTTTTTTCCGTGTCATAGAAATTTGTATGTTATTATATGGCTTTCTTTTAAACCATATGGTTAATGTACTATTTTAGTCTTTTCGCGAAGCTAATATGACGTACTTTGTGAGCAGGAGAAGTGAAAATTACATTTTTGTGACAAGTTTCTATTGTTCGTTACAGAGTCGAGCATTACATTAGTGAGGGAGGAGAATTCTTTTTAACTCAGGAAGGTAGTACTGTAACGTAATGCTCAAAATCGAATCTGAAACATTACAGGCGAATGCTGCAAGTGCGGCACCTTTATACTTTCATACTCTATTTTATAGTTCTATTTTACAACTAGAGTCCAAAAGGTTAATAGTGTTTATTAATTTATTTATACCGCTAATGATATCATTAATATCATCAACAACATTATCCACATACATAGCTAATCGTAAACATGAAATTAATACTGCGTTTAGTGCTTAGATAACGTCAGAGCGCTCATTTAGTTCCAAATGAAGTCTACCCTGATCATCGATCAGAACATTATCACAATATAAATACATCCTAAATTCCGAAAAGTTACCTTTGTACAAAGGTTTTTAATGGGTATGTTTTAACAAAGGTACGGTTTTACGAAGGTAGCTACGTTACAAAAGGTTAAAAAAGAAAGATTTTATAAAGGTCCGTTTTTACAAAGGTGTTAGAATCGTATGTTTTTATAGAAACTGAACTTCACGCTATAACAATATAAACATCTAATATTTTCTTCTGTTTCCGCGATTATTACTCATTGAAATAAAACAATTTAACGGATTATATCGCGTATATTATCTCATTTTAGTTCCCGACGTTTCGGAAGCTTTCCAGCTTTCCATGGTCACGGGAGGACTAAAATGAGAATGACGGGAACTAAAATGAGATAATATACGCGATATAATCCGTTAAATTGTTTTATTTCAATATAAATATCTCTTGGACTTTTCCAAAAGACGCTTCGTACTAAAGCGTAGAAAACGTGTGACGTTACACGTTCCTGCCTAGTATGGCGAAATTAAGAACTTTGTTCTGCAGTTATGCTAAAACTTGCGTTTGTCGAAACGGTATCATAACTTCATAACATAAGTTGCCAAATATTTCATGGGTTATTTAATGTCAGTAGAACGTTATACATGTTTTTAATTATAATTTATAGAATGTTGTACTTTGTTGATGTGTCGAATAAAATAAATAAATGTAATTATTATCCCTAGTAACATAAGTTATTGATGAAGCTTGTAAAATTGTACGTTGTTTTAATTGTTTTCCCGTAATCTCGTTTTATGTGTATGTAATAAGTAGTGCCAACTTAATTTTGTGCTATATAAAAATAATTGTATTTAAGAACAATGTACCGTTTGTGCCCAAATGAACATTAAAACAAAACTTTATTCGTTATTAATGTTTTCATACTTTAATGACCGATGATATATGATAAACTATAGAAAATTAAACATTTATAAAGTTCCTGACACAACTGAACATAACAACAAAATTTGGAGTTCCTAGCTTCAATATTGGGTGAGATCCGGTCACTTGTTCCACTTAAAGCTGAATATCTTGGAGACGAGTGCTCCGATTTTCATCAAACAAAGCTAAGAACACTTGCAATAAAATTATCTATGACACAAAAAAAAAACACACTCAAATCGGTCCCTCCGTATGGGCGCTACGATGCCACAGACACAGATACACAGAGTCACAGACACGTTAAACTTATAACATCCCTCTTTTTTGTCGGGGGTTAAAAATGGACTTTCAGACCCAACTTTAAAGGCTCATAAAACAAGCTACACGTAAGGTATTGAACTCAAAATCTTAGCGTGGTTTCTTATTTTCCTTGTTTTAGGATTATATATAATTTTTACAAATTTTGAGCTGGCTACATCCCTATGGGGTGCATGGACTAGTTGAGGCGTTTTGCGGTCACTAAGATTTATTGTTGTTTCAATAAAGGCAGGGGCGGATCGTGAATTTGTGGGGCTCTGGGCTATTACTGCTTAGTAAGTAGGCCCCGCTTAGTGTATTGAACTAGATGGTTTTTTTATTTAAAGTTTTGTTAAGTTTGCAATATCGTCTATTGTCTTCAATGGGGGCTGGGGGCCCTTAATAACAATGGGCAGCAGCCCAAGTAGCCATGAAGTAGATACGGCCCTGTTTTTTTTATGACATAGCAGGCAAATGATCGTGTAATATTCATAAATAAAATAAAATGACACTTACATTTAAAAAAATAAATCCAACACTCTCACTGGCACTAAAAACGTTTAAGTCTACGAATGTCCGACTCGTTGCGCGCTCCGTTATCAAGTGAATGTTTTCGCGCGATCAATGACATTTTAATTTTTTTATCTTATACTAGGCTCTTAGAGCATTTAACAGTGGCGTGCGGTTCATACTGGGTGGTTGGGGTCATTAGCGGGAGTGACAGGGGTTATGGGGAGGGTCACACTGACAGAGATGCGACTTATTTGAAATACTTGTATTTAAAATACAAGTAAAAAATGCAAAATACCTATTTTGCATTTAAACACCTTTTGAAAAAGTATTTTTTATTTTATTTGAAATACTTATCAAGACGTATTTTCTATTTGTAAAATACAAAATACTTTACTGCTAAGTTTCGCCACTATTAGTCGACTAGGTAATAGCGACTAGAGAAGCTAGAAGCCTTGCGAGTTTGCCTAGTGAAGTGACAAAACGAACGCGCGTTATCTGTGGATCATGACGTCTGTTTCGTTGCGGTGAACAGTGTTCGTGGAGGAGAAAAACTCATAACATTATTTTTTACTTAAGTTTAGTAGGTTAAAAAATATCCTATAACCATCCCTGGATGTCCAGCTATCCTTGTACCTACTAAAAATTGATGAAATTCGTTCAGCCTTTTTGACGTGATGAGGCCTTACAGACACATACGTAAATGCATAAGAAATATACTTATATTTTTCGACTCAGACCATCAGATAATCAATTCTTCAAATATCAATGTACAGGTATTTAATTCTTATTTTTTTTTGTGTTGAAATACAATATGATCAGCGATAACGTTTATCAAAACAGAAACCTAATTTCACCAAAAAGTATTTTATTTAAATGAAGTATTTTGAAAATACCTATTTTGTATTTAGTATTTAAAATACTTAAACTAAAGTATTTTGTATTTTGCATTTGAAATAGTTAATTAAAAAAATATTTGCATTTTGTATTTAAATACTTTTTATAAAGTATTTTTTACATCTCTGCACACTGAGCAACTTTTACTATGGGGCCTATCATGAAATCGGAAAAAATAAATAATGGACGAACTATTAGTTTTAACGATAAATTGTCAGTGTGTGTGTTTTTTTGTTTATATGAGTTTTTTTAATATGTGTGCGTTCTGTACGTGTTCACCTCGCCTTTCACTAAAAGCGAATAAAAAATTTGTCTAAATTATGAGTAAAAATTAAATGTTTGTACATTGAAGATATAAAAAAGTGATACGGACTATTTTAAGGCCACTGAATCGGCTGAAAATTGTTTTAATTTATCGTATGTTTGTTTGTGTCGTTGCGGCTTCATCACGCCAAAACGGCTAAACAGATTTCAACTATTTTTGGTACACGGATCAGGCATCCACAGATGGTTATAGGTTTTTTTTTACTCAATTATGCTGAAGGAAAAGAGAGGGTTATGATCTTTTTCTTCTCCGCTGGCGACGTTGCCTTCCAGTTCGGTAATAATAATAAAACGGCTTGTAGTTTTTTTTAATCTGTTTATTTCACTAAATGTCTACAATCTTCCGCTTAGACTCTAATCTTAAGTTTAAAGATTTTTTTGAATCTAATTAAATTTCATTAAGGATAGATTTATGACGTTAAGAGAGAAAAACTATACTCAACGCAAAACGAACTGGCGACCGAGATTATAATGCTATCTCTTTCATACCTGCTAAGCCCACGGAAGTGTGAACGAGATAGCATTATATTCTCGGTCGCTAGTTCGTTTTGCGTTGAGCACAGTCGGGAATGCTGTTTATATCATCTTCAGTGGTTAAATGCTCCAAGCTAGCACTACATATTTGCGCGAATCGAGCCCAAGTCAAGATACGAGTACGTTGACGTATTGTGAAAGTGTTGCAATCCTTTGCGTATTGATGAACGGCAATGTACATCGACTTAATCTCTACTTTCGCGCTTAAAGCGCCGGTTAGTGAATTGGGCTGGTTTCACTAGAAGTAAATAGGTTTAATGGTGCAAGTTATATCATAGGCTAACAAGCGTAAGCAGAAAAATGAGTGATCGATTTCATTCATTCACCGCGGCGTTGTTAAAGTTAGGAAAGATAACTCTGCTTAGTTTAAAACAAAAATACTTACATATGTATAGTATTTTCAACCCCTGATAAAAAAGAGGGGTGTTATAAGTTTAACGTGTCTGTGAGTCTGTGTATCTGTCTGTGGCATCGTAGCGCCGATCCGGATGGACTGATTTGAGTGCGGTTTTTTTTGATCCATAGATAATTTTATCTCGAGTGTTTTTAGCTTTATTTGATGAAAATCGGAGCACTCGTCTCCAAGATATTCAGCTTTTAGTGGAACAGGTCGAGGGGGTTTTCTATTTTTTTAATTTTACTGAGTTATTTATTAACGAATTTTGTAGAGGCAATAATTGGGATGTTGACTGTACTAGAAAGCCGTGTGTATGTAGCTTTTTATATGAGCCCTTAAAGTTTGGTGGGAAAGTCGATTTTTAAAGTATGAAAATATTAATAACTAATAATACCATTGAATAACCCATGAAATGTATTGAAACTTTTACTATGAAACCGTTTCGATAACCACAAGTTTAAATATATTATCATCACAACGGAAAGACAAGACGTGATAACTTCGACCAAAAATAAACTTGGCGTCGGTATCGGGACTGTCTTTCGGTTTCATAAAATGTTAATTCTAAAAATCATTTATTTTAAAGATATTTGCTGAGACGACAATGACGAAAAATACATGTCATAAAAACGCTAAAGATTGGCCCAAATACGGTTTAAAAGAAATCCAGAAATAGCGTGTGTTTTAGAAGATTTATAATTACTGGTTCCGAGCAATATGTGTGAGGCTATGAGGTCTCAGTACGGCAAAACCGCTTAATAAATTTCAACCATATTTGGTACAAGGATAGCCGGATATCCCAGAATAGTAAAAAGATACTTTTTACCCGACTACGCCGAAGCATAAAAGGGTCATGACTTTTTCATCCTCGCACAAACGAAGTAGCAGGCTATCAGTCCTTCTGGTATTTATGCAACCATGGGATAAAAATAAACAAATTGCACAGGTTAGGGTTGCTAGCGTAAACAACTCGTTTTCTATAGGAAACAACTTAGTTGCAAATCACTTTAGACATGCGCAAAACAGTACTGCGCAGAGTAATGACATATCATATCACATCTCTTGAAACGTAACATCACAGTGGGATATTCAAATTCAAATAATTAATTTCGGAAACGTGTATATTGTTATTAGTAGTGTACAGTTGATAGGAAAACTTAATTCTAGTGTTATTAGGTATATATTATTACAAGTACACATTAATATAAGTTAAAGTCAAAAGTCGGAATTGTCTGTATCTAAGTAGGCCTAGCTACTTACAAGCACTTTTGAATCGTTATTTACAACAAGATTTTAGAGCAGTTTATTAATAAAATTAAATAAATTAATAAAAAAACTTAAAGTAACATTAGTAAACATTATAAAAATGAAATGGTAAATGGAAAAATCCCAAACAGTATCTTACAGAAAAAACAAAAATAATATGTATTTGTCTAAAATGTTTCTAGAATAAAATTCCTAATATCTATATGTAAATAATAATGGTTATTATTATTAAATTAGCCATAGACCAATACGTTCGCAGCGAAATACATCTTCAAATCAAATGTTATATTCGTTTGGCCAAAAGCCCGCAAATATGGTAGAAAAGTTACCTCCACAAGTCCACATGGAGAGCAGAAAGGCAAACAAAATATTATAATAATAATTAAAAATAATATATCGGTACCTTAATAGGTACTCGTTATAATGATTATAGGAACACATGTCATAATTGCTTTCATTTTAATTAATCCCACACGAGTCTTTAGGTATCTTTCATGTAGTCTTGTGTGCTATAATTAGGGTTGCCACCTGTACTATATTATATAGTATCGTACTATATTGCAGTCAATTGTACTATATATTATAGAAAAATAATATAGTACGAAAAATACTATATTTTCAATGCTAACTCCACTGTTGCACTTTTTTTGTATAAACATCGACTAAATCACTCAAGTGGTGTGCAATAAAGGATTGTAATTTGTATATAATGTTTAAACATGATGAATGAATGAACGTGTACTACTTTTTTTCCTAAATTTCCCAAAAGTACTATATTTTGGCAAGATACTATACTACTTATTTTGAGAAAAATACTATATTCCTTGAAAAAAAAGGTGGCAACCCTAGCTATAATAAGCTTTGGAAATTAGTTATAGTATACAATGTATATCGTTACAGTGCTTCTGGACATGACCTTCGAATCTAATACTAATGGTATTTAGAATGCAGTTCGGGCTGCCCCGGATTCTGATATCACATCACTTGAAACATTACAATGCCGGCCACTATAGATCGGATTAATTGTAGATCTATGAAAAAAATATTAGTTTAATATTTTATATTACTACTGTATTTAACATTGATCTGGAGAATCTGTGCATCTCCTCTGAGTGTACTAATTACAAGTTAGTTTTAACACAATTGTAACAGTTTTAAGTATATTGAAATAAAACAATTTAACGGATTATATCGCGTATATTATCTCATTTTAGTTCCCGACGTTTCGGAAGCTTTCCAGCTTTCCATGGTCACGGGAGGACCATGGTCCTCCCGAAACGTCGGGAACTAAAATGAGATAATATACGCGATATAATCCGTTAAATTGTTTTATTTCAATGAGTAATAATCGCGGAAACAGAAGAAAAGTTTTAAGTATAATTAAGAAGGCTAAGTACTAATATTGTAATAAATAAGAATTATTTTGAAAAAATATGACTGACTGTTGAGTTTGTTTCGGCTTTCTTCTCAACAGTGGTTTCCTCTTGGGAGATGCCGTAGAGTCACTTGTAAAAGTGCCCTTGTGGCCTACTTACAGAATAAACTATTTCCATTTGAATTACGCCTTATACAAATGTAATTGCAACTTGCAACAAATGTTGGAGTGGTTGGATCATATTGGATGTCTCCCAGCAAAGACTTCTCTCAATGTAACTGACAATTCGAAAGTGCTTGTACCTTGGCCTACTTGAATAAAGCATATTTGATTTGATTTAATTTCATTTGATTCAGACGCGGTCGCAGCCTGTAATTTTGGAGGGGGTCACTAATAATAAAATATGTCGAATAATTTACACTTTATTGCACAGTACAAAATTTTATTGCACACTCTAGAAAAAATGGAAGTCTTCTATTTTATATCCAAAAAATAGTTTATTTGTTTATTCGGTGATTCTTCGAAGATATCTCAATTTGACGTGTACGAGTTAGGACCCCCGTTTGGGCCGCGGCTGAATGTAATAGGTAATGTTTCGAGTGATGTGGTGTGATATGTTACTGTGATGTTACGATACGATTCACCGACGTGTCGGCCGGTATGCCGCGCGCCGAGTGAGAGCGAGACAATTCATTTCTAATAGAGAGGTAGTATTATGTCCTCGGTAAGCTCGATTCTCCATACAAACGTAGTTACGCTCTCATTTTAAAACGACTTGCTAGTTTGCTTTGAAACTTTGTACTTAGAATAAGTTAAGGTATATGCAGGCCTGAAATTAGTTTATGTAGCTTCAGATACCATACTAAAAAAAAACCAGTGAATTTAAGTTTTTCATACAAAACTTGCTTTGGCTGTATTTCGTTTCTTTTATAAACTGGAGTCACATCAACTAATTACAGGCCTAGATATACCTCATGTCATTGTATACTGCCACTAAAAATTTTGATCGTAACGTGAAAATGTATATTAGTTGGTAAAAAATATTTTACATAGGTACTCTTCAGCTAAAAAGGCTTTTCTTTTTGTTTAGCTAATAATCGTTTATTAAATAGTCAATTGTTTCATTCGTTTTAATTTAGATAAGATTAGTTTATTGTAACCACAAAAACTGGACAGAAATTCTCCGCGCAACAGTGGCCCCTATATTGTTTTAAGTAGTATATATGCAAAGTTTTGTTACAATCCAACACGTAGTTTTAAAATAAGAACGAAACTCCGTTTGTATGGGAAGGTGAAATTCGGCCGAGCTTACTGCAGACTCTTAAGAGTCCCCAGCAGCAGCGAAAATTTGCACATACAATGACATGAGGTATATCTAGGCCTGAACCTAGTTTTGCCTGCAGTTTATAAAACAAACGAAATACAGCAAAAACAAGTTTTGTTTGAAAAGCTTAAATTCGCTGTATTTTTTTTACTATGGTATCTGAAGCTACATAAACTAATTACAGACCTGCATGTACTTAAACTTATTCTAAGTACAAAGTTTCAGAGCAAACTAGCTAGTCGTTTGAAAATGAGAGCGTAACTACGTTTGTATGGAGAACCGAGCTTACTGGGGACTCTTAAGATGCTTGATGCTTGTTTCTTCCAAGTGATACGTGATATGGCATTAATGGCGTGATGCGTGAAAGGACTATAGCTTGGGAACTTCCTTCGTGATACTCCCATGGTCTGCGGCCGACGGGGGGAAAGACAGCGGGGGCGAGTAAGAAGTGCGCGGCAGGGTCATCGTGCGCGCTCTTCATCGCGCGCAGAATATGGGAGTGTCACGAACAAAGTTGCCAAGCTATAGTTAACTAGATGATGCTCGCAACTTTTTTTTTTATACTACTAAGGTGGCAAACAAGCGTACGGCCTGCCTGATGTTAAGCAGTCACCGCAGCCTATGAGCGCTTGCATCGCTAGGTGCATTACGTGGGTGTTGCCGACCCTTTAAGAACCTATTCACTCCCCTCTTCAAGAACCTGAACTTCGTTCGTGGAGGAGAAAAGGTCATAACCCCTCTTTTTTTCTTCGCAGTAGTCGGGTAAAAAGTATCCTATAACCATCTGGAGGTACCCAGCTATCCGTGTACCAAAAACAGTTGAAATCTGTTAAGCCGATTTGGCATGATGAAGCCACAACGATACATGCAAACATACAAAAAATTAAATATTTTTCCTTTTAGTGACTTAAAAATAGTTTTTTTTTTAAATGTCTTTAATGCACAGACATTTAATTTTTACAACTTTATAATAGTATAGATAATGAACGAATTATGGAAGGTAGAGATAATGTTGCATAAGGAAAGTTTTGAAAGAAGCAGGAGCGCGCCTTAAACTCACTGGTTCATTAGTGATAATTTAGTGCCTAATTATTATTTATGTTTGTACATATATAGGCATTTATCTACCAAATTAATATTTATTTACTTACACACTCTAGTCTCGCTTCCTACTTGGCTGTCGCGAGTGGTGTTTACTTAAAAGTACTCAAACATAAGTGATAATTAAATGTCGTATTGATAAGGCCTTTGTAAATATTTATATTCAAATCCGGAGTTCACCAGTTAAGTATTAGATGTATTTTTAGTTATTATGAACCCGATTCTCTTCATTAAATCCATATAAATCTAGAACTTTGCGAGGAATAGCCAGTATATTTATTTATAAAAATACAGTGGAACATGAAATGTTTCTCCTTTTTTGAAATGGGTTGAAATTGCAATTACCCGCGGCTTCAGCTTCGAACTACAGCACCTAACTAGCTTATCTTTTAACAGTGTTGATAAAAAAACAGGTCAAGTGCGAGTCTGAATCGCGCACCGAGGGTTCAGCACTTTCACTTATTCCGAAATAATTGCACCATAAGGGGTCCTTTTTTACCTTTTTGGCACGGAACCCTAAAAATGAAGTCAACCCAACCGGTTTGAGTTTCCATTAACTTCCGGCTACCGTATACCTTAGTTAGGCCGTTAGATTAGATTAGATTTATGATCTTTCGAGAACCTTCATTGATATCGATAACCATCCCATCCCTGATTCATTTACATTACACTCATCCAACATTATCCTAGCTAACGGAAGAAAATGGAACTAACAGAAACATGTACATGTCTCCAGGCTATTAAAGAACAGTGGCGCCCTCAATACAGGTAGCTAGTGTTTTAGTTGCGCGCAGGGATCGCAAACCAGCCGACCTATTATGGTTACTCCAGTTATTTTACGGTTTTGAAAAACATTATGGGGAAGGTTGTCTCACGGGATGGTTGTTAAATCTTTTTTTTATATCTTAGTCCATACCTAGAATAGTCCATTACAATATATTTTTTTACCTTCAATGTACAGACATTTAATTTGTATAAATTTATAAGATGGATTTTGTATAGATATCCCTGTACTTAATCTATGCCTGTACTTATGTAATAAAAGGATGACTGTTGTTGGCCTTCTTTAAAGTAAGTCATCTATACTATTATAAAGTTGTAGAAATAAAATGTTTGTATGTGTCGTTGTGGCTTCATCACGCCAAATCGGCTAAGTGGATTTCAACCATTTTTGGTACATGGTTAGCTGAGTATCTCCAGATGGTTGTAGGATACTTTTAACCCGACTACGCTGAAGAAAAAAGACTATGACCTTCTAGTATTTAATATTTTTATAAATTTTTAAGATGTTGGCGTCTGTCAACATAATCCCACTTACTATTCATAGATTTACAAAAGAGATCCTGCCTATCTTTTTTGTTCTTAATTTTATTCGATTAAAGGAATGTAATTGAACATATAATTTTTTTTTTATTTATTTGACGATAAATTAGTTCGTGAATAAATTATCTAGAATTAGAGCTCCAAATAATTCTTAGACGTATGGACGTCTAAGAATTATTCGACATTTTCAATCGTCATTCGCGCTTAAGCAGGTTTTCCCATCTTGTGTGGTTGGTTAATTACATTTTGGCCTTCTCCGTTGGAGGTTCAACACCCCTGGAATAGGCAAAACCAGTTTCCAATTAGTCGATGCTCTCCAAGGAAGGAAAACGAGGTACACCACCAACTTAACTGTGGGCCTACTCCGTAGTTAGAAATGATAAGGTATTCTACCGTCCCTGTCACTCAAATATGTATGATGGCCAAAAACTTTTGCACTTATGAAACATCGATAAAAAATTAACTATACATGTTTTTCTATATTTTATTTATTTAACCTAGTAACAGATAATTGCAATTTATTTTTTTTAAATTACTTTATCCAGATGTCCTCTGTCTCTTCGTTGGCACTCTTGCAATCGTATAAGAAAACCGTCGAAAACTCCCTGGCACATACAACAACGGATCGCGGCTATCTCATTATCTTTTAATAAAGCTCTATTAAAAAAAAAAAAGCCCGTTGTTTTGCCCTGAAACGGTCTATCTATACATATAATAAAGCTGAAGAGGGTCAAAAGTCTGTACATGGAAGATCTTCGAAAAAAACTTGGCCAGGGATATTTAAAATCGATAACAGAACATGTTCCAACAGTTTTTTAGAATTTTTGTGTGTTAGTCTGTTTATTTGTGCGCGCATCACATGAAAACGGCTGAACAGATTTTGATGCAAACTTTACTAATCTGTCGAGAAAATCTCCGGTCAGGTTATAAGCTATAAAAATTTAACCCTTAAAGGGGGGGGGGGGAGGGGTAGCCACTACACTTGATTGAGTTAAGTTCACCTGAATCGTATGGCGCTACTTAGGAAGGAGGTGCAAACTTTTCTCAAATATGTGCTACACGAGCCTACGACTACTATTGAGTACCTTGCTTAACTAAGAGGTGGCGCTAAAATTAATACCTTGGCATTTTGCCACCAGAATACGAGATATCGTATTTTGTTGTATTATTAAATTAAATTTGTTGATATCCTTACCCCCTCTTCTAAGCTTAGAATTAATTTGGCAAAATGGCTCAGTGGTATCAACAAGGAGGAGGCTCTCATGTGCAAAAATTTGCCCAGGTACTGCTTCAGGTCCGAGAAATACTTATGGAGGAAACCAACGGCCTGATTCGATTACCAGAGATGTTATGCAAGATAGTTCCGTACGTTGAAGACCACATTTGGAGCGTATACGGAGACCTGAGCCAGGTGACGCGACGTGAGAACTCTTCGGTTTGTGAGAGAGCCGTTAATGCGCGGATATTGGTGGAAATGGAAGGTGAACAGACAGTATATAATTCCATTAACACTGTCTTGGATGAACGCTTCGTCACAACATACTTGATAGAGTTCCTAAACTCATTGGGCGCTTCAGGACTCCCAGCACACACATTAACCCTGAAAGTTGGAGTTCCGATCATGCTTCTTTGGAATTTGTCACCTCCAAAGTTATGCAACGGAACCAGGCTAAAAGTAGTGCAGCTGCAGCGAAACCTCATCGAGGCGCAAATCCTGATAGGGTGCGGCGCCGGAGAATCCGTGTTCATCTCCCGTATCCCCCCCCCCCCCCTTTCGAATAACTTCCCACTCCGCTTCAAGCGCCTTCAGATCCCTGTGAGCGTCTGCTTCGCCATGACCATCAACAAGTCGCAGGGCCAGACGCTGCGCGCCGCCGGCGTGGACCTGCGCACGGGGTACTTCTCGCACAGGCAGCTACATGGCGTGCTCGCGCGTCACCAGCTGCAGCTATTCGTGCTGATGCCCGCCGGGAAGACTCACAATGTGGTGTACAAAAAATATTGTAAAATGTTAATGTTATGTACTTAAATATACGTTACATACCTACTTTTGGAGATATAATTATATGTATATATTTAGTTGTGCATACATAAACATAACTGTAAATAAAATGTAAATACTTGGCCTCAATATCTATATTCACCTTTCCTCTAATCTTACTTCTAAATAATATTATACCTAAATTCGGAAGGTTTTTAGGAAGTATGGATTTCTATGTGCCTTCCTATATTCCTTACCTTTTCATGCTTAGACTGATTTGACTGGTGGACCGATTTGGGTGATATTTGCCATGGACTTGATTTAGATAGTACTACAGTCAAGGACGTAAAAATAAAAAAGTGGTACTGTATCGTCCGATATACACCTCATAGTATATACTCCATGTCTTTTAAATCACGTCAATAATTTAAATAAGTGCAAAAAACTATTGATTTTGGAGTGTAGTTTTATTTAGTGGTATTTGTATAACATTTTATCTGGACTTTACTTAAAGTTTCGGCTCCAGGGGAGAGGGGTGAATTAGCTGCTTACTGACACAGACCGAATTCCACGCGGGCGGAGCCGCGGGCACAGCTAGTTACAAATAAAATTGCACAAAGTTACCTATAGTTTCCCGCTAATATCCCGCCGCTCACTCCGAAAAATTTAGTGTTGCTATTTGCAAGAATTTATGGCCCACCCTATATATACAGTAGAACCCACTTAAGAGCATTTATACCCACTTAACTGGGAACGTCGCATATTTCTTCGGTTTGCTCCATTATGTTGTGGTATTTGAATGAAACTTAAACATATGTTCAATGCATACCCTACATTTTTAGCATTTATATTGAGTTTAATTTATGTCCTCATCACTTTTGTCTTCATTTTCTTACAAAACAAGATGTAGACATAAACTCATTTTTAGAGCGTTGGTTGTGGCAATATCGTGAAATTTTGCATTGTGCCAGCTTAACTACCGAAAACGTAATGAATGAATTGAAAACATGTTCAAGTTACATTCACATTTCTCAAAATAATCAAGAAAAAACAAAAAATATGCGACGTTGCCAGTTAAGCAGGTATAAACCCTCTTAAGACGATTCTGAGGGGACCAAAAAAAGTGTCTTAAACGGGAAATCGTATTAAACGTGAAAGTGTTTAGTATCGCGTAATGAACATTCAGTGGTCGTTTGCTGTCAGCGTCGTCCATTTCCATTAAAAAGCGATGTATGAGTCGAGCTCTATTACCTTATTTAAGGACCTTCATAATGCCCTGATCCATTTGCAACTTGCTCGTCGCATTTGAAGGTAAGAAACCGAGTTTGAGATGTGGTTACTGTTTCTTGCAGTAATAATGCTATTCTTTTAATTTTTGACATCACTGAATAAATGAAGGTAAGAATTTAATAACTCACAACAATTGAAACCTAAAACACAGGTAGGTACGAACCAAGCGGATGGCATAAGGTGCGCCCACATTTGTATCATTTGCCCGTATCAGATCATCATCGCATGGCATGATCGCGTGTCACGATGACGCGTTTGGACGTTGCACCGATCCGATCGCTCGAAGTCCATTTGCTACGCGTATCACACACTTATATCGAAAGAGTGCGGCATGATCCGCGCGCCGACAGTGAGCGTCCAAGCAACGCGATACGCAGTCATGCCACGGCACGGTGATCGGATACGAGCAAATGATACAAGTGTGCACGCACCTTTAGTCACGGCTACAAACTGCAATGCAAAGAGGATAATTTAGATGGCGTATTAAGCGGGACGCGAGTTGTATTAACCGTGAAAAAATGAACGAAAATAGCCAATCTTACAGGGACCGGCGTCAAATGGCGTATTATGCGGGAAATCATATTAAACGTGATCGTATTAAGCGGGTTCTACTGTATATCTCCTAACTGAGTTCGGCTACAGCGAGTAATTGTTTCCTACCTATGAGAGCGACGCTGATGAGCTCTCTGGTGACTGACATAGCCGATTTTAGCGGTTAATGTGCGGCCACATTCACTGCATGTCAGCACCCCTCCGACATAATTATATTGTATGGCCGCTGGTGGTCGGGCCTTAAGAGCATATAATTGGCCGTTCCTCCATACAAACGTAATCCCCCGTTTCCTCCCTGGATAGTTGTCTTAGAGCATTTTTTTTATAAATATAATCTATACTTACCTGTGCCATGCCCCTGTTTTATTTTTCTTAATTATTTGTTTATTTTAAGAATTAAGCTCTGGTTTCCTAGGATAGCGGTGCTGTCATATAGCGCCCGTCTCCATACTTCGAAGTAGTGCGAAGTAACTACGAAGTATGGAGACGGCACCGCTATCCTAGGAAACCCGAGCTTTAGAGGCCCTCTAAAACTGCAAAAAATGCCACCACTCGGCGCCATAAGCACACATTCAGTAAACAAATTTAACGAATATCAAAGAAAAACAAAAAACATAGAAGCGCAGTCGAAGCCCTCGTTATAATATATGAAAAAGAAAAACTAAAATTAGTCCAGTTTCGGAAGACGAAATAGAGGACTACGAAACCCTGTTTTCGCCAATTTTGTGTAGGTCAGATCGTTCCGAGCTGCAGTTGTCCGTTTTGCACTGTAATACGGGGGATTTGAGGCGATGCGATAGCAATAGTTTTTAAAAGTACCTAATTTCCAAAAGGGCTTTTGCTAGTATATCCTCTTAAGCTCGTCGCGCATGGCGTCGAGTTCATTACTGCTTTCCATCTCAAAATTCTGCACCTGCGTATCTTCTATACATATAATAAAGCTGAAGAGGGTCGAAAGTCTGTACATGGAAGATATTCGAAAAAAAGTTGGCCAGGGATACTTAAAATCGATAACAGAACACGTTCCAACAGTTTTTAGAATTTTTGTCTGTTTGTCTGTTTATCTGTTTGTCTGTTTATTTGTACGCGCATCACGTGAAAACGGCTGAACAGATTTTGATGCAAACTTTACTAATCTGTCGAAAAAATCCCTGGCCAGGTTATAGGCTATAAAAATTCAACCCTTAAAAGGGGGGGGTAGCCACTACACTATAATCTTTTATATCACCTTTTGAAGTCGGTGCCAAACCTGAAGTAAATAAAGTTCTTTATTCAACAGCACCACAGGATATGGCCACCCTGTTTTCGCTTGTCATTCTGCAATTCGCAGTAAAAGATGCGCTTTGCGACTCTGTCTTCTGACATACGGGAGACATGTCCGCACCACCGCAGCTGTTGTCTCATTAGATAAGCCTATATTCCCGCGCCGCGACATTAGCACGTCTAAGGACCTCCGTGTTACTGACACGGTCAGACCAGTGGATGCCCATAAATAATGTCGCCGAGGCACCTCGGATGGAAATTATCTAAAATTATATGTAATAAATGGATAGTAAAAGTGTTGTTTGTTTATATTTTTAATGTGAAAACATCACATATTTTTTATACAATATTGAAACAAAGATCTAAGTAGAGAAGAAAAAATAATTGCGATCCACTGCAGCCCAGTGAACGAAAAAAACATAGAACGCGAGCTTCATACAAAATTGCAGTACAAAACGGGGTAAATATTCTAAATCCGCATGCGCGTTGTGTGACCAATAACAGTTGGCCAAAATATCAGTCTACTTTCTATTACCCACAACAAATAATTGTGATTTGCCAATTTCAGAATACCTGGCTGTGATTGGCTGCTAGCGCTGACGTTTTATAGTTTCAACATGACGGTGACTATGAAAACGCATACCTAGTAGATGGTCACATGCAATAAAGAGTAATTTTGTAAGCAGAATTGTCGTATTATTTAAATTTAATTTTCAGTTTTATTTTATTTCTAAATATTAATCATAGAATAACCTTACTCAAATCAAACTAGTCTCCAATTAAGATGTAGCGGACTTATACGTAGTACTCTTTATTATATTGTGCTTATACTGTGAATACTAGGCGACCATACGAGTATGCATATTTTATACTTAGCTTGCTAAATACTTAAATACATACAGACAATCAGCCACTGGCAATCACAACTTTTGTAGTACGTTAAGACAACGCAAAAATGGAGCTTACGTATTTTTATTGTTGCCTTGTTAGTATGTTTTTGTGGGTCAAATCTAGGAAGCTAAATTAGAACCACTTGCCGGTTTCTGTTGTACTACATTTTTGCACACTTCTGTAAGTTTGGTGACAACGCTTTTATTGAGCATCCCATTGGGACTAGTTCGATTTGTGTAAAAATATCCCGTAATATTTATTTATTTATAAAATAAAGAAAAAAAAATGCAATATTATGATAATATCGAGCTGATATGATGGTGGAGACGGAAGGTGGGCTCTGTAATAAGCTACCGCAATCCTACCGAGTTTGAGGTCTTTAGAATCAACTCGATGAGTAATTGATGGATGTTTGAAGAAACGTTCACTCCCCAATAAAAGCTTGTCACATAAATGTATTTTATAAACAAACTCAATGAACGTTAAATAGGTCCATCGAGATAACTCGCCCTGTAGTTATAGTAATAAATATTGATATACATTAATTTAGTACGCAGATCAGGTGCCTACCGTTCGGCTTCATCATCAAATCAGATCGATGGTCTCATCAGGACCAAAACTAAACGCGCTAAACTATCTTAATCGAGATATCTTATCACCACCTTTAAATCACTTAACTTATCATTGAGGAGTTTCGGTGGCCTTCTCTGGTCTTCTTCATCAGTTTACTTTACCAATGCATATTTTTGAAAGCAAATACTCGACTTGTTTCTTTAAATACCAAAATCGCTATAAAGATTACTTCAATACTTGTGAAGTTCTGTCGGTTACTCATGGATCTGATCATCAGATCTTTACCAAAATTATATGAGACTAAGTAATTTGAAGATAACACTTAAAGCAAAAAAAAAAATCAAAAATCGGTCAAAGCAGTTTTCAAATGATCAGGGAACACATACACGTTCATAAAATAAAAGCAAAAGCATTACGATGAATTGGAACCCTCCGCCTTTTTTGGAGTCGGGTAAATGAATGAATGAATGAATGATTTTGAATGAAAGACTATGCAATACTTTTATATACAAATATAAAAGACTTACAAGTAGATATGCCCGAGATCCCGAACTCATACAGTTTACTAGTCTAATCAAAATCAAAAGTCTAGTTCGGATGACACAGATCAGATGCATTAACCATTGGTAACATCATATTCCTAACGTGTATGATAACTTTTAAATTAATTTGCACCTTTTTCGAACACTGTATATAAAATAGTTATGTGTATGAAAACATGTATCGCAACCAATAATATCTTAAATGTTCAATAGATATCTTAAAACCTTTTCATTCATATACAAACATTTTGATGATGTAAGGTGGCATAACACCATCCCTATACAAAATCTCTTCCGACTAAAATAAATAAATAATTATGTTTATGGTATTCTTTACACGTGACAAGTGATTTCATCTTTTTTTTTGTGTTTTCTAGAACGATTAATACATTATTTTACAGTACAATAATGCATATCTTTTCACTTTGAGAAGTGAAATAATATGACGCCGACGTGCAACGCCGCCATAAGCAACTGAAATCCCGTTTGACCCAGCTTAGACGCCCCGCCTTTTTCGACACAGTTTTCGTGGGGTCATTTTGCGACGCTAGTTGTGCTTCTATGTTTTTTTCGTTCGCTGCTGTAGCCTAAGCCAGAATCGAACCAGTGTATCTGTTATACCGGAAAAAGTAAGTAAAAGTAAAAGTGTTATTTCACGTTATTGTTTCGTTTTTGTATTTTGTAAGTATAGATCAATGCCAAATATTGTTTACTTCCTTGGGGGTCTAGATAATCCTAAATAGCGATAAACCATATTGTTTGTTGTCGTTATCAGTCAACTAACCGTTTATCTGATGTCATTTAAAGTCTTATCTATTGTTATTCAATTAAAGCCGTGTGTTGTATCATTGATGTCATAAGCTGAGACGCAGTTTTAAATATTATTTTGCAACTAGAAGATGCCCGTAACTTCTTACGTGGAGGGGAAAAAGTCACAAACCTCTTTTTTTCTTCAGCGTAGTCGGGTAAAAGTATCCTATAACCATCTGGAGATACCCAGCTACCCGTGTGCCAAAAATAGCCGAAATCGGTTTAGCCGATTTTGCGTCATGAAGCCACAACGACACATACAAACGTACAAAAAATAAAATATTTTTCGTTTTAGTGGACTCCAAATAGTCCGTAACAATCATTTTTTTGAAAATATTTCAATGCAGGTACTGGAGTATTGCTTGAGACAACCGGACATTTACCAGAAAAAAGTTTCGTATGCGTAAAGGCACTGCGGTAGACGATGACTTGCCCCCCGCTAGATGGGCCCCTGTAAAATAGCAACACACAACACATATAGGGAAATATAGGTGCGGAGGGCTAGGGGGGGACATATCTCACTGGACTTTCTACTGAATATTAGGAGCCTGTATTTTTCCATTGCTGAGCAAATGCTTTTTACCCTTTTCTTTCAACCCTGGCGAGTTTTGTGCAGATTCTGGGAGTTCAATATTCATAATTCTCAAATATTATTGGGAAATTGGTCGTAAAATTATTATCATTACCACAATCCGCGTACTCTATTCGATTCTACGAAATAAATTACGATAATCGCTTTTTTACATCACTGATAGCTGTACTTAATATTATTCAATCAGGATGTAAATACACAGGACTGGTTATCGAGTATATTCCTTTTCAGGGGCTATAGTTCAACTCATTTGCAACAGAAAAGGTCATGTAGTTACTTAATGTCCTATGTTCCCTATGGGGCAGAGGGAGTCCACCATACTTTGCCATCCCGAACGGTCTTGAAGGACCTATTTAAAGGTGCGTCCACACTTGTATCATTTGTTCGTATCCGATCACCGTGCCGTGGCATGACTGCGTATCGCGCTGCTTGGACGCTCACTGTCGGCGCACCGATCATGCCGCACTCATCCGATGTAAGTGTGTGATACGCGTAGCAAATGGATTTCGAGCGATCGAATCGGCGCAACGTCCAAACGCGTGATCGTGACACGCGATCATGCCACGCGATGATTATCTGATACGGGCAAATGATACAAATGTGGACGCACCTTAAGAGTCCCCAGCAAGCTCGGTTCTCATTTTACAACGACTAGCTAGTTTGCTCCGAAACTTTGTACTTAGAATAAGTTAAGGTATATCCAGGCCTGTAATTGGTCTATGTAGCTTCAGATACCATAGTAAAAAATACAGCGAATTTAAGTTTTTCACACAAAACTTGTTTTTTCTGTATTTCGTTTGTTTTATAAACTGGAGCCATACTCGTATAAACTAATTACAGGCTTAGATATACCTCACGTCATTGTATATGCAAAGTTTCGTTACAATCCAACACGTAGTTTTAAAATGAGAACGAAACTCCATTTGTATGGGAAGGTGAAATTCGGCCGTGCTTGGCGGGGACTTGGTTTTGGGCATGGTCCTTTGGTGTACCAACGTAACGTCGATGACTCGTACATATAATATGACTCGTATCATAATGTTAAACTGTGTAATCAATGAGACACGATTGAATGTTAACGAACTCGCGTAAAACGGTTACAAAAATTCACTCCACGCTATAAGCCGAGTGTTACCCTACATTACTTGAATTCTGATCAGCTCGCAATTTTACTCTCAAATACGTAACATACAAGTCCATATGTGATCCAGCCGTACTTACACCCTTTCGGTATTGCGTTCAATAAATAGTATACTACTTTTGCTTGGCGGCAATTTCAATCCGAAACGACGTATGTTGACAAGTGTTGCAAAAATTGTATGTTTACTATTTTATGAATATCTTCCAAAGTACTTAACCGATTTGAATTGTTTTTTCACTGTAAGCAAGTTAAGATTGTTAGGGTTCTTTTAAGTTATTATTTATATAAACATAATTTACAATTGTCTTTAGAATTGAAGAGAATGTCAGCGAAACGCGGAAAAGAAATACATTTAGAAAGAAGGATAAGCCGTTTTGTGGCGAAAAGGATGTTGTGATCTCGTTTAAAAATGGTATACTACTTTTCAAGTAATTTTAGCGTACTTTTAAAAGGTGCTAAGTTATGGAAAAATGCAGTTAATGAGGACTTTTTGGACGCAAGTTTGGTTTTCGAAAGCGGGACTTTCGTTGCGAAAGGAATTTAATTAGTTACTCTGGTGAAATGTTTTTGCAACGGCAAATCGGTTTCGAAATGCTTAAGAAAAGTGATAGTTGATAAACATTTATTACTTTACTTTAAAATTTTGTAAATAAGGTCTTCGAAATAAAACAATTTAACGGATTATATCGCGTATATTATCTCATTTTAGTTCCCGACGTTTCGGAAGCTTTTCAGCTTTCCATTGTTACGGGTCAATAATCGCGGAAACAGAAGAAAATATAAAATAAGTTCTTGTTAAAAAAAAAGTATTATTTTATTTATTTTAGCTTTACATACAAAAAAAAGTATTTTGTTGACAGTACTTCCAAAATAAGAGTGAAGATCAAGACGAACTAAACGAGCCCTCACACGTTAGGTTTATCTTGGATAGTTAAAACTCTATGGACAGTCAACAGCATTAATGTCTACCACAATAAAGCGCGCATAAATATCTGATACGACTCTATTTTTAGGGCCCTTAGGACATGTCAGATAGTTTAAGGTAACTTTACGAGAGTGTCATTAATGGTCCAAGAAAATCAGCTAAGCCAGTTTAAGAGTCCCTCGCAAGCTCGGCCGAATTTCACCTTACCATACAAACGGAGTTAGGTTGTCATTTTAAAACTACGTGTTGGATTATAACGAAACTTTAGGCCTGCAATTAGTTGATATGGCTCCAGTTTATAAAACAAACAAAATACGGAAAAAACAAGTTTTGTATGAAAAACTTAAATTCACTGTATTTTTTTTTACTATGGTATCTGAAGCTATATAAACTAATTACAGGCCTGCATATACCTTAAGTTATTCTAAGTACAAAGTTTCAAAGCAAAAACTAACTAGTGGTTTTAAAATGAGAGCGTAACTTCGTTTGTATGGAGAACCGAGCTTGCTAGGGACTCTTAAGATTATCATATTTTTTCTAGATATGTGGGTTTTCCATCGATTTACAGATTACTTTTATTTTTTTGATTAGGAGTTTTATCAGGTCAAACTAGCTAGGCGACCGTCCTCTTCACCTGTTGCCAATAATCCTTCTCTAGACCACAAATACATCTTAAAATATATATATATATATACATCTGTGTATTTCTGAAAATTGGCGTTAAGCACCTACTCTCATCCTTCCTTGATATAACTGTACACAGCATTTAGCCAAAGGGTTATTCTTGTTTTTGTGACACCCTAACCTGGATTTTAGTTTTTGAATAGGAAGTATGTTAAATTAGGCTTTTTTAGAAAAGGTAATAATGTGTATAGGTAAACACAGATATAATACATCGAGGCCTGGCCATTTTATTATTTGAAATAAATTACTTTAATTATAAAATAAATAAAAAGTACCTGTTTTCACTGTAACCTGCGTTGTCCATACGCGACATTCTTCCAGTTTTGGTTGTTTAGATTATTAGTTTGTACCTAATAATATTTAAAAAACGGATAGCACTGCGCAATAATAGGGTTATATACAGCATTTTTACATAACAATATTCACGTACGAAGTTTGTCCAGCGATATTTTAACTATTACCTGTGTGTCCGATATTTTGCATCTCACTCACACGCCGATGATCAAATGTAGGCTATTATTACGGTAAAACATTCGAGCTAACCTATGTCGGTCGTGCTGTAAACGAAAAATCTTGGACAATCTTTTACCGGCATTCAGTAATTGGTTACAGGCATTAATTGAGCTACATTACATTGCAATAAGTGGCCAATAGATGAAGCAAGTAGTGCCAATATTGTTAATATCTTGCTGCCACACATTGCCGTAGAAATGTTGCTCGTCCATACGGCTTCTACCTGAAAGGCCGGCAACACACTTGTGACTCCTCTGGTGTTGCAGGTGTCTTTGAGCGACGGTGGTCGCTTACCGTCAGGCAACCCGTCTCGTTTGGCTCCTATAACTTTTTTTTTTTTTTTTATATAACATAACATAAAATCACGCCTTTTTCCCATTACGGGGTAGGCAGAGACTACTTCCTTCCAGTTGCTACGGTCCTGGCGTCCAACTGCCGCTTCATCAACATTCATTAATCTCTCTATTTCTCGCATCCATCATCTGACATACTTCATCTATTTTATCATTCATTCCTCCCCTTACATTTAACGTAGCAAAGCGGCTCTCCATAGCCCACTCTTCGCTCTCGCTGGGACCGAGACGTGATGGGTTGCCAACCACAACACATTTTTTTTATAAAGTAAAAAAAGAGAAACGTTTTAACAAAAGTGATATAATCTCTCATAACTGCGATAAGGGTGTCATATCGTTGCCAAGCTGATAAGCTATATCTGGTTTATCGAGATTAGTGTTACTGCGTATTTAAATATTTGAGAAAGGTTTTTTAACGAACTTCGGAAAACAATTTAAGTAGGTTCTCAAGCCGGCTGTATTATTTTGGGAAACATAATTAGCTCATAAAATACAATACAAATACTGCATACCTCACAAATATACAGGGATTTGCAAATTTGCATTTTCAAAACACAATCAGAGGTAGACAACAGGCGCTATTATCGTTAAAGAGCGATCTCATCTATATATATATTTAGCCTGTATGTATGTCTCACTGCTGGGCAAAGACCTGCCCTCTTTTTCTCCTCTCGTCCCGGTGGAGTGCATGTTCCTGCCACGCGTCCTGAAATGCATCCAGGTCATCCCGCCTTCTCTTCTTCGGTCTTTATCTACTGAGTGGACGCCTTGAGATGGCTACCGAAGCAGAGATCTCATACTTTAGTAAAAAAATGTTGTCATTCTATCATGTCAACTAAGCGTCGGCCGCCTGTCCAGACATGCCGCCTCGAACGACATCATCCGCTGGCCCTTGCCACAAACAATGTGCATGCAATTCTTGAACCAAACGGAATCTCCAGAGATGGCAAGAGGCTCGACGGGATATCCCTGGTCCCGTGGACGATGGGTCGAATACTGGTGTCGGACGCTACATGGTCGATACACTAGCCTCATCTCTGCTTCGGACCACGGCAGAGGCCGGCGTAGCGGCAGGGGTGGCCGGAACGTGTAACAAATTAAAATACCAGGGTCTCGGCTCCCAATACCATTTTATGCCATTCGGCGTCGAGACCCTGGGCCGCGTGGTTCATGCGCCCGGCTCATTTTCAAGGAGCTATCAAAACGGCTCGTCAACACCTCAGGCGACCGAAGAGATGGCAGCTTCCTCGCTCAGAGTATCAGTATCGTCATACAGCGTGGAAATGCTGCCAGCATCTTTGGCACCATGTCACGGGGCTTTTAGATATAATTTTATTTTTAGTTTTATTATTAATATTTTTAAATAAATTAGCTTTTATGTTTTTAATAAATTTGAGTTCCTTGCACCTACGATGTAAGTACTTTCTTGCAATAAATATTATCGTCTTAATTATGTTTCTTAAACTGCTTCATAAAAACAAGAATAACTTTATTGGCATATAATATATATAAACAGACAAGTCGTACAATCGATCATTCCTATTATTATGTATATCTCAAATATTATAATTATAATTTATAGGTGTTCCTAATTTAATCTAATTTAATTTAATCTGATATATAATTAATTGCGATAATTTTTACTAATAAATTTATGTTCTAATCTCTCATGTTCTATTGAAATTATAACTAAGTATTGCTACGCCCTATCAGGGCCCATGAGAAACTGTATTTAATTATAATTAAGATCTTATGTACCATGGATGCAGTCACATAATAAATAAATAAATAAGTACAGTGAGTAGTCAACAGGTAGTACTCATTTTATGTAATGAGCAGCTTCTTCTGCTATATGCCCTATGGTAATATGATATAGGACAAATAAAATTGCAAAAAAAATAGTATGTGTATGGATTTCACTAGCATGAAAACATTTTTAAAATTTTAGTTAGTGTACTTGTTTGTATGTCGTGATAGAAAGTTTATGATATTCCACTTGTTTTATTGTTAGAGTTCTGTATACAAGGGAACTAACGGAACCCTGTGAATAAGGCTATCCCGACCCGCTGGCTTCACCGAAAACAGTGCCGCTCGAAATGAAATAATGATCTTTATTCTGTAAGTAGGCCGCAAGGGCACTTTTACAAGTCTGACTCTACGGCGTTTCCCTAGAGGAGAAGAAAGCCGAAACAATCTGAACAGTCAGTCATTTTTTCGAAATAACTCTTATATCTATTACAATATGTGTACTTAGCCTATCCTAAATATATGTTTTAAGTATAAACTCAATGCGTAGTTCTCCAAGAAAACATATCAAAACTTATAAACGTAAAAAAACAATAATAATAGAAGATAAACAATCAAAATATGATTTTTTTATTTAAAATAACTTAAGTACGTTTGATATGCCACCTTATAAGAACTGTTCCCGGTAAGAGTAAATTATTTGGTTTTTGTATTGGGCTATTCATGTTTGTCTGTTATTGGCATTGTTATACCTAGCCACGCCAATGGCACTCGTTTGTAATACTACAAGAAGGCCTATGATTCGGTGCCTCATTCATGGCTTGAGAGGATCTTGGAGCTGTATAAAACCGATACAGTTTTAAAATCCTTTATAGGCGCATGTATGAGGCAGTGGACCAGTCCTTCGTCAACCAGACGGCCGGGATTGCCCCCCTGATCCGCAGGACTTTATAAGGATTAAGAGGGGTATTTTCCAGGGCGACAGTTTGAGTCCATTGTGGTTCTGCCTAGCCCTGAATCCACTCAGCACTTTGCTGAAGGATTCAGGATTAGGTTGCCGGCTTCGCAGAGGGGGTGAGATCATTTCGCATCTGCTGTACATGGACGATCTCAAGCTGTTTGCACCAAAACGACCAGAACTGGTGGAGCTACTCAAAGTCACAGAAACTTTCAGTAGTGCCATCAAAATGGAGTTTGGTGTAGACAAGTGTGCGGTCATGCATGTACAGCGGGGGAAAGTCGTAAATTCAACGAATTTACAGCTTTCCGAGCCAATGGCTCTCAGATCTCTCTCCGAAGTTGAAACCTACAAATACCTTGGTATGTCACAGTCATTGAGTATTGCGGACGGAGACATTAGACAGGCAGTGAAGGAGCGTTTTTTTTGCCGCTTGACAAAACACTGAACAGTCTTTTGTCAGGTGGCAATAGGACGCGCGCCTTCAACGCTTGGGTGATGCCCTTGCTCACGTACTCCTTTGGCATACTAAGGTGGACCCAGACTGAGCTGGACGCCCTGGATAGGAGGGTCCGTATGCTGCTCACTACACACCGCATGCTACACCCACAGTGTGGGGGCCGTGGCTTTTTAAACGCCAAGGACCTCCATAATCGCGAGGTGTGCAGCCTCAGCGAGTATCTCCTAAACAACGAGCATGGGATACATCGCGATGTAGTGGCAGTAGACAAAGGCCTCACCCCTCTATCTTTGGCAAACGAGAACTGGCGCAGACCAACGGTGCTTAGCACCGTAGACCGCAAAGACGTATGGAAGAGTAAAGAGCTACACGGGCGGTTCTACAAGGCCCTTACAGGGCCCGATGTAGATCTGCTCGCGTCGGTGAACTGGCTACGTTTCGGCGATCTCTTCGGGGAATCCGAAGGTTTTGCCTGTGCAATTGCGGACGAAGTTATCATGATGAACAACTACCGGAGGTATATCCTGAAGGACGGTACGGTCGACATCTGTCGGGCATGCCGCCGTCCCGGAGAGTCACTTAGGCATATAATTTCCGGTTGTTCTCATCTTGCTAACGGCGAGTACTTGCACAGACATAACCAAGTAGCCAGGATTATTCACCAGCAACTACAAGTACGGACCGATGCCAGTTCTTAAAAATGGTCGTGCCACGCTTTATTGGGATCGATCTATCATCACGGACAGGACTATTCTAGCCAATAAGCCTGATATCGTGCTGGTAGATCGATCTAAGTGCCGGGCAATACTCATCGACATCACCATTCCACATGACGAGAACCTCGTGAAGGCTGAGAAGGACAAACTCAGCAAGTACCTTGACTTGGCTCACGAGGTGACCGCTATGTGGGATGTTGATTCGACGATTATTGTCCCGATAGTCGTTTCGGCAAACGGTCTTATGGCGAAAAGTCTCGACGAACATCTTAAGAGACTCTCGCTAGATGGCTGGATCAAGGGTCAGATACAGAAGGCAGTAATCCTGGACACGGCCCGCATTGTCAGGAGGTTCCTCTCTGTGCAGCCCTAACCACCGGTAGCTTGAGCCCTGCCCCGCTGCCGGCGGCACCCTAGGTTAGGTTTTTTATAATGTGTTTATATTTTGTATCTGCTTTTTGTATTTTACTTTTTATATTCATATTGAAAAACATCTAAATTATGACCATAAATAAATAAAGAGTATAATAATAATAAGTACTCTTTATTGCACACCAAAAGAAAATAACATCAGACACTTAAATCTAAACCAGTATGAGAAATGGTAAACAACAGGCGGTCTTATCGCTAAAAAGCGATCTCTTCCAGACAACCTTAAGGTATTGCCTGTTTTGTCAAAGTAAATTTTTAATGATGTGTTATCCTGAAGAAGTTTATTCTATTCTATTCAATGTAATCTAAACATGTCTTAGGGTCGTTTTCACCAACGTAGACTAGCGGTGAAACGAAATTGAAGTTAACCATCGAGAAATCGTTAGCCTAAAGTTATGCTGGGGTAGCCACTCTGGTGTAAATTTAATGTTGGTGAAATCGGCCCTGAGTCTCACGGTAGGTCTGGTGTCTGTCAGTCTTTCACAAGTCTCTAAGTGTTGAACCGTAATAAATAGACGATAAGAGGAACATTCAAGGTATCAATATTCATTTGCAATTACTAAATGTGTGCCCTAGCACTGTAAATAGTAGTCTGGTATGGTCTGGAATGGTCTGGGATTGTCTGGTATGGCCCTAGTATGGTCTGGGATGGTCTGGGATAGTTTAGGATGGTCTGGCATGGTCTGGGACGATCTGGGATGGACTGGAATAGTCTGGGATGGTTTGGGATAGTTTACGATGGTCTGGCATGTTCTGGATGATCTGGGATGGACTGGAATGGTCTGGTATGGTCTGGTATGGTTTGGTATGGGTCTGGTATGAAATATTATTTTAAAAACAATACGGTTTAAATATAAATTATTTGTAAATTCAGAGTTAACATAGCGCTTACTATCGAGAAAAAATATAAAACGCACAGATCTGGGAAACTTAATGTTCCCAATTTAAATTTTCTATGAAAGAAATACCAAGGGGCTATTCATAAAATATGTCATTTCAAATTTGGGGGGGGGGGGGGGGGGGGGGTCTGGACATCGGATGACGGTAGCATGACGAAGGAGGGGTGGGGGATCATTCCCAAGATGACGTCATAAAGTGCTTCAATGAGTAAAAAATGGAATGAAATTCGTGTTTGTATAAACTGTTGCTAAAAACGCATTATTTGGAAATGACATCATTTTGTTTGGTGGGAGGGGGGGGCAATTTGAATTATGATGGTTGGATGATTTTAAGGGGGGGGCGGTCAAAAGTCGTCAAAAATAGATGACGTAATTTATGAACAGCCCCCAATATGAGGAGGGCCTAAAATTCAAAGCATAGCTACTAGGTCTAGTGCAAATGCATAATTATACTATAACGTTTTTATATGATTGTACAGTAATTAATTTCGATTATTGAAGGAAAGTGTGGGAAAAAAACCCATCCCTCCTTTATATCTGAAGTTAAAATACAGTAAGGGAAATTGAAACACATACCTTTTTCGTTCTTGTCACAATAACAATAAGGACTGAAAAGGTACGTGCTTCAGTTTTCCTTACTGTCCATTACGTTTTTAATATTCAAAAAACCTTTTTAAATAACATTGTTACGTTAAGTTTGCAGTTTTAGGTATTTGTAGGTTTGCAACGCCATAGACACAAGATGCAAATTTAACCGGCCAGTTAGACTGTGGTAAGTAGGCATCGGAAATTCGGATGCTTTTATACCTGCAACTAGCAAAATCCCGGAAAAAGCTAAGCAAGTATGGAGTCGGCCTCTTAAAAATAATACTTAAATTTTTCAATTCCGGGGAACCCGGAATTATACAAGACGTCTTGAAAAGGTCCTTTTTAAATTATTTAGGTTATGACGTTAAATGTCTATTAGTTAAATGAAACACGTGTGAATTAAATACAATTTTGTAAACAGGAACTACTAAAATAGTTTTTTTAAAACCTTAATACGTATGTACCTGTTGATGTTATACTAATTTCCAGTATGCCGGTAAATCCCAGGAAATTGTTAGTAAAATTAAATAGAGTCCGCCTCCATAGTTACTAGTCAACATCTACGCGGTGTAGGTACTGCGGCGGAAGTTTATGTATAAAAGCATCCGAATTTCCGATGCCTGGTGATAAGTGAAAATTTCTACGGAACCCTCGGTGCGCGAGACTCGCACTTGACTTGTTTTTTTCTTTCTTTGTATGCTCCCGATATGTATTGGCCAATTATCGTTAGGGAAATAAGCCTAAGAATTTCCGGTACAAACAGCAACATACTTAACTGACAAATTGTAGGCTTTATGTGAATTACAATAAGGTCTACCAATGGTTAGTTAAGTTTGTGGCTGATGTTACGCATAGTATTAGATTGCAATGCCTTTCCTACGTTCATATTTCCGCATAGCCACTAAGTCGTTAGATTTAATTCTTAAGGCATTTTTTACTGCAACTTTGGTGATGTGATGAAGCCATAACGACACAACAAAATATCAATATTCAAACAGTTCCTTTCACTTATTTTTTTTTTAATATCTTCGATGTACAGACATTTCATTTTGTCAACTTTATAATAGTATAGATTATAGTACCCAATGCGCACCATTCAAAACTGGTGAATTGGTGAAGGTCGTTGTCCTAGACTACCTACCTATCTAAGTATTTAGACCTTGCCTTCACTTACCTGTAATTGAGTCTAGGGTATCTAAAACAGCAACTATACAGATTGAATAAAGCGCCACCTATGTGTTTTATGTTGAACTAGGTAAAGAGTGACTTTTCCATTTTCCAAGTGTCGAGTTATAATAAAGAGGCTGAGCTTGCGGGGACTAATATAGAAATAGATAGTCGTACGACGCCCTGCAATAGATGGCGGCACGGGTCACATAAAAATACTTAAACGCTTTTGCTCTGTGTATCGTTTTAGTAGGAAAAATGTATAAGTATATAATATTATCACATCTTTCAATTACTTTGAAGTATGTTTTCAAATTAGACATACAATTATGGTTTTCATATTTTTAACGAAGTCTAACCGCTACTCACCAACAGATGGCGGAAGCAGCACTTACTCTTTCACTGTATGTACGTTAGTTCTGCCGTGCTAATGAAAAACGACGTATATTATATGGAAACTCCTATCAAAAGACGGCCTTTTAAACTAGCACGGCAGAGTTAAATTGACATAACTTTTAATACTGTAATTTATGATGTTCTCAAAAGTATTTCGTAAAGTAGGTAATATATACGATAAATACCATCCCTAAATTAAAGTGAAAATAGAATAAATCGTTTGGTCAGCTCAGTCAATGGCATCTTTTGGTATGTCTTTACGGAGTTTTGATATAAAAGACGTCGACGCGACAAAGAAAGTTATAATGTTTTTATTTTCTGTATCCTACTTTATGTCCCTTTGCTGGGGAAAGGCTTTCCCTCTCTTATTCCACACTTATCTTTATGCCGATCAAGGTTTCGGTAGTCTTTTCTACATAAATATATCCAGAGTAACCTGCTTCTTCCTTCTGTATCTGCTACCATTGCCTGCTACTTGTGGCCATTTCGAAGATGTACTTGATTGGTCCGGCCCTTTTTACTCTGAAAATAATAAATGATTACTAGAATAGACATAAATCAGTACCTAGGTAGTTGATTCTCACTGGAGCGAAACTCGTAGACATGTCTTTTCTGCCTGTGATTACTTATGTTGCCCTAACATAACATACTCGCTTACGGAGAGTGTTGCAATCTTTATTAATATAGCAACATTAAACTAGTAACTTTTACATGGCAATTGTTTTGTTTTCAATTTGCTTACCTTGTCTGCTACGAGTACGTCGGTGACCTTGGGTTTGTCTAGGAATGCCCTTACTTCTGATTCGACTTCGTAGAGAGATCCCGAGCATAGCCCTTCCATAGCTCGCTGAGTGACTTTGAGCTTCCTTAAGAGGCCCATAGTTAGAGACCACGTCTCGGCTCCGTAGGTCATCACCGGTAACACGTACTGGTTGAAGACTTTCGTCTTGAAGCACTGAGGTATTCTGGACGAGAAGACACTTCGCAGTTTCCCAAACGTTGCTCATCCGAGGTGAATCCGTTGATTGATCTCTTTCGCAGCGTGGGAAAGCCGCCCGCAATGTGGTCGGACCACCTGGTTGTGTTGCGGGGACTCACTGGATGCGCTTACTGGTACGCGGTCTCCACTCGAGAACCTTTCTACCCCAACGGCCATCGGTTCTTTGAACTATATGCTCTGACCATTGCCACTTCAGTTTGCTTGCCTTGCTTGCACCTGTTTGCTATGTCGGTGACCTTGTTTCGTCTACGGATCTCCTCCTTTCTTCATAAAAACTACCATTTCGCATCAAAATTTTATTATTATTTAAATACAGTCAACATCCTTTTAAGCCACCATCTTGAACTAAATATTAAATCAATCCGTTTACGTCGGGGGAGTTAATATAATTCCTGAGACGTAAGCCGCGACCAAAACATCTGTTCGCCTGATTATAATATTGGGGTGATTGTTTTGCTTATTTCTTTCAACTGCTATATAGATTGTTTGACAAGGGGCTAAAATGAGCCGTTATGACACGAATATGTCTGAGTGTCATAATGGTTTTTAGCCACGTGTCACTCTGCTTTTCACTTCGACTACGAGAAAATAAAAATAAAAACTGAACATTAATAATAATTATATCACCATGCGTGCACTCACAGAAAATTTTGTACATTTTGCGCTTTATATATTTTTTTAAAACGAATAATGGGCATAGACAATTTTTACTTTTTTTCGTAAAAGGCTGCAATACAATCAGAAATTTTGGCCTATCTGATCAGGTTGGTTTGTTTGTTTTTAATTATTCGTATGTAGTATGTAGCTGGCAGCAAAATATTTTTTTTCCGTTTTCATAGAAATTTGTATGGGATTATATGGCTTTCTTTTAAACCCTAGGGGCTAGATGTGCTATTTAAGTCTCGCTTCGCGAAGCTAATATGGCATACTTTTTGAGCAGGAGAAGTGAAAAATGCGTTTATTTTTATTAAATCAAATTGAGACTAAAATGTTGTCATAAAGAGAAAAGTTTTATATTTAGAGGGTTCCGTCCCCAAAGTGTTAAACGGGACCCTATTACGAAGATTCCGCTGTCTGTCTGACTGCCTGTCTGTCTATCAGGCTGTATCTCATGAGCGGTGATAGCTAGACAGTTGAAATTTTCACAGAAGCTGTTGCCGCCATACTATACCTGACGTTGGCTCAAAAGTTGCCGGGGCTCTGATGGGCCCTTTCCACACCAAAACAGAGCTGGCGTTGCCGTGTCTCGTTTCTTGTAGTATTGGGCATAATTATTTAGTCCTCTGTAGACCTGAAAAAAAAAAGATTTTACTAAAGTGAAAATATATATTTTTTTGTTTCGGGCAGGATCTGAAGAGATTCTTTTTCGGGTTCTGTACCCAAAAGGTAAAACGGGGCCCTATTACTCAGACTCCGCAGTCCGTCTGTCTATCTGGTCTGTCCGTCTGTTACCAGGCTGTATCTCATGAACCGTGATAGCTAGACAGTTGAAATTTTCACAGATGATGTGGTACTTCTATTGCTACAAATACTAAAAATCGTATAATTATATGTCTGCCTGTTTATGTGAGTAACCAATATAAAATGATCGAACACCGCGTACATCGCTTGAAAACTACCTTGCTTAGGGCTTGTCTGATAGGAAGAGAAAGGGAATCTCAGAGACGGCTTGCGTGAACCCATCCCTCAGCAATTGGCCGGAAGAGGCATTAAACAGGGACCGATGAAAAATCTATGGGAGGGGCCTATGCCCCGCAGTGGGACATATCTACAGACTAGCGAAAAAAAAAGAAAATTAAATGTTAGGTACCTTGTGATGAAAAATGTATTCCAACCATATACTTTAAGCGCACTTCTTAACGCTCAAAATAAGAAAATGCTCCTTTCTCCATATACTTTTGACCTTGAGTCTCTTGAGTGACGTCACACATGTCGCTCTATCAGTAGGTATGGCCATTTTAACGCCTAGCTTAAAAGTCAGTTATAACAAATGACTTTTAATCTCGATTTTAACGTTTCTAGTGATTCATTTTCAATGGGTATCATTCGAAGGCAAAAAGAAAAAACGTTGTAACCACAAATTGATTCCATTGGTGGTTACTACGTTTCTGCTTTTTGCCGTCGATATAATCGTATACATTTCTTAGTCATGCATAAGTAGCCGAATCAAATGGTATCATCAAAAAAATAATCTATCTTCTCTAAGTATTATAAAAGTATAGAAGTATAGGGTGGGCCATACATTTTTTCAAATAGCAACACTGAATATTTTGGAAACTGTCAGAGTGAGCGGCGGGAAATTGACGGTAAACTAAAGGTCACTTCATGCAATTTATTTATAATGGAGCGTTTCATGGGAAAACAACGGGCTTTTTGTGTTAAACAGTTTTATAAAAAGATGATGAGATAGCCGCGATCCCTCGTAGTATGTGTCAGCGAGTTTTCCAAAGTTTGCGTAGTCGATTGCAGGAGTGCCAACGATGAGGGGACATCTGGATGATGTAATTCTTACAAAATAAATTAACAATTATCTGTTTCTAAGTTAAATAAATAAAATATAGATAAACATGTATATATAGTTTAATTAGCGTTTCATGGGAAAACAACGGGCTTTTTGTGTTAAACAGTTTTATAAAAAGATGATGAGATAGCCGCGATCCCTCGTAGTATGTGTCAGCGAGTTTTCCAAAGTTTGCGTAGTCGATTGCAGGAGTGCCAACGATGAGGGGACATTTGGATGTTGTAATTCTTACAAAATAAATTAACAATTATCTGTTTCTAAGTTAAATAAATAAAATATAGATAAACATGTATATATAGTTTAATTAGCGTTTCATGGGAAAACAACGGGCTTTTTGTGTTAAACAGTTTTATAAAAAGATGATGAGATAGCCGCGATCCCTCGTAGTATGTGTCAGCGAGTTTTCCAAAGTTTGCGTAGTCGATTGCAGGAGTGCCAACGATGAGACGGGGACATCTGGATGATGTAATTCTTACAAAATAAATTAACAATTATCTGTTTCTAAGTTAAATAAATAAAATATAGATAAACATGTATATATAGTTTAATTAGCGTTTCATGGGAAAACAACGGGCTTTTTGTGTTAAACAGTTTTATAAAAAGATGATGAGATAGCCGCGATCCCTCGTAGTATGTGTCAGCGAGTTTTCCAAAGTTTGCGTAGTCGATTGCAGGAGTGCCAACGATGAGGGGACATCTGGATGATGTAATTCTTAAAAAATAAATTAACAATTATCTGTTTCTAAGTTAAATAAATAAAATATAGATAAACATGTATATATAGTTTAATTAATATCGATGTTTCAAAAGTGCAAAAAAATTTGGCCCACCCTATAAGTACAACAAAGTACAACAACACATTTAGGGAGCTGTTGCGGCTGCCGAGGTTCTGTAGTGCATCGTCCATGTTCGCGGAGGTGCGGAGAAGCGGCAACAGCATCCTTAATATGATAGCTTGTACGCTGGATTGCCCTCTAATCTGGAATCTCAGCCAGAAGAAAAAAACATTGTTAATCATTAAGTAGTAACATAGACTCGTAAGTTTAACACCTTTGACTTTTGTAGTTGTTTGTAACAGAGAAATAAAAAAAAACAGCTTTTGCAGCGTCGGCAAACTATTTCGAAACTACGTGATTTCCTTCCCATTTTAAATACTTGAAGCGTATCTTAAGTTTACGCAGTCAGTTGCAGCAAAAATGTTCAGAATACAAAATGGCTGCCGCGGCGTCTGAAGTATTGTTCACATTTGTAATCCTATTGCAGGATTATCCCGTTCTTAGTGAATTGAATGAGTATAGTGATTTAAAACCCCCATAGATGGCGAAGTTTTTTGCAAGCAGAAACGTCTAATGAAATCTAAATGTAAATATTGCAAGCCTCTCTAAGACTTAAATAAAAAAATCTTTAACTCAGTATTAATATTCCATAAAATGGTTAGTTTCACTCTTAAACCTACTTTAGTAAATTATTCATTTAATTTAATTTAGCTAATAATTTTTTAATTTAAATTAAATTAGCTCTGATCCACAGATGTCAATGTACATGAATCAATTCCATAACCCACACATGCAGAATGGAACTGTCCGGTCTATCGGCGATTACCTTCAGTATCAACCAATCCTGTTGTCACTGCGACGGATACGATTTAAAAGAGATGCGATGCGCTTTCACCCTCCAAGCCGAAATCCGGTGCCGCCGCCAAGGGCAAGAAGGCGGCCGCCGCCAAGAAGAAGCCCGCCCCCAAGAAACCCACCACTCCGGCCAAGGGCAAGAGCGCCGCCGCTCCCAAGGCCAAGAAGAGTGCTAAGCCTCCAACCAAGAAGCCTAAAGCTCCCAAGCCGAAGAAGGCCGCCGCGGCTCCCAAGGCCAAACCGGCAGCTAAGAAGGCCGCCTCGAAGAAGTGAGGAGGTCCTTCCGGTGGGTGGTGCCCTTCGGTCGATCGAAAATCGATCGTCATTCGTTGCCTGCCCGCCCGCCTGCCTGCGTGCCGTTCCTACCTCCGTCCGTAGTGTGTACGTGTTTGTGTGTGACGTGTGTCGGTTTCGGGTTTCGGGTTGGTGTTGTTTCAAGTACAACAACATACTTATGTATGTTGTGTACGATGATGATGACGCTACTCTTGCGCCCTACCCACCACCACCACACCAATCGCGACCGCTACGGCACGGAGACGCGGCGCGGTTCGGCGACGGCGGCGGCGGCGATACCACCATTATACGCCTGTGCGCGTTTCAGCACATCATAAAAGTCATCGGTGCGTGCCTCGGCGAACATCCCAGACGCGCTACAGAACCGTCGCAGCCTCAACAGGACCCTGAATGCATCGTTATACTGTATACGGAGAGCGTTGTAGGCCTTTAGCGTATAATTGACCCATAGGCTGCCCGTGTAACATACTTGGCACAACGCCTTAAAAAGTGTAATTTTAACTTGCTTTGAGCAACGGGCGAACCTTCGAGCCAACATATTGCTTCTCACCGCTAACGCTCTCCGCTCCCTCTCCAAGTCGAGATCATCCTTCAGATCCTCCATAACAATATGCCCAAGGTATTTGAACTGGGAAACTCTACGTACCTCTGTCATTTAAAGCTATAGAAGGCACATGTTTAGGGTTCAATTTACTGGATCTGAACACCAACACTTTACTCTTTATTGAGTTGTATATGAGGCCATGAGTTTCCACATAGGTCTCACAGACTTTCAGCATCTTCCTGAGAGCACTGACAGAAGGGCAAAGCAGCACCATGTCCTCTGCGTAGCTTAAATGAAATGAAATGAAATAAAAGTGCCCTTGCCCTACTTGCACAATAAAGATTAGAATTTGAATTTGAAGTGACCCCACACCCCGTACATTTTGCTTACACTGGCTACCTGGCTCTGCTTACACTAAATTTTTATAGGCACGGCCATTTTTAGCGTATATTTTTTACGAAAACCTCGGTGCGCGAGTCCGACTCGGACTTGGCCGGTTTTTTTCTGTTTGCGGTCACGCAAAGGAATGGAACTCGTTGCCTGTGAGTGTTCCCCGACCATTATAATTTTGGCGTGTTCAAGACAAGAGTGAATAGGCTGTTTCTAGACGGGCATGATACAACATCCTCGGCCGCATCGTCACTTAACAACATGTGAGATTGCGGTCAAATGCCCGTCTATCATCAATAAAAAAAGACTTGAGCGAGAATGTTCTAAGCCATGATTAAAAAAATATATCAGCCGTTTTCCAGGTATATCGGGGTATTTTTAGCATGTCAAAGATTACTTGTTGTCCGGTAGTATATAGCTTTTATGTACTGTGATGTATATGTAAAAAAAATGTTTTAGAATAAATTAACACATTAAAGTAGAAAATAGAAGCACTTTTATACCAAATAGCTTAACCATGTTAGTAAAATTCACATAAATACAGTACACACACACATATGCCAAGTGATTAATGCCAATTTTTTATGATCAATTCTTTCTACGGACCACTGATATGTATTTGTACGTTTTAAAATAATCTTCCAGATGTTCGGAACTTTTCCATTGCGATACTTGATTCATATTCCCGCCACACACCGCTACGCTAAATGGAATTTAAAAGCAAACACGTATTTGAAGCGGTTTATGCATGACAGCGCAATTTTTATAGGAGTAAGAATTTTTTGTTCGTGAGTCTTGGAAGTTTTCTAGTGTAATAAGTACGGTGCAATATTGATACAAAATTTTATTGTAACTCCTGGGCGTTTAAAAAAAGGTTACAGTTTTTAATCGACTTCAACAAAGGAGGGGCGAAACAGCAAGAATTCTGTACCAATAAAATCCCGATGTCAACAGATTTCAATAATAGAGAATATGCATGATTTTTTATTTTTATTATTTATGTATTATTAAAAGCTCATTCATGTAACAAACAGTAAGAAAAATATTTTTTCTAATAACTATAAAGATAACCACGATATAAGCCATCAAACATTTCATTCTATATGGAGTTTATACGGCCCTAGTGTACTATGACGTGAAAGTACATGTCGGACCTCTCTGACAAATCGCTGTCTAATTAATAATTTTAATTTGAATTGTTTGAAAACGATTATACGGTATTTTGATATTTTTTTAAGAAAAGCGATTAAAAAGTGCACCCTATTCTTTTTTTGTTGGAAAGGTTTTAATTTAAAATTAGGTTTTAATCGGGTTTCAGTATTTTTTACCATCGTTTTAATATTTACCTACGTAGGTTTTCACAGTAGATACCTGGCTTCACTGGAGCTTGAGTAAATGGAAAACCTGGATAAATCTGTATGCATAAGCCGATCCAGCCACCTGGGTCCATAATCGAGAAACAAATCTCTCCGCGCCGAACGAGGAACCACTTACAAGGTTTCATGTTTTTTATCCAGCTTGAAAAAAAGAAGGTTCTGTATTTTCTAAATTATGACACAAATAAGGCATTAACACAAAACGGAACGTAATAGCGTATAAATATATATATTTTAATTACCTTTCGTTGGCAATTCTTCGACGTTTCAGACGTCGCGTTACGTCCATATTCGAAGGATCTGGAGAGGCAAGTATCAACATCTTCTAGCCGCGCGAATTTTCCGATCTACCCGCGCTTGGTGTTGATTATTAGGTTGAACGCTAAGGTCGTCACTAGACCGACACTACACTCGCGACATCTGGCGATTTATCGGATGATATTTGATGCTGTTTACATTTACGAATTACTGGATTCCACGAAGATGAAAGTTTGAAACCGTCTTCCCGGTTGAGATTTCGGTGTTTCTTGATTTCAATTGCTTCACGTACGATGCCACTATAGAGTAATTATGTTCCGTAGAAAAGATGTTGGGATTATGAAGCTCCATCCAGTGGTTTGGTCCCGCTTCTAATGAATTTATTTATTATTTATTTATTATTCAAAAAAGTTACACAGCATTACAGTAAAACCAAGGCACTGTGAACTACAAAAAACAAATAGAAAAACTTAAAAACTAGTTTGATTTTCGTTTTAAATTTAAATTTAAATGTTTGTCAATAGCGGACTTATACTGTGAAAGGACCTCAAAATATCTAGTATTTTTTTTAACAAGATTAGTTTAACAAATAAGGGACTTCAATAAATGTTTGTAGCTTTTTGTAGATAAGGTTATCTTATCTTATCTTAAATAAGCCAGTGTCATCGTAAACACGCTGGAGGTGCTTTTAAAAACACATCGAGGTTGCTGTATTTTTTTTTAGTGAATATTTTCGGAAATAGTTGCTCCGAAAGTTGCATAAATTGTGTTAATGGGGGGAGGGGCTTTCTATTTTCTAAATGGTATGTCCAAAAAATATGGAAAAATGGAAAATATGGCAAAACATTGTTTTCAACATTACAGTCATTAAAAGGACGTAAGTGCCGTGTTGATACGCTCATTTGTTAGCGCACTTTTTCATATGGCATTTTTTTCATATATAGTGCATTTTTTTGTATGAACGGCTGCGTAACCCTACACTGAGCATGGCCCCACATGCTCTTGGTCGGTTTTTTATTGAATGTTCAAATGATACCTGTTGTAGGTAAAATCAGCTGCAAAGGTAGAGGCTGACTGTACATTTTACTACGAGTACTTGGCCTGTTTATGTCACGGGATCAAGCGTATATTTGTCAACAGGCTTAGTTGATCCGGGATCAGCCGCATATTAGGAGAGATTTGGGAACAGGCCGCAGTGTGTACGGCAAGACTTGGCTCGTGCGTCAACATGGGAATTAATTAATGTCTGTGTCAACAAAATGTGTATGTTCTAATGTATAACATTTTGCGTGGTTTTGCCTCAGAGCAATAAATGAATTTGAATTTAAAAAACCGCAACCCCGTTCAAGAGAATTTATACAGACCTACAGGTTGTAAAATACAAATTTAGGCAAAACATATATTTGACCATAATTACTACACCTATATACACCGTGTTTTTGATTTACTTTAACAGGTGGGCAGTTTGATAGGTAGTTAGTATTATTCTCTTCGACACTGTGACAACGGAAGCTGCAAAGATTCCGAAACGTCGGGAACTCAAATGAAATAATAAACGTGATGTAATCCGTTTAAATTGTGTTATTTAAATAAAGTAGTACCCGTCAATATTAACAACTTTTCCTATGGGGAGATATGTTCGAAACGACAAAAAATATCTGTCATTCCTATATATTTGGTTTACTAACTATGAAGTGACAGATTTTTTTTTTCGGAATGTCTCCCCATAAGAATACTTGTTTGTAATGAGTTGGGCCTTATGACCAAACGTCGCACTCCAGAGGGTAGAATGGCGTCACGTACCCGACTTTCTGGTGGAATGCACCAATCGTAGTTGTATTTGTTGGTGCTGTGTGTCGTCAATTTGATAGTAAGGTTTGCATAAAGTTGAATATTCGGCGTCAGTATACTCAGCTAGTTCGGCTACCACTATCCTACCTAACGTAAGTATGGGTTAGGTACCTACTTAGGTTTAATTCCAAATTACTTAAAACTAATGCTATAGCATTAGGAATGTAATGTGCAATACCAAAGGAATTTGGTATTGCACATTACAAATACTAGGTATCAAATACTAAGTATATAAATACCCTTTCTAACAACTCGAACATTGATTGTAATTAAATACGTCAATGAAACGATGGCTAAACATATATGTATGTCATATAATTAATCTCTGCATTACAGAAGGCATATATCCAGAAAAGCTGAAAACCTGCATTGTTTAACCATTATTAAAAAAAGGTGATAAAAAAAACCCTCAAAACTACCGACCTATAGCACTTATACAACTGCCTCTATAACTTTTTTGATAAAAATATATTATTTTGTAGGGAGCAGAAGGGTTTTAGGAAAAACATAAATATAAATATGGCTGTATTCGACTGAATTAATAATGTATTAGAGTGTTGACAAAAAAATACCCATATGTGCTCTTTACAGATATGAGCAAAGCCTTTGACTGGTTGGATCATAAGACGCTATTATATAAACTAGACCGTTATAGAATTCGAGGTAACGTCCTTAAACTAATTGATTCCTACCTAAGTAACCGATCACTATATACAGAGGTCACTAGGGTATGCCAAACAACCAAAATGACTCCAACTTTTCAGTCTGATGCACGCCATGTAATGTATGGAGTACCACAAGGGAGTGTACTCGGTCCTCTGTTCTTCTTAATTTATATTAATGATTTGCCCAAAGCAGTTTGCCATCTCATGATTTTATTTGCCGATGATAGCACGTCTATTTTAAAATGTAATGACTTTAGCAGATATGAAGATGATATAAATAATGCAATGACTGACATAATAATGTGGCTCAATAACAATAATCTAATTATTAATTTGACCAAAACAAATGTAATGAATTTTTATCAGCGAATTAAATGTAACGAACTGAATGTTAATTATTGAGGGAATATTATTGAAACTGTAGGAGTCACTAAATTTCTAGGAATTTGGATAGACAGTCAACTGATATGGAAGTACCACATCAATGAAATTTGTAAAAGGCTAAGTAAATCGGCGTTTGCTCTTTACAAGCTTTCAAAAACTGTTAACAGTGACACCCTACTGGTAGCTTACTATGGCCTTGTTGTGTCAACCTTAAGATACGGTTTGATATTTTGGGGCAATTCAGTTCACAAGGAAATAATATTTAAGGCACAAAAAAGGTGCATAAGAGCTAGTGCATGGCTTGAAAGTAACGGACAGTTGTAACCCCTACTTTAAGTCACTTAATATTCTGACATTGCCTTGCCTGTACATCTTAGAAATAGCTATATTTGTTAAGTGTAATCGTAGTCTTTTCAATAATATTGCAGACTCACGCAGGCTGCCTACTCGGACACAATATAAAAATATGTTACGCAATAAGGAATGCAAAACTGCATTAGTGAAAAAAAAAGTATTTTGGGAATAAATATAATAAATATACAATAAATATACAACAAAATTCCATCAAATATTAGGGATTTAAAATTAGACAAATTGAAAAAGGAACTGACATCACTGTTAACTCAGAAATGTTATTATAATACTCAACAGTTCATTAATGACACTGATTTATGATTTAATTATTAATATTTTTTTAGATATTTACGTCGACTTTAATTTATATACATTATATATATTTTATATTGACATTGTTTTAATTTGAAATTATTTGATGCATGTTATTAAATTAAATTGTATGTTTAGGTTCTTAGAACCCATACATTTATACGCCTACTGGCAAAACATAGAGAACAAGCAAAATGTAACACCAACTCTGTACTTACCTATGTTTGACAAATAAATATATTCTATTCTATTATATTCTATTCTATTCTATTCTATTCTATTGATTTATTTGTGAACCTTACCATCTGACGTGCCCGCAAAATGCCCGCTGGAGAGCGACGTTTGCTGATGACCTGTTAAAATTAAAAGAAATAAATAAACACTGTGTAAGATATACCTTAAATTACAATTTTTTGGCCTTTCTACTGACCCTGGCCATATCTAATTGATAGACCAAAAATATACTGTGTTGCAACCAAACATTGGCCTTGCATCAATTTTATTTTGACGTTCATTTGATTTATTATACCTACCCCTTCCACGTGTGACCGATACCAACGCCCGATTACTTGGCCTTGAAACCAATCAACCACGCGCCCGCCCACATTAACCTTGTCCAAGTGATTTTGTCGTGCGTCGACTCGGTCAGAAATGATGGCCGACCTGATTAGATCGGCCTAAATTTCTGACCGTCTGGTAGCCCCATTTGTAGTGCAATTTTGATTATTATTAGAATTAAGATTTTTTTACTAGAAACAATAGCGAAAATCTTAAGTTTATACTCGGTAAAGACATTTTTATTAATTGAAAAGACATTTGCTTAAAAGGGACGTCAAGAAATATTACCTAATATAATGCAGAAGTGGCCAATTCTCATCACTCTGACTATAGCGCACGTAAAAAAGAACTACAATCGTAAAAATGTCTTGTCTCACTCCGTCGTATTACCCATCGATACTCGATACATGATCGGAGCGAGACACAAGAGGTAGCGGGTAGAAATGCGCAAAACGTGTCACTGAAATGAAAAGAATGATGAATCTTTATGCTAATGCTTCATTTGTTTCGTTAATTTCACTCAGTGGATCTACAAATACAAACTGCTCCGGTCATCTATATCTATACTAATATAAGGTTGTACAAATGAAATGTTTGTATGTTTGAATGTGTCGTTTTCATCACACTAAATCGGCTTAAGGGGCTTACAGCTCTGAATGACCTTCAATCTGTAGCTCTTCGCTTTTGCGTGTTTTATATGTCTCATCATCTTTATCAATATACTGTTTCAGTTTATCTTCAAGAGTCACCGAAACCAAGATGAATGCCAACAAACTTTGTTATTTTACGACGAAAAACTAGTTTTGGTAACTTTTTTCAAAAAATACTCATTTTTTAAAGAAAATGCTTGCGTAGCAAGTTTGGTCTTTTCATAATTAACAATTAGGCATAAGTTTTGAATCTACCAAAGGTTTATTGAGAGACTAGATACGCAATCTTTATTTTTATACACCTCTCTGTAAAAATCTATAATTAATTACATAGAAATATATTCTAATTTTCGAATGAAAGAAAGTGTTAAATATAAACTGAACTATCATATAAACTATATTTCGAAAGTTAGTTTGGCCATTTTAGGGACTAGATCCAAAACAAAAACCATGAAAAATCGTATATTTAAGCTTGGTGCCTCTTAACGGACTTCAACCATTTCTGTTAGCTGGGTATCTCCAGATGGTTATAAGATACGTTTTACCCAACTATGCTAAAGAAAAAAAACGGGTTATGACTTTTTTCTTCCGTGAACGAAGTTGCGCCACCTTCTAGTATTATATATCATTGAATGAAAGAACGAGTAGACATACAGCATGGGTTAAGTAATAGCGTAGATATTTGAAAATTAAGGTTCAGTTAAAAAAGCTAGTAAGTTGACACACATTTTTATACATTCAATTCAAAGTAAAAATGATGTAAAAAAGTCTATAGTGTAAAAAAGTCACTGACAGGACTTAAAAAATGTTATCAAAAAAACAATATGACATAAAAACCAACCATAGATTTTGAGAGCGCATAACGTGTACTATCGAGGAAAAATATAATATGAAAATCTTTGGGAAACTTTTCATTAATAACTTTAGTTTCAGATTAATTACCAACATTCAACAAAAGATTTATATATATATATTTTATGAACTCTTATATGTGAAAAGTCATAAATTGATTATTTTAGCCGTAAAAAGGTGGTAACGCAGCGGTAAATACCTTATTTTCATACTAAAGTGGGCATCGATGACCGCTGCATTACTAGCTTCATGATTATAAACGGTCACCATTTTTTTTTTATTAATTTAAATGACAGTTTAACAATGCTATATTTTAGATTAATACGCCACAAAACAGTCTCACTAGGTATCACTTTTGGCACTATATGCTTTTTCGATAACGATGCGAAAAATTTGTGGTGCTAAATAGTAGAATGACCCTAATAACATCAATGGAATCCGCTACCTCTGTCACCTTAAACCCCCTAATTTGTAGGGTAACACATCCCCTCGAACTTTGGGGTAAACCAGCCATTTTACGACCAGCGTTACGGGCTATGGTGCCGGCCCACTGGGACCTTCCCGATCCTTTCAAAAGGCCCTAGGTACAGAGAGTTTTCGTTACACGTATGACGTTTTGTAAGAGCTTGTGTGTGTAATTGAATCCATGTTATCGATTTCATTGGGGTTCCTTAGGCCTTGGGTTCTATTAGGGATAATAGAAAAGTAGTATCACGCTGTTTGACAGTTGGCACCTTGCCACGGATGGACAATATAGAGGTCGGATAAGTCTGTATATCTAGTTACTTGAATATGAAATATCTTCTTACTCTTTTTTATGTTTTTTTATGTTTGCCCCCTGGCAAACGAGCAGACGGATCGTCTGGTGGTAAGCGATCACCGTCGCCCATAGACACCAGAGGAGTCACAAGTGCGTCGCCGGCCTTTCAGGTGGGTGTACTCTTTTCTTGAAGGCCTGAAGTTCGCATCGGTCTGGAAATACTGCAGGCGACAATTTATTCCACAGTTCAGTCGTGCGAGGCAAGAAATTTGTCGTAAAACGCACAGTTGTGGACTGCCAACCATCTAAGTGGTGAGGATGGAAATATTATCGCGTAGGACGATGGCGGATTCCATACCGTAGGACGTTCCCCGACTAGGTGGACGGATGATCTCGTAAAGGTGCGTCCACATCTGTATCATTTGCCCGTATCAGATCATCGTCGCGTGGCATGATCGCGTGTCACGATCACGCGTTTGGACGTTGCGCCGATCCGATCGCTCGAAATCCATTTGCTACGCGTATCACAAACTTATATCGGAAGAGTGCGGCATGATCGGCGCGCCGACAGTGAGCGTCCAAGCAGCGGACGAGTAAATGATACAAGTGTGGACGCAATTTAAGGGTCGCGGGGAGTCGGTGGATACAGTTTGCGCAGGATCGTACCCTGTGTAGTGCTATGGAGAAGGACGATGACGCCTCATATGGTGCGTCTCGAACTAGCGAAGGTCAGCATTCAGCTCCACATATTCATGTGTCTTTGGCGAGGTTCAAAAGCTTCGCGGGTATATAATAAAGTTGGGTACAATGTCCAGGAGTACATAAATACATATTAAATGAAACCCTTTATTTCACATAATATAAAAAGTAATTAAAGCGGTGGTGCAGTTCAGCATTCACAAAAAAAACTGTTAAAAATTTTCATGTGACATCTATAAGCCCCACGGCCAAACCAGATTATTACAACCTGCTGCGCAAACTCTGGTGCCTTATTAAGGGGATGCAAGGAAAATGTAAGCTATTTTTAGCGTGATTTTTGTCAAATCCATACTAATGTTATAAATGCGAAAATGTGTCTGTCTGTCTGTCTATCTGTTACCTCTTCACGCTTAAACCGCTGAACCGATTTGGATGAAATTTGGTATGGAGATAGTTTAAGTCCCGGGGAAGGACATAGGCTACTTTTTATTCCGGAAAAATACCCTTATCCGCGATAAACGAATTTAAGGCGGACGAAGTCGCGGGCAGAAGCTAGTAGTATATAAAACAGGCTGGTTGTCAGATAGGTATGTGTTTTTGACTATATAACCTATTCAAAGATTAATATTTTATTCAATAAAAGATTTCCTTGATTCTAGTAATGGTAGATTTTATAGATATGCTGACTAAAATAATATATGACATTCATAAATTTAAATATTGTACCTATTCTAATTGCAATTCTGATTATTTTGTATTTTTTTTAATCAACTTGGTGTTATAATATTTTCTTCTGTTTCCGCGATTATTACTCATTGAAATAAAACAATTTAACGGATTATATCGCGTATATTATCTCATTTTAGTTCCCGACGAAACGACGAAACGTCGGGAACTAAAATGAGATAATATACGCGATATAATCCGTTAAATTGTTTTATTTCAACAACTTGGTGTTAGTTATTTTATTAATCATAATCGCGATGTAATTTTTATTTGTGTATTTACTGACATAATAATGAAATAAGTAGCTATGTTTCTGACTCTTCAAATCGGATATGACTATCTAAACTTTGATGACATGTATAAAATTGTGAATCCATACGAATTGTATTGTGGTAATTGTAATATTTGCATGCCGTATATTCGGCAGAATTATTATGAACTTATGAAATTGAAACACATGTAACAACAATAATACTTGCGAATAAATGATATCTCTATCTATCTAATGCGGAAACATGTTTGTTGAAAATTTCCTCGATGGTTAAGTTATCCGAAAACGCGTCTCCATTTACCGGTTTTTGTCTAGTTTGTACAAACGACTGATTAATAAACGGCCAAAATGTGTAAAAATGACATTCTTCCCTTCATCTTTTACGCGATAAACTTAAATGTTAATAAAACATAACAATATCTTAAATTTCATTGTACTTTTATGTACATCTGGCGCTTACGCCAAAAAACATCCCCAGCATCTAGTGTATAAGCTTTCTCTTTCTTTGATGCGAGCGAGCAATAAATGCGTCCCTTATTTACAAATTCTGCTCATCGGCCCGCTCGGCGTTTGGGGGCGTGGTTTACGAATGACGATGCAGGCCCTTAAAAGATTGAGGACAGGACACGGACGCTGCAACTACTTCCGACATAAATGGGGCTGGCGGGGCTCGGCTCTTTGCGAGTGTGGCGTGGAGGCCTAAACTGAGGAGTGGAGCACATCATACAGCGCCGCCCCCTGCACTTGTACTCGGGCTCTCAAGAAAATCTGTACAATTTAACATCCGACGCTATTTCGTGGCTTGTGTCCCTGAGTGTGGATTTATATAATACAATACAAATACTCTTTATTGCACACTTCAGTCAGATACACAGAAATACAGACCATAACAGTAACATTCGAATTAGCAGAGGTAAATAGCAGGCGGTCTTTTCGCTAAATAGCGATCTCTTCCAGACAACCTTGGGTAGTGGAGTATTTAAAAGGCAACAATTTTAGTTAAGTAAGTGGCGAGTAAAAGCTATGAAGCAAACAAAAAACTCATATAGACACATGTAAACACAATAAACATACACAAATATGATTGCGTAGATAAACATGCATAAATATAATATAATATATGCAAAGTAAGTAAATAAATAACCATAACAGTGTCAGCCGCAAAGTTGAGAAAGTAATTTCAATAGCAGTATGTTAAGTCAACTTATTTCCGACACGTTTATGTACATGCGCCATACGATTAAATAAATTAATACGTCGCCTATCTTGCATTTTACAGAATAACTTTCAGGGAGTGTGCGGCGGGAGTGCATGATCTGTTGCCGCCTTCTCCATTTCGTCACTATGGGACTAGACGTGGATTTGGATTTCACACTAATGTCGTTGATGTAACACCGACTCACACAAAGCGACTTGCCTCTACATTCCTCATTAGGCCGGCTAAAGAGTGGAACTCACTTCGGGTATACCTTTTCCGAGAATAATATAACATGAATCTCTTCAAAACGAGAGTGACAAGGCACAATATTAGGGGACAATGGTCCCTAATTCAACAAATTGAACTAGTCCCATGGTAAGTTCAATAAGGCTTGTGTAATGGATAGTAGGTGACGATATCTATACTCATAAAATGCAAAAAAAAATCGATTCAGTCACCTTTACATACTTTTTTTTATTGTCAATGCACAGATATTAAATTTTTACAACTATATAATAGTATAGTTAATAAAATAATGTGTTGATCAACACTGATTTATTTTACCAGTAGCCCGTCCAAGATGGCCGACAGGAATCCAACATTCATCTCGTCCGTCACCTTCATCGTGTCAATGTCAACCAAGTCCAAACGTCATTTCGTCCAGCCAACTCCAATGTTCCTTTCACCGCGCCCCGGTACCAGAAGAACATAAACATAATAAAATTAGACACGACCGTAAACAAGGCCGGGAATCGAACCCGGGCCGCCGGATCATGCGACGCCTGTTATTTATGTCCGTCTGTCACTCACATATTAGCTCGTAGGGGTGGCGCGCGGAGTTTTATTGAAGACAAGGTTTCGTTTGCGGAAAAGAAAAAGTCGTAACACTTTTTTTGCTTCAGCACAGTCAGGTAGAAAGTATTTTATAGCCATCTGTCAATGTCCAGTTACCCGTGTACAAAATATGGTTGGAGTCAATCCATCCGTTTTGAGGAGATAAGATCGCAAAATCACATACATACAAAATAAAAATGACGTATTTAATTAAAAAAAAATGATTCATTGACTTGAAAGAGACTATACGATTCAGTTATTTTTCTAAAAATATCTTCAACGAACATATCAAATCAAATCAAATTGTCTTTATTTGCAAGAATACGGTTACAGGGTCTTAAGTCTACAATTGTACATGCGTATTCAACCTGCATGCAGGTGTGCAAATTATATTACATGTCATGAAATCATTAATATCAAATCAAAGTAAATCAAATTAAATACAATTTAAAATGTTAAATACTGTTGCTTATGCTATACTTCCATTATGTCATGACAGATATTCCTTAATACTTTAACAACAATTTTGTTGTAGCCATTTCGTCAATTTACGCTTCAATACAAATTTATTTTCTAACTTAATTTCATCAGGCAAATTATTATAAATGAGTGTGCACATATTAAAACAATACATTTTATTTTTACAACTGTATAATACTACCTACCCTACTTAGATGATGCTCTAAGTAGGGTAGGTAGTAGTGCCTTTTTTCATCTGCTTAGTCAGGTAAAAAGTCCTATTCTTTCTTTTCTTTCTTTCAAAATCCGCTTAAAGATCCGCTTAAAAACTTGTGTTATGTGGTAACCCTGGCGACCCCTAAGATGATATTTGCCGCGCACCTCCGCAGTTTAACCTCTTTCTTTATTTATCAGCCGCATTTACATGCGGCCCCGGGTTCGATCCCGGCATAAACTAGCGCCGCTTTATGGGCACGTGGTTTTGTTTGCTTTTTTCCTTAATTAAATATTTAGAAATTGCTCTTAGGGCGTCGGATCGTGCTCCGTATACCTGGGTGACTGACAGGAAAGGAGATAGTGTGGATGCATTCGTGTTTCATCACCTGGGACAGATTTTTCATCGTCTACTAATAGATAAGTTGTAAAAATTAAATGTCTGTACATTGAAAATATTAAAAAAAATACTATTGTGTGGGACTGACGCGAAAAATTTTTTATTTTTTATTTTTTTTTGTATTGTGTCGTTGTGCCTTCATCACGCAAAATCGGCTAAACGGATTTCAACTATTTTTGGTACACCGGTAGCTGGGTATCCTCAGATGGCTATAGGATACCTTTTACCCGACTACGCTGAAGAAAAAAAAGGGGGTTATGACTTTTTCTCCTCCGCGAACGACGTTGCGGGCGCCTTTTAGTATATATACATAGTCCTGTCGCGACAGCGACTCCGTCAATTGTTTTCATCCGGGTTATGCAAGGCTCGAATATAGCTTGCAAAGCCAAACTTCGCCTTGAAGATGCCATTACAGGATACGCAATGAAGTTGTCCAGCAGCATTATATGTGTACGTGTAGAAGGGTTTCAGTTCAGTCTTGCACATATGTCGCTTGGCATCTAGGTCTTCCAGCCACTGGCGTTAAAATTCAATCATCTAATGCGGCTGAAAAACGGAAGTTTATTTGGTGGCATATTGTGGACAGAAGGGTTTTGATTTTTAATAAGAATGTTGCCTAATCTCAAAATTTGTAAATTATATACTTATATAAGTTAAAATTTTGAGTACCTACGATATCTTACGAGTAGCTTTTTTATGAATCTTAAGGTGTGCTGAGAAAGTCCATTTCTATGAAACTGTTTCGATAAACGCAAGTTTTAACATAACCGCAGAACATAGTTCTTAATTTTTGAAAATATCCTCAATGACACACAAGCTGGCGGTCCCAGGTTCGAAAATAGCTAGGGTAAGTGTTTGTGTGATGAGTACAAATGTTTGTTCCAGGGTCTTGGATGTTTTCTATGCAAGTATTTAAGTATTACAATTTATCTATATGCTATGTATATCGTCGCCTAGTGCCCATAGTACACGTTTTGCTTAGTTTGGAACTAAGTTGGGCCCTGATATATTTTTTTAATTTAATGACGGATATTTTATTTGTACAACTTTATAGAACAGGCACATACCTACTATAGAAAGTGCCCGCAATGTCGTTCGCGAATGTGAAAAAAGTCATAACTATCTTTTTTACTTCAGCGTAGTCGGGTAAAAAGTATAGGTAACCATCTGTAGATACTCGGCTACCGTGTACCGAAAATAGTTGATTTTTTTTGGCGGTTTGGGGGTGGTGAAGCAACGATACATCAGGAAGACCGGGTAAGGTTGTGTCACTGGTCAGTTGTCACAGCGGCCATAATGAACTATGAATCGATGTCGAAAGATCACGAGAGCTATATATCCCTCGTAGATAAAGTTCTCGCGATCTTTGGACACCGGTTGATCAACTTATTCGTTCGTTCTGTTTTCTGTTATCGCCGTCGTGTGACAATCAATCCTTGAGACGATCTTATCCGGTCTCCCCTACGAACATACAAAAAATCCCAAAAAGAAAAAAAATCGCTTCAGTGACCTTCAAATAGTTATGTCATGTCACTTATTTTTTGGCATAAAATCTTCGATGTATAAACATTTCATTTAAGTAATGTAAGGACTGATGTGCAAATTGCGGAAACTTTCCAAAATGCTTAAAAAAGGTCTTTTAAACAGGTAAGTCAACACTAGACTTAAGACCTTATATATATAAAAAAATGCGTTAAAAAGGTATTATAAACATATAAGTTAACACTAGACTTAAGACCTTTTGTATACTAAAAAATGCTTAAAAAAGGTCTTTTAAACATGTAAGTTAACACTAGACTTGAGACCTTTTTTAAGCATTTTGGGAAGTTTCCGCAATTTGCTCATCAGTAAATGTAAGTATCAATAATAGTTAAATTACATGTATTCGTAAAATTGCGGGCTAAAGAAAAATAAAAAATATAACGCAAAAATATGACTATTTTTATTTCACGCCCAACAACTGTATAAATACATGAAATAACTAACATCAATAAAATACGAAAAACATGTTATAAAGAGCATCCTAAAGTTGATCGTTGTACAATAATTTACGGGGATCGTAAAACATTTACGGATCAAACTCATAACTCCACTCCTGTAACCAGTCTCAAATAAAGTGTCAGTAAAATATGTGTAATAAAAAAATGGCGGCCGAGTTGTGTTTAAGAACATTGGTTTCGTACAAATGCCGTAATGGGTCGTTCCTTTTTTAAAAAAATCACCCAAATCAGAGGTGTTTCCAAGAAACCAATTACATACATATTTATATTATACTAAAAGCGACTTCGTTCGCGGAGGCGAAAAAGTCATAACCCCTATTTTTCTCTTTAGCGTATTCTGGTAAAAAGTATCCTATAACCATCTGGAGATACCCAGCTACCTATGTACCAAAAATAGTTGAAATCCGTTTAGCCGATTGGGCGTGATGAAGCCGCAACGACACATACAAACATACAAAATATCCAAAAAAATATGGTTGTAGTATACTTTTGACCCGACTAAGCTGAAAAAATAAAAAATCTCTTCCGTGATGTTAAGTGACCTCCAAATAGTGCCGTAGAATGTTTTTTTTTAAATATATTCAATGTACAGACATTTCATTTTTAACCGTCTTCCAAAAAAGGAGGAGGTTCTATTATGTTCGACTGTTTGTATTTTATATATATATATATGTTCACCGATTACTCCGCCAATAGGGAATATTCATCACTTTTAATTTTTGATTTATTAAAAGCTTATTCATGTAACAAACAGTAGACAAAAAGAATTTTTCGAATAACTATAAAAATACCTACGATATAAGCCGTCAAACGTTTCATTCTATCTCTTTCTAGCAAAACAGAATTTAATATGGAGTTTATATGACCGTAGTGGACTGTGACGTAACAGTCTATGTCGGACCTCTCTGTCAAATCGCTGTCTAATTAGTAGTTTAAAATTCTTATATATCATACGTATTTCTTGGCCAATTTTAATTTTAATTTCACTTTTTGAAATAGTTTTTACGGTATTTTGATATTTCGTTAAGAAAAGCGATGAAAAAATTTCATGCATGTTCCCTATTGTGGACCGATTTTAATTATTTTTTTTACAACTTTGTAATAGTATAGATAAATCTATACCTACTATTATAAAGTTGTTCAAATGAAACGTCTGTACGTTGAAGATATTTTCAAAAATTTAAGTGATACGGACTATTTGAAAGTTTTTCAGATTTTTTATATTATAGATATATATGATAGATTGATTTTTTACGAAAATATTGATGTTATTAACCATCACAATCTATATGTTTTTTAAAAGGTGAATTTCTTCACTAAAAAATTATATTATTATAAATACAAAGATTTAAATAATGAATATAAGAATTAGTAAGATAGGTTTTCGTGTTCTGTAGAATTTTAGGCCTATAATTTTGCCCACGGAACCCTAAAAAAGAAGTAGTATCACTCACCGGAATTGCGTGTATCCGCCGCCGCGGGCTGCGGTAAAACGATATTTGATGTGTTCCCCTGTAATTGGCAACATTAAGTTTCCCAAAGGTGCAATGCCATAAGGCATTCTCTACCAGTCAACCATTTGTCTAAAAACATTTATAAGTTGCGTGTAATGTAAAAAAATAAGACTAATAAAAATCCTAAATACAATTATGATATACTAGAAGGCGCAATTTATTTCGCGGAGGAATAATTATTAAATTCGTTCGCGGAGGAGAAAGAGTCATAACCCATCTTTTTTTCGACTCCGTAGTTGGGTAAAAAGTATCTTACACCCATATAGATACCCAGCTACCCGTGTACCAAAAATAGATGAAATCTGTTTAGCCGATTTGCCGTGATGAAGCCACAACGACACATACAAATATACAAAAAATCCAAAAAAATATTTTTCATATTTTTGAAAATATCTTCAATATACAGACATTTCATTTATAATAGTATTAATGAAACGTATTGTTGTTGCGTTTTGCATGGTATATATGAAAATTAAACATTTTATTACTTTTTTTTATATAATGCAAAAATGTAATTACTTGACGATGCAGGCCCTTAATACTATGAATAACTAATTATTATATGACAGGTAAATTCGATTAATCGTTAAGGAGGAATGAATTGCTGATAAAGTGATTAAATACGTAATGAAATTTGTGGAACAGTTTCCGACGAGATGAAAATCGACGTAAGAAATTTCGATAAAATGATAAACACCCGTTTCAAATAAGTACGATTAATTATCGTGAACTTACGATAATAGTACATTATGATACGATTGTGGTACGTTGGTAATTACACTCGAGGCTATATCTTGCAGCCCCTAGTTGTAGACGGAGGCTATATAAAGCCGAGAGTGTAATGACCATGCACACGAGTGTCATACGACGTTTTTCATCACACTTGCGAGAAAAATAGCAAAAAATAATTGTTCCTTACTTAAAATTTCGTCTTGGGTAAACACTCCTGCATTCCGTAAGTTTTACATTAATCCGTCATCAGTGTCTCAAATCTGCGTACCTACATAATTATTGTATTTTAAATATCGTGGCTTGATACTATTTCTACATTCATGTCATTTTTAGAAAGTAATCATACTTCAATATGAAATATTTGTAAATATTAAATATGTCGAATCAAATCAAAATTGCGCGTGCATAGACAAATGCGCAGACCGGTGCATTTGTCTATGCACGCGCAAGAGCGATGAGGCCAAGGCTAATTGGCCAATCAGCCAAACATTAATAATATAATCAAATGAATAATTATATCAATTTAATACGAACAAAATGACATTTTGTTTAGAATACTTTATAATGTGTTTAAATTAATTGTTTTTTATAAATACCACTTTAGATTTATTAAAATAACCTATAATGTTTTTTATACCTAAAAACTATTTAAAGGCCATTTAAATAAAACACTGGAATGAAAAGGCACTAGTGCGATTATGTAATGTAAAAAACACGCGTGTGTAATGGACTGGATTACAGCCATAAAAACGGTATATTAAGAGCCGCTTTACGAGCAAGTGTGTTGAAAATTATATTATAGTCGTAGACATATAATTAGCATGCGTTGATAATTCTTTGATGTTCCGGATGTCACGTTACGTCCTCGAACTTGAAAGAACTTAGCTGTGCGCAATTCCTAGCTACACCACCATTAAAAAAAAACAGCAAACCCTTCCTCCACTATATAGACATATATATATATATATCCGTCGTGGTGTTTATCTCGCGGTTTGGGACGAAGTCCCTCACTTGAGGGGCTGTTGCGGTGCTACTAGCGATTCAGTTATCGGAGTTAAATGATAATGTGGTGAGTTCCTCGGTCAGTTACTCGTATTATCTACTCGATTCGGTATCGCATTACCAAATTATATATATACCTACTACTCAAAATAATATAGGGGCCACTTTTGCGCGGAGAATTTCTGTTCAATTTTTGTGGTTAAGTACAATAACTTAATTTTATCTCAATTAAAACAAATAAAACAATTGACAATTTAATTAATCAAAAACTAAAGCCTTTTTAGCTTTGAGAGTATGTAAAATAAATTTTACTAACTAAGTAATATACATTTTCACGTTACGATCAAAATTTTTAGTGGCCCCAATATTGTTTTGAGCAGTATACATATATTTAATATCAACCGGTTTGGCTCAGCGGGGGTAACGTTGCCTGCGAAGCTGAAGGTCCTGGGCTCACATCCCGGTAAGGGCAAATATTTGCGTGATGAGCATATAAATATTTATTCCCGAGTCTTAGATGTTTTCTATGTAAATAAGTAATTATATCTCTTAAATATATCGTCGTCTAGTACCCATAACACAAGCCTTATTGAGCTTACCATGGGACTAGTTCGATTTGTGTAAAATTGTCCTGTCATAAGTATTTATTTATTTATAAAGAAAAAATATTACATTTTCAGAATGAATACTTGCTGAAAGTTGGAGAACAAATTTATACATTTCTTGACTCTTCCACGCAATAAAGCATTTTTCTAGAATAAATAAATAAAAACAAATAAATGAGCGATTGAACTTTTACACCAAATGTTTGCGGTCATAAGTTTTTCGTTCATTTAATCATTTTAGAGCTTCATTCGAGTTATGTGAGCTCGTAGTACCGCAGCAAGTCGACTGATTGATAAAAATTACTCCCAAAACATTAAAGCCTCGCAAAATATAGCCGACGTTTCATACGTCCGCCGGGAGCTGTATGTCTGTCGTGTCGAAGTTTTGTAGCGAAAGATATAAAACATAGTTTGGAACAGGTGACATTTCTGCGGTGCGGATAATCTGTGACGTATCTAAAGTGAGTTTCAATACAACTTCTTTACAACAAAATCTTATATAGGCTATTCATCCTTACTTGTCCTAAATAGTAAACAAAGATACACTTATGTTCGTCAGTCCAGCGCATCCAACGAGTCCCCGTAACCGTAATCAGGTCGTCCAACCACCTTGCGGGTGGCCTTCCCACGCTGCGCTTGCTGGTACACTCGAGATCCTTTCTGCCCCAACGGTTATCGGTTCTTCGAACTACGTAGGTCACTCGATAAATTTTGAGATAAAAAAAAACTATTGAGAATATTATTAGTATTATTTATTTTACATTTTTTCAAAAACTCTCCATTACTCTCTATACAAAGTTCCATTCGTCTGAACCAATTTTGGAAGCACTTTTGCCAGTCTTCATCGGATAGGTCCGAAATTGCTTCTTCATATGCAGCCACGGCTTCGTCAGCACTCGAAAAAAACTTCCCTTTTATTTTTTCTTTCACCACCGGCAACAAAAATAAATCGCAGGAAGCTAAGTCAGGGCTGTAGGGTGGATGTGGTAAGGTTTCTATCCCAGCTTTCTCAATAAACGCCTTTGTTCTGAGGGACGTAAGTGAAGAGGCGTTATCGTGATGCATCAGCAAGATTCCCCGAAGTCCAGTCTTTGGTCTCCTCTCTCGCACTGCTTTGAAAACTTGCGGCAATGCTACTGCAGTACTTATACCAATCAGAGTTGACTGACCTATAATTTTCCAGCATTGATGTTGATAAATGTCCGCCCCGTGAAAAGGAACTAGCTACCATTTTTTTGCCAACTACGAGGTCTTTGTAGTTTTGTTGGTAACTTTCCCTCTGAGAATTTTTCCGGGTCATATTGGTAAATCCATGTTTCGTCACCTGTAATTATATCCTATACACGCCGCGATGTCCCGTTGTCGAATCGTAGACGCATCTCACGACACCAATCTACACAAGCCTGTTTCTCAGTATCGGAGAGCAAGCGTGGTATCCAACGACAACAGCGCTTCCTTACTCCAAGATTTTGATGTAGAATGATGTTAAAACTCCCCGAACTGACGCCTAAGATATTCTCTATGTCTTTGTATGTTATTCGTGGATCTTCTCGCACCAACATTACAGTTGTCCACACGTTTTCTGCAGTTACTGCTGTTTGCGGGCGACCACTTCGGTGGTCATCTTCGAGGCTGGTTTTACCCCTTTTAAACTCGTTGAACCATCTAAAAACTGTTGCCCGTGAAAGAGCAGAATCTCCTAACGCTGACTGCAATCGTTCCAAACACAATTGTTCCGATAGACCAAATTTAAAATCATAAAATATCATAGCACGCAAATGTTCGCGGTTAAGCTCCATCGTTACAAAGAAAAAACGCGGGAACCGTTTTAGAAAAATGACTGTAACATATTCATTTTTTAAATTAGAGCGAATCGGCAACTTGTGTTCTATTTTTAAATAAATTTGCTTTTTAAAAACATATAATTCAGCTGCGTTCCATTTTCGAATTTCGAGCATCTCAAAACTTATCGAGTGACCTACGTATGTGCCCTGCCCATTGCCACTTCAGTTAGCTTACTCTGTTTGCTATGTCGGTGACCTTGGTTCGTCTACGAATCTCCTCATTTCTGATTCGATATCGTAGAGGGATCTCGAGCATAGCTCTTTCCATAGCTCGCTGAGTGACTCTGAGCTTCCTTAAGAGGCCCATAGCTAGAGACTCTCGGCTCCTTAGGTATATGCACTGATTGAAGACTTTCGTCTTCAAGCACTGAGTTTGTCAATATTTACATTAAATTAAATAAAAACCTTTCTCTCTCTTATCCGTTTCTCAAAAGCTTGTAACTTGTATAACAAGCGGAGGTTTTCTTTTAATTCATATTGTTGGAAAGAGACTTCTTCTGCTTGTAACTCTTGCTTAAAGCGTTTAACCACTGGAGATGCCATACGAATATATTACCCTCCGAAAAAGTAATCGCGAAATTTTCGGTTAGTTCATACGGTAAATTGTCAGTGTGTGGGTGTATTTTGTTTGCAGGTGATTTCTTTTAATTGTGTGCGTTTGAAGAAATAGGAATATTTCCGTAGTGTGCTGTACGTGTTTACCTCACCCCTCGCTAAAAATGCATGAAAAATGTGTTCAGTAATGACACGGCTTGGTAAATGGATTGTAGTTCCTTTGCTTTCCTGCGCTTTTTCTTGGTTAGATGTGACAGTAAATTGAGCTCACATGCGCATATTTTCATGCAGTTTGCACAAAAAATACGCATGCAGATACAACACAACATCACCAGACAGTATAATCCTCGAGACGTGTTTCGCTTCTCTACGAGGCATCATCAGGAGATGCAGATGTTGACGGCACGGCGTCCACTCCAGAAATACAAGGAGACGGCTTGTCATCTCAATTAGTTAAATACTCTAAAACAGGGTCCGCTACGACATATTTTTGTGTTTTTCTAACACTAAACATGTTATTCTAACTTAAAAGGGGCGTGGCCTAAATGTTATGGTTAGCAAAAACACCCAAACATGTTTGCCGCGATGGATGGAAAACATCCCCCGCGTTCATTTCGTGTTTGACCGTCGTTGGTACCGTGTCGAGTGTCCTCATTGAGCTTGCAATTTTTGGTATATGTTAAAAGAGCGATGCTGCAAGTAAGGCCTGACACGAAATCTATTTTTATTTGACTTAGGACCAAATCTATCACTGCCAACACAGATAATACGTCTTCTTCGTCGGAATTCATTTTGAATTTTGTGCGTGAACAATGTTTTGGCTCACAAAAACTTTTTGCTAACATGTTTTGCTGACATGTTAGACAAACAATGTTTTGTTAGTTTGAGGCAGCGGACTCGTCTTAAGATCTGTCGCGGCCAGTTATGGTAGCCTAACTGGTTGTATGGTGTAGACGTGAAATAAAATAAAATAATAACGCCACAGTATAATCAAAGAGTATAATGTCCATGCTATCGTTTTACAGTTGTTTAAAAAAAGCTTTGTCACAACTCGGCCCCCTTTAATACATCACGAGACAAAGCGGGCGGGCCGAGACAATAACCAACACAGATATAAAATAAAAGAAAAGAATAACTGTTTTAAGAAAACGCATATTAAATTGAGCAAAACCTTAAAGATAATCGATAAGGTGCGATGGGCTTAGGAGAAGTAGGGGGAAAGTGAAAAATCTTCCACTGTCCCATACTTTAAATAAATAAATAAAATATATAAATATTATAGGGACAATCTTACACAAATCGACCTGGTCCCAAACTAAGCAAAACTTGTATTATGGGTACTAGGCGACGATATACATAATATATAGATAGATTATTATATATAAATACGTAGAAAATATATAAGACCCAGGAACAAAAATTCGTGCTTATCACACAAACACTTGCCCTGGCCGGGATTCGAACCTGGGACCGCCAGCTTCGTAGGCCGTTGTGCAAACCACTGAGCCAAACGTGTTGCCGAACTTCTAAGCTTTTTTAAACTTTTTGCGGGAGACAGAGAAAAAACATCGGATATAAAAGAGACTACGAAACTACGGGCTAGAGAAACTTTTTTTATCTACAACTCTAAACAAGTAAATATTATGTTTCTAAAAATGTCTTTGAAACTTGCAGTTTTTTTAATTTATAGTATGTACAGCATTATTAGAGAGATAATTGACAAACAAATACTGTTTTTTTTGTCTCATCTTCTTGTGCACCACTTATTTACTCATTGGTTGTTTACCTTGCGCCATATCTCTACTACCTTAAGGTTGTCTGCAAGAGATCGCTTCTTAGCGATACGACCGCCTGTTGTTTATCATTTCTCATACCGTTTTAGATATGTGTTATTGTGCTTTTTTGGTGTAAAATAAAGAGTATTGTATTGTATATTTCTATCCGTGGCTGATGTGGCTATGACATCTATAATACTAATATAAAGTTGTAAAAATGAGATGTCTGTACATTGAAGATATTTTGAAATGAAAAACATATTTTTGGATTTTTAAGTCTGTATTTGTCATTGTGGCGTCATCGGGCAAAAACGTGTAAACGGATTCCATATGCATGCAATATTTTTGGTACAGTCGTGGATGGTATTTGGTACACGGAAGCTGGGCATCCACAGATGGTCATAGGATACTTTTTACTCGAGTACGCTAAAGAAAAAAGGATATGTTTTTTTCTCTGCTGACGAAGTTACCAAATACGAAAACCTTCTACTTTTTTATACAATTTTTCTTGGTGCTATTATTAGTATATCAGGGATCTCTTCTAGTAAACATTAACTTAGCAATCTTGATCTGTGGTATGCTTAACTAAATGCTACATTACGCCGGCTTTACTAACTTCTGAAAAGGATGAGAATATAATTTTTTTGATGATTTTTTGTGTTATATCTTCGCAAATAAGAACGTTGCCACTATTATCTAGTACTAAATATTATAAAGCTGTAAAATGAAATGTCTGTACATTAAATATATTTTCAAAAAAATAAGTACGGGGTAGGCAGAGACTACCTCCTTCCACTTGCTACGGTCCTTGTATATCAACATTCATTAATCTCTTAATTTTGTGCTGTCACAATCCTTTCCCTTTGTCTCATTCACACACAGAATATCAACATTTCTAGCATCCATCATCTGACATAGTTCGTCTATTTTATCATTCATTCCTCCCCTTACAATTAACGTAGCAAAGCGGCTCTCCATAGCCCATTCTTCGCTCTCGCTGGTACCGAGACGTGATGGGTTGCGAACCACATCGCCGCCATTTGCGTTCCCACGAGCAGCTAGGGATAAAATATTCGAACCCAGCAGAGCCCCGCATACCAGGTAAGGGTTTAGCCTTATTCTGGGGTCACCAGTCCCAGGGCAATTCGGCACGCTAACGACTAGACTCGCCTCTAACCACGCATCCATCGGCACGGCATACCTTGGATTGGCGGAATAGGAGGAAGGATAAACAGGATAAAGAAAGGGATTGTACGAATTGAGGCAGGAGAAAGGGTTACAGGATACTACTGTCCCGGAAGACTATGTATGAGCCAGTAGCAGCTCGGGGAGCCGGGGTCGCTTACCCGTATACCATAACAAAAATGATGGAAAGGCAACTTGGTATAAGTAATCCCTGGCACCACTATTCGCCAGCGCAGAAGAAAAAAAGAGATTTATGATTTATTTTCTCTTTCGCTGACGAACTTGCGGCCACGTTGTCTATATAAGATCGGATTTTCGTTCTCGGAAAAGATAAGTCATAACCCCTCTTTTTACTTCGACGTAGTCGGGTAAAATCTTATAACCATCTGTGGATACCCAGCTGACCGTGTACCAAAAATAAGTTTAAATCCGTTCAGTCGATTTGGCGTGATGAAGCCACAACAACACATCCCAAGAAACAAAAATAAAAAAAATCATTGTTTTTTAATTTTTAGATTAAGTGTTCACCTTCAAATAGTCCTTCTCACTTAGTTGTTTGATTTTTTTTTCAATATAGGGACATTCCATTTTTACAACTAAGTTCTTACCTAATTAGTAAAGTAGAGCATAGATCGGAAATACCATCTATTACTATTATAAAGTACGAGCAAATGATACAAGTGTGGACGCACCTTAAACGGGTTTCAACTATCATGTAGGTACACTAGTAGCTGGACAATCTAGGCACGCACTTATGGTTATAGGTTATAGAATAGGTACTATTTACCCGCCTACGCTACTTCTAGATTCTGCTCTATAAATTATACAACTTACATAAAACACCTTTGTTATAAAATATGATTATTCAATTCTCCAAAGAAACCATAATTTTAAAACTAAATAATTCTAAAACAACTGCGACGAACTCGACTTCGACTTACAAATTCCAATTTTCTAAAACTAACCTTATTTCTACTGGAACCTAAAATCTAAATTTGCTAGTAACATCGTGGTTAGAAATATTTAAGTCAGTACAATTTGCTATACAATGTGGAACAATACTTGTAATTGATATAAGGGTGGTTTTTGTTTAAGGGTGTCTTAGGATATATTGTAAGAGATACTTTAAGGAACCCTTCTTAAAATATAAATATTAATATATTGTTTTGTAAGGTGAAGGGAGTCAATTGGTGCCTTAACCAAATGTATACAGGATGTTTGGAATTATTTTATTGAATTTCCGTAGGCTTGCTTTATTAACCGCCTTCAAAAGGAGGGGGGTTCTCAATTTGTCGGTATGTTTGTTGTTTTTATAGTTATTGAACGAATTTGGAAAATGCATTTTTTGTGTTATAGGGGCAAATAAGCAGACGGATCACCTGATGGTAAGCGATCACCGTCGCGCATACACACCAGACGAGTCACCAGTGCGTCTCACAGTCTAAAAAAATCATATATTGTCCACCCTACATAAGTATATCTATACTATTATAAAGTTGTAAATATGAAATGTCTGAACATTGAAGATATGTTCAAAAAAATGATTGTTACGGACTATTTGGAGGTCACTAAAACCAATAAAAACCAGTTGCCCAATTTAGAAATAAATAAATAAATAATTTGTAAGTTTGTTGTACGTCACTAACATAGGTTAAGTACTACTAACACTCTATGGATGTAAAAAAAAAAATAGTCCGATATAAAGAATTATTATTATTATTTTACACTTATTTATTTTCAATCTTAGGTAGGTTTTTTACAATATATATATATAAAAAGTAAAATACAAAATGCAAATACAAAATATAAACACATTATAAAAAAACCTAACCTAGGGTGCCGCCGGCAGCGGGGCAGGGCTCAAGCTACCGGTGGTTAGGGCTGCACAGAGAGGAACCTCCTGACAATGCGGGCCGTGTCCAGGATTACTGCCTTCTGTATCTGACCCTTGATCCAGCCATCTAGCGAGAGTCTCTTAAGATGCTCGTCGAGACTCTTCGCTATAAGACCGTTTACCGAAACGACTATTGGCACAATGATCGTCGAATCAACATCCCACATGGCGGTGACCTCGTGAGCCAAGTCAAGGTACTTGCTGAGTTTGTCCTTCTCGGCCTTCACGAGGTTCTCGTCATGTGGGATGGTAATGTCGACGAGCATTGCTCGGCGCTTAGATCGATCTACCAGCACGATATCAGGCTTATTGGCTACAATAGTCCTGTCCGTGAGGATAGATCGATCCCAATACAGCGTGGCACGACCATTTTCGAGAACTGGCATCGGTACATACTTATAGTATGGCACCTCAGACCCCACAAGATCGTATTTAACAGCAAGTTGCTGGTGAATAATCCTGGCTACTTGGTTATGTCTGTGCAAGTACTCGCCGTTAGCAAGATAAGAACAACCGGACATGATATGCCTGAGTGACTCTCCGGGACGGCGGCATGCCCGACAAATGTCGACCGTACCGTCTTTCAGGATATATCTCCGGTAGTTGTTCGTCATGATAACTTCGTCCGCAATTGCACAGGAAAATCCTTCGGTTTCCCCGAAGAGATCGCCGAAACGTAGCCAGTTCACCGACGCGAGCAGATCCACATCGGGTCCTGTAAGGGCCTTGTAGAACCGCCCGTGTAGCTCCTTACTCTTCCATACGTCTTTGCGGTCTACGGTGCTAAGCACCGTTGGTCTGCGCCAGTTCTCGTTTGCCAAGGATAGAGGGGTGAGGCCTTTGTCTACTGCCACTACATCGCGATGTATCCCACACTCGTTGTTTAGGAAATACTCCCTGAGACTGCACACCTCGCGATTATGGAGGTCCTTGGCGTTTAAAAAGCCACGGCCCCCACACTTACGCGGGATGTACAGTCTCATTACTGACGAGCGTGGGTGTAGCATGCGATGTGTAGTGAGCAGCATACGGACCCTCCTATCCAGGGCGTCCAGCTCAGTCTGGGTCCACCTTAGTATTCCAAAAGAGTAAGTGAGCAGGGGCATCACCCAAGCGTTGAAGGCGCGCGCCTTGTTGCCACCCGACAAAAGACTGTTAAGTACTTTTGTCAGGCGACAGAAAAAGCGCTCCTTCACTGCCTGCCTAATGTCCCCATCCGCAATACTCAATGCCTGTGACATACCAAGGTATTTGTAGGTTTCAGTTTCGGAGAGAGATCTAAGAGACATTGTCTCGGAAAGCTCTAAATTCGTGGAATTTACAACTTTCCCCCGCTGTACATGCATGACCGCACACTTGTCTACACCAAACTCCATTTTGATGGCGCTACTGAAAGTATCTGTAACTTTCAGTAGCTCCACCAGTTCCGGTCGTTTTGGTGCAAACAGCTTGAGGTCGTCCATGTACATCAGATGAGAAATGATCTCACCCCCTCTCCGAAGCCGGCAACCTAGTCCTGAATCCTTCAGCAGAGTGCTGAGTGGATTCAGGGCTAGGCAGAACCACAGTGGACTCAAACTGTCGCCCTGAAAAATACCCCTCTTAATCCTTATAAAGTCCTGCGGAGCAGGGCGGGCGTCTCGGCCGCCTGGTTGACAAAGGACTGTGGTCCACTGTCTCATACATGCGCCTAAGAAGGATCTTAGAGCTGTATCGACTTTATACAGCTCCAAAATCCTCTCGAGCCATGAATGAGGCACCGAATCATAGGCCTTCTTGTAGTCAATCCAAGCGGCAGAGAGAGACCCCCTGCTCCGCCGAACTTGTTGACAAATGGTCGTGTCAATGAGGAGGAGCTCCTTAGTACCACGGGACCCAACCCTACATCCATTTTGAGAGAAGGCCAAAACGTTGTTCGCAACAATGTGCGTGTTAATTTTTGCTCTCAAAATAGATGTAAGGAGCTTGTACAGCGTAGGCAAGCACGTGATGGGTCGATAATTTTTCGCTTCCGTGGTACTACCGGACTTGTAGAGCAAGAAGGTAACACCAGTTGTTAAGAAAGATGGCAGGGAACCAAGCTCGAGGGCTTGTTGGAATTGTGTTGCCAGTCGTTCGTGTGAGCATCGAAACCACTTAACCCAGAAGTTGTGCAACCCGTCCGGCCCAGGACTTTTCCAGTTCTGAGTCGTACGAGCCGCACAACTCACGTCATCGGGGCTGATAGTAACAGCCCCCATGGCTTCGATGGGCTCACACTCGCGCTCGACAACATTCATCCACTCGCCCTCTGTGTGCTCGACTGGCACCGACCAGATACTACGCCAGAAATTACTCATGGCGGTAGGATCCGGCAGCCGCCCGTCGGTCACACGTTGGCCGGTTCCCTCCCACTTTCGGTATACCTTCCTTTGATCGCTCTGGAAGAGGCGATTCTGCTGGAATCGATCCACACGTTCTCTGTAGCGACGGATACGGCTTGCCCACGCATAGACTTTCTGCTTCAGGAAGTCGATGCGCTCTGTGACACAGGCCATGTAATCACAGGAACTGACATCAGTCCCCGCAAAGGCCTGTGCTACGTAGCGCATGACACGAGGGCGGTTGTTACCCCCCTGAAGCAGATTAGCTTTGCAATGAGAGTCCTGAACGTGCTGATACGCCGCTCGATCCGTACTTGCCAGGCGGGGACACCACCGGCAGTCCGCGGTGCTCGGTCAGCGTCCGGGAACTTGACACGAGCAACGCGGCACGCCGCGATGGCCCCGCAGTACATGATCGAGTGGGTATCAGCTAGATCTTCGCTAGCCCGCAGATACGGGTCTAGCAAAGCATTCAAGGCTCCCACTAGCGCCAAGTTACGTTTATTCGCGGGCAAGCGCGGTAATCGCGGCCTAGAGTCAGGTGCGAATCGATACCGCTCAATCGTCTCTTCCAGAGTCCTCCTCAATTGCTCATTGGCCTGGGTACTCACGATACTCACGCAGTGCCCCTCGTCAGAGTCGGGATCGACCCGCGGCGCCCCCGGCATCAGGTCGAGTGCTGGCGCCGGAACCGGCGACGTAGCAGGTGGATTCCGAGACGACGTGGAGGCCGCGCGAGCAGCCAGTACTTCCAGGCGCAGTCGATCAAGCGTCGCGTCGTCCAGCAGCTTACGCCGTTGAATGGCGCGCACTTGATCCGATAGCCGCTGCGCAGATGCGGCGATGGCCGGTTCGAAGGTCTGGAACAGGAGGAGCATCCTGTCTCGGTATGCAGACAGGTGGGTTCCCCCCTCTGTAGCCCCATAGTATGCGCGCATGACGTTCTCGTTATTGGCTTGAGACCATCGCATGCGACGCACTATACCACCGGTAGCGGGAGCCGTGGGCGGAGCAGAGTGCCCCGCAGGCCCCAAGCGTGCCGGCAGCGGTGGCCGCCCTCGTCGCGCAGGTGGTCGTGGCGGCGGGGGCGGCGGCCCGCACTCGTCGTCGCTCGACTCGCTCGTGTCGGGCGCGGTGGCGAAGTCGTCGCTCGATGCCGATGGTGAGCAAGACGAGGCGGGCGGGGGTGTTGGTCGTGCGTGTGTTGGCGTGGCAGCTGTGCTTATTTTTCGCGTATTTTGGCTCCTCGTGAAATAGCGTTGCATGATTTAAACAGCATTTACATATTTGAACGTTGACATTTTTGACACTTCACAAATTCGGTTTTTCGTCCATAATTACCGTTTCTGAGCTGTGTTTTTACTATGTCCGTGGTTATTGAGAATTTTCTTCGGTTTTTCATGATAGATGTTGTAAAATTATGTCGAAAACAGTTAGGTAAACATAAAAAATATTAAATATAAGCGGAGGCCAAAATCCGTGACAGCGAGTGACAGCAATTTTTTCTTTATTATTATTATTATTATATTATAAAATGATTTTTTTTGTATATATGTTTGTATGTGTCGCTGTTGAGGCTTCATCCCGCAAAATCAGCAACACAGATTTCAACAATTTTTGGTACACGGGTAGCTGGGTGTCTTCAGATAGTTATAGGATACTTTTTACCCGACTACGCTGAAGCAAAAACGAGGGGTTATAACTTTTTCTCCGCGAACGAAGTTAAATGTAGATAGTAATGCTAAAATGTCTCGGTGGAAATGTTATAATTTACCTTGAATTGAAAGGCGATAAAATTATTATTCGAATTATTTAAATCAAGTATCTATGTTTTTTTTTGTAACTTTGAATTTCATTTTTATTTTTTATTTTGTTTTATGACGTAGAAGGTAAACAAGCTGACGGGTCGCCTGATGATAAGCGATCACCGTCGACTATTATAGTGGTATTTATTTATTTATCGAATCACATAAAATGTAACATGACAGTTTAACACCAAAACGTTACATGGATTCTTAAGCTTACCTGATACTTGACTAAAATCTACTAACTATTTTACAACTACAAGATGTTTATCTCGTTCTCTCTCTAGAACTCTCTTCCATTCTGTCATCAGCCTCGCTATCCCACTCGCAAACAAATCACATTCAGTTTGTGCTAAGAGTAGTATTTAGGACAACGCTTTAAATATACAATTTTACATAACATCTAAGTGTTATTATCACAAAACAGCAAAACGGGGCTTAATCGCGTATAAATATAATATATATTACCAACGGAAGGTAATTAAATAAATCATATTTATACGCGATTACGCCCCGTTTTGCTGTGTTATGATAATGGGTGAAGATCGTGTAAGTTTAAATCAATGATCTAAGTGTTACTTATAAAAGGGGCCCAAAAGAAACACCCTGTACACGTTAAGGGTCCCTCCGACAAATCATACCAGCTTAGTCGCGTTTTATTTATTTGCGACGCGCGCCTTAAGTGATTTGTGGGGACTTCCCCATTACACTGCGATTTATGTACCACACGATTGGGAATACTCTGTTTACCCGCTACAAACAGAACCTAGAAAAATACCACGTTTTTCTTTCTTTTTCGTGACTGATATTTAAAGCATATAAAAAGAAATTTAAAAGATCCATATTTTTTTCTCGATATTGATATTTCTATAAAAAAATAATAAGCTCTCTTTCTCTTTTAAATGTGCATTGAAGTCTATTTTTTATTATTTGTAATATATATATATATATTTACTCAAAATAAATCAAATTCTCATTTAAGAGCTGTGCGGTTAATATTTTTGAGAATCAATTTGTAATTTCTCTGAAGTATTTTTTTTTCATTGATTTATTTTGTGGGAAGTATATATGTAGTAAATATTATTCCATACCTAAAAAACCGGCCAAGAGCATGTCGGGCCATGCTCAGTGTAGGGTTCCGCAGTTGTTCATACAAAAAAAACACTACAGATGAAAAAAATACGAAATGAAAAAGTGTATTAGCAAAAGAGCGTATCTCCACGGCTGTACGTCCTTTAGCTGAGAATTGCAGTTTTTTGGCAATAACTTAAAAACGATATATCCGATCACGTTTAAAAAAGAATTTACGTTGAAAGTATTTATTAAACCTTATCTTTGTAATTTTTTCATATATTTTGAACATACCATTTAGAGAATAGAGGGGGGGGGGACACAATTTTTGCAACTTTCGGAGCGATTATTTCCGAAAATATTCATTTAATCAAAATTTTACCTTCTATTTAAATACCCCTTTCGCAGCAAGTCAAGAACCGCATCTTTCACACTTTATCTTGGGTGACACAGGTTAATGAGGTTAGCAGGAAGATGTTTGCGGCATTTTCTCCTCATCGCCACTAAAATTGCGCTTTCTCAAACATTACTTCTCCCCATTTTGGATTATGCTGATATTTTCTATCTTGACCTCACAGAAGAAACAGCTCAATAAGCTTGAGCGCATCCAAAATATCTGCATTCGGTTCATATGTGGGTTACGCAAGTATTAACCATGTTTCCAGTCCGTTCTCGTCATAGCTCTCATATTCTGTCTCTTCTACATAGTGTACTTTTTAATCCCGCAACTCTCCGCTACCTTAGAGAGTGGTTCAGTTATTTGCGTTCTGTTAGGCTCGCTCAAAATTTGCTTCTTCCTGTCCCTACTTCATCCTCCAAATTTTACAATAGTTCTTTCTTATTCCAGGCAACTCTACTATAGAACTCCCTACCCCATGACTTAAAGCCCCAAGTAGCACAGAAGCTGTATTAGAGCACAGCCCTTATAATGCTCAAGCTGGCTGTATAGATGGCCTTATAAGCTCTTATACAGCTTGTGTGCTATCTAGAGGTGCGCCCACACTTGTATCATTTGCTCGTATCCGATCACCGTGCCGTAGCATGACTGCGTATCGCGCTGCTTGGACGCTTACTGTCGGCGCGCCGATAATGTCGCACTCTTCCGATACAAGTGTGTGATACGCTTAGCAAATGGATTTCGAGTGATCGGATAGGCGCAACGTCCAAACGCGTGATCGTGACACGCGATCATGCTACGCGACGATGATCTGATACGGGCAAATGATACAAATGTGGACGTACCTTAGGGCGTTTCCAGTCCCTTGCAACATTTAAGTCACACCTTAAAAAACATTATACCTGTCTCTCTTTTAACATACTGGTAATGGAATCACTTTAATTGTAGGTGTGTGTCCTAAATTCTAAGAGCATTTAACTAATGAAGATGGAGATGACAAGCCGAGTCATTAACTGAACTTCATGCATTTTTTGCGGGGGGTGAGGTAAACACGTAACACTACGTAAATGTTCCTATTTCTAACAAAATTTTACACAAATCAAACTAGTCTGGTTAGCTCAATAAGACTTGTGTTATGATGGGTACTAGAGGACGATATATTTAATAGCTATACATATTTACTTATATATGTAGAAAACATCCAAGCCTCAGGAACAAATATTTATCTTCATCACACAAATATTTGCCCTTATCGGGATTTGAACCCAGGACCTTCAGCTTTGCAGGCAACGTTACTGCTGCTGAGCCCAACCGGTCGTTAAAATTAATAAGGAATCACATACAAACATAAGAAACCGTGGAAGTGCGAGTCAGACTCGCGCGCCGAGGGTTCCGTACAAACTTTCACTTACCCTAACATTATTTAATTAGTCGGTTGCGGTTGAGTTAAGTTTGCACCTGATATCTATAGCATTGCATATAAATGAGGTGCAAACTTAACGCAACCGGGTTGTTCAAACGGGTTTTTTGAAGATTAAACATAGAATAAGATATGAGACATGGTAATAATTTTCGTATATTATTTATGTTTATTTATACAAATTGTGAAAATTTCAAATGGTGTTTTTGCACAAAAAAAATTGTTAAAAAATGTGCAGATCAAGCCCTTTCATATGACATACTACTTGACCTAATAGATAGACTTTTAATTTTTGCCTCTTCCCCCCCCTCCCTGGCCACTCATATTCGTCGTTTTTTATATTTTTGAATATTTCCTTTACAATACATGTGGGCTGACCAAGTTTATAAATATTTCAAATTTCAAATAAATATCATAAGTAGTTTTTGAGATATGACGCTTTAATAGTCGGACAGACAGACAGACAGACAGAGTCGCACCATAAGGGTTCCCTTTTTACCATTTTTAGTACAGAACCCTAAAAATTACAAAAGTTCCATATTAATTTTGTACATTATTACATGCAAGAGGGGCTTTACTTAAGTTTTTACTTATACCTAAAGTGTGTCTAATATTTGTATTGTATTCTTTGATATATGACTTATGTTATTTCTGTTCGTTTTTATTCTTATGTCATCACTCATAAGTTGCTTCAAAACATCTTAAGTTCATTTAATACAACAAGATTAATAAAATGGGTCAATTAACTTTTATCTGTACCTCGTACTTCCTGAGTCCTGTTTAAAACTACGATTTTAAAAAAATATACAGGCAACATAAATACTTTTTCTAGCCAATACAGGTCTTCAATTGATTTTCATTTATATAGATTTTTTACCCGACTGTGAAGCAAAGCGGTTATGACTTTTTCTCCTCTGCGAACGAGCAATCACCTTTAGTTCAAAATATGGGTACGATATCTTTCAAAAAGGAATGTCGCAAGTAACTACAGTCTCTTTAAAAAAGTAAAGACGGGTGCACAACGTTTTTTACTGTTCCTGCGAAACGGCGGGGTCGCGAATATCAACAAGTATTTATGAAAGCACCAAATGGCAAAATAAAAGCTCGTCTGGCCACGCGGGCTTCATCATAATGTTATAGTGTAAGAGCTGATGAAGTAAAAACTATCGTAAAATCAATAGGAAATAATATTCTCTTCGGTATAAACTAGTATAGATAGTCAACTTCGTTCGCGGAGGAAGAAGAGTCATAACCCTTTTTTTTCGTTAGCGTAGTCGGGTAAAAAGTATCCCATAAACATCTGGAGATACCTACCATCTGGAAAAAAAATGTTATAATATTTTCTCTTCCGCTGACGAAGTTGCGGGCCCCTTCTACTTGTTAGTTCTAATATGGGAATATAATTGATAGATTCAGGCTTTACTTTTCCATATTAGATTCTGGAATTCCATATAAGATTAAGAAGTGACTTCTCGGGTGTGCCGTCAACATCTCCTGCATCTCCTGATGATGCCTCGTAGAGGCAAACACGTGTCGAGGATGGGTCTGTATCAAAACTACTGGATTTACAAAATGACCTGTTCTGCATAAGGACTAGATCGCTAAGCGACTATAAATGCAGAAAGTCTATTTCTCAAAATGACATGGTAGCCAAAACTACCACCGAGCAGAAGGTTTTCATCTCTGAATGGCTTAGTATCAAGACGACTAGTTCCAAAAACAGCCACCTCCTGGAACGTCTAAATCTATAAATGCCTTATTAGTAAAACGACTAGATCGCTGAAGAACTTAATCTCAGAATGACTTAGACGCACAGTATATTTTTTTATTGAAAGAATATAGTTACAGTTTTTATGTCAGCATCAATAAGTCAGGCAGTCAGTTAATGAGATCGGTTATGGAACACTAGAGTAATCGAAGGACACTAGAGTGATGTGAGCCGTCTATCCCACTAGTCCCATTCAGTAGTCGTAGTCCCATGGGACAATTGGCACTAATATTTTAATCATATGTTACAGCATTTTTTTGTAGTCAAAAGAGGCCGAGTGTTGCCTTACTTTATTCTGGCCTGGAAACAGCAAATGTGAAATGGAATATATCTTCTATCTATACATATAATAAAGCTGAAGAGGCTCGAAAGTCTGTACGTGGAAGATATTCGAAAAAAAGTTGACCGGGGATTCTTAGAATCGATAACACGTTCCAACAGTTTTTAGATTTTTTGTCTGTTTATTTGTACGCGCATCACGTGAAAACGGCTGAACAGATTTTGATGCAAACTTTACTAATCTGTTGAAAAAAATCCCGGCCAGGTTATAGGCTATAAAAATTCCATTAACACTGTCTTGGATCAAGGGTTCGTCACAACATACTTGATGGAGTTCTTAAACGCATTGAGTGCTTCAGGACTCCCGGCACACACATTAACCCTGAAAGTTGGAGTTCCGATCGTGCTTCTTCGAAATTTGTCACCTCCAAAGTTATGCAACGGAACCAGGCTAAAAGTAGAGCAGCTGCAGCGAAACCTTATCGAAGCGCGAATCCTGATGGGGTGCGGCGCCGGAAAACCCGTGTTCATCCCCCGCTCCCCCTTCATTACGAGCAACGTACCGCTCCGCTTCAAGCGACTACAGTTCCCCGTGAGCGTCTGCTTCGCCATGACTATCAACAAGTCGCAGGGGCAAACGCTGCGCGCCGCCGGCGTGGACTTGCGCACGGGCTGCTTCTCGCACGGGCAGCTCTACGTGGCGTGCTCGCGCGTCACCAGCTGCACGGAGCTGTTCGTGCTGATGCCTGCCGGGAAGACTCACAATGTGGTGTACAAATAAATATTGTAAAATGTCAATGTTATGTAAATATACTTTACATACCTACTTTTGGTGTATGTAACTGTAGATATAATTATATGTATATATTTAGTTGTGCATACATAAACATAACTGTAAATAAAATGTAAATACTTGGCCTCAATATCTATATTCACCTTTCCTCTAATCTTACTTCTAAATAATATTAGACCTAAATTCGGAAGGTTTTTAGGAAGTATGGATTTCTATGTGTATATTTCTTACCTTTTCATGCTTAGACTGATTTGACTGGAGGACCGATTTGGGTGATATTTGCCATGGACTTGATTTAGATAGTACTAAAGTCAAGGAAGTAAAAATAGAAAAGTGGTACTGTATCGTCCGATATACACCTCTAAGTATATACTCTATGTCTTTTAAATCACGTCAAAAATTTAAATAAGTGCGAAAAACGATTGATTTTGGAGTGTAGTTTTATTTCGTGGTATTTGTATAACATTTTATCTGGACTTTACTCCAAGTTCCGGCTCCAGGGGAGAGGGGTGAACTAGCCGCTTACTGACACAGATCGAATTCCACGCGGGCGGAGCCGCGGGCACAGCTAGTAACTAAATATATAGGTAGGTATTAACTAAAGGCTCGCCGCCGCGGTTCTTGCGTGCCATCTGTGTTAATAGTAATAAATGAATGGTTTGGCACCGACATCAAAAGGTGATTCAAGTGTGTTCCGTACCATACATAAAAGATTATTTTTGGCTTTTTAGTTTATTTTGAAGTCGAATCCATTTTTATTTAAAAAAAAATATTATGTATACTTTTAAAAGTACACGGTACTTACTTAGGCTTTATTTATATCGACTTTTTGTTTGAAAAAAAAACTTAATAACTCGCGCCGCCTCTTAGCCTACAGCAGATTGTCCCATTCATTCCCGAATGAAACTTGAACCCTGAATGGACCGATTTTTGTTCCGCCCCGCCAGCCTCTTTGTACCCGTAATGATAGTCTGATGCTGTGTCTGGTTACTGTAATCAAAACGTTTGGACAGACACTGTTGAATACTGGCCAAAACTATTTGACAGCGCAACTCATCTTGTCAGGATACCTAACATGGGTAGATTTCTACATGGGCTGGATAGAGGCGACCCGCATCCAGCAATTCCCCACAACCCCTACCAGGTCCGACCACCTTGCAGGTAACTTTTCCACGCTGCGCTTGCCGTACGGTCTCCACTCGAGAACCTTTCTGCCCCAACGGCCATCGGTTCTTCGAACTATGTGCCCTGCCCATTGCCACTTCAGTTTGCTTACCCTGTTTGCTATGTCGGTGACCTTGGTTCGTCTACGAATCTTCTCATCTCTGATTTGATCTCGTAGAGAGATCCCGAGCATAGCCCTTTCCATAGCTCGTGGCTACTTTTCCAAAATTCCTTAGATCCATAAATCGCTAATTTCTTCAGGGGTGTCTATTATTTTAACGTTGTGTCATTTTATCGAAAGCATATACATTTGAAGTTGGATTTTTTTTGGGACTGTTTTCACACAAGCCAAGCCTATTGGCTACTATTTGTTGAATATCCTAGGAAACATAAAAAAAATATGCTAGCAGAAAAAATTGTCTTCGATGATACGAATTTAGATTAAATATAGCATTAAATATTCGCTGAAACGTTTTTATTGAATATATTGACTGCCTAGATCCTACTACGGGTACTAGGCGACGATATACATAATACATAGGTACATTATAATACTTAAATACATAAAAAACATCCAACACCCAGGAACAAACATTCGTGCTCATCACACAAAAATTGCCTGGCCGGATTCGAACCAGGGACCGCCAGCTTTGTAGACCGTTATGCAACCCACTGAGCCAAACGTGTCGTCAAAAGTTTGTATAGATTTAACTATTAACAATAAATTGCTAACAAATACGAGTATTATACACAGTGCTCGCGAGGAATGTGAAAGATTTTAACCATGCATTACTAAGGTCATTAGGACCAAAAAAATGTATATGAACCCCAGGCAAAGGCCCCCGGCTTAGTAAGATATATTATCAATTTTCATGTAAACAATTTATTAAGGTACTAAAGTATAATAGCTGTTTTGATCGCGATTTTGCCACATTTGCCAAGTTTCGCATCGCTATTGACAATAATAAATAAAATAAAAAAAAAACAAAAAACCCGACTGCCTAAAAAACTAAAAAGGAAAAAACAAATCCGGTACCTACCCTAGAAATGTTGTAATGGAATTGTTTCATGATTCATGATCGACACTCACATAAAACACATAATAAATTCTAATGAAGAACATAGTGATTTTAAGCAGTTGGGACCCATAATCTAGAAAGACGCAAATCTTCCCAACAATGGGTACATACATACATAGACTGATAAACACATTACCCTCCTTTGCGTTGCGCAGTCGGGTAAAATCAAAGTGACAGCTACTACTCACTAAAATCATCCTTTCTTGGAAAAATAATCGTTATCATTTTATCTATCTTATCTTATCTTATTAAAAGGGATATTTTTCATATAGAAGCGAAATTTGTCCAATTTGTAGATACAAATTAATTATACATTTAGCTTTAATTTTACATTTTAGGTTAACGTGCAATGTTTTTTTGGGTCCTCGAAAAGTTTTTACCGAAGCTAAGGTACTTAATTAATGTTAATTATTCACGCCTATTTATGCATTTGGAACCATTATAAATCCAGACAAGTTACAACCGGCAATACACAATGTCTCAAACTCAATTACGAACGAACGCGACTTAATAAACATCAAGTAATTATGCGGGGGGGTTAAAAAGGAAACGCGGCTGAACAGGGCACCCTGTTACAATTTGCCTTTTCGTAAAAGTGCAGTTTATGTTAGAGCAGTGGAATCTACTATATCACTCTATGGCGGACAGGGCATTATTCTTAGGTATAACATGGACAAAAACTTGCAATGTGTGAGTACTAATAAATGGCGTTCCCATTTATTAGTACTCACAGGTAAATTAAGTTCAGCAGCTTAACTATACTAAAATAGACAATTTACCAATGTTGATACTGCTCGCTTAGTTTATTATAGTTATTTTCATAGTATTATATCATACGGTATTCTGGTTTGGGGCAAAGCAGTTGACATACAGACTATATTTGTACTACAAAAAAGAGCGATTCGTTCAATTTATAACTTGAATTCCCGGGACTCCTTAAAGACAATCAACGTATTAACCGTAGCGTCTCAAAATATTTATGAGACTATTATTTATGTTATCAAGAACCTAGACTCTTTTACTAAGAATTCAGAAATCCACAAGTTTAATAATATAATTTAAAAAAAAATGCCATTAGGAAGTTCTTACACCAAATCATTCATAGGCCAATGTATACATTTTTATAATAAGTTACCAGATGATGCTTTAAAATTACCTTTTCCAGCTCGCAAAAAGTAGGTACTTAAAAAGTCTCTAATGGCAAAGGTATACTATATATATAGGGTAGAGGACTATTTAAATGACAAAAATACATGGGCCAATATTGAGTTTGTTTCAGCTTTCTTCTCCTCAGTGGTCTCCTCTTAGGAAACGCCGTAGAGTCAGACTTGTAACAGTGCCCTTGCGGCCTACTTACAGAATAAAGATCATTATTTCAGGACTTTTAGACTGCGGTGGATCACAATTAATTTTTCTTTCTACTTAGATTTTTGTATAGTAATATTTATGGTAATTTCGTGTTTTAACACATTCTCGACTGCGAGCCCACTCAGCGGGCACTCTACTCGTAGCAAGTTTTCGCTACAGACGGTGTTTCCTATGCTATTGGCGTAGCGCTACGAAAATGTTGGGTGGTGCCAAAGTGTTAATATACGAGTATAAATAGGTATAGGTAAAATTCGAAATAGGCATTCTGTGAAACCCCATATATTAGGCAATAAATAAATATTAGGGACAATTTGGGGACAATCTTACACAAATCGACCTAGCCCCAAACTAAGCAAAGCTGGTACTATGGGTGCTAGGCGACTATATACAGATTAAATACATAGAAAACATCCAAGACCCAGGAACAAACATTCGTGCTCATCACACAAACACTTGCCCTGGCCGGGATTCGAACCCGGGACTGCTCAGTGAACCAAACGTGTCGGCAATATCCCAACTATTTGGTGATTCGGAAACCTCAGAGCCTGAATTCGCATCACACATGCCTTTATTTATCGTGACAAAGCACAGAATAGAAACATAACACCCCTTTTCCGGCCCTAGGCATTAAATCAGCACTTTTGAAGCTCCGTATTTTTTTCAGAATCCAGTTCTAGACTTATTTTCCCTCCAAGATCCCTTGCGGTTTTTCTGTATACATAATAACAAAGGGCCGTCCGTCTGTCCACAACAATGGGCGCGCGGCGGCGGCAGATTAAAACCGAGCATTAGCCGTCGAGGAAAGTACTGTTTGTGCGTTTTGTTAGTAGATGTTTTCCTTGCTACGTATAACTAAAGCTTATTTTGCCACGATTATGAAAACAAAATCTAGAAAATAGATTATTTCAACGGATTATATCGCGTATATTATCTCATTTTAGTTCCCGACGTTCCGGAAGCTTTCCAGCTCTCCATGGTCACGGGTGGACTGAGAAAAGACGTATTTTCCTCTGTCAAAGTTACAATTTGTGCAAACTACCCATTTTTGAAAAAACACAAATAAAGGTGTACATACATGCCAGATGGGCCTAAGCTGTAAAGACATTACACATATGCCAGAAGGGCTTAAATATTTTATTTTAATAATTTCCCAAGCAGCATTTCACAAATGAGGCGTACTGAGGAGAAAAGATATACGCGATATAATCCGTTAAATTGTTTTATTTCAATGAGTAATAATCGCGGAAACAGAAGAAAATATTACATAATTTTAGTTTTTTGAAGTATTCATTTCCTTTGAAACTAGAAGATGCCCGCAACTTAAAAAGTATTCTATAACCATCTGTGGATGAGCTACTCGTGTACCAAAAAAAGTCGAAATCTGTTAAGCCGTTTTGGCGTGATGAAGCCACAACGACACATACAAACATACAAAAAATCCAAAGAAAATATTTGAATATTCGATTCGGTGAACTCCAAATAGCCCGGTACCATTTCAATTTTGAAAATATCTTCACTGTACAGACGTAGACTGCGTAGTTTATCAAAATATGTTTGAGCCATTATTTTATTATTATGAACAATTGAAAAAAAAAGCGTAAAGTATAAACACATTATTTCCCTTTTGTTTATAATGTAAGTAAATAAAATCGTAACGAAATATTTTAAGATTTTTTTTGTTGCGTGTTTTTTGTTTGTTTTTTGTTAATTCTATATGGTTGTATAGAAAGGTAAGTAGTGTCCTCTTTATATAGGATTTAAAAAAAAAACCGATTTCAAAATAAACTAAAAAGCCAAAAATAATCTTTTATGTACGGTACGGATCACATTTGAATCACCTTTTGAATTCGGTGCGAAACCATTCATTCAATAATACAACACAAATGACACGCAAGAACCGCGGCGGCGAGCCTTTAGTTATTGTTATTACCTAAATTTAGTTATATGTAGTAATTCGTATGTTTGTTGGATAAAGGACTTTAGTTCAGGTTTGGCACCGTCTTCAAAAGGTGTTTCAAATGTGATCCGTATCGTACAAGAAAGATTATTTTTGGCTTTTTAGTTTATTTTGAAGTCGGTTCTTTTTTTATTTAATTTTTTTTTTGCTTTTTAGTGATGGATTTTAGTGATATAAAGTATTTTTAGAGCTTAAAATGGGAAGATTGAGGAGGCCATATTGTAAATAATAGACCAATTGTAGATAAGACTATTGTAAATAAAATCTGAATTATAAGAATTGGCTAGGTCAAAATGGTTAAGTCGAGTAGCTTGATGGTTAAAAAAGAATACGACTAACAGTCTCAACTGACCCATAATATTTACAGAATTATCTCGCAACTCAAATTGGCGTAGAATCTTGAGTGATGTTGAGACGGAATATTTCCGTCTCTGATGGACTAGTGAATGGAACTATGGGCATAATAAAAAAAAATGGCCGGCCCTAAGACGAGATCAGCTGGAGGACGGGGAGCTCCCGGAAGCCGTGTACGTAAAATTTGACGATGAAACTGTTGGTCTTAGGTTAAAAGATAGTGACGGTTGCATACCCATACCTAAATCATGTACTACGTTTCAAGCGACAAGGGGATACGGAGATGTGGAGCGTCGTATCTTACCTTTAATATTAAGTTGGGCTGTTACTGTTCATAAGCTACAAGGTACCCCAGAGAAAGCTGTGATAGACCTTGATAAAAATAATTTCGCTAAAGGGCAAATATATGTTGCACTAAGCCGTGTCAAAACTTTGGAAGGTTGTTAGATTTGGACGCCACCAAATTATTAAATCGACTAAATGATGAGAAATCGTTAACGGAAATAACAAGACCACTCGAAAGAAATCTGCCTTCTGACGATCGAAGCCACACATAGACGATTTTTATGACTTCTACGGCTTTTATACGGCACTTACAGCCATAATGCATTCAAATGTCAATTGCTCACGACCTTCAGCTGAACGTTGCTATTTCAGAATCAGGGCAGTTAACCGTTCTCTGGTTCTCCACTTTGTTACCCTGATCTTTACCAACTTCTGCCTCTAAGCAAAATATGATAAATAATTATATTGCGATTTGTGAATTAAATAACATTGGTCGAGCCCTATTAGTGACAGGTGGCTTGTGTCGTCATCATCAGTTTTTCTTCACCAAATGACGATTTTCGAGTGTAAATGCTTGTTCTACTTTAATAAACACCAAAATCGCCCTAGATGTGCCCATAACATTTGAGGAATTCCTTCGATTCCTCATCGATCTCATCATCAGATCTTCACCAAAATTTTATGAGATCAACTTGGATATTCCTACTCTTAACCGAAAAAATAATTTTCTAAATCGACTTGCGATCCGCGAATTAAATAACACTTGTAGAGCCCTCAGTGCTAACTGATGGCTTGTGTCTTCATCATCCGTTTCTCTTCACCAAATGGTGATTTTCAAATGTGAATGCATAAACTACTGTAATAAATGCCGAAATCGCCATACATGTGCTCATAATATTTGAGGATTTCCTTCGATTCCTCATCGATCCCGGCATCAGATCTTCACCAAAATTTTATGAGACTAACTTGGATATACCTACTTATGAACAAAAAAATAATTTTTCAAATCGTCGTGTAAATGACGGAGTTCTGAGGTAACAATCATAAATTATTGGTTATTGTTATGGTTATTGGTTGTACGCACTTGCTCCAGTGGCGCCACCAACTTAACGCAGTTTGACAACCAGTAGATACATAGAGATTTCTCTCCTTAGTTTTTTACTCCCCATACCATGATTTTCACACGTTTTACACTTAATTAACTCCATACTCCTTTTTTTTTTAATAAATATTACGGGACAATTTTACACAAATCGACCTAGTCCCATGGTAAGCTCAATCAGGCTTGTGTTATGGGTACTAGACGACGATATATTTAAAACATCCAAGACTCAGGAACAAATATTTATGTTCATCACACAAATATTTGCCCTTACCGGGATTTGAACCCAGGACCTCAGCTTCGCTGGCAACGTTACTCCCACTGAGCTAAACCGGTCGTCTAAATCTCCATTACTCATTACTAATCAAATTAACAAAACACAATTACAAAGTCAACATTTTCAGCTTACCTATTTACGAAGTATAAGAGCGTAAGCGACACAAATTTTCTTATAACTTAAGTCTGTTCGAGAGTAGGGTCTGATGTCAATATTTTAGCAAAGGTTATTGAACTTATGCAGTTTATATGTTTATGTGAAATCGATGTGAATCGGCCGAGGCCCGAAAGTTAGATTGTTAAAACTTACAAACAAACATACATGGGTGTCGAGCGTCTAGAGTTAAGGGGAAGTTCGTATATGTTAATCTTATTCCTTTTTATAAATTCATAAAAATGTTTTGAATATTAACAAAAAACAACTAGAAATAGGTAAAAACATATAATTTATTTATGTTACTCGTAGAAGTGCTACTAGACAAAGTATAGTTTAGTTAGTAATGTAGTAAAATAAAAATAAAATAGACGTAGGTACGTACGTAATAAAAAAAATACTAGGAAATTGTGCATATAACAATTATTATATTACATTTTTTTTTCTCAGATTCTCCATTAAAAATGCGTTATGGCAAATGTTACATTAGGACAACCGATACATTAGGACAAATGACGGTAGAGATTCTGATATACATCCAATAGATACATATAACCTTCGTTTGTTACACACACATACACGAACAAACACAAGTACAACAACAACAGTAAAATTAAAATCACACAAACAAAACACAAAAAAAGCAAATTTGGCATGCGCTGTGGCTCTCAGCTCAGTGATAAGCTTCGCCCTTTCGAGCTAGGCAGGCACTGATATTCTGCTGGAATGTAAGCGAATCTAAAAAGCAACCTTCCCCTTAAGCCATCTTCAAATTATTCGGCCATTACTAACATGTGACGAACGTGTCGCTCCAAATTAATTTCCGTCTCTGTCCCCCATACCGAACCAGAGCGGGACGGCGAATGAAATACTAGATGTGATTAAACTGTGAGTTACCGGTGCAAAGGTGTTTCCGAGTCGATATGGTGGGTGTTTATGAATGGGCTGAGGGGTAATGTATGAAAGTATTTTAACCGACTTGATAAATGGAGATTATTAACTCTCATTGTATGTTTTAGAGTATACTTTTCTTATAGTTTCGTCACGTCCGTCCGTCCGTCCATCCATTGTCACAGGCATTTTACTTAAAAACTACAAGACGTATATTGATGAAATTTGGAGAATTGGTGTCTTGTATAGTTTGATAATATTAATGAATAACAAAAAATAATATTTCTAGAGGGGGCGCTCCATACACATGTAAAATAATTCAGCAAATATCAATAAATAAATAAATAAATAAATAAATATCAGGGACAATCTTACACAAATCGACCTAGTCCCAAACTAAGCAAAGCTTGTACTATGGGTACTAGGCGACGATATACATAATAAATAGATAAATTATAATACTTAAATACATAGAAAACATCCAAGACCCAGGAACAAATATTCGTGCTCATCACACAAACACTTGCCCTGGCCGGGATTCGAACCCAGGACCGTCAGCTTCGTAGGCCGTTGTACAACCCACTGAGCCAAACGTGTCGTCAACAACGAATAAATGGCACATAGTTATTTCAGAGTTCTTTTAAAAATACGAAGATATTTTTAAAAAAGTAGTGAATATTTTCGAAAATAATCGCTCCGAAACTAGCATAAATTGTGCCCTCCCCTCTATTTTCTAAAATCAAGTAAAAAAAAATAACTATAAAGCAAAGAGCTTAATAAAATACTTTCAACGAAAATTATTTTCAAGTTTTTGAGTAATTGTCGAACAGTGCCGTGGAGATACGCTATTTTGCTAGTGACCTTTTTCATATCGTTTTTTTTCATCTATAGTGCTTTTTTTTGTATGAATGACTGCGGAACCTTACACTGAGCATGGTCCGACATGCTCTTGGCCGGTATTGCACTTCACAAGTCCAATAGATAAGTCTAATTAAAATTCCAATACGATGGCTACTGAGCGTCTAAAACCTTTCACGAAAGCCATTGAAGTGACAATTATTTCTAACTGTTAATTACTTATTCACAAGATGGCCGGCCTCCAAGAAAGTTGCAAATAAATTGAGTGCCCAGCGGAATTATATCAGCTTGAAGGTACAGTGTAGTTACTTTCAGTAGGGCCAGCCCAGCATAGTCAATACCGGTATTGACTATGAACCCTTCCAATAACGTGAAAATATCTTTCTAAAGTTAACTTTTTTTTATTAAATTAAAGATTATTATTTTTTAATAGATACTCGCATATGCACATTATTTACAACTTATTATAAATGTAAATCTAAAGTAAGAAAAGAAATCAAATGGTATAAGTATAGATAACCGATTATAAAATAGACCTAAAACTAATAATATATCACGTAGTAATTAATAGCATCAATGTAGTAGGTAATCAATATAGAAAAAGAGATTGAATTATTAATTTAGCTTATTAAAAAAAAGTGCAATATTTTAATATTTTTTGAATGAGATACCGAAAATGAGTACCGGTTAGTTTGTATGAGAATTTTACCGGTATTCCGTCCTTGATATATAAGGATATTGTTTTTTTATAGTATAAATCATTAATTAATTCATTAATTATGTTACAGCTTATTTTTTGCAAATGTTGGATTTTGAATAAAATAAGTTTATCAAAAATGTTAATTATATATGGTACGTTTCATTATTACGAAGAAAAAGATTTCATAAAATTCAAGGTTTTTTAAATGTTTTACTTAAGTACTTAACTGACTCATATTTTGTTTGACTATGTATCTGTAATTTCTAGAATGAAGTTGTACCCTTTACACAGAAAAACTCAGCTATTATAAATTATTTCCATTTCAAATGACAAAAGTTATTATATTAGAACCACTGTCTGTTTGTTAGTCGGTGTATTAGTTAACACTTTAGCAGAATAAAGCCTCGCATAATTCAGGTGCCCACCTGCGCCATATTTATGTATCCGCCGCAAACCGCCCGCCTAACGACCGCCATTGTTAATTTTTAACCGGTTTTAACTGGCTTGGAGGAATGAAAACGGCTTGAAGTATATATAGTCTTTATGGAGGTTACTTTCAGAATCTTATGGTATAGTACTTTAAGTATTTCCGCAGTTTAGTGTTTGACGCATACATAAAGGCTGGTAAATAAGCCGCACTGACCAAGTATGTCATATTCAAATGCAAAAATGCAAAGATTCTGTAACAAATAGTGACGGAATTAGAAGACAAGCTGACTGGGCTCTGTAGCTCAATTGGCAGAGCGTGCGCCGCGGAAAGGCACTGGTTCAAATCCGGTTGGAGTCTTGAAATTTTTTCATTATTTGGATCTTTGTATTTCACGAATATGGATTCTTAGTGAAGACATTCACTTTAAAAGTCACGAAGATCGTGCTGGTAAAACATCAAGGTTTTCGTAAAACATCAATGAGTATGTAGGTGAAGATCAAATTTTTGGCAAGTAGTTAAGGCACTTCATTTTGATTTGATATATAAATTGGACAAATAATTTTCATGTCACAACAGAATCAATTCAAATTAAGCAAATAAAATGCCTTAACTATTGGCAAAAATTTGATCTTCACCCATGTATGGGTTAGGACTCTAATACGTGGCCAGGATGGCAGTGAAAACAGAACCAAGTACCTGTAGTGATTTTCTCAAAAATAAAACATCTAGGTATAAGGTAAAATCTATACGTACTTTTATAACGTTGTAACAAAGAAATGTCTGTACATTGAAGATATTTTCAAAAAAATGATGTTTACAGACTAGTTGGAGGTCACTGAATCGAAAAATATATTTTTTTTGTTTTTTTGTATGTTTGTATGTGTCGTTGTGGTTTCATCACGCCAAATCGGCTAAACGGATTTCAACTATTTTTGGTACACGGGTTTGGTTATAGGATACTTTTTACCCGACTATGCTCCGACTATTTCTCCTTCGCAAACGAAGATAGGGGCGACTTCTAGTCTATTATAAAGTTGAAATAAAACAATTTAACGGATTATATCGCGTATATTATCTCATTTTAGTTCCCGACGTTTCGGAAGCTTTCCAGCTTTCCATGGTCACGGGAGGACTGAGAGAAGCGATATAATCCGTTAAATTGTTTTATTTCAATGAGTAATAATCGCGGAAACAGAAGAAAATACTATTATAAAGTTGTTAAAAAGAAAAATCTGTACATTATTAAGAAAAGGGCCGAAGAAAATAATTTTTTTGTATGTTTGTATGTATCCTTGTGGCTTCATCACGACAAAACGGCTGGATGGACTTCAACTATTTGTATGTTACTCTTCATCGCGGTCAAAAAGATCTTAAAACATCACCCGTGCTTTGAAAAGTATTAAAATATACATACATCTATACTATTATAAAGTAGTAAAAATGAAATGTGTATACTCGTATTGAAGATATTTTCAAAAAATTGATGGTTACGACTATTTGGAGGTCACTAAACCGAAAAATATTTTTTTTGGATTTTATGTATGTTTGTATGTGTCGTTGTGGCTTCATCACGCAAAATCGGCTGAACGAATTTCAACTATTTGTGGTAGCTGGGTATCTCCAGATGGTTATGGATATAAAGAAATGATGGATGGGTATAAAAAACGAAGGATTATGAATTTTTCTCCTCCGCGAACGAAGTTGCGAGCGCCTTCTAGAACTGATATAAATTCGTGTGTCTGTGTACCTTTTAAAAATTTACATCAATAAAACTGATAGATATTCAGTTTATGAGCGTGTAATGTCGCAGCTTATTCTACTAAACGGTTTTATTTCAGATAGATGCGGCGAGAGAGCGTCCTAAACAGGTTTACATTGCACCGCGTAGGGTGACCATACTTACAATAAAAAATGGGACAGTACTTATTTTAATTCACAATTAACTCAAACTCACAATACACATTATTAACTTCCCAACACATTCACATTTGAAACAAATGTAACTACTGTACGCTGTACAACGTCATCACGTGACTGAGGAGATAATGCCCGGGAGATGGCTCAGGTCAGGCGCCGCCCGTCCCAACAGTCGTTGAGCCCTAGTATACAATAGTAGACTTTGGGTGAGCCACCTTAAGAGAAGACGCGCGCATCTTTTTTCATGTAAGATAGGCAAGCATTTGACTTCAATCTCCCCTGTTGGTAGGCGACGATGGAGCGTGCTTACGTAGATAACGTCTTTTTACTCTCGTCTTGAAGAGATCCAAGTTATATTGTTACTCTCGTCTTGAAGAGATCCAAGTTATATTGTTCAGATACAGCATTACAGTAAAAACCAAGGCACTGTGAACTACCAAAAACAAAAACATTAAAAAAAACTCAAAATAAGTTCGATTTAGGCGAGGTAACTCCGTGGCTCCGTTTGCCGACGCAATCTGATCTGGTGTAGGATTTGAGTTCCACTCTTTAGCCGTCTTAACGAGGAATGTGGAAACAAATCGCTTTGTTCGAGTCGTTGTCATCTCTGCGTGGAACTCGTGTATATATCCCAAGGTTTCAACCGCAAGCGCCGCAAACTCATAGTCTTTTGATAAGGACGAGTATTTGCGGCGCTTGAGTATTTGGGCCTGGTCGGCCGCTGCGCCGGCTTGTAGTCGAGTTGCCCGAATGTGACCACACCAAGGCTCTGCCCAGTTTCCACGGCACCAATGTGGCTCCGTCCGGACGCCTGCCATCGTCTCTAGCCATACCCAAGGGTTCCAATATAGCAGGCACAGAGGCGGTGGCAAGCGCACGGCGGACCAGGTCATTTATGGCACCGTGGCGATATAGACGGCCGGCGCTTCTGGGGCATGAGAGGCCGTGTTGGCCCAGCTGGTCTACGCTCTTGCCACAGCAACATGTATGGGGGACGCATATTCTCGACCCAAGCCTTAGGCAAACTGCTATTCACAGGCAGCCTGGATCGAGAACTGTTCCCACATTGTGAGAGGGCAGAGCACGCAACCAGTGCCCTGATTCAGCCGCAGATATCGCCAAAATACGGGCACGCTCCGAGTCTTCTAGACTATTTTCAATGAGGGCTGTGTGGGTTGCCTGGAGGCGAGGGGCGTCCCAGGCCCTCTGGTAAGATTTGGAGACCGGGATGTCAGCCCCGGGACAGGAGTCACACCAGGCATTCCCTGCCTCCACCAGGCTCGCTAGCTCTGCGTCGGATATCTGTGGTAGGTTTAAAATAATACCGACCAAAGACAGCGAGCTGTAGGCGGAGGACAGGAACGTCGGAAGTGCCACACTGGTCGAGGAGCGAACGCCCAGGCCCCCAAACCTTATTGGGAGAACCGCTTGAGCCCAGGTCCTGTCATTGAAATTAAGATTCAAAATTTTGGAAATCGTTGAACGAAGGGAGTCATCTATGACCGATAAAATATAAGGAAATTTCCATACCGGGCAACTGCGGAGTAGATGCATGGATTTTGGCGTAAATAAACAAAACCGGAAAATAAAAAGTGCCATATGGGGATTGCTTTCGAATAAAAGGTTTGATGTGCTATTAAAAAGGTTAAGTTTGCAATTTATAATGGATTATATCGCTTCATCAAATATTGGTGAGCCTAAAAGTGTAAGGGAAGAATTTGATAGGACCGAAATATTTGACAGGACTGCGTTAAAATTTATAAGAATTTCAATTCTTTTTTCCAATGACAGGTGATTAGGTAGGTAGATTTCGAATTTTGTAGAATTTAGGCAGAGACCGATTTCCGAAAATTTATCCATAATTAATTGTAAATCCTGTAGAACGGTGGCGGCGTCTCCACCCAGTGAGCCGTCGTCTAGGTTAATAGTAACAAGTAAGTAGTAAATTTGGAATTTAGATTAGAAATCACCGGATGGATAGTCAAACTAAATAAAGCAGGACCAAGCGGGTCGCCCTGTTGACATCCCACACTTGAAGGGATAGTGTTGTCGGCGACAAGTAATTTTGTGGGTGCTCCATAGCATTGCCTATGACTATATAAAACATGTTAATTTGAAGATTCAAGTATTTTACTGTCTGCCTGGACACGAACTGCAATCTTCGGATTTTATAATTTACAAAAAGATAGGACCTATTTACTTTAGGTTCACTTCGGTCACAGTCTCATTTTGTCAACTTTCTAGGTCGCTAATTGGTATTCCCGTTTCGTCCATTGGCCATTCCCAAATTGGCAACTTTCTATTTCGTCGAAATTCTCAGGTCCACTTACTATCTCGTCCACATTCCCAACAATAAGTCCACATCCCAACTCGTCCAAACTGTCAAGTCACCCACTTTCCCAACTTATTCTCATTTTGGGAATATAGAGGATAAGAGAATAAAGATGATTATAAAGTATAAAGACTATATAAAAAAGGCCAAGTGCGAGTCGGTCTCACGCACAGAGGGTTCCGTACAAAATATACGCTAGAAACGGCGTATCTATGAAAATCCAGTGTTAGCAAAGACCTACTTAACGGAATCGACTTGTGGACTGTATATTGAATTCGTTGGTTACTATCAGGAGATCAATGAAAACACATATTTCAGTGTATAAATTAAAAGGCAACTAAGCCAACTCAGCTTGCTGGAACTCTGGTATATGTTGCTGCCTCGGTGTGTAAATGCGAATTAAATATATATTATATATATATATTTTGTTTGTTTCGTATCTCTTTCAGTCTATGGAGACCGTTTTAGAGGTGTGGAGTGGACGGCGCCTGGAGAAACTTAAGGTTTTGCCTAGCAACCAGAAGGGTTGCTAGGACTTTTTGGCAAACCAGAGTTGATGCTAGAAGTGACCAGCTGTTTTGTTGTATCGGCTAGAAGCCTGTCTTTTTTACTGATGTAGTGTCCGAACCGTTGTTGATGGTTGATGAGGTCCTGAGGCCTTTTAAATCCTCTTAGGGAGGGTCTGTATCGAATAGTAGCCCTGACTTTCCGGAAGGCCGGATGCCAGGGTGAGTGGTTAGATGAAAACGCAGCGACCTTGTTAGCCGTGTCTTGACTTGATTCGAGACGTTGTCTATCAAGCAGCATCTTGTCGATTTCTAATTCTCTATTGAGGCGTTTGGTGAAGGCATCATCCGGCTTAGAGCGTACTAGGCGGGGCCTACGTAGTTTTTTCCGTGAAATTAGTTCCGGTATGTAATTTACTGCTTCTCTGATTAGTGGGTTTGGACTACGTTCGCAACGCTCGAAGGTGCTGGTAGCTAATTTTTTGAAGTGCTGGGCTACAGAATGTATGCCCAGGTCAGCATGGATGTTGACGATGCGAACGTAGTGAGGCGCGTCTGTTAGTTTGCGGAGAGCTTTATTCTGCAGGATCTGCAGCGCCTTGGTCCTTTCCTCCGGGTACTGTCCAAAGACACGAATTAAATATGGCGGCCGGAGGGTCATACTTCTCTATGGCGCGCCGGTCCACACTTAGCGAGATGTGCGGCTGATTTAGTTTAGAGGTCGGAAGAATATATTTTATTATTTTTCACATACATATCCCCACTCTTTTACATATCACTGGGAGTGGGGCAATAATCAATTAAGGTAATTTTAACTTCTTACTAACACATAATACAACAATAAAAAGGTAAGTAAATGAATCAATTAAACAATAAAATAAAAACAAGAGCTACTCCGCTATATGATTAACAATTTTATAGTTATTTCCGACACTACTCCTAAGCAAAATGTACGCGATGTTGGATCATTTTATATTGGTTACTGATCTAGACAGACAGACATAAAATTATACTGTTTTTAGTATTTGTTGTTATAGCGGCAACAGAAATACATCATCTGTGAAAATTTCAACTGTTAACTATCACGGTTCATGAGATAAAACCTCGTGACAGACGGACAGATAGACAGACTGACAGAGAGAGACGGACAGCGGAGTCTTAGTAATAGGGTCCCGTTTTACCTTTTGGGTACGGAACCCAAAAAAGTGGTGGATCGAAATATAGACGCATTTTTAGGTAATTAGGTACAATAAAAAAACGGCCAAGTGCGAGCCGGACTCGCGCACCGACGGTTCCGTAAATAAACAGGGTTTCAAACGGCCCTATCTATGAATATTCAGTGCAAGCAGAGCCTTGTTCCTTTCGTTAGCGTTAACTTTAATCAGGACTAACAGCATGGTCACCCCATAAGGGCGCTAACAGACAGTGTGTTGACACGCGACGTTATTGTCACGTGCTTATAGCCTTTAAGAGCTTTATTGCATATGAGAGCTTTTTATTCCAAGCAAACGGTGTCTTTTGGAATTTATTGAATGTTTTTTTATAATGTTCCGAAGAAGTGTGAAGTTACAAGAGAGGCTCTCATTAATGCGATAAAGTGTGTGTGAAAATGTTTGTATCTCAAAACACTGTCGTTTTCGTGGTCCTATGGACTGTATGGCTGAGTATAGCTAAAAATATGTAACCACTAAAGGCAACATGTAGGTATCAAATCGTGGTTAAAAAAGAAATCGATTATCTTTTATTATTTAATACTGGAAGGTATAGGTATGAGTATAGCTAATCGACTTATTATATGTCTTGCAATAGGTATGATGACTGGGTATGAAAATCAAAAGTCTAATGAGTCCGTCAGTTTGATAATAAAAAAATATTGGGCACTTATTTTTTGCTTTTTAAAAAAGACAAAAATACTCAGATAAATCGCATTAAAGTTTAGAAGTGGGGCTCGTGACGTAACTCCTAAGTAAAATTTGTACTTAGAAGTGACGTCACGCGACATTTTGACTCAATGTATCGCCTTTATTTTGCGATTACGCGAAAAAAGAAAAAATACGTGCCCAACATTTTTTATTAATCTAAGTACATGACGGACAAATAGGGAACATGTATGAAATTTGTTCATCGCTTTTCGTAAAGAAATATCAAATAAAAACGATACCAAAAAGTGAAATTAAAATTTAAATCGGCCAAGAAATACGTACGATATAAGCATTTTAAACAACTAATTAGACAGCGATTTGACAGAGAGGTCCGACATAGACTGTTACGTCACAGTCTACTACGGTCATATAAACTCCATATTAAATTCTGTTTTGCTAGAAAGAGATAGAATGAAATGTTTGATGGCTTATATCTTGGGTATTTTTATAGTTATTTGAAAACATCTTTTTGTCTACTGTTTGTTACATGAATGAGCTTTTAATAAAGCAAAAATTAAAATTCATGCATATTCCCTATTATTAAAGTTTAGTCATCGTCCCTATTCTCACAAAGTATACATTTGTTTATTTATTTTATTCGTCACACCAACAAAGTACAAGGTTATACATTCTATAATAGTAGATTGTTTGACAAGGGGCTAAAATAAGCCGTTATGACACGAAGTGATTATTTGGACGAACTCACGAAGTGAGCGAGGACAAAAATGTCTGAGTGTCATAACGGCTTTCAGCCATGTGTTAAACACTCTGCTTTTCACTTCGACTGCGAGAAAATAAAAGACTTATTCAAATTGTATATTTCATGAAAAACTAAAAGTACAGTTTGAGCAAGTCTATCAGAAAGTTTGGCCAATCTGATCAGGTTGGTTTGTTTAATGAAATAATGAAATAATGATCTTTATTCTGTAAGTAGGCCACAAGGGCACTTTTACAAGTCTGACTCTACGGCGTTTCCCAAGAGGAGACCACTGAAGAGAAGAAAGCCGAAACAAACTCAACAGTCAGTCATTTTTTCGAAATAACTCTTATATCTATTACAATATTCGTGCTTAGCCTAACTAACCTAAATATATGTTTTGAGTATAAACTCAATGCGTAGTTCTTCAAGGAAACATATCAAAACTTATAAAAGTAAAACAAAAAAAACTAGAATATAAAAAAGCAAAATAGTGATTTTTATTTAAAACAACTTACATACGTTTGATATGCCACCTTATAAGAACCGTGTCCCGGTAGAAAGTAAATTATTTGGTTTCTGTTTTGGGCCATGCATTTTTGTCTGTTAAATAGTCCTCTACCCTATAATAAGCCTTTGCCATTAGGGACTCTTTTAAGTACTTTTTGAGAGCTGGAAACGATAATTTCAAAGCATCATCTGGTAGCTTATTATAAAAATGTATACATTGGCCTACGAATGATTTGGCTACTTTACGAACGCGGAACTTTCTAATAGCGATTTTGTTTTTATTTCTAGTATTAAAATTGTGGATATCTGAATTCCTAGTAAAAGACTCTAGGTTCTTAATAACATAAATAATATTCTCATAAATATATTGAGACGCTACGGTTAATATGTTGATGTCTTTAAAAAGTTCTCTTAAGGAGTCACGGGAGTTCAAGTTGTATATAGAACGAATCGCTCTTTTTTGTAACACAAATATAGTCTGTATGTCAGCTGCTTTGCCCCAAACCAGAATACCGTATGACATGATACTATGAAAATAACTATGATATACTAAGCGAGCAGTATCAACATTGCTCAATTGTCTAATTTTTCTAATAGCGTAAGCTGCTGAACTTAATTTACCTGCAAGTACTGCTAAATGGGGACTCCATTGCAAGTTCTTGTCCAGTGTTATACCTAAGAATAATGACCTATCCACCATTTCTAAACATTCACCATTGAGCGATATAGCAGAATCCACTGCTCTAACATTCGGTAAAGCAAATCTAACACATTTCGTTTTCTTAGCATTCAATACAAGATTATTAATATTAAACCAGTCAAGTACTTTAACTAGTACACTATTAATTTCGGAATAGTCTGTTGCTTTCCGGTCAACTTTGAAAATTAATGATGTATCATCAGCAAATAGTACTATATCAGAAAGATTTGCTACTATAGATGGTAAATCATTTATATAAACTAAAAATATTAAATTTGTTTTTAAGACTATGTAGCTGGCCGTAAGTTTTTTTTTTAGTGTCATAGAAATTTGTATGGGATAATATGGCTTTCTTTTAAACCCAAGGGGCCAAATGTACTACTTTAGTCTCACTTCGCGAAGCTAATAAGACGTACTTTTTGAGTAGAAGTGAAAATTATTATTAAAAACAGGTAGTCTGTAACACGAAATAAAGAAAGATATGTATGCCAAAATCAAGATCCAAAAAATGCTTTAAACAAGGAATTGCCATTAAAATATACATGTACAACTTACTGCCTATGCAAATAACTTCCTTGCCAATTGCCAATGAAGAACTTCAAGGATAAAATGTTTTTTTTTGAGCAAACTCGTTCTACTCTAAACTAATTTATTGATTTTATACACTAAGTGTATAATTAAAATCTTTGTATTAAATTGCGAATTATTTTGTGAATACGTCACTTGCTAAATGTAATATGGCCCATAAATTTTCTATTGTGTTTTATTCTAAAAAAATAATTACATAATATAGTTTCTTCAATTTGCTAACAAGTGACCGTTTTACTACTCATTACGCATATTCAATTAATCTTATTTTTGCCGTGGGTGTCGTCCAAGAAATGAGAAAAATGTTTAAAATTGTAACGACTTAAAGGTGCGTCCACATTTGTATTATTTGCCCGTATCAGATCATCGTCGCGTGGCATGATCGCGTGTCACGATCACGCATTTGGACGTTGCGCCGATCGGATCGCTCGAAATCCATTTTGCCACGCGTATCACACAGTTATATCGGACGAGTACGGCATGATCGGCGCGCCGACAGTAAGCGTCCAAGCAGCGCGATACGCAGTCATGCTACGGCACGGTGATCGGATACGAGCTAATGATACAAGTGTGGACGCACCTTTAGTAAGTTGTTCCGTTGTTCCACGATGGCACCGAAACATAAAACCGAGTTGAGAACCACCTTCTTTTTTAGGAGTCGGTTAAAAATAAAATTAAACGCTATGGTGGTACGGAACCCTTCGTGCGCGCGTCCAACTAGTAACCGGTTTTTTCAGATCGTGTCTAAGAGCTATAAACATATCTAATCCAATTATTTTGTCCGTAGGTCCCGCTGCAATAAAATGCACCATGCAATACCGTAAGCGCCGACTTAATATTTGATCCGTCTGGCTTCGGTGATAAAATGCAGGCGAACTCTGGATTATTAACTAGCTGCCGTCTGACGACCGAATTCTGTACGGTCAAGCTTATATTGTACAGTCGGCATAAAATATGGTAAAAGTAAGATGCCTTAGGGTCGATTTCACCAATGTAGTATAAGTCTAATTCCAATAATAAATCACTAATTACTCGTGAGTAAACTCATTTTACGTTTCACCAATAATTAACCTAAGAATAAAATCTCTAAACTATAGTTCGAGATTTCTACCAACTTTCTTTTCACTTCTCCTGCTCAAAAAGTACGTCATACTAGCTTCGCGAAGCGAGACTTAAATAGCACATCTAGCCCCTAGGGTTTAAAAGAAAGCCATATAATCCCATACAAATTTCTATCACACAGAAAAAAAAAACTTGTGGCTACACACTCCTTACGAATGATTAAAAACAAACAAACCAACCTGATCAGATTGGCCAAACTTTCTGATAGAATTGCTCAAGCTGTACTTTTTGTTTTTCATGAAATATACAATTTAAATGTTAAGTATTTAATATTTTCTTCTGTTTCCGCGATTATTACTCATTGAAATAAAACAATTTAACGGATTATATCGCGACTACCCATTTTTTGAAAAATCTTTTCTCAGTCCTCCCGTGACCATGGAAAGCTGGAAAGCTTCCGAAACGTCGGGAACTAAAATGAGATAATATACGCGATATAATCCGTTAAATTGTTTTATTTCAATGTTAAGTATTTTTTTATTTTCTCGCAGTTGAAGTGAAAAGCAGAGTGTTTAACACGTGGCTAATAGCCATTATGACACTCAGACATATTTGTCCTCGCTCACTTCGTGAGCTCGTCTACATAATCACTTCGTGTCATAATGGCTTGTTTTAGCCCCTTGTCAAACAATCTACTATTTGATACATGACAGCATCCATATAACGCAAATGTGAACGTTTCACCGAAGCTTTAATTAAAATATCCAATAGTTCTCAAGTTTCACAAATACCGAAAAATAATATATATGCTCATTTTAGCCCCAACTAACTCAATATTATTATTTTTTTGCACATTCGTGTGTTAAAGCCATTATACGCAAACAGTTACGTTCTACGACGTTTTTAAATAATCGAATACTTCGAGGTACTGAATTACAAATATTTAATAACAAAATCAAACAAATCATAAATGTAATCCGATCAGACTTAAAAATTAAACAAATTACGTGTGAACCTGTCCTTATTTATTAATGTGTAAACAACAGTATTGATATCTGAACCATGGAGAATTGAGATAAGGAGGCCAAACTCATATAGTCAAAAAGTGTCCAGCGGAAGGAAATGGAAACCAATGATTAATTCCAAATCTGCCCTCAAGGGCGCTAGTGTGGCACGTGCGTATGAATTGCACTTACATAAATGTTGCTTTCCTTGTTTATCTTGTTTACTATCCTACTCCAGCATTTTGGGCAGTTGCGACAGTGGCGCCACCAATTAAACGTCTTTTGACTGACACAGGTATTAGAATCTGACAAAGCAAAGGGCACATAATAAATATATGTGATACTCTAAACTACGATACAAACAGAATCACACTATTTGATATTATTACAGATTACAGCTGTTTAACGGTATTCTTGCATTAAAGAGACTTAGGCTTATTTTTCATCCAAAAACAGTAGGTGAGTAATGGTTTTTTGATGTTTTATAGTGGGCAAGTCAGTGAAATGCGGCACATAATATTGTATTGGTACAGTATCTACGGAATCAATAAATACCTTCTTTTTTCATAACCATCCATACTACCCTGTAATAAATATGTCATCCAGATATATGATTATATTTACATACTGTTTATTTACAGCAGTTTAACATATAGAGATTTAATTATTAATATACAGAATAAGTAATCCCATAAATCGATTCAGACTTGTGGAAACAATTGACTATCGGTTATTATGACAATCGAACCGCTTGTCTAAATTTACATCATCTGTTATGTGTCAAAAGGCAGGTAGAAATCACGGCCTTATAGAGAAAAATCTTACACCGCCAGTTTCGGCTGAGCAAACAGCTAGACGCAGATATGTACCTATTGTCATTGTCAGTGTCAAGTTAATTCCATACTTTTTTCATTTGATGTATCACCCGAACAAATTTAAAAAATACTCAGCACCATTGCTCAAGCATGGCAGAAACTGTCTATCTTACTTGGGTGCATAACTATTTCATTTAATTCACTCGTTCAACGTTACCTAGCAACTATGCGAGAGTAATTTATACATAGACTAGTGCCGTGAAACGAAATTGAAGTTAACCATCAAGTAAATCGTTAGAGTTAAGTTCTACTGGGGTAACCACTCTCGTTTAAATTAAATGTTGGTGAAATCGACGATAGAGCAACTACGCGTCTTTGGTCTGAATGCAACGAGAACAGTAGTTGCTGGCATCCAAGTCCAAAATACTACGCTTATCTACAACATAACATTATCAAACTGGATAGACAAAACCATAATAAATAAAACAAAACATATCAATTTTGCGAGCACTTTCAACCGATACACTTGTCAAGCGGTAATGCTCTAGCTAGTGATGTACTTAAAACGCATTATCGATACAGTAATTAGTGTTGTACGTTGCACACCTTATGACGTCGAGACTGCACTTTGCAAAGACTATTATAGGGATGCGACGAGATAATGAGTTGTCGATAAAAATAATTTTTCATGCTTTTATTTGTAAATTATTTTAGTAGCGTATAATTTTTTTAAGCCTTCTCATTGTTTTATGTAGTGTTTATATTGACTTGTTTTAACTTTATTGCACACTGCAAATTGAGCTCCAAATGCCTTAATGCAACTAGGCTATGCAGAAACATTTAAATGACAATATATGTATATACTTAGTATTTATTTTAATTCCAACCAAATTAGAAAAACCATACAAAAAAAAGTAATAGAAAAACATAAAAATGGTATAAAAAGGTATAGCATGAAAGAGGTACGCTCTGCACAAAAAATTTACGAAAATAAATTGATACGATTTTTTTTATGCGATAATGGATGATAGCTTGTATATAGCAAATAATTTGACAGTCATTTAGAATTTTTTTTCTGCGTTACGCATTATAATTCAAATGATTAACTTTTAAGCACTACATTATATACCAAATGGTTTTCTGGAAGAGACTATTTAGCGATAAGACTGCCCGTTGGGAACCTCTACTTTTTTAATTGTCACTATCAGGTTCTGTCTGATTTCTTGTGTATTTGAGGCGTACAATAAAGAGTACCTATTACTACTGGATTGTATCACATTTAGAACGATAATAACCCATCTTGATATCGATATCACATTTATCGACACCCGCCCCTCCCTACTCGCCGCAATGCTATAATTTCGTACAAAATACAGCACTTACAGCGCGGTTACTTTCGATACTGCCCCCTCTACAGCTACAGCATGTTCTTTAATATTGATATCGAATATCTTCCTATGAAAAACGTTTTAGAGTTTTATAAGCGTTCGTGAAGCAGAAAAGATGCTGTAGTTTGGTTATTTTGTAACTATGTGTTTTCCGCGACTTCGCTCGCGTGGTATGGACATTCCCGCTAGTGGATTTGCGCTCTCTCCACCGAATCCGTTTACTAGTAAGGAGGCCTAACCAGTCTTATCCAGTTTCATCAGGTTCTAAAAAAAAAGAAAAGTGCAACTTGCTTTTCCTTTGGAATCTGTCCTTTCCTTGAACAAAAGCTTTATAAATTAATAGGAAAAAACCGGCCAAGAGCATGTCGCACCATGCTCAGTGAAGGGTTCCGCAGCCGTTCATACAAAAAATGCAATACAGATAAAAAAAAAGTTTTTTTTATCAAACTAAGTAGCGGCTCGTACAAGACACTCATACTCCAAATTTCATCAATATACATATATCATGTAGTTTCTAAGTAAAATGCCTGTGACATACGAACAGACGGACGGACGGACATAACGAAACTATAGGTTTTTGCCAGTTTGGCTACGGAACCCTAAAAATGTGTCAGGGCTGTCTGTTCACATATTTATCGGAATACTAACTAAGAATCTACGTCTTAAATAAAATAAAGCTGATGTATGTGACATACATGATAATCAGGACGAGAAGGACAAAGAAAGACAGAGACGGAGAAAGGAGGAGAGAGAGATACAAATACAGACAGGATTAGAAACGAAGACAATGAGCAAGAGAAAGAGACAGATATAGAGACTGATGTTTTTTTAGAAAGATTTAATGTCTGGGCAATGGGGACTTGTATTGTATAGGCATTGGAATTAAAATTAATATTATTACACAGAGTTAGATTGTAAAGGAAAAAATCAATGCGACCCAGTATGCGAGTATGCGACCTACTAAATAGGGTATTTGACAGTAGAAAAAAATGTAAAAATTATATAAGATCCGGATAAAACAAGCAAAATAAAAAACTACGTTAAAATGTTGAGTTCGATACCTTACGTGTAACTTGTTTTATGAGTCTTTAAAGTTGGGTGGGAAAGTCCATTTTTAAAGTATGAAAATATTAATAACTAATAAGACCCATAAAATGTTTTGTAATTTTTGTTATAAAACCGTTTCGATAAACGCAAGTTTTAACATAGCTGCAGAACAAAGTTCTTATTTTCCCTATACAAGATACTAGCGTGTGACGTCACATGCTTGTAGTCACATGTATGAAGCGTTTTTTGGGAAAGTCCAAAAATGTGCTTTTAACGTCGTTGTATCTCGAGGAGTTTTTATCATATTGGAGTAGTTTCTTCACCAATATTTCTATTATTAAGAAATCGTTTTATATCATACCATAAAAAAAATAGTCAAATAGTCTATCGCAAGCAGGATGTGCCTCGCTCCTTCGGAGTTTCTGTAGTGAGCAGGAGCGGGGAACCCGTAGGGGAACCTGCGGAAGGATCATTAACGTACTTACGTGTATATTGTAAAAATATATATTATAATACGTTATATAAATACCACAATAATCTTTTCACCTTATAACACGACGACGACGCCAATAATGATGATGTTGTTATTGCCGTTGTTGTTGCTGCTGTTAAGGAAAAGATGTTTTTTTTTTATACGAAACGACCGCACGAACGGTCCGCGCACGAAGCGAAATCCTCGGGAGAGTTGAGAGCGCGCACACACTCTTTTTAAGATTGATTGTGTGCGAGTGCCCCTCGCTCGCGTCGCGATTGTAAAGACTGCGATATAGCACTATATTGAGTGATAAAGATTTCGACCGGCACAAATCCGCGCCGTCACAGTCTCGCACTCGCAAGTGTAATCGCAGTCTTCGACTCGCGAACGTGCCTACCGTGCGATGAAATGCTATGCCTCCTCACTACAGAAACTCCGCTCCTTCGGAGGTACTCACTACAGAAACTCTAAAATGGCTCTACAGGCCAAAAGGGATCACAGAGAACAATAAAAAAAAAAAAAAGAAAAGCAAGCAGGATTTAAACCTGCGAACTCTTCTTTAACGCTGAAGTGCTCTGATCAACTGAGCAACTTTAAGTATGTGGCTTATTTGAAATTAAAAAATATTCTTAATTAAATTTTTCGAACATAATCTAGTTAACACCAGTAGCGCCCTCTGTATCTTTCGTATTTAAGTATAAAGACAACGAGAGAGATGGCGCTGTTATATATGGGCGCTGTATTGGATTTCGATCTCACATTTTGAACACCCTGTGGTTCTGTAATGAGTGAGTGCCGCGATGTATATTTAAATTTGCCACAGGTACAGCTGTACACACAGATCTGTATATATTCAGTACACGTGTACTGTAAACCTAGCTATACACGGCTGCGCTACGTGATGAGAAAGCGTAAGGGCTGATGTATTTGTGGTTCCGACAGGTAGTCAGAATATTTACTTTATTTTCCTTAGAAATCGTAACTGCGAGTATTTAAAAGATATAAAACCGGCCAAACGTGTGTCGGATCATGCTCAGTGTAGGGTTTCGTAGCAGTTACTACAAAGAAAAAAAATACAGATGAAAAAATACGACGTGAAAAAGTGTACCGGCAAAAAAGTTTATCTTCGTGCCAGTTATCTATTCTATTATAAAGTTGTAAAAATGAAATGTCTGTACATTGAAGATATTTTCCAAAAAATGATTGTAACGGACTATTTGGAGGTCACTAAAACGAAAAATATATTTTTTGGATTTTTTGTATGTCTACATGTGTTGCAGCTTCATCACTCCAAATCGGCTAAACAGATTTCAATTATTTTTCGTACACGGGTAGCTGGGTATCTCCAGATGGTTATAGGATACTTTTTACCCCATTACGCTGAAGAAAAAAGAGGGGTTATGACTTTTTCTCCTCCGCTAACGAAGTTGCGGGCACCTGATAGTAATTAATTAATTTTTGTTGAAAGTATTTATTTAGTTTATTTTTGTCATTTATTTCATACTGGCTTCTACCCGCGACTTCGTCCGCCTTAAATTCGTTTATCGTGGATAAGGGTATTTTTCCGGGATAAAAAGTAGCCTATGTCCTTCCCCGAGACTCAAACTATTTCCATACCAAATTTCATCCAAATCGGTTCAGCGGTTTAAGCGTGAAGAGGTAACAGACAGACTGACAGACAGACAGACACACTTTCGCATTTATAATATCAGTATGGATTTTTTGGGTACCTTCTAGAACATAGAGGGGAAGGACTCAATTTATGCTACTTTCGGAGCGATTATTTTTGAAAATATTTACTTAATCAAAAAGTTTTTAAGAATCCTAAAAGTGTTTTTGCAAGAACTGTTGAAATATGAGGATTATTAATGTTTGCTAAAAAAAAAATTCAGCTTGTGTTACATAGGTATAAGATAACGTATATATTCGAGGAATAAAAATTAAGTGCAGAAAGTTAATGTCTCTGAAACTTAATGTTCCAAATTATGTTTTTCAAATTTTAAAATGTTAAAACCTTAGACTTTTGTGAAACATTAAATAAAACCCACTACGTTTTGAATATTTAAAAACCCCCCATGAGCATGTCGGACCATGCTGAGTCTACAGCCGTTACTACAAAAGAATGCACTACAGTCGAAAAAAATACGATTGAAAAGGGGCACCAGCAAAATAGCGTATCTTCATAGCACTTTCGTTCTTTTGTTGAGAAGCGCAGTTTTTTGGCAATAGCTCAAAATAGTAAATTGTTTGACAAGGGGCTAATAAGCCATTATGACACGAAATCTGAGTGTCATAATGGCTTTGAGCCACGTGTTAAACACTCTGCTTTTCACTTCGACTGCAAGAAAATAAAAAGGACATTAAGATTGCATATTTCATGAACAATTTAAAGTACAGTTTGAGCAATTCGATCAGAAGTTTTGGCCAATCTGATCAGGTTGGTTTGTTTGTTTTTAATTATTCGTAAGTAGTATGTATCTGGCCACAAGTTATTTTTTCAGTTTCATAGAAATTTGTATGGGATTATTTGGCTTTCTTTTAAACCCTAGGGGCTAGATGTACTATTTTAGTCTTACTTCGCGAAGCTAATAAGTGAAAAAGTTGTTTTCTGAAATGTTTGTATGTTTGTTCGTGTTGTCTTCATCACACGAATCGGCTAAACGGACTTCAGCACGTGTAAACGCGTTTTATACGCGATAAAGCCCCGTTGGTTGTGTTGTAATAATGAGTGAAAATCATATTATTTTAAAATCAATGGGATTCAACTATTTTTGGTAAATGGGTAGCTGGCCATCTACAGATGGTTATATAATACTTTTTACGCGACTGCGCTGAAAAAAATGGTTGTGATTTTTTTCTTCTCCACGAACGCAGTTGCGGGTAACTTCTAGTTCAAAATAAAGTTGAACGTGCCCAAAATTCAATCAAAAAGTTAACAAACACAAAACTTTTTATTTATAGCACTTTCTAAACTTGCGCGGTGGTCCCATGTGCAACAATAACTTGGGAAATTGAAGATTATGTGATCCCCTAATTATATTATTTCCTTCGTTTTTATTTAGTCTAGGGACTGGAGTTTTTATTTTCACTGCAGTTTTATTCAGTTTTGTAAGATTCGTTGTTGGATTTTTATACGGAGGTAAGTTTTTTACAGATAAAAGAATTGAATAAGTAGAAAATTTATGATATGTATTATAAAGTTGTTAAAATGAAATATCAGTACTTCCATACTAATCCATACTACCCTTACTTCTGTCTGTCTCTCTATTACCTCTTCACGTTTAAACCGCTGAACCGATTGGAATGAAATTTAGTATGGAGATAGTTTGAGTCCAGGGGAAGGACATAGGCTACTTTTTATCCCGGAAAAATATCGTTCACCGCGATAAACGAATTTAAGGTGGACGAAGTCGCGGGCAGAATCTAGTTAGTTGAATATATTTTCAAAACAATAAGTAAAACAGGCTGTTTGAAAGTCTCTTAAACATAAAATATTATTTTTTGTCAAAAGGGCTGGATGGATTTTCACCATTAGTATTTTATTTATTTATTTATTCAATCTTTTTTGCACAGATAGAAAACTTATCGTACACAAGAAGGTGGCCGCTGGCTACGCAGAAGAGAAAAAGTCACATCCCCTCTTTTTTCGTCAGCGTAGCTGGATAAAAAGTATCCTATAACCATCTGTAGATAACCAGGTACCTGTGTGCCAAAAAGGAAAAATACCCTTATCCGCGATAAACGAATTTAAGGCGGACGAAGTCGCGGGCAGCTAGTATGAAATAAATGACAAAAATAAACTAAATAAATACTTTCAACGAAAATTAATTAATTACTATCAGGTGCCCGCGACTTCGTTCGCGGACGTGAAAAAGTCATAACCCCTCTTTTTTTCTTCAGCGTAGTAGGGTAAAAAGTATCCTATAACCATCTGGAGATACCCAGCTACCCGTGTACGAAAAATAATTGAAATCCGTTTAGGCGGTTTGATGTGATGAAGCCACAACGACACATACAAACACAAAAAATCCTAAACATTTTTTTTTCGATTCAGTTACCTCCAAATGGTCCGTCACAATCATTTCTTTGAAAACATCTTAAATTACAGACATTTCATTTTTACAGTTTTATAATAGTATAGATTAGCGGTGTCTCACGGGGAAAAGGTGGACGCGCGGACGACGCACGCGCACGTTTGTATCACGCGAGTCAGTATGCAACTCTATGGAATGAACGCGCTGTCGACAGGCGTTCCTAAAAAGCGCTGCGACGACGCGTTAAAAAATCACTGTATGCATAGACCCTAACAGACCATGGTGAGCCTTAGTCTTTTCATCTGTATTATTATAAAGTTGTAAAAATAAAATGTCTGTATATTGAAGTTATTTAAAAATATATATAATGTAACGGACTATTTGGAGATCACTGAATCGAACTGCATCACGCCAAACCTGACTACATTGTCGAAAAGAGAGGTATGACTTTTTTTCCACCGCGAACGTAGTTCCTTTGCTATTCCGAGATGGAGCGGCTGGATCAAGTGAATGAATGAATGAATGAAAGTTGTCACAATTTTAGCTCAATCAAAAACTGGGAAGTGGATCTGTAACTTGCAAGATTTGATTACCAGACATCGGGGCAGGTGAAACTAAATAAAATAAATAAATAAGTAATAAATAAATATTACAGGACAATTCTTATACAAATCGAACTATAGCAGAATTTTTCTGACAACCTTTTTTTGACGGCTGTCATCGCAGTACAATCGCAATGGCGCGAAGGTATAAATGTACTGTATGACGGCTGTCAAAAAACGGTTGTAAGAAAAATTCAACTATAGTCTTGTGGTAAGCTTGTGTTATAAGTACTAGATGACGATATATTATATAGGTAGAAAACATTCAAGATTCTGAAACTAATATTTATCATCACACAAATATTTGCCCTAACTGGGATTTGAACCCAGGACCTCCAGCTTCTCAGGCAACGTTACTCCCGCTGAGCTAAACCGGTCTTCAATTAATTGATAGATTCAGGCGTTACTTTGCGGAATTCCATACTAGATCAATGGATTATAGATGGATTATGTAGACAGGCGAAACACGTGTCGAGGATTATACTGTTTGGTGTTGGTTTGTTGTATTTGCATGCGTATTTTTATGGAAATTGCATGAAAATATGCGCATGTGAGCACAATTTTTGTCACATCTAACCAAGACACAAGTTTGCGGAACAGCAAAGGAACTATAATCCATTGATCGGTCTTCAATTCATCGTCAAAAATAAAAGCGTGTAAAAAAAACATGTTGCAGAAAGTAACCTTAAAGACCATCAAGGGTACAAAGGGTCAAATTCCCAACAAGGTCAAGCCGAAAGGCCTCACATCTGTCAGGTTAATCCGACAACATGGCCGCCGTTACCTATGTATTTACGAGCGGCTCCGGGGGTTAATATTTTATCACACTGCCGACGACTTTTATTAGCTATAGGGTACGAGAAGTTTGGGGCACGATATGTATCCGCTATGTGAAATTGTTAGGAAAAGAGGAAATATTAATAGATTGCAAAATATACTTAAACATTCCCGTGAGACACCGCTAATCTATACCATTTATAAAGTTGTGAAAATGAAATGTCTGTACATTGAAGATATTTACAAAAAATATATAGTTACGGATTATTTTGAGGTCACTAAAACGAGAAATATTTTTTTCGGATTTTTTGTATGTTTGTATGTGTCGTTGTGGCTTCATCACGCGAAATCGGCTAAACAGATTCCACAATTTCTGGTACACAGGTAGCTGGGTATCTCCAGATGGTTATAGGATACGTTTTACCCGACTATGCTGAAGAAAAAATGACGGATTATGACTTTTTCTCCTCCGCGAACGAAGTTGCGGGTATCTTCTAGTATAATATAAATATACAGTGTGTCCCAAGATAAAGTGAAAATATGAATAGGGATGAAAGTATGCAATATTATCGAAAAAAAGAAAAAAAATTAAACCCATTATTATCTTTTAAAGAATTATTAAAAAAAAATATCGTTAGTAGTGGACCTTATCGAAACAAAGCAAATTATCATTAAAACACAAAATTCATATGAATAACCAGTTTTTTTTTGGTTTTGGATTTTTCGCATTTTTTATAATTATATTAACATAATTGATCCTTTGTGATTACAACTACGTTTATTTCAAATGAATAATATGGTGTCAAGATATCTTGCTTTGTTTCGATAAGGTCCACTGCAAACGATTTTTTTATATCACAAAAAGTAAGTAATGGTTTAAATTTTTTTTCATGTTTGGCCGTCATTACGTCGTGTAACAACCAACCAGCGACACAACCTTACCCAGGTTCCCCTACTCGACGATCTCGTCAGCTTTCGTCAAGTTGCATAAAACAGTGTCTGTTTTATAGCAGAAAGTAATTTTTCAAAAATTTTGGCTTTGTGAATACTCTACTCCCACTATACCTAATGAGGGTTTTCTAAAATGGAAATATCACCAGATGGCGCCACCGTGACGTGAGATCTAATTGACAAGAAGTGTCAAAATATTGTGCTGTAATTGGTGGATATTGATACTTCTTGTCAGTTAGACCTTACATCATGGTGACACCGACCGGTGATATTTCCATTTCAGAAAACCCTCATTATAAAAGTGCGATATATATATATCATGTTTTTAACCGACTTCAAAAAAGGAGGAGGTTCTGAAATTGAACTTTTTTTTTTGTATGTATGTTACTCGATATCTCCGAGAACCGTGAACCGATTTTCAATTATTTTTTTCAATCGAAAGGGTATAACTCCGAGTTGGTCCCGTTGGCACTAAGTCGGGATCTGATGATGGAATCTTGGAGAAATCGAGGGAACTCTTCAAATGTTATAGGGACATGTACGGCGCTTTCGGTAATTTATTGATAAAGTCAAGAATTTTCATTCAGAAAGTGTAAATTGGTGAAGAGGAACTGATGAAGAAGACCACAGAATGCCATCGGAACTCCTCAATGATAAATGATTTACGGGTGGCGATAAAATACCTTGATTAATTTAGCAAGCAACTTCATAGTCACAAACTTAAATGTTCCTGATGAAAATGGAAACATCGAATTGATTTGATGATGGAGCCGGAAGGTAGGCACAAGATCTATGTTATAAAATAATGTATCCTAGCCGTGTTTGGGCTTGTTCGAATCGTCATGAGATACACTTTTAAGTAGCGAGTAACTAAAAAGTGTAAAATAAATAAACTTTTTAACAAAAAAATAAAACCGACTCAAAAAAAAAAAACTAAAAAGTAAAAAAATAACGCCATAATTCAGTTTCTTCAATTTACTTACAAGTAACCGTTTGTATACTCGATCTATACAGTATATACAATTAATGTTATTTTGGAGTCGGTGGCATCGTGTCACAACTTACTAAAATCGTCAATTTTCAATATTTTACACATCCATACTAATATTATAAATGTGAAAGTGTGTCTGTCTGTCTGTCTGTCTGTCTGTCTGTCTGTTACCTCTTCACGCTTAAACCGCTGAACCGATTTGGATGAAATTTGGTATGGAGATAGTTTGAGTCCCGGGGAAGGACATAGGCTACTTTTTATCCCAGAAAAATACCGTTATCCGCGATAAACGAATTTAAGGCGGACGAAGTCGCGGGCAGAAGCTATTCTTTATATGGCACCGACGCCAAAATAAGATTAATTGTATATACTGTAAAGATTGAGTATACAAGCGGTTACTTGTAAGTAAATTGAAGAAACTGAATTATGGCGTTTTTTTTTTCTTTTTAGTTTTTTTTTTGTAGTCGGTTTTATTTTTTGTTAAAAAGTTTATTTTTGAAATCTTAGTTAGTATCGGCTTAAGAACTCTTAATCCTTGAAATAGTTATGAAATTATTATAAACTAGAAGGCGCCAGCAACTTCGTTAGCGGAGGTCAAAAAATTATAACTCCTCTTTTTTTCAACAGTGTATCCGGGTAAAAAGTATCCTATAACAATTTGTGGATACCCAGCTACCCGCGTACCAAAAATAGTGGAAATCTTTCGAGCCGATTTGGTGTGATGAAGCCACAACGACACATACAAACATGTAAAAAATCCAAAAAAATATTATTTGATTCAGTGACCTCCAAATAGTACCTTACAATATATTTTTTAAATATCTTCAATGTACAGACATTTAATTTTTATAACTTTATAGTAGTATAGACATAGTGAGTCAGTCACACGCCAAGCAATAGGCTTGTGTCCTAAAAAATATAATTAGTCCATCAGTTTCATTATCAGAAAATATTAGACGCGTATTTTTTCTTTTAATAACTAAACAAAAAATGTTGAAGATATAGCCTGTTAAAGTCCCCGTGATGTCACGCCGTGCGACCGTTTTTTTGACGCTTAATCTTTGTCCTTTTTTGTTTGATTGACAAAAGAAAAAATACGGACGGACTAATTAATTAGAATATTTAAAATATCTAATGTATTTTTACCCAGGAAACTACCCTATTATTATTGCGAGGATTTACGACACCTTTAGGCGTTGCTGGTGTGGTAGGCACCACCGCACACGGCACCCTTAAGGTGCGTCCCCATTTGTATCATTTGCCCGTATCAGATCATCGTCACGTAGCATGATCGCGTGTCACGATCACGCGTTTGGACGTTGCGCCGATCCGATCACTCGAAATCCATTTGCTAAGCGTATCACACATTTGTATCGGAAGAGTGCGGCATTATCGGCGCCCCGACAGTAAGCGTCCAAGCAGCGCGATACGCAGTCATGCTACGGCACGGTGATCGGATACGAGCAAGTGATACAAGTGTGGACGCACATTTAGGTGTTTTTGGCGTTCAAATGGTTAAGGGGATGCATCGAAAATTTAAGCTATTTTGTAGCGCATTTTTTGTCAAATCTTGTTTACATAACAGGCCGGTTTTCAGATATGTGTTTCTTGACTGTAAAACATATTCAGTGACCAACGCGGAAACATGTTTAATGAAAATTTCCTCGATAGAAAAGTTATCCGAAAACGCGTCTTCATTTCCCGTTTTTTGTCTAATTTGTACAAACGACAGATGAATAAACGGCTAAATTATATTAAAATGTCATTCTTCCCTTTATCTTTTAAGTGATTAACTTAAATGTTAACAAAACATAATCATATCTTCGATTTCATGGTACTTTTACATCTGGCGCTTACGCCAAAAAAATCCCAGCATGTAGTGTATTAGCTTTCTTTTTCTTTGATGCGCGCGAGCAATAAATGCGTCCTTTATTACAAATCACGCTTATTGGCTGGCTCTGCTTTTGGGGCGCGATTTACAAATGACGAAGTAGTCCCTTAATGAGCCCGATTTAAGATAAAAAAATACAAACGTCACAGAAAATATAATTCTACAACTTAAGCCGAACGCTATTATAGAGGCACGAAACTGCACCTCTTTTTGCTCCATCGGCTATCGGAGTTTTGCAACTGAGGCTTATATACTTTCGTATATAAGTTATCTTGTCTATGTGGACACGCCCATCCTGGTAGGCGGGGCCTGCGGTGGGCGTGGTGTGTTTTTTAAAGATGCATGAATTTTGGATGCGCCATCGACGGACATTGAGAGCACTGTTAGTTGTCTTTTTTTTAAACACAAGTTTAGCTCTGGTTTATCACGATATGTCATTTTCAGGCAAATGTGTAAGTGTAAGACGATTTTTCTTTTATTTATCACATATTAAACGTGTACTGCTGGAACGACTAAGTAAAGAGTGGATTTTTTTTTTCAGTATATCTATATTACTTTGATCATTTCGACACAAGACTGAATAGGCACTATCTAGGTTAGCCTGATTCCTCGTGGGATTCATCATCTGTACTAACTGGTGAGATATAAGGGCCTCCAAGCGAAAATATATGATTATTAATGGTTTTTGTCCTGTATATAGCAGAGGCGTCAGGAAAATTACAAGGGAAGCCGATGCGTGTTCATTTACTCATATAAAGAGAAAAAGGTGGTTATAAGATCGGGATCTTCTGTCACAAGTATTGACATACTTACTAGGAGATCCCAAACCTTTCAAATTGTAACCACAATGATTGCGACCAATATAACATTTTTCATTTCATTTTTTTATAAACCTTTCCTTGAGCAGCCCGGTAGGAATCGGCTTATATGGACGCCACGCCACTGGTATCTAGTCACTGGAATGGCCAATATAAGGTACGTTTCACCGAATCTGCCGTATCACCGAATTTCTTCTATTTTAAGCTCTTAGTCGAGTACATACAGCTGATATTAGTTGCGATATTGTTTTTCCGCTAGCTTGATACTTATCCCTTCCACTAAAGGGCCGGCTAAGCCGGCCATTTGCAATTTCAGTTGGAACGCAATTATCGACCGATTAGGTTGATCGCGGTTATGTATGGGAGTACTTGTGAAAATGAGTAAGTCATAAAATTACTTAACGTCACCTTTTTGTTAAAAAAAAAGATTTTTCTGTGTTCTTATTGAATCACTTTTTGTGTACTGATTACTTTAGTGAATTTAGTATCTATCTATAGAAAAAGGTTTTAACGAACAGCGTTCGGTATCAGGAAAAGCCTATAAATATGTCGTGGCTAGCAATAAATAAAACGACACAAGATCGTCAATTGACTAGTTAGAAGTAAGTTGATTTAAGAGGGAGGTAAACGGCATGTGACGTAACTATATACCGGTTGCGCTGCACTGGGCTCGTTGGGAGAGGGAGTTTCATTCCTTTTCTGTCCATCGTTACGAGAACACCTGTCGACGATTCTATCGATTCGTCTACCAATTCTAATTTATTATAATTTGTATTTCGTGGTTATAATAAACCAACTAAATTGCGATCATTGATTATTTATTTGCTCACTCGAGTATACCTACTCCATGGACCCTGTACCACCAGACCCGAATATTGAGAACTTAGCAGCCAATCCATCGCACCCACCGTCAAATAAATACATAAATAGTACACAAATCGACTTAGCGCCAAACTAAGTATAGCTTGTACTATGGGTAGTAGGCGACGATATACATAATATACGAGTATAGATAAATTTTAATAAATAAATACATAGAAAATATCCAAGATCTAGGAATAATCATTCGTGCTTATGACACAAGCACTTGCCCTGCCCGTGATTCGATCCCGTGACCGCTAGCTTCGTAAGCCGTTGTGCAACCCACTGAGCCAAACGTGTCGTCAAGGAAAAGTGTATGTTTTTAGAGTTCCGTAACTAAAGGAACCCTATTACTAAGACTCCGCTGCTGTTCGTCTGTCTGTCTGTCTGTCCGTCTATCACCAGGCTGTATGTCATGAACCGTGATCGTTAGACAGTTGAAATTTTCACAGTTGATGTATTTCTGCTGCCGCTATAGGAACAAATACTAAAAACAGAATAATTTTATGTCTGTCAGTCTATGTTGTAACCAATATAAAATGACCGAACACCGCAACACTGGATTTTCATAGATATGGCCGTTTGTGGCGTATATTTTGTAAGGAACGAGTGCATGAGTCCAACTCGCTCTTGGCCGGTTTATAAGTCCTCTGACTCACTGGGATGCCAAATCGACTTCGCCAGCTACGGTAGCCAAACGATTCATACTGAAATGTATGGCAACTCACTCACCGGGCGACGGTTTGTCGACGTCAAAATGAAAGGGCGACGTGGCTGGTGCCAACGCCATAGCTTCCCAGTGAGGCAGAGGCCAAAGTCATTAAATGAGTTCGTCTGACCGCCATCACCACCAAACGAACACATTATTCACTTTTAATCTCCTCAGAAACAGAAATCAAATAACTTACTTTTACCGGAACATAATTATTTAAAGATGGCATATCAAACGTAGGTACGTAAGTTGTTTTAAAAATCATATTTTGCTTTTTTCCTTCTATTATATTTTTACTTTTAAAAGTTTTGATATGTTTAGATTTTTAGATGTCAACGCGTAGTTCTCCACGCGTAGTTCTCCAATTTATACTTAAAAACATGAATATCAACATAGGTACCACACCCAGCCAGGACGGAGCCTGACCCGGACAAGCCCAATACACCAGGGGGCACAGATTTATAACGAATGACACGCTCCGGGATGGGGAAGGAGGGCCGAATAGCCGCAACCGGTCGACCACAATCAGCCGATTATGCAACCTTTAGCCAATATTGGAAGTTAGGAGAGATGGGATAGAGCGTCGGGGATGAGCGTTGATGAATAGTCGCGTGCTCTCGTTGGCTTCTTTGCGTGTTGTATTCACCGGAGGTCCGTAGAAGGAGATGACATTTCCTGTTCCTTGTTATTTGCACTTTGTTTATCTTCGCCTGATTCGCTGTCCGTTTCTTCTAGTTGGTAGATTTTTTGAGCTGCCGCGATATATTTGTTCCCGTCGGATGCTATGTTCTGACCACTCAGATGGGGTTTTGTTATAGTATTGGATATCGCGGCGCAGCGAGTTTTTCCATGTGAAGCTCGGCCGGCCAACTTTGAGTTTTAGTGCCTTATGCCGGTACGCAGCGTGAAATAGATGTGGATTTGTACGCGATTAAGCCCCGTTTTGTTGTGTTGTGATAATTAGGTAAGAGATATTTAGAAAAAAAACTGACTGTTGAGTTTGTTTCGACTTTCTTCTCAACAGTGGTCTTCGCTTGGGAAATGCCATAGAGCCGGACTTGTAAAAGTGCCCTTGCGGCCTATTTACAAAATAAAGATCATTATTTCATTTTATTTATCGCCATCGGAGCTTTTCCCCACAATACCGCATCCATCAGCATCTCTGCTCACCGCTTCGCTCATCCTACGCTATGGGCGTGCCCAAGCCATTGGGACGAGAAAAATCAATGCCCCCATGAATGTTTCATACAGGCTTTATAGCGGACTTGTGGATCGATACCGATAGTCTCCAGACACTTCCTGGACCAGTACTTGCCAAGTTATTGAGGATAACTGTAAAACAGGATGCAAGTTTATAACTGGCTTATGACGAAGTTTTGTTTCAGGGAAATAAGATACGGAGCCGAGACGTGCATTTTAAGATGGTCAGTGATGTTGTTATACAGAAATGCTTTATTTCACACCCAAAAATACGAGGGTTGCTACTTATATATCCGGAAACAAAAAAACAAACAAACGTACACGGCTGAAAATAGTTTTATTGTTTTTCAAAGTATTCCCCTTGATGATCTATGCACTTTTGCATTCGCGTGAACCAATTTTTAAAGCACTTCTGCCACTCCGCCTGAGGTACCTCCATAACGTGTTGTTTGAATGCGTCGACAGCATCTTCAGCGGTCGAAAATCGTTGACCGCGTAATTTATTCTTTATATTTGGAAATAAATAAAAATCGTTGGGTGCCAAGTCAGGGCTGTACGGCGGATGACCCGTTAATTCCACATTTTGACCCTCCAAAAATAGAGTTGTTTCGCGTGACGTATGACAGCTGGCATTGTCATGATGAAGAATGATTCTTCGTCGCTGGTTAGTTTTACGAATTTGTTCAAATACTTCCGGTAAGCAAATGGTCGTGTACCACTCTGAATTAACCGTTCTACGGTTTTCTAGTGGCACTGTAGCTACATGGCCATTAATACCGAAGAAGCAGGCCACCATTTGTTTCAATGTACTTTTTGCACGAGTAACTTTCGTAGGGTTCGGCTCATTTTGAAACACCCATACCGTTGATTGTTGCTTCGTTTCGGGATCGTATGCATAGATCCAGGATTCGTCACCTGTATAGATGTTATAAACGGCTTTTGAGTCACCACGGTTATATTTTTTTAACATTTTATTGCACCATTCGACGCGAGCATGTTTTTGCTCATTTGTTAAGTTGTGGGGTATCCAACGCGAACAAATTTTTTTTACAGCCAAATAATTATGTAATATGCTATTAATGCTGGTCATAGAAATACCCAGAGTCGCCTCTATCTCGCGGTACGTAACATGTCGGTCGTCCATTATAAGTTTTCGCACAGCCTCGATATTTTGTTGTACAACGACCGATTTCGGGCGACCTGCCTTAACTTCGTCCGTAAGCATACTACGTCCACGATTGAACTCACTAAACCAGTGATACACAGTAGTTTTAGATGGGGCTTCATCACCAAAAGTTGAAGTTAGTTGATCTATGCACTGTTGTTGCGTTAAACCACGCCGAAAATCATAATAAATCATAGCACGAATATTTTCACGAGTGAGTTCCATTCTTGCTGCGAGATGACATTTAAAACCCGTCAAAAACAAAACACGAGCGTTAATAAGGAAGAAAAAATATACCTTATATACTTAAAAAAGTTCAAATTTTACCATGGCGGTCAAATATGCTATTTAAGAAGATTGTAATCCCGGTTTCCGGATATATAAATAGCAGCCCTCGTATCAAAAAAATAAAAATTAAAAACATAGTAAAGTTTGGATCAGACTCGCGTGCTTAGGGTTCTGTAACACTGTACGCAAAGACACAGAGAGTAACATAGGTTTCTGATACTATATGGGAAAACTCATTTAATTGCAAGGTTTTATTTATCTTGCACTGTATGTTTATTCAGATGGAATCTTGCAAGTTTCATTTGACCTACTTTCCAGTTTCCAATTGGGCTAAAATTTGGCATACTTATGTAAGTTCAGTGACAATGCAATAGTATGATATCAATGAGCTGATCTGATGACGGAGCAGGAAGGCGTTCATAGGAACTCTATAATAAAGTAATGCAATCCTACCTAGTTTGGGCTCCTTAGTATCGTCTCGGTAGTTGATGGATGTCCAAGGAAAAGTACATTCGGCACTAAAAGATTTTCACTAAAATAATATTTTTCACAGACACTTAATTTTACCTTCCGTTCAATACTACTATTTATATTACAGAATGTGTGTTAATATGGCTGCGTTTGCGCTTTAAAAGTTCAGCCCTGTCACAGACAGTCAGACAAACAGACAGACAAGTGAAGACAAATTCCAAAACGGTTAACAATAGGCGGTCTTATCGCAAATTTTATCGCCCTTTTATCTTTTAAATCGTATATCCAAACATATGAAAAAATTACAAAGGTAGCGCTTAAAAAATACTTTCAACGAAGTTTTTTTCAACCGGATATACTGTTTTTGAAATATTGTGTAAAAACTGTTTTTCACACCAAGAGGACGTAAGTGCCATGAAGATACGCCCTTACGCTAGTGCACTTTTTCACATTGTATATTTTCCATCTTTGGTACTATGCGTCCAGTATGGTTCGTCATGCTCTAGGCCGGACAGCCCTATGACATACAGACAACGGATACCTAGTAATAGGGTTCCATTTGTACACTTCAGGTACGGAACCCTAAAAAGACATATTCCAAAACGGTTGACAATAGGCTATATGATCGCTAACGATCAATCTTTTCCAGTCAACTTTTTCAAAGTTATCAGGCTTCTGGCGATGTTTGTTTCTAAAATCTAAATATGTACGCTTGAAAATTCTCCTTTGATGCATTTATTGCACATCAAAATAAATCATAGGAAGTCAATCTTACTCAGGGAATGCAATCGGTTATTTTTGATTTACTACTCGTATGATGGCAACGGAGTATTAATTACGGTAGTTAGGCTATAAGTCTACCTATTGTTGACCCAGATCTTGTAGAGGCAAAGCATAGCCTCGAACACCGTGGGATAGTCACCTGCCTTGCGGTATTTTACAGGATACATTTCAGGGAGTGTGCGTGGGACGGCATGAACTGATTCCACCTTCTCCATTTCGTCACTATGAGACTAGACGTGGATTTCGATTCCATTCCACCCTAATGTTGTTCATATGACAACGACTCGAACAAAGCGATTGGCTTCCACATTCCTCGTTAGGACGGCTAAAGAGTGGAGCTCTCTTCCAGGATATCTTTTCCCTGAACAATATAACTTGGATTTATCGAAGGCGAGAGTGAATAGACACTATCTAGGTAAGCATGCTCCGTCGTCGGCTACATCGTCGCTTACCAACAGGTGAGATTGAACTAAAATTATTGTACTTTGTTAATTTTCGATTATTGTACATACTGAGAATTAATTAATTAATTTATTACTTTGTAGCATTAAGTTCTTATATTATATAATAACCCAAAATTGTACACCCTATCAGGGTATCATTTACCTACGAAGCTAATAATTGTAACACTACTAACCAATGCACATGATTACAATGGAATAAATGAATATGAATATGAAAATGCTTGTCTATCTTACACAAAAAAACATGTTTTGTCACTAAAATGATGCTAAAAATATTGATCGTAGTTTTTAATAAAAGTGTTAAGCAAATTGTGATTTAAAAAAAATCCAATGCATTGTACACTGCGAACACATATTATGAAAAAAGTCTCATATGAGATTGGGGGAAGGGGCGGAGGGGTTTAGCCAAATCTCGAGAAAGACTATTCGCCGACTATAAATGTGGCTAAAAAGTCGCCTTTTTCAGTGCGACAAACTACTAAAATTAAGTCCCTCCACCTACTATTGCACAGGGGACTAAAAATCTCAAACAATAAGTCTGTAAAATTAAGAACTACTCTGTATGCTAACTGTTAAGCGAATTTAATGGACAGTTAACTTTAACGGGTCTATAAAACTGTTAGTTTTGTGAGTGAATTGTTAAAACATACCTACATACCAAAACGACTTAACTGACGAGTTATTACATGTTTTCGACGCCATTTTGAAACTGGTTTTATACCCGCCTTGGCCGTCTGGTTTCGCTGGGTTGAATTTTTGTAATTTGTTTCTGTGTTTTATGTGTACAAGAAGTCGGAATTATATTAAAACTTTAGTGCGCTTTCTGGTTGAAATTACTCTCAGATACTAGAGAATATGCACTGCCCACGCTGCAAAAGATTTTAAACAACGCTTGTTTTTAGGCATCGTAACTTAGTATCAACTTAGTATTATTTCATAGGGTCTGGAAGATGTAATTACATGTAAAGTTCCGATGAACATTACACTATTATAAAGTTGTAGACATGAAGATAATTTAAAAATATATATTGATACGGACTTTTTAGAGGTCACTGAATGTTTGTGTGAGTCGTTGTGGCTTAATTCCGCCAATATGGCTAAACAGATTTCAACTATTTTTGCTTCATGGATAACTGGTCATCCACAGATGGTTAAAAGATACTTTTTATCCGACTATATACATTTTATGCATATTTATGAGGCGCTAAAGGTTGAATCCTTTTTAGCGATGTTTTTATCTTATTTTAGTACTCTTAGTGAACTGGCGCTCAACGTGGGACCAATGTCAATATAACTAGCCGGTGTTTTGTTTTGGAAAAACCTGTTTGAACAACACGCAGATCGCTGCGTTTACAACGACATACAATACAATACAATACAACTCTCGGGCTCTACTAACACTGGATTTTTAATTAATCACAGCCTAGACAGGATTTTGTAGGCAACCTACTAACGATATGTTTTTTTAACATATAAAATATATTTCATCACTTAAACGGAAGGGTTAAGGTCGTTTTATATTCGTTTCTTCTATTGTGAGTTTGAACTCAAAACCACACCAAAGATGTGGTCTCGAGCACGAAAACAGAAATACGAGCCTGGGATTCCCATACTTATCATATAATTGAAGGGATGTTTACAAAAACAACATAACTAACATTTTTGGCGGATTTGAGTTATTGGTATCACAGTGTTCATCTTAGAAGAAGCTACAAGTCTTGCAAAAGATGTTGTCCAAAAGTTACCCCATTTGTCCAAAATCGGCACCTAAAAATATACCCATTTTACAAAAACTACATATCTACATTATTTTTTACAAAAAGAACATAACTATACTAATACCCAATATCTGACATATTATTTTATTATTAAATTATTAATTTATACCTTATTTATTACGTCATCGTAAATGTCCTTGACCAGTAAAATAATTTTACAAACAAAATATGTGTCGGTTCGATACTCATTCACGGGACCTTGGGTTACCATTGACATTAGGAATAGGAAGAAAATACCCAAGAACTTGAATTTAAAACGTGCTTTTGAGTCTTCACTTTCCCTAAATCCTCACAAAGCACGCGACTTGAGGAAATTGATGCAATTTTTGGTCAAACCAGCGAGCCATCAATTCTACCAATCCATTTTGTCTCCAACGTGTCCAGAATCATCGTCTCTAGAGGTAGATAGTGATGACAATAGCAGCGGGTGTGAGGATTAAATAGTGAAGTAAAATAAGCCTGTATTTCATAGGATAAGAAGATAATTTCTAGAGAAAGTTGTTTTATTTTCGTACAAAAAGAACATAACTAACAAAATTCTACAAAAACAGCATAAGTGACGAACCCATTTTTCAATTTTTTTCAAAAAATACTGGTCTTTCAAATGTGTAATAGTATATTTCTGAACTATTGGCCACTTACTAAAATCACCTATACAATATTTATCTCTAATAACTAGTATGTGAGAAGACATTAACTTTTTTTTGTTTCCTGTAAAATCATGTCTAGTGTAGTTATGTTGTTTTTGTAAACATCCCTTCAATTTGAAACCATATATTTGCTAGCGGTTTTAGTATTCTATCCCTTGGAATTAAATAATGAAATAATGATATTTACAAGTGAAGGCACTTTTACAAGTCTTACTCTACGGCCCAAGAGGAGACCACTGCTGAGAAGAAAGCCGAAACAAACTCAAAAGTCAGTATTTTTTTCTAAATAACTCTTATCTATTTACACGGAATTTTCTAATGGTTATTTTGTTTTTATTTCTTGTTTAAAATTGCGGATATCTAATTTTTAAAATACCATAAGTTAAAAAAAATCAAACATTCCATTGGAAGCTCATATGCGTGCCAAAATTCTCTCTACCTGATATTTTAAACCCGCGCGGAAACCAAAACAAACACACCAACTTAAGTAAAAACATAATCCTCATTCCACACGGTCGGGTAACTTGGAAACAATACCGGGAAATAGATTACGCTAAGAAGCAACAAGTACGTATATATAAGTATTGTTTGTTTGTTTGTGTCGTGAGCGCCGCGGGCTCATTTGCATTTGCCTCGAACTGGGGTGGGGAACGAGGCAGGGTGGATTATTATGGACATTACACTTTAAAATATAATTTTTATAGTACTGTAAAACAAGTAACAAACTTAGTGATATGATTATAAATCATTGCCATATTTAATAACCATAGAAAATTTTAACTCTTATAAACCCCCCGACACAAATGAACATAACCAAATTTGGAGTTCCTAGATTCAATATTCGTTGAGATCCGGTCACTTGTTCCACTAAAAGCTGAATATCTTGGAGACGAGTGCTCCGATTTTCTAAGCTAAGAACACTCGGGATAAAATTATCTATGACACAAAAAAAAATCGCACTCAAATCGGTCCATCCGTATGGGCGCTACGATGCCACAGACAGATACACAGTCACAGACACGTTAAACTTATAACTCCCCGCTTTTTTGTCGGGGGTTAAAAAGTTACCTGTATTTATATTATAAACCGGCTTCTCCTGTCTCCCCCCGTCGCCCGCAGACCATGCGAGCGTCACGAACGAACTTGTCAAGCTATAGTTAATCTTCTTTATTGTGTTCAAAACCCATAGGTAACGACCAGTGTGCCTACCATGAGCTGAGTTTACGATCGGCGCTAGCGCTAGAGATACTCTCGTATCGAGAGTCAGTGCACCTCTCTCGCACGCGCTAATAGTGCGAAGGAGATAGACCGTCATCGAGCGCTCGATACTCGCTCGTGCCGAACTCATGGTAGGCGCACGCATAGCTTTTCAATACTAAATGTGCACATTCTCATAGCTGCAATGATGTCCGAGATAAGATAACCCGGCGTGCAGGCCGCGCCGCGGTCATAACTACATCGTATACGATGGGTATCCAATTCACAGATGGTTAAATGATTACTTTGACAGAACCCTAGGGCTCGATCTGAAAACCAGCGCTGTGGTTTATGCCCAGCATATGCTGAGAATTGCCTCATAATAGTTACCGGTTTTAATTTAAAATTTTATTACTAGATCTTAAGTTTATTTATTTTTTATTTACTTCTAATATACATTGTAAGTTGTGGCAATAAACAGTCATCAGATTCAGATTCTTTACTCGCTGAAGAAAAAAAGAGGGTCATACTTTTTTTCTCACCCACCGATGAAGTTGCGTACACCTTCTAGTATTAACATAAACAGACTCCTTTTATACATTGAAATAACGTGGTCTTATCCATAATATTCCCAGATTTCTCCAAACTCCAAGGAGCTGTATAAAATACCAATTATTCTTCGGAACGCGGACTTTACTCCTCCATTTATGCAGATTACGTTTTATGACAAAAACTGCACAAATTGTAATTAAAATTATAAAACAATAATACTTGTATTTGCATGGACGCTCCGCAGATGGGGTTTGCTGTTATTCTACTGATAAAAAATACTTTTTTTTTATATCTAATAGGCTGGATGTTGCACAACTAATAAGGTTTACAAATACGGCGATTAAGCGATAAAATAACATAGAAATATAACTTGAACTCTAAGAATAAACCTTATGTATTAGTCGAATCGAACCTCATTCACTCACGTTTTATATTGATTTTTTCTCGTATCGGTCGATTCAGAAGAGCTGGCGCGGATATGAAATAAGCACTCTTGCATACAAAATCCGCGCCTGCTCTTATGAATAGTCCTGTACGTTATATAGTTTCGTCATGTCCGTCCGTTCGTCCGTCTGTCTATCCGGATGTCGCAAGGCATTTTACTCAAAAACTACTAAATGTACATTAATGAAATTTGGAGTATAGATAGGTGTCTTGTGTAGACCGCTACTTAGTTTGATAGTTAAATAATAAAAAATAATATTTCTAGACTCCATATGTACGTAACCTAAACTGAAAAAAATATTTTTCTGCAAATAACAATGCGTGGCACATATTCCGGCAGTATTTTCAAAATCATTTTGAGGTTCTTGAATTATGTCAAAAAAATATGAAAAAAATTAATAAATACTTTCAAGGAAAATTGTTTTCAACATGATCGGATATACCAATTTCGAGTTATTGCCGTAAAACGGTGATTCTCAACCAAAATTGCCGTGGATATACGCTCTTTTGCTACTGCACTTTTTACATCGTGTTTTTTTCCATCTGTTGAGGACGCAGGTCGACAATGGTTAAATAAAACATGTAATGTGGCAAAAAGTAGAAAGTGCTCGCGTGTCGCGTGGTGAGCATGATAGTTAAGTTAGAAGAGGTTAAAAAATGTGCGTCACGCCAACGCCCTCTGCACTTTATTATTCAGTTTCTTTTTAAACGTGTAACAATAGATGGAGTTAGTATGTACAAATTTAGCTTAAGTAAGGTTAGAACATATGATGTAATTTTAGACAATACATAAATATTAATAACGCATTACGTCATCTACACCATCTGAAGTGCATTTTTTAGTATGGACCGCTGCGGAACCCTACTCTGAGCATGGTCCGACATCTTGGCCGGTTTTTTTATAAATTAAAGGTTTTTAAGGTAGATACAATACCATTGTTGCTTATTCCCCAATTCCTTGTTTATGTGTTTCTCTAACTTTCACGGATTGTCTCGACTTGCATAGCGATAGTAACTTCCAGAATGATAATGATATAACAACTAAAAGCTAAGCCACTTCAATCACGGAGGAGAAATAAGTTCGAACCCTCTTTTTCACTTCAGCGTAGTTGAATAAGATGATCCTCGCATTGTCGTCAGATGTAGAGGTATAAAGGTGAACTGACGGAACTGAGTACCGTAAACTCGGGTAGCTTTGACCCAATGGAGGGTAACTTTGACCCACATGAAAATCTTATTTAAAAGGGTCTAATAAAAAAACAAAAATGTTAAAGGCTAGCTAAAACCAACCTCATGGCAGATGTCCATAATTACAGTGCAATAATATAACCTGTATCGAGTAAATTTCAATGGCCAAAGTTACCCTCCAGGGCTAAAGTAACCCGACTTTATGGTAACAAGATTTAAACAAATACCTACATAAATATTAAAGTTTTTAAGTACTGGAAATGACAAGCCATGTCATTACTGAGCAAATTTATCATACATTTTCAGCGGGGGGTGAGGTAAACACGTACAGCACACTACGAAAATATTCGTATTTATACAAGCGCATACAAAAAGAATCACCTTCAAACAAAAAAACCACCGGCCAAGTGCGAGTCGTGGTTTTGAGCCAATTTTTATTTTTCGCCCCTCCTCATATTCGTCGTTTTTTTAGAAAATAATAATAATAAAAAATTGAGATATGGCGCTTTAATAGTCGGACAGACCGACAGAGTCGCACCATAAGGGTTCCTTTTTTACCATTATTGGTACGGTACCCTAAAAAAAAACACACACCGACAATTTGTTGTATAAACTGACCCGCGATTAAGCCGGTACTTTGGCATCTCCATTTGTTAAATTCGTCAAGACATAAAATACATAAACAAGCAAATACGCGAAGTGAAGCCACTTATATAAAACCTTCGACGAGATACTTCATAGAATATTTCCGACACCTCAGTAATTTTCTTTTTAAAGTTTTTAAAGTCCCCTAAACAGAATGCACATCGATGCACGCTAACGGTTATTGAAAACGCCTCTGCGCTGTCATCGTGACGGATACCGTCGACGCGGGAAACGGCGCGGCCGTGCTGTATCAACAATCTAGCCGAGTTTCCAATGTCGCACGATATTTTATATCATTGCTGTAAGTTCATACTTTTTGTAAAGGATTTTTAGAATTTTTACTATAGATATAAACTCGATCCCGTGTTTTTCTTGGTGAATAAAGCTTTATTTATTTATCAGAGTGAAGTGACCAAAATAACAAAGCAAAGCAAAGGAAAATGAAAAAAATAATTATTCCAAAATTGTAGATGATTTTCTAAATTAGTGAGCACCTAGGTGCATGCTTATGGTTATTGAAAACGCCTCTGCACTGTCATTGTGACGAACGCCACCGGCGCGACCGTGCTGTTTCAACAATCTAGCCGAGTTTACACTGTCGCACGACATTTCATACTAACTGTACGTTCGTACTTTTTGCAAAGGATTTATTTTTTTATTAGCCCAGTAGAATTGAAACACCAGGAAGTAAAACACATATTGTATGCTCGATCCGTTTAATTTAATTGCGTTTTGGACAAATATACGTACCGGTTTTAGAATTGTGAAATCTTTGCTCTAAGAAAAGTGCTCACGTCTCAACCATTGACACGCAGCTAAACCACACTCTCCGACTCATAACTGGCTATCTCAAGCCTACCCCCTCTCACTGGCTTTCTGCTCTCAGCTACATAGTTCCAGCACCCCAAAGAAGAGAAAGGAGCCTTAACCGAGAAGCCTTTAAAACTGACAGCAGCCACAATCTGCCGATTCACGAAAACCTTGCAGACTTCGGGCTTGAAACATTAAAGTCCAGGAATCTTCCAGCACTGCTGATGTCCAACCAGCAGGACCCCTGGAGCTTATAGGAGGCATGGCTTCGGGAATGGGAGCCTCATAAGGATTCTTCGAGCGCCTTTACATTCTCGCCTCAAAAATCTCCTGCCGGATTCACAGAGCCCCGCCGACTCTGGACCACCTTAAATCGACTGAGGACGGGAGTAGGAAACTGTGCGTATCACTGGCACAAATGGGGCTGGAGCCAGACCCCAGCCTGTGTCTGCGGACACCCAAATCAGACCATCGATCACATAGTCACGGAGTGCGCCTTAACTAAATACACAGGCCATTTAGACGATTTCAAGGACCTCCCTCCGGCAGCAGCTATCTACATGAAACGGGCAAAATTCTGAAGCGGTCCCTTTTTTTTATTCTTTCAATTAATTCGACATGACCCTATTCCAGTGTTTATAATGCCATACGATACATAAATAAAATAAGCCCAGTAGAATTGAAACACCAGGAAGTAAAACATATATTGTATGCTCGATCCGTTTAATTTAATTGCTTTTTGGACGAATATACCTACCGGTTGTAGAATTGTGAAATCTTTCAATGTAAATTATATCTGCCCAATAAATAGTGACATTTACAAGTTCATGTTTATTCGTTTCTTAGATTCAGCATTACTTATATAGTCAGGCATAATTCAATTCTAATTCAAAATTGCAGGCATCTGTCATATATACATACTTTACAAAGTAACATACATTTATAGAAGAAAAACATAAACACTCAGACGGTTTTAATAACTGGCGACGTGTGACGCGACTTCTGGGTATCAACGAACAGGCCGCGGAAACGCCGGAATAGACACCTTTCAGCCAGAGCTCCTCCTTCCTGAAGGTTTATGGCTGGGCAGCTGGCACTCCCACCACAAATGATATAACATAATAATATCGACGAGTAGACGATATTTTAAAAGGGCAATGGAAACAGATCTCAAATTTAAAAATACCCAGACAACATGCATCACAGATAACAATTTACACATATTAAGCCTTTTTGTTTATTACCTTTCTATCTATTTTCCTTGCTAGAATCGAGGGTCATACGTATAGATTTTTATCTAATTAGAAACAGGCAATTTTAGAGACAAAGAAATCTTATCATCCTCTTGTCTTCGTATTTAAATTTTATAGCAAAATATACTGTGTGACCCGGCTTGTCGTCGGGAGTAAAAGACCAGACGTGGTAATATTTAAAGTATAATAAAAATAAAGTATATACAAATAAAAAAATAAACTAAGCGGTATTCAGTCAGTACGCGGCAATAATCAGAAATCACTGGCCTTATCTAAGCATGGAGGTAGGACGGTTGTGGAGATTCAGTTTCCCTTCCAGTTTTCTAATCCAGCTTTCCAAGAAGGCATTTCATGCAACGGTCGGCCGAGGTGCGACTGAAGTCTGGAGATAGGTTTTCAGGGGAAAACTTCAGCGGAGAAGAAAGGGCTGCGAAGTGGCAGCCCTTCTGGATATTTAATCCAACACAGTAATGCAAACACTAGACAGCTTTTACAATTTTAAAGTTTTGCAACAGCCTATTAATCTATAATATATTAAAATCTCAGATCTTTCATCATAGGTGCAGCACAAGTTCGAACAAAACGAGTCAAGACCCGACTCCCACAAACAAAAGACAATCGTGGAACTCAAAATTTTCCGATGCAATTTATTACTGGCCTCTTGGCCAATATTGTGCGAAGGAGGTTTGCCGCATTCCAACAGCAAATAACATGTTAAGATTCTAACAATAAAAGAAAACAAATTAATCATTAGTTTTCAATGTTACTATATGGTAACAATCATGTAATATTATTAATACGTGCCCAAAAACCAGAAATCTATATTTTCACTTAATTTTCACACTCTCCTCTCAAATTAACCTTTAATTCACTAAAATTAACCCGAAAACTGTCCGTTTCAATTTCCGTGCATCCAAACCGGCGGCAGCGTTATCAGTGCCAGTCTGTTCGAAATTTGAATCCGCCTGACCGGAAATGTGGTGTCAAACTCTTCCGGCATGCGGTACGTTGCCAGCATTGGTGTTGGCCGTTTTTACGTATTGAAAACTGTTTGTTGACTGTCCATTTTTAATCTGGTGCATAAAAAACGTGTTTTGATTTAACGAATTCTCCGTCACACTTTTCTTTTGTGTTCCGTACAAGACCCTCTGTAATGCAATACGTTTCTTAGAGCATTTATATTGTGATAATCACATTACCATGCATTGTATTCACTATATTTTATGCATTTTTTATAAATACAACTTCTTAACAATTAGTTGTAAATATAAAATGTTGGTTTATTTAATATATTTAAATAATAATAAGTGGGACTGGGACCGATTATTACCTTTACTTCGATAATAATGTGGTGTTCATTTTTTCAACTTAAAAAGTCTAAAAGCCAGAAAAGCTAAACTTGTGTTTCATATAAAAAACTGGAACGGCTATTTTAAGGCGCTGAGTTGAAAAAATGTGTATGTATGTTTGTATTTTGCATACTCATCACATCCAACCGCTGGATAAATTGGTTATTCAGAGGTTGGATAAGAAACACTTTTTACTCGACTACGCCAAAGGGACAAGGAGTGTTATGATATGATTTATTTCATATCTGCGAGCAAAGTCGCAGGCACCTTCTAGAGCTTAACGAGTATATAGAACTAAGAAGACAAAATTCAAGAAGCGTTGGGTACTTAAACTAGCAGAACGGATAATAATTAAATTTGTATTTATTAATACTTATAGCTATGGTAAATAACGAGTCACGGTTTTAATTTTCGATTTCTAATGAGATTATCAACACCATAATTTCAATTATTGACCGCCTGTTTCCTCATTATTAGAACAATCACATCCTCAATGGTTCTCAGTAGGAACATGTTAAAATGTGTATTTCCCATGTGTACAAAGGCGGTCTTATCTCCCAAGTATCTCTTCAAGATAACTTATTGTGGCTTCTTAACATTGACATTTCAATTTAAACTTCACAGTATTCACACGTGTTATTGAAACAATGTCCTCGTCACATGTCACGAGCTAAGGGCGGACAGACAGACGAAATGTATCGGAGAAGGAGACAATGGCTCTCTAACTTCCGTTGGCTCCATTTTGTTTGACGTTATGTAGGTACTATTGGTTCTCGAACGGTTTTGACAGCCCTATGAAGCAAGTATTTGGTTGGTTGTAAGATAAATAAATATGAGTTTTTTTAGACGACCGGTTTGGCTCAGTGTGTAAGAAAATCGTTATGTAAATAATTAGTTTTAATAACAGTGTATCATAGTAAAATATACATATATATTAGAGAAGGTCAAATGATTTGCCGTAGACATCAGGTGATTGTGACGTCACTTCCCAATACGGGTAGTGGCGCCATTTTTTTTATGTTAACAAAGAGAGCTTGTCAGTCTACGGGCATTCTTGATTGTGCTATCGTGCTGTGAACATCTATTGTTAAAAGTTAAAGGTTGAGCTGTGGTGTTATTCGTTTTTAATAAGTTTAAATCACTGTATATATTTATAATTGTTAATATTAAATAAACTTCATGTTAATATACTCGTGGTTATGATTTTCGATCGCCTGATTTACTTATAAGTGGGAGTAACGTTGCCTGCGGAACTGAGGTCCTGGGTTCAAATCCCGGTAAGGACAAATATTTGTGTGACGAATGTTTTCTACGTACATAAGTAATATATCTATTAAACATATCGTCGTCTAGTACCCATAACACAAGCCTTATTGAGCTTACCATGGGACTAGAGCGATTTGTGTAAAATAGTCCCGTAATATTCATTTATTTACTATTTATTTATTTATTTAATAAAAATAATTAATTTCACCTATTGAAGTACTAAGGCATTAGCTGTCTCTATATTAATTGGCCAGTGAAAATCAATTAATTTGAACATTTTATCTGAGATAAAATACAGTCATTTCATATTGCGTAAATTAAATTTGTATGGACAGCTTATTGACAAAATTTTTACCGCTGACTAACTGCAAAAAAAAAAACAGCGTAAATTTAAAATCCCTAACTTAAAGGTAGCAATCTAAATTTTCTATGCAGTGAAGGGATCAGGTCGATTTATATAAGATATTCCTTCGTTCGCGGAGGAGAAACAAAACATAACCCTTTTTTTATAAATGTAGTCGGATAAAAAGTATTCTATAACCATCTGTAGATGTCCAGCTGTATGTACCAAAAATAGTTGAAATGCGTTTAGCCGTTCCCGAGCGATGAAGCCACAACAACACAAACAAACATACAAAGACCAAAAAAAAAGACCTCCAAATAGTCCATTTTATGTTATTTTTGAAAATATCTGTAATGCAGGTACAGTCAAGGAATTTCATTTACATACCATTTTGTACCTTGTCACAGTCAAAGTCAATATGAAAGCTGATAGAAATTCCAAATTAATGTCACTACGACAAGGTACGTAATGGTACACAAATTAAATTCCTTGACCGTATATACGGACATTTTATTTTTACAACTTTATAATAGTATAGTTGATACGGCTTGCCAGTGGTTGAACAGTACACGTCCTATGGTTGAACAGTATTTTGTAAAGGAAATCTGTGGTACAGTCCGCATCAATGAGTTCATAGTGACCAAAGTAGTCGAATATATCGGAACAGATCTTTATTGGCATAGCAGTAAGAATGCGTTACGATATATTTGGCAACTTTGACTGCTACTAAACTATACCAGTTATAACTGATACATTGTACCTAGAGTTAGTTTAGGTCGAGTTACAATCGAGAACCCGTAGTTCCGGCCTGTCACCCGCTATCTCCGTGCTTCCTGTGTGGTGTTTTTGATTCCACACTGGAGGGGGATTGTGACCCATTTAGTCCTGTTTTACATGTGGTTATCAACTTATGTTTTTGATTCTATGCGTATGTTAGACAATAGTACAGATATCACATGTGATGCTCTTGTAACCGACTAGTATGTATGTGTGTATGTGTGAAGGGTATATATGTGGGATTGGTATTGGCTGAGTGTAAGGTGCTGACTTTTAGAGAGAAAGAAAGAAAATAAATTTACTCGACAACGTACAGTAAAAGGAACATTAATTATAATAAAATAGAATAATTGATAGATTCAGGCGTTACTTTGCGGAATTCCATACTAGATCAATGGATTATAGTTCCTTTGCTGTTCCGCGAACTTGTGTCTTGGTTAGATGTGGCAATAAATTGTGCTCACATGCGCATATTTTCACGCAGTTTCCATAAAAAAAAAAAAAAAAACTACGTATGCAAATACAACAAACCAACACCAAACAGAATAATCCTCGACACGTGTTTCACCTCTCTACGAGGCATCATCAGGAGATGCAGGAGATGTTGACGGTCCGGCGTCCACCCGAGAAAATCATCATTTATTTTTTATTTTTAAAATGTTTTTTTATTTTTAAAATTTAAATTATGCGTATTTAGATTCGGACAAATAATGACTCGCAGTAAATCTGTTCGACAAAATCAGTTTCGGACATAAAAAAATATGCGAAATAGATAGCACCCCTGTGTAAGTATCTATTCTTCTGTAGACTACTAGTTATAAAACTGCCGTTGCAGCCTACATACAGGATAAAGTTCAATATTTAATTATCTCATTGCTACTCATTTCACAACTTACACCCTGTTCAATTGTCAGACTTACAATCAGATTGAGCACAACGCCGAACTATTGATAACTCGGGTAACTTGCTCAACGCACCGCTTCATAAAGGTGAACAACAATAGTGTCTGCGCTCACAATGAGCGGGAAATTGAGTTTACAATTTTACCTCAAGCGAGGGAATATAACTGCGGAGTTGCGACATATTATGTTCACATCACATTTAAATAAATACACTTATAATAGATTCTTTAATAAGGACCTTAAATATGCCATATTCGCAGAAAATAAAAAAGTCATAACCCTGTTTTGTGCTTATCCATAGTCGGGTGAAAATTACCATTGTATGTTCAGCAATGTCTGTTCTGTAACAAAAATAGCCGAAATTGGGTTTGATGTGATGTTGCTCTAATGACACAAGCATACTTTCTACATCCTAAAAAAATAAATTTAAACATATTATAAATGGTTGATTCGGGTCAGTGCTATTTAACACATCTGTAATAACTTCAATTAAAGCAAAAAATAATTTACTAATTAAACCCAGTCAAATTGACAGATTTTCAATCAGATTGAGCAATACACCACACTATTGACAACTTGGGTAACTTGCTCAACGCACCGTTTCAAAGAGGTTAGCAACAATAATGTCTGCGCTCCCAACGGAAAATTGAGTTTACAATTTTACCTCAAGCGACGGTATATAACTGTGGAGTAGAGACACTCTTGTTCATCTATACAATTATAAAGTTGTAAAAATGAAATGTCTGTACGTTGTTCAAGTTTCGCCTCCAGGGGAGAGGGGTGAATTAGCCGCTTACTGACACAGACCGAATTCCACGCGGGCGGAGCCGCGGGCACAGCTAGTACTATTATAAAGTTGTAAAAATTTAATGTCTGTACATTGAAGATATTTTCAAAAAATTGATTGTTACGGACTATTTGGAGGTCACTAAAACGAAAAATATTTTTTTGGATTGTATGTATGTTTGTGTGTGTCGTTGTGGCTTCATCACGCAAAATCGGCTGAACAGATTTCCACAATTTTTAGTACACGGGTAGCTGGGTATCTCCAGATGGTTACAGGATACTTTTTACCCGACTACTGATACAGGATGCTTTTTACGCGAACGAAGTTGCTGGCATCTTCTAGTTTTTAAATAAATCCCTTTATGAGTGTTTAACATGGAGCTAAATTATGCAATATTCACGGAGAAGAAGAAAGTCACAACCGAAATATTGATAACTCGGGTAACTTGCTCAGTGCACCGCTTCATAAAGGTGAGCACTGAGCATCAAAAGTCACTGCGCTCAAGCGATAGGGTTTATTATGAAGTTAAGACTTTCGTTTACATGTGCCTGTTGTTTACCTCTGATTATTCGAATGTTACTGTCAAGTTCTGTATGTCTGCGTATCCGAGGTGTGCAATACAGAGTATTATATCTCACAAGGAAATAAATTTTCACCTCACACGTTAGGTAAAGTTCCATTTACACCACCAAATCTGCGTGAAAAAGTGCACTTTATCCGCTAGCGTGGAAAAACGATTAGTAGATCGATTTTTTTTTGTATCTTTATTTGTTAATTTTGTTAGGATTGTGTTTCGTAGGTTCACTATCAATAGTATTAAATGAAAAAATAATCGGTTGGTTATAATTTCATAGATTTTCTTACATCTCACATTTTCCTCGCTGTAGTGAGGTGAAAAGTTGTGTGTTTCGCACGGCTGCAAAATTACTTGGCTTCTTGTGCCTTAAAGCCTCGTTACGCTCAGGAATCTATATTTGAACCACGAGCGGAGTAAGAATTTTAGGCTCCTTCGCTTACCCGGCTTTCAATTTAAGCACTCGCGTCAAATAACAACTTTGCAGCCTTTCATAACAAATAACTATTAATGCATGAAATTGGCAATGTGGCACTAAAAATATTAATTCCTTTGTAACTTTGACAGAGGAAAATACATCTTTTCTCAGTCCTCCCGTGACCATGGAAAGCTGGAAAGCTTCCGAAACGTCGGGAACTAAAATGAGATAATATACGCGATATAATCCGTTAAATTGTTTTATTTCAATGAGTAATAATCGCGGAAACAGAAGGAAGTATTATATTAATTCCTGCTACTTTATTTACGAGTAAATGGGAGTTTTGGACAAGAGAGGCGTACTTTTAGGTTAGAATGCTATTTACTATTTATGTCAAGTAAGAATAAATAACCTTATACAATACAATCGAAAATGGCACCAAAACTCATATGTAATTCTTCAATATTGGGGACAAAGTAAGAAGACGCTTATATAGTCACACTTTACAGCTTTACATCAAGCCTACGAGTACCTACGACTACGCAGAAGTAAAAAACAGGGTTATGACTTTTGCGTTCGCTAATTTTAAATTGATCAAATTTTGTCTCAAGTCCGCAGCTTAAAAGCCGAATCAACAAGTTACCGGGTTCGGTTTCTGACGCGAGCAACTCCGCGGCAAAGATTAAACTTGCCATTTCATACTTATTCTATACTGTTTATAGGAAACATGCATTCGCCTGTAGTTTTTGCCTGCGTTAGCTTGAATATATCTATACTAATTTAAATATTACTCAATTCAAAGACTATAGAATAAATTTCATCTCACTCGCACGGAAAAGTCCCTTTTACAGCGCTAAATCTGCGTGGAAAAGTTCGTTTTATCCGCTAGCGTGGAAAAGTCATATGAAGTTCGAATTTATATATGTTTTTGTAAGTTTATTAGTTTCTTTTGTTACGATTGTTTTTTGTAGGTTCATTATCAATAGTTTTAAATGAAAAATAATCTGTTTGTTATCATTTCATAGTTTCACTTACTTCAATTTTGTGATTGAAAAATTAAGAAAAACGGTATTTTTATTGCAGAACATCGAATTTTATGTAATATGATTTAGTTTTTTTTACCATTAAAAGTATTCTAAATTTATTAATCCCAAAATGGAAGGGGGCAATCACTGATCGTGGGCAGTAACTGTACGGTTTACCCCATCTGTTAAGTTTATACACGGTGATTTTTTTAGTCACCGGTTAAAGCAGCCGAAAGTACGTGAAAAGCAATTAAGTACGTGTTTTTAGGGTTCCGTACCTCAAGATGACAAAACGGAACCCTTATAATCTCACTCGTGTGTCCGTCCGTCCGTCTGTCACAGTCAATTTGCACAGAAACCAATGGATCAATTGAGTTAAAATTTGGAACACATACGTAAGTCTTTGACCCAAAGACGGACGTATAAGTCGTGTAAAATATTTCTTTTTTTATTCATTAGGGGTACTTTTGGGGGTAAATTAAAAAACATATATAAAATGTTTTCAACCGTATTGTGTGGTACATTAAATGAAAGGTCATGTTACGACAATCTCAAATATATTTTTTTATAATTTTGTAATGAGTAGTTTTGAAGTTATTAAAGAAAATATGCAAAAATTGACCATTACGGTCGTTGTAGCTGATCATGTCATGGTTTCTTTTAAAATGATGAATGTATTTCCTTATTTTTCTTGATTTATCAGAATCTTCTATTTTCATCACGCCAAAATGGCTACACATATCACGCTGCCAGTATGGCACGGACCTTACTTTAATAGTGACGTTTGTAGCCGGGAACAAATCGATCAGGATGTTATTATGTTTGTCGTGGTCAGTGTTGTCCGAAGGCCGGAATGAACACCTTTATATGTTGACTCTGACACCGACGCTTTGGTTTAAGGGTGCAATGTTATTTGGAAATGTTTTGTTTCGCGCATGTTTTGTTTGTTAGATGTTCTATACTATTATAAAGTTGTAAAAATGAAATGTCTGTACATTGAAGATATTTTCAAAAAACTGATTATTACGGATTATTTGAAGATCACTAAAACGAAAAATATTTTTTTTGGATTTTTTGTATGTTTAAGTATATGTATCGTTGTGGCTTCATCGCGCAAAATCGTCTAAACAGATTTCAATAATTTTTGGTACACGGGTAGCTGGGTATGTCCAGATGGTTATAGGATACGTTAAAAAGAGGGGTTATGACTTTTTCTCCTCCGCGAACGAAGTTGCGGGCGCCTTCTAGTTTCAAATATAGGTTTAGTTGTTGATTGCGAGTGATTCGTGATATTTAGGTCCACTGTTTTTTAAATATTGATTATTTAAAAAGTTACACAGCATTACAGTTAAAGCCACGGCACTGTGAACTACAAAAAACAAAAATATAACGAAAAACTTATGTAAATAAAACAATTTAACGGATTATATCGGGTATATACCGCGCGGTTGTCAACCCGTGACCATGGAAACCTGAAAAGCTTCCGAAACGTCGAGAACTCAAATGAGATAATATACGCGATATAATCCGTTGAATTGTTTTATTTAAATGAGTAATAATCGCGGAAACAGTAGAACATATTATATAGAAAAACTTAACTTAGTTCGATTTAGGCGACGTAACTCCGTGGCTCCGTTGCGTCGTCTGATCTGGTGTAGGATTCGGCAGATTGCCCCGGAACTGCCGAAACACTACACCTTTCAGCCAGAAGTCTGCACTTGCGATGGTGTCCTGCAGCGGCCGCGGCACGCGCACCCCAAACGAGCTGAAGTGCAGGTAGTGTCGGGACTGCAGCTGCATACAAGCGGGACACGTACAAACATACAAAAAAATCCATTCAGTGACCTCCGAGTAGACCGTTACAATTTTTTGAAACTATCTTCACAGTACAGATATTTTATTTTTACTACTTTAAAATACTATATATAATATTTTTATTGTAAAGTAACCAGACTGGTATTAATGCGCGAGACGTGGCCAGTCAAGTGTAAGAAAGAACTAGTTCGCTTTCAGAAAGATAAGCAGAAATTGAAACGTCACACGCAGGAAAACATTTAGATTTGAGATTTAGGTACTGTAAATATATTTATTTTTAACCGACTTTTAAAAAAAAATTGTGTATGTTCGCCGATTACTCCAAAACGGAGGACTGATTTCTGGGTTTAATTTACATTTAATAATAATAATAATAATCATTTATTACAGATAACTGCATCCATAAATTGGTTAGTAAAATGACTTAGAATATGTTAGTTTCAGTAACATTGGATATAGGTACATATATATTAAATTGACTTGAATTAGATAGAAATGATTAAATTGAATTAAATTAAGTTCCATTAAATTAAACTTAAATGATTTGGTTTAATTTTTTTGACAAATATTCTAGAATTTAATTTATTCGAGTATATTTTTCTTAGTATACATAGGAGGTACATATAAAGATTTTATTTTTAATGAAAAATAGTAATTACTAATTTTTTTATTTGGGTACGCGGTACTTATTTACCTCGATCATTATGACAAATTAGTACTTTAAATTGTATTAGTAGCTTGAAAAAGTTTTTTACCTATTTCCTTAATTTAAAATAAATATTTTTATTGGGTTGTTTTTTTTATTTAAATATGTTTTACTTACTTAGTATACAATTAATAGAATATAATAATTATTTATTAAGTTTTCAAAACCAATTCTTAAAAACAAGCTCATTAATTAGTAAAAAAATATTTCAATACTTATTAAATAATGGGTTTAGAATACATAAGTTGTTAATTTTAAGACTGTTCGTGTCCGTACACAGATCATTATAAGGTGTTTTTAGGGCAGCCGTTCCGTAACCTTGCCAAAGGAATCCTATCACTAAGTCACCGTTGTCTGTCTGTCTTGACCTACTTGACTGAATCCACAGTACGTCGCCATCCCGAACGGTCTTGAGCTTCGCGTTTTACTTCGCTCCAGGTCATTCCTATCGCCTTCGCTTCTGCAGTGATCGTCCGCCGCCAGGATTGCTTAGGGCGGCCACACTTCTGATTTCCTTAGGGATTAGTCTAGGGCTTGCCTCGGTACGCACATACACAGCACGCTGTCCTATAAATATCCTGTTCTGGATCCACGGAAGATCAGCGTCATGGCACTCATGAGTGTTGTTCATTGAGTTGTAAACAAAAATATGATTGTATATAGCTTCTAGGTTTAGCTCCAACCCAGCTAGTCGTCTGGAATAAAAGACAAGACGTGGTATAAAATAAAATAAAAATAGACTATATATAAATAAAAAAACATAAACTGTGCGGGATTCAGGCAGTACGCGGCAATAATCGGAAATCACTGGCTTTATCTAAGCAGGGAGGAAGGACGGTTGTGGAGATTCAGTTTCCCTTCCAATTTTTTAATCCAGCTTTCCAAGACGGCATTTCATACAACAACAGTCAGCCGAGGTGCGACTGAAGTCTTGTGGTAGGTTTTCAGTTCTCAACTTCAGCTGAGAAGAAAGGGCTGTAAAAATGCTCCACTTAATGTTTACTTCAAATCACCCCAAGCCTCATTTCTTCATGGTTAAGACCAGTGAAAATGAAATAAAACTTGGATTGAGTTGAACAGGACACTACAGGAAAATAAAGAAAAATAAGTATTTACAAAATGTACCTGCGAGGCGGCAGCCCTTGTAGATATTCAATCCAACACAGTATTGAAAAATACTATACAGTTTTTACAGTTTCAGAGTTTGCCAACAGCACATTAATTAGTAATATATTTTAAATCTCAGATCTTTCATCATTTGCGCAGCACAAGTTCAAGCCAAACGAGTAGGGACCTGTCTCCCATAAACAAAACACAATCGTGGAACTCAAATTTTCCCGATGCAATTTATGACTGGCCAGTAATTGTGCCAAGGAGTAGCAGTAATTGTTCAAATGTATTGTTATAGTTGTTTGCAAAATAAATGTATCTTCATCTTCCTCGGTATGTGATCGAAGTCCCTTCCAAGTCGTCCTTTCAAAATAAAAATAGGTACATCGGCCAATGCGGATAAAAAATAAATTCGATACGGTCGGCACAGTGCTCGCTAGTGAAAGGGTAACACACCTGACACAGGAAGTACCGGGTTTGACTCCTGATGTGACCACGTGCGAGAGCAATCGTTTTTTTTTTTGCGCTTTGATTGGTATCTATACAATACTTGCTGTTCACTAACAACTTTATCACTCCCCGTAGTCCTGGTGTGACCACGTGCGAGAGCAATCGTTTTTTTTTTTGCGCTTTCCCCCGTGTCCCCGTGGTAAGCTCGGTTCTCCATACAAACGTAGTTACGCTAGCATTTTAAAACGGCTAGCTAGTTTGCTCTAAAACTTTGTACTTACAATAAGTTAAGGTATATGCAGGCCTGTTATTAGTTTATGTAGCTTCAGATACCATAGTAAAAAAATACAGCGAATTTAAGTTTTTCATACAAAACTTGTTGCTGTATTGCGTTTGTTTTATAAACTGGAGCCATATAAACTAATTAAATATACCTCATGTATATGCAAAGTTACATTACAATCCAAGACGTAGTTTTAAAATGAAAACGAAACTCCGTTTGTATGGGAAGGTGAAATTCGGCCGAGCTTGCCGGGGACTTAACTATTGAAATTACCCACATATAAGTATCAATAAAAAATATATCGCATGAATAGACTGAGAGCAACTAAAACCTTTCGGATCAGCCCTCGTATATCGTGAAAAAATATTAAATGTACCTATACCAGAGGAAACTTAATGTTCCTAATTGTTTTTTTTAACTGTATGTAATTTGCACGTAGAAAATAAACGTTTTAACACTTCCAAAGCGAATGCTGTGAGCGAGCAGATTTGCCGACAACGGACAAATGACTATGACCACTTCATTATGGCGCACATGCGCAAGCGACCATGGCTGTTTTGCAAACGTGTTATTAATTTTGTTCCTTTGCTCATGTTGGTCATGGAATGTCCAATTTTGAGGTGTTGTAAGTGCGTAGAATAAACGGATTAGAAACTTCGTTCGCGGAGAAGAAAAAGTCATAACGCCTCTTGTTTTCTTCATCGTAGTCGGGTAAAAAGTATCCTATAACCATCTGGAGATACCCAGCTACCCGTGTACCAAATATAGTTGAAATCCGATTAGCCGATTTTGCGTGATAAAGCCACGACACAAAAAATCCAAAAAAATATATTTTTCTATTCAGTGACATAAAATACCTAGCCCGTTACGATCATTATTTTTCAAAATATCTTCAATGTACAGACATATCATTTTTACAACTTTATAATAGTACTAGCTCTGCCCGCGACTTTGTCTGCCTTAAATTCGTTTATCACGGATGAGGGTATTTTTCCGGGATAAAAACTAGCCTATGTCCTTCCCCGGGACTCAAACTATCTCCATACCAAATTTCATCCAAATCGGTTCAGCGGTTTAAGCGTGAAGAGGTAACAGACAGACAGACAGACAGACACACTTTCGCATTTATAATATTAGTATAGTATGGATAGATGTATATCATTCCTTTTAATGTATAAACGCAATACACATAAGCGAGGTTTATAAACGCTTCATGCGTTTAAACGTTGTTGGTCTCGCTCTAATTCTCTCTCGCTCGCTCTGTCAACTGTAACGCTTTGTCTTCTGATTATAAATCTAACTATAAGATGCCCGCAACTTCGTTTGCGGAGAAGAGAAAGTCATTACCCCTCGTTTTTTCGTCCGCGTAGTCGAATAAAAAATATCCTATAACCATCTGTGGATGTCTAACTACCCTCGTATCAAGCATAGTTGAATACCATTCAGCCGTTTTGCCGGGATGAAGCTGCGACGAAACTTACAAATATCTACTGCTGAAAACAAATTTTGATCGTAAGGTGATAATGTATATCCATACTAATATTATAAATGCGAAAGTGTGTCTGTCTGTCTGTCTGTCTGTCTGTCTGTCTGTCTGTCTGTTACCTCTTCACTCTTAAACCGCTGAACCGATTTGGATGAAATTTGGTATGGAGATAGTTTGAATCCTGGGGAAGGACATAGGCTACTTTTTATCCCGGAAAAACACCCTTATCCGCGATAAACGAATTTAAGGCGGACAAAGTCGCGGGCAGAAGCTAGTTAGTTGATAAAATTTATTTTACACACTGCAGCTAAAAAGGCTTTTGTTTTTGTTTAGCTAACAATCGATTAATTTGATAGTCAGTTAATATTTTCTTCTGTTTCCGCGATTATTACTCATTGAAATAAAACATTTTAACGGATTATATCGCGTATATTATCTCATTTTAGTTCCCGACGTTTTGGAAGCTTTCCAGCTTTCCATGGTCACGGGCGGACTGAGATAAGATGTATTTTCCTCTGTCAAAGTTACGTCTTTTCTCAGTCCACCCGTGACTATGGAAAGCTGGAAAGCTTCCGAAACGTCGGGAACTAAAATGAGATAATATACGCGATAAAATCCGTTAAATTGTTTTATTTCAATTAATAGTCAATTGTTTTATTAGTTTTAATTGATATAAGATTAGTTTATTGTAACCACAAAAACTGAACAGAAACTCTCCGCGCAACAGTGGTCCCTATATTGTTTTGAGTAGTATACATTTTTTCGCTTCAGTCACCTCCAATAGTTCTTGTATGGACTATTCCATACAAGAATTATTGTATAACAGAAAAGTAAGGAAAAGTAATGAACAGTGAATGCATTTTTCATCTTACGCCCATTTGACGATAGCGAAGCTGCCAAGACATGTTTTGACTAAACTGTACTGTTTGTAAAGTTAGGGCTTGTAGAATTAGAAGATTGACTCTACATAAGATCTGATAACTTTTTGACAGCGCGAGCAGGTCTCGTCTTGGCAACTTTTTACATGAGAACGTTTTGTTGGGATTTTTTAGACGTAAACAGACAAATTGACACAATTTTTTTTTCTATGAAGTGTCATCATCATCATTTCAGCCATAGGACGTCCACCTGCTGGACACAGGCCTCCTCAATAGATTTCCATATGGGCTGGCTATCCAGCCCATGTGGAAATCGAGGCGACCCGCATCCAGCGAGACCCCGCGGGTAGCTTTCTACACAGCGCTTGCCGGTACGTGGTCTCCAGAACTCGAGAACGTTTCTGCTGCAACAACGGTAATCAGCTCTTCGAACTATGTTCTCAGCCCATTGCCATTTCAGTTTGCTACGAAGTTTGTTTGTTATGAAATGTAATGCCATACAAATTTTATACAAGTATCAAACGAACGTACTTCACTGTAGACACTTTATAGATAAATAGCCTATTGGATTTCTAATACGTTACGAGTACTCCAGTAACCAATACCCCCAGCGGCGGTACGTCGCGGAATGTGCAAAAATGTTCATTAACGTACAGTCGACTCAAAAACGATAACTGTACACTCGGACAGAATAATGGAGCGCTCGCATACGCTTTGCTAACACAGGGGTAGCTAGAGTTATGAATATGGTAAAGTTAGTCTGTGTGTTTATGTTTTTAGCTAATAGTCTAGCAATTATGTACACCCCCGGCCAAAAGTATGGAAACAAACCTGTCTCCTTTAATATTTTAAATGACCATTTATTTGTGCGCAACTTCGTCAGCAGGGGAGAAAAAAAACAAGCTTCTTTTTTCTTGACCGTAGTTGAGTAAAAAGTATCCTATAACCATCTGTGGATGCCCAGCTACTCGTGTACCAAAAATAGTTGAAATCCGTTTAGCCGTTTTGGCGGAATGGAGTCGCAATGACACCTACAAACTTAGAAAAAATTAATATTATTCGATTCAGTGACTTCCACACAATCGATTTTTTTTTAATATCTTCAATGTACAGACATTTCATGTTTACAGCTTTATAATAGTAGGTAAGCAATACAATACAACAGTTCTTTATTGCACATCAACAACAGAAACAGTATAATAGAGCCTTAACATAAAATACGGTAGACAATAGGCGGTCTTATCGCTATAGAGCGATTTCTTCCAGACAACCTTTGTGTAGCGAAAATGACACAGAATAGCTAGGAATGAGTAGTTAGTGAGATAAGATTATAAATAATACAAAAATAACTAAAAACATCAACATACATACATACGACGATATATAATATCTATACTATCAAAAAGTGGTAAAAATAAAATGTTTGTATGTGTCGTTGTGGCTTCATCGCGCTAAATCGCCTTAACAGATTTCAACTATTTTTGGTACACGGGTAGCTGGGTATCTCCAGATGGTTATAGGATACTTTTTACCCGATTGTGCTAAAGAAAAAAAGAGGGGTCGGGAAAGTCCAAAACTGTGATTTGAACTTTGTTGTTTCTCAGGAAGATTTTTATGACATTGAAGTCGTTTTTTCACCAATATTTGTAATTAAGAGGTCGTTCTATAATCTATAACATACCATAGAGAATAATTGTGTAATAGCCTATTCCTCATTGTATTTCGCAGTTCTTATAATTATTTCCCGCTTAGTCCGAGAGTAGGATTGTTGCACAGGCATGCGCCCCGCGGAACTAATTGCTTTTTTTAGGGTTCCGCAGTCACCTCCACGAAGGCCTAAAGACTAAATAAGAATAATCTATAGTTTATGTAGGGGTTAATGTTTACCGAAAGCTTTATTTGGTCTTTAAAAAAAATGCGCCTACTTTAACTATTTTTCAGAGCATATACCTTTCTGGTGTCTCTTACTCACAATCATTGTATTAATTAATTTGAGATTTAATATATTTGAGACTCATAGAAAGAAAAATCCGTTTCGTCCCCACCGGTATCGCTCGCGCTTGACCGAATACCACATACAAGTTTTCTTAGTAAGGCGCATACTCGCATGATAATAAAACCAGCCAAGTGCGAGTCGGACTCGCGCAACAAGGGTTCCGTACAAAATATTCTCGACAAACGGCCTTATCTATGAAAATCTAGTGTTAGCAGAGCCGTACTCCTAAGCAAAATGTACGCGGTGTCCGATCATTTAATATTTAAATTCAAATATTTTTGTTTCGACCATGGAAATCTTAAGCTAATGTTAGTAAACAAAAAAACACAACACATTTTAATTAAATTCTATTCTAATAACTAATAACTACAACAATGTCAAGGAGAATAGTTACAATTGTCGCCTGCAGTATTTCCGGACCGATGCGACCTTCAGACCTTCAAGAAGAGAGCGTACTGCCACCTGAAAGGCCGGCAACGCACTTGTGACTCCTCTGGTGATGCAAGTGTCTATAGGCGACGGTTATCGCTTACCATCAGGCGACCCGTCTGCTCGTTTGCCTCCTATGTCATAAAAAAAAGAGGGCGATTAGGCTGTACGTGAATCATGCTACAATGATTCACGTACTGACAATCGAATCTCTGTGCAAACGTATTTAGGATACCGTTGTGGCCGCCCCGTATCCTACGCATCAGGGATTGGTTACTGACATTGACAGACAGACATACAATAATACTGTTTTAAATATTTGGTGTTATAGCGGCAACAGAAATACATCATCTGTGAAAATTTCAATTGTCTAGCCATCACGACTGAGATACAGCCTGGTGACAGACAGACGGACAGCAGAGTCTTAGTAATAGGGTCCCGTTTTACTCTTTGGGTACGGAACCCTAAAAATGTTACTTGGTATTTTGTAACTTAGTGGAAGTTAGATTTTTTCTAGACGCATCGGGAAATTGCGTTTTTTTGCTCAAAATGATGGACTCCAGTTTTCATCCAAATCTCAAGAAAATCGATGCTTATTATGCTGTTTTTTCTAATTTAAAGGGCCCAACCTTTCCTTAAACGCTCGTGCTTGGCCGAATACCGCACACAAGTTTTTTAATAACGCGCATACTCGCATGATAATAAAAATTAAGCCCGCACTCTGTTTGTTCTCGAACGTTTATGGGATTGTTGCGCAACTGTTGCAGAACCATTGTTTATTTTTTACCTGAAGTTGCAGTTATTTCTATTTAATCTGGCATTTCTGGAGTTTTTGCCCAACGATTTGTTGAAAGATATACATTTATTCATAATACAGTACATTGTGAGTTTACAGGTCAACCAAAGCATCCACAATGTGTTACACAAATACGACACAAGCATTCAGTTAAATAACACACACACAATTAGAGTTACAAATTTAAATGTAATTTAACGAACATTGCAATCATTATACAAATACAATAATTATGAAATTAATATGTATGTAGGTGTATCATATTGTTTGTATGTAAATTTATGTATGCATATATTACTAGAAGGTGCCCGCGACGCAACTTTGTCAGCGGGGAAGAAAAAAAATTATAACCCCCTTTTTTCCTTCAGCGTAGTCAGATAAAAACTATTCTATAACTATATAAGTTTGCGGCTTCGTCCGTTCAGCCGTTTAGATTAACGGAGGAACCCATCTGAAAAAGTTATTTTTAAAATGTAGCGCCATCTATTGCCGAGTAGCGCAACTAAAATATAAAAATTAGCGAATATCAAAATAACACATAGTTCCGGTGTATATACATGTTGAGACTGAGGTGTCCATCTTAATATGTTTTTATTTAAGCTCACCGAATATAGGTGCAAATTCATCTTGTCTACATGCGCCATCTCGCGGACAGTAGCAGAAGTTCTAAAGCGGGAATTTTTATTTTGACTATTTTAGTAACTTAAAAACGATATAAATAGTTTATTACAGAAAAGTGAGCAGAGACAGTGCATGAATAATTAAGCAATACAATAAATTTTTTATCAAGCAATAAATACAATATGTCATACATACGTACCATATACTATACAAATATGATATTGTAAAGGAAAAAATAATCAACAACTAAACATTTCGTTCCCTCAAAATAGTTCTGTAAGTAATACTTTAACGCCCCTAATAGATTAAAAACCTGTACAAAACATAAGTTTCCTTCACAATAAATTATTTAAATAGCACTAAAAATAATTACCTGGGTAACTTTTGTGCACACAAATTCCTGCTCTCATCTCTGTGCATGGTGGGACAGTGACAGCAGTATACGCGGCTGTACTAGTGAGAAAGAGACAGCGCTATACATCGATAGATGCTGCTCAGTCGAGATGGTAATGGCGTTTTCCAACAATAAACTCTGTGTCTCACTATGACCTTAAATTCGGGCATAAGATGACTTATCTCGAAAAATATGTAACGCAATTTTGAGCCTTAAAAGAAGAATTTTCGTTGAAAACGCAGCACTTTTTCCATAAAACTAGATTGGTGGGTGTTCTCTTTTGTTATTGCGAATGTGTGCGAATTTTCTCAGTAATAGGAAAGCGTGTATAGGCATTCTGTGTTTCGTGTCTGTATTTAGGTGGTTTGCGATTGTGTTTGTGCGTTGCATGTGTGTGGGTGATGGAGGGTTGAGACGGACGCAGGGATGGTATGGTTTGCAGAAAAATGGGCGAAATATTTTTAATAGATTTTTTTTATTGACGCAGGATGACTTTCTTGTCTGTGGTCGCACTTAGTTTTTTTTTTTCCAGCGTTTATCTTTATATCTATGTCATATTGTGGTGATGGACTTATAAGATTTTTTTATTATTAAATTTGGAGAATTCACTTCAATTGGAAAAGTTTTTAGACTATCACTGAGCAGGGATCTTCAGCCTCATTAGTCACATAAAAATAGGGCAAGGGTTGTTTTTGTTAAATTTTTTGTTCACTACACACTTTTTTTGTGAAAAGTACCTTGTAGTTTTGCAAAACAGGGCTAGAATCGTATTTCAACCCCTAATTAAATAAAAATAAAAATAATAGTAATAAATAAATAAGTAACAACAACGATCCACAAGCACAACAGATAAACAATTGGAAGAAAAAAGTACTTCATTCACGACATCCCCACGACTTAGAACAAACTCACATAGACACCAATGCATCAAACGCGTGGTTGAAAATAGACAATTTATTCCCAGAAACAGAAGGTTTCATTATTGCAATCCAGGACCAAATAATAAATACTAAGAACTACCGAAAATACATTATAAAAGATACTTCAGCTACAAACGACAAATGCCGCAGATGTCACACCCAATCAGTCCTAACTTCTCTATGACTATACCCTTACCCCAAGTAAATTTCTTATTATCAAAGTTTTTTTTATACAAGACTTTGTCACCAATTTGGAACTGCTGTTTATTGTTTCCGCTATACGCTTTACTCTGCAAACACTGCTTGTTTTTAACATGGTTGTCTAATGACGTGGACGAGGATGACGACGGCAATGAAGAAGGATTATTTAAATCTAGGCGAGTCCGAAGTTTTCGACCGAAAACCAATTGAGCGGGGGAGCGACCGTAGTTGAGTGTACTGAATTTCTGTAGTCAAAAAGAAATTTTTGTAATTTATTGCTACAATCTTTTACCCCACGACTACTCAACAAACAGGATTTAATTCCATTTTTTATAATCTTAACCGAACTTTCTGCCTGGCCATTACTAGAAGGATGGTAAGCTGGTGACGTCACCGGTACGATGCCATTCAACCGACAAAAATATTTAAACTCTTGCGAAGTAAACGCGCTTCCGTTATCGGTTGCTATAACTTTCGGTAACCCAAACCTAGCCATGAATTCGTATAACTTTTTGCATACGGCTGTTGTATTGGTTCCATTTTTCATACTGTAAACCTCAACCCATTTAGAATGAGCATCCACGATCACTAAATACGTATCACCGTTAAATGGACCCAGGAAATCTAAATGGATCCTATAGAACGCATGAGGTGGATATTTCCAAGGGGCCAGTGGTGCGCGCCCGGGCGTGGGTCTTAGTTTATTGCATGTTTCACATGAGCCTATCATCAGTTCAATCTTCTCGTCAATTCTAGGAAACCAAAATTTTGAACGAGCTTCGGCCTTAGTCTTTACTATTCCTAAGTGAGAGTTATGTAACTCCGCTAAAACTCGTGGCTGTAGTGCCGCGGGAATGACTACCTTATGTCCTCTCATTAGACAGCCGTTCTCGTAAGATAACTGCAACCTACACTGGAAATAAGGTTTTAACCTATCGTCGTAATTTTTTTTAGGCCAACCCTTACAAATGTAATATATTATCTTACTTAACCCAGAATCTTTTTTGTTTCGCTACACAAGTCATCAAACGTTATTGGTATCCTCGTCGCCAATGTTGGATATCGGGATGGGACGCGAGTGAAACAGCCGAGGGTCGTATACACACTGATTTATTGTCTAACAATGACAAGAGTGGTGCGCTAACGCACACATACATAACCATTTGCTAGAACACGTTACAATTATTTAGGTCTTAAAATACCCATAAACTCCTCTGGTGTTACAAGTGTATATAGGCGACGGTGATCGCTTACCGTCAGGCGATCCGTCTGCTCGTTTGCCTTCAAATAACATAAGGAAAAACAAATGTCGGCTGCGAAAGTGATAATGTAAAAAATGGTCGAGGAATATAGCTAAAGTATATTTTGAAGGCGTCCATTATTGGTGCCATCTATGATGAGCTTAAATATTTGTTCCTAAGTCTTGGATGTTTTCTATAATACATATACCTAACTAATAAATATATAGTCGTCTAGTACTCATAACACAAGCGTTATTGAGCTAGTTCGATTAGTGTTAAAATTATTCCGTAATATTTACTTATTTATTTATATATCTCACTTATATTTTTATTGTAATTTTTTTCTGACTAAACTTATAATTATCGATTAAATAACCTACAGATAGAAGGACGGAGAGTTTTTGCAATTTCAGCTATAGAAGTAGTCAAAAAAACTATGAATTAAACTCCGACGTAAACAGCTAACACCTTTCTGAATTAAGTCATCTTTCAAACAAGACACTTAATCAACATTGGTCAATTTATACAGGGTGCCCGCGAGGAATCCGGAAGATTTTAACCACGCATTTCCGAGGCCATTTCGAGCAAAACATGTTAATATGACCCAAGTCAAATTCAGCAAAATATTTTTTTTTTCGATTTTGGTAAGTATTCTTCAATAATTTTCGCTTGTCAGTGAACATTATCCCTTTTAATACAATGGGGACGATTTTTTTTTCACAAAAGGATGACTAGCGATTGGTAGCTGTCACTTTGATGTCAGTCAATTGCGACGAAAACTTGGCAACGTCGCGATCTGAAGAGCTTAATGCACTTTAGTGATTACAATAAATAGTTTACATGAAAGTGTACAATATCTTCAAATCTAAGCCGTATTTGACTGGGGTTTATTTTACAATTTAATGCTTCTAATAATTGAGGGAATGCGTGGTGAAAATCTTTCGGTCACCTTGTATAGGAGCTACGATGGCACAGATATACACACAGCTACACACTTTAAATTCATAATAACCCCCTTTTTTCTGGAAGTTAAAAACCGTAGAATATCGTAGTATCAAAACAGTATAAACTCTTTTTTTAAACTACATGTCAATGCAACTTTATAAACACAAAACTGCTCAACACCCACACAACAAATACCCGCAAAACCCATCAAATTAAAGCAGACAATCATAAACATGTTAAAAGCATTACTAAGCCATAATATCATAAAATTAATTATTAACCCCGCCGTTGCTGACGGTACAACTAATCTGCTCCCCCTAATAGGCCATCTCCGCGTCACCATAGCAACGGCAAGATGGCGGATCGCTCCCCCCTTCCACCCGCGCGCGGGTATAAAAGCACACCCCCTAGAACTAAGAGGCAGAGAGCCACTACGTGCCGTCTCGTAACGACGTATCGCGAATTTATTTTTCACGAGTCGATTTTAAATTCAGACTCGTTATTATTTTAATAAAATTTTTTGGTTTCTTTTTCGTTGTTTTTTATTATTTTTTTAAAGGTGTTGTGGTTGTGCTGTCGCAAGGTAAGTCTAATTGTAAGCGTTTTTAGCTTTCGGGTTTAATATGATTTTTAACGAATTCAAAACCGCGGTTTTTTGGTATTTTTAACACTTAGCTAGTTATCGATTTTGCTGAGGCCGGATTAAAAATAACCTCTTATCCCGCCGCCGTTATATTGAAGTGCACTTTAATGCCCTTCCGTTTGAGTTCTCTTTGGCACGGCTACTAGAATTACTTTGTGCCTTTTTGGTTTCGTTTGCAAGGTGAAAATAATTAAAGTTGACGGAATATTAAGTAAGACATCGTCTGGTTAGCTTTAATAATTCCATTTACTCTTCGTTTATGAGATCAGTTTGTTAATCTTGAGATGTGATAATGTCAGACAACGGCGGGATTATGGCAAGGAAAATTTTATTTTATGTCTGCTGCTTCTGAACTCTTGAAGCCCACAGGCCACATGACCACGATTAGATTCGGGAGTGGCGTCATTCGTCAGGAAACGCTAGAGTTTTGGCAAGGGAATTTGTATTTTTCTATACATTCTTCTGGACTCTTGAGGCCTACTGGTTACGAGCAGAATAGCGTCACTCCCAATATGTCAGACGACGCCAACGCTAGGGTTATTTGGCATAGGATTTTATATTACATGCTGAACTCTTGAGGCCTACAGGCTACATTACAACGATCAGAAGTGGCACCCAGTATGTCAGAAAACCCCCCATCATTTTGCAAGGGTATTTATATTTTATGTTCTGGGCTCGTTATTAGGCGGACTACATGATGATACCACATCTAATATGTCAGACAACATTTTAGTTTTTAGGAAGGGGATTTATATTTCCAATTCTGGACTAGTGAGTCCAACCGCTACATGATCAGAATAGCGCCACAGTTTATTGGCAAACACCGCTGAGGTTTTTTGCAGTGGAATTCATATCTTCTGTCTATTCTTCCGGACTCGTGAGACCTACTGATCAGTGAACTCACGATCAGAACTACGCCATTTTTAAAATTTTCAGATAATTCTTAGGTCTTTGGCATGGGAATTCATATTTACTGTCCATTCCTGTGGACTCTTGAGGCCTAATGGTTACGAGATCAGAGAAGCGTCACTCCTAATGTAACAGACAACGCTGGAGCTCTTGCCAAGGGAATTTATGTTCTGTTCTGGATTAGGACTCGTGAGGCCATCTGTTCACACGTTGAATAGCGCTAGTCTTAACATGTCAAGTAGTGGGGTTTTTAGCAAGGCTATTAATATTTTCTGTCCGTTCTTCTGGACTCGTGAGGCGCACTGCCCACAGAATGACGATACTTCCAGTTTCTATGACAGCTTTCAATCATATCATCCGGATGAAAGGGGCAAATGAAGGGTTAGAGGAAATAAATATAAGAAAAGGTCATGTCCTTTAGAGAAAACGAGTAAGTGTATATGACTTGCCGGAAAGAACTTTATCAGCTACATCTACAAGAGTTTAATTCTAATCTATGATAATGATGGGCAAGACAAAGCAAAACTGATGCGAGAAATATAAAAACGCTTGATAGCGTAGAAGTTGCAATCCAAGATCTTAAGTTACTCTAAAGATAAATATAAATGCTAAATAAGCATTCTCAATGCGTACAGAAATGAAGTGACAACCTATTGAACAATATATCTCGGGCTTCGTTTCGGTAACCTACTTGGTTAATACGAGTACAGTCTAATGAAATGTTGGAGAAGCGGATTCTAATTCGAATATCATCCAAATACATACAATTTTCTGTTTCTTACAGATATTTAATATGCCAACTACAATGAGTTCCCTTGCATTCTGGGAGCAATTTCTACGAGTAAAGAACATTATTTTTATTCAAAACTGACCAGCAGTTCACCCATCATATGATGGTACTCGGAGTAGCGTGGTAGCCTTGGTCCAAAAGAACACATGGGGACCTCATGCCAGTTCGAACTTTGCTTGCAATATACCGAGTGCCCATAAGGGCTGATGGTAAGTGCCAGATGTAGCTCACTGCTCCAGAATAATAACCATAGGAAGCTTGCAGTTACGAGGTGTGTCCTCAGCTGCCTACCCAGGTGGCTACTCTTGGCTGTACGCCTGCGCATTGATTAACGCTGGCTGTTGTACTCAGGATTATAACTGGTGAAGTTATTTGTACGGAGGTATTCCGTTTTAGAATAGAATACAACAAATGAATGCTGAATACATTAAAAATTTCCAATGTCAAAACAAACCTTACTATGTAAACGAGTAATTTGCACCCGTAATTGTCTCCACTGAGCAATGCCGTTGTCTTGGCTAGGCATAGCAATGCTACAAGCAATGGTTTAATAAAGAAACTGCTGGTTTGGTTGTATTAGGATAGCATACGAAGTATTAGTCTTGTTGGCAACGCATTTAGAATCGTTAAGTTGTAGATGTCCAGTCCCCAGGGTCCCTTCACCATCAGATAGGCTGGTTATTCAGCTTATATTAACGGTTATCCATATCGTGAAAGCCAAGAACTGCTCGACATGTTTCCATTCTGAGGAACTTAGCCATGAGGATGCTCGAGTCTCACGGTTTGCTAGGTTAGATATTCTGGGTATTTCTTTTAATTATGCCATGCCACTCACTCACGGGCTCAGCGACCCAAAGAGGATTTGGCCTCCTCAAGAAGCGCCATACTGATCCATACCATAAAAATGGAAATTCTGGTAAGCTTTCGGGATTAGTAATTACTTGGACAGAATTATGGTCTTCCATAATCATCTTCAGCTTTAAGCTGCCAAATTTATTTCCAGACATTGATTAGAATGCTTAGACATTGGTAGTCTTCTATGAAAATACTCACACACTCACTTTTATTGTCTCCAGCGGATATATGACGGTCACATTTATCACCCCGGTCGCAAGCTGTTTAAGAGCATACACGGCCATTATACAGCCAGTTTGAGTCTACAAAGTGCTGTATAAGGTCTAATAAAGATTGTTTGCCACTTCAGCATTTCATTTCTCAATGAAAGTGTCCGTCTCTTTCGCACCCATGTACGGATTGGACCGGTCGACCATGATACTTCATCTCAGCACCACTTCACTCTTCGTTCTACACTTGAAGATTATTGGGCACAGTCAACCACTATTTGAATATATCATATTTTGTCACAATGGAATCTCTCAACCTTTAAGGTATTCTTTCATTAAACAGAACTTATTCTGGAATTGAAGAAAGTATACTTCTTTTTTCTTGTACTCTTTTCAAAACCTCATTGGTGACTCTTTCTGTCTAACTGATTCCTTCTTCTCTGCCCACATCTCAAACATTTTAATCTTTTCTCTTTTGCATTGTTTCAATGTCATCCAGCTATAAAAACTACTACATAACTTTTATAAATTTTAAAACATAAATACTGGCAAGAACTAATGATCCCCAGATGCATTCTCTGTCCAGTTGTTTTATTAATATTGATACAAAGGACGATCAACTATAATGTAAGTTGGACTCGAAGGTGCGCCCTTAATTGGCGCAGTAGGTAGTGATCTTCCCAATGAGCTACATACAAATCTTCTTCATGATTTAGTACTATACTAGCAACATCTCTCTCAGTTTAAAGCTTAACGTATAAACACCGCTCAAGGACATGCGTTCACGCAGCGTCAACACAAACAAATGTAGTATAGTTTTCGGCGAAACTTCTTGAGCATAACCTTGGCTGCGCAGTAACTGATTTACGTACAAATGTACTTGCGCAGATCCAAAGTTTTTGTTCAATAAATTATCCGGGATCTGTATCCACATTTAAAAGTCAGTTTCAATAATTATATTGCTTTATACTATGGGTTTCCATTCACCTAGTAGATTGAACCTTTACATAGGCAATTAACGTTTGTTTGAGTAAGTTATCACGACAACGCAGCTCTCATGTGATTAATAGACTGACCTTCCGTAACCCCGATGAGTTAACGACCTATATACATATTACTCGAAATTGCGTAACGTATGACGTGTGACGTTATAACACGTACGGTGTACAACTTTACTCGTCATTTTGCCCACGTTACTGATACTACACTACAACTTTATATATTTGTGTGCCTAGTTTTATCTAAATATTTATCAACCAACCTGTTATTGAATAAATAACAAATATTTAAATATCTTCATAAATTTCACATTAATTGTGTAACAATTCTCATCAACTATTTTACTAACTATAAAGTGATAGTGCGACGTTCATTACTTTCTTGCATTAAGCTTGTATGGTATACATGAACAATGAATAACTTAATTCATGGCGCCAGAAAAAAAACAATGAGCAATACCTTTCAACAAACCATTACATTGCTAGTGAAACTATTACAGGTGTCTGAAGTTTGTATGGAAGTAATACTCGCAATTGTTATGATTGTTATAAAACTTTGAACACGAATTATTATGCACAATGTAGAATTATGTGTCTAGTACTATAACATACTGTACTAGAAATACTACGCAGTCACAAGCTTGGTCATAACAATCTTAACTTGTAACAACGAAGTATTAGCAATATATTTAGCAAATACTCACATTGTTATCACACTAGTGCGGCGTAGTACTCTTATTGTGTTGATATTGTATATACAATATCATGGTCTTGTATAAACGCATATAATTTACGCAAATTGTAGTAATATTTACTTAAATACAAAAGTGTACAAAACAATCTTGATAATTAATACATTTTAACAAGGCGTAGTCTTGAAAATACGAGTAAATGACAACTAAATGAAAATAATACCTACTCAAAGAAACGTTTGCAAAAAACTATGAGCAACATTTCATAAAAGCGCCAAGTTGCTATTAAAACTCTCACAGGCGCAAAGTGTTCAGTAATATTGTATGGAAAAACACTATTTTTCAAGGAAACGAGTTCGTGTAGTAAGTTAATAAAATATTTATATATGAAAATTGCATCGTCCGTACCGTTGAGATTGATGGCAGCGCCGCGAGGGGAGCAAAGTATATTGAATACTGGATATTTGTGTTTCTTAATACTTGAGTAAAAAAATAACAGGTGGTATTGAAGAAGAGTTGTTTTTTATTCCGTTAGGTTTTTACTAGGCTTGGGAAATTGTTTACAAAATGAATAGTTATTTTCCTTATTATAAACTTAATAAAATTACTATAAAGTTTACTTTTTTTTTACTTTGGTGTAATTCGTTACAGCTTACACCTTATATAAGCCTGCTTCACACTTTGATCGGTAACATAAAGAGTGCATATTTTGGCTTCTACAAGTTAACACAAGTAGGTAATGTATAAGACCATATGTTACCTCAATGGTAAAACAATAATGTCGCCACAGAATCCTTTTTACAAGCCAAACTAAACTTTAAAATAAATTATCTACGTTTTGTCTCACATGGTCGCCTCACTTAGATACGATTAATGACATTAATATATGATATGTATCTGCCTTTGTAAGATATTTATCTATGGGTCACTGATGACAGAAATAAATAGTTTAGATTGAATTTAAATCAAATTATCGCAATACGAAATGACTAAGTCCCCTGCAAAATCATAATTACTTAACTCAAACCATCGGTCTTTTTTCTCATACCGATATATTTGATATGTATGTTTGTATGTTAGTTCTACCCACCCTGGGGGCAACGTGGGTCTAAAAATAAACAGGTCAATAGAACGTTGGCTGGAAGACGCGAACGGATGCTGGATCGATAGAGGTCGTCTGAGCGGGTAGGGTCGGGACACGTGTGAAGTTATTACTTATCGATAGTATTTAAGTTGAAAACAAAACAAGTGTAATTTTTGGAAATGTGCATGTTACAAAACGATTCACAAAAGTAAAACTTGTTAGAAACTACTTTGACTTACAAGTTTAATAAATTCTCACATTTTGGTCCATAAAAATAATATTCATCATTTAATTCGGTATTTAACCTATGAATATTTAAGGGCACTAAGAAGAATTACAAAGCGCCTTAGCCTAATAAATCTCTATAGGCTCTTATTTCTACCTTTATATAAATGCAAAAGTATGTTTGCTCTTGGTTAGTTTTTTATATTAGAAACGTAGCAACGGAGCAGCGAAACGACTTAATTTTTTGCATATAGATAGAATATGGACTGGAGAATGATATAGAATTTTCACCAGAAAAGATATTTTTTCAAAATTAAAAAAAAACCTTCCAACGTGGGTAATTCCGCCAGAAAAAAATGGTAATTAGCACTCAAATGCCTTCCCGTGACAGCCATGATTTACGACCAAATCAATTTATTTTGGCCAATTTCACATCTGATATATGAGTCCATTCTGTTTTCATTTACAACTTTATTCTTTCAAAGAAATAACCGATTTAAGACTCTTATATACGCAAATTCATACATTGATCATAAAAGCCGTAAAAGGTGGTAACGCAGCGGTCAATACCTTATTTTCATATTAAAGTGGGGACATCGATGACCTCTGCGTTACCTGCTTTATAATTATAAACGGTGACTGAAACTATGATTGAAAATGTCAGTTTAACAATGCTTTATTTTAGAGTAATAGGCCACAAAAAAATCTGAATTTGACTATCACTTTTTGCAAAATATACTTTTTACGTGAGACGGGAGAAAATAGTGGCACTAATATAGTAGAATGGCTCAAATAAAATCTCAATGCCCTCCCTCCTTCTGAACTAAGTCTCGTATCCGCGCCTGATAGTAGTAATAAATAGTTCTCGTATTAGATATATATATATTTCACTATACTGAAAATACGTGCAAATAAAGTCGCAGAAGACATCGAGTCGCATGAAGATATCAATACAGCTCATCACAATACAATCTCCGAGGAGCTATTGAAATCGCAATCTTTTACATTTGTGTCGGTCCACTGCTTTTTCTTTCAGGTATTTACAAAGGTTCGATATTATATTGCATTTTAAAATACGACGAATATACTTTATAAATATTTTTTGTTCTAAAAGACACTTGCATTAAACATAATCGTATTGATGGTACAAGACATGAAATAAAAATAAATTTGGTGACTTACAAAGAATTGTTTCAAACAATAAAAATAAGTACTTTGTTCTTTGTTTCCTAAATATCGAATGTTTTTTGTCTATTGAAGTATTTACTTATCTATAGAAGTTTATAGTCATACTATCGCATAGCATGCGTTTCAGATTTAATAAGAACATGATATTTATGTAAACTTTCCTTCTAATATTACCAAAACACGTGTGTCTCTTGAACTATGTAGGGCATTCCTAATTATCATATCGCAAATGCCATATAGAAAAAAATAATTTTATTTTTCTGCATTTTACGTATAATTTTATATACATTTCAATAAGATTTTGGAACCGACGTCGCTATAGAGATATCCCGAAGTCTTATAAATTATTCAGTTTATGAAAGTGCTCGTTTAATATTTATTGTTAGGCCTATTTTTATTTCTAATTACACATCCACCAATTATCTACATGATTTTGAAATGAAGAATTTTGAATGGTGGCTTTATTTTACCAGTGTTTTGTATTACTTTTGAGACCCTGCGTGTTTGCACTATTGTGTTTTAGTGTGAAAGTAACATAATCAGTATAATCGCTATCAAAGTTGTCTAGCTCATGTCTTCTTTTATCTTCTCCTAATTATCTTAGCCCTAAAGGCTGTTAAGGTAAGTATTTGGAATTTTTTAGTTGCGGATCACCATAAGCGGCGTACGGTCCAAATAGGCACAAAGGCAATGCCTACCCTGAAGGACCATGGTTCCATAGAGAAACTGGCTACCCATGAGATTTATGAAATGAAATGAACTTTATCTGCGTGTTTTTAGGTAAATTGAGATATTTATAAACATGTTCACAACGGTATCACTAAAGTCCACCGAATCTCGGCATGCAAACAATAATCTTTATTCCTGAAGTACTCCTGAATGCTATAGAAACACTTTTCACTGAGCCGTTTTTTTAGGAACTTTTTAAACATTGCAAATGGTAGATGTTTAATAGTATCTGGGAGTTTGATAGACATTTTAATGCACATTTTGTAAGAGTTCTTTGCAACTAGAGACAATTTAGTTGAATGAACAAACAGTTTATTTCGATATTGTGAACGTGTGAGATTTTAAAAATCTTTCAATAAGTTAAAGGAGTATTTAAAATACTCCTTTAACTTATTGAAAGATATGTCCATGTTTATATACAAGCATGCATGCATTGAAAATGTAAATACATGGAAGAGAAAGTATTCTATGAACCTTAAAGTAAGGTCTGCATGATTCTACCTGCCCCACATCGTAATTCATAGTAACCGGGTGAGAGCTGCCTCTTTAGAAATGACTACACTTTAAGCAACTACGTGGACCAAAATCCTGTGCCTGCCAATGATCACCATTCCCTCTGACCGTCAGTTATCCTGCGGGGTCGTTCACCTCTGTTATCTTCATCGGTTACCTGTAGGTATATTTAAGTTAGAAATGTCGAGTCAGACGTTTCATTGGGTACAGTAATAACAAGGAAGGTTGTAACGTGGAATAGGTCACGGGGGTCACATTATGCTTCGTCACTTTACGAAAAGGTTACCAATTCTACGGTTCAGTTTTAAAACGTGATAAAAGTTTACGAATGAGTTGTCACATTTGACTTTTGTAATATTTACAGCAGGCATGGTCCTGTGAAAAGAGAAAACATGCCTAAATTTACTTTTCACGATCTCACTCACTTTAATATGATTGGTTATTTTCAATGTATGTAAGCTGCTGGAACTAAAACACATTTACGTTCACGTTAACGTAAACTTTTTGAATTTACAAAAATTCAAGATAATATTTTCGGGATTGCTTGCATTTCATACAAAATAAAAAGAAACAACAAACTTCTTTAAGAATGTCATTATGTTTCACTTAGATTAATGTAATTTAATCGCAAGCAATCACTAAATTAATTAAAACACTAAATTAATCGACTAACCCCCATCACTATCGCGAAAACGTCAAGAAATTCGTCTGCCGTCAATTTTCAGGCCATTACACGGGATGATGGACTGCCGCGTAACTCGATTCAAGGATGGCTGCCATTTAGTGACGGACACCTAATTGTTAATTTATCGATGGGGTGATTTTATTAATTTTGTGTATAATTAATAGTTTACGTAAATTTAGTGGACGACGTTACCCAAAGAGGCATCGTATACTTACAAGTTAGCGTTGATAAATCATTTAGCCTATTTTCTCAATGATTGAATATCTCGATATTTCATCCCCTTTACTTAAACACAAAATACTTGGCTATGGTCGTCATATTGCATACCTTTTACATGTAATTTTATGACTGTTCATAAAAAAGTCATGTGTCAAATATTACTCCGAACTCGGAATTGACAAAATTGTAAATAATAGATTTTGTATTATTGTATTCGAATACACACAAAAAATCATACCATACTATCCTATTCTATTCCATACTATCTTTGAATTAAATGAAAGTGCTAAAACAATCAATAAATAATGAAAAAGTTTGAATTAAAATCCGAAAAAACACATAGAAACTGCAGGTATTGTTAATTTTCAACAGAATTAAATTACTAAACATTCTATTATTGATACAGGTATAATTTTAAATCGTCTATCCATCACTTTACAAATAAATCATTTCATGTGGGTCATAATATTATTTTTCCATTATAGCAAAAGGCATATTGCGTATTTGAATTTGTTCACCATATTATACGAGTATGCAGTTGTTACAAAGTCTTACAGAAAAGAGCATTCAAAAATGTTCCTTTTTGTACAGTTAAAAAATTGATCCATAATACATATTTTTTATCGCATTTATGGGTTTTACATTTCAGAACGTGTTCTAGCATAAACCCCGTTATCAATTCACACACATTAACATTAAGTAAATTGTTTTTTTTTATTATTATTAATTGTTGTGTTGACATGTTTTAAGTGTGAAATAAATCATTTTTATTTAATAATATATTCACACATACAGCACAGCAGTATAAAAGCGTATTCTAAAACTTTTTCTAGGAGATCAGTTATTCTTATTAGGTACTTAAACTGAACTCATTGTAAATTATAAAAACAATTTTGTATCAAAAAATATTTCAGTTTCTTGCAAAATAATCTTTTTCTTTCTGCTAATAAGTACTTTAAAGCCTATTTTTTTTTAATAATTTTGTATGATAACTCTTTTATACAACAATTTGTTATAAAACATTTTAAAATGTCATCTTTCTGAGTTCGTTCCTTGAAATTGATCTTGTCATCCTTAAGAGGAATCTGCAACTCGAGACACGGGAGTGTAATTGAATTAAAACCCCCTCACTTCCACTTTAATCATTAGGTAACACTTTAAAAATATAAGAGTGTACACTTAAAAACTGTCAGCATTTTATGTATAAGAATATTGGCTAAAAACGGTACATGTATGTTATATTTTTTTATTTTTACATTTTTTTAAGTTGTATTAACAACACAACTTAAAAAAGGGGGATGAATATCTATACTATTATAAAGTTGTAAAAAAATGTCTGTACATAAAAGATAGTTTCAAAAAAAATGTTTGTAACGGACTTGATGGTCACTGGATCGGAAATATTTTTTTGGATTTTTTGTATGTGTCGTTGTGGCTTCATCACGCCAAATCGACTAAACAGAATTCAACTATTCTTGGTACACAAGTAACTGGGTATCCACAGATGGTTATAGGATACTTTTTACCCGTTTACGCTGTCGGAAAAAGGGGTTGTGACTTTTTCTCTCCCGAAAATGAAGTTACGAGCACCATCTAGTTACTCTTTTAAAATAGTAATTATGAAGAGTGACTCAGGTAACCATAGTAACGACGAAGTCAGTTTAAAAAAGTTCATTGAACCAATTAATAAGATTGACAACAACATTATTATTATTATACCAACAAAACTTTATGATTAACTAAATAGAATTTGAAAAGAAGTTGAAGTTATCACTCCGCCGCTATCGATAAAATTTAATCGACACTTATCTGTTCATTGGTAGTTTAGTCCCATCTCTACGCGCGTCCCCTAGCTGTGCATATTACACAGAAACACATATGCGCCATATGCGTGTGTGTGTGATGAAGTGTGATTTAAAAAACATATCCTCCGTTATACAATGCATCAGAAGGTCACATCGATGTAAGTAGCATGAGGGATAAAAAAGGTGTGAAATAAAATAAATTTCAGCCTATCGCGTAAATTTAAAAAACATCACAAATATTTACCCACAGTTAAATAGGGTAAAGTAAGGGAATTTAATTAACATACCATTTCGTATCTTGTCAAAGTCAAAATCAATATGAAAGCCGATAGAGATATATCAATGTCACAATGGCAAGGTACGAAAGGGTACACAAATTAAATTCTTATGAATGCATTATTTTTAATTATCGCTTTTCTTAACAAAATATCAAAATACTGTAAAAATGATTTCAAAAAGTGATACTAAAATTAAAATCGATCAAGAAATACGCATGAAGGCATTTTAAACTACTAATTACACAGCGAATTAACAGAGAGGTCCGTCATGTACTGTTACGTCATAGTGCACTCCGGCCATATAAACTCCATATTAAATGCTGTTTTGCTAGAAAGAGATAGAATGAAATGTTTGATGGCTTATTTTGGTTATTTTTATAGTTATTCGAAAAAATATTCTTCTGTACTGTTTAAAATAAGTAATACTAATGTGTATAATAAAACAAATGAATATTTTTTAGCACAATTTTTACACAAATCTAATTAGTCCCACCGTAAACTTAATAAGGCTTGTGTTATGGGGACTAGACGATATATCCATACTAATATTATAAATGCGAAAGTGTGTCTGTCTGTCTGTCTGTTACCTCTTCACACTTAAACCGCTGAACCGATTTGAATAAAATTTGGTATGGAGATAGTTTGAGTCCCGGGGAAGGACATAGGCTACTTTTTATCCCGGAAAAATGCCCTTATCCGCGATAAACGAATTTAAGGCGGACGAAGTCGCGGGCAGAAGCTAGTTTACTTATATACATAGAAAACATCCAAGACTCAGGAACAAATATTCATACTGATCACACCAATATTTGCCCTTATGGGGATTTGAACCCAGGACCTTCAGCTTCTTAGGCAACGTTACTCCCGCTGAGCCAAACCGGTTGTAAAATTTTGAAATTAATGAGCTTTTAATAAAGCTAATAATAAAAATCATGCATATTCCCTATTATAAATCGTCATCTGCCTGAGCCTTTTCCCATTATCTCTAAACGTTTTTCTTGGACTTTTCAATAATAGGGGTTTTTATAGCTACTTCTGACATATTCGTTTCTCATTTTACAGTTGAATTATTAAATTAAATTGAAATTAAACTACATATATAGCGTCGAAACCCTTGGTTCGTGGGGCCCCAGTGCATTAAGCCTCAAAGACATTTTGAAGAGGCTTACAGACGTCACTGGTGACCGGAGAGTAGGCAGTTTCCTCGCTTAAAAAATCAGTTTGGCGATTCAGCGAGGAAACACCGCCAGCATCTTCGGTATAATGCCGCAGGGACCATTTTTTAGGGTTCCCTACCCAAAGGGTAAAACGGGACCCTATTACCTTAGTAATAGGAGGACAGACAGACGGACAGACGGACAGCGGAGTCTTAACTTTGTCCGTCTGTCTGTCTGTCTGTCTGTCCGCCTGTCACCAGGCTGTACCTCATGAACCCTGACAGCTAGACAGTTTTCACGGATGATGTATTTCTGTTGCCGCTATAACAACAAATACTAAAAACAGTATAATTTTATAATATTTTCTTCTGTTTCCGCGATTATTACTCAGATTAGTCCTCCCGTGACCATGGAAAGCTGGAAAGCTTCCGAAACGTCGGGAACTAAAATGAGATAATATACGCGATATAATCCGTTAAATTGTTTTATTTCAATGAGTATAATTTTATGTTTGTGTGTCTATGTCAGTAACCAACATAAAATGATCGAACACCGCTTTCATTTTGCTTAGGAGATAGGGCTCTGTTGACACTGGATTTTCATATATACTGACGTTTATAGCGTATATTTTGTAGGGAGCCCTCGATGCGCGAGTCCGACTCACACTTGGCCGGTTTATTCCCTGCAGTTCGCACGGTCTTTGGCATACTTTATTGTGAAACCGTTGGCACACATATATCATCCCTTACGACACGACATCAAGCCAGTATTTTTTGGACCTGCCCCTCCTACCGCGTGATGGTATAATGTTCCTAATGTAATAAACAATAGTAGTTTATGCAACTGCTACATAATGAGAGGCCTTAAAATACGAATGTGGTTTTATGGAACGAGCGTTAGCGAGTTTCATAATAGGATCACACGAGTGTTTTAAGGCCTAATTATATGTACAGATGCATAAACTACTTTATCTACACACATATCATAAGTACTATATAGATATTAAAATAATGCAATAAAAAATAAACTTGAACAAATACAGAAGGAAAGAAATTATTTATTCACATTAATTCGTGCGTTTGTTCATTCTCCAATCTAAAAAATTTTTATACTTTTTTACTAGTACTAAATTTGGCTATAGATTTTTCTGCCAACAAGTTATTTGTTACAATCGTGGCTGCATTTACAATATCCGGCGGAGTGTTCATAATAGTTCTCGGAGTCACTTCTACTCACATTTTCAACTTAAATGTAAATTAAAAACAACTTTTCACAATTCTACTTTCGTAACAGCAAAAATCAACAAATAAATGACAACATTAATGGCGGCAATTCGGTCCTCCGTCAAAACGAATGTATTTTTTTGAAATCATAAACAAACGAATGAAGTCCTTATTCTCATATCACTTGAGATCAGATGTCGTGCGCTTTATATAAATGACATACTGAATTGACTTTTCATATAGATAACTGTTTTAATATCTATGGATACTAGAATAGAGATCTACTTGAGTTTTGACAGCTGTTCCAAATTTAAACTCATAACGTTACAAAAATCGCAAAAATCTATACTGAAATACACATTACAGTACAGAGGGCCTACTACGAAACCCGAAAAACGAAGTTCGTAACGTGCTGTCCCTCTCGCTCTCATGTTATACTGTACTTGACTGAGCGAGATGGCGCCATACGAATTTCGTTTTTCGAATTTCGGAGTAGCCCCTCAGATTTTACCTACTACCACAGACAAGAAAGTTCCCATAGTAAAATTGGTTGTAATAATGCTGGTCATTTCCTACGGTTTCTGAACGCATTTTAGAGCACTAATGGTATGTGGGTAGATAAACATACTCAGAGTCACTTGTATGACAAGATTACAGAGTAACAGAGCCAGCAAATTGTTGTGTTGATGTCATTATCATTAGATAACAAGATGTCCTTAACAAACATAAAACTGAAGAAAGTCTTATGCATACTAGACGGCGCCCGTAACTTCGTTCGCGGAGGAGAAAAAGTCAAAACCCCTCTTTTTTCGAAAGCGTAGTCGGGTAGAAAGTATCATATAACCATCTGTGGATAGCTACCCGTGTACGAAAAATTGTTGAAATCCGTTTAGCCTTTGGCTTGAAGAAGCCACAACGACACGTAAAAAGATACAAAAAATGTTCATTGACCTTAGACCGTTTCAATGTTTTTTTAGAAAATATCGTCAATGTACCTACAGACATTCCATTTCTACAACTTTATAATAGTATTGAAGACTTCCGCAACTTCGTGAGCGGGAGAGAAAAACATCATAACCCTTTTTTATTTAGCGTAATAGTACAGTATAAAAGTATTCTATAACTATCTGTGAATGCCTAGCTACACGTGTACTAAAAATTGTTGAAATTTGTTTAGCCGTTTTGACGTGATGAAGATACAATGACACATAAAAAAAAAATCTTTTTATAAATTCATTATGAGATATTCATTAGGAGAAAAAAACATATAAGTAGTAAAGAGTCCCCGGTATAGGCTCGGTTCTTTAAACGTAGTTTACGCTCTCATTTTAAAACAACTAGCTATTGTGCTCTGAAACTTTGTACTTAGAATAAGTTAAGGTATATGCAGGCTTGTTATTAGTTTATGTAGCTTCAGATACCATAGTAAAAAAAAACAGCGAATTTAAGTTTTTCATACAAAACTTTGTTTTTGCTGTATTTCGTTTCTTTTGTAAACTGGAGACATATAAACTAATGACAGGTCTAGATATACCTCATTTTATTGTATATGCAAAGTTTCATTACAATTCAAGACGTAGTTTTAAAATGAGAATGAAACTCCGTTTGTATGGGAAGGTGAAATTCGGCCGAGCTTGCTGGATACTGCCATGTTACATATCTTTTCTGATTCAATAAATGAAATGACATATCAAACGTACTTAAGTTGTTATAAATAAAAAATCTTATTTTGCTTTTTTACCCTTTTCTTTTTATTTTTATAAGTTTTGATATGTTTTCTTGGAGAACTACGCAGTGAGTTTATACTTAAAACATATAGTTAGGATAGGCTGAGTACAAATATTGTAATAGATATAAGAGTTATTTCGAAAATTACTGATTGTTGAGTTTGTTTCGGCTTTCTTCACAACAGTGGTCTCAAACGCCGTAGAGTCAGACTCGTAAAAGTGCCCTTGCGGCCTACTTACAGAATAAAGATCATTATTTCAATAATCTTGCTGATGAAAATTAAGTAACATAACTTCAATCAGTTGGCTCAAATTATCAATAGTATTTAAATCATTTAGAAATTCTTTACAACTCATTATCACAGAAACTGATTTAACAAAGTAGGCAAACATCATTATCCTAAAAACCGCCAGTTTCACATTGTATAGCCTCGGTCTATCAATTGTGCCTTTTCATCCCTCCTTCCCCCCCTCACTCGAAGGGAGGTATTCACTAATTTGTTTGTTAGATAAGGGAGTATTTAAGAATCGCGGTCTCCGCTTTAAAAAGCTGTACAAATCAGTTGCGAGGTTCTTTAAGAGAATTTCCCATTATTACAGGGAATAAATAAATTCTTCTATATTCAAAGGTAGTTTAATAGAAATATTCAACGTCATAAATATACAGGGTGTATCTAAACGTTTTTAACCACGCATTCCTTAGGTCATTAGGAGTAGAAAATTGTTATGAACCCTACCTAAATTCGGCTTAGTTTTAAAGGTATTCTACACTAGCTTCTGCCCGCGACTTCGTCCGCCTTAAATTCGTTTATCGCGGATAAGGCTATTTTTCCGGGATAAAAAGTAGCCTATGTCCTTTCCCGGGACACAAAACTAACTCCATACCAAATTTCATTCAACTCGGTTCAGCGGTTTAAGCGTGAAGAGGTAACAGTCAGACAGGCAGACACACTTTCGCATTTATAATATTAGTATGGATTTTAATTGACGACTGGTTTAGCCTAGTGGGAGTAACGTTGCCTGCGAAGCGGAAGGTCCTGGGTTCAAATCCCGGTAAGGGTAAATATTTGTGCGATGAGCATTAATATTTATTTCTGACCCTTGGATGTTTTCTATGTATATAAGTAAATATATCTATGAATTATATCGTTGCCTCATAATAACACAAGCCTTATTGAGCTTATCATGGGGCTAGTTCGATTTGTGTTAAATTGTCCTGTAATATTTATTTATTTATGTAAATTATTTATTGTGATTACTAAGGTATTTGAACACAAATGTCACCATTTTTGCTGTCGATATTAACATTTCACAGACGTCAAAGTGGTAGCTATCATAAAACACACTAGACTCATACTTTTTTGAAAAAAGTAGAAAAAAACTACTGAATGTGACATGGGTTCATGTAATATTTTTTACTCATAATGATCTCAGGAAAACGTACTTCAGATCCTTTGGGTCCCTCACTAGCACCATGTATAGGTACTGGAATAAATGTCATAATAATCGGTGTATCACTAAAACGTTTTTGGTACGTCTAGAAAAAGGTGATAATCAAACGGTTCAACCGATTTTCTTTATAAATAGCTAAAAACACTCTCATTTTAGTCAGCTTTCAAACGCAAAAAAACTAAATCAAAATCAGTCTGTCTGTTCTAACATTATCCGCTTCTTTAGATCATACTTTGTAGACCGCATGTGTCCGAAGAAGCTAAGTCATGACACGTTTTGGAGAGTTGAGGTGATACGGAGTTCTTAAAATTGATTTGCTTCCACATTCCTCGTTCAAGCTGCTAAAGGGTGGAACTCACTTCCAGCATATCTTTTCCCGGAACAATATAACTTGGATCTCTTCAAGATGAGAATAAATAGACACTATCTAGGTAAATATGCTTCATCGTCGGGGACAGGGGAGATTGAAGTCAAATGCTTGCCTATTAAAAAAAGGTTGATTAGTACGTTTGGCTGCCCACGGCATACGCAGCATTAGCAGCGGTCGAGGTGAAAAACACGTACAGCACACTGCGGAAATATTCCTATTTTTATAAATGCATTCAATGAAAAGAAATCACCTACAAACAAATAAACACCCACACACTGACAATTTACAGTATAAACTAACCGGAGATTTGGCGATTACTTTAGCAGAGGGGAATGTATCTGTATGGCATCTCCAGTGATTAAATTCTCTAAAATCCACATCCATACTAGTAATATTATAAATGCGAAACGGTGTCTGTCTGTCCGTATGTCTGTTTGTCTGTCTGTTTGTTACCTCTTCACGCTTAACCCGCTGAACCGATTTGGAAGAAATTTGGTATGGAGATAGTTTGAGTCCCGGGGAAGGACATAGGCTAAATCATCATAATCTGGGTTTATTTCTTACCATATTTCATTGGAATTTCGTCAACTTTAATACAAGGAAAAGATTTAAAACTACTGATTTGTGTAACGTTCCGTGACAAGACAAAACTCAGAGAAAGCGGGACAGATTTCGTCAGAAACAGAACAATACACACAATGGAGGCCATTTTTTAAATGGAGAAAATATTAATTATAGACCTTTATGCCGTCATAATTGTTTGCCTTTTAATTACACGAATGATCAAGTGAGCTTTCGGGATCCTTCGCAGTTTTATTTGGCATTTCAAGAGTACGCTTGTGTTCTAATTTATTTAACGTATGTAACGGAATTTTCGTGCATGTTTAAAGAAATAACCACGTTTTCTTGCAATACCATATTGATATAAAAAGCTGTTTGGTTTTATTTATTTATTAAACGAATCACAAATAATATAATGTAAAATAACGGTAAGAAAATCAAATCGTTACATTGATTCAGAGGTTTATAAAAACTAATTAACTTATAGCCACTAGGTTCCTCTCTTTCTAGCACTCTCTTCCATTCGTTCATCAGCCTCGCATTTTGTTCGGTAGGTGCACGATTTTTTGTACCTATATCGAGGATAAAATCTAGATAGACTTAAATAGTAAAACCGGGCCCACACTCGCAGTTTCGTCCAAATCCGATACGTAGAGCCGTTTTGCGAGAGTTAATGTCATAAATATACAAGAATTTTATTTATTTATTCAAGATAATTAGACATTTTTTTATGTTTGTTGCGCAAGATACCATGTCGACTGTAAAGCGTTTATAACGAATTTACTATCTTAATGTTTTAAGACAAATACATTTGAAAATTCGTGAATGCGAAAAGAGACTGGATCAGAAAGTTAATTTATTTAAGTCTAGAAAGTGTGCGCAACTTCGCAGAGTTCGCGGAGAAGAAAAGTCATAAACCCCCTTTTTTCAGCGTAGTCGGGTAAAAAGTATCCTTTAACTATCTGGAGATAACCAGCTACCCGAGTACCAAAAATAGTTTAAATCCGTTAAGCCGATTTGGCGTGATGAAGCCACAACGACGCATACAAACATACAAAAAATTGAAAAGAATTATTTTTCGTTTTAGTGACCTCCAAATAGTCCGTTACAACCATTTTTTTGTAAACATTTCATTAATACAATTTTATTATAGTAGGTATAGATGACTTGAGTTATTTATAGTTTTTGATATAAATTGTTTTATCTTCTAATCTTAATTGAAGAATATTAGCATTGTATGGTAATGTTATATAATATATTTATAGTACTACTAGCTTCTACCCGCGACTTCGTCCGCCTTAAATTCGTTTATCGCGGATAAGGGTATTTTTCCGGGATAAAAAGTAGCCTATGTCCTGCCCCGGGACTTAAACTATCTCCATACCGAATTTCATCCAAATCGGTTCAGCGGTTTAAGCGTGAAGAGGTAACAGACAGACAGACAGACAGACAGACAGACACACTTTCGCATTTATAATATTAGTATGGATAATATATAAATATATTTGTAGTTTACCCTAGTTGACATTTGAGAGGGGTAAGCGTGCCTTTTACCGACCTTTTCATTGTTTGGAAAGCTGACATTTCGCAAATGTCATATGCCAACAGCCATTTAAGTTATGTAGCTATAGGTAATAGGAAATTGTCATGAGCAAAATATTTGAGTGTTAAAAATGCATAATACAATACAAATTTAAAAAAGAGCCGAATTTTACTTTATCCTCTGCATAAAAAAATATAAGTAACTCAAAAAAATCGACTCGCTGAATGCTTTTTTTTAAACGCGGACCAGACTATACAGAAAATTTATAGACCTTAACCCGTCACGCGTCCCATAGCCTAATAAGTCTATAAGCGTTTGAGCCGGTAGCGTCCTGTAGACTAATAAGTCCATAAGCAGCTCGCTTGTCTTTGGCTATTTTTCTGCGAGGTCGATTCCTATCATTGGTCGACTCAAAAGTGTGTTCTTAGCCACTAACACCTATTAACGTGTTAAAATTAAAATTTTCAACCTATAGAAATCGTGGAATAAAAGCAAAATAACGAAAAATGGTATCGACAACCCACTTGCTCCGGTAGGAAACCATTTTGACTTTTGACAAATGAAATATTTATTGTGAAGTAATTAAAAGTGTTATTGTGGTTAAGTTATGTTAAATCAAGGCCTAAACTAACTAAGTTTTTGATAATGTATGTGAAATGTGACATGTCATAGTCAATTCAGTGATATTTGCGAGTTATTTGTGACCGGCCGGAAAGAAAACCAAAATTTTAGAAGAAAAGAAATCTACCTGTTATTTCAAGTAAGACACATTATTGAGATATATTGCAACATATGTAAAATTTATCCAGCTTTCTCAGTATATAACATATGCCTATTATTATTTCTAAGGTAGGTGAAATGTTTATTTACTGCGAGATTTTGGAGATTTCATGTTTGTATGGGGACACTACTGGCTTTTTCATTTTGGAAGGCTGGACGCGTGACGGGTTAATAAAGCACGTATAAGTTAGTGCCGTTCTCAATGTCGTATTTTTTAAAATTATGTTTATTTAGGTAGATGGCGGACGATCGCATTTTTAAAAGAATTTAGCAGTAGCTTTAGATAGGGATGAGTGGAAAAATGGATATAATATTAATAATCATTATTATTTAGGTAAGCAGTCTTTATTTTACTACCACTTAAAACGTTAATGTCGATAAGTACATTTAAGAGAACATCACTATACTCAGCAATTCAAACGTCACTAGAATTAGCAACTAACATTCCTACAATCGCCCGTTAGGAAAATTATGGTTTTGACAACAAACTAGAAGACAATGAGCCAAAACTTCACTTTAATCTACAGTCGCCGAAGCTGCGAACTTTACCCTCTATCGACTCCATATTTTGGCATAAATTCAAAGTTTTAGTAGCGAATATCTCCGCCGGAATGGGGAAACTATGTAGTAGGAGGCCAAAATAGTTTGGTAAAGGATTGCGTTCAGCGCCATCTCGCGACGGATAGCTTAAATACTTGGCGGTGAGGTTAGCTGTGATTTATTTATGAGCCATTGAGCTGTCCATTATTTCATTCTTAATATATAAATAATAATATTATTATATGTATAACATTACATTCCTTGAATTTACCTTGAAGTTAAAATCATTCTATTATCTAAAGATTGGTATTCAAACCGATTTATCGTCTAAATCTAAAAACAAGCTACACTAAAAAAAAACTCAATATACTCACAACATAAACTGTGTGACATATGTCTGTAATGGCGTTTATCACGTGAAATGTCAGGTTTGCTGTCAAAATGTCAAACCGATATTACGAGGGTCATCGACTATCACGAATACAAAGATTTCTTTGGAGATAAGTTTAAATGAAACAGGTGAAGTTGTAGGGTAGTCAATGGCATTTGAATTATATAACAACATTTAAAACTTCATTGTGCTTATAAAAACTTCTGCCCTGAATAAATTATTATAAATATTTTATTAAAAATATTTACGTGCAAAGACTATTTGAAGTGTGAAGGTACCGTTACCTAAAAAAAATATTCGTAGCCACATCAAATTAAAACTGTTACACTATTAAAAAACTGACACAAACAAAGGATTTTTGATAAAGAACCAAGTTGATTATTATTTATTAATTAGGGCGACGACATTTAAAGTTGAGTAGCGAAAGTACATAAAATAAACGAAAGTGAAAAAGAAGACACCTACATAGTAAGATAAGTTATTTTTCCGCTTAGTTGCCTTTCACATTTTGTAGAAAGATTAAAAATCACAGTAGGCATTTTAAAAATGGCGCGTTCTTCGGATTATCACATTACACTCGGCTAAACCGAGAACGTAGATACAAAAATGAGATTTTCTATTGAAACGGTTTTTAATATTATTGATACTTGAATAGCTTTAGAACTGCGAATGTGGGATTTAAAAATAAAATGCAAAAAGATTGGAGGTGCGGGGTATCGATCCCCGTACTTCTCGCATGCTAAGCGAGCGCTCTACCATCTGAGCTACACCCCCTGATAAATAACAGAGCGAAATTATTATCCATTAGCGGCAAGTACTCAGAACGTGTTTTGATGATATCATAATGACTACATGACTGAAAAACTTTGTTGTCTCTATAACATGTTTATCGTTTGCTCCTCATAATTATTATATAAATAACCCACTAAATATATTATAATAGTAATATACAATTATTAAATTAATTATACCTTATGTAAGGTACCTAACTTATATATTGTAATAAAATAGTTGTTATAAATTACTTTCCTACTTGAAGAAATCTATTTATTTGGTATATTTTAAAAGTAAATTTGTCGTAATTCATACAGTTGGTATTAGTTACTACTCTAGTGATCTACTAGGTTGCCACTTTATTAATTGTAGGTAAAAATATGGTTATTAAAATGAACAGTCTCATATGCTAATTTTATTATTTATTAGGCACAATATGAAACAAAAAAAAAACACCAAAAAGATGAGCGCCCAACGTGGGGCTCGAACCCACGACCCTGAGATTAAGAGTCTCATGCTCTACCGACTGAGCTAGCCGGGCTGTGTTAACCAAGGCGAAATAGCCAAATGGGCTCCACTAGTCTGTTCGCATGGCCGTGAATACTAAATAGAGATGCTCAAAGTTTGTTTTTTTTTACCAAAGATCATTTTTGTTGTATATTCGTCACGATAAAATTGTAACAAAAACTTTCCGTACCGTTGGAGGCTTAATTAAATTACAAAATAAATTTTAATAGTAAAATTGTAGTATGCTGCCTTGGACAGTTTACTGACCAAATTAAATGTAAATAGTTGCAAGCAATATACCTAGAACGATCTTTTCAATATTGCCAAGATGTAGGCGTCTCGTAAAATTCGTGAAAGCTATACCTGTAAGTTTATATCCTTAAACAAGAGGAGATACCTAATATTGTTCACATGCTAATTTTAATAGTCATACACAGTATCTAGAAAAAATTAAAGAACACGGTGATTCGAAATATAAGCATAAATTGTTGGACTTAATACTTATTCTTGAACTTCTGGATTGTATTGTAATCAAACCATCTAAAAATAAGTAAGTACCCGTTAAAAACCAATGTCAACTGAACAAATTTCCGATTCCAAACTAAATAAAAACAGCCCTCGAAAATTCCTTCCAAATTAACTTCAATTCAACTTCGAACGCCAATTAGTGACAGTTTTTAGAAAAAAAAAACAGCTTTTTAACCCTTCCGGAACTGTAAGTACTCGCTAACTAGTTGAAACGGGCTGAAACCGGTTCGACAGCGGGGACTTTGTGCTTTTGAGCCAGTTCTGTCATTGTGATTTTAATTATTGCTATTTTACATTTACGTACTTGTTTTTTGCCTGTTTCCCTGTTAATATCATTTTTGTATTGTAAAATATCAATATCAGATAAACAATAGGTACTTATCAGCGTTTGTATTGTTTTTTTAACATGAGTAGATACTTGCATCTGTCTATTGAAAAGTATAAAGGTGCGTCCACACTTGTATCATTTGCTCGTATCCGATCACCGTGGCGTGGCATGACTGCGTATCGCGCTGCTTGGACGCTCAATGTCGGCGCGGCGATCACGCCTCGCTTGTCCGATACGCATAGTAACATGGATTTCGAGCGATCGGATCGGCGCAACGTCCAAACGCGTGATCGTGACACGCGATCATGCCACGGGACGAAGATCTGATTGGACAAATGATACAAATGTGTACGCACGCACCTTCAACCTGTCTAGTAGATATTCTTGTCTGGGGCGTGGACCATGAGGCAACGGGATATGGACTTACTGGAGACCTTTGAAATGTGGTTCTGGCGTAGGATGGAAAAGATTACTTGGACTGAAAAAGTCACAACTGAAGAAGTATTCGAAAGGGTGGGGGAAAGGAGGAGCTTAATAAAAACGATAAAGAATAGAAGAGGGAAAATGATTGGTCACCTTATAAGATTCGACGCTTTTATGAAAACAATCGTAGAAGGAATGGTTGAATGCAAACGAGGAAGGGGAAGACCAAGGATAAGCTACATGAAACAAATGAAAGAGAAGGTTGACGTCATGTCGTATAGGGAGATCAAGGAGTTAGCCCTGGATAAGGCGAGATGGAAACAGCTTCAGGCTTCATTAGCTACACCTAGAAGAGTTTGACTCTTAAATGTATGATGAGTAGACGATCATTGTCGTCTAGTACCCATAACACAAGCCTTATTGAGCTTACCATGGGACTAGTTCGATTTGTGTAAAAATTGTCCCGTAATATTTATTTATTTATATATCTATTGAAGTTATTCTTCTATATACTAATACCATAGGCATATCTTCATGCTATTAAAATATACATATTAAATAAACTTTTCTTTTATTGAAAATAACAGGACTTAATATATTTAAGCATGTCTATTCAAATCTGTTAAAGCTTTTCAATTAAAAAATAATAAGCTTGTCCTGCTGTATAATGTAGACTTCAGAAATTTGCAACTTCTATTATTTCTCTTTACGCGAAAAATAGATGGGCTTTAGGTATATTTCTTTATAGCTGTAATATCTATATCCTATCAGTTTCATTGAATTGGGATGATGACCAAATCTAAATAATTAGTCCGTCATGTAAATTCTTAAAAAAATATTGGAGACATATTTTTTCTTCATTTACGTAATCAAAAAATAAAGGCGACATTGAGTTAAAATGTCGCCCGCACTCCTAAACTTTAATACGAGTTTATCTGAGTATTTTTTTAATATTTTAAAAAAGCAAAAAATATGTGCCCAATATTTTTTTATTATCTAAATAACAGCCTAATTAGTTTTTATTTCGTTTTCATACTCCGTCATCATACCAAATGTTTACCTAATGATACTGTATTCCTAAAACAAATTGCTAGTTTCTGTCAACCAAAAATTATCTTCACTCTCCCCGTTATCGTGTGAAAGACGAAGAACCCAACGAACACATTTCGGATATATATCTAGGATATATATTAAAAAACTTTTAATGTAACCAAATTCAACATCACTACAAATTTAACTAAAAAACAGCACAAAGGCCCAACCGCAACCCTTATCTAGCTTAAAGTTGGCAATACTGAAAATATACTGGAATGAACTTCAAAAGCCCTCGACTCGGCCGACAAGCGGTTATGCCGACCGCAGGATATAAAAAAAATAGGGAATATAGTGGTTTGTAATGTTATTATGGGAGCAGGAATAAATTTTGTCTGTTTGAGAGATTATGAATAGTAGATATGAATTTCAGGTGGAGTTACGTAATTTTTCAAGGAGTCTTGGTTCTCATTTATTAAACTCAGTGTTATGTATTTGGGGCATTTTACGATAATGATGCCTAAGTAAAACCTCTGGCAGCTTTGTTTCACACACAAGTTGACAATACAAAAGCAAATGGAATATTATCATAAAAAAAACATAATATCATTCCAGCATTATTAAGCGACATCCAGGTGTAATACTTCATTGAGTTCTCGTAAATAAATCAATTATAGAAAAGTTTCTGTCAAAAAAGCTTTTATCGCTGACTTTACTTTACCTTAAACATCCATCAACTACTCACCGAGACAATTCTAAAGAGCCCAAACTCGGTAGGATTGCATTATTTTATCACAAAGTTCCTATGACCACCTTCCTGCTCCATCATCAGATCAGCTCGATAGTATCATACTATTGCATTGTCACCAAACTTACATAAGTATGCAAAATTTTAGCACAATCGGAAACCGGGAAGTGGATCAAATTTAACTTGCAAGATTTGCTTAAAGACCGACAGACAGGCAACGGGACAGATGAAAGTAAATAAAAGCTTGTAATAAAATGTTTTTTTTCCTAGGAATTTTTTATTCAAGTCAACAACAAAAGAATTCTGTACGACATTTGTTAATTAAACTAAAAGATTTTGGACTACTGTCATTTTTGCAAAAGAAGTACTTAAAAGAACTAAAAATTGTGTCTTTTATTCCTCGTACCATTGTACCTACATGACTCACATCGCCACAGTAAAGGTATAAACTTCAATGTGCTATTCTGAAACGGATCTGGGCAGTTAGAGCCGGTTTGGGCTTTGTGCCGCCATGTTGGTTGTTGAAACATACGGACTAGCGAATTGCTATCAGAAGCATAAATGTACCTGTTGTTCTTTACCTTTCTTATCTTGTCTGCCTAATTATTTTTATTTCAGAACACGTTTTTGTATTTTTTCGTGTTTGTTTGTATTTTTTTTTATTACTTTTAGACTATTTTAAATTTGTTCAACGTAATTTGATAAAGGTTCTTAGAAAGCAGGACCCCTTTATCTGAGTAAAATGGATTTTAATTATTTTTCATTGTTAATAGATCACGTTTCTTAAGCAGTTCAGCTAAAACCATCAAATGAAGTTAAGATGGCCAGACACAGCAGAAACACTGCTATTCCGCTGTTTTCAGTCTATGATACAATCACTAGACTCGCTACCCACACATGCCAAAGTGTTGCACAAGATCCGGGCATTTCTTGACGTTAGAAAATTTCTGTTGATGCAGAATTCCGAAGCGAATCCAAGACCCATGATGGTAATGGCAGTTTCCACTTACGTAAAGATTAAGTTTTGATGCTAAAATTATGTGTTAAACAAATTTCAAAACGTTACTATGTGTCTAGATAGTGGTAAATTGGAACATTGGAAGTAATAACCATAACATTTACCCGTTCTAAGCACACAATCTTGTTTGCTAATAGTTTGTATATTGTTTGTAATCACCTGTGAACATTTTGTACCCGAATTACTATAGCACTATAGAAAAGACTTTAGATCAACAATTCAGCAGTTCTTTTCGATATATTTGAGGACCATTCTGTCTTCATAAAAAAAATACATTGTACTAATACTTGAGTTTGAGCTGTTTAAAGGCTAAATTAGGTACGTAGGTACTTTACTGTATGCCTAGTCATACAATAAATGTATTGTGTATTTGTGTAAGTTTTATGCGTACTTAGATTTTAATTTCAAATATAAGTATACGGTATTTACCGCTGTGTTACCTCCTTTTTACTAAATGATCAATGTGTGACTTTCCGTATATAAGAGTCCATAAATCGGTTACGGAACGTATGCCTCGCATGTTAATTTTATAAATCTTTTCTTGAATATTGGTTATTTATTTGAAAAACTAATGTTGTTAGTGAAAAGAAATGGCTTAAAAAATGAGGTATGGAATTACAATTTCAAGCATTGGAACGTTTACCTCACTCAATACATCTAGAATATTACGTTTTAACAATTGCTCAGAGTCTAAATGTAAATATATCCTTGATATAGTACAAACCGTAAAACGCAACAAAGCTCCGACCGGCAAAAAGCTTAAGGGAATCCGATTACGGCGCTCCGCGGAATTAAGACTTAATTAAAAATGCTTAATATTAATACAATTGTCAATTATTTAAAGACCGATTAAAAAATACCGGAGGAGAGATTTGAGCTTCTTTAATTGACCGAGTTTCCGAGTTTTTTGATGATACGGTTAGCCTCAGGCTCTTGATCCGTATCGTTCCGTTTCGTTCTCCTAAATATTCTTTAATAGGAGAGAGAGGGACAGCATGCGACCAAATGCGAATTTCGAACTTGGAAGAATCAAAACAGTAGTCGATTCCCTGCTTATATAATAAAATTAAGTCCGATGAGTTTTTTTAAATATATTTATACTTTAACGCCCAAATCAAAACTAACCTATAGTGATATAGATATAAAGATCAATGCGTGAAGAAAAACACGATTGCTTTCGCATATGGTCACACCAGGAATCGAACCTGGTACCTTTGCATTACGCGTCCAATGTGTGTACCTCTCCACCAGCGAGCACTGTGCTGAACGCCTCGAATTTCTCCATCAGCTTTGATCCTCGTACCTACTTTCATTTATTGAAAGTTTTAATATTAACGCCATCTTTGAGAACATGTATTCATGTTCATATTCGGATGACACTCCTTTACAGCAATGTCAAATCAAACAAATATCACAATATGGTGTTTATTTTCGCACATTGAAAACCCAGAAATAAAAAATGTGTTTCATGTGAAATCAAAAATAAGTAAAATTTTTCTTCATTGCCCTGAGGTTTTGTAGTTACAATAAGTTTTTTTAAGTTGTCAAATTCCACGTGTTAATAACGATTTTTTTTTCTGTTACAGGTACTTGCAGCGAAAAACTCAAGCAAGCCATTGTGATTGGTAAGTTTCAGAATATAAGAAGTTCTAAGTATCACAGCTGTAAGCAATTTAATCTGTGCAATTATAACATGTTAATAATTGAAATTATTTTTATAAAAATATGGCAATTGGGCTGATTCAGTAACCTTCAGGGATTAACCATATCACGCCAAAACTGTTGTACGTATTTCAACCATCCGAGAATTATCATCGAATACTTTACTTGACTACCTAAAAAGACGGCTATGACTTTTTTTCGAAATAAGTTGCAAGCATACCTTCCTGTGGATATATAAAAAAAAACATATAATCAAGCAGAGCAGTATGTTACACACTCAATACCCTCTCAACAAAACCCTATGCAGTTAAAAACCCCCGATCTAGCGGCCATTACGGCTATCGGCCATCCGAGAATTATCATCAAATACTCTTTACTCGACTACCCAAAAAGAGGGTTACGACTTTTTTACCAAAGAAGTAGCAAACACCTTTCTGTAGATACATAAAAACAAAAAAAAACTATTTAATCAAGTAGAGCAGTCTGTTACACACTCTGTACCCTCTAAACAAAACCTTATGCAGTTAAAAACCTTCAATCTTGTGTCCATTACGGCTATCCGCCATCTGAGAATTATCATCAAATACTCTTTACTCGACTACGCAAAAACAGGGTTATGACTTTCTTCGCAAGAAGTTGCAAGCACCCTCCTGTAGATACATATTTTTTTTTTCTATTTAATCAAGTAGAGCAGTCTGTTACACACTCAGTACCCTCTAAACAAAACCTTATTCAGTTAAAAACCTTTAATCTTGCGTCCATTACGGCTATCGGCCATCTGAGAATTATCATCAAATGCTCTTTACTCGACTACGCGAAAACAGGGTTATGACTTTCTTCGAAAGAAGCTGCAAGCACCCTCCTGTAGATACATAAAACATATTTTTTTCTATTTAATCAAGTGGATCAGTCTGCTACAAACTCAGTACCCTCTAAACAAAACCCTATGCAGTTATAAACCCTCAATCTTGCGTCCATTACGGCTATCGGCCGTCCGAAAATTATCATCAAATAATCTTTACTCGACTACCCAAAAAGAAGTTTATGACTTTTTTCGAAAGAAGTAGCAAGCAACTTTCCTGTAGATTCATAATATTTTTTTTCTATTTAATCAAGTAGAGCAGTCTGTTACAAACTCAGTACCATCTAAACAAAACCCTATGCAGTGAAAAGCCCTCAATCTTGCGGCCATTACAGCTATCGGCCATACGAGAATTATCATGAAATACTCTTTACTTGACTACCTAAAAATTATGTTATGACTTTTTTCGAAAGAAGTAGCAAGCAACTTCCTGTAAATACATTAAACATTTTTTTTTTTCTATTTAATCAAGTAGAGCAGTCTGTTACACACTCAGTACCCTCTAAACAAAACCCTATGCAGTTAAAAACCCCCGATCTTGCGGCCATTACGGCTATCTCTTCCGCACCGTAATAACGGACGTGCCCGTGCATAAACGCGCAAACTTTGGGAACCGGGCGCTAAAAACTTTATATCGTATTAAAATCGTAAAACGTCAACATATTAAGATAAAATTATGGATTTAAACGTTAACGCCGAATCCCTTTGTTAAATTTTAATAACCATTGAAAGTCATAATCTAATGTTAGTAATAAAATCATCTATAGGTACTATTAAGTAAAAAGTTGTAAAAATTAAATGTCTGTACATCCTTACATCGTCATCCTTACCCTTGCTATATTATAAACGTGAAAGTATGTATGTACTGTGGGAGTGTAGTCGATTAATACAACAGTGGTAGAGCTTTACTTATTTATTCTTCAAGATCCAAATCGGTAATGAATATTTTAACATTATGACATTACAAACAGAGACAGAAAATATTCTTTATTCGAATTGCTCATTCGAATCTATTATTTAAAATAACGGCCAGTGTATGAAAAAGGTGTCCATCTATACACGAGCCACCTCACAATACGTTCCACATAATCTCAAAAACTACTGTAGGAAATTTTATGAAACTTTCCAGTTATTTTTCTTATATATGAGAATAGGACATAGGCTCTTGGATAGGGATGTATGTCAAATTTCATCCCTTTTAGGGACGAAAAAGGGGATAAAAATTTGTATGGGCAGTTAATATTTTTTTACGCTACGAACTTGAAATCTTGGTAATATGCTTCACATTTAAATTAGTAAAATATCGAGTTTTGGGGAAAGATATATAAGCTACTATTTATCCCGGAAACATACGTTTTATCCGCGATAAACGAATCTAAGGTGGATAAAGTTGCGGACGGCCACTAGTTTAAGATATTTTCAAAAAAATAAGTGATACGGAATACGGACTATTTGAAGGTCACTAAAGTGGAAAATATATATATATATATTTTATGTTTGGATTATGTGTCGTTGTGGCTTCATCACGCCAAATCGGCTGAACATATTTCAAAAAATTTTGGTATACGGGTAGCTGGGTATCTCCAGATGGCTATAGGATGATTTTTACCCGACTATGCTAGAAAAGGGGGGGTTATGAGTTTTTCTCCAACGTGAATCAAGTTGCGGGCGACTTCTTTTTTTTAAACGTTAACGCCGAATCCCTTTGTTTCCCATAATTATTTAAAGTCATAATCTAATGTAGTCATAAAATCGTTTGGCATAATTCTGAAATCGTTAAATTTTGAGGACCTTCAAAAAGGTTACTTGTAGAACTCATTAAGTCAAGTTAGCTCTGATGTAACAATACTGAAAAGTTGAGAGCCCTTCTTATCAAGAAACACGCATGCAGCAGTTTAAATTCCACTTGTTATCACCAAATTGTTACCACTTACCAAGTGATAACATCTGGGAATTATCTTCCCATCTTTTACCAGTGGTAACTACTTGGATTCCCAACTACTACCACCAACACCAATGGCACCAATGATAAGCGGAACAGTTGGGAATTTTATTCCCAATCGTTACCACCTGGTAACAGATGGGGAAAAAATCCCAGCTGTTACCACTGCTAACAAGTTGGTGGTGACGGTGGGAATAATCCGTGCAGCCAAATATTCATGCAATTTTTGATTAATAGAAAAAAAAAATAGTTTAATAAGGTTTTATTTTTTTATGAATTGTGTTTTTAAAAATTAATAGTAATAATACTTTATATAGTAATGTACGGTGAATAATATTAACAAATCAACAATAATGAGAAGATCCTTGTGTCTTCAGTGAGATTTTGGTGAAAAATCCATATCCATACTAATATTATAAATGCGAAAGTGTGTCTGTCTGTCTGTCTGTCTGTTACCTCTTCACGCTTAAACCGCTGAACCGATTTGGATGAAATTTGGTATGAAGATAGTTTGAGTCCCGGGGAAGGACATAGGCTACTTTTTATCCCGGAAAAATGCCCTTATACGCGATAAACGAATATAAGGCGGACGAAGTCGCGGGCAGAAGCTAGTATGTTATAAATTAGAACAATTTACATACCTATGTATTTGTATCACACACCTAGTATAACTACTCAAATTTTATCAATAAAAATCTTGTGGTTTTTTAGTAAATGCCTGTGACATACTGAAGAACGGACGGATGGACATGACAAAACTATAAGGGTGCCATTTTTTCAAAAAGATATGTCTGAAAGAGATCGCTGTTTAGCGATAAGACCGCCTGTTGTTTAACTCTCCTTGAATGTATTGTTTTATGTACTCTATTTTGTGTGGTGTACAATAAAGAGTTATTGTATTGTATTGTATGTATTTCCTACATGGTTTATTATATTTACTGCGAAAACATGTCGTGTAAATAACACAATCGTTTGAATACAAAATTGATGATCGATCAATCTTTGGCGTCAATACACCGCCCATTTTCGGTTATTATCAATTTGTCCTTTTATGACTGATAGCTTCACTTGCTTCAATATTATCGTAACGATTCTTAGACTTTTTAATAATACTAGATGGCACCCGCAACTTCATTCGCGGAGGGGAAAAAGTAATAAGCCCTCTTTTTGTCGGGTAAAAAGTATTCTATAACCATCTAGAGATACCCAGCTATCCGTGTACCAAAAAATTTTGAAATCTGCTTAGCCGATTTGGCGTGATGAAGCCACAACGACACATACAAACATACAAAAAATCCAAAAAAAATATTTTTCGTTTTAGTGACCTCAAAATAGTCCATAAAAATCATTTTTTTGGAAATATCATCAATGTACAGACATTTCATTTTTACAACTAGATATAGTTATGAAAGGGATGGATTTGCACATTCCCAAACTTTTTTTTTTGTACTGTGGATAAATTGTTTTGTAAAGAAAACGTTAAAATGGCGGACCTTTGTAGAATAATATCGTTTAACTGTCGGTCATTCAAGCGCTCGATCGAGGACATTAGGTCGCTGTGTGATAAGGCTGACATTATACTGTTACAGGAAACTTGGTTGTTAAACTGTGATCTTGGTTTGTTAGGTACTGTAAATAATGACTTCGGGTGGACCGGGAAATCGGGAGTAGACGAGTCGCAGGGCCTGCTCAAAGGTAGGCCCTATGGGGGAGTTGGTATACTGTGGAGGTCTAACGTATTTCAGTCTGTTAATGTCATTGAATGTAATAGTGACAGGATTGCGGTGGTTAGAATAAATACGGGTGATAAAACATTTTTGGTATGCTCTATTTATATGCCGACAGACTGTAGCGAAAATCTACCTTTGTTTACACAATGTCTAAGTGAGTTATTGTTAACCATTGCAGAAAATAGTGACGTGCAAGCAGTCTATATGCTTGGTGATTTGAATGCTCATATTAATGAACCTTTTTATCACGAGATGATGGAGTTTTGCTCGGAGCAATTATGGTTATGTGCGGATGTTGAGAAACTTGGCGCGGACTCTAACACATATACGTATGTTAGTGATGTGTATGGGTGTCGGAGATGGTTAGACCACTGTATTACTACGAAATGTGCTTGGGACACAATATGTAATGTCTCGGTATTACATGATATATATTGGTCTGACCATTTTCCCATCCTTATTGAATGTAACATTGATCTAATAAAATCTGTAGTAAATGAAACCTGTAATAATAATATTCGGGAGGGAGTTGTGTGGGGAGTCAGGCAGCCCGAGCAAATAAATAAGTATAGAGATATTTGCCATGACAGTTTGAAAGGCGTTGATTTTCCGGACACTCTTAGATCTTGTTGTGATGGTTTTTGTTCTAATAAGGATCATTTTGTAATACTTGATGAAATGTACAACAAAATAGTAAATATTCTGGCTGAAGCCTCAGTTCTATCCTCCAAGTGTAGGCCGAAGAGAAAGGGCGGTTGCATTGCAGGATGGAACAAGCATGTAGCCGATGTACATAAAGATGCTAGGCTATGTTATCAATTGTGGGAGCTGGCTGGTAAACCATGGCGTGGTAATGTATATGAGCGCATGCAAAACTCGAAAAAGGTCTTCAAGTCGAAGTTGAAGTGGTGCCAAGATCGCCAGGAACAGTTAAAAATGGATAAGCTTGCGCTGGCCCACTACAATAAAAGATTTGGAGACTTTTGGAAGGGTACCAAGCGTATTAATACGAAGCCTGGTCTGCCAGCTTGCGTTGAGGATAAATCCGATCTAGCGGAAATAGCTGAATTGTTTAAGGGTCATTTTAATGTTACACCTTTGATTAACAGCGTACAGAATGGGCCTATGTTAGATGCTGAGACCGGCAGCGACAAACGCGAAATCTATTTCAATGCGAAACAGGTCGAATTAGCTATCAGCAAGATGCAGAGAGGTAAGTCGCCTGGTCATGACGGTCTCAGCATCGAGCACTATAAATGTGCTGGAACCCATGTGTATCGTGTGCTCGCGCTATTTTTTAACCTCTGTGTTTGTCACTCCTACCTGCCTAGTGCACTCATGAAAACGATAGTAGTGCCGGTTGTAAAAAATAAAACAGGTGATTTGTCTGACAAGACCAACTATAGGCCCATCTCGCTTGCAACAACTACCGCTAAGATCCTGGATAGTTTGTTGGACTCCATTCTAACCAGGCACCTGAAGATACATGATGCGCAGTTTGGGTTTAGGCCCGGGCTGTCTACTGAGAGCGCCATTCTCTGCCTAAAACATACGGTGGGCTATTACACACAGAGAAGGACGCCAGTGTATGCCTGTTTCCTAGACCTCTCGAAGGCCTTTGATAGAGTTGATTATAACATACTGTGGCGTAAACTTAGTGAAACAGGCATACCGGGTGAGTGTGTTAATATCTTCAGGTACTGGTATTCTAATCAGGTTAACCAGGTGAGATGGGCTAACGGTTGGTCCAACGAGTACAAATTGGAGTGCGGTGTGAGGCAGGGGGGAATTACGTCACCCAAGCTTTTTAATTTATACATCAACGAGCTGATTGGAAGACTGAGCGGGATGCATGCTGGATGTTATGTGGGCGGTACATGCATAAATAACATCAGCTATGCTGATGATATGGTCCTGCTCAGTCCTTCAGTTAGCGCGCTTGAACAACTGCTCACAACTTGTGAAACGTATGCTCTGTCTCATGGCCTCCAATATAACGCGAGAAAGAGCGAGGTCATGGTGTTTAAGGCAGGTAGGATCAAGCCGTACTATGTGCCTCCCATATTGTTGAATGGAACTGAATTGGAATGTGTTAGTAAGGTGAAATATCTGGGTCACGTATTGACGGAATCTCTTAATGACGATTCTGACATTGAGAGGGAGCGGAGGGCGTTAGCGGTTCGGAGTAACATGTTGATCCGTAGGTTTGCTCGATGTTCCACCGAAGTAAAGGTAACATTATTTAAGGCATACTGCCAGTCTTTCTACTCGAGCAGCCTATGGATCAAGTATACGAAACGGGCCTATAACGTCCTCCGTGTACAATACAATAATGCATTTAGGATGTTGTTGGGGCTGTCTAGTAGGTGTAGCGCATCTGGTATGTTTGCGGAGGCCCGCACAGACGGCTTTCATGCCATCATAAGAAAAAAGATTGCCTCGCTATTATCTAGGGTTAGACAAAGCCCTAACAGCATCCTGAATGCATTAGCGACAAGGTATGATTGTCCCATATTGCATTTTTGGGTAAGACAAACCAAAGGTGTTGCAGAATTTGTATTGTAGTGTAAATTAGTACCTACCTAACTACTTAATCTTAATTTTAAGAAATAATATAGTTATAAGTCAACGTTACTAACCAGCTATGGATGATTTTTTCCGAAATAAAGAATTTATTATTATTATTATTAAAAGTGTTTATTAAGCATTACTTTTGTTTTTTTTCTGTTATTTAAGATGTCTTTAAGAATTAGATTATTTCCGAAAATATTCACATATTCACATAACCGAAAAAGTTTTTAATGTTTTAAAATGAACTGTAAATGCCACACGTATGGTATACATTTGCTGAAAAAAAAGTTTCTGTTGCATGTATGGAGTGCTTCCCTAGAAATATTTATTTTTATTATTTAACTACCAAACTAAGAAGCGGCATATACAAATTAAGTATCACATCAATATATGTATATACCTTGTAGTTTTTGAGTAAAATGCCTGTAACGGACGGACGGACATGACGAAACTATAAGGGTTCCGTTTCTGCCATTTTGGCTACAGTACCCTAAAAACGCAATCACAAATAAATATATTAAAAAAAAAAAAAACGCTAAATGTTCTGACTTGGTCTAAAAGACTACTGCTGTCGAAAAAACCGAGGGCTTACGAGGATATCTATACTATTATAAAGTTGTAAAAATGAAATGTCTGTACATTAAAGATATTTTCAAAATAATGATTATAACAGACTATTTGGAGGTCACTGAAACTATTTTTTTTTTTTGATTTTTGAATGTTTGTATGTTCGTATGTGTCGTTGTGGCTTCATCACGTCAAATCGGCTAAACAGGTTTCAACTATTTTTGGTACATTGGTAGCTGGGTATCTCCAGATAGTTATAGGATACTTTTTACCCGACTACGCTAAAGAAAACAAGAAAGGTTTATGACTTTTTCTCCTCCGCGAACAAAGTTAAGCATATTATACTTATTTATTTTCATTTTGGACGAGTTTATTTTGTGAAATTCTTTGAGCCCAATGTGCCTAAAATATGTACCGGAAGTCTGCATTATATATGCGTGATTACATGGGTAACATATACGGAACAAGTTGGCTGCTAATTATTATTCCCGACCGAGCTTCCCACGTCATAAAAGATGGCGGAACTACCACAAGCTCTCAGGCGCTTTTACAATTTGAGATGCCCAAAAATAGACCTGGTTTTTTTCCGTTAAGAGGGTTTATACCCGCTTAACTGGCAACGTCGCATATTTTTTGGTTTTCTTTGATTATTTTGAGACATATGAATGTAACTTGAACATGTTTTCAATACATTCATTAGGTTTTCGGTAGTTAAGCTGGCACAATTCAAAATTTCATGTTAATTGCCACAAGTAAGGCTCTAAAAATGAATTCATGTCTATATCTTGTTTTGTAATTAAATGAAGGCAAAAGCGGGTGATAGGTGAATTAAACGCAACATGATTTCTAAAGATGTAGGGTATGAATTGAACATACCTTTAAGTTTCATTCAAGTACCATAAAATAATGTAGCAAAATGAAAAAATATGCGACGTTGCCAGTGAAGCAGGTATAAACGCTCTTAAAATAGGCAATTTTAACACCCATCTATACTATTATAATGTTATCTGTACATTAAATACATTAAATATTTATATATAGTAACGGAGTATTTAGAGGCCACTGATATTGATTTAGTAACGTGCAAATAGCCCATTAACAGTTTTAAATTTTTTTCATTTCTATGAAACACACATATTTGTGTTTCTGTATTTTATTATGTGGGAAAATTAACACCACCTTTACTATCTATTGTGAAATAGATAGAGTATTCAAGTCAAAACGCGAAGAAAAATACGATTGCTCTCACACGTGGTCACACCAGGACTCGAACCCGGTACCTCTCGATTACGCGTCGAGCGTGTCAAACCCTCCACTAGCGAGCGCTGTGCAAAGTGGAGGGGTTGACATGCTATTTTTCTTTGCACTTTGACTTGTATTGTATCTATGTTATAATAACATTTTTATGTTGAAACATTTGATTTTTACAATTTTAAATTGGTAAAGATATAACAATTTTAATTTCTCTCGCTCCCTCTCACGTTTTGCACCATTTTAAACCGTCCCGTTTACGGCGTAATGGTGATTAGGGTTCCGTACCAAATAGGCTAAATGAAAATGATATGACGTGACACGGCTACAGCGACAATGAGTTTTTATGAGTTTGTTTCGAACATTGTTTTTGCGTTTCCACGTAAGTCCCATAAGATTAGTATGGATAAAGTTGTAAAAATGAAATATCTGTACAATTGGAGATAATTAAAAAAAAAACTATTGTAACGGACTATTTGGGGGTAACTGAAGCGATTATTTTTTTAATTTTTGTACGTTTGTATAAGTCATTGTCGCTTCATCACACCAAATCGACTGAACGGATTTCAACTATTTTTGGTACACCGGTAGCTGGGTATCCACAGATGGTTAAAGGATATACTTTCTTACGATTACGCTGAAGACAAAATTGGAAGTAATTACTTTTTCTCCTCCGCAAACGAAGTTTTGGAAACCTTCTAGTACTTTAGAAAATTCGTAGCTATTTAAAACACAGCCTGAAATAAAACATATCCCGTGTTCAAAGTTCGAGGCTCTCAAGCTATTTCCGTAGTCTGATATTCGGTTTTCGAATGTAGGTCGCTCTATATTTACTAAGACCTCTACGAAAATAGTGAATGAATTCGAAACTTGCGATTCTAAACTTTTCCGAAATCAGATTTCTAGTTACTGTAGCTATACCACAGAATCAACGCAGAGCTGCAATTTTTTTTTAGTCAAATGCTTTCGGGGGTAATGGGTCGCCTTGCCCATGTCTGTACGAAATAGGATCGACGGCCTTCAACTCAAGGACTACTGTTGGCAGATTCTCTAGTGTTGGGGCATTTCAACACAACTGAGAACCTTAGAACTTTCTCGGACATGTGGGTTGGCAGCTACCTTACAGTAGCGTGGGGTCGTGGGGTCCATATAAGCCGATTCCCTCCGGGTTGCACACGGAAAGGCTTATAACCACCTATTTCTTTAACTTCCCTTGTAATTTTCCTGACGCCCCGCCTACGAAAAACACTGCTAACGCAGAAGACGAGATGTGAAGTATTATATCATACCAAAATTCGGCTCCTTAGCATTGCCAGTGCCAGAAGTATCCAAAGAATGGCACCACGTACCCGACATTCTTGTATACCGCTGTTGCATATAAGATGAAGCTATAATTTTCTATAGGGAAGCTCGTCTGTTCATTTGCTGCACCAGTCTTAACCTTTGTCTGGAAGAAATCGCTTTTAGGCTATAATACCGTCTATTCTTTACTGCTATAATAATTTTATGTGATATCTGTGATAGGTATTTATCCTGGCTATTATTATTGTTGAAACATTGGACTATACTAATATACATGCGTGCTTTTTGGTCTATCTAATGCCAGCCATTTCCCAATATTAGCTAAAAGCTTGCATAATCGGTTAATTGGGCCTAGTTACGGCTAGCCATCCCAGAGCTGTCCCTCTTTACAAATTTGTGCCACTTAGAGTGTTTGCCTTGTCTGGGTTAGGCTTCGTTCCTGGCTAGGTATCAACCTACATATGACTAGTGCCCCTTAATAAGAGAATCTTTCTAGCGCTTTCATTTCGGTGACTTTACTTAGGCATATACAGTCAAAGTTTTTTTTCATTCTTCATGCGTTAATGCTAATAGATTCACGTTGGTATTTTTTATTTACCTTTGCAGAGATGTGATTAAGTTATGTCATCACTACCCCCTAGCACTGATTACCTGTTCTTTCTGGGTACAATTTTGATCATGATGCAAATTTTGCCAAGTCTACGAGCGACTGACCTGTGTAACCGCTGTGACATGACAGGGAAACTATATCAGAGTGGCTACTACGAAGTTCTAAGTTCATATGTCGCCGTCTAACTCACTCAAATAGAGTTTTACTTGAGAGTGAGAGTAACGGCGCAAAACAAACTTCGAATTTCGAACATCGTTTCGTATCGTCATTTCGTAGTCCGGATTATAATTACACACACACAGTTATCTTGCGATGTTGTCTCGTCCGTATAAGTTTCAATTAAATGCGCAAATATTTAAATGTACTCAAGTAAGATTATAAGTATGTTACGTTATGATTTGGGCGGGCTTGTACCAAAATTTTAGCCTAGAGTTAAGACTTTACCTAGAGTTAATCTGACAGTTCTGGTATAAATCTGACAGGAATTAAAATCTAACTGGGAGTTAAATTGGTTAACTCTGGACTGCGCAAGTGGCCCTTAAGAACCTCCTTGATCTTTGGGCGGGTAAAAGACTGATTTGCTATAAAATGGTGACAGCTAAGATTGAATTGGGGACCTTAGGATCACTAGTCAACCCTAGCCACTCTAAGCTATCATCGTTCTGTACATATCCGTTAACAAATTAATCTGCTCGTTTTGCATAATGAATCCCTCTTTACTAGCAAAACAGCGCAGCTTCAGCGTACATTTTTAATTAACATAACTAAAAAATCATTTAAAGGGGTTCGTACATCCCTCTCTATATAAACATTTGTATGTATCCATTGTATGTGGGGAGGGGTGGCAGGTAAGGGAATTTCATTACAAGTCCGAGGCTTGGCTTAAGTAACGTTAATCTAAGGTTATGAAGGCGGTTAGACGAGCCTCTGCGTTGATAAATTGGTCGGTTGAGATATTAGCTTTGAGCGTGGTTGAATTCCTCTAATTTTTAGTGTTATTTAACTAATTGTCATAAGTACAATTGCGTTATTAAATTAAATATATTTATAAATATTACTGGACAATTTTTACACAAATCGAACTAGTCCCATGGTGGTTTGGGTACTAGACGACGATACATTTCATAGATATATTACTTATATACATAGGAAACATTCAATACTTAGGAACAAACATTTATCCTCATCACACAAATATTTGCTCTTACCGGGATTTTAACCCAGGACTTGAGCTTCGCAGGCAACGTTACTCCCACTGAGCTAAACCGTGATAAACGATAGCTTTGCTCGGCTAAAAACAATTGAAATATTCCTTTAGATATGAGCTTATCTAGATTCTACAAATAGAAACGTTGAGGGTAATTGTTTTTTTTCTAAGACCTCAGGGTACAATCTAAAAGTACTCAGGCTCGTACAGTCCGTTTCTTAAAATGTCAGTTCTTCAAAATAGCCTTCTTTCAGTATGTATTGTATAATGCTGGATAGCATTTGCTATTTGTTTCTTATGATGGCACTTTCCTAAAATACTCGCTTCCTATTATGTCCACCTTCAATAATCCCATCATCCAACCAAATTAAAAACAATAGGACCGATCCGAAGGTAGTAAGTGAAAGTTAAACACGTAGCTGTTCCGCCATTGTCACAATGGCAATAAGGACTAAAAAGGTACGTGTTTCAGTTTCCTTCGGCCTTTAGAATAAAATCGAGCCACACTTACTATACTCTGATTTTTAATTCAAGACCAAAATTTAACGTCAACGGGCGCAGTTTTGCTGTGATCACTGCATACTGGTTTAAGTGAGTAAATTTAAATTTATATTTCCCGTCTAAATAAAACTATCCAATATTTGTAAATGCTGTGCACATCTGTTATTGAGGTGCGGGCTAGAAGTGCTCCTAGTTTTTACTGTAAATTAAATGTAAAGCATTGTACTTTGTTGGGTGTCGAATAAATAAATAAATATATAAAGTGTCAGTATTTTTATCAATAAAACTTACCCTAATATTACTTGTTGTTATGAAATAATGTTTATTTGTTCAAATGAACAAGATGAGAACTGTCAGATTTAGGTCTTGAATTAAAAATCAAAGTTTATTTATTCTGCTGAATTGAGAAACGACACTTTAAGAATCATCATTAAGAAATGCAATCGGTTAACCGATTTGTATGAAATAACCATCGGTTTCGGTTAAAACCCGGTTTTTTCCCATACTAAATAACCGATTGCATTCCCTAATCATCATACATCTTAGGAAACTAACAAGGTGGGAAGATGGCCCTTTTGAGAATCAGACAATTTAGGAAACAGACTGAATAACAAGTCATTATAAGTCAGTCATTTCCCTACATTATGTTTCCCTATATGTCTTGTTCCTACATTATCATGATAATGTAGGAAAAAGACCATTTAGAGAAACAGACATTTTCTGAAACAGACAGCTCCAGCCTGAGCCTCTTAAACTAGATTTCAAAATACAAAATAAGAAACTACTACTTACAGCAATTTGACCTCTAATTACGTCACTCAGTAAATCTTTCTTCAGCGTGTCCTGGATTCGCTAGAAAGAGATAAAGACGTTGCTTATCTCATTCTGACCAAGCTCTTAGAAAGATACTACATATATGAGAGTAAAGGTGAACCAACTAGTCTTCAATTCATAATACAAAATGTTATCTCCACTGTACAGATTGCACTATAAGAGTCTTGAATAAAGCAAAACAAACTCTCCCATTAGCAAACCAACGTTCAGGAATCATTTGCTGTTTCACAGTTAAACTGGAGTAATGCAAATACAGTGTTGGGAGGGAAAAGTGAGTCTGTGATTACACTCTTGGGTTTTATGACTGTGGTACTTGCGACAAGCGGCAGCAATTTCTTACGGGCGATAGCGATTTGGCATAAGAAATAGCGGGTTAGGTATGATGTAAGAACCTGACACGCAAAACAGAATTTCATTTCGGAATTTGAAAAATATATTATAACGGTTACGTTACTTATAGTTATCGATGACGTTAATGGTGAATCTTAGGTATGTCATTATCTTTGCATTGTCAATTAAATATGATAATTTAAGTAGGTATCAAAATTTTTAATAATAACGCAGATTTTTAGATGCTTACGCAGTAATTATTTGCAGTTTAACAGTAAAACCGGAGAAATGCGAATACAGAGGGAAAATTGAGTTTGTGATTACACTCTTGGATGACTATGGGTGGGGCTTGCGACATGTGGCAGCGATTTTTTTAAGGCGATAGTGGTTAGGCTTCAGCAATATCATTTAGGCACGATGTAAAACCCTGGAACTGAAACCCAGAATCTAGTTTTGGAATTTATAAAAATTGTATTACACAGTTACGGCATTAATAGTTCTCGATCACTTTGACAGACGATTCTATCACATTTTCTTTGACACCGCAAAAAAAACATGATAATTTATAGGTATATGAAAAATAATTTTCATCTTGACAATAACTAGAATGTTAGGCATTATTTAATGTATCACAGTTTTACTGGAGTAATGCAAATACTGTGTAAGGAAGGTCACTATCCCATGTAATGGTAAACAAAATAACTAAACATTCTCGTTGTCTACGATTATACTCTTGGGCTTTAAGACTTGGGACGAGCGCCAGAGGGTATTAGAGGCAATAGCGTTTGGCGCAAGAGATAGGGGGCTAATATGTGAAGTGCAGATAACGCGCTACATCCGATCCCATTTCGCAAATTCAAATGTATTTGTCGTGGTTGTGACGCTAATAGATGGCCATCATGACGTGACCTGCAAACTGATCCACGATAAAAAAAAAACTCTAAAGAACATGGGAAAAAACAGTTTTATGTGTCATAAGTTATAAAAATAACATAAAAACGCGACCGCCTGTGCTTCGCGCTGGCACTCATCCGACTGTCATTTAACTTTTGGTAGTTTATACGCTAATGCGTACACTAATGTATATAATTCATCATGTGATGCATCATAGCGACATAGCACCGCGTTAAAATGTAACAATAATAATAATGGGCCTTGTCATCTATTACAGATGATTTAAGCAGCATCGCGATCGCGACAGCATTTGCGCTCGTGAGTTAATAGTCCTATTTGAGACTGAACCCCTCGGCCACATTCACGACAGGTATATGCACATGCACCACCAGGTGGACGGGGGTTGGCGGCCCGCTCGTGACGTCTGGTGCGTTTCTCCCTCAGTAACCCAAACCAAGTTTCGTCGTGCTTTGACTGGCCCTCGTAAACAAGGTGTTGCCATTTGTCACGATCCTCGGCCAGATCTTCCCATTGGTAACTAGGGATATTAAAAGCGACCATGTCGCGCTTGGTGCAGTCTTTGAAGCGCAACATGGGTCGGCCTATGGGTATCTTTGCCCCTGCGACCTCTCCTAACAGAATGAGTGTGCTCCATGCGGTGCACGTGGCCTAGCCATCTCAGCCTCCGCTGCTTGAGCATGGCTGTGATACTGGGTAGCTGAGCTGTGCCCAGGACAGATTTGTTTGTTATACGATTTACGATTATTATTATTTATTACGATTTGATAACATCATCTGATATGAGATATAATGTAATGATGTGACTTAATAAGCCATGTCAAACAGGGTTTATGGGTAAAATTATTATTTAACTAGCATTTACTGGAGGCATCGCTCGATTTACCAGGAATTAAGCTCCATAATAATCCATGATAATCGTCATTTAAATACGTTTTGACGGTTTAGACGTTATTGAGTAATAAAGATCCAAATACCTAAGCTTCTGACAACTAAAACAAAGGAAAGCATCGTATTCCGGACATTAGAACGAAAAATATAACTTTTAAGTTTTTTTTTCATATTTCGACCTATGTTCCTTGGGGAAAGTTGTTCAGTGTCATGTTCAAAATCATCTCGCTGCGGGAAAACAACCACAAAATTTTCACATTTTATATGAGATAGAGTAATCGCTGCCGCTTTTACATTGCGTCTGTACACCTCCGACCTACATCATCTGACAATGGATATGATCTTTTAACGCGGCGCTTTGTCTCTGTGATGCGCCTGATACACTAATGCGTATGTAGGATTTGGCAGTTTTTGGGGAATGTATACAAGTTGGCTCAATATGTATTGTTAAAGTTATATTAAATTATTATTTTACATTATAGGTTCAACGCGTTACAATTACTTTTTGTTTGTCACACGTTGGTAAAACACGTTGGTCTATACAGTAAAATATTAAATAAACTTTTAGACTCAAACTATTAGAGTAAAAATACATTGTTTATTTTTTTTTATACAGAAATCTATATAAAAAATTTAGACTTCAACAAAATACTCTTCATTGATAACGACCAATTTTGTCTTTATAGATATATTAATATTAAATGCAGAACCCAACAGAATCTGTACAATTGAATACTATTAAAATTAATCTTAATAACAACAGAAATGGTTTGTATAAAAAAATGTTACTGTTATTCTATACCAAAAACCGGTATTACAATTCTTTGTAAATATATTATGCGGTAAGTACCAAGGCGAGCTTAGTATATAAGCGTGAAAATCTTTCTTTACCATTTAAAGAACTCCCTAACCACAAAAGTTAAAAGATATTAACGGGAAGGACAAAAAAAGGATTTAGAAAAGTTTGCACCATCGACAATGGAAGACACTTAAATGTCGCCAGCGTGAAAAAAGTTTATTTTAACCCGACACCGTCTGCGAATTTCACCCACTTTCAGAAGATTTTTTGTAAGAATTTCATGTTATATATGCTTATTTGTTAGAAATATTGAAAGCGCTCCTTAATTTTGTACACAGAATGGTTTATTTAATATTATAAATCTTTCAAATCAACTTTAACTTCATTGCAGCATACCTTCTATCTTTTTAAGCTTGTAAATTTTATTTTTAAAAGAAAAGAGTTCTTATTTCTGATCTGCATGATAAAGATGGAAGGTTTGGGATGGATATTATTAAATGAGTGGTGTATTAAGTTATTTCTACTTATACCTATTATATTTTATTTACACGGTACACCCGAGATGCTGTAACTCGTAAAATCCTTTTGATCTTGACAATATTCTCCTTAAAGCATTTCTTGTCGACATTACAGTCTACCTTTGTATAAATTATTATGATGAAAATCTGTAGTACAGCATTAAACTTTTATTTTGTATGAACTTTTGATTTGATCAACAAAGACGTAAGTGTTAAAATAAAAACATAAAAAAATGCCAGAAACGTTTATTTTGTACTAAATAGATTTCAAACATTTAAGATTCTAGGCTAGTCAGTCCAAAAGAAAAACATTTCATCCCATGATTGGAATAAATGATATGGGCATTTTCATTTATTTATATAAATGAAAATGCCCACATACACATAAATAAAATAAAACATAATGTCGTTACAAAAGTGACATACTAAACGCCATTTAAATATAGTTTAAGTCTCTTCTAACCATACAATTTTAAATAAAAATGCCCATATACCAGAGACATTCCAAATTCCCAATACCTAATATCCATTAACGTGCGTACCTACAATATAACAACTATCTAGATATCATCAATAAATAATGCATTCAACTTTAACTCAACAATCGCAACCAATTTTACAAACAACGCGCTAAGAGATTGATACGAAAAATAAAACGTCACATAAAAAGTATGCCAAAAGTTTCAGAGCCACTGACCGTCCTACCGTGGAGCGCGGCTAACGCAACAACGCTACGCCATTGGTCTGTTACGTACGCGCCTATCACGATCACGCTGTCCGCCATCTTGAATAACGCAGCGCTTCAATCATTTGAACAAACTATTAACTTTTATAAACAGAGATTCCTTAAAAACACGATGTAAATACACAGCAAAATTCTCAAATTGAATTTTATTTTATGTTTTAAGCTTTTATTTTCGATATTAATCAATTTATAAAATGATTAGTGGTAAGGATTGTGAATATCTTTTCTTGAAGCGCTTGAAGTGCTGAATAGCGAGTGCAATTTCCTCCCTTCAGTATTTCTGCCAGTCATTCGCTCGACTCATTCAATCATTTACATCAGTGTGATTTTGGCGTTGTAACTACACGGACATATTTATGAACATTATTTACAAATTATTAGAACCGTTTTTCGACTACAAATTGAATAGAAAAGTAAATTCGCACTTTATTGTAACGTTTCTGATGTGTCTATGGTAACGATGGCGCGACGTTCTATTTTTAAATTGTATTCGGAGTTTCGCAAAAATGGCGGATAGTTGCGTGTTTTTTTGTAGTGCGTTCCTGTAAGCGTTTGAAATGACGCTTCAAGGAAAATATTGGTGAGTTATTTCAAGTTGTTACTAACTATACTATGATTTTCTTTACTAAAACATTAAATTAAGTTGTTTAAATACATTTATTGTTATAAAATATAACTATTTTGGATACTTTATTGTATTTGGTCCTGAAATTCCGCCCATAAAATCCACACTTCGACTGTATTAGGTAGAGTAACAATAATTTGTTATTTTTTTTTGGGACATGTGTCTTTTAAAACCGCAATATTTATGGTTGAGAATTTTTTTGCAACTAGGTATTACGTACCTTTCGCGGTTTCTTTAAGGTATAGGTATTCAGAATTGAGTTCATATAAAGATTATATTATAAGCCGCATATGTTCCGTATATTTGTGGTAATGCATTAAAGGTTTTTAGATGTCATTTTTTAATTGAATGTATTTAGATGACATTATCGGTTACTAACATCGTAAAGGCCGAATAATGCTCGACATGTTTCGATCCATTCCGAGGACCTTAGTCATGAAAGACGAGTGAACTCCGACGCCGCCCGTCTCGCACTACTCTGCTTTTTCGATGTGAGTAACCGCTAGTGTAATCTAAATATGTATGAGTTACACGGTAGTTTTCTAGCTAAAATATTTCGATGTAAGTACTTTTAGCTAAAAGTATCACGCACATCAAACTCACATATTTAAGTGTTCTGGGTTACTTTTCGGCAATTCGTCATATAGTGCTGACGAGACTTATGCTGTACGTAGATGTCCGTTATGGAGCGTCATATTTCTGGTGATTCCTTTTAAAATGTCCCACATTATAACTCCATATCACAACCACAGGTTAAACATAAGCGTAGTACACAGACAGGAAATGTATTTGTGAATAAGTATTTAACATTTTTCCTTGATTTTTCTGTACATCAGGCTGCACGGACGGTCCGTTACTAATAAATATGTAGAGTTGAGACTTGGTTGCATGCTGTCACGAGACATATCAAATTAATTGAGGCCATTTATGAAATTCTATCCCATTACAGAAGTTGACAATGACATACCAAGCAGAATCGTCTCTATGTATGTTATGGATAATTGGACGGACTGAGTCACTCATCATAGTCATCGTGCTATGGAGAGAAGATAAATAATTGTATACACACTAGATATATTAGATAACATAATATTTCATGATACTAGGCTATTTGAAGCACTCACACTTAGGTATACTAGCCCCGGTGCATACGTTTTCGTCTAGTCAAAGCAGTTTTCTTGGTTCAACAGATAAAAAGTCAATACCGTTTTACGCTAGTGTTATAATAGTTCATTCTTACACGAAATTAATCCATACTAACAAAATTCATATATAAGGATATCACTTTTATGAGCAGGTGTTTTTTTTCTTTTTGTAACTATTTTGGTTGCGAATTCAACAGGCGTAAAAAGAACCATTACTAGGACAAGCAACACGGGATAGCTAGGTCTAGGTATAAGCTGACAGTCCTGTTTCGAGCCCATGAGTCAAGAAGTGCACTTGGAGCCCACAATTTGACTTTGCTAATAATATTTAAAAGCCTTATAGAATTTCTATTAAACAATGAGAATAAACTACATTAAACATTGCTTTAGTGTTCCTAATACTTAGTCGTGTGATCCAAGCATGTAATAAATATCAAGATAAATGTGATATCTAGCTGTTCTAGACGAACTCTTCAGCATCGGGTCAGTAATGAACTATTCCTGACGCGTGCAAAATCTGGAGTAAGGAGCGTTTTAGCCGCCTGTTACCTTGTATTATGTCTGAAATTATGTCGGACAAAACGTTCTGTTTGAACTAGTTTTAAGTCCGGTACAAATTACAAAATGGCGTTTATTTGTGAGCTCACGCAATTTGCCTCTTATTAAGAAGTTTATAATCGTCGAAATTTCATATCTCAGTGGCGTTTTAAACGCTCCTGAGCTTTACCCATTGACTACACTGAAAACATTGCGTGGAGCGTAAATGTGTGCGCTTTCAGGCGTACATATGAATATAATTTTTTTTTTTGCTTTAGAGCTACACATACTGTAGGTACTACTATATATACAGATAAAGTGTGTCGCGACATAACTCGACATATAGCGGGACCCCACCCTGACCCTCGGATTATTAGCGTTCCCGCTTTGTGAGACATTCGAACTATGCCAAGCGCCCGTGTTGAGATTAAAACGTTTTTTTGTTGATTAAAATTATGTGTGTTTCATACATATACATACAATAGCTTCGCAAAATTTGGCGCTATATGAATTGCAAATAGCGCTCGTAATAAACCACTGAGACGGACCTTAAAATATTGCAGAGGCATGCGTAATGCCTTAGAATAAATTTTACTAACACAATATGCATCAATATTTCCGAAATAAATGCTTTCATTTCATTCATTTCATTTCACTGCCTCTAAATTTGCTAAAACCTAAACGATTGCGCTACACGCTAGGGAAAAACTCAAATTGGTATTCGTAGCGTAAAATGCCTTACTTCTAAATCAAAAACGACAATCTATAATCAAAAATGCTTTGAAATACCTTTAAATACTAATATGCTGGCCAAATAAGTTTAGTAATCTGACAAATTCATATTTAGGAAATTATTCGCGGATAAGTCTTGTTTATTCGCAAATAATTTCCAATACCCCGCAGTTTTAAACTAACTACACGCTTCGAAAATCAATACACATAACTTCATTATTCGAAATCGTTGGTCAAATAATTCCAAAAACATTCCACAAACAATCTACTTATGTTCTCCGCAAATCCAATGCACATAAGTCCTTTTTGCAAATGCTGACAGAATAATTCCAAAAGCACCTAAAAATATTAAATATTATACGCTTCGAGAAACCAATGCACTTAAGCCCTTTATCTGCCAATGCTCAGATTCAAAAACCAGCCAAACATCTGCGCTTGCGCCCCACAAGCCCCATTTCAATTAGGCCCATTCAGTTCCCAGGCCAGACGGTATTGTCCAAAACACCACGTGCGGGGCAGATGCGCGTGAGTTTTATTTTTAGCTAGGTTGCCCATGATTCTGTGGACACGACGAAATTCCATAGATGATTTTTTTTGACAGGTCATTATAACGGCTTTGCACGCGTGACAAAGATTTTTTGTTCATTCTTCGGGAACCAGGCGTTTTTCTACCACTAACGAGGGGTCTATGTTACTTTTCGGTCTATATTCTATGGCAATTTAAAAAATCACGTTTATTTATTTATTTCTTAAAATCTATTACACGGTATAACAGTATTAACTAAGGCACTGTGAAATTCAAATTAACTTACGCCATATACAACATAACATAATAATAGGGAATATGCATGATTTTTTATTTTTGCTTTATTAAAAGCTCATTCATGTAACAAACAGTACACAAAAATATTTTTTCGAATAACTATAAAAATAACCAAGATATAAGCCATCAAAGATTTCATTCTATCTCTTTCTAGCAAAACGGAATTTAATATGGAGTTTATATGGATGGTGTAGACTATGACGTAACAGTACATGTCGGACCTCTCTGTCAAATCGCCGTGTAATTAGCAGTTTAAAATGCCTATATCATGCGTATTTCTTGGCCGATTTTAATTTTAATTTCACTTTTTGAAATTGTTTTTACGGTATTTCATATTTGGTTAAGAAAAGCGATAAAAAAAATCATGCATGTACCCTATTAATAAAACTTACAAAGAAACCGAAGAACATCCGTTCCCTCACAAAACCTCAGATATTTCATCGCGCAACACACTCCATCTACTTGCAAACACCATCACACTCAAGGGGTGATGCGAGAAGAACATTCAGTAACTGCAATGCACGAAGTAAAGGCGTTTATCATTTACCTTGATAATGCATGAAGGCGGGTCAAACCGATGAACACAATTTTACATTTATACAGTGGTAAAAATGTATACAAACTGAAACAAACTGAAAAAAAATTAAAAATCTGGAATTAATTAAACTCGAAAATTCATGAGTGGAACATAAAAAAAATTAAAAGCTTTTCTGTTATTTTAGCTCACCTATCACTTCTAGTGATCAAATCAAAGTGTCATGTCAAAGTGGGTACTATAAATCTAGTGGTTTCAAATCCGTGCATAAGCTTTACCCTTTGGACACCAGCGACGCATATATCCGCACCACAGATTCAACGCTAGTGACCGATATATGCGTCAAGACATTTAGACCGACGCCCATTGACATACGCATGTTAGCGTGAAACTTAATGTCATGGCGTATTAGTGACACCTCTTTCATTTGTCATAAAAGGTTCCGAAACAAAGTAAAGATAATATCTATAGTAGCGTGCGGTCCATATAGGCACAAAGGCACTGCTTACCCTAAACGACTATGGGTTCATATAGGCACGGAGTAACTGCCTACGCATGTGATCAAAACATTTATAACTTATAATTTGCCCCCCTTGGCCAAAAACCCTGTGCGCGCTACTGAATATGTTATTGAATAGGGATGATGACTGTACTCAATTAATAATACAATTTTGATGCAAAATGGAACTTTTTATGATGCAAATCCTAAAAAAATTGAGTTCGATCGATACCTTACGTGTAGCTTGTTTTATGAGCCTTTAAAGTTATGTTGGAAAGTCCATTTTTAAAGTATGAAAATATTTAATAGTAATAATACCATTGGATAACCCATGAAATGTATGGTAACTTTTATTATGAAACCGTTCTGATAAACGCAAGTTTTAATATAGCTGCAGAACAAAGTTCTTAATGTCCCCATACAAGGTAGGCAGGTATGACGTCACACCTTCCTAGGATTTAGTATGGAGTGTTTTTGGGAAAGTCCAAAATTGTGATTCTAACGTTGTTGTATCTCGTGGAGTTTTTATGATATTGAAGTAGTTTTTTCACTATTTTTTGTATTATTGGAAGGTCGTTCTATAACATAGCACAGAAAAAAGTTGTCATCATCCCTATTATTGGTTAAATATAAATTTTATTATCACTTACAAAGTTGAAATATTATTAACACATTGTTTATAGTTAACACAGTATGTTAATATTATACACAACACTTGATAAGCCCCCACAAACCGGAAGCTAGTTAAGCATATATCGACGGCAAAAAGATGAAACGCACTAACCGCCAATGGATCCAGTTGGTGGTTACTACGATTCCGCTCTTTGCCGTCGGTATGTATGTTTCCATATAACTGAATCACAAAAAACTTATCAATTCTGAACTTCGTTGACCTAGCCGCATTCGTTTCCTTGAGTTAATGATATTGTTAAATTATACTTACATTGGAGTCATTTCAGCTTGTAATTAAAAAATCAATTATGAAGTTTACTGTTATATCCATAGTCAGTATGTAGGTACTAGATGGTCCTCGTAACTTTGTTACTGGAGAAGAAAAAACTTTAACAACGCTAAAATGATGATTGATTCTGTCTCTTCGTGACCAGCTATTGCTATACCTTTTTTTTCAAATTCGTCTACCATACTCCAATATAAGTACGTTGTCGGAAAGTTATGTTATGTTGGCTTAGATATCAACTCCCTTACATTTTACGAAGGTTGTAGTATTTTAAGTATAAATAATACCCGGAGTCTGAATATATGAACAATAAAATATATAGGTACAGTATTTATCCATTCAGTCACCATTATAGATATATACTGTTAAAAGAGACGTAAAAAAATCTTATTTAATTTAAAAGTTACACTACAATTGACAAACTGACATTTAAATTATTTTTATTCACTCGTTCAAATCTGGGACCATCTCACTAACCCCACAAACCCACGTCACTCTAGCCAGGACGGAAGCTGGCCCATTGTGAAAAAGTACCATACGCGCGCTTTACTGTGCTTACTTGGAACCATGTCGCCGCACATTTAATGTATTTGTATAGGACGTGTACTATACGTGAATAGATTTAAAACAAACTTATATTTGCTCTCACTGGCGCGCTGTCGTCTACTAGTTGATGTCGAGTTGATGTTCTTTCAGTTGTTAAGTTCGTAGTTACAATTTTCGCCACATGCACGAGATAAATTTGTGCGTTTGAATTTCGAATTGTCATTTTTATTTTTGCCGATATCTTTGGCACTGCTAGCGAACATTAGGCGTGTGTTAGAATGCAGGGTTCTTGCTTGAAATTTTGATGGTCCGCAAATATAATGTTGTATTCTTTAATAGAATTGTATTTAAACATCGGTTTGGACACGATACTTATATTGTACGTTTTCTATTATGATGTAATAGACGTAATTTGACCCACGATTTCGCCGCGTAATACAATTCGAATTTCAAAAAACCCTTCCTTAGCGCTCCTCTGCGTGTCTAAAAGAAAACATGCGTTTCAAATTTCATCGTCAAACCTCTAATGATAATATTCATGTTTCCTATTTTATGGGTTAACTTAAGTTTAACCTTCCAAAATTACACTATGTCTATTGAAAAATATCCCAACCAATTTTACAAATAATTTGCTCTTAATATGATCCCCCTCCTCTCATTTTTGCCTAGGACCGCGCCTGGATCGCTCTGTAATAGTAAGAGTATGTATGTCTCTGTAAGAGTAAGAGTATCTCCGTAGTTAGAGAAGAAACTTCTAGTCGATCTTACAATTTATTGTTCAATTCTTATCGGTAAATGAATTATTGTAAAAAATATATATTTTTGTGACAAGCTTTTATTGCCGACTGTACGTTTTTTTTAATATCCATCAACGAGACATCGTCAAAGTTATCGAGAGGATTCTAAAGATCCCAAACTCGGTACGGTAAACTATTATAAAGTTGAAAAAATTAAATGTCTGTATACATACATACATAATATGCACTGAAGATATAAAAAAATGTAACGGACTATTTTGAGGTGAATCGAATAATTTTTTTTTTATTCTTTTGTATATAAACTAGAAGGCGCCCGCAACTTCGTTCGCGGAAGAGGAAAGAATCATAACCCACTTTTTTGCTTCAGCATAGTCGGATAAAAAGTATCCTATAACCATCTGTGGATGCCGAGCTATCCGTGTACCAAAAATAGTTGACATCCGTTTAGCCGATTTAGCGCGAAGAAATGAAATGAAATGAAATGTTACTTTATTGCACGATTATGAAACATTCACATTGGTGAAGGTGTTCCAGTTTGTTGGAAGCACATAATCTACCCATTAGAGCATGCAATAGTGGGTTTGATTGACATATTTAATTTAACACGAGGCTGATACATCAATTATAATTATAATTTACATACGTTTGATTCCACCCATGTTTGTGAGTCTACTTAAAATTATTACCATTATTACGCTCATAATTATTATTTAAACTATCGATATATTATTTTTATGACAAAACTTATATTACTAAAATTATCATTTACAAATACTATGCAATGTCAGATTGGATTCAAAGTATTCCTTTAAATTATAAAAGCAGTTTTGGGCTAGTACTTTTTTTAAAGCCGTTTTAAATTTCCTATCACGCATATTTTTTATATAGTTAGGCAGGTGATTAAAAATCGATGAAGCCACCACGATACATACACACATACAAATAATCAAAAAAAATATTTTTCTATTTAGAGACCTCCAAATAATCTGTTGCTTTTTTTGCAAATATCTACAATGTACAAACATTTCATTTTTACAACTTTATAATAGTATAGATGAGAAGTTGAGCAGGGCCTCAACTCTGAAGCTTATATGTATATATACCTTATATACTTACATAATATGCCTACATAAGAATCTTTCACAAGACACAAAGGTACCTTAAGACCTCTCAAAGGCTGAGACCCTTAAACCAATCGATCAGTCTTTTCAAACCCGACGGTCCTTGGATATCGATTAGCACGTTCGAGACCTGGACAAAAGATGGGAGCTCAATTTAATCTCAGGCTATTTGTATTTAATAATGTATACACATCTAGTATACAAATACATACATGTGAATAGAATATAGATATATATTTACACCAGAAGGTGCCTGCAACTTTTTGAGCGGAGGAAAAGTCATAACCCTCTTTTTTGCTTCAGTGTATTTAGGTAAATAGTATCTTATAACCATCTGTAGATTACCATCTACTCGTGTGCAAAAAATGGTTGAAATCCATTCAGCCGTTTTCACATGATGAAGTCGCAAAGACACATACAAACATACACAAATTCAAACAAAAATATTTTAAAACTAAGTGACCCTCTCATCCATACCAATTATTGTTTTGAAAGTATCTTCAATGCAGTACAATACAATACAATAACTCTTTATTGCACACATCACAAAACAGAGTACAGAAAACAATACATTCAAGGAGAGGTAAACAACAGGCGGTCTTATCGCTAAACAGCGATCTCTTCCAGACAAACTTTGGGTAGTTGGGAGACTGAAAAAAAATTGTACGTATAAGTAGGTGGCGCAAAGCAGTTGAATGTTCAGACATGTGTTTTGAAACTTTATAATAGTACCAGAGTCTGCCCGCGACTTCGTCCGCCTTAAATTCGTGTATCGCGTATAAGGGTATTTTTCCGGGATAAACAGTAGCCTTTGTCCTTCCCCAGGACTCAAACTATCTCCGTACCAAAATTCAACCAAATCGGTTCAGCGGTTTAAGCGTGAAGAGGTAACAGACAGACAGACACTTTCGAATGTATAATATTGGTATGGGTAGTCATTCATTTTCTTAATTTTTTTGTATTTTTGTGTGTCGTTGTGGCTTCATCACGCCGAGTCGGCTAAACGGATTGCAACAAGTTTTGGCACACGGGTTAGCTGGGTATCAACAGATGGTTATAAGATACTTTTTACCCAACAACGCTGACAAAAAAAAGGGGTTATGACTTTTTCTCCTTCGCGAATCCTATAAGTATTGACTTCATACGGTCACATCTATACTATTATATAATTGTAAAAATGAAATGTCTGTACATTGAAGATATTTTCAAAAAAATGATTGTTATGGACTATTTGGAGGTCATTAAAAAATATGTGTGTATGTTTGTACTAGTAGGCGCCCGCAACTTCGTTCGCGGAGGAGAAAAAGTAATAACCCTTTATTTTTGCTTCAGCGTAGTTGGGTAAAAAGTATCTTATAACCATCTGGAGATACCCAGCTACCCGTGTACCAAAAATAGTTGAAATCCGTTTAGCCGATTTAGCGTGATGAAGCCACAACGACACACACAAACATACATGAAATCCATAAAAGATATTTTTTCGTTTTAGTGACCTCCAAATAGTCCATAACAACCATTTTTTTTTAAACATCTTCAATGTACAGACATTTCATTTCTACAACTCTAATAGTATAGATTTTTCGGAATTTTCAAAAAACGAACCTAACCCGAATTTTCAAAAAACGAATTTAACTATATCTATACACTATTATAAAGTTGTGAAATTGAAATGGTCTTGAAATTTTCTGGTAAAATTATGCGGCGATCACGTTGTATGTATTGTATAGTCTAGTACCCAAAATAATACGCTATCCTCTTATGTCATAGAGACTTGCGTATCGATCGCTGGACGGGTGAGGAGATTGTAGTGTTTACGCTTTTTATATATCTTTGGTAGGTCTCACCATCACCTACAAGTCTAGCGAGATACAGTCAGTTGCAAAATATCTAACAAACGCATTCGACGACCGGTTAGGCTCAGCGGGAGTAACGTTGCCTACGAAGCTGAAGGTCCTGGGTTCAAATCCCGCTAAGGGCAAATATTTGTGTGATGAGCATGAATATTTGTTTCTGAGTCTTGGATGTTTTATATGTATATAAAATCGCGAGTTGGGAAATGAAACATTCGGCGAAAAGGCAGAGAACCGGTTGTAGCTGCTAATACTTACACCACCAGTCATCAGATGGGTGTGGTTGCTCCACTCCCCGAGACGGATTAAGACATTAGCTGACCACGTGTGGCTGTTCGCAGTGATATCCTAAAGTTACTAATGGGTTATCAATGAATAAATAAGCTTAAGGTGAGTCCACATTTGTGTCATTTGCCCGTATCAGATCATCGTCGCGTGGCATGATCGCGTGTCACGATCACGCGTTTGGATGTTGCGCCGATCCGATCGCTTGAAATCCATTTGCTACGCGTATCACACACTTATATCGGAAGAGTGCGGCATGATCGGCGCGCCGACAGTGAGCGTCCAAGCCTGCCACGGCACGGTGATCGGATACGAGGGAAATGATACAAGTGTGGACGCACCTTTAGCTAATGCAAGACAACAGCGCCGTCCGTTCATCATACGGGATACTGCCATTTTGAACCATATTAGACAAAATAAAGCTAGTGTGAGCGGTAAACGTAGCAGGTGTTACAACCATACAACCTCCATATTTTTCGCCATTTTGAAAAAAACCTAATATAAAAAAATCTATACAATCGAACCTATGTTTTAGCAGCAGGATAAAATAGGGCATTACGTCATGTCACCAGCATTTAAAAAAACAATAAGAGTAAATTTATGCCGTACGTTCTTACCCGGTGTCCGATCTTAGTCGAACTCACCTTAATTTTTTTTTAATTATGAATACAAACAAGTAATAAAATTAATAATTATGGTGGTCCCTATAACACACATTTTACACGTTACGATATCTGCCAAACTGCATAACAGTTTGTTGGCAGAAAACATAACATATTGGTTTTACGTACGTCGTATGACTCGCTTCTATAGCCGTTATATTCCGTAATTGGTTAACTATATTAATAAAGTCTGGGGTATGATGTAAATAGTTCCCAGCCATGTTGACTGGGGTGTGATGTAAATTAAAGTGGACTCCACTACGGCCTCACCCCGTCACCGATAATATCGAATTAATTTATTTTCTATATGTTTTACATTAATATTGATTACCCATAATGAAAGCGCTAATGGAGGGTGGAGAATCGCGAAGCTCGAGTGAATTTTCAATATTTTCACACAAACTACAATACATACAATACCATATATATAATGCAGACTAATAAAATTAAAAAAAGTGTTTCGTGGCCTTTCAAATAGTACGTACGTATCCCTTTTTTTAATATCTTCTATGTACAGACATTTCATCTTTAAGAATGTTATAATATCCATTGATGTGATTTCGAATGATTTTTAGTGCAGGCACGTGCAGGGTAATATTGATGATGTTACTTTTGATACTATAGATCAATTACAATATCAACATCAAATAGAGCTCTGTAAGGACATTAAGAGTCTCCAGTAATCTCGGCCGAATTTCACCTTTTCAAACTACGTGTTAGATTGTAACGAAACTTTGCATATACAATGTCATGAGGTATATCTAGGCCCAAAACTAGTTTATATGCCTGCAGTTTATAAAACAAACAAAATACAGCAAAAACAAGTTTTGTATGAAAAACTTAAATTCGCTGTATTTTTTTACTATGGTATCTGAAGCTACATAAACTAATTACAGGCCTGTATATACCTAAACTTATTCTTAGTACAAAGTTTCAGAGCAAACTAGCTAGTCGTTTGAAAATTAGAGCGTAACTACGTTTGTATGGAGAACCGAGCTTACTGGGGACTCTTAAGTGTCTATCATCTGAACATGGAATGCCTATAAGATGGTGAGCATTGACATGGCATTTGATATCATGAAATTATGAGTAAAATTTCCTAGTAACCCCAAATTCGACATTATCCCACTGCACCTATTAGATTTACACAAACACCCCACAATTATTGTTCAAATGAAAACATTGCATATTTTAACAATTGCGCATTTTTCTTATTGCTCAAATTAAACGGCTTTGGGGGAAAAGTAAAAATATATATATCCTGCTATTACTTATCCTAAATACAATGGCTAACAGGCTAGACTGTCCTCTGTTGTGGATCGGACTAAATCAGTTTAGTGTATTATTAAGGAACTAACATTAGACTAAGTAAATACTAATATTTTTAGTACCGCTATGATTTCTTTAAATAAATAAATGATTATTATTACTTACTGCCAAAAAATACTAAAAACTTTATTTCCCTTGTAAAATATGTAAAATGACACATATAAACCGAAAAGTGGTAAGTAAGCTGATACTCGTATTACACGCTTGCCTATAAGATGCTTACGTACTCAGAGAAATCTTTTAAGGCTACAACCTCGGTTCCGTGAGATTCTCAACAAAACCATTTGAATGTACAAAGAGACAATTTTGTGATCTAGGTCGAGAAGGTATTGGCTGGCCCCTTTGGAATGTTACAAGCCAAGAAAGTACCTCTTACAATCACGGAAGCCATTGAAAATCTGTATGTACTAGAGGGATCCGCAAATTCGACTGTTAGCATAACCTTCTTTTTTCCTTATCAAAGTCGGGTAAAAGTGTCCTATCATCAACCTTGCGTGCCCACAGGTGGCTACAATAAACACATACACATAGAATTATGGACGTTAAAGCAATTTTTCTATAATTTTAAGGGTTCCGTAGCCAAAATGGCAAAAACGGAACCCTTGAGGTGCGTCCACATTTGTATCATTTGCCCGTTTCAGATCATCGTCGCGTGGCATGATCGCGTGTCACGATCACGCGTTTGGACGTTGCGCCGATCCGATCGCTCGAAATCCATTTGCTACGCGTATCACACACTTATATCGGAAGAGTGCGGCATGATCGGCGCGCCGACAGGGAGCGTCCAAGTAGCGCGATACGCAGTCATGCCACGGCACGGTGATCGGATACGAACAAATGATACAAGTGTGGACGTACCTTTATAGTTTCGTCATGTCCATCCGTTCGTCCATATGTCGCAGGCATTTTACTCAAACACTACAAAATGTACATTGATTGTCTTGTAAGCTTGTCTTATATAAGCTGCTGCTTATTTTGATGGTTAAATAATAACATTAACAAAATCTAGGGGGGCCCCTTCATACATGTAACCGAAACTGACTTTTTTTAGCAGATATCAATGTGTGGCACATATTTAGACAGCTCTTTTAAAATCATTTTGAGGTTAATTTTTTATTTTATTTACTGTATTTTTTGGAGTTAATCGCCGAAAGTGGCATAAACGTAGGTGTCTTGTGTAAGCCACTACTTAGTTTGATAATTAAATAAATATAAATATATTTCTAGGGGGGGCACTCCATACATATAACCGAAACTGAAAAAAAAAAATCAGCCAATATCAATGTGTGGCACATCATTTGACAGATCTTCTAGAAACAGTTTGAGGTGTGTACAAAAAAAAATGATTTAGTGCCCCCTCTATTTTCTAAACGATTTGTCCAAAAAATATGAAAAAAATTACAAGATAAAACTTAATAAATACTTTCAACAAAAAATATGTTCAACATGATCGGGTATACCGCTTTTGAGTTATTGCCAAAAAAACTGCGCTTCTCAGCAAAAGGACTTAAGTGCTGTGAAGATATGCTCTTTTGCTAGTGTACTTTTTCATTTCGTATTTTTATCATCTCTAGTGCATTTTTTTCTATGAACGGCTGCAGAACCCTACATTGAGCATGGTCCGACATGCTCTTGGTCGGTTTTTTAAATAAAATATCTTTAATGTAAATACGGATTTGGGGTAAGAAGGGAACTATGGGAAAGACTAAACGTTTACCAAAAATGCTCTTAAAGGCGTTGAAATAAAGTTAACGTTTCGATCTTCCCCCTACTTCCAATTTACCCCAACGTACTCTACTATGAAGTAACGCCTGAATCTGTCAATTACATCTGAACCGTTATGAAGTTTCGAAAATTTTTTGCTTTGAAATTCATAGCCACAACTTGATTGTATGGCGCCTGTATTTTAAACATAGTATGTGTAATACGATCCGTCTGGGTTTATCAGCAGAACACGAGTCTATTTAGACTGAGACTAGTCAGAATTCTGGTCAGCAAATAGCTCTATGCTGACATATACAATGTTCACACGGTTCGACCAGTAGGGGCACACGGGGCGCGTGCCCAGGCTCACGGGGAACCCCCAATTAGGGGTCGTCCATTAATTACGCGTGGCGTTTTTTTCGATTCTCTCGACTTTTTCGAAACGTCTGTTTCTAGTGTAAATGCGTTGGATTTATTCTAGAAAAATATTATTTTGTAAGGTGTAGCCTATAACCATCTGGAGATACCCAGCTACCCGTGTACTAAAAATAGTTGGAATCCGTAAAGCCGATTTACCGTGATGAAGACACAACGACACATACAAACATTTTATTTTTAACCGACTTCCAAAAAAAGGAGGAGGTTCTCAATTCGACGGAATGTGTATTTTTTTTTATTTTTTTATAGATGTTCACCGATTACTCAAAGACTATTTGACCGATTTCAAATTTTTTTTTTGTTTTATAGAAGGTACTTTCTAGTTGGTCCCATTTAATTTTGGTGAAGATCTGATGATGGAATCCATGAGGAATTGAAGGAACTCCTCAAATATTGTAGGCATACATATAGCGATTTTGGTATTATAAGAAACATAATAAGCATTTACATTCAGAAAGTGTAAATTGGTGAAGTGGAACTGATGCAGAAGACCACAGAATGCCATCGGAACTCCTCAATGATACATGATTTACGGGTGGCGACAAAATATCTTGATTAATTTAGCTAAGCAACTTCATAGTCACAAATTTAAATGTTCCTGTGAGAATGGTACCATCGAATTGATTTGATGATGGAGCCGGAAGGTAGGCACCAGATCTATGTAATAAAATAATGTATCCTAGCCGTGTTTGGGCTTGTTCGAATCGTCACGAGATACACTTTTAAGTAACGATTAACTAAAAAGTGTAAAATAAATAAAATTTTAGTCGGTTTTATTTTTTTGATTAAAAGTTTTTGCAACTTTATAATAGTATAGATATTTATGTACATAGAAAACATCCAAGACTCAGGAACAAATATTTGCCCATACCGGGATATGAACCCAGGACTGTCAGCTTCGCAGGCAACGTTACTCCCACTGAGCCAAACCAGTCAAATTTGAATAAATGAATTGAATTGAATTTAATAGTTCGCTTGTAACGTATGTTATTTTTTATTTGTTGCAGAAACTAAGGACGCTACGAGATCTTAATTGGTGAGTTTACGGACGTTTCATAAATATAGTTTCTTAGTGAGGAAATCCAGTTTCAGAATCACAAAGATCGTGATGGTAAAACATCAAGATTTTCGTACAAGAATCTATGTTTAATTACAGCGACATCTCTAGCTAACATGTGGCAACTGTAAAGTTCGCTCTGTTAGGGTGAAATTTAGTTTCATAAATGCTCACCATGGCGCTGCGGGCAGAAAAGCAGCTTAAAATGCAAAATGTAAAGATCATGTAATAAATTGTGACAAAATTTTAAGATAAGCTGACTGGACTCTGTAGCACAGTTGGCAGAGAGTGCGCCTCGGCAAGGCTCAACGCACTGGTTCATATCTCATATCCAGTCGGGGTCTTGAAGTTTTTCATTACTTATTTAGTTCTTTTGTATTTATAAATATATAGTTTCTTAGTGAAGAAATTAACTTTAAATATCACGAAAATCGTGATGGTACAACGTCAAGATTTTCGTGAAAAATCTATATTAATGAATGCATTTTGCGCGATAGCGGGTTAAAATAGATCAACGGATCTTGGTACAGCTAAGGGTGCCTTTCCACTAGAGCTAAGCTATGCAGCTAAGCGATGATCTAGGAAAAAATATACCAATACGGAGCTGCGTCGAGCGATGCTAACTAAGTAATCTTATTGGTTTTTTCCCTCGGGTAGCAGCGCAGCTTAGCTGGTGAAGAGGCTGTTTCATCCGCTTTACCCTCATCTGGCATAAACTTTTTAGTCATAATCATCATTTGGCATAATTCATTAATTTGCATAATGCATTTTTTTCTGAACACGTAAACTTTTCAGTATTGAGTTAAAACAATCCTAACCAAACCTAATGCTTTTAACAGGTGATGCCTTAAAAAAATCTATAGTTTCAGAAAAAAATGCATTGTGCCAAATTATGATTATGACAAAAACGTCTATGCCAGATGAGAGTAACCGGTTGCAATTGCAACCAGCCGCAACAAGATCCGTTGATCTACTAGTACTGAAGTCTAGAACATTGGTTGGATCACGATCTGGATTGACCTATAATGGCTGCCATAGGTTTACGTCAATATTTGCTAGTATTCATAACTTTCCTAAAATATATTGTAGTAGTGATTGTAACTCAATTGAATATTTCTACATTTTGTTACACAGATAACAGGCCATTACATAAGGATTTGTAGTTCGATGGCTTGTTATTGTAGGGTTCTGTAGTGAAATTATATCTCGTATTAATAATAGGGAATATGCATGAATTATTAATTTTGCTTTATGAAAAGTTCATTCAATTGACAAATTATAGACAACAATATTTTTTCGAATAACTATAAAAATAACCAAGATATAAGCCATCAAACTTTTCAATTTATCTCTTTCTAGCAAATCATTATTTAATATGGAGTTGATATGGCCGGCGTGGACTATGACGTAACAGTACATGTCGGACCTCTCTGTCAAATCGCTGTCTAATTAGTAGTTAAAAAGCCTATATCATACGTATTTCTTGGTCGATTTTAATTTTAATTACACTTTTTGAAATCATTTTTACAGTGTTTTGATATTTTGTTAAGAAAACGATAAAAAAATCATGCATATACCTCTGTCTGTATGTCTTTTACCTTTTCATGCTTAATCTGCTGAACCGATTCAGGTGAAATTTGGTATGGAGATGGTTTGAGAGCCTGTGAACGACATAGGATAGTTTCTGTCTGGGAAATCATCCCTTAAGGGGGTGAAAAGAAGTTTGTACAATACAATAACTCTATATTGCACACCTCACAAAACAGAGTACAAAGGGGCTACTCCAAAGCTCGAAATTCGAAGTTCGTATGGCGTCCTCCCACTCACTCAAACACGCAATAACAGGAGAGCAAGAGGGACGGCACGATACGAACTTCGTTTTTCTAACTTCGGAGTAACCTCTCGGGAAAAACAATACATTCAAGAAGAGGTAAACAAGAGGCGGTCTTATCGCTAAACAGTGAACTCTTCCAGACACAAATCCAAACTAAGTACTATATTCGCATTAAAGTTATACTTTTGTAAACAGTATCATTCTCTCCCACTTATAATTCAAATATTCAAATGGAATTGGAATGATTTTTATAAATTTTAATAATTAGTCCCTCATGTAAGGTACATTAATAAAAAGTATTTTTTTTCTACGTAAAAACTAAGGGCGATACGTTGTGTCAAAATGTCGCGAGCCCCCAATCTTAAACTTTAGTGCGATTTATCTGAGTATTTTTTTATCATTTTGAAAAAGAAAAAAAACTCGTCTAGTATTATTTTATTACCTAACTAACGGAACTAGAATTTTGATTTTCATACCCCATGATTAATCAGTCATCATGCTTATAGAAACCACTTCAGAAATGTACTCTTTGTATTAAACAAAAATAAAAACAAAATGAGCCCACAACTGGCAAAGCGATTTCGTAACTTTTTTGCAATAAAAATCACGTACCTATTCCATGGTTCTTTGCTCTGTTGTTTAAAACACAAACCAACACACATTTATATGAGAATAAATGTTTTTTGATAATTATACTGAACCCGTCTCCTAAACATGCACAGACGGACAGACCGACTGATAAGCCTGGCCTTCGCCCAGCGATAAGGACATTGATAACAGACGTATTGTCAAGCGATACCAAAACTAGCGGTTTTATAACTAATTCAAAATAATTGCCCTTAAAGTTTTATTTTTCTACACAGAAGAAACTCAACATAGATGACCGTAAAACCAACGGTGTCAATGGGTGACGGTGATCTTACGATCAGGTGATCCGTCTGCTTGTTTGCCCCCCATCAACATATAAAAAAGAAGAGAAAAACCATAACTCTCTTTTTTTGCTTTAGCGCAATCGGGTGTATCGAAAAATTGCTGAAATCAGTTTAGCCGTTATGGCGTGATGAAGCCACAAAGACACAAACAAACATAAAAAAATACAAAAATGTTTCATTACAGTTATCATTTTTTTCTCAGCAAAAATTTTTATGCCCATACAAATATTTAACAGGATTTGAACCCAAGACCGCCAACTTTAAAGGCAGTGTCACTCCCGCTGAACTAAACCAGTTGTAAAATTTCTGTTGTTTCAATATTTGTTATTTAATAACGCATTAAACAACAGTCGACGTATTAAGATAAACCTTGTCACACAAATATAAAGTCATGGATTAAAACATAGGCGCAACTTCATTACCCGTAACACAGGCAAAGCCAGGACCTAACGCTAGTATTTATGATATTGATCTCGCTTAATAATAATCACATCCATTATTATTTTTCTTTAACGACTACCCCTAAGATCGAAATCTCAAACCGACGGATAAGGTTACTAAGCAAATATTAACTAGCTAGCAATATTAGGTACTAATTTAACCTTTAATAACTATGGAAGAAAGTTCTAATCAAAACTAACGGACATGAGATTTACCGGAAGTAACCCCTCGATTTGCGCAAAACTTTTTCCCACCATCTCAAGAGAAATCAGTTTATTCTTATATTTATTTAATAATATGACGTGAAACTCGTTCGAAAATCACCCTTACAATAGTAACACTTCAGCTCAAACCTACTAAGCAATATATTAGTAAGTCAAGTAACATAGTTACTTACTAAAATCGTCCGTTTAACTTGAGAGTTAAAGCTTAATTTTCCTTAGTAACAACACATGACTACAAGTCACCCTTGCTTTTATCACGAGCGAAAATCAATTTTAACTTGATTAGAATAAAGTTCAAATTCAATTGCAGCTCGTAAAGCGTTACCATAGGCCGAACTCGACGGAAAGTCGGAACAAAGACTGTCAGCTGCCGGTAACAAAGGATTTTTGTACAAAGTCGAGTTTTTTTCTTAACAAAAGGGTAACGTTTTCGGAAGTGATTTCGCCATTTTGCTTTTGCGCCGTGAGCCTTCTATAATGAGGTGCCGTTGGTGAGATTTTAGTCAAATGATTTTCTATTTTAAGATGTATTCTTTTATCTGTCGCTGCTTTTTTTTCGTTTTTTTTATTGTTCATAAATTTGACCAGTACAAGTCTTAGAAAATATAACACTAAGCGTAAAATAAGTATATACACTACAACTAAATATTAATTTTAACTGCTTGAATAGGGTAGTTTCCTGGGTTTAAAAATATTATTCTAATTAGTCCGACAGTGAGATTATCAAAAAATATAGGGCACCTATTTTTTTCTTTTGTCAATTTAACAAAAAAAGACAAAGATTGGGAGAGGGGGCGCATGGCGATCTTTAACGGTCTGTATCTTCGTCATTTTTTGTTTATTTGACCAAAAAAAAAATACGTGTCCAATATTTTCTGTTACTGAACTGACCGACTAATTATATTTTTTTAGGACACAAGCCTATTCAATTCCGATGAGCCATTCTTTAAGCGATTGCGGATAACGGTGGGAGCCATTTCTGTGATTTTACTTAACCCTTCGTATGCTTAGGCACAGATCAGTGCAGAGCATTTAAACTCTGTTACAATTACATATAACTTTGATTTGACTACCAAATTTTTTACATTACATACGAGGGGTTGGGTGTGTAAAATTTTAAAATTGGCAAAATAAAGTGATTTGTCAATCGATGCCGTCGGGGAATCGGGCCCCATTGCCCCCCATGTATCCGCGCCTGTTCCCATGTGCACGCGTTCCATTTTCGAATAATTTCCAAGATGGCCGCGTAACGAGCGCTATGGCAAACAACTGAACAATTGACCTCAATTCCGACATAATGGGGCGCGAAACGTCGCTACTGAACTTGATATTTAGAAAGGTTGGCCGTTTCGGTGGTGCCGACCCTTAATAGTATCCCACTCATAAAGTCTATGCTATGCCATTTTTTATTGGTATAAATGTATATACCGGAGACAAAGGCAGACCGAAAAGGAGATGGTGGGCCGTTTTGGAGACATTTTGCAAAAGCTGGCGGGAGTATGTACTAAACAAAGGTGCATAAAGGTGCGTCCACATTTGTATCATTTGCCCGATCAGATCTTCGTTCCGTAGCATGATCGCGTGTCACGATCACGCGTTTGGACGTTGCGCCGATCCGATCACTCGAAATCCATTTGCTACGCGTATCACACACTTGTGTCGGAAGAGTGCGGCATTATCGGCGCGCCGACAGTAAGCGTCCAAGCAGCGTGATACGCAGTCATGCTACGGCACCGTGATCGGATACGAGCAAATGAAACAAGTGTGGACGCACCTTTATGCAACTTTCGGAGTGATTATTTCCGAAAATATTCACTAAATCAAAAATTTTTTTTAGAAACACCAATAGTTTTAAAAGATCCGTCAAAATATGTGCTACATATATATATTTGCTTTTTTTTTCAGTTTCGGTTACATGTATGCGAGTGGCCCTCCTAGAAATATATTATTTAGCAATCAAACTAAGTACATAGCGTTTTATACAAGACACCTACCCTCCAAATTTCATCAATATACATCATGCAGTTTTTGAGTAAAATGCCTGTGGCATACGGACGGACGGACAGACATTACGAAACTATAAGTACGCTAGTACTCTTTATTTTACTGTGTTATTTTGGCCACGGAACCCTACAGAGAGGGTAACGACGTTTCTGCTCGTAATATTGAGGCATCTTCTAGTTACTGTCTAACCAGTGTAGCTATCTAAAAAAATTACGAACCACGTTCGATCACCTCAATGTTTACATGATGCTGAAAGAATTAATTATCGTAATTCTAAAACGACGGAACTTCATCGTCTTTCCATGTACAATATTATCTTCTTGCTGCTGACTCGGTTTATTTTAGAAGCGTTAGTATACGCTTCTCTTTAAATAGCAAAGTTTAAAAAGTACGAGTAGTGTAGATACAAGGGATTTTCCGTGGTTCCGTCTGCTAAAGCTAGTTTTACGTGCTAAACCAGAATATCTATCTATCTTTTTATCCTATAACTAGAAAGAACCTGCAACTTTATTCGCCGTTATAAATAAGTCATAACCCTCTTTTTTACAAGCTTTTATTTAACTTGCAATGTTCGTAGTTTGCGTAGTAAGTTGTGGTTTCAAAGTTTGCAAATTATTTTTCAAGCGCTGCCTGGTAACTGAAATTTAGCATACTGATGTAGGATCGGTGACAATGCAATATTATGATACCATCAAGCTGAACTGATGATGGAGCCGAATGGTGGTCTTAGGAACTCCGTAACGTCTATCTTCACCCTTATCGTTACTATATTATAAACGTGAAAGTATGTATGTACGTTCCACTTAATCTCAAAAACTACTGGACGGATTTTTATGAAACTTTCCAGTTATGTACCTTATATATCGGAATTGTTAAACACCTTGGGGAAGCACTCCCATCTCGCTGGGACAGATCCGTGTCTTGCGTTTTAGGCTGGCTGAGATAATAACTTCGATAATTAGAGCGACCACCATGTGCACTCGAGGCACCCGCCACAAATGGAAGCCAGCAGCAAAGTTGTTTGGCTTCGACGATGGTGCCGCCCTTCCACACTTCAACTGACAGACTGATATACTCTTATAGCATTAAATTGATTGAATATTTGTGCAACTGGATTGTTAAATTTATAACATATGTGAACACTATTATACTAAATATATTTTAAACCTTAAATAAATATCTTATACTACCTTATATATCAGAATCGGACATAGGCTATAATGTATGTCAAATTTCATCCCTTTTAGGGACGAAAAGGGGGATGAAAATTTGTATGGTCAGTAAAGTATTTATTTACGCTAGGAACTTGAAATCTTGGTCATATGCTCTCATTCAAATTAGTAAAATGTCAAGTTCTGAGGAAAGACATAAGCTACTTTATATCTCGGAAAAATACTTTTTATCCGCGATAAACGAATCTAAAGCGGACGAAGTCGCGACGGCCGCTAGTACTATTAAAAAGTTGTAAAATCGGCTAAACGGATTACAAACTATTTTTGGTACACGGGTAGCTGGGTATCTCCAGATGGTTATGGGATACTTTTTACCCGACTATGCTAAAGAAAAAAGAGGAGTTATGACTTTTTTCTTCCGCGAACTAAGTTGCGGGCGCATTCTAGTAATTAGATAAAGCAATCTCACCGAGTTTGGGATTTTTACAATCGTCTCGGTGAGTAGTTGATCGATGTTGAAAGAAAATTACAGTCGGCTATAAAAGCTTGCCACAAAAAATAAATTTATTTTAAAACGTTTCTTTACTGTAGTCGAAAAAAAAGGGTACTTATTTTTTCCAGGATATAGGTTTTATTATTAATCTTACTCAGAATCTGTAATACATTATAACCTCATACAGGCTCATACAAACTTATGTAGAGAAACCCAAAACTTCGTAATGAAAAACATTGTTTCAGTATGTATATCACATTCATACAAATAAAAAAATCTTATACTAAACTATGACGATCCGGCATAGAAAATTGGGGTCATTGATTTCGTGTTTGGTTCAAAAATATAAACCATTGTAACTAAGTATGAGAAAATCAATATTTAAACAACACATACACACAGATGGATAAACATCGAAAATTCCAAAATAATATTTTTCTATTGAAATAAAACAATTTAACGGATTATATCGCGTATATTATCTCATTTTAGTTCCCGACGTTTCGGAAGCTTTCCAGCTTTCCATGGTCACGGGAGGACCTCCCGCGCGATATAATCCGGGACCATACGCGATATAATCCGTTAAATTGTTTTATTTCAATGAGTAATAATCGCGGAAACAGAAGAAAATATTAATATTTTTCTATTCAGGGACCTCCAAATAGCCTATTTCAGCCATTTTTGGTTAATTACCTAAGTATTAAATAAAATAATTTTAAGGAATTATATGGAGTATACTATATGATTAAGCTAAATTGTTTGTTGTTGTTTGATTGTTCGTTTAAATTGTTTTATTTCAATGAGTGATCATCTCGGCAATAGAAAATAATATTAAACTACGTATATTCAATGTACTAATTTCATTTTAATAATTTTCTAATAGTAAAAATGAAATGTTCTAAGGTATTTTTTCTCTTATTATTAATACCTACTCTTGATTTTTTTCAATTACAGTAACATTTCGCAATTTTCCTCCGCTACCACAGATAGCTATCAACCAACCGATCGCCATTGTTGCCACTTCCAGCCTCGCGGGATAGTTGCAACGTATCAATCCAATACGATATATCTGTGCTAGCTCATCGCCAGTCCGTAGCAGGATCTTGATATGAAATGTCGGATTGATATTTCCTATCCGCAAGTTTTAGTTTTTTATAGGTTTGATATTGTAGATTTATTTGAGATAACATAATTGGGATGTTGTCAATTATTATCATTTTTTTGTGCGGTATATTAGAACGACCTTTCAATGATAAAAGCACTGGTAACAAAGCTACTTCGACTTCATAAAAAGTAACCGAGGAACAACAATGTTAAAATCTCATTTTATAACTTTCTCAAATAACGCTGCATACTAAAGCATAGCAACGTGTGACGTCACACGTATAGTTGACATCAGACTCATTAAAAAACCAGCACAATAATTAAAAAGTGGAATTTATGGGAATGATAAATAATTATAGATTTGAATTTTGAACCTTATACAAGATCTGTTAGTATAAAAGACTTAGAAAAACCAATACAGGACATATCACTATTAAAACAAGTAACTTTTCTTTCACGCGAACAAGAAAGCTGTTCTCTAGAGACGGAGTCTTACTTTTATTTTAGTTCAGTAAAAGTTTTGTTGCAAACAACGTTTTAGGAAAACCAATAATAATCAAGGAGAATATACTAGGGTCTGAGCTTGTAAGAACAAATAGTTTGTATTGTAACCTTAAAGAAAATAGAACATGTAATTATTAAATTCATAATGTATCTTAAATAAACCCTATTTTAATTAGATTCAAGGTAAAAATTAGGACAAATAAAATGATTTTCCTCCATTTGGGATGAATTTGTGTCTGAAAATTAACTGAAACCACTTTGGAAGTACCTAAGTATATCTACTTTATATTTTACATATTATTCAATTAGAATATTTTTTTGAAAATCGGCGTTTTATTTGTGAATATTTCGAATAAAAAATAAATTTCGAAAAGTATGTTATATAATTAATAAATACCCGAATTAACGAAAGAAAGAAATTCAGTATGAGAACAGAATAAATCAAATGGACGTAGCAACGATTTTGTCGAGCTTTTCACGCCTTACGTACATGTACTAGGTATGTATATTTTTAAATGTATGCCCATATAAAACACTCATACTCATATCATAAATGTAAGAAATGGTTCTAGTTTCTATATTGGAAGAATAAAAAAAAGTACTAATACAAATTCCGAATGAACGCACTGGCAACAAAAAAAAAAGATTATCTCCGAAATTTAAAAACAATAATCAAAAATTGAAATTCGAATTCGTCGAATTCGAAAAAAGAACTGTCACCAAACGCAACAAAAAGCGAACGGGAAGTGACGGCGATAGGAAACGCTGACCCCGCCGATAACGAATATGATTCTAAATTCAAATTGCTACACTGTTGTTCACAACGTTTATTTCGGCAGTTTTTATCCTGTTACGAAGGGTCCAATGGTAATAATAATAAACGTTTCTACTTGTCTGGACTTTTATGTTTTGCATCAACCCAATTGGCTAATACACAGGCGTAGTTACTAGGGATAATGCCATCACTAGGACTCGAAGGTGCTCGGTTGGATAATCAAAATAGTATATAATGTGTATCTAAATTACCTACTCTATTTTTTGTACAATTCGTATATATACAATTTATACAAATGTATACTTTTTTTATTCTACTAAGTAGTGTACTTCTCTTTTGTGTTGACAAAATGACGTCGATTATAATTTTAGGGAAAGGTTTTTATCCTGACTATACAGGGTGACTGGAAATTCGCCGTATTCCATCAAAGGGGTTATTCTATGGTTCATTTGCAATGATTTAAGTCCAGTCAACTAGGGGTCAAAACTCATTGGTTTTCAAGTTATTGGAGTTTTTAGATTTTTTTGGAAAATACCCGCCTATCGACCTACAAGTGGTATTTTTATACAAACTACTTCAATTTGGATTAAAAAAAAAAACATTTTCTTTTAGCCATTGAGTTGCTAATTACGATAAATAACAAAAACATGCAAAATATGCAAAATTTTACAGGAAAAAAAGAATTTGAAGTCACCAGTACTTGATTTTATTTCCAAATTTTGTAACATTTTGACACATAACTTTAAAAAAAAGTAGGACACTTGACGTACAAATTACAGAAATAAGTTTCTAAGTTCATAAGCTTTCTAAAAAGGTAAAATAGTTGACATTTTTAGCTCAATTCTTAAAATTATTAATGATAATAGCAGAGCAGGCTGAGGACTTGACTTGATGAGTAAGGTAAGATAAGGAGAAACTGGGGAAAGAACAAAAATAAAAATAATAATAATAATTTAATTTTAAAAAGGAAAACCAGTTTGTAATTACAAATTTTGCTCGAACTGCCTGCCTTGGTTTCGTATGCAAGCACGAAGCCTTTTTCGTACTTCAGTGATTGTAACTCGCGTTGAAAGCTCTTCTTTAATTTTTTGTGCAGCTGCCAAATTTTTTTGACGTAACTCTTCTACGTTACGTATCGGTCGGTCGTAGACCAACGCCTTCATGTGACCCCAGATGTAGAAATCACACGGAGTTAAATCTGGACTCCTGGCTGGCCAAGGGATTGGTCCTCCTCGACCAATCCATCTTCTTGGGTAGTTTCGATCCAGCCACTGTCGCACACCCCCGTAATAATGAGCAGGGCAGCCATCGTGTTGGTAAACCATATTCTGTCTCGTCGCAAGTGGCACATCTTCCAGTAGCATGGGTACTTCATCTCTCAAAAAATTTTCATACGCGATGCCGGTTAATCTCGCGGGCAGAAAGAAGGGTCCGATCAAATGATTGTGCACAATGCCCATCCACACGTTTAAAGAAAATCTTTGTTGATGAGCTCCTTCGCTTGATTTCCTTGGGTTTTGACCTTTAGGAGCCCAAAAATGCAGATTGTGGTAGTTTGTTATCCCGTCGCGGTCGAAATTGGATTCATCTGTCCACAAGATTCTTCTCAGGTACTCGGGATCTTCGATATCAGCATTGATTACAAATCTGCAGAAATCCATCCTTCTTGCAGGGTCTCCCTCTTCAATTGCGTGTACTGGAGTGTAATGATATGGATACTGCCGAGCTGAGTGGAGGGTAAACCATACCTTCCACTGAGACAGACCGAGCTGGTTAGCTACGATTCTCGTCGAGGTAGTGCCGTCTGCCCGGAAAATCTGGAGGATTTGTTCTTCTTCAGCAGGATCGTAATGTCGAGGTCTTCCGGCATCGGCTTGGCGGCGTTTAACAGTTCCATTTTCCCGAATAAGACGGTACGTTGTACCAAACACGCTTACGTGTGGTAAACGGCGGTTAGGGAAACGACGTTGGTACTCTCTTCTAGCTGCAGCGGCATCAATAAAAGATATCTGCGTATTCCGCAAATTGGTAAGCAGCCATTTGAGAAAGAAACTTAATTATCAGTCGTCCGGATTGGAATAACTGATTACTTACACATGAAGATTATTTAAACCTCGGTTAGTCCTAACCCCACCCCATAGAAATTACCGCCAGCCCATAAAAAATTGATAAGATAAGGCAAATAAAGCCCACGCAGAAACAAATTTAAAGTGATTAACAAACTAATTAACCTGATGACCCTTAATTAGTTTGTTTGTGTCGCCGAACCGATTAAGGGCCAAGTACGCTAAGTCAAGACCGGCTCTGCTATTATTAATAATAATTTTAAGAATTGAGCTAAAAATGTCAACCATTGTACCTTTTTAGAAAGCTTATGAACTTAGAAACTTATTTCTGTAATTTGTACGTCAAGTGTCCTACCTTTTTTTAAAGTTATGTGTTAAAATGTTACAAAATTTGGAAATAAAATCAAGTACTGGTGACTTCAAATTCTTTTTTTTCTGTAAAATTTTGCATTTTTTGCATGTTTTTGTTATTTATCGTAATTAGCAACTCATTGGCTAAAAGAAAATGTTTTTTTTTTAATCCAAATTGAAGTAGTTTGTATAAAAATACCACTTGTAGGTCGATAGGCGGGTATTTTCCAAAAAAATCTAAAAACTCCAATAACTTGAAAACCAATGAGTTTTGACCCCTAGTTGACTGGACTTAAATCATTGCAAATGAACCATAGAATAACCCCTTTGAAGGAATACGGCGAATTTCCAGTCACCCTGTATAATACGAACATCCTTAAACATTATAAAACCATTCTATTCAAAAACCTATATCCTTCAGATTTCCATAGATAATCGACACGTGTTTCGTTCACCTAAAAAAACCTTTTAAGAAATCACGCCCCAGTACTAAACACAATGTGTACTGTAAAGAACCTAATAGAACACAATACTGCCCTGTTTATCGGTGACAACATCGTTCTAAATTTAAATTTCAAATTCAGAACGCTCCAAAAAGAATGAAGGGAAAATATCCTCGTGCAATTCTGAATGCTATAACTACGTGTCAAGACTGGAAATAAATGTTTTAAATTGTCGTTTAAAACTCTATGCTTGCGAACTATTTGGTCACTCATGTTTCTTATTGACAGTTTAATGAAGATTCTAATAGTCGAGAAATACGGTTGCTTTTAAGTTTCCCACAAGTGGTGTTAAAATTCGTAAATTTGTTTTTAAAATTGTTTGAATCTAAAATCAAGTTGTTACATTTTGTTCGGTTGAATTTAAATTCTTCAGTGAATAATATTCTGGTGCAATGATTTTAAATGTCCCATAGGAAATTCAAATTTACTTTTTTCTTGCCTGCGTCTGATTATTTTTAAATAATCGCTTGCCAAGTATGAGTTGGGATCGTGCAATAACTGATCGTTTTGTCGCTTCAATGAAACATGCTTATCCTGCCTACCTACCTACAGATATATATGTATGACAGAGCTATTATATTATTTATTCTAAATTCTAATATGGCTGAAGAGTTAGAAACCAGTTTGTCATAGGGTTTACAATATTTAATATGCAGCGAGCTTGCATGTCCATTGTTATTATCGGTATTATCGTATTAGATTTGGTTTTAAATCGGTCTGTGTCAACACAATATGTGTCAACAATTTTCGTAACGGCTACCAAAAATGGCTATATGGGTATTCCGACCTCTAGAAATCACCTATCGATGTCGTTGTATGGTCCATAAATGAGAGCACACGATTACAAAGTTTCCATTCATCTCATTGACGTAGTAAATCAAAATAACGACTCGTGTGCATGCGCTGATAACCTATTGGCGTATTAATTAAAAAGTTGTGTTATCTCTGTCCATATACAAAATGCTTGTACAGGTTTTTATTTTTTTCGCCAATTTTTTGAGAGAAAAGTATTGATTTATAATTTTTGAATATGTTATTTTCTATTTATTTAATCTTTATTGCACAATATAAACTGGAACAAACGGCGGACTTAATGCCTTAAGGCATTCTCTTCCTGTCAACTATAGTGCCAAGCAGAAAGTAGCAGTTAGTGCAGGATCATTAATGCCGAGAATAAAAAAAAACTAAGAAAAAGTCACAAATCAACAACATTTTATATTACAATACAAATACGTAAATATAATACATTTTACAAGGTACCTATATAATATCTACCTGCAAAACATCACACAGACAGACAATCTTGAGATTTATTGTCAGTGTGAATAATCATATCTAGATTTTAACATCTATTCCACGATTTAAGGTGCGTCCACACTTGTATCATTTGCTCGTATCCGATCACCGTACCGTGGCATGACTGCGTATCGCGCTGCTTGGACGCTTACTGTCAGCGCGCCGATCATGCCGTACTCGTCCGTTATAACTGTGTGATACGCGTAGCAAAAGGGATTACGAGCGATCCGATCGGCGCAACGTCCAAACGCGTGATCGTGTCACGCGATCATGCCACGCGACGATGATCTGATAAGGGCAAATGAAACAAATGTGGACGCACCTTAGAAAACGTGCATTTCTACTATTTAGGATAAAGGTTCTTGACAGACTAACGGACAATAATCCTGTCAGGTAGTTTTTTTATCCGGTTTGTAAATAAATAAATAGATAAATATCAGGGATAGTCTTACACAAACTGGCCTAGTCTCTAACTAAGCAAAGCTTGTACTTTGGGTACTAGGCGACGATACATAATATATAGATACGTTATAATTCTTAAATACACACAGACACGCCGAAAGAACAAACATTCGTGCTCATCACTCAAACACTTACCCTGGCCGGGATTCGAACCTGAAACCGCCAGCTTCGTAGGCCGTTGTGCAACCAACTAAACCACACGTGTAATTTTTTTTTAGCGTTTCATAATGCATGTTTGTAGAATGAACTTTCTGTAGGAGCGTTTTGTCAGTTCGTAAAAAGCTGAGGTTCGTATCATGCCGTCCCTCTCGTACTGGTTTTAAACTGTATATGCGTGAGCGCGACGGCATCATACACTTCTTTCATTTTTTATTGGCTTCATCGTCGCTTACGAACACATGAGATTGAAGTGAAATGCTTCAATCTAAAATTTAAAAAAAAATCATGTAATGTCGGAGATCAAATTCGAGATCAAAAATGTAAACATACAACTGTCAACGTCAAAGTAACGCCAGGGGTGAATCATCATTTTTATCTTATTTTTTTATATCGGAACTTTATTGACCGAATGTTTGTTTGAATGCAACAATAACAAACTTCAAACAATGAGAAGCACATTCATTCGACAAATGTCAGACAACGAATAACGAATGTCGTGTGATGGACTGACGGATAAACTAAAATGGCCGCTGGCACATACCATTTTTACCTAAAACTTTCAAGTGGTCATTCCATTTAAAATTTGGAGAAATAGAACGTAACTGAATTATGGTCGTTGTTATGAGTATTTCAATGATTTTATTCACGACCGCTTGCGTTAAATTTTTTATAGTGGCGTTAGTATTAGTGGTAAAAATTTTGATCGCGAATTCGATCTCCGACTTTAGTAGCAGTATTAGCCCCTCTGATTTGATCTGTCAGCCGACCCTAAGCGCAAGTCGTATCCGCGCATGCGCGGGTCCGCGATTGGTCGCATCCTGCCGCAAATTGAACACGGACGTCCGTCGCAGACGCGCTCTTATTACGAAATCGTTGCGTTGTATAATTGTTGAGTTTGTGTGATAGTGCCTTAATACGAAACTATAACCAGTGACTTACGGTCTATACACGGTGCCTGCAAAGAATAGGAAAGATTTTAGATGAATCAACTTTTAGACCCACACAAGTCTGTCCACAACTTTTAAACTTCGCTGTAAAATAACGCCTTTAAATAATGGTTTCTCTTTTGTTTGATTTATGGTATACGTTAAAACGCTGAATGTCCCTGTCTGTTAAACCTAATAAACAGGAAAATATCATATTAGAAGCCCGATTTCTTGGTAACTCCAGATACATTTTCTACGCCAGAGACGTCAAAGTGTGGGTCTAAAAGTTGATTCACCCATTTAACCACGCATTCATTAGGTCATTAGGAGCAAACAATATTACAGGAACCCCAGGCAAATCCGGCTTAGTTTTGAAGATATTATCAATTTTCATGTAAGCAATTTATTGTAATTACTGAAGTACAACTCTTTTGACCGCGACGTTGTCATATATGTAGCCAAGTTTCGCGTCGCTATTGACAAAAATCTAAGTGACAGACTACTCACTGAAATCATATTTTTTGGAAAATAAATTAATAGTTTAATAAACACTAGAAAAACACGCTTTACAAGACTTTTCTAACAAATCCAAACACAGCTACGATGTTCCATCATGAAGTTCCAGTTCATATCTTCCGGCTCATGCTTAAACATGGCAACAATTTAGTACCGTCTAATGGTCCAACATTGCCCTCCAGGGTATCTTTGCCCAAAAAGCAACACGTGAACATTTTCATTCGTGGAGTAATCATTTACATATTTATGGCAACACTGCTATTTTTAGTAGAAAATAGGTTATATAGGTGGCCACACTGCGTGTCGCATTTGCTTGTAGCCTTACTCAGTAGCTTGTCAGAACTCGTCGAGTGAGGGTGTGTTTTTGCGGGCCAATTGAACGCGTATCGTACGAAATGGCAAATCCAAATGTAAGTATGAGCATGTACTTATAAATGAATATGAACCGTAGATTATTTTTATTTTATTTGTAATAGTAATGTCTTAATTTAATCGGAAATTTTGAAACCGGGCAATGTTACCCCGCAATGTTCAAGCTGGCTTAAGCCAACATTGCCCACCTTCGAAAACGACTTGGGGTTGTCACTTCCGAGTTTTTTAACCTACTGCGCAAGGAAAAGAGTGTAATGTTTTTATGGACAAATTACCTAATGCTTCTTTTATTTCAATTTTAAAATGCGTCCATAGGTATTTATAAACTTCCTACTTATTTTTTGTGATTTGGAACCAAAGAGAGAGCAATAAGACTTATTCATATTATTTAACAATTAAGGGAGAGCGAGTTAGACTCATTACGTGTTTGAAATATAATTTTGATTGGTTTACAATGTTAGCAGAATATATATCTAAAGTTTTAATGGAAATATCTGACTATTTTATCTTTAATTTTAAACATTTTGACTTAGTAAATGCGTCCATAGTCATAAGGTAAGGTCCTAATTGGTGGTTGTGATTAAAAACAAAACATAATTATAAAGAGAGTGACACAAGACTTATAAAAACATTATTTAACAATTAAAGAATCAAGACTAATTACATGATTATAAGTATGTTCTCAACTCTAATTATGTTCTTAGATTTATTTGTGATAGTGAGTATTATAAATGTCAATTGATCTCAGTTAAAATGTTGTGTCGTTTCGATTATGTATCCAAGATTTTTTGTTACATTTTTTTCAATTTTATACTTACTAGTAAATACCTCAATAATTGAATCAAAAAAACTTTAAATTGTGTTTTATTGTGATAAACCATTCATACCAGATACAAATATATACCTTCAGTAAAAAAACTATCCGTACTGAGAATATGTAAAATGTTTCACCATTTGACCCTAGTGACAACCCTAGCAGTTTGAAATTTGGTTTTTGCACTTTGTATGGAATCAACCTAAAGTGGCCATGTAACATTGCCCACCCGATTGCCGACTCAAGTTAAACTAATAATGAGAGGATGTTTGATGCTATTGCTAAAATTGCCCGAATTCTTGTTGTAGTTTTTTTTTCGGTATTTTAAGAGCTATAATTCTGGGTAACCCAAAACCCAGGGTAACTTGGCCCGCCTCTAAAATCGGCCGAAATCTTGGTTTAAAATGCTTTTAAAAATTCTTTTTCGCAATGAGTATACGCCCGTGATCATACTCGTTACGATGGACTAAAAAAACCACTATCATCAGCATAGAAAAAAATAAAAAAAATATCGTTTTGCATAAAAAGCGGGCAATGTTTTTGACTGGTTTTTTTTTAATTTCTACTCTTTTAAGTCGCACTGTAACTAAGTAAAAGGTACCCCAAATCGTCAGCAAGGTGAAAATGTTATAACCCTCTTTTTTCAGCATATTCGGGAATAAAATATCCTATAACGATCTGTGGATGTCCAGCTACCCGTGTACCAATGGTTGAAATCCATACAGCCGTTTTGACATGATGAAGCCAAAACGCCACATACAAACATACAAAAATAAAAAAATATTTAGTGACCTTCAAATAGTCCGTATCACTTTGTTTTAATAATCTTCCATGTAGGTACAGAAATCTCATTTTTACAACTTTGTAATAGTATATAGTGCGTCATAAAATAGTAGAAATTAAATAAAATGGAACTAAAATAATTCCATACTAAATTGTTGCCATGTTTAATTATTTTGCGTCAAAAAATGTGACAGTTACGTAGAAAGTGGCGCCCTCATTTAATTTCAACTCTTTTATGTCGCACTGTAGATAAGTAGAAAGAACGTAATGCCATCGAGTCCACATATAACAACAGTATATGTTTTATTAAAAGATAAAATAAGTAAAGACCAAACGAGAAAAAATCGAAAGATTATAAATTTTCTTATAAAAAATAAATTTCCAACGCAATTATTTACCTTATCACAACGGAATAATGCCCAGAACGTCCATTACAGAGGTTTTTCTATACAATGCGGTAGGGCGACATAAATAAGAACGAATGACGTCATTACCGTGACGTAATGCCTCGAATCGTCATTTATCATGATTTGCTGGTTGATACACTTTGTTATTTAATTTCGAATTAAAAACATCTAAAATTGCGGATTATTAATATGTTTACATATCATATTATGATAACATAACGTGTATGTCTTCTAAATAGTGAGCACAGATTATGCAACGCAAATTATTTAATTTTTTCGAATATCAGAGCTTAGATTGTTTTTAAATTGTAACCGTTCTTAATAATAAAAACAATGACCAATACAAAAGCTTGAGAAAATGGTCGAAAAAAAATTTTTTTTTTACCACGTCGAAATCATAACAATTAAAAAAATCCAAATTAAAAATATCTTAACTAAATAAGTACTTATTTTATAAACATCCATATGTTTTAAACACTCTCTTCCATTCCGTCAACAGCCTGTATATCCCTAAATCCGAGTATTCAAAATGTTTGTTTCACGCCGTCCTACTTACTCAAATACAGTTTCAAATGAGAACGGGAGATGGCACGATATGAACTGGGGATCTTGAACTTTGAAGTAACCCTTCTGATCACACTGTGGTGCTGCGGTGAGTACATAGTCCGGTATTCTGTAAAAAAGAAAAAAACGTTCATAGTAATTTAAATCAAAGCCCCCAAACATTTACCTAACTGATTAGAACATCAAAACTCTCAAATTATAAGCACTGGCAACATCAAAACTTAAACTTACGCCTTTAATTACAAAGCAGTTGACAGTTACCTAATTTAAATTTCGAACAAAAACGGTTGCTAATTGAAATTCTACCGTATTCCTTGGAGTACGACGACCATTTTCAGAGTGTCCCTTATCGTTCCATTTTTGAAATTAGAGGTTTTAATTAAAGAACGCGATATCGTCGTGTTTTGTTTTTGCTTTTTTAAAAGCCGTTGTAAGAGTTCGGGGCCTGAGGGATTTTTATTCTGCCAAAGGCTCGTTTAAAAAGCGTAATGCGCTGAATAATGTGTACATATATTACTTATTGTTTCGAAATGCAATAAGCGTGTATATATGTACCTAAGAATCAGATATATCTACCTTCACATTTGAAGATATTTTGATAGTCCTATCGGTATGTGCATTAAACGCTTTCATAGTTTAGACTGTACATTTACGAGCCAGTCAGTAAAGTCTTCTTTGGCCAATTAAAAAAAAGGAGAACCACCTCTTTTTTTGACGTCAGCAATATTTATTTTTGCCGAAAATACTGTTTTTCGACGTCTTTTGTTACAATTTATTTAACACTACAGTTCTTATAACAATGTAGCTCTATATACATATTGCTGTCTGTGTAACAAGCTGTTCAGTTTTTTTCAAAAAACAGCTAAGTTCGTACATTAAAAATCCAGAAATTCTTTAACCCGTTTGAGCCCACATTAAACATTTCTTGGCCTATTTTAAACCTCAGTCAGCTGCCCTTTGTGTGGAGAATGAATAAAAAACAATACCCTTTTATTTTGTCCACAGAGAACGTGCAAACTCACTGGGAATTCGTCGGGCGAGAGAAGATCGAATTGTGTCGCAAATATGTGTTCCTATTCAAGTTATCGCTTCTGTCGAACATAAGCGATGGTATTAGACATATGCTGTACTAAAACTACCCTTAGTAATTAATAATCATGCGGTATATTAGTGGAAACCATATACATTTTGGGTCAGTAGTTTCCGAGTTTACAGGAGAACGAGAGACAGACAAGACTAATGACTTTAATGATATAAAGATCACCCAAAGTTTGTCAGTTACCTCTGAAACACCCATCTAGAATATGACTACGCAACTTTATTCACCGCGGAAAAAAAAGCACCTTAGTCGGGTAAATAGTAGACTATAACTATTCTCGGATGTACAGCTATCCTAGTAGGTACCAAAAATAGTTGAAATCAGACTTGCCTTCAATTGACCCATTTTCCTAATTTTTATGAAAATATCTTCAATTTACCTACAGGCATTTCATTTTTACAACTTAATAAAAGTGTATATGGCAATTCCTGAATCGGGGACAGAAATGTGTTTTCCAAGTACAAACCTGCCTTACAGCTGCTCAGAGTGATAATTACGGCAAAGAGATAGCATAACCTTTTGAGATGAAAAAGTATGTCCTTGTTATTTCATCATAACTCATGGTCATTCTAATTTTTTTACGCATTCGATACATTAATTTCAAGTTACCACAAGCTAAGTAGGCTGACCAAAATGTAAGTGAGACCGGAAAGGTTTTCAACGGTTTAAAATAATGTCGCTTTTAGGTATTCTAAATCAGGATGCAAAAGTGCATCGGAATATAAAATTTTTGTTCACAACTTAGAAATAGCTATGTAGTTGTTCCTTTGCTGGCAATTTCTTTGACATTGTTAAACTGTAACAACGTATGAAAGGAGGGGGCGATGGCTCATAAAAGGAACACACCTTTGCGACTACACTGCAAGATAAACAAATAGGTAAGTTCTTTTATTTATTTGAACGTTGATATACAATTACATTTTCTTTGATGTCTCACTACGAACAACAAAAAAGTTAATGTCAATAAAATCATTTTAGTGACAAGCTTTTATTGCCGACTGTACATTTCTGTGAATATCCAGCAACTACCAACCAACAACCAAGCCCAAACTCGGTAGGATTGCATTATTTTCTTACAGAGTTCCTATGACCACCTTCCGGCTCCATCATCAGATCAGTTCGACAGTACCATATTATTGTATTGTCATCAGAACTACACACAGCTCCCAATTTTCATGACGCTACGATCCTTGGAAGATGGTTAAATTAGTTACCTTAGATTCCATTGCATAGTTAGTTACACACAGGTCGGCCTAATAATAAAAAAAAGCCTGTTAAAAATAAAATAATGAATATATAAATGAAATATTTTATTTTTATTTTTTACAGTAGAAAATGACAAAAAAACTAATAAAGTACTGTTTTTTATAATTTAATACTATGAAAAATAAAATTCGTCAAGTATACTGATTGAAATAATACGAAATTCATACATTTGTAATTTGTTATTTAAATTAACACGCCGTATACTTACAACACAACTGGACTAGGTTATGCAATAACGAATCGAAAAATATCGATTTTAATATTGTGATCTTAAAATCGCGTTTTGTGTATGAACTAATTGTCGTTTGATTAGCTCTTACGTAACACAATCCTTCTTTAAAATAGGCTGCAATATCTCCGGCCATCTATTCCCTTGCCATTAGAAGTTAATGGTAATTTTAGAACAAACACGTCACCAATTGAAAGTGTGGTCGCCACGCGCCCTGCAATGGCGGTATAATTAAGGGGGGTGGTTAGAATCAACTCGGACAAAACGGACATTTCCCGTCCCCGTATTTTGTACGGATGTACGATGTATGGAAAGGATAATGGTCAAAGCTCCATTAAAATTGAGAAGCTGCATGTCAATTTTAACAGTATACTAGTATATTGTTGTTACGCGTAGCATAGTGTAGGGGCTTACTGGAGGCCTGTCAAATGTGGTGCTGACGTCGGGTGGAAAAGATTAGCTGGACAGAGAATCGGATTTTTTTTTGCATTTAAAAATGAATTTAATAAACGCATAAAAAATATAAATTCGAATTTCAACTTACGATCTATGGAAAGGAGAATGCGTCATCTCATTTTCAATGGATCTTTGACAGCTCCATTAAACATGAAATGTAAAAATAAAATTAAATTGTACTGTAGTTACGCTTAGTATAAAATAAACCAATGAAATAACGAGAAAAAATAACGAGTAATAAAAATTTTGATTTTGATTTTTTTATTCAATATCAAATCATTTTTTTTTATCAAAAGCCTTATAATTTAATAGACCAATAATTGTACAGCAACCATATAGTTAAACGCAGTTTTCCGCGATCAAAATACCAAAATACTTACTCTTTTTTTTTCATATACATTTAGTACGGCTACTTAAGGATGACGTCACACATAGCAATTAGTATGGAGCCTTTTCAGCGCTCAGTAGGAATGCCGAACTTTAATTATCATTTGTGACATTAAGAGTAAGTACATGTATGCGCCCCCTAGATTTTAATTTGTTATTTAACTATCAAGCTATGTACTGTGCATAGTATGTACTCCAAATTTCATCAATTCTTGTAGTTTTTGAGTAAAATGCCTCTGACATACGGACGGACGGACATAAAGAAGCTATAAGGGTTCCATTTTTGCCATTTTGGCTACGAAACCCTAAAAAGGTTAGCGGTGTTTGCCACGCGGCCAACATAGGAGTAATTACGAGGGCGGCCAGAACCAATTCCACGTTTATTGAGCCACAAAACAGACATTTCCTGTCACCGTGTTTTCTGCGGATGTTGGGGATATGGAAGGGACAATGTTGGGTAGGGATGTCTTACCAACGGCACGCGACCCCAAAATGGCGCGCGTCATAATGATACGGGCTCGCGAAAATATGTTTCTAGCTATTAAAATTATTAAAAACTAGCTTCTGCCCGCGACTTCGTCCGCCTTAAATTCGTTTATTGCGGATAAGGGTATTTTTCCGGGATAAAAAGTAGCCTATGTCCTTCCCCGGGACTCAAACTATCTCCATACCAAATTTCATCCAAATCGGTTCAGCGGTTTAAGCGTGAAGAGGTAACAGACAGACACACATTCGCATTTATAATATTAGTATGGATACAATATTAAATGACACGTTAAGGCATAAATAAAAATCTTATTAAAGAGAGAGCAGGGTACTTCAATTTAAACTAGCCAATTCGTAGCTTTGATAATAAACCAAGAACTAACACACACAGACATTTCCTGTCACCGTGTTTTTTGCGGATATTGGGGATATGGAAGGGACAATGTTGGGTAGGAGGGATGGCGAACCAAGGCACGCGTACCCAAGATGGCACCGAATTTGTTTCCAGCTATTGAAATGTTCAAAACTCCAATATTGATGATGATGATGATAGTCTTGGCCGATTTCGGCCACAGTGACTGTGTATCCTGGCCAGGCATATTTAATATTACAAGACACCTAAAGGCACATAAAAAAGTTTTATTAAAGAGAGCACGTAGAAAAAGAGGTTCCAAAAGTAACCGTTAATAAATACAGGAAACGCTTAGTAAATAAAACTAACGCTTAATCAATAATGGTAGCCCTTAATAAATACAGGTAACGCTTAATAAATAAAGGTAACGCTTTAATAAATACGATTATCATGATCACGAGTCCTCGAATTCAGTCACTATTGTTACAAGATCTTTGCATTTTTGCATTTTTAACTGGCTTTTACACGAAAATGGCATTTTCATAGAAATCCAATTACTAATACAGTTTTTATATTTGATTTTTTTTTTATGGCATAGGGGCAAACGAGCAGACGGGTCGCCTGATGGTAAGCGATCACCGTCGCCCATAGACACTTGCATCACTAGAGGAATCACAAGTGCGTTGCCGGCCTTTCAGATGGGAGTACGCTCTTTTCTTGAAGGTTTGAAGATCGTATTGTTGCCATCTAAGCTGCAGGGTCCAGTCAACGAGTCGAATTTTGTCACTATTTATTACAAGATCTTTGCAGTTTTTGCATTTTTTACCGAAATATATCTTAGTGATGAAATTCAGTTTAAAAATCACGAAGTTCGTCATGCTAATGCGAAAACAGTATGATTTTCATATAAATTGAATTACTAATACATTATTTGAAGAAAAACAAGACTGTATTTGCTCAAGTTTGCAGTAGCTTGGCGTCCATACAAGCCGATTTCCACCGGGTTGACCAAGGAAAGGCTTATAACTACATTTTTCTTTAAATATGAGTAAATTAATACGCTTTGGCTTCCCTTGTAATTTTCCTCACGCCACGCCTCTGCAAGCTTGTCATTTCCAGTAAGTATACAAAGTAGGCCATTGAACCACACCCGGGTCAAGAGTGTAATGACATCACGCCAATCTGATTCTTCAGTGTCATTTTTACGTAATAATATGTACAGTTGATATGTCTCCCGTTAAAGTGGATGATATTAACAGGAGCATCCAATGATGATAAATATTATGCATTTCATAGGTTATCTATACTATTAAAAAGTTGTAAAAATGAGATTTCTGTACATTGAAGATATTTAAAAAAAAAACATTGTATCTGACTATTTGAAGGTCACTGAAACGAAATTTTTTTTTTCGGATTTTTTTTATATTAGTATGTATCGTTGTGGCTTCATCACGCAAAATCGGCTAAACGGATTTCAACTATTTTTGGTAAACAGGTAGCTGGGTATCTCCAGATGGTTATAGGATACTTTTTACCCGACTACACTGAAGAAAAAACGACGGGTTATGACTTTTTTCCTTTGCGAACGAAATTGCCTGCAGCCTCTATTAATACAATACAAATACTCTTTATTGCACACCTCAAATACACAGAAATACAGAACATAACAGTAACACTCGAATAAGCAGAGGTGAACAACAGGCGGTCTTACCGCTAATAAGCGATCTCTAACAGACAACCGTTGGGTAGCGGAGTGCTTAAAAGACAAAATTTTTAGTTAAGTTGAGGTTACTTTAATAAATGAGCTAATTATTTTCCCCATACTGTTTAATTTCTCAAATATTTAATTTCCCAAAAATTGTTTTTTTATGAAACCGTAAATTTTCACCATATCTATGGAACAAACCTAACCTAACCTATAGTTTTTGGCGAATATAACGGTTTTTTTCTGCAAGAACCAGTGTAAAATTGAAAAAATATGGGTTAAAATAATATAAAGTATTAATATAAAGTATCGAATATTAATATGAAGTATTTAATATAATACGATATTATAATAAAATATGTGTCGTCCCTAAAGTATGGCCAAATCTTGACACAAAAATATTATCCTGGTTTTGAATAAAAATATTAAACCAACTTGATTTAATAATAAATCAACGCATTTACACTAGAAACAACATTTTCAAAATTTCACGTGACATTGGAAGACAAAATCTCACCAGGAAAGGGGAGGTCGGAAAATCGCAAAAAAACGCATCGCGTTAATGGATTACAGATTTAGTGGTTGGCCATTTTAATGCAATTTCCCTCTGTATCTTTTTTTTTAATTTTATACCATTTCCAGTATTTATAGGCCTGTGAACCACACCCCGGCTAAGGGTGTGATGACCTCACGCCAATCGGACACACCCTAATCATTGCATATTGTTTCCACCGACATGACGGAATGATACTGTTTATACACTTATTTGAAAGAAAGAGAAGAAAACAACAAAAGAAAAGTACAATATAAATACGTTTCAGACAAAAACGTAATTTTTGTGAGAATCTTTTGTTGCCGACTGTACTTTTCTGTGGACATCCATCAACTCACCGAGACGATTCTAAAGAGCCCAAACTCGGTAGGATTGTGTTATTTTATTACAAAGTTCCTATGACCACCTTCCGGCTCCATCATCAGATCAGCTCGATGGTATCATAATATTGTATTGTCACTGAAATTACATAATTATTCCAAATTTTAACTCAATCGGAAACCGAGAAGTTGGTCAAATTTAACTTACAAAATTTGACCGTGATATATATATTTGTACATACAAAGATTGTATGTTAAAATATTGAAAATAATTAAATACGTGTGCACTTCTAGGGTTTTGTAACCAAATAATGTCAACTGGTCGCTACCAGCTACCCGTGTACCGAAAATAGATGAAATCCATTTGCCGATGTGGCGTGATGAAGCCACAACGACACATACAAACATCCAAAAAAGTAACCTCCAAATAGTCCGTTACAATAGTTTTTTTTTTTTAAATATCGTCAATGTACAGACATTTAATTTTTACAAATTTATGATAGTATAGATTTCGTCGCACACTGGAACATTTTACTTTCGTCGCGTTTGTGTTGCGGTTAACGATGGTGTTCCGAATAAGACGCAAGCTAGTGCCATCTCTCTCTCTTATGGCGTCTAAGCTATGCACATTAAAATTATAAAGCTGCAATAAATTCAATGCTACTCTGTCTACACGTATAATTTGGAATCAGCCTTGCAAAGAACCATGAAAATTCTGGTCCTTCGAGCCGGATCAAATTTTCTGGACTTCATTCAGTCACATGATCAGTAATTTTTTACGAGAATCTTAATGTTTTATCAGGATCTTCGTGATTTTTAAAGTGAATTTCTTCACTAAGAAATAGATGCTCATCAGGTGCGCTGACGGCAGAAATGCCGGATAAAACGCAAAATGCAAAAGATCCTAAATAGTGATAAAATTTGAAGAAAAAGAAGATGAAAATCGAAATTCTAATTAGTCCGCCAACTAAATAATAAAAGGGAGATGATGAAATAGATAATAAAAAAAAATTGGACACTAGAAAGCGCCCGCAACTTCGTTCGCGGAAGAGAAAAATTCATAACCCCTCTTTTTTCTTTAGCATAGTCGGGTAAAAAGTATCCTATATCCATCTGGAGATACCCAGCTACCCGTGTACCAAAAATAGTTATAATCTGTTTAGCCGATTTAGCGCGATGAAGCCACAACGATACATACAAACATACAAAAAATCCAAAAAAAATATTTTTCGTTTTAGTGACCTCCAAATAGTCCATAACAATCATTATTTTGAAAATATCTTCAATGAACAGACATTTCATTTTTACTACTTTATAATAGTATATATAGAGATGTATTTTATGCTTTTTGAAAATAATAAAAGAATACTTAGATAAATCGCATTGAAATTTAGGAGTGGGGGCTCGTGACGTCACTCCTAAGTAAAATTTGCACTTAGGAGTGACGTCACGCGACATTTTCACTGAATCGCCTTTATGTTTTGATTATGGGTAAAAAAAGAAATACTTATCCAATATTTTTTTTAAATCTATATGACTATTGGCAGAGTGTGCGCCCCGGCAATGCACAAAGGCACTGGTTCAAATTCAGTCGGAGTCTTGATTTTTTTTTCATTATTTAGATCTTTGTATTTCAAGAATATAGTACGAATCATGAGTTTAGAGTTGTAAAGAACCGTCCATCCCATGACTCATCCGGCCCCCAATCTTTTAAAATGCGGGCCCATATGCTGTGGGGTAGCTTAAGGGGCCTCCCGACCGATACTACGTTGTTTTGCGTTGGAATTTAATCTATTTAATCGACCCTCATTTGTATCCTATAAACCTTCGTTTTACGGGCTAATATTTTTACACTTTTCGTTAATCTGATTTCAACATTTTAAACCGATAAAAACCCCGACTTGTGTGAAAAAAGCAGATATTTTTTAAACGACCGAGTCGATACAATACAATAGTTTACTCTTTATTGCACACAAAACTGAGTACAGAAAAGAACACATTCAAGGAGAGGGAACACAACAGGCGGTCTTATCGCTAAACAGCGATCTCTTCTAGACAACCTTTGGGTAGTGGGAGAAGATATCGTACTTGAAATTTTAACGTAGTTCCTTATTTTGCTTGTTTTGTCAGAATCTTATATACTTTTTACAAATTTTGAGATCAGGCAACATACCCTATTATAAATGCGAAAATAACTGCAGTCTGTCTGTTACCTTTTCACCCTTAAACAACTGAATCGATTTACATGCAATTTGGTAAACATAAACGTTTGAAACCCTGGAATGATTGTATTCATAATTTAATCAATCATTAAAAAATAGGCACAGTTCTCGATAACGCGGGTAAATTCGAATAAAAATAAATATATTTAAAAATAACCCTGTGGTCTCTTAACTCACAACCCCTATCGACCGCATCCATTTACATTAATGCACATTCCTGCAACCCAATATTGTTAATTGAACATTTGTTGCCGACCCGCATTTGGTGTGAGTAAGCCCTTTCTGGAAAAATCTAAAAATACTAAGACGGAGATCAATTCAAAATTTATACGAATATATACTACTAGAAGGCTTCGTTCGCGGAGGAGAAAAAGTCATAACCCTTTTTTTCTTCAGCGTAGTCGGGTAAAAAGTATCCTATATTCATCTGGAGATACCCAGCTACCCGTATACCAAAAATAGTTGAAATCCGTTAAGCCGATTTTGCGTGATGAAGCCACAACGACACATACAAACATACATAAAATCCAAAAAAAATATTTTTCGTTTCAATGACCTCCAAATAGTCCATAACAATCATTTTTTTGAAAATATCTTCAATGTACCTACAGACATTTCATTTTTACAACTTTATAAGAAGTTGCAAGAATAAAATGTCTGTACTACATAGAAGATATTTAAAAAATAAGTGATACTGACTATTTGGAGGTCATTAAAGCAAAAATGGCTGCCATGTAGCCTGGAGAACGGATGGCCGTTGGGGCAGTAAAGTCCTGGAGTAGAGACCACGCATAGGAAAGCGCAGCGGTCCCTGACCAGGTGGACGGATGATCTCGTGAGGGTTGCGGGGAGTCAGTGGATGTGGTGTACGTAAGATCGCACCCTGTGGCGAACCATAGGGGAGGCATATGTGCAGCAGTAGTCCGTGGCTGATAGATTTTTAATTTGTATGTTTGTATGTCTGGCCAGTCGCTGAGATATGCATCCAAGTCATCCCGTCATCTCTTAGGACGACCGCGACGCCGGTGCCCGTCCTGAGGCATCCACTCCGTGGCTGTCCTAGCCCACCTCTGTGGATGCATACGGCATACGTGGCCTGCCCAGTCCCATTTAAGCCTGGCGGTCTTTACACCAACATCGGCAATGCGTGTTTTTGAGCGAAGCGTTGTGTTCCGGATCCGATCGATCCAAAGACCTAAAAGAAAAAACTAAAAAAAATGTTTGTATGTGTCTTTCTGGCTTCATCACGTCAAAACGACTGAACAGATTTCAACCATTTCTGATAGGTACATGGAGAGTTACCCACAGGTGGTTATAGGATACTGTTTACCCGACTACCCTACCCAGAAGAAAAAAGGGTTATGATTTTGTTCTCCTCTGAGATGCACCTTCATAATAAAATTAATGTGCAATAGAAACCATTCTTTAATCGGGTGAAAACAACCAAGCCGACAGCCGTCAGGGCTAAAAATAAAAATGGCGGAGCAGAAAATGTCACGAACTTTCCAATTTAATATTTCGTGTCATTAAAAATTTCCGCAACCCTTCGCGTTGTAGCGACGGAGACAGACACAGCAGGCCAGCGTATCTAATCGAGATAGTAAATTGAATTTGTACGGCTGCTGTTATCATTGTCACGAGAGGTGCTAGGATACCTACTGCCGTATCCTTAGCACCAAGCGTGGGGGCGGTCGGAGCAGCATAATCCTAGGGTCATTGCGTCCGCATTCCCATTATGCCAACTTCATAGCTCGTAAAGAATCCATTTCGTCCAGTGGTCCTATCTTGTCAACATCTCCAAATCGTCCACTTCCTGTCTTGACAAGATTTACAAATGTTTCACTTCTTATATGGTCCACTTTCCCAACTCGTCCACATTTCCAAGTCGTCCAGCGCTTTCTCTTTACGGTTTTATGATAATTTACTAATTTGCTAATCGATATTAAAATCTATAAAGTTTGTACCGATGGTCGTTGGGGCAGAAAGGTTCTCGAGTGGAGACCGCGTACCGGCAAGCGCAGCGTGGCTAGGCCACCCGCAAGGTCGGACGACCTGGTTATGGTTGTGGGCACTCGCTGGATGCGGGTCGCCTCCATCCGGACCATGTGGAAGTCTATTGAGGACGCCTGTGTCCAGCAGTGGGCGTCCTATGGCTGAAATGATAATGATACTTTTTAAGTTTGAAGTGTGGTCGAATTGCGAACATGGGTGACATGGGAAAGCGATTTGCGAATGTGGACGAGTTGGGAATATAGACGAGATAGGAATGAGGATGAGGTAGGAATGTGGATGAGATTGGAGGGGGACGATTTGGGAACTGAACTTGGACGAAATACGATCGTTGACAACCTAGGGAGTTGACAAAACGGGAATGTAGGCGAAGTGAACCGAAAGGTGCCTTATTCCATCAAGTCTGACCTACTGTAATTTTAATTCTGCGATTACGTCGCGATCTTTTTAAATTGCTCCATGAAATTGTATTGTAATAGTCCCCCGATTTAAGCTTTGAAACAGCGCTTTTATACCTATGAGTTTTAAAAATTGAAGATAAACAATATGCTGATATCAGTAACTAGAGAAACTTTAATTTATTTTATATATATTCGTGTCGCATAGCAGTTCATCATATTCATCTACTAAAGAGCTAGCTTCTTGTAATTGGAGTAATTTCCAGCTTATTTTACATTCCGCTTTGTCCTTTATTTTTTTTTATGAACCATTCATTTTATTATTTTATTTGCTCAATGTATGAAATAATGAAATAAAGATCTTTATCCTGTAAGTAGGCCGCAAGGGCACTTTTACAAGTCTGACTCTACGGCGTTTCCCAAGAGGAGACAATTGAGGAGAAGAAAACCGAAATAAACTCAACAATCAGTCATTTTTTCGAAATAACTCTTATATCTTTTACAATATTTGTACTTAGCCTATCCTAAACATATGTTTTAATCAATGCGTAGTTCTTCAAGAAAAGATATGTCGAGGACTTCCCCTTTTATTTACTCTAATATTCTCTTTATCCAGTTGTCGTGACGTATAAGAAGTTACGGCAGTTGTTTGACTCCAATACATAAACTATTTATAAATTATCTGTGTACAAAATGTACAGTCCGCATCAAGACAAGAGTGAATAGGCTGTTTCTAGACAGGCATGATACAACCTCGGCCGCATCGTCACTTAACAACAGGTGAGATTGCTGTCAAATAATGTCCGTCTATCATCGTATAAAAAAATAGTACCTAGCAACCAAATTGCTAACTATGTGCCCTACCCATTGCTACTACAGTTTGCTTACTTTGTTTGCTATGTCGGTGACCGTGGTTCGTCTACGAATCTCCTCATTTCTGATTCGATCTCGTAGAGAGATCCCGAGCATAGCCCTTTCCATAGCTCGCTGAGTGACTCTGAGCTTCCTTAAGAGGCCCATAGTTAGAGACCACGTCTCGGCTATATACTGGATACTTAATTTAAGGCAGCGGCTGTATTGATTCTGCGCAAAACGAACATATCAGAAGGTTATAATCTGAGGCAACAAAGGGTTACACGTTTTTGTAAAAAAAAAACTATCTATATCAGGAACTGAAGTAGTGTACATTCGTGTAACCCCAGCTTCTAAAGGGGGTGTTATATGTTGTTGGGTTAGGTTAATTACAAACAAAGTTTCCGTCCTAAGTAAATCGGGTTAAATTTGATACCGGCCGGGGCGATTTACATGGCGCTTCAGAGGTCCTGTTGAAGGAATAGGGGATTTTTACCTTTTCGTAGTCGAAAATTACAAAGTACACTATCTTGTGAATCTATGACAAAGGTCTTCAAAAAAGCCTGTTAAATGAAAAAAAAATATGAAAAAAGCTTTTCAGCACCCCTTCCAGCTTCCCTTTACGTCACGAATTGGTATTTTTTTACCGAATAAGTTAAAGGTACAACATATTTAATACCCAGTGGTCACATTCACGGAATTACAAACACCCTTAAGAAAAGGAAGGTAATGTTAGTAACTGGTTGGAGAAACTATTTAAAAATCCATACTAATATTATAAATGCGAAAGTGTGTCTGTCTGTCTGTCTGTTACCTCTTCACGCTAAAAGCACTGAACCGATTTGAATGAAATTTGGTATGCAGATATTTTGAGTCCCGAAGAAGGACATAGGCTACTTTTTATCTCGGAAAAATACTCTTATCCGTGATAAACGAATTTATGGCAGACGAAGTCGCGGGCAGTAGCTAGTCCTTCTATAAAAACACAAACGTACAACATGTAAACTCTGAACGCAGAATCAGCGGCGCGCAGGTGTCGGTCTGTTTGTCCCGGTCACACTGTAATTATGTGGGACCGCAGTGCTGTACACTACGGCTATTGTATACTCGTATTCACAAAGCTTGTGAAATATAACAGCGATGTACAGCACTGTTCGGCTGGTCACCTGAAATCTGACCCTCAGACTCCCAATAACTAATAAAAAAATAACGGAGAATAGAAAGAAAAGCAAGAATGGAAACTGTCATTTGTTTTTTAGTCGCCTCATGAAAATCGTATTTTTCTTGCAAAAATATAATCTGCATAGAAATCGTTATCGGATTGGAAGAAAGAAACCGTAACAAGAATTTTATTCGACCCTTTCAGAGGAAAGATAATTAAGAACGTATTTTTTAAGTTATCTCCGTCTATAATTTTATAGTACACATATATGGCCAGAATCATCTGTTTCATAACCATCGTGTAGACATTGCAGAAAACATCTAAACCATTTTTCCAGATCAGACATCCGCCTAACAAAAACCAACTCTTTTGTTTGAAAAAAGAACTTTTTAAAGAGCGAAATCGTACGTACAGCCGCGCATTAAAAAATGTTTTCATCGGATTTCATTTCGGGAGATGCTTTTAAAAACTAAAATCATCAGTGATATTGCATTCTATTGATGAGTTTTGATTCGCAGCGCTGCGTAGCGGCGAATAGCGGAACTAATAATTTATGTAGTGTTTATAATAATTATGTAGTTTCGCAAGTTTAGTTTAAACAGTTTGATAATTAAACTTGTGGCCCCAGTAATAAATTTTGTAGATGAGTAAAGGTACTATTTGCACATTACAAATGCATGGGCTCGTCTATGATCTCCGTTGTCATAAAGTGGGACAAATAGCAGTTATAAGCGTAGGTACTTATATTTTAGCATTATAATTGCTGTGTATTAAAATCGAGATCACAAACGCCACTTTTCATTTAAGTTGCATTTGTAGTTCACATTTTGAAATCTTGATAATCATATCATTTATTTGTTTCGAACATTTTATTTAAGTTCTACTGTACCGTTGAACCTTTATAAATCGTGCTTTCTATGCTATTGCTTTGAAATCTATATAAATTAACCTTAAGCATCAAGCAGCGCCCTCTATTCAACATCATTAAACTAAAGCTTCACCTACTCCCCGCTAGATGGCGCTGTAAGCCACGCGCCCAACGTCAATACAAAAGACATGCATAGTTTATTCGGAGCATCATAACAAGGTCCCAGGGTGGGATGTATCATGAAATTGCTATCCCTGGCCCAAAATGGTGTGTTAATAATTCAGAGGAGGGTAACTGGTTTTGTTTCCAGCTAATGAACGATGGACGCTGAGGTTGTTTCGGGGAAGTGTTCGTATGTGCGATTTTGATTTGATTTTTATACTAGGCACGGTCAGCGTGAAAATTGGAACACTAGAAAAATTCAACGCCTGCACATATTTCTATAGTTCTAAAAGATCTTTTTAAATAAAAGGTACGATAGTGGTAAGGTAGAAATCGCTGTTTAGCGATAGGAACGCCTGTTCTTTTACCTCTCCTTGAATGTAGGTATATTGTTTGTTCTGTACTTTATATTGTGAGATACGCAATAAAGAGTTATTGTGTAGTATTGTATTGATAATGCATCAAGAATTGCTCTAAGCCGGGTGTACATTATGAAATTAAGGTGTAAGTAGGTACTATGTCACTTTGTCCGGTTTTATTATTTTAGTATGGTTGCTTACGACAAGACACTCATTGACTGAACTAAGACGAACTATTTCTAAATATAACCGATAGTTTATGGTGAAAGCTTGCTTAAGAGCCGTTTGTTGCTGGCATTTTGGGTTCTTGTCCAGTTAATCTTAATTTTTACTACTATTTACTGACTTCCCTATTCATATTTGTGATGTTTCATTCCAAAACGTTGCCATTTTTGGACGGAATAACCGACTGAAGAGGACATGGTCTTGCGGTTCTTGATAATTACGTGTCTAATCGCAAACAAGCGACGGTTACTGTTGAATATAACAAATTCAACAAAATTTTAGTTCTAGTGAGATCAGATTTTGAGATCTATATCGGAATCCCTAACGTTTGTCCTAATGTATCTTTTGTCCTAACGCATTTTTTTATGAAACTGTAAACTTTTCAAGATTGTTATAAACCAAACCTAACAGAACCTAATGTATACGATGATCTTTGAAAAATCCTGAAATATTTACCGTTTCTGAAAAAAATACGTTAGGGCCAATGATACATTAGGACAAACGGCATTAGGGATTCCGAAGGAGACCCCACATTTTGATATAGTGCATACAGGAGTTCCACATGGTAGTTTTTAGGTCCATTGTTATTTTTAATATAAATTAGCAACCTTCCTAAAGTTAATGATCCGTGTGAATTGTTTGCGAATGAAGATACGTTTGGATAGGAGTTAGTTAGATTACAAATTCCGTTAATAAAGTATAATCTAAATTTCACATTAGGAAAACTTGTACAGTGGCTTTCAAGTTATTATTATAGTGATATTTGGTTATACGTCGTCTATTGACGCGAAGTGAACTGAAGTAAACAACTGCGATACGAACTTCTCGTCAACAAAAGCGTCTAATGCAAAAACTTCACAATCGAGTTTGCTCTCCCGCGACACTTCGCCGACTTTGCCTGTTATGTATGCACCTTTAATACTAAAATTTAACACCACAGATCTATAAACAGATCTCTTTTCCTCTTCTTCGCTAAACATATATTTATAAAACTTTCTTCTGTTTCCGCGATTTTCACTAATTCAAATAAAACAATTTAAACGGATAATATCGAATATATTATCTTATTTGAGTTCTCGTTGTGTCTACCCCATGAAAACGGATGCTTCGTAAATAATAATTAATTATCATTTACGATGATAATTAATTTTTTTTTTTTTTTTGATTTCTAAAAACAAAAAATACGGATAGCAATGAAAACAAACTCATCTATAAACATGGAAAAAGGTTTTATTGTTAGACTAAATATGCTTCATCTCTTTTATTGAAATCATCCTTCGGTCGGTCCTTCAGTATCTGCGATGTGATGTGTGTGTAGTAAAATACTTAAGAAAGAAAGAAAATATATTTACTTCCCTATACTGTCACAAAATTTGTTAGAGGTATTTTTTTATGACAAAGGAGAAAAACCAGCAGACGGGTCGGTTTTAGTTCTATTTACAGTACCTACCTAAAATGCAATACTAAATATAACTTTCCTTTATTTTCATGTATTTGCTTTAGCGATTAGAACTACATAAATGGTGTACTTGCATAGATAAGTGTAAGCCAGTCTGGCCTAAGTAGTACCAACATGGACAACAAACGGTCATAAACCAGACGGCTGCAGACGGCAGCTCCATACGACACGCCCGCTAAGGATTAGGACGTATGATTACTGCATTTGGGCATAGAATTTAGCTTGCAATAATCTATTATACTATTATAAAATTAAAAGCCGCAATTGCTCACAGGAGTCATTATTATAATAAAAATATTAACAGTGCAATTTAGCGTGGTTATAAAAAGTATAAACATTGATAACAGCATTTCTCGGTCCGATTTTTTTTTTTAACAGAGGGACAATCTTGCACAATTCAACCTAGTCCCAAACTAAGCGAGGCTTGTAGTATGGGTGCTAGGCGACGATATACGTAATATATAGATAAAACTCGTCTACGACTCGGGCTGCAAGATATAGCCTCGAGTGTAATTACCAACGTACCACACTCTTATCATAATGTACTATTAATACATAGAAAACATCCAAGACCCAGGAACAAACATTCGTGCTCATCACACAAACCCTTGCCCTGGCCGGGATTCGAACCCGGGACCGCCAGCTTCGTAGGCCACTGCCTACTACTGCTACTGCTACTGCCTGGCTCAGTGGGTTGCGATACTTCGCAACCCACTGAGCCAAACGTGTCTTCGCAGTATCATCTCTTCAAAACGGCTGAATGGATTTCCATTTTTCGGACAAAAACTAAATACCCGAAAGTAGTTATAGAATAATTTTACAGACGATTCAGAAGCAAAAAAGAGGAAGTTTATGACTTTTCTCCTCTACGAAGCAAGCCGTATTAAGTCTAAACTAGTCTGGCCTAAGTGGTACCAACATGGACAGTAAACGTTCATAAACTGCTGCAGATGGCAGCACCATTCGACACGCCCGCTTAGGACGTGTGATTACTGTACTTGGGCAGGGACTAGACTAGTTTGCAATTATTAATAGACCCTCAAAAATACTAATGGCATATCAGATATCACTAGTTCTTTACCTCTTTGTTTTGTATGTGCTGTATTTGGTTTTGTCGAGGTTGTATAGCATAGTAGATAAACTTGGGATGCAACATTTTAATTATATGTTACTCGTACTTCATATAAATGGTTAGTCGTATTGAAGAAAGAATTTGCAAAATTGTTCGTTTAAAGTAATAGGATTTGTAACAAATGCGTGCTTTATATAATAGGGAATTCAATTATTTTCTCATGTATTCGTTGGTCCTGATTAAATATAAATTTGCCACTGGAAAAAGACATTTTATACACAGATAAGAAGAACCGTGCAATAAGAGTTTAAAAATCAATCAGTTTTCACTCCCTCAGTTCATAAAATATTTTACGCCCTGAAAATTATCTTCAAACGAGTATTTTACGAATCATTTCCAATCGTAAACTAACCTAATTATACTGAAATGGGCCATAATGGTAAATATAACTACTGTCATTCATAATACATTAGCAATTTGTTTTTATAGTGAAATGACATGCTTTAAATTCCTATTTTGAAAAATATTACTGGTAGTGTCATCCACAAAATATAGAAATATTCGAAGTGTGCAAGCAATATCATATTGTTTAATTTTAAAACTCTCACCAGATGGCGTCAACATTACCGCCGTTTCAATTTGGAAAATAAATGAAACTCAAGTAACATTCGATCCCGCATTTCTATTAAATCCTTACTCACTCGCGCATGTAAAGGGACACACTCAAAAAACACAGGCACAAATGGAGGCAAAGATTTATGTCGGGCCTGAACCCACGACCAAATAGACCGTTAATCCCAGTCTAATGGACTGGTCCCGACAAATGTTCGTGGCCGAGAAAACACGATTTGTACTAATAAAATAATATATAAAGAATTCAGACCGAGAGGGCTGTTTAAATACAATCGTAAAGTATTTGGAGTGTCGAATGCACCTCAAATGCTCTAACGACGTAATCGGAAATCACTATATTATGGACGTGCAAAGCGGGCGGAAGGAACCGAGACTAAACCCTAGATTGTATTTAACTGGTTCAGTTCGTACTGTATGACCACGGTGAAATTTTAGTAAAAAGAGTAAAACAAGACAAAGTTGAAAACTACACATAATCAACTACAAGAAATATTTCGTATAGAAATTGCGAAAACAGAGTAATCTTCTACAGGATGTTACCGATGGCAGGCAATAATTTCTCAAAAAACCAAGTGAGGAAACGCACAAACGATTACAAAACCGCTTTAAATCAACCAAAATCGACACAAGTAGCCGCGAAACGGGCGAAAAATTAAAAACTGATTCGGGCCAATAATACCCCTTAATGGCTACTAGGGTCATTTTGGCCTCTTATTAATGACCCTCGTGACCCCCCCTGTCGCTGTTTAGTGCCTAATATTATTAATGGGTTCTGTAATGAGCGCAAGGGTTTCAAACGACCCTTATTTTTCTCAGTAAATATTTTTTTATTACGGTCATATAAAATTTATCTGAGCATCTTGTTAATAATTTCTTTTTGGGATTGTGTTCTTTGGGTTTTATTGCCGTGTTGCGGGTGCTTTATTCGTATGTATCTGGTAGAGATTTCTATAAGGGAGGGATAAGTTTGCCTTTGTGTGATTTTACTGTGTATTATCCTTGCTTTCCGAGTTTATTTGTTTTTTTGTTTATTTGTGTGATGAGCATAAATATTTGTTCCTGAGCCTTTGCTGTTTTCTATGTATACTATAATTAAATGTATTTATTAAGTATATCTTCGTCTAGTACCCATTACACAAGCCTTATTGAGTTTACCATTGGAGTAGTTCGCTTTGTGTAAAAATTGTCCCGTAATATGTGTTTATTTATGCGTAGACTAGCATTTACCTAACCGCGTTTCCAAAAATTAAGTATCCTTATATTTTCCATAATCTGATTTATACACGTCCACGTGATTAATTTATTAATCAGTGATAAATATCTTCACAAACTTTCACATGTATAATATTAGTAGGATTATTGAAGAATTTTCTGTATGTGAATCATGAAACTTTAAAGTCAATAAGTACTGGTTATAATGGTCCATAGTGCTCTAGTTTAACACTAACAGTGGCGTGCATAGGGGTTATGGCAAAGGTAGGTAGTTTTTCTGTACCTATATGGAGCTATGGTCGTTCATGGTAGGCAGTGCCTTTGTGCCGATACGGACTGCACGCCACTTAACACTTACATTTAAATGCTTAGGCAAGTTTGTATGACTCTTGCGGTCCCCTGATCGATAGGCGGGCTACCCTCGTCAAACGGTTTTCTCATTACTGTAACGCGTAGCTATGATTGACTTGTATGTTTGTTTCTCGCTTCTACTTTACTCGCATTATAAATTCAAAGTGTTTAAGTATTGGTTTATTTTAGTGGTTTTTGTAATTTTATTTTCACGCATAAATGTTCGTACATAACAATAGGCTATTTGACAATTTTTTATGGTACGATATAAAACGACGTCTTAAAAATAGAAATATTGGTGAAAAAACTATTCCAATATCATAATAACTCCCCGAGATACAACGACGTTAAAAGCACATTTTTATGCTTTCCCAAAAAACGCTTCATACTAAAGCCTACAAGCATGCACGCATGTGACGTCACACGCTAGTTACTTGTGTAAGGAAAATATGAACATTGCTCTGCAGTTATGTTAAAACTTGCGTTTATCGAAACGGTTTCATAACAAAAATTACAAAACATTTTATGGGTTATTGAATGATATTATTAGTTATTAATATTTTCATACTTTAAAAATGGACTGTCCCACCCAACTTTAAGGACTCATAAAACAAGCTACACGTAAGAAATCGAACTCAAAATTTTAACGTAGTTTTTTATTTTGCTTGTTTTATCAGGATCTTACATATTTTTTTACATTTTTTTTCAACTGTCAAATACCCTATTGGTGTTCTTCAATTTCATTGACATACTCTTCCACAAGTTTCTTTTCATCGAAAACTGTTTCCTCTGAAAATCCAATTTTTCAAAATTTATTTTGAACATTATTACAGAAGGTTACTTTGATGTGCCTCAGGGGGCCTATATCTTAGTTACAATTTGATTGTTCTCTTAAAAATCGTTTAGCTGAAGGACATACACTTCTGTTTTCCGAAAAACTTCGGAAAAAGTCCACTTTCAAATGTGTTATCACTTTGTCACTGCAATTGTAAACACAGAAAGCAGAAGTTAATATCAAAGTAACATTAAGAAACGAGCGAAAACAGTGCCCATTCTTGAACTTTTCAATCCCCATACGCTACCCTACCAAAATGTATAAACTCACGACAAAATAACCGACGTTTAAGTCTTACTGTTTCTAAAAGTACAGTCGGTTCAATAGAGCGTGGTTGAAAAATCTGCCACGAACGAGTAGCTGGACGATAAATTATGGTGGACTGTACGCGACAGCTTGCGGGAATTAACAATGTTTCAGCTATTAGGGTTTTATACGAAAGTTATGAGTTTCTCGTATGGTATTTAATAATATGGTGAAGTTCAATATACTTAATTGCAAATGCCACATCGAAAGGACAATTTTTATATAGGAATATCAATAATAATAATAATAGCCGTAACCTTCGTATTTATATTGTAAAACAAAAAAATGAAACCGACTCCAAAAAAAACTAAAAAGTAAAAAATAACGCCATAATTCAGTTTCTTCAAATTACTTACAAGTAACCGTTTGTGTACTCAATCTATACAGTATATACAATTAATCTTATTTTGGCGTCGGTGCCATATAAAGAATGTGTAAAATATTGAAAATTGACATTTTAGTAAGTTGTGACACGATGGCACCGACCCCAAAATAACATTAATTGTATATACTGTATAGATTGAGTATACAAACGGTTATTGTAAGTAATTTGAAGAAACTGAATTATGGCGTTATTTTTTACTTTTTAGTTTTTTTTGGAGTCGGTTTCATTTTTTTGTTTAAAAGTTTATTTATTTTACACTTTTTAGTTAATCGTTACTTAAAAGTGTATCTCGTGACGATTCGAACAAGCCCAAACACGGCTAGGATACATAATTTTATTACATAGATCTGGTGCCTACCTTCCGGCTCCATCATCAAATCAATTCGATGGTACCATTCTCATCAGGAACATTTAAATTTGTGACCATGAAGTTGCTTAGCTAAATTGATCAAGATATTTTGTCGCCACTCGTAAATCATTTATCATTGAGGAGTTCCGATGGCATTCTGTGGTCTTCTGCATCAGTTCCACTTCACCAATTTACACTTTCTGAATGCAAATGCTTATTATGTTTCTTATAATACCAAAATCGCTATATGTATGCCTACAATATTTGAGGAGTTCCTTCAATTCCTCATGGATTCCATCATCAGATCTTCACCAAGATTAAATGGGATCAACTAAAAAGTACCTTCTATAAAACCAAAAGATTTTTTTTTTGAAATCGGTCAAATAGTCTTTGAGTAATCGGTGAACATCCATAAAAAAAAAACAGTCCGTTTAATTGAGAACCTCCTCCTTTTTTTGGAAGTCGGTTAAAAATGCCTAACTTAAGACTATAATGGAGTAAAGAGAATAATAATAATATATATTTTTTTTTATCTCAGGCTTACATTTAGTTAGGATTAGAACAATATAAATAAATAAGACTAATAAAAATAAACAATACAAATAAGACTTTAATGAATTTAATGTTAAAAGGACATACAATACAATAACGCTTTATTGCACACCACACAAAATAGAGTACAGAAAACAATACATACAAGGAGAGTTAAACAAAAGGCGGTCTTATTACAAACAGCGTTCTCTTCCAGACAACCTGTGGGTTGTGGGAGACGTTGAGAGAAGAAACTGTGCGTATAAGTAGGTGGGACAAAGCAGTTTGAAATTGAAGTATTGAATCTACATATATATTAAACAAACACAATAATTAGAATAAATGCACACTTACTACATACATATATATACATATAACTATATAATACGTTAAATAATTGTACTAATATTACTCAGCCATACAGTCCGTACAGTACATATTTTTTATCATACGGTTTTTTCCCTAACTTTACGATTGTCAAGTTCCACACATACCAATGTCAAAGGAAAAATGTCTATCACATTCTCAATGGCGCGACTAGGTACCTATAACAATATTGGGGCTACAAAAAGTGGAAAATCGGATATTAGCTGTGGTTCCGGCATATTATCAGTATAGGACCAGACAAATAGACAACTAACTTGCACATATATGTATGTATGTTACGACAGTGAACGACAAATAAGTTGGTGGAACTGTAGAACAGAAAAAAAATATTTCCATCATTTTTACTTTATAAGATAATATTAGAATTAAAAGTTTACTTTTATTTTCTCTTTGTTTCAGATAAAGTTCATCAGAATAAATCTCAGAGCAACATAAGAACACTCCAATCACCACAGAACATGAAAACCGATCATTTTCTGCATTTTACTTAGTAACTATGTCACGCATAGATTACATCTAGGATGCAGGAACATGAACCCCACCGCCATCTATATTTCTTCTCGCGAACCGAATGTTGACCACCGGCCCCCGCTGTTCGGCTATTCGGCGATAGATGGCGCTACACATCATATGTAGAAGATTGAAGTAATGTGATGTGCCCTTGTCATTCTTCTTGCCCTGTGTGTTTATACTACTGGACGGAGAACTGATAAGGGCAGGTCCTTTACAAATTCGACGTGGGAAAAATCACGAAGACATCCAATAAAGCGATTTTCAGTGTATTTCGTATAAATTGATATTGATTTCAGGAAACTTCCTTACAATTTGTGCCGATGTATGTACATTCCTCTTAAGTTTAAAAAGTACTAAACGCATCTCAACGAGACTTTCCAATAATCTTGTTTGGTCATCAGAATAACACATTACTCTATAAATTGCGTTTCTACGCGGACGAAGTTGCGGGCAACAGCTCGTATATTAATATAACGAAATATATAATAGCAACGTACCTTAAGATATTTTTTCCAAATTATTTAGTATGCAAAATATATCGTAAGATACCTTGATATCATATATATTTCGGGACTAGAAGGCGCCCGCAACTTCGTTCGCGGAGGAGAAAAAGTCATAACCCCTCTTTTTTTCCTTTAGCATATTCAGGTAAAAAGTATCCTATAACCATCTGGAGATACCCAGCTATCCGTGTACCAAAAATAATTAAAATCCGTTTAGCCGATTTAGCGTGATGAAGCCACAACGACACATACAAAAAAAATATTTTTACATCTTTATAATAGTATACATATTATATCTGTCTGTGACGGGTTTAATATTGTTAAGCAAAGGCGTATCACCTTCTCATACAAAATCCATTGAACGTTTTTCACTCTCTAGTTGCATACATAGGATCTCTTGTAAATTGTGAAAATATACACGACTGTCTAAACTATTATAAACTTGTGAAAATTAAATGTCTGTGCATTGAATGTAATTATGTATTTGCAAAAAAATAAGTGATACGGACTATTTGAAAGCCACTGAATCGAACAATATGGTTTCGGATTTTTGTATGTGTCATTGTGGCTCCATCACGCCAAACCGGCTTAAGAGTCTCCAGCAAGCTCGGTTCTCCATACAAACGTCATATAAATTAATTACAGGCCTAGATATACCTCATGTCATTGTATATGCAAAGTTTCGTTACAATCCAACACGTAGTTTTAAAATGAGAACGAAACTCCATTTGTATGGGAAGGTGAAATTCGGCCGAGCTTGAGGTCGACTCTTAACAGATTTCAACTATTTTTGGCGCACGGGTAGCTGAGCAATGCCTAGATGGTTATAGGATACTTTTTACTCGACTACGCTGAAAAAAAGAGGGTTGTAATTTTTTTTCCCCTCCGCTGACGAAGTTGCGGGCATCTTCTAGTATTTTGTACGATTGAAAATAGCAATAATGTCTTTCCACTCACGCATCTGAAAATAGCAAAACACTTAATAGTCTTAAGCGTATTTTTTTTAAGCATAACGTACAGACAGACTTAGTTTATGATATTCATAACGCTCTCAAAAGCTCCCTTAGGAAGGTGAGAAAAGTGACAAACGTAAATGCTGCGGTTTTGGCATATCGTGCATATGTAGAATCCATTTTACGATAAGGTTTGCTAGCCTGGGGAAATAAGTACTATTTCCAAAACATATGTTTTTTTGATTCGAGCGACCTGTGCCTTACCGCCTCGAGAAAGCTGTAAACCTTTATTTTAAAAACTTGGATTGTTACCTGTACCATCGCTATATATAAATGAAGTTTAAGTTTTTGTATGTTTGTCAGTAGAAAAAAAAATTGGTCAATACAATAGGTGACTCCAATCAACGTTCTCGTAGAGACCCAAACAGGTGAGTGTTGGATGTTAATAATTTTTAATAAGATGCCTTAGCAATTTAAAACTCTAAATGTCAAAGCACTCAAGTGAGAGCTAGTATGGAATAATTTTTATGATTTAAAAGAATTAGTTATGTATAAATCTGTTTGATAGTATAATTTCTGCTGTTGATGTAGTTTTAGCCATATTCTAGCTTTAAGTAAAAACTTTGCACGCCACTAGATGGCTAATCGTTTGAAACTAATCATGTTGTTAGTACTCTTTAAAGTTTTAAAAATATAATGTTGTTCTGGTGTCTTTACGTTTAATATATATTTTTCAAAAAATGTGAACTTATCTTGTTTTTTTTTGTCAGGTTATAATGTATATACCTATTTGTAATTTTGTATGTGTCATTGTACAGTTACCAGAGGTCGAAATAGTTAGTGCCTAAACTAAGGAGGAGGATATAATTAAGAGTGGTTAATAATGAGTTATTTTTATTTGGGGCAATGGAACGGGTTTTCAGAATCCAAAAGAAATGTTGTGTTCGTGCAATCTGCGGTATTGAACCTCACGAGTCCTGTAAGCAGATGTTTCGCGAACTAAAGATACTGCCGTTACTTTGCTTATATGTATTTGAAATAACCAAATTTGTAAAACAATATACGCACCTATTTAAGACAGCAGGGGATTTATATCCGAGAAACACAAGACACCGTGACAGACTTGAGATTGACAAGCAACAAAGAACAGCTTTATTAAAAAAAAACTGCAGTGTAATGTGTGTAAGCATTTCTAATAAGATGCCACCTAAAATTTAAAGTCAGCCACTAAATAAATTCATGAATTCGCTCCATGAGTGGGTTTTACGTTAAATGTTTTACTCGGTAAAAGAATATTTAGAATATAAGCATGAATTGTATTAATTTATTATAAAAAATAACAATGTATCCCAATATAATTGAACTCAAAATTAATATTTGCATGCTGTTTGTGGACAGCTGAACTAGGAGACACAAAATCAATGTATCTCACATCTGTAACCTGACCCTATTCAAGTAAATAAATAATTTATGATTTATTGAATGCGGGATTACCCGGATGAGTTATAATAATGAATACATATAAATTCACTCTCGGGCTCAGTCCTTTGTCAAATCCAAATAGTTTATTCTGCAAGTAGGCCACAAGGGCACTTATGCAAGTCTGACTCTACGGCATTTCCCAAGAGGAGACCATTGTTGAGAAGAAAGCCGAAACAAACTCAACAGTCCGTCATTTATTTTAAATTAACTCTTAGGTATCTATAACAATATATTGTTATGAAACCTGTATAAAAATAACACACAGGTTTCACACATATACGTAAAAAAAAAATTGTAACAGTTCCTGAGGTATTAAAGAGACATACACATAAATCACACATGCGCGTTAAAAAGATCTTACACGGGTACGATAAAAATTAAATTTAAAGTCAGAGCGGTAGAAGAGAATGTTCAGGCACAATTGGTTAAAAACTGAGGGTACGTGATTCGGGGAAAGGTACGGTAAGGTTTAAAATTGTGGTAACCGGGTGAAAGATGAAACGCATGGAATGGTTAGATGGATGAATTACAGAATATTAAACCTAACGTAAGAATCACTTTGGCGACGTAAATGCCGGTTGGAATTTGGAAAAAATTAATATAAAAGGAGAGGCCAAAACTTATAACATAAAATTAAAGGAAAACCGCAAAACATGCACCGTAACCTAGAGTTACTTAAAAATTAGGCTAAACTGCGCTCGTAGTAACTCTGCTGGATCCAACGTGTAACAGTGAAAGGGTGGAAAAAATACAGCCTTAAAAGGGTAGGGGAACTGGTTTCGAGAATTGACGAGAAAGCCGTTGGTGAGCAGCACACTTCCGCGGGTGCTGGAGGCCACGAAGTTCCGCTCAGGCGCGTAGGACGTAGGATGGAGCGTCTCCCATACAGGAAAACAACCGACGGTTAAAGGATCCCGTACCCGGAAGCCAGACGTTCCTTCGGTCTGGCTTAAACCACTTCTGTACGCAGGGGCTCCAAAATGATCCCAATCTCGGACCTCAAATCAGCCACTTTTGTCTGCAGACGGGCACACGAATATAGAGACTCCGAAGCACCATCAAGACCTTACAACCACTTCACGTAAAAAAGGACAATAAAATTTTGGCTTTAAAATCGCCACAGCACATCACAGAGCTGGTTCGATGCAATCTGTTTTACAAATCTGTTTTTCACGAGAACAAAGACATTTGGAACAGAATCCTAACATAAAATTTGAAATACAAAAACCAAAAAATTAGGCAAAAGCAAAACGGCCAGTCACGCGGAAATTAACTGAGAAAAAAGGTTACAGATAAAGGCGACATCTATGCGTTACACGCGACACGACGTCACTAACGATAACGAACCCGAAACAACAACCTACACCTGTGACAATGGCTAAGAGACCAATTAGTTCACACGAGCGGCACTAAATGGCGCTAAAATCAAAACTGCAAACATAATAAAGTTCGAAGAAAAAAATACATAGCGATAACACTACAATATGTACATAGCCTATCTTAAATATATATTTTCAGTGCGTAGTTCTCCAAGATTCAAATTCAAATCTTTATTCTGCGAGTAGGCCACATGGACACTTTTACAGTCTGATTTTACAATAAATAGAAAAAACATTCTCAACCTATACAATGACATTATAGTGGTGTCAGACGAACCTATTGGATGTCCAGTTTCGGGATGTCAACGTATTTGAATTTTCTGTATTAGAAAATTGGTATTCATTAATTATCCAACTGTGATAGTGAATTTACATAAATTCACTCTTTATTAGTTATAATGAACTAATCCGGGAGAACCAGCATTCAATAAAAATCTATCATTATTGTGTTACTAACCACTATATGGATTGCAACAATTCGAAATAAATAATTTGAATTACTTTTGTTGGCCATGACCACTCTTAATTAAGTCCTCCCGCGTGTTTAGGTAAATAAGCATTACCTATTTTAAACTCTGACAATTACGACACCGATTTTGATAATTTTCGGTACAGGAAAATGATTACTATATCATATTTTGTACCCAACAACGGTATAGAAAAAAGGGTGCTTGATTGAAGATATGATTTTCTGAATGTGGTTTTTGTAAACGTATCTGTATAAATATGTATCGTAATTTAAGTATATTTGTCATGTAGCTATTGTTTTTTTTCAGTGAATCACAATAAATAATTACTACAGTACAATGTGTTCTTATTTCTTGAAATAACAAACAGTAAGTGCCTATTATATACTTAGAGCATTTAACTAATGAAGTTGACAAGCCGTGCCATTATTGAACAAATTATTCATGCTTTAGCGGGGGCTGAGGTAAACACGTACAGTACACGAATATTTCTATTTCTACCAACGCACACAATTAAAAGACCAACAAATGAAATAACACCCCCACACTGACAATTAACCGTATAAACTAACCAGATTTCGCGATTATTTTGGCAGAGGGGGATGTATTCGTAATGGCATCGCCATTGGTTAAATGCTCTAAGATTATATACAATACAATACTCTATATTGCACACCAAAAGAAAATAACATCAGACACTTAAATCTAAAACAGTATGAGAAATGGTAAGGCCTTAAGGTAGTATTAGAGATGGCGCAAAGTAAACAACCAATGAGTAAGTGGTGCACAAATTAAAGCCAGAAAGTAAAAAAGAAACAATTCAGATACATATGTACAAAGATACTAGATACAAATAAATAAATATATAAAATACAAATAAATGTTTACTTTTTACACAAAAATATATATCTATACTATTATAAAGTTGTAAAAATGAAATGTCTGTACATTTAAGATATTTTCAAAAAAATGATTGTTACAGACTATTTGAAGGTCACTAAAGCGAAAAATATTTTTTTTGGATTTTATGTATGTGTCGTTGTGGCTTCATCACGCAAAATCGGCTAAACAGATTTCCACAATTTTTGGTACACGGGTAGCTGGGTATCTCCAGATGGTTATAGGATACTTTTTACCCGACTACGCTGAACAAAAAACGACGGGACTTTTTCTCCTCCGCGAACGAAGTTGCAGGCGTCTTCTAGTATATATATATATATATATATATGCATACGTATAACCAAAAATGTACTGTACTACACGACATTAACATCTTAGTTTACGGGAGCGATATGGGAGCGATAAATAGTGCTGCTTTAGATGACTCTTGAAAACGGGAATAGATGTAGCACACCTTACGTCCAACGGCAAAGTATTCCACATCGGGATCGCTTGAGAATTTATAAATTATATATGCCTATCAAGGACCATTGAAACAAGAGGCCTAACCTCCATACGAAAAGCCGTTCCCCGATATGTTCAACGCCATCTATGTATAAGAATTATTTTTTACAACTATTCAACTTTGTAGGCGTGAGGGCGTGACACAGTGTTTAAATGTTAGAATTTATTTATTATTAGCTATTTGGGAACTAATTGTTGCTATTATAAGAAGACAGAAGGTCCATTAAATGAAATCAACACTTCAACATAAATCACAATATATTTCTTTCCTTAGTAAGCTGTTCAGGTTAGCCTAGCAGAACAAGGAATGCCGCAAAATGGCGCGCGCCCAACCGCTTACGACTAAAGTACATAACGAAAAGCTTCTTATTTAACAAGTTTTACTAAAACTACAATGTAAACAGAATAATTATTTACAGTAATGAATTTTAAATTTATAAGCATATCAAACAGCAATTATCACAGCAAAAACCGAACATTATTATCGAGAGTATACCGGAAGGTGCGCATGTTTAAGAACAACAACTTACAAAATCTAACATTCCTGGCTTAAGTTTGTCCTCAAACTTCTATTAATATTATAACATATAATATATGGCGTCCGCCATCATGACACCTAAAATAAAGATTACAAAAGCTTGTATATGATCAGAATCATGAATATGAGTTGTACAGTAGAGTATAAGTAATCTTTACTCAATATAAAATCTAAGTTAGTGGATCTTGACCTACTTACTACAGTACATAATTCTCTCTGTAGAAAACAACTTACTGTATCAACACTAATTATATATAACACTACCTTGAATCAATCCTTATTGCAAAAACCAACATAATTTAGCATAATTTCAATGCATCGTGAAATGGACCTATCAACATTTACTGATGCTGTAATTGATAGTATAATGACATTATGTATATATTTAAATCTTGATTTATACCGGTTCAGAACATAACTCATAGTCATAGCAGATGGATCTATCAAAATCTCAATTTTCTCGTCATTCACGGCAGATGGATCTCGCAACATCTGAAACTACTTAGACGGATCTCTCAACGTCATATGAAACTACTTTAGACGGGTCTCTCAACGTCATTAAACTAGATGGATCTTTCAACATCATTCGCTCGATCCCAGATAGATCTTTCAACATCTTTGCTAAAAATCATGAATTAAATAGATCTATCACAATAAGTTTAATTATCATCGTGGCTACTACTTTCATCACTAGAACTATTTTCATCGTAAGTGGTAATCCAAGGTTTTATACGATCTGCTGCCCACGTATTGCAGTAGTCTCTTTGAGTGATTGCAGTAGTCTCTTTGATTGTGGATCCTTCAATGCTAGAAACTTCGTATCTGTCGTTTCCTAATATTTTAGTGATTTTGAAAGGGCCGGTAAACTTAGGAAGCAATTTTTTACTTTTGCCATCGTTATTTGGCAGAGGCTTGAGAATTTTTACTAACTCTCCTACTTTATATTCTCTCGCTTTAAGCTTAGTCTTATCATACCTTGATTTCTGTGCTAACTGGTCATTCTCTATGTGACTACTGATCTCTTCCCTAATTTCTTGTATGGAACCCGGCTCACTAGTTTCTTTTAGTACTTCTGCAAAAATATTCTCTCCCCTATTGACTCATTGAATACCATACAGAGCTTCTGAAGGGGCTTTTCCTATTCCTTTATTTAACGTATTATGTAACCCCCACTGTAGTTTTCCCAAAACTTTATCCCAGTTTTTCTCTCCTATCTTGTCGGTGAACGCAGTTAACGAATCCAAGATAGTTCGATTGTACGTCTCCACTTGCCCGTTGGCACGTGGAGAGGCAAACGCATTAAGCACATGTCGTATAAATCAACACTTCAACATAAATCACAATATATTTCTTTCCAAAGTAAGCTGTTCAGGTTAGCCTAGCAGAACAAGGAATGCCGCAAAATGGCGCGCGCCCTACCGCTTACGACTTAAGTACATAACGAAAAGCTTCTTATTTAACAAGTTTTACTAAAACTACAATGTAAACAGAATAATTATTTACTGTAATCAATTTTATATTTATAAGCATATATATATTTTGACGACCGGTTTGGCTCAGTGGGAGTAACGTTGCCTGCGAAGCTGAGGTCCTGGGTTCAAATCCCGGTAAGGGCAAATATTTGTGTGATGAGCATAAATATTTGTTCCTGAGTCTTGGATGTTTTCTATGTATATAAGTAATATATCTATTAAATATATCGTCGTCTAGTACCCATAACACAAGCCTTATTGAGCTTACCATGGGGCTAGTTCGATTTGTGTAAAATTGTCCCGTAATATTTATTTATTTATTTTTTTATTTTATATCAAACAGCAATTATCACAGCAAAAACAGAACATTATTATCGAGTGTATACCGGAAGGTGCGCATGTTTAAGAACAACAACTTACAAAATCTAACACTATACTATGTTTCATTATTCAATTATAACATCGGTAAACGTTTAATTTTAAAGCGCCTTCTAGTTTTTGCCAGAATCCTTGCGATCGGAACACGATCGAAAGTATGGCAACTGTCAATCCTCTTGTTTTAATAGTCCTTTATGCCAATATACCATTTCTTAAATTCGAATGAACTGCACCTTTGCCCCGTATAACATAAAAAAGAAAAAGAAATTTAGAAAACCGTTTGATGGCACCACTGTGACACAGGTTTATTCTATATATTATATTAGATCTATTCGATAAGAACTGTCAAAATGTAATTCACTAATCACGGCACATATTGTCAAATAGACCTAACGCTGGGACCATTTCACGGACCAGACCCTGTCAGGTGTATTTGACAAAAATAACCAACAGTGGGCCCAAGTGATGTTTTTTTTTTATCTCAGAAAACCCTGATGTACCGAAAGAAAGTTTCAAAAATTGCGACACTTTCTTAACTAATAATTCTAAGCAAATTTTCCAAAAAGGAATCTAACTTTGAATTCTTATGAAAGTGAAAAAATTCCGAAGAATTTTCCCATTTTTTTTAAATATTCATAAAGTTTCTGCAGCTTGATCATCTGCCGTAAGTCCAAAAAGTTGTTAAAGATGGGTTCGAATCCCGTTTGCTGCATTCCAAGTAATCTTACCCTTAGAGACGACATCTATACTATTGTATAAAGGTGTAAAAATGAAATGTCTGAACATTGAAGACATAAAAAAAACACTGGACACCAAAACGAAAAATATTTTATTTGGATTTTTTGTATGTTTGTATGTGGCTTTATCATGCTAAAACGGCTTAACAGATTTCAACTATTTTTGGTACACGAGTAGCTGTGTATCCACAGATGGTTATAGGATGATATTTAACCAACAACGCTAGCGAAAAAAAGAGAGGTTATGTTTTTTTCTCCTATGCGAAGAAAGTTGCGGGCACTTTCTTATAAAAGATAAAATGCTAGGGCTACAGTTTTCGTAAACAGATTCAGATTCAGATATTTATTTCTAAAATTCAGTATTTTACATGTCATTTTTGTTATATAATAATTGGTAACATAATTTTTTACATTAGGGTACTCATTTATACATTGCTAATCGTTGAGATTAATACATTTTCAGAATTACATGATAATCATAATTTATATTTGATTAGTTCTATTTTATTATTGTTGTCGTTATATTAGTACATAAAAACGTAGTTATCAGTAGGTATTTTAATTTCAGCGCAGGTCAGCGTTTTCTATCAATGAATTCGTTAATATTATAGCATGCCAGATCGATTACGTAAACTTGAGCAGAAATAAAAGTAAGTAGTTATATGTTCATAAACTGTTAAAACGACAATCAAAATTAGATTAAACTATACCCTATCGTTTTGGTTTTTAAAGTACTATACCAACAGGTAGTAAAAAGTAAGGCATACTCATTAGAGTCCTGCGAAAAACTTGAAAAGTATTAAAAGTACAATACATAAAAGCTAATATTTGCAAGAAGCTATTGTGTAGTATTTCTATTAACGATGTGCTACTTTCTTATCAACTGAAAGAAATAAAATAATCGATTATTAATTATTATCCTTAACCAAGATAGAAGCCTTTATTTACTGTTAATTTATATGTGAATTCACATTACGTTTACTAAGGTATGGGTTTTATTTACGACAAACGTCAGACATCTGAGAGTCCCAATTAAAACCAACATTCAAGGGTTAGCCTCAAATATCTCAACTGAGATCCAAAGGGTATATATAATAATTCAATGTACAGACAAATTTCAGTTCAAAAAACTTATTCGATCTTCCTCTGATCCCAGAGCTGGTGCGTTTCTCGGACAAAGGCTCAGTATTGCTGTGCAGCGGGGAAACGCTGCCAGCATCTTGGGATCATTTCCGCCAATGAGCGACCTTGGGTAGGTGGGTTACCTAGTCCTTTATGTAGTTGTAGTATGCATCTTATCTTGTATTAGGTATAATAAATTTGTAATATATAAACAATAATAAATAATTAATAATATTTACAACTTTATAATAGTATAGATAATTAGGATTATTAAGATAGATATTAGTGTCTTCGTCGACTGGCTTACAATTTTACAAGGTGACTTAAAAAATGTACCTGAACATGCATATAGGCCGGATCGTGGCGTCGCATAAGATCGTGCCTAAGCGTCGCGTGGCGTGTTCCGAAAAACATTACATTACCCTGCATGTGTACATATATATGCTGTATGTGTCTGTGTAAGTATTCGTAGTAATACAGCAAAATACATTTGATACAGTTAAACTAGTATATTTAAAACAAATAGCTAAGTAAGGTACATATCCCAGTGCATGACGGTCAAAGTTATAGTAGATTGTTTGACAAGGGGCTAAAATAAGCCATTATGACACGAAGTGATTATATGTCTGAGTGTCATAATGGCTTTTAGCCACGTGTTAAACACTCTGTTTGTCACTACGACTGCGAGAAAATAAAAAAGATTAAAAACATTAAAATAGTATATTTCATGAAAAACTAAAACTACTGTTTAAGCAATTCTATCAGAAAGTTTGGACAATCTGATCAGGTTGTTTTTTTTTGTTTTTAATTATTCGTAAGGAGTATGTAGCTGGCCGCAAGTTTGTTTTTCTTTAATTAATATGGCTTTCTTTTAAACCCTAGGAGCTAAATGTACTATTTTAGTTTCGCTTCGCGAAGGTAATATGCTGTACTTTTTGAGCAGGAGAAGTGAAAAAGTTCTTTATGCTTCAGTTTAGGCATAATTAAATTCAAATGCACTGTTGAATGTCAAAAAAGTACCTAGCAATTTTGTGAAACACACATTATTCATAAAACGTTTTTTTTTACAGTAGGATCTGTTTTTTTTTTCGATTCGATAACCAGTGCAGGACTATATCACTGCCAGACATCCTATCCATGATGTGATCGTTTACCTTATAATAAGCTCTTGAAATAAGTTTTTGTTTCACTACTGATTTGAATTTACAGTCGGTAATTTCAGTAATGTGTTTTGGAATTTTATTGTACAATTTTATACAAATTCTCAAGATCGACTTTTTTACTTTTACTAGTCTGTAAAAAGTTACTTTAAGATTCCCTGTATTTTTGGTCACAATTGGCTTATCTGTATTCGTTGGGAATGATATAAATTCTTCCTCACATACACTATTATTTTAAACTAGCTTCTGCTTAAATTCGTTTATCGTGGATAAGGGTATTTTTTCGGGATAAGAAGTAGCCTCAAACCCGAGACTCAAACTATCTCCATGCCAAATTTCATCAAAATCGGTTCAACGGTTTAAGCGTGAAGAGGTAACAGACAGACAGACAGACAAATTTTCGCATTTATAATATGAGTATGGATTTGGCAAAAAGGTATCAATTTTAGCGCCACCAGTTATGTGAGAACCCCACTGCAGTTTCAAGTCTAATTTAATTCCATAAAAATACAGTTTCCTTTACAAATTCGACGGCAAGTTTGCATATGATGAACGCGCTAGCGAGAATTTTACACATTTCGTTTTTTTTTCAGATTCAACATTTAGCCAATAGGCAGCAAACCAGTCAGATATCATGGAGAGGGTATTATTTGATTCAGTGAGTCCAGTATATTTCCTATTTACCTTAAACAGTAATGAAGTGTCATCAGCAAACATGACAATGCCTAATCTTCGAATCTTCGGTTTACCATTTCATTTACATGAACAAGGAACATGAATGGGCCTAGAATAGATCCTTGAGGGACTTCCATCTCCACCACTGTCTCAGACGAAATGGCTCAATTTATATAGCTACCTTTTGATTTCTGTGTTAAATATGACTTATTTCATTTCATTTCATTTCATTTCATTTAATAAAATGCATGTCCTCTAAGCCTTAGAAAGGTCACCGAAAGCTTCAATGATGTCATGTGACTCTTCCCAAGACTGAAATGAATTTAATCAAACTTGTTCTGGTGCCCCATTAGTGGTCTCCTTCAATTTAATTTTGAGTGCACACAGGTATTTTCATTCCTTTCTTATCTACATATAAGGACTCACGCGAACCCTAAAAAAACCCGGCCAAGAGCATGTCAGACCATACTCTGTATAGGGTTCCGTAGCCGTTACTACAAAGATATGCACTACAGATGACAAAACCGGCCAAGAGCATGTCGGACCATGCTCAGCTTAGGGTTCTGTAGCCTTTTATACAAAGATATGCACTACAGATGACAAAACCGGCCAAGAGCATGTCAGACCATACTCTGTGTAGGGTTCTGTAGCCGTTACTACAAAGATATGCACTACAGATGACAAAACCGGCCAAGAGCATGTCAGACCATACTCTGTGTAGGGTTCCGTAGCCGTTACTACAAAGATATGCACTACAGATGACAAAACCGGCCAAGAGCATGTCAGACCATACTCTGTGTAGGGTTCCGTAGCCGTTACTACAAAGATATGCACTACAGATGACAAAACCGGCCAAGAGCATGTCAGACCATACTCTGTGTAGGGTTCTGTAGCCGTTACTACAAAGAAATGCACTACAGATGACAAAACCGGCCAAGAGCATGTCGGACCATGCTCAGCGTAGGGTTCTGTAACCGTTACTACAAAGAAATGCACTACAGATGACAGAATATCATGTGAACATTTATTACGTCCTTTTGCTGAGCAGCGCAGTTTTTCGGCAATATCTCAAAAAACGGTATATTCCATGTTGAAAATAATTTTCGTTGTAAGGTATAGTTACACCTATGTAATTTTGTTCTAAAGATTAACAAAACCATTTTTTTTTCTTAGAAACAGAAATATTTTTAATGAACTGTAAATATGTGCCACACGTTGATTTGTGCTGAGCACATTTTTTTTGTTTAATTTACATGTATAAAGCGCCTCCCCTAGAAATATATTTTATAAATTATTTAACTACCAAACCGAACTATTAATTAGTGGCTTATACAAGACACCTAAGCTTTAAATTTCATCAATATGCATCTTTTAACTAAAATGCCTGTGACATGACGAAACTATAAGGGTTCCGCTTTTACCATTTTGGCTACGGAACCCTAAAAAGGATAACGGAAATTTTTTCAGAGCTTTCGCTCCACACCGTTCCGGTTCCATGTCGCTTCTGAAATATCCGTCATGTCCTAAATATTGTCGAATAAAATGTTACATCGGAATCCTATCAAATTGGCGGAATCACGTATAATTAATGAATAATTAAACAGCTCAAATGCGGTTATGCAGCATTTCATTCATTTACACAAATTGCGTTTCTCTGTAGGCCGAAACGCCGGCAGCTGTGCACGAAACTGCACTCAGTGACCTATACCCAAATTATAACGTTATTTTAATTCTGGGTCGTATCTGAAACACTACTATCGCTATTTTTTATTATTATTTAATAAGCTGCCAGCCAAACTAAAGCTTTTAGAAGGAAAAAAAATGATAGTAGGGCTTATTTCACATAATTTGTATATGCCTAAAAACCAGTCAAAAGTGTTTTATTTGTGAAACAGGTGAGGGCTGCATAAATACATAGATGTTACGTTTCCCCGTGTTGCACTATGTTTTGACAATTGGCGTACAAAAACATTGGCTTAATATCTATTATGCTCATTAGGTAGGTACACGATTAGTAAGCAGTTTCTATTAATTGAAAAATGACGAAATATTGCGATATAGATAAAATTCATATTCAAATTGTTTATTCTGTAAGAAACAAACTCAACAGTCAGTCATTCTTCTAAAATAATTCTTAACTATTACAATATTGTCTTAATTAAATTTGAAACTTTTACAATTGTGTTAGAGCTAATTTATAATTGGTACATGAAGAGATGTACAGATTCTCCACATCAATGCTAATATAAACTAATAATTTTCTCAGAAATGTATAGGGTCTCTAGGCGCCACGACATGCAATAAAATTAAATATTTGATTGAATATATACTGAGATGTATAAGGTCTCTTAATAAAATAGAGAAAAAATACTAATTAAATTTGTCAGAAATAATTACAAACAACTGAGAATAATATAACTGTTTTCATAAGCAAATATTTATTAATTTAGTATAAATAGGCTATAGTTACTAATTTCACTAAATTTCAAATTATTGTCAGATTCAGGCGTTACTTTGCGGAATTCCATATTAGATTAATGGATTATAGTTCCTTTGCTGTTCCGCGAACTTGTGTCTTGATTAGATGTGACAATAAGTTGTGCACACATGCGCATATTTTCATGCAATTTCCACAAAAAAATACGCATGCAACAGCAAACCACCACCTGACAGAATAATCCTGGCGCCACGCAAAAAAAAGCTTCTCTACGAGAAGGTCTTCAGACCTAAGAAAAGGTCTGCGCAAGATGGCACCCTGTGGCGAATTATAGGGGAGGCCTGTTCAGCTGTGGATGTACGTGTGTGATAGAGAGATGCATATACAACCTAAAGTCAAATTTAAAATTAAACTGAAAACGTGGCTACTGGCTACTTCAGAAAGTGTTTATAATCTTGGTGAATATTTCGAATTTGAATTTAAATTTTACGTACAAGTATGCCTGACTAAATTTTAATAATAAGTCCGTCATGTAGATTAATAAAAAATATTGGACACGTATTTTTTCTTTTTTCACATAATCGAAAAATAGTTCAGTTCAAATATATTTATTTCTCTAAGATTACAAATCACTTAAGCAAGAAACAAACAATATTTTAGTAAGTATATAGAAACATTAATTATAAGTAAATAATTCATTTATATGAGTATAACTTTTTGCATGACAAAAAGGTTTATACGAGTATAAAATTCAATTTGTATGGCTCCGTTCACTCGCAAGGGCGCGTTATTCGGTTCTTATTTTCATACTGTTAAAGTTTACGTTTGGCAAATCTAATCAGTGAGATTTGGCGAGTGGATCGATCCATATCAACTACATAGGTTAGAAACCTGTTAAGGTGCGTCCACACTTGTATCATTTGCTCGTATCCAGTCACCGTGGCGTGGCATGACTGCGTATCGCGCTGCTTGGACACTCACTGTCGGCGATCATGCCCCACTTGTCCGATTTAAGTGTGTGATACGCGTAACAACATGGATTTCGAGCGATCGGATCGGCGCAACGTCCAAACGCGTGATCGTGACACGCGATCATGCCACGGAACGAAGATCTGATCGGGCAAATAATACAAATGTGGACGCACCTTTACGCGACAATATTTCTAACCCCACCACTTAGATGGATGGCAGTCCACTCCACAACTTTGCGTTTTGCTAGAAATTTCCTGCCTAGTTACTGAACTATGGAATAAATTGTCGCCTGCAGAATATTTGGACCGATGCGACTTTCAACCCTCAAGAAAAGAGCGTACTCCCACCTGAAAGGCCGGCAACGCACTTGTGACTCCTGCGGTGATGCAAGTGTCTATGGGCGACGGTGATCGCTTACCATCAGGCGAGCCGTCTGCTTGTTTACCTCTATAACATAAAAAAGTTACTTATATAAGTATAGAATAACAGACAGTAGAATACGATAGTCGCCCGAAAAGGCGGGTGGAACACTATATATGGAGAAAATTAAAAATCTGTTTTCTTTTGGTGATAACAAAACAATTTATCTAAAGAGGGCATTGATAAGATATAAAAAAGCAGCCAAGTTAACGGATTATATCGCGTATATTATCTCATTTTAGTTCCCGACTTTTCGGAAGCTTTTCAGCTTTCCATGGTCACGGGTGCCAATCGCGGAAACAGAAGCAAATATTATGTCCAATTATGTTGAAAACAATTGAAGGGATGTTTACAAAAACGACATAACTAACATTTTTGGCGGATTTGAGTTATTGATATCATAGCGTTCGTCTGAGCAGGGTCTACAAGTAGAGCAAAGGTTAGTGTCCAAAAATTACCCCAATTGTCCAAAATCAGTCCCCAAAAATATACCCACTTTACAAGAACTACATATCTACATTATTTTTTTGCAAAAAGAACATAACTTTCGGATTCACGTAAAAAACCTGCATATTAGGGAAACATAACAATTATGATTGGTTTACATATCCAGAAGTTTCGTCCAAATAATGGGTGGAAATAATTAATCTCCAGAATCGTTCAAAAATATCAGCCTAAAAGTATTGCAATTTTTTTTTAATGGCAACATAGACCTTTATCTAGATATAAAACATGAATTGAACGCACGTTGTTGAAGAAGTAAGTTTTAAATCATATGAACTCATTATACCGACCATGTTTGATCCTCTTTTTTCTATTTATTTACTCTCTAATGTTTTAGATGATGAATATTCGTGGATGGGTACATCGTTTGGATATGCCAAAAACCTTATGCACTGAATTATATTTAGTGGCATAAGCATGTACCTTTCCCATAGAATAAAAAGATAATTTCTATAGAAGATTGTATTATTTTCGTACAAAAAGAACATAAGTAACAAAATTTTACAAAAACAGCATAAGTGACGAACATATATTTTTTTAAATGCTGCTCTATTGGCCACTTACTAAAATCACCTATAGGTACAATATTCATCTCTAATAACTAGTATATAAGAAGACGTTTAGTTTTTTTCGTTTTCTGTAAAATCATGTCTAGTGTTGTTATGTTGTTTTTGTAAATATGCCTTCAAGTTTTGGCTTTATATTTGTAAATTATTTCACATTTTTTGAACATACCGTTTAGAAAATAGAGGACACAATTTTTGCTACTTTCGGAGCGAATATTTCAGAAAATATTCACTAAATTAATTTTTTTTTTTTAGAAACCTCAATGTGTTTTTCAAAGATTCAAAGATTTTATTTGCATAGAATGCAGAATATATGTACAGATGTTTCACAGCAGGTAAGAGTCCGGTGCATTCAGCCTGCATGCAGGCGTGCAAACATTCATGAGGAGCGGTTAAAAAATTAAATAAGTAAGTAAGTATGCCAGTCAAAATAGCATTATCCAAACACATAACATTAACATTTAAAATAAAATACAAGAAATAATATTTTTTACAATAATAATAATCATGCATATGTCATCATTCAGTACGATCTAAGTATTTGTCGACACTATAAAAGCACCTGTCCAGTAGCCAGGTAGTCAGTCTATGCTTAAAACTATTTCCGTTAAGTCCCTTTATGTCGTCTGGTAATTTATTATAAATTATGATGCACATGTTAAATACATTTTTATTATAAATCATTTTGTGAGCACGTGGTTTGTACAGTAGGTGCATAATTTTTTGTCGGGTCAGTCTCTGCATCACTTCACCTCGTACTTTGAATAAAAGTCGGTGGGTATTAACAAAAACACATATATATCTGATGTATAGACAGGGTAAAGGAAGAATGCGCAGTTTTCTAAACAAGGGGACGCAAGAGTCGTCGAGCCAAGCATTACATATAACCCGTATACATTTTTTTTGAATTTTGAAGACTCTTTCTACATCGACAGAGTTACCCCAGAGAATTAGGCCGTACCGAAGAACAGACGACACATACCCATGGTAAGCTGTTAGCGCGGCTTCCACTGAGACAGTCTCTCTCAGTCTTCGGAGAGCAAACACAAATCTGTTTAGCCTATTGCAGATTTGCTCAACGTGATCCTTCCAGTGCAGATGTTTGTCTAAGGTGAATCCAAGAAATTTAACAGAGGCTACTTCATCTACGTTTACATTATTATGTTGAATTAAAATTGGTAAACTATTCGAATTATAAGAAATTATTTGCATAAATTTAGTTTTATTAATATTAATTTTTAAATCATTCATCTCCATCCAATTGATAATGTCATTTAAAGTGTTATTTATTTCTTGACTAAAAGTTAACCTATCATTACATTTTACCATAATGGTCGTATCGTCTGCAAACATGATGACTTTATGAGGGTTTGCAGTTGGCAGGTCATTAATGTAGACGACAAAGAGTAACGGGCCCAAAATGCTACCCTGTGGGACACCGGTATGATTTAATTTGTACTCAGATCTAAAAACTTGTTTGATGATTACGTTATTTGTCTCTATAAATCTACTGATCTCAGTACATTGCATCCTGTCTTTCAAGTAACTCTTGATCCAGTCAAGTGCTCTGCCTCTGATACCATATCGCTCCAGTTTACTTACAAGTTTCGAGTGATTGACAAAATCAAATGCTTTTGTCATATCTAGGAAAAACGATGCAACTGGAGTCCCACTATTGATGCTCTCTGTGATGTATTTTACGAAATCAAAGCAAGCATGTGTTGTTGATTTCTTTTCACGGAAACCAAATAGCTCTGCGCAGAGTATTTCAAATTTCGTTAAGAAGTTACTAAGTCGAGTATAGAATGCCTTCTCAAAAATTTTTGATACTATAGGTATTAATGCGATGGGTCTGTAATTGCCTGGATCTTGCCTGTCACCTTTTTTGAATAGAGGTTTGACTACAGATAATTTCAGATCAGCTGGATAAATGCCTTCGACAAATGACAGGTTGATTACATGAGCAAGTGGAAAACAGATATATATGGCACATCGTTTTAGTAGTTCTGTGGTAATGTTGTCATAACCTCTTGCTTTGCTATTTCTTAGGGACATTATTATTTTGTATAATTCCTTACTATCTACAGGGCTTAAAAACGTTGTAGAATGATTTACCGAGGGTTCTCTTCCAAGTGGGACCGACTTATAAAGGGAGGTTGGTTGAGCATTTTCAGACTGTGTTGACTGTATAAAATAGTTATTGAGAATATTACAGATATCATGAGGACTAGAAAATACTTTGCTATTTGACTCTATACTTTGTATATCTTTTTCCTGCGAAGAGTCTGACACATTTGTGGAAATAACATTCCAAGTTGCCAGACACTTGTTTTTACTATTTTGAATATATTTAGTATTTTTATTTTTTTTTGCATTAGATATACATTTTTTTAATAAATTGTAATATTTTTTATAGTGCCTTTTTTCCCTTACTGTTAACTTTAGATCTTTTCTATTCAAAATAAAGGCTTCGCTTAGTTTTGCAAGATTTGTTTAAACCTTTAGAGAGCCAATTATTTGCTAGTGGCCTGTTATTGATTTTTACTTTTATTGTTGGGAAACACAAATTATAAAATAAGCACAACAGCTCGTAAAATTCTTGAAATGCTTCTGTTGCATTAGTAGAGTCAATTATGTCTGAAAATGAAAGCGACGATAAGCACTCACAAAACTTACGAACGTTGTCATTGTTGTAGTCTCGTTTGTACTCATACCAGGTAGAGAAAGCTTTTTTATGTTTCATAGTTGCAAAAGTTATAGATTGTGCTGTTTCATGGTCAGAGAGCCCAAGGTAATGAATTTTTACATCTACATTTTTTATATTGCTCGCAATTTGATCGATGCATGAACCTCGCCTTGTTTGTTTTGAAATATGTGGTTTGAAGTTGTAATTTTGTAGAATATCTGTTATTGAAGAACAGTCGAAATATGTGCCACAAATTGATTGCTGCTGAAAAAAAAGTTTCGGGTAGGTACATGTATCGAGTACCCCCTCTAGAAATGATTTTTTTTTATTCAACTATCAAACTAAGTAGCGGTTTACACACGACACCATGCTCCAAATTTCATCAATGTACATCTTATATGGTTTTTGAGTAAAATGCCGGTCCGGACGGACAGACAGGCAGACATGACGAATCTATAAGGGTTCCGTTTTTGCCATTTTGGCTACGGAACCCTAAAAATGACTTGTAATTGAAGTTTATCTTCTGCCCGCATCCATCCTTAAGTTAGTTTGGAAATACCCATACGAAATGAGGGTTATAAAGTTTTATTTTATTATGACAGCTACCTGTGTTCAAAAATGATTGAAATCCGTTTAGCCGATTTGGCGTGATGAAACCACATCGACGCATACAACAAACGTACAAAGTATCTAAACAAAAGATGTTTCCATTCAGTGACCTTCAAATATAACTTTTTTAATATCTTCAATGTACAGATATCTATAATAGTATAAATATATACGTTTATTTAAAAGTTGTACTATACAATGTATCCAGCGAACAAGACGAAGTATTAACGACACATTGCGCATCCGTTTTCGGCTTGTACGAGCATCGCGCACTATATTATATATTTTTGAGAATAACTAACATTCTTAGTCAACTTCGGCGAACATAGAAATCCATGGAGTCGCTATTATTGTACAAGTATTTATTGAAAGTAATTTTAGAATAGACTCGATGGGGCCAACGAGTTTTTTTAGTGGCGACCTCGCACTAGAAGATGGATATGACGTGGCGAAGGTCGCTGGGGTTCGCTGGATGCAGGCGGCGCAGGGCGGTCATAGTGGCGTTTATTTAGGAAGGCCTATGTCCAGCAGTGGACGTGTTTTGGCTGTTCATGATGAATAGTTGAAACTATAAAATAATGTAACATACGAATTGAAGAACCCCCTTCAAGAGGAGAGTGAATAGGTTTTTAAAGAGTAGGCAACACGCACGTAATGCTCCTGGCTTGTAAGTGTCCATAAGCTGCGGTAACAGCTTAACATCAGGCAGGCCGTACGCTTGTTTGCCACCTTAATAGTATAAAAAAGAGAAAAAAGCTGATGATCTGTTGAACAAAATGTTATCACCTTTTTAATTCAAAAACTGGCCAGCGTTTAACTCCTTATCCCCTGGGCTGATGTTGTGAAAAGATCGCGGTAAACTACCTTCAGTTCGTCCCTGATATAACTAGACCCGTGAAGAAGTGGTACGTGTTTCAGATCGTAGGTCCAAATATATTGGTCCATCAAGCAGCTTCTCGAAAGTTGACTCGACGTCGAGACCTCTGAATAGGAATAACTGATACGTGTTTAGAGGTCATTATTATAAAGCCACAAGTTCGCCAGCTCTGCGTTCGACTTTGACACATTTCGCGAAAACCATAAGCTCTACTCCTTCCACAACTGAAACGAGGAGTTGCGTATCTTTGTCACTCAGTGGCGCCACTGCATACTTTTGATAATTTGGCAAAGCATCTATTTGGCCAAATAAAATTTTAAGAAATACACTTTCGATGAGGACATTCATAGAAGAACCAAGGTTACAGACATAGCAAACGGGGTAAGCAAACTAAAGTGGCAATGGTCAGGGCACATAGTTCGAAGAACTGATGGCCGTTGGGGTAGAAATGTTCTCGAGTGGAGACCCCGTACCAGCAAGCGCAGCGTGAGAAGGCTACCCGCAAGGTGGTCCGCCGACCTGGTTAGGGTTGCGGTGACTCGCTGGATGCGGGTCGCCTCTATCCGGCCCATGTGGAAATTTATTACGGAGGCCTGTTTCCAGCAGTGGACGTTTTATTGCTGAAATGATGATGACGATGACACTTTCGAAGTATGATATTTCACTAGCTGAAATATTACATTGCAGGATTTTACAATGGCTATATTTTAAGGGTAGCTTTTGTGGCAATATGACAATGTTCAAATTTCAATTCGTAAAAGTGAAAAAAATTGTAATATTGACCAAAATTACTATATTAGTAGTACTAGCTGTTGCCCACGGCTTCGTCTGCATAGAGATGCAATGTATAGCCTATCTGTTATTCTGATGTCTTAACAACATTACTGGAAAGTGTCGTAGAGATCCATTCAGTACTTTTTAAAATTAAGAGGAATAACCTACATGCTAAAAGGGCACCTTAATTTGCGGAAGAGAAAAAAAGTCAGAGCCCTCATTTATACTTCAGTGTAGTCGGGTAAAAAGTATCCTATAGGCATCTGTGGATACCCCAGTTACCTGTGTACAAATTTTTTTGGAAACCGTTTAGCCGATTTGGCGTGAAATAAAAAATATATTTTTTATTTCTGTGACCTTCAAATAGTCCGTATCTCTTTTTTTTCAATAAATTTTACAACTTAATAATAGTATAAGTAGATTAGGATAGTAGGATTAGGATTTACCTACTTATAAGTAACAGCGACATCACAAATAAGGCATTTTATAAGCGAACGAAAATTCTATCTAAAATATTTTTAAGCACAACAAACAAAACGCGTCTCCAAGCATTTTTAATCCAGAAAAATATGCATCCGCCGACTTGGAGCGCCCAGGGCTGTACCAATTAGCGACGTCCGGCGCGCGGCGCATTGTCGTCGCCAACCCTAGCTGTGCGTAGGGATGTTTTTACGGGTTTTGCGATAAATTGTGAACTATTAGGCCTAAAATATGGTTACTAAATAACTATAGTCTTAATAGGGTACATGGCTGACAAATCAAATCAGTTCCTTTTTATGAACTGTCAAAACGGTCAGAAAGTATGAAGTTTGAAAGGAAAAAAGGTTTATGACGTCATAATTCTATACGGTCAAGTTGCCTCCTTATTATTCGATCATTTTAAAATCGCCAAAAGCTTAAAAATAAGTCTTCATGATACTTTTACACGTATTTTCAGAAATAACATTTACTGCAAGCGTGACATCATTTATGTTGACTACAGGAAAGTACCCAATTATGTAGATATGAATAGGTGTAATACGTGTTCTCATAGATGGCGCTAAGGTTATACTACCTTTCAAAGTAAAAATAGATACAGGAGTCAAGGCGGATATATAAATTCGATGCGTACATCACAGTGCTCGCTAGTGAAAGGGAAACACACCTGACTCGTTATCAGGAAGTACCGGGTTCGAGTCCTGGTGTGACCACGTGCGAGAGCAATGGTATTTTTTTGCGTTTTGATTTGTATCTATATCACAGTAACTATAGTCTGTTCTTTTAGGTATTTAAAAAAGGTAAACAAAAAACGAGTGACTCGGGCCATTCAGCCAGTGACTTCGTACCACAGATATAATAGATTACCTTGGTTGGCGAAATGAAGGTGTTTCCAGAGCGCTATAACATGGGATTCTTCAAGAAGCGAGTTAACAGGGCCCTCAAAGGTTGGCAAAGTATGGGCCATTCCTCCGGTGTTACACATATCCATGGGCGACGATGAGTACTTTCCATCAGGTGGCTCGTCTGCCCGTTTGCCACTCATTACATAAAAAAGCTACGAGGATTTTTTGTTTTTTAATACCTAAAAGAACAGGCTATAGAACTCATTGCTAGAAGATTTTTTTTATGTTAGATAGGCAAAGCAGACTTGAAATAATGATCTATATTTTGTAAGAAGGCCGCAAGCACTTTTACAAGTCTGACTCTACGGTATTTCCCACGAGGAGACCACTGCTGAGAAGAAAGCCGACACAAATTCAACAGTCAGTATTTTTTTGTAAAAAGCTTTTACTTATTACAATATTAATACTTAGCCTATAAATATTATAGAAGAAAAGCAAGACATGTTTTTTTTAAACTACTTACGTGCGTACGATTGATATGCCATCTTATAAGAACCGTGTCCCGGTAAAAGTAAATTATTTGGTTTCTGTTTTATAACATGCATTTTTTTGTCGGTTAAATAGTCATCTACCCTATAATATGCCTTTGCAATGAGAGGCTCTCAAAAAGTACATAAAAAAAGTACTTTTTGAGAGCTGCAAAAGGTAACTTACATCTCACCTGTTGGTAAGCGACGATGAAGCCGACGATTGAACATGGTTACTCGTAAATATTTTCTCTTTCTTACTCAAATTCATTATCATCTTGAAGAGATCCAAGTTACGAGCATATTGTATGGAGAAAAACCATGCCGGAAGAGAGTTCCTTAGCCGTAATGAGGAATGTAGCGTAGCGTCAAATCGCTTTGTGCGAGTCGGTGTTATATCAACAATATAAAGGTGGAACCTAACCTACGGAGCCGAGACGTGGTGTCTAACTATGGGCCCCTTAAGGAAGCGCAGAATCACTCAGCGAGCTATGGAAAGGGCTATGCTCGGGATCTCTCTACGAGATCGAATCAGAAATGAGGAGATTCGTAGACGAACCAAGGTGACCGACATAGCCAACAGGGTAAGCAACTGAAGTGGCAATGGGCAGGGCACATAGTTCCAAGAACCGATGGCCGTTCGGGCACAAAAGTTCTCGAGTGGAGACCGCGTGCCGGCAAGCGCAGCGTGGGAAGGCCACCCGCAATGTGGTCGTACTACCTCGTTAGAGTTGCAGGGACTCGCTAGAGGCGGGTCGCCTCTATCCGGCCCATGTGGAAATATATTTTGGAGGCCTGTACCAGCAGTGGACGTCTATGGCTGAAATGATCATGATGAAAAGTGAAATCCAAATCCACGCCGACGAAATGGGCAAAAAGTATTCTATTGTATAACTTAACTATCTCTTAGAGGCCTTAGAGCATTTAAGTAATGAATAAGTTAGTAATGTAACTAATATATAGCTAATTATCATATTTTTATCTATAACTGCTTGCAAGCACGGGAACGCATAAATTCTAAGAAATTTTGACACAGACCCGAACCACGAATACAATCCCAAATGGTAGCACGCTCCAATATTTCTGCGTTTTTCTCATCAAATTCAAATTCAAAAATACTTTATTCATAGGTAATTTCATTATTATTACACTTAAAACAGTTCATTATTGAATATTCTGATGATGACAACGTTCAACGATAACACCCCATACATTTTCTATAGAATTTAAGTCAGGTGATCTAGTACACGATATGACATTTATATTATTGTGCTGGCAAAACCACTCACGCACATTTTAGGAACGATGTATGGGACCGGACAGTTATCTTAACAAACGTAGTTACTGATAATTATTCCTCTGGATAGACATTCCTAATAGTTGGTAGCACGGTTTCTCCCAGCACATTGGAATAGGTTCTCCCGGATCAGCACTCATCCAACCCCACATGTTCACAGTAATACGACCGGACTCCACATATAAAATGTTTTTTTTTATCTTTAACATTGCTCCAATCGTCATTTAAGTGTTCCCGGGCGAACTTAAATATTTCTTCTTTGTGATGTGGTGTTAGTAAAAGTTTGACCGCATGCCTACGATGCTGTAATCGTTCACTGTGAAGGACACGGCGAATAGTGTCCACTTTAGTGTCATATAAACGGGCGTAGGTAATACGGTCGTGGTCAATAGTTCTTTGGCGGTGCAATAATGACCCTTCTTCTCAGAATTGTTGCACCCATAAAGCAACCGCTTTTCTCTGCAACAATATTTAGAAATATGGTATAATACAGATATCGTTTAAATATATTCATTATATTTGTATTGTATATAAAACAATACTTACATTTATACCGGTTTCTCTGGCAATTTCTGCCATATTTTTGCCTTCATTATGCAAGGCATTATCTGTGACCTTTTCACTAAATCGATGTATTAATGAGAATTCATTTTAAAACTTGATAAGTAATAAAAAGCAATCAAACAAGACCATCTAACCGACGGGAATAGCTTTTGCTAGCGGACGAGCAGTTTCTTTGCAATAAAATCTAGAACGGTATATTTATTTATTTATTTTTTATGGCATAGGGGGCAAACGAGCAGACGGGTCGCCTGATGGTAAGCGATCACCGTCGCCCATAGACACTTGCATCACTAGAGGAGTCACAAGTGCGTTGCCGGCCTTTCAGGTGGGAGTACGCTCTTTTCTTGAAGGTTTGAAGATCGCATTGGTCCGGAAATACTGCATGCGGCAATTTATTCCACAGTTCAGTCGTGCAAGGCAGGAAATTTCTAGAAAAACGCACAGTTGTGGACTGCCAACCATCTAAGTGGCGAGGATGGAAATATTGTCGCGAAGGACGAAGGCGGAAAGATGCAGCTGGGATCAACCCGAACAATTCCTCGGAACACTCTCCTTTATACAAGCGATAAAAAATGCAGAGCGAGGCTACATCTCTACGCAGTTTGCCCAAGAGATCGGCTTTCTCCTTTGCGTCGTGGGCCAAACGAATCATTTCCCATATCTAAAGGTGGAAAAGACGGCGTGCAGAAATTTCCCTGGACAGCCTTGGCAAGAAACCAGAACGTACGAGTTCCCGAAGGGAGGCGCTCTAGTTTCTCGCCAATTCTGCCAATGTGCAACGACTTCGCTCAGGCAATATCCTTTTTTAAGGATCTGGAGGCAAAGTTAAACTCCTTCTTTAACGCGCTGGTCTTTTCATCCCGTACTGTCGCTGCATTTACCCAGGCTTGGTAACACTCTTGCTTTCGGCGCGAAGCCTTTTTGAAGGATTGACCGAACCAAGGTTGGGATTTACCACCAACGGGGACTGATGAGGATGGAATGAAAAGTTCCATGCCCTGAAGCACCACGTCAGCAATAGAATCAGCAGCAACGTTGGGATCATCCAGCGTGAAATGAATTTATGTTTTAATTCTACCCTCTAAGTATGAGTGTTAACCAATAAGTAATTGTTGCACTTTTCAACAACGAATACCAAGTGAATTTATTATTTGTTATTAATATTCGTGTAAAATTACAATTACTTTTTGATAAACCTAAAAAATATATCAAATAAAAAATATTCATACTAAACGCATTACTTGAATTTCTTGTAAACTTACGTTATTCTGAATATGGTAATAAATTTCATTAGCTTTCACCGAGTCTCAATGGCTGAGGGGCTGAATGCAGCTGAATAAAACGTCTAAGGATCTCAGAGTTCGAATCCCGGCGACAGTTATAGGAAAGATAGTGTTTTCGGATTTTTCATAAATCATCATCGGTAGTAAATTAATATGATTTCGTATGTAGACTGTCCTTATAACATTTAATAAATAATCGAAGGTACATTCTATAATTTCTGGATTTGGACAACACCGAAAATAAACAAACTGACTCCGCTTAAACGGAATAAAATACTTTATTTTACTTTAATTGCTGTTATCAGCGCCATCTATTGGAATCTCATGAAACTAATGAAGTATAGCACGTAGCGTAAGCGTCTCGACTTGATTCAAGGCATTCGCGTTTAACAATACCATCCACTTATGTAGCCCATAGTACAGCACTCTACGGAAATATCCCTATTTCTACAAACGCACACAATTAAAAGAAATCACCTACAAACAAAAAACACCCACAAACTGACAATTTACCGTATAAACTAACCGGAGATTTCGCGATTACTTTGACAGAGGGGAATGTATTCGTATGGCATCTCCAGTGGTGAAATGCTCTAAAAACTGTCCAGGCGAGATCCTAGCCAGGGATTTGAGGGTCTTAATAAAGGCAAGTTTTTCATTTTGGCGGAATACAATAATGAAATAATCAAATATTGAAATAATGATGAAATATTCTGTAAGTAGGCTGCAAGGGCACTTTTACAAGTCTGACTCTACGGAATCCCAAGAGGAGACCTCTGAGGAGAAGAAATCCGAAACAAACTAAACAGTCATTATTTTTTTCGAAATAACATATCTATTACAATATTTGTACTTAGCCTATCCTAAATATATGTTTTGGGTATAAACTCTTCGTTTGGTAAACTTCGGAGATAAAGGGGGGGAATGGTAATTTTTTTCATATTTTCCGTATTAAAAAAACAAAAACTAATCACAATAAAAAAAAAATGTTTGAAAATATGCAGGTCAAGTCCTTTCATTCGATACCCTATTTGACTCAGTAGCTAGAATTTTAATTTTTACCCCCCTATTCGTCGATTTTTTAGAAAATAAAAATATATTTTTAAATATTTCCTGTACAATACATGTGGGCTGACTATTTTTAAAAATATTCCAAATTTCAAATAGATAGCGGAAGTAGTTTTTGAGATATGGCGCTCTATTAGTCGGACAGACAGACAGACCGACAGAGTCGCACCATAAGGGTTACTTTTGTACCTTTTTGGTACGGAACCCTAAAAAGTACCTGGCGTTCGTCCGTTAGCTCGTTGAGTGGACGACATTCGGAAAATTACGGGTCACTTATGGTTGAGATTGGCACAGGACCGAGATAAAGTGGCGTGCTCGAAGAGAGGCCTATGCTCAGCAGTGGGCGATAAAAGGCTGATATGATGTTGATTATGATACAATAATGAACAACACAAATAAATAGAAAAATTAACATACTATAAAAACAATGGCATCGTATTCATCAATTATTTTAAATTTGAAATATTCTACCATATTATAAAAAACCGGCAAAAACGATGTAAAAAAGTGCAATAGCAAAAGAGCGTATCTTCATGGCACTTCCGTCATTTTGTTGAAAAGTGCGGTCTTTCGGCAATAATTCAAAAACGGTATATCCGATCCTGTTGAAAGCAATTTTCGTTGAAAGTATTCATTAAGTTTTATCTATAAATACAAATACAAACACATTTATTGAACCAACGTAATATACAGAGAGTTACGGCTAAATTCTATAATACACAATTAAATTCAGAATTTTATATATCCTGAAGTAGGATTGCCCTGTATTTCAGGCAAAAGGAAAGCCTAATATTACATTATTTTCTATAAAATAAATATTCATGTATATTATATTAGAACGTATGGTAACTTAAATACTAAAATGTATTATCTATGTAATATCTTTAATATTTTTTGGACATAAGGTTTAGAAAATAGAGGAGGGGGGGACACAATTTATTCTACTCTAGGAGCGATAATTTCCGAAAAATCCTCTAAATGAAAATTTGTTTTAGAAAACTCAAAATTATTTTAAATATAAGTACTGTCGAAATATGAGCGACACATTAATATTTGCTAAAAAAATGTTTTTGACTTTCGGTTATATTTATGAAGTGCTCCCACTAGATTTTTTTTGTTATTTAACTATCAAACTAAGTAACGGCTTACAGAAGACACCTCTACTCCAAATTTCATCAATATACATCTTCTAGTTTATGAGTCAAAAGCCTGCGACATACTGACGGATGGACGGACATGACGATAGCTATAAGGGTTCCGATTTTGCCATTTAGGCTACGGAACCCTAAAAACGATTCAGTAACTTTCAATTAACGCGTTTCACATTTTTTTTTATATCTTCAATGTACAGACTCATTTTTACAACTTTATAAGTGTATTGTATAGAACTTCCATACTCTCTGATATGGATAACATTCAATACATTTCACATCCATTTACCCCATAACACCAATCACCCCGATTTTCGAATAACACCGCGCAGCGTCCATACATCATCTGTATGAATTAGCCCCTTTCAAATATATATTTTTAATTCAAAATGAATGCAACTGTTTGCAGCCGGAGAGTAACGAAAATACGAAATATACGGTTTTTGTGAATGCGATGTCGAGAGTCGGGAATGGTAGGGTTGGGAACTGTCGATTAAAATTATCGATACGTTACAATTACAATCTTCATATTACGTTTTGGCAGCTTGTTAAATTATTCACTGTGAATGCGATGCCGAGAGTTGGGAATGGTAGGGTTGGGAATGTCGATACAAATTATCGACACGTTACAATTACAATCTTCATATTACGTTTTGCCAGCTTGTTAAGAATCCCCGGCGAGTTCGGCCGAATTTCACCTTCCCTTACAAACGAAGTTTTGTTCTCATTTTAAAACTACGTTTTGGATTATAACGAAACTTTGCATATACAATGACATGAGATATATCTAGGCCTGTAATTAGTTCATACGGCTCCAGTTTATAAAACAAACGAAATACAGCAACAACAAGTCTTGTATGAAAAATTTTAATTCACTGTATTTTTTTACTTCAATATCTTAAGCTACATAAACTAATTACAGGCCTACATATACCTTAATTTATTCTAAGTACAAAGTTTCAGACCAAACTAGCAAGTCGTTTTACAATGAGAGCGTAACTACCGAGCTTACCGGGGACTCTTAAATTATTCACTGTGAATGCGATGCCGAGAGTTGGGAATGGTAGGGTTGGGAATGTCGATACAAATTATCGTCACGTTACAACCTTCATATTACGTTTTCGCCAGCTTGTTAAATTATTCACTGTGAATGCGATATCGAAAGTTGGGAATGGGAGGTTTGGGAATGTCGTTACAAATTATCGACACAGTAAGTACAATAATTAAACTTTTTGGTGCAACGAAACCCATGACACAAAATAATTTAAGCTATAATAATGAAAATATTGACAAAGTTGGTACATTTAAATTCCTGGGTATTGTTTTAGATAAATATTGAAACTGGAATGAACGCGTTCAACAGGTATGTAATAATCTAAATCGTTTTGTTTTTGCACTGAGACGGTCTCTGCGCTGGGAACTGTTAATACATTTTTTTTGCTTAGGTTTATTACTACTATTAGCTATCGTTTTATGGGATGTAATTTTGAATAAATTGTGCTCACATGCGTATATTTTCACGCAGTTTCCACAAATACAACAAACCACCACCAGACACGTGTCTCGTGAAAATCCTCGGCACGTGTTTCGCGTCTCTACGAGGCATCATCAGTAAATGCAGGAGTATTCTCGGCTCTATTGTCACATCTCAACACGACACTATTTCGTGGAAAATCAAAGGAAAAAAATCCATTAATTTAGAATATAGTTTTCGGAATTATGATATTTCGTAACAATCATGCTTTTCAGACAGCTGAATCTTTGGATTTATGTAGTGTACCCACTGAAAATGTATTTATTTATTTATTCAATTCAATAATTAAATCTATCATTACAGGCAGACCCAATTCGATAGACAATTGAAAATGAGCATATTAATAAACTTAGCGCTACGAGAAAATCCATACTAATATTATAAATGCGAAAGTGTGTCTGCCTGTCTGTCTGTCTGTCTGTCTGTCTGTCTGTCTGTCTGTCTGTCTGTCTGTCTGTTACCTCTTCACGCTTAAATCGCTGAACCGATTTGGACGAAATTTGGCATGGATATAGTTTGAGTCCCGGGGAAGGACATAGGCTACTTTTTATCCCGGAAAAATACCCTTATCCGCGATAAACGAATTTAAAGCGGACGAAGTCGCGGGCAAAAGCTAGTACAATATAAATGGAGCATTCAAAACAAAAAAAAAAAAAAATGACATTGGAATTAAAATTTACAATATGGTGTATTGTCAGAGATATGCTGCTCCAAGAAAATATTACGGGAGCTGTTGTATTCGTCGGTGATGATTTTCAGTCAAGTTTTTGATACTGAGACGGGTGAGTTCGACAATATTTTAAAATGTACTTCTAATAACCTGCCTAACCCGTTTTGGATTCGTAGCGTAAAGGCTGTAAGAAATAACATATAAAAACTTTTCTTAGCATTTTTTGTGTGTATTATCGATATCGACACTAGCCACCGCTCCTCCCTAGCCTAATACGGCGCGAACGCCGAAACTGAGTATGTTTGTGCTCTGTACTCGCCAATGATGCTTAACTAGAGTTTTTAGCCCTGACGTCTGTATTTCACGATGAAAACCGGGGCAGAATATTACATAGTTGCAAATTGTAGATATACATTTGATTATATTACATTGTAGGGAGGCGTCCTTACAAGATGAACTGACGATCTAACCAGGATCATAGGAAGCCGATGGATGAGGGAGATGTAAGACCTGTTATCCTTGGGAGAGGCATTTGCCCAGGAGTCCTTGGGATAATCTATACTGTATTATAAGGTTGTAAAAATGAAATGCCTTCACATTGAAGATATTTTCAAAAAATAAGTGATACGGATACGAAACTCTTTGAAGGTTATTGAATTGTTTTTTTTATGTGTTTGTATGTGTCGTTATGGCTTCTTCACGATATATCTGCTAAACGGATTTCAACTATTTTTGGTACACGGGTAGCTGAGTATCCGGAGATGGTTATAGGTTAAAGGAAAAAATAGGGGTAATGACTTTTGCTCCTCCGATAACGAAGTTGCCCTTCTAGTCTATACTATTATAAAGTTGTAAAAATAAAATGTCTGTACATTGAAGATAATTAAAAAAAACTATTGTAAGGGACTATTTGGAGGTCACTGAAGCGAGAAATTTTAATTTTTTGTATGTTTGTACGTGTCGTTACGGTTTCATCACGCTAAAACGGCTAAACGAATTAATAGTAGATTGTTTGACTAAAATAAGCCATTATGACACGAAGTGACTGAGATGTCTGAGTGTCATAATGGCTTTTAGCTACGTGTGAAACACTCTGCTTTTCACTTCGACTGCGAGAAAATAAAAAAGACTTAACATTAAAATTGTTTATTTTATGAAAAATTAAAATTTTGAGTAATTCCATCAGAAATATTGGCCAATCTGATCCGGTTGGTTTGTTTGTTTTTAATTATTCGTAAGTAGTATGTAGCTAGCCGGAAGTTTTTTTTTTCAGTTTCATAGAAATTTGTATGGGATTATATGGCTTTCTTTTAAACCCTAGGGGCTCAATGTACTATTTTAGTCTCTCTTCGCGAGGCTAATATGACGTACTTTTTGAACAGAAGGAGAGAAGGAGAAGTGAAAAACTATTTTTGATACACAAGTAGCTGTGTATCCACAGATGGTTATAGGTTAAAGGTAAAAATAGGGGTAATGATTTTTTCTCCTCCGAGAAAGAAGTTGCGGGCACATTCTAGTATTTATATAAAATACTTCCAATTACTGTAAACGGCGTGACAGGACTAATTTGTATAAAATTAATGGCGTATATAAATAACGCGGTCGCAAACTTTGAACGAGCTTTCCGTCTCGGTGGGCCGGTGGCACAATATTGTAACCGCAGTTTGTTCTAATTAAATTATAACAATAAATGGTTTTGAACTCACACTATTTTCATATATCATCAATAAACCTGTGCTAACTCGGGTGATAACTCGGGGCACATTCTAGGGATTTGATATCGATATATAATAATACATGTGGTCGTTGAAAATTCTCGATTACTATAAAAAGGTTCGATATCACACCTGATTGATATATATCAGGTGTCAGTCACTTAATATAATAAATGTATGCAGATGTCATTTTAACAAAACTGTCAGTGCCATTCATATATGCTTGAGTAAGAATAATATATGAGGTAACTAGCGGCCGCCCGCGACTTCGTCCGCCTTAGTTCGTCGTGGCTAAAAGGTATTTTTTCCGGGATAAAAAGTAGCTTATGTCTTTCCCCAAAACTCGATATTTTACTCATTTAAATGTGAAGCATATTACCAAGATTTCAAGTTCCTAGCATAAAAAAATATTACCGTCCATAAAAAAAATCATCCCTTCTTTCGTTCCTAAAAGGGATGAAATTTGACATGCATTATAGCCTATGTCCTTTTCTGATATATAAGGTACATAACTGGAAAGTTTCATAAAAATTCGTCCTGCAGTTTTTAAGATTAAATGGAACGTACATACATACTTTCACGTTTATAATATAGTAAGGATTAAGATAAGATATTCCGCTACGATTGTTACGAAGTCCAAATTACGTAACACCTTAAGGTGTACTTGGCGTTCAAAGGGTTAACATGAACGTAACGTGGAACAGGGACGTGACGATTGGTACGTTTTTTTTATAAAGTGTCTATATTTTGTATTTTCTTTTTTATGCTCATTAAATAAAATCTAATCGAAGATTAAATTAAGTAAATATTATAATTAAATTGGATTATACACTGACAAATAGAACTATAACACACAAAATGGTAACTGTTTTTTATAATATGTAAGGTTTAGATCGAACTAATCGTATGAGAAGATTTATTTTTTCAAATTCATTCATAGCAAGCATCTTTGGCCCATAGATAAATAATACCTTACAAAACTAACATCTATACTAGGTACTGTGAAGTTGCAAAAATTAAATGTCTGTACATTGAAGATATTTAAAAAAAACTATCGCAACGGGCTGTTTGGAGGTCACTGAAGCGAAAAATATTTCTTTTGGATTTATGAATGTTTGTATGTGTCGTTGTGGCTTCATCACGCCAAATTGGCTAAACGGATTTCAACTTACTATTTTTGGTACACGGGTAGCTGGGTATCCACAAATGGTTATAGAATGCTTTTACCCGACTACACTGAAGTAAAAAACAGGAATATGACTTTTTTCTCTTCCGCAAACAAAGCGCAACTTCTAATGCTAGTGCTATTAAATATGTTCAATAATAAAAATATAAACCTAACACAAAAACTTTTTCATTTGCTACCCGAGTGAGGAGTTTACGCCAAGTAGAAGCAAGAACATGAACAATCAGTAAATAAAACCGAATCCAAAAAAACCACTCAGAAATAAAAAAATATTGCATAATTCAGTTTCTTCAATTTACTTACACATAACCGTTTTTCTATTCAATCTATACAGTATATACAATTAATGTTATTTTGGAGTAGGAATTATTTATCATTGAGGAGTTCTCATGACATTCTGTGGTCATCTTCATCGGTTAAACTTCACTAATTTATATTTTCTGAATGCAAATGCTTAATTCGGTTTTTAACATGCAAAAATCGCTTTATAGATATAATATAATGTTTATTAAGTTTAGACTATAATCGCCTATAATATTTGAGGAGTTCCTTGATTCCTCATGGATCATCAGATCTTTACCAAAATTATATAGGACCAACTTTGAGGTGTTTCCTATCTTTTTTTTTATTGGTCTTATAGACTTCGGCTAATCGGTGAACATACATAAAAGAAATCAGTATCCGACGAATTGAGAACCTCCTCCTTTTTAGAATTCGGTTTAAGACAGGATTTAATCGAAGACTGATTTAGATCTTAAACCGTTAGTTTAACTCCGGTTAATCCCGTTCCACCGGCCCGGATCAGGTGTTCCGTTAATATCGTTTGAGTGACTCGTCCTTTTTTGCCGCACACCAAAGTATACATTGCTGTATCACTACGGCGTACAAAGAGCAACACACTTATAAGTACCCGTCTGTAGGCCTTATGTCAAAGCTAATAAGGTCTAACAATGGTCACTTAAGTTTGTGGCTGATGGTACTTTTGCGTACATTGTAACAATACTAACACACTTACGTATTATCCGTACATATTGCGCGTAATTGTTTCGTCATTCTTTATTGATCACGTAAAAAAAGAAAAAATGTTTAATCGATCAACTTGCAAAAATACAGTAATATGACGTTACAAATAGGGTTTAGTTTAGTATATTTTGCTTGCAAAAAAAATTAGTCTAAAATTGCGAATTTAATCATTATTCTTTATTAATCAAAAGCATGTTATGTATATCGCCACCTTGTACCCATAGTACAAGCTTTGCTTAGTTTGGGACTAGGTCGATGTGTGTAAGATTGTCCTTGATATTTATTTATTTAACAAATAAACAATTAAATGGATTAATGCAATTAGCAGCGAAATAAAATAGTAATCAACAATAATAATCAAAACAATACCATTAAATAGAAACATTGTTAGATTCTTATATTTTATGTAGTTATACATTATGTACATATATATATATATATGTATTTATTTCTTTTTATTTATATGTGTTTAGTTAGTTTAGTGTTCTATATATTTTGTAAATGATGTTAGTTTGTCTTTCTTCCTTATATCTTCACTCACAAGATATATATGTGTATATATATATATATATATATATGTTATATATTTATTAACCTTATATATATTTGTGTATTTATTATATACATTTTGTTATTCATGTATTTAAAGTATATAAATATGTGTTTTTGTAAATACACAAGCCTCAGCACCGCCTACAATTTTTCTGCTTTGCCCTAAGGTTGACTGGTAGAGAATGCCTTCTGGCATTAAGTTCGCCTTTTGTACAATAAGTTTTCTTTTGTGCAATAAAGATTAAATAAATAAATAAAAATACTCCTAAGCAAAATGTACGCGGTGTTCGATCATTTTATATTGGTTACTGATATAGACAGACAGACATAAAATTATACTGTTTTTAGTATTTGTTGTTATAGCGGCAACAGAAATACATCATCTGTGAAAATTTCAACTGTCATGCTATCACGTTTCATGAGATACAGCCTGGTGACAGACGGACGGACAGACAGACTGACAGACGGACAGCGTAGTCTTAGTAATAGCGTCTGTTTTACCCTTTGGGTACGGAACCCTAAAAACCGGCCAAGAGCATATCGGACCATGCTCAGTGTAGGGTCCCGTAGCCGTTACTACAAAGAAATACACTACAGATAAAGAAACACAGTGTAGAAAAGTGCACCAGCAAAAGAGCGTATCTTCGTGACATTTACGTCCTTTTGCTGAGAAGCGCAGTTTTTCGGCAATAACTAAACATCGGTGTATCCGAAATTGAAATTGAAATCGTTTATTGATATATTGTGAGTTACAGAGATCTTATAATATGTTAGATAAGATTCATCACAATCAACCGCAATGCGGCGTACAGTTTATATCCGCATTAAATGCGAAGTAATTTAAATTATGCTATACAATTAAAATATACTTATTGGAAATTACAAAAATTACAGAAAAGCTTGAGAATTCAAAAGAAAATACATTATTATTATTCATTACAATTAAATTAAATAATAAGAAAAACATGAAGTCAGCTAAAATGATCATCTATTCTATAGTAAGCCTTCTCCAAACACCATTTATAGAGTTTATGTTTGAACTCAGAAAATTCCAGTATTTTAATATTATTTGGCAAGTGGTTGAATATGTGAACAGACATGTACAATATGCTTTTCCTAAAGAACGCAGTCTTGTGATGGGTAGGATAGGACAAATTAAACCCATGTAGCTTAGAAGTTTCTCTTGGATTCATTGTCTGGGTTTTGAACTTATGTAAATTTCTTTTCACAAATAAACTGACTTCCTATATGTATAATGAAGGGACTGTTAGTATTTGTAGCTGTTGGAATAACGGCTTACATGTGTCTCTGTTTTGGGCACTACAGATGGCTCTCAGACATTTTTTCAGGAGTTTAAAAAATCTATCAATATCTCTGCAATTGCCCCACAGAATTATTCCATAGCGCAAATTGGACATTATATGGCCATGGAAGGCTAATAGTGCTGTTTGTTTAGAAGCAATTTTAGTTAATTTACGCAAAGCAAATACGAACCTGCTTAACTTATTAACAATATGTTGTACATGTCTTTCCCAATTATTATAGCAGTCCAATATAACGCCCAAAAACCGCAATGACTGCACGCTCTGTATCTGGACATCGTTATGAGAAATTTGGATATCCAAAGGTTCTCCCTGAGGAGCATGAAATTGCATATAATGTGTCTTCGTTAAATTGAGAGAGGGCGCAACTGTGCCAATGTATACATCGGCTCTGTTTTTATTTTAAAATTAAAAGTGTCAAACGAGTGAAACAGGCAGAAGGAGTGCCAAATAATTTGAAGGAAGTAGTTAGACATCTGAATTATTGTGGAAAGTGGTGGCCATGAACAATTAATAACAAATAAACAGTGAATTCCAAATATACCAACGGACAATAAATTAAAGTGACAATTTCGCATATGTGAACATCTATCGATACAATATAAGTGAATAAAAGTGAAAAAATACAAAGACAATATTTATTGAAAACTTACGTGTAATATAAGCATTTAGTGAAAAAAAATTATTATCAAAATTGCTACATCATCTCGACAGCGAATTTTGATTACAGCGCCATCTAGCGTAATCTAATGGAACTAGTATCTTTACTAGTTTCCTCTTGAGCAAGATTTAGAATTGATGGGTACTCAGTATTGAATATTGTCGTATTGCGAAAAACGAACTCCAACTAGAGGGCGCCACTAGTCTATTGATATAGTACAGAACTGATCATACATACCAAAATGAACTGCAATGCTTGTGATAAACGCATTGACAATCCAGAAAAACTCCTCTGCACAAAATGCAAAGGATGCTTCCATTATCTTTGTCTAAACATGACCTCAGCATTCTTTAAAGAAAATCAACAAAATTTAAAAGCAGCGTGGACCTGTCCTTCCTGCGAATTAGTCACACGTCGTTGCAGAAACGACAACACCCCCGCGTCGCCTACAGGCATGAAGCTTGCAGTACAAAACAATGTTAATATTCAAAACATTGTAGATGTGGACATGACAAGCAACTCGGATGGCATGGCTGAACTCGACAACACAGCTATGTCAACTGATGAGATACCATCCGGCGACACCCAATTCATCGCATACGCTACGAGCCGCACCGAGGAGCACCACCACTCAACCCCCAGTATAACGTTAGAACAAATTGGAACACTGATGGAGTCCAAGTTAGAAAAATACAATAGGAAGATTATAGCCGACATAAAAAAAATCATACAGTCTGAAATCGATACCACATTACAGAACTTTAAACGAGAAGTAGTCGAAAAAAACAATTCCAAAATAATTTCACAACAAGAAAGATTAGCCCAGCAACTTCAGGATACCATTAAAAAAATTCAAGTCCTAAAACTCTAAAACCAAAGAATTAAATCTGAATTAAATGCTTTGCTTTCTAATACCAATTCCAAAAAAAACGGAGAATATCAACAACAAATATCACCAAAAAAAGTTTGTATTCTATGGATTGGACGAGTACTACGAAGAAACGGAGGGGTCGTTATACCCTCGTATTAGCAACATGTTTAGCGATACATTAAATATAGAAATAAACGGGTTTATTGAATCAGTCACACGAATAGGGAAAAAAGGAAATCGCCGCCCTATAATCATCGAGGTTATCAGTGCAAGAATGAAAAAATACGTACTCGAGAATGCGCATCATTTTAAATATACAGGTTATGCTGTGTCGGACGTTTTGGACCGCGAAGACCTGGAAAAAAGAAAAAAACTACGGGAATCATTATTAAACGCACGTAAAAATGATAAACACGCCATCATACGGAACAACAAACTATACATCAACGGAGTCGAGTACCATGATCACAATCAAACCACAACTCAAAGAAATATCGACGGGAAAATGGTTGAAGAAAAGACAGAAACATACATAAATCCAAACTCAAGTACAAGAACCATAGAAGACGATAGACAAAGTCCATCACCCGCAAATGAACAACAACATCACAAACCTTACAACAATAATAGCGGATCATTTCGCAACCAAAGAACATAACTTTAAAATGTTGTACCAAAATATTCAAAGCATAAATAATAAACAACATCTGCTAGAATCTTATCAACATGAAAACTCGACGTACCATGCTATATGTATATCGGAAACATGGCTATCAAACGACAAGTTAAGCTTAATACAACTTTCCGGATACAAAGTATCAGCATCATTCTGTCGTGAAACCAGGACTGGTGGAGGCGTCTGTATTTTACTACAAGACCACATCGAATACACACTGAGGGAAGATATTACGAAATTGTCGATTGAATACGTACTAGAAACGTGTGCAATTGAGTTAACTGAACAGAATACTATTTTAATTATAATGTACTGGAATAGGCGAGAGGAAGATTTATTTTATAACAGGTTAAAGCAAACGTTAGACCACATAAATAATAAATATTCGGGTTATAACGTTATTCTAGGAGGTGATTTTAATATTAATATATTAGTCGATAATCCAAAAAGTAGTCGCTTTATAAACACAATGTTGGAGTATAAATTCACCCAGCTTGTGAAAGCACCGACGCACGTCACACAAAACGGCATCTACGTGTCTCGATTTATTATTTACAAATTTTGACCATAAGGATACTCATACAACTGTCAAAGAATTGGGCTTTTCTGATCACTCTGGTACTATTTTATATGTAAACATACCTCAACAATGCAAGAAACAAATAGTGTGGCAAATAAAAAAGAGACAATTTAACGCGAAAAACATAGAAAGTTTTAAACTTGAACTTAGCAATTTGGATTGGAAAACAATCATAACTGGGGATAAAAATGTAAACGAAAACTATATATTATTCGCTCAAATATTAAGTAGTATTTTAGATAAATGTATGCCGAAAAGGTATATAAAACTTAAAACAACCTACAAGAAGCATTGGCTTACAACGGGTATTAAACTCTCTTGCCGAAATAAACGCTTATTAAAACTGTTAACACTAAAATCCAACAGCCATATAATTAAAAAATACTATAAATCGTACGAAAACATATTGAAAAGATCGGTTAAAACTTCAAAAAAATTACATTATGCAAATAAAATTAAAAATTCAAATAATAAAATAAAAACAATGTGGAGTATAATTAACGAACGGACCAACAAAAAACCCAGAAAAAACAAAACCAATATAGAACTACAAATCAACAACAACTTAGTTTCCAAACCAAGGCAAGTAGCTGAAAACTTTAACTCATTCTTCGCATCTATAGGTGACAGCCCTAGAGTGCCGCTACGGGGCGGCCCGTGCTCCAACAGGTTGAAAACTCTATGTTTCTCGCGCCGGTTAGTTATAAAGAAACAGTGAACATTATAAAGAAATTAAAAAATAAAAACAGTCATGGAATTGACGAATTTCCGCCTTCTCTAATTCGCCACTGTGCTGATCAGCTGGCCATACCTCTGTGTCGACTGTGTCTTCTAAGTAATCAATCCTTCGAAGAAGGGTCCTTCCCTGAACTCCTAAAAGTAGCAGTAATTAAACCGATACACAAAAAGAACAAAATTACAGATCCGAACAATTACCGACCGATTGCTCTTCTGCCAACAGCTTCTAAAGTATTTGAAAAAGCCATATGCAATCGCATCTACGGGTTTTGCGAAAAATATAACATATTTAATGAATGTCAAAACGGTTTCAGGAAGCAAAAGTCTACAGTCCTAGCAGTTTATAGATACATCCAGAAGATACTAAATATCTTAAACTCAAAACAATATGCTATAGGTATACTCTTGGATATGACGAAAGCGTACGACAAGGTCCAACACAATATACTATTACAAAAGTTGTATGGAATAGGAATTCGTGGAAATGCCTTTAAATGGCTGTCATCGTACCTAAAAGATAGAAAACAGCTCGTAGAAATAGAACACTTCAATCACAAAACCGGAAAAATAACGCTTGTACAATCGGAAACAAAAATCCTTAATGCTTCTATACCGCAAGGTAGTGTTATAGGATGTTTGTTGTTCCTTATATATATCAATGACCTCCCAAAAGTAACAAAAGAACCGTGCGTACTATTTGCCGATGATGTTTCATTAATTACAGCTTGTCAAAACGACATAAACATCAACGAAAAGCTCAACTCCGTATTTAACGAAATAACTACATGGATGAGAAACCGTAACCTTGAAATAAACTTCCCAAAAACGAAAATGATGACGTTTCACCCGTATCAGAAAACCCCTCTAAATATCAACTATGAATAAAATAACATCCAACTAGAACTTGTACAAAGCTTTACACTACTGGGCATAGATATAGATAGGCATATTACGTGGAAATTCCACATAAACAAAATTAAAGATAAATTGTCGAAATTCGTTTATGCGCTTCGGGAAGTTAAAAAGACCACTAACCTGGAAACCGCGCTATCAACTTATTATGCTTACGCTTACGCATGGCTCACGTATGGCATAATGCTCTGGGGAAACAGCTCTGACGCGCCTTCTGTCTTCACCATCCAGAAAAAACTTATCCGAATATTGGTCAATATCAAGCAAACTGACAGCTGCAAACCCTATTTTGAAAAACATAAATTACTAACTCTTCCTAGTATATACATGTTTGAGACCTGTAGGTTTGTACGGAAACATAAAGAGTTGTATGTAAAACGCGATGACATTCCCTCTTCACGACCTATCCGTCATAAAAATAGACTCGTTCGACCGCCCGCCAAACTGAAACTGCTATCCTCAGGCCCATTAATAATGTCCATTAAAATTTATAATAATTTACCTGGCTATATAAAAGAAGAAGAAGACGATAAAAAGTACATAAATAAAATAAGGCAATTACTACTGACTAAATCTTATTACACGCTAAATGAATCCTTAGAAGATAAATTATAAACGCTCAGTAAGTCATCCTCTCCCTAACATTGCAGTGCCCAACAGGGTTTACAATGATCTGTAGCTTTAAGTTGACATCTGTACCTACTTTTGTGATATTGCAATAAATATTGAGTATTGAGTATTGAGTATTGACTTTAAGTTTGTTATTGGCTAACCATACATTAACGTCATGGAAAACTATTTACTTCTGATTCATAGGTAGAAGGGCTTTTACAGCAGACAACGATTGAGCAGTCATCAGCAAAAAGAGTTACTTTATGTTGAGTGATATTTGGTAGATCGTTTATACACAAGGAATAATAAAGGACCGAGTATGCTACCTTGTGGAACGCCTTGTTTGACAATTTCAATATCAGACTGATAGTTTATCATAGTTTTGGTTTTAGGGCAGTATTTATTAGTCTCTGTTTTCTGTTTTCTGTTCACCAAGTATGATTCGATCAACTCAGCACATGTACCACGTATACCATACCATATTTACACAGCTTATCCAGAAGTATGTCATATTGAACATAGTCAAATGCTTTAGACATATCCATAAATATTGCTGTTACGGGCAATCTTTTGTCTCTACTTATAGCGATTTCTTGCAGTAACTCCAAGATTGCCAAAGTGGTTGACATGTGCTTGCGGAAACCAAATTATCTATCGGATAAAACATTGAATCTATCAAAGAATTTGTACAGCCGAGCATAAATCACCTTTTCGAATATCTTTGAAATTATAAGGATTAAAGCTATAGGTCTGTAATTGGCAGAATTCTTCTTGTCACCTTTTTTAAAAATAGGTTTAATTACACTCATTTTTAATCTATCAGGAAACACTCCCTAGCTCATCGATAGGTTTATTATATGGCTGAGCGGAATAGCTAAAACACCGGCCTTTTTCTTTAATCACAAAAGTTGTTAGACCGTCATAACCACATGATTTTGAGTTACCACCGATTATTGAAATAAAACAATTTAACGGATTATATCGCAAATATTATCTCATTTTAGTTCCCGACGTTTCGGAAGCTTTCCAGCTTTCCATAGTCACGGGAGGACGTAAATAAATCAATCCGTTAAATTGTTTTATTCCAATGAGTAATAATCGCGGAAAGAGAAGAAAATATTATGTACCACCGATTATGTTCAACATAAATTTTGTTAAAAGTAGTTATTGGGCTTTATCATTAGTTTTATTTTTTCATATTTTTTGGAGGGCAAATATTTGTGTGATGAGCATAAATATTTGTTGCTGAGTCTTGGATGTTTTTTATGTATATAAGTAATATATCTATTAAATATGTCGTCGTCTAGTACCCATAACACAAGCCTTATTGAGCTTACCATGGGACTAGTTCGATTTGTGTAAAATTATCCTGTAATACTAATTACTTACATTTATTTATTTATTAACTTCGGGGAGCGGTGATGTACAAAGAAAAAGATTTACATCCATAATCTCGAAGGATTTCAACCAGGGATGTCAGTTATCCTAATTTTAATTAGTGATTCACATCGCACAGTTGATAATCAATGGAGTAAAATTTAAGACAAAAACATTTGAATTAGCGATTAGTCAGTTTCCGTAAGCCCTGAATCAACTCCCGGCCGGTAACGCGGAGTCTTTCACAAATGTTTCAAATCCAGACTTATTGCGGACTGACTGCGGCGCGGCATTCCTGAATGCACATCGCATATAGAGCTGATGATACCACCTTGTTTTTTTTTTTAATTTGCTGTGCAACATCTTTGTTTTATCGTTTTTTTATGTTACAGGGGCAAACGAGCTGACGGATCACCTGATTGTAGGCGATCACCGTCGCCCATAGACACCTGCAACACCAGAGGAGTTACAAGTACTTTGCCAGCCTAAATTATTTGAAGAATAATAAAGTGCCCTTTATATCCATAATAAAGACGAAAAAACTGACCACTAAGCAGCGATACCAATATCACTTTGTTGCATATTTTGAAAATATGTCTGTTCTATCTTTTAAAAATGAAATGTCTGTTAAGAGTCCCTGGCAATCTCGGCCGAATTTCACCTTCCCATACAAACGGAGTTTCGTTCTCATTTCAAAACTACGTGTTGGATTATAACGAAACTTTGCATATACAATGACATGAGGTATATCTAGGCTTGTAATTAGTTTATATGGCTCCAGTTGATAAAACAAACGAAATACAGCAAAAACAAACACTTAAATTCGCTGTATTTTTTACTATGATGTCTGAAGCTACATAAACTAATTATAGGCCTGCATATGCTCGTTCTTTAACTTATTCTAAGAACAAAGTTTCAGAGCAAACTAGCAACTCGTTTTCAAATGGGAGCGTAACTACGTTTGTATGGAGAACCGAGCTTCCGGGGGCTCTTAATTGGTACAGACATTTCATTTTTACAACTTTTTAATTCTATATATAATTAATGCTACAGTTTTCTGGCTCGCCAAGTCCGAGATGTCTTGTGTACATAATTACTCGATGCTTTACCGTCAAATGGATTTACATAAAAATTGGCAAACAGCTATATTAAATCAAAACAAATGCTACCTAATTCCTAGTAATGCAAGTGGCGACCACGTACAAGACGACGCAGCGTGGGCCCCTAACAAGATGTACCGATGATCTGATCAAGATCAGAAACCCATGGATGAGGGGGTGGTTGTCGAGGCCCTTGATTTTGTCCAGCATTGGACGTCTATAGACTGTTTTGAGGAACGCAAATGGTGAGGTCGCGGATGAATTAGTAATCTGGAGTACTTGGCACGGGTGCTAATTAACACATAACTTTCTCTTATAAATACAAAGATCTTAATAATGAAAAAAAATCACCCGACCGGCTTTGAAACAGTGCCTTGTGCCTTGCCGGGGCGTACGCTCTGCCAACTGAGCTACAGAGTTCAGTCAGCTTGTTTCAAATTTTTGACACTATTTGTTACAAGATTTTTGCATTTTGCATTTTAACCGGCTATTCTGCCATTCGCGCCAAGGTGAGCATTTATGAAACTAAATTTTCAGCCTAACAGAGCGAACTTTACATGTTGCCACGTGGTAGCTGGCGATGTTGCTGTGGTGTAAACCTTGTTTTTTTACGAAAATCTTGATATTTGACGGCCGGTTTAGCTCATTGGGAGTAACGTCGCCAGCGGGCCTATGATGGTTGCGTTTGTCACGCGATAAATAAATGACATAGCTGCCGTCACTTTCTGACACGTATGTGAGTGCGAGAGTGACAGGCGCGTTATCATATCATTTATCGCGTGATAAACGTGACCATCATAGGCCCGCAGCGAAGCTGAAGGTCCTGGGTTCGAATCCCGGTAAGGGCAAATATTTGTGCGATGAGCATAAATATTTGTTCCATAGTATATGTTCCTTACTATGTATATAGTAGATAATATCTATTAAATATATCGTCGTCTAATACTCATAACACAAGCCATATTGACCTTACCATTGGACTAGTTCGATTTGCGTAAAAATTGTCCCGTAATATTTATTTTTAAAAAAATAAAGTATTTTTGTGTAAAAAAAGCGTACTGTAATATTTATTACTAGAAGGCACCCGCAACTTCGTTCGCGGAGGAGAAAAAGTCACAACCCGTCGTTTTTTCTTAAGCGTAGTCGGGTAAAAAGTATCCTATAACCATCTGGAGATACCCAGCTACCTGTGTACCAAAAATTGTGGAAATCTGTTAAGCCGATTTTGCGTGATGAAGCAAACACGACACATACAAACATACATAAAAATAAATTTTTCGTTTTAGTGACCTGTAAACTGTCCGTAACACTCAATTTTTTGAAAATATCTTCAATGTACAGACATTTCATTTTTACAACTTTATAATAGTATAGATTATTTATTTAGGATGATGATGATGATTTATTTATTAACATCAAGATTTTTGTAAACAATCATAACTTTTTACACCATTGCGACCTTATTGCGACAGGCGTAATATCAGCTCTATACACATTTGGCAGGGTAATAATTTAGGATTAAAATATGCATTCGTTGGCTTGCGTTTTCTTTCATGGCCTCTTGAGCCCTCTCTTTTGTGTGGTGGATGATCCGCCCTATCCCAAACCAAATACAGGTCTTACCAACAATTGAACCTGGATTATTAGTTCGCTACTTTATTATATGTCTGTCTGTACTTGTGAGTTAACGTTGTATTGTGGAGAGATTCAACAAGCATCGATTTTGTTTCTCAAATGTTTGATGATTAGGCCTAATGAAAATGTGCTTAAGGGTCGATGTCACCCGCTTAATACGATCACGTTTAATACAATTTTCCGCATAGTACGCCATTTTACGCCGGTCTCTGCAGATTTAGGCTGTTTTCATAAAAAAAATCACGGTTAATACGACTCGCGCCCCACTTAATACGCCATATAATTATCCACTTTGCATTGCAGTTTGTAGCCCTGACTAAGCGACCGGCTGAATTTGAATTTGAATTATCACCGCTGCGGTATTTTGATGTGTTTTAAGTTTCAATTGTTAGTTATTAAATTCGTATCTTCATCCGTTCAGTGATGTCAAAAATTTAAAGAAAAGCATTATCACTGCAAATATGAAATCGTAATGCACCCAAGTAAGATAGACAGTTTTGTCCCATGCTTGAGCAATGATGGTGCTGCGTATTTTTGTTTGGGCAATACATCGATTGAGAAATAAGTATGGAATTAACTTGACCTTGACCGTGACAATGACAATATTAATCTACAACTAACAGTTTACTCAGCCAAAATTGGCGGTTTAAGATTTTACTCTAGTGTAGATTTTGTCCTTAGGTTTAATATTCGTGAAACGTAAAATGAGATAACTCAGGAGTAACTAATGATTTATTATTGGAACAAGACTTTATTACGTCGGTGAAACCGAGCCTTAATGATTTACACAATCAGTATATAGAAAGCGAAAGTAGAAGTATGAAGTCCAATTTAACCAAACCCTGTTTGATTTTTTATTTAATTTTTATTTATTTATTTATTAAACTTCATTCGCGGAGGAGAAAAAGTCATAAACCCTCTTTTTTTCGACAGCGTAGTCGGGTAAAAAGTACCCTGTAACCATCTGTGAATAGCTACCCGTGTACCAAAAATATTTTTTTTTTAGTTTATTTTTGCAAAATGGTGTACATAACTTCATGCGACTTAAAGTAACTCGGCAAACTGCTAAGACAGTTTGTTGGCGAGATCGCGCTCATATCCATTATTTTTAGCTTTATGCACCTAGCACTATTTACCTCACAACTATATTAACAAGTTAATTTTACTACTAACAAACATGGGTAACAAGGATATATTCGGAAACACTGTCCTAGGGCAATTTTTCCAAAAATATCCTTTTTAAGCTACTTTTTACGACATTTCTGCTGTATTGTTTATTATCATCTCTTAACCAATCAATTTCGTTACACATCCTAGGAACCACATACTTAATCATTCTCCTACCATAATAGTTATTTGCATAATTTTGTACAAGTTTCCCGAGTCTTACATTTCTTGTATTATATTTATTCTTATTATATTTATTTGTAATCCGTTTAGCCCATTTGGCGAGATGTAGCCACAACAACACATACAAACAGATTTCCAGATCGCTATAACATGCGATTCTTCAAGAAGCGAGTTAACAGGGCTCTCAAAGGTTGGCAAAATATGGGCCATTCCTCCGGTGCTGCACATATCCATGGGCGACGATGACTACTTTGCATCAGGTGGCTCATCTGCCCGTTTTAAAAATTCCAAAAAAATAGAAAGCAGTAAATAATAGTTACGAATCCGTCCACAAAGTCGCTAGAGTAACAAGATAATATGAAGTGAACAACCCAATTACAAAACATTTTTATCGAATTGCTACTCGATCCTTCGTTCTTCTTCTGATGTAAATATACAATCGCGAAGAAAATGTTTTTTTCGCCTCACTAGCTCGGAAAGCCGTCTTTTATCCTTTATGACAAGTGGGTAAAAACGCATTTTATCCACTAATGAGAAAGTAATTTGACCTTGGAGCGTGTTTAAGTAGCTTTTGACAGATAACAAAACGTGAAACACTCATAATAATGGTTCGTTCGATATTAATAATCGTTAAATAAATGCTTTAAGAATTGAATAAAAATTGGTATTTAGCTTCACGTAATGATTATAAGTCATAAACCTTAAAATTCCATAAGAAACATTTGTTTCTTTCTTATAATAATATTGAATATCATTCTGAACGCATAAGTTGAGTCGATGCAATTACAAAACGCATCGTCAGAAATGTCAACATTGTCAACAAAATTTTACGTAAAAACTTTTCTATAGATGATGATTCTAATTAACCTGATGATGCTTATAATGTATACAAATAAATACTTATTTTACGAACTGTTTTTATGCATGTTGCACTGTCCTCGTGAAAAGTTTTGTGTTACACACATGTGCAAAGTTGTATTTTACTTATCGTGTGTTGTTACGCTCAGGATTATAGAACCCTTTCGCTTGCTCTTGTTTCAATGACACACTCGCGGGTAAAATACAACTTTGCACCCTCGTATAAAAAAACATAACCCTCCTTTTCTTCGGCAGTCGGGTAAAAAATACTATTTTTGCATCGTTGCGGATTTTTTTTACATTATTGCGGTAATTTATTTTACACACTCGCTACCGTGGCGCCACCAGTTTTACGCTTATTGAGGGACACTTAAGAGCAGTTTGGGTTTAGGCCCAAACACTCATGTGTCTAGCAGGTGCACCGTATCACGGAGCATGTGCTGGACGGACTGAATAACAGACATGGCTATGCCCTCTGTAGTGAACGCAACACTGGAGCGGTATTCCTAGACGTGGCCAAGGCGTTTGACAAGGTGTGGCACGCCGGTCTGATACATAAACTGTATCAGATGGGCATGCCTGACCGTCTGGTGCGCTTCATCCAGGAATACCTGACTGACCGACAGATAAGGTACAGATTCGACGGCACCCTTTCCACTCCACATGGCATTGCCGCGGGAGTCCCTCAGGGCTCAGTGCTGTCGCCGACTCTGTACTCTCTCTATACGAACGACATACCGACACAACCTGACGTACGACTGGCACTCTTTGCCGACGATACTGCGCTCTTCACTTCCAGTAGAAGCCTCGTGGCTATTGTCCGAGACCTCCAGCGTGCGCTCGACGACTTAGGTCGTTGGTTCAAGCGCTGGAGGATCGAGGTCAACGCAGAGAAGAGCGCAGCCATCATATTCCGACACGACTTCCATAACGTCTACGACAAACTGGACAGACTCAAACTGCACGATAAATACATACCTTGGACAGACGAGGTAAAGTATTTAGGAGTGACTCTCGACAGAAACCTGACTTACCGACGACACATCAAAAAGGCCAAAGAACGTGCAACCTACGTCCTTAATCGACTGGGGCCAATGATCGGCAGGCGTAGTAAGGAGCGGTTAGTAATAAACTAGCTCTTTTCAACGCCTGCGTGAGGCCAATACTGACGTATGGGTGTACTGTCTTTGATCACGTGGGACAGAAACAGCTGCACCAACTACAAGTTGTGGAAAACAACTTTTTACGACGAGCACTCGACGCTCCCCGACGGGTTGCCAACCTAGACCTACACATAGCCGCCGGCATACCGACGATACACGAACATATACGTGACCTAACACAAAATTACTATGACAAGGCCGACGACCATCCGAACAAGCTGTTCACTGACGCTATCAACTACGACCCACCCCCGTCTCCTAAGGAGGCGGATTACATGACGACGCAAAGACTCATACCCAGCCAAGACATACCCCTTTTAACCTTTAACCCTGACGACGACGACTCTGACTCCGACGAACTCGCCGACAGAATCAGAGCCTTACACGACTTGACGACCCAATCCCTGGATGTCCGCGCCTTTAAAAGGGCAAAGCGTAGACATGTCAGGAGACCTCGACACCTACTGACTGACCCGGATGATGTCATCACGGCCACCATTAAACAATGGTACCCTGATGACTCATCCGACACTGACGACGACATCTACAGAGACGTAAACCATACCGCTGACTTCTGTATGGAACGTGACGCCAGACGACAGGAACGACGCCTGCGCAATCAAGCACGACGACGAAACCAACCGCACACTCTACTTGCACGCCGACGTCTCCGCCGGCGGGGACGCCCACCGCGGAAACAACAGTTTAACCACAAGACCGTAGAGACAAGCATAGGCCGACAAACAACCGACATACAGACTGACGCAACAACAAAATAGTGTGAAGACTAGGAACACTATTGCTGCTCGTAGCGCCCGCGCGCGGCAGCCCCACACGCTAGGTGCCGAGGATGTCGTGTCATCCTGCCGCCTAGCACAAATGACGAAGGTAACAGCAAACATGCTCCCGTACAAATTAAATTAACATGACATGATGGACACTTAAGTTATACAGAGAATGTACTCCTTAGTTTTCTACACTCCATACTTAAATAGTAGTTAATAGATATAACAAGTATCACGAGTACCCTACTTAACATAATTTCGATAACGTGTTTCTAATGCACGTGGAAATCCCGGAACAAAAAGCTCGGCCGAGTGTACTTCGCAGCGTGTCAACAGCGCGGCTAACTGTACCAGGATTGGATTACCGGATAACTTGTTTGTCGAGGTGGCCACGAAAAGAGCGTTTATTGACCTCCCCTATGTCTGATTATTAGGGTTCCGTACCCAAAGAGTAAAACGGGACCCTATTACTAAGACTCTGCTGTCCGTCCGTCTGTGTGTCTGTCCATCTGTCACCAGGCTGTATCTCATGAACCGTGATATCTAGACACTTGAAATTTTCACAGATGATCTTTCTGTTGCCGCTATAATAACAAATACTAAAAACAGTATAATTTTCGGTCTGTCTGTCGATGTCAGTATCCAATATAAAATAATCGAACACCGCGTACATTTTGCTTAAGAGTCCCCGGTAAGCTCGGTTCGCCATACAAACGTAGTTACGCTCTCATTTTAAAACCACTAACTAGTTTGCTCTGAACCTGTGTACTTAGAATAAGTTAAGGTATATGCAGGCCTGTAATTAGTTTATGTAGCTTCAGATACCATAGTAAAAAAATACAGCGAATTTAAGTTTTTCATACAAAACTTGTTTTTGCTGTATTTCGTCTTTTTTATAAACTGTAGCCATATAAACTAATTACAAGCCTAGATATACCTCATGTCATTGTATATGCAAAGTATTGTTACAATCCAACACGTAGTTTTAAAATGAGAACGAAACTCTGTTTGTATGGGAAGGTGAAATTTGGCCGTGCTTGCTGGGGACTCTTAAGAGAAGGGCTGTGCTAACACTGGATTTTCATAAATAAGGCCGTTTGTACCGTATATTTTGTACGGAACCCTCGGTGCGCGAATCCGACTCGCACTTGGCCGGTTTTTTGGTTTGTGTATTATTCGTATAAATACTCAATCGTCATAAAATTGTTCGCGTAAAATTTAATCGTGAATAAATTATTAGACCAATTTCGTTTTGCTTCTTCTGTTCGGAAACTTTCATTTTCATGAATAGATAGCAGGGTGGAAATATTATTTTTCGTCCCTAGGCTGGGAAGTTTTTTTCTTTAATTGTTATGATTAGCCACGGAGTCAAAGACTACAAAGTTACGTCATATTATTAAAATGAAAGCTTTTCATGTATCTAAACTCAGTTGTACCTACATTAAACTGTGGAATAAAGTGGCGCCTGCAGAATTTCCGGACCGATGCGACCTTCAAGCCTTCAAGAAAAGAGAGTACTCCCACCTGAAAGGCCGGCAACGCACTTGTGTCTCCTCTGGTGATGCAAGTGTCTATAGGCGACGGTGATCGCTTACCGTCTGCTCGTTTGCCTCCTATGTCAAAAAAAAAACGACGTGTTTATTACGATCAGGATGATAATAAAATCATTTTAGAGGTGATTTATTTTATAAAATATGTGTGACAGTATTTTATTTTCCTCACAGTTGAAATCAAAAGCAGAGTGTTTAATTCGGGTGAAATTACCCATTTCACCCTCGATCTATTAGCTTTCTCACTTCATTCGAGCGCCAGAAATATCTCGGGGGAATTGGGCCACTTTCAACCCTTGGTTAACAATCTACTATTGCCTATAACAACAATTCAAGATGTCTTGTGCTATTTAGGTAGGACTAGAGATTGCAAAGTATATAACAATCGCGTATTCCAGATCTAATATTGTTATACATTTTTGAGACGTTAAATTCTGTTGACACATATGTGTTCTTAAGATTATTCAAGAAAATTAATCTCGTTAATCATTTGGATAAAAACATATTCACTGTTGATTTATTCGTCGATTACTTGATTCTTGAATAAATTATTCGGAATTCCTACGACTAAGAATAATTATTAGATATATTTTAAGCATCATTTTAAGCATAAATTGAAAAATTTGAATCGACAACGTGTTTCTATTGCAGGTGGAAATCCCGGAACAAAATCCTTCGTTTAACCAAACAAATACGTGTCAGCAAAACACGAATAAATAGATAAATAACACTAGGATCAAGATCGCTACCCGCCCTGCTCGTCGCTCCGCTAACTTCGTGGCCCTAAACAATTGCCCAGTAAGCAAAGTGGAAATATTTTTTAAATAGTAGTTCATTGCCTCTCGTTTCTTCATTATTTGGACGCCAGCTATTGAAGGGTTCCGCAAGAAATGTTTTAAAAGAAATCGCTGTATCTTAAGGTGCGTCCACACTTGTATCATTTGCTCGTATCCGATTACCGTGGCGTAGCATGACTGCGTATCGCGCTGCTTGGACGCTTACTGTCGGCGTGGCGATTACGCCGCGCTTCTCCGATCTAAGTGTGTGATACGCGTATCAATATGGATTTCGAGCTATCGGATCGGCGCAACGTCCAAACGCGTGATTGTGACACGCGATCATGCCACGGGACGAAGATCTGATCGGGAAAATAATACAAATGTGGACGCACCTTTAGTGTTCGGAACTTTTATACACCGTGTCTTGTTAGGGTAATATCGACATATCAAATCAAATCATTTATTTTCTAGAACAGAGTGTTTATTAGGTCTTCTATACCTACTATGAAGTTGTAAAAATGAAATGTCTGTACATTGATGATCATTTAAAAAAAACGGACTATTCAAAGGTCACTGAATCGAACAAAAAAAATTTTGGATTTTTTGTATATTTGTGTGTGTCGTTGTGGCTTCATCACGCCAAATCGGCTTAACAGATCTCAACTATTTTTGGTACACGGGTAGCTGTGTATCCGCAGATGGTTATAGGATAATTTAGCCCGACTGTCGAAAAAAAGGGGTTATGACTTTTTCCCCTCCGCGAACGAAGTTGCGGGCGCCTTCTACTATAATATGTGAGTATTTCCAATGTGCTCAACCTGGAGGCATGGGTGCAAATAATTGAGCGCGCTATATTAATTATTAATAACAGTCGACCACACTAATTATTAACTCCATAATAATAACGCCACATTAAGACAATACGACCAACATGTTTTTTATTTATAATAACTTGCCTGCAAAAATATTTTATAAACACGACTTAAAGGTGCGTCCACATTTGTATCATTTGCCCGTATCAGATCATCGTCGCGTAGCATGATCGCGTGTAACGATCACGCGTTTGGACGTTGCGCCGATCCGATCGCTCGAAATCCATTTGCTACGCGTATCACACAATTATATCGGAAGAGTGCGGCATGATCGGCGCGCTGACAGTGAGCGTCCAAGCAGCGCGATACGCAGTCATGCCACGGATCGGTGATCGGATACGAGCAAATGATACAAGTGTGGACGCACCTTAAGGCAATTTAATAAGACATTGTTTGACTTCCTGGTTCAGAAAGCGTATTAGTCGGTATAGAAGAATAATTAAATGTCAAATTTAGTTATTAGTGAATAAGTACTGACACACCTCAATAATAATTCTTCAATAATGTTATGTAATAAATCTATAGAAATAAACTTACTGCATGCGTTTATTTAATTTAATTTAATGTTATTAAATTTAACGTATTTTCACATTATGAAATTTAATTTCATATAATTTGTTTTATGTCATTTAATATAATTTAATTTAAACTAATTTAATTTAATTCCTACCTAATTTAATTTAATTAAGTGAAAATATTTTAACCTACCTACTTCTACATTTGTATGCCATATCATGGCAAAGCATAGCCATAATTATTACCAATGTTACACCTATGTACTATAATAGTAGATCGTTTGACCAGGGGCTAAGATAAGCCATTATGACACGAAGTGATTATGTTTGAGTGTCATAATGGCTTTTAGCCACGTGTTAAACACTCTGCTTTTCACTTCGACTGCGAGAAAATAAAATAGACTTCACATTAAAATTGTATATTTCATGAAAAACTAAAAGTACAGTTTGAGCAATTCTATCAGAAAGTTTGGCCAATCTAATCAGGTTGGTTTGTTTGTTTTTAATTATTCGTAAGGAGTATGTAGCTGGCCGCAAGTTTTTTTTTCAGTGTCATAGAAATTTGTATGGGATTATAAGGCTTTCTTTTAAACCCTAGGGGCTAAATGTACTACTTTAGTCTCGCTTCGCGGAGCTAATATGACGTACTTTTTGAGCAGGAGAAGTGAAAATTATTGATTGATTGACAAATTTATAAAATTATAGAATGACTATATTTCATATTTATTTAATAATATGACGAAAAACAGTCAAAGACAATACACAAATAAAAACTTAAATATAAAATCTAAAATAAAACTACTTAATCTAAACTAAATTATATCTAAAAAGGGCCCGTGCGGCATCCCGAAGATGCTGGCTGCGTTACCTCGCTGAACTGCTAGGCTAATTTGTTGGGCGAGGTAACTGCCAGCTCTTCGGTCCCCCGTTGTGTCTCTGAGTCTCTTCAAGAGGTCTCCGAAGAAACTCAGAGCACTAGGGCCCCACGGGCCCAGGGTCTTGACACCGAACGTGGCAGTTTTGTATTCGGCGCCAAGAGAATTATAGAATAGAATCAACGTTCCAAATAATTCTTAACGCTGTAGAAACACCTGTCCAGGAGCCAGGTCTTCAATTTGTACTTAAACTGTTTCCTTGGAGCATTTTAATGTCATCATATCTACATATACTATTATAAGCTTGTAACAATGAAATGTCTGAACATTAAAGATATTTTCAAAAAATATATTATAACGAGTTAATGATGTTTTTCTCCTTCGCGAACGAAGTTGCGGTCACCTTCTAGACTTAAATAAACTTAATTCATTAATTTGGCAAATACAAATTACATTTAAATCATGTCAATTGACACAACAATAAAAAAAAAACAATTTACTTAAGACTAGCTTAAGCCTAGTCAAAAAGGCCCCCTCGAATTGTCCCTGGCCGCGTTACCACGTTGAATGGCGATGGACAACCTTTGCACCAGGTACGAACCCGCGCGGGCGTCAAACCCCCTCTCCTTAGATTTGGGAGATTAATTTGGAGATACCCAGCTACCCATGTACCAAAAATAATTGAAATCCGTTTAGCTGATTTAGCGTGCTGAAGCCACAACGACACATTAAACATACAGTAAATAAAAAATGAATATATTGTTCGCTTCAATGACCTCCAAATAGTCCGTTACAATTTTTTTTTTTTATCTTCAATGTCTACACCACGAGTCGCGGAGTGTGGGCTAGTTCCAACAGCATTTTGAATATGATAGCGGATAGGATTGATGGCTTGTGCTTGTACAACTGCTGTATGATACATGCACGCAAACAAGCAGTAACATCAATATCATAAAACCGGCCAACTTTTATTTTGTATATATGTTGAACAAATAAATCTTTTCAATTCGAATTTTGAAAAATAAAGTTTCCGTAAATTTATTAATTTATTTGGTTCACCAACAATTGTTTACACTAAATACATCCTTTATAACATTAATACAACTATTGTCTAAGTGTAACAATTACTTATAGGTAGACACCGCATGCATTACATTACATTATAAAACTATTTAAATTATTAACACTATATTTTAAAATAGGTTATGTTCTTTACTGGCCTTAGGTAATTATTTAAACATGTTTTTCCTTTTCTAAACATTGAGAAACTATTTTTTTAAAATTGTCGCGTCGTCGAGTCATAGTGTATGATCACTTTGACTGGACGCTCTCATAACAGCTGTTAAGAAAAATACGATTGCTCTCGCACGTGGTCACACCAGGACTCGAACCCGGTACTTCCTGATTACGCGTCAGGTGTGTTTCCCTTTCACTAGCGAGCACTGTGACGTACGCATCGAATTTATCCATCCGCCTTGAACTTGTACAGGGGGTACCTATTTGTATTGAAAGGTATATAACCCCTCGGTGTGACCACGTGCGAGAGCAATCGTATTTTTCTTTGCGCTTTGATTTGTATCTATATCGCAATAGATAGTAATGTGGTGTTAATTTTCCCGCATTAAAAACACAGAATCCCAATAAACTTGCGGTTCATATAAAAAGAAGCTGTTAAGAAGTTTGCAGAGCCTTGGTACTGGTGAGCTGCTGCCAAAAGCAGGTCGTCTAAACGGTGGTCACAGATGCGTAATAGTTGTAAAATAACCACTTAATAATAGACATATTGGTGAAAAATCTAGTCCAATATCATAAGAACTTCCCGAGATACAAAGACGTTAAAAGCACATTTTTGGACTTTCCCAAAAAACGCTTCATACTAAAATAAGAACTTTGTCCTGCAGCTATGTTAAAACTTGCGTTTATCGAAACATAAATCACAAAATATTTTATGGGTTATTGAATGGTATTATTAGTTATTAATATTTTCATACTTTAAAAATGGACTTTCCCACTCAACCTTAAAGACTCATAAAACAAGCTAACGTAAGGTATCGAACTCAAAATTTTAACATAGTATTAAATTTTTTTGCTTTATCGGGATCTTATATATTTTTTTCATTTTTTTTCTATTCTCAAATACCCTATTGCGGGGCATTAGAAATCTCGGAAGGACAGCAAAATTTCTCAAGAACTTGCGAAGGAACTACACATCGGCGATTTCGAATAATCCATACTAATATTATAAATGCGAAAGTGTGTCTGTCTGTCTGTCTTTCTGTTACCTCTTCATGCTTAAACCGCTGAACCGATTTGGATGAAAGGTATGGAGATAGTTTGAGTCCCGAGGAATGACTAAGGCTACTTTTTATCCCGGAAAAATACTTTTATCCGTGATCAAGGAATTTAAGGCGGACGAAGTCGCGAGTAATAAATAATTTAGACAACAGACCCTGTTTAAATGAGCTTGGCTGGGATCATGTTTCGTGTTCATATTATCCATAATGATATATCTCCGTTAAGATTTACTTTTGATGATTTTGACAGGTTGATTAAACTGCGATTTGACTGTCAAAGCTAACTGTTAAATGTAAATGGATAACTGTTTTAAAGTACTTGAAGTTGACGAACGTTGTCAAAAGGTATGTAATATGTTTAAAATTTAATCGTCGATGACATGTTCGGATAAGTTAGTTGCACGACGGCTTACAAAGCTGACGGTCCCGGGTTCGAATCCCGGCCAAGGAATGTAATTGTGTGATGAGCACGAATGTGTGTTCCTGAGTCTTGCATGTTTGCTATTTATATAAATATTGTATTTATCTATATAACTATGTGTACATATTATAGGTCGGTACCCATAGTACAAGCTTTACTTAGTTTGGGACTAGATTGATTTGTGTCAGGTTGTCCCTAATATTTTAATATATTTTTATCCCTATAAAATGCACGGAAAAGCGACTAGACTATAATAGCCATGACCGTTTAGCAATAAATATAAAATAGCGTCCGTCGCCGGTTCTCAGATAACATAGTCATACATACGGATGTATATAATTTATGTTCAACGATTAACGCCTTAGTGTATAAGCGGAGCGTTTGGCGGAACGGACCCTAGCGTTTATTGTCAGGTGTCACATCATCAAGGTCTTCAGCGGGTCCATCGTAGGAATGAAGCGGGCAGCGTCGGATGATGTGTTCAGCGGTCTGCTCTTTCTCACCGCACTCGCAAAGAAGAGACTATCCATCCCCATTTGGGTAGGAAAAAGTTGCAGCGGCCGTGTCCTGTTCCGAGTCTATATTCTTAAAATACAAAGATCAAAATAATGGAAAAAAATCCAAACTACGACTGGATTTGAACTAGTGCCTTGTGTCTTGCCGGGGCGCACGCTCTGCCAATTGTGCTACAGAGCCCAGTCAGCCAAAATCAACTGATTTTGATGAAAGTTGGAATATTTATAAACATGGTCAGCCCACATTTATTGCAAAAGAAACATTTTAGAATATATTTTTATTTTCATAAAAAACGACGAATATGAGGGGGGGCAAAAACTAAAAGCTAAATCTGCACATTTTTTATTTTCTTTATTCTGATTAGATTTTGTTTTATTAAGGAAAATGTGAAAAAAAGAACACCATTCCCCCCTTAACAAACGAAAATTTTGAAATTTTCCCAATTCGTATAAATAAACATAAATATTACATGAAAATTATAACTATGTCTCTAACTAGCTCATATTTTAGGGTTCCGTAGCCAAAATGGCAAAACGAAACCCTTTTAGTTTCGTCATGTCCGTCCGTCCATCTGTCCTTCCGTCCGTCCGTCTGTATGTCACAGGCATTTTACTCAAAAACTACAAGATGTACATTCATGAAATTTGGAGTATAGGTGTCTTGTGTAAGCCGCTATTTAGTTTGATGGTTAAAAAATAAAATAAAACAAATCTAGGGTTAAATTTTTTTTTCAGCAAATATCAATGTTTGTATTTCGACAGATCTTTTAAAATCATTTTGAGGTTTCTAATTTCTTTTTATTTAGTAGATATTTTCGGAATTAATGGCTCCGAAAGTAGCATAAATTGTGTCCCTTTCCCCTCTATTTTCTAAACGGTAAGTTTAAAAAATATGAAAAATATTACGAAGAAGCTTAATTAATACTTTCAACAAAAATTGTTTTCAACATGATCGAATATACCGTTTTTGAGTTATCGCCGAAAAACGGCGCTTCTCAACAAAAGGCCGTGAGTGCCGTGAAGATACGCTCTTTTGCTAGTGTACTTTTTCATATCGCATGTTTTTCATCCAGAGTGTGCATTATTTGGTATGATCGGCTGCGGAATCCTACACTGAGCATGGTCCGACATGCTCTTGGCCGGTTTTTTATTTAATAAAAAAAAAACCAGTATGAACAACCCGACTGCGTTAAGTTTGCACCTCATTTGTATGCAATGCTATAAATATCAGGTGCAAACTTAACTCAACCGCAACTGCGTAATAATTTTAGAGTAAGTGAAAGTTTGTACGGAACCCTCTGTGCGCGAGTCCGACTCGCACTTGGTCGGTTTTTTTCTTCGGGAGTTAAAAACGCTTTCCGCTTATCCACCCGCTATACGCTTATTCTCTCAATGTGGCCACTCTCTAAAAAGAGATGATTTAAAATGTCTTTATTATAACATAACGCTGTTACGACGTTTTTATAGTGGTGTTAATGAAGGTTTATAATTAGTTTCATTTTGTATGGCGTAATTTAATTGACTTTTCGTGTTCATTGGTATTAGGGAGATAGGTAGCAAATAAATATTTTTCTCAAACATGCAATGAAATATTGACGTGCCTATATACACTCGGCGTCAAAAAAATCGCACCTTTCCTAAAATTCGTGTCAAGCGTTAAGCGTTTATAACTCCTAAGATACTTTACTGATATAAGTATCATTTAAAAGCTCAATTAATAAGCTTTCAAAAAAATAATCATTTGTTTACGGAAAATCAAATACCACAAACCGCCAGCACTTTGATTAAAAAGTGGCGAAGTACGCGTTTGGAGGCTCAATAATTGTACCACTCTGGACGCGTATAAAGGGGGGGTATGATGGTGATGATGATGATGATGTATGAATGCAGTTTTTCTTATTACTAAAACCGATGACATGGTTCCTAAGAAGAGATTCTCGTATGTCTTATAGTTTCAGACTTTAACACTGACCGATCTAAATGTGCCAGCCTGTATAAAAAATATTGTTTTTTTATTTCATTGCATGTTTGAGAAAAGCACTATACAAGCCTCGGCGCGAACAGGCCATCTATAACTACTCGGCGGGCAATCCCCTTTTTCGCAGCCTCTGCAATGTACTATTAATTTCTGTCTTTGACTTTTGCCGGCACTTTAAAACCTCCAAAATCTCTCCAAAATAAATAAACCATTTGTCGACCCTGGAGACCATTCACATCGACTAATTTAAAGTTTTGAACTTAAAGCCTTTCTTTTATATAGTTATTTATTATTATTCTTTTTTACCCTACATGACTGTATAATCAGTATTTAATGTAATTAGTAGTTTGATTAGTAATAACATTTTCCGGTAGATGTCGTTGTTCAGTCCGGATCAATTACTGAATCGCGGTGTCAAGATTTTTCCTGGTTGAATGACGACCGTAGTTCAATCTTTAAGTTTTGTATGTTCTGAAAAGGTCAGTAAAGCGGCTCTTAAGTTGAAACCGACTTTAATTTGAGTTAATAAAGTTTTGAATTATGCATTTGCCCTATTTTTCATCAGACTTATGATTATGTAGTCATAAGATTGGCTAGTGCCAAATCATGAAAAAATCATGACCATGCCAAATGGGATGTAGACGATACCAAAAAAAAAGGATGCGAAATGGTAGTTTCTATGATCAGAAATCCTAAAAAACATTTTTGAGATTTTACGTGTAGCGACCAAAAATGCGACTTTAACATTGTTGTATTGCAGGGAGTTTTTATTAGATTGAAGTAGTTTTTTCGTCGATCTTCCTATTACATACCACAGAAAAAGTTGAAGTTGTCAACATCTCTATTATACGATCGGAATACGACATCTCCGAGCTCACAGTCCGACTTCGATCTAAACTGGTATTTTGTAAGTCGCACTGTTCACATGTTCACATACTTTAAAATTTATCACATTCGCCGCGTCAACGGCCTCTGTTTGACATTTTATTTGACAGGTCTATTTGCCCTTCTTTCTTACGCAACGCAATTATGGTAGAGTCAATGAATCTAGGAGACCGCTCGCTAAACACTTCAGACAGACAAACATACGGGGCAACGGTCGCATGTTTGGACAACGCATTTCGATTCGAGTTTTTTCACCGAAATGTAGCTGTGAGATTTATTTAATAGAGATAAAAGGTGCAAGCTTCATCCGCGGAGGAGAAAAAAATCATAAACCTTTTTTTTCTTTAGCGTAGTCGTGTAAAAAGTATCCTATAACCATCTGGAGATACCGTAGCTGGCTACGCGTGTACCAAAAATAGTTGAATTGAATTGAAAACGACACATACAAATATACACATCTTCAATGTACCGAAATTTCATTTTTACTACTCTATAATAGTATAGTAGACCCAACGCTTTTATTTTTCATAATTGCTGTTTTAAATACATTTGAAATTAGGTATGAAGGTAGCTTTTATAGCGCAACCCACGAAATAAATCTGAAAATCGTATATTTTTATGTCTGTCTGTCTATGACATTGACTAATATAAAATTACCCTCTTACCACGTACATTTTGCTTAGGAGCAGGGCTCTGCTAACACACTCTTCATAGGCGCCCCTGCTGTCTTCCCCACCCGTCGCCCGCAGACCATGGTCTCACAAACGACGTTACCAAGCTATAGCTGATTTTTTTTCACGATTTTGTGATTGACCCTATAGTCAAAGTTGCTCAGTGTGACCCTACCCAACACCTTTGTCACTCCCACACATGACCCTAAAACCACGCAGTATAAAACTAAAAGACAGCTTCGTTAGGAGACAAATCATAAACCCTCTATTTATGCTTAGATGGAAGCTATCCTAATACTAAAAACCGGCCGAGTGCGAGTCGAACTCGCACACCGAGAATTCCGTACAAAATTTACGCTAAAAACGCCGTATCTATGAAAATCCAGTGTTAGCAGAGCCCTGCTCCAGAGCAAAATGTACTCGTGGAGGGGGTTATTTTATATCCCCATCACCCCTGTCTCCACCGCTTATGAGATAACCCCAAAACCACCCAGTAATATTTTGACGACACGTTTGGCTCAGTGGATTGTACAACGGCCTACGAAGCTGGCGGTCGCGGGTTCGAATCCCGTCCAGGGCAAGTGTCTGTGTGATGAGCACGAATGTTTATTCCTGGGATGTTTTTGTATGTACTTAAGTTTTATAATTTAACAATATTTTATATATATCGTTGCTTAGTAGTACCCATAGTACGAGCTTAGCTTAGTTTGGGACTTAGGTCGATTTGTGTAAGATTGTCCCAGTGTTATTTATTATTATTTATTACAGGTAATGGTATAGATATAAAGCAATATCACTGCGGGTGTTTTTATAGCGGACCTCGGCAATGGCATCGACCGGGCAGGCCTATAATCAACTTAGATAAACAGACGGACTGACATTCCACCATTGCATCATACATATCTGCGGTAGGTGTAACGGAGAATGCTCAGTTGTGTCATTTACAAGATTTTTATTAATTATGTCCATCTGTATTTAAACGAACGGCCTGCCTGATGTTAAGCAGTCTAAATATATGTTATATTTCTTTTGTTTTATTCATTCATTAGTTTGAATCTTGTCGGTGCAGTTCCTAACTTTTAGTACGTCACGACGCCTACCTTTCCCTTTATCTGGTCTATATAACTGATTCTTGGCCTTCCTCTTCCTCTCCTTCCTTCTATTATCTTTTGTATCAGCTCGTCGTGTCGTATCAAATGCCCTACCATTTGCAATTATATATTATATGTTTCTTTAACAATTATATATAATACATTTCTTTAACAAACCTTATTCTAAACCGAAATTTAGTTACAAAAAATATCGATACCAATAAAAGTGTCGAAGCAAAAGTATCGATATTTTTTTGCGTACTTATTGACTACTCTAGCTATTGACTATTTACATGTTGCTAAAAGTATCACTTACACTGATTTCATTGACCGTGACCGATTGGTGTAATTAGTAAACAAATGTTACTCATCGACAATCATATTTGTAACTTCCTACATAGGGCACACCGAAATGATCGGGAATAGAGTACTTTAAACTGAGTTACATTAAATCCTTTTTTGTCACATGCATACTGGCGACTTACAATCACGATGCCGTTTTTACAATTAAAAAAAAGAACGATATATTTTTTTAATTCCATTTTTAAATTGACAACTCGATGAACAAAATGGAGCTGACGCGTGAAAATTTTCGTGCAATTATTTACCATAACTTTCGTCGTGGCTTATCTCCAGATGAATGTCGCAATGAGCTTGTTACTATATACGAAATTGAAGCACCTAGTCAGACGACAATATATCGGTGGTATGCTGAGTTTCGACGGGGTCGTGCCTCTCTTGGCACCGTACCTTCATCAGGTCGGCCGAAAACGGCGGTTTCGCCTGAAAACATCGCGGCTGTGGAAAAACTACTAAAAGAAGATAGACATGTGACATACGAGCAGATTCGGGCAACCATAGGCATTGGAATGACTGCAATTCACACTATTTTGCATGGTGAGTTGGGTGTCAGAAAATTGATTTCCCGATGGGTACCCCATAATTTGTCTGAAGAGCAAAAGGCGGCTCGTGTTGATTGGTGCCGATCTATTCTGAAATGCTACAATGGAGGAAACTCAAAAGCCGTTTATAATATGGTCTCGGGTGACGAATCCTGGATTTATTCTTATGAGCCTGAAAGAAAGCACCAGTCGGCAGTATGGGTCTTCGATGACGAGGTCAAACCAACGAAAGTTGTGCGTTCTCGAAGCGTGTCGAAGAAGATGGTGGCTTCGTTCGTCTCAAAAAAGGGGCATGTTGCCACAATTCCTCTAGAAGAACAAAGAACCGTTACCGCTGATTGGTATATCACAGTTTGTTTGCCGGAGGTGCTGGCCGAACTTCGCCAAGGGAACCCGAGACGCCGCGTCATCTTACACCACGACAATGCGAGCTCCCACACCGCCCACAAAACAACTAAATTTTTGAACGACGAAAACGTTGAGTTGATGTCCCATCCTCCATACAGCCCTGACCTGAGTCCAAATGATTTTTTTACGTTCCCTAGAATTAAAGATTTATTGCGTGGTCAGCGGTTTGAGAACCCAGAAGCCGCTGTGGAAGCCTATAAATCGGCCATTTTGGCAATGCCTACTTCAAACTGGAATTATTGTTTTAATGACTGGTTTAAAAGAATGCAAAAGTGCATTGAATGTAACGGAGAATACTTCGAAAAACAATAAAATATAATTTATGTATATAGTGCACATAGTTTTTTAAATTCCCGATCATTTCGGTTTGCCCCTCGTACTAGGTTCTATCCGCGGTTTCGACCGCATGAAAATTGTATTTTGAAAGAAGAAAGAAAACACATTTATTGCAGGGAAAAGATATCACCATTACAAGAAGAAAGCTTTATACAGAATTAAATTAAAATTACCTTAAATCTAGACTGACAATAACTTAATATAAGAATACAATGGTGCTGCCATGTCCGCAGCATAAGGTCGACAATGCACTTGTGACTCCTCTGGTGTTGCAGGTGTCAATGGGTGGCAGTGATGCTTACCATCAGGCGATCCGTCTGCTGGTATGCCCTCTATAACATAAAAAAACCGGCCAAACGCAAGTCGGACTCGCACAAATATACGCTACAAACGGCCGCGGCCGTATCTATGAAAATCCTGTGTAAAATCCCTACTCCTAAGCAAAATGTACGCGGTGCTTGATCATTTTATACCTATTGGTTATTGATAAAGACAGATATAAATAAAATTAAATTGTTTTTAGTATTTGTTGTCATAGCGGCAACAGAAATCTATCATCTGTGAAAATTTCAACTGTCTAATTTCTGATTCTATCACGCAAATCCTTAAATTTATTTAGATATGTGTTCATTCATACCTTGAAAAACACTAATTTGCATTTTGTCCGGACATATGGAACGGCATGTAACGGTTTACGCTATGGGTCCTTTATTGCCTTATTTTGGTAAACAACTTGAAATTAAAGGCTTTTGACGACACGTTTGGCTCAGTGGGTTGTACAACGGCCTACGAAGCTAGGGGTCCTGGGTTCGAATCCCGGCCAGGGCAAGTGTTTGTGTGATGAGCACGAAATTGTTCGTGGGTCTTGGATGTTTTCTATGTATTTAAGTATTATAATTTATCTATATATTATGTATATCGTCGCCTAGTACCCAAAGCAAGCTTTGCTTAGTTTGGGACTAGGTCGATTTGTATTAAATTGTCCCTGATATTTATTTATTATTATTTTATTAAAGGCCGGCAACGCACTTGTGACTCCTCTGGTGTTGCAAGTGTCTATGGGCGACGTTGATCGCTTAACATCATGCGATCCGTCTGCTCGTTGGCCCCCTATAGCATAAAAAATACACTATTTTGTCTGAAACTGCCATTTTTCTGTAAATAATGTAACCCGACACAATATTTTGGATAACACATTGCCTATTCACAAATTGAATTGTTTTACTTGCAAGAAAATAGTTTTCGCTTTAAGTGTACGTTTGGAGGTTATTTATTGTAAAATCAGACATTTCAGACTATTCTTCGCCTTATTTTAAGAAGAATATATTGTATATGACGATAAAAATCTTTAACAATTAGCCTATGGAAATAAAGAACTCTGACATGCCTGAATTTAAACATAAACAACATAAATTTTGCTCTAATAAGTATGAATATCTTACTCTATGAAATATTATTGTGCCTACTGATAAAAATTTAAGTAAATAAATATGACATTTGTATAATTGATGAATAATGTTTAGCTCCTAAGTAGTCAATAAGTAACTTTTCATGCTTCTTTAAGCAAAATGTTCGCGCTCAATACACCATTTCAACTCTACATACCACTACATTTCTGCAAATAAAAAAATGTTTCTTTCTTACTTTCTTCTTGAGGCCTACTTGTAGAATAAAGTTTTGTATTTATGTTTACTAAATAAGACTATAAGGAACAGAAAACGACGTAGCGAGCTAGATTTCTTAGCCCTATCTCAAAGTACGCGAATCAAACGCAAAACCATGATGTGAGCGGAAATTGTATTATAATGTGTTTTTTGTTCTGCGGTCGATAGAAATGCTTCCTAGAATTTTCATTTACTTTCAATATAAAATAGAATACAAGATACGCATTGAAATAATACAACAAATCTACTGTAATGTATATTTTTTATTTCTCATTTGATTAAAGGTGTTGGAATAGATCCCTCACAGGGATAAGTTCGCCGTTGTACATGTCCGTGTTTCGTAATTAATTTTTTTTTAAATTAGTTTATATGCAATAAAGTGATTAACATTACATACATAGAACATTCAAGTCGTATTTTCTGACGCTCTATTTACCAACAGATCTAAATAACTACATCAGCTACTAAATTAAAAATCCATAATATGGCTCGCTCCTAAGCCACAGTACAGGTCTTGAACGTGCCAGACTTTTCGCGGTGGGCACCTTTGAACCAGCTAGTCGTCGGGAGTAAAAGACAGGACGTGGTAATGTGTAAAATATAATAAAAATAGGTTATATACGAATAAAAACATAAACTAAACGGGATTCAGTCAGTACGCGGGAATAACTGGAAATCTCTGGCCTTATCTGAGCAGGGAGGTAGGACAGTTGTGGAGATTCAGTTTCCTTTCCAATTTTCCAATCCACCTTTGCAAGAAGGCATTACATGCAACCTTCGGCCGTGATGTGATGATAGATTTTCAGGGGACAACTTCAGCAAAGAAGAAAGGGCTGTAAAAATGCTCCACTTAATTGTTGCTTCAAATCAACCCAAGCCTCATTTCTTCATGGTTAAGACCAGTGAAAATGAAATAAAACTTGGATTGAGTTGAACAGGACACTACAAGAAAATAAAGAAAAATAAGTATTTACAAAATGTACCTGCGAGGCGGCAGCCCTTGTGGATATTTAATCCAACACAGTATTGTAAACACTAAACAGCTTTTACAATTTTAAAGCTTAGGAACAGCAAATCAATTAATAAATTATATAATGTAAAAAGACGTAGATAGGTTACCTACACGATAATCCACGTGTCAAAATGGCCAGGCTTAAGCACACATAAATCTGATAATATTGCAATAACACACGAATCATAAATGCTTTTAGACACTTTTATTGAGTAGTTCGTGCAAAATCTCGTTATGCATGACGGCTTTTTTTATTTATTTGACGCATAATCCAATATATAACAAAGTACTCTGCGCGCGAGACTGAGTTAAGGTTTGCCAATTGGCGTAGTTTTGGTGTGCCATTTTCGGAGCCCGTATAACCTAATCTACCTCTTTTTATGTTATATTATTGCAATTAATAATGTATTTAAATCTCTGATCTTTCATCATTGGTGCAGCAGTTCGAACCAAACTAGTAAGGACCTGTCTCCCATAAACAAAACACAATCATCAATTTTTTCGATGCAATTTCTTACTGACCAGTATTGTGCCAAGGTGATATGCTGCGTTACACACCAAGGAGGCTGGTCATTGGAATAGGGTAGCCGAAGCGTAGTCATGACAAAACGTCGGTAAGGATTTCAACTATTTTTAGTACCTATACTGTTATTTGGTTACACCATATTTTTTACCGGTGAGCCAAAAAGAGGGTGTTTTTTTTTTAGCCTGTTTAAGTGTCTCACTGTTGGGCAAGAGGGTTAGCGTTTTAATTATCCGCGAACAAACTCGCGGCCACCTGAAATATATCTAATACCGGAATGTCTGTCTGTTTACCTAAGCTATGGCCCTACGCGGTCATTGCCAAGGTTTGCTATAAAAGCCCCCGCCAACGTAAGGCGAAAGCTCTCGGCGTTTGGATTCGGACACTCACGTACGTACATTCCTATTATTTTCACTAGATTATAAAGACTTGACGTGTATCGCAATTTTTTTCGTGAAAACTTGGTCAAATTACAGACAATTCGGAGAACACTAATTATATACCTACTGTGTTTTTTTTTCCTTTAATTTTAACAGTCAATACGAACAACTTTTTCTATCGGGCGACATTTTGAAAACGAAAGAAATCTGCCTTTTCATAAGTGTTAGAAGTAACTGGAACAAAATGTAGGGAATGGCAGATTTTCTTATAAAAATTTTGTTAAAATGAAAGGAAATAAAAAAATAACACATTACATTTCGGAATAATTTAATTAAATTGGATGTTTTTTAAAATGGCAAAATTGGATCTTGTGGAAAGATCATATAATAGAGTTCGAAGTGAAGTTTAATTTTAAACAGTCTTAGTTATTGATTGTTAACAAAACAAGTGCTAAAATGCTAGATTGTAATCAAAATTTGACAGACACTATCAATAAAAAATATAACAGTGGTAAAAGCCAGATTAAAACAGATCGTATTTTTTTACAATATTTAAAAACGAAATTAGTTAGGTAACTAATTTCAACGATTTTTGATTTGAAAGTCTTAAATGGTAATAAGAAGTAGGTACTTTAACATTTAACAGTACCTATAACATTTCATTTTCATAAATTTTATCGTTTTAAATGATTGCCAAAAACACTTCAAAATGTGCTAAAGGCTCACTGGTCAAATGGATGACCGCAAGCATTTTGTTCTAGATGGTCACTGCTTTCCTCGCTTTTCCGAAGTTTTCCAGAAATGTTGAAAAATTGGTTTTTTTAGCTGACTGTAAGTTACAACATACCCAAAAGTCATAAAGATTGACTAGAAAAAGTCTTGCCCTATAAAGGGTTAAAAGTCGTGATAATTTTCTACCTTTACTTACAATCCTATAATTTTCTCCGAATATTAATTTTATTTGTATTTAAATAAATAATACATAAATACTAGAGGACAATTTTACCCAAATCGACCTTGTGCCATGGTAAGCTCAATAAGGCTTGTGTTATGATACTTATGATATGAGTAGGTACTAAACGACGATATATTTAATAGATACTTATATACATAATATTTAACACTTATTTTTTTAAGTGCTGTTATTTCTATAATAAATATTCTTTTTTTTCACAAACACAATAATGGTGTTTCTTAACAAGTGAACTAAGATTAATAATTAGGCGACCACTAAGTACAATAATTAATTATCTTATATAAATCGATTTCTGTACGTCTGCAATACAACAATTCTTTATTGCACACCAACAAGAAATACAATACAGTAATAATAAACTTAAACTACGGTAGGCAATAGGCACATTTTTTTTTTTTTATTGTTCCTTATCTCTTTGTCAGTCTATGTAGACTGTTTTAGAGGACCTGTAGACTGTTTTAGAGGGCAATAGGCACATTATCACTTAAGAGCGATCTCTTTCAGGCAAAGTTAGGGAAACCTACCTAAGTAGACATCGAATATTTTTTATAAACTCGTTATAATGTATGTAATCAAAATATTTAATACAAAAACGTGTATAGTAGTGTGAATATGAATGATTTTTTATTTTTGCTTTATAAAAAGATATCGTTCATGTAACAAACAATAGAAAAAAAAAAACGAATAAGTATAAAAATAACCAAGATATAAGACATTTAATTCTCTCTCTTTCTAGCAAAACAGAATTTAATATGGAGTGTAGGTATATGGCCGGAGTGTATTACGGCGTAACAGTAGGTACATGTCGGATCTCTCTATCAAATCGCTGTCTAATTAGTAGTTTAAAATGCCTATCATGCGTATTTCTTGGCCGATTTTATTTTCACATTTTGAAATCGTTTTTAAGGTATTTTGATATTTAGTTAAGAAAAAAATTCATGCATGTACCCTATTGGTTAGGTTTGTATTATCGAAATTCTGAAAATTTAACGGCGTTCGAAAAAAAACTAAGATTAGAAACTGAAATAATAGAGAAATAAAACAGTTTTAAGTACTTAGCTAACATAATTCGCTCATTTATAGTATCCCAATTGTAGCGGCTACAATAATGCTGAAAGACAGGTGGACAGGCGGACGACTGAAGCATAAGGTTTCATTAGTAGGTACCCTTTAGGTACGGAACCTTAAAAAGCAATGATTTAAAGTTGCCAGTGCTTGCAGTGTACAATAGTTTTAGCATAAAAGCAACAGTCTTGGTACTTATATACTTACCTGTTCAAATTACTATGTAGACTGTACAATGGACAATGTTTAATTTCCCATATTTACGATCTTTTGTGAAGAACAAGGAACAACATTCAAGTAGCGGGCCGGTTAGGACAAATAGGGATTTGTTGGTCGAGTGAAACAGCCTAAACATAAGACTACTTAAGGTGCGTCCACATTTGTATCATTTGCCCGTATCAGATCATCGTCGCGTGGCATGATCGCGTGTCACGATCACGCGTTTGGACGTTGCGCCGATCCGATCGCTCGAAATCCATTTGCTACGCGTATCACACACTTATATCGGAAGAGTGCGGCATGATCGGCGCGCCGACAGTGAGCATCCAAGCAGCGCGATACGCAGTCATGCCACGGCACGGTGATCGGATACGAGCAAATGATACAAGTGTGGACGCACCTTTATGTTCTGCCTTCGACATATATAGAAAGTGGACTCTTAAGAGTCCACTAAAGAGCAAGTTCGGCCGAATTTCACCTTCCCATACAAACGGAGTTTCGTTCTCATTTTAAATTAAAATTATACTTATTCTAAGTATATACAAAGTTTCAGAGCAAAATATCTAGTCGTTTTAAAGTGAGACAGTAACTATGTTTGTATGAAGAACCGAGCTTACCGGGGACTCTTAATTGATAGAATCATCAAAGCACCGCTTAAACTATGGAGTGTAGAAAACTAAGGAGAACAATCTCTATGATTCCAAAGTGTCCGTCATAAGGCGTTAAATAGATGGCGCCACACTAACAAGTGCGTAAAATGAATAGAATAGAACATTTTATTGGCCATGTATTTGTAAAGGCAATAAGTTTTACATGTATATTTTAATAGCAATTCCTTGTTTAAAGTATTGAATTAATGAATTACCATATCAATGAAAAAAGAAATACATCGATGCAAGAAAAAATATTTTGAACACCTTTGAATGTTCACATAATCATCATATGGCATAATTCATAATTTGGCATAACTAACTAATTAACTAGCTGAGCGCAGCGACCCAAAGTGTATCTTGGCTTCCGACACCAGTTTACGCCACACTTCGCGATGCTGAGCCAGCTCGCGAGTTACGGATGTCTAGGTCCCTGAGATCTTTATGGACTTCATCACTCCTGCGATATCTAGACTGTCCTAACGGGTCTACGACCTCTCGGATAATTTGGCATAATGCATTTTTTCTGAAACTGTACAACTTTTCAGGGCTTTTTAAGGCATCATCCTGTTAAATGCATTAGGTTAGGTAAGGTTTGTTTTATAACAATCCTCAAAAGTTTACGTGTTCAGAAAAGAATGCATTATGCCAAATGATGATTATGACAAAAAAGTTTATGCCAGATGAGGGTAAAGCTATTTGTATATTTATTAATAACTCAGTTACTATTATCTATTGATTAACGATACAGAATAAAAACAAGAAATTGTTGAACCACCCTTGTGCCATGCCACCGCACTTGCCTTTAAATTTAATTAACGGATCTAAGGCTAAAATTTAACTGTAGTTCACGTTTAACTGTGCAAACTGCATCTAAAGTTCATCGACCTAACTGGTTGCTATTAGTGATGTACCAAACCCAATCATAACTTACCTAATACTAGTTTTAACCGAAAAGCAACCATAGAACCGACGATAGAGAGTTTAAGCTATTTTAAGTTGTTGTAACTATCTTCAATTGTTTTGCTTTGAAATACAATCGGATTTGACTGTTAATACAATGGAGTAAAGACTGATATTGGTTTGTCGATTGGCTTATATGTTAGCCGACCGGTTTCGTATACTGTACTTATCGAAAAAGCAGTTCTCAATAAGACTTATCTCTGTTCAGCATACATCTAAAATCGAACTTAAGTTATATCAAAAACGATTCGTTTTTGAATTACCGTCAATATAAAATTGAGTTTATCCAAAAAGTCAGTTTGTTATGATTATTGTTGGTTGTTATTTCCTTTTAAATATACGGCATAATTAACCGTTTTGTGGTTATTTTGAGACTCGTAAATAAGTGTTATTTACGAACATAAATCTTTAAAAGTAATGGCGTCACGTAGACTATTAAAGGTGTTAGATTCAAATACATAACGGTAAATACGCTAAAGCTTGAATGAAAAACAACTAATCAGTGAATCAATAAAAAAACGGACATTTAGAAAATAAACAGATAATTTTCAAACGGCCGAACTGATTGGCAAAAACAGAACCCTTATAGTTTCGTCATATCAGTCCGTATGTCACAGGCATTTTACTTAAAAAGTACATGATGTATATTGATGAAATTTGGAATATAGGTGTCTTGTATAAGCCGCTACTCAGTTTGGTAGTTAAATAACAAAAATAAACATTCCTGTCGCAAAGGTTACTAAGCATTTTTTTGATTTAGTGAATATTTTCGGAAATAAATTGTTTAGAAAAAATACAAAAGTAAATTGAAATAAAACAATTTAACGGATTATATCGCGTATATTATCTCATTTTAGTTCCCGACGTTTCGGAAGCTTTCCAGCTCTCCATGGTCACGGTTGGACTGAGAAAAGATGTATTTTCCTCTGTCAAAGTTACAATTTGTGCAAACTACCCATTTTTGAAAAAACACAAATAAAGGTGTAGGTACATACATGCCAGATGGGCCTAAGCTGTAAAGACAGTTACACATGTGCCAGAAGGGCTTAATTATTTTATTTTAATAATTTACCAAGCAGCATTTCACAAATGAGGCGTACTGAGGAGAAAAGAAACGCTGCAAAGAAAAACTCCCAGGCTACCTCATTACTAATTATAATATTTAAAAAACAGAGACTATTAAACTACTTTAAACAGATAAAATATTTTACACCGTTCGGAAATTAAGGTTTTGCAGTCCTGTGTCTCGCTTGTTCCTTGATGAGATGTATTACAGGATCCCAAGCTGGTGGTAGTGACAATCCATCTTCTCTATTGAAATTAGGGTGCTTTTTAATCTCAATAGCCTCGCGTAGCATTCTGGGAAAATATCTTTTTTCTTTGGCAAGGATAGAAGGTTTATCAAACTTAATTGAGTGGTTTGGTTTGTCAATGACATGTTCACAGACTGCAGACCTATTACAACGACGGTTCTTGACATCTGATATGTGCTCCTTCACCCGGGTTGATACACTGCGTTTCGTTTGACCAATGTATGAAAGTCAATATTAGTCACCAATTCATTCAATATTTCTGACAATTTCAAAAAATATATTGAAATACTAGCTTTTGCCCGCGACTTCGTCCGCCTTAATGTGCCTCCACACTTGTATCATTTGCTCGTATCCGATCACCGTGCCGTGGCATGACTGCGTATCGCGCTGCTTGGACGCTTACTGTCGGTGCGCCGATCATGCCGTACTCGTCCGATATAATCATGACACGCGATCATGCCACGCGACGATGATCTGATACGGGCAAATGATACAAATGTGGACGCACCTTTAAATTCGTTTATAGCAGATAAGGGTATTTTTCCGAGATAAAAAGTAGCCTATGTCCTTTCCCGGGACTCAACCTATCTCCATACCAAATTTCATCCAAATCGGTTCGGCGGTTTAAGCGTGAAGAGGTAACAGACAGACAGGCAGACAGACACACTTTCGTATTCATAGTATTAATAGTACGGATTTGGCAAAAAGGTATTAATTTTGGCGCCACCTGTTAGTTTGGCAAGGTACTCGTTACTCGTGGGCTCGTAGCACATGTTTGAGGAAAGTTTGCACCTTCTTCCTAAATAGTGCGACACGATTCAGGTGCAAACTTAACTCAATCAAATGTAGTGGCTGTCCCCCGCTTTTAAGGGTTGAATTTTTATAGCCTGACCGGGGATTTTCTCGACAGATTAGTAAAGTTTGCACCAAAATCTGTTCTGCCGTTTTCGCGTGATGCGCGTACAAATAAACTGACAAACAGATAAACAGATAAACAGACAAACAGACAAACCGACACAAATTCTAAAAACTGTTGGAACGTGTTCTGTTATCGTTTTTAAGTATCTCCGGCCAATTTTTTTTCTGATATCTTCTATGTACAGACTTTCAGCCCTCTTGTGCTTTATTATATGTATAAAAGATGAGCTAATATTAGCCAATTAGCGCTACACTACCAAATTACTTTTGAAACTAGTGTTTTTTATTACAGCTATACAACACAAGATGGCGCTGTCTTCAATAAGCAGGCTACTTCTGCTGGTCGCTCTAGGATGCAGCGGCGAAGCGTCTGAGCTGTCACGAAGTTAGTAAATTCGCCGATAGATGGTAGCAAAATAAAAAAATAATAGTGACTTGTTATATAGAAGTTTCATTATTCTTTTCAGCTATCAGACAAGCGCCAGGCAGTATTTTCACTGTTGGGAATGGAGAGCAATGTCTGGGATCAGACAGGAGCACTGGAGGAGTTTGTTTGTCTAGAAATCAATGTAATACGCAAGGCGGAAAAGCTATTGGTTTTTGTGGAGTTTTCGCCACGTGCTGCTCATGTGAGTATACATTTTACCCTTTCATAAAGCAAACGAAATCGTAGACCGTGTTGTTTGAATAGTTGTCACTGTATAAGAAAAAGATGTACCTTTAAAACTATTCTCTGACCAGATGACGCTACTATCGGCGAGCAGTTTTCATACATTGGTTTTAAAATCCATATATTCGATCAACACTATGATAGTAAAGTAGTACGGTTCTAACTTGGTTCTAACTGTACAATTGTAATTAACCGCTTTAGTGATCAGAAAAAATGCTGACGAAATAAGTTAATACGCCACCTATTGTGCAGTAGTCGCACTAAATAATGTGGCACAAACATTGGCACCGTTGTCCTGAGGTACAAATACAAATATAGATGGCGCAAAATTCAATTTTCCAGTAAACGCGTGTGATGTAAGAACGAACACGAAGGTTGCTGTCTTCATCAACCCCCCGCTAAGCAGAGAGTCTTCAGGCCTGGAATGCTCTTACAATGTTGAGATCAACAACAACAATGTGTGCCAGATGAGGATCGACTTCGAGACGTTTAACCTGGCGCCACCTACCACGGTGAGCCTTTGCTACTCCATAATAGATGGCGCTGCTATAAGCAACAGTTTTTGCTGTGAAGTTGCCCTCTTAGCTTCCTGTGTCGAGGTCACTGACTTAAAATATTTTATTTTTGTATGTTTGTATGTGTCGTTGTGGCTTCATCATGCCAAAACGGCTAAACGAATATCAACTATTTTTGGTACACGGATAGCTGGGTATCACCAGATGGTTTGAGGATACTTTTTACCCGACTACACTGAAGCACAAAAGAGGGTTACGACTTTTTCTTCCTCTCCCAACGTAGTTGCGGGCCTCCTCTAGTATTTTTCTAAACGTACTTTGTTTATCCGTTCATAGGTTATTTACCTTATAACTTTTTCTATACCAGGTTGAGCCAGTGGAGAATGTAACCCAGAGGCCGGGCTACACGTGTAGAAACGATATCTTCCAAGTAACTAACCTTCAAGCGAACTCCGACTTCATGCCGCCGCTGTGTGGTGACAATAATGGACAGCATTGTAAGTTACAAATTAACCCTTTGAACCCCACCAATGCCATATCACACACCACTATTTGAAGATTCATGAATTGGTTTTTTTTTTTAATAGTTTATCGTCGTCTAATTTGTAATTAGAACGAAGTTTCAACAAGTGCTATACAAAGACGTACATCGCGTTCTATTATCACTAAGATAAGAAGACATTTTCCTTCGATGTTTGAGAAAAATAATTTTTTACGTGATTTGGCGATCCATCGAGGTCTAGATTATTCAAATTCAAATAATTTATTTCAATTAAGTATACAGTAGGTTATAGGTATGAACCATTGTCACTGGACTGGTCCTGAGAATATCTATCTCACTTTCACTGTATATATTTTTTGTATGATTGTGTCTTTGTGGCTTCACGACGCCAAAGCGGGTAAACGGGTCTCAATTATTTTTGGCACACAGGTAGCTGGGTATCCACAAATGGATATAGGATACTTTCTACCTGACTATGCTGGAAAAAAGAGGGTTATGATTTTTTTCTCCTTCGCTAACGAAGTTGTAGGCACCTTCTATACTGTTATAAAGTTGTACGTTGAATATATGAAAATAGTCTATTTTATACGGTTGCTAAATCGAAAAATATGCATATTTTTAATGTTGGTATGTTTATGTATATATGTGTCTCCATCACGTCAAAACGGATGGACGGATTGTGCCCATTTCTGGTCCGAAATAAGCTAGCCATTTACAAATGGTTATAAGTTGTAACTGTTATAAAATATAAAACATGTCCCTCGCGTTATACAACGCGGCCATTGAATTTTAAAATGGAGTACATTTAAAATTTTAAAATAGCGTTAATAAATGTTCCCCTGGCCTTATAAAAGTTGCTCCTTGCGCTAACCAACTTTATAATTGTATAGATTATATACATAAAAACCCTTCACTTGGATTTGTCTAGCCTTACACCACATACATACAAATATACATGTAGACATTACGTCAGGACTTTCGGTCCAACGGAAGACCAGCGCTGCGATATTACCCCGATGTCGCAGCATCATGCTGAGTGGTGGCCTTTTGTTGCGGACATGGTAGCACCGTGTTGTATACTTATATTAAGTGTTATTGTCAATCTAGATTTAAGGTAATTTTAATTTAATTATTTCTTTAAGCTTTCTTCTTATAATGGTGTTATCTTTTCGCTGCAATAAATGTGTTTTCTTTGTAATTTACCCCTCGCAATATTGAGACGTGCTCTCCCGTTAACCAACTTGCCCCTTGCCCCAGTGTACGTCAGAGTGAACGCGTCTACCAACAGCCGCTCCATCCGCATCAACTTCAAGATCGCCGACCGCAACTCGCAGCCCAACTTGCCCCAGGCCACGTGGAAGATCAAGGTCACACAGTTAGAGTGCTTTAATACTTTGGGGTAAGTTGAACTCGGCGATACTTTACAATTGATTACTATACTACGGAAATGCTAGTCGACTCAGACTTGTAACGGTATGAGTGCGCTTGGCAACCGTTTTAGACCGAAGAGCCAAAAGTTTAGATTTACAGGATTTCCCAGTTTTTAAAGGGTCACATTAAGAATACTTGTTTCAATTTACATTTGTTTTTTGAATGAATGTTTTTATGATAAGATTAGATACTTTTGTAGTATATTACAGATATAGTGGTATGGACAGTATTTTTATACATTCCTATTGAATTTCAGTTAAAAAGCACACAAATTAACCAGGGGCGTTAGTTACCCTAGCCTAGGGCCAAGAGGGCCATGGCCCGGGGCGGCAAACAGCCAGGGGCGGCGCAGCAGCCCTCGGTGCGCGAGTCCAACTCGCACATGGCCGGTTTTTTTCCTTAACTTCTGGAGCGGCAAAACTTATTTTCCCAGAATTTGTATACGCCCCTGAGTTTTACAAAAAATATGTGATGAGTTTATTAAGAATTTTATTTTCGGAGAGCCGCATCTGTACATCAAAAGACAGGTGGTTGACTCCTGCTATACTAGGATTACCTACAGCTTTGCCTGCGGTGTCCTATTCTGAGTTACTGTCGATCTATACTTACTTATACAAGAATAGGGCAATGGCAATTGAAGATAAATTATGTAGTCCTGTAATATTGTAGTTTTTTCACTGTACTTTTGGAAAGGAGAATACAAATCACCTGTTTGGCACCTCAGATACATGAAATACCTAAGGACGCAAGCAACAAGTATACTACCATCTTAATAAATCTGTTAGCTGGTCGAGAACCTTACCAGCCTTTTCATTACCAGTAGGTTTCAATCAATACTGTTGTTGTCATCTTTCTACGTCAATGATATCAAGAAAATAAAAAAGCGGTCAAGTGCGAGTCGGACTCGCCTATAAAGGGTTCCGAAGCCGTTTATACAAAAAAATGCACTACAGATGAAAAAAAGTACGATATGAAAAAAAACCCTCAACAAAAGAGCGTATCTCCCCGGCAGTTTTTTGGCAATAACTTAAAAACGGTATGTCTGATCATGTTGAAAACAATTTTCGTTGGAAGCATTTATTAAGCTTTATATTTCTAAATTTTTTCATATTTTTTGAACATACCGTTTAGAAAATAGAGAACGAAATATTCTCTACTAAAATACTTTTGTAGTGAATATTTCGGAAAATATTCACTAAATCAAAAATTGTTTTTAGAAACCTCAAAGTGTTTTTAGAAGAACTGTCGAATGATGTGCCACGCATTGATATTTGCTGAAACATTTTTTTTTTCGGCTTAGGTTACATGTATGGAGGGGGGGCTCTCCATACATGTAAAAATATATATATTTTTTATTTAACATCAAACTAAGTAGCGGTTTACACACGACACCTATACTCCATATTTTATCAATGTACATCTTATAGTTTTTGAGTAAATTGCCTGTGACATACGGACGGACAGACAGACAGACATGACGAATCTATAAGGGTTCCGTTTTTGCCATTTTGGCTAAGGAACCCTAATAAAATGTTACTTTTATTTTCAGAAAATACCGAGATGGAATCTTCAACGCCATCACATCATCTCTCCCGTCGTCTCCGCTCGTGAGCTCCGCAGACAGAGACGAATATCTTATTGGTGAGATAAATTATATCTTCATACACACACGTCACACTAACATGTTTATACAAAGATCTAAGTAGAAAAGAAATAGTAATTGCAGACAAGAGTGAATAGGCTGTTTCTAGACGGGCATGATACATCCTCGGCCGTATCGTCAATTAACAACAGGTGAGATTGCGGTCAAATGCCCGTCTATCATCAATAAAAAAAAAAAAAAAAAAAAAACACTGTAGTCTAAGCCGGAATCGAACCAGCGTCTCTATTATACCGAAACAGCGTCCTAATCCGTTGGACCATCAGAATCGATGAAGAAGAATCTATCGCAATTAATTTATCATATCATATCATATCATATCATATCATATCATATCATATCATATCATTTATTGCATCTTTATTAATTGCATCTACTTACATCTTTGTATCAATATTGTATTAAAAAAAATGTGATGTTTTGATATAAAATATATATATATAAAGAAACATAGCAGCTTGTTAAAAAAAACCTTTTTTCGTCGGGATTTAAAAATAACCCTAGAAGAATCGACTCTAAAAGTGATGTGACAGTAATCATCATGAGACGAACTACTTTGGTAATGGACTTTTGACATTGAAATAAAACAGTTTAAATAGATTGTATTGCGTAGGTATATTATCTCATTTGAGTTCCTGACGTTTCGAAAGCTTTTCAACTTTCGTGTTCGATGAGACGCTCCGTGAACACAAAAGCTGAAACACTTCCGAAAGCTTGGGAGCTCAAATGACATAATATACGCGATATAATCCGGTTAAATTGTTTTATTTAAATGAGTAATAATCGCGGAAACAGAAGCAAATATGAATGAACTTTTGTGCTTCCAGCGCCCCCTGGCTGCCTTCAGTACTACCCAGACCGATCAGGCTCATTCGAGTCACTTAACTACAACCGCGGAGCCGGCCCGTACATCGCCAACCTCGCCTACGCTACGTGCTTCAAGCGAACTTCTGACGTCTGTGGTATCAAGTGAGTATTTTTACGATTGATTTGCCTAAGAACACAGTCTCTGCAACTCTGCAGACGAAGTTTGCGGGCCGCAAACGTACGTCTGCACATTGCGGCATATGATGTCATCTGGGGCCCATTTCTCAAAAGCTTGTAACTAGTATTACCAACGGAAGCCTCTTTCCAACAATATGAATTAAAAAGAGCCTTCCGCTTGTTAAGTGTTTATTAAACGCACCTCTGGTATTTGAGTGAAACGTTGCAACTACATTCTCATCCAGCAAAATGGTTTTGCAAAAATGCATCTGGACTTGAGAGAGTAATAAACTACATCCTCATTCTGCAAAATACTTAAAATGCTTGCAACTGGACTTGAGATAGCAATAGAACATCTAAGTAATCCAAGTCTCTATTGAACACACGCCTAACATTAAAATTATGATGATCATTTAAATAAGATTCCCGTTAGATCCGATACCGTTCGACCCATCAGATATTTTGAAGGTTCCATTTCTATAGTTTAATGATGTGCTGCATAAGCTATTAAATTTTTAGTTAATCCTATCCTTTCAAAACTTAAAGCAAAGAACGTCAGAAAATTGAAAAAAGTAAAGCATTGAGAAAACAATATCAGAATTTGTGATTTATCAGACCCAGATTAGAAAGACCTTTGAAGTATGTGTTTATTAAATCACGTTCCATTCCCACAGGTTAACGGCAGCAAGCTTCGATATGGCCTATCGTCAGGAAGACAACTTGTACCTGGACACAGACTGCCAGATCAACCCGTTCACGCAGGGCGCGGCGCAGTCGGAAGACTACCTGTTCATTCCTGAGGCTGAAACCGCCGACGGGCTGAGGGGCGCTAAGTTCTGCGGGACGAGCGCTAGCAACCAGATTATTGCCTGTAAGTGTTCACTATAATCCACAATGCGCTGTGGTGAATCAAAGTCAGAGGACTACTTGTTCATCCTTGAGGCTGAGACCGCCGCCGACGGGATCAGAGGAGCTAAGGGGCTATTCATAAATTACGTCATTTCAAATTGGGGGGGGGGGGGGGGGGGGGGGGGTCTGGACATCGGATGATGGTACCATTACTAAGGAGGCGATAGGGAGGGGGGGGGGGGTCATTCCAAAGATCACATCATCTATCGCATCTTCTAAAAAGCGCTTCAATGAGTAGAAAAGGAATGAAATTAATGTTTCTATAAACTGTTGCTAAAAACGCATTATTTGGAAATGACATATTTATTTGGTAGGGGAGGGGGGTTCATTCGAATTATGATGGTTGGATGATTTTAGGAGGGCGGGGTCAAATTCGACAAAAATAGATGACGTAATTTATGAACAGCCCCTAAGTTTTGCGGGACGAGCGGTAGCAACCAGATTATTAGTTGTAAGTGAAATTTTCTAGGGATAATGTCCGGGTATTTACTTCAGCATTTTCTCTGCGGTATAAAATCCAACTGTTGATCAAGCACATATCCAGTACTTATTTGAGAATACCACAGATCCACATCATCATGTGACAAAATTTTCGAATGAAGGCAATGAAGGAGCTAAACAAACTGCCATCATTGTCCTCATGCACATCTAACTTTGAAGAAAGTGGTGCAATTTCTGGTTCAGATTCAGATAATTCGTGGATATCAGATTTTACACCTCGTTTTGGTATCAAAGCCAGTATTTAGTAGAATGTGGGTCGTGCACCTCCCTAAAAATAAGAAAAAACACACACATCAAGAAAAATCCTCTAATCCATATATTTCAGTTGTCTTTTTTAAACCCCAACCTAGCAATATGCATCTTAAGATACGAAAAGTCAGTGACCCATAAACTCCATGAACCAGACAAGGTGTACCACGAGATACACCAAAATTAAAATTAAAATAACCAAGTAGCTGGCAACGTATACTACAGGATACATAATGCAGAAACGTTAATTCACCACAAACCAAGCAATGTATATTTTGAGATACATTCATGTTAACGGTTAGTTAGTCACAGAAAAAAATAGTAATATGTATTTTATTTTACTTCCACTCAACGAACATATTCCTTAGTTTATAAAAACAACTGCATTTTGTTAAATTTGCCATGCTTAACATATGAAAATCAAGATTTCTTACCTTTCTGCGCGTGATCATGTCGGATTCGTTGACAATCTGTGCTTTCCCGTTTCGGAGGTGTTGCCAACGTAACGCAAATCACAGCTTATTCGTTTGGAAACATGTACAGATTTTGAAATTAAGTCAGAGTTCCGTTTTAATGTAGAGACTTTTGCATAAATATTTTCGTTAGGTCGAACGTATCTTGTAGGATACGTTGTCAAGAAAAGGGTTAAAGCCTTCAGCTTTACTTCACACATTGGCCTTGAATGCAAGTTTTATTTTGCATATTTCCGCGTATGCTTTATCCCCACTTAATTTGCTCGTATCGTTAGTAATTTAACCTGTTGTGTGTTTAAATTGTGGGTAGACAGAGACACATTTTGGAAACATGAGATATATAGATCCTATATCGAAAAACTAAATCAGTATCAAGGTTTTAAATTGTATTTATAAATATAAGTAATATCTCAGTGGAGAAATTCACTTTAAAAATTGCATACATTGTAATACAAAAAAAAACGTAAATAATTTTAAATTATGTCCACATTTATTTCAATGAAACAATTGTGTTTCTGTGTTTTTAATGTGGGACAACTAACACCACATTACTATCTATTGTGACATAGATAGTCAAAGTGCAAAGAAAAATACGATTACCCTGTAATCGAGAGGTACCGGGTTCGAGTCCTGGTGTGACCAGGTGCGAGAGCAATCGTATATTTTATTTTATTATATTTTACTTGTATCAATCTCACAATTATGTCCACATTGTTTTTATGCGATAATACCTAGCCTAGGTCCATGTGGCTTGTACATGATTCATTTTGTTAGACGAGAAGTGGAAGCACGATTTTAATATACAGTCTTTACTTATATTTTTTACGAAAATCTTGATGTTATACCATCACGGTGTAATTTTTAAAGTGAATTTCTTCACTACGAAACTATAGAGTTCACTCTGTTAGGTTGAACATTTAGTTTATAGTCATAGATGCTCATCAGGTGAGCTGAGGGCAGAAAAACCGGTTAAAATACAAAATGCAAAAGATCTTGTAACAAATAGTGACAAAATTTGAAGACAAACTGACTGGGCTCTCTGTAGCTCAATTGGCAGAGCGTGCGCCCCGGCAAGGCACAAGGCACTGGTTGAAATCCAGTCGGCGCCTTAAATTTTTTTCATTATTTAGATCTGTGTATTTTAAGAATATAATCATTAGTTAGACTAACTTTTTACGTAACTTAAATTAACAATAAATAAATATTACAGGACAGTTACACAAAATGAACTAGTCCCATGGCAAGCTCAATGAGGCTTGTGTTATGTGGGTCCTAGACGACGATATATTTACTTATATACATAGAAAACATCCGAGACTCAGGAACAAATATTAATGCTCATCACACAAATATTTGCCCTTACCGGGATTTGAACCTTCAGCTTCGTAGGCAACGCTACTTCCACTGAGCCAAACCGGTCGTCAAACCACGACAACAAGGATTGATAAAATTGTTTTTTTACAGCAACTCCTCCGGGTCCTCTGTACGTCCACTTCCACAGCGACAACCTGGTGACGGATGACATCAATGAGTACGGCTATCGCTTCAACTACAACGTTCTGAACAACTGTCATCTGAAGCGGAAATAACCATAGTAGGATCAAGGTCGAGCCTCGGCTGGCTTGTATTATGTTCGTAACTGAAGCATAGTGTAACAAATAACAGTAGTTTGACGCCTTTGATATCGGGGGACCCCTGTTTTATAGCGCGAGTGCCATGGGTGTAAATCATTAAAAAAAAATCACTCACAAATCTGGCTTGCGCCTGTCCTCAATGGTGCGCAAACTGCGAGCGTTTGAGGGCAACGGCCCACGCCATCTTTTTTTTCCGCCAGTTCCTCGCCATTGCTCTGCGTGAGTACGTTCATCGGTCAATTGGAAGAACTGATAAAACAGTGACTGAACTGCTCTTGTTGGTGAAGTAATGGCTAACCTCCTCGATTCCCTAATAGTCTTTTGGTCTCCTAATACGACACAGTGCCATAATTTTCCTTGTGTTATAGTCATTTTAAACCATTGGTTTACAAGCGTGTCCCCGGAGGGCATGGTCATTAAAATAACCAAACTATAGCTTGACAACTTCTTTCGCCCCCGCTGTCCTTCCCCCCGTCGCCCGCAGACAATGGGAGTCTCATGAAAAATCTTGTCAAGCTATAACCGTTTTATTTTGATGTGAATAGAATGATGTCTCTGCGTTTTTTGCGCGCACTCTGTGTCGGTGTCTGTTGATGCATATGGGCGTTTAGGTAACAAATAAATATTGAGACAATAGTGGCAATAACGTTTCTTAATGTAATTATGTCCCAGCGATCAATACGTTTTTATTGATCGCTGGGAACCAAGATGTCAATTATTGAAATTACGGTGTCAAACTTTGAGACGTTTGCCTTATTTCCTGTCTTGATAATAATATAGCCAGCCGATGCTATGTTAACTGCTTTATTTTTTAATTATGTTTGCATTTATTGAGTGCCAATCGTACTTTATTTTATTAGGTTATTAGAATAAGTTTATTGAATAAAGTTTACGTTTAATAGTAACTGTCTTTTTTTACACTCCTCCAAACACGCGTCGAGGATTATACTGTCTGGTGATGGACATTTTGTGGAAACTGCATGAAAATATATGCATGCGAGCACAATTTATTGTCACATCTAACCAAGACACAATTTCGCGGAGAAGCGAAGGAACCATGATCCATTCATCCATCAATTATTCACTGAGACGATTCTAAACCGCCAAACTTGGATAGCGTTATTTTATTACAAAGTGCCTATGACCACCTTCTGACTGCATCATCGGACTACCTTCATGATATTATTTTATTGGCCCTTAAAGTTACGTAGGTACACCAAAATTTAGCTTAATCGGTCCCCGAAAAGTGGTTAAAATTTACCTATCAAGATTTGTAAACATAGTACCTACGAGCTACGAGTACAAATGTAAAGTTTATTTAAATCATTTATTTCGGAAGTAATAATTAAATGCATGCGTCCAAATATAATATCCACAGCGCAGGATTCGTCCTAAATACAAAATGAGCATCCGTTACAACCTTCGTCAAAATTATATACAACTATTTATCAGCGACAAGCTTCGTCCAAATGATACATTATAGCAATCCGCAACACGCTTCGTCAATAACAAATAATAATCAAACTCCGGCCTGACCAGCACCTGGGGCAAACGTTCCAAAGATGCTAGCAGCATTGCCCCGCTGTATCGCTAGCGTTATTTGCTGAACCAGCCGGTCTAGCACAACTCTCCGCGACTACGCTTGTCGCGCGACATAGCATCATCTGTCTTTCTCGCATTGCATTGAAAGGAAAGAGACAGACAATCTTTGTCGCGCGACAAAGAGTCGCGTATCACAGTTGTGCTAGAGGTGCAGGTACGAGCCAGACCTGGAGTCGCAACCTCTTTCCCTCAAACGTTGCCCTATTTTTTTATTTAAATAAAAGCTTGTAAAAAGTAGCAGAGGGAAACAACCGGGTTGGATAGTAAAAAATATAGACAGACATATTACATATAAACTTTATTCATCCACAATAAAAAAAATAACTCCCTATTATCACAGTATCTACTCGTGTAGTAATAGACTAAAACGGGTCCTGAAAAGTGGAAAATGTACGAGTTTACCCGTTAGTACACGTTTAGAACTAAATAAAATGGTTACAATACTTTTTTTTATCAATTAATAAAATAATGGAAAGCCATGTGGCAAGCGTACGGTTGAGCGGCTTAATGTAGTTAGACCGGCCTGAATTACGTGATTTAGCCTAGGAGAAAATAAAATGGCCTTCTCTGGTGTCAGAGACCAAGATTCACTTCGGGTAGCTAACTAACCAATTAATAATAATTAATTACTAAAATGATAATTCCCACAGTAACTATATTTCTTTTGGTGAACAATAAAAATGTGTGTTGGTATTTAGCGGAATACTATTTAAAGTAATAAATTGCGAGTTTTAAAAGACGTCAGTACTGAAATATTTGATCTTGATGTTAACTTATACAACACTTGTGTAAACTTAACGGAACATGTGCTCTAAAATCAATTTTAAAAGGGTTCAGTCGTGTGTATATCGCGAGCATTTCAATCACCTCTCTTTCGTGGATACAAATTTTCAAAGTATTTTTCGTTTTTTGTGGCTTTGCCAGCGATTTCAGCCATTAAAATCCAGGTACAGGAAATTAGTCAAAAAGGTTTCCACGAAAAAAAATAACATTTTAAACAACCGATCGAATTACCTTGTTAAGTAATTTCATTATTAGTGATTTATTGGCAAAGCGAAACGGAAGGGTTATGATTTTTAACAGTTTGTCTATGTATGTTTGATTAATATGCCCCACCGTAGCGTCTATTCATTGATTATATAGCGATTTATAATATACATAGTAAGGATTATAAACGTGAAAGTATGTATGTACGTTCACTTAATCTCAAAACTACAGGACGATTATTTATGAAACTTTTCAGTATACCTTATTATGTACCTTATATATCAGAATAGGACATAGGCTTTAATGTATGTCAAATTTCGTCCCTTTTAGGGACGAAAAAGAGGATGAAAATTTGTATGGACACTAAATATTTCTTTACGCTAGGAACTTGAAATCTTGGCTAAGCTTCACATTTAATTTAGTAAACTATCGAGTTTTGGGAAAGACATAAGCTACTTTTTATCCTGGAAAAATACCTTTTACCCGCGATAAACGAATCTAAGGCGGACGAAGTCGCGGGCGGCCGCTAGTTAATGTATAAATTCCAAAAGGTTGTGGTATATAAATTATTGAAAAACTAACGCTTTTTAGAATTTATAATTAAAATACAAAAATAAAATAAAAAATCATTCATGATTTTAACATCCTGTATTCTTTGTTTACAATTGTAACATTTTTTAGAATTGTAACATTGTCATCAGGTTGTCAAGAAAACGTCTAGTTCAATACATGCAATGTCAGTTAAAGTAAGGCTATGGGCACACGTACGAGTTAGTTGTTACTTGAACCAAGTGACGGTGGCTGTTTTCGTGAACGCTACGCATCAAATTTGGATGTTGCGAAGCACGTTGTTTGATTTTGTTGAAAGCTTGTACAATCCACAGCCTCATTTCATTGCAATAAAGAAACGTCTCATTGAAAATTAATCTTGACATTTCATTCCTAGCCAAACTTTTTTGTTGGAATGAAATGGAATGGAATGAAAACTTTACATTGAAGTGACACTAGTGAAATTGAAATGACATTTAATAAATAAGCATTAACTGATGTTGTTTACATGATAAATTGAAAATAATTTGGCTGCCATGGACTAATAAAAGCGTATAACGGGTATGAAAAAAGAATTTAGTTTTTAGAAAAAGTAGCAAAAACTAGTTTTTAGAAAAAGTAGCAAAAACTGGTTTTTTGTCTTAAAAATAACAAAATTTTATGGCGTTTATCTTGGTTTCGGTGGTTGGTAACGACGGTGGTTGTTAACACGATGAGACATATATAACACGGAAAAGCTAAGAGCGGATCGAAGGTCATTCGCGTATGGTAGGCTGGTAGCCCTTATGTGTCAATTACTCATCAAATCAAATCAATGTTATTTATACAACTACTAGCTTCTGCCCGCGACTTCGTCCGCCTTAAATTCGTTCATCGCGGATAAGGGTATTTTTCCGGGATAAAAAATAGCCTATGTCCTTTCCCGGGACTCAGACTATCTCCATACCAAATTTCATCCAAATCGGTTTAGCGGTTTAAGCGTAAAGAGGTAACAGACAGACAGACACACTTTCGCATTTATATTATTAGTATGGATGGATGGGTGAAAGATATGCGGAATTACCATATATGCGGTATCAGTCAAACATTTGGTTAAAACAGAAACATTTATATAGTGCATTATTTAGGGTTCAATGAAAGAAAAAAAAGGGTGAAATGGTTTAAAGTTTAAACTAATTATCCATACTAATATTATAAATGCGAAAGAGTCTCTGTCTGTCTGTCTGTTACCTCTTCACGCTTGAACCGATTTGCATGAAATTTGGTGTGGAGATAGTTTTAGTCCCGGGGAAGGTCATAGGCTACTTTTTATCCCGGAAAAATACCCTTATCCGCGATAAACGAATTTAAGGCGGACGAAGTCGCGGGCAGAAACTAGTACAAAATAATTTTAGAACATACTTTTTAAGTAATGCTCATAACGGTACCCTAAAAAATAATGTGTGTTTTTTATTTCAGCCACCTGTTGACCTTCTATTTAAAGCGACTGTGCCTAGAAATTATTCGTCAGACAATCAACTGCCGGCAACCATGAAGTTCCTTGTATGTTTCTTTTTATTTGCTTTAGTTCTGAACATGAGTTTGGCTTCAGGTGAGTTTTCATTGATACCACATAATAATAACTTTAGAAATGAACATAACAATAAATTATAATAAAATAGATAGAAATAGAGGTAGATGAAGAGCCAGAACATCAAGGTGGCAACATAAAGGTGCGTCCACATTTGTATCATTTGCCCGTATCAGATCATCGTCGCGTGGCATGATCGCGTGTCACGATCACGCGTTTGGACGTTGCGCCGATCCGATCGCTCGAAATCCACGTTGATACGCGTATCACACACTTAGATCGGACAAGCAAGGCATGATCGCCGCGCCGACAGTGAGCGTCCAAGCAGCGCGATACGCAGTCATGTCACGGTGATCGGATACGAGCAAATGATACAAGCGTGGACGCACCTTAAGATACAGCGATTTCTTTTAAAACATTTCTTTCATTTCGGACGCACCTTAAGGAATTGGACCGGTACTGTCGACGCTGCCACTCTAGGTCGAGTGGCGAAACACGGAGAGGACTTTCACATGATGATCGAATAGGCAGGCCAAAAGGTACCTACTAATAAACTATTTGTATTTTACAGATTCAGTCTGCGATATTCGGGTAACGGCCGGCCCATGCAGTGATTTCAGACACGCGTTAGTATAACAACTAATAATATTTACTAACAATGTACTCGTGGCTTCGCTCGCCTCTACGGGAACCAAATCTATGTATCCATACTATACTATATACTTATACTATATACTATACAGGGTGAAATAATATGGACCGTTCAAATTTTGACAGTAGATTCTTGGCAAAAAATAAAACATACGTGTTTTTTTCTTTCAGCATCTTTCAGTACTAAAGTATTGAGATAAAACAGCTGAAAGATATCCTAAAAAACCACGCCTTCGTGGACAACGCGTCAGCGCGCTGTGCGGAAGGCAGCAATAACGCTCGCCCCGCCCCCACGTAATAAATTTACGAGGCGAAAAAATATTTTTTGACAAAAACTAATAAAAAAAACATAAGTTGCAAATTTTTCTTCATACTTTCACGGGCTTAGGACCGACAAAATGCAATTTTGCTATTAGACTGTAATTTCTAAAGATTGCAGTTATGAAACTAGTATGCATTTAGGCGTATTAAAAAATTTGAATCAACTTATGTACAATAATTAGTTCAATCAAAAAGTTTTTACCATAACAGTCTCAATCAACTTAATTACCTTATCACTGGGAAATCAAAATGTACTTATTGCAGTCTCATTTAACTTAATACGTAGGTACCTAGTAGGTACACTTACACATGTAATCAAATTAGGTTTACACTTTTAATTGTACTTCAGCAAATGTTCGAAATGCAAACCATGTTGCTCTAAACAGAGTCTTGCACGTTTTTGTACATTGTTTCTTAATTTATTTAACACTACAACGTTATTTTTCACTTCGTCAAAAGCTCGGTTGATTTTAATTTTTAATTGTTCGAGGCTTTGGGCTTCTTCCACATACACCCTTCGCTTTATTTCGCCCCACAAAAAAAAAAAAAGGCGTGAGGTCTGGTGACCGAGCAGGCCATGGCACAGGACGTCTGCGTCCGATCCAGTGAGCACCGTATTCGGCATCTAAGTATTGGCGAACGATGTTCGCGAAATGAGGCGGTGCACCGTCTTGTTGAAAATAAAACTCGGGATGGTTAATTATGGCGAGTGGCACGTCGTCCACCATGTCCGCGATCACTGTCTGTAGCATGTTTAAATCGGCGGGCCCGGTTAAGCGCCCCTCAATAAAATAAGGCCCTAGTATCCTATCGCCCACTACGCCAGCCCAAACATTCGCACTAAATCGCACCTGATGGTGTGATTCTTTAATTACATGGGGATTTTGATGCGACCACCAGTGTTCGTTATGTTGATTGTAAACCCCAACACGAGTAAACAAGGCCTCATCAGTCCACAAAATAATTGCATCACGGTGCGCGATCAGCCACTCACAGAAAGTGCGGCGATGCACGGCGTCTTCTTCGTTTAACGCTTGTACCTTTTGATAATGGTATGGGTGCAACCCAGCGGTATTGAGTAGCTTCCAACCAGAGAATTGGGTAACGTTAAACCTTCGTGCGGCATCTCGCGAACTCGCGCAGGGATTATGTTCGAAAAAATCGAAAATGTCTTGTTCCAATTCAATTGGCATTCTCGGCCTGCCTTGCCCTTGGGCATGTGCAGGTGTAACCAACCGCCCATAATCCAAAAGCCGTTGGTTGACGGCTAGAATCGTTTCATGATTCGGTACTACAGCATTTGGTAGGCCAGCGTTCCGTAGTCGAGGAAGACTGTCTGCTTCGTATAGTCTCTGAGCCTCACGTACACTGCGACTTGTTACAAATACCCGCACCATTCGTAATGTTCCCGGTTCGTAAACATTGTGCAGGGTAGATCGATCGCGCGTCTTTACTGAACCCGGAAATGCACGACCGGTCATGCGGAGATGCGCGTGCGACTAATTGCAATTTGTTTTGGTCCAGATAAGATAGGTGAGCGCGCCCCTGCCCCCGCGCCGTCAACCCCTAGCGTAACTCAAACGAATATCCACACTTTACTAATTATTTATTCGGACAGCACATTATATTATCAAAATGTTACCTATGTTGTTTTTCTCAAAAATGGCATCTTTTATTGATACCTAATGCCTGGGAAAAATTTGAACGGTCATTAAAATTTCACCCCGTATTTACTAACCATACTTCCATACTAATATTATAAATGCGAAAGTGTGTCTGTCTGTCTGTCTGTCTGTCTGTTACCTCTTCACGCTTAAACCGCTGAACCGATTTGGATGAAATTTGGTATGGAGATAGTTTGAGTCCCGGGGAAGGACATAGGCTACTTTTTATCCCGGAAAAATACCCTTATCAAAAAAATAAATGACATGGTCACTGAATTAAAAAATATAGATTTTTATGTTTGTATGTGTCATTGGGGCTTCATCACGCCAAATCGGCTTTGATATATCTTGACCAATACCGCTGTTTCGCGCCTTAGGTATGCGAGCGGTGAGACGGGGGGAGCGGAGTGTGTACCCTTGCCGGCGCCCGGCGCCCCGGTAAGGCACAAAGGTACCTAATGATTCAAATCCAGTCGGACTCGTCAATTTTTTTATTTTAGATCTTTGTTTTTTAAGAATATAGTATAGTTCCTTAGTGATGAAATTCACTGTAAAAATCACGACGATCGTGATTGTAAAACATCAAGATTTTCGTAATAAAATCAATGTTTATACTACAGCGACATCTCTAGATAACATGTGGCAACTGTAAAGTTCGCTCCGTTAGGTTGAACATTTATTTAGTTTCATAGATGCTCACCAGGTGCGCTGACGGCAGAGAAGCCGGTTAAGGGGCTACTTCGTCATTCGTAAATCACGCCCCAAACGCGGAGCCAGCCAATAAGCGTGATTTGTAATAAGGGACGCATTTATTGCTCGCGCGCATCAAAGAGAAAGCTAATGCACTACATGCTTGGGGTTTTTTGGCGTATGCGCCAGATGTAAAAGTACCATGAAATCGAAGATATTATTCTGTTTTGTTAACATTTAAGTTAATCACTTAAAAGATAAAGGGAAGAATGACATTTTAACATAATTTAGCTGTTTATTAATCTGTCGTTTGTACAAACCAGACAAAAAACGAGAAATGAAGACGAGAAGTTTTCGGATAACTTTTCTATCGAGGAAATTTTCATTAGACATGTTTCCGCGTTAATCACTGAATAGGTTATATAGTCAAAAAACACATATCTCAAAACCAGCCTGTTTTATACACTAGATTTGACAAAAAATGCGCTACAAAATAGCTTAAATATTCGATGCATCCCCTTAAAATGCAAAAACGCAAAGATCTTGTAATAAGTAGTGACAAAATTTGAAGTCAAGTTGAAATCTGTAGTTCAATTGACAGAGCGTGCGCCCCGGCAAGGCACTGGCTCAAATCCGGTCGGTCTTAAATTTTTTTCATTATTTAGATCATTTTAATTAAGGAATATAGTTTCTTAGTGAAGAAATTCACTTTAAAAATCCTGAAGATCGTGATGGTAAAACATCAAAATTTTCGTAAAAATGAGAGATTGTTTTCCCTGTTTTCTTATATTCCATACTAGCTTCTGCCCGCGACTTCGTCCGCCTTAAACTCGTTTATCGCGGATAAAGGTATTTTTCCGGGATAAAAAGTAGCCTATGTCCTTCCCCGGGACTCAAACTATCTCCATACCAAATTTCATTCAAATCGGTTCAGTGGTTTAAGCGTGAAGAGGTAACAGACAGACGGACAGACAGACAGACAGACACACTTTCGCATTTATAATATTAGTATGGATGTATGTGTAAATAAAACGTTGTTTTTTTTTTCAGGTATTACTACGATTCTGACGAGAACAAATGCAAGCCATTCAAGTATGGAGGCTGTGGAGGCAACGGTAATCGTTTCACTAATCTCGACGATTGCCAGAATACGTGTTATCAAGACTAAATAGACAGATTTTAATTCGGAATACGATGCGATTACCAAAAAAAAATGTTGATTTAAACAAACACGATTTTCACTCATCATCACAACACGTCAAACGGGGCTTAATCGCGTATAAATATGATTCATTTGATTACCTTTTGTAAGTAATTCTTCGACGTTTCGGACGTCGCGTTACGTCCATGGTCTTGAAGGAACTGAGTTCCTTCGAGTTATTTATACGCGATTAAGCCCCGTTTGTTATGTTGTGATAATGAGAAAATGAATGTATTTAATGTTAAATTTAAAAAAAGATACCATACATACTTATGTATTGTTATGTTTCTTAAGACCCTTATGAATCTGCCCAATGGCGTCTGGAAATGCCCCGACATCCTATCTTCCCATCCTTATCCTTAGTATATTATAAACATGAAAGTATGTATGTACGTTCCACTTCATCTCAAAAACTACTTGACGATTTTTTATGAAACTTTCCAGTTATGTACCTTATATATCAAAGGTGATGAAACTTTGCATGGACAGTAAATATATTTTTACGTTAGGAACTTGAAATCTTGGGAATATGCTTCACATTTAAATTTGTAAAATATTATAAATGCGAAAGTGTGTCTGTCTGTCTGTATGTTACCTCTTCACGCTTAAACTGCTCAACTGATATAGATGAAATTTGGTAGACATATTCGAGTTTTGGGGAAAGACATCTAGACAAGCTACTCTTTATCCCGGAAAAAAACCTTTTATCCGCGATAAACGAATCTAAGGCGGACGGAGTCGCGGGAAAAATGTTTGTATGTTTGTATGTGTCGTTGTGGCTTCATCACGCTAAATCGGCTAAACGGATTTCAACTATTTTTGGTACACGGGTAGATAGGTATCTCCAGATGGTTATAGGATACTTTTTAACCGACTATGCTAAAAAAGAAAAGAGGGGTTATGACTCTTTCTCCTCCGCGAACGAAGTTGCGGGGCCTTCTAGTATACCAGACTTCTAACATACAAACATACATAAAATCCAAAAAAATATTTTTCGTTTTAATGACCTCCAAATAGTCCATAACAATCATTTTTTTGAAAATATCTTCAATGTACAGACATTTCATTTTTACAACTTTATATTAGTATACTTAGATACTAAAAGGGCAGACCTGTGCGTCGACCATGAGTTCGGCACGAGCGAGTATCGAGCGCTCGATGACGGTCTGTCTCTTTCGCACTATTAGCGCGTGCGAGACACGTGCACTGACTCTCGATACGAGATACTCGCTAGCGCCGATCGTAAACTCAGCTCATGGTAGGCACACTGCGCATTGTAAAGCTGGCTGTAGGCGAGGGCGGTCGGCCGGAGTGTAATAGATAGCGTCTCGATCTGTTGAATACACCGAGCTTCTTAGAAGCTAACTTGTAATATCATTACTCCACCTTGCCTGTGTCGTGCATGTATAGTACATGTGGGTAAGTTAATAAAATCAGTCTATCACCAGCCTTTGCGTGTGCCATTGACTCCCCTGCCTATATAGTTATTTTACAGCCCGAAGACGTCCTACGCTCTTGCCGAGACGCGGTCGCCACTCGAAAACACGTCTGATCTGTAATAGTTATTATGGCAGATATGGTACTAGCTAATTACAATCGACACGCTTTTAAATCCATTTTCCATTTCTTAAGTCGAAACGAATTTGTAAGAATCAGACTTAATTATTCATCAGATAACCTACCGCCAACAACAATGCATAAGTTTCTAGTATTTTTCTTATTTGCTGTAGCTCTTAAAATCAGTTTGGCTACAGGTAAGCTTTTAAAGATAGTAGTTTAAGCAACTGATACAGAGGCGAGTTTCATAATTAAATCACACGAGTGTTGGACTTATTATGTATAGTTGCATACACTAGTTTATCTACATCCGTGGGTATATTCAAATCTTACCCGTATAAAATTGCAACTATTACCAAGATATCATAACGGCCCAGATCTGTACTGTAATGATCTCATAAGTACATCGTATACGATTTAGTATTGAAAAGTTGGTCGTTATAGGTTTTATACCTATGGGTTTTGAACACATCAAAGAGGATTTAGGTACTACATGGGATAATAGTACATTTCGATGCTAGTGCGGAAAGCATGTCATTACTTCACGAGTACACGGAATGACATTTCCGCACGTGTTATCGAACGACGTTTTTTAATACAGTTGCGAAAAAAATAAGAAAAACCGGCTAAGAGCATGTTGGACCATGCTCTGGGTAGGGTTCCGCAGCCGTTCATAGAAAAAAATGCACTACAGATGAAAAAATACGGTATGAACTTTTTCATCAGCACTCGCAAAATAACGTATCTCCACGGCACTTAGGCCCTTCTGCTGAGAAGCGCAGTTTTTCGGCAATAACTCAAAAACGGTAATATCCGATCATGTTAAAAACAATTTTCGTTGATAGTATTTATTAAGCTAATAATATTGATATTTTTTTCATATTTTTTGGAGTTACTGTTTAGAAAATAGAGGGGGGGGGGGACACAATTTATACAACTTTCCGCGCGATTATCTCCGAAAATATTCACTACTTATATCAAATCCTTTTTTAGAACATCAAAATGTTTGTAAAAGATCTGTCGAAATATGTGCCACATATTTAAAGCCTGACAACAGTTTATTTAACCCTGAGTTAGTGTCGCTGCAAACAGCTTAAGTATGGCAATAATGTGCCTACGTCATGCATAGTCGGGGTAGTGGGCATTGGCTTCATGTTGTTTCTGACTCTGACGAGGTCTGATTTTCAGTTATCAGATTATTTATTGCTTTCATAGGTACATTTCAAGATGGTACATTCACATTTACCGCTATGAAACCCTGTACTTAGGGCACTGCAACATTATCGAACTTACAGCTAGATGAATTTAATTATATGAACTTACTTGCTAATTTTAAATAATTCAAATTAATTATTAACAAACTTTACTTACGAGTAATAGACGAAGTAACAGAATAACGAGTAATAGAATAAAGTAGACCTTAAATGAAATATTAAAGTTTAAACCGAACAAGTAACGAGTTAAATACAACCAAAAAATACAACCGCACTATAAAATTTCAATACCGGTCATGTCAGCAACCAACCTTAAAACATTTTTTATTGGAATGCTATGTAATCCTTCGTCTTTTTTAAGCTGTAAGTATTTGATTGCATTCACTGCATTTTTTTTCGCATCTTTGGATTTTTTTTTGACGTTTTTGTAATAAAACTGTTTATATTTGAATATATTCGTAAATATTTTCTGTTTCTTTACATCGGTGACATTCGATGACATCCAACGTTCGTTGACAAAGAGTACTTGATGCCAGTAAAAGAAGTTAGTACCATTGAAAATCCGCAAAATGGCGAGGGTCTGTTGTCAGGCTTTATATTTGCTGAAAAAAAAATGGCTAGCTTTTCCATCATCGTTTGCAATTGTTGACAATACACATCAGCCGTGATTGTGTTGCATGGTAATTTTAAATGAGTCAACATCTCAGTTCATTGCGCGTGCTGCGAGAGATGAGCAGAATTTGTCTCTAAAGTGAAAAGAGTGATACATGTCTTTAGCTCGTCGAGATATGTATCACTCATTTAGCTCAGTAGATCTTTTGACTATATAGTTCACGAGTGAGTGGAGAACTAGAGATCGTCTTTCTCGTTTGGCTCGGCCGGGCCCGGCAGCACGGCAACATTCATTTCATGAGCGAGAGCGAGTGAGTAATACTGAGATGATAGAAGAGATGCTGAGCTACTTGAATCCTCAGTGAGCGAAAAAACTAGGTCACTCACTCGTGAGTCTGGTCCATAGGCTGCATGTGCATTACTGGCAATTGGCTTTAAAACGTCACTATCACAAAAACGTGCTAATTTTTTTTTTTGCAGTTCCTGCCTGTCATCAACCTATACACCACGGCATATGTTTGGGATTTATGCCCCGGTAAGCATAATACAGAAATATACAGATACAGTAATGCTCCTCATGCTCCTTACTTAGCAGTTAGCACCCACTTAATTATATATAGATTAAAAAAAAGTTAAATGGATTATTTGAAGGGCACTAAATCGAACAGCACTCATTTTTATGTTTGTACTGGCTTGTGCCCGCGACTTCGTCTGCCATTTGTTTATCGCGGATAAGGGTATTTTTCCGAGATAAAAATAGCCTATGTCCTTCCCCGGGACTCAAACTATCTGCATACCAAATTTCATCCCAATCGGTTCTACAGTTTAAGCGTGAAGAGGTAACAGACAGACAGACAGATAGCAAGACAGACAGACAGACAGAAAGAAAGACAGACAGACGGACACACTTTCGCATTTATAATATTAGTATGGATTAGTATGTATTTAAAACAAAGTAAAATGCATATTTCAAGGGCACTAAATCAAACCACTTATTTTTATGTTTGTATGTAATCTGCACCTGGTTATAGGATACTTTTTACTGGACTACCTACGTTGATGAAAAAAATAGGGCTATGATTTTTTTCTCCTCCGCTGATTAAGTTGCGGGCACCACCTAGTAATTTATTATAGTGTACCTAGATGCAAATAAATAGTACATTTCGATGCTAGTGCGGAAAGTATCTCATTACTTCACGAGAACCGAGATATTCGCATCTTAGTAAGACTCGGGACGAGTGAAGAATGACATTTCCGCGCGTGTATCGAACGACAAGTAAGAAGCATCATCATCATCATCATCATCATCATCATCATCATCATCATCATCATCACCACCATCATCAATAAGTACCTAGTTATGAATTGGAACAAGTATAAATTAAAAACAAAATGGATAAGTGAAGAGCACTAGTTCGCGAAAACCAACTTTCCGAACGCCAGACTAAGGTGCGTCCACATTTGTATCATTTGCCCATATCAGACCATCGTCGCGTAGCATGATCGCGTGTCACGATCACGCGTTTGGACGTTGCGCCGATCCGATCACTCGAAATCCATTTGCTACGCGTATCACACATTTGTATCGGAAGAGTGCGGCATTATCGGCGCGCCGACAGTAAGCGTCCAAGCAGCGCGATACGCAGTCATGCTACGGCACGGTGATCGGATACGAGCAAATGATACAAATGTGGACGCACCTCTAGACAGCTACGTAAAGTAGCACTTTTTGAGCAACTGCATTAAAAAATATATTTTTGTTTCAGGTATGCATACAATTCTAGAACGAATGCGTGCAAACGATTCATTTATGGAGGCTGTGGAGGAAACAAAAATCGATTCCATACCCTCGGAAATTGCGAAGCTAACTGTAAAAACAGTGTTTATTTTCGGAATAGTTAAGATTACCGAAAGCGAATTTATGCATTGTTAAACGTTGTTAAAATTATCAATTCCAAAATAATAAAACCTATACTTACCTACTTTTACAATATTTTGTTTCTTACAAACCTTATGTATCTGCCCCATTGAGTCTGGAAATACCCTGACATTATGAACATCGGGGGCAAATTTATACATTTTTGTTATCACGGGGAAAACTTTATTCATAAACAGCTTGAAATTATTTTACATTAGTTAGTTGTGGTTGCAGTATTCAAGTTTTATTCTCAGCTTTTTTTAATATTCAAAACCGACCCACAAATTGACCTTAGAGCATCATTACCGAGCAAATGTTTTATGCACTTTTAGCAGTAAAAAGTATAGGATAAGGTAGGTAAGTAAGACTTTTATCAAACATTTTTCATTTTTTTTTAGTTATTGTCTGATGAGATGTACCTACATATTGTTGGAACATAGAGTTTAAACGTAAACCGCTACAAACTCGTATAGATAAAGTTTTTCTTTTACATGACAGTTTGCTATGTTTGTCTGTCGGCCCGTGTCTCAGTCACAATAAATTACCTATTTGAACGGTGCACTTGGTTTTATCTGGTGATCCCAAAACCTTTCATCACATATCGGCCCTGTAAAAGTTATAATTCAATCCATATCCATATCCATCCATACTAATATTATAAATGCGAAAGTGTGTTTGTCTGTCTGTTACCTCTTCACGCTTAAACCGCTGAACTGATTTGGATGAAATTAGGTATAGGGGTAGTTTTAATTCCCGGGGAAGGACAAAGGCTACTTTTTATCCCGGAAAAATACCCTTAATCGCGATAAACGAATTTAAGGCGGACGAAGTCGCGGGCAGATCCTAGTAATTTAATTATTTCAACTTCTATTGATTTACTTACTTTCACGTCATCGTCATTTGTATCAAGATGGATATAAAATAATGCTTTTATTTTTTGAAGTAATAAAAACAGTAAGACTACGGATTTTTCATGTTCGCCATAGAGATAAAAAAAACTGTACTGGCAACACCAGCAAGTTGTGTAGCAGTACAATTTACACACTTGTCGATGTCGCCTTAGAAATGCATTTGTACTCAGCGCCCAATGAAAGTAAGAAAAGAAACCTCACTTGTCTCGCTTGATTTAATGAGTGTGTACAGCCGGGATATTAATGTTGCTAAACAAGGTAATAAACAAGTGCGAGAGAGATAGTAAATACGAAATTGTTTATTGATATATTGATGCGCATAAATTTAATCATTATTTTGTGTACCACGCTATTTTAATGAATAGGTGTAGAAAAATCATTAATATTTTGCCATTGTTCGTGAGGATAAATTAAAGGTTCCTAAAATAACTCCATGGTGCGAAAGAGACAGCAAGGTCTGTTGATTGACAAGTGTCCTGTCATTTTTTCATTCATTTCTTAGCCTCAACATGGCCGTCAGTGGTATATCTAAATACCATTTGTAAGATTCGTACGTGAGTTTAGGAAGCTGTAGCATTGATTACTATATAATTTTAATGACTTAATCAATACAGTGCTGCGGCATGTTTCCTTTAACGCCGCCAGTTGTGAAACGACTTTTAGGGTGGAAAAAGGGCCCCGAAGGGTCGTCTGTTGCTGAGGACAAGTGGTCTGAGAAGGCAGTAAAGAGCTTAGTGAAGAAATTAAAGAAAAGTGGAGCCTTAGAGGAATTGGAAAAAGCTATTTCCAGCCAAAATAGCCATACTAAATGCGTTACTATACCCAGGTTAGTGCAATATTGATTTGTTTTTTTGTGATAACAATCATATGACGTTTCCGGTCGCTAAATAGATTTACAGTCCGTTTCAGGCACCTGTCTGTTCACTTGAATGATAATTTTAAACCGAATAAATTTTGAGTCGGGATGATAGTGACTGCATTCGATAGAAAGGTGTGAATTATTGGGTATTTGTAGTAAGTAATTAAATCACCTGTTTTGGAAGATATTTGCATTGTTTTAATAAATAATGACCCAGTACCAATAAAAGCGTGTAACGGAACGCTAGTCCATTTCACTGCGGCTGGGTTTGTCATGCAACCCGGCTAAATCGGAAAATACGCTAAGCGCATTGACCTCCACTTTGTCAATGACCACCGCATCTTGGTTACATAACCATAGACAGGACGCAAAATCCAAAAAGGTCAAATTGCCGTCAAAACAAATCGAAGGAAAACGCAACCCTTGGCAATATGGCGGATGAACGATTGTGACCTCGCTAATTTTTTATTGCCGTTTAATGTAATAAAACAAAGGATTTGACGTGTTCGGTGGCTAACAACTTCAGTGCGGAAACGGTGATACATATTTTTGTCCTTGAACGTGTTAATAGGAAGAACGGTGGGAGGACATTAGTGTTTTAATTCATAGTTTTTGGATATTTCCTTCCAGTTGCAGTCTTTTCGTAAGTATTAACGTCTCGTAACTATTAACTACGTTCTCTTTACGCTAATCAGATTCTAATTAGATTCGCTTTCGTTGATGTTAAAATCCAGTTTCATCAGCCGAGTATTGCCGAAACATACATACAATAAGTGCAAAATGATTCGCAAATACAAATTCCATATAAGTAATGATACAAATGTATAATGTCTCACATCAATCACGCCGTCTTATAGCGATCCCGGTCACATGGCTGAAAATAAAGACCATAACATAAACAACTATTATGTAGTTTGTTTTTATAGCGATAACATAGAGTTGAACATTTCCTATGGTACTTCCTTCTATTTACGCTCATTTAAACCATTAAACCAGTCATTTTCCCTAGAATATGTTTAATTTTTGGCAGTATCTATAACTTTAGTATTCATTTACCTGTACATTTCTAATTTAAACTAAAATAAGCATCTATGATTGTATGATATATGTAGTAGACGATTGTCAGTTTTATACGTAAAATATCCACGTTTAGTTTAAGAGCAAAGTGCCACTTATATAAGAAGTCACTGCCCTGCAGGTCATGCTGGGGGTCAAAGGACCTTAAGGGTAGAGGTTAAAGCCTTAAGGTGAAAGACCTGAGTGCATGCAGGTGAATTCTGGGGTAATGGACTAAGAACAAGGTTTATTAAAGTTCATTGCAATACTATTAACATTGACAGTTGATTATCGGTTTATCTTTTTGAAGACTTCACAGTCTTTTTTCATGTGTGATGGGTAAACTCCATTATCAGAGGTGCAATGGGTTTGCTGGACGTTCAAAGGCATGGGTAAAAATATTTTCACCTCAATTCAAACACTCGGGCCAAATAACAACTTTGCAGCCTTGCATAACAAGTAACTATTAGGATGTTGATATTGATACTCTTATTTTTTTTCTTTACTTTTAGTTTTATATACAACTAGAACAGGGGTTACCAATTAGTTTCGCTCGGCATCCGATTTAAGAGATGAAATTGATGATGAACACTTCGCAATCCGCAAACTCTTTCTTGCATGTTACTTTGTCCAGGCATTTTCGAAATTAATGTCAACAAAGATAAAGAGGGGGTTATATTTTTATTAAATTAATTATTCTCTAGTGCAATTTGCTGTGTTCTCGCAGTCCGCACAAAATAGTTCCGTGCTCCGTTGGTGACCCCTGAACTAGAAGTTGCCCGCAACTTTGTTCACAGAGGCAAAAAAGTCATAACCCCTCGTTTGTTCTTCAGCATAGTAGAATAAAAAGTATCCTATAACCATCTGTGGATACCCTGCTACCCATGTACCAAAAATAGTTGAGTTTTTATAGTTAGTCATGTCTTGCTTGAAAAAATGAAACACATTTAATTTTCATCTATGACTCAGTATGGTTCAGAAAAAGCATTGACATAGCTATATGTCAAAATTATTATACCCATCCCTAAGAACATTCAGCTCCACTTCCCATAATGGGGGGCTAGTGATGGGGTTATATGGATGCAACAATGAGGGTTTTCTAAAATGGAAATATCAGCAGTTAGCGCCACCAAGGTCTAACTTTCTGTCATCATCCACCAATCACAGCACCAGATTTTGACACTTCTTGTCAATTAGACCTCGCAACATGGTGGCGGCAACTGGTGATATTACCATTTTAGAAAATCCTCATTACACAGGGTTGGGACATTCGGTTCATACTTCATTTAATCATTGCCTCGTGTGTACAATAGATCTTACGGCTATTAGTATGTTTCAACACAACCCTGTGAGGGTGCTGCAATAAAAATATTATAGGAAATTAAATTAATTAATTAAAATTAACACAATAACAGTTTTTAATATCATGCATTGAAATTTGTCAATTGTAATAAATTATTCATAATATATCATTAACTAAATTTATAATAATTATTAATTAATTTAGTTATTTGTATATATCTTTAACAGTATTTAAGTAAGTATTTATATAATTATACGGACCGAGAGTCTAAGGGAGACAGACAGGTCAACACTTGATTTATTAACTCCTATTATAATTGAGGTATTCATTAACTGAGTAATATGCTTTGTCTACGAGGAATTTTTATATAGTTAGGTAGTTTATTATAGATTCTTATTGACATTGAGTAGGGACCATTTTTATGTGTAGCTAATTTCGACGTTGTTTGAACTGATTGAAGACTTCAAAGTCTTCAAATAGTTCTTCAGCACTTTTTTCATGTGTGAAGGAGCTTTATATTTTTTCATTGTTACAATTAAATGTTCCATAAATTGGTTGCTTGTCAAACAAAGATTACGTAGGTACCAATGAGGTCTTAACTTTTTTTTTAATTTTTCTTTTTGCTTATAATATTAATAATAATAATAATTTATTTATTTCGTGTAACTTGGTGACACATATTATATTAGTAAATGCACAAAAACTTTAACTTAGGGGTTAGAATCACTAAATCTATTTACTATATGCTAATGCTACCACAGTACATTACTTATAGGGGCATGTAGCGCCTCACAATGTAGCATAATAGGACTTTCCGGTTTGTCCGCTATCATTTTCAAGATGGTGTTGGGACTGTCCCGCACCCGGCGCACCAGGGATGCGGCGCGCCCGCGCAAAGCGGTCTCAAAACAGTCGACGCGCGCCTCCGCGATCATCCCTGATGCGCTACAGAAGCGAGGCAGTCCCACCAGCACCCGGAACGCGTTATTATATTGGACTCTGAGGGCCCTATGGCCCGCTGCGAATGCTGAACCCACAAGCTGCATGTATACAGGGAGGTACAGAAAGCTCTAAAAAGAGTGATCTTCACCTCCCTGGAACATCGCGCAAACCTTCGAGCTATCATATTTGCGCGCACCGACAGCCCTGCGCTCGCGCTCGATGTCCAAGTCATCTTTGAGGTCGGCCGCAACTACATGGCCAAGGTATTTAAAATGGTTCACTCTGCTCATCGGATTGCCATGAAAAGCTTATGCAACACTTTTGCTTAGGAAAAGGTTTTTTTTGTTTGTTTTTTTTTTGTAATATAAAAGTGTCTGTAATATAAAAGTGGCCACAGCCTTGAGTAATAAAGTTTTTATTTCCATATTGTATTATTTTTTAATAATTTATACCATAGTTTCATAGATGAGCAAACAATAGTACTTGTGTTAACTTGGTTTGTTTAATTTACAGAGTGAAGCCAAATGACAACATTATAAACGGACAGAACCGCAAAGGCCTGCCGCATGTTGTCTACTGCCGGCTGTGGCGGTGGCCGCAGCTTCAGGTTAGTGCTTGAACTCTTTACCCAGCGCAGTGATGGTGCCAGCGGTCCCTAGGCACCAGTGACGTGGCGTTAATAGAACCCGATTCTCATCGGCTTGCCTACTTCAAGGCATTTGGTTACTTTATTCTACTGCTTTTAATGAAAGCATGAGAGAAAATATACGCTGGCTTTACCAACAACATGTTTGACGCCACGCCACTGCTAGGCGCAGGGCGCAGACATGACCAGACTAGGAACACACATGCATTTTTCAAGAGTGCAGTTATAGAAGCTCTTACCGGACGCATAAAAGGCTAGTTTTCTTTTTAGGGTTCCGTAGCCAAAATGGCAAAAACGGAACCCTTATAGTTTTGTCATGTCCGTCCGGCCGGTATTTTACTCAAAAACTACATGATGTATATTGATGAAATTTGGAGTGAAGGTGTCTTGTATATGCCGCTACTTAGTTTAATAGTTAAATAATAAATATATATTTTTTTAGGGGGGGCACTCCATTCCATACATGTAACCGAAACTGAAAAAATACATTTTCAGCAAATATCAATGGTTGGCACATGTTTCGAAAGCTCTTTTAAAAAAAAAAGTTTCCAATAAGGCTTTTTAATTTAGTTAATATTTTCGGAAAATCGTTGCGAAAGTAGTATCCTCTATTTTCTAAATGGTATGTCCAAAAAATATGAAAATAATTACAGTTAAAATTTAACAAATATAAAAAAAAACAATGTTTTCGACATGATCGGATATACCGTTATTGAGTTATTGACAAAAAACTGCGAAGAAACTCAGCAAAAGGACCTAAGTGCCGTGGAGATAGGCTCTTTTGCTAGTGCTCTTTTTTATTTCGTATGTTTTTTTATCTGATATATATTTTTTTGTATGTACGGCTTCGGAACCCTACACTGAGCATGGTCCGACATGCCCTTGCCCGGTTTTTATTTATTTAAAACCAAAAGAAACTTATAACTATTACAACTATTTGGTGAACGAAGAAACTGGGCACTGTCTTTACCCAACTGCGTCACAAGAAGGAAAGCACTATGGTTGCTATTTCACAAATTTGACATATGGAAATAGATTTTATATCTGGACATATTGACAGGATTATGTAAGTTTGGCTCAGGTACATTTTCTCTGTTTCCTAAATGGCGGGATCTTGTTTTGTTTGTATATATTCACAGAAAATAAATAAAAGAAAGTGTGAAAGATTGTACCTTCAGATTAGTCCTATTTTTTTTTTAATTTGGTTCAGTTCTTATGATGGTATACATGATCTGTAACATCATAGTAAGTGGACATTATAGAAAGCAGGCCATTTTTAAAGGGGTCATAATAGAAAGCGAGCATTTTAGGAAACTTTTATCATCGGAAACAAATATTAGACATTACACATTATAGAACAGAGACTTTTATTGGAAGAAGGCCAATTTGAGAAACAGACATTTTAACAAGTCAAGAAATATAACAAAACAATATAAATTGATAAACATGAAATTGCAATATGTCCACGTTATTTGTTACGCCAATTAGAAGTGTGTGTTTTTGTTTGAAAAAAAGAAAAATTGTTACTATTTTATGGTGCACATTGGAGTTTGATTTGAATGCTTAACATGAAAATTAGGCAGCTCAATGTCCTCATATCTAATTTAGTTAACTATCAAATATGGCAGCCATTACATGGTCAATCGAAATCGCGATCTAAACAAGGTTGCAGATCGCAGTAGATCAACAGATGTTGGTGCGGCTGTTTGCAACATTAGCTCTGTCGGGTATAGGCCTCCTCCATGTCCTTCCTCTCTAGATTATAGCTTGACAAGTTCTCCGTGACACTCCCACGGTCTGCGGGCGACGGGGGGAAAGACAGCGGGGGCGAGTAAGAAGTGTGCGCGCGGCAGGTTCATCGTTCCCCACCGCGCGCACACTTCTTACTCGCCCCCGCTGTCTTTCCCCCCGTCGCCCGCAGACCGTGGGAGTGTCACGAAAAGGTGCGTCCACACTTGTATCATTTGCTCGTATCCGATCACCGTGCCGTGGCATGACTGGGTATCGCGCTGCTTGGACGCTTACTGTCGGCGCGCCGATCATGCCGTACTCGTCCGATATAACTGCGTGATACGTAGCAAAATGGATTTCGAGCGATCCGATCGGCGCAACGTCCAAACGCGTGATCGTGAAACGCGATCATGCCACGCGACGACGATCTGATACGGGCAAATGATAGAAATGTGGACGCACCTAAAGAATTTGTCAAGTTATAGTAGATTTCTCTGTCTATGGTCTTGTTTTGCTATTCCGCTCCGGATGAGGCAGTAATGCTTTGGGCTTATAACTACTAAATTGCACTTTACCTCTTTATCAATATTCCCAGTTCTCAAAACTTCTTGGTCTCAGAATACCTAAATAGCAGAATGCCTAATTTTTTTTCCTAAAAGACCGGAATCTTAATGTGGCCAAATTTCAAAATAGCTTAGTCTCATAATGCCTAAACTTCAAAACACTCATGGCAAAACAAAATATTCTGTATTTATTATCTAACCGTCATTCGGAATTTGAAGGAATTGTGCATTTCAATATTTAGGTATTTCGAGGATATGACGTTTTAGGTCAAAGTCATAATGAATTTCGTTCATTTTAAGAATGAGACAATTTGACATTTAGGTATTATGAGCTCCTGGTAATTTGAAAATGAGGGGTATTGGTGAATAAGGTATTATGAAATTTTGTGGTTTTAAGCCCAAAGCGCAGTAATGTAGTCTGACAACTTCTCTTGCCTGACGATCCTGGCCACTTAGTAACGAAAGGGGCTTAATAGGATATAATAATACAGGGTGACTCCTACGTTGCGAATAGAAATGTTATTCTTCGATGTTGTTTTGTAAGCTGATTGAGAATACATTTAACATCATATTTTCTTCTGTTTCGCGATTATTACTCATTTAAATAAAACAATTTAACGGATTATATCGCGTATATTATCTCATTTGAGTTCCAAACAAAGTTGGGAACCCCAGAAGAAAATATGATGTTAAATGTATTCTAAATCAGCATACAGCATATTTATAATTTTAATGCTTATAAACATTAAAAAACTCGCACATTTTCTTTTGGCCACCCTAATTAGCTTGTGGTGACTTGTCATTTATATGTCAAATGCCTAAAAAATTTAGGGTGACATGAGTTATTATAAAATATCAAGGAAATAAAATTTTCCCCGAAAAATTAAATATTTGTGCCCACAACAAAATATTTTTATTCCAGAGTCAGCATGAACTAAAGCCGGTGGACCACTGTGAGTTCGCGTATCAGCTGAAGAAAGACGAAGTGTGCATCAATCCCTACCATTACCACAAGATCGACTCGCCTGGTAAGAAAAACATTTAATAAGGACTAGAAGGCTCCTACAACTTTCATGCCTTTGCCATTAGAGGCTCTTTTAAGTACTTTTTGAGAGCTGGAAATATATAACTGTTTCATCCACCACTGAGGAATTTTTTTCTTCTGTTTGTTAATTATTCGATGAAATAATAAACGCGGTAGCAGCTGTTATCGCGTCCGACGCCATTTTGTGCAACGCACAAAGTCGGCTCGCCGCGAGCGGGTTGCCTCACCCAAGTATAAAATGTGCTAAAGTTTTGCTCGCGAGTAGCTCGCCTCAGGGCGAGCATGCCTCGGGCCGAGTCGCTGAAATGCGTACGCAACTTTACGTACGTGGCTTGAAATTTTCGAACATAATCTAGATAGCACTAGTAGCGCTCTCTGTATTTTTTTTCTTTTTGTTTACAAAATAAATGTATCTTCTTTTAAATCCTAACACAGTATTTTAGGTTTAGGCTTTCTTTACTAGTTTTTCGTGAGTTCCAACCCACATCATGGTAAGAACAGAACATGATATAAAGACTGAAGTGTCTCTGTCTGTGCAGCGTTGCCGCCGATCCTAGTGCCGCGGTGTGAGGGCGAGGCTCGCGCGCTTCCGCCGCCGCCCTACTCGCACTATCGCGAGCCCACCGAGCCGTGAGTAACCTTTTCGTTTTGAAAATTTTGGTCGACTTTGACCTTTGATCAGAAACGTGTCACTGGCACTCGAATATAAAATCATGCAAGAATGTCACCGGCATACATCTAAGAATGTTTTGATCACAAACGTTGTGTCACTGGCACTCAAACATAAAGTCATGCAAGCGTGTCACCGGCATTGGTGTAACAGTTTTTTGATCACAAACTTTGTGTCACTGGCACTCAAACATAAAATCACGCAAGCGTGTCACCAGGATAGGAGTAACAGTTTTTTGATCACATACGTTGTGTCACTGGCACTCAAACATAAAGTCATGCAAGCGTGTCACCGGCATAGGAGTAAGAGGTCTTTCATCACAAAGATTGTGTCACTGGCACTCGATCATAAAATCACACAAGCGTGTCACTGGTATAGGGGAATGTTTTTTACTAATATTGTATGTACGTCTGTCTCTGCAGGGAGATGCAGTCGGGCGGCGTGGTGGGCGTGGGCGCGCTGACGCACAGCGCCATGTACCTGGAAGCGACGCTTGCGCAGCAGGTCCCCGGCAACACCACCGTGCACGTGTGAGTATGCCTGGAAGACGCGTCGTGGGAAGACCTTCGATTGGTCAAAAGCTAATGACAAGTTGTTTGGTCACTTGGAAATCTTCGTCACTTGGATATTTTGACTAAGCCAGGTCCGCTACGACATGTTTTTGTGTTTTTCTAACACCTAACATGTTATTCTAACATAAAAGGGGCGTGGCCTAAATGTTTTGGTTAGCAAAATCACTCAAAAATGTTTGCCACGACGGATGGAAAACATTCCCCTCGTTCGCCTGCGGAGGGGGGTGCAGCGTTCATTTCGTGTTTGACCGTCGTTGGGATAACACGTCTTCTTTGTCAGAATTCATTTTGACTTCTGTGCGTCAACAAAGTTTGGGCTCACAAAAACGTTGTTGCAACAGACGGGAAGTTTTGCTAACATGTTAGACGAACAATGTTTTGTTAGATTTTCGAGGCAGCGGACGCGCCTTACCTTGACACTGACTGCTTCGATATTTTGAAGATTTTGTGTGAGATGTCTTTGTCTGTTACAAGGACCATTAAAACAAGAGGACTGACCATCTCCATACAAAAAGCCGTTCCCCGATATGTACAACGCCATCTATGCATAAGAATTTCTGTTTACAATTATTCAACTATGCAAGCGTGACACAGTATTTAAATGTTACGATTTATATATTATTAGCTACTTGCAAACTAAATGTTACTATACTATGTTTCTTCATTCAATTATAACATCGTTAAATGCTTAGCTTTAAAGCGCCATCTAGTTTTTAACCAGAATATCTCCTTGCGATCGGAACACGATCCAAAGTTTGGCAAGTGTCAGTCCTCTTGTTTTAATGGTCCTTGTTGTGTAACCAATATTTTTATATAAATCGCTCACTGAGAATTAAAGTGACACTATATAGGTGGGTCACTATGGTTCTGTAGTTCTGGTGATCCATTTGGATAATTAAGGAAATATATACTCAATGTTAAAATCCATACTAATAAAATTAATTTCTTTAATATTATGAATGCGAAAGTGTGTCTGTCTGTCTGTAACCTCTTCACGCTTAAACCGCTGAACCGATTTGGATGAAATTTGGTATGGACATAGTTTCAGTCCCGGGAAAGGACATAGGCTACTTTTTATCCCGGAAAAATACCCTTATCCGCGATAAACGAATTTAAGGCGGACGAAGTTTCGAGCAGAAGCTAAGTAATTAATAATAGTATTGTAGTCCATTAAAAAACAATGGTAATAAAATAGGAAGGTTAGCGACTTTGGTGACGGTCCGGATCAAAAAAAATGTTTACAAAATTAAAAAAAAATACTCATTTACCTATTTCCTCACAGGAGCGCGGCGACAGTAGAGACCCCGCCGCCCGGCTACATGAGCGAGGACGGAGACCCCATGGACCATAACGACAACATGAGTGAGTTTGTTGACAATTTGCATTTTTTAAATCTTTTTTGTTCTTTTTACTTACCATTTTTGACGTGTTAACGTCTTATAAATCGATGAACGCCGGCTGCACGCACGAAAAAGAACGACTCATTGTCACGTTCCGCCTGAGCCGAGCGTGCAAGCGAGAGCGCGGAACAGGCGATAGAGAGGCACGATCGGCCTGAGCGTTCGGCTTGTGAATTCATAAAAGTATGCAATTTTTTTAACCAAGGTTTTCTTATGACGATGACGTTATCACGTACAATTTATCGTCCATTAATCCGCCTCTACAGACAACCTTTTTTTTTACTTGGATATTATTGTGACCTCATTTGGGTTTTGTCTTTCGGATATTTGGCCATTTGGATGTACCGATTACTTGGATATTTAAATTTTAATCAATGTGTGTTTGCCAGTGATGTCAGCATACGGCAGACGTGGTCACTCACAATGCTCCTCATAAGAAGGAACAAACATTCGTGACCGCTAGATTCATAGGCTGTTGTGCAACCAACTAACCCAAACTTGCCAAGCTTGCAATTTTCTGGTACTAATTATCCCCCAATCCCTCAGACTTGGCGCGCCTCACCCCTCCTCCGGGCGGGCCCGAGGCGGCGCCCGTCCTCTACCACGAGCCCGCTTTCTGGTGTAGCATCAGCTACTACGAGCTGAACACCCGCGTGGGGGAGACCTTCCACGCCTCGCAGCCCTCCATCACCGTCGACGGGTTCACCGACCCTAGCAACAGCGAGAGGTACACTTGAGTAGTTAGCGCGGGAACGTAAGCAGCGACTTACGCAGCCTGCGTGTTTGGCGTATATTATGACAGCCAACAACCGCGAGAAGTAATCTTCAGTAGTTGGCACTGAAACGTAAGCAGCACTCTATGACAGTCGTCGGGTTTACCGAATCCAGCAACAGCAAAAGGTACGAGTAGTTAGCGAGGGAACGTGAGCAGCGACATACGCAGCCAACGCATATGTTATGGCAACCAGCAACAACGAGAAGTAATCTTCAGTAGTTGGCACTGAAACGTAAGCAGCACTCTGACTTTCGTGGGGTTCACCAACCCCAGCAACAGTGAGAGATACACTTGAGTAGTTAGCGCGGGAATGTGAGCAGCAACGTACGCAGCCAACGCATATGTTATGGCAACCAGCAACAACGACAAGTAATCTTCAGTAGTTGGCACTGAAACGTAAGCAGCACTCTATGATATTCGTCGGGTTTACTAACCCCAGCATCAGCGAGAGGTACACTTGAGCAGTTAGCGCGGGAACGTAAGCAGCGACGTACGCAGCTAACGTGTGGTTGGCGTATGTTATGGCAGCCAGCAACCGCGAGAAGTAATCTTCAGTAGTTGGCACTGAAACATAAATAGCACTCTATGACATTTCTCTGGCTCAATATTACAGGGTAGAACCCTATAGTTTTGTTTTAACTGCCCTGAAATGTTACAGAACCCTTTAATATTGGGCCAGCGATTTGTTGGGTTCACCGACCCCACCAACAGAGAGAGGCACACTCGAGTAGTGGGGTCGAGGGAACGTATGTAGCGGTGTAATGCGGCCGACCGCACGCCACGAAAAGTGCATCGGCCGCCGTTCTATAACCACCTCATTATCAGCCGGCCTGTCTTTTGTTTGTTCCGTTTACTGAGAGACTTCTGGTGCAGCATAAGCTACAAGGGGTAGTCCCCATTTGTTTTATGGAACATGACGTCATAGAACAAGACTCATTTCCTGCCCATTTTTTCCATAGAGCATATGGGAACTACTCGAATAGCTACGAGTAGTATGTAGTTCTTTGCAGAATAGGGAGGAAATGTGTCTTTTGTTCGATAACGTCATGTTCCATAGAACAAATGGGAACTACCCACTACAAGCTGAAAACCCACGAGTAAGTATATAAATAAATAAATATTACGGGACAATTTTACACAAATCGAACTAGTCCCATGGTAAGCTCAATAAGTCTTGTGGTATGGGTACTAGACGACGATATATTTAATAGATATATTACTTATGTACCTAGAAAACATCCAAGGCTCAGGAAAAAATATTTATGCTCATCACACAAATATTTGCCCTTACCGGGATATGAACCCACCTCAGCTTCGCAGGCAACATTGGTTTTGCCAAAAAAAACGCATTGTTATCAAGGATCAAAAGTCCCTTTTAGACGACCAATCAGGGTTACAATACAATACAAATACTCATTATTGCACACCTCAGATACGCAGAAATACAGAACATGACAGTGACATTCCAACAGGCGGTCTTGTCGCTAAATACCGATCTCTTCCAGACAACCTTTGGGTAGCGGAATGTTTAAAAGACAACAATTTTAGTTGGCTTAGGTATTTATTGTGGAACAATTTGCAGGTCTCTTGACTCGCAACCATATTCTGTTAAGAAGTAGCTGATTACAATCATAATCTTTACTTAACTACGGTCATATCGGGAAAGATTTCTGGTTGGTATGTAATTTTCTAATGTATATTTTGTATTATTCCAGGTTCTGTCTAGGCCTGCTGTCAAATGTGAACCGCAACGAGGTGGTCGAGCAGACTCGTCGGCACATCGGCAAGGGCGTGCGACTGTATTACATTGGCGGTGAGTAGGTACACTCGACCGCAGTTTTACTTACGTTGTCGCTAGCGATGAAAATGGCGAAAGATTGATGTTGTTTCTTTCGAAACTTTGTTTCATTCCTATAAATTACATATAAACTTTGAAAAAAACTGATTTTTTCTCCTCCGCGAACGAAGCCTTCTAGTTTAATATAAAATTGATGTCAAAAATCGTGTCCTGCGGCATCATCCTAAAGCGAAAATGTGTTCCACAGGAGAGGTATTCGCGGAGTGTCTCAGCGACTCCTCGATCTTCGTCCAGAGCCCCAACTGCAACCAGCGCTACGGCTGGCACCCCGCCACCGTCTGCAAGATACCACCAGGTAATCCATACTAATCTAATAATAAATAAAGTCTGTCATGTAGTTTATTAAAAAAATATTGGAGACATATTTTTTGTTTGGTCACGTATTAAAAAAATAATTCAAACTGTCGGGTGACGTCACACCTCTGTACACTTTACACAGAGTGATGACGTCACGAGCCCCCGTGATTGTACCTTGACGTTCGCGCGACATTTTATCTCAAAGTATCGCCACCATTATTTTTGAGGGTATGAGGTATATCTAGGCCTGTAATTAGTTAATATGGCTCCAGTTTATAAAACAAACGAAATACAGCATACACAAGTTTTGTATGAAAAACTTAAGTTCAGTGTATTTTTTTTACTATGGTATCTGAAGCTATATAAACTAATTACAGGCCTGCATATACCTTAAGTTATTCTAAGTACACAGGTTTAGAGCAAACTAGTTAGTGGTTTTAAAATGAGAGCGTAACTACGTTTGTATGGCGAACCGAGCTTACCGGGGACTCTTAATAATATGGATGTCGAACTAAAAATTTAAATTTACTCACTAACCCTATTGCAGGGCAGGTGTCATCATTTTCAAGCTTTTTTCTCGGGGTACACTTGACCATGGTTTCAGATTAGGCGTGTGAAGCTTCTATGAGGGTTTTCTAAAGTTTAAATATCAGCAGTCGACGCCTCCGTGACGTAAGGTCTCATTGACAAGAAGTGCCAAAATTCACCAATCATATCACAGGATTCTGACACTTGTCAATTAAACCTTTGGTGATATTTTAGAAAACCCTCATAGCAAAGTGATCGTACAATATAACTGTTTCTGCCATAGGTTGCAACCTGAAGATCTTCAACAACCAAGAGTTCGCGGCGCTTCTCTCCGCGTCAGTGTCCCAGGGCTTCGAGGCAGTTTTCCAGCTGACACGCATGTGCACCATACGAATGAGCTTCGTCAAGGGCTGGGGCGCTGAATACAGGTACCGTGAATTATCCAGCATTTACAGGTGTCTCCAGGCTTCCAGGTATTCTAGCTGTGTGTACTCGCATGAAGGACGGGTTTTGTCAAAGCTGAGGACAGGTATAGTTCTAAGGCTTTCAGGTGTTCCAGCTGTATATACTCGCATGAGGCATGAGCATCTTCATGGGCTGGGCTACCGTTCATCAATCAGCGTTCAGGATTATGTAGGTGTTTCAAGACTTCCAAGTCTTCCAAGTGTATGAACCATCTATGTCGGTGTTCCAGGGCTTTGAGGTGTTTTTCCAGCGGACGCTCATGTGCACTATACGGATGAGCTTCGTCAAGGGCTGGGGCACTGAATACTGGTACTGTCCATCAGATCCAGGGCTTCCAGGTTCACCAGGACTGAGGGATATTAGTAGTAATGGCTGGCACGCTGGATATTGGTACTTGGCCGCAGTTCCAGGGCTTCCAGGTATACCAGGTATCGCGAGAAACGATGAAAATCCGTTCAGAAAATCCAATAATATCGAATGTTTTGCAGAAATCGTAATTTAAAATCTGAGACAGCAAATCGGTCACGTTTTTGTGATAGCGACCAAATTTGTATTATTAAAAATGTATGGCGACATTTGACTTATCTCTATGAGATAACAGCTGTTAACGCCATTTTGAACATTTTATTTATTTATTTACAAATGTTTACATGACCTTACAGAATCATCCAAAGCGCCATGAAACTTAAACTTAAAAAATTGCATTAGGACAAATTTTCACACTTAGTATTACAAATTACTTAACACTAGTAGTAGGCCTAGCATCCATCATTTCGCAGAGCCTCAGGCCTTCACTTCTCACAGCCGTCCATCGCCACGAAAACAAATCACACTCCGGTGCCGATGCCAAGAGCGCATTCATCAGTGCGAGAGCACGCAGAACATTGACCATTCCGTTCAATGTGATCACTGCCACTTGCCCTAACCGTGTCTCGTTCGTTTATAGACGACAGACGGTGACGTCGACGCCATGTTGGATCGAGCTGCATCTCAACGGGCCGCTGCAGTGGCTGGACCGCGTGCTCACGCAGATGGGCTCCCCGCGCTTGCCCTGCTCCTCCATGTCTTAGGTGCGCTGTAGAGATGTACGCACACACACACACACGCACACACACATGCATCAACACTCAACCCCCCAACTATATATTTGTTATCCATATAAACGCACACGAACGCACTCACATCTATCCTATTATAATATTGTAAAAATGAAACGTTTGTATGTGTCGTTGTGGCTTCATCACGCAAATTGGATGTCATCGAATGTCACCGATGTAAACAAGCAGAAAATATCTACGAACATATTCAAATATAAACGGTTTTATTAAATACTTACAGCTTAAAAGAAAAAAAGGATTTCATAGTATTCCAATAAACAATGTTTTAAAGTTGGTTGTTGACATGACCGGTATTGACATTTTATAGTGCGGTTGTATTGAATTTAACTGGTTAGTTGTTTGGTTTAAACTTTAATATTTCATTTAAGGTTTATGTAGATCGACGATAAAAATTATTTCTAAAAAAGAGAATTCAAATAGACGACTTCGATAAATGTGCCATAAGGCATAAAATTCATGAATTGAAATCATCTGCTCACTGCTTTGAAAAAAGACATTGGATTTACAGGCAGCAGAGAGTACTTACGAAAACTGATTGTTGTTGTTGTTGAAGATAGTTTTCGGGTATAAAACTTATTTTAATGTTAAAAATTTAGTTAAGTTATGTGAATTATTTGGAATTCAGTCTATATCATTAATTATTTAATTTTTTAATAAATTATAAACAAAGATCAGAACAAATGAAAAAAAATTTCGACGACACTGGACTTGAACCAGTGCCTTGAGCCAGACCCCAGACATCCAGTCTTTGTTTATAATAATAACGCTAGTGGAGTGATCCACTAATAAATTACAAAAATTGTGATTATTATCATGATATTTATAAAACAAAAAGTACAGTTTTTAATAAATTATTATCGTATAGGAAATAACTAAAGAAAATCGGAGCTATTGCTGTGACCATGTTAAAAAAAATTGAAGTCGATTATAGGAATAAAGGTCCTATAATCGAATTGGAGACTGAACGTTTTATAATGCTGTAGTGGATAGGTAATGTAATGTAGTTGTAAAGATCTTTACTTCATTATACGAGTATCAACATGAAGCCAATGCCCACTACCCCGACTATGCATGACGTACGCACATTATTGCCATACGTAAGCTGTTTGCAGCGACACTCTCAGGGTTAAATAAACTGTTGTCAGCCTTTATACTAGTATAAAGCTGTAAAAATTAAATGTTTGTACATTGAAGATAATTAATAAAAATATATTGTTACGGAGTTTTTGGAGTTCACTAAAACGAAAAATATATTTTTGTATGTTGGTGTGTATGGCTTCATCACGCAAAATCGGCTAAACCGATTTCAACTATTTTTGGTACACGGGTTTCTGGGCAACTCCAGGTCGTTATAGGATACTTTTAACCCGACTATGCTAAAGAAAAAAAGAGGGGTTATGACTTTGTCCTCCGTGGACGAAGTTGCGGGGGCGCATTCTAGTTTTATCATAAAAATCTCACTGTACAGACATTTCATTTTTATAACTTTATAATAGTATAGACATCGCCGCCTGGTACCCATAATACAAGCTTTGTCTAGATTGGGACTAGGTCGATTTGTGTAAGATTGTTATGTATAATTTTTTGTTGCAGGCCCCCCGATAAAAAGCACCGGCAGATTTTAAAAGTAAGCGTAGCTCAAAAATAATTGATTACCTCTACATGAGTCTTAGTAACTATAATATTGCAAAAATTTTATATATCTGCAAGTTCCGACACGTTAGACGGAGTCAGACATTCATTTTAGAGCTATGTTGGCGCGGTTGTTGGCGCGGGAAAAAGTAAGCAGCTGTGGGCGCGTGCAATAGGTCTACCGTTTAACTGAGAATTCGCCTACAGTATGGACAAATAAAACAAGTGGACTGTCAATAGCCATACAAAAAGCCGTTTTCCGATATTTGTAACGCTATCTATATATACGAATGATTAATAATTGCCATCATTCAACGTGTTGTTTCTATTGTACAGTCAAGGTCAAAGTGATACACACGAAAAGTTTCAAAAATATTTATACACCAACTCCACTGTCATAATTATAATAAAGTTTCAATTTATAGTTCGAAGAACCGATGGCCGTTGGGGCAGAAAGGTTCTCGAGTGGAGACCGCGTACCGGCAAGCACAGCGTCGAAAGGCCACCCGCAAGGTGGTCGGACGACCTGGTTAGGGTTGCGGGGACTCGCTGGGTGCGGCCGCCTCTATCTAGCCCATGTGGAAATCTAATAAGGAGGCCTGTGTCCAGCAGTGGACACCCTATGGCTGAAATGATGATGATGATATATATCAGAAGAAGACCCAGGCTTTGAGTCCCCTTGCGATTAAGGCATGATGGCAGAAGAACCGGGTGCACAAGGATGTAAATCAAACGACAACTGTACACCGTAACAGTTATAATAATTGATCACGTTATTCACACTCAAATTAACATTAACACAAATTTCAAAAACGCAACATTCGTCAGAGTTAAGTGTGTGCACCGGTCGAACGTTCTCTGTCGCTTGTCGCGAAGCCGGGTCTGAAGTTTCGTTAAGCACGTGCAGGGGCGCCCCACCTCAGTCACCGGAGGGGAGCAGTGGGAACGTGTTGTGCCTCTTTATCTTGATAGTCAAATAAACTCCTTTTTATTATTTTCGCCAACATATATATTTATGAGATTTTGTGATAATCTTTGTCCTTGACGGTACCATGGTACAGTATTAACCATTGTAACTGTTTGCGAACTAATTGTTAATGTACTTACTTTATTTCTTTGTACATTTATAACATTTTCGTTTGAAAGCGCCATAAAAGTTTCAACACTGGATTGCTTGCAGTCGCACGATCCAAAGTACAGCGATTTGTAGTCCACTTGTTTTATTTGTCCATGCCTACTGTAAGGAGGCCTCTCAATGGTAAGCGTTTCTTGACAGGTCAACAGTCAACGCGTTGCCGCTAGCGACGTCTGAGTTAAACGTTCAACCTCTGAATGCAGACTTATTTGTATCGAGTGTACAGTAACACCAAAGCATTAATAGTACTCGTCCGTCTGTTACATAATAACAAAATATTGGACACATATTTTTTGCCTTTTCAAAATAATAAAAAAATACACAGATAAATCGCGTTAAAGTTTAGGAGTGCAGGCTCGTGACGTCACTCCTTTGTACCTAAGAGTAACGTCATGTGACATATTGACTCAATGTATCGCCTTTATATTTTGATTAAGTAAAAACAGAAAATTTACGTGTCCAATATCTTCATCATCCCTATTGCTAACTCTCTTACTGGCACCTGAAAAGATATCTGTCACGCGTGTTCCATAGAAAGATTGCCAAGTACTATTAGAATTCTGGTTTCACTGTAGGTACAGTCGGCCTCAAAAGTACCTTAACACTGTACTATCATCACATTAAAATGTCCAGCTACTTTTGAGGCTTACTTACTTTACTGCCGCATAAGAGCATTTTCTCAAAGGCTCCAAGTCAGCAATTTTTGTCTGATTTTAAATTTTTCTATTATGCTACAAAGATTCAAACACTTAACTAGAAAACTACCCTATGATTAGGACGTATTTAAATAGCATTAGCGGTTACTCACGCTGTAAAAGTGGAGTACTGCTCGACTTGTTCCGGTCCATTACGAGGACCTTATTCATAAGTAATGAGTGGACACCGACGCTGCATGTCTTGGACATGTAATCTAAAGATTTAAGCAATCGAGGTCATTTAAAAACTTTGTAACGAAATAGAAAAAATAAAAAAAGTCGAAAGATACTGACGCTTTTTTGAGCAATGCTGCAATAATCGCGCTATATTCACATAAATTAAGTTAGTTTTGGGATTGACTGTACAGAGCCCGATCGAGTTCAGGGTTCCGTAGACTCGGAACCCTGGTATATTGTAAAAAGCACGAATACTATAACTTGTATGTAAAGACACATAATAATGTATAGTTTTATATCGGTCTCCCTACCTTTAGATTATATATTTTTACACCGCGTATGAATTAGTACACTGGCGAGCAAATTAAGGTTGTATTATATAATTTTAATCAAATCTGGAACACCACGTTACGCACCAAGAGTCTAATCGTCGACTTAGCTCGGAAATCGGCCGAGTTGAAGTGGCAATAGAGAGTGGCTGGTCATATCTGCCGCGTGCCGAAAGAGATGTGGGCCAATATAACCACAGAGTGGAAGCCTAAAACTTCGAAATGGGGACGCGGCAGATCTCGCTGGCGATTGACTTTGACCTGGAGGACTGGCCAGAGGTAGCTTTGAACCGGGATCAATGGAAAAAGAGGGGGCAGGCCTTTACCCAGCAGTGGGACAGCATGGGCTTAAAGCTTGATCAACACTGCTGTACCGCGCCTTAGCTATCGAGAGACCGCTGATTCGTCATTCCGCCGTCGTCTGCTTCCCGTCTCGCCGCTCACATACCTAAGGCGCTGTAAAGCGGTGTTGGTCAACCTATCATATAATAATCATAATGCCATTTTAGTAAAAAATATTCACATGAAATTAACATAAATGCAAATAAAAACTCGGTTTCAATATAGAAGACATTAGAGCCAAAATTGAGAGGATAGCAAGACAAGACGAAGGCCAGAAAGAATTTCTTTAGACCAGGGGCCTGTTTCATAAAAACATGTGAATGTTATTAGAAGCAGAAATCTCTTTAGAACAATATATATTAACAAGAGATAAAAAATGGTGGGCGTCGTCACGTATCAAGAAGTCAAAGAAATTGTATAAAGAAAAAAGAGTCAAACTCTTAAATATTTAATCATTAAATGATGGTAGGAATAATCAATAAAAATTATTTGTCGTTAATTATTCTGTCATATGTGTTATTAGGTCTAAGTGTATCGATTGACATAACGACGCGATACGTCCATAGTTGTCCAAAATGTTAAAGAATTACCAACGAAACGTAATTAAATAAATCATATTTATACGCGACTAACCCTTTGAACCCTTTCGTATTTGAATGAGGTTGTCAGTGGTATTTGGGCGGGCACGTAAGTGTCAGCTGCAACTGTGATACATGACTCTTTTTCGCGTGACAAAGATTGTCTGTCACTTTCCTTTCAATATAATGCGAGAAAGACGGGTGATGCTATGTCGCGCGACAAGCGCAGTCGCGGGGAGTTATGCAAGACCAGTAGCTCGTGACGCGACGCCCCTTCGGTGCTACGCGGAAGCTCGGCTTTCGGCCTCGAGTGATAATTGGATATCCGTACACCAAAAATAGTACAAACATACAAAAAACCCACAAAAAAGTAGATTGTTTGACTAGGGGCTAAAATAAGCCATTATGACACGAAGTGATTAATATGTCTGAGTGTCGTAATGGCTTTTAGCCACGTGTTAAACACTCTGCTTTTCACTTCGACTGCGAGAAAATAAAAAAGACTTAACATTAAAATTGTATTTCATGGAAACTAAAAGTACAGTTTCAGCAATTCTATCAGAAAGTTGGGCTAATCTGATTGGTTTGTTTGTTTTTAATTATTCGTAAGGAGCTAAGGAGTATGTAGCTGGCCGCAAGTTTTTTTTTTTCAGTGTATTATATCGCTTTCTTTTAAACCTTAGGGGCTAAATGTACTATTTTAGTCTCGCTTCGCGAAGCTAATATGACGTATTTTTGAGCAGGAGCAGTGATAAATATTTTTCGATGCAGTGACCTTCAAATAGTCCGATTCACTGTTTTTTTTTAATATCGTCAAAGTACAGACATTTCTACAACTTTATAATAACATAAATTAGGATTTGAAGTTTTATATCTTATTATGCTCGCCAGTGCACAACAGTATACTTTCTAGTCTAACGAAAATTGATACAAGTAATTTGTACATTAATGATAATTATAAACATTAAATGTGAAAATTAACAACTTACATTATTAGTGTTTGTCAATCTTTTTTACAATGCGACCCCCTTTTTAAGAATTTAGAAAAGATCGTAACACTTTGCTGGTTCAAACGTGTCATTAAAAGATTTACAAATATGGATTTAATGTAGTTTAATTGAATATGGATTTAATGTGGTTAACCAATTAAATCCATAGCGATAGCGACCCGCAAAGTTTCGGGGGCTTAGTCTGAGGGGGCTCGCGACTCACAGGTTGAAAAACACTGGCATACACGTTCTAATATTGTTTTAACTGATTTTGACTTGAAGTATATGTCTGTTTTTAAGGATTTTGATTATTATATATAATTTTGTATCTGTTTTGACCATTTACAATAGGTTACGCATTAAAAGTTACTTTCAAAGCCGGAATATGTCGATATCTTTCAATTCAAAGGGCGTATCCACCATAGATTTGTGTGGCGTTTACGCCCCTTGAGAGTGTAGGTCTTTGTTTCCTAGAACATCAGATTTATAAATAATAGGCATGATGACTGGATATGAAAATCAAAATTGTAATTAGTCTGTCAGCTAGATAATAAAAAAATATTGGACACGTATTTTTTGCTGAGTTTAGGAGTGGGGGCTCGTGACGTCACTCCTAACGAAAATTAGTACTTCGGAGTGACGTCACGCGACATTTCGACTCAATGTATTTATCGACTATGTTAAAAAGGAAAAAAATACGTGTTATATTATTATTATTTTTTAATCTACATGACGGGCTACCTACTTATTATTAAAATTTAGTCATCATCCCTATTCTGGCTGTACAGTCGGCATCAAATAACATCCAAAGTCGTAACGTCTCTTTATTGCAATAAGAATAAACATTTGTCGCGATATATTTGGCAATTTGAATACTACACTATTTGAAGCTGAATATACAGATAAACCCGAATGAAATAATGAAATTTTTGAGTTATTTATCATCTGACGTTTATGGAAAGCCATATTTTTGCTTTGATAAATAAATGAATTTGTATGCGCTTGTTAGTGTTCAAATTTTTACAATTATTCTAATGTTGCCAAGAATCCGACCGTGTAATTGTTTAAGTCATAGGATACGTTATTAGGTACATTTAATAATGTATCGCGACGAATTACGTCAAAATGGGTAAGGCCCAAAAAAATCTTCTATGAAACACAGTTTTTTGTGTTTTTAATGTGGGAAAACTTACACCACTATCTATTGTGACATAGATACAAGTCAAAGCGCAAAGAAAAATACGATGGGTCTCGCACGTGGTCACATCAGGACTAGAACCCGGTACCTCTGGATTACGCGTCGAGCGTGTCAACCCCTCCACCAGCGAGCACTGTGCTAATCGCCTCGAATTGTGGTTATAATACCACAGTAGCAGATTGGCACAGTGTATTTTTCTTTGCGCTTTGACTTGTATTTATGTCCCAAAAAGTTCATTTTCTACGAGAGTTTCCGTTGTGCGATGAACTAACCATACAACTGTATGAAATATTTTCAGTCTCACAACGGAACAATTCACTTTCATCGGGTTTACATGGTTAAAACTACGGCTAACGATGGTCCAACTTTTTGGGTCTCACCGAAATATTTAAAACTTGTCATTGCAAGTATTTAAAAATAGTAGATTGTTTGACAAGGGGCTAATATAAGCCATAATAACACGAAGTGATTATTTGGACGAGGCCAAATATGTGTGAGTGTCATAATGGCTTTTAGCCACGTGTTCACTCTGCTTTCCACTTCGACTGCGGGAAAGTAAAAAAAGACTTAACATTAAAATTGTATATTTCATGAAAAACTAAAAGTACAGTTTGAGCAATTCTCTGTCCGAAAGTTTGGCCAATCTGATCAGGTTGGTTTGTTTGTTCTTAATTATTCGTAAGGAGTATGTAGCTGGCCGCATTTTTTTTTCCAGTGTCATAGAAATTTGTATGCGATTATATGGTTTTCGTTTAAACCCTATGGGCTAAATGTACTATTTTAGTGTCGCTTGGCGAAGCTATTATGACGTACTTTTTGAGCAGGAGAAGTGAAAAAATACTTGTTGATGTAACAAGGTATTGAAAAATAATTTAATACTCATTTGTTGAAATATGTAAAACCTTATGTTTAACTTACTATTTTTCAGGACAAGTGTTCGTTTGTATGGTTTGTATTCATTAAAAATAGTGTTTATGAAATACATCAATGCCACAGTTATCTTGTGACTTACTGAATTATACAGTCGGACGCCGGGATACATAGAAAAAAATGTTTATCAATATTTGGAAGGCAAGGCAGAACACCCCAATATGTTGTTAAGTTATTGTTAAAAATAATGTCATTATAATCATGCATTTATAAGTTCAACATGATCTTATTTTATATTTATGTCGTCTCTAGAAATGGGAAGGGATCTTGTTGGTCGGAAAAGCATACCATACCAGGTGTCTCGTAAGGAACCCAAATGTTTATAACAACCCATTCCTTAGCTCATTAGGAGTAGAAAATATGAAGCTAAATTCGGCTCAGTTTTGCAGATATGATCAATTTGCATATACACTATTTATTTTGGTTACTAAAGTGTTTGAACACATATTTCGCCATTTCAGTGTCGCTATTCACAGACATGACACTGTCAGGTAGCACACACTAAACTCAGCCTTTTTAAAAAATATATGTGACTGTAAAAGTTTAAAAACATATTTTTTGAGGCTGAATTTGAATTGGGTTCATATTACATGTTTCATTACTAATAACCCCAAGAATGCCTGGTTTAAATCCTTTGGGTTCCTCAGGAGAACCTTGTATGGATATAAATAAATAGCATCGGTTTTCAACAACTAAAAAAGAAGGAGCACTTTGATTGTGACGTCACATGTCGAAATTTTCCTACAAATTTCATACTAAACGATCGTTTTGACATGTCGAAAAAAGCAGCTGTGTCAACCTTTCAGTATCGTATCATAAATAAAACGGAATAAAGATCAAATTTCTATGATTTGAAAACCCGATAGCTGCGTTTGTCGTGCGTTTTGGCGCGATTAAAAAACGTCGAGTGTATTTGGTTACATGTGTAAGCGATGAGATCCTTTGCTATTTTATTAGGTATATATATATGTTATGCTTACATATATTATGTATTAAGTTTTCCCTTCTATTTAAATGTTAAGAAAAAATAAAGTTTTTTTTTCACCGCTCGACAAGTTATATCCATGGTCAGATTTTTTATGTTTACGCATATTTTAACCGATGAAAAGTTTTTTATCAAGTCAATCTATAATCGTGTTATATTTGAATGATTTCTGAAAATGGAATTTGATATTGTAAATATTTTTTATGTTTTTTTTTCTAATATAGATATGTACGAACATACAGTAATTAGTTATGTTGGCGAGGAAGCAATATGGCGAACGAGTGATCTAAATATAACAAATTTGGTATTGAAAACGAGTTTAATTTTACCCACGTCACTAAGTTGATCCTTATGTCACGCAACAATATATAATAAATAACAAATCGAAGTCGATTTTTTTTAAAGATTTCACAGTAGATTGCATTGTCATACTTAAACGGGGCGTCACAATGAAATACAGTTTGGTCATAATGAAACAAAAACAACAGGTCACTATGAAATAAAGTCTATTATCAGTTGGTTACTGTGAAATACAGCTTTGTTATAATGGGTGACAGTTTACAGTTTCGTCATAGTTGATCACTAAGAAAACCGTTGGTCACAATGAAACACCATTGGTCATAATTAATATCATCGAATTTTTGCTACTCTATTTTATACTGAGTCGGAATTTTGGTCACATCATTAGTCATACGTAATTGCAGTTGGTCACAATAAAATACAGTTTAATCATGGTTAGTCACAATGTAATATAGTTAGGTCACAATTAAACACAGATTCTTGTTAGTTGATTAAAACACGATTTAGTCACAGTGATATTAGGTACATTGGTCATAATAAATAACGTTTCGGTTACAGTAGATCACAATGTAAAACTCTTTAGTCACAATACACGCCTATGCTAGCGCATGCGTGAGGATAATCTGATGAATTGTAAGTAGCACTTTCGCGCGCGCTCACCACGAACCACTTGTAGCAGCACCGCAGCGGAACAAACGCGTCGCACTAGGTCACGTGATCAAATGAGCAATTTATGTACCAAAGTTTTGGTAGTTTAACAGTGGTGTATGAGAGCCTCAATTTTGGTTTCATTGTTAGACATACGTAATTACGGTTGGTTACAATAAAACACAGTTTACTCACAATGAAACAGAATTAGTCAGTTTGTGACAATAAAACACGGTTTGGTTACTGAAATACAGCTTGGTCACAGTTGGTCACAACGAAATACAGTTGGTTAGTATGAAACACAGTTTTTTCACAGTTGATTAGTTATCTCACAAACAAATAAAGTGCACATTTATTTGTCTCTAGTACACTCCGATATTGGAGAGCGCATGCGTGAGGATGATCTGGTGAGTGTCGCGGAACACGGTGCGCACATTGTCGGTGTCGGTCGCGGTGGTGTAGTGGAAATAGCACTCACGCGCGCGCCACGCGGCGCCTACCACGAAGCGCTCTGCGGACGAGGGGGGGAGCGCGCGCTGCCGCTGTTTTTGCGTCACATCCTGTAACAAATTATTCATAGTACGACTACGGCAAAAATGAAAGCAAATTCGACACATGTACTAAAGGACGCTGAATCCCCCTCCCCCCTTAACCTAGCGTCAGTACACACAACGAACATCTCCCATATAATGTCCCTAGTGCGCTGATACTCGCTCCCCGACCCCTCTAGACCCGGTACTAGGTGAGTGCCACGCTGACTCGCCCCTCCCATATGAAATCCCCCTTGCCTCTCCCGCTTAACCTACCGTCAGAACACATGAAGCCTCTGGTCAAGTCATAGTCAGCTGCTCTCCCTTTGGGGGACCCCCTTTCACCCCTTTCGTTTTTACCTTTCCCTTTCATTTAGCGTATGCACACGAACATCTGTATGAAGTCCCTGGTGCTCTGAGAATCGCTCCTCTGCCCGCTCCAGACGCAGTACCGAGGATAGTATGGTGCCGCCAGCCCCCCACCCTCCTTTCTACCCGCCCCAAGACGCTGAGGGTAGTGCAGCGCCGCCAGCTATCTGCCTCTCCCTGTTTTACCCGCCCCCTTAAGTGAGTTGGTAGTCATCCCTCGGCCCCCTCCAGACGCAGGCGCGGCCAACCAGTACCGTAAATAGGGCGGTGCCAGCGGTGCCCAGGCACAGGGCGCAGAACCTGAAGGGGCGTAAAAATTACCAGGACCACAAACAGAATGTTTTTCACGGACGCATTTATACAAGCCTGCACAGGGCGCATAAAAGGCTGCTTACGGCACTGCGGCCAACTACCACCTCCCCCCCCATATTCACTCCATCCCCACCCACCACGAACATCTGCCGTATGAAGTCCCTGGTGCGTTGGTACTCGCCTCCCGGCCCCGTCCAGGCCCGGTACTGGGGGAAGTGGGCCGCGATGCTCCCCCCGCGCTCCACCTTGCGTTGGAGAAGATCCTGCTTGTTCAGGAACACTATCAGACCAGCTTCCAGCAGAAACCTGGGAAAAGGAATACTAAATATAACTAGAAAAGTACAGCGAGACTCAGATGTATTTAGATTAGGATAGCGGTTACTGGCGTCGTAAAAGCAGAGTACTGCTCGACATGTTTCAGTAAATTTCGAGGACCTCAGTCGTGAGCGACGAGTGTAGGTATAGGTACAGTCAGCATCAAATAGTTCGTAACATCCAAAGCACCAAATATATCGGAATTCGCAACACGTCTTTATTACATCAGGTATGTTCACGGTGCGCGCGTTGATGGCTTGCAGGCCATAATAAGGTGCGTCCACATTTGTATCATTTGCCCGATCAGATCTTCGTCCCGTGGCATGATCGCGTGTCACGCGTTTGGACGTTGCGCCGATCCTCACTGATGCCAAGTTGGGTGAATTTACACCAAGTTGGGTGAATTTACTTTGCTGGTTGTCATGTTTTTCCGTAATTCGTTAGACAGAGACAGAGTTACTTAGAAAAGATGCTTATAATCTACGCTATTAACAAACTGACGAGAGCCCTTGAAATCGGACCTATATTGGTTAGAAATAAAAATATTTATTATTGCCTTTACTAGAAGGCGACCGCGACTTAGTTCGTAGGAGAAAAAGACATAACCCCTCTTTTTTCTACAGCGTGGTCGGGTAAAAAGTATCCTATAACCATTTGTGGATACCCAGCTACCCTTGAAATTCGGTTAGCCGACACACAAAGTGTCTGTGACCCCCAAATAGTCCGTTACAATATATTTTTTTTATTATTTTTTTTTAAATTTGTACATCAATGTACAGACCTTTTATTTTTAAAACTTTATAATAGTATAGATATTACAATGGGACTAGTTAGATTTGTGTGAAAATTGTCCCGTAATATATATTTATTTTAACAGGCAACGCCGTGAGTAAAAAGAGCATGCAGGCACAGCTGCGCACGGCCGGGGAGCTGTCTGACGACGGGGGCGATGACGATGACGACGATGACGAAGATGACGAAGGTACGACCTAGACTAAGTAACACACACGCTGTATTAGAGCTTATACACCCTTTATAACCCTTTATAACGATCAAGCTAAAGCATTAAAGTAACCTGCTCTGCCAGACGTCCTCAAAGAGTGTGAGGGCTTCCTTGAGCCTGTTGGTGGTGGAATCCTCGCGCAATGTCTGGTCGAAGTCACTGCAAGCCACCAAGAACCAGATAGCGTGGATTCCCTCGAAAACCTGCAAGAAGTAACGTTGCTCAAATCTTGTTCATCATCATGTTCATGGTGCGCGTGGCGTACGAATACCCATAAGAGATTACACACCGCGCACGTGCACGCCACGCAAGCCATCTACTATGACATTTCATATGATACAACGCGCACGACACGCACACGCGCACGTGCACTTGCTGCGCACGCATCCGGTGTGTTTCGGCCTTTAGGGACAATCTTACACCGATCGACCTAGTCCCAAACTTAGCAAAGCTTGTACTATGGGTACTTAAGTGGCGATATACATAATATATAGATAAATCATAATACTTAAATAATAAAATATCTATATGGTTCTAAGCTAGATTTATAAAATACGTACAAATGTGAAGTTCAATACAAGTAAAGCTTGTAATAATTTATTTATTTAGTGCACCAACGAAAAACTTATCGTACAAAAGGCGGACTTAACACCATAGGGCAGAGGCCGGCAACCTTTTGGGTTGGAAGAGTCAAAAATTGAATTTACAAAATTTCAAAGCTTTTAAAGAGCCACAAAAAAAATCTTGCCTTTTTTGATAAAAATACTAATCTATAGAGCCGCAGCTTCACATCCAAAGACGCTTACCGACCCCTGCCATAGGGCATTCTCTACCAGACAATCTTGAGGCAAAGTAGATAAATTAAATAATAATTTGAATTTCAGCCCCTTAACATCAGGCAGTGCCCACTTTTTCTTTGAAAAAGAAAAAGTGGGCACTGTGTCGTATCAGGAGACCAAAATGCTAACAGAGGATAAGGATGAATGGCGATTACTCCACCGAGAAGAGCGTAGCTCTTAAGTTACGAACGAACGAAATTGAGGCAGGCGCAAGGTGGAAAGATGTACAAATGGTAACGATAGATTGACAGCTATCGGAACTGAAGACGATGTCCAGAACAGCAAAAATGGAGAAGCAAGGAAAGCTGGCTCCACCATGTGGGGTAATAGCTACGAAAAGAAGAGAGACTTCCAAAAACTGTTTAGATTACCTGAATCCATTTTTTCCGCTCGCCTCTCTGTCCTCCAACGTCGAACATCCAAAAATCTTGTATCCCGCCGTGCATAGATTTAGGGACCTGAAATCAAACCGGGCTACCGTTCATACCCAAGTAGCACAGAAGCTGTATAAAAGCATATACAGCCCTAATAATGCTCAAACTGCCTGTATAATGGCCGTATATACTCATATGCAGCTTGTGTGCTACCGTTCATAGAAAAGATCTAACTCAGTGTTACGAACTGGGCTGGAGGACGAATAATTTCTCTCGACAGCCAAATTATTAGTACTACTTCGGCAATCGAACAAACAGGACAGATGGATGAATGAGATGAAAGGTACTCAGATCATATACACAGATCTCTGATTTTTATGCAAGAGCGGCACCGAATCGCGAGGGTCATACACAGAGATCTCTGATTTTTATGCAAGAGCGGCATCAAATAGCGAGGATTATATACAGAGATCTCTGATTTTTATGCAAGAGCGGCATCGAATCGTGAGGATCATATACAGAGATCTCTGATTTTTATGCAAGAGCGGCATCAAATCGCGAGCGCGTAGCGTAGCGTAATTTAGAATTTAAACGGAAGCATGTCTGCTTCTATACCGTCGTCGTTGTGCTAGGCGGTAGGGCGCCGCAGCGTCCTCGGCACCTAGCGTGTGGGTGCTGCGCGGGCGCACGGCGCAGCGGTACTGTGCCTAATCTACACTACATGTTTAATATGGTTAGTCAGTTTGTATGTTATGAGTCGTCCTATGCTTTAGTCTTTAGTTTAATCTATTATGCGCGCGGTGGGCGACCCCGCCGGCGGGGACGTCGATGTGCAAGTGCAGTGTGGGGTCTGTTGAGTCATTTTAGTCTGTTGCGCTCGTGTCGCGCACGGTGTCTGTCGTCACGGTCGAGGTAGAAGTCGACTGTTCGAGGGTGGGGAATGTCGCTGTCAGTGTCTGGCGAGTCATCCGGGTACCATTCCTTGATGGTCGCCGTGATGACGTCGTCCGGGTCAGTCAGTAAATGTCGGGGTCGTCGTAGATGTCCTCGCCTTGCCCTCTCAAAGGCGCGGACATCGGGGACCATAGGAGGTGGCATTTGTTAGGAGTCTGTTTGGGTGTCGGTCGGCTTGGTCGAAGTAAGTTTGTGACAGGTCGCGGATGTGCTCATGAATTGTCGGTATGCCAGTGGCTATGTGTATGGCGACTTTTTTTTTGACAACTCTTTTTTCTTGCGTTGATAGTGGCGTCAAAGTGTGGCGCGTGGAGTTTTGATGAGCTAATGATTCGATTCGAATCTTTGCGATTCCCGATGTTCATGTTAGGTGGCGCGGATGACAACCGTGGTGTATGGAATTTTGGACAGGGAATCGGTGGTAGGAAAAAGGATGTATTGAAAGCCGAAACACTTAGTAAGCTAGTTAATCATGGGCCCCAGTGTAAAACAAAAGATTTGGGCCCCATGTCAGTTCGAGGTTGTGTTAGTTAGAGGGCTCCTGGGGGTTTAGCCCTTCTGTAGTTACGCGACTTGTCAGTGTCCTCCTGAGCTTGATACAGCCCCGTATAGTCCTTGGGTAGCTACGTCACTAAACTAAATTTCATCGCACTACGAGTAAATAGGGAATATGTATGAATTTTAATGCTTGCTTTATTAAAAGCTCATTCATGTGACAAAGAGTAGAGAAAAATGATTTTATGAATAAATTTAAAAATAACCAAGATATAAGGCATCAAACATTTCATTCTATCTCTTTCTAGGAAAACAGAATTTCATATAGAGTTTATATGACAGGAGTGCACTATGACGTAACAGTGCATTTTGGACCTCTCTGTCTAATTAGTAGCCAACAAATAAGCAAGATATATGCATTTTAGAATGCCTATATCTTGCTTATTTGTTGGCCGATTTTAATTTTAATTTCACATTTTGAAATCGTTTTTACGGTATTTTGATATTTATTTTAGAAAAGTTATGAAAATATTTCATGAATGTACCCTATTGTAGGTACGTATGCACATTTGGGCGGAGTTCAAAAAGTTGGACATGTTAAAGCAAGGACTTAATTAAATTATCTATGAAAGTTTTCGCTATGCGACGAACAATTAACCATACAATGATTATATCCGTCGCACAATGGAGCATTTATGTTTAATCGGGTTTGATTGATTAAGTCAACAAACACAACAGTAGCCAAAATAATATACTTACCATCACAACTGACATTAATAAGCGTAAAAAAAGTTATGAGCTAGCTTGTATTTGAACTTACCTTCACTTTAAACTCTATTTTCTGGATACCAGAAGTTTTTTGTCGACACCGCAGTATATCGGCATCAGAAGGCATATAATCTGGTTTCTCTAGAAGATCTATTCTGTCCAAAAAACTGAAAGCAAATCCAAAAACAACGGAAGTTTTTCAATTCCGGTTTCATATTAAAATCAAAATCGGTGTATTCTGTTAGGAGCTACAGGCCTCACAACACATTCATCGTATACGAGTAACACTACCGTATTTCATCGGAGAAAAAAATCTAAATGTTAAGTAAGGTCAGGTGGGGTAAGGGGGACTGCCGGGGAAAGGTAAACAGTGGTATGTAAATCAAGAGCAATAGACTAATAGAAGATGTTCGTCTTGGCGCTTTACGCTTGGCTTTGCGCTAAGATTTACACTGATTGATTTGATTTTTTTAGCATCTATATATATTTTTTTTATGACATAGGAGGCCAACGAGCAAACGGGTCGCCTGACGGTAAGAGATCACCGTCACCCATAGACACTTGCATCACCAGAGGAGTCACAAGTGTGTTGCCGGCCTTTCAGGTGGGAGTATGCTTATACTAGTTACTTACTATTCAGCGCTATCGATTAACTGGTACTCGTTGGATCTTTTAAAGCACTCTCTGACTCCAGCATCTCGCCAAAGAACTCGAACATGGTCGAAATATTCCTGAAAAATCATATTTCCGACATTTTCACTTGGGTATAGATTTATAGATACTAAGAGTAAAGGAATTATTTTATTTATGTATTTAACTTTCATGCACAATACAAGATGGTACAAATGGCAGACTTAATTCGTTAAGGCATTCTCTATCAGCCAACCATAGGACCAAACAGAAACTAGTTTGTGGTGGTGGGTTTCCCCGGGGTGAACTGCCAATTTAAGTCGGCTTATACAAGACACCTGAAATCCCAATTTCATCAATAACATCTTGTAGTTTTTGAGTAAAATGCCTGTGACATACCTACGGACGGACATACGGACATGACGAAAGTATAAGGGTTCCATTTTGGCTACGGAACCCTAAAAATGCATTTGGGCCATTATATTATTTTAGCACCACATATTTTTCGCATGTTTATGTAAAAAGCATATTGTGCAAAAAGTGATAGTCAGATTTTATGGTGGCGTATTAATCTAAAATATAGCATTGTTAAAGTGTCATTTTCCATTTTTTTTGTTACCGTTTATAATTATAAAGCAGTGGTCATCGATGTCCCTACCTTTAGTATGAAAATAAGGTATTTACCGCTGCGTTACCACCTTTTTACGGCTGTAATGATCAATGCATGTATATAAGAGTCCATAAATCGGTTACGGAACTTATGCCTAGCATGTTAATTTTATGAATCTTTACTTGAATATTGGTTATTTATTTGAAAAGCTAAAGTTGTCAATGAAAAGAGCACCCATTTGCTAAGATCAAAAGAGAGTCTTTTCTGTACTTGTTATTTATTCTGCGCCAGTACCTTTAATTTCGTTCCAACATTACGTGGAAGTGGGTTGACAATAGGAAAATTTAATGTTGATATATTTCCTGATTAATTTGTTGCTTTCAGATCTAGTGTTTAGCACTTCAATACACTTTCCTGTACAGTTGTTAGGTTAAAAAGATTATCACTATTCAGATGACAATCTAAAATGACTAATAGAGCAATAAAATACCGATTGCGATACAGCTGTCTATCGGAGGAATATCGCGATTGCAGGTTGTGATTAGAATTCTTGAAAATTCGCACACTGTCGTACGTCTGTCTGTATATACGTCGACTAATAAATGAGTATTTCTTAAAAAAAAACCACTTATTTCATTCTAAAATTTTTTGTGAATTTTATGTTATTTCCAATCGGAATAACGAGCTTTTTCGATCCTAATTGGATAAAAAAATGTCCCAGTTTGTTTCCTGTTGTGTTACCATTTTCCATGTTTTGTATTGCGGTAACAAAGGAAAGTTTTACAAATGTATAGAAAACTAAAAGGCGCCCGCAACTTCGTTCGCGGAAGAGAAGAAGTCATAACCCATATTTTTGTCGACAACGTAGTCGGATAAAAGTATCCTATAATTATCTGGAGATACCCAGCCACCCGTGTACCAAAAATTGTTGAAATCCGTTTAGCCGATTTAGCGTGATGAAGCCACAGCGACACATACAAACATTTCATTTTTACAACATTATAATAGGACAGATATCGGACACTTTTTTTTCTTATTGGGATGAAAAATTGTGGTTCTAAGTAGAAATTACATAAAAGTTTGAGAAAATGTCACAAGAAAAGTGCCAATTTCTAAAAAAAATGCTAAAATCAAGAGGCCAGTCGCCATACAAGAAACCGTACCTCGATATTTGCAACGCCATCTATGTAAGATTATTTGCAACCTGATATTATATCGGGTATACGGGGAACACAAGTGAAACAAATGCCAGTCTAAAGCACACTGGTTTATTCCGTACTAAAAGTTGCCCGCATCTTCGTTCGCGGAGGAGAAAAAGTCATAACCCGTCTTTTTTCTTGAGTGTAGTCGGGTAAAAAATATCTTATAACCATCTGGAGATATCCAGCTACCCGTGTACCAAAAATAGTTGAAATCTGTTTAGCCGATTTGGCGTGATGAAGCCACAACGACACATATAAACATTTCACTTTTACAACTTTATAATAGTATCGATATCTAAAAGGAAACTTAAAAACTTAAATAGTTTTCGAGATATTAAAAATCAAAATCTAAGCTTCCACCGGAATTATTAATTACACCGGTATGAAAGGTAAGTCACACCGGAATGATAAATATGTAGCATTACTGACTTACTGTCTTTTTGTCATTCTATATTTCTGTCTTACTTTCTTACTATCTGACTGCCTCCATCTCTCGTCTCTCATCTCATCCCTGTCTATCTATCTCTGTGATTGAAATTATTCCTTATTCCGTCTTTCTATCTCCGTATTTCTTATTTACCTCGTCGCAGTACAAAATTCACTAAATATGTTTTCGTTCTTTCTATCTCCCTCACTCTCTGTCTCCCTTCCATGTCTTTCTTCTTTCTCTTACCTCGTCGTAGTGCGGTGGGCCGCCCGCGCCGCAGCGCAGTATATAATCCTGCGACGGCGCATTCTTGGCGCTGCCCAACGCGATCCCAAGCGGCGCCATGTTGCGAACAATATCGTGTATAGACTCGTGAACGTTGTTGCGGATGTGCCCGATCTTCTCTATGCGTTCGCTGCAAAGAAGATATCAGTTAATCGTAACCGAAATAAAAAAAAACCGGCCAAGAGCATGTCGGACTATGCTCAGTGTAGGGGTAGCCCATACTACAAAATAGGATGTGAAAAAGTGCAGCAATAAAATAGCGTATCTTCGTGGCAATTACGTCCATTTGCTGATTTTCGTTGAAAGTATTTATTAAGCTTTATCTTTGTAATTTTTTTCATATTATTTGACTCACGGTTTAGTTTTTAATTTATCCAAATTTCGAACCAATTGTTTCCGAAGATATTCCGTACATCAAAAAACCTCAAAGTTTTTAGAAAAACTATCAAAATATGTGCCACTGGCTCATCTTAAAAAAAAAATTCAGCTTCCGTTCCATGTGTTCCATGCCTGCCCTAGAAATATTTATTTTCGTTCATTAAATTAACTACCAAACTAAGTAGCGGCTTATACAAGATACCTATACTTACTCCAAATTTCTTGTAGTTATTGAGTAAAATGTCAGTGCTATACGGACGGTCAGATGGACATGATGAAACTAAATATAAGGAACATAAAACGTAACTTATGCCGTGTAATAAATGTACTTCCTATCTTTCTTTTTTCAAATGTCAAAGAATGAAAATAAATAGTATGCCATGGCGCTGATATCAACACTATTTTGAGATATTGGTGACGCCCTTCTTCTTTTTAACTGAATCGTAATGCAGTGACGGATTGTTTAAACCGACCACTCCAAACGCTAGAAGATTCGGCCGTCTGCTTTGAACATGGGGCGGATCAAGAATTTGTGGGGCCCTGGGCTAATACTGCTAAGTAAGTAAGTGGGCCCCACTTCATTGATTGAACTACTGGATTATTTTTTTTAGTTAAATTGTCTTCAATGGGGGCTGGGGGCCCTTTGTATCCTGGGGCCCTGGGCTGCAGCCCAAATAGCTTTTAAGTAGATCCGCCCCTGGCCTTGAATCTTTAGGGTACATATCTTTTTAATCAATTGGGACTACGGATTGAAATGATGATTGATTGATCACCTTTGGCTGAACCCCTGTATGTGAAGTATCTTCATCTGCTTGATGATCGTGGTCTTCCCGCTTTCGCCAGTACCCAGCAGTAGTAGTTTGATAGCCTGGAAAATATTATTATAAAAAGGGTTTATTTTTCTATTTTAACAGATATTTCCAATTGAGGTAGTATACTACCTTTTCTATGGGTAGACATTTCAGAAAGGAAAAAAAAATCTGTCATGCCCTATATTTTGTTTGAGTTACTACGACATAGGTATTGTATGTCATAGCATTTTTTTTTCGTTTCCGAAAAGTCTCCAGATAGGAAAAGTTGTTCGTATTGAGAGGATACTACCAACTATTAAAATTAAAAGAAATAAAAAAACACGGAGTATTAACAACTAGAAGGTGTTCGCAACTTCATTCGAGTATAAAGTCTTAGCCCTCTTTTTTGTTTCACTGTCGGCAAGATAAAAAGTATCCTATAACCATTCGTGTACCAAAACAGATGAAGCCGCAAAGACGCATACATTCATACAAAACATTTTAAAATGTTGCACTAAGGAACCTTCAAACAACTTGCACTTTTTTTAAATATACTTCGATCCGGCATTTCATTTTTCCTACTTTATAATAGTATCTAAATTAGATACTTATATCCTATTTAATTTAGCCTAGATCTCTCCGCGCCTCGCTCCAAAGGCCACTTCATCACCTCAAAAATGGTCACTTCATGACACAGACCACTTCGCCTATATGACCAACATAAAGGAACACTAAAAAAAATGCCCATTTAGTTACAACTCACAATGCTGGTATAACAATGTAATAATTGTGTACTTAAGTGTAAATCGGGTAGGTTAAAGAATATTCATGTCAATCTACCCTCATAATAGTAGATTGTTTGACAAGGGGCTAAAATAAGCCATTATGACACGAAGTGATTATTTGGACGAACTCACGAAGTGAGCGAGGACAAATATGTCCGAGTGTCATAATGGCTTTTAGCCACGTGTTAAACACTCTGCTTTTCTTTTCGACTGCGAGAAAATAAAAAAGACTTAACATTAAACTCGTATATTTCATGAAAACTAAGAGTTCAGTTTGAGCAATTCTATCAGAAAGTTAGGCCAATCTGATCAAGTTAGTTTGTTTGTTTTTAATTATTCGTAAGGAGTATGTAGCTGGCCGAAAGTTTTTTTTTTTCAGTGTCATAGAAATTTGTATGGGATTATATGGCTTTCTTTTAAACCCTAGGGGCTAAATGTACTATTTTAGTCTCGCTTCGCGAAGCTAATATGACGTACTTTTTGAGCAGGAGAAGTGAAAAATTAATATAAGCCGTCTCACTCACATCGTTGTAGTTCTTGATCCAGTGTTTGATCTCCCGGTCTATGTGGCGCGAGTGGTCTTCGTCCTCGTCCTGGGCCTTCATGCACGGCAGGAGCCGCATCCTGGGACGACATAGAATTTCAAATGTAATAAATATAGGTGTCTCGGCACCCAGTACGAGTTTATCCCGTTTGACTTCGAGACACTGGGTCCGTGGGGCAGGGCTGCGCCTGGGCTCCGCAAGGCACTAAGTAAGCGCCTAAGGGAGGCAACGGGTGACCCTCGCGCAGGCAGCTTGCTCGCGCAAAGAATTGCCGTCGCATATACAGCGCGGGAATGCTGCCTGTGTGATGGGCACGCTGCCTAAAGGCCCAAATTTTTATATACATTTTTAATAGTTTTAGCCAGCTTTTTGAATAAGATTGTTGTTGTTTAGTGTTTTCTTGTAAATAAATTCTCCTTTCATAGTATATGTGTACCAAGATTTAAGTAAATTTGCGTACCTAATAAAAAATGTTTGCTACACCCGGCAAGGGTCCTTGTAACTAGACTTAAGGGCATGCATCGTCATTCGTAAACGACGCCCCAAACGCTGAGCGGGCCAATGAGCGGAATTTGTAATAAGGGACTTATTTATTGCTCGCGCGCATCAAAGAAAGAGAAAGCTAATACACTACATGCTTGGGGTTTTTTGGCGTAAGGGCAAGATGTAAAAGTAGAATGAAATCGAAGATACTATTATGTTTTGTTAACATTTAAGTTAGTGACGTTAAAGATAAAGGGAAGGATGATATTTTTACATAATTTAGCCGGTTATTAATCTGTCGTTTGTACAAACTAGACAAAAAACGGAAAATGAAGATTCGTTTTCGGATTTCTTTTCAATCAAGGAAATTTTAAACAAACATGTTTCCGCGTTATCGATATTCCACATATCTGAAAACCAGCCTGTTTCATATACTAGATTTGACACAAAAAATAGCTTAAATTTTCGATGCACCCCCTTAAAGTATGGAACTTGGTTGGAATAAATATCTTATCTTATCATATCATTACTTTTTGTTTTACAAATATCATGATAATAATCACAATTTTTGCAATTTATTAGTGGATCACTCCACTAGCGTTATTATTATAAACAAAGATCAGAAACAAATGAAAAAATTTATCGTCGATAAATTTTTTCATTTGTTTCTGATCTTTGTTTATAATAATTATCTTATCATTATTGAATAAGCAAGGAGCTAGGAGTGATGAGCTGGTTTCCACCGGCTTTAATATTTCAACGCTTTCATTGCCAACAGTTATAAGCGTTCATCCGGATTGTTGTAGTAAAACTGGGTAAGTATTTGGTTGGATCAACTTTTTATTTTTTAGGGTTCCGTACCAAAAATGGTAAAAAACCACAAGACCAGCGAACTTTCCCCTATTATTACAAGCTTTTATTTAACTTCCAACGTTCGTATGCGATGTTGTGGTTTCAAAATTTGCATGCCATTTTTCAACCACTTCCTGTTCTCAAAATATGTTGTCTGGTGGTTGTCTGTTTATTACTCGATAGGAGAAAAGAGAATTTAAGACCTATCACCAGTTTGTCTCAAATGGGGCAAATATTTGCTAGTTTAAAAACTGTCTGTCTGTCTATCTGTCTGTCTGTCTGTCTGTCTGTCTGTCTGTCTGTCTGTCTGTCTGTCTGTCTGTCTGTCCGTCCGTCCGTCCGTCCGTCCGTCCGTCCGTCCGTCCGTCCGTCCGTCCGTCCGTCCGTCAATATGATCGGACATACCGTTTTTAAGTTATTGCCAAAAAAACTGCGCTTCTCAGCAGAAGGACGTAAGTGCCGGGGACATACGCTCTTCTGTTAGTGTTTTTTTTTTCATATTGTATTTTTATTCATCTATAGTGCATTTTTTTGTATAAACGGCTGCGGAACCCTTCATGGGCGAGTCCGACTCGCACTTGGCCGCTTTTTTCTTACATCTTACATTTTCCTTGCTGCATGTAGTGAGGTGAAAAGTGTGTTTCGCACGGCTGCAAAATTATTTGGCTTTCGAGCCTTGAAACTCGCGCCAAATAACTATTTCACCTTACTCGCTCGGAAAAGTTCCATTTTCAGCGCAAAATCGGCGTGGAAAAGTCCGTTTTATCCGCTAGCGCGAAAAAGTCCTCTTTCCAATCTTTTTAGGGTTCCGTACCCAAAGGGCATGGGACCCTATTACTAAGACTCCGCTGTCCGTCTGTGTGTCTGTCCGTCTGTCACCAGGCTATATCTCATGAACCGTGATAGTTAGACAGTTGAAATTTACACAGATAATGTATTTCTGCTGCCGCAATAACAACAAATACTAAAAACAGAATAATTTTATGTCTGTCTGTCTATGTCATAACCAATATAAAATTACAGAACATCGCGTACATTTTGCTTAGGAGTAGGGCTCTGCTAACACTGGATTTTCATAGATACGACCGTTTGCAGCGTATATTTTGTACGAAACCCTTGACTAGCACTTGTCCTGTTTTTATTTATTTTTATATTACTGAAGAAAATCACGATAATAAGTAATGTCGCAAAATTCCTTTAAAATAAAGAAGAAAAGATATAATTTTTGTTTTATTTTGATAAAATTGTATTTTTACAAACAACATTTGGAGCGAACACAGTATAGGGGAAAAGCATCGATAACTGAAGTTTATCGATATAGGAAATCCCAACATTTCTCCCCCAATATTCCGATGTCTGTCAGCACACTATGGAAATATTCCTACACATTTCTATGAGCGCACACAATGACAAAAATTCATACAAAACACCCACACGCTGACAAACCATTGTTACCGACCCGCGATTTATACATTTGTTTGTCAAGTGTGTGGGTGTTTAAGGTACTAAGTACTTTGGCAGAGGGAAATGTATCCGTATGGATCTCCATTGGTTAAATACTCTAAGGCACTCACCTGATGTTTATTATGGAGCAGAGAAGGCTGATGTGTTCAACAACACAAATCACAGTGACTCAGTTTATCAAAGAATTGTTTTCTTATCTACCGATAATTTTAATTCGAGATAATTAAATAGAAGGGCGATTAATCGGATGTTTGTTCAAATCTGACTTTTTCAGGCATCTAGTGATAAACAAGCGTGCCGGCTACCTGATAATAAGTGGACTCTTGTCGGAATCCCAAGGAATAACTGATGACCAAATAACTGACATAGTCCAAAAACATTGATTTAAACTTACACGATCTTCACTCATTCAACAGAAACCAAATAATTTAATTTTACCGGGACACGGTTCTTATAAGGTGGCATATCAAACGTATGTAGGTTGTTTTAAATAAAAAATCACTATTTTGCTTTTTTATATTCTATATTTTTTTTTTACTTTTATAAGTTTTGATATGTTTTCTTGAAGAACTACGCATTGAATTTATATATTCAAAACATATATTTAGTATAGGCTAAGTACAAATATTGTAATAGATATAAGAGTTATTTCGAAAAAATGACTGACTGTTGAGTTTGTTTCGGCTTTCTTCTCTTCAGTGGTCTCCTCTTGGGAAACGCCGTAGAGTCAGACTTGTAAAAGTGTCCTTGCGGCCTACTTACAGAATAAAGATCATTATTTCATTATCACAACACAAATCATATTTATATGCGATTAAGCCCCGTTTTGTTGTGTTGGGATGATAGTCCAAAAAATTGCCGAATAGGCTTGTGTCCTAAAAAATATAATAAGTCCGTCAGTTAAATTATCAGAAAGTATTGGACACGTATTTCTTCTTTTTAAATTAAACAAAAAATTATGAAGATATAGCCCGTTAAAGTTCCCCGTGCGATCGTTTTTCGCACTGCGTGACGTTATGCGCCCCCAGTCCCAAACTTTGACGCGCTTTGTTGTTGTCTTTTTTAGTTTGATTGACAAAAGAAAAAATACGTGTCCAATATTTTTTGAGTGTAACTGACGGATTAATAGGGAATATGCATAATATTTTCGTTTTGCTTTATTAAGAACTTATTTATGTAACAAACAGTGGAGAAAAATAATTTTTCGAATAACTATAAAAATAACCAAGATATAAGCTATCAAACATTTCATTCTATCTCTTTCTAGCAAAACAGAATTTAATATGGAGTTTATATGACCGTCGTAGACTGTGACGTAACAGTACATGTCGGACCTCTCTGTCAAATCGCTGTCTAATTAGTAGTTTAAAATGCCTATATCATGTGTATTTTTTGGCGGATTTTAATTATAATTTCACTTTTTGGAATAGTTTTTACGGTATTTTGATATTTTGTTAATAAAAGCGATGAAAATTTTCATGCATGTTCCCTATTAGTATATTATTTATTTACGCAGGAAACTACCCAAGAAAGAAATTTCCTTGTTGGTCCGGAAATGTTGCCGGCGATTATGGTCATAGTTCTTAAGTATAATTTTCTACACCATGAATACTCTCAACTTGTCACCTACGCTCGTTTAGAATGAGGCACTTTTGGAATTGATTTTTTGTATGATAATAATTACTTAATATTTAATGTTTAATCCTCTATTTGACTTGATCGGCATAAAGACTAGTAAAATATATATATATATATATATTGTCATAATTGAAGGCGCCCGCAACTTCGTACGCGGAGGAGAAAATGTCATAATCCCTCTTTTTTTCGCCAGCGTAGTCGGGTAAAAAGTATCCTATAACCATCTGTGGATACCCAGCTACCCGTGTACCAAAAATACTTCAAATCTGTTTGGCCGTTTTGGCGCGATGAAGCCACAAAGACACATACAAAAATTACAAAAAAAATCTATTTGGTGACCTCGAAATAGTCCGTAACATTTTTTTTAATACCCGCAATGTACAGTCAGCAGCAGAGAAATGTGACCCCTCTGCCATATAATGTTAGTATGGCAGGGGGGTTACTTTTCTCTGCAGCTGTCTGTACATACAGACATTTCATTTTTACAACTTTATAGATGTTTTTCGAAGAGGGAGGTGGATAGCGAAATCAAGCAATAGAAATACCCTCAGTCTAATACATGATACTGCGTACTTACGTAAATTGTGTTTCAGAACAGGAGGGTGATGGGTAGTGTAGTGAAGACATAGAACAGAGGTATGAGGTGATTGTGTATAGCAGGAATTGCGTGGTAGAACAGGAAAGGAAGAAAATAATAAACTCGACTGCGTAAAAAAACTAAAAAGAAAAAACAAGTCCAGTGCCCTAAAAATGTGACCATAACATATTATATACCATATGAATGGTAAGCTTTTCCTCTATAAATTCATCTGATTTTCGAAGGTGTGCGGCCAATACTTTCCGATTTTCAGGGCTTAGAACGTTACCGCCCTAAAAATGCGTACTGGAGTAAAACTTTTGCCTAAGGGGAAAACTGTGGTTCTAAGGAAATCGAGGAAAAATTAAAACAATTTTCAGCAATTTAATATCGTGTATTGCCTCCTCTAGCCCTACGACAGGCCGTCATACGGTTTTTCCATCGACCTTATTAATTTTCTTACGGTATCTTGAGGGATGCCCGCCCATTCTTCTTCGGTCGCATACCTAAGCTCCAATAAAGTTTCAGGGGCGGGATTTCTAGCTCGGATTCTTCTTTTCAGCTCGTCCCAAATGTGCTCGATCGGGTTCAGGTCAGGACTTCGTGCTGGCCACTCCATAACGCTGATGCCCACCTCCTCCAAGTAGTCCGTAGTGGTACGGGCTGTATGCGGCCGTGCGTTATCTTGCATGAGGATGAAATCATCGCCGATGAAACCCTTAAATGGAACCACATGATCAGCCAAGATTTCCTCTACGTATCGAGGAGCAGTCAAACCGCCTGCATTTCGCCTTGTACCTGACTCTGTGATGAACACAATGTCCGTCTTCGATTCCAGAGAAATGCCAGCGCAGATCATGATTGACCCGCCACCATAAGCAACACGTTCCTCGATGCAGCATTGAGAAAACCACTCCCCAGGCCTCTGGTAACCTCGTGCTCGTCCATCATTACCGAACAAAGTTATCCTGTACTCGTCAGAGACAAGTACGGACCTCCATTGCTGAAGGGTCCAATCTTCATGTTCGCGAGCGAAGACGCGTCGTGCACCGCGGTGTCCTGGGGTAAGTTTTGGGCCATTGGCAGCCCTGTGAGCTGTTAATTCCCTCTCCTTCAGTCTTCTTCTGACAGTCCATCGGCTGATAGACACATTCCGGGTCTCTCGGAACTTCTGCTGAAGCTGAACAGCATTCAATCGACGATTTCGTATCGAGGAAACAGCGATAAAACGGTCATCTCTCTCAGAAGTACTGTGAGTTCTGCCTGTTCCGGGTTTTCTGGAGAACGTCTGATCTTCGCGGAACCTCTGGTACACACGTTGAACTGATGACTTCGATAGGTTCAGTTGTCGAGCCACTTCACGTTGACTAAGCCCACTCTGCAACAGGGCAACTGCTTGGGCGGCTTCATTTGGGGTAGTATCCATGTTTCTTCAGTTTTTCAGAGTCGAGTCGATGAGAGCAATGTTCAGAAAGACGTATCAATTACGAATGATGCATAAACAATGATAATTACTGGTTTTATGCCTAATGGTAAGTGGCCAATTAGCTCATGCGTTAACGAGGCAGTTGGAGGGGGTGATTTCCACGCCCACATTTTGCACAATATCCATTCCCGCCCTTTAATATTGGTGTCACTTGATAGGGCAGAAAATTATCTATCACGTGGTATTTAAATTGTTACGTTCGAGCTTACAGTTTTAATAGAAAACGGAAAAATGCTAAATATTGCTGGGGTGGTCCGATTTCTTTGCACCCGAGTGTAGACTGATAAACACCCTTTTTACCCTCCTTTGCGTCGCGCAGTCGGGTAAAAAGGAAATCATGGAACAGAGATACTCTTAGCTATTTACAATAGGGTACTTGACTGACAGATCAAATCAGTTCCTTTTTATGAACTATCAAAACGGTCAGGAAGTTTGAAAGGAAAAAAGTTTATGACGTCATAATTCTATACGGCCAATTTTCCTCCTTATTTTTAGTTTTTGATCATTTTAAAATCGCCAAAAGCTAAAAATAAGTATTCATTAATGTTTTGTACGTATTTTCAAAAATAAAATTTAACTGTAAGCGTGACATCATTTATGTTGACTACAGGAAAGTACCCAATTCAACAAGACAAAATAATAGATTTTTACAATGCAATACCATCTTATCTTAGGAATAGGGGTCCTTACGGATACACTTCGACCCAGTGGGATCTTTTCAATAACTACCCCTTCTTGCTATTAAATGGTTTGGCCATCTCCATAAACCGGATGATAGATGCCAATGGTAGCGTCTGGGATTCCTTTGGCCTTGGGTACCCAACACCAAATTCCTTCATACTCTGTCTGTCGAGGGCGTGACATTCACATAGTATATGTTCCATTGTTTCAGCCTCTTCACCGCACATTCTACAATCCGTGTTGCCAGAAAGTCCTTTGGCTAGTAGTCCTTTGACTCCGAAGTGACCTGTAAACACACCCAATACTATAAATAAATAGCTAAGTTACGATGCAATACAATAATTAAATGCCTTTGGAGGCATCAGGAGGATGTTGCGCTTCTGGACGGAGTTAGACTGGCTGGACCACTAGGCAGCACTGTCCCCACGCACAATGACTCGGCTTTTCGGCAAGAGCCAAAACCGAACCCATAACCAATGCAGAGCGTGCCAAAATACTTACATACAAAATAATAAAAGGTTTCGGAAACTATACAAAAAACCGGCCAAGTGCGAGTCGGACTCGCGCACCGAGGGTTCCGGACAAAATTTTACTTACCCTAACTTTATTACCCGGTACCGGTTGAGTAAAGTTTGCACCTGATATCTATAGCATTGCATACAAATCAGGTGCAAACTTAACGCAACCGGGCTGTACAAATAGGTTTTTTGCAAATTAAAATAATAAATAGCTGGTTAGAGACAGACAATGGCTATATTTTTCGTGTAATATTTATGTTTATTAATACAAATAGTGAAAATTCAAAATTTTTGATTGGTAAACTTCGGAGATAAAGGGGGATCCCCCTTGTGTTCTTTTCACATTTTCCTTAATAAAACAAAAACAATAAAAAAAAATAAAAAAAAAATTTGAAAATGTCCAGTCAAGCCATTTCATATGATACCCCATTTGACCCAGTAGTTAGACTTTTAATTTTTACCACCCTCATATTTGTCGTTTTTTAGAAAATAAAAATATATTTTTAAATATTTCCTGTGCAATACATGTGGGCTGCCCATGTTTATAAATATTCCAAATTTCACATAGTTAGCATAATTAGATTTTGAGATATGGCGCTGTAATAGTCGGACAGACAGACAGAGTCGCACCATATATAATGGTGCCTTTTGTACCTTTTTGATACGGAACCCTAAAAACCGGCCAAGAGCTTTTCTGACCATGGTCAGTGTAAGGTTTCGCAGCCGTTGTTACAAAAAAAATTACTACGGACTACAAAAATACGATGTGAAAAAGTGCACCACAAAAAGAGCGTATCTTCATGGGACTTACGTCCTTATGTTGAGAGGCGCAGTTTTTAGAGAGATTCTAAGTCAAAAACGGTAGGTATATCGGATCGTGCTGAAAACAATTTTTGTTGAAAGTATTTATTAAGCGTTACTTTTGTAATTTTGTTCATAATTTTTGGACTTACGGTTTAAAGGTAAAGGTAGGGGACACTATTTATGCATCTTTCAGAGTGATTAGTTCCGAGAATATGCACCTATCAAAAATAGGTAAAGGCTAATAATCTCACTTTCGACCTGATTGGCTGTTAACTTTTTCCACTAAACTCTGCTGTATTTAAAATCTTATGTTTTAGTGGATAGTTTAAAACGCCATGTTTTAATACTACCCGTCTCTTATCATTTGCTATTGAGTTACTCGGTTCTGATTGGTTAATGTATATTCGCTAAGTGTGCTATGATAAGAATGTATAAAACAACGGGTGAACGCCGAAATTCGCAGTCATACATGTAAAAAATTCTACACTAGTCGAGATTATACATTTTATAACAAAATACGAATAGTAAAACCAAAATGCCTCCCGTAAAAGTTCCGAAGAAACCGCTGAAGTCTATGGAGAGTGGGGGTGGGATTAAACCAAAAAAGAAGAAAGAAGGCAAGAAGAACTCGAAAAAGAACTACGACAGCTTCTCAATATACCTATTCAAGCTCTTAAAATCCTGTACAGATATCAACGTCGGTATATCGCGGAAGAGTATCTTAATAATGAACAATTTTGTGAACGATATTCTGGAACAGATCGCTTGTGAAGCTGGGAGACTTATAGCACACGGAAAGAAGGCTACATTGAGTGAGCAAGAGATCCGAACAGCAACGAAACTGCTCATCCCTGGCGAGTTAGGGAAACATGCGGTTTTGGAAGGCGAAAAAGCAATTAGGAACTACAAGAACAGCTCGAATAGCCAGAGTTATTAAGTGATATTGTGATTTTTGTGGTTTTATAATAAAGAAGATATATTTTTTTAATTATTTGTTGACATGAATGGTCCTTTTTAGGACCGCAGTAAGTCTGTTTCTTAACGCAACGTCAATCACGTTAAGAGACAATTTTTTTTTATTTTTTTTTATATGAAAATTTTGAATTTAAATTTGTACCCGCCTTAATTGTGTAAGTAGGAGAGGCGTGGGGTCAGGAAAATTACAAGGGAAGCCGTAGCGTATTCATCCATATCCATACTAATATTATAAATGCGAAAGTGTGTCTGTCTGTCTGTCTGCCTGTCTGTCTGTCTGTCTGTCTGTCTGTCTGTTACCTCTTCACGCTTAAACCACTGAACCGATTTGGATGAAATTTGGTATGGAGATAGTTTGAGTCCCGGGGAAGGACATAGGCTACTTTTAATCCCGGAAAAATACCCTTATCCGCGATAAACGAATTTAAGGCGGACGAAGTCGCGGGCGGAAGCTAGTTTACTCATGTTTAAAGAAAAAGGGGGTTATTAAGCCTTTCCTTGGGTACGCCGGTGGGAATCGACTTATGTGGACGCCACGCTGCTGGAGGTAGGAAGGTATAGGTAAGTTTGGCCTAAACTGGAAAAAAGCGAGCCAAGTTTGACTCTGACTCACGCACCGAGGGTTCTGTCCGTACAAACTTTCATGACTTAAGCTAATTTACCGGGTTTGCTAAGTTTGCACCTAGACCCCGTTTCTCAAAAGCTTGTAACTTGTTTTACAAGTAGAAGTATTTTTTTAATACATACCTATTATTGGAAAGATATTTCCGCCTGTAAAACAAATATCTGTATACCTATAGCGTCACATTCAAATAAGGTGCAAACTTAACGCAACCGGGTTGGTCAAAAATGATATTGAAATTTGAAATACTTAAAAACAATTTAACGGATTATATCGCGTATATTATCTCATTTTAGTTCCCGACGTTTCGGAAGCTTTCCAGCTTTCCATGGTCACGGGTGGGCTGACTGGACAAAAATGATATTGAAAATTTAAAAAAATAGGTACGATAAATGGACGCGGGTCACCTCTATACGGCCCATGTGGAAGTTTATTGAAGAGGTCTGTGTCCATAGACAGTGCAGCAGTGACCGTCATATAGCTGAATACATCTCGTCATATGCATGATGACGAGATGTATACATTTACATAATTAAAATCTTCCTTTAATATTTATGTTAATTTATATAATTCTAGAAAATTTCAGTTTTTCAAATTTAATGGATTTTTTTTTCACATTTCCCTTCATAAATCTAAATATAATGACAGTAAAGGAATAATTGATCTTGAGTCAATTTATTAATGGTATTTTGTGTAATATTCATTTTTCAAAAAAATGGGTAGTTTGCACAAATTGTAACTTTGACAGAGAAAAATACATCTTTTCTCAGTCCTCCCGTGACCATGGAAAGCTGGAAAGCTTCCGAAACGTCGGGAACTAAAATGAGATAATATACGCGATATAATCCGTTAAATTGTTTTATTTCAATGAGTAATAATCGCGGAAACAGAAGAAAATATAATATGTAGGTGTTGAATTATAACTGGATGTGGATTATTTTTAATTAAATCGAGTTCGAAATGTTTTTAGATATATTTTAGGAATGGCTTATGCAAATGAAATAAAATTTTATGCGTACGAGCAGACAAGACAGCATTGAAGCATAGTTACGGATATTTAGTTTTCAAAAAAAGTAAAAATTAAAATGGTCAACATGCCATTCAAAATAAACGTTATTACTTACAAAAACGTTACAAATACAATCTACCTTTCAATAAATTAACATTTTGCTAAACATTGATCCAAGGTAGGAATAACAAAGAAAAGAAATCGGCTATTTCACGGGGTCGACTGTTGAACACGAAAGCTGAAAAGCTTCGGAAACGTCGGGAATTCAAATGAATTGGTTTATTTAAATGAATGATAATCGCGGAAACAGAAGAAAATATAATGTCACACCTATTAAGGTACCTACATCACATTAACTACCTAGGCGGTAAAACAAAGATTGTCTCAGACCGCAGGTATTTGACGCCTGAGCGGAAGGTGAGGGCGATAAATATACGATCTGAGGCTTTCTTTATTACCGCCCGTGGTAAGTACAATATTTTAGTAGCGTAGCGGGCAATATATGCAACTTCATGGCCACTATGGCGAAGTGTGACGTAATAAATTATAATCTCGACTAGTGTAGAAAATTTACGAATTCCGGCGCGCACTCATTGTTTTACAGGTAGATTCTTATGTTCAAATTCAAAATGTTTATTTGTATTATCATAGCAGACTTAGTGAACATACAAGAGCCAATCAGAACCTTACTCGGTTCTCAATAGTAAATGATAAGAGGCAGGTAATATTAGAACATGGCATTTCAAGCTACCCACCTAAATGAAGAAGTTAGCATTGGACCCGCCGCCATGTTCTAAGTATATACTTAGGGACTCCTTTTAATTCTTTTTTATCTGGTTTTTAAATAATTTAGAACATAGTAAATTATTTTGTTATTATTAAAACTACTATAAAGAAGATAGGAGCCACAATATAAGTATCTATTGTGTTGAATACTTGATTAATATAATTTTCTAATTGATTATTATAATTTTCACGCTCCAATGAGCGTGAAAATTATATTAATCAGTAATGAACTTTTCTTTTCAGTTAATATGAAATCCAACTAGAAGTGCCCGCAGATTCGTTAGCGGAGGAGATAACAAGCATAACCCTCTTTTTTCCTGAGTGTTGTCGAGTAAACAGTATCCTATAACCACGAGGAAAGATGCCCAGCAGCAAAATAGTTGAAACCCGTTAATCCATTTTGGAGTAATGAAGCCACAACGACACATCCAAACACACAAAAAGTTCAAAAAAAGATTTTCGCCTTCACCGGGGGTTGAACCCAGGACCGTCAGCTTCTTAAACAGCGTCACTACCGCTGTCCTAAACCGGTCGTCAAAATATTTCGACCGATTTGAACTCAAGTCCCTAAGCGTAAGGATTTCACAGTTCCTTTTTAATTCCATTCGGGAGGTGCGCACGCGCCGTAACGGTCGCTGCCAGCTGCGCGTGCAGCTGCGGCCAGGGGTCGCAAACCGGTGGTACACTAACCGACTCCTATTCATTTACAAGAAACGTGTGCAAATTGAGAGTGCGAAACCAAAACACTTACACATTCAGAGAAATCCAAAAAACGTTTGAAAAACATCGTTTCCATCCATTACAACGTAGGTACAGCATGTAGACAATATACAATAAATTCTAACTAAGATGTATGTCCATCTATACTATTATAAAGTTGTAAAAATGAAATATCTGTACATTAAAGATATTTTAATAATAATAATAATTAAAAAAAAACAAAAATTCGACTGCGTAAAAAACTAAAAAGAAAAAAACAAGTCCGGACCCTAGAAATTTGCTAAGTTATAATGGAAATATTTTATAATCATGCAAGATCGATACTCTCAATATAACAAATAATAAATTCTAATATGGAACATAGCGATTTTGAACAGTCGGGACCCGTAAGAAATCTAGATCGACGCAAATCTTCCCAACAATGGGTCCCGACTGTTTAAAATCGCTATTTTCCATATTAGAATTTATTATTTGTTATATTGTGAGTATCGATCATGCATCATGAAAGATTTCCATTATAACTTAGCAAATTTCTAGGGTACTGGACTTGTCTTTTTCTTTTTAGTTTTATACGCAGTCGGGTTTTATGTTTGGGCTCTACAGTGCCAGATAAGAACAAACATACATACATACATACATACACAGACTGATAAACACATTACCCCTCCTTTGCGTCGCGCAGTCGGGTAAAAAATATTGTAACTGACTACATATTTTGGAGGTCACCGTGACGGCTAGCAAGACTAAGTAAGAAGTAGTCATGAAGACTAGATGGTGCCCGCAACTTTGTTCGCGGAAGAGAAAAACTCATCACCCATCTTTTTTTTGTCACCGTAGTTGGATAAAAAGTATCCTATAACAATCTGTGGATACCCCAGCCAAAGTGTATCCACGTGTACCAAAAATCCGCTATCCAAAAACAGATAAAATCCGTTTTACCGATTTGGCGTGATGAACAGTGACCGGAATTAGGTGAGCTAAAATACCTAAAGTTCGCGAGTGGACATAATAGAGATTGGTTACAACCGGACAAATATAATATTTTATTTGGATTCCGGGTATTCGATATTCATATCAAAAATTCATATAAAAAATGGTTACATTCCAGCCATAAAGTTGAAATATATTGTAAATTAGTAATTTGTGTTTTCCTATTCATTATCAATGCTTGTCAGAGTGGCGTATTAGCGTCAAAATATAGTAAGCTACTAGTACTAGAAAGATAAAGAAGCAAGTACGTACCCATAGGGTTAAGTACATACTTAGGTAACTCACTCACTTCTGAAGGCATAACATCTTGTTGTCCATATTCAAATAGTCCTTGAGGTGGATTTGTCATTATTTTTCTGTTTGTGTGTAATAAAAAGTAACATTAACTAGTAAATAACAGAAAAAAACGTAAACAATTGAGAAACCTTTATTTTTATACATACAAACAAATTCTTAAAAATTAAGAATCTAGTCCAATAAGATGCCCACGTGGCATATTAAAATTAGGGTTGACTTACCGTATGAGATCCAGGTGAACGAATATATGAAACGCAGCAAATCGTAATCCTTAAATTCAATCCAAGGTCATCATTTGAAGAATATCCAATATACCATAAAACAAGCCAAAGTCAAAAACAAATCGTTACGATAAATCCGATAAACCACACACGCACTAACTCAACTGACCAGGCTTCAGGAACGAATGAGTCCATTTCCCTACCTGAGTATGTACTTGACCTTTGACTATCTCCCTCATCTTTTGAGCACTAATTGTTTACACCGATTGGCTCTAACACGCCCCTTTGAGAGTCATCAATAAACAATGCGTGGGAAACCCATATTATTCGTCTTACAACTACTTCTTAGAAATCTTGTATATACCTTCTTTTGTCTAGCCCTTCTTACTAAAACCTAACATTAAACATGCTGTAACACTGTAAACAAAACATGTCACGTTCAATATTATGACAAGTACCCGAATAAATATCGAATACCCGAATATCGAATCGAATCCAAATAAAATATTATATTTATCCGGTTTTAACCACTCTCTATTATGTCCACTCGCGAACTTTAGGTATTTTAGCTCACCTAATTCCGGTCACCGGTGATGAAGCCACAACGGCACATACAAAATACAATTATACAAAAAAAAAACATTCAGTGACCTCCAAATAATCCGTTACAATCATTTTTATTTAAATATCTACAATGTACAGACATTTCATTTTTACAACTTTATAATAGTATAAGAAAATATTTTTACTTCTTGACAGTCCTCGTGTCATAGATAAACGGTTGCCGACCCCTGTTCCTGCATGCGCTGGCGCTTACCAATTTTATTATCGATTGATGTCTCCTGTTACAAAATACCGATAACAATTCGACCTTGGCCGTATCGTATTGTATCACTATATAAAACTAGTGGTGATATGTGATGTGAGCCATTTTGAAAAAATCCAAAACATGTGTCGACAAAAATAAACCTTAGGTATAGGTAATTATGGAACCTGCTCATAAAATTTCATGAAAAATGCGATGTTGTGGGTAAAATATACAACACTAGGTTCTGCCCGCGACATAGTCCGCCTTAAATTCGTTTATCGCGGATAAGGGTATTTTTCCGGGATTAAAAGTAGCCTATGTCCGTCTCCGGGACTCAAACTATCTCCATACCAAATTTCAGTTCAGCGGTTTAAGCGTGAAGAGGTAACAGACAGACAAACAGACAAACAGACAGACAGCCACACTTTCGCATTTATAATATTAGTATGGAGTATAGATAGACGAGAGTTGCGTACATTTCCAAGTAAGGAGGCGTTAAAAGTGTAAAATTTTGGGTATAATAATTGTATTCGGAAATTCGTTCGAAGTAGAAATAATAAAAATAATCAGACAGACAAACAGACAGACACACTTTCGCATTTATAATGTTACTAGCTAGTGCCCGCGACTTCGTCCGCCTTAAATTCGTTTATCGCGGATAAGCGTATTTTTCCAGGATAAAAAGTAGACTATGTCCTTCCCCTGGACTCAAACTATCTCCATACCAAATTTCATTGCAATCGGTTTAGCGGTTTAAGCGTGAAGAGGTAACAGACAGACAGACACACTTTTGCATTTATAATATTAGTATGGAAATGGATAAGAGTAATCGTCCTTATTTTCAATTATACCATACCTTCCTGTAACAGAGTTGATGGTTTTAAGATTACGTCCGAGATAAGAGAAAAGAAGGTGAATTCACAGAGACGCATAAATAGTTAATTTCACCTCACTAGTTCGGAAAAGTACCTTGGAATCTGCGTGGATACAACGTGGAAAAACTAATTTTGCACGCTAGCGTGCTAAAGTCATTAGAAGTTCGATTTTTTTTTCTCAAGCCCGTCCTGTACGAAGACTTAAAATGAGAGTGCGATGAGGTCGTATATGAATTCAAAAAGGTAATTAATCATCTTATAACGTTATTTTATGTACGACAAATATGTTATTATTTAAAAATTGATTATATTTTTTCAATATACACACGACTAATTGTTTCTATTATTAAGTAAGACTGTATTTTCTAATCGAGAAAAAAAAGGGGAAAGAGGTTGACAGTCTTGGCTTAAAAAAAACATGATTAAAGAAAAACAATGTGCCAATGACGTTTGCGCGGAAATAGTTTCTAAGCTGCGTTTAGTTCATAATTAAACCGTGTAAAATAGCAGAAAAATGATGTTAGTTATTTTGGGATTGTATTTTTTATATTTTTTTGATAAAGTATCAGTATTATATGAACATTATTTCTGAAATAAAAAAATATTTTTTACATTAAAAATGTGATTCCTATGATAAGACCGAAAAGTGAAAATAACTAAAAGCAAAGTCCATGTTAAAAAAATATTTGCGAATTAAGGCGGGCTTAGCATATTATTCTAAAATATTTTTAAGTTACATTTTTGAGAAAAAAGACTACATGTTTCGACCGTAAATGCCATTCTGGCTTCGTATTATGTTATAGCCTATGACTCAGCCCGTCCAGTGTCTCAAACTCGACCAGTACGGCTTGTTTACTGATCTCTGCCGTAATGTACCTACTACTAATATGTTTATTTGTTTGTCATGTTATACATAATAGATCAATGATGTTATAACTACCTATTATTAGCGTGTTTCGTAGGTTCATTGTTACAGTTACAAATTTTAAATGGAAAATATAGTTTTTTTTAAAATGTATTTCATAGTTTTATTCTACTCGCTTTAGTGAGGTGAAAAGTTGTGTTTCGAACGGCTGCAACATTATTTGGCTTCTCGTGCCTTGAAAGCCTCGCTACGCCCAGGATTCTATATTTGAACCACTCGCTCCGCTCGTGGTTCAATCTTAGCTTCCTTCGCTTGCTCGGCTTTCAATTGAAGCACTCGCGCCAAATAACAACTTTGCAGCCGCGCATAACAAAATAAATATTTTCACCTCGCTAGTTCGGAAAAGTTCCTTTATACAGCGCCAAATCTGCGTGGAAAAGTTCGTTTTATCCGCTAGCGTGGAGGAGTCAGTTCGTATTATATTGTTCTATTATTTGTTTAATTTGTAATAAGTGTGTTTCGTAGGCTCATTATCAAGGTCATTCTTGTTTTTGTGGCACGCATTTTGAATAGGAAGTATGTTAAATTAGGCTTTTAAAAAAAAAGTAAAAATGTCTATAGATTAACACAGATATAATACATCGAGGCCTGGCCATTTTATTATTAAAAAAAAAATACTTTAATTGTAAAATAAATAAAAAGTACCTGTTTTCACTGTAACCTGCGTTGTCTTGTTGTTTAGATTATTAGTGTGTAATAATATTTAGAAAACGGATAGCACTGCGCAATAATATAATAGATTGTTTGTCAAGGGGCTAAAATAAGCCATTATGTTGCGAAGTGATTATTTGGACGAGCTCACGAAGTGAGCGAGGACAAATATGTCTGAGTCATTCTATCAACAAGTGTATTCTTTATTAGGTACTAGCTTCTGCCCGCGCCTTCGTCCGCCTTAAATTCGTTTATCGTGGATAGGGGTATTTTTCCGGGATGAAAAGTAGCCTATGTCCTTCCCCGGGACACAAACTATCTCCATAACAAATTTCATCCAAATCGGTTAAGCGGTTTAAGCGTGAAGAGGTAACAGACAGACAGACAGACACACAGACAGACAGTCAGACAGACACACTTTCGCATTTATAATATTATACATAGTATGGATATCCAATAGGCATCTATTTTTATGTTCACAACTTTATAATGAGTAAATATAGTATTTCAGAAGTTTGAATTCACGATGAATATTTACTTTACTTTAGAAAGTATATTACAAGTTCATTAAATATGTTGGATTTGAATATATGTATTAATTTTGTTGTATTATTAAATCATTATATAATTACATTTTAAATTTAATATTTTCTTCTGTTTCCGCGATTATTACTCATTTAAGTAAAACTAATAATATAAACTAAAATTTCGGAAGCTTTTCAGCGTTCCATATTCAGGGGTTCAACCCGAAAGCTTCCGAAACGTCGAGAACTCAAATCTGATAATATATACGCGATATAATCCGTTAAAATTGTTTTATTTAAATTTATTAGTAATAATTAAGTTATCCGGGAAATTCCGCACTACATAAAAATCAATCATTATTTTTAGTGGCTATACCCCTCTTAATTAACTCCTCCCGCGATGTTTAGGTAAATATCACTACCTATTCCGACCTCTGGAGCTGTTTAAGCTGTTTAATACAGCTTTTTTTTAGATGTGTTTTTCATCGACTAACTAATTAGGTTAAATTGTCAATTACTGGGCAGATTATTTAATTACTAGCTACAACACAACTTTTTGTTGTTTTCAACTGAAAATAGACATGCGTTTCAATGTTGTCAAGAATAGAACCTAGCCCTAGCAAATTCGCAATATTTTGATACTGACCTATGTCCCAGTGCGAGCGAGATAGTAAATGAGCGACAGAGACATCAACACACATCTGCGCGGCAGGTGAAGGCACTCGTGCGCATGACTGCTTTGTTTTAGTGTCCCGTATGACTGATTATTTTTATTATTTCTACTCTATCTAGCGAATTACCGAATACAATTATTATACATATACAAATATTACACTTTTTAACTCTTCCTTACTTGGAAATGTACGCAACTCTCGTCTATCCATACTTAATATAAAAAGCGAAAGTGTGTCTGTCTGTCTGTCTGTTACCTCTTCACGCTTAAACCGCTGAACCGATTTTGATGACATTTGGTATGGAGATAGTTTGAGTCCCGGGGAAGGACATAGGCTACTTTTTATCCCGTAAAAATACCCTTATCCGCGATAAACGAATTTAAGGAGGACGAAGTTGCGGGCAGAAGCTAGTACTATTATAAAGTTGTAAAAATGAAATGACCGACATTGAAGATAAGTATGTAAAAATTTGCAAGAAAATAAGAAATAATATGGACAATTTGAGTCCACTAAACCAATTTTTTTTTGGATATACAAAGGTATGTGTCGGGGCTTCATCACGCCAAAACGGCTTAACAAATTTTAGCAAATTTTTATACACGCTAACTTTTATACACTAACTTGTGATGCCTAGCTAAGGCATAGGATACTTTTTACTCGGCTACGCTGGAGTAAAGCAAGAGGGTTAAGACTTTTTTCTTTTCCGCTGACGAAGTTGCAGGCACCTTCTAGTCAATTATATTACTCTAGTTTATCTTACTATTATAAAGATAAAATGAAATGTCTGTTAGGTATCAGGTGGCATGGCGTCCATGTAAGTCGATTCCCACCGGGTTGCCCAAGAAAAGGCTTATAACCACCTTTTTCTTTACATATGAGTAAATGAATACGCTTCGACATTGAAGATATTGAATAAAAAATGGTTACGGACTATTTGAACGTCACTAATTCGAAAAATATTAGGTACATAAAATTCGTTGATTAACTGTTGATTTTAGGAATTAATATGCATTTATATCTTCAGCGGTTTAGTCTTTAAATATTTATTTTGGCGTATCGCATAAAAATACCATACCTATACATAATCATAAGACTGTCACCAAATTTTACTCTTATAGAAGCCCCTGCTGTCCTAAGGATCCCCAAAGCGTCCCCTCAATGCCCTTCCGCTCACCGGTCTCATTCAATAATTGCACAACACACAAACCGACAGAACGACACAAAAAACTATAAACAATCCCTCGAAAATCAACCATAAATGAATGACATATGACTTAAAAGAAACAAACCATTGCGCGACTTATAACCTATGTAAAAATCATAGCGGCGTAAAAACAAGGTTGTGTATCAATTCAGAATGAGTCGTATAGTTAAATAGGTACGTTTCAAAATGGTTTAACGGGTGTTTTATTTGAACTTCGAATAGCGCGTGCCATAGGGATGCGCGCGCGCCGCGACCCCAACTTTTTTTGAAAATGGAATTTCAGTTGACGGTTAACCGTTGGAAGAGATAAACGTGTACATTAATAGTCTAAGTAATAATTAGTTCAATAGTGAGTGATTGTTTAATATAAGTACGTATTTAAGAGGATATTTTAAGTTTCAAAGTTAAGAGTGAAGTTGTGTTCTTAAAAAGTGACAGTGCAAAATTTTTATTACATATTGTATATGGGATTGAATACATAAGGATTACATATATCTCTATGCTACCCATTCGGTTATAAAAATCCAGTTTAGAAACTCTACAAAAATGAATAAGCAAGTAATAATAAGAAAGAAAAGCACAATAGCTTAACGGTCATGCTTTGAAGCACACCCCTTTCAAAGGAACTCAACGGAACCACGCTTGCACACACGGGGAAACCTTACGCTTAACAAAAATGGATTCGCCAAAAATAGTCTATAAATATTACTCTAACCCGGCTTTCTGCGGCCAGAGTGAAGCTTACACTAAATATGTTAAAAGTCCAGACAGAAGAATGCCTCCTCTTGGAGGCAATTCTCCAAGAAAGGTAGAATATGGGAACAGAATATTAAGGACAGACATTTCTGATAATCCTTTACGAATATCACCGGCAGGAGCTATGAGGAATAGAGATGAACCACCAGAGCTACCACCAAAGCCACCAAAGTTCCAAAAACAGTTCCAGCGACAGTCTTCTTTGATGTGCAAGCCGACGAGAGCCCCAGTAAGATGCAGAACGAGAAGCGAAGACCTAGAGATGGCACAGTTTAAATTGCAGAAGACCAAGTATGACAGAAACGCTGAGAGCGACGATGGACTTGAAGACAGCCGGATTAAACACAGATACGACATCATTCGTGACGATTTCGATGATTTAGTCGACTATTCGCCAACGAAAAAGAGGATAATAGAAGCCGAAGCCCATGAAATTGAAGAATATAACGTCGATGGGCCAGATGACCACGAATTGAAAGAAATACCGACAGAAATAGTTAAAACTGTAAATGGAAAGACACATCGATACGCCATTGTCCCTTCTGATGATGATGAGCCAGTTAAGAAACACAGCGTCACGATCGCTAGTCCAGTCATGACTAAGAAGAATCTTATAGCAACTCAGAAGTTACACGAACTTTTATCTACACCTAGAAAGCTAAAGAGCTACTCTAGCCAGCCATCTGTTAGAATAACTCCGAATAAAGCTATTAGTCCTAACAGATATACAGAAACTCCTCAAAAAATCATTCACAGTACACCTACCCATGGCGTGACTCCATCTAAATCATGTGCTAACCTATCATCAAGAAACGCAACATCTCCTATCTCACCTAAAGCCCAACAGAAGTTACACTACGGGACTCCAGATGAATTTGAAAGGCATGATGTGTTCGTGACGAGTTTTAGGGATAAAAGTAGGGAGAGGAGTTTCGATCTGGACAGGAGGGAGGCGAGTAGAGATAGCAGGAGGGAGTATGAGAGGCGGAGTCCGAAGAAGGAAAAGAAGAGTACGGCTGTTATTGTACCCAGGTGAGTGAGTTTTACAATTGATCAATGATAAATATAAAAGCTGTGAAATGCCGTATTTAAGATTATTTTCAACCCCTGATGAAAAAACAGCTGTTTCATAAGACTGACGTGCGTGTCTGTGACATCCTAGTGCTTGAACAGAAGAACCGATTTTGATTAAGTTTTTAAGTTTTTTTCATAAGAAAACTAGATCGACGCAAATCTTCCCAACAATGGGTCGCGACTGATTAAAAACGCTATGTCCCACATTAGCATTTATTATTTGTTTTATGTGAGTATCGATCATGAATCATGAAACATTTCCATTATAACTTGACAAGGGTAGGTACTGGACTTGTTTTTTTCTTTTTAGTTTTTTTAAGCAGTCTGGTTTTTTGGTTTTTTTTTAATTATTATTTTTATTTTATACTTTTTAGTTAAAATTATAATTCACTAAATTTCGCAATCTTTATTGTGGGGGTTATTGAGAAGCTTGCACAGATTTATTTACAATTAAATGAAAATTTAGTGAGGACGGGTTGCTAACCAACTTTAAATCGTTATAGTTCCAAACTGGTCATTCAAAATTAAAAATGATCAAAGAAACCTAATAATGATTTTCAAATCCCTATTCAATGATACCCCACTCAACATAGTACGTCGATTTTCATTTTTTTTCTTTTTCACAATATGACGTCTCACTATCGCCATTTTGAGTTTTCATCATTTTCATGTCTTTAGTGACATTTGCTCAATTAAGACGAATCGATTGACGTAAGAATCATCAAAATCGGTGCACGCGTTTGGTCTCTAGAGTGCCAAAAAGGAACAAACATACATACATACATACATACATACATACATACATACATACATACATACATACATAGACTGATAAACACATTACCCTCCTTTGCGTCGCGCAGTCGGGTAAGAAGCTAGCGGTCCCGGGTTCGAATCCCGGCCAGGGCAAGTGTTTTATGTGATGAGCACGAATGTTTGTTCCTGGATCTTGGATGTTATCTATGTATTTAAGTATTATAATTTATCTATATATTATGTATATCGTCGCCTAGTACCCATAATACAAGCTTTGCTTAGCTTGGGACTAGGTTGATTTGTGTCAGATTGTCCCTGATATTATTTATTATTATTATTTATTTATTTACAGCGGCAAATCTGCTTACAAAAGTTCGTTTTATCCGCTAGCGTGGAAAAGTAATTTGAAGTTCAAATTTATATTTATTTATATGTTTGTTTGTTTGTTTTGTTATGAGTGTGTTTCGTAGGTTCATTATCGATTTATTACTAGTTAAAAATGAAAAAATAATCGGTTCGGTATAATTTCATAATTTTTCTTACATTTCGCATTCTTCTGCTCTAGTGAGGTGAAAAGTTGTAAGTTTGGCACGGCTGCAAAATGATTCGACTTCTCGTGCCTTGAATTAAAGCAACGTTAAGCGTCACTACAGTGAGGACAATGTGAGATAAAAAAAACTATGAAAATATTAACAAACTGATTATTTTTTCGTTGAAAACTAGTGATATTGAACCTACAAAACACCCTTACAACCAAACAAAATAAAAAAACCACTCAGATTTGGGGCTATAAAGGAAACTTTTTAGCTAGTGAGTTGAATAGAGAAAGTATTATAATGCTTGTTACTATGATACTCTGTTTACTAAACCCGTGTTAACTCAAACACTTCTCCATTAACATTCCAGGGTAGCAGCACCACCATCCGTATATTCCGAAGACACCTACAAGTCCTTCAACAGCACGAAGACCATGTCTGCAGCAGCGGCCTCGCTCACCATCGCAGCTCTGATGCTGACTCTCAGCGGCGGCCTCACCACAGGTCTCAGCTTCTACATGATGTACACGGTGAGACACTTGTTCAACAGCACAGACCATGACCACAGCAGCGGCCTCGCTCACCATCGCAGCTCTGATGCTGACTCTCAGCGGCGGCCTCACCACAGGTCTCAGCTTCTACATGATGTACACGGTGAGACACTTGTTCAACAGCACAGACCATGACCACAGCAGCGGCCTCGCTCACCATCGCAGCTCTGATGCTGACTCTCAGCGGCGGCCTCACCACGGGCCTCAGCTTCTACATGATGTACACGGCGAGACACTTGTTCAACAGCGCAGACCATGACCGCAGCAGCGGCCTCGCTCACCATCGCAGCTCTGATGCTGACTCTCAGCGGCGGCCTCACCACAGGCCTCAGCTTCTACATGATGAACACGGTGAGACACTTGTTCAACAGTGCAGACCATGACCGCAGCAGCGGCCTCGCTCACCATTGCAGCTCTGATGCTGACTCTCAGCGGCGGCCTCACCACAGGCCTCAGCTTCTACATGATGAACACGGTGAGACACTTGTTCAACAGCGCAGACCATGACCGCAGCAGCGGCCTCGCTCACCATCGCAGCTCTGATGCTGACTCTCAGCGACAGCCTCACCACAGGCGCTTCTACAAGATGTACACGGTGAGTCATTTGTTCAACAGCGCACAGACTGTCCGCCGCATTGACTGGTAATGCCATTCGGTACTAAATCAATCACCAGCCCGTCATTTATTTACAATACAATATAATACCATACTCTTTATTGCACACCAAAATAACATAAGACTATGAGACATCTAATACGAGTACTATTATAAAGTTGTAAAAATGAAATGTCTGTACATTGAAGATATTTACGGAATATTTAGAGGTCACTGAATCGAAAAATATATTTTGTTGTGGCTTTATCAAGCCAAATCGGCTAAACGGATTTCAACTATTTTTGGTAGCTAGGAATCCCTAGATGGTTTTTAGTTACAGAATACTTTTTTACCCGACTACGATGAAGCAAAAAGTGGAGTTAAAACTTCTTCTCCTCCGCGAACGAAGCTGCGGGAACCTTATTCTAGTTTAAATCTAAGACAGTATGAGAAATAGTAAACAACAGGCGGTCTTATTGCTCAGAAGCGATCTCTTCCATATATAAGTAGTAGAAATTTGTATTTCTTGTGCAATAAAGATTAAATATGTAAGTAAATATATTTAAGCATATGAATCTGTATCTCTCATCAGGTCGGGCGGCGGTACTATCTGGACTTCGGAGTCCTCGCTGGCTTCACCTGCTTCCTGCTGGGGCTTCTCGGATTGCGCTCGCGCAGGCACCAACTACTGCCCAACAGGAACTATATCTCAGGTAAGGGTAGGATATGTGACAGTGGTGTACACGAATTTTTCAGTCGATAGAACCCTATCGCTGTAAAACCCTATAAAACCCTATAGAACCCTAGAGCTCAAGTTTGGCTGATAGTTGGTTTGTCATTTTGACAGGGTTCTTACAGTTTTAATACTTTTAATTAGAAGGCTACCGCGACCCTGAGACATATTCTAGAGTACAGTCACGTACTGCTCGACATGTTTCGGCCTATTCCGAGGACCTTGTGTTATAGGGAATATGCATGAATTTTAATTTTTGCTTTATTAAAAGCTTATTCATGTAACAAACAGTAGACAAAAATAATTTTCCGAATAACTATAAAAATACCCAAGATATAAGCCGTCAAACATTTCATTCTATCTCTGTCTAGCAAAACAGAATTTAATATGGAGTTTATATGACCGTAGTGGACTGTGACGTAACAGTCTATGCCGGACCTCTCTGTCAAATCGCTGTCTAATTAGCAGTTTAAAATGCTTATATCATACGTATTTCTGGGCCGATTTTAATTTTAATTTCACTTTACGGTATTTTGATATTTCGTTAAGAAAAGCGAAGAAAAAATTTCATGCATGTTCCTTATTGGCGAAAAACTGCGCTTCTCAGCAAAAGGACGTAAGTGCCATGATATTGCTATTGCTGCTGCACTTTTTCACATCGTATTTTTTTCACGAACAGTGTATTTCTTTGTAGTAACGGCTACGGAACCCTACGCCGAGCATGGTCCGACATGCTCTTGGCCGGTTTTTATTTCTCTAATACTAGTAGTATTCACATTTAGTACTTATGGCAAACGCCACCTGCCCTTTTTTACGCATCTGCATGTTAAAATCAATTTGACTCTTTTTACTTAATTTTTATAATACATTGGACCCGCATCGTCATAACTCAAAACCGCATTCTTGTAATTTGTGGCTGCCTATATAAAATAAAACGTAAAACAGCAGTTTTTGCGTAACCCTGGACACTGAAACAGGCATACAATTTTGTTAGGATTGTTAGCGCATAAAACTTAATGTACGTTAAACACCCCCCTCCCTCTTTATCAAAAAAGTGGTCACATGCGAGGCTGACTCGCGCACTGAGGGTTCCGTACAAACTTTCACTTATCCTAACAGTATTACCAGGGTCCGGTTAAGTTACCTGATATCTATATCGTTGCATATGTAGCATTGCCACACGATACTCGTTTAACTTACAGCGACACGCACACACAGTCAAACGACGCTTACACACTGTCACACACTTACGCAACCTCCATATATTAGGTTTCGGATGAATGTAAATAAAGTTAGTCTTCAGTTAGAACTCAAATAGAATGTTTTATTTACCGACCTTATGACTTACGGTAACATTAACAAACTTAAGGGCCTACTTCGTCATTTGTAAATCACGCCCCAAACGCGGAGCCAGCCAATAAGCGTGATTTGTAATAAGGGACGCATATATGTATTGCTCGCACGCATCAAAGAAAGAGAATGCTAATACACTACATGCTTGGGGTTTTTTGGCGTAAGCGCCAGATGTAAAAGTACCATGAAATCGAAGATATTATTATATTTTGTTAACATTTAAGTTAATCACTTAAAAGATAAAGGGAAGAATGTCATTTCAACATAATTTAGCCGTTTATTAATCTGTCGTTTGTACAAACTAGATAAAAAACGGGAAATGAAGACGCGTTTTCGGATAACTTTTCTATCGAGGAAATTTTCATTAAACATATTTCCGCGTTAATCACTGAATAGTTTATATAGTCAAGAAACACATATCTCAAAACCAGCCTGTTTTATAAACTAGATTTGTCAAAAAATCCGCTACAAAATAGCTTACATTTTCGATGCATCCCCTTAACGCAACCCGCCGGGGGGTTATTGCCTAACGAAATTTTGACAATTGGTATCCGAAGCAACTGTCATAGCCCATACAAAAACACTTGATTCTGATTCCGAGCATCAAACGCGTTAGGCAATAACCCCCCCCCGTTTTGATGTGTTGTGATAATGAGTAAAAATCATGTAAGTTTAAACCATCGCCCTCCCACTGTCCCATCCAAACTATCCGTCTTTATCTCTCAAGCCTTCTTCCTTTCCCTCCCTAACAAGCCCTCTCTTACCTTCTCGAACAAACCTTCATCATTTCGCTCTGGAATAAAACAAGTCAAGCCATCTTTCTTTTTATCTCAAACGAGCTATTTTAATTTATCTTTCCCTGGCAAATATTTTATCTTTTTCTTTCAAGCAATCTCTCTTTCTTTCCCTCTCAAGCCAGCTCTCCCTTTTTCCTCCCAAGCATTCTTATCTGATGACGAATAAACTTACATCTATAAAATCTCTTGTTCCAGGATACATCGTGCTGTCCTCCTTCTCTTTACTCAGCGCCTTCGGTCTCCTCCTACTTCTTTCCATACAACCGCAGCCAGGTACGGCGCTCAGCGACATCACATCAGGAGCCGTGTGTGCCGTATCCGCGCTGTCGTTGTGTATAGCGACACTAGGCGTTCTAGCGTCGTACTGCTGCGCGCGGGACCCACCGGACAACAGAGTGGGCACCGTCCGGTGGTACTGAGCGCTCAGACATCACATCAGGCGCCGTGTCTGGGCTGTCGCTGCGTATAGCGACGCTCAGCGTGTTAGCGTCGTACTGCTGCGCGCGAGACCCGCCAGACGAAGGGTGGGCATCGTCCGGTGGTACTGAGCGCTCAGTCATCACATCAGGCGCCGTGTCCGCGCTGTAGCTGTGTATTATTTATAGCGACACTAGGCGTTCTAGCGTCGTACTGTTGCGCGCGGGATCCGCCGGACAACAGGGCTGGCACCGTCCGGTGGTACTGAGCGCTCAGATATCACATCAGGCACCGTGTCTGGGCTGTCACTGTGTACACCGACGCTCGGCGTGTTAGCGTCGTACTGCTACGCGCGAAATCAGCCGGACAACAGGTCCGGCGGTACTGAGCGCTCAGACATCACATCAGGCGCCGTGTCCGCGCTGTAGCTGTGTATTATTTATAGCGACACTAGGCGTTCTAACGTCGTACTGTTGCGCGCGGGACTCGCCGGACAACAGGGTGGGCACCGTTGTGTGTACGGTGACGCTCGGCGTGTTAGCGTGCCATACTGATGCGTGCGGCACCCGCCGGACGACAGAGTGGACAGCGGGCACCGTGCGGTGGGTACTGAGCGCTCAGACATCACATCAGGCACTGTGTGCGCGCTGTCATACTGCACTGTCATGTACATGAGCAATTAGAGAAAAGAAGCGCAAAGGAAGTTCCGATTTAAAACTGTTTCGGACATGAGCGCTTCGTGCACGCTGCCCTTCTAGCACTCAAGTCACTAGTCGAGTGACACACACATAGAACGTTCTCAAGTTTCATAGCTGAAGTCCTCGGAATGTACCGAAATATGACTTGAGTAACCGCGATTGTAATCTACGTCATGTTTGAGTTTCACGTGTTTTTCTGGCAATTGTGGGTCAGAAGTTGGGAGATTAATGTTTCATACTGACCCCTTATACCGTGGTCCTACTGCTATGCCCCACTGGTGGGTGTACTGGTATTTTTTTTCATCCTGTAGACCCAGCGACAGCACCAAAGTGGGACTACGGGTAATTGTAACAAAACTGCCTTTTACACGTGGTTCCACCGCTGTTATGTTTGGAAAAGTTGTCATGCATGATTGGGTCAGTGTCATTATAATTTCTTTGCATTTTCCAGTTTATTCCCTGTGTCATTACGTTATTTCAAAGTCACCTATGAACTCGTTGCTCGTTCGGAAAGTTTTGCTCTACAAAATGGATGAACAATTAAAATAATCCCGAGGAACGGAGGATAATTAAGATAAGACCTTATACCTATTATGACTAATCTAAAATAATAAATCATAACCGAAACAGGTCATCATTTTCAATTACAATCTATATGTCTATAAAGTTGTAAAAATTAAATGTTTGAAAGAAAGAAAGAACGAAAGATAATACATTTATTCGAGGGCATTTTTATACGGCACTACAAAAATAAATTACTAAACTAAGTATGCCCCGAAATGGTCCCATCTCAGTATAATGCTGGCTCTAAAGCCAGCGTTGATCTTCCAGTGAGACCATTGAAGATATAAAAAGTGATTATTATTATAATTTTTTGATTTTGATACGCCTTTTTTCTCCTCCGCGAACGGAGTTGCAGGCACTTTCAAGTACTTAATGAGAATTCGGTTTGTTTAGTTTGGGGTAATGCGAACCTATCTATATTTTCTTTATTAAAATAAATGCATAAATTTTTAGTTTTAATTATTTTTTTGTCAAGTGGGGCATAGCGGTGGAACCAAGATAAAAAATGGGTCTTCAGGAAAATAAATTACTTGAGAAATTACCCGTGGTCGCACGGGAACTGTCGGATTAAAAAGAATAAATTAAAACTCTTGTGCAGTGGGTCTACGGGGAGGCAAAATTGGTTACCTGACATGTACCTACACCCACCAGTGGGGCATAGCGGTAGGACCAAAGTAAAATATAAATTTTTGTCATATCTCTATTGCAGTGGGTCTACGGGGAAAGAAATTACCTGACAATTTACCCGTCAAAATGAAAATTAAAACTCTAGTGAAGTGGGTTTACGGGGAAAAAAGTTACCCGTGCACCCACCAGTGGGGCATAGCGCTGGGACCACGGTTAAAATAAATAAATTAATTTATACTTTCTTTGATATATATTTATCATTATAAACTATCACTAGTATCAGTTACGGTTAAACAAAGATGTAATCTATAGAATTATCAACGCTTAAGGGTTGATTTATGTTACTATATGATGCGACTTTTATAGGGTATACGAGTACTTATAGCTTAATAACTTAACTAAAGCCCCTCTTGGGTTTAGTAGTGTAAGTGTACAGGATTGATGTGGAACGTATGTAATTTTTTCAATATGGAACGTCTAATTGATTATACGGACACGTTTATACTATAGGGTGGGTCATACATTTTTGCAAATAGCAACACTGAATATTTTAGAAACTGTCATCGACTGAAGGACATTGAATCCATGGTCATGAAAACATTAAAAAAAAATAGAAACTGTCAGATTTTATTTATAATGGAGCGTTTCACGGGAAAACTAAGGGCTTTTTGTGTTTAAACAGTTTTAAAAAAGATGATGAGATAGCCGCGATCCCTCGCCACATGAGTTTTCCAAAGTTTGCGTAGTCGATTGCAGGAGTGCCAACGATGAGACGAAGGACATCTAGATGATGTAATTTTTAAAAAATAATTTGCAATTATCTGTTACAAGGGTAAAAAAAATATATCTAGCAAAACATGTATAATTGAATTTTTATCTATGTTGCAAAATTGCAAAAATTTTTGGCCCACCCTTATTACGAGTACATAGATTCAAGAGGGGCTTTCTTTACTTAAGTTTTTTACCTATAATTAGGTAACATATTCCACAGTTCTGCGGGCCTATGATAGTATGGCTTTGTGACGTGATAAATGGTCGGATCATCTTCTTGTTACTCTCCCATGCCCAGGAGACAATAGTAGTTAATATTTTCTTCTGTTTCCGCGATTATTACTCATTGAAATAAAACAAACAAACTAAAATGAGATAATATACGCGATATAATCCGTTAAATTGTTTTATTTCAACAATAGTAGTTACTCAGAAAAATACAAATAATCTAAGCTATACGAGATGGTCCCTTGAAAAATCGACCTACTGGGCAAATAGTAGTATATTATTGCCTTTGTATGGTGTAAAATTGTAGTTTTAAAGAGTGACTCAGGACTAGGGTTGCCAGATCGAATGACCTTATTATCGAAAAAAAAAACATTTTTCAGGATTTTGGGACTTTGGTCGGGAGAAAGAAAATTAGAATCAAATCAAAGTAAATATATTAAAAACAACAACATTTATCATTATTGTTATACTCCACTGCCGACGGAAATGTCTACATAAATAAATAACAGAACATGGTTTTCTCATCTTTTTACTATTATAAAGTTGTAAAAATGAAAAGCCTTTTTATTTTATTATATTTTTACAACTCCATAATAGTATAGGTTATCAATAATCAACAAAATTTTATAAAGTAATCTATTTTTAGCTTGCCACATGTATTTTGTGTTACTTTTCACAGATTTAGATTTATTGTCCTTTTTCACTATTTAAAGAAGACTTGAAATTCAAAACACAATTTAGTCGTTAGAGTATCATTAACTCTGCTTTTATTAAATCCGTCCATCAAATCCATGCACAATAGAGTTGTTGTTTTTAGAGATTTTTTACTTTGTCGGGAAGATATACGAAAATTCGGGAGAATCCCGCCAAATCCGGAACATCTGGCAACCCTAATCAGGACACATAGAAAAGTTAATTGATCCAAATAAAAGCACTCACGTATGCGTCAGAAAGGGACGTGTGCTGCTTTTTCATTTATCTACATACATTACAAACATATAGTCATAGTCATAGTCCTTTATTGATAACATTCAAAATATTAAATGTCATTATCATTACTCACGCCTGTAGTATATGTATGTCGGTAGTCTACCCCAGTGGGAACTGGGGTAGACTATTTTCTATAAGGTGATAAATACTACATATAGCAGTCATGAATATTTAAAATTGTATTGTATTTTACACTATAGATGGTGGTAAGGTCAACTGGGACAATAGGGTATGTAAAAATAACATTATTCTAATTAGTGCGTCAGTCAGATTATCAAAAAATATTGGACACGTATTTTTTCTTTTGTCAATCATACAAAAAAGACATAAAGCGCGTCAAAGTTTGGGAGTGTGGGCGCATGACCTTACGCCGTGCGAAAAACAGTCTGAAAAACACGGGGAACTTTAACAGGCTATATCTTCATATTTTTTGTTTAATTGACAAAAGAAAAAATACGTATGCAATATTTTCTGATAATCTGACTGACGGACTAATTATATTTTATAGGACACAAGCCTATTGCGTCTATAGGACAAATGCGTCTTTTAAACATTTGACGGTATCGGAATACTTTAGAACTACCCCTAACTTCCCCGCTTAATGTTTGGCACTGTTACTAACGCAAAAAGAGCGAGGTTCGATGTAAAGTGTTCCGTTTTTAAGACATCATCCATAGACGCATTTGCCCCATACACGCAGTAGGCACAGTTGACCTTATTATACATTTCTTTCTGTTTGGTAAACGAACGCTATCTACTCGTAGTTGTAATGTAACCTCAGTTATTAACTACTTTCTTTCTTTAAAAATGTTACCGTCGACTGGGATTACTTTAATTAATGGGGTAACATTGATCATTAATTTTTAAAGTATAATGCGTGTGTTTCAGAAGGCGGTCATGGTGTATTTGAGGCTTATTTAACCTGTGTGCCTACCATGAGCTGAGTTTACGATCGGCGCTAGCGAGTATGCCGTGCCGAACTCATGGTAGGCGCACTGAACAATAAAATCTCATAAATACGTTTTGAAACAAATTTCTAATGGATTAAAAATTTGTGATTGTTATCCAATGGATTAATGTAACGACGAATGAGTCGACGGGGTTAAATTTGTGAAAACTGTGAATAAGTCTATAATTATCATGTGTTTTATTTACGTCATTATCTTTTGCCAAAGTTGAGTAAATTCGATGTACATTGTTAAGAAATATAATAAAGTTTTATATTACGTGCTATGTGGTTTCATTTCACTAGGTACATAAATTTTAGCGTCTGAAACTGAAACATTCCCCTTTGCAAAAGTAATCGGGAAATATCCGGTTAGTCTATACGGTAAATTATGTCAATGTGCGGGTGTTTCTTTGTTTGTAATAGGTGTTTTTTTTTAATGTTTGCGTTTGTTGAAATGGGAATATTTCCGTAGTGTGCTGTACGTGTTTACCAAGTGTTTACTGTTTACCTCACCCCCCGCTAAAAATGTTAGAAAAAATTGTTCGGTTATGACACTGCTTGTCATTTCCATTAGTTAAATGCTCTAAGACTGTGCATTATAATTCACCGACACGACATATTAAGTACGATGACAGGTAACACAAATGTCCCGTAAGACCATCACCTATCTGTGCGCCTACCATGAGTTCGGCACGAGCGAGTATCGAGCGTCGATGACGGTCTATCTCTTTCGCACTATTGGCGCGTGCGAGAGAGGTGCACTGACTCTCGATGCGAGATACTCGCTAGCGCCGATCGTAAAATAGCTCATGGTAGGCACTAGGCACACGTAGTCCAGGCGCCCGCAACTATGGTCCGGAAAGAAAAAAACAATCGTCATAAGGGATTTTGACAAAAAATATTCTACAATCATGACAAAATGGGCGAGTGAAGTTCTATTTAATTTGGACCATAGTTGGGTAAATTTTGGACTAAATTTGGGTGGTTTTACGGTATGGAATTGTATAGAGCCACTTCACTATTAAATATATCGTAGTCTAGTTCACATAATCTTAACACAAACCTTTAAGCTTACCATGGGTTACCTAGTTCGGGTTGTGTAAAAATTGTCCCGTAATATTTATTTATTACTTGTAATATTTGTTTATTTGTCACAGACAGTTTCGTTATGAATTTTATCTTACTACACCCACACCCATATAATAACGACCAGGTTTTCAATACTAAAAGTTCACATTCTCATATTAACTGCATGATCCGAGATAACCTAAAGGTGCGTCCACATTTGTATCATTTGCTCGATCAGATCTTCGTCCCGTGACATGATCGCGTGTCACGATCACGCGTTTGGAGGTTGCGCCGATCCGATCACTCGAAATCCATGTTGCTAAGCGTATCGCACACTTAGATCGGACAAGCGAGGCGTGATCGCCGCGCCGACAGTGAGCGTCCAAGCAGCGCGATACGCAGTCATGCCATGCCACGGTGATCGGATACGAGCAAATGAAATGATACAAGTGTGAACGCACCTTAACGCGCTCACCGCGCAACCATATCCTATGATGTAGTTATGACATCACGTACACTTTACAGTACAGATCCGGGCCGGGCGAGCGCCGGGTTATATCGGTAATCATGGTTCCTGGCTTAATGGTTGTACTTACACGAAACACATTAAAGAGGATTTCATACTTAGATTTACTAAACTAGTGTTATGAAACTGTACATAATTAGGCCTTACAACACTCGTGTTTTAATGATATTTCATTATGCATCATGCAGTTGCATAAACAATTGATTGAAGTAAATTATAGTGTCTTTATGGTTAATCACTAAACAAGTAATTGGTAAACCGACGATAAATTAACCGAAACCTGAACATAACCGAATTTCTTGAAACATAGCTTAAAACACTCAATGAAATCACCTTTCAAACACAACCAGATTAAGAGTTCCTGGCAAGCTCGACCGAATTTGACCTTCCCATACAAATGGAGTTTTGTTCTCATTTTAAAACAACGTGTTGGATTGTAACGAAACTTTGCAGATACATGAGGTATATGCAAAGTTATATATGCAAAGGCCTGTAATTAGTTCTCCAGGCTCCAGGCTCCAGTTTATAAAACAAACGAAATACAGGAAATACAATTTTTAAATGAAAAACTTAAATTCGCTGTATGTTTTTACTATGGTATGTGAAGCTACATAAACTAATTAGGCCTGCATATACCTAAACTTATTCTAAGTACAAAGTTTCAGACCGCTTAATCACGCAAAATCGGCTAAACGGGTTTCAACTATTTTTGGTACACGGGTAGCTGGGTATCTCCAAATAGTATATTATCGGATACCTTTTACCCGACTACGCTGAAACAAAGGGGGTTTATGACATTTTCTCCTCCACGAACGAAGTTGCGGGAGCCTTATAGTCTGTTATAAATATTAAATTGTGTTCTAAATAATTTTTCATGCATCGTTGTGGATATTTTTTTGCATTGTTATGGTAATTTATTTTACACACTTGCTACAGGGGCGCCACCAATTGTATGCCTTTTAATGGACACTTTGGATATATAGAAATGGTTCCCCATGATTCTATACTCCATGGGTTTATTCAAATTCTTTGTAAACACTTTCAAAGTCAAACAATTTAAATTATTAAAAAGCTGTAAAAATAATTAAAATGTTTTCATGACCATGGATTCAATGTCCTTCAGTAGAAAAAAAGAAAAGCTATCAAATGCCAGCTGTAGTGCCAGCTGATAATTTTTCAAATTTGTCGTATTTTTGGTGACGAATTGACGTTTTATTTTTTACCAGGATTTTTATCGATGAAATCGCGCGAATATGTATATATCGCGAAAACGTAAATCTTCGCTTTATCGCGATAGTGTGGCCTCAGCACTAAAAAAATAAAAATTATATTATATTCCTTGGTAATTAATTAACAAAAATTTTAATCGATATTCTTGAAATACAAAGATCCTTTTTTATCTTGTCAGTTTAATTTCATTATCCTGGATACGTACGTAGAATGGATCGCCAGTTTATGAAGTAATTTTAAGTTAAAGTTCAAGTTGAAATGATAATTTTTTACATTAATAAAGTGTAGTTTTGTGCATGACTATTTTGCGTTATTTTTAGGCTTTTCCGATATATTTATTATCTGTGTAGAAAATAAACGTAAAAATGTAAAACGAAACGCAAGTGTTACTAATAAACGTCAATCAGTTCGCGAGATATTTCTAATTTGATAACAAAATTATTCAAACTATAATAGAATGATGTTTTCCTGATAAAAACAAAAACTCAATAACAGCTGTAGATCGTACCACCGTGTGATGCATTTTATATATAGTTAAATAGTATATTAAGTTAGTTTTTCGTGATATTTAACCAATCAGGTAAGTCTTTGTTTGATATGTTTTGCATTTGGATGTTTTGTAACTAGACCATTGTTATCAAAAATAAAAATTAATAAACCTATTTTACGGTTTTTTTTCTACGCTGCAGGAACATGGGCTTTTGAGTTAATAAACATCCAAACTAAGTGTAGCAGAGATTGTATTTAAATTAGAATTTAATTAGACATTTTGCATTCAATTGACATGAATCTTCTATAACATTCATCACTCTTATAACTATGAACTACATAATAGTTTTATTATTTGAAGACATAAAGAGGGTACATTTAATTTTGATGAGATTTACAAATCCAATTACTTATTTTCTTTAGCTCGGAGTTCAAAGATGCAGCCTTGACCTTATTTGTCAAATTATTTGTTAATATTTCCACATCAAACTCAGAAAAATATATGTATTTATCTACTCTGTATTTTCTTTACAAATGGAATTACAACATTAAGAGGGTTTATGCCTGCTTTACTCGCAACATTCTCCATTACAGTACAGCTGGCCACTGCCAGCACATCATCTGGTTTTGTCTCAATGTCCTAGTAACCCTTAAGGTTGCATAACCTAAAGTTTTCTCCAGTGCCTATGGTCTTGTAGACCAAGAAAGAGACAAGTAAACAAACAAAACAAAAAAAAACAACTCAAACACACATATTTCTTGGTTATTCTTGATTATTTTGAGAAATATGAATGTAATTTAAACATGTTTTCAATAATATTTTCTTCTGTTTCCGCAATTATTACTCATTGAAATAAAACAATTTAACGAATTATATTGCATATATTATCACTTCCGAAACGTTGGGAACTAAAATGAGATAATATACGCGATATAATCTGTTAAATTGTTTTATTTCAATGTTTTCAATTAGTTCATTATATTTTCGGTAGTTAAGCTGGCATGGTGCAAAATTTCATGATATTGTCACTACTAAAGACTTAAAAGTAAAAAATAAAGGCAAATGCGATGAATAGACGAATTAAATGCAAAATAATAGCTATAAATAAATATGTATGTTTTGACCATACTTTATATACATTCCTTGGAGTTTCTATTTTTAGGGTTCTGTAACAAAAAGGTTAAAAAGGAACCCTTATGCAACTCTGATGATATTATGCGACAAATATTGTCCTTTTCTGATTCATCATTATTAGTATTTAATTATCTCTCTGTTTATGCTTTATAACTTTCCTTGATGATAAATTAATGAAATGGGTGTTGATGTGAATTTAAAATTACGTGGAAGTTTGAAATGTTGACAATTATTTAAACTCTGGTTAAAAATCACATTATTATTATGATGACTTACATTTTTGTAACAGTATTCATTACAGCATATGAATCAACTTCTATTACTTTACCATTCACAGCTCCTGTAGCTCATTTTATTGGGCAACTCTCAAAACAGGGTTCCTCAATTCGGTTGTATATTTTAGCATAATTACTAGTGACACCATTGGTGTCCAATTTTAACAAAACCTGCCAAGGGGACATAAAAGAGTGCTTACAGCCATGACAGTATTAATATCCTTATAAAGCCCGACCAGGAAAATAAAAATCTTCGCCACACTGCGGAAAACTATTGGAACTAATTTCTTTAGCTGGCAATAGTAACTTTACTGAAGTAATTAAAGCCATGTGTCAATTGCTGTCAAATGAGGTGTTGATTGTTCGTGGTCTATTTCTGGGATATTATGAGTTATTTCTGCGAAAGTCACTAAAGAAAAGTGATTTATAATATTACGAAGTATTTGTCGTATATAAAGTCTGAAGGATTAGACTCTATTCCTCTGAGTAACATTTCCAACCTAGATGTCAACATGACTAGTATGGTAGGTACATCATACTTAGTGTTGCCATAATTATTGCAAATTTAACGCCCCCAGAGCAGGTATTTTATTTTCCTGGCCCGGGCTTTACCCAAGTATTGGGAATCAAAGATTCTGACATAGAGTTAAATTGAACACAAATCTGCCAATAATATTCTTATTTTCCTTGATTGTTAGTTCTCATTTATGTCAGCTTTGCAAGTTTGTTGGAGTTTTGCACCAATAGTGTCAATCACTGATAGTCAGGGCCCGCTTTAGGGCAGGGTGCCGTGATCTAAGAGACGTTTGCTGTACGAGGGCCAGGGTGCCTGCTTCACCGCTCGTTCAATGACTCGCCCAGGGAGCCTACATGGTTAAGGCCAGCCCTGCTGATAATTACTACATTTTGGTCATACTTGAATCTAAAGTAAATAATTTTGAAGTTATGCATTAACAATATGGTAAAAAAAAAGTGGTTTCTCACATTGTTAAAGAAGAGTACTGCTTTACATGTTTCGGTCCATTACTAGGACCTTGGTCATGAGCAGCAAATCAACACCGAGTGCATGCAAGAAGTCAGCATCGGTGTCCATGGTGCCTTTTTTTACAAAGTGAGTAACCGCTTAATCAAAGTGTGTCTTATCCTCATGGTAGTCTTCTAGAACTGGAAACTATTTCTTAGAAGTCCAGGAAGACTGTAAATAATTCGAAATGCAATGAAATTCTACAGACGCATATGTACACTGGCCTGCAAAATGGCATGGATAGATTTCAACCATAATATAGCAGCACTAGGGTCCACATCTTATTGTAATTTAGCTGCCCACAGTACCCAAGAATATGTTATCTTGTGGAGGACATTAACTTTCACTAAATAGGTGATAATGACATGCTTATCTTGTTGACCTGGCAACAGTGACTCTATAGTAGGTCAGATATGAATGGAGACCACTGCTAGTTTCGAGTGGTTGTTATGTAGCAATTGATGCCTGACAGACAGTGAAAACGGATGAAGTGCCAGCTCTCGCACACAAAGGATTCCTTGCCATTGTACGCAAAACACACTAAATTGGGATGTTGACAGATTTTAACAATTTTTTCTGTGGTAAGTTATAGAACGACCTGTCAATAATAGAAACATTGGTGAAATAACTACTTCAATTTCATAAAAACTCTCCGAAATACAACAGTGTTAAAATCATGTTTAATGATATTGTCACTGGAATACGGCTACCAAGTCTGGTGCCCTTATTTTGTCAAAGACATTGAGATGCCGGAGAAAGTCCAACGTAGTTTCACCAAAATACCTCGAGAAATTAAGAAGAAATCATACGAAGATAGATTGCAAGTGCTGAACGTCACGACTTTGAAGGACCGCAGAGAACGAGGAGATCTGATTGAGACTTATAAGATCCTGGCTGGGCATTACAACCTCAAGGACTTTCACGAAATATTCGCACGTAACACCAACAGCCGTCTGAGGAGCCATCACTTAAAGCTAGTCTCTCGTAGATCACACAACAACCCATACAAACACTTTCTGGGCAGAGGATGTAATCTCTGCACCAAATGTCAATACCTTCAAAAACAAGTTGGATAAGCATACCACTGAACAGAGAATTTAGACTCTAGATAAATTGGATATAGGCATCATCAGTTGCTGCAACTGCCTGCCTGATAATAAATAATAATAATATTTTTGAACTTTCCCAAAAAACGCTCCATACTAAAGCCTAGGAACGTGTGACGTTATATGTTCCTACCTTGTGTGGGGAAATTAAGAACTTTGTCCTGCAGCTATGTTTAAACTTGCGTTTATCGAAACGGTTTCATAACAAAAATTACCATAAATTTAATGGGTTATTCAATGGTATTGTTAGTTATTAATATTTTCATATTTTAAAAATGGACTAAAGCTGAGTGGGAACACTCGGCTTTAAATGATCATAAAACAAACTACACGCAAGGTATCGAACATAATTTTTTTAGGGTTTCTATAATAGTAACTGCCATTACGCATCATATTTTTTATTTTATTTTGAGTACAGTCAACATCCCAAACAAAACGATATATATTTTTTACATTTTCAGAGCAGTTAAAACACATACTAATATCATAAATGCGAAAGTGTGTCTGTCTGTCTGTTACCTCTTCACGCTTAAACCGCTGAACCAATTTAGGTGAAATTTGATACGGAGGTAGTTGAGTCCCGGGGAAGGACATAGCCTACTTTTTATCCCGGAAAAATACTTTTATCCGCGATAAAGGAATTTAAGGCGCACGAAGTCGCGGGCAGAATATAGTTAGTCTATATCCCACTATGACAATCTTCAAACTTCAATTCTCTTAAAGATAAACGTAGAACCTTGTAATATTGGGCCAGTGATTTGTCCACCTAGACATTTTTTCCCACTGCTACCAATAGTTGTATATCTTCAAGCTCCCATTTGGGAGGCGCTCCACACCTTTAGCTTAAACAGGGTATATGGTTTAAGCTAAAGGTGTGGAGCTTCGGGTTCCTTTAGCCCCAAGGGTTGCCCACCGACAAACAATTATTTTATTAAATTGGATCTATATCGGATTCCCTAATGTCATTTGTCCTAATGTATCGTTTGTCATACATAACGCATTTTTTTACGAAACTGTAAACTTACCAGGATTGTTACTAAACAAACCTAACCTAATCAATACGATGATCTTTTAATAAATCCTGAAAAAATTACGGTTTCTGAAAAAATGCGTTATGACAAACGATACATTAGGACAAGCTATACATTAGGGATTCCGAAGGAGACCCTATTAATAAATTAATACATTCTTAAAAACGGCACTCTATTACTAAACTGTTTATTCAACCTTTAGTGACTTTTTATACATGTATTTATGACTAAAAGATGCCCGCAACTTCGGTCACGTAGAAAAAAAGGCATAACCCCTCGTTTCCACAGTATAGTCTGGTAAAAAGTATCTTATAACCATCTGTGGACACCAGCTACCCGTGTAACAAAGATAGTTGAAATCCGTTTAGCCGTTTTGGCGTGATGAAGCCACAACGACACATACAAACATGCAAAAATAAAAATAAATTGTTATTTGTGCAACAAGAGAGCAAAGTTGTTTTTTGTTTCGAGTGTAGATTTTCTACCTCACTACGCTCAGGATTCTAACTATGAATAACTCGCTGCGCTCGTGAATCAATCATAGAATCCTTCGCTTGCTCGGGACTCAACAGCACGAGATGCAAAAAAAAATCTCTCGTGTAGCACACATAACTTTTCACCTCAGCAGTGAGAACACATATTACTTAGGAGACATAGAAATGAACAGGAATAGATTGAAATAACGTTTATTATTTAAAATGAATCAAAATCATGCTTAACATTTTAAAAGTTACAATTATTAAAAGTAACAGTTTCTTTATTACAAATATCTTTAAATTATAGGGTATTACGCGTTTCCGAACGTGTTTTCTTTGAGGTCGAATTCCAAAATCGAATTTCGAAGGGGTTTGTTTTTTCACTCGCTTTTTTATATGCATGTGAATGAGACAGAGCACAGTACAATTCGAATGTTTCAAATTTATGGCTGAACAATGTCAATTCGTGGCACTGAAGATTGAAAAATTAAAAAGCTACTTTGACCCACGCTCGAATCATAATCGCGTTTTGTTCACTGTTGTCTCGCAGCAAAAGCGGCATGTTTGAGCTGCTGAGCTGAAAAATATTTTTCGATTTAGTGACCTCCTAATAGTCGCTTCGGCTTCCATTGTAATTTTCCTGACGCCACGCCTCTGAGTTACAGACATTTCATTTTTGGACCGGGCCGCGGAGCGTTTTAACCGCTGCACTTTTATGTAACGAATTTTTTACATCATACGTAACGAAATTCGATAATTTTTTTGAATAGAAATAGAAAATGATGCCTTGCCTACCTTATGCCTAAAACACCGATGCGTATGTCAATTTTATTCACCAGTAATTTGTTACATAAAAGCATCAGCGGTCGAAACGCACCGCGGCCCGACCCTTTTACAACTTTATATTTAATAGTATAGTTGTAAATGTTGTTTGCCCTTAGGGATAAAGTGACACAATTTTACATTAACAGAAGTATGTGGTATCTGTGGTAAAATTCGACACACCTGAGTCATCATCCCTGTTATATGTCTTTTACAGGCAAAGAAATGACTGACTACACAGTTAGAATAGCTGCAGAATCGTTGCTCGGCGGCAGCGTAAACAGTCCACATTATAGGACATTATGTAAGTATTGCTTTAATCTTATTTTATCGTATCCTATATTATCCTGTGATTATCTTGCTCTGTTCGCAAGCACAATAATCAGTGTGTTGACACAAATATTTGATTGATTGACATTATCCATACTAATATTATAAATGCGAAAGTGTGTCTGTCTGTCTGTTACCTCTTCACGCTTCAACCGCTGAACCGATTTAGATGAAATTTGATACGGAGATAGTTTAAGTCCCGGGGAAGGACATAGGCTACTTTTTATCCCGGAAAAAATATTTATCCGCGATAAAGGAATTTAAGAGTCCCTAAGCTGGCAAGCTCGGCCGAATTTCACCTTCCCATACAAACGGAGTTTCGGTCTCATTTTAAAACTACGTGTTGGATTGTAACGAAACTTTGCATATACAATGAGACGAGGTACCTATATCTAGGTCTGTAATCCATACTATCCATACTATAATATTATAAATGCGAAAGTGTGTCTGTCTGTCTGTCTGTTACCTTTTCACGCTTAAACAGCTGAACCGATTTGGATGAAATTTGGTATGGAGATAGTTTGAATCCTGGGGAAGGACATAGGCTGCTTTTTTATCCCGGAAAAATACCCTTATCCGCAATAAACGGACGAAGTCGCGGGCAGAAGCTAGTTAATTTATATGGCTCCAGTTTATATAACAAACGAAATACAGCAAAAACAAGTTTTGTATGAAAACTTAAATACGCTGTATTTTTTACTATGGTATCTGAAGCTACATAAACTAATTACAGGCCTGCATATACCTTAACTTATTCTAAGTACAAAGTGCAGAGCATACTAGAAAAAAAAATTAAATAAAAAAAAGAACCGACTTCAAAATAAACTAAAAAGCCAAAAATAATCTTTTATGTACGGTACGATCACATTTGAATCACCTTTTGAATTCGGTGCCAAACCATTCATTCAATACTATTAACACAAATGACACGCAAGAACCGCGGCGGCGAGCCTTTAGTTATTGTTATTACCTAAATTTAGTTATAGTAATTCGTATGTTTGTTGGATAAAGGACTTTAGTTCAGGTTTGGCACCGTCTTCAAAAAGTGATTCAAATGTGATCCGTACCGTACATAAAAGATTATTTTTGGCATTTTAGTTTATTTTGAAGTCGGTTCATTTAATTTTTTTTATTTATTGCTTTTTAATGATGGATTTTAGTGATATAAAGTATTTTTAGAGCTCAAAATGGTAAGATTGAGGAGGCCCTATTGTAAATAAATAAGACCAATTGTAGGTAATAAGACTATTGTAAATAAAATCTAAATTATAAGAATTGGCTAGGTCAAAATGGTTAAGTCCAGTAGCTTGCTGGTTAAAAAAGAATACGACTAACAGTCTCAAATGACCCATAATATTTAAAGAATTATCTCGCAACTTAAATTGGCGTAGAATCTTGAGTGATGTTGAGACGGAATATTTCCGTCTATGATGGACTAGTGAATGGAGCTATGGGCATAATAAAAATAAATGGCCGGCCCTAAGACGAGATCAGCTGGAGGACGGGGAGCTCCCGGAAACCGTGTACGTAAAATTTGACGATGAAACTGTTGGTCTTAGGTTAAAAGCTGGTGACGGTTGCATACCCATACCTCCATCATGTACTACGTTTCAAGCGACAAGGGGACACGGAGATGTGGAGCGTCGTATCTTACTTTTAATATTAAGTTGGGCTGTTATTGTTCATAAGCTACAAGGTACCCTAGAGAAAGCTGTGACTGTGATAGACCTTGATAAAAATAATTTTGCTAAAGGGAAAATATATGTTGCACTGAGCCGTGTCAAAACTTTGGAAGGCTTGTTAGATTTGGACGCCAACAAATTATTAAATCGACTACATGATGAGGAATCGTTAACCGAAATAACAAGACTACGAAATCTGCCTTCTGACGATCGAAGCCACACATAATACACGACTTTTATGACTTCTACGGCTTTTATACGACACTTACAGCCATAATGCATTCTAATGTCAATTCCTCACGACCTTCAGCTGAACGTTGCTATTTCAGAGTCAGGGCCGTTAACCGTTGAGGAGTTCTCTGGTTCTCCACTTTGCTACCTTGATCTTTACCAGCTTCTGCCTCTAAGCAAAATATGATAAATAATTATGTTGCGATTAGTGAATTAAATAACATTGGTTGAGCCCTAATTAGTGACTGGTGGCTTGTGTCTTCACCATCCGTTTTTCTTCACTAAATGATGATTTTCGAGTGTAAATGGTTGTTCTACTTTAATAAACACCAAAATCGTGTCACAGTGGTAACTGATGGCTTGTGTCTTCATCATCGGATTCTCTTCACCAAATGGTGATTTTCAAATGTAAATGCTTAAACTACTGTAATAAATACCGAAATCGCCATACATGTGCTCATAATATTTGAGGAATTCCTTAGATTCCTTATCGATCTCGTCATCAGATCTTCACCAAAATTTTATGGGATCAACTTGGAGATGCCTACTCTGAACCGCAAAGATAATTTTCTAAATCGACTTGCGATCCGCGAATTAAATAACACTGGTAGAGCCCTCAGTGGTAACTGATGGCTTGTGTCTTCATCATCGGTTTCTCTTCACCAAATGGTGATTTTCAAATGTAAATGCTTAGACTACTGTAATAAATACCGAAATCGCCATAGACGTGCTCATAATATTCGAGGAATTCCTTCGATTCCTCATGGATCCCGGCGTCAGATCCTCACCAAAATTTTATGGGATCAACTTGGAGATTCCTACTCTGAACCGCAAAGATAATTTTCTAAATCGACTTGCGATCCGCGAATTAAATAACACTGGTAGAGCCCTCTGTGGTAACTGATGGCTGGTGTCTTCATCATCGGTTTCTCTTCACCAAATGGTGATTTTCAAATGTAAATGCTTAGACTACTGTAATAAATACCGAAATCGCCATAGACGTGCTCATAATATTCGAGGAATTCCTACGATGCCTCATGGATCCCGGCGTCAGATCTTCACCAAATTTTTATGGAACCAACTTGGATATACCTACTTATAAACAGAAAAATAATTTTCCAAATCGTCGTGTAAATGACGGAGTTCTGAGGTAACAAACATAAAAAATAAAATAAAAAAAATTACAAACGCATTGAGAACCCCCTTCTTTTTTGAAGTCGGTTAATGAGAGTGTAACTACGTTTGTAGGGAGAACCGAGCTTACCGGGGACTCTTAAATCTTATTCTATCCTATCCTATCTTATCCTGTGATTATCTTGCTCAGTTCGCATGCACATACAATCAGTGTGTTGACACACATATTTGATTGATTGACTTTATTCATACTAGTACTAATATACTAATACTAATATACTAATTAATATTATAAATGGGAAAGTGTGTCTGTCCGTCTGTCTGTCTGTCTGTTACCTCTTCACTCTTAAACCGCTGAACCGATTTAGATGAAATTTGATACGGAGATAGTTTGAGTCCCGGGGAAGGACATATACTACTTTTTATCCCGGAAAAATACTTTTATCCGCGATAAAGGAATTCAAGGCGGACGAAGTCGCGGGCAGAAGCTAGTGGCTTGTATATATATTTGTTTATTTCAGCACATTCACAATCCGTCAACCTGGTGACAGAGGACCTTGTAGCCGGACACCGGCCAGACGGCAAAATGTCCACAGTGAGGCGGTTCTTCTGCTTGTTTGTCACATTCGACCTGCTCTTCACGAGTCTGATGTGGCTCATATGTGTTATGGTAAGTCTTAACGGACGATTAAAACAAAGGGTATCTACAGTACGATTACTTTGAGTTTACCACTGACATATGCTTTTATTCCATTGGATATTCGATTTTAACACTAATGTAAAAGAGTTTATGTTACGTACACACTCTCTAAACGTCGTTTGTTTGTAATAGAAACTCTTTTGTATTAGTGTTAAAGTCGAATATCCAATGGAATAAATGCATATGTCAGTGGTAAACTCAAAGTAATCGTAGTGTAATTGCCATTTACAACGCCATCTCTGTAGAAGAATTAATATTTGCAGCCATTCAAATTTGATAGTGTGACATGGATTAGATAGGGTTGTTGACGTCTGACATCTCATCAAGGAACAAGCGAGACACAGGACTGCAAAAAAATTTAATTTCCGAACGGTGTAAAATATCTTATCTGTTTAAAAGTAGTTTAATAGTCTCTGTTTTTTAAATATTATAATTAGTAATAGCCTGGGAGTTTTTCTTTGCAGCGTTTCTTTTCTCCTCAGTACGCCTCATTTATGAAATGCTGCTTGGTAAACTATTAGAATAAAATAATTAAGCCCTTTCTGGCACATGTGTAACTGTCTTTACAGCTTAGGCTTATCTGGCATGTATGTACACCTTTATTTGTGTTTTTTCAAAAAAATGGGTAGTTTGCACAAATTGTAACTTTGACAGATAGAAATACATCTTTTCTCAGTCCACCCGTGACCATGGAAAGCTGGAAAGCTTCCGAAACGTCGGGAACTAAAATGAAATAATATACGCGATATGATCCGTTAAATTGTTTTATTTCAGAAAGCTTTTATTTTTTTCACTTTCGGTTACATGTATGGAGTGCCCGCCTTAGAAATATTTTTTGTTTTTTAACTGTCAAACTAAGGAGCGGCTTATACAAGACACCTTTACTCCAAATTTCATCAATACATATCCATGTAGTTTTTGAGTAAAATCCCTGTGACATACGGACGGACTCTGCCATTTTGGCTACGGAACCCTAAAAATGGGCCTTAAAGTTTCATCAAACAAGAATGGTTATAGGATACTTTTTACCCGAAAACGCTGAGCAAAAATGTTTTTAATATTTTCTTCTGTTTCCGCGATTATTACTCATTTAAATAAAACAATTTAACGGATTATATCGCTTTTCAGCTTCCGAAACGTCGGAAACTCAAATGAGATAATATACGCGATATAATCCGTTAAATTGTTTTATTAAAAAAAAATGTTTTTATTTAAAAAAGATATTTCAAGGTCACAAGGTGTATCGAAAAAACGGAACCCTTATAGGATCACTCGTTTGTCTGTCCGTCCGTCTGTCACAGCCAGTTTGCTCCGAAAATACTGGACCGATTGATTTGAAATTAGGCACACATATGTAAGGCGGTGACCCAAAGACGGTCATGAAAATAAATGAATTTGAAACATAGGGGCCACTTTTACCCCTTGGGGGGTAAATTAGAAATTATTGAAAAAAAGTTTTGCAAACTATATAGTGTGACATATCAAATGAAAGGAGTCATTGTGAGAATGTCAAATATATATATATTTATAGTTTTAAAATAAATAGTTATGAAGTTAGTTAAGAAAATACACGAAAATTTACCATTCCAACCCCCTTATCTCCGAAATTACTAGGCCTAAAATTTTGAAAAATACGGTAAATAGTTCTTTACTCATAGTTTACAGGAAAACCTATAAGAAGTCTATGGTATTTAAAGTAATATAGTATTTTTCAAAAATGATTTCGGTTGCGTTAAGTTTGCAGCTAATTTGTATTCGACGCCATAGACACCAGGTGCAAACTAAACTTAACCGGCCACTTAAATTGGGTTAAGTAAAAGTTTTTTTTTAATACAGTCGTGCGGAACCCTTTATGCGCGAGTCCGAACTGACACAAAAAAGCGAACATTGTAAATAAATAAAAAAATAACACACGGACGATCTTACACAAATCAACCTAGTCCCAAACTAAGCAAAGCTTGTACTATGGGTACTAGGCGACGATATACATAATATATAGATAAATTATAATACTTAAATACATAGAAAACAGACATTCGTGCTCATCACACAAACACTTGCCCTGGCCGGGATTCGAACCCGGGACCGCCAGCTTCGTAGGCCGTTGTGCAACCCACTGAGCCAAACCCATTGTTCAAACGAAATTGTGATTCTGATTGTTTTTTATTGTTTTTGTTTCAGATGAAAGGCGAGACTTTAGAACAGATATTTAATAGGGAAATAGTAAACTACAGTTTAAAGATATCTCTATTCGACATAGTGCTAGTAGCAATCTGTCGGTTTCTGATGTTGCTGTTATTTTATGGTGTACTGTATATAAATAATTGGAGTGTTATAGCGGTAAGTACATAATTAAATTTTATATTTTACTAGAATGCGCCCGCAACTTCGTTCGCGGAGGAGAAGAATTCATAACCCCTCTTTTTTCTTCAGTGTAGTCGGTTTAAAAGAATCCTATAACCATCTGGAGATACCCAGCTACCCGTGTACCAAAAATAGTTACAATCCGTTTAGCCGATTTAACGAGTAATAAAGGTGTAAAAATTAAATGTATGTACATTGAAGATGTGCCTTATGACATTTAGTGCCCTTTTAGTACGATACGTTTTCTTTTGTGCAATAAAGATTAAAGAAATAAATACATATTTTCAAAAATATAAGCGCAGCGGACTATTTAAAGGTCACTGAGTGGAAAAACATTTTTTGACTTTTTGTATGTTTGTATGTGTGTTTGTGGCATATTTGAACTATTTTTGGTACACGGGTGACTAGACATCCACATATGGTTATAGGATACTTTTTACTCCAAATCAAATCCATAAAATATATTTTTCGCTTCAGTGACCTTCAAATAGTCCCTTACAATAGTTTTTTTTAATATTTCTATGTATAGACATTTGATTTTTACAACTTTATAATAGTAGGTACTAGCTTCTGCTCGCGACTTCGTCCGCCTTAAATTCGTTTATCGCGGATAAGGGTATTTTTCCGGGATAAAAAGTAGCCTATGCCCCAGGACTCAAACTATCTCTATACCAAATTTCATCCAAATCGGTTCAGCGGTTTAAGCGTGAAGAGGTAACAGACAGACAGACACACTTTCACATTTATAATATTACATAGTATAGAGTATGGATAGATTATTGTATTTTATAGTCATATCAGATTATCGGACGTATTATTATTACAGACTGTGAGCGTTTAGCAGAGAATTCCGTCTCTGGCGTCATGGTCGAATGTTCTTGATCCCATAGCATCCCCATTAACATTTGATCGCTCAGTCGGCCAATCACGTCATAATAAATTCGTGCCACCGACGCCGGCGTTGACATATGCCGACCAAATTTCATGGTTCAAAAACTCTCTCATGGTTCAAAAACTCTTATACTCGTAATATCAATACCTCGTTCTGCAATCGCTATTAAATTTTTGAAGGTTCATTTAATTTTATTGCTGCGGCGTCTGAATCACGTCCTATTACTTCGCTGCTCAAAAAGTTAACGGGTTAGGGTCGTAAGCACTAGATTGCAGAATGGCCAAGTAAACAAAAAGTCTAATTTGCATGAGGTTTTAGTTGTAAAATGCCCAAGCGTGTAAAATGTTATAATATTAAAATGACTGTGTATAAAATTCTTCGTCTTGTTTGCAAAACGACTGAATAAGCAAAATATCCTGATAGCAAATTGACTAAGTAGCAGAGCGTACTGATAGTAAAGTGAAAACTAAGCATATGGCCGAATATTTATAAAATCTTATTTGCAAAACGGTTGTTGTATAGTTGGCAAAAACTAGGCTTTAAATTGATGTACGGTAATAATATAAAAAATATCGTTATTTTATTTTATTTGTAAAAAACCTACTAATAGAACTTATTAACCAACCAAGTATAATATGTCATTTTACAATTATGGCATAATTAAATCTGGTCCTAAATCAATCAGTCACTATGCAACTAAAACATTCTGTTATAATTGACGATCGTGCCTGTAGCATTTGACGACACGTTTGGTTGCACAACGGCTTACGAAGCTGGCGGTCCCGGGTTCGAATCCCGGCCAGGGCAAGTGTTTGTATGATGAGCACGAATGTTTGTTCCTGGGTCTTGGATGTTTTCTATGTATTTAAGTATTATAATTTATCTACATATTATGTATATCGTCGCCTGGTACCCATAGTACAGTCAAAGAATTTAACTTATATACCATTTCGTACCTTGTCACAGTCAAAATCAATATGAAAGCCGATAGAGATTCCATATCAATGTCACTATGACAAGGTACGAAAGGGTACACAAATTAAATTCCTTGACCGTACAAGCTTTGCTTAGTTTGGGACTAGGTCGATTTGTGTAAGATTGTCCCTGTTTATTTATTTATTTATATATTAAAGAAGTGAGCCACGATAATCGTAACATTTTCATATATTAAAATTGCATCGCAACAGTATGTCATTATACCAAATCTTTACGCTCATTGTGTCTTATTTATTCAAAATATGCTACAGGATACCGAGAGAGCGGTTGAAACGCCTGTAAAAATATCCAAATATGTTCTAATATAAATCGTCTCTGGTTCGTCCATCTGTTTATTATTTATTGTTTGTTTCAGCTCACAACGTCCGGAACGTGTGCCTTCTTAATAGCAAAAGTTTTTGTATTCGACGTGAGTACCACTTTATATTGTATTGCAAAACGATAACTCAAATGGTCGAAAAAGCCAGTAGTCTACGGTATCAACTCGACTAAAAATCATCGGATCGTTGCGTTAAGGTGCGTCCACATTTGTATCATTTGCCCGATCAGATCTTCGTCCCGTGGCATGATCGCGTGTCACGATCACGCGTTTGGACGTTGCGCCGATCCGATCGCTCGAAATCCATGTTGATACGCGTATCACACACTTAGATCGGAGAAGCGCGGCGTAATCCAAGCAGCGCGATACGCAGTCATGCCACGCCACGGTGATCGGATACGAGCAAATGATTCAAGTGTGGACGCACCTTTATGTGATCGGTCAAATAAGCAACTCGTGAGAAAATCATTATGTCTACTGGTATATTATCAACTGGTCATGAATGCAAGTGATCTTGATAGCTGATCGCCTATAAAGTAATTCGTCTTAAAATGTATGTGGCTTAAATAGCAGCTTGCCTAGGAAGCAACTCTTCTTAAATCCAATAAGCTGTTCCCCACCCACCCATAACACAAGCCTACTTGAGCTTAATCTAGGACTAGATCGATTTGTGTAACATTATCTGATATTTATTTATTTATTGCTAAATTGAGAAAAGAGCTTTAGAACTGTTTTATGTTTAAAAATAAATGATGCAGTCAAACTGAATTTAGCTGTCAATAAAATGTTTAAAGAGTTGCTTTACAGTCGGAATGCTTTTTCACTTAATTGCGAATTGGTCTAGGTGATCCTAAGACTTAGCGAAACAGACCGGTTTAATCTCGGACAATCTACTATTCTGTTCAGTTGATTTTAGACAAGCTGCTTTGTTGACCGATTACAAAATGAGACTATATTCGAATTTGCTAAGATGATTTTTAGGCGAGTTTATGCTGTAGTCTAATGGAAATCGAAAAACATTTCATCGAGTACTTCATTTCAGCGTGGTGCCATTTAGTAATATACTCATTCAGACAGTGGGGGCGGGTATGAAGAGTGCGCGCGGCGGAGCACGATGACTCTGCCGCGCGCACACTTTTTACCCGCCCCCGCTGTCCGCGATTGCGTGTCCTCCTCCTCTATTTTCTAAATCGTTTGTCCAAACATATGTTATGTGATGAAATTACAAATATATAGCTTAATAAATACTTTTAACGAAAATTGTTTTTATCATGATCGGATATACCATTTTATCATCTGTAGTGCATTTTTTTTGTATGGAAGGCTGCGGAACCCTACACTGAGCATGGCCCGACATGCTTTTGGCCGGTTTTATATCTTAAAGGTTAAAACTTAATTAAATTAGTAAAGAAAATACTAAATGTACTTAATACTTAAAACTTTCACCTTTTTATTTATTCATATTTCACCTTTTCAGCCTCAATTTGATATTTCTACGTTTGTACAGTAATTATGAAAAAGAAAATAGATTGCTTCTTCTCTATTTTGTACACTTCTACATGCAAGGACGGCATGTTTTTTTTTTGCCATAGTTAACAGTTAATATATCATATTTGTCTGTTCAACAGTGGCCCGACGCGGCGCAGCCGGTGTTTCAAGTATTCCTTATACTGGCTTCCTTCACGCTGTCCTGGGGTGAAGCCTGGTTCCTGGACTTCAGGGTCCTGCCCCAGGAACTACAGGCGAAACAGATTATAGAGGCTATAGGTAAATATCATAATTGCAAAAAAACTTGAACCTCGCTACGCTCTTGTTCCTGATATTGACAAGCCAAGCAGATCATAGAAGCTATAGGTAAAAATCATCACTACATAAATAATATCCTGAAACCCTCGCTACGCTCGAATTTCCAAATGTTCCTCATATTGACTTCCTTCACGCTGTCCTATGGTGACTGGTTCCTGGATTTCAAAGTCCTGGAACTACGAGCCAAGCTGACCAGAGGCTATAGGTAAATATCATCATTACATAAAAAAATATCGTGAAACCCTCGCTACGCTCGAATTTCCAATTGTTCCTCATATTGGCTTCCTTCACGCTGTCTTGGGGTGAAGCCTGGTTCTTGAAATTCAGGCTTCTGTCCCAGGAACTACAGGGCAAGCAGATCATGGAGGCTATAGGTAAATATCATCATTAAACAAGATTAAAAAAGATCTTGACACCCTCGCTGCGCTCTCAACTCCAAGTGATCCTCATATTGGCTTCCTTCACGCTGTCCTGGGTGGGGTAAACAGGGGCGGATCGTGAATTTGTGGGGCCCTGGGCTAATACTGCTTAATAAGTAAGTGGGCCCACTTAATTGATTGAAATACTTGATTGTTTTTTTTAGTTCAATTGTCTTCAATGGCGGCTGGGGGCCCTTTGTATTCTGGGGCCCTGGGCTGCAACCCAAATAGCATTTAAGTAGATCCGCCTCTGAGGGTAAAGCCTGGTTTCGGGACTTCAGAGTCTTGTCCCAGGAGCTACAGGCGAAGCAGATTATAGAGGCTTTAGGCAGTGGCGGGCACAGGGGTTTTGTCCAGGGCAGGCAGTTTTTCTGTGCGTATATGGAGCCATGGTCGTTAAGGGCTTCAGGGTAGGCAGTTTCTCTGTGCCTGTATGGAGCCATGGTCGTTCAGGGCTGGCAGTGCCTTTGTGCCTATATGGACCGCATGCCACGGGTCACAAGTATATGGATGAGTGAGGAGTATACAAGCATTTTCTTATTTTGGCCGTTAAAAAGTGCGTTTTAGTGTATAAGTTCTCTTGGATTTTCCTTTAATTATACCCTAATTATCTTTTGGACAAAGAAATGTAATTTTGCGTCGCCATATCTAAAATGGATGAAACTTTTTTTCTTTATTTTACCGTATTAGGCTCAGTTTGATTTTTCTAAACAGTAATTATCTACACTCTTATAAAGTTGTAAAAATAAATGTCTGTACATTAAAGATATTTTCAAAAAGAATATTAAAGCTGACTATTGGAGGTCACTGTCGAAATATATATATTTTGGATTTTTTGTATGTTTGTATGTGTCGTTGAGGCTTCATCACACCAAATCGGTGGTACACGGGTAGCTGGGTATCTCCGGATGGTTATAGGATACTTTTTACCCGACTAGGCTCAAGAAAAAAAGAGGGGTTATGACTTTTTCTCCTCCGCGATCGAATGCATTGCGTCTTCTCTATTGAACCGCGTAACTCTGTCGTGCGTTAAATATTAGGTACCCATCTCTTGCTAATCCATACGGTGTGAGAGAGACAAGAGTAGCAACGTAATCAAGGTAACGTGTACCGCCACTCGCCCATCCCCCGTGCGATTGCTCAAGCTGCTGCTTAAAGAAATAAATACGTCTCGGCTGAATAATGGTTTTCAATGTTAAAAGTGATCATCCAGCAGGTCACCACAGCCAGACGTCAGAACGGACGCCGCTGCTGTCACAGAAGCCTGTGGGCGTGGCGTCGACTGTGGGCGAGTCCACTGCGCACTGGTTCTCGCCGGTGGAGTCGCCCGCCGGCACCCCCCCGCCCCGGCATCAACCAGGTCATCCTGACGCAGGACCAGGTGAGTCGATGTCAACTTTATCATCAAGGAGCGGAACTATGGTGCCAGTGACGTCATTATGACGCAAAGTCGCATGTACTCGTACAATACAATACAGATGTACTGAATAATCGTATTCGTCTTGCTACTTCATTCACACTCAGTACCCTTAAGACAACGTACGGAACGGTCGCATTGCGAGACGAAGTATCGATATAGAGTGATTAATACCACAGGATTTATACCTATAAAAAATATATTATGTTAGTAACATAATATATTTTGTATACAAACTTCATGCTAGTATTACTAATCTATGACTAAAATATCCTCGGTAACTAGTTTGATCTTTGTTTACCTAACGAATTCTTTATATGATTGTATCGTGGTGGTTTTAACATCTCAGTGTGATATACTTCAAACTGGTGGTTTGACATTTGACATTGATGAATAAAGTACTCAATTTATTTGATACAAACACGTCACTTAATAATACAATAATTCATGGACTCATCGGCACCATTCGGAAGTAGTCGTTTGTGCCGAGTTTTCACGATGAGAAAGGATCATTCACTACATCTGTACACGATCGGGGGGTTAGTGCCTAGCGAAATTTTGACAATTGGTATCCGAATCAACTGTCATAGCCCATACAAAAGCATGACACTTGATTCTGATTCCGAGCGTCGAATGCGTTAAAGGTCCTGGGTTCAAATCCCGGTAAGGGCAAATATTCGTGCGATAAACATAAATATTTGTTCCTGAGTCTAACATCCAAGACCCAGGAACAAATATTTATGTTTCTCTGTATATAAGTAAATATATCTATTAAATATGTCGTCGTTTAGTATATAACACAAGCCTTATTGAGCTCACCATGGGACTAGTTCGATTTTTGTAAAATTTTCCCGTAATATTTATTTATTTATTATTTAATACAACAGTTCTTTATTGCACATCAACAACAGAAGCGGTACAATAAAGCCTTAACATGAAATAAGGTAGACAATAGGCGGTCTTATCGCTAAAGAGCGATATTTTCAAATTACAAAGAATAGCTAGGAATTAGTTGGCGGTCTCGAGCTCGAGAGCCGGTGAGTCGATATCATTTCTTAAAAAACGATATTTATGCATTGCAGTAGGAATTTTTTTTGTGTGTAGTTGCGGCTGCGGAACCATACACTGAGCATGGCCCGACATGCTCTTGGCCGCTTTTTATTTATTGAGAGCGTTTATAGAAATTGGAACATTTCCGTGCTGTACGTGTTTACCTCGCCGCTCAAAATGCATGAACAATTCGTTCGGTAATGTCACGGCTTGCCATCTTGGAGTAGTTAAAACAGTACAAAGTTGAAATACAGCATTGAATATTGCTATTACGCTTTAACCTTGTTGATTAAAGTAGGAGGAATTAATAAGAGCTTCGGCTTCTCATAAAAGGGGCCTTAATGAGCCAATTGAGGACACGCGCAGATCGGATGCAGATCTTGAATCAGCTAGCTAAAGGCAACATCATACCAACCAAAATATAACACATACAAACACAACGTCGGCCAAATTCGCAAACCCCGTAACGCCATCGGATCAAATTTTACAGGAGGCACAAAAAACTAAACTATAACAATATGGCGGTCGGTTATTGCGAGGTTTTCTACTTCGGTTTTTAAACTTAAACGGGGTTTTCCTAGCATTTAAGAGTTTTGCCATTATATGCGTTCAGACTTGAACTGTCTAAAAGTACCAAAACATTAATTTGAAAAAAAAAATGAGTTATGAGCATTGCGACTTTAGCCGACGATGTATAGTATCGGTAGCGGTAAGTTCTTTGAAATTCGTTGAAACGAAGGACCATTCAAACAAGAGGACTGACCATCCTCATACAAAAAGCCGTTCCCCAATATGTACAACGCCATCTATATATAAGAATTATTATTTACAATTATTCAATTTTGCAAGCGTGACACAGTATTTAAATGTTATGATTTATTTTTTACTATAAGGTGCCTGCAACTTCGTTCGCGGAGGAGAAAAAGTCATAACCCTCCTTATTTTCGTCAGCGTAGCCGGGTAAAAAGTATCCTATAACCATCTGGAGATACCCAGCTACCCGTGCGCCAAAAATAGTTGAAATCGGTTTACCGATTTTGCGTGATGAAGCCACAACGACATATATAAACATACAAAATGTCCAAAAAATATATTTTTAATTTTAGTGTACTCCAAATAGTCCTTAACAATCATTTTTATGAAAATATCTTCAATGTACAGACATTTCATTTTTACAACTTTATAATAGTATAGATAGATAATTCGTTTAATGTTTAGTTTTGAAGCGCCTTCTACTTTTTGCCAGATTAAGTATTTGTTTGCGATCGGAACACTACCCAAAGTATGGCAACCGTCAGTCCTCTTGTTTTAATGGTTGAAACCATAAAAAAACTCCCAAGACATATAGAAAAAAAACCGGCCAAGGGCATGCCGGACCATGCTCTGTGTAGGGTTTCGAAACAGGTCATACAAAAAATGCACTACAGATGAAAAAAGTACGATATGAAAAACGGCATTAGCAAAAAAACGTATCTACACGGCTTTTACGTAATTTTGCTGTAAAGCGCAGTTTTTCGGCAATAACTCAAAAAGAGTATACCCGATCATGTTGAAAATAATTTTCGTTAAAAGTATTCATTAAGTTTTCTTTGTAATTATTTTTTCATATATTTGGACGTAAGGTTTAGAAAATAGAGAGGGGGAGGGGGTACAATTTATGCTACATTCAGAGCGATTATTTCCGCAAACATTGTCTAAATAAAAAAATATTTATTTATTTATTTATAAATATATTTACACAGCATTACAGTACAATACATATATAGAAACCTTAAAATGTTTTAAAATATCTGTCGAAATATGTACCATACATTGATGTTTGCTACGGAACATGAATAATTACTTTTATTATTTATTAATATTATCTATATTTTCAGTGTTCTCCATAATAATATATACACTTTCCCATTCGTCCAAACCACTTGGAAACTATCTCCGACCACTCTTCATTAGAAACCTCACAAAATTAGGTAAATTTTCCGCAACTTGAAACTTTCGTAAATTGTATATTACTATTGTCGCTAATACCTCCGACCACTCTTCTATAGAAACCTCACAAATTTCATAGTTATTTATAAATTAGGTAAATTTTCCGCAAGTTGAAACTTTCGTAATTCAGGAATAATGAGCGGGAGTGATACGAGTGATGGGGAAGGTCACTGAATAACTTATATTATGGGGCCAACCAGAGATAAGCAAAATGTAATCGATTAACAATTAAGATTAACCTACTTAGTCGCCATTAACGATTAAAAATGACGATTAATTAATCTTAATCAAACGAGTTCCGATTAATTTAATCTGATTAAATTAATCCTAGATTAATATCCAGCGATTATTTTTTTAATCGATTAATTAATTAAATTAATTTTCTCTCGATTAATATTAGGAATAAATGACATATTTTTTGTATGTTTAAGTCTCGAGTTACGTAGACGTAGAACTGCACTATAAACCCCACCTTGTATTACTGAAACAAGTTTATGTCACACAGCAGCACACTAAAATGATTTTTCAAGTGTTACACATGACAAGACATATTGCATTTAAATAAAACAATTTAACGAATTGTAATGATCTCATTTGAGTTACCGACGTTTCCGAAGCTTTTCAGCTTTCCATGGTCACGGGTTGACTGAGAAAAGATATATTTTTCTCTGTCAAAGTTACAATTTGTGCATACTACCTACCCACTTTGAAAAAACCAATAAAGGTGTACATACTTGCCAGATGGGCCTAATCTGTCAAGACAGCTACAGATGTGCCAGAAGAGCTTAATTATTTTATTTTAATAATTTACCCAGCAGCATTTCACAAATGACGCGTACAGAGGAGAAAAGTAACGCTGCAAAGAAAAACTCCCAGGCTACCTCATTACTAATTATAATATTATAAAAACAAAGACTATTAAACTACTTTTTACCAGATAATATATTTTTACACCGTTCGAAAATTAAGGTTTTGCAGTCCTGTGGCTTGCTTGTTCCTTGATGAGATGTATTACAGGATCCCAAGCTGGTGGTGGCGACAACCCATCTTCTCTATTGAAATTAGGATGCTTTTTAATCTCAATAGCCTCGCGTAGCATCCTGGAAGTAGTTATTTCTTATGCAAGGCTGCAAAGGCTGTTATTTGATGCGAGTGCTTCAATTGAAAGCCGACCAAGCGTAGGAAGCTAAGATTCAAATATGGATTCCTGAGCGTAGCGAGGCTTTGAAGGCACGAGAAGCCAAATAATTTTTCACCTCCCTAAAGCGAGGAAATGTGTGATGTACCTAATAAAACTATGAAATATGTATATTAAAAAACAAACAATTTTTTTTTCATTTAAATCTAATAATAGTTATAACATGCCAAACAAAGAAACATATTAGCTACATTATGGCAGAGATCAGTAAATAAGCCATACTGGTCGAGTATGAGATACTGGACGGACCGAGTCGTAGGCAACATAATATGATGCCAGAATGGAATGGCATTTATGGTCGAAGCGTGTATAGTGATTTTTCTCAAAAATTTAACTTAAAATTATTTCAGAATAATATACTAAGCCCACCTTCATTCGCAAATATTTTTGTAACATGCACTTTGCGTTTAGTTATTTTCACGCACTTGTCATAGTAATTGATTTATGTAAACTATATTTTTTTTATTTCACAAATAATATTCATATAATAACTGATACTTTAAAAAAAAATACAATCCTAAAATACTAACATTAATTTCGACTTGTTTCTGCTAGTTTACACGGTTTAATTATGAATAAAACGCAGCTTAGAAACTATATCCGGGCAAACGTCAGTGGCTCATTGTTTTTCTTTAACCGTGTTTTTTTTAATCTGCCAAGACTCTCTTTAAAAAAAAAACTCGTTAAAAAATGCAGTCTTACTTAGTAATAAAAACAATTAGTCGTGTGTATATTAAAAAATAAATTATCCATTTTTAAATAATGTCATTTTTATCGTACATAAAATAACGTTTAAAAGATGATTAATTAACTTTTTGAATTCATATACGACCTCATCGCACTCTCATTTTAAGTCTTCGCACAGGTCGGTTTTGAGAAAAAATATAAATTCGAACTTCAAATGACTTTTGCACGCGTGCTAACTGGCAAAATTGATTTTCCCACGCAGATTTGGCGCTTTAAAAGCGAGTGAGGTGAAAAATATCTTTTCTCTTTGGCAAGTTTGATAATCCTTCTATCCTTGTTACTAACACAAAATATGGACTGACACTCTGAAATAAATGGTTTTTATTTTTTTTATTTATAGTCGGAAATAAAAGCGTGTCACGGAAATTAAATTTTTGACAGTTTTTTTAAAATATATATATAAGAACTTTGCGACATCGTCTCTTAGCCCGAATTTAATTGTGATAACATAATCCTGTCACTTTAATCTTCTCCACGTGAAGGATGTAGTACATTCGATAATTACCAAGTTATCATTAGATTATTTAGATTTTGTTAGTTTGCAATCTGAAAAACACGAGGTATGTTGAGACAGCGCAGCGCTACGTCACTTAAGGCCGCGCTCGAGCATAAGTACTTGTGTTTGCGACCTTGTCAACAGGTGAAAACTCAGTCCGTTGCCACGCGCTCCCTAGGGCAACGCCATGTGTCGTCATACTGATAGCGGAATGAAAAATACATCCACTAAATTTACTTGAAGGTTATAACGAGGCGCATTACGACTCGTTGCTTACGAACTGTCTGACTATGCGCAGCTTTCTAAAATTATTCTTCTGACAGCAAATTTAAAATTATTTTAAAATTCCACACTCGAACACACGCTTGAAATGCATTCAATTCTGAACTTCGGACCTGATCAGACGTTGGTCTAAGTCTCTTACTCTTGAACAATGTTTTAAAATCCTCAAGCCTAAGAATAAGTCCTTATTCCTGAAACCTGACTACTTTGAGTGATTATTATTTGAACACGTAATATAAACTTTAATTTGAATCTACGAGTAAAAAGACGGTTCAACAGTATGTGAACCGTCGTTGACGACAGGTGTTTATAATAATAGGCACGGAAACGTGAGTTCATATATATTTTGTAATTTTGTAATTAATTGCTAACTGTTTAAAAATGTAAACAGACTATGTAGCTAAGGACTGTCTGTTTTGTCCACTGGTGCTTTTCTTTTCCTTTATTCATTACATCCATAAATATCCTGACCCTGGCCTCCTGCTTATTCCAGCTCCCGTGGCAAGGTGTCAAACAAGTTCGTTCGCTGAGGTAAAGGCATAACCCTCTTATTGCTCCAGCGCAGTCGGGTAAAAAGTATCCTATACCCATCCTCAGATGTTAAGCTATCCTTGTACCAAAAATGGTTAAAATTTGTCGAATCGTTTCGACTTGATGGGACCGCAAAGATATTCCAATTGTCATCAACTTTTTATGAGATTTTTTGATCGCACTGATCCGATTTTTCTTGGGTTCATGAATTCTGCAAGGCAACTAAAGTTTATAATTTATAACTTAAAGGTCAGGATGTCAAACAGAAAGCAGAGAATTGAGAAGAATGGAGATTGCTCCAATTCTCCACCGACAAGAACTTAGCTCTTCTATACTATTATACCTAAAGTTGTTAAATGAAATGTCTGTACATTGAAGATATTTTCAAAAAAACTATTGTAACGGACTATTTGGAGGTCACTAAATAGAAAATGTGTCGTTGCGGCTTCATCACGCCAAATCGGCTAAACGCATTTCAATTATTTTTGGTACACGGGTAGCTATGTATCTCCAGATGGTTATAGGATACGTTTTACCCGACTAGGCTGAAGAAAAAAAGACGGTTATGATTCTTTTCTCCTCCGCGGACGAAGTTGCACCTTCTAGTCCTTAATAAAAAAGACGAAATTCGAAATTTAGAGGAACATACGATAAGAGATTTGAATGAGAAAGAGTAGACATATGTCTGTATGTTTTGCTTTTTTTTCAAATTCCTTTTATTTAGAGACTTTATGACGGAATTATCTCAAATTTTAATGATATACAAATACAACTAATCAAAAAACGGAAAACATGGTAGCCGTATTTATCCTATGTAAAAAAACAATTTATCTCGTAACAGTCGAGAGCGTAAAAGTGCTACCATCCTCCCCTCATAAAAGTGAAAAGTTGCTCATACTACGGGGTGACATGGCGATAAAAAACGAGTCCAGTGTGATTTAAGCCTTATTACTTCCACTTCTGTACCTAGATCCGTTAAACATTTATAATACTCCCCATTGCACACGCCGCTTATCTGATTCATTGAGCTGAAGTCAGTAGAGTACGCGACGCGACGCTGGTAACATGTGTCAGAACAATACTCGCTTAAATCTAGTAAAAAATAAAATTTAAAAAGAAACTACATACTCATCATTCGTGCGTGCAAATATATCTTATCTGTGACGGATATTTTGAGGTTATCTATTTACTGGAGTGCGTTAAAAGATTAATTTGTATGATTATAAAACTTAGTCTGTATTGAGTTATGCTTTTGCGATTCTGTCATATTACAATCATAGTAGCAAAGGTTAACTTAACACAACGGCTGTGTAAACAATAATATACCTCTAATTTTGTTTGCTTGGTTTTGGCTATCTTATTATCAGTTTTAATGTTTTTATAAACTACATACTTTGACCGCTTTTTACAATATAAAACAATGTGCTACTTAAAAATTGACTAGATTTTAATAGTTATTTTCATTGACGATGAAATAGGGATGTTGACTGTACTCTAATGAAAAAATATTGATGCGAATTGGTAGTTTCTGTGATAAAAGCTTTTTTTTTTAAAAACTTCGGATACGAAATACCTTACGGATGATAAAACAAGCTACACCTTGTTATATCATCCTTTAAAGTTGGATGGGAAAGTCCATTTTTAAAGTAAGATAATGTTAATAACTAATAATACCATTATTAGTTTGTAATCAAATAACCCATGAAATGTATAGTAAGTTTTGTTATGAAACCGTTTCGATGAACGCAACTTTTAACATAGCTGTAGAACAAAGTTCTTAATTTGCCAATACAAGGTAGGAACGAGTGACGTCACACGTTCCTAGGCTTTAGTATGGAGCGTTTTTTAGGAAAGCCCAAAAATGTGATTTTAAAATGGTTGTATCTCGGGGAGTTTTTATGAAATTGAAGTGGTTTTTTCATCAATATTTATATTATTGAAAGGTCGTTCTATAATATACCTCAGAAAAAAGTTTGTAATATCCCTTTACTAGACAATATCGTTGATTTTTTTTTTGGGTCATTAAACTTTAATAAAAGTCGTGTAAAGAACACTACTTCATAAACGATTTATCTATTCAAAACATAGCTCCGGCAAAGTTATATATATTATATAAATTTACAAGCAAATATAGAGGTTATAATAAAGTTTACACCAATGTATGTTTACAATCAAATCTAGAAAAAGAATTAAACCACGCGATAAGTGACCTACTTAAATCTAAAGCAACAAGTTCATTGGCATTTTAACGGAAGACCTTGGTGCATCGAAAAAAAGGCGCGCGAATTCAAAATGGCGTCGTCCTCATCAGCTGTTGGCACCGTAGATCAGAAAGTTATAGACGAAACAATCTCGGAACTCGAAAATGTAGAGAATGTTGAAGAATTTGAGAAGAAACTGGAGAATTCTAGTAAATTCGGATTTTCTATCGCGAGTTGGATGAAGATTCTGTTTAACAGAGCACCCGAAGAGGATTTTAAGGCGGAATGGTTGACTGTAAGTGATTTGGGTGTTTTTTAACGTTTATTTTTTAAATATGGGTATTATTAATATTATCATTCTGAACTGTCCCACTGCTCAAGGGCAAAGGTCTCCCTCTTTTTCTTTCATTCGTCCCTATTTAAGAGTCCCCGTCCCCAGTAAGCTCGCCCGAATTTCCCCTTCCCATAGAAACGGAGTTTCGTTCTTATTTTAAAACTACGTGCTGGATTGTAACGAAACTTTGCATACACAATGACATGAGGTATATCTAGGCCAGAAACTAGTTTATATGGCTGGAGTTTATAAAACAAACGAAATACAGGCAAAACAAGTTTTGTATGAAAAACTTAAATTCGCTGTTTTCTTTTTACTATTGTATCTGAAGCTACATAAACTAATTACAGGATTGCATATACCTAAGCTTATTCTAAGTACAAAGTTTCAGAGCAAAGTAGCTAGTCGTTTGAAAATGAGAGCGTAACTACGTTTGTATGGAGAACCGAGCTTACTGGGGACTCTTAAGGCAGCAACGGACCAATCCCTCCGGAGCGTGTCCATGTCATCCCGCCATCTCCGTCGTGGTCTACCGCGACGCCGAACCCTATTGGGTGGGATCCAGTCAGTGGTAATCTTGGCCCACAGTCAGTTCGGCATGCGGCAAACGTGTCCAGCCCAGTCCCACTTCAGCTTAGCGGCTGTCAGGGCTACGTCGGCAATATGGGTTTCGGGACGTAAGATATTTCTAATGCGATCTGTTAATTTGACTCCCAAAATACTACGCTCCATTGCCCTCTGGCAAACCGTGAGGGAATATTTCTGAGCATTAGTCAGAGTCTGGGCACCATAGGTGAGGATCGGACGAATGCGCATGTCCATGAGTTTTCGTTTCAAAGTAATGGGGCGTTCTCCCTTCATGAATTCTTTCATGGACCAATAGCTCTTCCAAGCATTATGGGTACGCCTTGCGACCTCCTTGTCCTGCCGTGTCTGGAAAGAGACTATTTGGCCCAAGTATACTCCTGGACATATTCAATTCTTCCGCCGTCGACTTCTATATTTAGTGCTGTTTGTCATGAGCTTGGTCTTTGACATGTTCATATGCAATCCAATCTCAAGGCTTGCCATGCTCGGCTGTATGTGTATAAATATGTCATAAATAAATTTAAAATGTATAGTATACGCTAAAATTGAAAAGAAAAAAAATGACCGTTAGTTTTCGAAAATGGAAAGATGAAGGATTTGTAGGGACACTTTACTCTCTGTACGAATCCCCCACACTTTCCCTAGTGAAAAAAAAACATACACAACAAAGCACGCTCCTGGAAACGACTTTCGAACTGTATGTCGATGTAGTTATGAAATCATTACAGTACAGATCCGGGCCGCCATGACACCTTGGTAAACATTCCTGGCTCAGTGGTTGCACATGAAACAACAACTCGTGTTTTAAGACATCTCATTATGTATCAGTTGCATAATAGTACATTACTACAGAGGCCGGGACGAAAGGGGTTGCCGGCCGAAGACATAGATAGGTCTGACCCGGGCAACCCCATATTTCCCGCCAAGGTGTGTATAGTACTTTTTTCAAACATGCAATGAAATAAACAACAAAACAAATCAAAGTTTTCTTTTTTAATACTCATAGTGGCAGAATGTCATGATGCCTGTGCCACAAATTTATGTGGAATGGAAATTAAAAAAGAGGACTTTGCCGGCCTAGGCCTGCATGATTTGTTTGAAATTCCATTAACGACCTCTTGTCCTAGCCGCACCTGAAACGTCATACTTCGCAGCCTTATAAGGAACATAACATCAATATTTCATTGCATGTTTGAGAAAACATTGTTCCTGGCTCAGTGGTTGCACATGAAACAACAACACGTGTTTTAAAGCCTCTCATTATGTATCAGTTGCATAAACTACTATTATTGCACTCATCTATATATAGAAATACAGGACATGAGAGGTACTTTACAATCAAACTGTTCCATATTCCTTTTTTTTTCTTTTTATTGCATGCATCGATGGTATATCAATAGGTACCTACCTTGGAAGAAAATCGTTATAACCTAAAATTGGTTGTAATCAGTACAAGAGTGTACTGAGGTATCGATATAAGTAGTATAAGATTAGTCAGGTATGGAAGAAAAGATAATAATAATAAAAGTAAAAAAAATAATTATATATACATACATATGTAGCGGTTATAAGTAACATCTCGGCCAATATGAAGCGATCATAGAATGAGCAACCGAATACCCGTGTACCCTATATGACAGGTTTACCTAGTTTAGAGTACAGGATACTATTTCTAGACCTATTTATGTAATCTCTTAATACCGTGTCACGCCACATCTCAACTCGTAACTGGGCTAATGTTTTGGAGCACCAAATAAATGTTTTTTTTTTTTTATTATTATTTAAACGGGTACGCAACAGACGTTCTTATCGCTAAACATTATTAGTCATTACTTAATACTATTCTGTTTTGACAATATATAACTGATAACATTTATATGATTGGTTGTTCTATAAAAATCTGTTTAAACAAGTTAAGGTAAATAATTAATGAAATAATGATCTTTATTCTGTAAGTAACAATCTATGGATCTCAGGAATCTGAAAATAAATTATTTTTATTTTTTTAAGTAGGCCACAAGGGCACTTTTACAAGTTGACTCTACGGCGTTTCCCAAGAGGAGACCACTGAAGAGAAGAAAGCCGAAACAAACTCAACAGTCAGTCATTTTTTCGAAATAACTCTTATATCTATTACAATATTCGTGCTTAGCCTATCCTAAATATATGCTTTGAGTATAAACTCAGGAAATTGATAAACATGTTTTAGAATAAATGATAAAAATAACAAATGTAGGTATGATAGACTAAATTCGACGACGAAAAGTGGAAACGTAGTAACCGCCAGTGGATTCAGTTGGCGGTTACTACGTTTCCGGTTTTGCCATCGAAATGTAAATATAGCCCTATTTACTATATATTTTGATGCATTAGTTAGGTTAGAAATGAAATGATATAATGATCTTTATTCTGTAAGTAGGCCACAAGGGCACTTTTACAAGTCTGACTCTACGGCGTTTCCCAAGAGGACACCACCGAGGAGAAGAAAGCCGAAACAAACTCAACAGTCTGTATTTTTTTATGAATAACTCTTATATCTATTACAATCCTTGTACTCAGCCTATCCTAAATATATGTTTTGAGTATAAACTCAATGCGTAGTTCTCCAAGAAAACATATCAAAACATAAAAAATATAGAATAGGTATAAAAAAGCAAAATATGATTTTTTATTTTAAACAACTTACATACGTATGTTTACATGTTCCGGTAAAAGTAAATTATTTGGTTTCTGTTTTGGGTCATGCATTTTTGTCTGTTAAATAGTCCTCTACCCTATAATATGCCTTTGCCATTAGAGACTCTTTTAAGTACTTTTTGAAAGCTGGTTTAGGTAATTTTGAAGCATCATTTGGTAACTTATTATAAAAATACATTGGCCTACGAATGATTTGGCTACTTTACGAACGCGGAACTTTCTAATGGCGATTTTATTTTTATTTCTAGTATTAAAATTGTGGATATCTGAATTCTTAGTAAAACAGTCTAGGTTCTTAATAACATAATATAATATTCTCATAAATATATTGGGACGCTACGGTTAATATGTTGATGTCTTTCAAAAGTTATCTTAAGGAGTCACGGGAAGTTAATGTTAATCAAGATACCATAGGCATAATCACAGCTCAAGGTTTATTAGAGCGCCCGCTGCGTTGACCGGAAACCCGGCGCGGGCTTCTTCTGGGTGCGTTTCCTGTATATTCCCGCGCGGCGTGCGATACGCAAGACGTTAAACATTCCGCCCGGAAACCAGGGACGGCCGCGGGAGATGCTATACTTTCCATTCATCCTTACTTATCCTAAATAGTAAACAACATTTAACCTAAAAGTACACCTTTTTACAAGCTTTTATTTAGTTTCACCTGTCCCGTTGTCTATCTGTCGGTCTGTAATCAAATCTTTCAAGTTTGATCCATTTTCCGGTTTCTGATTGAGCTAAAATTTTGCATACTTATTTATGTTTTTTTGGAGAGCTACGCTTAAGCTTAAAAATAAAATTTAAGATAGGCTAAGTACTAATATTGTAATAGTTAAGAATTATATAGAAAAAAATAATGACTGTTGAGTTTGTTTCGGCTTCCTTCTCAACAGTGGTCACATTTTGGGAAATGCCGTAGAGTCAGACTTGTAAGATGGCCTACTTGCAGATTAAAGATCAGAGTTTCAAGAACATTCCCACGGAGAAAATCTAATTACAAATCAGACCAAGTCGACTTTATAGCCAATCAAGACGTAATCAAGATATACAGTCGCAGTAATCGCAGATCAGGGTTTAGTGATTAAACTGACGGACCGTGTTAAAAGTGCAAGTTGCATGAGAACTGCAAATCAACTGCCGCCGACTTCGTCCAGTTCATTTCGAATACCATAGCAGATGGGTCGATCATAGACGTCGACTATACCACAGCCAAAATCAACTGAGTGTTAGACTTATAAACATTTAAGTCGGCCTTCTCGCTCGCTTTTAGAAGAAATAGAATAGTGGAGATGTAGCCTCGCTCTGCATTTTCTATCGCTTGTATAACGGGGAGTGCTCCGAGGAATTGTTCGGGTTGATCCCAGCTGCATCTTTCCCCCATCGCCCTACGCGACAATATTTCCACCCTCACCACTTAGATGGTTGGCAGTCCACAGCTGTGCGTTTTTCTAGAAATTTCCTGCCTAGCACGACTGAACTGTGGAATAAATAGCCGCCTGCAGTATTTCCGGACCGGGAAGGCCGGCAACGCACTTGTGACTCCTCCGGTTATGCAAATGTCTATGGACGACGGTGATCGCTTACCATCAGGCGACCCGTCTGCTCGTTTGCCTCCTATGTCATAAAAAAAAGAAATAGCAAGTGCAAGCGAGTGGTCCGACTTAATACTTATGAGTCTAACGCTCAGTTTTTGATCCTGGTTATAGGTGAATGCGAAGTGAATATTCATATTATTAGCATACCCCGCTATCGAACTAAAAACTGCAAATCTGTAGCAGATGTACGGTCAGGGAATTTAAAGGTTTGTCACTTTTCGACTGTATGTAATGGTATTAAGGTTCAAAAGTGACATACCTTTAAATTCCCTGACTGTACTTCGGGGTTGTCACTAGCTAAATGTTTGACCACGTTGTTTCTTTGATTTTATATTCACTGCACATACAGTACAAAACACAGCAATAAAGATTATATTCATATTAGAATGAAATACAAAAAATACGTGATTTCATAAACAAAATGACAAAAACATTAAAACGCATTTAACATTGATGACATTGATGTCGTTTGTTCTAATGTATGGTTTGTCTTAACGCAGTTTTTTTCAGGAACCGTAAATTCTTCAGGATTTTTTAAAAGATCATCGTATAGATTAAGTTAGGTTTGTTTTTTATCAATTCTGAAAAGTTTAAGGTTTCATAAAAAAAAGCTTTAGGACAAACGATACAGACAAACGACGTTAGGGATTCCGATATAGATCCCATTCACATATTAATCTATTTTCTTTAATATAAATTAAACAAGGTTATATCTAAAGAGAGTCAGTAATCAGTAAGGTTATAATTAAATTGTACTTATTAATCACACGTACAATAAAGTAAGTAAATGATTCATCGTAATCGCCAACCCTAATATAAAACTGTCATATGCTACGGTTTTGCTACCTCCGTTGCGAGATATAATTATTAGAATACATACGAGTATATATCTTTGTCAACAGATAGACGAGTACAAGCGGAAGGCGGAAGAGAGCATGCAGCATGCTTTCAAAGTGATCACGCTTCCAAACTGGAAGTTGGAGAAGCGAGGGACGACGAAGGGTGACGTTGTCGAGACCAGGCAGACCGAAGCTTTTGGAAAGGTGTATAGATTTACGGTGAGTACCATCATTTTTATATTAGTGGAGTAGACAGGTGACCTTGCGGTGTTTTTTTTACTGTATTTGCGAAACCGAAAACAACTATACTTATACCTTAAAATAAGAGAATATTTTTCAGAGGTACGTTTGCATACCGCATTTATGTACGAAAAAACGAACCCAAAGCCAACTAACTACAATATCATTTACCTACTTTAAAATTTAAGTAGTGAAAAAAATACACGTGAGGTGACGTGGGGGACGAGGGGGGAGGGGTTACGCGTAGGGGTCGGATAGAACTTCTCCAAAGATCACCAAGGGGGAGCGGGGCGCGAAATATGGCCCGAAAAACCTCGCGTGATTCCTTGATGAACCCTAATAATCTTCTTAATTGCGGTACAAATTTTACAGATCTTAATATATTTTAAAAGTCTGACTGCTTTGCATAATTGATAGATTCAGGCGAGGCGTTACTTTGCGGAAGTCCAGATTAGAATAATGGATTACAGTTCCTTTGCTTTTCCGCGAAATAGTGTCTTGGTTAGATGTGACAATAAATTATGCTGATTTGCGCATATTTTCATGCAGTTTCCACATAAAAATACGCAAGCAAATACAACAAAAACACCGATTTTCTCGGGTGGACGCCGGACCGTCAACATCTCCTGCATCTCCTGATGATGCCTCGTAGAGAGGCGAAACACGTGTCGAGGATTATACTGTCTGGTGGTGGTTTGTTGTATTTGCATGCATTTTTTTTTTGGAAATAGCATGAAAATATGCGCATGTGAGCACAATTTGTTGTCACATCTAACCAAGACACTATTTCGTGGAAAAGCAAAGGAAGTATATCCATTATTCTAATCTGGACTTCCGCAAAGTAACGCCTCGCCTGAATCTATCAATTATGCAAAGCAAAGTCAGACATTTAAAATATATTAAGATCTGTAAAAATTGTACCGCAATTAAGAAGATTATAAGGGTTCATCATGGAATCACGCGAGGTTTTTCAGGCCATATTTCGCGCCCCTCTCCCCCTTGGTCATCTTTGGAGGAGTTCTATCCGACCCCCACGCGAAACCCCTCCCCCTCTTCCCATTGTAACTTTGATAAAAAAATATATATCTTTTCTCAATCGACCCCGTGAACACGGCAGCTGTTAAGCTTCCAAAACGTCGAATGAGATAATATACGCTATATAATCCATTGTAGGGCCGATTTCACCAACATTTAATTTACACGAGAGTGGCTAGCCCAGTATAACTTTACGCTAACGATTTATTCGCAGGTTAACTTCAATTTCGTTTTACCACGCTAGTCTACGGATAACTTACGCTCTCATAGTCAGTAGGTAATGTTGAACGAATTAATTGAATGACATCGTTAAGCATCCAAGTAAGATAAACAGTTTGTCCCATGCTTGAGCAATGGTGCTGCGTATTTTTTAGTTCAGGTAATACATAAATTGGGGAATAATATGGAATTTATTTGATAGTGACCGGACAATACTATTGAAATCGGCCGAATAAGGTATTACTCTAATATAGAGATTTTATCCTTAGGTTAAATATTGATGCAACCTAAAATCAGTTTACTCGCGAATAATTAATGATTTAATATTGGAATAAGACTTATTCTATGTTGGTACGTAAAATAAGTTTACTCGCGAATAATTAATGATTTATGATTATAAAGTTTAGTGATTTTCTTCAGGTAGCGTCCCACTTTGTCGATTTACTAAATTTATTATTGGAATAAGACTTATTCTACGTTGGACAAAACGACCCTAAGTTTGTTTTATTTAAACGAGTAATAATCGCGGAAAATGAAAATTATTTTAAAATAGTCAAAAACTAAAAATAAGAAGCAAAATTACTATATTGACTATTAGCATTATGACGTCATAAAATGTTTTTCCCAATAGGGTGGAGAAAAAGGATTCTGCTAGAGTAATAATGTGCCGTTGTTCCAGGGTCTGGTGGACTGTCCAGCCGAGTTCCTGTACCGCGAGTTCAAGGACAACCTCACCAAGCTGCCTGATTGGAACCCCACCATCCTTCGGAGTGACCTCATCAAGGTAACTGTTGCAGTGGATTCGCCCTAAGGCCCGGCCTAGGGCGGACTGATATTAGGGGTGGCAGAATCTATTTCATACTAGAATCTATAGGTAGTAGGGAAAAAGTATCCTATAACCGGCCATTTTGATGTGTTGAAGCCGCGAAGACACATTTATAACCGTACAAAAAATAAAAACTCGATTCAGGAACCTGCAAACAGTAGGTAAAAATGTATTTTCATATTAATGATTGTAGCGGTCTATTTTGAGGTCACTAAATCGAAAAAATATTTTTTGGATTTTATTGCATGTGTGTTATGTGTCCTTGTGGCTTTATCACGCTAAACGGATTTCAACTATTTTTGGTACACGGGTAGCTGGGTATCCACAGATGGTTATAAGATACTTTTTAGCCGATTACGCTGACGAAAAAAATATTGTTTACGTGTTTTTCTCCTCCGCGAATGAAGTTGTTATTACCCTTGGTGTGTTATTATAAATCGCTGAGTAAAAGTTTTTTTTTATTGATTTATATGGCTTTGCCGCTGAGCGACCATATCGCCCACATAGTAAAAGTTGTAGGCAGTAATTAAATAGTCTATGACCAATTATTCGCGATTTACCCTAGTAACAATAGCAACACAAATGACATGCTTGTCAATTTATCGTCCTCACCTTGGGCTCGCGCGCAACACAAGCAGTTTTTGGCGATTTACCCTAGTAACAACACAAATGACATGCTTATCGATTTATCTTCCTCGTCTTGGGCTCGCGCGCAACACAAGCAGTTATTGGCGATTTACCCAGTAACAACACAAATGACATGCTTATGGATTTATCGTCCTCGTCTTTGGCTCGCGCGCAACACAAGCAGTTATTGGCAATTTACCATACTAACAACACAATTGACATGCTTATCGATTTATCGTCCTCGTCTTGGACTCGCGCGCAACACAAGCAGTTATTAGCGATTTACTCTAGTAACAACACAAATGACATGCTTATCGATTTATCGTCCTCGCCTTGGGTTCGCGCGGAACACAAGCAGTTATTGGCGATTTACCCTAGTAATAACAATAACACAAGTGATATGCTTATCTATTTATCGCCCTCGCCTTGGGCTCCCGCGCAACATAACTACTTTTACAATGTTCTATGGTATTATATTTGCAGGAAGTCGGGGAGGGTATTGACCTGTCGTACCAGGTGACAGCGGGAGGGGGGAAAGGCATCATAGCCTCGCGAGACTTCGTTATTTTGCGACGCTGCGCGCCTCTGAACAAGCAGGTACGTTATTTATCTCAAACGGGTTCCTCTTATCTGGCATAATCTCGATTGTCCGAATCATCATTTGGCCGAATTCATAATTTGGCATAACGCATTTTTTTCAGAAACTAAAATTTTCAGGACTTTTTAAGGCATTATCCAGTTGAATACATTAGGTTAGGTTTGTTTTATAAAAATCTTGAAAAGTTTACGTGTTCAGAAAAAAATCCATTATGCCAAATTATGAATTCGGCCAAATGATGATTCGGACAAAATAATTAAGCGTACATAAGGGGAACCATCTCAAACATCCAAGAAAATGTCGATCTTATCTTCGTGATAATAGAACGCGAAGTACGTGTTTGTATAGCACTTGTTGGACATTCGTTCTAATTTCAAATTAGAGGACAATGAGGGGATTTCATCACCATCGATGGCCATGGCCAACAAAGAGATTGTCGTTTGTTTTAGTGGGTTTTATTTTTATGAACTAATTATGGCATACTGCCAGTTAAAAAAAATAGTTTGTGAATGTGTATTTACTTTTTGATTTCTTAATTAAACTAGATTATTTAATTAGATTAAATCAGGTATTCAATAAACAAAAAGCCGTTCCCCGATATGTACAACACCATCTATGTATAAGAATTATTATTTACAATTACTCAACTTTGCAAGAGTGACACATTATTTAAATGTTACGATTTATTTATTATTTGCTGTTTACGAACTAATTGTTACTGTTATATGTTTCTTTATACAATTATAACACGAGTTAAATGTTTAGTTTTAAAGCGCCATCTAGTTTTTGCCAGAATATCTCCTTGCGATCGGGGCATGATTCAATGTATGGCAAATGACAGTTCTCTTGTTTTCATGGTCTTTGGTAATAGGCTTCCGTTTTACCCTTTGAATACGGAACCCTAAAAACTTGTCGTGCTAACTCTTTGAGTTGGTGTCACCGCATCGTCACGTTTCTATCATCGCATCTCCCGCCTCAGAAACAAAGTACATCCCTACTATCTGGATGCTTGGCATCCCAAAAACAAACGGGCATCACGCTCATTTTTACCACGTACTTGCAAGTTGTGGAATGACCTTCCCCCTGAGGTGTTTCCGGAGCGCTATAACATGGGATTCTTCAAGAAGCGAGTTGGGGCACTCAAAGATTGGCAAAGTATGGGCGATTCCTCCGGTCTTCCATAGGAGTATTTATAAATGGAGACACCTTCATGTCGTTTCCCCTCTGCCAAAGACGTTGGTACAAATGTTCCAACCGTTTTATAATGAACTACTTCATTCATCGATTATTGGCAGTCTTGTAATCGTTATTTACGCGTGACAAGCTCCGTCAAAATGCCTGTATATGCTGTGTACGGGTGCAAAAAGCGTTCAAATTACAGCATATTAATACATAAAACGTTTTCAAGAAAATCAGGCATTTTGGAATCGATTACAAAATTAGTTTGAAAATTATCGCATACGATTCGTATTTCATTTTGACAGATCGAGAAAATATGACGTTTAAAGCTCCCCATATTTAAGGTTAATAAGGTCTACTAGCCTTTAAACTTTGCATGAAATTACAAGCAAATATCGGCCTTAGCGAATTCAGTATGGGAGTAACATCTACCTTTGTCTAATAATTAATCTTATTTCAAAACAATTTTAAGGTTGAATATTTATTGCTCCTGTTTAGATACTGAAGTGTGCGCTAAACTGGAATAATAGTATTGTTGTAGTGTGGGTGCGTAGTAACGAGAGGAAAAATGCATTTGTAGTTTGAAAGTTTATATGTGTGTTACCTCGCCCCCCTTGAAAAACGGCAGAATTTTTAGTTAAGCAATTTGTAGCGATGCGTACTCCATTACTAAATACTCCAAGGGTGTTGCTTAAGTCCATGAATGAAGCACGCTTCTAATTATCAAGCCGTAACGCTGTTTAATAAGCTACCTGTTGAACTGAAGTCGCTTACAAACAGTTCCACATTCAGAAATACGTTGAAAACTTTCTTGTTAAAGAAGTGTTATTATTCGGTGGAAGATTTTGCGCTCAATTGTGAAATGAATTAAATATTGCAATGACATTACTTGTAATTTTAGTTTTAAGATGTATACATTTTAGATTTTTTTTGTCCTTGTTTATTATATTATTAACTTATTGTGAAATTTTAAATAAAATGACCTGTTAATTTATAAAATTAAGTAGGCAATTGATAATTTGTAAATGTTGTATCCTCAAACACGACTATATGTTGTTTCTGAATAAACGAACTTGAACTTGACGATGACTACTTGCCATCAGATGGCTCGTCTGCCCGTTTGCCAGTCATTACATTAAAAAAAACCAAGTCACCGCGAGATAACATTGGTACATTTGTTCCAGGGTATGGTGGTGGAGTCAGATCCTTACTGTTACATCAGCAGTGGGGTCAGCGTCACAGTACCCGGATACCCACCCGGCAAGGACCATGTCAGGTAACAGACGGATCTCACATTTTTATATTTTACATCTCTTTCTGGCAATGTGAAAGGAATAAATAAATATCAGGAACAGGAATATGAACAAACAGTTTTTATAAAAATATTGATATTTTACGAAAATCTTGATGTTAGTAGTGACAAAATTTGAAGACAAGCTGACTGGGCTCTGTAGCTTAATTGGCACTGGTTCAAATCCAGTCGGAGTCTTGAAATTTTTTAATTATTTGGATTTTTGTATTTCAAGAACTATAAAAATAACCAAGATATAAGCCATCAAACATTTCATTTTATCTCTTTCCAGCAAAACAGTATTTAAGGAGTTGATATGGCCAGAGTGCACGATGACGTAACAGTGCATATCGGACCTCTCTGTCTAATTAATATTTTAAAATACCTATATCTTACGTATTTCTTGGTCGATTTAAATTTCACATTTTGAAATACCTATTTTTACGGTATTTTGATATTTAGTTAATAAAAGCGACAAAAAAATTTCATGCAAAATTCAAAACTTTACGGCAAGTAGGCCTTAAAGGCACTTTTACATGTCTGATTTTACAATACAACAGAAAAACTTTCACAATCTAGATAATGACATTATAGTGCATTATAGTTGACATTGGTTTCCGGTTGAGCTAAAATTTGGCATACTTATGTAAGTTAGGTGACAATACAATGTTATGACACCATCGAGCTGATCTGATGATGGAGCCGGATGATGGTCCGTAATAAAATAACGGAATCCTACTCAGTTTGGGCTCTTTAGAATCGTCTCGGTGAGTAGTTGATGGATGTTCAAAGAAAATTACAGTCGGCAATAAAAGCTTGTCACAAAAATGAAATTTTTGACAGAAAACTTTTTGCTTGAATTCGCTGAGGCTTCAGTCATGATATTTTTGATTATTGTCAAATTGGCCTTTGAGCACCAAAGACGACAAATCACCTCAACAGAAAATTTGTGCCTCAGGCGCCGCGCTGTCATTTGTTTATTGCGTTTGTTTATTAGTTGGCGTGTGCGCACGGTTTCCCGTCAAAATGCTGGGCACTCAAAAGGTTAAGGGTTAAAACCATTCCAAGTCACGGGAGCATTCAAAGTTACCCGTATTGTCAATATTTTAAGTACGTTTCATAACGAAATTGATGTTTATTTCCAGAGGTAACAACAAAGTGGGTTGCTGGTGCCTCAAACCGGTCACAGTGAGGCTGCCCGACAGCTCAGAGATTCAGCAGACGCAGTTCCAATGGCTTATGTGCTGTGATCTCAAAGGTATATATACTTTTTTTTTCACTTCTCCTGCTCAAAAAGTACACCATATTAGCTTCGCGAAGCGAGACTAAAATAGTACATTTAGGTTTAAAGAAAGCCATATAATCTAGGGCTTCCATTCCGTAATTACGGAATTACGTAATTACGGACAATATTTGGCCTTTTTATAATAACGATATTCAAATGTCTAATTCCGTAATTACGTAATTTTAACCGACTTCAAAAAGTAGGAGATTATATTTATTTTCCACTGTATGTTCACCGATTACTCTGTCAATTGTAGAACGATTTTCATTTTTTTTTCTTCCAAAGTGTATACTCCTGCAGTAGTCTCGTTGTTACCAAGACAGGATCTAATGATGCGATTCCAGGGAGATTGAGGGTAACCCTCAAATTTTATAGATATCTGTCGGTTTCGGCATTTTAAAAAACAAGTCAAGCATTTGCATTAAAAAAATAAACATTCCGTCGAATTGAGAACCTCCTCCTTTTTTTGGAAGTCAGTTAAAAAAGTATAAATTAGTGAACTCATGGAGAAGACCACAGAAGGCCACCGACATCCCTCAATGTGATCTACGGTACGGGTGGCGACAAAATACGTATCTCAATTAAGTTAGCCAAGGGACTTCATAGTCACGATTTCAAATGCTCCTGATGAGAATGGTACTGAAGGTAAAGTCGGAACGTAGGCACCGGATCTCCGTAATAAAATAATGTACCATAGCCGTCTTTGGGCTTGTCGATATCGTCACGAGAGGAAATTTTACGGAACGATTCACTAAAAAGTGAGAAATTGATAAATACATTTAAAAAAAAAAAACATAAAAACAGGACCCCAGGGAGTAAAAGATAAATTTAGTTTCAATTAACCTTTTATTAAACTAAATTTATACAATATATGTTATTTTGGAGTCGATGCCACCCGTGTAACAATTTTTAACTTACTAAAATCATAAACTGAAAATTTTGCAATTTCTTTGGGTGGCGACGATTCCAAGATAACATATATTGTATAGATTGAGTTGAAAAAAAAGTTAACTGAAACTAAATTCAACGAACTAAATTACTTTTTTTTTTTTACTTTTAGTATTGTTTATAAGTTTTAATTAAAAAAAATATTTATGCACCGTATATTTATAAATTATGTGTGCATTTAAAATATAAGTGACATCCATGCAATATATTGTATTGAAGATGTTGTAATATAACATTACTAGCTTCTGCCCGCGACTTCGTCCGCCTTAAATTCGTTTATCGCGGATAAGGGTATTTTTCCGGGATAAAAAGTAGCCTATGTCCTTCCCCGGGACTCAAACTATCTCCATACCAAATTTTATCCAAATCGGTTCAGCGGTTTAAGCGTGAAGAGGTAACAGACAGACAGACAGACACACTTTCGCATTTATGATATTAGTATGGATTGTAAGCGATGGAATGATGGATTGTAAAATGCCTAACTTCAGACTATAATGAAATATATATATATGTACCATGAATGCAATAAATCACTTTAACTTTGGAATTAAGAAATTATAATAATCCATAGTTTGTTAGTAACGCTTACAAGCTTGGTTAGTTTACTTAGCACTACATTAAGATAATTTGTACTTGTTTCTTATTTAATTTTATGTTTTGCCAACGAATAAAAACGATTTCTTTCCTTTCTGTCTTTAATAAGTCTTTCTAAATGTATAATATACTAAGTACTAGCAGTCACTTCACATTGTTTAGCTAGCTTATAGAAAAAAACATGTTGTGTTTGCTTGTAATTGGATAAACACTCTTGTCTTTATGTCCATATGATATCAGTGTCATTTTATTCTGTGTTGTATCTGTGGGCAAACCTATTAATAAATACAATAAAATAAAATAAATGTAATATTCTCTTGTATTTTCCAGGCAAAATCCCTCAGTTCGTGTTGGATGCTGCCTTCGCTACCGTGATGTTGGATTACATAGTACATGTGAGGAAATTCGCAGACGACGCCAGGGCAAAAGGCTTGTTCTAAAAGCACCACTTACAACTCGGCAAGAGGCTTGTAAATAAATAAATGTCAGAGACAATCTTTCAAAAATCGACCTAGTTCGTTAGTAAAGCTTGCACTGTGGGTACTAGGCGACGATTTACATAATATATAGATACATTATAATAGTCCAAGAACCAGGAACAAACATTCGTACTCTTCACACAAACAATCCCGGCCAGGGGGATTCGAACCCGAGACCGCCAGCTTCCTAGGACGCTGCAATCAACTTAGCCTAACGGGTCGTCGAACACTGGGTTCAAATCAACGGTAAGGGCAAATATTTGTCTGATGAGCATAAATATTTGTTCGCGATTCTTGGATGTTTATTAAGGGTAAAAGTAAATATATATATTTTATCTATAGGGCAAAAAGTATCCTATCACCATCTGGGGATGCCCAGCTGACCGTGCGCCAAAAATTGTTGAAATCCGTTTTGCCATTTTGACATGATGAAGCCACGACGACACATACAAACACAGAAAAAATCGAAAAAAAAACGATTCTGTGATCTTCAAATAGTCCATATCGCTATATTTTTGAAACTACAGCCTCTTCTGCAACTAAATCAATTTAACTGATTATATCGCGTATATTAATCTCATTTGAGTTCCCGACGTTTCGGAAGCTTTTCAGCTTTCCATGGTCACGTGGCCATGGAAAGCACGCGATATCCGTTAAATTGTTTTATTTAAATGAGTAATAATCGCGGAAACGGAAGAAATAACTAAGAAAGAAAGAAAGAAAGAAAAATATATTTATTCCATAGAACAGCCTACACAGCCTCTTATACAGCCTCTTATACAGCCTCTTATATAGCCTCTTATACAGCCTCTTATATTTTTTTAAATATCTTCAAGGTACAGCTTGTTCATTTTTACAACTTTATAATAGTCTCGTCGTCTAGTACACATAACTCAAGTCTTATTGAGCTTACCATGCATGGGACCTGTTCGATTTGTGTCAAATTGTCCCCCTACAGGTCTAACGCTTATCTGAGTCTGTTCCTGAGGTATGGAAGCGATACGGGAGGGGTGACAAGTGACGTCACATGACGTGTCCTGTCTCGCTATACACATACCCCATACATACACTTGTCACCCCTCCCGTACCTCCTATACCTCAGGAAAAGATTCAGTTATGCGTTAGGTCTATAATATTTATTTATTATTGTGGCTCGTTTCTTCAAAATATGCGACGGGAAACTGGCAGTTGTTGAAACACAGAAGTACCCAAGCCTTTTGAGTCTATTTTTCTGATTTTCTCGTAAATCGATCGAGTTGTGTAGTTCAAGAGTGAATACCCAGCTATTCGTATACCAAAAATAATTGAAATCCGTTTAGCCGATTTGGCGTGATGAAGCCACGACGCATACAAACAAACAAAAAATCGAAAAAAAAATATTTTTCGATTCAGTGACCTCTAAATATGTCCAGTACAATCATTTCTTTAAAAATATCTCCAATGTACACTCATTTAATTTTTACAACTTTTTAATAGCGTAGTAACCTCTGGGAAACTAAATTTTCCCATTTTTTTTACTTTTACTGTTTTATAATAGTATAGACTAAAAGGCGCCCGCAACTTCGTCCGCGCAGGAGAAAAAGTCATACCCCTCTTTTTTTCGCAGGGTAGTCGGGTAAAAAGTATCCTATAACCATCTGGAGATACCCAGCTACCCGTGTACCAAAAATAGTTGAAATCCGTTTAGCCGATTTGGCGTGATGAAGCCACAACGACACAGACGAACATACAAAAAATCCAAAACAAAATATTTTTTGATTTGGTGACCTCCAAATAGTCCGATACAATCTTTTTTTTAAGTACCTATCTTCAATGTACAGACATTTCATTTTTACAACTTTATAATAGTATAGATGTTCTCGTACAAGAAAAAAAAATAAACGGAGATCATTCTCAAGAACAGCATAACTCTTCTGCACAAATCCAGTTTTCTAATAGTTTCAATTTTAAATTCGCCTTGAAACTCGTTTCAAGTTCGGGTATCTCTAAGACTATTTATGTACTATAGTACATTAGTGCATTTTTTAGGGCAAAATATTACATTAGTTTTACGAATGTAGAATTCAAAAATTTACGCAAAACATTTTATCAAAACTACCCTTTCGCGTACAGCGGAGTATCAAATACATTTTTCTACATGTGAAATATTTGTAATTTTCGGCCTCAAGTTATTTTGTACAATTAATATAGTGACAGCTAATTAAATCGAGTTAAGTGGAAAAATATATCGTATTTATAAATTAAGTTTTACCCTTAAATTGTTACCTGTAGAATGTTCAATTTCAATCAACTTTAGTTTATTAAAGGTAGGAATAGTTTCTAAATCGGTTCTTGTTTAGCTGCGAATGAGCTTGTGTCCTAAAAAAATATAATAATTCCGTCAGGTAGATTATCAGAAAATAATGGACACCTATTTTTTCTTTTGTCAATCAAATAAAAAATGAAAATATAGCACAGGCCCCCGTCTTTTTGGGCTGTTACTGCACACTATATCATTAAACGCTTGTCTGGACCAGCTTCTATTAATGTAAATAGTGAATTATAAGTTATATACTTATAAACAAAGATTAGAAACAAATGAAAAAAAAAATCGACGATACTGGACTTGAACCAGTGCCTTGAGCCAGACCGGGGCAGCACGCTCTACCATCTGAGCTAATCGTCCATACCGGTACCAGGGCGCCATGTCATCATGTCATGTGATTTAATTTGTACGGGAGCATGTCTGCTGTTACCGTCGTCATTTGTGCCGGCGGCGGCCGCGACATCCGGCGCCGAGCGTGTGGCGCCGCGCGGGCGCTACGAGCAGCAAGTGTTCCTAGTCTCCACACTATAGAATAGAATAGAATAGAATAGAAAACATTTATTTCAAGTAACAAGACTCATACAAACAAACACAATCGTTAGTAACATTAACTTATTTCTAATGTTAGTAGGCAATTAATATAATATTATACAAAATATGCACTGTGTGAAACATGCATTTCACAACAGTGTCTCATGTACGGACAGTCCAGCCTGTCCGCTATCGAGCCCAGGATGGGGTTGGGGCTGGCCCGCACCCTGCGCACCAGGGATGCACATCGCTTGCGCATAGTCGTATAAAAGCAGTCTATACGCTCTTCTGCGAACATCCCTGATGCGCTACAGAAGCGGGGCAGCCCCACCAGCACCCGGAACGCGTTATTATACTGGACCCGGAGGGCTCCGTAGGCCCGTTGCGTGTAAGACCTCCATAAGCCGCACGTATACAGGGAGGTACAAAAAGCTCTGAATAGAGTTATTTTAACCTCCATCGTACACCGCGCGAACTTACGGGAAATCATATTAGCCCTCACTGACAGAGCCCTCCGTTCCCGTTCTATATCCATGTTGTCCTTTAGATCAGTCGTGACAATATGACCTAAGTATTTGAAACTCCGCACCCTTTCTAGTGGAGTACCAGAGAGCTTTATGGAAGGCACCTCATCTATCCGTTTACTACCGGGTTCAAACACCATAAACTGACTTTTGGCTACATTATATTTCAGCCCGTGTTCGATGGCATACTTCTCACATACGAGAAGTAACTTACGTAGGCCACAAGCCGACGCGCTGAGTAAAACCATGTCGTCCGCATAGCTTATATTATTTACACATACTGAGTCAATATGACAGCCGACATGCATTTTACCCAGCGCGTCCAGAAGTCCATCCACATAAAGATTAAAGAGCGTGGGCGAGGTCAACCCCCCCTGCCTCACTCCACATTCCAACCGGTATGGATCCGACAGTGTACCCGCCCATCTAACGCTATTGACCTGGCCTCCATACCAGTACCTGAGTATCAGTATTGTTTCAGTAGGTAATTGAATGGCTTCCAGCTTCTTCCAGAGTACATCATAAGAGACCAGGTCAAAAGCCTTAGATAGGTCTAAGAATCCAGCGTAAACTGGAGTCTTCCTATCCATATAGTATTTGACAGTATGCTTAAGACACAGTATTGCGCTCTCTGTGGATAACCCGGGTCTAAACCCAAACTGATTGTGATTTAGCCGCACATATTTGTTTAACTGTGAATTAAGCATACCGTCAAAAACTTTAGCTATGATGGTAGCGAGAGAAATAGGCCTGTAATTACTAGAGTCTGCTAAGTCTCCAGTTTTATTTTTAACAACCGGTATAACAATTGTCCTCATCAGGTCCTCGGGCAAGTAGCAATGCCTAACACACAGCGTATAGAACATTGCCAACACTCTTGCAACATGAGGACCCGCAAACTGAAGATGCTCAATGCTGAGGCCATCATGCCCCGGTGACTTACCTCGGGAAATCGAGCTAATAGCCTTGGCTACCTCCCTAGAAGTGAAACCCGGTTCAACCGGTTGCGTGTTGGCCTCAGCATTGTTCACCTCCTGCCGTGATGCCCCCAAAGGAGATTTTACAACAAAGTGCTCTTTAAAATGGTCAGCAATGTCTTTCAGGTTACTTTTACCATCAACGCTAACAGGACAGACAGACCGAAACTTCATATTATCAGTAGCCTTCCAGAAAGACCGGAAATCTTTTTTGGAGTGATGTGACGCTATGATATCCATTTTAATTTGCGATTGGTGATCTTGGCACCATTTAAGGCGAGATTTAAAGATCTTCCTTGTTTCACACATCTCATTAAATAAGTTTCCATGTGTAGGTCTACCATAAAGCACCCATTCTTGAAACCTCAGTCTGGCTGCCCCATGAGCATCTTTGACATGTCTGTTCCACCCTACTATTTGGTTCTTAGACTTTCGCTTTCTGCTTAGACTACTAGTAATAGCGGCCGCGCGTAAAACTGACACAATATCGACATACATTCGATCAATTACCTGTCTATGGCCAGTATCACTGCAGTACTTATCTGCGCAAAGTCTAAACTCCACAGGAAAGTCAATGGACTTTAAACCCTTTTGACATTCATCGCTATAACGGGCCACCTGCTCCGACCCTCTTTCCCCCCATACTATTTGTTGACTAGGCGCGCTAGGTAGGTTTATTAACCTAGGTGTTATTATATTGAGATCACATTCTAGCATGAGAGGGAAATGGTCGGACCATGTGACATCGTATTTGACATATACATTGCGCACCGACGACATTACAGATTGTGTTATAAGGCAATGATCCAACCATCGCTCGCAGTGGTGCACATCGCTTATGAATGTATACGTCCCGGAATCTGTACCTAACTTGTGTATGTCGATACAACACCAATCCAGTTCATTGCAGTGGTTAATTAGTTCAATATAAAAAAGTTCACTTGGATGGGCGTTGAAATCTCCCAATATGAATACCGATTCTATGCCGTATTCCTCAACAATAGCACTCACCCCGCCGAGGCAGTCCGTAAACTCTGGTAAGTTGTCCATACTATTTGTTGGCATGTATACGCTCATCACAATAATAGGGCGATCATCCCTCACTATTTTTATCGCGCACACCCGCGGATTATCGCACGGAACCACCGACACATCACAAAAAACCGCATTCCTCCATAGTAGGGCGACACCGCCGTACGGTCGCCCGCGCAGCATGCCTATTGAGGTGTTCATTGACGAAGTCCCAGTCGCACTAAAATTGGCGTCAATACTATTCAGAAATGGAACATCTTCGGGAGCCAACCAAGTTTCCTGCAGGGCAATAATATCACTTATTTGACATAGTTCTCTCACACTGTCCACACAACGCTTCACATTTTTACAATTAAACGTAGCAAGTGTACAACTAGACATATTGATTTGATATATTGCCGTCACCAGAGCTTACTCTGACAGGTTGTTTGTAAGTGTAATGCACAAACTTCCGAAATATAATGTCTTTCGGCCATAAGTTACTATCCAAAAACAATGGTATTTTCGATTCGTTAACGAAGAACTTGTAGGCATTGTAGAACTTTTCGTTTCTTATTTTAATCTTTTCTAATAATATTGATTCTTGCGTTTTTCGTTTAATATACTCCATTATTTCCGATTCATCCGCATCTTTATTTACTTTTGTGATAAACATCGGAATTCTACGCTCAGCTGCCCTAAAACTGCCAACTGTAATAGTTGAGGTCCCAAGTTGACCTTTGTGGCGTGTAGTTTTATTTTTGTTTTTGTTTTTATAGCGTACAGTCTCCCAGTCGTCATTTTTGGGGCTACGACTTTGCGATGATGGGTCCACCCCCGTAATTAGCGCGTCAGCAAACGATTTACCGCGCTTCGTCGACTCTGAGGGTGAGTGGGTCAGCTGCGCCTGGGCCAATTCAATCAGCTGTTCGTCGCGATGACTCATCCCGCTCGTTGTAGCAGCGGCGGCCGGCGGCAGCGATACATTATTCTCCGCGGTAGGATTTCCACCCTCAATCTGAATAGATCGATATTGATTGCTCACACACAAATTATCGGTTATAGGTGACGATGACGTTTCTTTATTTGTATTAATAGTGTCATTCAATGTCGAGTTGTAAGTCTGAGATATGCCTGAGGGGCCACTATCCAGGCACCAGGCTCCGCGCCTCACATTAACATTACACATCGATAACCTGGCAGGGGCAATGTTTTTCATTACATTAACTTCTTTCTTCAAGTCTTCGAGTTCATTAAGAGTCGCATACGTTGATTTAAACGTGTCCATATCAGTCTGTAACCGCACTATATCCCTCAGCAATTTTGTACAATCCAGATGGTCGAATAATATTGGCGGTAATTTTTCTAACTGCCGGGCCACAAATACTGGAATTGAACTGGGATCAGCAGTTCTAAACACGTTTATAATATCATTTATATCGCGCTGCTCCTTCTTTTCTCCTCTGCGATTAACATTTGGTTTGTTCGTTGGGACGGCTTCATAAAGTAACGACTTTGAGTTTTGAATTTCAGCTCCTGTGAAAGCCGACGTACATAAACGAACTAAGGTTTCCTCGTCTATCACGGATAACTTATTCTGTATATACGACAACATTTCGTCAATAACGATGTTACAGTGATTGCATTTTACTGTAGCCGACATTTTTACGACACTCACGCGCCGATCGAGACAAAACAAAACTATGTTGTTGTTGCGTCAGTCTGTATGTCGGTTGTTTGTCGGCCTATGCTTGTCTCTACGGTCTTGTGGTTAAACTGTTGTTTCCGCGGTGGGCGTCCCCGCCGGCGGAGACGTCGGCGTGCAAGTAGAGTGTGCGGTTGGTTTCGTCGTCGTGCTTGATTGCGCAGGCGTCGTTCCTGTCGTCTGGCGTCACGTTCCATACAGAAGTCAGCGGTATGGTTTACGTCTCTGTAGATGTCGTCGTCAGTGTCGGATGAGTCATCAGGGTACCATTGTTTAATGGTGGCCGTGATGACATCATCCGGGTCAGTCAGTAGGTGTCGAGGTCTCCTGATATGTCTACGCTTTGCCCTTTTAAAGGCGCGGACATCCAGGGCCTGAGTCGTCAATTCGTGTAAGGTTCTGATTCTGTCGGCGAGTTCATCAGAGTCAGAGTCGTCGTCGTCAGGGTTAAAAGTTAAAAGGGGTATGTCTTGGCTGGGTATGAGTCTTTGCGTCGTCATGTAATCCGCCTCCTTAGGAGACGGGGGTGGGTCGTAGTTGATAGCGTCAGTGAACAGCTTGTTCGGATGGTCGTCGGCCTTGTCGTAGTAATTATGTGCTAGGTCACGTATATGTTCGTGTATCGTCGGTATGCCGGCGGCTATGTGTAGGTCTAGGTTGGCAACCCGTCGGGGAGCGTCGAGTGCTCGTCGTAAAAAGTTGTTTTGCACAACTTGTAGTTGGTGCAGCTGTTTCTGTCCCACGTGAACAAAGATAGTACACCCATACGTCAGTATTGGCCTCACGCAGGCGTTGAAAAGAGCTAGTTTATTACTAACCGCTCCTTACTACGCCTGCCGGTCATTGGCCCCAGTCGGTTAAGGACGTAGGTTGCACGTTCTTTGGCCTTTTTGATGTGTCGTCGGTAAGTCAGGTTTCTGTCGAGAGTCACTCCTAAATACTTTACCTCGTCTGTCCAAGGTATGTATTTATCGTGCAATTTTAGTCTGTCCAGTTTGTCGTAGACGTTATGGAAGTCGTGTCGGAATATGATGGCTGCGCTCTTCTCTGCGTTGACCTCGATCCTCCAGCGCTTGAACCAACGACCTCAGTCGTCGAGCGCACGCTGGAGGTCTCGGACAATAGCCACGAGGCTTCTACTGGAAGTGAAGAGCGCAGTATCGTCGGCAAAGAGTGCCCGTCGTACGTCAGGTTGTGTCGGTATGTCGTTCGTGTAGAGAGAGTACAGAGTCGGCGACAGCACTGAGCCCTGAGGGACTCCCGCGGCAATGCCATGCGGAGTGGAAAGGGTGCCGTCGACTCTGTATCTTATCTGTCGGTCAGTCAGGTATTCCTAGATGAGGCGCACTAGACGGTCAGGCATGCCCATCTGATACAGTTTATGTATCAGACCGGCGTGCCACACCTTGTCGAATGCCTTGGCCACGTCCAGGAATACCGCTCCAGTCTTGCGTTCACTACAGAGGGCATAGCCATGTCTGTCATTTAGTCCGTCCAGCACATGCTCCGTGATACGGTGCACCTGCTGGACACATGAGTGTTTGGGCCTAAACCCAAACTGCTCGTCAATAATTATGTCGTTTTCTGTAATGAAGTCTGTCATTCGTTTCAGTATAAGTCTTTCGTACAGTTTCCCCAGTGAGGAAAGAAGGCTGATTGGTCTGTACGATGTCGGTAAGTTTGTCGGTTTTCCTGTCTTGTGGATCCCAATAACCGTCGCCTGCCTCCATTCCCTAGGGAAGTGGGAGCCGGCAAGAGCAGCATTGAGGATCCTAGTCAGTAGGTCTAGATGGTCGTCAGTCAACAGTTTTAGCAGTCGGTTCGGTATGCCGTCGGGTCCCGGGGCTTTTCTCGGTCTTAGACCCCTGATGAGCTGAGCTAGCTCTTCACGGGTTGCCGGTCTGATCGCGTCCGAAGTCATGTCGAGTTGTGTCTGTCTGTTTACGTCTCTAGTAACGTCGTCGACAGTCTTGGTCCAGGTACAGTCGGCTGGGGGAGCACTGCTCCTCGAGACTACCCGCAAGGCACTCAGCCTTCTCGAGGTCATCGAAGGCCGGTGTGGTGTGGCCAGGACGAATTAAAGGGGGCATCGTGTGTACGGCGTCTGTTTTCAGAGCTTTCGCTACTTTCCAGTACGCAGTGTGACTGGGCGTAAACTCTGAAATCAGGTCGTTGAAAGAGTTCGCCCGAAAATCGGCAATCTTCTCTCGAACGTCGCGTTGCAACGCTCTCAAGTTCCTGCGATTTTGGGGCGAAGGGTACCATGCGGTATGCCTAAGAAGAGCGTTTTTCCTCCGCAGAAGCGCACTCAGTTCCTCAGGTAGGGGCCGGCGGTGGATATCCTCCGCCGGTACCTCCCTTGAGGCTTCGCTTAGGACAGCGCTGAGGTAACTGCTGAAGACGAAAATTGCTCTGTCAGTCTCGTCAGTTGTGGTTAATTCGTCTGGAATTAAGTCAAGAATAGAGGGTGTCTTTAAGAGACCTGTTTTAACCCTTTCCCAGTCCACGATGACTACCGGCGGATGGCCATCCAGAGCAATCTTACAGATCGACACCTCCATGCTCCTGAGAGCTGGAGAGTCGATGCTGTGGCAATCGAGATTGCGCCTGTAATAAATCATCGTCCCGCCACCTTGTCTGTCTGGTCTGTCGTGTCGGATGACATTGTAGTTTTCAATTTTGAAGTTCTTGTGTGTCGGTTTGTAAAACGTCTCTTGTATAAGTACAATGTCAATGAGGTTTGTATTTAGGAAGGTCGTCAGTTGGTCTTTCATACCCCTCAACCCGTTGGCATTGAAAAATGCCAGGTTGAGGGATTTTAGTTTGATTTTTGGTCGGTTACTGTCCATGATGTCTGTTGAAGTCAGCCAGTATGGCGTCATACTGACTCAGTAGTGCCAGGGCCTGTCGTCCTTCCACCCTCCCCATCTCCTCATCCAGCGCAGCCAGGCGGGCCTGGAGGGCCCTAACCTTATGCACCGCAGAGGTTCCGGGGGTGGCTTCCGTGCAGAACTATGAAAGTAACTTCATAGTTCTGCACTAGGCGGCGCTAACGGCTAAAGAGTCGGATGCACTATACAGAGATCCATAAGCAAGAACAGATGACTAAATTCCTCGACTACTGGTATGGGCGATTAGCTCAGATGGTAGAGCGTGCTGCCCCGATCTGGCTCAAGGCACTGGTTCAAGTCCAGTATCTTCGAATTTTTTTTTCATTTGTTTCTGATCTTTGTTTATAATAATAAAGCTAGTGGAGTGATCCACTAATAAATTGCAAAAATTGTGATTATTATCATGATATTTGTAAAACAAAAAGTAAGTTATATACTTGTTTGTTAAATAAAGAAATAAAAAATAATAATTAAATAGCCCGCATAAGGTGACGCATCGCTAAACAATCAGTTGCAAAACATGGTTTGCACCCCGTTCTCTGATTGGTTCGCAGCGGACTGAGGGAGGAATGATTGCATTCAAATACGCGCCAGAGCTAGCTTATACCATAAGGCCGTAAACGACCAAACGGCTTTTTTCGTTTCAATTAAAAACTAGAAATAATTTTAAAAAATCCAATTAACAAATGAAAGTGCGTACTTAGACTAATGTACTAAAAAAATTAGAGGCAAATTAGATGATTAAAAATTGATCTAGTTAGTTAGCCTGTAAAATGAGAATCTGTGTTTTAAAAGAGGTTTCTTCGATATGTTTACTCTGTTATAAAAGTTAAAGAATCGTGTTTCTGCAACTGTCAAAATGAAGTCAATGAAATTAAGAATTAGGTTATGAAATATCACTTTCACATGTTTTGCAATGGCTGAGAAATGTTAAGATCTCGGACACCGAAATTTCCAATGCGTCCTCTTAAAGTTCCCCGTGACGTCACGCTGTGCGACCATTTTCCGCACGGTGTGACGTCATGCGCCGCCACTCCTAAACTTTGACGGGCTTATCTTTGTCTTTTGTTGTTTGATTGACTAAAGAAAAAATACGTGTCTAATATTTATGATAATCTAACTGATTGATCACTTGTCACTGACTAATTAGAATTATATTTTTTTAACAGACGTACTAATTAGAATAATGTTATTTTTACCAAGAAAGCTACCCTATTTTATGTTACATTTGTGGATTACAAATTTACATCTGTCAAATCATTAGAGCAAAAACTCTTCATTAGATGCATACCACCCTTATTCTGAAAAGAAAATATGTACCAAAAAAACGCATGCTTCATAATATAGGGATCCCACGTTAAATACAAGGTGCACGCGAAAAATCCGAAAGAATTTATCTACAAATTCCTTAGGTCATTAAGAGCAAAAAATGTTAAATGAACCGCAGTCAAATCTGGGTTACTTATGAAGATATTATCACTTTTCATGTAAACTATTTATTGTGATTACTTGCTGGCATCCTGTATATACGAGAAAATCAATTTTAAAATTTACCCTTTTTTCCTGCGTGTCTGTTATGATGTTTATGGATCAAATAGTATCTGTTTTATACTTGATTCACCGATCTTTTAAATTTAACAAAAAAATGCTTATTCTGATATTGTAGAATACAATGTATATTTAACAAAATCATGGACCATATGCTATTATTATAATAGAAGGAGAATATAAACCTCTTTTTCCATACCGTATTCGAGAAAAAAGTATCCTATAACAATTTGTGGATGCTCATGTACCCTTGTACCAAAAATAGTTGAAATCCGATCAGCTGTTTTACCGTGATAGCTGGGCATCCTCAGATAGTTCTAGAATACTTTTTACCCGACTATGCTGAAGTATAAAAGAGGGTTATGATTTTTTCTCCTCCGCTGACGAAGTTGCATGTATTTCATAAAGTGCCATCAGCTTAGAAGTACTCATTATTGCATAACTCACAAAACAAACCATAAATATACTAAGTATCACAATGGGGAATGGATGAAGATTTTCAAAAATCTTGAAATTTTGTTTATAGGTAAGGAATAAGTCTCCTTATCGTCAGATAAAAAATACAGATTTTTCTATAGCTTAGAAAAAAATTAAAAGATGAAAAGGTGTTGGTGGGCCTATATGACAGCTTATACGGTACGGCAAGAATAACAGTACATTTACAGCCATTTTAATCGAAATATCAATGGTGTATTTGCCGTACCGTATAACCTGTCATATAGGCCCACCAACACCTTTTCATCTTTTTTTTTTTTTTAAGCCACAGAAAATCTGTAATTTTTTTCTGACGATAAGGACACTTATTCCTACCTATAAACAAAATTTCAAGATTTTTGAAAATTTTCATCCATTCCCATTAAAATTAGAGGTAAACATGGTCTTTTCGACAGAGAGCGATTACTTCCAGACAACAATAGGCATGACGGGGTATGAAAATCAAAATTCTAATTATTCTGTCAGCTGGATAATAAAATAATATTGGACACGTATTTTTTGCTTTATCAAAATAATAAAAAAGTACTCGGATAAATCGCATTAAAGTTGAGGAGTAGGGGCTCGTGACGTCACTCCTGTGTAAAATTTGTACTTAGGAGTGACGTCACGCGACATTTTGAATTAATGTATCACCTTTATTTTTCGAATATGTAGAAAAAAAATACGTCTCCAATATTTTTTATTAATCTACATGACAATTAATAAAATTTAGTCATCATCCCTATTGGGTAGGTAGTCGGAAAATGTTAAAATTATTTATCTTATTTAAACAGTTAATTTTTAATAAATACTTCTCTACAAAAAGGTTGTCTGGAAGAGATCGCTCTTTAGCGATAAGACCGCCTGTTGTCTACCTCCAATGTGTTTTATAAATGCATTATTAGTAAATTCCTGCATATTTGTGAGGTGTGCAATATAGTATTTGTATTGTATCGTTAACATATCTGTTCTGTTTAACTCTTGATAAAAAGGACCATTAAGAGTCCCCGGTAAGCTCGGTTCTCCATACAAACGTAGTTACGCTCTCATTTTAAAACGACTAGCTAGTTTGCTCTGAAACTTTGTACTTAGAATAAGTTAAGGTATATGCAGGCCTGTAATTAGTTTATGTAGCTTCAGATACCATAGTAAAAAATACAGCGTATTTAAGTTTTCATACAAAACTTGTTTTTGCTGTATTTTGTTAGTTTTATAAACTGGAGCCATATCAACTAATTACAGGCCTAGATATATCTCATGTCATTGTATATGCAAAATTTCGTTACAATTCAACACATAGTTTTAAATGAGAACGAAACTCCGTTTGTATGGGAAGGTGAAATTCGGCCGAGCTTACCGGGTGCTCTGAAAACAAGAGGACTGTCAATTACCATACTTTGGATCGTGCTCCGATCGCCAGGAGATATTCCAGGAAAAACTAGATGGCGCTTTAAAACTAAACATTTAACGATGTTATAATGGTACAAAGAACCGTAGTAAAGTAACAATTACTTCGTAAATATCCAATAATAAATAAATCGTAATATTTAAATACTGTGCCACGCTTGCAAAGTTGAAAAATTGCAAATAATAATTCTTATTCATAGATGGCGTTGTACATATCGGGTAACGGTTTGTTATATGGAGATTGTCAGTCCTCTTGTTTTAATGGTACTTGAAAGTTATATTTTTGCTTCTGTAAAATTTAATATAAATTGGTGGCACTGTATTTCTAGTTCCTTGCAGCCATGACATTCAATAGATAAAACTGTGATTGTCATTGCAATATGATACGGTTTTGTACTGATGTCTATAGAAATAAGTTATTCCTACGTGTTCCCGCTGGGTAGGGCCAAAAAGCAACTACACGATACGACATCGTGTCGTGGCACGATACGACATATCGCCAAACATTAACGATATGCATCTTAAAAAAATTATACCCGACGTGTGGTGTCACTTCGTAAAATTTAAGACAAGTTGATCTTTAATTTTGTTAGGGGCCTTCCATATCTTATGTCACACTGATGAGAGGCGTAGGGGTACCAGACGTGGCCGGCCGTGTTAGAGATAGGAAAAAACGTGACCAAAAAGTCTAAATTTTGCGTGACGTGGGTCGCCCCTTAGACAGACGTAAAGTTGGTTTTAGATTGATTTATTTTCACGACACGAGATCGCATCGTGCCACGACACGACTTCGTATCGTATAATTGTGTTTTGGCCCGTTATGCTGCAATTTTCTTCCCAGCTGCCCATAAAATGTATAGAAAATCGTTGAAAAACATACAAAAACTGTGCCTGTAATAAATAATGACCAATTAATTTAAATTTGATTTTATTTGGACATTTCTCCGAGCGTTCAACCGATGTTAGTGCCCTGTCACGAATATTTTATAAGTTTCTGTCAGAAATTTAATTCTTGTGACAAGCTTTATGGCTGACTGTACTTTTCCTTGAATATCCATCAACTACTCACAGAGACGATTCTAAAGAGCCCAAACTCGGTAGGATTGTATTATTTTATTACGGAGTTCCTATGACCAGCTTCCTCCATCATTAGATCAGCTCGATGGTATCATACTATTGCATTGTCACCACACTTACATAGTTACAATTTAGTATGCCAAATTTTAGCTCAATTGGAAACTGGGAAGTAGGTCAAATTTAACTTGCAAGAGTCCACCCGAACATACATACATAGTTACATTGCAAGTTAAATAAAAGCTATTGTTATTGTCATTTTAGTCACTATTAATGTCATTTAAATTTAATTGTGACTTATATTAATATTTAGGACAGGGGACTGTCATCGGTTAAACCGCTCTGAGAAAAGGGATGCAACTAAATTTGAATTAGTCTGTTATTGTAAATAATTAAAAAATATTGGACACGTATTTTTTCTTTTTTTACGTTATCATTAAATAACGGAGATACATTGCGTCAAAATGTCGCGTGACGTCACCGTATGGTACAGATTATATCTAGTAGTGACGTCACGAGCCCCCACTCCTAAACTTTGATGCGATGTATCTAAGTATTTTTTGATTAATTTGAAAAAACAAAAATACGTGTCCAATATTTTTTTATTATCTACAATACTTACTAATTAGAATTTTGATTTTCGTACACTGTCGTCATACCCAATACCCATATATCAGTACATGACCGTATTGAAACTGAGATTATTATAAGTACTATGATACTATATTATTGACTGTGTGCGACGAATATAATGTTAACATTTATAAGAACCAAAGTTCAATAAAATGCAGTTATCCAGCACTGCTTGTACTGTAAGATTCAACAATTAGTTTTACGGTTAAAACGCTTGTAATATATATAAATAATACCTATTTATAAGCGGAATATAAGAGATTTTTTTACTGAACGTTTTGTTTTACTTATTTATTTTTACCGATTACGGCAGGTTAATGGGGATGATGACTTTTTAATAATTAGTCTGTGATGTAGATTAATAAAACATATTTGACACGTATTCACGTAATCAAAAAATAATTTGAGTCGAGTCAAAATGTCACGTGACGTTACTCCTGACCTTAATGCGATTTATCTGTGTATTTTTTTATTATATTGAGAAAACATAAATTGCGTGTCCAATATTTTGTTTATTTCATACCTAACTGGCGAACTAATTAGAATTAAGATTTTCATACTCCATCATCATGTCTATTGTACCCGTAACCAGAACTTTGACCGAATGGCATGACAAAAAAAAATCGCTTTTCGTACCGAGCGAGCGAAGCGTCTCCGTTTTAGCTTGGGCAAAAATGCTTTCGTATGTCGGTCCGACTCTTCTATTCTCTACAGGCAGCATTTCTCAAGCGATGCTCGTGAAATTTTGTGAGCAGGTTTGATAACTATATAGATTTTCTTTGTCGATTCAGATTTTAGATTTTTAAAATAGCGGAGATATAGGGGGTTGCAAGACTCGCCAGTTCTGCCGCTCACAGAACCACTAAGTTAATTAACATGTGCATTGGGCACTCATCTATATATTCCAAACAGAAACCAAATATTTTAACAGTGTCATATTGTTGACAATTTGGTCAACAATTAGGGACCATCGTAGTTGAAGACACGTCAGGTTAGGTATTTTTCTCAACACGACACAAACGATCTTCAAATTTTCCATAAGTATTATTATTAAGTATACCTACATTTTTTTGTAAAAATCTTTCAAAAAATCAAACCTAGTCCTATTTATTGTATTTATTTATTTTATCGATGTATTCTTTTATATCGAAAGTCGATAAGTGAGAACTCTAATGACAGATGGAAGTTTTACGTGAATTCTTCGGCTCTGTTGATTAATTTTACTCTCGAAGTACTTTCAATAAAACAAACAGTTTTTTCTACAATTGTTTTTCCTTATGTGGTCCGTTTTGCCTAACCGGGTTGAACCTACCTACATTTTTGTAGCTTTCTCACAAGCGGTACGATTGAACTTAATATCGTGCCGTCCTGCTCACTCAAATATCTCTTGATACCAGAGCGAGAAGGATGGAGCGATATGAAGTAAAATTTTCGAATTTGGGAGTAGGGTCAAGTGTTATTTTCATTTGATCCTTATAATTCTTAAATAAAAAACTAGATTTCAATCATAATCATTTATTTACACGTCTATTAATATCAACACATTCATAATTCCAAATTAATATAATTAATATTAAAATAACATTGTAAAATGATATAGACATCATTTTCCAACCGTACCTAAACTAACACATGCTTACACTATTAATAACACATTTTAACGTCATTTACTTACTTAAATTGGATACAGAATAATCGTTCTCTCCTATATTAAAAACACCAAACACACTATACAATCACTACCCAAAAGATCGATCACATATCGTCGGCTAAAGTCGCAAATTCCGTTTTTTTTTTTTCAAAATAATGCTTAGGCATTTTTGATAGTTAAAGTCTAAACGCATAATGGCAAAACTCTTAAATGCTAGGAAAACCCCGTTTAACTTTAAAAACCGAAACAGAAAACCCCGCAATACCGGACCGCCATATTGTTAAAGTTAAGTTTCTTGTGCCTCCTGTAAAATTTGATCAGATTGAGTTACGAGGTTGTTACTTTAGCCTTCGATATGAATAAATCGTCCATACATTAGGTCACTTTAAAACAACACTTCAAAACTCAAGTCTTCATTTTGGGCTTCATTTTTGGCGGCTTTATGATAGACCCTATGCTTTTCCTCTTCATCATAGCTTTCTTCTTCGTTGGAGTTGCTGTTTTCGCTTTCTTCTCCTTAATTTCCTTCCCTTTCACACTCGGTTTCTCCATCTTCTTAGTTTTCTCCTTGACGTCCATTTTGACTTTCTTTTCAGGTTTCATCGTAATCTTTGTTTTAGTCTTAGTATCTTTTCCCTTAATAACTTTCTCTTTTTTTTCTTTCATTGACTCTTTAGACTTTTCTTTCGTAGACTTCTCCTTCTTTGTTTTTTCTCTCTTGGGTTTGGGCTTCTTTTTAGGTTTTTCTTTCACTGCTGCCAACTTAAACGACCCTGAAGCTCCTATACCCTTCAGTTGTATGATGCTGCCGTCTTCGACTCCAGTCTTCAACGTCTTCTTGATCAAATATTTAACTTTTTCAGTTTCTATATTGTAATTATCTTCCATGAACTTCTTTATAGCTTGTATTGATACGCCTTTTCTGGTTTTCAGGTGGATTAAAGCTTCGTGAATCATAGCTTTTGTGGTCACTTTTCTTTCTTGAGCCTTCAATATGTCTTCTGTTGGGCTTCTCGGTGGTTTTTTTACTGGTTTCATGGGTGCGATCTTCTTGATTTCAACGTCTGAGTCAGACATTTTGGATTTGGAGCAAACTGAGCAAACTCTAGCGACGATCTGCGTTTCCTTAGATGGGATCTAGCGTTACCGTAAAGAGAGCCGCGATTTTGTGGGTAGCTCGCAGTTTGAATTTTATATTCCACCCACATTTTATTTAAATTAGAAAACGCTTGTGATTGGCTGCATTATCTTCTATACTATTATACAAATGTATAAAATTGTAAAAATTAATTGTTTGTGTCGTTGTGGCTTCATCACGCTAAATCGGCTAAACGGATTTCAACTATTTTTGGTACACGGGCAGCTGGGTATCTCCAGATGGTTGTAGGATACTTTTTACCCGACTATTCTAAAGAAAAAAAGGGGTTGTGACTTTTTCTCCTCCGCGAACGAAGTTGCGGGCGCCTTCTAGTATTTATATATTTGCTGATGCGATATCCTATTCATTTACTAAAAACGAGTAATTCTTCTTTATACCTATTATACTACAAGAAGGCGCCCGTAACTTCGTCAGCGGAGGAGAAAAAAACATAACACCCTTTTTTTTCTTCAGCGTAGATGGGTAAGAACTATCATATAACCGTCCGTGGATGCTTAGCTAGGGTACCAACAATAGTTGAAATCCGTTTAGCCGATTTAGCGTGATGAAGCCATACAGACACATACGTACAAATCCTTATCCTTATTGTTACTTCCTTACTATATTATAATCCTTACTATATTATAAACGTGAAAGTATGTATGTACGTTCCACTTAATATCAAAAACTACTGGACGATTTTTTATGAGACTTTCCAGTTATGAACCTTATATGTCAGAATAGGACATAGGCTACAATGTATGTAAAATTTCATCCCTTTTAGGGACGAAAAAGGGGATGAAAATTTGTGTGGGCAGTAAATATTTTTTTACGCTACAAACTTGAAATCTTTGTAATATGCTTCACATTTAAATTAGTAAAATATCGAGTTTTGGGAAAAGACATACGCTACTTTTTATTTCGGAAAAATACCTTTTATCCGCGATAAACGAATCGAAGGCGGACGAAGTCGCGGGCGGCCGCTAGTATACAATAAATTCAAAACATATTTCTTGATTCACTGACCTTCAAATAGTTCCTTTCACAAGAAACAAAAAGCGGCCAAGTGCGAGTTGGACTCGCCCATGAAGGGTTCTGCAGCCGTTCATACAGAAAAATGCACTACATACACCTTGGCCCGCAATTTCATATGAAATTATCATTATGTGCCCTTCATTGCACCGCACCCGAAACGTGAGACTTCGGGATCTATTACAAGGAACACAACGTCAATATTTCATTGAATGTTTGAGAAAATTATATATCTACCTAATTAGGTACACGTCTAGGAATACTTATCATTAAGAGAAATGATATTCAGAATTAACTTTTAATTAAACTGAAAACCGTGCCACACTTATCCCACGTACGCAACATATGCAACGCATTATGAAATCTGGACCCTGATATTTGTATGCTTAGAAACATACTTGCAGTACATAGCATTGCGTATGACAAATATGTTTCTAAGCATACAAATATCAGGGTCCGGATTTCATAATGCATTGCATAAATACGTTGCGTATACGTGGGATAAGTGTGGCACTATCCTTATTCCCGTTCGTCTGGCAATATCCAAAACACCTCTAGGGCTTGAATCTTATTCTAAATGCTCAAGGTCTGTAAGTTGATAGATATGTATATAGTCCAAGCAGTTATGTAAGTACTTTTACCTGGAAAGTATACCGAACTTAATGGAACTTTAACAGGTTGTTTAGAAATACACTAGGAAGATTATCCTAAGTGTCCGACACTTTAAGAAACTTTGTCTAACTTTGATCGGATGTAACTTCGTTGATATTGGGCATGGAGATCTGGTTCAACTGTAAACTTTTAGGAAATTCAATGCTCTTCAACTTTGTTATGCGAATAGTGGTAGGTACCCAAAATGCACTTAGCTTGAGCAATTTAAGTCAAAAGAAAAATTGAGGTTTTTGTTCTATAAGTATGCACGAATGGATTCTTTATTAAAAACTACGAAACGTAATTTCACCATTAATTGAGTATGTCGCATCTGTCCATCTGTCTGTCACAGGGACCTAACTCTTGAACGGTATCTTGCAAATATCTTGTAATTCTATTGAAAACAATGAAAGGCTTGCTTTGTTTACAAATAAGGAAATGGTTTGGCTTCGAGTGGACTTGCGTGTTTTGAAATTTATTTGAACCATGCCAGCAAAAACCTATTTGAACAACCCGGTTGCGTTAAGTTTGCACGTCATTTGTATGCAATGCTATAGATATCAGGTGCAAACTTAACTCAACCGGAACCGGGTAATATAATAATGTTAGGGGAAGTGAAAGTTTGTACGCAACCCTCGGTGCGTGAGTCCGACTCGCACTTGGCCGATTTTTTATAGATATTAAATACGTTTTAAAGGTAAGTACCTACAGATGTTGAATTGAATGCATGTTATGATTCAACGTCGATGCAAATTAATCTCCTTCATAAAAGAAAATCAACAACTAATAAACATTGAAAATAATTTTACCTAATAGCCGCAGACGAAGTCGCGAGTAATAATATAATAAGGTAGGTAGTTTCCGGAAAGTTAAACTACTCATAAATCTCACAACAGACATGATGAGGGGGCATGAAAATGAAAATTCTAATTAGTCCTTTAGGTACATAATAAAAAAATATTGGACACGTACTTTTTGCTTTTTCAAAATAATTATAGTAGATTGTTTGACAAGGAGCTAAAATATGCCATTATGACACGAAGTGATTATTTGGTCGAACTCACGAAGTGAGCGAGGACAAATATGTCTGAGTGTCATAATGGCTTTTAGCCACGTGCTAAACACTTGCTTTTCACTTCGACTGCGAGAAAATAAAAAAGACTAATTTAAAATTGTATATTTCATGAAAAACTAAAAGTACAATTGAGCAATTTTATCAGAAAGTTTGGCCAATTTGATCAGGTTGGTTTGTTTATTTGAAATTATTCGTAAGGAGTATACATAGCTGGCGGCAAGTTATTTTTTCACTGTCATAGAAATTTGTATGGATGGGATTATATGGCTTTCTTTTAAACCCTAGGGGTTAAATGTACTATTTTAGTTTCGCTTCGCGAAGCTAATATGACGTACTTTTTGAGCAGGAGAAGGGAAAAAATATATAAATCGCATTAAATTTAGGAGTGGGTGCTCGTGATGACACTACTCATATGAGTACAATTTGTAGTTGGAGTGTGTTGTTAGGAGTGACGTCACGCGACATTTTGACTCAATGTAAAGCCTTTAATTTCTTGATTACGTAAAAAAAGAAAAAGACGTCTGCAATATTTTTTATTAATGTACATGACGGATTAATCATTAAAATTTAGAAATCATACCTATTGGATTTCAAATCAAATCATCAAATCAAATCAAAATATCCTTTATTCAAGTAGGCTTAGATACAAGCACTTTCGAATTATCAGTTACAATGAGAGAAGTCTTTGCTGGGAAACATACAATATGATCCAACATATGTTGCAAGGATTAGGGAAACTCAGAAAAACCTAATCAGATCATTTAACTTAAGTATAATACTTACTAATTATTGATAAAATCATCATTTTAAAAATTAAAATATTTAAAAAGATAAATCCCAAAAGGATTGTCAATAAAAAAGAAAAAAAATCTCGAATGTGTCTAGAATAAAATTCTAAATGTCAGAGTATATAAAACAATTAATATGCGTGTACTAATTAACTATTACAATATTGTCTTAATTATACTTAAAACTTTTACAATTGTGTTATAACTAATTTATAATTGATACACGCAGAGGAGATGTACAAATTCTCCAGATCAATGTTAATATAAAATATAAACTAATTTTTTTTTCAGAGATGTATAAGGTCTCTAGGCGTCACGACATGCGATAAAATTAAATATAATAATTTGACTGAATTCTACTGAGATGTTTAAGGTCTCTTAGGGGTCAAAGTGAATAATACATTAAACATAATTATTATGAAATCTAAATTTCATAGAGATGTATATGGTCTTTAGGCGTCATAACATGCAAAAAGATAAAATTAGTTAATTAAAATCCTTAGAAATGTTTAAGGATATACCTCTATAAATAAAACAAAACTCTTAGAGATGTATACAGTCTCTAAATCAAATAAAAAATGAATAACTTCAATCGAGTATAGGATGAAGTCTCTCACGTCATCAGTTCATTAAACACTGGTAGGCAGTTACTAGGTATACAATTAATTTGGCCCTTGCTAGCATGAACAGACCGGACCCCACAAACGGCACCCGTTCACGAGCATGACGCATATCTCAGCCATCGCCTCCCTCAACCATATTTTAGGGAAGGTTGCGACCCGATCAACGACGCCACCGTAAGCAAAGACCTTTAAGCGAGCATGACATGCTCACACTGCCGGGCATTAAACACTAATAGTATTGCCCGGTGAGAAACAACAAATGTGCTCTCATGTTACATTAAATGCGAACTATTATTACCTCTTAAAATAATGCTTACTTTACATACACAAGACTAAACTACTGGCTTCAAGACATCGTTATCGTCTAAAAAGTCATTTACAGTATAATACGCCTTGTTTAGTAGGTGACGTTTTATGTGGGACTTAAATTTGCTGCAAGGTAAATTCACTTCATGAGTGCCTGCCCTCACTCGAATTCGTTTATAATTTTAAGTTTAGGTATCACCCAACAAAATCATCGTAATTTTTCATTTCAACTTTTTGAGAAAACGAAGTCAAACGTTACCTACTTTCTCTTATGATTGTTTATTAAAGGAAGAACTCGTTGAGGAGTATGAGCAGGTAGGAACAAGCCACACGTGCTTGCTTTGTTTACAAACAAGGACATGGTTTGGGTCCGAGGCTCGCTTTGTTTATATATCCATGGGCGACGATAACCACTTCGCCGGGCTGTATCTCATGAACCGTGATAGCTAAACAGTTTTCACAGATGATGTATTTCTGTTGCCGCTATAACAACAATGACTAAAACCAGTATTATTTTATGTCTGTCTGTCTATGTCAGTAACCAATATAACGTTATGCAATAACCCGGCCCTGGTCCCTATTTCATAATCGTGACAAATGTCGGGTGACAGCGACAATTTCACGTACATTGCGTGCCCAGTATAAAGTAAGAAGATGTATCGAGCTTGCGGGGATCGCCGTGGACATAAAATTGGCGTTGTCACCTGACAATTGTCACGATTGTGAAATAGGGACCTTGTGACTGTTGTCGATTTTCTAGGCGGTAGGACGGCGTCCTCGGCACCTAGCGTGTGGGGGCGCAAGGAGCAGTGATAATGTGCCTAGTCTAAACACTATTATGGTTTAAGTCTGTCTTTTGGTGAGAGATAAGTTGACAGCAGTACTCCATTCACGAACGAACCTGAGCTTGATAGAATTCGAAGCTGTTCCAACGTGAAATACCGCTTCACATTTAAAAAACCGGCCAAGTGCGAGTCGGACTCGCGCAGAGGGTTCCGTACAAATTTTTACTTAACTTTATTACCCGGTACCGGTTGAGTTAAGTTTCCACCTGATATCTATAGCATTGCATACAAATCAGGTGCAAACTTAACACTACCGGGTTGCTCAAATGGGTTTATTGCGAATTAAAAGAAAAATTTGCTAGTTAAGGACATGGCTATAATTTTCGTGTAATATTTATGTTTAATTATACAAATTGTGAAAATTACAATATTTTTGTTTGCTAAACTTCGGAGATAAAGGGGGGAACGGTGTTTTTTTTTTACATTTTCTTTACTAAAACAAAATGTAAGTAATCACCATAAAAAAATGTTCAAAAATGTGCAGATCAAGCCCTTTCATTTGATATAGGCACTACTTGACCTAGTAGCTAGACTTTAAATTTTAGCCCCCACTCATATTGGTCGTTTTTTATAAAATAAAAATACTAATAAGGCTGGACATGTTTATAAATATTCCAATTTCAAATAGAGAGCATAAGTAGTTTTTGAGATATGGCGCTCTAATAGTCGGAAAAGAGAGATAGATAGACAGAGTCGCACCATAAGGGTTCCGTTTTATCCGATTGAGGTACGGAACCCCAATAAAAACACCAAGTTTTTTGGCAGCAGTTTTTGCCTTAGCTTTAATAGTGGAGCCAAAGTTCAGGTACTTGTTTTAGTGACTTCAATAGCCAATGCGTACATATCTTAGTCTTTTTTAATCTTAGGTAGTTACCTAGTTACTAACGGAACGCGCGGGTAGTTTACAATCAATATATGTTAACTACCCCCCTCAAAAGTGAATTCATGTTTTCAACCAACTTGTCGGTTAAATCGTCCTGACATGGGAGTACCTTTGAAAAATATCAGTTTGACGATGTTTATTTAATCCCAGAATGATTTTATATTTAAAGAAGCCATAATACAGAACTTTTGTATGTACTATCAGCTATATTTTGTAGGTGCACATTCACAAACAAAATATACCGACGATATAGGATATTAACCGGCTGTCCCCAATATATTTTGGAGATGCGCGGAATTGCACGATCTAATCCCGCCATCCCGTTTCACCATCGGACATCTAGGCGTGGGGAGCGACTTCATCCTTAAGTTGTCTATTTAAGAATCCCCGGCAAGCTCGGCCGAATTTCACCTTACCATACAAACGGAGTTTCGTTATAATTTTAAAACTACGTGTTGGATTGTAACGAAATTTTGCATATAGTACAATGACATGAGGTATATCTAGGCCTGTAATTAGTCTATAATATAGACTATTATATTATGACTCCAGTTTATAAAACACGAAATACAGCAAAAACAAGTTTTGTATGAAAAACTTAAATTCGCTGTAATTTTTTTACTATGGTATCTGAAGCTACATAAACTAACAGGCTTGTATATATACCTTAACTTATTCTATGTACCTACAAAGTTTCAGAGCAAACTAGCTAGTCGTTTTAAAATGAGAGCGTAACTACGTTTGTATGGAGAACCGAGCTTGCCGTGGACTGAACATGTCATTCATACGAGTAAATTTCTAATGCTAATAGGGAATGGAACTCGCTCCCGTCGTGTGTATTTCCTGAAAATTATAATTTGGGTCTCCTCTGTTGCTGAACCAACGAGCTACATCATTGAGTCCGTAGTCACTTTATCATCATAGTCCAGTCATTTTACGGTACGCTAGTATGGCAAAATGGAAATAATTGATAATAGCCAAGGACTATTAAAACCAGAGGACTGACCATCTCCATACAAAAAGCCGTTCCCCGATACTTATCAACGCCATCTATGTATAAGAATCATTTTTTGTAATTATTCAACTTTGCAAGCGTGACACAGTATTTAAATGTTACGATTTATTTATTATTTGCTATTTGCGAACTAATTGTTACTATACTATGTTTTTTTATTCAATTAGAACATAGTTAAATGTTTATTTTGATGGCGCCATCTAGTTTTTGTCAGAATATCTCCTTGCGATCAAGTGTCAGTCCTCTTGTTTTAATGGTCCTTGATAATAGCTGAGTTTTCCAGTGTAAAGGGTATGTCAGTAAGTAAATATGAATTCTAGTAATTATGTATACACTTAATCCAGCAAAATATGAGTCAATTAAGTATTTAATTATTATTTTTCATTTTAAAATATCTGAGATTTTTAAAAAAAATATTGATATTGTTTTTCTTTATATTAATAAACAAATATTTGCTCTGTAACAATGAAGGCGAATCGCACGAATAATAATTAAGGATGCTTCATTAATATTTTTACCTACATATTATCACTATTTATGTCAACTTAGGGCACATAAGTATCAGAAAAGCCATACAATTTGTTGATTTTGTGAAATTTCACTTTTTACTGATTATACGAGTAGATAAAAATATTGTTACGCTTACACATAACAAATACTATTATCATTTTTAGTATTTAAAAAAATGCATTTTTTGATACTCATTTTATATACCTATTTCCAGGTCGAAAATTTGTTGGACTAGATTATGGTATAAATATGGAATAAAAAAAACAGGCTAGACGTTAAATTGTTTTATTTCAAAAAACAGGCTATTAATGAATTAATGTTTTGCGAAACCGTAAAATTACTGGAGTATCATCACTTATCATCGGTTTAGATCAACGGGATTAACGATGCCTGCGAAGCTGAAGGTTATATAGTTCCATGTGAGTAAAAGTTGTCCCGTAATATTTATTTATTTATTGACTGGTCAAAAAAAATGTGGAAAGTTTACGAATTAGAATTTTTGTCTAATTATATAAAGAAACATAAATATTACAGGAAAATGATAACCACATATCTTATGTAAGCTTGTTTATTTTATTTTAAAACATTATTTTAACAACCTGGTTGCGTTAAGTTTACACCTCATGTACACACGGCGTCAAAAAAATCGCACCTTTCCTAAAATTCGTGTCAAGCGATTATAACTCCTAAGATCTTTACTTTACTGTATCGATATTAGTATCATTTAAAATCTCAATTAATAAGCTTTCAAAAAATAATCATTTGTTTACGGAAAATCAAAAATCACATATCGCCTGCACTTTGATTAAAAAGTGGCGATGTACGCGTTTGGAGGCTCAATAATTGTACCACCCTGGACGCGTATAAAAGGGGGGGTAAAGTCAATTATGGGTTGCCATTGGCGGAATCTGGTGGTTCTCACCTCGAGTAACCCCATCCTGCCTGTTATGACCGCCGGTACAGCCGAAAGGCTCTGGCCATATGCCATCTCTCGTCAAAAAAAAAAAATTATGGGTTAAAGTTTTCGCTACCGCCACAAAGGCACGCTCTCAACCCCTCGCCCCATCAGGGCGGGGGTCCCTCAAGGCTCAGCTCTGTCACCGATCCTGTACACCCTCTTTACAAATGACATACCGACCCACCCGGGAGTCAAACTGGTCCTCTTCGTGGATGATACAGCACTCTTCGCCACAGGTGCAGGATAGGATCAGGAAATCATAACAAGAGGCACTCACGGGTAGATGGTTTAAGCTGTGGCGCATAACCGTAAATCTTCTTCCCTAATCAGAAGTCAATCACTAAACGCGTCCCCCCCCCCCCCCCCTTATATTGTACAATACAATAGTACCATGGGAAGAAAAATATCAAATACCTCGGGGTAACCCTGGACCGCAGGCTCACATTTAAAAAGCACATGAATCGTCAGAGACCGGGCTGCCTTCATCTTGGGGAGGCTGGGCCCAATGATCAATAAAAAGAGCAAAATGTGCCTTAAAAATAAACTATTACTTTACAAAATGAGTGTACGGCCCATCCTCTCCTACGCCTGCCCGGTCTTCACTCATGTGGGAGAAAAACAGCTGAAGCCACTCCAGATCCTGCAGTTCAGGGCCCTCCGGAGGATTACCGTGGTATGTCAGTAACCTGTCCATACACTACGATACCCGAATGCCAACTCTTTACGCCTTTCTCAGAAAGGGAACTAAACATTTCCTGGTGGACAACACCCCCATGCATCCGAACCCTCTGATTAGGGAGGCGTGCAACTATGCCACCATTCCCCCCCCCCACCAAACGTCCCCCCCCCCCCCTTCCCAATAACGTAACTGACACAACAGACGACCCCACATTATCATTTGACAAAATCAGCAACCCAACCATAAGTCCCCCTCTTACCTGCCCAGAACCCGGAACATATCACGACCATCTCCGATCGACCGACCGACCAACTGACCGACCAACTTTTGTAAATTTCGTCGCTCCTGGCAATTCCGTCCATTGCCCGAACGACATCTCCGACTTCATGGTAGACCCTGGAACCTCCCCATCATCAGCACCAACTCCATTAATAAATTCCACCCCGGACTCAATTATCCCACCATCTGCGCCCGATACCCTGGCCGCCATCATTTGTCCCCCGTGTAGCACAGACACACCCCGCATGACCTGCCCCTCAAGCGGTTCCTCCAGGAGAGGATGGACAGGAAAATATTTCAAGTACAAGCGCCTCAAGGACGCCCTAAACGACCCGGCTGACGACATCACCAGGACCATTGAGGAATGGAACCTGGTGATGGAGTCAGTTAGGGCCTCTCAGACCAAAAAGGGCACCCGCAGGAGGGGAAGACCCCCTGAGGGGTTTTTTGCCCATAGGCCGGTATACGAGAACCGCTACCAGGATCGCGACGCTCTCGCCGAGCGTGACCCGGCTGGCTGATCTCAGCCACTCTGAGCTCCAAACCCCTCTCACTCTTATCCTATCCTATTTAATATTATTTATTTATTTAAGTATCATTTTCCACACACACACATATAATCACACACATAAACATCAGCTGGTCATGGGCGCTTAGCGCCACAGCTCTAAAACTTTTATTCATTGGCGGGATCTGGAGGTTCTGTCACGACCGCCGGTACAGCCGAAAAGCTCTGGCCATATGCCATATTGTCAAAAAAAAATGGGTCATTCGCTATCCAGACGTCACAGAGGTCACACCTGAAGAGCTCCGACAAGAAAAAACCCAGTGAAAATGGATACCACGGCAGAAGAAGCAGCTCAAGTGGTGGTCCTACTGCAAACCGGACTACGGCAGGTTGTAGTTGCTCGGCAACTGAACATCAGCCGATTTCGAGTGCAACGGGTATACCGACGGTTCCAAAAGGCTGGAGGTTACATCAGGAGACATGGATCCGGGAGACGTCGCTGCACTACCGTCAGAGATGATCGCTACATGTGTCGACGTCTTTGCGGAACCGCTTCTCCAACGCTGTGGAGCTGCAGCAGCAGCTTCGAGCTACTCGAAGGACAGCAGTCAGCGTCTCCACTGTCAGAAGAAGGCTGCGAGAGAAGAATTTGCTGCCCCGGAGAGCTGCTACAGGCCCCCAGTTGACTGCCATCCGCCGGACGGCCAGGAAGCGATTTTCCGCACGTGCCGTGGACATTCGACCAGTGGAGGAATGTCCTGTTCTCTGACGAGACCCGAGTGTGCCTGTACACCAACGACAGGTGTACGAGATTCTACAGGTGACCAGGGGAGCGTTTCACACCAGCCTGCACCGTGGTAACCGTCAGCTATGGAGGAGGATCCTGCATGTTCTGGGGCGGCATCTCTATCGACGGCAAGACAGACCTTGTTTGTCTCCAGAGCTGGAGGTGGTCGCGGCCAGGGGTCTCTGAATGCTCACCGGTACATCACCGAGATTTTGGAGGAGCATGTGGTCCCAAATGCTGATTTTGTCGGCGCCAACTTCGAGTTCATGCACGACAACGCCCGGTGCTACACAGCTTTGATTGTCAAGGACTACCTACGTCGATTTGTCATCAAGGTTATGGACTGGACAGCAAGAAGCCCCGACCTCAATCCTATCGAGCACCTCTGGGACGAGCTGAAACGACGAGTTCGGGCCCGTGATCCAGCTCCTGCCACTCTCGATGAGCTTCGAGATGCCGTCATCGAGGAGTGGGACAACATTCCCCAGGAACACGTCGTGACGCTCATCAGGTCCATGACTGACCGCATGGAAGCTGCTCGGAGGGCTAGAGGAGGCAACACTAGGTTTTAAGACTAATTTGTAAGGATTGTTATTGTTGATTTTTGTATTGTTCCTTCTCTTTGTAATTTTGATCAGAATACACATTGTTTCACATTTTCCCAGAATTTTATTTTTTATGGGGGTGGCCAATTTTCTACGGTTTTCAAATAGGAGATTTCATTAGCTTTCAAATGATACTAATAATGATAGGATACAGGAAGGATCTTAGGAGTTATAATCGCTTGACACGAATTTTAGGAAAGGTGGGATTTTTTTGACGCCGTCGCCATTCCAGCCAAGGGCAATGAAACCAAAAGCGGCCATAGTTAAGTTGGGATAAGTGAAGGTTTGTACGGAATCCTCGGTGCGCGAGATACGCACCCGCTTGGCCGGTTATTTTAGCTGTAATAAATCAATGTATCCATTATTGTTCGTTTCATAAATGCATCCTTTCATGATACTTAACTAATTTTACTGACCCGTGACCGTGACCATGTAAAGCTGAAAAGCTTCCGAAACGTCGGAAACTCAAATGAGATAATATACGCGATATAATCCGTTAAATTGTTTTATTTAAATATGTAATAATCACGGAAAGAGAAGAAAATATTAATTTCACTGAATTATAACTAAGTACATATTAGAAATTTATCGTTACTTAATTTAGGTTCGTGGGTAAAATAAAACATCTGTAGAAAGTACCTACCTGCTTTTTAATTTCCGACGAAACAGGAGGTGTGTTGTGTATCTGTGTGTCTGTCTTAGCGCTCAATAATGAAATATTGATGATCTTTATTATGGTAACTAGGCCGCAAGGGCACTTTTACAAATCTGATTCTACGGCATTTCCCAAGAGGAGAACACTGTTTAGAAGAAAGCCGAAACAAACTCAACAGTTATTATTATTTTCAAAATAACTTTTTAAGTATAAACTCAATGCCTACCTATTTCGCTAAGAAAACTTATCAAAACGTTATTAAAGTTAAAATACTTAATAGAAGATAAATTTCATGGTAAAATTATCAGCATTATTTTAGACATGTCGAGGTTTTCATTAATTCACCGATGAGTTTTCTAGAGATGATGAGTTGAAGATTTAAACGATTCGAAACCGTACGGATCGGATTCCTTATCGGCTGCTTTTAAATCTTATTGAGTCCGAGGAGTTACCAACTCCGACTAGGTACCCTATCGGTACGGAGCCAAATGAAGGATCGGTATGTAGGTACGCGTTAATCAGCGAGTCCTGTAGTTACTTTGGTTTGAAGGAATCAAAGGAGTCAAAGAGTTGCTATGCAGAGCCGGTACCGAAGGCGGAATCCGATTTAGTGATTATATTTACTTCCCGGAGTCGAGATTACCCACCACTCACCGTAGTCGCCCACAAAGTATGTTATAACCAATTATTTACATGTCCAGGTATTCAGGTGTGGTGTAATCCAGGACTCTCAAAGCTGTTTAGCGTATAAGTGCCAGACTCCTCCATTATAGATCTCAAGGGCCAATATCTAGAGCCTAACTTGTCCGTCGGTCCTCGGCTGATTGTATATTATTAAATCTCTAAAAATATAAACTTTGTTCGTGGGTAGATGATTAATAATTAAATGCTAAATACCCGCAAATTTACTCCTAAACCGCAAATAACTAGCTGTTTCTATTGGGTGCATTTTTTTGTGGTAAGAGTATACTCCACACCAGAACCACCCCCATGACAGGGCCGCGGACCACCCAAACTGTCTGCTTAGAGACGCTATCACATACGACGATATTAGATGGTTGAGTCCACAACTCTGCGTTCTGCTAGAATTTTCCTGGCTCGCACCACTGAACTGTGAAATAAATTGTCGCCGGCAATGTTTCCGGACCGACGCGACCTTGAAGCCTTCAAGAAAAGAGCGTACTCCTACCTGAAAGGCCGGCGACGCACTTGTGACTCCTCCGGTGTTGCTGGTGTCTACGGGCGATGGTGATCGCTTGCCATCAGGCCATCCGTCTGCTCGTTTGCCCACTATAGCGTTAAAAAAATAAAAACAACGAATCAGTACCTATACCTACATTTGCTTTCATCACTCCAGAGAACATCTGACGACTCGACGTCGCGTTGTCCAGTGCTCGCGTACTGTACACCAAGGTACTTGTATTTTTCGGTTATTTTCAGATATTTGCGGTGTCTGTTTCTTTACAGGGTGCCGTCCGTGTAAACCTGCAAGCGACGCCGAACAGTCCGTATAGATGGATTATTAGTGTGTCCTTAGATGGGACTAAAGGAATATAGAAAATTAAAATAAAATAAAAACTCCCCGACTTGTTCCAGTAAGAGACGAGTGCTCCGATTTTCATCAAACAAAGCTATAAGAACACTCGGGATAAAATTATCTATGACACAAAGAAAACGGCACTCAAATCGATCTATGATGCCACAGACAGATACACAGTCACAGAGTCAGAGACACGTTAAACTTATAACAAACCCCTCTTTTTTGTCGGGGGTTAAAAATGGTGGCATTTTTGGTGCAGCGATGATAGCATTACGCTATAGATGTGGAAAATACCATTTTAAAGGGGATGCATATAAAATTTAAGCTATTTGGTAGCGCATTTTTTGTCAAATCTAGTATATAAAAAAAGCTGGTTTTCAGATATGTGTTTCTTGACTATATAACCTATTCAGTGATTAACGCGGAAACATGTTTAATGAAAATTTCCTCGATAGGAAAATTATCCGAAAACGCGTCTTCTTTTCCCTATTTTTGTCTAGTTTGTATACGTGATTAATAAACGGCTAAATTATGTTAAAATGCCATTCTTCCCTTTATCTTTTAAACGACTGTCGATATATACAAAAACTCGCGGGTAGGTATTACGTGGGTTTGATACCTCATTTTATTGACTAGCCAAAACGCCTCTTATTCCCATTCGACCATAAATAATAATATTTAACAATTATTATTAGAAAACATTACTTTATTATGTAAGTTGGCCACAAGGGCACTTTTACAAGTCTTTAGTCTACCGGTTTTTCTTAAGAGCAGACCACTATTAAAAAGAAAGCCGGAAGAAACTCAGACAATACCTACTTATTTCTTTTTAAATAATTCAATTAAATAATTTATAATATTAGTGCTTAGCCTATCTAAAAAACATCCTTTTAAGTATCTATACACTCTATGAGGAATTCTACACTCTATAAGTAAAATTATAACTAGGTAGAAGAAAACTAACCAAAATATGACGTCTTAAACGACTTACGTAAGTTTGATATTCCTTCTTATAAGAACCGTGTTCCATTTAAAGTAAGTTATTAGTTTCTGGTTTAGGCTCTGCATTTTTGTCTGTTAAATTTCTCTACCATAATATGCTGTGTTGACATTAGTGACTTTTTCAAGTAGTATTTGAGAGCTGGAAAGAGTTAAATGTAAAGCATATCTGGTAACTTATTATAAAAGTGAATAGGTACCTATGGCCTGCGAATGATTTGGATAGTTTACGAACGCAGAAATTTCTATTAGCAATTTAATTTTTTTATTTCTAGTAAAATTGTGAATGTTAGAAATGTTACTGAATTCGTCTAGGTTCTTAATAACATAAATACTACTCTCATACATATATTATGACGCTACGGTTTAACATGATGATGTCTTTTAAAAGTTAACTTAAGGAGTCACACGGGAATTCAGTTATATATAGAACCAATAGCTTTTTCTTAACAAAATATATAGTGTGCATGTCAACTGCTTTACCCCAAACCAGAATACCGTATGACATGATACTATGAAAATAACTATGGTAAACTAAGCGAGCTGCTCTTCGAGATCGAAACAGAAATGAAGGGGATTAAAAGACGAAACCAAGATCACTTACATAGCAAATAGAGTAAGCAAATGGCAATGGGCAGGGCACATAATTCGAAGAACCGATGGCCGTTGGGGCAGTAAGGTTCTCGAGTGGAGGCCGCGTGCCGGCAAGCGCAGCGTGGGTAGTCCACCCGCAAGGTGGTCGGACGACCTGGTTAGGGTTGCGGGTACTCGCTGGATGCGGGTGGCCACTATCCGTCCCATGTGGAACTCTATTGAGGAGGCCTGTGTCCAGCTGCGGACTTCCTATGGCTGAAATGATTATGATGATGAAGCGAGCTTATATCAACATTTGGTCAATTGTCAAAGCGAGCGATGCGTCTGAGTTTCAGCTTGTCTAAAAATACTTTCGTATGTCCGGATGTCCTGTTGTTCTCCGCAAGGTACAGTACATTTCTCAACTGATTCTGGCGAGATTTTGTGAGCAGGTTCGATAATTATATGGAATTTTGTGTCGATTCCATTTTTGCGAATTTATTCAAGTGGCGGAGATATGGAGGTTGAAATACTCGGTTTAGGTTGTTTCAAATACCTAGACGGACACTTATAAAACCCGTTACTATAAGAAATGGATAAACTTTATCCGCTAATCGATTGTTTTTCGCTTTGGATTTGGAATAACCGTTTCGCCCTAGCCCTACGTGCAAAAGATATTAAGTCATACGATTTACTTCTTGAAGGTGAATATTATCATCTATTATCAGACATGTTCCTGGAACCGTAAACTCTTAGGCTCGCCGTCAGCCTTACGCCTAACAGTAGATGAAAGCCTGCGCTCCACACAAATGCCCCTACGACACATTTCTCGACGAGCTGCATGGGACACCACGGGCTATCATGTAAATCCTCGAAGCAAACGGATTATCTAGAGACGATGGCAAGAGGCCCGACGGGATGTCCCTGGTCCCGTGGACGATGGGTCGAGTACTGGTGGCGGACGCTACATGCTTCGATACACTATAGCGCCGTCAGATTTGCCACGGACCTCGGCCAAGGCTGGTGCAACGGCGGAGGTCCGAAACAAGCAAAAAATTCAAATACCAGGGTCTGTGGGGTCGCATGCGCGGGCTTTCAAGGAGCTATCAAAACGGCTTATCAGCACCTCAGGTGTCCAAAGGGCTGCTGGCAACTACCTTGCTCAGCGTATATAGGTATCCAGTATCGCCATACAGCAAAGAAATGTTGCCAGCATCTTTGGTACCAAGCCACGGAGGCCCTTTTTAGATATAAGTACTTAGGTAATTTATTTTTTATCTTTAGTCTTAGTGTTACTTAAAACTAGAAGGCGCCCGCAGCTTCGTTCGCTGAGGAGAAAAAATCATAACCCTCTTTTTTGCTGCAGTGTAATCGGATAAAAAGTATCCTATAACCATCTGTGAATGGCCAGCTTCTCGTGTACTAAAATAGTTGAAATCTGTTTAGCCGTTCTGACGTGATGAAGGTATAACACATAAAAACATACAAAAAAATATATTTTTCGTAGCAGTGATCTCCAAATAGTTCGTTACATTTATTATTGATCTCTACAATGTAGACATTTAATTTTTACAAGTTTAAAACTTAGTATAGATGTTTTAATAAAATCAACTCTTGAAATTCTATCAATTCGATCTTTAGTCTCAGAGTTTAGGTACCTTCGATAGTCAGCAACATTTAAAAAGATTTGTCAAAAAGTATCGATAGTCGGAGAAGTCGATAAAAAAATATTAAATTCCTATATCCTAGTGACAGTTAAATTTTTGCTAGGTATTATTATTCCGGCCTTTGTTACTTTGACTTACCTACAAACAACTTATCTTTAAATGTTTAACTTACTTACCTTACATTCACGAAACTCGAATCTCGAAACGATGACTTACAGTCATCAAAGGATGTAGACATAAAATCATTAGATAACATTTCTTTACGAATTCTTAGCATACAAAACGGCACCTATCGAATAGCTAAACAAAGTGCCTAATTCCAGCCTGCCATCTTGAAAATGTGGTATCTGCAGCATATGAATTCGAAATTATTTAAGAATGGATGACCTAACCGAACACATCTTAAACATTGCTCATCAATAATCAAAATTTGCTTTCAGAATTTATCAAAAATTTAAAATAACATCAACATAAAACAAGAATTTTCTTCTAGCATATTGTAGCCATCTTACACTCTTTCTTTCACGTCTTGGCTATATGTAATAATCTATTATGTTAGTTAGGGTGTGCCTGAGCCCATGTGCCCTACAATTCAAAAGAAAAATAAAATAAAAGTGTATTTTTATTACGCGCAAAAAGGCCTATCAAACCGAGTAATTTATATTCCATCAGCCATACTGTTGACGTCAGAGCCATTTAGTTGATTCCACTAAATCTACATTAATGTCTACTCTATAGTAATGCAAAAAAGTGTATAATCTTTTGTATTTTGTTAAACAAAAGTAGATTCCTTCCGCGTCAGACTACATGAATAGCAACTATCTCTTTCATCACTACTTTTTTTTTCGGTAAGCCGGAGTGAGATAAAGATAACATTCTCGCGCGTACTCGAACGCTCACGGGCATTTGGGGTCATGGAACGTGTTTAAATTTCGAAACTAGTTCCGTCCAATACGATGCGTTTGAATTCAGAACGCCGCCATTGGTTAGGGTAGCCGGTACTAAAAAATTGCATGTCATCCAAAAATCGATAAAACTGTCGAGTAATTTCTAAGAAGCTGTCGTTTATTATCGCCTTGGCGGGTTTCCTGTGGGTTTCGTGGTACAGGGTGCTGGCGAGACTTGATAGGCGTTTTACGTTATTCGTGCAGCTATTTTGTGTTGAAACATGTCGGACCGAACACTCATATAGTTTTAATTTCATTTAAGCACGATTTCTTTGAGATAAGTGTGTTGTGGATGTGTCTGGAGGTGCCTAAGTATAAAGGTAAGTGTATTCTGTCATTACATTGTCAAATTATTGAGTGGAACGTTGGTTTACAGTGAAATATGAGCGTAAAATCGATAATAACCCCAACAAAGAGTGTTGTACGGCTAAAATGTTTTGATATCTGAAGTGTGCCTGTGTTATTTTGGGACTTTTAAGGAAAGAAATTCCCGTTTTCGATTCTGTCGTCAAATATCAATTATGCCTAATGAGTTTAATCATTAATTAGTATCTTATTTAGAAGTCCAATTAACATTTTGCCAACACAGTGGTATTTTCTTTAGTTATGCTTTTATATGTGGCTATATCTATAATATAGTGGAATTATCAGTTGTCAATAGAGACTTCTTTTGATTGGACGTCCGCGGCTATCTCGTTCGCGCCCTCGAGGGCCCTTATCTAGCCATCTCTGTTGCACTAGTGCAGTATTTATAGGAACTCTTGCCCCCGGGGTGTTCTATATTTGTTTAGTGATGTCTTTGGGGGATTGATACGTTAATCGAATATCGATATCGATATTTTTTAATGAAGTTGTTAATTATATTTTATTTTCAGTTAATTGTTCTTGTACGAGTAGCTATTGTATTGTTGTGAATGGTATTTATCCTTGACTGTGCGTGACACACTTGTAGTAGGTTATTTACTTGAAGTTCACAACTGCATTGATGTGCAAATTCTTTTACATCCGATAAAAATTACGTCAATTACTCAGTTCTGTTGGTTAACTGGGTATTAGAGCTACAAAAAAACGAAATACAGAGTTATTATCTGATTGCCTTATTATTGTTCGGGATTGAACTTGTACTTACCTACTTTCATAAGTAGGTAAGTGTGACAAGATAAGGGCGAGGGGGAGCTATGCAGTAAATAAAAAAGTTGTAACAACATTGGCGAGATTTTTACCTACCTACTTAAAGTAACCTCCTACCTATGATTTATTATCAAAACATTTGTTCATTTGTTTGACGAAGATTGTGCCCTGGAAGATTATATTTTAATGATATCCTTCGCGGTAAAGAAAAAAGACAAACTCCTTTTAGGGTTCCGTACCCAAAGGGTAAAATGGCTATTAAAGCTTCGCTGTCCGTTTGCCTGTCTGTCACCTGGATGTATTTCTACTGCCGCTATAACAACAAATACTAAAAACAGTATAATTTTATGTCTGTCTATATCAGTAACCAATATAAAGTGATTGAATACCTCGTACATTTTAGGAGTAGGCATCTGATAACACTGGCTTTTCATAGATACGGCCGTTTGTAGCGTATATTTTGTACGGAACCCTCGGTGCGCGAGTCCGAGTCGCACTTGGCGGGTTTTTTTCTTCTACACTACACACACACACTTAAGTGTAACTAGTTGGATAAAAAAAATACCATTACCATTATCGGGGGTTCGGTTAGCGTTCGGTTAGGTTAGTATCGGGGGTTCGGTTAAAATGTTCAAATCCGGTCAGCCGTTTCGAAGTTATGAAGACATTAAGACCATTATACATACAAAAAAATTAAACATTTAAATAGCCCGTTCCACTTATTTTAATGAAAATATCGTCACATTACATTTTTACAACTTTATAATAAATAGAACCTTAAGCATTTTTTGTATATGTCTCACGGTAGGTAGTGAGAAAAACGATTTCCGTGACTCTTTATGATAAAGAAGGGGAACGAGGGTCAGATATCAAAACAAACCTCTGACTAAGTTTGTGTATGGCCTCCTACTTATGCTTATGCATATGTATAATAAATGGAATGGATAAAATTATGGTCCTAAGTTCATAATTTTATTATGTACCATTTGTCATTATTATAATCACAAAATTAATAAAAAGACGGCCAAGACCATGTCCGACCATGCTCAGTGCCTATAGAGTTCCGCAGCAATTCATACAAAAAAATGTTCATCAGATGAAAAAAAATACGATATGAAAAAGTGCACTAGCAAAAGAGCATATCTCCAAGGCACTTAGGTACGTCCATTTGCTGTGACGCGCGGTTTTTCGGTAATAACTCAAAAACTCACGTTGAAAATATTTTTTCCATCCTACCCGAATCAATTGTGCTGGTAGAAATGGCTGTGCTGTTGCTAGAGCAATTATCCTTTTTTTTTCATTTTGTTCTTTGGTAATACTCCCACACTTCTTGGCATTCTTGCAAACCCGGCATGGAGTATATTTTGGATGACTTGTATGACTGATATTAAGGGAATGTTTAATTTTAAGCAGTAGGTATATACATGGAAAAACAAAGGCTGACTAGCGATGACTTCATAAAAAAGTGGTCGGTGCATGGTGAAATGCTCCGAACAAATAACTGCCTTGAAGGATGCCATACTAAATTAAATAAGCGGGAAGGGAAACCTAATTTATTGAAATTATTGTCTATATTGAAAACAATAAATGATTTTAATGGAATTAAATTAAAAAGAAGAGTATTAGAAAAACGCAAAAAGAAGACGATTGTGCTCGGTCATGCAGAAATCGACGTAGGATTCTTTCTCCAGCGAATGTCCTGGAAAGGGTTGATGTTCAAATAAAATAAAAACAGACACGTAGATATCTCTTAAGTTTCAATAAAGACGACATGTTTGATATATATTATAATTTCAGTGTTTAAATTTAAACATAGCAATACTCGCATTTCGAGAGCCGAACCAAGTGGAATTTTAAAAATACTCGTGGTTCGCGGATCGAAACAAAGGGAATTTCAAATATCCTCTTTGTCCTATGGTCGAACTAAGTGGAATAAAAAATCCTGATAATCCGACAAGTTGTCGACACAGCAACATTCTTCATCGTCCGACATGTCGTACAACGTTATCGAACCACGCGGCCGAAGGGGAACGTCCATACTAAAAATTGTTTCTTGTGCCCTCCCCACTGACCATATAGGTACATACGTCCTAACCCAATAGTTTACTACTAGACGTATCAAGCCAGCTCTTCAATACATTACATATAATACATTGACAGTCAAAGTGTCCAGTTACCAAAAGATCAATATATTTTACACGATATTTAACCGATTTCTAGAATTCCGGTAACATACTTTGTTAAGTAGTTGCATCAGAAATTAACTTCACAAAACGTTTTCAATTGTAAAACAAACAAACGTCGACAATTACCATTGATAAATACGTTTTGAAGCATTACCTTTATCGATACACTAACATCGATAACTGTCCCTTCCCTACACACGCAAAAAATACTAAAAATGTCCGACTTCCCTGCATTCGTCGAAACTTATTATTAGTCGCTCCAACCCAAACTAATCTTACCTGATATGCACACAGAGCTCACTTCTCTTCGACTAATCGTTTTAATTTGGCATTCCACTGAAATAGCCGTTTGATTTTGAACTCTTGTCTATGGACATAAAGTTTCAGTGCCCTAGATTCTTTTTTTTTTTATTTAAGATTTATGAAGGGTGAGCGAGGGAGATACAGCCAGTAAGCCAGTGTTTCTCAGGTAGTTGCTAACTTTGGACAAAGGTTTTTGAAAGCATTTGTTTCTTTGCGAATTATGTTTTTTTTTACTGTCCTTATTTTTGCATTGTTATGGACACTACCACGTGGTATGATAAACCTTGCTTTAGAACTTTACAAAGGAAAATAACGGAACCTTTATAGAATCGCTTTCTCGTCCGTCCGTCTGTCTGTCGGTCTTTCGAGAACCTTTTTACCCATAGAACCAAATATCAAATACCAGGATCGTAACTTCGTAACAGTATGTTTTTAAGCTAGTTTTTTTTTTAATTTATTGATAAGAATTTTAAAAAAAGTTTTGTTTTTGTCTCTGTGATATCGAATTGAAATTAATGTCTACTAGGTAAGTACTAAGGCCTACGATCTCTACTCTCGGACTAAGTATGAATTAAGTTAGCACGTGATGTCTTTTCGGACCCCCCTTCCCATCATGATCGTATGTGATATTTTTCTGACCCCAAAATTCTTTTTTTCTTCTCGTATTTTATAGTGATCCAGCACTAGCTGCTAGTTTCAGTTTGGCTCTATGGTTGACTGATAGAGAAGGCATTAAGACCGCCATTTTTTTTCTTTCAATAAATATTACGATACGTTTATATTACTACGTTTATTGGCGATTATAGCACTCACTTTCCATTTATGTCTAAATGTACAGTCACCAGTATTAATAGAATAGAATAGAAAACATTTAATTCGAGTAACAGTGGACTCGTACAAAAATCGTTAGTAACATTAACTTATTTCTAATGTTAGTAGTTAATACAAACATTAAACCAGATATGCACTGTGTGAAACATTAATATCTGTCACAGCAAAGCGCGCACAAATATCTGACACGACTCTATTTCTAGAGCCGTAAGGTGCGTCCACACTTGTATCATTTGCTCGTATCCGATCACCGTGCCGTGGCATGACTGCGTATCGCGCTGCTTGGACGCTCACTGTCGGCGCGGCGATCATGCCGATCATGATCTTCCGATATAAGTGTGTGATACGCGTAGCAAAAGGATTTCGAGAGATCGGATCGGCGCAACGTCCAAACGCGTGATCGCGACACGCGACGATGATCTGAAACGGGCAAATGATACAAATGTGGACGCACCTTCAGATATTTTGGCCCGCTCTGTTATTATATCTGCATATTGATGTTTGCGACGGTACTTAACTTTGTTATATGACACCATCACTCAATACCATCATACTTACCATCATTTGCACCATTTTGTATTGTGCAATAAAGTTTAAATGAATAGAATAAAAACTGGAGAGTGACATAGGCCACTTTATATCCCGGAAACCATAATATTCCAGAGGGATAATCAAAATATTCCACGCAGGCGAACCGCGGGAAATTCCTAGTTTTTTATATGTAGAAAATAAATAACTATAAATAATATTTGACCGGTTTTGTTAACCGCAAATAGAAAAAGAATGTGTTTCATTTTGTCTGTCTGGGGTCGCGTAATTGAACTCACTCTTAATCTTTTCTATTGAATACTAAACAACAAAGAATCCACCCCTGAGTTACAAAGTAGGGATTAAATGATTGAAAGGTTATATTTTTACCGTAAACATGAGATATGCGGAAATAATACATTTCATGATATTAATTCCAAATTAAAATCATAATTTTTCATACATTCTCGGCGCATAGCCTGTTACCGAGTTGCCATCCTTCCGGATTTCCCGGGATTTGTCCTAATTTGACGCTGGTGCTACCTTCTCCTATTTAGATTTAAGCCAATTATTGTTTTCTCAGTAAGAGATTTATGTAAATCTTTTGAGAAAAAAATATTTTAAACCATAAAAAGTGGTAGACAAATTTCTTGGCCGACTGTACCTAGTAGTTCACCTGTTACGCTCACCGCTCGCTTCGTTTGTTGCGTGCGCGCGACATTGACGATCGCCATCTGTGATATCTTTTTTTTCTGTTTCTTGGATTATATTATTGTTGTGAATAATTAATTAAGTACGTATTGATTATTCGTTAACATTTACAACAACGTGTTTACCTTTTATTTTGATCTATATACCTACCTAAGTAATCATAAAATGATAAAATCCAGTTGCCTTAACTGTGGTCATGTTCCAAGATTTTTTTAACAGCACGATCTAAAAATGTGATAAAACGTATAGACATTGATACAGTGCACTATAAAAAATATGTAATTTTACATGAAAAAAAAACACATTAGCCTTTAAATTTTCCAGAAAGCAAAGAAATTTACAGTATGTAAAATGACATAATTTTCATTAATTTTAAAATGCATTAATATTATTTATTTAAATTAAGTATGTAAAATTTTTATAATTTTGTAAAACATCCTTGCATTTCGGGATATTTACTGGGTTATATGTGTTTTTTGTATATATATATCAAAATTCACAATTGTATGTAAAATTACATAATTTTTAACAATGTGCCATTTAGCGGTCGCCAAAATGGATGTCAACCAATTTGATGGTACCTACTTTTACTTTGGATGATACTTTTTTCCCGGCTACGCTGAAGTAAAAAAGGGGGTCGAATAAAGCAAACATATTTTTTTATAGACTAAGTTTTATGTTTTGCATTGTTCATTAAAACGTAGGTACTTAACGTATTTATTCCTTGGGAATATTATTTTTCCGGAATAAAACAGTGCTATGTCACTATCCCGGTCACATAATACCTCAACACAAGAATTGGGACGAGCCAATTTTGTACAAGGTATGGTCATTCAAAAACCATTTCGAGGAATAAGTTTAAAAAAAAACTACTTGCAATTATCAGATTTCAAAAATATGATTTCTGTGAAAAGTTATTCGTGTTTTTAATTTTGACTTTTATATGTACTTAGCACAGACGTCAGTCAGTAGTGACGTCACTCGAAATATCACCTAGGTAATAAAAAATTAAACTCGTCCAAATGTAAAACGCATGAATTTAGTATCTTACAATAGCCTTATGTTTAAACGAATTGTTAACACATCAAATTACTAGCTTCTGCCCACGACTTCGTCCGCCTTAAATTCGTTTATCGCGAATAAGGGTATTTTTCGGGATAAAAAGTAGCCTATGTCCTTTCCCGGGACTCAAACTATCTCCATACCAAATTGCAATCGGTTCAGCGGTTTAAACGTGAAGAGGTATCAGACAGACAGACAGACAGACAGACACACTATCGCATTTATAATATTAGTATGGATATTATAGATTCTTCATTCGGTAGTTGAATAATCTTTTTATTAGGTATATTAACAAATTATTTTTATTCAAATATTAAATATTCGGATAGGAAAGTGATAGGTATATTCTTCATTCGAACAGGTACTTAATTTATTATTCATCTTTTTTTTTTAGCTATTCCGACAACAAATAATTTGTGACGAAATTAGCTACTCTTGGATTCAAGAACTGAATGATTTATTAATTGTGTTGTTCGAATAAATAACCGGTAAACCTCAAAAGCCGCCAAAATTTTAATAGCAGTTCAGTGCCACTGTGTTATTCCACTAGTAAACTTTAATTTAAACCATATTTCATAGAAAAAATAGTTTAATGCAGAAATTTGCCACGGGATGTTATCCAATTGGGGTTTTAGGTATAATAGCACAGCGCAGGTATCGAAAGTAGTAAACAATAATTGGCTTGACCAAAGGATTAGTCACAAAGGAAAGTGGTCTGTTTTCTATCCAACTAGAAAATCATGGCCGACAGACTGACAGACTAAACTGACAGACAGATAGACACATTGATAGTGAGGAATGACATACAGTCTGGCAAAGTTACCTACAGTGACTGACAGACAGAATGCCTGCAAAAGTAACTAACTTAGCAACAGTGATGCTTGCATATATGCGAAAGTTTTTGGTTTTTATTTTTCATGGAACAACGAAGCAATCAATCTGCGTGATCGGTTTTATTCGTTATTGATACAAATAAATTTCTTATTTTTATTCGTTATTCCAATAAATGTATGTTTTTTCTTTATTCGAATAAATTTATTATTTTAATTTTACATTCGAATAAATTTTACCCATGTCTACTGGCATTGTCTAACCCTAGTGAGATTCATTTAGGCTGAGACACCCTATCTGATAACCTGTTTTACTTGTACTCACCCTTGGTGGGTAGGTACAATCACCTGCAAAAAGATACACACGATTTGTTCAAAAATGTTGTTGCTAGACTCAATTACCCGTCAATAGAGTTGAGAGAAGATATTTTTGAACGGACCAATCTGCCGGAATACACAGACCATATAGCCTAGGTTATATAGTCTGTGGTCAGTCCTTAAAGAACGACTACGACCTGCGACTGGCGCATGAGAAATATTACCTCTCTCATTTTCTCCATCTAGTACAATGAAAAGAAAATGGGTGACTGTGGGTGTTTTCTTAAGGTTCCGTACCGTAAAAAGTAAACAGAAACAGAACCCTTCAATATCTCACTCACCTGTCAAACCACATGTCAATAGGTCTCAAGATTTTTAGGCCGATTCGCTCGGTGCGCAAGTCCGTGTCGCACTTCTTCTAAATTACCAGTGCTCTTTGGGCGGTAGACCTAGAGAGTCTTTCAACCGTCATATCCGCCATATTGAAAAAAATACTAGATTGGCAAAAAAAAATATCGAACCTGCTCACTTAATTCACGAGAATCGGTTGAAATGCGACTTAGAGGAGTTAATCCGGACAGGCGGACATACGAAAGCAGTTTTGTCCTAGCTGAAATGGAAGTCGCGTCTTAGGAAAGTGTATAGTCAGCTGCAGAGAAAAGTAACCCCCCTGCCATACTAACATTATATGGCAGAGGGGTCACGTTTCTCTGCTGCTGACTGTACCTGCGTACTTTCTAAATTGTTAACCGACTCAAAACGGAGCTAACATTGAATTTAACTTTATCGTAAATTACTTTTTGTTTCAGATGCAACAGCAGATATGCCAGCCAGAACAACTGGGGTAAGTTATCTTTAATTTAAACCAGTGTTTTTAAACCTGTGAATCGCGACCTCTAATGGTCCCTCTCAAAGAGGGTCACGGTTGCAATAATTCAGACGTTTTACTCTAATTAGCACGCAACAAAGTTTATCTGCAGCAAGCATCGTGAAGTCTAAAATAAACAAAAAGAAAATCTGCAGCACGCTTCGTCAAGAAAATATTACGTTATCCAATTCTCCCTCAGCGCCATGCCCGGTCCAAAGGTCCCCATTATGCTAGCACCATTGCCCCGCTGAATGGCAATGGAGACCTGCTGAACCAACCATGACCCTGAGCGAGGATCGTGGCCCCTGTCTCTCAATCACCGCACTAACTGCTTGAAAAGCTCGCGAGCCTCATTACCCCAAGGTCCAGTTTCCACAGCAGACTTTTAAATTAATTTTTGTAACATTTTAAAACACTGGTTGGAATCAGCGCAGAATTTTATTTCTATTAAAGGAGATCGCATCATGGAGTAGATTGAAAAGCCCTGCTCTAGCAGGGCAGTTTCAGGCCTCAAATACTGTTTATTAAGAACCGGCCAAGTACGAGTTAGATTTGGGAACGAGGGTTCCGTACCAGCGCAGCCACTTTTCTTGTATAGCGACTCCCTTTGATTCATAACAATTTTTCTGGCCATACATTCTTACGAAAATTTCAAGTGGCTACTCTTATTACGGCTCAATAGATACAGCCCTTTGAAAAACGGACAGACAGAGAAGCCTTAGTTATAATGATCATCATCATCACCCTAGTCCTTCTCTTTCGAACATTTGCATCTTCCAAATTTTTCTATCTGCTTCCACACATGATTTTTGCTATTCTCATCCAGTTTAATCACCAAGAACTTCAGTAATAAGGTCACAGGACTATCCATACTAATATTATAAATGCGAAAGTGTGTCTGTCTGTCTGTCTGTTACCTCTTCACGCTTAAACCGCTGAACCGATTTGGATGAAATTTAGTATGGAGATAGTTTGCGTCCCGGGGAAGGACATACGCTACTTTTTATCCCGGAAAAATACCGTTATATAAACGAATTTAAGGCGGACGAAGTTGCGAGCCGAAGCTAGTTAATAATAAATCAGAATTGTAAATGTGATTCAATGGCAAAAGAAACGTATTTTGGTGTCATCATGTGCCATGAAACCATTACCTACCTAAAGAACACCCGCAAAAAAGATGTAGTTAGCTTTTACATAAAGATAATTTTTTCGCTTGTGTTTTTACAGCCAACAGCAGCAGGCGCAGCAAGTGATGCTGTGCCCAGTGAGGCTGGTGTACGAGACCCAGATACTTGTCCAGCCAGGTAACAATTTTATATAATTTTTTTGTGCTATTGCATGTTTTGTTCAACATACGTTTTTGACCATGATCCGAGGAGGATTCAATCAAGGCTTAAAGGGCGAGCGAGAGGTTCGATAACTTCGCAGTAGCCTTCCAGGGAGATCCTTGAAGATCGCTGCGTCGATAAGGACATTTGTCAAATAAATGTGAAGCCACCTCACCATCAATCGCCAATCACCATTGGGGATTTTTGGATTTCAGAAAACCCATATTGAACTATTCTGTCCAACGTAAATTAAAACTAAGTTTTATAAATAAGCTATTTTTTTTTCTAGTAAAGCTATACCAAATAATATACTTAATTACGTCCAATTAATAAAGTTATCACCATATAACCTTGAATGAAATAACTTATTAGGTCAAAACTATGCTTTTTCCAGGTGAACAAATCCAACCGAACCAAACACTCTTCATAAACCCGCAAAATCCGCCGCCATGGATCCAGAACCGCGCACAAAACCAAGTGATATACATGCAACAACTGCCAAACAACATGATGCCTTCCGTCCCACAGCAAATGGACCAAAACCAGTACTTACACAACTTGCAGAACCTGCAGAATTTACAGAACTTGCAGGGCTACTACCCGCAGCAGATGATACAGATGGACCAAATGAGGCAAATGCAGAATGTAGTCCAAATGATGCCAAATATCAACAATATTAACCAAATTGCTGGGCAGAATGTTAATAATATGGGCCAAAGTCTAAGTTTAAATGTTGGTCAAAATGTCAGTAGTATTGGTCCAAGTGTTAGTAGCTTAGGTCAAAATGTCGTCAATGTTGGTCAAAATGTAATGCCAATGGCAAATGTAGTACAGAATGTGAGTCAAAAAACTGTTGGTGTCAATATTGCTCAAAATGTTAGTAATGTTAACAATGAAAATGTTAGAATTTATAATTCCGGTGCAGTAATGCCAAATACTGTACCAATGGCAACTCAAACTACGATGACAAATGTTACCCAAATGCAAGACAGGACTATGAATATGAATCAGAATTTGGTGAATATGCAGAAAGTTGCAGAATTACAAGGTATGAGACAGCAGAATGTAAGACAACCTCAAGTTACTGTATCACCAATGCAAAATGTCAAATTCGTGCCAAATGTTGGTGATGTTAGACCAGTATCTGCTACTAATGTTGGTGATATTAGACCAATAGTTGCTCCCAATGTCGTTGATAACAGAAACGTTAACAGCCCGAGACTAATGAATGTTTCTACCGTTACTAATATACAAAATAACGTCGTACAAGCAAATGCAACGAACAAAAAAGTTCCTTTACCAAATAAACCAAATCCAACTGTTATGGCTAATCAAGTGAGACATTACAACCAGACCTACTACAGACCTATACAGCCTAGACCAATGAGCGTGATGCCTATGGGACAAAATCAATATCTACCCATTGGGACCCAGACTTTAAATGTACCCAGGCCAAATCAAATAATTAACGATGTCAATAGAAAAAGAAAAAGCGAATCGCCTGATGAAACTATCAAGAAAATACCTAACACGAGTAGTCATCTGGTAGCCACAGTACCTACAGTAAGTAATCAGGCCATGACAATTGTACCTAACATACCAAACAAAATATTAAACGTTATACAGCCCGATTTAGATATAAACACTAGCCCTGTACATACAGAAGTTAAAACAATAAGAACTGTTGAAACAGCGAGTACAGGGACCCAAGCTAACATAGCTAAAGAGAAACCACAAGTTATTGAAATGAAAATTATACCACCAATAGTAAAAGACAACGTTCAAATAGAAAGTGATAAATTAGTTAGAAACACGGTTTTTACTCAAGCCAGAGGGATTTTGAGGACTGAGCCACAAATCATGCAACCTGATATTATTAGTATTGAAAAAATAGAAACTGTAGTCAAACCTGGTCAAACACTCGGAAACAGTATGCCAGAAATTAGGGCACTACTGGAGTCCAAAATTAAAGTAGAAGAAACTATTAAAACAGAAATACCAAAAGCTAAATCAGAAGTAAAAATAGAAACGATTACAAGTACAGAAATCAAACCAAAAGAAGTAGTAAAACAGGAAATGCCATTAATAAAAGAAGAAAACCCTGTTAAAGAAATGCCAAAACCAGTCGAGTTAGAAAAAGAGGTAGAAGTAACAAAAACCGAAGTACCCGAAACGAAACCTGTAACAACAGAAGTCAAAGACGTTGATAAAAAAGAAGAGGAAGTTAATAAGAAGTTCACAGTTACTGCTATTAGTGACTTTAAAGGGAATGAGATACAAATAGCAGATGGCAGCGTGAGGAAAGAGCACACAGATAGTTACATACTGACGCATGTGTTGGACGGTTACGTGATACAGGAGTCTAATACAGCTTTCCCTGTAAGTATGTTTCCTTATTAATATACCTAGATATATTTCTGCCACGAACGTTACGTGGCTAGTGCTTGACATAAAAATAACATCGACAATCCTTTTCTCAATAAGTACAACTTCAACGTCTTACAAAATATGTAGTAGCTATTAAAAATATAGTCACAATGCAACTCAACGAAGTAAAAAGAAAGTAGCGATATCGAGTAATAATACCATCATGATGGTTTTATTACTCAAATTCTCGAAGTAAACGATCAAATCTTTTTCGGTATTGTAATGTGCAATGTGAAAGAATGGGACATCGATATGTCACATTATTTTTTAAAGAATAAGGATAATTAATGTAAAAAGTTTTTACTACTTACTTAACGTTCGTATTAGGAATTAATTTAAGCGCGTGTTACGATTTTGCCACTTACTTAATACTTCGATGAGTAGCATTGTGAAATATTTTCTTAATAGCTACTACACACTATGTTTTCCTTTAAGTCGTGGAAGTTGTACTTATCGATTACAGGATTCTCGATGTTATTTTTATGTCAAGCACAAGCAACTTGACGTTCGTGCCAGAAAAATCTCTAGCTATACTTATTAATATACAAAAAAGAGAGGTATGGTTAATTTTAATACAGTTAAGGACCATTAAAACAAGAGGTATGACAATCTCTATACAAAAAGCGGTTCCGCGATATGTACAACGCCATCTATGTAAAAGAATTATTGTTTACAATTATTCAACTTTGCAAGCGCGACACAGTATTTAAACGTTACGATTTATTTATAATTAGCTGTTCACGAACTAATAGTTACTCTACTATGTTTTTTTGTACAATAGGCATTATGACGAGGTATGAAAATCTAAATTCTAATTAATTCGTCTGTTAGATAATAAAAAATATTGGCCATGTATTTTTTGCTCTTTCAAAACAATAGAAAACTACTCAGGTAAACCGCGTTAAAGTTGAGAAGTGGCGGTTCGTGACGTCACTCCTAGGTAAAATTTGTACCTAGGAGTGACGTCACGCGTCATTTTGACCCAATGTATCGCCTTTATTTTTTGATTATGTAAAAAAAGAAAAAATACGTGTCCAATATTTTTATATTTATAATACGGACTAATTATTAAATTTTTGTCGTCATCCCTATTATAATATCGTTAAATTTTTAGTTTTGAAGCGCCATCTAGTTTTTGCCCATAATATTTCCTTGCGATCGGGGCACGATCCGAAGTATATGATTTAATTTAACTCTGTGCGAACGCTTGTATCAAATCACGCTTAATGCCCTACTGGGTCCTGTAACACAGGGAATCCTAGCTCAGGACCCAAAGTCATGTGTCATTTATGTCTTGTTTTTGTTTAATAAAGTTTTTCATTTTCATTTTTTTTTCATGTGGCAAATGACAGTCCTCTTGTTATAATGGTCCTTGATGCAAAAATTCCATGCGGCACATTAACAATCAAACTGCATTTAATATTCATCATCATCATGATTTAGAGCTATACTTGTCGGTGAAGTAAACACTGCTATTTTTTTTACTTTAGCGTTGTCGAGTAAAAAGTATCCTATAACCATCAGTGGATGCCAGTGTACCAAAAATAGTTGCAATCTATTTAGCTGTTTCGGCGTGATGAAGCCACAACGACACATACCAACACTAAAAATCTAAAAAAAAATCCTTCCTTCAAATAGTCCATATTACTTATTTATAATTATAAAAAAAAAACAGTGACCACCAAATTGTCTGTATCACTTATTTATTTTAAAATATCTTCAAACAGACATTTAATTTTTACAACTTTATAATAGTTAGTATAGATATCGCCAAACAGGTGGTACTCACAGCCCTTAATTGAGGTTACCATCTCTTTCACATCTGCTAAGCGCACGCAAGTGTAAAAGAGATAGCATTATAATATCGGTCGCTAGTTTGTTTTGCGTTGAGTATGTTAAATTTGTGTGAAATTGTCCCTAATATTTATTTATTTATTTTCCCTCTGCGCGTTTCTATATTCATAGTATGTAATGTACTTTTTACAGATTCGCAGACCATTGAAAGAGAAAACAATATACCAAAACTCAGACTCAGCGACGGACCAGAAGAAAGAGGAAGCTCCGTACAAGCACAGAACAGAAGATGGGAAGGTTATCAAGGACAATAGCAAGATACTGAGCATCTCTGATTTAAATTTAAACGAAGACGACCAGATAGAAGCTGAAGAAACTAAAGAAGAAGAATTTGAAGAAGGTAAGCAATGGGTCATAATGAGAGCAAATGATTCATAAAGGTGCGTCCACATTTGTATCATTTGCCCGATCAGATCTTCGTCCCGTGGCACGATCGCGTGTCACGATCACGCGTTTGGACGCTGCGCCGATCCGATCGCTCGAAATCCATGTTGATACGCGTATCACAAACTTAGATCGGACGCCGGCGTGATCGCCGCGCCGACAGTGAGCGTCCAAGCAGCGCGATACGCAGTCATGCCACGCCACGGTGATCGGATACGAACAAATGATACAAGTGTGGACACACCTTGGAGTGTCAAATTTAGCCAATTTTTAAGGTTCCGTATCTCAATCGGAAAAACGGAACCCTTATAGGGAACACTTTGTTGTCCGTCTGTCTGTCTGTCAAGACCCTTTATCTCGAGAACGCGTGTAAGTATCAAGTTGAAATTAACACTATATACTCAGGTCTATGGTCCCTTGAAGCTGTGACATTAACGTAAAAAAAAGATACGGCCATTTATGCCGCAAAAACGTATCTTTCGACACTCTCAAGGGAATCAAAATGATAGGGTACTTCCCGTTGACATAGAACTATGAAATTTGGCAAGTAATATCGTGACATAGTACAAATACATACAAAAATCTGAAAACTATAGGAAAATTTGTAATTAAATCATAAAAAATATAGTCTTAAAATATAGTCTTTTTCAAAAGGCATATTTGGACAGCCCGGTTGCGTTAAGTTTTTAAGTCAAAAACTGAAAAAGAAAAATTTGATGTTTTTGTCCTATAAATATGCACGAATGGATTCTTTATTTAAAACTAAGAAACGTAGTTTCACCGTTAATAGAGTCTGTCTCATCTGTCCATCTGTCTGTCACAGGGACCTAACTCTTGAACGGTATCTTGCAAATATCTTGTAATTCTATCGAAAACAATGAAAGGCTTGCTTTGTTTACAAATAAGGAAATGGTTTGACTTCGAGTGGACTTGCGTGTTTTGAAATTTATTTGAACCATGCCAGCAAAAAACCTATTTGAACAACCGGGTAGTATAATAATGTAAGGGTAAGTAAAATTTTGTACGGAACCCTCGATGCGTGAGTTTGACTCGCACTTGGCCGGTTTTTTTCAATAATTTATAGGTACGATCATTGGCAACGTGGATACCAAGAAAATTTTAAGTGCTTTTTATTCCGTACCCAAAGGGTAAAACGGGACCCTTTTACTAAGACTGCTCCGTCCGTCTGTCTATCCGTCTGTCACCAGGCTGTATCTCATGAACTGTGATAGCTAGACAATTGAAATTTTCACAGATGATGTATTTCTGTTGCTGCCATAACAACAAATACTAAAAACAGTATCATTTTATGTCTATCTGTCTATGTCAGTAACCAATATAGAATAATGAAACACTGCGTACATTTTGCTTAGGAGTAGGTCAATCAAAAAAACTAGTGAGTCAAACTAGTTTTTCATTTCAGATCATCCTTTCGCGAGCCTCCAGCCGGCTACGATCAAGACATGGACGGTAATATATATTCTAATTAATTTGTTTTTTTTTTTATAATCCAAGGAGAATGTGGAAAGAAAATAACTTTATTTTGATTTAAAAAATTGTATGCTATTGGCCGTTTCACATTTTCTATTGGGCACTCTACATAGGATGGATAGGGTGGTTACTGTTATATATTACTCTCTACCCAATAGGCTTGTGTCCTAAAAATATATAATTAATCTGTCAGTTAGATTATCAGAAAATATTAGACACGTATTTTTTCTTTTGTCAATTAAACAAAAAATTATGAAGATACTTATAGCCCGTCAAAGTTCCCCGTGACGTCACGCTGTGCGACCGTTTTTCGCTGGGCGTGACGTCATGCGCCCCCACTACCAAAATTTGACGCTTTGCTTTTTAAGTTTGATTGACAAAAGAATGTGTCCAATATTTTTTGATAATCTGACGGACTAATTAGAATATTTTTTTTACCCAGAAACCTACCCTGTTACGACTAAAAAAAATTCATATTACTTTTCTACCGTAATTTACGGGTAAATTATGGATTTCAGCAAGCCACTGTAGCAAGATTTTTTTTCACTATAGGTCATCAATCATATCACTAAATGTGTTTTTAAAAAGACCACAGTGGTGCTAGTTTATAATTGTTTCTATAAACTCGGGTATTTTTATACTGATTTCTAAAAACCCCCATTAAAGCGACATATTTTACACGCGCAACATTTCTTTGACAGGTCGATCAGCTGGCTTCGCATCTGTCAAAATACAACTGGACAGAGACCATCTCAGTCCTGTCAGAGCACGAAATCGACGGCGAATCACTGTTCCTGGTTTCTAAACAACAGTTGGTGCAAATTGGCGTAGACGAGACCCATGCAGATGTTATATGCGAATTTATTAAGAACACTTAGATATCAAAATGCTCAAATTTAGATTTACATAGGGACATTGAAGCCCAAACAAATAGATACATTAACAAAATCATTTTATAAAAATATGCCTCAAAAGATTCTGTTCAATTGAAAGCAAACAATCAGAACGTTCAGAATTCGGACGGAAATAACAAAACATGGGAGACTACCAAGACCACACATCGATATATAAATATTACTACTTCATTTGCAATAATAGGGAAGCGAACTGTAAAGTAGTAAGTCATTCTCCGTAAGCAGGGTTGTCTACATCTAAGACAATAAGGTAATTGTTCTTATTTAATTAACGTTAATCTGGTCTTTCGTCTTATAATTATTATTAATTACACTTATGTATATGAACTATTCAGTTCACTTGGATTTGAATAAATTGAGTTCCACGATCTCGTAATGAATAATTGTGTTTTGATACATAGGTAACAGTATCGCATTTTGCTCTAAAGAAAATCCCATTAATATGTTTACTGCGTTTTCTTTTACTATTGTCTTCCTTGGGGTGTTAAGAGCGGCCTCAGTCCCGAGGTCATTAGCTTTAGACTGATGCGCATCATGCGTAATCCACGAACCATCACATTTACAGCGCCGTTCGCACTTTTGCTTGCGCGTGACTTTCGCCAGGTCAAAAGAGTGAGTCATCTGTTCTTGTAATATAATCTTATCTGTGGAAGAAGTTGGAAATCAAAGCTGACGAACTAGTATTACTTATATAAATATGTTTACATTACAATTATAGTTAATATTTTTGCATCACGGGAAAATCTCGGAAACCCCTTACCAATTAAGAAATCACATCTGAATTTTTCTCGATGTATGTTTCTCTACATCTGTACAGTATGTAATTTTGTGTGAGACTATGTCTTGTATATAAGAATTAATATTTTTACTCGAAGAGAATACGAAGGGATAAGGCTGCAATGTAATTTATAACTTAGATTTTATATGTGTACAAATTAATTTTATGATATTATGAAGAGAGAAATAAATCATAAGATACTAAACTTAAGTCTTATTATTATCATATGGCTTTGTTGTTTTCTAGTCTGTTTACAAATTAATATCTAAGTTCTTCACCCACTGGGCTGCGTTTCCACTTAGCGGTAGTAAGTCCAGAGGGTCTCCAGTGTATTTACGTTGTACGCACTCGTCGACAAGTCCCGCAATCACACTTCGCTGTTTCACGCCTACCACACCTGTACATAAACTCGCCACAACGGCCGTGTGCAATGCGAATTATATTTAATTGGCATTATTCTTATCTCGGTGTCGAAAAACCCCGAGATTTACATGTACTTAGGTAGGGTTGAAGTTTGCATGAGCACCCTTAGGCAAGTTGGTCAGCCATTGTTCCTTCCATCTAATGTTGAAACTGTGAAGTGAGTGGTGTTATAGATGGACATCAAGATTTGAGGCGTTGCTTGGGAAGGCGGCTGAATTCCTGGTAGACGGGCAAGTTTGGATTTGCAGCAATCTTGTTTGCTTCCAGCTTCCGCTTAGTCTTTGTCTCAGTAAACGCAAACCCTGATTGTTGATTGACCATAAAACCGGGTCCGCTGCGCCATGTTATAGTCTTTATCTACATATATTATAGTAAATCCTCTTTAATGAGTGGAAAATTCGACAGTAACCGGTAACATGCAGATTTTCAGCACTAAATGTTGACATTCTCATAACTGCAATGATATCCAAGATGGCGTGCAAGCCACGCTGCGGTCTTAAATACATCGTAACGATATAGTTACGACATCGTTACGGTTAGGATCCGGGCCGCCATGATATTTTTCTAAACATGGTTCCTGACTCAATGGTTGCACATGAAACACATGATAACAATTAGTATGTACGTAGATAAACTAGTGAGTGCAACTGTACAAAATAAGCCTCTCATTATGTATCAGTTGCATAAACTTGAGTTGAGAGATTGACGACCGGTTTAGCTCAGCGGGAATAACGTTGCCTGCGAAGCTGAACGTCCTGGGTTCAAATCCCGGAAAGGGCAAATATTTGTTCCAGTTTTGGATGTTTACTACGTAAATTTGTAAATACATTTATTAAATATATCGTTATCGCGTTCTCGTAACACAATCCTTATTGAGCTTACCGTGACTAGTTCGATTTCTGTTAAAAAGTGTATGGTAATAATAATAATTTATTTAAATGCTAAGTCGTGAATAGACTCTTCTTTCTAAGTTCCAACTTGCCTAATAGCTGCAAAAATATAGCATATCTTTATGCAAGGAAAAATATATTTTCTTGATATTTATTTTAATCATAACACATGGTCAGTCTACATTTTTTCACGTATTTGATACTTAATTACATTTTTTCACGTATTTGAGGGTTTTAGAATTTTGTACATAGCAATACTGCTTGACAGTGACAGTTGTCGGTTTACCAAAGGGTGACCGCATCTTATCATACATAACCTATTTGCACAATCGAGGAGTGTTTTATCAATTTCGCAAACTGCATTTTGTGTCTAATCAGTCACAACAAAATAGTTTAAGAGTGAATCTTTGGACTTGAAGTAAGTATGACACGTTTTACGCTATTTTAATTGAGGATAAATACTCGAAAAGTGACGTATTTTTGAATGTACATTAATTCTTTATTTTATTAACCTTGGCGTATTGTTTTGAGTGTCAATAGGTGCAGACACCTTAGCCGGCTAATAATAGAGCTTATTAACGTTAATAAAGGTTACATTATAGTCAGTGACTACGTGTAACAAATGAGTTAAAAATTGTTATTTTTAGCACTTTGAAGTTGTTTTTTTTAATGCGAATCAGTTTTTATACTACTTTATTAATACTATTAGACGTAATGATTCATGTTACTTTTATGCACTATGAAATAATAAGTTACACTATGCATTTTTCAAAATTACTGTTGATATTGCATCAGTTTCAATCTGTTACTATTGTTACTTGTTTTAAGTAATATTTGCATCATAGTTACAGAGAAAAAACTGTTTTTTGTATAATTTTCAGGAAGCACAGATTTATTAATCACAATTATGTAGAGGAATAGGAGGTAGACATTGACTTTTACTCCCAAATTCATGATGATGGGTCCTCATTCCCAAAACACTTTATTAAAGAATTTTAAAAATAACTATTGTAAACAATTAAATATTAGGAAATTAAAATAGTTTCCGCAAACAGTTCTGGTTTTTAGTGATAATATATAAAATATAGATTTTAGTTTCTAGTTCAACTTTACTTCATTACCTTAAAAAAAACTGAATGTCATTACCCATACCTTGGAATTGTTGATATAATGGAGGCAACAAAGTAAGCTAACATTTTCTTACCCTTTATTTCATAATATTACAGAGATATAACAATGGTGGTATCCGAAGAGCCGAAGACCGTGGCCGAGGGTGATGCAGCTAGTAAGAAGGCCGCCAAGAAAGCTGCCAAGGCTGCCGAAAAACAACAGAAGAAGGCCGAACATAAAGTATAGATTAAGTGACATCTTTAGTATATAGATTTTTTTGTTCTGTTCTGTTCTGTTTTGAAGTTTGATGGCTTCTGTCCATTAGGAAAATTTTGCCTGTGTCAATGTTTAAAAGCCATGGTACGGTTTTATATTCAAAATAATAAAATAATGAGTTGATCCACACCGATTCATGTCACCCATCTAAAATAGACGACAAGTATTCACATAGATTGTTTAATAGTCACTTGAAATAACAGTCAAATCTTACACACAAAATGACTAAATACGCACAATATTATAATGTTAATAATTGCATGCATCATAAATCATAACTGAAATTAACCCCTTTAAATACCGGTATTTATTTCTATCAATAAACCTGTTCATTATAAGCGCTGCTTCAAAAAAACGGCAACCTTAACGTCAATTAAAACGCAATACATGAAGGTTGATTGATCTTGTCACCTTTTCCAAAAAAATCTGTATGGCAAAATATTTCGTTCTTTTATTCCTATTCAATTTTTTAGGCGGCCTCTGGCCAGCAGCCTGCGGAGGCCCCCGAAGCAGACTTCTCCGAGGGTCTCTATGGTGTGCTCAAGCTGATCCAGTCTACCGGAGAGCACAGAGACAGGGTTTACACGGATGTCAAGGATCTGAATGTGAAGATGGACAGGATGAGCGTCTGGGTCAGAGGTAAGGACATTATTTTCTTCTGTGATGGACATGAGACAATTTTTACCACTCCCTGACCTCCCCCTTAAGTAAGAAAAATACTTGGATAAATCTCCTTTAAATCTTACACAAGTTCAGTACCTAAGCAGCAAAAATATAAACAATATGTGGTTTATGTTTTAAAAAAGTGGAATATTAATATGAATTGTTTTGAAATTATAAATTTAAATCGTTTTGAGTAAATACTCAATACTTTATTGCACATAATGGTTTTACAGGTGTTACATTATTTACATCAATGTGATCACATTATGTACCCAGTTGATTGGGTGCAGCAATTGTAGGTACAGATACATAAATATTACAATTGTGGCCGTTCCTATACCACACTTGAAAGGTTCCGGAATAGAGAAGCTCAATATCCCTAGGTTCGGTTCGGATCTGTACTCCCGTTTTATCCGCACTAAAAAAAAATCACGTGTGTACGCGCAGGAGAAAGGTTCCACGAATCAATCCTAACGCATACGGCTCTGCCCACGACTTAGGGCTTACGTGATTCTAACGTGAGGACGCGATATAGGGGATCGGCCTCGCAACCTAGCTAATTACACTTTCCTAGCAGGGTGACTGGGTAGGAGGGTAACTGGGAGTACTTGGAATAATACTGGTTCACTGGTTCACAATATAATTCTTAAACTGTAATACACTGATGACTAATGACCACAATATATCCACACTAATTCACACACACTTGCGGCTCGCAGGCCGCTTTCTCATATATAATTTTAATAGGGCTCAAATCGTGACATTATCGCCCACATTATTTTTAATTTCAAAACCTATCAAATTAGAGAGATCTTTGTGTGGGTAAAAAATCGGCTAGAAAGAGATCTGCTGTCTTTGTTACATTTTACACATTTTTCTAGACAGTTTTAGGCTCATAAATCCAATATCTTAGGTCTTACAACAACCAAGTTGACCTAGATTGGTTCGTTAGGATCGGAACTATAAAATAATCTTTAGTTTACTTCCACTTATAAAGGGTTCAAAAGTTATAAGGCTCTAAAGGTTCAATTTACATCCTACATGGTCAATTAATTAGCTCTAGTGGTTTTATCTTAAGACCTAAGTTCAATTTACAATTGGTTCTTATATCTTATATATACAATATACATTCATACAAAGTTTGAATAGGATCAGGCTTAAGCTGTGACAAATACAGAGTTCCAAAGATTCGACTTTAAAAGTCTAAGTTCTTTTGATGATTTTCCTATTTATACTAAAGTTCGGGTTCGCTTTTATTTGAAAATATTAAAGATCTAAGTCATTATCATAGGTTCCAATTATAAAATACCTTATTTCCATTTTATCTGACCCGTGAGGTTCATTTTTGTATTACCAAGTTATTTATGCAAATATATCATATTTCCCAATGTTATTGCTCGCTTTTATGGAGCTAAAGTTACCTTAGAATTACTAGGATTCATAATTCAAAACATTTATACTTATAAAATCAATAACTAAATATTTCTCCATACAAGATGTGTTTTCAAGGATCGCTGGCTAGACTCGTTTGTATGGAGGGGATCGCTGGCCAGACAATCCGTGAGCCTGCTCGGCGTCGTCACGCTCTACCGCACACGGAGGGGAGTGTTGCGGTGAAGCGCGGGGGGTGCACACTTCTCGGTAGGGCGCGCGGCGTGGAGGGGCGCGTTGAGTTAGGGTCAGGCTCTCGGGGCTCCGACGCTCAGTGCTCCTCTTCTCTCGCCTCGATCAGACGTCATTCGATTCTCTGGTTCTGGAGGCACTAGCGGTCATTCGAATACTTGTCTTTGGAGGCACTAGCGATCAATCGAATTGTCTGGTTCATTCAGAGTCTATCTTCTGACGTCAATTGAATGTTGCTGCTGCTGGTTCGGGCGGTGATGACGACGGCTGGCACGACGGCTGGCTCGACGGCTGGCTCGATGACTGGCTCGATGGCTGGCTCGATGGCTGTCCGTAACATTCTCCCCCCGCTGTTGCGTCGGCGACAGCATCTGGCTCAATCGGGAGGACAGCTAACTTCGTAGTGGGGCGGCGCAGCAGGACGCCTCTGGTCCGGACGTCCGCTGTACGCACGCCACCGTCGGGTCCCGGGAAGACTCGCTCGACGATACCACGTGGCCATGTGTTACGTGGTAGGTTCGGATCTGCGATCAGCACGCAGTCTCCGATGGCGATTGGACGCTCGCCACCCGCGGATGAGCGTCGCGGGGCAAGCGTCGGCAAGATTTCTCGCACCCAGCGGCGCCAAAAATGGTCGGCTAGGGCTTGGCTCGTTCTCCAAGTCTTTTTATTGATTTCTTCGTTAGGCCCAGTAGTCGGTAGGTTCCCCGGGCCTCCCAGTAGAAAATGGTTCGGGGTTAGCGCCTCGTCGTCATTAGGGTCGACGGGCACATGTGTTAACGGGCGGGCGTTGACAGTATATTCTGCCTCGGCGAGTAGCGTTGACAGCACCTCTTCTTTCGGTGCTCTTTCTTTTAGGGTTACGGCGAGTGCTGTTTTAATTGATCGCACCATGCGCTCCCAGGCTCCACCCATGTTCGGCGCCAGCGGTGGAATAAATCGCCAGGCCATGTTTCGTTTAATTCCATATTCACGCAGATGCGGTTTCCATTCTTCGTAAGCGGCTCTCAATTCGTTATCTGACCCATGGAAACATGTTGCATTGTCGCTCCACATTACGCGAGGCCATCCTCTTCGTGCGGCCATTCTGCGCAACGCCATTATTGCTGAATCGGTACTCAACGTATTTACTATTTCGAGGTGTACGGCTCTTATTGTCATGCATGTAAACACCGCTATCCACCTTTTCTCATGACGTCGTCCGATCGTAACGGTTACTGGTCCGAAATAATCTAGCCCGCAGTTCTCGAATGGTTTCGTGTAGGGTTCTATGCGGGCTAGCGGCAGGTCTCCCATGGGCGGGGTTCTAGGTTTGGCTCTTCGTATTTTGCAGAGTTGGCAATCATGTGCTATGGTTCTTACTGACGGTCGCAGTCTTAAAATCCAATACTCTTGCTTTAGGTCGTTGATGACTCGTTCATTTCCCGAATGGTGGGCTCGCTTGTGAGCTCTCAAAATCAATAGTTTGACGAATGGATTTCGCCCGTCGAGGATCGGCGGTCGCTTGTTCAGTTCGGCTGGTGCGGCGTCGATCCGGCCGCGCATGCGCAGCACTCCGTCTGTGCCCAGGATCGGGTCCAGCGTGAACAGACGGCTCCCGTGGTCTAGTGGCTCTCCCCGCGAGAGACGTCGTAGCTCATCGGGGAAGTCTCGTTGCTGTGCCCACTGAAACCACAAATTTTCGGCGGCCAGTATATGCTCTAAATTTAAAGTAATTTTCATTTTCATTTTTAACATTTGAATGAACAGTAACATGCGCGCTGTCGCGCCTATCAGTCTGTCGTAATTGGAAAATCTATTAATATTGGGTAATGGGGCAGCTGTTATTCTAGTTGCACGACATTGTGCAGGTTCGGCTTTGAGTTCCTGGATGGCCGCGGGTGATGACGACGTGATGATTTCCTGCGGCCAATATCTCTCATGCTCCCATAGGAAACTCGGCCCCATAAACCACTTACTGTTCATTTTAACCTTTTTATCTGGATCGGCTCGTGTTGCTTCGTCAGCTACATTTTCCGAAGTCGGGACCCATCGCCATTGTTCGACTCGGGTCGTCTCGGCTATCTCGGACAGTCTGTGTGATACATACGTATTATATCGGCGGGCGTCGGTTCGGATCCACTGTAAGACGGTCTTACTGTCCGTCCATAAATAAATTTGGTCGGGAGTTATTCGATGTCCTTGTAAGATCGTTTTCATTAGTCTCGTAGCTATCAATGCGGCTTGCAGTTCGTGTCTTGGTACGCTGAGGGGCTTTAGAGGGCTTACCTTGCTCTTTCCTGCGACTAAACTCACTTCCACTCGTTCAGGGCTCTCTACACGCCAATAGGCTGCCGCTGAGAAAGCTTGGGTGCTGGCATCTGCAAATACATGTAATGAGCACCGAGCCTCGGTCGCGGTAAAGTACTGGCGGGGTATTCGCAACTCGGATACGTGATCTAAGGCTCGTAACCATTTAGCAAAGATCTCAGCTTCGTTTTCAGGCAATGGATCGTCCCATCCTAGGGATAGAGCCCAGACTCTCTGCATCTGGATCTTCGCTGAAATTGTGTAATGGGACAATAGTCCTAATGGATCATATATACTCATAATGGCGCTCAGTGCTTCTCGTTTCGTAGGGGCTCGTTCCGTGGTTCGTACTGAGGCCGGTACCCGTAACATGGCGGTATTGAATCCTATTGTATCGGTTCTTGCGTTCCAAAACATTCCGAGTACCTTATTGTCTTTACTGCCGAGTTGCGTATCCGATTCCGCTCGTAGTTCTGCCGGCACACTCTCCATCAGTCGCTCTGAATTGCTCGCCCATGATCTAAGTTCAAAACTCGCCCGTTTGTGACTCGCTGTCACTTGCTCAGCGACCTCGATCGCCTCTCGTTCGGTCGGGAAGCTTGATACGAAATCGTCCATGTAGGTATTGTTTTCTATTTCACTTACCGCTCTAGGGTAGTCGGCCGCGTTCGCCCTCGCGTTCAAGTTCCGCACGCTATGTGCTAAATAAGGCGAACTGGCCGCTCCGAATAACATCGAACTCATTTTGTACATACGCGGTGGTTCGGTTCTATCTGTTCCGCGCCATAAAAACATCTGCGATGCTTGATCGGCCTCCCGGATCTTCACTTGTAAAAACATCTCTTTAATGTCACTAGTGACGGCATAGGCTCCTTCTCTGAATCTAAATAATATACCTGGGAGGGACTGTAGGAGATCGGGACCCTCCAGTATGTGGTCATTGAGGCTCTGCTGCTGTGCTCTCGCGGCGCAATCAAAAACCACCCGTAGCTTTTTCCCGGGCTTGTTTATGTTTTTTACAGCGAAATGCGGAAGGTACCACTGCGTGTCTCCTGGCAACGGCTCAGGTATCGGCTCAGCATACGTCTTGTCTATTAAATTTTCTATCTGCTTACAATATTCCGCAGCGAAATCAGCGTCCCGATCCATTTTCCGTTCAATGCCGCGTAAGCGGTTCAGCGCCATGTGGTAGCTCGGAGGTAGTTTAGGTTCATTTGTAGTCCACAGTTGGCCGACCTCATACTGTGACCCCTTTATCTTACGTACCGTTTTTTCAAATATCTCCATGGCCCGCTTGTCTTGCGGGCTCACGTTGTCAATGTGTTTTATGCCTAACGCGTCGACATCGAAGTGTTGCTTGATGAGGTCGTGAAGTTCATCATCCCTATTATAACAATGTAACGTTACCTGTGGTTCAATTTTCAAGGTTCGCGGCATCGTGCCGAAAATAGCCCAGCCAAGTTCCGTGAGAACTCCAGCCGGGTCGCTCTGACGTCCCACACGCAGCTCTTTTGGTAGCAGCAACTGCCACTGGTCAGCACCGATCAGTATTTTTGGTTCTGCAATTGCATAACAGGCATTCGTTAAATCAGCTAAATGTTTGTGTTTTAATATTTCGGATCGGTTCATTCTCTGTCGCCTAAGATTCAAGTCTTTAATCGTCCTAAACGTTATATCATATGGCGGCCCTCCGTCGCAACCGCGAACGGAAGCTACTACTTTTCTAGATGGCTGGGTTGTCTCCATAGTCCCTACGCCTTGTATGCAGAGAGCCGCCTCAGGACCTGCTACACCTATTTCTTCTGCTAAATCGTGGTCTATCAAACTTATCGTTGATCCCTCATCAAGCAAAGCGAAGGTCATGGACTGACCCTTAGGTCCTCCCACTATAATGGGCACTATTTTTAGTAATACTGAAGACGAAGACGTCGCACATACAACATCAGTATTAGAAGTAAAAGCACGCTCGTTCATAGCATGCGTCTGAGCGGCCGGCGGCTGTGGTGGGGATGATCCGATTGGTCTAGTGGGGACCGGGGACGCATCTGTCGTCCTATTCTCGCTCGACCCACTAGTTGCGGACCCGCTCGATTGAAGTAGTTCTGCCCTCGGCGCTCGTTCATGTAAAAGTCTATTGTGCGCGTGGGGACAACCGTCGATACCACACGAACGGCTTCTGCAGCTCTCTCGCTGATGGCGATAATTAAGGCATTTAAAACATACCTTATTTTCTTTTGCCCACGTCCAACGGGCGTTTACCGACATCTTGGCGATTTTCGGGCATCCTGTGGTTCTATGCGGGCCGCCACAGCATAAGCAGACGTCCACTCGTTCAGTGGCGTATGTCTGGACTCGGTTCGGGATCTGCTGTGGGCGGCGATAGGCTCCGCCGCTGATTCTTGGTTCTCGGGGTTCAGGGCGGCGGGTCTGATTTGCGGAGTAACCTGTAATCTGAAAGGTGCGCCTTGGCGCACGCGCATGCGAATATAATAGTTCTTGGTCAGATTCATCTAAGAGAAACTCCGCCATTAAGGACAGTTCGTTGCTTTTGGACGAATTAGCTCTCGCGTAAGCACACCAGCGAGATCTTAAGTGAGGGCTCAAACGTTCGGTTATTTCGCGAATGATCAAGGGGTTCGTCGCGTAACTATTTTTATCCAAATCCACTAATGTCGACACAATATTCACTATTTTAATCGCGAATGAATTTAAGTCAGTTGCACTGGGACCTACGGGCGGCATACGCTTTAAATCGTCAATGGCTCTATCAATCAACAAATCGGCTCTACCGAAGTTCTTTTTTAACACGCGCACTATAAGCTCTGGTTGCGTTGATGACGCTAACAAATGATGAACACATTGCCTTGCTTCGCCCTTCAGGGCGTGACGTAGTCGCGCTACGTTCTCGAAGTTCGTGAATTTATAACGTGCAGTAGATTGAGTAAATGCATTATGGAAGGTCTGCCATTCGCTTACATCTCCGTTGAATATAGGCAATTCATACACTTGTCTTGGCGGAGGTCTCATCATTGTCTCTAGCGATTCTGCTAGTCGTTCGATACCTCGAGATCGGCTCGTGCTCCTGTCCCGCGGCATAGAGTGAGCATGATCTGCAGCGGGTGGAGACTTGGTTCGGCGGGCTCCTGGCGATGGCTCTCTATAGCGGCGCGGCGATAGCGCCCGAGCCTCGTCTTGGTTCATTAGCCAATCTCCTACCTTTCTACGGTGATCGATGATAGATGCACCAGTTTGAGATCCTTCCTCCTCAATCTGCTCCATCTGCACTTCTAATCGTTTATTAATTAAATCACGCTCCAATTGTAACTCTTTCCTTTGAAGCGCGGCTAGCTTCTCGGCCGCTTCCAATCTTGCCTCTCGTTTTCGTGCTTCTGTCGTGCTGCTCGCACGGGAATGTTCTGAGGCGGGGGCTCGCGGTTCGTCAGCGAAGGCAACTCCCAGTTCTCTAGGGCGATCTGTACGGTACTCACGGTTTGGGTTCAGTCTATGGAGAAGGGCTTCAACTCGATCTCCTGAGGTTCGTGGTGAAAGTACCTTACCGCGTTCTAAATCCATGGCGCCATGACGCGGGCGCTCGGGTTCGTTATCTCTACGTAGAGTTGACTCAGACGGCGACTCGGGTGAGTCACGGGGTTCGACCGCTCTCGCGGTACTCGAAGAAAGCTGGCGGGCGGCAGCGCTAGGCCCGGCCTGCGGTTCAGTAGGACCCAGCGGCTCGCGCTGGGTCGGCAAGTCTGAACGACTCATGTCGTCTAATTGTGGTTTACCACGGGTATTCACCATCGCGATATTACGGTTCACTCGCGGATAGTTCGGATCAATTCAAAATTTACGATCGCGCACTGAATTTAATCTTACGGTTAAATTTACAAATTAATTATACTTCCGATACTAGTTTGCGAGTTCAGGGATCAAATAAGTTACACTAGCACTGATTTGAGGGTCTTAAAATCAACAATTAAGTCTACACTGATTTTAAGTTCGTAGAATCACCGACACTGATTCTATGGCTAGCGGATCGAAAATAGGCTTTATGTTCAACGTCACTGAGTCTAAAATCCGGTTCGAAGGACCAAAGAAATGTGGCCGTTCCTATACCACACTTGAAAGGTTCCGGAATAGAGAAGCTCAATATCCCTAGGTTCGGTTCGGATCTGTACTCCCGTTTTATCCGCACTAAAAAAAAATCACGTGTGTACGCGCAGGAGAAAGGTTCCACGAATCAATCCTAACGCATACGGCTCTGCCCACGACTTAGGGCTTACGTGATTCTAACGTGAGGACGCGATATAGGGGATCGGCCTCGCAACCTAGCTAATTACACTTTCCTAGCAGGGTGACTGGGTAGGAGGGTAACTGGGAGTACTTGGAATAATACTGGTTCACTGGTTCACAATATAATTCTTAAACTGTAATACACTGATGACTAATGACCACAATATATCCACACTAATTCACACACACTTGCGGCTCGCAGGCCGCTTTCTCATATATAATTTTAATAGGGCTCAAATCGTGACATTATCGCCCACATTATTTTTAATTTCAAAACCTATCAAATTAGAGAGATCTTTGTGTGGGTAAAAAATCGGCTAGAAAGAGATCTGCTGTCTTTGTTACATTTTACACATTTTTCTAGACAGTTTTAGGCTCATAAATCCAATATCTTAGGTCTTACAACAACCAAGTTGACCTAGATTGGTTCGTTAGGATCGGAACTATAAAATAATCTTTAGTTTACTTCCACTTATAAAGGGTTCAAAAGTTATAAGGCTCTAAAGGTTCAATTTACATCCTACATGGTCAATTAATTAGCTCTAGTGGTTTTATCTTAAGACCTAAGTTCAATTTACAATTGGTTCTTATATCTTATATATACAATATACATTCATACAAAGTTTGAATAGGATCAGGCTTAAGCTGTGACAAATACAGAGTTCCAAAGATTCGACTTTAAAAGTCTAAGTTCTTTTGATGATTTTCCTATTTATACTAAAGTTCGGGTTCGCTTTTATTTGAAAATATTAAAGATCTAAGTCATTATCATAGGTTCCAATTATAAAATACCTTATTTCCATTTTATCTGACCCGTGAGGTTCATTTTTGTATTACCAAGTTATTTATGCAAATATATCATATTTCCCAATGTTATTGCTCGCTTTTATGGAGCTAAAGTTACCTTAGAATTACTAGGATTCATAATTCAAAACATTTATACTTATAAAATCAATAACTAAATATTTCTCCATACAAGATGTGTTTTCAAGGATCGCTGGCTAGACTCGTTTGTATGGAGGGGATCGCTGGCCAGACAATCCGTGAGCCTGCTCGGCGTCGTCACGCTCTACCGCACACGGAGGGGAGTGTTGCGGTGAAGCGCGGGGGGTGCACACTTCTCGGTAGGGCGCGCGGCGTGGAGGGGCGCGTTGAGTTAGGGTCAGGCTCTCGGGGCTCTGACGCTCAGTGCTCCTCTTCTCTCGCCTCGATCAGACGTTTTTCGATTCTCTGGTTCTGGAGGCACTAGCGGTCATTCGAATACTTGTCTTTGGAGGCACTAGCGATCAATCGAATTGTCTGGTTCATTCAGAGTCTATCTTCTGACGTCAATTGAATGTTGCTGCTGCTGGTTCGGGCGGTGATGACGACGGCTGGCACGACGGCTGGCTCGACGGCTGGCTCGATGACTGGCTCGATGGCTGGCTCGATGGCTGTCCGTAACAACAATTTAATATTAAATAAATAAATAAATATTACGGGACAATTTTACACAAATCGAACTAGCCCCATGGTAAGCTCAATAAGGCTTGTGTTATGGGTACTAGACGACGATATATTTAATAGATATATTACTTATATACATAGAAAACATCCAAGACTCAGAAACAAATATTTATGCTCATCACACAAATATTTTCCCTTACCGGGATTTGAACCCAGGACCTCAGCTTCGCAGGCAACGTTACTCCAACTGAGCCAAACCGGTCGTCATATTAAAAAAAAAAACACTTAATTTAAGACACATGTCATACAAAACTGAGCAATATTGATACAAAAATTAATAAATTACAATAATTAATATAATAGAAGATACAGTAACATGAAGTAAGTATGTCTTTAATAAATACTTAAGTGTTGTATACATAGTATGTATTGTATAACATGAAGCGGCGACTTATCCAAACGATACATTATTTATATAGAGGTAAATTATTATGGTACCACCAAATATAACAACTAATCGGTGAACCAATAGAAAATCTTATATTTTTTTAAAACGGCTGTACCGATTTTCTTGGATCGAAACTGCCGTTCAATTCACTTACGATAACCATACCGTTCAAACAAGAAAAAACTAAATAAAAATAGGTTCAACCGCTTAGGGCGTACAATGCCACCGATAGACACACACAGATGTACAAACACCTAATTTATCACACCCCTCTGTTTCCGTCGGGAGCTAAACATAGTAAGCCCGTAACTCCTCGTTCCAGCTCGTCTACAGACGTCCAGGGCTAAAGGCAAGCAGTGCTTCGCGGTGCTGCGGCAGAACTCCAGCACTGTCCAACTGCTGGTCAGCGTCAGCGAGGAGCGGAAGGTCAGCAAGCAACTCGTGAAGTTCACTGGCAAGTGAGTGTCGTCATAGCACCGTGTAGTGTCTCCTGATGACCAGGGCTAAAGGCAGCTCCAGTACAGTACTGGTCAGCGTCAGCGAAGAGCGGAAGGTCAGCAAGCAACTCGTGAAGTTCAATGGCAACTGAGTGTCCTCATAGCACCGTGGAGTGTCTCCAGATGACCAGGGCTTAAGGCAGCTCCAGTACAGTACTGGTCAGCGTCAGCGAAGTGCGGAAGGTCAGCAAGCAACTCGTGAAGTTCAATGGCAAGTGAGTGTCCTCATAGCACCGTGGAGTGTCTCCAGATGACCAGGGCTAAAGGCAGCTCCAGTACAGTACTGGTCAGCGTCAGCGAAGAGCGGAAGGTCAGCAAGCAACTCGTGAAGTTCAATGGCAAGTGAGTGTCCTCATAGCACCGTGGTGTGTCTCCAGACGTCCAGGGCTAAAGGCACTTTTTTATTGTATGTGTCGTTGTGGCTTCATCACGCTAAATAGGCTAAACAGATTTCAAATATGCAATGCAATGAAGATGTGACTTAGAGTTGAGAGATATGAGTACTATTCAACACGAATAACCCTCAATAAATAAATAAATGGATACCAAACTTGTTGTAAAACTTAATATAAACTGACAAAAAATCTCTCTAACTACGAAGCTGGCGGTCCCAGGTTCGAATCCCGGCGAGGGTAAGTGCTTGTGTGATGAGCACGAATCTGTTCCAGGGTCTTGGATGTTTTCTATGTATTTAAGTATTATAATTTATCTATATATTATGTAAATCGTCGCCTAGTACCCATAGTACAAGCTTTGCTTAGTTTGGGACTAGATCGACCTGTGTAAAAAAAAAGCATGCATGCCTGCTTTTATGAATGAAAGTATTCAATACTAGAGGATGCCCGCAACTTCGTTCGCGTAGGAGAAAAAGTCACAAACCCTCTTTTTTTCTTCAGCGTAATCGAATAAAAAGTATCCTATAACCATTTGCGGATACCCAGCTACCCGTGTACCAAAAATAATTGAAATGCGTTTAGCCGATTTGGCGTGATGAAACTACAACCACACATACATAAATACAAAAAATAAAAAATAAACTTTGTATTTTATAAGAATATCGTTTCTTAGTGAAGAAATTCACTTTAAAAATCACGAAGATCGCCATTGGTAATCAAGATTTTTCTAAAAAAAACAATATTTTTACAAGCTTTTATTTACTTTCACCTGTCCCGTTGTCTGTCGGTCTGTAATCAAATAATGCAAGTTGAATGTGATCCACTTCCCGGTTTCCGATTGAGCTAAAATTGTGCATACTTATGTAAGTTCGGTGACAATGCAATAGTATGATACCATCGAGCTGATCTGATGATGGAGCAGGAAGCTGGTCATAGGAACTCTGTAATAAAATAATGCAATCCTACCGAGTTTGGGCTCTTTAGAATCGTCTCGGTGAGTAGTTGATGGATGTTCAAGGAAAAGTACAGTCAGCGATAAAAGCTTGTCACAAAAACTAAATTTTTGACAGAAACTTATTTTTACTTTAAATTTTATTTTACTACTAGCTTCTGCCCGCGACTTCGTCCGCCTTAAATTCGTTTATCGCGGATGAGGGTATTTTTCCGGGATAAAAAGTAGCCTATGTCCTTCTCCGGGACTCAAACTATCTCCATGCCAAATTTCATACAAATCGGTTCAGCGGTTTAAGCGTGAAGAGTTAACAGACAGACAGACAGACGGACGGACAGACAGACACACTTTCGCATTTATAGTGTTAAGTATGGATAGTTTCTTAGTGAAGAAATTAACTTAAAAAATCACGAAGATCGTGATGGTAAAACATCAAGATTTTCGTAAAAGAGCAACCTTTTTTTAGTTAAAATTTTACTATAATTTCACAGTATAACAAAAGAGTCCATAGTGGACATATTCGCGACAGTGGCGAAGACGGCGGCCCCTGTGGAAGCGTGCAGCGTGCGTGACGTGGAGTTGGTGGGGCTCCAAGTGTGGACCGTGTCCCCCGCCAGGGCTCAGCTGCCGCTGCAGGTGGAAGACGCCGCCAGACCTGAGACTGACGTGAGCACATTTCCACCAAAACCGTTGCAACATCATTTATACTTTTGTATTTATTACAAATATTACACTATCCTTACAGTTACGGGAAGAGAAATTAACCACAAAACACCTGATTCAAGTTCTAGTTTTTTAAAAATTCGTAATTGAACGAAAAAAACCGAATCGTTATTTCGATTATACATACATACATACAATCACGCCTTTTTCCCATTACGGGGTAGGCAGAGACTACCTCCTTCCACTTGCTACGGTCCTGGCATACAACTGCTGCTTCATTAATTTCTTCATTTTGTGTTGTCACAACCCTTTCGCTTTGTCTCATTCACACACAGGATATCAATATTTCTCGCATCCATCATTTGACATACTTCATCTATTTTATCATTCATTCCTCCCCTTATATTAAACGTAGCAAAGCGCCATAGCCCTCTCTTCGCTCTCGCTGGGACCGAGACTTGATGGGTTCCCACGAGCAGCTAGGGATAAAATATTCGAACCCAGCAGAGTCCCGCATACCAGGTAAGGGTTTAGCCTTATTCTGGGGTCACCAGTCCCAGGGCAACTCGGTACGCTAACGACTAGACTCGCCTCTAGCCACGCATCCATTTCAATTATTTTGTATGTAAAAAAGGCCGGTTCCGAGCCCTGAGTAAACTAAACGTTTGAGGAAAGTAAACTACTATACGCATATTTTATAAAATAGACCAACTATGTATAAAATGATTTTATATTAACCAACAGTTAGATAGTATAGTAATAAACACGGTCGTTTAATGTATAGCTCAGTTAAGATATATGAAAATCTTTTATTTTAATAATATGACGTAGCTCAATTATCTTCGACTCTGTGACTAATCGTAACAATAAAAAAATACTTTCCACCCTAGGGATTCAAAAGCAATTTTCTACCCGGCTATCTAACTATGAAAATTTAACTTTCCTGTTCTGATCCCACGATTACCTGTGATCTTGACTAAATCGTTGGTATTTGTTGTCGGGAGCCTCCCTTTCTCCGGTACGTGGTCGCAACATGATGTCTGTCCCAACTACCAGTGAAACCAGTGGCGTGCGGTCCATATAGATAAAAAGGACCTACCCCGAACGACCATGGCTCAGTACAGGCACAGAGAAACTGTCTACCCTGAAGCCCTGAACGATTATGGCTCCATATAGGCAGAATAAAACCGCCTACCTTGGCAAAAATCCCAGTGCGCGCCACAGAGTGCCACACACTCTTTCAACTTTCTGGGCTGTATCAGACGTTAGGTCTGCGGATTTGCTCATTAACTCCGAGCTTAGCTCATTCAATTAATTACCTTGAATCTTGAAAAGTCTTCGATTTTATTGTCCTTTGAGTAACTTTGAGCTTAAATTCAATTTATTCAGAGACAATATAAATTGTGTTTGAAATATTAAATAAGGAAGGTATACGTAAGGGAATTACAATCTACGATTAAAATGGCTTGACAACTAAAAATACATAAAATCACAGCAAAAAATTACAATAAAATAAAATCAATTAATATCCAAATGTCTCATAACTTCAACAATAAAAATCATTATATTTACACAATGCAACTTTAAAAATAGGATAAAAATAATCAATAATTGGTTATAACGTTAAATTGTACTTGTAATATAAAACAATCATAACTAGCCATTAAAAATAACATACATAAAATAAGACGCCTTCCTGAAAAATCTCGTTTCTCTTTAAGATTGGCATTCGTTATAATTTTAAGTTTCATAGGTAGCCTATTAAAACATTTGATGGCTTGGAAACGAGCACAGCGACTAAGTATTTGTAATTTTGAACAGACATTTTTGCTCCTAGATTCCAGCTGTTTCTGTTTTTCATCTTCAGTTTCATGCATTTCTAAATATATGTCTGAATCTGTGACTAGAATTAAAATGTATAGGTTAGGTACCGTAAGTATTTTCAGGGCATTAGAAAAATCCTAGCAATAAACCCATTGCGGGGTACGTATCACTATTGTTATTGCCCCAAAGCTAATTTTATGGGACGCATTATGAGCGACCACCATGTTCTCTACGAGGCATCATCAGAAGATGCAGGGGATGATGACGGTCCGGCGTCCACCCGAGAAGATTTCTCTGTCTGGTGGTGGAATGTTGTAGTTGCATGCGTATTTTTTTGTGTAAACTGCATGTAAATCTGCGCATGTGAGCACAATTTATTGTCACATCTAACCAAGACACTATCTCGTGGAAAAGCAAAGTTACTATAATCCATTAATCAAAGTCAGTACTTCTCGGGAATTCCGCAAGCAACCCCTGAATCTATCAATTATCTTTTAGGATTATCGTATTCAGTTTTACGAGCACCGTTGTGATTTATACAAGTTTATATTTTCTACACCAGGACCCAGAAGCTTTGAAGATCCGCGTGAACCAGGACACTCGGCTTGACAACAGGGTCCTGGACCTGCGCACTCCAGCCAACCAGGCCATCTTCCGCATCGAAGCGGGCGTCTGCAGGCTGTTCCGCGACATCCTCACTGGCAGAGGTGGGTCGCAGTAGTTGGCGCGGGAATGTGAGCAGCGCTGGAAACTAGACAGTGGGGCTATTCATAAATTACATCATTTGCAGGGGGGGGGGGGTCTGGACATCGGATGATGGTACTATGACGAAGGAGGAGTGGGGGGTCATTCCCAAGATGACATCATCTTTCGCATCTTTAAAAGGTGCTTCAATGAGTAAAAAAAGGAATGAAGTGCGTGTTTGTATAAACTGTTGCTAACAACGCATCATTTGGAAATGACATCATTTTATTTGGTAGGGGGGGTCACCGAATCTGGTCACCACATGACAGGCATAGCCTAGCGTGGGACCGCAGGAAATTTCTGTAAACTGTTTTTTAGGTTTTTCTTGTAAATAAACAATTTTTATTTTTTATTTTTTATTTTTATTTTTTATTTCAAATATGATGGTTGGATGATTTTAGGGGGGGGGGGGGGGGGTGTCAAAGATCGTCAAAAATAGATGACTTAATTTATGAACAGCCCCTTTGTAACTTTTCACCAGCCGAGGTTCTTACTGTTCTGATGGGCATTTCTATAACGGATTCAGAGTGATTGAAGAAGTACAATCTCTCCGAATTATTTGGTCGCAATTTTCATATGTCTATGATGGTGAGCTGTTAGTCTGACTGTACGAGTATCATGCCCTTGGTCTAATAAAGGCGCATGTGGCTAAACCTTATTGTTTCAAATAGTTTGCATTATTTATATGATTTTCACGGGATAATGTCACTTTTGACGCAGTAACATTCGCGTTTATCATTTATCAGAACTATTGTACGAGTTTTTTTATTGTTGCTAAATTAACCTTTTTAAACAAAAGTTCTTTCAATCAAAATCCTTATTTTTCCACTAATTATGTCCTCTTGATTTCCAATTAAGCCAAAAATCTTTCGTTCAGAAATGTGTGTTGAGTCAGAAAATGATTTTATAGGGTTTGATAACTGTCTCTTTAATATTGTCAACAATTGGTGGTTTTTCTACAAAATGTCCACTACTGGTACATTTTGTCCAAGTGTCTAATTGTATGGAATTTTTTTGCAGGTTTCGTAGAAATCCACACACCAAAGATAATCTCAGCGGCTTCTGAAGGAGGCGCCAACGTGTTCACTGTCTCCTATTTCAAGAGCTCGGCGTACCTGGCGCAGAGTCCCCAATTGTACAAGCAAATGGCCATAGCGGCCGATTTTGACAAGGTTAGTAAGTATTTTGATAAATTTGACGGTTATCTAATTAGTCCTTTTCAAGGATATGGTCATAGCTGTCAACTTACAGTTGATTTTTCTAGCAACGTCTTTTTGACAGCTGTCATCCCAATACTATCGCAATGGCGCGAAGGCGTAAATGTACTATGCAGATTTTGAGCGACTTGAAGAATTGGAATGTTGTAAAACTTTGTAAATTAGAAGTAAGTGGCTATAGCCGACCTTGACATGTTCAGTGCACATTTTGAGTGTAGTGTCAAATTGATCAAACGACAAGTACATTTTATATCGGTTGGCTTTGACAGTTTGTCAAATTTGATGATGGACAAATCATCAAAATTAGTAAATTTATAAGTAAATGGTAGACTTAGTCGATAATTTGACCAGCTTGACGACTTTGATGGTTGTCAAATTTATCAAACTACGATTACACAGCACTTTTTTATGCGATATGGACTGATTTGGTAGCAGATGTCGTTGATGAAAAACCTGTTGGTTCAATGTTTTACAATTTTTGTCCCAGGTGTTCACAGTAGGAGCTGTCTTCCGCGCGGAAGACTCCAACACCCACCGGCATCTGACGGAGTTCGTGGGGCTGGACTTGGAGATGGCATTCAAGCAGCACTACCACGAGGTGCTGGACACCATCGGCCAGACCTTCACCGACATCTTCCGAGGGTTGAGAGACCAGTAAGTTCGTGAATCAGTTCGTGCTAGACCTGAACATTGCCTTCCAAACTACCAGGTCCTGGACAGCATGGGCCAGACCTTCAATGACTTTTCCGAGGGTTGAGAGACCAGTAAATGCGGGGAGCAGTTCCTGCTGGACCTCAAGACGGCCTTTCAGCAAAACCAGGTGCTAGGCAGCATTAGCTAGACCTTCTCCGACATCATCCGAGGGTTGAGAGACCAGTGAGTGCTGGGAGCAGTACCTGCTGGGCGTGGAGACGGCCTTCCAGTTCTACCAGTTGCTGGACAGCATGGGCCTGACCTTCACCGACATCTTGCGAGGGTTGAGAGACCGGTAAGTGCGGGATCAGTTCCTGCTGGACCTAGACATTGCCTTCCAGCTCTACAAGGCGCTAGATAGCATTGGATAGACCTTCACTGACATCTTCCGAGGTTCAAGAGACCAGTAAGTTCTGGTGTCTGTTTTGGGTGTCTAGAGACGGCCTTCCGGTACTACCACGAGGTTCTGGACACCATCGAGCAGACCTTCATCAACATCTTCCGAGGGTTGAGAGACCAGTAACTGCTGGTGTATGTGGGGCTGGATCTTTGGATGGTCTTCCAGCACCCTTACCATTAGGCACTGGGCATTCGCAGGGAGACCTTCACTGACATCTTCCGAGCGGGTTGAGGGACCAGTATCCTTAGTGCGATCGTAACCTGGAGACAACAATGTTAGAAAATGAAAATGATAATTTATTAATAACATACTGTTATAAGTCGATATCATGAATAGTTTGTCACAGTAAACAATTAACAATTAATTAATTGTGAAATAATAATTATTAAACACTAACTTACATAAATAGCTTGTGATATTTACGGCTAGTGTATTAATTGACAGTATTCTCATTTGCATTACAGTATGGGAGTTAGATTACTAACTGCTACTCGGTGAATTAATGGAATCGTCTAACACTCACGCAAACTTATCTAAGACTATCATTTATTTATTTATTTATATTTATTAGACACACCAACAAAACACAGACTTATACAAGTAAAACCAACTATCAATATACAGGGACCACGTCTAGCCTGTACCTCAATCACAAGTGCGCAATAGCATCCACAATAATAGCGGGTTAGACATCAAATTTAGAGAATTAAAAAAAGAAAAAAAAAACAAACTATGTATACAAAAATAAAAAAATAATTAAGAATGGAAATGGCATATTATTTATAGCAGGGGAAGTCTGTGGGCTGAAATGATGATGATGATGATATTGATGACAATGCTGTGGTTTCAGGTACGCGTCTGAGATCGCGACGGTGGGGCAGCAGTACAAAGTGGAGCCGTTCAAGTTCTTGGACCCGCCGCTGCGGCTGGAGTTCCCGCAGGCCATCCAGATGTTGAAGGAGGCAGGTGGGTGTTGTTGCAGCTCATGTTACTACACAGACCTGCACCTACGGAACCGTCGGTGCGCGAGTCCGACTCGCACTTGGCCGTTTCTTGTTATTGTACTGCTATGCCACCAACCAGGCTTTTGATCAAGTCCATTTCTCTGCACACCCCTACATCGAACAGTATCAACGTTGGCTTGGCCAGACTTCTAACATTTTTGTAAGAATCACAAGTAAGTGCAAGAATCAGTCTTTTGGCGACTCTGTTCCGTACTACCAAGGACCATTAAAACAAGAGGATTGACAGTTGCTAACTTTCGATCGTGTTCTGATCGCAAGGAGATATTCAGGCAAAAACTAGATGGCGCTTTAAAACTAAACCTTTAACGAAGTTATAATTGATTAAAGAAACATAGTATAGTAACAATTAGTTCGCAAATAGCTAATAATAAATAAATCGCAACATTTAAATACTGTGTCACGCTTGCTAAGTTGAATAATTGTAAAAAATAATTCTTATACATAGATGGCGTTGTACATATCGAGGAACGGCTTTTCGTATGGAGATGGTCTGTCCTCTTGTTTTAATGGTCCTTGGAACAACCTACAGATTTTCTGGACCAAAAGATGGCCTACACAGCAAATCCCGGACAATAACTGTTTAAATGTAAGTCAGAGGTTTTACATTCAGTTCTTCACTGATATATTCCAAGTCATTATGCAAAAACGCTTACTAGCCAACCATCTTTAGATCCTGGATTATTGAACAAGGCTCGTTTAAAGCTTTTTATACTTTACGTGTATTCTTTGAAGAATAGAAGACTATGACCAGCTAACTGTAGCTAACTTCTTCATCATCACGCTGTGATTTGTTTGCTAGTAGCTGGTTAGACTGGAGTGATGAGTGTTTAAGGTACTGTGAGAGGATGGATGTACGGCAGTCTTCTGTGTAACTTCTATTAATGTTTATTTGTTTTATGAGTGTTCCTTGTGTATATAGTAAATATTGGACACGAATTTTTTCTTTTGTCAAACAAAAAATGATGAAGAGATAGCCCGTTTAGGTTCCCCGTGACGTCGCGCCGTGCGACCGTTTTTGGCACGGCGTGACGTCATGCGCTCCCACTCCCATACTTTGTCGATCTTTGTCTTTTTTGTTTAATTGACAAAAGAAAAAATACGTCTCCAATATATTTTAATAATGTCACTTACGGACTAATTAGAATAATATTATTTTTACCTAGGACACTACCCTATTGTACATATTAGTTTCACAGTGCTTTTGTGTTACTGTAAACCGTGAAAGGATGATGGGCAAATTGGCCTAATGACCAATAAGGACGAGTCATATGTCACTGGATAGCTTATTCTAAGTTCTAAAACTTTTACTATGGCAGGTAATCCCAAATCTCTGTGTGAAAAAAGTTATCGCTGCATAAAAATGGATTAATGAGTAGAAACGTTACTATGTAACTTTTTTGATGCCGAGTTCCTATATCGCTTTAGACTATGAAGGTTTTCTTACTGTCGATGATTTTGTGTCAAGTTTTTGTTTTTTATGCCTTTTCATATGTTTTCATGTGTCATTCTGGTTCTGCTATTCAAATGGATTTTGCAGTTTTCCATCTTTGCATATATTCTGGTTTTCTTATCGGTTTCTGCAAACTGTCGCGGGGTACTTTCTTGTGACTTCTTGACCTTTGGCTTTGTTATCGGACTCCGTGATCTAATGCAAGATCGACTTCCTATTAATTAATCATGGATGAACGACATAATAACTGCGTCTTGTGCCGGCGTGGTATGCACAACAGAAGATATCAGCGACACATTTTGACTGCGAATATTGTGCAAGATCAACCCGAAGTTGCAGAGTATATACGAGAAAATGCACAGCTAGAGGTTTGAGTTGTTTTCCTATTTTGGGTCGCTCGAAAAAAGAGAGCGACTTTACAATTAACTGAATGTATTTTTTCAGGTCGTTTTTAACAATACGCGTATGGTATGTCACCGATGTTGGCAAAGAACTCAAGATATGGTTAGAATACCTGTACAAAACGCTGCTGCATTCCTTGATGTCCCCGACTATTCTAGAGCACCAAACACCGCTGCAAGATGTATTTACAATTACTGCCCCAATCAGGCCAATTCACGTATACCGGAAACAATAAAGGTTTATTTGCTATGTGAACATAAAGTATATGTTCCGAATAATGCTCGTGCATGTGAAGAGCATCTCTTAGCTAATGCGTGGAATGAACTAGTAGATTCCTGTAATATTACACACAACTTCACTGCTGCACAATTCACTGACATATGCGATATTTTGTCTACAGCTGTTCGGCTTGGTAAAAGATTAGACTTTGAGACTGTTGGTGCTATTACTGATGCAGATATGCACTTTTGGACTGGGTTCCAAAACCGACAGTTTGACTTAATCTTGGAAGGAACCCCTTTTTTGTTTGAAAGTCATAGAAAACCGCGGTTGGCATTAGGCATTTACCTCACAAAACTGCGAACAGGAGAGTCGAATGTGCGATTAGCTAGTCAATTTAACACGTCTCGCAGAAGTATACAACGAATGATAAAGATAGTGAGAGACTGTTTAACAAGAGAATTTGTGCCTCGGCACTTAGGCTTTGACCACATTCAAAGAAATGATGTATTACAAAGAAACCTATCGATACCAAAAGGTATTTTTGGCAATCAAGAGAATACTAAGACTATTATTATTTGCGACGGAACATATGCATATATTCAGAAAAGCTCCAATTTTTTATTTCAACGTTTGTCGTATAGTTTACATAAGTATCAGAACTTATTAAAGCCATTTCTAATAGTCTGTTCTGACGGCTACATAATTGATATTTTAGGACCTTTTGCTGCAACAAAATCAGACGCTACTATAATGTCAGATTTTATTAATGATGAAAATAGCGTCTTTCATTGGTTATTTGAAAAGGGTGATGTCATCATTCTTGACCGAGGTTTCCGCGATTGTGTTCCCGATTTAGAAGCTTGTGGCTATACAGTGCATTTACCCCCAACAAAAGATAGAAATGATACACAGTTATCTACCGAACAATCTAACAAATCAAGGCTAATTACTTTGTGTCGCTGGGTGGTAGAGATTGTCAACGGCCGTTTTAAGCGTGATTTCAAGTTGTTGCGTCAGGATTATTTCAATTCAACACTGCGAAACCTATTCACGGATTTTAAAATAGCTGGTGCTCTTATAAATGCGTTTCATGTACCAGTGGCCGATAATGTTAACAGTGATTACATATTAAACGCTATTAATGAAAGAATATACATGGCAAATCAATTATATAATTATGTAAGTGACAACAACCTCAACAGACAAAGGGTTGCATTCAGGTCTATGGATGCAAATCAAGAACTAGACTTTCCGCGTTTAACAGAAAATGATGTGAAGCTATTTTCATTAGGATCGTATCAATTAAAATTAGCGAAATCTTATTGTGCCGAACATTTGCAGAATGGTCTGTATATTATTGAATTGTTCAGAGATAACGTTCATGAGGCATTGGAACAATATAATATGCCTCAAAATTGTTCACTGCTTAGAGGTCGTATCCAATCGCGTCACGTAAGAGCGAGATCTTATTTGTGTTATATTTTGATTAATAATAATGCCATTGGCATACGGAAGATAGCACAATATTACTGCACTTGTTTGACAGGGCGTCGCACTATTGGGAGTTGTGCACATGTAGTATCTATAGTTTGGTACCTTGGTGCAGGAAGACACGAATTATTTATTCCTCCAGCTGGGCACTTAACACAGCTCATAATTGATGAACCTTTTGCTTGAAAAATAGTGGTCATTATTGGATGGTATATCGATATATAGGTAGTTGTTTTCTCATGTTTATTTATATGATAACACGTTTAAAAACCGTTGTACAGAACAAAAACCCTATAACAGTAAAAAAATACTTATTGATGGAATGTTTTTATTTTGCCATAACTTTTTTCACACAGCGATTTAAGATTTCCCGCCATACAAAAATTTGTAGAATATGAAAAAATCTTTCAAATGACATATGGCTTGTCGTTATTGGTTTTAAGGCCAGTGTCCATACAAAACTGCCCATCCTCCTTTACTGAATACTGGGAATAGGTCTCTCCCCAAGGAATTCCACCTTGGCCTAACTGAACTCCCGCTATCTTTATCAGATCATCATATTGTTGGATTATCAGGGTAATTCAATTAGAACTATGGAAATCGAAGTAGCAATAATATTTTCTTCTGTTTCCGGGATTATTACTCATTTAAATAAAACAATTTAACGGATTGTATCGCGTATATTATCTCATTTGAGTTCCCGACGTTTCGGAAGCTTTTCAGCTTTCCATGGTAACGGGTGGACTGAGAAAAGATATATTTGCCTCTGTCAAAGTTACAATTTGTGCATTTTTGAAAAAAACAAATAAAGGTGTACATACATGCCAGATGGGCCTAAGCTGTAAAGACAGTTACACATGTGCCAGAATAATATACGCGATATAATCCGTTAAATTGTTTTATTGAACAATGTTTATTCTTTGACAGGCGTGACAGTGGGCGAGGAAGATGATCTGTCTACTCCTGACGAGAAACTCTTGGGCAGACTGGTCCGAGCGAAGTATGACACTGACTTCTACATCCTGGACAAATATCCACTGGCTGTCCGGCCCTTCTACACCATGCCCGACCCGAGCAATCCGGTGAGTTTGATCAAATGGACTGTTTGGCCAACAAATACAAATACTCTTTAATACACACCTCAGATACACAGAAATACAGAACATTACAGTAACATTCGAATTAGCAGAGGTAAACAACAGGCGGTCTTATCGCTAAATAGCGATCTCTTTCAGACAACTTGACTGATTTGACTCGTTTGTTTGACCAACTCTACCTTGACTCTTCATCGACCAAAACTTCGTTCGCGGAGGAGTAAAAGTCATCATCAATAAAAATATCTAAGAGGCACATTGACAGTAGGTCATCAAATAATTCTACGCATGTCACCCAATTAAAGCACTCATTAAGATAGGACATGCTCTTTCGTAGATGACAGACAATGTTCGTGTGTCACGCGATGCAATTTCAAACTGCATCGTAAACTGAGAAGAACTGTTTCATTATATAGACTAGAGGCGCCCGCAACTTCGTTCGCGGAGGAGAAAAAGTCATAACCTCTTTTTCTTTAGCGTAGTTGGGTAATAAGTATCCTATAACTGTGTGTGGATACCCCATACCCATAGCTACACGTGTACCAAAAATAGTTGAAATCCGTTTAGCCGATTAGGCGTGATGAAGCCACAACGACGCATACAAACGTACAAAAGATCCAAATAATATATTTTTCGATTTAGTGATCTCAAAATAGTCCGCAACTTATTTTTTTTTTATATGTTTAATTTATAGATATTCGTTTTTTACAACTTTATAATAGTATAGAAGTTTAAGTTACGTAGCATTTAAGCATTGTGTATTTATTATATTAGTATGTATTAGCAAAGATCATTAAAACAAGAGGACTGACAGTTGCCATACTTTGTATCGTGTTCCGATCGCAACGAGATATTCTGGCAAAAACTAGATTACGCTTTAAAAATAAACATCTGATGTTGTTATAATTGAATAAAGAAACATTGTATCGTAACATTTAGTTCGCAAGTAGCTAATAATATATAAATCGTAACATTTAAATACTGTGTCACGCTTACAAAGTTGAGTAATTGTAAAATATAATTCTTATACATAGATGGCGTTGTACATATCGGGGAACGGCTTTTTGTATGGAGATTGTCAGTCCTCTTGTTTTAATGGTCCTTGGTATTAGTGAAATAAAATTAGGGAATAAACAGGCTTTTTAATTTTATTTATTCTAATATCAGTATTGTTGAGGCAGTCAAGTTCTGGAGTGGCGACCACGCATAGGAAAGCGCAGCGTAGGCCGGCTCCCGACTAGTACGGATGACCTTGTAAGGGTTGCGGGGATACGGTGAATGCGGTCTGCGCAGGATCGCAGCCTGTGGCGAACTATAGGGGAGGCTTATGTTCAGCAGTATACGTCCGTGGCTGATAGATAATATCAGTAACGATATGTTTTATTGATTATTGCAGAAAGCGTCGAACTCGTACGACATGTTCATGCGCGGGGAGGAGATTCTCAGCGGCGCGCAGCGCATACACGACCCCGAGCTCCTCACCGAGCGCGCCACGCACCACGCCGTCGGTGCGTGCCTGCACACTTAAGAGTCCCCGGTAAGCTCGGTTCTCCATACAAACGTAGTTACGTTCTCATTTTAAAACGACCAGCTAGTTTGCTCTGAAACTTTATACGTAGAATAAGTTAAGGTATATGCAGGCCTGTAATTAGTTTATGTAGCTTCAGATACCATAGTAAAAAAAAAACAGCGACTAAGTTTTTCATACAAAACTTGTTTTTGCTGTATTTTGTTTGTTTTATAAACTGGAGCCATATAAACCTATTACAGGCCATTGTACATGCAAGTTTCGTTACAATCCAACACGTAGTTTTAAAATGAGAACGAAACTCCGTTTGTATGGGAAGGTGAAATTCGGCCGAGCTTGCTGGGGACTCTTAATTGACCATCTGTAGACCTTATTGACATCGACATAAGAGCTACAGATGGTCAGTGTAATAGTAAAATAGTACATTTAGCATTGAAATAAAACAATTTAACGGATTATATCGCGTATATTATCTCATTTTAGTTCCCGACGTTTCGGAAGCTTTCCAGCTTTCCATGGTCACGGGAGGACTGAGAAAAGATGTTTTTCCTCTGTCAAAGTTACAATTTGTGCAAACCACCCATTTTTTTTGAAAAAACACAAATAAAGGTGTACATACATGCCAGATGGGCCTAAGCTGTAAAGACAGTTACACATGTGCCAGAAGGGCTTAATTATTTTATTCTAATAATTTACCAAGCAGCATTTCACCAATGAGGCGTACTGAGGAGAAAAGAAACGCTGCAAAGAAAAACTCCCAGGCTACCTCATTACTAATTATAATATTTTAAAAAACAGAGACTATTAAACTACTTTAAACAGATAAGGTATTTTACACCCGGGTGAAGGAGCACATAGCAGATGTCAAGCACCGTCGGTGTAATAGGTCTGCAGTCTGTGAACATGTCATTGACAAACCAAACCACTCAATTAAGTTTGATAAACCTTCTATCCTTGCCAAAGAAAAAAGATATTTTCCCAGGATGCTACGCGAGGCTATTGAGATTAAAAAGCATCCTAATTTCAATAGAGAAGATGGATTGTCACTACCACCTGCTTGGGATCCTGTAATACATCTCATCAAGGAACAAGCGAGACACAGGACTGCAAAACCTTAATTTCCGAACGGTGTAAAATATCTTATCTGTTTAAAGTAGTTTAATAGTCTCTGTTTTTTAAAATATTATAATTAGTAATGAGGTAGCCTGGGAGTTTTTCTTTGCAGCGTTTCTTTTCTCCTCAGTACGCCTCATTGGTGAAATGCTGCTTGGTAAATTATTAGAATAAAATAATTAAGCCCTTCTGGCACATGTGTAACTGTCTTTACAGCTTAGGCCCATCTGGCATGTATGTACACCTTTATTTGTGTTTTTTCAAAAAAAATGGGTAGTTTGCACAAATTGTAACTTTGACAGAGGAAAAACATCTTTTCTCAGTCCTCCCGTGACCATGGAAAGCTGGAAAGCTTCCGAAACGTCGGGAACTAAAATGAGATAATATACGCGATATAATCCGTTAAATTGTTTTATTTCAATGAGTAATAATCGCGGAAACAGAAGAAAATATTAGTACATTTAGCCCCTAGAATTTAAAAGAAAGGTATATAATCCCATACAGATTTCCATGACACTAAAAAAAAAACTTGCGGCCAGCTACATACTCCTTACGAATAATCAAACCAACCTGATCAGATTGGCCAAACTTTTTGTTAGAATTGCTCAAAGTGTACTTTTAGTTTTTCATGAAATATACAATTTTAATGTTATTTTTTTTTTCTCGCAGTCTAAGAGAAAAACAGAGTATTTAACACGTGACTAAAAGCCATTATGACACTCAGACATATTTGTCCTCGCTCATTTCGTGAGCTCGTCCAAATAATCACTTCGTGTCATAATGGCTTATTTTAGCCCCTTGTCAAACAATCTACTATCTTTTTATACAAATAAAAATAAATACATCGCTCGTCAATTTAATTTACTTTTTTTTTTGCAGATATAAGCAAGATCGCTGCCTATATTGAATCTTTCCGACTGGGATGTCCACCGCATGCAGGTATGACGTTTACAATTTTTACACAAGAATGAACTAGAACTAGTCAAATAGACTATAAACGGCTTGTGTTATGATTATACCCCGTTATCTAACGCTCAGTTTCGGGGCAAGTGATGGGGCAGTTTCTATAATCAAATCGATAAAAAATTAACTTGATTTTTTTTGTATATTTTTTTCATTATAAATTAACAATATTTTTTCCAAATTATATTAAGTCCAACTTCGTCGCCTGCTTGCAAAAATCCATTTTAAAAATGTAAATTATTTTTCGACCTCCACGGATGTAACTGGCAAAAACTGTAGTTTTTTGTAATGCTATATGCAGCGTTTATTATGCTATATGCTATACGTAGCATGGAAAGGAGCATGCTAAAGATCAGAAAAATTAATAAAATAAATCACTCAATCATAAGAAAAAAATCAGGAGTAATCGACGCACAAAAACATGCCCAGAAATTGAAGTGGCGGTGGGCAGGCCACGTAGCTAGGATGAGCGACGACCGATGGACATCGCGGCTGACGTCATGGCCAGGCCCCAAGGGTAAAAGGAAGAGAGGACGGCCAATAAGCAGGTGGACGGATGACATCACACAAATAGCAGGCAAAGAATGGATACAAATAGCCCAGGATAGAGACTATTGGGTATCACTGGAGGAGGCCTTCATCCGCTAATAAGTGAGGTTCTTGCATTTATACCAAAACAGCAATTTATGTGTGTACATAGTAGATTTAATTATTATTTCCTTTATTAACTATCTTTAAGATTGCATGTAAATAAGATATTCTTGTACTTTGTAAGAAGTATTGTAAGAAATAAAAGGCTATTTATTTATTTATTTATATGCAGCGTTTACAGTACTGTTGTTATCAATTTGGATTTCTTTATTTTCTAACAACTGATTAATATTTTTACGAATTTAAAGCATGAATTACATGAATCAGTTTCCCTTTATGGTGCAGCCTTACTAATGACATGTACAATATTCAATGACTGTTTCAATGACAACTTGGGATTTTCTAATTTTGTAATGCCTGTGGGTAAAATTGTGAAATGGATGTGTATAAAATTGATATCGTTTGTTAAATCATTGTCCGTCGAGAGCAGTCGCTGTGCTTCAGCTGAAAGAGATGAAATAAATAACATAAAATATAGCCCGAGCAATGCGATTCTCAAGAGACTAATAATAGCATAAAAGCATACCATCTCCACGTCGAATTTTGATAAGTTCAATTTTTGCATTCATCTCCCTGCAAAATTGATGATATTCATCAATATCAAGTAAAATATTGGCCATGATTTCTCACTGTACATACTATATAGGCACTACGAATGATTGACAAAAGAAATAGCTTATGTCAAAGATACCGATGGATTAAAGAAATATTAAGAAGATATGAAAAAGGTTTTATAACTTTAAAGAAAAAATACTACTTTTTCTTCACAAAATTATAAAACTAAAACTGCGCGTTATTATTAACAAAACGGGACTTAATCGTGTACTAAACAATTAATGACTCCGATCCCGACGTTGAACTGCTCATGCTAAATTAGGCACCTACCTACTACTACCTAGTAAGTCGTCTCTGTACTATTCAATAATTGTCGCCCTCCTATCTGATCAAATATATGTAATGAATGAGTTATCTCAAAAGCATTCACAAAAGAAGAATTTTATTTTGACATATAACTATTTATAAGTAAATATCAATCGACTATTTATGTGAAGCAAAGCGACATCACTATTTGCCCCCAAACTGAGCGTTAGATAACAGGGTGTAGTTATAATTACTAGATGTTTCATTCACGGGGGCGAAAAAATTATAACCCTCTAAGTTACTAGAGGGCCACCTTCTAGTAAACTGCGTTCGGGGTTGAGACAAACGTCATAACCCTCTTTTTTTACATCAGCGTAGTCGAATAAAAAGTATAATATAACCATATGTGGATGACCAGCTATCGGTTTACCAAAAATAATTGAAATCCGTTTAGTCGATTTGGCGTGATGAAGCCACAATGACACATACAAACATACGAAAAATCCTACTAGCATTTACCCACGGCTTCGCCTGCGTTAGGTATGCCACATATTAAGTCACGGAAAATTTAGTTTTCGCTGTAACGTAATATGTGGTGGTCCCCTTACTGAGCTGAACTAAGCCTATGTTTTTATTAGTGATTCCCCATACAAATTTCCAACCCTATTTCACTATCAGGGATAGAAACTTATCATATGTCCTTCTCAGGATCTCAAAGTATCTCAATACTAAATTCCAGCCAAATCGGTTCAGCAATTTAAGCGTGACAAGGTAACAGTGAGACGGACATACAGAGTTACTTTCACATCTCATCTTTCACTATTATAAAGTTTTAAAAATGAAATGTCTGTACATTGAAGATATTTAAAAAAAAACCGGCTAAGTGCAAGTCGGATTCGCGCACTGAGGGTTCCGTACAAATTTTCACTTACCCTTTGTTTATTACCCGTTACCGGTTGAGTTAAGTTTGCACCTGATAAAAATCAAAATCATGAGGTGCAAAAAAGTGTTTCAATGAGGAAAAGAAGGAATAAAATTTGTGTTTCTATAAACTGTTGCTAAAAACGCATTATTTGGAAATGACATCATTTTATTTGGTAGGGGGGAGGGTCATTCAAAATATGATGGTTGAGTGATTTTAGAGGGGGGGGAAGGGGGTTGAAAAAAATCATCAAATATAGATGACGTAATTTATGAACAGCCCCTAAGTCTGCTGTTGCTCTTGGTTGCAGGCGGCGGCATCGGGATGGAGCGAGTGGTGATGCTGTACCTGGGCTTGGACAACATTCGGAAGACGTCAATGTTCCCGCGCGACCCCAAGCGCGTCACACCCTAAATACTCCTGGAAGCACACCCCGAAGCTCGAGATTTGAAGTTTATATCGCGCCGTCTTCCTCGCTCTCGTGTTAAACTGTATATGTGTGAGTGAGACGGGCTATAAGAACTTCGAATTTTGAACTGCCCCGTTTTATCCTGTTTGGATAACGTTGCTGAATGGTCTACATTAAGACATATATTGTATTTAATAAAACGTTTTATATTTATTCCGAGTATTACTCAATTACCCCAACAAGAAGAACTACGCATTGAGTTTATACTCAAAACGTATATGTAGGATAGGCTAAGTACAAATATTGTAATAGATATGAGAGTTATTTCGAAAAAAATACTGACTGTTGAGTTTGTTTCGGCTTTCTTCTCCTCAGTGGTCTCCTCTTGGGAAACGCCATAGAGTCAGACTTTTAAAAGTGCCCTTACTTACAGAATAAAGATCATTATTTCAGTATCACCGTATCAGCCGGTCTAGCACGAATCTCGGCGACTATGCTTGTCGCGCGACAGCATCACCCGTCTTTCTCGCATTGTATTGAAAGGAAAGAGACGGGCAATTATTTGTCACGCAACAAAGAGTCGCATATCACAGTTGTGCTAGAAGTGTTGGGCGTTTTCATTTAAATACAAGGTGAGGAATCAGTAAGAATTTTAACCACGCATTCCTGACGCCATTAGGAGTAAAACATGATATATGAACCAAGTCAAATTCAGCAAAAAAAACTAGTTTTATCGATTTTTGTACATAAAACTGAAATAAAATGGTGACGATTATTTCACCAAAAAAGGATGAGTTTAGTGAGTGGTAGCTGTTACTTTGATGACTGTAAATAGCGACACTACACTTAGAAACATAAGTGGCAGCGTCGCGATCTAAAGAGCTTAATGCCTTTAGTAATCACTATAAATAGTTTACATGAAAATTAATTATAATAATTATTAAAATAAAACAATTTGACGTTCCAGCTCTCCATGGCCCACCCGTAAAAGCTTCCGAAACGTCGGGAACTAAAATGAGATAATATACGCGATATAATCCGTTAAATTGTTTTATTTCAATGAGTAATAATCGCGGAAACAGAAGAAAATATTTAATATAATAATTATCTTCAAAACTAAGCTAGTTTTTGCTCCTAGTGACCTAGGCTACCAAGTGGGTACCGCAAGAGGTGGCGGGACGACTTGAACACATTCGTCAACAACTGGCCGGAAAACATAAATAGGAACAGATGGAAATCTATGGGAGAGGCATTTGGCCAGCAGTGGGACATACCTATAGGCTAGCGAAAAAAAAATACCTTAGGAATACGTGGCCTTGTATGTGCCATTAACTAGAGGTTAGTTTTGGTGACAATACTAATAATTAAGGTCAAAAACCATGTTTCGACAAAAGTGAGAGGTTAGACATTTCTGATTTATCACAGATTTCTTATTATCGCTTTACGCAGCATGATTGCCGAACGAGTGTCAGAAATATCTAAGATAATGTCGGTAGAAAATTATCATAGGAGGTTGCAGTATTGTTAAATCGTCTTCTATATTCATTTGGTTATCAATGGTCATTACTGCTTATCCTGATGTCAGATTACTTACCTACTATCCACGTAAAACAGGCCGATATAATAATAATATTAATAGACTCGAGTGAGATCAAAAAGGACTTAATTAACGTGGACCATCAGAGTAAGACAAAGAATATCTTTACATCGAATTGGTTTGAGGGTACGAAACATATCGTATTTTTTTTCTACCCTCAACATGATTTGATTTGTTGTGAGTAATTCATCCTTCCTAACATAATTTAATTTCGTTGAGGGTGGATAAAATTTACCCATGCCTCTTCCCATTGGTTTACGTCAATTGTCTTCGCCGTAACCCCTCTAATTGCGAAGCCCACATTTTATTATCGTGCGGCCATAGTTTCATTATTTTAGTCGTTCCACCATGGACTCAAAGAAAGGCAAGAAAAATAAGACACGGTCGTCGAAGGCTGGAGTTATTTTCCCGGTCGGCCGGATCCATCGGCTGCTGAAGAACGGAAACTATGCAAGGAAAGTCGGCGTTGGGTCTGCAGTGTACTTAGCTGGAGTGGCAGAGTATCTGGCTGCTGAGATCCTAGAGTTAGCGGCTAGTGCAGCTCAAGAAAATAATAGGAGCCGTGTCGCACCTCGCCACATCCTTCTTGCCGTTAAAAATGATGAAGAACTCCGAAAGCTCTTAGCTGGAGTCATCATTTCGGACGGAGGAGTATTACCCTCGATCCGTCAAGAGCTGCTACCTAAGAAGACCATGAAGCAAGCTCAATCGCAAGAGGAATGAAGTGATGAAAGAAGAAACAAGATGCCGTAAACTTTGTCATCTCTGACAAGTTTCAATTTGGAACGTGAACGACATAGGCAAATTAAATGCCGCGATGGAAGACTGATTAGCTATATAGATTTTATGACGTGCAGATCAAGAATCGAGCGAAGGATAATTTATTGGTGTGAAGTAGTAATGAATTTGGAGAAATTGATTTTGCATGCTGATTTAATACGAAATGTCCTTTTCAGGACAGCAATACCTTGTTTCTAAAACAGGACTGTCAATCTTATCTATTGTATTATAAATACGAATGTGTGTGGTAATATGAATGTGCTTTGTATTAGTTAGGTACTTTTCCGTTCATGCAACAACGAAATAAGTCGATGAGATTTTTGCGGTATAAGACCATAAATGTACCCTATCTTGAGCAAATAAAATACTTAGGTACTTACTACTACTTACTATAACTATGTAGGTACAATGTATAGTAACCATCGTTCGTACTTGAAGGAAAACATGACGAACCTTCCCAACGAGTTAACCTGAACATGAAATGCCGGCACTACACATGGCTATTTGTGTTCGCTATTGGTTGTTTGTTGTATTTGGCAAAATATATGACGTACCTACAGGTAAACATGCAAAACCCGGCATATACGACCCTCTTCACTTGACAGCCAAATAACGGTTTATTTGCGTATTTGCCTATTTGTCTCTGTTTCTCGATGCACATCAAAGGGGTTTGATGTGCATCGAGAAACCGACAAGCGCACGGTAACGCGTATATGGCCTTATGTCAAATAGGCAAATAAGGACAACATTTTGTCAAATATACTATCCACACATGGTAATTGTTTGCCAAATATGCCAAAAACGCAAATACAAATACCCATGTGGGGAGCCGGCATAATATAAAACCAAAAATTGCATTTTTGGTTATGGTTCAAAGATAATCCAAAAAAAAAAGGAAAAAGGCGCTAAGGGATGATGGCAATTATATTGATCTTAAACTAAAACAAAAAGCGAAAGATATACACACCGTAGAAATCACTACAATAATATGGTCCGTCACCGACCTGCCAACACTTCTCTGTTTTAACATATCCATACTGATATTATAAATGCGAAAGTGTGTCTGTCTGTTACCACTTCACGCTTAAACCGCGGAACGATTGGGATGAAATTTGGTATGGAGATAGTTTGAGTCCCGGGGAAGGACATAGGCTACTTTTTATCCCGGAAAAATACCCTAATCCGCGATAAACGAATTTAAGGCGGACGAAGTCGTGGGCTGAAGCTAGTCGGCTATATATTTAGGTACCTCTAGTTGCCAACTTTTGACCGTAGTCTTCCTATGTCTATTTAAGCTAAATATTCTAAGTATTTGATTGACGCCAGCAAAAACAGACCAATTGCAGCCCTGAAAAGGGCTTTGTCCGAGATTCACTTCACTAATTAAATAATCCGTATAAAATATACGATATAAAGACCAGCCGTCGCTACGCTCGCTCGCCTCGCACCCGCCGCGCGAGCTGTATGTCCTTAGGCATAATTGTGACCCTCTTAGCATGTATAGCACATAGATTAGTGTCTTCAAATAATGCTACTAAATACGCTTCGCTGGCTTCTTGTAATGCTGCTACCGCCGAACTCTGGAATCTCAGATCAGTCTTAAAATCCTGCGCGATTTCCCGGACTAGTCGTTGAAACGGCAACTTCCGAACAAGAAGCTCCGTGCTCTTTTGATATCTTCTTATTTCTCGCAACGCCACCGTCCCGGGTCTGTATCTGTGAGGTTTCTTCACACCTCCGGTCGCCGGGGCGCTTTTCCTTGCCGCTTTTGTAGCTAGTTGCTTCCTTGGTGCTTTACCGCCGGTAGATTTACGCGCAGTTTGTTTAGTACGAGCCATTTTGATTTTCAGCGGATTTTACACTTAAACTAACCTAACTATAGTATCTGCATATGTGGATGTTAATGTTTAACTTTGTGCGCTTTGGCTCAAGGCGATTGGCTTTTTATAGCGTCCGCATCCCCGCCACTGACACTGATGATTATTATAAGTTGGGGGTAGATAGAGAAATAAGTAAAATTAAAACTACCCATCGCTTCTAAAATGGCGTAGCCAAGCAATTAAGGCCCCTGCCTCACTGGAACGCCATGGACGACGATGATCGACGATGACCTTACCAATGATATATTGGACCTTACTTTTAAAAATATTTTGAAGATTCTATAGTATATTTTATAATTAAGTGAATATTTTCTGAAATAATCGCTCCGAAAGTAGCATAACTTGTGTCCCCACCATCTTTTTTTAAACCTTATTTTCAAAAAATTATTGAAAAAATACGAAGACACTTAAAGCTTTCAACGAAAAATATTTTCAACATGATCGGATATACTGTTTTTGAGTTATTGCCGAAGAACTGCGTTTCTCAGCAAAAAAGACTCAAGTGCCGTGGAGATACGCACTTTTGCTCGTACACTTTTGCAAGATGGTATTTTTTTTATCTGTAATGCATTTTTTGTATAAACGGCTGCGGAACCTTACACTGAGCGTGGTTCGACATGCTCTTGGCCAGTTTTTTTCCGATTAAATAGTCAAGTTTAAGATACCTATATACACTTTACTGCCTAGGAGATATGGTCAGTGACTTCACTACTAACTAACGTCTGTAATTTGGCAGACAAAAAACGGTCAAAATTAAACACTTGAACAACTTATGCCAGAAATCATATTTCAAATCTCGAAATGATTTTGAATGACCACTTGTAAAAAATTGGTACCCACCTAAATCCCAATTGGGATGTCCCAAAAAAAAATTGACCTCAATTTCCATCAAAATCGTAAAATATAGGTTTACTTAAGACACTAATTTCGTCCATTTTCCATTTGGATGAGTATATTTGTTACAATTCCTAACCAAAGTTTGCTGTGACGTAAACCGCGTATCTCGGTACTATCCCTAACCGAGATACGAGGTTTTGACAATTATTAAACGCCTAAATAATGACGTCGACGTCGTAGTGACGAAAAAGATGCATGGCCCAAAACAGAAACCAAATAATTTACTTTTACCGGGACACGGTTCTTATAAGGTGGCATATCAAACGTATGTAGGTTGTTTTAAATAAAAATCACTATATTCTAGTTTTTTTTTAATTTTTATAAGTTTTGATATGTTTCCTTGAAGAACTACGCATTAAGTTTATACTCAAAACATATATTTAGGATAGGCTAAGTACAAATATTGTAATACATAGATATAGGAGTTATTACGAAAAAATGACTGCCTGTTGAGTTTCGGCTTTCTTCTCCTCAGTGGTCTCCTCTTGGGAAACGCCGTAGAGTCAGACTTGTAAAAGTGCCCTTGCGGCCTACTTACAGAATAAAGATCATTATTTGATTATTTCATTATTGCAAGCGGTTTATTAAACCTATTCCTGTAAATGTTTTTTGAATTGCCATACCTTTGAAAAAACTGGTACATCCCAATTGTGTATCATATGTTCTAATCCATGAGCTGATCTTTCTGTGTAGGTACCAAGTTTTATCTAGGACCGTTCGGCCACGTCACTGAGGTCGGACAAATATCCGAACATCTTCAAAGTTGCGCATTTATAATGCTACTTCACCCTCGTTACCGAAAACATAATAACCTATGTTTTAACTATTAATTGTTTCCCCATACAAACTTCCACTCCCCTTTTCACTCCTTTAAGGTACAAAATCTATCTTATGGATCTCATTCTATCTCCATACCAAATTTCATCTAAATCGGATGAGAGGTTTAAGCGTGAAAATGTGACAGACGAGTTACTTTCGCATTTATAATGAGGAAGTATGAATATGGATTAGTATGGATAATAATAAGAATAGTCCGGGTACAGTCACGTGGAAGAACGGTTTTATAGCGAAGAGTCTCGACCAATATCTTTAGACTCTCGCTATCATCTATCCAGGGTTACTGCATGTGTCTGTGCCTAACCCAAGGGTCAGATGCAGAAGCATTACTGCCAATCCTGGACACGGTGTGTATCGTCAGGAGATTCCTCTCTGTGCAGCCGTAACCAACAGTAACTTGAGCCCTGTCCTGCTGCCGGCGGCACTCTAGGTTAGGTTTTTTATAATGTTGCTTTTTGTATTTTACTTTTTATATACTTATTGTAAAACACCTGACTCATGACCATAAATAAATAAAGTGACGAATAGTACGATATAATAGGATATTATGAGAATAAATAATTATTTTATTCTTATCCCTGAACACGAAGACTGGGTTATACCTAAATAAGTTTCCGTCAAAAAAAAAAAAAAAAATTGTGACAAGCGTTATTTCGGACAATTACTTTACACTAACCATCTATCAACTTCTCACCGAGACGAATCTAGAGCCCAAACATGGTAAGGTTTGACTTATTCTATCAGTCCCCTATGACCACCTTCCAGCTCCATCATCAGATCAACTCGATGGTGTATTTATGCAAAATTTTAGCTCAATCGGAAACCGAGAAGTGGGTCAAATTTAACTTGCACGATTAGATTAGGTACATAGTTACTTTACCTGTTATTTAGTTACAGGTGGACCTTGTAAAAATGAGTCAATACCTACTATGGCTCCGCGACAAGAGGAAACCAAAACAATCCGGTATTAACTGGAAACTATTATTCGAATACGTATGCCTATGTAGGCTAATATACCTATAGTATGCATTTACTTAGGTCTTCAAACTACAAGGTGGTATATAATTTATTACTAGCTTCTGCCCGCGACTTCGTCCGCCTTAAATTCGTTTATCGCGGATAAGGGTAAGTATTTTTCCGAGATAAAAAGTAACTGAACTTAAACTATCTTCATACCAAATTTCATTCAAATCGGTTCAGCGGTTTAAGCGTGAAGCGGTAACAGACAGACATACAGACACACTTTCGCATTTATAATATTACTATGGATTACTAATTTACACAAGTCTGCAGCAGATTTTACCAGTTACGTGTCCATGCCCATGTCCTTCCCCGCGACCTAAACTATCTCCATACCAAATTTCATCGCAATCGGATCAGTGGTTTAAGCGTGAAGAAGTAACAGACAGACAGACAGACACACTTTCGCATTCATAATATTACTATGGATTACTAATTTACACAAGTCTGCAGCAGATTTTACCAGTTACGAATAGTGGATTCTAGAGTGTAATTTATCTACAATGTGTTTTCTATAAAATTTATTCTTTACGTACTTTTGGGTTTAGATATGTGTACTACTATTGATTCTATGTTACTTACATACGAATATAATGGAACGGTCTTCCTTCCGCTTAAAATCAAACAGGCCCCGAATAAATTTGCATTCATAAAGTCCGTGAGCAACTTCTTTGCTGGCAGAACCGAAGAGTCTTAATTTACCTGCTTAATACGTTTCATCGCTATACATATATATATAATATATATATATCTGTATGGGTATTATATATATTTATGGGATCTATATCGGAATCCCTGACGTCATTTGTCCTAATGTATCATTTGCCATAACGCATTTTTTTCAAACACCGTAAACTTTTAAGGATTTTTATAAAACAAACCTAACCTAATCTATTAGTCATTTTAAAACATCCTGAAAAAAATTACGGTTTCTGAAAAAAATGCGTTATGGCAAATGATACATTAGGACAAACTATACATTAGGACGAACGACATTAGGGATTCCGAAGGAGACCCATATTTATGTTATTCGTGTATTTAAGTATATGTCTAAATATGTGTTTTTATACTTACCTAAGCCTCAGCACCGCCCTCAATTTTTCTCCTTTGCCCTAAGGTTGACTGGTAGAGAATGCCTTATAGCATTAAGTTCGCCTCTTTTGTACGATATTTTTTCTTTTGTGCAATAGATATTAAATAAATAAATAAAATATCCGTAGGAAATCTGAATAAGTGGAATTGAAAAAAAACAAGGACACAATTTGTTCTATAAACTGAAATTTATTAACTTTTTCCGCTAACGATAACGCCTCTTACGAACTACACTACATAACAATAAATCAATATAGAACGCAGTGGGCTATCTGCCGATGCTAAACGGGGCCGTACCCCGGGCCAGGCAAGCTTAGGGCGCCCTCGGACCCTGCCTACCTAACAGAACCTTAGAACTGACATGGGTTCCCAATCTTTTCTTCTTACTGACATAATGTGTAGCTATCAGCAAATACTTTTGACGATTTGTATTGCAATAGGTGCCTACAGCTAAAAGATTGCTAAGCTCATAGACGGGCGATCCGTGGTTAATCTGTACATACTTATACACATTTGGCAGCACTAACAGCCTTCTGATGACAGTAGCCGTGAGAAGCGAGTGCACTATAATGCAATACTTAATTAAAATAAAAATACTATGGCCTTTGTTAAATATGTGTACTAGTTAACATTGTTATAAGCGTCAGGATGGCTGGACCACGCTGGTTTCACCTAATTGTAAGCTCTATAACTACTAAATATTTTAGTAAAGATTTACTACCTAATTTGTACCTTTAAGTTCGATTTACATTTACATTCTATCGACACACCAAAAGAAGTTACACCTAGAAAACGATTCGCATGTGAACGTTGTAAAGCGAATCACACGCAAAACCTAAAGAATATATTAGGTATATTATGGCAGCTCATGTTAGTCTAATAATAATTTCATTTATTCGGATAACATACGATTATTAGTTATATTAGACTATCATGAACTTTGTTTTTAGATTTGAGATTAAAAGTGATTGACGTCCGTGCAAAACACGAACAACTGCGGCCCTGAAAAGGGCCTTGTCAACAACGTTTCCAAATTAATAGCAAACCAACGCGAAAATAAATAACATCACAATATCGAGTCTACCCGCCGAACCCGTACAGCGTCCTGCCCTGTCGCTTCAACGCGTAGACGACGTCCATAGCAGTTACGGTTTTTCTCTTCGCGTGTTCCGTGTACGTGACGGCATCTCTGATAACGTTTTCTAGGAACACCTTGAGGACTCCTCGCGTTTCTTCGTAGATGAGGCCGGAGATTCGCTTGACTCCGCCGCGGCGAGCGAGGCGCCTGATAGCCGGCTTTGTGATCCCTTGGATGTTGTCGCGGAGCACTTTCCTGTGTCGCTTCGCGCCTCCTTTTCCAAGACCTTTACCTCCTTTGCCACGGCCTGTCATTTTCGGATGTTCACTGTGCGGCGGTTAATGTGAGACTGCGCGTTGCCTCTTGCGCGCTTGTTTTATAGACGAGGGCGAACGGTAAGTTTTTGTTGTTGAGGGTAGATGCCGCTAACGGTTTTAGTAGTACCCGCAGGTAATAATGGGTTGATAATGATTTGGGATGTTAAGATTGGTCGATCATAATGTGTTAGTCAAATATAAAGAAATTTCTCGTTTTCGCATTTTCGTCAGTTATGAACTAGTTTGTGTTTTTTTCCGGGATTTCAATGTCATTCCTGATATAAAATATTTTTTGATATCAGATTCAACAATTCAAAGTTACTACAGAAACTACTAAATCTGGTTAAGAAAATGATACGTCTACCTATTAAATTCTGATGTAAATGAGTAATATATCTGCAAACAGCTGGACCGGTCGAAGTCGCGTTTGCAACAAAAACCAAAACAAAAATGATTCATCTCTTTATGGCCTGGAATGCCACTCCCAGACACGTTAAACCCCTTATTTTCGGCTGCTATTGACGTCTACGTATACGGGCTTTTACAGTGGTCTAGTTTATTATAAAACTTCCCCCCCCCCCCCCCCCAATCATACACGTCAAATTACAAAATCCAAAAATTTACAAACTATTTTTTTGTCAAATAATTTCGAGCCCATGTAATGTCACGTTTGGCTTAACCCCTCTCCCTATCGCTGCGACGTAATAAGGAGATTTGCAGAAAACATGTATTGTAGTGTTCCAAAATGATGTCAAGGAAAATTCTCAAGTGCGATACGTCCATAGAAAAAAATCATACTCACTAAAACGCGAGCGTGATGGACACCTTTGCGTCTGGAAGGGCGCGGGGCGAGTTTTATGATTACTTTTGTGAATATTTTATTATAGTTTAACTCTAAGATTTTATTTATCTATTTACATAAATTCTTCTTATTTGAACCATGTACGTCCATAAGGAAATATTCACGAAAAACCAAAAGAAACCAATTAAAATATCTCACTTAAATGTAATGAAACTGAGATGGGAGACACAATAGTCCCAAAAAGCTATATAGATAATTATTTCTCAGGTGCGTTACGTTCATAGAAATAAAAAAAACATACAAAACGTAACAAAACTTAGATGGTAATTTATTAAATCACCCAATTTGGGGATTGCCCCTGAGACTACTCGTATGTCGCGCGACTTAGGATCACCCGTCTTTCTCGCTCTGTATTGAAAGGAAAGAGCCTGATAACTTGTATCGCGCAACAGTCGATTATCACAATAGGCTATTCAACTATTTTGTGCTATGTTATGAAGGACGCGACGTCCTTGTAAAAGAAATATTGGTGAAAAAAACTACTTCAGTATCATAAAAACCGCCAGACATACAATGTTAAAAGCATATTTTCAGACTTTCCCAAACAACGCTTCATTCTAAACCCTACTAGCATATGACATCTTACGCTAATAACTTGTATGGAGAAATTAACCTCATATGTTACTAGAAAGTGCCCGCAAACTTCGCCCGCCAGAAAAAAAACATATCCCTCTTTTTTTCTTCAGTGTAGACGAGTAAAAAGTATCCTATTACCATCTGGAGATACCTAGCTACCCGTGTACCAAAAATAGTTGAAATGCGTTTAGTCGATTTGGCGTGATGAAGCCACGAGACATACAAACATTAAAGAAATATATTTCCATTTAGTGACCTCCAAATAGTCCGTTACAATTTTTTTAAATATTTTCAATGTACAGACATTTAATTTTTATAACTTTATAATAGTATAGATGAAACTTTGTTCTACAGCTAGATTATGGCTACATTAAAACTTCCGTTTATCTAGTTACCATACATTTCATGGTTTATTCAATTGTATAGTTATTAATATTTTTATACTTTAAAAATGGACTTTCTCACCCAATTGAAGGGCTATAAAACACACTGCAAGTACCTAAGGGATCGAACTCAAAATTTTAACATAGGACCTTATTTTATCAGGATCTACATTTTTTACGATTTCTCACTACTGTCAAATACCCCATTGTGCTAGGTTCTATTATGTTACTGCTGGGCCGGTTGGTAAATTCAAGAAGGGTACAGCAAACAAGGTAATAGCTTTATATACATTTATTGACTACACAACTCTATACATCTATTTTATAGATTACAAAACATGCAACAACTTTCGCTACATAATAAAACTGCTTAAAAAATATAGTTTACATTAAATACTCCGTATAACGCACGGCCATCTAACTCCATACAAGGCACTTTATAAGGCACCTTTAAACCAGAAAATACGTCACTAGTTTTCACGGCATGGACGAGATAATTCGTCAAAGTTCGAGGCGTTTAGGTTACCAATTATATCACACGATAGGTATCGAAATGTTCGGGAGAATCGAATCACGAGCGTAGCGAGGGTTCTAATACGCCAGAGACATTTTGCTACCGAGTGGCACTATTTTTTCACAATTTTTAGGAAACTTGAATCCCCCGGCTGTTAAAAAATAAATCTAACATATTACTAATACTTCGAGTTTCATATAATTTTACTATAGCTCAACAGAGAGCTTTAAATTGCATAAAACTCATAGTACAATTTTTTTCATACAAAAATAACATGCTACTACATAGCTTATATTTAAATATAATTCAATATGTATTTAGATAACAAAATCTTAACAGTACTGAATTAAAGCAACATAATATACTTAAAAATAGAAATAATTTTAAACTGTTCACTATCATGTCACTACACTTCGCCTAGTTATGTAATTGTTGTCATATAACGATGTCATCGGTATACAGCGATGTCATGTTATCGTGACTGGCAGCAAGCGGGTTACAGTCGCACAAGAGACTTCTCATTGCTTTCTAATTCAGTCTAATATCCACAGTTACAAAGCCCCCTATATCTATATCAAAATGAGTGTTCAAATCTGAGCCCTGATATTAATTCGAGTTGAACTATTTTCTAGAGGACGTACTTACGGAAAAAATATCCAATCTTCTTAAAAAAGCTATGTTCAACATCAGTTTAGGATTTCTGCGAAAAAAATATTATACTATTTACTTTGTACTGATTGGATCTTTACACGTAACTACATTCTTTAAAGAAAAATAAAATTTCCTAACTCATTGTTCTTAGATTTGACATTTAACTTGAACCAACAAACGCATTGATTATCCTGATAAGTTTTATAAAACCCGCGTTTATAAACTACTAGAAGGCGCCCGCAACTTCGTTCGCGGAGAAAAAGTCATAACCCCTCTTTTTTTCGCCAGCGTAGTCGGGAAAAAAGTATCCTATAACCATCTGTGGATACCAGGCTACCCGTCTACCATAAATAGTAGAAATCCGTTTAGCCGATTTCGCGTGATGAAGCCACAACGACACATACAATAAATAAATAAAAATTCTATTCAGTGGCCTCCAAATAGTCCGTTACAGTATACAGGGTGAGCAATCCAAATGGGTCAGTATGGCGGTTTTGAAAACCATAACAGATAGCGAAATCTTGGCTTAGGAACCATGACGTTGATTTTAGTAAAAAGAAAAACTGCATTCATATACTTACAAAAATACGTGTACTCGGCCCAGGAATCGAACCTGGACTTTTTGAAAAATTAAATTTCGTTATTTTCCTTTGAATATCGGTTATGTAGCTCTTAAATAGTAAATGTTACTAAGAAACATGATATCTAAAACTAATAAAATGCATTGTTTTTAAACAACGAAGTTTTATTTTTCAATACTTCAGTGCCGCCGCCGGCCCTTTGACTTTGTATGGGGAAGTTTTAATATTGTTTAAGTAATCGAACGAAATCTTATGTAAATATTAGACTGAAATGCCCACAATTTAAATATTTTGCAAAATATCGTCATTAATATGATTCCGGTTATCATTATAAATCGTTTATCTGAATAGACCACTTATGCATATCTTATCTACAACCATCATATTAAGGGCCTGTTTCACAGGTTCTAACAATTACAAATTATTTGAAATTAGAACGCATTCGTTCAGCGGGCGTGCCAACTTATTTAATAATTTAAAAATGGAACGCTTAATAACTTTTCTTTTCTTGGAATGAATGTTGTGTTTTAAATCATCGAGCCTTTTTAAAACTGCCTTGTGTCAATTTTAAATAACTTTCACATTATTGTTGTGTTATGTGCGTGTTTGGAAAATGCGTTTTACTAATGAAGAACATTTAGGTCTATTGGAAGCCTATTTTAAATGTGATAAGAATTGCACACGAGCTTTAGATTGGTACCGAAATAAACATCCGTTACGTATTATACCTACACGAAAGATATTTTCAAAACTTATAAACAATTTGAGTTCTTACGGTAGTTTCACAAGGAAAAAGCAGAAGAAACCACGAACATGTGATATTAATGTTGAGATAGCCATTTTGACTTACTTCGAGGCAGCTCCTGATGCTTCAATTCGAGATGCTGTACGCGATATCCCAGACATTTCGTACGGTACCGTACGTAATATTTTGAAAAAATACAAGTACAAGTGTTACCGCAATGCACATTTGGTTCAGGCCTTGCATCTAGGCGATGACATCAGACGGCTCGAATTTTGTAACTGGTTAAAGGAAAAAATAAACACAAATCGACACTTCTTGGAGTTTATAATATTTTCTGATGAGACTCAGTTTTCAAATAATGGTATGTACAATCGCAAAAATCACCATTTTTGGTCACGACAAAATCCCCTGCGGATCCACGAAGGGCGACACCAAGTAAGATTTTCATTTAACTGTTGGGTTGGACTTTTACATAATAGAGTTTTGATGTTTAAAATCTATGACGGGCGATTGGATGGATTTAAATACATCGAAATTTTAGAAGACCTTGTTGAAATTATACTGGAAATGCCAGAGGAATTCATTTCAAATATTTATTTTCAACAAGATGGAGCCCCGGCACATAACAGTCAAATTGCGAAAAACTTCCTCAATGATCATTTTCTAAATAACTGGATTGGTACAAATGGCCCCATTAAATGGCCCGCAAGATCGCCTGACATCACACCACTGGATTATTTCTTATGGGGTTATGTCAAAGATGAACTTTACAAATCAAATTACGATACTGTAGAAGATTTAACAATAGCCTTAGAAAATATCTTAACACAGATACACCCCACAAAAATACGAAATGCAATAATGAAATCGTTACCCAATAGAATTAATCTTTGCATCCAGGAAAATGGTTACCATTTTGAACATTTACTGAAATAAAATAATTATCTTTTTGTTGTGTTTTTGTTCAATTACTTAAACAATATTAAAACTTCCCCATACAAAGTTAAAGGGCCGGCAGCGGCCCTGAAGTATTGAAAAATAAAACTTCGTTGTTTAAAAACAATGCATTTTATTAGTTTTAGATATCATGTTTCTTAGTAACATTTACTATTTAAGAGCTACATAACCGATATTCAAAGGAAAATAACGAAATTTAATTTTTCTAAAAGTCCAGGTTCGATTCCTGGGCCGAGTACACGTATTTTTGTAAGTATATGAATGCAGTTTTTCTTTTTACTAAAATCAACGTCATGGTTCCTAAGCCAAGATTTCGCTATCTGTTATGGTTTCCAAAACCGCCATACTGACCCATTTGGATTGCTCACCCGGTATATTTTTTAAATATCTTCAATGTACAGATATTTCATTATTACAACTTTATATTAGTAATAGATTATGGTATAATTGCGTTACTCACGATAGGATGACAACAATACCTGCGTCGCCATTAAATGACAACAATGTACGCCTGAGCTAAGTGAGCATTAATTGTCATTAATTTGCGAATAAATGACATTTCATAGATGTTATGTTAGAATCGTCTGTAAGCTATAGTAAGATTTGTCTATGCATTGAAATGTCTAATGCCACCAAGGTAGATTTTAATTAAAAAGTGGCGCTGACAATCACAGTCAAACATAAAAAAAAAAAACGTTATTTTAGACGTATTACAGACGATTTCAGGCCCAGCTTGTATGGGCCTTATTCTTATTACATTAACTAAAGCAATACGAAGAGACTACAACATAATAGTATTTACTAAAACATAACCAACATATATTTAATGTATTGCGGGTTAGTAGCATCTTGAGGGTTGACCGTATTTTTTCTTAATTATCATTCATCAAAGTCTGCCTCTAACCCGCTGTACGATTGCACATGAAATATTGCATACACATTAACTTAACTAATATTATAATACACAACTAAAGTTAATAATATCAAATCTTTTGGGTCCCATTCTTGGAACTTTAAATCAAGATGACTTCTTCACATGCCAACAAAACTCCCATTATTTGCCATCGTCCAAATATCGGCAAGAACAGCGTATTAGTATTACCGATACAATATCTTTACCTTTTATTTTCATTGTACTTGCTTAGGGGCCCGTCCACACATTACGCAAAATGGAAATCCCCTCCTAGTCACACTTTTTTCACGGCTCGGACGTAATATATGGATGGCCCCTTATTCTTGTGTGAGTATTACACAAACAAAAAATCTTAATCTCAGGTATATTTAAAACCCTTAATCCTTTTCAAAGCAAAGTACGACTTTCAGTATGATGTAAAACAACACACAAGCAGATCATTTTCACGGTCTTCCACATATTAAAATAACATCGAAACTATTTCTAATTATAACATAATTTTAACACCTTAAATGCCACTGTCACGATCCTACCTATACAAGTCATGAAACGACAAAAGGTATTTGACATTAGACGTGGCATTTATACGGCTAATTAATTAAAATAAGGCGGTATTAGCGAGGATGAGGTGAGGGTTAGTTCTTACTTTAATAATATTATGGCCCCTTAGAAAGTTACTAAGTAATTTAATAGTAACTGGGCATTTTCATTTAAATCCGTACAGTTAAGCGGAACTTGAGTTTTATTTAAATAACGTTTAACCTGTCATTCTCGTGATGAAACGTATGCCACTTGACGGCAATCATCAAGTTTTGGGACGACCACAACAACTAGTGTTTAGCGCTTAATTGAAAATGCCCAGATGATTAATTATAATGATTCGTCATTTATCATTGTAATTTGATACATTATAGTTATCTCGTTCACTTCACTGGTAGAATTACTTTTGTCAATTCAGTTTTATATTTCTAGCACAGAAAATAAAATAAAACCAGTAAACACCGTAGCCAGGGGCGTATTCTGAAATTGGCCGCCCTGGGCCAATAAATTTCGCCGCCCCATAAGTTAAGGAAAAAACTGGCCAAGTGCGAGTTGGACTCGCGCGCCGAGGGTTGCTACGCCGCCTCTGGCTGTTTACCGCCCGGTCTATGGCCTCCTTGGCCCTAGGGTAAATACCTGATCGTGGCGAGGAATATGTTACATTTTTGTTTTTCCTGGATCATTTCACACAGTATAAAATGTTCATTTATTTCGTTACAATTCTGAAAACCAGTTGAACATTAGCCCAACAACCTTGTACCGTTATACGTGGTTGAAACAACCCAACCTTGTACATTCGCCAACAAATATATCTCTACATATCAGGGTAGTCATCAAATATCTGAACATGCACTTAACGCCTCGAAAATATAGTAGTGTTCAGATATTTGTGTACACTTATACATGGTTGAAACAACCCAACCATGTACAGTCGCCAACAAATATATCTCTACATATCAGGGTAGTCAAAAATATCTGAACATGCACTTAAGGCCTTGACAATGTAGTAGTGTTCAGATAATTGTGAAAACTTATACGTGGTTGAAACAACCCAACCATGTACAGTCGCCAACAAATATATCTCTACATATCAGGGTAGTCAAAAATATCTGAACATGCACTTAAGGCCTTGACAATGTAGTAGTGTTCAGATAATTGTGAAAACTTATACGTGGTTGAAACAACCCAACCTTGTACAGTCGCCAACAAATATATCTCTATATATCAGGGTAGTCAAAAATATCTGAACATGCACTTAAGGCCTTGACAATATAGTAGTGTTCAGATAATTGTGAAAACTTATACGTGGTTGAAACAACCCAACCTTGTACAGTCGCCAACAAATATATCTCTATATATCAGGGTAGTCAAAAATATCTGAACATGCACTTAACGCCTTGAAAATATAGTAGTGTTCAGATATTTGTGAAAACTTATACGTGGTTGAAACAACCCAACCTTGTACAGTCGCCAACAAATATATCTCTATATATCAGGGTAGTCAAAAATATCTGAACATGCACTTAAGGCCTTGACAATATAGTAGTGTTCAGATAATTGTGAAAACTTATACGTGGTTGAAACAACCCAACCTTGTACAGTCGCCAACAAATATATCTCTATATATCAGGGTACTCAAAAATATCTGAACATGCACTTAACGCCTTGACAATATAGTAGTGTTCAGTTATTTGTGAACACCTTGTTTGCTGCGATATATCTCATGGCGACTGTACCTGAAGGCTACTTATACACCGTGTTTTTTATTAACGTTAACTTTTTAACAGTCGGCAAATCACTTCTTCGAAAATTCGTGCCACTGACGCCAACGTACGCCAAATACATGGTTCAAAATCTCGTATATAATATCAATACCTCATCCTGCAACCACTATTTTATTTTAAAGGCTTTTTTTTATTTTCTTGCCGTGGCGTCGGGGTCACGTCGTGTTATTTAGCTGCTTGGCGGTCAAAAGGTTAGTTTTAACAGGTGGTAGTACATGTCAATACGAACATCTTTCCCAACATTTCGGAAGCTAAAGTAAACCTTACATTTTGGTTAAGTTACTACTAACACAGTATGAAATGGCAATTTTTTTTCCGTCTCCGCAATGTCTCCCCATAGAAAAAGCTGTTCGTATTGACGGGTACCTACTACAAGTAAAAAAATACGGTGTATAGTGGTTGTTTAAGCCACGTACTTGAGTAAGTTGAGTCACCGGTATAGATTTAGTGAACTCGGGATGTTACGACTAGTTTGAAGTATCAATGAGTTATCGCATTAAATAGTGGATGAATATGAAGTTATCAGTCTATGACAAAAGTGAAGATTGACATTTGACATTGAATAATAAAGTTTCATATTAATGCCATTAATGGACATAATGATTATTGTATCCCTCTAGGCCACTAACCAACCCGTGCAGCGTCAAACGAAAATTTAATGAACATTCAACCATAATGAATGTGGAAAATAGGTTCCAAAATGAAAAATCGCTTTACGAGTTAAATATATAATACTTTTTAATTTTAATCAACTTCAAGGTATAAAACCGTATCTTGACGCTGTCAAAATTGTCCAGTAGCCAATAAAATCAAAAACTAAACTAAATTTATCACGTCGAACATTTCGTACGATAATTGATTGATACTTCGGGTAATGTCGCGTTTCCAAGTTTTCCCGATCGCAATTTACTACTAGAACTAAGGTGCCTGCAACTTTGTTCCCTCCCTCTTTTTTCTTCAGCGTAATCGGGTAAAAAGTATCCTACAACCACCTGTGGATACCTAGCTACCCGTGTACCAAAAATTGTTGAAATCCGTTAACCCGATTTGGCATGAAGAAGCCGCAACAACATATTTTTTTCGTCTAAGACCTCCAAACAGTCCGTTACAATTACTTTTTTGAAAATATCTTCAATACAGACATTTCATTTTTACAACTTTATAATAATATAGATATATGTATCTTTCCTTCTTTGGCACGCTCTACACCCTCACAGCTTGAGGGATTTAACATGTGAGGTTGGTTGCAAGAATTACATAAGCTTAATTTTTTTGTCAAGTTTCAGAGTATGTAATATGGTAAGTAACCTATGGACACTTGCAACGTCAGAACATCACGCGTGTTGCTGACCTATTTACTCTAAAGGCCTGTTTACTCCCGTCTTGAAGAATTTCAAGTCAATAAAGTCTCCGTACATAAATTCCTAGAAACTCCGTGGTACAGGCCGAAGTCGTACCCACGACCTCCTGTTTGAAAGTCGCACGCTTGAACCACTCGGCTACTGGGCCAGCGTGGAGAGTACAGTCCATTCTGCTGATGTGCAAATTGTGGAAACTTTCCAAAATGCTTAAAGAACGTCTTATAAACAGGCAAGTTAACACTAGACTTGCGACCTTTTTTAAAGCATTTTGGAAAGTTTCCGCAATGAGGGTTTAGAACACCCTCATTTGGACATCAGTAGCCCATTCCCTCTCGTCCTCGGCGTATATAGACTGATGAGGAATGTAGTCTCCTAGGCGCTCCTCGGCGGGAAGCTCGTGGCACTGGCACACTGTGGACACTCCCTGCCGCCCGCCGCCGGCCGCCCGCAAGCTCCGCCCCCCCGCGCTCTCCCCGCTCACAGTTCAGTTACCTCAGCCGGTAACTGCGAGGTAACCGAGCGCGGGTGGGCGGCATTTTCAGGGAGTGTGCATACTGTACGTAGCACTCTTTGTTATACTGTGGCACTGGGGTGGCTCAGTGGTCGGTGCCGCTGAGCAGCAAGGCGTCGTCGACGCGCTGCAGGCGGTAGGTGGAGTTGTCGGGCAGGTGGCGCACCAGCTCGTCCGTGAGGCGCACGCGCGCGCCGTTGGGGCCCGACACCAGCACGGTCTCACACTCCTAAGGAATAACAACTAGTTCTCAAAAACTGCACAGTACTAATGATAATGGGGAATGGATGAAAATTATCAAAAATCTTGAAATTTTGTTTATAGGTAGGAATTAGCCTCCTTAGTGTCAGAAAAAGATTTTTCTGTGGTTTAGAAAAAAATAAAAAGGTGTTGGTGGGCCTATATACCTGCTTTATACGTACGACACAGAATAACAGTACATTTACAACCATTTTAATCAAAAATATCAATGCTGCTCTTGCCGTACCGTATAAGGCGGGCATATAGGCCCACCAATACCTTTTCATCTTTTTATTTTCCATCCATTCCCCATTTGAATTACCTGAGTTTTATATGCGATTGGAAGGAAGCATCTCAGTCAAACTAGATCGGTAACTGTGTATTTCTTTTTTAACGGACAATGAATCTTTCACCGTTATAATTGTTTTAATTACGATACAAATAAAACAGCTCTTAATTCATTGTATCGTATCGTCAGCGGAGGAGAAAAAGTCATAACTTCATTTTTTTTTCTTCAGCGTAGTCGGATCAAAAATATCCCATAACCATTTGCGGATGCTTAGCAACCCGTGTACCACAAACAGTTGAAACCTGTTAAGCCGTTTTGGCGTGATAAAGCTACAACGACACATAAAAAAAATCAAAAACGATCGAGAACAATATTATATAGTCCAGCCGTCGTGACCGAAAACAGTCGGAATGAGATGATGATGATGATGATGATGATGATGATGATGATAGGGCAGGGGTTCTCAAACTGCGTCGCGACACTCCGGGGCGACGTAGAACAAATTAGAACTTCTGTTGTAGGGGCTTCAAGTGGGTCAGATGTAGTTTAGAGCGCTGGTGTGGAGTGTCTATAAGAATGGTGGTAATGTTCTCGACGGTGGTAGTGCAGGTACGCGCTCACGTCCGTCAGGCGGGGCTCCACGTGGACAGCCGGGGGCTCACCTTGTGTCCCTGCGCGTGGCCGCGGTGCAGCGCCTGCAGCTTGTGCGCCAGCTCCTGCGCGCGGCACGAGTGCAGGTACGCGCTCACGTCCGTCAGGCGGGGCTCCACGTGGACAGCCGGGGGCTCACCTTGTGTCCCTGCGCGTGGCCGCGGTGCAGCGCCTGCAGCTTGTGCGCCAGCTCCTGCGCGCGGCACGAGTGCAGGTACGCGCTCACGTCCGTCAGGCGGGGCTCCACGTGGACAGCCGGGGGCTCACCTTGTGTCCCTGCGCGTGGCCGCGGTGCAGCGCCTGCAGCTTGTGCGCCAGCTCCTGCGCGCGGCACGAGTGCAGGTACGCGCTCACGTCCGTCAGGCGGGGCTCCACGTGGACAGCCGGGGGCTCACCTTGTGTCCCTGCGCGTGGCCGCGGTGCAGCGCCTGCAGCTTGTGCGCCAGCTCCTGCGCGCGGCACGAGTGCAGGTACGCGCTCACGTCCGTCAGGCGGGGCTCCACGTGGACAGCCGGGGGCTCACCTTGTGTCCCTGCGCGTGGCCGCGGTGCAGCGCCTGCAGCTTGTGCGCCAGCTCCTGCGCGCGGCACGAGTGCAGGTACGCGCTCACGTCCGTCAGGCGGGGCTCCACGTGGACAGCCGGGGGCTCACCTTGTGTCCCTGCGCGTGGCCGCGGTGCAGCGCCTGCAGCTTGTGCGCCAGCTCCTGCGCGCGGCACGAGTGCAGGTACGCGCTCACGTCCGTCAGGCGGGGCTCCACGTGGACAGCCGGGGGCTCACCTTGTGTCCCTGCGCGTGGCCGCGGTGCAGCGCCTGCAGCTTGTGCGCCAGCTCCTGCGCGCGGCACGAGTGCAGGTACGCGCTCACGTCCGTCAGGCGGGGCTCCACGTGGACAGCCGGGGGCTCACCTTGTGTCCCTGCGCGTGGCCGCGGTGCAGCGCCTGCAGCTTGTGCGCCAGCTCCTGCGCGCGGCACGAGTGCAGGTACGCGCTCACGTCCGTCAGGCGGGGCTCCACGTGGACAGCCGGGGGCTCACCTTGTGTCCCTGCGCGTGGCCGCGGTGCAGCGCCTGCAGCTTGTGCGCCAGCTCCTGCGCGCGGCACGAGTGCAGGTACGCGCTCACGTCCGTCAGGCGGGGCTCCACGTGGACAGCCGGGGGCTCACCTTGTGTCCCTGCGCGTGGCCGCGGTGCAGCGCCTGCAGCTTGTGCGCCAGCTCCTGCGCGCGGCACGAGTGCAGGTAGAGCGCGGAGTACACGCCGCCGCCCGCGCTCACGTACACCGTCAGCCGGGGCTCGATGCGTCTGGACCATGCGATATATATATATCAGTATAATGTACAAGAATGTGTGACCTCAGGGTGATAAGTGATAATGATGGGCTAAAGGAAAGTTACTATAGTTGAGAAACTTTTTCACGAACATAAACCGACCAAGAGGCATGTTGGACCATGCTCAGTGTAGGATTCCTTAGCAGTTACAACAAAGAAACGCACTACAGATTAATAAATACGATATGAAAAAATGCATCAGCAAAAGAGCGTATCATCATTACACTGCGCAGTTTTTAGGCATCAAAAACGGTATATCCTCGATCATTTTGGAAATAGTTTGCGTTGAAAGTATTTAAGTATGTACAGCTGTGTGCAAAATGATAGCAGTATATATGTGCCATGGTAAGTAGTTATTAAATAAAAAATAAAAAACTGCCCTTAAAAAGAATGTATGTACCTAAAGACTGCTTGTACTGGCCACCGAATCAATTCATATTTCTAAAAAAAATATAATTAAAAAAACAAAAAACCAGACTACGTAAAAAACTAAAAAGAAAAAAACAAGTCATCAAGTGAGTATCGATCATGAATCATGAAAGATTTCCATTATAACTTAACAAATTTCTAGGGCACTGGACTTGTTTTTTTCTTTTTTTGTTTTTTACGCAGTCGGGTTTTAGTTTTTTTTTTTTTTTATACTTTTTAGTTAAAACTATAAAAGTCAGACAAATTCGCAATCTTTATCGTGGGGGTTATTGAGAAGCTTGAACAGATTTATTACAATGCAATTAAATGAAAATTTAGTGAGAACGGTTTGCTAACCAACTTTAAATCGTTATAGTTCTTAACTGGTAATTCCAAATTAAAAATGATAAAAGAAACCTAATAATGATTTTTAAATCCCTATTCATTGATAACCGCCGCCCACCATTTAAAGAAATTTGCCAGTGGAATTTCAATCAAATGTGTGGGAAATACGTTTGTATTGCAATTTTGTTAAATTCGAACGACAAAAAGCAAATGCAACTCTATTCTGATAGAAAATGACTCAGTTCATTGAATAGGAAAAGGCGAATTAACAGGCCTTTGGGCGGATAAAGGCTATTTTAAATTGCTGTCTTTGGACCTGAATGCACTTTATTGTTTACTTATAGCACGATTGTAACTGAAATCTTAAGTCACATTTACATCTTGATTCTGCAAATCCGGCTTCACTGCTATCGAATGTAAGTTCACGGTGATGACCGGCCTAAAGCAAGGATATTTCCTATCACCTATGCTCTTCAACCTAGCCCTTGAACATGTTGTCCGAAAAGTTTTAGCGTTGGACGGGTGGAGCGCAACGGTAAGCACAAGGTGGTAGGGTACGCGGATAACGTGGCGCTATTAGGGGAAAGCCGTGAAGAGGTGACGAGGGCAGATAGTGTCCTAGAGCCAGAGGCCTCTAGAATAGGTCTCGGGATCAACCAGTCGAAAACTGAATACCTTCACATTAAACGGTACAAAAATAAACACATTCAGCGTGACAGTCTTCATGTTGGGGTACCCGTCTACCGTGGAGTTGACAAGTTTCGGTACCTTGGATGCACCATTACTGATACCAACACCAGGGAGATCAATATACGCATCCATTGCCCTGCAATGTAGTGCAGCCCTCCTTAAAGTGTTATGGTCCGGGATTCTCAGCAGGAATAAAAAGTTACGGATATATAAGACTGTCATAAGACCCATCCTTATGCATGGTTGTGTTAGGATGGCGCTTCATGGAACCAAGTGATGTGTTTGAATATTTTTTATTACTCCTTCATGATATTAGGTGCGAGCTATTATAAGGGAGCTTGTGTTCAAACATTTTTCGTCTCTAAATATGCGTTAAAATTATTACAATTTATTATTAGGTATAATCACATCACATCTCAGATTGTATTTTTCATAATCCGTATAACCTTATAGCCAGTTTTCAAAATATGTCATGTCCTTGTATAATATCATTTAACAAAATCCATAGATAGATATATTAACATTTAAGAATGTATTTCTAACATAAGTTTTGATACAACGCAAATTTATTTATAACAACCAATTCAAATTCAATTTTCATTACTACAATTAAAAATTATAAATCAGTGCATAGAGCGAACATTGTGTCGCGAAACCGGAGCTGAAATTTCAAACGTCGCATGCCATTCCATATTTGGAGACATGCTGGCCACCCGTGATCTTCTAATCTTTTCTGAAGTATTATATTATATCTGTTAATTGAAAATATGTATTCTGTTACACATTAATATATACCTATGACTTTGTTTTCTTGAACATCATTAATCATTATATTCAAAATTATAAATTTAAATGAAATAAAATGAAAAAGATTATTCAGTACATAAGTACATTATTTAACTAGAGATTATTTTAGTAGGCCCCTAAGTTTTAAAACTTAGCTTAAAATTTATAAATCCATAAACAAACAAGTAAACCTACGTGTTAAAATATGAACTTACTGGTTAACTTAAAAACATAAAAATAATTAAAACCATAAAAAGTTCGAAGAAAAAAAAGTTCACAAAGTCACATCGTTTCCACTTTTCACTGACACTTATACCTACATAGTTCGATTCTTCACGTTGATAAATCGTCATCCTGTTGCCGCCGCAACACCAGACCGAACACAGCACCAAGGTTGTCCAATGTCTCGCTCGTCCGTAACAAGGACATGTAGGAATCGACTTTTTAATGTCATCTTTTTTTTTAGATTTAGATGTAGCAGGATCTAGGTACGAATTAGTCACCGAAAAAAGCACTTGTTTAGCGTCCTCGAAAAGATTATCGTTCGCAATGTTCGACAACTCTTATATTAAGATAAAAAATGAATATAAACGACCTTAATTTTTTTTTAAACACTGCACCACAAGTCTTTCACACCTCTTGTCACCAAGGTTTCGTTCGTGAAATTATTTTTTCACTAATGTCCTGATTCAAGGTCCTTGCATTTCACTGGCTGGCACATTGATGCCCGCCAGTGCCCCCGTATAAGGAGCACTGGCAGGATCGCCATGTAAGGATGGCGCTTAATGGAAACAAGTAATGTGTTTGAATATTATTTATTACTCCTTCATGATATAAGGTGCGAGCTAATATAAGGGAGGAGAGATGAGTATGTGTGCGTTAGGTACGCTGCACACCACAGTTGTGAGGCCTAGTTACTAACACTGAAAGAAGAAAGTCAGCTCCTGGTAGCGGAGAGAAAACGCGCTGGGAGTTTTCGGCTAAAGATCACAAGAGAATTGGTTACTGAAAAGTTTACACATACAGTGATGGTTACTGAAAAGTTTTCCAAGAGCCAAATTTACTCCACGTTAAACTGGATGAGTTGAGAATTGAATCCGGAATAAAACGCTATGCTGTAAATTGGTTCGGACTGAAATAGCACTTTCACACCCTAAAACTACCTATACTCCATCCACGGAAACGAGTTAGTACTAGAAATTTGAGAAACCATGCCATTGGTTAGAGATAAAGGTAACAAATGCACAAGGGGTGGGTTTACATGGCGGTCGAAATTCAGTCAACATCTGTCTCTTGTACGCGCGGACGCGTTATCTCTCTCTCTCTCTCTTTTATATTACTGCTTTCATACTGGACTGTTATTTTGTGTATATTTTGTGACTGCTTTTTAATTGCGCTGTTACCTACTTACTCTGCGACCCGGCTTGGACTGTTTCCAGTATACTCAGTGAACACGAGTTGTTTTTATTATTATAGACTTGTAAAAATACTCGAGCAATTTTAAATAAGTTTATTAGTTTATTACTATAATATCCCTGTAATTTATTTCACTGATTTGAGAATTTGACCACCAACATAAATCGTTATGAAATTTAAATATTAATGCTCCGGACGGCGGCATGTAAGCCTGTCCAGCCATTGAGGCAGAAATGTTTACGCCCACTGTATTTTTTGTCCCTTTCATTTGTTTACAAAAGTACAATAGAGAGAACGCTATATTAACTCGTTTCCGTGGATGGACTATAACTAGCTGAGCGCAGCGACCCACAGTGTATCTTGGCTTCCGACACTAGTTTACGCCACGCTTCGCGATCCTGAGCCAGCTCGCGCCAGTTACGGATGTCTAGGTACCTGAGATCTTTTTGGACTTTATCACTCCAGCGATATCTAGGCCGTCCTACGGGTCTGCGACCACTCGGACGTCCAAGATAAACGATTTGGCGGCACAATCCTCTCCCATCCTCTCAACGTGCCCGAGCCGGCGAAGTCAGGACGCCTTGGTCTCCCCTATAATATTAGGCTCGCGGACATGGTCTTATATACATGTCAATGGCAGATTCTGTCATAAGCTACGGCTTAACCAGTTACGGGAGAACGTTCAAAACATATCTAAACCATATAGATAATTTACAGATACGCTTGTTAAAAACTATTGTTCCCATAAAGATTAAATACTAATTTAGAAATAACTACGAAAATGTATTTCATTATTGAAGAGATTTGACCGTATTTAAAAAGGTTGACCTCGCAATTGTTAATCAGTATAACCAAAACATCATTAACCTAAAGAAAAGAACAAGACCTTACAACTTACGAAATTTGTTAAATATGCCAACATTCGATATACCAAAAAGGACCAACGAATACGGTCAGACAACTTGGATGTGTATTCTTCCGAGTATATTAAATAGATTTCCAAGTGAGTTTATAAAAGATCTGGAAAACCAAACAAGATGTATACTTAAGAAATATATATTTAAGAACAGGACAATGTTACCCCCCCCAACTCCCTCCATAATGCTGAAATTTTAGTATAAATACTTATAATAGCGTAGTCAAAAGTGCAATTTTAAAAACTCCTTAACTTTAAAAATCTTTAATATTTAAGATTAGAAGTAAAATTATTGTATACATGAGAAATTGTTGTGAAATAAACAGTATAATGTTTTTTTTTTTTCGATCTCTTGGTTTTTCCTCAGTCTCTAACTTCCATCCTCACTTTGAGTCGGTCCCAGAATTTATCCGCAATATCCTTATTTTCGCCACTAATAGCTTACTCTCCTCCTTCAAGGTCAGAGTCCAAGCTTCGCACCCGTAAGTTAAACTTTCGAACCAAGTTCGTCTGAATAGGGATGATGACTAAATTTTAATAATTAGTCCATCATATAGATTAATAAAAAATATTGTACGTGTTTTTACTTTTTTTACATAATCGAAAAATAAAAGCGATACATTGAGTCAAAATATCGCGTAACACTCCTAGGTACAAATTTTACTTAGGAGTGACTTCACGAGCCCCCACTCCCTAAAGTTTAATGCAATTTATCTGAGTATCTTCTATTATTTTGAAAAAAAATACGTGTCCAATTTTTTTTTATTATCTAGCTGACGGTCTAATTAGAATTTTGGTTTTCATATCCAGTCATCATACCTACCCGTGTCCCACCTTTTACATGGATCCATACTAATATTATAAATGCGAAAGTGTGTCTGTCTGTCTGTCTCTTATCTCTTCACGCTTAAACTGCTCAACCGATTTGGATGAAATTTGATATGGAGATAGATATCTCGGGGAAGGACATAGGCTACTTTTTATCCCGGAAAATACCCTTATCCGCGAAACACTTTAAAGCGGACGAACTCGCGGGCAGAAGCTAGTAGATCCATACTAATATTATAAATGCGAAAGTGTGTCTCTCTGTCTGTCTATTACCTCTTCACGCTTAAACCGCTCAACCGATTTGGATGAAATTTGGCATGGAGATAGTTTGAGTCCCGGGGAAGGACATAGGCTACTTTTTATCCCGGAAAAATACCCTTATCCGCGACAAACAAATTTAAGGCGGACGAAGTCGCAGGCAGAAGCTACTAGAAAATATGTAAAACTCACTTGGCATGCAGAGCGTTGAATAGTCGGATGCCGTCAGCGAGCCCGCAGATCTGGATGATGTCGTCACGGGACAGTCTGCAAAATAACCGTTAGTTGATCACATATCCTTACTCCGCACTAATATTATAAACGCCGATCGGTTTAATATAGCGGGAGTTGTAAAAATTAAATGTCTGTACATTGAAGATATTTTGAAAAAGTATATGTAACAGACTATTTGAAGGTCACTGTTAGTTTTTGTACGTTTGGGTGTGTCTTTATGGCTTAATCTTGCCAAAAATGTGTTACACGGGTAGCTGGTCATCCACAGGTGGTTATAGGAGACTGTATACCCGACTACGCTGAATTAAAAAAAAAAAAACATTCTGACGAATTGAGAACTTCCTTTTTTGGAAGTCGGTTAAAAAGAGATTTTTTTTTCTCTACTGCGAATGAAGTTGCTGGCATCTTGTACGACTTAAGTGAATAGGTGGTAAGTACAGTGACCATCAAATAGTTTGCAACATTCAAAGAGTCAAATATATCACAACACATAATTATTAATATAGGCACAAAGACGTGTCACGATATATTTGGCGCTTTGGATGTCACAAACTATTTTATGTTGACTGTATAAAATTGGCGGAGAATGTCGCTCTTCGGTGATGTTTTCAAGCATGTAGGTGAGATTGCGGTGGATCCGGTCACCTACGGCCACTTTTTGTGACCGGCCACTTCCCGTGACCGGCCATTTCATCTATCGGCCATTTCCTTGAACGGCCACTTGTCTATCGGCTTCCTTGTACGGCCACTTCCCCATATGACCATCCATCGGCCATTTCCTTAAACGGCCACTTGTCTATCGGCTTCCTTGTACACCCACTTCTCCATATGACCACTTTGGATTCGTCAACTACGGCCACTCTACCCCTCTCCCCCTACTCCCACCTTCTCATCCCTCCTTCATTCCTTCTTTGCTTTCCTTTCCTTGAATGCCCACTTTTCTATAGCCTGCACCCACATTCCTTGAAAAGCCTGTCTTCTTCTCATTACCCCTTACCCTCCTACCGTTGCCATCAAGGATGACAAAATTAGGGTGAAGAGTTAAAATATGTATGTATGTACCTTTATTGTTTCTGCCTTAAGGTTTCACTGGAAGAGAATACCTTCAGGCATTAGATCTGCCTTTTATGCTTTATGATTTTTCAGAATAAAGATTAAATAAATAAATATTATCAAGCATTATTCACGGTACAGTCAGCAGCAGAAGTAGCTAAGTGGTTCAGGTGCCCGTTTCTCGAAAGCTTGTAACTTGTATTACAAGCGGTAGTCTCTTTCTAACGAATAAAGTTAAAAAGAGACTTCCGCTTGTAATAAAAGTTATAAGCTTTTGAGAAACGGGCCCCAGGTGTGCAAATTGATCTACACGCGTTCTTTTTCTCTAGACAATAAAGGCGTGTTGACTTCATTCTGAACACCTCACCCACTTTTGCTGCTGACTGTACAACTATTAATTACTACCTAATCTACCTATTCGTTGTCGCCTACTTGAATGATGTGATAACTGGCCACTTAGACTTTCTACTTTGGAATTATATGGAAAATTGTCGTTATTTATTTGTTTATTCATTATGTCAAGCAGTAGTAATAAGTAGTGTGAATATTATGATTTAATTACTGAATTAAAATGGACGAACTCCAATTCACTACAAGCCGTAGAGGTAAACCTATAGCGTTTTACAAAGGGTACCGTTATAATTTACGCACGGGTAAGAAAAATAAAAATCATACAACTTTGTGGCGTTGTTCAGACAAAGACAATTGTTATGCTTCTATTTCTATCGATTCTAAAGGAAAAAATTTATTGCGAGAAAATAAACAGCATCAGTGCAGGCCTAATTATGTAAAAAAGGAAATCGAAATGTTATTAGATGACTGTAAGAAGGAGGTATGTACCAACTTCACATCTGTACAACAGATCTATGAAACTCACGTTGAAAGATTGATAAACAAGAAGGGACGAAAGTTCGCAAAACACATTCCCCACTTTTCCTCAATAAAAAACGGATTGTACGCCGCCCGGAAAAGATTTTTACATACGGATCGACTGAGCTTCAGAAAGTTAGAAGACGTTCACATTACAGGTACACTTGCTGACGATTTCTTAGTGTGCGAAGATGGCATTGACGACAAAATATTAATTTTTGCCACTGTCATGTGCAGAGACCTAATAAAAAACCTCGACGGTTCTTATTACGCAGACGGCACATTCCACGCAGCTCCACATCCTTTCTTTCAGTTATTTGCTCTCCACCTAGACAGTAACTCGAGTGAAAATACAGTTAATATAGTTCCTGTGGTCTACGGATTACTACCGAATAAAGAAAAAAAAACATACACCCGATTTTTTCGTTTAGTGCAAGAAAAGCTTTTTGTGAATATAGTCCAATTCAAATGTGACTACGAGTTAGGCATACTGAATAGCGTTCGTGAAGTTTTCCCACACGCATTAATAACAGGCTGTCAATTCCACTACAGCACTGCAGTATGGAAAAAATCCAGGAAACTTAAGCTCAAGAGAACACCGCATGGACGCACGTTGACCAGAAAAGCTGCTCATTTGGCATATCTGCCGGCAAACAAAATAAAAAAGACGTTGCTGGCCATTATACAAGACCACCCTCAAACGCCGATAGTAAAAACATTCAAAAAGTACTTTGAAAGTTTCTGGTTCAAAAAAGTTACGATTGACACGTTTTGCTGTTCGACAGATAAGTTTTTTCGCACAAATAATGCCATCGAGGGATGGCATCATCGTCTGAACTCAATGCTACCAAAAACACCCAATATATTTCTGTTTTTGAAATGTTTAAAAAATGAAGCTAGACGAAGCGAAAACAAAATATTGCAACATATATTCCAAAATAAAAAGAATAGAAGGCAAGATATCATTGATTTCGATCGTAAATATAAGAGGCTTCTACAAAAACTGGACAATTCAGAAATTTCTGAAAACTCATTTTTAAATAAAGTCATTTATTGGAGACTGCTTTTAAAGCAAAAGAAAGAATAGACGACCTAGATATAAGCAATTATTCAATTTAAGTGGAACGTGTATTGTAACGAAGTGGAAACTAAAAAGTTAAGTTAATAAGTAGTAACGAGTGTTTTATGTTTTCTGTTCCTTATTTTAATTTTATTTCAATAATAATATATACATTTACTATACCATTTGTATAATTTACTTATACATATTGTAACCCTGATTCATTAGAATACAATAATCACAGTCCACTATGTCAGGGTTTTTGTTGAAACTAGCATTTGCCCGCGGGTTCGTATGGCCTTATTACTAAAAATAAAAATAAATAAATATTGGATGCTTCCATAAAATAAACCTTTTTTTACTGTTTTTTCTTAACCGTGGCTAATGTTGTGTAAAGTCTATGGTGCGGAACCATCCGTGCCCATTTATTTAAGTCTTTATGTAACCAAAAAATTAAGCAAAATCGTTAAAGTGATCGGTTTGTGTTGCAGCCTTTAATATTTTGCATTTTATGGTAAATACTGTCAAATGAAAACTGTTTATGTCATTTGAACCATCTTTCGGGGGCATTCCTAAGGTGTTTTGAATCGAACCACTAAAGTAGGCTGAATTTAGAATACTTCAGTTTTATATTTATATTTTTTTATGTACCGGAAGATTAGTACTTTCATTTTGGTATAACTCTCACCTTGCTACCGGAGATGAGGTAAATCAGACGACCCCTATTTTGGTACCCTTTGATCAGGCCGGATTCCGAAAGCTCCAGGTTTGGCTTATTAGGTTACAAAAAAATAATAACTTATATAGGAGCCGAATCTTGCTACTCGATGAGGTAGTGACTGGTATGCCGGCTCTCCGTCTTATGGTCTTTCGGGGAAACGGCTGAACTAGGAACTTGCACAGTGGTCTTTCGGGGAAATGGCCTTAGTAGGAATCTGCATTGTGGTCCTTTGGGGAAATGGCCGTAGTAGGAATCTGCATTGTGGTCCTTTGGGGAAATGACCGTAGTAGGAAAAGACCGAACAGGGATATGGCCGATGTAGAAATTTCCACGATGGCCGTAGAAGGAAGTGGCCGTAGGTGACCGGATCCATTGCGGTCAAGTGCCCATCTATTTATAATAAAAAAAAAAAAAAAAAATGAGATCTTCATCACGGCAATGAGATAATTTACGCGATATAATCCGTTTAAATTGTTTTATTTAAACGAGTGATAATCGCGTAAACAGAAGAGGATATTAAAACTACAAACTGGTAAACGCATTCACTGGCGAGCCACGCCCCCTAGAAATATATTTGTATGGACATGTGCGGTGCCGGCAGTAAGGCGGAAAAGGTGTCCCTCGAGGCGTGTACCTGAGCAGGTCTGCGCCCGAGAAGTTGGCGAAGGTGGGCGCGTGCTGCGCGAAGCGGTGCCGCGCCAGCCACGCCGCCGTGTCGCCCGCGCCCGCGCTCGCCGACAGCCCCGCGTTCTGCACACACCACCGCTATCGTCATCATCATTGTCATCAATCACCAACGCATCATAATCATCATCATTGTCATCATTATCATTACAATCGATCATCACCACCACAATCATAACCATCATTATCTTCTCCATCATCATCTTTATTACAATCAATCATCAACGCCACAAACATAACCACTATCATCACCATCATTACCCTCAATCATCATCATCATTATTATCACGCCACAACCATCACCATTATCTTCAATATCATCACCATCTTTATTACAATCAATCATCACCGCCACAATCATAACCATTATTATCACCATCAATTATCATCATCATTAATCATCACGCCACAACCATCATCATTATCTTCACCATCATCACCACTGACATCATCATCTTTATTACAATCAATCATCACCGCCACAATCATAACCATCATTACCATCAATCATCATCATTAATCATCACGCAACAACCATCATCATTATCATCACCATCATCACCTTTGACATCATCATCATTACAATCAATCATCACCGCCACAATCATAATCATTACCAACATTACCATCAATCATCACCGCCACAATCATAATCATCACCAACATCACCATCAATCATCATCATAACCATCAATCATCACCGCCCAATCATAATCATCATCATCATGTTTGATTTCGACAGAACTTACCTTGTCAGGGTCCTCGGCCGATTGCGGCAGGTCGGGCAAGATGGCGCCGGGCGAGTGACACGGAGACGTGGTCACTTTCATATCCGACCCACTGCAACAAACCAATGTCAGTGTAATTATTTGTTTTGCTTTTCAGCAAAGATTCAATCGTTGATCTATTAGGACCTATGCAAGAGTGTAATAAGAGCCCGTTTCTCGACAGGTCGTCCCTTTGCTGAAATTGAATTTTGGGTTTCATCGTCATCCTATCGAAGATCTCCTGACGCGAGCGGACACTGACTCAACTGTCTCTTGATCGAATATCCGCTGGGTCGAACAAGCAAAATATCGAAATAAAAATCTTACAGATCAGGGTCTTTTAGAAGTTTTATACGTAGGTTTTATACTAGATACGCAGGTTCTATCGACTAGATTTTTAAACGACCCTACAAATATCGCCTTTATGTTCTAGGAGATTTCAATGCTCGTGTGGGTCGGGAATTTTCCACATGGCCTGATTGTATTGGTTACCATGGGGTTGGCAATATAAATGACAATGGCCAACCTTTACTGGAATTTTGCACTGATTTCCAATTATTTTCAATCCATACTTCAAAGGCAAGTTGTCCCGAAAGGTCTCTTGGAAACACCCGTGATCTGGCCACTGGCATCAGCTGAACGTGATACTTACCAGACGTAAGAATCTCCGCGACTTCATCCACACAAGCACATTCCGTAGCGCCGATTGTGACACCGACCGATCGAGCTCTACTCGAGCCCAGTTGATATACATCCGGAGGCTGTGCAGGGCATGCCCAAACTGGACCAAATGACCGAGTTAGATGATCTACCATCTATAGAGGAGTTCACCAAGGCTGTCAATCGGCTTAAGCGCGGTAAGAGTCCCAGCGGCGATGGCACCCAAGCCGAGATACTAAAACTCAAATGCGTGCGACCGATCTTGTTCAATCCACTGTGCAAATGTTGGCAAGTGGGAGGTGTGCCTCAGGATATGCGTGACGCTAACATCATCACATTATACAAATGGAAAGGTGACCGCGGCGACTGTAACAATTATCGCGGTATCTCCCTATTGAGCATAGTTGGCAAGCTTTTTGGTTAAGTCGTTTTATCGAGACTCCAAAAGCTTGCAGAACGCGTCTATCCAGATTCATAGCGTTCCACAGTGGATATGATTTTCACACTTCGCCAAATACAGGAGAAATGTCGCGAACAACACACTCCCTTGATTGTGGCTTTTGTTGACAAATATCGGTCCTGAAAATAATCGATTCAGTTTCGACTGTACTAGATTGGAGAAGTTCATTTAAAAGCGACGATCGTATGGGCCGTTACCGCAAAATTTAGACTTTTGGACCACCCTCTGTTACGCTTTTACCTATCTCTTTAACACGGCCTGTTACGTCTGGCCTGACCCTACCGCTGTGACGTAATACGTGAATAGCCCCCTAATAAAAAAAAAAATGATTTTCATAAACAAAAAGAAATATACAGCTTTGTATAGCGATCCCATCGGGCACGCGGCCAATGATACAAAAATGAGGTAAAATCTTAATTAAATGCATGAGGTAATTTTAGAAGTCATAAGCGTCCGTGAGTTTACAAAGTTTGAGGAGATTCAGCCAACATCTAATTCTGGATCTGGCAGTGCTAGCAAACAAACAACTGGTTTCACTTGTTTTTTGTAGCACATACTGCTCCTATATTCTATTCAAAACAGCACTATATTTTCACCTCACTCGCTCGTAAAAGTTGAATTTACAGCGCCAAATCTGCGTGAAAAATTCATTTGAAGTTCGAATTTATATCTTTTTTATTCGTTTGTTTTGTTATGAGTGTTTTTCGTAGCTTCATTATCACTAGTTTTGAATGAAAAAATAATCTGTTTATTATAATTTCATAGTTTTTCATACATCTCACGTTTTCCTAGATGTAGTGAGGTGAAAAGTTGTGTGTTTTGCACGGCTGCAAAATTATTTGACTTCTCGTGCCTTGAAAGCCTCGTCACGCTCAGTAATCTATTATTGGACCACTCGCTCCGCTCATGGTTCAATTTTAGATTCCTTCACTTACTCAGCTTTCAATTCAAGCACTCGCGCCTTAGAAAAACTTTGCAGCCTTGCATAACAAAAACCTATTTAAGTATTGGTAGCAAACTCTAAAAATGATATTTATTAGAAAGCTCTCAATAATTTAAACTATTTGGTTCAATCAGTTTTTTTTGTAACTCGTGGCTATGGTTACGTCTCCTGAGCCACTCTTTAAAACTGCGATTTGAAACGATACAAAGGCAATTTTTTTTTCTAGCCAATTTAGGTCCATTTTTTCAAAGGCCCATTTCGTCAGTATGTTGATAAGGCTTGTCCACGAAAAAAGTACCCATCGAAAATTAAGTCTCCACTGTCTCCCAGTAGGTCTAGGTAGCTCAAACCGCAATTAACTTGCCAACTGAGTATTCTTTTTTCATGTGTAAGAATTCTAAAATCTATACATATTTCCTTACAAGTTGTGAAATCCTACATAATGCTAGTTAAGGCTTAGAGCTAAAATGATTACATACAAATGTGTGTATTCTGGCATGATTTAAAACAATTTACTACCTGCATACGGTAATTAAGAGTCTGCAAAGATATTCGCGAAACTTTACAGCGTCGATTATCTATTTGAGTAAAGAAAAAAAGAATGATTCGTTTCTTTTATGCCCTAAATCCTTCAGGTTATGGGCCCAGCACGCTTCCACTGCGAAACGAAAGGTGAATAATCCTTCTTATTAATTAAATTCTTTAAAAAAATGACATTTCATATTGATGACCTGAATTGTACAACAGCGGCTACTTTTTTTGGTGGACAAGTCTTAGCTTAGATTACTAGCATTTTTCTAAGTAACTCTCTCACTATTTTCTCCTGAGTTACGGTGTAGAACAACAAAGAATAAGTTGATCCACCCAATTATGTAAGCTACGTAATAATAAATAACAAAGCACACTTACTCTTGGCAATATAATGGTTTCATCTGGTTGGATGAAGCAAGGATGGCTGAAAGAAAACAAAATACATTGAACACACAACAGAAATATTAGGGGACAAATGTAAACAAAAAACAAAAAAAACTGGACTAAGATATAAGAGCTTACATTTAAAGATAAATTATTGTCCTTTCCGGGATTCGAACCCAGTACCGTTACCTTCATAGACCTACTAAGCTTAATGCATATTCGGAAAGTATTTCTAAATCTTCAGTAAAAGAGATGTCTCACCTGGTTGTGGTAGGGGTTTGCTGTTGACTATGGGGCTGGTGGCAGTCTTTGGAACCACACTGTAACAAACAAAATCCACTATAAATAACGGATACAATAAAAATACATTTTTATTATTTAACAATAGACCTGTGTGTTACATTAGATTATTTTAAATTAGATAGGTACCCTCTTCAGCGAGTGTGGATTACACTGCTTGAGCTGTGAATATATCTTTTCTCAGTCCACTCCGTGAACACAGGAGCTTTCGAAACGTCGGGAAATCAAATAAGAGAATATACACGATATAATCCGTTTAAGTTGTTTTATGTAACTGCTTCAATGTCAAGTATTTACCATTATTATTGTAGAATCTTGCAGTTCTAATCAAAGTTTCCTTTTCAATTTATGTAGTAAAAAAAAGCCAAGTGCGGATCAGACCAGCGTTCCGTTCCGTACCACCTCACGTTGAGAAAACGTTATTTGTTAGGTCTCAGTTTTATTTTAAATATTAAATATCAAAAACTAGAATATTTCAATTTTTATATTCTAAGCGTCAAGTTTGATTCGAACTGCGACCTACCAATTGGTCCATTGACGCTCCGACCCGACTCATCAAATCTTTCAACCAGATGCTTCATTTTTTTAAATCATTATTTGTGTTTACAGAGACCGCAGAAACACATTCTGTGATAAATTCAGTCTAACTTTTAGGGTTCAAGATGTTTTTGTTTTGGGGAAAAACTCCCATGCTTCATATCATAGTACTAATAAGGTAGTTATAGATGGGAAAGGTCACATAACTCGCTTAAGTGGATGATTACATACTATAATGAGGCCATGATGCGACTCCGGGTGGTCTAACAATCGACTAATAGCTCGCATGACGGCTATTATTAGAACATGGACTATGATGATGGGAAATTGGACATAGTTTAACTGTTTTATACGCATATTCCTCGCCAATTTGTGACTTTGATGAGTTTGACAGTCTCAAACGTCGATTTCTACTTGAGTAATTTCAGTGGTATCACTTCTAATACTGTATGCATGTAAGAGTTAAGGGTATGGACTTACGGACAGTATAATTTTTATGCAAGAGACATGTTTTTTTCAACGTTTTTTTGTAATTTGAAACATAACATTACTTGAACAGCAACAGACAGACACTTAATTTTCATACGAGGGCTGCTATTTATATATCCGGAAACCGGGATTACAATCTTCTTAAATAGCATATTTGACCGCCATGGTAAAATTTGAACTTTTTTAAGTATATAAGGTATATTTTTTCTTCCTTATTAACGCTCGTGTTTTGTTTTTGACGGGTTTTAAATGTCATCTCGCAGCAAGAATGGAACTCACTCGTGAAAATATTCGTGCTATGATTTATTATGATTTTCGGCGTGGTTTAACGCAACAACAGTGCATAGATCAACTAACTTCAACTTTTGGTGATGAAGCCCCATCTAAAACTACTGTGTATCACTGGTTTAGTGAGTTCAATCGTGGACGTAGTATGCTTACGGACGAAGTTAAGGCAGGTCGCCCGAAATCGGTCGTTGTACAACAAAATATCGAGGCTGTGCGAAAACTTATAATGGACGACCGACATGTTACGTACCGCGAGATAGAGGCGACTCTGGGTATTTCTATGACCAGCATTAATAGCATATTACATAATTATTTGGCTGTAAAAAAAATTTGTTCGCGTTGGATACCCCACAACTTAACAAATGAGCAAAAACATGCTCGCGTCGAATGGTGCAATAAAATGTTAAAAAAATATAACCGTGGTGACTCAAAAGCCGTTTATAACATCTATACAGGTGACGAATCCTGGATCTATGCATACGATCCCGAAACGAAGCAACAATCAACGGTATGGGTGTTTCAAAATGAGCCGAACCCTACGAAAGTTACTCGTGCAAAAAGTACATTGAAACAAATGGTGGCCTGCTTCTTCGGTATTAATGGCCATGTAGCTACAGTGCCACTAGAAAACCGTAGAACGGTTAATTCAGAGTGGTACACGACCATTTGCTTACCGGAAGTATTTGAACAAATTCGTAAAACTAACCAGCGACGAAGAATCATTCTTCATCATGACAATGCCAGCTGTCATACGTCACGCGAAACAACTCTATTTTTGGAGGGTCAAAATGTGGAATTAACGGGTCATCCGCCGTACAGCCCTGACTTGGCACCCAACGATTTTTATTTATTTCCAAATATAAAGAATAAATTACGCGGTCAACGATTTTCGACCGCTGAAGATGCTGTCGACGCATTCAAACAACACGTTATGGAGGTACCTCAGGCGGAGTGGCAGAAGTGCTTTAAAAATTGGTTCACGCGAATGCAAAAGTGCATAGATCATCAAGGGGAATACTTTGAAAAACAATAAAACTATTTTCAGCCGTGTACGTTTGTTTGTTTTTTTGTTTCCGGATATATAAGTAGCAACCCTCGTATTACTATAGTCGCTATGACAACAAATAATAAAAATAAATTAAAGCAAAAATAAATGGGTATGGGGATAATAAGAAACAAGTCTTTCTCGGCTTTCTTTGGTGCGATCGTACAGACCACCATTCACAATGTAATCATAAATATTAAATCTAAGCTAGATAAGAACATTATATATATATGTATATATATATATTAATAAAAACTTGAAATGTTTTTTTTCTTCGTAGGACTTGGCCAGGTTTTTTTCGACAATTGGGATGTTGACTGTACTCAATTAAAATTTTTTTTTTCATGCCAAATGGAAGTTTCTACAGTAGAATTCCTAAAAAAACCAGAGTTCGATACCTTATGTGTAGCTTGTTTTATGAGCCTTTAAACTTGGGTAGGAAAGTCCATTTTTAAAGTATGAAAATATATAAAATAAACCGATGAAATGTGTGTAGTAACTTTTGTTATGAAACTGTTAGATAAACGCAAGTTTTTAACTTAGCTGTAGAACAGAATTCTTTATTTCCCCATACAAGGTAGGAACTTGTGACGTCACACGTCCCTAGGCTTTTCTGTGGTGCATTTTTTGAGAAAATCCAAAAATAAAGTTTTAAGATTGTTGTATCCCGGTGAGTTTTTATGAAATTGAAGTAGTTTTTTCACCAATGTTTCTATTTTTCAGAGTTCATTTTATAACATAGCACAGAAAAAAATAGTCAATATCTCAATTCAATGATATTAATATTAACTGAACATAAAGTTCTTTTTCTTACGAAGCAGTGTTGCCTTGACCTGAAACAGCAGCTCTAAGCTGTTCATTGACTGAATCTAATCTCATTAAACTTGTCTTGGTAATCTTTTTCTTCCAATTCTGTATAGCAGGTATTGTTCTTTTGAAACTTGACTTTCAACTAAACTTAGAAGCCACAATCCTGCCGCATGCTTTAAAGATATTAGTCAGTTTACAGATACGGTGCTTTGAGGTACTTTTGATTGTATTTTGTAATTTTTTTTACCATAAATCAAATACAAAGGCCACCACTAAATGTCTAATATCAGTGCATTGGATTGCTAAATGATGGTAAGTGTTACTAAGACTTTGCTGTCCGTCTATCTCTCTGCCTGTCACCAGGCTGTATCTCATGAACCGTGATAGCTATACAGTTGATTTTTTTACAGATGATGTATTTGTGGTGCCGATATAACAACAAATACTAAAACCTGTATAATTTTATGTGTCTTGTCTATATCAGTAACTAATATAAAATGATCGAACACCGCGTACATTTTGCTCAGGAGTAGGGATCTGCTAACACTAGATTCTCATACATACGGCGTTTGTAGAGTATATTTTGTACGGAACCCTCGGTGCGCGAGTCCGAATCGCAGTTGGCCGGTTTTTTAAAATTACTCCAATGCACCATTACCTAAACCCCTCAACTCTCGAAATACAAGTTGGTTTGGAGTTTATTATAGACAGTCAGATGCAAATGGGGGATTTGATAAATAGCACTAAAGTTGAACAGTATTGGGTATATTAGGGCCAATCTGCAGCACTTTTAGAGGATTTATTTTTTGATTGGCTCAGCAAATATCGTTAAAATATTTAACTTTTTATGGAACTAAGTCTCCAACGGCGAAGTTATCATCACATGTCTTCCCTTGTTGATATAAAATCATGTTGACAGCAATGATTGAACAGAAATGCTTGGAAACTCGCCCATTAACATGTTAGGTATGTCTTAACAGATGTAAACAAACATTAGAGAAGACATTCATCTTAGGAAAGAACAAAATTAGGGCTAAACCATTAATCAACTATAGGTAAATAAGGCTGCCGCCGTTGACAGATTCAATGTTCAGCAGAACTGCTGGATACGACAGTCCCCTGTAAACAAGTGTTTAAAAGACAATAACTGTTCCAATAGTCAAGCACTAGTTTCGCAAGAATTGTTTCAAGTGAATTGGGAGTCCCATCATATTTATGATACAACCCCCTTTAATGGAAAAATGTTTGGCAATCCCCTTTCGGACACTGATTCACAAATGTGCATTAAAATGTTACTAATGTTGAGTCTGAATTAATGTAATGGCAACCCCCTTTAAGATGCCACAGGTTGAAAAGCACTGCTCTAACCTCCTGAGGACTTGTAAACTAATAATAGTACAAATTAAAATCGATTATTGAACTCTCCTTCGAATTCAAAAAGGTTCGAAATTCAAAAATCCATAAACTACTCTAGGCGAAGGATAAAATGATGTGTTAATGTTAAAAGGTTTGATATGGCCTTTCCTTAAGTGATAGCAATCATATTGAAGATGTTTTGGACAGTCTTATGGCCTGCTTAGTAGTCAGTGGTTTCTTATCAATGCTTATCAGAGATAACTAATCCATGTCAAAACAACTTCCTACCTTCCTATATTTAAGACTTCATAGTGTAAGTATTTGCTTGCTCTGCAAGACGTAACCACCCAAAAGGCGTGAGTCGGACTCATGCACTAATAGTTCTGTGCAGCGAGAACTGATATGGGGCTCCAATGCTTTCTTTTACACCCAATTTTTGATTCCTTAGCTATTTCACTGCACAAAGAGTGCAAAGGCTCAATACAGAAAGAGATTTTGGCTTGCTATTGATGGATATGTAAATGACGCCTCTGACACAGTAGTTTTAGTTTTAGAAAACAAATAAAATATAAATGCATGGCACGCGCTATCATCATATTTAACATGTATACTATTATTAAGTTATAAAAATTAAATAAGTAACTAAATGTCTGTACATTGAAGATATTTAAAAAAATATATTATAACTCAAAAAATATCTTTGATTGTTTATTTGTATGTGTCGTTAAATAAAAAGGAAATCCTTTAACACCTGCATACTACCTTGTCTGACTTACGGCTGCGAAACTTGGGCTTTGAAAAAATCTCTTAGAGCAAAACAGGCCATATGTCAAAGAGCAATGGACCGAAGTATGATAGGCATACATAGACAAGACCAGATTAGGAACACTAGGATCAGGTCCAGATTGAAACGGACAAAACATTCTAACAAAAATAGATCAGCAAAAGTGGCGATGGGCCGGTCACATGATGCGCAACACAAAGGGGAAATGGAGCAAGAAAATAACGGAATGGCTCCCGAGGGACGAAGCAAGAAAGCGGGGAAGACAAAAAATTAAATGGGAGGATGATTTGAAGTTGACTGCGGGTGCAAAATGGAGAAGGGATGCAAACCATAGATGCCAGTGGAAGCCATATGAATGCCAAAAGGCACTCTGAAATTAGAGATATACTATAACAAATATATCTTATTAGAATAGATTTATAACTTAATGTAAATACTAATTCCAGAATAAAGGGCTTTATTATTATTATTATTATGTATGTGTAGTTATGGCATCATCGCACCAAATCAGCTACACTATTTTTGGTACACACATAGCTGGGTATCCGCAGATGGCTACAGGATACTTTTATCCCCACTATTCTTAAGTAAAGAGGAATTATGACTTTTTCTCTTCCGTGAATGAAGTTGTGGGCACCTTCTAGTCGGTAAATAAAATAGATAAATTGCAATACTGAATTAAACTGGTACATTGCAAATGTTAGCACATTCACTGCAGCAATTAAGTTAACTTGTAATCAACCATATAATTACAGGGTTCAAGTGACGCCATACCACAGTGAACACAAAACAACTGCTTGACAAGAAAGCTTTTCTTAAATTTAGCTAAACACAAAAAGTAACAAATAGGATTGATACAATCTTTTACAAAGATTTGAATTAGATATTATCATATAAAGAGCAAGTAATATTTTCTCATTAACCAATTCTGATTTTAATTTAGAGTATTTAAGTACATAAGTATACAAAATCACCTTTCTAAGAACTGTAAGTTTATTGTAGATTACCAAAGCTAAACTATTAACAAATCACCTAATTCTCTGGCGTACGAAAGTAGATATCCATCGATCAGCTAAACCGGTAATCTTATAAGCAAGGATATTTACGGGAGGGTGCGACGCGCGGGTCGCACATGAACGTTGGCCGCCTTCAGCCTGCGGGCAAGCTCCCTGTAGGTGGCTCCGTCCGCTTCGATCTCAACCTCGGCGCGCAGCAAAGCGAACTTCATCCGCCACCCCTGGGCCTCGATCCCGTGCACCAGACGCGCGTGAAGCACCACCCCGCGCCCCAAATGCCGCGCACTCAGTCTTTGCTCGAGTACGAGCATCATTCTCGTCAGCTGTAGTCCTGCCTCGTCAGGTTGAAGAAGATGAAAGCACCAGATCCAACACGGTACGCCCGCCCGCCGACAACCACCATAGCTGATCCAGAATACACCTCAACAACCATTTGTTTAGGGTTTTGAAGAGCACGAACACAAATGTCACCGATGCAATCTTTCACTTGTCCAACATTTTCCGCGACGCACAATTATCACGACGACGTTCCGTGTCGAGCGAACGATAAACACGATAATACGTTTTATAGCTACTTAGGAAGCTGCGAGTTTTCACCGGTTTTGAATTGCAACGCGAAAATATCTAGCGGAATAATAAATTGAAAACAGAAACAAAACGATACGCAAGCAATGGCGGAGCGAATACGACTGGCGGAGTGGGCGCTGATTGGTCGCAAGTGAGGAGCGTTTCTCGATTGGATTAAAACCGGTTAGAATCAGTTTACGGAGGCCGCGGCCGGCTCGCGTCGGTGCATCGGTGGGGCAACGTCATTTTAGTGACGCGCCACGCTGGCTAGACGATGTTTTTATCGATTCGCTCTTTCTAACACATTTTTTTGTGATATCGATTTTATGTTTAAAATGTAATCGTATACATGAAATTTAAAGTAAAAGTACTTTAAGGCATTAACTGATTTGACTCGCGTCGGTACCTAGATATTTTAAGACTGAAGCGCTTGATACATATTGAAGCGTAAGTAGAATCGGCAACGAACCGGATATAATAATCGCTATATGCAGTTTCGGCCAATTGAGTGTCAATCGTTGGAAACTCCTGCAATCCGGTTTTAGTAATAAACTAGACTTTAACGTTTGTTTCCATGTAACTGATGTAAAGGTTCAAACTGAAAAAATCAACCTTCTTAACTTACTAGATGATCGCGTGGAGTTTTTTATTTATGCATTATTTATGGTTACGATTCATTACATCACTATCGTACTATAATGAAAGTCAAGCACAGACCAAGCCCATTGGACTAGACCTCAGACAACACTTGATTCAGTGAAGTGTTTTGTTTTGTTGTTCTAACGCTATTTTTACCATACTATAATGAGATGCCAAATGACGATGATTAAGAAGTACTCTTGACTTATGCCTTGCTATAATTTGCCATGCGCGGTTAAGAGACTATTTAAAAAAACGTAGGTATATGACAACAATATGTATATTCAACCAATTCGGAACATTAAGTTTCCCGGATGTGTACATTTTATATTTTTACGCCATAGTATTTAATCTACAAATAGTAAATTTATATGATGTATTATTTTTTAAATATTTATATATTTTTTAAATCTCGATGTGACATTGGTTTACGACGTTTGAGTTAAGTATACATTTTTACTATGCTCTCTATGGTTTAACAAGAATTAAAAAAGTCAAGACATTGACAGCTACCTTATAATTTTCCTTGCTAATCTGTACAGACCAAAGTAAAAATGTATACAGTCGATTGTCGTGAACAATTCTAAACATCCAAGATTTAAAAATGATATACAAACAATATGACATAAAAATAAAGCATCTGTAGATACTGAGTACACATAACGCGTGTACTATCAAGAAAAATATAATATGGAAACCTCTGGGAAACTTACTGCTCTGAAGTGGAACCCTAGGGCAGAGGCCACCATGGAACTATGTCAAAGTTATGACGTTAGTAGTAGTTAGTATAAAATCTTACTTATTACAAATAAGATATCACTCCGACATACATAGTTCATTGGTAGACTAGGGTTCTAATTGGTTGATTGTACCTATAGTTTACAGGGTTATTGAAGAGGTTCGTTCTGTCATAAATCAGAGGTTACTCCGAATATCTCTAAATTCGATCGTGTCGTCCCTTTCACTTTCGTGGTAATCTGTACTTGAGTGAGCAGGACGGCGCCATATGAACTTCGAATATCTAGCTTCGGAATAGCCCCCCAAGCTCGTCTTTCTCACTCTGGGCACGACGTGCACAGGGCCCCCAAACGCACGGGGGCTCCGAAAGTTCTTGAATGACGTTTTTTTTACACTCCAACGAGTTCTCTAATTTTGTTATTGCGTGCCCTTGGGCCCCCCATTTTAGAGTCCTCGGGCCCCGCAGTTTAAAGAGAACGATGGCCTTGTCAAAATATAGATTGTTCTGTTGATCCGTTGCTGCATGAAAAAGGCACCAATTTACCAATCTATTACATCGAGTTCCTAATTAAGGGGTTCCAAGCGTAAATGTACGATTGCATGGTTTTTGTTTTGTATCTAGTCCCTGGAATGGCGGAACTAACTTTCGAAATATGGTTTATATGATAATTAGTTCAGTTTCTATTTAACACTTTCTTGCATTTGAAAATTAGAATATATTTCTATGTAATTAATTATGGATTTTACAGAGTGGTCTACCAAAATAAAGATTGCGTATCTAGTCTTTCAATAAACCTTTGATAGACTCAAAACTTATGCCTGATTGTTCATAACGAAAATACCTAACTTGCTACGGAATCATTTTCTTTAAAAAGCGTTTATTTTTTTAGAAAAGTGGCAAAAACTGGTTTTTCGTCGTAAAAATAACAAAGTTTGATGGCATTTATCTTGGTTTCGGTGACTCTTGAAGATAAACTGAGACAGTATATTGGTAAAGACGGTCGCTGTCAACATACGAGTAATGAGACATATACAACACGAAAACGCGAAGAGCTACAGATCTAAGGTCATTCAGAGCTGTAAGCCCCTTAAGACAATGTAATTAAAGCTAGGATAGAATAAAGGACCCAGACCAGACAGAGACTATTTCATGCCGAACGTTTGAGGTGTAAGTACTGTATGCTTTAGATACAACCTTGTGACTACAGTGTCATATGGACAATCTAAGACCAGCTTAGATATTTAGTACGCAGTGTAGCATTAGATTTATCAGACTACTTATAACTAACCTGCGTTACTAGATTATATATAAGAACCTTGTACTTGTTGGATTTAATGGCAGACACATTGTTTCTAATAGCAATGGCTTACAACAATGTAACAAACAGTAACAGGCAGTAGTTATGTAGTGATATTGCACGTGGCCTTCCAATGTGAGACAGAAGTCAGTCGGAAAAGCCGTTTGTGCAATGAGAAAACTTCAAATTCAAATTCATTCATTTCGTCAACATAGGTTAGTGAAGGTGACAGTAAGAAATTTTAGTGCAGCTACGATGTACCGCTTGGCGTACGAAAATACACAACATTCTTTTAATTTACTGCAGTATAAAAATTATCCGTATTAAATATGAAGTATGCCGAGCGAGAGATAATTTAGTAAATGCAGTCATCAATGTTCTGAAGAACTTTTCGAGTTGGTGCCAATATCACGTTTCTATCATCGCACGTACATCCTCACTACTTATGTGGATGCTGGGTATCCCGAAAATAAACGGGGTTCACGCTCATTTTTGCCACGAACCTGTAAGTTGTAGAATAAGCTCCCCCTGAGCTGTTTCCGGAGCGCTATAACATGGGATTTTTCTAGAAACGAGTTTCAAATTTTATGGATAGTAGCTATTCCAGGCTATACGTACAGCCTCCGTATCACTGCGACCATAGATGATCTATTGTGATCGCCACCACCTAGTTCTCGGTCTAGTTCTGTTGGTGCAAACAACTTCAGAATTTCTTTGATTCCGAGTTTTTATCTCTTCTGGGCACAGTAAATGCGAGTTTACAGGGTACTCAAAGATTGGGAACGTATGGGCGACTCCTCCGGTGTTATATATATTCACGATAACCACAGGTGGCTCGTCTGCCTGTTTGCCACTTATTACATTAAAAAGAGACTTGAACATACCGGCGTAACAGAACAAACCGTTGAGTCGCAAGAAGGGGTAATTACACAAAAGATCCCACTGGGTCGAAGTGTATCCGCAAGGATCCCTGATATTAAGATAAGATAAGATACCAGCGGATCCGAAGTTCATGTAATGAAATTTAAATATGTAAGGGCACTATTACAAGTCTTCGCCTACCAGCGTTTCCCAAGTGGAGATCACTGTTGAGAAGAAATACCGAAGGGAACATAACAGCCATTCGAGAGTCAGCCATTTGGTCGATTTACCACAACAAAGCGCGCATAAATATGTGACAAGACTTTATTTCGAGAGCCGTTAGGACGTGTCAGATATTTTTGCCCGCTTTTTTATGGCAGATACTGGTGACTGTAGTATTTCACTTATCGTAGTGCCGGTGCATACGGCAACCTACTTCCAATCGACTTGCCTATTTGGGTATTTTGTGAGGAACTATTCTTGATAAGAATAGAATTCAAGTCGAAGGCAAGCGTTCCAGAAGTCGAATCCTGATAAGGTGGTCAAACTACTCGAAAAATGCTTGTGGTTCCATGCAGACAGCCCATATGGCCCTTGACCGCGCCAAGTGGAGGCACATTACTGTTTTTTATGATCCTCAGCCATGAGAGAGTCACTAAGAAGAACATTCTTAAAGAAAAAGGAAGTCATTACACATCGCCGGTTTAGCTGCATTAATATGTTTGACCCCTCGTCATTGTACCGAGCTTAATCTAAGAGCTATGTGACCTATACTGGAATTGGTTTGACCTGCCGGACTTTCAGTCTCTTATCTACAGAACCTACTACCGTTATATCTTCGAGATAGCTAACCCTGCTTAGCTAAAAGGTGTTTTCATATATTACTCTATTTTTAATTGTTTGTGATACTATTTTATCAATCATGGTGGTTCTAGATAGTTTGTTGAAGTTTACGAGCAGTTCTAGTAGGAGCACATTCAACCAATACTAATAATTGATCTGACCCACTTATGATTGCTTAATATAGGTGGGTGACGAGCCTAACCTACTGGGTTCTACGGAAAATACGGGAGTTTTTGATTACTAGGAAAAGCGCGGGTTAGGAATTGATATTTGGAGAAAGATCTATCTTCGTGGAAAATTATTAGGGGAGAAGTGGCATGAAAGAGCCACGAATTATTTCGATAGTTTCGATACGAACTTTGCGCGACTTTTTATTTCTACGTGGCAATACTGATTCTCCGCCACCCACAAACGTTTGACTGTTCACCGAAACCAACGGACGCCAGCGGGCCTATGATGGGTGCGTTTGTCACGCGATAAATAGATGACATAGCTGCCGTCACCTTTTGACACGTATATGGATGCGAGAGTGACAGATGCGTTATCATATCATTTATCGCGTGACAAACGCGACCATCATAGGCCCGCAGTGGATGGAGTCAAAGTTTTGGGCACCAAAAAGTACATATTTTGCTTCATTTATTTTGTTTTTTAGCATTGTATTGTATGAAACTTACGTTAATGGATTATAGAATCGGTTTTTGCATGTATTTGGCCTTATAGTAAACAAAAACTGAACCGCAAAAGTTTTGATATCCTTCATACCTACTACATTATATCAAAATGCGAACCTATATTGGCTAGGTTATATTTTTGTTGCCTCTATAGCTTTTAAAATTGTAGTTTAAAGACTCAGCAGTAACCATGGCAACGAGACACATAAATAAGTCGATTGACCCACATATACCAGACGGCGCCCGCAACTTCATCGAGTAAAGAGTATCCAATAACCATCTGTGGATACCCAGGTTCCGTTTAGGCGTTTTAGAGCGATGAAACTTCGTTTGCGGAGGAAAAAATGTCATAACCCATCTTTTCTTCTTCAGCGTTGTTGAAATCTGTTTAGCCGACTTGGCGTGATGAAGCCACAACGGCATAGGTATACAATCATACAAAAAATCCAAAATAATATTTTTCGATTCAGTGACCTCCAAATAGTCTGTTACAATCATTTTTAGAAAATATCTTCAATGTACAGAACAGACATTTCAATTTTACAACTTTATAATAAGTATAGACAAGAATAAAATTACAATATTCACTTACATGAGACAAATATTTAAAAACGTACATAACATGTAAGCAGGCAAATTGTTTTTTTAACAAGAGTAATTCGACGGTAGATAATACAGGGTGTATGGCAGATCGTCTGCCAAAAGACTAGGGTAGGTAGGTAGGGTCACTTGCAACATATTTTGGGCCAATTAAAACTTGTCCTGCCCACGGTGTTTTTTAACTATTTTTTTAATTTTTTTTCGGCATTTGCCAAAAAATCTCATTTTTGCTTACTTATCTTTTTTTTTTAAACGTGGCAGCACAAAAGTGTTTGTATTTTTCAAATCTCTACTGTATGCGTATCCTATTGAAAATTTATTTTCATTTAGAAAGGGATTAAAAAAAAGTTATGAGCTGACAAAGTGCGAAGGACAGAAAATAAAAATCATCGAGCTCAACTTTATGGCACAATTAAAAAAAAAGTTGAAACTCCTCAGATCTTTCAATATCATGAAAACTTCTTCAGTTCATGACTATGCTAACGGTATACCACATGACTAGAATCACTTTCAATTTTCCGGCGAAAAAAGGATTTTGTCTAAAATGGTGTCGTAAATCACCCAGTACGTCTTCGAAAGTACTTAAAAATAAGATTTGATAAAATAAATAAATGAACTATTGATTTTATTTATAATATTATACTTAAGTTAAATGATCTGATTAGGTTTTTCTGGGTTTTCCCTAATCCTTGTAACAAATGTTGGATCATATTGTATGTGTCCCAGCAAAGACTTCTCTCAATGGAACTGACAATTCGAAAGTGCTTGTATCTAGGCCTACTTGAATAAAGGATATTTTGATTTGATTTGATAAAAATAAATTATTACTAATTTTAGGTTTATTTATTATTTTAGATGTCATTTTTTATGATTTCTTTATGATTAGTCGAATAGATTTGATTTATTTAGTGCATTTAGTGTTCATTTATTTATTTTATCAAATCTTATTTTTAAGTAGTTTCGAAGAAGTACTAGGTGACGACACCATTTTAGACAAAAACCTTTTTTTCGCCCAAAAATTGAAAGTGATTCTAGTCATGTGGTATACCGTTAGAATAGTAATGAACTGAAGAAGATTTAATGATATTGGAAGATCTGAGGAGTTTCAACTTTTTTTTTACTGTGCCATAAAGTTGAGCTCGATGATTTTTATTTTCTGTCCTTCGCACTTTGTCAGCTCATAACTTTTTTATTCCCTTTCTAAATGAAAATAAATTTTCAATAGGATACGCATACAGTTTTTGAAAAATACAAACACTTTTGTGCTGCCACGTTTCAAAAAAAGATAAGTAAGCAAAAATGAGAATTTTTGGCATATGCCGAAAAAAAAATAAAAAAAAAATACACCGTGGGCACGACGAGTGTTAATTGGTCCAAAATATGTTGCAAGTGACCCTACCTACCTACCCTAGTCTTTTGGCAGACGCTCTGCCATCCACCCTGTATTTAGGCTTGACCGCTCGGAGATTGGACAGTATACCTAGGTGTCTTTAAAATGGAACTAACGCAAGCACCGTCAGCCGCAGTGGTTTCATTTAAGTACTTATTACACTACGCGGAATTCAGTCACTAACAACAGGTAAGCAGCAATACGTTGGGCTTTAACTCCCCTCCCCCATGCATGCTAAATTCAGCAAAGTGTAATAACTACTTTAGTGTCTAGGTGATCACGAGCACCTACAGTAAGAGCCCGCTGAACCTAATGACTTTGAGTTTGACATGTCTAACTTGTGCGTCAGACATTTGATCTATTTGACCCGAAGTTAAGAGTGAATCTCCGTAGAAAAAGAGGCAAATGTCAAGTGAATTAACGTATAATCGGCCAGGGTGCTCGTGTGCCCGGTTTCTACTAGTTTTAACCACCTCCTGAGTTTAGCTTTGATGACTAAGCCGGACTGTTGCACCGCTGCACTTGGCCCATTTGACGCCTAACCTAACACAAGTTTGTCAAACTGAAAGACAAAGGGGTACGTGTCGTTGTGGCTTCATCACGCTAAATCGGCTAAACGGATTTCAACTATTTTTGGTACACGGGTAGCTGGGTATCTCCAGATGGTTATAGGATACTTTTTATCCGACTATGCTAAAGAAAAAAGAGGAGTTATGACCTCCGCGAACGAAGTTGCGGGCACCTTCTAGTTTTTAATAATAATGCAAGCGCTAAGCGTATCAGTGTCACTGGGTGTTCGTGTGTCCGCGGCTTTAACTAGTTTCTACCACCTTCTGAGCAGAGCTTCAATGACTAAGCCCACCGGGCCATTGATGCATCGGTCACGTATTCGAAGAGATTGATTGCGTTGGTCTATCTAGTGGTCGGCTAATTGTGTTTGCGTGTATTGAATGAATTATGGAAAAATCTTAACCAAGTGTCAAGCTACACAAATGTTTATCGGATCATTGCATGTACCTTATCATTAGTTAGGATAGATAGAATAGGCTTGTGTCTTAAAAAAATATAATTAGTCCGTCAGTTAAACTATCAGAGAATATTGGACACGTATTTTTTCTTTTGTCAATTAAACAAAAAATGATGAAGATATGGGCCGTTAAAGTTCCCCGTGACGTCACGGCGTGGGCCCGTTTTTCGCACGTCGTGACGTCACGCGCCCCCACTCCCAAACTTTGACGCGCTTTATCCTTTGTCTTTTTTTGTTTGATTGGCAAAAGCAAAAATACGTGTCCAATATTTTTTGAGAAACTGACAGACTAATTAGAATAATATGTTCTGTACCCAGGAAACTACGCTATCAGGGCAGACCCAAAACAAGGTAGAAAGATGTAGTTCTAAGGGCCCAACCACGACATCGCGCGACCGGCGGCGCAATAAGCGGATTCTTAATACATTGCGTGTGATGCCAACTAACTGCTGTGCGGTAAGAGCTTCGACCGCGCAATGAACTGATAATTCTCTCGCCACGCCGCTAGTTGCGCGTTGTCGTGGCCGTAATAGGACATGAGTGATTGTCAGTGCGCCTACCATGAGTTCGGCACGAGCGAGTATCGAGCGCTCGATGACGGTCTATCTCTTTCACGCTATTAGCGCGTGCGAGAGAGGTGCACTGATACTCGCTAGCGCCGATCGTAAACTAGCTCATGGTAGGCACGCAGGTATCCGAAAACGATGTCGAGGATAGAGTGAAGGGGGAGAGACGAATTTGGAAAGGTGACCCCACCACCATGTGGGATAGCTATATAGGAAGAGAGAGAGAGAGATCAGGTAAGATCTTAGACAGTGCCGTAAATAGGGCGGTGCCAGCAGTGCCAAGGCACAGGACGCAGACCCTGGAAGGGCGCAGAAATGACGAGGACCACAAAACAGAATATTTTTCAACCGGGCGCTTAAAAGGCTACTTAGGTATGGCCTGATCTTATAGCTGTGTTTAAGCTCGACCCCTTGTTATTCACTGAAAATAGCTGGTTTTTCGGAAAGCTGACCCCACCACCATGTGGGATAGCTATAGGAAGAGAGAGAGAGAGAGATACAGAGAGAGAGAGAGAGAGAGAGGGGGAGAGAGAATAGGTAGAATCTTATAGCGGTGTTTAAGCCCGACCCCTTGTTGTTATTTATTTATTTAAACTTTATTGCACAAAACAAAAGTAAGTACAAATGGCGAACTTAATGCCAAAAGGCATTCTCTACCAGTCAACCATAGGGCCAAACAGAGAAGCATGAAAATGGTGCAGTGGGGAAAAACATTCAGTACTGAGAGCGTTAGGACACACAAGCAAATAATGCATACATAATTGCTTATACCTATACTATATATGGTATACAATATATATATATTACATATAAATAATAAATACAAAATATACCAGCTACGGCATGGAAGATGGACGCTACTTGAGTTCTTGTTCCAGCAGATACCTACGTAGCATCCGCTTGAAAACTACCTTGCTTGGGGCTTGTCTGATAGATAGAGGGAGCGAATTCCAGAGACGGCTTGCCTGAACGGCGAAAGAATTTGACATGTTATTTGCTGGAAATAGCTGGCTTTTCGGAAAGCAGACTCCACCACCATGTGGGATAGCTATAGGAAGAGAGAGAGAGAGAGAGAGAGAGAGAGAGAGAGAGAGAGAGAGAGAGATAGATAGAGATCTACAATAATATTAATTAATAATGACATATAATGGTAAAGCCCCGACTGTACACAATATATGAATTAGTTATTGATTTCATTATATTTAAGTATTAAATTTATAAATGATCATTGTCAGTCTTAACATTAATTGCGTTATTTCATTATTGTTGGACCGAGTATTTATATTTATTTTTTCTTAGGCAATATGTACCAGTCTTATGTTGCCATTGTAATTTTCACATGCCACTATATAGTGGCTGAATATATTATGGGAATGCTAATCATAATAATTGTAACACCTGTATATGTACCATATATTCTAGTGAATAAACTACATACATTCATTCATTCATTCATAGGTAGAATCTCGTAACTGTGTTTAACCGCGACCCCTTGTTGTTATTCGCTGGAAACAGCTGGCTTTGTGGTAAAGGGCATTTAATCGCGGCTACATTAGTTTTAATGAATTTGTATAGGTATAAACTGGATATGAACCAGCAAAAACTGGGTGTTAATAGGAAAAGTTAATCAATGTTATTCAATGCGTGTCCGTTTATAATAGTAATTGTGGGTATTTATTAATGTATTGAATAGGTATGCATATCGCATACAAGTTTTTATAGTGCAAAATAAATACATATACTTGGTATCGAGCATTTCTTATCATATGTTATTGGTCTCGCGGAACAAGCTCTAACGATTCGGATAAAACTTGGTGTGAAGACTATTCGAAATCAGGGAATTAAATAAAAGGAAAGTATATCTTTTTTCCTCGTTGTACGTTCCGTTATGTAGTATCATTAAATATATTTTTATTCTACCAAGCTTGGGCTCTTTAGAATCGTCTTGATGTACATGAAGTAGATACCTCGTTGATGGATGTTCAAAGAAAAGTACAGTCGGCTATAAAAGCTTGTCACAAAAAAAGTAATTTTTGTCAGAAACTTTTATATTAATTTTATGCTGATATGTAGGTACAGTTAGGTAATATTAATTTGTCTTTATAAAAGTCCTAACGTATAATAGTGTGGCTAAAGCGCACAAATCGTCAATTATCACAGCTGTAACCAACGGTACCGCCGCCCGCGGCAGTCAACGGCCTTTGCACAAATCTCGGGTAAATGGGTCAGCGCGCAGCTGAGCAGCGCAGAGCAACCCGTTCAGCGGAATGATACCTGGGTAATCTATAGTATTATAAAGTGTTACCTTTCAAAAAATAAAAATCAAAGCGGATGGATAAATGCGAGGCGATTGGCACAGTGCTCGCTGTTGGAGGGGTTGACACGCTCGACGCGTAATCGAGAGGTACCGGGTTCAAGTCCTGGTGTGACCACGTGTTAAAGCAATCGTTTTTTTCTTTGCGCTTTGACTTGTATCTTTGTCACAATAGATAGTAATGTGGTGTTAGTTTTCCCACATTAAAATTACAGAAACTCAAAAAATAATGTGTTTCATAGAAATATTATAAAGTTGTAAAAAAGAAATATCTGTTCAATGAGGATATCTTTGACGGTTCCGTTGAACGGTTTAGCTCAGCGGGAGCGACGCTGCCTGTAAAGCTGAAGATCCTGGGTTCAAATCTCGGAAAGGGCAAATATAGTGTAACGAGCATAAATATTTGTTCCTGAGTCTTAGATGTTTTCTATGTAGGTATACAAATAAATAAAAACTAATTGAATAAATGTATGTATGCGCATCGCTTCAGAACGGCTGCACCTAATTGGCAAATATTTTTTAGGTTATGTTTGTAATTGTTTAGACTGGTTTGTATGTAAGAAATTATACTAAAAAATGCATTGAAAAGTGTCAATTATGGGTTTGAGAATATCTATATAGGAAATTACTTTACTAGGAGAAATGGTGATCCTATATTTTTCACTCCTCGTCTGATTGTTTTCTATGTATACACCCTTGATTATTAAGATTAAGCCCCGTTTTGCTGTGTTGTGATAATGAGTGAAGATCGTGTAAGTTTAAATCGAAACATCGCATGTTTTGATGACATAACACATGCGTCACACTCGCAGTCAATTGACGAAAAACGCTGATCCGACCCGGTGCATTACAACAAATCATCTAATCAACGCAACCGGCCCGAACTGGCCTGTACGAAATATTCAGCGCTATATTTGGCTCCGGCAATCATTTTGACTATTCACTGGTGTGCGAAGTCGAGATATATGATGACAAATTAGTGTTATTGTGAGTGGGAAACGTTCGCTTCCTTTGACTAACGGATATAGTTTGTAGATTGATTGACGCTCCTACTTGCTATGGGTGGAATTATTTTTCTCAACTGATGTAAAGAAATACTAAATCGGCATAGGGATCTCATTGGTCAGAATAAAGTAGTCGAAAATACTGACGTAGGTGTTTTTTATTAATTAAATCGGTAGTGGTCTTGATTTTGAGTAAAACGAGCTCAAGTGGAGTACACTTTTTTAGGGTTCCGTAGCCAAAATGGCAAAAACGGAACCCTTGTAGTTTCGTCATGTACGTCCGTCCGTATGTCACAGGCATTTTACTCAAAAACTACATAATGTATAAGTATTAATGAAATTTGGAGTATAGGTGTCTTGTACGCCGCTACTTAGTTTGATAGTTAAATAACAAAAATATATATTTCTAACGAGGGCATTTACCTGTAATAGAAACTGAAAAAAAAAAAAAACCTTTTCAAATATCAATGTGTGGCACACACGTATTTCAACAGTTAAAAACACTGAGGTTTTTAACTGTTGCTTCATATAAATAATAAAATAAAATAAGTAATTTCGGAAATAATCTCTCAAAAAGTAAATTGTGCCCCCCCCCCCCCCCCCCCCCCCCTTCCCATTTTCTAAACAGTATATCCAAAAAACATGAAAAAATTTATACAAAGATAAAACTTAATAAATTACTTTCAACGAACTTGTTTTTCAAAATAGTCGGATATATACAGTTTTTGAGTTATTGCCAAAAAACTGCGGTTCTCAGCAAAAAGACGTTAGTGGCGTGGAGATAAGTTCTTTTGCCAATGCGTGTCCCCCTTCGAAATATTTTTTTTTATGGCTTATACAAGAAACCTATACTCCAAATTTCATCTATATAAATCATGTAGTTTCTGAGTAAAATGCCTGACATACGGACGGACAGACGGACGGACGGACATGACGAAACTATAAGGGTTCCGTTTTTGCCATTTTGGCTACGGAACCCTAAAACCGGTCAAAAATACATAAACAAACGAGGCAAGTCAAATAAGACCGAGAAATAACAACCCATAATCAGATAATAACAAGCCTCTAACTCCTAACATATACGTAACTCATTTCGCCTATTTAGGAACGACGAAAATAGCATTCAATTGAGATCACGGGAAGGGACACAATACGCTACGCAATTGTCCGGTTGAGCAACGCAGGGCCTCGAATGATAAAGCCGGGCCCGCTGCGCCACATTACAAACCAAATATTGTTTTGGAGCATCCTACCAGAATACTTTGAACGCCTACCGGCCGATCTTTGAGATAAAGGTGCCTTCCACCAGAACGTCTACTTTGTCTAGTACTTGACGGCTATGACAGCTACCTTAAAAACATATAAGAAGTCCAAGAATTCACTACTAATACAAAAGCAAAGTTATAAAATATTGACATACCAAAAATTTCTTTTTTTCTGTTTCCGCGATTATTACTCATTGAAATAAAACAATTTAACGGATTATATCGCGTATATTATCTCATTTTAGTTCCCGACGTTTCGGAAGTTCCCGTGACCATGGAAAGCTGGAAAGCTTCCGAAACGTCGGGAACTAAAATGAGATAATATACGCGATATAATCCGTTAAATTGTTTTATTTCATACCAAAAATTTACTTTCTAACTTTCTTGGGCTGGATTTCACCAAACTTTTATTCAGAGAACAACGCTTATTCTTGCATAGTAATGTCAAAACTCCATATTAATTTGCCATACTATGTGAGAAAAAGCGTAATTCGCGAAATAAAAGATTGGTGAAATCCAACCTTCACCCACAACCCCAAAAGGATCAGCACTAAATTTATTAGTCTTATTTCAATGGTAGAATACAAAGGGTTGACGTGAATGGAAAGTGTTCACCGGGGTCATTAGTCTCTATGGGTGTGCCGCAGGGATCAATATTGGGACCTTTCCTGTTCCTTATCTATATAAACGACTTGCCACACCTCGTAAAGACCCACCATGAGATAGTTTTGTTTGCAGATGATACGTCTCTAATTTTCAAAGTCGTACGAAATCAACGATCCTACAATGACGTAAACAATGCTATCTGTGAAGTAGTAAATTGGTTTAATGTAAATAATTTATTATTGAATGAGAAAAAGACTAAATGTGTTAAGTTTGTCACGAGTAACGTAAAACACGAGCAAGCAAGCGTTATGGTTAAAGATGAGGAACTGGAACTAGTTAATAGTACAGTCTTTCTCGGTATAACATTAAATTCTAAGCTCCAATGGGGTCCCCATATTGCTAATCTCTCGAATAGACTGAGTTCTGCAGCTTTTGCAGTAAGTAAGATTCGTCAATTAACAGACGTGATAACGGCTCGATTAGTGTATTTCAGTTGTTTCTACAGTATTATGTCGTATGGCATCTTACTATGGGGCAGTGCTTCCGACATTAATACTATATTTGTTCTGCAGAAGCGGGCTGTTCGTGCGATATATAAAATGAACCATAGAGACTCGCTTAGAGATAAGTTTAAGGACATTAATATAATGACAGTGCATTGTCAATACATTTATGAGAATATTATGTATGTACATAAAAATATTACCCAACTTAAGAAGAACTGTGATATACATAATATTAATACCAGAAATAAGCATAAGCACGCAGTGCCTGCTACTAGGCTCCATAAAATAAGGAGATCATTCATGGGTAACTGTGTGAGATTTTATAATAAACTTCCTAGCAGCATAAGTGAGTTGTCTATTGGTAAATTCAAAAATATTGTGAAACGAAAATTATTTTCTAAAGCTTATTATAGCACACAAAACTACATGAATGATGAAGCCGCGTGGGATTAATGTAAATTATAGCGTCATGTAGGTATATGAATAATTATTTTAACGAATACTGAAGGTATTATTATTATTTTAATCTTAATTGTTTTATATACTCTGACATTTAGAATTTTATTCTAGACACATTCTAGATTATTTATTTTTTATTGACAATCCCTTTGGGATTTATCCTGTTGATTATTTTAATTTTTAAAAGATGATTTTATCAATAATATTATACTTAAGTTAAATGATCTGATTAGGTTTTTCTGGGTTTCCCTAATCCTTGCAGCAAATGTTGGATCATATTGTATTTCTCCCAGCAAACATTCACTCTCATGTAACTGACATTTCGAAAGTGCTTGTAACTAGGCCTACTTGAATAAAGAATATTTTGATTGATTGATTGAACCTTAGAACTATGAAAAGAATGACGTCACGTATCCGACGTCCTGGTGGAATGCACCTCAACCATCGGACCTAGTATTTAAGTTTAAATAAAACAATTTTAACGGATTATATCGCGTATATTATCTTGAGTTCCCGACATTTCGGAAGCTTTTCAGCTTTCCATGTTCAAGGGTTGACTGAGAAAAGATATATTTGTTCTGTCAAAGTTACAATTTGTGACTACCCACTAAAACCCGTTAAGGGCCTGCATCGTCAAGGAAAAACTACGCCTCAAACGCCGAGCCGGTCAATAAGTGTAATTTGTAATAAGGGACGCATTTATTGCTCGCGTACATCAAAGAAAGAGAAAGCTTACACACTTCATGCTTGGGGTATTTTGGCGTAAGCGCCAGATGTTAAAGTACAATGAAATCGAAGATATTATTATGTTTTGTTAACAGTTAAGTTAAGGATAAAGGGAAGGATGACATTTTACATAATTTAGCCGTTTATAAATCTGTCGTTTGTACAAACTAGACAAAAAACGGAAAATAAAGACGCGTTTTCGGATATCGTTTCTATCGAGGAAATTTTAAACAAACATGTTTCCGCATTAGGCGCTGAATCCATATCCATACTATCCGTACTAATATTATAAATGCGAAAGTGTGTCTGTCTGTCTGTCCGTTACCTCTTCAAGCTTAAACCGTTGAACCGAATTAGATGAAATTTAGTATGGAGATAGTTTAAGTCCAGGGGAAGGACATAGGCTACTTTTTATCCCGGAAAAATACGGACGAAGTCGCGGGCAGAGGCTAGTACGTTATATAGTTAAAAAACACATATCTGAAAAGCAGCCTGTTTCATATACTAGATTTGACAAAAATCACACAAAAAAATAACTTATATTTTCGATGCACCCCCCTAAAATTGTGTTGATTAAGATGATAAACCTTTTATATTATTGGAAACTCCACTATATGGGGGTTGGTATAATTTGAACTTGGACGGCGGCATGTCTGCTGTTACCGTTATCATTGTGTTAGATTAGATTAGATATATTTTTTTCTTATTGAATTTTACATTTACACAATAAGATCGTCGATTAGTCATAACAATGTAGATTATGCATGAATTTTAATTATGCCTTTATTAAAAGCTCATTCATGTAACAAACAATAGATATTTTTTTTTCGAATAGCTATAGAAATAACCGAGGTATAAGCCATCAAACATTTCATTCTATCGCTTTCTTGCAGAACAGAATTTAATATGGAGTTTATATGGCCGGAGTGCACTGTGACGTAACAGTGCACATCGGACCTCTCTGTCTAATTACTAGTTTAAAATCCCTATATTATGCGTATTGCTTAGCCGATTTTAATTTTAATTTCAAATTTTGAAATAGTTTTTACGGTATATTGATATTTAGTTAAGAAAAGTAATAAAAAAATTCAAGCATGTACATGCTTGAATTTACCTATTTAATTACAATAATATTTATCAAAAAAGTAGCGTTAGGGCGCCACGGCGTCCTCGGCACCTAGCGTGTGGGGGCTGCCGCGCACGCGCGCACGGAGTAGTGATAGTGTAGGTAAGGCACCTCTAGCCCGGCAACTTGGTTGGTGACACTCCCATGGTCTGCGGGCAACGAGGAAGACAACGGGGGCGGGTATGAAGAGTGCGCGCGGCGGACTTCATACCCGCCCCCGCTGTCCTTCCCCCCGTCGCCCGCAGAGCATGGGAGTGTCACCAACGTAGTTCCCGGGCTATAATCTTCTATGAGACTATTTTGATAAGTCTATCAGTTGGTATTTGGTATGTCGTTCTATTCTTGTTTCTACCACTACGCTACGCTTCCCGCTGGACACTTTTCACTTACCTTTCTATACTTTATGCCTTAGAAAACACTGCCAAATACAGAAGTCAAGTTATAAAATATTACTATATCAAGAATCGTCTCCCTAGAGTGCTAGATTCTAGTACTTCTAGCAGCTAGAAGGATATATCAAAATAATGGTGTCCAATGGTGAATGCCCCTTTTGCTAACGTATTAGCAGTAAAGTTATCCTTTCGACTCAGCAAACAAAACAATTAGATCACGCTCCCATTTTGTTATATTAACACGTTGTATTTGTTTTGTTTGTTTGTAAATACTTTATAGTATATGCGAACAATATAACAAATAAAATAATGTGTACAAAGGGTGTGTATGTTCAAAATACGATAACACTGCTGACATCTAATTACATCAAAACAACAGATAGCTGAAAAAATTAGTAGTGGGATCTTAATCTATAGAAGAAAATTCGAGTGCACGCACCGGCCGGCCGAATTTATACTGTTCTATTTTTATCTGTGGCGCGTAGTGATGTGCTGCTTTATCGAGTGGATCGGTATTTATTCTAATAAATTAAATTAAATTGAATTTTCTTTTTTGTAATGAGCAAGTTGATTAACTTATCGTATCTCCTGTTGATACTCGTGCCTCTTAAATATCTATACTATTGTAAAGTTTTAAAAACGAAATGTCTGTACATTGTAGATATGTGAAAAAAGAATACTGTAACGGACTATTTGGAGGTCACTTAAGCGAAAAAAATCTTATTTCGGATTTTTTGTATATTTTTATGTGTCGTTGTGGCTTCATCACGCCAAATCGGCTAAAAGAATTTGAAGTACTTTTCGTACACGGGTTTTTTTAACGCGCAGTCGGCTGGATATCCCCAGATGGTTAGGTTAGGTTAGGTTAGGTTAGGTTAGGTTAGGTTAGGTTAGGGATTTTTTTCTCTTCCGCTGAGTCGTTCTAGTTACGGAATAAAAATCGTTTCTTCATGGGCTATGATCAATATTAGACTCAAATTACTAATCTATACTATTATAAAGTTGTAAAAATGAAATGTCTGTATACGTTGAAGATATTTTCAAAGAAATGGTTGTAACGGACTATTTGGAGGTCACTGAATCGAAAAACATTTCTTTCAGATTTTTGTATGTTCGTATGTGTAGTTGCAGCTTCATCACGCCAAATCGGCTTATCAGATTTCAACTATTTTTAGTACACCGGGTAGCTGGGTATCTCCAGATGGTTATAGGATACTTTTATCCGACTACGCTGAAGAAAAAAATAGGGGTTATGACTTTTTCTCCACCACGAACGAAGTTGCGGGCGCCCCTAGTCTATATAATGAAACAGTTCTTCTCAGTTTACGATGCAGTTTGAAATTGCATCGCGTGACACACGAACATTGTCTGTCATCGACGAAAGAGCATGTCCTATCTTAATGAGTGCTTTAATTGGGTGACATGCGTAGAATTCTTTGATGACCTACTGTCAATGTACCTCTTAGATATTTTTATAAAAATACTAGCGACCCGCTTGGTGCACGGGTGCAATTTAAATTTGTAATATCTTCGAAAATATTAATATAAATTACATGCTGTAAAGGGCCATATTGATCTATATTAAATGCACAATGTACTGAAGGTGCTTAAATGGAGTAGGATTAATGCTGTATTGCTTAAAATCGCTTCGTAAATAAGCTATTATTTCTCGTAGAGGGACTTTTTTTGTACACTTTTTTAAGGTGTACAATACTGTAGTTTTTAATCCATCTCGTAGGATTCAGCCAGCGTTTTGCTCTAAAATTATCAGTGTTTCCAGACTTATTAATACTTAACACCCTGTATAGTGAAGGAATTAATGTGAACAATAGAGACGCAAAAGTATTAACAAGCCGTCTCGTGACTGACAATTGCAACAATTTATTGGTCTAATTTTAGGGTGTCACTCGTTACGCGACACAGATTGTTATTGATGATAAATGACTGGTGTAGTACAGTCGAGTTTATAAATATATGATCATTCCCAAGCTTAGGGCATTTAACCAATGGAGATACCTACCCTGAATTATCATGGCTCCATATAGTCACAGAGAAACTGCCTACCCTGAAGCCCTGCACGACCATGGCTCCATATAGTCACAGAGAAACTGCCTACCCTGAAGCCCTGAACGACCATGGCTCCAGATAGACACAGAGAAACTGCCAACCCTGAAGCCCTGAACGACCATGGCTCCATATAGTTACAGAGAAACTGCCTACCCAGAAGCACTGAACAACCATGGCTCCATATAGTCACAGAGAAACTGCCTACCCTGAAGCCCTGAACGACCATGGCTCCAGATGGACACAGAAAAACTGCCTACTTTGGCCAAAATCCTTGTGCACGTTACTGGCCATGCGAAGATCCCAAGGGTTAAAAAAAATACAGTCAGCCAATTGGAACTCTAGGCCACAATTGAAAATAGAATAAGTTAAGGCTTTCCAATGATTTGTAAACTGGTTGAATACGATTTATATTTATATAATATTATTGCTATATTTTATTTAGTTATATATTATGTATACATGTATTTTTTATTCATATGTGTTTAGTTTAGTGTTTAATATATAATTTGTGCATGGTGTTAGTTTGTCTATCTTCCTTATATCTTCACTCACTTGCTGAAAGGTTAACTGGAAGAGATCCCAAATAGGGATAAGTTCGCTTTTAAGTTGATTGCACTTGTAACTGGTTACTATGTACAATAAAGTGTCTACATACATAAATAACATACATATACATACCATGGAACTATGCCATAGTGATGGTGTCAAATGAATCCTTATTTATTACATATAATATGTCACTAGCTTCGATCCCAAAATGTATTTATTTAATTATATAAACTTTATTGCACAATACAAACTGTTAAAAATCTTCATCATGAAGGTGTCAAGACGTTTGTCTTTGCCGTACTTCTTGTGATTCGTATACCTTAAATATCTTTGATAAAGATCTTCATAAAACAGAACTTATAAAAAAATCCATATCAAATAACTGCATCTGGACAGGGCATATTTAGTATATGACTGCGCTTATATAGTGATCCAGTGACGGCAAGCAGGCCGAAACGGAGGTGGCGGGACGACCTAGATGGGTTCCTACCCTACACGATTGGCCGGAGGCAGCTGCTAATAAGGAGTTGTGGAGATCTAAGGGAGAGGCCTTTGCTCAGTACTGGGACCCTCTTATAGGCTAATCTAAAAAGACTTACCATAGTTCAGGCGAGTACGGGGGTGAGGAGGTGACGAGCGACGGGGGCGGCATCAGCGCATCGTTTGACAGCTGTCAACAAGAATACCGTTTGTAGTCACCCAGATACCCTATGAGCAGGGTTTGGAGGGCTCGGAAGTTCCGATAGATATTTGCGTAAAGTTGGCAAAATACCGGAAAGAGTTAAACAAATATGGAGTCGGCTTGAAAATATTATTATAACAATATGAGTTCCGGAATTTTATCACATTTGACACCCGGATGCATGAACAGCACCGAATGAAAGATGATTCTAAAAATAACTTCCTGTTACTCGTATATTGTGTTGCTATTTCATTCACTCAGGTAAGAGTACCTGTAATTACCTGTTCACTCTTCTGTGACCAAATGTTTGTTTAAGTTTCTAATCTAAACATATATAAAACATACATAAATCGTTGCCAGTTCGTAATCATTACTAGCTTCTGCCCACGACTTCGTCCGCCTTAAATTCGTTTATCGCGGATAAAGGTATTTTTCCGGAATAAAAAGTAGCCTATGTCCTTCCCCGGGACTCAAACTATATCCATACCAAACTTCATCTAAATCAGTTCAGCGGTTTAAGCGTGAAGAGGTAAAAGACAGACAGACACACTTTCGCATTTATGATATTAGTATGGATGTTCTCGTGGAATAATTTATACGTCAATTTGCTCCTCAAACTTATAGTTGAATAAGCTACAGGTAAAATAAATTTAGTAAATCTTTATAATCTGAAATAGTTAAGGTAAATGCTTCAATATGTACTTATGTTGGCGTATGAAATTTTTAAATTGTGTTTCGGCTCAACATCCCAATTTATAAGTGCCACCCTGTATATAATTACCGTGGTAAGGACGGTGGCCTCGCAGCCGGGCTGGTACTTCTCAAGGTCGGAGCGCGGGCGCCGCATCACCTTCTCACGGTCCTGTTTGTGTTTCCTGTCTGCTCCCTTCAGCTTGAACACCTGAGGGCAAACCAATAATTCAACGTAATAATCAAGACCAAGCGCGGGTACATAAAAAAAACCGGTCAAGTGCGAGTCTGACTCACGCACCGAGGGTTCCGTACAAACTTTCACTTATTCCGACTTAACTAGCCGCTTGAGTTAAGTTTGCCTCTGGTATCTATGGCGTCACACACAATTAAGGGGCAAACTTAATCAAACCGGGTTACTCAAAAATGATTTTTGGTGACAAAAAAAAAGTAAGACAGATACATGCATGGTTATAATTTTCGTGTAATATTCATATTAAATTACATAATTCCAGAAAATTCCAGATTTTTCACCCGGTAAAATTTGAAGATAAAGGGGGGGGGGGGGGGGGCAACGGTGTATTTTTTTTAATTTTCCTTAATAAAACAAAATCTACTCACAATAAAAAAAAAACAAAAATTTACAGATCCAGCTCTTTCATATGATATCCTACTTGACCTAGGAGCTAGACTTTGAATTTTTGCCCCCCCCCCCCTCATATACGTTGTTTTTAGAAAATAAAAGTTTTTTTTTTAAATGTTTCCTTTGCAATACATGTGGGCTGACCATGTTTAAAAATATTCCAAATTTCAAATAGATAGCATAAGTAGTTTTTGAGATATGGCGCTCTAATAGTCGGACAGACAGACAGACAAAGTCGCACCATAAGGGTTCCTTTTTTACTTTTTTGGTACGGAACCCTAACCAGCGGTTTGATACCCGCCTCTCCAGTTCCTTCGAGACTATGGACGTAACGCGACGTCCGAAACGTCGAAGAATTATTACCAAAGAAAGGTAATTAATTAAATAAATCATATTTTCTAAAACATGCAATGAAATACTGACGTTGTGTTCCTTATAATAGGTCTGCAAAGTCATCGATTTGCAAGCCTTCAATTTTGTAAAAAATATCATTATGCACCTCTCGTCGCATGCAAACGAAACGTGAGACTTCGGAGCCTATTATGAGGAACACAGCGTCAATATTGCATGTTTGAGAAATTGTTATTTTCGTCTCACTAGGTCGGAAAAGTCCATTTTATTCGCTAGCGTGATAAAGTCATTTGAAATTTGAATTTATAATTTTCAATATGTCCATTTGTTTATGTTATGAGCGTGTCGCGTGACGTCACACGACAAACGTATGAAACGATCTTTTTCTTATTTTGGCCTTTAAAAAGTTGCGTTAAAGTGTATAGATGTCAGGTTTTTTTTTAAATATATTTATTCGATTAAGAAGTTGTTCATTTAATTGTTCAACTAAATAATCAAAATGTAAAGTATAACTTTCTTTTGAACAAGAAAAAATCTAGTATGTATTACATACAGTAGTAGTACATAGCTACCTTGATCTGGCAAGCAGCGGCGTGCAAGCGAGTGTTCTCGTCGCTTGCGAGATAAGTCTCCACCTGTATGCGGAATGGCACGCCCTTTTCACCGCCATGTTTCTTCGCTGTGAACTCCGTTGATATGCAGTTCACCTAAAGAAACATAAAAATATAGCAAATTTTGGAGGCTAAAATATATTTAATACATATTCATCATTGAACATCAAAACGAGACAGAAATACAAATCACAGATATTAAATAGAATTACAAGTAAAGGAAAACAATAGGCGACCTTATCGGCAAAGGACGATTTCTTCCAGATCCGGGATATCTATACTATTATAAAGTTGTCAAAATGAAATGTCTGTACATTGAAGATATTTTCAAAAAAATGGTTGTTGAAACGGACTATTTGGAGTTTTTTTTGGATTTTTTGTATGTTTGTATGTGTCGTTGTGGCTTCATCACGCAAAATGGGCTAAACCGATTTCTACTATTTTTGGCACACGGTTAGCTGGGTATCTCCAGATGGTTACAGGATACTTTTTACCCAACTAATCTGAAAAAAAAAAAGAGGGTTATGACTTTTCCCCCTCTGCGAACGAAGTTGCGGGCGCCTTCTAGTCTATAATATTACTAGAAGGCGCCCGCAACTTCGTTCAAGGAGAAAAAGTCATAACCGCTATTTTTTTCTTTAGCATTGTCGGGTAAAAAGTATCCTATAACCATCTGGAGATACCCAGCTAACCGTGTATCAAAGCTTACTTACGTGTTATGTTCACACTAGACTTAAGACCTTTTATATACAAAAAAATGCTTAAAAGATGTTATAAACATGTAAGTTAATACTTAACACTAGACTTAAGCTTACAATCTGTACAGAGGCGTGACGTCACGCGACATTTTGACTCAATATATCGCCATTTTTTTTTATTACATTAAAAAAATGTTTTTTATTAATCTACATCGAAGATAAAATTATAGACTCCATGAAGGACTTAAAATAAAAATGTGCTAACAACCCTATTGCGAGTCGTTATCGCGGGAAAGTAAGCAGCGCCATTATACACAGTTTGGCTTACCTTGATGTAGACGCCGACGTCTTTAGTGGGGTCCCAGTAGACGTGCAGCGAGTTGAGGCACGGGGGCTGTTGCACGCGCGTCACTCCGTATGACAGGGGTACGTCCAACTGCAATAATATACTCGATATATAAATAGGTAGGGTAAATCGTCAAAAACTGACCAGATTATTTAATAACTTGCCATAACTTCAAAATTTAGTACTTTCTTTCATCTAGAATCTAGACCCTGGCTATATATCATATGTTACTGTCCAAATTGTAAAATATGATATACAGCCAGGGTCTAGATTCATTGTTCTCCTTTTATATACTCACCTCTACGATGCGCTCTCCGGGGCGCTCGGCGTGCCACTGGGCAATCTGTTCACGCTCCATATACTGAAGTCGACGCTCGTGGAAGCAGATCTTGATCACACTCTGTTGGCAAAATACGAGTGTCAAACAATCCATACTAATATATTATAAATGAGAAAGTGTGTCTGTCTGTCTGTCTGTCTGTTACCTCTTCACGCTTAAACCGCTGAACCAATTTGGATGAAATTTGGTATGGAGATAGTTTGAAGGGGGAAGGACATAGGCTACTTTTTATCCCGGAAAAATACCCTTATCCGCGATAAACGAATTTAAGGCGGACGAAGTCGCGGGCAGAAGCTAGTACGAAATATGCATGATTTTTATTTGCTTTAATAATAGTACATTACTGCAGAGGCTGCGAACTAGGGGATTGCCGGCCGAGTAGTTTTAGATGGCCGAGTGTCAACGAGGCCATCTAAAGATACGAGGCCGACGATACCTGTTCGCGCCGAAGCTTGTATAGTGCTTTTCTCAAACATGCAATGAAATAAAAACCAATATTTTTATATAATATAGTAGATTGTTTAACAAGGGGCTAAAATAAGCCATTATGATACGAAGTGATTATTTGGACGAGCTCACGAAGTGAGCGAGGACAAAAATGTCTGAGTGTCATAATGGCTTTTAGGCACGTGTTACACACCCTGCTTTTCATTTCGACTGCGAGAAAATAATAAAAACTTAACATTAAAATTGTATATTTCATGAAAAACTAAAATAAAAGTAGAGTTTGAGCAATTCTATCAGAAAGTTTGACCAATCTGATCAGGTTGGTTTGTTGGTTTTTATTTATATTAGTCGTAAGGAGTATGTAGATTATAGAAATTTGTATGGGATTATATGGCTTTCTTTTAAACCCTAAGGACTAAATGTACTATTTAATAATAATATTTTAGGCCCGCTTCGTGAAGCTAATATGACGTACTTTTTGAGTAGGAAAAGTACAAAATATTTTTCAAGCCATATAATACCATACAAATTTCTGTGACACTGAAAAAAAATCTTGCCGCCAGCTACATACTCCTTACGAATAATTAAAAACAAACAAGCCAACCTGATCAGATTGGCCAAACTTTCTGATAGAATTGCTCAAACAGTACTTTTAGTTTTTCATGAATTTGAATGTTAAGTCTTTTTTATTTTCTCGCAGTCGAAGTGAAAAGCAGAGTTTTTAACACGTGGCTAAAAGCCATTATGACACTCAGACATATTTGTCGTCGCTCACTTCGTGAGCTCGTCCAAATAATCACTTCGTGCCATATTGGCTTATTTTAGCCCTTTGTCAAACAATCTATTATTTTTTTCCACTAAAACGTTATTTTAATATGCATAGTGTATCGTTCTCTTCGGCACGGCGCGCGACGGCGCGGCGGCGCTCGGAGCGAATGGAGACAAAAGACGGTCGCTTAGCTGGCCTTGGCCCGCAATAGAGTATAAAATTATCATTATGTGCCCCTTATTGCACCGCACCCGAAACGTGAGACTTCGGGGTCTATTACAAGGAACACAACGTCAATATTTCATTGCATGTTTGAGAAAAAGCTTATTCATGTAACAGACAGCGCAGAATAATTACTTTACAAATAAAAATAACCAAGCCATCAAACAAAAAACTCCCCGACACAAATAAACTTAACAACAAAATTTGGAGTTCCTAGCTTCAATATTGCCTGAGATCCGGTCACTTGTATCACTAAAAGCTGAATATCTTGGAGACGAGTGCTCCGATTTTCATCAAACAAAGCTAAGAACACTCGGGATAAAATTACCTATCTATGACACAAAAAAACCGCACTCAAATCGGTCCATCCATATGGGCGCTACGATGCCACAGACAGATACACAGAGTCACAGACACGTTAAACTTATAACACCTCTCTTTTTTGTCGGGGGTAAAAAGTAGACTTAAGAATACATACTATAATGAATGCACAACAGCCATAAATAATCTAATATGCCGTATCGTACCTAACACCTTATGTTTGCACCATATATTTTGTGAATAAAATGATCATGATTATGACTATGAAAAACACATGGAATTTATATGGCTTAGTATAGATATGACATTACTGTACATGTAAGATCTCTCTGTCACATCACTGCTTAATTATTAGTTTAAAATGTCGATATCATCCGTATTTCTTGTCAGATCTTAATTTGAATTTCACTTTTTGTCATCTTTTTGCGGTATTTTCATATTTTGTCAAGAAATGCGATAAACGATTCATTCGATTTAATTACATGCTTATATGGGATCAGATTCAGAAGGTTCTCCTGAACACGGCGAGCATCGCTAGGTTCCCCTCTCTGCGGCCCTAACCACCAGTATGAGTCCTGGACCTTGGTTGATTGGCTTTTAAGTAATCATAAGATTACTTAAAAGCCAAAAAGCGATACTGGTGAAATAAAATTTAGAATAAATTACCTTCAGTGTCTTCCCTTTATAGTGAGACAGATCTCCCAACTTCTTGAGCTTGATCTCGTAGGGTTGTCCTTGGTTAAGGTAGGTCAGGGTCTCCTCGTTCTGCTTGGTGGCGATGGACGTCGCTGCCGCCAGCACGTATTGGAACCTGAGGATGGTATATAGTTTACTAACCAATCTTGTAATCAATGTAAATCTTATTGAATCGTATAATCAACATTAATCGAGCGGTGCAATCGCTGTCACTTTCATTCCCGTAACTTTAAATGATATGACGTGAATTAACGATGTAATAGAATATTGATGTAAACTAATACGAAATTACAAACAGAACAGGAGTTAATCAAAATTATACGCTATCATGCGTGTATAGTATGTGAGGGTAAATTTGGCTTTGTGTGTGATAGTTATTTCTTAAGATCCTAGATAGTTATTTTACATGGCGTAGCCGGTAGATCAAGTCTCAGTTTTGGTGTGATCAGCAGTGTATTTTTTATAAATACATGAAATAAGTAAGTAATAAGTATTTTAGAATTTTGTAACAATGTTTTATAAAAATCTCATTTGTGTCTGAAAACAAACGTCAAAATTTTGGAAACTAAATGTCGAAAATGATAACAAATGTATGATGTTAGCTGATCACATTATCTCTTTTTATTCTCATCTAAGGAGAAATTATCAAAGTAAAGCGCCTAGCTCGTGCAGAGTGACCGTTTAACTGAGTCGTCGCCTGCGGAAAGGGGGGTGAAGGGGACAGATAAAGGGGTAAGAATGGGAACGGCTGGAAATAATCTGTTCACGGAATCGTATGAAATGTACTGTGATTTAAATGGCTTTTGCTGTCCATATCATACAAAAACTGCCAACTTGCCGATTCGTTTAGAAGTCCCATCTCTTTTAACGTAGTGATTAAATCTCTTTGGGCAATCTACCACCTTTCGCCTTAAAATCCTCCCGCCGCATCGTACCGCGGGCGAGGACTTAATTAAACGGTCGACGGTATAGTAAGTAACGTAATGTGGTCATTATACTTGGTAATGTACGTGTGGGGCCCGTCAAAGCACCCATCCCACTGCGAGCCGCGCCCGCAGCAATACTCAATCGTACCCATTGCGCTGCAATACAAACATTCTACTTCAGCTGATGATACGTTTGTCATGGACTATGTATGATGAAATGCGACTTATGATGGGGCGATTGTTCTCGAATACTGAAGAGGTACTGGCAGTCTTGTGTCCCACAAGACGAAATGAGCTTAGCTTTGTTTAACCCTGAAGAGCGATTTACTCTTTCATTTCTAGTCTCGCTGATAAACGTAGAACCAAAAGGATAGTCAATTGACAACATTATTTTTTTCTTAAACAAGCTATTTAATAGTATAAAAACTAAATAAAAATACATTTTTCTATTTTAGAGAATATCCCAATTTCATATAAAAACAAAATTGGCTGTGTGTAAAGTCGGTTTAGTGGTAACGTCATAATGAAAAATTGCATGCTTTTATGAATTTACAAGCCGAACGCTTAGGCTGATCGTGCCTCTCTATCTCTTGTTCCGCGCTCTCGCTTGCAGTTTCGGCTCAGGCGGAACGTGACAATGAGTCATGCTTTTTCGTGCGCGCAGCCGGCGTTCATCGATTTATAAGACGTTATCACGTTTAAAAATCAATTTCATAGTTCCTCGTTCTAAAAGAGCGTACGTGACAAGTAGAGCAAGAGTTTAAGTGACAGGGACAGTCACAGCATAGAAAAGCAATATGCTTAGTATAGACATTGTACTGCTGTTCTTGTGCGCTGTGATTGTCACGTATCCACCTAGTGACGTAACTTAAGAGAATCGTATGCTTCCTTCACATTTTCCCGGATGTTTTCAAAACTAGTTACTATAGAAAATAAAAATAAATTTATTGGGAACCTTGACAATAATTTAACAAAATGTCTTGATTTAATGTTATTTGGAAATGTTATCAATTTTTGGCAGCACCAAACGTCGTTTACATACAGGGCTACAGTGTTGTCGTATTCACTGTCACTGTCATTTGGTTCCACTTTCATTAGTTTCCAAAAACGTCGACCTATCATACGAGGGCTGCTATTTATATATCCGGAAACCGGGATTACAATCTTCTTAAATAGCATATTTGACCGCCATGGTAAAATTTGAACTTTTTTAAGTATATAAGGTATATTTTTTCTTCCTTATTAACGCTCGTGTTTTGTTTTTGACGGGTTTTAAATGTCATCTCGCAGCAAGAATGGAACTCACTCGTGAAAATATTCGTGCTATGATTTATTATGATTTTCGGCGTGGTTTAACGCAACAACAGTGCATAGATCAACTAACTTCAACTTTTGGTGATGAAGCCCCATCTAAAACTACTGTGTATCACTGGTTTAGTGAGTTCAATCGTGGACGTAGTATGCTTACGGACGAAGTTAAGGCAGGTCGCCCGAAATCGGTCGTTGTACAACAAAATATCGAGGCTGTGCGAAAACTTATAATGGACGACCGACATGTTACGTACCGCGAGATAGAGGCGACTCTGGGTATTTCTATGACCAGCATTAATAGCATATTACATAATTATTTGGCTGTAAAAAAAATTTGTTCGCGTTGGATACCCCACAACTTAACAAATGAGCAAAAACATGCTCGCGTCGAATGGTGCAATAAAATGTTAAAAAAATATAACCGTGGTGACTCAAAAGCCGTTTATAACATCTATACAGGTGACGAATCCTGGATCTATGCATACGATCCCGAAACGAAGCAACAATCAACGGTATGGGTGTTTCAAAATGAGCCGAACCCTACGAAAGTTACTCGTGCAAAAAGTACATTGAAACAAATGGTGGCCTGCTTCTTCGGTATTAATGGCCATGTAGCTACAGTGCCACTAGAAAACCGTAGAACGGTTAATTCAGAGTGGTACACGACCATTTGCTTACCGGAAGTATTTGAACAAATTCGTAAAACTAACCAGCGACGAAGAATCATTCTTCATCATGACAATGCCAGCTGTCATACGTCACGCGAAACAACTCTATTTTTGGAGGGTCAAAATGTGGAATTAACGGGTCATCCGCCGTACAGCCCTGACTTGGCACCCAACGATTTTTATTTATTTCCAAATATAAAGAATAAATTACGCGGTCAACGATTTTCGACCGCTGAAGATGCTGTCGACGCATTCAAACAACACGTTATGGAGGTACCTCAGGCGGAGTGGCAGAAGTGCTTTAAAAATTGGTTCACGCGAATGCAAAAGTGCATAGATTATCAAGGGGAATACTTTGAAAAACAATAAAACTATTTTCAGCCGTGTACGTTTGTTTGTTTTTTTGTTTCCGGATATATAAGTAGCAACCCTCGTACTCTTGGACTTCCTTTTATGAATTCAAAGGACAAAAATGTCTAGTTCCAAATAAATGAATAAGGCACTTTGACAGAACCCCACACGTTTAAATCAAGTCATATTTACATAACTACGGCCGTCACACTCTTGCGGATATACAACATAGGTTCATGTATGACATGGGAGCCAAACGGTGGGATATGGTAAAGGAAATCGAGTTTTAGAGAATGAAATATTTGGATAGCAATATGAGAAACATAATTAGCCTATGAGGCCTCCGAGGCGTGAATCATGAATGACACAAAGGGATAGGGAATTTCTGGAAGCCTTTGAAATTTGATGCTGTCTTCGATGCTTCGATGATGAAGTCTCTTTTTAATTCATATTCTTGGAAAGAGACTTTCACTTATAATACAAGTTACAAGCTTTTGTGATACGAGATAGAAAAACTCGTGGGACGGAAAAACTCACAAATGAAGAAGTACTGGGAAGGGTGGGGGAAAGGAGGAGCTTAATAAATGGCATATCAAACGTATGTAATTTGTTTTAAATAAAAAATCATTATTTTGCTTTTTATATTTTATATTGTTTTTACTTTTATAATTGTTGATATGTTTTCTTGAAGAACTACGCATTGAGTTTATACTCAAAACATATATTTAGGATAGGCTAAGTACACATATTGTAATAGATATAAGAGTTATTTCGAAAAAATGACTCACTGTTGAGTTTGTTTCGGCTTTCTTCTCCTCAGTGGTTTCCTCTTAGGAAACGCCGTAGAGTCAGACTTGTAAAAGTGCCCTTGCGGCCTACTTACAGAATAAAGATCATTATTTCATTATTAAAAACGATAGAGAGTAGACTAGGGAAAATGTTTGGTTACCTTATACGACACAATATTAATAACATCGTAGCAGGCGAAGGCGAGGAGGCGAGGGAGCGGAAAACGAAGGAAAAGCTACATAATACAAATAAAAGAGCAGGTTGACGTCATGTCGTATATCGTATAGGGAAATCAACGAGTTGGCCCTGGGTAGGAGAGATGGAAACAGCATCACGTTTTATCAGCTCCACCGAAAAGAGTTTGACTCTTAAGGGGCCAAGCGTAAATGTACGATTTTTCATGGTTTTTGTTTTGTATCTAGTCCCTGGAATGGCCAAACTAACTTTCGAAATATGGTTTATATGATAGTTCAGTTTATATTTAACACTTTCTTGCATTCGAAAATTTGAATATATTTGTATGTAATCAATTATAGATTTTTACAGAGAGGTCTATAAAAATAAAGATTGCGTAACTAGTCTCTCAATAAACCTTTGATAGACTCAAAACTTATGCCTAATGGTTCATTATGAAAATACCTAACTTGCTACGCAAGAGTTTTCTTTAAAAAGAGTTTATTTTTTGAGAAAGTGGCAAAAACTGGTTTTTCGCCGTAAAAATAACAAAGTTTGATGGCATTTATCTTGGTTTCGGTGACTCTTGAAGATAAACTGAGACAGTATATTGGTAAAGACGGTCGCTGTCAACATGATGAGACATATACAACACGAAAAAACTAGAAGCTACAGATCGAAGGTCATTCAGAGCTGTAAGCCCGTTAAGAGTCCCCGACAAGTTCGGCCGAATTTCACCTTCCCATAGAAACGGAGTTTCGTTCTCATTTTAAAACTACGAGTTGGATTGTAACGAAACTTTGGATATACAAGGACATAAGGTATATCTTGGCCTGTAATTGGTTTATATGGCTCCAGTTTATAAAACAAACGAAATACAGCAAAAAGTAGTTTTGTATGAAAAACTTAAATTCGCTGCATTTATTGAAATAAAACAATTTAACGGATTATATCGCGTATATTATTTCATTTTAGTTCCCGACGTTTCGGAAGCTTTTCAGCTTTATCAATATTTAATAAAACAATTTAGCAGATATAATCCCTTAAATTGTTTTATTTCAATGAGTAATAATCGCGGAAACAGAAGAAAATATTCGCTGTTTTTTTTTTTACTATGGTATCTGAAGCTACATAAACTAATTACAGGCCTGCATATACCTTAACTTATTCTAAGTACAAAATTTCAGAGCAAACTAGCTACTCGTTTTAAAATGAGAGCGTAACTACGTTTGCATGGAGAACCAAGCGTACCGGGGACTCTTAAATTTTGAATGATGAATTAAGCCTTTAAGGAGGTTGTACGAATTTACTGTGTTTTGTAAGCTCAGTATGAGAAACGGGGTTTTTAGGGTTCCGTACCCAAAGGGTAAAATGGGACCCTATTACTAAGACTTCGCTGTCCGTCTGTCTGTCTGTCTGTCACCACGCTGTATCTCATGAACCGTGATAGCTAGACAGACAGTTGAAATGTTCACAGATGATGTATTTCTGTTGCCGCTATAACAACAAATACTAAAAACAGTATAATTTCATGTATGTCTGTCTATATCAGTAACCGATATAAAATGATCGAGCACCGCGTACATTTTGCTTAGTAGTAGGGCTCTGCTAACACTGGATTTTCTGGAGAGAGCTCATCTGGAGGAGATACGGCCATTTGTAGCGTATATTTTGTACGGAACCCTCGGTACGTGAGGCAATTCGCACTTGGCCGGTTTTTCAAAGCACCTAGCTCAGTATGAGATACGGGGTTTTTTAAAGAACCTAGCGAGTAATAAGTAATGTGTAGTGAGATAGGTGGTTCTTTAAAGCACCTAGCGTGTAATAAGTAATGTATAGTGTTATATACTTGGTAATGTACGTATGGGGTCCGTCAAAGTCGTCCCGGTGCAAGCTGCGCACGCAGCAATATTCAATCGTACCCATCGCGCTGGAATCAATGTAAACAAAGCTGTTCAACTAACATCTCTATGATATGCAGGTTTTCAATGACGGATACTTTACAAAATGAAATTATCTTTTTAATGATGATTTTGTGTGAAAAGCAGGAGCATGCGAAGGATACTTTACGAGGCCTAAGATGATGGAATGACTTTTTTAATAAGCATAGATAAAAGTATCGAGTACTTTAATCATTTAGCTCTAATTTTAATATATTTCACATCAAAACCTGAAAATCACAATACAGCAAGCCGGAACTTAAGATTTTTACATATGTTTTTGTAAATTTCCTTGTTTTTTCGGGAAATTTACATGTTTAAAATGTGTTTCTTTTGGCATGTAAAATTACATATTTTTTAACTGTGTTGGTGAAGTCCAGAAATACTGCCAAGCACAAATCTCTTACATCTTTTAAAATGTAACTTCCCATCACGTCAAATATCTTTACTAAGAATTTGCTTCCTTAGTAATTATTTTTGAAATGACTTTTATCTCTTAAGTTCTTGTATTTTGGATATGAACGCCTCACTTTGGCGAAGTAGTTTCCAAATTATGATATCTACGTTTTTTACTATAGGTGCTTGATGAATAGATTATTCATTGAAATAAAACAATTTAACGGAGTATATCGCGTATATTATCTCATTTGAGTTCCCGATGTTTCGGAAGCTTTTCAGCTTTCCATGGTCACGGGTGGGGTGGATTGTTTTATTTCAATGAGTAATAATCGCGGAAACAAAAGAAAATATTATGAATAGATTATTTTTGCCTAAAATGGAAAGCCATGTCGGTACAAAAGTAAGTTGTTTGAAATAAATGAATAAGGCACTTTGACAGGACCCCACACGTTTATATCAAGTCATACTCACAGAGCTATTGCCGTCTCGCTCGTGCATTAAGCAGCCATTGCTATCGTATGTTACAAGTGGTAAACACGCAGACTAGCGACGAGGGGCCCACATGCTTGTAACTTGTATGACAAGCGGAAGTCCCCTTTTAATTCATATAGTTAGAAAGAGATTTTGCGCTTATACTACAAGTTACAAGCGTTTATGATACGGGCCCCAGGAGCCTGTTTCTCAAAAGCTTGTAACTTGTATTCCAAGCGGAAGTCTATTTTTAATACATATTGTTGGCAAGAGATTTCCGCTTGTAATACAGGCTACAAGCGTTTATGAAACAGGCCCCAGTGCTGACAGCACACCAAAACCACGCCGCGCAAGTCAGTCGTACCACAAATAGTAATATTTGTCGTTTTCTATTCAATGGGTTAACAATTTATTTTAGTACAGTCAAGGGCAAAGCTAAATATCCACACAAAGTTCCAAAATATGTATACACAAACCTTACTGCCAAAATAATAAGACCTATATACATATTCTTTAAACTTAGTGGTGAACAGTGGTGAAGAGCACATTTTTGCCTAATTTTAATTGATTCCTTTGTGACACTAAAATTATTCATACTATTTATATGATAACTTTCGTGTCACAACGGAATCAATTTAAATTAGAAAAATGAAATGCCTTAACTTCAAGCTTAGAATTTGGTCCGCACACATACATATTGGTGCCCTTGGCTGTACCTCGTTGCTATGGTTAAGTACTTCTCCTGAAAACGATGTAAAGGCAGCAAGCAATAGCAAATATAGGTCCATTTTTCAAGAACCCATCTGGTCAGTACGTTAATAGCCTACATTATTTTGCATTTTCCTCAATAAGATTGTAATATGTGTATGTAATGCCGATTGTATAATGAAACGGTATCTGAACATCCTTCTTTGGACATTTTTAAAAACAGCTTACCCACATTTAAAAACACTGTTAAAAAAATATTTTAGGTTATTTAGTTTTACGCAAATGTATAATATGTAAAATTTAATTAGTTAATACTGTAAACACAATGTTATATTGTTGTTATCCCTAAATATTAAGAAATTTTATATAATTTGTCTCTAGCGATATATTTGCACTAAATCTTATTAGTCTTTCTGTGCACACATTGTTTAGTTATAATCCAGACCTTAACTTTAAGCTTTTTATGTTGATTTTTATGTGACTGTAACTTGTAGTGTGAGCCTAATAAATAAATAAGGGTGACCCTCCACAGCGGCACATGCTGCTCACGCTACGCACGAAATCACCTGAAGAGTTACTCCGAAACCCGAAATTCAATGTTTGTAACGTGCCGTCCCTCTCGCTCTATGTTAAGCTGTATTTGAGTGAGCGGGATGGCGCCATACGAACTTCGTTTTTCGGGTTTCGGAGCAGCCCCTCCGCTCCCAACTCCCCGCACTTCCCCGAGAGCGGGGACATTCATGCATAGCGCGAGCAGCGTGTTGGTGCAGGATGGTTGAGTTACAGAAATAACAAATACAGTATGATAAGCGGCAGATGATGTGTGCGAAAGGGAAGGAGGAGCCAGTTGTGCTGTCTCAATAGGTGGGAAAATGTCACCGTTGCCCATGGGCATATCGCTGACTCAATATTACAATTTTATAATGAAACTTGAAGTTGCCCGCAACTTCGTTCGCGGAGGAGAAAAAGTCATAACCCGTCGTTTTTTCTTCAGCGTAGTCGGGTAAAAAGTATCCTATAACCATCTGGAGATACCCAGCTACCCGTGTACCATTAATTGTGGAAATCTGTTTAGTTGATTTTGCGTAATGAAGCAACAACGACACATACAAATATTTTTCGTTTTAGTGACCTCCAAATAGTCCGCAACAATCATTTTTTTGAAAATATCTTCAATGTATAGACATTTCATTTTTACAACTCTATAATAGTATAGATAGATAATGATATTTATTCTGTAAGTAGGCCGCAAGGGCACTTTTACAAATTAGACTCTACGGCAGTTCCCGAGAGGAGACTTGTCACTGTTGAGAAGAAAGCCGAAACAAACTCAACAGTCAGTCATTTTTTCTAAATAGCTCTGCTCTGTTATAAATTGTCAGGGTAGTTAAAATTTGACTTTGTGGCACAAAAACAATATTCTAAATTCAATTCATTAAAAGACATACAAATGGATTCCTTTGTTATGCATATTCGTTGAAAGTCAGAATGTAAGCTATAGTATTATATAGATGTAAAAATGAAATGTCTTTACATTGAAGAAATTAAAAAAAAAAGTATTGTAACGGACTGTTTGGAGGTCACTGACTCGAAAAATATTTTTTTTTTATACGTTTGTATGTACCGTTATGGCTTCATTACGACAAATCGGTTAAACGGATTTCAATCTTTTTTTGGTACACGGGTATCTGGGTATTTTTAGATGGTTATATTACTTTTTACCCGAATACGCTGAAGAAAAAAAGTGGATTATGACTGTGGCCAATCCACTAACAGTGGTCTAAAAAAGGTTCTCTAGTGTACTATATAAATAAGCTTTTAATTCGTCATTCGATCGTTGTACGATTGGACTGTGCAAAGTGTAGGTCATTGGGGCATACCTGGTATCGTCTTTGAAACTGGGTTCCGGACGCGGCTGAGCGGGCGAGTGTAGGAATCCGTCTAGCGAGCTCGCCGGGGAACACATCAACAGGCCACCGTCTAGAAGTGTAACAATATTTATTTGTTATGCAAGGCTGCCAAGATTTTATTTAGCGCCACGAGCGGTGCGAGTCGTTCAAGTATAGATTCCTGAGCGTAAAGAGGCTCTGAAGACACACAAAGACAAATAAGTTTGCACCCGTACGACACACACAACTTTTCACCTGACACACACTTTCACCTAATACAGCGCAGAACATGTGAGATGTAAGAAAAACTATGAAATTATAACAAACCAATTATTTTTTCATTTCAAAATAATCATAATAAACCTACGAAACATACTCATAACAATTAGTTTATGTGTTAAATATAAAAAATATATAAATTTTAACTTCAAATGAGTATCCACGCTAACGGATAACACTAACTTTTCCACGCAGATTTGATACTGTAAACGGAACTTTTTGAGCTACTGAGGTGAAAAATCAATTTTTATTCTTCATGATCTAAAAGTGCCTCATTTTAGCCGCGCGTAGCGGTGTGGATCGTTAATGGATAGATGGTGTATTTAAATACCCAGATACTTAATAAATACATATACTTTGGAATAAGTTTCTGACAAAAAAAAACATTCTTGTGACAAGCTTTTATTGCCGACTGTACTTTTCTTTGAACATCCATCAACTACTCACCGAGACGATTCTAAAGAGCCCAAACACGGTAGGGTTGCAACGACACGTTCCAAGGCTTGAGAAATGAGCGTTTTTCGATAAAAAAAAGTTGTCAACATCCCTATTGTACCACATTTTTATCTATCTATTGTGATATTTTTTTTTTATAGCATAGGGGGCAAAAGAGCAGACGGGTCCCCTGATGGTAAGCGATCACCGTCGCCTATAGACACTTGCATCACCGGAGGAGTCACAAGTGCGTTGCCGGCCTTTCAAGTGGGAGTACGCTCTTTTCTTGAAGGTTTGAAGATCGCATCGGTCCGGAAACACGCGGCAATTTATTCCACAGTTCAGTCGTGCGAGGCAGGAAATTTCTAGGAAAACGCACAGTTGTGGACTGCCATGATATAGATACGATAACAAACGGTAAGGTGACATCTACACTATTATAAAGTTGTAAAAATGAAATGTCTGTACATTGAAGATATAAAAAAAAAAGATTGTTACGGATTATTTGTTGGTCACTAAATCGAAAAATATATTTGTTGGATTTTTTGTACGTGTCGTGGCCTTATCACGCCAAATCGGCTAACGGAATTCAACCATTTTTGGTACACGGGTAGCTGAGTATCCAAAAAAGGTTATAGGATACTTTTACCCGACTAAACTGCAATAAAAAAAGGGGATATGACTTTTTCTCCTCCGCGAACGATGTTGCGGGCGCCATCTAGTAAGGTTTATAATACCTTTCAAGAGTAAAAATAGATACAGGGATCAAAGCGGATAGAAAAATTCGATGCGTATGTCACAGTGCTCGCTAGTGAAAGGTTAACACACCTGACGCGAAAACAGAAAGTACCGGGTTCGAGTCCTGGTGTGACCACATGCGAGAGCAATCGTATTATTCTTTGCGCTTTGATTCGTCTCTATATCACGATAGATAGATAAAAATGTGGTGTTAATTTTCCCGCATTAAAAACACAGAAACCCAATAAATTTGTGTTTCCATGTTAAGAAAAATACTTATAACAGCGCCATCTCTTCGTTCGATTTGACACTGCTGTAAAGGAAGGACAGTCGGAATGTGAACACGTGTAATACGTGTTCTCATAGATGGCGCTAAGGTCATAATACCTTCCAAGTGTAAAAATTACTATTGTACTTACTCTTGTTGTCCATTGCGGGTGGTGAATGGTAACCGCTCATTGGCATCATCCCGCCCTGTAGTGTGGGCTGACACTGCATGCTCTCAGGGCTGTTCGCTGAAAAACAACATTATATAAAACTCAAAACCCTAAAACTTTATTTTTATTTCGATAAATATCTCTTCTCGAAAGACAATGCATAGAGGTTTTCAACTCGGACGAACCGGCATAAGAGCGTTTAGGTTAATTTCGCCCACATTCCCATTTCGTTCACATTCCTACTTCGTCCACAATCCCATTTCGTCAACATTCCCATTTCATCCATAATTCCCATATCGTCCTTGTCCCACTTAGTCCACATTCCCACTTAGACAACATTCCCATTTCGTCCACATTCCCACTTAGACAACATTCCCATTTCGTCCACAATCCCACTGTGTCAACATTCGTAGCTTAGTTACTAACACGCGTAAAGTAAAATCAGAAGTAAATAAAAACAAAAATAAAATGAAAATAAAACAAAATAAAATACATTTTTTATTATTTCATACGTTTGGTGTTTGGTGGTGGTGACCTACATGGTTGTTTGCCAGTGCGTTAAGGCTGGCAATGTGGACAAAATGAGAATGTGGACGAAATGGGAATATGGACGAAATGGGAATGTTGACGAAGTGGGAATGTTGACAAAATAGGAAGTGGCCGAATCGGGAATTGATTGTTGACGAAATGGGATTGCTGACGAAGCAGGAATGTGAACGAAATGGGACTATGGACGAAAGAACCTAAACGGTTTCTTCTAAAGCGCGAGCGAGAAAGCCGACTTAATGTTTATGACTGTAACGTTCAGTTGCTTTTGGCCCTGGTATAGTCATAAGTAAATGTAATAAAAAATCAGGCCAAGTGCGAGGCGGACTCGCGCACTGATGGTTTCGTACAAAATATACGCTACAAACAGCCGTATCTATGAAAATCCAGTGTTAGCAGAGCCCTACTCCTAAGCAAAATTTATGCGATGTTCGATCATTTTAAATTACATATAATAAAATAAAAAATATCTCAGCCAGCCTTACACAAATTGACCTAGTCCCAAACTAAGCAAACTTTGTACTATGGGTATCAGGCGATGATATATACACTTGCCCTGGCCGGGATTCGACCCCGGGACCGCCAGCTTCGTAGGCCGTTGTACAACCCACTGAGCCAAACGTGTCGTCAAGTTGTCGTATTGGTTACTGACATAGACAGACAGACATAAAATTATACTGTTTTTAGTATTTGTTGTTATAACGGCAACAGAAATACCACATCTGTGAAAATGTCAACCGTTTAGCTATCACGGTTCATGAGGTACAGCCTAGTGACAGACGGACAGACAGACGGACGGACAGCGAAATCTTAGTAATAGGGTCCCGTTTTACCCTTTGGATACGGAGCCCTAAAAATTGTCGGCATTTATTATACACACTTCAACAGAGCGTAGGAGCCATGAATCGACAGGACTTACGGCGTTGGAAAGAGATAGATAATCGGATAGAAATGGTATAGTTACCGTGTGGTGGCATGAGTGCGGCGGGGTGAGGCGGGGAGGGGTGCTCTTCATCCACCGCTCCGTCCACCACCATGTCGCTCATCTGTAAAATAATCATTACGTCATCACGGACTATATGTTCATTAGATTTGCTTGTAAATATCGCCATTAATATGCGATGGAGGCTGTAAGTCGTAAATTACACACGAGGGCGTTATATCACACTTGCTCGTCCCCTATGCCGCTACGCCCTACGTCTCTCTCCTCCTCAATTTGTGCTCATTTGTAATTTTCACAGTATATGCCACAGACGATATCATAGACTCTTTGTGTTCTAATAAATTATTTGTACTCTGCCCCTGATGTTTAATCTATACTATTGGTTAAAAAAGTTATGGCTGGAAGACCAGACTAGATTAATTGTCCTTTATAATTTTTCTTGACATTTTTGACTTAAATATTTATGTATTTATTAATTAAGGTAAATATAAGGTATATATATATATATATTTATATAATATATATAGGTATATATGTAATATATACAAAGTATTCGTATTATATCTATTTGTATATATTATAGGTAAGTATTTATTATAATTTATAAGAATAAAATTTTGGCTTCGTTTTATTTTTGTGCATATTAAGTACCTAATTAGTTGGTTTGTCTATCTTCTTTAATGTATACTTTTTTTCTTTCATTTGCTTAAAGGTTAACTGGAAGAGATCCCTCACAGGGATAAGTTCGCCTTTGTACATATCTGTGTGATTGTAATTTTTTTTTTTGTATTAATTTGTGTGCAATAAAGTGATTACATGCATACATACATACATACTATTATAAAGTTGTAAAAATGAAATGTATGTACATGGAAAATTTGAAAAAAAAATGATTGTAACGGTTTATTTGGAGGTCGCTAAATTGAAATAATATATTACTTACCAAGGGCTGTAAAGGAAAGAAAGCCCGAATTGGCAGGTATTTGTAACCCGAGCCGCAGGCAAGGGTTGTAAATATGCGATAGAGGGCTTTCTTTTTTACTGCCCGTGGTGAATACATAATTTTACGTCTTCATCTGGCCATAATGCGAGTTCTACCGTACGCTTAGCATAACTCACATTGTGGCCAGGTGTGACGTAAAATAGTTTTCGGATTTTTTGTATGTTTGTACGTTTCTATGTGTCGTTGTGACTTCATCACGCCAAATCGGCTAAAAGGATTTCAACTATTTATGGTACACGGGTAGCTGGGCATCTCCAGATGGTTTTAGGGTACTTTTTACCCGACTACGCTGAAGAAAAAAGAGGCGTTATGACTTTTTTTCCTCCGACAGCACGTCGTCGGCGCGGCTGCCCCCTGCTTGAACACCGCTAGGGCCGGCAGCGCCACCAGTCCCGCTGAAGGATCAGTAACATGGTAGCGTCTGTCGTGTGTGTTCACCTGTCTGTCGGGCAGCCGGCGCGGCGGCGACAGCACGTTGCCGGTCGGCGAGGCTGCCTCCTGCTTTAACACCGCTAGGGCCGGCAGCGCCACCAGCCCCCTGAAGGATCAGTAACATGGTAGCGTCTGTCGTGTGTGTTCACCTGTCTGTTGGGCAGCCGGCCCGGCGGCGACAGCACGTTGCCGGTCGGCGAGGCTGCCTCCTGCATTAACACCGCTAGGGCCGGCAGCGCCACCAGCCGCCTGAAGGATCAGTAACATGGTAGCGTCTGTCGTGTGTGTTCACCTGTCTGTCGGGCAGCCGGCCCGGCGGCGACAGCACGTTGCCGGTCGGCGAGGCTGCCTCCTGCATTAACACCGCTAGGGCCGGCAGCGCCACCAGCCCCCTGAAGGATCAGTAACATGGTAGCGTCTGTCGTGTGTGTTCACCTGTCTGTCGGGCAGCCGGCGCGGCCAAGCTCGGCGCGGCGGCGACAGCACGTTGCCGGTCGGCGAGGGTGCCTCCTGCTTGAACACCGCTAGAGACGGCAGCGACAGCAGCGCCTCACTAAAACATCAGTAAACGGGTTCATTAGTCATCAATCATCATAAAATGTCTAGAGACTTTTCTCATCTGATGACCTCAGTTTTAACTGAGGTCAAGATACTAGTTATACTGACGTGGAACAATGTTATTATATGACATTAAAATAAACAACAATATTATAAAAAAGTAGTAGGCGCGAATATTTTATTTATCTATTTTTATATAATGTGCCGGGTGGCGAAGGGAACACTGTAAATTCCATTATTGGGTGGAGGGATAATTTTTCAAACCAGCACTTATAGCACAACTGTGATACGCGACTCTTTATCTCACAAGATTGTCTATCTCTTTTCTTTCAAGACAATGCGAGAAAGACGGGTGATGCTATGTCGCGCGACAAGCGTGGTCGCGGAGAGTTGTGTTAGAACGGCTGCATACTGTGGACACTCCCTGCCGCCCGCCACCCGCAAGCTCCGCCCACCCGCGCTCTTCCCGCTCACAGTTCAGTTACCTCAGCCGGTAACTGCGAGGTAACCGAGCGCGGGTGGGCGGCACTTTCAGGTCCATACTGTACGTAGTACTCTTTATTATACTGTGCCGGCTGTGTGTTGTCTTGAAGGTCCCTTACGGTTGGCGGGAGGATGAATATTGGAGGTCCAGGTAATACTTACTTCATAGACAGTTCGCCGGGGAGCTCTAGGTCGATGTCATTGACGGGCCAGCCTGGAGACAGGTGCGAGGAGGACGAGCTGGTCCCGCTCCCACCCATGTCGCCTACCGCCGCTGGAAAGACATACAACTTGTTACATACAGAATAGAATAGAATAGAGAAATCTTTATTGTATAAAGCTGTGTGGGTACAAAGATGGTGCAGAATGTTTTAGTATGAGTTTCAACAGTTACCCTTCCGGGCTTACAATGTTTTATGGTCTTAAAAGCGAAGTCACAATTTACTATCATAAAATTCTTGTAAATTATATAAGGCCTTATATATTAGCCACTTATTTAGTGTCCGTTTAAAAGTGCCATCATCTTTACTTTTTATGTCAGTGGGAAGATTATTAAAGACATTAATAGCTGATACTAAAGCACTTTTTTTAAACATTGCATTGTTGATCTTGGGAAGTTTAAGCTCTGATTTATATTGAGATCGAATATTAGATTTAAAAGTTCTCTCTTTTGAAAGTGTTCTGAGTGATTTCTAACACATTGATATAGGTCACAGGGATGCTGCTCGCTGTCGCTAAGCAATATCGGTGAAGCTTACAAAGAATTGGAGTAGGTACACTGTCATTTCGGGGGTCGTCATGGTGACATGTTCGCGATCCCATGGCGTGCAGTAACGGTAACGTCGGAGTGGTTTTAGTGAGTATGCCCCTCCTTCAGAGGGGATGCGTAACCTGCGTTTCCACTCCGTAAAAAGAAAACATTTCGCATAATACATAACTATTCGCCAACAAAATGACAATGAAATACTTCAGTATTTTTTTAGATAAAAAATTCAAACAGAGAAAGAGAGAGAGAGTTTAATTTCAATCAAAAAAGTTTTGTAAAGTTTACCGTTTCAGAACAAAGCTTAGGTTAGGAAATTAAACATTTGGCAAATTAAGTAGTTTGGGTAACAAGCCCATAATTTAATCGAATTGGGAGTGCTGTAAAGCTTCTCGAGTTTGGAGATTACTGGAAAACACCTAAAACGTTATATAAATCATCGTCTAATACAAGTGTCGCAAAGCCGCTAGCGACATCTAGTGTGAAGCATTATGACAACTCACACTCCTCGTGGGTAATAGATGGCGCACCGTTTTGGATTGCTACACATAAAGCGTTATCGAAGTTTACGTAGTCGGATGCATGTATAAACCTTCTGACCTCACACGGGATGCCGCTCCACAATTATAATCATAACCTCAATATCCACATGTCTTGCTGAAAACAGCTTTTAATCCCTTACATGTCGGCATCCCAAAAAAAATGCACACTTATTTTAGACATTGATTGAGATTCCTATACTTCAGAGAAAATAGTAGTTTTACGTAAAAATAATACAATACAATACAAATACTCTTTATTGCACACCTCAGATACACAGAAATACAGAACATGACACTAACATTCGAATTAGCAGAGGTAAACAACAGGCGGTCTTATCGGTAAATAGCGATCTCTTCCAGACAACCTTTGGGTAGCAGTGTTTAAAAGACAACCTCAAATATTCTTTGAGGTTAGATCATTTTGAGGTTACATTGTTATTAAATTAAAACCATTAAGGGCACAGACAGCTCAAGCACGTGTCAAATCACTGATTACATCATAATGCAACATAATTCTGGAAAGAAGCTATAACCCAACGAACTAGTAAGAACTAGTACGCTATACTCATGCCTTACAAGATGTCTTCCTCTTATCAGTAAACTATGAACTCGATTCGATCCGGGTGTACTGAACTGGTTATAACTACATTATATTTGTGTGTATATGTCATATCTATTATATTATAATTGGATTTGATAAAAGAAAGCAGACCTACGGAAATTATTATAAAGTATGTTTTGGTTTAAATACGTTTTGTTATTAAATGGAAATGTTTTTACAAGATTGCTATGTATCAAGTTTGCAATACTTTAATTGGGAAATAAGTAGTGATTGATATGAGTTTAGTGTGTGTATAAATAACTGATTGCAACAAACAACCGTAATGAGTGTGGTCATGTTTCTTTTTCTTTGTTTTCAATATTATAAGCGGACAGTTTCACTGAGTTCTCGTCAGAGGGACGTCTGACCCTGCTCCGCAATCCCTTTGTCGCTCTACACCCACACCCCTCTTATCGTGGGCGAGGACTCAGTTATACGGTTGACATACAGCGACATTATTGAACAATAGTGCCATAATGATCTTTTGACAAAACCTACGAGCGATACCCTTGTATCAACTGCAAAGGCTACCAACTTGATCGTTGAGTTGCTATAGTGCTCGATTTTCATAATGGTAAATTTACCCCAGCGCACCTTGGGAAGTCGGCACTAAATGTATATGACCGACGCACCTTATCAGCAGACTGTACTTATGACTCTAAATTCTGCTAAATTGTCCGTTAGTCAATCCTTGTTTCTTAGCTTGTTACCTAGTATTTGTATAAAATTAGGCTGCTCCCCGTTGTGCCTGATACTCCATCTACATACTAGATGGCGCTGATCTACTAACCGTAACTGTTATATGTGACGCTCGCGAACGCATGCGCGCCGAATTCAGCCAAGCGGCGGCCTTCCCGCGCCTCCCGCGCCGCGAACTGTAGCACGGCGGCCGCGGACACCCGCTCTGCCGCCGTCCCCGTATCCTCCACCATGTCTAGTAGCTGCTCCGTCGTGCTTGATGCCCCGACAATAGATGGCACCACTTTACTAAGTTCACTTTACATTAGCAGATATTCGTCGAGAAACTTCTCAGCAGATGCTCCTTCGAATGCTTCTTGATACACGCGATAGCACCACTTCGATATAGAATTTGATAGTTTGCGTGCGGCAACAAAAATTCTTATCTGAGGAACTTGCACTATTCCACAGTGCAACAGATAAATTTCCCGCTTTTTTACAATCTCTGTAAATGCTTTCAGTGCTTACCGATTCGAAACGAGTTGCTAATTTATGAATTTTATTTTGCTGCGGTTCCGATAGATAGCATTCACTATTTAATCCAAGAATGTCTAGTCTCTCGATAGATGGCGCTGTCAATATGTTATTCCAACTCTAGTTTCAGTCTCTGTAGATTTCTAAAGTAATGATAAATGTGCAAATTTGATTACGCTTTTTGTTTGGCAGTACTGGTAGCGTTGACTTGATATTTTAGTTTAGTTTATTAACTAATTAAGAGATGGTGTTTATGTTAAGGACTAGAGCTCTCAGTCTAATAGCGCCTCGGATCCGTTAGTTGCTCATATATCCGATAGATGGCGTTCTACTCAAGTTTAAATCACTGTCACATAAAAAGCATTAACAACGTCAGTAAGTAGAAATGTTTTGATTTGCTCCAACAGATTTTTATCACTTTATGTTCGCTGCACTGCACCATTTTCTCACTTAGCGCCGTCACAATACTATACTTCTTATAAATTGTTAAATTGAAGATCACCTTTAGTAAAAGCGGAGTAATGTGTTTAGTGACATCATAAAGTTATCAAGTGACATATCCAGTCATGTATCTAGACGACACGTTTAGCTTAGTTGGTGATACAACCTACAGTTATCTATACTATTATAAAGTTGTACAAATGAAATGTCTGTACATTGAAGATATTTTCAAAAAACTGATTGTTATGGACTATTTGGAGGTCACTAAAACGAAAACTATTTTTTTTGGATTTTATGTATGTGTGTATGTGTCGTTGTGGCTTCATCATGGAAAATCGGCTAAACGGATTTCAACTATTTTTGGTACACGGGTAGCTGGGTATCTCCAGATGGTTATAGGATACTTTTTACTCGACTACGCTGAAGAAAAACTTACGGGTTATGACTTTTTCTCCTCCGCGAACGAAGTTCCAGTACTATTATTAAGTTGTAAAAATGAAATGTCTGTACATTGAAGACATTTTCAAAACAATGATTGTCATGGACTATTTGGAGGTCACTAAAACAAAAAATGGGCCAAGTCGAAGGCAAACGTTCCAGAGGTCGAATCCCGACAAGGTGGTCTGACACCATGAAAAATGCTTGAGGTTCCCCATATGGCCCTGGACCGCGCCAAGTGGAGGGACATTACTGTTGGTCACGATCCTCAGCCATGAGGAACCGCTAAGAACAAAAATTTTTTGGATTTTTTGTATGTTTGTATGTGTCGTTGTGGCTTCATCACGCTAAATCGGCTAAACGGATTTCAACTATTTTTGGTACACGAGTAGTTGGGTATCTCCAGATGGTTATAGGATACTTTTTACCTGACTATGCTAAAGAAAAAAGAGGGGTTATGACTTTTTTCTCCTTCTAGTACTATTATAAAGTTGTTAAAATGAAATGTCTGTACATTGAAGATATAAAAAAAATGTAAAGACTATTTGGAGCTCACTGAATCGAAAAATTGAAGTTTGTATGTTGAAAATGAAATGTCTGTAAATTGAACATATATTCAAAAAATAATCATTTTTACGTACGTAACGCAATATTTGCAGGTCACTAAAGCAAAAACATTTTTTTTTTTGGATTTTTTGTATGTTTGTGTCGGATTTCAATAATTTTTAGTACACGGGTAGCTAGTTATCCACAGATGGTTCTCTCTTCTTCTTCTTTTATCCGACTACGTTGTCGATAAAAAGAGGGGTTACGCAAGGGCGTATTTTGAAATTTGCCGCCCTGGGGCCAATAAGTTTCGCCGCCCCAGAAGTTAAGGAAAAAACCTGCCAAGAGCAAGTCGGACCGTGCTCAATGTAGGGTTCCGCAGCCGTTTATACAAAAAAAAGCACTACAGATAAAAATAATAAGATATGGAAAAAAACACTAATAAAAGAGCGTATCTCCCTGGCACTTACGTCCTTTGGCTGAGAAGCGCAGTTCTTTTGCAATAACTTAAAAACGGTATGTCCGATCACGTTGAAAACAATTTTCGTTGAAAGTATTTGTAAAGCTTTATGTAAGTATTTTTTTCATATTTTTTTAACATACCGTTTAGAAAATAGAGAGGGGGACACAATTTTTGATGCTTACGGAACGATTATTTCCGAAAATGTTCACTAAATCAAAAATGTTTTTTAGAAACCTCAAAGTTTTTAAAGAAGAACTGTCGATTGATGTGCCACGCATTAATATTTGCTGATATTTTTTTTTAGTTTCGGTTACATGTATGGAGTGCCCCCCCTAGAAATATATATATTTTTAATTTAACTATAAACCAAGTAGCGGCTTACACAAGACACCTATGTTCCAAATTTCATCAGTATACGTCTTATAGTTTTTGAGTAAAATGCCTGTGACATACGGACGGACGGACATGACGAAACTATAAGGGTTCCGTCTTTGCCATTTTGAACCCTAAAAAACGCCCAAGTGCGAGTTGAACTCGCGCACCGAGGGCTGCTGCACCGCCCCTGGCTGTCTGCCCCCCCGGGCCATGGGCCCCTTGGCCCAAGGCTAAATAGGCCCCTGGGGTTATGACTTTCTCGCGAACGAAGTTGCGGGCGCCATCTAGTATTATAAACAACGAAACTAATGTTCATATTATGATGTTTGTTGCGCCACATAAACGTAACGATCTTCTTAGCACAACTCAAGATCCGAACTAGACTCCACTGTGTCTTCGTAGTCTTTTAGAATATTTTAGTCATATTGCCAGAAAGTGTAGTGACAACCTTGAAAACTGTTGATCATAGGGAAAGTTGAAGGCAAGCGACCGAGAGGCAGAAGCCCGAAGTTGAACAGATCAGATTCGCACAACTCTCGACACCACAGTACACGTTTAGACTATGTAAGTGATGTGAGTGATACGTGTATCACAACCGTAATATTATATTAACCGAACGCGTGACGCCATATCACGCATCACTCGGAAGAAACAAGCATCACACCAAACATCACTCGATAGGATATTACTCTGGCGCTGGAACACCGATCGCTGCTATATTAGAAATGTCTTGTCTCGTTCGCACTCGGCGCGCGGCATCATACCGGCCGGCTTCGGTATCGTAACATCACAGTGAGATATCACATCACTCCGTATCTTGATTATGTCATACATAAATAAAAGTTGTCTGTTTATTGTGCCTAATAAATAAAATAAACATAGGTAAAATATCAAGTGATGTGATATCTCACTGTGATGTTACGTTTCGAGAGATGTGATAAGTACTGTTTGGTGCATGTCTATGCACGATGCTCTACATTCGGCTGCGGAGAGGAACAGATGACAGCGCATCATTCCGTCCTCAGCAATTAGGAAACCGATTCAGGAGGCTTGCAAAAACACTTGTTAGCCTATCCATTATAATATAGCCCTAGATTCTTTGACCTAATTTCAAACACATGCAGAGAACGACTTTCAAAGACGCAAATGCAAGCAAATTGGAAGGTTTGTCTCTCCGTCTGTCAATTTAGCCTAATATGGACCGAGGCCGTTTGAGTTATGCTGAATAAGTAATGTCGCTTGTGTGTGAAAGAATGCAAAATATAAACTTGAAATCAATGTATATAGATCTTCTATTATTGATACGAATGTGTTTGTTGGCTTTTCAGAGTTCCGTACCCGAAATGGCAAAAACGGAACATTTATAGTTTCATCATGTCCTTCCAATGTCAAAGGTATTTAACTCAAAAACGACATGATTGATGAAATTTGGAGTAAGTGTCTTGTATAAGCCGCTACTTAGTTTGATAGTTACATGACAAAAAAAAATATTTCGCCCTAAGAACAACCTTCTTCAAACCACTTCAAAATTAAAATTACATAGAAACGGACCTCGTCCCATGTCAATAAAAATATTTAATAAACTACCGAACCACATAAAGAACTAGCCCAATAAAAACAAGTTCCTAAAATAATATTTTCTTCTGTTTCCGCGATTATTACTCATTGAAATAAAACAATTTAACGGATTATATCGCGACTGAGAAAAGATATATTTTCCTCTGTCGAAGTTACAATTTGTGCAAACTAACCATTTTTGAAAAAAAAAAAAACAAATTAAGGTGTACATATACATGCCAGATGGGCCTAAGCTGTAAAGACAGTTTACACATGTGCCAGAAGGGCTTAATTATTTTATTTCAATAATAAACTAAAATGAGATAATATACCCGATATAATCCGTTAAATTGTTTTATTTCAATAAGTTCCTAAAATCTTTAAAAAACTTTCTTGTGGAACAAGCATACTATACCGTCAATGAATATTAATCAATATAAAGCACAAATAAATGTCTGCCTCTCTTAACTCATAATTAAATTGTAATTCATTGTGTAATTAAATATTGCATTTTTACTAATTTTATTTTTATTTTTTCCAATAATGTTATTTTTTATGTATGATAAATCATAAATTGTTAATTTGACATAACTACCTGAAAATAAATATTATATTGTTTATCTAGTACTAGTGCCGTGCCCTTATTGGGTTTGTGTTGAAACTTATTAGTAATTTAAGACCTTTGTACACACAAATGTATTTAATAAATGAATATATTTATAGGGGGGGCACTCCATACATGTAACCGAAACTGAAAAAAAATCAGCAAGTATCAATGCCTGGCACATATTTCGACAGTTCTTTTAAGAAGACATTGAAGTATCTAAAAAAATTAGAATTACTAAATATTTTCGGAAGTATTTGCTCCGAAAGTAGCAAATTTAAAATCAAAATGGACGTAAGTGCCGTGGAGCTACGCTTTTTTGCTAGTGCACTTTTTCATATCGTATTTCATCTGCAGTGCATTTTTTTATATGAACGACTGCGGAACCCTACACTGAGAATGGTCCGAGAGACTCTTGGCCGGTTTTTTCCTTATTTCACGTAACTACAGGGTAACACATCGACGACATTTTTGCAGAGGAGATATATTCTAGGGTCTATTATCAGTCTTTTACGCATCATTCTCGCGAAGGAATTTTCCGTTGACGGAAAAATTCGACGTAGGTACTCTTATTATAATTGAAGATTAGCTTAAGGAAGGCCGTTTCCTCAAACGAAAATGATGAATGAATCATCGTTTCGGAGGAATGGATTTTTCACGCCTTTAGAATTATAGTGTCTAGTCGTTGGCCCAACATTACAGGGTTCTATCTTACATTTTCAAGGCATTTAAAATTAGACTATATGTCACTATGACAATGTTCAACCTTCAATTCTCTAAAAGTGAAACCCTTGAAAATATTGGGCCAGCGAAGTGTTTTTTTTTTGTTTTTTGAAAATTAACATTTAGTCGTACAAAGGTCCTGTAAGTCAACACTTTGTACATAATAACCAGTTACAAGCGCAATCAAATTAAAAGATATAACTACAAAGGCGAACTTATCCCTATTAGGGATTTCTTCCAGTTAACCCTGGAGCAAGTGAGTGGAGATATAAAGAAAATGGACAAACACCGTGTACAAAATATATAAAACAATAAACTAAACACATATCTTGACTTTATTTAAATCGATGTTCAATGTTTTCCAAAAACTTGAAATTTTCAGTTTTGTCAATATAATTTTAAGGGTGCGTTTTGCTACTCTAATTTGTACCCAAACAATTGAAGGGTTTAAAAAAAGTTATAACGCAACGGGAAAACTTAGCCTGAATAAGTAACGTCTCTTGAATGTGAAAGAATGCTAAATATTTATCAACTTGAATTTAATACCTACTTTAATTTTTGCGCGATTATCTGTCTTACGTATTTCATTATCTCAGCGAAAACAACTTGTCTGAGTGGCGTTTGAGTTTCAAAATACTAATTAAACTGCGCTTTTAGGGTTCCGTACCCAAAGGGTAAAACGCAACCCTATTACTAAGACTTCGCTGTCCGTCCGTCTGTCTGTCTGTCCGTCTGTCTGTGCATTTTCATTTTCACAGATGATGTATTTCTGTTGCCGCTATAACCAATACTAAAAAGTGTATAATTTTAAGCCTGTTTGTCTATATCAGTAACCAATATAATATTATCGAACACAGCGTACATTTTGCTTAAGAGTAGGGATCTGCTACGCTGGATTTTCATAGATACGGCCGTTTGTAGCGTATATTTTATACGGAACCCTCGGTGTGAGAGTCCGACTTATAATTGGCCGGTTTTTTGAAAATATACAGACATTTCATTTTCAAAACTTTATAAGAGTATAGATTAGTTGTATTCCACCAGCATTAATGCTAATTGAACGACATTTCATCTACCGCTGATTCGTTCAGAATTACATAACATTTACGAGATATTACCGAATTGGCGAGCAAATAAAACAATTATGATTATGCGATAGCGGCGAGACGCCCGTCAGGAACGATAGTGCGGGGCAAAGATTAGATTCGTCTAGCGACTAGTGTTCCTCAGACTTCCATCGCAGTTTAATCGCATCGACCAATATAATTTGACATCCCGACCTCTGATCAAGAAAAAAAGATAGGCGCAATTGGGTCAGTTAAGTTTATTCCGTAGGTACCTCGTTGCCAAGTTTACGTCGCCCTATTCACTCTTCAAAACTACGATTTTAAACTATGTTAAGACAACAATAGTTATTTGTTATGCAAGGCTCCAAAGTTTTTATTTGACGCGAGTGCCGAGTGCTTGAATTTAAAGCCGAGTAGGCGAAGGCACCTAAAATTGAACCACGTGCGGGGCGAGTGGTTCAAATATAGATTTCTGACCGTAACGGGACTTTCAAGGCACGAGAAGCCAAATAATTTTACAGCCGTGCGTAACACACAACTTTTCACCTCATACAGCGAGGAAAATGTGAGATGTAAGAAAAACTAAGCACTGCAGGGGTGGGGAACCGGATCAACCTGACCTGAGGCGGGGGAAACAGAGAAAAAAAATCGGACATATGTCAATTTACAATACTGTAGTGCCAAAATCGACGTGCCGATGCCGTCATAAATATTTCAGCAGCCTTTTCGCTCATGCACTGTTGAAGAGACAGCAGCAATTTTTAACCGACTTTAAGAAAAGCAGGTCGTTCTCAATTCGTCGTAATCTTTTTTTTAAATGTATGTTCACTAATTATTCCATACAAACGTTCTCGACTATTTCCTCCCTGGTTCTTAAAGCTACACAAATGTTTTTTTTTTACATAGGTACGAAAGATGTCTTTGTATAACTTATTTAAATTAAATTTTTCTATAAATTAGACCTCGCCAAAATGACTAAAAATGACCAATTTCTGTCATGAAACGTCTCGTGTAAGAAAAATAAAAGGAATTTGAAATAAAAAGCAAAGCATAGAGACCTAGTTCTACTCCTCCTTATTAACCGACTTCCAAAAAAAGGAGGAGGTTCTCAATTCGACGGATGTTTTTTTTTTTTTTTTTTTATGGATGTTCACCGATTACTCAAAGACTATTTGACCGATTTCAAAATTTTTTTTTTGCTTTTATAGAAGGTACTTTCTAGTTGGTCCCATTTAATTTTGGTGAAGATCTGATGATAGAATCCATGAGGAATTGAAGGAACTCCTCAAATATTGTAGGCATACATATAGCGATTTTGGTATTATAAGAAACATAATAAGCATTTGCATTCAGAAAGTGTAAATTGGTGAAGTGGAAGTGATGCAGAAGACCACAGAATGCCATTGGAACTCCTCAATGATAAATGATTTACGGGTGGCGATAAAATAACTTGATTAATTTAGCTAAGCAACTTCATAGTCACAAATTTATATGTTTCTGATGAGAATGGTACCATCGAATTGATTTGATGATGGAGCCGGAAGGTAGGCACCAGATCTATGCAATAAAATAATGTATCCTAGCCGCGTTTCGGCTTGTTCGAATCGTCACGAGATACACTTTTAAGTAACGATTAACTAAAAAGTGTAAAATAAATAAACTTTTAAACAAAAAAATAAAACCGACTCCAAAAAAACTAAAAAGTAAATAATAATGCCATAATTCAGTTTCTTCAAATTACTTACAAGTAACCGTTTGTATACTCCATCTATACAGTATATACAATTAATGTTATTTTGGAGTCGGTGCCATCGTGTCACAATTTACTAAAATCGGCAATTTTCAATATTTTACACATTCTTTATATGGCACTTTATATTGAAAAAATCTCTTAAAGCATGTCAAAATCTGGCAGAGGAAACGTCGAGTCAGACCTCGAATTTCGCCCTTTATTAAGGACTAGCAGGTGAATTTCATTCGCGGAGGAAAAAAGTCTTAACCCCTGTTTTTTTCTTTATTGTAGTCGGGTAAAAAGTATCCTATAACCATCTGGAGATAACCAGCTACCATTGTACCAAAAATGGTTGAAGAACAAAATAACAAAAAATATATTAAAAGAATCAGGGAGGATCTGAAGGCAGTTAAACGCGAATTGTCAGTATTACATTCCTGCCGAACCTGGGACCATGATCAATGGTGAAGAAAGGAAGAGTGCTATGGAGTGTTAGATCTCGTGTTGCTGTTTTGTGACGTCACACGCATGTTTGGCTAGCTCTGTTTGGTGTTAAGTGTTTGCGCACTCACTTAGAATCGCAAATACGAGGGTGTGGCAAATTGGATTGACACTCTCGATGTGTTCGTGAGCTGTTTATTTATAGCAAACTTCAACAAAGCATGAGCATCTGAACTCGGTTGTATTTTATATTATGATTTCAAGAGTTCCGTAGTCAAGGAAACGTCATAGTTTCGTTGTTGGTCTGTAAGTGAGACATTTTATCTCAGAAACTATTAATAATACGCAGCTGAAATTCTGTACACAAATATCTGTAATTTTCTGTAGTTTAACATTAGCTGAGTGGATACATTTTTCTCATAATGCTATTTCCTTCATACATATTATACGTTGCCTGCGAAGCTGAAGGTCCTGGGTTCAAGTCCCGGTAAGGGCAAATATTTGTGTGATGAGCAATAAATATTTGTTCTCAGGAACAAATATTTATTGCTCATGTCGGGACCGCCAGCTTCGTAGGCCGTTGTACATTGTACAACCCACTGAGCCAAACTGAGCAAAACATGCAGGTTTAGAGTGTTGTTCTATATTAAATTCAACAGTTATAAATAAACTTCCTCAAGTGTTACCTATTACAAGCTTTAATTTAACTATCAATCCATACTAATATTATAAATGCGAAAGTGTGTCTGTCTGTCTGACTGCAACTGCTGAACCGATTTGGATGAAATTTGGTATGGAGATAGTTTCAGTCCTCGGGAAGGACATAGGCTACTTTTTATCCCGGAAAAATACCCTTATCTTTTTTTTTTATATATATCGAATTTAAGGCGGACGAAGTCGCGGGCAGAAGCTAGTATTATATATGTGTGTTACGTTTGTACGGGTCAAATCTTGCAAGTTAAATTTGACTCACTTCCCAATTGAGGTTTCCAATTGAGCACATTTGGCATACTTAAGTAGGTTAGGTGAAAATGCAATATTATGTCACCATCGAGCTGATCTGATGATGGAGCCGGGAGGTGGTCATAGGAACTCCGTAATAAAATAACGCAATCGTACCGAGATTGGGCTCTTTAGAAGCATCTCGGTGAGAAGTTAACGGATGTTCAAAGAAAAGTACAGTCGGCAATCAAAGCTTGTCGCAAAAATGCTATTTCTCACGGAAAATTATTTCTATATGAATTTAGTCAGTCTCTTGATATTCGAATCTCTAAACATTATCGTGTTTACGACCCATGAGTTCAGTTGACCTCGCGCGTGGCAGATAATGAACATCGGATATAATTATATCTTTTCGATACAAGTGTCAAGTCGCGCGACCCGCCGCCATACTGGATTCTCGGTACTACCACAGATTAAATAATAATGCAAGTACAGAAGGCTCTCTTGATCTCAGGGACTGCCGCACGCGAGAGAGCATTATATATAGGGCTGCCATCTAAATTATAGCCGAATCCGAACAAAAACTCCAAAAACCCTGAATTTTTGGAGGATAACGCAGTTTTGCGCGTATCTCGGTACTATCCTTAACCGAGATACGAGGTTTTGACGATTACAATACGCCTAAATAATAACGTCACAGCAAACTTTGGTTAACTGTAACAAATATACTCATCCGAATGGAAAACGGACGAAATTAGTATCTTAAGTAAACCTATATTTTACGATTTTGATGTAAAATCGAGGTCAATTTTTTTTGAGACATCACAATTATATAGCATCTTTCCATTCATTGCGTTGCTCAAGAAGATAACATTCGCTGCTTATTTCTTCGCACAATACGCGTCAATGTATACCAAACACCTCAGGATTGAGGACCACTGGTAGGTACTTCTTAAACACATGTACATGTAAAACAGTTTAGTATAAGAAGAAACAGCGCCATCTCTCTCACTGTCCTAATATTTGCTGGATAAGCGATGTGACAGAGACATAGCGTGATACGCATGTGATGGAGTATAGCTAATCTATACTATGATAAAGTTGTAAAAATAAAATGTCTGTACATTGAAGATATTTTCAAAAAAATGATTATAAGAGACTATTTGGGGATCACTATATCGAAAATATTTTATATATGTTCGTATGTGTCGTTGTGACTTCATCACGCTAAATCAGCTAAACAGATTTCAACAACTTTTGGTTCACGGGTAGCTGGGTATCTCCAGATGGTTATAGGATACTTTTTACCCGACTACGCTGTCGAAAAAAAGAGGTGTTATGACTTTTTCTCCTGCGCGAACGAAGTTGCGAGCGACTTCCAGTTTAAAATTAAAAAAGATACAGAGGGCGTTACTAGTGCTAAGTAGATTGTGTTCGAAAATTTCAAGCCACGTACGTAAAGTTGAGATAGTTCAATTGCTCAGAGCACTTCTGCGTTAAAGAAGAGGTCGCAGGTTTAAATTTTGCTTGAAATTTAGGTCGCATTGATTTTTTCCTTTACAATCGAACTCCGTGTTATAACATTAGTTTATGATGTCTCAATTATCAAACCGCCTTAACCAAAAAAGATTGTGATTCAAAGGCTTGGATACCCATTGGACGCTAATCATTATTATTCCACTGAATAGGCTGTCCATTACATTTGACACCTAATTTTGTGTACGAATTCGAAGCGCCCCCCGCTGTAGCGAGTGTCCCATTGAACTAATTTTGACCTGATGGGTTACTCCGAAACTCAAAAATCGAAGTTCTCGCTCTCATGTTATGCTGTATTTGAGTAAGCGAGATGGCGCCAGGAGAGAATCCTCAAATTCTTCGGGCGTATTATGCGATCTAACCAGCACAACCTCGAAAGGAGCATTGTACTGGGCCAAATCGAAGGCAAACGTTCCAGAGGTCGAATCCCGACAAGGTGGTCTGACACCATGAAAAATGCTTGTGGTTCCATGCAGAGGGCTGCCCATATAGCCGTTGACCGCGCCAAGTGGAGGGACATTACTGTTGGTCACGATCCTCAGCCATGAGGGACCGACTAAGAAGAAGAGATGGCGCCATACGAACTTCTTTTTTCGGATTTCGGAGTAGCTCCTCAGGTCATAACGATAATTTCGATATCGATATTCAAATAAGTAGGTATTTATTTATTGAAATATCTAAATATTATGTATATTCATTATATTATATGTTACTTGGCTTGACCATTAATTAAGACATTAAAATATAGTGTCATTTAAAATAGGGTCATCTCTTTCGATACTGGCCTGCATAAATAGCTTTAAAGTCGCGTTATTTATTCCATGCAAACGAAAATTGCGGATATCGACTTCTGCAAGTTTTATGACTAGTGTAATTTCACGCTTGAGAGAAGCGATATTGTCAGTTAGATGTCGCATTTTATAGTATCTGCGCCGTGGTTGATGAACTTTAAAATAGTATTTCAACGACCAGTTTGGCTCAGCGGGAGTAACGTTGCCTGCGAAGCTGAAGGTCCTGGTCTCAAATTCCGGTAAGAGCAAATGTTTGTGAGATGAGCATAAAGATTTGTTCCTGAGTCTTGGATGTTTTCTATGTATATAAGTAAATACATGTATTAAATATAACACAAGACTATTGAGCTTACCATGGGGCTAGTTCGATTTGTGTAAAATTGTCTGGTAATATTTATTTTATTTATTTGTAGTCACCCCCACCCACAGACACAAACTTAGATGTAATACCGAGCGATCGGTATATTAGTTCAAGATGTCAACTTGCGGAAATCACAAATTTTAGTTCCATGGACACTCGTATCCGCCTACCAGTGTCTACAGCGCCAAAATGGCGACAATCAAAATCGCACAAAAATAAGTTGTCAGCAGCCAGTCCAACGGTAATTTAAATTACCACGATACGAGTAGAGTTCAGTGAATTGTAATATTCACGTAATATTTTTACCTTTCTGTGAACACAATAAAGTATACAATTACAATGATATAGATTCATTTTAAAGTCGCCACTTGGAAGCAAAGAAAGGCGATTAATTGAACGCTATCGTTACAAAGGTCGTTATCGTTAAGCGGCACACAAAATAGAAAGGTCTTAAGCGATTACGAACACCATATAGTGTTAATGTTTTTTTGCATTTGATAATTGAACGCAGTAGCAGTGCCTGTTTGTTTATTTTATGATGTATTAGACAAGTATTAGAATATCCTTGTACAAAAATAAGAATCGGGGACGGTCAAGGAATTCAATTTGTGTACGATCGTACCTTCTCATTGTGACATTTATATGCAATCTCTATCGGCTTTCATATTGATTTTGACTTCGACAAGGAACGAAATGGTAAATAAATTAAATTCCTCGACTGTACAATCAAGGGCAAAGATAAATATCCACACAAAGTTCCAAATAATGTATACATCAACCTTACTGCCATAATAATATGGTCATATTACACAAATTTTATATGGTAAACATATTTTTGAAACTTTGTGGTGCATACATAATGGTGCCCTTGACTGTAATACCTGCTTGACCGTAGATTAGCTCCATTTTAAGAACTGTCAAAAGGCTGTCACGGGGGCCGGAATAAAGGAGCACGAGGCCAGAAACAGGATATTTATTGTGGTATTAAAGGAAAAGAAAGGCACGTTTCCGTGCCTAGTAATGTAAATTACTATAATGCATCGTTATAGAAGGCGCCCACAACTTCGTTTACGGAGGAAAAAAGTCATAACACCTCTTTTTTTCTTTAGCATAATCGGGTAAAAAGTATCCTATAAACATCTGGAGATACCCAGCTACCCGTGTCCCAAAAATAGTTGAAATCCGTTCAGCCGATTAAGGGGATGCATCGAAAATTGAAGCTATTTTGTAGCGCATTTTTTGTCAAATCTAGTATATAAATCAGGCTGGTTTTCAGATATGTGTTTCTTGACTATATAACCTATTCAGTGATTAACGCGGAAACATGTTTAATGAAAATTTCCTCGATAGAAAAGTTATCCGAAAACACATCTTCATTTCCCGTTTTTTGTCTAGTTTGTACAAACGACAGATTAATAAACGGCTAAATTATGTTAAAATGTCATTCTTCCCATTATCTTTTAAGTGATTAACGTAAATGTTAACAAAACATAATATCATCGATTTCATGGTACTTTTACATCTGGCGCTTACCCCAAAAAACCCCAAGCATGTAGTGTATTAGCTTTCTCTTTCTTTGATGCGCGCGAGCAAAAAATGCGTCCCTAATTACAAATCACGCTTATTGGCTGGCTCCGCGTTTGGGGCGTGATTTACGAATGTCGAAGTAGCCCCTTAAGCGTGATGAAGCCATAACGACACATACAAACACACAAACATTTCATTTTTACAACTTTATAATAGTATAGCATAGAAGACGTGTGGTCAGTGACGGATCAACAGTATGGTTTTAGATTCAAATTAAAGTTTATATTATGTATTCAAATAATAGTCTCTCAAAGCACTAGAATCAGGATTCAGGAATAAAGGACTTCTGCTTAGGCTTGAGGATTTTAAAACATTGTTCATGAGTGAGAGATCAATAGTTAACATGAAAATTAATATCTTCGAAAATAAGCTGGATTTGACTGGGGTCACATAACATTGTTTGCTCCTCATGAACGAAAAAAAATACGTGATTAAAATTTTTCATATTCCCCGCGGGCACTGTGTATATCGACGGTAAAAGCGGAAACGTAGTAACCACCAATGCATTCAGTCGGCTGTTACTACGTTTCTGCTTTTTGCCATGATGGTAGGAACATAGAAACTGCATCCATAGCGATTCGACTCTCGGTTAAAATTTTGACATACATAAACATACACACAGTAGTGTGGTTTCTATACAAGCAGATTCTCACCGGCTTGTCTATTGTAAGGCATTTATATGAATTCGTATGGCCTCAGCGAAAGCTAAGTCTTTTCGCTCCAAGTCAAAGTCAAAGAAGAAATCAAACTTGACATCAATTAAATTGGGTTTCGGAAATAGGGAAAGGAATGGGAGAAATCTTATAAGGGCGCGAACTTCATGTTTTGTCCGTAATCCGTTATTATGTCACTTGATAACCTGCTAAATACACATGCTTACAACTTATATCCACAACACAATAACACTAAACATGTCACTTGATACACATTACGCTTAAAGTCCAAACTTTTATTACTTATATAGACGGCAGTCTTCCGACTTTACCCTGGTTCTAAGAACTTCACTAAGAATTAAAAAAAAAGAAGAATAGAACAGCGAGTTTGAAGCGTTTCGACCAAGCCTGTTCTAAATTCAAAACGTGTCAAAAACAAAACACAACACTAGATAATAGACAAGACGCTAAGTTTACGTCCGTCGCAAAGACGCGATGTTGCCAACTGTTTGGTGCCAGTTTATAATTTTGTCACCTCATTTATCAATATTATCGGTAACGATTAAGTATTAACAGACGCGGTGAGTGATATTATCATGCCTACGAGCACGCAAGCTCTGTGAGGCGATATCGTGTTCGGTATGAGATATCATTGTAATCTAATATGTTGTTTTAATTATAGAGCTCAAAGGTTTCAAACATACCCACTCCGAAAGTCGAGATTAGAAGTTCGTAACGTGCCGTCCCTCTCGCTCTCATGTTAAGCTGTGTCTGAGTGAGCGGGATGGCGCGATACGAACTTCGTTTTTCGGTGTTCGGAGTAGCCCCTCAGTCAGCAAAAGATCTATTATGTCAGGTAAAAGTTAACGATGCATTGTTGAAAGCGATTCCGATGCCCATTGTATTTGGACTCTAAATATAAACGTAAAACAAAAAAATACACGTAAGAAACAAAATTATTTTTATTGAGAACTAGAAGGCGCCCGCAATTTCGTCTGCGGAGGAGAAAAAGTCATAACCCCTCTTTTTTTTTCAGCGTAGTCGGTTAAAAAGTATCCTATAACCATCTGAAGATAGCCAGCTACCTGTATACCACAAAATTGTTGAAATCCATTTAGCCGATTTTGACTGATGAAGCCGCAACGACACATACAAAAATACAAAAAAACTCGCTTCAATGAGCACCAAATATGTAGTCCCTTACAATAGTTTTTTTTTTATATCTTCAATGTCACAAACTTTATAATAGTATAGAAGATGCGTAATACACTTTATTTCAATCCTCTCAAATTAAAAATTAAAGCGTTCGTAAGAATCCTTTAGTTGCGCATCGTTCATAGATTGAAATGAATACTCGTTCACAGATTATACCATATTCAAATTGCTCCTGAACTAAAGGAACTAAAAGACCGAATTGAACGAGATCGAAGCGCTCCCTTTAAAGACCGAGCAGGTACAACTCTAGTGCTCATCACACAGACTTGCCCTGGCCGGGATTCGAACCCGGGACCGCCAGCTTCGTTGGTCGTTGTGCCACCTACTGAGCCAAAGTTGTCGTCTGTACGCGGTATTAACTACTACTAATATGTGTATAACCCGCGGCTCATAGTCCTGCTTGTTTTCGCTTTAAATAAACTAATTATAACCAGTTAGTTCGGGCCCTGTCAAAGAGGAGCATAATAGCCACCGCACCGAGGACCATAGGGCTGGCTCGTTCCTCGCTCAAAGAATTGCATATCAATACAGCGGGGGAACGCAGCCAGTCTAATGGGAACTCTGCCCACCGCGTCAGATTAGGGCGATTTCTTTCAAGTGTGTTTTATTTTGTGTTATTTTTATTTAATTTTTATAACGTCCATTATAACCGAAAAGATCATCTTGCACTGGCGTAGCTTGGCCTAGAGGCCTACAGTTGTGTGCAAAATAATAGCAGTGAAGCCGGATTTGCAGAATGAAGATGTAAATGTGACTTAAGATTTCAGTTATAATCGCTGGAGTAAACAATAAAGTGCATTCAGGTTTGAAGCCAGTGTGTGCGTTGTGTTCCCACAACAGCAATGTACAACCTTTAGCCGCCCAAAGGTATATTAAAAGGCATTCTCCTATTCAATGAACTTTGAGTCATTTTCTATCAGAATAGAGTTGCATTTGCTTTTCATCGTTCGAATTTAACACAACAGTATTTCCTACACTTATGAATCAAATTCCACTGGAAAATTTCTTTATATGGTAGGCGGCTAGAAAATAAAGACATTTTTAAGACACTGTTATTTATGTGGAATGTACTTTTCGAAATTTGTGATTTTTTATCACGAATAAATTCGGTGGCCAGTATAAGCAGTCCTTTGGTACATAGATTGCCTTGTTTTAAAAAACGAATGATCATGGCACATACATACTGCTATTATTTTTGAACAGAGCTGTATATCAAAATATTCCGGGGGCTCGGAGAGATGCCGAGAGGGGGTAGAAACCAGTCTGCCAACTTGTCCCCACTGTCCCTGTCTACGCCACTTAACGCGCTCCTGGTATCAGCGCCACAGTGTAATCTGTTTGCATGTCGATGGGCGGCTGTTTGTCAGGAGCGTCTGAGATTCTATGGGAAGATAGATGACAGGATATCTAGTATTTATTTTGTTAATGTACCCTAATTCCACAGCTTTTGTTCGAGCATTTCACCAATTCAGATGCCATACGAATACATTCACCTCTGCCAAAGTACCGGCGAAATTGCGGGTCACTTTATACAATAAATTGTCAGCGTGGGGATATTCTTTTGTCTGTATTGGTTAATTAATGCTGTATAAATATATTTTTAGCATATAAACTAAGAACCCCATATCATGGACAAAGCAATAGCTACATTCCTGCTAACAACGTCACTTACGTCTTTTCTTACACCATTTTCTCCCTAATTGGTTCAGCACGCGCCCCGCGCATGCGTCTGTCGCTTCTGCGCAAACTCTTTGCCCGTGTCCTCTGATTGGTCGAGCTGTATCAACAACGCTCAGCGTAAAGCGAAGCGTGCAGATGTCGTGACGTCAGCAAACGTGGAAACTATCATTACATATACTGCTTTATGTAAAACGAATCAAGCGACATTGATATTAAACAAAGAAAAAGAACTCAATATATAGTAAACATTATATCTCATTTTCTTTATTTAGATTTGAAGTCGCTTGATTCCTTCTTACGTATCGCAGTCTATGTAGAATATCCATTACGGAATATCATATGTGGTGTGAAGATAAACGGTGTTTGAGTCGTTTTCGTTCTGACGTATCGACGTCGAGAAATCTTATCATCAATAAGGTTTATTGTTCTTTAATTAAACTTGTCGTTTATTGTAATAAAGTTCAGTTTTAAAGAACGTTGTCGCATAATTATGTTATGTTTACAATGAAACTAATAGAGTATAACAAAATACTGCTTTCAAACAGTCCCAGTCTCATCCGAATATTCGCAATCAAAACTTTTATCTTCATTGGGTTTCTACGAAAATCATATTTTTACTGTCTTCGCAATTCAGTTGGTAAAAGAGCATATACGCTGGCGTGGCACAGAGCAATGATTTAAAGTCCAGGCGGGGTAAAATTTTTTCGTTCAATATTTAGATCTCTAGATTTTTTTTTAGTATCAAGATCTTTGTACAGGTATACAGGTGCCCTTTAATATACAAATAGTTTATTTTTATTTCAAGACAACATGGGAGTATTTTTTAAAATACAATAAATATGTGTATTACATTCAAATAAACATTAAAAAATCATTATAATTCATCCATTAATTACATTCAATTCATCAATTCAAATTAACATTAAAAAATCATAATATTTTCTTCTGTTTCCGCGATTATTACTCATTGAAATAAAACAATTTAACGGATTATTTCGCGTATATCATCTCATTTTTTTCTCCTCAGTACGCCTCATTTGTGAAATGCTGCTTGGTAAATTATTAGAATAAAATAATTAAGCCCTTCTGGCACATGTGTAACTGTCTTTACAGCTTAGGCCCATCTGGCATGTATGTACAGCTTTATTTGTGTTTTTCCAAAAATGGGTAGTTTGCACAAATTGTAACTTTGACAGAGGAAAATACATCTTTTCTCAGTCCACCCATGACCATGGAAAGCTTGAAAGCTTCCGAAACGTCGGGAACTAAAATTACATAATATACGCGATATAATCCGTTAAATTGTTTTATTTCAATGATTAAAAAATCATCATAATCAATCAGAAATCATTCATAAATTTCATTAAAATCATGGTATGTTTAACTTTTAATAATGAAAGTTATAAATAAAATATTCGTCGCAATAGGGGATATTCATCTTTTTTTTCAATAGGGATGATGACAAAATTTTAATAATCAGTCCGTCCTGCCATGTAGATTAATAAAAAATATTGCAGACGTATTTGTTCTTTTTTTACCTAAACGAAAAATAAAGGCGATACATTTAGTCAAAAATGTCGCGTGACGTCATTACTAGGTGCATTAAATGCGATTTATGTTAGTATTATACCCTATTAAGGTTATCAATTTTCTGCAGTTAGCCCGTTGTTTAAATTATACCAATAGAGATCCAGTTTCTTACGACTAAGAAATAAATAACCTCCTAAATCCCAGTGATAATTGCATTTTTGAATTTCGAAACTTCTTGAATTTTATGAGACTTAAAAACTTGATTTTAATTTGTACTTTTAAAAGTACAAGAGGGCTCAGGAGGATGTATTATACCCATTGAAAATTAGACACTAAAAACGTTTCGAAGTCAGTTGTTATATTATTAAAATTGTACTCGTATTAATAGTAAATAATATAGAAACCTGATTCTGTAAACTGTGGGTCGATTAGAAAGAACTTGATTCATCAAAATTAATTATCATCGCAAACCCATCAGTGTAATGATATTTCTAACTAAGAATTTTGTATCAAACAATCATTAACTCTGACAAAAACATTGCTATCCTAAAATAAAATATTTTTGAAACCTCCAGCTTGTTGCCAGGGCCCGAGATACCCTCAGTGCCGGCCTGAGGTATAAAATAGGGATGGGAAAGTCAAAAAAAAAATCGATAAATATCGCATCAATACATAAAAATTATCGTCATTTTTGGTAAAAGCGTGTTTAGCGGTCTCAATGTCAACACAGATACACATACACTAAAGTATACGCAAACATAGCATAGACAAAGTGTTTTGAAGATCGGATACATGCAATCACTATTGGTAAATTGGCACTACGCGATTTCGTGGCTAAAAATATAACTACCATTTCTATTCATCCGAGGATGGCAATGCGAGGGGTGATCCAAAAGTAATGATAATCAGTATGAAAGACACATAAAATATTTTCATTTTACATAGATATTTCAATTTTATAAAGGTATAGATAGGAAAGTATCAAATTTCTCTTATTGTGAAGGACAAGCTCTATACTATGTAGGTCTGAAGTTGTCTTAGCAAACAGGATGCTGCTACGGGTACCGGACTTGCGCATGCGCGTGGAAATCAGCAATTAGGTACCTGATACCATTACCGGTTGTAACCTTAGCTAAGAAAATTGTCTGAATGTCCAAGTGTAAAGAACATTTTTATCGTCTGTTGAAAACCAAAACTCACTAACAATACCTTCTTTTACTAACAAAAAACCTTCTTCTACTAACAAATACCTTCTTCTACTAACAAATACCTTCTTCTACTAACAAATACCTTCTTCTACTAACAAATACCTTCTTATACTAACAAATACCTTCTTCTACTAACAAATACGTTCTTCTACTAACAAATTCCTTCTTATACTAACAAATACCTTCTTCTACTAACAAATACCTTCTTCTACTAACAAATACTTTCTTCTACTAACAAATACCTACTTGTACTAACAAATAAAGATCGTATCTCAGTATCGATCTCTTACCCAGATGCGAGTCGTTGAAGAGCAGTGGCGGGTATTTTAATAAGGTTTGGTCGTCAGCAGACGATGTTAATTGATCAACCACGCAATATACTATTGGTATTTGGACCTGGGCATTGGAGACATTCTTACACAACGATTTTTCCCAACTAGCATAAAGAGGAATCACATTCGGTATTGAATGTTGAGGCATCCTTACCATCGAATGAATAATTGTACCTACTAAAAGTACAAAAAACTCTTTGTTTTGATCTTACAGAGCCACGTATGCGAGCGAGACGAGCGTGCTGCGTTATACGTGAGCTAGAATTTTCGTAACCATTGCGCCTCTCAAGAAGAGAACGTTTGCTTCCTAAGCGCGAAACGCGCCAAAGTTTACCAACTTCTTCAGGATCGAAACCGAGGCCGCTGGTAGATACTTTTTGTTGCGTGACGCAATCGCGGAATCCGCCACGCCTGGCCTTACTCCTTTTCCACTAACTGTGACTACAATACGCTGATGATCATTTTTTTCCAAACAATCCAGCAGTCATAATGGTTTGTTAAGAGATGGTATCAAGATTATTCATCAAATTCGTACCGACTACGATGAGGAGTCTAAGGCTCGTTCAGAGCGTTTCTTAAAATGCCTGTTTCTAAAAATGGCCTTCTTTTAACGAACTTCTCTTTCCTATAATGTCTGTTATTTATTTCCTATTATAGCACTTTCATAAATGGCCTGCTTCCTATAATGCCTGCTTATTATGACGTCTAAATCATGTATTCCATTCCCATTAGAACTGAACTAAATGAAAAAAATAGCACCAATCCAAAAGGATTTTGACGACCTGGTTTCGCTCAGTGGAAGTATCCTGGGTTCGAATCCCGAAAAGGACAAATATTTGTGTAATGAGCATAAATATTTGTTCCTGATTCTTGGATGTTTTCTATGTATATAAATAAAATCTATTAAATATATTGTCGTCTAGTACCTACTTATAACACAAGGCTTATTGAGCTTACCGTGAGACAGTTCGATTTGTGTATAATTGTCCTGTAATATTTACTTATTTAATAATTGAATAAAATCGGATCACACTTACTATTAATTTATTTTCTAAAAAATGGATCCCGCAGTATTGAGAAACAGACACTTTAAGAATCACCATAGGAAACTGAAAATGTGGGAAGAAGGCTATTTTGAGATGCAGACAATTTAGGAAATAAACTGTATTAGAAGTAGACATCATAGTAAACTGATAATATAGGAAGAGGACCATTTTAAGAAACAGACAGAACTAGTCTAAGCCGATGAGGATACTATATTTCTATATCAGATAGCCTTGGATGAAAACTTAAAGGAAGACATGCAAATAGGCAGTAGAATCTTAACTAAACCTCTGAAGAAATATATTTTGACTCTCTTCTCTGGTTGTTACCGATATATCAATACAACGCATTTTTTGTTTTCATCTAAGAGTATAAATAAATAAGTATGTACTTACCCCTCCTAACCTAACAAACTACTTTTCAAAAAACACTTACCCATCATTTTCTTGGGCGGCCCCTTCCGCTGCTCCTTTTCCTCCCCTTCTTCCCTCCGCATCATCTTCCCCCCGTCCACTTGCTGCCACTTCCTCTTCCGGCCCTCCCGCTCCTCCAGATACATCCCAATCTCCTCCTCTTGCCCCACCAGCCTCACTGAAGACTCCCAAGTGAACGGATCCTCTTTGCGTCCGTCATGCATAATATAATCTGTATAGTTCTCTGATTCATATAATTCCATCACTATTGGGCCATGGCCCGGCACAACACTAAAAGTCACTCGATGATGATGATGATGATGATTGAAAATCAATCGGTGATTAAGTTAGAACAGCACGAAGAACGAGTTGTACAGCTTTTTGATACCAGTTGTTTCTCGTTGACGGTGGCTCTGAAGTAATTCGTTCTCGATTTTCAGGAGCATGTTGGTGTTATACCGACAAAGGTGGTACTGTATGTGCGGCTCGAGGGGTGAGGACTTGGATGTGAACCGGTTGCCGGACAGATAAGTTGGCTGGCAGTTGTGGAGGGCCTCCATGGGAGTTCGTGTGGCTTGCTTACGTGGGCACCGGTTGTGGCGGTACTACGGCTCCTGAAAAGATGACAAACGGTTAGTTTACCTTTAACAAAATACCGTTTTAGACCTTGGTAAGATGCAAGTGTTTATGGGCGATGGTGATCGCTGACCACCAGGCGACCGGTCTGCTCGTTTGTCTCCTATGTCATAAATAATATAACTACAAAATTAAAAATTTAATAAACCCCCCGACACAAATGAACATACCAACTTTGTTCCACTAAAAGCTGAATATCTTGGAGACGAGTGCTCCGATTTTCATCAAACAAAGCTATGAACACCCGGGTAAAATTATCTATTACACAAAAAAACCGCACTCAAATCGGTCCATCTGTATGGGCGCTACGATGCCACAGACAGATACACAGATACACAGAGTCACAGGCACGTTAAACTTATAACACCCCTCTTTTTTGTCGGAGGTTAAAAAAGCCTTGGTAAGAGATTTCAGTGTAAGGTGACAAGAGGGCTTGTCGAGTAAACACTTTATTGTACATAAAAACCATAAAACAAAGGCGGCAAAGTAGCAAATGTATACAAAGGCGAACTTATCCCCTTAAGGGATCTCTTCCAGTTAACCTAAGAGGAAATGAGAGGGAATAAACATCATCGCAAATAGAGAAACCAACAAGTTAATATGCACCAAGATATGTATTGTAGTTTTTTGACGTTCGAAACATCGAAGAATAAATATAAATATAATATTTTATACGCGATTAACCCCAGTTTTAGTCTGTTTTGATAATGAGTGAAAACCGTGTTCGTTTGAATCAATAATCTTACTATTTAGCAAAGAATCAGACTCACAAGACAGTAGACATTGCAATGCGCCAAACCGGCTGCGGTGGAACCCGACACCGTCGTATCATCAGATATTAAGATATAGAACATAACAATAGCATTTGAGTAACCAAGTATATATATACTGTTTCAACAGACGCGTCAAAAAATGTGGCTTTTATCATTTAAATCGTACCTCTAAAAAGTATGAAAAGAATTACAGAGGTAACGCTTAATAAATACTTTCAAAGATTCAAGATTAATTTATTTCGCCATAAAGTAACATGGTCATTATATGGTATGTCCGAAATACTTTTTCTGAGAATATTATTTGCAACATATTATTCCTGCAGTATTTCCGGACCGATGCGACTTTCAAGCCTTTAAGAAAAGAGCGTACTCCCACCTGAAAGGCCGGCAACGCACTTGTGACTCCTCCGGTGATACAAGTGTCTATGGGCGACGGTGATCGCTTACCATCAGGCGACCCGTCTGCTCGTTTGCCTCCAATGTCATTAAATAAAAAACATGATCGAATATACCGTTTTGCTGCACTTTTTCACATAGTATTTATTTCATCTGTAGTGCCTTTCTTTGTAGTAGCAGCTAGGGAACCCTACAACGAGCATGGTCCGACATGCTCTTGGCCGGCCGTTCTCCTTTGCGGACGGATGGAATTAAATTATTTAGGTCAGCCAACATGGCCCATATATAAATACCTTATAGACTAACATTGTTTAGTTACTTCTATAGTAATGTTTAATGTGTACTTATACGTAAAAAAATACAATTATCTCACATTTTTATTTGCGATAGGTATGTTACGCAAGTTCGAGGTTTCAGGTTAGCCGATCGCGGAATCGCCGGCACATGACACCTTTGCCAAAATTCTTCCTTAATGTAATGGTAATCTTATTAGTTCAACGTTTGCCTTAAGAATGAATGCTATGATGTGTAATTTCGCTCCGAGGAATATTGGATGTAGGCATTACAGTTACCAATTTGCTACCCGTCGCTTCTGCAAAATATGTTGTAACATTCTCTTACAACTGTTTAATAATGTTTTAGGTAAGTGGTGACATAGAATTAAATCTAGGTGAAATTATTCGTCATCGCTAAAAGCGAAGTGAGATTGCATTTAAGTGGTTGGAAATAATTGAATTCATGTAATTTTAAACTGAATGTCTAACATATAAAAATGTGTTTAAGGACATGTATAAGACTCTAGGTAAAACTACTTTTGAACAGATAACATATTTTTACACCGTTCGAATATTAGGGTTTTGCAGTCCTGCGTCTTGCTTGTTCCTTTTTTTATGGCATAGGGGGCGAACGAGCAGACGGGTCGCCTGATGGTAAGCGATCACCGTCGCCCATAGACACTTGCATCACCTGAGGAGTCACAAGTGCGTTGCCGGCCTCCTTGATGAGATGTATTACAGGATCCTAAGCTGGTGGTAGCGACAACCCATCTTCTCTATTGAAAATAGGATGTATTTTATTGTTTTATGTTGTTTATTTGCTTATTTATATTTTGTTCTATGACATACTTTAAATCTTATGTAGCACTCCTAACAAGTGAGAAGCCTTAGATTTAGTCTGTAAGCCTCTTGTTTTATGGCTATCCATACTAATATTATAAATGCGAAAGTGTCTGTCTGTATGTCTGTCTTTTACCTCTTCACGCTTAAACTGCTGAACCGATTTGGACGAAATTTGGTATGGAGATAGTTTGACTCCCGGGGAAGGACATAGGCTACTTTTTGTCCCGGAAAAATACCCTTATCCGCGATAAAAAAAATTAAGGCGGACGGAGTCGCGGGCAGAAGCTAGTAAATAATAAGCAATAGACGTCCACTGCTCGATAGGCTTTTCCCAAGGATTATTATTATTGCATTAAACAAAAGTAAGTACAATTGGCGGACTACAAACTACTACAAAATATACTATACCAGCTAGGTCCTGCATGGAAGACGGACGCTACTCGAGTTCTTGTTTCAGCAGATGCCTACATAGCATCCGCTTGAAAACTACCTTGCTTGCGGTTTCTCTGATATAAAGAGGGAGCGAACTCCAGAGACGACTTGCCTGAATGGCGAAAGAATTTGACATGAAACCGGTATGGTGCGAAAGAATTGAAAGTTTAAGAACGGAGGAACGTAGTTCACAGCCTGGACGGGGAGTTTGAAAAACGAATCTGCTGTTGACATATCCTGGAGCAGAAGGCTTGAACAGGATAGAGAATAAGAAAACCCTTAGCCAATGGTTTCCCATGATCTTGAACCAGATCGTCTGTTATAACATAATACGATAAACTCTTTATTACACACCTTACAGATTCATATAAATATAGTAAAGTTTAACGCGAAATAAACAAAAGGCGATCTTATCGCTAAACAGAGACTTCTTCCAGACAACCTTTAACGTAGATTAATAAAAATCTTGGAAATGGGGGTAGCTGCAACCCTAAGAAAGTTAATACCAGATACAGAATACAAGCAAGTGGTTTAAAATAGTTTACAAATATTCGTGAAAAAAAAAATCTTGTATAGGAATAATGTGAATTAAATAAAAGCTGATATTTTCTTTTGTTTCCGCGATTATTACTCATTTAAATAAAACAATTTAACGGATTATATCAACCCGTGACCACGGAAAGCTGAAAAGCTTCCGAAGCGTCGGGAACCCAAATGAGATAATATACGCGATATAATACGTTAAATTGTTTTATTTAAATAAATAATAGCTTGTAAAAATACGCAATTTACATGAAAAGTCTTTTTTTGTTACCCGATTTACGCCTAAAGAGAAAATAAGGTAAATATAAATCCATACAAGGGTTTCAGTGATTAGTTATATACGCAATGGTGTTAAAAAGGTGGTATAACTGTACATTGTATTGTTTATACCCTTTTAATCACATACCGTATTCGAAAAGATAATAAAACCTTTATTCTCCTTGTAACATTGACAAATAAAGGTACCATCATCGCACATTCTCACCTTAATATGAGTCCAAGCGCACAGCGTGACAACACTTTAAAAAAATCCAAATTATCTCACAAATCAGTATAGTTTAGCCATATTGGCGAACAACCATTTGAGAGCCATGATCCGCCCGTCCCCGTCTTTCAAATACATCATCAATCCACCATTTTGTAAATTAGAAAATTATCTTGAACGCAACCGTTTAAATCGCAAGCGTCCGTTGGCAGCGCGGGAAAATTCAAAAAACGAACACAACCGCCGGCGACGTACGACCGAATACGACAAAACCAGATCCCGGGTCTATTGCTAAATTGCTGGAGATGTCTAAATGAATAAGTACGCAATATTGTCGTTAATTCGTCGGCCAATGGCGATCGCGAATGTAGCTGTGTGGATGTCGGGAATTGGGAGCACTTGGCTGGCAGGGTCAGGCAATCATCGGGTCAAGATGTTAGCGTGGGGTACCGCCGGGGGACGGAGTGGTTCCGCCATCTTTGTTCCCGAAGCTGAAGCCCTTTAGTCCCGTTCAAAGCGAACGTCCATTGCAATTGTTTTGGTACTTTTTTGAATGTTTATGTTTAAATTTTGATAGACAGATCTGTATTTCTGTACGCGAAGGTGGCCACTACACTACACAACCTACTTTAGGCTAGTCTTGTAGGTGGATTGCAGTTATTCCTTAAAAAAAATCCATAATATCAAACCCATCATCATCATCATCATTTCAGCCATAGGACGTCCACTGCAGGATACAGCCCTCCTCCATAAATTTCCACATTAGCCCGGATAGAGGCGACCCGCATCCAGCGAGTCCCCGCAACCCTAACCAGGTCGTCCGGCCACCTTGCGGGCGGCCTTCCCATGCTGCGTTTGCCGGTAAGCGGTCTCCACTCGAGAACCTTTCTGCCCCTACGGTCATCGGTTTTTCGAACTATGTGCCATTGCCCATTGCCACTTCAGTTTGCTTACCCTGTTTGCTATGTCGGTGACCTTGGTTCGTCTGCGAATCTCCTCATTTCTGATTCGATCTCGTAGAGAGATCCCGAGCATAGCCCTTTCCATAGCTCGCTGAGTGACTCTGAGCTTCAAACCCATACCCAACGTTGACCAGCTTTTGGTATTCAAATGCTCAGAGGTTAGGTTACATTGATCACAGTGGAATGCGCGAGCGATCCTGTGGTATTCATAAACGCGAATCGGAGGGAGAAACGCTGCATTTTTAGGGGGTAGACCGGGTCTACCCACCTACACACTTAATGGCAATACAGAGCCTTTTGTATTTCATTTAGAGTAAAAAAATATATAAAATTATCGAAATTACCCTGCCCGACCCGCAGGGCGAGCCCACCTTCACACATGCACCCTCCAATTCCTTCTCAAGTAAACACATCCGCGTGCAGACTCCTTCACTTTTTCACTCTCCTTTAACCTTCCCACAGCAAATTTTACAACTCGAAACCCCCTTAACCACTTCAATAGGGATGTTGACAACTTTTTTGTGCGTATGTTATAGAACAACCTTTCAATAATAGAAACACTGGTGAAAAAAACTACTTCAATATCGTAGAAACTCCACAAGATACAACAAAGTTAGAATCACGTGACGTCACACCTTCCTACCTTGTCTGGGGAAATTAAGAACTTTGTTCGGCATCTATGTTAAAATTTGCGTTTATAAAAACAGTTTCATAACAAAAGTTACCTTACGTTTTATGGGTTAATATATGGTATTATTCGTTTTTAATATTTAAAAAATTGGACTTTCCCAACCAACTTTAAATGCTCATAAAACTAGCTATACGTAAGGTATAAAACTCAAAATTTTGACTTAGTTATCAGGATCTCATATATTTGTTACAATTTTTAAGATATTATAAACAAAGATCAGAATCGAATGAAAAAAAATCGACGATACTGGACTTGAACCAATGCCTTGAGCCAGACCGGAGCAGCACGCTTTAACCAACCGAGCTAATCGTCCATACCAGTAGTCGACGAATTTTGTCATCTGTTCTTGCTTATGGAACACTGTATGGTGCATCCGACTCCTTAGCCGTTTAATTTTTTTTCATATGTTTCTGATCTTTGCTTATAATAATAACGCCAGTGGAGTGATCCACTAATAAATTGCAAATATTGTGATTATTATCATGATATGTATTTGTAAAACAAAAAGTACAATTTTTGAGATAGTCAACACCCCTATTACACACGAGTCCGACACCTGATGATAAAACAGAGTCCACACAGGCAATACGATTAAATCAAATTTCAAAAATAAAAAAGACAAATAGCGCCATTAGTACTAACTAGGTTGTATTCGAAAATTTCAATCCACGTACGTAAAGCTGCGATAGCTCAGTTCGTCAGACTTCTTCTTTAACGTGCAAGTGTGCACGTTAAAGAAGAAGTCGCAGGTTGAAATCCTGCTTGCAATTTAGTAGGTCGGTCGCATTGTTTTTAGGGTTCCGTACCAAAAAGGTAAAAAAGGAACGTATGGCGCGACTCTGTCTATCTATCTGTCGGTCTGTCTGTTTTTCTTTACAATAGAACTTTGTGTTGTAATATAAAGAAAAGAAATTATCCCAAAACCAAAATCTGTAACAGGTAAATTTCAATAAATAAATTATACCGTTTCATCGCGTATGCATATTATCTCATGCGCGTTCGAACGTTTCGGAAGCTTTACAGCTTCCGTGTTCACGAGTTCGATATTTTTATTTAAATGAGTTATAATCGCGGAAACAGAAGAGAATATTAAGTAAAAACTTTGTTCAAGCGTCGTAAGACAGCCTTTGGGCAATGACTGTCGTGCAAATTGTGAAAACTTCCCAAAATGCCTAAAAAAGGTATTTTAAACAGGTAAGTTAACGTTAAAAAGAAATGAAATGAAAATTGAAATGAAATGAAATTTTATTTTGCTTGAGACATGACATTAGTTGTGATGGTATAAATTTGACAATAAGGTACGTATATCTCGCCAATCATTCAGGCATGCAAATGTTAAATTACTTGAGACCTATATACTAAAAAATGCTTAAAAATTGTCTTATAAACATGTAATTTAACACTATACTTAAGCATTTTGGAAAGTTTCTCGGGGCACGATCCGCACGATGTATCCGAGTCATCCGATTGTAATCGAAGGTGGACATTCAAGATCACAACTCGAATGTGACACCAAGGACTAGTAAAATAATTCGTGATACAAAAATAAATTGTGTTTATTGCCCGTGATTTTAAACCGATTTGCACATGATTTGTGTTTTCTAAGGTCTCTCCACTAAGTCAGAGTCAGAGGTCAGACATTTGAAAGACAAGATTCGTGGATTCAGTAAGCAAGACACAAGAGTCATCTTATACTGTCACTAGAAAGCGCCCGCAACTCCATTCGCGGAGGAGAAAAAGTCATAACCCCTCTTTTTTCTTCAGCGTAGTCGGGTAAAAAGTGTCCTATAACCATCTAGAGCTACCCGTGTACCAAAAATTGTTGAAACAGACATTTCTTTTTTACAACTTTATAATAGTATATATAAAAAGCTGTAACAATGAAATGTCTGAAAATTTGAAGATGTTTTCAAAAAAATTACTGTAACGGACTATTTGAAGATAGCCGAGTAGCCACAGATGCAGATGGTTATAGGATACTTTTTACTCGATTACGCCAAAGAAACAAAGAGGTTATACATTTTTTCTCCTCCGTTGACGAAGTTGAGGGCAGCTTCTAGAATTAGGGATAAAGGGTGAAAATTAGGAAAAGTGAACATATTTTTATTTTATTCAGAATATTGATTTTTTGGGTGTATCTTACACAGAATCGTTCAAAAATTTGAACCTCATACAAAGAAAGTGTCCAATATTTTGTATGTAAAAATAACTAATTAATAGCTAATTGTAACTTTGACAGAGGGAAATATATTTTTTCTCAGTCCACCCGTGACCATGGAAAGCTGAAAAGCTTCCGAAACGTCGGGAACTCAAATGAGATAATATACGCGATATAATCCGTTAAATTGTTTAATTTCAAAAATATTTCTGTTTAGTTGAATTTATAGAAATAAGAAAATAATTAAACTGAAATATAACGAAACTGAGATGGAGGTTTTGGCCACTTTTTTCTAAAAAAAAAAACTTCTTTACGAACGATTTTTTTTATTTTCACCCTAAATCGAGTCTCTTTAATGACTAACGGACAGCATTTTCTTTCTTTTTTTCATTTACAAAAATTCCAAAAAAGGAATGTGCATGTGCAAAAGCAATGTGCAAAGGAATTTCATTTCCGCTACATAAAGGTTGTCTGGAAGAGATCGCTCTTTAGCGATAAGACCGCCTATTGTTTACCTATTTTATGTTAAGGCTCTATTGTACTGTTTCTGTTGTTGGTGTGGAATAAAGAATTGTTGTTGTTGTTGTTGTGCATCCCTCTCATCCGCCCTAATTGAAAATAAATGTTTGGACCTCACCCAACTCACAAATCTCTCAGAGATGCAAGAATAGAATGCCGGAAAAAGAAGGATTCTCAAGACGATGAACTAACAGGCTCTATTCTAGACAAACTTTCTCCCACCAAAAAACGAGCAACGAACGTTCAATTTTCACGAAATCTAGAACAAAATTTTCCATTTGGCTTTCAGTCATACCGACAAGAAAAGACCATTTTGATTTATCCCCACTAGAATTTAGAGACGCATTGGCACTACGATACCACAGAACACCTGTCTCCATGCCCAAATCATGTGATGGCTGCGGCAATGATGACTTCAATGTCGACCACGCCCTCTGCTGCAAAACGGGTGGTTTAATAACACGTCGCCATAACGAAATTAGAGATCTTTTTTGTGAGCTGTGCCACCACGCTTGGGGGTACGTGGTCAAAGAACCCATCATCACTGAAGGTGACGGTGGACTTCGCGGGGATCTCTGCTGCCGCGGAATCTGGGATGCACAGAGGGAGGCGTTATTTGACATCCGTGTCGTAGACACCGACGCTCCTTCTTATATCTCACGCCCAGTAGCATCCGTCCTAAAATCCGCCAAAGAATAGAAAAAGAGAAAATACTTGAACGCCTGTGAAAAGCGTCGCAACTTTCACCCCTCTCGTTACATCCGTTTACGTAGTCTTCGCTCCACAAATGTCCGCCTTCATCAAACATCTCGGTGAAGCCATTGCCGACCGGTGGGACAGAACCCATAGTGTAATAATGGGCTGGCTAAGATCCAAAATTATGATTTCGATAATCCGAGCTACCAGCATGCTGATACGAGGGACACGACACAGATTTAAATCCATACAACACTGTCAATGTGTCAATGACGGTGCAGCCTTACCCAACCTGACTAACTCGACCCTGACCCATGGGACTAACTAGTCCCGATTTGTGTAAAATATGTTCTGTAATATTTATTTATTTATTTGCTGCAAGGGCATAGTATATGTAAGTAAGGCCGGGTGAACTCTTAACGAACAAAGTGAGGTCTTTAAGACCTCAGCTTAATTGATTTGATTTGGAAGCAATTGGTGAACTAATTCGTCATTTTGATTCGTCGAAAAGTTAATTCATTCTTAGAAAAAGAGGAGAAGATTAAGTACACATATTAAAGACGAACATCCCGTTCAGCCGATGAATATCTCCAGGGGATAAAGCTGATAGCGTCCGAGGGTTTCAATGTGTTCGTAACTGCCCCCGAGGGCGATTGCAGACGGGCTGCATTCTGGTGAACATTGCCAAATTAAAGTCTAAAAGTTTAACCACCGCTTGCAATTGTTTCGCACGCTCGAACCAAGATGGCGTTGATTTTTTGCTACAAACTGCCTTGTTTAATGAGCACGCGTATCTCTGTCAGGATTAATTGAAATTTATTGGAGACAATTAAACTTTGCGATGGAACAAGATGGAGATATGGATCTGCCACGTGTTTATAACCGTCGTCATTATACATAGAGGGCATCTATCCATTATTCTCTTCATTTATTTTCATTCTTAATCTAGGTCTTTTATAATACGCATATAAAAAGTAAAATACAAAATATACACATTACAAAAAACCCTATTCTAAGGTGCCGCCGGCAGCGGGGCAGGGCTCAAGCTACCTGTGGTTAGGGCTGCACAGAGAGAAACCTGACAATGCGGGCCGTGTCCAGGATTACTGCCTTCTACATCTGACTTGATCCAGTCATCTAGCGAGAGTCTGTTGAGGTTTTAGTCGAGACTCTTCGCTATAAGATCGTTTATCGAAACAATAATCGTCGAATCAACATCCCACATGGAACATGGCGGTTACTAAGCCTTAATTATGCCTGACTTTTATAGGCCTCCTTCATATCCTTTCACATTTCTGTCGTTGGCCTTGTTTTACCATTTCGGCCGGGCTGAGACAATAATCTATCCATAATAATTATATATGCTAAAGTAACTCTGTCTGTCTGTTACCTTCTCAAAATTAAACCGTGGAACTGACTTGATGAAATTTGATATGAAAATAGTTTGAGGTCCTGGGTAGTTTATCCCAGAAATTACCCCGGAAAAGGGGTGAAGGTTCGTATGAGAAATATCGGAAACGCGGGCGAAGTCGCGGGTAATTACTATTTCCTAATATTACTAAAGGCTAGTGTTTTTCAATCTGTGGATCGCGAACACTTAAGGAGTTAAGATCCGTCCATCTTTACCAAGGATACCTAAACATCCGAGGGTAGTCACATTATGCTTTTTTCCAGACTACGCCTAAGCTAAAAAGAGCGTTGTGAGTTTTTCTCGTTGGTTTGGTAGGCTGCGTAATATCTTTTCGTCCAGTGTTGCCAGGTCACAAGTGCGTTGTCGGCCTTTCAGATGGGAGTACGCTCTTTTCTTGAAGATTTGAAAGTCGCATCGGTCCGGAAATACCGACCGACAATTTATATCACAGTCCAGTCCTGCGAGGCAGGAAACTTCTAGGAAAACGTACAGTTGTTGATTGCCAACCATCTAAGCGGTGGGGATGGACTTGTTCTCTCTTAAACAATTATATCATCTTCATTCAGGGTAGTTAAAAAATACTTACCATTAACAGAAAACCCGCCTCGTGAAACGAATTCCTCTCAAAACTCAGGTCCAGGAGAAATATTCACAAGGACAGAAGAGTTATCCATCAAAAGGCACGGCTGGGCTATTTCCTTGATGAAGCTTCTGGGAGCCTGTTGATAATGGCTGGCAGTTTGATGCCTTCGTCTGGAAAGAAGAAAATGGAAAACGTTTAATAGCGTCAAAGTAGTTCCCTATTATTTACAACACCATCTATGTACAGGTAAAAATAATTTTAATTGCAATCATCCAACATTGCTAGCGTGGTAATAGTTTCTAATTATTGTATCATGGTAATGTATTTCTTTTCTTTCTTCAGTCATAATACATTAATAATTAGTTTTAAAGTGCCGTCTAGTTTTAATACTGGATAATCCCTAGTAGTTAGCGGTCAGCGCACGATCCAAAGTTTACAACAGGCATGACACAGACCGGCTAGAGTATAGCTAAGTACACTCCGACTGCCGCGCTAGAGCGCACGGCAGTCACCAACACGTAGTGCCGGGACTGCCGGGGGCTGTCGCGGCAGCTCCACCACCACAACATATTGTAATCGGTAACAGCAAAACTGCTAGCTGAATAAACAGCACCATCAGTCAAAACCGGCCAAGAGCATGGCTGCGGAACATTACACTGCACATGGTCAGACATGTGCAGTGTAATGTTCCGCAGCCGTTCATACAAAAAAATGCACTACGGACGTAAAAATACGATATGAAAAAGTGTACTGTAGCAAAAAAACGTATCCCCACGGCACTTACGTCCTTTTGCTGAGAACCTTGTTATATTTGCATTGTATTGTTTTGTATCGCCCTGTAACGCTCTGCAGCAAGTCGGCGGCAGATCGTGGATAAGTACAGTTCAGGTCTAATCGCTACCTTTACTGTTTTTTCGGAGTTATGCGAGGCATTCTTTAAGGATTACCCATCTTTTTGGGCAAACCACTCTACGTTTTATATAACTCTGTGAAGACATTTATATAACTCCAAGCAGCAACGATGACGCTCTTCGGATTGATGAATAAAAATCATGCCGCTTAAATTGCAAGCAGTTTGAACCGACTTATAATAGTTCCTAAGTCCAGAATGTGATGACTGATGAGCTACTGTGAAAGACTACATTAAAGGATCTGTCAAATTGGGCATTCTTGCCATTTTGATTTACAGAACCTTTTCACGCGGGATGTATTAAGATACTTTTCGTGAAACGACAAAAATCGCGAAAAATACTTTTCTAAATTGGTATAGTAATATAGATTTTCACAAACATGCAATGAAATATTGACGTTGTATTCCTTATAATAGGACTCGAAGTCTCACGTTTCGGTTGCGGCGCGATGAGAGGTGCATAATGATATTTCATACTCAACTGAAGGCCTGCAAAGCGACCTTCTTTTGTTTCAATTCGCTGTGAGCGCCGATGCGCGCGCCCCCGCCCCGCCCAGCTATGTATATTAAAAAACCCTTTTAATTAGAATTTTCATAGATATCATTGTTAATTGTTGGTTTTATTATTTTTTATTTCACTGCATGTTCGAGAAAAGCACTATACATACCTCGGCGTGAAAATGGATTGCCAGCATCGTATCCCTATCCTACTTGGCCGGCAATCCCTATTTTTCCAGCCTCAGCAGTGTACGTTTAAATAAATAAATAAATAATAAATATCAGGAACAATCTTTCACAAATCGATCTAGTCCCAAAGTAAGCAAAGCTTGTACTGTGGGTACTAGGCGACGATATACATAATATAAATTATAATACTTAAATACATAGAAAACATCCAAGACACAGGAACAGACATTCGTGCTCATCACACAAACACTTGACCGGGCCGGGATTCGAACCCGGGACCGCCAGCTTCGTAGGCCGTTGTACAACCCACTGAGCCAAACGTGTCGTCAAATCATATTTATACACAATTAAGCCTCGTTTAGTTGTATTGTGATAATGCTTGGCATAGTATTTAATATAAAAAAATCTGAGAGATGTGAGCACAATTTATCGTCACATCTAACCAAGACACTATTTCGCGGAAAAGCAAATCCATTAATCTAATATGGAAGTCCGAAGTGAAGATATTTTCAAAAAAAATATTGTAACGGAGGTCACTGAATCGTTTTTTTTTTGGATTTTTGTATATTTGTATATGTCGCTGTGACTTCATCACGCCAAATCGGCTACACGGATTTCAACATTTTTTGGTACACGGGTAGCTGGGTATCTTCAGATGGTTATAGGATATGTTTTACTCGACTACGATGAAAAAAAAATGAGGGTTATGAGTTTTCTCCGCCGCGAACGAATACTAGAAGGTGCCCACATTCTAGTTTTAAATAAAGACCGCTTATCTATTATCTATAACATTATATGTATAACTAAAGAAAATTAAAAAGAATAAAAACCTCCCGACTTGTTCAACTAAAAGATGAATATCTTGGAAACGAGTGTTCCGATTTTCATGAAACAACGCTATGAACACTCGGGATAAAATTATCTATGGCACAAAAAAACCGCACTCAAATCGGTCCATCCGTATGGCCGCTACGATGCCACAGACAGATACACAGAGTCACAGACACGTTAAACTTATAACACCCCTCTTTTTTGTCGGGGATTAAAAATCCCCGTTACTTGTTACCTTCTAGTATGAAATATAATCGAAACCTCAATGATATTTCTGGAGACTATAGAAAAATAACCCGCGGACCTCGTGCAAACATAAATCCGCAACTAATTTAGTGCAATAAAAGATCCTATCTAATGCGAAATCAACCACGTGAGGGGAAGCGTGCGTTTCAGACTCAACCATCAATTTAGTACATACAACATTCTACCTAGCTTCCTCGCCCCAAGACCTAAATGAGATGATGAGCAGTTAAGTGAGATATATGGACGAGTAGTTCAAGCCAGAAGGAGCCAGTTTGCGCCGGTTTTCCGGAAAATATATTGCGTTTTCTATGTTGGTATTGTTGGTACAGATGGGTCTGGGTGACTGGGCTTTATGGAATAATAAAACAAAATCATGTTTTATGAATGTTATGGAAGTGACGCTCATTTCTCGTTTATTTAGCTGTTGTCACTCCGCTGGCCCAATATTACAGGGTCCCATGTTACATTTTCAGGGTAGTTAAAATTAGACTATATGTCACTAGGACAATGCTCAAACTTCAATTGAAAAGTGAAGCCTGTAATATTGGGCCAGCGACTTGACAAAGTGCTTGCGAATTTCTTTTGTTTATCAAAAATATCAAAATCTGTTTGCAGTTTTATGAACATAAGACGTGTAAGGAATTAGTTTAAAATGCATATTGATTGATATGATAGTTTTCTTTTGGTTTTCACACCTGAAGATAATTTGATTAGTATATTTCAAATTATATGTCATGACATTTAGAACTGGAATATCTTTATAGGGATCGTAAAAAAAGATTATTAAATCTACACATAATAATATATTTACTAGTAACCCATCATGGGTATATAATGATAAAATGTTTATAAATGGAATTCAGTCATAAATGTATTTATAAAACATCTCAATAACACATAAAACCCTATAAAAACTCACCAAAAAGCGACATACGCCGCCAGAGAGAAAACACTCATCTTAAAAGAATATAAAAAATCAAAATGGCGGCAGCTGCGCGCGCGCTCAAATCCGGGCACAGTCTGGTTGCATGAACAGCTAAATTGTCGGAATGAGGGGACACAATTGGACCCAGATACAATGACCACGAATAGCGCAGTCAATTACAATTTTAAGCTAAGCAATGCTTCATTTTTCTTATGTCAAACTTATAAGATCCAAAAATGAAAACTAAATGTGGGTATAAGGGATTTTCAAAAAACTAATCATGAGTTCAGGTAGCTGGGCATCCACAGTTGGTTATAAGATACTTTTTACCCGACTACACTCAAGTAAAAAAAATAGGGTTATTACCCTTTCTCATCCGCGAACGATGTTGCGGATAGCTTCTAGTATTTTAATAAAGACCGATTATATTACCTACTAAGAGGTGCCGGCAACTTCGTTCGCGGAAAAAAAGTCATAACCTCTCTTATTTTTTATTCAGCGTAGTCGGGTAAAAAGTCCTATAACCATCTGGCGATACCCAGCTACCCGTGTACCAAAAATTTTTGAAATCCGTTTAGCCGATTTGGCGTGATGAAGCCACAACGACACATACGAGCATACAAACATACAAAAAATCAGTGATCTCCAAATAATCCGTTACAATATTTTTTTTGAAAATATCTTCAATGTACAGACATTTCATTTTTACAACTTTATAATAGTATAGATATTATATTATCTGTACTATTATAAAATCCAAATGTCTTACAGGGGGCATGAATCCAAGAGAAATCTTAATACGCGCGATCTACGAAAGAGTCAAATAATATGGACATTGATGACAGCGCCATCTCTACGTGGGAATATATTTGCGTTCTCATCTCGTCAAAACAGCTATACAAATCTTAGCTAAATTTGGTACCAGGATAGCTAAACATTCGAGGATGGCGGTGGCGTAGCTACCGAAGGGCTAGACGGGGCCGAGCACCTGGCGTTGCAACGTTGCATGCGTCTATAGGCAACGTGACTGCTTAACATCAATCAGGCCGTACGCTTGTTTGCCACCTTAGCAGTATAAAAAGACGCGGGTTATATTCTGCAGAACACTGGCCACTACTAATTCGTCGAGGCACGAACCGGTTCACACCAGTTCTAGAACCAAATTGCTCTATCAGCCCTACTACACCTTTTATAAAATCGTTTGGTGTTCTTGCAACTTTAGCCTGTGTACGATTTTGTAAAAAACCTAGGACGTTTTTTGACATTGTAACAGCCAATTCAAAGACAATGGGGGGTTTTTAGAGCTTTTAATTTAGTATTTCAGTGTTACAAAGCAGAAAAAAAACCGCGAAAAGTTGAAAAATTATATACTCAAAAAGCTTTCCGGGCCAACACAGGCGACCTTCCAACTGGTCTATCGAAACCTCGTGCTCAAGTGACGAATCTTTCCAATATTAGATATGCAACGCTTGAAGCTTCGATGATCAAACTTTGCAAGTATGTTTAGGTAGATTACCTGTTTACTTGGCTAAGTGAAAATACTATGAGATACAATTACAGTACTCATTAGATAATTATGATGCAACAATGCTAAGCAAAAACCTCTGATATTTATTTTAAAATATGTTTAACTTCTTTACTTCGGCGTTTCTGACGTGACGTAAGATCCTGGATTTTAATTCAATGCATTTATTTCAGACAGAAACTCATCATCATAGTTAGTAAACAAAAAACAAACTAAAAATTAAGCATAAAAAAACAAAAGAAGCGACGGTTCAACTGTATGGTTTTAGATTCAAGTAAATTTTATATGTATTCAAATAATAGTCACTCAAAGCACTAGAATCAGGATTCAGAAATAAAGGACTTATGCTTAGGCTTGGGGATTTTAAAACATTGTTCAAGAGTAAGAGACTTAGACCAACATCTGATCAGTTCCGAAGTTCAGAATTGAATGCATTTCGAGCGTGTGTTCGAGTGCGGAATTTGAAATAATTTTGAATTTGCTGTCAGAAGAATAATTTTAAAAAGCTGCGCATAGCCAGACAGTTTGTAAGCAACGAGTCGTAAAGCGCCTTGTGACAAACTTACAGCTACGCAAAGTTATTGTAAGAGATTAAAGATAAAATAAACTAAACGCTTATAAGAGTTACAAATTGTGTCAACTGTACAATAAACCCCGCCTAATGTAATTCATTTCGTCGCAAAATGGAGCAATACTAGCAAGTCCCAAGAGCCAATCAGATTATAAAGTTAGAGAGCTGACCATCTATCCCTCTCTAATAGTCTGCGGACCTATTTAACTAATATCCTTTATCAATACTTAAGTATAACGTAGTAAAATGATTTAACTATACATCTGATCCCTAAGACACTAACAATGACAGGAAATTTATATAACTTTGTTTTGGCGTCGCTATCACATCAAAATCATTACGCTTAAAGGTATTAGAAGTGAAACTTTTAATAAAAACCAGGCGCAGTCCGAAGAGGAGGGTCACTCCCAAAATCGTACACATGAAATTGAAAAATCTTTTAAAAAATTACACAATATACAATCACATTTTTGGCCAATAAAAATAGAACACTTCTATTTTTATTGGCCAGTTTTATAATGTGTGCAATAAAATTGTGTATTGCGCGATAAATTCTAATTAACTCAACATATTTTATTATTAGTGACCCCTTTCAAAATACCAGGCTGCGAGTGCGCCTGGTAAAGACGTAATTATGGGATCAAATGTTTTATTTTGATGTGGCCTTCGATTTCACTGACGTGTAGCTTTAAAAAAACCGGCCAAGAGCATGCCGGACCATGCTCAATGTAGGGTTCCGCAGCTGTTCATACAAAAAAATGCACTACAGATGAAAAAAATACGACATGAAAAAGTGCACTAGCAAAAGAGCGTATCTCCACGGCACTTACGTCTTTTAGCTGAGAAGCGCAGTTTTTTGGAAATAACTAAAAAACGGTACATTCGATCATGTTGAAAACAATTTTCGTTGAAAGTATTTATTACGCTTTATCTTTGTAATTTTTTTCATATTTTTCGAACATACGGTTTAGAATGTAGAGGGGTGGGGGGACACAACTTATGCAACTTGACATACGGACGGACGGACATGACGAAACTATGAGGGTTCCGTTTTTGCCATTTTGGCTACGAAACCCTAAAAAGGCAATTCCTTAGTGTCCATAACGTTTCCAAAAATCAAGAAGGTTGAACGATTTAACGTGAGACATGTTACAGCATTTGGATTAAAAGTTATCTCATTTTTAAGTCTTTCTCATTTATTCCGATTCCTGAAATGAGTGGTATTTCAAATCGATTTTATGAGCGAATAAGCCAATCTAAAAACGTAAAATTTTCTAAATTTGTGACTGATCAAAGGCTAGAACATCGACCAAATGTAAGTAAGGCTGTTGTTATCTATTTTAAACTTTATTGCACAATATAAGGGTGAGGACCAAATTTTTGGCAAGTAGTTAAGGGGCTGTGCATAAATTACAACGTCTCTTTTTGACGATTTTTGAAAATCATACAACCATCATAATTCGATGAACCTCCCCCCCACCAAATAAAATTATGTAGTTTCCAAATAATGCGTTCTTAGCAACAGTTTATAGAAACATGAATTTCATTCCTTTTTTTACTCATTGAAGCACTTTTTAAAGATGCGATAGATGATGTCATCTTGGGAATGCCCCCCCCCCCCCCCTTCCCATTTGAAATGACGTAATTTATGAATAGCCCCTAAGGCATTTCAGTATACTAATTTAAATTTTTAAAATGCCCTAACTGCTTGCCTAAAATTTGCTCCTCACCCATAAATGCAAATGGCGGACTCTACGTCAGGGTAATAAACCAGTCAAACGTAGTATCAATAAATGTAAAAAAAATATTAAATTAAGCGTCCATCGGTATTGGGACGCCTACTCATGACTCTAAAGCCACTGGTTTAGGGTGTGCATAGGCTGTCAATGATTGTTAAGTATCTAGAAAACGTACAGTGCAAGATACGCTTCAGAGCTTGCAACTAATCAACTAACTCTACCCATCGTTATATAATATACAATAGCATTCAGCTCTTTCAGATCCAAGGTTCGCTTTAAATTGTCGTATCCTTGAACTCTGGCTGGTGACACAATATTAACGATAGCCTCAAAACTAGGTATGATCCTAGGCAGTGGTGTGTATAGGGTTTTCGGCCAAGGTAGGTAGCTTCTCTGTGCCTACATGGAGCCATGGTCGTTTATTTATTTAATCTTTATTGCACAAAAGAAAACTTGTTGTACAAAAGGCGAACTTATTGCCATATGGCATTCTCTACCAGTGAACTTTAGGGCAAAGCAGAAAAATTTTTGGCGGTGCTGAGGCTTGTGTAATTACAAAAACACATATTTATATACTTAAATACATGAATAACATAAATATATATAGTACATATACAAATATATATATAATAAATAAATAAATTAATTAATATATATTCAGGAGGCAGATTGTAGAAGTGCTTTCGCGTTAAACACCTGTTAATATTATTAATATTGTTAACAATTTATTACTCGTAACAATAATGAAAATTAATTCTGTTCTAAGATGCTCAGTTAATTATCATTATGTTATATTAACAATTCAGCCATGTTGACAATAGTTATTTTTTAATTTAGGGTATTTTACGATGTTATCTGTTTAGTGTGCCAAATAAATAAAATAAAACTATTATAAAGTTGTGAAAATGAAATGTCTGTACATTGAAAATATTTTCATAAAATTGATCGTTACGGACTATTTGGAGGTCACTAAACCGAAAAATATTTTTATTGGATTTTATGTATGTTTGTATGTGTCGTTGTGGCTTCAACACGCTAAATCCGCTAAACGGATTTCAACTATTTATGATACACGGGTAGCTGGGTATCTCCTGAGGGTTATAGGATAATTTTTACCCGACTACGCTGACGAAAAAAAAGCTTTGGGCTTGAAATCACTAACTTTCATAATACTTTATTCATTAATATCCCTTATTTTCAAATTACCATGACCTCATAATACCTAAATATCAAATTGTCTCATTTTTAAAGTGAATGAAATTCATTATGACTTTGACCTAAAACGTCATACCTAAAGATTCAAATGTACAATTCCTTCAAATTCCGAATGACAGTTGGATAATAAATACAGAATATGTTGTTTTGTCATGAGTGTTTTGAAGTTTAGGCATTATGAGACTTAAGCTACTTTGAAATTCGGCCACATTAAAATTCCGGTGCTTAAAAAAAAAATTCGGCATTCTGCAATTTGGGTATTTTGAGAGCGAGAAGTTTTGAGATCTGGGAACATTGATAAACAGGTAAAATGCAATTTAGTAGTTATAAGCCCTAAGCAAAAAAAAGAAGGAGTATGACTTTTTCTCCTCCGCGAACGAAGTTGCGGGCGCCTTCTAGTAAGTAAACATATCTATTAAATATATCGTTGTCTAGTACCCATAACACAAGCCTTATTGAGCTTACCGCGGGACTAGTTCTATTTGTGCAAAATTGTCCTGTAATATTTATTTATTTATTATATTATAGTAGTGACGAGTTCGCCAGAGTTCACACTATATTGGTCGGTATGCAGATTGTCAAGACTGACTTTAGAAAACTAACCCAGGGGCGAGATCTCTAATTTTCAAAATCTGGTTGGGCCGGGCCGCGGAGCGTTTCAACCGCTACACTTTTATGTAACGAATTTTTTACATCATACGTGACGAAATTCGATATTTTTTTTTAATACAAATAGAAAATTATGCCTTGCCTACTTTATGCCCAAAACTCCGATGCGTTTGTCAATTTTATTCACCAATAATTTGTTACATAAAAGTATCGGCGGTCGAAACGCTCCACGGCCCGACCCAGATAGGTATAGGTAAAAAACTTAAGTAAGTCACCTTTTGTATGTAGTAGTGTACGAAATTGATGTGGAACTTATGTCATTTTTCTAATACGGAACGTCAAATTCACTACACGGATACGCTACTACTACATACAACAGGTGACTTACTTAAATTTTTCACGTATATATTATACTAGATTCTGCCCGCGACTTCGCCCGCCTTAAATTCGTTTATCGCGGATAAGGGTATTTTTCCGGGATAGAAAGTAGCCTATGTCCTTCCCCGGGACTAACTCTCACTATCTCTCAACTCAAACTATCTCCATACCAAATTTCATCCAAATCGGTTCAGCGGTTTTAGCGTGAAGAGGTAACAGACAGACGGACAGACAGACAGACAGACAGACTTTCGCATTTCTAAATATTAGTATGGAGATGGATGTATAATTGGTTTCTTAGAATTATTTGCTCTAACGATATACATAGATGGATTGGAAAATCGCTGTATCATCATCATTATCATCACCATCTTCAGCCGAAAGATGGCCACTACTTGATATATGTCTCCCAAAGAAATGGTTAGTAAATATATACCTCGGTTGCCCAAGTCACAAACCTTATAATATACACGAGCTACTTTTGAGACTTGAAATGAAACGGAACCAAATTAATAAATTAAATTTTATTTCTTAACTAAATACAACCAAATGTGGACATAATTTTCACATCTGGCTCAACAAATCCAGTAAAAACTTCAAAATGATGGTTCAGTGACGTCACAGTTTGGAGTTTGACGCGCGACTTCAACGCTCCACACTCATCATTTTCTAAGCAGAAGAAAACTCTTTTCACTCGAGCATGTATCAACGCCATGGCACACATCAAACAAGGTTCTTTAATCAGATAAACATAGTAGCCAGTACACAGATAAGCACCACGTTCGTTTGAATTTTTCGCTCCAAAACTAACCCCAGCATAGCACTTTTTTTTCAAAAATTCCGCCAATTTTTCGTCTATGCCGCGCAGCCTGACAGCTCCTTCGCTCGCGCCCCAGGCGCCGCCATTTTGTGTTTTCGCTACGTTGTCTATTGCCATCATGGCGGCGTGTTTGACAGGATGCTGTATTCTGTCGTCGCAGGATACCGCCACAACCGAGTTACAATTAGGATCCACAACCACCGCGGCGTTAAAACAAGACATATTTACGTCTCCTATATACCATTTAGCTACTTCGAATGCAATAGTCATAAACTTCGTATGAAACTCGTTTTCAGTCGAACTAAAAACAGTACCATTCACTAGTTTTTCCAGATATTTGTTTGGATGGAAATTGCACGACCATAATTTGCTGCAATCTTTGAAATGGCTTATCAAGATCGGTGGAGTCAGCGGCACATCCACTTCTTTAAAATACTCAAACATGTCCTTTAATTCTTCGACGTTACTTTCTATGTACTCTTGTATTGATGACATACCGTTTAGAAAATGTACTGGGCATAGGACTATATCTCTCTTTCTCACTCTTTTTAGATGGGCTAGTTCTTTTAAAGGAATTCTTTCATTAAGTACTGCCATTGCTTTGGATATGTCTTTTAAATCCCTTATATGCCCAATATACGCCTTTAGCAAAGGGGTAGGTTGAAACAGATCATCTTGTAAGACTGCTACAAGACTGGTATTTCTCTGTCTCACTTTTTCTATATAATTGTCTATGGTATTGGCCATAGAGCATTCCGTTTTCACTTTTTTTGCCGGCGGTTCTGTGAGAGTTTGTTCCATTCTGATCCTCCCGGATGGTTGTTGAGATGCTGAAAATAAAGAAATTTTCCACTATTGGATTACCCACTTTTATATCACTTTTAGTTTAAGCACATGAGGTCACATCACGTTAAATCGATAAAAAAACCGTTCATTAATAAAACACATCGTTCGTAATAAATTATATAAGGTAGAAGAAACTGCCAGAATTCCTTAATTTTTAAAATAGAGACAAATGCGTCAGGTAAAACGGTTTTACTGCATGAAGAGAGACCGCGGTGCCTTGGGTTGTCAGCGCGGGAATGATTCCATACCTACAAGTTGTCTATTGCCAAATAATTCCCGCACCAAAAACCCCGAGATATGGTTGGCAGTTTAAGAATGTAGTAAGAATCTAAGCATTTCCTAGGTTCATAGGACTTTATAAGACTGTATTGAAGAATTTTGACAGTTTTTTTCATCATTTTTCGGACTAGTTATTTTGCGGCCTGACCGTAAATGCTTATGAATAAAAGAACCAGAATTGGATAGGAAGCTGTGTGTAACCGCTCTTACAAGCGGTGCATAAGGAAAATCTAACAGTTATTAATATGGGACTATGTGTACATGTTTGTCCATTGTATTCATTACTCAGGCCACGAGTAGATATATATGACGTCGATACTCCGTAATAACGACATACACGAGAGTAAATACCTATCTATCTATAGTTTCTATACTATTACGACGTTATAAAAATGAAATGTATTGTACATTGAATATATTTTAATAAATAATAATAAATATCAGGGACAATCTTACACAAATCGACCTAGTCCCAAGCTAAGCAAAGCTTGTACTTTGGGTACTAGGCGACGGTATACATAATATATAGATAAATTATAATACTTATTGAGCTTGCCTTAGGACTATAGAAGGGCCATTAGCAACTGTCGATCGGAGCAATATATCATTTTTATCATACTCTCTCGCTCGCACTCGGGGGCTTATGGCGAGCGTAAGTGATGCGTGTAGCAGCGTTGTGCTGCTTTCGCGACAGCGGGTTTTATTCAGACAGTTGCTAATGGCCCTACTATAGTTTGATTTGTGTATAAATTGTCCAGTGATATTTATTCATTAATACTTAAATAATTACATAAAAGAAAAGACATCCAAGACACAGGAACAAACATATGTGCTCATCATACGAACACTTGCCGGGTTTCGATTCGAACTAACCGGGCGTGCAACTCCGAAAAACGAAATTCGAACATTTCGTTGTCATATGCTATTCCCATCTCTTTCACTCTTTATTGGAGTGACAGAGACGGGTATACCGCTTGACAACAAAATTTTCGAATTTCGTTTTTGGGAGTTACGCTCCGGAACCGCTAACATCGGAGGCCGTTTTGCAACTAACTGCGCCAAACGTGTCGTCTTTATTTTATGAATGAGTCTGTCAAAAAAAAAAAATATTTTTGTGACATGCTTCAATAGCCGACTGTACTTTCTTTTGAACATCCGTGAACTTACTCACCGAGACGATTCTAAAGAGCCCAAACTCGGTAGGATTGAGTTATTTTATTATAGAGGACCACCTTCCGGCTCCAACATCAGATCAGCTCGATGGTGTCATAATATTATATTGTCACCCAAGTAACATAAATAATAAGTATGCCAAATTTTAGCGGGAAGTGGGTCAAATGTATCACCCACACCTAATAACATACTCGTACTAACACGCCAAGTTAAATAAGAGATTCTAATAAAAATGAAGTGTATGTTAAAGATATTCTATTAAAAACAATTGAAATGGGCTATTCCGGTCACTGAATTTTTTTTTTTTTTTTGGATGTCTTAAATGTTTGTGTCTATGTCTTTGTCCCATCACCATGCGTAAACGACTGGAGAGGAGAGATATCAACTATTTTGGTTTCACGGGTAGCTGGCCATCCAGTGGATGTGGTCCATATAGGCACAAAGGCACTGCCTATCCTGAACGACCATGGTTCCATACAGACACAGAGACTGCCGACCCTGAAGCCCTGAACGACCATGGCTCCATATAGGCTCAGAAAACGCCCTAACTTGGCCAAAAACACTACCCAAAAGTTGTCTGGAGGAGAACACTCTTTTTTTATGAAATAGGAGGCAAACGAGCAGAAGGGTCGCCTGATGGTAAGCGATCACCGTCGTCCATAGACACTGTGGGAGTACGATCGTACGATGATTTTCTTGAATGCTTGAAGGTCCGAGGTCAAGGCATCGGTCCGGAAATACTGCCGGCGGCTATTTATTCCACAGTTCCGTCGTGCGAGGCAGGACATTACTAGAAAAACGCACAGTACTGCCAACCGTCTAAGTGGTGAGGGTGGAAATATTGTCGCGTAGGACGATGGCGGAGGGATACAGCTGGGATTGGCATCAAGCAATAAGTACTTGCATTGTCTACCTCTTGCATTAGAGGTTGCACATGTTATACTAGCTACAGTTATTACTTTCCATCAGGTGGGCTGCACGCTTGTTTGTCACTTGTCGATATAAAAAAAGTTAACGTTTCGGCCCGCACGTACGGGCCATGGCCGTGGGTATACTGCCGGTGCCGAGCCAAATGTTGACAGAGATAAATAAATAAATAAATAATAAATAAATATTACGGGACAATTTACACAAATCGCTCTAGTCCCATGGTAAGCTCAATAAGGCTTGTGTTATGGGTACTAGATGACGATATATTTAATAGATATATTACTTATATACATAGAAAAACATCCAAGACTCAGGAACAAATGTTTATGCTCATCACACAAATATTTGCCCTTACCGGGATTTGAACCCAGGACCTCAGCTTCGCAGGCAACGTTACTCCCACTGAGCCAAACCGGTCGTCAAATATATAGAGATAACTTAGTAAACAACATTTTATAATTATTTTGGTACTCAATATCATATACATACTATCCATACTATACTATATATACTAATATACTAATATTATAAATGCGAAAGTAGGTCTTTCTGTCTGTCTGTCTCTTTACCTCTTCACGCTTAAACCGCTGAACCGATTTGGATGAAATTTGGTATGGAGATACCAAGTTAGATTTGAGACCTGGGGAAGGACATAGGCTACTTTAATCCTATTAAATGTCTGTGCATTGAAGATATAAAAAAAAATATTGTAATGGACTATTTGGACGTCACCAAATCGAAAAAAAATTTTTTGTATGTTTGTATGTGTTGTTGTGGCTTCAACACGCCAAATCGGCTAAACAGATTACAACTATTTTTGGTACATGGGTAGCTGGCCATCCACAGACGGTTACAGTATACTTTTTCATCCGACTATGCTGTCAAAAAGAGGGTTTTTGACTTTTGTGTGACGCTCCTGACTAAATGACCCAACCTATGTGATTTTATTGTTTACATTCTTTATAATACCTAAACCAAATTGTAATATTCGTAATCTAATTTAAATGAAACAAACATCATAACCCCTTTATCTGACAAACAGGAATAAATGTGTCAACTTGTTGAGACACTCATAGTTACACAAGATTTTTAAATAGATAAGCAAAAACAAATATTCTAGTTCTTCATCAGGTAAAATCTGTTGAATGAAATCGATGGATAGATATATCATTCTGTTTCTCACCACCAACTCAACTAAAATTGTTGTCTTCCAAACATTCCGCTACCCAAAGGTTGTCTGGAAGGGATCGCTATTTAGCGATAATACCGCCTGTTTGGCTTTGCTAATTCTAATGTTACTGTCATGTTCTATGTATCTGAGGTGTGCAATAAAGTGTATTTGTATTGTATGCTGCCATCCTTTGTCTAAAATCAATGTAATTTCTATAGACTTCATTTTTGATTATAGACAGGATGGTAGTATTATAAAATTCTAAGATCAATCTTTCATGTTGCATACGTCATGTTTACATGAAAATCATAGTGTGATGTAGGAATTCCTTATTGAACACTAGTTAATATTTTCTTGTTTCCGCGATTACTACTAATTAAAATAAAACAATTTAACGGATTATATCGGTTATATTATCTCATTTGAGTTCCTGACGTTTCAGAGGCATTTCAGCTTTCCATGGTCACGGGTTGACTGAGAAAAAATATCACTTTTGGCAACTTTTGACAATACATTTGTATTAGCAACATCCTTTATGGTAAAATTGGTTGCCAGTCTTAGTTTCACCGAAGATATATTATGGACACTTGTTACTTTAAGAAACATGTCTATTATTTATCAATTAACATGTAGCTTGTATCCATTTTTGTTCTAGGATCTACATTTATGGAAATTTCAATATGTGTTTTGTTCTTGCATGTATACAATCAAAACTAATTGCTAGTGTAATCATACAACAAATATTATTTTCCACACTGATTAGAAATTCATATAACTTAATAAGTACGTAGTTTCTAATCTAAGTAATTAAATAAATGCTTAAGTCAAGTTCAAAAGTCCGACAAGCTTGAACTAATAGAGTTGACATCAAACGGCAGCGAATACTTCAAATCTTGAAATCCGGAATAGATTCTTATTAGAACAACTGTACGATATCGCACCATTAGGCCCAAGCGTGTTAATATACAAAATTATAGGCGTATCGTGAATTAAAATTCCTAATTTGTCTCACTAAACAATGCAGTATGAAAATAATAAAATTAAAGGAAAATTTACCTTGATTTAGATCCAGATGACGTACTTGTGCTCGATTTCTTGTACAATTGACGGCAATACGTTACTATCACTACATGTAAACATTTAGAAATTAAGTTTCGTGTAAAACCATGTAAACTAATAGTTTATGGATAAAAATAATTCCACACACGATATACGACAGCAATCAGTCAGCCATTGACGCCACAGATAACGCATAAGATTTGACTGACAGTTCACGCCTCGGTCTCCATCCTAATTAACCTTCATGCGCTATGCTATTTTAAATAACGCTTTACTATCTAACAAATAAGACATTTTTTGCTTTGACAGATGTATCAACTTAGACGAAACTTTATATGAATAAATGAAACATTTTTAGGTTTTAAACACTAAAATGCTTACGGTATGATCAGAGATAGTATGAGTGCAAGCTTAGGCTTATCACAATATAAAAAACGTCTCTCGCATTTGAATGATACCATTATAAATATTTTTCCCAATAATTCTGGTAATATATTAAATTTTAATATATATAACCTTTTTGTATAAATTAAAGACTTCGATTGGGTAATATTTTTAACGTTATATTACCTAGCTAGATAATCATATGTATAACAATGATATGACTGTTCTATTTAGAATTGTTATACACTTATCCTTGCAAGTTAAATGTAAGATTAACTACCCATTACGAACTTGGCAAGATATACAAACTCCCTCAAGCAATTAGTAAAGTTATACATCTGCCCAATCCCACGGCTTTATACACAATAATTATGAAAATCGTACCAAAATATAGTAAAGTCTTAATAAATAATAATTGTCAATTGTTTTCTTTGTCCCTTTACCGTCATAAAATTTTGTGGAATAAAATATGCAATATAGATATTTTTTAAATGTTTTTATTTGCCATTTAGATTTAATACATTTCTTAAGTTAGTAAAATGATGTTAATAATAATAAACAATTGGTATGTAGGTATTTGATTTAGGCATCTATTGTCAAAAGCCAACATTGTAAAATTTAATCGTTTGAAGTGTAAGATAGAAATATATGTTTATTTTATTTTTGAGGTGTACTATTAAAAGTCAATTATAAACAAAGTGATACAGATCCAAAGGCAATATTTATTGACCATAAAACTTATTGTTAGATATGTAGCAAAAAAATAAGTATTTCCTTTCTTAGGGACGTGCGAACATCTCGAAAATGTTTTGAAGGTGTAATAGTTAAATAGGTATAATGCAAGTTTGTGTATAATTTAATGTTAATATAAAACATTTGCACATTTACTAGTGTACAAATGTACACGAGAAATTTTTATAGTAGTTACAAATTATAGTTTTTCAAGACATTTTAATTATTTTCCAAAGCTTGATACCACGCCTGACAGGTTTCGGAGGCAATCTCACAGAGAACGGACAAAGCTCTGCCAGTCGAGTCGTATTCTGAAAACATGACATAAATTTTGATCACTAGGTACACGGTGCCCGCGAGTAATGGGAAAGATTTTAACCATGCATTCCTTAGGTCATTAGGAGCAAAAAATGTTATATGAATCCCAGGCAAATCTGGATTAGGTTTTGAAGATATTGTTAAGAGCGTGAGGTATAGGATAGAGTTAAAACACCTTGACAGTTCCACGTTAGTTTATTTGCGACTTACAGTAGCAGGGATTCACTGTTAAACACGTCTCGGTACCGATACTAGACTTCGCACCGTGTATAGCACACACTGAGTCACTGACACTGAACACTTTCTAATTCCCTTCCACTACTTCACTTTTAACTTCCTCTTCTTTCCACTTGTTTCTCCTTAGTTTGCCACTTTACGACTGCCGTATGCTCCACCGTCGTCGTCTCTTACATCCGTGAATTTCGCTCGTCTTTTGTCACTTTTTATCGTCATATTTTCGTTATTCTGCTGTTTTGAATAGCGTCGTCTTTCTAGTAAATTGGTCTGTGTCGAAGGTTCTAGCATATTCGAATCCCATTCATTTGTCCTTTAAACTTCTATGGCATGGAATGTTCTTTTCTTCAAACTTTGTAGAAACTTTAGTCTTACTTACTAAAATCTAAACATCCGAAGAAAACTTGCAAAAAGCTCGCCCATGCTGGGAATAGAACCGTCGACCTCACGATCACTAAGCCACTGTCTTACGACAGGGCCATTCAGTTCTTAATTTGGTTTGCGAAAAACTGATACACATTTATTAAACACTGCTCGATGATTGATGACGCTATGGTATTCGCAACAATATTATAAATTTTCAAGTAAACAATTTATTGTGATTACTAAAGTACATTAAGCTCTTTTGATCGCGACGTTGCCTCATATGTGGACAAGTTTTGTGTCGCTATTGACAGAAATCAAAGTGACAGCTAGTACTCACTAAAATAATCCTTTTTTGGAAAAGGAATCGTTCCCATTTTATTAAAAGGGATAATTATCATAGCGAAGCAAAATTTATAAAATTTTTATACACAAAAATTGACTAAACTAGATTTTTTGTGCTGAATTTGGTTTGGTTCAAATAATATTTTTTACTCTTAATGGTCTTAGGAATGCGTAGTTAAAATCTTGGCCATTCCTCGCCGGCACCGTGTATATTGATAGTATTTTAAAACGTCGTTGTAACGTAACTATGATGTCTGTTGAAAAGTCTGACAGGGCTTTCATATACAGGGTGGAATATATAAATAAATCAGTATAGGCCAAGCCACACCGGATGCGTGTGCGTGGCTATGTACTATGACATTTCATACGATACAACGCGCACGCCACGCACACAAGCACGTGCACGTGCTGCGCACGCATCCGGTGTGTTTCGGCCTTAAGGGCTGTTACTACAACTTCTTTCGCTACGCGAAAGGGAAAAAATGATTGTTTTCTAGTAGCTCTTGTAACACTCATTACTTTTTTTATGTAGTTACAGGTTGCCGAAACTGTTGAAACATCAAGGACTGATAAAAGTTTGGGTCTGAGTCGCCTCTCAGCCGTATTTTAGTCATCATCTAATTTTAAATAAATTTCATTAAATGTAAGATTTAATTTACATATAATGAAATTTATTCAAAATTACTTCTTGAAAATAACTGAGAGATGAGGTCACACGCAGCGAGAGAAGAGTAGTTGGTAAAATCCAAATGAGATGACCGAAAATATCGTGAGACCCTGACTGTATTCAACTTATGTTGCTAATTACTGTAACTAACAAATAAAAACAGAACTTACCAACATTACCCCTCTTTCCAAAAATGGAGCCGTTAAAAGGAGGTTTCTTGTAAGCCCCTTCAGTGTAATGAAGAGTGCACATGACGACAATCAAGAAGCAGAGGGTGATGAAGGCGTGCATCTTTCTGAAATAATAAGTCCATAAATCTTTAAAGCATGTATATCCGCGCATTTAAAAAAATCGCTATTGTAAATTTGATTTGAGAAGCTAGTTGTAGCTTATTTTTACGGTAAAAAAAGGTTTCTCGTGGTTTGTGTTCCTTTGTCTGTCCGTTTGTCACATTAGGTACTACGCATATCTCATGGTTAACCCAAGTGTACTGCAAATGAAAAAAAAATATATATCAAATATCAAAACCTAGCTATTAGGTCAAATAGGGTAACATATGACAGGGCTTAATTTTGCCATTCTGAAACATATTTTTTTACTGTGGTTAAATTTCGATTTAAGAACGAAAATGTGGAAGAAACACCAGTCCCCCTCCCCCTTTTATCTTAGAATTTTATGACGTATTATATAAATTAACATTAATTTTACAAGAAAATTATTTTTATCTTTTAAAATTATTTTCGAATAACCGGGTTACATTAATATTGCACCACATTTGTATGCGACACCATGTAACTGGTCAGTGAGGTGGGTATAAATGAAATTTGTAAGGCAACCCCGGTGCGAGGGTCCGACGACGATGGCGTGATGTGAAATACTTATTGAGCTCTAGAAAAAGAATTGCTAAGCGGGTAAAAACTAAAGTGTGTTTGTCTATTAAACAAACATTCAAGGGTAAAATTAAAACAAAAATGTAATCCTGATAATTTTGAATTTGTTATGACAAGTACATTTTTAATAAAAAAAATGACTAGGTTTTTCCCTGTGAGCCTAAAAATGAAAGCTACGTCATTTAACGTCGCGCTGTTGCGTGAAAGAAGAACTATCTAATAAAACAGCAATCCAATAAACACACCGTCTCTTTAATAGGTAAGATGAGGATGGATTACGATTGTGCGATTTTAAAAACCTTCTAAAGTTTTTATTAAAGTACTTACAAAGATTTGCTATAATTGTTATTTTCTGAAAAGATATCTTTAACTTCAAAGGTTCAGTAGTAGACTGATATAAGATACTGCTGTGCTCCTAGTTTTATACTGCAGCAGAACCGAGTTTTCCCCGTATTATTAACTAATTGTGTCATATTCCCTCATAATCCGATCATGGGTGGAGATTGGATGTCTACACCTAGGCAAAGCAATATGATATTGCCATGCAAAGATACACCCTAAGACTATGCCATTAGGTAGTTTTTATGCTTGGCCACGCACTGGTAAATAATCAATGTAAAATTGGATTACAATGCAATATCTTGTAGTAAACTGAATTTACGTTGCAAACTTTTTAAACTAAAAAGCTAAAAATACACTGGTTGAAAAGTTTGTTAAGTTATCATTGGCCATCTAGTGAGGTTATGTTTTTCTTTCTTGCAAAAAGAAGACGCCTCATCAGTCCGTTAGCCACTTATTAATAAAAACAATAAGTGTGAAAATGTGTAGTGGTGGAATCTCAACTCAGAGTACCTACCTTAATTGATATGAGGGTAGCTCCCATGAGATAGATTTAATTTTAGAGAAAAAATATTTTTCAAAAAATTGGGAAAATTCAATTTTTTACTCGTAATCACACCCCACCAAAAAAGTAAACAAATCTGGCTAGAGTCTGTTAAATATTATGGTTATTTTTAAAATTTTATCATTGGCTGAAATCAATGTCATGGTCTTTATTATCACGATTAATATTATAAACTTTTAAACAAAAAAATAAAACCGACTCCAAAAAAACTAAAAAGTAAAAAATAACGCCATAATTCAGTTTCTTCAAATAACTTACAAGTAACCGTTTGTATACTCAATCTATACAGTATATACAATTAATCTTATTTTGGCGTCGGTGCCATATAAAGAATGTGTAAAATATTAAAAATTGTCGATTTTAGTAAGTTGTGACACGATGGCACCGACTCCAAAATAACATTAATTGTATACGAGTATACTGTACACTGTACTGACTTCCAAAAAAAGGAGGAGGTTCTCAATTCGACGGAATGTTTTTTTTATTTTTTATGGATGTTCACCGATTACTCAAAGATCTATACAGTATATACAATTAATGTTATTTTGGAGTCGGTGCCATCGTGTCACAACTTACTAAAATCGACAATTTTTAATATTTTACACATTCTTTATATGGCACCGACGCCAAAATAAGATTAATTGTATATACTGTATAGATTGAGTATACAAACGGTTACTTGTGAGTAATTTAAAGAAACTGAATTATGGCGTTATTTTTTACTTTTTAGTTTTTTTTGGAGTCGGTTTTATTTTTTTGTTTAAAAGTTTATTTATTATACACTTTTTAGTTAATCGTTACTTAAAAGTGTATCTCGTGACGATTCGAACAAGCCCAAACGCGGCTAGGATACATTATTTTATTACATAGATATATCCGGAAGGTAGGCACCAGTGCCTACCTTCCGGCTCCATCATCAAATCAATTCGATGGTACCATTCTCATCAGGAACATTTCAATTTGTGACTATGAAGTTGCTTAGCTAAATTAATCAAGATATTTTGTCGCCACCCGTAAATCATTTATCATTGAGGAGTTCCGATGGCATTCTGTGGTCTTCTGCATCAGTTCCACTTCACCAATTTACACTTTCTGAATGCAAATGCTTATTATGTTTCTTATAATACCAAAATCGCTATATGTATGCCTACAATATTTGAGGAGTTCTTTCAATTCCTCATGGATTCCATCATCAGATCTTCACCAAAATTAAATGGGACCAACTAGAAAGTACCTTCTATAAAACAAAAAAAAATTGAAATCGGTCAAATAGTCTTTGAGTAATCGGTGAACATCCATAAAAAATAAAAAAAACATTCCGTCGAATTGAGAACCTCCTCCTTTTTTTGGAAGTCGGTTAAAAATACCGTAATTCCGCTAAATTAGTTTCCGTACATCGTCTTTTGTATTATAATTTCTTTAAATAAAAAAATATAGGTGTAGTCTAGTAAATAAATATATAAATTAAATAAATATTACGGGACAATTTTACACAAATCGCTCTAGTCCCATTATGGTAAGCTCAATAAGGCTTGTGTTATGGATAGTAGGAGTCTAAAGCTGCTTCCTCACTTGAAGCCTGTAATACATATAACGGTTATACACATTATCATCTATGATGTAACGTTTCAGATTCGATTTTGAGAATACGTTACAGTCAATTACAGTACAGATGTTTCGTATATTCACGGAAACGTACGATACGAACGTGTGTTGCTATTTCAGTCGGTCACTAGTACAAAAAGTACTGAGGTTGACTGAAGTAACATGGCAAATACGGACGTTTCCGAGAAAATACGAAGGAAAATCATTTTGCACTACGTCAGTACTGCCTTCCTGACTTGTCGAGCATTCTCCTCCCTCACTTATGTAATGCTCGACTCTGTAACTTTACTTTAGAGGCTAATGCTGCAATGGGAGCTCCTTTAAGGCGATTAAAAGAAATGCAGAATTTACGACATCATGCCAATGACACAGTGGCGGGCTGTCCATATAGGTACAAAGGCACTGCCCCCCCTGAACGGCCATGGCTCCATACACGCACCGAGAAACTGCCTACCCTGAAGCTCTGAACGGCCATAGCTCCATATAAGCCCAGAGAAACTGCCTACCCTGAACGACCATGACTCCATTTACGCACAGAGAAACTGCCTACCCTGAAGCCTTGAACGACCATAGCTCCATATAGGCAAAGAAACTGCCTACCCTGAAGCCCAGAACGACCATAGCTCCATATAGGCAGAGAAACTGCCTACTTTGGCAAAAACCTTGTGCACGCCACTGTGACATAACGCAATGATGTACAGTCAGCGTCAAATAGTCTGTAGCATCCAAAGCGCCAAATGTATCGTCATCGTCACACATCTTTATGCCTATAGTAATAAAGATGTGTTGCGATATCTTTGGTGCTTTGGATGCTACAGAGTGTTTGACGCTGACTGTACAGGGTCCTGTGTGCCTAACTTGAGCTGAGTTTACGATCGGCGCTAGCGAGTATCTCGTATCGAGAGTCAGTGCACCTCTCTCACACCCGCTAATAGTGCGAAAGAGATAGACCGTCATTGAGCGCTCGATACTCGCTCGTGCCGAACTCATGGTAGGCGCACTGTTCAGCTTAGTAACAGGGAACAGTTTTTTTTTAAGTACAAAGTACACACAAAGAAAGATTAAATGAAGATCATCCTCTTTGCTGAATTCGAGTACTGCTCGAGTACGCATTTGCTTATGATTACGTCCACGGATTGGACCGAAACATGTCGAGCAGTGCTAGATTTAAAGCGCGGGCAGTAAAAAAGAAAGCCCTCTATCGAATACTTACAACACTCGCCTGCGGCTTGGATCACAAATACCTGCGATTTCGGGCTTTCTTTCAGCCTTGATAAGTAATGTACGAAACTTTTGTTTCCTTGTTCCGGGTTCACTTCACGTACAAAATTGCCAAAATTCGCAATAAAACTTATTTATTCCAAAATGGGCGGTAGTTTGACATAAATACTACGTGCGGGGAGTGCAAAAGCTTACATCGACTGACTTTTAATTTGCTGCTGGACGGTAAAATAACGGCTTACCGCCGACCAGTGGCGTATTTACCCTGGGGCCGAGGGGGGGGGCATGGCTCGGGCGTCAAACAGCAGGGGGCGGCATAACAACCCTCGGTGCGCGAGTCCAAATCACATTTGGCCGATTTTTTCCTTAACTTCTGGGGCGGCGAAACTTATTGGCCCAGGGTGGGCCCAGGGCGCCAAATTTCAAAATACGCCCCTGCCTGCGACCTAGCTCACCCCGCGCGCTTTGACAAATATTATACAAAACCTAGTAGGGCCACGAGGAAATTATATTCTTCTTGCCCCTACCGGCAGTGAGACGGTGGGACTACAAGGAAATGAGGTGTGTATCTGTCTGTGTGTCTGTGTATGTATCGGCATCGTAGCTCCTAAACCGATTTTGATTAAGTTTTTTCTGTGGAAAAGGTGACTTCATTAAAAGTATTTTTAGCTGCTGTTAAAACTGCTGCTGCTAATTTTTAGCTATTTCTATAAGTATATGTCGGGGATTTTTAATGAAGTTCATCTATTATCAGGGGGCACGGCAGTGGCCCCGCCACGTCGAGCGCGAAGCAAACACTGCCGTACCATCCTTTACTGGAACCATTTCGTCGCATTTTCAGGCCCCTATTTGAGAACTTCTGGATAAGACCAGAACGCAGAAATTTTTGTCATCCAGTAAGCTATAATCACATACTTAAAATCCAAAATTTCAAGTCTGTAGGTCATTTAGTTTCGAAGTTAAGCGAAAGCAAAGTTTCGCATTTATGACACTCACTCACTCATGATCATCAGAATAGAACTAGTACTTCCCATTAACTCAAAGAGCTGAAATTTGGTGCAGAGTTAGGGTTTAATGGCCACATAAAGGGAAAACTATAAAACTAGGATAATCGAAGATCTGGAGTACCTGAGGGCCTACTACGAAACCCAAAAAACGAAGTTCGTAACGTGCTGTCCCTCTCGCTCTCATGTTATACTGTATTTGACTGAGCGGGATGGCGCCATACGAACTTCGTTTTTCGAATTTCGGAGTAGCCCCTCTGGTAACCCTGATTAGAAAACACAAGAGCCCAACCAAACTATTAGAGATCGACATACCGCCTTTACAAAAAATATTCAACTTGGTGGGCCGCTTCATTTGATGTCAAAAATCGAAGGTCTATGTTCACGTTTCTACAAAAAGAAGTGAAATCCCACCAAAACATTTTGTAAAAAACTAGCCAAGTCTCTAGGAGCTGCTTATTTATCTCTAAAAAGTAATGAAATCTAGAGAAAGCCGTGCCAAGTCTAAGGTTCTTTACTGCGATTTTTTTATAATTCTAGTTAATGTTGTGTGACTTGGCCGTTGAAGGGAACTCAAGGGTACAAAACCAAAAAATCGCAGTAAAGAACCTTAGACTTGGCACGGCTTTGTCTAGATTTCATTCCTTTTTAGAGATACACAAGCAGCTCCATATGTTTTTGGTGGGATTTATTATTTTACGTCTTTAATAGAACGAGCAACATGTCACTTTTGGCGTCCCCCAAGGGAGCGTACTTGGCCCCACGCTGTTCCTAATATATATTAATGAACTCCTCAGTCTCCCCTCTCACGATGGATGTGTGTTTTCTTACGCAGATGATACTGCGGTGATCTTTGAAGGTGACTCCTGGGAAGGGGTGTATCATAAGGCTGAAACAGGATTAAATAAAATCGCCTCGTGGCTAAATCAGAACCTCCTTACCCTTAATGCCGACAAGACCAAACATATCTGCTTCTCTAAGTATGGAAACACACAGTCATCTGAGCATCTAGAATTAAAACTACACAACTGCAATCCAAACACTATACACTGTAATTCTACCATTATTGAAAAAGTCCCATCTATAAAATACCTTGGCATTGTACTTGACCATAGATTGTCCTGGCATGATCATATAGAGCACCTAAATGGGCGCATTAGGAAATTAATGTGGATCTTTAAAATTTTAAAACATGTGGCATCATACAAACTCTTAAAACAAGTTTATATTACTCTTGCACAATCAATAATGACTTATTGTATACCTGTCTGGGGTGGTGCAAATAAAACTAAATTCCTTGAAGTAGAGCGGGCGCAAAGGTGTCTACTTAAGGTAACCTTCAACAAACCCTTTAGATATCCCACAACAGACCTTTACAGAGACTGCGAACTCCTTTCAATGCGTAAGTTGTATATTGTACTCAGCGTGACTAAACTTCATAAATCTCTAAGCTATGTGCCGCAGACTGTTATGCGCAGACGAAAAGCCAAAGTAGCCCCTATCCCTTTTACTAAATCTAGTTTCGCCATGAAACAGTTCGCGGCACAAGCTGCCTACCTATATAACTATATTGATGTCCATCTTGATATTTACCCAATGCAACTTCACAATTGTAAAAAGGCAGTTAGCTTGTGGATCATGAATTTAAATTACGAGGAAACTGAGGCACTCCTAAAACATCTCTCGTAAACAATGTATATATATATAAATATAACATATGTAATGTAATGAATTTAAAATATATTAACATAATCAAACTGTCTAAATGTAAAAATAAAAACAAGCACTCACTCATGCACATTCACACACTCTTGTACACACATTCTAGTTAAGTAGATATAGTAGGTAATTAGCACCTAAGTAATTTTGTATTTATTTGGTTTATTGTAAATCTCCGAGTGATGGAAGAGCGGGTCGTTCCGACACAAGCAAACTGTGCTTAAAGGAATGTCCCAACACTTCATATTGTAACACAAACTTTTAAACTGAATAAATATTTTTGATTTTTGATTGATTTTTTGATTTTTGATATCTTCATCTTCCCAGCGTTTTCCCGGTTGATCCGCTTTCCGGCATTTTTTTTTCCCAATATCATGGTTTTCTACTTCTTTATTAGGCCGTTTGGCATGCATGTCATCCTTGGCGTCAAGCAAGGACCATTAAAATAAAAGGATTGACAATCTCTCCATACAAAAAGCCGTTCCCCGATATGTACAACGCGATCTATGAATAATACATTTATAATTTTTACCTTTACAAGCGTGACACAGTATTTAAATGTTACAATTTGTTTATTTTCCGCTGTATACGAACTGACTGTTACTATATTCATTATATTATAATTGTACATATGTAGTATAAATGTTAAGTTTTAAAGCGCCATCTAGTTTTTGCCAGAATATTTCGTTGCGATCGGAGCACGATCCGAAGTATGGTAATTTTCAGTCCTCTTGTTTAATGGTCCTTGGCGTCAAGCCAAATTTCTCGTGTCTGCCCGCTTCTACCAGGATCCAGGAGGCCGCATGGGCATACATTTGTTTCCTATGTAACTTACTGGTTCCCGTAAAACATGCCCGTACCAACGTAGGTGACTCTCTTGTAGTTCGTATGTTATATCACGGATGTGAAGACTGCCTCAACGGCCTGCGCGCGGTGAACAACTGCCGAGCTGATTGATGTCTTTTGTCCCGTTTAGTTGAAAGTGTCCTGAACCATGCTTCATCAAAGATTTTACGCCCATCGAAAGAAGGATAATAATAAATTGTATTGAGTGGCAAACGGGTAGACGAGCCACCTGATGGAAAGTAGTCATCGTCGCCCATGGATATGTGCAACACCGGAGGAATTGCCCATCCTTTGCCAACCTTTAACAGGGGTTAACTCGCTTCTTAAAGAATCCCATGTTATAGCGCTCTGGAAACACCTTCAGGGGGAATCATATTCGTGATCATCACTAAAATATTTGCCCTTGCCGGGATGCGAACCCTGAACAGTTACATTCGTAGACAGTTTCGCTACCCTTACTTATCCGTAGTCACACCAGATTATCACACCAGTGTGACAAACAGGAATTTCAGGAACGACTAGACTATAACGGTGATGTCAAATATCATCTTGACGATAACGATACTAAGGATTTCCCGCTAAATTTGAATCTGAAATACCAGTAATGTTATGGAACTGTCCACTGTTTATGAGCATGTCAGTCTTAATTTGCCTTAAAATTAAACCATACTGCAAAGATACTCAGTCTTTATCAAGCCATTAAAAGCAGCAAACTTCATACGTAAACGGATTAGTGGGAAACTACATTAAGAGCTTCGTAATAGCCCTTGGACATCCAGGCAATATGCACTAACTAACTAAGTTATAATCCCTGAAGATTCCTCTATAAGTGTCAATATGCGGTCAGCGAGCGTTAATCCAATAATTGATCGAGCGGTCGCCATGTTGAGGCCTCGTCCTATATAATAACGGGGAACTTTAGTCCAGGCATCAGTTGACGTTTGTCGCTTCAAGTGTTACCAGCGAGAAAAATAAATTGTGAACACAAGGTGGGTTGAAAATCCATACTTAATATTATAAATGCGAAAGTGTGTCTGTCTGTCTGTGTGTCTGTCTGTTACCTCTTCACGCTTAAACCGCTAAACCGATTTGGATGAAATTTGGTATGGAGATAGTTTGAGTCCCGGGGAAGGACATAGGCTACTTTTTATCCCGGAAAAATGCCCTTATCCGCGATAAACGAATTTAAGGCGGACGAAGTCGCGGGCAGAAGCTAGTTTTTATATGTATTTACTTTACAGTTTGCCTCATACCGAAAGGCACAAGTAACAAATGTCTGGTATTTGTTACCTTATTAAAGAAGTATTTGAGGCGTACTTACCATCCGTTTATTCTGTAATCAATCACTGATCAGCTTTCGGTTAAAAAAACTTGGTACCTACCTAATTTTGTAACTGCACATTCCACAAAATTTAAAGCGAAATTTAAAAGAATATTTGTGAAAAACAGTCTATTAGTATTAGTGTGCGTTGTTTGACACAGAGATTTTTAAATTGTTATTTAAATAAATCTGCATAAAATTATTTTTTTCATTACACATTTCAATGCCTAGACATAGAGGGAGTTATTTATTAAATTAAACAACGTTTTTCTACAGATGGCCGGTGACATGATGAGGTTTACTATTGGCGTTGTCTGCGTTGCCGTCGTGCTCTTATCCCTCGCTGAGCTCAGCGAAGCCAACTATAAAAACGCACCCATGAACGGAATAATGTTCGGCAAGAGAGGACCTTCTGGTATGCATTTATTTAGTACTGTAAAAGTTCTTGTTGCAACGTTGGCGCAAAATTGAGGGATAGTGCTAATTATAATATAATAATCATCGAGGTGACACTTCGGGTTTGGTTGCTTTTTAGGAAATTTTCGATGACAAATAACTAATTACTATATCTGTATGTATATATTTGTAGATCGTAATTTAGGGTGCCGTTGGTACCCGGAGGAAAAATAAAGAATAATATTGTTTTTGTTTCTAATTCTATTCAAATCACATTTTAAACAATTTTCTGTCATCAAAAAAAAAATACATTTGTGTTTTGTTTAAGAAGTCACCATCATTTCAGTAATCAATTTCCAGCTGAGCTGCTGGAGAAAAAAATGTTGAACTACTAGTACAAATTTGTTGAATATCTGTCTATGTCTACCAAATGAAATCAAACAATTTAGTGAACTTAAATAAGAGAAAGTATTGAAATATTTTTTGTTTCAGAGTACGACTCCCGGAGCAAAACCTTCACCGCTTTATGTGAAATCGCTACAGAAGCTTGTCAAGCCTGGTTCCCGTCTCAAGAAAACAAATGAAAAACGATAACTAATCCAATAATGTAACGATAAACAAATTTTGGTCTTGGATTATGATATCATTTTAATGGAAATATTTAAAATTTACTTACTGGCAACATTGAAATGCTTTATCTTATCAAAATGTTTTCCTTAAATATTATAAAAATATATAACTATTTATTAAGGCTGGGATAGTTTAAATATAGTCAGATTATTAAATAAAATATGGCGTTGCATTAATATTGTGTTTCATTAATTTAGGTCATGTCAAGTCGATTGTTGATTTGACCTACATTTTAATATTATGATGTGGCAACCCTCGTGGGAAAATTTAGATAAGAAATGACTTTCTTCGCGATTGTTTTCAGTTTTTTTTATGTTCTAACTAGTTTCTTATAAGAATATATGCATTCTCATTAGGTAGTTATGAAGTATTCTTGTATGGAGAAAATCTTGCGCTATTAGAATATCAGCTGTGATTAAAGCGATTATTGATAAAAACATTGCTTCTAATTTGACATCTGTCAATAACAATGCAATGCAGTGACGTTTCGCATTGTAAAAATTAGCGAATTCGAATCTACCTTGTTTCTAAAATGAATTATCAAAGTTCTGATTTAGTGGTGAAATAATGATATAGAACACAATTATATTTATCAATCAAGCCTGTAATTACAAACCAAAATGACTACGAAAGAGCTTTACACTAAGGTAAATTTATTTTCATTTTGCCAGAAACATTTTGAAATTGGAATTGTTTTTTTTTAATTTATAGGTATTATCCAAGGCAGTATTGCGTTTTAATAATACATAGAACATAATTAACTAAAGTTTACATCACTTTTACTATCTAAGCCACTAGGCTTGAGATTATTACTTGTCTCATGTTTAATTCATCTTGTTGTAAATTATCACCTCAATTCGTTCACGCTATAGTTCACCGTTCATATTAAATCATCTCTACATAATATTGCATCTGTATGTTAATTATGAACTAGATATAATCTTTGGTAACAATCATAGATGATAATTTTTTATCACTTTTCGTTTGGTTGATGCATGCAAATTATTATCTATGTGATTACTTGTTTATGACTATTGATTACAAGAAGAGTTATGAACAGTAGCGGTACAATGCTAGTGAAATAGTTTTTCTGATAAATTGATTTAATGAGACTAAGCTGTTTCTGGTAGTTGAGTCGAGGTAGAACAAAATACCTATATGTTTTCTTACAAATTTATGGTTATACATATAGGAATAACTAAATAGCTATATAGATGGTGCAAAGGAGAAATGGGATACGTTACATTTTCGAGACATTGAATTATACACCTTATACAACAAGTTACATGGGTAGATTACCTCACGCCACCAAGCCGTGGCTTATCCCATTTCTTCGTAGTACCGTCAATATGTATTCCCAATGGATTAGGCACTAAATTAAAAATAATGTAACTGGAACACATATCAGCTTCCTTATAGGAAGTAGTTGGTCCTGAAAGCAATGGAAACTCTAGGCCTGAAGGCCCTAACAGGCAAACAAAATTGTCTTATATTTTAACTAGCTTTTGCGACTTCGTCCTCCTTAAATTGGTTTATCGCTATAAGGGTATTTTTCGGGATAAAAAGCAGCCTATGTCCTTCCCCGGGACTCAAACTATCTCCATAACAAATTTCATCCAAATCGGTTCAGCGGTTTAAGCGTGAGGAGGTAATTATAAAATAGTATCCTTTTTTGATTAAAATAATTTATAACATATAAAATAATATATAATAATTATATTATTGTCTGCTTGTTGTACAATATTTTTTTCTTTAGTAAATAGATTAATTATGTGTATAAATTAGTCCGCCGAATAAGAAAATACTTTGATAAATCACATTAAAGTTTAGGTGTGGGGCTTGTGGCATAACTAGGTACAAACTGTACCTAGGCGTGACGTCACGCGACATTTGACACAATGTTTTTGTTTATGTAAAAAAAAAAATATGTCCATTATTTTTTACATATGTAATGACTTACTAATTATTAAAATTTAGTTGTAATCATCATAATCATAATCATCCCTATTGGGTACAGAAAAGTTTGTACACGCTTTTATTTAACTTGCTCTGTTAGTTAGTATGTGTGAGTCAAATCTTGCAAGCTGAATTAAAACCACTTCCAGGGGTCCATTTCTCAAAAGCTTGTAACTTGTAAAAGTCTCTTTCCAACAAATTAAAAGGAGACTTTGGCTTGCCTAAGAAGGAGACTTTGGCTTGCCTAAGAGTTACAAGTGTTTATGAAACTGCCCCTGGTGATCGATTGGGCTCAAATTTGGTATACTTGCGTATCTTTGGTGATAATGCAATTATATGGTACGATCAAGCTGATCTGATGATGGAACCGGATGGTGGTCTTAGGAACTCTTTAATTAAGTAACTCAATCCTTTAGATTTGGGCCTTTAGAATTGTTTTGGTGCATAGTTTGATAAAACTTATTTGAACTTCGACAAATCAATGCAAATAAAAATCAATTGAAAAAAATTATGTTCCTGCATCACTTTGGCTTTGGAACACACCTATTTGGTTAATTATGTTTTTGTTGTGATTGTAATTGTCTGGTCAAGTTTTGTATGCAAGAAAAGTGAATATATTGTGTTTGAAAATCTCCATATAAAAAGTGAGTGAGACAAAATATATAAGTACACTGTCGGAAGGAATAAAAATCTTGAGTGTGATGACCAACACTATTTCTCCTTGTTATACAAATACTGCTTTGTTGTTGCAATATTTATAAATTGTTTACTTTTAGCAATAAATTTTTAATGTGTGCAGGGGGCCCGAATATGGGTGGAGCACCCCGAGAAGGTGTGGGAAAGTGCTACGGTCACATCAGACTACCGCTCCGGAGTGCTCATCGCAAAGATAGACCAGACTGGCGAAATTCGACAGATCAAGGTATGACAACGGCTCTAGCATTTGAGTTTTGAAAAAGACCTTAACATCTTCTTGATGGTTTCAAGTTTCATATGGTGCGGGACCAGAAAGTGGCGACGTTCAGCGCTCTCACCGTCGCCTCTCGTAGAACTTGCTCGGAACACGTGTAGGCTAGGTACACTTTCGCTGCTCCGGGCGCCGGTGCGAGGCTGCCGCTACACGCTAGGTGCCAAGGCCGGCGCCCTACCGCCTAGCATATCGACAACGCTCACACCAGACTTGCTGCCTTCCAAGCTCAATTTTTTGACGACACGTTTGGCTTAGTGAGTTGTACAACGGCCTACGAAGCTGGCGGTCCCGGGTTCGAATCCCGGACAAGCTTTGCTTAGTTTGGTACTAGGTCGATTTGTGTAAGATTGTCACTGATAAAAAAAAAAATACGTTACGCTACGGAACACGTCTGAGGGCTTCCTGGGCGGGACAACATGCACGCCGTCGTGTAGGGAGTCGTGCCACACACACATCGGGTGTCTGAGCCGCTTAGTGGGGGGTGGGGGGAGGGGGACAGCTTCTGACTCCGGGGAGGTCATACAGCGCAGACCTAGCTCATTGGGCACCATGGCCCCTTTCGGTTTTCGTGAATCGCCTCCCGTCCCTATGGACTGACTGAACTGTATCAGAAGTGGACTTATTATTGGCCACGACGTATTTTTTTTGCATTAAGTACATATCAATTTCTATAAGCAAGAAATATGGCGTTGCATAAATTTTCAAGAATATAATAGCAGGCCTTTAACCTTATCTTATGACATTGACCCGACAATATACTATTACTAGAAGGTACCCGCAACTTCATCAGCGTACACGGGTAAAAAGTATCCTATAACCATCTCTGGATGCCCAGCTACCCCTGTACCAAAAATAGTTGACATCCATTTAGTCGATTAGGCGCGATGAAGCCACAACGACTTATACAAATATACAAAAAAAAGATTAAGTGATCTGTAAACAGTCCATTAGAATCTTTTTTTTTAATATATTTCATGTGCAGAAATTTCATTTTTATAACTTTAAGAAGGCGCGTAGGAGAAAAAGTCAAAACCCTCTTTTTTTCTTGAGCATAGTCGGGTAAAAGTATCCTATCTATCGAGATACCCTTGTACCAAAAATATAAATCTGTTTAGCCGATTTAGCGTGATGAAGCCACAACGACACATACAAACATTTCATTTTTAAACTTTATAATAGTACAGATGTTTGAATGTGTCTTTGCGGCTTCATCACGTCAAAACTGCTCAATGGATTTCAACCATTTTTGGTACACGGGTACCTGGTCATCCACAGATGGGATGGTAATCGGACACTTTTTACCTGACTACGCAGAAAAAAGAGGGTTCAGGGCTATGATTTTCTTTCGCTGACGAAGTTGCCGGTACCTAGTAGCATATACAAAATAAAAAAATATTTATTCCGTTTATTTTATTATTAGATAAAAGATGAGGGCCAAATGCCGCCCCTGCGGAACCCATCGCTGCTGATTGGCCAAAATGACCTCACTTCGCTCTCATATCTGCACGAGCCTGCAGTCCTACATAACCTCAGAGTCAGGTATGTTAACTTTAATAGGTAGGAACACTGTTTTTTATTAGACAAAGATTAGGACCTAGAATTTGCCCTTGTGGAACGCCTTACATCTGATAAAACAGTTGATGTTTCTCTCTTAGGGAGCGTTCAAGTATTACGTAACGCAATTTATGGAGATTATTGACCTTCCCTCCCCCCCATGTAACGCACCGTAACGTTTTTTGTACCCTCCTTTCCCCCCTAGTAAAACCTTACGTAACCACAAAATGACCTTTTTTACCCAAAAATGGTCATCCCCTTTGAAATTTTGACAAAAGAAAAAGAATGCTTGAGAGAATCTCTGCACGCGACCGTTCTGAAGGATTAAAAAAAAAACAATGATACGTAACGCGTAGTGCAAACCCCACCTACCGCCCATGTAACGCATCGTAACGTTTTACAAGGGTCCCCCCTCCCGCCAAATTTGTTACGTAATACTTGAATAGGGAGCATTCAAGTATTACGTAACCTACCTCTATAAGCACTCAGTCCTCCATAGCCCTAGAAACAGGTATGTACACTTCTTCAGATATGTGCAATATTGTTATTACATGACTAGAAGGCGCCCGCAACTTCGTTCGCAAAGGAGAAAAAGTCATTACCTCTTTTTTCTTTTATACGTAGTCGGGTAAAAAGTATCCTATAACCACCTGGAGATACCCAGCTACCCATGTACCAAAAACAGTTGAAATCCGTTTAGCCGATTTGGCGGGATGAAGACGCACCGACAAATACAGACGTACAAAAAATCCAAATAAAATATATTTCCATTCATTGACCAATAGTCCGTTACAATTTTTTTTTCTAAAATATCCCGATTTTATGTAAAAAAAAAAACAATTTCAAAAGTTCCTCAGCGGTCACAGCGTAGAAAATCATATAGAAGCACTATTATTAAGGCGGATTTAGTATAGAAATTGGACAGCTGCTCTTGTGCGCTGTGACCGTGTCATATCCACCTAGTGACGCCACAGAGAATCGTAAGCTTCCTACACATTTTCCAAATATCTTCAACTAGTTGCAATAAAAATATTAAAAAAATGTTTTAGATTCGTTGATAATGAAATAACAAAATGGGTGTCGATTTCAAATTTAAATTAAAATAATTTATTTCGGAAACATGTCCATAGTTGTTAGTAGCGTACAGTAGATAAGAAAACTTTATTCTAGTGTTATTAGGTATGATATTACTTGAAAATTAAAAAATGTTGAAATTGTGACGCCACTCTGGCAGTCAAGTTTTATGTTTTTAGAATCAGAGGTCATTCCCTTCGAAATATCATACAATTCCCGGAACAATCACGCCAAAGTTTGCATCCTCTTACGTATGAGTCATAATAAACGCGTATTATCATGTACTCGTACATGCTTATCTCACATCCGAACTCGTGCGCATACGTGTACCTACATATAGAACAAATAGGTTATGTGTGTGTCCTTACACAAGGCGTATTTGTGTATTATAGTTACTGGGTGATTCTTGAGTCATGCGCAGGAGTGACAGGAATGATGGGGAGGGTAAACTGACCAATATTTACTATGGGGCCAACCACTAAATCGCGAGAAAATAATCAGCTGTTTCATACATTTCAGATAATTTGCTATTAAATGAATGCAATAAAAGATTTTGATTTTGATTAATTAGCCCTTGAAGCTATTTTTTTTTCGCGATTTCGTGGTTGGCCCCATAATCGGTTAAAGTTGCCCGAAAAGAACCCTCACCGCGTATATTTTGCTTAGCAGTAGGAGGGCTTTGCTAACACTAGATATACATAGATACGGCCGTTTTTAGCGTATAATTTTTTTTGTTGATTCAGTAGTTGTAATTTTTTTCCAAAATGGCGGAGATATTAGGGTTGAGAGACTCGCGAGACAACTCACAGAGCCACTAGTCCAGCGATTCTCAAACTTTTTTGGCGGCGGAACCCTTTTGGAAAGCGAAATATTTGACGGAGCCCTAGAACTAATCAAAAAGTAGATTATCGGCATTTCTTTAATACCGGAGTCAATATTTTTTTAATGTACCTAACCACTGCACTCTGTAAGTTCAATTAAACAATGCAAAATAATATTCAGTTCAGAATCATTTTATTCAGGAAATATTGCAGACAACCTCTGCAATCTGTTTTATTTTCGCGGAGCCCCAACAGAGAGCTACGAGAGAGCCTCCGAGGAGCACACTTTGAGCATCGCTGCTAGTCTAACTTAATATGTCTGACTCGCACTGTACTATTCTAGTTAAAAAATAACACAAATATTATTGAAATTTACTGAAACCGATTACGCAGTGAAGTGACGTGACATAATTATGAACTTGAGTACTTATTTTGAATGTACTGCTCGCATCTGTGTAAACAGAATGTTTCAGAAATTATAATCAAATGCAAATGATGTATGTATGTATCAGCATAATTTTGGTATCCGATTCTGTCAAGTAGAAACCACATTATTTGTACATTTTTAATACTGACAAACATTTTCCTTGGCGGCGCATTACTTTACTATTGTATAAATTTTATATAATCTAGAAATATAGTTTACAACAAAAACTTTAATCCGATTCTACCACTAAGTTTAATGACGTTATACAACTTATTTAAATCTTCATCTATACTGTTATAAAGTTATAAAAATTAAATGGATATATATTGAAGATATTAAAAAAACTATTGTAACGAAAATTTGGAGGTCACTAAATCGATTTTTAGGGTTCCGTAGCCAAAATGGCAAAAACGGAACCGTTATAGTTTCGTTATGTCCGTCCGTCCGTCTGTCCGTATGTCACAGGCATTTTACTCAAAAACTATAAGGTATATATTAATGAAATTTGGAACATAGGTGTCTTGTGTAAGCCGCTACTTAGTTTGATAGTTAAATAAAAAATATATATATTTCTAGGGGGGCACTCCATACATGTAACCGAAAATAAAAATAAATTTTTTTCAGCAAATATTAATGTGTGGCACGTCATTCGACAGATCTTATAAAAACACTAAGAGGTTTCTGAAAAAAAAAATGATTTAGTGAATATATTCGGAAATATTCGATCCAAAAGTAGCAAAAAATGTGTCCCCCTCTATTTTCTAAACGTTATGTTCAAAAATATGAAAAAAATTACGAATATAAAGCTTAATAAATACTTCCAACGAAAATTGTTTTCAACATGATCGGAAATACCGTTTTTAAGTTATTGCCAAAAAACAGTGCTTCTCAGCAAAGGGACGTAAGTGCTGGGGAGATACGCTCGTTTGTTAGTTTTTTTTTTCATATCTAATTTTTTTCATCTCTAGTGTACTTTTTTGTATAAACGGCTGCGGAACCCTACATTGAGCATGGTCCGACATGCTCTTGGCCGGTTTTATTTTTAGTGTCATTGTGGCTTCATCACGCCAAATCGGAATTTCAAATATTTTTGATACAATACTACCTGAGTATCCACAGATGGTGATAGGAAACTTTTTACCCGACTACACTGAAGAAAAAACTAGTGGTAAAGACTTTTTTCCTCCGCGAACGAGATTGCGGGAACACGTCCCTACTTGTGGACTTATTCAGTAGAACAAAGGCCCGTTTTAATACATATTGTTGGAAAGAAATTTTCGCTTGTAATACAAGTTACAAAGCTTTTGAAAAACGGGCTTCAATTTATAATTTAATTAATTTAATATAACCTGGCATGGTCAAATCAACACGAGGAGGCTTCAATTGGATAATCCAATACCAAGTTCCCTTGGTGCAACATTCGCATTTTTTTGTCAGCCTATGTGAGTACTGCTGCTGGGCATGCGCCTATCCCTGATCACCATGACTTACGCTGTCCCGATCAGATGCCTTCTCTGGCCATTTGTTGAGATATGCAATGCATCCCGATCGTCCCGCCATCTCCGCCTAAAGTCGGAGATCAAATTCGAGATCTGAATGATAGAATTTAAACAAATGGGTTACCACTATAAAAAAATTATGCAAGCGGTGGTTAATAGAATTATTGAAATACTCATAAAAACTACCATATTCCGAATTAAATAGTACCGTACGAGTAGTTAATAATATTTTTCTAAGTTAAACAGCAGTGTCAAAAATTGCGTTACGTAATACATGAACGCTCCCAAAGACATACTTTAGACCATAAGGCTTAAATCGATTAATATCATAGCCAGCGGCCATTTTAGTTTATCCGTCCATTACACGACATTCATTATTCGTTGTCTGACCTTTGTCGAATGAATGTGCTTCTCGTTGTTTGAAGTTTGTTATTGTTGCATTCAAACAACCATTTGGTCAATAATGTTCGGATATATAAAAAGTAAGATAAAACCCCCCTGGCACGTTAGTTTGACGTTGACAGTTGTATGTTTACATTTTTGATCTTAAATTCGATCTCCGACTTTAGGCCTGCTCCGTCTGCGTTGCCCATTTTTTGGCATCCATTTAGTGACCACACTACCCCACTTTTCTGGGTGCATGCGGCAGACGTGACCAGCCCTGACCAGGCTGGTGCTTATTTCTTATTTGTTTTTTATTATTACCATTGGTGGTTTTAGTTATTATTACGATTACAATTATCATTATACCTACTAACTCTAATTTATAAGATACTCAAATGTTACTAACAGCAATGGACCATTGATGTCTAATTAACAAACATTTATGAATTTTAATTTCTCCTACATAGGCAATTCGTTATAAACAAAGATCAGAAACAAATGAATCGTATATGGACGATTAGCTCAGTTGGTTAGAGCGTGCTGCCCCGGTCTGGCTCAAGGCACTGGTTCAAGTCCAGTATCATCGAAAAAAAATTTCATTTGCTTCTGATATTTGTTTATAATAATAAAGCTAGTGGAGTGATCCACTAATAAATTGCAAATATTGTGATTATTATCATGATATTTGTAAAAAAAAGTATAGGCAATTCGTGTTATAGCGTGCAATGAAGCGTACTGTTCCGGGCGCGATCTGGCCTTTTAACATATACACGCATAAAAATTATGTGAAAATTTTTGAAGAAAAGTATTGTGAGTGTGCTTTCGTGAAATCACGTACTAGGTCTAGGTTTAGATAATAAACTAGGTAGCAGTGGCGTGGCGTCAAACATTATCCATAGACAAGCCGGAGCTAATTTGGCTCGTTTTTTCTTCAAATACTTCAGCTGTCTGAAAATGGGTAACTCGGTGGGAATCGAGTTCTATGGACGCCACACCACTGCTTGGTAGGTATAAAATTGGTTTTAAGTTACAGGGCACCACCGAAAATCAGCGTCACGGCTTGCCGCGGCATAAAAGCTGAGTGGTGACCCCTTTCAGCATCGTCAATTGTGTTTGTTATTTGTATTTTTTGTTTATGCTGGCGTTGAATAAATATGTTTTCTTTCATTCTTTGACTGATCCATTTCTCGTTTTAGATTCTGCGATCGTAACGCTATATACACGTACTGCGGAATCGTGCTGGTCGCCATCAACCCTTACAACGAATTGCCCATTTACGGTAAGTATGATTTAACCTTTTGACCGCCAAGCAGCGAAGTAATTACGTGACCCAGACGCCACAACAAATAAAATAAAAAACATCCTATTATTAAGCATAACGAGGTATTGATATTATATTCGTAGTTTTTGAACCATGAAATTTGGTCGGCATATGTCAATGGCACGAATTTTCGATTACTTGATTTGCTGACTGTGGCGGTCAAAAGGTTAAGTGTAGCTGTTAATATAAGTAGTCTTAAAGAAATCGTCTATTGCTGTATATTACAAGGTTAAATTTATTTGCCTTTTTTGTATGGGTCAGTTTACAACTGTTTACAACAGTTAAAATTTTGGCCGACTGATCTAAATTACATTCAAGTTAGTAACAATTTTTCATGACGATGCATTTTTTTTTAACTTAGTTGCATCGTTCTAGCCTTGCAAAGAAGGCGAACCACACCAAGTGAAAGGTTTGTTTTTATAAGGATTAAAAATGTTTTTTTTTTTTTTATATTTATACCATGCTTTCATTGTTGCAGGCGATGAAACAATCATGGCCTACCGGGGCCAGTCCATGGGGGATCTGGACCCCCACATATTTGCCGTGTCTGAAGAGGCCTATACCAAGCTGGAGCGAGAGTGCCGTGACCAGAGCATCATAGGTATGAAGTAAAAATTATATATTTTCTGTTAATCCGGCCTCTCACTCCTGAAGATCTACAAAACAGGGTATTTTATTGAACACCATGTTTTTTCTTCAACCACATAGATTTTTCGAGAAAACGTAGAACATGTGATAACGACATTTATTTTTGTGTTTAATGCTTACTTTAGGGAAATTTATGTATGGTTTTTTGAAAGAAGTGTTTCAACCGATTACTTGTAGCTTCCAACACTGACTAGCAAAGTTGTATCGCTGGACTTTGGCCAAAGGCTTTGGCAGAGGTTTAGGCTGGAGTTAAGTTGTTGTCTATCCCCCTTCTTAACAAGGGAGAGGAGAGTTTCTTTTTAGAACATACATACAGTCTTACCACATGGACTTTATAGAAAAGCAGGTTTTAAGCAGAGCATCACGTCTGACGCTTCAGTTCACCTGTTCACAGCTCTAGAAGTGCCCTAGAAAGTAATAACTCTGCGTGTTTGCTGTGTCAGTGTGTTGGAACTCCCATACTAATTCTGGTCACGGGTCGTATTTTTGGCCCCTCTGCTGACACCAATGCGTTGGGAATCGAAACCAAATTTTAATTAAAACCTGAGCTGAAATAGAATAGGAATAATAAACGAACTTTTTTACCAAGCACATGTTAAAAAGTGTTACTTGTTGACAGTGAGCGGCGAATCTGGAGCCGGTAAGACTGTATCAGCCAAGTACGCCATGCGGTACTTCGCGGCCGTCGGCGGAAACGCCAGCGAGACGCAGGTCGAGAGGAAAGTGCTGGCGTCCAGTCCCATCATGGAGGTGAGCAGTTTAGAGTGAGCGATAAGACGGTACCAGCCAAGTGCTCCATGCACTGAGCAGCCGTGGGTTAACACAGCGAGACGCAGGTCGAGAGGAAGGTGCTGGCGTCCAGTCCCATCATGGAGGTGAGCAGTTTAGAGTGAGCGATAAGACGGTACCAGCCAAGTGCTCCATGCACTGAGCGGCCGTGGGTCATCACAGCGAGACGCAGGTCGAGAGGAAGGTGCTGGCGTCCAGTCCCATCATGGAGGTGAGCAGTTTAGAGTGAGCGATAAGACGGTACCAGCCAAGTGCTCCATGCACTGAGCGGCCGTGGGTCAACACAGCGAGACGCAGGTCGAGAGGAAGGTGCTGGCGTCCAGTCCCATCATGGAGGTGAGCAGTTTAGAGTGAGCGATAAGACGGTACCAGCCAAGTGCTCCATGCACTGAGCAGCCGTGGGTCAACACAGCGAGACGCAGGTCGAGAGGAAGGTGCTGGCGTCCAGTCCCATCATGGAGGTGAGCAGTTTAGAGTGAGCGATAAGACGGTACCAGCCAAGTGCTCCATGCACTGAGCAGCCGTGGGTCAACACAGCGAGACGCAGGTCGAGAGGAAGGTGCTGGCGTCCAGTCCCATCATGGAGGTGAGCAGTTTAGAGTGAGCGATAAGACGGTACCAGCCAAGTGCTCCATGCACTGAGCGGCCGTGGGTCAACACAGCGAGACGCAGGTCGAGAGGAAGGTGCTGGCGTCCAGTCCCATCATGGAGGTGAGCAGTTTAGAGTGAGCGATAAGACGGTACCAGCCAAGTGCTCCATGCACTGAGCAGCCGTGGGTCAATTTGTTACTCAGTTAAAAAAATCGCTGCTCCGATGTGTTTGGTGTTTTTTTTACCGTGAAGTCCACTTGTAATTGCGAAAGATGTTTTGAAATCTGATCAATTTTATTCCCAATTCACAGGCGATCGGCAACGCGAAAACCACGCGCAACGACAACTCGTCCCGCTTCGGGAAGTTCATAGAGATCCACTTCGACGAGCTGTACCGGATATCCGGTGCGAGCATGCGCACGTACCTGCTGGAGAAGAGCCGGGTGGTGTACCAGAGCGCGGGCGAGCGGAACTACCACGTGTTCTACCAGCTGTGTGCCGCCGCCGCGCACATGCCGGAGCTGCAGCTAGGTGAGACTGGGAACGAGGCTAGAGAATGAATGAGATGTTCTACCAGCTGTGTGCCGCCGCCGCGCACATGCCGGAGCTGCAGCTAGGTGAGACTGGGAACGAGGCTAGAGAATGAATGAGATGTTCTACCAGCTGTGTGCCGCCGCCGCGCACATGCCGGAGCTGCAGCTAGGTGAGACTGGGAACGAGGCTAGAGAATGAATGAGATGTTCTACCAGCTGTGTGCCGCCGCCACGCACATGCCGGAGCTGCAGCTAGGTGAGACTGGGAACGAGGCTAGAGAATGAATGAGATGTTCTACCAGCTGTGTGCCGCCGCCGCGCACATGCCGGAGCTGCAGCTAGGTGAGACTGGGAACGAGGCTAGAGAATGAATGAGATGTTCTACCAGCTGTGTGCCGCCGCCGCGCACATGCCGGAGCTGCAGCTAGGTGAGACTGGGAACGAGGCTAGAGAATGAATGAGATGTTCTACCAGCTGTGTGCCGCCGCCGCGCACATGCCGGAGCTGCAGCTAGGTGAGACTGGGAACGAGGCTAGAGAATGAATGAGATGTTCTACCAGCTGTGTGCCGCCGCCACGCACATGCCGGAGCTGCAGCTAGGTGAGACTGGGAACGAGGCTAGAGAATGAATGAGATGTTCTACCAGCTGTGTGCCGCCGCCACGCACATGCCGGAGCTGCAGCTAGGTGAGACTGGGAACGAGGCTAGAGAATGAATGAGATGTTCTACCAGCTGTGTGCCGCCGCCGCGCACATGCCGGAGCTGCAGCTAGGTGAGACTGGGAACGAGGCTAGAGAATGAATGAGATGTTCTACCAGCTGTGTGCCGCCGCCACGCACATGCCGGAGCTGCAGCTAGGTGAGACTGGGAACGAGGCTAGAGAATGAATGAGATGTTCTACCAGCTGTGTGCCGCCGCCACGCACATGCCGGAGCTGCAGCTAGGTGAGACTGGGAACGAGGCTAGAGAATGAATGAGATGTTCTACCAGCTGTGTGCCGCCGCCGCGCACATGCCGGAGCTGCAGCTAGGTGAGACTGGGAACGAGGCTAGAGAATGAATGAGATGTTCTACCAGCTGTGTGCCGCCGCCACGCACATGCCGGAGCTGCAGCTAGGTGAGACTGGGAACGAGGCTAGAGAATGAATGAGATGTTCTACCAGCTGTGTGCCGCCGCCGCGCACATGCCGGAGCTGCAGCTAGGTGAGACTGGGAACGAGGCTAGAGAATTAATGAGACGGACAGACAGGCGGACCGACAGACGGCTTGTGGATGGACAAAGACACGGCTAACAAAAGGACATATGGCTGTTAGTTAGTTAATTAGTCTTTAAGTCAACCGAAATAAGATTTACACTTAAACAAAAAGAACACAGATGTTGGTCGTAAGTGAAAGAGCAGTGAAGTTCGTATCGATGCTTAGGATGATGTTGAAGACTTAAAGACTAATTTAGTGTAAAAGTCATTTCCACTTACAACGCCTTACATTTCGAAGTGGCAGTTGTGGCCTTAGTTAACAATGCAGATAGTGATTATTGTTCATCGGGTACAAAGCTAAGTCGATTTGTTCTTGAGAAATATGTTTTACTGTAACAAAGGAATCCGAGTTTTCCATTTGTCTAAAAGACCCATAGATGGACATCCGCCAGGAGAGTGGGTTGACTTGGCAGTATCACAAATCGATTCATTTTTTATTTTTTAGATCACCAAGACTCTTTCCACTACCTGAACCAGGGCGGCAGTCCTGACATAGACGGTGTCGACGACCTGAGAGCATTTAACGAGACGAAAAACGCCCTCACCACCTTAGGTAAGGTCATTAATGAAATAATGATCTTGACATTGATTTAAACTGACACGATTTTCACTCATTATCACAACACAACAAACGGGGCTTAGTCGCGTATAAATATCCGAAACGTCGAAGAATTACCAACGAAAAGTAATTAAATAAAATCATATTTACACGCGACTAGCTTTTGCCCGCGACTTCGTCCGCCTTAAATATGCCATATTACTATAACAATAGAATAGCACACCTGAATTCAATGATGTACAATGCCATATGTTTCAATAAAAAGACATATTTCTTTGACTTAAATAAATTTGTCAAGCGCTTCACGCTAATGTCAGAAAGAAATATCTTGCCCAAGAAATATATTTTGACCATAGCAGATCTTTTAGCATTTAACATAGAACCGAATAAATATAATACCACATTAGCTAGTCGCCAGTATGCCCATAGTGGTAATAGATCCATGCCACATTTAAACTAAATTGTAAGACAGCGGAAACACCTTTGAATATTAACATTATTCACCAGAATATTCAGGGTTTTTCCAGCAAGCAAGTAGAAATAGGTTTATTTTTAGATAATAATAATATTGAAGTTATGTGTATTACTGAACACTGGCTAAAACAGGAACAATTACTTTTTGATTTTATTAACTTTAAGTTAGTAAGTGTCTTTGCTAGAAAATTAACCATTCATGGGGGTTATCTTATAATTGTTAAAAGTTCCATGAAATTCAAAGAGCGAGAAGATATTGTTAGATTATCAATAGAACGGATTATAGAAATTGCTTGTGTAGAATTAGAGACCTATTTAATTATATGTATTTACAGACCACCTTCTGCTGATTTCCATACATTTGAATGCACTATGGAAAATGTCTTAAAAATGGCTTGTAAAGGCAAAAAACATGTTATAGTATGTGGAGACTTCAACGTTAATTTACTTGAATCGAATAGTAACACTGTGAAGTTGTTAAGTTTGTTTAAATCTTTTAACTTGGTCAATTTGTTTTTTGAGCCAACCCGCGTGGGAATTAGTAGTGAAACCTGTCTAGATAATATTTTTTGTGATTGTAAATGCTTGGATAAGGCAATATTTAAGTCCTTTAGTTCAGATCATAGAGGTCAGAGAGCATCTTTCCCAAACACTTTCCAAGAAATAGCACAAACTATAACATACAAACCCATAACTAGTTATCGTTTAGAACTATTCAAAAATGAAGTTCATAATGATCTATGTATGTTATCCATTTCACATGATGGCCTAAATTGTTTTTACAAAAAAATATTTGGCATAATTATAAATAATTTTAATACTCATTTCAAAATGAAAACTATTTCTGGGTCAAAAACGAAGTTTAGTGAATGGGCTACTGTCGGCATTCATAGAAGTAGAAATAGGCCTTATGAATTATATGGAGAGAAAGAGGTAAACAAGAATACTGCTTTCCTGGACTATGTCAAGAATTATTCAAAAATGTTTAAGAAGGTGTGCATAGCCGCTAAGGCAAATTATATTAGTTCTAAACTCAAAATGTCTGACAATAAAGTGAAAACTGTTTGGAGTATTATTAATAGAGAAACTGGTAAAACAAAAACTCGCAATAGTCAAGTCAACATTATGACAGGAAATGGTCAGAACGATGTTGCCTCGGCATTCGAGGATTATTTTTCCAACATTGCAATTAATACTACAAGATATCTTCAATCATCTGCGACCGAAGCCCATTTGTTACTTAATGTTAATTTTAACAAATGCAATGTAAGCTTTGAATTTAGTCAAGTAAATTCAATAGACGTTATTAAAACATTTAAGTCACTGAATTTAAAGAAAACAGAGGATTTATGGGGAACTTCAGTCAAAATTGTTCATCATATCATCGAACCAATTGCACCCTATCTAGCCTTTATTTATAATAATTGCATATCAGAGGGCGTGTTTCCAGATCTTATGAAACTTAGTAAAGTCATACCTCTTTTTAAATCAGGTGACTTGAGTGACTTGACTAATTTCCGTCCGATATCTATACTACCTGTATTAAGTCAAGTTTTCAAAAAGTTAATGTTGATGGATCTGCTGGGACACTTCAATAGAAATAAACTGCTTAGTAGTAAACAGTTCGGTTTCACAAGGGGACGTTCCACGGCTGATGCAGCATCTGTACTCATTAAATATATTTACAACATCTGGGAGAAATCTTGTGATGCAATTGGAGTTTTTTGTGACCTTTCTAAGGCATTTGATTGCGTTGATCATGGAACACTCATTTTGAAATTAGAACATTATGGCCTGTCTATAAATGCCTTAAGCCTTATGTCTTCATATCTCAGCAATAGAACACAAACAGTTGTTGTAAATGGAACCCAATCCAGTGGAGCTGCAGTTAAGCTAGGAGTGCCACAGGGCTCTATCTTAGGGCCATTTCTATTTTTAGTTTATATAAATGACTACCGACCATCTATAGTAGAAAATCTTTGTGATATAGTACTATTTGCTGATGATACATCATTAATTTTCAAAGTTGACCGGAACGCAACAGACTATGCCGAAATTAATAGTGTACTAGTTAAAGTACTTGACTGGTTTAATATTAATAATCTGGTATTGAATGCTAAGAAAACGAAATGTGTTAGATTTGCTTTACCGAATGTTAGAGCAGTGGATTCTACTATATCGCTCAATGGTGAATGTTTAGAAATGGTGGATAGGGCATTATTCTTAGGTATAACACTGGACAAGAACTTGCAATGGAGTCCCCATTTAGCAGTACTTGCAGGTAAATTAAGTTCAGCAGCTTACGCTATTAGAAAAATTAGACAATTGACCAATGTTGATACTGCTCGCTTAGTATATCATAGTTATTTTCATAGTATCATGTCATACGGTATTCTGGTTTGGGGCAAAGCAGCTGACATACAGACTATGTTTGTGTTACAAAAAAGAGCGATTCGTTCTATATATAACTTGAACTCCCGTGACTCCTTAAGAGAACTTTTTAAAGACATCAACATATTAACCGTAGCGTCCCAATATATCTATGAGAATAGTATTTATGTTATTAAGAACCTAGAGTCTTTTACTAAGAATTCAGATATCCACAATTTTAATGCTAGAAATAAAACCAAAATCGCTATTAGAAAGTTCCGCGTTCGTAAAGTAGCCAAATCATTCGTAGGCCAATTTATACATTTTTATAATAAGCTACCAGATGATGCTTTGAAATTATCGTTTCCTGCTCTCAAAAAATACTTAAAAAGAGTCCCTAATGGCAAACGCTTATTATAGGGTAGAGGACTATTTAACAGACAAAAATGCATGGCCCAAAACAGACACCAAATAATTTACTTTTACCGGGACACGGTTCTTATAAGGTGGCATATTAAACGTATGTAAGTTGTTTTAAATAAAAATCACTGTTTTGCTTTTTTATATTCTAGATTTTTTTTACTTTTATAAGTTTTGATATGTTTCCTTGAAGAACTACGCATTGAGTTTATACTCAAAACATATATTTAGGTTAGGCTAAGCACGAATATTGTAATAGATATAAGAGTTATTTCGAAAAAATGACTGACTGTTGAGTTTGTTTCGGCTTTCTTCTCTTCAGTGGTCTCCTCTTGGGAAACGCCGTAGAGTCAGACTTGTAAAAGTGCCCTTGCGGCCTACTTACAGAATAAAGATCATTATTTCATTATTTCATTATTTATTATTTAAAATCGTTTATCGTGGATAAGGGTATTTTTCCGGGATAAAAAGTAGCTTATGTCCTTCCTCGGGTCATTTATTTGGAAATTAATGTCATAATTATTGTTAGTTTAATTTTTTTTTTAATAATAATAGTTTTTGATGTTTAAATTGAATCGTGTCACTTTCTTGTTATTTGAAAGTAACGAAAACCTATTTAGTTTTAAGAAGTTTAATATTTGCATGCCTAAATAGTCTGCGAGATGTGCTGATTCTGACAATTAAATTTAACAATATCTTATGTTTACCATATCTCTAGCAAATAAATTTCATTTCATTTCTTTTCATTTCGGGACTCAAACTATGTCCGTACCAAATTTCATCCAAATCGGTTCAGCGGTTTAAGCGTGAAGTGGTAACAGACAGACACACTTTCGGATGTCTCACTTTTCGGATTTGTGATATTAGTATGGAAGTATGGATTAAGCCCCGTTTGTTGTGTTGTGATAATGATCTTTACTCTGTAAGTAGGCCTCAAGGGCACTTTTACAAGACTGACCCTAAGGCATTTCCCAAGAGGAGACCACCGTCGAGAAGAAAGCCGAAACAAACTCAGCTATCAGTATTTTTTTCTAAATAACTCTTATCTATTACAGTAATAGTACTTAGCATATTTTCAATATGTTTGTTTGTAATTAAAACTCAATGCGTACTTCTCCAAGGAAACATATCAAATCTTACAAGTAGAAATACATTAGAAAAAAAAAACTCAGACCTAGACGGTGTTGATGACCTGAGAGCATTTAAGGAGACGAAAAACGCTCACTCGATCTAGGTATGCTCGCTTTTGATTAGTATTTAAGTTAGGCTGGGATGGATTATGCCTATGACAATGGATTTCCAGTTTCAAAGATTCCCAATGAGGGGTTTTCTGAAAACGAAATAATCCCAGTCACCTGGTGATATTTCCATTTTCGAAAACTCTCAAGCTACAGATTTTTGGTACCATTCTGATACAGAGTACCATTTCTACGATTATCAATTCTACACTATTACTTCTAGTCTCCTATGATTTTTATTTGCCATATCCATAAAAATGAGAATCTGTGGAATTGTGGCACTGGATAAAGATTATATCATAAAGTTTATTTCTTTACAGGTGTGTCGGAAACGGAACAACAGAACATGTTCATAGTATTAGCATGTATCCTCCATCTTGGCAATGTCCAGCTGACGTGCCAACCCGACTCCGGCGATGTTGAGGAGGACGGCGCTTATATTGATGTGAGTAACGTTTCGGAAACGTAACAGAACATGTTCACCGTATTTGGCTGTATCCTCCAATTCCTCCATCTCGGCAACGTCTAGCTGACGTGCCAACCCGACTCCGGCGATGTAGAGGAGGACGGCGCTTATATTGATGTGAGTAACGTTTCGGAAACGTAATAGAACATTGTTACAGTATTTGCGTCGAGCTGCGTACCTGACTGGTTCTTAATTATGAGAGTGGTCTAATATCCGACCTCGCTTATAGATAGCAATACTGGCTGAAAAATGAAAAAAAAAAACCATCGAATTTTCAAATCAATTAGCATTATTTTGAAAAAAGAAGATTATTCGTTATTTTGTTTTTGTTTCACAGCCTGCTTCGATTGCTCTTAGCGATTTTACAAGAAACGTTGTCGATGCTACTGGTCATGTGTCAGCATAAGTCTATAATATGAAATTGTAACAATTTGGCAACCTTACTGTAACCGTAAGAAATACTATGGATAATGATATCAGACAACTTATGGTTGTCATACAATTTCATACAGACTTAGTTTTGTTATAGGTGTTCCACTGCTGGTCAAAGGCTATTTGTAAATCATAGGATATTTATTCTAAACTAGAATGTGCCCGCGACTCCGTTCGCGGAGGAGGAAAAGCCATAACCCTGTTTTTTTGCTTCAGAGCAGTCGAGTAATAAGTAAACTAAAACAATCTCGATACCCAGCTGCCCAAGTACCAAGAATAGTTACAATCTGTTTCGCCGTTTTGGCGTGATGAAGCCACAACGTCACGTGCAAACAAACAAAAAAAATATATTTTTAATTCAGTGAACTTGAAATAATCTGTATCACTTATTTTTTTTAAATATGTTTAATGTAACTGATATCTATTTTTTACAACTTTATAATTCTAAATGTTACTCTTACAGCCGGACGACAAGCACCTACAGATCGTCTGCTCGCTACTCGGGGTGGCGAGGCCGGAGCTATCTCGGTGGCTGACGCATCGCCGCATCGCGTCTGCGCACGAGGTCAGTCAAGTGCATGAACGAGAGTCATCATGGGTGTCGTTTTGGTTTTAAACTCTATTTTCGAGTTCGAGATAGTGAACATGATATATTTGTTTCGAAAATATTATTATTAAGTATATACAAAAAAGATATTCACAGATGACATAATTTTTTTCGTCATGGGCGTCATTTTCAGAAATAACGATTAAAAAAAAGTTGTTTGTTTTAGATTGCTAGAATTTGAGCGACTTTCAGAAAAAGTGTTATCCGCTATTTTGGATACCATAATCGACGCCATTATTTAAATTTTGTATTTCTGGAAACGTACGACATGACCACTTTTTCGAAAAACAAATTGGAATCAGAGGATGATTTCTCAAATATGCATCTTCGAAAACGGCACCCATGATGATTTCTCTGTCATCTTCATACATGCAATAGGCGTTATTTTGATTTTCCTCTTCATTTTTTTATTAAAAGGTGATAGTGTCCCGAATGGACACGCATCGCGCGGCGTTCGCCCGCGACGCACTCGCAAAGCGAATGTACGGCGAGCTATTCGCGTGGCTCGTCAAGTGTGTCAACCGGGCATTGGAGACCGAACAGCGTAAAAGCCATTTTATTGGTAAGTGACATTCTACCAATAATTCCAATACCACGAATTCGTACATGATATTTATTTTAACTGGGACAGCGTATGAAAGGTGAAAGATAAGTCGTAATGATAGGTGGTAAAAAAAATCACAAATATGGTATTTGTACTTTTTATTTTTATTTATTTAACTTATAAAAATAACATTTTACAAAGTAATTATTACTCGCCAAACTGTGACGTTTAATGGCGAGAAGCGCTCAGTTTTCAAACACTTAATATAACTTATATTATATAACTACATGATATACAAATGAGCCGGTTAGAAAAATCTGCACACGCATCATATTTATTATGTAGGTACTTCGTCCTCGAGGACAGCGCGTCAGCGTGTTTACGATGACACTAATACATATATATAGTAAATATATAATAAATATATATAGTAATTCCAAGTACGATTATCCATAATTTCAAATTCGTTCGCGGAGGAAAAAAAAGTATATAAAATATAGCATAGCGAGCCTTTTAGGGCACAAGAAGTCAAATAAGTTTGCAGCCGTGCGGAACAAAATTTTTTACTTTACTATAGCGAGCAAAATGCGAGATGTATTAAGCTATGAAAATAAAACACCAGACTACTTTTTTCATTTAAAACTAGTGGTAATGAATCTACAAAACAGTCATAACCGAATAGATATTTTAAAAATTATAAATTCGAACTACAATATAAGGAACTTTTCCGAGCCAGTGAAGTGAAAACAATATTTTTTCTACAGGCGTATTGGATATCTACGGTTTCGAGACATTCGAGATCAACTCCTTCGAACAGTTTTGCATCAACTACGCGAACGAGAAACTACAACAGCAGTTTAACTCGCACGTGTTCAAATTGGAGCAGGACGAGTATATTAAAGTTAGTACCATACTTTATAATATTTTGTTACAGAGTTCCTATGACCACCTGGCTTCATCATCGGATCAGCTCGATGAAATGAAAAAATGGAATGAAAATTTATTTTGTTTGAGACATGTCATTAATTGTGATTGTATTGACAGCAAGGCATATCTCGGAAACAATTCCGACATGCAAAGTTTAAATTACTTACAATCTAATCACATTTTATAAAATTATGGGTTTATAATATGTCAAATATGAAATCATCAATTAGATTCAGGGCCAATTTCATAAACAATCAGTTTACATGAGAGTGGCTAACCCAGTATAACTTCAATCTAACGATTTACTCGATGGTCAACTTAATTTTCATTTCATCACGCTAGTCTACGGATAACAACTCTCTCGCATAGTTACTTAGTAACGTTGAACGAATCAATTGAATTGAAATATTAATAATACACCCAAGAAAGATAGACAGTTTGTCCCATACCTGAGCAATGGTGCGGCGTATTTTTTTGACTTGACAGTGACAATGACAATACTAATCAACGTGTAACAGTTTACTCAGTCGAAATTGGCGGTGTAAGATTTTTTGTAGTTTTGAGATTTTACCCTCAGGTTTATTATAGGTGAAACGTAGAATGAGGTATACTCACGAGTAATTAATGATTTATTATTTCAATAAGACTTATACTTAGTGAAATCGACCCTAAGTATTATTAAATTAGTGAGTATTAATTAAGACCTATACAAATGTCAACTCGATTATTCTAGTAGTTAAATAGTTGATAAAACAATTGTGTCCGATGGTATCATATAGTTGCATTGTCACCTAAGATATGCAAGTATACCAAATAAAACCAACGCCAGGAAGTGGTTCTAATTTAGCTCGCCAGATTTGACATACTAACTAACACGGCAATTGAAATAAAGCTACGAAGATTGAAGTATGAGACACCGAAATGGATCTCTGCTTTCGTCATTCTTTGATATCATATGTTTACTAGTGACATGACTTAATGAAGTAATCGTAAAACCTCTCAGAGACTGCTTTAGAATTAATATGCAATTAAACTTACAGGAAGAGATATCATGGAAGATGATCGACTTCTACGACAACCAACCGTGCATAGACCTGATAGAAGACCGACTTGGAGTTCTCGCATTGCTGGATGAACAGTGCCGGGTGCCGCAGGGCTCCGACCAGGGCTTCGTGACCAAGCTGCATGAGTCCTGCCACAAGTACCCTCACTTCATGAAGCCGAGGTTCGGAAACGCAGGTACGTGCTGGAAGACCTGCTACAGCTGAAAGAGCATTAAAGGCTTTGGGGTCAAGGTGAATGAGTCCTGCCATAAATACCCGCACTTAATGAAGCCGAGGTTCGGTAACGCATGTACGTGCTGGTAGACCTGCAACAGCTGGAAGAGTATTTAAGGTTTTGGGGTCAAGCTGCAGGAGTCCTGGCAAAAATACCCGCACTTCATGAAGCCGAGGTTCGGGAACGCAGGTAAGTGCTGGAAGACCTGCTACAGCTGGTAGAGCGTTTAAGGCTTTGGGATCAAGCTACAGGTGCCATCATTTCATGAAGCCGAGGTTCGGGAACGTAGGTAGGTGCTGGAAGACCTGCTACAGCTGGTAGAGCATTTAAGGATTTGGGATCAAGCTACAGGTGCCATCATTTCATGAAGCCGAAGTTCGGGAACGCTGGTAGGTGCTGGAAGACCTGCTACAGCTGGAATAGTATTTAAGGCTTTGCGGTCAAGTTGCAGGAGTCCTGCTACAGGTGCCCTCATTTCATGAAGCCGAGGTTCGGGAATGTGGGTACATGCTGAGAGACTTGCTACAGCTGGAAGAGCATTTAAGACTTTGGGGTCAAGTTTTACGAGTTTTGTCACAAGTATTTCCTGAAGTCGAGGTTTGTAACGCAGGTACGTGCTGGAAGTTCTGCTACAGCTGGAAGAGCATTTAAGGTTTTGGGGTCAATGATCATGAGTTCTGCCACAAAATTTCTCGAAGCTGAGGTTCGGGAACACAGGTACATGCGAAGTCCTGAAAGACTTGCAACCGCTGGAGGAGCTGTTCAGGGTTTTGTGTCCAAGCTGTATGAGTCCTGCCACAAGCACCCTCACTTCATGAAGCTATGGTTCGCAGGTACGTGTGAAGATCTGACGAACAATGCGGTGTATTTTGTTTTTGCCAAATACTGCAAGCAATCTAAAGCTACCCGAATCGACAAAAATATCCGTTTTTACATAATTTGTGCACAAAATAACATAAACTGCCCGATTGGGTCGTAAAAAAGTAGACTAGTGTCACTATAATACTAACATTTGTACGCCTATCGGCGAAACATAGAGAGCTTTATTGCATTATACCAACACCAACTCTGTACCTATGTTTCAAAAATAAATGTAGTCTTATTCTTATAATAAAATATCTCAGCTCTTTCATAATCATAATCATAATCATTTATTGCTCGAAATAATGGTCAAATAGATCTTACATATAAATTACAGTACATTATTTCACCTTACAGGCATGCAATACACATAAAAAAAGTCAGCGTAGGTAATAATAAACCAATGATAATAAATCTAGGTACATACATCACTATTCATTATTAATCCATCAAGTACACACAAAGATGACATCACAAACACTATTTAATACTGACATCTTCCAATTAGAGTCCCACTAGTCCAAGACAGCATATTCCTAATTACATTAAGTCATCTTTAACATTATCTTACATAAATAATAATAATAATAATTGTGTCAATTTCTTAGTTGATTACATTTTGAATAAAACTCATCTAGTGAATAAAACCAGTCTTCGGTTAGCCATTTATGTAACAGTGAATTAAATTTATTATTTGGTTAATATGTCCATGAAATAGGTAATGAATTATATATATATTAATTGCCATATAATAACAGTTTTTACGGTTAAGGTTTAACCTGCACTTTGGAGGTACTAGTGCTTTTTGAGTGAGAGTTCGTTTATTAATATTACATTGCATATTAAAAAGGTCAATATTATTTCTCACGAACTTACACATTTCAAATATGTAAAGACTGGCAAGTGTTAAAAGTTTATACTTCTGAAATAGAGGCTTGCAAGATTTAGTCCATTTAAATCTTTCGATCGCTCTCAGGCATTTTTTTTGAGCTACAAAAACCCGCTGAATATTTGTGGAGTTGCCCCACAAGATTAATCCATAGCGCAGGGCCGAGCATACATAGCTGTGAGAAACAAGTAATGCCGTTTCAACAGAAGTTACTGCTTTTAGCTTCTTAAGAGCGAATATAAACTTATTTACCCTGCTGCAAATCTCATTAACATGTTGCTTCCAATTTAAATATTGGTCAACAGTGATAACCAGAAATTTGGTATTATTTACTAGTTCTAGAGTGTTCTCGCCAATCTTAACATCAAATTTCACTTTGTCGCTATTTCGTGCACTAGTAAGAAAATGTATGAGCTTGGTTTTTGTGGCGTTCATACATAAACTGTTTATATTTAGCCAGTTGATTATATTTGTCAAGGCGCTATCAATTTCTTCCTTTAATATGTCTGAACTTCTGCCTCTGATGATAACAGTCGTGTCATCCGCAAAGAGAACACTCTGCTGTTAAATGGCAAGAGGCAAATCATTCACATAAATCAGGAAGACACACACGTCAATGTTATTACATACGTTTAGGTCTTCTCAAATTAGCATCAATTGCTAAAAATAAAATCACCTCTTCTTTATTCCAGCATTCATAATAAAACACTTCGCGGACAACGTGGAATACCAATGCGGGGGTTTCCTAGAGAAGAACCGAGACACGGTCTCGGAGGAACAGCTGCAGTGCATCAAGTCGGGCTCCTGCCGCCTCATCCACGCCATGCTGGACTCGTCGCGGGCGGAGGGCAGCGCCGCCGCCACGCTGCCGCCGCCCTCGCGCCGCCGCGCCACGCCCGCCGTGCCGCTCACTAGCCTCACGGTGAGTGACCGAGACACGGGCCAGGAGGAACAGCTGCAGTGCATCAAGTCGGGCTCCTGCCGCCTCATCCACGCCATGCTGGACTCGTCGCGGGCGGAGGGCAGCGCCGCCGCCACGCTGCCGCCGCCCTCGCGCCGCCGCGCCACGCCCGCCGTGCCGCTCACTAGCCTCACGGTGAGTGACCGAGACACGGGCCAGGAGGAACAGCTGCAGTGCATCAAGTCGGGCTCCTGCCGCCTCATCCACGCCATGCTGGACTCGTCGCGGGCGGAGGGCAGCGCCGCCGCCACGCTGCCGCCGCCCTCGCGCCGCCGCGCCACGCCCGCCGTGCCGCTCACTAGCCTCACGGTGAGTGACCGAGACACGGGCGAGGAGGAACAGCTGCAGCATGTAGTAACATTAGACCGGAGCACGGAGTAGACTGCGTAGCTGATAGGGTTCTGTAACAAATAAACAGTACATCGAAAAAACAGCTGATTAAAAATGCCGGTAGACCGTATTACCAGTTTATCAATATACCAGTAGACCGAAGGGCTAGGAGACTGAAGGACCAATAGACCGAACGATTAGCTGACCTAGACTGAATAACCAGTAGACAAAAAGACCAGTAGATTGAAAGACCATCATTAAATTGAAAAATATCGAAAGACCAGTACCTCCAAAAGAACAATAGACCGAAAGACGCGTTGACCGAAAGACCAGTGGACCCAACGACCGACAGACCGTTACACCATACATTAAGACCGAAAGATCAGGAAATTAAGATATCAGTTCACTAAAAAACCAGTAGAGTGTAATACAGCACAGCAATATACCAGTAGGTCGAAAAACCATCATTAGATTAGAATTAGAAAAGACCATTTGATCGAAAGATCCGTTGACCGAAAAACCAATTGACCCAATGACCAACAGACTGTATCACCAGTAGACTGAAACATCAGGAGAACGACAGAGCCAAGGGAAGCACATAAAGAAGCCAAATTCTAGTTCTAAATATTCCCCTTTATTCCAGCAACCACCCCGTCGCGCCTCCGGTCAAAAGCAGACCGTGGGCGCTCAGTTCCGCGCGTCTCTCTCAGCGCTGATGGCCACACTGTCAGCCACCACCCCCCACTACGTGCGCTGCATCAAGCCCAACGACACCAAGCAGCCGTTCCAGTTCCACCCAGCACGAGCCGTCAACCAGCTCAGGTACAACAGATACTTTGGGCAGCCCTACTTAATAATGCTCCCCGAGGAACTACTGCCAGTAGGTAGCTCAGAGCGTTTTGTCCCGGAGTGTAATACTCCTGACAGGGAGCTCAGTTCCGCGAACAATAAGTTTATAGGAACCAAAGGGACCTCAAGCTAGGTGGATACGGATGATTCGGAAGCTTTCCATGTTCACGGGTCAACCCATGTTAACAATTAGAGGTTTTCAACATGGAAGCTCTTTACTCAACGTTCATGTTTGTTTCAGAGCGTGTGGTGTGTTAGAGACAATTAGGATATCAGCTGCCGGTTTCCCGTCGAGGTGGCTGTACCAGGACTTCTTTAATAGGTAAGAATCGAACAAACCCTAAACCAGAAAACTACCGTCACCCTCAAACATATACAGATTACAGAACGATTACTCAAGTCAAAATATGAGTGCCAATGTTATAGACCTCTGTAAAAATCCATAATTAAATACATAAAAACATATTCTAATTTTCCAATGTAAGAAAGTGTTGAATCAAAATCATCAATAAATGGTGCAGAGAAAATTAGTTGTCAATCAATGCCAACAAAACAATAATAGTACCCTTCACAAGGAAGAGGAAGCTCGACAGGCTCAAGCCCTTAGAGCTTAACGGGCAGACTATACCATTTTCAAAAGAAGCCAAGTATCTAGGGGTTACACTTGACCAAAGGCTTACTTGGAACACACATTTGAACAACATAATTCAAAGCGAAAATGGCAATGTGGACATGCTGTAGAATGGCAGGAGCAAGATGGGGTGTTAGACCCAACATTGCGATATGGCTATACACGGCAGTCGTGAGGCCTATAATCACATATGCTTCCGCCGTCTGGTGTGACAAAGCCAACCAAAAAACAGCCATCCAAAAACTAAACAGCCTACAACGCTCTGCCTGCGTTATCGCAACAGGAGCCCTATCATCAACACCGGGGGCGGCGTTGGATGCACTGCTCGACCTAACACCTCTACACTTGCAAGTGAGGAAAGAGGCTGAGCAGTGCAACTATAGAATCTGCACCCTTTCAAAGACGAAATGGCGCTCTCAGGCACTGCTTAAGATCAAGGATGCAGTGTTTGAAATCAAAACTTTATGCATGCCTACAGATGACATGCCCACTGAAAATAATTTCACACAACTCTACTCAGTGGAAATACCCCCTAGAGACAAATGGCTAAACAATCAAATGTCTTTCAAAGAGGGGAGTCACATCTGGTATACGGATGGATCCAAGAAAGGAAGAGATGTGGGATGTGGTGTCTATGGACAGAGACCAAAACTTAATGTCAGCGTCAGCATGGGTACAGAGGCCTCAATCTTTCAAGCGGAAGTCTTCGCCATAAATAAATGCGCCGAGATAAACCTTGACAAGAACCTAAGACACCATCACATTTACATCAACTCGGACAGTCAAGCTGCCCTGTTTGCACTAGAATCCCTAGAGACCAACTCGAGGCTAGTGCAAACCTGCAAAAATAACCTAAATGCCCTGGCTAATTCCAATAAAGTTATACTTAGATGGGTACCAGGACACTCCGACATTGACGGAAACGAACGAGCAGACAAACTCGCCAATAAGGGCGCGGACACGCCCCAAGTCGGCCCAGAACCCTTTCGTGGGATCACAAAACGAAAGGCATACGTTCTGCTCAATGACTTATATAGATCTAAGGCAATCGAGGAATGGAGGCTCGTAAAAGGACAAAACCACTCGAAAACCTTAATTAAGGGATTCAAGCAAAAGTTGTCGAAAGAGATACTACAGCTCAAAAGACCAAAAACCTGCGCAATAACAAGTATCCTGACAGGTCACTGCAAACTAAACAAACACCTGTTTCAAATGGGCATGAAACAGGACGCAGTATGCAGATTCTTCCAAGAGGCAGAGGAGACTGCAATGCACATGCTCTGCTTCTGTGGACCACTCATGAGGAAAAGAAGTATCTACCTAGGGCAACATGTCGTGCCCCCGGAAGAGATACAACATTTCACTGCCCAAAGAATTTGGCAATTCCTAGACTCAACGGGCCTCAGTAGTGAACTCTAATAAAGGGCTGCCACAATAGATCAAATCTGGTCGAAGCGGCATACAGAAGGCCCACAAATCAACAATAATAATAAGTGTTGAATAGAAACTGAACTATCATGTAAACCATGTTTCGAAAGAAATTTTGGCCATTCCAGGGACTAGAACAAAAACCATGAAAAACTTCGTACATTTTCGCTTGGAGCCCCTTAAAACGCTGAACCAATTTAGATTAAATTTGGTAAGGAGATAGTTTGAGACTCTAGAAGGGACAGAAGATAGTTTTAATTCCGGAAAAAGGCTCAGTTTCCAAGAGATAAATAAAATAGTAATCCACTATTTATTTACAAAATCCTAGTGAAAAATAAAACGACAAATAAAAAAAAAAGAATATACCTTGGAGAGAGAACCGATCGCCGTGTGGCAAAAGGTTCTCGAGTGGAGACCGCGTACCGGTAAGCGCAGCCTGGGTAGGTCACCCGCCAGGTGGTCGGACGACATGGTTAGGATTGCGGGGACTTGTCGGATGCGGGTCGGCTCTATCCGGCCTACGTGGAAACCTATTCAGGAGACCAGTGATGACACCTAAGACACCTTGGACGTAAATATTGTACAAAAGGTCCAACTCGGTAGTAATCTGTTGGATTACTACCGAGAGACATAGACATGTATATGTAGATTGCATTTGTGTTTACTGCAACCTTCTACGGCCGCTTACCGCTTATCTAACTGGTGGCGCGGGGACGAAAGACCACCCGAAACTCGGGATTATATGGACGAAGGTCCCTATGTGTCCTGGCGAAATGAATTTGTATAATAAGCCATGAATTACCTTATGCCAAGACTTCGTTTATTTTTTATACGATTTTTGCTGGCTCGTGTTTGCTTTTTATTCTGTGTCCTTTCTGGAACTCCAGAGAAATTTCCCACTGCTATGCGGTTGACACCGATGTAAATTTTCTCGAATGGAACACCATAAACCAGAACGTGTAAATTTGTATAAGAAAGTTGCAAATTCACATAGACTGTGCTCGTAACTGGGGAATTTAGTCCTAATCTGTGTCACGAACTTGCTTTTAATGTGTTTGTGCCAGATACCGTCTACTCTGCGCTCACAAGGAGTTAGACCGCGGAGACGTGAAGGGCACGTGTCGACGCGTACTGACCAAGCATCTCAAGGACCCGGACAAGTACCAGTTTGGCGCTACCAAGATATTCTTCAGGGCCGGACAGGTGAGGCCCTCCTTACAAAGCAGTAGACCGCTAGTCAAGCGGTGACGGGTGGCAGTGGCGTGCACAGGTTTTTTGGCCAAGGTAGGCAGTTTTTGTGTGCCTATATGGAGCCATGGTCGTTCAGAGCGTCAAGGTAGGCAGGTTATCTGTGCCTGTATGGAGCCATGTTCGTTCAGGGCTTCACGGTAGGCAGTTTCTCTGTACCTATATGGAGCCATGGTCGTACAGGGTAGGCAGTGCCTTTTTGCCTATATGGACCGCACGCCACTGACGGGTGAAGATCAAGCATCTCAAGGACACGAACGAGTACCAGTTCGGCGCTACCAAGATACTCTTCAGGGCCGGACAGGTGAGATACTTTTCACAAGGCAGTAGACCGCTAGTCAAGCGGTGACGGACGGAGATCAAGCATCTCAAGGACCCGGAAAAGTACCAGTTCGGCGCTACCAAGTTATTCTTCAGGGCCGGACAGGTGAGACACTGCTCACAAGGCAGTAGATCGCTAGTCAAGCGGTGACGGATGGAGATCAAGCATCTCAAGGACCCGGACAAGAACCAGTTCGGCGCTACCAAGATACTCTTCAGGGCCGGACAGGTGCGACACTCTCCACAAGGCAGTAGACCGTGAGTCAAGCGGTGACGGGTGGAGACTAAGCATCTCAAGGACACGGACAAGTACCAGTTCGGCGTTACCAAGATTTATTTATTTATTTAATTAAGATATTCTTCAGGGCCGGACAGGTGAGGCCCTCCTTGCAAGGCAGTAGACCGCTAGTCAAGCGGTGACTGGTGGAGACCAAGAATCTCAAGGACCCGGACAAGTACCAGTTCGGCGCTACCAAGATATTCTTCAGGGCCGGACAGGTGATACATTCCTCGCAAGGCAGTAGACCGCGAATCAAGTAGTGTTACGAGACACTTATACTTAAAATTTCACCAATATACCTCTTGTAGTTTTTGAGTGAAATGCTTGTGACATACGGACGGGCTGACGAACATGATTAAACTATAATTGTTCCGTTTTGTTGTGACGTATTAATATCGATATAAATTATGCACGTTTTGATGAAACGTTGAAATTTTAACGTAAGTTACCATGGAACTGTCCGTGACGTACCGGTTCTCGTCCAGGTGGCGTACCTGGAGAAGGTCCGCGCCGACATCCAGCGGCTGTGCTGCGTGCGCGTGCAGAGCTGCGTGCGGCGCTTCGTGGCGCGCCGCAAGTTCCTGCGTCGCATGCGCGCGCTGCGCGGCCTGCAGGCGCGCGCCCGCGGCTTCCTCGCGCGTCGGTGAGTGACACAGGCCTCGCCCCACACCCTCCATGACGCGAGAGCTGCGTGCGGCGCTTCGTGGCGCGCCGCAAGTTCCTGCGTCGCATGCGCGCGCTGCGCGGCCTGCAGGCGCGCGCCCGCGGCTTCCTCGCGCGTCGGTGAGTGACACAGGCCTCGCCCCACACCCTCCATGACGCGAGAGCTGCGTGCGGCGCTTCGTGGCGCGCCGCAAGTTCCTGCGTCGCATGCGCGCGCTGCGCGGCCTGCAGGCGCGCGCCCGCGGCTTCCTCGCGCGTCGGTGAGTGACACAGGCCTCGCCCCACACCCTCCATGACGCGAGAGCTGCGTGCGGCGCTTCGTGGCGCGCCGCAAGTTCCTGCGTCGCATGCGCGCGCTGCGCGGCCTGCAGGCGCGCGCCCGCGGCTTCCTCGCGCGTCGGTGAGTGACACAGGCCTCGCCCCACACCCTCCATGACGCGAGAGCTGCGTGCGGCGCTTCGTGGCGCGCCGCAAGTTCCTGCGTCGCATGCGCGCGCTGCGCGGCCTGCAGGCGCGCGCCCGCGGCTTCCTCGCGCGTCGGTGAGTGACACAGGCCTCGCCCCACACCCTCCATGACGCGAGAGCTGCGTGCGGCGCTTCGTGGCGCGCCGCAAGTTCCTGCGTCGCATGCGCGCGCTGCGCGGCCTGCAGGCGCGCGCCCGCGGCTTCCTCGCGCGTCGGTGAGTGACACAGGCCTCGCCCCACACCCTCCATGACGCGAGAGCTGCGTGCGGCGCTTCGTGGCGCGCCGCAAGTTCCTGCGTCGCATGCGCGCGCTGCGCGGCCTGCAGGCGCGCGCCCGCGGCTTCCTCGCGCGTCGGTGAGTGACACAGGCCTCGCCCCACACCCTCCATGACGCGAGAGCTGCGTGCGGCGCTTCGTGGCGCGCCGCAAGTTCCTGCGTCGCATGCGCGCGCTGCGCGGCCTGCAGGCGCGCGCCCGCGGCTTCCTCGCGCGTCGGTGAGTGACACAGGCCTCGCCCCACACCCTCCATGACGCGAGAGCTGCGTGCGGCGCTTCGTGGCGCGCCGCAAGTTCCTGCGTCGCATGCGCGCGCTGCGCGGCCTGCAGGCGCGCGCCCGCGGCTTCCTCGCGCGTCGGTGAGTGACACAGGCCTCGCCCCACACCCTCCATGACGCGAGAGCTGCGTGCGGCGCTTCGTGGCGCGCCGCAAGTTCCTGCGTCGCATGCGCGCGCTGCGCGGCCTGCAGGCGCGCGCCCGCGGCTTCCTCGCGCGTCGGTGAGTGACACAGGCCTCGCCCCACACCCTCCATGACGCGAGAGCTGCGTGCGGCGCTTCGTGGCGCGCCGCAAGTTCCTGCGTCGCATGCGCGCGCTGCGCGGCCTGCAGGCGCGCGCCCGCGGCTTCCTCGCGCGTCGGTGAGTGACACAGGCCTCGCCCCACACCCTCCATGACGCGAGAGCTGCGTGCGGCGCTTCGTGGCGCGCCGCAAGTTCCTGCGTCGCATGCGCGCGCTGCGCGGCCTGCAGGCGCGCGCCCGCGGCTTCCTCGCGCGTCGGTGAGTGACACAGGCCTCGCCCCACACCCTCCATGACGCGAGAGCTGCGTGCGGCGCTTCGTGGCGCGCCGCAAGTTCCTGCGTCGCATGCGCGCGCTGCGCGGCCTGCAGGCGCGCGCCCGCGGCTTCCTCGCGCGTCGGTGAGTGACACAGGCCTCGCCCCACACCCTCCATGACGCGAGAGCTGCGTGCGGCGCTTCGTGGCGCGCCGCAAGTTCCTGCGTCGCATGCGCGCGCTGCGCGGCCTGCAGGCGCGCGCCCGCGGCTTCCTCGCGCGTCGGTGAGTGACACAGGCCTCGCCCCACACCCTCCATGACGCGAGGGATGCGTGCGCGCGCAGACCTGTCTGTAGTATCGTAGCTCCGCGGACGAACCCATTTCAATTTAGTTCTTTGTGTTTGAAAATCGAGACTTTTCTTAGCCATATCGGCTTCTTCTAGCCGTGATGGAAATTTTTATCGTTGCATCTATTATTGTCCTATACAGCAAAGCGCAAGAAATCCGGCGGACCCGCGCGGCCATCAAGATACAGCGTAACGTGCGCGGCTGGCTGGCGCGGCGCAGCTACCAGCGGCTGCGACGCCTCGCCATAGGGCTCCAAGCGCACGCGCGGGGCTTCCTCGCCCGTCGCCTGTACAGAGACGCGAGACGGATTAAGGCGGTAAGTCCAACGTTGCAGTCATCATGGAGGATGCATTTTTTTTTGTTATGGGGGTTAAACGACCAGACGGATCACCTAATTGTAAGCGATCACCGCCGCCCATAGACACCTGCAACATTAGAGTCACAAGTGCGTTGCCGGCTTTTCAGAGACTACGCTCTTTTCTTGAAGGCTTCGAGGTCGATTCGTTCGGGAAAAACTGCAGACAACAATTTATTCCACAATTCAATTGTGCGAGGCAGGAAATTTCTATCAAAACGCACAGTTGTGGACTGCCACCATCTAAGTGGTGAGGATGGAAATATCGTCGCCTAAGACGATGACGGAAAGATGCGGCCGGGTTCATTCCCAACAATCGGGTACAAGCATGAATTGTTTTATTGCGTTTCTTAACCATAAGAAAAAAGATAGCCTCGCTATTAGGCAGGGTGAGAGCTAGCGACAACAGCATTCTAAAGGCAATAGCGTGTAGATTTGACTGTCCTATTCTATCTTTTTGGGAGGGACAGCTAAAGGGCGTTGCTGAATTTAATATAAAAAAAAAAAAAAAAATGTATTTTGTTTAGTAGGTAAGTGTTACTAATTTAGTCATAAGTCGATTGTTACTAACATGCTATGGATCGCGATCTGAAATAAAGAATTTTATTTTATTTTATTTAACTAGATATCGAAATACCTCAAAAACGATTTCAAAATGTGAAATTAAAATCGGCCAAAAAATACGCAAGATACAGTCATTTTAAACTACTAATTAGACAGAGAGGTCCGATATGCACTGTTACGTCATAGTGCACTCCGGCGATATAAACTCCATATTAAATTCTACTTTGCTAGAAAGAGATAGAATGAAATGTTTGATGGCTTATATCTTGGTTATTTTTATAGTTATTCGAATATTTTTTTTTGTCTACTGTTTGGTACATAAATGAGGTTTTAATAAAGCAAAAAATAAAATTTATGCATATTCCCCATTGCTCGTAGCAGTTCCCGTTATACAAACGAAGGAAAATGCAGAGCGAGGCTACATCTCAACGGAGAGCCAAGGAGTCAAGCCGATCTTTAATGCGCTGGCAACCGACGATACGAGTCACTCTCCGTTGAATGCGATCAAGAGGGAGAAGCTGGTACTAGGGAACACAGACGAGAACAGTATTCTATGTGGGTGGACTTGCGCCTTGTAAAGCTGTAGGCGGTGGGCCGGAGTGAAATACTGTCTCGATCTGTTGAGGCTAATTTGGCGTTACCCTCTTAATGGCCGCGGAACTGAACTTCAAAAGAAATCATAAGAAACGAGATCGATAGGCATCATTCAAAAAAAAGTGCATATATTGTCGGCAAGCTGAAAGTGAAGATGTGGTGAACATCCATTTTGAAGCACTAAGCCAGCGGAAAAGTATAATATTTTATGTGTTTGTAATCTGGTTTGTTTCAGGCTCGTACGATCCAACGCTACGTGCGCGGATATCTCGCGAGGAAGCGCGTGAAGAAGATGAGACAAGGTCTCATCATAGCGCAGTCTGCTGTGAGTTGATACAACATGATTACTTAAAACGGGTTCATCCTGCTGTTACGATAGGAAAACTGCGAAGTTAAGCGTAGATGGCGGCACAATAGCCATTTGTAAACAATGCAGAAACCTAGCCTAAATAAGTTTCTGTCGAAAATTCCGTTTTTGTAGAAAGCTTTATTTCCGACTGCACTTTTCATTGAAGATATAGATGTACTCACTGACACAATTCTAAGAGCCCAAAAGTTGGTGGGATTGCGATATTATACAGGGTGATTACGGGGTCGTGGAGCAAGAAAGAAGCATTTAACTTAATTTCTACTAAGGATCACGATAGGTTAGGACTAACAGTACACCAGCGACTTATTTTAGTCAGCAAAAAAAAAACTCCGATAATTTAAGATCATGGTCACCCTACTATTTCCGAAGAAAACTTATGTCAAGTGCATGGACTTAACAATCGTCGCAGTAAGGTTGTTATGACGATACTGATCACAGATAAGATAAAAATTAATTTGATGCCTACTGCGATTACGTGGATTACTTTGTCGTATTTAGAAGGAAAAGACAGAATAAAAATTCAAAAATTTATTTAAAAAAACAACGCTACACGTACTTCAAAAGTTGTTCAAAATGTGAACCCTGTTCCTGTTCGCACAATTCCGCCCGTCGCCTAAGATTGGCCTTTAATCTGTTTAGAGCATAGCGGTTTTGCTTAACCATTTCAAAGGCTAAAATAATCCGCTGGCGTAGCTCTTCTACGGTGTTAGATTCTTGCTCATACACCAAACGTTTCACCTCTCCCCAGAGAAAAAAGTCTAGCGGTGTGAGGTCGGGGCTGCGAGGTGGCCATGGAACAGGTCCTAGGCGACCGATCCATCGTCGCGGAAATTGTTCATTCAAATAATCACGAACACGGTTATGGAAATGAGCAGGTGCACCATCATGTTGATAATGCAGGTTTTCCAAATAATGTTCCGGGACGCCTCGCAATAGTTCCGGCACAACTTCGCGTAACAAGTCAAGGTAATTCATACCATTCAATCTGCCTTCAATAAAATGAGGTCCGATAACAACATCGTTAATAATTCCCGCCCAAACATTTAAAGAAAATCGAGTTTGATATGCGTTTCTCCGAGTAAGATGCGGATTTTCTGCACTCCAAAAATGTTCGTTGTGCACATTAAACAAACCAATACACATAAATGTACTCTCATCAGTCCACAAGATATTCGTTTCTTCATTTTCTAAAATCCATCGACACATGTTCATACGTAAGGGAAGATCAGGGCCGACGATATCCTGCACAGGCAGAAAATGGTATGGATGCAGTCCAGAAGCGTTGAGCAGTTTCCAGACAAAACTTTGGCTGACATTGTACCTTCTAGCAGCTTGTCGGGTACTGCGTTGCGGATCTCGGAGAAAATATCTGAGTATGCGTTGATCCAGGTTCTCGGGATTGCCTCGCCTTGCTGGCCTGTCGCCACCTCGTGCTTGGGCGTGGGTTGGAACGCTGAACTGCCCGTATTCTCGAAGATTATGCACCATTGTATTAATCAAACGTCTAGTTGGTATTGGCAAATTGGGATATCTCTGATGAAACATTTCACTTGCTCTGGTAGTGTTGTGTGTTTGATAGTAAAACATAACCATATCTGATCGCTCGATATTAGAAAATGGGTACGGCGCAGGCATAATTAATTTATTTTATTTTAAATCTTTGTTGAGACGTTTATTGACTTTGACGTGTTGTGACATTATTAGTCATAAATTATTAAGTATTCTATCAGACAGTTTGAAAAGGTGTAATATGGAAAGTAGGGTGACCACGAATTTTAAGTCAATAATTAATTTTAAATAAAAATACGTAAATAATTATTGAGCTTTGTTTCAATTAAATTATATACAGATAGCATCGCAATCATTTACTGAGTCAGAAAAAAATGGTTGGGATCACGACCCCGAAATCGCCCTGTATTATAGAGTTCCTATGACCTAATTCCGGCTCCATCAAGATCAGTTGACGCTGTGACGGTCTGTACACTCTTTTTGCCACCTACTCTTTTATGAAACCGATTTTTTTGTATAAAATGGGGAAATTAGCGAAAATTTAAAAATGTGGCATACTAAAAGTGATTTAATCGTGAAAATGCTTGCTAATAAAAATGTATGGTTGTATCTCAGTAAAAATGTTTTAAGTGGATTGTGATGAATCATGTATTTGAATGGGCAATAAAATACAGAAAATACTTCAATTCACCATAGGTGGCCATAGGAACACTGTAAAGAAACTCCAACTCCATCGAGTGTGCTTGTTTGATTTATCTTGACAAGAACTATTTAAAAAGAAAAATTCTTTTTTCCTCTACCCTACAACATAATTCTGGTATTGCGGCTGATATAATAAAAAAAAAATTTTGTCGACCGGTTTGGCTCAGCGGGAGTAACTTTGCCTGCGAAGCTGAAGGTCCTGGGTTCAAATCCCGGTAAGTGCAAATATTTGTGTGATGAGCATAAATATTTGTTCCCGAGTCTTGGATGTTTTATAAAAGATATCTATTAAATATATCATCGTCTAGTACCCATGACACAAGCCTTGTTGAGCTTACCATGGGACTAGTTTGATTTGTGTAAAAATTGTCCTGAAATATTTATTTTAATGTATTATAAAATTCCCAAGGGCAACAATAAGCTTATGTACAAAAGTGCATTCATTGCCGCAATGCGTGTCTTCAATAACCTCCCAATTGAGTTAAAGTCACTTGAAGGTAAACAATTTAAGACCAGCCTAAGAAACTGGCTCATTGATAGAGTATTCTATAATATTAATGAGTTTTATAGTAATAAATAATGCATGTACTAATTTTCCCCACTTTGTAATGTTAAATGTTGTACGTCCGTGACGGATAAACTGTTGTAACGAAATATATTATTATTACCATCTTTGCACACAGTTATACAATAAAAATATATTCTATTCTATTCTAGGTCCGTCGTTTCCTCGCCCGTCGCCTATACAAACGCCTGCGCATCGAGGCGCGCAGTCTCGACCACGTGAAGACTCTCAACAAGGGGTTGGAGAACAAGATCATCAGCTTACAGCAGCGGCTGGGAGAGGCACAGCAGAAGGCACGAGCGTTGGAGCCGCTGGCCGGACAGCTAGCCGAGGCTAAGTATGTTCTAGAACGAGACAACTTGATGTGGACTCAACTGAAATTACGTCCCAATCAACTGGAATTACATGCACTCAAAACGAATTATGTGCACTCAAATTCAATTAGATGTGCTGTAGAAACCGCTGCGAGTCAGGTAAGTATGTACAGTGTACACCTAACTGCAATTGGATCTGCTGTTCGTGCCTGGGTATGAGGCTAGTCTGGACCACGTGAAGACTCTCAACAAGGGGTTGGAGAACAAGATCATCAGCTTGCAGCAGCGGCTGGGAGAGGCACAGCAGAAGGCACGAGCGTTGGAGCCGCTGGCCGGACAGCTAGCCGAGGCTAAGTATGTTCTAGAACGACATTGCTTGAGAATTTATGTGCACTCAACTGGAATTACAGCCACTCAACTGAAATAACACGTACTCAACACGATTCATGTACACTCAAATTCAATTATGTGCGCTGTAGAAACCGCTGCGCAAATATCCCCTCATAGCTAGTTAGGTATATATACCTAACTGCAATTGGATCCGCTGTTCGTGCCTGGGTATGAAGCCAGTCACGACCACGTGAAGACTGTATGAGGACTGTATGAAGACTGTATGAAGGGACGGGAGAACAAGATCATCAGCTTACAGCAGCGACCTGAGGAGGGGCAGCAGAAGACACGAGCGTTGGAGCCTCTGGCCTGACAGCTAACCGTGGCTAAGTACATTCTAGTACGAGATTGCTTGGTGATTCTGTGCGTTCAACTGGAATTAGTCTATCTACGTATCTTAACAAAAAAATGAATTTAGTTGGTAGAGAAAAGGTTGAAATTCTGATGTTTTCTCGTCTATTATTTTCGCAAAACTACGTCCAAATATGCTCTTTCTTCTACATTAAGAGTTAGAACAGTCTTAATACTATTATTTTCAATTTAACAGGGCGAAACTGGAACTCCTCCGCTTGGTAGAAATCGAGGCTAAAACTCTAAAAGTCTCCATCGACGATAAAGAAAGCATCATATCAGCACTACAGGCCGAGCTGGCGAGCGAGCGAGACAGCAACAAGCTGCTGATTGAAGAAAAGAAAGAGATAGCGAAGACGTATAAGATAGAGAGGGAGACTTGGGAGGGAGAGAGCGAGAAATTGGCCACTGAATTGAGGAGTACTAAGGAGCAGTACGACATGGCTATTGAAGGTAAGTTTAAGACTTTACTGAATGCAAAACGAACTGGTGACCGAGATGATACTGCTATCTCTTTCACACCTGTTAAGACCGCGCAAGTGTGAACGAGATAGTATTATGATCTTGGTCGAGAAATATATGTGTCGCAGGGAAATGGCCAAAACAAAGATTTGAACAAATCTCTAAAAATGGCGAATCAATTTTATCATTTGCCTACAAAAAATCAGTCATTTGATGAAATCCCTGAATCTGTTTAGTGAAATGAAGAAATCAGCCAAAAAAGGCAACTCGTTTTTTTCATTTCACCAGATTTGTTTAGTGATTTGATAAAACCCCTGAAACACGTCAGTGAGTTGACGGAACGATCTCGTTTTGTCATTTCACTCTCCGACATTGCTAAACTGAAATAGGATTATTGTGAATCCCAACTGAAAAAGTACCTGAGGAACCAACAGAACATCAGCTACATTTTTGTAAATATTGATGCCTACTAAAGCTTAATTATTTGCTGTCAGCCGCGATTGACTCATCAGAAAGTCTGACAGTGAGTAATAGGAACACATGTTATGTGATAGATTAAAGGATCATCGAAATATCAGTGTTTGATAGTGCCTGATAAGTAATTCTGAAGGAAGGTAAAAGGTGCCCGCTACTTCGTTCGCTGAAGAGTAAAAGTCACATCCCAATTTTTTGCTTCAGCGTAGTCGGAGTAGTAGGTATAGTTAATTAGGTTATAAGTTTCAGATAACTGTTATAAGATCCGAAGGCATTCCTTACCATATAGAGAGGAATGTCCCTAATATCCATATAAGGTATATAGATTAAGTGACTAACCCTAAGCACGTGTAACCTAAATTATAAACTACTTAATACCCATTTAATCTCACAAAATAAAGTAGTTCTTAACTGATCGTGGTGTGTTTAACTGCTCCTCCGGTCCCAACATTACACGGGTAAAAAGTATCAATCAATCAATCAATCAAAATATTAAAGAAGGCCTAGTTACAAGCACTTTCGAAATGTCAGCTACATGAGAGTGAATGTTTGCTGGGAGACATACAATATGATCCAACATTTGCTGCAAGGATTAGGGAAAACCCAGAAAAACCTAATCAGATCATTATCCTATAATCATCCTCGGATGTCCAGGTATCCTTGTGCGAATAATGGTTAAAGTCTGTCCAGCCGTTTAGGTGTGATCGTGGCACAAAGACACATACATACAAACATATGTATATACTAGAAGATACCCGCAACTTCGTTCGCGGAAGAGAAAAAATCATAACCCGTCGTTTTTCTTCAGCGTAGTTGGGTAAAAGTATCCTATAACCATCTGGAGATACCCAGTTACCCGTGTACCAAAAATTGTGGAAATCTGTTTAGCCGATTTTGCGTGATGAAGCCACAAACATACATAAAACCCAAAAAAAATATTTTTCGTTTTAGTGTTCTCCAAATAGTCCGTAACAATCAATTTTTTTTAAATATCTTCAATGTACAGGCATTTCATTTTTGCAACTTTATAATAGTATAGATGTATATATGTACATATACAAACACACAGAAAAATAAATTGACGGGTGAAATTCAAATGGGCGTTTCAACTATTTTTTTAACATATCTTTAATGTGTACAGACATTTCATTTTTACAACCTTATAATAGACTAGAAGGTGCAACTTTGTCAGCGGAGGAGCAAAAGATCATAACCTTTTTTTCTTCAGCCTAGTCGAGTAAAAAGTATCCTATTATCATCTTTGGATGCTCAGCTACCCGTATACAAAAAAATAGTTGAAATCCGTGTAGCCGTTTTGACGCGCTGAAGGCACAACGATAACAAACATATTAAAAAAACAGAAAAAATGTTTTTCGGATCATTTGACCTTCAAATAGTACGTATTACTTATTTTTTTAGAAAAGATCTTCAGACTATATGGACGTCACAGTTTTTTTTTAATTTTTGTATATTTTGTGTGTTTGTATGCTTCGTTCTGGCTTTACAACTATTTTTGACACACGGGTAGCTGAGTATCTACAGATGCTTATAAGTATAACCGACTACACTGACGGAAAAAGATGAGTTACGACTTATTCTCCTCCACGAAAGAAGTTGCGGGCACCTTTTAGTATCTATTAAATATATAGTCGTATTCATAACACAAGCCCTATTGAGTTACCATAGGACTAGTTCGATTTGTGTAAAAAATGTTCAGTATCCGGTTCGAAGGACCAAAATGTAGGGGTTACCTACTTTATTAATGCTAGAGTTTATAACACAACTGATATAAGGGTAAGAGGAGTTATTGAAACTACCAAGTTGAGTGCTAATTATAAACTGACTTTAATGTCCGTGATTTAATGCTAAGGTAAAGTGCCGAACGTGTACAATTTGGTGCGTGTGCAATATTAATTATGTTAATGCAATATTAAAATGTAATGTTAATTACTGTTTCATGGTACAAAAACTGTGTTACACTGGCAAAGTTGAATTACTAATAATTATCGTTACAGATTTCGTTATATATTTCCAGTCCTCTTGTTTTATTAGTCCAAAGTATTCGTGGAGTATTTATTTTCTGCTCTCGTAAAAAAAGTCATCCGAATTTAATCAGGCGAATAAGTAAATCTATACTCAGATTACATACACTTTCCATATCACTGCATTATAAAAACGTCATTAAGTTGATAACGTAATGAAATAGATAAGAGTGATAAAGAAATTATTGTTTTGTCTAGTGCCACGATGTTAGGCCGAATTAACGCTATGACATAATGGCATAACCTATTTTTTTTATTAGTAAACTTATGGTTTGACGGTTTTAAGTTTTTGCGCGTTAAATTCTTTGTTTATAAGTCAAGGAACAAGTAATAGTGTTGAAGTGATTGTGTTGAATATTGAGTTGTTAATGTTGGTTTAAGGTTTTATAGTTAAATTAATATTCAAGTACTCTAACAGCATAATCTAAAGTCAATGCTAATTGATATATTCAGGCGGTACTTTGCGGGACAGTATAATCCTCGACACGTGTTTCGCCTCTCTACGAGGCAACATCAGGACAGGAGATGTTGACGGCGTCCACCAGAAAAGACTTCTCTGTCTGTCTTGTGGTGGTTTGTTGTATTTGCATGCGTATTTTTTTGTGGAAACTGCATGAAAATATGCGCATGTGAGCACAATTTACTGTAACATCTAACCAAGACAATATTTCGCGGAAAAGCAAGGGAACATCCATGAATCTAAAGTCAATGCATTTTGCGTAAAAAAGAGATGCCTCGATATTCCATAAGTATTTCGTTGTCTTCATTTGGTTCGCTATAAAAATTTGCTAATTTAGGCAGGATAATGAATAATGTCTAATTGTTCACTAAGCTCTGCCTAATACTTAAATAGATTTTCGTAGTTTTTGATAAAATTATTAAAAATGTAAATCTTTATACATGCTTTATGCTATCTATGTTTGTTTATATTTGACGCGGACCACCACAATAATTCTATTGGCAATCGTAGAATAAAGACTTATACCAGACCCTAACGAAAACGTAAACGATTTTGAAACATAAGAGTATGAGAATGGGAGTCCCAAATGAAAAAGTACCTGATGAACCAATAGAAGCGTCGAACGCGGAATTTGACCAAAACCCACCGAAATCTCTAGAAAATGGATCTTACGAATATAACCAGTGGTCTAAAGAATTTGAAAACAGAGCGCAGTTCTGGAAAGGTCAGTCGATGATTTCGCTGTTATAGATTGTGTAACCGATTTAAATAAGGTTTTCAGTTCGCCTCTACGTTTTTTGGTAACGTTCAATGATTGTCGTGAATTTTGATACATTGACTCATTTCTTAATATGTTCCATTTTATAGGTTCTATAAGAATTGGCGTTATACCTTACTGTCCCGGCATATGTATGGCAGGGTTTTATGAAGTCGACGACACGTTTGGCTCAGTGGGTTGTACAACGGCCTACGAAGCTGACGGTCCTGGGTTCGAATCCCGGCCAGGGCAAGTGTTTGTGTGATGAGCACGAATATTTGTTCCTGGGTCTTGGATGTTTTCTATGTATTTAAGTATTATAATTTATCTATTTATTATGTATATCGTCGCCTAGTACCCATAGTACAAGCTTTGCTTAGTTTGGGACTAGGTCGATTTGTGTAAGATTGTCCCTGATATTTATTTATTTATTTTATTTATTTATTTAATAAATCATCAGCTGGCGCCACGTTGGCATAAGATCTTTCTAAAAAAAAACCGACCAAGTGCGAGTCGGACTCGCGCACCGATGGTTCCGTACAAAATATACGCTACAAACGGCCGTATTTATGAAAATACAGTGTTAGCAGATCCCTACTCCTAAGCAAAATGTAGGTACGCGGTGCTCGATAATTTTATATTGGTTACTGATACAGACAGACATAAAATTAAACTGTTTTGAGTATTTGTTGTTATAGCGGCAACACAAATACATTATCTGTGAAAATTTCATGTGTCTATCTATCAGGGTTCATGAGATAAAGCCTGGTGACAGACGGCCAGACGGATGGACAGCGGAGTCTTAGTAATAGAGTCCCGTTTTAGCCTTTGGGTACGAAACCCTAAAAAACACGTGACCGTTACTTATTTCAAATACACTCAGCGGCGCGGGGCCCATATAGGCACAAAGGCACTGCCTACCCTGAACGACCATGGCTCCATATAAGCACAGAGAAACTGCCTACCCTGAAGCCCTGAAAGAGGATCTATATCGGAATCCCTAACGTTAATTTGTCCTAATGTATCGTTTGTCTTTTGCCATAACGCATTTTTTTACGAAACTGTAAACTTTTTGGGATTGTTATAAAACTAACGTTACCTAACCGAAACTAATCTATATGATGATCTTTTGAAAATTCCTGAAACATTAACGATTTCTGAAAAAAATGCGTTATGGCAAACGATACATTAGGACAAACGATATTATGGATTCCGAAGGAGACCCCCTGAAAGACCATGGCTCCATATAGGCGCAGAAAAACTGCCTTGACCAAAAACCCTGTGAACGCCACTGAATACACTATATGACTATATATAAAATAACAGTCTTTACTACTGATGTGTGGTTGGAATGTATTAAACTTGCGTAAATTTCCACATGGAAAAAAATCGTTATATTCTCTAAAACGATGTCTCATGGGAAATTTCTCAAAATGGAAACTTTCATTAAGTTCTTGTAAACGTTACCAGAAATATTCGAGACCTTTACCAACTTTTTGGTAAGGCGCAGCTTCCACTTGTATATATAGGGTTGACAGAATTTACCTACGGGGTTATTAGGAAGAGACATACCTCTCTCATCCTGATAACCCCATATAAATCTTTTGTACTGTTTTGTGAGGTGTGGAATAAGGAGTTATTGTATTGTATCCATAGTTGAGGAGAGTGTTTTTAAAAGGGCTTATTTTTTCCGTAAAGCTGCCTCGAAAGTGAACTTTTTCAAAGACAATATAAGGACGTATTTAAATCAAAGTCAAATTCGAATTCAAATTAGCTTTATTGACACAACATGACACATTTAACAAATATACATTAGAATAATATAGTTTTTTACAAAATACTTATATTACTTCTAACTATCCTAAGTGTATAAACTATAATATAAAAAATAATAACAATTTTAAACATGTTGGCCATGGGTACCAACATCAGCAGATGCTGGCCTTACGTCCGACGCTGATTTTCAGTTTGGCCCCTTTACAGGAGAGTTCGTAGCAGTAGGTACAGATAACATTTTACTTTTCGTTTACACTGTGCATACTGAGTCTCATTAGTTTGTTCTTGTTAGTAGTAGTTAAGGAAGAGAGTTAGGGAGTAAACAGCAACTTATACTTAAATATATAACAACTATAACATTGTTGATAGATTCGAGGGTCGTATCCAGAAACACTGGAACGATATTCATTGTTTATTTTAATGTGTACTTGCGTGTGATGATATCATACCTACTAACACTAGAATTAAGTTTTCCTTTCTACTGTATGCTACTAACAACTATGGACATGTTTCCGAAATAAATTATTTGAATTTGAATAAATATCAATATCCATGCACCCACCGTAATATGCATCGATAAGTGTGAAGCGGGTAACGGCGGTGTCCACTCGTCACTTCATAACTAACTATAAGGTCCTCTTAACGGACCGAAACATGTCGGGCAAAACTCGGTTTTTTTTTCTCTATTTTTTTTTTATCTCGTCAGTAAACGCTAATGTAAACTAAATATCTAAATATGTTTTTTTTAATCAGCTTTACCTTTGTAGTTTAAGTAGGTGCTTTTTAACTAATTTAAAAAGGCATCGGGTCTCGCAGAGGTGGAGGTAGGTCATTTCAAATTTTGGTGGAGGCAAATTTAAAACAACCTTTAAATAATGAGGTTTTATGTCGCGGGATTAACAGTTCTGTTTTCCTACAACTTCTGAGTGGCTTTGTGCGGCCATCTTTGAGCCACTTTAATTGACAACATTTAATTTTTCCCCATTTCACTAAATCGAAAACCATTTGGAGAAAAACGCCTCTAGAACACAAAACATATTTTTGTAGATTTTATTTTACAATATTTTTGCCAAAAACTACCAAAATAGCTAAAACGGAAAGTGACGTCACACAGTTGATCCAATATTGCCACTATAAAAATAGTCTTCTTCCGGTTATCCGTTTGACATCTTTCGACGCATGACACTATTGACAGTAATTTCACTCGAATATCGTCTTGAACTTTTCGTTTCCTGCCTTTGATTTCGAGCTTTTCAACGACTCGGTATTACCACGGGACCTACGGACACCTGCTCTCTCTAATGACGACTGGCAACCCGTTGGACAATTTCTTTAAAAACGACTCCACTTCTCAACTTTGAATTAACTTATATACTGCTCGGTTCCTTTAATTTTCTACGACTCGGTTATTAAGACCACACATGCGAACCGCGGAGGGATTTGTACAAGCTGACAACACTAATAATTAGCCTCGAGTGGAGACTATATATAATGATGATGGAGTTTATGCAAAGGTCGGATAAGTATAATTTTGCCGGCATCAGAGGTGCCAGAACTTCACTGTCTTCGCGGACGTCTTATGTTGCAAATGCTATACATAGCCCTATGTATATGTTTCTACATAATTATAAAATTAATCACACCACTGCGTATCGTTTTCAAGTTTTGACGTTTATCTTGACGCCGTGACAACTGCCGTCACTGTAGAATTGTTTGAGTGCACTAAAATGACAAAGTTCGCATTGCATTTTGTTGTCATTTCTAACGTATTTTTAAGTGTGTGAAACAGAGCTGTGACGTCATTTAGCTGATAATAAGACGTTTGTTACATACACCCTTTTTCATGAAACTAATAATATTCATGGATTTTTGCATTAAAAAATAAGATTTCTACAAATATAAAACAATACGTGTATCTTAAAATTTTGCGTTCTTTCGAGTTGGACAATAAAAAGTATCATTCGAAAATATGAAATATTGTCAATTTCTTGTAGATGTATACCGGTTTTTCAAATTCTATAACTTTACTTATAGTATATGCAATGTGTAGGTGTCTTCTGTTATTCATGTTAAGAATACCTCTGCTGTTTAGGTAGGGTGTAATGTGTGCTCGGTATGGTATATTGTAACAGAAGCGGATACAGGTATTTTGAACACGTTGTATACTTTTCTTGGTTTTATCCAAAAGTCTCGGACCATATACTATATCACCATAAGTGAAGAGCACTAATGACTTCATGTGAATTTCCCTGATTTCTTCAGATGGGTATTTTCTAATATGGTATAGTGTTTTGATTTTATAAAAGGCATTTCGGATTTTAATATTGAAATGCTCCACATACCACATTTCTCCATCCATTAGCATACCCAGATTTTTTACGTTATCATTAAAAGTAATTAGACACTGTTCAGTCGTCGCGCGACCCCGGCGCGCGCCTAGGTCCCGGCGCGGCTTATGTTCCCGCGCTAATTACTGATGTTTTAATGTTGTAGAACGAGACAAACAACATGAACAAGAGAAGAAGGCTCTCAGCGCTGAGTTGGAAGCGGAGAGACAGAGTCGCCAGAAGCTGCTCTCTACGCAATATGAGCTGCAGGAGCGATTGGACTCCATCCAGAGGTATGATGATCGGGAATCCATAGATGCATGCACCAATGGGGAATGGATGAAAATGTTCAAAAATCTTGAAATTTTGTTTATGGGTAGGAATAAGCCTCGTTATTGTCAGAAAAAAAATACAGATTTTTCTGTGGCTTAGAAAAAAATAAAAAGATGAAATGGTGTTGGTGGGCCTATATGCCCGCCTTATACGGTACGGCAAGAGCAGCATTGATATTTTCGATTAAAATGGCTGTAAATGTACTGTTATTCTTCAAGTTTTCGTATTTTATTAGGCCAGGTGACTATTTTATTTAAAAACTTGAACAATAAACAAAATTTCAAGATTTTTGAAAATTTTCATCCATTCCCCATTGGAAATATGCATGAATTTTAATTTGTGCTTTATTGAAAGCTCATTCATGTGACAAATAATAGAGAAAAATACTTTTTCGAATAAGTAAAAAAAAAAACAAGATATGAGCCATCGAACATTTCATTCTATCTAAGCAGAATTTAGTATGGAGTTTACGTGGCCGTAGTGTACTATGACGTAACAGTTCATGTCGGACCTCTCTGTCAAATCGCTGTCTAATTAGTAGTTTAAAATGCCTATATCATGCGTATGTCTTGGCAGATTTTAATTTCACTTTTTGAAAGTTTTTACGGTATTTTGATATTTTGTTAAGAAAAGTGATTAAAAAAATGCATGCATTATCTATTCCCGATTTTCGATTAAGCTAAAATTTGGCATACTTATTCCTAAACCTTAATGCGGTTTATCTGAGTTTTTTCTTAAAAGCAAAAAATACGTGTCCAATATTTTTGTATTATCTAACTGACTTATTAGGATTTTGATTTTCATACTCTGTCAACATGCCTATTCTATCGGGTTTGTGCTCTTTAGAATCGACTCGGTGAGTGACTTGGTGGATGTTCAAAGAAAAGTACAGTCGGCAAAACCATGTCACAAAAGTCTAATTTTGGTTGATTTTTTAAAATTTATTATGTGTATTATTTTAGAGCGCCTGCTCCGAAAGAACATAGAAGATCACTCTCGGACGCCAGCAACAACTCACAACAGGAGACGACGGTTGAGGATGTAAGTATAATCACGTATAGTGAAATCAGTCAGCTTGTGTCTGGCGCTGTTATTTTCTTAGAATCATTAGCACATGAGTAAAGAACAGAACAGGACTAAGCTTCATACAACTGCGCTGCGATAGGCACACTACTACAAGCGCGATGAGCATGTGTGCATGAGCACTAACTCTTCGTAACGTACGCAGAGAAACCGGTTTAGACTGGCTCAGGTTGTGCTCAAGCGCAGGGTGTTCGCATCACGCGTCGTGGTTTTCGTCTTAAGTTTTGAGCGGTTATAATGGAAAAATAGTATAAATCGATCATTGAACTTATATTTATTTTATTTATTTTTATTTATAGGCAACAGAAATATTATATTCTAGTCAATATTGGGTCAATTTTCAAGGGCCCATCTCATGAACATGTCAATAGCTTAGATTATTAACATTTTTCTTAGTAACCTGGTCACTATTGTCAGAACAAGAAAAAGTTGATTCACCCAAATACTTGTACTGTGGGTATGAAAAAATATAGAAAAAATACAAACATATAATAAAGACATTCTACTAAATTATTTAAAAAGAAACTGTTTATTAGATTAAGGATTAAAAGAGATAACAAATTATTTAAAAAAAAAACAAAATTTACAAAAACAAAGTCTTTAGAGTAAGTATTTTGTTACCAAAAAATATTAAAAAACTGATCAATGTTGTTTCGTTTTGTTCGAGTGTGCCAGCCCTACCAAGGTAATACATATTGCACGCTCTTAAGAACCTTAGTCTCTGTTCCGTTACTTTACGCATGTGTCTAGCAGTGATCGTAAAAGAGGTAGCATATTTTGTGCAGCGATCATAGTATTGCGATATAGATGTGGAAAATACTAATTTAAACAACTAAACATAGTTAATATCGTCGACAGTAACCCTAAAGGTGCGTCCACACTTGTATCATTTGCTCGTATCCGATCACCGTGCCGTGACATGACTGCGTATCGCGCTGCTTGGACGCTCACTGTCGGCGCGCCAATCATGCCGCACTCGTCCGATTAAGTGTGTGATACGCGTAGCAACATGGATTTCGAGCGATCGGATCGGCGCAACGTCCAAACGCGTGATCGTGACACGCGATCATGCAACGCGACGATGATGTGATACGGTGATACAAATGTGGACGCACCTTATTCCATCATTTCGATTAAAATTTACCACACCTATGCACCAAAAATGCTACCAAATTTTCGATCACTGCTAATGACACATGAGTAGAAAAACAGAACATAGATTAGGGTTATAAAGAGGGTGCAAAATGTATACCTTGGTAGGGTTGGCACACCCGGACAAAGCGAAATTAACAACATTGATCAGGTTTTTAATATTGATTTATTACAATTTACTTATTATAAAGACTTTTTGTAATTTTTGATTTTCGATCATTTGTTGTAGTATATAATGACTCATTAGCGTATTAAGTGTATTTTATAATTTTTCACTTCTCCTGCTCAAAAAGTACGTCATATTAGCTTCGCGAAGCGAGACTAAAATAGTACATTTAGCCCCTAGGGTTTAAAAGAAAGCCATATAATCCCATACAAATTTCTATGACACTGAAAAAAAACTTGCGGCCAGCTACATACTCCTCACGAATAATTAAAAACAAACAAACCAACCTGATCAGATTGGCCAAACTTTCTGATAGAATTGCTCAAAGTGTACCTACTTTTAGTTTTTCATGAAATACCTATACAATTTAAATGTTAAGTCTATTTTATTTTCTCGCAGTCGAAGTGAATAGCAGATTGTTTAACACGTGGCTAAAAGCCATTATGACACTCAGACATATTTGTCCTCGCTCACTTTGTGAGCTCGTCCAAATAATCACTTCGTGTCATAATGGCTTATTTTAGTCCCTTGTCAAACAATCTACTATTATGATAGTATACGTTAATGACGCAACGTGTTTGTTCACAGGACTACGGGTACGGCTCGGTGCGCTCGGTGGAGAACTCTCGACCAGCTCTGGAGGCGGTGAACTGGTCTGCCGGCTCCCATAATGGACCCATGCCGGTAAGCTTCGCCTTTAATACCGTCAATTGGGGTTACTTTGATCAACGGGGTAACATTGATCACTCATTTTTAATCCATAAGAAATTTGTTTGTAAACGCGTTTATGAAATTTTATTGTTAAGGATGGCAACCTCGGTAAAAAAATATTTTTGACGCGTTCAGAAATACACTCCTTCTAGTTTAAAAATTAGTTATCAATTTTACCCCGTTGATCAAAGTAACTCCAACTCACGGTACCAACCTAAGCTTCTCACATCTACCGCGCTAATGATATTGGCAGTAAGTCCTACAGCCAAAGTCCATTACTGATAACATTCATCATAACATAAATTATACAATTCTGTTATATTTATTTTGTTTTTAAACTATATAATCATAACGTAAGGTAGGCAGGTAAATGTACGTTTTACCGAATCGGCCGTATCACCGATTTTTTTCTATTTTAAGCTATTAGTCGAGTACTTACAGCTGATATTAAGTTGTGATATTTTTTCCCGGTAGCTTGATACTTATCCCTTCCATTAAAGGGCTAATTATAATAGGCTGCGAAGTATGACGTTTCAGGTGCGGCTAGGACAAGAGGTTGTTAATGGAATTTCATACAAATAATGCAGGCGTAGGCCGGCAAAGTCCTAGTTTTTAATTTCCATTCCACATAAATTTGTGGCACAGGCATCATGACATTCTGCCACTATGCGTATTAAAAAATAAAACATTGATCTTTTTGTTGTTTATTTCATTGCAAGTTTGAAAATACCGCGTGGAACGCTGTACTCGGCTGGAAAAGCATACATTATATAACGATTTATCCTATTTTTTTTACATGCTATTATCTTGACATTTAAGAATGAATTATTATTGTGATTGTTTGTTTATAATTTTTTATATGCATGACATTGCACTAACAGCCTTCTGATGACAATAGCCGTAAGAAGTGAGTGCACTATAATGCAACACTTAGTTAATAATACCATGTCCTTATTTAAGTATGTATACTAACATAGTTATAAGCAATTACTAACAAACTATGGATCCTATGTTGTCCGAATAAATAAATTTATTATTATTGACTCATTAATTAATTATTTTTATACTTCTCAATATTTACTTTTAGTTTGACATTGCTATATTTTCATTATTTTTTAATTGCTTTTAATGACATGCATATTGAGACTGTACTTTTTGTTTTACAAATATCATGATAATAATCACAGTATTTGCAATTTTATTAGTGGATCACTCCACTAGCGTAAAATGAAAAAATGAAAAAAAAAACGTTTTTTTTCATTTGTTTCTGATCTTTGTTTATAATGCATATTGAGAGTCAAAGAATTGTACGCCAAATTCTGGCTGATTGTGATGAAATTAAATACTAACCATACCACCGTTTATAATCACTCACATTCAAACAATAAATCATTTTGTATTTATATTTGTATTTTGTATTGCATAAAATACTATTGTCCACGGCTTACCGAATGTTCGTAACGTTTGTATTTTAGATCGCGGACGCCGGGCTAGTCCTCCGCATGCAGAACAGGATCTCGGCGCTCCAGAGTGAGCTGTCGCGAACCACCAAGCGAGCCAACGACCTGGAAGAGAGACTCATGAGTAAGTGGTTCAATCATGTTTCTTCTGTACAGTAGTACCACGAATATAAGTTAAATCGGCAATCTTCGGTCACGCCGACGAGTGCTAACAAGTACCGAATGAAACCGAACGTGTGACCATTTCAATAACGACCTTGTTGCACTATACGTACGGTACATATGCAATGACAGGTGAACTCGTGCTCTCGCTCATGGCGACTGACGCTGCGCCAGACAAAATGGCGTTCGGTTTTCAAAAAATGCTTTCTGCGCAGGTACATCGTTGTAACTTATATTTGTGGTACTACTTACCTCGTTTTTATGTACAAAATTATATTCCGCCAATCTGAAGACTTTTTGTTGGCCGATAAAGCGCTCGTTAACATTAAAGTCAAGGGCACCAATATGTGTACAACGCAAAGTTTCAAAAATATGTATTCAAATCTCAAAGATTTTTGGGAGGCTTGCGTGGGGATATGGATCCAACACTTATAGGCCCTTTCGAGAAGTTTGCTGTGGCTGTACTCCTGCTGGAACCCGCTCCCGACCATATCAATCAGAGAATACGTCCATGAGCAGGTCCCAGCAGATGTTGGAACTATTGCATGTTATGGAAACAGAATCGGGCTATTATATTCTAGTTTGGATGGATTTTATTTTACAAATCTTATTATTATGGCAATAAGGTTTATGTAAGTATACATAGTTTGGAACATTGTGTGGATCTTTGCCCTGTACGTCTTCTGAGTTACTCTTTAAAACTACGATTGTGACTTTATGATTACGAAAAAGATTACGAAACTATGATAGCGATGCAACAATAATATATATTTCATTTTAATATATATTAATAGTCTAGATTATTCATTTTTTTTTGGATTCCGTACCCAAAGGATAAAACGGGACCTTATTACTAAGACTCCGCTGGCCGTCTGCTTGTCTGTCCGTCTGTCACCATACGTTTCCCAGTGTCGTGTCGCTATTGACAGACATCAAAGAGACAGCTACCACTCACTAATGTCGTCCTTTTTTGGAAAAATAATTGTTACCATTTTATTAAAAGCGATACTTTTCACAGAGAAGCGAAAGTTATAGATTTATGTACAAAATCAATAAAACAAGATTTTATAAAAAATCGCTTATATTTGACTTGGGTTAATTTTTTACTCCAAATGGCCTCAGGAATGTGTGGTTAAAATCTTGAATAGTGTACAATATAAATATGTGAAAATTGCGAGCTTTATGCTTCAAGAAATTCTATAAGGTCCAAGGTAAAATGTTCTAATGAATATCACGTTTTTTCTACAGCTCGCCTCCAATCTCCGCCCACCAACCCCGACCTGGACCGCTTTAAGGTCGAAGAGCTTGAAATTGAGAACAAGAAGCTGCGAGAGCATCTCGACCGTCTGCGAGCTGCTGGCGACACCACGCTGATCTCCAAGGAGGTCATAGGTGAGTCACCTCTTTCTCCACCTGGACTGCAATGTTGAGGAATTATGTCAATAAAAGTTGTGAGAACTCCTCGACAGTTGGTGCCAGCACAATGTTCTCCAAATAGGTCATAGGTGAGACATTTTAGATCGACGTGAAAGTTAAGAATTCACAGAACTAGATACAGTGAACATATCCTTCTAACCAAACCTGGACCTTCAAGGAAGAGCTGGAGATTGAGATCAAAATACTGCAAAAATACCTCAAAAGCTGGTAACATCACTCTGGCCATCAGCTGGTAAAATCAATCAGATCTGGAGCTGGCACGGATTAAGAACAAGTTACTGGACAACTCTACACCTGGTGACACCATGCTAGTCTCCAAGATGGTGACAGATGAGAGAACAGGTCTGGAGACCGGGAAGACCTGGACCACTGCAAGAGTTGTGGATTTAGAACAAGAAGCTGCGAGAGCATCTCGACCGTCTGCGAGCTGCTGGCGACACCGCGCTGATCTCCAAGGAGGTCATAGGTGAGTCCCCTCTTTCTCTACCAGCCGGTCTAGCATAACTCCGCGACTACGCTTGTCGCGTGATATAGCATAACCCGTCTTTCTCGCATTGTATTGACAGGAAAGAGACAGACAATCTTGTCACTTGACAAGCAATGTTGAGGAATTATGTCAATAAAAGTTGTGAGAACTCCTCAACAGTTGGCGCCAGCAGAATCTTCTCCAAAGAGGTCATAGGTGAGACAAAATATTGACTTTAAAGTAAAGTATTTACAGAACTAGATACCAGGAGACATCACATAGGTCTGAAAAGAGGTCTTTATAACCAGAGCTGGACCTTCAAGGAAGAGCTGGAGATTTCCATGTTCAGGATATAATCCGTAAAATTATTTTATTTAAATGAGTAATTATCGCGGAAACAGAAGAAAATATTGAGCTTATGCTCTGTCAGTTCTTTACTCATCATGTGTTAGTATGTCAGATTTGTCAACCGTTTGTTTTGTTTTAGAGCAACTGAGCGTCATGCAGAAGGAGCTTGATCGACGACGCGATGAGTGTATACAACTGAAGAGCGTGCTCACCAACCATGTACGTATATGTCTTACTATTGTATGACAAACGGAGTCATTGACTACAATGATAATTTTGATCGTGATTTATTATATTAAAAAAAAACATTGATATATTATTATACTGGATAAACAGATCTGAACAAAACTGCCAATAAAAATGGTCCGATTTGACATCGCCAGCCAGAATGAAATAGACGTTAATAACGCTATTCTTATCGGCATCATCAACGTAATCCCTTCACACTAAAAAGAGCTTTTATTCGTAAGGCTTAAATGGCATACGTATCTACTTAGAACACCAAGATTTTTTTTGTCTATAGGCTATCGTAATAAAAGTTACCCTAACGATCAAAGTCGCGCCAGTTTTTCCTCATACCTTCGTAATTTTCTATGGAATAAAGTTTCAATAAAAGTCACCCCAACGATCAAAGTAACCTCAGTTTCTTGCACATTAGGGTATTCAATCCTTAGACCAAGAATCCTATAGACAAGACAGCCAAATAATAATACCACTACCGAACGAGATGGTCGTATACAAATTATAACAAGAGCGACAGAGAGAAATATATTATTTTTTGTCTTTGTCATAGTTTCACTTTTCCACCGCTGCTACAACCGAGTTTGTGGCAAAATTATAAACAAAACATTATTTGTAAAATTATCCGCCCAAATTACGTAGGTTCTTTATGGTAAGCTGTCAGCCATTTTTAAACGTGTTCTTAATTTGGCTGCATAACAGTTATGTCCGTCCCTTACGGGTGTACGCTGATGTCTAGTCTATAGGATTCTTGGTCTGAGATACAATCATTTAAACATCTTCATAATATTGTACCATAAGTGTCATAATTATGACTACACAAAATACCAAGGACCATTAAAACAACAGGTCTGTCAGTTGTCATACTTTGGATTGTGCTCCGATCGTAAGGAGATATTTAGGCAAAAACTAGATCGCACTTAAACATACATTTAACTATATTATAATATAATTTTGACGACCGGTTTGGCTCAGTGGGAGTAACGTTGCCTGCGAAGCTGAGGTCCTGGGTTCAAATCCCGGTAAGGGCAAATATTTGTGTGATGAGCATAAATATTTGTTCCTGAGTCTTGGATGTTTTCTATGTATATAAGTAATATATCTATTAAATATATCGTCGTCTAGTACCCATAACACAAGCCTTATTGAGCTTACCATGGGGCTAGTTCGATTTTGTGTAAAATTGTCCCGTAATATTTATTTATTTATTTATTTTTATTAATTAAACAATTTTTATTATCGAATGCGGGATTTCCCGGATAAGTTAATTATTCATTGAAATAAAACAATTTAACGGATTATATCGCGTATATTATCTCATTTTAGTTCCCGACGTTTCGGAAGCTTTCCAGCTTTCTATGATCACGGGAGGACTGAGAAAAGATGTATTTTCCTCTGTCAAAGTTTCAATTTGTGCAAACTACCCATTAGCCTACATGCCAGATGGGCCTAAGCTGTAAAGACAGTTACACATGTGCCAGAAGGGCTTAATTATTTTATTCTAATAATTTACCAAGCAGCATTTCACAAATGAGGCGTACTGAGGAGAAAAGAAACGCTGCAAAAAAAAACTCCCAGGCTACCGCATTACTAATTATAATATTTAAAAAAACAGAGACTATTAAACTACTTTTAAACAGATAAGATATTTTACACCGTTCGGAAATTAAGGTTTTGCAGTCCTGTGTCTCGCTTGTTCCTTGATGAGATGTATTACAGGATCCTAAGCTGGTGGTAGTGACAATCCATCTTCTCTATTGAAATTAGGGTGCTTTTTAATCTCAATAGCCTTATTTAAATGAGTAATAATCGCGGAAACAGAAGAAAATATTAAGTTAATTATTACTAATAAATCACTGTCAGGGTCAGATTATTCATGAATATCAATAGGGATGTTGACTGTACTGAAATAATAATAGAATTTTGATGCGAAATGGTGGTTCTTATGATGCAAATTCTATTAAAAACTTGCTTGTTTTATAAGCCTTTAAAGTTAGGTGGGAAAGTCCATTTTTAAAGTATGAAAATATGAATACACGATAATACCATTGAATAACCCATGAAATGTATGGTAACGTTTTGTTATGAAACCGTTTCAATAAACGCAAGTTTTAACATAGCTGCAGAACAAAGTTTTTAATTTCCCCATACAAAGTAGGAAGGCGTGACGACACACCTATGGTACAATATTATGAAGTTGTTTAAATGATTGTATCTCAGACCAAGAATCCTATAGACTAGACATCAGCGTACACCCTTAAGGGACGGACATAACTGTTATGCAGCCAAATTAAGAACACGTTATAAAGCTGCAGAACAAAGTTTTTAATTTCCCCATACAAAGTAGGAAGGTGTGTCGTCACGCCTTCCTAGGGTTTAGTATGGAGCGTTTTTGGGTAAGTCCAAAAGTGTGATTCTAACGTTGTTGTGTCTCGGGGAGTTTTTATGACATTGATGTAGTTTTTTCACCAGCATTTCTATTATTGAAAGCTCGTTCTATGACATACCACAGAAAAGTATTGTTGACATCCCTATTGTCTAACGCCGTTAATTTAAATAAGTTGACAACCCAAAAGTAGACATACAAATATAGTCTGGCTATAATATCTTTACCCCACCAATTTTAATTGTTTTATCTGTGGCATATGGTAACACTGAATATAGGGCACTAAATGGTCTTAGGAATAATAAATAAGTAAATAACACCACATAATTTATTCTCAGTGCACTTAAGAGGCTTCTAAAAGCTAAATGGCTTCACTTGAACATTATTTTTACAAAAACCATATTGGTGTTATTCAAAAGTACTAAGATTGGTTAATCTTACAAGCCAAAGACTTAATGCAATGTAAACATTGCCGCTGTTCAGCGAAAATCGCTTCTTGCTGTTGCTTTACAGCATCGAAGTTAATGATCATGCGGAAAAGCAGTTCCCGCTGACCACTTTTATATGGTTTTCCCATAGTTAGACCTTTATTTTTTTTTAAACCAACGCACGTAAAGATAAATTGTTTCTTAAGACACATAAACAACTTGACGTCTGTGACAGAAACAAAATATTACCATATTTAGTTTTCATATATTTGACAGTTCATTTGCTTGGAAGAGATAAAATGGTCCGACTTTAGATCCGTTGGACACACTCGTAGGACTGACCCCGAGAGGTATGTGTATTAAGTATTATTATGGTATATCCGGGAACGGCTTTTTGTGTGGAGATGGTCAGTCCTCTTGTTTTAATTTGCTAACTAAGAAGCAATTCTAACCCAGAACATTCGGTCAAGGACATATTTTTCTCCTACAACACAAAATAAATAAAATAGATAATAATAACATTGAGATCTCGTAATTCTTTTGTGCACAGCTAATGTTGTCACATGTCCTGATTGTGTCACGCTTCTTAGTTCTACGACATGTGTGTTTAGTTACGCTTCGAAGAAAAATGTCGGTGATTTATTATTTGCATACAAAGGTATTTAAAAAAAAAACATTGAAATTATTGCTTCTATCGCGGATTCTTTTTTTATAAATTAACTAGAAGACGCCCGCAACTTCGTTCGCGGAGGAGAAACAGTCATAACCCCTCTTTTTTTTTCGAAAGCGTAGTCGGGTAAAAAGTATCCTATAACCATCTGGAGATACCCAGCTACCCGTGTACCAAAAATAATTGAAATTCGTTTAGCCGATTTTGCGTGATGAAGCCACAACGACAAATACAAACATAAAATCCAAAAAAAAAGTATTTTTCATTTTAGTTACAGACCTTTCATTTTTACAACTTTATAATGGTAGATATTACAATACAATTTTTGGGTTGGGTCCTGAAGGTCTTTCTTGCATTTAGCCTTGGCGAGCAGAGCACCTTAATTTTTATTTGTCAGGGTAGCGAAATGTTTTGGTCTGTAAAACGCCTTCATTGCTATAAGACATAGACTGAATAATTTGGCTGTAAAACGACTTAAAGTATTAAGTCATCGAACAATCAGTCATGTTCCTCGTTATACATTCTGCCTACTTGAGCATTTCACGACCTAGACGTCTTGCTAGTAAGTCTTCCTGAAACTTAGATAATTTTGTAATCATGGCATTAGATAAACAAGTCATTTTGCAAACTTAGTGTACTACTGAGACGTTTTGAATGCAAGTAAGGCCTTCAGGACCCAACCCCAATTTTTTACACAAATTGAATTAGTCCCATGATAAGCTCAATAAGGCTTGTGTTATGAAGTAGAAGTACTAGACGATGATATATTTAGTATACAAATTAACTTATATACATAGAATACATCCAAGACTCAGGAACAAATATTTATGCTCATAATCATCATCATTTATGCTCATCACACAAATATTCAGAAAATAAAAAATACATATTTTTCGCTTCAGTGACCTCCAAATAGTCCGTTACAATAGTTTTTTTTTTTAAATATCTTCAATGTACAGATATTTAATTTTGACAACTTTATAATAGTATAGATTTAACTCTCTTGGTCATAATATTTTCTTCTGTTTCCGCGATTATTACTCATTGAAATAAAACATCTCTTGGTCATGTTATTATGGCTTTGGTCTCTAAAAACACGATTAACGTTGTTTAAATATATCATCTATCACATAAGATGTTCATAAATTTATCAATATTTGCATATCACACGTCACAGCTAAAATAACCTGTCTGTCCGTCGGAAGGAGCTATCTCTGATCTTTATTTATCTCATGATTTCTGATAGTAAAGTAAACATGACACATTTTTAGTGTACATATTCCTATTTGTCAGTAACACGTATGTGTGGAGAATTATCAATATCGATTTTTATATATATAAAACAAAAATCAACTTTTTAACTCTCAATGTTTTTATAAAATTGTCGTTCTGTATTATTTATATTAAATAGGTTAAATAAACGCGATCACAGTATATTCAAAAAGTGCATATTTTTCTGTAAAAGTAACAGAAATAATGGAGGAAGTTGAAAAAGAAAGTACAAAAAAACGATTGAAAGTGCCACAGTCAAACGAATTGAAAATATCTAAACTGTTGTATATGGATTTGCCGATAACTAGGAGTCATCTGATACAAGGATTTAAAAAGGTATTCAATAATCTTCTATACATATAAAATAAACCACCAAAAGTGTTCCGGAGTGGAGACCGCGTCTTGGAAAACGTAGTGTACGCTCTCCAGCTAGGTGGCGCGACGACATAACAGTGGCTGGCAGCGGTTGGAAATAAAAAAAACTCAGGACCAGGCTCAGCGGCATGCCATGGGAGAGGCTTATGTCTAGCAGTGGACGGAGGTGGGCTGATGATGATGATGATGACATATTAAATATCTAGTAAGTCCTGACTGACTGAGTCATCAACGCAAATCCGAAGCTACTGTATCTAAAAACTTTAAATGTTTACCAGTGATTACTTTTTTAATTTAACACCCGTCCTTTTTTAGGGTTCCGTAGCCAAAATGGCATAAACGGAACCCTTATAGTTTCGTCATGTCCGTCCGTCCGTCCGTCCGTATGGCACAGGCATTTTACTCAAAAACTATAAGATGTTTATTGATGAAATTTGGAGAATATGTAGGTGTCTTGTGTAAGCCGCTACTTAGTTTGATAGTTAAATAAAATATATATAAATTTTTATACTCCATACATGTAACCGACTCGGATTTTTTTTTATCAAATATCTATGTGTGGCACATAATTCGACAGATCATCTAAAAACACTTTGATGTTTCTGCCAATATTTTTTGATTTAGTGAACATTTTCGGAAATATTCGCTCCGAAAGTTGCAAAAATTGTGTCCCCCCCTCCCCCCTCTATTTTCTAAACGGTATATTCAAAAAATATGGAAAAATAAAGCATAAGGAATACAAATATAAAGCTTAGTAAATACTTCCAACGAAAATTGTTTTCAACATGATCGGACATACCGTTTTTAAGTTATAGCGAAAAAACTGCGCTTCTTAGCAAAATAACGTAAGTGCCGGGGAGATACGCTCTTTTGTTAGTGTTTTTTTTCACATGGATGTTTTTCCTCTGTGGTGCATTTTTTTGTATAAACGGCTGCGGAACCCTATATTGAAACTCTCGTACTGTAACGCGAATATACTATTAATTGTACACAAGTTGTAAATATCGAATTAATAAACACTCACAAGCTATTTATGTAAGTTAGGCTTTGATAATTATTATTTTGCACTTAATTGATTAGTTATATTTTTACTGCGACATAAACTATTAATTGTATTGACTTATAACTTATAAAAGTATGTTATTAATAAATTTTCATTTTCATTTTACTTATATAATTTAGGCAAGGAATAATACGGGAAATTATTTTTCTGAAAATCATCCTCTAACGGGGTCAAATCATCTATACTATTATAAAGTTGTAAAAATTAAATGTCTGTACATTGAAGATATTTTCCAAAAATTTTGTTATGGATTATTTGGGGGTCACTAAAACGAAAAATATGTTTTTGAGCTGGTTATAGGATACTTTTTACCCGACTACGCTGAAGAAAAAAGAGGGGTTATGACTTTTCACCTCCGCGAACGAAGTTTCGGGCGCCTTCTAGTTTAATAATAATTTTAGCCACTAGGTACATATTCGGCCTCATACTCATTCATAATTATTAGGATTGCCACAATATAGATACTGGGGCGACTTTGACTGCTGGGGTGAATTTGATCAGAGCGTCAACATCTAGTAATATAAACTTTATCCACTCGAGTGCTTTGACTCTAATCGAATGTTCAAACTTTGACTATATGTTTTTTTCGGACAGAAACCACAATGGTTCCAAACACTGAAAAACGTCGTGAGTAAAAATCTAAAGATAAAATCGTCTGCTTTCTCATTGTATAACGATCGAAACTCTTTGCATGATTTTTATTAATATTTTTTTATGTATTCTTTTTTACATTTACAGGTTTTTGCATGAATTTTGACTTTATTTCTAGAATGTGTTATTTTTAAATTTACATCGGTCTCTGTACCTGTCAACCACTAATCTCATGAAAACCGTTCTAAATTTGTGAACTATTTGTCTTGATGCAACTTTTATGCTTGATATAGTCAGGAATAGTTGCTATGAGTTCTGATATTAAAATATAATGGTTGGGGTTTGGCTTAATAAAACAGGTCTAATGGTTAACTGAGTCTGTTCCTGCGGTATGGGAGCGGTACGGGAGGTGTGACAATTGACGTGACATGGCGCGTCCTAACTGTCTCGCTATACACATATACGACACTTGTTACCCCTCCCTTACCGATCCCAAACCTCGGGAACAAACTCAGTTATGCGTTAGGCCTATACTTAAATATTTGAAAGCCTAAGGTTCGGTGGGGTCAGTGCGAATATTTATTTTTTATTATTTATTTTGCCTTAAGTGAGAGAACTATTGTAGTACTAAAATCAACGCGCTGAACATGACACAAAAGGAGATGCTGAGCGGGCATGCCCGTACCATATGTTAAAAGAAAATCCTCATTTGTACATTTTTCATACAACACGAACATCTACGTGTTGTGTAAACTTATGTCGCGATATACATTTTACAATAATTGGTTTTATTTTGTTATTTTTACTGAAATGTCCGCTCGGTGAGCCTTTTCTTGCTATGTACCGACAGAATCAAAAACATTAAGAAGGACCTCTCACTCGCACTATAAAAGAAAAAGTGAGTGTGAGCGAAAATGTTTTCTTAATGTTTATAACTCAATCGCACGTTGATTTTCGCTTTACAAAATACAGTTGCTTTTGAGTGTTCCGATTCACCCCTTGTCTCATTGGTCCCCACCTCACCTTAATACTTGCAGGGCAAATTCGTACTCTTGTTTATGTCAGTTTATCTTGATCTGTATTATTTTTGATCATGTAATATTACTAATCTGTTATTTTTCCACCCACGCCTTCTGTTGCGAACATTGCATGGTATTTAGTTTATTTTTAATTCTATATTGATTTTTAAATATTTCATTTTAATTACATCGATATTTAACTGCAAGTTAATTTGAATGTTTTAATGGAATTAAGAGTTGGTTATGTAAGTGTCAGCATCTTCTGCTGCGATTGGTCGATTTTTACAACGCCTTCATCGGTGCGACTCGTGGCGAGGCCGAGATACATTGACGTTATTCTAAAAGTTTTGCAGTCCTTCTCGCGTTTAAAAACGTCAATGTACCTCGCCTTCGTCTTCACTCTCGCCAATATCTGTAATGTCGGTGTCCAGAAGACCACTTGTATTTTCTTTTAGGTACTTAAAAAAGCCAGTGGCGTCGTACGATCAAAGAATTTAATCTGTGTACCCTTCCTACCTTGTCATAGTGACATTGATATGGAATTTCTATCGGCTCTCATATTGATTTTGACTGTGACAAGGTATGAAATGGTATATATGTAAATTAAATTTCTCGAATGTACCACAGATACAAAAAAATACCTCGATTGGCGAAATGACACGAGCCACGTGGATTTTTTGTTTACCTTTTTAAAAGTACCTATAAGAACTATAGTCGATTGACTTTTTTTTTACTGTCAAGCATGGGTAGTAAGTATCTACTTACTTATTTCGTGCGTTTAACATATAACTGCAAGCGCGAAGTGTTCTTTAAATCACCAACATTGTAAAAATTGTCACATACCAATTGGAACGTTTTTACCAATTTCTGTTTATTATTAGTAAACCGTAACCAATCGCCAAAAATCGCCGAACCTTACATAATCAGCCTAACCGATCTACTCTTTACGTAATAACGATAGTAATCATCTACTTTCTTGTATAGACGGTGAACCTGAAGTCTCTGACATCATCCAGCTACGGTTCAGATGTGGACATTGTCAACGAAGATGGAGAGTTGGCAACGGCTTATGAGACCCAGAAGGGTATCAACAGGTAACTCAAACATTTCATCACCATGGCAACTGCAAAACGTCTCCGTGGCTGAACTCTTTTAAAGAACGAAATGAAACGAACGATGAAATTTGATATGGAGATTTTGAGTCCCGGGGAAGGACATAGGCTACTTCTTATCCCGGAAAAATACCCTTATCCGCGACAGAAGCTAGTTGAATAATAAATAAATAGTGCTTTACATCCGTGGTCACTGTTAAAAATTATTAGAAATCATCGGCTCGCATTTTTACGAACAATGTGTACTGTTCATTGATCATTGCGACTTAAGCCCGACTGGATAATAAAATACCTGCTCTGGGGGCGTTAAATTAGCGTTAATTATAACAACACTAAGTATGATGTACCTACCAGTCATGTTGACAACAAGGTCGGAGATGTTATTTAGAGGAATAGAGTCTAATCCTTCAGACTTTCTATCCGACAAATACTTCGTCATATTGTAAATCACTTTTCTTAAGTGACTTTTAATAGTTTTCGGCATTTTAACGGACAAATAACTCACAATATCCCAGAAATAGATCACGCACAATCAACACCTCACTTTGACAACAATGGGGAATGGATGAAAACTTTCAAAAATTATGAAATTTTGTATAGGCTATAAGCCTGCTTATTGACGTATAAAAATTACAGATTTTTCTGTGGCTTAGAAAAAATAAAAAGATGAAAAGGTGTTGTTGGGCCTATATGCCTGCCTTATACGGTACGGCAAATTAAGCTTTGATATTTTCGATGAAAATGGCTGTAAATGTACTGTTATTCTTACCGTACCGTATAAGGCGGGCATATAGGCCCACCAACACCTTTTTGTCTTTTTATTTTTTTCTAAGTCACAGAAAAATCTGTATTTTTTTTCTGACAATAAGGAGATTCCTACTTATAAATAAAATTTCTTGATTTTTGAAAATTTTCATCCATTCCCCATTGTCAGATGCCTTTAATGACTTTTGTAAAGTTACTATTGCCAGTTGAAGAAATTAGTTCCAATACTTTTCCGCAATATGGCGAAGTCTTTTATTTTCCTAGTCGGCCTTACATTTCGCAATTTTATACTGTGTGTTCTTCTATGATTCCAAACGTGTATAGTCTCTCGGATTTCGTTCTGTCCTTTCCTCTTGAAGGGAACAATGTCATTGTGTTTATAACCTCGAAATACCAAAATGACCATATTGTAAAAAGTCGTTACAGCCAACTTTAAAGTTCAATAGATTATTGACTCTACCTCCATGAACAGTAGATTACAAGTGCACTAATAGAAAAATGCCCACCCCTGTTTACGTGTTACCTGACAACGTCATACATACAAGAGCACCCTGAATGTTCTGTTAGTGTACTCGTAATCTGTAGTTCATGGATATAGTGTAGACAATCTATTGAACTTTCAATATGGTTGTAACGACTTTTAACAATATTTGTAACGATTTTTTACAATATGGGCATTTTGGTGTTTCGCGGTTATAACAGAATGGTATAGTTCCCTTTAAGTGGAAAGGATACAATGAAATCAGAGAGACTACCTTTTTCTATTGTTCTTGTGGAACACAAAAACTAGGTTAAATTGTCTTGCACAATAAATTCTAAAGATGCTAGTTATATCTGTTTCAAATGTATGTTCTGTTACAGGCAACTGCAAGAAGAGCTTATGGCCGAAAAGAAGTTCTACTCGGATCACATATCGAAGACGAAAGCCGAGATAGACCGGCTTAGAGAAGAAAACGAGAAGTATCAGAAGTGAGTACCTTAGAGGTGACAAATATAAGTTCTCAGATATCAAGAATAGATCAGAAAAAAGATCATACTTTAAAATCTTTTTATTCAGCGTAGTTGAGTAAAAAGTATCCTATAACCATCTGTAGATAAAAAGGATACTTTTTACTCGACTACGCTGAAGAAAAAAGAGGGGCATTTCATTCCGGGCATCTTCTAGTCTACGATAAAACCATATTCAATCTTGGTTTAATCTAACCAAAATAGTAAACCAATAATAGTTCAGTCTTATTTGTCGGTATGTTCAGCAAAACTAGCGACACTGAATATTTAATAGTTGATAGATACAGGCGTAACTTTGCGGAATTCCATATTAGATTAATGGATTATAGTTCCTTACGAGAAGACACTTTTCGGGTGGACGCCGGACCGTCAACATCTCCTGCATCTCCTGATGATGCTCATAGAGACGCGAAACACGTGTCGAGGATTATACTGTCTTGTGATGGTTTGTTGTATTCGCAAGCGTATTATTTTGTGGAAACTGCATGAAAATATGCGCATGTGAGCACAATTTATTGTCACATCTAACCAAGACACTATTTCGCAGTAAAGCAAAGGTACTATAATCCTATTTCTATTTCCCTTGGGTCTGTTTGATTGATGCGATATTTTTAAACACCAGGTTGTTGAGCGGCGAGCTGAGCCAGGAGCCAAAGAACAAACAACAGGAGTTTGCGCAGAACGAGATCATTAAGCTGGCAGCCGAGAGTCTGGCTTTGCAGGTAAACTTTTTTACAAGATTTTATTTTACTTGCCATGTTAGTATGTGTAGGTCAAATCTCATCAATTCATTCTTTTGAAAATATCTTCAATGTTACATTACATCTTTGAAACTTTATTATAGTGCAGATAGTATGTTAGTTTATAAAGTGGGCTATAGATGCCTGCAATAAATGAATTTGAATAAACATTTTTGATGCTATAACGTCTTATAAATCGATGAACGCCAGCGGCACGCACGAATAAGTGTCACGTTCCGCATGTCACGATCGGCCTAAGCGTTCGGCTTGTGATGCATCTATCTCTCTTCCACGTTATCACGTAAAATTATCGTCCGTAAACCAACTTTATTGACAACCAATTGACAACATTTCATTTTTTTTCGATTTCCCTAAATCGAAAACCATTCGAAGAAAAACGCCTCTAGAACACAAAAAATATAATTGTAGAATTTTTTACAATACTTTAGCTAAAACGGAACTGACGTCACGCAGCTGATCCAATATTGCCACTATAAAAATAGTCTTCTTCCGGTTATCCGTTTGACGTCTTTGGACGCATGACACTATTGACAGTTAATTTCACTCGAATATCGTCTTGTAGTTTTCGTATGTTTCCTGCCTTTTATTTCGAACTTTTCAACGACTCGGCATTGCCGCAGGTCCGACGGACACCTGCTCTCTCTATAATGAGGACTCGTAAGCCCGTTGGGCAATTTCTTTAACAACGACTCCACTTCACAACTTTGATTTGACTCATATACTGCTCGGTTCCTTTAATTTTCTATGACTCGGCTATTAAGACCGGACATGCCAAACGTGGAGGGATTTGTGCGAGCTGACAACACTAATAATTTGCCTCGAAAGGAGACTGTGTATATTGATGATGGAGTTTATGCAAAGCTCGCATAAGTATAATTTCTTCTCTCATCAGAGGTGCCAGAACTTCACAGTCTTCCCGGACGTCTTATATTGCAAATGCTATGGGCTACGTAGAAATAAAGCGTCCTAGTGATATATTTTTTGTTAAATGCCGCATAACGCCGGAGCACATGGTGCCCATCAAAATGTACCAAGTTCCTTTCTGCACAAATAGATATAAGAGAATAGGCGATATACGAGTGTTGTTCATACAAGTTTTCTTAAAACAATATCTTATGTGTGGCATTTTCTACATAATTATTGAATTAATCATACCACTGCGTATATCGTTTTCAAGTTTTGACGTTTTTATCTTGACGACGTGACAACTGCCGTCATTGTAAAACTGTTTGAGTGCACTAAAATGACAAAGTTCGCATTACATTTTGCTGTTATTTCGAACGTTTTTTTAGTGTGTGAAACAGAGCAGTGACGTCATTTTGCTGCAAGTTAGACGTTTGTTACATACGCCCTTTTTCATCAAACTAATAATATTCATGGATTTTTGCAATAAAAAATAACATTTCCGCATGTATACAAAAATACGTGTATGTTAAAATTTTGCCTTCTTTCGAGTTCGACAATAAATAGTATCATTCAAAAATATGAAATATTGTAAATTTTTTGCTTAATAATTCTAAAAATTCCTACTCAAACTTATACTCATTTAATAATAAGATGTTAACATTTTACACGCCAATTCATTCATCTATAAGTTATTACTTATTATTAAATCACAATTTGAGACAAAAAAATACAATTAGAAAATACTTTTTTTGTTTTACAAATATCATGATAATAATCACAATTTTTGCAATTTATTAGTGGATCACTCCACTAGTGTTATTATTATAAACAAAGATCAGAAACAAATGAAAAAAATTTACCACGTCCACAAAACGTGGACGATTAGCTCAGATGGTAGAGCGTGCTGCCCCGGTCTGGCTCAAGGCACTGGTTCAAGTCCAGTATCGTCGAAAAATTTTTTTCATTTGTTTCTGATCTTTGTTTATAATTAGAAAATAGTTATGATATACTACCTACAATTAAAATAAAACCCTAAATTGTTTGTTTTTGCCTATAGTTATCATTATTGTAAAATACGATTTTTCAATAAAATTTATTTATTATTATTAAGTATTATATTAATTTGAAATTATGTAAATTCAAATTTCATTACAATTTTGATTTAGTTAGGAAGAGATTATACAATATTACATTAAAAAAAATAAATTACTTTCAATAAATTATTGAATTAAATGCTGTAGTATATTATTTCATTATCACAGTTGTAAAATTTATCCATATTGTAAAAAGCTGTGGTTATTAGCCAGTTTTTTTAATTCATTGAAAAACATTGATTTTTTTACGAAAATCTTGGTGTTTTACCACCACGATCTTCGTGACCTGACGGCGAAAAGCCGGTTAAAAAATACAAAGATCTTGTAACAAGTAGTGACAAAATTTGAAGACAAGCTGATTGGGTTCTGTAGTTCAATTGGCAGACCGTGCGCCCCGGGAAGGCACAAGGCACTGGTTCAAATCCGGTCGGAGTCTTGCAATTTTTTCATTATTTGGATCTTTGTATTTCAAGAATCATTGAAAAACGTTACATTATTTTCAATCCAATACCGTTGTATAGGAACGCGTGGACAAACTCTCGGAGAGCTGTCGGCGCTACAAGAACCAGATTCGCCTGCTCGTGAGCAAGTTGCGCGAGGCGGGTGTCGAGGATGTCAGCGACATTCTGGAGAGTAACGGTAAGTATATCAACAAGGAGAGAAACTTTGGTGCCGGTGACGTCATTATGACGGAAAGTCGCATATAGGTGCATCCACACTTGTATCATTTACTTGTATCCGATCACCGTGGCGTGGCATGACTGCGTATCGCGCTGCTTGGACGCTCACTGTCGGCGCGGCGTGATCGCTTCTCCTTTTCCGATCTCAGTGTGTGATACGCGTAGCAACATGAATTTCGAGTGATCGGAACGGCGCAATGTCCAAACGCGTGATCGTGACATGCGATCATGCCACGGGACGAAGATCTGATCGGGCAAATGATACAAATGTGGACGCACCTTATGGGATGTTGTTTTGAAACAACATTGCAACACCCCAATGATTCTTAATGCAATACCTATAGCTTGATAAGTTTCGTGACACTACAATGGTCTGCGGGCGGGGTGAGGGGGGGGGGGGGGGGGGGGGCAGCGGGGGCGGATCATAATGACCCTGCCGGGCGCACACTTCTTACCCGCCCCCGCTGTCTTTTCCCCCGTCGCCCGCAGACCATGGGGGTGTCACGAAAAAACTTGTCAAGCTATAATGGTAACGTTAATATTGTTTTTTATTCGTAAAAATGTTTGGTATTTATATATGAAAGACGAAGAACTTCGTTCGCGGAAGGAAAAAAAACATAAACCCCCTGTTTTTCGTCAGCGTAGTCGGGTATAAATATCCTATAGCCTTCTGTGAATACCCAGCTACCAGTGTACCAAAAATAGTTGTAATCCGTTTAGCCGATTTTGCGTGACGAAGCCACAACGACACATACACACATACAAACAAACAAAAAAATAATTCAGTGACCTCCATATAGTCAGTTACAATTTTTTGAAAATATGTTTAATACACACACATAATTCATTTTTATAACTCTATAATAGTGAAGATATTTTTACTCCTGTCATGTCCTGTCATAACTAATTGACCCTCTAATATTTTCCTGGTCCAATCTTGTACAGTTTTCTACCGTTCTGGCATTTCTGTTTAACATTTTGATCTTTCACTGACCAATTTTAGCGTTTATTTTGAGAGACTTCTATTGTGTAAGTGTTTATCGTGTTTTTTGTAGATGCGGTGGTACCAGTAAACGCCCCTCTTGCTCCTGAGATTGCGCCGGTGTCGCGCAAGAAAGAGAGGGAATACCTGGGCATGTTCGAGTACAAAATTCAGGACGAGGCTAAGATCATAAAAAAGCTTATAACAGGTATGCGCTTTAGAGCATTTATTTACTTCGGTAGCCGGCACAGAGCTTATCTCTGCCCAGATATAACAATATCCATACGTTGTCAACACTTTTAATTAATTTCTAAGGCATTTCAATATAAACTTGCACCCGTTCCTAAACCCGGTTAGAGGACGGGTTTACGAAAACGTGATTTTCTAGTGTCCCCTATCATTGGCTTACAGAGGCGTGGAGTCAGGAAAATTACAAGGAAAGCCGAAGCATGTACTCATATTTAAAGAAAAAGGTGGTAATAAGCCTTTCCTTGGGCAACCCGGTGGGAATCGGCTTATATGGACTAAACGCCACTGTTGACTTGTATAATAACATTCTCACACTACCATGCCTCTATATATATGAGATAGCAACATCTGTAAAAACCAATAAAAATCAATTTTCCACCCTCAATAGTGCACGTCAGTGTGATAAAATATATACAGGACCATTTAAAACCGCTCTGCTTGCTAAGAGCATTTTCGGAATGGCACCTAAAATCTACAATAAGTAAATTACCTAAAAATATATCTACGCTAGAAGATTAATAACTTTTAAAAAGAGCCTGTATAACTTTTTAGTACAAAAAGCATATTATTCAATACCAGAATACCTAGCGGACAGTTTGTAATTTTTTTATTAAATACTCAAGAAATAATTTCGTACAAAGGGGTTACTCCAAATCTCGAAATTCGAAGTTCGTAACGTGCCATCCCTCTCGCTCTCATGTTAAACTTTATTTGAGTGAGCGAGATGCTGCGATACGAACTTCAAATTTCAGAGTAACTAGCCCCTCGAATCTCAATTCGAATGTAACAATCACCCGCTTTCCACAGACCTAAAACCGCGCGTGGCGGTGACCCTCCTCCCCGGCCTGCCCGCCTACATCCTGTTCATGATGCTGCGGCACATGGACCACGTGGACGACGAGCCCAAGATGCACCAGCTGCTCAAGGCCGTGCGCATCGGCGTCAAGAAGACGCTGAAGCGGCGCGCCGACAGCGTCGAGTACAGCGCGCTGTGGCTCGCCAACATGCTGCGGTACGTGGGATAATACATACAGAACCTCGTTGATGAAGTCGGCATGGGTATCGTGTCCTAGGTTTTCGATGTAGAAGATGCTGAAGTAGCGTCGAGTACATCGCGCTGTGACTCGCCAACATGCTGCGGTACGTGGGATATACACAGACAACATCGTTGATGAAGTCGGCATGGGTATCGTGTCCTAGGTTTTCGATGCAGATGACGCTGACAGCGTCGAGTACAGCGCGCTGTGGCTCGCCAAAATGCTGCGGTACGTGGGATAATACACAGACAACATCGTTGATGAAGTCGGCATGGGTATCGTGGCCTAGGTTTTCGATGTAGAAGACGCTGAAGTGACACCGATAGCGTCGAGTACAGGGCGCTGTGGCTCGCCAACATACCGCGGTATGTGTGGTAATAAAAAGATAATGGTATGAAAAGTTGTCATGGGTGTCGTTTTCTAGTTTCTGTTTACTAAAGCGGCGTGCCGACCGCTATAAATACTCCTAGTTGTTGAATAGTATACTTCAGAGGGGCTCCGAGTTCATATGCCGCCGTCCCGCTCACTCAAACACAGAATGAGAGGGACGCCACCATACGAACTTCTAAATTCGAGGTTCGGAATAACTCCTCAGATTTCATTCATGTTTAGACAGTGAGGTGGTAGCTGGTTGGTTTCTAAATAAAAAAAATGTATAATATATATTCTTTCGGTACAGATTGCTCAACAATTTACGTCAGTACAGCGGCGACGCGGTGTACCAGAAGGAGAACACTCCACGTCAAAACCAGCAGTGTCTACGGATATTCGACCTGTCCGAGTACCGACAGCTGCTCAGCGATACCGCCGTACAGATCTACCAAGGTCAGTATAGAGATAGGGACGTGCACTTTCACACATACACACACTTCTCATGATGAGACTTCTCATAACAGTAGTTAAACAAATGAAAATCATTGCTGTTTGTGCTTTTTTGACCTTTTTACATTGACATGGCCATCCATGGTTTATTGTGATATAAATACAAAGATCAAAGCGCATAGAAAAACACGATTACTCTCGCATGTGGTCACACCAGGAATCGAACCTGGGACCTTTGGATTATGCGTCCAACGTGTCAACCTCTCCACCAGCGAGCACTGTGCTGCGCCGCCACTCATTGAGAATAACCTACTTACCGCACTTGTATCGTAAATAACTATTACAATGCAGTTATGGACCAACATAGACATGTAAAATGCTACTCACTGTACGTGTGCGGTAACGTTGGTTTATACAAAGTGGCATTTTCAAAACGTATTCATTGTAAAAAGTTGTACAATACAAATGCGAATAGGTAATTTCCAACCCGTAATTTCGAACACTACGTGCCTATGTTCGCCCATACATGCATAGAAAAATCAACTAACTGCACGTGTGCGGTAAGTAGCACTTTACATGCCTATGTTGGCCCAAACAAAGAGGCATTTTCTGAACATAAGAATTATAAAACGTACGATGAACGTGCGAATAGGTGCCCAACTCGTGTCGGTGTATCAATGCCACTTTTCGGGAGTAACTTACTTACCGCACTTGTATCGTAAATAACTATTACCGCACGTATGCGATAAGAAGTACTTTACGTGTCTATATTGGCCCATTCAAAGAGGCACTTTCCGAGCATATGCGTTGTAAAGGGTATTAATTAGTATACTAAGAGACGCTTCGGCTAGCTAGGGCATTGGCTTTGGCCCATTGGACATGGGCTTCAGTTATTTTGAGAAACACAAAAATAAGAAGGGTACAATACAATACAACAATTCTTTATTGCACACCAACAACAGAAACAGTACAATAGAGCCTTAACATAAAATACGGCAGACAATGGGCAGTCTTATCGCTAAAGAGCGATCTCTTCCAGACAACCTTTAAATGGTATTTTGAATGTAACAAATTTTAATATAGATTTTTGTTGTAGGCGTCATCACGCTACTGGAGCGTCAAGTGGAACGTTTGATCGTGGGAGCCATATTGGAGTACGAGGAGATCAGGTTGTACAATTTATGTAACTCGATTGATAACCATTGTGGTCTATGTCGATGGATTTGTAAACATCTACTTAGTCGGTCCACAAGTTCTTTCGCCAGCCGGTCTAACGGGTCTCCTTCGGAATCCCTAATTACGTTTTTCCTAATGTATGCTTTGTCCCAACGCAAGTTTTCAGAAATCGTAAATTCTTCAGGATTTTTTAAAAGATCATAGTATAAGTTAGGTTAGGTTTGTTTTATAACAATCCTGAAAAGTTTACCGTTTTATAAAAAAATGCGTGAGGATAAACGATACATTTAAACAAACGACGTTAGGGATTCCGATATAGATCCCGGTCTAATACATCTCTCCGCGACTATGCTTGTCGCGCGACATAGCATCACCCGTCTTCCTCGCATTGTTTTGAAAGGAAAGAGACAAACAATCTTTGTCGCGTGACAAAGAGTCACGTATCACATTTAAGATTTATCAGGTTTTTGGCTATAAAATAAAATTACGCTATTTTTAGGGTTCCGTACATTAAAAGGAAAAAACAGAATTTTATAGGTTTGTCCGTCTGTTCATGTGTCTGTCAAGACCCTTTCTCTCAGGAATGTGCGTACATCAAATATTTATATCTGCGGTCCCTTGAAGCTGTAAAAATATCAAGCTCAAGCAAGTCAACGTAATCCAAATATACAAACAGTCATTAAAAAACCGGCCAAGGGCATGTCGCACCATGCTCAGTGTAGGGTTCTGCAGCCATTCATACGAAAAAATGCACTACAGATGCAAAACAGTATATCCGATCATGTTGAAAACAATTTTCGTTGAAAGTATTTATCGACTTTTATGTGTGTATTTTTTTTCTTATTTTTTAGACGTACCGTTTAGAACATAGAGGGGGAGGGAGACACAATTTATGCTACTTTCGGAGCGATTATTTCCGAAAATATTTACAGAAACAAAAAAAATGTTAAGAAACCCAATGATTTTACAAGAACTGTCGAAATTAGTGTGCCACTAATTGATATTTGCTAAAGAAAAAAATATCACTTTTGGTTACACGTATTGGAGTAGAAATATTTTTTATTATTGTCTTCGCGGACATAACGGAGCTTCAATCTTCTTTAATGAAACTCAAAACTTCTTCAAAATACAGTTTTAATCGTAAAAACGTAATATAATACAAATTAGATGTTGTTCGTATGACGGTGAGTTTTAATATAAGTTGAATCACGGTAGGCGTATAAAATGTATATAAGCGCCTGGTAAAAATCGAACGGCAACATTTCTCGTTCATGGTTATTTGGGATCAAATGAATGACAGGCTCCTGGGCCTGGCCATATTCCCGCCCGTTGAAAGGAAGTCTTTCAACCGCGAAGTTCTTCTTCTGATGGTAGTGGACACAACTCTAGAAATGCCATCCGGACCAGGAAACAAGCGAGTGACTCGACCCAATCTCCAGCTTAGTGGGGGCACGTTGTCTTCATGTAATAAAACGAGATCGCCAATGTTCAATTTCGCATGGTTGACACGCCATATCGTCCGCTGCTGAAGTTCTGTGATGTACTCCTTTTGCCACCTTTGCCAAAAGTGTTGATGTAGCTTTTCTATGCGAGCATATCGGCGCAGGCTGTTTTCATTGCAGTTTTCCAGTATAGGCGATGGCAGCGCGGTCAGAGGTCTCCCAATCAGGAAATGCCCTGGGGAGAGGGGGAGCAAGTCGTCAGGACAGGAAGATAGGGGATAAAGAGGGCGACTATTTAAAATCGCCTCCACTTGAGCAAACAAAGTGGTAATTTCCTCAAAGGTCAAGTGACTATTTCCCATAACGCGCTTCAAATGATATTTGGCCGACTTGACTCCAGATTCCCAGATTCCGCCGAAGTGAGGAGCGTAAGTTGGCGTAAACGTGAATTTAATGCCTTCTTGATTAATAGCATCACATAAAGGATCTTTACCCTTTTTTATAAATTTCCCCACCTCTTTAGCTGCAGCTACAAAATTTCGACCATTGTCGGAAAATATTTCAGCTGGCTTGCCCCTACGACCAATAAATCGACGAAGTGTCATAATAAATGCCTCTTTAGAGAGGTCGCTAACTGCTTCCAAATGAATACATTTATAGCGGAAACATATGAACAGACAGAGGTAACATTTAATCAAACTGGCACCTCTTCCTTTGCGATTTAATATTTGGAATGGTCCAGCAAAGTCCAAGCCAACTGACAGAAAGGGAAAATCAGGAGTTATTCGCTGTGCAGGTAGGTTACCCATCTTAGGACATAATGTCTTAGCACGCAAACGTCTGCAACGTACACATTTATTAACTGTGCGTCTGGCCAGGTATCTGCCTTTAATTGGCCACACAGTTTCTCGCACAGTGGCTAACAATAATTGAGGACCAGCGTGTAGTGTCCTTAAATGTTCATATTCAAAATACAACTTCGTTAGACGGTGAGACGAATGGAGTAAAATCGGATGTTTTTTCTCAAATGTATAATTGGACGCTTCAATCCGCCCACCAACTCTAATGATATTTTGTGGGTCCATGAAAGGTGACAATGACAATATATTAGACCTAGTACTCAACGGTTTATTTTTTGTAAACAACTCGTACTCGACAGGAAATGACTGACCTTGGGCGAGTGCACAAAGTTCATAGAAAGTCTTTTATTTCATCCGTGGTCAAGTTTCCCGAGCGTTTGTTTTTAGGATTTTTTACATTAAATATAAATCGTTTAACGTATGCATAACATCTTTGAAGTTTTGTAAACTTAGAATAATCTTTAAAATTGATTACATGCTCCTGCTCACAAATATTTGTCAAATTTGATTTAATTTCCGGTAACGGTTCAATGCCTACATTAACGTTCAGCACTGGCCATTCTGACTTATTTTTAGCCAAAAAATCAGGGCCAGACCACCAAAGATTTAATGAAAGCAATTGTCTGGCATCCACCCCCCTGGAAATTAAATCATCGGGATTAGCCGATGTTGGGACGTAGCGCCAAGAATCTGGCGTAGTAATCTCGCGTATCTCACTAATGCGATTGGCCGCGAACGTTGTATGTCTGAGCATGTCATTGGTTATCCACGATAAGACTACAGTTGAATCGCACCAGTGTACGAGACGATCTGGTTTAAACCTTAAGGAGTCAGTGACAGCTTTACACAGCCTAGCAGCTAGCAAAGCAGAGCAAAGTTCCTTACGCGGGATCGATGTCGATTTTACTGGCGCCACTTTCGACTTTGAGCATAATAACCTAACAGTGACGTCACCGTTGGCGCTGATTGATCTCTTGTAAATACACGCGCCTAGGGCACGCTCTGATGAGTCACTAAAAGAGTGTAGTTCGATTATTTTAGGGTTGTCACATAGAACATTTCGGCCTATCTGAATTTTCGAAATAAAAGGTATATTTTCACAGTACCTAACCCACTCTTTTTCGATATCCAGCGGGATGGAATCATCCCAGTCGACTTTTTGTTGCCAGAGTTTTTGTAGCATCATTTTGGATTGAATAATAACGGGACTCAGCAACCCTAATGGGTCAAATGTTTTAAACGAATTGGACATTATGTGTCTTTTAGTGATTTTACTATTTTGTGGCATTATATCTTTAACTGGGAAATGAAAACAATCTTTAGTAGGATCCCAGCCCAATCCGAGCGTACTTGATGATTCGCTTAGAGTTAAATCTCCTTTTGTATTCAAATCAGAATTTTGAAACAATTTAGTAGAATTAGTCTTATACTTCCTTAAATTGAAGCAGCCCGATTTCAATGCTTCTGAGACTGATATATGAATACGACGCAGCTCTTCTTCGTCGTTAGAACCTGTGATAAGATCATCGACATAGAAGTCATTCTTTATGATCGTTTTAGTCAACTCGTCATCTTGCTCCTCGCCTACTTGTTGTAGACACCTCGTGCTTAAATAGCTCGCACTTGCTGTTCCATAAGTAAGAGTATTTAATTGCAGAGTTTTGATAGGCTGGGACTCATCTTCTCTCCACAAAATGAGTTGGAGGTTGCGATCATCTTTGTGGACTAGCACCTGGCGATACATTTTCTCTACATCGCCAGTTAAAATGTATTTATAATTCCTCGCTCTCACTAAGATGGAGAAAAGAGAGTCCTGAACATTTGGGCCTACAGTCAGTATGTCATTTAGGGACAGGCCAGAGGAGGAGGCGGCCGAGCCGTCAAAGACAATGCGCAAAGCCGTTGATTCGCTATTATCCTTAAAAACAGCATGATGACACAAGAAGTAGCTCGGGTTGGGTTTGGAAATAGGAGATTCGCTCAAATGTCCCAAGTCTGCATATTCCTTAATGAATTTTGTATATTCATTTTTTAATGTGGGGTTGCGTTTAAATTTCTTTTCTAGATTTAGAAATCTGCGTCTGGCTAGATTATAAGAATCTCCAAGAGAATTTGGAGAATCAGCCAAAGGCAGTTTCACCATGAACCTTCCAGAAATAAGTCGAGACACATTGGCTGTGAAGTGTTTTTCGCATAATTGTTCTTTAATACTTAATGTTCGTTTACTAACTAGCGCCATACCCTCCCTGCCCCAAACGCGGCCGCTTAAAACCTACATCTTTACATGACATTTTTAGTACTGACTGACGCCTGGTAATGTGCACAGCTCTAAAGCGACATACGCTCGTTGATGAACTCCAAACCGTCCAAATTCGAAGTTTATATATATTTCGGGGTCTATCCTGGTGCCTTGTGTGTGTTTGGACCCTGGAAAGTGAATTCGGAACTGTTATTCGTGAGTGCCCGCGGGACCCGCCCTGGAGATTCGAGTTTTAACCAACATCGCAGAAGGTATTGTGCCTAGGCCTATAATACCAAAAGACTGACTAGCCTCCCTTTAATTTATTTCCCTAACATTTTTGGTAGCAGAGCGTGGTTATTGTCCCCTCTTGGAGTAAGCGGCCCCGTTAATTATTACTTAACCTTCATTCCCCGTAAGTTAGTAATACTTAAGTATTTACACTCATAAGTTTATTACATACCTGTAAAATCAATACATATTTGAATGAATCGTCATTTAATCACTCATAACGTCATTTAAATACGAAATACGAACGTATTAACTAAAATATTTGCCCGTGACGTCACTTGTTTACGAGTTTGGATATTGCGTTAAGAAGACTTACCTAGCGGTGCGATAAGCATACCTTTTGTTTACGGGCAGATCATAGATTGATAATTGATTGCCTAGTTTCATTAAGTATTGTATAATTAGTGAAATATATCCTAAGAACGTTGGGTTATCTGTTTACCTTTACGATTTGTATAGTAATTTAGTGTTTTCTAAACTATGTCCGAAGCCGGCAATGAACTAAGGGCCCAATCGGTTTTATATACCGATTCGGCAGAATTTAAAAGTAACATGGGGGTTGTTCGTTTTGTTAGCGACTGGATTAAAGATACGCATGGAGTCTTAGGGTCTTTATCGCAACCTAAAATGCGCGTTAGGTTGGGAGAACTAAATGGTCATTATAAGCGGTTTACAAATGCGTGTTCAGAGCTTTTTGGCAGCTTAGACCCCAATATAGATGGAAGCGAGTACGAATATGTGCGGAGACAAACTCGTTTAATCCGAGATATGGTAGACGACCTCCACATCAAATATAATGAACTTGTACCTAAAATTGAATCCGGCGAACCTAACGCTAGTAGCACGCCCTCGCGGGCTCCAATGTCGCTTCGATCTGCTTTGTTGGACCCGATGCACAGTAAACTTCCCGATTTACCCATACCCCGGTTTGATGGCCGCCCGGATTCCTGGATCAGCTTCCTGGACCAGTTTGACAGTGTAGTGGACTCCCAGCCCCAATTAACACCAGTTGTGAAACTTCAGTATCTGCTGGGCGCGTTGGCTGACGAGCCTCGCCGTCTTCTGCAACACTTACGTATAGAAGCTGACAACTATGAGACTGCACGTGATCTTCTGAAGCGGCGTTATCACAACACGCGCATACTGGCGGACAATTATATTGTGCAAATTTTGTCCTTGCCTGAACTAACTTCTAAACTAACGGGCCTTCGTGCGACCTTTCTCAACCCACTGCTCACTGCATACAGAGGACTGGAACGGCTTCAATTACCTGTGACCCAGTGGTCTTACATGTTGGTGCACATTTGTTTAACTAAACTGCCTAGTGACCTGAGATCGCGGTTTGAGCGTCGATATGGAGACCGCGATGGCCTTCCCGAATTTAGTCAACTTCTAATTTTTTTGGAAGATGAGTGCCGTCATCATGATAATGTCGGCAATGCATCCCTTGTTGATGCTCACCCTCAATCAACAATAAGATCCCGCCAGCGTTCTCCCATGATAACTAAGCATACCTACACGACGATTGTTCCCGCCCCAAGTCTTGCTCGTCCCACTCGCATGTGTTACTATTGTTCTAGTGAATCCCACTATTTACGAGAGTGCCCTGATTTTTACCACATGTCCCCACGAGACCGTGTGTCATTTGTCAAAGGCGCTAATTTATGCTACCGATGCTTAGACAAACATTCCATTGCATACTGTCAACGTGATTACCGCTGTGGAGCCTGTCGTCGTACCTCTCACCACACCTTGTTGTGTTTTAATGATCCCCGATCTCCCACATATCCCGAGCCTCGCAGTCAACCGTCTGTATCATTCCGCGATGCGAAGCAACGCAACTTACGTTCCCCATCTCCTCGTGCGGGCGGGGGCGTCTTCTACCGTTCCAATACATACCGCCGGTCCCCGCAGCCTCCACAGCGCTCGTCATATGCGTCTGCCCCACGATCGCCTACTCCCACGAACGATAGGCGCCGCTATCGCTCCCCACCCCTCGCGCGTCGAGAATACTCACCTGCGCCCTCTCAAGTTGAGCGCGGAGCTCAGCCTAGTTATCGAGATATTGTCCGGCCACGATCGCAAGAAAGAAATAATTCACAATAGCTAGACTTACCGTCGTCACCTACAATCACTGTTAGACCCGCTAGTTCCCTAGTATTACTTCCTACTGCCCTTATACATGTTCAATCGCGGAGTGGGTATTTTGTTGAAGCCCGAGCCTTATGTGATACTGGATCTCAAGGCTGCCTCCTCACATCGGAACTAGCTGTCAATAGCTTAAATCTCCCCATAAATCGGTCCAGTACTCCCGTACGAGGTATCGGTGACGTTCAGACAGTGAATTCCCGCGGTACCGTTCTCATGACGTTTAAGCCAGCTTGGGCTACCTACCCACTTATTCAGACCCACGCCATGGTAGTGGCTATAATCGCTGGAGTTCATCCTGAGTTTCAACTTCCTACAGAAATTGTAAAAAGTACGTCCCATCTCTGTCTAGCTGATCCTACTTTTCATATACCCGGACCAATAGACGTTCTCCTTGGAGCGGATGTATTTGGAGCCATATTTGATGCAAAAAAAATTGAGTTACCTTCGAGTCAATTAACCGCATTTTCCACTATATTCGGATTCATGCTCTCTGGTGCTACAGGCTGTAAGCCTAGTAAGACCTATTCACCTATGACTGGGATTTCTCTCTCTCAAATAGTGGAACGGTTTTGGAAGCTTGAAGAGACTCCTGAACTACCCCCTCCAAACCCCCTAGATCGTGAATGTGAGGACTTCTTTAGAGATACGGCAACACGTGAGGCCGATGGTAAATTTCAAGTGAGATTGCCCTTTCTATCGGACCGACCGACTCTTGGAGAATCTAGAAGTGTCGCCTTGAAGCGGTTCTTCAATTTAGAGAAGCGCATGCAAGGGCATCAAGAATTTCGTGAAAAATATATAACATTCATGCGCGAATATATTGCCTTACACCATATGACTATCTCGTTATTCGACCCATTATCTGCAGAACACTATTTCATTCCGCATCATGGAGTGTTTAAGAAATCAGGCGACACTTCAAAGATCCGAGTAGTTTTTGATGGAAGTTGTGCCAGTTCCTCAGGTGCCTCGTTAAATGAATGCCTTCATGCAGGCCCCAAACTACAAAAGGACATCAGTCTTATTTTGCTTAATTTTCGCCGACACCCAGTGGTGTTCATAACCGATATTTGTATGATGTTCCGTATGACTTGGGTTTCCCCAGCGGACCGTCGATTTCAACTTATCCTTTGGAGGGAATCCGCCTCAGATCCTTTGCTCACCTATGAACTAAACACCGTTACGTACGGCCTTCGATCAAGTCCTTATATCGCTATGCGTGCGCTCCTAGAGTTGGCAGAGCAAGAAAAATCTAATTTCCCTGATGCCGCGGCTGTAATTCAAAATGACCTCTATGTGGATGATTGCCTAACTGGAGCTGAGACAATTGCGCAGGCTCGTATCTTGAAACGACAGTTAGAACAACTTATGGCTGCTGGTGGCTATGAATTAAAAAAGTGGGTCAGTAATAAACCTGAAGTCCTGGACGATTTACTCCCTGAACATTTGCAACAGCCTCACTCCTTTCACGACCCTGATAATCTTCAAATTATTGCCGTTCTTGGTGTGCAATATAGTCCTTCCAGTGATTCATTTACCTACAGATGTGCCTTCGACACTGAATTTCCCATTACTAAACGTAAGGTACTCTCCCTGATTGCGCGTATGTACGATCCATGTGGATGGATAGCTCCCGTAGTCTTCAAGGCTAAGGTCTTTATCCAACGTCTGTGGCTTTCCGGACTTAACTGGGACGACTCGCTTTCTGGTGAATTAACTGAAGAGTGGGATCTTTTCACCCGAGACCTTGCTAATATGCACGGAATTTCTATCCCGCGACACATCATGCCTACCAATGCACTGTCTTTTTCTTTACACGGGTTCAGTGATGCTTCGGAAGTTGGGTATGCTGCGGCTACTTATCTGCGAGTAGAACACTCCGCAGACATTTGCTCCGTCCATTTACTAATGTCGAAAAGTAAAGTTGCCCCTGTTCGGACGCGACTCACAATTCCCAAGCTGGAATTGCAAGGAGCTGTACTCCTTTCAAAATTAGTGCAACACGTTGCTTCCTGTCTACAGAAAACAATAGTGTTACACGCCATACATACTTGGACGGACAGCAAAATTGTCTTGGCCTGGATTGGTACACCGCCTCATTGCCTACAGACATTTGAGGCCAATCGAGTATCACAGATAAATAATTCCTTGATACCATCGGTCTGGCGGTACGTCCCTGGAGAAATGAACCCAGCTGATTGTGCATCACGCGGTTTGAATCCAACTGCTCTGATTAACCACAACCTTTGGTGGTCGCCACCTTGGCTGGCAGAGAATCCTGACAATTGGCCTTCTCCCGTAAATGATCCCGAAAGTGATTTGCCTGGACTCAAGTGTTTGTTAGTCACCGCCTGCCCTGACATACCCCTAGATCCCTCCTTTTTACTCGACCGCTATAGTTCCTTTAATAAGTTAATTGGGGTAACCGGGTTCATTAGACGATTTGTTAACAACGCCAAGAACCGTCATTTACGAGTTGTATCTAATTTCTTGACGCCTGAAGAGCGATCTGATGCTCTTCTATACCTTGTAAAAATCACGCAATCACAATTTTTTCCAGACGTGTTAGACCAAATCCATGAGAAGAAACAAATTCGTTCACCTATCAGACGTCTTAACCCGTTCCTTGACCAAACCGGCCTTATTCGGGTGGGTGGTAGATTGTGCAACTCTGATTTGCCCTACGAATCGCGACATCCACTGTTATTACCCAAACGGGGCCCACTGGTCAACCTCATTATATCTCACTACCATTGCGAGAATTCCCATGCCAGTGCTGCTACTTTGCTGGGCCTATTAAATCGCCAATTTTGGATATTATCTGCCCCCCGCGCTATTCAGAATATTATATATCATTGTCTGCCCTGTTACCGCCTTAAAACTACTACAGCTCAACCGCCTATGGGTGATCTTCCTGCCGATCGAGTAACCGCCTCTCGACCCTTTCACGGCGTAGGTACCGACTTCGCAGGCCCTTTCTATACAAAGGTGCAGCCATTTCGAAACCGAAAATTAATTAAAACCTATCTCTGTGTATTCGTCTGCTTATCTACCAAGGCAGTACACCTCGAAATTGTGTCAGATTTAACCACCGAGGCTTTCATAGCTGCATTTACCCGTTTTGTCTCGCGTCGTGGTTGTCCTAGTCTTGTGCGTTCCGATAACGGCCGAAATTATATTGGTGCAAATAATTATCTTAAAGAGTTGCAAGACTTCTTGTCAGACAAGCAAGTTGAGATTGGTCACGAGCTCGCCAAGCGCAATGTCACGTGGTTATTTAGCCCCCCTGCATGCCCCCATTGGGGAGGTCTCTTTGAGGCTGCCGTAAAGTCTGCCAAAACGCATCTGAAACGTGTGGTCGGAGATACTCCGCTAACCTTCGAAGAACTTGCCACTGTATTTGCTAAGATTGAAGCTGTTTTAAATTCCCGACCCCTGTGTCCTGTGTCTCGGGATGCCAATGACCTGGAAACTCTAACCCCTGGTCATTTTTTAATAACTCAGCCCTTGACTGCAATACCTGAGTATCCATTTAAGGATGTTAAGACGACTCTACTATCTCGGTTCCAATTACTTCAACAGATAACCCAACATTTCTGGTCTCGTTGGCATTTGGAATACCTCTCCACGCTACAAGCCCGAAACAAATGGACTGCTCCAATGGAACCACCTTCAGAAGGAGAGTTGGTACTTTTAAAGGAAGACAATGCTCCTCCCTTAGAATGGAGGCGTGGCCGTATTATCCAATTGTATCCTGGGCAGGATGGCGTCGTCCGGGTGGTTGATGTACGAACTTCGTCAGGCGTGTTAAAAAGACCTCTGACTAGGCTCGTTCGGTTACCTATTGACTAATTAGTGTTCCCCTAAACATTTACTTATGTTTAGGGCGGGGGCGATGTTCGTTTACTAACTAGCGCCATACCCTCCCTGCCCCAAACGCGGCCGCTTAAAACCTACATCTTTACATGACATTTTTAGTACTGACTGACGCCTGGTAATGTGCACAGCTCTAAAGCGACATACGCTCGTTGATGAACTCCAAACCGTCCAAATTCGAAGTTTATATATATTTCGGGGTCTATCCTGGTGCCTTGTGTGTGTTTGGACCCTGGAAAGTGAATTCGGAACTGTTATTCGTGAGTGCCCGCGGGACCCGCCCTGGAGATTCGAGTTTTAACCAACATCGCAGAAGGTATTGTGCCGAGGCCTATAATACCAAAAGACTGACTAGCCTCCCTTTAATTTATTTCCCTAACACTTAAACTTTTGCTTTCTGGTAGTTCTTCTAATTTCCAAAATTTAGTTAGTAAATCATCAATCGAATCTTGTGATTTTTATGTGATTGAGACATGATTGCATTGTATATCATCATATGGCAAGTCCGTGTTAGTCGGACCCGACACCAACCAACCTAATTTAGAGCTACGTAATTTAGGACACCTGACTGTCCTAAATTACGTAGCCCAAAGACATTTGTTCATTTCCTAAAATATCCCAAAATATGTCGGCACCAATGAGCATGTCAATAGGGGCTGGTTGATGAAAATTAGGATCAGCCAAGAATATGTTGTTAGGTATATTTAGTTTATTTATAGGAGACTTTGGCAGTGCACCTGTTAGCTCATTTAGCACTAAGCAAGACAACCTTACACTGAAGGTGCTATTTAGAGAGTTCATTTGAACGTTACAAGTTTCGACAACATTATTAGTGCAGTTGTTTCCAATTCCAATGACTTTTAGCGAGTCAATTTGATTGGATTTTAGTGACAACTTCTCCTTAAGGGAGTTTGTGATAAATGTGGACTGGCTACCACAGTCAAGAATAGAACGAACCCTTATTGTTTCATTTGTGGTAGGGTTCGTGACCTCCACGAGTGCCGTAGACAGCAAAACCTGAGTACAATTACGTTCGGAAAAATTGACCACAGACGCAGCATTTGTAGACACTACATTAACCTTTTCAGAAGATTCCGGGTGTAGCAAGCTATTATGACTCTGTTTACATTCACGACAAGGACCCATGCGACACTCGCTCAACGGATGTCCCTGCCGAAGGCAATTAGTACATAACTTATATTTAGTGACATCAGCTAATTTGTCCTGCATACTTTTATTTTTGAATGTTGGGCAATCATAAATCTTATGATTTTCATTGCAAATAATGCAGACACAAGTAGACTGACGGGATAGATTCATGCTCGCGAACGTTTTAGTAAAAGAGCCCTTGAATGGTTTATTATTATTATTAGCGTACTGAGGCTTAACATTTGTGTTATTGATACCTTTGTTATTTTGAAACGATACACATGGTGTGTATTTAGCCTGAACGCCATCATGCCTACTACGCGTAAGTGCCTCGATCACGTCCGCTCGGTCAATTAAAAATTTATGGAACTGCTCCAAAGTCGGAACGTTGTCGAGGGACTTACGGTACTCCTCCCATTTAACTAAAGTAGAAGTATCCAATTTCGATGACAACATTAATATTATAAGTATATCCCATTTGTCTGTAGGCTGGCCTAAGCTGGACAAAGCGCGCAAATTTTTTGTAACATGATCCACTAAAAAGCGCAAAGACCGTTCAGTTTCTCGTGCGAGCGGTTGAATATTAAATAATGAGCTTAAGTGATGATTGATAAGCAAACACTTATTATCATATCGCTCACCGAGCAGCCTCCAGGCCTCTGCGTAGTTAGCTGATGACACTTCTAGGTTAGAAATTATTCTAGCAGCATCACCCTCCAAATACGAGATGAGATAATGAAACTTATGAATTGGTATAATGCGGCTATTGTTATGAATAAACCTTTCAAACATGTCGCGGAATTCAAGCCAGCGAAAATATGACCCGTCAAATTTCGAAATTTGTATTTGTGGTAATTTAAAACCAATGTCTTGATGGTCAAGTAAGCACTAAGTGTCGACGGCGGTCGATTCTCGCCTTTGTTGATTTTCAAGTTTATTGTACTCTTCTATTATAGTTTTTGCTTTTGCGATGTTAATTATTATGTCGTGCTCAATACTTTCCCGCTCATCAATCTCACTTATAATATTTGCCGAGTTTAAAATTTCAATGCTGTCTTGTAAATTATCAAACTTTACAGATAAGCCCTCGAACCTCGTCAATTTAAGGCTTAACTCAGCTAGTTCTAAATTAGTTAACTCTGTTTTACTGCTTACACCCCATAGGTAGTTTTTAAACTTGGTTATCTGACCCTTTATGGAGCTACGTGAAGTAATTAAATCCTTAAGTTCGCACTTATCGGATGAAATTGGTAACGCCATTATAAAAACATGCAATAAATAAAAAAATATTGGCTCACGCTCCTCAATTCGCTGGAAGCTCCGATAAGGAAACCGTTACGCCCGCGCAGCACAGGTGATGTTGCAAACACGGTGCGTCGAGCCTGTGACGTAATCGGTACGATCCCGTATTCCTGGAATAGTTGGCCAAATATCTTAATATAACGTAATTACTTCGGGCAACGCTAGGAGGAAATCACTTCGAATAATATTCGCGATAAGATGCCGATAACAAAGGAACGACTAATAAACAGCTACGGTTTTAATGATTTAGATAAAACACTTCTTTTTAAAGTTTTTGCAACTGTCTTAATTGTAATTTTATAACAAATTAGCGCGTTATACTACTATACATGAAGAATGTAGCCGGATAAAAAGTTAACGGTATCGAATGTTCGAGAACTTCACTAATAGAACACAATTTGGGGTATGACTTTGTATGTATTAAGTTATTACTTAATTGATGTAGCTATTAATTTGATTGATTTGTACGGCTATTTACTCATGTGGAGATTTAGTTTTTAGATTATATATGTTAAACATGAATTGTGGACTTAGGTAGGAAACAAAGGAGGGGCACTTAACTTTCGGAAGACCCCGTCGCGCGGTGCAAGGCTTTTGTTTCCTCACTGGCCGAGCTGGTTACAAGATCCCGTGGCTATTCCGTTATGGTGTTCCTCAGACTCCGTTTAGTCATGGATGGACTTCGTCAACCCTTCTTGTACACACGTACTGCATGGAGTTGATGGCGAATTCCGATCTTCTATGTTGACTATTTTTTCGTATTAATCACGTCGGGGTCACCATTTTATGTCTTCGCGGACATAACGGAGCTTCAATCTTCTTTAATGAAACTCAAAACTTCTTCAAAATACAGTTTTAATCGTAAAAACGTAATATAATACAAATTAGATGTTGCTCGTATGACGGTGAGTTTTAATATAAGTTGAATCACGGTAGGCGTATAAAATGTATATAAGCGCCTGGTAAAAATCGAATGGCAACATTTCTCGTTCATGGTTATTTGGGATCAAATGAATGACAGGCGCCTGGGCCTGGCCAATTATTATTTAACTAGCAATCTAAGTAGTGGCATGGTGTAAAAAACATACAGTGGGCCGACGTCTTTGATGTTTGCGTAAATGCTGCCACCGCAAGGCCACAGATGCTGGACCTAGGGTTGTCACAGAGTTAAACAAAATAATTAAGTAACAATTTAAATAAAATACCATTTTATTATTCAGTGTTTAATACTTTACCTATTCAATCAGTTTCCGTCTTCTCATTATTTATTTAATCTACACTCACTAATATTATATATATTATTATTTAAAATGGCTAAATATTTATGTCCACACGGAAGAAGTCGCGGCCAAAGCTCGTATATTATAAATGGGCAACTGGCAAAATCTATTGGAAAGCATACACATATGGATGTCATTTTCGTGATCAGCATCCCCAAAATCCTAAAAAATTACACCCATATTGATTTTCAAAGTTAATACATATCCGCCATCTTGGATCTGAAAATGCATATCATTTTCGTGATCAGCATCCCCAGAAACCTAACATGACAAAAAACGAAACACGAAAATGACAGCCATATTGATTTTCGAGGAAAAAAATATCCGCCATCTTGGATTTGAAAATGGATGTCATTTTCGCGATCAGCATCCCCAGAAACCTAGAAATTGACAATCATATTGATTTTCGAGGAAAAAAATATCCGCTATCTTGGATTTCAAAATGGATGTCATTTTCGTGATCAGCAGCCCCAGAAACCTAAAAAATTACACCCATATTGATTTTTAAGGAAAATAAATATCCGCCACCTTGGATTTGAGATTGGATGTAATTTTTTGTCTATACAGAAACAAAACGATTAGCGCAATGTTTTATCGGATTTTTTTATTAAACAGAAATAAATTAGTTTAAGATTTTATTTACGAGTATTGTTACTTTTTCTTACTGTGTAATAATATCGTCGCACGTCGTATGTACCATTTTAATTGTGTATAAATAACAATAAAATCAAGACACGCAATAGCTCTGAAAGATATCTTCCGAGCTATTAACTAATACCGACTATGTAGCTAGGGCTCGCCCCTCCCGCGTCTCGCCCCTCGCACCCCGCACGATTGCTCTGTCTAGACGGCTTCGTCGGATGACTGTATTGATTTCTAGACTGTGGTAGCGGCTAACATAAGACACCTATGCTCCAAATTTTATGAATATACATCTTATATTTTTCGAGTAAAATATCTGTCACATACGGACGGACGGACGGACAAGACGAAACTATAAGGGTTCCGTTTTTGTCATTTTGGCTACGGAACCCTAAAAAGATGTTCATATACAAATTGCCGTCCATGGAAAACCTATAGGGTAGACGGACCACTAAGTACACACAATACTACGGATGCATGGCCCGCAATAAACGTTATTTGAATGAAGTCGGAAGTAGTGTACTTACTAAGTACGTTGCAGCGGGCTGTCGGGTCCTGCGCGCGCGCCGCCGTCGCCGCCCGGCGCGGGCCCCGCGCGCCTCAAGCAGGAGCTGCGCGCCGCGCACGACCACCTGCACACCTACGCCGTCCACGCCTCGCTGCGGGTCATGATCTTCAAGCAGGTCTGCCGGCCCCGCCCTCTGTCTATGTAATACCCGTGTGTGGCAGCGGGCTGTCGGGCCCGCCTCGAGCAGGAGCTGCGCGCCGCGCACGACCACCTGCACACCTACGCCGTCCACGCCTCGCTGCGGGTCATGATCTTCAAGCAGGTCTGCCGGCCCCGCCCTCTGTCTATGTAATACCCGTGTGTGGCAGCGGGCTGTCGGGCCCGCCTCGAGCAGGAGCTGCGCGCCGCGCACGACCACCTGCACACCTACGCCGTCCACGCCTCGCTGCGGGTCATGATCTTCAAGCAGGTCTGCCGGCCCCGCCCTCTGTCTATGTAATACCCGTGTGTGGCAGCGGGCTGTCGGGCCCGCCTCGAGCAGGAGCTGCGCGCCGCGCACGACCACCTGCACACCTACGCCGTCCACGCCTCGCTGCGGGTCATGATCTTCAAGCAGGTCTGCCGGCCCCGCCCTCTGTCTATGTAATACCCGTGTGTGGCAGCGGGCTGTCGGGCCCGCCTCGAGCAGGAGCTGCGCGCCGCGCACGACCACCTGCACACCTACGCCGTCCACGCCTCGCTGCGGGTCATGATCTTCAAGCAGGTCTGCCGGCCCCGCCCTCTGTCTGTGTAATACCCGTGTGTGGCAGCGGGCTGTCGGGCCCGCCTCGAGCAGGAGCTGCGAGCCGCGCACGACCACCTGCACACCTACGCCGTCCACGCCTCGCTGCGGGTCATGATCTTCAAGCAGGTCTGCCGGCCCCGCCCTCTGTCTATGTAATACCCGTGTGTGGCAGCGGGCTGTCGGGCCCGCCTCGAGCAGGAGCTGCGCGCCGCGCACGACCACCTGCACACCTACGCCGTCCACGCCTCGCTGCGGGTCATGATCTTCAAGCAGGTCTGCCGGCCCCGCCCTCTGTCTGTGTAATACCCGTGTGTGGCAGCGGGCTGTCGGGCCCGCCTCGAGCAGGAGCTGCGAGCCGCGCACGACCACCTGCACACCTACGCCGTCCACGCCTCGCTGCGGGTCATGATCTTCAAGCAGGTCTGCCGGCCCCGCCCTCTGTCTATGTAATACCCGTGTGTGGCAGCGGGCTGTCGGGCCCGCCTCGAGCAGGAGCTGCGAGCCGCGCACGACCACCTGCACACCTACGCCGTCCACGCCTCGCTGCGGGTCATGATCTTCAAGCAGGTCTGCCGGCCCCGCCCTCTGTCTATGTAATACCCGTGTGTGGCAGCGGGCTGTCGGGCCCGCCTCGAGCAGGAGCTGCGAGCCGCGCACGACCACCTGCACACCTACGCCGTCCACGCCTCGCTGCGGGTCATGATCTTCAAGCAGGTCTGCCGGCCCCGCCCTCTGTCTATGTAATACCCGTGTGTGGCAGCGGGCTGTCGGGCCCGCCTCGAGCAGGAGCTGCGAGCCGCGCACGACCACCTGCACACCTACGCCGTCCACGCCTCGCTGCGGGTCATGATCTTCAAGCAGGTCTGCCGGCCCCGCCCTCTGTCTATGTAATACCCGTGTGTGGCAGCGGGCTGTCGGGCCCGCCTCGAGCAGGAGCTGCGAGCCGCGCACGACCACCTGCACACCTACGCCGTCCACGCCTCGCTGCGGGTCATGATCTTCAAGCAGGTCTGCCGGCCCCGCCCTCTGTCTATGTAATACCCGTGTGTGGCAGCGGGCTGTCGGGCCCGCCTCGAGCAGGAGCTGCGAGCCGCGCACGACCACCTGCACACCTACGCCGTCCACGCCTCGCTGCGGGTCATGATCTTCAAGCAGGTCTGCCGGCCCCGCCCTCTGTCTATGTAATACCCGTGTGTGGCAGCGGGCTGTCGGGCCCGCCTCGAGCAGGAGCTGCGAGCCGCGCACGACCACCTGCACACCTACGCCGTCCACGCCTCGCTGCGGGTCATGATCTTCAAGCAGGTCTGCCGGCCCCGCCCTCTGTCTATGTAATACCCGTGTGTGGCAGCGGGCTGTCGGGCCCGCCTCGAGCAGGAGCTGCGCGCCGCGCACGACCACCTGCACACCTACGCCGTCCACGCCTCGCTGCGGGTCATGATCTTCAAGCAGGTCTGCCGGCCCCGCCCTCTGTCTATGTAATACCCGTGTGTGGCAGCGGGCTGTCGGGCCCGCCTCGAGCAGGAGCTGCGCGCCGCGCACGACCACCTGCACACCTACGCCGTCCACGCCTCGCTGCGGGTCATGATCTTCAAGCAGGTCTGCCGGCCCCGCCCTCTGTCTATGTAATACCCGTGTGTGGCAGCGGGCTGTCGGGCCCGCCTCGAGCAGGAGCTGCGAGCCGCGCACGACCACCTGCACACCTACGCCGTCCACGCCTCGCTGCGGGTCATGATCTTCAAGCAGGTCTGCCGGCCCCGCCCTCTGTCTATGTAATACCCGTGTGTGGCAGCGGGCTGTCGGGCCCGCCTCGAGCAGGAGCTGCGAGCCGCGCACGACCACCTGCACACCTACGCCGTCCACGCCTCGCTGCGGGTCATGATCTTCAAGCAGGTCTGCCGGCCCCGCCCTCTGTCTATGTAATACCCGTGTGTGGCAGCGGGCTGTCGGGCCCGCCTCGAGCAGGAGCTGCGCGCCGCGCACGACCACCTGCACACCTACGCCGTCCACGCCTCGCTGCGGGTCATGATCTTCAAGCAGGTCTGCCGGCCCCGCCCTCTGTCTATGTAATACCCGTGTGTGGCAGCGGGCTGTCGGGCCCGCCTCGAGCAGGAGCTGCGAGCCGCGCACGACCACCTGCACACCTACGCCGTCCACGCCTCGCTGCGGGTCATGATCTTCAAGCAGGTCTGCCGGCCCCGCCCTCTGTCTATGTAATACCCGTGTGTGGCAGCGGGCTGTCGGGCCCGCCTCGAGCAGGAGCTGCGAGCCGCGCACGACCACCTGCACACCTACGCCGTCCACGCCTCGCTGCGGGTCATGATCTTCAAGCAGGTCTGCCGGCCCCGCCCTCTGTCTATGTAATACCCGTGTGTGGCAGCGGGCTGTCGGGCCCGCCTCGAGCAGGAGCTGCGAGCCGCGCACGACCACCTGCACACCTACGCCGTCCACGCCTCGCTGCGGGTCATGATCTTCAAGCAGGTCTGCCGGCCCCGCCCTCTGTCTATGTAATACCCGTGTGTGGCAGCGGGCTGTCGGGCCCGCCTCGAGCAGGAGCTGCGAGCCGCGCACGACCACCTGCACACCTACGCCGTCCACGCCTCGCTGCGGGTCATGATCTTCAAGCAGGTCTGCCGGCCCCGCCCTCTGTCTATGTAATACCCGTGTGTGGCAGCGGGCTGTCGGGCCCGCCTCGAGCAGGAGCTGCGAGCCGCGCACGACCACCTGCACACCTACGCCGTCCACGCCTCGCTGCGGGTCATGATCTTCAAGCAGGTCTGCCGGCCCCGCCCTCTGTCTATGTAATACCCGTGTGTGGCAGCGGGCTGTCGGGCCCGCCTCGAGCAGGAGCTGCGAGCCGCGCACGACCACCTGCACACCTACGCCGTCCACGCCTCGCTGCGGGTCATGATCTTCAAGCAGGTCTGCCGGCCCCGCCCTCTGTCTATGTAATACCCGTGTGTGGCAGCGGGCTGTCGGGCCCGCCTCGAGCAGGAGCTGCGCGCCGCGCACGACCACCTGCACACCTACGCCGTCCACGCCTCGCTGCGGGTCATGATCTTCAAGCAGGTCTGCCGGCCCCGCCCTCTGTCTATGTAATACCCGTGTGTGGCAGCGGGCTGTCGGGCCCGCCTCGAGCAGGAGCTGCGAGCCGCGCACGACCACCTGCACACCTACGCCGTCCACGCCTCGCTGCGGGTCATGATCTTCAAGCAGGTCTGCCGGCCCCGCCCTCTGTCTATGTAATACCCGTGTGTGGCAGCGGGCTGTCGGGCCCGCCTCGAGCAGGAGCTGCGCGCCGCGCACGACCACCTGCACGCCTACGCCGTCCACGCCTCGCTGCGGGTCATGATCTTCAAGCAGGTCTGCCGGCCCCGCCCTCTGTCTATGTAATACCCGTGTGTGGCAGCGGGCTGTCGGGCCCGCCTCGAGCAGGAGCTGCGAGCCGCGCACGACCACCTGCACACCTACGCCGTCCACGCCTCGCTGCGGGTCATGATCTTCAAGCAGGTCTGCCGGCCCCGCCCTCTGTCTATGTAATACCCGTGTGTGGCAGCGGGCTGTCGGGCCCGCCTCGAGCAGGAGCTGCGCGCCGCGCACGACCACCTGCACACCTACGCCGTCCACGCCTCGCTGCGGGTCATGATCTTCAAGCAGGTCTGCCGGCCCCGCCCTCTGTCTATGTAATACCCGTGTGTGGCAGCGGGCTGTCGGGCCCGCCTCGAGCAGGAGCTGCGAGCCGCGCACGACCACCTGCACACCTACGCCGTCCACGCCTCGCTGCGGGTCATGATCTTCAAGCAGGTCTGCCGGCCCCGCCCTCTGTCTATGTAATACCCGTGTGTGGCAGCGGGCTGTCGGGCCCGCCTCGAGCAGGAGCTGCGCGCCGCGCACGACCACCTGCACACCTACGCCGTCCACGCCTCGCTGCGGGTCATGATCTTCAAGCAGGTCTGCCGGCCCCGCCCTCTGTCTATGTAATACCCGTGTGTGGCAGCGGGCTGTCGGGCCCGGCGGGGACACACGTTGAACTTATAACACCCACGTTCAAGCATCAGAGGTTAAAAAGAGTCTAATGTAATAATGTGTGTATGACATAGACCCTTTTCAAATGCTTGCCTGTGATGGTCCCTTCACCGGGGGTATACTGGGTGATTGCTGAGTCTTGAGCGGGAGTGACAGGGGTGATGGGGAGGGTCTCACTGACCAACTTTTACTATGTGGCCAACCACTGTGTGACCGTCCCCAACACCCCTATCACTCCTGTTCATGAATCCTGAATCACCCAATATTTCACGTATAAGATGACTGTTTACTATATGATATTTAATGGTACAATCGAACCAACTGAATCATGACCCACTTTACTGATAATTGTCAATCTTGTAAGGTTAATGTCATTGTCTAATAAAATGATAGCAAGTTCATACCAATTATGCCATATGCCAAGATAGCAAGTACCAAGGAAATCTATCTTCAGGCGAATTTCGACCTACTTCGCGTGAAGATAGATTTCCAAAATAAGCTTATGGTGGGTCGGGATTCAGTTGGTTCGATAGTACATAACACGTGAGTGATCTGGGTAAAGGCACGAACTCCCAAACAGTAGACAACCTCCGATTTTAACGTATAATGTTCAAGGTCATTTTCATATCATACTTGTATCAATAACTGAGCAGAATATATATATATATATATATTCGATCTATATATTCGATCAGCGCCCCATACAGCTATTTATCTTCTGTTCCAGCTGTTTTACTACATCTGCGCCTACAGCCTGAACCAGCTGCTGCTACGCAAGGACCTGTGCTGCTGGGCCAAGGGTCTGCAGATCAGATACAACATCTCCCACCTGGAGAACTGGATCAAGGAACAGCTGGCGGAGTACGGACAGAAGAGCGTAAGTTACGACAGTGCTGGCTTCAGCTGAAGGTCACTGCTAGACCTGTGCTGGACGAGGGTGTGCGGATCAGATACATCTACCAGGAGAACTGAATCACGGAGCAGCGGGTAGTACAAACTGACGAACGTAAATTACGACAGTACTGGCTCCAGCTGAAGGTTGCTGCTGGGCCTGTGCTGTGCTGAGGGTCTGCAGATCAGATACATCTCCCACTTGCAGAACTGGATCTAGCAGCTGGCGCAGTTCGGGCAAAAGACCGTAAGTTACGACAGAACTAGCTCCAGCTGAAGGTTGCTGCTGGACTTGTGCTGGGCTGAGGTTCTGCAGATCAGATACAGCTCCCACCTGGGGAACTGTATCAATGAACAGCTGGCAGAGTACGGGCAGAAGATCGTGCTGGCTTCAGCTGAAGGTTACTGCTGGATCTGTGCTGGGCCGAGGGTCTGTTGATCAGATATAACATCTCACTGTATATTCTTGGCTCGTTCGAAATACAGAACAACATCGTGGCGACGCTTTTCTCATCTCTCTATTGGGATGATGACTTTTTTTTAAGGTGACAATAGATTCTGTTTTACATAACAATCAAATGTATATATGGAACTAAATACAAATAGAGTACTCTAAGTAACAAATGATCGTTGAAGTTCGGCATTCCTACTGAGTGCTGAAAACGCTCCTTACTGATTGCTACTCAAGTGTAACGTCGTTCTTGAGTTGGCGTATTGAAAAATAAGTATTTTGGCCTTGTGGTCGTGAAAAACTGCGTTCAACTACATGGTTGCTGTACAATTTTTGTTTTATGGTATTAGAAGATTTATGAAAAAAAATGTCTAAAATTCGATTTTTGATTAAAAAAATCACAAAATTTGTGCAACATTTTTTTATTTTATTGAGGTAAACAAACAGTCATCACAAAATAGTTATTTATATCTATTAACTACACTATTTAGGTATATGTGTGACCAACACCGTTCACCACTTAATTATAACAAAATGTGATCATTCGTAATTTCAAAAGTGTGCTCAGCCAGCATGCACTCAAATCGACTAAGAGAGAAGTAAGTATAATTTGAGTAAATGATTCGTTTGATTCAATCAGCCAGGAATAAGGGTTGTCTTTAGAATTCGTGGAAAATTTGATGTTATTTTGTCGTATTAAGCTCGGGACAAGCTCTATTCCAGTCCGGTTGAATGAAACCTTACTTTAATTTACTTATAACTGATAAATAAATGATAAACTTATTATTTAAACATAGGAATTTACAGTTACAATACATTTGCATATGATGCGAGCGAAGACTTACAAATTAACTACCTATTGTGCAATAGAATATCTATAATATGTTCTTTGAAGTTTTTCCATTTCAAAGCCATTTCGACTTTTTCGATTCTTTTCTTTATTTAATGATACAATCGTACTCTTTTTTAATCGTCTTACTACAGTAAGTAGGCGCTAAAATATCACATCACATGCGTCATCATCACATCATTCCTATTCTGACATTTTCTCCATCGCACTAAAAGAGTTTTCTAAATCGGTTGCATAAATACAACTCCCGACCGATTTTCATTGGACTTTTGTCCCTATGCATACCACCTGCCTTTAGAGACATGTCTTTATTGCCCGCCCTGCCCACAACTTTAAGGTGACGACTAACTTAAACCAATGTCTCTGTTTAATTATTTCTTGCTTTTATATCGTTTAAAATCGTAGTTTAAACGAGTGGCTCGGGGTTAACCATGGCATGCATCGAGATTAGAAAAAAAAGGACTCAACAACGACGATTGACAATATAATTTAGCTCGTTAGTAAGACATTGTTCTGTCGCAGGTGGACGAGATCTTGAGCGTGCTGAAACCGATCACGCAGGCGGTGCAGCTGTTGCAGGCGAGGAAGTCGCTGGCCGACGTGCAGAGCACCGTCGACATGTGCTCCAATCTCACCGCCATGCAAGTCTGCAAGGTGAGTATTGACACAACCAGGCCTTCTGCAGTTGCACGAATAGTTCAGTTGACTAAATTCTTCTTTCAGATCTTATTACAAATCAAATCAAATCATTTTATTTCCAAGAATATGGTACATTTGGTTGGTATCAAGTGTCTTAAGTGCGACATATTCGGCCAGTATTGGTGTAGAAATGTTATATTATATATTGCTAACAGAACATGTCAAAATGATATTAAATTAAAATAAAATGTACTTATTGTCAATTAACATGTCAATTACTATTAACTAAAGATTTATTATGATAAACAGGTCCATTACTATTAACTGTCAATTAATATAAAAAAATAATTACCTTACAAAATAACATGCACCTTTATAAAACATATATTAAATTCACTTGCCATAGTCAGAGTTAGAATTGTCATAGTTAAAAAAATCAGTTACAGAATAAAAGCATTCATTTAGTAGAAATTTAAACATCTTTCTCTCGAATTCACGTGTGTGTAACGCTTGGAACTGCTCTGGTACTTTATTATATAACTTTATAGCCATACAGTACATTTCTAGAAGGTGCCCGTATGTCGTAACTTCGTTCGCCCAGGAGAAAAAGTGATAACCCCTCTTTTTTCCATCAGCTTAGACGGGTAAAAATTATCCTATTACCATTTATGGCCACCTGTGTACCTACATTTGTTCAAATCCGTTTAGCCGATTTGCCTTAATAAAGACACAGCGACACATACAAAAAAAATATAAATATATATTAATCCATAATTGATAGATTCTGGCGTTACTTTGCGGAGTTCCATACTAGATCGATGGATTATAGTTCATTTGCTGTTCCGCGAACTTGTGTCTTGGTTACATGTGACAAAAAATTGTGCTCACATGCGCATATTCTCATGCAGTTTCCATAAAAAAATACGCATGCAAATACAACAAACCACCACCAGACAGTATAATCCTCGACACGTGTTTCGCCTCTCTACGAGGCATCATCAGGAGATGCAGGAGATGTTGACGGTCCGGCGTCCACCCGAGAAATTAGTTGTCCAAAACGGTCGGCCCTATTTGTACCCTGAATAGGATTTCTAGAAAAAGATGGAAAAACACGTAACAAAGGTGATGACGTAACATTAAGTTGTTCATTAATGATCAAACCTCTATTGCTGTACCTGACTATCTCCAACTGTTCGAGCACACTAAGACGTAATTCTTTTCCGCAAACATGTAAGGTGTTAAAACAATGATTGTCTTATATATTTATCCATTCCTCCAAATAGTCCGATACAATCTTTATTTTTCTATTTTCAATGTACAGACATTTATTTTTTACAACTGTACAATAGTATAGAATTAGATACAGTCCGTGAGAGTTTAGAAGAGAATTCGGTCTCTACTACAGTAGCTCTGAAAAGAGTTTACTCCCACCTGAAAGGCCGGCAACGCACTTGTGACTCCACTGGTTGTGCAGGTGTCTATGGGAGACGGTGATCGCTTACCATCATGCGATCCGTTTGCCTCCTATAAAATAGAAAATGGGTACGCGAATGTAATAGTTCTGTCCTGCTCTGCATCAACTTTGTAAAATTATTTAAAAAAATCAAGTAACAGTTAAACGTCAACGCAAAATAATTATTTTATGATTCTTGACGTGGTTTACATAGGACTTTATGTTCTATCGACAGTGTCAAGTACCGACGATTCAAATATAGAAAATCGAATACCGTAATTTATTTGTTTTGCCACAGATATTATACAGAGCTATAAAATCCCCTTCTAGACAATAAAAACTATAAAGCTCTGTAAAATAATCGAGAGGTATTAACTGCTCTGTATAATTCCAAGATTGTAGTTTGCCACGATCGTTATATTCATATTTCCGATTTTATCCTACAGTAGCCGAATACGGTTCGAAGTGCTTACGGAGTGTAATCTTCTTATCGTTTTACTTTGAAAATTAATTATAATGTTGTATTTCCTACACGATTATACAATTGTTATGGAATAAACTATCTATGTGATACCAGCTTATTTGTGCTCTGATATTTATATACTACTTAATTTTCTCCAGATCCTGAATATGTACACGCCCGCCGAAGACTACGAGGTGAAGGTAACGCGGGAGTTCATCCACGAGATACAGAAGAAAATGCAGGAGAAGGCTGGCCCCAACGCGGACAAGGAACCGGTAAGATTACATTAGACTACATTTATATTTGTACATTATCGCTTGGTCTTTATATTAAGTATATCGTCGCCTATTACCCATATTACAAGCTTTGCTTAGTTAGTGACGAGGTCGATGTGTGTAAGATTGTAACTGATTATTTATTTATTTTTATTTTATTAAATAAATAATCTAATCTAATCTATATTAAATGCTTGTTTCTGTCAACAGCAAAACCTCCTGATGGACTCGAAGATGATATTCTCGGTGCAATTCCCGTTCAACCCTTCGTCCATACGCCTGGAAGACATCGAGCTGCCGGAGGTCCTCGGACTCGAGGGTCTGCTTACCAAGATATAAATAACCAGAGGAGTATAGTTCGCATAATATTTGTTTGCCCTAAAGTATACTTCGCATAATATTTGTTTGTCCTAAAGTATTATTTCGCATAATTATTTGTCATATAAAGTTTCGCATAATAGGGTAGTTGACTCAGAGATCAAGTCAGTTTATTTTTATGAACTGTCAAAACGCTCAGAAAGTATGTTTGAAAGGAAAAAGGTTTATGGTGTTATAATGAAATGTTCTAATTGCCTCCTTATTTTTCGTTTTTGATAATTTAAAAATCGCCAAAAGCTTATAAATAAGTATTCATGGATGTTTTCTGTGCATTTTCAGAAAAAGCATTTTACTGTAAGCGTGACATTATTTATGTTGACTACAGGAAAGTACCGAATTCTTAATATTAGAGCGATACTCAGACACTTTATTCAGATTGGCCGTTGGATGAGTAGATCCTATTCTGTGTAACACTAAGGTCTACGCCTATATATAGTACGGTATAGTGGTCAGAAAATGAGAGATGTGTACGTTCTGCCAGATAAACAAGTAAGGCAGGGGCTTATTTTCTTTACGTCACACCTGGCCATAATGTGAGGTTTACGCATTATGGCCAGATTCAGACGTAAAATTGTGTACTCACCACGGGCAGTAAAAAAGAAAGCCCTCTATAGCATATTTTCAAACCTTCGCCTGCGGCTCAGGTCACAAATACCTGCGATTTCGGGCTTTCTTTCTTTTACAGTCCTCGGTAAGTAATGTACTATTACAGCTCTGTTCTTAAAAATCAGCTATAATTACAAAACAAATACTCATTAACTAACGCAATATCTTATTACAACATTTATATTTTTTGTGTCAAAACAACTGATATTACATGTATGTCGATAAGCGTAAATTGAAATGTCAATATGGATTGTGTTTATGTAATAGGGTTTTTGAAATTTCGAGTCAGCCTGAGAGAAATTGTACGAAAACATATTCGACTAAAACTTATGTTAGGACAAATAATATTATGCCTTAAATGTACCAAATACAACAACATACATATTAGTTTTAGGCACGGTAGTGTCTCAGCAAAAGCCGAGCCAGCTAGGCTATGTAATACGTCACGAAATAATCTGACAGAGATAAGCATTCCTTTATAAGAAAAAAATCCATATTATATTAAACGTATGCTTAAATATGAGCTTAGATTTAAATCGAATTGTTTAATAATTTTATACACGTATTGTTTACTTATTTAATTGCACGGCAAGAGTACAACTAGTTCTTAATGCGGACTTAGTGCAAGGCAATCTCTGTTCGGCAACAGATACATTTATACTGAAACTGTTGAAAGCAGTACCAGTGGTGATTTAAAATAGAAAATCAAATGAGAAAAATCGTTTAATTGAAAATATACATATTGCAATCATTATTTACATATAATGTAATGATATTAAATTTTTGACATAGTATTTTTAAGGCAAGCTTCTTCACCAATCATACCATTTTTCATTATCAACTGAGCTACCACATCAAATCCTGGGGTTATTAAGCAATGCATTATTTTTTCCCAAGGTTTTATCATGCCGATGAGAAACGCTAGTGCATCAGAAGTATAAAAACACGTTTTTATTTTCTGCTAATATAACTGCTTCTATGAAAAAAAAACACGGTTTTGTATCGTATATTTCATCTCTTTCTGCAGCTCATTACGGATATTATCAGTAGTTCGTTCACCACGATTGGCATAATAATTTAAAGTCATTCATAATGCAATGTTTGTTATAATGTATTGTTTGTATAATTCCTTTTTTTAAACGGTTAACTTTAAAGGAATGTTTTAATTACAAAAAACACTTACCTAAAATCCACCCGAGGAATAACCATTACACAAAATCGGAGAAGTGTAGTTTTTGAAGAAAAATATTATACGATAATTCGACAAATATTATAGCTTTCCTATATAATAACGAAAGGTAACAAAACCTTTTGGTTTATACGTAGATTTGCCTACATTAGTTTAAATAAAAAAGCTTTAACATCATGTAACATTAAGAGCCAGATCATTGTGAAATATGATATGCATTATTAGACAGCGCATTCATAAACCGTACGTTAAATAAAGCTTGCCATAAAAAATATCGATTCCTAGATTATGAGAAAGCCATAATTTGAAATTATTTTGGTGCCATTTCCTTTTATGAAATTTTGATAACAATGCAAACTTTTTTATTAAACCTCACTTGCCATAACGCATTTACAAAACGTTAAAATTAGACCAAACGTAGCGTTAACATAAGAATCAGTATGGCATGACAATTTATATATACGGCAAGGAAATATAACTATTGCTCAGAGATTACTTAGTCTACAGATTTTATTGAAGACTTTATTTAAAGTTTAGCTATGATTTCAATTGATCATATTTATTATAACAAAAAAAAACATAATTTTCTATTCATATAAATTGGCAGCTCCATCTGTGTAAAATATGCTTTACAGATCAAATCAAGTTTGGGATGTTAATATTTTAATAACGATCAAGTGAAGTCATTACCTATCTACCTACTATTTATCAACGAATTAAGTAACTTCCTGTTTTTATATTTTTGATCGTTTAGCAATTTTGTACGTTAGTTGTTACAATTAGTTCAAATTTGTTATATTTATTTATATCATTCCATGTATTTTTAAGAGTATAATTATTAGGTATAGGTAGATAAATGCGTGTTGATTTCCCCTAACATAATTAGAGGTCGGAGGAGACATAATTAGTTATATAAATAATAATATAAATGGCTAGATACACATAATTGTATTTCACATAATATGACCAGCGTATTGAAATTAGCTGCGGCATGCCTTTTGATGTTGAATTTAGGTGAAATTTCATGAGAAGTAGGTTTATTAGTTTTGCTTGTAGATTAAGATTATATGATATTATGACATTTCACAAGTTGCATGTGTTCTGGGCGTTTATATGAAGAAATTGTGAAAAACCATGCCATTACTGAGTGTTTTAATATAATGACCAATATATATGTCGTTTTATACGCAATATGTCCATTTTTTTGTAATATATAACACCAAAATGTAGGACTTTTTCATGAAAGTAGACGTTTTGTTATATGATAGTGCTTAACAGGTTACCATACAACTATGTGCTTGAAACACTCGACGTCACTAATATCAATAAATATTTATGTATAAAAAACTATTAGATTTACCCATATCCTATGCAAAATATTTTTGTAGTGAAATTATGACCAGTATTCTTTTGGTACTTATTTATTATTAGTAAAATTTATTGTTATTAATATTAAAAATTATGCGAGATCACTTATATGAAATTCTATGAACATTCGTTTTAACGAATTTCCCCGTGTTCCATGTAACAAGTAATTGTAAAACAATTATTTAATGTCGAGGACAAGGCCTACATTAGAATTATACATTTCGTTTCCATATGATATAACACATGCACTGTTTGCAAAATAACAAATAAATAAACATATTTAATGTGCAGTACTATTTTATTGAGGCAGTTATAAATACGACATTTTAAATCATTTTTATTTTGTCAAATCAATAACTTAATCGGATTTCCCATGAAAACATTAGTAAGCCTATTCGGGAGTGGCTCTGTTAACAACAAGCGATTTCGGGTTTGAATCCCGGTAAGAACAAATAAATGTTTAACGAGCACGAGTATTAGTTCCTGAGTCCCGGACATTGTTTTTTTTTACTTATATGTATATCATTACCTAGTTGGTCTTGTCCCCTTATAAAATAAAGTTAATTTAAATGATACTTAATAACTCAACTTAAATGTATTAAATTATATATATGTATAGCAAAAATATATGTTGGTATATTGGAAATTCTATAACTAGTAGGTGCTCAATTATAACTACCACGTTGATTGTTCTTCAAATTTTAGATTTCGGATGTAATTCGATGTTACTTGAAAGATTAAAAAAACAAATGGTTTTGGAACCCATAAAATATCCAAGTACAGTAAGGATAATTAATTCGCGTACAGAAAACTGCAAAAAATATCTACGTATTCATTAATTACTGTCTGAACTTGATTCCTGTCACGAATGAGTCCATACTTAGATATTAATGTGCGTGTTCATTACTTAGATACTTTTGCAACTAACTGATATAGTAGAAGCCTCGTAGATCGTCACTCGAACTCGTGACTTATTATTATCAAAATGATTGTTATATGGCTCAAGGATGGTACGCGAATCAATCTCCTTACTCGAGGATATGTTAAGACTGGGTTTCTAATCTCGACCTGTTTAATGCGCTTGAAAATCTTATAAGATTGGTCGTTCATGTTAAATGCGTATTATTCTCATGCTTAAATGTCAATTTATCAATGTCTCAAGTACTTAACATAGTTATATTAATTCTGTTGTGAATGTTATATGTATTTTTAAATTGACAATATTAAGTATGTATTAAACCAATGTCAAAATATAATATAATATAATAGATCTTCCATAAAAAAAACGATTATTATAAAAAAATCCATTATTTTTTTATTTTCTTAAGTATTATTATACATTCTTAAAAACATAAGAATTGACATAAATCAATGCATGAAAAATAATTATATTTGGCAAATTTATACTCGTATCGACTTAAATAATGATCTCGATGATTATAGTTCCTCTATGATTTAATATTGGCAACTAAAGCAATATAATCCATATCTTGTAATGTTCACTGTTTGGCATCAATTACGTATAAAAGCAATAAGTACTTAGCCACATGATAATTGCACTATAAAAATGCAAATAATAAAAAAAATAACTCGTCTAACGAAACAATAATGGGCAATATGTAGCTTAAAATTATATTATCTAAAATTATATCTGTTAATAAAATATGAGAAGGTACTTTATCGTGCTTTCATATAAAACTAATTAAGTATGTAAGTCTTTTGGTTAATTGTCATAAAACGTTCCAAGTCTCTGTACACATTCGAGCAAATATAAGTACCACATATATGGCAGACATTAATTAATGCTACAGAGAATTTTTATTTTGAAAGTTGTTATAAAATATGTGTATCATTTTTTTCAGTGTGATAGGTATAATTCACTGGACTTTGAACGTGTTATGGTACGATTAAAGACCGTCACACATGAGTATCCTTAAGTGCCATCATCTATGTGCGTAGGCTAAAATATGATGTTGATATTTGCTCTTTGTATCGCGGTATAAAACTGTTTATTTTTCCCTTATTTATACAACACATCTGTTCGTTCCGCATAATATGAAGGAGAAACTCTTTGAATATGTGAAAATACCAGGAAAAAGTTCACATAATTATTAATTGATATAATTGAAAGCGTTACTATAAGTGATATCGTTTGTTAGTGTGCTCAATAACTTAATCGGATTTCCCATGAAAACATTAGTAAGCCTAATCGGGAGTGGCTCTGAACAAGCAAGCGGTTTCGGGTTTGAATCCCGCTAAGAACAAATAAATGTTTAACGAGCACGAGTATTAGTTCCTGAGTCCCGGACATTATGTTTTTTTTACTTATATGTATATCATTACCTAGTTGGTCTTGTCCCCTTATAAAATATAGTTAATTTAAATGATACTTAATAACTTAACTTAAATGTATTAAATTAGATATATGTATAGCAAAAATATATGTTGGTATATTGGAAATTCTATAACTAGTAGGTGCTCAATTATAACTACCACGTTGATGTTCTTCAAATTTTAGATTTCGGATGTAATTCTGTATCTATTATGGGTATAAAACTGTTTATTTTTCCCATATTTATACAACACATCTGTTCGTTCCGCATAATATGAAGGAGAAACTCTTTGAATATTACTAGTCTGAAGATACTAGGAAAAAGTTCACATAATTATTAATTGATATAATTGAAAGCGTTACTTTAAGTGATATCGTTTGTTAGTGTGCTGTGAGTTACATTCCAATATGTAGTTTGTTCCCATATTTATATCTATATTTCGTTGTAAAGTGCAGATAAAATAAATAATGTTAGAAAAAAATTGAAGTTTTATTTGGCCGTGTTTAGATATTTTACCCTATTTTTTTAAAACGGAACCCTCATAGTTTCGTCATGTCCGTCCATATGTTTATTCAAAAACTACAAATTGTATATTACGAAATTTGGAGTATAGCTGTCTTGCATAAGCCGCTACTTACTTTGGTAGTAGTTGAGGTCAGGTGGGGTAAGGGAAACATGATTTATTTCGTGGGGAAAGAGAATCCATGCAATTGGCCCAACTCTTTCCACTGACACATATGTCAGTTTTCAGAAACACATTTACAACGTTTCTCTTACCCCGACTGACCTTAAATGAAAGTAAAAAAATCTAGGAGGGGCACTCCATACACGTAACAGAGGCCTAAAACATTTTTCCAGAAAACATCCACTTGCGGCACATATTTCGATAGTTCTTTTAAAAAACACTTGGATGTTTCTAAGCCATTTTTTGATGAAATGTATATTTTGCTGAAAAACTGCGCTTCTCAAGAAAGTGATGTAAGTGTAATGAACTTCTTTTGCTGTTGAACTTTTTCACATCGTATTATTTTCATCTGTAGTTCATTTTTTGGTAGTAACGGCTACGATATCTTACATTGAGCATGGTCCGACATGCTCTTAGCTGGTTTTGCTCCTACTGACTGCATACCATGTGTATTGATAATTTAGGTATATGTAAGCCATGCGTGGCGCTCTTCGTGATTGCAAAAGGTACCTACCGGCAACCTCTGACGTGCATCGTGCGTTATACGCGAATGTTCGCGTTTTAAGCGCCGAAACAGTTGCAAAAACAATTGCTCCTTATCTCGCTCGCGCAGGGTTCGCCGTCTCGCTCGAAGGCGCTTTTTGTTAAGATCAAAAGAGAGAGCCTTCTGTACAGTCAGCATCAAATAGTCTGTAGAATACGCCAAATTTATCGTCACATATTATTATAAAGTTCTATACTATTATAAAGTTGTAAAAATGAAATGTCTGTACATTGTAAGATATAAAAAAAAAAAAAAAAAAAATTAAAATAGTCCTTATTTTGAGGTTACTAAATTGAAAAATATATTTTTTAGATTTTTGTATGTTCGTATGTGTGTCGTTGTGGCTTCATCACGCCAAAACGGCTAAACGGATTCCAACTATTTTTGGTACACGGGTAGCTGGGCATCCACAGATGGTTATATGATAGTTTTTATCCGATTACGCTGAATCAAAAAAGAGGGTTATGTTTTTGTCCTCCTCCGTGAACGAAGTTGCCTTCTAGTGTGTTCCTAAAAACAGTCACTTTATAAAAAAACATAAAGCTCTGACCGTTGCGTGAAAGTATTTCACTGCTCTTTAAAATTATGCCAAAAAACAGGCTCCTCAATTAGGCCTCGGACAAATTCCCACAACACGGGTCACTGACCGCAGATTGACATAATTAGAGGTGGTCTGCCACCCTAATTATTGGAACAAGCCTAAATTCTGGCCCGCCATTTTTAGGGTTCCGTACCAAAAAGGTAAAAAAGGAACCCTTATGGTGCGATTTTGTCTGTCTGTCCGACTATTAGAGCGCCATATATCAAAAACTACTTAAGGTATATATTTGACATTTGGAATATTTATAAACATGGACAGCCCACATGCGAAGGAAATATTCTTTTTTTTTTTTTCAATTTAAAAAAGCCTATTTCAACTACCCGGTTGCGTTAAATTTGCACCTCATTTGTATGCAATGCCATAGATATCAGATGCAAACTGAACTCAACTGGAGCCGGGTAGTATAATAATGTTAGTGTAAGTGAAAGTATGTACGGAACTCTCGGTGCGCGAGTCCAACTCGCACTTAACCGTTTTTTTTTGCGGAGTAACGCTCAAACTTGCTATACAGGTTGGTACTATTTATGATTAATTATGTAGTGCGAAAAAACCATTAAAATAACAAAACAACACGAGTTTTTGAGTTATTTAATTAATTAAAAGTAAAAAAACAAAAGAATACTATATCATTTTAGAGTTATACAACACCAAAACCACAGCGGCTAAGACCATTTCAACCGTGACACACACGGAGACGCCTCCGGAGCGCAGCAGATGCGCCCCCGCGGCGATGCCGGCCCACGTCTCCGTGACAATCTGGTGGATGTAGGCGGGGGGCACCTGGAACAGATACTCGTAGCCAGGCAGCTCCAGCGTGTACGTCAGGGGGACGCCCACGGCGCGCGTCCAATCGCGGGACGTACCCGTGGTGTAGTACAGGACCTGTAACAATCAATCATTATTTATTTGCTAGAATACAGTCAAGTGCATTTTGTCTAATTTCTGAGGTACAGTGTATTCAGCCTGCTAGTGGGCATGCAAATATTATACAATGAAAATAATGTAATAAAATTTATAAATAAAAAAAGAACCGACTTCAAAATAAAATAAAAAGCCATAAATAATATTTGATGTACGGTACGGATCACATTTAAATCACCTTTTGAAGTCGGTGCCAAACCATTTATTTATTACTATTAAGAACCGCGGCGGCGAGCTTTTAGTAATTATCTACCTACATATATATTTAGTCATAGTAATTCGTATTTTTGTTGAATAAAGAACTTTATTTACTTCAGGTTTGGTACCGACTTCAAAAGGTGATTCAAATGTGATCCGTACCGTACATAAAATATTATTTATGGCTTTTTAGTTTATTTTGAAGTCGGTTCTTTTTTAGAATGGGAGATTGAGGAGGCACTTTGCACGCATCTCGAGTCTTTGGAAGTTATAAATGTAAAAGTTAGTTAGTTCATTGTACCTTCCATCATCAGCAGCATCCCAGCATGAAATGATGACAACCAGAGGAAAACAACTGATAAGTTTAGAAAAATATATACAAAACATTGTTAGTGCCTATAATATTTGAGAGTTTCTCTCGATTTCCCTGGTATTCCATCATCTAATCCTGACTTGGTGATAAGGAGACTACTTTAGGGACACACTAAAAAGAATATGACTAACAGTTTTAACGTATCTACCTATAATAGATGATTTTTTTAATAATTATCCTCTAACTCTTAACTATTAAGGAGTTGTACCTTCCGTCATCAGCTCAGCATGATGAGATGATGACTACCATATGCAAATACTTAAATAGCTTAGGAAAATATATGAAAAACGTTATAAGTGCCTATAGAATTTGAGGATTGCCCTCGATTTCCCTGGGATCCCATCATCAGATCCCAACTTGGTGGCAATAGGACCACCTCGTGAGTATATACTTTCAAATAAAAAAAGAATTTTTAGAATCGGTCCACAATTGGCGGAGTAATCGGTGAACATACATAAAAAAAATAAAAAAAAAGAATACAAACTATCGAACATATAACCTCCTCCTTTTTTGGAAGTCGGTCAAAAATTAACTGAGACAGTATTTTCCTATAACTACGACTCAGCATGCAAACATTATATTTACCCCTCCACCTTCCCCTGACGGAGATTATGCAGGCGAGGATAAAAAGTGGAGGAGAGGGGGGGCAATTAATACGATTGTCCAGCTTTACTCTTCTTCTGACTTATGGCCCTTTATTTTCACCAATTTTAATACCTAGGTACATGTAATAAATACCGGCCAAGTGCGAGTCGGACTCGCACACCGAGGGTTCCGTACAAAATATACGCTACATACGGCCGTAACAATGAAAACCCAGTGTTAGCTGAGCCCTACTCCTAAGCAAAATGTACGCGGTGTTCGGTCATTTTATATTGGTTTTTGACATAGATAGACAGACATAAAATGATTCTGTTTTTAGTATTTGTTGTTATAACAGCAACAGAAATACATCATCTGTGAAAATTTCAACTGTCTAACTATTACGTTCATGAGATGCAGCCTGGTGACAGACGGACAGACAGACAGACGGACGGACGGACAGCGGAGTCTTAGTAATAGGGTCCGTAAACCAAAAAATAGCAACCCACTGATCGCATGTTTGTACCAACTGCTTAAGTCTAAGCAAGTACCTGAGCAGCGTTGCCAACGACGTAAGGCGTGGCCTTGTCCAGCGCAAGCGCATCTATGGCGGCCGCCATCGTGTCTCCGGCGTGCTGTAGGTCATCGCCGTTAGCGGGCGCGGTCGCTGCAAAATAATGTATTGATAAATGTTACAATATAACTAAATTCGGTGTAAGCCATAACCAAAACTTTTCTCCCTAGTCTATTCCTATGTCCCATGGCTAGGCAAAGCTTTTTCCTTTCTTTTCCGGTCCTCCATATGCTAAGGATGTACTCGTCAACTCTTTGCAAATGTAGGTATCTAGATCACAGTGGCGTTGCGTCAAACATGTTGTTAGTAAAGCCGGAATATATTTTCTCTTATGTTTTCTTTAAAAGCGCGGTAGGATAAAGTACTCCAATGTCTTAAAGTAGGCAAGCCGATGAGAATCGGGTTCTATTGTTGCTAGGTCATCCCATTTTTCAAGTTCATCCTACATTTACAAGAGTATCTAGTTTGCTACCAATTTTATTGTAATGGAAGAGCGCTGTCTCCTGACACAAGCATAGTCAAATACTTAGTAGGACTTCAACCTTGTCAAATTGTAAAACCTGAATAAACATTTCAATTTTCTTCCCGCCTCGGTGTTTTTGGAAACTCATATATTCTAATTAAAATAATTAAACGACAGTCTAACTACCGAGTTTGTAAATGACTCACTATCACTATGACAATTTTTAAGACAATTTCGATTGTCACCTAGCTACAAAATAATCAATAGTACAAGTGTATAATCTCCCTTTAGATCTTAGCGGACGACTTGCACAACCTCGTGCAAAGAGAGCGAGCCATTTTTGCATCCATTGCGAAGGTTTGAAAAGATAACGTATTACGCACATTGCGCGTAAATGTACACCAAAGACTTTTAGGACTGAACGGTAGGCTCCACGAAGTTGGACATAAAACCGACCAAGTGCGAGTCGGACTCGCGCACCGAGGGTTCCGTACAAAATATACGCTACAAACGGTTGTATCTATGAAAATCCAGTATTAGCAGAGCCCTACTTTTAAGCAATATCTGTCTATGTTAGAAACCAAGATAAAACGGTGGAACATCGCGTAGCCTTCGATCATTTTATCTTGGTTACTGACAGACATTCAGACATAAAATTATACTGTTTTTAGTATTTCTTTTTGTTATAGCGGCAACAGAAATACATTATCTGTGAAAATTTCAACTGTTTAACTGTCTCGGTTCATGAGATAAAGCCTGGTGACAGACGGACAGCGGAGACATAGGTATAGGGTCCCGATTTACCCTTTGGGTACGGAACCCTAAAACCATGTGATTCGGGTTTTTCAGCCAATCAAAAGCAATAATTTGTATTTGTGAATGAATAACGTGTCTCTTTTTACATTTAGCTAATTACCTAAACAGATTATTTAAAACTCTTCTAGAAGAAAAACGTGGAGAGTGATTTTAGTCTTACCATTATTTCCAAAAGCATAAAGGAACATGTTCCCGTAACTATGCAAAGAGATGTACATGGCGGCTCGGTTTAGGTTCATGTGGACTACGTCCCTGACCAGCCGTATCTCGGATTCGGAGAAGGGGTGCGGGCCTTCGTAGACGATGGAGCAAGGGTTGGTGTTGGCCGCCACGGTGCCCCAGTAGTGGTCGAAGTTGCGGTTCCCGTCGATGCCGGGGCATTCGTCGGAGCCGTTGTGGTTTCTCGAGCGGGTCTTGCGCCAGAGACGATCCTGCCAAGTGTTTTCATTTATATGTGTATGTTGGTCCGAGCTTCACCCATAATAAACAAACTAATATAACTAGTCACTATTTTTCTTTGCACACGATTCAAGGCTATTTACCTTAATATTAAACAACATTCCAACCTAAAAATATGCATTTAATGCCAATACCAGCTGTTTTCTCACAAGGAAATAAATTTAATGTATGAAATTGGCAATATAGCACTAAAAATAATAATTCCTGTTAATTTATTTACGAGAAAATTGGAGTTTAAGAAAAAATGGTGTATGTGGTAACTAAACGCACTCCTTTACCCCTACGGGTTCTTGGGTTTTTGGTATCACGACCCAAGTAAGTGTACTGTGTTAAAATAATAAATAATAATACATATAATAGCGTTGTATCAATTAATTACGACGTAACAAGACTTTCGGGACTACGCAGCAGACTCAGTGACTACAGTGTACTTTTAGGTTAGAATATTGTTTACTATTTAGAACAAGTAAGTATAAATAACCTAGTATTGACACATCAAATCAAATCAAATCAAATCAAATCAAAATATCCTTTATTCAAGTAGGCTTAGATACAAGCACTTTCGAATTGTCAGTTACAATGAGAGAAGTCTTTGCTGGGAAACATACAATATGATCCAACATTTGTTGCAAGGATTAGGGAAACCCAGAAAAACCTAATCAGATCATTTAACTTAAGTATAAAACTTACTTATTATTGATAAAATCATCATTTTAAAAATTAAAATAATTAGTAAATCTCACAATTCTAAAGAGCACAAACTCGGTAGGATTGCATTATTTCGTTACAGACCACCTCCGGCTCCATCATCAGATCAGCTCGATGGTATTATTAATAGGTATTATTAATGTTGTCACCAAACTTGCAAAAGTATGCCAAATGTTAGCTCAATAGGAAACCGAGAAGCAGGTCAGATTTAACTTGCAAAATTTGACCCGATCAAACATACATAATATACTTAATATACTAGCTGTGCCCGCGGCTCCGCCCGCGTGGAATTCGGTCTGTGTCAGTAAGCGGCTAATTCACCCCTCTTCCCTGGAGCCGAAACTTGAAGTAAAGTCCAGATAAAATATTAAACAAATACCACTAAATAAAACTACACTCCAAAAGCAATCGTTTTTCGCACTTATTATTTTTTTAACGTGATTTAAAAGACATAGAGTATATACTTGGAGGTGTATATCGGACGATACAGTACCACTTCTATGTTTTTTACGTCCTTGACTGTAGTACTATTTAAATCAAGTCCATGGCAAATATCACCCAAATCGGTCCTCCACTCAAATTAGTCTAAGCATGAAAAGGTAAAAAATATACACATAGAAATCGATACTTCCTAACAACCTTTCGAGTTTAGGGCTAATATTATTTAGAAGTAAGATTAGAGGAAAGGTGAATATAGATATTGAGGCCAAGTATTTACATTTTATTTACAGTTATGTTTATGTATGCACAACTAAATATGTAGGTACATATAATTATATCTACAGTTCCATACTCCAAAAGTAGGTATGTAAAGTATATTTACATAACAATGACATTTTACAATATTTTTTTGTATACCACATTGTGAGTCTTCCCGGTGGGCATTAGCACGAACAGCTTCGTGCAGCTGGTGACGCGCGAGCGCGCCACGTAGAGCTGCCCGTGAGAGAAGCAGCCCGTGCGCAGGTCCACGCCAGCGGCGCGCAGCGTCTGCCCCTGCGACTTGTTGATGGTCATGGCGAAGCAGACGCTCACGGGGAACTGTAGGCGCTTGAAGCGGAATGGGAAGTTGCTCGGAATGAGGGGGTGCAGGGGATGAACACGGCTTCTCCGGCGCCGCACCCCATCGGGATTTGCGCCTCGATGAGGTTTCGCTGCAGCTGCATTACTTTTAGCCTAGTTCCGTTGCATAACTTTGTAGGTGACAAATTCCGAAGAAGCATGATCGGAACTCCAACTTTCAGGGTTAATGTGTGCGCTCAATGAGTTTAGGAACTCCATCAAGTATGTTGTGACGAAGCGTTCATCCAAGACAGTGTAATGGAATTATATAGTACCTGTTCACCTTCCATTTCCGCCAATATCCGCGCATTAACGGCTCTCTCACAAACCGAGTCACCTGGCTCAGGTCTCCGTATACGCTGTGAATGTGGTCTTCAACGGACAGAACGATCTTGCATAACGTCTCTGGTAATCGAGTCAGGCCGTTGGTTTCATATAGAAGTCCTTCTCCAACCTGAAGCAGTACCTGGGCAAATTCTTGCACATGTGAGACTCCTCCTTGTTGATACTACTGAGCCACTTATCTCGTATTTTGTTGTATTATTAAATCAATTATATTCAATTAAATTTGTTGAAATCCGTACCCTCTCTTCTAAACTTAGAGTTAATTTGGCAAAATGCCAAGGTATTAATTTTAGCGCCACCTGTTAGTTTAGCAAGGTACTCAATAGAAGTCGTAGGCTCGTGTAGAACATATTTGAGAAAAGTTTGCACCTTCTTCCTAATTAGCGCCAAAAGATTCAGGAGCAAACTTAATTCAATCAAGTGTAGTGTGGCTACTCCCCCTTTTAAGGGTTGAATTTTTATAGCCTATAACCTGGCCGGGAATTTTCTCAACAGATTAATAAAGTTTGCATTAGAATCTGCTCAGCCGTTTTCACGTGATGCGCGTATAAATAAACAGACAAACAGACAAAAAAATTAAAAACTGTTGGAACGTGTTCTGTTATCGATTCTAAGTATCCCCGGCCAACTTTTTTTCGAATATCTTCCATGTACCTCCAGACTTTCGAGCCTCTTCAGCTTTATTATATGTATATAAGGTGTAAAATGAAATGTCTATGTACATTAAACATATATAGATAATCTACTACTATAATATAGAAAATCTAAAAATAAGTTATATGGAGTACTTGAAGGTCACTAATTCAATTTTATTTTTTGTATGTTTGTATGTATTGTGTTGATGTAGCTTCATCGCGCCAAAACCGCCAAACATATTTCAGCTATTTTTGGTACACGGGTAGCTGGGCATCCCCAGATAATTATAGGACACTTTTTATTCGATTACGCGGAAGAAAAAAAGAGGGTTATGTTTTTTTTCCTCCGCTGACGAAGTTGCCTTCTAAAAGGCTACAAATTTCATCTCTGTGCGGACGAAGTCGCAGCCCACAGCTAGTGGAATTATATACTGCCTGTTCACCTTTATTTTCGCCAATATCCGCGCATTAACTGCCGCTGCCTGTTCAATTTTCGGCGTGAGTATGGCTCTCTCACAAACCGAAGAGCTCTCACGTCACGTCACCTGGCTCATGTCTCCTTATACGCTCCGAATGTGGTCTTCAACGGACGGAACGATCCTGCATAACGTCTCTGGTAATCGAACCAGTAGTTGGTTTCCTCCAGAAGTCCTTCTCGAACCTGAAGCAGTACCTGGGCGAATTCTTGCACATGTGAGCCTCCTCCTTGTTGATACCACCGAGCCACTTATCTCGTATTTTGTTCTATTATTAAATCACTTATGCAATTAAATGTGTTAATATCCGTACCCCCTCTTCTAAACTTAGAGAGAAATTTGGCAAAAAAGTATTAATTTTAGCGCCACCTGTTAGTTTCGCAAGGTACTCGATACTCGTAGGCTCGTAACATATGTTTGAGAGAAGTTTGCACCTCCTTCCTAAGAAGTGCCATACGATTCAGGTGCAAACTTAATTCAATCAAGTGTAGTGGCTACTCCCCTTTTAGGGGTTGAATTTTTATAGCCTGGCCGGGGATTTTCTCGACAGATTAGTAAAGTTTGCATCAAAATCTGCTCAGCCGTTTTCACGTGATGCGCGTACAAATAAACAGCCAAACAGATAAACAGACAAACAGACAAAAATTCTAAAAACTCTTGGAACGTGTTCTGTTATCGATTTTAAGTATCCCCGGCCAATATTTTTTCGAATATCTTCCATGTACAGACTTTTGACCCTCTTCAGCTTTATTATATGTATAGATATATACCTACTTACATAAATTGCAAGTTAAATAAAAGCTTGTATAAAATATTCATTCCGTGGCTAGCCGAAGCAAAGTTTAAGATCAGTACGAGAAAGAACGACGGGAAGCTAGCTTTATGGACTTCTTGATGCTCCTTACTGAAACCTTTTGATGACCCGACATCGGAAGTACCATACTCAGATCCAAATGTAGTAAAAACGGTGTCGTGTTTCATCACTCATTATTCCATCATACGCCAGATCAACGCTCACTAGCTTATAGCCATCCAATCCTTACGATTTTAAACACTGCTTAGCAGTCACTGGATTTTTATGACAATCTTTGTGATTTTTAAAGTGATTATCCTCAGTAGGATACTAGGTTCTTATAAATACAAAGCCCTTAATAATGACAAATCTCCAAGACTCCGACTGCTGGGTCTGAACCAGTGCCTTGGGCCTTACCGGGGCGCCTTGGAGTCTTGGGTCGAAAATATGCACCTTGTTACACATTCATTCTATCTATTATTAGTTCTTAATAGTTCCCCCATTGCTGAGGATCGTGACTCCTTTTATGACTGATAGTTGTTTGCCTCCAACTGATGCGGTCCGTCGCCTGGTGGAGGGTTCTGACTGGAAACTCCAGCTGTTCGGAGATCTGATCCAAGCATCTCTTCGGCCTTCGGTCTCTGGGTCTTTTACCTTCGACCTTTCCCGTCACTACCAGTGTACTAGTGTATCTATTATTAGTAAGTCTAAAACTCACCTCAGTATGCGTAAATTCGTACCCATCAGGATTCACCAGCGGAATGATCACCCAATCTATGTCCTCGAGCAACGCCTGATCAACCACATCTACCACTAGCTGGTTAATGATGTACAGCGCCACTGGAGTCGTTACCCACTCCCTAGAATGCACCATAGCGTCGATGATGATGACAGGTTTGCTCAGGTCCTGGGAGTTGGTGGTGGAGATCCTGACGTATTTGATCTGACGGCCCTCGTAGCTGAAACCTCCGTTCACCACGGTTAGGTAGTTCGGGTACTGGGCCGCCAGAGTATCTAGATAATCGTTGATCTGAAAATGGAAAAACTTCGGTCGAGTATCTTTCAAAACACTTACGATTAGGTTGCGTCAATTAAGATTTTGGAGAGGATTTAATGTTTCAACTCCCTCTCCTCGTTTGGTGAGGAGACTTGGCTTGACCCTCTCCCACCACTGAGTCTCACATAAAATTTGTCAAATGCGTATTTTTAGTGTATATACCAGTGGCGTGGCCTCCATATAAGCCAATTCCCACCGGGTTGCCTGAGGAAAGGCTTATAACATAACTACCTTTTTCTTAAAATATGATTTAATGAAGCTTCGGCTTCCTGACTACAAAAATCAACAAAAAAGATTTAAAAAAATATATGTAAAAGTATATTGAATTTGACTTGGGTTTATATAACACTAGCTTCTAAGTTTTATATCTTCGTCTGCCTTAAATTCGTTTATCGCGGATAAGGGTATTTTTCCGGGATGAAAAGATGTCCTTTGCCTGGACTCAAACTATCTCCATACAAAACTTCATTCCAATCGGTTCAGCGGTTTAAGCGTGAAGAGGTAACAGACAGACAGACAGACACTTCGCATTTATAATATTAGTAAGGATTTTTTACTCCAAATGACCTGAGGAATGTGTAGTTAAAATCTTGGGGATTCCTCACGAGGTACCTTGTATACAATCAATGATACTACTTTATGGCGTTCGAATAACCGCGCCAACCATTTCTGGTACAAGGATAGCTGGACATCCGAGGATGGTTATAGGACACTTTTTACCCGACTCCGCTGCAAAAAAGAGGGTTGTGTTGTGACTCTTCTCCTCCAATGAAGTTTCGGGCACCTTCAATCCATACTTCCATACTAATATTATAAATGCGAAAGTGTATGTTTGCATGTCTGTCTGTCTGTTACCTCTTCACGCATAAACCGCTGAACCGATTTGGATGCTGTTCATAAATTACTAATGCGGACAGAGGGAGACTGGTGCGTGGAAGGAGTCTCTTGAGAACGGTGGTCTGAAACTTAACGTGGCGAAGACTGAGTATATGGCCTGCAACTCTACGGATCCCTTACCCGTACGCATAGGTGGTAGACGGACCAGTTTAAATATTTGGGATCTGTACTCCACGCGTCGGCGGATATCGACTCCGAAGTCACGGCCCGTATTGCAGCAGCTTGGGCAAAGTGGCCTGAGGTGACTGGTGTCATTTGTGACCCTAAAATGCCGATTAGGTTGAAAGGGCAAGTCTAAAAGTCCATCATTAGGCCTGTCCTTTAATATGGGAGTGAAACGTGGCCTGTACTTGAGTGGCACAAGCAGGAACTACGTGTCACGGAAATGAAGATGGTGCGTTGGATGTGCGGAGTATCGCGAAAAGACCGCGTCAGGAACTCCCGCATCCGGGGAAGCCTTCACGTCCGTGACATAGCAGACACACTGCAAGAATGTCGCCTACGTGGGTACGGCCACGTTTTACGGAATACGGCAAGTTACATCGGAAACAAATGTCTCGCCATGCCACCTCCGCCAGGTCCGGGTAAAAGGGGTAGACCCAAGAAATGCTGGCTTGACTTCGCCAAGGATGACATGCGGGCCAATGGCCTTACAGCTAAGGATGCAGAAGACCGTGCGAAGTGGAGAAGAAAATGCCGGAAAGTGGACCCCGGGCTCCGAAGCAGCAGCTGAGGACGCAACCGGGAAAACGCTACGATGATGATGATGAAGTCGCGGGCAGAAGCCCGTGTTTAATAAAAAGAAAATAGCTAGAGTAGGTACCTCCTGGTGCCTATAGTAGGTCTCCCAGCCGATGCTCCGCCCGCTGCGTCCAGCAGCGGCGGACGCCTTCGCTTCTTGCACCTGGGCATCCTCTTTTCGGAAGGCTCTGTTAAAAGTAAAAAGTTATCATCTGTATGTATGCGTTAAAGAAGAGGTCGCGGTTCAAATCATGCTTGAAAGTGTCGCATTTTTTCCTTTACTATGGAACCACAGAACTAATGAACTCTGAAATATTTTCTTCTGTTTCCGCGATTATTACTCATTTAAATAAAGCACTATAACGGATTATATCGGGCATATTATCTCATTTGAGTTCTCGACGTTTCGGAAGCTTTTCAGCTTTCCATGGTCACGGGTTGACTGAGAAATTATATATTTTCGTCTGTCAAAGCTACAATTTGTGTAAACAACTGTACCCTGTACCCACACAGAGGCACTTAAGTAATCCAAAAACAAGTCAAGGTGGTCGTGAATAACATGCGCATTAGTATATTTAATAAAATACCAGCTGACATAAAGACATTGCGTATAAACGAGTTTAAAACAAAGTTGTATAAAATATTTTTTTAGTATTATTATTGAATATTAACAGACATTTAGTTTACATATATTTAAAGGAATTTGACATTCAAATCAAAATCGTTTATTCGCAGTAATATGGTTACAAAGATGTAATAAAGTTAAAATGAGAACTGCATATTACGCCATTGCTGGCGTGCGAATATTTTGTAAAAATATTTACAAGTAGGTAGACTTAATTACTAAAGAACTCATTAATAGAGTAAAGTCTGTAAAGTCTGTATATAGATCTGTCTTGAATCAATTCAAAGGCAGCTCACACAGGTCTCTAGGTAACTTAAATTAAATACTCTGATGGCCATAATATAGGCATTTCTCTTATAAATTTGCAACTTCAGTTTAGGAAGGAATAATTTACCATCATTACATTTCCTTTGTGTTCTGCTACTTACATTTGTTAGTTTTTTAAATAAATCTGGATATTGTTTTACAAATGTGGCTAATTGATTAATATATAGGCACAGCAGAGTAAGTAATTTTAATCTTATAAATAAGGGCTTACATGAGTCCGTTATATAAGCACCACAAATGGCTCTTACACACTTTTTTTGTAGAACGTACACCTTATTTACATGCACCTAGTTCCCCCACAGCAACAGACCATATTGAAGTACCGATGCCACATAACCATGGTATGCCATGAGACTAGTAGCCTCTGATGCTACTTGTCTTAGACGCCGATACTTACTCAGCTAGATTATCAATCACTCTCGTGTAAGATATCTGCTTCTGCTCGAAGTACTGCAGCCACTGCTGGTCTGCAGGACCCAGTGGCACCAGGGCCTGAAGCTGCGCAGTCTCTCCAGCCTGGACCTTTGTGGACAGCAGGTCTAGCTGGCCGTCAAGAGTCACTATCTCCGGAGCCGGCCCAGAGATTTCGTAGAGCTGGTATCTGAAATTAAGTTATTGTTTAATTCTATAAATAAGTTTCATCATTTCATAACCATTATTTCAACCATCTTTATTTTAGCAACCTGTTACATACATATTCCAGAACAACGTGACATACATACATCCATACTAATATTATAAACTAGAAGGTGCCCGTAACTTTATTCGCGGAGGAGAAAGAGTACCTCTTCAGCAAAGTCGGGTAAAAAGTAAGTATACCTATCCTATAACCATCTGGAGACACCCCTGTACCAAAAATAGTTGAAATCCGTTTAGTTGCATTTTTCGACAACGCTGAAGAACAAAACCGGCCAAGTGCGAGCCGGACTCGCGCACCGAGGGTTCCGTACAAACTTTCTGTTAACCTAACCTAACTGGCCGGTTAAGTTTAGTTTGCACCTGGTGTCTATAGCGTTGCATACAAACGAGGTGCAAACTTAACGCAACCGGATTGTTCGAAACTGACATTTGAAAATTAAAACAGACATAAAAAAAATAGTTCCCCAGATTTATTTTGTTGAATATGCTATAAGAGCTTCCTTTATACCTAATTTAAAGTTTCTAGAACAACTGGAAGTACCCTATCAATTTTAAAAAGTGTCGAATATACTTTTTTTGCGGTATAGACGGCCTATCTTTTTTTTACGTAAACTTTAGAAGTTTGATTTTTTCACAGCTTCAAGGGACCGTAGTCCTGAGTATATATACTTTTAATTTCAACTCGTTACCTCCACGCGTTCCCGAGATAAAGTGTCTTGACAGACAGACGGACAGACGGACGGGCATTAACAAAGTGATCCTATAAGGGTTCCGTTTTTTCCTTTTAAGGTACGAAACCCTAAAAATAAAAAAGTGGTGTACGTTAAAACGTTGAATGTCCCGTCTGTTAAACCTAATAAACGGGAAAATATCATATTAGAAGCCTGATTACTTGTGTTTGGTTACTACAGAGATGTTTTCGGTTACGCCAGACACGTGAAAAGTGAAAGTCTAAAAGTTGATTCATCCAGTTACTGAAGTCCACAGCTATTCGATTTGCAAATAAATTTAAAAAGCTTACCCTTCATATTTCTCATGACGAGCCTGGGCCAAAGCCAAGATGGCCAGGAAAAAAGCCACCCGCACCATTTTACACACCAATGACTACTGGTCGGCTTCGTCTGGATATCTGAGCCGATTATAGACATAAATGCCATGATAAGTTTCATAAAGATAATCCATAATGCTTATTGTTTTACTATCAAGATTTTCGTGTAATCCATGGCATTTCGTGGCCTTTCAATCGGCCTGAGTTCCGACTGTACTACGCATTATTATTAGCATTTAAATATAAACATATCTAGGACAATCTTACACGATTCGACCTAGTCCCAAACTGAGCAACTATGGGTACTAGACATCGACATACGAGACTACGATAATCTATAGATAAATACATAGAAAATATTATTATTTATTATTCAAAAAGTTACACAGCATTACAGTAAAGACCAAGGCACTGTGGACTACAAAACAACAAAAATAAATAGAAAAACTTAAAACTAGTTTGATTTAGGCGACGTATCTCCGTGGCTTCGTGGCGTCGTCTGATCTGGTGTAGGATTCGGCGGATTGCCCCGGAACTGCCGAAACACTACACCCTTCGGCCAGAAGTCTGCACTTGCGATGGTGTCCTGCAGCGGCCGCGGCACACGCACCACAAACGAGTTGAAGTGCACGTCGTGGCGGGACTGCAACTGGTGCACCCTCAGCGAGAACCCAGTCTTCTGGCGGAAATATCCAATCATCGGGACCTTTCTATGCTTCGGCGGCACCAAATCAGTGTTATTTGTGCACAAGGGCCAACAAAGTTGGTGGTCCCGGTTTCGTATCCCGGCCTGGGCAAGTGTTTGTGTGAGGAGCACGAATGTTTGTTGTTGGGTCTTGGATGTATTTTATATATATTTAAGTATTATGATTTATTTATATATTACTTATATCGTCGCCGAGTACTCATACAAGCTTTGCGTCGTTTGGGACTGGGTCGATTTGTGGAAGATTGTCCCTGTGTTATTATTATTATTTTTCTTTTTAGTAATTTTAATTCTTAAGATAGGGTTTTTTTACAATTTAAACATAAAAAGTAAAATACAAAAATCAAATACAAAATAAATAAATATTCAATTTATACCTTCTGTATCTGACCCTTGATCCAGCCATCTACCGATTGTCTCTTTAGATGTTGGTCGAGACTGTTCTTATTATTTTTATTATTATTGATCGAGCGAGCGTAGCGTGCGAAGTCGCTTCAGCTTGAGCAAAAAATGCTTTCGTATGTCTGTCTGTGATGAATGTCCGACTGTTCTGCACTACGGTCGCACTTCTCAACTGCTTCTCGTGTTTCGTAAGCTGGTTCGATATTTATATGGAACTTTATTGTCGATATACTTTTTAGATGTTTTTCAAACTGGTGCAGATATGGGGGTTAAAAGATTCACGAGGTCTACAGCTCTCAGAGCCACTAGTAATGATGTGATAGTCGGCGTCGGCGCCCGCGGCGGTCTCCCGGCGAGCAGATCTAGCCCGCCGCACCAGGGCCGGCCGCAGCCGGCCCCCGAGACCGAAGGGTCTTAAGTATCAGTATAATAACACATGCTACGATTTTCATTAATGATTTAGTATAGGTTATCGCTCTTTTCTCACATTCGAATTAAAAAGCAGAGTTTATGATGTATGGCTCAAAGCCATTTTGACACTCGGTTGTAATAGACTTTTTGTAAAAAAAATTATGGTAGTATGTTATAAAACAACGTCTTACTTAAAATCTCATTTTTGGACATTCCCAAAAACGCTTCATACTAAAGCCTACAAGCATGTGACGTCACACGCTTGTGTCTTGTATAGGGAAAATAAGAACTTTGTTCTGCAGTTATGTTACAAAACCGTTTCGATGAACGCAAGTTGTTTATCGAAACAGTTTTGTAACAAAAATTACAAAACATTCTATGGGTTATTGAAGGGTATTATTAGTTATTAATATTTTCATACTTTTCCACCCAACTTTAAGAACTCATAAAAAAAGCTACACGTAAGGTATCGAACTCAAATTTTTAACGTAGTCTTTTATTTTACTTGTTTAATCAGGAACTTATTTTTTTTTTAATTTTTTTCTACTGTCAAATACCCCATTATAATCGTCTTTGCTCGTTCAAATAACCAATTCATGTTAGAATGACTTGTTTTAGGCCCTTGTTATAAAATCTACTATTGTTGCGTCAGCGTGATCAGATAAAAACAACAAACGAAATACAGCAAAAACAAGTTTTGTATGAAAAACTTAAATACGCTGTATTTTTTACTATGGTAACTGAAGCTACATAAACTAATTACAGGCCTGCATATACCTTAACTTATTCTAAGTATAAAGTTTCAGAGTAAACTAGCTAGTCGTTTTAAAATGAGAGCATAACTACGTTTCTATGGAGAATCGAGCTTACTGGGGACTCTTAAGCACTTAATTAAATGACGCGACCTCGCATAAAGGCCGTTTATAAAATAAAACATGTAATCATAGCGACATTGAATAACACAGCAGTTTCACATAGTTTCGACCTTGTATAGTCATGTGTAAAAATATGGATGGACTAATCCTTTTCAAAAATATGTCGCATCGCTCTTATGTCAACGAAAAAAAGTACCATTGTACATTATAAAAATCTGGGGAGATCGTAACATTTCCGTAAAAACCAAAACCAAACTGATACGGTATCTTTCTCGAACTTTTCGTATGACGCTGAGACTTGGACACTGAAAGCTGCGGACCGGCTAGAGGGATCTAAGAGAAGGGGTAGTAGGGGTAGGCGATGGATTGCGTGAGAGACGACATGGACAGGAAGGACGTGCAGGGGCGTATTTTGAAAACATGGCGCCCTAGGCCAGTAGTTTCTGTGCCCCAGAAGTAAAGGGAAAAAACCGGTCAAGTGCAAGTTGGACGCCCCTGGCTGTTTGCCGCCCCGGGCCATGGCCCTCTTGGCCCTAGGGTAAATACGCCCCTGAGGATGTGAGTGATGAGATGGTGGGTGAGAGAGAGGCATGCTGCTCTGACCTCATTTTAATGGAATAAAGACAAGCAAATGATGATGTATGGCTTCTAAATAAATAGATTTAGGTATTCCAATTGAAATATTATTTTATTTTTCTACAATGTCGCTAAATATAACGTGTATAAAGTTACCTACAACCTTGAAAACTATGACGTTATTTAGTTAAGTCTTTAGCCGCTTCAGTATATCATGTTTATTGTTAAACGTATCGACAACAATGGCCGTTTACACGAACACCTGTATCTCACGGTTTATCGACTAATTTCATTGTAAATGAATAATTAGCTACAGACTCCATTCAAGTAAATGTCGTAGGTACTTGCAGTTTGTCGTGGCACTCAGTGACGCGTGGTCGTTCGCGCCAAAGAATATTTAAAAAGTTGTTCAGAACCATAGACTATTTGAAGAGTTTTTTGTGTCGTTTAAGTTACAGTGTAGACTTGCTATACTTTATGCAAAAAATAAACGCAGATAAAATTAAAGTGTAACTCGTAAGTACCTATTATTTTTCAAACAAACTGTTGAGTGACAATTTTCAATTCGAAAACTAACAAACTAAATATAAGTAACTAAAATTATGTGATAGCGTATGCCATTTAAGTATAAAAGTGATAAAAATAATAAGTGTTTTTTCCGTAATCTTAAAAATACTTGTTATTTTTTTTAATGTACTCATATAAGTGATTGGGTTTCTCCTTTCTGTAGAATACACTTATTAGTACGCCAAGATATGGAAAATCTCATGATTTTCCCTAACCACTTCCAATAACATCTATTTGATTACGCAGTAATTTGGAGTACCAATAAAAAGCCCGCGACAGGTTTAGATAAAAGCTGATTTTTTCAAACGGCCAAACCAATTTTCTTAAACCATAGCTAAGAACACTCTCGATTAAATCTACTTGCGATCAAACAAAACGAAATCAGAATCGGTTCATCGGTTTAGGAGCTATGATGCCACAGACTGACAGATACACACGTCCCTATACGTCCCTTGTTATAAAATCCTTTTTTTTCGTTGGGGGTTCAATACTATACAGTAATTATACTGTCAAATGGTTGACAAGATAGGCTTAATCAGCCAAACTGACAGAAAATGGTGAAAAAAATCCCTTGTAAGCGATCAAAAATTTGCCAATCAAATTGAAGTAGAAGAATTTTCTATCGCGCACACTCCAAATGTGTTTTCCCTGAAGGTTACGTATGGGGTTCTTCAAGAGGGGAGTGAATAGGTCCTTAAAGGATCTGCAACACGCACGTAATGCCTCTGGCTTTGCAAGCGTTCATAGGCTGCCGTGACTGCTTAACATCAGGCAGGCCGTACGCTTGTTTGCCTCCATAGCAGTACAAAAAAAGCAAAAATACATTTTAACATAGAGTTTAATGCGCTGGCCGGATCCGTGTCTAAGCATATATACGTACGAGTAGGCCTTCGTTTCAGCCTGACCTAAAATGCTTTCGCATGTCCGTCTGTCCGGATGTTTTCCTCATCAGATCGCATTTCTCAACCGATTCTCGTTAAATTTTGTAAGCAGTATGTTTTTTTGTCGTAACAGTCTTTGTATTATTTTTTGCTAATTTGTTTCCAATTTACAAAAAAAAAATGGCATGGGCATTGACATATATAAAGAAATTGTACCTCTTCAGGAAATCAGGTCTAAAACTAGACTAAATAGCTGACTTATTAACAATTGTTTTCATGGCGTAAGATATTTTCTCGACACATGTAGAATTAGGTAATTATTGACATTATACTTACTATACACTTATTAATTTTCAATCTTAGGTAGGTTTTTTACAATATATATATATATATATATATAAAGTAAAATACAAAAATTACTATATACCAGCTACTGCTAATTTTTAAATATATACCAGCTACTGCATGGAAGATGGACGATACTTGAGTTCTTGTTCCAGCAGATGCCTAATCCGCTTGAAAACTACCTTGCTTGGGGCTTGTCTGATAGAAAGAGGGAGCGAATTCCAGAGACGGCTTGCCTGAGCGGCGAAAGAATTTGACATGAAACCGGTATGGTGCATAATGGCTCCAATATATTTTTTTAAACTATATGACGGGATAATAAGTCATTACAATAAAGTCATCATCCCTATTGCACAAGGCACTGTTAGTTGGATGGTGGATTAACAGCTGGGGTCATTATTAAATTTCGCACTCAGCCGCCTTCAGTTAATCCCTAACATAACTAGACACGTGAAGTAGTGACACATGTTCCAGATATCAGGTCAAAATATATTGGTTCATCAAGCAGGTTGTCAAAACTGACTGAAAGCGAAGCCAAGTGCGAGAACTATGAAAAATAATCTATACTATTATAAAGTTGTAAAAATTAAATGTCAGTACATTGAAGATATTTTCAAAAAATTGATTGTTACGGACTATTCGGAGGTCACTAAAAGGAAAAATATTTTATGTATGTTTGTATGTGTCGTTGTGACTTCATCACGCAAAAACGGCTAAACAGATTTCCACAATTTTTGGTACACGGGTATCTCCAGATGGTTATAGGATACTTTTTACCCGACTACGCTGAAGAAAAAACGACGGGTTATGACTTTTCTCTTCGGCGAACGAAGTTGCGGGCATCTTCTACTAGTTTATATGGGTCTATAGGGGTAATTTCGCGTTCGACAATGACGGACATATTGTGAATGCTATAGGTATATAGCTGATCGCATCTGTTGAGGACCAATCTTCATATTCTTGAAATACAAAGATCCAATAATGAAAAAAATTCAAGACTCCGACTCCGAGTAGAGCCTTGAGCATCGATGTATGGTCGCACGTCTGTCAGTCTTTTTTTTTCGGTGGGTGTACGGGGGAGTTACATGATTTAATTCCACCAGCCCCTTTCCACCATCGGGTCACACGATGGGTGCGTTCGTTCCATCCACATGTAGTCGATATTCCGCGTTTCCGCACGAAGCGCTTCGGCTGGCTTTTGTGCCACTTTCATCAGGCGTACCGCAAAGGAGTGGAATTCGTTGCCTGCACGTGTTCCCCGACCATTATAATTTGGGCGTGTTCAAGACAAGAGTGAATAGGCTGTTTCTAGACAGGCATGATACATCCTCGGCCGCATCGTCATTTAACAACAGGTGAGATTGCTGTCAAATGCCCGTCTATCAACGTAAAGAAAAAAAAAATCATTATTTTGGATCTTTGTATTTCTTAGTGAAGAAATTCACTTTAAAAATCACGAAGATCGTGATGGTAAAACATCAAGATTTTCGTAAAAAAAACATTCAATCTTCATAGTTTTTATTTTACTGCGTTTTTTGTCGGCTCGGCAAATATCGTTTAAAAATATGATATTGAGAATTAACTTTTTATGAAACCTAAAGATAGTAGAGGCTGAGTTTATATTGGTCGAAATTGTCACGATATGGTTTTCCTGTTGTTTTGATAATCATGTTAACAACAAGGACGATAGAACGGAGCGGAAAACACACGAAGATTAATTCGCTCTCAAATCAAATGATGGACATTTGCTGATTACAGTGTATACATATTTATGTTGCTGACGGCCATATTTTTTTTATTACAACTTAACAAACGAGGCTTAATCGCGTATAAATATGATTTTATTTCAGTTCCTTCGAGACCGAACGCGACGTCCGAAACGTCGGAAATGACCAACAAAAGGTAATAAAATAAAATCATATTTATTCGCGATAAGCCCCGTCTGTTGAAAATCGTGTTAATTTAAAACAACACGTTTTTTCATGTTCACACTTTATGTCCTGACGCATTTTCCATTCTCTTCACTAGGTATATGCTTAGATATTACCTAACTGCTTTGTGGGAATCCCAGCGTGCCGCTGCAACGATATTTTCAACTATAACTATTACAGAATAAGGCTGACATTAACACATAATCTATGTAAAGGTAAAAAACGATTTGTATGCAGCGGCGACGAGGGCAGTGGGTCTAAGGATTATGAATGAAAAGTAAAAGTAGTCTGGCGTCTGGCGTCCATCACATGGATAATATGTTGATATATATTGTAACGAGGCGCATTACGACTCGTTGCTTACAAACTGTCTGGCTATGCGCAGTTTTTTAAAAATTATTCTTCTGACAGCAAATTCAAAATTATTTCAAATTCCATACTCGAACACACGCTCGAGATGCATTCAATTCTGAACTTCGGACCTGATCAGATGTTGGTGTAAGTCTCTCACTCATAAACAATGTTTTTGAAATCCTCAAGCCTAAGCATAACTCCTTTATTCCTGAATCCTGATTCTAGTGTTTTCAGTGACTATTTTGACTTGAATCTAAAACCATACTGTTGATCCGTCGCTGACAGCACGTCTTAATTTATAATACTAGGCACGGAAACATGCCTTTCTTTTCCTTAAATACTAAAATAAATATCCTGTCTATGGCCTCGTGCTCCTTTAATCCGGGTCCCCTGACAATATGTATGGCAGTGGCGATGGCGGTAATAGAAACCGGTTCTCATCGGCTTGCCTACTTTAAGGCATTTGATTACTTTAATTCACTGCTTTTAAAGAAAATATAAAAGAAGATAATATATACACCGGCTTTACCAAAATCATATTTGACGCCACGCTACTGATGTTGATAGTTAAGTTACTGTACCATTCATCAGTATACTATAGTATATCCGTTCGTAGGGTTACAATCAAGACGCAAATACAGGATGTATAAATAAAAAAAACCCGGCAAAGTGCGAGACTGACTCGCGCACCGAGGGTTCCGTACAAACTGTCACTTACCCTAACATTATTACCTGGTTCCAGTTAAGTTTAGTTTGCACCTGATATCTATAGCGTTGGATACAAATGAGATGCAAACTTAGCGCAACTGGAGTTGCTCAATATATCTAAAGTTGTTATACCTGTCATTATGTCTGACAGCTGCGCGACTCGCTGCGAGAAAGGTATGTGCCGTGCCGGCTTTTAGTATAATATTTCCGGCCAAATTAAGAGCCGAGCCCGGCTTTTGTGTTTTTGGACTGGCAACCCTTCCCGACGGCCTCAGTCCTGAAGCCCTTGATATACATTGAAGCGCATCGTGCATAATAAACGAACATTGACTGTAATAACTCCTCAATGGTTGCAATAATAGCTCACTCTAGCTCACCCGCGGTTCGCTCTCTCGCTGGCTCGCGGCTACGAGTGGCTTTTGGTAAAATCAAAAGCGAGATCCTTCTGTACTTGTACTATTATTTCTAAATCAAGTGTGTCAAACCATATTTTTGTTAATATAGGGTGGGTCAAAAAAATTTGCACTTTTCAAACATCGATAAAAATGTAACTATACATGTTTTTCTATATTTTATTTATTTAACCTAGTAACAGATAATTGCAATTTATTTTTAAAAAATTACTTTATCCAGACGTCCTTCGTCTCGTCGTTGGCACCCCTGCAATTATATGGGCAAACCTTCGAAAACTCCCTGACACATACAACGAGGGATCGCGGCTATTACATCATATTTTTATAAAACTGTTGTAACACAATAAGCCCGTCGTTTTGCCATAAACGATCCATTATAAATTAAATTGCACGAAGTGACCTATAGTTTCCCGCCAAAATCCCGCCGCTCACTTTGACAGTTTCCAAAAAATTAAGTGTTGCAATTTGCAAAAAAAATATGGCCCACCCTATATTACTATATACTATTACTGTTGTACAGTCAGCGACAAATAGTCAATATCATACAAAGTAGGGATGTCACGAATATTCGTATCATTTGAAACATTCGCATTCGCATCGAACGATGCGAATTATTGGCGAATGCGAATGTGTGCAGGTCGTGACAAGTTTCGCCCGCCCTGGCTGCCCGCTGCCGACTCGCGCATGCGCAGGGCGCGCTAGCCGCATGACGTGATCCATTTTGACCAATAGGGAGGGAGCATTTTTAGTTTTCACTAAGTTGGTTTACTGTGATTGTTGTGTTGCGTAATGACATTATATGGTACAGTACAGTTACAGACTGTAACCTATGTATGAGATCTATTTTTTTTCTTTCGACTGCCATGTTATGTTAAATAGGTAATTAGAGAAATAAAAAACTAACTGATTTTCTGAGTTTCTTTAATGGGTTTCCAAAACATTCGCATTCGCATTCGTACATTCGCATCCTTAATATTCGCATTCGCATTCGCGAATGTGACGAAAACGTCATTCGTGACATCCCTAATACAAAAAGCAAAATATATCACAAGATATCCTTATTCTCATAAACATAAAGATATGTAACGATATATTTGGCGCACTGGATGCTCCAGACTATTTGATGGTGACTGTGCTATTTGTTTATTCAGTGCTATTATAGTGGGAAACTTTATATCTAAAATCGACGCCATGGTTCCTAAAAACAGATTTCGCTTTCTCTCATAGTTTCTGACTTCTTCATACTGACCCATTTAGATTGATCACCCTCTATAGTCTTTTTGAAATAGTTTTTATGGTATTTTAATATTTTGTTAAGATTGTCTTTATACAGACATGAAATAAAATTTGAAACTAAGGGTTCACATACGAGATACGTGAGTTTTTCAGAATTAGGCCGCTGGTAGGTACTTTTCAATATGCGTCACTGAGTGTGAAACAAGCAATTGTTATGTTGTCAAGGATTAAATATTTGACATTCACTTGAATGAATTAGCTCAAGCAGATAGCGATTTATCATTTATACGTATTTTATTATAATTATCAGGTAAATTAATATATTCATTCCCCGTATCTACTGATACTGAGGTGATTAGCTAAATAGGTAATTTAAAGGGGTACGGTTTTTCTTGAATCTTCTTACTGGTTATAACTGACCTGACTGCAAGAATGTTTCGCTCACTGAAAATCGAAGTAAAGTAATAAAAAAAAATCGGCCAAGAGCATGTCGGACCATGCTCAGTGTAGGGTTCCGCAGCCGTCACTACAAAAAAATGCAGTACAGATAAAGAAATTACGATGTGAAAAATCGCACCAGCAAAAGAGGGTATCTTTATGGGACTTACGTCCTTTTGTTAAGAAGCACAGTTTTTTGGCAATCACTTAAAAATGATAAATTCGATCATGTTGAAAACAGTTTTCGTGGAAAGTATTTATTTATAAGCTGTACGTTTGTATTTTTTTCATATTTTTTGGACTTACGATGTAGAAAATAGAGTGGGGGACACAATTTATGCTAGTTTCAGAGCGATTATTTCCGAAAATATTCACTCATTATCAATACTAGGTAAATATTTTTTTGTTAATACCTCAATGTGTTTAAAAAAAACTATCATTAAAGAATTATATTTTAATGTTTTTTAACTATCAAAATAAGTAGCGGCTTATACAAAACACCTATACTCCAAATTTCATTAAATTTCGTCATGTAGTTTTTGAGTAAAATGCCTGTGACATACGGATGGACGGACATCACGAAACTATAAGGGTTCTACGGAACCATAATAAAAATCACTTCCAATGTAAATTCTCTCAAACAGCAAAACGTCACTATTTGAATGATTTTTGATCGTAAATGACGTGAACAGCTGGGGGCGGAGAACGTCACATTACGTAGATTATTAGTCAGTTACAAGTCTACTACGTAAATAATTCGGAGGATTAGGAAGGCGGATACGCTTATCAGTAGACCTCTAGTCCTCGTCAATGTGTAAGATGATATATAGGGTGGGCCAAACATTTTGTCTCTGTTGAAACATCGATAAAAATTAAACTATACATGTTTTAGGATATTTTATTTATTTAACCGAGTCAAAGATAATTGAACTTAATTTTTAAAAAAATACATCATCCAGATGTCCCCCGATTTGTCTTTGTCACTCCTGCAATCGACTACGCAAACTTTGGAAAACTCGCTGATACATGCGGCGAGGGATCGCGGCTATCTCATCATCTTTTTATAAAACTGTTTAACACAAATAACCCGTTGTTTTCCCGTGAAACGCTCCATTATAAAAAAATTGCACGTAAAGTGACCTATAGGTTCCCGCCAATTTCCTGACGCTCACTCTGACAGTTTGCGAAATATTAAGTGTTGCTATTATATGTATAAGACCGAACCGCTGTATGAGACCGAATCAGAAATGAGGAGATTCTTAGACGAACCAAGGTCATCGACATAGCAAACAGGGTAAGCAAACTGAAGTGGCAATGGGCAGGGCACATAGTTCGCAGAACCGATGGCTGTTGGAGCAGAAAGGTTCTCGAGTGGAGACCGCGTATACCGGCAACCGCAGTGTGGGAGGCCATCCGCGAGGTGGTCGGATGACCTGGTTAGAGTTGCGAGGACTCGCTGGATGCAGGTCGCCTCTATCCGGCCCATATGGAAATCTATTGAGGAGGCCTGTGTCCAGCAGTGGACGTCCTATGACTAAAATGATGATGATGACGATGATTGATACAATACACGCCACCTTAATTTCTGTACATCAGTCAGTCCAAGTAGAAATTTACAATCTTGCCCGAACACACCTTAATTTTGTTATGAATCTCCTGAGCATGCGCGTAGGCAAATTGGTTTATCTTATCATTGGGCAATTAATGTAGCGCAGTACTGCCCGCGCCTGCGCGGTAGTCACAGGTGATCGAGTTTTTATTTACTGTGAGAAAAACATATTTGTATGTACATTTTCCTGCTTCAGCACTTCACTGATACACACTGTAAGTACTTGCGCAATAATTTTATTACCCTGGTGGTTTTTCTTGACTACGCTTTTTTATTTATTAACCGTTGTAACTATAAAAAATCCTCGTCACGATTGGAAAAAAACCGGCCAAGTGCGCGTCAGCCAGGCGATATATATGTAGGGTCCAGTAGCCCATCATAATAATGCGGACTAAGAAGAGGCCTGTTTGTTGTTTACCTGTTTTACGCAACTAAATATTAAAATATAATAATAATAATCTTTATTTCAGACTTCTAGGGTCCATATAGTGTTAGTTACAAATCATTCTTAAGAGTCCCCGGTAAGCTCGGTTCTCCATACAAACGTAGTTACGCTCTCAGTTTAAAACGACTAGCTAGTTGGCTCTGAAACTTTGTACTTAGAATAAGTTAAGGTATATGCAGGCCTGTAATTAGTTTATGTAGCTTCAGCTACCAAAAAAAAATACAGCGAATTTATGTTTTTCATACAAAACTTGTTTTTGCTGTATTTCGTTTATTTTATAACCTGGAGCCATATAAACTAACTACAGGCTACTAGATGTACCTCATTTCATTGTATATGCAAAGTTTCGTTACAATCTAACACGTTCTTTTAAAATGAGAACAAAACTCCGTTTGTATGGGAGGTAAAATTCGGCCGAGCTTACCGGGGACTCTTAAATACTTATAATTATGTTTAACGGCCGAAATATGGAAGAATTGCCACGAAAAAGTACTCAAATGTTTAAATAGTTGTGTTGTGATAACATTTTTATAATTCGATCGAATATTACTCGTAGGCTTGTAAAGCCTACTTTATCTGTAATAGTTTATTTTTAACTTCGTTATAATATTCCTACTACCGTGATTTTTTCCAACAAAACAACTGGAATTACTGGGGGAATTTTGTATAGTTATAATAACTAGGAACATATAGTTAAATGGTGCGTTCTCGACAGTCGTTAATCCGGTGTGGCATCGGTTCCGGTAACGAATTCCCAATGTTATCCTTTTGCGGAGATAGCAATATGATTACTTAGTAGGTATTTGTCAATCAGACTTACAGAATAATGAATTAATAGTTTAAAAAAACACTAGAAAACACGCTTTACAAGACTTTTCTAACAAATCCAAACACAGCTATGATACGATGTTCCATCACGAAGTTCCAGTTCGTATCTTCCGGCTCCGTCATCAGATCAGTTCGACAGTACCATATTATCGTATTGTCATGAGAACTACATACAGCTGCCAATTTTCATGACGCTACAATCCTTGGAAGATGGTTAAATTAGTTACCTTAGATTCGTTACATAGTTAGTTACATACAGGTCGACCTAATAAAAGCGTGTTGAAAAGCAGATTTTCACCTATACTGCGTAATCCTCTGAATAGGGATGATGACTATTATTTTAATTATTATCCCCGTTCCATATTAATTGTAAAAAAATATTGAAGACCAGTGGCGTATTTTGGCCAAGGTAGGCAGTTTTGCCTATTATAAGGCTATGATCGTTCAAGGCTTCAGGGTAGGCAGTTTTTCTATGCCTATTATGAGGCCAGGATCGTTCAGGGCTTCAGGGTAGGCAGTTTTTCTATGCCTATTTTGAGGCCATGGTCGTTCAGGGTAGGCAGCTATATGAACCGCAACGTCAATGTTGAAGACGTATTTTTAACCCCCGACAAAAAAGAGGGGTGTTATAAGTTTAACGTGTCTGTATCTGTCTGTGGTATCGTAGCGCTCATACGGATGGACCGATTTGAGTGCGGTTTTGTTGTGTCATAGATAATTTTATTCCGAGTGTTCTTAGCTTTGTTTGATGAAAATCGGAGCACTCATCTCCAAGATATAAGCTTTTAGTGGAACAAGTGACCGGATCTCAGCCAATATTGAAGCTAGGAACTACAAATTTTGTTAATTGAAATAAAACAATTTAACGGATTATAGCTCTCCATGGTCACGGGTGGACCATGGAGAGCTGGAAAGCTTCCGAAAAGTCGGGAACTAAAATGAGATAATAATATACGCGATATAATCCGTTAAATTGTTTTATTTCAATAAGTAATAATCGCGGAAACAGAAGAAAATATTATACAAATTTTGTTGTTATGTTCATTTGTATCGGGGGGTTTTAAAATTTAACTTTTTCTATAGTTCTTTTTTATTTTTACGTACCCAAATTGATTATTGAGATTACGATATTAAATACTTACATTGAGATTAATCAAAAATTGGCGATACATTGAGTGGAAATGTCGCTAACTTGACATTTCATACCACGCGTTGGTACAGTTTAGAAGTTCAGGTCTACTGCTTAACTTAGTCTGTTTCCTGAGGTATAGGAGCGGTGCGGCGGGGGAGGGTCACTTGTCAACTCTCCCGTACCGCGCTCTCTCACTCACGAACAAACTCAGTTACGCGTTAGCCCTGTAGTTATGACGTCACGAGCCCCCACTACTAAACTTTATTCCGATTTATCTGAGTATTTTTTCATTAATATCAAAAAGGAAAAACTGCGCATCCAATCTTTTTTTATTATCTCACTGACGGACTAATCAGAATTTTGATTTCATGCCTACGAGTATTATGCAGTGAACGTGAAAAATAGAGCTTCCAATCTTTTCTTTCTTGTATGGACAATCCCGGTATCCCTATTGGAAGCCCTAGCTGAAAACTACTTTTCATACGTAACGAGGAAACAATTTTCATTCAACTTTCAATTTTTTTTGGAATGTTGTAGATGATAATTATGGAAACCGGACAGGTACAATGTGCAGTAAAATGCATGGATAGATTTCAACTATAATTTTCAAGCTATTTTGCAATTTTGGAGCCCTAAGTTTTAATACTGAAGAAATAGTGATTATGTAGTCATCCCAAGATTCTTGTTTGTTGGGTTGCAAGTTTGAATTTTTGTCCTTCTCTAACGCAACAACGGAACAACGTGTAAAGTCAGCTGCAAAAACACATTAATCTGTTCAAAACTATCTTCTCTCAAATCAAAGAGTCTGGCGAAGATATTTTTGAACATACTTATCGTGTATGTTTTTGCAGCTGACTGTACAAAATTTAATGTTGTAGCATATAAAATGGTTGTAGGTACCTTACTTACCTTTTTTGTCCATTATTGAATTCATATCTGTCAATACTTGAAACGACACGCGCAAAAGTTCCTGCAGCTCTGTGTGCTATGGTTGACTGGTAGAGAATGCCATTTGGCATTAAGTCCGCATGTGCTTAATTTTGGTTTCTTAAGTTTAAATAAATAAATAAAATCTCGCGGGCTTTAAGAGGTAATCTCATTATTTGACAATAATCAGATAAAGTGACGAAGCATTTCATACGATAAACAATGATAATTGTAAGTGACGACATTTGTGTGAAGTTAAAAAGCTAGACACTTTTTTCCTTTATGCCACGAGCAATTGAACATTTTCGTTGCACAACGGAACATTTCAGTGTCGTTCGTTGGCTTGCATGGTTAGCTACGGCTAACGATGGTAGGAATTATTCCGCTTCTCCCATACAGTTAAAAATAGAATATTTTATAGCCGAATGACATATTTTTTAGTGGCTTAGACTTAAAAAGAAGAGGGGGAGTATTAATGTCAATTGTGCATACCACGTTTCCCGTTTTTTAGTGTTCCGTAGCTAAAATAACAAATACAGAACCATAAGGATTTCATCCGGTTCGTCCGTATGTCACAGGCATTACCGTATATATTCCCGCCCCCCTTTAGGCACTTGTCCCACCGCCGGCGAGTAAGCGATGAACTATCGGCGATTTTGTCGCCCAAGAAACGAATAAAAGATAATCGCTCCCGTGTAAATAAAAGAGAGAGATATATTTATAGTTCATCTCTGGGTGTTCACACTGCCGGCGATCTATGTCTCTCTTTTATTTACACGGGAGCGATTATCTTTTGTTCGTTTCTTGGTCGAGAAAATCGCCGATAGCTCATCGCTTATCACCGGCGGTGGGACAAGTGCCTTATCTTTTAAACCGTAGGATACAAAAAATATATAAAAAAATTATAAAGGCAACTCTTAATAAATACTTACAACGATAATTATTTCCAACATGATCGGATATCATAAGTGCCCTGAAGATACGCTTTTTTGCTGGTGAACTTTTCCACATCGTATTTTTTCATCCTGTACTGCAGTGGAGCCCTACACTGAGCGTGGTGCAACATGCTCTTGGCCGGTTTTTAGGGTTCTCGTGAGTCATTATATATATATATATATATATATATAAGAAACATCCAAGACTCAGGAATAAATATACCTGTGTGGACTCAAAATTAAATCATGCATTACATAATTTGTATTTTGCAGTTTAATAGCCTTTTGTCGTGAATAAGTTGTTTAAACGTCGGATGTCATTGAATTATACCTGCACCTTTTTATTTAGTAACTAGAAGATGCAACTTCATTCGCGGAGGAGAAAAAGTCACAACCCCACTTTTTTCGACAGCGTAGTCGGGTAAAAATAATCCTATAACCATCTGTGCATATGTATACCGAACTACCCGTGCACCAAAAATAATTGAGATCTGTTATGAATCCACAAAGACACATACAAAATATACAAAAAAAAATCAGTCACCTCCAAATAGCCCGCTACAATCATTTTTTTGAAACTATCTTCAATGTACAGACATTTAATTTGTACAACTTTATAATAGTATAGATTATTGTAGTTTTTATATCGTTTGAAAAGTCATGTTCTCAATACCGTTAGAGTACTTACACATCTTACTAATTTAATATTGATAATAAAGTGTAATGTGTATAATGATAGATTAGGCTCAGTAGGTTGTTAATTAACAATCTACTTGTATTATGTAAATTATAGTGGTGGGTGTTGCTATTAGGATTCCGTATTGAAAAACCAAAGTACAGAGATAGTAAAAAAGTGCGAGTCGGACTCACGCACCGAGGGTTCCGTACAAAATATACGCTATAAACGGCCGTATCTATGAAAATCCAGTGTAAGCAGAGCCCTACTCTTATGCAAAATGTACCCGGTGTTCGATCATTTTATATTTGATTGACATATACAGGCAGACATAAAATTATACTGTTTTTAGTATTTGTGGTTATAGCGGCGTTAGAAATAAATCATCTGTGAAAATTTCAACTGTCTAGCTATCACGGTTCATGAGATAGACGGACATACAGACGGACGGACAGCGGAGTCTTAGTAATAGTCCCGTTTAACCCTTTGGCGTACCCAAAGTTTTGGGTATGGCCTTTTCAGGTAATTAAATAAAGCATATTTAAACGCGACTAAGCCCCGTTTTGTTTATAACAATAGACATCTGAAATTGTCATAAAATAAATTGTCATAAAATAAAAATTAAGTCCATATCAGAAAAAGGAACTCTTCGCGCGCGAGTCTTACTTATTATACTTGGCCGGGTTAATTTTTTTCTTACTGACCTCAATAGTGCGTTAAACTTTTGCGTACTCATTAACCTATATTTTTTATTTAAAAAAAAAATCTCACTGTCTGACTCAACTCCAAGCCTGAATTAATGGACCAAGTAGCTATTTTTTTGTACAGATTCATTGACGTAGGTCCAGAATGGCTAGGTCGTTTTATTATACTTTTTTTTTTAATAGCAAACATTTATTTCCTTATAAATACCTACATAAGTTACTATATTGTACAAAGAAATGGTACAGTCAATATAAGTATATACTTTATTTTCGCCAAACTCTTTTCACCTCAGCAGCTCAGCGTCAGCATTCGCATACAAGAAAAGCTTTTGCTACGAGCAAACAGCGTGCAAAATGCAATTTTGCTGCAGGCGTGATGTCAAAGCGCTGTGTCTCTTTCTCATCCTCATTCAAAAAGCGAGCAAGAATCACTCGTCACGCCAAGGATTCATACTTAGAATTACTTGCTGCACTCGCAATTAAATAATAGTCCTTCGATCTAAACGAACAAACGACTTTGGTATCTTATTGCACATGTAACTATTTACTGTTCTGCTTCAATTCAAAAAGAAATTTATATAATAAATTATTTTAATCGATGGGGAAAAACTTGCGCTACCATTTACGTATAAGGTAGTCACGTGTGTACTACGTATACGTCACTTGGTTCCAATCATAGAATTAGGATTATTACGCGTTACCAAAAAATAAATGCACATGAGTGAGTGAAATAGTGTTGCACCATGTCACCACTAAAGTAATCGAAATCGATTATTTATGTCCCACATAGCATATATATATATTCAAAAAACATTGTATAACTGACACCGTCACACCGTCATATAGAGATAAGTAAGGTCAGGTGGGGTAAAAGGTAAAAGAAACACCTGGGTAAGAGAAACATTGTAAATGTGTTACTGAAAACTGACATATGTATCAATGGAAATAGAGTTGGGCCAATTGCATAGATTCTTTTTCCCTACGAAATAAATTATGTTTCCACTTACTGAATTTTGGTTGGAGCAAAATGACATACGAGTTTTTTTTTCATAGAACCTACGCATGATATGTAATTATGTTCAATCAAACCTTACAACGTCTGATTATATACGTCTGCAAATTTACCATAGTACGTATAAAAAACATAACCTGCAACATTACATCTTTAATAGAGACTAGAAAGTGTCCGCAACAAAGCAAAATATAGAAGATGCATTGCGTTTATTTTTCATAATTAGAACTATCAAACTAAGCCTTAAAAGGTGAAATAAAGACATTTTTTTTACCTTTTTTAGATATTGCGATACAAAATTACAATATGTATTTATTTCTTATCCAAAAGAAACGTAAACGTTATTACCTTGTGATTCTTTACGGTTCAATAAAGGAAAAAATGTAGGTCAACTAAGTATATACTTAAACTCACTTCCTAACGGCTAAAATAAGAAAAAACTGGCCAAGTGCGAGTCGGACTTGCGAACCGAGGGTTCCGTACAAAATATGCGCTACAAACGGCCGTATCTATGTAAATCCAGTGTTAGCAGCGCCCTACTCTTAAGCAAAATGTACGCGGTGTTCGATCATTTTATATTGGTTACTGACATCGACAGACAGACATAAAATTATACTGTTTTTAGTATTTGTTATTATAGCAGCAACAGAAATACATCATGTGTGAAAATTTCAATTGTCTAGCTATCATGGTTCATGAGATACAGCCTGGTGACAGACGGACAGATAGACAGGCGGACGGACCGCGAAGTTTTAGCAATAGGGTCCCGTTTTACCCTTTGGTTACGGAACCCTAAAAATGAGTGACGTCACACGTGTCGCTAGATTTGTATGTGGCGTTTAAATGCCCAGCCGTTATGCCTGACTGAATCTCGATTTGAACGTTTCTAGTGCTTAATTTTCAATGGGTACCTAGGTACGAAACCCGGCTTGTTCGGGAGGCTGAATTTCATCAAACCTGTTTGAGACATGGCTCTGAAGCGAGATGGGCCTATAATTCTTGAGCAGCGTTTTATCACCTTTCTTGAAAAATAGCACCGCCACACCAGGGATAAATGGGCGTCCATTTAAGAAGGCTAACCCAGAGAAAGACTTACCAGTTTGAACTGCTAGCCCATTCATTTGACTATCCCTTATATGCCTTGCAATCCCTTTATAAGGGTAACCCAAACAACTTAGCGCTTTTTATAAAGCTTTCCTATAGTAATTTCGTGTTTACGTGAAAGAGATAGGATTTGAATTTATCTTCGCTTGTGCATAAGAAGGAAAGAAAATAGGTACTTGCGTAGGCAAGGAAGCAGGTGTTTGTGAAAACATTTTGTTCGCTTACCATAAATAGGTCTACAACATCCTACACATATTTTAGTCATAGGAAACCGGATCCCTTGCTATCATTGAAAATAATAACGCATGTTCTCTATTCTTTTTGTTTCAGATACAAGATGACTCGTTTCTCCGGATTCTGCCGCGCTCTGAAGAAATGCTGTGAGCCCTGATCCTGTAGTCTCCGTAGTGTTTTAGTGTTTTTCAATTATTAAATAGAAAAGTTCCAAAGATGGAGTCGGAAGTTAGGAAACGAGAGTCGGTAAGTAAATTTTCACCTGTTATCCATAAAAACCAGCCAAGTGCGAGTCGGACTCGCGCACCGAGGGCTTCCGTTCAAAATATGCGCTACTAACGGCCGTATCTATATGAAAATCTAGTGTTAGCAGAGCCCTATACTCTTAAGCTAAATGTATATACGCGATGTTCGATCATTTTATATTGGGTTCTGACATAGACAGACATACATAGACAGACGGACAGCGGAGTGTTAGTAATAGGGTCCCGTTTTACCCTTTGGGTACGGAACCCTAAAAAGGTAAGGTTGTCTCTAGGGTCGGTTGTCACAGCTATATCCCTCTCCCAGATAAAGCTCTCGCGATGTTACGACCCCGGACGATGAACTTATTCGGTCTTTTAGTTTTCTGTTATGGCCTTTGTGTGACAAATTGACAATAAACCCGTGAGCCAACCTTACACGGTCTCCTCTTATTATAATCGCTAAAACGATAGGAAATCTTGACACTCCTAGAAAGAAGTAGAACATCTTCAAACAGCTGAAGAGATTTTTTTAAATTATAGCAAAGGTGTTCTTTCAAACCTGTTTGTTCAAATCGACTCTGAAACAAAAAGCAACTCTGATACAAAACAGTACGTTCGTGTACTATTTTTCTACGGGAGTTAAAAAGGAGCACCTTTTAACAAGAAGACTCCCCTACATATCTCTTCCAAAGATATTTAAAAACAACGGTCTTGCTTATATTTTCAGCAACCTATCCCAGATCATTCTTTAGGCATTACTTTGCGGAGTAAGTAGATTACTGCTTTAATAGTTTATTTAGCATTCCGCGAGATAGCATATTGATTCGTTAGGAAGTAATGTGCCTAACGTTCCTTCTCCGCAAATAAACAAGCAAGTAAATAAAACAAACCACCACCAAGCAGTATCCTTATCGTTACTATATTATAAACGTGAAAGTATGTATGTACGTTCCACTTAATCTCAAAACTACAGGACGATTTTTTATGAAACTTTCCAGTTATGTACCTTATATATCAGAATAGGACATAGGCTATAATGAATGTCAAATTTCATCCCTTTTAGGGACGAAAAAGGGGATGATAATTTGTATGGACAGTAAATATTTTTTTACGCTAGGAACTTGAAGTCTTGGTAATATGCTTCACATTTAAATTAGTAAAATATCGAGTATAAAGGCATAAGCTACTTTTTATCTCGGAAAAATACCTTTCATCCGCGATAAACGAATCTAATACAACCATAAACCTCGACGCATCTTTCGCCTCTCTACGAGGTATCATCAGGGCGTCCATTTTTGTGGCCAACCCACGCTGCGATAACATTTAAACAGTTTTTTGAGCTCCGACAACTATAAGAAACAAAGCTAAATTAATAAATAAATAAATAAAATGACACTTTTATTGTTGAAAACTACACAATATTTATATAGGCTATTCATCCTTACTTGTCCTAAATAGTAAATAACATTCTAACCTAAAAATATGAATTTAATGCCAGTACCAGCTGTTGTCTCGCAAGGAAATTAAAATTTAATGTATGAAATTGGCAATGTGGCACTAAAAATATTAATTCCTGTTACTTTATTTACGAGAAAATGGGAGTTAAAAAAACAAAAAGGTACCTACTTTAAGGTTAGAAGTTCTGCTTAATAGTTTGCAATCGGATACTTTTTATAATTAAGTATACCTATCGCTACTAAAGAAATGTAAATTAAAATCAAGTGTTGTCGTGTTTTCCACTGGGGATTCCGCGACCTGCAGAGCCTACTGATGACTGGGACCGCTTGCATTTAATACTGCCGCACCACGACACCTGTGACGTCACTCCTGCATCCATCCCGCCGAGCAGTCGCCGAAGGGGAAGTGATGTCCAATTAGACAGTGCGAAGTGTTCACGGCTTACCTAAACCGCTGAGTGAAAATCTAGGACCGCGATCCCTGAGATTTTATATTTTTAATCTTTGGGCAGAAGTGTCTCTTTTATGTAATTTAGTTATAATTTAAATTAATTGAAATTGTTAATTAGTATTCTTTTGTTTTCTTTTACTACAATGTTGACATGTTGACGTGACATGTTGTTTACTATTTAGGACAAGTAAGGATAAATTACCTATAGGTACGTCGAGGTTTCTTTTTTACCTTTTGGTATATGGAACCCTAAAAACAGGCAGCCATTGTCATTTTAACTTGTTTAATGTGACAGTAAACCGACTCCGCGGATATCCTCAACGCTGATGCCATCACTCAAACATGATACAATTATGAATTGTGCCGTCTTCCCACAGTAACTTGGACGATAGGTGTTTAATCAACATTGCGACTGTTTACAAGCTGAGTACGAGGCGACTCCGGCGCAGTGTATAGTGGAAACAAAAAAGTAGGCTTGCGGTTTACTGAGTTCTTGTATCCGATCACCGTGGCGTGGCATGACTGCGTATCGCGCTGCTTGGACGCTCACTGTCGGCGATCATGCCGAGCTAGTCCGATCCTTAGGTCCGATCTAAGTGTGTGATACGTGTAGCAACATGGATTTCGAGCGATCGGATCGGCGCAACGTCCAAACGCTTGATCGTGACACGCGATCATGCGACGCGTCGAAGATTTGATCGGGCAAATGATACAAGTGTGTACGCACCTCACACTATTACCAAGGACCATTAACAAGAGGACAGACAGTTGCCATACTTTGGATCGTGTTCCGAGCGCAAGGTAATATTCTGGCAAAAACTAGATGGCGCTTTAAACTAAACATTAAACGATGTTATAATTGAATAAAGACACATAGTATAGTAACAATTCGTTTGCAAGTAGCTAATAATAAATAAATCGTAACATTTAAATACTGTGTCACGCTTGCAAAGTCGGATAATTGAAAAAAATATTCTTATACATAGATGGCGTTGTACATATCGGGGAATGGCTTTTTGTATGGAGATCAGTCCTGTTGTTTTAATGGTCCTTGCTATTACAAATATATAAAATATATGAGGGTTATGACTTTTTCCTATTCCGCGAACGAAGGTATAGTAAGTTGTAAAAATGAAATGTCTGTACATTGAAGATATTTAAAAAAAATATTGTAACAGACTAGGTGGAGGTCACTAAAACGATTTTTTTTTTAATTTTTGTATGTTCGTGTGTATGTATGTTCGTTGTGGCTTCACGCAAAATCGGCTAAATGGATTTCATCTATTTTTAGTACGCTGGTAGCTGGGTATTTCCAGATGGTTATAGGATACTTTTTACCCGACTACACTGTCGAAAAAATGTGGGTTATGACTTTTTCTCCTCCGCGAACGAAGTTGCGCGCGCCTTCAAGTAGTTTATAATATTGATAGGACCTTACGCTAAGCACTATGTCAAGTCCCACGAAGTACATACTTTTCTACAATGCTGTATAACCATTTATATTGTACTATGGCACTCGACTTCGATAACGTTTCATATCAACTATTATACAATTTACTATTGCATTTGGTTGTGAGTGAGAAAGTCTTTTCGTAAATTTCTGCAGAAACAAAACATATTTTTAAATCGAATTCAACAAGCTAAATTAGGGTGAGTTGAAAAGCACTGATTTTACGAAAGGGAACTTGAAATAATTTAAATGAATGTAATTCTCTGTTATTTGCGCAGCAACTTCTAAGGAAAGTTATTTCCGCTTTTTAACTGCGATGGAGTATATTTATATTACTTAATTGTTCTTCTGGTTCGTTTAAAAAATCTTATTAAAGGTTTTAGTTAAAACAAAACTTGAATCGATAACGAAAGTTAGCCTTACAAAATATATTGGTAATTTTCGTTAGATAGTGACAGGTATCGATTAAAATTTTGCTTAAATTAAAGCCACACGTATATTTTTTTAAAAGGACTTTTATGGTAAAAATAGTAAACCAACTTAACTTGACTTCGGTATGCATAAGTTTAATGTCAGAATACTCTACAGGGTGAACCCTAAGCAGTAATTTTGCTGGTCAACCAAAATGAAACAGAGAGGGTTCGTAGTTTTTGCGAGATAGAGTCAGAAATGATAAAATCCTTAGGAGATCTAAAATAACTGATGTAGCTAAAGAATTGGTAAATTAATTAAGTCTCTCAAATGCACACTATTTCATATTTTGTCGCGATAGTATACGTTATGTGAACTCAAAATCTATAAATATCTTTTTATATACGTAGTAGTGATACCTACATACATATGTTGATAAGAATGTAGACCAAAGTACGAATGTATTAATACGAAAGAACTGTAAAAATGTCAGGACAAGTGTTAAAAAAAATATATCTAAACAACAATACGATGTAAATATAAACTATTTATAGATTCTGAATTCACATAAAGGTGCGTCCACACTTGTATCATTTGCTCGTATCCGATCACCGTGGGGTGGCATGACTGCGTATCGCGCTGCTTGGACGCTTACTGCGGGCGCGGCGTTTACGCCGCGCTTCTCAGATCTAATTGTGTGATACGTGTATCAACATGGATTTCGAGCGATCGGATCGGCGCAACGTACAAACGCGTGATCGTGACATGTGATCATGCCACGGGACGAAGATCTGATCGGGCAAATGATACAGATGTGGACGCAACTTAACGTATACTATCGATAAAAAAATGCAGACTCAGAAAAACCTAATGTTATATTACCAAACTAAAATGACCTAAGGAGACTGAAGTTGGCAAAGATTCTCGAGTGGTGACGAACCGGAAGACGCAGCGTGAGATCCCTTCAAGGTGGACCGACGACAGGTTACACTTACTATTTTGGCACAGAGATCCAAACCAGTGGTCTTGGCCTCCGAAACGAGAGTTCGCCACCTATGTGAATCATGTACAGCTTCCTGACAATTATTAATTTGAGGCTGATGCACATCTGCCTCCACCATGTTTTCTCAGCGGTACCTGGGCCGACTAAAGGTGCTTCCAAACTTGTATCATTTTCTCGTATCTGATCACCGTGGCGTGGCATGACTGCGTATCGCGCTGCTTGGACGCTCACTGTCGGCGCGTCGATCACGCCGCGCTTGTCCGATCTTAGTGTGTGATACGCGTAGCAACATGGATTTCGAGCGATCGGATCGGCGCAACGTCCAAACGCGTGATCGGTACACGCGACGAAGATCTGATCGGCGAAATGATACAAATGTGGACGCACCTTAACTGTGCGGCGACCAGTCGGTCGTCCCAAATACGCTCTCTTGACTTGACGTCTCGATCTTCCCCCATTCTCTGGAGATGACCAAACCAACGAAGTATGTACAATTAAGACAATCAGTTAGATTGATTTTTTGACAAAAATCTTAATCTTGGGTGACACGCTCGGCGCGTAATCGAGAGGTACCGGGTTCGAGTCCTGGTGTGACCACGTACGAGAGCAATCGTATTTATTCTTTGCGCTTTGACTTGTATCTATATCACAATAGAAAATCTCGATGTTTTACCATCACGATCTTCTTGATTTTTAAAGTGACTTTCTTCACTACGAAATATTCTTATAAATACAAATATCTAAATAATAGAAAAAAAAAACAGAATAATCGAAATAATTAAAATTTGAAAGCAGAAAGCCGGTTAAAATGCAAAAGATCTTGTAACAAATACTGTCAAAATTTGAAGACAAGCTGACTGGACTCTGTAGCTCATTTGACAGAGCGTGCGCCCCGGCAAGGAACAAGGCACTGGTTCATATTCTTGATTTTTTTTTATCATTTAGATCTTTGTGTTTATAAGAATCAGTTAGATGTTAGATAAATCATTGAGTTCCACAAGGAAAACCTGTGTCCGTCAGTGTTGACGTCATTCGTTCCAGATGATAATGCTGATCGCTAACGTTCTGAATAGTGCTAGATTAGAGTCTTAATTAATCTACAAAAGACTGGAGAACAGGGGTCTAGTAACATGGTTCCGGTGGTTCTTGCCGAAAATATTACTCAGGTAGCGTTTCCACTGACGCGTAGCGGAGATTGTGATATAAATATTAATAAATCAGATTCCGCAGATTCAAATTCGAACGTGATAGTTTCAATTGCGACGCAGCCTGATTGGTCCATCGCACACAACCCCGCTTTGCTTCAGTTTTGCTGGAAATGCACCCCGTGACTCACTTAGGATTCACCCCGTATAAATTTGAATGCAAAGCCTCTGATAATGTTACAGACAGTATCGTGCATAGGGTTTTTGGGTAAGGCAGTTTCTCTGTGCCTGTATGGAGTCATGTTCTTTCAGGGTAGGCACTGCCTTTGTGCCTCTATGGACCGCACAATACATGGTGACAGACAACAACAGTACTTCATTTTATTATTATTGTTCACAGGCGACAGCAGCAAATGGCACTGAGATCGAGATGGGTGACGTTAAGAAACAAAACGGCAACAATGGAGAGGTGAGTTACTATTTAAAACAGTGTTTACAACCAGTGGGTTGCGATCCCTCAAGAGGTCGAGAGATCTCTTGAAGGGGATCGCGCTAAAATTAACTCGAACTCAATGTTCGAAAATAAAAAATTGGTTGTGTGTAAAGTCAGTTTACGGGCGATAATTTTAGGCGATAACGTGGAAGACATGGATGCGTCACAAGCCGAACGCTTAGGCCGATCGTGGATCGCTTGTTCCGCGCTCTCGCTTGCACGCTCGGCTCAGGCGGAACGTGACAATGACTCATGCTTTTTCGTGCGTGCAGCCGGCGTTCATCGTTTTATAAGACGTTGTCACGTCAAAAACATTTTAAAACTCATGAATGAATCAGCGCGGAAAAGGGGTCATAATCCATAATAATATTATAAATGCGAAAGTGTGTCTGTCTCTTCACGCTTAAACCGCTGAACCGAATTGGATGAAATTTGGTATGGAGATAGTTTAAGTCCCCGGGGAGGACATAGGCTACTTTTTATCTCGGAAAATACCCTTATCCGCGATAAACGAATTGAAGGCGGACGAAGTCGCGGGCAGAAGCTAGTAATACATAAATATTATGGGACAAATTTACACAAACCTAGTCTCATGGTAAGCTCATCGTACAAACATTTGTGCTTACCGCTTAATTTATTATTAATTCATTGTTGTAACTCCTTATTTTATTTTTATTTCACATTTACATTATCTTTGATAATCATGTGTAAATATGGTTAAGTTTAAGTTTATCAGCGCCTTGGCAATTATGTTGTAATGTTGATAAATTGTAAATAATAAAATAAATAAATTTGGACCCAGGAAGGTCAACTTCGCAGGCAACTTTACATTTTAAGAAACTTTGTCTAACTTTGATCCGCAGTATCTCCGTTAATATTGGGCTTGAAAACCTGGTTCTGTAATAAACTTTTAGGAAATTTAATGCTCTTCTACTTTGTCATACAATGTGGTACCAAAATATGTTTATTTTAAGACATATAAGTCAAAAACTGAAAAAGTCAGAAAAAATTGACTTAGTTGACCACCCCAAGTTTAGCGCAGGGTCCTCGAGGTCGGAAATTTAGGATTGTCTTCGATTGTCTGCTGCACGAACTAAGTTATTTTGATAATTAAACGTATTGGTAAATAGGATGTTATGGAATTAAGTCCAAATGAAAACTACTCGTCCTTCGTTTGACAACTATGTAGTTAAACTTTGTTTTCAAAAAAGCCGAAATACTTGTATTTCCATAAAAATTTTGGTAGTGGCTATTAATTAGTACGCATTTTCAGCGCTCAGTAGCAACTTCGAATTCTAATTATTTGAAGTTAGTTCAATTTACACATTTAATCCATACAAAAAATGCATTATCCCAATTATAAATCTGCTGACATCCGTGGAATTGAAAATATACATTTAATAGCTAAACAAAGCTATCTGAAGCAAACCTGCCTTTCTTATCAAACAGTAAAAGTTAAATTACTGTAACGAATGGTTAGAACTGTACGTCATGCACGACATAAAGAGTGTTATCCGCATTATTAAAAGACGTCTATAGACATTTCAATGCCATCTATGTATCTGTACCATTATTAAAAAAAGTTTTTATTGATTTTTAGGGTTCTGCGTCCTATTACTAACGACGCTGTATGTTTGTCTATCTGTCACAAGGCTAAAATTGTAAAGGTAATTGGTAAATTTAAATATCAATTTGAAATCTTTAGGTACAGAATGTCTATTACTGTTGGCCGCTGTAACAACGAATATTTAATAAATATAAATTTGAGTATAAATAAAAAATATATAAAAAATCCACAATAGACTGAGAAATCAGTGAATATACAAAAAATAAAAAAAACAACCGACTTCAAAATAAACTTAAAAGCCAAAAATAATCTTTTATGTACGGTACGGATCACATTTGAATAACTTTTTGAAGTCGGTGCCATTCATTTATTATATTTACACAGATGGCACGCAAGAACCGCAGCGGCGAGCCTTTCGTTATTACCTTCCTTCCTCCTTTTTTTGAAGTCGGTTAAAAACATACAGTGTAACATAGAACCTCCTCCTTTTTAGAAGCTGGTTAAAAAATTAAAGAGTGTGGGACATAGTCCTTCGTGTGCGCAAGTTCGACAATTTTTTTTAAACGATTTATATATCGCTATTAGTCTATTTTTTTTATCAAAACGATGAGGCAGCGGATCAATGTAGTATCTTACAAAAACATAGAAAGTAAGTCAAAGAGTGTCATAGGCCTTAGTTTATGGACATCACAACTCAAATCCTGAAATAAACTTTTACTACTCAAACGAAGCCACAGGAGAAAACTAGATAAACTTTTGAAACGTAAAAACGACCGGTTAGTATGAAGTTTTAGGAAAATACTCGCTTGTGACGTCACAGTCAAACTGCTATTCCTTTTTAGTTTTTGTAAAATTAAAAATAGTTCACAAACATATAAATTAATGATAGTTATTTTTATTACCTGTATTTTCGAATGTTTGATTTAGTGATCATTGTAATAGTACATTACTGCAGAGACCGGGAAAATAGGGATTCCAGCCTAGGGATACGAGGCTGGCAATCCCTTTTCAAGCCGAGGTATGTATTGTGGTAATAAAAAAATCGGATGCTTCAGTCCTAACTTCTCAAGCCCTTTCAGTCAATAGAGGTGTACCTCGAGGTTCTATTCTCGGTCCCCTACTGTTTATTATATATTCTTCAGATATTATAAATTGTATAAACAAATTGCAAGTATCATTTATATGCCGATGACCTTCAACTGATGATGCCGTTTAATAATAACGATGTAAATGAAGCCATGCAGAGTATGAATGATGATCTTTCGAGCGTTGCTAAGTGGTCCTCTAAAAAATCCCTTGCTCTAAATCCAGATAAGTCCAAATATCTAGTTCTTGGAAATAAAAAACAAATATCGGTATTTACTCAACACGATCATGAGGTGAAAATTGAAAATGTTTCCATTGAGCGCGTATATATTGCCCGAAATTTAGGTATCTTGATGGATAGTCACTTACGTTTCGAAGACCATGTACTCAACACTGTCAGTAATTGTTTTTATAAGCTTAAGGTTCTTTACATTATACGACAATTTATTTCAATAGACCTCAGAATTAAATTATGCGAATCCCTCATTCTTTCTAAATTTAATTATTATGACACTGTTCTCGGCCCTTGTCTTTACCAAAAGACCCGAAATTTAATTCAAAAGGTGCAAAACGCTTGTGCCCGCTTTTGTTTCTCCATCCCTCCGCGTACATCAGTATCACAATACCTAACCAACGCCAAGCTACTGAAGATGAAACAAAGACAACAACTTCATTTTGCCAGTCTTCTATTTGGTGTCATTAAGTCAGATAAACCATCCTACTTATTATCCAAGCTTATTTGGCGACAGCAGCGGAGAGCCGAGCGTCAAGGACAAGGATCTAACCATAAGCCGCTCATCATCACTCGGTACAAATGTGCAGCATTTCGGGGCAGTTTCCGGTTCCAGGCTACCAAATGCTAACACTTACCACCTCCGCTTAGAAATTGTGGCTCTAAATTTAGTTTCCAGCGAAAATTGCGACTTTTGTTGTTGGCTAGCCAGGCACTGGAATCGGGAACAAAGGGACCTATACCTTCTTCATATTCTTAATATTTTTAATCCTCTTTATTTATTTACCTATTAATTTTCATGTAGCAGTTGAAGCACCGAGTACTCTTTGCTCTCTCAATCTTCACACACCCCTACTATCATTACATATTTATTTTCATGACACTGATAACTATTTACTTGTATTTGTTTTCTATGGTATCGTTGATTTTTTATATATTACCAAGCGTTGTCATGTTTAAATCGAGCTCCCTGTGGGCTTTGACAGAATAACAGCGTTGCAGTTCTGCCGCTCGCGAACTGCAACACCATGCTGAGTCGGAGCCTTTTCCTTAACGCACACATTGCTGGACCCATTGCAGACAATTTACCTAATTAACCTAAAAAAACAATATTAATTTTATGCAAATGATGTCCTGTCTGTGTGTGCTTTCTATGTAATAAATATATTTTTCTTTCTTTCTTTCTTATTGTATGATGCTATTCTCAAAGAAATAAAAACATCAACTAATCAATGAAATCGAATCAAATAATGAAAAACCAAAACGGTTTTTGTGATATAAGTAATATTCGTTATTTTCACCGCCGCATCGAATTGACACAAAAAAGAACGCTTTGCAGGCCTATAATTTTGTATGAAATTTCATTACGTACCTCTCGTCTCTCCGCACCCGAAACGTGAGACTTCGAGGCCTATTATAAGAAACACGGCGTCAATATTTCAATGCATGTTTGAGAAACATAATCTATCGTGACTACTGTCAAACACCCTATCTAGTATTATAATTTATGTTGTCTCGTTAATATTGTAATATCAATGGGTATTCCATCGTTGTGTAGGTAATCTTCGAGCCGTTGGACTACGAGCCGACAGGCTGGTTGGAGACGAACCTCAAGATCCTGGGCAGTTCCACCGAGGACTTCTTCAAGAAGAACAGCTCTTCATTCAGCACTATCATGGCCTTCGTGCTTAATGGAATCGTCATAGGATACTTCTTAGGATGTCTATATTATTACTTAGAAAATAGTAAGTGTATTTTTTGCTCTTCTGACCTTAGGCTTTTCTTCTGACCTTAGGATTTTTACCTAGGTATCGCTCTACCTAGTAACAAGGTGCCCAGTTCTTACTCTAGAAACGATCTATCTTATCAAATGTAGATTCTACTATACTAAAAAGCAAAAATTTCGGGTCACCCAAATTTGAAAACAGCAATAGGTTTTTGAAATTATTTGATACTATATTTGTTTACATAATACATTATTCTTCGCAATACTCAACTGTATTAGCAATTTCCGTGATCCTACCATAAAAATGAGGATTTTTGAAATTATCTCGCTTAGTTAACGTTTTCCTTTTTCATGGGTTTTTAAGAGACCGATTTAGACCTGAAAACGTTATTAAACGTTACTGTTATTTTTTGCATTTTAGATGTAAATCGAAAAACCGAAAATTATAACAAGTTAACAAGTGAACCAAGTGAATTATTCCCTGTACTCCCAGTAACCTTCCTACCCAGTAACCATGCTAGGCAGAGAAGTACAGGTTTGCGAAGCCGATCGCCTATATCGCGTCCTCACGTAGTATCACGCCAGCTTGAAAGTCGTGGGCAGAAATATATATTTTTCTTTACTTCAATCTCCCCTGTTTGTTGGTAAGCGACGATGGAGCCTGCTTACCTAGATAGTGTCTATTCACTCTTGTCTTGAAAAGATCCAAGTTATATTGTTCCGGGAAAAGATATGCTGGAAAAGAGTTCCACTCTTTAGCCGTCCTAACGAGGAATGTGGAAGCAAATCGCTTTGTTCGAGTCGTTGTCATATCAACAACAAAAGGGTGGAATCCAAATCAACGTCTAGTCCTAGAGTGACGAAATGGAGAAGGTAGAATTAGTTCATGCAGTCCCGCCGCACACTCCCCGATCATGACAGGACTAAAAAACTTTGCAACCCCGCTCTAATTGTAGAAACTATAACGGTATTTTACCGACCCAAAACTTTTGCTCTTAAATGTATATATGTGACTAGTCCGCTGTCGATTTACCCACATTTGGCATTCTTTTTTGTCATAATCATCATTTGGCATAATTCATCATTTGGCATAATGCATTTTTTTCTGGATCTAAATCGGAATCCGTAACGTTATATGTCCTAATGTATCGTTTGTCTTAACGCAAGTTTCAGGATTGTTATAAAACAAACCTAACCTAACCTAATCTATGCGATGATCTTTTAAAAAATCCTGAAGAATTTACGGCTTCTGGAAAAAATGCGTTAGGACAAACGACATTACGGATTCCGAAGGAGACCTTTTTTTTCTGAATACGTAAACTTTTCAGGTTTGTTATAAAACAAACCTAACCTAACCTAATGCATTTAACAGGGTGATGCCTTAAAAAGTCCTAAAAATTGTACAGTTTCAGAAAAAAAGGGATTATGCTAAATTATGGATTATACCAAATTGTGATTATGACAAAAAAGATTATGCCAGACGGGGGTAACGGTCCGCTGTCACTTCAGCGAGATATTCCCTTTAGCTATTAAAAACAATTAAAATTAAAAATTAAAATTCATTTATTTGAAGCGTCGATGGCTCATACAAATGTACATTACATTATAAAATTTAAACATTACACATAAAAAAACAATTATACATTAAAATTTAACAGTTACAATTAGAATATCTTAAATAAATAAATAAAATAAATGATTAACCTACGCCTGTTCGTACATGCCTGTCGCAGCAGTGCATGATGTACGGACAGTCTACGCGGTCCGCTATCATCGCAAGGACGGTGTTGGCGCTGGCTAGCACCCGCTGCACCAGGGACGCGGCGCGCATGCGCATGGTGCTATGGAAGCAGGCCGTGCGCGCCTTAGCGAACATGCCCGTGGCACTGCAGTAGCGAGGCAGCCCCATCACCGCCCTAAACGCGTTATTATACTGGACGCGAAAGGGCATGTCAGATTCTTTGCCATTGTACAAAACATTTTTTTTCATGTGCAGGTGACCAGCCGCTCTACCTCTGTGAGGGCTTCGGCAGCCTCATCGCCTTCCTTGGCATCGTGTACTTCTTCATCATCTACTTCCTCGTGGTGAAGCGGTACTTCGGCGCGTGGCTCTCTAAGAACGTGTACGGCAATATTAGCGCCGCCGGCAGCTTCGTCTGGAAGTTTGTGTGAGTAAACACAAATAGTGAATTAACTTTTAGATCCACACTTTTGACATCTCTATCTATCTATCAGCCACGGACGTCCACTGCTGAACATAGGCCTCCCCTACAGCTCGCCACAGGGGGCGATCCTGTGCAGAACGCATCGAGGTCATCCGTCCTCCTAGTCGGGGGCCGCTCAGGCTCCACTTTCCTATGCGTGGTCATCACTCTAGGACTTTACTGCCCCAACGACCATCCGTTCTCCGGGCTACATGGCCCACCCATTGCCACTTAAACGATGCAATCCTGTGAGCTATGTTGGTTACTTTGGTTCTTCTGAGAATATTCTCATATCTGATTCAATCACGAAGAGAAACCCCGAGCATAACCCTTTCCATTGCACGTTGTGTGAATCTGACTTCTCTGGCGTTACCGAAAATGTCTGGGCGTTTCTCAGAAAAAGTGTACACGTGACGAACCGGAAAACGATTTTTTTTAACACCAATATTAAAATTTATTTGCTTATTTAATTCCTTATAAGTTATAGTGTATTATTTGAGAAAATGGCATGAAAATAGTGAACAATGAAGAAAATATCGACATTTTAACTTCAGATTGTGGTGGAACTAGTTCCAGTTAGTCACAAATATAAAAATCATTATAAATTGGTTGTAGTATTTTATGAACCAGTTTTAGTTTACACATTTAATATATAGGCAATAAACTATTTAAAACAGGCTTCATTTATAGAATTAATGAAACAAGTAAACTTTGGGGATAAAATAAATGTCCAGTTCGTCACAATCGCTTTCAACAGACTGCTAAAACATGTATTTTTTTGCATTAAAAGACCACAAATCAAGATAAAAAAAATTTTTACACTTTAAAGAATATTCATTTAATAATGTTAACGCTTAAATATGCCAATTGTTGCAATACAGTAGCCAGAAATAATTATTTTCAACACTCTAAATCATGGGACAGTGACTAAACGGAACCTCATGTGACTAACTTGAAAATGTAAGGAATAGTGTACACAGAATATATTGAAAAAAAAAACAAAAGGAATTGTGTTATGAATCGTATTTTTATTTATACGTATTCTTGTGTTTCGAGGTGGCTTTATTAATATTTATCTTCAATTATGACATATTGTTTATTATCAAGTTTACTACATACTACTGGTAGGTTGCATGATAGTTTACAACTTTTTAATATTTTTATATTAGTCTGTTACATTTGAACATTAAACATAAAACCAAATAAAGAGAAGGTTAAGCAAAACACAGGATTTTAATATAGCCAGTTTTCAGCACTAACTATTAAAATAAACACAGACCTCATATTTTATCTATAAAGTACTATTGCACAAATGCATAACCCATCTATGAATGATTTATTCATAAATGGGCCATGCAATTCTGTAGCTTATTTGTATCTCATAAGTATTTATATTTTTAACCATAACTAAGAGTATAAGTTCACTAACTTATTTTTTGCATAGATGTGGTTTGGCCTAGTACTTTTTATTTAAAAATAAATTAATAATAATAATTTCGTTTATTCAGATAATGTCATTCATTTTTTTTTAGTAAAAAAAACTCACAGTAAAATCAACAAAGTAATAACAAAAACACTATATTTTAATTGTGATCAGTTTAGCAAACTTAACAGTTGTGCTATAACTTAATGAGAACAATTTAAATAGGCACAGCCGCAGTTACCTAAACTACTTTTTATTAATTTAAATTGTTAGTATTAAAAAGATAATGGTTTTTTTCTATTATAACAAAAATATGATAATATGTAAAATAAATATATGTTGGGTTTTACTACGGCAGAGTAAGGTCTATAGTAAATGTTAAACAGTCATATCTATTTTCTGAAAACCGGATCAATCGGTTCAGCCAAATGCGAGATAATCGCGGACAAACATACATGTATAAAACATAGGGATTAAACTAAGAACCTCCTTGTTTTGAAGTCGGTTAAAACACCGGTTAAATTTCGATTGTGTACTTTATGTCTCCAATTAGTCACAAAATCGTTCCGGTAGTATATCACGTCACTAATCGGATGTGACGAATTCTACCTCAACAATTTAAAATCAAGATTTCAACATTGTTTGAAACTATTCAATGGGACATTTGTTTAGTTTTGGACACTATGATAGTTTGTTTATGTCTACTTGTATTTAAAAAAGGTAATTATAATGTACTTACCGAAAAAACGGTGACTAACGCGGAAGCCTTTTTTTTTGAGCACCGACACAGCGACCACCCTTCGTCACCGTTTAGAGAGAACAGACGTTATATTTGTAATGGTGGCTGATGCTTATAGCATCCTAATGTTGCCAGGATTGAAAAAATAACGCTTTTAGGGGAATATCGATTGCACAAGTCTGTTAAAATCGCCTGTGACAATACCCGGAGGTTCCGGTCTGTCGATTTCTTTGGTCAGTAGAAAAAGTCGTTTTTTGGAATTATATACCGTATTTATGTATAAAAAAGCACATAGTTCGAATCTACACTCATTACTTTATCTATGTGACCACATTTCATATTCATTCAAATTTATTTCGAGTTTCAGCAAGCCTCTGAACATGAGTGAGTCGACGTGGGACATACCCATTTTGGGACTTTTCGTATTTTTATTTTATGATAAATCTAGTAATAAATGTAATATAATCGTTTTATAAATATTATGTGAATGCCCAATATCTATAGAATCAAACTATAGCACTCATATACCCAAATACCAAAGGTAAAGTGGAAAAAAATCACGTGAACGGATGGGACATTCAAATTTTGCCATATACACTTTTCTGAGAAACGTCCGTCTGTAGAGTTACCAAGAAATTGGGCCTACAATTATTGCACACACAGAAATACAGAAACGTGAAAGTTACGATTAAATGGACGTAAACAACAGGCGGTCTTATCGCTAAGTAGCTAGAAAGAGTTTGCGCTCGCCCAACTGAATCCGATTATTGGTAAGGAGGCCTAAAGAAACACCCAGTTCAAAGTCAGGTTCTAAAAAAAATATTGGAATTCAATGAAAAAATGTTTGTCTGTAAAGGCGGTTTACGGACGATAATTTTACGTGATAAATTATAAGAAAACCGGTATCATAATTTTACTACTACACCTATTTTTTGTCTTTCCCTCCCTCTCTCTTTCTCTCTCTCTCCCTCCCTCCATCACACCCCTCTCTCTCTCCTCCCTTCCTCTCACTTTCTCTCCATCAATCTCTCTCCCTCTCTCTCTCTTTCACTCTCTCCTTCCCTCCCTCCCTCTTCGTGTTTTACTTTGACAATTCATTAATATGTGTAATTTTATGTTCGTTTTGGGTTCCGTAGAACGCACGAAAAAGTGTCACGAGTCTTGACACTTTTTCGTGCGTGCAGCCGGCGCTCATCGATTTATAAGACGTTATCACGTCAAAAATGGTGTGTTAATTGTACAGGTGGTTCAAATGGTGCTTCTCATTGGTCCTGCTGGGTGCGATCGCGGTGTTCCTGTATATTGACACGAAGGACGCTCCGGAGCGCCTCATCTCGTTGAGCGGACTCTTCATCTTGTTGCTGCTGGGTAAGATATTATAAATATTTAGCTTCAATATAATCCTTAGGTGCATGAGGTTTCAAATATATGGCACACGTCGATTTTTACTGAAAATAAAAAATCTGCTTCTGTTAAATGTATTGGGTGCCCCCTAGAAATATATGTTGTTTGAGTTCCGTAGCCAAAATGGAAAAAACGGAACCCTTTTAGTCTCGTATCATGTCTGTCCGTTGTATGTCACAGGCATTTTACTCAAACACTACAAGATGTAAATTGATGTTTGGAGTATAAGTGTCTTGTGTGTAAGCCTCTACTTAGTTTGATGGTTAAATAATAAAATTTTAAAAAATTTAGGGGGCACTCCATACATGTAGCCGTGGCCGGTTTTTTATTTAACTACCAAACAAAGTAGCGGCTTATACAAGACACTATTGCTCTAAATTTCATTAATATACCTACATCTTGTAATTTTTGAGTAAAATGCCCGTGACATACGGACGGACATGACGAAACCGTTGCCATTATGGCTACGGAACCCTAAAAACGGATTAAGTATCTGTATCGTATGTCCTTTTGTCAAAAGGCTCGTTTTTTTTTATACTACTAAACTTCACGATTGTTATAAAACAAACCTACCCTAACCTAACCTAATCTCTCCTACGCTCTTTAACCTATACATGGACGCACTAATCGTCGCGCTCAGCAGTCAGCATGTCGGCTGTCACGTCGACGGAGTATGCGTGAACAACCTCAGCTACGCGGACGACATGGTGTTGCTGAGCGCGTCGGTCAGTGGTCTGAGGCGGCTATTAGGTATATGTGAGGAGTACGCCTTGAGTCACGGGCTGAAATATAATGTAAAGAAAAGTCAAAGGTCTTTGAGGCCAGCGGTAATCGGTCATTTAACGTACCATCTATCAGTCTGAATGGAGCTCCACTTGAAAGAGTCCACGAATTTAAATATCTAGGTCAGATCATCACCGCCGACCTCAAAGACGATGCTGACATCGAAAGGGAGCGAAGGGCGTTATGCGTCAGGGCGAATATGTTGGCTCGCAGATTTATGCGATGCTACAGCGGCGTGAAGATAACGCTTTTCAAAGCGAAATACGCAGAAGGCGTATAACGCGCTTCGGGTCCAATATAATAACGCGTTCAGGGCAGTCATGGGGCTGGGTCGGTACTGCAGTACCTCAGGTATGTTCGCGGAAGCTCGCACTGCGTGTTTCCACAGCACCATGCGGGTGCGCGCGGCGGCCCTGGTGCGGCGGGCGCGGGCCAGCCCCAACACTGTCCTGGCGATGATCGCGGATAGAATAGACTGTCCATATATCATGCACTGCTGCAATAGGCATGTGAGAACTGGCGTAGGATAAGCTGAATTTATTGTTAAATATAAATTATTTTCAAATATTAATTAAATTTTATAATTGCTTATTTAAATTTTATAAATTCTAATTTTTATATATTTTAATGGAAGGTCTGTCAAATTTATTAAATTTTAAGAATATTATTATTTTAATTGCTATATATAAATTGTTTCATAATATGAGTCTGTGTTGCTCGTAATAAATCTATTTTATTTTATTTTTATAATCTTTACAATGATCTTTTAAAAAATCCTGAAAAGTTACGGTTTCTGAAAAAAATGCGTTATGACAAACGATACATATGGCGATACAAAATTACGGATTCCGAAGGAGACCCGAGTGAGTCACATAATAATACTGATAATATTTGTACCCAGGCTTTGTGTTCTCGAAGCACCCTGGGCGCATTGCGTGGCGCACCGTCACTAGCGGATTGCTGATCCAGTTCGTGTTCGCGCTGCTGTTCATCCGCTGGGACCCTGGCCGGCTCGCGTTGCAGTGCTTCTCTGATAAGGTATGATCACCATTTCTAGCTAGGACTCATACTCTTGTAGTACCCGGGTCCTATGGTATAACACCGTGTGTTAGCGCTGCTTTTTATCCGCTAGATTCCCGAATTTCTCTGATAAGTTATTTACCTAGGCTCTGTCGTCTCAAAACGTGTCTTCAGCGGATTGCTGATCCAGTTCGTGGTCGCAATGCTCTTCATGGAACCCTGACTGGCTCGCGTTGCAGTGCTTCTCTGATAAGGTACCACCGTTTAAATTTACCCAGGCTCTGTCGTAGCGAAATGTGTACTCATTCAGCGGATTGCTGATCCAGATCGTGTTCGTAATGGTCTTCATGGGACCCTGAATGGCTCGCATTGCCATGCTTCTCTAATAAGGTACCACCATTAAGTTTACCTAGGCTCTGTCATAGCGAAATGTATTTTTAGCGGATTACTGATCCAATTCATGTTCACAATGCTCTTTATGCGCTGGAACCCTGGCCGCGTCGCTTTCAATGTTCTCTGATAAGGAACCATCATCATGTCTACCCAGTATTTATACTCTTGTAGGACCCGGGACGCATGGTATGACACCGTTTCTGTTAGGGCTGCTCTTCATCCGCTGGGTTCCTGAATTTCCCTGATAGGATACCACCATCATATTTACCCGGGCTCCGTCGTTTCAAAATGTGTCTTCAGTGGATTGCTGGTGTAGTTCGTGTTCACAATGCTCTTAGTTCGCTGAGACCCTGGTTGGCTCGCGTTGCAGTGCTTCTCTGATAAGGTATCATAATATCTACCCAGGATTCATACTTTTGTGAAACCCGGAGCGCGTGGTATAATACCGTTTGTGATACCACTGCCCTTCATCCTGGCCGGCTCATTTTCGGCTTCTCTAATAAGGTACGACTGACATCTGTGGCAATGTATGATTCCTGCCCCCATCCTTGTGATATTTACTATCCCCACTAGATTATGCCTGTTTATGGCCTTACTGGATATTGTGCACGGTACAAAGATGAATGCGCGTCTTGAGACAGAATTGAAATCTCGCTAGTACCACTTCGTCATATTCTATGCTACACATTGTCACACATCATTAGCGCTTTTTCTCGCTTTGGGCTACGATCTTCAACGGCTTTCTGACGGAGTTCGTGTATGCACTGGTATTTATTCGCTAGAAACCTCGAATTCCCTGATACGGCACCATCAACCATCATCATAGCCCAGGCTTCTAGAGGCATCGAGGGAGCATAACCTGGCATAACGTCCTCAGGAGCCTCCTTATCAGTTCGTGCTCGCACTACTTTCCATCCACTGGGACCCTGGCTGACTCGCTTTGCAGTGCTTATCTGATAACGTCTGTGACAGTTGTGATTCCTCTCGTCCTTGTGATATTATCAATTAGTAGTAGATCCATATGGGCATCAAAGAGCGTCTATCTAGTATGGTCCAAAGGCGAATCCTCAAATATTTTGGTCACGTGAATCGGCGCGGAAATTACTTCATAGAACGCCTGGTTATGCAAGGGAAGATGGTGGGAAAAAGGCCGCGGGGCCGATCGCCAATGCAATGAACAGACCAAAAAAAGGCAGCTGTTCGTGGGCCGCTACATGACTGCACCGGGAGACTGCGAGGAGGCAGGAAGCGGTCCGGCGAGTCTTGTCAGCTGCCGAGGGGATAACCACGACTACTCTGCCAAGGGTGTAGCGACAGATAAGAGCAAGTAGTTCCATTTATTTCATCGTCATCAGCTCAGTTGTAACACTCCTGACAGAGTGGTCGTGGTCACATTTTTATTTTTTTACAGTGTATCATTTAAGGGCAGTCTAATAGAAATCCTGCCCACTGGGTCCAACCTGGTTTTTAAAATTTCTTATAGCTTGTAAATACTCCTACACCTACAACCTGTACCTAATTGAAAATAAAAGATTATTAAAGAGCATTTCACAGCGTGGGAGGCCCCTAAGAAGATGGACCGACGATCTGGTCAGGATCGCGGGAAACCGTTGGATTATTTATTTTATCTATTTATAGAGAATCTCAATGGCGTAACATTACAGAGAATTGCATAACGTTACATCGATTCTTAATTACTATGAATTTAGTTTAATTATTGTACATTGACTTAGTCAGTGGTCATTCCTCTCTAACACTCTCTTCCATTCACTGTGAATGAGGGCGGCGGAACACCAAGACCAATCGTCATGGGAATCATTTTGGGAGGTCTTTGTCCAGCAATGGACGTCTTTGCGCTGGTATCCCATGTAGCACACAAGCTGTATTAGAGCTTAAACAGCCCTTATAGCGCTTAAACTGGGTGTATAATGAGCGTATAAGCTCTTATAATACAGCTTGTGTGCTACTTGGGATGATGATGTTGAATGAGTATCTTTTTTTTTAGGTCGCCACGTTTTTATCCTACGGCATAGACGGCGCCTCGTTTGCCTTTGGGGACCTGCTCGTCAGGACAGAGAATGTCTTCGCCTTCAGTGTAAGTTAAATGGATCATTCTCTTTTCATTAACAACTTTAGTTTTCCAAATAAATAACCAATATTCAAGAAAATATTTATAAAGTTAACATGCTAGGCATACGTTCCGTAACCGATTTATGGACTCTTAAAAGTCATACATTGATCATTATAGCCATAAAAGGGTTGTAACGCAGTGGTAGATACCTTATTTTCATACTAAAGTGGAGACATCGATGACCACTGCGTTACCTGCTTTATACTCGTAAATATAAACGGTGACCAAAAACAAAAATTAAAAGAAAATTACAGTTTAACAATGCAATATTTTTCATTAATAGACTGCAAAAGAATCTGACTTTCACTTTTACACAAGACGCTTTTTACGTAAAGATGCGAAAAAATAGTGGCGCTAAAATAGTAGAATGGCCAAATATCATATTACAGCGCCACCTATGGTCTCACCGGAAGATCAGCGCTGGCTATGGTCTCGCCGGAAGATCAGCGCTGGCTATGGTCTCACCGGAAGATCAGCGCTGGCTATGGTCTCGCCGGAAGATCAGCGCTGGCTATGGTCTCACCGGAAGATCAGCGCTGGCTATGGTCTCGCCGGAAGATCAGCGCTGGCTATGGTCTCACCGGAAGATCAGCGCTGGCTATGGTCTCGCCGGAAGATCAGCGCTGGCTATGGTCTCGCCGGAAGATCAGCGCTGGCTATGGTCTCGCCGGAAGATCAGCGCTGGCTATAGTCTCGCCGGAAGATCAGCGCTGGCTATGGTCTCACCGGAAGATCAGCGCTGGCTATGGTCTCGCCGGAAGATCAGCGCTGGCTATGGTCTCGCCGGAAGATCAGCGCTGGCTATGGTCTCGCCGGAAGATCAGCGCTGGCTATAGTCTCGCCGGAAGATCAGCGCTGGCTATGGTCTCACCGGAAGATCAGCGCTGGCTATGGTCTCGCCGGAAGATCAGCGCTGGCTATGGTCTCGCCGGAAGATCAGCGCTGGCTATGGTCTCACCGGAAGATCAGCGCTGGCTATGGTCTCGCCGGAAGATCAGCGCTGGCTATGGTCTCGCCGGAAGATCAGCGCTGGCTATGGTCTCACCGGAAGATCAGCGCTGGCTATGGTCTCACCGGAAGATCAGCGCTGGCTATGGTCTCACCGGAAGATCAGCGCTGGCTATGGTCTCGCCGGAAGATCAGCGCTGGCTATGGTCTCGCCGGAAGATCAGCGCTGGCTATGGTCTCACCGGAAGATCAGCGCTGGCTATGGTCTCGCCGGAAGATCAGCGCTGGCTATGGTCTCACCGGAAGATCAGCGCTGGCTATGGTCTCACGGGAAGATCAGCGCTGGCTATGGTCTCACTGGAAGATCAGCGCTGGCTATGGCCTCACCGGAGAATCAGCGCTGGCTATGGTCTCACCGGAAGATCAGCGCTGGCTATGGTCTCACCGGAGGATCAGCGCTGGCTATGGTCTCACCGGAAGATCAGCACTGGCTATGATCTCACCGGAGGATCAGCGCTGGCTATGGTCTCACCGGAAGATTAGCGCTGACTATGGTCTCACCGGAGGATCAGCGCTGGCTATGGTCTCACCGGAAGATCAGCGCTGGCTATGGTCTCACCGGAAGATCAGCGCTGGCTATGGTCTCACCGGAGGATCAGCGCTGGCTATGGTCTCACCGGAAGATCAGCGCTGGCTATGGTCTCACCGAAAGATCAGCGCTGGCTATGGTCTCATCGGAAGATCAGCGCTGGCTTTCGAGCCAGTATTATGCTGAGATGGGACCTTTTCAGGGGCATACTTAGTTGTAGTAAGTTGTTACTGTATTGCTGTAATTATGTATGCCCTAGAATAAATGTATTTTCTTTCTTTCTTCTTATATTCACTGCAGTTCCGACCTTCCGACGGAACGTTTTCAAAATAGGGAGTGATAATGATAAAAAAATAATATGTATAAAAACACACTCAAATACAACAAACCTGTGTGTTTCGTCTCTCTACGAGACATCATCAGGAGATGCTGGATAGGTTGTCGGTCCTGCGTCCACCCGAGCCCTCCAGACCTTTATTTTGAGGTAACTGTATGAAAATATGCGCATGCAAGTACAACTTATTGTCACATCTAACCAAGACGCTATTTCGTAAAGTGAAGCCTGAATCGATTAATTATTTAAAATCGGTTTCTTACAAAGCTTCTGCTGGTTCCAGACCCTGCCAGTCATCTTCTTCTTCAGTATGCTGGTGGAGATCCTGTTCTTCTGGGGAGCTCTGCAGTGGTTCTGCAACAAACTTGGTGAGCTGTTGCGTACAGCGACAGCCACTACCGTCTGCGAGAGCGTCATCGCTGTCGGGAACGTCTTCCTAGGAATGGTAAGCTAGTTTTGTTTTAATTATGGGAATATGCATGAATTTTTATTTTTGCTTTATTAAAAGCTCCTTCATATAACAAACAGTTGAGAAAAAAAATCGAATAACTATAAAAATAACCAAGATAATGAGCCGTCAAACATTTTATTTTATCTCTTACTAGCAAAACAGAATTTAAATATGAAGTTTATATGGCCGCGGCCGGAGTGCACTATGACGTAACATTTGATGTCGGACCTCTCTGTCAAATTTCTGTATAAATTAACAGTTTAAAATGCCTATAATTATCATACGTATTTCTTGGCCGCTTTTAATTTTAATTTCACTGTATGAAATATTTTTTACGGTATTTTCATATTTTGTTAGATTTTTTTTATTATTAATAATTTGTTTTGTAAGAAAAGCGATAAATTATAACCTGCATCTATACTCGAATTGTAAAGTTGTAAAAATGAAATGTCTGTACATCCATACTAATATTATAAATGCGAAAGTGTGTCTGTCTGTCTGTCTGTCTGTCTGTCCGTCTGTCTGTCACCTCCTAACGCTTAAACCGCTGAACCGATTTGGATGAAATTTGGTATGGAGATAGTTTGAGTCCCGGACGAAGTCGCGGGCAGAAGCTAGTTGAAGATATAGAAAAAAGTAATACGGAGTCGTGTCACTGAGTCGCAAAAAAACATTTTGTTTTATTTTTTGTATGTTTGTAAGTATGTGTCGTTGTGGCTTAATCACGCCAAAGCGGCTAAACGGATTTAAATACTTTTTGGTACACGGGTAGCTGGGTATCCAAAGACGGTTATAGGATACTTTTTACTCGACCAAGCTGAAGAAAAAAAAGAAAGAGGTTTATGATGTTTTTCTCATCCGCTGACTAAGTAGCTGGCACCTTCTATTCTAGACATAGCACTCCCGTATTGCACAAGTATATTTTTGTCTTTCAAAAGTCTCTCGGAGGGGTTGGAGTGTTCGGGTGTGTTGGAGGGAGAAAGTTCATGTTAAGGATCTATTGTACTGTTTCTTATTAGTTCGCAATGCAGGATTTTTGTTAATACAACAATATCCTGTATTGTAAAATCGAACTAGTCCCATGGTAAGTGTTAGTATAAGGGACTCAATAAGTGGTTGTGTTATGAGTACTAGACGACGATATAAGTATTTAATAGATAAATGTACTTATATGCATAGAAAACGCTCAAGACTCAGGCACAAATAATTATGCACGTCACACAAATATTTGCCCTTACCGGGACCCGAACCTTCCGGCTCGCAGGCAACGGTACTCCCACTGAGCTTAACCGGTAGTCAAGATAATTCTTCAATTTGTTTAAAAATTGTCCTGTAATATTTATATTTATTTATTTATGTTAAAATCAAACACTAACCTAACCAAACCGTTGGTATCGGCAGACGGAGTCAGTGCTGATGATCAAGCCGTATATCGCGTTGCTGACGCCTTCGGAACTCCACGTGGTCATGGCGTCGGGCTTCGCCACCGTCTCTGGCAAGTAATTAAACATTTTTATATGTTTCTAGCCTTATTTGATTACAGGGCGTAGCTATAGCCCGGCAAGTTCATTTGTAACACTCCCATGGGCGACGGGGGAGGAGGGAAGACAGCGCGGGTGGGTATGAAGTGTGAATAGAATAGAGTAGAGTAGAGTAGAGTAGAATAAAGTAGAATAGAATAGAATAGAATAGAATAAAATAGTTTTTATTTCGTCATCACAGGTAATCAATATGAGGTGACAATGGGAAGAGTTATCCCGTAATATTTATTTATTTCAAAATATTAAGTTAATAAGTGCGTCAATGTCAATACATTTATTGCATAGGTCATTTTCATTAAGCAATTTCAAAGTCGGCATCATTGATATATTCATTAATATTATAATAGCATTTCTGTACAAATATATTTGATAGTAATCGTTTGAATTTATTAATGTCAGCATTTTTAATGTTGTAGGTAATATGTTGTATAATTTTGGAGCCGTTATGATTACGTCGTGCCCCATTAATGCGATATATTATTTTTCTACAAGTATAGCTGGTTTCCTAGGTCGCAAGTTACTGATTGGATTTGTTTCTTTTATTTTAAATAGAGTCGGATTACTTTCACAAAACAGCAGCATTCGTAGATGTACAAGCAGGGAAATGTTAATGAGGGAACGTTAGTGTGTGCGCGCGGCGGAGCGCGATGACCCTGCCGCGCGCACACTTCTTACCCACCCGCGCTATCTTACCCCCCGACGCCCGCAGACTATGGGAGTGTCACGAACCAAGTTGCCGAGCTATAATCGTAGGCGCGCTTCGCCTACGACTATAGCTCGGCAACTTGGTTGCCCTCCTTGGTGTCCCTCGCCCACTGCCTCGCACTTAATGGGGCACGAAGCCCCCTTGTGAATAATGAAAATTCTCTTGAAAGAAAAAGGTCTCCGCTAATATGACTGAGCCCATGTCTAAATAATTAGTTTTTTTTTTTTCATTATTTGTAATTCCCTGTATATTTTTGAGGTGTGCAATAAGTAAAGAGTATTTATATTGTATTGTATAAAACTGATGAGCTTATATTTTCTAAACTATAAAAACTATACAAAAATTTTTGTACTCTGTTTTGTGAGTTGTGAAACTAATAATAATTTTAGGTGTGTTGCATTGAGTGCTTTAAGAAAGCTTTTAGGATTTTGAGACCCATTAGGTGCGCTTGTTACTATTGATACCGAATAATACTTAGATAAAAAAATTCTGTAAAGTCAGATTACGGATGATAATTTTACGAAGCCCCCTTATGCATGATGAAAGAAAAAAGGGATTATTATTACTGTTCGATCATCATCGTCGTTGAAAGATTTAGGAGGAATTGCTACGCCCTAACAAGCCAATCATTTTTATGGAAAGAAATAAAGTAGGCGTTTTTAGGGTTCCGTACCTAAAGGGTACCCCATTACTAAGACTTCGTTGTCCACCTGTCGGTCTGTCTGTCTGTCACCAGGACTATTTCATGAACCGTGATAGTTAGACAGTTGAAATTTTCACAGTTGATGTATTTCTGTTGCAGTAAAACAGTATAACGTTATGTCTGTCTGTCTATATCAGGAACCAATATAAAATGATCGAACACCGCGTATATTTTGCTTTGGAATAGGGATCCGCTAACACTGGATTTTCATAGATAGGCCTTTTGTAGCGTATATTTTATACGGAACCCTCGGTGGACGAGTCCAACTCGCACTAGGCCGATTTTTTATAAGTCCTGCCTAACAGCTGCTTAGGGTGATAATTAGGGCAAAGAGATAGCATAATATGTTTGCGATGAAAAATGAATCTCCTTGTTATTTCCTCATCACTCTTGGTAAGGGTTGTCATCCATACGGGTTTTTCCCGATTTGTCCTAGTTTGGTTTTTTAAAAGTGACGGGTAAAATCAGGACACTTTTTGATTAAAACCCGAATTAAATCTAAACGTCCGTGGAAAAATGTTCGGCAATAATTGAGATGGCAGCCCTACTCTTTGTCACCTTACATTTTTTATGCATTTGACACATGAATGACAAGTCATTACAAGCAAGTAGGGTGACCAAAAGTGAGTGGGACCGGAATGGCTTATAACTGTTAAATATTAAAAAAAAAAAAAAAAAACCCGACTGCGTAAAAAACTAAAAAGAAAAAAACAAGTCCAGAACCCTTTTGTTAAGTTATAATGGAAATCTTTCATGATTCATGATCGATACTCACAATATAACAAATAATAAATTCTAATATGGAACATAGCGATTTTGAACAGTCGGGACCCATAAGAAATGTAGATCGACGCAAATCTCCCCAACAATGGGTCCCGACTGTTTATCATGAATCATGAAAGATTTCCATTATAACTTAACAAATTTCTAGGGTACTGGACTTGTTTTTATCTTTTTAGTTTTTTACGCAGTCGGGTTTTTTTTTTAAATATATTTTTTTATTTTACACTTTTTAGTTAAAATTATAAAAGTCAGTAAATTTCGCAATCTTCATCGTGGGGGTTATTGAGAAGCTTGGACAGATTTATTACAATACCATTAAATGAAAATTTAGTGAGAACGGTTTGCTAACCAACTTTAAATCGTTATAGTACCTAACTGGTAATTCCAAATTAAAAATGATAAAAGAAACCTAATAATAATCTTTAGTGACATTCGGACAGTTAAGACAAATCGATTGACGAATCATCAAAATCGGTCCACGCGTTTGGTCACTAGAGTGCCAGATAGGAACAAACATACATACATACTCCTTTGCGTTGCGCAGTCGGGTAAAAATATGTTAAGTGTTAGGTATTTAATTGCTATTAGAACTCGATATTCTAAATCAGCATACAAAAGTGTATCGCAAAATAATATTTGTATTCACGAATTTCGGAATCGCAGAAAGCGCAGTTTTAAAGCGTGAGTCAAAAGTTTGTAAAATTACAAGTGGATGTAGTCAAAATGGCAAAAACGGAACCCTTATAGTTTCGTCATGTCCGTCCATATGTCACAGGCATTTTACTCAAAAACTACAAAAGCTATATTTATAAAATTTGGAGTATGGGTGTCTTGTGTAAGCCGCTACTTAGTTTCAACTGTAGTGTATGCCTCTGTTATAGTTTCACCGTAACTTCGCTGTTTACAGCAATATTTCTTTCACACAAATAAACCTTACGTCCAAAAAATATTTAAAAAATTACAAAAATAAAACTTAATAAATACTTTCAACGAAAATTCTTTAGAACATGATAGGATATACCGTTTTTGAGTTAATGCCGAAAAACTGCGCTTCTCAGCAAAAGGACTTAAGTGCCGTGAAGGTACGCTCTTTTGCTATTGTACTTTTTATATCGTGTTTTTTTTATATTGTAGTGCATTTTTTATATGAATGGCCCGAATCCTACACTGAGCATGGCCCGACATGCTCTTGGCCGGTTTTTTCAATAAATATTTTTGGAAAGAGATTTCCGCTTGTATTACAAGTTACAACCTTTTACAAAACGAGCCCATGGACGCTTTAGCAGAATTAAAAATCTACTCAATATTTAAATTTGCTTGAAACTCATAATTATCTTTCAATTACGTATTCAAGAATTTATGACTTCTAGTTATCTATTGTAATCTAAATTAACACAGCTTTACATTGTAATGATGATCTTCATTTTATCAAAGATAAAAAAATAATCGCGCAAGCCTTATTTTATTATAAGGGGAATTTACCTTCCGTTGAGTACTAAGTACTCGTATAAGCATTCAATACCTAATTATTGAGTCAGATTATCAGGAACCTACATTATAAACATGTGATTTTTAGGGTTCCGTACCTATATCAAAAAGGAAAACTGATCCCTTTTATGTCTGTGGCACGGATAAACCGTTTTTTCTTAGAAACGGGTTGAGGTATCAAGTTGAAATTTATACTTCTGCCCGCGACTTCGTGTCCCTTGAATTCGTTTATCGTGGATAAGGGTACATTTCCGGGATAAAAAATAGCCCATGTCCTTCCCGGGACTCAAACTATCTGCATACCAAATTTCATCCAAATCGGTTCTGTGGTTTAAGCGTGAAGAGTTAACAGACAGACAGACAGACACACTTTCGCATTTATTATATTAGTTTGGATTTTGTATTGTATAACTGACGGTTTAATTATATTTCCCAAACTATACCAAAAATATTGGACCCTGTTTTGTGAGTAGCAACAAATAATCATTTTAGTTGTGTTGCATTGAAAGAAAGATAGAAAGAAAACATGTTTATTCAATGAAACAAAAATTACAAATAACAAAAACAATTGACGACGCTGAAAGGGGTCACCACTCAGCTTCATGCCACGGCAAGCCGTGACGCTGATTTTCGGTGGTGCCCTGTAACTTAAAACTAATTTATACCTACCTAGTTTATTATCTAAACTTAGACCCATTGATTATTTTAATAAAGGTTTTGGATTTTGAGATCCATTAGGTGCGTTGATATAGAATAATCTATACTATTATAAATTTATAAAAACGAAATGTCTGCACTTTGAAGATATTTTCAAAAAATGATTTTAACGGACTATTTGGAGGTCACTAAAACGATTTTTTTTATGTTTGTATATGTCGCTGCGGCTTTATCACGAAAAATCGGCTAAACAGATTTCAAAAATTATTGGTACACGGGTAGCCGGGTATCTCCAGATGGTTATAGGATACTTTTTACCCGACTACGCTGAAGAAAAAAAGAGGAGTTAGAACTTTTTCTTGGCCGTGAACGAAGTTGCGGGCGCCTTCTAGTCTTAGATAACAGTAAAATCTAGAATGATCTAGCTTGTTACTAAGTACTGACCTTTCCAATCACTCATGACTCCTTTCTACTGATATCTATAATTCAATCTTCACAGTAAGTATTAATACAATGAAGTGGGTATTAAATGGCAATACGAGGTCTCCCGATAACATAAGCATTGTCTGATGACTTTTACTTTCGCAAGGAAATTAGGGCAGATATTTGCGAGGTCAGACATATTGACATTGACATGTTTATCCAGTGTTTTTCCAATGTATACCAACAAGAGAAGTCTTAAAGAACCCGTCAATGGTAAGCCGAAACTTGACCTAGAAAGCATACACATATATACAGAGTGTCCCTAAAACCAACGCCAAAATGAAGAGATGAGATGATAAAACAGCTCATAAGCTATTATGTAAATTTGATGAAAAAAATAAAACCGACTCCAAAAAACTTAAAAAGTTAAAAATAACGCCATAATTCAGTTTCTTCAAATTACTTACAAGTAACCGTTTGTATATTCAATCTATACAGTATATACAATTAATCTTATTTTGGCGTCGGTGCCATATAAAGAATGTGTAAAATATTGAAAATTGACGATTTTAGTAAGTTATGACACGATGGTACTGACTCCAAAATAACATTAATTGTATATACTGTATAGATTGAATACACAAACGGTTACTTGTAAGTAATTTGAAGAAACTGAATTATGGCGTTATTTTTTACTTTTTAGTTTTTTTTAGAGTCGGTTTTATTTTTTTGTTTAAAAGTTTATTTATTTTACACTTTTTAGTTAATCGTTACTTAAAAGTGTATGTCGTGACGATTCGAACAAGCCCAAACACGGCTAGGATACATTATTTTATTACATAGATCTGGTGCCTACCTTCCGGCTCCATCATCAAATCAATTCGATGGTACCATTCTCATCAGGAACATTTTAATTTGTGACCATGAAGTTGCTTAGCTAAATTAATCAAGATATTTTGTCGCCACCCGTAAATCATTTATCATTGAGGAGTTCCGATGGCATTCTGTGGTCTTCTGCATCAGTTCCACTTCACCAATTTACACTTTCTGAATGCAAATGCTTAATATGTTTCTTATAATACCAAAATCGCTATATGTATGCCTACAATATTTGAGGAGTTCCTTCAATTCCTCATGGATTCCATCATCAGATCTTCACCAAAATTAAATGGGACCAACTAGAAAGTACCTTCTATAAAACCAAAAAAATAAATTGAAATCGGTAAAATAGTCTTTGAGTAATCGGTGAACATCCATAAAAAATAAAAAAATAAAAAAGCATTCCGTCGACTTGAAAACTCCTCCTTTTTTTGGAAGTCGGTTAAAAATACCCTTATCCGCGATAAACTAATTTAAGGCGGACGAAGTCGCGGGCAGAAGCTAGTACTATTATAAAGTTGTAAAAATGAGATGTTTGTACATTGAAGATATTAAAAGAAATGTTTGTATCGGACTATTTGGAGGTCACTGAATCGAAAAATATTTTTTTGGTTTTTTGTATCTGTCGTTGTTGATTCATCACGCCAAATCGGCTAAACCGATTTCAACTGTTTTTGTTACACGGGAAGCGTATCCACAGACGGTTACAGGATACCTATATTTTACTCGACTACACTGAGAAAAAAAGGGGTTGTGACTTTTTCTCCTCCGCGAACGAAGTTGCGGGCACTTTCTAGTACTTTTTAAACCTGAGAGTCAGTAACTCTTGCATCTGTTTGCAGGCACGATCCTCGCCACGTATATCGGCTTCGGCGCAGAGCCGGCGCACCTCGTGACTGCCAGTGTGATGTCGGCTCCTGCGGCCATCTGCTACGCCAAGCTGCTCATGCCTGAGACCAAACGGTCACTGACCACCGTGGACAACATACAGCCCATCATCAGGTACGTTCTAGAATGTTCCAGCATCTATATGCTATGCAGAAGTTGAAGAATTGATGAGTCTAATATCATGAATACACACACACACACACACACACACACACACACACACACACACACACACACACACACACACACACACACACACGCACACACACACACACACACACACACACACACACACACACACACACACACACACACACACACACACACACACACACACACACACACACACACACACACACACACACACACACACACACACACACACTGCTAATTAACTAGCTGTATCTACTTATTTAAATTAATATAAGTCTTATATTGTAACTTTCATATACTTAAATTGGGAAGGAACTGGCTCTCAAGTCACAGGGAAACCTTTTTTGAGAGTCAGGGTATTGTTAAAATGTATGTACCTTGAAGTTACAATAAATAATAATTATTATTATTATCTGTATGTCGCACCCGCTCACGGGACAATGGTGTCCCGGACCTTTGGGAGCCGTGCGCGGAGCCGAAGCCAACGCGTAGAGGCCCTTTCGACAATTTAATGAAATGTAAGGTGTACACCGCGCGGGTGCTGTTCCCGCCCATATCATGGGACACGCACAGATTATTATTATTATTATTATCAGATATGTACCGTAGATGAAATATTGAGCATACCGAGGAAAAAGTTCGATTTGGGTAAAATTGGTCCCTAATAATATTTTCTTCTGTTTCCGCGATTATTACTCATTGAAATAAAACAATTTACCGGATTATATCGCGTAAATTATCTCATTTTAGTTCTTCTTTCCATGGTCACGGGAGGACTGTGAAAAAAAAAAAAAAAAATCTCAGTCCTCCCGTGACCATGGAAAGCTGGAAAGCTTCCGAAACGTCGGAAACTAAAATGAGATAATATACGCGATGTAATCCGTTAAATTGTTTTATTTCAATTGGTCCCTAATATTTGTATTTATGTATTTAACTTATCCCCAGTGAGGACCAGTCAGTGCTGGCAGCAGCCACCCGCGGCGCGACCAACGGGATTGCGCTGATCCTCAATATAATAGCCAATATCGTGGCATTCGTGGCCTTCATCGCCTTTATCAACGGCATGCTGGGCTACTTCGGCGGGATGCTCGGTAACCCGGACCTCAATCTCGAGTGGATCCTGGGGAAGATCTTCATCCCGCTCTGCTATGTCATGGGTGAGTGGGTAGTGCAGCACTAGACATTGAAACCAGCTATCAAATACTGGACTCAGTGTACGTGAGGTTCGCCTTCAAACTGTTGGGTAACTGGATGGGGAAGACCCAGGATTGAGCTGGTTGGCATTTCATGTTTGAGGCTTTATGTTCGCTGCTAGCAGCGAACTACTCTAGGACGATGATAACCAGGGACGCAAGTTCCACCGGTGTCCATCTACTGATGGCTACGACCAATGGTATCGTGATGATCCTCAACATCATAGCTATCATCTTGTCTTCGTGACCTTCATCGCCTTCATCAACGGCATGCTGGGCTACTGCAGCGGGCTGTTCGGAAACCCAGACCTCAACCACGAGTGGATCCTGGGGAAGATCGTCATCCCGCTTTGCTATGTTATGGGTAAGTGGGTCTTCGTCGCTTTAGGATATTAAGTATTCTAAAACAGTGTCTCCACTTTTAATTAACTTTGTATCCAGCAGTGTCATTCGTTTTAGTGCAGATCAGACTCATATACTTGTATACTATATTGATACAAAGATCTAAGTAGAAAAGAAAAAAATATTGAGATACACTGCAGTCTAAGCCGGAATCGAACCAGCGCCTCTGTAGCGTCTGTGTTATTTGTGTTGGTTTATACTGCAGTAGATCGCGATTAATTTTTCTTTCTCCTTAGATCTTTGTATCTATACTGTATTAAAAATGTGATGTTTTCACATTAAAAATTATAAACAAACATTAGGTCAAGCTAGTCACATGCTAAAGACCGACTATTAGATGGCAGGGTCTTGGGAAGACCTCTTTCTAATGCAAAGCACCAATATGGGTTGATAACGCATTCATGTTTTCATTGCAGGAGTGCCATGGGAGGAGTGCGAGCTGGTGGGTGCCCTGGTGGGACTGAAGACCGTTGTGAACGAGTTCGTGGCCTACCAACGTATGGGGGAGATGAAACGGGACGGGCTGCTCTCTGTAAGTCCCACACTCACATACACAGTAACACATACGTAAATTACTTACACTTAGAATGTGCTGGTGAATACTACTGTTTAGTAATAATAATAATTGTAGAAGTAAGATAACAACTGTTAGTGCTACAACCATGTAAATCTCTATAACTATACTGCGACCTTCAACAAAAGAGCGTACTCACCTGAAAGGCCGGCAACGCACTTGTGACTCTAAAGTTGCAGGTGTCTATGGGCGGCGGTGATCGCTTACCATCAGGCGATCCGTCTGCTCGTTTGCCCCCTATAACATACCAAAAGACGACCTAGTTACAAGCTTAGTCTAGTTTGGAGTCTGATGGATATCTCACAAGTTTTGTATTCGGTTTTTGCCCAATTAATCATTGTATATTATTTTAAGTACTACTATAATGTTAATCTAACCGTAACCACCTGTTCTGTCAGGGAAATGGTGATGAAGTAATAGGGTACATGCATGATTTTTTCTTATCGCCTCTCTTAACTAAATATCAAAACACCGTAAAAACTATCTCAAAATGTAAAAATAAAATTAAATATGATACGCATAACATAGGCATTTTAAACTTCTAATTAGACAGAGAGGTCCTATATGCACTGTTACGTCACAGTGCACTCCGGCCATAAAAACTTCATATTAAATTCTATTTTGCAAGAAAGAGATAGCATGAAATGTTTGATGGCTTATGTCTTGGTTATTTTTATAGATATTCAAAAAATAATAATTTTGTCTGTTTTTTATATGAATGAGCTTTTAATAAAGCAAAAATAAAAATTCATGCATATTCCCTATTGATGATGTTATGAGGAAGATACTCTATATCGTACAGTCAACATCATTAATATCTGCCACAACAAAGCGCGCATAAATATCTGACACGACTCTATTTCTAGGGCTGTTAGGACGCGTCAGATATTTTCGCCCGTTTTGTTATAGTATTTATTGATTCTGGTGACTGTATTAACCTACCTTTCCAATGTCAATATAGAATATAATCAATCTGACCATGCGCAAAAATTGCAACTTTTGTGTATGGTCAGTAAAAGGGTACCTACTAATGTGTGACCCAAACCTAATTCGTTAAAATTGGGATTAAAAAACGATAAACTTTATACTTACAATTAATATTACTTGTTTTGTCGTTCCAGGCCCGCGGTGAATTGGTGGCGACATACGCGCTGTGCGGGTTCACGAACCCAGCGTCTGCGGGCATCATGATCGGCGCGCTCTCCGCGATGGCACCCAACCAACGCGAACCGCTGTCTAGCGTGAGTCAACACTCTAGCGTTTTTCATGAATGTACCTACGAATCGTTTCAGACTCGTGGAGGTAATATGGAACTGGACGATAGCTGTTATCCTGAACAGCAATAAATAAATAAATAGTACATTGTTTGACAAGGGGCTAAAATAAGCCATTATGACACGAAGTGATTATTTGGACGAGCTCACAAAGTGAGCGAGGATAAATAAGTCTGAGTGTCATAATGGCTTTTAGCGACGTGTTAAACACTCTGCTTTTCACTTCGACTGCGAGAAAATAAAAAAGATTTAACATTAAAATTGTATATTTCATGAAAAGAAAGCAATTCGGTCAGAAATTTTGGCCAATCTGATCAGGTTGGTTTGTTTCTTTTTAATTATTCGTAAGTAGTAGGCTTTCTTTTAAACCCTAGGGGCTCAATGTACTATTTTAGTCCATCATGGCCTCAACACTATAGCACGGTTACGTATGAGAAGTCTACCCCTGAGCACGAAAGCTATACAATCATCCGGAAAATCGGGAACTTAAATGATTTCTCATCACCTTGAACTTTTTTTTGTGATTGTGGCGCGGAAACTGAGAGCGAATATTCAATATTGTGTTGCCTTTGCAGGTGGCTGTGCGAGCATTTTTCGCGGGCTGTGGCATTTGCTTTATGACGGCGTGCTTTGCGAGTAAGTATACAAATTGGGTACAGAACGTAGAACCCTACCTTCGCACTGTTCCCCAGCCTCCCCATTCTAAAGTATTCTGTCGATTTTTTGATGATATCAGTGTTAGTGCTGTAAAAAGTCGTAAAGGTAGTCTCTCACAATTTCTTAATTTAAGAGACGATTAAATCCCATACTTGCTATGTGAAGTCTCCAATTAGCACTCGACCAACGTGGAAGCTACAGCAGCTGCTGATGTTAGTTGATGTTGATGTCAATTTAGCTTAATAGTTTCCTGGGTTGAAGGAATGGGTTCAAATCTCACTTGAGATAATATTATTATTTTTAGGGTTCCGTAGCCAAAATGGCAAAAACGGAATCCTTATAGTTTCGTCATGTCCGTCCGTATGTCACAGGCATTTTACTCAAAAACTACTACATGAAAAATTATGAAATTTGGAGGATACGTGTCTTGTATATACCGCTACTTAGTTTAATAGTTAACTAATAATAAAATACTATTTCTAAGGGGCAACTCCATACATGTACCCGAATCTGAAAAAAAAACATTTCGGCAAATAGCAAAGTGTAGCACATATTTCGACAGCTCTTTTAATATCATTTTGAGGTTCCTAAAAAAATGTTTAGCAAACGATTTAAAAATTGGTAAATTTTTGTCGCAGAGAATCGCACCCGGTACCTTTAGATTACCGGTCAACCAGCGAACGCAGTGAGCCTTGAATTTCTCCATCCGCTTTGACTGTACCTACTTTGCTTTTTGAAAAGATATTATTTACTTTAGCGCTACGAGAACATGTGTTACATATGATCACATTCCGATACACAGTGTAAAAAAGTGTATTACACAGTGTCAAATCAAACGAAGAGATCGCGCTGTTATGTGTATTAATGTGGGTAAATTAAATTTCCGTTGTGATATTTTAACAACTTTGTCTCTTATTTCAGGTTTGTTGATGCCTGAGCATTCTTTCGGAGGATAAGTGATAAGGAGTGTGAGATTTACTTAATTTATAGCTTTCCATGTAAATAAAATAAAGTTATCGTTTTTTTATGTGCGTCTTCAATTCCAACCAGTTTACCTAATCCAGTGTTTATTATCCTTTTTCTTGACGCCACCGGAAGTATTACGTAACCCTCTTTTTACCATCGCGTAGCAAGATTTGTTAGCTTCGAAATGGGAGAAAAACTTCGATTCGAAGCTGGCTACGAAACGGGAAACATTTAGTCCCATTCTTTAAATTTCAATTTTAAATATCTTTTTAAAACTGCTTGTAGTTAAGTGCGACTTATTTTATGACATCTTCATTATAAGGAAACTTGACGTTGTCAAGTGCTTGACATCTATACTATTATAAAATTGTAAAAATGAAATGTGTCGTTGTGGCTTCATCACGCTAAATCGGCTAAACGGATTTCACCAATTTTTGATACACGGGTAGCTGGGTATCTCCACATGGTTATAGGATACTTTTTACCCGACTATGCTAAAGAAAAAAAGAAGGGTTATGACTTTTTCTCCTCCGCGTACGAAGTTGCGGGCATCCTCTAGTTGTAACATATAATGAGGGAGGAAATCCTTTACACTATAATAACATTTTTCATTGAGTAGCTTGATTAATTCATTTTTAAATTTACTCTTCTTAGTTGCAGACGTTCTTGCGCAACATGCGCTTGAAGGAGGGTTATTGTTTTGTATGGGTATAATAATAAAAACATGTTGCTGTTTAAAAAATATAATATTCCAAAGGCACTGTAACATTGGACGAAACGTTAATACTGCCCGGAGCCTTGTGATGTCGCCGGCTACGTTTACAATAACATAACATATAACACTATGTATACATATACAAAACCAGCTCTCGATATCTCCACCATTAGATTAGAAAAAACCATTAAGTGAAACAACTAGATGAACATATAGCAACAAACATATACTTTAAGTTGCAGAAAGTTCCCAAAATGTTGGAAATTTCTTGTTTCACGAGAAATTAAATAGAGTTTTTGCCTCTCTCAATATTTAGAAATTATAGAGATATTTCCATGTGGAATGTTTCGCAACTTTAGAAAAGTCGGCACATTACAGGTTTAACGCTTAACTGAATCTGTTCCTGAGGTATTGGTATGTATAACGAGACAGGACCTCACCTTGCACGTCACTTGTCACCCCTCCCGTACCGCTCCCACCTCAGAAACAGATTATAACATTTTTTTATTATAAATTACATCCGTGGCAAGACTTTTTTGCCGACTGTATGCTTCTTTGAGCATCCATCAGTTGATATAAAGAGCCCAAACTCGGTAGGATGGCATTATTTTACTATAAATATCGTAGGACCGCCATCTCGAGTTTACGATAGGCGCTAGCGAGTATCTCGTATCGAGAGTCAGTGCACCTCTCTCGCACGCGCTGATAGTGCGAAAGAGACAGACCGTCATCGAGCGCTCGATACTCGCTCGTGCCGAACTCATGGTAGGCACACAGATCAGCTGGATGGTATCATAATATTGCATTGTCACCGAACTTACATAAGTATTTTTACTAATTTTAGAGCTCAATCGGAAACCGAATATGGGTCTTTTTAACTTGCAAGATTTGACCCAGACAAACATACATACATATTGCAAGTTAAATAAAAACTTTTAAAACAAATGCCTGCGTGGTGGACAAAAGAAGAAGTATGCAAAAGTCGAATCTCAGTATCGGTCCATCTCGTATGTCGGTGACATACGAGATGATCTTTAACACTAGAGACAGATTTCTAGAAAATTTCAACATGATTATGAAACTATTGTTTTACTTACTATAGAATTGGGAAAACACATGAGGGCAGAACATCTGTGTCAGGTACAAAAATGGAACATGTGCTAGTTTTGATTATACATATTATTATACATTATCTTGATTTTGGTTAAAAAAGACAATAAATAAAATATTAACTTAGTCTAACTGTCCATTGACAGTAATCTAGGTACTTTCTTAATTTAAAATACAAATAAAAGCTATTGGCATAGTACAAATAAACTATAATTCTAGATAAAAAAAACAAGACTATCCGGTAAACATATTTTATGAAGGTAACAAGATGTATTTTTTTTTTCATGGAAAAATACTATAATTGTATTGCTAGACAAAGAGATATTTTCCGATCAGTCTTGTTTCCTCACTAGGGCAGAAAATGGCTTAAATACGTTGGTCGTTCATTATCTTCGTGTTTAGTAAGACCAGCTTAGTAAAAATTATTTATAATTGACAGTTTTATGGACTTAACAAAGTATATTAGATATTAGAAACAACCAAAGTAAATAAGACTAATTAAATCGGAATGTGTTCTCAAAAATGCATAATGACATTTATAATAAACCAGTGCATAATATTTAAAAGAATACGATAATTTCGATTTAATACTTTATAAAATTGGAATGAGTGTATTTTTTTATTATGACAACAACTTTATGCTTTAAAATGATAAAAATTGACGTGAAACAAATAACTATATTAAATTATATTTATTGTGTTAGGGTAGTGTGACATTTATATAATATAAAATAGAAAAATATAGATAAAGTAACAATAGAGTTTTAAGTTTCAAAGTTGACGTCACTAACTAAAACTTAAAATTACAATATTTCAATCTGTAATCGACATTTAGTTATTTAAATATATGGTTCTATACACCATAAAATACTTGAAATCGTGAAATGCCTAAGCCAAGTTACTTATAAATTGACATTTCACATTTCAGTATATGCACATCTTCATTATTTACAGGCATATTGTTATCAAGTATAACAACAGATATATAAATCAGTATTATAAATGGATATAAACATGTATCTGTGTATAAACTGGAATGACATTTTTAAAGCCCCGATTAAGGAGTTTTATGTTAAGACAGACTTTTGAGACAACTCAAGTAATGTAAAAAACAGCCGCTTTGATTGCTGGCTTTTGAACTGTTAGATTTTTTTTAAATATAACTGGGGGCATACAGAGAAACAAAGTACAGATATGGGAAATTTCGGAAACTTGACTAATCCCGAAGTGTAAAACTACAAATTCTGTTATATTAACCTTTTATGTGTCTGTATTGGATTCGGCACAAACTTTTAGGCCATCTTTCTGCGTTTATTTTACAGATATGTGTTTAGGTCAATACGGCGAAAATGAGGCTTGAACTGCATTTTTTGATACGTAACATAATTGCATTACGTTTTCATGAAAATTCCGAAATATTATAAAGAACTTATCCAAGTTATCGAGAATGTTTTGAAACTTTTTCTTTTGTTTGCATCCTTTTTTATTTTCTTCACTTCATCTGAAAACTGTTTCCGCTAACCCTACGTATTTGGCTGTTTGTTGTTAAAACAATGTTAAGAATTTTTTTTTTGTAATGTGGAAGCTACATTTATCATTTAAAAAAAACAAAGCGGCATTTTAAACAAAATTCGAGACTAGACCTGTTAGCTCGATGGCATGCCTTAATATGCCGCAAGTATGGAGCTATAATTCGGCAAGATAACATATTTTTTCGGTATATTTCTGTTAAAATAATAATTCGAAGCAAATTGAAACCAAAAAAGGAAAAATACGTAGCAAGGCGCACTTTGACACATATTTTACATAAACACAAAACTGCGATTGGGAGCCATGAGCCTATAGGTATTTAGTGGCCCACTTTCGAGCGCCTAGTCACATATAGCCATTTTTGTTTTCATCGAAATATAGATTAATGCCGCGAATAGGTCTCAATTTCCAAAAAATATTTGATCTTTAATTTTACACATAATTTAATGCGTTTAAAAAGCTTACAATTATAATTGTTAGTATCTTCAGCGTCGATATTCACATTACTAAAATATATGTACGTTTACATATTGACACTTGATATTGAGGCTGACTATCAACGCTTACGAAAAAGAAAACGATACGTATTTTACATGTAAAATATTCCTATGTCTTATATAATTGCAAAGTTTGGCAAAAGGAGCATTGTTAGTGAATTTGATAGTTATTATGAAAATATACGTTTTACACATCAAATGTACACTTTTTACGGTATTTTGACTAGCGATGGGCAGCTTGTAATTACAAAGTGAAAGTTTCACTTAAATTTCAAGTGAGATGAGAAATTTGACATACATTTCTGATATGTTTCTAAGCTGTCAGTTACCCTAAGCCATTCCTATTAAAAAAAATTGTAAATTGCTTATTGACGTGAAACTTCCGTATTTAGACAGGTATTTACTTGGCAAATCAATCAAAGTAATTATAGCGGACAAATATCAGAAACTTAAGTGGAATTTAACATAGTTTCTGGATTCTTGTCGTGCAACTTGGACGGGGGACATGAATCGTTGTGGATCAACTCTTTTTTTTATATATAAAACCGTACCTTGTCTTTAACTTTTTATGATCTGATTAGGTTTTTCTGGGTTTCCCTAATCCTTGCAGCAAATGTTGGATCATATTGTATTTCTCCCAGCAAACATTCACTCTCATGTAACTGACATTTCGAAAGTGCTTGTAACTAGGCCTACTTGAATAAAGAATATTTTGATTTGATTTGATAAAACCTTGACGCTGGCAAAATTGTCCCAATGGACGGAAGCCATTACACATAAAAACTGAACAGAACAGCTTCTTTCAGAAATATTACAAATGTTTCACAAGTTAAAAAAAATATAACACGTTTCAGAATTACCCATCACTGATATTGACACAATTTTAACGTAAATAGTATAAATAGTTGGTCTTATAAAATTGCATAAATTAAGTATTAGAAAAACTCGAGTTCCGATGTAGTTTCTATTGTTAATAGAATCGTTCGTAATAATAATATGTAATGAAAAATCCTAAATCTGACCTTTCGAGTTTCAAATATTATTGCTGTTGACTCATCTGGTCCCTTTATGAACTCTATTGTAATAGTTTTTACATGTATCAAGGACCATTAAAACAAGACGACTGACCAGTTGCCATACTTTGGATCGTGTTCCGATCGCAAGATATTCTGGCAAAAACTAGATGGCGCTTTAAAACTAAACATTCAACGATGTTATAGTTGAATAAAGCAACATAGTATAGTAACAATTAGTTCGCAAATAGCTAATAATAAATAAATCGTAACATTTAAATACTGTGTCACGCTTTCAAAGTAGAATACTTATACTTAGATGGCGTTGTACATATCGGAGAACGGCTTCTTGTATGAAGATGGTCAGTCTTCTTGTTTTAATGGTCCGTGCATGTATGTAAAAGTTAACTTCACATAGGTAGTTGAATGTGTTTATTGCAGTATGTTATAGGATAAATCAGTTTACTTTGGGCACCGTAATATCCTAAAAAAAATCAAAGAAGCGCTTATAAATAAATACAAAACATGTGAGTGTAGACTATAACCATCGCGCGGGTTGGGGGTGGATCAACTTATTCTTGTACGATCAAGGAATTTAATTTGTGTACCCTTTCGTACCTTGTCATAGTGACATTTATATGGAATCTCTATCGACTTTCATATTGATTTTGACCGTGACAAGGTACGAAATGGTATATAAATTAAATTCCTTGACTGTACACTACCCCGTAAGTCAGGAGACTATTGTCTCCTGACTTGCGGGACAGAATTACTTAGAAAAATGCTACTGTATGCTAACACACTAACGAGAGGGGCCCAGGAAAAATTAACCAATTGGTGGATAGTGCAGTGCCCAAAGTATCTGTTTTTACCTAACATAATCAAACACAGGTGAGGTCAGGTGATCAAGGTTACTTAGTGCGGATAGGTTCCGGCTGGCGCGCGTTCGACATAGTTGGCGGGCAGCATGCCGGTGCGGCCGGTGCGGAGGACTTGCCCGGTCATCCAGCCCTCGTCGATGGCGGTCACGTTGGAGATGAAGTCGCCCTCGCGGAATGAGACTTCGTCGCTGTCGTTTGCTTCGTAGTCGTACATCGCGATGTATACTTTCTGCAATGGCAAATATTAACATGAGATAAATGTTTTTTTTTTATTTAAACTCTTTTTGCACAATACAAAAAAGTACAAATGGCGAAAATAATGTGTTAAGTGATAAAGGCTTTCTCTACCATTCAACCATTGGGCTAAATAGAGACATTATTGGTGCGGAATATCGATATCAACCTTGTACAAATTAATAAAATAAGGGTGGAATATTTACCGTAGAAGACTCTTTTGACTGGACTTCTTTTATTTAAAAACTGATCAGCGAGTATCAGCGAGCCTATTCAATCTTGCTTTGAAGACTAAAATTAGAAGTAAACTAACTAGAAAGCCTACTTCGTTCGCGGATGAGAAATTAATACTGAGTTCAGTAACGTATACTATCAGGATAATATAAATGGCTTCGAAAAAAATATGTTACAGCCGTGCCTCTTTATTTCCTTTTGCTCGACTTGGCGGGGGGACGGCAGTCCCTAGAAATACACATCTCTGAGAAATTGTATCCAATTGTACCTGGGACACGTCGGCCGAGTGCTTGGGTATGACGACCTGCATGTAGTTCTGGTCGGGTCCAGCGTAGGCGGCTCGCTCGGAGGCTAGCGGGTCGAGGTCAGCCACGCGGCCGATCTGCCGCGCGCTCTGCGCCGGGGCCGACTGCTGATGGGACCCTGGACATAATTGTCACTGTCAGATCTTTATTAAACTTTTCGATGAACCGTGTAATTTATCCTTCATTGAAACTCTAGCCCGACCGTTTAACAGCGTCCTAGCCAGTGATAAGAGAGGCGCGTTGGTTGGACGATCCTAGGGTTGGAATGCTCTTTAACCCCTTGGGCGCCCTACCCTAGCATCGCTTTTACTGCTGGCGGGGACTCAGTTATACGACCGGCGTATAAGCATGCAAAAATATCAAGCAAATTCATAGGTATGAATGCCAAAATTTAATTTCGTATTTTCAAAACAGTACGGGTTACATTTAGATTTACCATGGGGTTTCATGCATTTTCCAAGTGGATTACGTTATATTATCATGCCGAAATGTCCCTGTTAACTTTTGCTACTATAGAACAGGTTTCAAAATCACTAAATCAATGGCATTATAGCAGCTATATAGGGTATAAGTCACTCTGTTAGAGAGATTGTTAATCATTACATTTTAAATTTAAACCTTAGGTACTTTTTCCGATAACACAGCAAAAATAGTAGTGACATCGGATCTACCTTTGCATTTGAAATTACTAAAATTGAACACTGAATGTGAGTAATAATGGACCTCAACATTTAATTACACAAACCAGACATGTGCTCAAGTAACTGTGAGAGTGAGGTCCATCACACACAGAAACTACTCTATTATAATAACTAATAGGACATGTAACAAAATACTGGTTACCATTCCACATAGTTTAGGACATAGAAACTACATTCACAATAGTTAATCATCTAAATAGGAAACCTATTCAATAATAAAAATGATGCGGGTTACGAGACAATACTTTGTCTTCAAACTTGGAAGCGTTACGTCATAAAACTACGAGTCCTGCACCGTTACAAAAGCATAACCCAGCAAAGCAAAACACAAACCTCTCTTGCCATCACTGGTACTGTTATATATGAGCGTCGCGGACGCCCGCTGCGTGTTCGGCGGTGCCCTGGGCCCATCTACCAGTGGATCATAATCCTGGATCCTACCGATCTTCTGCTGGCTGCCAACCCCGTAGTTCGCAGCCGGCTGCTGGTACTGTCCGTACGCGAACTGATTCTGCTGATATTCTTCATACTTCGGCTGATAATCCTCGTATTTCCTTTCTTGATACTGGACTGGGGTTTGCCTGTATTGATTCTGGTTCTGATAATTCTGGGCCTGATAGTTTTGGGGCGGGTGTTGGTTCTGGTGGTAAGACTGGTTCTGGTTTTGATAGGATTGGTTCTGGTTCTGGTTCTGGTTTTGGTAGGCTGGCGGCGGTTGGTAGACTTGGGGCGCCTTCTGCGGCGGTGGCGGGACGGGCAGCATTTCGTTTGCATAGTTTTCGAGTTGTTGGTGGTAGTTGTCGGTAGCCACGTCTACATTTAAAGCGGTGGTCGGATTAGAGACACGTGATGGCCATCTTCATGTTTGGTTAGTTATAAAGTGATTTTTCAGAGCAGCATTCGACAATTCAAGATCGAAGAAGTCGGTCTCGAATGCCGTACTGTATTTAGCGGTAAACAATAAACAATAGGGACTGATTTTTCAATGCCCAGTTTCATATTCTCTGTTATTCTTAGCTCTTTCTTTTCTTTGTTTAAAGAAAGAACAGAGCTAAGTTTAACTAATAAAAACAATACTGACGTGTGAACAATCAGGCCTAAATAAAAACAGAAGATGGCGTTAGGAATGTTATTTGCGTCAGTTTTAATCATACATTATTCGTTTCATATATTCTCACTGAAATTAAGATATCGGATATATATTTAGAGAGCATAGAATTAAGACCTTGACTGTTTAAGGCTGGATTCAACCAAAATAACATAGAATTTTGATTTCAGGAAAAAACCATATTGCGACGTTGCCAGTTAAGCGGGTATAAACGCTATTGATATCCAGCCGGACAGTGGATCGAAATTGCATTTCGAGGTACATAGAGATCAACTTTATCTTTTCGCGTTATTTTTAATCCTAACAAAAAGTGTTCTATGTAATTTTTTTTAAACCTTATAGTTTGTGCAGAAACAATATTTATTGTTATATTTTTTTCGTTTCATACAAGATCGTACTGAACTAAAGTTCTTCTGCGTTATGTTTAAAATAATATGAAAATATAAAGTTGGTCCCTATGTCCCTCAAAATGCAATCACTCTCGATCTACTGCGAGTCGTTATGCCAGACTTCGAATCTCGATTTTAACGTTTCCAGTGTTTAATTTTCACTACTCATTCCGACCGTTTTCAGCCATGGCGACCACTTCGCTCCTAATCGGTCGACTGCTGGTGCACCCGAAGATGGCTTATGCAGCCGATTTTCGCAGCATAAATGTTTGCGGTTACCTATTTCTATTTAAAATAAACAATTGGGGGTTACACTTCAAAATGAAAGAGAATGGCTTTGATTACTTTCGGCCAGAAAACAATTCCTACTATAAATTGTCGAACTCGTTTCAAGTTCAGCGATATATCCGATTATTAACAATAAGTTTGTAAATAAAATGACGCAATTAACATTCGTATTGTTGATGAAACATTCGCACACATCCCGCAAACAAAAACAAACAAATATTGTGCTACGGACAATGATCAGTGTAAACACGGATTTGTCGAGTTATGAAATAATTATGTAATGAATCATGCTACAGTATAGAAGAAATCGAGAATCTTACATATTAGAATTGTTAGATCATATTTCCTAGCACCTTTTCCCTAATTTATGTCAAGTTTTTATTTAACTTTGCATGTATGTTTACAAATCTTGTAAGGAACATTTGATCAACACGTAACATCAATGAAAATGCAATAATATGGCACTATGGAGCTGGTCGGATTTTGCAGTCGGAAGGTGGACATACGAACTCTGTAATTCAATAATTATTTCCATCACTTTTATTCACTCCTACCAATTAGACACATGTAATTTGTAAAGTTTTGGGTTTATACAGACAGAAATAACACAACGGAAAACAAATTTAAAGTCATCATTACGAGCAGTTTCCTCTATACTGTATTGATTGTAAATTATCCTTATGAATTGAATGTGATATCTGACTACAATTTATTAATGTTTACAAAGGATAGTTTCGAGTATTAAGTAGTTCCTTGTCCTGCTATGGCCATACCGGTTAGTCCAGTTAGTCAGTGCGGGGATGATTTGACAGTGGACAACCATTGATGACCTATGGAGCCGAGACGTGGCCTCTTAAGGAGTCACCTCTTAAAGAGTTACTCAGCGAGCTATGGAAAGGGCTATGCTCGGGATCTCTCTACGAGATCGAATCGGAAAGGAAGGTCGTAGACGAACCAGGGTCACCGACATAGCAAGCTGAAGTGGCAATGGGCAGGGCAGATAGTTCGAAGAACCGATGGCCGTTGGGGCAGAAAGGTTTTCGAATGGAGACCGCGTACAGGCAGCGTGGTAAGGCCGCAAGATGGTCGGACGACCTGGTTAGGGTTGCGGGGACTCGCTGGATGCGGGTCGACTCTATCCGGCCTATGTGGAAATCTATTGAGGAGGCCTGTGTCCAGCAGTGGACGTCCTATGGCTGAAGTGATGATGATGAACTATTGTAGGGCCAAAATCAACTGAGCGTTAGAGTCATAAACTCTAAGTTGGACCACTCGCTTGCACTTGCTGTTTCTTTTAAAGCGCGAGCGAGAAGCCAAACTTAATGTTTATGAATACGACTCTAACTTTCAGTTGTTGACTTTGGCCCTGGTATAGTAGGTATGAAATCATTCCCGCACTGAAAATACCGGGATATGGCTAAGAATTCCAGGAAAGTTGTATTCCTCTTCAACCAAAATTATACGAATAAATCAACGATTATCTACTTCTTTCTTTTAAGTATAAACATAAATAAAATGAACCAGATTGGAGATGGTCGTATTAGGTAGTCAAAGATTTACGAGTAGTTAAGTAAATGAAATTTCCGAACCCACAAGGATACATTTTCAACTAAGCTAAAGAAACTATTACCCGAGCCATCGAATTTTTAAACCGGTTGCTTCATACGCCTCATGTGCTAAAAATAATAATGAAAAAACCAAACGTTCATCTCTGACTACCTTGTTCCGGCTATGCACTCGCCGAATCCGGACTCGACGAGTGTAGTACAGCTTTACACAAACTGTCACCATGCCCGCACCCGTCTTTTTCTCCACTCACCGACTAGTTCTCCATTCTCATTTATCTGCCGCTGCTTCTCCATTTGAGCCTTCTTCTCCAGGTCTCCGTGATACGCTACGTTGCTAATGATTTTCGTGTTGGCCTTGATTCGTAGAGTTTCGGGATCATCTGCTACCTGGAATCACGGAAAACGGAATTATTATTTACGAGATTAAGCATCTATCCATCCATCCTACATAGGGTTATGTAGTATGTAATTTAAGGCCGCTCAGCTAGCTATGGAGGGGGGGAAAATTACAAAATCATTGTAAAACCTGTCGTCATATATAGATCGGAATGTTGGGCCGCAAAGGTGACGGATGAAAGTAGATTGCATGTTACGGAGATGAGAATGTTGAGATGGATGAGTGACGTGACGAGAATGGATCGGATAAGGCATTAATATATAAGAGGAAGCCTGAAAGTAGCACCCGTAGTCGATAAGCTAAAAGCAAATCGCCTACGGTGGTATGGACATGTTATGCGGAGGGATGCGAGTCATGTGACAAGAAGCGTATTAGACATGCATGTGAAGGGATGTAAGGGGAAGGGTAGGCCAAGGAAAAGGTGGATGGATTGCGTTAGAGACGACATGAACAGGAAGGATGTGAGTGAAGAGATGACGGGTGATAGAGAGGTAAGGAAGAAAAAAACATGCCGCGCCGGCCCCAAGTAAATCGGATAAGGACAAGCGAATGATCAGCGAGCTATGGACAGAGCTATATATTCGGAATTTTCCTGAAGGATCGTCTCCAAAATAAGGCGAAAAAAACAGATAACCAAAGTAATATCCGTGGGACTCCACACGATCGTCGTAAAGTGGCCTGATAATGATATACGTACAACGACGCAGCTGTTGTTCATGATGAACATGGTGACGATGCTACTGCTGATGGTGTTGGTGATGTTGACGAAGCAAACGTAGGCGCTGATAATAACAATGATGACGATATCTGACTGCGTGAAGTTGCCCTCGCTCTTCTCAAAGTCTGCTTGGAACTTGACGTTACTCTGCATCTTGTTTATTTTAATTGCATTTATTCATATCATTTGATGTTACATTTTCCGCTATCCACTTGAGCTCCGGAGGTCTCCACCATCGTCGTGCACTAGCCTGATGATGATTCTGATACATATGATGACGCTGCTGCTGCTGGCATCGATGATGGACATGAAGACAATGTTGATGGTGTTTGAGATGTAGACGAAGCAAACGAAGACGCTGATAATAACTACGAAGACGATATTTACCTGTGTGAACTTATCCTCGCTCTTCTACTTGACGTTGCTCTGCCGCTTGATTCATTTATTCATAGCACCATGGTTACAGATTGATGTTACATTTTCCGCTATCTACTTGAGCTCCGGAGGTCTCCGTTCAAGACTGACAATGATAATGATTCTGATTTGTATCACGACGCTGCTGCTGCTGGTGATGATACTACTGCTGATGTTGGTGATGTTGAAGAAGTAAACAAAGACGCTGAGACAGACAACGAAAACGATATTTACCTGTGAGAAGTTGCCCTTGCTCTTCTCGAAATCTGCGTGTATGTATATTGTGTGTATATATATTGGTGTATATGTTTATTTGTATTTTATATATTTATTTATGAGTATCTAATATCTTTAAATGTATCTGAACTGTCCCTTTCTCTTTTTTTCTTTCTGGCGATAATCTATGTTTTGTCTCATCTTCTTGTGCACACTAACTTACTCATTGGTTGTTTACTTTGCGCCATCTCTACTACCTTAAGAATGTCTGGAAGAGCTTTTTAGCGATAAGACCGCCTGTTGTTTACCATATTTCATACTGTTTTAGATTTAAGTGTCTGATGTTATTTTCTTTTGGTGTGCAATACAGAGTATTGTATTGTATTGTATTGTACTTATAAAAAAATATTACGGGACAATTTTACACAAATCGAACTAGTCCCATGGTAAGCTCAATAAGGCTTGTGTTATGGGTACTAGACGACGATATATTTAATAGATATATTACTTATATACATAGAAAACATCCAAGACTCAGGAACAAATTGACTTTCAGGAACAACTTGACGTTGCTCTGCAGCTTATTTCATTTTATTTATTTACTACACCATGGTAACAGATTGATGTAACATTTTCCGCTATCCGCTTGAGCTCCGGAGGTCTCCACTATCGTCGTGCGCTGGCCTGATGATGATTCTGATTCGCATGATGACGCTGCTGCTGCTGGTGACGATGATTAACATGGTGACGATGCTACTGCCGACGTTGATGGTGTTGGTGATGTTGATGAAGCAAACGAAGACGCTGATAATAACAATGATAACGATATTTACCTGCGTGAACTTGTCCTCGCTCTCGAAGTCTGCGTGGTACTTGACGTTACTCTGCAGCTTATTTCATTTTATTTATTTACTACACCATGGTTACAGATTGATGTAATATTTTCCGCTATCCACTTGAGCTCCGGAGGTCTCCGTCCATGAGCATCGTCATGCACTGGCCTAATAAAGATTCTGATTTGTACGACCACGCTGGTGCTGCTGGCGATCATACTGCTGATGTTGATAGTAATGGTGTTGGTGATGTTGATGACGCAAACGAAGACGCTGAGGATGACAACGAAGACGATCTATACCTGTGTGAGCTTGCCCTTGCTCCTCTCGAAGTCTGCGTGGTACTTCACGTTGCTCTGCAGCTTAGTATTCTCAGCTATCCGCTTGAGCTCTGGAGTCTACGCCATCGTCCATCACCATCGTCATGCACTGGCCTGATAACTATTCTGATTTGTATGACGACGCTGTTGCTGTTGGTGATGATACTGCTGATGTTGATAGTAATGATGTTGGTGATGTTGATGACGCAAACGAAGACGCTGAGAATGACAACGATGACGGTCTTTACCTGTGTGAACTTGCCCTTGCTCCTCTCGAAGTCTGCGTGGTACTTGACGTTGCTCTGCAGCTTAGTGTTCTCTGCTATCCGTTTGAGCTCTGGAGTCTCCGCCATCGTCGTGTGCTTCGCTTTCGGCACGTGTCTGGAATGGTGTAAGCGCTGTGTTATATAAAAGACAGTGGCACACTTCATATCCACCCGGATATGAAGTGTGCGCGCGGCGTAGCACGATGACCCTGACGCGCATACACTTCCTACTCGCCCCCGATGTCTTTCCCCCCGTCGCCGGCAGACCATGGGAGTATCACTTGTCAGGCTATAATGCCGGTAGCACACCTCCGCCGCGAAACGTCAAACCCAAGGAAGTTCCGCTTTAGTTTCGTGCGCTCTGTGTGGCGTTTCGCGGTTTCGCGGCGGAGGTGTGCTACCGGCATATGACAAACGTGACGTGACAAACCTTTCTCAACAAACCATTGCAATTGTGTCTTCGTCACGTACGTATGAAGTCATACACCGATTTGGACGTGACGAATCGTCCGACTGGCCGTGGTTTTTTGTCCATGACGGTCGAGATCGCGAGTAAAAGTGTGGAAAATCGCTTAGCTTTCATTTCTTAGGGACCACAAGAAGCGTGCAATGACGGTGGTGAAAAAGTTTATTTACATTCATTTTATAAAAGAAAAACGTACTGGCGTAAAAATTGCATCGAACGAGAACCAATCCAATTTCTGGAGTTTTTATTTATAATTGTGATTTCCGCAACTTAATAATTCATTTTTTCCAGTCTTTTTATTTATTTTTCTTCAACTGTTGGACATCCCTGTCGTATTAAGTTATGTACACATATAGGTAGTGTTATTAAAATTAAATAAACAAATAATTAAATTTCTAGGTATACTCATCACATCACACAAATATTGGGCCTTACCTGGATTTGAACCCAGAACCGCCAGGTTCGCAGGCAGGGCATGACCAGTTATCGGCACCGACAGTGCAACACTAGGTCAATTTATGCGTTTATTAAATACTATCTTCTGCCCGCGACTTCGTCCGCCTTAAATTCGTTTATCGCGGATAAGGGTATTTTTCCGGGATAAAAAGTAGCCTATGTCCTCCCCGGGACTCATACTATCTCCATACCATATTTCATCCAAATTGGTTCAGCGGTTTAAGCGTGAAGAGGTAACAGACAGACAGAGAGACAGACAGACACACTTTCGCATTTATAATATTAGTATGGATTTAAACGTCTATTTATAAAAATATAAGTAACACTCGAAGAAAATATTTTTTCAAAAAGATCGGGAGAGTAAAAACCATGTCCATATTAAGATTTCGACTCCAAATCCCACGGTGTTACACCATCCGTGTCGATCACTATACACTACCACTGGGCTAAACCGGTCAAAAAAGTTATATCTGTTTTTTTTTTGCAAATCAAAAATGTCATCCAGACAGTACAGTATACTGCGCTAACATTTGTGCCCGTATAATGATCTCCCAATCATTAGGACGATTGTCCCATTTAGCGCAAATGGCTCCGCGTCCGGGTAGCAAACTCTGGGCACTCTGACGCATGCTGTGTCCACGCGCATGTCCATCCGAAATGATCACTGCGGGCCAATCTTCAGCGTTTTTACATCGTTTATCGAAAGCCTGTCCCGAGACTCAGTTTAGTTGGATCCAAGGACTATTAAAACAAGAGGACTGTCACTTGCGATACTTTAGTTGGTGCCCCGATCGCAAGGAGATATTCTGGCAAAAACTAGATGGAGCTTCAAATCAAAATATGCTTTATTCAAGTAGGCCTAGGTACAAGCACTTTCGAATTGTCGATCACATTGAGAGAAGTCTTTGCTGGGAGACATACAATATGATCCAACATTTGTTGCAAGGTTTAGGGAAAACCCAGAAAAACCTAATAAGATCATTTAACTTAAGTATAATATTATTGATAAAATCATCATTTTAAAAATTAAAATTAATAAGATAAATCCCAAAAGGATTGTCAATAAAAAAAAATCTAGAATGTGTCTAGAATAAAATTTCTAAATGTCAGAGTATATCAAAACAATTAATATGCGTGTACCAATTAACTATTACAATATTGTCTTAATTATACTTGAAAAAAAAAAACTAGAACATTTAACGGTGTTATAATTTTACAAAGAAAAATAGTTCAGTAAAAATTCGTTCGTAAACAGCCAATAATAAATAAATCGTAACATTTAAATGACGTGACACGCTTGCAAAGTTGAATAATTGTAAATAATAATTCTTATGCATAGATGGCGTTGTACGTATCGGGGATTGGCTATTTGTATGGAGATTGTCAGTCCTCTTGTTTTAATGGTCCTAGGTTAGATCGAAGTTGTCAAGACTTATCCTTTCGTTGTGGTGATCATGATGAAACTAATGACGACTGAATCGAGTTGCCCTATTTAACATATTTTAATGAAACGGGGAGGGACCAGATGTTTTCCCCTCTTCCCACTTTAAACTAAATGAAGAAAGCTATTATAGTGATATTGTGAAGGATTTCCTCTATCAAGATATGTTACAATATTATCTAAGATATTTGCATGCTCGAATCCATACTAATATTATAAATGCGAAAGTGTGTCTATCTGTCTGTCTGTTACCTCTTCACGCTTAAACCGCTGAACCGATTTGGATGAAATTTGGTATTGAGATAGTTTGAGTCCCGGGGAAGGACATAGGCTACTTTTTATTCCGGAAAAATACCCTTATCCGCGATAAACGAATTTAAGGCGGACGAAGTCGCGGGCAGATGCTAGTATAAGTAACAGTAAGCTACCTGCAAGGTGTTTCTTACATTTATATGTCGACCGGTTTGGCTCAGCGTGAGTAACGTTGCCTGCGAAACTGAAGGTCCTGAATATTTGTGTGATGAGCATAAATATTTGTTCCTGTATTGGATTGTTTTATATGTATATAAGTAAATATATCTATTGAATATGTCATCTAGTACTCATAACACAAGCCTTATTGAGCTTACTATGGGACTAGTTCGACATGTGTAAAATAGTCCTGTAATATACATTATTTATTTATTTATTTTACATTTTGATGGCGTCGCTTGATCATTAGAGTTTTAAGATAAAGATAACTCTCCCGTTGGTTGCGAATGTTCAGCACGTCCGGGTTGAACTCTGGCGCATACATTGCTGTCCATATTCATGCGCATGTCATTGCGCAAGCTTATTGACGGTCACTTTCGTTTTTATTGTACCGGCATTGTTACGTGCCGGCTATGTGACGACATTCATTCGGATTAATTTTGTACCAGCTGTATGCACGATGGGTTTTTAAGTAGACATAAACAAACTTTCATTGCTATTCGGTTTAGATATAGGCCAGCTCACGTAGTGTAGTTTTTTTATTAGGTAGCAGTGGCGTGGCGTCCATGTAAGCCGATTCCCATCGGGTTCCCCAAGGAAAGCCTTATAACCACCTTTTTCTTTAAATATGAGTAAATGAATACGCTTCGGCTCCCCTTGTAATTTTCCTGACGCCACGCCTCTTTTAGGAAGGTAGTAAGGAAGTTAAAAAAAACAGCTTCTACTCCTCATATATTTCCGCTGACTACTTCAATGAATCATGAAAAGCGTGAAACTAAATTATCCAAGTATGTTAACTATTTGTGACTAACTGACAAACATATAGTAGGTATTTTAAACCTAAATGACGCGACGGCATTTCCGTAAAACTGAAATAAATATAATAAAGTGCGCGATTTTTTTAGAACCTGACTTTGAATTTGGTAACTCTGGCTATATAGGTCTCCTGTCCAGTAATTAGATTCAGTGGGGCATCAGGCAGCGCAAACCCACAAACGGGAATGCCAAATTGAGTGTCAGTAACACTGGACCTGTTGCAAATTCTCTATCGCCAAATACGTAAACCATTACGTAATCGCTAGCAAACTGACTACTATTTCACACCTTATAGTGCTCAAATGGGGGTTTAATGAGTGTAATGTCGGCGCAAATTACCATTTGACTTTGAATAATTAAACTTCCTCCTGTTACGTGATTGGTAAAACAAATGACAGATAATTAGAGGAAATTATTGTGTTTAAATTGTGACTCCCATTAGTAAATTCGACGTCATATGTACCACACAGTTTTTCAACCCTTTCCATTGCAAAATTATAAAAATTCGTCAGAGGAGAAAATAAATGACAAGCCTCTTTTTTTCTTGAGCGTAATCGGATAAAAATTATCCTGTCAGTATATATACTGTGGTATAGGCAAGTAAAGAAATGAAAAACCCATTCACATACTCGATCCGCCAATTTCCAGGGTCATGCCCACTTTCGTCTAAATACCAGGGAAATTAGCTCAAAAACTCAAAGAAATCGGTAAATCAGTCTTACAAATTATGGTTGAATAAAATCTGTTTCCAATCGGTATATATTGGATCCTACACCGACTACAAATGAATGTCTTCGCGGTCGTTTTGAAGCGAAGTATAAATCTTTTTTTTTATGTTATCGGTGAAGACGGGTCTCCTGATGGCAAGCGATCACCTTCGGCCATAGACACCTGCAACACCAGAGGGGTCACAAGTGCATTGCCAGCCTTTCAGGTGGAAGTATGCTCTTTTCTTGAAGGTCGCATCAGTCCGGAAATACTCCCGGTGACAATTTATTCCACAGTTTAGTCAAGAGAGGGAGGAAATTTCTAGCAAAACGCACAGTTGTGGACTGCCAACCATCTAAGTGGTGAGGATTGAAATATTGTCGCGTAGGACGATGGCGGAAAACTAAATATTAACGATAACGATGTTATAATTATTAGTACCATCAGTTTGTATTCCATAATATTTCTTTAAGACAATATTAAAAACAAAGGTAATTTTTGCAGTCTGAAAATTCAAATTTGAAATAAATATATATTTTTTATTACGACATAATTATAAAATAACGTTTTTCTCTGATTTGCGCTGTTAGATATTGCTTCTTGTCAAATTTTATGATTCTAGGTCAACAGGAAGTACCATGTAGGTTTTGATTTAAGTAGTGCCGAATATTAAAATTTCCTTATATTTTGGCACAAAAATGGTCATATAGTTTGACTGCGTTAACTTAGAAGTTTGTTTTTTTTACATGTTTAAGCGACGACAGAGCTTAGACTTCGACATTAGTTTCAACTTGATGTGTCTACACTTTCCAGGGAATAAGGGTCTTGAGATACAGACGGACCAAAACAACAAAAAGTAACCAAAGGTTTTCTGGAAGGGATCGCTGTTTAGCGATAAGACCGCCTGTTGTTTACCTCTCCTTGAATGTATTGTTTTAAGTACTTTATCTTGTGAGGTGTGCAATAAATGGTAATGTTATTGTATTGTACTGTATTGTGATCCTGTAAGGGTGCCGATTTTTTTCCTTTTGAGGTGCGGAACCTCAAAAATCTGTACAGTCGATACTTACGACTCGCAGTACGGCAGTTTGCCGTATCCTTTGTATGTCTTCATGTTCAACGTCATCCCGCATTCTTGGCATTTGAAACAGCCTTTGTGCCACGCCTGTCAACAAAGAAGCATAATGTAAGAAATTGAAACTGTTATTACAATTATTATACTAGATTTTTCTACGGTCCCTGGCATTTTTCTAATTCTAAGTTGGTTGAACAACGGCTTACGATGCTACCGTCCCAGCTTCGAATCCCGGCAAGGGCAATTAACACGAATATTTGTATCGGGGTCTTGGATGTTTCTTTTATCTATTTAAGTAAGGTTAGGTGGGGTAAGGGAAACATAATTTATTTCGTGGGGAAAGAGAATCTATGCAATTGGCCCAACTCTATTTCCATTGACACATATGTCAGTTTTCAGTAACACATTTACAATGTTTCTCTTACCCCGGTGTTTCTATTACCCCGACTGGCCTTATTATTTTTATGTATATACTAGAAGGTGCCCAACTTCGTTTGCGGAGGTGGAAAAAGCCATAACCCTCTTTTTTTGCTTCAGCGTAGTCGGGGTAAAAAGTATGCTATAATCATCCGTGAATACCCAGCTACCCGTGTACTACAAAAGAGTTGAAATCCGTTTAGCGGATTTGGCGTGGTGAAGCCACAACGACACATACAATCATACATACAACAAATATATATATATATATATGTTTCCATTCAGTGGCCTCCAAATACTTCGTTAGAATCTTTTTTTTTTTATATCTTCAATGTACAGACATTTAATTTTTAAAACTTTATAATAGTAATTATCATTAGCGTGGCGTCCATTTAAGCCGATACCCACCGGGTTTCCCAAGGCTTATAACCACCTTTTTCTTTAAATATGAGTAAATGAATACGCTTCGGCTATACGCTGCGTAAGCGTTGAAGACATTGGCAGTTCCCTAACCTAACGTACCCACGATCTAGCTTGGGATTGGGTCGATTTGTGACTAGTGTGACTGTCTTCTGACATGTATATATGTCTTGTTCTTGCCCCTAGTGTTCTGTCTTCAGTAATTAAGTCGCATGCCGAAGCGATTAGCGCACGATGAGCGCATAGTCACGTTATATGACGCAGCCTGAAACTATTTCACAAATATTTGCTTTATAAACAATATATAATTTTTTTAACAACTTCCTTGTGATACAATTAGCGAAGTTAGAAAAATTAAGTAGATACAGTTTGTATAGAAGTTCATAAATAGGCTGGTGTCCTAAAAAAATATAATTAGTCCGTCAGATTAGCAGAAAATATTGGACACGTTTTTTTTTGTCAATTTAACAAAAAAATATGAAGATATAGCCCGTTAAAGTTCCCCGTGACGTCACGCCGTGCGACCGTTTTTCGCACGGCGTGACGTCATGCGCTCCCACTGCCAAACTTTGACGCGCTTTATCTTTGTCTTTTTTTGTTTGGTTGACAAAAGAAAAAAATACGTGTCCAATATTTTTTGATAATCTCACTGACGAAATATTTAGAATAATATTTCTTTTACCCAGGACACTACCCTATTGTTATATTTGAATGTACTCGTATATGACCATCAGGGTATATAGTCGAGTTCCGTAATACTAATCCAGTCGAAATGTCCAAAAAAGTGAGGGTGTAAAGTATTGGGGCGACTTTGATGGAACTTCTTTTTTTTTTTTCAATGTAATGAGTGGCAAACGGGCAGACGAGCCATCTGATGGAAAGTAGTCATCGTTCCCCATGGATATGTGCAACACCGGAGAAATCTCCCTTACTTTGCCAACCTTTGAGTGCCCTGTTAACTCGCTTCTTGAAGAATCCCATGTTGTAACTTTGGGTAGTTCCCATTTGTTCTATGGAACATGACGTTTCCCTTTTTTTCCATAGACCATATGGGAACTACTCGAAAAGCTACGAGTATTATGTAGTTTTATGGAAAGAATAGGAATAAAATGTGTCGTTTTGTACGATGACGTCATGTTCCATAGAACCAGAGATGGGCAAAATTTATTCGAATGACGAATAACGAATAAAAATAACAAAATCATTCGAGAATAACGAATAAAATCTACGAGTCATTATTCGTCGTAAAATTATTCGCGAATAATTCATTCGACGAATAAATCATTCGCGAATAAAATGTACCACGAATAAAATATTCGAATGATTACTAACTATTTACCTGTTTTTTACTTCGCCGTGTTTTCTTTTCAGGTGACTAATGTAATTTGATGTGGAATTTAGAAGTCCTTTTATTTTATAAATTTTAGGTGAACACTTTACACAAGTCATGATAACACTTTCGGTTTCAGAATCAATTTTGAAAAAACACCATCTAGTATAGTCAAGGTTGATTTTGTTTGATCTGCTGGTAAAACATCACATCACACAAATTATCGTCGTCTGCATTAACTTCACTCATTTTCATAAAAAAATGTAAACAGCGGTAAGTAACGTGGTATATATATAGCGACTGACTTAGACGAAAGTAAACGAAAGACTAATTGCTTAGAAATAATAAACAATAAGAGTTGCTGATAAGAAACTTAAGTTACTTGATTTTCTCGCTCTTTTATATATCCATCTCTTTCGAATTAACTACCTGCGATAAAATCACCATCCTTCGACCCCCTACACGCACGAGTTGCTTTTAAGTAGTTAATTTATTTCTTCTAAATTATAATTTGTGATTTATTTGTTATTTTATAATAACACGATATATTGGCATCACGCCGCATAGTCAAGAGACGATGAAGCAGTCTTAAAAAATGTTACAGTGTTAAAACAGGAGAAATTACACAATAAAATAATCGGAATGGTGGAGACGAACCTGGAATGCTCGAAAACAATTTCTTAATTCGGATCGGATTCGGAAAGCTAGACTAGCATACGTGTACTAGAAGTAAAACAAAGGGTTACTCTTAGAACAAGAGCTAAGTCATGATGACTCAGTTTTTTGCTGAAACTGATTGCAGTATGTAGACCGTGAAGAAGAAATAAAAGCTATTTTCAATAAGTTCAATACACCATTACCTTCTCAAGCGTCTCTAGCTAGAGCGTGTAATCAAATATACCAAATCTCCTTAAATCAAAAAGACCAGAATGTTTAACTTTCTTCAAACAAGTTGTTCTGAAAATGAATTCTAACTTAATTTATGTATTTATTTGTCTTTTTTTTTCGCTGTTATATTATCAGCACTGACAAATAAACGAGCCTCTCTAAGCATAAATGAGTCTCTCACTCAAGTCTATTGTTTTAAACAATTAGCTTTAAGGTGATATTGTGGTACCTATAAAGAATGTGGAAATCCCACACAAATAAAAGATGTCGTCATAAGACCCTCCCGCACAAAGAATCAAGCTTCACCCCGCTGAAGGAACACTACCAATCATCAAATGATGGTAACGAGAAATTGCCGTCGTTTTCTCTTACTGCAATACAATTGCCATCCATTGACCCTTAACACGCTCGAGGTGTTTATAAATATAAAATCATACGGTTTCCCAAAATTTTATTCGTGATTTATTCGAATAAAATAACGAATAAATCATTCGTTATTCGAAATTGCACGCGAATAATTTATTCGCGAATAAAATTACGTCGAATAATTTTTTATTCGAATAAAAAATTATTCGAATAAACTCCAACTCTGCATAGAACAAATGGGAACAATACCGAACTGTAACAGGTTGTTTGGGTATTGTAGCGGTTGTAAATCACATTGATAGTATAACAACCTCATTTCGTGACCTCCAAATAGTCCGTTACAAAATTTTTTTAGAAAATAACTTCTCTTACATTTCATTTTTACAATTTTATAATAGTACAGATCATACAGATGTCTGTATGTGTCTCAGTGGCTTCATCACGCCAAGTCGGCTAAACAGATTTCAATTATTTTTGGTACACATGTAGCTGGGTATCCACAGATGGTTATAGCATACTTTTATCCGATTACGCTGAAGAAAAAAGGGGGGTTATGATATGACTCATAGCACTCCAGCTTCAAATAAAGCTATCGGAACTATACGTAAAACTTTATTTACAAACTAGAAGGCGCCCGCAACTTCGTTCGCGGCGGAGAAAAACTCATATCCCCTCTTTTCTTATTTAGCATAGTCGGGTAAAAAGTATCCTATAATCATCTGGAGATACCCAGCTACCCGTGTACCAAAAATATTTGAAATCCGTTTAGTCGATTTAGCGTGATGAACCCACAAAGACACATACAAACATTTCATTTTTACAATTTTATAATAGTATAGAAGTTAACTTAACGTGTATATGGTTGAATTGCCTCGAAACTGGATATGTTTAAAGAATTTTAAAGTCAAAGTTTAAAGAACTTGACTCCAAGCCATAGTTGTAAAAAATATATTGATAGAAAGCCAAATATAGAAAACTCATAGATCATAGATATTAAACTTGGTCAAGATCGAATCGTTGATGAATGATCGAGGTGTATAACTGGCTCGTCAGAGTTTACAGCAAGAACCACTGTTTTGTCTGTGAAAATATAATAAACTAGCTTCTGTCCGCGACTTTCTCCGCCTTAAATTCGTTTATTGCGGCTAAGGGTATTTTTCCGGGATAAAAAGTAGCCTTGTCTTTCCCTGGGACTAAAACTATATCTATATTAAATTTCATCCAAATCTGTTCAGGCGGTTTAAGCGTAAAGAGGTACTCGTAGCAGCCAGACAGACAGACAGACACACTTTTGCATTTATAATATTAGTATGGATAGAAGGTGCCTGCAACTTTGTTTGCGGGGAAGAAATAGTCATAACCCCTCTTTTTTATCTTCAACGTACTAGGGTAAAAAATATCCTATACCTAACCATCTTTGGATATTCAGCTACCCGTGTACCAAAAATAGTTGTAATCTGTTTGGCCATTATGGCGTGTGGAAGCCACAACGACACATACAAACTTATTAAAAATATATTTTTAAACATACCTAAAAGAAAGTCGGTTCAAAATAATAACTTTGCTAAGAAAACCAATGGACGACGAAAGGTAATAAACCCGACGTCATTGTTCACGTTTCTTATCTAACCATTAGTTAAATCTGGTTATCTTCGCAATGGCCGCTGGATAACCGTAACTGTTGTAGGCCCGGTGACACTGCTTTCAGTTAAAACACTTTAAAGTGAATTAAGTGTCCTTTTGAGCTCCAAAGCCGACCAATCACGTCATCTAAAATTCGGGCCACTGACGCCAGCAATTATAGTTCAAACTTCAAATATTTTCTTCTCTGTCGGTCGTGGTCACATCGGTGGTACAGGCAGATACAGCTCTCCGCAAGATCTGCCGCCATTTCTCTCTGGTGACAGACTATCTGTCGGAGTTAGATACGCGATTTCCTACTGTGGATTTAATTTGGTCTTCGGACCGCGCGATCTGATTCCCTCCAACTTTCCTTATACGACCAGCCGCTCTATGCAGTCGTTATCCCACCTAGAGACATGCGCGAAGTACTGCAGTATGCGCGACTGCACTACATACTACACATTTATCAAATACTACAGCTCTCCGCGCGATCTCCCGCCATCTCTCCCTGGTGGCAGACTATCTGGCGCAGTCAGATACGTGACTACCCATTGTCGATTTAATTTGGTCCTCGGACCGCGCGATCTGGTTCCCTTTTCCTTTCCTTGTACGCCTTCCCGCATCCCGCCTATAGAGACATGTGCGAAGTATTGCAGTATGCGCGACTGCACATTTATCAAATACTCCGAACACTTATAATATCGATGCTCTGCAATCACTATTATATTTTCAAAGTTACATTTTATTTTATTGCTCTGACGTCTTTGTTCGTCGTATTACTTTGCCGTTTGGCACTTAAAAGGTTAAGAAGTTATTAGATCACCAACTGATGCCATTGTATCGTGATTGGTGGATTTACAGAAATGTATTTTCGAGAAAGCATCCAAATCTTTCGTTGATTGTTATGAAGTCTGGTAACATTGTATTTTTCGGAGAGTGATATATAATTTCAGCCAAGAAGTGCGTCCATTTTTTGGTTGGGGTGGCTAGTTGCGCCACCTACAAAAAGTATCTTAAACTTTCTGATAAACTGGAATATGATAGTTAACATTACCTGGCGGCACAGTTAGCGTTTCTTATCTTATCTAACCATTAGTTAAATCTGGCTATCTTAGCAATGGCCGCTGAATAACCGTAACTGTTATCGGGCCGGTGACACTGCTCGAAGTTAACACTTTCATTGTCAAGTCGCTGCCAAAAGAAGCATTAATATTAATTAATAATATCATAAGACTTTTTGGTCTATCCCTTTCTATGCAATACATTGGGAGGAAGACACACAAAAAATGAAAAATGTAGAATTCTAAAAGCCTCCAGAAAATGTAGAGATTTTTTTTTGCCATTTAAGAAACCTTAAATTAGCATATGCTATTAAGTCATTTTCATCTAAATATTTTCAATATACAGACATTCATTTATCCTATTTCATATTTTATATTCTCTACCCTACAACACTTCAAACGCCAGATAAACAATAGAAATTAACCTAAAATACATATAATGGTGCCGAAAAAACCTGTAATTCCATTTTTACATACTTCTACATGTGACGGCAAAAAAGTGTGAAACTTATAAGTTGGACCTTTTCTAGTCCAGTGCGAATAGGAATTCTCTAGGTGAGTATAGCGCCGCGTAGGATGGCCGACTAGGTAGATGGATGACCTCGTGAGGGTTGCGGGGAGTCGGTGAATGCGAGCTAAAAACAAATAGACCTGTAAAATTCCCGAAAAATCAAGGACTTTTACGAAAAATTAAGATAATTTTTGTAAATTATATTTTTTTCCATTTAAAATTAATTAAAATTATGTGATTCTACAACATGTTTTGTAAATTTCATTGCTTTTTCGGGAATTTCACAGATTTATATTGTATGTTCACTGTATTACATAATTTTTAACAGTGTATTTTCAGCGGTGGACGTCCGTGGCTGATAGATAAGCAAGCATGTTTCATCTTTGGCTTTATCGGCAATTTACATCATTTTTGTATCAAGACAGCATCGTAAACGTATCCAAGCCAACTTAAGCACTGTACCACCGGCCTTGCGACCTTAAGCCACCATCTGTTAACCGGGCCACCGTGCATTTACCGCACGGAATAAATAACTAAATCAACCAATACGAAAACGCCTTAACTGCTTATGAAAGCCATACTTTCTTACTACACTGTGTTTCTAATACTGAACTGCTTGGAAAAGCTATTGATAGAGAAACACCGAAAGCAATATGAAATTCATATATCCTTAGGATCTTTTGGTTTTGGGTGATGTTGAAGACATTTTCAAAGTTAATGACGCATTTACTGTGATTGCGGGCAGTTATCGATGGTAGTTAGGTTGACAATCTTCTGATTTAGATATGAATCTAGTTGTTAGCGTGTTTTTTATGTGTGTAGTAGCAGTAGCTTTCCCTAAACGGGCCCTTTTCTCTAAATTTGTTGGAGGGACTACTGAAATCAAGGCCTTCCTGACGTGTAAGGAACTTTACCCATTTGTCAGGAATACGGCCAGAATACGTCGATTGTTGGAGTACGTCGTTGTATTTTTTTCACCCATTTACACACGCATACACCCATACATACACGCACATACGGAGTGAGCAGATTTTCTCGTTTTCACTTTTTACTTAACTTAGTTAGTACGTACCTACCACATAAATTTAATCTTAAATAATAACCTGGATTCCATAGTTATACCGATGTTCTGGCTCCACTATAAGCTTTATGTATTAATTCGAAGCTCTGTTATTGATGTTTTGTAATGCTGTTGATGTTCTAAATTATAAAAAAAACTCTTTCATTGTTCTACTGATACAAATTATTTGGAAAAAGGATAATACTTATGGTGCGACTGTGTCTGTCTGATTTTTTGTTATAGGGAGCAAACGAGCAGACGCATCGCCTGATGGTAAGCGACCCCGTCGCCAATAGACACTACGTAGGGTGGAATTCTTAAATTTCGCAATCCAACGCCTTCAACTCATCGCTAAAATAATAATAATAATAATAATAATAATTCATTTATTCATAAGACAACACAGGTCCACAATAACGTTAAAAGAAAATTTCATTAAATTAATTAAACTAGATTAGTAGAATGCATTATTTTGTACACGAATCTGCATGCAGTGACTCATGTATGAGCAATCAAATCTGCCCGCGATCAAGGACAAGATGCTGTTGGGACTGGCACGCACTCTGCAGAGCAAGGACGCGCACCGCGTGCTCAGAGTGGCAAAGAAGCAGGCGGTGCGCGCCTCCGCGAACATGCCTGATGCCTGAATATAACTGGACACGTGAAGTAGCGGTCCATGTTCCAGATCACAGGTCAAAATATAATGGTCCGTCAAGCAGGTTGTCAAAACTGACTTAAGAAAACGAAGCCAAGAGCCTAAACGAACCCAAACGAAAACTAATAGTTTATATACGGCCCCCTATTGCCTAACGCGTTTGACGCTCGCGGAATCAGAATCAAGTGTCATGATTTGTATGGGCTATGACTATGACAGTTGATTCGGATACCAATTGTCAAAATTTCGTTAGGCAATAACCCCCCGGGTTTAGGGGTCATATTTGACGACAGGTTTAGCTCAGTGGGAGTAACGTTGCCTGCGAAGCTAAAGGTCCTGGGTCAATATCCCGGCAAGGGCAAATATTTGTGTGATGAGCATAAATATTTGTTCTTGAGTCTTGGATGTTTTCTATGTATATAAGTAAATTTATCTATCTATATGGACTAGTTCGATTCGTGTAAAAATTGTCCTGTAATATTAATTTATTTATTATTATTTATTTATATGCAACTGCAATACTAGAGGAGTCACAAGTGCATTGCCGGCCTTGTGAATTGTGAGATTTCACATGTCGAGAAGGACTCTGCTTCTTCGACATGAGTAACCGCTATTGTAATCTAAGTATGTCTGAACATTGCACCGTTCGTGTGCTCAATACGGCACGTCATCGTGTATCTGCAGGACGTAACATGTTTTTTCTCAGGCGCCGCGAGTGATGAGGTCAAGCTCAAAGTTATAAACCAACTATACAGATCTAATATTGTAGCTAGTAGTTTCTGAGAAGCTAACGATTGTAAATAGGTCAATTTAAGAGGAAATCCCACTTCCTTTAGTCATGTATGATGTCATACTCGTTCATACATGAGGTTCATGGCACGTAACTGGGTGAGGGACGTTGCACTTTAAAAATAAACTATGGAGTCACTTTAGGCATACCTAAGTGCATGTTAAATGCGTTTCAGCCACCCGTTTCCGTAAATAATACTTATTTAATCTAATATGGCATTCCGCAAATTAATGCCTGAATATACTTACAAAGTAATTCAGGCGTGCTCACATGCGCATATTTTCATGCAGTTTCCAAAAAAAACTAACCACTTTGGCGCAACAACCCAAAATGAGTTTTTGCCTCCAACACAAGAGCACGCCATCTTGCCCGATCCTGCGCCACTTCCCACCAGCTATAGTTAACTCTCATCTCACGCAGATCCCCCTTTGCCATATCCTACCAGCGATACTTGGGGCGACCAATCGAACGCCGCACTGGTCTACCAAAGTATGCTCTCTTGACTTTTCGATCGTCCCCCATTCTCTCGACGTGGCAAATCCAGCGAAGACGATGAGCTTTGTTTTCGCCAATGATGTTAGGTTCGGCCACTAGTTCCGCGATCTTCGTGTTCTTGCGGATCCTCCAGCTTCCATCTTCTCTTATTGTAGGTCCCAGGATCTTTCTGAACACCTTTCTCTCCACAACTAACAATCTTTGCGCCTCCCTAAGGATCAGCGTCCAAGCCTTCCATACATTAATATAGGTCTGATGACGGTCATCCGTCATCAAAAAATAATAATACGCATGTAAATACAACAAACCACTACCAGACAGTATAATCCTCGATACGTGTTTCGCCTCTCTACGAGGCATCATCACGAGATGCAGGAGATGTTGACGGTCCGGCGTCCACCAGAGAAGTGAGACTCCGTTTTCGACATCTCACTGCGCATGCGAGCACAATTTATTGTCACAACTAACCAAGACACTATTTCGCGGGAAAGCAGCAGAACTGTAATCCATTAATCTAAGATACACGATTATTCTGTTTAAAAATATCTTCGCTAGACTGTATTACGAGGGCTGCTATTTATATATCCGGAAACCGGGATTACAATCTTCTTAAATAGCATATTTGACCGCCATGGTAAAATTTGAACTTTTTTAAGTATATAAGGTATATTTTTTCTTCCTTATTAACGCTCGTGTTTTGTTTTTGACGGGTTTTAAATGTCATCTCGCAGCAAGAATGGAACTCACTCGTGAAAATATTCGTGCTATGATTTATTATGATTTTCGGCGTGGTTTAACGCAACAACAGTGCATAGATCAACTAACTTCAACTTTTGGTGATGAAGCCCCATCTAAAACTACTGTGTATCACTGGTTTAGTGAGTTCAATCGTGGACGTAGTATGCTTACGGACGAAGTTAAGGCAGGTCGCCCGAAATCGGTCGTTGTACAACAAAATATCGAGGCTGTGCGAAAACTTATAATGGACGACCGACATGTTACGTGCCGCGAGATAGAGGCGACTCTGGGTATTTCTATGACCAGCATTAATAGCATATTACATAATTATTTGGCTGTAAAAAAAATTTGTTCGCGTTGGATACCCCACAACTTAACAAATGAGCAAAAACATGCTCGCGTCGAATGGTGCAATAAAATGTTAAAAAAATATAACCGTGGTGACTCAAAAGCCGTTTATAACATCTATACAGGTGACGAATCCTGGATCTATGCATACGATCCCGAAACGAAGCAACAATCAACGGTATGGGTGTTTCAAAATGAGCCGAACCCTACGAAAGTTACTCGTGCAAAAAGTACATTGAAACAAATGGTGGCCTGCTTCTTCGGTATTAATGGCCATGTAGCTACAGTGCCACTAGAAAACCGTAGAACGGTTAATTCAGAGTGGTACACGACCATTTGCTTACCGGAAGTATTTGAACAAATTCGTAAAACTAACCAGCGACGAAGAATCATTCTTCATCATGACAATGCCAGCTGTCATACGTCACGCGAAACAACTCTATTTTTGGAGGGTCAAAATGTGGAATTAACGGGTCATCCGCCGTACAGCCCTGACTTGGCACCCAACGATTTTTATTTATTTCCAAATATAAAGAATAAATTACGCGGTCAACGATTTTCGACCGCTGAAGATGCTGTCGACGCATTCAAACAACACGTTATGGAGGTACCTCAGGCGGAGTGGCAGAAGTGCTTTAAAAATTGGTTCACGCGAATGCAAAAGTGCATAGATCATCAAGGGGAATACTTTGAAAAACAATAAAACTATTTTCAGCCGTGTACGTTTGTTTGTTTTTTTGTTTCCGGATATATAAGTAGCAACCCTCGTACCCATGAATAGAGTAGAGAGAAGATATTTTTAAATTGAACTAATCGTGCATGTCTTGCGTCGTAGATGACTGTACAAATTACAAATAGCGTTTATTTGGGTCTATAGATTCTATATTGGAATCCATAATATCTTTTGACCTATTTGTATATTATATTCCATAATCATCTTTTGCCATAACGACGTTTGAACTAATGTAAATGCCATAATATTTTTTACCCTAGTATTGAATATCCTAATGCTTATTTGCGCTATTGTCGTAAGTACTAATGATCATGTGTCCTAACCTAATAGTTACATATCCTAAATATTGGTTACCATAATCATCTATATACTAACATTATTTGTCATACTATATATGTGTCATAATAGTATATTATCCTTAAGGTTCATTTATCATTATATCCAGCCTATATTATTTTATACTGTACTGTAAAAGGCGCAAAATAAAGGTAATAATAATAATTGTTATGTTATGAATCACGAACGAGACCCAGTTCGTTTCTGTAGGAGTTGCAGTTCTAAATAACCTTCCCTACTTTTCTGGTAGCAGTTCGTTTTGTGTAGGGGTCGCAGTTCTAACCTAACCTACTTTTCTGGTAGCAGTTCGTTTTGTGTATACTACAAATTTTCTGGTAGCTGTTGTTTTGTGTAGGGGTCGCAGTTTTAACCTAACATACTTTTCTGGTAGCAGTTCGTTTTGTGTATACTACAAATTTTCTGGTAGCTGTTGTTTTGTATAGGGGTCGCAGTTCTAACCTAACCTACTTTTCTGGTAGCAGTTCGTTTTGTATATACTACAAATTTTCTGGTAGCTGTTGTTTTGTATAGGGGTCGCAGTTCTAACCTAACATACTTTTCTGGTAGCAGTTCGTTTTGTGTATACTACAAATTTTCTGGTAGCTGTTTTGTATAGGGGTCGCAGTTCTAACCTAACATACTTTTCTGGTAGCAGTTCGTTTTGTGTATACTACAAATTTTCTGGTAGCTGTTGTTTTGTATAGGGGTCGCAGTTCTAACCTAACATACTTTTCTGGTAGCAGTTCGTTTTGTGTATACTACAAATTTTCTGGTAGCTGTTGTTTTGTATAGGGGTCGCCGTTCTAACCTAACATACTTTTCTGGTAGCAGTTCGTTTTGTGTATACTACAAATTTTCTGGTAGCTGTTGTTTTGTATAGGGGTCGCAGTTCTAACCTAACATACTTTTCTGGTAGCAGTTCGTTTTGTGAATACTACAAATTTTCTGGTAGCTGTTGTTTCGTATAGGGGTCGCAGTTCTAACCTAACATACTTTTCTGGTAGCAGTTCGTTTTGTGTATACTACAAATTTTCTGGTAGTTGTTGTTTTGTGTAGGGGTCGCAGTTCTAACCTAACATACTTTTCTGGTAGCAGTTCGTTTTGTGTATACTACAAATTTTCTGGTAGCTGTTGTTTTGTATAGGGGTCGCAGTTCTAACCTAACATACTTTTCTGGTAGCAGTTCGTTTTGTGTATACTACAAGTTTTCTGGTAGCTGTTGTTTCGTATAGGGGTCGCAGTTCTAACCTAACATACTTTTCTGGTAGCAGTTCGTTTTGTGTATACTACAAATTTTCTGGTAGTTGTTGTTTTGTGTAGGGGTCGCAGTTCTAACCTAACCTACTTTTCTAGTAGCAGTTCCTTTCTGTTAGGGACGCAGTTCTAACCTAAGCTGCTTAACTGTTAGTTTTTGTTGGGAGACGCAGTTCCAACCTAGTTATTATGGAATATACAAATAGGACAAAATATATTATAAAACGCACCCGTATCGGACATAGCTGACGGATTATGCTGAGCGTTTATTAATATACACAAACCATTCGGAGTCACACTACCTTTCGTAGGTATGTTAGCAAAGAAACTGGGTCGGTTCATGAGATACAGCCTGATGACAGACAGACAAACTTACAGAAAGACGGACAGCAGAGTCTCAGTAAGAGTCGCGTTTTACTCTTTGGGTGCGGAACTCTAAAAACACCCACACACTGACAATTTGCCGTATAAACTGACCAGAGATTTTTCGATTACTTTCGCAGAGGGGAATGTATTCGAATGGTATTTATAATGGTGACTAGAAGGTGCCTTCGTTCGCGGAGGAGAACAAGTCATAACCCCTCTTTTTTCGTTAGAGTAGTTGGGTAAAAAGTATATTATTACCATCTGGGGATACCCAGCTACCCTTGTGCCACAAATAGTTGAAATCCGTTTAGCCGATTTGGCGTGATGAAGACACAACAACAGATACGAACATACAAAAAATCCAAAAACATTTTTTTTTTCAATTCAGTGCCCTCCAAATAGCTCGTTACAATATTTGTTTCTTTAAAGTATGGGTCAGACATTGCATTTTTAGGGTTCCGTAGCCAAAATGGCAAAAACGTCCGCCCGTCCGTCCGTATGTCACAGGCATTTTACTCAAAAACTATAAATGCAATGTCTGACCCATACTTTAAAGAAACAAATATTGATGAAATTTGGAACATAGGTGTCTTTGTATGCCGCTACTTAGGTTGATCTTTAAATAAAAAAATATACATTTCTTAGGGGGCACTTCATAAATGTAACCGAAACTGAAAAACCAAAAAAATCAGCAAATATCAATATGTGGCACATCATTCGACTGATCTTCTAAAAACACTGAGTTTTCTGAAAAATAAATGATTTAGTGAATATTTTCGGAAATATTCGCTCCGAAAGTAGCAAATATTGTGTCGTCCCCCCCCACCTCTCTCTATTTTCTAAACGGTATGTTGAAAGGATGAAAAAAATTACAAATATAAAGCTTTATAAATGCTTCCAACAAAAATTGTTTTCAACATGATCGGACATACCGTTTTTAAGTTATTGCCAAAAAACTGCGCTTCTCAGCAAAAGGACGTAAGTGCCGGGGAGATACGCTTTTTTGTTAGTGTTTTTTTTTTTTTCATATCCAATTTTTTTCATCTGTAGTGCATTTTTTTATATAAACGGCTGCGGAACCCTACATTGAGCATGGCCCGACATTCTCTTGGCCGGTTTTTTACAACTTTATAACAGTATAGAAATGCTCTAAGAACGGGCGGCATGCACATTTGTACAAAGTCCGTACAATACTCATTATTACATAAAACATATTTAGTATTAGTATATAAAACAAATAATCATCTCTTCCTAATCCCTAAACTGTTTGTTGTCCTAATTAAAAATATAAAGAAAAAAGTTTAGAAAACAACTTAAACCCAAAAATTACGCAGAATAGATTGAGTTCTTTTCTGCGAAGGCTATCACGAAATTGTACCTATTGTGTCGTACGAACCTCTTGCTCTCCTATTAAATATTGTTTGAGTGAGAGAGACAGCACGATACGAACTTTGAATCACTAATTTGATCAGATATCTTTCTTACAAATTATACACAGTATATGTATTTGCATGGAGATTGCCCGAAATTGAGCCGTTTCATTCAAATGATGTTAAAGTAAAAAACGTAAATTGAACTGTTTTGACGAGATCCGGTTCTACGAATCGAGTTTTTTTATAAATCTGTTCACCATTGTAATTTTGATACAATTATTGCTTCCGTATTCCCGATAGAAACCTATAATCAGGGTGAGTATTCGGTAAATAATATTTTAATGTACCTTTAGGGCCAGTTTCTCCGTGACCTGTTACTTATTAACAGCTGATTACTTGTAGTATTGTAGTATTAAAAACCCGTTAGACAACCTTACTCGGTCTCCCGTATACTTAACATACAAAATACAAATACATTTATTTAACCAACATAATATAGGTACAGAGAGGTACGGTACGGCTAAATTCTATAATACACAATTAAATTCAATTTTTATATAACCTGAACTAGGGTTCGTGTTTCAGGTAAAAGGAAAACCTAATATTACATTATTTACTTTAAATTAAATATACATTTATATTATAATAAAACTAACGATTTTATATCATCCAGTAGTTATTGTTATTTTGCGTTTTTATAGGTTAGAAGACGCTTATTTTGAACACTATAGAATTTTACAAAAAGGGTGGATCTACGAGGTGGAACAAACGAGGTTGCGGAGCAAAGAATATTATGCTATTATTATCGTGTTAATATTATAATTTATAATCGTGAAAGTGTGCGACGATGTGTGTATCTTTGTTACTCAATAACGCGTGAAGAAACGGATTTAGATAAGCCCATGGTTTAAAACATGAGTGTCCTTCGGAATCCCTAATGTCGTTTGTCATAGTGCATTTTTTTCAGAAACCGTAAATTTTCAGGGTTTTTTTAAAGATCATCGTATACATTAGGTAAGGTTTGTTTTATGACAATCCTGAAAAGTTTACTGTATCTTAAATAATTCGCTATGACAAACGATACGAAACGGGCGAAGCCGCGGGTAAATGCTAGTTATACTAGAACAGTATTTCTCAAAGTGGGCGATAACGCCCCCTTGCGGGCGCTGGAGGCTTAGAGGGGGGCGGTAAGGGGCCCAGAAAAAAAAGGGGTGTTGTACTGGTTTAGGGGGGGGGGGGGATTTGTAATTTCATCGACTTAATATTTTAAGTCTTTAAAATTCAAACTGTTAGTTTATACTTCTATCCTTTTTGATTGTATAAATAAAAACTAAACATTTTTAATACTAGTAACTTTTCGGCGGCTTCGTCCGTGCATATACCTAGATAGATAGAGATTTGATTGTTTCGGGATAAAAAGTAGCCTATATCACTCTCCGGCCTTTCTTCTATGCCTATCCCAAAAATCAGGTCAATTAGTCGCTCCGTTTCGAAATTAAAAAAGAGACGCAAACAAACAAATAAAAAACACACGTTTTTTGCATTTATAATATTAGTAAAGATAAGTTCCAATGATAGTCCGCGAGCACCAGGCTAATATAGCACACTATAATTCAATTAATTTAAAGTTACAGTGGTTTTTAAGTAAAACAAAATAGGCGGCGCTGAAAAACAATTTATTTTTGAAGTGGGCAGTAGACAAAACAAGTTTGAGAACCTCTGTACTAGAAGGTGCCCGCAACTAACCCATCGTGTTATTCTTCAGCGTAGTCGGTTAAAAAGTATCCTATAAGCATTTGTGAATATGAATACCCAGCTATCTGAGTACCAAAAATAGTTGAAATCCGTTTAGCTGTTTTCAGTGTCCTTTCACTGTCCCTTCCAGCTGTCCCAGTGTTCAAATAGTCCGTTACAATGGTTTTTTTGAAAATATCTTCAATGTACAGACATTTCATTGTTACAACTGTATAATAGTCTAGACTAATTACTTTGGTTTACTTGGCAATTAAGTTAGTCTAAGTGCAAGTCGGGTTTAGCAACAAAAATCCGCGTCGTGTGAATTTTTTACAATGACCAAACTACGGCCTTGCCTTGTGAAATTAATTGCATTTGAGTAATAGTTAAGTCGGCCATTGATGACTTTGGACTAGGCGTTAATTAGTTAGCAGTTTAAAAGATAGTGATACCGGCTCAAGAGATATGAAATGGTTACAGCTATAGCATTCACAATATGTGCGTCCGCGTCGAACGCAGCGCTAACGGACTAAGGGGCTACTCCATAATCCGAAAAACGAGGTTCGTATGGCGCCATCCCACTCACAAATACAGCATAACATGAGAGCGAGAGGAACAGCACGCTACGAACTTCGAATTTCGAGTTTCGGAGTAACCTACTATAAAATGACCTCTAGACACGTATAAACTATTTGTTTTCATAGGTCTCGCACTTGACTTTGTTTTCTTAAGTCAGTTTTGACAACCTGCTTGACGGACCAATATATTTTGAGCTGTGATCTGGAACATGTACCATTACTTCACGTATCCAGATATATTAGTGACGAACTTAAGGCCGGCAACGCATTTGTGACTCCTCTGGTGTTGCAGGCCGGCGGTGATCACTTACCATCAGGCGATCCGTCTGCTTATTTAAAAGTTTCTCTGAAATACACCGGTACCCTAGCATTTGCACTTCACGACCTTTGACCTTTAACCCTGCTGCCCTTAGCTGGAAACCGAGCGATTTCCTTACCGTTTCGGTGTGCGTTGGAGCGGGTAAGCTGCGTCTGCGCACCGGAACGATAGAGGCACCATGATTACAAATCATGCTGAGACAATTCTCTTGTAATAAAACAGATAGTAACAGATAATTTTTCATGCAAACTATTTATTGTGATTACTAAAGTGCATTAAACTCTTTTGATCGCGATATTGCCACGTATGTTTCCAAGCGTCGTGTCGCTATTGACAGACATTCACAGCTACCACTCACTAAAATCATCCTTTTGTGAAAAAAAATAATCATAACCATTTTATTAAAAGGAATCATTTTCATAGAGAAGCGAAGTTATTCAAGTATCATGTATGAAAATCAACAAAACAAAATTTTAAAAAAAATATTTTTTTCTTGTGTTTCACTTGGGTTCATATAACCAAGGACCATTAAAACAAGAGGACCGACCATCTCCATACAAAAAGCCGTTCCCCGATATGTACAACGCCATCTATGTATAAGAATATTTTTTTTACAATTATTCAACTTTGCAAGCGTGACACAGTTATTGGACAAACGATACATTAGGACAAACGACGTAAGGGATTCCGAAGGAGACTGAACATACATAAGTAAGTTCTTTATTTGCATTAAATATGGTTAAACAGCAGATCTTCTCAAAACAATTAAATTTATCACACATTTAGCTCTATTATAGCATGCAAAGCTTTCGTCTTAATCTCACAGCTCATTATAGATACAAATATGGCAAGTTAAATAAAAGCTTATAAAAAGTCATCATCGTTTCATATGTTTAGGAGCTACGATGACACAGACAGACACAGATACACACGTCAAACTAATAACCACCCTTTTTTCGTTGGGGATTAAAAATAGGTGTCCACTGGTCACCGTTGCGTAAGAAAACTTATAAGGAAAATGGGCGATTAGATTACAAAAGAGCTGGTGTCAGCAGTCGTTGACCGCACCCACGTCCTATTGGTTTAATAATTCAATTTGGCGGCGCCCGCGCATAGCATTGTTCCTTCGAAACTAGCGCGGTACAATTTAGTGCAACTACGGTATGAAATGCTGTTGAAGTTAAAAAAACGGTCAAGTGCGAGTCGGATTCGCGTATAAAAAATTGTGTTATAGGTACGTTATCAAAATTAAAAAAACCGGATCATTTGTAGCGCGCGTTTACTTTGCCGGTTTAACATTAACGCTATGAAATTAACGCAATGTAAAAATATGGCAAACTTTATAATTACTTTTTAAACTATAAGTTTAGCAATAAGTTTCGGTTTAGCGCGGTACAATCTAGTTCAACTACTGTATGAAATGTTGTTGAAGTTAAAAAAACGGTCAAGTGCGAGTTGGATTCGCGTATAAAAAATGTTTTTACTTTGTCAGAATTAAAAAAACTGAACAGTTGGAGCGCGAGTTTACTTTGCTGGTTTTACATTAACGCTATGAAATTAACACATTGTAAATCTGGCAAATTGTCTGATTACTTCTATACTATTATTCATGATATATATCAAATTATATATCACATGATACATATCAAATGATCCTCGAATCCAGTAATATACATTTGCATACAAAGTAATCTGGAAAATCTATGTTAATATACGTTGTTATAATTTATAATATATGTTTCGGTATATTAATATATATATTATATAGCTCGTGTGTGACGTGCTTAAGGGGGTGCATCGAAAATTTAAACTATTTTTTGTGAGATTTTTGTCAAATCTAGTATATGAAACCGGTTGGTTTTCAGATTTGTGTTTTTTTACTATATAACCTATTCAGCGCCTAACGCGGAAACATGTTAGCTTAAAATTTCCTCGATAGAGAAATTATCCGGAGACGCGTCTTCATTTTCTGTTTATTGTTTAGTTTGTACAAATGACAGATTAATAAACGGCTACATTATATAAAAGTGTTATTCTTCCCTTTATCTTTTACTCCACTAACTTAAATGTTAACAAAACATAATAATATCTTCGATTTCATTCTATTTTAATAACTGGCGCTTACGCCAAAAAACTCCAAGCTGTAGTATATTACCTTTCTCTTTCTTTGATGCGCGCGAGCAATGAATGCGTCCCTTATTACAAATTACACTCATTGGCCGGCTCGGCGTTTGGGGCGTGGTTTTTCCTTGCCGATGCAGGGCCTTAACGCCAAATGTTTTTTTAAAAACTGAGCAAAAACTCCATTTGGTGTTTATATTTATAAGTCATTACAAAAACTCATACTCATATAATTAGCGATAACAGCTGTTATTTATTCTACGCTCGTCTAATGGTGTAAAAAGAAATATGCAAGTATATTATTATCATGCGTAATGCTAAATGCGGAAGATTTTTTCATAACAATGCATATCGCGACATTCCTGACTGCTAATTATCGCGATGCATATCTAGCGATCATTAAAATCGTCAGTATTTTGAAAAAAAAAACTCATACCTACGTCATTTTGCTCAAACGAAAAACGTAACTCTATACGACGCTAGTATGCACTTCCACTTAAGATTGGTTTCAGACACTTTTTCAAAGTTACGTTATATGGACTGGACTGAGGTGATAATTTTTAGGGTTCCGTATCCAAAGGGTATCAACGGAATCATATTACTAATCTTCTACTGGCAGGAGGCAGAGACAAAGAAGCACATACTGTGTGGATGTCATGCCCTCGCCAGACAGAGAATGAAGGAATTTGGTAATGGTTACTCAGAGCCAAAGGAATGTCTTCGTCGATCGTCTTCGTTCGCGAAGGAGAAAGTCATAACCCCTTTTTTTCCCTCAGTGTAGTCGGGTAAAAAGTATCCTATAACCATTTGGAGATACCCAACTACCCGTGTACCAAATCCGTCGTTTGTCCTAATGTATCGTTTGTCCTAACGCATTTTTTATGAAACTGTAAATTTTCAGGGTTGTTATAAAACAAACCTAACCTAACCAATACAGGGTTTTTTAAAAAATCCTGAAGAATTTACGGTTTCTGAAGAAAATGCGTTAGGACAAACGATACATTAGGACAGACGACATTAGGGATTCCGAAGGAGACCCAGGTAATCAGTTTGCACGGTGCACAATCAGAATCACTCATGGGATTCTCATTTATTTGTAAAAAAAAAAAACAGAGTAGTATTAATTACTTTCATGTCGTGGTAGCTGTAGATTGACCCAGTCTTAGCCTAGTGTGCAAGTCATAGGTATAAATTATTCTGTATCTCAGTCTTGACAATAAATTAAATGATTAAATTTATAACAGTCTTGTAGAAATAGTATAAAAACAATTGGACCGCATGCTTATTTTCCACCCACATGTACCTGCAATACTACTCATATTAAGACTTAATCTGTAAGCAATATGGAATCGTAGAACTAAATTGATTGAAGTAATTAAATAATAATGCGTAAACAATTAAATTAATGAGGAAATTATTTTTTCCTACTAACAATTTCCTAAAATCAATTATAAATTAATTCGTTTAGTCGAGAGGATAACGATTAGGTACTTGCTGTTATAAGTGAAACAAATAATAATGGTCCAAAATGAAGTATATCTATACTACGAGTAGTATTAAGTTGTAAAAATATGGTTATGTTATTATTCTAGAAAATAAAACAATTTTGCCGTATTTAATAATTTTCTTCGCGTATTACGGCATATTTTATACTCCAATTTGTAATTAAATTCCAAATTTTGACAGATCCCATTTAGATTATTTAGTTATTTGAACATTGTATCGTGAAAATCTAAATGAGATTTTGTGTAAACAGTGAAATTAAGGTAAGTTTCATTCATGAAAATACTTACAGTTCAACCAAAATAGAGTAATCACAGCGCTCGTTGACGTAAGATTGTGGAACTGAATTATAAATCGGAGTATAGTAAACTTATTTAACTTCACTTGCATCTTATATCTAAGCATATTGCATGTTTTAATCCAAATCATTTTTACAATTTGCTTTGTAGATAGGTATAGATGTCACGATAATATTATACCGTCACTAAAAATTAAAATGTTCCTGCCCAATACTTTGCAAATAGATCAAATCAATTTCTTTTATGGAGTGTCAAAACGCTGGAATAGTATGAACTTTAAATAAGGGATTTACAACCAAACCAATTAATGACGTCGTCATGATGACTATTTGGTTTATAATATTTTCTTCTGTTTCCGCGATTATTACTCATTGAAATAAAACAGTCCACCCGTGACCATGGAAAGCTGAAAAGCTTCCGAAACGTCGGAAACTAAAATGAGATAATATACGCGATATAATCCGTTAAATTGTTTTATTTGGTTTTTGTTAATAATCTTATATTAAAAATATTCAAGTGAACTTGTGGCAATTAATTTCTATTGACTTCAGAAAAATATCCTATTATTCATATTTTTTTACTGAAAAAATGTTTTTTTTATGTTATGCGGCCTTAATTATAAAATAATGCGGGGTTAACGTTAAGCCTCCGTGGACTATTCGAAATAATTTGTCATGCTATTCACTTGTTATAGGATACTTTTTATCCGACTACGCACAAGAAAAAAAAGTTACATTTTTTTTTCCTCTGCTGAAGAAAGTTTATACATTTTTTCTCAAAACACATAGAGGGGGAAAAAAAGCAAAACAAATGTAGCAAAGCAAAATAAAAAGCAAAAAGATGATTCCGGCCAGGATCGAACTGGCGGCCTTCTGCGTGTAAAGCAGATGTGATAACCACTACACCACGGAACCAGTTGTAAGAGCGCTCTAAATAAGCGTTCACTACGCATCGTGTGTAGCATGAGCATGACGTAAGCTTTCACGAATGAAAGTACTATATAACTTACTAGAAGGCCGCAACTTTGTTCGCGGAGAAGGAAAAACTGGCCAAGTGCGAGTCGGACTCGCGCACCGAGGGTTCCGTACAAAATATACGCTACAAACGGTCGTATCTATAATAATCCAGTGCTAGCAGAGCCCTACCCTAAGCAAAAGGTACGCGGTTTTCGATCATTTTATATCGGTTATCGTCATAGACAGACAGACATAAAATTATACTGTTTCTAGTATTTTATTGTTATTGCGGCGACAGAAATACATCATCTGTGAAAATTTCTACTGTCTAGCAAATTATCCATGAGATATAGCCTGGTGGCAGACAGACAGACGGACGGACAGCGAAGTCTTAGTAATACGGATCCCGTTCCCGTTTAACCCTTTGGGAACAGAACCCTAAAAGGTCATAACCCTCCTTTTTGCTTTAACATAGTGGGATAAAAACCTTCGGTGGATGTCCAGCTAGCCGTGAACCGTTTATAAATAAACAACTCTACTGTTAAACCAATTTCACCGTGCCCTGTTAGTTTTAACGCTAGGGTAATCCGCTGTTAACCAGTCAATAGCAACTAAATGAGTCTGGTGAAAATGTATTTTTATGTAACGTATCTTTTACATCATACATGTAAATTAAATAAAAAAATTAAATAGAAATAGAAAATGATGCCTTGCATTGCACCTCCCTTATGCCTAAAACTCTGATGCGTTTGACATTTTATTCACTAGTAATTTGTTACATAAAAGTAGCGACGGTCGAAACGCTCCGCGGCCCGACCCAGTTACATTAGAATAATTTCGTCATAATCATCATCATTGATCAGCCTGTACCAAGGCCTCCCCCAAGGATCCCCACGACCAGACGTGCACCGCCCTCATCCATCGTTTTAACGCGATCTTGAACCAGATCGTTTAATAATGTGGGACGGACAAAATAGGCTAATATCGTGACCTTCGTGAGACTATGATATTTCAAGGTCACCGAATCAAAAACGCATTCTTACTCCTCTGTATGTATACATTACGTACCTACCTATACCTACGTATCTTTGCGGCCTGCGGCTATAACGAACACTAACAGCTGGCCGGTATTCAACCTTTTTTGGTAACAACATAGCTGGTCGACCTTAAATGGTTATAGTATAAATTTTACCTAGAGTTGCCAACCCTACTATATAATATAGTAGTAGTATATTAGGGGATCAAATACTATATTTAAAATATACATATATGGTAGGCGAAACTACTATATTTTGCGTAAAGCGGAACGCAGCCTTACACTTTCCTTCATTCACCTGTCACTGTGACTATCAATACTTTCTCAAAAATGAGTATTTAATTATTATGGCGCAAAGCAGCAAAAAAATATTAATTTAAAAAATAATGTAATTATTCTAACCACATACTATATTCTTTTCATTTTTTCCCATCTACTAAACTCTTATCTTTAATTCAAGACTAACATCTGACAGTTCTCATCTTGATTATTTAAACAAATAAATAGTACTTTTTGTTTTACAAATATCATGATAATAATCACAATTTTTGCAATCTAAAGAGTCGGATGCACCATACAGAGATCCATAAGCAAGAACAGATGACAAAATTCGTCGCCTACTGGTGTGGACGATTAGCTCAGATGGTAGAGCGTGCTGCCCCGGTCTGGCTCAAGGCACTGGTTCAAGTCCAGTATCGTCAAAATTTTTTTTCATTTGTTTCTGATCTTTGTTTATAAAAATAAATAGTATTTCATTAAAACATGAATGAGACATTGTGCAACCAGTTATATTAGGGTAAGTAATATTGACAAAAATACTGACACTTAAACCAATATTCAGTGATCACAGAGAATATGCGGCCGTTGACGTAAAATTTTGGACTTGAATTAAACATCAGAGTATACATATAGCTTAGAAAATAAAAAAATAAAAAACCGTCCTAATTGTTCCACCCAAAGCGGAATATCTTGGAGATGAGTGCTCCGATTTTCACCAAACAAAGGTAAGAACACTCGGGATAAAATTATCTGAGACATAAAAAACCGCACTCAAATCGTTCCATCCGTATGGGCGCTACGATGCCACAGAGTCACAGACACGTTTAACTTATAACACCCCCCTTTTTTTGTCGGGGGTTAAAAATACTATAATTGATAGATAAAAAGTTGACAACCCTACTTTTACCCGACCATCGAAGCAAAGAAGAGCATTATGGCTTTATTTAATCGAGGGAAGTAGAGGGCATCTCGTCTCCACGATTACAGTATCAGCTTCATTTATCTCTATCACACTAAACCAATAATTAGGCGTCTAAAAAAAGGTGTGAAGCCGTTCGCGAGTTTCTTTCGCGTAATGTTCTCAATCATTAACGGCGCCGAGAAAGTGATAGCGTTTTTTGTGAGATAAATCATAGATGACTAGTAGATCTCCGATAAAACGTGATTAATGGATAGATCCTTTGCATTATCGCGAAATAGTGTCTTGGTTAGATGTGACAATATATTGTGCTCGAATGCACATATTTTCATGCAGTTTCCACCAAAAAATTCGCTAGCAAATTACAGCTAACCAAACAGTATAATCGTCGACGTGTTTTGCTTCTCTACGAGGTATCATCAGGAGATGCAGGAGATGTTCCTTTCTAACTCGTAGTCACACTAGCCGGTCTGGCACAACTCTTGGCGCCTACGCTTGGTGCGGCATAGCATCAACCGTCTTTCTCGCATTATAATGAAAGGAAAGAGACAGACAATGTTTGTCGCGCGACAGAGTCGCGTATCACAGTTGTGGCAGAGGGCATCTAACCACTATTTCGTGGAATAGCAAAGGAACTATAATCCATATCTAAAGCGTGATTTGTTAACCGAACGACTGTTTTACTGAGTCACTGCCTGCGGTAATTTAGCCGGGGGTGTGGGGGGGCGGGACCAAGGGGTTTGAGAGACAGTATTGAGTGTAAGGCGTCTTACTCTTTGACTCCGAGCGCACCACTTGTCTTTCACCACGAGCGAAGTCTTAAGGTGCGTCCACACTTGTATCATTTGCTCGTATCCGATCACCGTGCCGAGGCATGACTGCGTATCGCGCTGCTTGAACGCTTACTGTCGGCGCGCCGATAATGCCGCACTCTTCCGATACAAGTGTGTGATACGCGTAGTAAATGGATTTCGAGTGATCGGATCGGCGCAACGTTCAAACGCGTGATCGTGACACGCGATCATGCTACGCGACGATGATCTGATACGGGCAAATGATACAAATGTGGACGCACCTTTAGTTAAGCAATCGGCCTATAGTAGCGGAGCGATTCCCACTGGCTAGCCGAATATAGATGAAGCATGGGATATGAAGGAAGTAAGTATAGGCAGGATAGGAAGTTGTAGTTGTAATCGATAAAAACTTTTTGTTTTAAGGAATAATTAATATAATAAATTACACCAATGACACCAAAAGTGGAATAAATAAGACTTGTCAATTTTCACGTTACGGGTCATAAGTTCTGTCACAAGTATTTTGATCAATAAAATTAAGTAAAGGACATTTTAATTGATATGTAAACACATGGTTTAAAATCTTATTTTATGCTGATCAAAGTATAATATAAGAAGTGTATAAAGTCCAAACTTACATCACAGCATCTAAGCAGTAATGTCACTGGACTGGCTTCTTAAGTAACACTAAGACCGAGTTACATCACAAGTTCTTAACTGTTATTTCTTGCTTTAAATTTATCGCGGATTAGGGTATTTTACTCCATACCAAATTTCATCCAAATCGGATCAGCGGTTTAAGCGTGAAGAGGTAACAGACAGACAGACAAACTAACAGACAGACAAACAGACTGACAGACAGACACACTTTCGCATTTATAGTATTAATATGGATTTGCTCTTAATATCAGACTCAAAATCTTTGGATAGGACCAACTGACTTCACACCCAGTTTTTTTCCTCCAGATGTCATATTTTATCGAATATTGTACAGTCCGTATCAAATATACTGTACCATCCAAAGTGGCATCTAGATCTAACGCAACTTTATGCTCATAACAATAAAACTGTATTACAATATATTTGGCACTTTGGATGCTACAGACTTTTTCTTGCAGACTGTATTTGCACTAAAATATCTTTATAGTATTACATTATTTATTTGCTGAATAAACCTTTCATATTGTTTGTGCAACATTGAGTTATGTTACTGTAACTAAAGTATATGTTATGTCTCGTTTACCAAATTGTTGTTTGGATATTATGTTTTAAACACTTGGGTATTGAAAAAATGTTGTTTAGTACAGGGGTACCTGTGCATCCAATCCACAGATGGTTATAGCATACTTTTTACCCAACTATACTGAAGAAATAAACAGAGATAATAACTATTTTCTCCTCTGCAAACAAAGTTGTAAACAGATCATCGGCATATTTTCTACCTTTACCTGTATGCCTCTCTTACACAAATAATCAGACCTAAGAAGTATGTAGCTCTATTAACATATTCTGTTTTGTTGCAATTACCTCCGTACATGCAATGAAAGTCAATAAATAATGAAATAAAGACATTATTGTTGATGCAAGTGTGTTCTTTTTATTATTTATGTGCATATTGCATTTTTATTCCCACATGTAACTGGTGCTGAGTTAAACTAGGACTAAACTGAACTTTTAATTTAAGATATATTGGTATAGCATACTTGAGTACTTTTCTGTATTCAATGTAGTCAGTATAAATTATGCCATGCTTCTAAACTTTAAATCTGTAGATATACAGAAAATATCTATGTAGACTTATTTGTATGCTTTAGATGAACAGTAAGTTTCTTGGAAATATCATATTTTTGACATTAGCATTCATTGCAGACTGTACTTTTCTTAGAATGCGGTCAACTACTAATTGAGATGAATGTAAAGAGTCCAAACTCGGTAGTGTTGCGTTATTTTGTTACTAATTCCCTATGACCACCTTTCGAACCGACCATCATCAGATCAGCTTGATGGTACCAAGGTATCATAATATTATATTGTCACTGAACTTACATAAGTATGCCAAGTTTTAGCTCAATCGGATATCAGGAAGTGGGTCAAGTTTAAGTTGCAAGATTTACCCTAAACAGGGCACATTAAATAAAAACTAATAATTAGGAGGAAATTTGACTATATATGTAGCTTTATGACATTACATTATATAACTATATCAACTGAGTGTTACAGTTATAAAGATTAAGTCTGCCTTGTCCCTAGCACTTTCAAAGAAACAGCAAGCAATTGGTCCGACTTAGTGTTTATATTATGACTGTTTAATTCAGTTGATTTTGGCCTTAAAATAGTTTTCTTTGAAACTTCATATTCTCAGATTGTTTTGGCCATTCATAAAATGGAGCTGATTTAATCTCTCTGTCAAGTACCCAATAAGAATACTGAGGGAAATTATCCATACAGTTTTATAAAATATGCCTATATTTAACTGTTTGAGTGTCAAGCAGCAAAGTAATATAACATGACCCAGACGCCATAGCCATAAAATTAAATGTAGGTATCCTATAACCATCTGGAGATACCCAGCTACCCATATACCAAAAATTATTGAAATCAGTTTAGCTGATTTTGCGTGATGAAGCCACAACAACACATACAAACATACATAAAATCCAAAAAAATATTTTTCGTTTTAATGACCTCCAAGTAACAATCAATTTTTTGAAAATATCTTCAATGTACAGACATTTCATTTTTACAACTTAATAATATTATAGATGTAGATCAAATAGATGTACTGTATCACACATCTACTAAAGTATAAAATTTGGCTACTATGTTTATATTTTCATTCTTTCCATTCATTACTTTAACAAGTATACTTATTTCAAGCATTCAGTACTATATGTCTAGGAAATTTGGCTATTTTAAATACTATATATCAAGGAAAGTTAGTTATGTGTCCAAGGGAAATATGACAACAGTCATTCTCTAATAAAGGCAAGCAAGGCAATAAACCTAAAACTTACAATTACAATTCTTATCTAACCAATGCTCAAACCCTTTAATGCTAAAGTTTACTTAATTTGATTATTATCAGTGTTTTTATCACCAACACTGATAAGCAACAATAGCAATATCAAAATAATCTGCACTGCCTGCACGATGTACGAAATAGCTAATGATAAGAGACATTTCTTTATTTACTTTGAAAAGGCCAATTCAATAAGAGCAATTAGCCATTTGGAAAATCCCTCCATTACAGACATTTATTAACTACATGAAGTTAGCGTGGCAAAGGCTTTGGCACATTCTGCCACTGTGAATTGAAGGATCGCAGCACATTTGAATACAATCGATAAAGAATGTGACACAAGGTCATGCTCATACCTAAGAGGACTCTAATTAGGTAAAAAGGTCAACGTATACATATACGGCGTTATGCCGAGACCGACAATGATATCAGCGACAATTTAATAATTTAATGAGTCACCGGCTGTATAAATTGGAGTAACACGGCCCGGATGATTGCTTTAACAACATAAACGAACTTAAAAACGTTTCGTCATTTTTTTGAAGTTATGATAGAAAATTTAGAAAGTTAACTAAGCGAATAATAGGTGTAAACAACGCGTGACGGCGCAATAATTGATACAGTGCTAATTTTCATATGGAATGCAGTGAAAATTACCTTGTCCAAACATTTCAATTCTTCTGTCGGGTAAACTGTTTTCTCACACCTCGCGCAAGTTTTATTCATTTTGAATGTATTTTACACACAAACACAATCCACTGTTAAGTTAACACTAGTATTTAACAGAGTAACACAAGTTTTCACGTTTCACGAAGTTTTGAATTCACTTTGTATCAGAAAACACTCATGAGCACGAAATATCGTAGCATCCCCGAGCGCGCATGACAAAAAATGATAAATGGCGGCGGTTAGTGTTGCCCATTTAGCAAAATAGTTCTACTAACGTGGAAGCAAAATATATTTTCTACCAAAGTATCGCAAGTTTCTACTAAATTTATTAAATGTTACAAATCGCCGTGCTCAACCAGTAAAATCGTTTATTTAAATAAGACAGTAACAAAATACTAGAAAATAATTAAACATATTACGAACATAAACATTTCTCCCTTTGCAATACCGCTAAAGCTTCATTAAACAATTGCTTGGAAGTTTGAATCATATCCGTTAAATTGATACAGTCTTCTTGTTTCTCTTCCTCGATCATTTTTAATTTGTCTTCCATGATCTTTAATTTCTCTTCAGCGAGTTCTAATTTGAATTTCAATTCATCTTTGTCGAGAAGTTCGTACTCATCACTTTGTATAGGGTCTAAAATTGCGCCTTCACTTATTTTCTCCGTTGTTATTACAGATCCAGATTGTTTCTTAGTTACAGAAGGTGGTCCAGTTCCCAACGTATCCAATACAGGATCGGTTTTTATTAAAGAAGTTCTCGATATGCGAGAGCCTTTCTTTATATCCTTGAAACCTTTAATTTCAAGCTCCAACAAACTAATTTTTCTTTCTAGCTTTTTCTTGTTAGCTCTTAGTTTCCTATGAGCTGCTTCAAGGTCTTCCCATTTATGTCTCTCCGCTGACAATCTCTCGTTTAGAGTTGCCACTAGCTCTGACAACTTCTTGATTTCATTGTCGGTAGCTGTTTTCATCGGAGTGAAGAATACACTTTGAAGTGAACATTCTTCATATCGTCGAAGTTGAACTCTAAGCTCTTCAATTTTGGCAGTTTTCTCAGTAGATTGTATCCTCAAAGCGTCTATTTTAACATCGGTATTTTTGATAAGTTTCTTATACTCTTCGATTTCACCATTCATCTTATTCATTTTTGCAGTATTTTCTTTTAACATTTCTTGATAGTAAAGCTCGAGGGTCTTTATTTGATTCTGAAAATCAATTGTTTTATATAGTTTCAACAGAGATGTAACCTAACTTAATATTCATTGAATTTTATATACGTAAATAAGACTATAATGCAAACCTCTACGAGTTCTACATTACGTAAATCAAAAAACGTAAGAGCTGAAATAATCCACAATCCACTCACTCTTTGTTCATTGATAAGTAAATCATCATGGTTGCTTTTTTCAATAAATGTCTGCATCTTCTGCCGGATAGCCGTGGAGTCGCATTCCAAGTTTCTTACTCTGCACCGAGCACCATCCAACTTTTTCTTTACTTCTTGATTCTCCTGTTTAAGGGCTTCGAGGTCTTTCATGGCCTGTTCGATTTCTTTCTTTCTTTTCATCTCAATTTCTCGTATGACCTAAAAGACGCCAACCAACATTGGTTTTACTATTTTTGGCAGCGGGAGTGTAAGAACATTATTTATCCAAACATAGTGAACCACTTTAATGTCACCAAGCAAGAGAGCAGAAAAAAGTGAACCGCTTTAATGTCACCAAGCAAGAGAGCAGAAAAAAGTGTTTGTTGCCTCTCTGGATAATTTAATTCAGACTCCACTGTTATTGGTTTTATGATTATTGCACAACGAAAAATTCTAGTATTTCTTGCATTCACTTCCGGGATCACTATGTTCTAATCAATGAACTAATTTATTTATGTGCTGATTTATCGGTTATTATTGAGTAAAAAAGATCTAAATATCCAAATATTGACACATATTAGTAAGATATCGTACTATATACTATTTCACGTCCACGAACAAAATAGGATTGAGATAACTGCCATCTCATATAAATTTTGACGTTTTTCGAACACTTGTTTGAGATGACAGTTACTTCATCCCCATTCTGATCGCGGATGAAAGTTCATCTGCTGCAAAGTTCAAAGACTTACGTTGCTCTGATCCTTCTTCCTAGCTTCAATCAAGTCTTTATGTTTTCCATTTAATTTCTCCTCTAGTTCACTAATCCTCTGTTGCAACAAGATAATCTGCTGAGCTCGTCCCTTCCAACCAGCCATGTCGCACTGCAGCTCCTTGATACTAGTGAACTTGTCTCCTAACTCCTGTACATAAACAAATAGTTTAATTTTGAATATGTTTTAAGTCAAGTTTTTCCATGGAGATGAATTCAGAATAATCTACCTGCTGCAGAATTTTTGTAGCCAGCAATATTTCATTCTTCAACTCCAAATTCTTATTCTTGCTTTCATATAGTTTCTTATTGACAACAGCGAGCTTATTGTTTAAATCCTTCAACTCATCGGGATTAATGTCTACAGGCTCATCTTTACAAAGACAAGCGTCCTGATTTTCATGCTCTTTATTTATTAAATCCAATTGTAATATTTTTCGCTCAAGGGTGGCGTTTTTAGTTTTGTACCTGAAGGAAAGACACGATTAAAATGAAGATAGCCGTATCTGATAACAGTGCCTAATATTACTTTGTCTTTCGGTAGAATTAAAAAAATACGACAAGTATTCAATATTGAAATAAAACAATTAGTTCCCGACGTTTCGGAAGCTTTTCAGCTTACCATGGTCATGGTCATACTAAAATGAGATAATATACGCGATATAATCCGTTAAATTGTTTTATTTCAATGAGTAATAATCGCGGAAACTGAAGAAAATATTAAGTATTCAATAGTTATGCATGGTGTTAGGCAGTAAATGCTTTTACCCTTCCAATTCAGCAACAAGGTGGCGGTTCTGTTTACACAAGTCTGCTATTTTAGCGCTAATAATCCCGGCTGACTTTGAGGAAATGGCAGGTCCCGTACCGGATATAATATCCCGAATACGCTGGTTGAGATCAGCCACAGTTTTATTCAGCTCTTTGATCTCAGCGTCTTTAGAAAAAGTTAGTTTCCTGAGCTCGTTGTTTTCGCATGTCATCACCTGTTGAATATTTATAAATATTTGTAATGAGATTTTCGCTCTGAAAGGTAGAATGAAACATGGAGTTCATTACCTACGTTTCTCCTTTGAGTATAGTTATATTTTCATTCATTCTAACCTTTAGTTGTTCAATCAAATGAGCGTTTAGCTCTGGTGGGTATAAGACGTCATCAGGGTCAGGCTTGTCCAACGCAGCCAACATTTTGAGCTTCATTTCATCAGTTTCGTCTATTTTATCAGCAATTTCTTCTAATTTATCGCCCTTCGTGCTGGATTTGGCATTAGTTAAACGATTTAGTTTTCCTTTATTCATATTGGAAAACACCGAATAATTATTTCATATGTAGCTATATTCAATAACCACGTTTATATTTATTGAAATTGTCAAATTATTGACCTAATTCTTATTTTAAATAGTTACATTTCTAAACTACAGGAGATTGCACTTTTGGAGAACTTTATCTCCGAACGCAGCCAATATTCAATAACTTCCAATATGGCCAATATAGTGAACTAGCTGTCATGTCATGCAACTATCTGTCACTGTCAGTTAGCTGACTAGCTGTCAGCTGCTGAGATAATAAATTGATAATCAGTTTTCATTAAAATTATTAACTTTACTGATTGCCAATAACTAGGATTGCGGTCTAATGGATGGAAATTGAGCGACCCGTGTATTTGTAGTGTACTCCGGTGTCTAAGCATTGACGGTACGTAATAAATAGCACAAATCGATACGTCCTTGCGAGGTACTTGTGTTTCTGCAATATCTCACGTCTTAACGTTTTGTTATACAAACAAACGTTTTCACGGTATATTACGTTGTTTTTCTCAATAACCACGTAATGTATCACGTAATATAACAAATTGTCCAGGGAAGACGATACGGTGAAATCTTCTTAAACAATAAATTACAATCCTAAAAATACTATTTGTAAAGGTATAAAATAGTAGAACAATTGTTCTCGATGATCGTTAAATTGCTATTTAACGATTCTGCTTTAAGTAGTTTTAACACCAATATTAGCAGATTCAAATTTTCTTGACTGGCTGCCTGCTTAAAAACACTTTATTGATCTAATTGGACCTACATTTAAAGTTGTAAAGTTTACGAAAACTTTTTTTTCAGTGTCACCATGCCGGGCACAAATCTCATCGTCCCAGTCGTACTCTGGGGCAAGTATGCACCAACTCATTGTGTCTCTGCAGTGTATCTGTCAAGGGATCAGAAGACCCTGGTAACAGGGTGTTATGACGGGCAGATCTGCATCTGGGCGGTGGATCCAGAGACATTGAAGATGACTCCGCGGTGCTTGCTTGTTGGGCACACTGCTCCTGTTACTTGTTTGTCTAGAGCTTCCATAATTCAGGTAAGCTAAATGAGTTTGGTTAGATTTATTCAAATTTGAAAAAGTAATATATGAGAAGAACCTATGATCTAAATCATTACGATCAGGGCTTGAAAACCTATATTCTCTTCATACAAAATAACCATTCTCTTTTCATTATTTTCATTCATTTACGAATTTTTTGTATATATTATTAAAATTCTAGAACTTGAATCAGGGGTTTCCGAATGTCTTCTCCTAAATACAGTTTTAAAACATGTCAGAAATAGTGTGTATTTTAGAAGATTTATAAATACTGGTTTCAATCCTTGATTATTTTCATTATATTCATGCAATATTATTACTGGTCATTTTTAATTTTGGTAAATTTTATTATAGGACATTTTTATAGTTGGGCTATATTAATACTGGTAATTCTTATATTTGGGCAATTCTATCTTTGGACATTATTATTGTTGGGTAATTTTATCAGTTACCCCTTTAGATATTCGTTTTTTTGGACATATTTGCAAAGGTAAATATTAGTGAAGAAGTGACATTTATGTTCACTTTCTTTTTCCAGAATTTATAATAATGATGTCATTTAATTTATCATCACACAACAGAACACGGTTTACGCACATATAATTATGAGTTATAAGTATGTAAACAATAAAGTGTTTACATACTTATAACTCATAATACATAGTTAGTAACCAGTTACAAGTGCAATCAACTTAAAATATATAAGAAAAAAGGCGAACTTATCTCTATTAGTTATCTCTTCCAGTATAAGTATAGTAAGGAATTATTTAGTGCAAGTTTAGTATGAAGTATAGAATTTATTCCATCTTAACTAGAAGATTTCTCATAATAATCAGATTAATTTGGCTTACCTTAGCGGTTACTCACGAATCGCACAAGTAGTAGTACTGCGAGGCGGGCAGTCTTGGTGTCCGTGGTATCATATAAATAAAAAAGATAATAGACCGAAACATGTCGGGCATTACTCGGCTTTTACGACGAGAGTAACTGCTAATCTAATCATCTGAGTCTCACAGTAGTTTGCCAATTAATTATTTATTTATTTAAACTTTTTTGCACATAACAAAAGTAAGTAAGTAAATGGTGGACTTAATACCAAATTGCATCCTCTACCAGTCAACTATAGGGTCAAACAAGGATACTTGAAACAATTTAACGGATTATATCGCGTATATTATCTCATTTTAGTTCCCGACGTTTCGGAAGCTTTCCAGCTTTCCATGGTCACGGGAGGACTGAGAAAAGATGTATTTTCCTCTGTCAAAGTTACAATTTGTGCAAACTACCCATTTTTTTGAAAAAACACAAATAAAGGTGTACATACATGCCAGATGGGCCTAAGCTGTAAAGACAGTTACACATGTGCCAGAAGGGCTTAATTATTTTATTCTAATAATTTACCAAGCAGCATTTCACCAATGAGGCGTACTGAGGAGAAAAGAAACGCTGCAAAGAAAAACTCCCAGGCTACCTCATTACTAATTATAATATTTTAAAAACAGAGACTATTAAACTACTTTAAACAGATAAGATATTTTACACCGTTCGGAAATTAAGGTTTTGCAGTCCTGTGTCTCGCTTGTTCCTTGATGAGATGTATTACAGGATCCCAAGCAGGTGGTAGTGACAATCCATCTTCTCTATTGAAATTAGGATGCTTTTTAATCTCAATAGCCTCGCGTAGCATCCTGGGAAAATATCTTTTTTCTTTGGCAAGGATAGAAGGTTTATCAAACTTAATTGAGTGGTTTGGTTTGTCAATGACATGTTCACAGACTGCAGACCTATTACACCGACGGTGCTTGACATCTGCTATGTGCTCCTTCACCCGGGTTGATACACTGCGTTTCGTTTGACCAATGTATGAAAGACCACACTCGCAGTCTAGCTTATAAATGCCTGCACTCTGCAAAGGGGTGCTACTCTTCACGGGTCTAAGGTATTGAGACACCTTCTTCAACGGCTTGAAATATGTTTTTATAGAAGCACGCTTCAAGATGTTTCCGATCTTGTCTGTAACCCCTTTCACATATGGTAATACGGCAGGTTTACGCTCGACTGTTGGTTTCTTCATACTGGGATTCTGCTTGGAACGTGGTATCTGGAGCTCGTTGGCTCGAAGCGCACGTTTGACATTCTGCAACTCAGCAGTCAGATGTTGATCGTCGCAGATACCCCTGGCTCTCTGAAACAAAGATTTACCCACTGTAGCAAGTTGACAGGGATGGTGGTGAGATTTGCCATTCAAATACCTATCTGTATGCGTAGGTTTCCTATATACAGTATGACCTATGTCATTGTTAGGACCTCTAATTACTAGCACATCTAAGAATGCAAGTGAATTTTGATTTTCCAACTCCATAGTGAATTTAATTTTACTATGCATGGAGTTGAGATGGTCTAAGAAAGCTGAAACACTAGATCTAGGTAAAATAGTAAAGGTATCATCTACGTATCTTTTAAAGATCCTCGGCTTGACAGGTGCCAATGAAAGCGCTCTCTCCTCGAAGTCTTCCATGAAAATATCGGCGACAACAGGAGACACCGGAGACCCCATTGCCACACCATCAACTTGCCCGTAGAATTCACCATTCCATAGCATATAGCCAGATGTAAGGCAGTGTTGTAATAACTCAGCATATGTATTACAACACTGCCTTACATCTGGATATATGCTATGGAATGGTGAATTCTACGGGCAAGTTGATGGTGTGGCAATGGGGTCTCCGGTGTCTCCTGTTGTCGCCGATATTTTAAATCTAGTGTTTCAGCTTTCTTAGACCATCTCAACTCCATGCATAGTAAAATTAAATTCACTATGGAGTTGGAAAATCAAAATTCACTTGCATTCTTAGATGTGCTAGTAATTAGAGGTCCTAACAATGACATAGGTCATACTGTATATAGGAAACCTACGCATACAGATAGGTATTTGAATGGCAAATCTCACCACCATCCCTGTCAACTTGCTACAGTGGGTAAATCTTTGTTTCAGAGAGCCAGGGGTATCTGCGACGATCAACATCTGACTGCTGAGTTGCAGAATGTCAAACGTGCGCTTCGAGCCAACGAGCTCCAGATACCACGTTCCAAGCAGAATCCCAGTATGAAGAAACCAACAGTCGAGCGTAAACCTGCCGTATTACCATATGTGAAAGGGGTTACAGACAAGATCGGAAACATCTTGAAGCGTGCTTCTATAAAAACATATTTCAAGCCGTTGAAGAAGGTGTCTCAATACCTTAGACCCGTGAAGAGTAGCACCCCTTTGCAGAGTGCAGGCATTTATAAGCTAGACTGCGAGTGTGGTCTTTCATACATAGGTCAAACGAAACGCAGTGTATCAACCCGGGTGAAGGAGCACATAGCAGATGTCAAGCACCGTCGGTGTAATAGGTCTGCAGTCTGTGAACATGTCATTGACAAACCAAACCACTCAATTAAGTTTGATAAACCTTCTATCCTTGCCAAAGAAAAAAGATATTTTCCCAGGATGCTACGCGAGGCTATTGAGATTAAAAAGCATCCTAATTTCAATAGAGAAGATGGATTGTCACTACCACCTGCTTGGGATCCTGTAATACATCTCATCAAGGAACAAGCGAGACACAGGACTGCAAAACCTTAATTTCCGAACGGTGTAAAATATCTTATCTGTTTAAAGTAGTTTAATAGTCTCTGTTTTTAAAATATTATAATTAGTAATGAGGTAGCCTGGGAGTTTTTCTTTGCAGCGTTTCTTTTCTCCTCAGTACGCCTCATTGGTGAAATGCTGCTTGGTAAATTATTAGAATAAAATAATTAAGCCCTTCTGGCACATGTGTAACTGTCTTTACAGCTTAGGCCCATCTGGCATGTATGTACACCTTTATATGTGTTTTTTCAAAAAAATGGGTAGTTTGCACAAATTGTAACTTTGACAGAGGAAAATACATCTTTTCTCAGTCCTCCCGTGACCATGGAAAGCTGGAAAGCTTCCGAAACGTCGGGAACTAAAATGAGATAATATACGCGATATAATCCGTTAAATTGTTTTATTTCAATGAGTAATAATCGCGGAAACAGAAGAAAATATTAAGGATACTTGAAATTCGTGCATTGGCAAGAATCAACCAGTACTGCAAATTATAATTAAATTCATCTGTTTTTCCAGGATAACAACTTTATCGTGAGCTCCTCTGAGGCTGGTGAGATGTGCACGTGGGACCTCGTTGATGGAAAGTGCCGCGAGAGCGTCAAGCTATCTCAGATACACACAAACATACAGGTATGTTACACTAGCGATGATGACTAAAATTTAATAATTAAGTCTGTTATGTAGATTTTAAAAAAATTTTGGAGACGTATTTTTCTTATTGAAAAAATAAAGGTCATACATTGAGTCCAAATGTCGCGTGACGTAGCCCCCACTCCCAATCTTTAATGCGATTTATCCGAGTATTTTTTTATCATTTAAGAAAAAAGCAAAAAATACGTGTCAAATATTTTTTTATTATCTAACTGATAGACTAATTACAATTTAGATTTTTATACTCTGTCATCATGCCTATTATTTATAAGTTTAATTTACTAATCCCGTAATCTAAATATTGCGGGATTTTTTACACAAATCGAACTAGTCCCATGGTAAGCTTAAAAAGGCTTGTTTTATCAAACTCAAACTCAAATAATATTTATTGTATGGTCATGAGTTATACAGATCTTAAAAAAATTATACAGAATCATTATGTACTGCCTCAGTGAGGCGTACAATATTTATATCTTAATTCTAAATATTAAATAATTAAATTACAATTGGCCACAATGTTACATAGAATAATGCCTTAAATAGAAATTAGTAATCAAAATTGCAAATGTATGAGTATGTCACCGTGTAATATAATATGATAAATAATGGTAATTAAGATATTCAAATTGAAATATTAATTTTTGAGTTGAATTTATTAAAAGTAGCACTATACGGTCACTCATTATAAATAATTTGTCAGAAATTAGGAATTCAGATGTACTGTATACACATTTGTTGATAAGCCAGTTAAGGAGTTCCCTCCTAAATTCTAAAGATGGTAGTTTCTTTAAGTCGACTGACAATTTGTTGTATATTTTTGTGCTCATACACATGACACTCTTTGTGAAAAACGCTGATTTTGATTTTGGGCATACTACATCATAACCAAATTTGGATTGTAGCCTTGGCCTTGGATTTTTACTTATAAACATATGTTATCTTTCACAAAGAGGCTAATTTAGTATGTATATAGTGCAGGAAATTTATGAGTACTAGACGACGATATATCTATACTATTATACAGTTTGAAAATGAAATATCTGTTCATTGAATATATTTAAAAATATATATATATATTGTAGCAGTGTTTGGGTCATTGAATCAAAAATTTATTTTTATTTTTATTATTTGTATGTTTGTATGGCTTCATCACGCTAAATCGGCTTAACAGATTAAAACTATTTTATGCTAAAGAAAAAAAGAGGGGTTATGACTTTTTCTTCTCAGCGAACGAAGTTGCGGGCGCCCTCTAATAATATAATCTATCCAGGTTTCACTGTATAAATATTTTCTTATTGTGGTTAACATATACTTTTTTTTAGGCGTACCACATGTGCAACAGCGACGATTTGCGGCTGTTCTGCAATGGCTACTATGCTGAGATCCTGGTGATGGACCCGTTCTCGCTGGAAATCCTTTTCTCGCTGAGCTCCAAGATGAATCCTGACTGGATATCCGCTTTGCATGTAAGTTGAAATCGATGTTGCTGATGAAGGTAAAAGTTGAGGACAAAAGACGATTTTTATATTTATTTACATTAAAATGCAATAATTTAGAATTTCGGCTACTCGTGTGCCAAAAATAGTTGAAATCGGTTTAGCCGATTTTGCGTGATGAAGCCACAACGACATATATAAACATAAAAAAATCCAAAAAGAAGTTGTAGTGAACTCCAAAAAGTCCGTAACAATATTTTTTTTGAAAATATCTTCAATTGTAAAATTCACACGTCTAGCTGGGTATCCACAGATGGTTATAGAATATTTTTACCCGACAATGTTGAAGTAAAAAGGAGGGTTAAGACTTTTTCTCCTCCGGGAACGAAGTTGCGGGCGCGTTCTATGTAGTTGTTAATAATTTAACACTAAGAAGATTTTTTCTAAAACATTCCGATATTGGTTAAAACGTACCAAAAAAAAAGGAAAAAGAAAGGAAAGAAGAAGAAAAGTTATAGGGATTGACGATCAGAGGCGTGACAAAACTTTAGCCTGTCGCAATCTAACTAGTGTTAGAAACATTTTTTTATCGACATCGATAGTTGTAAAATAGAAGAAAGAATGGTTCACCGAATGTAAAAACTATATTTTATAGAAACTTACGTGCACGGTCGTTGTAGTTTCGTACAAAATTAAAGCGAAGTATGTGCAATTTTTTCTTTAAATTCCACGCCAGTACCAAGGACCATTAAAACAAGAGGACTGACAATTACCATACTTTGGATCAAGCCCCGATCGCAAGGAGATATTCTGGCAAAAACTAGATGGCGCATTAAAACTAAACATTTAACGATGTTATATTAGTACAAAGAAACATATTACAGTAACAATTAGTTCGTAAACAGCTATTAATAAATAAATCCTAACATTTAAATACTGTGTCACGCTTGCAAAGTTGAAAAATTGTAAATAATAATTCTTATTCATAGATGGCGTTGTATGTACATATCGGGGAACGGCTTTTTGAACGGCGGTTGTCAGTCCTCTTGTTTTAATGGTCCTTGTCAGTACATATACACACGGCACATGATATTTTATCTGTTTTGTGATAGGAGTAATTATTTTATTATCTATCCTTATCGTTACTATATTATAAACGTGAAAGTATGTATGTACGTTCTACTTAATCTCAATAACTACTGGACGAATTTTTATGAAACTTTTCAGTTATGTACCTTATATATCGGAATGGGACATAGGCTATAATGTATGTCAAATTTCATCCCTTTTAAGGACGAAAACGGGGATGAAAGTTTGTATGGACAGTAAATATTTTTTTACGCTAGGAACTTGAAATCTTGGTAATATGCTTCACATTTAAATTAGTAAAATATCGAGTTTTGGGGAAAGACATAAGCTATATATACCTTTTATCCGCGAGAAACGAATCCAAGGCGGACGAAGTCCCGGGCGACCGCTAGTGCTATTATAAAGTTGTAAAAATGAAATGTTTGTATGTGTTGTTGTGGCTTCATCACGCTAACTCGGCTAAACGGATTTCAACTGTTTTTGGTACACGGGTAGCTGAGTATCTCCATCATGACTTTTTCTCCTCTGCGAACGAAGTTGCGGGCGCCTTCTAGTCATTATTAAGAGCTTAGAGTGTCCCACTGCTGGGCAAAGGCCTCCATCTCATTCTTCCACGTGTCTCGGTCTCGGGCGATCTCCCACCAGTTCTTTTGGAAAGAATCAAGGTAGTCATCTTCGTCGATGCGTACCTTATTATTTTATTTGAACCTGACTTTGAACTGGATAGGTCTGGTTCGACCTCCTGACCAGTAATCGGATTCAGTGGGGAGCGCAAACCCACAAACGGGAATGCCATCCGCGGCCACTTAGAGCTGGGAGGGGACGCACTGTGCAAGGCACAGGAACTGCGGAGGTAGGTTGAACCGGGACCGTTCAACCACAGTTGAGACGGGGTAGAGAGAGACAAGAGAAAGTGGGCGTAGGGGAGATTGCGAGACTAGGGGCTGAGCGAGCCCGCCGGCGGGGTTGACTCTTAGACTTCGTCGTCCGAAGAGTTCGCAGCTGCCATCCTCTCGAGCGAAGAGTTTGCAGCTGCCATCCTGTCGAGTCGATGCCTACCGCGACGCCGAACTTTATATAGTGGGAGCCACTCAGTGGGTAAGTCTCCCGGCATGCGACCGACATGTCCGGCCCGGACCACTTCAGCTTGGCAGCTGTTTGGGCTTCATCGGCTATCCGGGTTTTGGAACGTAGTACTGTATTTTTTATCCGGTCAGTTAGTTTCACGCCCAAAATACTACGCATCACGCTACGTAATATAGGGTTCATCCATAAAGCACGCGAGGTTTTTGGGGCCACATTTAGACCCCCCCCACACACCTTGATGATCTTTGGTGAGGTTCCCCCCTCCCCCACGTAACCTCACGTACACCTATTTTTTTGTTTTTTAGGGTTCCGTAGCCAAAATGGCAAAACGGAACCCTTATAGTTTCGTCATGTCCGTCCGTCCGTATGTCACAAGCATTTTACTCAAAATCTATAAGATGTATATTGATGAAATTTGGAACATAGGTGTCTTGTGTAAGCCGCTACTGAGTTTGATAGTTAAATAAAAAATACCTATAAATACCTGAAATATAGGTATGGAAAGCTGGACAGCTTCCGAAACGTCGGGAACTAAAATGAGATAATATACGCGATATAATCTGTTAAACTGTTTTATTTCAATGAGTAATAATCGCGGAAACAGAAGAAAATATTATAACTTATTAACTAACTAAGGTTCGGAAATGAAATATTTGAGAAATGAAACAGTCTGGCAACCATCCTTCGCCCATTCATGAGCAGAGCCCGGAAAATCCATAGTAAAACAAAAGACTATCGCAATCAAAGTAGTGTTAGAAACATCTTTTTATCGATATCGAGTATGTTTTGTCTAAAAAAATCACACCGATATGTTTAGGTACATTATTTTATAATCATTCACGCCAAATGCAAAAGAAGTGATAAGTTAAGGGTATGTTTTATATATGTTATTCCATCTAAAACGCAACATAACTTATATTATACCAATTACAATGAGTTTTATAAATTTGCTCCCTTGACGTCAAGTGAAGTCGAACGTTCATTTGGTATACATAAATGGCTTTATAGTGATAAACGAAACAGTCTTCTCCCAGAGAATGTTGAAAAATTAATGATTATCTACTTCTATTACTATAACAAACCCAATAAGATGTCATGTGCTGCTATGTGTACTGACGTGGATTTCGAGGAAGAAATTGCCCCTGTATAATTATACAAACCTATGTTAAATTTTGTATTTTTTTTTTCATTTGGCCGCTTTTTTCTCTCATAACTATGTATATCGATAAAAAATATTTCTAACACTAGTTTGATTGCGACAGGTTTTTGTTTTGCTATGGATTTTCTGGGCTCTGTTCATGAGTAACCGGGATTATTACACTTATTCTTGTTTAAGGTGCTCCGCCCGTCTTCGAGGAAGGATGACGTCGTGTTGGCGATATCCATTACTGGAACAGTTAAAGTAAGACTCCATAGTTCCTTAAACAACTGTTTTGTTTTATTTTACAATAATCTACTATGTACCTAACAGGTGTAGTTAGTAAAAATTACTTGAAGAAAAGAAAGAAATCGTTTATTTAAACAGAAGGTTTCAATATTTCATTCAAAGTTCAAAACTTTATTCTCAAGGGCACTAAACATGTCTTATTTTACAATAAACAGAAAAAATTGCATAAAAAAATTTCCAGTTCAGAGCAATATTAATGCAACAGATAAATGGTGTCCTGCCGTTTCACCAAATTAATTTTTGGCAAATGTTTCATTTGACAAATGTTTCATTTCCCAAACCTCGATTTTCTCACCACCAAAAATTTTTTTCAGTGTATTTTCTTATGGTTTTATAGAATACGGTAGGTTAGGTTAGGTTTGTTTTATGAAATTTCTGAAAAAATATGGTTTCAGAGAAAAACGAGGATTGGAAAATGAAACATTTGTCAAATGAAACATTTGCCAAAAATTAATTTGGTGAAACGGCAGCGAACCCAGATAAATACCTGGGCATACTTTACAGGGAGATGTATATTGTCTCCGGGTCCATTCGATTATGACTTAACCTACACTTACAGACACGTAAAGAGACTCTACGCGTCTAAAAAAAAAATGTTTGGTGGTTTTACCAGTCCGAAAGGGATCTCACGGCTGTCCCCATGTTGTGTAATTAAAAGACGGTTGAATGGCAACTGTTTTTATTAAACTTTTACTCGACTACCCACAACGGTAATAAATAACAGTCTATATAAAAAAAAGACGTAAGTAAGTGACGAGATGACGAGTGATAGAGAGGTATGGGAAAAAAAGATGCTGTGCCCATATCCCAAGTAAATCGGATAAGGACAAGCGAATGATGAGTCTATATAAAAAAAAGGTTAAACTAAGCTTAATCGATATATAAAGAGTCTCCGTGGTCAAAACTTTAAATTAGGAGATGTAAAAGGTCTACATGGTCAACACATAATGTTTTGGAGGTGTAAAGTGTCTCCAAACATGAATGATGGAAATTAAAATATAAATATGTAGGGCGAAAGAGGCACAACACTTACCCACTGCTCCCCTCCGGTGACTGAGGTGGGGCGCCCCTGCACGTGCTTCCCGAAACTTCAGACCCGGCTTCGCGACACATATCGTTTGACCGTCGACCGGTGCACACGGTTAACTCTGACGGATCGTTGCCTCTTTTTTATATGTGTTAATGTTAGTTAACTTTTAAATTGTTAACTGTTACGGTGTACAGTTGTCGTTTGATTTATTTTATCCTTGTGCACCCGGTTCTCGTCTGTCATTATGGCTTAATCGCAAGGGGACTAAAAGTCTGGGTCTTCTCCCGTCAAATATTTTATTAGAGAAGTGTCTATTAAGCTAACAGTCATCACAACTAAGGCTACTATACATAAAAACGTATGTATTCAGTGTGTCAAAGAAGTAAACACTAAGCTCACATTTGTATAGTTGAATCATCGAGTGCGTGGAATTGCATATGTAGTAGTATTGTTTGTTTACAGGCATTCTATATTTGAATTTTCTATTTTCTTGTACTATCAGCATACAAAGAGGTTGTTATATATATATATATATATATATATATATATATATATATATATATATATCGAAGAACTAAAAACAAAAATAATGTCAGTGTGAAATTGTCAATATTATTTACGTTGTGCGTATATTTTTACATCTGATTTGATTGTATTCTCAATTCATTATTGTGTCCGCCCGTACGACTACGAATAAATTCTATATTTAAAAAAAATATGGCTGTAAGTAATTTTGGTCCTATTGAGAGTCAAAGTAAGCAAATAATTTTCAACTGTTATAAATATTTTGAAAATGAACTGACGAAAAATTTAAACTTGCCTTACACCGCTGCCCAGTTAGTTGAAAAAGCCACAGGTGTTTGTCTCTCTACTGTTTATAACATTATGACTGAGAGCAACAGCGAGAAATTCGCAACAACAAAGAAATTCACCTCCCCGAAGAATAAAAAGTTGCGTCCTTGTCCGTCATCAGCAGTAGACGATTTTGATCAGGAAGTCATCCGGAGAACTATATACAATTTTCATCTGTCCCATAAGCAATTTCCAACGTTAAAGGGACTCCACTCTGTGTTAAAATCCGATATAGATTACAAATTTGGCATTTCCACCTTACGAAAACAAATACAAAAATTAGGATTTAAATGGAAAAAGACCGAGGACAACCGAAAAATATTAATGGAAAAACACAACATACGACTGCTAAGAATAAATTACCTTATCAAAATTGCGGAATATCGATCTCAAGATAGACCACTAGTTTATACTGATGAAACCTACATCCACACTTCACATGTGTCCGGAGAAGCTTTGACCGATGGAACAGAATTTGGTGTAAAAAAACAAATCAGTACAGGCCAGCGGTTAATAATAGTGCACGCAGGAGGAAAAGACGGTTTTATTCCCAACGCTTTGTTAATGTTTAAGGCAAACCAAAAAACGGGAGATTACCATGACCAGATGAACTTTGTCAACTACGAAAAATGGTTAAAAGAAAAATTAATACCGAACCTCAAACCGAATAGCGTACTTATCGTGGATAATGCGTCCTATCACAACAAACTTTTGAATCGTGCTCCAACGTCAAATTCTAATAAACAAGAAATGATGGATTGGTTGACAGAACACAACATTTCGTATAACCGGTTGATGTACTAAACCAGTTTGTATGAATTAATTAAACAAAATAAAGAGCGGTTTCGCGAGTACCACATAGATGCAATTTTTAAAGAACATGGCCACTCCGTATTACGATTGCCACCGTATCACCCGACATTCAATCCGATCGAAAATATTTGGTCCATGGTAAAAGGATATGTAGCAAAAAGAAACGTTTCATTAAACATGCAAGGCATTATGAGTTTAGCAACTGAACGAATGAATACCATCACTGCTGAGGACTGGGAAAATATTTGTCACCACGTCGAAAGTGAAGAAAATAAATATCGATGTCAGGAAGGAGAAATGGATCAAATAACAGACAATTTTATTATCAATACTTGTGACAGCTCAGATGAAGAACATGATAGCGAATAAAAGAAAAAAACAGAGGACTACTACTTATTCCACTTCTTGGGTATGTCATTTTATTAAGTTAAGAGAAAATTATTCTCCTTTTGTTGCAAACGGTACAACCACTACAAATGCAATTCCATCTTCTCGATAATTCAGCTATAACAGCGATGTGTTACACAAATTCGAGGTTTCAGGCAGCCGATCGCGAAAACGCGGGAGCAGGACACTTTTCGGCCAGAATTCTTCCTTTATAATTAACTTCACCAGTTAGACATTGCGAGTATGTTAGTCATATCAATGACAATGCAAAAACAATATCGGATACCACAAAATCCCTTATGAAAATATCAAAGAAAGTGCCATTTGAAGAACTGAAAATATTCTGTTTCAAATTTATTTCAATATTTTTATTTCTGCTTTGGTCTAAACTCTACATTTTCTTACGACAGGTGTGGTCCCTCTTAGGCCACGAGAACAAGCAATCCGAGCCTATATACGAGAACGAATCGAAGCAGATACGCTGTCTCAACGCGCTGTCTCTCAACTGCTGCGCGTACAATCAAAGGACTGTGTTGATCGTGTGCGCTAAGTACTGCCAGATCTACGATGCTGGTGAGTAGCTTATTCAGAGTCTAAATACGAGAACATATCGAAGCAGAATCGTTGTGTCAACGCGCTGTCTCTGAACTGCTGCGCGTAGAATCGAAGGACTGTGCTGATCGTGTGCGCTAAATACTGCTAGATCTACGATGCCGGTGAGTAGCTTATTCAGAGTCTAAATACGAGAACATATCGAAGCAGAATCATCGTGTGTCTCTGAACTGCTGCGCGTAGAATCGAAGGACTGTGCTGATCGTGTGCGCTAAATACTGCCAGATCTTCGATGCTGGTGAGTAGCTTATTCAGAGTCTAAATACGAGAACATATCGAAGCAGAATCGTCGTGTGTCTCTGAACTGCTGCGCGTAGAATCGAAGGACTGTGTTGATCGTGTGCGCTAAGTACTGCCAGATCTACGATGCTGGTGAGTAGCTTATTCAGAGTCTAAATACGAGAACATATCGAAGCAGAATCGTTGTGTCAACGCGCTGTCTCTGAACTGCTGCGCGTAGAATCGAAGGACTGTGCTGATCGTGTGCGCTAAATACTGCTAGATCTACGATGCCGGTGAGTAGCTTATTCAGAGTCTAAAATACGAGAACATATCGAAGCAGAATCGTCATGTGTCTCTGAACTGCTGCGCGTAGAATCGAAGGACTGTGCTGATCGTGTGCGCTAAATACTGCCAGATCTACGATGCCGGTGAGTAGCTTATTCAGAGTCTAAATACGAGAACATATCGAAGCAGAATCGTTGTGTCAACGCGCTGTCTCTGAACTGCTGCGCGTAGAATCGAAGGACTGTGCTGATCGTGTGCGCTAAATACTGCTAGATCTACGATGCCGGTGAGTAGCTTATTCAGAGTCTAAAATACGAGAACATATCGAAGCAGAATCGTCATGTGTCTCTGAACTGCTGCGCGTAGAATCGAAGGACTGTGCTGATCGTGTGCGCTAAATACTGCCAGATCTACGATGCCGGTGAGTAGCTTATTCAGAGTCTAAATACGAGAACATATCGAAGCAGAATCGTTGTGTCAACGCGCTGTCTCTGAACTGCTGCGCGTAGAATCGAAGGACTGTGCTGATCGTGTGCGCTAAATACTGCTAGATCTACGATGCCGGTGAGTAGCTTATTCAGAGTCTAAATACGAGAACATATCGAAGCAGAATCGTTGTGTCAACGCGCTGTCTCTGAACTGCTGCGCGTAGAATCGAAGGACTGTGCTGATCGTGTGCGCTAAGTACTGCCAGATCTACGATGCCGGTGAGTAACTTATTCAGAGTCTAAATACGAGAACATATCGAAGCAGAATCGTTGTGTCAACGCGCTGTCTCTGAACTGCTGCGCGTAGAATCGAAGGACTGTGCTGATCGTGTGCGCTAAATACTGCCAGATCTAGGATGCTGGTGAGTAGCTTATTCAGAGTCTAAATACGAGAACGATTCAAGCCGCGGTGAGCAAAATACAGCTAGATCTACGATGCTCCTAGTTGCTTTAAGTTACTTAATGAATCGTTGCATGTTTGAGATGTATTATCTGTTTGTAATTCTTAAATAAATAAATAAAATAATATTGTATTGCCTCTTTCCAGGTGACTTCTCAGTCCTTTGTTCGATCCAGGCTCCCTCGGGCGAGCGTTGGATGTCCGGGGACTTCCTGGCTCCTGACCGCGTGCTGGTCTGGTCTACCGAGGGCAAGGGTTACCTTTACCGATTGCCTGCCAAGTACGTTATACTGACAAAAGATGTGATGAACAGATAATAGTACAGTCAGTTGCGGAATAAATTGACCCTTCTGCCATTCAATTACACCGTGTTTTTTTATTTCGTTTAATTTTTTTAGTTGTTCTTGTCAATATAAATGACTTTTCCTATGGAGAAACGTAATGAAATCGAAAAAATATCGGCTATTCCATTTTTTTAGGGTTCCGGAGCCAAAATGGCAAAAACGGCTTAAAGTTTCGTCATGTCCGTCCGTCTGTATGTCACAGGCATTTTACATAAATTATTTTAAAAATATTTTCAGATTATTTTTATTTTTTTCTAAAAAAATTTTTATTTGAATATTTTGGGAAATAATTGCTCCGAAAGTAGCATAAATTGTGTGTTTCTAAACGGTATGTCCAAAAAATATGAAACAAATTACAACGATAAAGCTTCATAAATATCTTCAAAGAAAATTGTTTTCAACATGATCGGATATACCGTTTTTAAGTTATTGCCAAAAAACTGCGCATATAATTAAAACGACGTAAGTGCCGAGGAGATACACTCTTTTGCTAGTGCACTTTCTTATATCGTATTTTTTTCGTCTGTAGTGCATTTTATTGTATGAACGGCTGCGGAACCCTACACTGCCCATGGTCCGACATGCTCTTGGCCGGTTTAGTTGAGTTATTACTAACATATAGTATGAAACGGCTGTTTTTTTTTCATTTGTAAAATGTCTACCCATAGGTAAAGTGGTTCGTATTGAAGGGTACCACCATCTGTTACAATTATAGGAAATAAAAAAAACACGTTGTATATGGCATTGCACACTCGAGCGGTGAAATCAATGTCTCAGATAACAGTCATGTGTCACACGAGCCGGAGGCGAGGACAATAAACATGCGATCTGAGGCATTGTCGCCGTCCGTGGTATGTGCACGATTTTACGCCTTCCGTCAACCTAGCGGGCGGTAAATGTTATTTACGGCCCAGGCGACGTAAACAATATGTACAGTCGGCCTCAGGGAGTAGTATGCAATTACAAAACTACTTTGCCATACATGTTTGCATTTGGAGGCATAGTACCTCATTGATTTCGACTGTACATACGATTAAGGTACAAATTTCAATGAAAATGCCCTATTAATGATTTGAAAGAATTAAAAAAATATTTGGGACGTGAAAAAAGAGCAAAAGCTAGCAGAGTACTACAGTCAAGGGAAAATATATGTAAACACCAAAAAATCTCATCAATATATATCCAAACCTTATTACTAAGACCGTAGAGTTGATGTGTACATATTTTTGAAACATTTGGTATGTATTAACTTTTGATATTTTTGCCTTTGACTGTGTCTTGCTAGACTTAAATATGAAATGCGGAACTATCGTTTGTCCTGCTCTTTCCCTTATGTCTAGGAAGAGCGAGACAGAAAATGGTTTAGAATTTCGTTTCTTGAGTGGTTTGTGGTGGTGGTGGTTTTGGTTGCGGAGGTGAAGGTTTCTTATTTTATTTTGTTTAGGTTAAAATGGTGGAGGTGTTGAGATTTTGAGTAAATAATATATGTTTGGTGAAGTTTTGTATGCCGCTAATAAATAGGGCTTGTAAGTACGTAATTATGTTTAAATTTGTGAATATTACATCTGAAGAGAAAAGATGATGGTTAACAAGTAAGGAATTTGTGTGATATGTTACAACTCGCATCAGACTTATACAGAAAATTCTAATAAAAGACTTATCACATGAATAGTTAGTATTTATTTCTTAAAAATATGAACCAATTATAGGCCAAACGCATAACTGAGTCTGTTCCTGAGGTAAGGGAGCGGTACGGGAGGGGTGTGTTTACAGTACGTCAAACGACGCGTAACTGCAGTCGGGCGTCAGGCTTGTATAGCGAGACAGTTAGGACACGTCATGTCACGTCACTTGTCACCCCTCACGTACCCCTCCCATACCTCAGGAACACACTCAGTTAAGCGTTAGACCTGTAGTAGCCTATTAGAGCTTAATTAAGACTTCCATTTGTCAAGTCTGTCAAATATTTTCTCTAAAATTATTTATATCGGTCACCTACCCTGACTAAGATTGTATGTGCATATTGTTTTTTTTGTCTTTAACCTCCGCAACGATTACTACTAAAACAGACGGTTTTAAATATATAATTTTACATTGAATTGGCATGATTTCATATGCAGACTAAAATTCCATTCTAGATGTCATCAGAGCACAATAATGCCTCTGTGTTTATATTTTGAAACGTTTCCGGTAAATAACACGAATAATTATGTGTTTGTGTCTATATTTATTTATAGAGCCCACTATTTGTTCCGTGAATCGTTCAGAGATGGCGCTGTTAACTTATTAAGGTGTATAGGAGTTGACGTAAAATAATTTCTTTCTCTAATATATTTAAGTACCGGATTAGTGACAAAAAATATTTTCGTGTTATTTACCGTTCCAAAAAAGGGAGCTTAATTTTAATACGTAATCTCGGGCAAAACGACGATATTTCATTTGAAGATATAAATAACAATGAATTCGTGAAGTATAAAAAATATTCGTATTTTATTTGTGAGTAAACCTTTTATTAAGATATAGATACGAAGATCAAAATGAAATTAAATTGCGTCCACCATCTACCTACCCTCGAGTCAAGGGCGTGAACATGGTTTTTGGCCAGGCAGTTTCTCTGTGCCTATATAGAGCCATAGTCGTTCAAAGTAGGCAGTTTCTCTGTGCCTATATGGAGCCATGGTCGATCAGGGTAGGCAGTTTCTCTGTGCCTATATGGAGCCATTGTCGATCAGGGTAGGCAGTTTTTCTGTGCCTATATGGACTAAACTCGACTTAAATCTCATTAATTGGCTACTTTTTTGCAATAAGTACTCCATGCAGCTCTGTGTGTTATCATTCACCTCTACTCTGATGCCGATACCTTTACTCAGTGGTGTAGCTAGGTAACCAAGGACCCTGGTGCAAAAGAAAAGATTGGGCCCCCTTGTCAGTTGTTAGTCAGGGATCAATTGCCCCAAGATATTGTGGTCCCGCTACACGGCACCGTCTAGGCCTTCAGTAGCTACGCCACCGTTTGTTAGTCAAGGACCAAGGGCCCCAAGGTATTGGAGCCCCGCTACACGGCACCGTCTAGGCCTTCAGTAGCTACGCCACTGTTTGTTAATCAGGGACCAAGGGCCCCAAGGTATTGGAGCCCCGCTACACGGCACCGTCTAGGCCTTCAGTAGCTACGCCACTGTTTGTTAGTCAGGGACATAGGGCCCCAAGGTATTGGAGCCCCGCTACACGGCACCGTCTAGGCCTTCAGTAGCTACGCCACCGTTGTTGGTCAGGGACCAAGCGCCCCCAAGATATTGTGGCTCCGCTACACGGCACCGTCTAGACCTTTTCAGTAGCTACGCCACCGTTTGTTAGTCAGAGAACAAGGCCGCAAGATATTGGAGCCCCGCTACAGGGCACCGTCTAGGCCTTCAGTAGCTACGCCACTGTTTGTTAGTCAGGGACATAGGGCCCCAAGGTATTGGAGCCCCGCTACACGGCACCGTCTAGGCCTTCAGTAGCTACGCCACCGTTGTTGGTCAGGGACCAAGCGCCCCCAAGATATTGTGGCTCCGCTACACGGCACCGTCTAGACCTTTTCAGTAGCTACGCCACCGTTTGTTAGTCAGAGAACAAGGCCGCAAGATATTGGAGCCCCGCTACAGGGCACCGTCTAGGCCTTCAGTAGCTACGCCACCGTTTGCTGGTCAGGGCCCGAGGTCCCCCTGAGCTTGGGGGCCCCGGGGCACTGCCCCGTCTAGCCCTTTGGTACCTATAGTGTTGCTCCCGAGTGAGCGCATTTTTTTTGTGCGTTGCTATGTCAACATCAGAAATACCTGATGCTTAAAATAATCCATACTTATAATATTATAAATGCGAAAGTGTGTCTGTCTGTCTGTCTGTCTGTCTGTTACCTCTTCACGCTTAAACCGCTGAACCGATTTGGATGAAATTTGGTATGGAGATAGTTTGAGTCCCGGGGAAGGACATAGGCTACATTTTATCCCGGAAAAATACCCTTATCCGCGATAAACAAATTTAAGGCGGACGAAGTCGCGGGCAGAAGCTAGTAATGTATATTTTCTTAATAATAGGTGGATATCGTCGTTTTACCCCTGAATTCTTCCAATATAAACGGAATCATTTTATTCCTGGCTAATATGCACGTTTGTAGCAGTAACATAAGCTCCTTTCATGTATCATGACGAAAAATGCTTTATATGTCAACGTGCATACGAAAACTATCACGAATCATTTCAAAAATCGAATGTACGAGTGCACTTTCGCTGAGATTACTGCATTTTGTTTTGATAGAAGTGTAGGTTTTTTTTTATCAATAAAACTTACCGTTATTTCACTGGTTACATCAAGTCTCCTTCATGTTTTTATGAAACAATGTTTTAATAACAAAGTAATGAAATTGGGAACAGTCAGATTTTGGAAGTTAAGCTTCCAAGAAACATACATTTCATAATTTCTCGACATATACGTTCCGATAACACAGGATCTACAAATTGTTTATTTTAATGTCATTTTGTTCATTTGTACAATAGGGAATATGCATGTTTTTTTTTTGCTTTATTAAAAGCTCATTCATGTAACAAACAATAGGGTTTTTTTTTGGAATAACGATAAAAATAACTAAGATATAAGCCATTAATTCTATATCTTTCTAGCAAAATAGAATTTAATTTGGAGTTTACATGGCCTTAGTGTACTATGACATAAAAATACAAGTCGGACCTCTGTCAAGTCGCTGTCTAATTAGTAGTTTAAAATGCCTATACTCGTATCATGCGCATTTCTAGGCCGATTTTTTTACGGTATTATGATATTTTGTTAAGAAAAGCGATAAGAAAAATCATGCATATTTATTATTTGCTCGACTGTATAAATGTTTACTTTGATCTGTATGGATTAGTAAGAAAATAAAAGAAAAGTCATGACATTGACAGCTAACTTTTTAATTTCATTCTGAGTCCACGTAACGTACACTAAATACTAAAATATAAAATTCTTCCGGGAAACTTAATGTTTTCCTATAGTATACTAATGTACACTATCGAGAAATAATACTACTCGTATATGCAAAAAAAAAGAAAATGCATTTATTTCGGACTACATGACCCATAGATTGTTAGTAATACAAAGGCTTACATAACTGAAATAAACGTTTTTTTTTTTTTTTTTTAATTTTTTTTTCATTTTTTTTTTTATAACTATTTTAGTACGGAGGCTTAAATGTAAGGAGGTCCAGTGCCTCACCAGGCCACTATGCCACCGCGGCCAGGAGCCTGTGGCAAAACGTAGGGAGATTAATGTTAATTGAATTACAAATAGGCGTATAGAAAATCGTAAAACGATACAATAAAGGATTGTTCTTGATTGTATTAAAGTGTGTGTTTTGTTAACAATCTCGAGCTGTATATGTTCTTTCTATACTGCTCAAAACAATATATGGGCCACTAAAAATTTTGATCGAAACGTGATAATATATATTAGTAGGTCAAATTTATTTTACACACTCTGCAGCTAAAAAGGCTTTTGTTTTTGTTTAGCTACTAATGGATTGATTAAATAGTCCATTGTTTTACTAGTTTTAATTGAGATAAGATTAGTTTATTGTAACCACAAAAACTGAGCAGAAATTCTCCGCGCAACAGTGGGCCCTATATTGTTTTGAGTAGTATAATATTAAAAGAAGAAGGTTTGACTACCGTAACATATCACGCCAACGTTACCGAAACACTCGATACAAATGCCAGTCGACATTCACACTCGCTGCTTACTTTTCCCTCGCTAACCTCTCATGGTAGTACCGGCGTCAACCTTAAAAAATAGTATTCTCGCCAGGCGAATGCTCAGTCTCTTTATAATTTGTTGATCGCACGTTGTCATTAAAGCATTTTTCGTCTCCAACGCTAAATAATAAAATCTCTGTTATAGCAAACTGCGTGGACGGGTTATCAGTAGGTTAGCACCATTATGTTCGTATGTATGTCTGTATTTCCTTTGCTAGCACACGCATTTGTACTGGTCTCCTGTATGGGAATGTTAACAATAATTAATCCGTAATATCATAAAATCTAACGAGACACCAGAAAATGAAACTTTAGATTTCTTTCCTGATATTAACTATACATATATTATTATACGGATATGTCACAAACTAAGTACATATACACTTCGTACATATTAAACAGCAAAAGTTTTTTGGAAAATTATTGTTAACATCGAACTCCTTCGTTGACTGGTTTAAAAGCTTCGTAGTTTTATTTTGAATCGAATTTTATTTTCGTAATAGGGTAGTTTCCTGGGTAAAAAAATAATATTCTAATAAGTCTGTCAGTTAGAATATCTAAAAATATTGGACACGTATTTTTTCTTTTGTCAGTCAAACAAAAAAGACAAAGATAAGGCGCGTCAAAGTTTGGGAGTGGGGGCCACAGACCACTTAACCCTATAGACCCCGCTTCACACAATTTTATTTAGTATCTCATCTCACTAAAATGGCGGGGCGCGGGGGGCAGCAAGTGCACCGTGATTGGCTAGGTAAGGCGAGCGAGCAAGTCACGTCGACTGCGAAGTGACCCGATACTAAGATTATATTTGAGGGCGTGGCAGCTGCTTGGTGTTTTTTGAGCTTAAGCTTGGCTTACGGGGGCGCCTTTGTATGCGGGGTCTAGGGGTTAAGTGGTCTGTGGTGGGGGCGCATGACTGACGGGAACTTTAACGGGCTATATCTTGAATTTCTTGTTTAATTGACAATAGAAAAAATACGTGTCCAATATTTTGAGATAATGTAACTGACGGACTAATTATATTTTTTTAGGACACAAGCCTATTATTATTTGTAGGTTGAAAAAGTAAAAAAAATAAACAAGTATTGGTAATAGGAAAGTATAAGTAGTTTAGTATATTATAGGTATATTCAAGTACTTAAAAGGTGTTAGGTGGTAATGTATTTTGATGCTATAGATATTTTTTTCCCTGAGTTAGTAGTAAAAAGTAGTATATTTTATTTTGCTTACTGCACTTCCATGGTCAATCATCTAATTGGTGTGTTATTATAAAAAACTAAAATTCATCCAGGGTGAGTAATCCAAAGAGGTCAATATACCATAGGCCTACTGTTTATGAGATAACTGTGTAATAACGATAACATGGTTTCTTAGAATGATTTTCCCTATGCTTTATGGCTTTTGAAATTTCCCATTCTCACCCAACTCCCTTTTGGATTGTTTGCCCTTTACTGTATGTAATATTGTGGTACAAATCTTAGAAGTGGTTACGTCTTACAATTATTACCATGAACTACGGCTTTATTGCAATTTTATTTCGTTTCAATAGAAAAGTGCCGAATTTTCATCAGTTTACTCTTATTCAAAGTTTGTCTGGAGACAATCTCTCTTTACCGATAAGACCGTATTGTCTACTATATTTTTAACCCCCGACAAAAAAGAAGGGGTGTTATAGGTTTAACGTGTCTGTGACTCTGTGTATCTGTCTGTGGCATCGTAGCGCCCATACGGATAGACCAATTTGAGTGCGGTTTTTTGTGTCATGCAACCCCCGACTTGTTCCTCTGAAAGTTGAATATCTTGGAGACGAGTGCTCCGATTTTCATCAAACAAAGCTAAGAACACTCGGGATAAAATTGTCTATGACACAAAAAAACCGCACACAAATCAGTCTATCCGTATGGGCGCTACGATGCTACAGACAGATACACAGATACACAGAGTCACAGACACGTTAAACTTATAACACCCCTCTTTTTTGTCGGGGGTTAAAAAAAAACTTATTTAAGTGTCGGTGCCATCATGGTCACGACAACTCGTAATACCTTTACGGGTACTTTGCGTTCACGGGGTTAAACTTTATACTATGTGGTGATATTAACTGAAATTATATGACACAACAAAATGGGGCTTAATCGCGTATAAATATGATTTATTTAATTACCTTTCATTGGTAATTCGCGCGACGTTGATTCGCCGCTCCAGTTTCCGTCGAAACCATGGACGTAACGCGACGTCCGAAATTAAATATTTGATTGAAATATTTTTTAACCTAAATAATATAACAAAACCGAAATCAGATTAGTGAAATTACAATTTAAACGATTATTAAAATTATAATGGAACTTAAATCAGTAAAGTTATAATGTAACTGAAATCGGACTATAAAATTATAATGTAACTGAAACTGGATCAGTGGATTTATACTGTACTTAACCGTAATCGGATTATTGAAATTATAATTTAACAAAAGTCGTTCTAGTGTATTTACAATTTAACGGAAATCGGACCAGTGATATGAAAACAATAATCTTAATTTACAAAAGTACAACCTACCGACCTAGTAAAATTACAAATGGATTATCTTAGTTCTGAAATAAGATAAAGGTTTATACCACTCTTTAGGTTTGTACGCAATAAATGCCTAGCCACACCGAATGCGTGTGCGTGACGTGCACGTTGTAAAGTACGAGTCCTCATAAGAGATGACACACCTTGCACCGCTGCGTACGCACACTCCACGCGCACGTCACGCAAACGCATCCTGTGTGGCTTGGCCTTAATTAGAAATCTAGAAGCGACCCTCTTTACATAACCTTATTTGGTAAAATTAGTTTTTATAGGATGATTCAAAGGATGTGGGTAATTATTTTTAATTCAATGATAGAGTGACGCTTCTATACAAAACATCTTTCTTGTGAGTCTTTGCTTAGCTTGTTGTTTATTTAAGTAACATTATGTTGCGTAGACCAGCTTTATATAATGCAGGTTCAAGATATCACAACAGTACATAATGGTTCTTTAGAAATATATGCTATAATAAAGTTGTAAATAATAAATGAAATCTCTGTATTTTGAGGATTAAAAACGGATTATTAGGAGGTCACCGAATTGATTTATTTTTTTGGATTTTTGTATGATCGTATGTATCGTTGTGGCTTCATCACGCCAAATTGGCTAAACGGATTTCAACTATTTTTGGTACATAGGTAGCTGGGTATCTCCAGATGGTTATGGAATACTTTGTACCCGACTACGCTGTCGAAAAAAAGAGGGCTTATGACTTGTTCTCCTCCGCGAACGAAGTTGCGGGCGCCTTCTTGTATCTTTATAAGAACGCATTATAGTTTGGACCATAGCTGCGTTCTTTGGATTGTGAAAAGGAGGTTTTGTGGTAAAGTTTCTACTAAAATGTAATTTAAACTGTTTAATTATGACCGTAATGATCACATTCATTTTGAGAAATACTAGACTCAATATTTTTAACCCTTAGATGCATGAGGTATCAATATTGATACTAATGCGAATCAGGTGCCAATCGAGCTCATTTCAAATTATTACTTTACTGCATGGCAATAAAATCTTATTTTAAAGTGAATTTAATTGGCACTTGATTCCTTTCAGTATCGTTACTGATACTTCATGCATTTAAGGGTTAAATGAGATTTGTATGAAACATGAGTTTCTTTCTACGTGTGTGTTTACTAATTGTATGTTACAGCTCGGTGCCTGATCACAAGGGTTTCCACGGGCCCACGGTGGCCCACGATAGCCCTGTCCTGTTTGGCATACTGGCCCATCCCGATAATAAAGTATGTATACGTATCTTTAATTTATCTATATATTATGTACATCGTCGCCTAGTACCCATAGTTCAAGCTTTGCTTAGTTTGGGACAAGGTCGATTTGTGTAAGCTTGTCCCCTGTATTATTATTATTCTCTTTATTTATTTACATTCTTAAGCTAGGTTTTTTACAATAAGCATATAAAAAGTAAAATACAAAAAGCAAATATAAAATATAAACACATTATTAAAAACCTAACCTAGGGTGCCGCCGGCAGCGGGGCAGGGCTTAAGCTACCGGTGCACGGTGGTTAGGGATGCACAGAGGGGAACTTCCTGACAATGCGGGCCGTGTCCAGGATTACTGCCTTCTGCATCTGACCCTTGATCCAGCCAACTAGCGAGAGTCGCTTAAGATGTTCGTCAAGACTCTTCGCTGTATTAAGACCGTTTATCGAAACGACTATCGGCACAATGATCGTCGAATCCAATTTATTATTATTATTAAATATTTATTTATTTTAATATTTATTTATTTATTTATTTATTTATCAATGTATCAATGCCTTCAAAAGAAGCGTCAATGAAGATTGGTCCGAGTACAAACTTGTACAGTCAACAGCAGAAGTAGATGATCATGTTATAACTTTGTCGCACTGATGTAACAATACTGCGATAATTGGCATGCATTAAAGCAGTGAAAGTGACAAGGAACTAAAATGATCATCTACTTTGGATGTTGACTATACCAAGGGTCAGAAAAATATCACAAATACTCACGATGGGGGTCCGAGAAGATATCACGTGTAATTTTTTTACACAGCAGGAAAGTCAAAAAATAACGAAATTACTCAATCACTAACTTAATTCATATTTAGTCGCAAAACGTTTTATTATTTAAACTTTCTGTTTATTTGACAGCTGCTCTCATGCCCGCCGGCGATGCGCTTCGTGATCACCTCCGTCGGCGGCAAGCAACGCCGTCTTCTACTCCGTGGTGACTCCCTGGGAACAGTTTCGGTATGGTGCGTGGACGAAGCCGCCACGCCAGCAGCCGAGATGTCATGTGAGTACCTCTAAACTTTGAGTTGTGTTTGATGTCTCTGTCATGTCTATCAACGGTCACGTTCGTGATTACGTTGGTTGGTAAGCGACACCGCCTTTTACTCCGCGGTAACTCTCTGAGGATATTTTCGGTATGATGCGTCGACTAAGCCGCCACGCCAGCACTCGGCATGCCATGTAACCACAAAATATAGGGTGGTATTTGATGCCTCGGCCGTATCTATCGGCGATGATCGTGATCAACGTCACCGCGTTACGCCGCGGCGATTTGCTGGAGTCAGTTTTAGTGGGTTGCATCGTCGAGTGAAACTACTAAACTAAGAGTCGTGTTTGATGCCTCTGCCACGTCTATCGGCGGTGATCTGATTACATTGGTTTTGACCGCCGACGATGTTTGTGGTGAAACCGGCAAGTAACGGTCTGCTACTCCGCAGCGACTCGCTAGGGACACTGTCGGTATGGTGTGTTGTTGACGCCGTCACGCCCGCCGATGGCATACCATGTGAGTAGGTTAGTACAGTCGAGCTCATTTACATCTACACACTTACGGAAACAAAAATATCTGAGCAAGACCCTATTGTGAGGAGCATAAAAGCGTGCTCAGATATTTTTGTATAAATAAATGAACTCGACTGTACCACTAGAATTAGAGGAGTGTTTAATGCCTCTGCGGTGTCCACCTGTCCATGGGCGCTGATGTTTATGATCCGACTGTGTTTAATACGGTGTGACAAGCTAGGGTCTGTGCCTCACCTATTATTTTATGGCTTCGTTATTCTCCTTTGAGATACGAAACCATAAAATACTGGCCATCCTTCCGTTTGCAGTAGCCAATCTTTTCGCAGCTTCGGTATTGCTCAGATCTGCTAATGATTACTTTCTATCATGTGGTGGGTGGTAATAACCTGATCTGTTAAATCAAAGAAGGGTCATGGTCCAAAATGTACTCCCATAGAAGTCGGGAAAATTATCACTGGTCAGTGTTACTGAATAATGGTTTTGTTTTCAGCTCATGCGCCCATCGTGTTGACAAGCCTAGACATGGCCTGGGCTGAGATGAACCCCAGCCCTGTTGGGATTTTGGACCAGCTGCACCACCCAGAGGAACCCGGTAAGACTCCTTATACTTTACTAGGTTTCACCGGGCTTTATCCTTTGGGAGCCGTGAGTTTTCCAAGTTGAAAAATAGTCTAGATGTTGTTTTTCGAACTTAATTAAACCTGTCAAAGCTTATAGAATCTTTGATAGGCAAATCTTTTTCCTAAATATACAGTCATCTACAAAAAACTATACATGTGTTATGTGTATGTTTATACTTGTGTACATTTTCATTATATTTTATAACCCGTTTAGAATAATGTCAATTTCGTTACGTTTATAAATGACATTGATTTAAATTTACACGATCTTCACTCATTACCATAACACAACAAAATGGGGCTTAATCGTGTATAAATATGATTAGACGTAGAAATCATATTTATACGCGACCAAGCCCCGTTTTGCTGTGTTGTTTATAAATGAGTTGATCAACTTTTTTCGGTTCCTCGTTCCCATGGATATAACTCCTGAGTCACTCTTTAAAACTACGATTCTAAACGATATAAGTAAAGGCAAAAAAACATATTTTTTCTAGGCAATATAGGTCCATATTTCAAGGGCTTATGTCGTCAGTATGTTAATAATATTAGATTAATAGCATTTTTGTACGTAACTCTGTCACTATTGTCTACGAGTTATGGGACGGTATAACGTCAAGAAAAAAAGTATACGCCTAAATAAACTTATTTTTTTTTACATAAGAATATAAATAAATAAATATTACGGCTCAATTTTATACAAATCGAACTAGTCCCATGGTAAGCTCAATAAGGCTTGTGTTATGGGTACTAGACGACGGTATATTTAATATATATATTTACTTATATCTATAGAAACCATCCAAGACTCGGGAACGAATATTGATGCTTATCACACAAATATTTGCCCTTACCGGGATTCGAACCCAGGTCCATCAGCTTCGCAGGCAATGTTACTCCCGCTGAGCCAAACCGGTCGTCAAAATAAATGTTTTTGTTCCAGAAGTGAAACTTACCGCTTCCATCTACCTTCTGGCCGCGAACCGCCTGGTGGTGGGGAGAGAAGATGGCTCCATAGTAATCGTGAACGCCACACACACAGTCCAACTGCAGCTACTGCATGGAAACCATCAGCAATTAGACGGTAAGTCCTCTGAATATAGAAGCTCCAAATATACTGTCTCTTCCAGACGGGTCAAATGTACGGTGGTGTATGGTGGAGGCTCTGAACCAGTGACGTACAGCAATACACTTAAGTGGTAATGTGTAGGCCTCATTTAATTGTCAATAACATATGTCAAAACATTGATTTAAACTTACACGATCTTCACTCATTATCACAACACAGCAAAACGGGGCTTAATCGCGTCCATGGTCTCGAAAGGAAACTGGAGTGGCGAAATCAACGTCTTCTAGCCGCGCGAGTTTTTTGATCAACCCGCGTTTGATGTTTATTATTAGGTTGAACACTACGGTCGTCACAAGAATTACCAACGAAAGGTAATTAAATAAATCATATTTATACGGGATTAAGCCCCATTTTGATGTGTTGTGATAAGATATGTTAATTCATTAATTTAATTTAGGTTGGATTTCACCAACCTTTTGTTATTCTCAAATAGTTATGTCAAATCAATATGGAGTTTTGACATTACTATCCAAGAATAAGCGTTATTCTCTGAACAAAGGTTTGGTAAAATCCAGCCTTATTGTAATTCAAAAACAACTTACACTGTGTGTGAATGTCATAAATTACGATATAAATAATTAAAGAATAAAATTCATCACGCAAAATCAGCTAAACAGATTTCCATAATTTTTGGTACACGGGTAGCTGAGTATCTCCAGATGGTTATAGGATACTTTTTACCCGACTACGCTTTCGAAACAAAGAGGGGTTACGACTATTTCTCCTCCGCGAACGAAGTGGCGGGCGCCTTCTAGGTATATAATAAACTAGCTTCTGCCCGCGACTTCTTCCGCCTTAAATTCGTTTATCGCGGATAAGGGTATTTTTCCGGGATAAAAAGTAGCCTATGTCTTTCCCCGGGAGTCAAACTATCTCCATACCTTATTTCATCCAAATCGGTTCAGCGGTTTAAGCGTGAAGAGGCAACAGACAGACAGACAGACAGACGACACACTTTCACATTTATAATATTAGTATGGATATAAATAAAATAGTTAGTATGGTCATCTATACTATTATAAAGTTGTAAAAATGAAATGTCTGTACATTGAAGATATTTTCAAAAATGATTGTTACCGACTATTTGTAGGACACTGATTCGAAAAATATTTTTTTTAGATTTTTTGTACGTTTGCATATGTCGTTGTGGCTTCATCACGCCAAATCGGCTAAACGAATTTCAACTATTTTTGATACACGGGTAGCTGGGTATCTCCAGATGGTTATAGGATACTTTTTACCCGACTACGCTGTCAAAAAAAAGAGGGGTTATGACTTATTCTCCTCCGCGAACGAAGTTGCGGGCATCTTATAGTCCTTCATAATATTGTACACTGAATCGCAGCAGAAAATCTTTGAGTCTCACATTAAAAATGCGGCTGTTAGTAATTTATTTCAGCTCTACGGGTAGCTTATTAAACTAGAGAAGTGCTTGATAGCATCAATTGTCACTTAGGTATGTGGCTGATAGTACACAGGGCTTTTGACCAAGGTACAGCACAAGGCAGTTAATCCGTGCCTATATGGAGCTATGGTCGTTCAGGGTAGGCAATGCCTTTGTACCTATAAAGACCGCACGGCACTGCCCTGAATAGCGCCAAATGGGAATGGGCCAGGTGTGCTGTGGAATCCATTCTATTGAGATGTTCTCATTGTTTTAATAAGACATTAGGTTATTTATGCGAGTAAACAGGGCTCTTTAACGATGCAGCCGTGTAAACATCCGTGTAGGTATCTCTTCTGGTGATGGATGTAACTACGAACACTTTTCCAACTGCTTCGTGGTCGGGAGGGAGGACGGTTCCAGCTATTGTTGTTGTTGCATGAGAACCAACAGCCACTTACAATATAGATTTGTAATTCAAACATATTGAATGTGTAACGTTTATGTAGTTCGTCACAAGACTTTTCAACTCTTAGTAAAATAGTTTCGTTGAATTTATAGCTTTCAATGACGTATATCGGTTATCTTTTGAGTTGACTATATGTGATATTATTACAGATTGGCCGCCACATCAATTACTTCACGGACATAATGGGCGGGTTAACTGTCTTCTGTACCCCCACCACGTTCATCCAAGGTAAATTATGATATACAAAGTTATAGTGTAAGATCCAAATATACAAAGACCTTCATACATCCGTTTACGCGATGAAATATATTTTATATAATAATTAATTTGTTAAAAAACATATTGACCTGGGACTGGTGACCGCAGAATAAGGCTAAACCCTTACCTGATATGCGGGGCTCTGCTGGGGTCGAAAATTTTATCCCTAGCAGCTCGTGGGAACGCAAATGGCGGCGATGTGGTTCGCAACCCATCACGTCTCGGTCCCAGCGAGAGCGAAGAGTGGGCTGGAGAGCCGCTTTTCTACGTTAAATGTAAGGATAGAAATGAATGATAAAATAGATGAAGTATGGCAGATGATGGATGCGTGAATAATTGATATTCTGTGTGTGAATGAGACAAAGCGAAAGGGTTGTGACAGCACAAAATGAAGAGATTAATGAATGTTGATGAAGCGGCAGTTGTATGCCAGGGCCGTAGCAAGTGGAAGGAGGTAGTCTCTGCCTACCCCGTAATGGGAAAAAGGCGTGATTGTATGTATGTTAAAATTATATCGCAAGTAGGTTGCCTAAAAAAATCCTGTCAAGGCTGTGATTAATAAAAAATCTAGTGTTAGTAGAGCCCTGGTCCTAAGCAAGATGTACTCGGTGTGGAGTCATTTTATATTGGTTACTGACATTTACAGACGGTGGCTGCGGCTAGAAAATAAAGACATTTTTAAGACACTGTTATTTATATTGAATAAACTTTTCGAAATTTGTGAATTTTTATACCAATTTAGAAATGATTCGGTCGCTATTACAAGCAGTCCTTGTGTATTCATTTTAGGGGCCGTTTTTTGCATTCGCCTTGTTTTAGAAACTACATACCATTACAACTACATACTGCTTTTATTTTGAAGACAGCTGTAGATTTTCTGAGGCAGGATACTCAGGGTGTACAATAAATCAAAATAACAAATCAATATTTCCTCACACAGATATGACAGATCCCACCTAGTATCGGGAGGCATCGACTTCGCTGTATGTCTCTGGGATCTGTTTAGCGGCCAGCTCCTGCACCGGTTCTGCGTGCATGCAGGCGAGATCGCACAGCTCATAGTGCCTCCTCACAACTGCTCCGTAAGTAGTATATGGGGATCCCATATAGTCTCAAAAAGCCAGCATCGCTCATGCGACAATCGGAAACACAGAAATTGACAAAAAAACGCATTTTCAACAAAGAACCTACTTTAAAATTTCAAGAAGAATTAAAATATATTAAATGACAGTATGTTTTTGCTAATGAAGACGTTAATAACAAATTAGAAATATTTTATGGAATTTTATTTTCACTAATTGATAAACATTTCCCATTAAAAAGAGTTCAATCTCGTAAAAAACCAAACAACTGGATTACAAAGGGCATTAAGAAATCCAGTCAAACTGTTAATGAAGTCGCGATTTGTTAATAATGAAAAACTTAATAATTATTATAAACTCTATAAAAATACATTTAAAAAGGTACTCATCAATGCCAAAAAAAATCACGTGCATGGAACTATTTCTAAAGCTTATTTTTATAAGCCCAAATCGATTCGGAATTTAGTTAAGGAAACTACAGGCAAGGGTGTGTAAACCCAAGTTAATTTTAAAGCTGGACAATCGGACAACTGCAGATTTAATGACCATAGCTAACGCTTTTAATAAGTATTTTTAAACGTAGAAAAATCAACTAACAACTTGTCTAATAAACAGTATATGAAAATAGTACATAAGATGAAAGTAAAAAATGGTAACTCCATATTTTTGAATCCTATAATTGAACCAGAAGTTATAATAATTGCTAAAAACCTCAACAATAGCAACTCTAGTGGACCTGATAATCTTAACACAAAACTTGTAAAAAATAATATTCACTTACTTTGTATACCTTTATGCATAATTTTCAATTGCTGTCTAGAACAAGGCATCTTTCCGGATATGTTAAAAAAAGCTAAAGTTATTACAGTGCACAAAAAAGGAAGTCGTACTGAGTTGAACAATTATAGACCAATATCTCTGTTGTCTGTAATATAAAAAATACTTCAAAAAATGCTTGGCTGATAGGTTAGAAAGTCACTTTGAATAAAATAATTTCTTTACATCGAGTCAGTATGGTTTCAGAAAAGGTAAAAATACTTCAGATGCTGTGGTAAATTTGGTATCCGAAGTAATGCTTAATTTAAACGAGGGTACCAAGGGTGGGGGAGTGTTCTGTGATCTGACAAAAGCATTTGACTGCGTTGATCACAGAATACTTCTCAACAAACTAGAATATTATGGTGTCCGTGGCACAGCTCTAAAGCTTTTTGAATCATACTTGACTGATCGCACACGATATGTAGAGATCTCTAATGGAGAGAGTAATGTGTCTCGTTAAGAGGAAGGAATAATATATTACGGTGTACCTCAGGGCTCAGTGCTTGGTCCCCTATTGTTTCTAATATTCATTAATGATCTACCTAACTATCTTACTTATGGTTCACCATATTTATACGCAGATGATACTAGCATCATCTTAAGTGCAAATACCATAGTTGAATTTAATGTTAGGATTCAAAAATACTGGCATGAACTAGATACTTGGTCTGCGTGCAATGGACTTAAAATCAACTGTGAAAAAAGTTTTTACACTATATTTCCCCGAAGTTCCAAAAGTGCAGATTTTGTATGTAATGTACCCATAGAAAAATCTGATTGCATTCGTTTTTTGGGAGTCGAACTTGACCCTTATCTGAAATGGCATAACCAGATAGAAGCAGTAAACAAAAGGTTGGCTAGTGCGTGCTATTCACTAAAAAGTCTCTCAAAAATTGCAGACACTAACATATTCAAAACTGTTTACTACTCCTATTTTGAGAGCATTATCAGATATTGCATTGAAGTTTGGGGCAATGGTACTAATATAAGCTCTGTGCTAGTCATGCAAAAGAAGGCTTTACTACTTATTGTGGGATCCAAAGGCATACCAGTTACACATAGAAACATGTTTGTAGATAATAATATTTTAACTATTACGTCACTATATCTGTATCGCCTGTGTATTTATGTTTTTAAGAATAAGGATAGGTATCCAACAGCCTCGCAATTCCATAACTTTAATATAAGAAATAAAAATAAATTAACTCTAACTAAATCTCATTTTAATAATAGTTTTAATAACATTGTTATTAAAGTGTTTAATAAGCTAAATGATCACATAAAGGAATGTAGTAACTTTAGAGCTTTTGATAAAATTATCAAAGAGTATTTTATAAACAGACCCATTCTACTCAATCAATGAATTTTTTGCTAATGCACTGGACAATTAAAACATAATTCTTAGTATTGTAAGGAAATAACATTGTGCTATTGTAATATTTATAAATCTATAATAAATTGTCAATTATAAAATTGTATTTGCATGTACATGTACTTAAAGCAAATAAAATGTTTGACTTTGACTTTGAGCCTATAAATAAAGAAAGGACTATGAAATTCATATTGCGTTTGTTTTACACTTTAATCGTAATACTGCAAAGTTTGTTACATAAAAAAGGTATAGACTTTTAGTCCCCGCAGCTAACTGCTCGTTGAATAAAATAAAAAAATCAACTGTTCATTTCACTATAATTTTATGTAGTTTTACACAGCTTAGAGAAAATCTTTGATTAATTAAGATTATATTACTAAGCGTAGGTTATAGATTATATTACATTGTTTCTTTTTAAGCATAATGTATGTTTATAAATCTATTTGCTTATAAGTTAACATGTTTTAAATTGTATATTGGTATAATTGTAATGGTAAATGGTTACTGACTACCAGTGGCGTGCACAGGGCTCCTGACCAAGGTATTTATAAAATGTTTTGATCCGATGGGTAGGTAAATTTTCTGTGCTTATGTGAAGCCATGATCGTTCAGGGTAGGCGTTGCCTTTGTGTCTATATGGACCGCACGCCACTGCTGACCACATACTACAGATCCCACCAAGTCTCGAGAAGCATAGACTTGCAGATCCCCAGCTTTAATTGCGATGCGTATCTGTTACATGGTTACTTCAGTGCAATATAATATATTGTACATATGGCAGATCCCACCTGGTCTTGGGTATAATATTAATGTGTCCTTGGAAACCCATAAAAATAAGAGTCATTGCTAATTATTACTGTAACAAGTTCCAGTGACAACACAATATTTTTTTTTTCAGCCCCGTATCCAAAAATGTATTTGCTCAGTCGCGTCAGACCACAGTGTTACATTACTAAGTAAGTTTTTTTATGACATAAGTATGTACGTATATAAGTTTGTAAAATATAGTCCAAAGTTTTCATAAATTTGATGGTGACCGCAATAAGGTGAAATATGTCTGAGTGTCATAATGGCGTTTAGCCACGCGTTAAACACTCTGCTTTTCACTTCGACTGCGAGAAAATAAAAAAGATTAACATTAAAATTGTATATTTCATGAAAAACTAAAAGTACAGTTTGAGCAATTCTATCAGAATGTTTGGCCAATCTGATCAGGTTGTTTTGTTTGTTTTTAATTATTCGTAAGGAGTATGTAGCTGGCCGCAAGTTTTTTTTATCAGTGTCATAGAAATTTGTATGGGATTATATGGCTTTCTTTTAAACCCTAGGGGCTAAATTTACTACCTTAGTCTCGCTTCGCGGAGCTAATATGACGTACTTTTTGAGCAGGAGAAGTGAATTTGTTATTTGATTCTGACCTTCAAATAGTGACATATTTTTTTGAAAATATCTTCAATGTAACAGATATTTAATTTTGACTTTATAATACTCGTAGTATAGATGTAAGCTTGTCCAGTGTTAAAAAGAAAATACTTGCCTATTTCATTTCATCATTGAGTCCATATTCGATTCTTCTCTTCTGATGTAAAAATAATCCAAAGAAATGTAAGATGTCAGTGGTGTCGAACTCTCTTCTAAAAATCTTAAAAAAGGGTGTTTTCTTTCTAAGGTCTGGCCGAGCGGAAATGCGTGACGTTAGCCTCCCGCCACCTATTTCCGGTTGTCACTATAAAATGGCGGCCAGGCGACGACTTCATGGTGGTGGGGTGCAGCGATGGAACCGTCTATGTGTGGCAAATGGAGACTGGCCATTTGGACAGAGTGTTGCACGGTATGTACTCGTTCCTTATTTTTATAACTTACTTCGCTGGATCCGAAGTGGATCTTGCCCTCCGTTCTCTGCGTGAAGGGCGCGAAGGTCCTAAAATGTTTTTGATTTAGTTAATACTAGCTTCTGCCCGCGACTTCGTCCGCCTTAAATAGGTTTATCGCTATCGATGAGGGTATTTTTCCGGGATAAACAGTAGCCTATGTCCTTCTCCGGGGCTCAAATTATTTCCATACCAAATTTTATTCAAATCGGTTCAGCGATTTAAGCGTGAAGAGATAAATATTCCTTCGAGACCATGGACGTAACGCGACGTCCGAAACGTCGAAGAATTACCAACGAAAGATAATTAAATAAAATCATATTTATTTGTTGTGATAATTAGTGAATATTTTTGGAAATCTCTCTCCTTCTATTTCCTAAACTATATGGCCAAATTTAGACCCTTGAATCTTATGCTTCTAGACGTTATCATTAAATTGCACCTTCTCAGGTATGATAGCCGAAGAAGTATTGGCCGCATGCGATGAGACCCTAGCGGATGACCTCGGGGGTTCTTTGGCAGTCGGGTCCAGCGATCTGCAGGGCTTGGCCAATCCCGCTGTACATTTCTTCAGGTATGTAAGGAAAGGGCAACAAGTGAACGAAAAAAACCGTCTCGATTTTCATTTGTAATGCTGGCTTGCTCCACCACTGTTTCTGTGGAGTACAAACGAATTATTATTGTTTATGCGTTGCTTTATATTATAATAAAACGTTCTATGAGACTGACGCGACATTCACTGTTGCATTCAGAAAACACCGGGAGTTTCATAATCAAAGTAGCAGGTCTAACAGAAATCAACGTGACGACTTACTAGAGCGAATCAAGACCAGTAACGCTCAGATTAGGAAGCTCATCAGAGAAGCCAAAGACAGGTGGTGGCAGGAGAAACAGCATTACTAGCAATGGCTAACAGACACTAACCAGTTGGGGACCTTTTATAACGAAGTAAGGCCAGCAATTCACAACTACGTACCTTAAAGATCGCTAGATGGTACCCCACTGACTAGTAAAGACGATATATAGAATCGTTGGTCTCAAAATTTCAATAAATTACTTAACGTTGATCGATTAGCGGATCTGCTTCATAAGATCGCTCCAAAAGCGAACTGCCACCAAAAGCGGAGCTTGTGGAACCACCAACGCTGGAAGATGCTGTGATTGCCATAAAACAACAAAGAGAGAAGAGAACAGTGGGTGTTGATAACATCCGTGGAGAATTCTTGAAATATGGAGGTGATAATCTGCACAACACTGTGGAAATTATTCGTTCTCATGTGTGATGAGGCGGTGAGGAGCAAGTGCCAGCGTCTTTCAGGATCTCTCGTATTTGCTCGCTCTACAAGAAAAAAATCAAATTCAAAATGTTTTATTTCGGATAAATTATCCATATCGGGTTAGTAACAGTCGAAGGAAAAACTTATTTATATCTATGTTAGTAAGAACATATTTATTTACATAAGTACTTAAAACTAAGAAAAACAATCTAAATCCAAATGGTGGGACACAGATCAAAACTATTTAATATACCTTACTAATATACTGATCTGTGCCATCCAGTGACAGAGGATTGGACAATTGTACCTATCCGCTAACACCTTCAAAATACTGTTTTGACTTTTTCTGACACGGTCCATTAACGGTGCAAATATTCGTCTCATGATCGCGTGAAATCTGTCCGTGTGAGCGTCCGCGAACATTTCTGAGGCACTGCACCATCTTGGTAGTCTGAACAGCATTCTGAAGGCGTTATTGTATTGGATGCAGAGGGCGTTATCAGCTCGTTTCGTATATCGAAACTACAGGCCGCTTGAGTAAAACGATTGGCAATATGCTTAATATAACGGAGACCGCTCCGATTGCAATTCATAGCGGAACATATCACTCTTATCAGCTCCGGGAAAAGTATTTGCAACAATTCTCTTAAACCGCCTACTGCTTCTATCGCAAACGATTCTACCAGAAACCCAGTTTGGCTTCCGGCCGGAAAGGGTAATGATGTGAAGCCATCTTCTGTTCGTCAACTTATTGAAAAAAGTAGAGAGCGAGGTCAACCAATGTTTCTATGTTTTGTTGATCTTGAAAAAGCTTTTGACAGTGTTCCTCTAGAAGCGCTTTGGACTGTAAGAAGCTTGGGTGCCCGGACAAGTTTGTGAGGCTTATACGATTCCTTCACATGACGTGCTGCATAACAAACAATGGCGAACAATAAGAGTTCTTCCCCGTCACCTGTAGTGTAAAGCAAGGCTGTGTTCTACCGGCGACTCTGTTTGCACTTTACTTTGCTGTTGCAGTAAATGAGGCCTTAAAAGGCCTTATTTGAAATGTAAATGTAGTAAATGCGGTGGCCAGTACCTGAGATACAAGGATGTATAGACACATCGAACGGTTCAAAATATAGCCCTCTGAATGGCGACGGCTCATCCATCAACAGGTGAACGACTTCGAAGCCGAGCGTCGAGAAGACTTAGATAAAAAGCGGGATGAGTTGAAGACCAGACCATTGTGGCCATCCTACAATTACGTCGATGGTGTGTTGATGTGTCCTAAGTGTGCTCGTACCTTCTCTAACAAGATTGGGTACGTAAGCCACACACAAACGCACTTGAGGGCGGAACTACAACAAAATAACCCACCATGAGATATACAGTCGCTGTGGCCGAAATCGGTCAAGACTATCATGATCCTCATCATCATCATCATCATCATCACTCTGTTTTTGTTGCGTGAAAAACATTGTCTGTCTCTCTCCTTTCAATTGAGGGCGAAAAAGACGAGCGATGCTATGTCGTGCGACCAGCAGAATCGCGAAGGGTCGCGCTAGCCCGGCTATTCAGTATCGCGTATGTCGTCGACAGGGGGCTCCGCCACCGCAATCTGAACGCCATGCGGGCAGCCACGCAGCGCGGCATCGCGGCGCTGCAGGCGCCGGGCGCGAGCGCGGGCGGCGGGCCGCTCGCCGAGCCCGCGCGTGCGCGCCGCGCGCAGCTCACCGTGCAGGGCTTCCGGAGCAACCCCAAGGGTATGTTAGTTGTGACATGTCCCGCTAGATGGCGACCTGGACGCCATGCGGGCGGCGGGCCGCTCGCCGAGCCCGCGCGTGCGCGCCGCGCGCAGCTCACCGTGCAGGGCTTCCGGAGCAACCCCAAGGGTATGTTAGTTGTGACATGTCCCGCTAGATGGCGACCTGGACGCCATGCGGGCGGCGGGCCGCTCGCCGAGCCCGCGCGTGCGCGCCGCGCGCAGCTCACCGTGCAGGGCTTCCGGAGCAACCCCAAGGGTATGTTAGTTGTGACATGTCCCGCTAGATGGCGACCTGGACGCCATGCGGGCGGCGGGCCGCTCGCCGAGCCCGCGCGTGCGCGCCGCGCGCAGCTCACCGTGCAGGGCTTCCGGAGCAACCCCAAGGGTATGTTAGTTGTGACATGTCCCGCTAGATGGCGACCTGGACGCCATGCGGGCGGCGGGCCGCTCGCCGAGCCCGCGCGTGCGCGCCGCGCGCAGCTCACCGTGCAGGGCTTCCGGAGCAACCCCAAGGGTATGTTAGTTGTGACATGTCCCGCTAGATGGCGACCTGGACGCCATGCGGGCGGCGGGCCGCTCGCCGAGCCCGCGCGTGCGCGCCGCGCGCAGCTCACCGTGCAGGGCTTCCGGAGCAACCCCAAGGGTATGTTAGTTGTGACATGTCCCGCTAGATGGCGACCTGGACGCCATGCGGGCGGCGGGCCGCTCGCCGAGCCCGCGCGTGCGCGCCGCGCGCAGCTCACCGTGCAGGGCTTCCGGAGCAACCCCAAGGGTATGTTAGTTGTGACATGTCCCGCTAGATGGCGACCTGGACGCCATGCGGGCGGCGGGCCGCTCGCCGAGCCCGCGCGTGCGCGCCGCGCGCAGCTCACCGTGCAGGGCTTCCGGAGCAACCCCAAGGGTATGTTAGTTGTGACATGTCCCGCTAGATGGCGACCTGGACGCCATGCGGGCGGCGGGCCGCTCGCCGAGCCCGCGCGTGCGCGCCGCGCGCAGCTCACCGTGCAGGGCTTCCGGAGCAACCCCAAGGGTATGTTAGTTGTGACATGTCCCGCTAGATGGCGACCTGGATGCCATGCGGGCGGCGGGCCGCTCGCCGAGCCCGCGCGTGCGCGCCGCGCGCAGCTCACCGTGCAGGGCTTCCGGAGCAACCCCAAGGGTATGTTAGTTGTGACATGTCCCGCTAGATGGCGACCTGGACGCCATGCGGGCGGCGGGCCGCTCGCCGAGCCCGCGCGTGCGCGCCGCGCGCAGCTCACCGTGCAGGGCTTCCGGAGCAACCCCAAGGGTATGTTAGTTGTGACATGTCCCGCTAGATGGCGACCTGGACGCCATGCGGGCGGCGGGCCGCTCGCCGAGCCCGCGCGTGCGCGCCGCGCGCAGCTCACCGTGCAGGGCTTCCGGAGCAACCCCAAGGGTATGTTAGTTGTGACATGTCCCGCTAGATGGCGACCTGGACGCCATGCGGGCGGCGGGCCGCTCGCCGAGCCCGCGCGTGCGCGCCGCGCGCAGCTCACCGTGCAGGGCTTCCGGAGCAACCCCAAGGGTATGTTAGTTGTGACATGTCCCGCTAGATGGCGACCTGGACGCCATGCACGCCATGTACAAAATCAACTCATGTAAATATCTTGTTTTATAAAACATAAAGGCAAACGCGATAACTAGTTGAACAGAACGCAATAAAAATGCTAAAAATATAGGGTATGTATTGAAATAATAAGAATGAAATAATGATCTTTATTCTGTAAATAAGCCGCAAGAGCTTTTTTACAAGTCTGACTTTACGGCATTTCAAAAGACGAGACCACTGTTGAGATGGAAACCGAAACAAATTCATAAGCCAGTATTTTTTTATAAACAATTCTTAACTATTACAATATTAGTACTTAGAGCATCTTAAATATATCTTTCTATGTGTAAACTCAACGCTTAGTTCTCCAAGAAAACATATTAAAACTTATAAAACTAAATTCAAATTGTTTATTCTGTAAGTAGACCACAAGGGCAAGTTTTATAGATCTCTGATGATCTGAATGTATTGATTGTACCTTTAACTTTGATTCAAATACCTCATAATAAATAAGAATATGAAAAAGTTAAGCAGCTTTTTCATACTCTTATTTTATCTAAACGCTCTCAAAATACTTAAGGTCAGGTGGGGTAAGAGAAACACCGGGGTAAGAGAAACGTTGTAAATGTGATACTGAAAACTGACATATGTGTCAATGAGAATAGAGTTTGGCCAATAGGGTAGTCGAAAGTAGAAAAAAAAAGAAAAAAAAATAAGATCCTTATAAAACAAGCAAAATAAAAACTACGTTAAAATTTCCAGTTCGATGTTCGACCTTACGTGTAGCTTCTTTTATGAGTCTTCTTTTATGAAAGTATGAAAATATTAATAAATAGTAATACCCATAAAATGTTTTGTAATTTTTGTTTTAAATCCGTTTCGATAAACGCAAGTTTTAACATAGCTGCAGAACGAAGATTTTATTTTCCCTATACAAGATACAAGCATGTGACGTCACATGCTTGTAGGCTTTAGTATGAAGCGTTTTTTAGGAAAGTCCAAAAATGTGCTTTTAAAGTCGTTGTATCTCGGGGAGTTATTATGATATTGGAGTAGTTTTTTCACAAATGTTCCTATTATTAAGACGTCGTTTTATAGCATACCATAAAAATGTCAAATAGCCTATTGCATGGATTCTCTTTCCCCACGAAATAAATTTTGTTTCCCTTACCCCAACTGACCTTATACTTACTTGTTTTGTTTCAGATCCGGAGAGCCACATCTTGTTCTTCGACATCGAAGGCCTCATCGTTGAGCTGTTAAGCGAAGAGTATTCTGCTATGAGTCCTGCAAGCTTGGAGGTAAACTAGTTGTCCGAAAAAAGGCACATAAGTGCCTTTTTTCTACTCGTGAACTATAATCTGTGAATAAGAACTCCGCAAATCATACTAAAAAGGCATACTTTTTAGATTGGACCATCACTCTACACACTATGGATTATATTATATGTCACTGAACCTATACCTATATTATACAACTCCGCACATAACTATAATGAATTTCAATAATAGATCGCAGTGTTTTTGCAATTACTTTTTTAGTTATGTTTCATTTACATTTATGGCTTTGGCGATGTTTAATTTATTTATTATGTATATTACTAGTAGAAAAATTAGCTTTTTAAGTCTTGTACCTTAATTAGGCCACTCAGCAAGCTTCGTGGCCTAAACGCGGTACTCGACTGAAAAAGCAGACATTATATAACGATTGCATAACATACTATTATGAATTCACTATATTTCCCCGCACAATAAGAACCCATTCTCTTTCTTTTTGGAAATAAAAACGCCGAACGATTTGCTGTTTCTGCATTTTCTTTCCTATTATAAAGTTGTAAAAATGTACATTGAAGACATTATCAAAAGAATAAGTTAAACGGGCTATTTGGAGGTTACTCAATTAAATGTATATTATTTCATTTAAATTTGGATTTGTGTTGGCGGCTTCATCACACCAAAATGGTTAACGGATTTCAACTATTTTTAATACATGGGTAGCTGGATATCCACAGATGGTTATTGGTTATAGGATACTTTTTATCAGACTACGCTCAAGTGAAAAGATGTTTACTTTTTTTTTCTCCTCCATTGACCAAGTTGCAGGTCCCTTCTAGTATTATTATTACCATTTTTCTTAAGAGCTACGCTCTTGTCGGTGGAGTAACTGCCACTTCTCTCTGACTGCAGCCAGAGACTTGACTTCTTGGTACGACCTGATGTTTACTTTTTCCTTTACTTGTGAAAAGTAGGTGCGCCTGGGTCTTCCTCTTCCTCTCTTCCCTTCAACTTTTCCTTCTATGATGTTTTTAAAGAACCCGTCATGTCGTATCAAGTGCCCTATCATCTTCCCTCTTCTGGTTTCTATAGTTCTTAACAGGCATCTTTTCTCCTCTACCGTTCTTAATACTTCTTCATTAGATTTTTTCATTACTATTATTATAAAGTTGTAAAAATGTAATGTCTGTACATTAAAAATATTCTAAGAAAAATAACTGTAACGGAATATTTAGAGGTCATTGAATTGAAAAGTATCTTATCTATCATCACGCCAAAACCGCTAAACTGAATTCAACAATTTTTGGTACACCGCTAGCTCCACATCGCATCGCATCCACAGATGGTTATAAGATACTTCTTAACCAACTACGGTGAAGCAAAAAAAGAGGGTTATGACTTTTTTCCTCCTCCGTGAACAAAGGCGCTCGCCTTGTAGTAAATAAATAAAATGCGTATGTTTATTTCGCCAGGCTGCCGGACTGATCACGAGCGAGTACATGAAAGTGGCAGCACTGACGCAGTCCGCGAGCCCCGACGCCACCAAACGGATATCCGGTAACATTTCTTTTTTTTATGTACAGTCCGTGTGCATTTAGAATGGGATTCGGGTCTAAGACGTTTCGGTTATTGCCAGAGGCCGAATGTAATACAATACTGCTCTGCATAAACTTTCTACGAGTATTTTAAAAAGTTTAGTCAAAGTTTCGAGCTCACGCAGATCCGCCTATATATAGACAGAGCTGTGAAATCCTCCTTAAAACAATGAGAGCTTAAGTTCCTTTAAAGTCATTGCCGGGTATTATTTACTCTATACACTTCCAACATTGTTATTTGCCGCGTTCGTTCCATTACACGAACAAATCCTATTTAATTCGTCAGTAGCCGTATTCAAATCTAATTGCTCACGGACTGTAGAACCATTTTGGAGTAGCACCGAGGTCGTCGAGGTCACATAGTGAAGCATTGTGCTGGGATTGTACGAACTGATTCAGCCATCTTTCTTCTGTCAGCACAAGATGACCGTGCCGTTGTATCTATATAAACCTATTTTCACCGGCTTACCTACATACAAGGTGCGTCGTGAAGAATCCGCAAGATTTTAACCACACATTCCTGAGGTCATTTGGAGTGAATAATGTCAAATTCCCAAGTCAAATAAAAAAAATATAATTGATATCTACTGGTTCGAGTCCTGGTGTGACCAAGTGCGAGAGCAATCGTATTTTTCTTTGCGCTTTGCATGTATCTATATCACAATAGATAATAATGTCGTGTTAATTTTCCCCACATTAAAAACACAGAAACACAAGAATTTGTGTTCCATATTAAGAAATTGAAATCCTTTTTATGGATGTACCACTATGATCTGCAGTGGGATGTACCACTTTGATCTGCAGTGGGATGCGCTTTGCCTGTACTTCGTCATGTGGTGAGCTAAAGTTATCCCTCCGAAGCTTTCTTCAAAAATAATATTACACGGACTAAGGTCGGAGCGAGATTTTGAAATGCAATACAATAAGAAAACACGTTATATTTTGATAATATGGGACCTCAGATGTCTTTCTGTAATTTTTTATATGTATTCGGTCACTTATTAGAAAAGTCAAGCATGTTTCGTATATTACATTGGCGCTAAGGCATATTTGTGCAACTACTTAGTAACTCCGGTTTTATTTTAACATGAATGAGTTCACGTACTTGTGAACTCTAGAAACCTTGTTGTCTTCGGAATGCATTAATCATAGTGAAGCTGACTGAACACTAGAATTAAGAGGCTTCTTAAATCCTAAGGTATATGATTTTTTATTTGTTTTAAAGTATTTAAGTAGGTATGCAAACGGTTGCAAATACGTGTATTTTTTTCGTGGAACTGTCTCCGACTTTGGAATTTCATTGATAATTGTACATCGCACGCTGCCTGAAACGGATAGATTTCTTCGGACGCGTGAAAGACAAGGCTGGCGATATGGAGAGGATACTGAAAGAAAAGGACAAACACGGTACGGTATTTAATTTAAGTAGATTAAGGTATTTAGTCTGGGGTTATGACCTGAAGTTAATAGGGTTTATATTGTAGTTTGCCATAGATAAGGAAAATGATACGAGAATGTCTCGCAATCATAATGAAAGGTTATCAGTAATCATTTGACACTAATCATAATCTCCAAATGAATCATTTGAAAATACGGTTAAGAAAACGAACCATTTACTTATGCATCTGACGCATCGTAAACGATTCTTAAGTAAAAAAAGAAATTTTAGTATGTCCCATGCACGACTGAACTGTGGAATAAATTGTCTTACAAGCCTTCAAGAAAAAGAAGTACTCCCGCCTTAAAGGCCGGCAACGCACTTGTGACTCCTCTGGTGTTGCAGGTGTCTATGGGCGACGGTGACCGCTTACCATCAGGCGACCCGTCTGCTCGTTTGCCCTGTACATAAAAAAGTATTTTCCCGCAAATGCATATTAACGAATCGTTTTGAGATTTCGGTAATAGTATCTAATTTAACTTGCCAGTGATTGACCGTATTAAAAATTAAAAATATATAATGCTTTTATGCAGTCACGTGATAATGGTAGGTAGTTGTCTGTTACTGTTGACAACCGGTTTGGCTCAGTGGCAGTAACGTTGCCTGCGAAGCTGAGGTACTGGGTTCAAATCCCGGTAAGGGCAAATATTTGTGTGATGAGCATTAATATTTATTCCTGAGTCTTGGATTTCTATGTATATAAGTAATATATCTATTAAATATATCGTCGTCTAGTACCAATAATACAAGCCTTATTGAGCTTACCATGGGACTAGAGGAATTTGTGTAAAATTGTCCCGTAATATTTATTTATTTATTATTTATTTACTGTGTCTAATGTAACATTAGTATAGACACAGTTGGGTGAATCAACTTTTCCTTGTTTTCAATCTGTCACGTAACTTAGTGGCAATATTGGTTACTGGGGAAAAATACTGACGAGATGTGTCCGAGAAAAATGACCCATATTGGCAAGATTTTTATGCCTTTATGTCGTTTAAAATTAGTTTTAAAAGGGACTCACGCGACGTAACGGTGGCGTCGTCGTACTGAAAAAAGATTCTGGATTATAGTTCCTTTGCTTTTTCTTGAAATTATGTCTTGGTTAGATGTGACAATAAATTGTGCTCACATGCGCATATTTTCATGCAGTTTCCATAAGTTGTAAAAAAGAAATGTCTGGACAGTGAAGATATTTTCAAAAATAAATTTACACGGACTATTTGGAGGTCACTGAAACGAAAAAAACTTTTTTTTTTTTGCATGTTTTATATATCGTTGTGGCTTCATCACGCCAAATCGGCTAAACAGATTTCAACTATTTTTGTTACACCGGTAGCTGGGTATCCACAGATGGTTGTAGGATACTTTTTGCCCGAAAAAAACAGTGGTTATGACTTTTTCTCTTCCGCGAACGAAGTTGCGGGCGCCTTCTAGTATGTAATATATATATTATTTATTGTTAACTATAACAAAACCTTGTATGAAAGAGCGAATACCTCCTAACACAAGTGTCAAACTTAAAGGAAGATTCGAATGATAAAAAAAACTATACGTTGCAAATAACTAATTTTGTTTTTTTTTTTAACTTTACAGTGGATGAACTATAATTCATTAATCTAATATGGAATAACGCAAGTAACGCCTAAATCTATTAAATACTGAAAAAAGTTGATCGACCCAATTAACGATCCAAGTATTATTGATCGTGCCGTTATTGGCCAGGTATCCTGGCTAAGATGAAGGAGGGGGCGGAGACGGTGCAGACCAAGCTGCAGGCCAAGGCTGAACAGCTGAAAGGCCATATGGAGGCTAAAGGTAAGACTTGCAGGAATTGTGACTGGAGACTGTAACGAGGCGCAGTACGACTCGTTGCTTACGAACTGTCTGGCTATGCGCAGCTTTTTAAAATTATTCCTCTGACAGCAAATTCGAAATTATTTTAAAATTCCACACTCGAACACACGCTTGAGCTTCATTCAATTCTGAACTTGGGACCTGATCAGATGTTGGTCCTCTCACTCTTAAACAATGTTTTAAAATCCTCAAGCCTAAGCAGAGCATAAGTGCATCATTCCTGAAACCTGAGTGCTTTGAGTGTCTATTATTTATTTGAATACATTATATACACTTTAATTTGAATCTACGAGCAAAACCATAACTGTTGAACCGTCGTTGACAATACGTATTTATAACACTAGGCACGAAAACGTACCTTTTCTTTTTCTTATTTACTTCAATGAATATCCTGGCCCTGGTCCCCTGTTTTACTTTATTCCGGATTCCTTGACAAGACCTTACAACGGTGCTCAGCCTGTAGGCCCTTCGGCCTTCCTGACGCGGCTGTTGAGGCCTCTAGGTTGTCAGTTATAGATAAACTACGATAACATGGCCCGCCTCTTCGAAACTCAAAGCGGTTGAAATTGTTTGTGTATTTATAAATCGCTGCCAAGATTTTAAACTGCCTATAAGTAGGCCATGCATTTTTAATAATATTTAAACAGCGCTTTTTAGACTAGAGGTAAGTTTTACAGGGAGTGACGATGTTTGTTGTTTATTAACGTGTCTATAATTGAATGATGAGTGTATTTATACTTACTTACTTACACATCTATTACGTTTTTTTTATTGATTACTTAATCGTGTTTTATACTTCTATTATATCTGCACCCAGCAATAAAATATGTTTGCCTTGTTTATTAATTATGAGGATAAAAGAAAACTTCGAAGGAATCCTACGTTTATTTTTTGACGTGATAACGTCTTCTAAATCGATGAACGCGTTGTCACGTTCCGCTGTAACATTCCGCCTGAGCCGAGCGTGCAAGCGAGAGCGCCGAACAAACGATAGAGAGGCACGATCGGCCTAAGTGTTCGGCTTATCTCTCACGTTATCACGTAAAATTATCGTCCGTAAACCGTAATATAAACTAAAACTTAATAAGGCATTTTGCTTGAAAGAAATATATGGATTTTTTTTTGTTATTGTAAGATAGGCAAGCATTTGACTTCAATCTCACTTGTTGGTAAGCGACGATGCATGCTTACCTAGATAGTGCCGATAACCCTCGTCTTGAGAAGACTAAAGTTATAGTGTCCCGTGAAAAGATATGCTGGAAGAGAGTTGTACTCTTTAGCCGTCCTAACGAGGAATGTATGAGCAAATCGCTTAATTCGCGTCATTTTTATATCAACAACATGAAGTTGGAAATTACATATATTAATATGAAGTGTGTGGAGTTAAAATGGCGAAATAAAAGAAGATATACAATCGTTTAGGTTTTAAAAGTAACCATCGAATCTCACGTCACACTGGTATTTTATTCTACTTAAGTTATTACCAAGACTAGGTACTAATATGATAACACGGAGTTCGGTTATAAAGCTAAAATCAATGCGACCTAAATTGCAAGCAAAATTGAAACCTGCGACCTCTTCTTTAACGCAGAAGTGCTCTGAGCAATTGAGCTATCTCAACTTTACGTACGTGGCTTGAAATTTTCGAACACAATCTAGTTAGCACTAGAAGCGTCCTCTCTGTCTTATTTTTCAATATTAAACGCATTAGCCATACTCCAAGACATGCGTATCACGCTTTGTCTCCGTCCCAATGCTTCTCCAGCAAGTATTAGGACAGTGAGAGAGATGGCGCTGTTCATCAATGAAGAAACTGTATCAATATAATTTTTGATTGTTTTTTATTAATGTGGAAATACTACAATTCTATTCAAATTAATATTTAACTAGGTACACGTTTAGAAAAGTGGTCAAATTAAGTATGCCCATAATTAAATTAATTTAAATCTCGCCAACTGGACGCGAGATTAAGCGCAATTACCTATTATTACATTTATTCATGTCGACTCAAGGCGATCTACATTTGTATACACACACGGAACTGGCGGTCCGCGAGCTAGTCGCTCATTTAATTTATTTATCCAATAATAGAGTTCATTGTGTTTGAAAATACAATCGTTACTTATAACCTACATACTTTTTTCTTTTCTTTAATAGCCTTTATGAGTTCCCCACTGCTGGGCAAATTCCTCTCCTTTAGATCTCCACAACTCCCTATTCCGGCTGCCTCCGGGCAATCGTCTAGAAACGCATCTAGGTCATCCCGCCATCTCTGTCTCGGCTTGCCCTGTTGTCGCCTGCCATCCTGTGGTACTCACTGGGTGACTATATAAGCCCACCTGTCCGGATGCATACGGTTTACGTGGCCGGCCCAGTCCCACTTGAGTTTGGTGGTTTTTGCTCCAACGTCAGCTAGCCGGGTATGGGACGTAGCGTGGTGTTCCGGACACGATCCGTCCTTTTAAACCCCCAAAATGCTACGCTCCATTGCGCGTTGGTAAACTTTCAGTTTGGACTTCTGACTTTATGTGACCCTACATACTATGTTACAATAAAAATTAAGCTTGCATAGAGATGACTCGTTCATACACGACGATATTAATAACCAGAGGTCGGAGAGGCGAGTGCTTATTTACCAAAATTTAGCGGGAGGACTTAATGAAAGGAAATAATGATTTTTATTGAATGCGGGATCTAAAGTTGGGTATGCCAAAAAAAGCACGAAAGTAGAATAAATGTGGCTCCAGCTCCATTTCTAAGCTTTGATAAGTGTATCAGGGGTAAAACTGAGTAATAGACTTAGGAATATTGTAATTCGATAACAATTCTATTTTACCCGTCTGCTCGTTTGCCTCCTATGTCATATAAAAAACTACACTGATGAAAAAAGTAGGGGTTATGACTTTTTCTCCTCCGCGAACGAAGTTGTTGCTATATATTTTTGTTCACCATTCTTTCCGTCCGTGTGTCCGCGCATACAAAAGCCTACGCCCTCACCAAGGCAGTCTAGATACTGCCTACACTCGCAATTAGCTCTTAGCCACATTAACATAAAGGTCGAATTCCTGTGAATGTTAATGTGGACAACTAAAGCACGTGATACAGAAGTGTCTATTTTGGTTGGGTACAGGGTGTAAATGGGACGTGGGCAAAGATTTAAAACTCGTAAGTCCTTGTACTAATCATTACCGAAGCTTATGTTTAAAGATCGAATTCTATAGGCCTAACGCATAACTGAGTCTGTTCCTGAGGTATGGGAGCGGTAAGGGAGGGGGAGAGTATATGTGTATAGCGAGATAGTCAGGACACGTCATCTCACGTCACTTGTTACCCCTCCAATACCGCTCCCATACCTCAGGAACAGACTCATTGTCAGTTAAGCGTTAGTTGTAGTAGTCAGTTTTATAGCGCTATTCTTTTATTGTACTTTTTCCTTTTTAGGGTTCCGTAGCCAAAATAGCAAATCCATCCGTCCGTCCGTCCGTCCGTATGTCACAGGCATTTTACTCAAAAACTATTAGATGTATATCGATGAAATTTGGAGGATAGGTGTCTTGTATAAGCCGCTACTTAGTTTGATAGTTAAATAATAATAAAATATATTTCTAGGGGGGCACTTCATACATGTAACTGAAACTGAAAAAAAAAATCAGCAAATATCAATGTGTGGCACATATTTCGACAGTTTTTTTTAATACTTTGAAAGAAAGAAAGAAAGAAAGAAAAAAAATACATTTATTCGAGGGCATATTTATACAGCAATACAAAAAATAAATTACTAAACTAAGTATGCCCCGAAATTGAGGTTTCAATTTTTTTTTTGATTTAGTGAATATTTTCGGAAATAATCGCTCCGAAGGTTGCATAAATTGTGTCCCCCCCCCCCCTCTATTTTCTAAACCGTATGTCCGAAAAATATGAAAAAAATTACAAAAATAAATCTTAATAAATACTTTCAACGAAAATTGTTTTCAGTATGATAGAATATACCGTTTATTAGTTATTGCCAAAAAACTGCGTTTCTCAGCTAAAGGACGTAAGTGCCGTGGAGATACGCTCTTTTGCTAGTGCACTTTTTCATGTCGTATTTTTTTCATCTCTAGTGCGTTATGTTTTGTATGAACAGCTGCGGAACCCTACATTGAGCATGGTCCGACATGCTTTGGCCGGTTTTTTTTAACCGGGTTCCCTAGGGCTTTGACAGAATAACAACGTTGCAGTTTAGTTTACGTGCTAATTGCAACACGATGCTGAATCCAAGCGTTTTCTTTATTGCACACATTGCTGGACTCTTTGAGGGCTTCTTCACTCTGAGTATGATAGGTACGATACAAATATCACTCTATTTGCCAGCGAAGTGAAATAAACGAGTTTTCTTTTTTCAGTCTTCTTTCTACCTTATTTACCTTATTTGAAATCCGCGATCCACGAATTTATACAGATGTTTCTCATCCCACAGTAGTAGAAGTTGCTCGCAAGTTCGTTCGTCGTCACAAGTTTTTTTTTTGCTTTACCAAAGTCGATCCTGATGAAAGCATCCTGTAACTCATCAGTTCTCCAGCTGCCAGGTAGAAATCCGTCCATCCGTCTCGACGTGATGAGGCCTTAAAACTGGATTTGTTCTGCTAGTCTTCATTATATAAGGAATAACACGATGGGCATGCAATATCATGTGCCTTGGGCTTAGTCTACCAGTGCCCAGTGGCGTATGGTCCACATAGGTACAAAGACGCAGCCTACCCTGAACGGCCATGTCTCTATTTATTTATTTATTTATGTTGAATCATTATGAGTAACATTACAGAATTCTCCATTGCGTTACATCGATTCTTAATCTAGACTAATCCATAAATATAAGTACAGAATCCTTACCTACTTCTCTCTAACACTCTCTTCCATTCGATCATCAGCCGCGCTATCGCTGTCATAAACACATCGCACCGCGGCGATACCGCGAGTACTGAATTGAGCAGAGCACTCGCGCGGGGGATGGGGGAGGATACAATAGGCACAGAGAATCTGTCTACCCAGAATTATACCATGGCTCCATTTAGGCACAGAGAAACTATCTGGGCCACAAACGCCGGTCTTGGTAACACGCCTTTTCCAGTGCCTAAATTATGAGATTTAATTTTCATCATTCTTTACGCATGTGTTTAATATGCATACTTTCATGACAAATAGATTTCCAGAGTTTTCCTGCAGTTTTAACAATATGGCAAACGTATTTTTGCTAATCCTTCGCGAACTGAGTATTTCTCTGGGATAAGTGACCCTTGTCGATCTCCGATCGCGAGAGGTAACGGGTTCAAATCCCCGACGAGTCCCTAAAACTGTAGCGTGTCTTTTTTTAAGAAAACCACCTTTTAGATAAATATAGTATAGTTCCTTTGCTTATCCGCGAAATAGTGTCTTGGTTAGATGTGACAATAAATTGTGCTCACATGCGCATATTTTTAACAGTTTCCAAAAAAAATACCCATGCAAATACAACGAACCACCACTAGTTAGTATAATCCTCGACAAGCGTTTCGCCTTTCTACGAGGCAGGAGAGGCAGGAAATGTTGACGGTTCGGCGTCCACCCGAGAAGGACCCCAAAGTAACGCCTGAATTCTTTGATTCATCGATTATTTAAAACCACAGCTTTCCAACAGAAAGCATTGCTCAAAATCAAGACTTAATAAAAATAAAATTAGAAATAAAATAAGCGACATCACAAAAGTTAACGTCACCTATTCGTTCGTTCCATGCATCATATTCGCTCTTACATTCGACCAGCTGTCAATCCGTCACCAATATTTATTCCTACATTCATATCTATACAAAAATCACATTTATGAGAAACTACGTTATTCCGTAAAAAAAAATTACTTGTGCATCATCTTTATAGCTATTTCAAATTATAGTTCCTTTTTTACCTTTTTGGCACAGGACCCTAAAAAACGAATACACCAACAAGACCATTTACGGCCATACTCTGATAATATACACCCTGTAACTTCGAGTTATCTCTCTGAATACAGAGGGCGAAGCAAGTTCGTTTCAAAATGAAGTAAACTTTAAGTCATTCAAATAATGTTCATTTCTTAATGCTTTTTAATCCTGGTAATTCCATACTTCACTTTGTTGTATTTTAAGTTTTATTTAATACTCAATTAGTAATATTTTAGCTCGTTTTGAAAGAGGGCCCGGGTAGGCTTATTTCTAGAATGTTCTCTTTGTTTGATAAGCATTGACTGGCAAATAAGAGCTAAGGAGACGCAATGCAGCAGCTACAGAGTAGAAAAAATGCATGCGCAACAACATAACCATCCGAGAAACGCTGGATCAGCTTCCTCACCACCGACTTGCATCTGTCTAGATGAGCCAATATGGATGGTCAACGATCTCAAATCTTACGACATTCGATCGAAGTGGCGTCAGCTCTGGCAAGTATACGACCACCCACAAAAGGAGCTGATTTCAGACCCAACCGAAAAGCCAGCCGGTAGCGAAGCTCCACGTTCTGTATGGGTGAAGCTAAACAGGTTCCGTACAGGACACGGGCGGTCTAACCACCATCTTTTCAAGTGGGGGCTAAAAGATTCTCCGGCTTGTGACTGCGGCTCCCAGGACCAAACCTTGCTCCACATCGCCGATGAATGCCCGCTGCACCGTTTCCCTGGCGGCCTACAGGAACTCCATCAGCTTTCACCAGCGGCAGTGGACTGGCTGCATAACTTAGGAGTAAACATAATATTTTCTTCTGTTTCCGCGATTATTACTCATTGAAATAAAACAATTTAACGGATTATATCGCGTATATTCTCGTGCAATCTCGTTGCAATATATCTATACTATTATAAAGTTGTAAAAATGAAATGTCTGTACATTGAAGATATTTTTAAAAAATCGATTGTTATGGACTATTTGGAGGTCATTAAAACGAAAAATATTTATTTGGATTTTATGTATGTTTGTATGTTTGTATGTGTCGTTGTGGCTTCATCACGCAAAATCGGCTAAACAGATATCAAGAAGTTTTGGTACACGGGTAGCTGGGTATCTCCAGATGGTTATAGGATACTTTTTACCCGACTACGCTGAAGAAATAACGAGGGGTTCTGACTTTTCTCCTCCACGAACGAAGTTGTATGGCTTATGTTTAACGGATCACTAAATATAGTAAAATATCACCAAAATTAAAACACCATTTTCATGTGAAATTATAGCCAAAATTATAAAATATTACTATCTAATTAAAGTCAAGGTCTCCAAACATATCATTGGTGACCCAAAAATAGGTAATGAGCGCCAAAATGTAAACTTCTTTTTTCCAAAATTATAACCCAAAATGTTATGACCACCAGTATTTTAACTGAATTTCAATCTAAGATGTCTAGCAAATATTTAAAATCTCATTATCCTAGCAAAGGTAATTGATGCTATGTAAATCATCATTTCTCCCAAACACAGTAAATAATCTCATAAAATTTGATCCTTTGCAAATATATTGTAAGATGTTTAATAAAGTGATATTTATATTCCCAAAATTAAATTACCACTGCCAATAAACTCACGCAAGCATGCAAGCATTTTGACAAGGTTACAATACAAACCTAACCTAACCTACAGTTTTCGGTTTTGACCCATTTTGACGCTCATAACACAAGGTTTATTGAGTTTACCATGGCACTAGTTTGATTTGTGTTACAATTGTCCCGTAATTAAACTGAGTATTATAGACCAGACTGACTACTTTGCTTCTTAGCTATCTTTGCCAGGATCTTAGTGGGCGGTGGCTGGTCTTTTAATAGTTTCATTACTATGTAGGAATGGGGCTTTGTCTTGCTGGATTTTATTTGGCCTGGTTATTTATGTAGATTTTTAACCAACTTCAGAATAGTGAAGGTTGCATTTTAAGTGATATTTTTATTGAATTTTTGTACACGTCTGGGCTATAGCAAAGACCGGGTTAGATTTTTTGATACGTATCTAGTATATTTGTGGTTTATTTTTTTTCTACCTTTTTTGTATTTGTGTGTATATTCGGGTGAAATCTTGCAAGTTAAATTTGACCCACATGCCGGTTTCCAATTGAGCTAAAATTTGGCATACTAAGGCACTTGTCCCACCGCCGGCGAGTAAGCGATGAGCTATCGGCGATTTTCTCGCCCAAGAAACGAACAAAAGATAATTGCTCCCGTGTAAATGAATGAGAGAGATATATTTATAGCTCATCGCTGGCTGTTCACACCGCCGGCGATTTATCTCTCTCTTTTATTTACACGGGAGCGATTATCTTTTGTTCGTTTCTTGGGCGAGAAAATAGCCGATAGCTCATCGCTTATCGCCGGCGGTGGGACAAGTGCCTTATGTACAACAATACAATATTATGACACCATCGAGCTGATCCAATGATGACGCCCGACGGTGGTCATAGGAACTCTGCAATAAAATAAGGCAATCCTACCATGTTTGGGCTCTTTACAACGTCACGATGAGTAGTTATTGGATGTTCAAAGAAAAGTACAGTCGGCAATAAAAGCTTCCCACGAAAACGCTCTTTTTGACAGAAACTTATTGGTATCTTCTCAATTATGAAATAAATTTTAATAAAAGGTTCCAGAACACTTTTCTAAGCGCTATATCTAGTGCACCATGGTTTGTGAGAAATACTGAAATACATGAGTATTTGGAAATACCTACTATCAAAGAGGAAATTAATAAATACTGTAATAGTCAGAGACCACGTCTCGGCTCCGTAGGTCATCACCGGTAATACGCACTGGTTGAAGACTTTCGTCTTCAAGCACTGAGGTATGCTGGACGAGAAGACACTTCGCAGTTTCCCAAACGCTGCTCATCCGAATTGGATCCGTCGATTGATCTCTTTCTCGAAGTTGGACCTGCCTAACTGGATTGTTTGTCCTAGATAGACATATTCGTCAACAACTTCGAGGACCGAGTTACCAACCAATACTGGGGGGGCGCTACATGGACATTCGACATGATCTTCGTCTTGTCCATGTTCGTCTTAAGGCCCACCTGTTGGGATACTCTGTTGAGATCTTCGAGCATCGTACCGAGATCCTCCAGCGTCTCTGCCATGACCACGATATCGTCGGCGTACCGAAGGTGCGTGAGGTACTCGCCATTAATGCTGATGCCGAATCCTTGCCATTCCAAGAGCTTGAAGGCGTCTTCCATTGCGTTGGTGAAGAGCTTCGGAGATATTACATCTCCTTGTCTCACACCTCTCTGCAACGGGATCGCCTCCGTAATCTGGTCTTGTACTCGGACCGACATACTGGCGTTGTTGTACACACTCCTCAGCACCTCGACATACCGACAGTCAATCCGGCATCGCTGGAGCGACTGCAGTACTGCTCATGTCTCGACGGAATCAAAGGCCTTCTCATAGTCCACAAACGCTAAGCAAAGTGGCAGATTATACTCCTCGGTTTTCTGTATAACCTGCCGCAGCGTGTGTATGTGGTTTATGGTACTGAAGCCTTTTCGAAACCCGGCTTGTTCGGGAGGCTGGAATTCATCAAACCTGCTTGAGAGACGATTCGTGATGACCCTGGAAAACAACTTGTAGACATGGCTCAGAAGCGAGATGGGTCTATAATTCTTGAGCAGCGTTTTATCACCTTTCTTGAAAAATAGCACCACCTCTTCCCTTGCCTCCGACGTGATGCCCTCGAGCAATACGGTATTGAAGAGCTTCTGAAGGACCTTAAGTACCGGTGTTCCACCCGCTTTCAGAAGCTCTGAAGTGATTCCGTCATCACCCGGCGCCTTGTTGTTCTTGAGCTGTTTAGGGGCCATTCTATTCTCGTAAAGGCTGATGTCCGGGATATCTTCGGTATAGTGTCGGGTAAGCTTGGCTCTCGGGTCTTTGGCCAAGTCATGAGCAGGTTTGGCAGCCGAGGTATATAACTGCCCATAGAACCTCTCTATCTCTCTCAACACCTCTGGCTTCGTCGACACTACACTGCCGTCTTCTGTCTTGAACTTCGTCAGCTGGCTTTGCCCAATAGACAGGTCCCTTGCAAACACTTTAGAGCCCTTGTTCCGCTCTATCGTCTCTTTAATATGGTTAGTATTAAAGAGACGAATATCGTGCCGCATGGACCGATGGATCCGTCTATTGAGCTGCATGTATACTTCAGCGTCTTCAGAAGCCTGCAGCGTCATTGAGCGTTGTTCAGCCATGAGGTTGAGAGTATGGTCGGATAGTTTTTGTGGTCTATCTTTGCGGCGGGGTCTGAAGAATTTCTTCTCCACCTCGTGGACAGTTTCTACCAACCTGTTATTTATACGAGTATCGTCCACGGAAACGCAATTATCCAGGAAAGCGAAGCGATTTGTTAACTCCAGCTGAAAGTCTTCGGGGTTTTGTATGTGGACTGTAGTTGGTCGGAGCGTAGACTTCATTAGGCGAGACCTTTCTAGGTGGACGTTCATATTCAATGTGCCTCGCACCATTCGGTGATCGCTACCGGTTTTCACCCTTTTGATCACTGAGACATCATTGAATATTTGTCTCTTTGTGGATAACATGAAGTCTATCTCATTTTTCGTGGAACCTTCGGGACTCATCGAGGTCCATTTTCTGTTAGGCGGCTTTTTGAAGAAGGAATTCATCATGAAGACTCCCTCCTTCTCCAGAAATTCGGCCAGCCTCTGGTCCCTTCGGTTCCGTTGCCCACATCCAATTGCCCCACTTTCAGCACGTTATCGCCTCTCTGCCCCAGCTTTGCGTTAAAGTCTCCCATAACAACAGTGAAGTGTGATTTGGAAGCCTGTATGGCTCTACTGACGTCCTCATACATGGCCTCCACCTCCTCATCCGGGTGGGTCAAGGTTGCAGATTATATAAATAAAAAAATAATAACGATCGTCACCTCTTTGTATATGGTTATCAGTGGCTTGCGGTCCATATAGGTACAAAGGCACTGCCTACCCTAAATTCCCACGGCTCCATATAGGCACAGAGAAACTGCCTACCCTGAAGCCCTAAACGGCCATGGCTCCATATAGGCACAGAAGAACTGTCTACCTTGGCTAAAAATCCTATGCGCGCCACTAATGGTTATAGCTAGTAATAATAGCACTGTATTTTTATTGCCAAGCAATATCACAATAGAATCTAATATTGATACTAATTTTCTTTGTTGCGCCACTAACCTCAGTCCTTTGCTAATTTCATTATTTTCCAAACCGATCGTCTTATGTCGTCTGCATTTCTGCGTCATTCAAATTTTGCTTAAGGAAAACTTGGAAGGTTAAAATGAAATGTCAAAGTCGTCTTAAAAACGTGTATTTATTTACACTTTGGCAGTGATGGCATTATGGTATCTACAAAGAGAGTTACTAAATGAGACCGTTGTTTTTCCGTTGAGCAATCAGTTGGTTCCTTGAGGCTACTGGTAACACTATAGTGTTGCCATGTTTCGTCTTAATCACGCATAACTAACCAAAAACGTACAACATGATACGTGATGATACGGCGTAAAGCCTATTCTTTAAAACACGCTACCGTCGCTTTAATATACCAAAATAATTCGATTCGGAACAACAACTTTTGAGTTTTCTTCCGAATCGAATAACTATAGTTTATTCTAAAAACTACCGCGATAGATCAAACGCTGTAATTCGAACTTCATGACTAGGTTCTTACGCGTTCATAACTATCGCGATACTTTTTTGAAGCATTTTGAAGATCACGCCCGAGTTTCAGGTCCAATCAGACGTCAATCATCCTGTTCTCGGCAACCAGGCGGATGTAATTGTAACGGCCCTCTTTCATTATGATGGATAACGGACCAGAGTTGTAATTCTTAAAGCGCGTTGGTTTTTGGTTAGTTACACGACTTGATCGATCTACCACGCACGGAGGGCTGCGCCGTGGATACCGTGGCCGGCGTAGCCGAGACCAGCGTAGCCGAGACCAGCGTAACCGAGGGGAGCGCCCCAGGCGCCGACGACGGGCGCAGCGGCCCAATGGCCTGCGCGTGCGGCGGCGATACCGTTGATAGCGGCGGCTTGGGACTGTGCAGCGGCGACTACGTTTTGGGACGCAGCAAGGCCGTTCCAGTACGCGTTTTCATTGATGTCTCTGTTGGAGATAATAGTACATTATTGGAAAGGCTGGGAAAATAGGGATTGTCACCCAAATACGTGTAGGGATACGAGGCTGTACAATTTTAAATAAGGTCAGAAGAGGGGCACCAACAACGATAACCGACGAGCTCCAGGTACCACACAAGTTAGATAAGAGCTTATGCGGCCAGTATACATCCAGCTTGAGCATTATAAAGGCTGTATTAAGCTCTAATAGAGTTTGTTACTTGGGGCGTGTATGAAGAGATGCATGGATGTATATGAAGCGAAAGAAGTGCGTAAAGATCGTAGAGTCTGGCATTTGGTCTCTGTCTACCCCAGTGGGATAGAGGCGTGAGTATATATGTATGTATGTGGGTGGATTAACTTTTTTTGTTGTTAATCTGTTCCATAACTCAGAAGACAGTAGTGACAGAGTTACATAGAAAAACCGGCCAAGTGCGAGTCGGACTCGCGCACCGAGGGTTCCGTGCAAAACATACGCTACAAACGGTGTATCTATGGAAATCCAGTGTTAGCAGAGCCCTAGTCCTAAGCAAAATGTACGCGGTGTTCGATCATTTTATGGTGCCTTTATATTGTTTCAAATCGTGGTTTAAAGAGTTACTCAGAATGCGTAACCTTGGCAACGAGATACAGAAAAAAAAGTTGATTGACTAGTGTATTTTACCTGGAGGTCTCAGCGGCCTGACGGACAGCCTCCGTGTTCCACTGCACTGCTGCCTCGTTGGCTCGGACGTTGTTTTCTACTACAGCTCTGTTCAGGTCCTGGGCTGCCACGGTGGCGTCGATGGCGGCGGCCTGGGCATCGCCAGCGTTGATGCCGTAAGCCAACGGGAGGACGCTGGCGGAGGCGTAGCCGAGGACGGCGGCGAAAGTGATCTGAAAAGACAAGGGCTAGGTTAGATCAAGTCTAAAAATAAGTTTCTTTTTTGTGACAAGCTTTTATTGCCGACTGTACTTTTCTTTAAACATCCATCAACTACTCACTGAGACGATTGTAAAGAACCCAAACTCGGTAATATTGCGTGTTATTATGACAGAGTACCTATGGCCACCTTCCTGCTCCATCATCAGATCAGCTCGATGGTATCATATTATTGCATTGTCACCAAACTTACATAAGTATGCCAAATTTAAGCTCAATTGGAAACCGGGAAGTAGGTCAAATTTAACTTGCAAGATTCCATTCCACTCGATCAAATATATTACATACCCTCATACATTGCAAGTTAAATAAAAGCTTGTAATTATGAAGCTCTTCTGGCATATATATCATGTATGTACTCCTTTATTTGTTTTCTCTAAGTGGGTAGTTTGCACAAATTGTAACTTTGTCAGAGAAATTGTTATTTGTTATGCAAGCCTGCAAAGTTGTTATTTAGCGCGAGTGCTTGAATTGAAAACCGAGTAAGCGAAGGTATCTAAAATTATAGATTCCTGAACGTAACGAGGCCTTCAAGGCACGAGAAGCCAGATATGAATTCAGTCGTGCGAAACACATTTAATTTTTCACTTTACTACAGCGAGGAAAATGTGAGATGTAAGAAAATCTATGAAATTATAACAAACCGATTGTTTCTTCAACTTCAAAAGACACTCATACGAAAACAAACAAATAAACAATTAAAAAATATAAATTCGAACTTCAAATGACTTTTCCACGCATTTGGCGCTGTAAGTGGAGCTTTTGCATGTGAGGTGAAAAAAATTTTTTTTCTCAGTCTACCGCGAGAACACGGATGCTGTACAGGTTCCGAAACGTCGGGAACGCAAATGCACAGGATTTTGACCTTTTAGAAAATTCTTATTTCGCATTCGTACTCTTAATTAGCAGAATGAAACACGAAATTTAACAAACTTGGAATTGAAAAAATGAATGTATCTAGAGCTCGGCAATTTCCTTGCCTTTGATTATCAATTTACTCAATCACAAGTTCTTAGTCAAATCACTAATCTAATTACCTGTTAAAACGGAAGGTAAGTCATAAATATGTATACATACGAATCACCGCTCGCAATATCCTCGGGGTCTTGCATTTATTATTGCATACATTACAAATTGCATTACAACTTCCTTATTTAGTTCGTTAGACCGTTTAATTTAATCTAATTGTGCGTCTACATTTTAAGAATGTTTTAATAGTTTTATGTGTTCGATATAATTTATAGGATAGTTTTTATCCCGAAAATCATTCCTTCAAGGGGTGAAAAGGTGGGTGGAAATCAATAATTAAAACAAGCTATTCAGTTCTGGGTAACGCGGGTGACTAAGTGGGTAAATACTGGTATCTGTATGAGTAAATGCTTCTACAATTGGTTTATGGATGAAAATCAAAGAAAGTGTACATAAAAAAGAAATCTTCGAAATATTTATTTTTTGGGCTTACTCAGAATCGTTCATACATTCGAACTTCATACAAGAAAGTGTCCTAAATATCCATCTCAATTTCGTTACATTTTAGTATGAATGATTTTTTTACGGAACTGAGAGAAATATGTTTACATATAAAATTTTAGACACTTTTCTCAGTTTCGTTACAAATAAAGTTCCTTTATTATTTTTCTCATGAATCTTTCAATTTTAGGTTACTTCTGTAAATATTCATAAGAAATTCTAATAGGCTAAAAAAGGGGACACCGGTATTTATTTATTATATTGAAACATTATTGCACAAAACAAAAGCATGTACAAATGGCGGACTTAATGCTAAAGGGCAGTCTCTACCAGTCAATCAACGATTTTAAGGCGGACGAAGTCGCGGGCAGAAGCTAGTACTATATATAATACAATATATATATATATATATATATATATATATATATATACATATACATATATTTATAGTATGTTAGGGATATCGTTGTTTGAGGTTACGTCTGAGTTCAACCCCATTTTACCAACTTATATAACATTCTCTAAGTTCTTCATCACGAGCACGACATGTGTTAAAAAATTACTAGACTTTTATATTACAATTTGTATGCCTGACCATCTATTCAAATCTAATGAATGATAATGCAAGTCAAATGTGGACAAAAAATAACCTAATTGCAGTGAAGAATCAAACGGTGCACGCACTGAAATTAATAAGTGATTACATTCCATGTGGCAATATTGCTTTGCACCACCCATTCCGTTATTGTAATACTATTATTGTTGGATATTGGTTTGTGTTATTTCTATAATGATACTCTATGAACTATCGGGAGCTAAATTTCTTCCATTACATTGCTCGCGTGGAACAAAAAAAAAGATTTAGATCACATCTATCCACTGCTCAGTTATAGAAGAAAAACTAACCGACAGACAGATGAACAAACACACATTCGTGTTTAAATGAAGGTAAGGAAGAATTCCGAATTTAGCTTGATTATTACATCAGGGTAGACGCGTCATGGCGCCGTACGTTTCTTACGCGAAATAGGAGCTTCGCGAAGAGTAGTTTTCATAGTTCACTAGAGTTAACTGTGGCAAACTTTATGTATCTATACTGCTTTAGGAGATATGAAATTATGACGAAAATATATATATATCTATATATATATAATTTTGAGCTAGCGCCCCCCCATTTAGTTTGAGTGATAATCAGTCATAGTAATGCTTTTCACACCTGTTGCCCCAAATTATAATCTCCAAATCACGTCCATAGCCATAATGTGAATATTATTCAAACTTAAACAAAGACAACTATTAGAGACATGCTCAGCTCTAATCTAGAATAAAAAAGCCCTACCTGCATACAAGTTTTAATGTCGCAAAAGTCCTTTTGTTGTGTACGAAGCAGTAATGTCAAGCGACTTATTTTAAGTACCTACTTATTGTTTTCCCGTAATGGACAGTGTCGAAATGTAACAGCTGTTGAACCTGTGGCAATGGCCTGGTTCTGTTGTTATACTACTCTTAATAGATCATCTGAAAAAGGTCAGGAGACTCACAGTTCGAGTGTCTTTGATGATTTTTTTTTTCATTATCTCTAATGGTTTCCTTCTACTGGCAAAAGTGCCTTCGGAAACGGGCTCAGTGCCTTCGGAAACGGGCTCTATCCTAGCCTATATTGATTTGTCGCCAATATAATAAATTGTATAATATCAGTAAGAATTTAGTGTACTTTTAACCGACTTTAGAAAAGGAGGGGGAATAACAGAACATTTTTTTTGTCACTTTCGTTAAAAGTGGAATCGATTTAACGAATTGTCGTAGAGCCTATGTATGACTGAAGTTACTTAATTTGTTTTAGGAAGTTTGAATATTAGGCAATCGTGTGTCAGTTGACTTCCCTTTAAAATCGCAAATAAATAAATCAATGCTTTTTAAACATTTTTTAATCGAAACAAAATAATTAAATCTGATTTTTTCATGGAAATGTAACGTTTTGTTTTGTAAGCTAAATCTCCGGATGGTTTGTGTTAGGGATTTTAGTGTAAATTTTATCGATGAATTTTTTGGTATATTTTATCGTATTTCGAATCAATTGGTCTAAGCAGTTCGTTGTCTGGCGTTGGCTATTAAAGTTTTTTCATCAAATATGGATGGAGTTCAAAAAAGTTGGACACTTTAACTTACGTATAATTAATTTTAGTGGTGTATGGGAAATCAGTAATTGGAACATATGCTACTCAGTTCTCGAACGCGGGCGGAGACGCGGGTAAATGCTGGAAACCGGTTACTCTATTCTTGCATAAACTTTTTTGTCATAATCATCATTTGGTATAATAATCATTTGGCATAATTCCGTGCATGGCGTGAAGAACTTGATAAGTTGTCAGTAAAGTCTGAACAAAATTAAACCATAAGACTCATGTCCTAAGTTCAAATTTCTTTAAATGTATATTTCGACTTATCAAGTTCTTTACGCCATGCACGGAATTAATCATTTGGCATAATGCATTTTTTTCTGAAACTGTAGAATTTTCAGGCTTTTTAAAGGCAATCGTCCTGTTAAATGCATAAGGTTATGCTAGGTTTGTTTTATAACAATTCTGGTTAGTTTATGCGAGAAACGTATAGTTTATTGTTAGATTAGTACCTAGTACTGGTTTTCTTATGTTACCTCCGGGCGTGGTCGGTTTCGTAAGACAGCCTGACAAATGGTCTAAAATGTCGTTTAAGGTGTTTGTTTAGTAAATGTTGCAATCTAGCTAAGTAATACGATTTAGATAAGGTATTAGTCTGATAAAGCGAAATTTTGTATATATTAGAAGGTGAAGGTGCCCACAACTTTGTACTTGCATAAGAAAATGTCATAACCCTTTTTGCTTTACCGTAGTCGGCTTAAGTGTAGCCTATAATCGTCCTTGGATGCCCATTGTCCAGTTACCCGTGTGTCAAAATTGGGATTTTGACTGTACTCAACAAAAATAACATTTTGATGGGAATACCAGTTTCTACGACAGAAATCCAAAGATAATAATTGAGATTGATACCTTGCGGGTAGCTTGTTTTATGATCCTTTAAAGTTTTGTGCGAATGTCCATTTATAAGTATGAAAACATTAATAACCAATAATACCATTGAACTCATGAAATTTATAGTAGCTTTTGTTATTAAACAAAGTTATTAATTCCCCCATACAAGGCAGGAACGTGAGACGTCACACGTTCCTAGGCTTTAGTATGGAGCGTGTTTTGGGAAAGTCCAAAAATGTGATTTTAACATTGTATCTCGGTAAATATTTATGAGATTGAAGTAGTGTTTTCACCAATCTTTCTATTATTGAGAGTTTGTACTATAACATACCACAAAAAAAGTGGTAAAAAATTGTCAGCATCCCAATTATTTCCGTTCGCTACTTCACAAACGGAACATTTTTTGTATGACAATAATAACGAATTTGAAACATTTGTTGTGGTAGTAGGTAATTAGAAGACTGATATCTCTATCAATATCAATTTTTTTTCGGCGTTTATTCCGGCTTCGGTACAATAAGTTTTGAATAATGATTAAATAAATAACAAATAAAGTACATCAGTGAACATATATGCTATAGTGCATATAGTCGGTAGCGACGTCAATGTTCATTGTGAAATGCCCTATTTTTCACAAGATGGCAAACTTCACATTTATATATAACACTAAAACATCATATCTATATTAACAAAGCCTAACGCTTATGCTCTTCTGTTTTGCACAAGATTCGCCCTTCAATGAATTTTATATGCAAACCGTATCGCGCACCATATGATTCGACCTTCACATACAAATATCATTATCCGACCATAATAACCGTTATCACAACCAAATACGGTGCAGAATTAATAAATTCATCTGCACGTTTTAATTTGTATTGCTGTCAATTCAAACGGCCAGTGATTTGTTCTTTATTTGAATGTTTTTTTATTTTATTGAAGAGCCTAACGAGTTGATTGTTTATTGTTTAACGGTTGTTAACATATAAAGGGGTGTAATTTAACGCGTTAATTGATGAATCGTTCAGTTTAACGGTTTTTATTTATTAGACATATAGTAATACTTTTGACTAAGCTGACCGTTACTCATGATATACTAAACACAAACTACACAAGTTTCTCTCTGTAATGTTCCCATTTGCTTTAAACTGAGAATAAAAATATAAGCGATAATAATAAAAAATATTGAAAGCGTTAGAAATATCAATCCAATATTTTGTTTACGCGATGATTGTATTGTCGTGATTGACAGATTGACTTTTGTATTAACTTATTTACATACTTAGTTGTATTAGTAATGCTACAAATAGAATGATTGGTACGACAATGTAATAAAAAACATTGTTGTGACACTATAACCGATACCTATGGAAAAAAATATACGCATGTGACCTTGCCAAATCAATTATAAGTGTGATTTTTTTGTCACATCCAGACACGACAATAACAACTTTCAATATTTCATGATTGGCAAGGTTTCATCCGCATTCCAAAAAAAGAGATGTACATTGGCTTAAAGGATCCAGGCCACAAATGCTTAAAAATAATAAAGAAATGATAACGGAAAACTCAAACACTTCATAATTTAAAAATAACACTTGTCAAAATTGCGCGGTAAAATGGAACGCGTTTGGAAAATTTGAAACTTTCAAGGCGCGTCCAGGATATTTTTTTAAATTTCGAATTTCGTTATCCGTTATCACTTGTTTTTTTAAGAAGAAAATTTACCAGAAATCTCATCTTGCACTTCTTAGTCAGACTGCTAGATAGCTACTGAATGCTGTCCGGTGGTGCGTTGGGTCTTTTATACGGCCGTTGCCTGTACAGTATTATTGAAAGTGGCCAGTAATCATTGGTACGATAAAGTATCTTTTGTGGGCATAGGAAGGGCTAGAGCTGTATGTAGGTATTAAATGTTTCCGTGTTCTGTATACGACTAATTAGGAATTATATGCAATATTGACGATTGATTAATAATAGTTTTTCCCCGCCTTGGGAATTTCTTGTGTTATGATTGTGACTAAAATGACATGCTTATTTATTTAATTCTGATACTTATTAAGGTTTGCTTCGTTAAAAAGAAGAGGGCTTCAATATATGAATGGTATCGGTATCTACTTTAGAAAAAAGAAGATGGAAATTGATTCAATTTAAACCTCGTGTTTTCGTTAGGTAATAGGTAAGTACATATATTTTTTTTAACTATTATCACTGCAACTATCTGTAGTATCTTCTTAGGTTGTGTAGCTACGATAGAAAACCCACATTTTTGATTAAATCTGGAAACTCTGAATGTGGTTGAGTTTCCTAGTTGTATAAAAATGGTCTTCCTGTAATTATAATTTTTTAAATAACAAAACAACTGGCCAAAAATAAAGTATAGTGTTGCTGAGTTTATGAATGTACATATGTATTTTTAATTACGTCATCTGGAGTGACAAATGTTACACGATCTGTCAAATCGTCAGTGAAATTAGATTACGATCGTCAGCTGTAAAAAGACGTAAGACTTAATGGCGGAACGCCTCGAATTTTCCATGAAAAGAGCGCTAAATTTGAATTTTGGTTCAATAAATAAATAAAAATCATTTATTTCAGAAAACATGTTCCATATTATGTAAGTAACAATTGACTTAAACATAGGTTAGTAAATAAATTAATTAAATCATAATAATTTTTTTATTAATTTTTATGTTGCCGTTTCTGAACATCCCTAGCTCTACGCATAGCCATGTTTACAAAGGTGCTGATCCGTTGGGTGGAGCAGGAAGCTCATGGATCCAAATAAAAAACTGTCACACCTTACGCCCTGACATTTAGAGCACCATTTAACCTTCCCATCGGTGATGGCGCCACTTGTTTTGTAAACAGCGCGAAAATAGTATCGTAAAATTTAGTTCTAGTTTTCGCCACCAGTAGTAGATAAGTTGGTTTTCGAGTGGAATGCACTCGTTTTTGTTTTTTAAGCGTCTGTGGTATTTCAGCCAGGATGCTTTTTGAAATTCAAATTTGGAATGTTCTAGAATTACCCTCCTCGCGATTGCGGCGATAAACGGTTTGATAATTATATATCAAAACCTAGTTCCAATTTTCGCTACTATTTAAGCGAATATGTTGTATTCTAGAATCTGATAGCTATCGGAGACTTGGTTTTTTTTTCTCAAAAAAATTAAATAGGGCTTTGTGGCAGTTACTTTATCATAGTAATCATCGGATCACCAAAAGTCAAGGAAATCAAATACTACCTACTAAAGTTGCCAAAATTTAGCTCGTTATTAATAGTTGAAATGGTAGCATTTCGTGTTCTAAGTTTATTTCTTTATTTATTAAGGCTAAAAGTTAGCTATATTATGAACTAGCTTCTGCCCGCGACTTCATCCGCCTTAAATTCGCTTATCGCGGATAAGGGATTTTCTCCGGGATGAAAAGTAGCCTATGTTCTTCCCCGGGACACAAACTATCTCCATACCAAATTTCATCTAAATCGGTTCAGCGGTTTAAGCTTGAAGAGGTAAACAGACAGACAGACAGACAGACACACTTTCGCATTTATAATATTAGTATGGATGCGAAAGTATGTTTGTTGGTATGTCTATGGAACAACGGACCGACGTTACCCCTTGCAAACAAATTAATAAAAAAACCCGACTGCGTAAAAAACTAAAAACAGAACAAGTCCAGTACCCCAGAAATTTGTTAAGTTATAATGGAAATGTTTCATGATTCAGGATCGATACTTAAAATATAACAAATAATAAATTCTAATATGGAACATAGCGATTTTGAACAGTCGGGATCCATAAGAAATCTAGATCGACGCAAATATTCCCAACAATGGGTCCCGACTGTTTAAAATCCCTATGTTCCATATTTGAATTTATTATTTGTTATATTGTGAGTATCGATCATGAAACATGAAAGAGTCGCAGACGCAGTCGGGTAACAAAATAGAATCCGACGAATTGAGAACCTCTTCCCTTTTTTGAAGTCGGTTATTAAATGTACGGGAACTGATAAGAGGAGTGGAAATTACGCAAGATTATAGTAGTATCAAATTATTAAAACCCGAGAACATGTACAAACAGTCAGAGAGACAAGAAAATTGAAGACTGACCATAGAGATTGTTTTTTTAAATAGGTAAGATTCATACAACTACAAAAAGGCTGGAGTTTATATTCCGACAGGAACATAGGCTATCTTTCATTTAAATAAGTTTCCGTCGAGAACTTCAGTTTTGTGGCAAGCTTTTATTGCCGACTGTACTTGTTGAACACCCGTCAACTAGGCATTGAGATGTTTCTAAAGAGCGCAAATTCGGTAGGATTGCTTTATTTTGTTACAGAATTTCTATGACCACTTTCCGGCTCCATCATTAGATCATTTATTTATTTATTTAATAAGGTTCACCAACAAATGTTTACATCAATACAATGTACATTAGGTTATACGATAACAAAATTTACAAGAGTGTAACAATTACTTAAAGGTAAACACCGCATGCAAACTTTTGTGAAGACATAAGCTAAACTAACAATAATTACTAATTACAATTAACACTTCAGGGGTAAATAAAATTATAACTCTTAAAACTGGCGTGGCTGCCGCGAGCTGACAAACCTGCAGAACAGTTCACTACTGTTGTGCGTTGAGAGTGGATAGTAACATGAATTTATTACGTGGATATCCGTTAGATCACTACAACTGTTGGCAACATGGCACAGCATGCATATAGGAGAATTCCTGCCTGATACTGTCCCTCTGACTGGGTCTCAATGGTGTGATAGGTTTGCGGGGGATTCTAGGAGGAGCTCTGAAATTTAAGAGGATGAATAAGGGCAGTCTATTTTGTGCTGGAGAATTTTGTGCAGAAATAAACCATCTAACATCGTTCTTCGACTTTCAAGGGATTTTATTTTAAAGTGGACTAACGTGCGTTTGTAAGTGGTTCTTGTTTTTGCTACAACGCGCTTCAGCTCTATGGTATCATATTATTGCATTGTCACAGCACTTACTAGAGGAGTGGCGTCAGGAAAATTACAAGGGAAGCCGAAGCGTATTCATTTACCCATATTTAAAGAAAAAGGTAGTTATAAGCTTCCTCGGACAACCCGGTGGGAATAGGCTTATATGGACGCCACCCGTTTGGCACTTCCATAAGTATGCCAAGTTTTAGCTCAATCGGTAACCGGGATTTGGGTCAAATTTAACTTGCAAAATTGTATCTATAAAACAGGGTAAGTTAAATAAACGTTGTTAAAACTCACAGTTTCTGAATGATTCTTAACGTAATAAATAATACGAGCAAATTAATTAATGCGAGCGAAGCCGCAGGTGAATCCTTGTATACATCCATACTAATATTATAAATGCGAAAGTGTGTCTGTCTGTCTGTCTGTTACCTCTTCACGCTTAAACCGCTGAACCGATTTGGATGAAATTTGGTATGGAGATAGTTTGAGTCCCGGGGAAGGACATAGGCTACTTTTTATCCCGGAAAAATACCCTTATCCGCGATAAACGAATTTAAGGCGGACGAAGTCGCGGGCAGAAGCTAGTACATAATAATGTTAATGATTAACACTTTAAGAATTTAAAAATAATTGACGATTGCAACCAGTTTTTTTAAAACCACTTCGTATTAACTACCAAAGCGTAACAGTGGTACGAGGGTTGCTACTTATATATCCGGAAACAAAAAAACAAACAAACGTACACGGCTGAAAATAGTTTTATTGTTTTTCAAAGTATTCCCCTTGATGATCTATGCACTTTTGCATTCGCGTGAACCAATTTTTAAAGCACTTCTGCCACTCCGCCTGAGGTACCTCCATAACGTGTTGTTTGAATGCGTCGACAGCATCTTCAGCGGTCGAAAATCGTTGACCGCGTAATTTATTCTTTATATTTGGAAATAAATAAAAATCGTTGGGTGCCAAGTCAGGGCTGTACGGCGGATGACCCGTTAATTCCACATTTTGACCCTCCAAAAATAGAGTTGTTTCGCGTGACGTATGACAGCTGGCATTGTCATGATGAAGAATGATTCTTCGTCGCTGGTTAGTTTTACGAATTTGTTCAAATACTTCCGGTAAGCAAATGGTCGTGTACCACTCTGAATTAACCGTTCTACGGTTTTCTAGTGGCACTGTAGCTACATGGCCATTAATACCGAAGAAGCAGGCCACCATTTGTTTCAATGTACTTTTTGCACGAGTAACTTTCGTAGGGTTCGGCTCATTTTGAAACACCCATACCGTTGATTGTTGCTTCGTTTCGGGATCGTATGCATAGATCCAGGATTCGTCACCTGTATAGATGTTATAAACGGCTTTTGAGTCACCACGGTTATATTTTTTTAACATTTTATTGCACCATTCGACGCGAGCATGTTTTTGCTCATTTGTTAAGTTGTGGGGTATCCAACGCGAACAAATTTTTTTTACAGCCAAATAATTATGTAATATGCTATTAATGCTGGTCATAGAAATACCCAGAGTCGCCTCTATCTCGCGGTACGTAACATGTCGGTCGTCCATTATAAGTTTTCGCACAGCCTCGATATTTTGTTGTACAACGACCGATTTCGGGCGACCTGCCTTAACTTCGTCCGTAAGCATACTACGTCCACGATTGAACTCACTAAACCAGTGATACACAGTAGTTTTAGATGGGGCTTCATCACCAAAAGTTGAAGTTAGTTGATCTATGCACTGTTGTTGCGTTAAACCACGCCGAAAATCATAATAAATCATAGCACGAATATTTTCACGAGTGAGTTCCATTCTTGCTGCGAGATGACATTTAAAACCCGTCAAAAACAAAACACGAGCGTTAATAAGGAAGAAAAAATATACCTTATATACTTAAAAAAGTTCAAATTTTACCATGGCGGTCAAATATGCTATTTAAGAAGATTGTAATCCCGGTTTCCGGATATATAAATAGCAGCCCTCGTACGCTATGTCGTCAGCTGTTTGTTATCGATAATAATATCTTATACTATTATTAAGTTGTAAAAATGAAATATTAGTACATTAAAAATATTAAAAAAAAATATTGGGAGATTACTGAACCAAAAAATATGTTTTTTTGGGATTCATTGTATGTTTGTGTGTGGTTGTGGCTTCATCACGCCAAATCGTTTCAGTGGCGAGCCATTGCTTCAGCATAATCGGATAAAAGTATCCTATAACCATCTGTGGATACCCAGCTACTTGTGTACCAATAGTAGTTGAAATTTGTTTAGCCGATTTAGCGTGTTGAAGCCACAACGATACATACAAACATACAAAGAACCCAGAACAATATTTTTTTGTTTCAGTAACCTCCAAATAGACCGTTCCAATAGTTTTTTGATTGTATCTTCAATGTACAGACATTTTATTTTTATAACATTTTAATAGTATCTATAAGATGAAGAAGATGGATATTGTAACTACACAAACTATGAAGGCTGATACCTACATCACGCGGTGTTTGAATCGGCGCCTATTGCCCATGATTCTTGACAATTAAAAAAAAAAAAGAAAAAAATAATAATAATGATGGACCTGGGCCGTTTCATAAACACTTGTAACTTGTAGTACCTATAAGCGGAAGTCTCTTTTTAATTCATATTATTGGAAAGAGACTTCCGCTTGTAATATAAGTTACAAGCTTTTGAGAAACGGGCGCCTGTTCTATTTTGCTCAGTTTGGCATACGTACACTATTCAAAAGTCACCTTAGCATGGTATAAAAATAATGGAGTCGATTTCAAGCCTAAATATATAAATCTGCCAATATTTTGGGCTCTAACCAAGGTATATCTTCGGAAACACACTAAAGCAGCGAATCGAATCGAAACATTAATAGAAAACTGGACGAAAGCCTTCAAAATCATTGGAATTTAATCTGTATAGTTTGAACATCAATGTTGAGACTTTTCATGTTGGTTTGGTTGGCAGAGGGCTGCCCATATGGCCCTTGACCGCGCCAAGTGGAGGGACATCACTGTTGGTCACGATCCTCAGCCACCAGGGACCGACTAAGAAGAAGTGCAGTTTAAGGCTAGTGTGATCCAAAGTGCGTTCTCTGGCATATAATTGTAAATGTACATTTTTGATATTTGTCAATTTTTTTTTTAAAATGGTTGCCTAATATTTTTAGAACATAAAATACATACATTTAAAACAGTTAAAAATTGTTTTATTGCATTTAGAATTTGTGCTTATACATTCTGAAACACTTGTTAATACATTGCTAGTAAAATGAAGATTGCCTTCGATTGACATATTATAATAGGTGTACAGTCTATTGGAAATAACTTAAAAATACTTTTCTTAATTAAGTAAGAAAAGTAGTTTTATTATTTCGTTGTAACTGGGTAAGAGAGTAGATTTGCTACTTAATAAATTAGAGATAGCATGCCCGGACGCCCACCCACAGATAGTTATATTTGTCGATAAAAAAAAACAATCTCTTGTGGTACTTTAATTTTAATAAGTAAGTAAATTATATCAGGGACACTTACACAAATCGACCTAGTCCCAAACTAATTAAGCAAAGCTTGTACTATGGGTACCAGGCGACCATATACGTAATCCATACTAATATTATAAATGTGAAAGTGTGTCTGTCTGTATGTCTGTTATTTCTCCACGCTTAAACCGGTGAACCGATTGGAATGAAATTTATACTAAATTTCAATCGGTTCGTTCATTCCAGTTGGAGATAGTTTGAATCCAGGGGAAGGACATAGGCTACTTTTTATCCCGAAAAAATACCCTTATCCGCGATAAACGAATTTAAGGCGGACGAAGTCGCGGGCAGAAGCTATTATATAGATAAATTATAATCCTTAAATACATAGAAAACATCCAAGACCCAGGAACAAACATTCGTGCTCATCACACAAATACTTGCCCTGGCTGGCATTCGAACCCGGGACCGCCAGCTTCGCTCAGCTCCTTGTGATGGCCCTGAAAGTCCTGTATTTCCAAAAGTCCAAATGCATAAACTATTTCACATCGATAAAGTCACGCCCTTGCGCATTGTAACAGCTACGAGGTATGTCGTCAGCTGGACGGCCTTCCGGAAATTCCGCCTCCAAACTAGATTTAGACTGAGGTTGTTACCCTAGGCAGGGCTAGGCCTTAGCCGGTTTACCCTAAGCAGATCTGATCCAATTTCATATAAAAAAAGAATCTGACTGAGTGCAACTCGTTCTCACGCACGTAGGTTTCATGGGGCTCATCTAGAAATCTGGAAATCAGGAATCAGGAGGCTTATTCCTACCTATAAACAAAATTTCAAGAATTTTGAAAATTTTCATCCATTCCCCATTACACTAACGTAATGATGTGAGTTACTGCTAATGTAGGTAATCTAAATATGTTTTTGTGCCATTATAAGCAAAAAACGCACGGGGAAAACATGTTTCTTGTATGGTTCATATACCCATTACTTTCTAACTATATTTTAGTTTCATTGTGTTATTGTTTTGACTATAGTAGTACACATTTGGTGTAAACAGAAAGTCTATACCAGTGTGCCTACCATGAGTTCGGCACGAGCGAGTATCGAGCGCTCGATGACGCTCTATCTCTTTTGCACTATCAGCACGTGTGAGAGAGGTGCACTGACTCTCGATACGAGATACTCGCTAGCGCCGTAAAACTCAGCTCATGGTAGGCACACAGAACCGGTTCACAAGATGTAACGATTTAAATTATATGCCAAAAACGCTTTTATTTTATTGTTTTACAATGTATTTGACGACTGGTTTAGCTCAACGTTGCCTGAGAAGCTGTAGGTCCTGGGTTCAAATGCCGGTAAGGGCAAATATTTGTGTGAAGAGCATAAATATTTGTTCCTGAGCTTTGGTTTTTCTATGTATATAAGTAAATCAATCTATTAAATATATCATCGTGTAGTGCCCATAACACAAGACGTATTGAGCTTACTACGGCGCTAATTCTATTTGTGTAAAACAATTTTCCAGTAATAGTTTTTATTTTTTACTTTTTTTTTTATGGCATAGGGGGGCAAACGAGCAGACGGGTCGCCTGATGGTAAGCGATCACCGTCGCCCATAGACACTTGCATCACCGGAGGAGTCACAAGTGCGTTGCCGGCCTTTCAGGTGGGAGTACGCTCTTTTCTTGAAGGTTTGAAGATCGCATCATAACTTTATTGTTATAGCGGCCATTGAAATGAACATTCTGTAAAAAACAAGTATATACTCGTACCTATTACGGTTCCAAACATAGAGCCTACAGACAGAGACACATCGGAGACCTCAGATACTAATAGGATTCCAAGGACCTTCCAAGGACGGAAACTAAATCCTTCGATGATAACTAGAGATGTATCACCCATCAGGCAATTTACACTCTTACGCATCACGAAATGCTACTAAAATGTCACGTTAAGTTTAAAAAATGTTTCTGAAATGTCTAAACCTAGTCCTATGTGCCATTTAGCTTGAATAGCCAATACTGTAACCGGATAATTCAGTAACCTAATCTAATGGAATTAATATTATCATTGCCACAATGATATTCGAGTCCTGTTTCGTTGTTAATATGCATTCCTTATAAGTGTCAATGCATATCAAAATCAACTGCGTAAAATTTGATTTGTCATTTTCGAGCGTATTTCTTGTTGAAAATTATGCAAATTTTGATACTATACGTGGACTTAGGTGACATCAAGCGTCTAATCTCGCATAAAAATAAACTGGTGCTAAGAGCACGTGCAGTGCAGCCAATATTACCATGGCCAATTTTTTGCAATGACTTCAATTTGATGATGATTTAAAAACTCATGATTTGAGACATGAGACTCCGCTGTCTGTCTGTCTGTCCGTCTGTCCGTCTGTCACGAGGCTGTATCTCATGAACCGTGATAGGATTGTCGAAATTTTCACAGATGATGTATTTCTGTTGCCGCTATAACAACAAATACGAAAAACAGTATAATTTGATGTCTGTCTGTATATGTCAGTTACCAATATAAAATCATCGAACACCGCGTACATTTTACTTAGGAGTAGGGCTCTGCTAACACTGGATTTTCATAGATACGGCCGTTTGTAGCGTATATTTTGTACGGACTCCTTGGGCGGTTTTTAGGGTTCCGTAGCCAAAATAGCAAAAACGGAACCCTTATAGATTCGTCATGTCTGTCTGTTTGTCTGTCCGTCCGTATGTCACAGGCATTTTACTCAAAAACAATAACATGTACATTGATATAATTTGGAACATAGGTGTAGTGTGTAAACCGCTACTTAGTTTGATAGTTTTATAATATATATAAAAAAATAATAATCAGAAAATATCAAGTTGTGGCACATATTTCGACAATACTTCTAAAAATACTTCGAGGTATCTAAAAAAAAATTGTATTTAGTGAATATTTTCCGAAATATTCGCTACGAAAGTAGCAAAAATTGTGCCCCCCCTCTATTTTCTAAACGGTATGTTAAAAAAATTACAAATATAAAGCTTAATAAATACTTCCAACGAAAATTGTTTTCAACATGATCGGACATGCCGTTTTTTTAAGTTATTGCCAAAAAACTGCACTTCTCGGCAAAAAGACGTAAGTGCCGGGAGATACGCTCTTTTGTTAGTGTTTTTTTTTTCATATCGTATTTTTTTCATCTGTAGTGCATTTTTTGTATAAACGGCTGCGGAACCCTTCATGGGCGAGTCAGCCTCGCACTTGGCCGCTTTTTTCAAACTTAATAGACAAAATATGGCTCTATATAAAAGGCTAGATTATAATAATTACTTTGTAAATAAACAGTCCAACTCATCACATCTGAGTTGCCTATCACAAATCATCAACTATTATTAACAAGGTTCGTTTACAAAATTTAAACAGTAAAGACCAGGTTAAATAAGCACGCTTATAACACTTAAATGTCTCCGTTTTCAAAACATTAATGTCGGAAGTAATCGTCATGTACAGTCGGCCAAGAAATTGATCTACCACTTTTCGTCTCTTTCACCTGTATGTATTAAGTGGTAAAAAAACGAGTAGCTATCACTTCTCGCGTGGACGCCGGACCGTCAACATCTCCTGCATCTCCTGATGATGCCTCGTAGAGAGGCGAAACACGTGTCGAGGATTATACTGCCTGGTGGTGGTTTGTTGTATTTGCATGCGTATTTTTTTGTGGAAACTGCATGAGAACATGCGCATGTGAGGATAATTTATTGTCACATCTAACCACGACACTATTTCGCGGTAAAGCAAAGAAAAAACGTACAATACTGTTCCAGTAAAAGGGATGCATATTAAGTGCATTGAAGTAACTTCGAATTATTTTTATTGCGGTGTAACTATAGTGCCTTGAAAGGATGGAGGAAGATCGGAGCGTAAAGAGAGCATACCTGGGTCACTCGACAGGCCGGCGTCCTGTCGGGCGTCCCAGGTATCGCCGGAGGGACATGGTGGAGGAGGATCTGCGCGAGTTTTGTGCCATAAATTGGCAGGAACTGGCGCAGGGTCGGGACTAGTGGCGAGCTCTCGTGTTGTAGGCAAAGACTCACTTTGGGTCGCTGAGCCAACGGAGTAAGTAGTAAATAACTATAGCGCGTTTGTTGAGCGAAAAAGTACTCAATAGTTATCCGCTTATCGACGACGATGGGGCAGGTGATTCACAGATTCTCAAGAGTTACACATACACATGTCACGACCAATTTCGGAACAGTTTTTTAACTGGCTCATGTCACAATGCGCATGAATAAGTGCAGTATTGTGACAATATTCAGCTCACGAATGCTTCGAATGCGGGACAGTGCGGTAACGGTGCATGACCGGAATTTACTTATATTGGTACGATCAAGTCTAAAAAATTACGAGAGATTGACAGCATGTGTGACGAGATTACGTGCCAATCAGAGTCATCTAAAAAAAATGTATGTACAATAAAAAAAAATTGCCTCGAATGTAAATAAAATCGTATTACATTTTGACTTCGATGAAGAAACAGTTAGAAGAACAGTTAAAAGAAAGTCAAAGTAGTACCTATTTATAAAGGAAAAGGACAAATCGATGACCTAAGCAATTATAGACCAATTAGCATAATACCAGCGATAGGAAAACTATTCGAATATTGTCTAAGTCAACGAATAATCTCCTTCCTAGATCATTTCCAACTCCTTAGTGATAAGCAATATGCCTATAGAAAAAATAGGTCATGCATAAATATAATCCGAGAGACAACCCAAAAAATCATGATATCAAAGGAAAACTAATCACATATAGTAATTTTATTCTGTGATATGACTCGAGCCTTCGATTTATGTAATCATGATGTTTTAGCAAACCAACTTGAGCACATAGGCATTCGCGGTCCAGCAAACAAGTTAGTTGAATTTTTGAAGGAACGAGAACAGGTTGTTGCCTTGAACCACGGCCAAACACAATCAGAGTATGGAGGTATTGATATAGGCGTGCCCCAAGGATCTTCATTAGCCAACCTGTGTTTTTTAATACTGTTCAACGACCTACCATCCACCGTTATTGGCGACATGTACCTTTACGCTAATGACGCATGTGACGTCATAACAGCGTTCTCGGTTCCAACCTTAAAGAAATCTTTAGCTGACGACATCAAAATTATGTAGAACTGGTTCACCAAGAACGGTCTGATTTTAAATCTAACCAAGACGCAGGTTATGCATATAAACCTAGGTGGTAAACCTCCCAGAACCCTACATATAAATGTAAATGGCACGATCCTTGAACAGGTGCGGGAGACTAAATTTCTGGGTTTAACTCTCGACTCTGCCCTGAGATGGAACAAACATATTGACGTTCTCTGTAGTAAATTATCTGGTGCTTGCTTCGCTTTGAGAAGATTTGCCAACGTGTTACCACCACAACAGCTACGATCAAGCTACTTCTCTTTGTTTCATTCCCTTATGTGTTACGGTTTGGAATTGTGGGGATCGGCTGCCGAATGGCATCGCGTCTTTGTTTTACAAAATCGTGCTGTCAGAATATTATCATTGGCGCCAGTTGGGGCACCGGCCAAACAATTGTTCATTAATATGAACATTCTTACACTACCTTCACAGTACATTCTCAATATTGCAAAACACGTACACAATAATAAAGACACATTCAACACAAGCAAACTCACTGGCACCCGTCTAGGAAGCAGGGTACGCCTGCTGCTAGCTAGCCACAGGCTGGCCAAATCCGCCAAGACTTTGCCAGTTGTGGGTCCCAAGATATACAACGCATTGCCCGACATAATTAAAACGGAATCCGCAAATGTGTTTCACAATAAACTTAAAAAGTGGCTAATCTGTCAAGCTTTTTATAATATTGACGAATTTTATAATCGTAATAATGACATTGACATCGATATTTAAGTTATAATAATACATAAATAACATTAGGTACTTAGCAAGTCAATCTTAATTCTTAACATGTAAGTAACGAGTAGATGAACTTTTGAATAATATTAATTGTAATCTGTAATTCTAATGTGCATATATCACAAATCCTTTTATTATTAATTATAATATTGTAAAAATTGACATTTCATGTATCTATTCATTATGAATAAATGAGTATGGGTATGAGTATGAAAGTTTTGATCGGACCTTGCTGACCTTCGAGACCATGGATGTGACGTGAGGCCACGTCATAAACGACGAAGAATTACCAATGAATGGTAATTAAAAAAAAACATATTTACACGCGAACTTTGTCACCTTTGGGACCTGCTGATATGATCAGGAGCAAGTCCTAGCAGAACTACAGTCATAGCAAACTTCTCAAAAGGCCCTCTACGTGTTGGATCCATATCCCCACGCAAGCCTCTCAAAAATACGGGACGTACGACCCGTCACGCAATGCGAGATATGTACAAACGGTTATAATAAATAGTATAGATTCTATTAGCCGGAAAGAAGTATAGTATAAATTAATGTATTCTCATTTATAACGTAGCTTTGCATAACTTAGTCACTAAGTCTTAGTGGTTGATTGTGGGTCAACCGGTTTATATAATTTCATTAACCACCCCATAATACGATAACCACATCTAATTAATTCCAAAGGGCAACCGACGGCACGCCAAGCCTTTTACAAAAGTTGAATAAAATTATGAGAAATCATAATTAATACTGCAAATTAAGGAAACGAACAGTAATGAGTTTCCTTTTGAGAATATATATCTCATATTCTTGACATATCGCTTGTTCTGGAACCTTGTGAAATGCTAAGTTGTTCTAGTTAGTGGTGGTGTGAGAGGCGGCTGAGAAATTTAACTAGTTTATCATACAACTAGCAAGTATTTACAATACATAGTATTTCAAAGTGCAGTTGTATAGGTACGTCAAAAATATGACGTTTTAGATATTCAATATTTTGAAAGATTTCTTCTCCTAAATTTACGAATTAAAAGTACGGACTTAAGAATCCCCGGTAAGCTCGGTTCTCCATACAAACGCAGTTACGCTCTCATTTTAAAACGACTAGCTAGTTTGGTCTGAAACTTTGTACTTAGAATAAGTTAAGGTATATGCAGGCCTGTAATTAGTTTATGTAGCTTCAGATACCATAGAAAAAAAAATCGGATTTTAGTTTTTCATACAAAACTTGATTTTGCTGTATTTCGTTTGTTTCATAAACTGATTACAGGCCTAGATATACCTCATGCCATTGTATCTGCAAAGTTTTGTTACAATCCAATACGCAGTTTTAAAATGAGAATGAAACTCCGTTTGTATGGTAAGGTGAAATTCAGCCGAGCTTGCCGGGGACTCTTAAGGTTCGCCCAAACCATTGCTGAAAATACGCTAACGGTGCGTTATCGCAGAGCCGTGACTTCCTCACGGTTCTCAATCATGGCTCCGACACTGAAGCTTAATTTTTTTTACACTCTCACTCGTTCCCTTTTTCTTATAATCATCAATAATTATACATTGCTTTAGCATTTAATCACGTTAAATAACCCAAGGAGTGTTTTAGTTTTTTGATTACAAAGGTCAAACATATCAATATGAAATCTTTACAAGATTTTGATTAATGCTTTATTTATTTATTTTATATTGTATTGTCACGTACATTAAAATATGTTACAATTTAAAAGTATTGCTTCATGACACCCTGCAAGGGCACACACTATTACTAACTTAATTTTAAATTCTAAATACTTATTTAAATATCCTCAAAATTTTTCAATAGTTCTTTCACATTCCAGGCAACTCTACTGTGGAACTCTCTACCCCATGACTTGAAGCGTGCCCAGACCCTTGCAACATTTAAGTCACATCTTAAAAAACATTACCTGTCTCTCCCTTAACACACTGCTATTGAAATCACTTTCTCAACTTTGCGGCTGACACTGTTATGGTTATTTATTTATTTACTTTGCATATGTTATATTTATTATGTATAAGTATTTATGTATGTTTATTTACGCAATCTTATGTGTGTATGTTTATTGCGTATACATGTATCTATATGAGTTTTTTGTTTTGCTTCATAACTGTTTCTCGCCACCTAACTATGATTGTTGTCTTTTAAACACTCCGCTACCCAAAGGCTGTCTGGAAGAGATCGCTATTTAGCGATAAGACCGCCTGTTGTTTCCCTCTGCTAATTCGAATGTTACTGTCATGTTCTGTATTTCTGTGTATCTGAGGAGTGCAATAAAGAGTATTTGTATTGTATTGTATTGTAAATATATTTGTAGTATAATATAATATGTAGGTATTTAAGATGTCAGCTCTTACCAAATACGGAATAAGTACAATGATAATTCAATTATGACGACAGTGAGCAAGAGACCGGACGATTTTACGTCAAGCTATTATTTTTTTCTGTCTGTTTTCCAATATCTTACACGTCATCTTAAGGAAATAAATGAACATGGCAATTTAGTACCTGGATCTCGGACTACCCTCTACTGTCCAGCCCAGCCCCCGTTCTCGGAGTCTAGGCCGCTGTTTTGTTAGGCCGATATACAAGTGCCTGCTTCGGTTTCTTACTATTGCCCGCGTATTTGAATCAAGACAGGCTGTTAGTGTGGCTAGTGTATAGATATCATCACCGTTTCAACCCGAAGTCCCTCAAAGCCGACCATTGACCACCAAAGACTTCCGCAACGAAGGGTCCCACGCTTTTCGTATCTATCGGCTTCCGACGACTTTTATCAGAGGGGCTACTCCGAAATCCGAAAACCGAAGTTCGTATGGCGCCATCCCGCTCACTCAAATACAACATAACATGAGAGCGAGAAGGACAGCACGTTACAAACTTCTATTTTTGAGTTCCGGAGTAACTCCTCTGCTGTTCAGTTCATACATTGTGTATACGATTAAGGTTCTGAACTACTATTACCAAATTACTATTAAGTGCCAAATAATATGATGTGGCCGAGACGCCAGAACAATAAAATAAAATGAACGTTCAAAAAGAAAAAAGTGATTGCAGAACAAGGTTTTGATATAATATTCGGAGTTTTTAAACGATCCAATTTGGTCGGCATATGCCGACGCTGGCGTCAGTGGCACGAATTTTCGATAACTTGATTTGCTGTCATTGCCGATCAAAAGGTTAATAGACATATGCACACATAACTGACTGTTTATTGCCATTAACGGATACAGGCCAGCCCCAACCCCATCCTGCGTTCTATAGCTGACAGGCTTGGCTGTCCGTTTATGAGGCATTGTTGTGAGATGCATGTGTCAAACAGTCCCTTTATTGTATAAAATAAGTAAGTGTTCATTAATAAAGTTAATTATATTTTAATATGTATTGCAGTTGGTAAGGTTAGGTTAGGTTAGGTTAGGTTAGTCTATGGGCCATAGATGCCTGCAATAAATAAATGAATTTGAATTAACCAACCCTTACGTTTCCTATGTTTTGTGTATCGTATTTTAGTGCATATGTACCGTAACGTTACGCGTATTGTTATACTTAATGTTAAATACTTACATGGTGCTATAAGTGAGATCCTGTAATTGGCTCTCTATTACTTTTTAAGACACTACTTACATAGTTTAAGCTGTTGGTTCTCCATGTCAATAAATATATATGTACTAGCTTCTGCCCGCAACTTCGTCCGCCTTAAGTTCGTTTATCGCGGATAAGGATATTTTTCCGGGATAAAAAGTAACCTATGTCCTTCCCCGGGACTCAAACTATCTCCATACCAAATTTCATCCAAATCGGTTCAGCGGTTTAAGCGTGAAGAGGTAACAGACAGACAGACGGACAGACACACTTTCGCATTTGAGGTTTATATGGTCGGTCCATTATGCAACGGACCGACCATATAAACCTCCCACACGATCTTCTTATTCTTACGCTAGATAACAAGGACAGTAGAGTTATTACTTACGAAAGATTAAACAAACGAACATGGTCATAAAGCGGCTGGATCACGGACTACAGTCCAGCCCAGCCCCCATTCTAGGCGTCTAGGCCGCTATTATTGTTAGAGCCGGTATATAAGTGCCAGGTTCGGTTTCATACTGTTGCCGGTATGGTTATACAAGGGGATTGGTTAGTATTGTTTCAATACAATACATATGGTACTTTAAAAACAATTGTTTTGCCACTGCCCAAAGGTTGACTGGAAGAGATCGATGTTTAGCGATAAGACTGCCTGTTGTTTACCTCTCTCTGTGAGGTGGGCAATAAAGAGTTATTGTATTGTCTTGTATTGTATTCTATTATACAGTGGACCGTCGGTGTTTAATCCGGCGCCCCTTGTAATCCAACATGCCTAAAACTTATAACGGGACCCGAAACTTAACAATTAGGAACATGAAGTTTTCCAGTTCATCTTATATTTTTCTCGATACTAAGAATCAACTTAGAATATACGGATGGTTTATTTTTATGTCATATTGTTTTTTAAGATATTATTATTTTTAATCCTGGGATTGAGTGGCGTTTGACGTGATAACGTCTCATAAATCGATTAACGCTCACTGCACGCAAAAAAAGGTATGACTCATTGTCACGTTCGCCTGAGCCGAGAGTGCAAGCGAGAGCGCAGAACAGGCGATAGAGAGGCACGATCGGCCTAAGCGTTCGGCTTCTCTTCCACGATATCACGTAAAATTATCGTCCGTAATCTGACTTTACAGACAACCAAATTGTTTGCGTTATATTTTGAATCGTAGTATGTTTTGAAGCGTAACAGGCACACACTCGAAGTTTTCACAAAGCGCGTGATAGTAGGTATAGATCATTACAACAAAAAATAAGTTAGAATAAATACGAAGATTAATGGGTAGGTATGGTGATATATGGAACCCTTCGTGAGCGATTACTGCTAGCGCTTGTAAAATTTTTTTTTTGCGTAAAATAAAATATTTAAAAAATCATGTCACAGGTCGCTAACCATCTAGCTGTTCCATCATCAATGGCAAAGTTTTATACAAATTCTTTTACATTCCGGGCTACTGTGTTGTGGAACTCTCTTCCACTCGATTTAAGGCAAGCGAAGTCATTGCCTATTTTTAAAACTAAGTTAAAGGATCATTATTTATCACTCCCATAATTTCTATTTTTAATTCTGCTTCTGGTTTTCTAATCACTTTGATGTCAACTGTATCATAGTTTTCTTTCTTACTTTGTATATATACAGGGTGTCCCAAGAAGTAGTGATATACTGAAGCTGGGAGGTAGAGGACCTAGAGGGCTATCTAAATCACCCCCATGTATGTTCCGCGATTTTTCGTATTTTCGGAGTTATGACTTTTTTTTTAATATTTCACCTATCGCCGAGTACGATGAGATTTTTATTTATGGTGACGTGAATTATTGCGGTAGATGCTTGATTTTTTTTGTGTGCTAAGCTGATAGATAGGCCAATTCAGTATAGTAACATTTACTATCGTTAGATCTTTGAATGGAATAAAAAAAAATTAAATGCCAAGAATGATAAAATTACCTAATATGTTCACAACTTCAAGGGGCTTTAAAAAGATAAAATCACATAAAAAAATTACCGTTTGACTTTTAAAATCTTGCTCTATCTATCAGGTAGCTACCCTGAAAATTTCATTTTATTATTCATAAGGCTTCAATCAAAAAATTGAAATCTAAATGTGGTAAGTGCAAAATTTTAATTGACATGATGATTAATACAAACAAAGTAAAACCAATTACAAGGTGTTTAATTACAAGAAATTTTCAAAATGGGCCCCCTGTTGCTCAATGCAAGTGCGACATCGCCGAAAAAAGTTGTCTTTTAAACGTCTGAATGCACTTCTATTATTTTTAATGGTATCTTCTGCTACTCTCAATTTCCGGGTTAACTCGTCCAAATTGCGGCATTCTCCTGAGTAGACGAGGTCTTTATAGTATCCCCATACAAAAAAATCAATGGGGTTTAGGTCGGGGGACCGTGGAGGCCAGGCTATAAGGCAGGCGTCACCCCGGCCGCAACGACCAATCCATCTTTCAGGGTATCTTTAATTGAAGTAGTTTCTTACATCCAAGGCACAATGGCATGGTGTTTCTATCCACCCGTCCAGTCCACTCGTGACCATGGAAAGCTGTAAAGCCTCCGAAACGTCGGGAACTAAAATGAGATAATATACGCGATATAATCCGTTAAATTCTTTTATTTCAATGAGTCTGAAAACTCATTTAGAGTGTAGTAACATTTTTCTACAAGAAAGGCATGCAGCTTGTTTTTAAATTTATTGAGCGGCAGGTTTTTAAGCTCATCGGGCAAACGGTTAAATATTTTGATGCACATTGCGTGACAGCTTTTACTTTTCATAACTGTATGCATCTTAGGGAGTACCAACCTATCTGGATATCTAGTGTTAAAACGTGTTGTATCCCTTTTCGTGATGAACATCTCGGGGTGTAGTTTAACAAATACACACACTTCATAGATATAAATTGAGTGCACCGTTAATAGCCTCAATTTGATGAAAGAACTTTTACATGAAGTTCTTTGAGATATGTTTGACATTGCTCTTATGCATTGTTTCTGCGCTATAAATGTACGATTTACGTGAGAAGAATTTCCCCAAATCAAAATACCATACCTTAACTTAGACACAACAAAAGCATGATATGCTTTAAGAGCAGTTTCCAAATCAGTTATTCGTGTCAATCGCCATAAAACATACGTAAATCTATTTATTTTAGAGCAAAGTTTGTCCACATGCATCTTCCAAGTACATCAATCATCAAGAACAAAACCTAAAAAAGTGGAGGTATCACATTCTGCTAGAGTTTGTCCATCATTAGAAATATCCAGTTGAGGAACTGGATTTCTTTCCCCTTTTATTAATAAATTGGATGTACTTTGTTTTTTCAACATTAACTTGTAAATTATTATCATTTAACCATTTAATTATGTCAGAAAATGAGGACCTTTACTGATTTTTTTTTGGACTAGCTTTTATAACCGACTGTACTTTTCTTCGAACTTTGAGATGATTCGTAAGAGCCCAAACTCGGTAGAATTGCTCCATTATGATGACCACCTTCCTGCTACATCAGATCAGCTCGATGGTGTCATAATATTGCATTGTCACTGATCTTACTTAAGTATGCCGAACTTCAGCACAATAGGATACCAGGTTGTCTCTGTGTTATTTATTTATATATTACTAGCTTCTGCCCGCGACTTCGTCCGCCTTAAATTCGTTTATCGCGGATAAGGGTATTTTTCCGGAATAAAAAGTAGCCTATTTCCTTCCCCGGGACTCAAACTATCTTCATACCAAATTTCATCCAAATCGGTTCAGCGGTTTAAGCGTGAAGAGGTAACAGACAGACAGACAGACAGACAGACAGACAGGCACACAGACAGACACACTTTCGCATTTATAATATTAGTATGGATTGTTGAAGATATAAAAAATTAATACGGACTATTTGAAGGTCATTGAATCAAAAAAATATTTTCTGTATATTTGTATGTGTCGTTGTGGCTTCACCACGCCAAATCCGCTAAACGGATTTCAACAATTTTTGGTACACGGGTAGCTGGGCATCCACAGATGGTTATAGGATACTTTTTACCCGGCTATGCTGAAGAAAAAGAGGGATACGATTATTTTTTGTTCGACTGACAAAGTTGAAGTTGAACTTCTAGTTGTTTTATTAAAAGCCCACCGAGGCCAATCGAACATTTTCATAATACAAGTAAGATACATTACGGCAGCTGGTTCTCCATTATGCAGCTACTCGTATGTGCATTTGCATATATGTAGCATATTCTCAATTCGTTTGTTGGAATGTTGGCGTAATTATTCTTACAAGTTTCCGATACTCTTCGATATACCGTTATTTTCGCGTACACAGACAGACAGAAATACAACGAAGTGATCTTATATACTACTATAATACTAGAAGGCGCCCGCGACTTCGTACGCGGAGGGGGAAAAGTCATAACCCTCTTTTTTCCTTCAGCGTAATCCTATAACATCTGGAGGCTACGCGTGTACCCAAAATAGTTGAAATCGGTTTAGCCGATTTTGCGTGATGAAGTCACAACGACACATACAAACATACAAAAAATCCAAAAAATATATTTTTCGTTTTAGGGACCTCCAACAAGACCGTAACAATCATTTTTTTTTAAATATCTTCAAAGTACAGACATTTCATTTTTACAACTTTATAATAGTATAGATTTTAAAGTTGTACAATTGAATTGTGTGTACACTGTACAGTCAAGGAATTTAATTTCTATACCACTAGCTTCTTCTTCCGCCTTAAATTCGTTTATCGCAGATAAGGGTATTTTTCCGGGATACAAAGTATCCTTTGTCCTTCCCCGGGACTCAAACTATCTCTATACCAAATTTCATCCAAATTGGTTCAGCGGTTTAAGAGTGAAGAGGTACCAGACAGACAGACACACTTTCGCATTTATAATATTAGTATGGAAGTATGGATTTCGTACCTTGTCAGAGTCAAAATGAATATGAAAGCCGGTAGAGATTCCATATCAATGTCACTATAACAAGGTACGAGAGGGTACACAAATTAAATTCCTTGACCGTACATTGGAGATATTTTCAAAAAATCTCAAATAGTTCGTATCACTTAACACATTCACGACTGCGAGCCCGCGGGGGCTGCGCTCGTAGCAAGTTTTCGCTACATGCGATTACTACCATGTTATTGGCTACGAGTCCAGCGCTACGAAAATGTCGGTTGCGAAAGTGTTAACGGTATTTGACGGTCAACTGAATCGAGAATTTTTATTTTTTTATTTTCTGTATGTTTGTATGTGTCGTTGTGGCTTCATCACGTCAAAACGGCTGAACTGATTTCAACTATTTTTGGTACACGAGTAGCTGGGTATCCACAGATGGTTATAGGATACTTTTTCCCGACTATAAAAAAAGGGGTTATGATTTTCTTCTCCGCGAACGAAGATGAAGATGGCTTCTAGTTAAAAATGAAAAACAACACTTTTAACGCTATATTTCTGTTACCTATATTATTAGTTTTGTGTTTTTATGATTAGCATTTGGGTCATACTGATTCTAGAATTTAGCCGTCTTTCCTGTGGACAACGCAATAGGGCTTGGATACATATAACTGATATTTTTATCGCTTAGATCTAGAGTATTAATCAATTTGTACATTGCCTAATAGGGCACTAAGAAAAATTAGTATTTAAAGCCCTTAACTTTCGGGTGTCCACAGGAAAGACGCATAACGCTAACTCATACTAAAAATCAGTATGACCCATTAACCCGTGGCCTGGATTACCGGAAATTAGGTAGCCTATGTTAAAATACCTAAATAGCAAGCAGGATTTGAACCTGTAACCTCTTCTTTAAGCTAGAAGTGCCCTGACCAACTGAGCTATCGCAACGTGGCTTAAACTTTTCTAACACAATCTAGTTAGCACTAGTAGTGCCCTCTGTGTGTTTTCATTTTGAAATTCTAAGCGCATTAGCAATGGGTTATAAGAAATCTTTGACGACCGGTTTGGCTCAGTGGGAGTAACGTTGCCTGCGAAGCTGAGGTCTTGGGTTCAATTCCCGGTAAGGGCAAATATTTGTGTGATGAGCATAAATATTTGTTCTTGAGTCTTGGATGTTTCTATGTATATAAGTAATATATCTATTAAACATATCGTCGTCTAGTACCCATAGCACAAGCCTTTTTGAGCTTACCATGGGACTAGTTCGATTTGTATAAAATTGTCCCTTAATATTTATTTATTTATTTATTTTTGTAATGGGCTGCACTGGCGCTAGCCTTCCTCCTTTCACTGGTTTGGCTTATTTATCATTTAAATCAAACAATTTTATACCTGGTCCTAAAAAAGTTTAGTTGCTCAAAATCCTCTGATTTCCAACTGAAAATCGGAATCTTTTGACGTTTAGACTTTTTGTGCTAAACGTCAAAATTATGTAAATATATTAATTATACACTGAAAAAAAAATCCAATTGAATCAAACAAGAAACTTGTCTCCACCAGAGCATTTTAAGTGCAATGGTTGCAGCAACACTTTTAATTCGATTACTACTTCATTATAAAAGATATCACAAAAATTGTATATTGCTGTCAAGTTTAAAATTGACTGCCTCAAATAAGATGTTTCCATGCGATTGACACAATAAATGGATTGCGCTAAATACGTTCATTATAAGTTCAATTAAGTTCGTATTAACTTGTGATTGAAACAAATATCAGTTTTAATAGAATTCAACATATTCTCCGTTTGTTTGCTGTTACAATGCGACCTGGTTAAGGTCAATTAAGTAAAATGTTCAAATGTTTGATCGTTTTAAGTCGTACTACTGCAATCATGTGTTAAGTGATGAGTTTTTCATATTGTGATCAAATTTATTAAGAAATTTCCAATCAAGCTAAAAAGCCACTTGATAGGCTCATATTTTTTCAGTGTATATACAATTTCATGAAGCTGATTGTTTTTTAACCTTTTGACCGAGAAGCAGCGAAGTAATACGACGCGACCCAGACGCCACAGCTATAAAATAAAATAAAACCTTCAAAAATAAAATAGTGATTCCAGAATAAGGTATTGATATTAAATTCGGAGTTTTTTAAACAATTAAATTTGGACGGTATATGCCGGTGTTGGCGTCAATGGCACGATTTTTCCATGACGTGATTAGCCGTGGCGGTCAAATGGTTAAATGGGAAATAAAAACAAAAAACTTATAAATTACCGTTTATTCCGCCTATAAATACAACTAAACTACCATTGCTTGATTACGGTTGTCAGCACGGGTTGTAGCACGCCCGGCTGATACAGCGTGAGGGGGGCCTGCACCCACGGGGCCCCCAAGTAGCTAATGGGGGCCTGGGCAAGTGCTAGCCCCTCCAACTTCGGCTGCCCTAGCTTATCCTTCGAGTCCTCAGGCTCTGCATTCTTGACCAGCTTCTCATCCTTAACACCAGCCAGAGAGATCAGTCCTGGTGTATAGACCAGGTTAGCGTATGGGAGGCTGACTGGTGCAACAATAGGATAGGTCAGAGACTTGACTAAGGCATCAGCATTGCCGGCTACAGCTCCGTCTAACTTGGCTTCAACGGTTTTCACGGCGTCTATAGCTTGCCATTTCTTGTCTTCTACATTCCAGAATAGATCCTCACTCTTCTCTTTAGCTATTGAGTTTACTTCCTCCGTTTTTTCCTGTAAAAATGGAATGGTATTTATTTATTGACATGGAAATAAATGTAATTAAAAAACTGATAAGTTAGGGACGCTGATAAGTGCTCTGCACGCGTGGGTTAGCATCCCATCCTCGTCGCCGATGTCATCGAGTGTATTAATTAAACACCGATCGTGGAACAAGCTTAATTTATTGATTGCGGATTCACACACACGATGACATTCACCATCGCCAACCATGAATTGTAGAGGGCGCTGTACGAGTGCTATCCAAAACGCATCATACCACAGTCTGAAGAGAAACACTTGTGAGGATCAAGGGAATAGACAGCAGTGGCGAGGCATTAAATAGACCCTGTGATAAGACCCAAGGTTTACCCAATGGTTAACTGGTAAACAATGTCTTTTGGCATTTATTGTTAAAGGTGAGGAACAGGAACTAGTTAATAGTACAGTCTTTCTCGGTATAACATTAGATTCTAAGCTCCAATGGGGTCCCCATATTGCTAATCTCTCGATTAGACTGAGTTCTGCAGCTTTTGCAATAAGTAAGATTCGTCAATTAACAGACGTGATAACGGCTCGATTAGTGTATTTCAGTTATTTCAACAGTATTATGTCGTATGGCATCTTACTATGGGGCAGTGTTTTCGACATTAATACTATAATTGTTCTGCAGAAACGGGCTGTTCGTGCGATATATAAAATGAACCATAGAGACTCGCTTAGAGATAAGTTTAAGGACATTAATATAATGACAGTGCATTGTCAATACATTTATGAGAATATTATGTATGTACATAAAAATATTACCCACTTTAAGAAGAACTGTGATGTACATAATTTTAATACTAGAAATAAGCATAAGCTCGCAGTGCCTGCTACTATGCTCCATAAAATAAGGAGATCATTCATGGGTAACTGTGTGAGGTTTTATAATAAACTTCCTAGCAGCAGAAGTGAGTTGTCTATTGATAAATTCAAAAATATTGTTAAACGAAAATTATTTTCTAAAGCTTATTCTAGCACACAAGACTACATGAATGATAAAGCCGCGTGGGATTATTGTACATTATAGCGTCATGTAGGTATATGTACGAATACCTAAGGTATTATTATTATTTTAATCTTAATTGCTTTATATACTCTTGACATTTAGAATTTTATTCTAGACACATTCTAGATTATTATTGTTTTTCTTTTTTATTGACAATCCTTTTGGGATTTACCTTATTGATTATTTAAATTTTTAAAATGATGATTTTATCAATAATATTATACTTAAGTTAAATGATCTGATTAGGTTTTTCTGGGTTTCCCTAATCCTTGCAGCAAATGTTGGATCATATTGTATGTCTCCCAGCAAACATTCACTCTCATGTAACTGACATTTCGAAAGTGCTTGTAACTAGGCCTACTTGAATAAAGAATATTTTGATTGATTGATTGATTGATTGATTTAGTCCGACATTTGTACATATTTTAATTTTGGATGAGGTGCTCAAATACCTTGAACTAAACAAGCTGGTAGGAATAAATCTAGGGATGCCCTGCTATTGCAACTTTAATTGAGGTCAATTTAATTTGAGGTCGCGTGTTTTACCATCATGGATTAATGCCCAAAACATTTTGGCCTTCCGAAATTCGATCTATCTTGACAACATCAACGGATAAGAATACCTGATACCTTTTGATTCTCCAAAGCGAGTTCGGCCTGTTCTCTGGCGATATCGGCAGCTAGTCGCGCTTGGTCTGCCAACATTCTGGCCGCGTCCTCAGCCTTTATTTTGGCATCAATATCAGCAGCCAGCTGTGCCTGGTCTGCCAAGAACCTGGCCTCATTGTTAGCCTTCACTTCGGCATCCATTTCGGCGGCTGGCGGGGTGGGCGCTATCTGAAAGTCATTTTTTTCTGTGACTTTGGACCTTTTAAGATTTTTAAGAAATGATAATGTAACTAATTGCAGTTGGGCAAATTTTTATGAGAACACAGAAAACGTATTAAGAATAAAAATGCCGGACTAATGATGTTTCTGAAAGGTAACCTGTCTGAGTAGGGATGGTTGCTAGACGTCATCTCGCTCGTTACATTCCTTATTTTACCTTATTAGTCTTTTGAGATGTATCGAGCAGTGCATTAAAAATAATCCGAAACTATCCCGTTAATACTGAAGAGGGTGATGTATCTAAATATGCACCATACTAAGCTTTTGATGCTCTAAAGTATCCATCATTATGCAGAAGAAAAAGTGGGTTCAATACCTCATACCTTTTGATTTGCTAAAGCGAGTTCAGCTTGTTCTCTGGCGATATCAGCAGCTAGTCGTGCCTGATCTGCCAACCGTCTGGCTTCGTCCTCAGCCCTGACTTTGGCATCAATATCTGCGGCCAGTTGTTCTTGGTCTACCAAATATCTGGCCGTAGCTTCAGCCTTCACTTTGGCATCAGCATCAGCGGTTGGAAGGGCGGGCTGGGGCTGAAAGACATTTTTATTTCGGTTACATGGAGCTTTTACGATTTCTAACAAATCATAATGTAAGTACTAGGAGTTAGGTTACGTTTTATGACAATCCATAAAATTTATTCAGAATAAAAATACCGTTTGCAGTAATGATATTTCTGACAACTATCCCGCTTGAGTAGATATGGCTGCTAAACGTCTGTTCTGTTTTACTAGGTAAAGCCTTCTCTTACAATTCTTTTTTTAAAATGCATCGGCCGGTGCACTAAAAATAACTAAAAAATTATCCCGTCAGTACTAACGAGGGTGATGCGTCTAAATATGCATCTTATTATCCTTTTGATCTTCTAAAATATATTTGGCATTCACTATGATTTTGTGCGCTCTGGCGCCATCGCCATCACCACGCAGAAGCAAGTAAGGACAGACAATACCTCATACCTTTTGATTTTCCAAAGCGAGTTCAGCTCGTTCCCTGGCGATATCAGCAGCTAGTTGGGCCTGATCTGCCAACCGTCTGGCTTCGTCCTCATCCTTGACTTTGGCATCAATAACAGCAGCCAGCTGTTCCTGGTCTGCCAAGAACCGGGCCTCGTTGTCGGCCTTCACTTTGGCATCCATTTCAGCGGCCGGCGGGGCGGGCTGGGTCTGAAAAACATTTTTTTCTGTGACCATGTATCTTTTAAGCTTTTCAAAAGATGATTATATAATCATATGGAGTATGGTGACGTTTTATAGCAATCATGAACGGATTCAGAATAAAAATGCCTTTCTGACAAAGATGTTACTTACAAGTAACCCGTTTGGGTAGAAGATGTCGCCAGTTTTTTTCTCACTAGGTAAAGACCACCTCCTACCATTACTTTTTTAAGATGCATCGGTCAGTGCATTAAAAATTCCCGCCAATACCGACGAGGGTGATGTGTCAAAATATGCATCTTATCCTTTTAGTCTGCTATAGTACATCCAGTTTATTACCACAAGATTCGCTACGGCTTCTTGCGCTATGGCTCCATCACCGTACAGAACGCGAGGACTGCAATCCCTTTTTGTCGCAATGGGGGGGCGGTGAAGATTACGGCATTATACCAGAGGAAACGGGAATTGCTCAACTGCCTTACTACTTTTTCCTTTACGATTCTCTCTCATACATGAGAGGAGGCCTGTGCCCAGTCGTGGGACGTATATATGCTGATGAACTGATGATGATTGTAATGTACCTTTTGGTCTTCCAAAGCTACTGTCGCCCGGTCTCTGGCTATATCAGCAGCCAGCCGCGCCTGGTCTGCCAGCGCTCTGGCCTCATCTTCAGCCTTGACTTTGGCGTTGATGGCAGCGGCCTGCAGGTCCCCGGGGGACAAAGTGGGGATGGCTGCTGGCACGACTGGTGCAATGGCGATGATGGACAGTGGCTGCAATGGCGCGGCGCTTGCGCAGGCCAGGAGCGCGGACAGGATCTGTGGAAAAAGTCGTGTTTTTTTTTACAGACATTTCATTTTTACCACTTTATAATAGTATAGATTTAGATAGAAAACATGCAAGACTCATGAACAAATATTCATGCTCATCACACAAATATTTGCCCTTACCGGGATTTGAACCCAGAACCATCAGCTTCGCAGGCAACGTTACTCCCACTGAGCTAAACCGGTCGTCCTTACAGACAAAACAATTTTGACGTCACCATCACTAGGTACGGTCAAGGAATTTAATGTGTGTACCCTTTCGTACCTTGTCATAGTGACATTGATATGTAATCTCTATCGGCTTTCATATTGATTTTGACTGTAATAAGGTACGAAATGGTATATACATTAAATTCCTTGACTGTACATTTCTATGCGGACAAAACAAACTTGTTTAAAAAACTGGCCAAGGGCATGTCGGACCATGCTCAGTGTAGGGTTCCGTAGGTTTTACGACAAAGAAATGCACTACAGATGACAAAAATACGACGTGAAAAAGTGTACCAGCAAAAGAGCGTATCTTGTGCAAGCGTGGCATTTACGTCCTTTTACGGAGAAGCGCAGTTTTTCGCCGGTAAAGACGGTATATCCGATCGTGTTGAAAATAATTTTCGTTTAAAGTATTTTAAAGCCTTAGAAAAAATATGGGGGGACAATTTATGCATATGCATTATTATTAATAATTATTATTTCCGAAAAAAATCACCAAATCATTATTTTTTAAAACATGAAACTGTTTTTAAAGAACGGCCAAAATATGTGCTACACTTTGATCTTTGCAAAGAAAATGGAGTGCTCCCCCTAGAAATATTTATTTTTGTTATTTAACTACCAAACTAAGCGGCAAATTTCATCAATATACATCTTGTAGTTTATGAGTGAAATGCCTGTGACATACAGACGGACGGACATGACGAAACTATAGGGGTTCCATTTTTGCTACGGAACCCTAATAACTATTGAAACAGCCTCGTTAACCCAAGAATAATTGAAGGCACTTAAACCACTTTTAATATCGAGATTCGATTAACATTGATTAATTGATATGTTAATCGGTTAGAATTTAATACAGTTGTCTCGTTCTGTCTCAAGTAATTACAATACCTACTATTAAAAAGTTATAAAAATTAAATGTCTGTACATTGAAGATATTTTCAAAAAAATATGTGATACGGACTAGTTGAAGGACATTGAATCGGATTTTGTTTTTGTATGAGTCGTTGCGGCTTCATTGCGCCGAAACGACTAAACAGATTTTAACTATTTTTTGTGCACGGGTAGCTGAGTATCCCCAAATGGTTATAGGATACTTTTTGATTGACTACTCTAACGAAAAAAAGAGGGTCATTATTTTTTCTCCTACGCTGAAGAAGTTGAAGGCACCTTCTAGTAAAACAGTTAAGATAACAATAAAAACCCAGAAAAGCAAAAAATAAGCGAAGTACGCTTTTGGTTTCGTGTTATATAATGTTGCCTGTTTAAAAAAATTAACCGACTAACTGTGAGTGACTGCATTTTTTTATTCTACCTACCTAAATACTTAAGAAAATATATTTATATTTGAAAATCGAGCGCAGAAAAATAATTAACACACACAGATCTTTTCCGATTAATGAATTCTACTAGAATTTACAAGTTCTATATTGTTTGATGGATTGTTTAAGTCGGGCACTTGGAAGAACGAGAGAAAGGCCTTTGCTCGGCAAAGGGACACTCCACTCAAATAAAATAAATAAAACTATTTCACCTTTAGATATACGATTATTTTGAATATTTCATTCCAAGTGTAATTTAATATTTCTGTCCAAGAACGTAAACAATGAAAGTTTTACAATTATTGCCCTGAAACCTTTAAAGAACAATGGCCCATTATAGCTTTTAATTTAATATATTGCACTGAAACTAGACTAATTGGCTAAAGCCACCCAATAAAACACTTTCTTTGTTCCACCGCGCCACTATATTCCGGAACGCACTTTATAAATATAACACAAAAAGACAAATGAATTTACTGACCAGAACTCTCATCGTGAGATGTCTCGAAGGCTACTGATAGCTCCCTTCCCGCCTCTTTGCGTTTATATATCAACTCGATCCATAACTATATAGAACAAACTGGCTGTAAACTGGATGATCTTTTGCTTTAAAAAAAAAGAAATTAAAAAAGTTGCCGAGCGCGGGGAGTATGCAGGAAGCGCGCGCATTTTGACAGATGATGGACGCTTGGCGCCATCTTTGATAGGTGTTTTTAGGGTTCTGTACCAATAATGTGCCTAATTAAAAACCGGCCACGAGCATGTAGGACCATGCTCAGTGTAGGGTTCCGCTGCCGTTACTAAAAAAATGCACTACTAATGAAAAAAATACGATGTGAAAAAGTACACCAGCAAAAGAGCGTTTATAATTGTTGAGAATCACAGTTTTTCGGCAATAACTCGGAAACGGTATATGCCATCAATGTTAAAAATCATTTTCATTGAAAGTATCTATTAAACCTTTGTATTTTTTTTATTGTGGAAAATTTGGAGTGTTTATTTACGAAAATATGCAATTAATCAAAGAAAAAAATTTTGAAACATTACAGTGCAGCAGTGTTTTTAGAAAAACTGTCGAAATATATGCCGCACGTCGATGTTAGCTGAAAAAATAGTTTTTCAGTTTCTGTAATATTTATTTTTGTTATTTATCCACTTAACTAAGTAGCGAGCGACTTATACCAAACACATATATTCCAGGTTTAATCAATACAAATCGAGTAGATTCTGAGTAACATGCTCGTTACATACGCACGGACATGACAACTGTAAGGGTTGTGGTTTTGCCACTTTGGCTACGGAACCCTAACAAACACATATGGTGTTACTCTGTCTGTCTGTGTGTCGGACTATTTCAGCGTTATACTCGTATTTCAATTTTAAAATCTATCAGACTCGGAACATAGGCCTAGCTATAGGTGCGTCCACATTTTTATCATTTGCCCGATCAGATCATCGTCCGTGGCATGATCGCGTGTCACGATCACGCGTTTGGACGTTGCGCCGATCCGATCGCTCCAAATCCATGTTGCTACGCGTATCACACACTTAGATCGGACAAGCGGGGCGTGGCCGCCGCGCCGACAGTGAGCGTCCAAGCAGCGCGATACGCAGTCATGCCACGCCACGGTGATCGGATACAAGTGTGGACGCACCTTATAATTCGCCACAGGGTGCGATCTTGCGCACGCCGCATCCATCGACTCCCCGTGACCCTTACGAGGTCATCCGTCCGTCCTACGCTACGCTTTCTCGCGTGGTCGCCACTCCAAGACCTTACTGCCCCAACGGCCATCCGTTCTACGGGCTGCATGGCCCGCCCATTGCCACTTCAACGATGCAATCCTGTGAGCTATGTCGGTTACTTTGGTTCTTCTGCGGATATGAGAATAGTTAAGTATAAACATGGCCAGCTCAAATTCATTGCAAATGAAAAAAAAACAAAATATACTTGTATTACAATTTCGTTTACGGAGAAGAAGAAGTCTGGTAATAGTATCCTATAACAATGTGTATGCCCAGCTACCAGTGTACCAATAATAGTTGAAATTTGTTTAGCCTTTTTGACGTGATGAAGCCACAACGACACATACAAAAAAAAAATTTAATAACCGGTTTTGGTTAACTTTAAAAAAAAAACACAGGGACAATCTTACACAAATCGTCCTAGTCCCAAACTATGCAAAGCTTGTACTAAGGGTACTAGGCGACGATATACATAATATATCGATACATATAAATACTTTACCCCTCATTTATATGCGACGCTATAAATACGATCAGAGGCTAACTTAACACAACCCACCAGTTAAGCCGCAATAAGTGAACGATTATACGGAACCCTCTGTGCGCGAGTCAGACTCGCACTTGGCCGGTTTTTTGGTGTAACGTTGCTTGCGTAATAAGTGCATTCGTGCGATGCGTTATGTTATTAAGATTATAAATGCATGGTGTAATTTAGTTAAAGACTGCTACGGGATCATGACGATTCGTTATGAAATGTTAATTTGTTAAAAGAAAGAACTTTGTTCGAGATCTTTCTTTACGTTAGCGGCTAAGATACTAGGCCAGCCCCCCTATTACCCAACACGTTTCACGCTCGGAATCAGAATCAAGTGTCATGATTTTTTATGGGCTATGAAAGTTGATTCGGATACCAAGTGTCAAATTTTCGTTAGGAAATAACCTCCCTGTTCAATTATTACGCGCTAGAAGGTGCCCACAACAACAACAACAACAACAACAACAACAACAACAACAACAACAACAACAACAACAACAACAATTCCTTATTGCACACCAACAACAGAAACAGTACAATAGAGCCTTAACATAAAATAGGTAAACAATAGGCGGTCTTATCGCTAAACTACGTTCGTGTAGGAGAAAAAAAAACAATAACAATTTTTTTTCTTAAGCGTAATCGGGTAAAAAAGTATCCTATACCATCTGTGGATGACCAGCTAAAGCTACCAGTGCAGGGTACCAAAAATAGTTGAAATCGGGGATCGAAACCGGTATTTTTAAATCTTCTTAAGCCCTCTTTTTTTCTTCAGCGTAGTCGGATAAAAAGTATCCTATAACCATCTGGAGATACCGAGCTACCCGTGTACCAAAAATAGTGGAAATCCGTTTAGCCGATTTTGCGTGATGAAGCCACAACGACACTTACAAACATAAAACCAAAAAAAATATTTTTCATTTTAGTGACCTCCAAATAGTCCGTAACAATTTTTTTTTTTTTTTAATATCTTCTATGTACAGACATTTCCTTTTTAACAGCTGTATAATAGTATAGATATGTACAAAACAAGAAAACTATGATACAGTTGACATCAAAGTGATTAGAAAACCAGCAGCTTATAATCAAATGAATATTTTTTTAATTCATAATATGAACATATTATCTGCAAAACCATGTTATTTGTGTAGCTTTGTGTTGGTACCAGAGCCGTGGCGCCAGGAAAATTTCAAGGGAAGCTGCAGCGTACTCATTTACTCATATTAAAGGTGGTTATAAGCCTTTCCTTGGGCAACCCGGTGGGAATCGGCTTATATGGACGCCACGTCACTGTCACGTGATACTTGTCATAAATGATAGGTCAGTACTCCTTCATCAAAACAATAATGAAAGGTGACTTTAGACCAGTTGCGAGCGGAGTAAAATGTCAGACGGGTTTTATTATTTCGTTTAAGATGGCGCACTGAAGAGGCACTGAATATTATTGAACATTGAATAAACGTTACGCATAAAACATTTGTTATTTTACCTTCACAAACTATGTTTATAGTACACTAGTTTCTGCCCGCGACTTCGTTTATCGCGGATAAGGGTATTTTTCTGGGATAAAAAGTAGCCTATGTCCTTCCCTGGGACTCAAACTATCTCCATACTAAATTCCATCCAAATCTGTTCAGCGGTTTAAGCGTGAAGAGGTAACAGACAGACAGACATACTTTCGCATTTATATATTAAGTATGGATTAGTATGGATTAGTGGATGCCCGCAACTTCATTTCTTTTTACATTTATCGTAATCGAATAAAAAGTATCCTATAACCGTCTGTGGATGCCTAGCTACCCATGTACCAAAGTTGTTGAAATCTGTTCAGCCGTTTCGGCGTGAGGAAGCAAAAACGACACATACTATAACATCCATACTATTATAAACATGTAAAAACTGAATGTCTGTATATTGAAGATATTAAAAAAAAAGATAGCAACGGAGCATTTGGTAAAAAAATCTGAAAAAATGTTTAGGCTTTTGTGTGTGTTGTGTTGGCTTCATTACGCCAGATAGGCTAAACAGATTTCAACTCTTTTTGGTACACGGGTAGCTGGGTATCCACGGATGCTTATAGGATACTTCATACCCGACTGCGCTTGCGAACAAAGAAAAATTATGACTTAATCCTCCGCGAACGAAGTTGCGGGGTCTTCCAGTACAAAATATGAAAAAAAATATTTCTCGGTTCAAACTGTCCGTATCACTGTTTTTTAATGTCTTCAAGGTACAGACATTTTATGTTTTCAACTTTATAACAGTATAGATTTAAACAGTCGCTAAACCTTTCATCATTCGCTTGTCCTTATCCGATTTACTTGGGGCCGGCGCAGCATCTTTTTTTCCCATACCCCTCTATCACTTGTCATCTCGTCACTTACATCCTTCCTTTTCATGTCATCTCTCACGCAATCCATCCACCGTTTCCTCGGCCTAAGAGGGGGGCCTCTTTCATCCCTCCACATGCATATTTATGTAATATCCTTCTTGTGACATGACTCTCATCCCTCCCAGGGGTGTATTATTTTTAGCGCCCTGGGCCAATAAGTTTTGCCGCCCCAGAAGTTAAGGAAAAAAACCGCAAAAGTGTGAGTTGGTCGCGCGCACTGAGGGTTGCTTCGCCGCCCCTGGCTGTTTGCCGCCCCGAGCCATGGCCCCTTGGCCCTAGGGTAAATACGCCCCTGGTCCCTCCGCATAACATGTTCATACCACCGTGTAGGCGATTTGCTCTCAGCTTATCGACTACGGATGCTACTTTCAGGCTTACTCTTATATATACTCATTCCTTATCGATCTACAGTCGCTAAACCTTCATCCCACGAAAGTCCTCTTAATGCATTGAAGTAGTGTCGTTAATATTCAGCCTTATCAACTTATACTGTTATATTGCTTTGTATGTTGTTTTTGTATACATTGTATTTTATTAATCTTTGGTATAACTAGAAGATGCCCGCGACTTCGTTCGCGCAGGAGAAAAAGTCATAACGCCTCTTTTATCTTCAACGTAGTCGGGTAAAAAGTATCCTTTAACCATCCGGAGATGCCGTTTAGCCGATTTGGCGTGATGAAGCCACAACGACACATACGAACATACAAACATACAAAAAAAAAAAAAATCCAATTCAGTGATCTCCAAATACTCCGTGATAATCAATTTTTGGGAAATATCTTCAATGTACACACATTTCATTTTTACAACTTTTTAATAGTATAGATAATCAGAGATCGGCATAGGTATTGCCTATTAACCTAAACTTCGTGGAAGGACTTAATTAAGAGTGGTTATTATAACCACACCAAAAATAATAATGGATTTTTATTGAATGCGGGATTTTCCCAGATATTTATTCATTTCATTTTTTGTGCGGTTGCATCTGTTTGCGGCTTCATCACGCCTAAACGGTTGAATGTAGCTCAAATATTTTTGGTACATGGGTGGTCATCCACAGATGGTTATAGGATACTTTTTACCCGACTACGCTGAAGAAAAGAGGGTTATTTTTTTAGCAGTTGCAGTTTTTTATTAGTCTAGTATACTGCTAAAAATAATAACCCTTCTTGCCCATTATCGGGTAAAAGGTATATCGTTCCACGACTAAAATAACCCGTACATCGTAAAGGTACTTTAATTCAAGCTCCGTAAAGATCTGGAAAGGTCAGCATGTGTCGTAAATACAACAGGAATGTCAGTCGTCTGATGTCCGTTGTACTTAAAGAATGTAGTTATAGTAAATTAGGAGATCTGCATGTATAGGGGCGACTGGGTAAGGTTGTCTCACGAGTAGGTTTGTCACAGCGGCAATAATGGACTATGAACCGGTTTCGAAAGATCGCGAGAGCTATATCTCTCTCCTAGATAATCTGTTGCGATCTCTCGCCACCGGTCGATGAACTTTGTTCGTTCAGTTTTCTGTTATTATTTATTAAGCTGGCCGTACACGCTAGTTTTACCTGTACATTGAGCGTGTGTGGCGGTCGCCTGCGCAGGTCTTCAGTTGTACAGTGATCGTGGAAGGGGATATATTGCGTTTGCTCGAAAAACGTGTCTCATAAACAAACGAAACCTTAGCTTAATTATATAAATCAGAGCCTCTTAAGAATCAAAATTCCAGAATACCACGACACAAATAAAAAAGAAGTTGCATATGAAAACCTATGCACCCCATTACGCCGTATTTTAAGAAGAATATACTGTATATAACGATAAAAATCTTTAACTCTCTTTAAATTTGCCTATAGAAATAACGAACTCTGACATGCCTGAATTTAAACATGAACTACATAAATTTTGCACTGATAAATGTTACTATACTATTAAGGAATATTTAGAACCAACAAATAAATAATAAGTATTAATATTTTGCTCTATTAATTATTATTGTACCTACTGATGAAATTATAAGTAAATAAATATGACATTTCTATAATTGATGAATAATGTTTAGCTCCTGAGTAAGTAGTCCATAAGTAACTTTGGATTCTTCTTTAAGACGACGAATTGGAAATTTTGGTGTCAGAGATCTTAACATTTCTCAGCCATTTCAAAACATATGAAAGTGATATTACATAACATGGTTCTTCATTTCATTTACTTTATTTTGTTAGTTGCAGAAACACGATTCTTTAACTTTTATAACAGAGAAAATAATATCAAAGAAACCTCTTTTAAAACAGAGATTCTAATTTTTCAGGCTAACCAGACCAATTTAAGCCTCAAAATTTTCTTAGTACATTAGTCTAACTACGCACTTTCGTTTGTTAGTTGGATTTTTTAATATTATTTGTAGTTTTTAATTGAAACGACAAAAGCCGTTTTGTCGTTTACGTCCTTATGGTATAAGCTAGCGCTGGCGCGTATTTGTATGCCATCAGTCCCCCCCTCAGTCCGCTGCGGACCAATCAGAGAACGGGATGCGAACCATGTTTTACAATTGATAGTTTAGCGATGCGTCGCCTTAAGCAAAATGTACGCGCTCAATACACCATTTCATCTCCACATACCACTACATTTATGCAAATAAAAAAATCTTTATTCTTCTTAATTTTTATTCTAAAAACTGTTGGAAAAATATAAGGAATTGGAACCTACCGCCACGAAGCGTAACCGCCTAACCCCAACAGTGCTGCCTCAGCATCAAGTACAGGCGACGACGGTGACATGGTTACAACTGAGAGTTTGTACAGGTTTACCGCTGCGTATGTGTGCTCCACCCAGCTGGGGTTTACCTGTGCAGTTGAACTGTACAGGTAAAACTGCGCAGGCATACCCTAGCGTGTATGGCCAACTTCAACATTGCTAGTAATGAGCATGCTTATTTAGAGCGTGCTAAAAAGTCAACCGACGTTTGATTTTCGAGCACGCTACCTGAGGCGCGGGTAGAAGGGGGCGTGCTCCGAGCGCGTCTGAACAGTCCGTACGTTTGCTTTGAGCATGTTTTTTTATGAGTATACTTAAAATAAGCTGCGATGAGATTAAAAATAGTTTCGTGCGTACTGCTCTCCGTGGCGTCACCTATGGTCTCACCGAATGATCAGCGCTGGCTTTCGAGCCAGCATTATGCTGAGGTGAGACCATTTCGGGGCATATTTAGGTGTAGTAAGCTATAATTATGTATGCTTTAAAATAAATGTATTTTCTGTCTTTCTTTATTTCTTTCTTACTGAACGTCACCAAGCTGTCGCTTATCCCATTTTTCTTTTCAACCGTCGATATTTATACGCGATGAAACCCGGTTTGTTGCGTTATGCTAACTCACTTCAAAAGAGCAAAATCTTCCTGGTGTGTAACTAAAGCTTTATGTCCATTGACAATGTATCGGCGCCTGCGCACCGAAGTTCAAGTTCAGCATAAAGTGTTGCAGTGAACGAGTTTTGTTGCGCGAGATCTTTTTATCGTCAATTAGCAATATAGGTGTGTTAAAATCTCGTCAACAAGAACGACTTTAATAAAGTTAACGCCATCTTTTGATATGAATATTATTTAAAAGCAGTTTTCCTTGCAAAATAAAAAATATAAGTTTAGTTTTATTAGGCACTAGAAGGCGCCCGCGACTTCGTTCGCGGAGGAGAAAAAGTCATAACCCCTTTTTTTTAGACAGCGCTGCGTAGTTGGGTAAAAAGTATCTTATAACCATCTATGAATACCAAGCTACCCGGTGTACAAGCACACGCTGAATAACGGTCCCCTGAAGGGAACAAAGTACAAATTTGGTGATTTGTATTGGTATTAGGGAATGCAATCGGTTATTTTTAGTATGGGAAAAAACCGGCTTTTAACCGAAACCGACGGTTATTTCATACAAATCGGTTAACCGATTGCATTCCTTAATTGGTATAGGTAAATTAGGTTATGTAGATTGGTATTGGTAAATGCTGCACATACTGGGTAGATTAAGGGTTGATTATGCCAAGGGAGCCTACTGCCCTAAGTCCCTAACCTAACCTTAACTTACGACTTTAACCAGGATATCTGTTACCAGGAGACCTAAGGTAACAAATGGATTCCTAACGGGGAGGAATAGGGTCTTTGGAATGGTGATTTTCTCAATGCCGATCTTCTAGACTCAGAATGATCGATTAAGGCTGGAAGGTAGTCTTCGCCACAGTGAGAGAAACTTACTCTAAAGATTGGGTGGGACTATACGCTCAGAGAGAGGCCCTGATGACGCATAGGTTCGGGTATGGGAAGGTAGTGAAACACCAATGGACAATTGGTATCTGATTTATTTCTAATTCTTACGCTATATATACAAATAACACCTACAGCACACCACTACACATTCATCTTGTGTACCGTACGTGTAAACTGCAGACAATGCGTGAACCAGCTATTTTTTTGCATATTTCTCTTAATTTTGATTAGGTACTTGCATCTAGGTCGCTAGCCTTGCTCATTGACGCTGATGCAAGTATGTTTTCTGTTCTCTGAACACCCGTGTACCAAAAATTGTTGAAATCTGTTTAGCCGATTTGGCGTGATGAAGCTGCAACGTCACATACGAACATGCAAATAATAAAATTAAAATATTTTTTGATTTAGTGACCTCCAAATAGTCCGTAACACTTTTTTTTTAAATATCTTCAGAGTATAGACATTTCATTTTTACAACTTTATAATAGTAACGATAAGAAAATTTATCGTAAATTCGTAAACCTCACGACCTCAGTAGTCCCTCAATAAGTGGGCCTTAAGATGAACAAGGAGGAGACGAAAATTATGTCAAACTCTCATGCGGTGCCCAGTCCTCTAAAAGTTGGAGACTCCACGCTCAAAGTTGTAGATGACTATATATTCCTAGGACAAACAGTCCAGTTGGGTAATTTCAACTTTGAGAAACCGGTCACTTGTCGGATCCAACAGGATGGGCAGCTTTCGGGAAGCTACGTAATATCTTCTCGTCCCAAATACCGCAGTGTCTTAAGACGAAGGTTTTTAACTATTGTGTGTTACCAGTGATGACATACGGCTCTGAGATGTGGTCACTTACAATGGGCCTCATAAGAAGGCTCAAAGTCACTCAGGCACTAGTCCCACCAAGGGCGAGAAGGCGATAAGCTATCGGCGATTTTCTCGCCCAAGAAACGAACAAAAGTTATAGATCCTGTGTTAGTAACAGAGACACATATATTAACAGTTCATCGCTGGCTGTTCACACTGCCCGCAAGAACTCTCTCATATATGTATATCTTTTATTGACACGGAGTCTACATTTATTGTGCGTTTCTTGAGCGAGGTGGGCGAGAAAATAGTCGATAGTTGCTCGCTTTCTCGCTGGCGGTGGGACCAGTGCCTCAAAGGGCAATGGAGTGAGCTATGCTCGGAGTCTCCTTGCGTGATTGAATCAGAAACGAGGAGATCCACAGAAGAGCCAAGGTCGTCGACATAGCTCAAAGAGTTAGTGAACTTAAGTGGCAGTGGGCGGGGCACATTGCTCGTAGAACGGATGGCCTCTGGGGCAGAAAGGGTCTCTAGTGGCGATCGTGTAAACCACAACATGGCGTGGAAAGGCCCCCAACAAGATGGACCGATGATCTGGTGAAGATCGCGAGAAACCATTTGATGAGGGCGGCGCGCGACCTGTCGTTGTGAAGATCCTTGGAAGAGGCCTTTGTCCAGCAGTGGACTTCCTTGGGCTGATATCATGATGATGATGATGATGAAATTCATTCATGGACTTTTACCCCCCTTTTCACCACCTCAAGGGATGATTTCCGGGATAAAAAGTACAATCGCCATACTCACCACATCTAAATCGGTTCGGTGGTTTAAGCATGTAAAGGTTACAGACAGACAGACAGAGTTACTTTTGCATTTATAATATTAGTAAATACATATTGAGTGGTAAGTCTGAACGTATGGACTCTTGGGTGTTCAGATATACTTGTAAGAAAAATACTTCCAGATGCGTCCAATTTAAAATATAGCATGATCTGGCTTCAAGTAACCTTCTACCAACAAATATAATTAAAAAAAAAACAGTGTACATTTCATTTCAATGTACAGATATTGCATTTCATCTCTGCCCTAACGCAGCAAGCAAATCCTAGAATAAGCTATTTAACAACTTTTTTCTGTGTTAAAGAATGACCTCTCAATAATAAATATATTTGTGAAAAAATTACTTCAATGTCATAAAATATCTCCGAGACACAAAAATGTCTAAATCTAATTTTGGACTTTCCCAAAAAACGCTTCACAGCACAGCTTAGGACGTCACACGGTTAGTACCTTGTATGGGGAAATTAAGAACTTTGTTCTGCAGCTGTGTTAAAGCTTTCGTCGATTTTATGGGTTATTCAATGGTATTATTAGTTATTAATATTATCATTCATACTAATATTATAAATGCCAATGTGTGTCTGTCTGTTACCTCTTCACGCTTAAACCTCTGAACCTTTGGACGAAATTTGGTATGGAGATAGTTTGAGTCCCGGGGAAGGACATAGGCTACTTTTTATCCTGGAAAAATACCCTTATCCGCGATAAACAAATTTAAGGCGGATGAAGTCGCGGGCAGAAGCTAGTACTTTATAAATGTCAATCAAATCAAATCAAATGGACTTTTCCACCCAACTTTAAGGACTCATAAAAAAGCTGCACGTAAGATATCGTACTTAAAATTTTCTTCTTTTATCAGGATCAAATTTTGAGATCAGGCAACATGCTTATTGCACGTGTATTTCAGTGGCCTTAAGTCATTATGGGCCTCATGAACAATACCAAAGAAAATTAATATCATCGCCATCTACCGACATTCAAAGGAACTAGCTACTACGAAACCCGCGCGAAATCGTGCGCCGGCTTTGCTCACGACCTAGGTAACCTAGGGTTATTAAAGATCATGAGAACTGTGAATAGTGTAGCAATAGTTTGCGACACGACGGCGTGCGGTTAATTTATAACAGGCGTTAAAGTTTTAATGTTGAAGACGACTAGAGTGTCTTCGGATGTATAAATCTAATCTAGGTTTTGTAGGGTAATGCTAGACTTGGTGTTTGAGTTATTGAGGCAAAATTACAGCCTAAATTGATTGGTTTTTGGTAACAGACTTAAAAAAAAGACAATTCGTGTCTGTTCTTGATGTAACTTATGTTACTTCTTTTTTGATATGATATATGTTTTTCTAGAAAATTCTCGTGGCTTTTTCCGCTCGACCTACTTATTTTACAAGCTTTTATTTAACTTGCAATGTAACTAAGGTGGAACCGTGCACGTTAAATTTGACCTACTTCCCGGTTTCTAATTAAGCTAAATTTTGCCATACTTATGTAAGTTCGTTGGCAATGCAATATTATGATACTGTTACGGACGGGTCCGTAAATGGTCCATGCAGTGGACTGTAGATGGTGCAGCAGGGTTTCGGCAGGTCACCTGCCACTTGCCACCATTCGTCCCACGCTCCACACTACACACCGATACCATCAAGCTGATCTGATGATGAAGCAGGACCACCTTCCTATTCACCTTCCCATATGAACTATGTAAGAAAATTATGCAATCCTACCGAGCTTGGGCTCTCCAGAATCGTCTCGGTGAGCAGTTTATGGATGTTCAAAGAAAAGAACAGTCTTCAATAAAAGCTTGTCACAAAAATTAAATATTTGACTGAAGCTTATTGTCTATCCCACGGGAACCATGCAAAATTCCGGGGTAAACGTAGCCTATGTCACATTGTAGCCTCTATTCTACCTATATGTAATCACGTCAATCGATTACCCCGTTACCGCGTAAAATATCACACCAGCAAACACACTTTCGATATTATAATATTAGTGAGGATTAGGATTTGTAAGGGTATTTAAAAAAACTGTACCCCCCTCCCACCACTTTTTGTCTCACATTTTGAACTTTTAGGTCTAGTTTTACTCAGAATCAGGAGCACTATCGATTTTACGCAAAAAAATGACCCAAAAATTTCTATGTAAAATCATGTCGTCAGTTTTGAGGCTCCTATACAAAATTAACTGGATGGAACATTGTCGCAAAGCTGGTTTCTTTCGGATACTTTTTGTATTTATCAAAATCTATAATACTCTTGATTTTAAACAAAAAGAGCTCAAAAAGTCCATTAATCAATTTGATCCAAGAAGTTTTGGTTTGTAAAAATGACCATAAATAACACCATACATGTTGGATATACGATTTTGAAGACTACGAAAAATAAAACGCTCACAATTAAGTGGTAAAAGTATGGCTACTTAATTGTGTGACGTCACAAGGAGGTATTTTCCTACAATTTTTAAGCAAATGAATCGTTTTGACTTTACCAAAAAAGTTGCTCATCTGACCTGTCAGTCGAAAAATCTTATTTGTACAGAGTGTAGTTATATACGTGTAAGCAAGAATTTTTCGTCAAGACGTTTGTAGGAATTTAATTGCTAACTAAGTATGTTACTGTAGCGTAATAACCGATTAGTTCGCAGTACTAAAGCATTCCTTAAACCTGCACTTAACTCGCGCTTCTAAGCGTACTTTTATAACCTTCTCAAAACGAAAGTACAATTTTGACAATGACTACACTTTACATAGGTGTGTACTTGTTTTCATTGGTCTAGCTAGAGTGTAGTTCTAGTCAAAATCAAGTTAACATTTGACAGGTACGACTTGGTTGGCTCGCCGAAGGGAACGCTATGCATATGCATAGATAGCTGAAATACTAACAGGATACTTTCAAGGCTAAACCGAATTAACTGCGTACGGTTAGCAGATAAATAGTTGCAATATTGATACAAAGATCTGAGTAGAAAGAAAAAATAATTGCGATCCACTGCAGTCTAAGCCGGAATCGAACCAGCGTCTCTGTTGTACCGGAACAGCGTCCTAATCCGTTAGACCATCAGACCGCTTGTGATTTACAACGAATTAATCCTCCACCTTGTGATGTTTTCACATTAAAAAAACATAAACAAAAAAGATTAATATTTGCTGTTTCTTTCTATGTACAGTCAGTGTCAAATAGTCTGTAGAATCTAAAGCGCCAAATACATCGTCACACAACTTCAGGCCCATAAAAATTAAGATGTGTTACAATATTTTTGGCACTTTGGATGCTACAGACTAATTGACGCTGAATGTACATTGCATTATTAAAATAAAATTCCGTATTTTTTGTATGTGACAAGTTTTTGGCCGACTGAAGATACTTTTGTTAGAACATGCGTCAACGATTCTAAAGAGCTCAAACTCGGTATGATTTTATTTCAGAGTTCCTATGAGCATCATCGGGTTCCATCATCAGATCAGCTCCATAGGGTCATTATATTGCGTTGCCACCTGACTCACTTAAGTATGCCAAATTATAGCGAAATCGGAATATGGGAAGTGGGTCAAATTTACAAAAAATAATAATTTTGCCCTAAATAAATATTACTGGACAATTTTTACACAAACCGAACTAGTCACTAGTCTCACGGTAAGCTCAATAAGGCTTGTGCTATGAGTACTAGACGAAGATATATTTAATAGATACTCTAGTATAGGCGCCCGCAACTTCGTTCGCGGAGGAGAAAATTTCATAACCCCTCTTTTTTTCTTCAGCGTAGTCGCGTAAAAAGTATCTTATAACCATCTGGAGATACTCAGCTACCCGTGTGCCAAAAATAGTTGAACTCCGTTCAGCTGATTTTACGTGATGAAGCCACAAGGACACATACAATCGTACAAAAAATAAAAAATATATTTCGCTTCAGTGACCTCCAAATAGTCCCTTACAATAGTTTTATTAAATATCTTCAGTGTACAGATGTTTCATTTTTACAACTTTATAGTACACTTAGATATAATATACATAGAAAATATCCAAGACTCAGAAACGATCATTCGTGTCCATTTATCCCTGGCCGGGATTCGAACCCGGGACCGTTAGATTCGTAGGCCGACTTTGACCAACTCAACTAGGCCAAACCTTGGTCAAATAGCTTTAATTGCTGACCGTACTTAGGATATTTAAATGTGTTTGCTGACGCATAGTTAATAATATTCATAATTACTAACCTACGTATAAATTATAACGTTGAGGCGACTCCTTGTAAAATAATTAGCGGTTATCGTTAATGTCATACTTGAAAGTGAAAATAAGACATATCATGCGCATTACAGTTATTGTCAAATGATTAATGATTAAACATCGCGAGCAATCTTAAGAGCATTCAACCATTAGAGACAAACTTCTGGTCAGTAAACCTATAAATATATAAACATTACGGGACAATTTATACATAAATCGAACTAGTCTCATGGTAAGCACAATAATGCTTGTGTTATGATGAGTACTAGACGAACGATATATTTAATATATATATTTACTTATATAGATAAAAAAACATCCAAGACTCAGGAACTAATATTTATGTTCATCCAATGATATAACATAAAAAGACGTAGATAGGTAACACAGGCTCCGAAAATGGCATACCAAAACTACGCCAATTGGCAAACCTTAACTCAGTCTCGCGCACTCATTTTCTTATTTATTGGATTATGCGTCAAATAAACAAAAATGCCGTCATGCATAGTGAGATTTTGCACTAATTATTTAATAAAAGTGTCTAAAAGCATTTATGATTAAGTAGTGTCTTATTGCAAAATTGCCTGTTCTTTTTACACGTGGATTATCGTGTATGTAACCTATCTACCTCTTTTTATATTATATCATTGTGTTCATCACACAAATATTTGCCCTTACTGGGATTAGAACCCAGGACCTTTAGCTTCGCAGGCAACGTTACTCCCGCTGAGCTAAACCGGTGTCAAAATAACATATAATTACGATAGATTGTCAATGTGGGTGTGGGTGTTTCTTATTTTGTGTGCGTTTGTAAACATAAGCATATTTCTGTAGTGGGCTGTACAGTACACGTTTACCTCGCCTCTCTGAGGCACCAATAAGTAAGTATAGTTACAAAGAACATGTTCCTATGATCCTTATTTTTTAACATGAAACAAGGAAAAGTTCGCGTTCGTAGAAAAAGGCATAACTCTCTTTTTTGATTCAGTGTGGTCGCGTATACAATGTCTATAATTTTCCTAGCATATCCAGTTATCCCTGAAGCAAAAACTTAACTGATTATACAAAATCACTAGTCCTCATAGCAAGAGCGTCCCGTATTGATAGTGTTTTTTTTTGTATTTGATCTTTCTTCGTATTTACTATCGGCAAAGCTTTGAATTTAATACATAATAGAACCCGCAAAAAATAGTACATTCATTATTTAATATGACAGCAAACATAAATATAAAGTAACATTCCAATAAGTAGACTTTGTTATTATAACCTCCTTACGTTGCCGTTGTAAACACATTCCAGACATTTCGACCATTGCCGAATCAACTTCTGGGTTACTTATTTTTAATTACCCATTTCGTAATCAAGTCTATTTATTACAACTTATTAATTGAAACACATTGACATTGAAAATATAGTTTAATTAAAAAAATGGCGAATGCCCGCTTCCGCGCGCTCGTGTAATTATGACGTGTGAAGGTTTTTTTGTAATGGTCACTCCAAATCCGCGATCCATTTTTTTTACGCAAAGGAATTCACGTCCAAGGTCCGCCATTTTCGACTTCCGCTTTTGAGCGTGTCAAATTAATTAATTTCTCGAATGTGTCTCGAGTTTTTTGTGTGGGTATTGAGATTGAAATTTGTTGCTATTTACGGAATAAATTGATCGTTTTAGAGAACAAAGGAACGTGTCTGGTCAATACTGATTGCAAGATAAGTATTATATTGTCATTCGTCAATATTCTTACTGTGGAATTCGTATCGAATTTAAAGTGTTAGTCTCGGGTTTTAAGAATATGTAGGTCTACTGATCATTAAGCTTGCAGGGATTATGGGAAGGGAAGAAAACTTCTGAAGTGTTGGTATAAAATACTATTTCGTTTATTCACACATCCTCGCCTCTATTGCCTGTTTTTTTTTTATTAATTTACATTTCCAAACAATTGAGTATTAGACATTTTTTGGTATTAAATATACTATCACAGTTTACCAGTGGGCTAGTCCGTGCGCAAGTCCGGCGTGCGCGCCGTAGGCGAGTCCGGCGTGGGCGCCGTAGGCGACCGGGGCGTGGGCGACGATGGGGGCGGCGTGGACCAGGGGAGCGGGATGGGATTGGTGCAGGGACTGGGAGACCACGGTCTGGCTGGCGCCGTGAGCGATGGCGGGAGCGGCGTGCGCGAGCACGGGCGCGGCGTGCGCGGCGTAGGCGGAGTGAGCGAGCACGGGGGCGGCGGCGTACACGCCAGCGTGGCCGGCCAGCTGCTTAGCGATGATGGGCGCGGCGCCGGCGGCGGCACCGTCCAACTGGGCCTCGTGGGTCTTCACGGCGTCCACCGCCTGCCATGAATGGTCGACGGCGGCGTTGACGGCCTGTCCGTGCAGCTCGGCGGCCTGGTCCACGGCGGCGCGCACGTGGTCGGCGGCGTCGACGTGCGCCTCGATGGCGGCGCCCTGGATGTCACCGGGGGAGATGGTCGGGACGGCGGCGTGTGCCACAGCCAAGGGAGCGGCGTGGGCTACACCGTACGGAGCAGCGTGGGCCAAACCATACGGAGCGGCGTGAGCCAGAGCCAGAGGCGCGCCATGGCCGATCAGACCATGGCCGTAAGGGGCAGCCAGCAGGCCCGAGGGCGCTGCGTTGGCGCAGGCGAGGACGGCGGCAACAATCTGTGGCAAAAAACAAAACAATTTATTTTAAGTTTAGACACTTCGTATTCCCGCGCATTTCCAAGTTTAACGTTCACTTCACTCAAAACACTAGCTCAAACTGAACTAAACAATAAAATCAATATATTGAACTGACCAGAAATCTCATCGTGCACTTCTGTGGTAGACTGCTCGAGGGCTACTGATTGCTCTCATTTCGCCGCATACGATATTTATACTGCGCGCGCGCCGCTTGAAAAAAGTAAGCGGCTCAAGGGCGGGAAGGGTGCCAGGAAGCGGGCATTTTGACAGATTTTGCGGCCGGTGCCGGCTGGCCGTGATGGTCATTTGTTGCTTTTTAAACTGGTATTATTTTCATACATTCAGTTACCTTCTTACATTAAAACTAGAGCTGTAACTGAGAAAAAAAACATTTGATTTTGATTATTTTTTTGTCTTTTTATTACTTACAAATGTGCTGTAGTCTAATCTTGAATAAGACATGGGTTGTTGCTTTTTAAACTGGTATTAGGGTGAGGCCCGAAAAATTTGGACCATCGTTAGCCGTACCTAACCACACAATCCCGATGAAAGAGAAATGTTCCGCTGTGCGACGAATATATTCAATACAGTTGCATGGTTCATTGTTCGTCGCACAACGGAAACTTTCGTAGAAAATCTTATGATTTAATTTCAATTTTTTGAACTCCGCTCATTATTTCAATACTTTCGAGTTACTAAGCCTTAGCGTAAAACGACAGTTACAGCCCGAAAAAATATTAATGTTAATTTTTTTTAATTTGTGACGATCAAAATCTAGTGTATTTTAGTCTTTATACATGAAGACCTCAGTTTTTTAATGTAATTAAATACACATTCCACCATGTTTAAGTATAGAAAGGATTATAACTGGTAAAGAAAACATTCGATATTCTTTTAGCTTTGTAGTTTTCTCATTGATACATCGAGTTTTGGTTTAGGTTTAGAAATATTTTTTCCATTTTCCTGTGGTACAGCAAACATAATTATCCACATAAAGTTCCTAAATATGTATACATAAACACTACTGCTATAGTAACATTATATATTTATTATTATATTATTGTTGATTTGTGGGCCGTCTGTATGCCGCCTCGACCAGAATTGATCTATTGTGGCAGCCCTTTATTAGAGTTCACTACTGAGGCCCGTTGAGTCTAGGAATTCCCAAATTCTTTGGGCAGTGCAATGTTGTATCTCTTCCGGGGGCACGACATGTTGCCCTAGGTAGATACTTCTTTTCCTCATGAGTGGTCCACTGGAGCAGAGGATATGCATTGCAGTCTCCTCTGTCTCTTGGCAGAATCTGCATACTGCGTCCTGTTTCATACCCATTTGAAACAGGTGCTTATTTAGTTTGCAGTGACCTGTCAGGATTCTTGTTATTGCGCAGGTTTTTGGTCTTTTGAGCTGTAGTATCTCTTTCGACAACTTTTGCTTGAATCCCTTAATTAAGGTTTTTCGAGTGATTTTGTCCTTTTACGAGCCTCCATTCCTCGATTGCCTTAGATCTATATAAGTCGTTGAGCAGAACGTATGCCTTTCGTTTTGTGATCCCACAAAAGGGTTCTGGGCCGACTTGGGGCAAGTCCGCGCCCTTATTGGCGAGTATGTCTGCTCGTTCGTTTCCGTCAATGTCGGAGTGTCCTGGTACCCATCTAAGTATAACTTTATTGGAATTAGCCAGGGCATTTAGGTTATTTTTGCAGGTTTGCACTAGCCTCGAGTTAGTCTCTAGGGATTCTAGTGCAAACAGGGCAGCTTGACTGTCCGAGTTGATGTAAATGTGATGGTGTCTTAGGTTCTTGTCAAGGTTTATCTCGGCGCATTTATTTATGGCAAAGACTTCCGCTTGAAAGATTGAGGCCTCTGTACCCATGCTGACGCTGACATTGAGTTTTGGTCTCTGTCCATAGACACCGCATCCCACATCTTTTCCTTTCTTGGATCCATCCGTATACCAGATGTGACTCCCCTCTGTAAAAGACATTTGATTGTTTTGCCATTTGTCTCTAGGGGGTATTTCCACTGAGTAGAGTTGTACGAAGTTATTTTCAGGGGGCATGTCATCTGTAGGCATGCATAGAGTTATGATTTCAAACACTGCGTCCTTGATTTTGAGTATAATAATAAGACCTGTATGCATATTTTTGAAACTTTGTGGTGTATAGGTACAGAAGGGTGCCCTTGACTGTACCTATTCATTCCCTATAAAAAAAAATATCAGATCTGGGTCTGTCCATTTCTAATTGCACATAAGTGTGCAGATTTTCGTGATTTATGTCTGTCTCCGTTTAAAATTTGAACTGTTATACCATAATGACTTGCTTGATACGGTTTTGTAGTTTTTTTTTATAAGTCAATGGTTTACATTTTGATCTTACATACACATACATGGATATAAAATCGCATGACGAATCTGTTGGGCTTGTGTCTATGCTATTTTGTTTAGGCTAAAAAAAGAAATTTGTATTTTAACATATTTTATTTGAAATAAGTTGGATTTCGACTAATTTTGTTATAAGATTACGGTTACTTCTTAACAGATTGCGTAAAAAAGTGGGTTTCTGTTTTTTCTCGTCCCAGGCACCATCCAGCTTAAAATAACAAGGAATTTTAGTAATAATAGGATACACGACAAATAGGCATGACGACATGGTACGAAAATCAAGATTCTAATTAGTCCGTATTGTACATAATAAAAAAATATTAGACAGGTATTTTATATTTTTCAAATTTTTCAACAAATACTGAGATAAATCGCATCAAAGTTTAGGAGTGGAGGCTCGTGACGTCACTACTAGGTATAATCTGTACCATACGGTGAAGTCACGCGACATTTTGATTCAATGTATCTGCATTATTTTTTGATAAAAAGGACAAAATAGGTGACCAATATTTTTGAATTATATACAATCTAGCTTCTGCCCGCGACTTCGTCCGCCTTAAATTCGTTTATCGCGGATATATACTCAAACTATCTCCATACCTAATTTCATCCAAATCGGTCCAGCGGTTTAAAAGTGAAAAAGTAATAGAAAGACAGACAGACTCACTTTCGCATTTATAATATTACTAGTAGCGGCCGCCCGCGACTTCGTCCGCCTTAGATTCTTTTATCGCGGATAAAAGATATTTTTCCGGGATGAAAAGTAGCTTGTCTTTCCCCAAAATTCGATATTTTACTCATTTAAATGTCAAGCATATTTACCAAGATTTCAAGTTCCTAGCGTAAAAAAATATTTACTGTCCATACACATTTTCATCCCGTTGTTCGTCCCTAAAAGGGATGAAATTTGACATACATTATAGCCTATGTCCTATTCTGATATATATGGTACATAACTGGAGAGTTTCATAAAAATTCGTCCAGTAGTTTTTGAGATTAAGTGGAACGTACATACATACTTTCACGTTTATAGTTAGGATTGTATGAATACGGACTAATTTTTAAAATGTTGTTGTCATCCCTATTATCTACTTTATAACCCAGGAAAACTAAAGTATTAAGCAGCAACTGAACTTATTTTTCCAATGTATAAAATCGTAAACATGTTTGATTGTCAATATTTCCGCAGTCCAAATAACGTAGGTATCAGGAAGGCGAGCGTATCGAAAACACTTCCTGACTGCAGCCATACATTATCTTTTATATCGAGTTCTATCGCACGAATATGTATTTTTTTAAATGCAATTGCATGATTTATGTGTTGCCCACACGGACTATAAAATTTGTTAAACTGCAGCTAGAGTTTTGCTAAAATTATGCGAACAGTTCTCTACACATACTAATATTATAAATGCGAAAGAATGTCTGTCTATCTGCCTGTCTGTCTGTTACCTCTTCACGCTTAAACCGATGAACCGATTTGGATGAAATTTGGTATGGAGAATTTTTAAGTCCCGGGGAAGGACATAGGCTACTTTTTATCCCGGAAAAATACGCTTATACGCGATAAACCAATTTAAGGCGGACGAAGTCGCGGGCAGAACCTAGTGTCAAATAGAACATCACTTAATTTATTTTAATAAAGCAAATTTGGATTGAGATTGTTTTGATTGATGTCATTTATAATATTATAAAGTAGTACAAATTAAATGTCTGTACATTAAAGATATAAAAAAAAACATTGAAAGGATTTATTTGGGGGTCACTGAATCAAAATATATATTTTTTTGGTTTTTTGTATGTGTCGTTGTGGCTTCATGACGCTAAATCGGCTAAACGGATTTCAACTATTTTTGGTACACGGGTAGCTGGCGATCCACAGAGGGGTGTAAGATACTCTATACCCGACTATGCTGAAATTAAAAAACTATGGACAGTTAAAAAATCTAAAAACCCCCGACTTCTTCCACTAAAAGCTAAATATCTTGGAGACGCGTGCTCTGATTTTGATCAAACAAAACCAAGAACACTCAGGATAAAATTATCTATGACCCAAAAAAAAAACTGCACTGAAATTGGTCCACCCGTATTTGCGCTACGATGCAACAGACAGATACACAGATACACAGAGTCGCAGGCACGTTAAACTTATAACACCCCTCTTTTTTGTCGGGGGCTAAAAAGGAGGGATATGACTTTTATATCCCTCGAACGAAGTTGCGGACACCTCCTAGTTTACTTAGGAAACATCCAAAACTCAGAAACAAATACTTATGTTATCACACAAATATTTGCCCTTACCAGAATTTGAACACATGACCTTCAAATTTGCAGGCAACGTTACTCCCGCTGAGCTAAACCGGTTGTTAAATTATATTGTACTTTTTTACAGGAGAGATTTTTTTCATAGTACAGTCACCAGCATCTATATCTGTGGCGCCATCTATACCAAACCATACGTAATACGCTCTTGCCTGAATTCAGCTTGGTACGGGTCTATCAGCGCAACAAAGTTTTACTGAATATAAATAGATATAACGATGCATGAGTGTAGAAGAAGGATTCACCTTCGACTGTGCTATATAACTTATGCATCTCTAGATATTAAGTCTCATTTATGTTGGCTTTAAATTGCATTATAGGAGGGCCTGGTCTACCCAGAGTTACCCTCTCGTACGATCGATTATGCCTCCAGTCTAGACACTGCATAGGTGTGCCTTGGTGTCCTACTTGTTCCACGCGTATATACAGGGGGAACGTATTTGTCAGGGGACTTAGAGCCCGCATATATTCCTGACTCTGACACCAGCTGGATATGGCGGTCTAGCGACCACCGCAGGACCCTCCTTACCTTCCCCTAATAGGTCCGCCCATGTGCTCCAACTCAATAATCGACCGTACTACAATGGCTTGCCTGTGTGCTTCCGATACACACTCTTGAGTAGCCCCGGGCTACCCTGTCCAATATACATAGTAAGATTGAACTATTGGGGAATCTATCAACAGCTTCCGTTGACTCCTTGTTCCACACTCATGTAGCTAATAATGTCGATTATATGAGCATAGTAACATGAACACTTACCCGGGGTCATCTTCGGTAACCGCGTGGAGACACATTCACTTCTCACCTGGTAATTACACCATTATTGTCTCCACTGTTCATGCTCGTTCCAACGTGCCCAGTGTCCACATTTCGCCATGGCGCCGTATTTCTGTCCCAGAGCGCCAATATACAAAAAACGTTACAGTCAAAGCATAGACAAAGCAGGGTTACCACATTGCAAAATGGATTGACATAAAACAGATTGACACTCACCGACTATTTTACGACGACTCGCGTATGAAATGCGCGACAATATCTGCCATAACAAAGCGGGCGAGAATATCTGACATGTCCTAACGGGCCTAGGAATAGAGTCTAGTCATGTCAGATATTAATGCTGGTGACTGTACCTAACTACTAATGATGTAGTTTTTAGGGTTCCGTACGGAGCCCTTATAACCATATACTCAAGTCTACGGACCCTCGAAGTTGTGAAAAAAGCAAACTTCTGCATTAACGTAAAAAAAATATACGGCCATTTATGCCGCAAAAAACGTATATTTCGTCACTCTCAAGGGAATCAAAATGATAGGGTAGTTCCCGTTGACATAGAACTAGTAAATTTGGCAAGTAAGATCGTGACATACTACAAATACATACCAAAAATCTGAAAACTATACATTTGTAATAAAATCATTAAAAATATAGTCTTTTTCAAAAGGCATATTTGGACAGCCCGGTTGCGTTAAGTTTGCACCTCATTTGTATGCAATGCTATAGATATCACGTGCAAACTTAACGCAACCGGAACCGGGTAATATAATAATCTTAGGTTTAGTGAAAGTTTGTACGGAACCCTCGGTGCGCGAGTCGAACCCGCACTTGGCTGGCTTTTTTATTAGATACCTGGATTTGTTTTTTATTGACTTGATGTGAAAACTGGCCAATTTGATAATACCATAGAAGGGTTTAGTGGTATATAAAATGGACTTAAAAATCGCAAACATATTCGAATGCCGATATTATTTTTACAGTCTAAACAGCCGACGTATCAGGAAGACAAGCGTATCGAAAATACTTCCTGACTGCAGTCATACATTATCTTTAAATATCTAGTTCTCACGCACGAATTTACGCGGGTTCTATTGCTAGCTTTTTTTAGTGTTCTGTACCCAAAATGTTCTAAATGAATCCTATTACTGAGGGTCCAGTACGTGACTGTATGTCATTTTAACGTAGGATTGTATTCCTTAAACCGTTTTTACAAATTGTGTACGTATTAAGGTTACATTTACTAGAAAAAATAATAGAAATAAAATAAAGTTAACATTTAAAGGGGGCGTTCTGATATGAATACAATGTTTTGCGTAATTTTTCGAATTTGATTAGGTAGAATCCAGTTAGGCAGGTTCAACTTCGAGAAAGAGATCAATCGCGGATTCAACTCGGTTGGGCAGTGTTTGGGAAGCTGCGAAGTTTCTTCTCGTCCAGGATACCTCAGTGCTTGAAGACGTAAGTCTTCTACCAGTGCGTATTACCTGCGATGACCTACGGAGCCGAGACGTGGTCTCTAACTAAGGGCCTCTTAAGGAAGTTCAGAGTAACTCAGCGAGCTATAGAAAGGGCTATGCTCGGAATTTCTCTACGCGATCGAATCAGAAATGAAGAGATTCGTAGACAAACCAAGGTCACCGACATAGCAAACAGGGTAAGCAAACTGAAGAGGCAATGGAGAGGGCACATCGTTTGAAGAAACGATGGCCGTTGGGGCAGAAAGGTTCTCGTGTTTAGGCCGCGTACCGACAAGCGCAGCGTGGGATGAGGCTAGGTGGTCGGACGATCTGTTTAGAGCTGCGGGGACTCGCTGAATGCGGGTGGGTCGCCTCTATCCGGCCCATTTGGAAATCTATTGAGGAGGCCTGTGTATAGCAGTGGACGTCCTATGACTGAAATGATGGTGATGAAAAAGTAGACGCTTCAAGTTTTCACAGAATGTGTGTTTTGTAGCTATTTATAACAGGTACGTTGTCAGTATACCCTAAAAAAACGTAGCTGCAAAATATAGCCTATAGTCACCCTCACAACCAAGACGAATTTAATGACACCTCTTACGTCAAAATCTATCGAGTCGTTTAGACGAAGTAAGTAATAAAAGTTCAATACAAAAACGTGTTAACTAAATCTAATTTTTTTTGCGTAGGTAGGTACCGAACTTTTGGCGTGCGCATGTTATCCGCTTATCTATCTATCTATCAGCCTCAAACGTCTACTGCTGAACAGCCTCCCCAATAGTTCGCCACAGGATGCGATCCTGTGCAGACCGTATACACCGACTCCTTGCGACCCGTACGAGGTCATCCTTCTACCTAGTCGGGGGCCGTCCTACGCTGCGCTTTCCTATGCGTGGTCGGTATTTTAATATTTTGATCTTACATCATACATAGCTCATGACCACATGTACCTACCCAATATAAAGAAATACAATACACTCATAATCATAAAATTATCTCTAGACATAAAAATCCAAATCCTAGTATGCTAAACATCAGCTAATTCTATGTGTGTATTGTGGTAGTTTCACACACCTTGATTGTCTATCTCAAAAGTCAAAGAACTACAATAACCCATGATAGAACTAGAAAAAAACGTATAATCTTAAAATAAATAAAAGATTTAAATAAAACAATTAAACGGATTATATGGCGTACCTTTCCATGGTCACGGGGGGTCCACCCGTGAGCTGAAAAGCTTCCGAAACGTCGGAAACTCAAATGAGATAATATACGCGATATAATGCGTTAAATTGTTTTATTTATATGAGTAATAATCGCGAAAACAGAAGAAAATATTATAAGTAAATGATTTTGAACCCTACCTGAGAACACTTGCCGAGGCCACTTCTCAGACAAAAAAAAATCCTAATCTGTCCGTTTGCTTAGGAGCTACGATGCCATAGACAGGCACACAGATACACACGTCAAACCCGATTTACCCGAATACGCTAAAGAAAATAAGCGTGTTAAATTTCAAGTGTCTATTTATAACGGACGTGATCACTATAGAGGCGATCCGAGGGGGGAGGGTGGTCACAGGGTCACAGGGTTCACAAACCGGGAAGGAAAGTTCGTGGGGTAGGAAAATTGCCATAATTGCCTCACGTAATCAATGGGTAAACTGACTTGTCATTTGTCATATACTTTGGAAAATGAAAATATGTCCGAAGCCATCTCCAGTGGTTTAAAGGTTATAATGGGCGGGGCATAATGACACACACACACCACGTCAAAAAGGTGAGCCGAAATTCTGGTCAAGATCGTATATGTCGTTGTGGCTTCATCACGCCAAATCGGCTAAACGGATTTCAACTATTTTTAGTACACGGGTAGCTGGGTATCAAACATGTAATTATGATTATCTTATATACTAAAATCATAATTACATACAACTTAACAACATTGTCAGCAAGCACAACAACCATAATTAAGCAGAGTCGCTATTGACACTTTGATTGATAAAAAGTGATAATTATCCCACTATTCGCTCATTTAAATTTCAATACCAAAACTGCAATTACAACCCTAACACTTAAGCTAATAATTGTACTTTGAATAATTTGTACTCGAAATACAATCTTCATACACTGGAGTAACAGCTAATCTTCATTGTCAGTTAAACAATGATCTGAGACTAGGCCATTTGGTTCCAGCATTGCATGAGTGTTAGGCCGAGCGCACACTAATGATTGTGAGTAGTGCGACTGTAGTTTGTAAGGGGTATTTCCATCTGTTACCACCAATTTGTAACTACTGGGAATAACATTCCCAACTTTTTTTATTTTTATATTACACCGTAACATTGCAGATGGGAAACAAATTCCCAGCTGTTACCACTGCTAACAAGTCGGTGGTAACAGGTGGTAATAACCCGTTTGTAACATAACGCAGGTCATGAATGTACATTTTATTCGTTTTTAGGGTCACTTTGCTTTCCGTCCGTCTGTCCGTCTGTCCGTCTGTCAAGACCCTTTATCTCGGGAACGCGTTGAGGTATCGGGTTGAAATTAAAACTATATACTCAGATCTACGGTCCCTTGAAGCTGTGAAAAAAACCCGTTTATGCCGCATAAAACGTATATTTCGACACTTTTTGAAATTAATAGGGTATACTTCCAGTTGTTCTAGAAACTTGAAATTTTATACTATTGCACAATCAACAAAATAAATCTGAAGAACTAATGTTTTTGTGTCTGTCTGTCTATATCAGTAAACAATATAAAATTATAGAGCACCGCGTACATTTTGCTTAGGAGGAGGGCTCTGCTACCACTGGATTTTCATAGTTATGGCTATTTGTAGCGTATATATTGTACGGAACCCTCGGTGCGCGAGTCCGACCGCCAATAGTATGGATTAAGATGATTATAGAGGGAACAGATTCAATGTCAGTATATAAAAACGACTCATCTGCGATTATCGCACATGCGATTGTCGTCCGCGTACGCCAGCCTACGAGGCCGTTCGCAATGATCTTTGACGCATGGAAGGGGGAACAGATTTAATGTCGCTGTAAAAAAATACTCATCTGCGATTATCGCACATGCGATTTTCGTCCGCGTGCGCCGGCCTACGAGGCCGTTCGCAATGATCTTTGACGCATGGAGGCACGCTCGTCCGATCGTCACGAAACACCATTCCCACGGTGTTGCTACACCCGGCGCATGCGCCGTGACATATAAAGTTTATGAACTGGCTAAGCTAATCGTGAGGCTTCCTATTATTCTGAAACAATTGTTGATTATAGACCTACCCGGTTATTTAGGTAGGGGGCGGGGCAGAAGGTCCTACCGCGCTCCTTCCAACTCTTTTATCGATACGCCCCCTTTCTCTCTTTCTTAAGTGACGTCTCAATTAAACAGTTCGTCATCGTCATCAGCTAAAATATGTTTACTGTGCTTGTTTTCAGGGTTCCGTACCCAAAGGGTAAAACGGGCCCTATTACTAAGACTCCACTGTCCGTCCCTCCGTCCGTCCGTCTGTCTGTCTGTCCGTCTGTCACCAGGCTGCATCTCATGAACCGTGATAGCTAGACAGTTGAAATTTTTACAGATGATGTATTTCTGTTGCCACTGTAACAATAGAAACAGTATAATTTTATGTCTGTCTGTCGTAGTATTTGTTGTTATAGCGGAAACAGAAACACATCATTTGTGAAAATTTCAACTGTCAAGCTATCACGGTTAATGAGATACAGCCTGGTGACAGACAGACAGACAGACGGACAGCGAAGTCTCAGTAATAGGGTCCCGTTTTACTCTTTGGGTACGGAACCCTAAAAGATATGTAGACTTGATGGTGGGAACTGAAAAAGAGCTGACGGAATGAATTTATCAAATTGGGGCGAGACAAAATAAAACTTACGCTAAGGAGTGGAAGAAAAAATGTGTTACTCGTACATAACCCAAATTGTCGATGTTTTGATATGAAAATCGTCAAACTAAAACGGGCTTAGGCTACATATGATGCTGACGTATAACTGCTGGACGTATGATGAATGGCGGGCCCATTCATGGCTTGGCCCCTACGAGATAGTCATAGTAGCAGACTCAAAAAAGACGCATTTCCAAATGATTGCCAAGACCACACTCTGCATGAAGAAAAGTGGAAACCTTAACTAAATCTCATTGACAATTTTGAGTACCATACATTGGCCCTCTATACCTGACGCTGGACATAGGCCTCCGTTGGCTTCTCATGTGTATATACTATAGCACTGGTGCCCATTTATCATCCAGCACTTCCCCGATATCGATTATTGGTCTATCGACTGCTCGCTTGCCAGCTGAAAAAAATATTTTGGCGCCTACTTCTACAGATCGATCTATGCGGTAATCTTAAATAAAATTGACAAACGAAATATCCTCTTCGCTTGGTGTGATTTTGTTTGAGCTGTTAATTCAGAAAAATGGAGTTACGAGGCCAAATCAATGTTAGTTAATTTTGGTAGGGCCAAGGAAACAGAGCATAAATTTTACTATATTTTATTTACAACTCCTCGCCTGTTGGTTCATTTTTTAAATTAAATTCAAATTGTTTGAGTATCATTTGGCACATGTTTGACAATCTAATAGTCTACCAGTGAGCTAGCCCATGGGAGACACCGGCGTGAGCGTAGCCAGCGGGAGCGTAGCCGGCATGAGCGTAGCCGGCGTGCGCGGCGTAGGCGACGGGAGCGTGGGCGACGACGGGCGCGGCGTGGTAGACGGGCGCGGGGTGCGACTGGTGCAGGGACTGGGAGACCACGGTCTGGCTGGCGCCGTGAGCGATGGCGGGAGCGGCGTGCGCGGCGTAGGCGGAGTGAGCGAGCACGGGGGCGGCGGCGTACACGCCAGCGTGGCCGGCCAGCTGCTTAGCGAGGATGGGCGCGGCACCGGCGGCGGCACCGTCCAGCTGGGCCTCGTGGGTCTTCACTGCATCGACGGCCAGCCAAGAGTGGTCCTCGGCGGCATTGACGGCCTGTCCGTGCAGCTCGGCGGCCTGGTCGTGCAGCTCGCGGGTGGCGTCGACGGCGGCGCGCACGTGGTCGGCAGCGTCGACGTGCGCGTCAATGGCGGCGCCCTGGATGTCACCGGGGGAGATGGTGGGGACGGCGGCGTGCGCCACGGCCAGGGGTGCGGCGTGCGCGATCAGGCCATGGGAGTAGGGGGCGGCGTGGCCGACGAGGCCGTGGCCATAGGGGGCGGCGTGGCCGATAAGACCATGGCCGTAGGGGGCGGCCAGCAGGCCCGAGGGCGCTGCGGCGGCGTAGGCGAGGACACAGGCGACAATCTGTAACAAACCACCACTCATTAGCACATGCCGAGGCGTTGGGGTAATCCGTGACGTCACTTCACCATAACAGAAACCGCATTGACAATGCGTGAGAACAAGTTCCGGCTCTACTGACCAGTACTCTCATCGTGCACTTCTGTAGACTGCGCGAAGGCTACTGAATGCTGTTTCGGCGCCGCCCGCGCTATTTATAGCGCGCCAAGCGAGAAAAGGGGCGGGAGAAATGTAGGAAATAGTCGTTTTGACAACTCTGCAAACGGATATTCATATGGACCTTGCTTGTCATTGATACATGTTGCAGATAAAGTATATGTATACTAGGTAGCACCTACTCTTATTAATACGAGTACGACTATGAACGAAGTGCTATAAATGATCAGTTGTTGTATAATATGCTTGGTATGTTTCGTAACAAACTGAAACATTTGATATGAATGTGATATTTACATTGCGACAAAATCACACAACACAATCCCAGCGGTCATAACAAAAAGTTTTGAAAACGAATTAAAACGTAACTCTACGAGATCGAATCAGAAATGAGGAGATTCGTAGATGAACCAAGGTCACCGTCATAGCAAACAGAGTAAGCAAACTGAAGTGGCAATGGGCCGGACATATAGTTCGAAGAACCGATGGCCGCTGGGGCAGAAAGGTTCTCGAGTAGAAACCACGTACCGGCAAGCGCATCTTGAGGCAAAGTTGTCGGACTTCCTGGTTAGGTTGAGGTTAGGGTGCAGGGACTCGCTAGAGGTCGCCCCTATCCAGCCCATGTGAAAGTCTATGGAGGAGGCCTGTGTCCATCAGTGGACGTCCTATAAACTTAATAAGTAAATTGGTAATCAATATTACAGGACAATTTTATACAAATCGAACTAGTCCCATGGTAAGCTCAATGAGGCTTGTGTTATGGGTACTAGATAATAATATATTTAATAGATATATTTACTTATAAATATAAATAGAAAACATTCAAGATTAAGGAACAAATATTTATGCTCATCATACAAATATTTGCCCTTACCGGGATTTGAACCGGGACCTTTAGCTTCGCAGGCAACATTACTCCCGCCGAGCCAAACCGGTCATCAAACTAAAACGTTTTTTATTGAAGTCGGCTCCGTACACTCGCACTTGGCATTCATTAATCTCTTGATAGAGAGCGGTTACCCGGGTAGGCTAAACTGAGCGCAAAAAACCATTATGCTGAAAGTACCTCAAAATAGTTAGTACCGAAGATTTTTCGTAAAATGAATTTACTTAGACAACATACTTAAAATAAGTAAAACGTTGTTAAAGGCTAATCTGAAGGATTTTCTCGGCGATAGTAAGCCAATGTCAGTAATATAGAATGCACATTACGTAATGTCACAATATACCCCGCTGACACTTGCTGTCGTCGAGGATTAAGTACATACATAATGTAAAAAGGTGGTCCGGCCCGCAAATTCGCCAGCGGAGGAGAAAAAAATATAACCCCCTTTTTTTCTTTAGCGTTATCGAGTAAAAAGTATCTTAGAAGCATGTGGGGATGTTCAGCTGCGCGTGTACCAAAAATAAATGAAATCTGTTTAGCTATTCTGGCGTGATAAAGTGTTTGCATGTGTCGTTGTGGGACACATGCAAACATACAAAAATAAAAAATAAAATCGATTCAGTGACTGTCAAATACTCCGATTTACTTTTTTTTGTAGATTTTTTAGTATAGATAAATACAAAGATAAATCTAGGCTCTTACTTAGAAACTACTTACCCGAGAGCTCAAATCAGCTAGTTTTTATTACTCTTAGTGTCAGAACGCTGGGATGGTATGAAATTTATAAAATAACATAAATTATGACGTCACTGTGTGCCATGCTTGATTTTGAATAAAAAGTTGACTAGTAGCATGATGGTTCTATGTATATTTTTGAAAAATGTTTTATTGATTACCCATAAGTTTAACAGGTGGTAGTTACCCGGCAATATGAACAACTCTTCCTATAGGGAGACCATTAGGAAAGGAAAAAAATGTGCCATTTCATGATATGTATTAGTAGATAGTAACTCAACCAAATTGTAGGGAACGGCAGATTTTTTTAAATATTTTTTTATAATTGATAGATTCCTAAATCTGTCAATAGTAACGCCTGCGTTACTTTGCGGTTTTCCATATTAGATTAATGACTAGTTCATCTGCATTTCCGCAAAATAGTTTCCCGGTTAGATGTGACAATAAATTGTGCACTTATGCGCATATTTACATGCAGTTTCCACAAAAAAATAAGCATGAAAATACAACAAACCGCAACCAAACTGAATAATCCTCGACACGTGTGTCGCCTCTCTACGAAGCGTCATCAGCAGATGCAGGACATCCGTTCGGACCTTCAATATCTCCTGCATCTCCTCCGTTCATCCAGTAATCTAATATGCAATTCCGCAAAGCAACGCCTGAATCAATCAATCGTTACTAATTAGCCCAAAATCGGTAGAATTGCGTTTTTTTGTTACAATGTTCCTATGAGCACCTTCTGGCTCCATCAACAGATCAGTTCGATGGTATCATAATATTCCATTGTCACCGAACATAAATATGGCACATTGTAGCTTCATAGGAAATCCGGAAGTCGGTCAAATTTAACTTCCAAGATTTGTTTAAATAAAACAATTTAACGGATTATATCGCGTGTATTATCTCATTTAAGTTCCCGACGTTTCGGAAGCTTTTCAGCTTTCCATGGTCATGGGTGGACTGAGAAAAGATATATTTTCCTCTGTCAAAGTTACAATTTGTGCAAACTACCCACTTTGAAAAAAGAAATAAAGGTTTACATACATGTCAGATGGGCCTAATCTGTAAAGACACTTACACATGTGCCAGAAGGGCATAATTATTTTATTTTAATAATTTACCAAGCAGCATTTCACAAATGAGGCGTTCTGAGGAGAAAAGAACCGCTGCAAAGAAAAGCTCCCAGACTACCTCATTGCTAATTATAATATTTTAAAAACAAAGACTATTAAACTACTTTTTAACAGATAAGATATTTTTACACCGTTCGGAAATTAAGGTTTTGCAGTCCTGTGTCTCGCTTGTTCTTTGATGAGATGTATTACAGGATCCCAAGTTGGTGGTAGCGACAACCCAAGATTTGTTCCAACAAATAGTGTAAGTTAAATAAAAGCTATTGGTATGTCTTTGTGGCTTCATCACGTCAAAACGCCTGAATGGATTTTAATCATTTTTGGTGCACTTCACACTAGTCATCCACAGCCGGTTATATGATACTTTTTACACGACTACAGATAAACTAAATATGATGGGCACCAGAGGCGTGGCGTCAGGAAAAGGGAAGCGGAAGCGTATTCATTTACTCATATTTAATGAAAAAGGTGGTTAAGCGTGGTATAAGCCTTTCCTTGGGCAAACCAGTGGGAATCGGCTTATATGGACGCCACGCCACTGACTGATGGGCACAATTATCAGTGCTATGCACGTTGACCCACTTAGCGTTTCATATTTTTTTTATTGAAGCAACACAAATGTTTTAGGTGTTTTTTCAAGTTATCCTTAGACACCCTAGTGTTTCGATATTTATATCAATTCCATCAATGATACAATGTAGACCACGATTGAAAAGATATCATAGTTTTGTATTATTATAAAAACCTTAAATAAATCAAGCCACTGGCAGCCCGAAATATAGAGGCCGTAGCCTTTTTTAGGGTTCCGTACCTTAAAAGAGAAAACGGAACCCTTATAGGATCACTTTGTTTTTGAATTCCGCAAAGCCAGTAATTTAATTTTTCATGATTGTCATACATTATTGCGGTAAAACAGGACTAAATTTGCGTATACATATTAGTTAGGTATTTAATTACATTGCGTTAGTAATACTTTGACTTTTCTGACGTAACATTACTTCAATGATATCAGACGAAAGTAATTAGTGTCCACTTTTAACAAACGATTATGTGAACAACTCACATATACTGACATTTTGTTCGAGAACTACGCAAACGAGTAGAGTTTAAACTTAGACGTATACTAATAGGATAGGCTAAGTAATTAAGAATGAAAGAAAGTTAAGAATTATTTATAATAAATGCATAAGTGTTAAGTTTCTTTCGGCTTACTTCTCAAGAGTAGTCTCCTCTTGGGAATAGGGAATATGCATGAATTTTTATTTTTGCTTTATTAACAGCGCATTCATATAACAAACAGTAGACAAATATAATTTTTGCGAATAGCTAAAAATAACCAAGATATAAGCCATCAAACATTTCATTCTATCTCTTTCTCGCAAAACAGAATTTAATATGGAGTTTATATGGCCGGAGTGCACTGTGACATAACAGTGCATATCAGACCTCTCTGTCTAATTACTAGTTTAAAATGCCTGTATTATGCGTATTTCCTTGGCCGATTTTAATTTTAATTTCACATTTTGAAAAAGTTTTTAGGGTAATTTGATATTAAGTTAAGAAAAGCGATAAAAAATTTCATGCATGTACCCTATTTGCGGATTGGACTCAGACTTGTTAAAGCCATTTCGGCCTATTTACTGAATACAAATCATAATTTCATTATTTCATATGCATAGGACACTTAATAAAATTTCAATGTGAGTGTTCATGTTTGTTCATTGCCGTCGTCTGCTTCTACCAGCCTACTTTCTGTGGGAACCCAAATTACCTATTCATTGGAAAATTTCCACATTTCGATTTGACTATCCAAATTCTACCAAAAATTTGTTGTTCTCATGATGGGCTAAAAGACCAAATTTCTTAATAATTTTGGAGGAGAAAAATAAAAAAGAGCGTTAATTTTACTGATTTTATTTACACCTCCTCCTCGCCTCTTCTTTGTTTTATGTTTTAATTTAAATTTGGAACATTTGTGTATTAGACAATATTTGGCACGTGTTTCTAAGTCTACCAGTGAGCTAGCCCATGTGAGAGACCGGCGTGAGCGTAGCCAGCGTGAGCGTAGCCAGCGTGAGCGTAGCCGGCGTGCGCGGCGTAGGCGACGGGAGCGTGGGCGACGACGGGCGCGGCGTGGTAGACGGGCGCGGGGTGCGACTGGTGCAGGGACTGGGAGACCACGGTCTGGCTGGCGCCGTGAGCGATGGCGGGAGCGGCGTGCGCGAGCACGGGCGCGGCGTAGGCGGAGTGAGGGAGCTCGGGGGCGGCGGCGTACACGCCAGCGTGGCCGGCCAGCTGCTTAGCGAGGATGGGCGCGGCGCCGGCGGCGGCACCGTCCAGCTGGGCCTCGTGGGTCTTCACGGCGTCGACGGCCAGCCAAGAGTGGTCCTCGGCGGCGTTGACGGCCTGTCCGTGCAGCTCGGCGGCCTGGTCGTGCAGCTCGCGGGTGGCGTCCACGGCGGCGCGGACGTGGTCGGCGGCGTCGACGTGTGCGTCAATGGCGGCGCCCTGGATGTCGCCCGGGGAGATGGTGGGGACGGCGGCGTGGGCCACGGCCAGGGGCGCGGCGTGCGCGATCAGGCCATGGGCGTAGGGGGCGGCGTGGCCGATGAGGCTATGGCCGTAGGGGGCGGCCAGCAGGCCCGAGGGCGCTGCGGCGGCGCAGGCGAGGACACAGGCGACAATCTGTAACAAACCACGATTTATTAGCTCATGCCGAGGCGTTGGGGTAATCCTTGACGTCACTTCACCATAACATACACCGCATGGACAATGCGTGAGAACACGTTCGGGCTCTACTGACCAGTACTCTCATCGTGCACTTCTGTAGACTGCGCGAAGGCTACTGAATGCTGTTTCGGCGCCGCCCGCGCTATTTATAGCGCGTCAAGCGAGAAAAGGGGCGGGAGAAATGTAGTAAATAGTCGTTTTAACAATTCTGCGAAGGGATTTTTATATAAGTAGGCCTTGCTTGTCATACATCTAGCTTCGAATGTCTTGTTTATGTCTGGGAATTTCGATATGATGCTATGTTAACTTGAAGAAGTCAGGGTACTTTTATTCGCTTGTATAAAAATATTCTCGATTTATGTATACATTCCGAAATTTGCTGGTAATAATAAAATGAATGACCATAATTACTACAGCTATGAACGAAGAGCTATAGTAGAGTGTGTTAACTATCATTTTTTGTATGTATCTCGTACGTGTTAGTACATTTTTTTTTATTTTATTATAAAATAGATGGGCATTTGACCGCAATCTCACCTGTTGTTAAGTGACGATGCGGCCGAGGATGTATCATGCCCGTCTAGAAACAGCCTGTTCACTCTTGTCTTGAACACGCCCAAATTATAATGGTCGGGGAACACACTCGCAGGCAACAAGTTCCACTCCTTTGCGGTACGCATGACAAAAGTTGCACCATAGCGCTTCGTGCGGATACGTGGAATATTGACCACGTGCGGATGGAACGAACGCACGCATCGTGTGTCCATATACATTTACATTTGGTATGAATGTGATATTCACATGTCACGCTTCGCGCTGTCCTTAAACCTGAGCATGGGTCGTCCAATTGGTCGCTTGGCGTCGGCAATCTCACTCAAGATTCGTGGCAAACGGGATGGTTCCATCCTTTGCACAATTCAAAACTGGGAGAGTGAGTCTGAAGACCGACACTTGTGGAGGAAGACTCTGAGTGATGGTGTGGTCGCACACGATGAAGCCTGGTTCGTTTCTCTTTCTTGTAAAGCTAGCAGCTTTTCCCCCAGCATCGACAGGTGCAAAATTGACATGTCAAATATGTGGCCGAGGCTGTCGCTCTCGAATCGGCCTTTCGAGTCACGTTCGTAAGTGCCGCACTTTATTGGACGCTGTTTAAATCATCTTTCATGGATGCATGAGGCCAATGATGATGATGATATTCACATCTAAATTGTGCCAAATGACTACAATATGTATTCTCTAAAAAACGTTTCTGATTGGCTTTGGCGGCCTTGGCTTTATCTAGCATTCATTATTTTTTCGATAAAGAGCGCTCACTATACTGCCGTGCTTGTTTAAAAGGTCGTCTCTTGATAGGAGTTTCCTAATATTGTACGTCATATTTCATTAAGTCTCCACCATAGGAGATATAAAGCTACATATTTTATGTTTTAGGTTCGTTTAATGTAATGACTTTGTTTTACAGTGTCAATAAATCAATCAATTACGATAGTTTTAAGCCCCATTTCATAATATTTTCTTAGTTATAAACGGCCGTTTATCAGCTTTCAAATGGTCGTGTAATCCGCCGTTAAGAATTTAGAGACCCTGGTGAAATTATTAAGAATAGTCAATAGTTATTACAAACAAGTTGTTTTTCCAAATAGATTGTTGTTTAAAACTTAAGTTTAGTAGGGAAACTAGCTGGATACTTACTATTTTTAGGGTTCCGTTCTCAACAATGAACCCTTATATTAAATTTAAACAAACGGGTACAATTAAAGTGATACCTAGGTACTGCTGACGACAGGAACGTGTTTTTTTTTCATAATGTAAATTTTATACTTAACATTTTTAATATCCTTTGTTAGTTTAAATTTTTTTTTATGTTTTTAATATTAATAAATGCAATTTGACTGCATGAATTTTATATACCTACTTTCGGGTTGATGTTTTGGTTGGACTCATGAATATAGTATCTTAGGATACCCATGCTATACAATTGGAGTTAATATTTTAATATTGGCATGACGACGGGGTATGAAAATCAAAATTCTAATTAGTCCGTCCGTTTTTTTTTGCTATTTCGGAATCATAAAAATATACTCAGAAAAATCGCATTAAAGTTTAGTAGCCCCAGGCACAATTTGTACCTAGGAGTGACGTCACGCGATATTTTGACTCAATCGCCTTTATTTTTTGATATCGTTAAATAAATAAAAATACGTCTCCAATATTTTTTATTAACCTACTTTACGTACTCATTATTAAAATTTAATCATCATCCCCATTAGGCTTTAATGAATTAATGCTTTGCGAAACCGTAAAATGACTAGATGTTGAGTGATGGTGACACTTAATAATTCCGACGAAAAAAGAGGGGCGTTGTTTGTTTGACGTGTGTAGTTGTGTGTCCGTCTGTGGCATCGCAGCTCCTACACGGATGCACTGATTTGGATTTAGTTTTTTTGGTCTAAAAGATAACTTCATCGATGGTGTTCATAACTATGTTTGAGAGATTCAGTTCAGTTGTTTTAGAATCATTACCTTTTTTGTAGACGTGTCTGTAAACACCCGGGTTCCATATCGATTCGCCGTTTACGGTTGGCGCTATTTATTATATGTTTTTTTTTTACTGTGACTTGTGTTTTACACCGTATCCTGTAACTTATCCTTTATTTAAAACACCTTCATTATATTTGATCGTAGAACACATAATTCGTTATTTTTATCAAATCTATGAATAAGACTAGAACAAAACAACACAACTACGCAGTCCTCGACGGGTGAGACATCTATACTATTATAAATTTGTAAAAATGAAATGTCTGTAGATATTTTGTCATTGAAGATATTTTCAAAAAAATGATTGTAACTGACTATTTCGAGGTCACTAAATCGATTTTTTTTAATGGTTTGTATGTGTCGCTGTGGCTGCATCACCCCAAACCGGCTAAACGGATTTCAACTATTTTTGATACACGGGTAGCTGGGTATCTCCAGATAGTTGTAGGATGCTTTTTACCCGACTACGCTGAAAAAAGAGGGATTATGACTTTTACTCCTCCGATGAAGTTGCGTGCACCTTCTAGCAATTTTATATTTGCATTATTATCACTACTTGAGAGAAACCCGGCCGTTACGCTGAAAAAAAGGCAACTTTGTTCACGCAGGAGCAAAAAGGTACCTTTAACCCTCTTTCTTTTCACCGTAATCGGGTAAAAAGTACTCGATAACCATCTAGATGCCCAGCTACCCGTGTACCAAAGATAGTTGAAACCCGTTCAATCATTTTGGGCATAATGTACAGATATTTATTTTTTACAATTTTATAATAGTACTAGAAGGCGCCTGCAACTTCGTTTGCGGAGGAGAAAAACAATTAAAAACCCGTCATCATCCCTCTTCATCATTCCTTGTAGCCCGGCTAGTCGTCGGGAATGAAAGATAGGACGTGGTAATGTAAAACATATAATTAAAATAGACTATATACAAATAAAAAACATAAACTAAACGGGATTCAGTCAGTACGCGGCAATATACGGATATCACTGGCCTTATCTGAGCAGGGAGGTAGGACGGTTGTGGAGATTCAGTTTTCTTTCCAATTTTCCATTTCCAGCTTTCCAAGAAGGCATTGGATGGAACCGTCGGCCGAGGTGCGACTGTAGACTGCAGATAGGTTTTCAGTGGAAAACTTCAGCGAAAAAGAAAGGGCTGCGAAGTGGCAGCCCTTGTGGATATTTAATCCAACACAGTAATGCAAACACTAGACAGTTTTTACAATTTTAAAGTGATGCAACAGCACATCAATTAATAATATAGTAAAATCTCAGATCTTTCATCATAAGTCCAGCACAAGTTCAAACCAAACGAGTCAAGACCTGTCTCCCACAAACAAAAGACAATCGTGGAATTCATATTTTCCCAATGCAATTTATTACTGGCCAGTATTGTGCCGAAGAGGTTTGCCGCGTTACATCCTTATACAAACCGCTAAGGAATGGAACTCGCTCCCGCCGTGTGTATTTCCTAAAAAATATAATCAGGGTCTCTTTAATCAAAAGTGACAGGCTATTACCGAAACAGCGAGCTAAATTCTCGACCCCATAGTCACTTACCATCAGGTGATACCGGGGCATTTAAATATAATAAATAAATAAATATTAAGGACAAATTCACACAACACGAACTAGTCCCGTGGTAAGCTCAGTAAGACTTGTACTTGAGTACTAGATGACGATATATTTAATACTTATATACATAGAAAACATCCAAGACTCAGCAACAAATATGTATGCTCGTCACGCAAATATTTGCCTTTACCGGGATTTGAACCTAGTACCAACGTTACTACCGCTGAGCTAAACAAGTCGTCAAATATAGGTTATTTAAATACCTTGCGTTGGTAATTTATCGACTTTTCCGGTGTAGTATTACTTTCATGGGCTCGGATGAAACTAATTATTCCACTTTTGGACAAACGATTCTGTGAACAACTGACATATACGCATACGAAACTTACTAAATCAAGTTCTACATGTTTGTTGATTGCCGTTGTCTACTTCTACTGACCTATTTTCCTGTGGGAATCTAAGTTACGTATTCATTGAAAAAAGGGTGGTTGGTTCTCATTATGGGCTAAAACACCAGCTTTGTTTATATTTATGCGGGAGAAAAAGAAAGAGAGCCTTAATTTTACTTTTTTTATTCACACCTCTTCCTCGCCTCTTCCTTTGTTTTATGGTTTAATTTAAATGTGGAACATTTGAGTATTTGAAAATATTTGGCACGTGTTTGTATGTCTAGTAGTCTACCAGTGGGCTAGCCCATGGGCGAGTCCGGCGTGAGCGTAGCCAGCGGGAGCGTAGCCGGCATGAGCGTAGCCGGCGTTCGCGGCGTAGGCGACGGTCGCGTGGGTGACGACGGGCGCAGCGTGGTAGACGGGAGCGGGGTGCGACTGGTGCAAGGACTGGGAGACCACGGTTTGGCTGGCGCCGTGCGCGATGGTGGGAGCGGCGTGCGCGAGCACGGGCGCGGCGTGCGTGGCGTAGGCGGAGTGAGCAAGCACGGGGGCGACGGCGTACACGCCAGCGTGGCCGGCCAGCTGCTTAGCGAGGATGGGCGCAACGCCGGCGGCGGCACCGTCCAGCTGGGCCTCGTGGGTCTTCACGGCGTCGACGGCCAGCCAAGAGTGGTCCTCGGCGGCGTTGACGGCCTGTCCGTGCAGCTCGGCGGTCTGGTCGTGCAGCTCGCGGGTGGCGTCCACCGCGGCGCGCACGTGGTCGGCAGCGTCGACATGTGCGTCAATGGCGGCGCCCTGGATGTCACCGGGGGAGATGGTGGGGACGGCGGCGTGCGCCACGGCCTGGGGTGCGGCGTGCGCGATCAGGCCATGGGCGTAGGGGGCGGCGTGGCCGACGAGGCCGTGGCCATAGGGGGCGGCGTGGCCGATAAGGCCATGGCCGTAGGGGGCGGCCAGCAGGCCCGAGGGCGCTGCGGCGGCGCAGGCGAGGACACAGGCGACAATCTGTAACAAACCACCACTTATTAGCACATGCCGAGGCGTTGGGGTAATCCTTGACGTCACTCCACCATAACATACATCGTATGGATAATGCGTGAGAACAAGTTCGGGCTCTACTGACCAGTACTCTCATCGTGCACTTCTGTAGACTGCGCGAAGGCTACTGAATGCTGTTTCGGCACCGCCCGCGCCATTTATAGTGCGCCAAACGAGAAAAGGGGCGGGAGAAATGTAGGAAATAGTCGTTTTGACAATTCTGCGAACGGATATACATATGAACCTTGCTTGTCATACCTCTAACTTGGAATGTCATGTTTATAATTCGTTACTTTGGTGTGTTGACTTGAGAAAGTCAGTAAACATTTATACACTTGTATAAAAACATTATTGATATATATATATTCCGAATTTTGCAGGTAGCAGTAAAGTTTATAGCTAGGTATTACTCACACTAATATGAACTATAAACTAGCGCGATAAGCGAGAAAAGGGTGGACAAAAATGAATGAAATATTGGTTTAGACATAAATTCAAATTTAAAAGATTTATTTGTCCAACATAGATTTTACCTACAAGGTCTTACAACATTGGGCATACAAATTTGTTTTTTACATGCTTACATGCAGCAGGTATAACACATACAATAATAATCTATACAATAGGAATGATAACGTTTTTCCTTAAGGTTGCGATTCTGTTTTTTTTCAATTATCAAATGTCTCTAAGGTACGGGACTAAATACAATTAGAGGAGGCACTCTATTCCTTCTTATCGCTGATAATGTTCCGTACTTATTGCTACCCAAATTGATAAGGGAAATATATTTTTTTTTTCAGTAGCTGTTTGATTCAAAACTAAAGTCAAATATGCTAAATGAAAACAAAATATCAAAAAGAAGTAACTGACGATTTGATACAATTGTTTTTCTACATCTACATTAAATCAATTGCCTATTGCAACTTTAAACATGTCCTAATAAGTACTTGTGTCTTAATCGTAATGGGTTCAATTTGGAGCTATTTCATGTTGTGGTTTTTTAAATCCATATCTTGTAATATGAACCTAGTTTTGTAAAATCGCAACATTGATAAAAGTAACTGGATATATAAAAACTAAATGATATTACTTGAATTAGCTTAACTTAGTGTTTTTATGTCAGACATTAAATGTAATATATTTTAACTGATATAATCATAATTCGTTTCTTAGTTTTCTTTAGACACTGAATGGGTTTAAAATTATATCTATAATTAATTACTTTATGAACGTAGTACGAGATGAGTGTTATCCTCTTTCTATATTTTTTTTCTTGCAAATTGCACCCAGAAACTTTGCTACACTAAGATATAGGTGGTATTAATTCTCAATCCCAATGGAATGCATGTTTGTCTTGTTATTTTTGAGATCTCGCTGACTTAGAATTATAGTGACTTATGTGAAAATTCCAAATTTTGGATTTTTAAGGATTCTAGAGATATTTTTAAGAGGTCACCATGATCCTAAAGGTGCGAGCTATTCAGTCGCCTAGAAATAATTTCCTACCTTTACCTAATAGGCGATTACTTTGCACAATACGATTTCTACCAGTTTGATTAAATCAAAATATTTAGCACCATATACCTATACTCTTATGCTCTGGAAGAAATTGTTATCCAAGTCAGAATTTGCTTACCCAAAGGCATGACTTGCTTGACTTAAGATCATATGTCCCCTGGATGGTGCAGAGGGCGTTCGCAGTACATCGCCATCTTGAACGGTCCGGGATGGGAAATTAAGAAGCTCAAGCGAGCTTCGCGCTTTACTTCGCTCCATGTAATTCCTATCGCCTGCGCATCTGCAGTGATTGTCGGCCGCCAGGCCTGCTTAGCGGACGTTTGCGCTTTCCAAACGGTTTGGAAATGGCAATTTGGGGATTCCACCATAGGGCTTGCCTAGGAATGTGTTCTGGGACCCGTGATTCCCGTGTGAGGGTGTTCCCAGTCCAGCACTATTTCCGGCGTTTTATTTGCTACTAGATCGGAGTCTCGTTGCAGGGTTCCCACAGATTTAAGTTCGCGATTTTCTCGGGCCAGTATTCGAAAATACGGCGGAGGCGGAACCAAGAACATAGTCTATTTGTTGGTAGGGTGCATTAGTATAATTTCGAAAAATTGAACGTCACATCAACGCTTTTCGCAGTTCAAAATTAAGTGCCATTAAAGAGCTTTTGATGTTTGATTTATGATGCTGCGCTCGAGAAATCAATCGAAATTACCCTATTGCACCTTATTCATTGCATTGCGGTTTCTAAGAAAGCCATTTTGGCTGCATTATCCCTAACCCTATGTTTACGTGAACAACACAAATGCCGCGGGTTGTCCGTCACGGCCATACTGACCTTTGCGCCCCACAAATTTCTCATCGTATCTCCCTCCAATACAGACTTTAAAAGACAACTGTATACGACGACTCAAGGTTCCTTTTGTAACAAACATTGTATAAGAGGTTTAGAAAGTAATAAGAAACTACAATTATGTGTTCAACTGTTTGTTTGCCTTTAAACTCCTAATCATTCGTTAGTGGGTTAGAAGCGAGGTCGGGTGCTAATAACAGGGACATTTTATGGTTGATTGTTCGATTCTGTTATAGGAGCGAAGCTTTTGCATTATTGGAGAGTTTCTTTAAGTTTAGTTTTCCTGGTACATATAAAGTGTCCATGTGTCTGTTGGTATTTCTTCTCTTCAAATGGCATGTCATTCAGACTTACATTATACAGGGTGTCCCAAGAAGTAGTGATATACTGAAGCTGGGAGGTAGAGGACCTAGAGGGCTATCTAAATCACCCCCATGTATGTTCCGCGATTTTTCGTATTTTCGGAGTTATGACTTTTTTTTTAATTCTTCACCTATCGCCGAGTACGACGAGATTTTTATTTATGGTGACTATATAGGCCAATTTTTTAGATAGGCCAATTCAGTATGGTAACATTTACTATCGTTAGATCTTTGAATGGAATAAAAAAAAATTAAATACCATGAATGATAAAATTACCCAGTATGTTCACAACTTCAAGGGGCTTTAAAAAGATAAAATCACATAAAAAAAAATACCGTTTGGCTTTTAAAAACTTGCTCTATCTATCAGGTAGCTACCCTGAAAATTTCATTTTATTATTCATAAGGCTTCAATCAAAAAATTGAAATCTAAATGTGGTAAGTGCAAAATTTTAATTTACATGATGATTAATACAAACAAAGTACAACCAATCACAAAGTGTTAAATTACAAGAAATTTTCAAAATGGCCCCCCTGTTGCTCAACGCAAGTGCGACATCGCCGAAAAAAGTTGTCTTTTAAACGTCTGAATGCACTTCTATTATTTTTAATGGTTTCTTCTGCTACTCTCAATTTCCGGGTTAACTCGTCCAAATTGCGGCATTCTCTTGAGTAGACGAGGTCTTTGTAGTATCCCCGTACAAAAAAATCAATGGGGTTTAGGTCGGGGGACCGTGGAGGCCAGGCTATAAGGCAGGCGTCACCCCAGCCGCAACGACCAATCCATCTTTCAGGGTATCTTTGATTGAAATAGTTTCTTACGTCCAAGGCAAAATGGCTTGGTGCACCATCACACTGCAGTACTATGCTTCTGCGTGTCTCCAAGTCCGCATCTTCTAACAGCAGGGGCAGATCGACGCGTAGAAAATTTAAAAAGTGATTGCCGCCCAAGCGGTCTGGCAGCTGAAAGGGCCCGATTAGCTGACCGTTAATTATGCCAGACCAAAGGTTAACACTAAAGTGTTCTTGGAATGTCGATTCCCTTTTTAAATTTGAATTTTTAATTGCCCATGAGTGAGAATTGTGCATATTAAAAATCCCATTGCGTCTAAAGTGGGATTCATCCGTCCACAAGATTTGGTTAAAAAAGTTTTCGTTTTCAGCTTGTCTCAGCATTTCCTGACAGAATTCAATGCGCCGATTGTAATCTTCCGGTTTCAACTGTTGCACTTTTCTAATGTGAAACGGATGATAACCTACGGTCTGTAGTGTACGGTGTACATGAGATTTAGAAAGTCCGGTACGACGTTCCATAACTCTCACACTGGTCGACGGGTCTCTTTCTACTTCTTCAACCACTGCATCTACTGCATCAGGATCCGGCATAGTGGCCATACGGCCTGATCTGGTACCCGGTATGTAACCTTCCAAATACGCATTGTGTACTCTTAAGATCATGCGATAGTCAGGAAACGTTTCAGGTTGAGGCCCGCCTCTTCGTTCCACATGTTCCCGGTACAGCCTTGAAGCTTCCGCCGCATTCCCCCTAGCATAACCGTAATAGTAATGCCTTTCTGCGTAGTCACGTGAAGTAAACATGATCACTTACACGCAAACTCAAGTCCAGTTAAATAATGCCAAGTCGTCGATTCCAGGTAATAACACTAATCTAAATCGTAATGCTAGTCAAAGTCCATATGAATAGCCAAAATGATTAGAGAAACCAACAATTAGCAGTATTAAAACACAATTTTTAAATTATTGAAAAGTACCAACGATGACCAAACAACGTGAAAATTTTCTCATGCGTCAACCGTCTTTTGTTTTTGTTCTTTTTCTATTGATGGCCAGTGCGTGATTTAGAACGATTTTGCACTTGCCACATTTAGATTTCAATTTTTTGATTGAAGTTTTATGAATAATAAAATGAAAATTTCAGGGTAGCTACCTGATAGATAGAGCAAGTTTTTAAAAGCCAAACGGTATTTTTTTTTAAATGTGATTTTATCTTTTTAAAGCCCCTTGAAGTTGTGAACATATTGGGTAATTTTATCATTCTTGGCATTTTTTTTTTATTCCATTCAAAGATCTAACGATAGTAAATGTTACCATACTGAATTGGCCTATCTATCAGCTTAGCACACAAAAAAAATCAAGCATCTACCGCAATAATTCACGTCACCATATATAAAAATCTCATCGTACTCGGCGATAGGTGAAGAATTAAAAAAAAAGTCATAACTCCGAAAATACGAAAAATCGCGGAACATACATGGGGGTGATTTAGATAGCCCTCTAGGTCCTCTACGTCCCAGCTTCAGTATATCACTACTCCTTGGGACACCCTGTATAACTAGAGAGAGTTAGAAGAAACTAGATTTTCATTTCTTTACTTCGTACATACTCGTACTCCAAATCGTACCTGTTCAAACTCATGTATAGTATCGTGTTTTTTAAATGTATTTTTTATATGTGAACGATCAAGAGTACCTAGACGAATATCATATAAAAGTACTTTTGACACGTTCAGAAACATCGAGCCAATATTGTAGATCCTGCTCCATCGATACCATTTCTGGAAATATTACATGCGTTAAGTAAATGTAGCCTTCCCAAGGCCGCCGAAGTTCATTGGCCTCCAAAAAGTGTAACGAAAGTGAAGCGAACTTGAACTCGCTGCGCGTACGCAGTGCGCGCAACTACGTTTACCTTTTGAGTCGCCAATGGCGCCACTCTCTATGGCTAAAGCTGGCTTTCTTTGGTAAAATTAAGTTCATATTTTAGCCGTCGGCACAGATAAGTTGGTGCGTGGTTCTGGTCTGCCCGGAGTGGTTTTTTTGCTTAATCGCTTGTCAATGCGGAACCGGATGCGGTCCGTCAAGAACGTTATTGTAAATGTGATCTAGTTTGGAGATATTTGTGATGGTATAACATATTGTGTATTACAGCATCATATTGTGACCAAGAAACTACACTATGAAGTTATGAAAGGGACCCCATTTTTGTATCCATGGTGATTATGATACACCCCCATCCTTAATTCTGATCTATCTTATTCGCAATTCTTGATAAAATCGTATAATTTTCTAGAGGATTTCTCGTTTTTAAGCTGGCCAGTTCATTGTCCAGGGATGTAATAAAAAAGACCCAGACGACACGAACAGGAAGGATGTGAGTGAAGAGATGACGGGTGATACAGAGGTATGAAAGAAAAAAACATGCTGCGCCGATACCAAGTAAATAGGATAGGAACAAGCGAATATATGATACTAGTAATTACGTAAATACGTGAAGCAGTAGTACATGTTCCAGATCAGAGGTCTATAATTACATTTCTAATAATAAGGCAAATGTTTGTGTGATGAGCACGAATGACATGAACGAAGTGACACTTATATGAATGATTTATTGAATGATAATAAAGCAATCTGCCAACGAAATCGAAATGTTTTTACTAATGCGAAAATAGAAAAATACCTCGGTTGGGTTCGAACCTGCGTCCAACGACTTTCGGGATCAACACGGCTAGGCTAAGCTTTTAACCCAGCCATCGTATTTCCAACCAGTGGCTTCATCACTAAACATAAAGATCAATCAACTTTTTTCTGTACCTAGCTTGGTTACGGCTCTAGTTTTACTCTTTAAAATTACAATTTATACGATATAAAGGCAACACAAATATTAGGTCCTTACATATGAAATTGGCGTTTCATATGGCAGAAATGAAAACGATTTTTTTTATGAAACAATTTTTTTTATTTAGTCAAAGTATGTACCATGGCTATCTATGCACTTTTGCCATCTCGAAGGTAGTTCATTGATTTCTTTATTAAAAAAAATGTGTGAGCGAGAATCAATAAAATCTTGAAGGCCGTTTGGACATCCTCGTGAGAATTGAATTTTTTTCCTTGCATGAAGTTGTCCAAATTCCGAAAAAATGGTTATCAGTTGGAGCAAGGTCCGGGGAGTATAGTGGGTGTCGAAGACATTCCAGTCGCAGCTCCCTTAGTTTTGCGGTCGTCAAACGTGCCGTATGTGGTCGAGCGTTGTCCTGAAGCAGCAGTGGGCTAGATCGACTGACCCATTTTTCAAGTTTTTTCACTTTTCCAATTTGTTTCAAGTGAATCAAAATGGTTTTATCGCTCACACCGAAGCCTGCCGCTAACTCTGACGTGGTTTGCGATGGATCTGCTTCCACAATTGCTTTTAATTCTTCGTTGTCAACTTGTGTCTCCGGCCGTCCACGGGGCTTGTTCTGTAGGTAAAAGTTTCCAGAACGGAAACGTTGGAACCAATAACGTACCGTATTTTCTTTTGCAGTAGCTTTCCCAATGCATTGTTAATCCTACGAGCCGTATCTGCAGCACTGGTGCCGAGGTGAAACTCATATTCGGAAATATAGCGATATTCTAAGTTCTCCATATTGTGAACAGAACGATGTGAAAGAAAAACAAATGACGCAATAACAAATAAATTTCAAAATTCGAACACAGAAATACATGGTCTTAAATTTGAAATAAATTTGAATTTGGAATTCCTAGCCGAACGCCACATATTTTGAACTAAAGTTGCCAGTTCGCCAAACGCCAATTTCGTATAAGGACGTAATATTATTTTCACCTCAGTCGCTCGAAAAGTTCCATTTTCAGCGCCAAATCTTCGTGGATTTTTTTTTTTTATTCGCTAGAGTGGAAAAGTCATTTGAAGTTTGAATTTATATTTTTTTATATGTTTATTTGTTTGTTTTGTTATGAGTGTGTTTCGTAGTTTGTTAAAATTTCTTAGTTTTTCTTACATCTGAATTACTCCTCGCTGTAGTGAGGTGAATAGTGTGTTTCGCTCGGCTGCAAAATTATTTTGCTTCTCGTGCCGTGAAAGCTTCGTTACGCTTAGGAATCTATATTTGAACCACTCGCTCCGCCCGTAGTTCAACATTACATTCCTTCGCTTAATCGGCTTTCAATTCTAGCACTCGCGCCAATTAACAACTTTGCAGCCTTGCATAAAAAATAACTATTTCTAGCCAATATATGTAGGTCCAATTTTCATGGGCCCGTCTCATTAATAAGTATGATAATAGCCTAGATTATTACCATTTTGCTAAGTTACTCTGTCACTATTGTCTGGGTCATGGGACAGAGTAACAACAAGAAAAAGTTGATCCATCCATAAATATGACGAGTCTACCGCGATATTTCTTATTTACCTTTATTATCCAACGTTTAAATGTGTACAAACACAAAAGAGCGTAAAGTATTACTGGAGCTTAATTTTTTTACGCCTTAGGAAGGTGAATAACATTTCTTCACGGCAAATTGACGGTGATTGTATCATTGAAGGTGTCTTGCCGGATACGGCACACCTGACGGCGTGTGAAGGCCCTATGTTGTCACCGGACGCTATCACTGGTGCGAAAAACCATAGCAATACATTTGGTTATATATTTGTTATAGTACAGTTACCCACAACCACTAGAAGGTTCTTTAGTACAATGTTACAATTGGCCATAAATGTCGTTATTAGTCTAGCTAGATTGATAACATAACGGCTTTTGTTCTTGGTGCCGTGACCAGGGGTAATATATTCGTTTATTAAAACAAAACCAGTGTATTACAGTTACTGAATTTAAATGCATTGTTATTGAATTATCATTATTTAATTTACTTAAGTTACTTGTAGATTTAATGTCATGGGGTGACCATGGCTGAAGTACTCAATCGGCTCATTTTAAACTTCCAAATGTAATGAGCGTGTTTAGCTTTTAGATCTATTTATATTTATTTGCATATTGTTATGAGTAAATATAGAGATTACATTATCTCTTAAGACATTGCATGGTTAATTTACCACGTCATGTGACTCCATTCTTTGACAGTAACAAGACAATTCCTTATAGGCATAAATGGCCTCAGTATAGTTTTATCTTGATCGTTATATCAGCCGCTGCAATCGTTGTACGAAACCGCTGAGGGTACATCGAACAATGCTCGGCTAGCCGTGTGGGAAACGCCTCTGTCACCTTAAAATTAACATTGAATACAGCTCCTATGATTTGACCAAGTACACGTAGATTTTAATGTGTGTGTTGGTACGTGTCTTGACCCCTACAATAGTGAGATAGTGACAAGTCGCTGACAGCTTCCGCGATTCCAGTGGTAGGAAGAAAAATGCAAGTAGGAAAATGGGGCACAAAGGAAACAGAGTGATAAATTGACTATTTTCTTTATTTACACATCCTCGCCTCTATTACCTGTTTTGAGTTTTAAATTAATTTCCAAATAATTGAGTATTTGAATGTTTTTGGCACAAATTTGAAATTCTACGGGTTTACCAGTGAGCTAGTCCATGGGCGAGTCCGGCGTGCGCGTAGCCAGCGGAAGCGTAGCCAGCATGAGGGTAGCCCGCGTGCGCGGCGTAGGCGACAGGGGCGTGGGCGACGACGGGCGCGGCGTGGTACACGGGCGCGGGGTGCGACTGGTGCAGTGACTGGGAGACCACGGTCTGGCTGGCACCGTGCGCGATGGCGGGAGCGGCGTGCGCGAACACGGGCGCGGCGTGCGCGGCGTAGGCGGAGTGAGCGAGCACGGGGGCGGCGGCGTACACGCCAGCGTGGCCGGCCAGCTGCTTAGCGAGGATAGGCGCGGCACCGGCGGCAGCACCGTCCAGCTGAGCCTCGTGGGTTTTCACGGCGTCGACGGCCTGCCACGAGTGGTCTTCGGCGGCGTTTACGGCCTGTCCGTGCAGCTCGGCGGCCTGGTCGTGCAGCTCGCGGGTGGCGTCCACGGCGGCGCGCACGTGGTCGGCGGCGTCGACGTGCGCGTCAATGGCGGCGCCCTGGATGTCACCGGGGGAGATGGTGGGGACGGCGGCGTGGGCCACGGCCAGAGGCGCGGCGTGCGCGATCAGACCATGGGCGTAGGGAGCGGCATGGCCTATGAGGCCATGGCCATAGGGAGCGGCGTGGCCGATGAGGCCGTGGCCGTAAGGTGCGGCCAGCAGGCCCGAGGGCGCTGCGGCGGCGCAGGCGAGGACACAGGCGGCAATCTGTAACAAATCACCACTTATTAGCACATGCCGAACCGTTGAGGCAATCCCCGACGTCGTCACTTCACCACATCAGACACCGCATAGACAATGCGGGAGAACAAGTTCGGGCTCTACTGACCAGTACTCTCATCGTGCACTTCTGTAGACTGCGCGAAGGCTACTGAATGCTGTTTCGGCGCTGCCCGCGCTATTTATAGCGCGCCAAGCGAGAAAAGGGGCGGGAGAAATGTAGGAAGCCGTATTGGCATATGGAATCGATATTCGGTTTAGAAGGACCAAATCATGCCTTGTTTTGCGACGCATTCAGATATGCCACTTTGATTCGGTCTCCATTTATTAAAATTAGAAACAGACGTATATTGTTTAGTCTAGTATTGTTTGTTACTTTTATTAAATCAGTCTATACTGTGTTCTTAGTATTCACATAGAAGTGATGGAGAAATGGAGTAGCATCGAGTTCTATAAACATTTCGGAACTGGTGCGCCTGGCAAAATAACTCTAAACGATGTATAAAAATAATAACATCAAAAACAATTAACATCAAAAATATATGGTCAATGTCTAGTATGTCATGTCAGTTTCTTGAACGAGAGCGGATATGCATTTTGAAGATTATCTTTAAACCTTAATAAAAGCCTTCGTGGCTTTAAGTCCAGGGCGTTAAACTTGTTCCATCAAGATTGCAAGGTCCTGAGTTTGAACCCCCGTCGTCATTATGTTTTTTTTTAGCCTATGTATATTAGTTAAGTACAGATCCCGGCAAACTTCTTGAACAAAAATGGCGGATCTGCGCGTGTACATTTGTACGTTAAGCGGTTACTGCGCAGTCAAGGTTACGCTCAAGAAGTTTGCCGGCAACTATACTGAGCTAGTAAGCAACGCTCGTACGGCGATGAAGACATTATGAATAACCTACACATTGAAATGACTAAGCATGTAACCATGATCTAAGTGGATTAATTTTCCTCTTACGGTAGTCAGATAGTTGTCTCTAAGATAACCTACTGTAGATAATCTTGGACCACAGTCAAAAGCGTATCTCGAATGAGCCGTCCAAGAGCGCTGGAAAATTATTGTTAGACGGGCTTGCACCAAAATTTTAACCTAGAATTAAGACTTAACCTAGAGTTAATCTGACAGTTTTGTTATGAATCTGACAGGAGTTAGAATATAACTCGAAGTTAAATTCGTTAACTCTGGACTGCGCAGGTGGCCCTTACAACATCTTACTTTAACCCTTTGCCTGGCTTAGTACGATTCATCGACCACATAGGTGCTATTAAAATTTCAATTTTAACACGATGGTTTCAGGTTGAAACCAGATTGAATTTTCTCGAAAAGTTACTTGCCTTGAAATTAATTCCCAATCGTTAGCTATTCTGAATGTACGTTTTGTTTTTGAACTTGAATCTAGATAGTTGCGGCCTGGAAAAGGGTTAATAAGTTTAATAACAGGTCATATCTTAGCAAGGCTTTTGCGATCAAGATAGTCTTCACAATATGGTTTGTAGAAAACAGAGGAGAGCCATATTTATATAAAGCGTCCGTTAGAATGCGTTAAATTGGCGGCGCCAAAGTAGCAAGTGTGTAAAATAGATTACCATAATAATGCGGAAAATGTCCACAATGATGCAGGAAAAATCATACATCAGACGAAGAAAGAAGTATTTCGATGAAAGTATCTTCTAATTGGTTCATCATTATATCAGCCCAAGGACGGGCTTCTGGACAAAGGCCTCCCCCAAAAATCTCCACCGGTCGCGCGCCGCCCTCATCCAACGTTTCCCGTGATCTTCACCAGATCATCGGTCCATCTTGTTGGGGGCCTCGCCACGCTGCATCGTCCTGTACGCGGTCGCCACTCGAGAACCTTTCTGCCCCAGCGGCCATGGGTTCTACGAGCAAAAACCAATTTCTAATTGTTTTTTTTATTGTTATCTTTCTACTCCTAGCGCCATTTTGGATGGTATTAGAACTATTATTTACTACATTCCGCTGGACAGTTTTTCATCAGTTTTCTTATGTGAGATTGGCTTTTTTACGTTTTCTATACTCGATGCTTCACAACTGCGATAAACCTAAAATATATAAATTCCTTGTTTTTCAGATACTCGTACATAACAGCCTTATTTTCACACTTGGATAATATCAGTAGCGTGTGGTCCTGTTATAGGCACAAAGACACTGCCTGCCTGCCCTGAACGACCATGGCTCTATACAAGCCCAGAGAAACTGCCTAACCCTGAAACCCTGAACGATCATGGCTCCATACTGGATGTCCCTAAAACCAACGCCAAAATGAAGAGGGGTGATAGAACAGCTCAAAAACTATCGATTTGACCCTCATGTATGCACTAAGATTCTTAGTATTTTCCGAGATATTCTCAATTTTTCTCTGTGCACGCCACTGGAATATTTACATTCGCATTTGATTGTATTGTTGTTCGACAATCGACACTTTCTTCCCTTGTCAAATAATGTAACAAAACAAACGAGTCGCACCAAGTCCGATACCCACGCCACACTCACGGCCACGCTGACCTTTTAGACGTAACAGCGAATACCACAGCAATAGCTTTGATACGGCTAGTTGTTACACTTTATATGTGTACACAAACTGCTTGTCTAAGATGGAAAGAGGTCCAAGTGATCGAAACTTTATGGTTATTGTTGTCTTGAAATGTACGCTTTATACACCTGCGGGCCTATGATAATCGCGTTTATCACGCTATAAATGATATGATAACACGTCTGTCTCTCTCGCACTCACGCACGTGTCAGAAGGTGACGGCAGCTATGTAATTTATTTATCGCGTGACAAACGCAACCATCATAGGCCCGCTGTACTTAAAAATCTGCCACTGCTACATCTATATAACTATTACTAGTCTTTGCCAGCGGCTTCGCTCGTACAAACTCCATACAAACTTTGGACCCCCATTTTACCCCTTTAGTGGGTGAATTTTGAAAAATCCTTTCCTAGTGCACCCCGTGATCTTATAAGGAACCTACGAGCCAACCATCAGTTTGGGCTGTGCATTGATATTTCAGTCAGTCAGTTTCTTCTTTTATATATTTAGAAGAACGTAACATTGTAAAAATGAACTGTCTGTACAATGAACATTTTTTCAAAAATATGTAATACAGACTATTTAAAGGTCACTAATTGAAAAATATTATTTGTATGTTTGTATGCATCGTTGTGGCTTTATCACGTGAAACCGGCTAAACGGATTTCAACTATTTTTGGTACACGGGAAGCTGGGTATCTCCAGATGGTTATAGGATACTTTTATTGGACTACGCTGAACTAAAAAAAAGAGTTATGACTTTTTTCTCTTATGCAAACGAAGTTGTTAGAAGGTGTCCCTTCTAGTTAAATATAAATGTTAATAATCGATTAAGTATATATTCAAATTATTTGGGCAGTAAATATTATCAGGTTAGCAAACTGTCCATGGATTTAATAGGTAGGTTGAGAACCAATTATTAGTGCCGATTATATATTTTAGCCGCTTTTTTTATGGTTAAGCCATTTAAAATCCTGGGTTCTCGATCTATACATAGTAAATCTTAGTTACCTATCAAAGTTACTTTATTGAACTTAATAATTGAAATGTCGCTATTAAACCTTTGCTATGTTATGAGTTCACTTAGTCATGGCGACTTTGCACCTGATAAATGATAACAATTTTAATGTCACAGCAGTATTTTTTAGGTATGTTAAGTTTGTGTGGAATTCCATTCAAGTTACACATTGTTACTATGTCACAGGCACTCCTTTGACGCTGTAGTATACGGTTTTAAAGGATGTAATAATAATAATGTGTATTCCAAACTACAATCTAATATCCCGATTCTCTTTCCATAAAATGCAAATTGTTCCAACATCTGCTGGGACCAGCTCATGGGCGTATTCTCTCATTAATATGGTCAGGAACAAACATCTCAAAAGGGCCTCTACGTGTTGGATCCTTATCCACACGCAAGCCTCCAAAAAATCCGGGACAAACGACACCGTAACTGAACGTGAAATACAAAAATAATTTGTATGACGAGAACCTCTTGAAGGCCGAGAAGGACAAACTCAGCAAGTTCCTTGACTTCGCTCACGAGGTGGCCGCCATGTGGGATGTTGATTCGACGATTATTGTCCTGATAGTCGTTTCAGTAAACGGTCTTATAGTGAAGAGTCTTGACCAACACCTCAAGAGACTCTCGCTAAATGGCTGGATCAAGGGTCAGATACAGAAGGCAGTAATCCTGAACACGGCCCGCATTGCCACCGGTAGCTTGAGCCCTGCCCCGCTGCCGGCGGCACCCTAGGTTAGGTTTTTTTTAATGTGTTTATATTTTGTATTTGCTTTTTGCATTTTACTTTTTACATGCATATTGTATAAAAGACCTAATTTAAGACTGTAATTAAATAAAGAAAATAATGTGTGTTAATAGAATGTAATAGAATGTGATTTGTTGATTACATTGGACTACTTATTCAGATATTTTGAGACAAATAATTACTTACCTATATATAATATTGTAAAATTCAGTTCCTTATCAGGATTATGAATCCAAGAAAAAACTTAACATAGCGATCTTTCTTAACTAATATGAAAATTGGTAACAGGCATCCCTCGGTCGGTTTTTTTAATATTAGGGACAATCTTACACAAATCGACCGAGTCCCAAACTAAGCAAAGTGTACTTATGGGTACTAGGCGACGATATACGTAATAAATAGATAAATTATAGTATATAAATGAAGAATGCCTTTAGGCATTAAGTCCGCCATTTGTAACAGTTTGTATTTTGCAATAAAGTTTAAATAAATAAAATAAATACATAGAAAATATCCAAGACCCAGAAACAAACATTCGTGCTCATCACACAAACACTTGACCTGGCAGGGATTCGAACCCGGGACCGCCAGCTTCGTAGGCCGTTATGCGATTCACTGAGCCAAATGGGTCGTTTCATCATATTGCGGCTATACATCACGTTAAAACGGCTTGACGCATCTCGACCATATTACAAGCTTCTATTTAACTTTCAGTGTCCGTTTGGTCGGGTGGAGTTTTGCAAGTTAAATTTGGCCTACTTCCCGGTTTCCGATTGAGCTAAAATTTGGCATACGCATGGCGTAAGTTCGGTGACAATGCAATAGTATGATACCATCGAGCTGATCTGATGATGAAGCAGTAAGGTGGTCATACGAACTCTGTAATAAAATAATGCAATCCTACCTAGTTTGGGTTCTTTGGAATCGCCTCGGTGAGTGTTTGATGGATGCTCGAAGAAAAGTACAAGTACCAGCTTGTCACAAAAATGTATTTAAAAAAAAAACGTATTTGGCATAACGATAGCTTTTTGTCCGACTACGAAGAAGCAAAAGCAGGGTTATGGAATTTATCCCTATCCATTAGCGAAATTATGGGCACCTTAATTCAATACTGCTCAAAACAATATAAACTAATAATAGGGGCACACAAAGAATTTGTAAAAAATATTCTACAAAGTCTTCAACCAAAACAGCTTTTGTTTTGGTTTTGGCTAATAATCGATTAATTAAATAGTCAATTGCTTTATGTGTTTTAATTAAGATAAAATTCGTTTATTGTAACTACAAAAACTGAACAGAAATTCTCCGCGCAAAAGTGGCAGGGGCCGCCACATTTTGTTTTGAATAGTATACTTTTAAGTAACTATAGACCATGCATTACTAGTTCATAAATATCAACCAAGTAGTCTAAATAAGAGAGTACTGAATGGAAGTCGTTGGCGCGCCTCTCACATTCCATAGCACGGTCGTACCTCGCCAGCCTCGGCAAAAACTATGTTATTATAACTCAATTTACTTGGTCACTTGTCCTCTGAGGCGTGCGCTGGGTTTTTGATCAAGGTAGGCAGTTTTTCTGTGCCTATATGAAGCCGTGGTCGTTCAGGGCTTCAGGGTAGGCAGTTTCTCTGTGCCTGTATGGAGCCGTGGTCGTTCAGGGCTTCAGGGTAGGCAGTTTCTTTGTGGCTATATGAAGCCGTGGTCATTCAGGGCTTCAGGGTAGGCAGTTTCTCTGTACCTATATGAAGCCGTGGTCGTTCAGGGCTTCAGGGTAGGCAGTTTCTCTGTGTCTGATGGAGCCATGGTCGTAGTAGGCAGTTTTTCTGTGCTTATATAAAGCCGTGATGTTCAAGGCTTCAGGGTAGGCAGTTTCTCTGTGCCTGTATAGAGCCATGGTCGTTCAGGGTAGGCAGTGCCTTTGTTGCCTATATGGACCGCACGCCACTGCTTGTCCTTTAGGTTGGCGTCTAGCGGCGCTGGTCTACGTCCGATTCTTTCGCTCTGCCTTCGGCTTAAGTCGCTCTCCACAGTGCTTGTGCCTTGCGCACCGTGTCCACACCGTACTACAAGTGGCCGTTTGATTCGGATTACTGGTAAAGAGGCCTATAGACAGTTCTAAGTCAGGTTCTAAAAACTATTTACTTTTGTATTTTACTTAACTATTTACTTTTCTATTTTACTCTTATAAAGTTATAAAAATGAAATGTCTGTACTTTGAAGATATTTAAAAAAAAAAAAAAAGAAACGGACTATTAGAATAGAATAGAATACTTTATTGTTTAACTGTGTCAATACATGGGTTGGAAAATTATTACATTCTGGTTATTTGCAGTATTTGCAGGTCACTGAACCGATTTTTTTTTGTATGTTTGTGTATGTCGTTGTGGCTTCATCACGCCAAAACGGCTAAACAGATTTCAATAATTTTAGGTATTCGGGTAGTTGGTCATCCACAGATGGTTATAGGATACTCTGTATCCCACGGCGCTCAATAAAAAATAGGGTTATATTATTCTCCTCTTCTGACGAAGTTGGCACCATCTGCTGTGTATATTTATGTTGTACACCTACAGCCTTCTCTATTTCGTCACTATGGGACTAGACGTGGATTTAGGTCCCACCCTTACGTTGCTGATATAACACCGACTCGAACAAAGCGATTTTCTTCTACATTCCTCGTTAGGATGGCTAAAGAGTGGAACCTACTTCCAGCACACCTTTTCCCGGAACAATATATCCCGGACCTCTTTAAGACGAGAGTGAATAGGCACTATCTAGATAAGCATTCTCCATCGTCGGCTTCATCGTTGCTTACCAACAAGTGAGATTGAAGTCGTGCTTGCCTATCTAACATTGAGATTGAAGTCAGACTTGTGTTATTTATGAGTACTAGACGACGATGTATTTAACAGATATAATACTTATTTACATAGAAACATCCAAGACTCAGGAACAAATATTTATGCTCATCACGCAAATATATGCCCTTGCCGGGATTTGAAATCAGGACCGTCAGTTTCACAGGCAGCGTCACTCCCACTGAGATTAATCGGCCGTCAAATCCATCAGATCCGCCAGATCTATCATACATGTAGAATGTAGATGTTAAACTTGATCTCATTTTACTGACACTGAAATAATTTTTCACATCCACGCCACGCTCGCGTACAGCTTGACCGTTTAAATTCTTATTTGGACACGTAATAAGATCATATCTGTGCATTAGTGCATTCGTTCTGGTTTCGTTGCTCTTTTGGTGGTTATTACATGAAATAATACGTGTTAACGACTGTTGTATTTGAATGAGCTGTTTTTTGCTCTCAGATATTATATCAGACTGAGATCTGATATTTTTTATTTATAACCAGTGAATATTTTCGGAAATAATCGCTCCAAAAGAAGCATAAATTGTGTCCCTCCTCCCCCTCTATTTTCTAACCTTATGTCCAAAAAATATGAAAAAAATTACAAAGGTACACGCTTAATAAATACTTTCAAAGAATTGTTTTAACATGATCGGATATACCGTTATTGAGTTGTTGCCGAAAAATTGCTCTTCTCAACAAAAGGACGTAAGTCCGATCAAGATACGCTGTTTTGCTGGTGATTTTTTAAATATTTTAGTTGCTAGTTTGATTGGTCGCCTTCCAGTCGGTCGGTCCAGGTACTGCTGGAAAGGCATGGTGTTACGTCACTAAGCTAGTTGGCTTTAGTATGAAACGTTTTTTTGGGAAAGTCCAAAAATGTGTTTTTAACATTGTTGTATCGCAGGGAGTTTTTATGAGATTGAAGTAATTTTATCACTAATATTTTTATTATTGAGATGGCGTTACATACTACAGAAAAAAGTTGTAAATAGTCTTTTTTAGATTTCACCTACTTACATAATCGCCTCTAGTGTACAAAACGTACATTGTTTACGAAATAAATGTATCACACATGATCTTTGTTTTCACAATTACTAACCGTTTAAGTTAAGTTTGCACTTATTGTCCATCAAATCGCGTACCAATGAGGTGCAAAGTTAACAGAACCGGGGAAAACTTAACGCTTTGTCGGCGAAGCTTGACTATCGACTCTTGCGCATTGCGCAACGCGAACTTGCACTTGAGACCGTTACGCCCGCTGACATTTATGTCGCCATTATTTAATATCGTTTGTCAACTATTATACCTACTGACTAATTTTTTTGTTTGTTTGTAAACATTTTATTGTACATAAAAACAATAAAAAAGACGGCAAAGTAATAAATGTGTGCATAGGCGAACTTATGCCTTTAAGGGATAAGTTTACTCTTCCAGTTAACCTTAGAGCAGAGAGGAGAATAAACATCAACGGAGATAAAAAACTAGCAGCGGCGTGGCGTCCATATAAGCCGATTCCCACCGGGTTGCCCAAGGAAAGGCTTATAACGACCTTTTTACTTAAATATGAGTAAATGAATACGCTTCGGCTTCCCTTGTAATTTTCCCGACGCCACGCCTCTGAAAACTAACAAGTTAAGTAATATGCGTTCAAGAATCTTACAATAAGACAAATGAAACCTAAACTTGAGGAATGGCTCAGTACCTAAACTTATACTGAAACTGAGGATCTTCTCAAAGGAATCTAACATCGTACTCACACACACACTCACACACAAATACACATACTACCTTTTACACACACACGCGCCAACAATAAACCAAACTCTTTTTCCTTTTCTTTTTTCCGAATATTAAGTCACTAGTACCTAAGTAACAAGTTGTAATGTACCTATAAGGTTTTTTTTTTACACACAAAAACACCTGTTAATAATCTCGCGCCAATTGTTTGATAATTGGTCTGTATACTGGTTTCCTACGGGACAGGCTGCGCCTAGTGTAGGAATCAGGATTACTGTTGAACGGCACAGGAACACCTCTCGCAGATACAAAATTATTTCTAACTTGTATTTACGTGTACTTACTGTAAACAGAATTTGTGAAGGTAAATGAATAAATGTTTTATGTTTTTATGCACAAAGACATTAAGACTAAAGTAAAGTAGCATACACACAAACCTTAAATAATAAACACCAATATATTCGCATATATCTGTACTATTATAAAGTTGTAAAAAAGAAAAGTTTATATATTGAAGATACTTTTTAAAATAATATTGTAACGGACTATAATATTTGGAGGTCACTGAAACGAAAAACATATACTTTTAATTTTTTTGTATGTGTGTATGTGTCGTGGCTTCATTACGCCAAATTGACTGAACAGATTTCAACTATTTTTGGTACACGGCTAGCTGGGCATCCACAGATGGTTATAGGATACATTTAATCCGACTACGCTGAAGCAAAAAAGTGGGATATGATTTTTTCTTCCTCAGTGAACAGACCTATCAGAACTTAAGTCTAACGCTACTATATCATAGTAAAGAGGCTATTCTGGACCTTGCAGCAGCAATCACGTGATTATCTCGCATCGAATCTTTAATTTCGGTCTGACTGTAACCTTTAAAACCGCCCATTGTCGCTTGTGGTATGCTATTTTGGTATGATTTGTATATGTGAGGGTGAAATATGCCACCTTCTTATAGATTCTTCATCTCGTTTCATGGTCTAGGCCCTAGACTCTAGGTCTAGGAGTTTATTGTGACATATATACAAATCGAAGCGCAAAGAAAAATACGATTGCTCTCGCACGTGGTCACACTAGGACTCGAACCCGGTACCTCTCGATTACGCGTCGAGCGTGTCAATCCGTCCACCAGCGGGCACTGTGTCAATCGCCTCGAATTTATCCATCCGCTTTGACCCAAGAGTTTATTTTATTTATTATGTTTTTTTTTTGCTTTTTTGTACGTGTGTATGTGTCTTTGCGGCTTCATCACGTGAAAACGGCTGAATGGATTTCAACCATTTTTAGTAAACGGGTAGCTGGTCATCCACAGTTAGTTATAGAATACTTTTTACCCGACAACGCTGAGAAAAAAAAGTTTATGAGTTTTTCCCCCTCCGCGTACAAAGTTGCGGGCAACTTGTAGCAGGCTGAAATATTTTCATGTCGTGTTGTTTCGGAGCTGTGATCATGTAATTTATTTAGACGTGTTGGAGTTTTTGTAGCATTTGAATTACTTGTAATTTATACAAGTATTAACCTACCTACACAGCTTACTTGCAAATACCAATGAATCTGCGTAATGCGTCATATTGCGATTAACTCGATTATAGTTATTGAGTAGGGCGGGCGAGCAACTTTCCTTAAGTACAAGGTTAAATATATCTACTGAAGGGATGTGAGTTATCGATATATATGTATTGCTAACATGTCGATTATACTTCGAGCTTCCACCGAAGACGATTATAAGTTTACAAAGCAGCAGAACCCGAGATGATGCTGTCTCAGTCACACGTTTACAGCCCACTACTTAAATTTGATTTCCCACCTCACTCGCACTCCTGCCCGTGGTGGGGACACGCCATTACGCGTTTTTGTGTTGTCGAAGTCACAGGTCTGTATTAATTGATTTAATCCAACATCTTTTCTGTTCTCAACGCAAAATTGACTGGCGACCGATTTCATAATACTTATGAAGAAAGAGGAAAAAACATTCATTGCAGCGAAAAAATAGCACCATTACAAGATGATAGCTTTGAGAGATAATTCAATTCAAATTACCTTAAATCTAGATTGATATAAGGGTAAAAAACAATGGTGCTGCTTCTATCTCTTTCACACGTGCCTGGTTTTAATAGGTGTGAAACAGATAGCAGTATGATCTCGGTTGCCAGTTCGTTATGCGTTCAGTATACTTGATACCCTATTAAAAACCAACTACCATGCATAATAATGGTCGCTTGAATCTTCGGACTCCGAGGTACAGTAGTCCGAGGATTCAATTGACCATTTGCTAAAGCGACTTAACTTGGAGTAATAATTCCAACTGAAACTTTTCTCTGAAATTATTATTTTAACACTTTCTATGGTTGATGATCTTACCGTTGTGTAAAACGCAATAGGTGAGATTAGGTTTGTTTTATAAAAGCGGTTTAATAGTTTACGGTTTCGTGAAAAAAATAGGCTGGTAAACATTGATTTAAAATAACACGATTTTCACTCATTATCACAACACAAAAAACGGGGCTTAATCGCGTATAAATATGATTTATTTTAATTACCTTGCTGTGATAATTCTTCGACGTTTCGGACGTCGCGTCCAAACGTTACCTGTCTCTTCCGTAACACACTGATATTGAAATAAGTCTGTTAACTTTACGGCTGACACTGTTATAGTTATTTATTTACTTACTTTTCATATAATATATATTTAATGATGTATAAGTATCTATGTATTTTTATTGTGTCTACATGTGTCTATGTGTTTTTTGATGACCGGTTTGGCTCAGCGGGAGTAACGTTGCCCGCGAAGCTGGATTTCCTGGGTTAAAATCCCGGTAAAGGAAAATATTTGTGAGATGAGCATAAATATTTGTTCCTGAGTCTTGGATGTTATTTATGTACATAAGTAAATAATATCTATGAAATATATCGTCGTCTAGTACCTATAACACAAGTTTGATTTGTGTAAAATAGACCTGTAATATTTATTTATTTATTTTTACTTCATAGCTGTTTCTAGCCCCCAACTCAACTAATTTTTTGTCTTTTAAACACTCGGCTACCCAAAAATAGTCTGGAATAGATTGTTATTTAGTTATAAGACTGCCTGTTTGCCTCTGCTTATACGAATGTTACTGCCATGTTATTTATTTTAATTATAAAGAGTATTTATATTGTACTAGCTTCTGCCCGCGACTTCGTGCGCCTTAAATTCGTTTATCGCGGATAAGGGTATTTTTCCGGGATAAAAAGTAGCCTATGTCCTTCCCCGGGACTCAAACTATCTTCATACCAAATTTCATCCAAATCGGTTCAGCGGTTTAAGCGTGAAGAGGTAACAGACAGACAGACAGACAGACAGACAGACAGACAGACACACTTTCGCATTTATAATATTAGTATGGATGGATTAGTATGCATTGTATCTGAGTGCCAAGTTTCATCCAAATCCGTTGATGCGTTACACGTTATTGATAATTGAATGAAGTACAGTAGAACTCCAATTATCCGAACTCCGACTATCCGAATCGCCGATTATCCGAATCACAAAAAATTGACCAAAAAAAGTCTAAGTGCGCTATTATTCTTCCCCCCGCGAAGCCAGTGTTTGCGCGTTAAGTCTTGACTTGACTTGTCTTAATTTAAAACATGTGAAAATTTCATGTTTCTTTCATTTAATTCAATAAAAAAATAGTGCAATATCAAAACGTAGCTTTTATTCTCTCCAATGGCAATTTTTTTTAAAAAAATCCGATTATCCGAATATTTGATTATCCGAATGGGTCCCGGTCCCCATTAATTCGGATAATTGGAGTTCTACTGTATGTGGTTATCGACTGATAACCTATCGATACAACAACGCAACACTACAGGTCGCCGGATCCGACAAGTTTAGCCGCAACCAGACTGTCACCTTGCCCTATCCGGCCGCCATTTTAGCCGCTCGTTACGTCACACTGCACTACCGCTTACCGCAATCAGGTTATGGGAGTCTGTGATAAACGGTATGGTCCTTGTTACGCAGCAGTTGCTGTACCCGGTTATTTCCCTCCATTCCCATGTCTTCACCGAATGTGCTTGTTGGGCCATTTTCTTTTCGAGATGGACCATTTATTTCCGTACTAGCGTCCGCCCGCGACTTCGTCCGCCTTAGATTCGTTTATCACGGATAAAAGGTATTTTTCCGGGATAAAAAGTAGCTTATGTTTTTTCCCAAAACTCGAAATTTTATTTACTAACTGAAATGTGAAGCATATTACCAAGATTTCAAGTTCCTAGCGTATAAATAATATTCATGCATTTTTAGCGGGGAGCGAGGCAAACACGTATAGAAGGCATCTCAAGTGGTTAAATGTTATAAGAGTAGAACATAGAACCTCCGTTTTTGTCGCCGGTTAAAAAACTTACGAGAACATCCACATATTTTACCACTCGACTTATACCAGTTGATTGTATCGCATCATTGGATTATAGTTCCTTTGCTTTTCCGCGAAATAATGTCTTGGTTAGATGTGACAATAAATTGTGCTTACATGCGCATATTTTCACGCAGACGGAACGTGTCGGCATCCACCTAAGAAGATACCGGACCGTCAACATCTCCTGCATCTCCTGATGATGCCTCGTAGACAGGCAAAACATGTGTCGAGGATTATACTGTCTGGTGGTGTGTTTTATTTGCAGGCGTACTTTTTTGTGGTTGCATGAAAATATGCGCATGTTAGCACAATTTATTGTCACATCTAATCAAGACACTATTTCGCGAAGCAAAGGAAATATAATCTATTGTTCTAATATGGAATTCTACAAAGTAACACCTGAATCTATCAATTCATTGATCATATAGCAGTTCAACGCAAGTCAATCATTATCCTTTGTTAGCACCGCTATGATTAAATTAGCTGTTTTCGCAACGCTTTGTTCGTATACAAGAAAATAATGCAAGGCGCGGCCAGTCTAGTTATGAAGCAGCCTTGAGTAACTGGACCGTTTGTTTGAGTCAGATGGCCTATTTTAATATAAGATTTGATTTATTTACTCATTTACTCCACTCTTTAATTATGCTTCGACTAAGTTATGCTGTACCATCTGCCACACACACAAATCTTATTGACATGTTCACTTATGTATGTTGCTGTTTGTACATATGATGATTTAATTACCAGGTGTATTAAATTGGCACAGCATACACGAACATATATACGTGCTGTTTTGATCTCGACGTTCAATATGCGTACAATATATATGTATCAAATTCCTCTCTTTATTTTATTACAGTCTTAAGTTAAGCATTTTACAATATGAATATAAAAAGTAAAGTACAAAAAACAAATACAAAATATAAATACATTATACATAAATATTTACATCAGTGGGAGTAACGTTGCCTGCGAAGCTGAGGTCCTGGGTTCAAATCCCGGTAAGGGCAAATATTTGTATGATGAGCATAAATATTTGTTCCTGAGTCTCGGATGTTTTCTATGTATATAAGTAATATATATATATTAAATATATCGTCGTCTAGTACCCATTACACAAGCCTTATTGAGCTTAACATGGGACTACTACTTGTGTAAAAATTGTCCCGTAATATTTATTTATTTATTACATTTATATACAACTTCGTTCGCGGAGGGTACAAGACACAGAGTTTATTTACTTCAGCATCTTCAGGGTAGACAAGTTAAAAGTTTTATATAACCATCATTGATGAATTCATCTAAAATTATTGAAGGTTCAGCCGTTTTGTCGTTATTAATGAAGGAACAAAGACACGTTCATAATACAGTCAAGGAATTTAATTTATATATTATTTCTTTACCTTGTCACAGTTTAATCAATATGAAAGCCGATAGAGATTGCATATCAATTTCACTATTACAAAGTACGAAAAGGGTACACAAATTAAATTCCTTGACCGTACATACATGCACACAAAAAAAAAAGTTCTATTCGGTTTCCTTTACATTATCCCGTTTTTGTTTTGTTTCCGATGTCTCTTTTGGTCTATTGTATATTTTAGAGGTTCTGAAACCAGTTCAATTAGCCCGTGTCACTTTTTATTATTTACTAGCGTCTGCCCGCGACTTCGTCCGCCTTAAATTCGTATATCGCCGATAAGGGTATTTTTCCGGGATAAAAAGTAGCCTCAAACCCGGGACTCGAAGTATCTCCATACCAAGTTTAAGCGTGAAGAGGCAAAAAGGTATTAATTTTAGCGCCACCTGTATGTTTAGCAAGGTACTCGATACTCGTGGGCTCGTAACACATGTTTGAGAGAAGTTTGCACCTTCCTCAGTAGCGCGATAAGATTCAGGTGCAAACTTAACTCAATCAAATGTAGTGGATTCGCCATTTTAACATCCTGCGTGATTTGGTCATATCCCTTAGAGATTTGATCAAATCTCTGTTTTGGCTATTTCCCTGCGACATATAAATGTTCTGACACAACCGTACCTGATCTCAAAAAGGATACTGAGTCATTTTTGCAGCATTAAATATTCTGTTCTCATACTGTTACAGTAATTACTTAGTAAGGTAGACTAGAATGGGAAATGTTAACGGATGTTTATGACGGTGCCATACAGTCATACATGTCCTTGTTGTATGTGTTAAAGGAGTGACTAACCGATACTTTTCTTAGAAAAAGATATCAAACTATATCTGTCTTATCAAGATTTCGGATATCTATCTATACTATTATAAAGGTGTAAAAATAAAATGTCTGTACACTGAAGATACAATCTTTTTTTTTTATATCTTCAATGTACAGACATTTCATTTTTACAACTTTATTATTGTATAGATATTAGTAGTCGTGTCGATTTATTTATTTACTAGAAGGTGAACAAGAGACAAAGGCATAACCGCTCTTTTTTCTTCAGCGTATTCGAGTAAAAAGTATCCTATAACCATCTGTGAATACCCAGCCACCCGTGTATCAAAAACAGTTGAAATCCGTTTAGCCAATTTTGCATGTTTAAGCCCCAACCACACATACAAACCAGCTAAAAAATATTTTTAGCTTCAGTGACCTACAAATAGTCCCTTACAATAGTTTTTTTTTTTATATCTTTAATGTACAGACGTTTCATTATTACAACTTTATAATAGTATACATAGTTAGGGATAAAGGATTAGTAACTGTACTTTAACGTGCTGTTGCATCATTCGCCTTTAGCGTAAGTGAAGATACGAGATAAGATACCAGATATTAATTAAACATTGTTCGATTAAATATCAAATCTGTAGCAATATTTAGATCAAAGATAAAACTTGACGAGTGACCTTTCTTTGGTCCTAATGAAAAAAGATTTCAGAGCAGTAGTAATATGGTGGGACTTGAGCCCTTTTTGAAATAGGTTTTTGATGACCAGCAACCATATAAGGAAAGTACTAAAATGTATGTTTGATGTTTCTAATACGAGAACCACAGGGGACTATACAATAGCCGAAACGCTCTGTACCGTTTCTATTAATACAATTCCTAAGGAAAGCTCCGTGCCCCATTTTCTATTTATGCTATACTTATTATCTATGTAAAGTTATAACAGTATATATATAAAAACTTATACTCAGTTTAAGGTTCTGCATCGTCATTCGTAAACTACGCCCCAAAAGCCAAACGGGCCAATGAGCCGAATTTGTAATAAGGGACGCATTTATTGCTCGCGCGCATCGATGAAAGAGAAAGTTAATACACTACATGCTTTGTTTTTTGGCGTAAGCGCCTGTAAAAGTACAATGTATATACTGTTTTTTTTTACTTGCTTTTGACGCAGATTAAGTTATAATCTAACGGACCCACAATATACATCTCCCTGTAAAGTGTGGCTAGGTATTTGTCTGTTGCATTAATATTGCTATGCACTATAATGTCACTATCTAGACTGTGCATGGTTTTCTGTTTATTCAAAAATCTGACGTGAAAAAGTGCCCGTGAGGCCTTTAGTTGTAGAATAAAGATTTGAATTTGAATCATAATAATAAATAAACGAATAGATGGAAACTTTACATATTAGGAAACAAATTTCTTTTCATACTTTTAGCCCGGGGTGTAACATCAAATGCTTTTAATATAACAATAAATTCAACCTCACATTCCGATAAAATAATTAAATTGATCTCAATTAACTTGTCAGAGTACCGGTTGACCTCAGCTGAGTTCAAATTGCAGTCAATTGTGCGTTCGTGTCCAGCCAATCAGCCTCATACCTACCTAGTGTAATTAAAAATGTATAATAAGCCTAAAAAAGTAACATAAAACTTTCTGACGCGTGAGGTTCAAAGTAAGAAAATTTTGTTTTTATCATCCAATAAAACAAGACAATGCAGATCTATCAATGCTCTTAAAATAGTGCATAATAAACATTTGTATTAGGGGTCATCCATAAATCACGCGAGGTTTTTTAGGCCATATTTAGACCCCTTGATCTTTGGTGAGATTTTAGGCGGCCAAGACGACAAATTCCAAGTCGTTCAGAGAGCTATGGAGAGGTCTATGCTCGGAGCTTCTGAAGAACAAAATCCGGAACCAGGATGTCCGACGCAGAACCAAAGTCACCGACATAGCGCTCGGAATAAGCAAATTGCAGTGGTAGTGGGCGGGGCATATTTGTGGGAGATCCGATGGTCGATGGTGCAGAGAAGTTCTGGAGTGGAGACCTCGAACGACTCGCTCTGTGGGACGACCGCCCGCCCGATGAATCGACGACCTGAGGAGACTGGCGGAAGCGGTTGGATTCGCAGAGCTGAGGACCGGGTGTGGTGGCGTGAATTGGGGATTCAGCAGAGGGAGTCTCCAGGCTGATGATGATGACTCTAACAGTGGGCCAACGCCTTTCAACCGACAGACGCACCGACGGCATCTTGTCATATGAAAGTTCGTGTTTAATTAATAAAATAAAATTTCAAATTGGTCCACAATCGAGGAAATTATTGCCTAAAATACCGACTTGAGCACATATTATTCTTTAAATTGGTTAAATAATCTTAAAACTAGCTACTCTTGTAGCCGATATAAAGGTTAGATTACGGGTACAATCAAGGCTAATATGTAACAGTCAAGGGCTACGATAAATATCCATACAAAGTTCCAAAATATGTAAACATCAACCTTACTGCCATAATAATAAGACCTGTATACATATTTTTGAAACTTTGTGGTGTATACATATTGGTGCCCTTGACTGTGTACATGATATTTAACCGTATACTTACACTTTAAGGACGTGGAGTGCACAAATGGAGGTTTTTTTAATTCGAAATGTATACGCAGCCACGTCACGTGCAAAAGTATATTTTTAATGAAATAATGATCTTTATTCTGTAAGTAGGCCGCAAGGGCACTTTTACAAGTCTGACTCTACGGCGTTTCCCAAGAGGAGACCACTGAGGAGAAGAAAGCCGAAACAAACTCAACAGTCCAGTCATTTTTTCGAAATAACTCTTATATCTATTACAATATTTGTACTTAGCCTATATTAAATATGTGTTTTGAGTAAAAACTCAATGCGTAGTTCTTCAAGAAAACATATCAAAACTTATAAAAGTAAAAAAATATAGAATATATAACTTTGTTTCATACATACATACAATCACGCTTTTTTCCCATTACGGGGTAGGCAGAGACTACCTTCTTCCACTTGCTACGGTCCTTGCATATAACTGCCGCTTCATCAACATTCATTAATCTCTTCATTTTGTGCTGTCACAACCCTTTCGCTTTGTCTCATTCACACACAGAATATCAATATCAATATTTCTTTGTTTCATAGGTGCGATAATTACACAATTTCGCATGTAGTTTTGTATATTAATTGTTCTATTACATGGTAATAAACTGTTAAGGCCTGCTGAGCAAATTAAGTTGGTAAACAAACAAATTTTGTAATTTATATAGTAGATTAAATAGTACTCGCCACACCGACATATAGGCTGTTTTCGCTTGAATCATTAGCCTAGTTAAGTAGGAGTATGTTGTTGTATGTAATAGCATTTTTGTACTCATTTTAACGCGTGGATGACTGCCCTTTATGGCTTACGTTTAATGTAATATCCTAAACAATTTTACAGTTATTTTGTTACATTAGGCATTAAAATGTAGCTTGGAGTGTTAGTATTCTATCATACAATTACATTATTCTGGTGTCTGTATGTGGTTTTGCAACATCGTGTTTTTTTTTGTTTTCACTTATTATTGTACACAAATCAGAAGATAACTGTTTTTAACTACCGACAAAAAAGAGGGGTGTTATAAGTTTAACGTGTCTGTGGTGTATTTGTCTGTGGCATCGTAGCGCCCATACGGATGGACCGATTTGAGTGCGGTTTTTTTGTGTCATAGATAATTTTATCCCGAGTGTTCTTAGTTTTGTTTGATTAAATCGGAGCACTCGTCTCCAAGATATTCAGCTTTTATTGGAACAAGTGACCGGATCTTACCCAGTATTGAAGCTAGGAACTACAAATTTTGTTGTTATGTTCATTTTTGTGGGTTGATTTAATTTTTTTTTAATTTTGTAGTTATTTTTAGAAGGGTCGTGATTCAACGAAAAATCTAAACGCGAAATATCATGATTATTTTAAACATTGATAATAGCGCCATCTCTTGGCGGAATCATTGCGGCTCCATCACGTCAAAATCCAAGATCCAGAAACAAACACTCGTGCTCATCACACAAACACTTGCCCTGGCCGGGGTTTGAACCCGGGACCGCCAGCTTGGTAGGCCATTGTGCAACCCACCCTCTAAATTGAGAAATATTTAACTTCTACCTTTTCTAAGTATACCTCGTCATTTTTCCATACCGACATTAGTCGCCTAAATCATTAGAATAACATTTATATAAAAAAGATTTATACGAGTTTCAGTATCCAGTTTTCACAGATGGAGTCAATATTTGATTACAACTTTTCATAACTTAGCTATGGGTGTAATTTTCGAGGTTATTGGGGGAGCAGATTTCATAAATGTCATCCTATTTGGATTTCAAGATAGCGGAGTAATCTTGGCTGCTGGATGAACAATTGGAGTTACTCATCTGACACACGCTGAGAATAGGGTAGTCTCCTGCGTAAAAATATATTATTCTTATTAATCCGTCAAATAGATTATCAAAAAACATTGGACACGCATTTTTTCTTTTATCAATCAAACAAAAAAAGATAAAGATAACGCGCGTCAAAGTATGGGAGTGGGGGCGCATGACGTCACGCCGTGAGAATAACGGTCGCACGGCGTGACGTCACGGGGAACTTAAACTGGATATATCGTCATCTTTTTAGTTTTATGGTTTTAAAGGTACGGCAGCATCTAGCACAGTAAAGCTCTCCATAGGAATTGTAAGTATAGTGGTACGAGGGCTGCTATTTATATATCCGGAAACCGGGATTACAATCTTCTTAAATAGCATATTTGACCGCCATGGTAAAATTTGAACTTTTTTAAGTATATAAGGTATATTTTTTCTTCCTTATTAACGCTCGTGTTTTGTTTTTGACGGGTTTTAAATGTCATCTCGCAGCAAGAATGGAACTCACTCGTGAAAATATTCGTGCTATGATTTATTATGATTTTCGGCGTGGTTTAACGCAACAACAGTGCATAGATCAACTAACTTCAACTTTTGGTGATGAAGCCCCATCTAAAACTACTGTGTATCACTGGTTTAGTGAGTTCAATCGTGGACGTAGTATGCTTACGGACGAAGTTAAGGCAGGTCGCCCGAAATCGGTCGTTGTACAACAAAATATCGAGGCTGTGCGAAAACTTATAATGGACGACCGACATGTTACGTACCGCGAGATAGAGGCGACTCTGGGTATTTCTATGACCAGCATTAATAGCATATTACATAATTATTTGGCTGTAAAAAAAATTTGTTCGCGTTGGATACCCCACAACTTAACAAATGAGCAAAAACATGCTCGCGTCGAATGGTGCAATAAAATGTTAAAAAAATATAACCGTGGTGACTCAAAAGCCGTTTATAACATCTATACAGGTGACGAATCCTGGATCTATGCATACGATCCCGAAACGAAGCAACAATCAACGGTATGGGTGTTTCAAAATGAGCCGAACCCTACGAAAGTTACTCGTGCAAAAAGTACATTGAAACAAATGGTGGCCTGCTTCTTCGGTATTAATGGCCATGTAGCTACAGTGCCACTAGAAAACCGTAGAACGGTTAATTCAGAGTGGTACACGACCATTTGCTTACCGGAAGTATTTGAACAAATTCGTAAAACTAACCAGCGACGAAGAATCATTCTTCATCATGACAATGCCAGCTGTCATACGTCACGCGAAACAACTCTATTTTTGGAGGGTCAAAATGTGGAATTAACGGGTCATCCGCCGTACAGCCCTGACTTGGCACCCAACGATTTTTATTTATTTCCAAATATAAAGAATAAATTACGCGGTCAACGATTTTCGACCGCTGAAGATGCTGTCGACGCATTCAAACAACACGTTATGGAGGTACCTCAGGCGGAGTGGCAGAAGTGCTTTAAAAATTGGTTCACGCGAATGCAAAAGTGCATAGATCATCAAGGGGAATACTTTGAAAAACAATAAAACTATTTTCAGCCGTGTACGTTTGTTTGTTTTTTTGTTTCCGGATATATAAGTAGCAACCCTCGTAGGTGCGCTTGGGTTGAGTTTTGCGAATTTGGCGTTTGGCGTCAAGATCTTCGAGACGGGTGCGTTCAAAATTGTTAAGACCCGTATTGACAGCAGTTTCCCAGTCCGATCTCTGAACAGCAAGCTCCTCCCACGATTGACATGATATTCCTGTTGTGGCTAGATGGCGCATCAAGTATTGACCGCCGCTAGCTCTGAGTAAAAAACCGCTTTAGGTAGTCGGCATGGTTCCATACATATGGTCACATTCGCGCTCACGCACGCAAAGAACAACAGGACTGAAAGAAATCTGTCAGGGTGTCGCCGTCGACGGATACGTCTGGGAGGACATCATCATCATCATCATCATCATCAGTTTTATGGACACAAAAAAAATACGTGTCCAATATTTTCTGATAATCTAACTATCTGATGGACTAATTATACTTTTTCTACTCATTAATTATAATTTGTGAATAAGAACTCCGCAAATCATACTAAAAAGGCATACTTTTTAGATTTGACCATCACTGTATAATCTATGGTTTATATTATATGTCACTGAACTAATACCTATATTATACCGCTCCGCACAGAACTATAATGAATTTCAAATAAAGAACGCAGTGTTTTTGCCATATTGTAGTTTATGGGTTACTCGTGGAAAAATTATGGTATACAATAGTTTTATAATTAGCTTTTTAAGTCTCGTACCTTAATTAGGCCTCACAGCAAGCTTCACCGCCTACACGCGATACTCGACTGAAAAAGCATACATTATTTAACGATTGCATAAAATACTATTTTAGGACACAAGCCTATTGGTCACTTACTACATACAATGATAGAATACCAAAACAGATACCTGCTTTTGACTGCGTAATCATGTCAAGGGCATACGGTAGATCCGTCATAGTGCGAAACGGTCAATCATATGTGATTACTGCTTGTAATTACTGTAATCTGTTTGTTTGTTTCGGTTCTTGATTTTAATTTAACTATACATTGGAACCGGCATATTATTTATTTGCTTAAGGAATGCTACTTAATTCGAGTACACTCCTTATGGTCGATTATCTCCCTCTTTCCCACGCTTCAAGTCAGGTTGAACCGGTTCAACGTCCCTCCGCAGTCCTTGTATCTTGCGCACTGCGTCCCACCACAACTCTTAAGTTGTGACGGATGGCATTCCCGTTTGTTTGCGCTCCCCCCACTAAATCCGATTACTGATAAGGATGCTTAGCCAGATATAACCAGTTGGATTTAAAAAAATCGTATGAACTCCATACCAAAGCTGTAAGATTATTCTTTGTCAAATAACTCTCATTGACACTTTAAAATAATGTTGCATTCGGAGAAATTATGATTTATTTCCACTGGCATACCACCTTGATGTTGTTAAGCCAAGGGTGAACAGGCGTCTTCTGTGTAAATGTGCACCATTGTCTACAAAGAGAAAAAGTAATAACCCCTATTTTTTCGTCAGCGTAGTCGGGTAACAAGTATTCTATAACCATCTCTGGATACCCTTTTTGAAATCCTTTTAGCCGATTTGACGTGATGAACCCACGACGACACATACAAACATACAAAAAGAAAACGATTTAGTGACCTTCAAATAGTGCCATGTTACTTGGCCTGGCGTTTTTTTTTTGTGATTTAATTCAGTCCCAAACACTCCAATATATATTATGACTCAGAATATTTTAATTAATAAAACCGTATGTATTGTTACAGATCAGTCAACCCAAAGCCAGAAAAAGCGTCCCGTCGACATGACGCTAGCAGAGCCTCCTCACACCATGCAGATTGCTCAAATCCTCATATCGCTGCTCCACGCTTGGGGCCTGGATCCAGACCTGGACCGAGTCTGTGAAGCCAAGCTGGGTCTACTCAGACCTATGGTAAGTTATCATCAGATAAGCCTGAAGAAGTCTTCTGGACAAAAGTCATCTACACAAATACTGATCGTGTCTACATCCAACGGTTTCCTGGAACCTTGATCAGAGCTATCTTTAGACCTTCCGATGCTCCATCATCTGGTACGTGAACAGTCATCACCAGTGAACCTTTCTGTCACTGCGGCTATCGGTATAAAAATGACACTTTAGTGAGCTCATATCATGGGTTTGATCCTCATATCGCTGGTCCATGCTTGGGGCCTGGATCCAGACCTGGGCTGAGTCTGTGAAGCTAAGCTGGGACTACTCAGACCTAGAGTATGTGATCATCATATAAGCCCGAAGACGTCTACTTCTGGACAAAGCCATCTATACAACGACTGATTGTGCCTACACATCCAACGGTTTCCTGGAATCTTGGCCAGATTGATCTTTAGACCTTCCAACGCTCAATCATCTGGTACGTGTACAGTCATCACCACTGAACCTTTATGTCACTGCGGCTATCGGTATTGGCAGCCATAAAAACGTCACTTTAGTGAGCTCATATCATGGGTTTGCTCCTCATATCGCTGCTCCACGCTTGGGGCCTAGATCCGGACCTGGGCCGAGTCTGTGAAGCCAAGCTGGGACTACTCAGACCTATGGTATGTGATCATCAGATAAGCCTGAAGAAGTCTTCTGGACAAAAGCCATCTACACAACGACTGATTGTGCCTACATCCAACGGTTTCCTGGAACCTTGACCAGATCTATCTTTAGACCTTCCAATGCTCCATCTTCTGGTACTTGAACAGTCATCATCAGTGAACCTTTCTGTCACTGCCGTTATCGGTATTGGCAACCATAAAAACGTCACTTTAGTGAGCTCATATCATGGGTTTGATCCTCATTTCACTGGTCCACGCTTGGGGCCTGGATCCAGACCTGGACCGAGTTTGTGAAGCCTAGCTGGGACTACTCAGATCTATGGTATGTGATCATCAGATAAGCCTGAAGACTTCTTCTGGACAAAAGTCATCTACACAACGACTGATAGTTTCTACATTCAACGGTTTCCTAGAACCTTGACCAGATCCATCTTTAGAACTTCCGATGCTCCATCATCTGGTGCGCTATAAGTATTGGCAACGATAAGTACTTCGCTGTAGAGACCTCATATCATGGCTTCAATCCTCACATCATTGCTCCACGCTTGGAGCTTAAACCCAGACCTGGACCGTGTCTGCGGAGCCAAGCTTCACATTTCAGATCTATGGTAAGCCCTCATCATAAGTATATCAGCAGACATTCTTTAATTGCTAGACAAAGGTCAAAGATATATATCGTTTGTTCGTGCCTTCATCCAAACGTTTTCTGTGACCTTGATCACAGACCACCTTGTTGGGGTTTCATCCCGTCACGTCTTTACGTGATATCCACTTAAAAACCTTCCTGCTACCGTGACCATTGGTATATCGTCAGTAGTTAGTACTACAAGACTTCAGAAGCCTCGTAACATACATATAGCTTAGATCCTCTAATCGCTGCTCCACGCTTGGGGCCTGGATCCAGACCTGGACCGTATCTGCGAAGCCAAGCTTGGACTGCTCACACCTGTGGTAAGTCCTCATTATCAGCATATCAGCAGAAAGTCTTTAATTGCTGGACAGAGGCTTAAGATATCCACAACGACTGGTCGTGCCTTCATCCAAGGGTTTTCTGTGATCTTGATCAGCTTGTGAACACCTTGTTGGGGTTTGTTTATCTCCCTGCCTTGTAATAGTCTGAACTAGCGCAACCATAAACCAGGAAAAAGTAAAAAAAAAAACATGGATCACTGAGGTTCCGTGTTAAGTGAGCCATTAACAGCTTAGTTGGAGTAGAATCCTTGGGACCATGTACCACACAAACACACTACTTTATTAGATTTGTTGTAGAGGATTTGTCTACACGTTATCTTCATTTGAGTAACCTATTGACATGCTTCTTGAAGACCTCCGTTTTGGAAACTCTCATTCCACAGCTTACAAGTTCAAAAATGAGCGTATTGCTTGTTTGTTTTTGGATAACAAGCGTCAGCTCTTAACAAAACTCAAGATCGATATCTGTGGTGTGCCATGGGAGAATTATATTTCCAGCAGTGGACTGAGGAATGCTGATGATAATGTAACGTCCAAAAACTGGAGATGTACTTTATTTTATGACTTGGTTCTGCCCGCGACTTCGTCCGCTTTAAATTCGTTTATCGCGGATAAGGGTATTTTTCTGGGATAAAAAGTAGCCTATGTCCTTCCCCGGGACTCAAACTATCTCTATACCAAATTTCATCCAAATCGGTTCGGCGGTTTAATCGTGAAGAGGTAACAGACAGACAGACACATTTTCGCATTTATAATATTAGTATGGATTAGTATGCATTTGTTCGTTGTATTTCCAGGTACCAGTCTGCTTCGGCGTGGTGTCCCGTCACGGCCACATGGCGGTGCAGTTACCGACGCGGCTGGGCGCCGTGGCCGCCGCGCCCAAGGATCCTCGTCTCTTGAAGTCCGACCTGCCTCCAGAACTGCTGCGCCAGGAGGAGCTGACCAGGTCTGTTCTCACCAGGTGTTTTCCATTACGGCCATATGAAAAGCTGCAGTTGTGTTTTACCAGGAATACCTTTAAGCAAAGTTGTATATCGTTCTCCTTAACGTATCCGTCAATGGCGAAACTTGGCATCATGACCTTCACGAGCGTCGGTCATGTGCACGAATGTGACTTGCAAAACCGAATTTGCTTTTGAAGATTTTGTTGCATGGCGCACAATGCAGCTCCCCTTTGTCGTTATACGTGTAGGTATAGGAAGACTTAGGGCGGGTCTTTCTGTTTAGGCGCTTTGCATCGAGGCAAAGTTGTATTTAGATACTAACTAATCTCTCTCTCTCTCTTCATGACTATGTATCCCACATGATGTTGGGACCAGCCTTCCTTATCTTCCTCCACTTCGCCCTATCCCTGAAGTCGTCTTCGGAAACATTGCATACTCTCATGTCTGTCAGCAACACGTTTGTCCAGGTGGACTTAGTGACGACCGTAGTGTTCAACCTAATAATAAACATCAAGCGCGGGTAGATCGAAAAACTCGCGCGGCTAGAAGACGTTGATTCGCCACTCCAGTTTCTTCGAGACCATGGAAGTAACGCAACGTCCGAAACGTCGAAGAATTATCAACGAAACGTAATTAAATTACTCATATTTATACGCGACCAAGCCCTTTTTTATTGTGTTGGGATAATGTGTGAAGATCGTGTAAGTTTAAATCAATGTTAAGTTTAAATCAATTTCAGGTGGTCTTAGGTCTCCCTGTAGGTCTTTTTCCGGAGACACAAATCGAGCACAACTAATAATTGCTATTTTCCAATAGACTATTCACCTCGAAGCTACACTGGGAGCTCAGCACGACGCTGACCACCAACCACTTGCTTTCCATCGTGGCCCTCGCCAATACCCTCATGTCAATGAGTAACGCCACTTTCATTCCGGAGCAGGAATTCAACCGGAGGATGCACAGGTCAGCAGTTTGTATATATATATATATTTATAGTACCATGTATGTTTAGTATATGCATATGTATAATATGTATGTTTATTTTATTTATTTTTGTATTATGTGTAATCTTATCTCACCACCTATTTCATTTCCGCTACCCAAAGGTTGTCTGGAAGAGATCGCTCTTTAGCGATAAGACCGCCTATTGTCTACCTATTTTATATTAAGGCTCTATTGTACTGTTTCTGTTGTTGGTTGTGCGATAAGGAATTGTTGTTGTTGTTGCTGTTGTTGCTCTAATAGGCATGATGACAGGCTGTGAAAATCAAAATTATAATTAGTCCGTCAGTTAGATAACAAAAAAGTATTGGACGCGTATTTTTTTATTTTTCAATATAATAAAAAATACTAAGATGCATCGTAAAGTTCAGGAGTGTTCGTGACGTCACTCCTAGGTAAAATTTGTACCTAGGAGTGACGTCACGCGTCATTTTGACTCAATGTATCGCCTTTATTTTTTGATTACGAAAAAATACGTCCGCAATATTTCTACATGATGGACTAAGTATTAAAATTTTGTCATCATCCCTATTCCCATAGCACAGTGGTGAGTAGAAAGATACTGTGGCGTCAATAGGGTACATGCATGAATTTTTTATCGCTTTTCTTAACTAAATATCAAAATTCCGTAAAAACGATTTCAAAATGTGAAATTAAAATTTAAAACGGCCAAGAAATACGCAAGATATAGGCATTTTAAACTACTAATTAGACAGAGGTCCGACGTGCACTGTTACGTCATAGTTCACTCCGGCCATATAACTCCATATTAAATTGTGTTGTGCAAGAAAGAAATATAATGAAATCTTTGATGGCTTATATCTTGGTTATTTTTATAGTTATTCTAAAAATTATTTTTATCTACTGTTTTACACGAATGAGCTTTTAAGACGACGAATTGGAAATTTCGTGTCAGAGATCTTAACATTTCTCAATCATTTCAAAACATATTAAAGTGATATTTTATAACATGGTTCTTCATTTCATTGACTTTATTTTGATAGTTGCAGAAACACGATTCTTTAACTTTTATAACAGAGAAAACTATATCAAAGAAACCTCTTTTAAAACAGAGATTCTCATTTTCAGGCTAACCAGACCAATTTAAGCCTCAAAATTTTCTTAGCACTTTCGTTTGATAGTTGGATTTTTTTAAATTATTTGTAGTTTTTAATTGAAACGAAAAAAGGCGTTTTGTCGTTTACGATCTTATGGTATAAGCTAGCGCTGGCGCGTATTTGTATGCAATCAGTCCCCACCTCAGTGCGCTGCGGACCAATCAGAGAACGGGATGCAAACCATGTTTTTCAATTGATTGTTTAGCGATGCGTCGCCTTAATAAAACAATAATAAAAAATCATGCATATTCTCTATTCTGACATGTTCTCATTGCGCTAACGAAGTTTTCTAAGTCGGTTGGATAAATACAACTTCCGACCATATCTCGTTGGATTTCGGTCCCCAGAGTCACGCCTGTAGTGATACCTCTATTGCGCTCTATTCCTACAATACTGCGAAGCTGAGGTCCTGGGTTCAAATCCCGGTAAGGGCAAATATTTGTTTGATGAGCATAAATATTTGTTCCTGAGTCTTGGATGTTTTCTATGTATATAAGTAATATATCTATTAAATATATCGTCTAGTACCCATAACACAAGCCTTATTGAGCTTACCATGAGACAAGTTCGATTTGTGTAAAACTTGTCCTGTAATATATATACAGTAGTACCACAAATATAAGTTACATCGGCAATCTTCGGCCACGCCGACGAGTGCTAGCAAGTACCGAATGAAACCGAACGTGTGAACATTTCAATAACGACCTTGTTGCACTATTCGTACGGTACATATGCAATGACAGGTGAACTCGTGCTCTCGCTCATGGCGACTGACGCGGCAGACAAAATGGCGGGCGCCGGCGTCGCGCGCAATATTTTGGCCAATGGGCGTTGAAGATTTTACCCGCGTAAACGCGCTGCCTTATAACTGGTTAATCTGTTTTCACAAAATGCTTTCTGCGCAGGTACATCGTTGTAACTTATATTTGTGGTACTACTGTACATATATATACTAAAGGTTGTGTGCACACGCAACCGCACGGCACTGGATCGGCACCGACTCAAACTCATGCCGTCCAGTATTCTTTAGTAGCAAGTTTTCGCTACTTACAGTTAATGCCATGTTATTGGCAATTTTGGCTACGTAGCGGTAGTGTTCTCAAGTGTGATTCAATACATTTTAACTGTTAAATCTTTTGTAAATTATCAGCTTCATCCCCCTCTTTTTTTATCAAAAATATCCTATTCCGTTAACCCGGAATAGTTACCTAGAATTAGTAACCTAATCAGTCAATAATGGGGATGTTGACTGTACACAAAAAATAATAAAATTTTGATGTGGAATGGTAATTTTAAATAACAAAAATCCTAAAGAACCTTTGGGTTCGATACCTGACATGTATCATGTTTTATGAACCTTACTAAACTTGCTGGGAAAGTCAATTTTAAAAGTATGAAAATATTAATAAATAATAATACTATTGAATAACCGACCACCGGTTTGGCTCAGTGGGAGTAACGTTGCCTGCGAAGCTGAGGTCCTGGGTTCAAATCCCGGTAAGGGCAAATATTTGTTTGATGAGCATAAATATTTGTTCCTGAGTCTTGGATGTTTTCTATGTATATAAGTAATATATCTATTGAATATATCGTCGTCTAGTACCCATAACACAAGCCTTATTGAGCTTACCATGGGACTAGTTCGATTTGTGTACAATTGTCCCGTAATATTTATTTATTAAAAAAAAAAAACAAAACCCATGAAATGTATGGTGACTTTTGTTATGAAACCGTTTCGATAAACGCAAGTTTTAACATAGCTGCAGACCAAAGTTCTTAATTTCCCCATATAAAGTAGAAAGGTATGACGTCACGCCTTCCTAGGGTTTAGTATGGAGCGTTTTTGGGAAAGTCCAAAAATGTGATTCTAACGTTTTTGTATCTTGTGTAGTTTTTATGACATTGAAGTGGTTTTTTTCACCAGTATTTCTATTATTGAAAGGTCTTTTTATAAAACACCACAGAAAAAGTTGTCACCATCCCTATTTACAGGCCTTCGACTAGGAGTTCGTCATCCTGGGCGGGAGACGAGGAGCGGGCGGAGCAACTAGCCGCCCAACAGGCTCATATCAAGCAGGGCTGGTCGTTACTCGCTACTCTGCATTGTGTGCTACTGCCGGATAAGGTCGTCGCTGCTGGTGAGTGAATTGAATGGGTTATTACCAGGGAAGGAGGGAGTTGTATTTTGAGTGTATATAGTATGTATGTATGTGAGTATGATCGTGGGTATGTATGCTTGGTACAGCTATAGAGAGAAGTAAACAATATCAATATCAAATAAATTATATTTATAGGTAATAATGAAATAATGATCTTTATTCTGTAAGTAGACACTAAGCCTTGAGCATCGACGTAGGGTCGCTCGTCTGTCGGTCTTTTATAGGTTACATTTCGGTGAGTGTGCGTGGGAATTACATGATTTAATTCCACCAGCCCCTTTCCACCATCGGGACACACGACGCGTGCGTTCATTCCATCCACACGTGGTCAATATTCCGCGAATCCACACGAAGCGCTTTTGTGCAACTTTTATCATGCGTACTGCAAAGGAGTGGAACTCGTTGCCTGCGAGTGTGTTCCCCGACCATTATAATTTGGGCGTGTTCAAGACAAGAGTGAATAGGCTGTTTCTAGACGGGCATGATACATCCTCGACTGCATCGTCATTTAACAACAGGTGAGATTGCGGTCAAATGCCCATCTATTTTATAATAAAAAAAGGGCACTTTTACAAGTCTGACTACGGCGTTTCCCAAGAGGAGACCACTGAAGAGAAGAAAGCCGAAACAAACTCAACAGTCAGTCATTTTTTCGAAATAACTCTTATCTATTACAATATTTGTACTTAGCCTATCCTAAATATATGTTTTGAGTATATAAACTCAATGCGTAGTTCTTCAAGAAAACATATCAAAACTTATAAAAGTAAAAACAAAATATAGAGTATAAAAAAGCAAAATAGTGATTTTTTATTTAAAACAACTTACATACGTTTGATATGCCACCTTATAAGAACCGTGTCCCGGTAAAAGTAAATTATTTGGTTTCTATTTTGGGCCATGCATTTTTGTCTGTTAAATAGTCCTCTACCCTATAATAAGCCTTTGCCATTAGAGACTCTTTTAAGTACTTTTTGAGAGCTGGAAACGATAATTTTAAAGCATCATCTGGTAGCTTATTATAAAAATGTATACATTGGCCTATGGATGATTTGGCTACTTTACGAACGCGGAACTTTCTAATAGCGATTTTGTTTTTATTTCTACTATTAAAATTGTGGATATCTGAATTCTTAGTAAAAGACTCTAGGTTCTTAATAACATAAATAATATTCTCATAAATATATTGGGACGCTACGGTTATAATATGTTGATGTCTTTAAAAAGTTATCTTAAGGAGTCACGGGAGTTTAGGTTATATATAGAACGAATCGCTCTTTTTTGTAAAACAAATATAGTCTGTATGTCAGCTGCTTTGCCCCAAACCAGAATACCGTATGACATGATACTATGAAAATAACTATGATATAATAAGCGAGCAGTATCAACATTGGTCAATTGTCTAATTTGTCTAATAGCGTAAGCTGCTGAACTTAATTTACCTGCAAGTACTGCTAAATGGGGACTCCATTGCAATTTCTTATCCAGTGTTATACCTAAGAATAATGCCCTATCCACCATTTCTAAACATTCACCATTGAGCGATATAGTAGAATCCACTGCTCTAAAATTCGGTAAAGCAAATCTAACACATTTCGTATTAGCTTAGCATTCAATAACAGATTATTAATATTAAACCAGTCAAGTACTTTAGCTAGTACACTATTAATTTCGGCATAGTCTGTTGCTTTCCGGTCAACTTTGAAAATTAATGATGTATCATTAGCAAATAGTACTATATCACAAAGATTTTCTACTATAGATGGTAAGTCATTTATATAAACCAAAAATAGAAATGGCCCTAAGATAGAGCCCTGTGGCACTCCTAGCTTAACTGCAGCTCCACTGGATTAGGTTCCATTTACAACAACTGTTTGTGTTCTATTGCTGAGATATGAAGACATAAGGCTTAAGGCATTTATAGACAGGCCATAATGTTCTAATTTCAAAATGAGTGTTTTATTTATTTATTTTGTGTTCCATGATCAACGCAATCAAATGCCTTAGAAAGGTCACAAAAAACTCCAATTGCATCACAAGATTTCTACCAGATGTTGTAAATATGTTTAATGAGTACAGATGCTGCATCAGCCGTGGAACGTCCCCTTGTGAAACCGAACTGTTTACTACTAAGCAGTTTATTTCTATTGAAGTGTCCCAGCAGATCCATCAACATTAACTTTTCGAAAACTTTACTTAATACAGGTAGTATAAATATCGGACGGAAATTAGTCAAGTCACTCAAGTCACCTGATTTAAAAAGAGGTATGACTTTACTAAGTTTCATAAGATCTGGAACCACGCCCTCTGATATGCAATTATTATAAATCAAGGCTAGATAGGATGCAATTGAGTCTATGATATGATGAACAATTTTTACTGAAGTTCCCCATAAATCCTCTGTTTTCTTTAAATGCAGTGACTTAAATATTTTAATGACTTCTATTGACTTTACTTGCCTAAATTCAAAGCTTACATTGCATTTGCTAAAATTAACATTAAGTAACAAATGGGCTTCGGTCGCAGATGATTGAAGATATCTTGTAGTATTCATTGCAATGTTGGAAAAATAATCCTCGAATGCCGAGGCAACATCGTGGTTCGACATAATCTGACCATTTCCTGTCATAATGTTGACTTGACTATTGCGAGTTTTTGTTTTACCAGTTTCCCTATTAATAATATTCCAAACAGTTTTCACTTTATTGTCAGACATTTTGAGTTTAGAACTAATATAATTTGCCTTAGCACACTTTCTTAAACATTTTTGAATAATTCTTGACATAGTCCAGGAAATCAGTATTCTTCTTTACCTCTTTCTCTCCATATAATTCATAAAGCCTGTTTCTACTTCTATGAATGCCGACAGTAGCCCATTCACTAAACTTCGTTTTTGACCCAGAAATAGTTTTCATTTTGAAATGAGTATTAAAATTATTTATAATTATGCCAAATATTTTTTTGTAAAAACAATTTAGGTCATCATGTGAAAGGGATAACATACATAGATCATTATGAACTTCATTTTTGAATAATTCTAAACGATAACTAGTTATGGGTCTGTATGTTATAGTTTGTGGTATTTCTTGGAAAGTGTTTGGGAAAGATGCTCTCTGACCTCTATGATCTGAACTAAAGGACTTAAATATTGCCTTATCCAAGTATTTACAATCACAAAAAATATTATGTAGACAGTGCTATTCGATTCAAGTAAATTAACGTTGAAGTCTCCACATACTATAACATGTTTTTGCCTTTACAAGCTATTTTTAAGACATTTTCCATAGTGCATTCAAATGTATGGAAATCGGCAGAAGGTGGTCTGTAAATACATATAATTAAATAGGTCTCTAATTCCACACAAGCAATTTCTATAATCCGTTCTGGTGATAATCTAACAATATCTTCTCGCTCTTTGGATTTCATGGAACTTTTAACAATTATAAGAGAACCCCCATGAATGGCTAATTTTCTAGCAAAGAAACTTAGTAACTTAAAGTTAATAAAATCAAAAAGTAATTGTTCCTGGTTTAGCCAGTGTTCAGTAATACACATAACTTCAATATTATTATTATCTAAAAATAAACCTATTTCTAATTCCTTGCTGGAAAAACCCTGAATATTCTGGTGAATAATGTTAATATTCAAAGGTGTTTCCGCTGTCTTACAATTTAGTTTAAATGTGGCATGGATCTATTAACACTATGGGCATACTGGGGACTAGCTAATGTGATATGCGATAAGCCCCGTTTTTGTTGTGTTGTGATAATGACTTAGTACATCACAAGTCACAACTAAGACGAATCTAACGACAAGTCATACGTCAAAATCCATCAAACCGTTTAGGCTGCAGAGACTGCTAAAGAAATAGTCACAGACAATCATACATATCCACATACATACACCCGAAAAACAGCCCTCCTGACGCAGTAGGCATATCTTTGCAGCCTCATCACGGCAAAACGGCTGGATGGATCTGAACCAACCTTGGTTCAAGGATTGCTAAACATCCGAGGATGATTATAGGATACTTTTAACCCGACTACGCTGAACCAGAAAAGAGGGTTATCAATTATTTCTCCTCTCCGAACGAAGCTGCTAGTTAAATGAAATGTCTGTACACTGAAGATATTTTATTAGGATTTGGTGAAATAGATTAGTAGGCTGAATCGAAGACTATATTGTTTGGTTATACAACCAGTTTGTATGCATGGCTGAACAAATTTCAACTATTTTTAGTAAACGGGAAGCTGGGCATCCACAGATGGTTATAAGATATTTTTCACTTCTTCTGCTCAAAATGTCCGTCATATTAGCTTCGCGAGACTAAAATAGTACATTTAGCCCCTAAGGTTTAAAAGAAAGCCATATAATCCCATACAAATTTCTACGACACTGAAAAAAAAACTTGCGGCCAGCTACATACTCCTTACGAATAATTAAAAACAAACTAACCAACCTAATCAGATTGGCCAACCATTCTGATAGAATTGCTCAAACTGTACTTTTAGTTATTCATGAAATATACAATTTCAGTGTTGTCTTTTTTATTTTCTCGCAGTCGAAGTGAAAAGCAGAGTGTTTAACACGTGGCTAAAAGCCATTATGACACTCAGACTTATTTGTCCTCGTTCATTTCGTGAGCTCGTCCAAATAATCACTTCGTGTCGTAATGGCTTATTTTACCCCCTTTTTAAACAATCTACTATTATACCCGATCACGAGGAAGCAAAAAGGAGGGTAATGCTTTTCCTACTCCGCGAACGAAGTTGCAGCCATCTTCTAGTTTTAAATAACTATGATATTCATGTTAATATATTCGCAGGCGCGAAGAGCTTCAAGCGGCCCCAGGTTGAGATGTTGGCCCGCAGATGGCAGCACCACTGCCTGGAGGTACGCGAGGCTGCGCAAGCGCTGCTGCTCGCTGAACTTGGCAGGTAAGCTCTAATGCGGTGTTCAAACTGTGGCGCGTGACCCCCAAGAGGGGCATGATGACATCCAACGTGAGCCGCGGTAACAGTCTAATAGGGAATATGGATGCATTTTATTTTTTGCTTTATTAAAAGCTCGTTCATGTAACAAACAGTAGACAAAAATATTTTATCGAATAACTATAAAAATAACCAAGATATAAAATCCATCAAACATTTCATTCTATCTCTTTCTAGCAAAACAGAATTTAATATGGAGTTTATATGGCCGGAGTGCACTATGACGTCACAGTGCACGTCGGACCTCTCTTTCTAATTAGTAGTTTAAAATGCCTATATCTTGCGCATTTCGTGGCCGATTTAAATTTTAATTGCATATTTTGTTATCGTTTTTACGGTATTTTGATATTTATTGTATTGTATTGTATTGTTGTTTATTGCTTAGCACTACAATTACATAATAGGTAAGATACTTACTACTATATACAGTAACAGTGCAACTCTGTTCGGGTATTGCAAAATTGGTTTAAGTAATTAATCAAATAGGTAACTCATGCACATGCATTTTAAACTTCTCAATAACTCAACTAATTAACTTAGTCGCATTACAAGCAGATTGTTAACTATGTCAATACCTATATCTAAGCATACTTATTATCAACTATTTACTACAACATCATTTCATAAATTATCTATATATATATATATATATATATGTAAGTCTATGACAATTTATTATTATGAGTAATATATAACTGTAAATTAAACTATAAAGTGGGCTCTGTAATAAATTCCTGATATGAGTAATATACTTTACTTATGAGCCAATTTTTAAGTTTATTGCGGAAAATATTATATTTGTCCTCTTTTTTTATGAAGTCAGGGATTTTATTGTAGACTTTAATAGATTGGTAATAAGGTCCACTCTTATACATATTCAACTTAGGTTCCGGAAGGGCTAATTGGTTATTTCGACGAGCGCTTTTAACAAATTTATATTCCGCTAAATGTTTTTTTGCGAACAGTGCAACTTCAAATATATACATACACGGTAGGGTCAGCAACTTAAGGTTAGCAAAGTGGGGTCGGCAACTTTCCGGGTGACGTATGTTAGCTATTATGCGTATACACTTTTTTTGTGTGACAAATAAGTTGTGGGCGTCAGTGCTATTTCCCCATAAGATAATGCCATATCGCAGCCATGAATATGCATACGCATAATATGCTGAAAGTGCACATTCCACATTCGTATTTCGCTTAAGAACACTCAGCTCATATATAAAACTAGATAACTTGTTGTTTATGACTTCAATATGCTTTTTCCAATTTAGGTTTGTGTCAATTGTAAGTCCCAATAAGTTGAAAGTACTAACTTCTTTGATACCAATTTCAATAGATATATCTGTCAGATCTAAAGGTACTTTTTGCTACGGCCTGAATTGTATTAGCTTTGTTTTGTTTGTATTAAGTCCTAAACAGTGCTCGCCTAGCCAGTTGTTAAGGTCTGTGAGCGTGTCTTTTATATCGCTACTTATGTTGTAATGCTTCGGGCATCTGAATAACAGAGAGACATCGTCCGCAAATAGTGGACAATGATGTTCCGTAGTTTTTGGTAAATCATTTATATATATTACAAACAGGATACATCCGAGGACGCTCTCCTGTGGTATTGAACTATTTACTGTTAGAGGTTCTGATAAGATATTAGCGAGTTCTCCTGTTTTTTTATTATAATGTTGTATCTGAACGCTTTGTACTCTGTTTTCAAGATATGATTTTAACCAATTATGAGCTTCACCCCGTATACCTACGCCATATAATTTCCCTAATAGTATAGTGTGTGAGACTTTATCATATTTAGTTAAGAAAAGCGATAAAAAAATTCATGGCTACTATATGGCACCTATTACACTGAACTCTGAACATTATAATAATGCTTGACTAGCTAAAAACTACAATTTGTAGGTAACACAGTCGGCGTTTCTTTATTATATTTACTTAGTACTAACCAACAGGTCAACTTCTAAATACCATGCACTCAATATTTGTTATCCACGTCATACCTCTGCTCATTTTGAAAAAAAGTATTCTTTTCATGTCAGTGAAAATATTTAACCTTTTGCCAAATGACTTGAAATCCTTGGATTGTGAAGGTTTCAAAACCAAATTATTTATGTGGTGTATACAAAGAATGTTCTACTTTGTTAATGAACACTTTGGAACAAACGATGCCTAATGAGTTTTTAATCCATTTTTTTTTTTCAACATGGTTTTATCGTGACATTTAAGAATGAATTATTGTTGTAATTGTTTGTTTATAATTTTTTATATGCATGACATTGACTTATTAATTATTTATTTTTATGCTTCTCAATATTTACTTTTAGTTTGACATTGCTATATTTTGATTATGTTTTATTGAGAGTCAAAGAGTTGTACGCCAAATTCTGGCTGATTGTGATGAAATCAAATACTAACCATACCACCTAAATTACTTACATTCAAACAATAAATCATTTTGTATTTGTATTTAGGGCCGATTTCACCAGCAATCAATTTACACGAGAGGCTAACCCAGTATAAACGAAATCTAACGATTTACTCGATGTTTAACTTCATTTTCATTTTTCCACGCTAGTCTACGGATAACACTCTCTTGCATAGTTACTTAGTAACGTTGAAATAATGAATTGAATGAAATCGCAATAAAATTGTCTATGAAAGTGTCCGTTGTGCGACGAACAATTAACCATACAACTATATTGAATATTTTCGTCGCACTACGGAACATTTCACTTAAATCGTGTTTGTATAGTTAACTACGGCTATTTATTATTATTGTTGATTTGTGGGCCTTCTGTATGCCGCTTCGACCAGATTTGATCTATTGTGGCAGCCCTTTATTAGAGTTCACTACTGAGGCCCGTTGAGTCTAGGAATTCCCAAATTCTTTGGGCAGTGAAATGTTGTATCTCTTCCGGGGGCACGACATGTTGCCCTAGGTAGATACTTCTTTTCCTCATGAGTGGTCCACAGAAACAGAGCATGTGCATTGCAGTCTCCTCTGCCTCTTGGCAGATTCTGCATACTGCGTCCTGATACTAACCAACTTTTTACCCTCACCCTTTTACAATTTTAAATTCAATATCCCTGTTGAGGGTTTAATTTTAAATCAAACCTTATTGTATTTGATTCAGACTGGGGCCTAAAGGCCGTAAGGGGCTGGTGGACAGCTGGGCGCAATTCTTGCCGTTGTACACTCACACAGAGAGCATAAATCCACACGCAGCACACAAGGAGCCTGCTGAGAAGGCCGCCAAAGCAGTAAGTTTAAGTGACCGAGCGTTGGCGAAGGTCTCCGTTTTAGCTAAGGCAAAAATGCTTTCCACTGTCTGGATGTTTTTCTCTATAGGTCGTCGCATTTCTCAACTGAAGCTCGAAAAATTTTTTGAGTAGCTTCGATATCTATACACGGTGCCCGCGAGGAATGCGAAAGATTTTAACCACGCATTCCTTAGGTCATTAGGAGCAAAAAATGTCATATGACCCTCAGGCAAATCCGGCTTAGTTTTGAAGATATTATCAATTTTCATGTAAACAGTTTATTGTGATTACTAAAGTACATTAAGTTTTTTTGATCGCGACGTTGCCACATATGTGGCCAAGTTTCGCGTCGCCATTGACAGAAATCAAAGTGAAATGCTACTTCTCACTAAAATCATCCTTTTTGGAAAAATAATCGTTACCATTTCATGAAAAGGGATAATTTACATAGAGGAGCGAAATATATTCAATTTTTATGTACAAAAATCGTCTAAACTTGTTTTTTTTTTGATGAATTTCACTTGGTTCATGTTACATATTTTACTCCTAATGGCCTCAGGAATGCATTGTTGCCGCGTATTTTTAACTCCCGACAAAAAAGAGGGGTGTTATAAGTTTAACTTGTCTGTGACTCTCTGTATCTGTCTGTGGCATCGTAGAGCCCATACGGATGGTCACCGATTGGAGTGCGGTTTTTATTTGTGTCATAGATAATTTTATTCCGAGTGTAGCTTTGTTTGATGAAAATCGGAGCACTCGTCTCCAAGATATTCAGCTTTTAGTGGAACAAGTCGGGGATTTTTATTTTTTTTAATTTTCTATAGTTATTGTTAGTGTTCTCGTTGATTTCAACTTCTCTTTATTTTGTAGTAAGCTAACTATATAAGCTAAGTAAAGTATATAAACATTGCAACGGGTGCAATTTACCTTGTCATCTTGTAGCAAGAGTTCTGAATGCTCTCTAATGATTCCCTCCATTATTTGTAAAAAATCTAAGGTTCTCGGTAATCGCGACACGTCTCATAATAATTATTGCATTAATGACAATGTCATAATATTGATAGTGATGTTTTTAAGGTTTGCCCTCATCTGGCATAAACTTTTTTGTCATGATCATCATTTGGCATAATGCAATTTTTTCAGGATTGTTATAAACCAAACCTAACCTAACCTAATGCATTTAACAGGATGATTCCTTAAAAAGTCCTGAAAAGTATACGTACAGATTCAGAAAGAAATGCATTATGCCAAATGATGATTATGATTTAAAAAAAAATGTCACATGAGGATAACCGGTTTTTTATAAAGCGATTAAACCTACTTCATCAGAGGTATGTTAAAAAAACCATGTAGGTATAGGTAAAAAACTTAAGTAAAGCCCCTCTTTTATGAAGTAATGTACAAAATTTATATGGAACTTGTGTCATTTTTCTAATATGAAACGTCAAATTGCCTATACAGATACGCTACTACTACATACAACAGGTGACTTACTTAAGTTTTTCACCTATAGCCTATTATTATGTATTCATTTGGTATTTTATCTTACCTGAAAAGACACGAAAAACGTGTCTCATCAGTAGTGCTACTTAATTGCCACAAGTCACCGATATTAAACTGTTAAGAAGCACTGGTTGAAGCTATAGTCTTCAGGCATTGTGGCATAGGCAGCGATTGAATACCGGTATTCTTTCCATACAAAATAACCGTAATTCAATTTTAGTATCTCGCTAATTGTTAGGCCTTTTTTGTATTTTAATGACAGATAATACAACGTTAATAATGATTACTTAAATACTATTTGCCAAAAATGTTAAAATATCGAGAGTTTGGTAAGATATTTCATGTTAAAGTCATAGCGGTAACGGTTCCTGGGTATAGGTGACGTGAAGTGCTGCCCAGTCTAGCTGAACTTTACTATTGGCTCCTTCTCAAAGTTTAGTAGTCGTAAGTAAAGTATATTGAATAAATGGTCGCTGGCAGTGTTTCTTGACCGATGCGACCTTCAAGCCTGCAAGAAAAGAGCGTACTCGTACCTGTACCTGAAAGGCCGGCAACGCGCTTGTGACTCTGGTGTTACAGGTGTCTATTGGCGACGGTGATCGCTTACCATCAGGCGATCCTTTTGTATAATTAGTAGTTATTGATATTTTCTTACTCTTTCCCACCAGGAGGAAGAATTCGAGGAGGAAGAGGAAGAGATAGTCCGCAAGCCCTCTTCACTGGCTGAGCTGAAACGCAAGCAGACGACGGCGGTGGTCCTGCTTGGTGTTATAGGAGCTGAGTTTGGGCAAGATATCACAAGCGAAGGTAATATTGTTGTACAGTCGGCATCAAATAGTCTGTAGCATCTAAAGCGCCAAATATATTGCAACACATCTTTATTCTTCATCATCATCATCATTTCAGCCATTTCGTCCACTGCTGGACACAGGCCTCTTCAATAGATTTCCACCGGCCGGGCCGGATAGACGCCCGCATCCAGCGAGTCCCCGCAACCCTAACCAGGTCGTCCGACCACCTTGCGGGTGCCCTTGTCGGTACGCGGTGTTCACTCGAGAACCTTTCTGCCCCAACGACCATCGGTTCTTCGAACTATGCGCCCTGCCCATTGCCACTTCAGTTTGTTTACCCTGTTTGATATGTCGTTGACCTTGGTTCGTCTACGAATCTCATTCTGATTCGATCTCGTAGAGAGATTCCGAGCATAGCCCTTTCCATAGCTTATTTGTCATAAATATAATTCATATCTTTATTCTTATTGACTGAATTTTAGCGAAGGTCTCCGTTTCAGCGTGAGCAAAAATACTTTCGTATGTCTCTATATGTCACATTTCTTAACTGATTCTCGTGAAATTTTGTGAGCAGGTTCGATAACCATCAGATACTCTGAAATTCGATATCCGAAGTTCGTATCGCGCCATCTCGCTTACTCGAATACAGTTTAATATGAGAGCGAGATGGATGACGCGATACGTACTTCGAATATCGAATTTCAGAGTATCTGATGGTTATCCGGCCTGTAATAATTATATAGTTCTTTATTGTCGATGCCATTTTTGTTTTTTTTTTTCGTAAATAGCTGAGATATGGGGTTGGAAAAACTTGTCAGTCCTACAGGTCACAGAGCCACGAGTAGGCAAAAGAAGATAAATATGTGATGATATATTTAACGCTTTGGATGCTACAGTCTATTTGATGCTAACTGTACAGTGTACAGAATAAGTTTTACTGTAAATTTGTATGTACTGAGAGTATAAAAGTACAACTATATTGGTGAACGGATATATGTTGTACTTTTAATACCAAACCCGCTTTTAGAGTTTATTTTGAAATAGCACTAATCTTGAGAATAACTGTACTATGTTTGTTTAGGTACTTATAAAACAACTTGGTGATTCCGTATGTACTTTAGTAATCTATTCAGTACTTGAAAGTATCTTAAGAAACTTTACGAAATGTATAATTTGTAGTACATTGGATAATGGAATGAAAGGCCGCAAGGGCACTTTTACAAGTCTGACTCTACGGCATTTCTCAAGAGGATACAACTGTTGAGAAAAAAGCCGTAATAAACTCAACAGCCAGTATTTTTTTCTAAATACTTAACTCTTATCTATTACAATATTTGTACTTAGCCTATCCTAAATGTTTGTTTTTAAATATAAAATCAATTCGTAGTTCAAGTAAACCAAGAAAACATATCAAAACTTATAAAAGTAAAAAAAATTTTAAAACAACTTACATACGTTTGTGATATGCCTTCTTATAAGAACCGTCTCCCGGTAAAAGGAAATTATTTGGTTTCGCTTTCGGCCATACATTTTTGTCTGTTACATAGTCCTCTACCTTATAATATGCCTTTGCCATTAGATACTTTTTTAGTACTTTTTAAGAGCTGGAAAAGGTAGTTTTAAAGCATCATCCGGTAACTTATTATAAAAATTATATACTTTACGAACGCGGAATTTTCTAATGGATGGAATGGACCTTTTCATTTCAATCTTTCGTAATTGTGATATTTGGCTTCGTACACAGCCGAAATAAACATAGTATAGATAAATTAACAGCATTATGTATGTGTTGTTTTGTTGTTATTATTATTATTATAATTACCATTTAAAATATCCTTGCGTATTTTTTGCTCGTGTCTTCGTTTATTTTTCTTTATTTTGTGTCCACTGCTGGGCAAAAGCCTTTGTTTGCATTGTGCTTGTTTATTTTTATTAATTGGCTATCAATTTGGATATTTAGGAGCAGCAGGCAACAAGCGGCGTAAAGAAGGCGATAGCAGAAAAAGCTCAGTCGTCGAAGGTAAAGTTTGAACAAAATTTTGCTTTTGCGCACTCCAGCACCTCCACCATGTCGCTAACCTTGAACAATGTCAATATACCATAACCTAGCCATCTACAGATGTAGTGTATAATTGTTTTCTATCGTAATTTCACGAAAACGTACGAACGTGTCTTGCTATTTCAGTCAGTCACAGTACAAAAAGTACTGAGGTTGAATGAAGTAGCATGATAAATACGAACGTTTCCGAGAAAATACGAAGGCACTACATCTGTACTTAGCCTATGAGTGTTATCTAAAAATGAATTCTCCAGCTGACGACACTGTGGCGTCATGCGTCATGTATATATGATACTATAATATTCCCGGAATTTCGTAGGCGGGGAAAAAAAAGTCATAACCCTCTTTTTTAGTCAGCGTTGTCGGGTCAACAGTATCCTATACCCATCCTCGGATGTTTAGCTATCCTTGTAACACAATTGGCTAAGATGTTTTTTCTTGGATTCATGACCAGGCATCGGAAATTCGGATACGGAACTAGCATAATCCTGGAAAAAATTAAGCAAGTATGGAGTCGGCTTTTAAAAATAATATTAAATTTTTTCAATACCCGGGATCCCGGGATTACACAAAACGTCATGAAAAGGTTATTAATTACTTTTTAAATTATTTGTTATGACGTCTATTAGTTAAATGAAACACATGTGAATGAAATACAATTTTGTAAACAGGAACTACTAAAATAGTTTTTTAATACCTTGATTCGTATGTACCTATTGATGTTATACTAATATTCAGCTTTTTCCCTTCACCCCTCATTCGCCATCTCATTCACTAAATCCCGGGAATTTTGTTAGTAAAATTAAATAGTTTCCGTCTCCATGCTAGTCAACATCTACGCGGTGTAGGTACTGAGGCCGAAGTTTAGGTATAAAAGCATCCGAATTTCCGATGCCTATTCATGTCCCCTGTAAGGCATCTAGAATTTATTAGAAACAAAGAAAGAAGGCATATTTATTAAATACCAGCATAAACAGTATTTTTACTATAGTATAGAAGTGTCAAAATTCAATCACAACCGAATTTTAACAATTCTTGATTGGTTATTGATTTAACAGGTCTAATCTGTTGAGGTCCAGAGTTGAATTCTTATCAACTTTTTTCACAAAATTGTGTTAGGCTGTTCCATTTCGATATCGCAAATAAAAAATGTATTAAAAGTTGTAAAACTAAAACGCCCTCTGGCACTAATTGGTTCTCTCGTGACTTTATAGTTCCTAAAATATTACTAATTTGACTCCTTCTGTATATTATTTGAAATTTATGGTGTGGGGTATCAACATAAAAGATATTATTGCGCCACCTACCAAAATTATAATACTATACATACCTAGAAACGAACAATTTATCCATTTACCCTCATCTGGTATAAACTGTTTTGTCATAATCATCATTTCGCATAATTCATCATTTGGCATAATGCATTTTTTTCTGAAACTAGTTTTCTTTTTTTTTAAGTCATCATCATGTAAAATGCATTAGGTTAGGTGAGATTTGTTTTACGAGTATAACAATCCTGAAAAGTTTAAGTGAACAGAGAAAAATGCATTATGCCGAATGATAAATAATGCCAAATGATGATTATGACTAAAAAAGTTTATGCCCGATTAGGGTAAACCCAAGTTATCATTGATAAGGTTGTATACATAACACAATGCAGCACAATGCATATTGCATACGCTTACTCGTAACTTAGAGAAAAAGTAATGACACAAATTCTAAAAAATATAAGTTGTTAAGAACGGACTGGTACGCTTCTTGCAGCGATTTTGTCATTTTTGAACCGCTCGTAATGGTTATCAAAAATTGTTGCCCTTTGCGTTGCGTTCGCGTTACCTTTGATTATTTTATTTACGTTTAAAGAAAGGGAAAAATATATGGCAACTATACACTTAAACGCACTATTTAGATTATTGTAAGTACACAACCTTTGCGCTTTGCTAGAAATTTCCTGCCTCGCACGACTGAACTGGGAAATAAATTGCCGCTAGCGACCTTGAAGCCTTTAAGAAAAAGCGTACTCTGAAAGGCCGGCAACGCGCTTGTGACTCCTCTGGTTTTGCAGGTGTCTATGGGCGACGGTGATCGCTTACCATCAGGCGATCCGTCTAATCGTTTGCCCCCTATAACATAAAAAAACACCGTCCGTACACTTGTGACTTCAGTGACGTCATGTCGCTCGAAATGTATTAGGCGTTTTAACGCCCAGCCGCTATGCCTGACGTTGAATATCGATTTTACCGTTTTTAGTGTTTAATTTTCAAATATACTTTTACGTCACACCTGGCCATAATGCGAGGTTTACCGCATGGTACGCGTACGGTTAAACTCGCATTAGGGCCTCTATCGCATATTTACAACCCTGGCCTGCGGCTCGGGTCACAAATACCTGCGATTTCGGGTTTTCTTTATTAAACAGCCCTTGGTAAGTAATGTACTATTGTTAGTCATAAGAAAACGGATTGACTGATATCGTTGGAAAGAATATACCATCTTCTCTATGGTTGATATATTTTTACTCAGGCTTCACGCTATCGGCGTCCAACAACCTGGCGCGACTGACGGCGCTGGCGCTGACGCACCTGCTGCTGTCGCCGGCGTGCGCGCGGCTGCCGGCGCACACGCCGCTGCGCCGCGCCGCCGTCGACCTGCTCGGCCGCGGCTTCACCGTCTGGGAGCCCTATCTGGACGTGAGCCACGTGCTGCTGGGTGAGTAGGGATTTCAACTAGTCATAGGTGTCGTTTTCGAGGTTTTTAAGGGTCAATTTTTGCTCTCATTTTTGCGGATTCTAGATGTTCGCCATCTTGAAATACAATTTGTACACCTGAAAACATAGAAAGCGTTACGAGTATTTATGAAGAATTTTCGTAGATTTTGGTTTAGTTTTCGACATAGCTTTCGTTTTATGTGTTTTCGAGTACGCAGATTCCGAAAATAGTGTTTTTAGTTAAAGATGTTTGAAGTTTTCGACGGAGCTGACAAATTCCACCGACAAATTTTTAACAATTTTTATAAATAAATCTAGTTCTTGTACTAGCAAAACTATATATCTATCTTGCAATCTAGATAACCTTTGAGATGTACGGACTAGATTAAATCTGCCGGAGAATTTCGCTTGCATGAAGACATGATGAACGCAGCGTTAAGAGATAAATGGTGACGTGTCACAAATCCTGGTACCCACTCGAAGCTTTAGCGACGAACATTACCACTCTGTCAAAAGTGAAACCGACAAAGAAGTATAACCAATGCCATTTATTTCCAGGTCTGCTGGAGATGTGCTCGGATGCTGATAAGCTGGTTCCGTCCATGAGTTATGGGCTGCCGCTGACGGCACAGGCTGATTCGTGCCGTACTGCGCGCCATGCCCTTACCCTCATTGCTACCGCTCGGTAAGTGCAAGAAGCTACAATAAGTTAAGTGCAGTTGGGACCTTCAGGGTCCCTCCAATGACTACATGTTATTTAATATTGTAACTGATGCCCTTCAAACATATGTGCGATACGAGGGTTTACCCTGTTCTGGCATAAACTTTTTTGTCATAATCATCATTTGGCATAATGCATTTTTTCTGAACACGAAACTTTTCAGGATTGTTATAAAACAAACCTTACCTAATCTAATGCATTAAACAGGATATGATGCCTTTAAAAGTCCTGAAAATTCTACAGTTTTCTGAATTATGCCAAATGATGATTATGACAAAAAGTTTATGCCAGATAAGGGGAAACTGCGATACGAGATTTCGTTCCGCGAAGCTTGACGCGCAGATTCCTTAGCTTGTTTATACAATTTCTCCGTTTCACCATGGAGTAGATTTTCGAAATTCCTTTCAAGTTAATTTTCAATGATATAATCTGTCTTCCAATTAAATGTCAATAAACGAAAAGTTTTTACATATTGCGTAAAGTACTGTTTTAATCCTGGTCACGGCACCAAATTGTAACACTCCGCTACCCAAAGGATATCTGGAAGAGATCGCAATTTAGTAAGCTTAGGCAGCACCTACATCTAATTGTAACTCTCATTTTTCTGTATTTCTGTATATTTGAAGTGTGCGATAAAGAATATCTGTATTGTATATGAACTTACGAAAATTTTAAGCTATCTAATTCTTGGCTACATCTAAACCCATTACAAGACGAAAAATGTTTATAGAATGTCCATTTTACAGGCCTGCGGCATTTATAACAACGATGGCGCGTGAGGTGGCCCGCTGCGCCGCCGCCCAGCAAAGCGGGCAGCCTTCGCCCGCCTACCACGCGCTACAGAAAGGCCGTGCTGAGGTCCTCAGGGGCATAGAGTTGCTGATTGACAGGATGCACAACGAAGTCGCCGAACTCCTGGTCGAGGTCAGTATCCATATATCCAGTCTCCCTAAAGGCCACTTGCGCAGTCCAGAGTTGACGAATTTAAATCCGAATAAGATTTTAACTCCTGTCAGATTTACTCTAGGTTAAGTCTTAACTTTTTAACGAACCAGAACCTTGACGAAGAACCTTGGGTTGTGACAGCACAAATGTAGAGATTAATGAATGTTTATGAAGCGGCAGTTGTATGCAAGGACCGTAGCAAGTGGAAGGAAGTAGTCTCTGCCTACTCCGTAATGGGAAAAAGGCGTGATTGTATGTATGTATGTATGTAAGTCTTAACTCTAGGTTAAAATTTTTGGTGCAAGTCCGCCTGAGGCGCATTAGAAAAATGAAGCAACTGGTTGAAAAATTCGATGCATGAGCTCTGGGCTTCGGTGGGCTAGTTTAGTAGGTCGCCTGTGTTGGCCCTAAAAGCCGTTGGAGACGTGAGTTCCAAACCCGCTTGAAGCATATTTTCTTACTACGACTAGCGATCAAGGAAACCCGACCTCGCGGAGATGGGATAAAGGAAAAACGAAGAGGAGGTGGCATTCAAGACACGCATACATACGTTCATTTACCACCACCTACATACGAACAGGTTCAACCGCCTCAACCATCTCCAGTACAATATCACTCCTCATTTGGAATGTTTACAGGTGATGGATATAATACTGCACTGCGTAGACCAGTCGCATCTGAAGAGCAAGGGTTTGAACGAAGTATTCCCCGCCATCTGCCGGTACAACCAGGTGTCGCACTGTCCCGCTACAAGGAGGATTGCCGGTAAGTATAGTAGATTATTAACCAAGGGTTGAAAGTAAGCCAATTGACCCGACATATTTCTGGAGCCCAAACGAAGTGAAATGGGTAATTTCACCCGAGTTAAACACTCTACTTTTCATTTCAACTGCGAAGAAAATAAAATACTTCACGCACATTTTAGAGACCAACTGAAACAAGATTTTAATATCAACCCATAGATCGTAATTAACACGTCATTTTATGTATAATTGAGTTTAGATATATATATATATATAAAGCTTTTATTTTAATCGATTATCTTTGACTGTGGCTAATCTTAACAAAAAAAAATACTTTCCACCCGGATGGAAAAACTATTTTCCACCCGGCTATCTCTCCATGAAAATTAAGCTTTCCGAACAGGAGAGATGAAAATACTATTTCGTATTTACCATATTGTAGAAAGCAGAACACACACTACTTTGTACACATTGAAAAAGACATACTTATATATGTATGTCTACTATGTATGTATGTCTTTCTTTGTCACGCACTGCCAAAATGTGCACGGCTTATAGGCTTATATTGGGCTGTTGCTTTACTTGTCACAAGCTTTAATTACCTTGAAATGTAAGTATGCATGTATGCGACAATGCAATGTTATGATACAATCGAGCTGATCTGATAATGGTGGTTGGTGGTGGTTTACTCTTTAGACTCATCTTGGTGAGTAGTCAATGGATGTTCAAAGCAAAATACAGTCGGGAATAAAAACTTGTCGCAAAAATGAAAATTTCGAAAAAATCATAATCAGAGTACTAAAGATTATAAATTCAAATTCTAAATTGTTTATTTGCCGGAATACAGTTTTATATATGGTCTTAAGGTATACTAAATGTCCTCGTATACAACTTGCAAGCATGAATACAAATATTTTGTTTAAATAGGCTAAGAAAAAAAAAATGGTATTATTAATTAATTATTATAATAATTGCACATGTCAAACATTTTTATAATTTAAATAATCCTTGACACTGTAAAAGCACTTTTCCAGTAACCATTTCGTCAATTCTCGCTTGAGTATTGGTCCCGATAATAATCGTAATTCATGTGATAAATTATTATAACTGGTTACACTCATATTAACAATATTTCTTTTGTACATTATATTATAATGTTTTAACATTACCTGTCTCTCCCTTAACACACTGCTATTGAAATCACTTTCTCAACTTTGCGGCTGACACTGTTATGGTTATTTATTTATTCACTTTGCATATGTTATATTTATTATGTATAAGTATTTATGTATGTTTATTTACAAAATCTTATGTGTGTATGTTTATTGCGTTTACATGTGTCTATATGAGTTTTTTGTTTCGCTTCATAACTGTTTCTCGCAACCTACTCAACTAAAATTGTTGTCTTTTAAACACTCAGCTACCGAAAGGTTGTCTGGAAGAGATCGCTATTTAGCGATAAGACCGCCTGTTGTTTACCTCTGCTAATTCGAATGTTACTGTCATGTTCTGTATTTCTGTGTATCTGAGATGTGCAATAAAGAGAGTATTTGTATTTGTATATTTGTAATGTTTTCCAGTTGGCAGCCACACCGGCCAGCTGGCGATGTACGAGCTACGTGCAGGCCGCTGCCAGTCGCTGGCCGCGCACAGCGGGCCCGTCACCGCCTGCGCCTTCAGCCCCGACGGCCGCTACCTGGTCTCCTACGCCACCGCCGACAACCGCCTCTCCTTCTGGCAGAGCACCGCCGGTGAGTACCCACTGCAACAACGTGTTTCTCAAGTCCTAACAAGTCTTATTCAGAGTCCTACGCCATTGACGGCACCAGTTCTGACAGATTACTGCTGGAGAGAACTTTTTTGTGTATGTTTATTGCGTTTACATGTGTATATGCGTTTGTTTTTGCTTCACAGCTGTTTCTTGCCACCTACTCAACTAAAACTGTTGTCTTTTAAACACTCCGCTACCCAAAGGTTGTCTGGAAGAGATCGCTATTTAGCGATAAAAGTGCCTGTTGTTTATTTTATTTATTCGTTACTCTATTTATCTCTGCTTATTCGAATGTTACTGTCATGTTTTGTATTTCTGTAAATTTGAGATGTGCAATAAAGTGTATTTTGTATTGTATTGTCGCTGCCAATCCCTCGCAAGCCCATCACAAGCTTGTGCATTCAGCCAAGATGTTCGGCTATTTATTGTGCAATACCACCGCTAACAATTGGCTTTCATTCTAGCAGGACACTGTGATGAGTCACAGTGTCGGGTTTACAAAAAACACGGGTGGAAAGCACTCCTAGATAAATGCAGAAATGTGTTTTTAGCATTTGCCTAAGAGTGACATTGAATCACATAATCTACGTACTGCCCCGGGAAAACTCCGTTTACCAAAATTGCCGTGTAGTTAAAGCGGTCGGCAAATGTTTGTACAATATTAAACCACATAGGTACGTGTGTAGAAATGACTATTATGTTGCAGGCATGTTCGGTCTCGGCGCGGCTCAGACCCGCTGCGTGAAGTGCTACAGCACGGCGCCGATGGCGGACGTGGCGCGCCTCAACCCGGCCCGCCTCGCGCGCCTCGTGTGGACCAACTCGCGCACCGTCACGCTCATGCTCGCCGATGGCTCCGAGACTCGCTTCAATGTCTAGACACACTCTGTAGCCCTTTACACTAGGTCCATCTAGCAGAAAAATATAGAAAATTTGATTAAAACCCACTACAGACCTTACAGGCCTTCAATGTCTAGACACAAGAATTAATTATAGGAAGAAGACTTATTACCGTATTAGGTATTAAGTCTTCTTCCTATAGTGTCGTCGTCTAAGCCTACTGATATATTTACCGAGTTCATGTTAATATACGACAATATTCATCTTGGTCACGGCACCAACCTGTAACTGCTATATGTCTATTGCCTAGATCTGTGTGAATCTTTAAAATAAATCGCTATGTTGACTTCTCTTTATTGAAACAACTGAGGGAATGCTACAAAAAAACCACTACGATGCTAGTGCCATAAAGGCATATGCTAAGCCCGACCCGCCTCGCGTACCTCGTGTGGACCAACTAGCACACCGTCACTTTCATGTTCATTGACAGCTCTGAGACGCGTCTCAATGTCAGACAAACTGTAGTGTTTTTACACAAGGTCCATCAAGCAGAAAAATATAGAAAACCAAGGCAATTTACGCTACAGACGCTCTTCAATGTGCAGAAATACTGTTTGTATTCCAATAATGCGAGGTTGCTTTGAGGTTGCAGCTGCGGGAAAAGAGTTCAAATTTTACCATATTTATCTCGAAACCTAGAATAGAAAGTGACGAAATAAGTTTGATAATATTGTTTAATACAGTAATACACGTACCATTAAGATATAACCATTAGTACTGAGTTTTCTTATTTGAAAAACGTCGTCACGAAAAGCAGAAAAAGTACAGAATTAAAATTTGCACACTACAATCATCTATTGACATTGACTAAATCTGTGCGAATCTTTAGGATACATAGTTGGAATTACTGTGTCGAAACGACTAATCGATCGTTACTATGCTCGTATAAATTCGTATACTACAATATTGATCCTTAACACGGCACCAACTAACTGTAACTACTACTTATTGACCTATGTGAATACTTAAGAAACGTCGGTATGATTAACTTATCTTTGTTGAGACGACTATTTCGTCAGTCGCAAGGTTTAGAAAACAGAAAAGAATATAGAAACACATGATGGCTAGACAATCTGTGTTTGTTTCATTGCTCTTAATTACAGCTTACAATAGAAATCATTATAATATCTTGGCTAGCTGAAAAGAAAAGCAAGTTAATTAAGTGGCGACTTAAAAACATTTAAATCCAGCGCTTTTTGCTTTAAATTGCTTTGCTTTACTTCTCATAATTAAAAATCAGCTATTGGGTTGTGCCACTATTTCCTCTGTAGGTCTCTTTATGTAATTGTTCTTCAAGTATACATATTGATTTTACCGTCGAAAATGTGAAAATGTTGTGTAAATAACGTAAACAATGTATTATTAAAGTTACTGTTACATTAATTATCGATATTGCAAGAATTTGGGTTGGATTATAATTAAAAACTCATGTGAAAAATCCGAATTGTTATCATCGACAAATTCAGCATTGTTTTTTTTTTCATTGTTGTTTTGTTTTGTTAGTTTACGAGTATTATAATGTCACCCTTCTATAGGTTTTTAACTATATTAACCGCTTTAAACTTTCAACTTTGCGCCGTGCCTGACAATAGTAAAATGTTATCGATTTTCTTCTTTTTAGATTTGTTTGTTGTTAATTATTTAGCACAATAGTGAATTTAATCAACCTGATAGTGTAGTGGGAACTTTTATTGTTTCGGAAATATAATAAGATTTAAACAAAACAACTACAAGACAAACTTTGTTACGCTCACAAAACCTATAACATCGACATACGTAATGTTTGGAGTAATCATTTACTTCTTCTTGAGTAATTGTAAATTTTCAGTGTTTGTGGGTTATGTTATTCTTTATTTAATGTATGTAAAACATTAACAATAAATATTTATTGTATAACAAAATGTAACTTTCATGTGATGTTATCGTAAGAAATTAACCTAGATGTAATAATTATTATCCTTCAATACTAATGAGCAATTACTTAAAACCTTTATAGTCGTAGGAATCTAACCAAGTATTGTATTAATATATAAATTGTATTCTAATTTAAATTATATTTAATCCAAATCAAAGGAAACTCAATGACTGGTGCGGTTTTTTGTTTATTATTTTTATCTCGTTTACAAGATTATTTAATTAACAAGCTTTCAAATCCTACTTGGCTATACTTGGTTGAGTACATACATATGCATCAGCGTCTAAAGTCTCTTCTGATTTGGATGGAAGCACATTTAGAGTAATCCTGTGAACGTCTTGCGAAAATTGTCGCATGCCTAACAACACAACTCAAAACATTTTCATTTTGTCAAATAGGGACTTGAACCATATATAAATCCTTGAATCGCCATTCCAATGGCAGACTCCTAAATTCAAAAAACAAATCGTATCTCTTTCGCTCTTTTAAAACAAAAGTTGGACGAGAGGGACACCTTGAAATGTCGTATCAGCCGCCTGTTAAAGTGTTAATGTGATATTTTGAACTGTTCTATTTGTCCTTGTTGGCATTTATGTTATTTAAATTGTGTTAATTGATGTTTAAATGTTATAAATTATAATTAAATAAATCATTACTATTTAAATGTCTTTTAACTTTTGACAAGTTCTTTCCTGTAGTTAGATTAAGATTTATAAATTCTAGAATCTTTCTCTTTTATCGACATATTATATTGTACCAAGCCAGGTAGCCGCATGATGATGAAAAATAGCACTCAAATTTCGTAACTCACAAATTGCAGATCTTCAGAGTGCTCTCAGTGATATAGGTAATTATTATAATAGATTGATGAATATTTTATCACTTCATAATTCAAAATACAACAGCCAGTAGTAAAATGCAAATTTCTAGAAGCTAATTGTTAACTTACGAGCTTAGTATAGAAACCGCAAAATTTTCCTCGTATCCTATTTTTATTTTCGCTAAGAACTTTGCCTCATCAGCACCTCTAGCACAACTTTGATAAGTGACTCCTTGTCGCGTGAAAAATATTGTCTGTCTCTTTCCTTTGAATACAATGCGAAAAAGAGGGGTGATGCTATGTCGCGCGGCAAGAGTAGTCGCGGAGAGTTGTGCTAGACCGGCAGGGCGCCATGGCAGCGTCGGGGGCATCGTATCCTATACAAAATGATGATATCGAAGCGTCGCCAAGTCAGTTATCTAGATTTATACATTTCGATATGATTTTATAAACCTATTGGACACGATAGTTGGCGACGTTGCTGTGGTATTCCTGTAACGCACGGGGCTAAAACGGTTGCTTCGGTTGAGACTATTAGAAATAAAATATTTGTAGAATTATGCATTAAAATCAAAGCATCATTATACGATATTGCAAATTGGAACGCATCCCAAAGTATGATTGATCAGATACTGGATTTTAAAACTTAGAAGAAACGATTTTCTAAATTAAATTGGATGAATGTAATTTAATAAAATCCTATTACAACAACCTTTTTGATCCAAAAGACAATTTAGAACATTTGAGCGAATACTCCGTGTCCTGGCGTTCACCTTGTTTTAGAACGCACCCTAAAAAAAATAATGAAACGTCTAAATGTCAAACCGACGTGAGTTGACGTCAGGCGTGTGCGGTATTGCGGTTTGTTTATCGATTTGTTTTGGTTAGAAACTAACGAAAATTGCTATGAGACCTTGTAGTTCACGCTAAATTATGTATCTTTAATGTTTTATTATCACTCGAGTTCACGATGGAGCAAGTCTACGCTTTGGGAGTGACGACAATCGAATTTATTCAAGACTGGTAAGTTTAAAAAAAAATGTGATTAGCAATCTAAGATACACGTGATTTTATCATTAATTATAAAAGAAACCGACGTCGGCTGCATGAATTATTTCTCACGTTCTATGTATTCTTGTAATAAAGTGTAAATATAACGTACAAAATTTACCTGCTTGACAAAATTTATGGGTTATTCTGGAATTTTCGCGTTTCTATTAAATAAACTGTATCTTTTACTTGCATATCACAGTAATAATACATGTGTCACAGTAATAATAATATATACGTAGACCGATTCAATTAATTATTTTGGTCATTAAACATATACTTGGAAATCCTGACTCACAGAACCCTAAAAAGTGAGACCTAACTTTGATTGCAAATAAATGATGATTATGATTAATTAATAATATATTTTAAGTTTTAAATTTGCATGAGTTACATTGCTTTGCTTATTGAAAATTTGAATATTAGGTAACTACTGTTTAATGTCTTTTTACTAGAATTCCAAAAGGTCATTTATTTATTTATTTAATTATACAAAACATTTGTGCTTTAACAGCTATTGCGAAAACAACACAAATTTAAAGTTAGTAGATTACCTTATTTATATGTACATAAAAAGTTCGTCCATTCACACTATCTAGCTCGCAGGCATCTCTCGTTCAGCCACTCTCTTACATTCTGACATTAGTCGCCCAATCGCACTCGCAGACAGGTCACAGTGAGGGGCTGCCTCGAGCACAGAGTTGAGCAGCGCGAGCGCGCGGGTGACCGGTGAGAGCGCGTGGGCACGCGTGCGCGCTGCCGGCAACGCCAACAGTGAGTGCCGCCGCGCTCGCATGTACTGATTGGGGACAAAAATGCGTACGAATGCCTCCACCAGACTCACATAGTCCGTTTTACCCCTGACTATATCAATGGTAAATTTAGCCAAAGAAAGTAATCTACTCAGTTGTAGCGAGTCGTATCCCAGAAGACCCTGTAGATATAAAGTAGGATACAAATGGGGATAATAGTAGTGCATCCGCTTGTACAACGCCCTTAAAAATCTTTTTTGGACTTGCTCCAACATAAGAATATATTTGCTCTCATACAAAGGTCATACAAAGGTCGAAGAAGTGGTCATTTAAGAAGTGGTCATTTTAAGAAGTGGTCATTTTTTATGGTGTTAATTTCAAATTGTAGTCATTAACCGCCGAAAGAAACTAATAAACCCATCCACAAAATGATTATTTAATTATCATGTTATGACAAGAAGTGATCAAATTTCAATTCCATACTTTGGTTATATTTCCTATTTTTTCTCATTTGTTCAAAAAGTTGGCCATTGCTAACTGTAGTTAACCATACAAACCTGATGAAAGCTAAATTTTCCATTGTGCAACAAAAATATTAAATACTGTTGTATGGTTAATTGCTCTTCACACAACGGAAACTTGACAAGAAAATTTAATTATGTGAGTTAACATGTCCAGTTAGCATCAAATAGTCTGTAGTATTCAAAGCAACAAATATATTGTCATACAACTTTATGCCCATAAGAACAAAGATGTGTTGCCTTTAGGCTAGGCAGGTTCTCAGTGCCTGTATGAAGCCTTGGTCGTTCAGGGCTTCAAGGCTTCATTTAATTTAATTTCAGGCTAGGCAGCTTCTCTGTCCCCGTATGGAGACATAGTTGTTCAGGGCTTCAGGCTATACAGTTTCTCTGTGCCTGCATGGAGCCATGGTCATTCAGGGTAGGCAGTGACTTTGTGCCTTATATTGACCGCATGTCACTGCTGTTGTAGTAAGATATGAGCTGATATAAACAATGTCCCTAAACTAGAATTGTTGTTATTAGATAGAAAGATTTATTCAGACGCATAGACAAAAAAAAAACAAATTACAAAAAAAAACAACTAAAACTATGCCCTGAAATGGGCGCACCTCAGCATTATGCTGGCTCGGGAGCCTGTGCTGATCTTCCGGTGTGACCATATGCGGCGCCACGGAGAGCTGAATGCACAAACATTATGGATGTCATTATCCTGAACGCAGCCGACAGCCAGCATTGACCGACAAAGCAGTCATGTCAACTGTCAGTGTCAGGTGCAGGTAACAATAAAGATACTATAGAGATACCAATTAGAAGAGACCATATAGAAAAAGATACAATTTTTTTTTTTAATAACAATGAATTTATCTTTAGGTTCCAGGACTGGGGCTCGTACCTGGAATGGGTGAACGACATCTCCAGCCCTCGCATGCTGCTGGAGTACGGGTTCCCACTTGTCTCCATTGTGGACTCGGTGTTTGCTGCCCAGCTACTACTGGTTCTTGGGTTTGGAGGCTGGCTCAATACCGTCATGAAATGGTAAGTTAGCGTTATGATTATGACAATCATCACTTTAACAGACGAAACAGAAACCAAATAATTTACTTTTACCTCCCTTATAAGATGGCATATCAAATGTGCGTAAGTTGTTTTAAAAAATTATATTTATATGTATCTTCTATAATATTTTTACTTTTGTAAGTTTTGTTACGGGGACTATGTGGTCTCTGTGGGTCTTGGAGAACTACACAATGAGTTTATACTTATAAACATATATTTATGACAGGCTAAGTAGGTACAAATATTGTAATAGATAAGAGATATTTAGAAAAACGCGGTGTTCTTTTCAATAGTGGTCTCCTCTTGGGAAATGCCGTAGAGTCAGACTTGTAAAAGTGCTCTTGCGGCCTACTTACAAAATAAAGATCATTATTTCATAAGTTTCAAAAAACATCTGTTGATCGTGTTACAATGATATTTCGAAACTGATATTTTTTCCCAACATTGAACTGTCACCCCTATAATCATCTTAATAGTTATGACGCCACGAGCTCCTAAACTTTAATGCCATTTACACAGTTCATAGTTCTTAATTTTATCTTGTTGCAGTGTTCATTTCTCATTACAATGCTTAACCCCTCGTATGTCAAAAATTTGCCGATTAAATTGAAGCTCAAAAAAATTTTAACCTATAGATTAAATGCTTTGCTAAGCTAAGGCCGTCTTTATACACGCGGTGGCCCTTGGGCGCACAGAATTAGAGGCCCTCGAGCACTCAAAAATGGGGGGGCTCTGGGGCATTCAATAATAAAATTAGAGACCTCTTTGGACTGCAAAAAAAATTGTCGTTGCTCAAATCCGTGTCTACGCATACGAGGGGTTAATATGCTAGTTATGACTGTTCTCCATTTATATTTTTGTTAGTTTTTTCTAAATTAGCGTGACAGAGGCGTCATCTACACCTCCGTCACACATTTTTAGTACGGTCAGTAAAAAAGAAGTACGACCCAAGTACTGAGTAAAATATGATTTAAATTACAAAATGGTTAAACTTGTTAAAGTTGAGAAAAATCATTCACGATTAATATTACCGACAAATGACTCGTAATATTTGAACATGTTTATACAACCATTTTGTAATCTAAATATGGTGATTGTAGAAATAATTTTGTCACTTTTTCAAAATGTAGATTTTTGGGTTTATCTTACTCATAATCTTTTGTACCTTTGAATACTGTAGTAGAAAAAAAATATCTCAAAATTTTGTATTGAAAATTATTATTAATTAACCAAGTCATGTTCATACCATACCTACGCTCACTTTTCATATTCAATATCAAATCTTTTATTTGCTAGAACACAGTTTTATTAGGTCTTATATATTTAATTGTATATTTCCAGTGTGCTCAGCCTGCAAGCAGGCGTGCAAATATTTTAGATGCGCGCTCAATTTCATTAATTAGAGTAAAACATTAATTACAGTCAACCACATTAAATTATTAATTCCATATTAATAACATTATATAAAATCAATACAAATTTATAAGAAAAAATAAAATAGACTTAAATTAGTATGTCATAAATCAGAATAGTAAGAAATTTCATGTCATTTACGTTCCAAATAATTTTTAACACTATAGAAACACCTGTCCAGGAGCCAGGTGTTCAATTTGCGCTTGAACAGGTTTCCTTGGAGCACTTTAATGTCATCAGGAAGACTATTAAATAATTTAACGCACATGTTATAAACATTCCTCCCATAAATTGCCTTACGGACCCGTGGTTTATACAATAGATCCATAATCCTTTGTCTGGTCGGCCTGTGCATCACTTCACCACGCGTCTTAAAATATTTCTGGTGGGTTTTGACAAACACGCATATTTCTTTTATGTATAAACAAGGTAATGGGTGTATGTTTAGTTTTTGTAAAAGTGGTACGCAGCTAACATCGTGCTTGTTACAAATTTAAATGCATAAGTCAATGTTCCACACTACTAAGTGCTTCTATGGTCTCAGGTGGCTGCTAGAAGACCGGCCGTACTGGTGGGTGCACGAGACGACGTTCTACAGCGGGCATCGTCCGCGGCTGAAGCAGACCCGGCAGACCTGCGAGACCGGCCCCGGCGCGCCGTCTGGTCACAGTGGTGCCGGTGCCGCTGCTATAGTGCTTCTGCTCATGTTCCTGTCGCACGTCATGCGCGACCGGTGAGTCCTGTAGCTCCTTATGTACTTGAACAGCACCAGTCGCGGCTGAAGCAGACCCGGCAGGTTCTGCGAGACTGCGAGGACCTGCGAGGTCACAGCGCAGTTGGTGAGTCCCGAGGCCTTGCAGCTCCTAATACTCTACTTGTAACCCACTGTCCGCGGCTGAAGGAGACCTGGCAGATCGGCGAGACCGGCCCCGGCACGCCATCCGGTCACATCGCAGCTGGTGAGACCGGCCCTGTTGCTCCTTATAACCTACTTGTAAAGCATCGTCCGCGGCTGAAGCAGACCCGGCAGACCTGCGAGACCGGCCCCGGCACGCCGTCTGGTCACAGCGGTGCCGGTGCCGCTGCTATAGTGCTTCTGCTCATGTTCCTGTCGCACGTCATGCGCGACCGGTGAGTCCTGTAGCTCCTTATACCCTACTTGTAGATCGTCAGCATCAAATAATCTAACACCTAAAGCAACAAATAGTTGGCAACACATCTCTATGACTAATTAATAGCACAATGATTTGTGACGATACATTTGCCACTTGGCTGTCACAGGATATTTGATGCTAACGGTACATCGGGCACCGTCCGTGGCTGAAGCAGACTCGACAGACCTGCGAGACCGACCCCGACTCGCCGTCCGAACTCAGTGCAGCTGGTGGTTCCTGTGAGGCTCTGTAGCTTCTTATACACTACTTGTACTCCTGAATTCAGCCTATTGCTCCTTAAATCAGCCTTTAGCTCTTTAATCCATCTTTACGTTATAAACCAGCTCATTGTTACTTTAGCCAGCCAATTACTCTTTAGGGTCTATTCAGACATACAATGCAGTGACAAAAAGTGGTGACCTAGTGGTTACGTGTGAATCAAGGACCATTAGAACAAGAGGACTGACCATCTCCATACCAAAAGCCGTTCCCTGATAGGTACAACGCCATCTATGTACAAGAATATTTTTTTTACAATTATAAAACTTTGCAAGCTTGACACAGTTTATTGAATGTTATGATTTATTTATTACTAGCTTCTGCCCGCGACTTCGTCCGCCATAAATTCATTTATCGTGGATAAGGGTATTTTTCCGGGATAAAAAGTAGCCTATGTCCTTCCCCGGGACTCAAACTTTCTCCATACCAAATTTCATCCAAATCGGTTCAGCGGTTTATGCGTGAAGAGGTAACAGACGGACAGACAGACAGATACACAGACAGACAGACACACTTTCGCATTTATAATATTAGTATGGATTAGCTATTTGCGAACTAATTGTTATTATTCTATGTTTCTGGATTCAATTATAACATAGTTAAATGTTTATTTTTAAAGTGCCATCTAGGTTTTGCCAGAATATCTCCTTGCGATCGGAACACGATACAAAGTATCGCAACTGTCAGTCCTCTTGTTTTAATGGTCCTTGGTGTGAATAGTTGCGTTGCAGCGTCTTGCGGTCCGACCTAACGGTTGCGTTCGATTGCGAAATGTGATTCGTGTGATTAAAACTATTTATTTGCATATATAAATGATCGACCGACCACGTGTTTGTCGTTGTCCTGTGGTTGTGGTGCGTCTGAATAATCCCTTAATTCAGCTCTTTGTTCAATTGTCTAGCCCATGGGTCGGTAAACCTGTTTTGGTATAAAGTTGCGGCTCTCTAGTTCTACACTAAATTCTTTCTTTAGATATCCCTGGTCTAGCGCATAGATGCTCCGTATAGCTTCCTTTTACCTTATTCTCTGTTGTTAATCGAATTTTCATGTGGCAGTAAATTCTACCTGAAGTACTGGAAGTACGTGATGTATCCGCTGTGCGGCGCTGCAATCTGCTCCATCATGCTGGCGAGGCTGTACGTGGCTGCTCACTTCCCTCACCAGTGTTTGATGGGCATGCTCATCGGTAAGATAAATAAATTATCACAACACTACAAACGGGGCTTAACCGCGTATAAATATGATTTATTTAATTACCTTTCGTTTGTAATTTCTTTGGCGACGCCCGAAACGCCGAAGACTTACCAACGAAAGGTAAATAAACAAATCATATTTATACGCGGTTAAGCTTCGTTTGTTGTGTTGTGATCATGAAGATACAGCAGTACCACAAATATAAGTTACAACGATGTACCTGCGCAGAAAGCATTTTTTGAAAACAGATTAACCAATTATAAGGCAGCGCGTTTGCGCGGGTAAAATCTTCAACGCCCATTGGGCAAAATTGTGCGCGCGACGCCGGCGACCGTCATTTTGTCTGGCGCCGCGTCAGTCGCCATGAGCGAGAGCAAGAGTTCACTTGTCATTGAACATGTACCGTACGTATAGTGCAACAAGGTCTTTATTGAAATGGTCACACATTCGGATTCATTCGGTACTTGTTAGCACTCGTCGGCGTGGCCGAAGATTGCCGATGTAACTTATATTCGTGGTACTACTGTAAATAAATGTCAGGGACAATCTTGCTCAAATCGACCTAGTCCCAAACTAAATAAAAAAAAGCTTGTACTATGGGTACCGATATATGTCTGACGATATACATCTATACTATTATAAAGTTGTAAAAATTAAATGTCTGTCATCATCATCATCATATCAGCCCAGGGACGTCCACTGCTGGACAAAGGCCTTCCCCGAGGATCTCCACAACGACCGGTCGCGCGCCGCCCTCATCCGACGGTTTCCCGCGATCTTCGCCAGATCATCGGTCCATCTTTTTGGGGGCCTTCCCACGCTGCGTCGTCCTGTACGCGGTCGCCACTAGAGAACCTGTCTGCCGCAGCGGCTATCGGTTCTACGAGCAATGTGCCCCGCCCACTGCCACTTAAGTGTAGCAACTCTGAGCTATGTCGACAACTTTGGGTCTTCTGCGGATATCCTAATTTTTGATTCGATCACGCAAATTGTAAAATGTAAAAGTAAAATGTCTGTACATTGAAGATATTTTCAAAAAATAAGCGGTACGGACTATTTGAAGGTCACTAACTAAAAGTTTTTTTTTTCAAATGATGGTGTCGTTGTGGTTTCATAACGCTGCCACGCTAAAGTATTTCATCTATTTTGGTACATTGTTTTCTGTACTCTGCCTGTTTTGTGAGGTGTGCAATTAGGAGTTATTGTATTGTATTTTTTTAAGATATTTAACCTGCTACCCTTCTAGTCTATAGTATTATAAAGTTGTAAAAATTAAATGTCTGTACATTGAAGATATAAAAAAAAAGATTGTAACGGACTATTTGGTGGTCACTACGCAGACGAAAAAAGAAGGGTTATGACTTTTTTCCTCCGCGAACGAAGTTGCGGGTACCTTTTAGTAGATGAATAACATTGCAGGTGCCTTCATGGCCCCAGCGCTCTGTATCTACGTGTCGGACCCGTTCATCTGGCGCTACGGACCCCACGCCGCCATGGACCCCAGCGCGGGAGTGGCGTGGCACGTCGTCAGCGCATGCGCAGCCGTCGCCATCGCTGCGGTCACCTACGGCGGGCTCAAGATGTGCGGGATAGACCCGCAGTGGACCGTAAAGCTGGTGAGTAGAGGCATAAGCGGCTTTTAAGAATAAGAATAAAACTAATTTATTGCGAACTATGTGTTATGAATAGGTGATAAAGATACTAATCGAACTAACGAAGAGACTAATCGTACCAACAGTTACCTGATACGGGTATGCAATACTTAATTATCTTATTATTTAAAATTACAGATCACTAACCTTATTAGGTTTAATGGGTACCTACACTTAACATTCAAAAAACTCTTTAACACTATAAAATACCTTATGAATAAGCCAACTTTTAAGTTTTGCTTTAAAGCTGTGTCCCTCCAGAGCTTTTATGTCAGCCGGGAAGTGATTGGACACTCTTATTGCCGTTACAATAGTGCTATTTTTTTTATATGGAGGTAGTAATTTTTGTCATGTATAGGTGACAATTGTCATGTATATGTGACCTGTCATAAATTGGCGACACGATTTTTGATTATCGTTACAAAATAGAAGAAAACACGGTCCACCTAATTAAAAATATATTTAACAAAGTTTTGCCCGCGGCTTCGCTCGCGTACTAAGGTAAATTTTTAACCGTCTATAAAAAAGGAGGTTTTCAATTTGACCCGTATCTTTCTGTTTCACGTCCGCCACGTTGGATTATAAAATCGTTGTCATCTTAATCAGCGACCGGATAAACCATAAAAAAATACCAATGTTTGTTTTCAGAATTAGTACCATGTTCCCCCCCCCTTTGGGTTGAATTCTCAAAAAACCTGTAACACTTGTTTACTCATTTATTGTTAGGAATACCCCTGCGAAGTTTCAAATAAAATTGTATAATTTTTTTTCCTCATAGTACTAATCTTGTTTCCCCATACAAATTTTGGACCCCCATATAACCCCCTTGGGGGGAATTTTGAAAAATCTTTTCTTAGCGCACCCGTCGACCTTATGAAACCCACGTGCCAAATTTGGAATATCTAGAACCAGCGGTGTAGGCAGTGCGTTGATATGTCAGTCAGTCAGTCAGTTTCTTCTTATAAATATTTAGAAAATAGACAGTATTACGTGAGGGGTCATTGTAGTTTTATATCGGTAAAGAGTTTTTTGTCGGAATGTCTATAGATTTTAATGTGATGCGGTTTTTCTGGTGTGTTGTTTATAAAATGTATAATTGTCAATACGGACCTGTCCAATTGTCGTAAATTTTTGATAGAGGGTCTTAGCCTGTCTAGATCGAATGACAATTTGTCGAGCAACTAAGATACTCGACAGTACTGATGTGCAAATTGCGGAAACTTTCCAAAATGCTTAAAAAACGTCTTTTAAACAGGTAAGATAACACTAGACTTAAGACCTTTTATATACTAAAAAATGCTTAAAAAAGGTCGTATAAACATAAAAGTTAACACTAGACTTAAGACCTTTTTTAACCTTAAGACAGTATCACGATTGTTCTGTCTACAATTTTAATGTGTCATGTTTTATGAAGCGAAAATTATGACAATCTGAATAATGTCGCCATTTATGACAAATTGTCAACTTTCAAGTTTGAGGTAACCGGGCCTTGAAGACACACCCATAACTTGCTAACCTTTAAGTGCCCTGTTGACTCAGTTCTTGATGAATCTATATGGGTCCTAAAGTTTGTTATCTTTGTGCCAGGCCTTCCGCTGGTGTGAGCAACCCGAGCACATCCACGTGAGCACGACGCCGCTGTTCGCGCTGATGCAGTGCACCGCCAGCCTGCTGGGCTGGGCGCTCAGCGTCACCCCCGCCGTGGCAGAGTGAGACATCATGATACTCACTTTACTTCACTCCGCACTGTGCTCTTCACTTCGCCCCGTCCACATCAATTTTCACTGTTCACTTCAATCCACAATGTTCACTTCAGAGTCTCCCTCAAGCTCGGTTCTCCATACAAACGTCTACGCTTCCATTTTAAAACGACTTGCTAGTTTGCTATGAAACTTTGTACTTAGAATAAGTTAAGGTATATGCAGGCCTGTAATCTATATATATAAACGTAAAAGTCCTGACTGACTGACTCACTTGAATCAACGCCCAGCCCAAGGCGTTGGACCTAAAGAGCTGAATTTTTCACAATAGGTAGTTCTTATAACGTTAGTATCCACTAAGAAGGGGTTTTTCAAAGTTCAGCCCCTAACGGGGTGAAATGGGGGTTCAAAGTTTGTATGGGGAAACAAGATTAGTAAGACTATTTTATTCGAAACTTTAGCGGAGTATTTCTGACAATAAATAAGTAAACACGTTGAAATAAAACAATTTAACGGATTATATCGCGTATATTATCTCATTTTAGTTCCCGACGTTTCTGAAGCTTTCCAGCTTTCCATGGTCACGGGAGGTCCTCCCGCGTAATATACGCGATATAATCCGTTAAATTGTTTTATTTCAATGAGTAATAATCGCGGAAACAGAAGAAAATATTAAGTAAACACGTGTTTCAGGTTTTTTTGAGAATTCAACTTCTTAAGGGATGAAATGAGAGTCCAAAGTTTGTATGGGGAAATCAGATCAGTTTCGACTATTTAATTTTTAACTTCACACGAGTATTTCTAACAATAATTGAGTAAATACGTGTTTCAGGGTTTTTGAATATTCAACCCCTAAAAGGGGAAATTTGGTTACAATGTCTAAAAGTCGACATGGGTATTGTTTGTCCGATCGCTGATTACGAAAACAACAACGATTTTAAATGCTGACGTGGCGGAAGTGAAATACTATCTCCCCTGTCGGGGTGCGATGGGGTTGAAATGTCAAAACATCAATATGGGTGTCGTTTTTATGGTTATTTGGGACGTTAATTACGAAAATGGCATCGATTTTGAAATCTGCCGGGGTGCGATGGGGTTGAAATGTCAAAATACCAATATGGGTGTCGCGTTTATGGTTTTTGGGGACGTTAATTACGAAAATGGCATCTATTTTGAAGTTTTATATTGTGGACTTGAACATTATTGTCATTGAAAGCATTTGTGCCAAATTACAATTCAATCGGTCAGGTAGTTTTGATCGAAAATCGGTTGTAACAGCCACCACCCAAGCTTTGTAACGGCATTAGGTTGCACGTCAATGCTTTGCACCGGAACGTAGTAGAGGCCAGTATTTTATTTATTTATTTTATTGATTATTCAAAAATGTTACACAAAGTTACATTTTGACGGGATCTTGAATTATACTCATTGTTTTGCGCAGGGAAAGACCCACTTTTTAGGGTTCCGTAGCCAAAATGGTAAAAACGGAACCCTATAATTTTGTCATGTCCGTCCGTATGTCACAGGCATTTTACTCAAAAACTACAAGATGTATATTGATGAAATTTGGAGAATAGGTGTCATGTATAAGCCGCTACTTAGTTTGATAGTTAAATAACAAATAAAAAAATATCTAGGGGGGCACTCCATACATGTTACTGAAAGTGTTTTTATTTTTATTTTAGCAAACGTCAATCTGTGGCACATATTTCAATTACTCTTTATTGCACCCCTCACAAAACAGAGTACAGAAAACAATACATTCAAGGAGAGGTAAACAACAGGCGGTCTTACCGCTAAACAGCGATCTCTTCCAGACAACCTTTGGGTAGTGAAAACACTGCACTCAGGTTTCTAAGGAAAAAAATTGAGTTAGGGAATATTTTGTGTCCTCCCCCTCGCTCTATTTTTTAAACCGTAAGTCGTAAAAAAATTACAAACGTCAGACTTAATAAAAACTTTCAACGAAAATTGTGTTCAATACGATCGGATAAACGGTTTTTGAGATATTGCCGTAAAACTGCGCTTTTCAACAAAAGGACGTAAGCAGCATGAAGATTAAGCTCTTTTGCTGGTCTGTTGTGCTTATTTTTGTAGTAAAGGCTGCGGAACCGTACACTAAGCATGGTCCTTCATGCTCTTAGCTGGTTTTTAAATTCAAAATTACCCCGAATATGAAGCGAGTGAAGCCGCGGGCAAAAGTTTCTATTCAAGAGTACAAATCTGCATTAATCATAATCTCGTAGTAGTAGTAAGTCATTGCCGGCGTAACAATTCAACAATTTTGCAATCATTTCTTGAAAAAAAAAATAAGGGAACTGCCTTCACCAAAACGTCTTATACCGAGACCTCCAGAAAGTAACAAATACTTTTTTGAAAACCGCATCTAAATCGGTTCAGCCAAACGCGAGATAATTGCGGACAAATATACATACCTCCATAAGGGTCCAGCTGAGAACCCCCTTTTTGTAGACGGTTAAAAATTCATATTCATATTCTTTTTTGCGTACCATGGTAATTATAAAGTGTTACACAATTGTTATACAAAAGTATCACATGGACCCTGTAAGGGTATTGCAAAATCTTAAAATCTATATTCTTACTAAAGTAGACATCTTACATACTATATTTATGTTACAAAGCAACGCAACAGTATTTAAACAATATTTACGAACTTACTTTATGTCATGGTATATGCAAAGTTTCGTCACAATCCTACACGTAGTTTTAAAATGAACGAAACTCCGTTTGTATGGGAAGGTGAAATTCTGCCGAGGTAGCGGGCGACTCTTCACTGCCCACAGTTGAATGAATGCATGAATGAATGACTTCACTTCACACTATTCACTTACCACTATTTACTTCAGTTCACACTATTCACTTCCCTTAGCACTGTAAACTTCACTTCACATTGCTCGCTTCACCTAGCACTATTCACTTTGTTTTGCACTGTACACATCACTCCTCATTATACACTTCACTCCGCACTGGGCACTTCATGTTCCGCTGGTGCAAGAAACCCGAACTCATTCACGTGATCACGACGCCGCTTTTTACACTGATGTCACTGTTCACTTTACTCCGCACTGTGTTCTCCTTACTCCGCACTATTCACTTCACTCCGCACTATTGACTTCACTTGACACTATTATTTTCACTTTGCGCTGTACACTTCACTGTACACTTCACTCCGCACCGGCAGTCTGCTGGGCTGGGCTCTCAGCGTCACATCATTAATTGTACGCGATTAAGCCCCGTATCTTTGTGTTATGATAATGAGTGAAATTCGTGTAAGTTAAAAAACAATCAGACTTTCGCTTAAGAAACAGAATAGGATGATTTTTTTTATTGGTTTTCTTAACAAAGTACCTAAATACCGTAAAAACGAATTCAAAAAGTGGAATTTTAATTAAAATCGGCCAGGAAATGCGCATGGTATATGCATTTTAAATGATGACTGATGTTTTCTTTTTCAGGTACCGCCACGATACACCGCATCGCTCACTGGTCATATCGTCATTCTCAACCGGCCTCGTCATGTACGGTTTCCATCACTTGGCGGCTAATGTAGATAAGACCAACACGTTCAGGTACTCCCGGCTTAGAACAGATAACCACTGGAAATGCCATGCCAAAGTAATCGCGAAATGTGTGCACGCGGCAGGGTAATCGTGGCTCCGCCGCGCACTCTTCCTTTCCTCGCCCCCTCCCCCCCCCAGCAGACCATGGGAGTGTCACGAAAGAAGTTGCCAAGCTATAGTTACGTACACCCCATCAAATTTATTATTTGCCAGCCAACGCTGACAGCCCTCCGTATCTTCTATCTAAATATATAAAACAAGAAACTGAATGACTGACATATCAACGCACACCCCAAACCGCTGGTTCTTGAACTTCCAAATTTCAAAAACTTTATAAGGTCAAGGGGTGCACTAAGGAAAGATTTTTCAAAATTCAGCCGCGGGAAAAAGCTACAGAGGTACAGTCAGCAGCGTTAATATCTGCCACAACAAATTAATAAAATCATATTTATACGCGATTAAGCCCCGTTTGTGTTGTGATAATGGGTGACAATCGTGTTAGTTTGAATCAATATTTGGACGTTACTGAATTGAACAAAATATTTTTCGCATGTTTGTATGTGTCGTTGTGGCTTCATCACGTCAAATTGGCGTGAATTCCAACTATTTTTGGTACACGGGTAGTTGGGTATCCACTAATGGTTATAGGATACTTTGGATGGTTATAAGAAGAAGGTTCGAATTTTAGGCATTTTGATAATAGGGAATATGCATGATTTTTTATTTTTGCTTTATTAAAAGGTCATTCAAGTAACAAACAGTAGAAAAAAATATTTTTTCGAATATCTATAAAAGTAACCAATATATGAAGCCATCAAACATTTCATTATATTTATTTTTTGCAAAACAGAATTTAATATGGAGTTTATATGGTCGGAGTGCACTGTGACGTAACAGTGCACTTCGGACCTTTCTGTCTAATTAGTAGTTTAAAATGCCTATATCATGCGTATTTCTTGTCCGATTTTAATTTTAATTACACATTTTGAAATAGTTTTTACGGTATTTTGATATTTATTTAAATAAAACAATTTAACGGAACTTTCCCGTCACGGGTTGAGGTTAATTAAAGAAAAAGATAAAAAAAGAAAATATTATTTTGATATTTGAAACGAAACTTTGCATATACAACGTCATGAAGTATATCTAGACTTAAAATTAGGTTATATGGCTCCAATTTATAAAACAAACGGAATACAGCAAACACAAGTTTTGTATGAAAAACTTAAGTTCGCTGTATTTTTTTTACTATGGTATCTGAAGCTACATAAACTAATCACAAGCCTGCATATACCTTAACTTATTCTAAGTACAAAGTTTCAGAGCAAACTAGCTAGTCGTTTTAAAATGAGAGCGTAACTACGTTTGTATGGAGAACTGAGCTTGCTGGGCTCTTAATGAGCCAACTCGAAACTGATTATTAACAAAAACTTATTCTGTTTCAGATATTACGCCTGCCATTTCTTGCTAAATACAATCAAGCCGGCTCTCCTACTGCGACTAACCCCAACTCTCGCCATGTGGCCTTTCTCAGGAAAGGAGAAAATTGAGTAGAAAAATTGTCGTTCCTGACACAGCAGGGGCGTGGTGTCAAGAAAATTACAAGGGAAGCCGAAGCGTATTCATTTACTCACATTGAAAGAAAAGGGTAGTTATAAGCCTTTCCTTGGGCAACCCGGTGGGAATCGGTTTATACGGACGCCACGCCACTGCTACGTTTCCGCTTTATACCGTCGATTTTTAGGGTACTTTACCCACTAATTTTCTCCATTCTGTATAATATGCAAACGCTGTGATATATTTAACTGATTTATTTTAGCACCTCAATAAAGAAACTTACGCAATGCAATGACTGGTTTTATTCACAGACAAAAACTGGGGTTGTCCAATGAGCTATTTGACAATATTTTTCTGTGGTGTGTTATAGAATAGAATGACCTCTCAATAGTAAAAATATTGGTCAAAAGATGACTTCAGTCTCTTAAAAAGTTCCTTATATACAGCAATGTTAAAATCACATCTTTGGATTTTCCCAAAAAAAACGCTTCATACCAAAAAAAAAGCTTGTGACGTCACACGTATGTCACCATGTGTAGGAAAATTAAGAATTTAACCCTTAAATGCATAAATACATCAAGTAGGTACTACTGAAATGACACAAGTAAAAATCAACGTCAATTTGAGACTTCGTCAAATCGTCACGAAGTCTCAAATTGAAATGAATCTCTAATTAAGCCATTTCAGAAATTAAACGCATGATATGTCATGCATATAAGTGATAAGACTTGCGTGTACCGAAACGGTTTCGTATCAAAAGTTACCATACATTTCATGGGTTATTCAATGGTATTATTAGTTATTAATATTTTCATACTTTGTAAATGGGTTTTCCCACCCATCTATAAAGGCTCATCAAACAAGCTACACGTAATTCAATTTTTTTTTAGGATTTCAATCATAAATACTATCATTTCGCATCAACTTTTCATTTGAGTACAGTCAAAATCTCTATTATCTTTCATATATAGGTTACAGTAGTACCATAAATATAAGTTACAACGATGTACCTGCGCAGAAAGCATTTTTTGAACACAAATTAACCAATCATAAGGCAGCGCGTTTGCGCGGGTAAAATCTTTAACGCTCATTGGCCAAAATTTTGCGCGCGACGCCGGCAGCTCCGGCGCCCGCCATTTTGTCTGGCGCCGCGTCAGTCGCCATGAGCGAGAGAGCACGAGTTCACCTGTCAATGCATATGTACCGTACGTATAGTGCAGGTCTTTATTGAAATGGTCACACGTTCGGTTTCATTCGGTACTTGTTAGCACTCGTCGGCGTGGCCGAAGATTGCCGATGTAACTTATATTCGTGGTACTAAGTACTGTAGTTTCATGAATGTACCATTATTAATTTTTGCAAGATCCCGAGGATTATGTCATTGACCGCTCGTCTAGTTGTACAAGTAAGGTTTAGTAATACGAACGTTGCTTTTTTAATTAAAAAAATGTAAAACTTTAACGACGAGGGAAAATAGGAGACGACTATTGCGTGCTTGAAGCATGAAGTAGAATAAGAAGTATTTTATTTTGTAGGTTATATAAAGGTATCGCTAACTTTTACAATATGGAATTTGACTTTGTGATCTAACAAATGTTGGATCACACACTTCGGAATACTGCTGTCACGAACACTCTGACTGTCTGCCTTGCGCTCTGTTAATTTCAATATACGTTCGCGACAATCCAATAAGGTTTTGACACCCTTTGCAACAATTTTGTCACAACCAGCCTTAATGCTTGCGACCGATTTTATGTGTTTACAAAAAACGTCTTTGCTTCTGAGAGTTGCGGTTTCTCTACTTGGAGCGGTTTTGTTAGCTTTTGTAGTCTCTGGTCCGTGCTTTGTAGGACTATAATAGTCGTCATTTGGTTCGGATATGGTTGGACTATAATTGTTATTGCTTCTGTAATTATTGTTACATGGTCTTGGGCTGTTTGAACTATAATCCTTGTATGTACTTTCATTCCAGTCTGGCAAAGTAGGATTATAGTTATCGATACATATCCTGCGTTTATTTATGTTTTGATCATAACTAGGTCTATTGACATTTGGTTTTAGCACAATAGGAGTTGACTCATTTTCAGAGCTTCTGTATTCGTTTGTGTTCTTTGGGTTTTGACTGGTAGGACTATAGTCATTGTAATTATTGCGATTCGAGTCTGGAATGGTTGGACTATAATTAATTTCAGAGCTTTTGTATTGGCTTGAATTGTTTGGGATATCCCTAGTAGGACTATAGTCGTTGTAATTATTGCGATTCGGTCCTGGAATGGTTGGACTATAATTTTTTTCAGAGCTTATGTATTGGTTTGTATTGTTTGGGTTTTCCCTATTAGGACTGTAGCCATTGTAATTATGGCGATTTGGTTCTGGAATGGCTGGAATAGAATTGTTTTCAGAGCTTCTGTATCGGCTTGAATTGTTTGGGATTTCCTTAGCACTATAGCCGTCGTAATTATTGCGATTTGGTTCTAGAATGGTTGGACTATAATTATTTTCAGAGCTTTTGTATTGGCTTGAATTGTTTGGTATTTCCCTATTCGGACTATAGTCTTTGTAATTATTGCGACTCGGTCCTGGAATGGTTGGACTATAATTGTTTTCAGAGCTTCTGTATTGGTTTGTATTGTCTAGGGTTTCCCTAGTAGGACTATATTCATTGTAATTATTGCGATTCGTTTCTGGAATGATTGGACTATAATTGTTTTCAGTGTTTTTGTACTGGTTTGTATTATTTGGGTCTTGCCTAGTAGGATTATAGTCATTGTTATTATTGCGCTTGGGTTCTGGAATGGTTGGACTATACTTGTTTTCAGAGCTTTTGTATTGGTTTGTATTTTTTGGGTTTTTTCTAGTAGGACTATAGTCTCTATAATTATTGCTATTCGGTTCTGGAATGGTTCGACTATAATCGTTTTCAGAGTTTCTGTATTGGTTTGTATTGTTTGGGTTTTGCCTAGTAGGACAGTAATTGTAATTATTGCGATTGAGTTCTGGAATTCTTTGACTATAATAGTTTTCAGAGCGTCTGTATTGGTTTATGTTGTTTGGGATTTGATTGGTAGAAGTGTAGTCATTGTAATTATTGCGATTGAGTTCTGGAATTCTTTGACTATAATTGTTTTCAGAGTTTCTGTATTGATTTGTGTTGTTTGGGGTTTGCCTGGTAGGACTATAGTCATTGGTTTGGTATGGTACTGGTATGATTGGATAGTAGTCGTTTTTAGAGACTTTATATTTATTTATTTCTTCTGTTTCTAGCCTCCCATTGTAGTGATTGTTGCTCGGTTCTGTAATCCTTGGACTACAATCGTTATCATAGATTATGAATTTGTTTATATTAATTGGTACAAGCCTAGCTTGACTATAGACGTTGTGCATATCGCCGTATGGTTCTGGCATAGTTGGATTATAATAATCCTGACAGCTCGTATTTATGTTTTTTGGTTCTAGTCTGGTTGGACTACAGTAATTGTAGTTATATCCTCCCGGTTCTAGTTTAGTTGGGCTATAGTCGTAGTAGGTATTCCAATCCGGTTCAGGCATGGTTGGCCTATAGACGCCTTTATAGTTAGTGTCACGTTTTATGTTTGCGGAACAATGAGTCTGACTTTTCGCCTCCCAATTCTTCTCCATTAACCTTATACAATTACAGCCATTCCGTAAGTAGGATTCTGAACAATTCGCATCATATTGTCTGGTATCTTTGGCTGTGATACATTTTCTGTCTTCTTGTTTATTCCTGCAACAGTAGCAGTTATGTTTTTCATTGATATCAAGATTGGCGTTTATGGTGTTTTTATTTGCGACACGTTTGTGTTTTTTACTGTTATTTGGTTTTGCCTTTGTTGGATTATAGTCGACAGGGCAGGTTCTAACCAGCTCTCGCATTGTTGGACTATAATCGTCCTTGTAGTTATTGTTATGGTAGAAGTCCGGGCTGCAACGATGAGTCTGATTGGTTACTTTCCATTGCTTCTTCAATAAACTCATATAATTACAACAATTTGATATGTAGGTTTTTGAACGGTTTGTGTTTCTGGCCTCTTTGACTTGGATGAATTTTATTTCTCTTTGTTGTTTACTCATGCAACAACTATAACTGTGATTTTCATTAATAGCAAGATCGGTGTCTATGACTTTTTTATTTGGAGCACATTCGAGTCTTTTTCTGTTACTTAGTTCTGCCTTGATGTCAGTTTCAATCGTGTTTGGGCTATATTTACTGTAGGTATTTCTACACAATTCTGGCATGATTCGACTTTGTTTGTTACAGTTTCTCTGGTCGGTTGCATTGTTCCGTTCAGGCGTTATTTCATAATAATCATCATAGGTTATGTTATCATTTGGTTCTAATTTGGTTCTATAACAATTATTGTTGTAGTTTTCGATCTTTGCTTTTAAGTTGGTTAGACAATCGTCACCATTATTGGTTCTGGGGTTATTTTTGTTGTCATTGAAATTATAGTCATATTTGTCATTGTTATCATTGTTGAAGTTCAAGCGACAATAATAATCTTTATCATCACTCTTAAAGTTCATGCAACTATGCTGTTGGACTTTGCTGTTGTCTTTGCTTTCATGATCATGGAACTTCAAGCAACTAGAACTAATGTTCTTTAAACAATAGTCGTTTATATCATTGTCATCATTGTTTTGGTTATCCTTGAATTCAGACCAACTGCAACTGGAATATCTTGGGAAATAATCACGGCAGTAACCATGACTATCGTTTATCAAACACGTTACCGTACCATTTTCTTCATTACCATATTTAGTTTCGGGTCTGACAGCTAATTCTAAATTTGGCATACTTACTCTTAACGGTACTAGATCGCGGTTTGTTTCATCAATGTTGAATGCAGATAATATATACAATATTTCACTTTCATCTTCGGAGTACAGCTTATCTACAGCTGTTTGATTATTGCTTGAGTATTTGTTATCACTACACACAATATTGCTTTGCCATATATTTTCTATTAGTGGATCAACATTCTTATATATCGAGCTTAGAGCATCTTTAAAAGTGCTTCTACTAAATGTTTTTCTTGGGCGATTATAGTAACATCTACAAAACGGCATTAGAAATGATAGCGACTGCAGCATCACAAGTCGGAATTTATTGAAAAAATCTTGTACACATTCCATGTCAGAAAGTAATGGCCCCATATCTTCACATTTCTAAAAAAACAGCGGATTTTATGTATTTATTTGGCGGAAAACAACTTGATTTTTGTCATTTTTATATATTTCTAAGTGTTTGGTTTTGCATTTATTGTTTACTTAAAATTTTGTCATGACATATTATGTCAGTGTCGGTTCGCTAGTAACATAGAGTACAATATGTATAGATTGTAGAATACTAATCAGAACAGTCTCTAAAAATCTAAAGTGTCCGTCTAAAGGCGCTAATTGGTGGCGCCACAGTAGCAAATTCTTAAAATAAAGTACCATAATTATTTCTATGACACACAATTTTTTGTGTTTCTATGTTTTTAACGTGGGAACACTAACATCACATCAATATCTATTCTGACACAGATACAAGTCAAAGCGCAAAGAAAAATACGATTGCTCTCGACCAGTGCTCGCTGGTGGACGGATTGACACGCTCGACGCGTAATCGAGAGGTACCGGGTTCGAGTCCTAGTGTGACCACGTGCGAGAGAAATCGTATTTTTCTTTGCGCTTTGACTTGTATCAATGTCACAATATGCCAAAAAATCCACAGCGATGCAAGAAAAATCATTTTGAATACAATTGAATAAATTTACATCAGAAGAAGAACGAAGGATTGAGTAGCATTTCGATTAAAATGTTTTGTATTGTAATTGGTCGTTCACTTCATACTATCTTGCTACACTAGCGCCATTCTGGATGTATTTGGAACTATTATTTACTACGTTCCGTTGGACAATTTTGATAACAACGACGTGCATTGACCTTATGCCACGGCCAGACTTGAACGCGAAGATTCGTGTTCGCGTTTTTCACGATAAAAGTTCGTGTTCGATCCACGAAAAAGTCCTTGGCCTCATCATTTCGATGTACGTCGAAACTTCACTACGTCGCGTTATCTGGAACGTGAAGTGCGCGAAGTGTAGCCAACCGCACGAACTTTGTCGCGACAAAACTGTTTGATGTGCGGCAGTTTACCGACAGCGGCGCGAAAGGCATTCGTATTCGCGAAGATGATTCGCGATAGGACGAATTCTTTGGCCACACGTGTCGCGACAACGCAAATCTTCGCTTAGTGTGGCCCCAGCACTACACATTTTTCTGGATGGCAAACGAATGCATCCCCTCTCCGTTAAAGTAGGTATACTATAAAAAATCAGATCAGTCTATACGATATATATGTCGCAGGGAAATAGGCAAAACAGAGATTAGACCAAATCCCTAAGGGATATGACCAAATCACGCAGGATGTTAAAATGGCGAAACAATTTTATCATTTGTCTAGAAAAAGTCAGTCATTTGATTAAATCCCTGAATCAGTTTAGTGAAATGACGAAATCAGCCAAAAAGGCAACTCGTTTTGTCATTTCACCAGATTTGTTTAGTAATTTGATAAATCCCTGAAACACGCCAGTGAACGAACTCGCAAAGTCAACTCGTTTTATCATTTCACTAGACGCGTGCAGTGATATGATAAAATCTTTATCATATCACTAAACGTGAGACCTAGAGAGACTGTAGTGCTTTTCTCACACACAAAATGAAAAAAAATATCAACAACACAATGATAAATGAAAGGACGCATATTAAAAGGAACACAACGTCAATATTTCATTGCATGTTTGAGAAGAAAATGATACAGCAGATATTTATTTATTCTTTAAAACGATGCCACCAAATAAGACCGCCAAGCATTCGCGTCAAATAAGAACTTTGCAGCTTTGCATAACAAATAACTATTAATATTAATTTCAACTCAATCCAAAACAAAAGACACAATAGCTTGCCGCTCCCCCAAATCCGGCTGCACCCGATTTCTCTTCCGATTCTTCTTCTCCCTCGCTCTCGTCACGCCCTCGTTTATGAGCTGCATGCTGTGCTGTTCTAGCAGCAGCCGTCTGAAGTTGGCCAGGATAGTTGTTGCGGTGAGGGTTCCTTCTGTGATGCTATCGAGTTTGACAGCTATGGAGGCACAGCTTTCTGAAGTCATCTGTAGAAAAAATAACTTAAGACGTCATTTTAATTTTGTTTTAGATTTTTGTGTATGTTTGTATCTATGTATGAGCCCACTTCTACCAAGTCTTACAACAGAGTTTTAGAAATATTTATTTATGTAATTTAACTATTGTTGGGCGTCCTAGGTACCGATGGGGCGACGAAGTAACGAACTAATTGAGCTCCAGACCGTCTCTAACTGGATGGAAATAGCTAGGGACAGTGAAGCCTGGCAGTCTTTAGTGTCGGAGGCCAAGATCCACCTTGGGTCGTTGCGCCACAGCAGTGAGTAAGTGAGTAATTTAAGAGGCCCCAGCAACCACCTTCCCACACAAACGGAGTTTCGTTCTCATTTTAAAACTAAATGTTGGATTGTAACGGAACTTTGCATATACAATGACATGAGATATATCTAGGCTTGTAATTAGTTTATATGGCTCCAGTTTATAAAACAAACGAAATACAGCAAAAACAAGTTTTGTATGGAAAACTTAAATTCGCTGTATTTTTTTTACTATGGTATCTGAAGCTACATAAACTAATTACAGGCCTGCATATACCTTAACTTATTCTAAGTACAACGTTTCAGAGCAAACTAGCAAGTCGTTTTAAAATGAGAGCGTAACTACGTTTGTATCGAGAACCGAGCTTACTGGGGACTCTTAAATATTAAACTAAGTAGCGGCTTATACAAAACACGTACACTCCAAATTTCATCAATAAGTTAATACATCTTGTAGTTATTGAGTAAAATGCCTGTAGCGTACGGTCGGATGGGCGAACATGATAAAACTATAAGGGGTCTTCTCTGTAAATTTTTGCTATTTTGGCTACAGAGCCCTAAGGGGCTGTTCATAAATTACGTCATCTATTTTTGACGATTTTCGACCCCCTTAAATCATCCAACCATCATAATTCGAACGACCCCCCCCCTACCAAATAAAATGATTTATTCCAAAAAATGCCTTTTTGCAACAGAAACACGAATTTCATTCCTTTTTACTCATTGATGCACTTTTTAAAGATGCGAATGATGATGTCATCTTGGGAATGACCCCCCCCCCCCCCCCCCCTCCTTCGTCATGCTACCATCATCCGATGTCCAGACCCTCCCCCCCCCCCCGCAAATTTGAAATAACGTTATTTATGAATAGCCCCTAAGGGACAAAATGAAGCTTTTACTTACTTTTGAGACTATAGGTTTGAATGTGTCCAGGTCTTTAGAGTAGTCGTGGTGTGTGTGCCTTGACTTTAGCCAGCTGTAATTGCCTTCATCAGGCTGGTGGTTGCTGGATTCCTTCAAAAGCGATTCCACCTGGTGAAAATATTAAAAAAGCTTATACTTTTGCTGGAAAGGGCAGGGCCTGCCCCGTACAAGGACTTGTGGTATGATTAGACTTCGGAAGTTGGTTCATGACGAGTTAAGCCCAAAAAAGAGGGTAATGACTTTTCTGACGCGCGAATGAAGCTCCGGTCACATTCTACTTTGGCATAACTTTGTTTCCCTATAGTTTAATCTTTTGAAAGCCAAGCAGCGAAGTAATACGACGCGACCCAGACGTCACTGCCTGCCCCAGCCATAAAATAAAATTAACATCTATAATCCATACTATTATAAAGTTGTAAAAATTAAATGTCTGTACATTGAAGATATTAAAAAAAAAGATTTTAACGGACTATTTGAAGGTCACAGAATTGAAATTTTTTCTTTGGAGTTTTTGAATATTTTATATTTTCGTATGTGTCGTTCTGGCTTCATCACGCCAAATCGGTTGAACGGATTTCAACTATTTTTGGTGCACGGGTAGCAAAGTATCTCCAGATGGTTATAGGATACTTTTTCCCTGACTAAGCTGCAGAAATAAACAGGCGTTATGACTTTTTCTCCTCCGCGAACGAAGGTGCCCCTTCTAGTACAAAAATAAAATATAAACAGTGAGTGCAGTATGGTATGAGGTATTGATATTGATATTATATTCGGTGTCATTGAACTGAATTTTGGACGGCAGATATCGTTTTTCTTATTTTATCCTTTTAAACAGCAAATAGCAGAAACATGGAGGACCCTAAAAAGTTGATTCACTTACGTATTGCATCAGATCACTTTGAGAGAAAATATTCATTTGTCCAAGGGCGCTCTTTTCAAAAAGTCCCATTATATATTTTTACAAACACGTTTAAAATATAATATTAATTCCCAAATACAATCACTATATCTGAAAACACATGACGATGCATACATGCGCATCGCCGGAACTCGGAAAAACAGAACGAAATAAAATTGGAATAAAAATATAGGTATAGATAAAACTCAAGTGCTTATTAATTAAACCTTATCATTATTTCCCGGTAAAAGTTATAGGTTTATAAGTTAATAAATAATTGCGTACTAGTAGGTTATCTTATCACTTTTAATACTATGAACTTTTTGTTTTAGGTTACATACTGACTAGACTAGACGGTGCGCGCAACTTCGTTCGCGGAGAAAAAGGAGTGTTATGAGTTTTTTTTTGTTTTTTTTTTTATACTACTAAGGTGGCAAACAAGCTTACGGCCTGCCTGATGTTAAGCAGTCACCGCAGCCTATGAGCGCTTGCAACGCCAGGGGCATTACGAGCGTGATGCCGACCCTTTAAGAACCTATTCACTCCCCTCTTTTGAAGAACCCCATATTGTAACCTCCAGGGAAAACCGCGGCAGGGAGGTCATTCCACATACGGCGTGTGCGCGGTAGAAAATTCCTTTGATACCGTACGGTGCGCGACCATTTTGGTTCCAAGGTGTGTGGATGAATTATCCCGCCGATGGCGAGCGGTGCGATGGTAGAAAGTGGCTGTAGGCATCATGTCGAACAATTCCTCGGAACACAGCCCATTATACAGGCGGTAGAAAACACATAAAGAGGCGAAGTCTTTCCTTAGACTCAAAGTTTCAATACCGTTTGTAAGCATGGGATCGTCAATAATTCGTACAGCGCGGTTTTGAACCGAGTTAAGAGGGTCAAGCTGATATCCAGGTGCTCCAGCCCAGAGGTGACAGCAGTACTCCATATGGGGACGGACCTGCGATTTGTACAGCAGCAATCTTTGCCCAGAGGTGAAGTACCGCTTCGCTCTATTTAGCCTAGTATATATATTTAGTAGTTGTTCTTTTCCATTATTCAGCCGTTCTGACGTGATGAAGTCGCAAAGACACATACAAACATACAAATAACAAAGAAAACATTTTTTTTAGATTTTGTGACTGCCAAATAACCCGTTTCACTTATTTTTTATAAAAATATTGCCAACTAGAAGGTTCTTCGTTCGCGGAGGAGAAAAAGTCATAACCCCTCTTTTATTCCCAAACCAAACCTGCTAAAATTGCATCAAAAATTGTTAAAAACCGTTTAGCCGAATTGGCGCGATGAAGCCACAACGACACATACAAACATACAAAAAAATATAATAGTATAGATGTAGAGACATTTTTATTATTACAACTTTATACTTATAATATTTAGACGAGATGTCAATATTATAAAGTTGTAAGAAGGAAATGTCTGTAAATTGAAGATATTTTCAAAAAAATAAGTGATGCAGATTATTTGAACGGCTCTGAATCGTTTTTTTTGTATGTTTGTATGTGGCTTTGAGGCTTCATTACGCCAAAACGGCTTAACGGATTTCAAACATTTTTGCTACACGGATACCTGGTTATCCAAGTATAGCATACAATATACCCGACTATGCTGAAGAGAAGAAAGAGGATTATATTTATTTTCTCCTCTGATGAAGTTGCGCAATAAATAGAAAAATGTCGATCTTTTAATTATATTATTGGAACACTTTGGGACTTGTCGGCTTTTTAGGTACTTTTCCCATGTCAATTTTATATGCAATAATCTTTAATGACATCAATAGAGTACATGCATGATTTTTTAAATCGCTTTTCTTAACAAAATATCATATACCTACCGTAAAAACTATTTCAAAAAGTAAAATTAAAATCGGCCAAGAAATACGCATGATATAGGCATTTTAAACTACTAATTAGACAGCGATATGACAGATCCGACATGTACTGTTACGTCATAGTCTAGGTACTACTGCCATATAATCTCCATATTAAATTCTGTTTTGCTAGAAAGAGATAGAATGAAATGTTTGATGGCTTATAGATTAGATTAGATTTATTTATTTCATGATAAAATAACACTATAAATTTGCTTAATGTCAAAGTTACACGTATTTCAATCATGATCGTCAACACAAGTTAAGTAATAATAAAATGAGAATACATATTAACAACATCAAATGAGTAAAAAATAATAACAGTTATAATTAAATGTCATCTCCCAAGAAGGATCGTCATTTAGTTTAAAAATACAATAATAATTACAGAATACAAGTCAATCAGTACATAGTAAATTAAAATAATTTTGTTCCAATGTCAACCACACAAAACAATTTGAAATACAGTATATTAATATTCAAATCAAATTACATCTCCTAATGAGGATCCTCATTCTAAACAATATCACACAAAATTCAATGTCGTTTGGTTACAAAATATTTAATTATAATATTAGCTCCATCTATTCATTTACAGAGTACACAGGATTTTCCAACAAAACGTTTACCAGTCGACGCTCAAATGTTTCGTCAGACGGCTCATTATATCTTGGTTATTTGAAAAAAAAAAAATGTCTACTGTTTGTTACATGAATGAGCTTTTAATAATGCAAAAACCAAAAATCATGCATATTCCCTATTGGCTATAAATAAAATACGGAATGCCAAAATACAAGAACAAAGATGCGTTTAAAGCGGGGCAGTTAATAACGAAACTTAACCCATTTATTATACCATCCTGTTAAAACGAACCCGGAAGAAACACTATATCCTATACAAGAATACTGTAATTGAAGAACTGACCAGTAAAATGGGGCGGCCACACTATGCGTTAAGGAACCAACAACAATAAACTTTTAAGGTGCGTCCACACTTGTATCATTTGCTCGTATCCGATCACCGTGGCGGGGCATGACAACGTATGGCGCTGCTTGGACGCTCACTGTCGGCGCGGCGACAGTGAGCGTGAGCGAGCTATGGAAAGGGCTATGCTTGGGATCTCTCTATCTCTACGAGATCGAATCACAAATGAGGAGATTCGTAGACGAACCAAGGTCACTGACATAGAAAACAGGGTAAGCAAACTGAAGTGGCAATGGGCAGGGCACATAGTTCGAAGAACCGATGGCCGTTGGGGTAGAAAGGTTCTCAAGTCGAGACCGTGTACCGGCAAGCGCAGCGCGGGAGGTCCACCCGGAAGGTTGTCGGACGACCTAGTTAGGGTTGCGGGGACTCGCTGGATGCGGGTCGCCTCTATCCGTCTTACGTGGAAATCTATTGAGGTTCAACCTTCAGTGCTACGGCGAAAAATTACAACCCGTGACTGTAATCGGTTAGAGACCACACTAAATACACACTAAGTATTTCAAACTAACCACCTGAATACATCACACGGGGTTTAATCGCGTATAAGTATGATTTTATTAAATTACCTTTCGTGGGTAATTCTTTGACGTTTCGGACGTCGCGTTACGTCCATGGTCTCGAAGGAACTCAACTAGCACCTGAATACAGCTAGCAACGTATGTATCGTTGCCAAAAAGAAACTTGAAACCATTGTAAACACGTGTCGGGGATTATACTATTTCAAGGTGGTTTGTTGTATTTGCATGCGTATTTTGTTTTTTGTGGAAACCACATGAAGTGCGCATGTGAGCACAATTTATTGTCACATCTAACCAAGACAATATTTCGTGGAATAGCAAAGGAACTGTAATCCATTGATCTAATATGGAATTCCGGCCTAGTACCTACTGGTAACATAACAGATAGTTTTTTTTAAATTCCTTAGATTGACGCTACATAAACGTAGGTTTTGGTAGAGTAGTGCTTAGATGTACACAGTTTCAAACAAAACAGCGCTGAATTGTCGTTCAGAAGGCGGCACGACCAGCATTATGGCGCCTAAGCCGTTTGCCACAAACTTAGTTTTTATGTGTTACTAGAAGATGCCCACAACTTCGTACGCGGAGGGCGAAAAGTCATAACCCTCTCTTTTACTTCAGCGCAGTTGGGTTAAAATATATATAATTACTAGAAGATGCCCGCAACTTCGTTCGCGGAGGAGAAAAAGTCATAACCCCTCGTTTTTTCATCAGCATAGTCGGGTAAAAAGTATCCTATAACCATCTGGAGATACCCAGCTATCCGTGTACCAAAAATTATGGAAATCTGTTTAGCCGATTTTGCGTGATGAAGCCACAACGACACATACAAACATACATAAAATCCAAAAAAAAAATTTTTCGTTATAATGACCTCCAGATAGTCCGTAAGTATAATTTTTTTGAAAATATCATCAATGTACAGACATTTCATTTTTACAACTTTATAATAGTATAGATATATAGATAAGTTACTTAAGGTATTGGTATATTTGGAAGCCTTTTTAATTTTTGTATTATTTAGTTGTGGCAATAAATCTATCTTCTTTCTTTTTTTTAAAGCAGCACCTGATAAATTATTTATAACGAAACATTTAAAAATATTGTATTATGATTATGATTATCAATTATTGGTTACATATGGCATAACCCGTGCGTAACCTGTCATATCACACGACCTTCTCAAGGCCGGACCCACCCGATGCGTACAACGGATCGCCAGCAAGATGGCCGCTGACATTTTCCGCCAAAAACACGCAAAATTACCAACTGCCAATTATCAACGAAATTGTTAATCGTATTGTGAAGAGATAGGGTTAGTTTTCGAGTGTTTTTTTATTAAACTTTTAGTAAATTACTTTTGTAAATTGAGGTGTCAATTATTATCAACGTTGTGAAAGTGATTTATAGGGGACGGTTTTTGTTCCCTTCAATTAATTCGCGGTAATCCTTTTATGGCAAATTGGTATAGCATTGGGGTCTTAAATGTCTGTGTTCTTGGGTGATTTATTTCTGACAAGAAAGTATTAATGCGCGAGCTGAAGGTGACAGGATTAAGTATGTGATGTTATAGTTTCATTTGTTAATCATAACGATACAATTTCAATTTTTTTCCTTGACAGAAAAAAGAATTTTGTATGCATATTTTATATGTAGGTACACGATTTCATTTTTACATATAAAGCCGTAAAAATTGCATATTAGAAGGTGCCAAACTTCGTCCGCGGAGGAGAAAAAAATCATAACCCTCTCTTTTCTTCAGCGTAGTCGGGTAAAAAGTATCCTATAACCATCTGGAGATACCTAGCTACCCTTGTACCCAAAATAGTTGAAATCCGTTTATCCGGTTTGGCGTGATGCCGTAACGACACATAAAAAGATACTTACAAAAATCCAAAAAATATATTTTTCATCCAGTGACCTCCAAATAGTCCGTTACAATATTTTTTTGGAAAATATCTTTAATGTACAGACATTTCACTTTTACGACTTTATAATAGTATAGATATGAAAGTCTGTGAAGTCTTTGAATGTTTAGATCAGTGGTTCGCCAAACTTTTTTGAAAATTCAGCACTTTTTAAAACCGGTTGGCCTTAGGGCCGTATAGTGTAAGTCTATATTGAATTATGAAGAAATAATACACGAAGCAACGTCATCCGTACTCATTCTCTACATATTTTTACAGTAATAAAGAAAGATTCTTGCGATTTTAACAACATTTTAAAGATCAGTTGAACACGAACGCCGTCCAAACATGGCGTCTTTTATGATTATCGTGTATTAATTTTTGAAATGCAACTTCCTCGATGTCTTGACATGGAGTATTTGCGTAATAATATGATCCGGTTTTTATAATTAATACGTACTTAACATAATTTGTTCTTGTGATTTTTACATTGTCGATTTCTTTTAATGATATAGGTATGACATTAATGCCAATTTCCATTGGTTGTTTAAAAGTTTATTAGTCTCAGTCCAAATTTTTGTTTCTTCACTGTCCTATGGTTAAAATTGTAACAATGAAATAAAATAAAATAACGAAATAAATTAACACATTTATTGAACCAACATAATATACAGAGAGTTATGGCTAAATTCTATAATACACAATTAAATTCAGATTTTTATATATCCTGAACTAGGGTTCCCCCTGTGTTTCAGGCAAAAGGAAAGTCTAATATTACATTATTTTATTTAAAATAAATATTCATCTATATTATTATAGAACGTATGGTAAATAATTAACTTAAATACTAAAATTTACACAAAATTAATAATAAAAAATCGAAAATAAACATTTATTTCACGACAGTGAGTAAATTCTCTGTATCTTCGTATGTCATGTTTAAATGTCTGTACATTGAAGATATTTTCCAAAAAAATATTGTAACGGACTACTTGGAGGTCACTGGATGAAATATTACTTTTTTTGGAATATTTGTATGTTTGTATGTGTCGTTGCGACTTCATCACGCTAAATCGGCTAAACGGATTTCAACAATTTTTGGCACACGGGTAACTGGGTATCTCCAGATGGTTATAGAATACTTTTTACCCGACTATGCTAAAGGAAAAAAAGAGGGGTCTCCACTCGAGAACCTTTCTGCCCCAACGGCCGTCAGTTCTTATAATTATTTAAGCTTATTTTTGTCCGATATACATTTATTTATACGAATATTTATTTATTTTCCACAATTGCATATTATCATTATTAAACCCAATGCGATAGTGTAGCGAAACATAAGATTCATCTTACAACAATTTTTTTTTAACCTCCGACAAAAAACAGGGGATTATAAGTTTAACGTGTCTGTGACTCTGTGTATCTGTGTATCTGTCTGTGGCATCGTAGCGCCCATACGGATAGACCGATTTGATTGCGGCTTTTTTGTGTCATAGATAATTTTATCCCGAGTGTTCTTAGCTTTGTTTGATGAAAATCGGAGCACTCGTCTTCAAGATATTCAGCTTTTAGTGGAACAAGTGACCGGATCTCAGCCAATATTGAAGCTAGGAACTCCAATGGTGTTATGTTCATTTGTGTCAGGTGGTTTCTAATTTTTTTAATTTTCTATTGTTTTTATCTAAGTAGAATAGGAGATCTTGTATATAGCTATTCTTCTGAATTCACTCAGAGTAAAAAAAAACACGTCTTAATGTGTCGCGACGAATCTGCACCTTGAACCGCAGTCAGCGACGCCTCCCGCAGTAGCTTGGCGCGCGTGCGCGGCACCGGCTACATATATCGACGACCGATGGACTATTATGAAACGGTTCTCGAATGGAGACCGTAAACCGGAAGACGCAGCGTGGAACAGCCTGCCATTAGACGACGATCTGGTTAAGGTTGCTGGAAGTGAATGGATACAGATGGAGTATCACGTTCGTTGTGGAAATCTTTGGAGATGATCTATGTTCTTTTGACATAGGCGGCAAACAAGCAGACGGGTCGCCTGATGGTAAGCGATCACCGTCGCTCATAGACGCTTGCATCACTAGAGGAGTCACAAGTGCGTTGCCGACCGTTCATGCTCTTTTCTTGAAGTCTTGAAGGTCGCATCGGTCCGGAAACTACTGCAGGCGGCAATTATTCCACAGTTCAGTCGTGCGAGGCAGGAAATTTCTAGAAAAACGCACAGTTGTGGACTGCCAACCATCTAAGTGGTAGGGATGTTCAGCTGGGGACGTTTATTATGGATTGAAATTATTGTGCCGTTAAATAGTCTTTAAAATTCCGATTAAATAACAAATACAAAAAGATGGTCAACTATGTGTATCCGAATATACATAATAAAATAAAGGCTTAAGGTTTAAGCAAAATATTATCACGTTTTATATCTGTAATAAAAAGAAAACAGGTAAACTGTCCTATCGATCATTAAAAGTACTCGATTATTATTTGAAGAGCAACATTTCATAAAAAAAAATTCAGTGTTATCTGATGAAGCTGTACACTAAATCGTACAAAATGACAACTCGTCAACTAAAATTAGCAAATACTACACTTTAAAATAATTGCAAACACAAAAACATACCTACTGACAATTGTCGCTATAAATTTTCGCTCCACAAACTTATTACAAGACAGTTGCCAAATTTGGAACTAACATTTGTGCATACAAAATGTTAATTTATTATAGGAAAGTGGCGCCACTGCCGACGTTTATGAAAATATGCTGCTGCAACTTTTTTAATAACCTATCTGTCAGTACGATGTGTTCCAAATTATACCTTGTGTCGCCAAAAACACATTGAAATCTTCGATTGTAGGTTTGAATACCTTGAATTGATTGTGGGCGCGTTTGATGATGATAAAAATAGGTGTTGTTTTTTGATAGAAATGTTGGTGATAATGTCAATGATAAGGTCGGTGGATGGACGCTATTTAAGTACACCTTTTTATATAATAACTAATATGTAGTATCATTATTAACACCGGTTTAAAGATCTTTATTTTCTCTAAAGAATAACAATAATATACTAACTTGAGAAATAAATATTACATGTATAAACTATAATGATCTAAGCTAGTGAGCGTCAACATTAATACAATCATATTTAGTTTAAATTTTAGTATAAGTTGATATTAAGTCATGGTTGGAGACAGAAAACCAGCGGTCTCGCAGTCTCAATCCAATATACTTCACAAACTACTTTATAAGCTATAAAATCTTGTAATACAAAATAAGTTTGTTTGTTTATTGTTGGTAAATAGATGTCTTTTTATTTATTTTATTTATTATGTATTTAATCGCAGTACTTACAATAAAAGCTACAATTGGCCGGTAGGAATATAAAAGTATACACAAAAAAAAACAAGTTAACAAAGTAACTACGATTAGCTCGCTGCTTAGGAGCGTGCTGCATATTTCATGTAGTTATCATTATCATAGCAAAGTAGGTATGGTTTGCAAAATAAAAATACACAAGTATTTTTAATCTATATATTGTAAAGTTGTAAAAATGAAATGTTTGTAAATTGAAGATATTGTACAAAAAGATTGATTCGGACTATTTGGAGGTCACAATGTTTTTTAAAAGTTTTTTTTGTAGGTCTGTATGTGTCGTGGCTTCATCACGCCAATGCGGCTAAACGTATTTCAACTATTTTTGGTACACGGGTTAGCTGTCATAGGATACTTTTTATCTGACTACGCTGAAGAAAATAGAGGGGTAATGTCTTAAAGTTCTTCACAACCTTCTAGGACTGCATATACAACTAAAATTTGTTGATCGGATCTGGCTGTCTGTCGTTTACGTTGATTAGAAAAAAAAACAATTTTAAATAACCTTTCAACTTTGACGGAAGTTTCAAAAGTTGCTCTTTATTAGAACTCCAATTAACAATTATAAATGAGAATTTTCAATATTAAGTGCTATGGATAATTTATATTAAACACTTCAGATTGTGTTACAAAAACTTTAGTTGTGTTTTTATGATATGAGTAGATGTCATTCGACGTATATTTTAGAATAATATAAAAGGCCAAAAAGGTTTTAAAGTAAAAAACCGGCCAAGTGCGAGTTGGACTCGCGCACTGAGGGTTCCGTACAAATTTTCATTTACCCTAACTTTATTACCCGGTACCGGTTGAGTTAAGTTTGCACCTGATATCTACAGCATTGTATACTAATGGGGTGCAAACTTAACGCAACCGGGATGTTCAAATAGGTTTTTTTTCGAATAAAAAAAAAACATTAGCTTGTTAGAGACATGGCTATAATTTTTGTGTAATATTTATGTTTGTTTATACAAATTGTGAATATTTCAAAATTTTCGCTTGGGAAAGTTCGAAGATAAGGGGGAATGGTGGTTTTTTTCACATTTTCCTTAATAAAACAAAAACAAATCACGATAAAAAATTGTTCAAAAATGTGGAGGTCAAGCCCTTTTATATGATACCGTATTTGATCCAGCTAGACTTTTAATTTTTATCCCCTCATATTCGTCGTTTTTTTAGAAAATAAATTTTTTTTTTAAATATTTTCTATGCAATACATGTGCGCTGACCATGTTTATAAATGTTCCAAATTTCACATAGATAGCGTTAGTAGTTTTTGAGATATGGCGCTCTAATAGTCGGACAGACAGATAGACAGAGTCGCACCATAAGGGTTCCTTTTGTACATTATGGTACGGAACCCTAAAATATATCGAATATTTACATGTAAGTTTTGCTTTTTGTGCCAACCATTATGATCTGCTAAGAAAACTGCACGGTGATAACGATGACTGCCAAGAAAGACTGAAAGTTTAGTAAAGTAGTAATTGAAAATAAATAAATTATATTTTGCATTATTTAAATTGCAAGTTTAGGAAAACATTTCTAAGTAAAAAAAAAACTCCTTTCTCTGTAAATGTGCTAAGATCTCTATTTTTTGAGAGAAACATGTTTTTAAATTCTCTACGTCCCAGGCGAGAACAACACGACAGACACACCAAATTGCAAAATGGATTGTTAAGTAATGGTATTAAACAATATCGACTTTATTCTAAACACTAACTTTGAGTATACGCTTTCCTTTATTCAAAATTAGGTCTTATTGGTTAGATGATTAGTGTGGAAACATAATTTCAATATAGTTATGCTAAGAATAGTTTATTGGATTTTGTTATGTATGCTCCTTGGGTGTGGTACTAGAAATGGTTACCGAAATGCCCTTTCCAATTCAAAACTGGTTGGTGTTAGGAAGCTGGGCTTAGTAAATTAAACTATTCATTTGAATACTGGGTTATACCTGACACAATTAGTCACATCATCCTAGAGAAGCGGTACCTCGTATAATAAATTTCGGTAAATGGTCTTATAGCGAAAAGTCTTGACCAATCAAGAGACTCGCTAGATTCATATTACACAAAATTTTCAGAATTGTATACCCCGCACCTTACATCCATCGTATGTGGGAGCGTAGCTCACCAAATATGAGGGTTAAGGATGAGGCTTCAGGAAACAGAATTAAAAATATATATCGAGGGCCAAAAGCAGAAATGTAGTAACCGCCAACGGATTCCGAAGGCGTTACCACGTTTCCACTTTTTGCCGTCGATACAGAAGTCTCGGATATGTTGTATATTCAGAAGCCAACGTAAAACTAAAATCCTATAGACACAAATATAACAAGACAGGCGTTATTCTTAATTTAAATAGATCATCTACTTTTATAATGAGGTGGTCTCTAACTATGGGCCTCTTAAGGAAGCTCAGAGTCACTCAGAGATCTATGGAAAAGGCTATATATGCTCGGGATCTCTCTACGAGATTGAATCAGAAATGAGGCGATTCGTAGACGAACCAAGGTCAGCGACATAGACATATACACAGAAAAGTTCTCGAGTTGAGACCGCGTACTAGCAAGTGCAGCGTGGAAAGTCCACCCGCAAGGTGGTCGGACGACCTGCTTAGGGTTGCGGGGACTCGCTGGCTGCATGTCGCCTCTATCCGGCGCATGTGGAAATCTATTGAGGAGGCCTGAGTCCAGCAGTGGACGTCATATGGCTGAAATGATGACGATGACTTTTAAAATACTCGCCTGTCCGTTTCGTATACTAGCGTGGAGGTTGTAATAGTATTAATTTGCTTTACTATCTCCACAGTACACATCAATTTCACGTTTGGCTCAGTGGGTTGTACAACGGCCTACGAAGCTGGCGGTCCCGGGTTCGAATCCCGGCCAGGGCAAGTGTTTGTGTGATGAGCACGAATGTTTGTCCCTGAGTCTTGGCTGCTTATTATGTATGAGAGTATTATAATTTTTCTATATATTACGCATATCGTCGCTTAGTAATATGGGTCAAGGGCGACGATATATACATAATAATAAATAAATAAATACTACGGAACAATTTTCCACAAATCGAACTAGCCCCATGGTAAGCTCAATAAGGCTTGTGTTATGGGTACTAGACGACGATTTATATAATAGATATATTACTAATATACATAGAAAACATACAAGACTTAGGAACAAATATTTATGCTCATCACACAAATATTTGGCCTTACCGGGATTTGAACCGAGGACCTCAGCTTCCCAGGCAACGTTACTCCTACTAAGCCAAACCGGTCGTCAAAAACTAAAATACATAGAAAATATCCAAGACCCAGGAACAAGCATTCGTGCTCATCAGATCACACAAACATTTGCCCTGGCCGGGATTCGAACCCAGGCCATCAGCTTCGTAGGCCGTTTTGCAACCCACTGAGCCAAACGTGTCGCCTTGCCGTCATTTTTTTTCTTACTCTGGTAGAATGCTCCCTGTTATAACATAGTATAGTAGAGTTAAACACTTATTACTTAACAGGTTTGCTTGAATAAATATACTTACTAATTTGATTTGCTATTAACTTTCTTAAAGTGCCTACTTACAAGAACTAATCGATCACATACCAAGTTAATTAATTGGCGGTATTGCTAATGTACTTACTTAATTAAGTTATCTGTTTTCCTATTAAGAACAGGAACCTAACCAATTTTTGCGAAGTATAAATATCTGCGCAGAATTGACCAGAACATCAGTCTCACATCAGAAGTCGAGAATCATCAGCATCATGTTTGCCAAAGTGGTAAGATTTTAACAACCCATCTTTCACAAGAATGGGCAACATTTCATTTTTTGAACTGACTACAACTGAAATTTCACGGATAGACTTGGGCTCTCTGAACACATTAACATTATTTTTAGATTTTTTGAAAAAAATGATATTATTATCAAATAGTGATCTTTAGGCGGTACAAAGTTAATTCCTTTGCTTTATGTTTTATGGCAATCATAAAAATAATAGATTGTTTGACAAGAGGCTAAAATAAGCCATTATGACACGAAGTGATTATTTGGACGAGCTCACGAAGTGACTGACACTCATAAATATGTCTGAGTGTCATAATGGCTTTTAGCCACGTGTTAAACACTATGCTTTTTACTTCGACTGCGAGAAAATAAAAACGATTTAACATTAAAATTCTATATTTTATGAAAAATTAAAAGTACACTTTGAGCAATTCGATCTGAAATTTAGGCCAACCTGATTAGGTTGGTTTGTTTGTTTTTAATTATTCGTAAGTAGTTTATAGCTGGCCGCAAGTAATTTTTTCAGTTTCATAGTTTTTTTTATGGGATTATATGGCTTTCTTTTAAACCCTAGGCATAGGCACTATTTTAGTCTCGCTTCGCAAAGCTAATATGTATAACGTACTTTTTGAGCAGGAGAAGTGAAAAAGTGTTAACGTGTCATGTTGGCAGTTTATATTTTGTGCCATAACTAGTGGTGGATATTAATAAAATACAAATTCACCTAGGTTATGTGAGAAACAAGTGTGATAAAATCACGGTAAAATTGTTATAATGATCAGCGGGCTTATGATGGTCGCGTTTGTCACGCGATAAATAAATGACATAGCTGCCGTCACCTTCTGACACGTATGTGAGTGCGAGAGTGACTACATACATTACACTAAGTAACTTTAACGTGGCAAGTCTGGGTTAGTCATGGGTAACAAAATGACAGTGATTTTTTTACAACTGGGACGAGAGTCACGGTGAATGAATTTGAATTGTAACGCTTTTTACCATCATCTATCACATCAATTATCACAATAAGCTCACAGATGCAGCATATTTTTTACTTTTTTAATTTATTCTTCCTCTAAATGCGCTTAAGCCTATAGAATGAGGTAGTTTTGTTTTATTAAACTTGCATTGCGGCTGTATTCTTAGGTATCAGTCATCATAATCAAAATTAATTTTATCTTCATCAACAGTTGATTGTCTGCGCTGTTGCCGCGGCAGCTTTTGCCTTGGAGTACCCGCCCGGCATCCACCCCGCCCTGTGCCCGAACTACCCCTTATGCGACATGGAGGTTCTTGCCCGGTACACCCCGCAGGGCATACCCATTCCGGACTGGGAGCTCCCTTATGCCCGCATGGTACCCGCACCCATTCCCATCATTGCTCAGTAAGTACTCAAAAAAAAAACTAATCTTAACTTGGTTAAGAAATCTGTTTTATTATGACAATCGGACTATTTCTTAAACCTCTTACCTTAAAGATATGAAAAAAAAAACATGCATTCTAATTATTTGCACAGCAAAATTACCATGCTGCCCATAGACTTGCTGTGCAATTAGATATTTTTGCCGTGTAATCAGTATTTTTGTAGGTTAGGTTAGGTTGCCAATTGTGGGTGATTATTGAGCGTTTGAACCGTCTCATTAGTCTGCCCCCAATATTGACGAATTCCATATGAGTTGTGGCGCCATTTTCGGTTGTAATGTAGAAGTCATGGCTTTTTACAATTATTATCAAAATAAGGTTTATTGCTTTTATGAATTGGTTAATATTGCGAACAGACTAATGAGGCGGTTAAAACGCTCGAATAATCACCCACGTAACAAATGAGATGCATAAATAACCTTTGACAATGACTCTACAAGGCTAGAGTGTTAATATTTTTGCCGCTATAAAACATTAATCTTTCTAGAACTATAATAAATAATTATTAAGATTATTTTAAGGACTTTTTAATCTAAAGAGCTATCTTTTATTTTACAGAACGAACACCGTCGAGTACCCTGCCGGCGTCGACCCCGCTACTTGCCCCAACTATCCGTACTGCGCGTAATTTTACTGTGACATTTGACAGCAACACAGACAACTGATAAAAATGAGTTTTTGTTAAAATTTAATTCTTAATACAAACTTTTTCGTCGACTGTACCAATTTTTTTATTGCAATATCCGCAAACCTATGTTTCCAAGTGGCTTGGTGGTAAATATATTCTCTTAGATAGCTATCCAAGAAGGCTCTAATCTAATCTAATCCTAAGTCTGTCTGTCGCTCACTCACAGGGGTATAATTCTTGAACCGTAATCACACTTGATTTTTTTACTAAATCTGAATTACTATGGTTACTATAACAATAAATTATTAAACTTAAATTAAGTTAAAATTGAAACCTGTAAACTCATTTCTGAAACTGAAGTGAACTGAAACTCTGAATAAATATCTAATAATAAATGAATATGAAGTAAAATAAACGTTGGCATTTAGTAAACAAATCAAGTGTACAAGTGTAGTGTGTGTATTAGAGTTTATTAAATGCTCGTGCGTTGTTTGGGGAAGTTGAAAGCACCAGTAGTTCCCGTGTTCCTATTTCGTTGCGATCAGTTGAATTTTATTGATTTTAATGTAAATTATATTTAATTAATTATTGACCGAGCAGCTTGGGCAAATATACTTTTGTATGTCTGTCTGTTCTCCTCTATAGAACGCATTTGTCAGCAGATTCTCGTAAAGTTTTGTGAGCTGGTTTTATTATATTATATAAATCTTTTAGTTCAGTTTTGGATAATTCTCAAAATCAATGATATAATATAAAAAGAGGTAGATAGGTTACATACACGATAATCCACGTGTAAAAATGGCCAGGCTTATACACACATAAATTTGATAATATAGCAATAACACACTAATCGTAAATGCTTTTATTGAGTAATTAATGCAAAATCTCATTATGCATGACGGCATTTTTGTTTATTTGAAGCATAATCCAATATATATAACAAAGTAGGTACTCTGTGCGCGATACTGGGTTAAGGTTTGCCAATTGGTGTAGTTTTGGTGTGCCATTTTCGGACTCCGTATAACCTATTTACCTCTTTTTATGTTATATCATTGTTCAAAATAGCGAAAATTATTCCTTCAAGTCGTTTCGCTCTTATCAGAGTTGTCGTGGTCGCGATGATGAACGGCTGAACTGCGTGCTCGGTCCTCTCGACTTGGGTAGCCGCCTTTGCAATTTGTCTCCCTTTCATTCTGTTGACATTTCGAGCACACTCAGTGATGCTGGTGTCTGTCACAGTTTGTATAAGATCTGTCCATAAAAATGGAGGCTGCCCTCAACACCTTTTGCCTTCAACCTGTCCTTGCACCACCAGACGCTCCATGGACTGCTGGTTTCGGGAGATATGTACAACGAATCTGAGAATTCGCAATTGTACAGTCGATGAAAGCGTGTCTTTGATACTTAACTCCTGGCGGAGATATGGGGGTTGAAAGACTTGCAGAGTCACAAGTCATATTTCATGTATAAATAGTGTGAGAAGAGCATAAGCTCCACCCGAAACTATAAAGTTTCGGGTTTGTTGGTGTCTTATATCTATATTATTATAAAGTTGTACAAATGAAATGTCTGTACATTGAATATATTTTCAAAAAATGTTTGTAACGGACTATTTGGAGGTCACTAAAACGAAACATATTTTTTTTTATTTTTTGTGTGTTTGTATGTGTCGTTGTGGCTTCATCACGCAAAATCGGCTAAACAGATTTCAACAATTTTTGGTACACGGGTAGCTGGGTATCTCCAGATGGTTATAGGATACTTTTTACCCGACTACGCTGAGAAAAAAAGAGGGTTATGACTTTTCCTCCTCCGCGAATAAAGTTGCGGGCATTATCTAGTCCAAAATAAACTAATCTACCGATGGATGTATGGGAAGGATGTGTTTATATGTACACAGATTAAGCAGTTACAATGTTACAACTTTGTTATTTCTTCAGTGTTTAAATTACCCCCTATTTGTGCATTTTACGGGATTATGTCTGAGTTGTTTGTACCGGTATTTATAAAAAATATAAAATACCTAATATAAACATTAAACGAGTCACACATACTCTCTCTTTAAATCCAGGATTTAAAAACAGTTGGCAGATTCTTCGTTTAATGTATTAGCATTGCTTCACAGCAATAAATGCTGTCAGAATCTTCGGAATCTTGCTGAAGAGGAGCGGCTTTTGTACTTATTTTAGTTTTAATTTACTTTAATCCAGGAGTCGGTGTTTATCTAATTATTTAGCTATAATTGAGAACATAAAGTTTCTCAGAGGTGTGGTTTTTATATTTTTGCCCGATAGTATGAGTTATGTAAACTCAGAATGTACAAATAATTTATTTCTACTTCGTATTACGTATTAAATATAATGTTTAAGCACTTGTCGTGATATTTGTATACATCCCTTGAATGAATACATTTTAACTTTGGTCTACATCTGTTTAAATGAAACAATACTGGTTACGTTCTGGATTTATTGTTCGCCATCCAAATATTTTATATCGCCTTCAATAACACAAGAAAAATCTTAATAGCGTGTTTCAGGTTTTGCTTCAGAAGATTAAACGACATCTATTTCCAATTTGAAATACTAATAATTTCATTATATATAAACTTCAATGTCAACCAAAAAACTAGTAGATGTCACTCCCTCTAGTACATAAGAAACAGATTATTATACAATTCAGAGATCTGTAGCGACATCTGTTACGCTACATATTTGTTGGTATATGCCGGTTGTACAACATCAAATAAGAAGAAAGATTAAAAAGTTAGACACCAAAGTCATATGTATTTTTTAATTTTTTAGTCTTGGATTTTTCAGCTGCTTGAGCCGACGATTTCTCGAGTGGCGACCACGTGGACGGTTACCCCCATAAGGCAAAATAATTACTTGGTGAAGGTTTCTGAAGTCCTATGGGTGCGGGTGGCACTGGGCCATAGTGGCGTTTTTTGGGACGAAATATGTCCAGCAGTGGACATCTTTTAGCTGATGACGATGATCTCAAGGCCGTCTTTATAGATCCGGGTGCCCTTGGTCACTCCGGGGATAGGGGGTCTCTAGCACTCAAAAACGGTGGGCCCTATGGCACAAAAAGCAAAATTAGAGACCTCTTTAGACTGCAAAAAAAGCGTCGTTTAAGATCTTTCGGGGCCCCCTGAGGTGGGACCCTGGGCACGAGCCCAGTGCCTAGTAGGAAAGAGGCGCCTGCTGGCCTATGATAGTTGCGTTTTTCACGTCAAATCAAATCAAATCAAAATATTCTTTATTCAAGTAGGCCTAGTTACAAGCACTGACGAAATGTCAGTTACATGAGAGAGAATATGATCCAACATTTGCTGCAAGGATTAGGGAAACCCAGAAAAACCTAATCAGATCATTTAACTTAAGTGTAATATTATTGATAAAATCATCATTTTTAAAATTAAAATAATCAATAAGATAAATCCCAAAAGGATTGTCAATAAAAAATAAATAATCTAGAATGTGTCTAGAATAAAATTCTAAATGTCAGAGTATATAAAACAATTAAGATTAAAATAATAATAATACCTTAGGTATTCGTTAAAATAATTATTCATATACCTACATGACGCTATAATTTACATTAATCCCACGCGGCTTCATCATTCATGTAGTCTTGTGTGCTATAATAAGCTTTAGAAAATAATTTTCGTTTCACAATATTTTTGAATTTACCAATAGATAACTCAGTTATGCTGCTAGGCAGTTTATTATAAAATCTCACACAGTTACCCATGCATGATGTCCTTATTTTATGGAGCCTAGTAGCAGGCACTGCGAGCTTATGCTTATTTCTAGTATTAATATTATGTATATCACAGTTCTTCTTAAAGTCGGTAATATTTTTATGTACATACATAATATTCTCATAAATGTATTGACAATGCACTGTCATTAACCTCAATAATGCAGCGCTTTGGTTCTGTACTGTAAAGCTGTATATATATTTTGTTTATAATAATAATAATAAATTATATTAATGTCCTTAAACTTATCTCTAAGCGAGACTCTATAGTTCATTTTATATATCGCACGAACAGCCCGCTTCTGCGGGACAAATATAGTATTAATGTCGGAAGCACTGCCCCATAGTAAGATGCCATACGACATAATACTGTGGAAATAACTGAAATACACTAATCGAGCCGTTATCACGTCTGTTAATTGACGAATCTTACTTACTGCAAAAGCTGCAGAACTCAGTCTATTCGAGAGATTAGCAATATGGGGACCCCATTGGAGCTTAGAATCTAATGTTATACCGAGAAAGACTGTACTATTAACTAGTTCCAGTTCCTCACCTTTAACCATAAAGTAAATAAGTGACAGTAAATAACCTGACACGTATGTGAGTGCGAGAGTGACAGGCGCGTTATCATATATAATTTATCGCGTGATAAACGCGACCGTCATAGGCCCGCTGGATGATCTTTTATACTCGCTTATATGCAAGACGTAACAGGGCTGCTAACGCTAAGCACTTAGGCCTCAAACCGTTTCAACATTTTCTAAGGGTTATTTCCTAATATAATAGCGAGCTGTAACTGCTAGCTTTTGCTTGGGCCTATTGACTATAGCTTCCAAATACCGAAAATTTCATAAAACCGGTATAAATACCGAAACTGTCTTTCATTTCATTTAAAATGACGAAAATCCAGTAAAAATGCAAAAATGCAAAGATATTGTAACAAGCAGTGACAACATTTGAAGATAAGGTGACTGTGCTCTGTAGCTCAATTAGCAGAGCGTGCGCCCCGGCAAGTCACAAGGCACTGGTTCAAATCCGGTCGGAGTCTTGAAATTTTTTCATTATTTGGATCTTTGTATTTCAAGAATATGGATTCTTAATGAACGGATTCACTTTAAAAATCAAGCTTATTGTTTTTTTACGAACAAGATGTTCGTAAAAAATCAATAAGCATACAAAAATTTCAATAAAAAAAGGAACCGACTTTAAAATAAACTAAAAAGCCATATATAACCTGTTATGTACGGTACGGATCACATTTGAATCACCTTTTGAAGTCGGTGCCAAACCATTCATTTATTACTATTAAGAACCGCGGCGGCGAGCCTTTAGTTATTATCTACATACATATATACCGTACCGTACATAAAGAAATATTTATGGCTTTTTAGTTTATTTTGAAGTCGGTTCTTTTTTATTTTTTGCTTTTTAGTGATGGATTTTAGTAGTGATATAAAGTATTTTTTTGAAGTTTATTTTGAAGTCGGTTCTTTTTTTATTTTTTATTTTTTGCTTTTTAGTGATGGATTTTAGTAGTGATATAAAGTATTTTTTAGAGCCCAGTATGGGAATATTGATGAGGCACTTTGCACGCATAATATTTGAGGGTTTCTCTCGATTTCCCTGGTATTCCATCATCTAATCCTGACTTGGTGATAAGGAGACTACTTCAGGGACACACTAAAAAGAATATGACTAACAGTCTTAACGTATTTACGTATAATAGATGTTTTTTTTAAATAATTATCCTCTAACTCATAACTATTAAGGAGTTGTACCTTCCGTCATCAGCTCAGCATGATAAGATGATGACTACCATATGCAAATACTTAAATAGCTTAAGAAAATATATGAAAAACGTTATAAGTGCCTATAAAATTTGAGGATTGCCTTCGATTTCCCTGGGATCCCATCATCAGATCCCAACTTGGTGGCAATGGGACTACCTCAGGAGTATATCCTTTGAAATAAAAAAAGAATTTTTAAAATCGGTCGACAATTGGCGGAGTAATCGGTCAACATACATAAAAAAAAATACAAAGTATCGAACATATAACCTCCTCCTTTATTGGAAGTCGGTCAAAAATGACAGATTCTTTCCCAAAATGATTTATTTGACTAAAGTAGCATGTTTATCTGTATGACAGTAAAATTACGCACAGTATGGGTAGTTTGGGCATGAAGCTGGATCGACATCGGCAGGGTACTGGATTCTGAAAATTTAAAGAAAATTTCCATATTAGGTATTTACACACTATTATGAATGAATCTGATTAATTAAGTTTCTATCAAAAATATTCATGTTTTTTTGACAGAATTTTGCTCATTATAATTTTCTTTAGCATCCGCTTCACATCTAGACTATTCTAAAGAGCCCAACACTAGGTAGGACTGCGTTATATTATTTATTACAGCATATCCTATCACCACCAGCTCCATTATGATAATCAGCTCGATAATATTGCATTGTTACCAAACTTACAAAAATATGCAATATTAGCTCAATCAGAAACCGGGAAGTGGGCCAAATGGGTTAAATAAAAACTTGTAAATCATTTTTGTAACTGGTTTAGAAATGTCCAGTTTCTTTTTTTTTCTTTTTTTTTTTAAATATAAATAAATATCAGGGACAATCTTACACATATCGACCTAGTCCCAAACTAAGCAAAGCTTGTACTATGGGTACTAGGCGACGATATACATAATATATATAATCAATTATAATACTCAAATACATAGAAAACATCTAAGACCCAGGAACAAACATTCGTGCTCATCACACAAACATCTTGACCTGGCCGGGATTCGAACCCGGGACCGCCAGCTTCGTAGGCCGTTGTACAACCCACTGAGCCAAACGTGTCGTCGAAAGTTTATACACGTCATTCAAAATTTCAACTATTAGAACTCATTCAGATGTCAATTACTCATTATGTGATTAAGCCCCGGCTTTGCAAATTTTGGCTTAGAAAATGCTGATAGTCAAAATGAGAAATGAAAGCTAGTACCAGTGCACAGTTTTAGTGCTGCCATACACATACAAAAAACTACACCGTATTGTGATTTAGATACAAAGATAAAAAAAAAGTTTTTTTTTCTGCTGCTTTGATCTTTGTATTAATACATTTACGACTGCTAGTCCGCTAGGCAGGCGCTCTGCTCGTAGCAAGTTTTGGATACATATGGTTTGTCCTATGTTATTGGCTACGAGCGTAGCGCTACGGAAATGTCGGTTGCGAAAGTGTTAATAAATAATTATCGCAATAATAAAAAAAATCTATCAATTTATCCACATAAGCGACGCGTATTTCTATTCCATAAACTAACACATTGTGGTTTTAAGGCGCTTACTTCGTATTAATAGGGACGGCTGCAGGTATCATGCGGGCATAAGGGAGCTCCCAGTCCGGAATGGGTATGCCCTGCGGGGTGTGGCGGGCAAGAACCTCCATGTCACAGTAGGGGTAGTTCGGGCAAATGGCCGGGTGGATGCCGGGCGGGTACTCCAACGCCAAGGCTGCTGCGGCAATGGTGCATACGATCAGCTGTGGATGAAATGGGCAAATTGATCCAAGGAAAATCTCATAGAAGTTGATTGACTTCCAAACTCTTTCTAACCCTCCGCAGAAAGGTAACAAATAAATGGTCATAGATCAAGGCCAAATTTTCTATCTTCGGCGGTTATTTTTTGCTACAACCTCCAGTGAACTAAAAGGTAAGATTGTTCTTTACTCGAGTGAGGTGAGAATAGTTTTTAATTTGTATGGGGCTTTGAGATAAGACAAAATTTTAAATCTGACAATGTGAGATATTATAATTTTGTATGTAGATAAATATTTACTCAAACATACGGAAAACATGATGGGCTTTAAAGCAAATGTATGTGTGCAACCAATTTTCCGGGAATCAAACCCAGGACTTACTAGGTTGCTACCAACCAAGCATATAGCATTTTCAGATAACGTTGTGATGATGTTGGTATGAAATTGTTACCGATCACTTACAATTTTTCAATACTTTTATTTTGAATGTATGTATGGATGAAAGAACTTACCACTTTAGCGAACATGGTGTTTGTTATTTACTCGACTACTTGAGTGAGACTGATGCTCTAGAATATTTTCTTGGACTATTTATACAACTATGCAAATACACAACTGTAAACACCTTTTTAGTGCTAAGTAACTAATTGATAATAAAGTATTTTTTACGAATGATAATTATTAGTTCTAATTGCTTATAATATGCCATACCCTTTCGATCATTATTATCATTACACCCAATTGCTTCTTCCAGTCACAAACACTCTTTCCGAAGTAAATTAAACAGAAAATACATTGATCCCCATGGCATTAAGTCCGCCTTTTGTCCGATAAGTTTTTCTTTTGCGCAATAAAGATAAAATAAAATAAATGAATACATAAATCCCTAGAGATTAATAAGGAGCTTTAGTCAGGATATGCAGAGACTAAAGTAACATTTTAAGAGCATGAGAAGTATTATTGAGAAGTGAGAATAATATTATTTCCATACTAATATTATAAATGCGGAAGTGTGTCTGTCTATCTGTCTGTCTGTCTGTCAGTCTGTTACCTCTTCACGCTTAAACCGCTGAACCGATTTAGATCAAATTTGGTATGAAGATAGTTTGAGTCCCGGGGAAGGGCATAGGCTACTTTTTATCTCGGAAAAATACCTTTACCCGCGATAAACAAATTTAAGGCGGACGGAGTCGCGGGCAGAAGCTAGTTTAGTATATAGATTTTTGGTTTTTCTTGCACTCCTTTAAATAGTCGTTACTCTTTGTAAATAAAGCCTTCACTTGTCCATATTAACCAATCATTAGTAGGTAAGCATTGTACATAATAATTAGCAACAATAACGATAATTAATTATAATAGTCATTGGCGGCATCGTCAACATTTTATTATCAGAAAACCGGAGTTGGACAGCAATTACTACCAAGTAGACTCTTTGCCTTTTAACATAGTTGTATAAATAGCTGCGTGGAGTTAAAAAAAGCATCAGTCTCACATCAACTGTCGAGAGGATAACTAGCATCATGTACACCAAAGTGGTACGTATCTGATATATTTAAGAGTCCCCAGTAAGCTCGGCCAAATTTCACCTTCCCATACAAAAGGAGTTTCGGTCTTATTTTAAAACTACGTGTTGGATTGTAACGAAACTTTGCATATACAATGACATGGGGTATATCTAAGCTGGAAACCAGTTTATATGCCTGCAGTTTATAAAACAAACGAAATACAGCAAAAACAAGTTTTGTATGAAAAACTTAAATTCACTGTATTTTTTTTACTATGGTGTCTGAAGCTACACTAATTACCGGCCTGCATATACCTAAACTTATTCTTAGTACAATGTTTCAGAGCAAACTAGCAAGTCGTTTGAAAATGAGAGCGTAACTACGTTTGTATGGAGAACCGAGCTTACTGGGGACTCTTAAACCTGTAAATAAATTGGGAGCATCTTAATTAATAATCAAATTTCATTTCAAAATTGTATGTTATAAACAAACAAACATGGTTTCCTTTTTTAAAAAGATCATTCTGAAAAACCATTACGAAATTACTTTTTTAACAACCGAAAGTTGAAGAATTCAGACAAAAAAATATATAAAGGTAAATTCAGAATTACTTGAGATAAGAAAGGATAAAACATTCAATACAAATTTGCTTATATCAAAGTTATACGAATTTATATCATGATCGTCAAAATATAATAAATATTGAGAATAAACAATCTCAAAGTAAGATAAAATAATAAGGGAAAACAATAAAAAAAAACATCAACGAGGATGCAAATCGAATCACAGGGTAATGATTAGACCATAAAGCCCAAATTACTTAAAAATCCGCACTAATGGCAGAAACTTTATTGTAAAGCAATAACACTTCCACCTTTAAAAAAATCATAAATTGTAATAGGTACTAGAAGGGCGCTTTCTTCAACTTCGCAACTTCGTTCGTAGAAAATTTTATAACCCCTCTTTTCTTCTTCAGCGTAGTCGAGGAAAAAGTATCCTATAACCATCTGGAGATACCCAGCTACCCGTGTACCAATAATAGTTGAAATTCGTATAGCCGATTTTGCGTGATGAAGTCGCAACGATACGGACAAAAAATTAAAATATTTCCATTCAGTGAAGTCCTTTACATTATTATTATTTTTTAATCTTTTAATGTACAAACATTTCATTTTTACAACTTTATAATAGTATAGATACATAAAATCATGTAGCCTTCAAGTTCTTATTACTCTTCTTCACAGTTGATTATTTGCGCCATCGCCGCGGCAGCCTTTGCTCTGGAGTACCCGGCTGGCATCCACCCGGCAGTTTGCCCGAACTACCCCTACTGTGACGCGGCAGTTCTTGCCCGCCACACCCCGCAGGGCATGCCTATTCCGGACTGGGAGCTCCCTTATGCCCGCATGATGCCCGCAGCCAGTCGTGTAGCTGAGTAAGTTGCGAAACTGTTTTGGGACATCTTCATCGTCAGCTGATGACGTCCACTGCTGGGCATAGGTCTCTCCAAGTAAACACCACCATGACCCGACCTGCACCATCCACATCCAGTGGACTCCTGTGACATTTAACACCTCACACCTTTTGTTGCGCATCATTCTACATCTACATTCTAGTTAAGGGTCGGTAGATTTTCATGTCATTTTAATTATATTTTGTTGAGATGCCGACTTCTGAAAAATAATTTGGTATCCCATGACAAATTTTCGGGCATTTTCAGTAACATGCGGACGTAAACAAACGATCGATTTTTCGTGTTAAGTTTAAACATACCTATAGGAAACCCTAAATTTTTTAACAAGAGATAAGAAGCCAACAATATCACTTTACAATAAAAACTCTGTTAGATGAGTGTAATTTTATTTTTATTTATTTATTAGGCTCACACAACAAGTTACAGTCGCATAAAAATCAACATAAAAAGCTTAAAGTTAAGGTCTGGACTATAACTCTAAACAATGTGTGCACAGAAAGACTAATAAAATTTAGTGAAAAATGACTGTCGTATGACTACATCACTCTATTAATGGAGATATTTACGCATTATTTATTTGGGCCTAGGGTTTTATATTCCACAATATGATTAATACAAATACAAAAATAAAACATTAATAAAAGCCTAATCTATGCTGCCGCCACCGCCAGCAGCGCGGCAGGGCTCAAGCTACGGGTTATTTAGGCTCCAGAGATCTGACCTATCACATATACCCATACTTTTACATAGTATTTAACTAGCTTTTCGCTAATTTATATACTTTTGTTACAGACTCGCCGCCGCGCGGTACCCCGCTGATGTTGACCCTGCGTCTTGCCCCAACTATCCCTACTGCTACTGATTTTACTGTGACATTTGACAGCATTCATCCATAGACAAGCTAGACAGTTTTCTATTTTTTCTTTATACAACAGATAGCAGATAGCTGTCATGTACATAAACTTACAAATGTTATCTTAGCAAAACAAAGAAACCTAAGTCAACAAAGAGGATATAAAATTGAAATAAAACAATTTAACAGACTATATCGCGTATATTATCTCATTTTAGTTCCCGACGTTTCGGAAGCTTTCCAGCTTTCCATGGTCGCGGGTGTCCACCCAATGAAAGAATATACGCGATATAATCCGTTAAATTGTTTTATTTCAATGAGTAATAATCGCGGAAACATAAGAAAATATTAGGATATAAAATTATTTGAAACACAGTGAGAATACGTAATGAAAAATAAAATAAAGTATTTTTTTTAAATGTCTTGTTCTTTTATGTACTAGGAATGTGCTTTTCAAATAATAGCACGAACCAACACAAATCCAAAAGGGATGTTGACAACTTTTGACTACTTTTTGTCGTATGTTATAAAACGACTTTTTAATAATAGAAATACTAGTGAAAAAACCACTTCAATTTGATAAAAACTCCCCGAAATACTAAAGCCTAGAAATAAGTGAGGTCACACGTTCCTACGTTGTATGGGGAAATTAAGAATATGTTAAAACTTGCGTTTATCGAAACGGTTTAATAACAAAACATTTCATAGGTTATTCAATGGTATTATCAGTTATTAATATTTTCATACCTACTTTAAAAATGTACTTTTCCAACCAACTTTGAAGGCTCATAAAAAAAGCCACACTTGGTATCGAATTACTAGTAGATTGTTTGACAAGGGGCTAAAATAAGCCATTGTGACACGAAGTGATTATTTGGACGAGCTCACAAAGTGACTGAGGACGAATATGTCTGAGTGTCATAATGGCTTTAAGCCACGTGTTGAACACTGCTTTTCACTTCGACTGCGAGAAAATAAAAAAGATAAGTCTTTTTTATTTTCACTTCTTACATTAAAATTGCATATTTAATGAAAAACTAAAAGTACAGTTTGAGCAATTCTACCAGAAAGTTTGGCCAATCTGATCAGGTTGGTTTATTTGTTTTTAATTATTCGCAAGTTATTTTTATCAGTGTCATAGAAATTAGGGGCCTAGGGGCTAAATGTACTATTTTAGTCTCGCTCCGCGAAGCTAATATGTCGTACTTTTTGAGCAGAAGTGAAAAAATATTTTCATGAATTTATAACATAATTTTTCATTTTTTATTTCAGTACAGTCAACACCATTATTGCCTCATATTTTGTTGGTTTATGTATCAAATGAAATTAGTATAATTAAGATGTACACTTTTCACAGAAAAACTCGGCTATTATCAATTATTTCCATTTTACCATACTAGCGATCCGTAAAATTATTGGAGTATGGGGCGCGACCGAGCGTTTTCAACCGACTTCAAAAAAAGGTGGAGGTTCTCAATTCGGTTGTATGTTTTTTGTTATTTTTTTTTATGTTTGTTACCTCAGAACTCCGTCATTTACACGATGATTTGGAAAATTATTTTTTTGTTCAAGAGTATATATATTCAAATTGGTCCCATAAAATTTTGGTGAAGATCTGATGCCGGAATCCATGAGGAATCGAAGGAATTCCTTGATTTTTATGAGCACATCTATGGCGATTTCGGTATTTATTACAGTAGTTTAAGCATTTACATTACAAAATTACCGTTTAGTGAAGAGAAACCAATGATGAAGACACCAGTTATCAGTTACCATTGAAGGCTCTACCAGTGTTATTTAATTCGCGGATCGCGAGTCGATTTGGAAAATTATTTTTTCGGTTAAGAGTTGGAATCTCCAAGTTGGTCCCATAAAATTTTGGTGATGATCTGACGATGAGATTGATGAGGAATCGAAGGAATTCCTCAAATATTATGGGCACATCTATGGCGTATTCGGTGTTTATTAAAGAAGAACAAGCATTTACACTCGAAAATCATCATTTGGTGAAGATAAACTGATGATGAAGACACAAGCCACCAGTCACTAATAAGGGCTCAGCCAGTGTTACTTAATTGACTAATCGCAATATAATTCCTTATCATATTTTGCTTACAGGCAGAAGTTAGTTAAGATCAGGGTAGCAAAGTGGAGCTGATAGTGGAAAACCAGAGAACTCCTTAACGGTTAAGAGTTACAGGATAATTCTTAAAAAATACATGTATTATAGGTACATACGTTAAGACTGTTAGTCATATACTTTATAGTGCGTCTCTGAGGTAGTCTCCTTATCACCAAGTCAGGATCTGATGATGGGATCCCAGGGAAACCGAGAGAAACCCCTAAATATTATAGGCAATAACAATGTTTTGTATATATTTTTCTAAAGTTATTCAGTTATTTTCGTCTGCTTGTCATCATTTAATGATGCTGAGCTGATGATGGAAGATACAAGTCCTTATTAACGGTCAATAGTTGCGAGATAATTCTTTAAATATTATGGGTAAGTTGAGACTGTTAGTCGTATTCTTTTTAACCAGCAAGCTACTGGACTTAAGCATTTTGACCTAGCCAATTCTGATAATTTTGATTTTTATTTACAATCAAATCCTCCTCAATCTTCCCATTTTGGGCTCTAAAAATTCTTTATATCACCATAAACCATCACTAAAAGACAAAAAAAAATTAATAAAAAAAGAACCGACTTCAAAATAAACTAAAAGATCACATTTGAATCACCTTTTGAAGTCGGTGCCAAACCTGAAGTAAAGTTCTGAATTCAACAAAAATACGTATTACTATAACTAAATATATAGGTAGGTAATAACTAAAGGCTCGCCGTCTCAGTTCTTGCGTGCAATCTGTGTTAATAGTAATAAATGAATGGCACCGACTTCAAAAGGTGATTCAAATGTGATCCGTACCGTACATAAAAGATTATTTATGGCTTTTAAGTTTATTTTGAAGTCGGTTCTTTTTTATTTCAAATTTATTTAGTAATCAAATCGTATGCTGCGGACAAATTTGTGATTTTATCTGTCTATAATCTTAAAATTGGTCTAAATAAAGTGTTTTGGTGAGTCTGTCCTTCCAGGGGGAGGCGATTGCCTCCATTGCGCCTTTCTTGTGTCCGCACTTGGGTATTTTAACATTCACTGATGCGTAGGATACTTATGTATGCATAGCGCACTAATAAGCAAACAAGACCGCAAAAAAACTAGCAAGAAACTGATATTACACCAGAACGTTTTATATTGTTAACACTTCCACGGACACTCCGTCTACGGAAGTAAATTAAGACCCTCGTGATATTTATTTATTTAGAATTATTTTATGAGTAACATTACTGGTTTCTCCATTGCCTTTGACCGATTCTTAAGAGTCCCCAGTAAGCTCGGTTCTCCATACGAACGTAGTTACGCTCTCATTTTAAAACGCCTAGCTAGTTTGCTCTGAAACTTTGTACTTAGAATAAGTTAGGGTATATGCAGGCCTGTAATTAGTTTATGTAGCTTCAGATAGCATAGTAAAAAAATACAGCGAATTTAAGTTTTTCATACAAAACTTTTTTTGACATTATTTCGTTTATAATATTTTCTTCTGTTTCCGCGATTATTACTCATTGAAATAAAACGTCGGGAACTAAAATGAGATAATATACGCGATATAATCCGTTAAATTGTTTTATTTCAATTATTTCGTTTGTTTTATAAATTGGATAATTGATAGATTCAGGCGTTACTTTGCGGAATTCCATACTAGATCAATGGATTTTAGTTCCTTTGCTGTTCCGCGAACTTGTGTCTTGGTTAGATGTGACAATAAATTGTGCTCACATGCGCATATTTTCATGCAGCCTCCACAAAAAAATACGCATGCAAATAAAAACAAACCAACACCAAACAGTATAATCATGAGGATGAAGTTCGCGGAACAGCAAAGGAACTATAATCCATTGATCTTATAAATTGGAGCCATATAAAATAATTACAGGCCGAGGCTCATGTCATTGTATATGCAAAGTTTTGTTGCAATCCAATACGTAGTTTTAAAATGAGAACGAAACTCCGTTTGTATGGGAAGGTGAAATTCGGTCGAGCTTGCCGGGGACTCTTAATCTAGGCTTCCTCATCGTTGCTAACTTTTCTCTATCACTCTCCTCCATTCGATCATCAGCCGCGCTATCGCTGTCACAATTTACCAGCCACAGCCCAAGATGCCGCAAAGCAGTACGGGCCCCCTGCACCCCTCACGGGGTGTATAAGAAGACGTCGCATGCACTTTTAATTATATGACAGATATGACACTACGGCTGTGGCCGGTGATTTTTTACTTCACAAAACTGTCACTCCATCCACAACCGAAGAAAACTCATTTAACTTCACCGGTTTTATATGAGGGCGAGTATCTTGTGCCGCTTTACGCACACAACCGAGGTCCCTAGTGCCATAGCAACTGCTTTGGTAACCTCGACTTTACGCATTACCCACTTAAAGGGGACAAACGGGTGCTGTGGCGCATCACGGCTATAGCCGTACTACCCAATGGAAGGGTTTTTGGTTGTACAAAATTACGTATATTAGTCCCAGTTGTGGCACAATGTTCAATAACAAGTAAATATAACAGTCCCTCTGTGGGCGTAGTACTTTTTCGTGTGAGTTTTATCTGTGCTGAAGTAGGCTGTTTTCAAAATGGTCCTGTGGGTACAGTAAAAGTGTTAAGTTTTATACTGAAAACTTGTAACAAGCGCCCCCAAATAATTATGTGAATAAATATCTCACTACCTCACCACGAATATTTTCAACGAAATGAGAATGGCTATATTTGTAATTCAATTACAAGTTCGAATTCTTATAAAGATAAAGATCTAGGTGCATAATCAAAAAAATTCAAGGCTGCGACTGGATTTGAACCAGTGCCTTGTGCCTTACCGGGGCGCACGCTCTGCCAATTGAGCTACAGAGTCCAGTCAGCTTGTCTTCAAATTTTGTCACTACTTGTTACAAGATCTTTTGCATTTATTGCATTTTTAACCGGCTTGACTGCCGTCAGCGCCTCCATGGTGAGCATTTATGAAACTCGAACAGAGTGAACTTTACAGTTGCCGCATGTTAGCTTGAGATGTCGCTGTAGCGTAATCATTGATTTTCGATACACTTAAACCAATTTGGCTCGAGCCCGCTTTGACGACCGGTTTTACTTACTTACTCTTAAGAAAATATCATTGATATACAGACTTTTCACTTTTACAACTTTATAAGAGAACTAGAAGATGCCCGCAACTTCGTACGCGGAGGAGAAAAGTCATAACCCTCTTTTATTCTTCAGCGTAGTCGGGTAAAAAGTATCCTTTAACCATCTGGAGATACCTGGCTATATATATAGTTGAAATCGGTTTAGCCGATTTTGCGTGTAGAAACCACAACGACACATACAAACATACAAAAAATCAAGAAAAAATATTTTTCGTTTTAGTGAACTCCAAATAGTCCGTTACAATATTTTTTTTTGAAAATATCTTCGATGTACAGAAATTTCATTTTTACAAATTTATAATAGTATAGAAGTATACTCGTAGGAAGATGTTTAAATTTCGGATTTTGATAGATGAAAAAAAACAAAAAAGTAAAAAAAAAGTTTTTATTTACATTTTTTACACATTTTCTACAAAATCCAAATGCAAGTATTCTTGCTATTTACATTTTAACTTCAAAATATGGCAGTGTAATTTCAGTACAATTTACAAAACATAAACAATCCTTACTGGCTGATAGCGGAATAAAAAAATTGAGCTGTCAGTTTTTAAAAAGTAAGATGAAGTTTAGGAATGTCTATCTATGGTCCGGTTGGCGCCAAGTGTCACAGTAGTATCACCAGCAGTAGGGATAGTTGGGGCAGAGAGCCGGGTTGAAATCAGCGGGGTACCGCGCGCCTCCTTGCCTGAAAATAACAAATACTTGTATTAATATATCAGGAACATTGGGAATTGGGTAAAATTTATTGGAACATGTAATTATGGAACTTAATAAATGACTAAAACTAAAGCTGAAAATGCCCCCGCGGCATGGTACCAAAAATAATGGCAGCATTTATTCGCTGTATGGCGATACTCATACGCTGAGCGAGGAAGCTGCCAGCCCTTTGATCGCCTGAAGTATCAACGAGCCGTTTTGATAGTTCCTTGAAAAGGAGCCAGGCGCACGGACCCCACTGGCCCAGGGTCTCGACGCCGAATGGCATAAAATGGTATTGGTATCCGAGACCCTGGTATATCAGCAATATTTAATTAATAATTTCGCACTTAAATATTAAATTAAGATTTAGGATTTTTTAAAACGACAGAACAACGAACATTAATGAAACTAAGATTGTAAAAATGTAACTAATCAACCTATAGCGTCCCTCAGGTATATTATTTAAAAAAATCCCAATAAGTCAAGACTAAGAGGGCCAATGATGGTTGCGTTTGTCACGCAATAAATAAGTGACATAGCTGCCATCACCTTCTGACACGTATGTGAGTGCAAGAGTGACAGACGCGTTATCATATCATTTATCGCGTGATAAACGCGACCATCATAGGCCCGCTGGTATCGAAATGTCGTACTTTTCTAGATATTTCATGGGGCTTTTATCGAAACATTTCATATCTATAGTGGGGGCGCCGTAAGGCAGTAAAACTGTGTCAAGTCGAAGGCGCCACTACGTGCAGGTACTTCCAATGCGGGATTGGGATGCAGTCAAGCTTGTGTTAGGCAGTTGTGGCAGACTGGTCTTCTTGCTCAGCAGCGGCAGGGACTGCTACAGGCGCTGCCACGTACGGTTAGCTCCACTGCGGGATGGGGGCAGAACGGGCAGTTGAGGCCGACTGATCTACTTACTCAGCAGCGGCAGGGATTGCCGCAGGCGCCGCCGCATACGGGTAGCTCCACTGCGGGATAGGAATGCCGTCAGGGGTGTGTCGGGCTAAGGCGTCAGGCGCGCAGTATGGGTAGTTGGGGCAGACTGCCGGGTGGACGCCGGCTGGGTACTCCCTCGCTAGGGCTGCCACGGCTACGGCGCAGATGATCAACTGTGGAAATTGGTTTCTTAATTAGAATCTGGAATCCACCCTCTGTGCCTCGGTCATGCCGAACGTTAATTGGCCTTGGACCAAAATAGTCCCAATACACAAAAGTTGTCTGGAAGAGATCGCTGTTAGCTGTTTTCCGTTTTCAGTTCTCTATCTCTTCTTTACTGTCTGACTGTTGAGTGAGGTGTGCAATAAAGAGTTATTGTATTGGCTTGTGTAGTCTCATTGCAAGAAAATAATAAGACACATCTCAAAATACAGGTCTAACGTAAAAAAAACGCAAGAAAATTATACTATTACAAACTTATGAAAATGAAATGTACACAGTACACAGGTAGGTGAGAATCCACAGTAGGTCTTGGGTTACTTTTTACCCGACTACGCTGAAGCAAAAAAGGGGGCTACGATTATGACTCTTTTCTCACCCGCAAACGAATGCCATCTTCTAGTTGTATAAAAGAAATATTTAATGTTTTTTATTAAAGCGTTTACACACAGTCTATCAGCGTGCGATCTAAATCCAGCCCATTAAAGATTCCAACGATTATCACATTGCGCGCGAAATGGTGCGTGCGCGCTTGGGCAACGCAATTAGACAATCGAATCGCATATGTCAAAATCATTAGTGACAGATGTCAGTTTTTGCGCTTTTTGTTAAACTACTGTTTTGTGTATTGTGTTAATTTCGGTAATTGTAGTAGAATGTTGGCATATATCTTTTTTCGATCTGTGCATGGTTTTTAAAAAAACACATTCGTTTAATTTTTTGTGCGAAAGTATAAACGGTTATGTGTAATAGACATCCGATTATTTTTTAAATGACACATATAATTATTAAAAAAAATCTTTATAACAAAGCCGTAAATGCGAGAAAAGATTAGAAATTGCAGTTACATCTTTTTATCCTAAAACGATAAAAATGTTATGATTAAAAAAAAAAACTCGAGAGCTATGTCGGCAGCTTTGCTTTTAATTAACAAAGATCATCGATTAACTTTGTACGTATGTAAGACTTACTTTAATGTAATTACCTTTGCATGGAATGCGTAATGAAATCCATTTAAGATCGGTTAAACAACTAGGAAATATTTGATAAATACGTTGTTAATAGGAAATAATATCATATCACATATACGGAACAGTTATTAAGATTATTGAAACGATGAATGCGAAGGTTTATGCCTTTTTTTGTCATCAACAAATCGATTACAAGTAGATGTACATATAAATTACTAGCTTCTGCCCACGACTTCGTCCGCCTTAGATTCGTTTATCGTGGATAAGGGTATTTTTCCAGGATAAAAAATAGCCTATGTCCTTCCCCGGCACTAAAACTATCTCCATACCAAATTTCATCCAAATCGGTTTAGCGGTTTAAGCGTGAAGAGGTAACAGACAGACAGACAGACAGACACACTTTCGCATTTATAATATTAGTATGGATAGAATGGATATATAGTATGGATAGCTAATTTGTGGTGATTTAGCCTGTTTAGTATGGAAAACCTAGTCGGGTGCCGTCCCACACTTGGCTTTCGTATGCGTGGTCGCACTCCAGGACTTTACTGTCCCAACGGCCATCCGTTCTCTGGGCTACATGGCCTGCCTGTTGCTGCTTCTACACTTACTATTATAAAGTTGTAAAAATGAAATGTCTGTACGTTGAAGATATTTTCAAAAATATGATTGTAACGGACTATTTGGATTTTTTGTATGATTGTATGTTTGTATGTGTCGTTGTGGCTTCATCACACAAAATCGGATGAACGGATTTCAACTATTTTTGGTACACGGGTAGCTCCAGATAGTTATAGGATACTTTTTACCTGACTACGCTGAATAGAAAAAGAAGGGTTATGACTTTTTCTCCTTTGCAAATGAAGTTGCGGGCATCTTCTAGGCAACCATACAATCCTGCGAGCTATGCCGGTGGAGGTGTGAGGGTCGCGGGGAGTCTATGGATGCGCAGTATCACACTCTGTGGCGAGCTATAGGAGAGGCCTATGTTCAGCAGTGGACGTTCGTGGCTGATTTATAGAGAGTGTAAAAACCGGCCAAGAGCATATCGGACTATGCCCAGTGTAGGATTTCGCAGCCGTCCATACCAAAAAATGCACACTACAGATGAAAAACATGCGATATGAAAAAGTGCACTAGCCAAAGAGCGTATCTCCACTGCACTTACGTCCTTTTGTTGAGAAACGCCGTTTTTCGGCAATAACTTAAAAACGGTATAGCCGATCATGTTCAAAAAGTTTTTAGGGTTCCGTACCCAAAGGCTGGACCTTATTACTAAGACTCCACTGTCCGACCGTCCATCAGTCTGTATGTCTGTCTGTCCGCTGCTTATAGATTAGCTTATAGTTGACATTTTCGCAAATGATGTATTTCTGTTGCCGCTATAACTAAAAATACTAAAAAAGTATATTATTTTTCTGTCTATGTCGGTAACCAATATAAACTGATCGAACACCGCGTACATTTTGCTTAGAAGTAAGGCTCTGCTAACACTGGATTTTCATAAATACGGCCGTTCGTAGCGTATATTTTGTACGGAACCCTCGGTGCGCGAGTCCAACTCGCACTTGGCTGGATTTTTTATTAGTTCACTGAATACTTATTTTTAGGATTCCGTACCTCAAAAGGAAAACACGGAACCCTTATAGGATCACTTTGTTGTCCGTCCGTCTGTCCGTCAGTCTGTCAAGACGATTTATCACGAGAACGCGTGGAGGTATCGAGTAGAAATTAAAACTATGTATATAATCAGGTCTACGGACTCTTGAAGCTGTGAAAAAATCAAATTGCTAAGTTTACGTAATAAAATACGGCCGTGTATGTCGCAAAAAACATATATTTCATAACTTTTTGAAATTGATAGGGTACTTCCAGTCGTTCTAGAAACTTGAAATTTGGTATAAAGGAAGCTTTTATAGCACAATCAACAAAATAAATCTAAAAATCTATTTTTTTAATGTCTGTATGTTTTAATTTTCAAATGTCAGTTATGAACAATCCGGTTGCGTTAAGTTTGCACCTCGTTGGTATGCAACGTTATAGACACTAGGTGCAAACTTAACTTAACCGGCCAGTTAGGTTAGGTTAAGAGATAATTTGTACGGAACCCTCGGTGCGCGAGTCCGACTCGCACTTGGCTGGTTTTTTCCTTGTCACGTTACCAATTGAGCGATACAATGATCAATTATCCTTACAAATATCTTTATTAGAACAATGTCATAAGTATGTCCTCGTTCTTATAGAAATTTGGCCTATGTATTGTACATACAAATCTTGTATGGGTGGTGCAAGGCTGTTACTAACATGACAGGTGTGCTATGAATGATAATGTGAATTAATGTGTTGTACAACTTAATTAATATCGACGTTTGTTTTGATTTCATTTATCACTTGTAATCAGCTGTTGTATTTCTGTTAGGGAAACTGGTTTTAACTATGACTTGAACTAACATTTCGTTTGTTATTTTCGATGTTAGTGAACACCTTGGTCGTGAAAATCTGATTAAGTTTATAAACATTCTAATTAAATGACATCTGAAATTCAGTAATTACGTGTATAATTAATTTACAGATAAGTATTATGAGACGGCGCTAAAATTATGTCAGGTATAGATAATTTATTTTTAATCTCATATTATACTCATACTAGGGTGAGACTTGAAAGAGAAGAAATTAAATAAAATGGAACTGAAAAGTTCCATACTAAATTGTTGCCGTGTATAAGCATTTTGCGTCAAAAATGTGACAGTTACCTACGTAGAAAGTGGCGCCTTCAATTAATTAATATCCTTTTTGGTCGCACTGTACATTCGAAGATAAAGAAAATGATTACTACATTTTAGATTTACTCGTGTAAGTCAAGTCAAGTCAAATTTTTCTTTATTCAGGTAGGTCTAGCTACAAGCACTTTTGAATCGTCAGTTACGACAAGATTTTAGAGTAATTTATTGATGAAATTTTAATGAAAAAAAAAATCACATTAATAAAAATTATAAAACGAAATAATAAATGAAAAATAGTTATTTTTCGATGAGGGGTTTATGTGATTATAGTTTTTGCTTGCAAATAGGTTGGTTGCAAGCTTGCATAAACAGAAGGCTGCGATTTGTTAGTAATAAAAGTAACAAAATATGGTGTCAAAACTGTTTTTTTGGCCCACAGTCCCCTTTTTCCTTAAGAACCCTTAATTACTAGACACATGAATTAACTGTATTATTTATTTGTCATGATGCGTTTTTACAATGACTATATAATTTTTTTATACGATAATAGCCGGGCATTTGACCGCAATCACACCTGTTGTTAAGTGACGATGTGGCCGATTAACCCACTGATCACAGAAGACTTTTCTTTGCAATGGAAAAACCGCGTTTTTTTCTATTAGTGATATGCGATTTCTTCCCAATGATTATAATTTTGACCCTTGATTAGTGGCGTGCGGTCCATATAGGCACAAAGGCACTGCCTACCCTGAACGACCATGGTTCCATACAGGCACAGAGATGCTGCCTACCCTGACGCTCTGAACAACCATGGCTCCATCAAGGCACAGAAAAACTGCCTGTCTTGTTCAAAAACACTGCTTGATAGCTATTTTGAACCGAGAAAATAATTTCGACGAACGGATCACTGAAATATTTTCTTCACATCTAATAAATTCTAACCCACAGACATTGAAGTCTGTAAATTTTTTTGACAACGAATATACTTTACACTCACGCATCACAAATATATTTTCTTCGAAATTAAAATAACTTGAACTAACAGACCCACAAGTTTCACAGACCATAATATTTTTTATTTGTCATATTACAAGTGACTTTAAAACGAGTTTTTTCTATTTTTGAAATTAGTTGCTTTCTTTTCTATTATAGATTTACATTGTTTATTCATACTTAGATTTTTTTACAAGGAAAACAGTTTTGACGCAAGAATCACAGGCCTTTTTTTACCAGAAAAATATTTTTGGCCCAGACTTTACTGAAGTCTGTTAATTTTTTCATAACGAAAACAATATTGACCCATACACTTTTTTAATAAAAATATAATTAAATAAATTTTCATGTAGGATCGGTTGTCTACTTCAGAACGAAAATAACTCTGGTCTGCAATTTTTTTTAGATCGGATATAAACAAGGTACTCACCACTTTGGCGAACATGATGCTGTTATCCTCTCAACGGGTGTCGTGAGACTGATGCCCGTTCAGCGCCGCGCAGCCGTTTATATGCGCAGGCGCACCGGCCGGGAGTATGCGGAAATGGGTCAAGATCGAGCCGCTAAAGGGTCTCAAATTCAAGTTTTTTACTAATCATAATGTCGTATTGGATTCTTTGTGATAAAATGGTGATAATTAGTGTCTCTTTTTATAGTTATGTGACAAGAAAAACGGAATAGCCAATTGTTTGGATTTCGATATTTTTTTGGATATTATTACTTCTAACAGTGAGTACTATTTGTTACTATTGAGAAAAAAGTGCCCCATTTCCACTTATGCTAGTTTTTATCGGTATTTCTGCGTAAGCAACTTATCGGAAAATCGAAATAGTAAGAATATATTAATACTATTGTGTCAGAATGAAGTTGCCTTCTAGTTTTATTAATAATAAGATGTCACTCTTATAAGCAATAATAATCCTATTGACACCCCATACGTCAAAATCCTTCAAGACGTTTAGGCTTCAGAGCGTACCAAAGAAATAGACATACATACCCAGTTGAGTCGTGGCGTGTGGCGTCAATAAAATTACAAGAGAAACCGAAGCGTATTAATTTACTCATATATAAAGAAAAAGGTGATTAAAAGCTTTTCCTGGGGCAACCCGGTTGGAATCGGCTTATATGGACGTCACACACACCACTGATACCCACATACCAACATACACATACATACTCTCAAAAAACATAATCCTTCTTCCGACACGGTATGGTAAAAAACTGCATTATTCCGCAACACAGGCTTAGTTACTTTAAATATGTAAATAGGGTCCATGTGTCTATCTATCCACGGACGCCTACTGCTTAACATTAGGTCTCCCTTATCTACCACAGATTGCGATCCTGTTCAGAGCACATTCGCCGACTGCCCGCGACCCTCACGAGATCATCTGTCCAGTGAATGAAAGATCCAAATCTATCCAGAATGGCGCAGGAGTAGTATAGTAAGTTTAGTGTAGAGTCTAGTAGGTACGGCAAGAGCAGCATTAATATTTTCGATTAAAATGGCTGTAAATGTACTGTTATTCTTGCCGTACCGTATAAATATAAAGGCACGTATATATATAGGCCCACCAACAACTAAACACCTTTTCATCTCACTACAACCGACGACCGGTTTGGCTTAGTGGGAGTAACGTTGCCTGCGAAGCTGAGGTCCTGGGTTCAAATCCCGGTAAGGGCAAATTTGTGTGATGAGCATAAATATTTGTTCCTGAGTTTTGGATGTTTATTATCTATTAAATATATCGTCGTCTAGTACTCATAACACAAGCCTTATTGAGCTTACCATGGGGCTAGTTCGATTTGTGTAAAATTGTCCCGTAATATTTATTTATTTATTATTATCTTTTTATTTTTTTCTAAGCCACAGAAAAATCTGTATTTTTTTCTGACAATAATTCCTACCTATAAAGAAAATTTCAAGATTTTTGAATATTTTCATCCTTTCCCCATTTACCCATTGTTCGTCAGTACCAGTACCGGTCATGTGAACAACTAATTTCAAAATATTTTTTTAATACAGTTGCTCAAAAGCAGCACTACTTTACGTAGCTGCTTAGCGTGCGAAAAGTTGGTTTTCGCGAACTAGTGCTTTTCACTTTTCCAATGTTTTTAAATATATACTTGCTCCAATTCATGACTACTTATTGATGATCATGATGATGATGATGATGTTGGTGATGGTGATGATGATGATAGTGATGATGATGTTGATGATGATTATGATGATGATGGTGATGATGATGGTGTTGGTGATCATGATGATGATGATGACGATGATGATGGTGATGATGATGATGCTGGTGATGATGATGGTGATGGCGATCATCATCATCATCATCATCATCTCAGCTATAGGACTTCCACTGCTGGACACAAGCCTCCTCAATAGATTTCTACATGGGCCGGATAGAGGCGACCCACATCCAGCGAGTTTTCGCGACCCTAACCAGGTCGTCCGACCACCTTGCGGGTATACACACGCTCCGCTTGCCGATACGCGGTCTCCACTCGAGAGCCTTTCAGCCCAACGGCCATCAGTTCTTCGAACTATGTGCCCTGCCCATTGCCACTTGCTTTTGCTTACCCTATTTGCTATGTCGACGACCTTGGCATTATTATGGTAATTCATTTTACAAATTTTAAATATTTATTCTTGTGTCCATTAGTTTACAACGTTCTTGTGACCCCTCTGGTGTTACAGGTGTCTATGGGTGACGGTGATCGCTTACCGTCAGGCGATCCGTCTGCTCGTTTGCCTCCTATAACATAAACAAAATCGGTGCCATTCGATGACAATCAACGTCTGTTGTCAAAGAAACGTCCTTGCCAGTAAAACCAATTTAACCCCTTTTGATGAACACTTAAAGGTGCGTCCACATTTGTATCATTTGCCCGATCACATCTTCGTCCCGTGGCATGATCGCGTATCACGATCACGCGTTTAGACGTTGCGCCGATCCGATCGCTCGAAATCCATGTTGATATGCATATCACACACTTAGATCGGAGAAGCGCGGCGTTATCGCCGCGCCGACAGTAAGCGTCCAAGTAGCGCGATACGCAGTCATGCCACGACACGGTGATCGGATACGAGCAAATGATACAAGTGTGGACGCACCTTAGGATACACAGCGATAGTTCTTCTTAGCTTTCTATTCTTCATGGCTGCCATACTTACTTTTGCAAAATGTGTTAAAATGATAACCGGCTATCAACATATAAAGGCACTCAAGCGTAGTGTTGGACCATACTAGTACAGGAAACGATTCGTGCTATTATTAAGTACTACAAGATCGGCAGTAAAATGCCCCTGTCATTTTTTGTGACACTAATTTGATCTAATTTCGTCTCATTAATAGGACTGGTTTCATAAACTTGGTATTGACGTGTTTATGTAAAACTGTCTATTTTAACGGATGACAAAGAAGAGTCTTATAAGTAGCGATTATGGTATTGCCATTATAGTGCCAACAGCATCCTGAGCATGGTCGCGAGCAGGCTAGACTGTCCGTACATGAACCATTGTTGCCAGCTTCATGTACGTGGCGCTATATAAACGGTCGTATATTAGATTAAGTTAGATTAGGTAAAATGTTTTACTAACAATAATATATAAGCACAAATAATGTTCTAACTAACACTATGATCCCAGTTGGTCGAAAATAATTTATTATTATTATTATTATTGCGCTATAGATGTGGTAAATACCAATTTAAATGATTAAACATACTTAATATTGTCAACAGTAACCCTAATCCGTCATTTTAGTTGAAATTTGCCACACCTATGGCACTCTACCTTAGCCGCTGCATCAAAACGCTACCAAATTTACTGCTGCGTGTCTGTGGCTTCGTAACGCTTGAATGGATGAACCGATTTTGATTTCATTTTTAGGATTCCGCACCTTAAAAAGAAAAACGTAACCTTTATAGGATCACTTTGTTGTCCGTCTGTCTGTCTGTCTGTCAAAACCCTTTTTCTCAGAAATGCGCGAAGTTATCAAGTTAAATTTAACATTAAATGCTTATGTTTGCGGTCTCTTGAAGCTCTTAAAATATCAAGCTTCTAACTAAGTCAATGCAATCCGAAGATAGTCATTAACAAGATGTTTCCATTCAAATTGCCGTCCACGGAAAATCTATAGGGTACTTCCAGTTGACCTAGAAACTTGAAGTTTGGTATGAAAGTAATTCTTATGGCACAACTCCAGAAATAAATGTGTAATTTTTTTTATGTCCCTCTGCCTATATCAGTGACCAATATAAAATGACCCCATACTGCGTACATTTTGCTTATTAGTAGGGCTCTGTTAACACTGAGTTTCATAGATACGGCCGTTTTAGCGTATATTTTGTACGGAACCCTCGGTGCGCGAGTCTGACTCGCACTTGGCCGACTTTTGTGTTTGAAGAGACGTTGACACTTACAAAAGCCTCGTCAACAAATACCAGCTTGCTTTGAGAGCTATGGAGAGGGCTACGCTCGGAGTTTCTCTGAAGGACAAAATCTGGAACTAGGATTTCCGACGGAGAACCAAAGTGACCGACATAGCGCAGAGTAAGCAAACTGAAGTTGCAGTAAGTGGGGCATATGACAAAGTCGATGGGGAAGACGGGTTCTGGAGTGGAGACCTCGAACGACTAGCCTTGTGGTGTGGGACATTTGCAAACCCTGTGTAAGATGACCCCCCTCCATGTGAACCGATGACCTGAAGAGACTGGTGAGAAGCGGTTGGATGCGGAGAACTAAGGGCACCCCCGTATGGTGGCATGAATTAGGGCAGGCCTATGTTCAGTAGTTGACGACTTCTGACTGACGATGACAGTGAGAGTGTTTTTAGTGTTCAAGAAAGTCGGTTCAGTCTTTTGTAAATTATCCGTCTGTTCAAGATCTGAGATGCCACAGACACACACACATACCTAGATTTGTAGATATATAAACAAACAGATGCACACCTCAAACTTATCAGGGGATAAAAAGGAGTGTTAAATTTTTTTATTCATCAACTTGGACACACAAAAATTGACACTATTCGTATATTGGACAGAGTGGCTTAGCTCCTGCCCCGGGCCCCTAAGCTCAAGGGGCCATCAGACTCTGGTCAGTGACGTAGCCACCGATGGGATAGACCATGCACCGGGGCTCCAATGTTTTAGGGGCTCTTGATCCTTGATTAGAACCTCGAACTGACATGGGGCCCTAATCTTTTCTATTGCACCGGGGTTAGGTTACCTAGCAACGCTACTGGTTGGACAAGATCTCGAAAAGATATAACTGGTTGTCCTTTGTATGTTTTGCGTACATTGGATAAAAGCAGTATTATTGTGTAGGTGAGAACCATTTTGATAGACCATTTTAGGAAGAACGACATTTCGAAGTAAGAATCACTTAGGTGTATGTATGGGAGTACTTCGATAAAAAACTAATTTACGGGTGCTAAATCTTTGTATCGTATTGCCATTTTATTTCATATCATTTAACGACTGCCGACAAGCTGTACCTTTGTCTTTACCGAAAAAAATTGTCATGCACTTTAAGCTATAGATGAGGTAAACACGTACAGCTCACTACAAGCATATCCCTATTTCTACAAATGCCCACAATAAAACAGAAACAATAAAATGGGTATATTTTTGGAGTTTCGTACCTCAAAAGGAAAACGGAATCCTTATAGGATCACTTTGTTGTCCACCCATCTGTCCGTCTGTCTGTCCGTCTGTCAAGACCCTTTATCTCGGGAACGCGTGGAGGTATCGAGTTGACATTAAAAATATATAAGTACTCAAGTGTACGGTCCCTTGAAGCTGTGAAAAAATCAAACTTCTAGATTTACGTAAAAAAAGATACGGCCCTTTTTGCCGCAAAAAACGTATATTACGCGACAGTTTTAGAAATTGATATGCTGTGGAGGCTCTTCTTGCACAATCAACAAAATAAATCTGAAAATCTATTTTTTTATGTCCGTCTGTCTGTCTGTATCAGTAACCGATATAAAATGATCGAGGACCGCGAACATTATGCTTACGAGTAGAGCTTTGCTAACACTGGATTTTTATAGATACGGCTGTTTGAGGCGTATATTTTGTACGGAACCCTCGGTGCGCAAGTTCGACTCGCACTTGGCTGGTTGTTTTTTGTCCCATTCGCTATACGTCCTTCCGCAAAGTGTCTCGCATAAGCTAGGTTTTACGATAAAGTCGTGGTCAAATCTTTTTCGTCTCTTTAGTCTACGTTTACTTCTTCTGCCTAGCTGACTATAGGTACTTAAGTACTATTTATATTGCTAGTCAATGGCAGGAAAATCGTTAAGATGGGACATTTTGCGTAAGGGACATTTTGCGAAAGGGCCATTATAGAGTGGGGACTTATACAAAAGGGACATTTTGCGAATGGGATGGGGCCGTTTGCGAAAGGGACGTAATGTGAATGGTTTATTTTGAACAAGGGCCCGTTTGCAAGGAAGACGTTTTGCGAATGGGGCGTAATTTTGGTAGAGACGATTTGCGAATGGGACATTATGCGCCCAAACCAAACATACCCAGTCTCGGAAACATAACCCTCTTCCGGATGCATTCGGGTAATAATGAAGTTAATTTCTTTTATATTTCTCATAAACAAATGAGCCATATAACCGGCGTAACAAGCGTAACAACCAATTATTAAAGGATTTAATCACTTATTTCGTTACCCTAATGCAAGGAGCTAAGCTAAATAGCGTTGCATCGGCATGCACATAATGGCTAGATTATCGATTAGTATAAAAATAGTCCAATTATTTGCTTAAGCAATGACGGTTTACTTAAAATATCAACAGTTGCTGCCTCTGATTGTAAGGTCTAGGGAATGTAATCGGTTACTTTAGTATAAAAAACTGGCCAAGTGCGAGTCGGACTGGGGCACCGAGGGTTCCGTATAAATTATACACCAAAAAATGGCTGTTATTATACAGTGTTAGCCGAGCCTTGCTACTAAGCAAAATGTACTGATATATTCAATTCAATTCAATAAAAATTAATAGAAATCATTCACTGCATTTGTATGGTAACACCTTCAGGTAGAATCTTGCAAGATAAATTTGACCTACTTCTCGGATTTCAATTGAGCTAAAATTTGGCATACTTATATAAGTTAGGTGACAAAGCAATAATATGAGACCATCGAGCTGATCTGATGATGGAGCAGGAAAGTGGTCATAGGAACTCTGTAATAAAATAACTCAATCCTACCGAGTTTGGGCTCTTTAGAATCGTCTCGGTGAGTAGTTGATGGATGTTCAAAGAAAAGTACAGTCGGCAATAAAAGCTTGTCACAAAAATGAAATTTTTGACAGAAACTTATTTTTAATTCCCAGCTACACTTTTATTTTCAATTGTTTCATCAATCTTTGCAATAATAATGTAAATAATTGACGGATCTAATCTCTGAAATACATTCAAGTAGCATTGGTTGAGATATTAAGTATGTCATTCAATAATTTGACACGTGAAACCTAGCTTCAGGGTCTATTTGGCAAAGAGGTTGTGGTTACAATATCAAGTCCTTTTTAAAAGGGTCATGTGCGTTACATTCAGTTCACAATTAATAAAATCCAAACTACTCTATATTATAAATGCGAAAGTGTGTCTGTCTGTCAGTTACCTCTTCGAGCTTAAGCCGCAGAACCGTTTTGGATGAAATTTGGTATATTTTCATCCAAATCGGTTCAGCGGTTTAAGCGTGAAGAGGTAACAGTCAGACAGACACACAGACAAACAGACAGACACACTTTCGCTTTTAATATTAGTATGGATTTGTAGATTCGGAATGTACATAAAGTAGGTATATTATCGGGAAAAAGTATAAAATGCACAGAGAAATTTAATGTTCCCAATTGGGATAATGTTGTCAATTTTTTTTCTGTGATATGGGCTTGTCCTGAAATCATGTGATCGTTGATGGGGGGTCACAAAAATATCACAAACGATAGGAGAGGGGACGTCCGAGGAGACATCACGTCTAATTTTTTTACACAGCAGGAGAGTACAAAAATTACTCAATAACTAACTTAATTAATACTTAGTCTCAAAAATACACGTGATCTTGAATATCACAAAGGGGAAGGAAGGGATCAAAAGTAGGCCAAATATGATCACATGATTTTTGGACGAGCCCTATAGAACGACCTTCCAAAAGGTGAAAATACTACTTCAATCTTATATAAACTCACTGAGATACAATTGGCAATGTGGCACAAAAATATGAATTCCTGTTACTTTGTTTACGAGAAAATGTGAGTTTAAGACAGTTTAGATTATAATGTTGTTTACTTTTTAGATTATAAAGTTACAATATATATTTTTTTAATTTCTATAGAAACCCATATCTCATCAAAAAAAGTTTTTTTCACTTCTCCTGCTCAAAAAGTACGTCATATTAGCTTCGCGAAGCGAGACTAAAATAGTACATTTAGCCCCTAGGGTTTAAAAGAAAGCCATATAATCCAATACAAATTTCTATGACACTGAAAAAAAAAAACTTGTGGCCGGCTACATACTCCTTAGGAATAATTAAAAAAAACAAAGCAACCTGATCAGATCGGCCAAACTATCTGATAGAATTGCTCAAACTGTACTTTTAGTTTTTCATGAAATACCTATGAAATTTTAATGTAAAGTATTTTTTATTTTCTCGCAGTCTAAGTGAAAAGCAGAATGTTTAACACGTGGCTAAAGCCATTATGACACTCGGACGTATTTGTCACTTCGTGTCATAATGGGTTATTTTAGCCTCTTGTCAAACAATCTGCTATTATTTGAGTACAATCAACTTCCCAATTGGTGCGTCGTATTATAGGAGCCGGCAAATTGTTTCCATCATAAGAATAATCTCATTATACCAACATCCCGCGTTTTACTCTACTTACCTGTCATCACAATATATCATTAGCGAAATTCATTGAAGTAATTCAATTTTATGGTCACAAAATGGTGACCTCAAGGTACTGCCATGTTTGGAAAAACGACCACAGTCAGTGTATTTAATTGATCTGCAATCGATCCAAAGGAATGTGAATTTTATTTTTTAATAAACAGGGTACGTATTAAGTTTTGGCGGCTTTTATAAATGCGAGGCAATTTGTCTTGTTGGGATTAAAATGCAGTTCGCGACGCTTTTTGCTGTCGGTCGAGAAAAGTATTAGTAATTTGTAAAATATATGTATTTGATAGACTAGGATTAATTTACTATGTCGTTTATAATGACGAATAGCTTAATACCGCGCAGGAGTCACAAAAAGAAACCATACCTCCACTAATATTATTAAAATTATTTTGACGACATATTTGGCTCAGTGGGTTGCACTGTCTGTGTGATGAGCATTAATGTTTTTTCCTGGGCCTTTGATTTTTTCTATGTATTACACTTAAATAAATAGAAAACATCCAAGAGCCAGGAACAAACAATAGGGATGATGACTACATTTTTAATAATTAGTCCGTCATGTAGAAAATAAAATATATAAATGTGTGTAAAAGCTATTCAACATGTATTTTTTATTTTTTCACGTATTAAAATAAAGGGCATACTTTGAGCCAAAACGTCGCATGACATCACTCCAAGGTACAAACAAAGATAATATAACCACTACGTTTTAAGAGGCGGGACTCTCATACTAGCCATTAGAATCTATTTGCATGGCACACTGATACCAACATGTACGTCAAAGAACCGTCAAATAGCAGTAGTACCAATCTAACAGACCTAAAATAGTGTAGTAGGCTATACAATCTTCATTTTGTTATGGTATGGATGGCAGTAAACTTTTCAGTTGAAACGTAGGTACGAAGTATTTTTATGATCATATTTCATGCAAGTTCTCACGCAATTCGAATTATTTTGTATAATTATTTCCACTGATAAACAAATACGCCTGTAGTTATCGATAGTTACAGTACATCGCTAGTACACAATGAAAATAGATATAAAATTTAGCATGCTGCACTTAAATATGGCTAAAGGAATCTAAGGCAATACTTACCGGCCTTCATCCCAGAGAAATTTCGCCATAAACATCCTTTATAGCAATTTTCATGAGTAGCTCGATTTCCACAAATTTCACATGTGATAAACCGTTTTATCGATGGCATTTTCACAAAATGTATTCACTAAATAGTGTTCAATAACTACTTTAGATGACTATTAAGAATAATTTAATTAGATATCTAAAAACAAACATACAAACCATGCGAGCCGCAATGACAAGCAAAGCAATATGGTTGACAATGTATGACATGACAGGTAAACTGTACTGACGTACTGGTTCAGTGTCATGGCAACGGTTTGCCATGCAAAGTCCATATAAAAGTTTTTTGTTCCTAGTTGCGTTAGACTGGGTACAAATTGTACTTACGAGTGACCTTACGAGCCCCCACTCCTAAACTTTAATGCGATTTATCTTAGTATTTTTTTATTATCTCGATTAAGCAAAAAATACGTGTCCAATTTTTTTTATTATCTAACTGACGAACTAATTAAAATAATTAATTAAAAAAAGTGTCCTCCCGTGACCATGGAAAGCTGGAAAGCTTCCGAAACGTCGGGAACTAAAATGAGATAATATACGCGATATAATCCGTTAAATTGTTTTATTTCAATGAGTAATAATCGCGGAAACAGAAGAAAATATTATAATTAATTGAATTTTGATTTTCATACCCCGTCACATGCCCATTGCGCTAGCCGGGAGTCGAACCCGAAACCGCCAGCTTCCTAGGCAATTGTGGAAACAACTTAGCCTAACCTCAGACTAAGAAAAAACCGGCAAAGTGCGAGTCAGACTCGCGCACCGAGGGTTCCGTACAAATTTTTACTTACCCTAACTTTATTATTACCCAGTACCGGTTGAGTTAAGTTTGCACCTGATTTCTATAGCGTAGCATACAAATCAGGTGCAAACTTAACGCAATCGGGTTGTTCAAATAGGTTTTTTGCAAATAAAAAAAAATTAGATAGTTAGAGACATTTTAATACTATAGGCTATAATTTTCGTGTAATATTTATGTTTATTAATACAAATTGTGAAAATTTCAAAAAATTTGGATTGGTAAACTTCGGAGATAAAGGGAGGGGGGAGTGGTTTTTTTTTCTCATTTTCCTAAATACAACAAAAACTAATCACACTAAAAAAATTGATCAAAAATGTTCAAGTCCTGTCCTTTCATATATGATGATACACCACATGACCCAGTAGCTAGACTTTTAATTTTTACCCCCCCTCTTATATTCGTCGTTTTTTAAGATAATAAAAATATATTTTTAAATATTTCCTGTGCAATACATGTGGGCTAACCATGTTTATAAATATTCCAAATTTCAAATAGTCAGCATAAGTAGTTTTTGAGATATGGCGCTTTAATAGTCGGACAGACAGACAGACAGACAGAGTCGCACCATAAGTTCCTTTTGTACCTTTTTGGTACGGAACCCTAAAAAGATAGACATGATATTACGAACACTCTAGTGAGGCCACAAAAAACCATGCCAAAGCGAACTTCACGCGATACAAATACAAACAAACCATGCCAAAAAACGGCTTCACTAGATTGTTTGTAACGTCATGTCTATCTTTTTTTCTTGGTCTGAGAGCCTAACGTGTCGTCAAATACCACTTACATACATACATACATACATACAATCATGCCTTTTTCCCATTACGGGGTAGGCAGAGACTACCATTCATTAATCTCTTCATGCATGCTCGCCGGTTTAGAGTACTTTTCACTTGGCCTTTTTTCCGAATGTCTCCAATCTGAACGCGAAAGATTCGTCTAGACCTTCCTCTTCCAACATTTCCACATTCGCCTTGTAGATCTCTTTATCCATCCAGACATCCTTCTGCCTTCTTCCTTTTCTCCTTTTAGAAACCCCTCAAACTTCAATAGCAACGTTGATTAATTCTTCCTTAACATCCCTCATAGTTTTTCAATCTCGCATACTTCATCTAACTCAGTAAATCGTTTCTTTAACCTCTTGACATATTGTTCTTCCACTTCATCTACTTCCAAATTTTCTACTTTCACTTTCACACGTTCAAAGTGAGTTGCTGGCAAAACTGTTCTATGTCGCCATCGTTTAAAAATACCTCTTATTCGGTTAAATACCAGTAAATATATAACTTCGCAGTCGTATCAAAGGCCTAGGGTAAGCATTTAAGGTCAGTTATCTTGCTCCGTTCATTAAGATTCTAAATTACCTTTTTAGATCATTTTATGTGAGAGACTCACAATTACCCCGACAAGGAGCGCGATGGAAGATAGTCTATATAGTAACATTCGTATTGGTGTCACTCAACATTTTGTAATACCTAGTTACCATGGTTACGGTGTCTGAGCTACTCTTTAAAAGATTTTAAACGACATAAAGGCAACAACAATCTGGGGGCACGGCAGTGCCCTCTATAAGACGAACAAAAAAGAAGACAGGGCCGAGTAAGAAGAGTGTGCGCAGGTCAAGGTCCTCCGCCGCGCGCACACTTCAGACCCGAGTCGAGTCTTCTTCAAACCTTCAGACTTCATCCCAAATACCCAAATAACACCAGAGAGCCCAAAATTGACAGGATAAGATGTATTTAAGGAACATATGAAATACACTAAGTGTCATTGATCTAGTTTATATACTTTACATTTTATTGATAAGTATCTAAAATACGACGATTTGGCCACTCACTTGCTTACTCACTCATCAAAACTTCTAGGGTACTTCCCGATATCCAGAAATTTGGGAAGGAGCCTAGGATTTATATACAAAGAACAGAAAAATTAAGAGATGTGTAATTTCACCCTCCCATCCCTATAAAGGGGGGTAGAACTCGTAAAACTAGGATATTCCCGATGTCCTAGAAAGCTGAAACTTGGCATGGATCTTAGGAATTAAAGTGTGACCCCCAAATAGTCCGTATCGCTTATTGTTTGAAATCTTCAATGTACAGACATTTCATTTTTAACCTACTTTCAAAAAAGGAGGAGGTTATATCTTTTTTTTAATGTATTTTCACCGTTTACTCCGCCAATTGTGGACCGATTTTAAAAATTCTTTTTTTATTTGAAAGGATATACTCCCGAGGTGGTCCCATTGCCACCAAGTTGGGATCTGATGATGGGATCCCCGGGAAATCGAGGGCAATCCTCAAATTTTATAGGCACTTATAACGTTTTTCATATATTTTCTTAGGCTATTTAAGTATTTGGATATGGTAGTCATCATCTCATCATGCTGAGCTGATGACGGGAGGTACAACTCCTTAATAGTTATGAGTTAGAGGATAATTCTTTAAAAAAATCATCTATTATAGGTAAATACGTTAAGACTGTTAGTCATATTCTTTTTAGTGTGTCCCTGAAGTAGTCTCCTTATCACCAAGTCAGGATTAGATGATGGAATACCAGGGAAACCGAGAGAAACTCTGAAATATTATAGGCACTAACAATGTTTTGTATATATTTTTCTAAAGTTATCAGTTGTTTTCCTCTGGTTGTCATCATTTCATGCTGAGCTGATGATGGAAGGTACAATGAACTAACCAACTTTTACATTTCTTACTTCCAAAGACTGGAGATGCGTGCAAAGTGCCTCCTCAATCTTCCCATTCTGGGCTCTAAAAAATACTTTATATCACTACTAAAATCCGTCACTAAAAAGCAAAAAATGAAAAAAAATAAATCAAAAAAAGAACCGACTTCAAAATAAACTAAAAAGCCATAAATAATCTTTTATGTACGGTACGGATCACATTTGAATCACCTTTTGAAGTCAATCAAATCAATAACGAACAAACCAACAAATGAAATTTATAAAATAACTAGGAGATGCCCGCAACTTCGCACGCGGGGGGGGGAAAACTCATAACCCTCTTTTATTCGTCAGCATAGTCGGATAAAAAGTATCAATCTGGAGATACCCGGCTACCCATGTGCCAAAAATAGTTGAAATCGGTTTAGCCGATTTTGCGCGATGAAGCCACAACATACAAAAAATCCAAAAGAAATATCTTTTTTTCGTTTTAGTGACCTCCAAATAAATTAATTGAATTTATAAAGTCGGCCAATCAGTTCGTCGGCAAGGAGGTCAGACGCCCCAACAAGATGTTTTTGGTTTTTCTATCTTTCCTTCTGTTTTGGACTTTCCCGTTGAAGACAAAAACATATTTCAAAAAGTCGGTTAAGTAAAACACGCGATACGTAAATATAGTTGTTTGAAGTTGGTTGTTTTTGTATTATAGTACAAAACATACAATTAAGTTATTGGTATAAGCGGCGGAGGCGTGGCGTCAGGAAAAAAACAAGGGAAGCCGAAGCGTATTCATTTACGGATAATTAAAGAAAAACCGGCCAAGTGCGAGTCGGACTCGCGCACTGAGGGTTTCGTACAAAATATACGCTACAAATGGCCGTAGCTATGAAAATCCAGTGTAAGCAGAGCACTCCTAAGCAAAATGTACGCGGTGCTCGATCATTTTATATTGATTAAGGATATATACAGACAGACATAAAATGATACTGATAGAGCGGTAACAGAAATACATCATGTATGAAAATTTCAACTGTCTAGCTATCACGGCTGGTGACAGACAGACAGACAGACGGACAGTGAAGTGTTACTAATAGGGTCCCGTTTTACCCTCTGGGTACGGAACCCTAAAAAGGTGGTTATAAGCCTTTTCTGGGCAACCCAGTGGGAATCGTCTTACATAGACTCCACGTCACTGATAAGTGGAATCCATTAAGTCCTAATGCAGTACGCTCTTGACCATTTTTTTTCTAAACCAGTTTTTTTTAGGACAGTTTTTCACAATGTTCTAATCAAAAACAGTTCACTAATTGTTAATAAATAGCAAAATCTATTAAAACTATCAAAAGTGTCGCAATTATATTTAATATTGATTAATAACTTATTGCAGTAGGTATTTAAAATTATTTGTAATCGCGAAGGTATTAAAGGATATTTCATCTCACGTATGTTGTAAAAAAGTTTATACGATTTTTATTTATAAGTAGTTTAGTTTTTAATAAATAACTTTTTGATGAGTAAAAAACGTTCGAATACGTGTTTTTCTTAACGTAAGTGCAATTTTTTATCCAGCTTGCTACAGAAATCCAGCACCAAGCTACGTCTATATGTATTTTTAGGGTTCCGCAGCCAAAATGGCGGAACCGAAACGCTTATCGTTTCGTCATGTCCGTCAACGTCCGAAAATGGAGCCTTGTAGCCGCTACCTAGTTTGATAGTTAAATAACAATAAAAACTATTTCCAACCGAAACTGAAAAAAAAACATTCAGTTCTTCTAAAAAGACTTTAAGGTGCGTCCACACTTGTATCATTTGCTTGTATTCGATCACCGTGGCCTGGCATGACTGCGTATCGCGCTGCTAGGACGCTCACTGTCGGCGCGGCAATCACGCCTTGCTTGTCCGATCTAAGTGTGTGATACGCGTATCAACATAGACTTTATGGTTTCTAAAAAAAATTTTGATTTAGTGAACATTTTCCGAAATATTCGCTCCGAAAATAGCAAAAATTGTGTTCTTTTTTAAACGGTATGTTCAAAAAATATGAAAAATATACAAATATAAAGCTTAATAAATACTTTCAACAAAAATTGTTTTCAACATACAATTTAAAGTTATTGCCAAAAAACTGCGCTTCTCAGCAAAAGGACGTAAGTGTCGTGTAGATACGCTCTATTGCTAGTGCTCATTTTCATATCGTATTTTTTTCATCTATAGTGCATTTATTTCGATAGTTCTTTTAAAAATATTTTTAAGGTTTATTTATATATTTTTTTTATTGAGTGAATCGTATCGGAAATAATCGCTCCGAAAGTAGCATAAATTGTGTCCCCCTCTCTATTTTCTAAACCTTACGTCCCAAAACAAATAAAATAAAAATAAAGCTAAATAAATACTTTTAACGAAAATTATTATCAAAGTGATCAGACATACCGCTTTTGAGTTATTGTCTAAAAACTGTGCTTCTCAGTAAAACGACGTAAGTGTCGTGTAGATACGCTCTATTGCTAGTGCTCGTTTTCATATCGTATTTTTTTCATCTGTATGCATGGCTGTGGAACCCCACACTGAGCATGGACCGAAATGCTCTCGGCCGGTTTTTAGGGTTCCAGGAAAAAACAGGACTTTATTACTAAGCCTTCGCTGTCTTCCCGTCTATCACCAGGCTGAATCTCATGAACCGTGATAGCTAGATAGTTGAAATTTTCACAGATGATGTATTTCTGTTACCACTATAACAACACATACTAAATCAAGAATAATTTTGTGTCTGTCTGTCTATGAAAATGAAAAAAAAAATGAAAAACTTTATTAAACAAAAACAAGACATAAATGATACATGACTTTGGGTCCTGAGCTAGGATTCCCCGTGTTACAGGACCCAGTAGGGCATCAGGCGTGATTTGATACAAGCGTTCGCACAGAGTTAAATTAAATCTTAAAGCTAACCAGAATACATATATGCGTAGTAACCGTTAAGGTAGATTCAGGTGTATAGTAAAATACTAGGTACAACTATATATAAGTTATTATTATTAGTATGTCAGTAATTAAAGATGTCATTATTACTATCTCAGTAACCAATATAAATTGATCGAACACTGCGTACGTAGTGCTTAGGAGTACGGCTCTGCTAACACAGGATTTTCATAGACATGGCTGTTTGTTGCGTGTATTTTGTAAGGAACCATCGGTGCACGAGTCCGACTCGCACTTGGCCGATTTTTTATACAGCTTGTTACATCATGCTGTCTTGCTCTCTGTACTTGTCAGAACACCTCAATTATTTCAATGTCTGCGCCTTATCGGATGTTATGAATATGTATACGAAATGCCAGTGTTTCTTAATTTTATTTAAGCTTTGATTCTCTTGGTGTTTTGGTGTGCAATAAGTAATTGGGATGTTCATTGTACTCAAATAAAAATAAAATTTTGATGTGAAATGGTAATTTTTATCATAAAAATCCTCAAAAAAAAATTGAGTTCGATACCTTACGTGTAACTTGTTTTATGATGAGCCTTTAAAGTTGGGTCGGAAAGTCCATTTTTAAAGTATGAAAACATGAATAACTAATAATACCATAGAATAACCCATTAAATGTATAGTAACTTTTGTTATCAAACCGTATCGATAAACGCAAGTTTTCACATAGCTGCAAAACAATTAGTAGATTGTTTCACAAGGGGCTAAAATAAGCCATTATGATACGAAGTGATTATTTGGATGCGCTCACGAAGTAAGCGAGGACAAATATGTCTGAGTGTCATAATGGCTTAAAGCCACGTGTTAAATAAACACTCTGCTTTTCACTTCGACGGCGAGAAAAGGGAACTAAAATGAGATATACGCAATATAATCCGTTAAATTGTTTTATTTCAATCTTTTTATGTTTTATTCGACTGTATAAGCAGGAGGGTTTCTTTTCCAAGTATAGATATAGTTCACTAGAAGATTCCTGCAACTTTGTTCGCGGAGGAGAAAAAGTCATAACACCTAATTTTTCTTCAGCGTAGTCAGTTAAAAAGTATCCTATAACCGTCTGTGGATGCCCACTCGTGTACCGAAAATAGTTGAAATCTGCTTAGCCGTTTGGTCATGATAAAGCCACAACGACACAGACAAACATTCGTTTCAGTGACCTCCAAATAGTCCGTTAAACTAATTTTCATGGAAATATCTTGAATGTACGGACATTTCATTTTACAACTTTAGAATCGTACAGAAGTAAAACGGGCTGTTTGAAGTTCACTGTATCAATTATTTAAAAAAAATTGAATGTTTGTATGTATGTGTGTTTGTGCAATCATCACATCTAAACGGCTGGATAGACTTCCTCTATTTTTTACACAGTTGAGCATCCAGAGATGGTTGTAAGACACTTTTTACCCGACTACGAGAGAACAAGAGTATTGATCTCTTTCACTGAGCAAGTTACACCTTCTAGTCTATACTATAATAAAGTTGAAAATTAAAATGTCTGTACATTGAAGATATTTAAAAAACAATTGGAAGAGACTATTTGAAGGTCGATGAAGCAAAAAATATTTTTTTGTTTTTTATGTATGTCTGTATGTGTCGTTGCGGCTTCATCATGCAAAATCGGCTGAACGGATTTCAACTATTTTTGGTACACGGGTAGCTGGGTATCTCCAGATGGTTATAGGATACTTTTTACCCGACTACGCTGAAGAAAAAAGAGGGGTTATGATTTTTTTCCTCCGTGAACGAAGTCGCCTTCTAGTTTCTTATAAAACTAAAAAAAATATCACTTCTTGGACAACCGCGTACTTAGGCTAATTATAAACAAACCCGTCCTGCGACCTTTTCTTAATGCTCAGATAACGGATTATTCAAATGTAATTGCCTTAGTTTGGGCTTAACTTAACATTACCGATATTTATTGAATACATGTTAAGTGGGGCAAGTTTTTTTATTTATTTGTTTGTGCTTGGAAAATGAATTGCTTTACCAAGTACGCATTTAAGACAGTTAAGACTTTGTCAATGCTTAAAGGTATGTTCAGAGTTTAAAAAAACAACCAAGTGCGTGCCGGTTCGCGCAACGAGGGTTCTGTACAAAATATACGCTACAAACGGCCGTTTCTATGAATATCCAGTGTTAGCAGAGCCCTACTCCTAAGCAAAATGTAGACGGTGTTCGATCTTTTTATATTGGTTTTGACATAGTCAGACAGACATACAATTATACTGTTTTTAGTATTTGTTCTTATAGCGGCATCATCTGTGAAAATTTCAACTGTGTAGCTATCACGGTTCATGAGCCTGATGACAGACAGACGGATGGACAGCGGGGTCTTAGTAATACGGTTCCGTTTTGTATATATATATTTTTATGTAATAAGTGGCAAACGGGCAGACGAGCCACCGAAAGTGGTCATCGTCGCCGATGGATATGTGCAACACCAGAGGAATCGCCCATAGATTGCCCATAGATGATAATGTGTATACATTGCCAACCTTTGGGAGCCCTGTTAACTCGCTTCTTGAAGAATCCCATGTTATAGCGCTCTGGGAATACCTCAGGGAAAATATACGCTAAAAACGGGCGTATCAATAAAAATCCAGTGTAAGCTGAGCCCTGCTCCTAAGCAAAATGCACGCGGTATGGGGTCATTCATATTGGTTACTGACATAGACAGACGGACATAAAAAAAAAGATTTATTTCGTGGATTGTAAGAGCTACTATTATATCAATTTTCAAGTTTTTAGGTCAACTTAAAATACCCTATAGATTTTCCATAGACAACAATTTGTATGGAAACACCATTTTAATTACTGTATCTTTGAAATGAAATGAAATGAAACGAAATGAAATGAAATGAAATGAAATTTATTCACAGGAATGTATGTTACATAAGGTCTTACAAAATAGTATCATAGTTGCTTGTATATTCTACCGTTAGGCATGTGAAAACATGGTTTAACTGTGGAAAGAATTATTGCATGTTATAATTCTTATATGTAAGTTAATTAAAATTAATATTTATTCATACAACATTATTATCATTGTCATTATTCAATATAACTAAATTATTTACAGCATTATCTATTTCAAACATAATTATTATTTACAACCAATTATTATCCTTACAATTATTGATGATTTCCTTTAAAAAATTCGTCTATTGTGTAATATGCCTTTTCAATGAGCTCTTCTTTTAATTTTGTTTTAAATGTCTTTAAATCTAATGCTTTAAAATCTTCTGATAAGATATTATATATCTTAGAGGACATACCCAATATGCTATTTTGGAGCAATGCCGTTTTGCCAGCAACGATTCTAATGTTATGCCTATAACGTGAACTTTCAGAGTTTGATCTTATTTTCAGTGGAAATAAATTTGGATTTGATTTGACAAAAACGGCTATCTGGTAAATTTAGAGACTAGGTAGGGTCCGTGTCTTTGCATTGCGTTAACTTATAGCAGCTTGATTTTTTTAAAGCTTCTAGGGACTACTAACATAAGTATTTCATGTTAATTTCAACTTGATACATGACAGACAGAGAGACGGACAACAAACAAAGTGATATTTTCTTTTTGAGGTACGAAACCCTGAAAAGATTCTATTGTGATATATTCTGTACTATTATAAAGTTGTAAAAATTAAATGTCTGTACATTGAAGATATTTTCAAAAAATTGATTGTTATGGACTTTTGGAAGTCAGTAAAACGAAAAATATTTTTTTTGGATTTTGTACGTTTGTATGTGTCGTTGTGGCTTTTCGTTGTTATTTTTGGTACACGGGTAGCTGGGTATCTCTAGATAGTTATAGGATACTTGTTACCCGACTACGCTGAAGAAAACAAGAGAGGTTATGACTTTTTCTCCCCCGCGAACAAAGTTGCGGGCATCTTCTTGTAGAAAATACGTATCTGTAAAGAAAAAATCATTTTTATGACAAGCTTTTATTGCCGATTGCACTTTTTTGAACATCCATCAACTAACTCACCGAGACGATTGTAAATGGCCAAACTCGGTAGGATTACTGTATTTTCTTACAGAGTCGTTTACCACCATCCATCCATCATCATCCATCAGGTCCATCAGATCGATGGTACGAGTACCATTATATTGCGATAACTTTTAATTTTTGTACTGAATTAAGTTGGTACAAATATGTTTTTTATTTTAATGTACAATGCATATTAAACATTCATCTGTAATAAGATATTAAGTGAGATTTTCTTGAAAAATACCCTCTATAATAAGAACGATTTACACACGTATATGTACAAAATAACCAAAATTTGAGGCCGTAATGTAAAATAACAATGAGTTTCGATTATGAAAACACATTTAAACAACTAGGTTTTCATATAACACCATAAAGTTTTAAGTGCTAAAATTTATGACATTGCGCGCACTTCACAAAAGTACTGTCGGTACTCGTAGTCGGGTAAATATAGTTAAAATATTCAGTGCTTCTAAAATTCAAGGCCGCTACTCATAAAATAAGGAACTGACTTATGCAAATAACTAATTAGATATTTTTTTTCTAAGAAATACGTCACAAATCCGTTTCTAACGCTTTTTTTGTAACAAAAATAAGCGCTTTTGGGCCACTTCCACATTTTTACGTAAAAAGCATATAGTTCAAAAATTTATATTCAGACTATTTTGTGGTGTATTACTCTAAAATATAGCATTGTTAAACTGTCCTTCTCAATTTAAAAATAAATTTGGTGACCGTATACAATAATGAAGTTACTGAAAACAGAATGACCTTTTTAATAAAATCAATAATTATTTCAATGTGTAGCAGTTCCATAACTGATGGAACCGCACTCTAATAATCATATGACTGCAGCTACGGAACTCTACTGGAAGCATAGATGTGCAGCTCCACGGCTGCGCATGCGCAAGAATGCGGAAGGCCACGCCTCCCACGGATTATATATGGAAATGACTACGCGGAGCCAGAACTTCGGATGGAGGAGCAACTTAATTGGGATGTTGACTGTACTTAAATAATTATATTTTTTTATGCGATAATAATTATAATAATAGCAGTATTTGTTAAGTGTAACCCTAGTTTATTTACTAAAACTACAGATACACGCAGGCTCCCGACTCGATCACAATACCGAAACACGCTGCGCAATAAGGAGTCCAAAACTGCATTGGTGCGAAAAAGTATTTTAGGAATGGCACCCCAAATATACAATAAACTTCCAGCTAGTATAAGATACTTACAGCTTGATAATTTTAAAAAGAAATTGACATCACTTTTAATACAAAAATGTTACTACAGCACTCAGCAGTTTATGCATGACATAGATTTATGATTAATTGGATATAAGCATTTTATTATCATAATTTAAGTTTATATTGTTTGATTCTAAGATTGACTGATATTTCCAGTAGACGATATTTTAATTTTAATTTCAGTTATTTTCTTTATGCATGTCACCAAATGTCACATGTCACAAAAACCAAACATTTGTACGCCTATCGGCGAAACATAGAGAGCTTTATTGCATTATACCAACACCAACTCTGTACCTATGTTTCACAAATAAACGTATTCTTATTCTTAATAATAAGTACTCTTTATTGCACACCAAAAGAAAATAACATCAGACACTTAAATCTAAACCAGTATGAGAAATGGTAAACAACAGGCGGTCTTATCGCTAAAAAGCGATCTCTTCCAGACAACCTTAAGATAGTAGAAATGGCGCGAAGTAAACAACCAATGAGTAAGTAAGTGGTGCACAAATTAAAGCCAGAAAAAAAAAACAAAAGAGAGATGAACATTTCAGATACATACAAAGATACTAGATACTACTAAATAAATAAGTATATAAAATACAAATAAACATATACACAAATATACATATACCTACACAAATACATACATATAACCTAAAATTTACTGAATTCTCTTACCGTGGGAGAGCCAAGCTTCGGCACGAATGGGCCGGCTCGACCGGAGAGATACAACGGCCTCACAGAAAACTGGCGTGAAGCAAAACTTGTGTTTCGCCAAGTGAGTGAGGGTACCGGAGGCCCAACCTCACCACCCCCCCTAATGATAGCGCAGTTGAAAAATAGAATACCCCAGGAGGGTACCAGCTGCGCTAGCGCTGGAGAATCCCTCTCTGGGCAAGAGCAAAATAGCCAGGGCAACCCCTGCCACGCTGGCCGTGGACTTATACAACATCATCTCGAGACAGCGAAGCCGGCCTTGCTCTTTTTGACCGAGACGCAGATATCGTCTCCGGCGGACACCTCCTACCTCTCTCGTCCTAGGTACGGTCTGGGACACTCATTTGTGCCTAGGGCTGGGGTTTGCGTGTATGTTAGAGATGATATTAGCTCTCGCCGCCTCAGCAATCTTGAAGGTAGGGACCTCTCCACCTTATGGCTACGTGTCGACAGCGACGACCATCCTCGCGTCTATGCGTGCCTTTATAGGTCCCACAGCGGTGATGCTGAAACTGACCGACTCATTGAGCAGATTCAAATAGCTGCAGACATCGTGCAACAGCAGATCCCATCCGCAGAGATTGTGATACTTGGCGATTTTAACGCCCATCACGCCGAATGGCTCGGCTCTAGCAAGACCGATCATGCGGGGAGATCTGTTTACGGCTTTGTTCTGGCATATGGATTATCACAATTGGTTACTACGCCCACGAGAATCCCCGATGTGGAAAGCCAGGAATCTTCCCTGTTGGACCTTCTGCTGACTTCTCATCCGGCTGGCTACAAAACATCTGTCGAAGCCCCACTTGGCTCCTCAGATCATTGCCTGGTCCGGAGTTCGGTGCCACTAACATGCCCACCGCGTCGGCAAGCAACTTGTAGCCGCCGTGTGTGGCACTACAGGTCGGCAGATTGGGATGGGATGCGGTCTTTCTTTGCATCCTACCCTTGGAGGCAGGTTTGCTTCACGCTCGATGATCCCAACGTTGCTGCTTATTCTATTGCTGACGTGGTGCTTCAGGGTATGGAACTTTCATTCCATCCACTGCAGTCCCCGTTGGTGGTAAATCACAACCTTGGTTTGGTCAATCCTGCAAAAAGGCTTCGCGCCGAAAGCAGGAGTGTTACCAAGCCTGGGTAAATGCAGCGACAGTACGGGATGAAAACACCAGCGCGTTAAAAAAGGAGTTTAATTTTGCCTCCAGATCCTTCAAAAAGGATATTGCCAGAGCGAAGTCGTTGCACATAGGCAGAATTGGCGAAAAACTAGAGCGCCTCCCTTCGGGAACTCGTGCGTTCTGGTCTCTTGCCAAGGCTGTCCAGGGAAATTTCTGCACGCCGTCTTTTCCACCTTTAGATATGGGAAACGATTCGTTGGCCCACGACGCAAAGGAGAAAGCCGATCTCTTGGGCAAACTATTTGCGTCCAGCTCGACTTTGGATGATGGGGGACACGAGCCGCCGACAATACCGCGGCATGATAGCTATATGCTGGATGTCCTGTTCCACCATAGGTCAGTGCGTAATGCACTTCTTTCCCTCGATGTCCATAAGTCGAGTGGGCCCGATGGAATTCCCCCTATTGTGTTGAAGATGTGTGCTCCAGAGTTGGCACTGGTTTTAATCGCGTCTTTTTCGGCTCTCTTACTCTTCTGGCGTAGTCCCGATCTCATGGAAGTCAGCTTTGGTGCACCCGATCCCTAAAAAAGGTGACCGCTCAAACCCACCCAACTACAGGCCGATAGCTATAACCTCCCTGTTCTCGAAGATAATGGAGTCCATTATCAACAGCCAGCTCCTTCGGTACCTAGAGGACCACTAACTACTTAGTGACCAACAATATGGTTTCCGTAGAGGTCGCTCAGCTGGTGACCTTCTGGTTTACCTGACACATCGTTGGGCACAGGCGATCGAGACTAAGGGCGAAGCATTGGCGGTTAGCTTGGATATGGCGAAGGCTTTTGATCGGGTTTGGCACATAGCACTTTTTTCGAAGCTTCCATCTTATGCGCTCCCCGAGAAATTATGCGAATGGGTCAGTAGGTTTCTAGCAGACAGATGCATAAAGGTCGTAGTTGACAGTGCGTGCTCTGAATCCATGTCTGTGAATGCTGGTGTCCCTCAAGGCTGTGTGTTATCGCCCACGCTGTTCCTTCTGCATATCAACGATATGCTGCAAATTTGTGGCATTCACTGTTATGCGGATGATAGCACGGGGTGATGCCTCCTACACTGGCCGCGCCAATATTTCTCGGGATAACGTCATCGAGAGCCGTAACAAACTTGTGTCTGAAGTTGAAACTTCCCTAAAAGAAGTTTCAGAATGGGGCAACTTAATTTAGTCCGCTTTAACCCTACAAAGACACAAGTTTGCGCTTTCACCGCTAAAAAGTCTGCGTTCGTTGCATCACCTCGTTTTGAGAATACTCCCCTAACTGCAACAGCCGCTATCGGAATCCTTGGCGTCGATATATCGAGTGAAGTCCAGTTCCGCGGCCATCTAGAGGGTAAGGCCAAATAAGCCTCTAAGAAGCTCGGCGTGCTCAACAGATCGAGACAGTATTTTACTCCGGCCCACCTCCTACAGCTTTATAAGGCACAGGTCCGCTCGCACATGGAATAGTGTTCTCATCTGTGGGCTGGGGCTCCACAGTACCAGCTTCGCCCTCTAGACCGCATTCAACGGAGAGCGACTCGTATCGTCAGCGTATTTCAGATCGGCTTGACTCCTTGGCACTGCGTAGAGATGTATCCTCGCTCTGCATTTTTTATCGCTTGTATAACGCAGTGTTCCGAGGAATTGTTCGGGTTGATCCCAGCTGCATCTTTCCGCCATCGTCCTACGCGACAATATTTCCATCCTCACCACATAGATGGTTGGCAGTCCACAACTGTGCGTTTTTCTAGAAATTTCCTGCCTCGCACGACTGAACTGTGGAAAAAATTGCCGCATGCAGTATTTCCGGACCGATGCGATCTTCAAACCTTCAAGAAAAGAGCGTACTCCCACCTGAAAGGCCGGCAACGCACTTGTGACTCCTCTGGTGATGCAAGTGTCTATGGGCGACGGTGATAGCTTACCATCAGGCGACCCGTCCGCTCGTTTGCCCCCCAATGCCATAAAAAAAAAGAACTACACGACATCGACATCTGAGTTTAAGGGAGCGATAAATAGTGGTGCTTAAGATGACTCTTAAAAACAGTAATAGATTTGGCCAACCTAACGTCCAACGGCAAAGTATGCGAAATGATAGTTTCTATGATAGAAATCCTAGATTTTTTTTCAGTTCGAAACCTTACGTGCAACTTGTTGATGAGCCTTTAAAGTTGAGTGGGAAAGTCTTAAAATATAAAAATAATAAGAACTAATAATACCATTAAATAACCCATTAAATGTATAGTAACTTTTATTATGAGGCTTACTTGCAAAAGAAAGATTTGAATTTGAATTTGAGGCCGCTCGCACAACCACCATCGCAACGAATGTTAAATAAATTTTCATTTTTATTTTAATTTTTCAACCCGCCGCCACGGATCGCGACCCCTCCACAGCTCGAAATGCCTCACGGCAGTCAGAGGCGTGCACAGAGTTTTTAGGCCAAGGTAAGCAGTTTCCTGGTGCCTATATGGAGCTACGGTTGTTCAGGGTTTCAGGGTAGGCAGTTTCTTTGTGCCTATATGGAGCCATGGTTGTTCAGGGCTTCAGGGTAGGCAGTTACTTTGTACCTGTATGGAGCCATGGTCGTTCAGGGCTTCAGGGTAGGCAGTTTCTTTGTGTCTATATGGAGCCATGGTCGTTCAGAGCTTCAGGGTAGGCAGTTTCTTTGTGCCTATATGGAGCCATGGTCGTTCAGGGCTTCAGGGTAGGCAGTTTCTTTGTGCCTATATGGAGCCATGGTCGTTCAGGGCTACAGGGCAGGCAGTTTCTCTGTGCCGATATGGAGCCATGGTCGTTTAGGGCTTCAGGGTAGGCAGTTTTTTTGTGTCTATATGGAGCCATGGTCGTTCAGGGCTTCAGGGTCGGCAGTTTCTTTGTGCGTATATGGAGTCATGGTCGTTTAGGGCTTCAGGGTAGGCAGTTTGTTTGTGTCTTTATGGGGCCATGGTCGTTCAGGGCTTCTGGGTATGCAGTTTTTTTGTGTCTATAAGGAACCATCGTCGTTCAGGGCTTCAGGATAGGCAGTTTCTCTGTGCCTATATAGAGCTATGGTCGTACAGGGCTTCAGGGTAGACAGTTTCTCTGTGCCTATGTGGAGCCATGGTCATCGGTCAGGGTAGGCAGTTTTTTTGTGCCTATATGGCGCCATGGCGCCATGGTCGGTAGGTAGTGCCTTTGGCCTAGATGGACCGCATACCACTGGCGGCAGTATGAGCCCCCCTGCACCCTCCGGGGTGTATAAGAGGAGAGTTCGCGCGAGAGAAGATATTTTTGAATACACTAATCGTTTCAATCTTTTTGCGGCTGACTGTACCTAACCCCATCGAACCATTTGCCACCTCCATTCCAATTTTCGCACTGCAAATTAATCATTATGACAATTTTCAAGTAAAAACAGTAATCACACCTGTATCCATTAATGAGTAAAGCATTTTAATTAATGGATCAATCAGTGTTACACAACTCATTAAAACAATAATTATACCAACCCGTTTGCTACCGTATTTGTTAACAGTTTTTTTTTAAAGATAATTAATGACGTCATTAACAATGTCAAGTAAAAACATCGCTATGAAACCTAACAGCCTTGTTATTAAATACAAGGTACCCACGAGGAACCCGAAAGATTTTAACCACGCTTTTCTGTGAATAAGAAGTAACAAATATTACATGAACCAAGTCAAATTCAGAAAACAAAACTAGTTAGGGGTCAAAGCGAATGGATAATTTCGATGCGTATGGCACAATACTCGCTAGTGAAAGGGTAACACACCTGACGCGTAATCAGGAAGGGTTCGAGTCCGAGTGTGACCACGTGTGAGAGCAATCGTAATTTTATTTGCGCTTTGATTTGTAAGTATCTATATCACAATAAATATTTTTTTTATAGGAACCTCAATATTTTTTAAAAGAATTTGCTGAAAAAAAACCACTTTTGTTTACATGTATGGAAATATTGTTTTAATTATTATTATTAGCGGCTTGTACAAGACACTTGTACTCCAAATTTCATCAAGATACATCATGTAGTTTTTGAGTAAAATGCATGTGAAGGACACCATGGACACGGAACTGACGGATGGACAGACGGACATGACGAAACTGTAAAGGGTTCCGTTTTTGCCATTTTGGCTACGGAATCTAAAAAGCATGGCCGCAGTTTCTGCAATCTACTTCAATCTGCAATTTATTATCAGACGAGGCCTCTAACGTCTACAAACTGTGTCTGCTTATTATTACGTCCGGTCTCCGTTTAACTTAAAGAGATCCACCGACATCCAATTGAACATTCAGTTCGTGAATTTAGTTCGCATTGCACATTGCACAAGCACATCAAGCCATGATTTTTTTATTGCTCGTCAGTTTTTTGGTGGCAGTATCGGCGGCTCCTGCACCAAGCGAGGATTCAACCTGCAAAGTAAGCCAAGCGTCTCACACCAATGAAACTGCCTCAGTGTTTATGAAGATTATCAAAACAACGGACGCGCAGTCACGAGATTCAATTTACTCGACGCCCGCGGTAGTGTTCGTTGGGAAGGATAATGGGGACATACTGCGATGCCTCCGGCAATACCCTGACAAGTGTCAGGTGTTCTATCAAGCTGGGTCCCGCGTCTACTCCTTGCTGATTACCGGAGAATATATCTACGCTGGTCTAAGCTCTGGAACTGTTCTACGATGCGAATTAAGTAAAAGAGGGTCATGCAGTACACTCCATAGATTCAATTCATCCTATGTTGTGTCTTTGGCAGTCGTTGGAGAGTACCTATATGCTGGTCTTGGCGGTAATCCAGCTATAATGCGCTGCGCATTGAATCAACCAAACAGCTGCCGGCTCTATCAGAAAATGAGAAGCGGAGTTTACTCTTTGACTACGATAGAGGAACATATTTACGCAGGACTTTGGACTGGAGAACTGATGCAGTGCGCCTTAAGAACAGAAAACAGCTGCACACTAATGTTCGCAATGGACTCAGCTGTCATGGGGTTCGCTAAAATTGGGAACAGTCTTGTGACCGTCACACGAAATGGTCAATTGTGGAATTGTTCCTATTTGACAGATTTAACAACTGCTGCTGAATGCGTTATGATACACAAAATAGATAAAAGAGGCATATGGGACATGGTACGGTTCAGTCGCTTTTTGTTTGTCACCTATGAGGATGGCATACATATTTACAAGCCGGCGAGTGACCTTCAAATATCCAATTTTGGAAACTATATCTATCCTTTAAGTATGGCGTTCGCGTACAGCACGTACCACATGCAGAGCCGATACAGGGGAGAAAACACAGTGTGTACGTGGCAGGAGAAAGATAGGTGTCCACCTTTAGTTACTTATTTCGAACCACAAGAGAGAAGCTTACTGGAGGTACATGTGAAAGACGGCAAACTGAGGAATTCTGCAGGAAATCCAGTAGATACTAGCCTTGCAAGTGACGGCCATTCGGGACCAGCGGCAATCTTCGCCATGGGGCCTGATGGAAAACTGTTGTTGTCCAATGTTCACGTACCACATTTAATACATACCTCAAGCCTCGTTGCTGGTCACCCGGTGGCGGGGGCGGGCGAAATTGTCGTCGAGGACGGTGTGATCAAGAAAATGACGACATGTTCTGACCACTACCGACCGGATCTTATCCTGAACAAGCAGGTGATTGAGTCACTACTCTGGCAAGGTTATGCGACTCGTATTGACTCGCAAGTATGTTGTAAGGAACAGGAGTGTGGGCAAAATGTGACAAATACTACAGTGAACGCACAATAAATATTTTTCGTTGCTATTTGCTTCCGTACTTTATCAACGACTGCACTAAATATATCATTGCTGGTTGATATGTACATTCATATTCTGGTTTATATGTGGAAATAAAAAATTTGTTTAATAGTGATACATAGCGATTTGCTTCTTCATTCCTCGTTAGGACGGCTAAAGAGTGGAACTCTTCCACCATATCTTTTTCTGGGACAATATATTGTCGATTTTTGTACATAAACAAGAATAACTTTCGCTTCTTTATGGAAATTGTCCCTTTTGATGAAATGGTGACGATTATTTTTCCAAAAAGGATGACTTTAGTGGGTGGTAGCTGTCACTTTGATATCTCTCAACAGCGACGCAAAACTTAGCAATATACGTGGCAACTTTGCGAGAAAAAGAGTTAAATGCAATTTAGTAAGTATAATAAATAGTTTACATGAAAATAAATTATATTCACAACTAAGCCAGATTTGACTGGGTTGTAATTAAATATATTAATTAATTATCGGAAAAAAAAACTCTTTAAGAACTTGTTGACAATATTGTTAATTATTACTTACTTAGTAAAATAGGCAGATTTATTAAACATCAAAATCTCTGAGCCAAGTTTATAAGCTGTTCTGAAGAGTCATCATGAACCGTCTTGCACACAGGTTTGACTATTACCAGTCTTCTCAACGAGCCAGTTCCCGCAAAGCCTTAGTAGGTTCTACAGAATACCGAAGAATTAAACCGCTAAGCCAGTATGCTTAGCGTTTGTGGACTATTGAATATGAGAAGGCTTTCGATGCGATCGACACTTCCCGCCCTATTGCCTAACGAGTTTGCCGCTATCAAAATCAAGTGTCATGATTTTGTATGGGCTGACAGTTAATTCGGATGCCAACTGTCAAAATTTCTTTAGGAAATAACCTCCTTCATCATCAGTGCTGTCGCTCCTGCGGTCAGAAATTCTCTATCGGTATATCGAGGTAGGTAAGGTACTACGGTGTTTGTATGAGAACGCCACTATATCAGTTCGACTTCAAGACCAGAATTCAAGACCTTTCCAATTGCAGTGTGTTTAGTAGGAAGATATCTCCCAAATTGTTCACTGCTGCTTTGGAACATGTCTTCAAGTTTCGGGATTGGAACGGACTTCATTGGCAGACGGGAATGTGTCCGTATCAGTGATCGGAAACCGGTATTCTCTTCATACAAAGTAACCGGTTTTTTTTGTTCTTTTCGTTCGATTACGAAATTTTCGTATTTTTTATTAACATTCTAAAACTTTAATCAGGTTCTTCAATCTCATAAATACAGTTTTAAAACGTTCCAAAAATTGCGTGTATTTTAGAAGATTTATAAATACCGGTTCCGAGCCCTGAGGGGCTACTATGAAATTCGATATTTGGAAGTTCGTATCGCGCCATCTCCCTCTCGCTCTCATGATAAACTGTATTTGAGTGAGCGAGATGGCGCGATACGAACTTCGAATATCGAATTTCAGAGTAGCCCCTCTGGTCCGTATGCCATCTCCAATGGTTTAAGCCAAGGATACACTAAGAGACCAATGTCCCGCGACAAGTGTCGGCGACATATCAAGCAAAGTCAAGCGATTTCGCTTGAAATATCTAGCGACATAGCGCGACTTACGTCCGTAACGTTGTCAGGCGAAGTTATGCGACTTCGAGAAAGTTCGCCTGACATCTGGCGACATCGCGACATTGTGATATCATGACTTAAGTTCGACAACTGCAGGCGCCGCTGCAACACAGTGTAACCGAGCGATGTCGAGCGAAGTCTGGCCACGTCCTGCCTCTTCAGCCGACGTCGGTGGCGACACATGTCGTGCGATGTTGCCAGACATGTCGAGCGAAGTCCGGCAACGTCACACCATTTGTCCCATAGGGCTGGGCTTTAAACATTTGTTACAGGTTGACTTGACAGGCAGAAGTAAACATATCCTCTAGCCACCCAGAGGCCTTTTAAAAGGGGCTTCTGTTCCATTGGATTTTAAATCTATTTGTTTTACAAAGTTCTATTTGCTTTCGTCAATGTTTTTTCTTGGGCGGCAGGAAACACTCAACAGTGGCGCAACAGATCAACAACGAGCGTCTACTTTAACCTGCAGAATATCCTTAAAATGCCTACAGAAGCATTAATCCGGTTATTATCCTCGCATTTACTCCCGCCTGCCCTTTCGTCGCTCATTAACTCGGCCATCAATTCGTAAAATAAGTAGCACTTCGTTTTGTCACAAAGTGCCATAAATTACAAGTCATTGGCTTACATTTTCACCCCTGCTGAGTTTATACTTCTATACTATTATAAAGTTGTAAAAATGAAATGTCTGTAAGTACATTAAAGAATATTGATTCAAAAAAAATATTGTAACGGGCTTTTTATGAGGATCGTCACGCAATATCGGCTTAACGGATTTCAACTAATTTTGGTACACGAGTAGCTGGGTATCTCCAAATGGTTATAGGATAATTTTTACCCGAATACGCAGAAGAAAAAAGAGGGGTTATGACTTATATTTATATGATGACTTATATATATATATATATATATATATATATTTTAAATATCTTCAATGTACAGACATTTTATTTTTACATTTATATAATAGTAAAGTTATAAAAATGAAAGGTTAGTACATTGTTTTCATGGACGAGAAAAAAGTCATAACCCTCTTTTTATTAATTAATTGTTTATTTAATCACCTGTGGATGCCCAGCGCCCCCGTATGCCAAAAATAGAGAAATCCGTTTAGCCGTTTTGGCGTGATGAAGCCACAACGACACCATAAAAACATACAAAAAATATATTTTTCGATTCTGTGACCGTGAAATAGTCCGCATTACTTTTTTAAAATATCTTTAATTAATTTTTTTACAACTTTAAAATAGTATACATATTTTTTTCCTCTGGATCCAGCTTACAAGCCATTATATTAAGGATGCTGTTGCTGCTTCGCCGTACTCTGTCTAGCAATGAGGTAGTTTTCTGCCGCCAGGCAACATCAAAACCGTCTGTGCGTGCCTCCGCACTGACTATGCACATACATATAATTATGTCGACCTTATTCAATGAACATAAAGCAATAAAATTATATTTATGGATGCATATTGGTTAAATATAATTTTTGGATCAGGAAAATTATCGAGAGACTAAGAGCTAGTATGTAATTTATGTTAAATTTTGTTATTGTTTTTTTTTCATTATTGTATACTTTTGTGACAGCCAACTAGAGCTCTTAGATATATCTTATCACTTTAAAGGAATAGTTTTAAATGTATTTAAATATAGCGTCGGCTACATGAGCAAGATTTTTCGGGTATTATGAATTTGCATATTAAATAAAAAAATGTTGGGATGGTCCTCCCGTGACCATGGAAAGCTGGAAAGCTTCCGAAACGTCGGGAACTAAAATGAGATAATATACGCGATATAATCCGTTAAATTGTTTTATTTCAATGAGTAATAATCGCGGAAACAGAAGAAAATATTAAAAAAATGTTTATCATTCTCTGGCATATTAATCCCTAAACAAGCATAAAAGTGATTTAAGGCATGCCAGTATTTAATCAAATCTAGAGTTTAGAATACTGTTTGATTCCATTATGTCTTTATACTTAAGTTTTTACTATGCACTATTGGCACTAACTAATTACTAAGTAACTTACTTCTCTACAATCAGAGAAATGTATACACGCACTGTTCTGATTTGTTATTTTGATATTTAATTGACGTTTAATTGTATTTCTGGATCCCTGGATACAGGCCTAGCCTAGTGCGGGTTACCTTGGTCATCTTGAATTTTAAGGCGATATGCACATAACTGCATACCACTTTTCGTTGTATTTTTCATGCTACATTTATAATGTTTGGCCAATATAGTTTTTTTTATCTTATTTTATCTTTAAAAAACGTGTACTTGTCACTTGTCCCGGTTACCAATTTTTTGGACTCACTCTACTCAAAATCACGAGCACTATTGATTTAATCAATAAAAAAAACTATTTTTTTTATTAATAATCAGGTCGCCACTTTTGTAACGCTCATACAATGACACAAAACTGACTTTTGTCCAAACACATTTTTTTAACTATCAAAATCTATAGTTATCTGGATTCTGAGCAAAATGAACTCAAAAAGGCTAATCTGATACGTAGAGTAGAGGTACACATTTTTTTGAAAATCACTGTAAACTTAATTTTGAATTGAAAATCTACCCAATGATATATAATTCTTAGTTATAAATCAACAATTTCTATTGCTACACGAGTATGTTAATGCGCAACTCACCTACGCAGTCAAGCCTGCGCACTAGAACAAGACCCAGATGATTTATATTGCTTTGACATAAGTACAACACGGCATTGTAAAATGGTTGATTTTTTCCTCCTCATTGTATAGTGACGTTAGACGTTAGTTTAATCATCAAAGAAAATTTGGCTGTAAATATTGAATTTTCATGTAGCGCCCACCACAGCATTTGTTGGTAGCTCGGTTATACATACGATTACAACAAATTGAAAAAAAAACGTTTGGGAAAAAGACGTTTTAATTTGTATGGAGAGGTTGGCGAAGTTGATTGCATTACCCATATAAAATGTGGTTTTTAAATATTTTTTGGCCTGGTATAGAATTCTCGTATAAAGTATTCGCTGCTCACACCTATCTGAAACACCTCAATAGGTTCCTATCAATTAAACTATACTATCATACATAAAGACAAAAACTCACAACAAAACTCGGTAGAATTTATTTTTAATACTGGCAATTTTAATGGGAAAGACAATCGCAACAATAAATTAGGCAAAGAAAACTTTGATGGGCAAACAATACGGCTTTTTATATCTAAAGGGTAAGTATGTAAATCAGATGACAACTTATAACTTAAGCCGTATCCTCATTACTTTAATCTTAATTGTAAAAGGCCATCGACCACTAAGAGGATATCAATTAAAATAAAAAAAATAAACATAAAAACTCGTCCACCTCCTAGACTATTCGATGAGCGAGTTGCATGCCAAAATATTTCACGTTGCAGGTGCGGTTTGATGGCGTTATGCAAGACCAGCCAGCTTAAATAAATAATCATTCTATAAAATAAAATCTTTGTATGATTTTTGTATTGTCCATCATTTAAGCCACTACAGAACAAAGTAATAAAGTGTAGTAAAAATGGCATGGACTACTTTTTATCCAGAAAAAAATGTGGTTGCCAAAGTTACTTGAGCAAAGCAACGTTCTCGAAATACGAGTATATTATGTATGTCGCAGGGAAATGGCCAAAACAGAGATTTGAAGTATTTGAACAAATCCCTAAGGGATATGACCAAATTACGCAGGATGTTAAAATGGCGAATTTATTTTATCATTTGCCCAGAAAACATCAGTCATTTGATCAAATCCCTGAATCTGTTTAGTGAAATGACGAACGCAGCCAAAACAGGCGAATCGTTTTTTCATTTCACCAGATTTGTTTAGAGATTTGATAAACTCCCTGAAACACGCCAGTGAGTTGACAAACGAACTCGTAGTCAACTTGTTATATCATTTCACTTCCAGACGACCGATAGTGGGAGACATTGAAAAAAATAAAGTATAAAAAGTCAAAAAGTGAAAAAAAAATCTTTATTCAAGAAGGCCTAGCTATAACCACTTTTGAGTCGTTATTTACAAAAGGATTTTAGAGCAATTTATTGATAAAAATTGGACACCATAAAAAAAATATGTAACAATAAATTTATAAAATCCTCAAAAGGATCATAAAGAAAATACAAAAAAATTGTATTCGTCTACAATGTTTCTAGAATAAAGTCCCAAATGTAAATTTGAAAAAAAAATCAGTACCTTAACAGGTACTACATACTATACGAATAAGTAGGGGCTCGGAACAACTAACAATTATTTACAATGATTTACTTAAGTTTTACGTTTACGTTCAAAAGAAAAAAAATACCGAAGTACATTTCGTTACTCTTGCATACCGCCAACCAACCGGGTTCGATACTCCACATCGTCTCACATACATACATATACTTAATGTCAAGGTCGGCCCTCTTTGTGGGTCACCCAGCTCCTCGAACTAAAAGGCATTATGTGTCTACCGTTTTCATACAATGTTATTACGTTTTTCCACAGAGAAGTAGTCCAGGTCTGGTTACATTCTTTGGAGTGCACTGTCATTTCGCGTTTCATCATTTTTATTTTTTTTTGCTTTTTGGATTACTGAGGGAGTTCCGGTTGTAGAAAGCGCAATAAATCGTTAATCAATACTATATAAAATAAAATAAATAAACATAAAAAAATTTCTATACTGTTATAAAGTTGTAAAAATGAAATGTCTGTACATTGAAGATAAAAAAAAGGAAAAGTATTTTATTTTTATTTTTGTACGCTTATATGTATGTGCAGTTGTGGCATCACGGCAAAACGGCTAAACAGATTTCAACTGTTTTTGGTACACGGGTAGCTGAGCATTCATAGATGGTTGCAAAATACTTTTTACTCGACTATGCTGTAAAAATAAGAGGGTTATGATTTTTTTTCCTCCGCTAACGAGGTAGCTGGCACTTTCTAATATATATAAGTATTAAAAATTAAATGTCTGTATATTGAAAATATAAAAAGATTGTTAAAGGACTATTTGGACAACTTTGAAATTTTTTATTTTTTGTAATTTTTTCATGTCAGACCAAGACAAAAAAATACTAAATTAAAAAGTACGAATAATCTAGTCAAGCTGCTAAAAACCATGCACAATTAGTAAGCAAACACGTCGCTTACGCATAATATAAACAAACCACGCTGGGTCTTCCAGCACGTGGTCGCCACTTAAGAAAATGTTGGCCTCAGCGGCCGAGTTCACAGTTTTAAGAGTTGGGATGTTGACTGTACTCAAATTTAAATAAAATTTTGATATGAAATGGCGGTTTCTATAGTCAGACTTTTCTTTGTCATGGGTTTTTACGAGTCCGATTTAAATCTGAAAAACTTTATTTAATGTTATTTTTGCAATTTAGATGTAAAATTAAATAAAGATCATGACAGGATTAAGAAAATCTTTACAACTCTGCACTATTTTAGGAAATATGATGGTATTTTACCAATCGGAAGCTTTTACTCTCGAGTGTATTATTGAAAGGTCTGTTCAACGGTTGTGTTGACATCCATCAGTTTCTGTTTATTTTTAGTACAGCAATTTTCCCAGAGATGGCGCTGTTAGTTTCGTAAATTTCCCATATTAACTTCTGCATCGCGTTGTTAAGATTTTTCCTGACTTAATGACCCCTGCGCTATGTGCTGTATTCAGCATACAGTGTATTAGTCAGGCGCTCAATGTGTCACTAAAAAGAAAAGATTGATATACTTCTTTTGGTCACCGTGAAGTATATTACTCATTTAGTTCACTAGTTCAGTTTAGTTCAGTAGCTCAGCAGATTCATTTACTTCAGTCTGTACAGAAATATATCAGTACGATGTATTTCTTTTCTTTCATTCCTTTACGGAACTAATCGAATTACGTTTAATTAATGCAAATCAATCGCTTTGGTACGAAAACTTGTGATAAACATTATGGACCTTAGAATCTATTGTGGAAAGAGCTAATTATTTATTTTTTGTAAGCAGATGTGATAATTATCCATCACTTCACTCTAGAGTCTGAGCGAGTGAGCAAGTAACCGAACGGATAGATGAATTGAACTAGTACTAAAGTATTGGACTAAATGAATCTGAGCTGAACTAGTGAATGAAGGAGTGAAACAAGTGAAGTACTTGATTTGAATGATTCATTCGCGAACTACCCATTTCTACAGTGTATCATTTTTTGGGACCTAGTTGTTCAGGTCGTTCTATAACATACCACATAATTGTCAACTTCCCAATGGGGAATGGACGAAAATTTTGAAAAATCTTGAAATTTTGTTTATGGGTAGGAATAAGCCTCCTCGTTGTAAAGCAAAGAATAAGTACATTTACAGCCATTTTAATCAAAAATATCAATGCTGCTCTTGCCGTACCGTCTTAGGCGGGCATATAGGCCCACCAACACCTTTTCATCTTTTTATTTTTTTCTAAGCCACAGATATTTCTGTAATTTTTTTCTGTTAATAAGGAGGCGTATTTTTACCTATAAACAAAATTTCAAGATCTTTGATAATTTTCATCCATTCCCCATTGTCAACTTCCCAAATTAACTGTTTACTTATACACAATAGCGGATTAGTTTTTGTCTAGCGATTGCATTTGGTTATATTAATCACCTAGGTGTGGCCACTGCAACACGTTGTGCGCCGTGTCGAAACGAATCGTGCAATGCAGTGCAATGCTGTGCGTAAATTTGGTCAGACATTTAATCATACATTGACGTACCAACTACTTATACCGGCACTATATCTTCTGTCCGCGACACTCTCCTACGTCCGATCTTTTCTTCTTGGAATAGTTACAAAAAGCGGCCAAGTGCGAGTAGGACTCGCGCACCGAGGGTTCCGTGCAAAAAAAAATGTTTCGCGGATTATGTATAAGGTTTATGTTTATGAAATTAAATGTTTTTTATTTTATTTTCAGTTGATTGAATGAAAGGAAAATTGCGGTTTACGATTTATGACGTATTAAAAAAAAACTACTTACTAGGTCTCGTTCAAACCAACTTTCGGTGGAAGTTTGCATTGTAATGTACATTATATTTTTTTTTTAGTTTTATCATTCTCTTATTTTAGAAGTTACAGGGGGGGGGGAGTGGAACTGTCTCTCGCGCAAACTATTCAGTTTAGAAAAAAATGATATCAGAAACCACAATATCATTTTTGAAGACCTATCCATAGATACCCCACACGTATGGATTTGATGAAAATAAAAATTGAGTTTGGGGAACCCGCAAAATTTATTGTTTTTTTTTCTATTTTTGTGTGAAAGTCTTAATACGATTCACAGAATACATCTACTTACCAAGTTTCAACAGTATAGTTCTTATAGTTTCGGAAAAAAGTGGCTGTATTATACAGACAGACAGACATGATGAATCCATAAGGGTTCCGGTTTTTGCCATTTGGCTGCGGAACCCTAAAAATGACCCGCGCGTGGACATTACAAATGAAAAAGTATATGTAGCTGGACATGCGCAGATGGTCAATTACACTATTTTCACTCATAAATACAACACAGGAGCAAAATGGAGGGTTATGACTTTTTAGGGATCCGTGCCCAAAGGGTAAAACGGGACCCCATTACTAAGACTTCGCTGCCCGTCTGTGTGTTACCAGGCTGTATCTCATGAACCGTGATAGCTAGACAGTTGGATTTTTCAGAGATAATGTATTTCTGCTTCCGAACAACAAATACTAAAAACAGTATAATTTTATGTCTGTCTGTATATATCAGTAACCAATATAAAATGATCGAGCACCGCGTACATTTTGCTTAGGAGTAGGGCTCTGCTAACAATGGTTTTTCACAGATAGGGTAATTTGTAGCGTATATTTTGTACGAAACCCTCGGTGCGCGAGTCCGACTCGCACTTGGCCGGTTTTTACCTTCCCAAACTGATTGACCTTTAGCTATAAATAATACGTGTACTCATCATTATTTCTAATAAATATATTACGCCGATATCTTGTCGACGCCCAGAGCATAACGCTAATGAAACAATGCAAGGACGACTCTGCGCATACGCATTATAGGCTAGGAGCTACGTTCAATGATTGTGCAAATTATACTGGCTTGAACTATACACGGTGCGCGCAAGGAATGGGAAAGAATTTATGCACGCATTGCTGAGGCCATTTTAGAAGTAAAAGAAATATATGACCCTAGTTAAATTATGTAAAAAAAATAGGATTGTGACGATTTTTGTATCTAAAAATTTAATAAATTTTGCTTCTCTATGAAAATTATCCCATTTAATAAAATGTGAATCACTATTTTTCCAAAAAAGTATGATTTTAGCGAGTACATAAAAATTTATAATATCTTCAAAACTAAGCCGGTTTTGCCCGGGGTTCATATAACATTTTTTTATATATAAATACCTGTCGAATAGGCTAAATTCCTGACTTGACACATTACAGCAACTTTTTATGAAGTGGCAAAACGCTAGTCTATGGTTAAATTTATAAGAGAAAACAAAATATGACGTCATAGCTTTGCACGGTCGAATTGCTTCATTTTATTTTGTACTTTAAAAATGTTGAAATGGTCTAATTAACTTTATTTGGATTGTTTATTTTCTCATATCAATTATACAAGGTGTCTTGTGAGGGATCTGCAAGATTTTAACCACACATCACTGAGGTCTATGGAGTAATTCTATAAACTGAAGTCAAAAACAACAAAACAATTAATAAACCTTTTATTGACGATTTTCGTAGATAAAACTTGAAAATCTTTCGCTTCTCGAAAATTATCCCTTTTAATAAAATGGTAACGATTATTTTTTCAAGAAAAGGATAACTTTAGTGAGTGGTAGCTGTCACTTTGACGTCTGTCAATAGCCTGACGACACTTGGAAACATACGTGGCAACGTCACGATCAAAACAGCTTAATGCACTTTAGTAATCACAATAAATGGTTTACATGAAGTTTTATAATATCTTCAGAACTAAACTAGATTTGCCTCGAGTTCATATACCATTTTTTCGTTCTTATGACCTCAGGTATACGCTGGTAAAACTATGCGGCTTCGTCACAAGCACGTTGTATAGGCAAAAAAAACTATGGAGCAAGTTAGTGCCCTCTCTTAGCCTACAAACAGGAGAACAATTATAATACAATAAGCATTGTGTTGCCGATGCTAAATTTAATTACCGCTTTATTTGATTTCGAGTTCCTTTCTTCAGTGCCTAGTACAGTCAGCATTAATAGTTTGCAACATCCAAAGGGCGAAATATAGTGCAACACATCTTTCTACTTTTTTTTATGACATAGGAGGCAAACGAGCAGACCGCCGCTGGTAAGCGATCACCGTCGCCCATAGACACTTGCATCACCGGAGGAGTCACAAGTGCGTTGCCGGCCTTTCAGGTGGGAGTACGCTCTTTTCTTGAAGGTTTGAAGATCGCATAGGTCCGGAAATACTGCATGCGGCAATTTATTCCACAGTTCAGTAGTGCGAGGCAGGAAATTTCTCGAAAAACGCACAGTCGTTATATTATAGCAAGGACCATTAAAACAAGAAGACTGATCATCTCCATACAAAAAGCCGTTCCCCTATATCTACAATTGTACAACGCCATCTATGTATAAGAGTTATTTTTTATAATTATTCAACTTTGCAAGCGTGACACAGTTATTAAATGTTACGATTTATTTACTACTAGAAGGCGTCCGCGTAACTTCGTTCACGGAGGAGAAAAAGTCATAACCCCTCTTTATTTATTTAGCGTAGTCGGGTAAAAAGTATCCTATAACCATCTGGAGATACCCGTACTGAATACTACAGGCTTATTTGTTTATCAGTGGAAATAATTTTACAAAATAACTCGAATTGCGTGAGAACATGCATGAAATATGATCATAAACATATACTTCGTACCTACGTTTCAACTGAAAAGTTTACTGTCATCCATACCAGAACATATAAAATAACTTACATTTATTTGTTGAGTAGTAATTATACCTTACATATAAGAAAATATATCTATGTTGTAATTATAAAATATTTTCAGATGCAGACAGTGGGCCAAGTCTCAAAAGAAGATCTAATAATACCAGTAAAACAATAAATAATTACATTAAAAGAAAAAGCTTGTTATTTTATTTGGGGTTCACATTTAAGTCCAACCTTGTATTAGCATATTTAAATAAATATCCGCTGTACAACATAGGACTTAAACGTGGACTCAATCCTAAACCAAATTTCGATTACAAAAATTGTTGACATGAGCCTATATTCCAACCCAGTCCATTTTATCGATATCGATAAAAATTGCAAGCGTATAGCATACTACACTATTTTAGTCTGTTAGATTGGTACCACTGCTGTTTGACTTGCTGTATCAGTGTGCCATGCAAATTGATTCTATTGGCTAGTATGAGAGTCCCGCCTCTTAAAACGTAGTGGTTATATTATCTTTGGTTAGAGGCAACAAAGTTGCGGACGCTAGGTGGCGCTGAACTCTTGCACACAGCCAATATGTCTTCAATGACCCCGCAACGATAATTTTTGTTTTTCAGTTGGGAGTAATAGATTTTTCCCATTAAAAATTTCAATTTATTCGTAGGGACGTGTCCAGAGCGTAGTCTCATCGCTACTACAAAATCTTGCCGTGTCATAGAACAGTGGTTTTTGGGTGAATCAACTTTTAGACCCGCGCTTTTGACGCCTCTGGTGTTACCAAAAATGTCTCCGGAGTTAGCCAAGAAATAGAGCTTCTAATATGATATTTTCCTGTTTATTAGGTTTTACAGACAGGGGCATTCAACGTTTTAACGTACACCATAAATTAAAAGCAGAGAAACCATTATTAAAATGTGTTAATTTACATTGAAGTTTAAAACCGAAATCCATGTTGCTACGCGTATCACACACATTTATATCGGACAAGCGAGGCGAGATCGCCGCGCCGACATTGAGCGTCTAAGCAGCGCGATACGCAGTCATGCTACGCCACGGTGATTGGATACGAACAAATGATACAAGTGTGGACGTGCCTTTAAATTTTTACGATATTTAGTGTTCTGAAGACATGTCTGCGATTCTCTTAAGGTATTGTAGAACTTAAGAGTGCCCAGCATGCTCGGCCGAATTTCAGGTATATCTAGGCCGGAAATTAGTTTATATGGCTCCAGTTTATAAAACAAACGAAATACAGTAAAAATAAGTTTTGTATGAAAAACTTAAAATTGCTGTTTTTGTTTACTATGGTATCTGAAGCTACATAAACTTATTACAGGCCTACATAAACCTTAACTTATTCTAAATATAAAGTTTCAGAGCAAAATAGCCAGTCGTTTTAGAATGAGGGCGTAACTACGTTTGTATGGAGAACCGACCTTACTGGGGACTCTTAAAGGGATTTCCTAACAGGTTGAAGGACCAGCCACATTAAAAGATCTGATTTTAATTAGCGAGCAAGAATGCGGTTCGCATTATCTGTCATTACTACAATAACTGCGGAATGCTAAGTTACACCCACGCCACAGAATTGACATCTTGACATACATACATACATAATTAAGTTTAGGCATTAATAATACTTTTTAGACGACCTACCGAGCAACCGAATGAATATGTAAGCTAAAAATATATTGTTTTCAAAGTTTTGTGGATATCTATTAAGTTAATTAATAATCATCTTCATTATACCCAAGGCCGTCCACTGCTGGACAAAGGCCTCGCCCAAGGATTTCCATAACGTCGTTCCCGTGATCTTCACCAGATCATCGGTCTATCTTGCCTTTCCACGCTGCATCGTCCTGTACGTGGTTAGCACTTGGGAACCGTACGTAAATTGCACGTCATTAATCTTTATTGTACGAGTAGTTCTATATAGAAATAAATAATATTAATATATTTCTTACAAGCTTTTATTTAAGTTGCAATGTATCAGTGCCGTGGTGTCCATATAATCCGATTCCCACTGGATTGCCCACGGATAATCACCTTTTTCTTTAAATATGAGTAAATGAGTACGGTTTCGGCTTCCCTTGTAATCTTCCGGATGCCACGCTTCTGTCAATGTACGTATACTGTATGTTTGTTCGTGTCCAATCTTGTAAGTTAAAGACCCGCTTCCCAGTTTCTGATTAAGCTTAATTTTGGCATGCCAATTTTTTGTAGTTTTTAAAATAGCTACTTAATATTCACTTCTGTTGATGCGATTATCACTAATTTAAATACAACAATTTAAACAGATTATATCGCGTATATTATCTCATTTGATTGCCCGATATTTCGATAGCTTTACAGCTTCCGTGGTCACGGGATCGACTGAGAAAAAAACTACTACTAGATGGCGCTTCAAAACTAAACATTTAATGATGTTATACCTAATTGTACGTGTTCCTAAATAGCCAATAATAAATTGATCATAACATTTTAATACTGTGTCACGCTTGCAAAATTGAATAATTGTAAATAATAATTGTTATACATAGATGGTGTTGTGACGTGTGAACGCTTTTTGTATGGGGATTGACAGTCCTCTTGTTTTAATGATAGGTAACATACTATGCAATACAACGGTTATACAAATATAATAATTATTCATAAGTAACTTTGTGAATCACGCAACATACTAATATCAGCAGCCTACTTTTGTAGGCAATTTAATCACAAACAGTAGCAACAACATACAATTATAATTGCTTAGCAGCGATAAATGAGATCAAAATGGCTGACTAATAAATTGTTTATGCAAAACTGTTGACCGCTATGCATATTATGCTAATAAACATTTCACACTTGCAAGCAATGCCTACTAACATGTTAATTATATGTAAGTTACACCTTTGCAAGCCACAACTCAGGGCGATTGTACGAGTAGCTTTTTTTTGGGTTCCGTAGCCAAAATCGCAAAAACGGAACCCAGCGTGTCTTAAAAAGCGTTTTATAGGAAGGGTTACGAAAATCAGAAGACAGTCAGATGCCATCAGTGATCAGGTGATCTGCCACATCAGCAATTACGAATTCATGACAAAAACCATACTTTAAATATTATATAACAAAAAATAAAACCGACTCCATAAAAAAAATGTAGTTGGTTTTATTTTTTATTTAGATTTTTCGTTAATCGTTACTTAAAAGTGTATCTCGTGACGATCGAACAAGCCCAAACATGGCTAGGATAACTTATTTTATTATAGAGATCCGGTGCGTAATATACTTTCCGGCTCCATCATCCAAGCAATTCGATGATACCATTCTCATCAGGACCAGTTCCATTTGCGACTATGAAGAAGCTTATAGCTATTTTAATCGAGATGTATCTCGTCGCCACCCGTAAATCACTTATCGTTGAGGAGTTCCAGTGACCTTCTGTGGTCTTCTTCATCAGTTTCACTTCACCAATGTACACTTTCTGAATGCAAATGCCTACTATGTTCCTTATAATACCAAAATCACCATATGTATGGCTACAATATTTGAAGAGTTCCTTCAATAATATTCATCATGGATCCTATCATCAGATCTTCACTAAAATTAAATGGGACCAATCTGGAGGCACCTACTTAAAACAAAACAAATATCTAAATCGGTTTATATAATGACGGACGGAGTTCTGAGGTAACAATCATAAATATATATATATATATATATATATATATATATATATATATATATAAACTTAATTGATAACCACATAATTTTTTGGGAGTCGGTTAAAAAACAGGGAAATTCTCTAAGGAAAGGAAACACAAAAAAAATAATGTGAAAAGTTTCAAATGCACATATAATTCGTTACAATATTTAATAATGTAATATAATAATAATTTATATTCCTTAACACTATTAAAGCTGCCACAGATTTTACTTGGTTTCTCGCACCGCCAGACTCCCACGTCAAGAAACATCTATTGATATATATTAATTACTTAAATTATAATTATATTTGCTAATTATAATAATTATCTTTCTCATTAATTTGATTCACACAACAATAGTACGAGTTAATTATATTACATTTTAAAGTTTTTTTTGCATAAAACAAATAAAAATTATCTGACCTTGAAAAAATGTTAGTATGTACTTTTATTGAGCGGCAAAATTACCGAGAAGGAGTGGATACCCGACCACTCCTTCTTGAACGAATGGCCAGAGATTACAGAACATTGGGAGCATGGAGATATAGAAAAGGTAAATAGCCCAATCTGATTCAGGAAAACAGATGAAGAAGTGTGCAGCGGAAAGCAGTAGGCAAATAATAGTTCCAAATCCATCCAGAAAGGCGCTAGTGTAGCAAGATAGTAAGAAGTCAACAACCAATGAGGATTTTCTAAAATGGTAATCCCACCAAAAACATTTCATGTAAAATTGGCAGCCAAGACACACAAGCTCTGACTTTACTAACCCTACACCTTATCTTAAAAAGTATGGCTTCAACTGGCGTGAAGCCCCTAAGCCCTGATTTTACTAACCCTACACCTTGGTTTCAAAAGTATAGCCTGTCCGTTTCATAGAGAGGAATTCAAACTAATATTCAATATTGTGATAATATTATTAATATTATCCCAATATTAAAGACACATACTGATGGATGGTTAGTAAAATCAGGGCTTAGCGTTATGAGCTTGTGAGTCTTGGCTGCCAAATTTACATGAAATGCTTTTGGTGGGATCTTACTTCTTTTTGTAAGGTGCCCTAGTTTTTTTAATCATTTTGGGCTGTTGCGTTTATTTTGGAATCTTGTGCTGTGATTGGTGGATGTTGACACTTCTTGTCAGTTAGACCTTACGTCATGGTGGCGCAAACTGGTGATACCTATTTATATTTTAGAAAACCCTCATTACAAAACATTTTTAGCGAAATGCTACTCAATCCTTCGTTTTGCTGATGTGTATATTCAATCGTGCTCAAAATGTTTTTTCTTGATTCATTGTGGGTTTTCTTGGCATTATTATGGTAATTTATTTCTTGACCACAGAAAAAAAAACCGTCAAAGTGAACGTTGTTGTGTGAATCAGATTATGTATAAACAAATAATACTTAGGAATAGGCATTGATGTTATTATTCTGAATCCGAGTGTGTTAATGTTAACAAACGATGGTCTTAATTTTTTTATGAATACCCGGCAGTTCATGGTTATTGTTAAATTAATTCCAAACAAGAAATTATTGATTGAATTTACATGAAAAGACATTGAGACATTTTTTGTATTCTTCTTGGTTGAACCTCTTACGGCCTAAGGTAATTTAAGGCGTCCGCTGCGTTGACCGGGAGCACAGCGCATGTCCCGCGACGGCCTATTTGTCCAAGAAGAAGCACGGCACGCGTTCTTGCGACGGATTTTTGTTCAAGACGGAGCAGGGCGCGTGTCCCGGTGACGGGCTATTTGTCTAAGAAGGAGCACGGTGCGGGTTCCCGTGATGGGCTGTTTGTCCAAGACGTAGCACAGCGCGTGTCCTCACGACGGGACATTTGTCCGAGAAGGAGCAAGAAGGAGCGCAGGGGTGTACCCGCTCCGTGCAACCACGCAAGTCAGCGAAGGCCTTTATGCATTTGCTCCTTGAATTTTACGAGAACTCAATACTCAATATTAATTTGTATTAATATTACTTCACGAGATCTCAGGAGGTAAAGGAATTTAAACATTCAAGTGACATAACGGATAAACTTTGTAGAGAAAAGTGAAGTTGCTACAGGTACAGTCAGCTCCAAAAACTTCGGTACACGTGTTTATCCATAAAATCCTCAATTTTCTCACCGGGTTGGGGAAGCCGAAGCGTATTGGGGAATACGCTTCGGCTTCCATTGCATTTTCCCTCACGCCACGCCTCTGATGTGTACCAAAATATTTGGCGACTTTGGGTGTCACTATCTATTTCATGTGACTGTACCCCACTTTGCTCCTGAATGTGTAATAATCATTTGATCGAACCCAGAATTAATTCCTTTCCCATAAAAAGCACAAAGGTCTACTGGATGTAAAGTTTAATAAAAATCTACATACAAGTAGACAAATTACTACTTAAACCTAGGAACAAAAAAAACAAAAATAAACACTAAAACGGACAGATTTTACGGACAAGATAAAAAATGAAGTTATCGAGAGACAACCAAAAAAATGTCTCTCTGTAATCTCAAAAATTACCTACTGCTACATATAACTTTTAAAGTATTACAAGCATTACTTATTTCGGGGTTAGCTCGATTTGTGTAAGATTGTCTGGGATATTTATTTATTTGTATATAATTTACTGTAGTTACCTACGGCGTTGCTTGTGAAGACGCTTTTTCCGGAATAACGCCTTAGTGGCAAATCGGCCTGGCATTGACTCGGCAAAATTATCTCTACAATAGGGTAAAAAAAAACATTTTATTAGGGAATATGCATGAATTTTTATTTTTGCTTTATTAAAAGCTCATTCATGTAGCAAACAATAGATAAAAATAAGTTTTCGAATAGCTATAAAAATAACCAAGATATAAGCCATCAAACATTTAATTCTATCACTTTCTTGCATAACAGAATTACGGAGTTTATATGGCCGGAGTGCACTGTGACGTAACAGTGCATATCGGACCTCTCTGTCTAATTACTAGTTTAAAATGCCTATATTATGCGTCTTTCTTTGCCAATTTTAATTTTAATTTCACATTTTGAAATAGTTTTTACGGTAATTTGATATTTAGTTAAGAAAAGCGACACAAAAATTTCATGCATGTACCATATTAGTCCGTCTGTTAAATTATCTATAAACGAGACAAAGATAAAGCGCGTCAAAGTTTGGGAGTGGGATCGCATGACGTCACGCCGTGCGAAAAACGGTTGCACGGCGTGACGTCACGAGGAACTTTAACGGGCTATATCTTCATAATTTTTTGTTTAATTGACGAAAGAAAAATACGTGTCCAATATTTTCTGATAATCTAACTGACGACTATTTTAGAATACCCAACTTCATAATACACTAGGATCATGGCGAATGTCCATGTAGTGTCCATGTATTGGTTGGTTGGCTTTAAAATACGTACAAAAAGTCATTATATGTCGTTACTGAATAAATAGCGGGTCTTATATTCTGCCGTGTTAGTTTAAAAGGTCACCTTTTGATAGGAGTTTCCACCACACTGAATTTTTCGGAAACTGTGCAAGTGAGCTAACTATACCTAACTTTGTGCAATTTTATTTATAATGGAGCGTCACGGGAAAACAACGGGCTTTTGTATTAAACAGTTTTATAAGAAGATGATATCGCCGCGACCCCTCGCTGTATGTGCGAGGCAGTTTTCCAAAAAAAATTATCGAAAAACAAAAGTTGTTACGCAATGTGCATAAAAATATTTAATAGATTACCTCATGATATTAAAAGACTACCCCTCAATCAGTTTAGAAATAATCTGCACTCTTTTATTGTTGAAAAGTGTTTTTTTACAATTTAAATGAGTTGAATGATCTGTACTTATAATTATAATTACCGATATATTGTGTGACTTTAAACTACTTAGGTTAATTTGCATGGCTTACTAAAGTCTAAATGTATGGTTCTAGATTAAGAATATGTAACACCTTATTTGTACTACATTTATGGCAAAGAAATAAATTTCATTTCATTTCATAAATTTCATTTCATTTCATTTCAAGGTTTGCCTATACAATTGCAGGAGTTCCAACGACGAGACGGAGGACATCAGGATAATGTGATTTCTAAAAAATAAATTGAAATTATCTGTTACTAGGCTAAATAAATAAAATATAGAAAAACATGTATAGTTAAATTTTTATCGATGTTGAAAAAGTGCAAAATTTTTTGGCCTACCCTATATTATACATTGTTTTTCATTAGCAAGGCATCATTATTCATCTAAGTACAAAGACGCCGAATAAACCATCATTCGCTTGTCTTTATCCCATTTACTTGGGGTTTATTTATTTATTTATTTATTGCGTCGGCGCAGCATGTTTTTTTCATCCATACCTCTCTATCACCTGTCGTCTCATCACTCACATCCTCCTGTTCATGTCGGTTCTCACGCAATGCATCCACCTTTTCCTCGGCCTACCCCTCCTCTTACATCCTTGCACATACATACTAATACCCCTTGTCTCATAACTCTCATCTCTCCGCATAACATGTCCATACCACCGTAGGCGATTTGCTCTCAGCTTATCGACTACGGGTGCTGCTTTCCAGGCTTCCTCTTATATAGGTACTCATTCTTTTTTCGCCTATATCACATCTATTTAGATACTTAAGTGAAATATATAGCCATTACTAAGTTCTACATAGGTGGAAAGAACCCTTAAGCAACCAATATAGAACTAAAAGGAGACAAATTGCAGCCTATTTTTGGTTCTAAATTGAATCCACAAGAGATCTCATAAGTACCTTAAGTGGAAATTACAACTATAGGTGAAAGATATGAGCTATAAACGATTCATTCACTCATGGACCGAATGAATAAACACAAACTTCGAAGTTCCTTTGAGTGGTGCGGCAACAAGTTGGGTTCTTTAATGTGATCTGCCTTTTTAATTTTGGATAACATCTGTTTGGTAAATGATTAAAACCTCACGTTAAGCATTGAAATAAGCACGAAATTCTTGCGAATGTTTTTTTACCGTGAAACTATACTATGGTTTCATTTTAAAATTTGATGCGCCTTTGATTTGATCAGGAATATTTAAAAAGAGAGTGCTAAATCAAATAAGGAATTGATACTGGTAAGAAATAAATATATTAAAAACCTGACCTAATGATTGTATGTTACGTACAATGTTAAAATGACATCGTCACAACTATCAAAAATCTAAGATTATGAGTAAGTGTGATAAAATTGTGTTTAAAATAATTCATTTTCAAGGACTCCATTTTGTAAACATATCGGAACAAGAAAGATCTTACAGTGTTTATTTTCACTTATTTGTTCTTTATTTATTTGGAAATATTAGGTCTGAAAATCACTTATTTGTATCTTGCGAGTGGCAAAGCAGTGAATGCTATTACTAATACCAACTAATACTAATTATTTGCTCTTTTGTATTAATTTGTGATGAGTATTAAATTCCTGGAACTTTATATCAACAGAAACAAATGTACAAAACAAATTTGTATCAATAGAGTGACGCACGACGAATAATATTTTGACAGAGGCAATAGGAACATAAAATATTAAATGTCCTAATTTTGGTACGGTTAGTGGTTTAAAATAAGTGATAATAACTGCTTTTGGTTTCAAGACCTTGAGACCTAATTATGCGTTGGAGTGGCAATAAGGTACTTCTAGGCCTTAAAAGTTGCAATATTTTTAGGTTCCAAAAGGGCCGTAAAATTATCTCTTTAGCCACTATTGGTGATATACTGCTCCATTACACTAGTCATTTGGAAATTTGGAATTAAAAGTTCTCAATAAGGGTCTGTTCTCACTTATTTGTAAAAGTTGCTTATAAGCGACTTTAGGGCCTTATATAGCACTATTCTTCTTCTTATTGAGTGACAATTAAATCCTGCATGCAACTTTAAGTAGCAAAATCGACATTACCCAAACATAAGTAATAAAGTAGAAACAAAAAACGTTCCTAAGCAACTAGAAGTGACAGGATGAAGTCGGGTGTTTAAAGCTATAAGATTTATCAAACACTGTTATACCACTCATCTATACTATCATAAAGTTGTAAAAATTAAATGTCTGTACATTAACGATATTTTCAAAAAATTGATTGTTACCGACTATTTGGAGGTCACTAAAACGAAAAATATTTTTTTTTTGGATTTTATGTATGTTTGTGTGTTTGTATGTGTCGTTGTGGCTTCATCTATTTTTCATCATTTAGATTTCAACTATTTTTGCTACACGGATAGCTGGGTATCTCCGGATGGTTATAATTTTACTTAAATCGAACTAGTCCCATGGTAAGCTTAATAAGGCTTGTGTTATGGGGAACATAAGTGTGTTTTGCAGTTAAAGGATTAAAAAAATCTGTCCATTTCATAGCGTACAAAAATCCCAATAAATTCACTCGTATAGTCAAACTATGCTGAAGCATCGTTACTAAATCTGATAGGTAATTCGATAATTCTTACAAATTAATGAGTAGCGTGAAATCATACAACTTTGCCCTCCTGACGCCACAAGTCACACGTTATTAATATACTAAAATCGAAAACAACATCTTAGCTGAAATGTCACTTTATCTAAAACAATTAAGAAAATTAAGTTTATCAGAGGTGTTCATTTTTTTCCCGGTAATATACTTTATAATGAACTAAGTATCTTTAATGCACATCTCTAAGAAACTTAATGCTCTCAAGTTGTTGAAAAGTAAAACAACACAGTAATAATATTTAAAGAATGAAAATAAAAATTAATAATACAATTTAGTACAGTAACTTAGGAGTACAATTTGTTCATTGATATTTTTTAGTCTTAACATGACAGTGAAATAAGTATTTTATGCATAACTACACAACATATTTCAAAAAAATATTTAAATGTCAGTCATTAGAACTTATTCACTGTACTGCACTGATTTATAGAAAGTAGTCAAAATTGTTCAATGTTTTTTGGGGGAAATAATTGATCGATAAGACCTGCTTAACTGGCAACGACGCATATTTTTGAATTTTGCTTCATTATTTTGTGGTTTTTGAATGAAACTTAAAGGTGTGTTCATCAATACATACCCTAAATCTTTAACATTTAAATAGCATTTAATTTAACTTTTTATCGCCTTTGCACTTATTTTCTAAGAAAATAAGATATAGACATTGTCTGGCAAAAAAGTCTTGAAATTAAAAACTGTTGCCACTTTTTAATTTCAAGACTTTTTTGTTATCTGTAGTGTCATCCCTTACAAATCAATCTAAGAAAAAAGGGACGACACTACAGTGTTGCTACTTTTTAATTTCAAGACTTTTTGCCAGACTATACACGATTTTTAAAAGAAAGAAAGAAAGAAAGAATGGTTTATTTGCTGGAATACTTAAGTCTAGGTACAAGGTCTTATTGTAATATATAAGTTCAGTATTCTGTCGAATGATATCGACATGCAAAATAAATGTAAAAAAAATGTATGAATGCATGCATTATTAACATTATAGAAATATTTAACACACAATAATATTTAATTTGTGATACAATAAATGAGGCTACTACGTTCCTCTATTGTGCCTGTTATGGTCCATGAATTCATTAACACTATAGAAACAATGTTCTGAGAGCCATTTGGTAATAGAGTTCTTAAAAGCATTACCCTGTAATAGTTTAATATTCTCCGGTAGGCTATTATATAAAACTATGCACATATTGTAGGAATTTTTCCGGTAAATTAAAGTGCGACATGGAGGTTGATACAGAAGATTCTGATATTGTGCTCTTTGCCTACCCACAAAAACCTCACATCTATTTTGAAATAATTGTGGATGATATTTTACATGTAAGCATGCCTTTTTTATATACATGCATGGCAATGGCAAGATATTAAATTTTTTAAAGAGTGGCCGGCAGCTATCCATTATCCACGCTTTGGCTATGGCACGAATACACTTTTTCTGTAGTAAAAGTGCCCTTTCAGCGTCTACAGAATTTCCCCACAGTAGTAGGCCATAATTGAGGACGGATGAAACGTATCCATGGTAGGCTGTAATAGCTGTCTCAACATTAACAGTGTTTCTTAACCTCCTTAATGCATATACAATTATATTTTAGAGCTTTAGTTGTGGCAACATTACGAAATTTTGCATTGTGCCAACTTAACTACCGAAAACGTCATAAATGTATTAAAGACATGTTCAAGTTACATTCATATTACTCAAAATAATCAAGTCATCTCATTATTATTTTGTACCCCTGGCGTTTGAGACTACTGGGTACTGGGGGACGGAGGCTATTGCGTTCATCAGGGAAGTGGGACGTCGAATTAGGGAGAGGGGGTTTGACGCCCGCGCGGGTTCGTATCTGGTGCAAAGGTTCTATGTAAATCTACAATAATAATAAAGGGTGTCCATCGCCATTCAACGTGGTAACGCGGCCAGTGTGATGGGTACCTTTGCGCCAGGGACAATTCGAGGGGGCCTTTTTGACTAGGCTTAAGCTAGTCTTAAGTAAATTGTTTTTTTTTTTATTGTTGTTTTGACACGTTTTAAATAAAAAATGATCAAGAAATACCAAAACATATGCGACATTACCAGTAAAGCAGATAAAAAGTTTCTTGAGGCATAGTAATGAAATGCACGCCTGGTAAAGGAAAAAGTTGAAAGATTTTACGGTAGGTAATGTTGCCCATTTATAACATTTAGAATACAAGTAGATAACGTAACAACATTCATTAAACTATAAATACATAGATTTCGTCACAACGAGTGATATAATAATGATATAATTTGTTAAGCCCTTAACTGTATTATAATTATTATTTATTTTTATGCTTGCAACACCAGAGGAGTCACAAGTGCGTTGCCGGCATTTCAGGTGGGAGTACACTCTTTTATTGAAAGCTTGAAGGTCGCATCGGATATAGGAGAATATATGAAATACTAAATTTGGAAAACTATAATTGACATTTTTAAACTAAAAATATACACGTTGGAAAAGAGAAATGAGATACGCGATAGCTTGGTGGCATTAAGTAATAATCCCATTTACACGACTCATTTTATATGGTGTATAATTGGATGTTTCGAAAATGTCGCTTATCTCATTTTTCCTTTCCACCGTCGAATGATGACACTATAATTATGGAAATTGCGGTAAGAAAAGAAACTAAACTTATAAATAAGTAAAATTAAAGAACACATTGTTTTAATTGGGATGTATCGTTCTTTTCTATAAAGTATATCACACATGATATTATAATTTGTTATCAATATCATATTATATCACTCCATGCGATGATTAAATAATTTTAAGTAATAATAGTATAGTTACAACTATGAACAGTCGACAACAAATATTTTTATTATTTTTCAATTAATTTTTGAATTTCACGTTCATAATATAATTTGTTGTTTAACAACCTATTAACGAGAATCACATAGTCTTTCAATAATATTTTCACTATTTTACAAATCATGTATTTAATAGAAATAAGCATCAACATATTTGAACATTGACAGAAATAATGATAATTTTTAATGAAACTTAATATTTATATTAGCTAGGTATGTTATTTTCTTTGTTCCAACAAAATTATAACTTTTAAATTCACTGATTTTTTTTGATACATTGACTGAATAAGCAAGTTTTTTTATATGGCACTTTCGAGCTCATTGAATCAGTTTGTATATTCATTCCTACTTTGACCATAAAAATATTTAATTTACTTTTACTGTATCATTCTGTCACTTACCGACGTTCGACGACTTTCAGTAAATAACACAAAAGTTTAGATTTTTTACTTCCTTACAATTACCGTTAATATAATAATTTTGTTGGAACAAACTAAATATCACTTACACGTTTTAATCTCTATAGGTAGTTAATTCTATCCTAAATGTATTTTCCCTATAAATGGATAATAAAAATCCTATAGAAATATATATACAATTAGCAGGCGTAGCAATATTAGGACGTCTCCATAGATTGGCACGTGTATGATATTTCTCATTACTAATAAAATAATTTTAAAATTAGCATATTAAATTTCAAAAATTTCTAAAAAGATTGTTAATATTGTTGATAATTCACAATTTAACCATTTTGTAATAAAAATAACTATTTCGTGTTCCATAGTTACAGATGATAATAAACAGAAATTTTTATTTTAAAATTACATGAATTTATTTAAAATATTGTGTAACATACAACGAATAACTTTCTAATTACTTACGGCTATAATAATATATAACACATTTAAAGCTGAAAACTTTACACTAAGAAATAATTTTTAAACATTAAAAAAACAATTCGCACAATGTTTAATTTTAACATATTTTGACATAATGTACTTATTTAAAATTTGATTATACTCCTATAATTTTAATACTATATACCGATATCGTAAGGTAAACAATAAAGTTGATCTATATTGATAATGATTATTTAAAAATGGCAGCAAATAATAATTGCAGTCGATTTACCCAATAAGTGATAGTAAATATTTCAATGAATCTCAACTAAAGATTTTTATGTGCTTATGAAAGTTTAAAAATACGACTTTTAATTAAAATAAGTAATTAAAAAACCTATTTTTAATGGACGCCAAGTTTTTCAGATGTTTAAGCTTAAGTTTATAATGTATATACAGCACTTTTAAAAAGTTAACGGCTGCAAGTTTGGACCACCTTTTTTTTAAATTCAAATGCATAAATAGACAGAATGCAAATGCTCTATAAAGTCTTTGCTACAAAGATAGAAGAAAATCATTATTCCTACAAAATAAAAAAAACAAGGAAAAATGTAGGTGGGAAATGTACGCAAGCAATTTTAGAAGCACATAAACAACTAATAATATGATAACTACTATTGTATTTATAATTAATAATACATATAATTGGAATTATTAAATTTATGTTACCCGATACGAGTTTCGTGATCAATTCTAAAATGATCAAATCCTTGGCATTAATTTTTCATTTTACAAGAAAAAATTACGAAGTGCCTTTGCACTGCTAATCTAAGAAGACATAAACAATATGGTCGTCTCTTTCTAATATATCTAACCGTGGAATGAGTGGAAGAGACGATTAACAGTGGGTGAAGAGTTTGAAGAATCCTCGTCCTTTTTCTGGCGCTGGTCCCATCAGCATCGGTACTTGGTTTTTGTGGGTTATCGTAATCTGCAAAAATGTATATTTTTTAAATATGGCTCGAGTGTAAAAAAATAATTTTCATCCTCCGTTAATTTTTAAAAACAAAAAATGCATTCTTAATAGAAACCCGCTTGGTCTAAACGAAGTCAAGCTTTCTCGATCTCTTTAACACGTACTTACACAATAGGTACGAGCAACCATTTATATTTTAATGCATGTTCATAAACGATGTTACACTTTAAAAGTATTGCTTCATGACACCCTACAAGGGCACACATATTACAAACCTAATTTTAAACACTTCTTTTAATATATTTGTAATATAATATAATATTTAGCTATTTAAGATGTCAACTCTAACCAATTATTTTAATAAGTATAGCTAGGCAACCAAAACAGCGGGGCCGCATACAATATTAGGGCCCCATGTCAGTTCGAGGTTCTATTAGACAGGGACCAAAGGGCCCTAAAATATAGGGGGCTCAGGTGCTGGGCACCGTCTAACCGTTCGGTACCTCCGTTACTGGTCAGGGTTCGACGGCCCCCTGAGCTTGGGAGCCCCGAGGCATGGCCACGTCTAGCTCTTCGGTAGCTACGCCACTGATCATATTTTTTTCACGACTTAGGGATCACCCTGTATAAGCATTTTACCTTGCAAGGTGGCTGCATCCAGGGCTCTCCGTCGATTTGCATGGGAAAGGTCCTCTTGGTCGTCATTTCTATGGAGCTACATTGTGCCAGACGACGGCCCGAGGCTCGAAGACCTGGAAAATGGACACCATGATAACCGGTTTAGCTCAGTGGTAATGACCCTGCGTGCGAACCTGACGGTCCATTATTATATTGAAAAAAACCTGCGAAAAAAACAGGCAAATGTTTTTAATTTTTTTTCGTCATGGTTCAAATCATGTAGGATACTGATGAAAAAAAAAACTTAAACTTAACAACTAACTGTAACACAGTTTTATGAAAAAACCCAAAATTGCTACTAAAATTGTGAATATCTCGGAAATTACTTAAAAAAAAATGAACTGCCAGCCCACGCTGCCTATCCATAAAGATCACACGGATTTCGGAGAAAAACGACTCAAATCCCGAAACCCACCAGCCCTAAGTATGATGCAGCTAAGGAACAGCAACTGGGACATACACGACTCATGGCTGACCGAGTGGAACGAACAATTTAAGAGCGACAACTTTTACACGCATAGCCCAAAAGCCCTCCCGCCTGGCTTCGACCATCCGCGAAGAGTCTGGTGCCAACTAAATCGCATTAGAACAGGTGTTGGAAACTGCGCCTACCATTGGTATGTCGTAATGCCGTACGATAAATAAAAACTAAAAAAAAACATAAATGGTCAAATCGATAGCTTTTGAGCTGCTCTATCAGCCGTCTCAGGTTTGTCGTCGGATTCTATTACATCCTGTATGCGTACCTAATATACCCATTAAATATATCGTCGTTTAGTACTCATAACACAAGCCTTATTAATTCATTTGTATAAATAAATAAATGAATGGCACGAGTCATGTGGTTTTTCGTTGGCCCTAGACCTTAAAGGACAGACTATAGTGAGCATATCTATTTCATAATTAACGTCCTTTATTCTCACCTGTTCTGACTTGCCCCATGTGGAGGCAGTTCTCTAGGCCAATGACTTCAATCAGCTTGTCGCCTATATCTGTGAATAAAAGTTATACGACTATGTTCAGAAAGGTTATACAACTATGTTCAGACAGGTTGTCTTGGTTAAGGTTATACGACTATGTTTAGCAAGGTTGTCTTGGTTACGGTTATACGACTATATTCAGAAAGGTTATACGACTATGTTCAGAAAAGTTATACGACTATGTTCAGAAAGGTTATACAACTATGTTCAGAAAGGTTGTCTTGGTTAAGGTTATATACCTATGTTTAGAAAGGTTGTCTTGGTTATGGTTATACGACTATGTTCAGAAAGGTTATACGACTAATTTCAAAAAGGTTATACGACTATGTTCAGAAAGGTTATACAACTGTGTTCATAAAAGTCGACTTGTTTAAGGTTATATGACTATGTTCAGAAGGGTTATACCACTATGTTCAGAAATGTACTTTCCTTTTTTGTCTATCTTCGTAATTTAGTTACCGGCTAATTTTTGATTTATGGAAAATATTTTTGCACTGATTCTAAGATGTGTTTTAAATTAAATGTAACCGGGACTATCCCCTAAAGGGACGCAATGGCAACCCACAGGTAGGAAAACACTGATTTTGGGTTAAAGGGGCCTCATCTGGCATAAACTTTTTTGTCATAATCATCATTTGGCTTGCATTTTGTCCTGAACACGTAAGCTTTTAAGGATTGTTATAAAATGCTACTCAAAATATGTAGACATTGTACTCCTTAGTTTTGTAAACTACATAAACAAAACCTATGACCTCTATAAAGATCCGTGAATTTAACTTTTATCTTATCTATATTAATCAACTAACCTTGTTGTGCGTTGGGGAAGCGGCCTTTGCGGTGTACGCCGCTGGCCCCCCACAAGTTGGACCCCCCATGGGCGTAGGGAATGTTGAGCAGCGCCACCCCCTGCAGTGCTGGGCCCTTGCTCAACTCAAGCGATGAGCCATCGCACTGCAAAAAAAAAATACAATTTTGTTTCTAGACAAATGAACCTTGCAAACAAGGAAAGTAACGGGTTGGGAACATGCCGAAATAGCAATACTAACAATCTAAACTAACAGACGAATAAAGATGTTTGCGAACCAGACTGACTTAATAGTGAAACTGACAAATAAGAAAACTGTCGAATTCAGAAACTGTCTAATCAGAAGCAGTCAGGTGCGCAGGATATATTTTGGTGCACCCGCCTTGATCCAGTGGAACGTGGAACCGATACGACCGGAGACGGAATCAGATGAAGTGTCTGGCCGATGATAGCTATATGCCCTCTATCATCGCCCTAGGCCATCCACCTTGCCTTGCTATCTCGCCGGATCCACCAAACTCGTTGCATATCTGCTTTGAGATGCCATCTCCACCAAGATAGACTTATGCACAGAGAAGTGGGAGGTATCCGCTATTAAACCATAACAAAGGAAGGTCCCGTTCACCAGGTTTCCACGAGGTGCCCACCTACCGACGCGGTTTACCGGGGTGTGGCCGCTGCTTGCACTACAGCTACTTGGACCCACTGATGAGAGTTTAAGAACGCCTGAAGCCCTAGGAGCATCAGTATCCAGCATGGATCGGTCGATGATAACTGTCTAATGAGTAAACTGATGAATTAGAGAGAACGAATTAGTAAAATTGACGAGTATGGTAACTGATCAGAGGTACGCTTTGTACGAGTGTATAAATGACAGTTTAAATAAATAACAAGAGTAAGAAGTGCTTTACCACAATATCGATGTTCTCGTGTAAGTTCTTGCAGCTGGCAGCGAACTGCTCCGACGTGGCAAACTCGAAGTACCAGAGCTTGTTCTTCATCCGGGAGCTGAACTTGTCCGGGTTGCGCTCTCGCTCCGTGTGGAACTTCACGCAGATTGCAGCGTCCTTCGTGATTAGAAAAAAAAATGTTTTGTAGTTTCTACGAGTATGAAATTATTGATTAGTTTCTATTAGACATGCGCCAAACTGCTAAGCTAAGCTACGAATGTTGACGAAGTGGGATTGTGGACGAAATGAGAATGTTGACTAAGTGAGAATGAGGACGAAGTGGGAAAAGGACAAAATGGGAATATGGATGAAATGGGAATGTTGACGAAGTGGGATTGTGGACGAAGTAGGAATGTGTAGAAAATGGGAATGTGGACGAAATGAACCTAAACGAAATAACTTACGACACCAATAGAGAAGTAGTTATTGATGATGTTATAGGGGACGGAGGTGGGATGCGGGGCTGAGCTCGGCATATCCGGTGGCTCCGCCTGTTCTCCTTGCTGTAAAACGAAAGAGCAAATGTATGAATAAATTTTTAGACCCATACCTCCCGCCTCAGTAACAAAATACATCCCCAATAACAGGATGCTTGGCATCCCAAAAGTAAACGGGCATCACTCTCATTTTTGGCACGTACTTGAAAGTTTTAGATTGAGCTTTCCTCTGAGGTATTTTCTAAAACGGTATAATAATAATAATAAATAATCATTTCGGACTTACTTTTTGACGTTATTAGTAGAACTTAACCTATGTTAGTGACGTACAACAAACTTACAAACTATTTACTTATTCATAAATTGGGCAACCCGCCTCGTTTGACTGATCCAATGATTTAAAATCGGGCAGTCGTATCTGTCTGCAATGCTGCATTCAGGATTATGTAGGAAATCCCTTTGAGTCTACTAAATTAATGGTATAACATTGGATGAAATAATTTCTTCATATTATTTATGTTCCTTACCTACGCAATAATAAGGTACAGAGCTAAAAAACAGCGCTGTGCAGCTGAATAAGCCCATAGCTTACGCTCAGACCTGAGCCTATTGCCACTTGTTTAACTTTAATACTGTTCAAAACAAATATCTAATATAAATAAGCGACACTGTCTAGGTTGGCGTAGGCTCGGTGTGTAACTAACTAGACATGGGCTTGAAATATCAATTAAAGGCAATGGCAGTTATAATTTTTGTCTGTTTACATTGCCCAAGACCGCCAGCGATCATAAGTGACGTATCTAGTATCTATACTAGATAAAAGTACCTATACTAACTTAAAAACTACAATGAGATTTTGCGGCTAGTTGATACGAGTATATATAAGTAAGGCTTTACTCATATTTAAACAAAAAGGTGGTTATAAGGCTTTCCTTTGGCAACTCGATGGAAGTCGGCTTATATGGACACCACGTCACTGATATTCTGTTTGCTTAAGTACGTGTCTTTTTTGTGGCAGAGACTAACTATATTGACACAGTGATCCAAAGACGGTTTTAGCTTTCGAAACTAGAGCTCGCCACCTATCGCGATCCTGAGAAGCTTCTTGCGAACTATTTTTGTGCAAATGAATATTTGAAGGAGATACACAAGCTTTGGGTCCCCTTGCAATTAAGGCATGATGGCAGACAAGAAACGGGTGCACAAGGATGAAACGACAACTGTACACCGTAACAGTTATAATAAAATATCGCGTTATTCAGACTTTAGACTCTAATTAACATTAACACACATTTCAAACAGGCAACGATCCGTCAGAGTTAAGCGTGTGCACCTGTCGACGGTCGAACGATATCTGCCGCTCGTCCCAAAGCCGGCACTGACGTTCCGTGAACTCGGGCCACCTGCCCCAACTCAATGGAAAAAGCAGTGGGAACGTGTTGTGCTTCTTGATCTTGATAGTCAAATCAACTCCTTTTCATTATTTTCACCGACATATTTTAATTTTATTTTTAAAAAGCATGTCACAAAAATGCAACTCTTGACAGTAACTACATTCAAACACGGCGAGTTAAATAAAATCTTGTAAAAAAATAGCGTACCTCTTCACTAGTGTTCTCCACCTCAATCTGCCACCGGTCCATCATCACGGTGCTTGCACGAGAGATCTTATCGAGGATCTTGTGGATAGACTCGCCTTCGTATCTGAAAGTACATAATATTGAAGACACGTTTGGCTCAATTCGTTGCACGGCTTACGAAGCTGGCGGTTCCAGTTTCGAATTCCGGCCAGGGCAAGTGTTTATTTGGTTTTATGTTTTGTCTTCTTTTAAACATCTAAAATGATAAACTATAGTATAGAGATATTCCATCAATAGTCTTCAGGGTAGACGCAATTGGAATCTTTAGACCGTACATGTCCATCGTCTTCCAAGTCTACGTATAATCAGGTGATTTTCGTGCTGGTTTAGCCAATTCAACATCATCATTATCAATCTATATACTTTCGCCAACCCATGTCCAACGCTCCGCCCGGAAACCAGGGACAGTTGTAGAAGATACTTTAACCGTCAACTGTTGCAAATACGTATTCCCAAATATGAATTACGAATTTGCGGTTGAGACCTACGGCCAAAGATTAAGTCTCGCAATATAAAAAGGTATAACGCGGCGGGCGTGCTGGGGACGATGCCTGACACGGGTTCTTTACTAGGAACTCCATTGAATTTTTTCTCATCTAGGTTTTTAAATACTTTAGAACATATTGTGTTACATAAATTAAACCCATCCATCATATTACAACAGTACTTATAATTGTTGTCAATAAATTGTATACTTGTTAATTAAGTAATCTGGTTTCACGGTGAATTGGTTCGCTGTAATACCGTGTAAATAAATTGAATAATAAATAAATAAATAAATATTTGACGACACGTTTGGCTCAGTGGGTTGCACAACGGCTTGCTGGTGGTTCCGGGTTCGAATCCCGGCTAGGGCAAGTGTTTGTTTGATGAGCACGAATGTTTGTTCTTGGTTCTTGGATGTTTTCTTAAGTATTATAATTTATCTATATATTATGTATACCGTCACCTAGTACCCATAAGTACAAGCTTTGCTTAGCTTGGGACTAGGTCGATTTGTGCAAAATTTCCTTGTGTTTTTTTTTACATTATCATATCATTGACTGTTTACTTTAGATAACTCTAGAAGGATTCGCCATATTGACTTACCCGCCTCCCCACCTCAAGCACCGAGCGAGATCGTTTCCGGTGCCCAGTGGTATCACTCCCACAGCCGGTTGAGTATCCATCTGCACTTTATCTGAAAACGAAGATTTCTCTCTCATGCAAAATTGGCTGACAATAAATTTGCAAAGCAGGGTTATAATGACAGTTTTAGCCCCAAGGAAACATAAGCACTTTAATATAATTCATAAGATCAATAACTGCTGTAAAGTAAGTGTAAGCATCAATATGTAATAAGGTCACAACTGGTTCCATAGGTTCCATAGGCGAATGTTCTTACTACAGAGGTGAAAAGTTGTATGTGCCAAACGAAACGTGTTTTTTTTCACATTTCGTGCCGTTAAATCACTCGCTACGCTCTGGATTCTAACTTAGAAACACTCTCTACGCTCGTAATAAAATCCTTGCCCGGTATGCAACAGTCGGCAATCGCAGCAAAAAATAACTTTGCTCTCTTGTTGCACAAATAACTATTGCCCATACGTTGGCCCATTCAGCGTTTTCCTGGCACAACCTGCAAAAAACCCTGGTTAGAGTTAGGTAATTCCTCACCCATGGTCTCCAGCACCCAGCCCACGGTCCCGTCGCCACCACAGCATATCACCCGGTAGTTCTTCGCGTCTTTGAACATCTGCAGTCCTGGAAACAGTACCACTTGGATATAACCAATTAAATCTTGTTAATTCGTAAATTAATTTGGAAACAGCGAGCGGGTAAGTTCTTAAAGATATTGGTTTGTGATCATCACGTAGACATGCTGCAGGTTACCTCGTGATGCATGTCGTGGTATCTGTACGCAGGTAAGTACTTTATCAACTATAACTCATCCATTTAAAATGTTGGCATTTCCTTGACTCATCATCGTTAGCTCGTCCTTATCCCATTTACTTGGGGTCGGCGTAGCATGTTTTTTTCTTCCATACATCTCTATCACTCGTCATCTCGTCACTTACATCCTTCCTGTTCATGTCATCTCTCAGGCAATCCATCCACCTTTTCATCGGCCTACCCCTCCTCTTACATCCTTCCACATGCATATCTAATACCCTTCTTGTCACATGACTCTCATTTCTCTGCATTTTCTTGACTAGAAGATAAAAAAGAAGTAATAAGTGGCAAACAGGCAGATGAGCCAACTAATGGAAAGTGGTGATCATCCTCCATGGATATATGCAACACCGGAGCAGTCGCCCATGTGTTGCCAACCTTTGAGTACCCTGTTAATTTGCTTCTTGAAGAATCCCATGTTAAAGTGCCCCGGAAGCACCCCAGTGGAAAATTCATTCCACAACTTGCGAGTTTGTGGTAAAAATGAGCGTGATGCCCGTTAAATTTTGGGATGCCAAGCATGCAGATAGTGGGGATGTATTTTATCACAACTCAGCAAAACGGGGTTTAATCGCGTATAAATATGATTTATTTAATTACCGTTCGTTGGTAACTCTTCGATGTTTCGGACGTCGCGTTACGTCCATGGTCTCAGTGTCATGTGTTGTGGTAATGAGTGAAGTTTAAATCAATGGGATGTACTTTGTTGCTGAGGCGGGAGCGACTCAAAGCGAGTGAGGGTGGCACCAACTCAAAAACTTCTTCATTCTCTCTCTTCACTTATTCCACCAATATTATTGTGATCCTAATCCTTACCTACCTATATGTAAATATGTAGTATCTCCCATTACCAATCACAAGAATTCTTCTACTCAACGTAACTACATTTTTCTTTGGATACATTTTTTTTGTCTCTTAATTCGTATGTGTACTTATATATAAATGTGAAAAACATTTGTTCTTTGGTTTGTTTGTTTGTGCTGCTATAACTGAGCAAAGCAGCAACCGATCGAGGTGTTTTTTTGCATAGAGAAAGAATATCTAGAACACCTGGAAGACCTAGGAGGACATTCCTAGACCAAATAGAGGACATTTTAAAGAAGAGTGAGATCAGACGTATTCAAAATCTCGGACCATAGGAGGAATTGAATTAAAGTTGCTGCAGCGAAAGAGGTTTGTAAATCTCGTTAGTTCCATATGGAAAAGAGGGGTGATTATAGGTACGTATGTATGTAGAAAGATTATGGATCAGCGAGGGTTAAATGCTACTTTTTTTCTGCAAAATTCACAGTTCTCAAAGAATATGCAAAATATCCCTGCTATGTGAACGAAGTTGAAAATTTTTGTATTACCTTTAAATAATTGTTACAAATAAAATCTAACATCAACATTTAAAAGAAGTATAGATACTTACCTTGCATAGGTCCTCCCTTTGCAATATCATGCACCTGCCTCGGATTCAATATGTACTGCAGCTTCCTCAACACCCTCGACCCCTGCCGTCCCCCAGACTTGGGGTTGATGAACACCAGGAGCGGACAGCTTCCATCAGGAGGGGTGATCTGGAAGGAGATGGGGGGAGCCCGGTGTTCCTTCCTATCTTCTTTCTTCTCTTCTGGAGGCGTTGAGATGGAGATTGGAAGGGATATGGAAGTTGGGAGGGTTTGCTGAAAATTATAAAGAGATGGCTGATTTTTCTGTTTGAAGGTTAATTTCTATGGAGCCATGAGTGTTCCCGATGTTTGACATAGATATTTTGATTGATACAAATCCAAGTCTTGTAAAGGTCTTAAGTAACTAGCCCTTTGACTTTTCTAACAAACTTATTAAATTCTTTAACTTTAAACAAACTTACTGATTAAATAAAAGGTGATTGTGGTATATGTGATAAGCTAGTCATGATAAAGATATTGGACCAGTCCACCAGCATAAAACGCAAGGTGTAGCAAATATGGCAACCCAACGAATGCCCACATGCTTTACTATTCAGAATAATATCAGTAGCCTTCAGCATTTCTGAAAGGTGGTGGTGGAAGAATTAAATGGCTCAAATAATTTATTTATTATTGAAAAAGCTACACAGCCTGTGTACACAGCATAACAGTAAAAACCAAGGCACTGTGAACTACAAAAACATATAGGAAAACATAAAACTAGTTCGATTTAGGCGACGTAACTCCGTGGCTCCGTTGTGTCGTCGGATCTGGTGTAGGATTCGGCAGATTGCTCTGGAACTGCCGAAATACTAAACCCTTAGGCCAGAAGTCTAATCATAATGAATAGAAGTCATAATGGCTCTCTACTCAGGTGACAGTGGTCAAGTACTTGAATAATCAGGGATGTACCTTACAGTATCACAATGGAACGTTCGTGGGAACTAAGCCGACTACTCCTCACGAGTTATATTCCTTGTATAGAACATAGCTACTTCTATGGAAATTTAAAAGACATTGTCGTTACCCTTTGCGTTCAAGTTTAGGCTCCTGTTTACTAATTCAAATAATTATATATATCTCCTATAACCGCCCTCCCCTATTGCATACCGCGTTTGACGCTCGCAATCAAAATCAGGTTGATTCAGATACCAAGTGTCAAAATTTCTTTAGGAAATAACCCCCCGGTCTCAACTCGAGTAACGTTAAGCACATTTAGTTTTCAGCTTCTGTTCATTAGTGATGGCGATGGTGACAGTACCTGGTCGTGGTGAGGGCGGTGGGGTAGCGAGCGCTGACGATCCAAGACTAGTGGTCGGATGGCAGTGGGTGGCAGAATGTGGCGCGAGTGGCGGCCCAGCGAGCAGGTACCACCAGCGTTTCCGGCCACACAGCGGTTGTGGAGCTGTTACATTACAAAAATGGTAGAATAGGATAGTGTCCTGGGTAAAACTAATATAATTCTAATGAGTCCGTCAGATAGATTATCAAAAAATATTGGACACGTATTTTTTCTTTTGTCAATTTAACAAAAATATATGGTAGTGTAGTAAGGTAGTGTCCTGGGTAAAAATAATATTATTCTAATTAGTCCGTCAGTTAGATTATTAAAAAATATTGGAAACGTATTTGGGTCGGGCCGCGGAGCGTTTCGACCGCCGCTACTTTTATTGGCGAATAAAACGACAAACGCATAAGAGTTTTAGGCATAAAGTAGGCAAGGCATCATATTCTATTTCTATTAAAAAAAAATATCGAATTTCAGCATGTTAAAAATTCGTTACATAAAAGTGCAGCGGTTGAAACGCTCCGCGGTCCGGCCCATTTTTCTTTTGTCATTCAAACAAAAAAAGACAAAGACAAAGCGCGTCAAAGTGTGGGAGTCACGCCGTGCGAAAATTGGTCGCAAGGCGAGACATCACTGGGAACTTTAATCATCAATTTTTTTATTTAATTGACGAAAGAAAAAATACAAGTCCAAATTAAATCCAATATTTTCTGATAATCTAACTGACAGACAAATGATATTTTTTTAAGACTTGTGTCTTAAAAAAGCCTATTACTTTTGTCAAATTTACCTTTAAAACATAAACGTGAGCGGGAAACACTTCTACTTCTACTTGGTGTAAAGTCTTTGGGAAATCTGTTTGGGTATCGTTTCGCTTATTTATAGTGCAAGATATCCAGTGTAATAAAGCATTATGTCTCTGTACTTGAGGAGATAACACAATATAATGATTTGAATTAAATGCTGCATGTTGCAGCCCCGGATCTACGATTTTTTCCAACCGGGGCAAAACCTTGATTGTGGCGCCCCCCTCCTTTATTGTTTGAGAAAACCTGTTAAAACTGCCAATGAGTAGCATTTTTTGTGACCAAAACCTATGAGATTATGAGAAAAGAGGCTTCATTAGTTCAATATTTCGAATTCTTTTCTCAAGGATCTGGCACCCCAATGAAACTGTCGCCCGGGGCAAGTGCCCCGGTTGGCCCCCTCTTAGATCCGGGGCTGGCATGTTGTTATATGACTGTAGGTGTTTTCCGCCAGGGTCATGTGGAAGTCGGGGCCTCAAGTACCCACGAGCACGTATCCAAACTTGGTGCTTTGTGAGGTTTGTTTTGAAAGAGACATACCGTGATGTGACACCAGCGGCAGTGCAGACCTGTGATCCCGTTGTATCCTTTTATCTTCTTTCGACACCTTGCGCACTTTCCATGACAATTTCCTGTCAACAAATAAAAAAAACATAAGACTGTAAGACGTTTTTAAATATAGAGTACTTGCGGGGTGATGATAGCTGTAAGGGTCTCAGGAAAAGATCGACTTTTGTTAGTTGAACTTATAGCGTTAATATTCGGGTGCAATGGGTTTAGAGTTGGTTTATTACATCGGGTCTTAAGAGTCACCGGCAAGCTCGGCCGAATTTCACCTTCCCATACAAACGGAGTTTCGTTCTCATTTTAAAACTACGTGTTGGATTGTAACGAAACTTTGCATATACAATAACATAGGGTATATCTAGGCCTGTAATTAGTTTATATGGCTCCAGTTTATAAAACAAACCAAATACAGCAAAAAAAGTTCTGTATGAAAAACTTAAATTTGCTGTATTTTTTTTACTATGGTATCTAAAACTACATAAACTAATTACAGGCCTGCATATACCTTAACTTATTCTAAATACAAAGTTTCAGAACAAACTAGCTAGTCGTTTTAAAATGAGAGTGTAACTACATTTGTTTGGAGAACCGAGCTTACGGGGGACTCTTAAGCGAAGTCCTTAAGGAAATTGTCAGGGATGTTAAACACTCAGTACAGTAGCTTGCGTAGGTTACGTAAGATGTGGCACATCACAAATTGATCAGGTCGAAAACCGGGTCAGTAGTACTTTTAGAAGACTAAAATAGTCCACTCTCCTTGTTTGCTTAAGAACACAAACGATCATGGCCTGAGTAGGCTCTTTCTTATGCACATTTCCAGATTACCTTCAAGTTGCTTCCGTTTTTCCATTTCCCCAGTTTACCATATTCTAGGTGCCTACTGTTATTTGTTATAGTATGTACCAAACTATCTGTAAACGTAGGTTACGTACGTTAAAATCTGTACGGGATACTTTTAGCGAAAATAGCTGCTCCATTTTTACTTGTATAACAATCAGTCCGGTAAATTTGTCGACGCGATTTGTTTTTGTTCTTTCGACTTACCTTCAACCCAGTGATGCGCAAGAGCGGAGGATGCCCTCCGAGACTTGGAGTAGGTGGCTATGCAGGATGCTGGTGCTCGCTGCACGCAGCGCTCGTGGACGGTGTATTTGCAGACTGGAATAAGAACATGATATTGGTATAGTCAGGTGCAGAGAAAAGTAGCCTCAAATTCAAATTACCTTTATTGACACAACATGACACATTAAACAAATATACATAAGAATAATATCGATTTTACAAAATGCTTATATTATTTCCAACTATCCTAAGTAACTACAATAGAAAAATAATATTTTCTTCTGTTTACGCGATTATTACTCATTTAAATAAAACAATTTAACGGATTATATCGCGTGTATTATCTCATTTGAATTCCCGACGTTTCGAAAGCTTTTCAGCTTTCCATGGTCCCGGGTGGACAATGACATATACGCGATATAATCCGTTAAATTGTTTTATTTAAATGTACAATAGAAAAAGTTTACAACATGTTGGCCAGGCCTTACGTCCAGCGCTGATTTTCAGTTTGTCCCCTTCACAGGAGAGGTGGTAGCTGTAGGTACATATTACATTTTAGTTTTCGTTTGCCCTGTGCATAGTGAATCTGATCTATGTCTGTGCGGTTAGGTTATGTAGTGTTGGTATTATGTAGCTTGTTCTTGGAGGCATTGTGGGGCAGAAATAATGTTTGTGATTAACTATTATATGATTTTAATTATTATGAGTAAGTAAAGGAACGCAAACAGCAACCTAAATAAGATTTTCTTCTGTTTCCGCGATTATTACTCATTTTAATAAAACAATTGGTCCATGGTCACGGGTGGACTTCTCTTCTTTTTCTTTGTGGAGTCCACCCGTGACCATGGAAAACTGAAAAGCTTCCGAAACGTTGGGAACTCAAATGAGATAATATACGCGATATAATGCGTTAAATTGTTTCATTTCAATAAGCAACCTAAATACTTAAATATATAACAAAAACATAAATATCAATCGCTTCCGCTGCGAAACGTTTACACGAAGGAGGGTTGATTTGCGTGGTAATGAGATGCCAACGTCAAACTCGAGTCATATGTCACGCTACTGCAATATGGTTCTGCGATGGTACACGGATCACTTTCCCTTACTGTACGAGTACTTACTGTACACATACAACTCATTTGGTCCTAGGTTACTGTGTGTGTAGAACCGTATCGCCGTAAAATGACGTTTGGAATTTTATGTGAATTATGTATATATAGGATTTTGTCGCAGGAAATGGCCAAAACAGAAATTTTAACAGTGAAATTATATAACGAGTTGACTTTGCGAGTTTGTTTCATCAACTCACTGGCGTGTTTCAGGAATTTTATCAAATCACTAAACAAATCTGATGAAATAAAAAAACGAGTTGCCTTTTTTGGCTGATTTCGTCATTTCCCTACACTGATTCAGGGATTTGGTCAAATTACTGTTTTTTCCTGGGAAAATGATAAAATTGATTCGCCATTTTAACATCGTGCGTGATTTGGTCCTATCCCTTAGAGATTTGTCAAAATCTCTGTTTTGGCTATTTCCCTGCGTCATATATTAGGATTTCAATTGTTTGACTGTATGAATGACGTAAATGCCTCTTTATCTCGATCGGGTGAGCCAAAAATTGATTCTGTCTTCCTTCTCTCTCCGTGTGAACCTGCATAGTAGTGGAAATTAAATGGGAACTTACACATTACACATATGCAGCAAAATCCTTTCTTCCCGAAACCACGAACATGCTGCAACACAACTTGCAGTAGTCAGTGCTTCTGCCTTTTTCTTTCTTCAGTGAAAAACAGTAGAAACTAAATAGAAGCTTGCATGTGCAGCAGAGCTCATTTTCTTAAGCATCTTGGGCACAAGTTGGCCCAGTGTTTTGTCTGTCTTCTGATCTCCTCTCTGTGTGAGGATGGTTGAGAGAATAAAGACTTACATATGCAACACAGTCCCTTCTTCCCAAGACCCACGAGCATGTTGTGGCATAAGTTGCAGTAGGCCGGTCTGCTGAAGTGCTTCAGCCGCCACGCGTGCTCTCCGTCCTCCTTCACGTTGGTGTCGAGGCCTAGGAGCACCAAGAGTGGGATCGTTGTCATCCTGCAAGAAAGTCGAGAAATTAATTGTATATAGATTATCTGCTACGAATATTTAAAAGAATTCTGTACACCTATCTCCATCTCCACAGAGACGTAATGACGTGACATTGGTGGGTGGACCAATAATGTTGCACTAAACTTAAGAGAACGGTATATAAATAAATTTGTAGGCATCTGCTGCTCACTTCTGTGTATGTAAAATATGATTCACGTTCGAACAAAGTCAGGACAGGATGGTGGATTTTAACAGTTGTACAGACAATGTGTGCTAACTGTATATGAGTAGCTCTGTGACTATTCGTGTGTGCTTTATAGGAGTAGATAGATGTCTGAGGTCAACTTACCCTCCTCTTTTCCATTCGTCTAGAGAAACAGTGCCATCAGAATCGTAGTCTATCTCCACCATCATATCTTGTAAGATCTGAAAATTATATTTAAATCAGGTTTCAATGTGGTTTCAATTTACTTCCAAGAATTTATTACAAATAAAATTAATATAACAAGCGTGGTAAAATGAAGAAGAAACTATATCTTACAAGTTCGAGTTTGGAAGTCTTTTAGCCTACATACTTAGAAAGTGGCATATCTCGCTTGATGAACTAAGCTCTGACCACTGTGGACAACATGCATCCTTCAGTTTCAGTAGAAAAAATGAAGAGAAACCACAAGACACTATGTGCAGACCTATTACTGAGTATCGCTTAGATTTATTCAATCGGAAAATTCAGGAGAAACTGAGTTATCTTTCTTTTACTCGAGAGGATGCCGACGGCATGTGCTCGGTCTTATTTGATTGCATAAAAAAGAATTTGATTCTTGTCTCAATCCGAAGAAAGTACAAGGCAAGGTTAAAACTACATTTAACGACTGGGCTACGCCTGATATTCATGAAAAAAGACTTCGTCTTTACGATCTTTATGATCAAAGATCAATCGATTAGAGACCGGAATTTCTACAATACGTGAAGTATTTTTCCAAGTCCTTCAAACAATTGTACGCTGCTGCTAAATCGGTATATTTGTTTAAAAAAATTATTAATTCTAGTGACAAGGTGAAGGCCGTCTGGAAGGTCATAAATGACGAAACTGGGAAAACTAAAGTTAAAAATCCTCTTTTTAGCCTAAAAATAAACGATGAAACAGTAAATGCGGACATTGAAGTTGCGCATCAGTTTGAGCGGTTCTTCTCTAATATACCTGTAGAGACAACAAAATCTTTAAATTCATCGCCAGATATTGGTGAATCAATATTACAAATGTATGTACCAGAATGTAAAGACTTCTTCAAATTTACTTATGTTACTCCAAATACTGTTATCAAAACCTTTAGATCGTTAAATTTGAAGAAGACTGAAGACCTGTGGGGCCTTTCCGTTAAACTGTTAAATTCAATAATAGAGGCGATTGCACCATATTTGGCTGATATATTCAACAAATGTATTGACACTGGAGTATTTCCTAATTTGATGAAGCACAGCAAGATCATTCCATTATTTAAATCAGGAACGAAAGCCAACCCGACAAATTATAGACCAATATCAATACTACCCGCATTGAGTAAAGTTTTTGAGAAACTTATTCTTAATGAACATACATCTCATTTTAATGGATATAACCTACTTCATAGCAGTCAATTTGGATTTACCAAAGGTCGCTACACTGCTGATGCTGGGGTAGTGCTAGTTAAACACATCTTTGATGCCTGGGAAAACTCTCAAGATGCTATTGGGATTTTTTGTGACCTATCAAAGGCATTTGACTGCGTTGATCATAATAATTTAATGCGTAAGTTGGAACACTACGGAATAAAGAACGGTGCACTTGACCTCGTCTCATCATATCTTTCAGACAGAACGCAATGCGTAGTTATCAACGGGATGCAATCAACTGGATCATCTTTTGCTATGGGGGTACCCAAGGGCTCAATTCTAGGCCTCTTTCTGTTTCTAGTGTATATCAATGATCTACCAAACCATGTGCAAGATAAATATGATATTGTGTTATTCGCAGATGATACTTCTCTTCTTTTTAAAGTGAAAAGAAGAGAAAATAACTTCGTTACTATAAACGATGCGCTGTCTACTATTGTACATTGGTTTACTGCAAATAACTTACTTTTAAATGCCAAGAAAACCAAGTGCATCAAATTCACATTACCGAATGTGAAACAAGTAGATTGTGCCAAGGTGACATTGAAAGGCGATGTGCTAGAATTTGAAGACAGAACAGTATTTCTGGGTGTTACTTTGGACTCAAAACTGCAATGGAATGCGCATAAAGCCACTCTTGCAAGTAAACTAAGCTCCGCAGCCTATGCAGTGAGGCGAATCAGACAGTTAACAAACGTCGAGACGGCAAAGCTCGTGTACTTCAGTTATTTTCATAGTGTAATGTCATATGTAATTCTGTTGCGGGGCAAGGCGGTGGACATACAAACCATCTTCGTACTACAAAAACGGGCAGTACGCTCAATCTATGCACTGGGAGCTCGTGCATCACTGAGAGAAAAATTCAGAAGAACAAGCTTGCCATGCCTGCTCATCGTCTCCGCAAGGTCGGAACTTCGTTCGTGGGGAACTGTGTACGCTTCTATAACAAAATACCTACCGATGTAGTGAATTTACCTTGCAGCAAATTGAAGTCCCACATAAAACGTCACCTACTAAACAAGGCGTATTATACTGTAAATGACTTTTTAGACGATAAAGATGCCTTTAAGCCAGTAGTTTAGTCTTGTGTACGTAAAGTAAGCATTATTTTAAGAGGTAATAATAGTTCGCATTTAATGTAACATGAGAGCACATTTGTTGTTTCTCACTGGGCAATAAATACTATTAGTGTTTAATGCCCGGCAGTGTGAGTATGTCATGCTCGCTTAAAGGTCTTTGCTTACGGTGGCGTCGTTGATCGGGTCGCAACCTTCCCTAAAATATGGTTGAGGGAGGCGATGGCTGAGATATGCGTCATGCTCGTGAACGGGTGCCGTTTGTGGGGTCCGGTCTGTTCATGCTAGCAAGGGCCTAATTAATTGTATACCTAGTAACTGCCTACCAGTGTTTAATGAACTGATGACGTGAGAGACTTCATCCTGTACTCGATTGAAGTTATTCATTTTTTATTTGATTTAGAGACTGTATACATCTCTAAGAGTTTTGCTTTATTTATAGAGGTATATCCTTAAACATTTCTGAGGATTTTAATTAACTAATTTTATCTTTTTGCATGTTATGACGCCTAGAGACCATATACATCTCTAAGAAATTTAGATTTAATAATAATTATTTTTTGTATTATTCACTTTGACCCCTAAGAGACCTTAAACATTTCAGTAGAATTGACAAGATTTCATATTTGGCTATAGCCCTAAATTGATATCCAATGTACAGAAAAATGCATATGCAATCCAAAAAAAATATTTTAAGATTTGTTTTTCTCCTATTTTTCGAAAAAAATAGCTGAATGTGCTAAACCGGAAGATGACGTCATTTAGAGGATGGAAGGTCTGTGCCTTCCATAAATTAAAAAAATCTCTTTTCCGGTTGTCACTAAGTCACGTTTGACAGTTAAATCCAAATATGTCATTGCTTTGTCTTGCTCAAATTTCGTTCGTGCACTATTTTCCCGTTTAAGATTGTTCTATTGCGACTCTGTTTTTGAATGAATGGAATATAATCAAAGCTGTGATAAGTATTACGTGGTCGCCTTAAGTTAAGAGGTGCCAAAAGTATCATAATCACAACGCAACACTTAAGTCGATAATGCAGTGGGGTACGTGGAGGTACGCTGAGTCTCCAACATATGTTTTGTGCAACGCCGTATGACTCCAGAGCATCGCGTGTGAAACAAATTGTAAAGGATTGCCGTTTTGTACCATTTTGTATTGTGCAATAAAGTTTAAATAAATAGAATATCTCTCTAATGTATCTGAAATAAATTACTAAACAATTTGAAATTTAAGTGGTGGTTTTCCCGCAGCGAGATGATTTTGAACATGATACTGAACATCTTTCCCCAAGGAACATAGATCGAAATATGAAAGAAAAAAATCGGCTCCCCATAAGTAGACTTTATCAGCTGATTGCATTTTTTTTTGGGAAGTCGTAATTAAATTGTATAATGGCATCAATAAAATATATATTTAGTAAGATAAATCGTTTATTTTAAAGCTAACAGTAACAGTAGTAGCTTTGAGCATAACACATCACACACTCGCATCCGCCCGCAAGACACCATTCAGCTTTATTTTCTAGAGGAAGTGCTTTTTTCCAGCACACGTACCGTACGCCTTAATTTTAAACGTTTTTACGTATAAATATATAGTTTTTGCTGAAGACATATTCACCGAAATTTCTCAAATTTGTAAACAAATATTTGAACTATAACTAAACGTCAATATTCAATTCCATAGATAAGTACTCGTACTCTAGGTAATACTACGGCTGACACACACGACAGATGCCCGTTTGGTGTATTTAAGCCAATTTAAGCAGATTATTATAGACTAAACTTTTGTTTGCTTAGCTAGGCTCTATTTTACAAACATTAGATCACTAAATTTACGAAATCAGATCTGAGTAGGTTTACCGACATGATATAGTTATTAAAATATTTTGCGTGTATGGCAGTCTTTTGATAAACATAAGATTTTTCTTCGTTGGCAACACATCATCCACTAAATGACGTCATTATGGCGGTTACGCTTTTTTAGAATGAGTAACTCTAAAACTTGATTTTTTGCTTCGAAATGGAGGCTTTCGAGGAAAATAAAAATTAAGTATAACTTGAAAAAATACCCTCATTCGAACTGCATAATAAAAAGGATGGGTCCGAAAAATGAATCATTGTCAATTCAGTCAAATTATTATATTTAATTTTATCGCATGTCGTAACGCATAGAGACCTTATACATCTCTGAAAAAAAAAAAGTTTATATTTTATATTAACATTGATCTGGAGAATTTGTGCATCTCCTCTGCGTGTATAAATTATAAATTAGTTATAACACAATTGTAAAAGTTTTAAGTATAATGAAGACATTATTGTAATAGTTAATTGGTACACGCATATTAATTGTTTTATATACTCTGACATTTAGAATTTTATTCTAGACACATTCTAGATTTTTTTCTTTTTTATTGACAATCCTTTTGGGATTTATCTTATTAATTATTTTAATTTTTAAAATGATGATTTTATCAATAATAAGTAAGTATTATACTTAAGTTAAATGATCTGATTAGGTATTTCTGGGTTTCCCTAACCCTTGCAACAAACGTTGGATCATATTGTATGTTTAACAGCAAACACTTTTCTCATTGTGACTGACAATTCGAAAGTGCTTGTATCTAAGCCTACTTGAATAAAGGATATTTTTATTTGATTTGATTTGATTGATCTCCTGGACACCCAGGGTCTCAGTACATTTGCACTTCATAAAATAATGATTTTTATTCTGTAAGTAGGCCTCAAGGCATTTTTACAAATCTGAGTCTACTGGTATTTCCTAAGAGAAGACCACTGTTGAGATGACAACCGAAGAAACTTAACAGTCGATATTTTTTTCTAAATAATTCCTAACTACATATAATAATATATTCTCTATTAGAAAGCTTACATTTCTAACTAAAGGGAATATTAATAAAAATAATGGCTTACAGGTTTGAGCTCCGAAGTCTCCCATCCCAGATAGTCGGCCACAGTCATCATCTGGTTGACGATGCAGTCCATCTCGTTGGTGTCCAGGACTCCGTTACCATCAGTGTCGTATAGTCGGAACATGACTGGATGAAACAAGAAATAAGATTGTATCTTTTACGGTATCCATATTACTGGAAATATACTTCCTGGGTGGACAGAGGATCTTCGAATGTCAATGTCATAATGATGCCTCATAGGGAGGGTGAAGTTGCCGTGGAGGCACTTTAGGTATGGCACTTTGTTCGTAGAACCGACGGCCGCTAGGGTCACGATGGTTTTCGAGTGGTGACTGGTGACCACGAACCGAAAGACGTAGAGTGGACGTAGCGTAGGCCACCTTACAGTTAATTCAGGATCTTTCGAGAATTGTGGGAAGCTGTTGGATGTCGATAACGCAAGACTGGTTATAGTAGAGATCATTGGGAGATCCTTCCTTCCCCTTGACCCTTAGTTCACGAGTGGACGTTATTCGGCTGAGATGATGATAATGATGGCAAGAACCGTGATGGTAGTTTGCTGGTAGGGTGGGAAACAACACAATTACAGATGATATTTACGGAAATAGAAAAAGTATACATTTCTTGTACTCATATATCCGAATAAGACATATCAGCCGGGCTATGATGAGACAGCAGACTTCACTTTCTGACAAGTATATGATTGTGTGAGTGACAGACGCTTTAACATTAATTTATCGCGTGATAAACGCGACCAACCCTCTGGTCTTGTACCTGCCAGAAGCATTGTTTACTGTGGCTGATCATTACATCTACTAAAATTGGAGGTAACGTAACAGAAAGAGAAAACATAAGGAAGGGTAGTTATATAGAAACAAAATGATAAAAAATATAGATACTTACACTCCAGCTTGTCCTCAGGTCTACCAGCTTCCAATAGAGAGAGGTAGCATACGATATCCTTCAGCGACACCCTGGCTGTGTGGACTTCTAAGGTAGAAGACCGTCGCATGAGGTGCTTGAAATCTGGAAAAAATTAATACAGAGAGTGAAGCTAAGACCAATCTCAAAATCAAAATCAAGTCTTGGTCATTTAAGTGAGTTTATTAGTCTTCAGACTAGTTATAAATGATCGCGAATGTATTACTTCGAGTGGCCTTTGACCTTAGTGGATCGGTTGACACTGAGCTAGTTTCTGAGCAGTGAACATTAGTGGGTGTGGTAGAGGCGGCTACCCGCGCTCAAGCCCAACTTGTGTAGTAAGTAACAATAGGGACGTGGCTGTGGCGGTCATTGAATACACTGCAGGTTATATTTTTTTTACACCACATTTTGAACTGGGTGGGTCTAGCTAGGCCTTCTTACCAGCAGTAGGAAGCGCCAACCCTCAAAGGGGATTGTTATCCGCGGCCATTTGGAGTAGACTCTGAGAGAAGTTGTATACCTTCGATCTTAGTAGACTGGTTGACCCTGAGCTAGTTGCTGCTCTTCCGGCTGAAGTTCCTGGATCTCTGGCTGGGACAAAGGTTGGTCTCTGTGCGTCCGAGGCACTGTTCATTGGACTGTCACAGCTATTGCAAGTTGCTTATTTCCGAACGAATGATTGATCCTGAGCGAGTTCCTGCTTTTCCGGCTGAAGTTCCTGGATATCTGACTGTGACTAGGACAGGTGTCTGTGCGTTCGAGGCACTGTCCATGGTATGAGTAACAAGGATGCGTGGTCACAGCTTCTGCATGCTGCTTCCCTTTGATCTTATGGGCTGGTTGACCCTGAGTGAGTTGCTGCTCTACTGGCTAGAGTTCTTAGATATTTGGATGTGGCTGGGGCTGATTTCCGTTTGTCCGAGGCACAGTTCGTGAGGGAAGTAACACAGGGGTGGATGTTATTGAAGTTACCTTCGGTTTTAGTGGACAGGTTCACCTTGAGAGAGTTGCTGCTCTTTCTGTTAGAATTCCTGGATGTACGGCTGTGGGTGTGGCTGATTTTTGTATCACCAAGGTACAGTTCATGGAGATAGTAACGAGGGGGCGTGATTACAGCTACTGCTAGTTGCTCACCTTCGATCTTAGTAGACTGGTTGACCCTGAGCGAGTTGCTGCTCTTCCTGCTGGAGTTCCTAGACATCTGGCTGTGACTAGGGCTGGTTTCCGTGCGGCCGAGGCACAGCTCATGGGAAGAGTACGAAGGGTGCGTCGTCACGGTGAACATGGGGTGTACGCTCCCTGAAATATGGGTGACAGTTTAAAAATACAATATTTTAATAAATAAGATACAATGTTCAGCTCATCATAGTAGGGGTGTTGCATGATCTCTAAATAAGATGTACAAATTATTGTAACTTCCGTGTACAATCTCTGTAGTGAAAGAATCCCTTTTTGAGAGTTTGTAAATATTAAAAACGCATAACATTGAATAACCCATGATATGTAAAGTAACTTTTCTTATGAAACCGTTTCGATAAACGCAAGTTTTAGCATAGCTGCAGAACAAAGTTCTTAATTTCTCCATACTACGAATGTGTGACAAGTTCGTAGGCGTAAGTTTAGTATGAAGCGTTTTTTGGGGAATTCCATGAACACTCACGGGAGCCCCTCTTGAACGAAGTTTTTTTTACAGTCCAACTAGGTTTTTAATTTTATTATTGAGGGTTTGAGGGCCTCGCATTTCTGAGTAATCTAGGGCCCCGTATTCCTGAGCGTCCGATGGCCCCCGCTGTATAAAGACAACCTTGGTATTGTACATCTTTAAAAAGCTTTTCACTTCTCCTGCTCAAAAAGTACGTCACATTAGCTTCGCGAAGCAAGACTAAAATAGTACATTTAGCCCCTAGGGTTTAAAAGAAACCCAAATAATCCCATACAAATTTCTATGAAACTGAAAAAAAACTTGCGGCCAGCTACATACTACTTACGAATAATTAAAAACAAACAAACCAACCTGATGAGATTGGCCAAAATTTCAGATCGTATTGCAGCCCTTTACATTAAAAAGTAAAAATTGCCTATGGCCATTATTAGTTAAAAAAAAATATAAGCTGTCAATTTAACTATAAAGAATTGCTCATGAAATGTACAATTTTAATGTTAAGTATTTTTTATTTTCTCGCAGTCGAAGTGTAAAGCAGAGTGTTTAACACGTGGCTAAAAGCCATTATGACAATCAGACATATTTGTCCTTGCTCACTTCGTGAGCTCGTCCAAATAATCACTTCGTGTCACAATGGCTTATTTTAGCCCCTTGTCAAACAATCTACTATTATAAGTACTTTTCAATGCCCACATTGTAGTTACACTATCACACACGACCCAAATTATCGCAAACCATTGAACAAACAGAACCCAACCAAAGTTGATGGTCTTTTTAGTTCCTTATGTCAGTTTCACAAATTTAACGCAATGGATGTGTGATGATGATTTTGTTTATAGGAATAATCCTCCTTATTGTCAAAAAAAAAATATGCCATAGAAAAAAAAAAAAAAAGATGAAATGTGTTGGTGGGCCTATATGCCCGGCTTATACGGTACGGCAAGAGTAGCATTGATATTTTCGATTAAAATGGCTGTAAATGTATGTTATTCTTCAAGTCTTTGTATTTTATTAGGCTAGGTGACGATTTCATTGGAAAACTTGAAGAATTTACACCTTTAGTCATTTTAATCGAAAATATCCTAATAATATAGGCCCACCAACATCTTTGCATCTTTTAATTTTCTTTAAGCCACAGTAAAAACTGTAATTTTTTTCTGACAATAAGGAGGCTTATTGAAATAAAACAATTTAACGGATTATTTCGCGTATATTATCTCATTTTAGTTTCCGACGTTTCGTTCGACGTTTTTTTTTTTGTTTTTAAATATTATAATTAGTAATGAGGTAGCCTGGGAGTTTTTCTTTGCAGCGTTTCTTTTCTCCTCAGTACGCCTCATTTGTGAAATGCTGCTTGGTAAATTATTAGAATAAAATAATTAAGCCCTTCTGGCACATGTGTAACTGTCTTTACAGCTTAGGCCCATCTGGCATGTATGTACACCTTTATTTGTTTTTTCAAAAATAGGTAGTTTGCACAAATTGTAACTTTGACAGAGGAAAATACATCTTTTCTCAGTCCACCCGTAACCATGGAAAGCTGGAAAGCTTCCGAAACGTCGGGAACTAAAATGAGATAATATACGCGATATAATTCGTTAAATTGTTTCATTTCAATGAGTAATAATCGCGAAAACAGAAGAAAATACTAAGGAGGCTTATTCCTACCTATAAACAAAATTTCAAGTTTTTTGAAAATGTTCGTCCATTCCCAACAAACTACTAAAATGTTCATTTAGTTTTGCTGTTGGTACAAAAAAGTAATTTTAACTCCCTACCAAATACTAAGCATCCGCAACACAGTCCACCGCTTTATTAACTGGCATTAAATTCGTTTCCGTTTCAAAATTGCCTTTTACCAAAAAGAAGGTATATAATTCCTCAAATGCGATTATTTTCTCAATCATTGGAATACGAAATGAGAAAAATCCTGATTGAGATTCAGTGGTTCGTGGGTTTGGATGCGAATAAATATCAATCCAAATGAGATTTCTGTGAAACATTGGAACAATATTGGCTGTCTAATAAACTGATTACAATACTTTAATATTACTTTTTTTTATGTGCTTTCAGCGCCTGCAGTTTTTTTAAGAGCAATAACTTATTTCATTCATTCGCAGGGGAGGACGACCCTCTTTTTGCTTTCACGTAGTCGGGTAAAAATAGTTATTTTCACCTGACTCGCTTGGACAAGCTCCACTTACAGCGCCAAATCTGCGTGGAAAAGTTCGTTTTATCCGCTAGCGTGGAAGAATCGTTTGAAGTTCAAATTTATATGTTTTTATATGTTGTGTAGCTTGATTTGTTATGAGTGCGTATCGTAGTTTCATTATCACTAGTCTTAAATGAAAATAAATCGACTTGTTATAAATTCATAGTTTTTCTTATATCTCACATTTTCCTCGCTGTAGTGAGGTGAAAAGTTGTGTGTTTTGCATGGCTGCAAAATTATTTGGTTTCTCGTGCCTTAACCCGTGGAGCGCCCTAGTATCACACGTGTGTTACTAACGCAATTTGGTCCATAGCGCCCTAGTATCACACGTTTGTTACTAACGCAAATTGGTCCATAGGGCCCTAGTATCACACGTGTGTTACTAACGCAATTTGGTCCATAGCGCCCTAGTATCACACGTTTGTTACTAACGCAAATTGGTCCATAGGGCCCTAGTATCCCACGTGTGTTACTAACGCAATTTGGTCCATAGCGCCCTAGTATCACACGTTTGTTACTAACGCAATTTGGTCCATAGCGCCCTAGTATCACACGTTTGTTACTAACGCAAATTGGTCCATAGCGCCCTAGTATCACACGTTTGTTACTAACGCAAATTGGTCCATAGCGCCCTAGTATCACACGTTTGTTACTAACGCAAATTGGTCCATAGCGCCCTAGTATCACACGTTTGTTACTAACGCAAATTGGTCCATAGCGCCCTAGTATCACACGTGTGTTACTAACGAAATTTGGTCCATAGCGCCCTAGTATCACACGTTTGTTACTAACGCAAATTGGTCCATAGCGCCCTAGTATCACACGTGTGTTACTAACGCAATTTGGTCCATAGCGCCCTAGTATCACACGTTTGTTACTAACGCAAATTGGTCCACAGCGCCCTAGTATCACACGTTTGTTACTAACGCAAATTGGTCCATAGGGCCCTAGTATCACACGTGTGATACTAACGCAATCGCTTTTATTAATCGAAATATTTCGTTCGGTTTCATATAGTTGCCACATGAAAACGAAATAAAATTGGGTTGGTTATACATTGCACCAACTTAAAAACGCGGTTTTGGGCAAAATTCTTGAATCCAGGGCACAGGAAAAAATAAATATTCCATTAGAAAAAAAAATTGCCAATGGCGCGTAGTGGTTTTATTCTTAGGTTATGCAAATAAAGAATTATAGTAAAGTAAATAATGCATTTTACGGTGAAGTGGTAGTTTTAAAACAAATAGAGTTTAGTGTAAATAGGCAAGTTGTTTCAGGTTTGTTTCAGGTGAAATAAAACAGACTGATTTTATTTCGCGATAATGAAACAGGTTAGTTAATTTCTTCTTATATTGAATGAATAGACAATTTTCTCTGCTTTCAAGTAGTATTTTTTGTATAACATATAATTATAACATATAAGCACAATCTCATATTTTCTAACGAAGGTCGACATTTATTTTTCCTCGAAATACCCTCAGCACCATACGCTTTCGGCCTGGTCGGACACGGACACTGTACGCCCGCGATTTGTTCTTGTACGGTTGTTTGACGGGCTCAGTCTATATTTAAACCAGTCGCTGCGCTCGTGGTTCAATTTTAAATTTCTGACCGTAACGAGGTAATAATATGTAATCAGTCCAGCCTGATTACGTTTAAGAAGTACATTACCTACGAAAATATACACGTGAAATTTAAAATACCAAGATTTTAACATCGAAATGGGAGGATTGAAAATTTTTTTTTTTTTGGTTTTTTGTTTGTATGTGTCGTTGTGGCTTCATCAAGCCAAAACGGTTGAACGGATTTCAACAATTTTTAGTACACGGGTAGCTGCCCAACTATGGGCACCATCATCATCATTGGCCTCTTGCATCTATGAAAGATGATTTAAACAGCGTCCAATAAAGTGCGGCACTTTCGAAGGTGACTCGAAAGGCCGATTCGAGAGCGACAGCCTCGGCCGCATATTTGACATATAAATGTTGCAACTTGCAGGGGGAAGAGCTGAGCGCTGGTGTCTCAGGTCACGCTTACGCGAAAGAGAATCGAACCAGGCTTCATCATGTGCGACCACACCATCGCTCAGAGTCTTTCTCCACAAGTCTCGGTCTTCAACTCCCCAGTTTGGAATATCGATGTTGAAAGATAACATGTCACGCTTTGTGCTATCCTTAAACCGTAGCATGGGTCGTCCAATTGGGCGGAACACTATACTCAGTTGTACTCACAGCCTATTGGAATACAGATGGTTATTTGATACTTTCTATCCGACTACGCTAAAAAAAACGGGGGGGATCATTTTTTCTCCGCCGCTGACGAAGCTGCACCTTCTAGTGTATTTATAAACACTAAAGTTAAACGACAATTGCATTCAGCAGTAACTCAGTATTACCTAGGTACTAAGAAAGGGTGGGTGTAGGGTGTTTACAGGGAGGCAATCGATTCTTGCAGCACTGAGGTAGCTGTTTATGGGTAACATTGCTATTCTACAGGTGCTTATGTGATAAAAGAATTCAAAACATCTAGAAAAAACTGATAAAGGCTGTTCTTGAATCGTCTTCATCGTCATCATCATCATTATTACTTGTAACGCCTTTCCACAAAGTTGTATAATGAAATTGAAGATATTTAAAAGTTCATTGAAGATATTAAAAAAAAAGTGATACTACTCATATTTGAAGATTATATGTTTGATGTTTTAGTATGTGTGTATGGTCGTGGCTTCATCACGGCAAAACGGTTGAACGGATTTCAATGAAATACAAAGTTAGTATGGGATACTTTCTGACTGACTACTACAAAGCAAAGAAAAACCTAGAAACCTTTTATTTTAAAGAACTGTCGAAATATGTGCCACGTGTTGATGTGGATGTGAGTCGAGGAATTTAATTTATATCCTATTTCGTACCTTGCCACAGTCAAAATCCATATGAAAGCCGTTAGAGATTCCATATCAATGTCACTATGACAAGGTACGAAAGGGTATACAAGTTAAATTCCTTGACCGTACATGGTATGGAATCCCCCTCTAAAAATATTTATTATTGTTATATAACTAAGTAGCGGCATATACAATACACCTATACTCCAAATTTCATTGATATATATCATGTCATTTTTGAGTTAAATGCCTGTGACATGCGTACGGACGGTAATAGAACACGTTTTATCAGTCTAAGCTGAAGAAAGCGGCCAAGTGCGAGTCGGACTCGCCCATGAAGGGTTCGGCAGCCGTTTATACAAAAAAATGCACTACAGATGAAAAAATACGATATGAAATAAAATACTAACAAAAGAGCGTATCGCCCCGGCACTTACGTCCTTTTGCTGAGAAGCGCAGTTTTTCGGCAATAACTTAAAAACGGTGTGTCCGATCATGTTGAAAACGAGTTTCGTTGGAAGTATTTATTAAGCCACATGAATTATGAATTATGAATAATAGAGGGGGGGGGGACGACGACGCTATTTTTGCTACTTTCGGAGCGAAAATTTCGGAAAATGTTCACTAAATCCAAAAAATATTTAGAAACTTCAAAGTGCTTTTAGAAGAACTGTCGAAATATGTGCCACACGTTGACATTGGCTGAATTTTTTTTTTTTCAGTTTCGGTTACATGTATGGAGTGCCCCCCTAGAAATATATATATCTTTTATTTAACTATCAAACTAAGTAGCGGTTTACACAAGACACCTATGCTCAAAATTTCATTTATGTACATCTTATAGTTTCTCACCTTCTAGTTAAATTAATAAATATTAGGGAACGATTTTATACAAATGGAACTAGTCCCATGGTAACCTCATTAGGTCTTGTGTTACGAGTAATAGACTATGATATATTTAATAGATATATTTACTTATATATCTACATAAAAAAACATCCCAGACTCAAGAACAAATATTTCCCCCTTACTAAAATTTGAGCCTTGGGCCGAGAGCTTCGCAGACAGCGTCACTTCAGCTGAACTAAACCAGTTGTTAAAGAGTTCCTAGGTTGGTAAAACAAATATTTCTCTGATTTGATGTGCTTGTCATACCAGCCGAAAGCGAGATCGATAAACCTGCAATCTAGGGGTATTTTTATGTTTTCATTTGGCCAGGAAGCAAAATGTTCTGCCCGTGTATGACGTAAAAATGCATTATTTACTTACTACAAAGTTAGAAGACAGTTGCATATGCCAGTAATATTTTCTTTTTTCCACGATTATTATATACTCATTTAAATAAAACAATTTAACGGATTATATCGCGTATATCATCTCACTTGAGTTCCCGACGTTTCGGAAGCTTTTCAGCTTTCCATGGTCACGGGTGGACTGAGAAAAGATATATTTTCTTCTGTCTCTGTCTGTTTTATTTAAATGCATATGCCAGTGTTTGAGAGCATTCATACTAAGAAAGGGTGGTGTAGGCAGAGGTGTTGTACAGGGAGGCGATCGATTCATGCACTCAGACATTGCTGTACAGACGACATTTTATTGGATGGTAGCTATGAAATAATATGCAAAGCTGTATTTCATACATGTATTCGAATGATTGGTCATATTATACGGCATGAAAACTGAATGAAGAGAATAATCGAGGGAAAAAAAGATGGCAAAAGGAAAACCTGGAAGGACATACATGGGGCAAATTTAAGAATAAAAATGCTTAATCATATAAAGAAGTAAAGGATAAAGCAGAATGTAGAAAAAGCTGGAAATTACTCAAGAGCCTAGCTCATAAATAGATGATAATGGTTCAAATCAGATAATAAAAAAACCTCGAAACTCCAAGAAAATTGCTGATTTTCACTAAACATTTTTAATCATCTATACTATTACAAAGTCGTAAAAATGAAATGTCTGTACATTGAAGATATTAAAAAAAAAGTGATGCGGACTATTTGAAGCTATTGAATCGAAAAATGTATTTTTTGGATTTTTTGTATTTACGTATGTGTCGTTGTGGCTTCATCACGCCAAATCGGCTAAACAGATTTCACAAAACAGATGTTTTTTTCAGTTTCAGTTACATATATATGGAGTACCGCCTCTAGATATATATTTTTTTGTTATTTCACTATTAGACTAAGTAGCGGCTTATATAAGACACCTATACTTCAAATTTTATCAATATCCATGTTGTAGTTTTTGAGTAAAATACCTGTGACATACGGACGGACGTTTTTGCCATTTTGGCTACGGAACCCTAAAAATTGGTCACATTACATCGTACAGTTTTGGAAGCTTTTTTGATCATTATTTATGGTCTACTAATTACCGGTGTCAATTTTTCTCTTGTACTCCAATGAAGAGTTTCGAGAAATTAAGGTCATACAGTCATTATTTAGAACTAATGATTACTTAATCGTACAGCAGGCATAAATGTTATAGTTAAATTTGTGTTCCTAATAATGTATAGTCTGGATACCTTATCTCTGATTTAATCATAAAACAATATATATTTTGGCTGTTGGAAGGAATTGAAAGCTATTATTATTATAATGTTTGTTTAGGTACTAATAAAAAACAATTGAGCACTATTTTGAAAAATCTCTGATTGTTCGTTGGAAGTTTCGAAAATAACATGAGTTAAATGATTAATTTTTTCTTTAAATATTAATCTAACTCACAAAATCTAAAACGATGCCATATGCAATAATATTTTTATTTTATTTTATTAAAGTCTTTACGGAACAGGCGGGGATTTTTGAATAGCGAGTTACGAATTTATTAAATGATCTTTTGGTGACAAAATCTCTCGTGTAGCATTTTTTGGTCGTATTATTTGAGAAATTAAATTTTTAAATTAAATTTGTTTATGAACTTTTAATGTGCCACATAAAATACACATTTACAAGAATATACAAACAGTAAACTAAAAATATTAATCAGTTATTATATTAACATTACTATTACTGTGCGCGTGCGATAGAGACAAATGAAAATAGGGCAATGCTGGTTTTTCGCTGTGCTTCGCGACCGGCCTTTATAAGAACATACACACATTCCGACAGACATATACTGCGAGTGAATTGGAGACGCTTCGCTCGCTGCGCTCGCTCGATCAAAAAGTAGCTCACCAGTCCGGCTTCTGGAACCCTTGTCACCATCGACGGAGTCCCCCGAACCCTTGCCCAGCTGCTGTAGCCGCTCTGCCAATCCGTGGATCTTCGATGCAAGGCTACTGTGCTTTGGCTGAAAAAAGAAGTTGAATTATCTACCCACAAAGGTTAATTTGGAAACATTTCAACACCGTAGTTACGAATCTCTTCTATTATACAGTTGTAAAAATGAAATGTCTGTACATTGAAGATATTAAAAAAAAAAACGATTTATAAGTAACTAAAGCGATTTTTTTATATTTTGTATGTTTCTATATGCCGCTTCTTTACGTCAAATCGGCTGAACTGATTTCAACTATTTTTGGTACACGGGTAGCTAGGCATCCACAGGTGGCTATATGATACTTTCTACCCGACTACGCTGAAGTAAAAAAGAGGGTTATGACGTTTTTCTCTTCCGCGAATGAAGTTGCGTGCACCTTCTAGTTAAATATATAACTGAAACGTGAATATAAACACTAGCACGTTTTTACTACTGGCGATGAGTGACGAGACTTCTGGGTATCCAATAACCGCCAATGGAAACACCAGGCCCCTATTTCAAAATCGTGACAAATGTCGGGTGACAGCGACGATTTCGCGTACATTGCGTGCCCAGTATAAAGTAAGGAGATGTACAGTAGTACCACAAATATAAGTTACAACGATGTACCTGCGCAGAAAGCATTTTTTGAAAACAGATTAACCAATTATAAAGCAGTGCGTTTGCGCTGGCAAAATCTTCAACGCCCATTGGCCAAAATTTTGTGCGCCCGCCATTTTGTATGGCGCCGCGTCAGTACCGTACGTATAGTGCAACAAGGTCTTTATTGAAATGGTCACACGTTCGGTTTCATTCGGTACTTGTTAGCACTCGTTGGCGCGGTCGAAGATTACCGAAGAAGCTTGCGGGGATCGCCGTTAACATTAAATTGTCGTTGTCACCTGACAATTGTCACGGTTGTGTAATAAGGGCCCGAATATGACACCCCGGCAGAGCTAAGTTCATGAAGGTCGACAGTTGGACTGTGGGCACTGACGATAACAGAAGAGCAAATCGTAACAATTTTAACTTTCATCCGACTCAGCTTCGCGATTATAGCTACTTTTTATAAACCTGAAATATCAGGTTTATAAAAAGTTAATTCTAAGTCATTTTACTGAACGTTCGCTGTAGACACGAAAATGACACTTAACCGGTTGAAATGTATATGTAAAATTTCCGACTAGCTCTAGATCAAATTGGCAGTCTGAAATATTGCAGATTAGCAAATACGATAAAGGCAACGATGTATAAATAGCCTACATTCTAGACAAACTGACGAGATCGGGCATTGATAAATAAACCTATTCTGTTTGTTTATATTTCTGAATGAAAACATCACATATTTTTTATACAATATTGTTACAAAGATCTAAGTAGAAAAGACAAAAATATTTTTTCTACATGACTTATCATGATTGTATAAAAAACCCAAGGTATACTGGCTAGAAAATAATATTTTTGTTGGCTTTATTCGTTTTAAAGAGTGCCTCAGGAGACGTAACCATCGCGAGGTACCTAAAGAAAAAAGTTGATTGATCACCAAAAATATCAATATAAATTATTACAGACTGCCTACTAATATTTCCTTAAATATACATCCATACTCTCTAACGGGAGTACTTGTGCTCGTTATCGTCAAGAAGCTTGAAGGTATCGCATCCTATCAGTGAGTCCTCTAATTTGAGCGCCCACGACACGGATTTCGACTCGAATGTCAAGTTACAGAGTCTGAAATACGTCGAGACCAATCAGCTTAAAGTAAAGTAAAGTGCAATATATTGCTACTACATACGTTGCCCGCCTCCCTAGGGGCATGGATGGCCGTCATGTGGGACTTACGTAATTTAATATATCACATATGGCAGAGCAAGTAAGACAACTCTCCATGGCGATAGATGTATGGTCCTGTTCAGAACTTAGTAAGCGACTTCTTGTATATAGTAGTAACTTTTCTATTTAGACAATTTGACGTTCCATATTTATAAAACTGGCATAAGTTCCATATCAATTCTGTACAGTACTACATGAAAGAAGGTCACCAGTTAAGTTTTTTAGCTACACTGGGTTATGAGTCGGTATCCGATTTGATAATTCGGTAATGGGGGACATTCTAGAGAAATAATGATTAGGTACCTGACGCTCTGTGTGCTATCAAGAAATTTCTAGATGGTAACCTGATGATCTAAACCTGAAATAGAGTCCGGCGTCGCGGAAGGCCTCGACGAAGATGGTGGGACAGGCTTGACTCTTTCCAGAACAACTGGTGGGAGATTGCCCAAGACCGGGACACGTGGAAGAATGAGAGGGAAGCCTTTACCCAGCAGTGCTTGTGCAGTTTACTCTAGGCTCTTAAAAAAAAACCTGATGGTCTAAGTGAGAAGATTTAGTACTAAATCTGTTGAAGTCTGAACCGGGTTCAAGGATTTATTCTTAGAAAGTGAATTACGTAATCGCCGTTCTTGATGGTCGTGGTGCCGTGACCAAGATGAAGACTAGGCTACAGCAAGGAAAAACATATCCTTGCTGGCTGCCTAATCCTGTCGAAACTGAAGGTAAAGATGGGACTATTGGCTGACTAATCCTCATAAGTTACCGGATGGTCAGCGTGTGCGGTGACGGCGGCACAGGCGGCGGCTGAGCTAGCGGCAGCCATCTCGCGCAGCGCTGGCCGTCGGTCCCGTCGCACGAATGATAGGAACAGGTGCCGGGACAGCTCATCAGGCGCTGAGCACTCCAGGAACGTGTCCAGGAACCAGCGGAAGCCCTCGAAGTCGATGTCCTGGAACAAAATTGTTGTTATTAATACGTTTTCGTGGAAATATTTCTAAACATTTGTGTGCCCAAAAAATAAAAGTCAGCTTTGCCTAATTACTCAAAGGTGATACTAGAATCAATTTAACGGCCAGTTTAGCTCAGCTGTAGTGGCCCTGGCAGTCCTGGGTTCAAACTCCGTTAAGGGCAAATTTTGTGTAATGAGCATAAATATATGTTTTTAAGTCTTGGATGTATGTTTTTTAGTTTTACACCTAACTTTTGACATTTTTAGTAAACCAATGTCTAATAATCTATATATATACCATTATAAAATTGTAAAAATTAATATCAATACTTTGAAGGTATATATTTTGATAAAAAACTGAAAATATTTTATGAGGTATTTATTTTATTGTGTCTGTATATGTTGTTGTGACTTGATTACGCCAAAACGGCTAAACTAATGTCTACTATTTTTGTTACACGGGTACTTGAGCATCCACATATGGTTATAGTATACTTTCACCCGACTACGCTGAAGTAAAAAATAGAGTTATGACTTTTTTTCTGTTTCGCGAACGAAGTTGTGGGTACCTACTAGTAATAATATCGTCTACTACTTTGACAGTCTTTTTTGACAAAATCGTTGGAGGAGAGTAGCACGCGACTGGGCGTAAAGATCTTTGGGGTATTCATTTGTCCAGCTGTGGACATCTTTAAGCTAATGTGACGGCCAGCTAATCCATTTCACTTGGTGGTAAGTGTTAAACTGGTTGCTAACAGGTGCTTGGACTGCAACAGAGTTCTGGATACATATCCAAAAACTATGGATCGAAGAGTAACTGAGGCAACTTTTCATTTGGACGAAACACACAGTTCTTAGAAAAGAAATAATACAAGAAGGTGCCCGTATTCTTCGTTCGCAGAGGAGAAAAAGAAATAAACCCACTTTTTTTCTTCAGCGTAGATAAGTATAAAATATTCCATAACCAGCTATCCGTGTACCATTATTTTTTAATCTGTTTTGGCATACTTAAACAATATTTTATAAACATACAAAAAATAAAAACATTTTCGTCCGTAGTCCGTTTCTGTGACTTTTTTAAAAATGACAACATTTAATTTTTACAACTTTATAAGAGTAAAGATGTTTACATCACGTGTTAAACCATTGGAAGACTATTTTTTATTTTATTAGTGAGAATAATCAAGTACTTCATTAGGTACTTAAATAAGAACATCGATACAACTAAAATATAAGCTTAATTCCCCGTTAAATTTCAATTTCCGTCACGAACATTCCGCTGAGACCACCTACGTATATTCCTACAATATGTGTCAAATTCCGCTAGGAAGTTGTATAGTTTAGTATGTACAACTTTAGGATGAAGTGGGTGATTAATTATTGACCTCGCTTTACCTAGCCTGCTCCCTTCCGGCCACTAATCACGCTGTAATAGGCCAACATAATATTCTACAGGGCACTCGAAATAAGTATGTGTAGCACTCACGTTGATGTTTGCTGAAAGAAAAGTTCAGCCTCTACATACATGTTGAAGTGCCCCCTTAGAAAAATAAATAATAAATGTTAACAAAGTTCCGAGTCTCCATGAATATAATTAGTCTTTGAGAATTAACATTTGTACCCAAAAGTTTAGTTTCCCGCGCTTGAGAGACTTAAATATAATATTGTCTCGACTTTCACCTTGTAATTCTCCTTTAATTGAGTTCAAATCCCGTAATTTAAGTATTGCAAGCAGTTTATTGACTTACAGTTAGTTGAGAGTACAGTTAATTACGTATCTATTCATTTTTGACTGACTTCATAAATGGGAAGTCTTAATAAAACTATGTTACTTTTATGTCCCTGTATCTATTTAAATAAATAAATATTATAGGACAATTTTAGACAAATTGAACTAATTCTGTGGTAAGCTCAATAAGGCTTATGTTATGGGTACTAAATGACAATGTATGTAATATATTTATTTACTTATATACATAGAAAACATCCAAGACTCAGGAACTAATATTTATGCACATGACACAAATATTTACCCTTATCGGAATTCGAATCCAGGACCAACAGCTTCGCAGGCAACGTTACTCCCACTGAGCTAAACCGGTTATCGTATATGTATATTGGTCGATATCTTTGCCGGCTGTGAACCAATTTTAGGTAATCTAGCTGTAAAGATGTTATTACAGGTGTTTATGTAAGATTTTATTTAAATAAAGATGAAGTTTGAAGTGGGTTTTTAATCAATTAAATTAAATCACGTGTAAGTAATTATTAAAATCAAAAATGTAATAGCATCACTACATAAAAAATAATAATCACATTAATAATGTGCTGTTTATCGATTTGTAATGTTTATCGCAACTCTTTGTATCTTTTTTAGTTTACGGACCATCTACTAAAACTAAAATTTAATAATATTATATAGTAAAAGTTTTGGTTCATTGCTATTTAACATGTATATACATTGTTGTGGGCGTTATTATCTACTTATAGTCTTACAAAAAATAGCATTTGGATGTGACATGGTTATGTGATTAAAAATTTGGTAGAATTTTGGGGGCAGCGATCATGGTAATGAAGGAGTGCCATAGGAGTGGCTGATTTCAACCGAAATATTGGATAAGGATGATTGTCAACAATATTAACGTTTAAATTGGTATTTTGCACATCTATAGCGCAATATCATGATCGCTGTGTCAAAAATGTTACCTAAGTTACGGACCCTGGACATAACACTAATATTACTGATAAGAATGCTTGAACTGTGTCAGTTCAGAACACGTTGCCTAGCAACGGTCCCCATGGAGTCGGACGCCGCCATCTTTGGATTTATAAATACATTTCGCCAGAAATTTTCTTAAAAGGCTTGGTTTGAATACTTAGAGTTTTCTAATATTATTTTATCTTTTGGGTGTGTAAGTTATCATTTAATAATTAATGTTAAAAATATGTATTAGGAAACAATTTTACAAATCGAACTAATCACATGATAAGCTCATAAGGCTTGAGCTGTGAGTACTAGACGACGATATATTGCATAGATAAATAATTAAATAATAGGAATTAAATAAAAGGAAAACATCCAAAACTTATTTTATGGTCCTCTCACAAACATTTCCCCTTACCGGGATTTGAACGCAGGACTATTAGCTTCGCAAGCAGCTACACTGCTGCTGAGTTATACTGGTCGTCAATCACATATATGTCCATATTAATTATTTATATATCCATAAATCGTGACAAAACATCACATTGTCATTTATACAAAGTAGCGTTATGCAGAAAACTAACGACTTTTACGAAAAAAAAATACAACCTTAAACATTTCAGCTCTTTTGATAACTTTTGAGCGATTTTCCTTAAGAATTTATCGTACTTTGACAACATTTTCATAAAAATGAGTTATACGGGCTAGTTGAAGGTCACTTAAAAGATTTTTTTATATGTTAGTGTTGTGATAGGCTGGGTATAGAGCTTGAAGAGTATACATTAATAGGATTTGGTAAATAAAAAGGTAAAAGATGTTGACTGTCAAGAGTGTATATTCGAAGTCTATATAGTATTGTAAAATTTAAAATATGACATAAAAATAAAAACTTAATCCTAAAAGAGTCTGAAGCACAACTGAGGTTAGTATCTACAACAGTTAGCATATACGTATGCGTGTGTATATATATATACCTACACACACATACGTATAACTACTGTTCCTGTACGCAAAATGTCAAAAACCCGGCCACTTGATATGGCCGCAAAAACGGAGGAAAAAGTAGTTGGACTTCCAAGGTTTAAGTTTTTTTTTACTACTCAGGAAAACAGAGGGCAATAACTTTTTTTCTACACAAAAGATGATGTTTCGAGCACTTCCTACATCTTGAACTATAAAATACTTGAAGTAATTTAAGTACATTCCTATTCACAGAACTATCGTTCGGACTAACGTGCACAATGTAATACTACAATTATATAGGACTTGATGCAACTTAAGCTCATTCTAATTCACTGACTGGTATATCGTTAGGACTATCAAACGCACACACTGTATTCCTGCAACTATAGACTTAAGTCAATTTCGGCTTATTTCAATTCACAAGTCTGTCGTTCGGACTATCAAACGCGCACTCTGTATTCCATCATAAACAATACCTGAGAACTTACTTCTAACCACTTACTGAGAAGCCCACGTTTTAGTAATTTATATCCCATATAAACTTCCATCCCGTTTTCATCCTCTTAAAGGATGATTTCCGAGTTCTAAAACCAAATGTATAACAAACCAAAATCCTGTCCTTTACAAGGTTTCAGACAGTCTCCATATCAAATCTCATTAAAATCAGTTCACCGGTTTAAGCGTGAAATGGTAACAAACAGACCCAATAAAGTAAATTTCGCATTTGTAAGATTGAGTATGGATTTAGCAAATAATATGATTACTTAATCTATCATAAGCCAAATGCATTTAAATAATCTAAACGAATCTAATCCTCAAATAATCTGCGGATAGACGGACGAACACGGCGAAACTATAAAGGTTTCTTGTTGACTTCTAATAAGTTGAATTCCATACGGACTGGATACGTTTTTATACCAATCGACCCCAAAGACCAGGAAGGTTAGTTTTGTAGTTTTTGATACCTGTTGTAAATAATTCAAAACCTGTTTAGCGCTAGATGAAAAATAATAATATTAATATAATATTGTCCCAATACTCGTTTCGGTAAACTGTCTCATAGTGAAAAGCCTCGAAAAACACCTCATGATAGTCTCGCTAGATGGCTGGATCAAGGGTCAGATACAACAGGCAGTAATCCTTGACATGGCGCGCGTCGTCAGGAGGATCCTCTCTCTGCTTCCCTAACCACCGGTAGTTCGAGCCCCGCTGCCAGAGGCGCCCTAGGCTAGGTTTTTTATGGTACGAATACATTCCCCTGTGCCAAAGCAATCGTGAAATTGTCATTGTGTGGGTGGTTGTTTGTATAGGACTATTTCCGTAGTGTGCTGTACGTGTCTACCTCACCCCCCGCTTAAAATGCATGAAAAATTTGTTCGGTAATGACACGGCTTGTAATATCCATTAGTTCAGTAGCGGTTTAGATCAGTGGTAACGTTGCCTGCGAAGCTGAAGGTCCTGGGTTCAAATCCCGATAACGGCAAATATTTGTGTCATGAGCATAAATATTTGTTCCTGTCTTGGATGTTTTCTACGTATGTAAGTAAATATATCGTCGCCTAGAGTACTCGTAACACAAGCCTTATAGAGCTTACCATGGGACTAGTTCGATTTGTGTATTTTTTTCCTGTAATATTTATTTATTTAGTAAAATACTCCAAGGTGCTATGTGATGAGGGGATCTTGTAGATTTAGCCTCAAAGTTTTGTATGTAGGTATAGGTTTACTTAAGAGACACCATCCTCTACATGTTTGCTAAGAGAATTAACCAAATACTTATCGAAAGCAATTCTAGAAACCAATATCGGCAGGCGACGTTCGTCGATACTTTTAAATTAAATTTGTTTCCAACTAATACCATCAACACACAACAAACATTCTGATCCTCTTACCCATTGTATGCGCTACGCTTTAGTTTATACAGTACACAAAAGGTATTATGTTACTAGGAATTCTTTTCAATTACGACTTTTTGTAATCGCTTTATGGAACCGAACGGGAGGATCTTTACTATATTAATACAATACATACGAAAGTAAATATGTAATATTTTTTCCTATGTAGCTAAACATATAAATAACATATCTATAAAATACTAGAAAAAGTCATAACCCCTCCTTTTTTCTTTAGCATATTCGGGTAAAAAGTATCCTATAACGATCTGGAGATACCCAGCTACCCGTGTACCAAAAATAGTTGAAATCCGTTTAGCCGATTTAGCATGATGAAGCCACAACGACACATACAAACATACAAACATTTGATTTTTACAACTATATAATAGTATAGCCTAGAAAATGCCCGCAACTTCGTTGGCGGAAGAAGAATAATCATAATCCCTTTTTTTTCGTCAGCACAGTTGGGTAAAAAGTATCCTATAACTATCTGAAGATACCTAGCTACCCGTGCAGCAAAAATAGTTGAAATCCGTTTAGCCGATTAGGCGTGATAAAGCCACAACCACACATACAAACATACAAAAAAATGTCTATTCAGTGACCTCCAAATAGTTTGTTACAATCGTTTTTTTTACAACTTTATAATAGCAAATATATCTATTAAATATATCGTCGTCTAGTATACTCATAACACAACCCTTATTGAGCTTACCATGAGACTAGTTCTATTTGTGTAAAATTGTACCCCTAATTTATTTAAAGAAGAGCATTTCTTTGAGACCCCGGAAGGACATATGATAGTTTTCATCCCGGAATCACTATTTAAGGGGAAAAATAGGGGAAAAGTTTTATGAGGAATCAGACATTAAAACAGTTATGCGGACGAAACCGCGGGTATATACTAGTATAAATTGGTATATAAAGGAATTATTGTTTAAATATAATGAATGAATGAGTTAATCACTTATTTCTGGCAACATGGCCCATGTATAAATATATCTTATAGACTAAGCATACATATTAATTCCTAGCAGGCGGCCTTAACTTCGTTCCCTGAAGAAGAAAAAAATCATAACCCTCTTCTTTGCTTCAGCTCAATCGAAAAAAATATCCTATCTATATTGGGATGTCCATCCAGTAGTATCTTATTTTTTAAAGCGCAAAAAAACATTTTCGTGAAAAAAAAATTATGACCTACACTACTTTTCTTTAAATATCCATCAAGTACTCACCGAGACGATTCTAAAAAGCGCTAACTCAGTAGGATTGCGATAATATTTGACGACACGTTTGGCTCAGTGGGTTGTACAACGGCCTACGAAGCTGGCGGTCCCGGGTTCGAATCCCGGCCAGGGCAAGTGTTTGTGTGATGAGCACGAACGTTTGTTCCTGGGTCTTGGACGTTTTCTATGTATATAAGTATTATAATTTATCTATATATTATGTATATCGTCACCTAGTACCCATAGTACAAGCTTTGCTTAGTTTGGGACTAGGTCGATTTGTGTAAGATTGTCCCTCATATTTATTTATTTATTTATTATATTACAGAGTTGCAATGACCGCCATCCGGACTCTCATCATACTCACCAGCTCAATAGTGCCATATTATTGTATTCTCATCGAAATTACGAAGCTACAAAGGGCCATGTTTAGAGGAGGCCTAGAGCCCTGGCCTTCCACAAGTGAGGAGTACCCACGATGGATTTTTCTAAAAAGAACAAAGAATATTTGGAAATATACGCCTCCACTTATTCATTGCCTCAGGGTCACCGGAACGGGTGTGTAGTGATCTCTCGAACAACAAATAGTATACTTTCACTGTATAGAACAACGAATCATAGAATTTCAATGTTTATAATTGGTAATTTAATAGAATAAACTTTTGAAAGAATAACAATTAATATATTTTTATTTATTATAACCACGAATTAAATAATGATTATAGATTATACACATCGAAATGCATATTTGGTATACTCCTCAATTTATAGAACAATAATTTGTTCGAAAGTTGCCTGTTCAAATAGATTAGCAATGTAATGGTATTGCTTCCAATTTATCATTGAAGTAATTTTCAAAATACCATATTCGTACCTACTTATATAATAAGTAATTCAGATATGAAATAAAAATTATAATTTGTGCATATTTTTTCATACCTTCAATAAAGTATTCCTTAAATAAACCTCCTAACATAAGCTACTTTATTAGTAGCAGTTCGACCTTAGAGCTTCGCCGGCCGCTGCCGCGGCACGCTCGCTTCGCTCGCTCGGCTCGCGAGCTGTTGTGGTTGCAGAACTAACATAAACTAATCTAGTTTTACCCAAGCAAAGTTAATATGCGACAAAAGAGGCACATTGTCTTTTAAATATTGACTATATTATAGGGATTATTATAAATTTAGTTCTTATATCATTTAATTATTCTATGGAAATAGTATTCAATATAAAGTCCGTTATATCAAAAGCTAATTATAGTCAATAATAATCTACTAAATGTGTTTATAATAAATAATTAATATTTCAAATGTCGATTCTATGAAAAGTTGTTATATCATTAGAATAGTATATCATTAATTGCTATATCGATTGAAATTATATTAAATGTTGTTCGATAGAGTGAAGCGCACCCCACCGGAACCCTAAATTCGGCCCCGTAGGTACCTATACCAAATTTCAGCTCAATCGGTCCCTCGGAAGTAGTTCAAATCTCCCTTGCAAGATTTGTAAACACACTAAATGTCAAGTTTAATAAGAACTTGGAAATGTCATTGCGCATTGCGTAAGCACTTGTAGAGGCTTTGTGGTATCCGAGACGGCTCCAGTAATATTAAAGAAACCCGATACTCGCTGGATTCTTAGTTTTGTCTCAGAAGCAAGCTAAAGGTCCCATTTCCCGACACTGTCTCATTATTTGCCACTTTCAAATCAATAACGTTTCATTTTCGAGCCAGCCTTAAATACAGGATAAAAAAATAAGTATACTTAACCACATTAAAAAAAACGAAACTATCCCGATTTCATATCACCGCCACAGCTCGCCATCGGCAGGGTATTCATCCACACACCTTGGAACCAAAATGGTCGCGCACCGTGCGGTATCAAAGGAATTTCCTACCGCGCATACTCCAAATATGGAATGACCTCCCTGCCGCGGTTTTCCCTGGAGGTTACAGTATGGGGATCTTCAAGAAGTGAATAGGTTCTTAAAGGGTCGGCAACACGCACGTAATGCCCCTGGCGTTTGCAAGCGCTCATTGACTGCGGTGACTACTTAACATCAGACAGGCCGTACGCTTGTTTGCCACCTTAGTAGTATAAAAAAAAATTAAAACAAAAAGTGGCAGTGCATCGTAGAAAATTATCAAAGGTCGGAAGGGTAGGGCGTATTTACCTAAACATTGCGAGAGGACTTAATTAAGAGTTCCACCCAATAATAATAATACATTTTGATTGATTGCGAGATTATAATACTCAAGCATTAATAAAATAAGAGACTGCTACTACCAATTTCTTATTCAGGCGTGTCATTTTGAAAATTCGCGTTAAACTGCCTTTATTTCGTCGTGGGAAGGCCCCCAAGTAGGTGAACGGATGACCTCGTAAGCGTCACGGGGAGTCGGTGCATGTGGTCCACGCAGGATCGCACCCTGTGGCGAGCTATAGGGGTGGCCTATGTTCAGCACTGGACGTCCGTGGCTGATAGATAGATATCTAGGACACGTGAAGAGAGTCGTAAGTCAAAATATATTGGTCCGTCAAGCAGCCTGTCAAAACTGGTTTAAGAGACAGAAACCAAGGGCAAGACCTATGATTACGAATAGTCGATACCTGTCTAGAGGTCATATTATAGCAGGGAGTAGTTCGTCAGGCGTTAATATTATAGCAGATCTTTCGAGGGTAGGGTTAGGGTTACCATATTTCCAGATCTGTTCTGAGATTTCAGGATTTCGGGGCTCATGACAGGAATCCGACGGGACTTTTAAAAAACTCAGGATTTTCGACATTTCAATGTGGTACAATAGACTACGCCCTTATTTTTATTAAACAAATTACGCAAATATTATAATGATGAGTAAGTCGAGACTCTTGACGAAATGTCACGATTTTTTTTTTATGAATCTCGGAGTTTCCCCTTGGAACTTTTCAATTTGACATCTGGCAACCCTACTCGAGGGTCTCTAGAAGCGGCATAATCGCGCCTTCGGCTGTTTGGCCCGACCGCGCGACTTGTGTTTAATTTGTCAGACGACAAGAGGTTATTAAAGACCCGAATTATTAAATCAGGATTTGTACGCTTATCGCTTATTTCAGTATCAACCATATTATGTGTACCTCTACTTTTAATTTAACTTAGTAACATCATCATCGTGGTGACATTATAACAGCATTTAAATAATTAGTCCGTTTTGTAGATTAATAAAAAAATATTGGACACATATTTTTTCTTTTTTTACTTAATCAAAAATAAAGGTGATAGATTGAGTCAAAATGTCGCGTGACGTAACTCCTAAGTACAAATTTTGCCTGAACTTTAATGCGATTTAGCTGAGTATTTCTTTATTATTTTCAAAAAGCAAAACATACATGTCCAATATTTTTTTATGATCTATGACGGACTAATTAGAATTTTGATATTCATACCCATCAGTCATCATGCCTATTGTCCTTGTGGGCTCTTGACATTGACATAAGCTAAGCCACCTTCCCTTTCATTGTTTTGCATACTTCTGTACCGCACCATATAAGTCAAAACCCAATTAGGTATGTATCTATGAAAAAAGTGAATAAATGTATGTTATTATTATACAATTATTTATTTTCAATCTTAGGTAGCTTTTTACAATATATGTATATAAAAAGTAAAACACAAAAAGCAAATACAAAATATAAACACATTATAAAAAACCTAACCTAGGGTGCCGCCGGCAGCGGGACAGGGCTCAAGCTACCGGTGGTTAGGGTTGCACAGAGAGGAACCTTCTGACAATGCGGGCCTTGTCCAGGATTACTGCCTTCTGTATCTGACCCTTGATCCAGTCTCTAGCGAGAGTCTCTTAAGATGTTCGTCGAGACTTTTCGCTATAAGACCGTTTACCGAAACGACTATCGGCACAATTATCGTCGAATCATTATTATTATTGTTCTGTATGTCGCACCCGCTCACGGGACAATGGTGTCCCAGACCTTTGGGAGGCGTGCGCGGAGCCGAAGCCAACGCGTAGAGGCCCTTTCGACAATTTAATAAAATGTAAGGTGTACACCGCGTGGGTGCTGTTCCTGCCCGTATCATGGGACGCGCACAGACAGCACTCGCTAGATGCAAGAAAGGGCTGCTATTTATATATCCGGAAACCGGGATTACAATCTTCTTAAATAGCATATTTGACCGCCATGGTAAAATTTGAACTTTTTTAAGTATATAAGGTATATTTTTTCTTCCTTATTAACGCTCGTGTTTTGTTTTTGACGGGTTTTAAATGTCATCTCGCAGCAAGAATGGAACTCACTCGTGAAAATATTCGTGCTATGATTTATTATGATTTTCGGCGTGGTTTAACGCAACAACAGTGCATAGATCAACTAACTTCAACTTTTGGTGATGAAGCCCCATCTAAAACTACTGTGTATCACTGGTTTAGTGAGTTCAATCGTGGACGTAGTATGCTTACGGACGAAGTTAAGGCAGGTCGCCCGAAATCGGTCGTTGTACAACAAAATATCGAGGCTGTGCGAAAACTTATAATGGACGACCGACATGTTACGTACCGCGAGATAGAGGCGACTCTGGGTATTTCTATGACCAGCATTAATAGCATATTACATAATTATTTGGCTGTAAAAAAAATTTGTTCGCGTTGGATACCCCACAACTTAACAAATGAGCAAAAACATGCTCGCGTCGAATGGTGCAATAAAATGTTAAAAAAATATAACCGTGGTGACTCAAAAGCCGTTTATAACATCTATACAGGTGACGAATCCTGGATCTATGCATACGATCCCGAAACGAAGCAACAATCAACGGTATGGGTGTTTCAAAATGAGCCGAACCCTACGAAAGTTACTCGTGCAAAAAGTACATTGAAACAAATGGTGGCCTGCTTCTTCGGTATTAATGGCCATGTAGCTACAGTGCCACTAGAAAACCGTAGAACGGTTAATTCAGAGTGGTACACGACCATTTGCTTACCGGAAGTATTTGAACAAATTCGTAAAACTAACCAGCGACGAAGAATCATTCTTCATCATGACAATGCCAGCTGTCATACGTCACGCGAAACAACTCTATTTTTGGAGGGTCAAAATGTGGAATTAACGGGTCATCCGCCGTACAGCCCTGACTTGGCACCCAACGATTTTTATTTATTTCCAAATATAAAGAATAAATTACGCGGTCAACGATTTTCGACCGCTGAAGATGCTGTCGACGCATTCAAACAACACGTTATGGAGGTACCTCAGGCGGAGTGGCAGAAGTGCTTTAAAAATTGGTTCACGCGAATGCAAAAGTGCATAGATCATCAAGGGGAATACTTTGAAAAACAATAAAACTATTTTCAGCCGTGTACGTTTGTTTGTTTTTTTGTTTCCGGATATATAAGTAGCAACCCTCGTATTGGAGAGTGATGAGATCTGAATATTCTGGGTTATGGGATTGAAATGATGGACTATAAATACTGGGCTATTGCTTGACACAATCGGACGTTATTATTATTATTATTATTATTTTCGTCATTATCTCAGTCTTAACACTCTTGACAGAGTGGACGTGGTCAACAAGTCGTAGGTCCATTTTTATGTGTGGCAGATGTAGCTCGCTCGTGAGTTTAAAACCTTTCGGGTTCCACACGGACACCTTGCGTAACCAATTATGGTTATACACGATTCCCGTGCGGAACCCGAAAGATTTTAGAACCCGAAGGACCTTAGTCACGAGCGATGAGTGGACACCGACACTGCCCGCTTCGCACTGCGCGCCAAGGCTTTGGGATTATCTCGTGACAATGTCTCTAATGAGACAATCAAATTTAGATTACGTTAGCGGTTATTCCCGTCGTAAAAGCAGGCTCTCAATCTATCTGTAGTCAAAGCCTTGGCGCGCAGTGCGAAGTGGGCAGTGTTGGTGTCCACTCGTCACTAAGGTCCACGAAATGGTTCGAAACATTTCGAGCAGTACTCGGCTTTTACGACGTGAGTAACCCCGCTAATGTGATAAAAATTTGACCGTGTCATAATTCATCTTTGGTTATACAAGGTGCCCGCGAGAAACCCGGAAGATTTTAAACGCGCATTCCTTTCGTCATTAGAAGCAAAAAATGTTAATATATGATCTCCCAGTCAAATCCGGCTAAGTTTTGAAAATATTATCAACTAGCTTCTGCCCGCGACTTCGTCCGCCTTAAATTCATTTATCGCGGATAAGGGTATTTTTCGGGGATAAAAAGTAGCCTCTGTCCTTCCGCGGGACTCAAACTATCTCCATACCAAATTTCATCCAAATCGTTGCAGCGGTTTAAGCGTGAAGAGGTAACAGACACACTTTCGCATTTATAATAATAAGTATGGATTCTGAAGTAAACTATTTATTATGATTACTAAAGTGCTTAATAATATAATTTGAGAATGAAATCCATAGTCACTAAGATACTGTTTTTAATTAACGCAAAATATACTGATAATAACATTAATGACACATTTAAATAAAACAATTTTAACGGATTATATTGCGCATATTATCTCATCTGAGTTCCCGACGTTATGGAAGCTTTTCAGCTTTCCATGTTCACGGGTTTACTGATTAACCATCCCATGTTTACGGGTAAACCCGTCAACCTGAAGAGCTGAATAGCTTCCGAAACGTCGAAAACTCTAATGAGATAATATACGCGATATAATCCGTTAAAATTGTTTTATTTCGATGAGTAATAATGGCAGGAACAGCAGAAAACATTATAACATACCTAAATTACATTTTTATGGCGTCCGCCATTGTGCCAGTACGGAACAGGAAGAAAGGTGGGAATGCCAAGTGACATCTGTCAAATATAGAGTGCAGAGTATACAAAAGAACGCATTCAACTAAAATTCCAATAATTAAGCTCTTTTGATCGTGACATTGCCACGTATGTTGCCAACTTTCGCGTCGCTATTCGCAGACAAAGTGACAGTTACCCTACTCACTAGTCATCCTTTTTTGGAAAAATAATGGACACATTTTTTATTAAAAGGGATAATTTTCACTCAGAAGCGAAAGTTATTCAAGTTTTATGTACAAAAATCGACAGATCTTTTTTTTTCACAAATCGATCTAGTCCCAAACTTAGCAAAGCTAAGTACTATGGGTACTAGGCGACTATATACATAATATATAGATAAATGATAACACTTACATACATAGAAAACGTCCAAGACACAAAAACAAACATTTGTGCTCATCACACATACACTTGCCCTGGCCGAGATTCGAACCCGAGACCGCAAGCTTCGTAGGCCGTTGTACAACCCAGTGAGCCAAACGTGTCGTCGAAAACCAAGCTTTTTTTATGCTGAATTAGACTTGGGTCATATATACGTCGTTAAAATCTTTCGGATTCTTCGTGGGCACTAAAGGCCGAAACACACCGGATGCATGTGCGTGACGTGCACGTGGACGTGCGAGTGGCGTACGCGTTGTATAGTGCGAATCCTCATACGAGATGACACACTGCCGCGTACGTACACGTCACGCAAGCGGTGTGTCATCTCTTATGAGGATTCGAACTTTACAACGCGTACGCCACGCGCACGTCCAAGTGCACGTCAGGCACACGCATCCGGTGTAACTCGGCCTTAAAGCGTGAATAGATTAAGACGCCGCTAGAGCCACACTCAGTCTCTCGTCCCTCGAGGGTCGGTAGGGGCCACATAATCGCGCCTCCGGCGGTTTGACAGTAACTTGCGATTTGTGTTTAATTTGTCAAGCAACAAGCGCTTATAACGGGAATCTACAGGGTACTTCGTCAAGTTGTTAACTGTGACTGACATATTTAATGAGGTTTTATATGCTTATGCCGCTCACATCGAACGTTTAGAAACGACCAGAGTAGCGTTGAAAATTTCCGGATATAATCCCGTTTCTTTCCAATCGGCTGGTTTTTTTCGGGGTATTATGAAAAAAGAACCATGAGATTTTCCACTTACATTTTTCCGAAAAAACGATTTAAAGAGGTTTCAATCGGTTATTTTTCTTAATACTGGTGGGTAGGCGAATGATTATAGACTTAATTTGCCATTGACATCGGTGTCAGTTCAATTCAGTTGACACAGTTGTGTCATTACGCTTATCAGTCGGATTCATTTTACACGCTTTTATTAGGTCGTCCTGTATGTAACTAACTATGTAATGGAATCTTAGGTAATTAATTTATTCAATCATGAAAATTGGCAGATGTATGTAGTTCTGATAACAATACAATAATATGGTACTGTCGAACTGATCTGATGATGGAGCCGGAAGATATGAACTGGAACTTCATGATGGAACATCGTATCATAGCTGTATTTGGATTTAATAGAAAAATCTTATAAAGCGTGTTTTTCTAGTGTTTTTTTAAACTATTAATTTATTTATTGGTTTTTTCGTTAAAAATCCGTAAAAAAAAACGTAAATATCATAAATTCCCGAAAAAAGCATTTAAGTTTTCCCGTCACTTTCAACGCTAGACCAGACATGAATTCCGTTAGAATGGTTAATATCGAAGCTCTGGCTCTGAGCTTTCAACAGAGAGCTCGTTGGGAAACCTCCAACCGTACCGTAAAACAATTTTGAACCACATAACATCATATTAAACTTGTAAGTCCCCGCATACTTATAGAAGTACAAAACAATTATAGTAGTTCAGACCTCGGATCAGTTTCATAAACGCTTGTAACTTGTATTAAGGTGGGTCTACGCTAGACGTACGGAGCACGAGCGAAGCACAAGCGGAGCCGTTCTCGGCTTCATCGTTCGCAACGTCAAGTGTGGGCGTAGAACGAACCTACAACGATCACTGTCCTCGAACGCTCTGCGAGCGCGAAGTAAATCCCTTTGTGTTCGTCAAAAAACCGACAACAGGCAGAACGCAGCCGAGCACGAACGAAATGCTCGCAGCGCGCTCGTTCGAGGCTTGTAAGTCGGTCCACACTAGACGAATTGTGTTCGGCTCGTGCTCGGTTCGTGCTCGGTTCGCCTAGCGTAGACCTACCTTTACACTCTACCTTTTTTGTTTTCAGTTTTTTTATGCAGTTGGGCTTTTTCTATTTTTTTTTCTTTTTAAGAATAGGTAAGGTACTTTGTGCGTGTACACCTGCAAAGGTATAATTTTGGTGAAACAATTGTCACGTATGTTCATCTGCTTATGTAACCTAATATTCATACGCAATAAATCATTCATTCATTCATATTATTCAGTTGAAGAATTTATAAAGCATTCAACCAAACTTGGGTTTGATATTTGATAGATTTTGACGACATGTTTGTCTCAGTGGGTTACACAGTGGCCTACGAAGCTGGCGGTCCCAGTTTCGAATCCCAACCAGGGTATTTGTGTGATGAGCACGAATGTTTGTTCCTGGGTATTGGATGTTTTCTATAATGATAATAATAAATAATAAATAAATATTACGGAACAATTTTACACAAATCGAACTAGTCCCATGGTAAGCTCAATAAGGCTTGTGTTATGGGTACTAGACGACGATATATTTAATAGATATATTACTTATATATACATAGAAAACATCCAAGACTCAGAAACAAATATTTATATGCTCATCACACAAATATTTGCCCTTACCGGGATTTGAACCCAGGACCTCAGCTTCGCAGGCAACGTTACTCACACTGAGCCAAACCGGTCGTCAAAATCGTTCTATGTATTTAAGTATTATTATTTATTTATATATTATGTAAATCGTCGCCTAATACCCATTGTACAAGCTTTGCTTAGTTTGGGACTAGATCGATTTATGTAAGAATATCCCTGTATGAGTTATTGATCTATTTATTATTTTAATTTCTGTTTTAAGCTTCCTTTGACAAGATTTAAGTTTAAAAAATTTGATTGCTAATTAATCATGATACATGACAATATCAGTGCGGTCGTAGACTTATAACGAAGCGTACGTGTGCTAATCACTCCAGTTATTGTATTCAGTGTTGTGCAAACGTGGACTTTATTAGTAAACTCATTAAGTCTAAATTAGCAGACTAAGTGGAGTTAACAATTTAATTTATTGTGTGTTTGATTCGAGAATCCTCTGTGTGTACAATGAGTCACATATCCAGCAAGCCACCCAGCCTCATTTCACCAAAAGGTAGCTCGCAGCCAGACCTTTCGAAGCTACGAGATGATGGTGACTTACAGCATATCACGCAACGCAAAAGAAAGCAGCCGGAGCACGATTGTTGTATCAAACAGGACCTGGCAGACTTCCGGAACGAAATCTTGTTGACTCTTAAATCGTTCAGTACAACACAAAACGAATCAATGCAAGAGATGCAGCGCGAGTTCGTAGCCGACATAAAAAATCTATTAACCTCTGTCACATCACTAACTGAGAAAATTATGGAGGAGCAATCTCAAATGAAGTCCGAGTTATGCGAATTGAAGGACAGAGTATCTTCGATGGAAACAAGAAGTGATTGTTTGGAAGGTACTGCTGACAGTCTTGCTGAGTTGAGAAATACTATAAATTGCTTAACTGCTGAAAATAATAACATCAAGCAGTTTGCCTTACTGAACAATGTCGAAATCTCAGGTGTCCCGTCCGTTAAAGGCGAAAACTTACATTCCATTTTTCGGGACATATGTACCAAGGTCGGTTATACCATCCTAGAATCCGATATTGATGCAATTCATCGAGTTCGCCGTTTTCAAACACAGCAAAGTGAGTCGCAGTTAAATGTTCGCCCACCCGCCATTATCGTGAAGTTTACCCAACGCAGGCGTAAGGATGAGCTGCTAGCCGCCGTGCGCGCGAGGCGCGGCCTCACCACGGCCGATATTCAACTGCCCGGACCAGCTTCTACTTTATATTTAAGCGATCACTTAACGCCGGCAAATAAATTATTACTAAAGCGCGCTAGGCAGATTAAAAACGAACGTAATTATGTACATTTGTGGACTCGCGATTGTAAAATACTTCTACGCAAAAGTGAAGGCTCGAAAACAATTCATATTTCAGATGAATCTGTACTGTTACGCCTGGTCTGACTAAATGTGTTACTGTTTAACCGGTTTATTGTCAATCAAATGTTACTTAATATATTTATTACTTGTGCTTTGTACTGTACTGTAAAATCTCCCTTATTTTATGTCAAACGAACCTTGTTGAAGTGTAATAACACGTCAAAACAATGTATTTATATGCCTTTTATATATCCATGTCCATGTATATTTTTTCAAACTTACTATTTTACAAACCCGGCGCCCGTTTTACACTATTACTGTCTGGTAATAATACCCATGCGCGCATCGCCTGTTGCTAATTGTTGTTTACGTCTATGTGTACCTCTTATGCTGCGTAAGCTTAATAATTTATATCTCTCTTGCAATAATGGCGAGTAGTATGTTTAGTGGTTATTATCAAAATGTTCGGGGCTTGCGTACAAAGTCACAGGATTTCTTATCACAAGTAGCTCAGTCTAATTACGATATCATATGTTTAACTGAAACATGGCTTACGTCAGATTTTTTCGACAGAGAGTACTTTGGTAATAATTATAGTGTTTTTCGTTGTGATCGGTCTGCCGAGGATAGCGGCGCTACCCGCGGTGGTGGGGTGGCGGTGGCGGTGCGCGCGGATCTCCGTCCGCTGCGCCGCGACTGGCCCATCCCCCCGCGAGCCTCCAGTGACTGTGTCTGGGTCTCTCTGCCTTTGATGGGTGATAAACATGATGCGTCATCACCGGCGATTATCCATGGCGACGGTTCCCGCTTTTTAAACATATGTTGTATTTACATACCTAATGGACCAAATCATCGTGAAGCGTTAACGAATTTTACTGATTTAGCCGGTCAAATTATCATCGACAGACCAGAAGATTTGTTTTTAATTACAGGAGACTTTAATATACCAGAGGCTGCCTGGACTAGTAAGCCAACCCCCGAGGAGCAGCTGGCATCGAGTGACAGTTTTAATACCCGTTTAATTCACGAGTTCTTGTCATACACGGATACAAAACAATATAATTTAATTACTAATGAAATTGATCGCATTCTAGACCTGATAATTTGTAATTTTAATTGTTGTATAACTGCTTGTGATTCTCCACTTACTCGCGAGGATCCGCACCACAAGTCACTTTGCATTGATTTTTATCTTGACCTCCCAACTTATTTGACCCCTGCTGCGTACTCATACTATAATATTCATTCGGCTGATTTTAATAAAATTAATACTGAATTGTCTGCAGTCAATTGGCCCGAGTTTTTTAAAAATTTACATTTAGATGCCTGTATAGCAAAATTCAACAGTTTGTTAAATGATTTGATTCGCCAGCACGCCCCACTACGTCATGTCCGCCAGTCTTCCACTTCTGTCCCTGTTTGGTATAATAATTCATTAAAGAGGTTATTGAAAGATAAGTGTAAATTTCACAAGTTATATAAATTATATGGCAATCCTTTTGATTATCAAACCTATAGTAACCTGCGCAAACGTGCCAATAAATTAGAGTCTACCTGTTATAAAAATTATATATCTTTTTCTGAAAATAAAATAAAAAGCCACCCCAACTTTTTCTGGACTTATGTAAAATCAATCTACTCCAAAAATAAACTACCTGAAACCATGACTTATAAAGGAATAACCAGTTCGAACGGCGAACAAATATGTAATCTTTTTAATAATCACTTCCACTCGGTCTTTGAGCAACCTACTAATAGTAACATTAACCCAGACGACATAGTTAACATTTCACCTTCCGATCCTTTAATTGATTTAAGTTCAATAGAAATCAGCTCAAACATCGTAGAAAAATATTTAAAGTCAATCAATATTCACAAAGGCGCCGGTCCGGACGGGATTCACCCTTTACTAATTAAAAGTTGTTGCCCTTCTCTAACAACTCCTATCACCATGTTATTTTCTAAATCTCTCAAAGACGGTTATGTTCCTAAAGTCTGGAAGCAGGCATTGGTAACTCCAATTCCTAAAGGTACAGTCAGCCGCGATATTGAAAAATACCGGCCGATTTCAAAACTGTGTGTCTGCGCCAAATTATTAGAAAAAATAGTTACCGATCAACTCTTTAATGTTGTTCGACGTCATATTATTCCTAACCAGCATGGTTTTTTCAGGGGTCGATCTGTCGACAGCAATCTTTTGGGTTTCACTGACGTAATTTTCGGCGCCATGGATAACGGTTTCAGTGTTGACGCAATCTATACCGATTTCGCCAAGGCTTTTGATAAAATTTGTCATTACACATTACTGTCGAAGCTTTGGCAACTCGGTATACATGGTGATCTTTTCCGATGGATTAAATCTTACGTCGAAAACCGAGTCCAATCGGTAGTATTGCTGGCATATCAATCTGAATGGAAACCTATCAGCTCTGGGGTGCCCCAGGGCTCTCATTTAGGCCCTTTACTGTTTACACTATATATTAATGACATTACCAACCATATTAAAAATTCCAATTTGTTACTATATGCGGATGATACTAAAATCTTTAGGATTATTAAAAATGAAGATGACTGTGTTAAATTACAAAATGATCTGAATAATTTGGTTAGTTACTGTAAAGATAATCACTTGTTTCTAAACTTGGATAAGTGCAACGTCATTACTTTCACTAAAAAGAAGAAAATAATTCAATATAATTATAGTCTTTCCGGTATTAGCTTAAAGCGAGTTACGGAAATACGTGATCTAGGAGTACTTATGGACAATAAACTTACTTTTATCCCTCATATCGATAATGTTCTAAGAAAATCATATAAACAACTAGGTTTTATTCTACGGGTTGGAAGGCCTTTCAAAAATTCTTTGACTTATAAAATCCTATATAATAGTTTTGTACGCAGTCACTTGGAGTTTGCATGTTCTGTCTGGAAACCGTATCACGCTGTTCATGTCAATAGAATCGAGAAAGTACAAAAGAAATTTATGAAATCACTTGCATTTAGAACCGGACAAACTTACACAGATTATACCGATACCTGCAAACATTTCAATATGCAAAAATTGAGTGACCGTAGGGATTCAGTTGACTCCGTTTTACTTTATAAAATTATCCACTCTGAGCTAGACGCCCCGACATTATTGCAAAAGATAAGTTTCAGGGTTCCACGTAGACGAGAGCGCCAATGTCGCAAGAAAGACCTTTTCTTTGTTCCTCGTAACCGGACTAGTTATGCCGGGAATGTATTTATTAAGCGTGCTTGTAAACTTTTTAATAATAATGAGAAACTCATGGACATGGACATATTTAACAGTGCATGTACTTCATTAAAAAACGCATTTAAATGAATTGTATAATATTTTTATGGCGAGAAAATTAGATATGTATCTGTTCACTGCTAGTTTTAAGTCTCTTTCGTTTGTAACACCTGTGCACAAAAAATATTTAAGTATTTCTACTTTACTTTATGCGATAAATTGCATACAGTAATCTGTATGCAATTTATCGAATTCTAATTAAGTACTACTGGTGTATTGGCCACCTATGTTTTAACACATACTTTAAGGAAACTATAGGTCTTTTTCCAGTTCTTGATTCCTTTATAATTTGTTTTTGTATGACTGTTTGTTTCTTAATAAATAAAAAAAAAAAAAAAAAAATATCATGATTAATTACCCTTTAAGTTTTTTTTGTTGTTTTTTCTTTAGTTTGTTTATATCTCTTTCAATTTGTGCTAATATTATGATGTGGTCTGCGATTCCAAATACTATGTAAATACTAATATTACAAATGCGAAAGTGTGTCTGTCTGTCTGTCATTAACACCCTTCTGATTTATTACGTTAAAATAAAACTAAATCTAAAATTAAAAATAAACTAAAATGAGAAATTAAAAACTAGATGTAAAAGATACTTATAAATAAAAAACTTGCCCCAGATCGCCGTCGATTGGCAACGTACCCAGAAGGCTGGCAGCAATGCCACGTTGTATGGCAATGCTGATCCGCTGTGCGAGATATGAGCCAGCCCTCTGGTCACGTGTCAACTCGAGGATAAAACAATTTCCATAGGGGCAAGGGTCTCATTCATCTTTACAAAACACGAACAATATTGACAAAATACAAAGCAGTGCTACGCATAATGTTTGAAAGGACAATAAATAGACTAAACTCCACTCCAACTTACCTGTACCTCTCTTATTGCCGATTATATTCGAATTGTGATGAATAAGGGTGGCGAAAAGCGTTGAATTTCAATCGCTGTGACTTTTGTTCCAGTGCCAAAAAAATCACTGTGATTTGATCAAGCCTAATATGTCACGTTAACATTTAATGTAATCAGATTCTATACTACCGTAATTGTGACACTTGTTTACCGGATTCATTCGTTTCTCATCATCATTGAAAGTCATAATTTGTTGGTCATAAAATCATTTGATATACCTACCTAATTCTAAAACCGTAGAATTTTCTAGATATTTGAAAAAGTCATCCTGTCGAACCCATCAGGTTAGGTTTGGTTTGTTTAGTAACATTTCTGAAAAGTTAATGGTTTCGTAGAAAAATGCGACTATGACAAACACATTATGATTTTCAATTTTACGGCAGTCAATATAGACCCGTTTATATAAAAATGAAATGTCTGGACATTGAAGACATTTTCAAAAAATAAGTGATACGGAATATTTGAAACTCACTGAATCCAAAATGTTCATTTTTTTATGTTGGTAAATATGTCGTTGTGGCTTCATCACTTTTCTTTGAACATTCATTAATTACTCACTGAGAAGACTTTAAAGAACCGAAACTCGGTAGGTTTGCGTTGTTTTATTACAGAGTTCCTATGACCACCTTCCGACTCCGTCAGATCAGCTCGATGGTGACATAATATTGTATTGTCACTTAACTTACATAGCCAAATTTTAGCCCAATCGAAAACCGGGAAGTGGGTCAAATTTAACTTGCAAAATTATACATACTAACATATTAAGACGGCAAGTGAAATGAAAGTTTGTAATATACATTTATTAATGACTGCAGTGTCGCAACAGGCAGTATTTCGGGTTAGAATCGTTTCGTCTGAAATGTATTTGGTCTATGCAGCAACTAGAAAGGATTTCGTCTAAAGACGTAATTATCATGTCGTCTAACTTGTAAATGGTCCACATTGTACGTACGTAATGGTCTGAATTCCAAGTGGCCTTAATTGCACATGTTCTAAATTGAAAATGGTCTAAAATTTCACATGCTCTATTGCAGATTCGTCTAATACGCAAATAGTTTAAATTGCCCTTAGTCTAAAGCATAAACACTTTGGGTTTGGGTAAGAAAATTGTTAATAACTACCGATGGGGTAACATGCAACAAGTGCTGGAGTAGAGGAAGACCAAACAAGAGATGGCGAGAAGATTAAGAGTCATATCTAGTTTTTGCCAAATCTCGCCAATCAGGCTGAAAACCACCTGAAAACACTCTTGTAGCTTATAAGCTACAACAAGCTTTGAAACAGGCCCATTATGCATAGTTAAGACCAGTTGCTTTTCAGACGAACTAAGTAATTTTAAGTCGATTTGTTGGACCAGTTGCGGCATAGACCAGTTACGGTTTGGGCGAAACAGTCATTAGACAAACTAATTTCAAGAGAATTTGTTAGTAATGACCAGGGGGGTTATTGTTATCTCAGGACTTAAGTTTATGTACTAACAGTTATTTAATATTTTCTTCTGTTTCCGCGATTATTACTCATTGAAATAAAACAATTTAACGGATTATATCGCGTATATTATCTCATTTTAGTTCCCGACGTTTCGGAAGCTTTCCAGCTTTCCATGGTCACGGGAGGACTTTCCATGGTCCTCCCGTGACCATGGAAAGGTGGAAAGCTTCCGAAACGTCGGGAACTAAAATGAGATAATATACGCGATATAATCCGTTAAATTGTTTTATTTCAATAGTTATTTAAGTTTAATTGTAATATTAACACTATATGGATTACGTTGTCCAAATTAAATGCTTTTTATTTATTTTTTATAGCCGAACGAAATTTTGACAATTGGTATCCGAATCTACTGTCCTAGCCCATACCAAATTATGACACTTGATTCTGATTCCGAGCGTCAAACGCGTTAGGCAAAAGGGGGGCAGTTGCTATTCAGACCAACTACTGCATATACCAAATGCATTTTAGACGAAGCGATCCTAACCCTTATGGCTAGGAGCGTAGGAACAACCTCCGTGATTGTAAAACATTTTAGTGACAAGGCACAGAGACTCTTGTAGCCGGTCACTGTGATTTTAATTTATCATATAACATTTATCATTTACCTCTACTCAAAATAGTCGAGTTTTCCCATTCCCAGTAGGGATCATTTGTGAGCGCTTAGCACACAATAGGACCCTCTCAAATACTTATGCCATTGTATGAGATGTTTAGTATACAAATAAGCAGGGATCAGAGTGTGTATTTCATATTGTATGCTCATAAGCTAGGTTAAAGCGAAATGTGTAGTCTTGTTTAATGTATAATTGTTTCTGTTGGAGATATTTATTTGACTAATTTAATATTAACTAGCATTCTCCCGCCGCTTCGCTCGCGTTTCCGAGAACTGTATGCCTACCATGAGCTGAGTTTACGAACGGCGCTAGCGAGTATCTCGTATTGAGAGATTTGAGAGTCAATGCACCTCTCTCGCATGCGCCAATAGTGCGATAGAGATAGACCGTCATCGAGCGCTCGATACTCGCTCGTGCCGAACTCATGGTAGGCGCACTGAGTAGCTGATGTTCTACAGGTCTAACGGTTAACTGAGTCTATTCCTGAGGTAGCGGTACGGAGGGTGTGTTTATGGAACGTCAATATATAGCGAGACATTTATGATTCGTCATGTCACGTCATTTTGTCGACCCTCCCGTACCACCCCCACCCCCACCTCAGGAACAGATTCAGTTAAGCATTAGACTTGTAATGAATGACTCAACATTCCAAAGGCGTGACGTCAGGAAAATTACAAGGGAAGCCGAAGCGTATTTTTTCACTCATATTTAAAGAAAAAGGTTCTAAGCCTAAGATTACGAGCTACCACTCTCTTTCAAAACATTTCAAATGTCAGGTAAACGCCAACTTAGTATTAAGAACCAATGTTTTATTACAAAATCATAATTAGATTCGTCACAAGTATCACAAGTAGAGTGAAACATTTTAGCTCTCTAGTTGGTTTAAGTGGCTTATTTTTAAAGATACGATAGCTACAGTCGTGTTTGATAGCTTAAATGAAAGGGCTTAAGAGCTTAAGTTAAATGGTTTGAAGAAACGGGGCTATTTTTTTTTTGTATTGTCCTTAGAAAACACTTAAATCATTTTCTTTTCATGTTATTTAATTTTTAAATCACTGTAGTTTTTTTTTATTTAGACACAGATGTTTCTAATAACTTTTATGGTGTACAATAGACATTGCAAAATACAAAAAAAATATTCTACCTACAGTAAAATAAAGTACTATTGTCGATGTAGTCTGAAATTTTGGAGTTTTCCCAGAAAAATCTTAAAACTTAAATAAAAAAAAACTAATAACATTTGCCTAACACATATATGGCTTAAAATGTTCTAAATAGCCTGAGCTATCACCTTTCAACTTTGCATCCTGTTACCAAACACCCTGTATAAGTGACATCGGCAATCTTCGGCCACGCCGACGAGTGCTAACAAGTACCGAATGAAACAGAACGTGGGACCATGTCAATAAAGACCTTGTTGCACTATCGTACGGTACATATGCAAAGACAGGTTAACCCGTACTCTCGCTCATGGCGACTGACGCGGCGCCAGACAAAATGGCGGGCGCCGGCGTCGTGCGCAAAATTTTGGCCAATAGGCGTTGAAGATTTTACCCGCGCAAACGCGGCAGCGCGTTTATAATTGGTTAGTCTGATTTCAAAAAATGCTTTCTGCGCAGGTACATCTTTGTAACTTATATTTGTGGTACTAGTGTACCAATGTGTAAACTGAGAGATTAGTGTTTAGTATTAGTGTTTGTGAATACTGCAAGTGAATAGAAATTGATCCCATTTACTAACCGACAATACAGTCAACAGCAAAAGAAACAGATGAAATAGGGTCCCAAATAATATTTACAATAAATTTAGTTTATAATTAATATTTGTGAGATGAGCATAAATATTTATTCCTGAGTCTCTGTGTTTTCTATGTATATCAGTAAATAATATCTATAAAATATACCATCGTCTAGTACCCATAACACAAGCCTTACTAGTTGGATTTGTGTAAAATTGTCCTGTAATGTTTAATGATAACATCGTATATTATTATTTCAATTTGAAACATTGTTTTGTCACTTCGTTTCTGTGTCTCGATTTTGTTATGATCATTTTCTTTTGACTAAATTAAAACCTCAGTTAAAACTGGCACTTTGGTATAACTTGTTATATCTGGGGTGAAATGCTAGAAGATGTTTTGAAATGTTGACTGTACTACACACTTAGCTACTAAGCCCGTGTAAACCAGCCTTTATTTTGAATAAACGGATAATACTGGCAACCTAACACACTCAAGCAAGTTAATGTTTCTAATAAAGTGATACTGGAAGGTAATAGCGACGGCTAAAAGGCGGAAACGTAGTAACCTCCAATGGATTCAGTTGGCGGTTAAGACGTTTCCAGTTTTTGCCGTCGATATGTTTAACGTAATTTTACCAAATACTCGATGGGAACGAGTAACCCTACAGACTTAAGCCATTGACTTTAGTGCCTCGTTGGAGTACATTAATATAACGTTAATTTAAAAAAATCTTTTGCGAATTAAGCGTTTAATGATGATGTGATTTAAGGCGATGCATCTCTAAAAAATCATCTGAAAAACATGATTTGCACCCGGTTCTCTGATTGGTTCACAGCGGACTGAGGGGGGGACTGATTGCATACAAAAACGCGCTAGCTTATACCATGAGGCCGTAAGCGACAAAACAGCTTATTTCGTTTTAATTAAAAACTAAGTACAAACAATTTAAAAAAATCCAACGTATTTAGACCAATGTACTAAGAAAATTAAGAGCCTTATATTGCTCAAGTTAGCCTTGTCATTTTGCCAATGTCTTTAACGGATTGTATCGCGTATATTATCTCATTTTAGTTCCCGACGTTTCGAAAGCTTTTCAGCTTTCCATGGTCACAGGTAAAATGAGATAATATACGCGATATAATCCGTTAAATTCTTTTATTTCAATGAGTAATAATCGCGGAAACAGAAGAAAATGTAATGACAATCTCTGTTTTCAAAAAGGTTTCTTCGATATTTATTTTATCTGTTATAAAAGTTAAAAAATCGTGTTTCTGCAACTATCAAAATTAAAGCAATAAAATGAAGAATCAGGTTATGAAATATCACTTTCATATGTTTTGTAATAGCTGACAAATGTTAAGATCTCTGACACCGAAATTTCTAATTCGTCTTCTTAAAACATGGATCGGAACCGGTATTTTTTTCATACAGAATAAGCGAAATAATGTTTGTTTTTTTTCGTTCAATAACGAGATTTTCGTATATTTTATTAAATTCTAGTACTTGAAGCAGGTGTTGTAATTAATTTCTCTTCTCCTAAAAACAGTTTTAAAACATTCCAGAAATAGCCTCTATTTAAAGGATTTAAAAAATACTGGTTCCAATCCCTGGATACAAGTACTATTCGACACGAATTACGCTCAATAAATCAATAAAAATGTAATTGGATACCAAATTTAGTGTAAAACTAAATACAAACTGATTGAAATAAAACAATTTAACGGATTATATCGCGTATATTATCTCATTTTAGTTCCCGACGTTTCGGAAGCTTTCCAGCTTTCCATGGTCACGGGTGGACTCCACCCGTGACCATGGAAAGCTGGAAAGCTTCCGGAACTAAAATGAGATAATATACGCGATATAATCCGTTAAATTGTTTTATTTCAATGAGTAATAATCGCGGAAACAGAAGAAAATATTATAAATACAAACTGGTCTAAAAGCATGCAGCTAAAAGGTTCCGTGTGTAAAATTAATTAAGTCTACCACCGGTAGGTATTGACGTCACATTTTCCAGAAAGTTAGTTTTCTCTAGTGAGCTCGTGTGGTAATTGGAAGTGGTTGTTATTTGTACGCCGACCACGGAGGAGAGATAAATTTAAAAGGGCGAAAACAGCCCTTTGGCTGACTCTCACACCGAAGCGAATGATGCACTGTGTTCACGTAGTACAGTCGAGGTCAAATATATATTTACAATTGAGAGTTTCAAAGATATCTTTAGATATGGGAGACTTGGAAAGCTTATTGAGAGTACTTAGGTAGAGCTACACACTCATCAACGCACACAACCACACACACATACATATTTACACATACTCACACCTCACCCTTACATATTAAGTATCTTACTTTAAATTTATTTGCGATCCTGTTTTTGGTTTCCTGCGAGACAGGCGATTCCAGGTGCAGGGAACAGTGTAATTTAATTACTTGAAATGAAATTTATATTAGTAAAAATGTCTTGAAATGTCTTAAAATAAGTACGTTTACACACAGCATGACAAATACATGTTTACAACGTCCATGACAGTTTTATTTTGTCACGCAATGCACCAAAGACATGTTTTCAATGTTTCTTCTACGAGTACGAGTATAGAGAAATTATAACACACATTGTGACAAATATTAGTTTACATTGTTACAGAAAAATATTTCCTGTCATATCCTGTGCCATAAAAATGTTTACATTATTATAAGTGAGTTTCGTGAAATCCAGTAAATATAAACATCATCATCTTCATCATCCGATGTTGGTATAGTGACAACCTTAGTGTTCAAATGAATAATAACGACCAAGCGCGGGTAGATCGGTAAACTCGCGCGGCAAGAAGATGTTGATACCCGCATCTCCAGGTCCTTCGAGACCATAGGCGTAACGCGACGTCCGAAATGTCGAAGAATTACCAACGAAAGGTAATTAAATTGAATCATGTTTATACGCGATTAAGCCTCATTTGTTGTGATGTGATAATATATAATGATTTTCCCTCTATAGCTCGTGTCGGTGTAACTGCAGGCCTCTCCCTAATGAAGATTGGTGGTTCGGCTCCGATTCGAACTCACATTTATTTCTATTACTTTTAAATGAACTGTTTTACGCGCTGAAATAGAATAGTGTTGTTAATGTTCTTGCGATACTTCGAGTGTGTAATTATAAACATTAAGTGCTACCTAGGCTCATAGTTTCCAGACGTTAGGTCCCGTTGTTCTCGGAGAAGCCTTTGTTTAAATTAATACGGGTGATTTACAGAAAATATGTACCTTTATATTAGTGTCCCAAAATATTGTAAGGAAAAATATTTCTCAGGTGCATTAAATTTATAGAAAAAAATCGTACTAAAATACTATGAAACTGGGATTGATATTTGGGGCATGATTGTGGTCCAAAATTGTGTATAAAAAATATCTCAGTTGTCATTATAGCCATAATGCGCAAACAAATTGCCTCGATGCTGAACAGGCTCAGGGCAAGTAATAACGTCATTCTAGGTGTAATTATTTTGTTAATCGATACCACTGCCCTATCTGTAATGCACTGGGTCAGTCAAATTAGGGCATTTGCCTCTTTTAGATATAAGTAAATTAAGTTTCTATATGAGTCATACTAATATAAGTTTAAGTCTACTAACATTTTATATGGATATAATTTTAACCGAATTAAAGATGTTAATATACTATTTATTGAAATAAAACAATTTAACGGATTATATCGCGTATATTATCTCATTTTAGTTCCCGACGTTTCGGAAGCTTTCCAGCTTTCCATGGTCACGGGAGGACTGAGAAAAGATGTATTTTCCTCTGTCAAAGTTACAATTTGTGCAAACTACCCATTTTTTGAAAAAACACAAATAAAGGTGTACATACATGCCAGATGGGCCTAAGCTGTAAAGACAGCTTAGGCCCATCTGAATCCGAAACGTCGGGAACTAAAATGAGATAATATACGCGATATAATCCGTTAAATTGTTTTATTTCAATGAGTAATAATCGCGGAAACAGAAGAAAATATTATACTATTTATTGTTATGTAAGTTGTATTCTATGCTATTATAAAGTTGTAAAAATGAAATGTCTGTACATTGAAGATAGAGGACAATAAATGTTTTTTTTTAAATGTTTGTATGTTTGTATGTGTCGTTGTGGCTTCATCACGCTAAATCGGCAAAACGGATTTCAACTATTTTGTGGTACACGGGTAGTTGAGTATCTCCAGATGGTTATAGGATACTTTTTATTCGACTAAACTGTCGTAAAAAAGAGGGTGATGACTTTGTCTCCTCCGCGAACGAAGTTGCGGGCGTCTTCTAATGCTATATATTTTTTTACAATGCAATGTTATGGTACCATCGTGCTGATCTGATGATGGAGCCGGAAGGTGGTCACAGGAACTATGTAACGAAGTAACGCACCTACCGAGTTTGGGCTCTTTAGAATCGTTTCAATGAGCAGTTGACGGTTCTTCAAAGAAAAGTGCAGTCGGTAATAAAAGCTTGTCTCAAAAATTAAAACTATTTGCAGAAGTCGGAATAGCTACCTATTACTTGACGACACGTTTGGTTCAGTGGGTTGTACAACGGCCTACGAAGCTGGCGGTCCCCGGTTTGAATCCCGGCTAGGGCTAGAGTTTGTGTGATGGGCACGAATGTTTGTTCCTGGGTCTTGGATGTTTTCTATGTATTTAAGTATTATAATTTATCTATATTTTATGTATATCGTCGCCTACTATCCATATACAAGTTTTGCTTAGTTTGGGACTACGAGTAGGTCGATTTGTGTAAGATTGTCTCCGATATTTATTATATTTATTTATTAACCTAAACTTGAGGATTTGATTAAGAGTGGTCACCCAACTGGACGTCGTCCACTATGATATTCCAGGTAAACTCTTTTGGCTGCCCAATCCTCTTCCATTCGCAGACTTGCTTTCACCGGTCGCATTGGGTTCAGACACCAGCTCTTCAATTTCGACATTCCTTCCAGCGGCGTAGCTAGGTAACCAAGGGGCCAGGGGTAAAATAAAAGATCAGAGCCCTATGTTTTTTTTATGACAGGAGGCAAACAAGCAGACGGGTCGCCTGATGGTAAGCGATCACCGTCGCCCATAGACACTTGCATCACCAGAGGAGTCACAAGTGCGTTGCCAGCCTTTCAGGTGGGAGTACGCTTTTTTTCTTGAAAGCTTGAAGGTCGCATCGGTCTGGAAATACTGCAGGCGGCAATTTATTCCACTCCATTCCGCAATTAATTTATGTTGTCGCGCATATTTATTTCAAAATAAATAAATATGCAAGGCACCGCGTCTAACCTTTCGATAGCTACGTTACTGGTCAGGGTGCGAGAGCCCCCTGAGCTTGGGGGCACCGGGGCACGGTCTAGTCTAGCCCTTGGGTAGCTACGCCACTGGATAATTCGGACTCTCCAGGCACCATCGTCTGTTATTGCAGGTCCCAGAATCTTCCTGTATATCTTCCCTTCTGCCATTAAGAGCTTGTTTTCCTCTTTCAGGGTTAACGCCCATGCCTTGCATCCATACACCAAGATTGGTCTTATAACCATCATGTAGATACTGGTCTTAGTTTTTCTACTGATGAGTTTGGCCACCTTAGGACATTCTGACACCTATGATGACTTAATAAAATTAAATAAATTTTAATCTTTAGGTATTATGACGACATAACACTATTTTTTTTAACATCAAACCCTCTGAACGTTTGTACAGTTCATAAAAATGAGCTGATTTGATCTGGCAGTTAAGTACCCTAGTAATGTCGGTATAAGTACAAAAGATTATAGGTCACTGAGTTTTAATGAGTTGTTCCTATACAAATTTCCTGCAAATCACGCCTTAATGGGGTGAAACGGGGGTTCCCTTTTCACCCTATTAAGGCATGATTTCCGGGTAAAAACTATTCAATGTCCTTTCCAGTCTCAAACCATCACCACACCAAATTTGATCCAAATCGGTTCAACCATCTAAGCGTGAGAAGGTATACTCCATTTCAAATACGAAGGCCCGATGCACTTGAGACGGTAATTAGGCGTTAACAATAGGATTAGTGATAACAAAAGTTTTAAACAAAAGAATAAAACCGACCCCAAAAAGAACTAAAAAGTAAAAATAACGCCATAATTCAGTTTCTTCAAATTACTTACAAGTAACCGTTTGTATACTCAATCTATACAGTATATACAATTAATCTTATTTTGGCGTCGGTGCCATATAAAGAATGTGTAAAATATTGAAAATTGACGATTTTAGTAAGTTGTGACACGATGGCACCGACTCCAAAATAACATTAATTGTATATACTGTATAGATTGAGTATACAAACGGTTACTTGTAAGTAATTTGAAGAAACTGAATTATGGCGTTATTGTTTACTTTTTAGTTTTTTTTGGAGTCAGTTTTATTTTTTTGTTTAAAAGTTTATTTATTTTACACTTTTTAGTTAATCGTTACTTAAAAGTGTATCTCGTGTCGATTCGAACAAGCCCAAACACGGCTAGGATACATTATTTTATTACATAGATCTGGTGCCTACCTTCCGGCTCCATCATCAAATCAATTCGATGGTACCATTCTCATCAGGAACATTTAAATTTGTGACTATGAAGTTGCTTAGCTAAATTAATCAAGATATTTTGTCGCCACCCGTAAATCATTTATCATTGAGGAGTTCCGATGGCATTCTGTGGTCCTTTGCATCAGTTCCACTTCACCAATTTACACTTTCTAAATGCAAATGCTTATTATGTTTCTTACAATACCAAAATCGCTATATGTATGCCTACAATATTTGAGGAGTTCCTTCAATTCCTCATAGATTCCATCATCAGATCTTCACCAAAATTAAATGGGACCAACTAGAAAGTACCTTCTATAAAACAAAAAAAAAAATTTGAAATCGGTCAAATAGTCTTTGAATAATCGGTGAACATCCATAAAAAAAACCGTCGAATTGAGAACCTCCTCCTTTTTTTGGAAGTCGGTTAAAAAGATACCTGGCCGGACCCTTTTGCGGCGTGGTATTTTACATGCAACCTAATGATCTTAGACGTAGACGCTTTAGTTGCATGCAGATTGTACCGACGCGTGCCATTTTGAAATGCTCCTAATTAGATAACAAAAGGCAAACATTATGAGCCCTATTGTTAAGTTTCAAGTGCATCGGGCCTTCGTATTTGAAATGGAGTATAACAGACAGGGAAAGATATACTCGTACAATCGCATCTAAAATAATACATCTATAGAGAATCGTATTAATGTAGATTCTTATATACAAGGTAACTTCTAAGACGTGGTATAAAATTTTACTTCCGAGGCTCCTCACAATGACGATCGACGTTTAGTAGTAGACCAACATCGAAATCATTCACACACATTTGGACCTCCCATACGAACCAACTACGGTTAGCTTCAAGTTTTACAATACAATACAATACTCTTTATTGCACACCAAAAGAAAATAACATCAGATACTTAAATATAAAACAGCATGAGAAATGGTAAAAATCAGGCAGTCTTATCGCTAAGTAGCGATCTGTTCCAGACAACCTTAATGTAGTAGATGGCAAGTTTTGTATGGGGCAGTCGATTATTTTTTTACGATTCCGGAAGTTGTCTCATACTAAAAGTTGATCGTCATTGTGAGTAGCTCCGGAAAGTAACATTGTGTACCACATCTTAGAAGTCCCCTTGTATATAAGTAGGTGGTATCCTTAAAATAAAAGAAATAGTAAGTAAGAAATAAAAATAAAAGCGCCAAGGAATGATAAGTGTGCACCATTTTACTAAACTCAAAGAACTTTTTCACGGATTCCCTTTTCTTTGTTTTCGTATCAGACAAATTCACCGATAAATTCAGAGATATCGCTATATTTTGCTGAAAAACTGTCAACACAAAACCCAGTACAACAAAACGACATATTTCCCTTGTAAACTCTTGTCGCTTACGACTTTTTATCAATGTAGTGTAAGGTTCATAATAGACCTAAAGTAGGTCACGTAAATACCAGTAGGTCGAAGTATCCTTCCACTAAAACACCCCAAAATATACCCTACGCCCTATAAAACAGAATACCAACACACATAGCACTGCCTCTTCCATACATCAAACCTATTTTTCCTCCAACGCGACGACAACCCTAACACAAAGAGGGACAGCTGAAAATCATTCGTCGACACCCCTATTGTGTTCTCATCGACACTGCTATAACATTTGAATCTTAACACATTGTATTAGGGTCTGTTTTGCTATGACTGGTTGTTATCAGATATGATAGGACACGCTTTTGAGATAGCGCCATTGAAATGGTGATTTTAGGCTTCGGTTTATGCTTTCGGTGTTAATAATAGACAATATTTTCTCAAGGGTCGCACTTGGCTGGAAATCTGAGAGGAATTTTCTTCGAGAAAAGTTTGAGGACTGAGGCTGAAACTAGGCTGAAACGATAAGGCGTGTTCGTCTTTATACTAAGTTCATCTGTAACTATCTACCCGTATGTCAGTAACTTAGAGCATTTAACTAATGGAGCTGACAAGCTGTATCATTACCGAACAAATTTATCATGAATTTGGGGGTGGGGGGGAGTAAACACGTACACACACACGTACAGCACACTACGAAAATACCTATTTCTACAAACGCACACAATTAACGAAATCACCTACAAAAAAACGGTCAAGTACGAGTCTAACTCGCGCACCGAGGGTTCCGTACAAACTTTCACTTATATACCTACCGACTTAACTTGCCGCTTGAGTTAAGTTTGCCTCTGGTTTCTATGGCGTCTTATACAAATGAGGGGCAAACTTAACCAAACCGGGTTATGGAAAAATTATTTATGGTGATTAACAAAAAAGTAAGAGTAATTTTCGTATAATATTCATATTAAACTACATAATTCCCGAAAATTCCAGATTTTTCGCTTGGTAAACTTCGGAGATAAAGGGTAGGAATGGTATTTTATTCCACATTTTCCTTAATAAAACGAAATTGAAGCATATTAAAAAAAATGTTAAAAATGTACAGATCAAGCCCTTTCATATAATACTCTACTTGACCACCTAGTGACTAGAATTTTAATTTTTCCCCGCTCATATTTGTCGTCTTTTTAGAAAATAAAAATATTTTTATAATGTTTCCTCTGCAATACTTGTGAGCTGACCATGTTTATAAATATTCCAAATTTAAAATAGATAGCATAAGTAGTTTTTGAGATATGGCGCTCTAATAGTCGGACAGACAGACAGACAAAGTCACTCCATAAGGGTTCCAGTTTTACCATTTTTGGTAGGGAACCCTAAACACACTTAGGTACACACTCGCAGTTTACCATATAAACTAACCGGATATTTCGCGATTGCTTTGGCAGAGGGGAAAGATTCGTCATCAAATCTTGTAGGCAACATTTGAACCATTACCGGTTTCCGATTGACCTAAACTTTGGCATACATAAGTAACAATTACACGTTAGGAAACAATACAATATTATGATACCATCGAGCTGATCTGATGATGGAGCCGGACGAACCGGTGATCAGAACTCTGTAATAAAATAACGCTACCTTACCGAGTTAGGTTAGGGCTCTTGAGAATCCTCTCGGGGAGTCGTTGATAGATGTTTAATGAAAAATACAGAGGAAATAAAAGCTTGTCACAATAAAAAATGATAAACACTTTTTCTAAATAAAACCCTTATTGTATACCTATACCCTTATTGTATAGATCATCACTATTATAAAGTAGTAAAAATGAAACGTCTGTACATTGAAGACATTTTCAAAAAATGTTTGTAGCCGACCATTTGCAGGTCACTAAATTAAAGAATTTTTTTTTTTGGATTTTTTGTATGTGTCGTTGTGGCATCATCACGCCAAAACGGCTAAACGGATTTTGATCATTTTTGGTACACGGGTAGCTGGGTATTCACAGATGGTTATAGAATACTTTTCATCCGACTACGCTGTCGAAAAATAGAGGGTTTATGACTTTTTCTCGTCGGCGAACGAAGTTGCGGGTGCCTTCTAGTAATATTATAGATTTAAGGATTGCTCCTGACACTTGGCAACCGGACGAGGTAACCAGCGATCAAAATTCTGCGGGGCCGGTCTCTTTATTGCGGTGATTATAACTTTGCGATCCGGAACTCACCGCTCCTCAATCGATTTCCCTCTGGCCGACCCGCATCCAGCGAGTCCCCGCAACCCTAACCTCTGTTAGTAATAAGATGCTTAGTCTTAAGCTGTAAATGTAAATTATAACACAAGTACCTATGCTTGTTGTTGAAGATCCAAATGAATAAAAACAAAATCTCGTCCGACCACCTTGCGGGTAGCCATCCCATAACCTTTCTGCCCCAACGATATCAACGATACAGTATTGCTTTCAAATCAATCTAGAACTAAATTTTTGCCGGCGATCGTCATTTTATTTAGCTTCAGAGCCGCCATTAATAAATTGCTCCGCAAATGTGTCCATAATAACGTCCCCTAGGACGGACCTTTCAACTTCTGTTCCGGCCACGTGACTACCTCGAGTGAAAAAAGGTACCATAAACTGAAGACGCGTAAATTACACCCGCGCGTGGAAGGTTCCGTTACACCTTAAGAAAAAACGAAAGAATACTTATTTTATACCCCTTTCTTTTATTACAAAATAGAACCTTGTCACAGAGGGACAGGTGGACAGACAGACGGTAAAACAGGCAGACAAACAAACAGTCACACGAGAGCGTAGGTACCCCTTTGAATACAGTACCTTGTCACAGAGGGACAGGCAGACAGACAGATGGTCAAACAGACAGACAAATAAACAGTCACACGAGAGCGTAGGTACCCCTTTGAATACAGTGCCTTGTTCCAGAGGGACAGGCAGACAAACAGACAGACAAACAAACAGTCGCACAAGAGCGTAGGTACCCCTTTGAATACAGTGCCTTGTCATGGAGGGACAGGCAGACAGACAGACGGTCAAACAGACGGACAAACAAACAGTCACACGAGAGCGTAGGTACCCCTTTGAACACAGTGCCTTGTTCCAGAGGGACAGGCAGACAAACAGACAGACAAACAAACAGTCGCACAAGAGCGTAGGTACCCCTTTGAATACAGTGCCTTGTCATGGAGGGACAGGCAGACAGACAGACGGTCAAACAGACAGACAAACAAACAGTCACACGAGAGCGTAGGTACCCCTTTGAATACAGTGCCTTGTCCCAGATGGACAGGCAGATATGCAGATGCAGACAGACGGTCAAACAGACTAGACAAACAGTCACACGAGAGCGTAGGTACTCCTTTGAATACAGTGCCTTGTCCCAGAGGGACAGGCAGATATGCAGATGCAGACAGACGGTCAAACAGACTAGACAAACAGTCACACGAGGGCGTAGGTACTCCTTTGAATACAGTGCCTTGTCCCAAAGGGACAGGCAGACAGACAGACGGTCAAACAGACAGACAAACAAACAGTCACACGAGAGTGTAGGTACCCCTTTGAATACAGTGCTGACACCCCTTTGATAAAAACATACTCAATATAATATAGTCAATTAGACAACTGCCCCATTTTATAAATTAGGTTAGACATACGTGTATTTTATTAACTTTCGATTAAACCTAAATCATAGTTATTGCAGGCGGGCGTCGTTTTATTAAACTTCGGAGCCGCCATTAATAAATTGCTCCGCGAATGTGTCCTTAATAACGTCCCTTGAGGTGAACCTTTTAACTTCTGCTCAAGCCACGTGACTAGACCGAGTAAAAAACCGGCCAAGTGCGAGTCGGACCCGCGCACCGCAGGTTCCGTAGAAAATATACGCTACAAACGGCCGTATGGCCAGTGTTAGCAGAGCACAACTCCTAAACAAAATGCACGCGGTGTTCGATCATTTTATATTGGTTTTTAACATAGACAGACAGATATAAAATTATACTGTTTTTTCTATATTTGTTGTTATAGCGGCAACATCATATGTCATCTGTGAAAATTTCAACTGTCTAGCGATCGCGGTTCATGAGATACAGCCTGGTGACAGACAGACAGACGGACAGCAGAGTCTTAGTAATAGGGTTTTACCCTTTGGGTACCGAACCCTAAAAAGGAACTAAAACAGGTGACGTGCAAGTTGGACTTGCGCACGGAGGGTTCCGTTTCCGTTGAACCCTACGCAAAAAACCAAAACTCGCTTCTTTTATATACACTTTTACTTTCTAACAAGATAGAGCCTTGTCACAGAGGGGCAGGCAGGCAAAGAACCGGCCAAACAAACAGACAGACTGAAAAACAGTCACACAGACAGCGTTGTCTCAGTAATATGGTTCCGCTGATACACCTTTGATACGGAACCCCAAAATAGTCGTGGAAATCAGAGTTGTTCGGAGAAATCGCATTAAATGCTACGCTACATCTGTTTTTGGAATCTATATAGATAAAACATTATTTTGTAAGGTACATTTTAAGTTATCCCTGAAAAAAATTGAAGAACTTTAAAAAAAATATATTTAAAAATTAAAATTCTCAAATACCACAAACAATAATAATTAATGCTTCACGAAAAATTTTGTTACCCAAGGGTCTTTCAATAAATTCCTAACAAGGAATTCAAAAATCGCCGTCTGTTCCGTAAAGACTTTACTACAATAAAATGAAAATATAGCATATTGCGTCATGTAAGATTTTGTAAGTTCGATTAATCTATCCATACTTCCATACTAATATTATAAATGCGAAAGTGCTTCTGTCTGTCTGTCTGTCTGTCTGTTACCTCTTCACGCTTAAACCGCTGAACTGATTTGGATGAAATTTTGTATGGAGATAGTTTGAGTCCGTGACTCCTTAAGAGAACTTTTTAAAGACATCAACATATTAACCGTAGCGTCTCAATATATTTATGAGAATATTATTTATGTTATTAAGAACCTAGAGTCTTTTAGTAGGAATTCAGATATCTACAATTTTAATACTAGAAATAAAAACAAAATCGCTATTAGAAAGTTCCGCGTTCGTAAAGTAGCCAAATCATTCGTAGGCCAATGTATACATTTTTATAATAAGCTACCAGATGATGCTTTGAAATTATCGTTTCCAGCTCTCAAAAAGTACTTAAAAGAGTCCCTAATGGCAAAGGCTTATTATAGGGTAGAGGACTATTTAACAGACAAAAATGCATGGCCCAAAACAGAAACCAAATAATTTACTTTCTACCGCGACACGGTTCTTATAAGGTGGAATATCAAACGTATGTAAGTTGTTTTAAATGAAAATCACTAGTTTGCTTTTTTATATTCTAGTTTTTTTTTTTTACTTTTATAAGTTTTGATATGTTTCCTTGAAGAACTACGCATTGAGTTTATACTCAAAACATATATTTAGGTTAGTTAGGCTAAGCACGAATATTGTAATAGATATAAGAGTTATTTCGAAAAAATGACTGACTGTTGAGTTTGTTTCGGCTTTCTTCTCTTCAGTGGTCTCCTCTTGGGAAACGCCGTAGAGTCAGACTTGTAAAAGTGCCCTTGTGGCCTACTTACAGAATAAAGATCATTATTTCATTATTTCATTATTTCCTGGGGAAGGACATAGACTAGTACTGGCAACAAAGCCTTACTGAGTGCTGACCATATTTTAGTTATAAGGTATTGTAGGTTTATGTTACTAACTTTATGCTAAGATATTGTAACTAACTTAACTATGATCCCAGTTGGTCGAAATAAACGTTTATTAGTATTATTATTATAGGCTACTTTTTATCCCAGACAAAATACCTTTATCCGCGATAAACGAATTTAAGGCAGACGAAGTCGCGAGCAGAAGCTAGTACATAGAAGATATTTAAAAAATATATTGTAACAGACTAATTGGAGCTCACTAAATCGAAAAATATATTTTTTATATGTTTGTTTGTGTCGTTGCGGCTTCATCACGCCAAATTGGATAAAAGGCTTTCAATTATTTTTGGTACACGGGTAGCTGGGTATCTCCAGATGGTTATAGGACACTTTTTACCCGACTACGTTGAAGAAAAAAAGAGGGGTTATGACTTTTACTCCTCCACGGACGAAGTTGTAAAGTAAGTTAATTTCGAAACATTCAAAGAACAATCAGAGATTATGTATTTAGACTATACATTATTAGGCACAAATATAATTATAACATTATCCCTGCTGTACGATCAATTGTAAATATTCACTTTATGACCTGAATTTCTCAAAACTCTTCATTTGGGTACAAGACAAAAACTGTCACGTGTATTAAACCATAAATAATGATCACAAAAACCTTCCGAAACTGTGCGATTTAATGTGACCACACAACAAACGATTCAGGTCAGTTCTTTTGAGACCATGGACGTAACGCGAGGGCCGAAACGTTAAAGAATTGCTAACGAAAGGTACAGTAGTACCACAAATATTAGTTATAACGATGTACCTGCGCAGAAAGCATTTTTTGAAAACAGATTAACCGATGATAAGGCAGCGCGTTTGCGAGGGTAAAATCTTCAACGCCCATTTTGTCTGGCTCCGCGTCAGTCGCCATGAGCGAGAGAACACGAGTGAAGTTCGCTTGTCATTGCATATGTACCGTACATATAGTGCAACAAGGTCTTTATTGAAATGGTCACGCGTTCGGTTTCATTCGGTACTTGTTAGCACTTGTCAGATGGCCGAAGATTGCCGATGTAACTTATAGTCCTGGTACTACTGTAATTAAATAAATCATATTTATACGCGATTAAGGCCCCGTTTGTTATATTGTCGTGTTAGTTTAAACCAATGTTAATGTGACAATTTTTTTTTCCTTTCCCAACGTTTTAGTAACATAATAAACATATTAATATAATCAATTCGACAACTACCTGATTTAATAAAATCGTTTCAACCTACACGTATTGTATTAACTTTTAATTCAATGTGAAACTTGATTTTTGCCGGCGGGCGTCGTTTTATTAAACTTCGGAGCCGCCATGAATAAATTGCTACGCGAATGTTTCCATATTAATGACGTCCCGTTGGGTGGACTTTTCAACTTCTACTTCAGCCACGTGACTGAGCTGAGTTGAAGCAAAAAAAACAAAATATGATCAAGTGCGAGTCAGTATCGGGAAAGATAAAGAAAAAAAGCTCAGAAAATACTTGTACATTTTTGTTTCTCCTTTATATTTTATCGTTACTCCTATTTAGAACCTACTATTGATTAAGCGATTAAAATTTTTTGCAAGTTATTAGGTAGAGTCGTACGAGTATAAATCCCACCAAAAACATTTCATATAATGTAGAGAGGAATTCAAAATCAATAATATTATCACAATACTGATGTATGAAACAGCCGGCGGCCAAGCCTTACTTTTGAAACCAAAGTACGGTTAGTAAAATCAGGGCTTAGGGGCTTCAAGCCAGTTGAAGCCATACTTTTTAAGATAAGATCCACACCTTGTCTTGAAAGAGCCAAGCCCTCAAGCTCTGACTTCACTGACCCCACGGTCAGTAAACTCAGAGCTCGAGGGCTTGGCTTTTCCTGGGATCTGATAAAAAAAATTACAGCGAAAGCGTTATGAGCTTCTGAGTCTTGGGCTGCCAATTTTACATGAAATGTTTTTGGTGGGACCTCACTTCTTTTTGTAAGGTGCTCTAGTTTTTTTATTTTTTTTGGGCCGTTGCGTTTATTTAGGAATTCTCAGGAAGAAAGATTTAAGCGATACAATTACTTAATATTTTTTGTTCCCCCAGATTTTTTCTGTTCTTTGTATGTAAATTCTTGGCTTCATTCCAAATTTCAACTTTTTAGGGCATCGGGAAGTATTTCAGTTTTACTAGTTCCGTACCGAGACCTGCACTCCCTTTTAGGGGTAGGAGGGTAAAAGTTTAAGATTTCATGATTTGACTATTCTTTGTATCTAAATCCTAGACTCCATGCCAAATTTCAGCTTTCTAGGTCGTCGAGAAGTACCCTAGAATTTTGATACGTGAGGGAGTGAGTGAGTGAGTGAGTCATTGACAAAGTCGGCGTATTTTAGGTATCAATAAAATTTAGTGCATTTCATATGTTCCCCGACAACATCTTAAGCTGTGAATTTGGGCTCTCAGGTGTTAACTGGGACGAAGCTGTGAGGGTCTGAAAATGAGACGAAACGGTTCGGGAAAAGGTAGGTAGTGCCCCGCGTCTTTATTTTTCGTCTTGGCGAGGGCACTACCGTGCCCCCAGATACAAAGATCTAAATAATGAAAAAAAAAATCAAGACTCCTGGCGGCAGAAAAACCGGTTAAAATTCAAAATTCAAAAGATCTTGTAACAAATAGTGACATTATTAGAAGACAAACTGACTGGACTCTGTAGCTCAATCGGCAGAGCGTGCGCCTCGGCAAGGCACAAGACACTGAATCAAATCCAGTCGGACTCTTGAAATTTGTCATTATTTAGATTTACATGTATTTATAAGAAAATAGTTTATTTGTGCCTACCCTACATAAGTGGGATAAAGGAGGAGGCAGGCAGGCAGATGATGATGATGAGTTTCTTAGTGAAGAAATTCACTTTATAAATCACACTCAAAAAACCCCTTGAACAAAGAAGTCGTTAACGGAGCAAGATATTGCAAAAATCATCACCTTTGGATATTGTTATTTCTTTGATAAGATCACGGAAATTGCTAATGCAGTAGGGTATTGTAAATAAAGTATGTTATGTAAATAAAACTAGTGTTTAGTGATAATAAATAGTAGATTTTTTAACACGTGGCTAAAATAAGCCATTATGACACGAAGTGATTATTTGGACAAGCTCACGTAGTGAGCGAGGACAAATATGTCTGACTGTCATAATGGCTTTTAGCCACGTGTTAAACACTCTGCTTTTCACTTCGACTGCGAGAAAATAAAAAATAAGACTTAACATTCAAATTGTATATTTTATGAAATATTCAAAGTACAGTTTGAGCAATTCGATCAGAAATATTTTGGTCAATCTGATCAGGTTGGTTTTTTTTTAATTATTCGTAAGTAGAATAATGTAGCTGGCCGCAAGTTTTTTTTTTCAGTTTCATAGAAATTTGTATGGGATTATCTGGCTTTCTGTTAAACCCTAGGGGCTAGATTTAGTCTCGCTTCGCGAAGCTAATATGACGTACTTTTTGAGTAAGAGAAGTGAAAATCTAGCCCCTAGGGTAATAGTTGCTGCTATTTAAATTATATATATATTTAAATTAGGGTAAACGTTTGCTCTCAACTGTAGTATAAAATTTAAAATTACATAGTAAAAATAGACCGAGAGAGAACTTTGTGAGTTTGTTTGTAACTTTGATTTATAAACACAAAGATGGCTCCTTTATTTATTAAATGGCATCATACGTAGAAATCTTAATTAGAATTAAGAATTCTAATTATGACATAATTAAAAAAATAAATGTATAGAAAATGATATGATAGACTGTAATCACTAGCCCACACTTGCTGCTCTGGTTTTAGCCACTCTATATGTATACCTAACTATACCTTGGCTGTCACCATATGATCCCATCTGTATTCATGATCCATCTCTATGCATATTGTTTTGTTCGCAAACATGAATATACTTCCACATGTATAGAGCCATAACTTAGGATGGTCTCATTATACCCTTTCTAAACCCATTTTAAAGCTGAAATATCGCTTAAATATCGCTCGGTGCATCGCTGTGGTCGTTGGTCGCTGTAGCCTGTAAGTCTTTTCTTTTATCAACAGCAGTAGTTGTCCTGTTTACTGAAAATACTATATTACCAAATACATACTAAAAATAGTGCTCCAGACCGAACAAGAACTGTTTGTAAACACAAGGCCGCCGTTTTAGAAAATTAGAAAAACTACCCGAGATTATAAGAGGTAAAACAGTACACAGATAGATAAATTCGATAGTTATTCCTGCGATACGATTAAAATTAGAGAGGGCTAAATCCGAATTAAATCAAGGGTCTTCAAACTTTTTGACTCAAGGGCCACACTGCACTTAATATAAACTCCTGCGGGCCAAGACTTTGGTTTCATGCCTTTTTTTTTTTTTAACGTTGAGGAAATGCGTTTATGCATCCCGCATAAACCGGGGGACTAAGGCGGGTATGACGGACTAACCAAGGCTGATGCATTGGACTACCGTCTAAAACCACCAACGAATGCCAACTCCGCATTTACTTGGAGCGTCGCAGGATCGCTTTAAGCATTCGACCGGTCATGGATTAATATACTGGTTAAGTAGTCTTAGTCTAGAGGGGGTACCTACTGTACCTAGATAACGCGTAAGGAACACTCTCTCTCTCCAATCGGTCCCTCATTATCGAGGATCGTGGTCACTGGAACCTCCCAAATGGACAATTTGTCTCCATCGATTCCGGTCCGAAGTAGCCCTCATCACCTGATAAAATTTTGACGATGAAGTGGCCCTTTTCACTTGGTCAGACCCAGACCATCGCGTTGGCGAAAGGCCATAAGGTACACACTTGGTGTTGATTATGTTCATGAGTGGCTGTGATTATGACCAATTACCGTCAGTGTGTGGGTTCTCCCGCTTTCTTTCTGCGGGCCGGATCGGATTCAAAGGGCTCGTGGGCCAGACTTGGCCCGCGGGACGTACTTTATCGACCCCTGAGTTAAATGATTCGAAGCCGTAATCGGATCCGATTCCTTATCGGCTCCTTTTAAATCTTATCGAGTCCGAGGATTTACCGATTTCGACTAGGTTACCTACCCTAGGTAGATCGGCAAGGGGCAGAATGAAGGGTCAGCTTGTTTTAGGCGAGTTACCTTCATCAGGCTTAATTTCGATTGTAATAATTCATCATTTGGCATAATGCATCTTTTTAGGAAACTAGTTTTTAGGAATTTTTAAGGCATCATCCCATTAAATATATTAGGTTAGCTTTGTTTTATAACAATCCTTAAAAGTTGACAATGCATTATGCCAAATTAGGAATTCAAGTTTTTGTAACACTTGTAAAACTTTTGGCATATATACATAGAAGGGAGGCTGGAGAGTCACACATGCTCCTACACAGCTCCCTACGTGATTCTGGAATGCGATGGCGTAGCTAAGCAACGGGCTGAAATCCTCATAGCACGGTGGCCGATCCGGGAGGCCTTTTAAGACATCAGGATGATCCTCCGCTTCTGGACGGAGCTAGGCTGGCTAGACCCCTAGGCATTAACATTCCCATGGTACAGCGGCCCGGCTTTCACGGGCTAAGAGCGGAAAACGGAGCCCATAACCATATCTCGGAAAAATGCAGGATTTCCGAATGATAAACAAAATAGTGGTCGCGAGCGAAGCCATAGGTAAATCCTCGTATTTAAAATAAAATCCATCAACCCAATTAATTCCGCTGAAATCGACATTTCCGATTGGCTGCCGAGCCAATCAGCAAAAAAAAGTGACGCGTAATTAATTTTCGTGTTCATCAAATACGTTAATTTATATGTAAAATTAAAGAAACCATATTTCGGCGATAGGGTATATGCATGAAATTTTATTTTTGCTTTATTAAAAGCTCATTCATGTAACAAACAGAAAGAAAAAAAATATTTTTCGAATAACTATACAAAATAACCAAGATATAAGCCATTAAACATTTCATTTTATCTCTTTCTAGCAAAACAGAGTGTACTTAACGTAAGGGCCTGGACACATGTCTACGGTACGGCACCGGCCACCGTGCAACGGCGCGGTGCCGCCACCGTGAGACGGCACGGCGTTGTCCCTTGGCACGGTGCCTTGTAAGGTGCCGTGTGCGGTGCCGTGCACGGCGCAACGCACGGGACGGCACACCGCTCGGCAATATTTTCTTTTCTGTTTTTTCTTCATTCGTCGTCTTAGCAGCAGAAGTAGAAGAATACGTCTTTCGCGGTCCATATCGAGACAAAAACTGTGTGACTGTATTTTTGAAACGCTGCAAACACGTGCGAACTAAGCAACAGCAAAACAAAAACAACCTAGCGGTGTGCCGTCCGCCGGTGCGCTGCGCCGTGCACGGCACCGTACAAGGCACCGTGTCAAGGGACAAGGCCGTGCCGTCTCACGGTGGCGGCACCGCGCCGTTACACGGTGGCCGGTGCCGTACCGTAGACATGTGTCCAGTCCAGGCCCTAACAGTTCATGTCGGACATTTCTGTCAAATCACTGTTTAATTAGTAGTTTAATATGCCTATAGCATGCGTATTACTTGGCCGATTTTACTTTTACTCTATTACGCAACTTCGTTCGAGAAGGAGGAAAAAATCAAAACCCTCTTTTTTGCTTCAGCGTAGTCGAATAAAAAGTATCCGTAACCAATTGTAGATACCCAACCCGTGCACCAAAAATAGTGGAATGCTGTGTAGCCCTTTTGGCGAGATGACGCAATAACGACACATGCTACGTCACAACCGCGATCGAATAGATTAACTTAGGGTGGCTTCAAATTCCACTGCTCCAATCTCTAATAACCGTTGCGTCATCCCGTCAAATTGGCCGTCATGATTCACGACGCAATCGTCTAACCCTGATAAGTTTAGGCTCGGCGTTACTCTCGACAACTAAACTTCCACGAGCACATGGTAGAATAGGGTAGTTTCCTGGGTCAAAAAATATTATTCTGATGTATGATGAGATAGGGTTCTTCATGAAAAATCCATGTAGTTGAAAACACACTCAAGGAATAAATGTTTTTATGTTGCTGTAAAAAGCGAGGTTACGGTGAAACTATAACTGAGGCATATACTACAATTCTAATTAGTTCATCAGTTAGATTATCAAAAAATATTGGACACGTATTTTTTTTTGTCAATCAACCATAGAATGGCAAAGATAGAGCGGGTCAAAGTTTGGGAGTGGGGGCGCATCACGTCACACCGTGCGACCATTTTTCGCAAGACACCTATACTCCAAATTTCATCAATATATATCTTGAATTTTTGAGTAAAATGCAAGTGACATACGAATGGACGGACGGACATGACGAAACTATAAGGGTTCCGTTTTGGCTACGGAACCCTAAAAACGACTTCAAAAAATCTGCCATCATGATGTGCGAAAATAAGTACAAAGTCTTAAAATACTGCTTACCGATTTGCAAAAGGACATTGGTTTTTCAAATATGAACATGAAGCAAATTAACACTGTTCCGACTGTACAAATACATGACATAAGCGAATTATTGCCATTTGTAAACTGTTTGTAGCGACACTATTCCAGGGTCGTATCTTAACTTGTCAGGCTATACCTATGAGGATGGATTCAAATTTATATGTCAAAGCTCTAATAACCGTCGCCTCATCCCGTCAAATTGGCCGCCATAATTCACGGCGTGATCACCCAGCCCTGACGAGGCTATGCAGTACGCCATAGCTTTTATGTAGGTACAGAAGTGTGGAGGGGAATTGTATATTTGACGACCGGCTTAGCTCAGCCGGAGTAACTTTGCCTGCGAAGCTGAAGTCCTGGGTCCAAATCCTCATATATATTTGTTCCTGAGTCTTGTATCTTTTCTATGTTTATAAATAAATATATCTATTAAATATATCGTCGTACTCGTAACACAAGGCTTATTGAGTTTGCCGTAGGGCTAGTCCGATAGTGTCAACATTTTCTGGCAATTATTTTTATTTTTCATTAATAATCAATATCAGGGACAATCTTACACAAATCGACCTAGTCCCAAACTAAGCAAAGCGTTTACTATGGGTACCAGGCGACGATATACATAGTATATAGATAAATTATAATACTAAAATACATAGAAAACATCCAAGACCCAGGAACAAACATTCGTGCTCATCACACAAACACTTGCCCTGGCGACGATATAAACTATCCAAGATCCCGGATCAAATAGTCGTGCTCATCATAGAAACAGTTGGCCTGGCCGGTATTCGAACTCAGGACCGTCAGCTTCGTAGGCCGTTGTGTGTGAGCCAAAGCCAAATGAGACGTCTGATGTACCCATAGTTTTGCCTATTGTGTATTTTTATTACACCATTGTAAAAAATCTAATTAAAATACGTTCCCCTGCAATTATGGGTTAGTCTCAAATAGTCAAAAACGTAAGTAGTCTTCGACTTCAACTCACCTAAAAATCATTTGGACAAATTTGCAGATGGTCAAATACGCAATCGGTCAACGAAGCAACTCGTCTAAAATCAACTGGACAAATTAGTAGATCGTCCGATATTGAACTGGCCTGTTTCGCTAATAGTCTTAGAATCACCTAGACTACTTCGCAATTAGGTGAAAAAGCATTCCGACTCTAATGCAACTCGTCAAAAATGTATACAGCGTTTAATGAGGTTTAATACTCAATAGAGGTTTGTTATCTCGGATGGACAGGCCACTTTAGAATGACACTTGAATAATATTGGAAACTCATATAGCTGTCAAGTTTTCAATCCATGTCATTTCTTTGCATTAATTATATTATAATATAACGTTTTTGATTTCCGCGTAGAGAGTACCCAGTTAATATGGAGAGTAGTAGTAGTAGTAGCGAAGATGAAGAAGTAAATTTAGGAAATAATTCTAAAATAGAGTTTATCGACAGTCAGAGGGGCCATCCAACGCTTTTGCACGCCGGTCATAAGTACAACTTCAATAAAACGAATAAAAATGGAACATCTACGTGGCGTTGCGTGGCTAGAAATGAATGTTGTTCAACGATTACATTAAGTGAAGATAAAGAGACTGTTAAACGTTCTACAGTGCACAGTTGCCAGAGGAATCCCGCTCAAAATCATATCGAAAAAATCATGAATTCTTGCAAAAAACTGGTCTGCAAAACTTTTAAGCCTGTCAAAGAAGTATTTGAAGATATTGTCCTTCAATTAAATGATGAAGCGGAAACTGTTATAGACGCAATGCCGACATACAACTCAAAAAAAGACACTTTAAACAGAGCTCGAAGGAATTTTTTACGAGTGACTAAAACCAAATTTGACAGTCTGGATGAAGTGTCAGTACCACAAATAATAGCCGAGAATTTCTTGGTATACAGTGATGGTGACCAAAATAACAAAATATTAGTTTTTTCCACACCATTGAGTCGCAGATCCATGGAAAACTCAAATGATCGACCTACCCAATACTTTGGAGACGGGACATTTAAGCGTACGCCTGCTCCATTTTACCAGTTTTTTTCGTTGCACATGGATATCGATAGCAATGAAGAAACAACAAATATAGTTCCTGTCCTGTTCAGTTTACTACCGAATAAATGCATTGAAACATACGTTCGACTATTTGAGGTACTGAGGCACATATTACGGATCAAAATATTACATTATAAATGCGACTACGAGGTTGCACAATATACTGCGTTTAAAATGGTTTATCCAGACTCAATTTTGACCGGCTGCTACTTTCACATGAATAAGTCAGTATGGAAAAAGGGAGAAAAGTTGGGCCTGACTGCTACACGACAGGGTCAAGAAATTGTTCGCCAAGCAGCAAATTTGCCGCTTTTACCCACAGCATATATTAATGATGCTTTCGTAAACATCTTAATAAATGCTGTAGAAACACCTGAGCTCAGACAATTTCAGAACTACATGAGCCGGCAATGGCTGTCATGCCGAATATCCATAAGCTGTTCAAATGAAAACCATCGAACAACGAATAGTGTGGAGTCGTGGCACCGTCGTCTGAATGCCCGTATACGCCCAAAACCAACGTTAATTTTTTTTCTGCAAAGATTGTGCAGGGAATCAAAAGTGAATGATCTAAGATTGAGAAGGAATTTGTTCAATTCTAACAACAGGAAGAGGAAAGACAAGGTATTTAATACCAGGTATAAAGAACAATTAAAGAATTTGGAAGAGGGGAGAATTACAGCACACGAGTTTTTGACAATAATGTCAGATATAAAGAATAATTTAATGATCTAGAAATGTACATAGGCTGCTAAGCTTATTTATAATATTTTAAATCTAGACGTTCATTTTAGTTTTACAGGGAAGTTGTTTGTTATTAAGTTGTTAAGTCATAAATAAAAATATACATTTTGAATATAGTTTTTTACTTGTTGTTTAGATAGAAAAGTTTATTCATATATTCCATCGTTGATTAGTAGTGCATTACAATAAAAACCAGTTTGATCGCATCATTTATTTTGCTATGGGAAGGTACTAGTTCTGTACCCCAGCTAAGAGCCAGAGTAACTTACTAGATTTATGACGTGTTGCTTCGTAGGCGAACAGCTATGTAAACCACATGCATTTAAGGCGAGTTACTTTGTCGGCGAATAACTATTTAGACTACATGTATTTAAGACAAGTTGATAAAATGTCAGTAGGCGAAATAATTTTATGACGAGTTGCTTCATTGACCGATTGCGTATTTGACCATCTGCAAATTTGTCCAAATGATTTTTAGGTGAGTTGAAGTCGAAGACTACTTACGTTTTTGACTATTTGAGACTAACCCGCAATTATTGCCTCGAATACAATGGATTCGCCGTTTAACCAAATATTTACTTTAAAGTTCCTCACGATCCAATATGCACCGAGTTTTGTTCAACACGGAAAACAAATACAGAGTTGTTCTCGACGACTCAGCACCTACTTCATTTTGAACTTTATTCAACGTGGCGGGAGTTCCCTCTTCGATATGGGCTCCGAAAATTGCTATAAAACACGAGCGATGAAATGCATTTTTGCTTTTTTGTGTCATGGAAGCGATGCTTTATTTTACACGCGTATTTATGTCGTCTGAACGTTTTCAATTGGAAAATAGTTATATTTAGTTATGACGATTAAGCAAATGGATTAAATGCAAATTAGTGCTACTTTTCACCAAGGACTATTAAAGCAAGAGTACTGGCAATCTCCATACAAAAAGCCGTTCCCCGATGCCGTTTGGCTCAGTGGGTTGCACAACGCCCTAGGTAGCTGGCGGTCCCGGGTTCGAATCCCGGTCAGGGCAAGTGTTTGTGTGATGGCTTTTCCTGGTATCTGATAACTTTTTTACAGCGAATGCGTTATGAGCTTGTGAGTATTGGCTGCCAATTTTACATGAAATGTTTTTGGTGGGATTATTTTATACATGAACCTTGCGATTTTTGTATATAAAATACACAATGACATTTAAACGACAGATATTAGTTAATTTTTTATAAGACAGGTGTCTAAGGCCAGTTAAAATTCATAAGGTGAGTTTCCGTTTCTCCCACGACTCTTCTATTTCCGCACAGACTCTTTCGTACGCACGGTGGAGCTCTAATAAAACTCTTTCTATTAGAAAGAGAAAAAATAAGTGTCTATAGCTTGTCTCAATTGCAATTCAGCTAGGACGCAGGTGACTAAAATTGCAAGTTCCCAAGTAGGCTTGACTTATGAATCTTATGATCCCGGTGTCCCCTAGAAGGGACAGAGGGCGTCCACAGTGACTCTCCATCCCAATCGGTCTTGACCATGGCGCCTCATTTCTCTCCATGGAGCCCTTCCTTCTTTCCTTCCTTCCTACGGGACTATAAACGTAACGCGACATCCGAAACGTCGAAGAATTACCAATGCAAGGAAATAAAATAAATAATATAATTTATATTATAAAATTGTATCGAAACATTAATATTGTAACACCTCTATGTACACACATACAATTTATGGCAAATAAATAAATGAATGAATGAATGAATGAATGAATCTATACAGGGTGTTTGGTAACAGAGTGCAAAGCTGAAAGTAGGTGATATTTTAGGCCATTTAGAACGTTTTAAGCCAGACATGTCTTAGACAATATAGTGGGAGTTTTTCCAGAAACATCTTAAAACTTAAATAAAAAAAAACATTGTAACATTTGTCTAAGACATGTATGGCTTAAAATGTTTTAAATGGCCTAAGCCATCATCTAGTTTCGGCTTTGCATCCTGTTACCAAACACCCTGTATTCAACCATTAAGTCCCGTTTTGTTTTGATAAGACAAAACAATAGATCTCTGTAAACGTTCGATCACTTTATGTTTTCTTTCTTATTTCCAAATAGCCGCACTTTCGACAAAAGGATCGATACCTAAGAGAATTTCGGCCTTTGACAACCCTAAGTTGTTGCAACGAAATTGTTAAAGTTTGGTGAATAAAATTCAAAAGCGACATCCCTATTGTCCTCGAACGAGTTGAGTAATACGATTTTGGAAATTAATTTAAGTTATTCAACTGGATTTATCTAGTGGCTAAGGGGCGGATTAGAGCAGTGTTTTATAACCTACGGGTGGCAATCTCTTGAAAAACAGTGAGAAAAGAGTTGCTAGCTTCAACGCTACTGGGGATGAAGACATTTTTTTTAAACGATGATAGACGGGCATTTGACCGCCGAGGATGTATCATGCTCGTCTAGAAACAGCCTATTCACTCTTGTCTTGAACACGCCCAAATTATAATGGTGGGCGTGCGGGAGTAAAAGTATTTACGATGCGAATGTTATTTCTAAGGGTTGTATTTTTAAATCCCTCCGTAAACAGAGGAAGCTTATAAGTTTGACGTATGTCTGTCTGTGGCATCGAAGCGCATGAACGGATAAATATTGTGGAGATTTTGAAGCACATTACAACATCCACCCTAGTATACGAGACGGACAGGCGAGTATTTTAAAAGTAGATGATCTATTTAAATTAAGAATAACGCCTGTTTCGTTCTATTATGTCAATAGGATCTTAGTAAAAAACTAGCTCTTTAATAGAAAGCATAATCATCAATTAAAAGTATTTTATCATCAATTGAAAAAATTACCAAACCCCGTACCAATTTCATGAGCTAAACTCCCACAATATATTAAAAAAATAATGTGTCGTTGTAGCTTCATCACGCCAAAACTACTTAACAGATTTCAAAAATTTTAGGCACATGAGTAGCTTGGCATCTGCAGATAGTTGTAGGATACTTTTTATTTGACTACGCTGAAGAAAAAAGAGGGTTATGATTAGTTTGTCTTCCGCTGACGAAGATGCGGGCATTTTCTAGTACATAATATACAGAAAAATTATAATATTCAATTACAAAGAAAACTTCTGAGACCCAGGAACAAACATTCGAGCTCATCGCACAAACACTTTCCCTGGCCGGGATTCGAACCCGGGACCACCAGCTACGTAGGTCGTTCTGCAACAAAGGGAGCGTTCAAGTATACGTAAGTAACGCAATTTTTGGAGATTTTTGACCCTTCCTCCCCCCCATGTAACGCGCCGTAACGTTTTTCTGTACCCCCCTCCCCTAGTAAAACGTTACGTAACCACCAAGTGACCGTTTTTACCTAAAATGGTCATACCATTAGAAAACTTGCGAGCGTAAAAAATGCGTGAGAGAAACTCTGTACGCAATTCTGAAGGGTTTACCCTCCCGCCCCTCATCGTAACGTTTTACAAGACTCCCGCCCTCCTCCCAAATTCGTTACAGTACGATTACTTTGAGTTTAACGCTGACATATGCTCTTATTCCATTGGATATTCGACTTTAACAGTAATACAAAAGACTTTCTATTACAAATAAACGACGTTTAGACAGTGTGTGAGTAATATAATCTCTTTTATATTAGTGTTAAAATTGAATATCCAATGGAATAAAAGCATATGTCAGTGGTGGTAAACTCAAATTAAGTAATCGTACTGTACGTAATACTTGAACAGGGAGCGTTCAACTGCGCCAAACGTGTTGTCAGTTTTCCTTGTTTATTTTTATTTAGTTCCGTATAAGACTAAGGGCACCGAAATCCAATAAACGAAGTTCGTCTGGCGCCATCCCGCTCGCTCAAACACAGCATAATATTTGAGCGAGAGGGACAGCATGTTACGAAATTCGATTTTTGAGTTTCGGAGTGACCCCTCTGTTTCTCTTTACAGGATATAAATACAATGTCAGTCGAACTTACTTTGTTGCTCTCATTAACACCGTTTCACACTGTAACACTTTTATTTTGGCCGAATTTGATCGAATTACGGTTTTCAACAGGGTCGAGTCATGCTTTTTTAATTTTAACCGGTTTCGGGAAAAGCTATTTTGGTGTGGGACACGCACCGTGGCCGATATAAGTTAAATAAAATTTCTTACAAGCTTTTATGCACACTTTTATCTAGTTAGATAGATAGATAAACACTTTATTCGTATCCACAACTTGAATGGTTACACAATGCACAGTTAAATAAGTATAAAACTATAAACGAGACACTTAAAACTAAAATAGCAATGGAAAAAATAGAGAGAAACCATGTGTCGTGACAGAGATAAGGCGCTGACTCAGCATAATGAAGTGGCAAGCCACTTCGCTGGTATTCTGTCAGGATCTCACAAGAACAAAAGAATTTTATGCAATCATTATATAATGTATGCTTTTTCAGTCGAGTACCGCGTTTAGGCCAGTATGTTTGCTGAGTGGTAAATTAAGGTACGAGACTTAAAAAGCTAATTATATAACTATTGTATACAATACTTTTTCTACGATTAACCCATAAACTACAGTAAATGAAAAAGCTCAAAAAAAAAATTGCAAAAAGACTGCGTTCTTCTCTTGAAATTCATTATAGTTCTGTGTAGAGTTGTATAATATAGCTGTTATAGTTCAGTGACATATAATATAAACCATAGGGTATAAAGTGATGGTCCAATCTAAAAAGTATGCCTTTTTAGTATGATTTGCGGAGTACTTATTCACAGATTACAGTTCACGAGAAGAAGAAAAAAAAATTAAACACTCCAGACCAATGCACCGCTTAGTTATATCTAGATCTCGTTGGTTCTCCAAATAGTGAGGTCCAAAAAACCCTCTGCATCACCCGCCATGTCAGAACGTGGCCAAGTATTGATCTCTAATTGGTCAATTAACTGACACTGATAATCTTAGAGCATTTAACTAATGGAAATGACAAGTCGTGTCATTACTCAACAAATTTTTCATACATCTTTAGCGGGGGGTGAGGTAAACACGTACAGCACACTATGGTTCTTATCTCTACAAACGCACACAATTAAAAGAAATCACCTACAAACAAAAGAACACCCACACACTGGCAATATACCGTATAAAGTAACCGGAGATTTCGCGATTACTTCGGCAGAGGAGAATGTATTCGTGGCATCTCCAGTGATTAAAATGCTCTAAGGTGATCATAGACGAGATAGATGCAATAAAAAAATGAATTTGAATTTAGACCATTCGAAAGCCAGTGTTGTCAGTTTTACCGGCTTATCGCTGTGTTCAGATCACCAGTGTTGCCATTTACAACAGTCAATATTGGCAAACTCAAAGATAAAGAAAAAGCATAGATGGACTGTATTTAGGCAAAACCTGCATAGGTATTGTCGTCTCTTGTATCCTCGAAATTAACGCATTAGATAAAAAGAGAAAAACTTAGTCACTCTACTAGGTCGAGAACTGCTGAATGTCACCGTTTTTGGTATAAATTTCTAACTATACATATATTGGGCAATAGTGTTGTGCAATCTTCATCGACTATTATCGATGATTAACAGGTTTGTCATTGATCTCTATATTGTAAGTTATTACAAGTTAGTATTTTAAAAGCGTGATAATGAAATTCACAGATAGATGCTAATAGCGCTTATGTATAACTTGTATTTGTTTCATTCGCAAACATACCTACTTGTTTGTATCAATACAATAAATTATTATTATTATTAACATAGGACACCCAAATTCTAATAACGCGGGCGTAGCCGCGGGCAAAAATTAGTACTAGAGTCTGTCAAGTAAATCGTGATACACAAAAAATGCGCCAAATTTGCAAAATCATGAACTGGTAATACGGAATGCATAGAAAGAACCTATTATCACGACTCGCTGGTCAGATTTTATATACTTAATTGGCATGTACGTTTTTTTTTTTATTTAAGAAAAAATACAGGTTTTTTTTCTCATCCACATTAAGGACGTTAATTGTTTATGTGAAATAAAAATAATGCATCATAATTAGCACCATTTTTAGGCATATAATGATTTTACAGGCATATATCTTGATATGTTTACAAAATAAAAGAGTACATAAAATGCAAGTTCAATTAACATTATTTCATTTTAAAGAATGCACTGAAAGAAAAAACTGTAAATTTAAAATGAAAATATCGAAGCAATATAGCAAGCTGCGTTTTTTAATAGAATAAGAATAATCACGCATTCTATTTTAATATTTTTTTTCGCCACTATACTTCCTGTCGTCATGGTACAGTTTCTGCCAAACCCCTTCCACAACAGCTTTTACCGAACTTCTTTATTTTCATGGCTGCTGCATTTCACTTGCTGCGGAAGTCATACATGTTTTTACCAGCTTTACCTGTCTTCCTTAATCTCGATTGGGCGACACTGCGGGTTATTAGGTGGATAGAATTCTTCAGGTACAAAATTAATGTTGTTGTTCTTAAGGAGCCTTTAAGTGTTTTATATTGTCGGTCTTCATAAATTAAAGTCACTTTTATTTAATTTGTGTTTTTATTCATAACTCTCGTGCAGTACAATACCAAGTCTTATTCCGCATTCCACTTACCATAGACCACCATAAAGCTCACCACATCTTCATCAGTTGTAGCAGTTGATGTTGATGGCAATACGTTAATATAGTCATATTCATATTTCGCAATGTCTCCTTTTTTACGGTAATTTCTGAAAAAAAATTAAGATCTGATTTAAAAATTGCCCATATGAGAAACAATAAGGGATGGTTCACAAATATATTCGGCACTGCATGTGAATGGAGCATTCTTCGGTTATATCCCATGCGAAAGCAAGATTCCTCAAATGCGCAGAGCATATTCTTGAGGACTGTGAAGGAGTCCATTTCTCCTCTCAATTTATATTTTTTATCCAAGCCTTCTTTAGCTCTATATCAGCTGGAAACCTGTTTATAATTGCTGATGTTAGTTTCGTTCATTTATGGTTCAAAATCAAATTACTAACACAAACGTTCCTAATAAAATTATCGATAAAACGATAGACTCCTACAACACCAAGCAGTAGGTTAAATGTCAAAATTCTTTACTTACGTTATTTAAATAAGAAATACAATTACAAACTCCAACGTATGTTCAAAATCGATGTATAAAATGTATATTGGTTTTTATTAATACAGCTTGAATAAGAATTAGAACTGTAATTTACAAATTAAGTACAATAATCATGAGGTCAGCTTACTGGTGAAAAGATAATTTGTATTGTTTTCTTCGAAAACACCCATTCGGTGTGAAAACCCGGACACTACACACGCCATCGTTTATTTTAAACATGCACATTAAACTAAAAGATCACAATTCATTCAGAAATTGTAATTTTTTCCACAAAATACGGCGACGATTTTGGTATCAGCTGGCTACCAAACAAATAACAAAGTCGAGAAACTATTGCTGAGATAACTATTTTAGCAGTAGTTTTTTTTTAAATTACCGTTGTATAGAAGAGCGCATACCATAGATACCTCTGTTCACCTTAATACACTTCATCTATGCTATTTCTTTATCTTTGGGCAAACTAGGGCTGCGTTCGTGAAGTATTTATACCTACTAATTTTATGTCTACTTTAAATTCATAAAATCATGACACTTGCAAATCCAACGTCAGATAATTTTAATATTTGGTATTGTGTTGATTTCATTTATGTTTGTGACACAGCGTTTGGTTTTAGAGGGCTGATATGTACGTTTATTTAAAGGTCTTTATAACAACAAATGAAAAAAATGTGTTCCTAGAAAAATGTACCAGAATGAATGAAGAGAATGTGTCGTCAGTACAATGGACTTGTATCCAAACACAAAAATGTTGATATTTTGACCCACGACTTCTGGTATTTAGAAGGCAGATTGTAGAAATAATTTCGCGGTCCCGTTCAGATCTCTAACTCTTAATAACCATGCTTGCTGATTACGAGAGACGACATGAACTGGGCAACAATTCAATTCAATATAATATAGGACCTAAGTAACAGATTTAGGATAAATAAAACAACTTAACGGATTGTATCGCGTATATTATCTCATGTGAACATGTCATTGACAAACCAAACCATTCAATTAACTTTGATAATCCTTCTATCCTTGCCAAAGAGAAAAGATATTTTCCCAGAATGCTCCGCGAGGCTATTGAGATTAAAAAGCATCCTAATTTCAATACAGAAGATGGATTGTCGCTACCACCAGCTTGGAATCCTGATGTCCATACCAAATTTCATCCAAATCGGTTCAGCGGTTTAAGCGTGAAGAGGTAACAGACAGACAGACAGACACCCTTTCGCATTTATAATATTAAGTATGGATAAGGAATATGGAATAGTATGGAATGGAACGATAGTGCCTATGAGAAGACTTTCCAAAAATCGACTTCCAACGAATTGAAATGGGGGACGAATTTATGAAAAAATTGGAACTCCTCGCAAATAAAGGCGCAGGGCGAATAATGGGTAACAATAGGCGTCAGCTATGTGACATGTGCCCACAGACTTCCGTGCCATAACCATGACGCCTCCACACACAACAGCCTAAACGCCTACAATTTTCCGACGACATACGACCTTTTACCAAAGTAGGACAGCCTCTCGACACGTTCCACCAATATATCCCTAACTTTAGACATCCAAAAATACTTACATCATCTATAAATAGCACCCAAACTGAAAACAACTGTGGCTCAAACAGTTTGAGGCGAAAATCGCTTGATATCGCTGCCATTTTTGTTAATGACGTCATAGCTGGAAGCGCATCTTTAGTCTATTTTGTGCTGTAACTCGATTGAATGTAGGTGCGATTTTCAGTGTACCGTTAAAGTATGTCGATGAACGGGTATGACGTCATGCGGGAAGAGGACGTACGATATGACGTCATTGTAGCTGGGTAACGGAGCTAGTTGTGTAAGTGAAGAATTAAAAATGCGATTTGTAGATGGGAAAATGCGTAGGTATCTATCGAAAACTTAGGTACCACGAGCAGAGCGCCCGGCTAGCGGATTCCTGGTTGTGAAAGTGTTAAATGCAGTTTTACACTTTCATCCGCGTACAATTACAATTTTAAGATATTTTCGTCGTTCAAGACATCTATCCGTCAAGTCGTTAAGGGGCTACCCACAAAATATCGGTAAATTTCACTGTTTGAGTCCCCAGTAACCTCGGTTCTCCATACAAACGTAGTTACGCTCTCATTTTCAAACGACTAGCTAGTTTCCTCTGAAACTTTGTACTCAGAATAAGTTAAGGTATATACAGGCCTGTAATTAGTTTATGTAGCTTCAGATACCATAGTAAAAAATACAACGAATTTAAGTTTTTCATACAACACTTATTTTTGATGTGTTTTGTTTGTTTTATAAACTGCTGGCATGTAATCTAGTTTCAGGCCTAGATATACTTCATGTCATTGTATATGCAAAGTTTGGTTACAATCCAACTAGTAGTTTTAAAATAAGAACGAAACTCCGTTTGTATGGGAAGGTGAAATTCGGCCGAGCTTACTGGGGACTCTTAAAGTGATATAAAATTCATCCACTTAGTGCAAACCACGTAAAACAAATATGTATTGTAGCTTGGTATTAGGAGTCTATATTTTTAGTAACTGGAATATTATAATACTTAATAAATCAAGAGAATAGAAAGATTCGTACAGTCCTTTTTCTATCTTAAATTGGTATAGGCTCCGTCGTCAAGCGACGACGCTTAGACATGGGAGCATGGGACTAAAACTAATAAGTGAGTGATGATGTTCACTTTAAATTTGTCAACTGGTTTTTCAATAGGTTCTATAGTTTTTAAGAAAAGTAGCAAAAACTAGTTTTTTGTCGTAAAAATAACAAATTTTGATCGCGTTTATCTTGGTTTCGATAACTCGTGAAGATAAACTGGAACAGTATATTGGTAACAACGGGGGTTGTTAACACAATGAGGCATATACAACACAGAAAAGTGAACAGCTACGGATTATTCGCGTATGGTATCCCCTTAAAGACATTTTTAGAGTTCCGTAGCCAAAATGGCAAAAACGGAACCCTCCTGTCTGTCTGTCTGTCTGTCCGTCCGTATGTCACAGGCATTTTACTCAAAAACTATAAGATCTAGGTACATTGATGAAATTTGGAGCATAGGTGTCGTGTGTAAAACGCTACGTAGTTTGATAGTTAAATAAAAAATATATATAATTCTAGGGGGGCACTTCATATTATGTAACCGAAACTGAAAAAAACGAATTCAGCAAATATCAATGTGTGGCATATACTTATTTGGTCAGTCCTTCTAAAAAAGGTGCTTCTTTAAGGTGCGTCCACACTTGTATCATTTGCTTGTATTCGATCACCGGGGCCTGGCATGACTGCGTATCGCGCTGCTTGGACGCTCACTGTCGGCGCGGCAATCACGCCTTGCTTGTCCGATCTAAGTGTGTGATACGCGTATCAACATGGACTTTATGTTTTCTAAAAAAACAATTTTAATTTAGTGAATATTTTCCGAAATATTCGCTCCGAAAATAGCAAAAATTGTGCCCTCCCCCTCTATTTTCTAAACGGTATGTTCAAAAAATATGAAAAAATATACAAATATAAAGCTTAATAAATACTTCCAACAAAAATTGTTTTCAACATGATCGAACATACAATTATAAGTTATTGCCAAAGAACTGCGCTTCTCAGCAAAAGGACGTAAGGTCCGGGGAGATACGCTCTTTTGTTAGTGTATTTTTTCACATCGTATTTTTTTTTCATCTGTAGTGCATTTTTTTGTATAAACGGCAGTGGAACCCTTCATGGGCGAGTCCGACTCGCACTTGGCCGCGTTTTCCTTCGTGCATCCCCTAGGGCCCGGCCTCGACAAGGCGCGACAGGCGCGGCAAGCGAATAGGGAATATGCATGCATTTTTATATTCGCTTTATTAAAAGCTCATTCATGTAAAAAACAGTAGAGAGAAATAATTTTTGGGTTACTAAATTTGTCTATTTTTTAGTCGTAGCCCTTATTGATTTTTTATATGTTTAGTTTAGACCCGAAAACTATTTTCTAGAAGGTTGCTATGTTCGCCTTTCATGTAGAATTAGAGTAACGCGACGTGATATTCCGCAGACATACTAAATTATGGGCTGTGACATGATGTAGGGTATTATTCCTCAATTAAACATGATGAGAAGAAAGGAGCATTTTGATAATGAAACAAAAAGAACGCAGATTATAAATTTATTTATACGAAGAAACAATATTATTTAAGATCTATTTTGATAACTATTATTGACCATTCTATGATAAAGAGTATAATAAAATTGTTACAGGTATAAATATTAATTTGACGATGTGCTAGTTTGCTACTAGTTATCCAGTAGAAGCAACTGTCAAGTCAGATCAATCCTATAAAATTATTAACTTATAGAAAGCATAACTGTGACATTTATATGATTACATATCCTATCAAAGATGACAATAGCTAAACGTTTACTCCTTAGTAAACGTTTAACTAAATGCAACTATAGGACCAAACTATACATACTACTAAGAGTTTTGTAAAATGTATCTATAAGATTACTTGTGCTGGTAAGAGTAATATACTCTATAAACGTTTCAAAAATTGGGTAATAGGATCTAAAGATCTTGTTGATGAAATCGTCTTGTATGACGCTGTTATAAAATCGTTGATCGAACACATAGGTACAACCTTAATAAGAATCTTATACAAAAACTCTAATTTAAAATGTTTATATAATTGCTATAAGACGTATTAGTCTCGTTTTTTTTTCTAATAGCAGTACTTTGCTAATTGGGTAAGGCTCAGTACGATCTAATGCCCGAAAATCGTTCGGACGAATTTTATTACGCAACTTACGACGAAACGCTAACTTGTTATTGACTGAATTAGTATTTGGTATATTTTCATTTCACAGTTATATAATTACTTTAATTGTTAATCAACTGTAGGAACTCTCAACTCTCAACTGACGCATTTTACACATTTTGGGCCTATACAGCGTTATATAATAATAATAATAATAATAAGTGTTAATTAGGACTACTTTATTTGACAGCGATCGATATGTATTATAAAGTTGTCACTTGGTCTAGTATTTGTTCCTTTTTGTACATATATTGTATAAACAAATCTTCGCTTATTTGTCGTCAGTTACACAATTGACTGCATTATATAAAAAAAAAACCTAAAGTAAAGTTCATTCGTTATTTAATTCATGTTGCTTCTCTCCCGAAGCCCTACAGAGGAAGCAGCCATAGGTTGTGAGGGTCATTCCTATTTATATCCAGGAAATTTACTCTCCGTACGACCTTTTATGGCCCAAGAATAGATATTGAATCAACCGTAATAAACCCTTAATGTCCAAAACGGAAGCACGCCATTACTTGGGATATAAGCGTGCTAAAAGTTTAAGGAGACTATAAATCGATTTTATGGCTAAGTGTGTACGGGTATTGGGTTGTAATGGAATATAGAGTGCGCGTTTTGTAGTCCGAATGGCAGACCTATGAATTGGAATAGCCCTAAGTTACCTGACAGGTCCAGTCGCTTGTTACAAATTTTATATTTTCCGTTATTATATACTTTTTATTTTAAACCCATTTGGCATTACGTCCGCTATTTATGAATCATCTATTTGTATTCATGTGCGTAAAATTTCAAATCTCATTTTTTCGTGATGACGGATGCTTTTGACTGTGGTCCCAGATTTAGCAGCCCAGGCTACCTTAATTAAAGCGGCCATGTTGGTCTTCTGCTTTTGCTGATCTTCAAAGCTACCTACTATAATCCGTGCTTGATTGCATAACCCATTTTATTAATAATATTAAGTGTATTTGCTACGTTTTCCTTCTTACGTTCGATAACTGGGAGTTTCTTAGCTATTTTTTTAATAAGTATATAAAGAATATTATACTAGAGAGCGATATGGCCTACATATTATCCTGGAAATCTCGCGGCGAAGTCTCTTGTAAAATATTTTACCAAATAAAATAATTTGAGATGCTTTCAGAGAAATGAGTTTTCGGTAAACGAATGTTAGCCGTGTTTATAAGGCTAACATTCGTTTACCGACTTCGCATTAACATCAAACCCATCTAACATTGAACTGAAGCAGACAAATGAAATTTATTTTTCGTCCAAAACACGACTTCGTTCTGACGGCCAAAGGTAACCGACCGAACGGTTGCTTATGGCAATCCCTTAATACCGCGGTTGCTTCTGAGTTTTAGGGTTCCGTATGAAAAGGTTCTCGTTAACATCGTACAAAATAACTGTCAGTCCTAAAAAAAGGCTTATAAATTATCTTGAATCATAGTCAAAAACGCCACTGATTCGTTAAACTTTTTTAATTCATATACTTTTATAGAGCAGAATGAGCACTGGTAGCTTACTCTCTATCAGTGTATTTTGCAATAACAGAGCTTGCTAGACTTGGGGTCTTAGTAGAAAAAATGAAGGAGTAAAATTTTATATCTACTATATTAATACTTATTATAACTTGGGTACCCCACAGAACGAATGACGTCAGACGTTCCTAGCTATTAGTAAGGGGCGTTTTTTGTACTCAGTGAGAATGCCGAACCTTAACTAATTACGAGTGTCAGCATCCCCTGCTCTTAAAGTTAGCTTTAAGAGCAGGGAAGACCGAGGTGAGTTGTGATATTGTCGATTTTTTGGAATCTATACCTGATAGTGTGCTCTCAAAAGCACGCTACTCTCCTTTGGCATAACTCAACTCGGACTCCCCCACTCTATTTGTATAATCTGATATAGACTTTTAATCCCTCGGAAAAACAGAATCGATTGTCATCTTAAAAACAAGGCAATATCCCAATTCTGTAACATTTGATACTAACGGCTATGGTAATCCCTTAATTTCGTGGCTTGTACGTGGTAGGCCATTCCGTAGGTTTAGGAATTCATTACCTTATGTATATATCTACATCACCCTGAGGATGTTAAATGGCGATGAACGTTTGTATGGTAATTCCATTGGACAGTCGAGTCAGTAAGTTACATATCAAAAAATATATAAAGAGCCGCTATGTTTTCCAGTATGCTGTCTTGTTAACATACGAGTATAAAGTATAATATACGTATCTTAGAACCACAACCCATTATCACAACTGCAACACAAGAAACGGGGCTTGATCGTGTATAAATATGATTTATTTAATTACCTTTCATTGGTAATTCTAGGACATTCGAGGCGGGTGTCAACATCTTCTAGCCGCGCGAGTTTTCCGATTTACCCGTGCTTGGTCTTGATTATTCATTTGAAGTATTTGAACACTAAGGTTTTCATTGTCAGTATACCAACATACTACACTCACGACATCTGGCGATTTAATGGATGATGTTTGATGGCGTTTACATTTAATTATAACTGGATTCCACGAAGATAAAAACGTCTTCCGGGGTGAAATTTCGGAGGTTCCTAAATTCCATTGCTTCACGTACGATTCTACTATAGTAATTACATTCCGTAGAAAGGATCTTGGGATTATGAAGCTCAATCCAGTGGTTTGGGCCTGATTCTAGTAAATGTTCGGCAGTAAACATGTCAGTAATATAATGTTTAAATCAATGTTTAGAAACACAAGTTGAAAATGTCTACCAGTAAAGGCTCTCGCTCACTGGGACGCCATGGCGTTGACGCCATTGAAATCGCCCTTACATTTTGACGTTGCCAAACCAACGTTTCGGAAGCCGGGTCTCCATTTTTTATGCAAATTTTCATTGGCCTAATATTTTCTTCGATTTCCGCGATCATCACTCATTTAAATAAAACATTTGTTAACGAGTCTTTGTTTTAAAAATGATATAATTATTAACGAGGTACTCAGGGAGCTTTTTTGCGGCATTTCTTTCTCTTTCGTAAGCCTTATTTCGTAAAACGCTTGTAGTTTATTTGAAAAAAAATATATATATTGAGAACCTCTGGCATATATGTAACAGTCTTTACACATTAGGCCCATCTAGCATGTAATGTATACACCTGTTTTTTTTCTCAAAGTAGGTAGTTTGCACAAATTGTAACTTTGACAGAGAAAAATATATATTTTCGCAGCTACAAAGCTTCCGAAACGTCGAAAACTCAAATGAGATAATATACGCTATATAATCCGTTTAAATTTTTATCCTTCCTAATTATCTTATAAATAAACGTGAAAGTATTTATGTACGTTTCACTTAATCTCAAAAACTACTGGACGAATTTATATGAAACTTTCCAGTTTTGTACCTTATATATCAGAATAGGACATAGGCTATAATGTTTATCAAATTTCATCCCTCTTAGGGACAAAAAAGGAGATGAAATTTGTACGGACAGTAAATATTTTTTTACGCTAGGAACTTGAAATCTTGGTAATATGCTTCACATTTAAATTAGTAAAATATCGAGTTTTGGGGAAATACATAAGAAACTTTTTATCTCGGAAAAATACCTTTTATCCGCGATAAACGAATCTAAGGCGGACGAAGTCGCGGGCGGCCGCTAGTACCTACATTTCTGAGAAGTTCAAAACGTTCCTTCCAAAAGCCAACTCGCACTTTTCCTGTTTTTATTATTCCACTCATGCCTTCATGTTACGCATAACAAGGACAACATAACGTATGCATGGAAGATACAGTCCTTGGGAGAAATACTTATAAATAACACGGTCTACACGTGCACAGTCGTCTCGTGCCTTGCTCCTCCCTTACTCCAAGTGGACGAGGATGTATCTACAATAAAATATTACAGGACAATAGGGTACTTGTACATTTGTCTATCGTTTATCTTAACACAATATCAAAGTGCCGTAAAACGGTTTCAGAAAGTGAAATTAAAATTAAGAAAGAAAGAAAATAAATTTATTCAGACGCATAGACAAAAAAAAACAACAAACAAAAAAAAATACAACTAAAACTATGCCCTGAAATGGTTCCACCTCAGCATAATGCTGGCTCGGGAGCCTGCGCTGATCTACCGGTGAGACCATATGTATATTAAAATCGGCCAAGAAATACGCATGATATAGGCATTTTGAATTGCTACTAAGTTAGGTATTTGACAGAGGTCCGACATGACCTGTTACGTCATAGTGCACTCTGGCCATATAAACTCCATTAAATTCTGTTTTCCTAGAAAAAGTTAGAATGAAATGTTTGATGGGTTATATTTTGGTTTCTCTTATAATTATTCGAAAAAATACTTTTGTCTACTGTTTGGTACATGAATGAGATTTAATAAAACAAAAATAAAAACTCATGCATTTTTCCTATTACAGGACAATTTTTAAACCCCGACAAAAAAGAGGGGTGTTCTAAGTTTAAGGTGTCTGTGACTCTGTCTATCTGTGTATCTGTCTGTGGCATCGTAGTGCCCATACGGATAGACAGATTTGAGTGCGGTTTTTTTGTGTCATAGATAATTTTATCCCGAGTCTTCTTAGCTTTGACTGATGAAAATCGAAGGACTCGTCTCCAAGATATTCGGCTTTTAGTGGAACAAGTGACCGGATCTCAGCCAATATTGAAGTTCCAAATTTTGTTGTTATGTTAATTTGTGTCGGGGGGTTTTTAAAAATTGTAATTTCCTATAGTTATTGCACAAATCGAACTAGTCCCATGGTAAGCTCAATAAGGCTTATGTTATGCCTAATCCTATAACCATCTCTGGATACCCAGCTCCACTCGTGTACCAAAAATAGTTGAAATCCGTTTAGCTGCTTTGGCGTGATGAAGTCACATCGTTCTGCATATTCAACATCTGAATCATGGGGTGTAGAAAAGGTAAGGAATCTCATATAGAAAAACAGATGAAAAAGTATCCAGTGGAAAGCAGAAAATAATAATTCCATCCGTCCTGTGTAGATATACTTTAAGTGGCTTACAGCTCTGAATGACCTTCGATCTGTAGCATAGGGTGGTCCAAAAAAAATTTATTTCGATTTCTGGTTTGAACACCCATTTCATCTGTTGCTTATGGCTACTGATTTAACATCCCATAATATTGGCTCACTAATCGTAGTAGAAGTTGCATATGTTATATTTATTATATATAAGTATTTATGTATGTTTATTTACGCAATCTTATGTGTGTATGTTTATTGCGTTTACATGTGTCTATATGAGTTTTTTTGTTTTTCTTCATAACTGTTTCTCGCCACCTACTCAACTAAAATTGTCTTTTAAACACTCCGCTACCCAAAGATTGTCTGGAAGAGATCGCTATTTAGCGATAAGACCGCCTGTTGTTTACCTCTGCTAATTCAAATGTTACTGTCATGTTCTGTATTTCTGTGTATCTGAGGAGTGCAATAAAGAGTATTTGTATTTGTAAGTTGGTGATAATAGGTTTTTAAATACAAAAACTGTATGATTTGTTTTCTGTGATGATTTGTTGTCTTTTAGTAATCTTTGCCCTATAGAAATAAAATTAGTGAGGTGTTTTTCAGATAAAATTAACGAAAAGTTGTTAAGTCGGCTGGAAATTGGTCTACCAGCCCTTTGAAAAGTAGTCTTCAAGGCGGGAAAGCCCGGTTTTCTTTCCGCTGGATTTCAGAATCTGGAGTTGTTTTATTATTTGACTTACATTTGACGACCAGACGAGACCTTCGACCTTATTATTAGCAACTAAAAGTAACAAATAATGGGACCAATTCATCTTGACACTGTAAAACGTAGAGTAAGAAATCGATAAAATCGTTATTTCGAAGCCGATGAGCACCGCCTTCCAAAAGAGTTAGGCTAACGAAAATTTGCAAAAATAACGGCATATATACGACCAAAAAATGAAGGGGTATCACGACCAATAAGTGACGAAAAAAAAATTGACCCATAGATTTTGTATGGAAGAAAAAATATTTTTTATGAAATCTTTGCGGCACACTCTCATTTTATTGTTTATATATATGCCATTATTTGTGCAAATTTTGGTTAGCCTAGCTCTTTTGGAAGGCGGTGCTCATCGGCTTCGAAATAACGATTTTATCGATTTCTTACTCTACGTTTTACAGTGTCAAGATGAATTGGTCCCATTATTTGTTACTTTTAGTTGCTAATAATAAGGTCGAAGGTCTCGTCTGGTCGTCAAATGTAAGTCAAATAATAAAACAGTATATTATAGTAAGTAAATAATACAATATTATTGAGAAACTAGATACACAATCTTTATTTTTATAGACCTCTCTGTAGAAATACATAATTAATTACATATAAATATATTCTAATTTTCGAATGCAAGAAAGTGTTAAAAAGAAACTGAACTATCATATAAATTATATTTCGAAAGTTAGTTTGGCTATGCCAGGGACTAGATACAAAACAAAAACCATGAAAAATCGTACATTTACGCTTGGAGCCCCTTAAGTAGCGCTAGAAAAACGAAGACTTGAGCAGTATTTCGATCAATGTGTTTTGTAATTGGTTGTTAACTTCATGATATCTTATTGAAATAAAAAAAAATTAACGGATTATATCGCGTATATTATCTCATTTGAGTTCCCGGTGTTTCGGAAGCTTTTCAGCTTTCCATGGCCACGGATGGACGGGGAAACTCAAATCCGTACTAATATCGTAAATGCGAAAGTGTGTCTGTCTGTCTGTCTGTGTGTGAGTAGCCCCTCTGATTGGCAAGATAGTATGAAGTTACCAACCAAATACAAAGCATAATTGATTGAAATACTGCTCAATTCTTCGTTCTGCTTCTGATTTATTTATTTATTTAATGTTTATTGCACAAAAGAAAAACTTATCGTACAAAAAGCGGACTTCATTCCATAGGACATTCTCTACCAGTAAATATTTAAAAAAAAAGTGCTCGCTGGTGGAAAGGTTTGACACGTTGAACGCGTAATCCATTACTACCAGGTTCGATTCCTGGTGTGACCACATGCGAGATCAATCGTGATTATCTATGCACTTTGATCTTTTTAACTATAATATCACAATACTTAATAATGCGGTGTCGATTTTCACACAGAATTTTGTGTCTCATATAATACCAATAGTCTGTAATTTATTTATTATCAGCTCTTTACGAACTAATTGCTACTGCACTTTGTTTCTTTGTTCAATTATTTTATAACTTAATACAATGTTTAGTTTTAAAGCACCATCTAGTTTTTGCCAGAATATCTCCTTGCGATCGGAGCATGATCCAAAGTATGGCAATAGACAGTCCTCTTGTTTTAATGATCCTTGATAAAGCCAGTAACAGATGCCCACAGATATACAGTTAGAGGAGCAAGAATATCGGTATATTATCCATCTTTCTATCTATCAGCCACGGACGTCGACTGCTGAGCTGAACATAGGCTTCCCCTATAGTTCGCCACAGGGTGCGATCCTGCGCAGACCACGTCCACCAACTCCCCGCGACCCTTACGAGGTCATCCGTCCACCTAGTCGGGGGCCGTCCTATGCTGCGCTTTCCTATGCGTGGTCGCCACTCCAGGACTTTACTGCCCCAACGACATTCCGTTCTCCGGGCTACATGGCCCGCCCATTGCCACTTTTTTGTTCATGACGTAGGAGGCAAACGAGCAGACGGGTCGTCTGATGGTAAGCGATCACCGTCGCCTATAGACACTTGCATCACCAGAGGAGTCACAAGTGCGTTGCCGGCCTTTCAGGTGGGAGTACTCTCTTTTCTTGAAGGCTTGAAGGTAGCATTCGGTCCGGAGATACTGCAGGCGGCAATTTATTCCACATTTATTCAACTTACAATCCTGTGAGATATGTCGGTTACTTTGGTTTTTCAGCGGATATCCTCATTTCTGATTCTATTACGAAAGAACCCCGAAGTGTAAGTATGGTTAGGGCCATTTGACCCAATTCTCTTAATTGTGACGATTCGAAATCAAAAAGTCATCAGTTCCGAGCCTTATCAGAGATACGGTTTATCTGTTTGATTGTATTGCCCTCTTCACCCTTATCTAATAACAATATAATCCCCAACCAAATACGGGCGTATTGCACAAATCTCCATTTGCTTATATCTTATATGTCATGCTGAGTTTATGAGTGGGCAGTACGTTTGACGTAACTCGATTATTGATAATAAACTACTTACCAGGTGGTATTCTAGGCGTATATAAAGTGTGTTTCGTGAAGAATCCGCAAGATTTAAACCACACATTCCTGAGGTCATTTGCAGTAAAGATGCAATATGAACACTTAAAATCAACAAAAAAAAGGTTTTCTCTTACAAATCATTATTTGCTGAATTTGTACATAAAACTTTTATAAGTTTCGCAACTCTTTTAATAAAGTGGTTACGATTATTTTTTCAAAAATAGCAAGACTTTAGTGTGTGGTAGCTGTCACTTTGATGCCTGTCAATAGCGAAACTACACTTGGAAATATACGTGGCAATAACATAATTATATTACACATACAAACAAACATGCAAGAAATCTAAAAAAATTTTTTGACTTGAATGACCTCCAAATTTCCAAATAGTCCGTAGCAATATTTTTTTAAGTATCTGCAATGTAAAACAGTGTCGTGGCGTCCATATAAGTTGGTTCCCACCGGGTTGCCCAAGGAAAGGCTTATAACCACCTTTTTCTTTATGTATGAGTAAATGAATACGCTTCTGCTTCCCATGTAATGTTCCTGACACCCAGTGGCGTGTATTCCATATAGGCAAATAGGCACTGCCTACCCTAGCAAAAATGACTCCAACACATATATTTCTCTTCTCTATACTAATACTATAATATTTCTTAAAACAAAATCTACTTCCCACCTTCCATTACGGAACGCGCTGCGATTTAAATTTGCGCGCGAACCCAGACTAAGCGAGCTTGCCCGCAAGTCAGGCAAGACAGTCCAGAGCAAATATGTATTTTCCTCTGTCAAAGTTACAATTTGTGCAAACTACCCATGATTGCATCCCGTTGATGACTACGCGTTGCGTTCTGTCTGAAAGATATGATGAGACGAGGTCAAGTGCACCGTTCTTTATTCCGTAGTGTTCCAACTTACGCATTAAATTATTATGATCAACGCAATCAAATGCCTTTGATAGTTTGTCGTTTAGTATATTTTTTAGCATACATTAAAAAATATTAAAATAAAGTAAAATCGTGATATTAAAAATTTAATTGCTAATTTGAAACGTATCCGGGACGTTTATAAATAATTGACAATGAAAACGATGAGAGCGATCATGAAAATTCCATTTTTCGTTTCGATTCATTTTTCGTTTTTGTTGTCGCTAAGTTATTCCATTTTATAATACCCCGTCTACAGGTAATTGGTAACAAAAATATAAATATTTTATTTAAAAAATCAATCGAATAAAATTTGCTTGATACAAATAAATTGTAAAAATTAAGTGACTTTTTATTTGACATAGAAAACTGTTAGTATAATTTTTGGCATTAGTAAATAATATTTAACATAATTGTATCAAAATTCGAGGTGCAGTTTAGCAGATTTTATATTAGCCTTGTTGGCATCACTGTCAAAAGTATTGCGACCAATCCGCTGCATTGGTTTCATGCGGCGAATTAAAAGAGGTCCCCCTTTTACTGTAATTTGTACGCGTAATGTGGGGCTTCCTGATTTGTCAAGGTTTTTTTATTTACAAAATTTTGTTTTGATTTTGCTATTGGTGCCATCATACTGGACTCTTTGTTGCGACAGTTGCAACCGACCTGTGATAAAATTTTAATTTCTTGTATTACTTAGTTTACTTTTGCCGTGAAATAATGTTTACTGTAGTAGCTAACGCTTAAATATGTGTTTTAGTTGTGATCGGTGTTTTGATTTAGTATGTTTGTGGAAGTTACCTTTCGTCGAATTAAGCAAGTTAGCGTTCGGTGATAAAGTGAAGGTAGTTAATAAAGGTAGGTAGGTATGTTGCAATGAACTCAAACTCAGACTCAGATTCGTCAATTTTACGTCAAGTACCTATAACGAAAGTTTTAGCTGGTTGACTGGTTGTTACACACTTTGATGTCCGTGCATTTTATTCGGGAAGTCTCCAAATGTTCGGAATGACACAGACAGGCTATGTCGAATTCTGCCTACCCTAACTAAAATCCCTATGCACGCCACTGCTGACACCACACCTCTGATGTACAGACATTTAATTTTTACAACTTCTTTATAGAAAGAAAGAAAGAAAACATATTTATTCAACGCCAGCAACAAGAAATACAAATAACAAATAAAAACAATTGACGACGCTGAAAGGGGTCACCACTCAGCTTTATGCCACGGCAAGCCGTGACGCTGATTTTCGGTGGTGCCCTGTAACTTAAAACTAATTTATACTTAGACCTATCATAGATTTGAACATAAGGTAGGTTTTTAATCTGTGGCTGTGAAAACATATATTTTTATCAGTACCTATGTTATCATATATCGTGAGTCGCGCTAGTTAATGTATATTTGAACATAAAAAACTTGTGAATGGTACTTAATACATATAAAAATGAACAGTAAAGATTTCCCCGGCTCGTTAAAATTCCCATTTTAATATTTACAACCAAATTCCGAGGTCTTATCATGCAAATCAACGGTGTCGGTATTTTAAAAAGAAATTTATTCAGTCTCCTTAAACTTTGATAAATATTTTCGGAGTTCTTCGATAAAGTCCTCTTATTGTATTTCCTTGAATATACTGAGACCTTTATTCTCATAATTTAGCAATATAATTTTTATTCGTTATTTAAAATACAGAAATTTCAGGTACTTGGAATGGCATATGTTTAACGGATCACAAAATATAGTAAAATGTAACGCCAAAAAAACGATTTTTACTGCCGAAAATAGTAAACGATCACCAAAATTAAATCACCATTTTCTTGTGAAATTATAGCCAAAAATATAACAAATTACTATCTAATTAAAGACGATGTCTCCAAACATATCATTGGTGACCCAAAAATAGGTAATGAGCGCCAAAATGTTCCTTTTTTCCAAAATTATAACCCAAATTATGACATCTTGCTATCGTATTAAAACACGTGACTCCAAACTAATCATTGTAAACCCAAAAATAGTATATGACCACCAGTATTTTAACCGAATTTTAATCTAAAATTCAAGCAAATATTTCACATCTCATTATCCTAATAAAGATAATTATGCTATGTAAATCATATTTATATATTTTAAACTGATATTTATATTCATTGTAATAAAACAATTTAACGGATTATATCGCGTATATTATCTCATTTTAGTTCCCGACGTTTCGGAAGCTTTCCAGCTTTCCATGGTCACGGGTGGACTGAGAAAATATGTATTTTCCTCTGTCAAAGTTACAATTTGTGCAAACTACCCATGATTGCATCCCGTTGATGACTACGCGTTGCGTTCTGTCTGAAAGATATGATGAGACGAGGTCAAGTGCACCGTTCTTTATTCCGTAGTGTTCCAACTTACGCATTAAATTATTATGATCAACGCAATCAAATGCCTTTGATAGGTCACAAAAAATCCCAATAGCATCTTGAGCGTTTTCCCAGGCATGAATGGCTGCGGAACCCCCCTGAGCATCGTGCGACATGGCCGGGTTTTCCTAAATTCAAATATCTTTACCTTAATGTGTTATATATACCTAATAAATTAGTCATATTTTTCTAGTACGCCTGTAGGCACTAGAGTACCCAAACAAAGATAATACCCAACGGGCTTGGTTACTTAAGTATCCACAATGTATTCAAATAGCTTACTCACTTTCAGAATCTGTAATTCCAAGCGGGTACAAATATAATGATCACCAAAAAATACTTCGATACCCTAAGCTCATGCTCCTGAACGGGTGCCGTTTGTGGGGTCCGGTCTGTTCATGCTAGCAAGGGCCAAATTAATTGTATACCTAGTAACTGCCTACCAGTGTTTAATGAACTGATGACGTGAGAGACTTCATCCTGTACTCGATTGAAGTTATTCTTTTTTTATTTGATTTAGAGACTGTATACATCTCTAAGAGTTTTGTTTTATTTATAGAGGTATATCCTTAAACATTTCTGAGGATTTTAATTAACTAATTTTATCTTTTTGCATGTTATGACGCCTAGAGACCATATACATCTCTAAGAAATTTAGATTTAATAATAATTATGTTTAATGTATTATTCACTTTGACCCCTAAGAGACCTTAAACATCTCAGTAGAATTCAGTCAAATTATTATATTTAATTTTATCGCATGTCGTGACGTCTAGCGACCTTATACATCTCTAAAAAAAAAAAAAAAAAAGATTATATTTTATATTAACATTGATCTGGAGAATTTGTACATCTCCTCTGCGTGTATCAATTATAAATTAGTTATAACACAATTGTAAAAGTTTTAAGTATAAATAAGACAATATTGTAATAGTTAATTGGTACACGCATATTAATTGTTTTATATACTCTGACATTTAGAATTTTATTCTAGACACATTCTAGATTTACTAATTATTTTAATTTTTAAAATGATGATTTTATCAATAATAAGTAAGTATTATACTTAAGTTAAATGATCTGATTAGGTTTTTCTGGGTTTCCCTAATCCTTGCAACAAATGTTGGATCATATTGTATGTTTCCCAGCAAAGACTTCTCTCATTGTAACTGACAATTCGAAAGTGCTTGTATCTAAGCCTACTTGAATTAAGGATATTTTGATTTGATTTAAATAAATAAATAAATAAATAAATAAATAAATATTACGGGACAATTTTACACAAATCGAACTAGCCCCATGGTAAGCTCAATAAGGCTTGTGTTATGGGTACTAGACGACGATATATTTAATAGATATATTACTTATATACATAGAAAACATCCAAGACTCAGGAACAAATATTTATTGCTCATCACACAAATATTTGCCCTTACCAGGATTTGAACCCAGGACCTCAGCTTCGCAGGCAACGTTACTCCCACTGAGCCAAACCGGTCGTCTGATGGTTGGTTGATTGATTCATACTATATGAATAAGTGCACTAGCAAAAGAGCGTATCTTCAAGGCACTTACGCCCTTTTGCTGAAAAGCGCAATTTTTCGGTAATAACTCAAAAACAGTATATCTGATAATATTAAAAATAATTATTAAGAGATCTTTGTAATTTTTTCATATTCTATGGACATTTCATTGATGCTACTTTTCGAGCGATTATTTGCGAAAATGTTCACTTAATCACTTTATACTCCATATCAATATATCTTTCAGTTTTTGAGTAGAGTGCCTGTGATATACGGACAGACTGACGGACAGACATGACTAAAATATAAGGGTTCCGTTTTTGAGTTTTTGGCTATGGAATCCTAAAAAAATATCCAATCAGATAAAAGGTTGAAATTTTAATGATAACTTTTGCGGGCTGAAGTCTTTCGAAGGTACCCCGCCGTTTCGCGTTATTTATCACAAAGGTTTGGGCGACATTGCCTCGCCGTGCATTTACACGACGCGATAACGTACCGTGCCGTACGATGCCGCACCGTACCATGCTAAATTTATATAATGCACTGATGGATGGATCAGGTTTCGGGCTACATTTACATTTCGTATATACAGATATTTTTACTTTTTTATTTTTTGGGAAAATGGAAATGAAAAATTTATTCATAACATCGTCACAAGTCGGTTTCCTAATATAGTTATCGTCGTGGTGTACATACATAACAAATTTTTCAACATTATCGAAGGTATTCAACAGTATAAAAATTAAATATCGTTTCATCATTTTACTTTTATTTTATTCATTGAAGAGTTCCCGGTAAGCTCGGCTTTTTTACGACTTGCTAGTTTGCTCTGAAACTTTGTACTTAGAATAAGTTAAGGTAGGAATATGTAGGCCTGTAATTAGTTTATGTATTCTGATACAATAGTAAAAAAAATACAGCGAATTTAAGTTTTTCATACAAAACTAGTTTTTCCTGTTTTTCCTTTGTTTTATAAACTGGAACCATATAAACTAATTACAGGCCTAGATATACCTTATGTCATTGCATGTGCAAAGTTTCGTTACAATCCAACACGTAGTTTTAAAATGAGGGAAGATGAAATTCGGCCGAGCTTTCCGGGGAATCTTAATAATTTCAAGTAAGTCATAAAATTGTGCCTCTAGCAGCCATTTATTTAGTCTATTTTTAAATGTTTGTGAGCTAGGTGCATCCCTAATACTGTCCGGTAACTGCAGGCCTATGATGGTCATTTATTTCGCAATAAATGATATGATAACGCGCCCGTCGCTCTCGCACTCATATACGTGTCAGAAGGTGACGGCATTTATGTCACTTATTTATCGCGTGACATACGCAACCATCATAGGCCCGCTGGTTGTAAATTAAAGGGCCGAGAACGTAAGCTAACTGTGGGTCACAGGGGCGAAACGGCCCGCGTTCTTGTTGCTACGCAGACAATATTTGCTTGTGCAGACGCAAACTCTCCACTGTGCGCATGCGTGAATATTGTGACGTATTGGATCAGTAAACATTATAATGGCAACATTATGTTGTACTGCCTAAAGTATTGGCGAGCAGAGACTTCATCAAGAACACCTTTTTGATCATTTCAGATTGCTTTCTGATCAGAAAAAGGTTTGCCACAAACGTAGTACATTTAATAGCTTTTTTTTTGTTTCTGTATATTTTCACCTCACTAGTCGCCTGAAATTTTTAACCTAGAGTGTATTTTTGCAATTCAATTTCCTTTAATGTAGGTACAGTTACCACCATACATTTCTTAGCAGCCAAAATAGCCAAATATATGAAACAGATCTTTATTGCATAGCAGTAAGCTTGTGTTACGATTTATTTGACCACTTGACTGCTACTAACGCTAACTATATGATGCTGACTGTACTTTATGTCTTTGTAACACTTACCCCGTCTGGACTTTGCTTCTTGACTTCACAAAACTCGTTGAGGACATCTTGGAGCTTTTTTGTGGAATCTGAAACCAAACATTCAATTAAAAAGAAGCTATAAAAATATCACATACTCCAGCCATTTTACGATTTTGCAAAATATTTATTCATAATCATAATAGCCTGATTTTTTATACTCCAATTTTATTTTCACCTTCGTCGGCAGAGGGGACAAAAAAATCATAACCCTCGTTTTAGGGTTCCGTAGCCAAAATGGCAAAAACAGAACCCTTATAGTTTCGTCATGTCCGTCCGTCCGTCCATCCGTATGTCACAAGCATTTTACTCAAAAACTACGAAACGTATACTGAAACTTTTTTCTTTATCGTAGTCGAGTAAAAAGTTATAAACATCTCAAATTCCCAGCTACACGTTTACCAAAAACATGTAAGTATATTTTTTGTTAATGGGGGCTTACGAACAGACGGGTCGCCTGATGGTAAGCGATCACCGTCGCCCATAGACACTTGCATCACCGGAGGAGTCACAAGTGCGTTGCCGGCCTTTCAGGTGGGAGGACGCTCTTTTTTTGAAGGCTTGAAGGTCACATCGGTCATCGGACAGTTTCAAATAGATGGAAAAATAAATGATTTTTCATTCAGTGACCTACAAAATAGACCGGTATCAGTAATTTTTTTTTATATTTTCAACTAGAAGGTTCCCAACATTTCATTCGCGGAGGAGAAAAAGTCAAAACCGTAATAAGTACGATCTACGATACTTAGCTACCCGTGTACCAAACATAGTTGAAATCAGTTTAGCCGATTTCTTGTGATGCACAACGATACATACAAACACACAAAAAAAAGTATTACCTCCAAGTAGTTCATAACAATCATTTTTTTTATATTTTCAAAGCACAGACATTTCATTTTCACAACTTTATAGTAGTATCGATGACAATACCTTACTCTAATTCTAGGTGAAGTATTGGTACGTTATTCCGCCTTTCCCTACAGATAGGTACCAGGGTCATAATAAATTTTAGTATGAGTTAGCGTTATGCGTCTTTCCTGTGGACACCCGAAAGTTAAGGGCTTTAGATACTAATTTTTCTTAGTGCCCTATTAGGCCTTGTACAAATTGATTAATACTCTAGATCCACAGACCAGTTAACCCCTAGACCCCGCATACAAAGGCGCCCCCGTAAGCCAAGCTTAAGCTTAAAAAACACTAAGCAGCCGCCACGCCCCCAAACATTCTCTTAGTATCGGGTCACTTCACAGTCGGCGTGACTTGCTCGCTCGCCTTACCTAGCCAATCACGGTGCACTTGCTGCCCCCCACGCCCCGCCATTTTAGCGAGATGAGATACTAAATAAAATTGTGTGAAGCGGGGTCTATAGGGTTAAGTGGTCTGTGTCTATCTAAGCGATAAAAATATCAGTTATATGTACCCAAGCCTTAACTATTGCGCGTTGTCCACAGGAAAGACGGCTAAATTCTAGAACCAGTATGACCCACCAATGCTATGCTATATTTAAGTATTTATACCAAACCCTCGCTAATTATAGAACAGACACGAACCCAATCCGCTAAAAGCCTCCGCAAATTATAATTGAGTTGAGCGAATATCATGAACTTTTAAGCCTGTTGACCTTTGGCTTTTATGCTATGACGAGCTTTTGCACACGACTTCGTCCGCTAATACACATAAACACAATAGGCTTGTGTCCTAAAAAAATATGATTAGTCCGTCCAGATAGATTATAAGAAAATATTGGACACGTATTTTTTTCTTTTGTCCATTGACAGGATACACTAGTGGCCGTTCCTCCATACAAACGTATTCCCCCGTTTCCTCCCTGGATAATTGTCTTAGAACAATTTTTTTTAATAAATATAATCTATACTTACCTGTGCCATGTCCCTATGTTTTATTTTTCTTAATAATTTGTTTATTTTAAGAATTAGAGGCCCTCTAAAACCGCAAAAAATGCCACCATCCGGCGCCATAAGCAAACGTTCAGTAAACAAATTTAACGAATATAAAAGAAAAACAGAAAACATGGAATCATAGCCGTAGCCCTCGTTATAATATATGTGAAAGAAAAGCTAAAATTAGTCCAGTTTTGGAAGAGGAAACAGGGGACTACGAAACCCTGTTTTCGCCAATTTTTGTAGGTCAGATCGTTCCGAGCTGCAGTTGTCCCTTTTACACTGTAATAAGGGGGATTTGAGGCGATGCGATAGCAATAGTTTTAAAAAATACCTAATTTCCACAAGGACCATTATTAGTATATCCACTTAAACAAAAAATGATGAACATATAGCCTGTTGAAGTTTCCCGTGACGTCACGCCGTGCGACAGTTTTTCGCACGGCGCGAAGTCATGCGCCCCCACTCCCAAACTTTAACGCGCTTCATTTTTGTCTTTTTTTAGTTGGTTTATATTATATTGGTTAAAATTCTCGCTTCCTATCACCTTTAAAATTGACCCGCTTTCTACAATGTCCGCTTATTATAATATCTAAATCAAGTCTCCCCTCAATAGAACTGAACCAAATCAAAAAAAATAGGACACACTCACTATTTATTGAACATATACATACGAAAAAAGATCCCACCGAGTTGAGAAACAGTTTCTTTAAAAATCATACATCATAGGAAACTGACGATGTGGGAAGAAGGCTATTTTGAGAAGCAGACAATTTAGGACTCAGATTGAATAAGGGCCACTTGCGCAGTCCAGAGTTAACGAATTAAACTCCGAGTTAGATTCATATTCATACCGGAACTGTCAGATTAACTCTAGGTTAAGTTTTAACTCTATGTTAAAATTTTGATGCAAGCCTGCCAAAGAAGTAGAAATAGGTTTATAAAGTGTTAAGTAGGAAGAGGACTATTTTGGGAAACCGATATTTTGGGAAACAGATAGAACGAGCTTGAGCCTTAGAACCTTCTTGGAATAAGGATAATGACTAAATTGTAATAATTAGTCCGTCATATAGACTAATAAAAAATATTAAAATAAAGGCGATACATTAAGTCAATATGTCGCGTGACGTCACTCCTAAGTACAAATTTTACTTAGGAGTGACGTCACAAGCCCCCACTCCTTAACTTATGCGATTATCGATATTAATGCGATTTATCTCAGTATTTTTTTATTGTTTCGAAAATGGCCTTTACATAATACGGTACGTGCACGATTTTTTTTTTCGTTTTTCTTAAAAAATATATCAAAATACAGTAAAAACGATTTCAAAAAGTGGAATTAAAATTAAAATCGGCCAAGAAATACACAGGATATAGGCATTTTAAACTACTAATTAGACAGCGATTTGACACAGAGGTCCAACATATAGGTATACTGTTACGTCATAGTGAATTCCGGCCATATAAACTCCATACTTATTATATTCTGTTTTGCTAGAAGGAGATACAATGAAAAGGTTTAATCTTGGTTATATTTATATTTATTCGAAACATTATTTTCGTCTACAGTTTGATAGTTGAATAAGCTTTTAATAAGGGAAAAATTAAAAATTCATGTATTCCCTATTGTCAATCAAATTAGTCACTCTGACGTTTATTATGAAAAGGTTCTACAAGGTCCTAGCATTCCGTTTAGTTGACTGTTCATCTGATACGGACTACTTATCCGTATTTATAGTTGAGCAAAAGGGAAAAAAGGGCACGGCCGTAACATCCTTTTCTCGAAGCCATTCAGGCCATTTGCAAACCCCCTCTAACTTCGTTGTGGAAAAAAAAAATCATTTGAATGTATTGAGTCGGAAAATATTTAATCTTTTTGTATTTATCATATATTTTTGGTACATGAGTAAATGGGCATCCATATATGCTTATATGATACTTTTTACCCGACTAATCTGAAGAAAAAAGAGTGTTATTATTATTTTTCCGCTGTCCAAGTTGCGGGCGCCTTCTAGTTTATATATTCGTGCTAAATATAGAACAGGATCGAACCCAATTTGCTAATAACTGAGCTAATATTATCAAGTCATTTGGCCTTTGTTCTACTTCTTTTGCGGTGGAGAATGTCACTACGCCTATTTAATTGTTCAGCGTAGTCGGGTAAAAGCATCCGTGAATATGAATACCCAGCTATCCGTGTACCAAAAATAGTTGAAATCTGTTTAGCCGGTTTGGCGCGATGAAACCACAACGACACATACAAACTTACAAAAAAAAATCGATTCAGAGGTCTCAAAATAGTCCGCAACAATATATTTTTTTAAATATCTTCAATGTATAGACATTTCATTTTTACATCTTTATAATAATATTTTCTTCTGTTTCCGCGATTATTACTCATTGAAATAAAACAATTTAACGGATTATATCGCGTATATTATGGTGGTCAGTCCACCCGTGACCATGGAAAGCTGAAAAGCTTCCGAAACTTCGGGAACTAAAATAATATAATCCGCGATATAATCCGTTAAATTGTTTTATTTCAACTTTATAATAGAATAGAAGATTGTATGTATATGTGTGAAAATGTTTAGATATTTAACAAAATGTTAACTAGTGCACGGATTCAGATAGATTTAAACATAAAATAATTACTTCTGGCACGTGTGTAACTGTCTCTACAGATTAGGCCCCGCTGGCATGTACTGCATGCACCTTTATTTGTTTTTTCCAAGTAGGTGGTTTGCCCAAATTGTAACTTTGACACAGAACAATATATATCTTTTCTCAGTCATCCCGTGACCATGGAAAGCTGAGAAGCTTCCGAAACTTCGGGAACTCAAATGAGATAATATACGTGATATAATCCGTAAAAAAAATTTATTTAAATAAAATACTTAATTTCCGGTCACAGACGAAGCCGTGGTTAAAAGTCAGCTAAAAACTCAGTTCGATGAGTTTCTTGTGTAAAAAACTAAAACGTAAAGCTTTAGAAGTATATACAGTCACAGTCGAATACTTAGATATAAAAGGCTATTAAAAACAGAAGCGCCGTTAGGACATTTGATACGACACTAAGGCAAGCTAAGGATTTTATCATTGCACAATGACGTATCTGCCTACGTCTCTCATACTAACATAAGACTGTTGTAGCAAGAAAGGGGGAGACGCTTTGCATGGCATCTCAGCGGAACAAAGACGGATCTCCCTACTTATTTCATAGTCACGTAAGTCTTTGTGTTACTGAATAAGGGGATAATGGAGAAACTTGACGTAATACTGCTTTTTCCTAGACTAAATGCCTTCATGGAAAGTTTCAGGAAACCTGAAGACGATTTGCTTTAACAAGGTGGGTAGTTGGATGATTGAATTCAACTTTTAATAAAATGGTCGACACGTTTATGGACTGCTTAAGGGCCTGCATCGTCAAGGAAAAACCACACCCCAAACGCCGAGCCGGCCAATGAGCGTTATTTGAAATAAAGGACGCATTTATTGCTGGCGCGCATCAAAGATAGAGAGAGCTAATACACTTCATGCTTTGGGTTTTTTGGCGTAAGCGCCAGATGCAAAACTACAGTGAAATCGAAGCTATTATCATGTTTTGTTAACATTTAACACGTTCACTGCGGCTCAAAATGTTGCTTACTTTCAACTAGTGCCGTAAGATGCCTTTACGCCTTCACTGTAACATTTTACAGGTGCGGTTTGGGGGCCTTAAGACCATTTAAGGAACCGGATACTTTAAATGCATTTTTTTCTGCGAAATTCACAAATTTTATATGGAACTTATATAAAACTATTGCTTAAGAACCATTCTGTCTTGTTTTTGCTTCGCCCACAGTTCTGATGTCAGAATATGACAAAATGACAGAAAATAATTAGGAGGCATTTAGACCTCATAAAGCACTGAATTCAAGGTACACTTGTAGCTGCTGCTAGTGATGTTCCTAATGTTATCGATAAATCAAAAAACTTTTATTATAATCTAGAACCAAATTACACCATGATCGTTATAGAAACACCTTCTATTTACCCACCCATGATTTTCAAGACAATCGATACTTATTGTTAACAGCAGTCACGGGCCGAAGGCCAAGGACGATTAACCGAAGGCATTTGGGTATTAACTATTTTTCATTACTGATCAACTGAAACACTAAACACAATGGACACTTATTAGTATGTACAAGTAAAAAAAAATAGTAAAGCATCTCTTGTATATCGTAGTATCGTATCCGTATAGAAAATTTGATGTTTCATATTACAAAAATAACATAAGTTCTATATCAATTCTGTAAATTAATGCAAGAGGTACTTTACTTAAGTTTTTTACCTATACATACTTTGACTCAGTGGCAAATGCAATACATTACGTACGTTGCTCATCGACGCGTGCACATCACTGAGTAATAGTTTAACTATCATAGTCACAATCAGGTGCGGGAAGGGGTGGATAGGCCCGTACCACCTATATGAGGTCTTTAGACCCCCTGTCCGCACTGAACGCTCACTTTACACTTTCAGTGCGATGAGAGGCCGAAAGACCTCTTACGTGTTTTAAGGTTTTTAAAAATTCTACATTTAGATACAAATCGAACCATATAGTGGTCTCGTTAATACCTATAATATTCTACAAGTTACGAGCTCCGCACCAGAGTGAAACCACAATATTTTCACCCGCACTGGCCGGGAGTTCTGGTAGGAGGTTTAGACCCCTTATCGCAGCGAATGTGTGTTAGTGACGTAAAAGATAAAGGGAAGAATGTCATTTTTACATAATTTAGCCGTTTATTTTTGACGACACGTTTGGCTCAGTGGGTTGTACAACGGCCTATGAAGCTGGCGGTCACGGGTTCGAATCCCGGCCAGGGCAAGTGTTTGTGTGATGAGCACGAATGTTTGTTCCTGGGTCTTGGATGTTTTCTATGTATTGAAGTATTATAATTTATCTATATATTATGTATATCGTCGCTTAGTACCCATATTACAAGCTTTGCTTAGTTTGGGACTAGGTCGATTTGTGTAAGATTGTCTCTGATATTTATTGATTTATTAATCTGTCGTTAAGTACGTACAAATTAACAGTTGCTCTGTTTGGGACTGGGACTCGATTGATTTGTGAAGAATAGTTTTAGATATTTAGAAATATAATACTCCGTCTTGGTTATTAGGAAAACTAAGGAGAACTTACACGAGGCTAGTTCCTGAAGTTGCTGAAACTCTGCAGGCGATAGCTTGTCCCACTGAAACCCGGGCGCCACCGGCGTGTTCGGCATTGTCTGGAACAATATACACAATGAAAGTTTAATAATCAACATTAATGATCCTGCACTAACTACTTAGTTTCTGTTTGGCCCTAATGGCATTAAGTCCGCCATTTTGTAACAGTCTTTATTGTGCAATAAAGTTTAAATAAATATATAATTAGATATTCTTCGAAACCAAGTAGTAAATACATTATATATTTGTAATCTTCTCATAGAGCCCTTTCAGTTGATACCCCACACGGTATATACACCGTGTTTAATTTGATTTCCTTTAATTTTAACAAGTAGTTCCCACAAACTAATTGTGCCTTATTTTTGCTTTCGAATTTTAATAATTTTTCTACTAAAATCACGAGCTAACTCTAGTAACATTGAAAAAGCTCGTTATTCTAAGTACAATAAACATAAAGTTAAAAAAATATCTAGTGCGAAAAGTAATGAAAACTATAATATCACTTCTATGAAACGGTCATGAAATGAAGTAACTTTTCCTTTTTGCGCCATCGCTGTTTTGTTCGCACTTTAATAGAAAATGAAAGAAAAACCAAGTTTCATCTGCACTCTCTTTTATATTAGGTATCTGTTGCTTTTTTCTATACGTATAAAACAGTTTAATTTAATAAATTATGCTAGTAATGAGAGACCTATGAAACCAGCTGTACTTGTAGAAACATATAATACCGCATTAATGGGGCACAACTTAAACGTAATGGCTCCAAAATTAAACAACAAATTACCTACAACATTAAAAATGCTGACATTAATAAATTCAAACGATTACTATCAAAAATACTTGTACAGAAATGCTATTATAATATTAATGAGTATATCAATGAAGCCGACTTTGAAATTGCTTAATGAAAATGACCTATGTAATAAATGTATTGACATTGACGCACTTATTAACTTAATATTCAATTCATGTAACTTAGGATTAATACACGGAATAATAAAAACAACTGTTTGTTCTGTTCTGTGGATTAATATAATTATTATTGTCTACTACTACACCCTTCGGCCAGAAGTCTGCACTTGCGATGGTGTCCTGCAGCGGCCGCGGCATGCGCACCTCAAACGAGCTGAAGTGCACGTAGTGGCATGACTGCAGCTGGTGCACCCTCAGCGAGAAGCTAATACCAATACCATTTATTACTGTCATCCACGCGCAGCGGCGGAAAACTCTGCTATCAATATTAATATAACAAATGCGAAAGTAACTTTGTTTGTGTGTCTGTTACCTTTTCACATGTAAGCCGCTGAACCGATGTAGATAAAAAATTATATAGAGGTAGTTTGAAACTCTAGAAACAACATAGAATACTTTTTATCCCGGAAATAATCCCTTAAAGGGGAAAAAGGGGGGTGGAAGCCTGTATGGGGAATTTATAATTATAGTCAGTTTTCGAATACTCAGTTTTTGATAACGCAGGCTATGCTGGGCATAAAAACATATGATATTAAGCATATAGGGTGCAATCCATCAATCTGCCGGACGTCTGAATGGCGCTTTATCTTGGAGCCATAAAGCAGCGCCGTGTATCGACCCCCGGCATATCTTTAAAAATAAATCACAGCAGTGGATGTGGATGTAATATATAATTCTTCAAAAATTTAGTTATAAACATTATTTTGTTTAAAATAAATACCTGTTTTGTTATTCTCAATGAGGAGGGTAATCCTATTTTTAATATATTTTTTTCATCATGGTTCGACAGGATTCTAGGCTCTCAATAACTGATTTTATTTCGAAAGTGCCAAATTAGGTGCGCCAGGTGAGATATATACCTACACGTATGTAACAAAAATTTAACATCGACTTGGTCTAAAAAGGCAAAGTTAAAATGCCCCCCCCCCCCCCCCCCCAAGCCCTAATGTAGCTTACTTTAAAAAAAACGTTCAAAATATACAATACCATCCATGGATACAATGTAGAAAATACAAATTAAATAATATTGGGGCTCAACCTGCGGCCCTGAGAGATACAACCTACTTAAACAGAAAAAGCCATTCAAAATATACAACGCCAGTATCAAATGGATGGAATGTAGATGACTTGACGACACGTTTGGCTCAGTGGGTTGTACAACGGCCTACGAAGCTGACGGTCCTGGGTTCGAATCCCGGCCAGGGCAAGTGTTTGTGTGATGAGCACGAATATTCGTTCCTGGGTCTTGGATGTTTTCTATGTATTTAAGTATTATAATTTATCTATTTATTATGTATATCGTCGCCTAGTACCCATAGTACAAGCTTTGCTTAGTTTGGGACTAGGTCGATTTGTGTAAGATTGTCCCTGATATTTATTTATTTATTTATTATTTATAGATAATATGAATTAAATATTAAAAAGTCTACAAATATAAAGTGGCGCCCAACACGGGGCCAGAATTCCACATACACCCTTCTAAAATAGAGACACCTTTATAAAATCTACGATAAAACCAAACCATTAATCGAACTCGGCTGTTTATTGCTGTCCTTCTCTCACTCACACAAGACAGTATATTTGTCACTCGTGTTCCATAAAAACACGAAGATTGCCAAGTAGGTACAGTCAGCCAAAAATGTGGTCTACCACCCTACGGTTGAGATTCGTTTGAACGTCATGAAACAACAAGGTCAATTTTCTCTGGCAATAAGATTGTGTCAGTGACTACTGCTATCTTTGTCATTTAATGATATAACGTCATGCCAAGTGTCAAGTTTGAATTATCGCATATATCTAACCTTCTTGTCTAAGCACTGTCTCGATTGATTCGGTCAATTCGAAAACAGCCAAAGTTACTATGGGTTTCAAAGTGACTTTGGTTATACTCAAACTGATGCAATTTTCATCTTATAGTAAATACAACTATCGGACTTTTGAGCCAATTCGCGAGTTAAGTATTCCTATATAGTGGCCCGCTACAACCAAATTATATTCACACAAATGATTCAGATATTTCAGTTGTCACTTATCAGTCTTTATTTGAACCATTAACTTAAATATTATTTCATTCATTCAAATTAAAAACAAAAATATAAAACGATGATCCTACTAATATCTAGTGTATCCGCCGTCAGCGTCAATAACTGCTTGAAGACGGTCTCTCATTGATCCGACAAGCCGTTGACAGAGATCGGAACCGCGGGTATCTTCCCATACTTCATTACAGTGTCGCTCAAGTGCTTCCCGTGTTCTCTCGTGACGGTTCGACCATATCTGAACCAAAAGGCCCCAAAGGTTTTCGATAGGGTTCAAATCGGGCGATTTTGCGGGCCAACGTATTAAATTAATTTCCGGGTGTGCACGAAACCAGGCACGCGTCTCTATCGCAGTGTGCAAAGAACAATTATCTTGGCAGTAATTAAATTGAGGCATTTCATTTTCTGTATAAAAAGTCCGGACAGTTGGCAACATTGAATTTTGAAGGACATCAACATAATCACGTGCCTTTGCTCGCGGCGGCATACAGCACAGCTCACCAACTCCGTCAGCAGTCATCCAACCATAAATATTGACAGAAATGCGGCCCGATTCCTTGTTCGGTATGACATGGTCTTGTGTGTAACGCGTCCCATCCCGACGCCAAAGTTGTAATCGCCCATGCTGGCTGGACTGAAACGTTTTCTCATCACAGAACACAGTATTACTCCAATCGAAATCTAAGTGATCCGTAGCAAAATGTAATCGAGTGATTCTATGATTTTCAGTCATATCAATTTTCTTTGCGTAATGTCTGTAATGTAAACCCATGTAATGCAAGTGGTTTCTGATTGTTTGAGTAGTAACATCAAACATTGTTGCGAAATGTTTAGTCGGAATGAAGCCATTATTTTCATAGACACGTCTCATAATTTCTCTTTGATCGTCCGAAATTTCACGTCGGCGACCGCTTCGATGACGATCATTTAAATTTCCCTCTTCGCCGTCACGTTGAATCCATAAACGAACAGCTTGTCTCTAAAATTTAGAATTAAATAAACATAGGGGTAAAAAGAATAAGTAAAAATAATATTTAAATACGACGTGGTGAACTTTGTAATACTTACGGACACATTTAGATGTCTTGAAATCTCACTGATATTGAAGCTCTCGTTATGAAGTGCTATAATATTAGCTCGTTCGGCTTCCGATAAATTACGAGGCATTGCAGCAGCAGAAAATCAAGCAATTTATTAGAACAATATAAATAAACAAATAGTAACAGATTGGTATTAATATTTCATTGACGGAAATACTTGACAGTGAGACTTTGTTTTTCAGTAGTAAGTAATAAGTTTCTCTTCAAGAAGATCGACATAGTTTTAGTTGAGTAAAATAGATTATCGCATTTAATAATAGAGGTCAAACTAAGTCACCCAATGACGTCAAATGTCAGGCATCTCAGATAACAGACAAAACGTCATAACATAATTGTGCATGTGTTAAACTCTGTTAGAAAAGTCAACCTTAGCGATCGGTACATCTCGCAGAAACTTTTGTCAAAAGTGGTAGACCACTTTCTTGGCCGACTGTACAATTAGCATTCTGGATTCACTGGAATCGCTAGAATCTACGGAAATCCTCTGCAAGAGCTAGGCCTTCCCTTCCTTAAGGGAGAAATTCCGGTATAAGAATATGATTAGCTATTTTAGTGTGATGTGGGCACACTGATGGCAAATAAAAAAAAATAACCAGCCTGAATATAATATCTAAATAAGTCCTATGTGTGTAAGTATCATCAACAGATATATCAATTTTACAACTATATACTTGTAATGATAGGTAAGTTACTTTATATTGTATACGACGATCATGATGTAAATACTTATAACTTTGACTAATGGAAATTTATACTGTTATTATCTCATGTACTTAATAAATAAATCAAATCAAACCTGATCAAATCATTCCATACTTTAAAATTAGACTTTCCCATCCAACTTAAAGGGCTCATAAAATAAGCTACTAAGATATCGTACTTATAGAGTCCCCGGCAAGCTAGGCCGAATTTCACCTTCCCATACAAACGGAGTTTCGTTCTCATTTTAAAACTACGTGTTGGATTGTAACGAAACTTCGCACATACAATGACATGAGGTACGAGTATATCTAGGCCTGTTATTAGTTTATATGGCTCCCGTTTATAAAACCAACGAAATACAGATTTTGAGTTCAGTCAACATTACGAATTACGAAGCAGAAATTGCACACACGTAGCGGCCATTAAGAACAAAGAGAACGTTTCGATATATTCATGTTCCCTCTCTCACTCACACACTCATCTGTCACATTTATATGTTCCATTTTCATCAATCACGCTGTCATCCCATAATTTAATATTCTTTCTTACTTTTTAGGGTTTTCTAGCCAAAATGGCAAAAACGGAACCCTTACAGTTTCGTCATGTCCGTTCGTCCGTCCGTATGTCACAGGCATTGCACTCAAAAATTACAAGATTATATTAATGAAATTTGGAGTATAGGTGTATTGTGTGTATTTGACGACCGGTTTGGCTCAGTGGGAGTAACGGTGCCTGCGAAGCCGAGGTCCTGGGTTCAAATCCCGGTAAGGGCAAATATTTGTGTGATGAGCAATAAATATTTGTTCCTGAGTCTTGGATGTTTTCTATGTATATAAGTAATATATCTATTAAATATATCGTCTTCTAGTACCAATAGCACAAGCCTTATTGAGCTTACCATGGGACTAGTTCGATTTGTGTACAATTGTCCCGTAATATTTATTTATTAATTTATTTTATTTATTGTATAAGCCGCTGCTTAGGTTGGCATTTAAATAACAAAAATCCATATTTCTAAGGGGGGCACTTCATACTGGAACCGAATATGAAAACATTTTTTTTCTGCAAAAATCGAAGTGTGGCTATTTCGACAGTTCTTTTAAAGACACTTTGTAGTTTCAATTTTTTTATTTGCTTTATTGAATAATTTCAGAAATAATCGCTCTGAAAGTAGCGTACATTTTATTTCCCTATCTTTTAAATGGTATATCCAAAAAACATGAATTCTTTTACAAAGGTAAAGCTTAATTAAAGCGAAAACTTTTAAAGAAAATTATTTTCAACATAACCGAATATACCGTTTTTGAGTTAGTGACGAAACACTGCGCTTCCTAGCAAAAGGACGTAAGTGGCACGAAGATACACTCTAATGCTGGTAGGTACACTTTATCATATCGTATTTGTTTCATCTATAATGCATTTATTTGTATATTACGGAATAAATATATGTCTACGGAACCCTACACTGAGCGTGGTCCGACATACCCTTAGCCGGCCGGTTTTCTCTTAAGAGGATATACTAGTGCCCGTTCCTCCATAAAAACGTAATCCCTCGTTTCCTCCCTGGATAATTGTCTTAGAGCAATTTTTTTAATAAATATAATCTATACTTACCTGTGCCATGCCCCTATGTTTTATTTTTCTCAATAATTTGTTTATTTTAAGAATCAAAGGCCCTCTAAAACTGCAAAAAATGCCACCATCAGACGCCATAAGCACACGTTCAGTAAACAAATTTAACGAATATAAAAGAAAAACAGAAAACATAGAAGCATAGCCGAAGCCCTCATTATAATATATGTGAAAGAAAAAACAAAATTAATCCAGTTTTTGAAGAGGAAATAGGGTACTACGAAGCCCTGTTTTCGCCAATTTTTTGTAGGTCACATCGTTCCGAGCTGCAGTTGTCCCTTTTGCACTGTAATACGGGGGATTTGAGGCGATGCAATAGCAATAGTTTTTAAAAGTACCTTGTTTCCAAAAGGCCTCTTGCTAGTATATCCTCTTAAATATTTCTATTATCTTTTATGTACTTATATACATTACAGTCTGTTTTGCCACACAATAATTTGTCGGTACCAGAAATAGCCGGCATCCGGCCATCCATTTTAATGTAATCTTACATCCGATTGTTGTACGGAACTCTAAAGATACTCATCTAAAAATACGACACTAATAATATTACCGGTAACAATATTACGAGTAATGGGAATACAGGGTTCTTTTATATCCACCGCCATTTTCACATCTGCGATATAATGGGGATGTTTCCTGATCTCAAAATTTGTGAAAATTATATAAGATCCCGATAAAACAAGCAAAATAAGAAACAACGTTTAAATTTCGAGTATGATTTTTTAAGAACCCTTAAAGTTGGGACGGAAAGACAATTTTAAAGTATGAATATTTTAATAACTAATCATACCATTGAATAGCCTATAAAATGTATGCTAACTTTTGTTATGACACCGCTTCGATAGACGCAAGTTTTAACATAGCTGCAGAACTAAGGTACTAACAGTGTGACGTCACTAAGCTAGCAAGCTTTAGTATGAAGCGTTTTGTGGGAAAGTCCAAAAATGATATAAAATTCTGAAAAAAAAACCAAGGACACAATTTGAACATAGAACATTATGACTTCATAAAACTATTTTTTTTTAAACTTAATAAGTACGTACTCATTGGGTAATGACAGAAAATGCTTCAGTAAGTAGGGTTACTTACTGAATGAATGACCCTAGTCATGAGGTTTTTTAAATGTCTAAATGAGTCGGTTAACTTCAAACTCGGGTAAATCCAGTTCTGACATTTTTTAAGATTTTTGTATATAATAAAAGGTTAAGAAATTGGTTTTGTTTCTATTTCATGGGTTAAGTATAAGTTCGTGTAGTTTTTGAGAAACATAAAGTTAAGATCACAATATTTTATCAAAATCAGGTAAATCCATATGACAGTTTATTTCAAAGGAAGGCAAGTCCATCAAAGCCAATCAGTGAAAGAAGTTTGTTCAATATGGCTGTCAGTTGATGTCAACTCTGCGTCAATAAATCTAGATAAATCCAGGTCTGTTAAATCAAAATTCTACTAATCCACACTGAGTTTATTCGAAGATAGATAAATTGCAAACGATTATATCAAATGAAGGTAAATCCAATCAAAATTCATTTTTTTGAAAAGAATTCACTATTTTAGATGGTTTTTAAGCTGAGTTTGTCGAACAGGATCGATTTTTTAATTATTAATGCTTTAGCCATAAAATAAATAATCTGCCTCCCAAATCACCGAATTATCACTTTTTTTCAATAATCCCCCAAGTGGTTAGAGTGGATTTATCTGAGTTTGAAGTTAACCGACTCAAATGTAAAAAGTGTATATATAATTTTGGCGGAGCTCATAATGCTATTTCCTTCACACGAACGAGATAGTATTTTGATCGCGGTCGTCACTTTGGCTGAGGGCAAATGTAGCCCTGTATAGTAACGTCACTAAAAGGGTGCTGTACGGAGGATGATGGATTGACGATGTTTCCATACATAAGTTGTTTGTTTTGAAACCATTTTACAAGAGATTACACGTTCATTGTCTATGCATTTAATTTATGGATATAATGCATTCTTCTCCTTATTATAGTGATTCTCCAACTCATCATCATCATTTCAGCCAAAGGACGCCCACTGCTGGACACAGGCCTTCTCGATAGATTTCCACATGGGCCGGATAGAGGCGACCTGCATCCAGCGAGTCCCCGCAAACCTAACCAGGTCGTCCAACCACCTTGTAAGTGGCCTACCCACGCTTCTCTTGCCGGTACGCGGTCCCCACTCCTTTCTGCTCCAACGGCCATCGGTACTTCGAACTATGTGCCCTTCTCCAACTATTGAAGGTTGATTGGCAGCATTTCTACTATAAATTTATTGCTATTTTAATTATAGCGTGGGAGCGGAAAATAACGTGCGCAAGCAAAAAGCGAAACAATCTTGCAACCATTGTGGCGCTCATAACGTGAACGTTCCTGAATAATGCAAGTAGCGCCTCAATGTATAACGAGGCCTTATGACTGAGACCGCTAGTAGGTACTTTTTGCTGCTCTAATCGCGGAGTGCACCGCACATACATACTACCTATTACTTTAATATTATAAATGCGAAAGTGTCTGTCTGTCTGTCTGTCTGTTAACGCTTAAACCGCTGAACCGATTTGGATGAAATTTGGTATGGAGGTAGTTTGAGTCCCGGGGAAGGACATAGGCTACTTTTTATCCTGGAAAAATACCGACGAAGTCGCGGGCAGAAGCTAGTACTTAAACATTGAACACAAAGTAATTTACTAACAACATTATCATTCAAAACTTGGATAAAACCAGTTACAAGCGCTTTAAACCTGTTTAATCCGCGCGCCGCCATGTTGACTATAAATCAGATAACCGGTACGTACCGGATAACTGGATATTACCGGTATCGTTTGTCATTTAACGGTTACACTGTCGTTATATGGAGTATTCTGCGGATTATATCGTTCCAAGGATACAATCTTGATTTATTTCATATCATTATCATGAGATTGCTGTTACGAGAATTTCCTGTTATGACAATTACACAATGATTTCAAATAAGTAAGGTCTTTTTATGTAGGTCGTTTCATGTGCACATACGAGTATGTTATAATTGATAGATTCAAGTGTTACTTTGCGGAATTCCATATTAGATTGATGGATTCTCCTCTGCTGTCCTGCTGTGTGTCCGCAAAATAGTGTCTTAGTTAGATGTCACGATAAATTGTGCTCACATCGGCATATTTTCATGCAGTTCCACAAAAAAAATCGCATGCAAATACAATAAGCCACCACCAAACCGTATAATTTAATCTAGATGAGTGACATGCGACACACTTTGCATCGTGTTCCGATCTGGGTTTTCCCTAATCCTTGCAACAAATGTTGGATCATAATGTATCTTTCCCAACAAACACTTCTCTAATGTACAGTAGTGAACCTGACAATTCGAATTTAACCATATTATAATTGAATAAAGAAACATAACAATTAGTTTGCAAATAGGTAATCCATACTAATATTATTAATGCGAAAGTGTGTCTGTCTGTCTGTCTGTTACCTCTTCACGCTTAATCCGCTGAACCGATTTGGATGAAATTTGGTATGGAGATAGTTTGAGTCCCGGGGAAGGACATAGGCTGCTTTCGTAGTATGAGGCTACAAGTAATTCATGTTTACGCAGTAACATAATATTTTACTGCGACATAGAAACGAGTAATGCTTGTACAGCGCAACCTAAATGTATAAATACAAAATATCTATTAAAATATAGGTTCTTACTTTCACGTCTTCAACTGAGCTTCTCATTCAAAATCCCTACTCAAATCATTTGATTTTTCATGGCTACCTTGCCTTCCGACCCGAGAAGGAAACTTTAAGAATCACAAAACAGTCAGAACAAGGAAGAACCGAGAAGAAGCCCTGCAAACCAGACTTCACAACCATCGAAGCACCAACCAAGAACCAAAGTCAGCAAAAGGAACCTGAACAGAAATCTTCAAGTCTTCTGATATGGCAGCGCACCACTTTACCTCGAGCACCAGCCACACAACCGGAACCTCCAGCAGCACCACGGCCGCAGGAGCAGCGAACAGTGACAAGGCAGCCACTACAAGAGCACGGCCAAGGAAGAGCAGAGCCACCACACGAGCCGCTACGCCAACCCTGGTATACTAGCCGCCACCAGGACACCAGAGCTCCGCCCGAAGGACAGGGTAGAGGATGGCGCCGAAGCAATTATAAACAGGTTCAGCGTTTCGTAACATCATTTAAATAAAAAACAAACTCGCGTTTCATATTGACAGTTAATTTTTTTTTGTTTTTAAATGCCATCTGCATAGTGATTCAATAGTAAAGGTTGTCGCTAAAGTAACATCATCTAAATTTTATATTCTGTAGATTATTTTTTTGCATCCAGCTAGTGGCACTTCTAAATCTAATTCCAAAAAAACATATAATAATTTCAATTACCTAACTTAAACGAGTAAAACATTTCATAATAACCGCGCACGGCAGTACATTCCGCGCGCGTAGACAAAAAAATATTAAGGTCGCGCGTATTCGCCGCCTAGAACCTAACTTGTAATATTCAGTGAATGAAATTTGACACGCGAACTTAGGAAATTTTAAAAAGTTTTGATAAACAATTATTACACTTAAGCGAGTAATAGGATTGTTAATTGTCGCATATTAGTACCAAATTAAATAGCTAATAACAAAACACAATAAAACTATTTTATTACTTTGAGGATAATGATAAATTAAATTAATTATTTTCTTTTAAATCTAGTAGTATTCCTTTAGAGATTGGATTTTGGTACGGTACATATTGTTTAAGTATAAAGTTTGGGCGCTAGTCCTTCTTGTTTGCTCATGGTGTTCTGGACTATCGGGCCCTCCGTGAAAACAGTTGGAGACTTATTAAGTCTTAATGTATTTGCGACTTCAGCTTACAGGCACATAGTATTTGTAGCCTGATATGCCAAGTTTATTGAAGTGTGACACAATGCCCATGTATACTGATGTACGGATTTAGGAAAGGGTGCGCAGATGCGTAACCCATTGTGTGCGTAGACACACGTTAAGGAGCAGATGACTCCGATTTATAGCATTAGTTAATTATTATAAAGAAATTGCACCGATACCATAATATCAAAAACGTTATAAACAAGCTATTAAAAGACCTATTTTAATTTAGAAAGTAGAGGCACATATTTCGCAATATAGCTCGTGCCATCTTGTTGTCGCACGGATCACGTTGCACACGTCAGCGAATACCTAAGTAGGTTGTTTGTGTACTTTTAACAATTATTGAATGAAATTTAATATCCTCACTTGGAATTTTTATAACCATTGTGTTCTTTTATTAATAGGGTGATGACTGATCCTTTAACTAGATTTCAGATTGATCACCTGGAAACTAGTAAAGTTTCAAAACATTATTTTATCTTACTCTCGATTAAATCCTATTTATTTTTATTTTTCTTCTTACAGTGGCACTAGAAAATAATATAAACTTAACTTAAGTAATTAATTAAGTAGTGGTTCCCCTAGTTTTTTTCAGGGCACAGAATTGTAAACCAGTATTATTCGTTTCTTTTTTTTTATAGCACCCCGGGGGTAAAGGGTTCTTTCGGGGGAGCTGTAGTAAGAGGCTACAAGTAATTAATGTTTACGCAGTAACATAATAGATTACTGCGACATAGAAACGAGTAATGCTTGTACAGCGCAACCTAAATGTATAAATACAAAATATCTCTAAAGGTTCTTACTTTCACGTCTTCATCTGGGCTTCTCATTCAAAATCCCTACTCAAAACATTTGATATTTCACTTTTTATCCCGGAAAAATACCCTTATCCGCGATAAACGAATTTAAGGCTGACGGAGTCGCGGGCAGAAGCTAGTAGTTAATAAATCTTAACATTTAATAACTGTGTCACGCTTGCAAAGTTGAATAACTTGTAAAAAATAATTCTTATACATAGATGGCGTTGTACATATCGGGGAACGGCTTTTTGTTTGGAGATGGTCAGTCCTCTTGTTTTATTGGTCCTTTGTGATAACCAAAAAAACTATTAAATTAAGAACCTTCCCGTTTAAAATCGCTATGTTCCATATTACTCGTAGAATTTATTATTTGTTTTATGTGAGTATCGATCATGAATCATGAAACATTTCCATTATAACTTAACAAATTTCTGGGACTGGACTTGTTTTTTTCCCTTTAGTTTTTTTACGCAGTCGGGTTTTAGTTTTTGCGATTATTAGTATTTGTTTTTATAGCGACAACAGAAATACATCATCTGTGAATATCTAAACTGTCTAGCTATCACGATTCATGAGATACAGCCTGGTAACAGACAGATAGACGGACAGCGAAGTCTTAGGTCCCGTTTCACCCTTTGGGTACGGAACCCTAAAAAATGGACGCAAGTTCCCAATTTCCTAAACGCTTACGTGTCCATTAAAACCTCATTCGCTCATTATTGTTCTTCGATAAATAGCCATTTACCCATCGGCGGATGAAAAGATTTCCCGCTCAACCGGATATCCGGTTTCGTAATTAAGCCTTATCCGGTTAGGTTCAGGCATAACGATATTAAACATGGCCGCCGGTTACACCGTAAATTCGTTAGCTGGTTCCACTTCGGGGAATATTGGGTGGAATATTGATTTTTCATTAAATTTACGAGGGTTGGGGTAGGCAAAACGTGTTCTTACAACACCCCTCTTATTGACGACACGCTTAGCTTAAAGAGCTTATGCACACTGCGTTTTTAGGGTTCCGTAACTCAAAAATAATAACCGAATGGCAACCAAAAGAAAAGATTATAGAAGCGGTAGTCATAGACTTTTGATGGAGAGACGAGTTTAAAAACTCGATTTAAATTTTTATTAAATACAATTAGGTACTTTCCTTTAGTCAACATAAATGATATCACGCTTGCAGCTAAATGTTATTTCTGAAAATACGTAGAAAACATCAATGAATACTTATTTTTAAGCTTTTGGCGATTTTGAAATGATCAAACACTAAAAATAAGGAGGAATTTGACCGTATAGAATTATGACGTCATAAACCTTTTTTCCTTTCAAACTTCATACTTTCTGACCGTTTTGACAGTTCATGAAAAAGAACTGACTTGATCTATAAGATTCTAAGTCAACGCAATCCAAAGATTCTCCGTCGTTTAAGTGGTCGTGGTACACTCTTGTCGGAGTGGTCGCGGTACACTCTTGTCAGAGTGGTCGCGGTACACTCTTGTCTCTCTCTTTGCTTAAGAAATAGCTGGCAGCCCTATCTGTCGCATCCTAACTCTTTATTATTATTTACTAGAAGTCGCCCGCAACTTCGTTCACGGAGGAGAAAAAGTAATAACCCCTATTTTTTTCTGTAGTATAGTCGGGTAAAAAGTATCCTATAACCATCTGGAGATACCCAGCTAACTGTATACCAAAAATAGTTGAAATCCGTTCAGTCGATTTAGCGTTATAAAGCCACAACGACACATACAAACATACAAACATTTTATTTTTATAATTTTATAATAGTAGGTATACATAATATCTGGCACAATAAAGCGCGCATGAATATCTGACACCACTTTATTTCCAAGGGCATTAGGACTTGTCAGATATTTTCGCCCGCTTTGTTATAACAGATATTGATGCTGGTGACTAAACCACTGCAGGTCTAACGCTTAATTGAGTCTATTCCTGAGGTCTCGGCGCGGGACGGGAGGGCTGACAAGTGACGTAACATGACGTGTCCTAATAGGGATGATGACAACTTTTTTCTGTGTATGTTATAGAACGACCATTCAATAACAGAAATACTGGAAAAACTACTTCAATATCGTAATAACTCCACGAGATACAACAACTTTAGAATCACACTTTTGGACTTTCCCAAAAATCGCTCCATACTAAACCCTACGAAGGTATGACGTCACACCTTCCTACCTTGTATGGGGAAATTAAGAACTTTGTTCTGCAGCTATGTTTAAACTTGCATTTATCGAAACGGTTTCATAACAAAACTTACCATGTATTTCATGAGTTATTCAATGGTATTATTATTAATTAATATTTTCATACTTTAAAAATGGACTGTCCCACCTAACTTTAAAAGCTCATAAAACGAGCTACATGTAAGGTATCGAACTCAAATTAGTTCTTAGGATTTGTGTCATAAAAACCACCATTTCGCATCTAAATTGTATTACGATTTGAGTACAGTCATCATCCCTATAGTTATAGATTCAGTGAAATCTTGTATACAGTATCGTTTGCTACGATACTTTGTGATAGACAGTCTTATCTTATTAACTGGTTCGGGATTATATCGTCCAATACTAAATGATACTTTTATTGGCAGCCGAAGGATCAAAGACGGGCATAAAATCTGAATTATGGTCCGAAATATTACTTGCACCGGTGAAGTTATTGGCTTCCATTGAGTTATGGTAAGGTAAAACGGGAGATAGAAAATAGACAGCGCGTTATTGTATTTTGGAATCGCAGCGGGCATTTCTTAACCCCTTGTATGCTTAGACACAAATCCATGCAGAGCACTTAAACTCTATGACGTTTTGTCATTTTGCTTCAATTTGATGCAAATTTTAGATATCGCATACGAAGAGTTAACCAGTATCGTCAGTATTTTAGGAAAGTCTGACTATGAAATATATGCTACTCCCACGATCAAGTCGAATTCAACGTGAATCCAACGATATAACATACGTCAAACAAAATCCATCAAGGCGTTTAGAGTTCATAGTAGTCTCATTGTATTGTACTGTAGTATCATACGCAAGGGAAGGGTGGGAAGCACTGAATAGGAGGGGAACAGTGGATCATTGCCTTTATTTTCGAGAAATAATGGATTTACATATCTCTTTGTTTGCACTTTGATAACGTAACATGGCTTATTTTAATTCATCCCATAACAAGGATATAAATCTATTATTTCTCTAAAATATAACCAATGACCTACTATTCCCCACTGGTCCACTGATACCTAACCACATACATAAACATATAGCCTTCCTTCTGATGCAGTCGGATCTTTACCTTTGTATTTTTTACGGTTTCGTACCCAAAGGGTAAAACGGGACCCTATTACTAAGACTTCGCTGTTTGCCTGTCTGTCTGTCACGAGGCTGTATCTCATGAACCGTGATAGAGACAGATGAAATTTTCACAGATGATGTATTTTGTTGCCGCTATAACAACAAATACTAAAAACAGTATAATTTTATGTCTGTCTGTCTATATCAGTACCTAACCAATATAAATAAAATGATCGAGCACAGCGTACATTTCGCTTAAGGTGCGTCCACACTTGTATCATTTGCTCGTATCCGATCACCGTGCCGTGGCATGACTGCGTATCGCGCTGCTTGGACGCTTACTGTCGGCGCGCCGATCATGGCGTACTCGTCCGATATAATTGTGTGATACGCGTAGCAAAATGGATTTCGAGCGATCCGATCGGCGCAACGTCCAAACGCGTGATCGTGACACGCGATCATGCCACGCGACGATGATCTGATACGGGCAAATTATACAAATGTGGACGCACCTTAAGACGGCCTGTTGTTTACGTCCTTTTGTTTTTATTCGAATGTTACTGTCATCTATATATATAAACGTAAAAGTCCTGACTGACTGGCAGACTGACTGACTCACTTAAATCAACGCTCAGCCCAAACCGTTAAACATAGAGAGCTGAATTTTTCACAATAGGCAGCTTTTATAACGTTAGTATCCACTAGGAAGGGGTTTTTCAAAATTCTGCCCCTAAGAGGGTGAAATGGGGGTTCAAAGTTTGTATGGGGAAACAAGATTAGTTGGACTATTTTATTCGAAACTTTACAGGAGTATTCATAACAATAAATGAGTAAACACGTGTTTCAGGTTTTTTGAGAATTCAACTTTTTAGGGGAAGAAATGAGGGGCCAAAGTTTGTATGGGGAAATCAGATCAGTTTCGACTATTTTATTCGAAACTTCACACGAGTATTCCTGTCAATAAATGAGTAAATACGTGTTTCAGGGTTTTTTAAAACTCAACTCCTACGGGGATGAACTGAGGGTACACAGTTTGAATGGGGATGGGGAAATCGGATCAGTTTCTACTATTTAATTTTAAACTTCACACGAGTATTTTTAACAATAAACACGTGTTTCAGGGTTTTTAAAAATTCAACCCCTGAAAGGCGAAATTTGGTTACAAAGTCTAAAAGTCGACATGGGTATTGTTTCTTTGGTTTATTCGGTCGCTGATTACGAAAACAACAACGATTTTAAAATCCGACGTGGCGGACGTGAAATACTATCTCCCCTGTCGGGGTGCGATAGGGTTGAAATGTCAAAATATCAATACGGGTGTCGTTTTTGTGGTTTTTGGGGAGGTTAATTACAAAAATGGCATCGATTTTGAAGTTTTATATTGTGGACATGAACATTCTTGTCATTGAAAGCATTTGTGCCAAATTACTATTCAATCGGCCCGGTAGTTTCCATCGAAAATCGGTTGTAACAGACGGACCACCCAAACTTTGTAACGGCATTAGGTTGCAAGTCAATGCTTTGCACCGGAACGTAGTAGAGGCCACTATTTTATTTATTTATTTTATTTATTATTCAAAAAAGTTACACAAAGTTACATTTTGACGGGATCTTGAATTATACTCATTGTTTTGCGCTGGGAAAGTCCCGCTTTTTAGGGTTCCGTAGCCAAAATGGTAAAAACGGAACCCTTATAGCTTTGTCATGTCGGTCCTTCCGTATGTCACAGGCATTTTACTCAAAAACTACAAGATGTATATTGATGCAATTTGGAGAATAGGTGTCATGTATAAGCCGCTGACTTAGTTTGATAGTTAAATAAATAACAAATAAAAAAATATCTAGGGGGGCACTCCATATCGATATTTCGATATTTAGTTTAAAAAGACAATACAATACAATAACTCTTTATTGCACCCCTAACAAAACAGAGTACAGAAAACAATACATTCAAGGAGAGGTAAACAATAGGCGGTCTTATCGCTAAACAGCGATCTCTTCCAGACAACCTAAGGGTAGTGAAAACGTTGCACTGAGGTTTCTAAGAAAAAAAAGAGTTAGGGAATATTTTGTGTCCGCCCCCCTCCCTCTATTTTCAAAACCGTAAGTCGTAAAAAAATTACAAACGTCAAACTTAATAAAAACTTTCAACAAAAATTGTGTTCAATACGATCGGATATACGGTTTTTGAGATATTGCCGAAAAACTGCGCTTTTCAACAAAAGGACGTAAGCAGCATGAAGATTAAGCTCTTTTGCTGGTCTGTTGTGCTTATTTTTGTAGTAACGGCTGCGGAACCGTACACTAAGCATGGTCCTTCATGCTCTTAGCTGGTTTTTAAATTCAAAATTACTATTCAAGAGTAGAAATCTACATTAATCATAATCTCGTAGTAGTAGTAAGTCATTGCCGGCGTAACAATTCAACAATTATTGCAATCATTTCTTAAAGAAAAAATAAGGGAACTTCCTTCACCAAAACGTCGTATACCGAGACCTCCAGAAAGTAACAAATACTTTTTCGAAAACCTCATCTCAATCGGTTCAGCCAAACGCGAGATAATCGCGGACAAACATACATACCTACACAAAGGTCAAACTGAGAACCTCCTTTTTGTAGACGGTTAAAAATTCATATTCATGTTCTTTATTGGGTACCATGGTCATTATAAAGTGTTATAAAATATACCAAAGAATCACATGGACCCGGTTAGGGTATTGCAAAATCTTAAAATCTATATTGTTACTTAATTATCTTACATACTATATTTATGTTACAAAGTAACGCAATAGTATTTAAACAATATTTACGAAGTTACACAACAATTTTGAGTTAAATTACGCTTAGTACCTTAGCCGCGGGCAGAAGCTAGTATATTTCCGAGTATCTAAGGTGTGCAATAAAGAGTATTTGTACCATTTGTACAGATGCGTAACTCTGACGAAAAAGAGGTTACTGAAATATCTCTGCAGCAATGCGTTAAATACCTTCAATACAGTAAGGTATGCAGATGCCGATTTCGACACAGCAAAGCCGTTTGAAAATGGCGTAGAATACGCCGTGTCAAAGCGGAGCGTTCATTTTCGGCGCATTCTGCAACATTCAGAAAGCATGAGACTGAAATATTAGAGGAATTTATACGATCTTTCATAGACATTTGGAACAGTAAGTATTATTTTATTTAATTATTACGTATACTATTATAAAGTTGTAAAAATTATTTCGACGATCGGTTTGGCTCAGTGGGAGTAACGTTGCCTGCGAAGCTGAGGTCCAGGGTTCAAATCCCGGTATGGGCAAATATTTGTGTGATGAGCATAAATATTTGTTCCTGAGTCTTGGATGTTTTCTATATATATTAGTTATATATCTATTAAATATATCGTCGTCTAGTACCCATAACACAAGCCTTATTGAGCTTACCATGGGGCTAGTTCGATTTGTGTAAAATTGTCCCGTAATATTTATTTTATTTATTTATTTATATATGTCTGTACATTTGTACATTGACGATATTATCAAAAATAAATATTGTAACGGACTATGTGGAGGTCACTGAATGGAAAATAGTTATTTGGATTTTTTGTGTGTCGTTGCGGCTCCAACGCCAAATCGGCTAAAGGGATTTCAACTATTTTTGTTACCTGGGTAGCTAGGTATCTCCAGATAGTTATAGGATATTTTTTACCCGACTACGCTGAAAAAAAAGAGGGTTATGATTTTTTTCTCGTCCGCGGATGGAGTTTGAGTTATTACAGTAACAACTAATTCAATTTATTACAAATAACATTTTAAAAAACAAAAATATTACAGAAGAGTTCTACATCTTATATTACAGGAGAGAACTATCCATCGCCTTACACTACCGCATCGTCAAATATTCACCCCACACCGTTTCCCACAAACATCCAATGCCGATGCTTATGCGAGAAGTGTATTAAGGCAGTGTAGAGCTCAAATGAGAGGAGAGTTTTTGCGCGATACGGTGCGCACCTCCGGAGCAGCTAATGGTAGGTTGCGCGGACGGAAATTGACCCTCGAAAGTAAGGGCACGAGCCGATGAACCACACAGCCGACCAGTTCTGGATAAGCTGAACTTCCTTGCAAGATTTTGCAAACGCTATTTCTATCTATCGATATCTATCAGCCACGGACGTCCACTGATGAACATAGGCCTCCCCTATAGCTCGCCACAGGGTGCGATCCTGCACAGACCGTATCCACCGACTTCCCGCGACCCTTACGAGGTCATTAGTCCAACTAGACGGGGGCCGTCCTACGCTGCGCTGCTTAACACTCAAGGACTTTACTGCCCCAACGGCCATCCGTTTTCCGGGCTACATGGCCCGCCCATTGCCACTTCAACGATGCAATCCTGTGAGCTATGTCGGTTACTTTTGTTCTTCTGCGGATATCCTCATTTCTGATTATATCATGAAGAGAAACCCCAAGCTAAACGCTAGTTAAAAGAACATAATTACGCCTAACTTCAAGTGAGTTAATCCTAATACGCATAATAAAAACTTTGTTGGATATAAAAATGGATACTATCCATATATTTTCTCAGAAACCGTAAACATGCTTTTTGATTATTTTCCAAAAGTAAGGCATACGAAGCTTCATGCGGATTTGAAATGATAGAAGCTGTCTCCAGCTTTTTTCCAACTAGGGCAGAAAGCATAAGTTGTATAGCCCTAGGACTATCGAAATCACGTGCATTCCTAATAACAAATCCTAATCTTTTGAAGCAGTCTGTTGCTCACGCTTTCATGTGCTTGTGAAAGGTAAGCCGTGAATCAAAAATTACACCTAAGTCCTTGAGTTTCAACACGAGATATCAGTTCTGTCCCTAGTGTATATTTAGCATGTCGGGGATTAAGTAAAGTATAGATCTTAGCGGTACACATGTAGCATGACGCTGAGCTGCAGAGCCTTGAGCATCGACGTAGGGTCGTCTGTCAGTCTTTTACAAGTTACATTTCGGTGAGTGTTCGGGGGAATTACATGATTTAATTCCACCAGCCCCTTTCCACCATCGGGACACACGACGCGTGCGTTCGTTCCATCCACATGTGGTCGATATTCCAGATACCCGCACGAAGCGCTTCGGTGCCACTTTTATCATGCGTACCGCAAAGGACTGAAACTCGTTGCCTGCGAGTGTGTTCCCCGACCAATAATATTTTGGTCGTGTTCAAGACAAGAGTGAATAGGCTGTTTCTAGACGGGCATGATACATCCTCGGCCGCATCGTCATGTAACAACAGGTGAGATTGCGGTCAAATGCCCGTCTATCGTCAATAAAAAAAGCTCGTTCACTATAAACATTATCTCATTTAAGAAACCTTACGAGGTATTACCCAAATTAAGTGGATAACACGAAATTATTTTAATTAAACAAAAGCACTAAAAGAAAACTTGCGCTCAGTGTGAGAATTTGGGTTTGTCTTGACGCGGTTCGAGTCATAGGCGAAAGCGGGATGGCACGAATTAAAAATATTAGATGAGTATATAAAAAAACTCCGCCACTTGCTTAGTAACATACCTAATCTTAATTAATTAAAAATTTCCTCAAAGCTGTGTAAAATACATATAAAATTATAGTGAAGTAAACAGTTGCTTTTTTTTAATGTAACCTGACTGCAGTTCTGTGGGAAAGTTCACGGAGGATTTTTTTTTCAGGAATGTTTAGTAAGTGTTTTAGACTTGGATGGATCGCCACCATTTTCCACTAATGACATCATAATTAATTTGTATATTTTTTTTTCTAACCGAAAACTTTTCGGTTGTGATATCTAATTAAATACACTACACTATTACAGTTCAGCCAGGCGTTTCGTTACAAATAATAAATCATTTTCAAGAACACACCAAGTTAAGGCTCTTCCTGACAATGACAAGGTGACAGGCTGAAGATTTTTTTCTGAAATATACGCCGAATAACTCGTTATTTCCTCTTATCTAACGAAACCTTCTAAACTTTCCTTAAAAAATCAGACACCTCACAGGACTGCAGTCAGTTCCAGGACTAATAAAGGCAGTTAGCCACATGTGCGACTAGCGATAGGTGCGACTCTGTCTGTCTGTCTGGCCGACTATTAAAGCGCCATATCTCAAAAACTACTTATGCTAACTATTTGAAATTTAGAATATTTATAAACATGGTCAGCCCACATGTATTGCACAGGAAATATTTAAAAATATATTCTTATTTTCTAAAAGAATATGAGGCGGGGGGGGTAAAAATTAAAAGTCTAACTACTGGGTCAAATGGGATATCATATAAAAGGGCTTGACCTGCACATTTTTGAACAATTATTTTTATTTTTTATTGTGATTAGCTTTTGTTTTATTAAGGAGAATGTAAAAAAAACACCATAGCGTTTACAGTTTAAAAGTTCCTCTGTTTCATCATAGTTATAAGCCTTTAAGAATTTCAATCCATTTTATAATAATCACTACCGCTCCCGCGACCTCCTACCCCCGGCCCGCTGCTAAAGGAATTTCATATCTCCCAAGGCCCACTATAAAGGGAATTGCTCCAACACGGCCCATGGCAGATTCCGCTGTATTATTCGCCAAGCTGGATGAATGGTATTTAGCATCAATTGACGCATTGTGGTACACAATGAATGGGAAACTGGGGACAATATTGGGATTATTGGTCGTTTATTGTCCGGATATTGTGCGGCGTTTATCAGACGTTTTAAGGCCGAGCCACACCACATGCGTCTGCGTGACATGGACGTACATGTGCGCGTTGAAAAGTACGAATTTTCATAAAAGATGACACACGCGTTACGCAAGCGGTGCGTCATCTCTTATGAGGATTTGTACTTTACAACGCGCACGCCACGCGCACGTCTCGCATACGCATCCTTTTAGCCTTTTTCAGTCTGTAGATGAAAAACTGATGAAGTGCGATTTGGACTCCAGCACGGAGGGTTCCATACTACTTTGCTAGTACATTTCTGTACTTTTCTGCTCGGGTCAAATAAAAATAAACCGGCCAAGTGCGAGTCAGACCCGCGGACCGAGGGTTCCGTACAAAATATACGCTACAGATAGCCGTGTCTATGAAAATCCAGTGTTAGCAGAGCCTACTCCTAATCAAAATGTACGCGATGTGCGGTAAATACAAAACATCCAAAAAAAATCGGTTCAGTGACCTCCAAATACCACGTTGGAATCTTATTTAAATATATTTAATTTAATTTACAGACATTTCATTTTTACAAATTCATACTAGATGACTTTATAATATATATAGATGAATTATTATTAACTGGAAGAGACCCCTAAAGGAATAAGTTCGCCTTTGTACAAATATGTTTCTTTAATTTCTTTGTTTTATTGTTTTTATGTACAATAAAGTGTTTACAATACAATACAATACAATTATTAATCTATGTCAACGAATAATAAAAAAAAGATAAAGGTTTGTCCAAAACCAATGCCTATAATACTCTGACGGTGCGTTTACGCGGCCAAACGCTTATAGAAATCGTGACGCACCGCGTCACCACACATCACCGCGTGCCTGTACGCAGCATTAAACTTCGGTGCGGGAGGCATGCGTAAAATCCTGACGCATAAGTCACATCACTGCGATAACTTCCCGTCAGCGAATTTTAAGCATTGGTTTGGTGAATCTTGTCTACCTGTTACGGTTGAGGTAGAAGTTAGAGCCCAGTAACGAAAGACTATACAGTATATACAATTAATCTTATTTTGGCGTCGGTGCCATATAAAGAATGTGTAAAATATTGAAAATTTACGATTTTAGTAAGTTGTGACACGATGGCACCGACTCCAAAATAACATTAATTGTATATACTGTATAGATTGAGTATACAAACGGTTACTTGTAAGTAATTTGAAGAAACTGAATTATGGCGTTATTTTTTTTACTTTTTAGTTTTTCTTTGGAGTCGGTTTTATTTTTTTGTTAAAAAGTTTATTTATTTTGCACTTTTTAGTTACTCGTTACTTAAAAGTGTATCTCGTGACGATTCGAACAAGCCCAAACACGGCTAGGATACATTATTTTATTACATAGATCTGGTGCCTACCTTCCGGCTCCATCAACAAATCAATTCGATGGTACCATTCTCATGAGGAACATTCAAGTTTGTGACTAAGAAGTTGCTTACCTAAATTAATCAAGATATCTTATCGCCACCCGTAAATCATTTATCATTGAGGAGTTCCGATGGCATTCTGTGGTCTTCTTCATCAGTTCCACTTCACCAATTTACACTTTTTGAATGAAAATGCTTATTATGTTTCATATAATACCAAAATCGCCATATGTATGCCTACAATATTTGAGGAGTTCCTTCAATTCCTCGTGGATTGCATCATCAGATCTTCACCAGAATTATATGGGACCAACTTGGAAGTACCTCCTATAAAACAAAAAAAAATGATGAAATCGGTGAAATAGTCTTTGAGTAATCGGTGAACATCCATAAAAAAAAATAAAAAAAACATTCCGTCGAATTGAGAACCTCCTCCTTTTTTGGAAGTCGGTTAAAAAAGGGAGAAGTCACCTTTCAATCAAAAATCTTTGGCTATAATGGCGCCTACCTTAGTCTTAAATTAAATAAATTCGCAAAACACAATTCCGTATGATTTAGTGTGGTAAGTTTGACAGCCGATCTACAGCAGATTTATCGGCCGCCATTATTCAGATTTACAGCTTCGGAGTTGCGCAGTGACACTGAGAAATGTTAAATTGTTTTATAACTCGGCTGGGCAGGTGGGGCTTCAGTTCTTGAAGAAATGGGAAATAAAAAAGATGCATAATATTGACCTAAAATGACACCATTTTCACATAATGTACGAAAAATTAAAAAGGCATTGTGTACAAACGTGAGATAAGAGACTTTGGCCTACGACTCGGAGTGCTGGGCAGTAAGAAATCATGACAAACAGAAGATATACATACATGTCACTGAAATGAAAATGCTCCGGGAACTTTCGAAGTTGAAAAAAAAAAACAATCGAACTAGTACCATGGTAAACTCAATAAGGCTTGCGTTATGAGTACAAGACGACGATATATTTAATAGATATATTTACTTACTTAAACCCTCTTTTTTTCTTTAGCATACATACATACATACAATCACACCTTATTCCCATTACTGGGTAGGCAGAGACTACCTCCTTCCACTTGCTACGGTCCTGGCACACAACTGCCGCTTCATCAACAAGAAGAGGAAGAGATTAATCAATGTTTCTTTAGCATAGTCGGCTAAAAAGTATTCTATAACCATCTGAAGATACCCAGCTACCCGTGTACCGAAAATAGTTGAAATACGTTTAGTCGATTTAGCATAGATTTACATACAAACATTTAATTTTTACAACTTTACAATATTATAGATATACATAGAAAACATCCAACACTCAGAAACGAATAGTTATGCTCATCGCGCGAATATTTGCCGTTACCGAGATTTCAACCCAGGACCTTCAGCTTAGCAGGCAACGTTACTTTAGCTAACGTTAGCTAACCGGTCGTCAAAAAATACAACACAAAATGCTGGAGAATGAGAGTGTCATGTCATGTCATGTAATTTAATTTGTACGGGAGCATGTCTGCTGTTACCGTCGTCATTTGTGCTAGGCGGCAGGATGCCACGACATCCTCGGCACCTAGCGTGTGGGGCTGCCGCGCGCGGGCGCTACGAGCAGCAATAGTGTTCCTAGTCTTCACACTATTTTGATGTTGTGTCAGTCTGTATGTCAGTTTTTTGTCGGCCTATGCTTGTCTCTACGGTCTTGTGGTTAATCTGTTGTTTCCGCGGTGGGCGTCCCCGCCGGCGGAGACGTCGGCGTGCAAGTAGAGTGTGCGGTTGGTTTCGTCGTCGTGCCTGATTGCGCAGGCGTCGTTCCTGTCGTCTGGCGTCACGTTCCATACAGAAGTCAGCGGTATGGTTAGCGTCTCTGTAGATGTCGTCGTCAGTGTCGGATGAGTCATCAGGGTACCATTGTTTAATGGTGGCCGTGATGACATCATCCGGGTCAGTCAGTAGGTGTCGAGGTCTCCTGATGTGTCTGCGCTTTGCCCCATTAAAGGCGCGGACATCCAGGGCCTGGGTCGTCAGTTCATGTAATGTTCTGATTCTGTCGGCGAGTTCGTCAGAGTCAGAGTCGTCGTCGTCAGGGTTAAAAGTTAAGAGGGGTATGTCTTGGCTGTGTATGAGTCTTTGTGTCGTCATGTAATCCGCCTTCTTTGGAGACGGGGGTGGGTCGTAGTTGATCGCGTCAGTGAACAGCTTGTTCGGATGGTCGTCGGCCTTGTCATAGTAGTTCTGTGCTAGGTCTCGTATATGTTCATGTATCGTCGGTATGCCGGCGGCTATGTGTAGGTCTAGGTTGGCAACCCGTCGGGGAGCGTCCAGTGCTCGTCGTTAATGGAGAATGAGAGTTTTCTAGAAGGGAAATATCACCGGCGCCACCGTGACTTAAGGTCAAATTGACAAGAAGTGTCAAAATCCACCAAGGATGCTGACACTTCTTGTCCGTTTTAGAAAACCCTCATTGGCTGTGCTGGTATGAACACAAAGTGCGCGTAAGGATCACATGAGTAGAAAAGTGTTAGCCATAAATGAGGGAAATGTTGTTTCTATGGTGTAAAAGTTTTTCTCGAGTCATGTAGAATTAGGTAGAATTATATTATTGACATTCTATATTATATTTTCTATAATTAATTGTTTTTACTCATTAGTTTTAATTATCCTAAACATTTGCATGCCAGTTTGTAGGCTGAATACATGGTACTTTTTAATTACATGTAACAACTGTGTAACTTATTCGTGGCAAATAAATCTTTGAATCTTCGAATCTTTGAAAACAGAGAGGACCAGGACGGCCACTAACAACCTGGATGAGAACGGCATGACCACGCTAGGCAACATTTTTATCTTCGCCACTCAGATCATTTTCTATCGCTTGAATAACGGGGAGTTACGGGGAGTACTCCGAGGAATTGTTCGGATTGATCCCTGCCGCATCTTTCCGCCATCGTCCTACGCGACAATATTTCCATCCTCACCTCTTCGATGGATCGCAATCCATATCTGTGTGTGCGTTTTGCTAGAAATTTCCTACCTCGCACGACTGAACTGTAGAATAAATTGGCGTTGGCAGCATTTCGGACCGATGCGACCTTGAAGCCTTAAAGAAAAGAGCGTACTCCCGCCTGAAAGGTCGGCAACGCAACTGTGACTCCTCTGGTGTTGCAGGTGTCTATAGGCGATGGTGAACGCTTACCATCAGACGATCCGTCTGCTCGTTATAGGGGTATAACATAAACAAAAAGCATTACACCTGAATTGACACGGAATATCCAAGAATGGCGGAAGAGTCTCAGGAGGGATGAGCATGAAGCAATTTGATTAGATTTGATTTATTTATAACATGAGAAAATAACAGTATAAATTTCCATTGGTCAAAGTTATAAGAGGTCAGTTCCATGTACTCTCTTACTGAGTACAGGGGGTTTTCTAACAATACGTTTCTCAGTCGACGCCTAAATGTTTCGTCAGATGGCTCGTTTCTCAAGTCAGCAGGCAAGCGCTCGAAATAAGTCGGGCCAATGACACGAGGGTTCTTGCCTGAAAGTGCCATACGACGAGGAACAGTTCTCAGTCTCCCGTTGAAACTGAGGTGTTTACCAGTGACATCCACGCGTGCAAACTGAGTAATGTTAGTTCTAACAAATATAAGTAAGTCAAAGAGGTATTGTGAGTAGTGCGTCATTATGCGTTGCGATATGAAAAGTTGTTTGCAGGGGTGCCTAGGTGTAACTCCGACAAGAGTACGAATAGCTCGCTTTTGTACAAGCAGGACTCTATTCGCATCCGTGGAGTTACCCCAGATCAGTGAACCGTATGACATCAGGGAGTGAAAATGAGCGAAATATACTTGTTTCAGCGCATCTCCCGATATCATTGGTGCCAATTTTCGGAGCGCGAAGACAGCACTACTCAACCTACCGCAAAGACTGTCAACATGGCACTTCCAGTTCAAGTTAGAATCGAGCATGAACTCAAGGAATTTACTTTCATCACACAGTGGCATCGGACAGGATGCCATGCATGGCGGTACTTGAACCTTTCGACCAGTGAAGAGCATTATGTTTGATTTTGTGACATTCAGCATTAAGCCATTTGCCGAAAACCAGGTTTGCAGTTGGCTACATGCCTCGGTAACTTTGACACTGAGCTGCTCGTAGGTATTTGCAGCAACCAGCACGGTTGTGTCATCCGCAAACAATACCGACAAACCGACTATAATGCTTGACGGTAGATCGTTAATAAATACTAAAAATAGGGTGTTCCCAATGCAGATCCTTGAGGAATACCCACATTAATGTATCCCGTGTCAGATTTTGCCGTTTGCCGGTAGCTTCACGGCTTGTTTGCGGTCTGACAAAAACGAACTGAACAGTCGGTGGGCATTGCCCTCAATGCCATAGAAATTTAATTTGTTGAGCAGTAGCGTATGGCTAATAACGTCAAATGCTTTTGACAGATCGCAAAGTATCACAGCCATCTTGTGCTTATCATCCAATCCTGTCAATATGCAATCGAATATCCTGTACGCCGCGGTGGTTGTTGACATTTTCTGTCTATAAACGTATTGGTTGTCCGTAAGCAGGTTATTCACTGTATTTTTGTCTGCTTGCATTTATGTCATGAACCCACAGTCTTTTTGGCGCTGCACGAGTATTTTGAGTTAGTAGAAGCAGTAAAGCTTCTTCTTCGTCTAACGAAATGCTATCGCAACGGTGCTGCAGCGTGCGCCACCGTTGCGTGCACAGCTCTGCAGCACGCGTGCGCAGCTCTCGGTTTGACTTGGGTGCTGTGCACGCCACGCACACGCGCACGTGCACGTGCTGTGCACGCATCCGGTGTGGCTTGGCCTTTAGTATAAACTAGAAGGCGCCCGCAACGTCGTTCGCGGAAGAGAAAAAGTCATAATCTTCTTTTTTACTATAGCGTAGTCGGGTTAAAAGTATCCTATAACCATGTATGGATGCCCAGCTACCCGTGTAACACGACACACAACGACACATATAAACGTAAAAAAAAACCGATTCAGTGACCTTCAAATAGTCCGTATCACTTTTCTACAAAGGTATTCAATATAGACATTTAGTTTCTACAACTTTATAATAGCCTATAGATATGGTTCCGACGCTGACCATGGATAAGGCGACGCAACGTCTATAGGTGCGTCCACATTTGTATCATTCGCGCGATCAGATCTTCGTCGCGTGGCATGATCGTGTGTCACGATCACACGTTTGGACGTTGCGTCGATCCGATCGCTCGAAATCCATGTTAATGAAATAATGATCTTTATTCTGTAAGTAGGCCACAAAGGCACTTTTACAAGTCTGACTGTTGCTACGCATATCACACACTGTGAGCGTCCAAGCAGCGCGTTACGCAGTCATGCCACGCAACGGTGATCGGATACGAGCAAATGATACAAGTGTGGCCTTCATAAAAAGGCAGAACATTGCGAACGCGAGGTAACTGCATGAATTGAAAGCTGAATAAGAGAAGGAATCTGAAATAGAACCACGAGCGGAGCGAGGAAAATGTGGGATGTAAGAAAAATTATGAAATTATAGCAAACCGACTATTTTTTTCATTTAAATTACTAATAATGAACCTACGAATCACACTCATAATAAAAAAAACAAATAAACATTAAAATAAATATTAATTTGGACTTCAAATGTCTGTTCCATGCTAGCGGATAAAACGTACTTTTCCACGCAGAAATGGCGCTGTAAACGGAGCTTTTCCGAGCTAGTGAGTTGTAAAATGTATTTGTTTCATGCTAGTCTCCTTTTATTATAGTTGGGTAACTGTGCAGACTGAGGACTGTAAAAGTAGTCTGAACCCCTTCGATATGCTTTAAGAGCAGGATAGGTGAAGTGGAGAATAATAAGTCACAGTTTGTATCGAAATCCCGTTCCTATACCAATACTTTGGCTACCTATTGTAATAATATATGATACTAGCTTCTGCCCGCGACTTCGTCAGCTTTAAATTCGTTTATCGCGGATAAGGATATTTTTCCGGGATAAAAAGTAGCCCATGGCCTTCCCCGGGACTCAAACTATCTCCATACCAAATTTCATCCAAATCGGTTCAGCGGTTTAAGCGTGAAGAGGTAACATACAGACAGACAGACAGACAGACACACTTTCGCATTTATAATATTAAGTATGGATCTATCTGACTGAAGCTAATTGGGTTGATGACTGTTTCCGTATGGTAACTTTTCGTTGTTGTTTAGTAAGTATTATCGACTACTGATTAGAAAGTATTACCGATGACTGACTTTTAGCTATGTTAATTATATATTTGTGTGCTCGTTCGTACGACACACATAGTGGGGTTATCATCAATGGAATTAGCTTCGGCTTTTATACTTGAGCCGTATATTGGTTAGGGAGAGGGTAATATTAGGTTTTCATGGAAAATTACAAGTCTCGTGCAATGTTATTGAATACTTGCGAAAAGTTGCGCAATACTTATGCAGTTTGTTTACATAAGTTATTCTGTTATTTATTGCCTTATGGGCTTTGTTTGATTATATACATCTCCTATTGATTCGTACATACGAATCTTATTGTTTTGACTGTTTAGTCAAACTCATGATTTCATATCTTTCTATCGGGATAAGATAGAAAGGAATGAAATGAATTTATTGAACAAATTAACTTTTTATTAGATTATAAGCTAGGTAGGTATTCTAGGTCTTATATTAAGTCTATATAATACTATTATTGTGGGGTCATCCGGTACAGTAACACATTTTTATCCCTTACGCTATCAAAAAAAACTGTTTACTACACATTTTCACAAGAAGGTCAACGGCCGAATGCAAGCCACAAAAATAGCAACCTATATTTACCAACAGGTCGCGTGCACATGTTAATGGAAGAAAGGCATATGTGCATACGTGTGCTAACTCGGGACACATTCATCTATACTTTTATGAAGTTGTTAAAATTAAATGTCTGTTCATTGAAGACATTTTCAAAAAAAATATTGTGATGGATTATTTAGAGGTCATCGTCATTCGATTCATCGATTTTTAGGGTTCTGTACCTCAATAGAAAAAATCGGAACCCTTATAGGATCACTTTTGTTGTCCGTCTGTCTGTCAAGACCCATTATCTCAAGAACGCATGGAGGTACCGAGTTGAAATTAACACCATATCAGGTCTACGGTCCCTTGAAGCTGTGAAAAAATCAAGCTTCTACATTAACGTAAAAAAAGATACGGCCATTTATGCCGCAAAAAACGTATATTTCGACACTTTCAAGGAAATCAAAATGATAGGGTACTTCCCGTTGACATAGAACTATGAAATTTGGTAAATAATATCGTGACATACTATAAATTCATACAAAAATCTGAAAACTGTACATTTAATAAATAATAAATAAATAATAAATATCAAGCACAATCTTACACAAATCGACCTAGTCCCAAACTAAGCAAAGCTTGTACTATAGGTACTAGGCGACGATATACATAATATATAGATAAATTATAATATACTTAAATACATAGAAAACATCCAAGACCCAGGAACAAACATTCGTGCTCATCACACATACACTTGCCCTGGCCGGGATTCGAACCTTCGAGGCAAGCTTCGTAGGCCGTTGTACATACAATCCACTGAGCCTAACGTGTCGTATTTGTAATTAATTCATAAAAAATATAGTCTTTTTCAAAAGCAGAGCAGCCCGGTTGCGGTAAGTTTGCACCTCATTTGTATGCAATGCTATAGATATCAGGCGTAAACTTAACGCAACCGGATCCGGGTGATATAATAATGCTAGGGTAAGTGGGAGTTGGTACGGAACCCTCGATGCACGAGTCGGACTCGCACTTTGCCGGTTTTTTTATTGTATAATTGTATGCGTTGGCTTCGTCATGCCAAATCGGCTAAACGGATTTCTACTATTTTTGGTACTCAGGTAGCTGGGTATACTGATGGTTATAGGATACTAAGAAAAAAAGAGGGGTTATGACTTTTTCTCCTTCGCAAACAAAGTTGCGAGCAGCTTCTAATACGGAATATTGTAATTTTCTTACCTTTTATAACAGTAACTTATATGCAACTGATATATGTATAATGATAGGCCTTTAAACGTGCTTTTATGAAACCAGCCGAAGGCATGTATCATAAATAAGATCACACAAATGTTTTAAGGTGCGTCCACACTTGTATCATTTGCTCGTATCCGATCACCGTGCCGTGGCATGACTGCGTATCGCGCTGCTTGGACGCTTACTGTCGGCGCGCCGATCATGCCATACTCGCCCGATATAACTGTGTGATACGCGTAGCAAAATGGATTTCGAGCGATCCGATCGGCGCAACGTCCAAACGCGTGATCAAGACACGCGATTATGCCACGCGACGATGATCTGATACGGGCAAATGATACAAATGTGGACGCACCTTTAAGTCACGAGTCTTCCAGTGTTGCGCATATCCATGGGCGACGATGACCACTTTCATCAGGTGGCTCGTCTGCCCGTTTGCCACGTACTACATACAGTACTTATATCGTTACAAATTAATGATAGTATTATTTTTTTCTGTTCCCACAATTATCACACATAAAACCCCATTGAACACGAAAGCTGAAAAGCTTCCGAAACGCCGGAACTCAAATGAAATGATATACGCGATATTATCCGTTTAAATTGTTTTATTTAAATTAATGACAGTGGTTCAGACCTGTGATATTATGTTATTACCCTTGGGAGGTAAGATATAGGAAGTCTAACTACCGAAGGTACTTATTTGAGTACTAATGTCCCACATCCTCAATATATTTACGTGTAGTTTTTGTAAGAGGCGCTGATGGTTTTAAAAACCAAAATTACAATAAAACCGGCCAAGAGCATGTCAGACCATACTCAGTGTAGAGTTCTGTAGCCGTTACTACAAAAAAATGTACTATGGATGAAAAAAATACGATGTGAAAAAGTGCACTACCAAAAGAGCGTATCTTCGTGGCACTTACACCTTTTGCTGAGAAGCGCAGTTTTTCGCCAATAACTCAAAAACGGTATATCCGATCATGTTGAAAATAATTTCGTTGAAAGTATTTTTATTAACATTATCTTTGTAATTTCTTTCATATTTTTTGGACATACGGTTTTGAAGATAGAGGGTCGATCGAATCGAATAAATCATATTTTTTTAAACCCTAAAGTATTTTTACAACAAGTGTGGAAATATGTGCACGTTAATCTTTGCCAAAAAAAAACTTCAGCACCGGTTACATGTATGGAGTGGTCCCCTCGAAATATTATTGTTATTTAAGTATCAAACGAAGTAACGGCTTATATAAGACACCTTACACTCAGAATTCACATCATGTAGTTTTTGAGTAAAATGTCGGTGACATACGGACGGACGGACAGACACGAGGAAAGTATATGGGTTCCGGGTTTTCTATTTTGGCATGCGGAACCCTAAAAACGCAAAAAGTTCTGTAGTAGTATAGTAGTCATTCAGAATGTTGATTTTTTTGGGTTTATCTTACTAAGAATCATTTTTACTTATGAACATCGTACAAGAAAGTAACAGTTCCAAATTCTTATATGGACAAACTGTTTTTCCATTCCTCACGTTATAGAAATAAAAAAGTAATTCATACAAAAATGTGAGGTTCCATTTTTTCATGTATTTCTGAATATGAAAAACTGAAAAATTCAATATTAAGAAAAATTCATTTGATGAGTATTTTTTTGGACAACGCCCAAATTCTTTAAACATACAGAAACGGGCAATCCCTAATCCCTAATCATAGTCATACAAAATGTTCGGAAGTTTATCACGTCGCGGCCATTATCGTCGACGTCATATATGACGTCACAGGAACCAATCGATCATTGGCAGCCGCTCAACAAAATAAATAGAAATGACCGCTTTGAAAAGAACTTATGTGGTATGGAAGTAATATAAAGTAAGGTCTTTTTAGAGTAATGAGAGAAACACTTGGAAAACATAAACGATGTTTGTATTGTTTTTACTTCCGTTTGCTAGAATATCGTTGGTAGCCGTGATTACGCCGAGCAGCAAAAAAGTGCCTAGGTACACTATTAAAACTTATATTTATGTTATTTTACATACAATTATGTAAATTCACATAATTATGATTAATTTTATAATGACGTTTTCTTCGGTTCCCGCGATTATCACTCATTTAAATAAAACAATTTAAACGGATTACATCGAGTTTATTATTTTCGCAATAGAGCGAACTTTACAGTTGCCATATGTTAGCTAGAGATGTCGCTGTAGTGAAAACATTGATTTTTTTACGAAAATCTTCATATTTTACCATTATGATCATTGTGACTGAAATAAAACAATTTAACGGATTATATCGCGTATATTATCTCATTTTAGTTCCCGACGTTTCGGAAGCTTTCCAGCTTTCCATGGTCACGGGAGGACTGAGAAAAGATGTATTTTCCTCTGTCAAAGTTACAAATTTTTATAATCCGTTAAATTGTTTTATTTCAATGAGTAATAATCGCGGAAACAGAAGAAAATATCATTGTGACTGTTAAAGTTAATTTTTATTATATTCTTATAAATAGAAAGATAGCATAAAGCATTGGTACAGATCCAGTCGGAGTCTCGATTTTTTTATTATGTAGATCTTTGTGTAAATAAATTATTTCTTTTTTTCTGTCTTTGTACTTATGTTAGTCAACTGCTGAAGATGAAAAATTATACATATCACTTCTCTATGAAAATTAGTGCTTGCCATGAAATGGTTATGTTTATTATTTCAGAAAAGGATGATTTTAGTGAGTATTACCTGACATTTTGATTTTTATCAATAGCGGCGCGAGGTTGCTTGGCCACAAATATGGCAGCGTCGCGATCAAATGAGTTAAATATAATTTAGTAATCACAATAAATTGTGTACCTTAAAATTGATAATATCTTCAAAACTAAGCCTGCTTCGCCTATGGTTCATATAGGGTGCGCTGGGGTAAGACGGAAATATGGGAAAGTTTATTTATTTATTTATTTAATATTTATTGCACAAAAGAAAAACTTATCGTACAAAAGGCGGACTTAATGCCATAGGGCATTCTCTACCAGTCAACCTTGAGGCAAAGCAGATAAATTGTGGGCGGTGCAACTAATTTACAGACATAATTTAAGAAGATAAATACTTAGATACATACATATTCATATAATACATACCTATATATATATATATATATATATAAATAAAGTTCGCAAGGTAGACTATATTTCAACACCTTTAAGAGCATTTTCAGTAAAAATTCAGTCTTTCCCGTATCACCGTCTTACCTTGACGCACCTCAACATGTTTTGCTCCTAATGACCGAATAAAGGAATCCGGGCTTTTAAGCCCATTCCACCATCGGCACCAGGTGATTCCATGAATTTAGGGTAATTTTCGTTAGTCCCTAGTCAAATATATTTTAAATTTATAAAACACAAGAAGGTGCCCCGCAAATTTGTTCGCGGAGAAGAAAAAGTCATAGCCCCTCTTTTTTTTCAGCGTAGTCGGGTAAAAAGTATTCTATAACCATCTGGAGATACCCAGCTACCCGTGTACCAAAACTAGTTGAAATCCGTCTAGCCGATTTTGCGTGATGAAGCCGCAGATAGGTACAAACACACAAAAAAAAAACAAAAAATATATTTTGACCTCCAAATAGTCCCTTACAATAGTTTAATTGAAATATCAATTCAATTTCAATTCAATTCAATATTTATTCATGAACAATACAATGATTGTGTTTGAAATTAGTACATACACTTAATAATAGAAAAAAATATATATTTATATAATTAAAAAATATTTTGATTGATAATTGGTAAGTAATTAGGAAAAGATTATTTTTTAATCTTGTGCAAATATTTCTTCAACACTGTAGAAGCACCCCCTCAACAAATATGTTTTCAATTGTGCACTGAACGCGTCACAGTTGGTAATATTTTTTAGGTTAGTGGGAAGCTTATTATAAAAAATTACTGCCTGGTTCCTAGTACAGTGCTGCTCTATCTTCTGCTTAGGTCAGAAACTTGGCTTCGAATTTTTGATACGCGTAAGAAAGCGCAACTTTTGTTCCTCAGTAGTCTCATAATGTGATATGTTTTTCACAAACGCAGTGAGTAGGACGAGCACATACAAGCTAGGAACTGTTAAAATACTTAGTTTTTTAAAATGTTCTCTACAGGAAGCCCACTGAGGAAGACGCAAAATGGATCGTATTGCTCTTTTTTGTACAACTAGAGCTTTATTTATATTATACATGAAGCTATTTCCCCAGAACATAATACTGTACAGCAATTTGTTTTCAACTAGTGCGTAGTAGACTGTCTTGAGCTGTTCCACTGTGAATTCATCCCTAAGGCTTCTCAGAGCGTAACAGGCTGAGTGAATGGAATTTTGAATGGAGTCTAGCTCTTGTTTCCAGTTTAGTGCTGAATCAATACGCACCCCAAGGAATTTTACGCAATCAACCATATCTATTTTAGCTCCATTCATAATTACGTTTAAAGTATCAGTCTTTTTGGAGTTGTTCTTTAATAACATAATCTGCGTTTTTTTAGTATTTAGTTTCAAATTATTAATGTCAAACCAATATTGAAATGCCGTAAGCGCAGATTTTATCTTCTCTACAAGCTTAGATATACTGTTTGCAGAAACGATTGCGCTGGTGCCATCAGCAAATAATGTTAAATGGCATTAGGGTACGATGTTACTGATGTAATTACACAGGTCATTAGTAACTACGATAAACAAGATAGGCCCCAAAATGGAGCCCTGTGGCACCCCTCTTTTAACAGTAATAAGTTTGGATTGAGTGGAGATCTCCATATTATTGTCAATATTTTTTATCTCAACGAATTGTTTTCGGTTACTAAGATAATTTTGCAAGAGCTGATATGTATGACCCCTAAAACCATAAAAATGAAATTTTTTCAAGAGTATATCATGGTCTACGGTGTCAAAGGCAAAGCTAAGGTCGAGAAATAGGCCAGCAACTCTTTTTTTGTCGTGGATTTGTGACACAACATCATCAATTAGTGAATCTATCGCATTTATGGTTCCTATATTTTTTTGAAAGCCAAATTGCTTTGGGTTGATAATGGAATGTTTATTGAAGTGAGAGAGAAGGCGAAATTTAATGAGCTTTTCAAATTTTTATGACGAAACCGGTAGCAGTGTTATTGGCCGGTAGTTTTTTGGGTCTGTTTGTACTCCTTTCTTATAAACAGGCAAAATTCTAGCTACTTTGAACTTGTCAGGAAAAATGCCAGACTTGTAACATTTATTAAAAAAGTCAGCAAGTGGCCCCGGGAGTATATCTAGGCATCTTTTAACTACAGTGATGGGCATTTCATCGTATCCACGTGATTTTTTATTTTCCATAGACTGGATAGTTCTTGATACTTCATAAGATCTTTGTAACGATTTTGAGTCAACTGTTTTAGACAATTATCTACGGAAGACAAAATACCCGTGCTCATAATAGTACTATGATCAAACTGTGCTGCAAATATGTTCGCGATTTCTAGGGAGTTTGATACCATTTTGCAGTATGGCTTAAGAACTACATTTTTCTGTTTACGACACTGAAATTTACCTCGGCGTTTGTTTACCACTTCCCAGAATGCCCTTGGTGATTTTTCAGCTTTACAAATTTCGATTTGCACTGCTAACTTTTTAGCATACCTGATTACTTTTCTGTAAATATTTAAATACTTTGCTCGATATTCTAGAACAGAAGCATGACAACTGAACTTATTTATATTACATAGGACTCGCTTCATTTTACTAGCTACCTTAATACCATTCAAAATCCATTTAATTTGATCTCTATTTTTTAGCATATGTTTATTCGTTTTTTTTTCTAAAACTTTCATCAAAAGTGTTAGTGATTTTCTCCAAAAAGTTATTTATACCCATATCGTGCCAATTTAAACTCAGTAACATTTGTCTAAATGTCTGTACATTTTTTCAGAGAAGTGACGTTTTTCTGTTGTCACAAAGATATCTTTATTTTGTGACGTATTTTGATTTGCTGTGTTGATTTCACAGAAAATAGCTGCATGACCATCTGCTAATCCATTATGATCAACCTCAATTTTTACGATTAAATCCTCCGGCAAATTTGTAATAAAGTTATCAATACACGACTGTGACTCATTCCTTTTGAAGGTGCTTAAATTATAAATTTTCAACAAGTTCAGAAAATCATTACGTTGTTTATTATCTTGCATCATGTTAATGTTAAAATCGCCACATATGATGGTCATTTTATTGAAAGCGTGCCCCAGTAGTAATTCACATTGTTTCATAAATATTTCAATATTTGTATCCTTAGGACTCCTATAACAGCAATAAATATATAGATAAGTAACTACATGTCTTATGCCGCAGATTTCGAAGCCTTCCTCTACATACAACTTCCTCTACATTAATGTACCTACAGACATTTCACTTTTAAAACTTTATAATAGTATAGATGTAGCAGATTATTTTGTAACATGTTGGAGAATATTCATTATAATATCTTTCCAAAATTATGACTATGAACTACAGGAGTCGAAGAGCTAATTTTGAAAGTGGAAAATGGACTACAAATGATAAATTGTCGTTAGCAAAATTCACGTTCGTCACTTCCAGAATTTTAAAAAAATATCTAAAAGAGACAAATAAATCATCCGTCGATTCTGAGTCAACATAACGCGTACTATCAAGATAAAAAATAATTATGAACACCTCTGAGAAACTGAACGCTTCCAATAGGGATGATAACAAATTTCTAATAATTAGTGCGTCAAGTAGGTAGATTAATAAAAAATAATGGCGACGATTTATTTTTACGTAACCAAAAAAAAGCAGGAAGTCTAAATATCTCATGACGTCACTCCTAGGTACAAATACTTAGGAGTGACGTCACGAAGCCGCCACTCCTGAACTTTAATGCGATGTATCTAAGCATTTTTTATTATTTTGCCTAAAAAAAGAATACGTGCCCAATTTTTTTTAATTATCTAAATGACGGACATACTCAGTCATCATGCCTATTCTTTGTGTTCCTTCCTTACACTTGGCCGATTTTTAGGGTTCCGTAGCCAAAATGGCAAAAAAGGAACCCTTATAGATTCGTCATGCCTGTCTGTCTGTCCGTCCGTATGTCACAGGCATTTTACTCAAAAACTATAAGATGTATATTGATGAAATTTGGAGCATAGGTGTCTTGTGTAAACCGCTCCTTAGTTTGATAGTTAAATAAAAAATATATATATTTCTAGGGGGGGTACATACATGTGGTGTGGTTTCGGTTACATACATGTAACCGAAACTGAAAAAAAGAAAACAGCAAATATCTATGTCTGGCATATATTTCGACAGTTCTTCTAAAAACACTTTAAGGTTTATGAGAAACATTTTTGATTTAGTGAATATTTTCCAAAATATTCGCTCCGAAAGTAGCAAATATTGTGCCCCCCTCACCCCTCTATTTTCTAAACGGTATGTTTAAAAAAATATGAAAAAATGTATAAATATAAAACTTATTAATACTTCCAACGAAAATTGTTTTCAACATGATCGGACATACCGTTTTTAAGTTATTGCCAAAAAACTGCGCTTCTATGCAAAAGGACGTAAGTGCCGGGGAGATACGCTCTTTTGTTAGTGTTTTTTTTTCATATTGTATTATTTTTTCATCTATAGTCCATTCTTTTGTATAAATGGCTGCGGAACCCTTCATGGGCGAGTCCGACTCGCACTTGGCCGCTTTCTAAGCTTGCCTGACTTTATCAATACACACATCGACAGACTGTGACGTGGTTATGCTTCATTATTACGTATTGTGCGAAAACAGGCGACGCAACTCATCTGCATATTAATGTGGAAGTAAAGATTGATAGGTTAACACGCAGTCGACGCCAAAACGTTATAGCATTTTCGCAAGTTCCAGCGTCAGTTGAATTTGAGATACCTAGCAGACGCGTGGCGTCAAGAAAATTACAAGGGAAGCCGAAGTGAATTCATTTACTCATATTTAAACGAAAAGGATACACGGATAGCTTGGAAAAGCTGATGGTAGTTGGTCAGGTGGATTGGACAAGACCGCGTGGTCGACCGCCTATCCGTTGGGCCGAACTAATAAAGACACTAACTGGCCTGCCAATACCTAAAGCTATTAACACCGCCGAGGACAGATACCTGGAAGAACATGGTTCAGCAAGTGGCCAACATTTCACATAATACAACCATGAAGATGACAACTAAGAAGAAGAGGAAGAAAAGGTGGTTGTAGACGACGGCCTCTTTGTCTAAGCAGATCACATTTGTATTCGTTTTTATTATGTTAGTTGTCAATCTGGAGTTTTCGTGTCATATTGTATACGCCTTTATGGGTAGCCAGGAAATCTCTAAGAAGGCGCGTCTGGCTGTGCATAGAGGTGTGTTTTGGATGTGGCAGAAGAAGCAAGAAAGTAGAATAAATGCAGTAGAGATGAGAGCATTGAGAGGCATTATTGGTGTGAAATTGGGTGACAGGCTCAGAAATAGCGTGATAAGGGAACGTTGTGGTGTGAAAGAAGATGTAGTTACTCGCATTTCGCCGGCTTTTTCAATAAATCATATGTTTGCTAATAGTTCTCCCTGCAAGCGCCGGTGGCGGTGTGCCAGCGACAAAAAATGATGTTTATGTTTACGACACGTGTTAACACGATTAGAGTGAAACTCGTTGTTTATGATTTATTATAAAGCTAAAACTGCTGTTTTGTTTACGATGTGATTCATTTTAATATAGGTAGAAAAAGAAAACACGTTTATGCAATGCTCCATGGAAAAAAATACACCAAAAAATGCTGCGTCATTATCTCAAAACAGCTGGACAGATTTCAATCATAGGGATATTTCCTGATCTCAATATTTGGAAAAGTTATGTAAAGGTGCGTCCACATTTATATCATTTGCCCGATGAGACCTTCGTCCCGTGGCATGATTGCGTGTCACGATCACGCGTTTGAACGTTGCGCCGATCCGATCGCATGAAATCCATGTTGCTACGCGTATCACACACTTAGATAAAACAAGTGGCGCGTGATCGCCGCGCCGACATTGAGCGTCCAAGCAGCGTGATACGCAGTCATGCCACGCCACGGTGATCGGATACGAGCACATGATAGAAGTGTGGATGCACCTTAAGATCCTGATCCTCCTCAATCGATCCTCACAATGCTGAGGATCGTGACTCTGCCAAAGTAGTCTAGCTAATATTCCCTTCCTTGAAGCTCGGTCGGTTGCCTGTTGAAGGGCTGCATTTACTGGTATATCAAGGCACTCCGACACCAGGTTTACCCATCGTTTAGGGCTACGGTCTCTGGGTCTCTTCCCTTCAACTGTGCCTGTCACCATCAGCTTTTCTAAATTGTCGGCCTTTCGGCGGTCCTCATGGCCAAAATACTGAATAATTCGGTGCAGACAGAGAGATGAGAGGCGCTGTTTGTGTTCGAGGTCAAGTTCTTTCAGTATGGACGCGCTAGTTTGAAAAATAGGGTAGTGGGAGGTCATTAAATTTTTTTATTTTTATTTCTTGTACGTTTGATTGAATGCGTTATGCCTTTGATTGAATGCCTTATGGCTTCTTCACGCCAAAACGGCTAAAAACTGAGCTGAAGAAAAAACGACGGGTTATGACTTTTTCTCCTCCGCGAACGAACTAGTACTATTATAAAGTTGTAAATTGAAATGTCTGTACATTGCAGTTATTTAAAAAAAGAAATGTAAAAGTTGGTTAATTCATATTCATTTGTACCTTCCATCATCAGCTCAGTTTGTTTGTCTGATGGTGACAACCAGACGAAAACAACTGAATAACTTTAGAAAAATATATACAAAATATTGTTAGTGCCTATAATATTTGAGGGTTTCTCTCGATTTCCCTGGTATTCCATCATCTACGTCTAATAAAAGGTAGTCTTCTTAGATGATTTTATTAAAGAGGATAATTATTTAATAAAATCATCTAAGAAGACTACCTCAGGGACACACTATAAAGAATATGACTAACAGTCTTAACGAACCTACCTATAATAGATGATTTTATTAAATAATTATCCTCTAACTCTTAACCATTAAGGAGTTGTACCTTTCGTCATCAGCTCAGCATAATGAGATGATGACTACCATATGCAAATACTTAAATAGCTTAAGAAAATATATGAAAGCGTTGTAAGTGCCTATAAAATTTGAGATTTGCCCTTGATTTCCCTGGGATCCCATCATCAGATCCCAACTTGGTGGCAATGGGAACAACTCAGGAGCACATCCTTTCAAATAAAAAAAGAATTTTTATAATCGGTCCACAATTGGCGGTGTAATCGGTGAACATACATAAAAAGAAAAAATACAAACTGTCGAACATATAACCTCCTTCTTTTTTGGAAGTCGGTTAAAAATAGCTTAAATTTACGATTCACCCCCTTAACCAACTATAGAAGGTGCAACTTCGTTCGCAGAAGATTAAAAGTAATGACCCTCTTTTTTCCTTTAGCGTAGTCGGGTAAAAAGTATCCTATAATCATCTGTTAAAAAAAAATTAAATTTAATCTGTTTATTTCACTAAGCGTCTACATCTTCTGCTTAGATTCTAATCTTAAGTTTAAAAGATTTTCTTGAATCACATTAAGTTTTATATATAGAATAAGTTTACACATTTAGGATAGAATTTAGCCGGGAAGGCTACTCATTAACATTTTTTTATAAGCGTTCACCACTTTTCAGTTTTGTTGATTATGCAGTCATATGGAAGTCTATTTAAAGCGTGCGGTAAGGCTGCGTCCACACTCTCCTACAAAAGTTGTTATTACTTGATGGTATTATAAATGTTGGGAGGTATGTTAGGTTCCGTAGGTTATCTGGTCTTTGTCTTTTATTGAATAATTTTATATTATCACTGTATTGGGTAACAATAGCTAAATCTGGCGCTTATGACAAAAAACCTCACGCATGTAGTGTATTAGCTTTCTCTTTCTTTGACGCGTGCGAACAATAAATGCGTACCTTATTACAAATTTCGCTCATTGGCCCGCTCGGCGTTTGGGGCGTGGTTTACGAATAACGATGCAGGCCTTTAAAGTAGCCAATTTCGTCAGAATTAACGCATCTAATCAGGAGCAGTCTCTCTGAAAGCTTTTCTCAAACTACCATTATATATTCATTTCCAGTGTTTACACAATGTACAGCGTTAATATTTAATACCTATTAGCATTGTACATTAGCTGAGCTTTAAGACGCTGCCAACCCTTTACAAAATGAGATTTGCCAAAATGTTATTTCGCTAAAATGTACTACGGGAAATTGTTGGGAAATCGCATCCTTAACCAGCTTAAAAGCAATAAGATTACGGATCTCAAATCCACACTAATATTATAAATGCTAAAGTAACTCAACTATGTCTGTCTGTGAGGAGCGCTAGTAATATTACAAATTATAAGGTGCCCGCAATTTCGTCAGCGAAGGAGAAAAAAATCATAACCCCGTTTTTCTCTTCAGTGTAGTCAAGTAAAAAGTATCCTATAACTATCTGTGGATGCCTAGCTACTCGTGTACTAAAAATAGTTGAAATCCGTTTAGCGGTTTTGGCGTGATGGAGCCATAAGGACGCATTCAATCAAACGTACAAGAAAAAAAAACATTTAGTGACCTCCAAATAATTAGTTTCAATCATTTTTTAGGGTTCCGTACCTCAAAAGGAAAAATGGAACCCTTATAGGATCACTGTTGTCGGTCCGTCTGTCTGTCTGTCCGTCTGTCTGTCTGTCAAGACCCTTTATCACGGGAACGCGTGGACGTATCGTGTTGAAATTAAAATTTTATACTCAGGTCCCTTGAACCTGTGAAAAAATCAGTTCTAAGTTTACGTAACGTACGCTTACGTTTTGAAATTGATAGGGTACTTCCAGTTGTTCTAGAAACTTGAAATTTGGTATGAAGGAAGCTTTTATAGCACAAACAACAAAATAAATCTGAAAAACATTTTTTTTTGCGTCTGTCTACATCTAACCGATATAAAATAATCGAGCACCGCGTACATTTTGCTTAGGAGTAGGGCTCAGCTAACACTGGATATTCATAGATACGGCCATTTGTAGCCATACTGTGTACGGAACCTTCGGTGCGCGAGTCCGACTCGCACTATGCCGGTTATTTTGAAAATATCTTCAATGTAAGTACAGACATAGATTAGCATTCATGTGCAGCTTCGCCGCTTTACCGAGGATAATATTTGTTATGTTTGTTTGTATGTTTGTATGTGTCGTTGTGGCTTCATCACCTGAACGGCTAAACAGATTTCAACTATTTTTGGTACACGGGTAACTGGGTATCCACAGATGGTTAAAGGATATTTTTTATCCGACTAGGCTGAAGAAAAAAGGGGGGTTATGACTTTATCGCCTCCACGAACGAATTTGCGTGCCTTCTAATCATCATATAAAAGTATGTATTGTGCGATAGATAGACTTGACTTCGATATGCCCAGGCGCAAGAGATAGTCTTTTTGATCTGAATCTGGGCCATTTTTCTAAACGTGCGCGGGAAACGTCTCTACTAATAAAAATAAAATGCCTGTCAGATTAAACATCAAACCGGTGAATAAAGTTATCGGTCGTGTGTTTTTAGCTTTGATGTGCCATAAATATAGATAAATGAGTTGTTACGCCATTTATATTAGGGTTCCTTTGCTTTACATAAAATTTATGCAAGTTTTAAATATTAAAATGTCTTCACCTCACTCGAAAACGTTCCGTTTATAGCGCCAAATCTGCGTGAGAAACTCATTTTTCCCGCTAGTGTGGAAAAAAATTGTAATATTAATGGGTCTCTTTTGTAGCTTCATTTTCACTAATTTAAGAGTCCCCAGCAAGCGCGGCCGAATTTCAACTTCCCATACAAACGGAGTTTCGTTCTCATTTTGAAACTACGTGTTGGATTGTAACGAAACTTTGCACATACAATGATATGAAGTATATCTACTTTAAATTAGTTTATATGGCTCCAGTTTATAAAACTAACGGAATTTAGTAAAAACAAGTTTTGTATGAAAACTTAAATTCGCTGTTTTTTTTACTATGTTATCTGACGTTACATAAACTAATTACAGGCCTGCATATACCTTAACTTATTCTAAGTACAAAATTTCAGAGCAAACTAGCAACCGAGCTTACCGGGGACTCTTACATGTAGAACTTAATCTGGGTTTGTAAGATTTTTTTTGCATCTCACTTTTACTTCACTGTATAACGTGAATGAAAAGTTGTATGATTTAAGCGGCTGCAAAAATATTTAGCTTCTCATGCCGCGAAAGCCTTGTTACATCCAGAAATCTATATTGGAACCACTCGCTTTCTTCGTGGTTCAATTTCAGATTCCTTCGCTTACTTGGTTTACTATCCAAGCACTCGCACCAAATAACACGTTTGCATTACAAATAACTATTATATATCACTAGGAGCAAGACCGACTCACTACATGCTACCTGTGTACTAAAAATGGTTGAAATGTACAGGTAAAGGTTCGATTCCTGGTGTGACCTACTTGCTAGAGCAATTGTGATTATCTTTGCGCTTTGATCTATATATTTATCTATATCATAATAATTCATTTATTATATTCGTATGCATGTTAGCGCTCAGTCCCATAAAACAAGAGGACAGCCGATTGCCGTACTTTGAATCGCGCGTGAACAAGGGGGTATTCAGGCAAAACTAGATGGCGCTTTAAAACTAAACTTTTAAGGATATTTAATTGAACAAAGAAGCGTAATACACTAACAATTAGTTCGTACACAGCTAATAATAAATAAATCGTAACTTTTAAATACTGTTTGCAAAGTTGAATAATTCTAAATAATAATTCTTATACATGTCTATGTATAAGAATTAGATAAACGCCGTCTGGCGCTTACCGGGGAACGGATTTTGTATGAAAATCGACAGTGCTCTTGTTTTAATGGTCTTTAGTTATACTTACAATAACCTTAGGAATCTCAGTTAGTGAAATATATTTTCTTTTCAGATGAACTAATGTATTTGTCGTGTTTACTTATTCACCTACACAATATACCTATATGCGTAACTATATCTATATCTGTTGTGTCATTTTTGCTACCCTAAGGTTGCCTGGAAGAGATCGCTCTTTAGTAATAAGACCGCCTATTGTCTACCGGATTTTATGTTAGTTTTCTATCGTACTGTTTCTGTTGTTGGTGTGCAATAAAGAATTGTTGTATTATATTGTATTGTATAAATATGTTGACTTCGCTCGCCATCACACCTCCATCGTGTCCAGTGGTCAGCAATCAACTCAGTCACTCCGCTGATCGCGACGCATGCGCTCGAGATAAGTATATAGCAACACTGAACACTACAGTATTTAACCTGAATATATATAAAGATTCATCCCAGAGGTAATATATCTTCCTCCGCTACCTCCTGTGGCTTGCAAAACCAAATTTGCTTTTAAAAGGAGCGTGCGTCGGTCTTGTGGCTGTGGCTTGTTAAACCGAATTTGGTTTGGAAAGTTTTGTTTAATGGCGCACAACGCAACTCACCTTTATCATTATTAATTAATTCTCTAGAAGTGAGGCGTAATATTGGGGTTTTGAATTTTATTAGCAGGATATTAGAGGGAAATTCGGACTGTCCCGATTTGGTGTGTCAACTTGTTCGCCTAAAGATTCCTTCCTTATCCAAATCTATGCTGGACCTCCGACCACGCCATTGTCCCCTGCTGGCAGTGCCAACCACGCGTAGAGTACCACAAATATAAGTTACAAAGCGCGTTTGCGCGGGTAAAATGTTCAACGCCCATTGGCCAAAATTTTGCGCGCAACGCAGGCGCCCGCCATTTTGTCTGGCGCCGCGTCAGTCGCCATGAGCGAGAGCACGAGTTCACCTGTCATTGCATATGTACCGTACGTATAGTGCAACAAGGTCTTTATTGAACTGGTCGCACGTTCGGTTTCATTCGGTACTTGTTAGCACTCGTCGGCGTGGCCGAAGATTGCCGATGTAACTTATATTCGTGGTACTACTGTACTGTGCGGTGCCGCATCGTAATTCGCCGCTTATCGCTCTACTGCATCTCAATGCGCTCCTCGCGTCAGTAGCTGAATGCGATATTTTTGCATGTCGATGGGCGGCTGTTTGTAGAAAATGCTTGAGGTTCTGTGAGGCGATGGATACACGTCAATCGACCATATGGTAATATGGCTGTAAGATTGGCTTAATATTATTGGTTTGTTTTTGTAATTTTTGTACTCTCTGTTTTTCAGTGGCTTAGTTTACTGTATGCTGTGTTTAAATTTGAATAAATAAATAAATAAGAAATAAATAAATTATACGTGTAGGCTTAGGCTGGAAACAGTGCTCGACTGATGATACGCGTGTACGATCGGGCGTGTTTTGTAAGGCCGCATACGCGCTGACAGTCATGCTGAACGCGCCTTTGCTTTCTACAGCGATAGCTATGCCCGACCGACTCCATTTTTCCGCACTTAGCCCGTGAAAGCCGGGCCATTGTTCGTGGGAATGTTGCTGCCTAGGGTCTAGCCAGCCTAGCTCCATCCAGAAGCACAGGATCCTCCTGATGTCTCCACAGGCCTCCCGGAGCAACCTCGGTGTTGTGAGGATTTCAGCCCGTTGTTTAGCTACGCTGACGCATTCCAGGATCACGTGGGGAGCTGTTTCTTCGGCCGACAGGCAACCTCTACACAGGGGACTGTCAGTTGTTCCTAGAACATATAAGTGTTTGTTAAGTAGGCAGTGCCCAGTGATGATGCCTACGATTACACTTAGGGCAGGCTTGTCAAATGATAAGAGGCGCCTCGTCAGACGCGTGTCTGGGTGTATACCACTTCCCGGGACTGTCTGCAAGTACTGGTTTTTGCCCATTGATGGCGACACGGCCGCAGCCGCGTACCCATAGGTCGAGCACTGTTTCCAGCCTTAGGGTGGATTTCTGTTTAGGCGTTTTGCATCGAGGTCTTGCAAGCGACGCTCCTTAAAATCAGTGACGGCCTCATGAACAGAGCTGCGCCATACTCCTCTCTATCACAGAGGTGACCAATAAACCAACCTGAATTTAAACTGAAGGGTTGAATGACCTAGGCTTAGACAAAGCGCGTGGTCACAAGGTGAACGAAGGTTACAGTAATTTACAAAAGATGCTGTATCATAATAAATCTTCCCCTTTTGTAAAGAGGTAACCTTTTTATTTACATTTAACGTTCATTTACATTATAATCTTACATTGTTTGTATGTTGGATGTTCGCGTCATAACAAAACGGAAAGAACTAAACCTACTATTATAAAGCTGTACAAAATAATTTGTCTCGTACATAGAAAATGCAAGCATAAAGCGGCAGTTGTATGCCAGGACCGTAGCAAGTGGAAGGAGGTAGTCTCTGCCTACCCCGTTGGGAAAAGGGCGTGATTATGTATGTGTCTATGTATAGAAAATATTATGTATTTTTTTCATAAAAGTAAGTGAAACAAGCTTATGTTTTTTTTTTAATGTTGTATGTATGTAAGTGTTTTACGGCTTCAATCACGTTTAGTACACGAGTAGTTGAATATCCACAAATAGTTATAGGGTAGTTTTACCTGACTACGCTGAAGCAAAAAATAGGATTATGACTTTTTCTCCTTCCCGAACTAAGTTGCCCCTTCTAGTTTTATAAGAAATGGTTATTTGTATTCATCTGTTTTTTTATTTTTTTTAACGACTCCCGAAAAAAGAGGTGATTGTCATTCGGTTATATTTTTTTGTTATAGTTGGCAAACGAGCAGACGAATTGCCTGATGGTAAGCGATCGCCGTCGCCCATAGACACCTGCAACACCAGAGGAGTCACAAGAACGTTGCCGGCCTTTCAGATGAGAGTAAACTCTTTTTTTCAAGGTTTGAAGGTCGCATTGATCCGGAAATACTGCCGGCGACAATTTATTCCACAGTTCAGTCGTGCGAGGCAGGAAATTTCTAGCAAAACGCACAGCTGTGGACTGCCAACCATCTTAGTGGTGGAGATGGAAATATTGTCGCGTAGGACGATGGCGGAAAGATGCGGCAGGGATCAATCCCAACAATTATTTGTGTTTCTCTCACTCACCCTCAAAACTCCGTCATTTACAAAGCAATTTAACATTTGTTTTTTGTTTGAAAGGTTGCTCCCATATAATTTTAGTAAAGATTTATTGTTTATTTATTTATAAAAAATCTATTACACAGTATAACAGTATTAACTAAGGCACTGTCAAATTCAAATTAACTTAAGACATATACATAATATCTATACTATAGTATTATAAAGTTTTGGCTTCATAACGCTAAATCAGCTAAACGGATTTTAACTATTTTTGGTACACGAGTAGCTGGGTATCTCCAGATACTTTTTACTAGACTTCGCTGAAGGAAAAAGAGGGGTTATGGCTTTTTTCCTCCGCAAACGAAGTTGTAGGCACCCTCTAGTACAGAATAAATATCATTATTATTTCATTACTTTATACACGCTCCTCGGTTGCGCGTTCATCTCGGGCTGTAAAATAGATGATCTTCGTTTGCTAAAACACTTTAGGAAACAAAGATTGTACTATCTGTTCTCGTAGTAACCAGCACCAAAGAAGATAAATGCAAATCACTTCCAGTCTGCAATTGTTAAAAACTCCAGCTAACTATAAAATTTAGGCCTCTTTAATTTTCAAACGCTTTATTCGACTGCGTAACTACATTTAACGTCAACTTTACCAACGGGACGACCATTGTGTTCCCAATTGGGCCCTTAAGAGCTTTAGTCCCTTAAATGGCTCTTGAGAGTTCATTTACTTTTTGCTGAGGATAAATAATACGAGGATTCGGGGATGTTTATTCTATTTGCAAATATTTCGTTTGTTTGGACAAATCTGGAAGGTTAAGTCCAATTTACGTCTTTCATAGAAATGTTAACTCATTTTAAGGGTTCCGTGCCCAAAGTAGTAATCGAAAAAAAACAAAATCGACGGAACAACTTACCCCACGGAATAATATATTTATGCCTTTGATTTTTTTTGTTAACTGTTGATTGTACACAATAAATAAACACATGTATTATTTTGACGAACTAAAAAACATTCTCTTAGCGTGTGTTAACTGAGAACTAATTTTTGAAGGATAAGTTTGTTTTTAAAACGACGGAACAACCAGCCCCATAGCGGGGCTTGTTGTTTCGTACCGATCGATCTCATAAAAAAGGTTTTGGTAAAAACACTGTGTAACGATGCACAAAACAATATCACTTTTCAGAAACGTCAATAATCATTCTTTAAATATGTGCGTAAGGCACACAATATATACACTATTTTCATAGCTCTATTTGGTATTTTATTAAAATCGGTACGTTTAGCTCCGCTCTACCTTACCTAAGTAAATTTAGGATAATTTTAGTTTATGGATATTTTTCAAGCGTTCTTTTTAATTAATTTTTTCGATAACATTTTATCAGAATGCCTGTATCTTGCTATTTTTATTATATAAATGATTGTTGTCTGTTTTGTCTGGCTTATAAATAAAATAAAATTTCAGGCAAATGGACTTTCGAGGAATTGGACGCTTCAGGCAAATAGACGTTCGAGAAATAGAACATTCCAGGACAATGGACATTCGGGGAAATAGAAATTCGGGACCGGAATAGTATTTATTATTACCTAACTACTTCAGAATCTATGTATTTTTCTTTGGAACGATCTGATGATTGTTGACGTATGAGATGTCGTTAAATTCATCTTGATTGCAGGAGTCAGAGGTATTATCGACTAACGAAAAAAAACGCAGAATTTAGTCGCAAATGATGATTAAAAATGTCAAATCATACATTTTAGTCTTTTAATAAGGACCTTAATCCCTTGAATGGCTCTTGACTGTGATTTCCGTGTGATTTGCAAATATTGTAATTGTTAGGACTCACTTGGAAGGTCATTTTTTTTTTTATATACGGGCAAACGAGCAGACGGATCGCCGATGATGACGATGGTAAGCGATCACCGTCGCTCACAGGCACTTGCAACTCTAGAGGAGTCACAAGTGCGTTGGCAGTTACGTCATTCATATTTCATATACATCAAACAAGTATATATCATGCTAGACGTGACTCTTCTTGTCATGGAACACTAGTCACTGCTTTCGCCAGGCATCGTATGATATCGGAGTGATTTGTGAAGTGTCATGCTCTCTCCTTGTTTCTCAACTGAGATGAATTAATTAAACTCGCTCACTCTCTGAAGTAAAGGTTTATTTACAAAGAAGTGGTCAATTAATATGATTTAATTTGTACTGAAATAGTAGTTTAATTAAGACACATAATTGGACCCATTTTGATACAGCATTATTTACTCGTACTGTCGTCAAAAATACGTAGTTGAAATCTTTCCGGTTATTATGGCTCACCGTGTATACGTACTCAATCATATACATATATGGCTAGTATACTGTATTAACTTTTACCCGACAACATATTAAAAAGGTTAACATTTTCCAGGTTATCTAAAATTTAGTCTACTCGTAATAGAGGGAAGATTCGCTTTTAGAAGCCTGATAAAAACTGTTATATAATTTATGTACTCGTTATATACTTTGCTGAACTTCCAATTTACATTTGTGCGTCTTCTATGAACGCTGAAGCAGCCAAAAAAGTGTTCTCGTGAAAGATGTACCCCAATCAACAAAGCCTGAAATCAAAGGCCAAAATATTTCTTCTATACATGAAATTTTGTACCTGTTTCTTTTTTAAGATCTCAAGACGAATTTCTCAGAAATCATAGGACCCAGTCAAGGGTGGCTAGATTGACTTAGTATGGTGGCAAAAGTATACTAATAAGAACAAGAAATAAACAAATTTCAGGACACGGGCAGACAACGGAATAAACATAAATCCGTCAGTTGGCCTTATTTACTTTTTTTTTGCATTCCTTTTCACAAAATGTTCAATTCGCTTTTATTCTACGAAGTGTAACGGACTCAACCTTGGACAATTTAAACCCTCTTCTGTAATGTTAGCAGTATTGTTTTAATTTTATATGAATATTTTTTTTACCAATGTTTTTTTCATAATATGCCACCGTAGCCAGTGATGTTTGTAACATTTTCACTGAGTAAGCAGGTAAAAAACTTTATTATAAAACTTTTGATAATCAATCAATCAATTAATGCTTTATTCAAGTAGGGCGAGGTACAAGCACTTTCGAATTGTCAGGTATATATAGTACATTAGAGAAGTGTTTACTGGGAGAGATACAATATGATCCAATATTTGTTGCAAGGATTAGGGAAAACCCAGATATTTCTGTTGTGGGGTGTAATAGTTTATCACACTCTACCTACATGTACAAGTTTTGTTTTTTAACTGTTAAGGGTTGTTGTTGTATCGGGGTGGAATGTTAAGTGAAAGATGTGACCGGTCCCGATGGGTACCTTTAATGCACTAAAATTACATATAGTAAAATATAGCAAGAAACGATTGTGAAGCACATTCAAGGTGCGTCGTCAGTATAACAATAATGTCGAGCGTGCTCGTACAACTGTATATAAACTCTTCATTGATTGGACTAGCCAGCCTGAAAACTCACTGGGGTAAACCTGAACGGAAATAAATCTATTTCCCTTTGATTCGGTCGTAAACATATTTTTTTTATTGTTCTGTTTATGCAAGTTTCCTAAGAATTACGTAAAAACATTGTTTGTATAAATGAATTGTGTTTATTTTTTGTTCTCTGATTAAAATTGTTTATTACCCGAGTGTAAATGTACGGTGTATAGAAAAACGTATTAAATGTATATAAGATTGGGTGCTGTTAACGCCTTTCTCTTTTGAGCGTAATAGTTGGAATGATCAATAGTATGATTGAAATTATTACTACTAGTTGGTATAGTCAGCATCGTATCGTATAGTTAGTAGCAGTAAAAGTGACCAAATTTATCCTATCGTAACCCTTACTGCTATGCAAATAAAGATCTGTTCCGATATATTTGGCTACTATAGTCGCTTCGGACTATTCGATGTTGACTGAACACGAATTCGACCAATTAACGCACGTTTTCGGGGTTCCGTACCTGAAAAAGAAAAAAAAAACGATTAGCACTCTGTCAATCTACCAAGAAATTACCTCAGCAAGGTAGAATCAAGTTCAAAAAAGATTAAACATTAAAGTTTGGTCTAAATCATCATCTCTCTGCCCTTATCCATCTTATGTAGGCACAACATATTTTCTTCTTCCATTCATGTCTATTATACGTCATTTCAGCGCTTACTCCTTTCTTTCTCATGTCCTCTCTCACACAATCCATCCATCGCTTTTTTGGCCTACCGATCGTTCTGTGTCCTTCGACATTCAACCCTAACATTCTTTTACCAATATGACGTTTGTCCCTCATCATTCATTACATGCCCATACCACGCTAACCTACTGTTCCTTATTTTGTCCGTCACGTGTGCTACTTTCAAACTTCCCCTTATATACCTACTCATTTCTAATCTGATCTTTTCTCGTCACTCCACACATCTATCTCGTAACATTCTCATACTCATCTCGGCTACGTGCACTTTCGTTGCTCAACATTCTGATCCATACGTTACGACCGGTGTTATGATTATTTAATAGATTTTCCCTTAAAGTTTGGTCTAAATACGGTTTATTTTTGTTTATGAGGCCGAGCTTCTCGTAGTGCCCTAGGCATAGACCGTCACAACTCGGCTCGCAGCTACAAGTGCCCACGGACTGAAGGTAAGCTCACCTAGATGCTTACAACCTCTTTTCCTTCACAAGCAACCAGACTTATGTACAAAGTGCCCGCAAATAATCCAAAAGAATTTAACCACTTCATTCCTGAGGCCATTAAGAGTAAAAAGTGTGATATGATCCAAGTCAAATTCAGCAATTATTTGCGTAAAAAATCTACTTTTGACGATTTTTGTACATAAAACTTGAATAACTCTATCAAAATTATTCCCTTTTAATAAAACGGTAATGTTTTTTTTTTCAAAAATGATGACTTAGTGAATGCTAGCCGTCACTTTGATATCTGTCAATAGCGATTTGAAACTTGGCAACATCGTTTCACCGTCGCAATCAAAAGAGTCTTAGTAATCACAATAAATAGTTTACATGAACATTGATAATATCTTCAAAACTAAGCCGGGTATTACTAGGAATTTGCTAAAAAAATAAATAAATAAATAAAACGGGACAGTTTTAAACAAATCAAACTATTTCCACGTTAAGTGTAGTGTTATGGGTACTAGACGACGATATATTTAATAGATATATTACTTATATACATAGAAAACATCCAAGACTCAGGAACAAATATTTATGCTCATCACACAAATTTTTGCCCTTACCGGGATTTGAAACCAGAACCTCAGCTTCGCAGGCAACGTTACTCCAACTGAGCTAAACCGGTCGTCTAATGCTTAGCTAATGAATGTTATCTTTCAGATTCCTCGCAGGCACCTTGTAAGTAATAGTTCTATGTAATTTTCACGCTCCCTTTCCCTTCCCACATTATTTTTTCACAACTTAAATCACTATACGCCTACGGTTTAATTGAGCCGTTGGTTTTAGTTTTTAGCTTTAGTTAAATCATCGCCTGGGGTACATGAATGGCTTGGGGCGTGGCAGCAAAGGGGTTGGGAGGCGAGCGCGTGGCAGGCCGCCTTCCGCCCGCTAAACAGTGTCCTTGTAACGTCGTTGCGTGAACGCAACGTTGTGTATGCGACGAAGCCCTCTGCTAGAGCGTGGTGTCACTAGTGGTTGCGTTGTGGTTGCGATGTGGTCTGTATCGACCACACGGATGCCTTTGACGGAGAAATGTGGTTCGTGTGATCTAAACTATTTATTTTTCATATACTTTATCGCCCGACCACGTGGTAGTCGTTATTGTGTGGTTGTTGTTGTGGTTCGTTTGAATACACCCTAAAGCCATTTGGGTACTGTAATGCCTAACGAAAATAAGAGGTGTATTACACTTAAGTTTAACATGTGTGTACCTCTGTACCTTTGTATCTGTCTGTGGCATCGTAGCGCCTAAACGAATGAACCGAAACTTATTCAATCTTTTTTGTTTGAAAAGTGATCGAGAGTGTTTTTAGCTAAGTGTCAAGGAAATTGTTTCAGAGCCGTTTGAAAATTAGCAGCCGTTTTCTACACGTGTCTTGTGACTTATTTCTTGTCTGATCTTATTGTGGGTTTCACTGTCCTTACTTCATGGAAAACCATGGGCTATAAAAGCATTCTCGTTATAACGCAAGTTATAGGAATTCCAATAAACAAGTTGTGTAGGTATCTAAGTCGTCAGTCGTCACACCCACGCCTCGACCAATTTAGAAAAGTTAATTTCCTAAATCGACTCGAGAGAGCCTGCGTCATGGGTTACATAAGAGACAAGCTCCATTAGAGCGTTCCATTGTGTTGCGTCGAGTTTTTTTTTTAGAATGAGTGTGGCCAGCTACCATTCCAATTTCAGAAACCCCAAGCAAGCAAGGCACTAATGGAGCTTGTCTCTTAAATACCTACGTAATAACTGGCCAATCTAGTTTGTTTTTTTGTAAACACTTTATTGTACATAAAAACAATAAAACAAAGAAAGTAAAGTAATACATATGTACAAAGGCGAACTTATCCCTTTAAGCGATCTCTTCCAGTTAACTTTAGAGCAAATAGAGAGACAAGAATAAACATCAACGCAGATAGACAAACCAACAAGTTCTAGTATATTGGGTACCTATAAAATAGTACTTCTATGCAGTTGACACTAAAAATTCACCTATTACTGCTTAAAGATAGGAAAGAAATTGCAAATTTCTAGAATTTTAGGAACTCTAGGTAGAAATTAAGATCCATGTCTTCTACCTCGTAGTTTATCTGGCAGTGGTAATTGATAAGCTATAAGACCGCCATCTTAAATAAATAAATAAATAAATATTACGGGACAATTTTACACAAATCGAACTAGCCCCATGGTAAGCTCAATAAGGCTTGTGTTATGAGTACTAGACGACGATATATTTAATAGATATATTGCTTATATACATAGAAAATATCCAAGACTCAGGAACAAATATTTATGCTCATCACACAAATATTTGCCCTTACCGGGATTTGTACCCAGGACCTCAGCTTCGCAGGCAACGTTACTCCCACTGAGCCAAACCGGTCGTCGAAATCTTTCCTTACATGTATATCTTTCTGTCTTTGTAAGTGTGTTTAAAAATAGGTATTGTATTTATTTTAAGGGAGTAATCGAAAGCCGAAAGCGCTTAAAAACGAATGTTCATAACCTCAAATAGGCTACAAATGGGAGAATTTTCAACGATCTCCAGAATGGAGATGGCACATAAAAGAAACTTATATTAGAATGTACTTGTTTTGACATGTATACAAAGACAACTACAAAACACTTAAGTTTTTTTGTCTTTACAAACACTAAAATGATACAGCACTTGCATCAAAGCACCCATTAAAACATTGTATCGATCAAATCCGTCTCTATCCAAACGGGACACGTTTCAAACAACCGATTGTTTACACTCTGACAATTCAATCCAGAGCGGAATAGATTTTATTGTTTGTCTTCCTAAAATAACGATGTAGGTGCATGCCTCGTGCTGTGTACTGGAAATCCGCTTGTATTAAATACACCTTAGAGGAAAAGTTTTAAGAGTGATTCTGGGTTGGTCCGTATTTATTATTGGAGCGTATTGATTGTACAACCGTTCGGTTTTATTTTTATCGGATTGCGCTGGGTATATTTGCTTTTTACAGCCGAGTTGTAACGTCTATGCATCAGCACTTGACCGGGGGATAGGGTGAAACAATAAAAAGCTGAGGGTTTGGACAAGATTAGGTTACAAGCGAGGTTACTTTTCAAAGGGTTTCCCCACTAGGGAATGATATTCAAGTACATGCACTTTTATCGCCGTGGATTTTATTTACACCAACTTCACGGGAAGTCTTCAGATAAAATAATCGTACAGTAGAGGCTGAGAAAGATCAATTCGTGATTTGATAGACGAGGTATTCCTTGCCTGTTTTATCTACATTAACGGTAACATTACTCAGTATTGGAGAAAAGTAAAAAGGTATGTTAATTTGTACCATTTTGAAGATATAATCATGAAATAAATAAATAAAAAATAAATCTTACTATGATGTTTTTACACTAGTGTAACAATTCCGAAATGTACTTTCTTGTTCAAATCTTGGTGCGACTAAAATTTGAGGGGTGTTATACGTTTATTGTATCTATCAATATATGGCACTACAACTCCTAAACGGTGAATCGATTTTTATTTAGTTTTTGTTCTTATTACTGTTAATAAGGAGAAAAAATTATAACCTTTTTCAACTGTACAATTATACTATGATGTAAAATGGCATGGCCGCCCTACAAGACAGATTATTCAATCAGAATGAAGCATAATGAGGAAGGACAATGTCCAACAGTATACTACTATGGACCGATGACGATGATGTGTCCAGATTTAAATAATGACAGTTTATAAAGTGTATCACAAAAGTTCATATAATTAACTTTTTTATATGGGGCATGTTATAGAGGGCAAACGAGCATACGAATCGCCTGATGGTAAGCAAACACCGACCATAGGCACCAGCAACACCAGAGGAGTCAAAAGTGTGTTGCCGGCCTTTCAGGTGGGCCTTTCAGGGTCGCATCGGTCCGGAAATACAGCCGACTTGTATTTAGGTTACGCAAATATGACCATTTTTCCAGTTTTTGTAGTCAGCGGGCCTATGATGGTTGCGTTTGTCACGCGATAAATAAATGACATAGCGGCCGTCACCTTCTGACACGTATGTGAGTGCGAGAGTGACAGGCGCGCTATCATATCATTTATCGCGTGATAAACGCGACCATCATAGGCCCGCAGGTCAAGTAGCTTGCTATACGTTTTTGACATAACTTGCGCATTCTTGGTCTTCTTTATACGATGCTATTTATTCGCTATATCTATACTATTATAAAGTTGTAAAAATGAAATGTCTGTACATTGAAGATATTTTCAAAGAAATGATTGTAACGGACTATTTGCAGGTCACTAAAACGAAAGTTTTTTTTTTGGATTTTTTGTATGTTTGTATGTATCGTTGTGGCTTCATCACGCAAAATCGGCTAAACAAATTTCAACAATTCTTGGTACACGGGTAGCTGGGTATCTCCAAATGGTTATAGGATACTTTTTACCCCACTACGCTGCCGAAAAAAAAGGGTTATGACTTTATCTCCTCCGCGCACGAAGTTGCGGGCATCTTCTAGTATTATATATATCGCAAAGAGCGCTTTAGTTACTTTCAGTCTGCTAGATGCTCTCAAAATCTGCTTCTTACTATGCCTTTGTCCTCTTCCAAATTCTATAATAATTCGTTCACTTTTCAGTCTGATCGGTTGTGGAACTCTTAGACTAGCTTAATCTCTCGCGATCTTTAAAGAGCATCTCGAAGATTATTACCTGTCCCTTGTATAGCATAGTTATTATATTGTTATATATATATTTAGTTAAGTATATATGTCTATATTTATAATTTATGTATTCTACTACTTATGTTTGTTTAATATTTATATTAATAGATGCTCCAATTTCGAACTGCTTTAAGCTACTCACACGTACAGTTTGTTTTTCTAAGCGTCTCTCACTTCCCTTAGGTTGTCTGGAAGAGATCGCTGTTTAGCGATAACACAGCCTGTTGTTTACCTCTCCTTGAATATATTATTTTCTTTTGTACTGTTTTGTAAGGTGGTGCGTAATAAAGAGTTATTGTATTGTATTGTAATATGATTAATGTTTCAAGGGTTCTGCACCCAAAGAGTAGTACGGAACCCTATTACAAAATAAACCTTCGCTCTCTGCCTGCCGGCCGTCTGTCTGTGTGTCTGTCTGTCTCCGTACTATAACTCTTAAACCATAATGAACATGTCATTTTTACAGATTTTTTTCAGAAAACATCAACGTGTGACACATATTTCGACAGTTCTTTAAGTAAATGTTTCATGTTTCTAAATTTTATGTTTCACTTTGATTAAGTGTATATTTTCCAAAATAATCGCTTCGAATGATATATAAATTGGGTCCCCTCTTTTAACGAACTTTTTTTCAACATGATCGAATATAACGATTTTGAGTTATTGCCGAGAAACTGCGCTTCTCCCAAGGACCCAAGTGCCATGAAGATACGCTCTTTTGCAGTTAACATCTATTGTTTTTCCATCAGCTGTATATGTTTTTAGCTGCTACGGAATCTACACTGAGCATGGTCGGATAAGCTCCCGGCCGGTTTTAACGTTAACCGCATGAGGAACTCCACAAAACACTTGATACTATAACGTAAACAACAAAGTCATCAGCGTAAAGTCCCTTATATTTCCCAAAGGAAACTTTATGCCATTAACATCAACGACTTGTAACGGGACCCTGGGGATGGCGACTTGGAAACACAAACAAGGAGAAATATTGTTTTCTTATTTATATCTCTATTGAAACAAGCGATTACTTGACTTAACTTCCTGCTAAGTCTTGCAGCTTCGCAAATATAGACCATAAAACAAGAGGACTAGCAATGGCCATATTTTGGTTCAGGCCCTGACCGAATGGGGATATCGTACGTACTATTATAAAGCTGTAAAAATTAAATGTCTGTACATTGACGATATTTAAAAAAAAATGTTTGTAACGGACTATGACATGCCCGATTTGTGTGATCGGCTGCATTGCACTTTTGCCGTTGTTCACATTAACGCACAGAGCAATAGCAATATTCACGCTATACTAATTTCCAAATCCTGGCTCAATCCCTCCCTTCCCTCTACTCTTTATCCCCTGCCTGGATATCGTTTGATTCGTAATGACAGGACCGGTACTAACTATAGCGGATCGGGTATCATTCGAGGTGGCGGGGTCGCTATTTATTTAAAAAGTTATTTGACGTGTCAAGTAGTTGCTCAGTCGCCCTCTGTCTGTTCTAGTTCTCCCGAATACCTGTTTATCGATGTCTCTCTTCGTCACTCTAAAGTGCTTCTAGGTGTTTTTTATAGCCCATCGAGCCATGTCGATTATTTCGATACCCTGGAGAGCACTTTAGAGGATCTTAGTCCACAATTTGATCATCGCATAATTATGGGTGATTTCAACACATGTCTCATTAAAAATGACTCACGTTCCCATAAACTTCAGTCACTTGCGACTTCCTTAAATCTTAAAGTTTTACCCCCTGGCCCAACCCACTTTCTTCATAATGGTCCTCCTTCGCTCTTAGATCTTGTTTTAACTTCTTCTCCAGATTTAATTTCTTTTTATGGTCAATTTAACGCTGCTGCGTTTTCATGTCATGATTTGATTTATGCGTCATTTAAAATTCGTCCTCCTAAACAGAGACATAAAATAATTCTGCGCCGAAACCTTCGTAATATCGACACGCAGGCGCTTCATGATGACTTCCGCAATGTTGATTGGCAACGCATCGAGCTTATGGATGAAGTTGACCTTAAGTTAAGTGCTTTTAATGCCACATTGCTTGCGATTTTTGATAACATGCCCCGTTAAGGCCGATGCGTGTTAAACATTTTCCTGCGCCTTGGCATGACATTAGGAGTATCATGGCCAAACGCAATAGAGCCCGTGTCAAACTCAGGCATCATCCTTCAGAGGCAAATCAGCTGCTTTACATTACGCTGCGCAACCGCTGCAATAGAATTTGTAGAGATGCAAGGCGACGTTATATTCATGAAACCATTGACGATTGCCCTCCGGCTAAACTTTGGAAATTCCTGAAGTCATTTGGCGTGGGCAAAGCTCTGCAATGCTCTTCTGGTGTTACTGATATCGACGCCCTCAATCTACATTTTAGCACTTCTCCGGTTACTTTTAGGCCCTCAGTCAAGCATCTTACACTATCTCTTCTTGCCGATACCCTACACCCCAACTCATCTACATTTGAGCTGGGTAGCATTACGCCGCAAGAATTTCTAACAATCGTTAAGTCTATTAAAACGAAAGCTGTCGGAGAGGGTAACCTTAGCTTGGATATGCTTATGCTTGTGGCGGATTACATTGCTCCAATCCTTTGTAACATTATTAATTATTCCTTCACCTCTGGCTCATTCCCCTCTATCTGGAAATATGCCCAGGTTATTCCCCTGCCTAAAACCTCGAATCCTGTCTCTTTTTTCCAGTACCACCCCATCTCCATTCTGCCTGTGTTGTCGAAAATCGTCGAACACTTTGCAAATCGACGCCTACTATCATACCTCAACAGGCACGATTTGTTTAATTCTTATCAATCTGGTTTCCGTCCTGGGCATAGCACGGTTACGGCCTTGGTTAAAGTTACTGAGGATTTTCGTTTTAATATCGAAAATAAAAAGCTCACACTCCTTGTCCTCTTGGATTTCAGTAGTGCCTTCAACACCGTTGATTTTGATATTCTTTTAGGATTGCTTCGTACGCTTAATTTTTCTCAATCAGCTCTTTCCTGGTTTCGTGACTACCTCTTTGGAAGGCGCCAGCGTGTTAGGGTTGACGACAATGTCTCCGAGTGGTGTGAGCTATCCGCTGGTGTCCTCCAAGGAGGTGTACTCTCCCCACTTCTTTTCTCTATTTTTATAAATGGCATCACTAAGGCTATAAAATCAAGCTATCACCTTTACGCTGACGATTTGCAGATTTATGCGGCGGCCAGCATTAATCATTTCCCTTCCTTGGTTCGAAAAATCAATGATGACTTGGAGTCTATACGTGACTGGGCTTCTAAATTTGGGCTACAGGTATGTAAATGCAAAGAAATCGCAAGCAATTGTCATTGGTAGCCCTTACTTTATTTCTAAACTCTCCGATGTGGCGTTACCTGATGTTATTTTTGATGGGACATCTATCCCTTTATCATCTACTGTCAAAAATTTGGGTATCAGCATAGATCAGACACTATCTTGGCCACCTCACATAGCCGAGGTCAGCAGGAATTTGTTTGCATCGCTTCATTCTCTGAGGCGTTTGCAGAACTTCCTCCCACTACACACTAAAATATCTCTTTCCAAGTCTCTTCTACTCCCGCTCCTCGATTACGAAGACATAGCTTTTCTGGACCTTAAGGAGGAACTGCTTGACAAGATTCAGCGCTTACAGAACGTTTGCATTAGGTACATATTTGGGCTGCGTAAGTTCGATCATGTATCCCAGTTCCGAAACCAGCTCGTCTGGCTTCCGATCCGTCGTCGTAGAGATGTGCATGTCCTGTCATTTCTGTTTAACGTTTTATTTAACCCTGCCTCACCTCCTTACTTATCCGAAAGATTTTCATTTATGCCTACTGGTAGTGGCCAGCGCCTGCGCTCTAGTGCCAATTTTTCTCTTGCCTTTCCGGCCAATAAGTCACATACATACAGGAAAACTTTTACTGTGCATTCCGTAAAATTATGGAATAACTTATAGGTATCTGTGAGGCAATCACAATCTATGGCATCATTGAAGGCCAGGCTAAAAAAGTTATGGCTGGAAGACCCTACTATCAACCGACCAGACTAGATTAATTGTCTTTATAATTTTTCTTGACATTTTTGACTTAAATATTTATGTATTTATAAATTAAGGTTAAAGATTTAAATGTTTAGATATATATAAATATAATATATATAGGTATATATGTAATATACAGGGTGTCCCAAGAAGTAGTGATATACTGAAGCTGGGAGGTAGAGGACCTAGAGGACTATCTAAATCACCCGCATGTATGTTCCGCGATTTTTCGTATTTTCGGACTTATGACTTTTTTTTAATTTTTCGCCTATCGCCGAGTACGATGAGGTTTTTATTTATGGTGCTGATGCTTGTTTTTTTTTGTGTGCTAAGCTGATAGATAGGCCAATTCATTATGGTAACATTTACTATCGTTAAATCTTTGAATGGAATAAAAAAAAAAAAATGCCAAGAACGATAAAATTACCCAATATGTTCACAACTTCAAGGGGCTTTAAAAAGATAAAATCACATAAAAAAAATTACCGTTTGGCTTTTAAAAACTTGCTCTATCTATCAGGTAGCTATCCTGAAAATTTCATTTTATAATTCATAAGGCTTCAATCAAAAAATTTAAATCTAAATGTGGTAAGTGCAAAATTTTAATTTACATGATGATTAATACAAACAAAGTGGAACCAATTACAAGGTGTTTAATTACAAAAAAATTTCAAAATGGCCCCCCTGTTGCTCAATGCAAGTGCGACATCGCCGAAAAAAGTTGTCTTTTAAACGTCTGAATGCACTTCTATTATTTTTAATGGTTTCTTCTGCTACTCTCAATTTCCGGGTTAACTCGTCCAAATTGCGGCATTCTCTTGAGTAGACGAGGTCTTTGTAATATCCCCATACAAAAATATCAATGGGGTTTAGGTCGGGGGACCGTGGAGGCCAGGATATAAGGCAGGCGTCACCCCGGCCGCAACGACCAATCCATCTTTCAGGGTATCTTTGATTGAAATAGTTTCTTACGTCCAAGGCAAAATGGCATGGTGCACCATCATACTGCAGTACTATGCTTCTGCGTGTCTCCAAGTCCACATCTTCTAATTTAAAAAGTGATTGCCGCCCAAGCGGTCTGGCAGCTGAAAGAGCCCGATTAGCTGACCGTTAAGTATGCCCGACCAAAGGTTAACACTAAAGTGTTCTTGGAATGTCGATTCCCTTTTTAAATTTGGATTTTCAATTGCCCATGAGTGAGAATTGTGCATATTAAAAATCCCATTGCGTCTAAAGTGGGATTCATCCGTCCACAAGATTTGGTTAAAAAAGTTTTCGTTTTCAGCTTGTCTCCTCAGCATTTCCTGACAGAATTCAATTCGCCGATTATAATCTTCCAGTTTCAACTGTTGCACTTTTCTAATGTGAAACGGATGATATCTTACGCTCTGTAGTGTACAGTGTACCTGAGATTTAGAAAGTCCGGTACGACGTTCCATAACTCTCACACTGGTCGACGGGTCTCTTTCTACTTCTTCAACCACTGCATCTACTACATCAGGATCCGGCATAGTGGCCATACGGCCTGATCTGGCACCCGGTATGTAACCTTCCAAATACGCATTATGTACTCTTAAGATCATGCGATAGTCAGGAAACGTTTCAGGTTGAGGCCCGCCTCTTCGTTCCACATGTTCCCGGTACAGCCTTGAAGCTTCCGCCGCATTTCCCCTAGCATAACCGTAATAGTAATGCATTTCTGCGTAGTCACGTGAAGTAAACATGATCACTTACACGCAAACTCAAGTCCAGTTAAATAATGCCAAGTCGTCGATTTCAGGTAATAACACTAATCCAAATCGTAATGCAAGTCAAAGACCATATGAATAGCCAAAATGATTAGAGAAACGAACAATTAGCAGTATTAAAACACAAATTTTAAATTATTGAAAAGTTCCCACGATGATCAAACAACGTGAAAATTTTCTCATGCGTCAACCGTCTTTTGTTATTTGTTCTCTTTCTATTGATTGCCAGTGCGTGATTTAGAACGAAATTTATTTAGAAAGTTAATTAATTTTGCACTTGCCACATTTAGATTTCAATTTTTTGATTGAAGTTTTATGAATAATACAATGAAATTTTCAGGGTAGCTACCTGATAGATAGAGCAAGTTTTTAAAAGCCAAACGGTATTTTTTTTAGATGTGATTTTATCTTTTTAAAGCCCCTTGAAGTTGTGAACATATTGGGTAATTTTATAATTCTTGGCATTTACTTTTTTTTATTCCATTCAAAGATCTAACGATAGTAAATGTTACCATACTGAATTGGCATATCTATCAGCTTAGCACACAAAAAAAATCAAGCATTTACCGCAATAATTCACGTCACCATAAATAAAAACCTCATCGTACTCGGCGATAAGTGATAAATTAAAAAAAAAGTCATAACTCCGAAAATACGAAAAATCGCAGAACACATGGGGGTGATTTAGATAGCCCTCTAGGTCCTCTACCTCCCAGCTTCAGTATATCACTACTTCTTGGGACACCCTGTATATAAAGTATTCGTATTCTATCTATTTGTATATATTATAGGTAAAAGTATTTATTATAATTTATAAGAATAAAAATTTTGGCTTCGTTACCTAATTAGTTGGTTTGTCTATCTTCTTTAATGTATACTTTTATTTTCTTTCATTTGCTTAAAGGTTAACTGGAAAAGATATCCCACACAGGGATAAGTTCGCCTTTGTACATATCTGTGTTTCGTAAATACATTTTTTTTTGTATTAATTTATGTGCAATAAAGTGATTACATACATACATACATACTATTTGGAGGTTACTAAATTGTAAAATATTTTGTTTGGTATATTTGTGTTTGTCCCTATGTGTCGTTGTGGCTTCACGCCAAATCGACTAAACAGATTTCAATTACTTTGGTACACGTGTAGCTGGGTAATCACAGATGGTTATAGGATACTTTTACCCGACTACGCTGGCGAAAAAAGGGGGGTTATGACTTTTTCTTGACGCCTTCTACACAGGTCTTGATAGGTCACAGATTCGAAAAATATTTTTTGTGTTTGTGTGTCGTTGCGGCTTCATCGCATCAAAACGGCTGAATGAATTTGAACCATTTTTGGTATAAAAATAGCTGGACATCGGCGGATGGTAATCGGATATATTTTACCCGATTTTGCTGAAGCTAAAAGGAGGGTTATGACTTTTTTCACTCCACAAACAATATTTGCGAACAGTATTTCTAAAGCCTTGGGGTTTTATAATAAACGAAATAGAAGGTGCCCTCTATTTAGTTTATTATAAAACCCCAAGGCTTTAGAAATACTGTTCGCATGAAATTACAATCATGAATACTACAAAACAAGAGATTAACAATGTCATCAGACTCTTCTGTGCAATACATCAACTTAATCCTTTCAAAATGTCAAAGTACGAAACGACTCAACTAACAAGTCTTATATAGGCGCTTTCACTCTTCTTCTAATCATATCCCAGTTTATACTAAAAAGTCGTAAGTGAAATTCATTGGGGCAATCCAAACATTATGTCACACATTACGGGAGTAGTTCACAAAGTGTGACATTGTGGGACAAGAGAAGGAGGAGCTATGACCAGTAATTTTATAAATTTCGAAGGCAATTTCGTTCGCGAAGGAGAAAAAGTCATAACCCCTCTTTTTTCGCCGATTTGGAAAAAAAGCCACAACAACAGAAAGAAATTGATAGATTCAGGCGTTACTTTGCGGAATTCTATACTAGATCAATGAAAATATGCGCATGTGAGCACAATTTATTGTCACATCTAACAAGGACACTAGTTCGCGGAATAGCAAAGGAACTATAATCCATTGAACAGAAAAAAAACCAAAACGATCAAAAAAAAAACTTTTTGATTCAGTGATCTTCAGATAGTCTGTATCACTTTTTTTTTTTAATATCTTCAATGTACATTAATTTTTACAACTGTATAATATTATACCTAGATATATAATACTTACATATATGAGTACGCAAGATATACGCAAGTAACAACCAGAAAAGTGAAATTAACTTCTCGTAAAACATACCGGCTTTTCTGTAATAGTAATTATTTTTGAATAACATATTGATATCAATTTATAATTTGTAAATTTATGCAAGACTTTTAAATATTGTGACTTAAAATTTGAAAATATATGTGAAGTAGCCACATCACGTTGGTTCTTCATTTGTGACGCTATCTGAGGGAACTATGAAAATTCCCTGTCTCTTCTCGCGTAATTTGTTTCTGTTAGTATATAATAGTTATGTATCAAAATAATAAATTACTAACTTGTGTTAGCTACTACTAGCGCCATCTAGTGTAAATGGTTGTAACTAACGTACAATGAGTCATTGTTCTTTTTGAATAAACGTCAGTATGTTGCGAATATCCAACGAGTTTTATTAGGTTATGGGCCCAGCACGCTTCCACTGATTTTATGATTATAAGTGAGAATGATCTGGTGTTGAAAATGAGTCTAAAACGTGAGAGTGCAGACTGCATACCATCACAAAAAAATCGAGGTCATCAAAATAATTTAGTAATTTTATACATGAAAAAAAAAACAAAATTAATAATGTATCGCGGGCATTTGCCATTACAGTTGTTGGGGATTTGGTTGCCGAAACCGTTTTTAGGTATCTAAAATACTCCTTTTCTTGTAAAAATCTGAAATAACATACAGTGTGACATAAAAGAGTAGTAATTAGTTCAATAAAATGGAATTTAAAAAGTTTCATACTAAATTGTTGCCATGTTTAAGCATTTTGCGTCAAAAATGTGACAGTTACGTAGAAAGTGGCGCCCTCATTTAATTTTAACTCTTTTTTATCGCAGTAACAAAAGGACATTTCGTAAGAAAAATTATGAAAAATATACTTGCTGTTTTCTAACGATTTTAAACCAGCCCATAACTATTGAAATTACCAACATAAATGGTATCAATAACAAATATATCGCATGAATAGAGTGAGTGAAGCTAAAAACATTCTGATCAGCATTTGTAAGTGACACAGGGTAAGTTTGTCTCACGGGTTGGTTGTCACAGCGGCCACCGTAATGGACTACGACACCAGTGTAGAAAGATCGCGAGAGCAACAACTCCCTCCTAGATAAAGCTCTTCGGTTTTCGGCACCGGTCGATGAACTTATTTATTCGTTCAGTTTTCTATTATGACCGTCGTGTGACAACCCATTAGACTTCCTTACCCAGTCTCTCCCTCTATTATTATAATAGGTTCAGCCGTTTAAAATTATTAGCTTTTTGACATGATAACGTCTTATAAATCGATGAACGCCGGCTGCACGTACGAAAAAGCATGACTCATTGTCGCGTTTCGCCTGAGCCGAACGTGCAAGCGAGAGCGCGGAACAAGCGATAGAGACGCACGATCGGCCTGAGCGTTCGGCTTGTGAATAGGGAATATGCATATTCTTTTGTTTTTGCTTTATTTAAAACTCATTCATGTAACAAACAGACGAGAACAATAATTTTTCGAATAACTATAAAAATAACCAAGATATAAGCTATCAAACATTTCATTCTATCTCTTTCTAGAAAAACGGAATTTAATATGGAGTTTATATGACCGTAGTGGACTGCCAAAACGTGCCTATATCATGCGTATTTCTTGGCCGATTTTAATTTTAATTTCACTTTTTGGAATAGTTTTTACGGTATTTTGATATTTTGCAAAGAAAAGCGATAAAAAAATTTCGTCTATTGATAAAAGTATGTAATTATTCAAAAATGTTTTCTTATGACGTAAAATTATTGTCCGTAAACCGATTTTACAGACAACCAATTTTTTTTTATAGCATTATAGAAGTGTTTTACTATGTCAACGGTTCGGTACCGAATTGTTTCATGCCGTTATAAAGGTCTGCGTGTGACGTAATTTATGGTAGACCCCGACATATACACTTAAGCTGTTTTGATCTGTACTACGGCTTAATTAAAATTGAATTGGAATTTCAAACGCAAACGTTACGAGAACAAAGCTGTTTGTACATCCGGGCGAAGTTATTTATTTATAGGGATCAAAGTTGTTTGTGATAGGCGGAGCGGAGAGCGAAGCGTAAGCGGAAGTTGCAAGCGGAGAGCAAGACGAAACCGAACTTAAAACAGTCATGGTAGGTTAGGTTCTGCAGATCTTAATTCTAATCTGGTTCCGTTCTGTGTCCGGTTCCGGTCCACTTCTAAAACTGTTAAATTTGAAGGATTTCGCAAAGTAATGCCATATCATACCACATTTCTCGACACGTAGCATCACAGTGAGATACCACATCACTTCAAACATTACCTATTGCCAGCCACTATAGTTCGCCTTCATTACGCCGTACGCAACACAATACTATTGCGTGGCCGGCAATAGGTAATGCTTCAAGTGATGTGATATCTCACTGTGATGTTACGATACCGATCGCCGACGCCGGCCGTTATGATGCCGCGCGCCGAGTGCGAACGAGACAAGATATGTCTAATAGAGCTGCGATCGGTGTCGCCGGCGCTAGAGTAATATCCTATCGAGTGCTATTTGGTGTGATACTTGTTTCTTCCGAGTGATGCGTGATATGGCATCACGCGATCGAGTAATATTACGCTGATATCAGTCGCATCACGTATACTCTATTCATCCTTACTTATCTTAAGTGGTAAACAACATTCTAACTTGGGGTTGCGGAAATTAAAGACACTTTACTCATGTGAGGCGCTAAAACAGGTATACTTTGCCTCCTTTCACTCCCCAATCTCTTATGGCACGCTCATCTGGGGTAATTCCACAGACGCAAAAAGGGTTCTTATCTTGCAAAAACGGGCGATCTGTATACTTGTTGGAGCCAGGCCTAGAGATACATGTCGTGGTTTTTTCTCATCGCAGGGTATAATGACGCAATACTCACAATATTTGTTTGATGTATCATTGTTTGTAAAGACCAACATTTCGCAGTCTGCACGCGTAGACGTCAAAGCTTCGTTCAGCTGGGCACCTTAGAACGGTTCCTCGCCGCATGGCACTTTCAGCAAGAAACCCGCGCGTCGCCCCGACTTACTTCGAGCACTTACCCGCCGATTTAAGGAACGAACCGTGTAACATCAAATGTAAGCGCCGGCTAAGAAACCTTTTGTTGGAAAACCCTCTGTACTCAGTAAATGAGTATATGGAACTAAATCTATAATTTTATAGAAAGTGACATTTTTATTTATTGGTATTTTAAATTTTTTCTTGTGTTCTTTAAATATGACATCGTGTAAATTATCATTGTTTTCATTTAAATTTTACTTCATTTAATTTTTAGCATGTGATGATGATCGTTATTGGGTGATACTACATTTTATATTTTATTTGCCTGTTGAGTTCCCTTATTTTATTTTGACATTAAACATTATTTTATTGTTATTATTATTTGTTACATTATTTCTGACGATCATGATATTAATTCGTATAATTTTGACATGAGGCAAATTTGTAATGTAATTTTTATCGTGAAATAAAATAATCTAATCTAATCTAACCTAAAAATATGCATTTAATAAAGGGCCCTATTTTCTCGCAAGGAAATAAATTTAATTTATTAAATTGACAACGTGGGATTAAAAATATTAATTTCTGTTAGGTAGGTACTTTATTTACGAGAAAATGGGAGTTTAAGACAAAAAAGGTGTAGGTACTTTTAGGTTAAAATGTTGTTTATTATTTAGGACAAGTAAGGATAAACAAAGTATACACATGTCTACTGTAGAACCCATTACGTTGTAAAGTTTGTTTTGTGATAATCCTAAAATACATTGATTATTTTAAACGAAAATCTTTATGTTCGTCGCGATCTTCGTGATTTTTAAACTGAATTTCTTCACTATCCTTGAATTTGACAGAGGTAATTCCAGTACATTTACGCCTTCGCGCCATTACAATTGTACTGGGATGACAGCTGTGAAAAAACGGTTATAAGAAAGATTCAAGTAGGTATAAGAAACTATACAAAGAAGAGACACAAGGCACTGGTTCATATCCAATGGGAGTATTGAATATTTTTCATTATTCAGATATTTGTATATTGAAAATATAAACCTAAAAACCGTTTTCGTAAAAATATATGACTAAGACTAAGAAAGATTCGGCCAAACATAATTACTTTCGATTTAATTAGCGTCAATTTTCCTTTCTAATAATTCCTGCGATCGCACAGAGATACTCCGAGCATACCTTGCTCTACTCTTTAAGTAACTTTGAGCCTTCGTAACCGCAGACGAATTCTACTAAAACCGCACCCTTTCATTTCACATTTATTGTTAATTTACCCATTGCTATTTACGCCACTCTGACCGCATTTCCTTTAACCACAGTACACGCCAAAGCCTATTTTCCCGTGTGCGAGTTTAGAGATATTTTCGGAGTAATAATTAGATTAGGATCAAGCTTTTATCAAATTATGTTTCGGGCAGCCTTGATGTGTCATTCTGAAAATTCGTATTATATTTTCTCTAATCGGTCACTTACATTTTATATTAACTATTATTTAGTTCTAAAAAGAAATGTCTGTACATTCAAAATATTTTCAAAAAGATAAGTGGTACGGACTGTTTGAAGGCCAATGTATCTAAAAAAAACCATACTAATATTATAAATGCGTAGGTGAGTCTGTCTGTCTGTCTGTTACCTCTTCACGCTTAAACCGCTGAACCGATTTGGATGAAATTTGGTATGGAGATAGTTTGAGTCCTGGGGAAGGACATAGGCTACTGTTTATCCCGGAAATACGCTTATCCGCGATAAACTAATTTAAGGCGGACGAAGTCGCGGGCAGAAGCTAGTGTTTTATATTTTTAATTTCAGTGACCTTCCTAGTTTTGTATGTGTCTTTGTGGTATCATTACGACAAAATGGCAAAACGTATTTCAACTATTTTTGGTTCACAGATATCTGGGTAGATGGTTATTAGGTTCTTTTACCAGACTACCCTGATGAAAAAATAGGGGTTATGCCTTTTTTCTCCTCGGCAAACGAAGATGCGGGCGCCAATAAATAATTATCAGAAGGACAATCCTACACAAATCGACTTACTCCATCAAAGCAAAACTTGTAGTATGTATACTTACTAGGAGAAGATATACATAAAATATAATCAAAACATAATACTCAAATACATAGAAAACATTCAAGACTCAGGAACAAACATTTGTGCTCATTACACAAACACTTGCCCTGGCTGGGACTCGATCCCGGGACCGCCAGCTTCGTAGGCCGTTGTACAACCCACTAAGCCAAACGTGTCGTCGACACATAATGGCAATCAGTAGCGTGCGGTCCATATAGGCACAAAGGCACTGCCTACTCTAAAGCCCTGAACGACCATGGCTCCATGTAAGCACAGAGAAACTGCCTAACCTGAAGCCCTGAAAGACCATGGCTCCATGTAGGTACAGAAAAACTGCCTAACCTGAAGCCCTGAAAGACCATGGCTCCATGTAGGTACAGAGAAACTGCCTAACCTGAAGCCCTGAAAGACCATGGGTCCACGTAGGTACAGAGAAACTGCCTCACCCGAAGCCCTGAAAGACCATGGCTCCATGTAGGTACAGAGAAACTGCCTAACCTGAAGCCCTAACCGACCATGGCTCTGTTTGAGCTCGCCCCCATCACTGAATCCAATTACTGGTAAGGAGGCCTAGCCAGACCTAACCAGTCAAATTCAAGTTCTAAAAAAAATGCTAAAAACCACTGCCTTAAGCAACTAACTAATTAATCCAGTCATACCCACCATTTTAGCAATTAAGCCAGGGCTTGTAACCGGTTATAAAAAAGCCGGTATTTATTTAGGTTAAACAGGTTAATTATTTAGGTTATGTTCGAACGAATTGATCTGGGAACGTTATCCACTGAGGGAGCGCTAACTAACGGGTTAATGGGTTTCGTTCCTTGTTTGTGCTCTGAGATATTAACTGGTTAATCAGAGTGGTTTTTTTCCAGCGTATTCTTTATTGTGGGTAAGGCTCTCAAAGTCTGGCTCTAACCTGTATGGAAAATAAACCGGCTTTCAAGCTCTGTAAACCACTGGAGATTGGAGATCCCTTATATACCGTAGGTATAATTACCGAACAATTTACAGGCAAGGTTACGACCAGATTCAAGTTATTTTAATAAAGTTAGAATACGTGTTGAATATGTTAATTAATGAGGTGTGGCGTGTAGTTGTTTGTGACATGCAAGCAGATTACAAACCATCAAAGCCAGGAGGTCGTATACGACAGACAAGCCCTATAAAAACACACCCTTTTTTCTCTTGACACAGAAAACAACGTGATATATAAAGATTAATACATACAAGCATGTGTGTATAAGTAATTAATTAAGTCAAAGTGCAGACAATGACCAAATTCCTTCTAGTATGCAAAAATTTGGTTTGTGGAGGAGAAAGAGGTCATGACCCTCTTTTTTGCTTCATTGTAGTCGAATAAAATGTATCCTATAACCTATCGCAGATGTTCAGCTATTTTTATACTAAAATTTAATGAAATCTATGCAGCCATGTTGAAGTTATGAAGCCGCAAAAATAGACATTATTAAAGGGCAGGTCAACATACAGAAGCACACGTATCGCACAGAAACACACAAACATGATGTCCATAGCACGTTATCGGCTAGCCAAGTCGAGTAAAACGATGGACATCGTTTCCAAAAATCTACAATAAAATACCCGTCAATATCAAAGACATTGAAAATAATGTAACGTTTTTTAATGAATTAAAAAAATGGCTAACAACCAACGCTTTTTACAATATGGATGAATTTTACAACTGTGATAGTGAAATAATATAGTACAGAATTTAATTTAATAATTTATTGAAAGTAATTTAATTTTTTACTATAATAAATAAATATTACAGGACAACTTTACACAAATCGAACTAGTCCCATGGTAAGCTCAATAAGGCTTGTGTTATGGGTACTGGACGACGATATATGTAGGTAATAGATATATTTACTTATATACATACAAAACAGCCAAGACTCAGGAACAAATATTTATGCTCATTACACAAATATTTGCTCTTACCGGGATTTGAACCCAGGACCTTAAGCTTCACAGGCAACGTTACTCCCGCTGAGCTAAACCGGTCGGCAAAATAATATTGTATAATCTTTACCTAACTAAATCAAAACTGTAATGAAATTTTAATTTTCATAGTATCAAATGAATATAATAATTGTAGGTAATTATCATAATAATTTTGTAATTGTTTTTTTATCTCAAATTGTATTTTAATAATAACTTATATATATGAATTGACGTGTAAAATGTTAACAATGAGCATGAGTCTAGTTCATCGCGCCGTTGCCAATGACTTCGGTTGTGTCTCTCCTTTTAGAGATAGTTCTCTGTGGCAATCTCGTATGATACTTAGCTGAGAATATTTAAACCCACGGAGATGCCATACGAATAGAGGAGAGTGGGGCTAAAAGTGCCGGGGTAAGTTGTTCCGATAAAAATAGCAACGCAACTAAAAAACGGAGCAAATCATATGATATTTGTCGCGAAACGTTATGACACTATGCCGTTGTAGGAGCCGATTTAGTTGCTTCCATTATAGATATTAATAGAATAGTAGTTATGGAAAAAAATCACAATCGAACGAACAACTAACCCCGCGGAATAATATATTTTTGCCTTTGTTTTTTTTTGTTAACTGTTTATTTGTACACAATAAATAATGACATATTTTGAAGCACTAAAAAACACTCTTTTAGCGTGTGTGAACTGAGAATAATTTTTTGAAGGATGTTCGTGATAAGTTTGATCGATCTCATAAAAAAATGTTTTGGTACAAAAACTGTGTAACGATGCACAAAACAATATCACTATGCAGTCAGAAATGTCATAATCATTCTTTAAATATGTGCGTAAGCCACACAATATACACTATTTTCATAGCTCTAAATGGTATTTTATGGAAATCGGCACGTTTAGCCCCGCTAACCCGTACATTCCCCTACCAAAGTAATAGCGAAATCTACGGTTCGTTTATACGGAAAAATTACAGTGTGTGGGTGATTTTTTTTATTTGAAGGTGATTTATTCTAGTTTAAATTGCGTTCGTAGAAATAGGAATATTTCCGTAGTGTAAATACGTGTTTACCTCACTCCCCACTAAACATGCATGAAAAAATTAGCTCGGTAATGACATGGTTTGTCATCTAATTAGTTCAATGTTATGTGTTATAACGCGTTATGTCCACACCTTTATGTCATGTCAGCGTAAATTAACAATTTGTTGTTTCGCACAATTTACGACGACATAGAGCAATTTTGCAGGCCTTCAACAGGCAACCGATCGAGCTTCATGGAAGGGAATACTCGCTAAACTACGTCGGCAGAGTCACGATCCTCAGCATTGAGGGACCGATTGAGGAGGAGGAGCGCAATTTTGTTACACTGGCAATTCTGCCTATTTCCTGTTTGTTGGCATGCCTTAGGTACTGATATCCGCTTTCCCGCTATTGCGATTTATAACTATACAAACGTCTTGTATTGTCTGTGCCGTCCATAATATAAATGATATTTATTTTTGGTTCCCTGACATATCCTCTCATCAAAATATTTTTTTTACACCGAACAACTTCTCTCGTATGATATGTCTACACGTCGACATTTTGCGAAATACCTCTTGCTGAAATCGGCAAGAAGTGAAAGCCATTCAGGAAGAAAAAAATCATTTCATGGGTGGATCAATGTTTTATTGTTATTGTATCATAGTGATCGCGTTACTTAAAGTCGATTTCACCAACATTGAACTATTTTCACCAACATTGAAGTATAACACGTTTAATTTAATTTAAAATATAACTAGCTTCTGCCCGCGACTTCGTCCGCATTAAATTCAGCTATCGCGAATGAGGGGATTTTTCCGGGATAAAAAGTAGCCTATGTCCTTCCCCGGGACTCAAACTATCTCCATACCAAATTTCATCCGAATCGGTTCAGCGGTTTGAGCGTGAAGAGGTAACAGACAGACAGACAGACAGACAGACAGACAGACAGACAGACAGACGGACAGACAGACAGACAGACACACTTTCGCATTTATAATATTAGTATGGATATGGATATGGATTAGACCGTCAGTTGCATGTTGTTATGTTTATTTGTGTCGGGGGGTTTTCTTAATTTTTAATTTTCTATAGTTATCTGATAATTTATTATCAAATAAACATAACAACATGCAGTTCCTAGCTTCAATATCGGCTGAGATCCGGTCACTTGTTCCACTAAAAGCTAAATATCTTGGAGACGAGTGCTCCGATTTTCATCAAACAAAGCTAAGAACACTCGGGATAAAATTATCTACGACACAAAAACCTCACTCAAATCGGTCCATCCGTATGGGCGCTACGATGCCACAGACAGATAGACAGATACACAGAGTCACAGACACGTTAAACTTATAACACCCTTTTTTTGTCGGGGGTTAAAAATATTGGACACGTATTTTTTCTTTTGTCAATCAAACAAAAAAAGACAAAGATAAAGTGCGTCAAAGTTTAGGTGTGGAGGCGCATGACGTCACAGGAAAATTTAATGGGCTGTATCTTCATCAATTTTTGTTTAATTGACAATAGAAAAAATACGTGTCCAATATTTTTAACTGACGGACTTGTTTAGGACACAAACCTATTGCAATTTCATATTTTGAAAGTTTTTAAAGTATTTTGATATTTTGTTAAGAATAGCGATAAAAAAAATTGCATGTATCCTATTCACAGACCACTTAACCCTATAGGGGTTAACTGGTCTGTGATCCTATTGCTACGTGGTTGGTTGCAGCGGTCCGGTATCCGCCCCGCGTTAAAAATCGATAGGTACGAAAATAGAACCTTGTTTGTGGCTGTTTTGAATAGGCCTCCCTAACGGGCTCCAACGAGTCTTCGACCTGGTGAGATAATTGTATTTACATATCTGAAATCATGGGCCCACTGCTACGGACCAAGGCACTCCGAAGCCAGAAAAAATAAAATAATGTTTTTTTATACTACTAATGTAGCAAACAAGTGTACAGCCTGCCTGATATTAAGCAGTCACCGCAGCCTATGAACGCAAAGCAGGGGAATTATGTGCATGTTGTCGGCCCTAAAACTTAGTATGTAAGTACCAGGAGCGTTGTCATCAGGAAAATTATAAGATAAGCCGAAGGGTATTCATTCACACCTAATTTAAAGAAAAAGGTGGTTATAAGCCTTTTCTTAGGAGCCGGTGGGAATCGGTTTATACGGACGCCACGCCACTGAAAATACTTAGGTTAAGGTAGCTAGGTTTAAGTAGTTTATTAAGATCCTACATATTTTGGACCTAGACACAAGTCTAGCCAAAACAAACTACTTCTTCCGTGTCCTCACATATTGCAAAAGATATCTCGTGCAAAAGATATCTCGGCGCTTTTCCAAGCAAAGAGCCTTTGTTTCTCAGTGACAAAGTGAAAGACAAACACTTTGAGCTTAGCTGCGCTTGCCCTACTTAAAACGGATTCAACTTTTTATATATTTTTTTAAAGCTTTGGTGTTAACTGTGGCATAGACGTCATTAGTTTTACTGCAGACTTGAAGGCGCCCGCAATGTTCGTGGGTAAGAAATAAGGCATAAAACTCTTTTCAGAAGCTTTTATTTAATTTCCAGTGTTATAAAATTTATTATAAGTATGTTGGAATGTATAACGCAAAAACTCACACATACTCATACTTTTCAATACGTTTGTATTTTCACTGTATAGTATTACTGGAAGGCTTATTTCTCTTTCTCTTTATATGAACCACAAGTTTATTGGGATTCTGTGTTTTTAATGCTGGAAAATTAACACCACATTACTATCTATTGTGATATAGATACAAGTCAAAGTGCAAAGAACAATACGATTGCTCGCGCACGTGGTCACACCAGGACTCGAACCCGGTACTTCCTGATTACGCGTCAGGTGTGTTTCCCTTTCACTAGCGAGCACTGTGACGTACGCATCGAATTCATCCATCCGCCTTGACCCCTGTACCTATTTGTATTGAAAGGTATATAACCTTAGCGCCGTCTATGAGAATATGTATTACACCTATTCACATTCCGATAGTTCTTCCTTTACAGCAGTGTCAAATCGGACGAAGAGATGGCGCTGTTATAAGCATTGCTTCTCTTTATATGAACCACAAGTTTATTGGGATTCTGTGTTTTTAATGCTGGAAAATTAACACCACATTACTATCTATTGTGATATAGATACAAATCAAAGCGCAAAGAAAAATACAATTGCTCTCGCACGTGGTCACACCAGGACTCGAACCCGGTACCTGATTACGCGTCAGGTGTGTTTCCCTTTCACTAGCGAGCACAGTGCTCGCAGTGTGACTAAGTGCGAGAAAAATCGAATTTTTCTTTGCGCTTTGATCTGTATCTATATCACAATAGAAGGTTTATCTTCGTATGTGTCATTGTGGCTTCATCACGCAGAAACGGCTAAACGGATTTTAACTATTTTTGCTACGGATAGCCGGGTATTCATAGATGGTTATAGGATACATTTTAGCCGACTAAACTGAATAAAAAAGAGGGAATATGACTTTTTCTCCTCCGAGAAGTTGCGAGCATTCTCTAGTATTTATGTACTAGCTGCCGCCCGCGACTTCGTCCGGTTTAGATTCGTTTATCGCTGATAAAAGGTATTTTTCTGGGATAAAAAGTAGCTTATGTCTTTTACAAAACTCGATATTTTACTAATTTAAATGTGAAGCACATTACCAAGATTTCAAGTTCCTAGCGTAAAAAAAATTTGCTATCCATGCCAAGCCTATGTCCTATTCTTATATATCAGGTACATAACTGGAAAGTTTCATAAAAAATCGTCCAGTAGTTTTTGAGATTAAGTGGAACGTACATACATACTTTCACGTTTATATTATAGTAAGGTGTAAAGATAAGAATAAGGATCTTGTTTACTCGCGAATAAGGCTATGCCTAGTGCAGGAATCAGTTTAGCAAATAAATGCCTTACATCTTATGTGTGTATCTAATATTTTCATTGTTTCGTCGCTAGGGTTATCAACATTTATTTCATATTCGTAAAATGCGAGCAAAAGTGTCGTCTAGGGTCGTCACTTCTTCGAAAGTCATAAATAGAAGTTCGTAACGTGCTGTTCCTCTCGCTCTCACATTATGCTGTATTTGAGTGAGCTGGATAGCCATACGAACTTCGTTTTTCGGAATTCGTAGTAGCCCTCTTGGTCGTCATAAGTCATTTCAATCTACTTACTCGCATTTACTGGATATCAGACACACATTTTGAAATACCTGACAAAATATCTGATTGCGAATTGAATTGCTGACGCTCGAATCGAGGCAGGGAGAGGGAAGCTGCCGCTGTTTACCTTAAATGTTAAATTTACTTGTTAACTATTATCTTACTCCAGGTAAAATAAAAAAATATCATCATAGGAAGTCCACTGCTGAACACAGGCCTCCTCAATAGACTTCCACATGGGCTGGATAAAGGTGACCTGTATCCAGCGAAAAAAAATACAGCTTAAAATAAAAAGAGGTTTTGATTAATTATATTGTTTTGTATTAATGTTCATAGAAATACTAACGAAATTTTAAAAATATTAATTAATAATTCGTGCCGCATTTACGCATTTACGGCTAATGAAGCTGGCGGTTCCGGGTTCAAATTCCGGCCTGGGCAAGTATTTGTGTGATATCTTGGATATTTGATATGTATTTAAGTATGTATTATAATTTATCTATAATTAAATACCTAAATATAAATATTACGACAATTGTTATAAAGTGAACTAGTCCCATGGTAAGCTCAATAAGGCTTGTGTTATGAGTATTAAAGACGATGACGCCTAGTATTCATAGTAAACTTTGCTTAGTTTGGGACTAAGTCGATTTGTGTAATATTTTTCTTGATATTAATTTATATATTCCTAACAAATGGCCAAGGTTCCGGAAACCAGGCGCGGCCGGAAGGGGACACAAAAATATAGACATAATTTACTAAATTAAAAAAAACAATTTTTTTTCAATAACAACAGAAGGTTTTCTGTTTGGTTCGCACCATTCACCTTTCAATTAATGTTGCATTTATTTAAATTCAAAGAGTTTGATAAAGTTAACATACACACAGAGTTTATTGTTACAAAACTACTATTCAATGAGTTGCAATGATAATGAATCGATGGCTGAATTCAGACTGACGCGTTACGCGTTTACCTATAATATGAAAATGAACGAGTATGCTGAGTATGCGCTTTGTCGGTAATTGTATGCGGAGACCGTACAATTTCACTTGTTTTATAATGTGTGCAAAAATAATGTGTATTGTGCAATGAAGTAAAATTTACTCGACATATTTTATTATTAGTGACCCCCTTCAAAATTTCGACCGCGCCTACTGGTAACCCTAGTCGCGAGGAAGTGAAAGACAAACACGGTTTGGCTAAGCCCGCTCGGCCTACTTAGCGGCCGGGGACACAACTTTTAATACGATTGTTTTCTTTTTACTTTGGTGTCGGCTGTGGCGTGGAAGCATCATTACTCGTTTTTTTTATGACATGATGATGACGTCCTCTTCATCGGATCCGATGACAGCGACTTCAAGAAGTTGGGCTCGTAGGAGTCCTACGACGGTGGGCGCGAATATGACTCGCAAAACCCAGTTTATTTGAGAATATACGGTCGCGCGCAGTGGAGCTCACCACGGTCGATTTTTATGACATAGGAAACAAACGAGCAGACGGGTCGATTGATGATAAGCGATCACCGTCGCCCATAGACACTTGCATCACCGGAGGAGTCACAAGTGCGTTGCCGGCCTTTCAGGTGGGAGTACGCTCTTTTCTTGAAGGCTTGAAGGTCGCATCGGTCGGAAAATACTGCAGGCGGCAATTTATTCCACAGTTCAGTCGTGCGAGGCAGAAACTCGTAGAAAAGTACTTACTAGAAGGGCAATTTCGTTCGCGGATGAGAAAAAGTCATAAGCCTCATTTTTGATTCAGCATAGTCGGGTAAGAAGGCGGGTGGAGATTAATGAAATAATTGGTTACCCTCATAAACACTGAAAACTGAGGGTAATCTTGAAATACTTGATAGATTCAGGGGTTACTTTGCGGAATTCTATATTAGATTAATGGTATAAATCCTTTCATTATTTAGCGGAAAAGCGAAGGAACTATCTACAAAAGGAAATATGTTCAAACTCAGAATACAGTAATATCCTAATTTATTAATTTGATTCTCAGTTTTCTTCAGAACAAAATGGCGGAGAAAATTATGTTGCTATCAGTGAAAAATATCACTCCATTTGCGGTAAATATAGTTCTGTGGTAAATTCTATGTAATCCGGTCTTATGTCACATTCGACCTTAGGCGACCCAAACTTACGTCGGGAAGGTTGTCAATGTCTCACGTATAAAAAACTAATCAAATTAGGGTCCCGACGGCATCCATTCTGCAAGCAATATATATAAGTACATTTGCTTAATAATTTCAATATCATTGATTTAAAGTTACACGATCTTCACTCATTATCAGAACACAACAAAACGGGGCTTAATCGCGTATAAATATGATTTATTTAATTACGTTTCGTTGGTAATTCATCGACGTTTCGGACGTCGCACTACGTTGTAGTACGCGCAGTACCGTAAATAGGGCGGTGCCAGCGGTGCCCAGGCACAGGGCGCAGAACCTGAAGGGGCGTAAAAATTACCAGAACCACAAACAGAATGTTTTTCACGGACGCATTTATAGAAGCCTGCACAGGGCGCATAAAAGGCTGCTAACGGCACTGAGTACGCGTAGTGTCGGGATGGGATTTAAGGCAAAAATTCGATGTTACTGGGCATGGTTTATCTCTAAACCTTACACTATTCACGTCCCTTTTCAATGCTACAATTCTTAACTATATATATTATTAATCTACATGCTAATGAGAGTAAATCCCTTATCGTATAGAGAGGTGTTTTATCTTGTTTTAATCATTCTATCTACGAACGTGTAGATTAGGATATTTGCCTATCATACCTCCCCTGTAAAGATAGGGGGTTCCCTCCCCTGAAAAGAACACTATTCATAATATAATTTTGTTCTATTCTTATGAACTAAATAATCTTTATTATTCTTAATTATTCTTAAATTAGGACCTATAATATCTTTTATCTTATATGGACCTAAATATAAATCATTAAGTTTATTATAATTTGCATTCTTAATTAATATTAAATCTCCTATCTTAAAATTAACAATGTTGGACTTGCAGTCATACATCAGTTTTCTTTTCTCGTCCTTATTCCATAGTTCCTTCGAGACTATTCAATTACGTTTCGTTGGTAATTCCTCAACGTTTCGGACGTTACCTCCATAGTTCGTTCGAGAAATCGAGACTATGAATGTAACGCGGCGTCCGAAACATTAAATAATGACTAATGAAACGTAATTAAAAACAAATCATATTTATACGCAATTAAGCCTCCTTTTGTTGTGGTAGGATGATTTCAAAATCCTCAATAGTGAGTCCGTTCGGTATAAATTGACAAAACGTGTCATTACTACTGATGTGCAAATTGCGGAAACTTTCCAAAATGCTTAAAAAAAGTTCTTTTAAACAAGTTAACACTAGACTTTAGACCTTTTAAGTACTAAAAAATGCCAAAACAAGGTCTTAATAACATGTAAGTTAGTAGACTTTTTTTTTTTAAGCATTTTGGAAAGTTTCCGCAATTTGCACATCAGTACTCATCCGAACAAATTTTTCATGCAATTTTATCGGGGGGTCAGGTAAACACGTACCTACTTCACTACGGAAATATTCCTATTTCTACAAGCGCACATAATTCAAAGAAATAACTTACAAACAAAAAAAACACCCACACACTGACATTTACCGTAACTAAACGGCGATTTAGAAGCGGGACCTACACGAGCAGAAAATTCTACTTTCTGGCCAGAGGAAGACGTAAAATTATGTACACACCACGGGCGGTGATAAACAATACCTCAGATTGCAGTTTTATCGTCATTACCTCCAGTTCGTGCGACAGATACATGAAATTTGAGACATGATTCATTTTACCGCCCTAGATATGTACTATTACCGCCCAAGGTGTGTAATGTACTATTGCGGCCGAGTGTACGTCGGGAAGGTTGTCACTGTCTCACGTCAGATGTATAAAAGAGTAACCAAATTAGGGTCCTGCCGGCATCGGCCGACGGCTGGTCTTTATTACATTTCAGCAGTTTCATATTGTTTGTTACTTTTGTTGGGGATCCGTGGGCAGGTTAGGTAAAACCTTCCTTTGATGAACAACAATCCTTTGATATAAAAAAATATGAATTTAAAAGTGTCTTGTAGGGCTAGTTTTTCTTTTACAAAGTAACAGAATCGCTTTTCCGTATCGTTTTTTTGCTTATGGATAGAATACCACAAGGAGAAGAATGTTACGAGTCCCTTGGACAACCCACCGCACAAATGCGTCAATCCTCCAAGAAGCGGGAGTCACCGTTAGGCTGTCGACAATCTGTCTACGTAGGATACTCGAATTCTTCGGTCACGTAGCCAGGAAGAAAAACGACACCCTAGAAGTGCTCCTTATGACAGGGAAAGTGCACACAAGCGAATTATAAAGGTAAAGCTTAAGAAATACTTTCAACAGAAATGATCAGTTTTTGAGTTATTGCCGAAAACTGCGCTTCACAGCAAATGACGTAGATGCCGTGGCGATACGCTCTTTTTACTATCTTTTCTGTTCTGCATTTTTTTGTATGAATGGCTGCAGAACCCTACAGTGAGCATGATCTGACATGCTCTTGGCCCTTGGCCGGTTTTTGTAAGAATCGTACATTGAAATTTTGAAACTATATGTATGACAGTATCAGAAAAGCAAAATTAAATGAGAAGTAGAAATGACTATTCGCACTGTGCGCAGAAAGCGTCCCGTATAAATTGACATGTTTATGACGTCACCCACGTTCCTCCTGCCATTTGTATTTTTTTACAGAAAAGTCTGTGTAAATCTTCCTGGGGCGCGTAAAACGCGGTTATTACGCTCGGACAGGCTAGGCCTCGTAGAGTGCCCTTAAACCCAGTTAGATGCAATGCAACCGAGCAAGGGCGTCTGGAAACATTCGATATATCTAAATATATCGAATGTTTCCAGACGCCCTTGCTGCTAACCAATTACATCAGTAGAAAAGCGCGATTTAATGTGAAGACTTTAAATGCTTAGATTCTTAAAGACAATCCTGTATTTTCCAAAAATCTAAGATTGATTCGGACCTAAAGCAATTACAGTAGTTTAAAAGCAAAATCAAATTTAGTGCCTGTTTTCACAATGCGTATAAAGTGCCCCATACAGATTGACGGATGTGTATAACGTCACCGATCTGTTCCCCGTTCCGTTTGTATTTTTTCACAGAAAACTCTGTAAATCTTCCAACGGAACCTTTGTAACAATCAGCGGGCTGACAGACCCTGCGGCACATAAAACGCGGTTATTACGCCCGGATAGACGAGGCCTCGTAGTCGTAGAGTGCCCTTAAACCCAGTTAGATACTTAGGTAGGTACTTCAGTTTTCAGTGAATTACTTGGAATTCACTGCGAATAGTTAGAAACTTGTAATCAAATTATTATGTCCATTAATTTTCGAATGAGACTTATTATAATGGGTAGTCCGGAATCTTAGTGGAGTCTTGTTTCAAGTTTAAATTAATGCAGCCTTTAGTACTGTACTGTTGAAGTTATTTATTGATTTTATAATATTTTCTTCTGTTTCCGCGATTATTACTCGGACTTTATACGGATTATATCTTATATGAAAATGAGAAAATATACGCGATATAATCCGTTTAAATGGTTTTTTTGACTGATTTTATGTTCACATACCTTTGTTCTAAATATCAGGTTTTAAAATAAATACAATAAAATCTAAATAATAATAAAAATAACTAAAAACTATAGGTACATTTAATAGTAGATGATGACACGAAGTGATTATTTGGACGATCTCACGAAGTGAGCGAGGACAAATATGTCTGAGTGTCATAATGGGTTTTAGCCACGTGTTAAACACTCTGATTTTCACTTCGACTCCGAGAAAATAAAAAATTCTTAACATTAAAATTGTATATTTCATGAAAAATTTAAAGTACAGTTTGAGCAATTCGATCAGAAATTTTGGCCAATCTGATCAGATTGGTTTGTTTGTTTTTAATTATTCCTACGTAGTAACAACAACAATAACAACAACAACAATTCTTTATTGCACACCAACAACAGAAACAGTACAATAGATCCTTAACATAAAATAGGTAAACAATAGGCGGTCTTATCGCTAAAGAGCGATCTCTTCCAGACAACCTTTGGGTAGCGGAAATGACATGAAATAGCTAGAAATGAGTAGGTGGTGAGATAAGATTACATATAATACAAAAATAAATAAAAACAAACATACATATTATACATATACACATACTCAACATACATACTACTATAAATATATATATATATAAACAAAGTAAGAAAGAAAACTATGATACAGTTGACATCAAAGTGATTAGAAAACCAGAAGCAGAATTAAAAATAGAAATTATGGGAGAGATAAATAATGTTCCTTTAACTTAGTTTTAAAAATAGGCAATGACTTCGCTTGCCTTAAATCGAGTGGAAGAGAGTTCCACAACACAGTAGCCCAGAATGTAAAAGACTAGAAGAAAGTTTAGAGCGGACCTTGCTGATAGAAGATAACTAAAACGTTCTTTGAGATAGCAGGGAGTTGCAGGATGAAAGAGTGTATTATAGAGAAGAGAAAGAATGTGAGTGTTAGGACGAAGACGGATAGGGAGCCACTTGAGTTGTGAACGGAAACTAGACACATGATCATACTTGCGTAACCCAAATATAAACCTAATACAGATGTTTTGAATTCGCTCAAGTTTGTTAAGTTGCTCCTCTGAAAGATCTAGATAGGCAGCATCAGCGTAGTCAAAAATGGGAAGGAGTAGTGTTTGAGCAAGCGCAATTTTAGTGGCCATAGGAAGAAAATTACGAAGCCTTCTCAGTGAACCCACTGCGGCGAACACCCTCCTGCTAACCTCATTCAGCTGCGGCACCCAGGAAAGAGTGCGATCCAAGATTATACCTAAATCCTTTACAGAGTGAGAAAAAGGAATTTGAACACCATTAAATACAATTCTTGGAAGGCCAGCAAAGTCAACTTTAGAAATCATCTTTGAGCTGCCAATGGTGATAACTTGCGTCTTCGTAGGATTAACTTTCAGGCCATAGCTACTAGTCCACTCCGAAATTAGCTCCAAGTCACAATTTGCCATGGTTATGACCGACGGGAGATCGCCGAGTACACCCTGAGAATATATTTGGAGATCGTCAGCTTAAAGGTGATAAAAAGAAGATAGATTATTGGAAATAGCATTGGAGACAGCACACCGCCTTGCGGAACGCCGGAAAGTATGCTGCACCAAGGAGATCGGGAAGTATTCACCTTTAAACGCTGCCGATGATTAGCTAGGTAACTATGAAAACATTCAATAACCGCAGGAGATATTTTAAGAGAACTTAATATAGCCAACAAAATTTAGTAGTAGTATGTAAAGGGCCGCAAGTTTTTTTTCAGTTTCATAGAAATTTGTATGGGATTATATGGCTTTTTTTTAACCCTAGGGGCTAGATCTACTATTTTAGTCTCGTTTCGCGAACCTAATATGACGTACTTTTTGAGCAGAAGAGAAAAATATTATAAATAGAAAATCTGCCCTAATTCGCTATCTGTGAGTAGCGTACCCTGAAGGCTGTCAGTATTGCCAGCGTTGTTGCGTTATATTTACTAGCTGTTGCCTTGCCCGCGAAATCGTCCGCGTAGAGCGAATAGCCTAGCCTATTTTGATGTCCAAACAACTTTACTGGAAAATTTAAATAAAACAATTGTAACTGATTATATTGCGTATTCGCATTTGAGTTCCCAACGTTTCGGAAGCCTTTCGTCTTCTTTTCAGCTTTCCGTGTTCACGGACGAACGCAGTGTATAACCCGGGAGATGGAGCACATAGCGGGTGTCAAGCACCGTCGATGTAATAGGTCTGCAGTCTGTGACCATGTCATTGACAAACCAAACCATTCAATTAAGTTTGATAATCCTTCCATCCTTGCCAAAGAGAAAATATATTTTCCCAGAATGCTACGCCAGGCTATTGGGATTAAACAGCATCCTAATTTCAATAGAAAAGATGGGTTGTCGCTACCACCAGCTTGGGATCCTGTAATACCTACATCTCATCAAGAAACAAGCAAGTCACAGGACTGCAAAACCTTAATTTCTGAACGGTGTAAAAATATGTTATCTGTTCAAAAGTTGTTTAGTAGTCTATGTTTTTTAAAATAATATAGTTATATCTGTAAAGACACACACATGTGCCAGAAGGGTTGAATTATTTTATTGTAATAATTTACCAGTAGCATTTCACAAAATCTCCCAGACTACCTCGTTACCAGTTGGTAACGAGGTAGTCTGGGAGTTTCTTTTCTACTCAGTAAGCCTCATTTTGCGAAATACTGCTGGTAAATTTTTAAAATAAAATAATTAAACCCTTCTGGCGCATGTGTAACTGTCTTTACAGATTAAGCCTATCTGGCATGTATGTACCTTTATTTGTTTTCTCAAAGTGGGTAGTTTGTACAAATTGCAACTTTGACAGAGAAAAATACTCTTGAACACGGAAAGCTGAAAAGCATCCGAAACGTCGGGAACTCAAATGAGATAACATACGCGACATAATGCGTTAAAATTGTTTTATTTAAATGGGCGATAAACGCGGAAACCGAAGATTATATTATAACATTACTGGAAATTTCGTTGAGATCCGTTCCGTACTTTTTTTTTATTAAGAGGAACGTACATACATCCGCACAAACTTTCCTACTAGCTGTTGCCCTCGACTTCGTCCGCGTAGAGATGCAATTTATAGCTTACAAAGTTTCACACCCTTTCTCGTCCCTAAGAGGTATGAAATTTGACATAAATTATAGCCTATGTCCTATTCTCATTTAAAAGTTACATAACTGGAAAGTTTCATAAAAATTTGTCCAGTAGTTTTTGAGATTAAGTGGAACGTACATACATACTTTCACGTTTATAATATAGTAAGAAAGTAAGGATTAGGAAGTAAGGAAAAGTAAGAAGAGAGGAATTGGAAAGAGTTCTCAAAATAAGCGAAATGAATGGAGTGACAGAGTAACTTAGAAAAATAGTAACCATCTACGCTATAAATATACTGACAACTTAGGCCCTTAAATTTACCTACATTATTTAGGCTAGAAAAAAAACTTTGTTGCCATTATATCGTTTAAAATCGTAGTTTCAAAGCGTTACTCAGGACATAACCATTGGCAACGAGGTACAGCAAAAAGTTGACCCGAATACGTTTGCTATGAGAAAGATCAAAGGAAAAATCGCATTACCTTCGATAGATTTATAAAAGTGATGTTTTTGTAACAAGCTGCCGAACCCTTCGTATAAGGTGAAGGTAAAATAAACACGTCCCTCCAATTGGGCAGAGAATTTAGGTAAACATTCAAAAAAAGGTTTTGCCGAAAACCAATTGCAAAAGGACTTAACTGTGTCCTTATAACTGAGGCACTTGTTATATTTTTCACATCACCTTTACCTTTTGGATCTGTATTTAAGCACCTGGAAACCCTTTAATGGATTCAATGAATGCTTAAATACGAAGATGTGATGTGAGTGAAATTTGCCTGGGGTGAATTCCAATTATTGACGGAAAACACTCAAATATTGTTAAGCATGATTATGTTTTAAATTAAACAAAAGGACAATGAAGAATATTGTTAGGGTACTTTTGTTATTTTCTTTTTTCCTCATTTGGGTTTGACTGATTATCAAACCCAAATGAGGCAAAAAGAAAATAACAAAAGTGGGATCCATCTACGAATGTCTTTGTTACTCTAAAAACCTACTAAATATATGCTAAAAACGGCCGTATCTATAAAAATCCAATGTTATCAGAGACTCCTAAGCAAATTGTGCGCGGTGTGGGGTCATTTTATATTGGTTACTGACATATATAGACCGACAGACATAAAAACGATGAGAACTCATACAAATTCGATTTTCCGTTACGATTTATTTTTCATGTTTGATGTCGCTAAGGTTTTCTATTTTATAATACCCCATCTACACGTAACGAATGACGAGAATATATACATTTTATTTGAAAACGTTATCAAAAAAACGATTACTTTTTTTATTTATATAAATTATACAAAAATAAGTGAAGCTTTTTTTGACATAGAGAACTGTTAGCATAATTTTCGTTATTAATAAATAATGTTTAACATAATTTTAGCAAAGTTCGAGCTGTAGTTTAGCAGATTTAATCCTCTGCGCGAGATGCAAGTTCGTATTTTCATCATCAGCCTATTTAAGTCCACCACTAACTCAACCGAGTTAACTCAACCTTACGTCATGGGAGTATCTTTGTAAGTATTTGAATTTTTCATTTCTCTTTTATTTTTCTTCCCCGCTATAATTTATGATTTGTCTCATCTTCTTGTGCACCATTTAATTACTCAGTGGTTGTTTACTTTGCGCCATCTCTACTACCTTAAGGTTGTCTGGAAGAGATCGCTTTTCAGCGATAAGACCGCCTGTTGTTTACCATTTCTCGTACTGGTTTAGATTTAAGTGTCTGATGTTATTTTCTTTTGGTGTGCAATAAAGAGTAGTTATTATTAATATCTGTATGTCGCACTCACTCACGGGACAATGGTGTCCCGGACCTTTGGGAGGCGTGCGCGAAGCTAACGCGTAGAGGCCCTTTCGACAATTTAATGAAATGTTAGGTGTACACCGCGCGGGTGCTGTTCCTGCCCATATCATGTGACACGCACAGAGACAGCACTCGCTAGATGCAAGAGCTATTGGAGAGTGATGAGATCTAAATATGCTGGGTTATGGGATTGAAATGATGGACTATAATTACTGGGCTATTGCTTAAGACAATCGGACGTCAAACAGGAAAAAGTGTCCCATGGCCTGTTATCTCTGCCCATGGCTAAAGGCACTATTATAATTATTATTATAACCAAAATATTGAGGCAAGAGTAACGTTGTCCTTATCTAATTAATTATTGTTAATGTGTCCTTCCTTTTCTACCTCTTAAGATTGTTGAACGTGCTCCCACGGCCAGTGTGTCGCGTGTTTTTACTTTAGGAACTTGGTTAACACCCTCAACGCAATCCCTTGTCTCGATAGAACAAAAGTCTATTTTTGGCCCTTTTCCACGCAAAAACTATTTGTGCTTAAAGTATCTCTTAATATAAAGTCTTCACGTCTACTTAGTATCTATTTCGGTACACTCCTCCTAAAATAGATATAATTTCAGTGAAAATATGTTTATAAAGCACTTACTGTCTCATTTTTACCCTTATAGTTTCGTCATGTCCGTCCCGTCCGTATGTCACAGGCATTAAAACTATATGATGTTAACTGATGAAATTTGGAGTATAGGTGTCTTGTTTAAGCCGCTACTTAACTTAATTTGATAGGAATATATTTCTAGCCCTCCGGCACTCCATAAGTAAAACAAAAACTGAAAAAACAAATCGTTTTCAGGAAATGTCTATTTGTGCGACATATTTCAACAGTTATGTAGGTATAATTCTACTAATGAGATGTCATGTCAATAGTTTATCACAAACGGTAATTTTTGGAACAAAATAAGCACACGTCTTTCGACTTTAGTACAAACTCGCATACTGAAACTGTTCGGGCATATCTCAAGGTGAAACAATCACTCCAGAGTGCGATGAACCGATCAAATAAGAGCCGTGAGAAAGTCTGCCCGCAGGGAGAAATGCCAAAACATCTGCCACACATAAAAATGGACCTACGACGTGTTGACCACGAACACTCTGTCGAAAGTTACGACCTTCTCCACATTCGCGGATGCCAGAGTTGACTGTTTCTACATAACAATGAGGAAAAGCTGCCAATCCCTGGTGCACAGGGTGCGGGCTAGTTCCAACGGTATCCTGAGGGCATTGGCGGAGAGGTATGATTGCCAGTATCTGAATCATCTTGTTGGGATTTCCCACGCTGCGTCGTCCTGTACGCCGTCGCCACTCGAGATCTTTTCTACCCCAGCAGCCGTCGGTTCTACGAGCAATTTGCCCCTTCCACTGCCGCTTAAGTTAAGCAACAAGATGGACCGATGATCTGGTGAAGAAGAAGGAAACCGTTGGATGAGGGCGGCGCGCGACCGGTCGTTGTGGAGATCCTCGGGGGGGGGCCTTTGTCCAGCAGTGGACTTCCTTGGGCTGATACGATGATGATCTGAACCATTGCCATATGATCCACGTACTGGCAACAAAGCCTTACTGAGTGCTGACTATATTTAAGTTATAAGGTATTTTAGGTTTATGTTACTAACTTTTGGCTAAGATATTGTAACTAACTGAACCAGTTAGTCGAAATAAACGTTTATTATTATTTGAATGAACAGCGATGAAATCAGAAGTGGGGTGATGTTTCAAACTTCTTTGACTTGTACGTTTTAGGGTTCATTGCAGAAAGGTAGCGACAAAACTGTCAGAAGTGCGCCCGGGGCTTGGCAACTTGTTTCCTTCCCAAAGATAAAACTCAAATTTCTTAGGATTCTAAAGTGCCACGGGCAAGAAAGGCACTCTTAGGAAGGTATATGTAGTAACTAATCCGATAGTCTAACCAGCGAGTGGTCATAAAAGGGTTTTATTAAAATTCCTTTTTAGGATCCGTGCCAAAAAGGTACAAAAGGAACCCTTATGGTGCGACTCTGTCTGTCCGACTATTAGAGCGCCATATCTCAAAAACTACTTACGCTATCTATTTGAAATTCGGAATACTTATTTATAAACATAACCAGTCCACATGTATTGCAAAGGAATTATTTAAAAATATATTTTTAATTTCTAGAAAAACGACGAATAGGAGGGAAGGGGCATAAATCAAAAGTGGGTCAAGTTAACAATTTTTTTTTTATTGTGATCAGATTTTGTTTTATTAAGGAAAATGTGAGAAATAACACCATTCCCCCCTTTGTCTCCGAAATTTACCAAACGAAAAGATTAAAATTTTCACAATTTGTATAAATAAACATAAATATTACACGAAAACTATAACCATGTCCCTAACTACCTATTTTTTTTTAATTTTCAAAAAACCTATTTGAACAACCCGGTTGCGTTAAGCTTGCACCTCATTTGTATGCACTGCTATAGATATCAGATGTAAACTGGAACCGGAACTGGGTAATAAAGTTAGGGTAAGTGAAAATTTGTTCGGAACCCTCGGTGCGCGAGTCCGATAGTTTATATGCGTAAGAAGTGATGTGTAGTGCTTTGTACGATAGGATAAGGAAGAGTATGATAAGAGAAAGGAGTGGAATATAAGAGAATAAAGTGACGAACATTGCGAAAGTTATGCTTACGTGATTTTGGCATGTCCAGAGGATAAGGGAAGGTCAACTGACAAAGAGACTGTGAAGCTGGATGGAAGAGGAGTAAAAGGGGGAACCTTGGGGAAGGTATCTCGATCAAATTGCAGTGATACTGAAAAAGACCAGGTGAAGAGTACCCGCAACCGAAGAGTGTATAAGAATAGATGAATCAATGTAAATGAAGCGGTCGCTCGAAATCCAAGTTGATACGCGTATCACACACTTAGGTCGGAGAAGCGCGGCTTAATCGCCGCGCCGACAGTAAGCGTCCAAGCAGCGCGATACGCAGTCATGCCACGCCACGGTGATCGGATACGAGCAAATGATACAAGTGTGGACGCACCTTAACGAAACGTCATTGAAGAAAGAGATAGAATAATACAATTGTACTTAAGAGTAAAAGGAATAGCAAAGGATTGAGTGAAAGAGACACGAGATATGCAAATGTATTAGGTAGAAAGAGATAAAAAATAAATGTAATGGCCGAAACAATCTTTCTTTTCGTACATGTATATCAGTATCATTACTCATATTGACATTTCTGTCGAATTTTTTTACTTCTTTTTAAATTTCATTGAAAGGGATCAGGGATTGCAAATCTGGCCGGATTGAAGTTTTGCTATTGCGTCTATCCAACATTATGCTTTTTGTCCAATTTATTGGCCGTAAAGTAGACATGCGGAGCTGTGTTTGAATTATCTGATGAAACAATGGTTTCGTGCTGAAAATCAAACTTATTAAGTCAGCAATCAGTTTCACTAGCCACTTATTTCACAGTAATATGAAAATTTGAGCATCTGCTAAGCGACGGTAATCGCTTACCCGCAGGCGACCCGTCTGCTCGTTAGCCTACTATGTCATAAAAAAAATCTACTTCAATAATATTTAGCCTTAACTTAATAGCATTATTAACCTCTTTACAGCCACACATGATAACCTTATCATAAATTAAACACTTTAATTAAGGGAACTTTTTATAGTTTCAATTGCCAAATCTAAAAAATTATCACTAATTCGGTGTATTGGATCATGATCATAATCGTTATTTTAACTTTGACCCCACTTTTCTTCTCTACTATGTAATATTTAACTTTAACTAAAGTTTATTAATACTATAAGAAGTATATATATCAACAATACTACTATACTTCCTTAATACCCGTAATATTTAATATACATAGAGGAAGCTAATCAGTAATCACATATCACATCGCACTTTAAATAATAGGTAAGAAACATGTTATAATTGTAATAACGTTAATTGACCATTAAACAAAATTAGCGTCTCAAAGAATAATTAAGAAAGACATCGTTCTTTCAAGCTTAACTAGATCTACGTCATACTGACTCTAGAATTTTTTTCCTAACTCAAATTTTCACCAAATTAGAATCAGCTTTCTTGGGTTGGGTAGTCCGTATGTATGTCTGTTGTGGCGTCTCTTCAGTCTCTTCAGGTCTACCGGATCCGGTTGCCGCCAAAAAGCACCGGATCCGGCCGGATTACTGGATCCGCCGGACCGAATTGCAATCCCTACTCGGGATCTCTCTACGAGATCAAATCAGAAATAAGGAGATTCGTAGACGTACCAAAGTCACCGACATTGCAAACAGAGTAAGCAAACTAAAGTGGCAATGGGCAGGGCACATGGTTCGAGGAACCAATGGCCGTTGAGGCAAAAACGTTTCGAGTGGAGACCATGTACTGGCAAGCGCGGGTAAGTAATACGAGATATAAGAACTTATCATATAACAGTCAAAATATATACGCTCACTTTGTATAAGCTTGTTTAGTATAACGTTCACTGGATTTAATGAACCGAAGATATAATGTCAAAATATCTACTTTCGTAAAGTACCTATAACGTTATTTTGATATAATACCGATTGATATAACGATTAAAGCGTATAATATTCATAACACCTAATGCTCAATAATACATTAACTCGATATTGACCACCGCTGCTCGCTCGCGCTTCGCTTGCTCGTAAGGGTCGCAGTTCAACCTAACACTCCTCCTCGCTTCGCTCGTCGTCGTACCTACCTAACCCAAGTCGGACCTGTTATACGTTATGTATGTTATACGAACTAGAATTAGTTAATTTGAGGGTTATATAAAAAAACATTATATAAAGTAAGTATTATGTAAATTGACTATTATTCCTTATAAAAGTATTGATTTTGTTGTTATAGCTAACATTCATTATATCTAGTGAACGTTATTAATATGAAATTATATATAGTGTTGTTATATCTCGTGAGACGTACCCGGCAAGCACAGTGTGGGAAGACCACCCAACAGCAAGCAAGCAAAGTGGTCAAAAGCAACAGCAAGGTGGTCAGATGACCTAGTTAAGGTTGCGAGGACTCGCTGCGGGTCGCGTCTATCCAGCCTGTGTGAAAATCTATGGAGGAGGCAGGGGTCCAGCAGTGGACGTCCTATGGCCGAAATGATGATGATGATGATGAAATGTTCTTGGGGGCAAACGAGCAGGCGGATCCCCTGATGGTAAGCGCTCACCGTCGCCCTGATACACCAGAGGAGTCACAAGTGCGTCTCCGGCCTTTCAGGTTGGAGTATGCTCTTTTCTTGAAGGTTTTCAGGTCGCATCGGTTCGGAAATACTGCCGGCAACAATTTATTTTACAGTTCAGACATGAGCGGCAGGAAATTTCTAGCAAAACGCACAGTTGTGGACTGCTAACCATCTAAGTGGTGGTAATGGGCATACTGTCGCGTAGTGCGATGGCGGAAAGATGAGGCAGGGATCAATCCGAACAATTACTCGGAGCACTCCCCGTTATACAACCGATAGAAAATGCAGAGCGAGGCTACATCTCTCCGCAGTGCCAAGGAGTCAAGCCTATCTGAAATGTGCTAGCAACCGACGATACGAGTCGGCTCTCCGTCGAATGCGGTCTTGAGGGAGAAGCCGGTACTAAGGAATCTCAGTCCACAGATGAGAATAGTATTCCATATGTGGGCGGACCTGCGCAGTGCGTCTTGTAAAGCTGTAAGCGTTAATGACATAGTTTGCAGTAACAGTTCAAAAAGACCGGGGCCTGTGCTAGGGCTAGTTAAGTACTATATGACAGATTTCTCAGAGAGTGATCGGTGTTTTAGAGAGACAAATGTGTAGCCAAATTCGATATATTTTAACTAAATTTAACTAAGCTTAGCTAATAAATATGGCATAACTTTCATTAGCATCCCACAGTTCCCTCACATATAGAGGTCATGCTATATTGTAAATATAAATATATATAAATGTATAATAAATACGTATGTATTGTATACGTATATGAGTAAATATATGCGCGCATTAACATGAGAGGTATTTATCTATTTTGTAATCTGAATGAAGTGGTTAATGAAACGCACTGCTTATAAATACGCTGTTAAGTCCCTATTCCTCATTCCTGGTACTTTAAGTATCACTTATACGCGAATTTAAATACTTTATTGCCAAACTTCGCTGCTAAGTTAGAGCAAAGTAATATCTCGTGGAAATTGACTCTTGAGGGGTTATTCCAAAGTTTGACCTTTAAAGTTCGCGTAGCAGCGTCCCTTTCCTTATCATGTTAATTTATATTCGAGTGAACGGGACGGTACGATACGAACTTCAAATTCCGAACATCGGAGTAGTCTGGAGGGAAATTTTAAATTGGCTTAAGGAAAAAGTTTAACAATGAATTAAAATTAGCGTAACGAAGTTTTATTATTTCGTTAATTGGCACCTTCATTATTGTTCCATTTCGGTCTTATTTTAAATGGATTATTATTACAACGACTAACTTTAAAAACAGGCTCTTTGACTTAATTTTTCTTTCGAGGATGTCAAAAATTTCTTAGTACTTAATAAATTTACATTAATTCAACGGATTTTTTTATATTCCAGACAAAGACATAAAGATATGACGAGTCAGATTGTGACAAAAGCCATTTTTATTCACAAACTAGAAGGTTTTGTTTGAAGAGGAGAAAAAAACATTATTCATCCCCATATTGTTCTTCAGCATAGAAGGGTCATAAAATATACTATAATCTGTAGGTACCTACCAAAAATAGTTGAAATCCCTTTAGCCGATTTGGCGTGATGAAACCTAAATGACACATAAAAACGTATAAAAAATGGTTGTCTGTAAAGTCGGTTTACACACGATAATTTTACGTGATAACGTCATAAGAAAACATCGATGAAAAATTGCATACTTATGAATTCACAAGCCGAGCGCTTAGGCCGATCGTGCCTCTTGTTCCGCGCTCTCGCTTGCACGCTCGGCTCAGGCGGAACGTGACAATGAGTCATGCTTTTTCGTGCGTGCAGCCGGCGTTCATCGATTTATAAGACGTTACTCTTATCACGTCAAAAAATGATTTTAACGGAGTATTTGGAGGTTACTAAATCGAAATAAAAATTGACAGATTTCTTGTATGAATGTATGTATGTATCATTGTGGCTTCATTACGCCAAATCGGCTAAACGGATTTCAACTAGTACGCAAAACGTAGCCTCACAAACACACTTACACTATCACGTACACACGCTTGCACACAATTTTGAAATTAACTTTTGATTATTTTAAATAGACCTTAACTTTAGCTTTAATGTAACCAGTTAAAAAAAATCCAATATTTTACATGTTCTTTTAAACCGAATCTGTCACCACATGACAGGTATAGCCTAGCGTGGGGCTGCAGGACAAACTGTCACGTGTTATATAGGTTTTCTTTTAAATAAACTTTTTTTTTAAACTACTATCTTCTGCCCGCGACTTCGTCCGCCTTAAATTCGTTTATCGCGGATAAGGCCATTTTTCTAGGATAAAAAGTAACTTATGTCGTTCCCCGGGACTCAAACTATCTCCATACCAAATTTCATCCGAATCGGTTCAGTGGTTTAAGCGTGAAGAGGTTACAGACAGACAGACAGACACACTTTTGCATTTATAATATTAGTATGGATATGGATAGGATACTTTTTACCCGACTATGTTAAAGAAAAAGATAGGGTTAATGACTTTTTCTCCTCTGCAAACAAAGTTGAGGTCACGTTCTATTAGTTTCATATTATTATTTAGGTATATTTATTTGTAATATGCCTTGTAATTTAATATTATGTTGGCTATTTGTAATAGATAGGCAACTGACGTCTTGTCTGTCTAGTAATTGTACCTTATCTTCAAGTGCGGGTTGACGTCACGACGCAAGTTTATTAATATAAAGAATCCAATGAGTCAAGGTGAATTTATAGTAACAAGTTCTCATAATTTCAATTAAGACTTTCACCTCTAAACTTTGATTCCCGAAAAGAATTTATAACAATTGTCCCCGGAGGTGTTAGGGTACATTAAAAAACCGGCCAAGATCATGTCGGACCATGCTCAGATTCCGAAGCCGTTAAAGAAATGCACTACAGATGAAATAAATACGATGTGAAAAAGTGCATCAGTAAAAGAGATCTACTTACGTGACGAGAAGCGCAGTTTAGTGCTTATATCCGATCAAGTTCAAAATAATTTTCTTTGGTAAGTACCTACCTATTTCTTAAGAGTTATAATTATCTCTTTTGAATATTCTGTTTTTGAATGACAGTTTGTATCGCAATTAGATTGTTTTTACGTCAGTTTGGCAATTCGCTTTGTATGGGATTTGACAGTTAAAAGCAATACAATATGCATAAGTCGAATAGCGTGCGAACGTGAGATCAAATATCTAACGAATTGCTAGTTTAGCAATACGAAAGTGATATGATATCACTGGTATTTTTGAGCCACTGGAATACCGAAATAGTGATATCTCATTGTTATTGGATTGGTATTGTATATTTATTTGTCGAATGTCGAAGTCGAATGCGACCCCTGGCCAGGACCACCCGGGATCGCCAGCAACGTGAGCCGTTGTGCACCCAATTGAGCCAAACATGACGTCATCTGAATCAAGTTTAAAATCTATGTACAATGTATACAATGCAATATTTACTTGGCTTCGTTGTACACACACACACACACATCTAATCTAATATAATCTTTATTTGAGCATGTACTGCATGCAATAGATAATTTTGCCGCATAAGTATTAACTTGCTGAAACAAAAGGCTCAGCGGGTATTTTTTCTTTTTTTCTGTATTTTTTTATACGAAGTACAATCAAAGGCCTTTTACAGACTCTTGAAACAGTGTCATGTCGGAAAACAACGTTTTTCGTGGCTATGTAAGCCAATACGGGCCTTACCCATTGCAAGGCTCAGGGCGTGTAGATCTTTGAGAGGCCCTTGTCTTTGTGGTGTGTCATTCACGAAAAATGCAAGCGTAAGGTGTGAAATTCAAATAAATCGTATTAATTGTAGTTACGAATATTCTCTACTTGGGTTGCTGCGCGAGTGCGCGAGGCTCCTTCAAGAGCGAGGCCCCGGGCGGGTGGCCTGGTCACCACCCCCAAATGCCGCCCCTGGTATTATAAGGGGGTGGACGGATTCAAATATCTGGGTTGCACTATAACGGACACCAACACCAGGGAAGAGGAAATAGACACAAGGATACAAAGCCCGTATACGCCCTCCACTATCGTGCAACCTTACACAGGGTGTTGGGTCCAGGCTTCTCAGTAAACGTACAAAACTCCGTATATACAAGACAGTAACCAGTCTTAATGTACGGCTGTGGGGCTTGGACACTGAATTGTAAGGAGACTAAGCTCTAGGTGGCGGAAAGAAAGATCTGGAGGAAAATTCTGGGGCCAACTTGCGGTCAAGATGGAATATGGAGAAGGAGGAAGAATGCGGAGCTTGAGGACCAGATGGCTGTGCCAAACATTATAGGCGAGGTAAAAGCACACAGGCTTCGCTGGCTCGGCCATCTTGAAAGGATGGGGGAAGATGGGGGAGTGAAGCGAGCGTATGTGGGGCGTGCTAGCGGTCGACGGCCGGTTGGTCGTCCCATATATCGCTGTGAGGACGAGGTCAGAAGGGACTTGCTCGAGCTCCACGCGGATGACTGACGGGAGGTGAAACAGAACAGACTCGGATGGAGACTCTCATTATTGGAGGCCAAGACTCACTTCGGGTCGGGTGCGCAAGTTAAGTTAGTTAGTTTGTTGTATTGTATTACGAATCGCATTCAGTTTAAATGCCCATCTATACATATAATAAGGATGAAGAGGGTCAAAAGTCTGTACATGGAAGATATTCGAAAAAAATTGGCCGGGGATACTTAAAATCGATAACAGAACACGTTCCAACAGTTTTTAGAATTTTTGTCTGTTTGTCTGTTTATTTGTGCGCGCATCACGTGAAAACGGCTGAACAGATTTTGAAGAAAACTTTACTTATCCATCGAAAAAATCCCCGGCCAGGTTATAGGCTATAAAACTTCAACCTTTAAAAGAGGGGGTAGCCACTACACTTGATTGAGTTAAGTTTGCACCTGAATCGTATGGCGCTACTAGGGATGGAGGTGCAAACTTTTCTCAAATATGTGCTACACGAGCCTACGACTACTATCATGTACCTTGCTAAACTAACAGGTCGCGCTAAAATTCATACCTTGGCATTTTGCCAAATCAACTCTAAGTTTAGAAGAGGGGGTACGGATATCAACAAATTTAATTGAATATAATTGATTTAATAATACAATAAAATACGAGATAAGTAGCTCAGTCGTATCAACAAGGAGGAGGCTCACAAGTGCAAGAATTTGCCCAGGTACTGCTTCAGGTTGGAGAAGGACTTCTGGAGGAAACCAACCAAAAAAAGAGTTCTTCGTTGTGTCACCTGGCTCAGGTGACGCGACGTGAGAACTCTTCGGTTTGTGAGAGAGCCGTTCATGCGCGGATATTGGCGGAAATGGAAGGTGAACAGGAAGTATATAATTCCATTAACACTGTCTTGGAGGCTTCTCTTCCTTTTTTCTTTTTCTTTTTTCACAACATACTTGATGGAGTTCCTAAACTCATTGAGCGTTTCAGGACTCCCAGCACACTCATTAACCCTGAAAGTTGGAGATCCGATCATGCTTCTTCGGAATTTGTCACCTCCAAAGTTATGCAACGGAACCAGTCGAAAGTAGTGCAGCTGCAGCGAAACCTCATCGAGGCGCAAATCCTGATGGGGTGCGGCGCCGGAGAAGCCGTGTTCAACCCCCGCACCCCCGTCTCTCTCCGCTTCAAGCGCCAACAGTTCCCCGTGAGCGTCTGCTTCGCCATGACTATCAACAAGTCGCAGGGGCAGACGCTGCGCGCCGCCGGCGTGGACCTGCGCACGGGCTGCTTCTCGCACGGGCAGCTCTACGTGGCGTGCTCGCGCGTCACCAGCTGCACGGAGCTGTTCGTGCTGATGCCCGCCGGGAAGTTTAAAAAAGAATATTCACCTTTCCTCTAATCCTACTTCTAAATAATATAAGACCTAAATTCGAACGGTTGTTAGAAAGTATGGATATATTTTTGTGTGTACATGTCTTACCTTTTCATGCTTAGACTGATTTGACTGGAGGACCGATTTGGGTGATATTTGCCATGGACTTGATTTAGATAGTACTACAGTCAAGGACGTAAAAATAGAAAAGTGGTACTGTATCGTCCGATATACACCTCTAAGTATATACTCTTTGTCTTTTAAATCACGTCAAAAAATTTAATAAGTGCGAAAAACGATTGATTTTGGAGTGTAGTTTTATTTCGTGATATTTGTATAACATTTTATCTGGACTTTACTTCAAGTTCCGGCTCCAGGGGAGAGGGGTGAACTAGCCGCTTACTGACACAGACCGAATTCCACGCGGGCGGAGCCGCGGGCACAGCTAGTTACAACTAAACATGCATGCTTACCAGTGTAATCCTATTGACGAAGTCAAATACAAAACTATAAAAGTGAATAGGGTTGAATAGAATAAAAGTGAACGGTACATCGGAAGGGAAAAGTCACAGAATAGTTTCAGACTCCCGGGGCCAATTATTATTTAGGGGTAATTTTCCAACTTTTCGTTTCGAACTGTACTAACTTATTTGCCGTTATCTCGTTTCTTATTGATGTACTTGACCTATATAAAGTGCAATTTGTAAGTCGTGAAAAGAAATGTTTTTTCTAAAGGGTCATCCACATTACGTCACGGCGATAGGGGAAGGGAGAGATAGGAAAACCGGCCATGTGTGAGTTGGACTCGCGCACCGAGGGTTCCGTACAAAATATACCCTACAAACGGCGTTGATGTATAGATAATCTATGTATGTTTATATTTTTATTTATTTTTGTATCATTTATAATCTTCTCTCACAACCTACACATTCCAAGCTATACTGTGTGATTTCCGCTACCTAAAGGTTGTCTGGAAGAGATTCTTTAGCGTTAAGACCGCCTATTGTTAAGGCTCTATTGTACGGCTTCTGTTGTTGGTGTGCAATAAATAATTGTTGAATTGTATTGTTGTAACTAGATACCTATATAGATGTGACAGGCGTGTTTTTTTTTGTTAAGAAACCGAAGTCAGAAATTCTGTTCATTAATTGTATTACTTATGATTTCCGCACCGACTGTACATTTCCAAGACGAGATGAGAGAAAAATGTCTGTTGTACTAATTGAATTTAAGAAATGTACATTATTGGAAACGATGCTGGAATTACAATTAGGTGGCGATCGTTCGGTCTTATTCTCTCTAAAACTCATTGCGCAACATCAAATACGTAGGTATAGGTAAAATTATATTATCTAACAACCTTATTATAGGCACGGTTCACTAATGTCGTAATGTCTAAACAAAAAAATATTAGCAAATAAACGTTTTACAATAAACCGGCCATTAGCATGTCGGACCATGCTCAGTGTAGGGTTCCGCAGCCGTTCATACAAAAAAATGCACAACAGGTGAAAAAATACGATATAATAAAATGCACTAGCAAAAGACCTTATCTCCACGGCACTTAGGTCCTTTTGCTGTGAAGCGCAGTTTCTTGGCAATAACTTAAAGACGGTATATCCGATTATGTTGAAAACAATTTTCATTGAAAGTATTTAGTAGGGTTTATCTTTGTGATTCTTTTCATATTTTTTGGACTGATATGCTACTTTCGGAGCGATTATTATTACTAATTCAATTTTTTTTTATGGAAACCTAAATTTTTTTTAACACTACTGTCGAAATATGTGCCAAGCATTATTATGGATGATGAGATATTTGCTAAAAAAAAATCAGTTTCGTTTAGATGTATGGAGTGTCCCTCCTAGAAATATTTTTTATTATTATTTAACTATCAAACTTAGTAGTACTATGGGCTGCATAAGTGGATGGTCATTGTTAAACGCGAATGCCTTGAAAGAAAGTCGAGACGCTTACGTGCTATACTTCATTAGTTTCATGAGATTCCAATAGATGGCGCTGATAACATACATTAAAGTAAACATATTTTATTCCATTGGTAAGCGGAGTCAGTTTGTTTATTTTCGGTGTTGTCCAAATCCAGAAATTATAGAATGTATCTTCGATTATTTATTAAATGTTTCTAAGAACAGTCTAAATTCGAATCATATTAATCTACTACCGATGATGATTTACGCAAAATACAAAAACACTATCTTCCCTATAACTGTTGCCAGGATTCGAACTCTGGGCCCCTTAGACGTTTTAAACAGCTGCATTCAGCCCCTCAGCCATTGAGACTTGATAAGGGTTAATGAAATTTATTACCATATTCAGAATGACGTAACAAGAAATTCAAGTAATGCGTTTAGTATGAATATTTTTAATTGATAATTTTTTTAGGTTTATCAAAAAGTAATTGTAATTTTACACGAATATTAATGACAAATAATAAATTCACTTGGTATTCGTTGTTGAAAAGTGCAACAATTACTTATTGGTTTACACTCATACTTAGAGGGTAGACTTGAAACATAAATATACCGTTCTAGTTTTTATTGCAAAGAAAAAGCTCGTCCGCTACTAATAGCCATTCCCGTCGGTTCGTTTGCTTTTAATTACTTATCAAGTTTTAAAATGAATTCTCATTACAACATCGATTTAGTGAAAAGGTCACAGATAATGCTTTGCATAATGAAGGCAAAACTATGGCAGAAATTGCCAAAGAAACCGGTGTAAATGTAAGTATTGTTTTATATACAATACAAATATAATGAATATATTTAAACGATATCTGTATTATACCATATTTCTAAATATTGTTGCAGAGAAAAACGGTTGCTTTATGGGTGCAACGATTCGGAGAAGAAGGGTCATTATTGCACCTCCAAAGAACTATTGACCCACGGCTGATTGACGCACAGCAGCGTCGTTAGTCCGGGAGTATGAAGTAAACGGTTTTCAAACAACTAACCATTAGGTAATGGTCCCGCCCGTTTATATGACACTATTCGCCGTGTCCTTCATATTGAACGACTGCAGCATCGTAGGCATGTGGGCAAACTTGTACTAACACATCACAAAGAAAAAATATTTTATTTCACCCGGGAACACTTAAATGACGATTGGAGCAATGTCATGTTTACAGATGAAAAAAACATTTTATATGTGAAGTCCGGTCGTATTACTGTGAACATGTGGGGTTGGATGAGTGCTGATCCGGGAGAACTGGTCCGAGTGCCGAGTCGAGCGAAAAATGCCGACTATTACAATGTGCTGGAAGAAACCGTGTTACCAACTATTAGGAATGTCTATCCAGAGAAAAAATTATCAGTAACTACGTTTATTAAGATAACTGTCCGGTCCCATACATCGTTCGCAAATTGTGCGTGAGTGGTTTTACCAGCACAATAATATAAATGTCATATCGTGGCCTACTAGATCACCTGACTTAAATTCCATAGAAAATGTATGGGGTGTTATCGTTGAACGTTGTCATCATCAGAATATTCAATAATGACATGTTTTAAGTGTAATAATTAAATTACCTATGAATAAAGTATTTTTGAATTTGAATGTGATAGCAAAACGCAGAAATATTGGAGACACACTGCGCTACCATTTGGGATAGTATTCGTGGTTTGGGTCTGTGTCAACATTTCTTAGAATTCATGCGTTCCCGCGCTTGCGAGCAGTTATAGATAAAAATGTGATAATTAGCTATATGTTACTTACATTACTAACTTTTTAACTATTCTACAATACTACATTATTTTTATTGTTTATAATTGAAAAATATGGTTTTTTTTTAAGTTTCTACTATGACAATAAATAACTTTCTTTTGTGTTATTCAGTTTATTACAATCTTTTTTCGTGACACTGACTAATTGATAAATGATAAGCAAAAGTGAATCAAACAGCAACATTTAAATATTATAGTTAACTAACTATTTATTACCAGGTCTCAGTTTTATTTTATACTCAATTGTATTCAGTAATAAAATGAGACAAGTATTAAAAAAAAAAAAACTAGCCGTCAAGCTGACAATTCGGCTCCATATTTAATTATTATTTACTCTTATAATTCGATAATTCCGCCCCTACAAGGCCAATATTTCTGTGACTAACATTCCCCTGCATACGCACGCATGTGGGCAAAGTTTAGATGATCATATCTTTGAAAATCACCAATCCAACAGTTTTTATTTGAAATAACAACAACAACGAAGACGCTAAGGCGCTGCTAGGCAACGCTTCGACACGTTCTGCTGCACATGCTCCGCCCGAGAGCACGCCATGCGCCGACTCCGGCCGTCATTGCTGGCTGACAGCAACTGCCACTGCTATTGTCAGCTTTGTTTATCTTCAGGACTTTACTTAGTTAATGTTTATACTCTCAATATTAATTTTAGTTTTTATCATACTTCTCAGTTTAAACATAAATCACAGGATGTCACTTCCAGGCGGAAATGCATCACCGATCACCGATAGCGACGATCTGTGCTCCCAACCCAGGTACTTTAAAAACCAACATGGTCTTAGAGTACACCTTGGCAAGAAACACAAAGCCTCAGATGGCACACTAAACTTTGACCCTCCAATTGCAACAGACACAGCTAACCTTTCAGTTTTAAACGATATCTCGGAAACTTTAAGTCGTCTCAAAAATAACATTCGTTTGATTAAGCGAGTCCCGAGAAGTGCAAGGATTTCAGTTTCAAAAAAACTTGCATCCACTATACAAAATGCTGTAACCGAAAATTCGTACCAGGCTTGGGAGCAACTTCTCACTTTCCCCTACAGGACCCTACACATCACCGATCAGAACAAAAACACATCCCTCACCGTCAAAATTAAAAAAAACTGCCAACACCCATTGTGCCTTGAAGACCTCGATAAAATAGTTACAAAACACAACACATCGTTATACAAACGCATTGAAAATAAAGTAGGAGAAGGCGACATTAGAGGAGCTGCCCGCCTTCTTTTCTCTACAGACTGCATTGCCCCCAATAATCAGGTTACCGTCTCAGCTTTAAGATCCAAACACCCACTGCCATCTACAAACCAAAGCCTCCCTGCCCCACCAGATACAGCAACGCCCCCCCTGACTGCCTCTACCGATGCGGTCCTCAGGGCTTTCAGTCATGTCCTTCCAGAGCGGCTCAGCCGGCGGGCTGGACGGGTTAACACCGCAACACCGAAAAGATCTCCTCGGGCATAGCTCAGGGGACACCGGCGAGCTGCTCCTCAAGGCACTGGCAGACCTGAGCAACCTCATGCTATCAGGTGAAGTAAATCCTGAAGTTACCAGCACACTATACGGCGCCAATGTGCGCTAGTGAAAAAAGACGGTGGTATCATACCCATTGCTGTAAGTACAACTTACCGCCGTCTTGTTGCCAAAATCGGCTGCGCTACTGTATCCGGTCCGCTCAACCAGTACTTTCAGCCTATTCAATTGGGATTTGGGTCAAAGGGGGGGCGGTGCATGCTTTAAAAACCCACATCACACAAAACTCAGGTAAGGTCCTTTTGAAGGTGGACGTCAAAAATGCCTTCAACAGTGTTGACCGAGCCGCCCTCCTAGCACAAACGCGTGAAAAAGCACCTCCGATTTATAAATTTATCTGGCAATGCTACAACAAGCCTTCTAAATTACTTTTTAAACAAAATCATCTATCCTCAGCTGTAGGGTGCCAACAAGGCGACCCGCTCGGACCCGCGCTTTTCAGCCTCGCAATTCACCCCATCATTACCAATTTAATTTCCAAATTCAATGTTTGGTACTTAGATGACGGCACTGTAGGAGGTGACGTCACCGAAGTTCTAGAGGACCTTCGCGTATTAATTGAACATTTCCGCGGTATCGGAATAGAATTGAACTTTTCTAAATGTGAACTTTTCTTTTCCGATAAATGTTTAGACAAAGAACTCGTCCTTTCCAAATTTCGTCGTCTTGCCCCCAATATTAAAATCACGGAGAAAAGCTCACTTCACCTCCTAGGAGCACCTGTATTGGACGAATCTTTTCCAGATTTTTTAGATAGCAAAATTAAAAACCTAACTAATGTTTCGGATCGCATGACAAAAATTAATGCTCATGTTGCATACACCATCATCCGATAGATCGGACAAGCTCGGGCGTTATCGCCGCGCCGACAGTGAGCGTCCAAGCAGCGCGATATGCAGTCATGCCACGCCACGGTGGTCAGATACGAGCGAATGATACAAGTGTGGACGCACCTTAAGGCACTAGTCCCACCACCGGCGAGAAAGCGAGCAACTATCGACTCTTTTCTCGCCCGACTCGTTCAAGAAACGCACAATAGATGTAGACTCCGTGTCAATAAAAGATGAACTATTAATATATGTGTCTCTTTTACTAAGTGTGTGTAGCTCCGTTAGTTTTGTCGCTCGGCTATAAGCGAGTGTTCGAGTGCGACGTTTTATTATCGCACTACCCATTGGGTTGGTCTCGCATCGTGAGTTCTACCCGCCAAGCGAGCATCGCTGTGCGAGTACCGCTGAGCTACTTTGATCTCTTTCTCGCTGACAGTGTGAACAGCCAGCGATGAACTATTTATATATTGTGTTTCTTTTACTAACACAGAATCTATATCTTTTTTCCGTTTCTTGGGTGAGAAAATCGCCGATAGCTAATCGCTTCCTCCGGTTTCCTCACGATCAGTGAAGGAAAATCACCGAATACGGCTCGTATGGATTACGATATCTGCTGATTATTCAACTAGAAATAGTAAACATTCTGTGGTCGTAAACTGATCCGATGTAAATAAGCGTCTGTTACTAGCTAGCAGACTGTGAAACCGCATGTGACAAGTTCGTGTTCATGCATTATCACAGTACAAACACAACTAAGAACTGTAACCCGGCTAGTCATCGGGAGTAAAAGACACGACGTGGTAATTCTAGTAATGAATCATCCAGCAAAATATGAGTCAATTTGAATATATATTTTTTTTAATTTTAATAAATAGCTAATAATAAATAGCTGGTTATTTAGTGTCACCCACCTTGCAGATTTTCAACAAAGGAAAGTCAATTGGCACAGGTGTAACTAGTTGTCAACTGAGCAGAACTTCTTCCGTGCAGGTGGGCGGTAGAGGGGGGGAAAACCCCTCCTAACAAGCTGCATTCTGAACTTGATTTCTACATAAGTTTAATATATAGGCCGTGTTTAGTATCGTTTTCGTATGAATCAAGAACGAGGAATTCATTTCTGGGACAAATTTTTCATTCGTCCGTAGAAAAAAAACAGAGTTATGCACAAAAAAACCAAAGAAAATATTTTTTTTTACAAAATCTTAGTCTACTATTAAACCGCGAAGTAAATACACTATTAAAAAAATACGAGTACATAGCCCACTTTCTTTAAAATATATAGACATAAACTTATTTGACAGACTTAACTTTGAAATGAGTTTTAAAAAAAATTAACGGCGGAGCTGCGTAATGGCGAGAAGTCATAGAATTATGCATTTTAGTGTTTGATAATGACACTGATTAGGTGCTTCTAAATCTATAGGTAATATTTTATGATATTCTTAACATTAATTCGTCATTATTCAAAGGCATAAAATCACGATCCTCACTTGTCTGTGACATTGAATGGGTACCAGTAAATTGAGTCAAAGTTGGGTTTTCATGAAAACTGGATGTTGAAGCTAATTCACACTTTTGTCCTTCTTTTAATATTTCAGTTTGAATTTTCATTTTACTTTTAGGTACACTTTCTATAGTAACTGCTTGAATGACAGATTTTTTTTTCTTTGGCCATTGTAGATCGGAAATTGATTTAGATTTATAAACTAAAGAACTGTTACGTGAATAAGTCCTACTTCACCACAAAAATGACTAAATTGTGACTAAACAAACTTAATCTCAAGTCGACCTCGCGACCTCCGACTTATTAGTTTATTTTTTGAGTTACTTTGACTATTAAGTTACCAGGTAATAACCTTATCGTATTGACAATATTTTACAAGTGTTTTTTTTATTTTATCGTCTAAATTTGGTATCAATTGAAGGTAATATTTAATCAAAAACTCAAAAGAAAAAAAACAAGTCCAGCACCCTTGAAATTTGTTAAGTTATAATGGAAATGTTTCATGGTTCTTGATCGATACTCACATAAAAAAAAATACATTGTAATCTGGAACATAGCGATTTTAAACAGTTGGGGCCCATTGTTGGGAACATTTGCGTCGATTTCTTATGGGTTTGTTTATTAAAATTATTTATTTTATTTTCTACTTTTTAGGTAAAATTATAAGTCAGTAAATTTCGCAATCTTTATCGTGGGGTTATTGAGAAGCTTGCCCAGATTAATTACAATTAAATGAAAATTTAGTAAGAACGGCTTGCCTACCACCTTTAAATCGTTATACTACGTTTTCGTTAACTGGTCATTCAAAATTAAAAATGATAGAACAAACCTAATATTCAATGATACCCCATTCGACACAGTACGTCAATTTATTTTTTTCTCTTTGTCATGGCGTCTCATAAAATTAATATTTGGTTTGTAACATAGATGACGAAACGCACCAATAATAATTAAGGATACTTCATTAATATTTTTACTAACATCTTAAAATTATTATTTCTGTTAACTTAGGACACATATCAGCAAAGCCATACATTTTGTTGATTTAGTCGCTTTTCTTGAAATTTTGTTGTGAAATTTCACTTTATACTGATTAATCTGATTATAGATAAAAATATTGTTACGCTTGCACATAAAAAATACTATTATCATTTTTAGTATGAAAAAAAAACTGTATTTTTTGACACTAAGTAATAAAATATAGTGTCTTAGAATATTGTATAAGATTGGAATAAAAAAAGTCAGGCTACTACGGATTGATGTTTTCCTAAACCGTAAAATGACTGGAGTATGTTTCCAGTCTTATAATGGTCGAAGTTTCCATCTCTTGAACAGTGACATTCGCTGTAAATATGCTGTCAAAAACAGTGATAAAACATCGTTACTGCGTGGTAAATGTTAATTAAACCCGTCAAAACCTCCCGCCATTTCTCGACAGTGTTGACAGCTGTCAGAATATCGGCGTGATGCTTGATTTGGGTATAGGCACAATGTAGTGTAATGGTTTTTTAGGGTTCCGTAGCCAAAATGGCAAAAAAGGAACCCTTATAGTATATCTTGATTTTATGGCATGATTTAAATTAGTTCCTATTTAATTATTTGACGACCGGTTAGGCTCAGTGGGAGTAACGTTGCCTGCGAAGCTGAGGTCCTGGGTTCAAATCCCGGTAAGGGCAAATATTTGTGTGATGAGTATAAATATTTGTTCCTGAGTCTTGGATGTTTTCTATGTATATAAGTAATATATCAATTAAATATATCTTCGTCTAGTACCCATAGCACAAGCCTTATTGAGTTTACCATGGGACTAGTTCGATTTGTGTAAAATTGTCCCATAATATTTATTTATTAATTTATTATTTATAATGCTGACATGGCATGAAAACGGATTGCATGTTACGGAGATGAGAATGTTGAGATGGGTGAGTGGCGTGACGAGAATGGATCGGATAAGGAATGAGTATATAAGAGGAAGCCTGAAAGTAGCACCCGTAGTCGATAAGCTGAGAGCAAATCGCCTACGGTGGTATAGACATGTTATGCGGAGGAATGAGAGCCATGTGACAAGAAGGGTATTAGATATGCATGTGGAAGGATGTAAGAGGAGGGGTAGGCCGAGGAATCGGTGGATGGATTGCGTGAGAGATGACATGAACAGGAAGGATGTAAGTGACGAGATGACGAGTGATAGAGAGGTATGGAAGAAATAAACATGCTGCGCCGGCCCCAAGTAAATGAGATAAGGACAAGCGAATGATGATGCCGACATGGCATGATGACTGAGTATGACAATCAAAATTCTAATTAGACCGCCAGTTAGACAATACAAAAATATTGGACATCTATTTTTTCTTTTTATAAATAATAAAAGAAACACTCAGATAAATCGCTTTAAGGTTAAGGGGCTTGTGACGTCGCTCCTAAGTAAAATTTGTACTCAGAAGTGACGTCACGCTACATTTTGGCTCATTGTATCGCCTTTATTTTTTGATGAAGTAAAAAAAGCGCCAAGTGCGAGTCGGACTCGCCCATGAAGGGTTCCGCAGCCGTTTATACAAAAAATGCACTACAGATGAAAAAAAAACCATATGAAAACAACACTAAAATAAGAGCGTATCTCCCCGGCTTTAACGTCCTTTTGCTGAGAAGCGCAGTTTTTCGTCAATAACTTAAAAACGGTATGTCCGATCATGTTGAAAACAATTTTTGTTGGAAGTATTTATTAAGTTTTATATTACTTATTTCATATATTAGAAACCTCAAAGTGTTTTTAGAAGCACTGTCGAAATATGTGCCACACATTGATATGTGCTGATTTTTTCTTTTTCGGTTACATGTATCGAGGGAGGCCACTAGAAATATTTTTTTTATTTAATTATAACTAAGTAGCGGTATACACACGACATCTATGCTGCAAATTTCATTAATGTACATCTGATAGTTTTTGAATAAAATGCCTGTGACATACGGACGGACAGACAGACAGACAGACATGACGAATCTATAAGGGTTCCGTTTTTGCCATTTTGGCTACGGAACCCTAAAAAGAAAAAATACGTATCCAATATTTATTATTTTAATATTTATCAGGGGGCACGGCAGTGCCCCCGCCAAGTCGTGCGCGAAGCAAACACTGCCGTACCATCCTTTACTGGAACCATTTCGCCGCATTTTCAGGACCCTATTTGAGAACCTCTGGATAAGACCAGAACGCAGAAATTTTCGTCATCCAGTAAGCTACAATCACATACTTATAATCCAAAATTTCAAGTCTGTAGGTCATTTAGTTCCGAAGTTTCGCATTTATGACACTCACTCACTCACTCATGACCATCAGAATAGAACTAGTACTTTCCATAAACTCAGAGAGCTGAAATTTCGTAAAGAGTTAGGGTTTTTGGGCCATATAAAGGGAAAACTATCAAACTGGATAGGATAGGATAATCGAAGATCTGGAGTACCTGGCGACCCTGATTAGAAAACACAAGAGCCCAACCAAACTATTAGAGATCGACATACCGCCTTTACAAAAAATATTCAACTTGGTGGGCCGCTTCATTTGATGTCAAAAATCGAAGGTCTATGCCCACGTTTCTACAAAAAGAAGTGACATCCCGCCAAAAACCTTCTGTAAAAAACTAGCCAAGTCTCGATGGAGCCGCTTGTTTATCTCTAAAAAGTAATGAATCCAGAAAAAGTCGTGCCAAGTCTAAGGTTCTTTACTGCATTTTTTTTAGTATTATAGTTAATGTTGTGTCCGACCGTCAACCATTGCACCAATCGTTGACGGTCGGACGTCGGACGGTGTCATGGAGCACCTGGTTTTGTACCCTTGTGTATCCTTCAACGGCCAAGTCACACAACATTAACTATAATACTAAAAAAAATCGCAGTAAAGAACCTTAGACTTGGCACGACTTTGTCTAGATTTCATTACTTTTTAGAGATAAACAAGCAGCTCCATCGATACTTGGCTAGTTTTTTACAGAATGTTTTTTGTGGGATTATATCTACATAACGGACTAATTATTAAAATTTAGTCATCATCCCAACTTTACGACGCATTGCGGTTGTTTGTGATGAACTTAACCTAACATATTATAAGATCTCTGTAACTCACAATATATCAATGGACGATTTCAATTTCAATTTGTCATCTCCGTCCGTCCGTCCGTATGCCACTGGCATTTTACACCAAAACTACAAGGTGTATATTGGCGAAAGTTGGGGTATAGATGTCTTGTATAAGCCGCTACTTAGCTTGTTAGTTAAAAAAAAATATATATTTTTTACTTGGGGGGGGGCAGCACTCCATACATGTTGCTGAAGCCGAACAATTTTTTTTCAGGAAAAACAACATGTGTCAAAAACATTTTTTAGGTTTCTAAAAAAAAACCTGAATATTTTCAGAAAGAAACCGTATGTCCAAAACATCTATACTATTATAAAGTTGTAAACATTTTATTTTTATATGTTCGTATGTGTCGTTGTGTTGTGGCTTCATCACGCTAAATCGCCTAAACGGATTTCAAGTATTTTTGGTACACGGGTAGCTGGGTATCTCCAGATGGTTATAGGATACTTTTTACCCGACTAAGCTTAAGAAAAAAAGAGGGGTTATGTTAGGACTTTTTCTCCTCCGCGAACGAAGTTGCGTGCAACTTCTAGTATCAAATAAATAACATAGATAAAGCATAATAAATACTTTCAACTAAAAATATTTTCAACATGATCGGACATACCATTTTTGAGTTATTGGCGAAAAACAGCGCTTCTCAGCAAAAGGACGTAAGTGCCTCGAAGATAGGCTCTACGGAACACTACACTGAGCATCACGTTCGGACATGCTCTTGGCCGGTTTTTTTTTGTATATGTGGCTTCATCAAGTTAACACGGCTAAACAGATTTTAATTATTTTTTGTACAGGGATAGCTGAGCATTCACAGATGGTTATAGGATACTTTTTATTATATTACGCTGAAGTAAAAAAGAAGGTTATGTTTCGGTAATAACGCAAAAACGGCTTGACCAATTTTATTAAATATAGTTTTGATTGAAAGTACTTATAAAGCCTCATTATCATGAATTTTTTGACCTGTGGTCGAAAAGTTAGATGGGGGCGACGCTATTTTTTGGATTTCCGGAGCGAATATTAATAAAACTGATGACTTTATGATAAAATAATGTTTGGAGACCTCTATTATTTTTAAAAGACCTATTCAACCGCAACCCACACACTATAGTATTGGAACGAAAAAAAACACCCCCACTTTAAGTCTACGAGAGCTACACGACAAAAAGGGTTTTTTTAGTTTTTATTTTACTGTTTTCTGTTCTGTTTACTCATACCAAATTTCAGCTTTCTAGTAATAATGATCACGGAGCTAATCCGCGGACGGACAGATGGACAGCGGAACTATAAGGGTTCCTATTTGACTACGGAACACTAAAAAAGATTCAGTGACCTTCGAACAATCCGTATCCCTAATATTTTCTTCTATTTCCGCGACTATTACTCATTTAAATAAAACCATTTGGGCCGGGTCGCGGAGCGTTTCAACTGCTGCACTTTTATGTAACGAATTTTATACATCATACGTGACGAAATTCGATAAACTTTTTGAATAGAAATAGAAAATGATGCCTTGCCTACCTTATGCCTAAAACTCTGATGCGTTTCTCAATTTTATTCACCAGTAATGTGTTACATAAAAGTATCGGCGATCGAAACGCTCCGAGGCCCGACCCATTTAACGGATTATATCGCGTATATTATCTCATTTGAGTTCCCGACGTTACGGAAGCTTTTCAGCTTTCCACCCGTGACCATGGAAAGCTGAAAACCTTCCGAATCGTCAGGAACTCAAATGAGATAATATACGCGACATAATCCGTTAAATTGTTTTACTTAAATCCGTATCCCTTTTTTTAATATCTTCAATGTACATTTAATTTTTACAACTTTACATTAGTATACTCGTAGACAAGGTAACCGCATGCATTTATAAATTGTTATTAATTATGTATACCTTGTATATAAAGAGGTTATCTTGTATTGCAAATATTTATGTCACCTACATATTGACGGTGGCAAGGAGAAATGGGATAACCGACAGCTTGGTGGCGTTTAGTAATATACCCAATTAACTCATTTTATAAGGCGTATAATTCAATGTCTCCAAAATGTCGCTTATCCTTTTCCTTTCCACCGTCGATGTATATGCAAATGCTCTAGTTAGTGTTTGTGAAATATCTAATGATGTCCTTGCCTTTATCAAATAGCAAACTCCCAGAATAGTACATTACTACAGAGGCCGGGACGAAAGGGGTTGCCGGCCGAAGGCATACCTATAGACGGCCAAGCAAAGCGAGGCCGAATAGGTCTGAGGCGGGCAACCCCATATTTCCCGCCGAGGTATGTATAGTGCTTATTTCAAACATGCAATGAAATGAACAACAAAAAAATCAAAGTTTAATTTTTTAATACGCATAGTGGCAGAATGTCATGATGCCTGTGCCACAAATTTATGTGGAATGAAAATTAAAAAAGAGGACTTTGCCGGCCTAGGCCTGCATTATTTGTATGAAATTCCATGAACGACCTCTTGTCCTAGCCGCACCTGAAACGTCATACTTCGCAGCCTATCATAAGGAACATAACATCAATATTTCATGGGGTGGACTGGTGGTCCACTCGTGACCATGGAAAGCTCAAACGTCGGGAACTAAAATGAGACAACCGTACAATGCTTTGCCAATATCATGTTATGCGAATATGATGTCGTGCGAACATGATGTCTTGTGAATATGATGTTTTACGAATATCATAGACATCAGATTTAGACCTGTTTATTTGTACTCTGAGTTAATTCAAAAGAATAGCTGTATGGAAGGTTTCTTATTCTACTTAGATAAGATATTTATTTAGTTGTAAGATTAATCATAATGTGTCTACAGATATTTTTAACGTGTTGTTTTTTTGCTACATTATTGCATTGGGTTTAAACTGTAATGATAATTGTACAAAAAAAATAAAAAAATAAAAAAAACATGTTTTGCGAATATCATATTTTGCGAATATCATGTTTTGCGAATATCCTGAAAGGCCTATCCGGAAGGCCTGCAACTTCGCTGGCGGGGTAAAAAAGTCATAACCCCTCATTTTCTTGTCAGCGTAGTTGGGTAAAAAGTGTTCTATAACCATCTTTGGATACCCAGCTACCCGTTTGCCAAAAATAGTTGAAATCTGTTTATCCGTTTTGACGTGATGAAGCCACGATACATACAATAAAAATTTATAAATAAAAAAGAACCGACTTCAAAATAAACTAAAGATCACATTTGAATCACCTTTTGAAGTCGGTGCCAAACAATTCATTTATTACTATTAAGAACCGCGGCGGCGAGCCTTTAGTTACTATCTATCTACATATATATTTAGTCGTAGTAATTCGTATTTTTGTTGAATAAAGAACTTTATTTACTTCAGGTTTGGCACCGACTTCAAAAGGTGATTCAAATGTGATCCGTACCGTGCATAAAAGATTATTTATGGCTTTTGAGTTTATTTTGAAGTCGGTTCTTTATTTATTCATAAATTTTTATTTTTTGCTTTTTATTGATGGATTTTAGTTGTGATATAAAGTATTTTTTAGAGCCCAGAATGGGAAGATTGAGGAGGCACTTTGCACGCATCTCGAGTCGTTGGAAGTAAGAAATGTAAAAGTTGGTTAGTTCATTGTAACTTCCATCACCAGCTCAGCATGAAATGATGACAACCAGAGGAAAACAACTGATAACTTTACAAAAATATATACAAAACATTGTTCGTGCCTATAATATTTGAGAGTTTCTCGCGGTTTCCCTGGTATTCCATCATCTAATCCTGACTTGGTGATAAGGAGACTACTTCAGGGACACACTAAAAAGAACATGACTAACAGTTTTAACGTATCTACCTATAATAGATGATTTTTTTAACAATTATCCTCTAACTCTTAACTATTAAGGAGTTGTACCTTCCGTCATCAGCTCAGCATGATGAAATGATGACTACCATATGCAAATACTAAAATAGCTTAAGAAAATAAAAAACGTTATAAGTGCCTATAAAATTTGAGGATTGCCCTCGATTTCCCTGGGATCCCATCATCAGATCCCAACTTGGTGGCAATGGGACTACCTCGGGAGTATATCCCTTCAAATAAAAAAAGAATTTTTAAAATCGATCCACTATTGGCGGAGTAATCGGTGAACATACATAAAAAAAAATACAAACTATCGAACATATAACCTCCTCCTTTTTTGGAAGTCGGTTAAAAATACAAAAAATCCAAAAATTTTTTTCGTTGCGGTGACCTCTAAATAGACCATTTTTTTAATATCTGCAATGTACGGCCCTTTGTTTTACAGATTTATAATAGTGTAAATGACTTTCCGAGATGTTTGAGGACAACAGGTATTTTTTATTGTTGACAAACATTCATCTACCTAAGCCTAGTTTCACTTCTATGCTATTATAAAGGTGTAAATATGAAATGTCTGTTCATTTAAGATATTTTCAAAAAACTAAGTGATACGGACGATTCTTAAACGATTGGCCAGAGGCAGCTTCGAATAAGAAGTTGTTGAGATCTAAAGGCAAGGCCTTTGCCCATCAGGGGACACTCTTCTAGGATAATTTAAAAAAAACACGGACAATACGAAGGTCACTAAATCGGTATATTTGTATGTGTCTTTGTGGCTTCATTACGTCAAAACGGCAGAATGGATTCAACATTTTCAATCATTTTTGATACACGCCGTGTATTCATCCACTGATGGATGCTTTTTATCCGACTACTCTAAAGGAAAATAGAAGGATATGACTTTTTTTCTCCTCCGCTAACGAAGGTTTTTTAGAATACAATCTGTTAATTTGTATTTTTACTTGAGGGGCGTGACGAGAATGGATCAAATAAGGAATGAGTATATAAGAGGAAGCCTGAAAGCAGCACCCGTAGTCGATAAGCTGAGAGCAAATCGCCTACGGTGGTATGGACATGTTTTGCGGCGAGATGAGAGTTATGACACAAGAAGGGTATTAGATATGCATGTGGAGGGATGTAAGAGAAGGGGTAGATCAAGGAAACGGTGGATGGATAGTGTGAGAGACAACATGAACAGGAAAGATGTGATTGATGAGATGACGGCTGATAGAGAGGTGTAGAAGAAAAAATGTTGCGTCGACCCCAAGTATATGGGATAAGAACAAACGAATGATGATGATGAAAAAATAACTTCAGCAGTAGTGTTCTTAGCTATGGTTCCACCTCCACTGCTGAACATAGGCCTTCCCGATAGTTACCCATATAGGTGCGATCCTGCGTATTCACTGACTCCGCGCGACCCTGAATCGGTTCATTTGTTTGAAAATTATCAGGTATCTTCTGGATGAGTCGGGGTTTTTTATCGTTTGCTTATGACAGACGTATTCAGGTGTTAAAGGCCAATTAATAATTAACAGAGGTTGGTCAAATAAAGCATAAGGTCAATGTCAGCCTGCTCTGTCTGTTATGAACTAAACTACCTACTGATTGTATACATTTTGAGGTCCCCCCCCCCCCCCCCCCCCCAACTTAGCACAGGGTCCTCGAGGTAGGAAACTTCAGGATAGTTTTCTTAATGTGTCCCCAAACAACCTGTTAAGTTCCATTGATTTCGGAATACTTTCCAGCAAAATAACTATCTTTTGTCAGTTTCAACTGAGTAATCGGCCATTAAAATAACTTACAGTACATGGAAATATTTGACGTAAATGTGACCTAAAAATGCGGAGAACACACGTGGAACCCATCAAAATACAATTATAAAGGGATATATGTATTATATCCCTTTATTCAATAAGTCCCTTTCGGTGACACTACAAGACAATTTTATGATAGATTTTTGGTCTAACGCCAGGGTGCGCGGCCTTATATAGATGTAATATTTTAATATTGCGATAATGCTTTTATACGATTATGATATCGATATTAATATTAATGTGTAGATTAGGTACCTATGTACTCGAAGTTAATGTTCGGTATTAAAAAACGGTAAAATACCAAATAATTTGCATAGACACTTACGTATTTTAAACTGTCGTTACTGGCCATTAAAAAAAGAACCGTGTAAAAACAATATGCAAACTTTTTACAAGCTAAAGCTTAAATCAAGAGCAGCAAAAAAAGACTTTCCGTCGAATTGAGAACCTCCTCCCTTTTTTGGAAGTCGGTTAATAAATAACTAGAACGATTCTAATTTCAAAACTAAAATAAATAACACGAGTCACGTTCCATAATCCGGTGTAAGAGCACACAGATGTGTGCACAAGTTATCTTCGCTAAACAATGAAAATACCGTAAACGTTACCATCACACTAAAAATAACCAGTATAAATTAGGACGCGCAACACTATTTATAACCGCAAAAAAAAAAAAAACAATTTAAAAATCATAAACGTCAAAAATACGTACCGATTTCAAAAGCTTCCAAATTCAAATTGCCGTAACGTTTCGCACTACACACATCGCACTTTTTTCATTAATTACACTAAAGACGAAGGAAAAAAACGCAATAATTTCACCGAGAAAATGCAAACACGCACGAATCGTACTACAAATCAAGCGTTGGACAGATTTAATGTTTTATTATTAGGAACCCGTCTTTCGCACATTATTTACACAAAAACTATCTAACCAGTCAAAATATTTGTTGAGAGGACACCAAAGTGTCCTTAAAAGGACACTACGGCCCTCAGATTAGATATTAGCATATGAAAATTGCGGAAAATTTCGATCCACGAGAAAACTCAACATCCGCTCTCGTCGACCGATCAACCGGTACTGAAATCGTACAGAGCCCTATCGTAACGCTTTCAGCAAATCTATAAAAGAAAGTACACAATATCCCCGTCCTTATCACGCCAGGGAAATCGCAATACGCCCCTCCCGCTCACATTCATTATCCTTCGCAGTTATTAAACTGAAAATGTCCGAAGTAATTTATCAGAAAATTAAGCTAGCGTAAATCGGAACGCGGGTTATTCGAAACTTTTTTTTTCTACTTTTGATTGACAGTGCGTTGACATTAATTTTGGCGGGACTTTTTACCGCTTTATAAACCGTTTATTTTATATAATCAATCATTTTTTAATCGTTTGTTTCGTTTGGTTTATTTTGATAAGTTACGCGTCGGGTTTATATTGGGGGCCATATGGCTCTTTTCTTTTTAGGTTAATGACGCACATTTAAAGATGGACGGCCTAGGTTTGAGGCAGTTAGCCGATTTACGACTGGCATTGTTAGGGATCCATTGAGCAAGGCTTAATAAAAATCTCTACGGAATAAAAGTGAATATAAAAACGGAGTAAATGGAACTGCTTTGAATTAACTGCATTGTGACGATGAGACGCAAAGAAAATTTATAATCGTAGCGATTTAATGCTTCCTTTTCCCTTCGCGTTTAGGACAATAATCGCTTAAATATCATTTCTTTATGTGTAAAATACGTCGGAATTTTCTTAATGGACTTATGGGATGCCGAATTAGGACTGAAGGCAATTATCTAGCCATTTGGATGGAGTATGCGAGATTAATCTTTGCATATCTAGCGAATATGCTAGAAGTTAAAAAGATGCGAGCACTTTCTAGTGATTAATATGAAGGTTAGTCTATAAGGCATTTATAATATCGGCCATGGTGATTATATTCACTCATTCATTACTAGAAAGTGCTCTGAACGTGTGATTAGTTGAAACCCGTTTAGCTGTTTTGGCGTGATGAAGACCCAACGACACATACAAACATACAAAAATCCAATAAAAAAAATCCTCGATTCAGCGACCTTCAAATAGTCCGTATCACTTATATTAAGTACGAATATTGTAATAGTTATAAGAGTTATTTCGAAAAAATTACTGACTGTTGAGTTTGTTTCGGCTTTCTTCTCCTCAGTGGTCTCCTCTTGGGAAACGCCGTAGAGTCAGTTTTGTAAAAGTGCCCTTGTGGCCTACTTACAGAATAAACATCATTATTTCATTATTTTTTAAAATATCTTCAATGTACAGACATTTAATTATTACAACTTTATAATTGTACTAGAAGGTGCCCGCTTCGTTGGCTGAATAGAAACAGTCATAACCCTATTTTTACTTTAGTGTAGTCGAGTGAAAAGTATTTTATAACCATCTGTGGATACCCACCTACCCGTGTACCAAAAATAGTTGAATTCTGTTTAGCCGATTTGACATGATGGAGCCACAACAACACATACCAACATACAAACATTAAAAAAAATCCAAAAACATTTTTTTTTGCTTTATGACCCCCAAATAGTCCGTTACAATATATATATTTTTAAATATATTCAATGTACAGTTCATTTTTACAACTTTATAATAGTAGGCATACAGGGGCGTATTTACCCTAGGGCGAACGGGGCCATGGCCCGGGGCGGCGTAGCAACCCTCGGTGCGCGAGTCCAACTCGCACTTGGCCGGTTTTTTTGCCACATTTTGCAAGTTTTCGCTACATACGGTTGTTCCCATGTTATTGGCTACGAAAATATCGGTTGCGAAAGTGTTAACTTCTGGGGCGGCGAAACTTAATGGCCCAGAGCGTCAAATTTCAAAACACGCCCCTGTAGGCATAGATATAGGTCATTTTTCGTCCATAGATAAAAATAGAGATAGAGATAACCTCCTGTTTTCTATTTCTATACACTAACATAGTATCACATTGACGTCGTACTAATTACTACGTCAATAATCGATGACGTCGCAAATCGTGACATAACTATCGTAACCTTAATGATCACCTAAATTATAGCATTGATTATGATACCCTTAGAGTTTAATTACAGGATTGATTTGTCATATCTTCTATCCTATTATAAAGTTGTAAAAATGACATGCCTGTACATTAAAGATATTCAAAAAATAAAAATGAAACGGACTAAACATTGATTTAAAGTTACACGATCTTCACTCATTACCACAACACAACAAAGCGGGGCTTAATCGCGTATAAATATGATTTATTTAATTACTTTTCGTTGGTAATTCTTAGACGTTTCGGACGTCGTCGCGTTATTTCCATGGTCTCGAAGGAACTGAAGAATACCAACGAAAGGTAATTAAATAAATCATATTTATACTCGATTAAGCCCCATTTTGTTGTGTTCAACGGATTATAATATGGAGGTTACCGTTATTTTATTTTTTGTATGTTTGTATGTGTCGTTGTGGCTTCATCACGCCAAATCAGCTAAGCAGATTTCAACTATTTTTGGTACACGTGTAGCTGGGTATCTCCAAATGGTTATAAGATACTTTTTAGCCGACTACGCAGAAGAAAAAAAGGGTGGTTATGACTCTTTCTCCTCCACAAACGAAGTGGAGAATACGTCCGTATGACATCTCATCTCCTGTGGTCTTAGCTTTTCGACACCAAGGACGGATATATCCGCACAGCAATTTCAACGCCAAAGAAGGATTAATCCGTCACAGAGCACAGAGCGACATAAAAACCTACGTCATCATTCGCTTGTCCGTATCCCATTTACTTGGTATCGGCGCAGCATGTTTTTTTTTTTTATTTATTATAGGGTAGAGGACCATTTAACAGACAAAAATGCACGGCCCAAAACAGAAACCAAATAATTTACTTTTATAGGGATACGGTTCTTATAAGGTAGCATATCAAACGTATGTAAGTCGTTTTTTAGTTTTATAAGTTTTGATATGTTTTCTTGGAGAACTACGCATTGAGTTTATACTCAAAACACATATTTAGGATAGAGTAAGTACAAATATTGTAATAGATATAAGAGTTATTACGAAAAAAATACTGATTGTTGAGTTTATTTCGGCTTTCTTCTCCTCAGTAGTCTCCTCTTGGGAAACGCCGTAGAGTCAGACTTGTAAAAGTGCCCTTGCGGCCTACTTACAGAATAAAGGTCATTATTTCCATATATAGACCTACATACAACAGTATAAAGTTCTGATTTGCAACTTTTATGTTTGACCTAGCGTCGAAGAGAATGATGCCTAACGGGGCGTCTATTAATTATGTGAGGCGCATTTAGCGATTTGGCTCATCCCCTCCCCCCGTCTCCCAATCTCACGTAATATTTTACAAAATTATGTGTTTCTTAGTGTAAATGCTATGGAGTTATACTACAATAGCGTAATTTGCTTAATATTTTTATTTAAAACTACAAATTCACGATAATTTTTGTTAAAGATTTGGCCATATTTTAGTGACGAAATGTTTTAGTTAATTTTACCCATTTTTGCAATTTTACTGTTTCCTGCAGAAAAAATTACAAGACATTAGCCGAGACCCTAATATGGCCTTAGATCATAATACTATCTCGTTCACACGTGCGCGGTCCTAACAGGTGTGAAAGAGATAGCGGTATGATATCGGACCATTTGAAACAGTATTAAAGAAAAGGGTTTACTCGTGTAGCCAACCAACTAAATACTGAACGCAAAACGAACTGGCAACCAAGATCATAAATCATAATACGATCTCGTTCACACTTGCGTGGTCTTAACAGGTGTGAAAGAGATAGCAGTATAATATCGGACTATTTGAAACAGAATATTGAAGAAAAGGTTTTACTCGTATAGCCAACTAAATACTGAACGCAAAACGAACTGGCAACCGAGATCAATACTATCTCGTTCACACTTGCGTGCTCTTAACACGTGTGTAAGAGGTAGCAGTATGATATCGGTCGCCAGATCGTTTTGCTTTTTTTTTCGTCCTTTTTTTTCCATTCGTCCTTCTGGACAGGCTAAGACCATAGGCCATACTGCCACGTCTTCTGGTCATTATTATTAAGTGTTAAATCCCATTAATAATGTCAGTAATTTACTTTATAATTAGTCAATAGGCATGATGACGGGGTGTGAAAATCAAAATTCTTATTAGTCCGTCCGCTAGATAATAAAAAAATATTGGACACGCATTTTTTGGTTTTTCAAAATATCAAAATACTCGGGTAAATCGCATTAAAGTTTAGGAGTGGGGGCTCGTGACGTCACTCCTAAGTAAAATTTGTACTTAGGATTGACGTCACGCGATATTTTGACTCAATGTATCGACTTAATTTTTTGATTAAGTAAAAAATGAAAAATACGTGTCCAGTATTTTTTATTAACCTAGAAGATGGACTAATTAATCAAATTTAGTCATCATCCCTATTCCAGTGGTAATATGTCTTCGGTTTTAATTATTCCTCGTAAGTGAAATCCAGTATTAACGTCTTCAATAATTTATTTTTCCAGAATAAAGTCCAGTAAGTATTAGTGCAGTTCGTTCTGCATTCAGTATGGTTGGCTATACGAGTAAAACCTTTTCTTCAATACTCTGTTTCAAACGGTCCACAACCGACGAAAGATTGTGCAAAAACAAAGTCAAATGAAAATTATATTTTTTGCGAAGTTGTTAGTGTTGTAAGACTTGTACGTTATTTTATCACTGTGGTCATAATATTCAGTTATCTTTATACAGAATTTAAAGCGCAGTGCTTGAATATTTTAAAAGTAAACTGAACTACTTTTATAAGCTTAGCAAAATTCCGCTGCAAAAATAACTTTCTTTACTCGTATAATTTTATTCAAGCAGTAAGTTGTTACAATATTAGCAGTTCAATTTTTTTATTGGATTTTCAATGATAAAAAACTACTCATAATATATGTAAATATTATAACGCGGCCGCCTGGTTGTAGCACATGCCGAGCTTTAACCTTTTTGCAATTTACTTTAATTAAATACAAATGGAACATCGTCCACTTGAATTAGCCATTTTTAATTTTGACCAAAAATAATACCGTTATAAACAAATTTTGACAAAATGTAATTATGCTGAAAAATAATTATAACCTAATTAAATACAAACGGTCATTGCTTGTTCGAAACATCAAATATTAATTAATTTTATCATGGGACATGATTCTATTCTCGACCATATCCTGGATGGACAATTTTTCTTGGTGATGTATTTAAAATTGGTATTTTTCTGATTTAACGAATAATTTCGAGTTGTAATTTTCTATTTGTACTTAATGACGTTAAATCCTTTTTGCTTCCACACTGCCGCAATTATTTTACACCTTTTGTTTTATTTTATACAAAACAACAATTCTTTATTGCACACCAACAATAGAAACAGTACAACAGAGCCTTAACATAAAATATGGTAGACAATAGGCGGTCTTACTTATCGCTAAAGAGCGATCTCTTCCAGACAACCTTTTATGTATGTCTTTATGCAAATAAATTATTTCTTTCTTTTATTATAAATCTGCAACTTGGAAATCATTTGTACACTTAGATGTCATCTCATCACGCCAAAATGGCTAAACGGATTTAGCTATCAACATCGAATGTCATCTGATGAATCGCCAGATGTCGTGAGTGTAGTATGTCGGTCTAGTGACGACCTTAGTGTTCAAACTAATAATCAACACCAAGCGCGGGTAGATCGGAAAACTCGCGAGTCAAGAAGATGTTGATACTAGCCACTCCAGTCTCCAGTTCCTTCAAGACAATGGACGTAACGCGACGTCCGAAATGTTGAAGAATTACCAACGAAAGGTAGTTAAATAACTCATATTTATACTTGATTAAGCCCCGTTTTGTTCCGTTATATATAAGTCGTTTTTACTAACCTGCAGCTTGATACTTCCAGAAATGTTTAGCATATATCTTGCGCATGTGTATATCTCTGTACACATTGTAATCCGTGCACAGGGCAGGTTTAGTACCAACATAAACGTCAAAACGTTGCCAAATTTACATGAATTTAGCAAAATATATGGCGCGGTAAGACAAAGACGGAGGGGTGCTCTTATAAGCGAATTACAAACATACGTAGACGCGAGTAATTACCACGGTTTACATATACAGTACTTTGACTTGCTTGCAGAATTATGAGTGCACACATTCGTTCGAATGAAATGGATCAATTTTACAAGCTTTTATTTAACTTGCAATGTAACTATGTATGTTCAGGTGGAATCTTGCAAGCTAAATTTGACCGGGAAGTAGGTCTTTAACTTGCAACATGGTTTCCGATTGAGGTAAAATTTGCATACTTATGTAAGTTCGGTGACAATACAATAATATGATACCGTCGAGCTGATCTGATGATGGAGTAGGAAGGTCATAGGAACTCTGTAATAAAATAATGCAATCCTACCGAGTTTGGATTTTTGAGGATGTTCAAAGAAAAGTACAGTCGGCGATAAAAGCTTGTCACAAAAATGAAATTTTTGACAGAAACTTATTTAAAGTGAGGGGAGGTAATTGCGCCTGCCGGGCAAGTGCGCCTAAATATATTTTTTAGTTCTTGCTAATAATCACAGATCTGTGACTATTGCTAAGAGCTATGATATATTTTGTTGCATCGATTTATGATGTCACTAGTACCTATGAACAGTTTTTGTTATTTATGAGTAGGTAGGCGCACTTCCCCCCACGCACCTTAAACTTCTCGTCTTAGTTTCGATTAAATTTTGTGACTTCTTGTGTGATGTTATTGTAAAACCACACTCGTGGTTTGAGGCCTCTCATTATGTATCAGTTGCATAAACTAGTTACTATTATCATGTGTAGTTTAGTTTAGCTACCTGTGGATCAACTACACGCAGCGGGCGTATAATGTACTCCGAATGCAGTACAACAATGCGTTTCGGGTGTTGATGGGGCTGCCGCGCTGGTGCAGCGCGTGCGCAATGTTCGCGGCGGCGCGCGGACGGCTTCGCGACTGTCGCGAGGAATATGTGTGCGTCGCTTATGTCGCGTATGCGCGGCAACCCTAACCGGATTCTGAGCGCATTGGCGTGCCGCTGGGACAGCCCTATGCTGGCTCTCTAGATAAGTGGTCAAACTGCTGTTTTTTTAATTGTTGTCACTACTAACATTTCGTTTCATAAGCACACAATTGTAATACTAACACTATATGGGTTGTATTCCTGAAATAAATAATTGAATTGAATTGAATTAGGAGTTCTTATGACCACATCCTCTCCATCATCAGACCAGGTCGATGGTACCGTAATATTGCATTGTTACCAAACATACAACAATATACACCGTGGGAACGGGTAACCTGACATACTTTAACCATGGAATGAAGAGCCTAATTAGAGCATATCAAGTGATTAATTATTTTTATAAATTCATAAATCTCTAAATTTCATGACATGAGTATCGCGCCATAATGATGATGTATGTAGCAACTTCTCTACTATTATAAAGTTGTAAAAATGAGATGTCTGTACATTAAAAATATTTTCAAAAAAATATATTGAAACGGAGTATTTGGAGGTTACTGCAGATTTTTTTTTGTTTTTTTTTTTGTATGTGTTGTTGTGGCTTCATCACGCCAAATCGGCTAAACCGATTTTAACCATTTTTGGTACACAGGTGGCTGGCTATCGCCAAATGGTTGAAGCATACTTTTTACTCGACTAAGCTAAATAAAAAAATTAGGGGTTATGACTTTTTCTCCCCCGCGAATGAAGTTGCAAGCACCTTCTAGTATTTATGTATACAGAAGCAGTACCTGCATGCTTTTTAGCCAGTTTGTATTAAGTTTTACAATAAGTATGGTATACAATAACATTTTTTTTTTCGTTTCTAATAGTACTTGTAGCTCTCAGCTATATGACATATTTTCATTACAAGTTAATTTATAAATGTAAAACTTTCTAAAAAAAGTTTTTTTTTTTTACTGAACTTTACACCAATTTCACTCCAATGAGGCACTAAACTCGATCGTTAAAGTCCGGTTACTCGTTCCCATCCTCTATTGTTACAATTTCAGCAAAATCAGTTGGGAGCAACTGGTTTAAATTGATATTAAGTTGCAAACACAAGAAAAGTTAGTTAAAAATCGTCTGACTATACTGTATAACATATTTATATTGCGAAAGTATTAAGCAAGCGAACGGTAATGTTGTTAAAACGATCGAGGAGCAACGAAACAGACACCTTACTCCAAAATTATACATGCCATCACGCTCACTTAACTCCTCTTTAATATAAGAGCAAGAGGGACGGTACGATTCGAACTTCGAATTTCGGACTTATAGTAGACCTCTGCTTGGTTGCTATATTAGCGGAAAACGTATGTCATGGGGGGCAGTTCCTGCGCTACAAGGATGTCTTAAAACGTCATTTAAAATCTTGTGACATCCCACCAGAGCATTGGGAGGAGCTTGCGTCGAGGAGACCGGAGTGGCGCAATAGAGTAAATAAAGGTGTTGCTTCATTTGAAGAAGCCCGACTCGAACACCTGGACCAAAACCGCCATTTACGGAAAACTCGACCCAAAGCGGCCTACAATTACACATTCAATACCCAGGGACAACTCTACTGCGCACAGTGTGACCGGATTTTCAGGACCAAGTTTGGCTTTGCAAGCCACATCCGTGCACATGAACGGAGGTTGTAAGAGTCGCCGTCGTCGGATACGACGAGGAGGTCTATATATATATATGGATTGGTCGTAATTGTAAAGATGGCTACTCAGAGCTTCAGATATAGTGGTGTCATAGTACTTGTAAGAAAACTACTGTGAGACTTATAGGGTGCTCGTGGGGATCCCAATATTCAAGACTTTTTTTTTAATATTATCATTTTGTATGTCGCACCTGCTCACGGGACACGGACGTCATGAACCTTTGAGAGGCGTGCGCGAAGTCGAAGCCAACGCGCAGAGGACCTTTCGACAGTTTAATGAAATGTAAAGATGCGTCCACACTTGTATCATTTGCTCGTATCCGATCACCGTGGCGTGGCATGACTGCGTATCGCGCTGCTTGAACGCTCACTGTCGGCGCGGCGATATCGCCGCGCTTCTCCGATCTAAGTGTGTGATACGCGTATCAACATGAATTTCGAGCGATCGGATCGGCGCAACGTCCAAACGCGTGATCGTGACATGCGATCAGGCCACGGGATGAAGATCTGATCGGGCAAATGATACAACGCACCTTTAGGGGTACACCGCGCGGGTGCTGTTTCTGCCCGTGTCATGGGACGCGCACAGAGACAGCTCTCGCTAGGTGCAAGAACTATTTGGAGATTGATGGGATCTAAATATTCATGGGATTGAAAATATTGAAATGATGGACTAGGTACTTATATACTGTGAATGGTTGCTACTGGATTGGTCGTAATTGTAAAGATGGCTACTCAGGGCTTCAGATATAGTGGTGTCATAGCAGTTGTAAGAAAACTACCGTGAGACGTATAGGCATACAGAGTGCTCGTGAGGAATCCAAAGGATTTTAACCACGCATTCTTGAGGTCATTAGGAGTAAAAAAAAATATGAACCCAAGCCAAATGCACCAAAAATATATATTTTTAACTTTTATACTTTGATTATTTTTTCACTTTGATGTCTGTGAATAGTGACACCAAACTTAGCGATATATGTGTTCAAATACTTTAGTATAATCACACATGAAAATTGATAATATCTTCAAAACTAAGCTGAAAACCTAGGGATTACGTGGTTAAAATCATGTGGGTTTCTCACAAGGCACCTTGTATAGATTACATTAGCGGTTACTCACGTCATAGAAGTCGAGAACTGCTCGAATTTAAAGTGTGATGTAATCGTAAGCAACCCTTACTATTACAAATAACAATTAAAACCGAGTACTTAGTTCAGTGCCTTTGCTGACTGCGCCTGCGCCTGCTTCGAGTAGCCGCGGTGTCAGTGACTTGGCGCCAGTGGCGTACGGCCCATATAGGCACAAAGGCACTGCCTACCCTGAACGACCATGGCTCCATACACGCACAGAGAAACGGCCTACCCTGAAGCCGTGAACGATCATGGCTGCATATCGAAACTGAAAAACTGCCTATCTTGGACAAAAAATCTGTGCACGCCACTGCTTGGCGCGCAGTGCGAGAATGGCAACGTCCGGGTCCACTCATGTCTCATAAATCAGGTCCTCGGATTGGATTGAAGCATTTCAAGCATATAGCTGCTAATGTAATCCAAATATCTATAGAAGTTCGCATCAGGCGTATAAAATGTTTTTAGTCGAAAATATGTTTTTAAAAATAACTTATTATGTTTTTATATGAAGCACAAAGTGTGAAAACAGTGCTCGCTAGTGAAAAGGTTAATACGTTCCTCACGCTATCGAAAGGTACCATGTTCGAGTCGTGGTGTAACCACATGCGAGAGCAATCGAATTTTTCTTTGCGCTTTGACTTGTATATATATGACTATATCACAATACAAAAATATTATTTTCAGGTCAGGCAGTATGCAAATATGGCGACGGCGGGTATGAGCTTCATCAACAGTTATTGTTCGGTTATAGAGTTCCGTCTGTCTGGTAGGTAGGGTTCAATGAATAGGGCTACATCAAAGTTTGAATTTCGAAGTGCGTATCCCCGTCGCGCTTACACATATATATGTCGGAGACAGGGTGGTCATGAGTACGGACGTTAAATTGTAGCGCAGCGCGCGAGAGGCTATGATTGGCTGATTCGTTGCCAACTGCAGTGCTGTTAAGGTGCGTCCACACTTGTATCATTTGCTCGTATCCGATCACCGTCGCGTGGCATAACTGCGTATCGCGCTACTTGGACGCTCACTGTCAGCGCGGCGATTACGACGAGCTTGTCCGATCTAAGTGTGATACGCGTAGCAACATGGATTTCGAGCGATCAGATCGGCGCAACGTCCAAACGCGTGATCGTGACACGCGATCATGCCACGGGACGAAGATCTGATCGGGCAAATGATACAAATGTGGACGCACCTTTAGCTAGCTTCACTTCGTGCGCTATAGGACGGACCCTCGGGAAGACCAGCACTTCACTTGCCATCGGAGCACGCTCGTGAATGGTCTTGCCTAGGAACTGTTTATGCTACTACCCATAACGTGCCTAATTGATTAAAAAGTTCTCGTTACCATTATTTGTTGTCTCATTGCTCGATTTCCCAACGAACGCCCACGAGATGTCCGATGAGAGAGCCAATCCTGATCTCCCTCCGACATATATATTAAGCGTAGAGGGAGAGGGACAGTGCTATACATACAGAGATCGGAATAGGTAGTGCCTATTTACCTAAACTTCGCAGGAGGATATATGAATTATTTTTATTGAATGCGGGATTTCCCGGATGAGTAACTTAATATCCATTCATTAAGTCTCGCGATCAGTTTATATGTCCTACGGACCTATTGTATGTACGTACACTTTCGGGTTGTCAATGTATTTGAATTTTCTGCGTTAGAAAATTGTTTTTCATGAATAATCTGACCTTAATACACATAAATTCACTGTTTATTATTTTAGATGAACTAATCCAGGAAATCCTGCATTAAATAAAAAGTATAAATAGTTTTGGTTTTATAATTATTCTTAATTAATTCCTTCCGCGAAGTTTAGGCCACCACATACAAACATTTTAACAAACCAAAAACTTTTTTTTTTTCGAATCTTATGTTTCAATTTTTTTTTAATTTATCTTCAATGTACAGACATTCAATTATTACAACTTTATAATAGTAGGTATAGATAAAACATTTGAATAATTTTCATCAATATAATACAGACCCAATAAGACAAAGTACATGAAATTGCATGCTCCCCAGGCAAAGCCAGCTGAAATTAAGATAAAATACCAATAGCCTACAACTGGAGCAAGTAAAATCCATTAAATTCCTGGGTATAATAATAGATTCCCATTCTAAATGGCTTCACCACTCGGAATATTTAATGACTAAATTGAGCAGATATGCATATGCCTTGAGACGACTTAGGGAAGTCTCGTCAGAAAGTACGGCTTTTCTAGCTTTTCACTCTTATGTCATGGCAAATTTACGGTACGGAGTTATTTTATGGGGTAATGTGAGCAATAAAGACCGAATATTTAGACTGCAAAAGAGATGTCTCCGGGCAATATATGGTTTAAAACAAAGTGACTCATGCAGAACATTGTTCACTGATAAGAAGATGCTCACTTTTCCTGCGCAGTACATATATGAACTCTGTATTTTTGTAAAGAACAATATAGGCATGTTTAAAGGCAGAAATCCAAGAGCAAGACTCCAACAGAAATACGGTTATGATGTTGTTGGACCAAAATCAAAGTCAGCGTTTGTCTTCAATAATATAATGTGCTTGAATACAAAAATGTATAATAAGTTACCAATTGACATAAAAAAATTGACTAGTGTAGATTTAAAAAGAAAACTTTTGTATTGGTTAGTCAACAAATGTATTTATAGCATAAGTGATTACCTAGATATGTAAGTGGAATTCGGCTTATAATATTATATATTAAAATATACTATTAATTACTTATTTCGAAAAAAGATACTAAAATGAACTTTATATTATTATTATCGTTTTATATAAAAAATACTGAACTTTTGATGTAACGAAACATTGTATATTTAATTTAGCATAGATTATATCATACAGTCAAATTGGAAATATTGTACGCCTCTCGGCAGGACATGATGTATGTACTGGATGTACTAAACAATTACTAACACCTATGATGTAAACTCATGACCATGCAATAAATAAATTGATTGATTGATTGATTGACCTTGATTTTTTTTGGAAGAAGGAAAATCTAACAATCACAGTTTGGCGTTAATAATAATTATACAATTATAAGTAAATATCAATAAGAAAATGCGATTTTTTACTTTTTTTTTCGTAAATGAAACACAATTTAATATTTCTAGTAAAATGCACTGGTGGCTACCATTTATTCCACAAAATAATGTTATATTTTTCTATAGTGCTTTTAAGACAAAACCTAAAAATAGTTTAGCCATGGAATCGCCACTATGAATATTCAAACAGCGTTCCATCCACGCGTGGCGCCCTTTATTCAGTGTTGCCAGTAGCAAAAAGACAAATGACACAGGAAACCTTATGTAGATAAGTCATTTTAGAAATAAAAGAAATTTAAGGCTGCACATAGCGTTATTTTAGGAGATTGCCCGCTGAATTGATTACCAGGTCCCTCTGGAAATTAAAGAAAGCGGTAATGTTGCGAAACCTATCGATCTGAGCACGCTACGATTCCGCTAATGTTTTCGAACAATCCCCTTTTAGAGGTGGGTGATTAGTAACGTCACGGCGAAAAAATCACTGTGATCGGCCGTCTAAGTATGACTGTGACGTGTGCTCGCTGGTGGGGAGATTGACAAGTTGGACGTGTAATCCAAAGGTACCCAGGTTCGATTCCTGGTGTGACCACGTGCGAGAGCAACTTGGTTTATTTGAGTTTTGATCTTTGTATTGTATTTATATATTGCTATAACAAAATATATGTAGGCTTACTCCATTACTAGTGACTTTTAACCCCCGATAAAGAAGTAGGGTTTTATAAATTTTACGTCTGTCCGTGGTATCATAGATCCAGAATCGATTTTGACTTAGTTTTATATAATCGTATATCTAACAATAAATTAAATAAGTACTACCTAACGCCTTTTAAATTAGAAATACACCATAGTCTGTTATATTATCTGAGTAACAGGCGTGAAAAAATCACGACGATATTTCAGTAATTTTTTTCGGAACTGGCACCACAGTCACGGCCTTACATCGGACTTAAGAGGTCAACATTTTATGACAAGTAGAGTTCCTATATGGATAAACCCAATCATGGATGCTTTTTCATATATGTACTAGTGATAATAATACTTGGAGCGATGACTAAGTATATCGACGGTGGAAAGCTAGGAGAAAGCGACATTTTCGAGAAATTTAATGGGGATGTATTTGACAGTAGTAAAAATTATATAAGATCCTGATAAAACTAGCAAAATAAGGAATTACATTAAAATTTTGAGTTCGATACGTTACGTATAGCTTGTTTTATGAGCTCTTAAAGTTGGGTGGGAAAGTCCATTTTTAAAGTATGAGAATATTAATAACTAATAATACCATTGAATAACCCATAAAATGTAGGGGTTTTGTTATGAAACCATTTCGATATGCGCAAGTTTAAACAGCTGCAGAACAAAGTTCTTATATCCCCATACAAAGTACTAGCGTGTAACGTCACATGTTAGTAAGCTTTAGTATGGACCGTTTTTTAGGAAAGTCCAAAAATATACTTTTAACATTTTTGTATCTCGAGGAGTTCTTATGAGATTGAAATATTTTTTTTTACAATTTTTCTATTATTAAGACGTCGTTACATACCACAAAAAAGTGGTCAAATAGCCTACTATACACCTTATAAAATGTTTAGTTCAACGGGTACATTACTAAACGCCACCAAGCTGCGACTTATCCCATCGATAATTAAGTATATCGATATAGAAGAGTTACTATATCGATAAACCCAATCCCAAACTTTATGACAGTTAGAGTTAGCTGTCATAAAATGTTGCCTCCTAAAAGCCGATGTCCGGTCGTGGTAGTCGAAATCTTAATGCTTTTCCCGTCTCTATTTGGAACGTTCCCCTTTTTTAAAAAAAGCGGCTGTTTTTAGCACAGATATCATAAACAAAAGATCTAAATAAATCTCCAATCATCGTGTTGAGCGGGTACACAAACAAGATTAACGAAATAATGCTGTTACAAAATACAGAGTAAATATCTATCAAATGGATTGGTATGTACACTGTATAAGGAAAAGATAAATTAATCTCTCGTGTGCCGCTTATATTTTTTTCTAATAGTTTATTATAACAAAAAAGTGGTCAAATAGCCTACTATACACCTTATAAAATGTTTAGTTCAACGGGTACATTACTAAACGCCACCAAGCTGCGACTTATCCCATCGATAATTAAGTATATCGATATAGAAGAGTTACTATATCGATAAACCCAATCCCAAACTTTATGACAGTTAGAGTTAGCTGTCATAAAATGTTGCCTCCTAAAAGCCGATGTCCGGTCGTGGTAGTCGAAATCTTAATGCTTTTCCCGTCTCTATTTGGAACGTTCCCCTTTTTTAAAAAAAGCGGCTGTTTTTAGCACAGATATCATAAACAAAAGATCTAAATAAATCTCCAATCATCGTGTTGAGCGGGTACACAAACAAGATTAACGAAATAATGCTGTTACAAAATACAGAGTAAATATCTATCAAATGGATTGGTATGTACACTGTATAAGGAAAAGATAAATTAATCTCTCGTGTGCCGCTTATATTTTTTTCTAATAGTTTCCTCGTACGCGGATTCACGTTCCGGCGGACAACAGATTAAAGGTAAGCGTCCACAGGCCGGCATCGCACGCATCGGACGCATCGCACGCATCGGATTTTGGTATGCCTTGTATAGAAACTCATACAACAGTGTCCACTGATCCGCACCGTTAGCTGACGACGCTGTTGTATGAGTTTCTATACATGCGATGCCGGCCTGTGGACGCTTACCTTAAAGAAGGAAAATATAATCCGGACAGGCCTGTTGAACAGACTTGAGGCTATTTCAGCGACTACTATTGTACAATTTTAAAATATAACAGTTTAATAGGTGTGCTGGAATAGTACATTATTGGCGAGGCTGGGAAGTAAAGGATTGCCGGACGAGAATAAGTTTGCACGGACGAGCGATAGCGAGGCCTTGCTATATACGAGTCAGGCAAACCTCTTTCCCGCCGAGGCATATATAGTGCTTTCCTCAAAAATTACAAAGAAAAATAAAATTTTATTAATCAAATATAATACAAATTAATTCATATTAAACGAATTGTCTGACAGAGTATACAGTTGCTAAATGTTAAATTTACACCAGGAACAACAGAAAATATGGCATACTAATATGAATATTAGTATGCTTCATTTCGGTTTGTGTAAGTATTTGATACATTCCGTGTCGTCATTACTTGAACTTATTTAACCATTTGTATGAAGCCGCTAATCGTGAAAATATTATCACGATACCACCTTTTATTTTTTTTAACAATTAACATGCCAGTATTTTTCTACAGAAAACGATAAGCCATTGCGGATACGGATAAAAACGCAGCGGTTTTAGAAAAAAAAACGTTTTAATTTGGTTGTATACGACTTGTGCCTTCATTTGATATAGCCGTTTCAAACTTTTTAAAAAGTTCACAACAAAGTAGACAATAATGAAAATGGTATGCAACATTATTGTCGTCCAGCAATTTCCCATTTTTTTTAAATTGAGATACACCATAAATTATGCACTTCGCCTTCTAATATCTAGACAATAAGGACGACTTTTACGGAATTTTTTGAGAAAAATCATGTTAACCATTTCATTTACCATAATGTGGTTAACTTTCATATCTTAAAGACTTTCTGATGATGATGCTTTCAAAATCATTCCCTGTCCAAGGCGATGGGAATCTTCTTCTTCTTTGGGACTTTTTTTCGGCTAGCAACTTTGCTATTACCGATAGACGATAGTAATGTGTTGTGGTGGTGGAGCTGCCGCAACAGCCCCCGGCATTGGCACCACGTGTTGACGACTGCCGCGCTCGGGCGCACGGAGCAGCAGGAGTAAGTAAATACCTACCTGCAACCAACTAAGAAAAAAATGGGGCTGGGCGGTAGACGAAAGCTGCGAATGTGGATGCCCAGAACAAACTGTGCGCCATATTGCCATGGAATGTCCACTAACAAAATTTACAGGTCAAGTGGAAGATCTCAAAGACTTAACAAGCGAAGCTATTGACTATCTCACAAATTTAGATCATAAACACGCAGTGTAAACTAAAGCCATACGATAAATAAATAAATACCTAGCTGATTCTAGCCGGTCTGTGTCATGTATGTTGGTCAGTGCCCTAGCTGGACACAATTTGGGATTATTGTGGGGCTTTTGGGGAAGCGGATGGGATATTGTGTGGGATATATTTCTTTTAAGACCGGGCGGGGTCGACAGTGTCGGAGTATAGTGTGCTGATGGGAATAGAGTTAAATGGAGGGCTTCCCACTTCTATCTAATAGATGTCGTAGCTTTCGTTCGTCCGTACATTGGTAGTATTGAGTCGTAGTAGTGCCATCTATTAATACAACTTTTCCTATACACACGTATCATTCTTATACAGAATCACTATTTTACCTCCCTACTCTTTGGTAATTATAATCCCCTTTGAAGTAGCATTTTGCTGATATGAATAACAATTAAATCCCTTGTCTTGTCTTGTTTATCATAATCCTGTTACGACAACAATATGTACAAGTTCCCCGGAAAATTGATCTTCAGTTCTTCATTCCCTAATTTCAATCACCATGCGAAACGCGCATATTATTATAATAAAGGAATTACTCGAGGCAATACTTCCTACATTTCTCAGCTAGACTTATAATTGACACAAGACTTAAATACACCGTGACCGTTAATAACCCGAAAGACTTAGACCACATATTTTTGACGACTGTACGAGTAAATAATGTTATATCAACATGGGTCTAATTATGTGTCTTAATTAAATTACTATTTCAGTACGGATTAAATCTTATAAATTGCCCGCTTCTTTGTGAACAAGCCTTTAGGTGAGAATCTCAAATTGAAGAACAGAGCATGACACTTCACGAATCGCTCTGAAATCATACGATGAAAGGCGAATGGCGTGACTTGTATTCCATGAATGACAAGAAGTGTCAAGTTACGTCTAGCACGATGTTTGTGTTGAAATTATTTTTATTTATTGGCACCACAAAATACCACAAATACTTATGTATCCAACTTTGTTAGGTGCTACGACATTAAAGTGCTCTTACATTATTATTGAAACTTTGTGTCTTAGGTATCTTTTTTTTGACTAACAATCATAACCATAAATTGTTAGGCATGATAATATTCGAAGGAAATCATACTACTTATTTTTTTACATCATACTTACCTCGTACCTCATACAGGAAAGGGACTTTGTTGTAAAAGCGATCATGCTAACCTGTACCTACAGTAAAATAAACAACAACATGAAACAGTTACGCATTTTTATTACGAGTAATTTAATGAATTAGATTTTCAAAATGTGTACCGCCGTTTTCAGCACAAATATTCAATCTTGAACGGATTTCATGATTCAAGTTAACATAAGTGTTCTTGATTTCTTCTGAAGCCGTTTGAATTCTTATTAACAACTCTTCTCTGGAGTTCACAGGTGTTGAGTAAACCTTATCTTTCAGAGTTCCCCATAGAAAGAAATCTACCGGAGTTAAATCCGGTGACCGGGCAGGCCATGCTAAAACTTCGCTCCCACGGCCGATCCATCTCTCGGGGTATTGTTGGTTCAGCCAATTACAAACATCCAAGCCTAAGTGGGCCAGGCTTCCGTCGTGCTGGAACCACATAGTTCGTCGGGTTTCCAAATCGACATCTTCTAGCAGGTCGTTTAACTCATTATTTAGAAATAATAAATAGTTGTGAGAATTCAGTCTATTTGGAAATATGACGGGACCTATTATTTTATTCCCAATAATGCCAGCCCTCAAGTTTACGGAAAATTTGTGCTGGTATGAATTTTCCCTTTTCGCATGGGGATTTTCTTCTAACCACATATGCTGATTATGGAAATTAAAAACTCCCTCTCTCGTGAACAACGATTCATCTGTCCATAATATCTTATTTAGAAATCCAGGATCTTCCACTTATTTCTGATTCATCCTTTGGCAAAAGGCAACTCTAGCTAGCCCGTCATTGTTAATTAATCCGTGTACTTTCCTGTAGTGAAAAGGATGCAGGCCGTACCTTTTTCATAGCCTTAATACGAGCTTATAGTTAACATTGACCATTCTTGCTACAGCTCTTGATGACAAAGTTGGGTCTTCTGTTATGATGGTCATTATTCTGTTCTCTGCTTGTTCATCTAGATTTATAGCCCTTTCTCTGTGAACTTTTCCAAGCCCTTTTTCGCGAAACTGTCGATGGACATCCGCAAAAGTCGAATGGTGAAGTATACGACGGTTTGGATATCGTCTTCGGTATTCAGCGACTGCCTGGAGCGAGTTCCCATCACAAAATCCGTACACAAAGTGGATATCTGCTAAATGAGCCGAAGGATAATGCGGCCTAGCGAATATTATTTATTACAGTCAATAAAATGTTCAATGTTATTTTATCTTGCGTGACAATTAGTTATCATTTGTCATTTTAGTGACAATCAATTTCAAACAAGCCAGTTATAAGAAGAACCACTCTCGCGACTTAGAACAGAACAAACCTAATTATCTCTATTCTCAGTGATAACAAAAAAGCTACTTGAGATTGAAGTGTGTAAGATAAGATATTATAATTCTTCGGATTAATACACTACACTGTATTTTAGGTGCATATTATATCCTTTTATCTCGTGATGAAAATATTTTCGGTAGTAAAAACTATTTGTAGATAGATACCAAACTTCTTTATGAAACTGGCTAACAACCATACAGTTAGTGCATCTACGTGTAAAAGAAGTAGGAGGCTACGTCATGCTCACGCCCTTAAGGTGTGTTACACTGTAGATTTCTTAACTTTTGATTTGTTGTAAATAATTAATATCTCCTTAATTATGAGTTTTTGGACTATATGTTACATAACTTTATATACTCTAATTAGGCTCTAGTATCGTTAGCTTAAATCTTTCGGGTTATCACGGTGTATAGGCATACTTACTATTTATAATCTTGACTATTTGTAGTGTTTTTTTTTGTGCATTTACGCGACGCGACTCCGTACAGTCAGCATCAAATAATCTGTAACATCCAAAGCGTCAAGTATATCGTCACATATCTTTATCTCTATTGTAATAAGGATGTTGTGATATATTTGGCGCTTTGGATGTTACAAAATATTTTGATGCTGACTGTAGCGCGTGCTCAAATAAATTCGGTACGTCGCCCTTTTAGTTATTCTGTGATACTACTGCGTCCATGGAAAACCTATAGGGTACTTCCAGTTGACCTTAAACTTGAAATTTATTCTGAAGGTGCTATAAGAGCTTTATAGCACATCCCACGAAATAATTGTGGAAATCTTATTTTTGTCTATGTCAGTAACCAATATAAAATGACCCCACACCCCGTATATTTTGCTTAGAAGTAGGACTCTGCTACTACTGGACTTTTATAGATACTGCGGTTTTTAGCGTATATTTTGTACGGAACCCTCGGTGAGCGAGTCCAACTCGCACATGGCCAGTTGTTTCTAGATGTGTCGGTTTTTATCGGTTAAGTTTAGCGATTACTTGTTGAATATAATTTAATGTAAATGAAATAAAAGAAGCAGATATATTCTAATTGCTTTCTTTATTTTTCAATCTCTCTCTGTATTTCTTCACTGCTTTTCTTTGCATATTCGATAATCTATTTCGGGGAGATGGGTGTAATATGATCCCTCGGGGTAAAATGATTCCCCACCGTATACGAGTGGCTTATTATTTAACCCGTCTCGGGGGATCGTTCTATACACATAGATATATATAAAAGATGCCCGCAACTCTGTTTGCGGAAGAAAAAGTCATAACCCTCTTTTTTACTTCAGCGTGGACGGATAAAAAGTATTAAATAGCCATCTGTAGATGCCTAGCTACCCGTGTACCAAAAGTAGTTGAAATCCGTTTAGTTGATTTGGCGTGATACAGACACGCCACAAAACAAAAAAATATTTTCGAATTAGTGACCTTCAAATAGTCCATAACAATGTTTTTTTTAAATATATTAATATATACAGACATTATATTTGTACAACTTTATAGTATAGATGTGTATAAAACGATCCCTTACTAAACTTTTCGAAAATCTGACAAAACGAATAAACGACATACATATAAAAGTATGCACGTACAAATTAATAAGTAAATTCACTATTCTTGAAAATTTTAATCTAGTGTTTTTGTCTTAAACATTGAGCGCAGTAAAGTGTTTCCCTTTAGGAGATCATTTTGCATGCATCTCCCTATATTTGACAAACTCGATACATTTTTACCATTAACATTTTTATTTATCACATTACACCAATTACAAATGGTAAACCTGATTATGAAACTTATAAAATACCTATTTACAAATGTTTTATGCTTATCACAGATAAAGGAATAAAAGGGATATTTACTAAGAAGCGTGTCTTTTATTTTCTTACTAATATTGTTTTCATGCGGTTTTTTAACTAAATATTTGTATGTCTCCTTTTCAATTTTTCCAAAATACCTCATTGCGTGTTTTGACGGGTGTAATAATTTGTTATCTTGGAATAATTTGTATTCTCGGTAGCTACAACTTTGCTCTGTGGTTAAATAATTTTGACAGATTTCACATTTTATTTTATTTAATATTTTTTTAACTAGCCACCCCACGACGTAAGCGCGGGAGTGGGCATAAAAACGATCGCATTGGCGTTCTAAATCATTTTCGCGTTCCATTTCTTCGGGCAAAAGTGACTTGAATGTCGATATAAAATTCTGGCCACCAGAGTCATTCTTGCGATAATTTCGTCGCATTTGCCTAAAAAAGTCGCCAATTGGAATACAATTGAAATACGCTGGGCGCATTGTTGTTATGTTTTTCGATTTAAAAAAGTCCCATAACCGTTGCAAGCTTTTGACAGTCACGACCCAATTTTTTAACGTTGGCAACATTATAACTTCGTTACTTTCTTTATCGACAAATTGTATATTTTCTAGTTTATCTATGGCTTCATTCCAGAAGTCTATGTGATGCTGCGAATATGGAGTCACTGCTTGTCTCAATTTTTTTCTTCTTGATGTTCTAAGGGCAGAACCGTTGCAGGAGTCGAGAAGTTTGTCGAAAAAACAGACGGTTTTCGATGTGTTCAATAAAGTTCTGCTGAAGAATTCCCCATTTGTAGAATTAACTGTAAAAAAGAAAATACATCTATATATTAACTGGGTCATTCTATGCAAAACCAAATACATCTATACCATTATAAAGTTTTAAATGGAATGTCTGTAGGTACATTCACGATATTTTCAAAAAAACTATTGTAACGGACTATTTGGAGGTCACTGAATGGTTTTTTTTTATGTTTGTATGTGTCGTTGTGGCTTAATCACGCCAAAACGGCTAAACGGATTTCAACTATTTTTGGCACACGGGTAGCTGGGTATCCCCAGATGGTTATAGGCTACTTTTAACCCAATACGGTGGTGATAAAAATAACAGTTATGACATTCTCTCCTCCGCGAATGAAGTTGGCTCATCCAGAAATCATGCGATAGTCCGAAGAGGGGGAAGAGGCTTACGAAAACCTCACGACTGATCACGTTGGGGGAGGGATACAAGTGACTTCACGTGTATGTAGTAACGCCAGTACCTAGTTAAATTACTGTAGGTATTAAGGAGATGCATCGAAAATTTAAGCAATTTTGTAGCGCATTTTTTGTCAAATCTAGTATATAAAACAGGCTGGTTTTTAGATATGTGTTTCTTGACTATATAACCTATTCAGTGATTAACGCGGAAACAAGTTTAATGAAAATTTCCTCGATAGAAAAGTTATCCGAAAATGCGTCTTCATTTCCCATTTTTGTCTAGTTTGTACAAACGACAGATTAATAAACGGCTAAATTGTGTTAAAATATCATTCTCCCCTTTATCTTTTAAGTGATTTACTTAAATGTTAACAAAATATAATAATATCTTCGATTTCACGGTACTTTTACATCTGGCGCTTACGCCAAAAAACCCCAAGCATGTAGTGCATTAGCTTTCTCTTTCTTTGATGCGCACGAGCAATAAATGCGTCCCTTATTACAAATCACGCTTATTGGCTGGCTCAGCGTTTGGGACTTGATTTACAAATGACGAAGTAGGCCCTTAATAGACTTAACACTCTGTTCCTGAGGTACGGTACGGGAGGGGTGTGTTTTACGGAACGTCAAACGACGCGTTACTTCAGTCGGCGTCAGTTGTATAGCGAGACAGTTAGGACACGCCATGTGACGTCACTTGTCACCCCTCCCGTCCCGCTCCCATACCTTACGAACAGACTCAGTTAAGCGGTAGACTTGTAATGTTATTACCAATCACGATAAGGTAGGAACATTTTCTGATCAATAATTTTCATTCTTGTAAGCGTTATTTCGAATAATAATATTCCTTTTGAATTTCTACCTCTCAATGCAATCACCACATTGTATGTTATGACCAATAACGACATGAAATTCAAGTTTTTTTCTTAGAACCTGACTTTGAACTGGATATATCTGGTTAGACCTCCTGATTAGTAATCGGATTTAGTGGGGGGAGCGCAGACCCACAAACGGGAATGCCACCCGAGGCCACTTAAGTTGGGGGGGACGCACTGCGCAAGGCACAGGAACTGCGGAAGTAATTCAATAGTATAATGACTAATGAAAAGGGGGTGAAAGAAAATTATGACTATTGATTAGTATACATAAATGGCTTTATAGTGATAAACGCTCTAAAACTCTCCTCCTAGAGAATGTTGAAAAATTAATGATTATCTGCTCCTATCACTATAACAAACCCAATAAGATGTCATGTGCTGCTGTGTATACTGACATGGATTTCGGGGAAGAAATTGCATCTGTATCTGTATAATTATACAAACCTATGTGAAATTTTGTATTAATTTTTTCTTTCATTTGGTGGGCCGTTTTTTTCTCATTTTACACAACTATCGATATCGATAAAAAAATGTTTCTAACACTAGTTTGATTGCAACAGTCTATTGTTTTGCCATGGATTTTCCAGGCTCTGATAATGACCAAAGATAATATGACAAGTAACGAAGAAAACTAACAGGCGTGGACATCCCGTGTTTCTGTAGGCACGGACGCGCAGTCGCACTACCATCCGCGCGCCCCGGTTGAGCTCAGCTCCCGGCGGTAAAGTGAATTGACTTCATCAATGCTCATACCGAGTAACCACATTGCTGTGCCGGAGTGAGAAGCATCTGCGGGGAGCGGAAACGATCCGGATCCTGCACCATGACCTCCTCGAGTTGGAGACAAAGTGGACGCCGCATCACGCCGTGCTGTCCTACCAGCCTGAGGGGGACCTGCTGGGGGCTCCGGAGAGGGACTGCCCGTCGTTCGTGCTTCACGCACCGGCATTACCAATAACGCACGGACATCAACGACGCTGAACACCGAGCGAAAAACACCAGAAATGCGAGCTGAAGTGAACGCAGAGACCCGCGCTTCTTCCAGCTCCCGTCGTCCAGCGGCCACCAGGGTCGTCCACGTAGGATAAAACGGCGCGGAGAATCTGGGGGAGGCTCGTCTATCTGTGTTCCTCGAGCTCATCCCATAGCAGCATACTCAAGACGAAGACAGAAGATGGAGGAAAAGGCCCTGAAAGGTGTCATCTCCCATCTTTGCAATCTCATCACAGCTGGCCGCAGCTAGCTTCATAAACCGGCGGGACTCAGAAGCCTTGGAAGCCATCCGGCGGACAGGCGCCTGCCATCGGCGTTTTCTTCCGGCGCGCCCTTCATAGGAGTGACGTGCCTACTTCTGAAACTCTAAAATAGCCCCCCACGGGCCAAAAGAGATCACAAGAAACAATAAAAAAAAAACTAATAGGCATGATGACTGGCTATGAAAATCAAATTTCTAATTAGTTCGTCAGCTAGATAATAAAAAAAATTGGATACGAATTTTTTGCTTTTTCAAAATAATAAAAAAATATTGATTTAAACTTACACGATCTTCACTCATTATCACAATACAACAAAACGGGGCTAGAAGACGTTGATTTCGCCACTCCAGTTTCCTTCGAGACCATGGACGTAACGCGAGGTCCGAAACGTCGAAGAATTACCAATGAAAGGTAATTAAATAAATCATATTTATACGCGATTAAGCCCCGTTTTGTTGTGTTGTGATAATTAATAAAAAAATAGTCAGATAAATCGTATTAAAGTTTAGGAATGGGGGCTCGTGACGTCACTCCTAAGCAAAATTAGTACTTAGGAGTGACGTCACGCGACATTTTGACTCAATGTATCTCTATTTTTCGATTATGAAAATAAATAAAAAATACGTGTCCAACATTTTTTATTAATCTACATGACAGACTAATTATCAAATTTTAGTCATCATCCCTATTGTATGGGTAAACCAAATCGAGATTTTTTATGTTATGGGAGTCAACATAGACCCAATATGTATACCACACTATAAAATACTGGTTCAGACAAGTCGCCCCATGTTTCAAAGATAGCAGAAAACTTACCAAACTGAGAAGTAAATGCCAAAACAGCCGCCACCTTGTTACTCAGAACTGGAATGCTGGTCTGCACCTAAAACACCATATGTGCATTTAAAAATCGGCCAACCCTACTCCTAAGCAAGACGTACGCGGTGTTCGATCATTTTATATTGGTTACTGACACAGACAGACAGACATAAAATTATACTGTTTCTATAGCTTGACAAGTTCTTTCATGACACTCCCATGGTCTGCGGTCGGGGGGGGGGGTATTTGTTATTATAGCGGCAACAGAAATACATCATTTGTGAAAATTTCAACTGTCTAACTATTACGAAACGGTTCATGCGAAAGTTGCAAATAAATACTTTCTTTTTTTTAATACTCAAAATGCCTGACGGTGGCGTATAGCGTCTCTGTCACAAAAATTTTGCGAAAATTCATAAAAAATATAAATGCAAAGCAAAATGACCATAAGCGGAACACTATCATATTAAATATTATAAGGATAATTTAATATCCATACTAATATTATAAATGCGATAGTGTGTCTGTCTGTCTGTCCCTCTGTCTGTCTTTTACCTCTTCACGCTTAAACCGCTGAACCGATTTGGATGAAAGTTGGTATGGAGATAGTTTGAGTCCCGGGAAGGACATAGGCTACTTTTTATCCCGCAAAAATACCCTTATCCGCGATAAACGAATTTAAGGCGGACGAAGTCGCGGGTAGAAGCTAGTCTAAAATAAATTAAGAGTGTACAGGATGAACAATATGAAGTGTTACCAAATTCACACTAGCCATATCTGACAAAATTCTCAGTAAAGAAATTCCGCATCAAAGGTTTTGGAAGCTGCATTTCGGTAGTAGACCGTGGACATTTCAACAAGACTCGGCCCCGGGTCACACAGCTCTTGTGAACCAAGAATGGCTGCAAAACCGCGTTCCACATTTCATTTCGTCCTAAAAATGGCTTTCGAATTCCCCAGACGCGAATCCGATGGACTTTTCTATCTGGTCCATTTTGGAGAGCAAAACATGCCAATATGGATGGACTGAAGAAAGCGATCGTACGTAATTGGCACAACATACCGCAGGACCACATTCGTACAGCGTGCAACTCATTTTTCGACCGTCTCAAGGCCATAGTCAAGGCAAAAGGAATCGAAATTATGGTAAATTAATTTTAAAACGTTAATAGTTTTCCTCATTTTTAGGGTTCCGTGGCCAAAATGGCAAAAACGGAACCTTTATAGTTTCGTCATGTCCGTCCATCCGTCCGTATGTCACAGGCATTTTACTCAAAAACTCAAGATATATATTGATGATTCGGAATTCATTCGTTTTGAGAATAGGTCTTTTAGATATTAGGTCGTATTAAGTACTGGGGTATTTTGAATTTAGTTTCGAATGCACCGGAAGGATTTCTAGGGGGGTACTCCATACCATACATAGGTTACATAACCTAAACTAAAAAAAATGTTTCTCATCAAATATCAATGTGTGGCACATCATTCCACAGTTCTTCTAAAAATACTTTCAGGTTTCTAAAAACTATTTTTGATTTAGTGAATGTTTTCGGAAATAATCGCTCCGAAAGGAGCAAAAAGGGTGTGTCCCCCCCCCCCCTCTATTTTCTAAACGGTATGTTCAAAAAAATATGAAAAAAATTACAAATATAGCTTAATAAATACTTCCAACGAAAATTGTTTTTAACATGATCGGACATTCCGTTTTTAAGCTATTGCCAAAAGACTGCGCTTCTCAGCAAAAGGACGTAAGTGCCGGGGAGATACGCCCTTCTGTTAGTGTTTTTTGTTTCATATCGCATTTTTTTCATCTGTAGTACTTTTTTGTATAAACGGCTGCGGAACCCTACATTGAGCATGGTCTGACATACTCCTGGCTGGTTTTTTTCTTAATACTAATATTTTTTTACAACAGAAAAAAATCGTAGCCCTTTGAATTTGGTAACACTTCATATTGTTTCCTTCATACCCAGTATAATTTGTACCGTAATTTAGGTGATTAAAGCTCCAATGTCAAAAAGATCGACCCATGTACTTACAGAGATGTTAGGATTTTCTAAACTCTTCATCATGGGCAAGGATCATTAAAACAATAGGACTGACCATCTCCATACAAAAAGTCGTTCCCCAATATGTAAAACGCCATCCATACTAATCCATACTTAATATTATAAATGCGAAAGTGTGTCTGTCTGTCTGTTACCTCTTCACGCTTAAACCGCTGAACCGATTTGGATGAAATTTGGTATGGAGATAGTTTGAGTCCCGGGGAAGGACATAGGCTACTTTTATCCCGGAAAAATACCCTTATCCGCGATAAACGAATTTAAGGCGGACGAAGTCGCGGGCAGAAGCTAGTAATATTATAAATGCGAAAGTGTGTCTGTCTGTCTTTCTGTCTGTCTCTCTGTTACCTCTTCACGCTTAAACCGCTGAACCGATTTGGATGAAATTTGGTATGGAGATAGTTTGAGTCCCGGGGAAGGACATAGGCTACTTTTTATCCCGGAAAATACCCTTATCCGCGATAAATGAATTTAAGGCGGACGAAGTCGCGGGCAGAAGCTACTAATATTATAAATGCGAAAGTGTGTCTGTCTGTCTGTTACCTCTTCACGCTTAAGCCGCTGAACCGATTTGGATGAAATTTGGTAAGGAGATAGTTTGAGTCCTGGGGAAGGACATAGGCTACTTTTTATCCCGGAAAAATACTCTTATCCGCGATAAACGGAATTAAGGCGGACGAAGTCGCGGGCAGAACCTAGTCTAAGTATATATCAGAATATTTTTTTACAATTATTCAACTTTACAAGCGTGACAAAGTATTTGAATGTTACGATTTATTTATTATCAGCTATTTGTGAACTAATTGTTACTATACTGTTTCTTTATTCAATTATAATTATAACATCGTTAAATGTTTAGTTTTAAAGCGCCATCTTGTTTTTGCCAGTCCTTCCATCCTCGCGATCGGAACACGATCCAAAGTATGGCAACTGTCAGTCCTCTTGTTTTAATGGTCCTTGATCTTGAGAGAGAAAGATGTATTTGTAGAAGACTAATTTTTACAAACCTTCTTGGTATCAATTTTATTTGGCAGCACATGTCGATCTCTCAGTTTAGGTAATACTCTTGATTTTTTATCAGTACGTTGGATTTTATATACTTCCACAATGTCATCCCATTTAGATATGTTTCCATCATCCAATATGTTTTTTGTTAGAAAAGTGTTCCTTATTCCCTTTAATAAACAAAAAGGATCGTATATTATGGACAGATCTTGACCGCTCAGAGATATCACTCCATCTGAAAGCCATCAACAGATATTTGTTAAAAATAATTTAAAAAATTATCACAGGAAACATTTTCACAAATTAATCTAGTTCCAAAGTTTGCATTGCTAAAAAAACTTAAAACAACTATTTAACAAATTTTTCCTGTGATATGTTACAGAACTACCTCTCAATAACAAAAATATTGGGGAAAAAACTATTTAAATCTTATAAAAACACCCCAAGATACAACAATGTTAAAATCTCATTTTTGAACTGTCATAAAGGAAAAAAAACTTTGATCTGCAGCTATGTTAAAACTTGCATTTATTGAAATGGTTTCATAACAAAACTTACAATAAATTGATGGGTAATTTAATGGTTTTATTAGTAACTAATATTTTCATACTTTAAAAATGGACTTTCCCACCGAACTCAAAGGGCTCATGAAATTAGCGGTAACAGCTGGGAATTTTATTTCAATTACAATTTAATAATTCCCAGCTGTTACCAGTGGTAACAAGTTGGTAGTAAGAGGTGTGTTAAACTCAAGATCCATAGTATTTGCGCTCATCACCCAAATTTTTGCCATAACTGGGATTCAAATCCGGGACTGCTAGCTCCATATTTACAGTTAAACTACCTGTGTTGCAGACAGCAAGAGCGGGACGGCCTGTGACCGTCTCATACTAAAATTAGAGACATTAAGTGCAATTTCCATTTTCTGTGCCTAGGTTATTTATACTTTTAACATAGATTTAAGACCTGGACGTAAGAATGAACCAATAAAAACCTTTATCAATTTAGTTAGGATAACGCCGTAATCGGCCGCTAAAGTTGATTTACCTGTTTTATCACTCGAACCTTTAAATAATAATTTAAAGGTTCGAGTTAAACAAATTGTACCTGATCGAACTTAAAATATTGTATTTATATGCCCTAAAGTACCATAAAAGAGTACCATACTTTTGTTTGGAAATATATTTATTGAACCTGAACAGACAATTTATTGTGAAAGTTTGTAGTAATATGTAAAAAAAGGGCAATATTAATTAAGATTCTGATGATCCATGACCTTTTATGTATAATCTGATGAGTGAGTCAGATGCCCGGCCTTAAGGCCGATGTTATGTTTTTTATCCAATCATGATTGAACTATGTTTAAATTAATTACAGACAATAATGTGAGCTTAACAAAGGACAAATAGAAAGGAAATTTGATCGATCCTGATATTAATAGCCAACCGAAATCAAGCTTTTAGAAGGAGATGAACCAAATAGACAGCAAATTTTAGACAAAGTCATCTTCGACAGATTAGATGGCAGATTTTAGCGAAATACGCGATATAATTGGCTAGATTCTTAAAACTAAGCATTGGCGATACTGCCACTATTTGAACTCAAGAGCTTTTGTATATAGTTAGGCTAGGAATCGAATATATTACAGTACTACCGCAGAACCTTCTTATAATTTACCTCTCTCGTCTCAAGTCTAAGTAGGGAAAAGTGAACAGTGCCCAGTTCAGCTTTAGGAACCTGTCTCTAAGCAGTTTAGTCAGTAGGCAGTTTGCTAGGGACTTAGGCCGCTCTCGCGTTCCGTGTCGAGACCGATCCTCCACAAAAGGCCCTATGTATGTCGAGTACCTCCGTCATATGCCCGCGAGTGCTAAGTCTTAGCTACAGTGAACGAACGATCCATCGCGATTAGAGCTCTATCTGAGCTATCATAGACAATATTTAAGCACTATTGGGCTAATCCCAACAACCTGCATTCAAAACATTATGAAACTTACCAAGTTTCCCGTGTTCATGCCTTGTATCTTCAGTAAGACTTTCAAGCGCTGACTGAAACATTCCCTTTTCATCGCAAATTAACGCAACTGGTACGAAACCAGCGTCTACAACAGCTGCTACTATTTGTTTTAGGATTATTTTTAGTTCATTTGCTTTTATATTGCCTTCACTAAAGTAGAAGGCAATCGGTTGATGCCATTCGAGTACTGCGCCTCTTATCATAAATATAACCACATGATTGGCAATCTTGTTTGTCTCTCTTTCTTGTACGAAACCATTTATGACATCGTTTGTTTTATCATAGTGCAATCCAGGCGGAAGTGAAATCTCATCAAAAATTATAGAGCAGTATTTTTTTCTTTCTTTCCAAGTTCTGACCTGAAATTCATAATGTGTATGGCATACACTTATATCAATAAACACATAGGAACCGTTATGTATTTACAAAAAAATATAAATAAATAAACTCATAGGAACCGCTATTTATTTCGAATAAATAAATATATTTAAGTACATAAAAATAAACAATAATAACAACAATATTACCTTTTGTTTGAGAGTCTCAAAAACTTGGTCGTTTATTCCAAGAGATATCGGTAACCGTAGACTTGTGGTCATTTTTAAAGAAGAAGCTTGATTTTTTTTCTTTTAGTGGTTTTAGTTCAGTTTTAAATTTATTATTGTCCCGAACCCGAATAAAGACCAGTAAACTATTTGGGAGCCAATAATGTACAGCCATGATAATGTCCGGCCCTGGAATGTACAGCCCAATAATCCGCGTCCATTTGGCTTCCAATTATTGGGCTGTACATTCCCGGGTCGAGCTTTATCAGGCCGTACCGAGCACGTACGGGGCGATAATTAGAAGCCATGTTTTGCACGGGGTGATATTGCACAGCCCAATAATCCGCGTCCAGTAATTCGAGTCCTATGGCTTCGAATTATTGCCCTGTACATTCATTGCACGGGGTGATAAAGCTCGACCCAATAATGTACAGCCCAATAATTGGAAGCCAAAAACCAGAGACACGGTGTTTATTCAGAGATCTGTCAAAACCTCCTAGTGATGTCTGTTACTATTCAAAGCAAAATCGGTTTAATTTGTAAGGATTAGACATTACACTGACAGGTCAGACAATAACATTTAAATTTTGTATATTATATGTATACAAACAATAGTAATCGCCGCTAAAGAGGGATAAATTTTTTGAATACAAGTTATTTAGTGAATTTAACGTGTAAGTTGTACGTTTCACAATTAAAATAAGCCAAAGGAAAGACGGGTATTGCAACGTTGCTAGTATACCTAGGCATTCATATTTTACAGGCATGTTTTGATTTGTTAACGAACCATATTGTGTTCCCTAATTTGATCCCTTAATGGATGCATATAATCTCTTACGTTCTTCGTTCTCACATTTATAATACAGAGGACAAACCTTTAAAATTTCAAGCTTCTAGACCGATCGGTGTATCGTTTGTCACTTTCGAGAGTTTTATCTAGTAACTGGTAGGAGCAATGTGATAGGAGTATGATTATCCAATAAAAATCCCTCAGACAAAATCATATATTAGTGAGGTTTTGACCCTTGCTTACTATGCACTGGTTAACCATACTATTTACAAAATGCATGTAATCAAACCTAGAACTTTATTAGTTACCTACATTTAACACATATTATCAGCTCTGCTAGTTCATATGCAGTTTCTCTTTAAAAACAAGTTTATTTAATAATGTTTTATGATTTGTAATTGAAGTTAATACCTATACCCTAATAAACTTAATAAATTAACTATAAATTTAATAAATATGTACGCACATTTTTAATTACTATAATTATCTAGGAATACATTGATAGCTTGTATTTTTAGATAGCTCTGGGTATTGCAACAACTCCCTGCTGTATGGATCATGCGCTGGTAACAATGGAAGATCTTGCTAAGTATGTAGTAAATAATGTGACTGCAAAATAATAGTTGGGAGGTAAGTTACTTTTTCATTTTAGTTATGACTTTTCTCCTTTGCAAACAAAGTTACAGACTCTTCTAGTTCTAGATGTAAGAAGGTGTCAATTTATTTGTTTTACTTAATTGTAAGTTGTGTGTCTCCCACCTAGAGCCTTTTGGTTATCTTCAAGAAAAAAGAAAACAGAATATTCAAAGATTCTGAGAAGAGTGACTTGTGTACCAAGTATGAGGGTACCATAAACATCTTCACTTATCCCAACTAAACTGGCTGGTTTAGTTACTTTTTCACCAGGTATGTATGGCGCCTCATACCAATGAGGTGCAAACTTATCCTGACCGGATTAAATTCAAAGAAGGTTTAAAGCATTAAGAAAAAAATACCATGATAAATATTATGGTTATAATTTTCCAGTAATATTTTTGGTAATTTATCGTTCAAACCAAGCCCTTTCATTATGATACCCTACTTGACCTAGTGGCTAGACTTTTGCCCCTCCCCCCCTCCCATATTGGCCATTATTTAGCTATACTATTATACGACGACACGTTTGGCTCGGTGGGTTGTACAACGGCCTACAAAGCTGGTGGTCCCGGGTTCGAATCCCGGCCAGGCCAGTTTTTGTATGTAATGTATTTCAGTATTATAATTTATCTATATACTATGTACCCATAGTACAAGCTTTGCTGGTTTGGGACTAGGTCGATTTGTGGAAGATTGTCCCTGTATCATTTATTTATCTATACTATTATAAAGTTGTAAAAATGAAATGTTTGTATGTGCCGTTGTGGCTTCATCACGCGAAATCGACTAAATGGATTTCAACTATTTTTGGCACACGGGTAGCTGGGTATCTCCAGATGGTTATAGGATACTTTTTACCCGACTATGCTAAAAAAAAGGGGGTTATGACTTTCTCCTCCGCGAACGAAGTTGCAGGCGCTTTCTAGTCTACTCTTACTTCTTTATCCTTACTATATTAAAAACATGAAAGTATGTATGTACGTTCCACTTAATTTCAAAAACTACTGGACCAATTTTTATGAAACTTTCCAGTTATGTACCTTATATCAGAATAGGACATAGGCTATAATGTATGTCAAATTTCATCCCCTTTAGGGACGAATAAGGGGATGAAAATTTATATGGACAGTAAATATTTTTTTACGCTAGAAACTTGAAATGTTGGTAATATGCTTCACATTTAAATTAGTAAAATATCGAGTTTTGGGGAAAGACATAAACTACTTTTTATCCCGGAAAAATACCTTTTATCCGCGATAAACGAATCTAAGGTGGACGAAGTCGCAGGCGGCCGCTAGTCTATACTATTATAAGGTTGTAAAAATGAAATGTCTACATTGAAGATATTTAAAAAAAAAAAAATTGTAACGGACTATTTGGCGGTTACTAAAACGGAAATATATTTTTTGGATTTTGTGTATGTTTGTATGTGTCGTTGTGGCTTCACCACGCAAAATCGGCTGAACAGATTTCAACAATTTTTGGTACACGGGTAGCTGGGTATATCCAGATGGTTATAGGATACTTTTTACCCGACTACGCTGAAGAAAAAACGAGGGGTTATGACTTTTCCTCCTCCGCGAACGAAGTTGCGGGCGCGTTCTAGTACTATTATAAAGTTGTAAAAATGAAATGTCAGTACATTGAAGATATTTAAAAAAATATATTGTTAGGGACTTTTTGGAGTTTACTAAAACGAAAAATATTTATTTTGGATTTTTTGTATGTTTGTATGTGTCGTTGCGGCTTCATCACGCAAAATCGGCTAAAGAGATTTCAACAATTTTTGGTACACGGGTAGCTGGTAATCTTCAGATGGTTATAGGATACTTTTTACCCGACTACGCTGAAGAAAAAAAGAGGGGTTATGACTTTTTCTCCTCCGCGAACGAAGTTTGGGCACCTTCTAGTAGAAAATAAATCTTCTGTCATCTAAGAACAACGCTCTTTCACTTGACTTCGTAAGACATGACTTTTACCTTCTCCTTTATCTCATTAAAGTAAATTCTTCTTGCTCTTCCCCTGCCTTGCTTTCCTTCAACTTTCTCGATGCCTTTATTTACTATTTGCCGTAATAATTATTACACAAAACCTACGACTAAGTTTGTGCAATATTTTAGCAGAGAACAGAGAAATAAATTCTAACAACATCATCATCATCATCACCATATCAGCCCAAGGACGTCCACTACTTGACAAAGGCCTTCCCCAAGGATCTCCACGACGACTGGGCGAGCGCCGCCCTCATCCAACAGTTTCCCGCGATCTTCACTATCATCGGTCCATTTTGTTGGGGCCTCCCTACGCTGCGTCGTCCTGTACGCGGTCGCCACTCGAGAACCTTTCTGCCCCAGCGGCCATCGGTTCTAAGAGATGAAAAATTATATGGTGAAATGATGTACGTTGAAGATACAGCAATGTACATATGAGATTTATCGCTGTACCGGAGGATGAAATAATGGGCATTGATTGTGGCGCTGCTGCAGAGTATACTCTGCAGCAGCGCCACGTAAAATTCATAGATAGAAATCATATTAGCTATTTTTCTCTTATGGAAATTGATGTACCAATGCTGTTTATAGTGTACCATTGAAAATAATTATTATATCTTAGTGATTCACCCTCGACATCATTTCACCATATAATTCATTGATTTTCATTATGCAGCACAGAAAATGTTTGATCACAACAAACATTGTGTGTTGTGTCAACATGAACAACTTTACTGTACCTATATTTAATTGATTTTTTTAATAAAACGAATTTGCCGAGAAAAATGCTCTTCTTAGCGATATAGATAGCCCTCCTTTTGTTTACCATTTCTCATACAGTTTTCTTTTGGTGTGGAATAAAGAGTATTGTATTGTATTAATTAATAAAATAAACAAATAATAAGTTTCTGTCAATAAAATCATTTTAGTGACAAGCTTTTATTACTGACTGTTTTCTTTGAACACACCTACCAACAGCATCGACTATTCACCACCTCCACCGACGCGTGACCACCATCCGGCTCCATCATCAGAATCAGATAAGCTCGACGGTATCATATACTAAATCTTTTGTTTGGCGCTATCACCACTAACATACGTAAAAATGTTAGAAAAAATATCGGCGACGAACGAAGAGATCTTCAAATAGACGCAAGCAGAACTAATGCCGTTTTTGTAGCTAAGGACCTGCACAATGTTACCACCTGTAAGATTCGATTACGTAGACGTGAGGATTTTAAAAGATCTTAGGTATCATCATTAAAAATGAGGTCGAAATCGTTAAAAACTCGTAGTGGAGAGCGGGGCTAAACGTGCTGATTTTTATAAAATACCAAATTGAGCTATGAAAATGGTGTATTTATTGTGTGGCTTACGCACATATTTAAAGAATGATTATTGACGTTTATGAAAAGTGATATTGTTTTGTGCCTCGTTAAACAGTTTTTGTACCAATACATTTTTTATGAGATCGATCGGAACGAAACAACTAACCCCGCTATGGGGCAGGTTGTTCCGTCGTTTTGAATACGAACTTATCCTTCAAAGATTAATTCTCAGTTCACACACGCTAAAAGAGTATTTTTTAGTTCGTCAAAATATGTGATTATTTATTGTATACTATCAACAGTTAACAAAAAAATCAACGCCAAAAATATATTATTCCGTGGGGTTAGTTGTTCCGTCGATTTTGTTTTTTTTTCCATAACTACTAGGTATTATATCATAATGGAAGCAACTAAAACGACTCCCGCAACGGCATACTGTCATAAAGTTTCGTGACAAACATCATACGAATTGCTCCGTTCTTTAGTTGCGTTCCTATTCTCATCGGAACAACTTACCCCCGGCACTTTTAACCCCGCTCTCCCCTATGCTACGAAAGAACACCTGACAAAAATTAAATATGAGCTGAATAATTTGAAACAGACATCCTAATCTTAATAATATTATCAACATGAAAGTTTGGATGGATGGATGTAATGTACGTTCCACTTAATCTCAAAAACGACTTACTGGACGATTTTTTATGAGAATAGGCTATAATTTATGCCGAAATTCATTCTCTTAGAGGGTAATATGAGGGATGAAAGTTAGTATAGAAAACTTTGTATTAATGTGATTTGATACTTCGCAAAAAAGTCTTCATTTACAGTTAGGAAAAGTATTTTGACCGTTTTTTGAAATTCATCCCCCAAGGAGGGTTATTCCCCCCTGGGGTTAAAAGTTAATATGGAGAACTATTTTTTTTTCAGTATGAGATCTAAAACGTCGCAAAAAGAGTCTTCGTAAGATAATAACACCAATTATTCATGTATATTTTAATTTAAAAGATTCATAATTAATTCCTCGTCCAATATTAATAGGTAAGAAAATTAATTTCATCGTCTTTCGAAATTCATCCACTGGGGGTTTAAAATTTAGTATCAGGAACAATTTTTTTAATGTAGGATATGTAAAACTTCGTGATTAGACTCGGTGTTAAAAGCAAAGAAAAGTGATTTCACCTTTTTTAGGGTACCGTACCTCAAAAGGAAAAAACTGAACCCTTATATGTATAGTATCACTTTGTTTTCCATCCGTCTGTCTGTCTGTCAAGACCCTTTATCCCGGAAACGCGTAGAGGTATCGCGTTGAAAGTAAAACTATATACACAGGTCTACGGTACCTTGAAGTTGTGAAAAAATCAATCTTCTACGAGTAAGTTTACGTTAAAAAAAAGATAAGGCCGTTTATGCCGCAATAAATGTACATTTCGACACTTTTTGAAATTGATAGGGTACCTGCTTCTAGTTGTTCTAGAAACTTGTAATTTGGTATGAAGGAGGTTCTTATAGAACAATCAACAAAAGAAATCTGAAAATCATTTTTTTTATGTCTGTCTGTCTGTCTATATCGGATACCAATATAAAATGATCGAGCATCGCGTACATTTTGCTAAGGAGTATGGCTTTGCTGACACTGGATTTTCATAGATACAGCCATTTGCAGCGTATATTTTGTACGAAACCCCTCAGTGCGCGAGTCCAATTGGCATCTAGCCGGTTTATTTATTTATTTAATTTTAGCAAATATTTTGTATAATATGTATTCATTAAGTATTTTAATATATATTTTTTTACTTACCCTTACACCATAGGAATCCATAAGCAAAATAATCTAGTGGTTATCCACTAATTGTGAGCTGTAAAAAATATTTTATGTTCGATCCGGAAGTCGGTACCCTACGTGCTATTTGTTGTAATTTCTCAATGACAATGTAAATGCTATAGATGGCGACTCTTTTATTTATTCAACATAATGAAACCAGTATCTCCGTAACTTCAGCCAAGAAGTAGGTTTTTTGCATTCAGAAAATTGAGCTTAATTATCTCAAAACTGTACATGTTTACTCTAAAACTTAAAACATTTAAAAAAAAAGTACCTACTCAAGTTAGAGCTTTGTTTCTTTTTGTATCTATAAGAACATCTCTTGCACTATCTGCTGGTATCAATAATTCCATATCGACAATAGTAAGTTACCTTTTGCTTGAGAACGACACATATCGTGTTTTTTGGGCGGTATAGATCCGAATTTCGAATACACGGGAAAATCGGCAATAGACGCGTAGCCTGGCCTTTTACGAGGGAGGCCATACGGAGGGGTCGGTATACTGTGGCGGAAAAATATTTTCGATTCTGTCTGTTGTATCAGTGCGTGCATAACTGCTATAAGGATATTATCAGCAGGACGCTCGCCATTGGTCTTCTCTGTTTACATGCCTACCGACTCCACGGAGAACATCGCGGAGTTTACAGAATGCATGGAAGGTTGCAGCCGTAGTAGAGGAGTGCTAAATAGATTCAGTGTTAGGTGGTTTTAACGCGCATCCTGAAAATACGTTCGGTAACGAGCTTAACAATTTCTGGGCCGACCAAGCGTGGCGTTGCGCAGACATTGAGATACTGGGCCTGGGTTCGAACTCCTACACATACGTGAGTCATGCACATGGTACAGTCGAGTTCATAAATATATGAGCATTCAAAAAAAAATAGTATAGATATTCATTAATTTTCAGTTGCATATACATATTGAGAGAATTTTTGATTGATAAATCTGTTCAGATGTATATGTACCTCTCTATGTACCTCATTTTTGAAGCCTTGGGAATGCTCATATATTTATCGACTCGACTATACTACGAGCTGCCTGGATCATTGTATTGTATCAGAAGCAGCCTTGAATATGGCAGTGAACGTTAAAACACCATATAGGTAATGCGTTCTGGCCGGGTCATTTTCCCCTTCAAATTATATGTGACTTAAAGGTACTAAAAGTTAAGGCTACTAATATAATACCAGAGCCTAACATGGTAACATGGGGTGAAAGAAACTCACGTCAGACAGCTTTGTATCAGAAACACTGTGATTATAGGCTACTTAAGTATATTGACTTATTAGATTAGCTCTTGAACAGCCCAAGGACGTTCACTGCTGGAGAAAGGCCTCTCCAAGGATTTCCACAACGACCGAGCGCGAGCCGCCCTCATTCAACGGTTTCCCGTGATCTTCACCAGATCATCGGTTCATCTTGTTGGAGGCCTTACCACGCGGTCGCCATTCGAAAACCTTTCTGCTCCAGAGCGGCCATCGGTTCTACGAGCAATGTGCTCTGCCCACTGTCACATAAGTCTAGCAACTCTAAGCTATGTCGAAGACCTTGGTTCTTATAAATTATTGGGATATTTTATATTACCAATAATATGAAATATCAAATACATCACAGAAATATAAAATATCACAGAAAACGGCTAAAAAGTTATTTTAATAGAAAACTATTCGACCAACATAGGTATTAGTCGTGAATAATTTATTCGTCGAATAATTTGTGAATGAGACTGCCTCATTGAGGTCGTCCGCTGTTTCCAGCGGGAGCCCGGCGCGGGCGCCTGCTCCGGGTGAGATTCACGTATGTTCACGTGCGGCGAGCTATCCACCAGACGCAGTTGCTCTATAGGAAACTGGACCCGGAGCAAACGCCCTGCGCTGAGCTAAAGGGTCATTTATTAATTACGTAAGAACAATCGCAAGTATCAAGTATCGCAAAGGAAGACGCCACGAGCGTTTTTTGTCCGAATTATACAACGTTGTATAAGTATAGTCTTTGGTTTTTAAAGTGAGCGAATCGGTCATTGTATTATTTAAGCCGATTAGCTCAGTTTAAAACAAAAGTCGATATACAATCGTTTTTATACAAATAAGGGGCCATTCATTAATTACGACTGATTTTTCGATCCCCTTGCCCTTAGGGATATATACGTAATTAATGAATGACCCCTAAGCACTTTTTAATAAAACACAAAAGGTCTAAATATTTATATTTGCGCCGAGATTTTTCTGGCAGCAAATTGTTTGATACCTCTTGCGCCACGACACAAATTTCTTCGGAAGTAGGCTCGTCTTCCTCCATTTTTTTCACTTTCAACAACTTATTTATAACAAGACAACAATCCACAACTTCAACATGAATAAAATTTAGCGCCACGACGAAAATTAAAAAGCGAGCTGCCAATATCTATGGCTTTCTTATTTTTAAATTCGCGTATACTTGCCAGTGATGAAAACATGTTATGTTTTCAAAAAAAAAGGGCGATAAAATATGAGTAAGTACGTAAATTGTAAAAAATGTTTTTTTTTTTAAGTTGGCAGCAATGCCAAATGCATTGCTGCCAACTTAAAAACCCTACATTATTATTTTTTAAATTTAAACTGTATAAATTCGGTGGTTTGTTAAGTTGGTGATATAAATTATTTCAAATAACTGAATCTGACTCACTAAATATAAATATTTGATTCAAATTTTAACCGACTTCCAAAAAAAGGAGGAGGTTCTCAATTTGACGTAATTTTTTTTTGTTTTTTTTTTTATGGATGTTCACCGATTACTCGAAGGGGTCCATATTGGCTCTCATAAAATTTTTATTCCTATTTTTTATTTCACTACCGATTTTTCTTCCTAACAATCACTCTTCATAATTTTTTTCCTCATACTTTTTTTCTTCATACTTTTATTTTACTACCATCGGAACTCATAACAGTCAGTTATCATACTTTTTTTCTTAATAATGTCATTACTAAGAAATGTTAACTCATATTTTTTTTATCATAATTTTCCTATTCATAATAACAGTATGAATACAAGCAAGTCTTTTTTTCGGGACGCAAAAAAAAATAACCTCGAAGGCCAGGCGGGAGCGAAGCGTAGCGAGTACCTTCTAACCTAACCCGGCCACGTCGGATCTGGTCTGAAAGGTTTTGCTCGCTCGCTTCGCTCGCTCGCTCGTTCAAATTTTGTAATCCAATCTATTTTCCTGGTAGTGGTTCGGTGGGTTGTTCTTGTATGTAAACAGTATGAATATAAGCAAGCCTTTTTTTCGGGACGAAAAAAAAAATAACCTCGAAGGCCAGGCGGAAGCTCGCTACGCTTCGCTCCCGCCTGACCTTCTAACCTAACCCGGCCACGTCGGATCTGCTCTGAAAGGTTTTGCTCGCTCGCTCGTTCAAATTTTGTAATCCAATCTATTTTCCTGGTAGTGGTTCAAATATTAGTATGAACAAGGTGTATGAGTGTTGATTTTATGAGTTTTGATGATTATGAATTCGGATGATTATGAATTCTGATGATTATGAGTTAGATTAGTAGTGTAAGAAAATATATGAAAAAAAATATTAGTATAGACAAGTTGTATGATTAGTGATCTTATGAGTTCTGATGATTATGAGTTTCTATCGTTAGTATTAAAAAAAATTATGAAGAGTGATCATTATGATATAAAATAGTATGAGAAATATTTTCGGACTTCAGATAATAGGACTTAAAAAGTTATGTGAAAAAATACGCACCCTACTCGAAGACTATATATGACCGATTTCAAAATAACTTTCAAGTTGGTCCCATTTAATTTTGGTGAAGATCTGATGATGGAATCCATGAGGAATTGAAGGAACACCTCAAATATTGTAGGCATACATATAGCGATTTTGGTATTATAAAAAACATAATAAGCATTTGCATTCAGAAAGTGTAAATTGGTGAAGTGGAACTGAAGCAGAAGACCACAGAATGCCATCGGAACTCCTCAATGATAAATGATTTACGGGTGGCGACCATGGACCAAATAAATAAATTTTATTTATTTGGTCCATGATATGACATATGACGTACTTTTTGAGCAGGAGTAGTGAAAAATACATTGTGAATGTTGTCGTCCATCTTGGACGAGCGACATGAATCGGGGATGATTAGTTGATCATCCCCATTGTTTTAATATTTGAATAAAAGACGTAAGGACCGACCGCACACTCTACTTGCACGCCGACGTCTCTGCCGGCGGCGACGTCCACCGCGGAACCCCAAATCATACCACGATTCCGATAAATCAAGAATACACATACCAACTGACTGACCCAAATCAAAATAGTGTCATAGACTAGTTCACTTTCGCTGCTCCGAGCGCCCGTGCGCGGCAGCCCCCACACGCTAGGTGCCGAGGACGCCGTGGCGCCCTACCACCTAGCACATCGACAACGGTCATTCATCATCAGCATCATAAATTATGAAAACCAGACGAAAATAACTGAATAACTTTTGAAAAATATATACAACACATTGTTAGTTGGTTGCCTATAATATTGGAGGGTTTCTCTCGATTCCCCTGGTATTCCATCATCAGATCCTGACTTGGTGATAAGGAGACTACGAGACTACCTCAGGGACACACTATAAAGACTATGACTAACAGTCTTAACGTGCCTACGTATACATGTATTTTTTTAACAATTATCTTCTAACTCTTAAACATTATGGAGTTGTACCTTCCGTCATCAGCTCAGCGTGATGATATGATGACTGCCATATGCAAATACTTAAATAGCTTAAGAAGATATATGAAAAACATTATAAGTGCCTATAAAATTTGAGGGTTGCCCTCGATGTCCCTGGGATTCTATCATCAGATCCCAACTTGGTGGCAATGGGACCACCTCAGGAGTATATTCTTTCCAATAAAAAAATGTTTTTTTTAAATCGGTCCACAATTAGCGGAGTACTCGGAGAACAAACATAAAAAAACAAACAGTCGAACGTAGAACCTCCTCCTTTTCGGAAGTCAGGTTATACGTCGGCACAAACTTTCACGTGTTTAATATAACTAGCTTCCGCCCGCGACGTAGATTCGTTTATCGCGGATAAGGGTATTTTTCCGGGATAAAAAGCGTGAAGAGGTAACAGGCAGGTAACATACAGGCACACTTTCCATGTACCATGCATAAACGCCAGAAAAACACGTTTCCCCCCCCCCCCCCCTCTTAATTTTTTGAATGACTATCTATTACCGTTCAAGAGTTAGAGCCCTGTAACACGCAAATGGACAAACGGACAGACAGACTATTAATGGTGGACCCACTTAGGGGATGAAATTCGAAAAACAGTGAAAATCTTTTCTAATCTTTTAATACAGTATCTTTTTATGAAGTTTCAGAACTCTGACATTATTATTTTTTTATTTTACGCTAGCTATTGTCCTTGACTAAATATATAATTAAATAAATAATAAATTAATTAGATCCATTTTGACTTATAATACATTTAACAAGTCATACATATTTAATAGCACATTACTTACCAAGGGCTGTAAAAGAAAAAAACCCGAAATTAAGGTATTTGTGACCCGAGACGTAGGCGAGGGTTGAAAATATGCGATATAGGGCTTTCTTTTTTACTGCCCGTGGTGAGTACACAATCTTACGTCTTCACCTAGCCATAATACCAGTTTTACCGTATGCATAGCGTGCGGTAAAACTCACAATTATGCCCAGGTACGTCGTAATAGTATTTTATGCAATCGTTATATAATGTATGCTTTTTCAGTCGAGTACCGTATTTAGGCCACGAAGCTTGCTGAGTGGCCTAAGTAAGGTACGAGACTTAAAAAGCTAATTATATAACTATTGTATACAATACTTTTTCTACGAGTAGGTATCATCATCATCATCATCGTCGTCATCATCATCATCGTCATCATCATCATCATCGTCATCATCATCATCATCATCATCATCATCATCATCATCATCATCAACATCATCATCATCATCACCATCACCATCACCATCACCTTCACCATCACCATCACCTTCACCATCACCATCACCATCATCATCACCATCATCGTACCTCAATTATTTTCGACTCATTCATTCGACATATTCATAAGCCAACACTTCAATTCAAAGTGTTGGCTTATGAAATAAAGTGTTGGCTTATGAATATTTCAGTTCAGTTGGAAGTGCCATAGAGTATCCGACATTGAAAAGTATGCTATTAAAGTTTACTCTATGAAGTTCTTATTGAGGGACTAAAGTCGACGAGTAGAAAAAACATATTAAATACCATTTATAATAAATGGCTTAGCAAAAACAGACATCTATGAAATGTTATTAGACTTTATTATTATTAAATTAGTCTAACCAAAAAAATTACTTTACGTCCGCGTACAATTAGAATTTAAAAAAATCCTTCCTCAGTGCACCGCTGTCTTTAAAGGACTTTTATGATTAAAATCTCATGCTTCTTTGGTATAGGTTACATATTAATTAAAAGAACCAAAGAGCAAAACTCGGCCGCCCATATTTTAAGTATTCAAGTAATTGCTTCACTTTGCTAATTAATCCTTTTTTGATTTCAGCCACCACAACGTGGGCAGAGCGGAGGAGCCTGCGCATCTAATATGGATACACTGAATCAATTTAGAACTCCTTTTTTTCTTGTTTTCAAGAATACTAACTACTGGTTCTTTAAAACACACATTAAAGCTTAACGAATTCTTTTCTATTCTTATACGAGAAAGTATGACCAATTAATTAGCCACACAAATTTCCATTGGCCGTTTGCTACCTTAATTAATAACATGATTAGAAACAAAATCTGGTACAGGACATTTTTTGGTCCATTAAAATTGGTAGCCTTGAGTCAACAGTGGACATTAATGTAATACAAATTACGACGAATTGATAACCTCCTCCTTTTTTGAAGTCGGTTAATAAGCATAACTCGCTATAGTATTGTATACAAACTTAGATAACGTATGATTTTGATAGTTTATATATTTTTAGTTCATTCATCACATCAATGATTGCTTTAAGAGTCCCCGGTAAGCTCGATTCTTCATACAAACGTACGAGTAGTTACGCTCTCATTTTAAAATGACTTGCTAGTTTGCTTTGAAAATGGTTACTTAGAATACGTTAAGGTATATGCAGGCCTGTAATTAGTTTATGTAGCTTCAGATGCCATAGTAAAAAATATACGGCAAATTTAACTTTTTCATACAAAACTTGTTGTTGCTGTATTTCGGAGCCAAATAAACTAATTACAGGCCTAGATATACCTCATGTCTTGTGTATGCAAATTTTCATTATAATCCAACACGTGGTTTTAAAACGAGAACGAAACTCCGTTTTTATGGGAAGGTGAAATTCGGCCGAACTTGCTGGGGACTTAATATAATTTTTTATTTGATATTTGTACATAAATATGTCAGAAAAGACGACCTTCTGGTGAGTTTCTTGCGGCGCGTCTTCTCAGACAATGGTCGTTGAATAGCGCTGGTACAGTAGAAAATTTAAATTCATAACGTTATAATTAAGTATAAGAAAATTATTTATTTTATTTTTATTAAGAACTTAGTTAAGAATTATACAATAAAAATTACTGACCGTCGAGTTTCTTTCGGCTTTCTTCTCAACAGTGTGGTCTCCTCTAGGGAAATGCCGTAAAGTTAGACTAGTTACAGAAAATAACACTATCATTATTAAAAAATAATTAATACAAGTTCGTTTTTCTTATTTTTGCTATACCAGAGACTAGTTTAAGTCCTTTAGGTTCACTTTGTCCATATTCCCATTATGTCAACTTGCTAGCTCTTCAGCAATCCCATAAGCTCTTCAGCAATACCAGTGTCCTGTCTTGTCAACTTTCCCAAATCGTCCACTACTATTTTGTCAACATTATCAAATGATCCACTTCCTATTATCGTCAACTTTCCCAACTCGTTATTTTTTCTCGGCACTACACATTGGCCCGATTGGACTTGGACACGAAGGTGTCGTCCATGCCGTTATTAAATACGTATGTATCTCGACCTCGTTTCCACTTCTGCCAATGTGTAGTGTACGGTATGCATTACGGTGATCAATGATAATTTTTATCCCGTGTATTGCATCCCAATTCTGAACATTGGGGTGAAATCTTTATTCCTAGAGTAATAACTGAAACTGAAGGTAATAACGTACTGACTGTACAAACGTGTAAGGATGTGGGGTAAGGAAGCCACACTCATATAGAAAACCGGCCAAGAGCATGTCGGACCATGCTCAGTGTAGGGTTCCGTAGCTGTTACTACAATGACTGCACTACAGATAAAAAAAATACGGTGTGAAAAAGTGCACCAACAAAGCTAGAGCGAGATACTAACGTCATTTTGCTGAGAAGCGCAGTTTTTCGGTAATAACTCAAGAACGGCTCAACCGATTTTATTCAATATAGTTTTCATTGAAAGTACTTATAAGGTCTCTTTATGAGTTTTCCCAAAATTTTTAGACCCGTGGTTGAAAAGTTAGAGGGGGACGGTATTTTTTGGATTTCCGCAGCAAATATTTACAAAACTGCTGACTTTATTAAAAAATAATGCGTAGAGACCCCTATTACTTTTAAAATACCTATTCAACGACACCCCACACACTATTTATTTATTTAAACTTTATTGCACAAAACAAAAGTAAGTACAAATGGCGAACTTAATGCCAAAAGGCATTCTCTACCAGTCAACCATAGGGCCAAACAGAGAAGCATGAAAATGGTGCAGTGGGGAAAAACATTCAGTACTGAGAGCGTTAGGACACACAAGCAAATAATGCATACATAATTGCTTATACCCATACTATATATGGTATACAATATATATATATATTACATATAAATTACACACTAGTGTCGGAACGAAAAAAAAATACTACCATTTTAGGTGTACGAGAGGTATCCGAAAAAGATTTTTTTTAGTTTTTATTTTACCATTTTGTCGGCATGATACATACACATACTCATATCAAATTTCAGCTTTCTAATACTAATGATCACGGAGCTAAGCCGCGGACGGACAGACAGACGGACATACGGACATGACGAAACTATAAGGGTTCCTAGTTGACTACGAAACCCTAAATACGAGAAAGTGTCCAGCGGAAAGATATATATGAAACTATAATTTAGAATAGTTACAAATCCGTCAACAATGGCGTCATAACCAAGTATAAACCTGTGGTGAGGCACTGGGACTGCATACACTAGTTGGCATACACATCGGTGACAGGTTTTTAATTTATAATTTTGTAATTCTTTAGTCAGACATATAATAAATAATATACTAATCTAATCTTAAGTACCTACATAATGTTACTTACTTCTATGGACTATTGTTGTTCGAAATAAATATTATTATTATTACAAACTGTACCTAAACGCTCAATGTGTTGTATCGCCATTATTTTTTGATGAAGTAAACGACCAATGGGGAATGGATGAAATTTATTAAATCGCTTGATTTTTTTTATTAATAGGGATAAATAATAACCAAGTGATTTAATAATTTTCATACATTCCCCATTATAGTCTGGCAAATAAAAGATGAGAAGGGAATCACCCGCGAAATTTAGAAATGTAGCTGTACAGTGCCTGTATAAGGTCGATATAAACAATTTTTAATACTTTTCACACTAACTAATAACTTAATAATTAATGACAAAAGCAATGAATTTGTTTAACTCTAGCTCATTCAGGCACACCGCAGCTACATTTTTAAATTTCGCGGTTCATTTCTTTTTTTTCTTATTCTCATCCTTTGTAGGCTAAACTCTAAAACATTTATTTTAATACAGTTGCTCAAAAGTGCTACTTTACGTAGCTGTTTTTCGCGAACTAGTGTTTTTCACTTTTCGATTTTTTTTTTAATTTATATTTGTTCCATTTCATGGCTACTTATTAATGAGTGTTAATATTTTAGTTTCCTTTAAACGTCGTAATCAACGTAAAAACCTACTGTTAATGTAGGAATACGAAAAATATACATATTTTATTACTTACATTGTCATCATTATAACACGGTTATTTTTTAATATTGAATATTGTAAAACCGTTCTTAATAAGTTGTCTGAATGGAACGGAATAGCTGCTGAAACGCCTGTCAAAGAAGAGGCGTTTTTTCTTTCTGCAAGCATGCTTAAAGTTTCCAAAACTAGTATTCGATATTGTACTTGTTGTTTTTCTTATTTTTTGGCAATTGATTTAAAAAACGTCGTTCGATACACGTGTGGAAATGTCTTTCATCATTCGTCCAGTCTTTCGCCTACGGCTCGTGGCAAGATATCTCGATACTCGTGCAGTGATGACACACTTTTCGCACTAGCATCGAAATGCTACTCAATCCTTCGTTCTTCTTCTGATGTAAATAATCCATCGTGTTCAATTTTTTTTTGCATCATTCTGATTTTTTTTGGCATTATTTTACGCACTTGCTAGAGTCTGGCTAGTGAAAGATGAGACTGGAATCAACGGCGAAATTTAAAAATGTAGCTGCGGTGTGCTTGTATAAGCTAGATATAAACAAATTTGAATGTTTTTCTCAGTAACTAATAACTTAATAACTAATGACAAAAGCAATAAATTTGTTTAACTCTAGCTCATAGCGGCACACTACACAGCTATATTTTAAAATTTTGCGGTTGATTCCTGTCCCATCTTTCATTATCCAGACTCTATAGTGGCGCCACCAAGTTAACGCCTTTTGACCAATTTGACGGACATTTTGGATATATAGAGATTGTTCTCCTTACCATTTATCCTATCGGTTTCTCCATGTTTATAATGTTATATTTTCAACCCGAAGTGACGCGCACAATCATGCTCATAGTTTTTCAGGTACTTCCATTGGCATTGTTCGGAGACGCAATTTCAATCTCGAAGTACGGATTTCACTAAACAAATTTTGAGATTCGGAGTAATACTAAACTACAAATAGTTGTCATATTTTAAACGATTAGAAATTTGAGACTGTCAAAATTACTTATTTCGCTTCTGGCAACATTATCGAATCGTAAAAACGAACGTCATCGGCTCATCCCTACATTTTCACTCTATGTGTCAAATATTTTTAGTCTGTGGCTCGCAGCGAAAAGTGGACGCCAATTATTGGGCTGTACATTATTGGGTTGAGCAATTTTGGGCCGAGCATTATCGGTACGGGGTGATAATTCGCGACCATCGAATTTGGAATCATGTACACGAATTATTGGGCTGTACATTACTGGGCTGAGCATTCTTGGGCCGCGCATTATCGAGCTGGACATGTTCGGTACAGGGCAATAATTGAAAGCCACTTTTGCACGGGGCGAGAATGCTCGGCCCAATAATCCGTGACCATTTTTTTGGACTCGAATTATTGGGCCGTACATTCCATGGCTGTACATTAACCGGACTCAACTATTTGACATTTGATTTGACTAACTTTTTTTTTTGTCCTTTCGGACAGGCGAAAACTATAGACCTAGGCCATACTGCCACATCTTCTAGTGAAATCTAGTGATTATTATTAAGTGGCAAATCCCATTGAAACTTGAAGTTGCTTGACAGGAGCCAATAATGTACAGCCATGAGTACTGTGGGGCTACTCCGAAATTCGAAATACGTAGTTCGTATGGCGTCATCCCGCTCACTCAAATACAGTTCAAAATGAGAGCGAGAGGGATGGCACGTTACGAAATTTGAATTTTGAGATTTAGAGTAATCCCTCTGTTCTGTGGCCATGATAATGCCCGGCCCTGGAATGTACCGCCCAATAATCCGCGTCCATATGGCTTCCATTATTGGGACTGTACATTCCATGGTCGGGCTTTGTCAGGCCGTACCGAGCATGTACGGGGGGTGATAATTTGAAGCTATGCCACGCTATGCTTTTAGATGGGGTGCTGAGGGGATACTCCAAAATCCGATAAACGAAGTTCGTATGGTGCCATCCCGCTCATTCAAATACAGTATAACAAGAAAGCGCTTTACGATTTTCAATTTTTGAGTTTCGGAGTAACCCCTCTGGTTATGTGTGGCACAGCCAAATAATCCGCGTCCAGTAATTTAAGTACTATGGCTTCAAATTATTGTCCTGTACTGTACATTCACTGTTTAGAGTGATAAAGCTCGACCCAATAATGTACAGCCCAATAATCGGAAGCTAAAAGCCAGAAAAACGTTCTTTTTACAAGCTTTTAGTCTTCGGTTTGTTTTTGATCGGCTCATCTATAACTATAAGGATTGCAATTTTTAAAATAATGTCCATTCTATTCGGTTATTAAAATATTATAGGAATGTATCGGAAGGGTAGCGGAATGTTGTGTCATATCTTTTATTATAGCAAGACTTAACTAAAGTGTCAATGTCACCACACCTACTCTGAACTTGTACTGTACTGTCATTTGTCATGTCATTCATTGTCATATTTTAGCGCTATTTTGCATTACTACCGGTGATTTCGTGATTTGCATACTATCGATTTAATTTAAAATATTACTATGAGGAATACCTCGTAACGAACAGTTTAAATCTAGCGATTAAATTTCATTTAAAAACTAAGGGCTCTAAAACTACTAAGACGACAAATATACATATCTTACTAATTATAATTTCATTTTCGTGTTTTTATCTGTATTCTGATAATGTCCTCTGTAAAACTGAACCTAATCGCTGCTGCTTGTGAAAATATGGGTATTGGTGCAAACGGAACCCTACCTTGGAGACTGAAGTACGTTAAAACAAATAAATATGTACTTAATACCAAGTTGTAACAAAAGTGAGAAAAGAATGTGTTGTTACACTGTGATTAATTATAACTGTCCTCTCTTATGATTATACTATGTTTTCTATTCTATTATTTTATTTGTTCAAACTAGATATTTTTAATATGCATTTTTAACGGCAAGAAAAGTTTTTTTTTATGAAAAGTTACTTGAGAGGTCATGACTGAAAGAAGATATGTCTTTCCTTAAAATAAATAATTTATATAAATTTACTCCGAATATGTCCTTCTTCAAAATGTTCATCCCAAAATCTTTGCCAGATATATTAACAATTGTCACAAAATACTGGGAATCCTGTTTCTTATAAATATAGTGTTGCGAGTTAGAGTTAGGATTGAGTGTTTAAGGCTTGAGCCGTACAAACCTTTAAAGCTAAGGTTCAATGGATGTCAAGTCTTGCTACACACACACACTGATGTTGTAAGAAAAGAAGTCCCCACAGACTGAGCCTTAACACTTTTACTACCAACAAACACCTAGATGGATGCTCTATTCGTCAAATTTTCGCTACATATGCATTTTCCCGTTATAAGCTATGCATGTATAGTGTTGCCATCCACCCGGGTGTCATCGAATTTGTCCTAGCTTGGCTGCTGTCGGGGAAACGTCCGGGCAGGTTTTCAACATGTGTCTGGGTAAAACCAGGACACGTTGTATCAGGAAAAACTTTATTGAACTGAATAAAATCTATCATGTCTGAAAATGTGATTTACTCCAAATATTCAAGGTTTTAAAGTTTTTTCCGGGTTCGGCTATACTCAATACTTTATTGCACATAATGTACCCTGTTGATTGGGTGCAGCAATTGTAGGTAACTTAAATATTACAATTAAATATAAAAAAAACTTAATTTAAGACATATGTCATACAAAACTGAGCAATATTGATACAAAAATTAATAAATTACAATAATTGATATAATAGAAAATATTACAATAGATTATCATTCACATCAAATAAATATTCCTGTACTGTGTAATATGATTTTGTGATTAATAATTGTTTTAATTTATTTATAAATATGGAATCTTTTTTTTCGTCTTTTATATTATTAGGTAATTTGTTATATATTTTGATAGACATTACAAGAGGGCCGGATGAGTGTAGCTTGAGTCGTGATGATGGCAATAATAATTTAATCTTATAATGCAATGTTTTACATATTTCCCCTCTCTCTCTATAATTGGGATGTAGTGTTAAAGAATCTTGGTAGTGAGTTTTAAAGGCTTGCAAGTCAAGGACTGTAGCCTTTAAGACATGAATTTCACTGTAATCAACTAAATAAATATTAATATTGTATTGTTTTTCTACAGGAAGGAAATGGCATACTTCACAACAATGACCACAAAGGTCTCGGCACCGGAGTGTGTGAATGCGGTGATCATGGGCAGGATCACATGGGACTGTATACCGCTCAAATACAGGCCGTTGCCCAACAGAGTCAACATTGTGTTGACCCGACATGTTGAAGATCTGAAACCTAAGGTGAGCTTAATCTTTTCAATTTGTTTTAAGAGGATATACTAGTGGCCGTTCCTCCATACAAACGTAATCCCCCGTTTCCTCCCTGGATAATTGTCTTAGAGCTAATATTTTGTATAAATTTAATCTATACTTACCTGTGCCATGCCCCTATATTTTATTTTTCTTAATAATTCTAAGAATTAGAGGAGAAATTTAATGAATATGAAAGAAAAACAGAAAACATAGAAGCATAGCCGAAGCCCTCCGTTATAATATATGTGAAAGAAAAACTAAAATTAGTCCAGTTTTGGAAGAGGAAAGAGGGTAGACGAAACCCTGTTATTGCCAATTTTTTGTAGGTCAGATCGTTCGGAGCTGCAGTTGTCTCTTTTGCTCTATAATATGGGGGATTTGAGGCGATGCGATAGCAATAGTTTTTAAAAGTACCTAATTTCCAAAAGGCCCTTGGCTAGTATATCCTCTTAAGTATGATAATGATGATGTAAATATTTAAGTAGGATACGCAAGCATTTTTCTTCAATCTAACCTGTTGATAAGTGATGTTGTAGCCAGGGGCGTAGATACCGTCGTATAAGCCATATCAACGATACGGGGTCCTCTGGGCTACAGGGCCTTATAGGGCCGGAAAATCAACGCTTTTTTTGGGCCCCTTGACAAATTTCGATACAGGGCCCATCAAAGGCACACTAAGACTCTGAATGGTGGAACATGCTTACCTAGATAGTCTCTTAATTATCAACTTAAAGTAAAACTTCACTAAGTTTTATTGTTCGGATTATTAATATTATTCATTGCCAGGTTCCCGAAGGTGTAGTGGTAGTGCCAAGCCTGGATGAGGCCATTAAGTACGTTGATAGCAGACAAGACATCGACAGCACATGGGTCATAGGAGGCTCGTCTATATATCAGGTATGTTTGTTTTTTCCGTAGTTGGGTACAAGTATCCTATAACCCAGCGATACTCAAAGTTTGCTCCGCGGAGCCCTAGAGCACCGAGGAGCTTCTGTAGGGTAGGGTACTAAAGGTTGAGTAAAAAAAAATTGGTTGCAGAGGTTGCCTGCAATCTTTCTTGGTTTAAATCTTTCGGAATATTATTTTGCATCTTTAATTGAATTTACATAGTGCGGTAATTGGGTAGACCTAATAACTTGCCTGGTTACTGACCTTTCATACCCACTATCAGTTACTTAGTTTGGGTACACTTAGCAACAATATTATGTAAACGTTACACAGTGTCAGAGACATTAGTTTATCTATACTGATAAGTACAGTAAAACTAAATAAGTACTCATATGTTTTATATCATCTTAGTAAAGTAGTTAACCACTCCACAGTTCTGACTTCTTATCACGCATACGTCACATCTACATTACGATACGGCGTAATTTTTTGGGGTAATGCGACAGACAAAGATTTAGTATTTAAATGCAAAAAAAAATGTATTCGAGCCGTCTGTAGTCTAAAGCCCACAGAATCATGTAGAAGATCTCATTTCGCTAGACTAAGTGTATTGACATTTCCATCTCTTTACATATACGAGACAGCTTTATATGTAAAGAGCAATTTGAACCAGTTCGCAAAATTTAACAGTGTTCGTATGCAGAGTAGGATAAACCACGAACCGCATAAAACTGCTCTATTTGATAAAAGTATATTTGGAATGGCACCTGAAATATTCAATAAACTACCAACTACTATTAGAAATTTGCAGGATATTCAAATGTTTAAGCAATCGTTGTTTAAATTCTTAGTTAAAAAGGCGTACTATTCTACTCAAGAATTTTTAATAGATAATAATGTTAATGATAATAATAATGAATATTAATTAATTTCGAATTTTTTTTTTGTATTATGCATGCAACACTCTCTAATTTTGTATGCCTTTCGGCAAAACATAGTGTTACTAAGCAATTTATGAAACACCCACGTACCTACCTATGTTTTACAAAATAAATTATTCTTATTCTTCTTATTCTAAGTATAAAGGCTACCCGGCGATAGGAACGCTCTTAAGGAAGCTCAGAGTCACTCAGCGAACTATCGAAAGGGCTACGCTCGGGATCTCTCAGAGAGAATTCATTTATAAGTCGTATAATATTAAGTAAACCGAGTAAAAACCACAAAAATCACCATTTAGGAGCATAAAATTTAATTCCTAAAATGTTTAATCTAAAAATGTTGGATTTGCTTAAAGTTGACTTCTTAAAATGTTGAAATCCCAAAATGTTTAATTTTCCCGAATGTTTGATCTAAAAATGTTGAATTTGCATAGAGTTGAAATCCCAAAATGTTTAAACTAAAAATATTGAATTTGCATATAGTTGAATTACTAAAATGTTTATTATTTATTTATTGCTATATTTGCCCTGTGTCACATGTCTTGCTACGGTATTGTCAAAAGCCTGATTCTCTCTCAGAGATCGAATCAGAAATGAGGAGATTCGTAGACGAACCAAGGTCATCGACATAGCAAACAGGGTAAGCAAACTGAAGTGGCAATGGGCAGGGCACATCGTTCGAAGAACCGATGGCAGTTGGGGCAGAAAGGTTCTCGAGTGGAGACCACGTACCAGCAAGCGTGGGAAAGCCACCCGTGAGGTGGTCGGACGATCTGGTTAGGGTTGCGTGGACTCGTGGGTCGCTTCTAGCCGCCCCATGTGGAAATCTACTGAGGAGGCTGCCTGTGTCCAGCAGTGGACGTCCTATGGCTGAAATGATGATGACCCGGCGGTCTTTGAAAATAGACAATAGGGATGAGCCAATTTTTAGGGTTCCGTAGCCAAAATGGCAAAACGGAACCCTTATAGTTTCGTCGTGTCCGTCCGTCCGTCCGTATGTCACAGGCATTTTACTCAATAACTACAAGATGTACATTGATGAAATTTGGAGTATAGGTGTCTTGTGTAAGCCGCTACTTAGTTTGATAGTTAAATAATAAAATTAAAAATATCTTGCTATCTATCTATGTGTGGCACATATTTCGACGGATCTTTTAAAATAGTTTGATTTAGTGAATATTTTCGGAAATAATCGCTCCGAAAGTAGCATAAATTGTGCCCCCCCCCCCATATTTTCTAAACGGTATGTCTAAAAAATATAAAAAAAATACAAAGATAAAGCTTAATAATACTTTCAACGAAAATTGATTTCAACATGATATGATATACCGTTTTTGAGTTATTGCTGAAAAACGGCGCTTCTCAACAAAATGACGTAAGTGCCGACGAGATACGCTCTTTTGCTAGTGCACTTTTTCATATCGCATGTTTTTCATCTCTTGTGGGCATTTTTTGGTATGAACGGCTGCGGAACCGTCCATTGAGCATGGTCGACATGCTCTTGGCGGGCTTATTACAAGGTATGGTCGTTCAAAAACTATTTCGAGGAATAGGTTTAATGAACCGCTTGCAATTATCAGATTTAAAAAATATGATTCCTGGAATAAGTCATTCGTGTTTTTAATTTTGACTTTTATTTGTCCTTGCTAAACCCTAGTACAAACGTAGGTCAGTAGTGACGTCACTCGAAATATCTCCTAGGTTAGAAGACAATTAAACGCATTCACAGTGTGTACCGGATGACCCCACAATCACAATTGTAGTATTATATAGATTTAATATAAGACATGAAATGTCTAAATAACTTATAAGCTAATAAAAATATAAATTGTTCGATAACTTCATTTCATACCTTTCCATCTAACCCCGATGGAAAGCTATGAAATCATTACTTTGACTAAACAGTCAAAGGAATAAAACTCTTATCTAATCAAATATCAATTGTATAAAGCCCATAAGGCAACAAATTGCATAGAAAACTGATGTATGTAAACTTTCCATACGAACTACGCAACATTTCACAACTATTCCCTAACGTCGCATAAAGACTCATAACTTTCCATGGAAATCTAAAATGTTGCATAACAATTGATAAATTAATAATAAAATTACCCCCTCCCTAACCAATATACGGCTCGAGTATAAAAGCCAAAGCTAATTCAATTGACAATAACCCCACTATGTGTGACATACGAATGAACACATAAATATAGAAATAGTCCACGTACTATTAGCTTCAGTCAGATAGATATCATAGTTAAAATAGGAAGCCTGAGTATTGGTTTAGGAACGGGATTTCGATATAAACTGTGACTTCTTATTCCCCACTTCACCTACACTGCTCTTAAAGCTATCGAAAGGGGTTCAGACTGCTTTTACAGTCCTCAGTCTGCACACAGTGCGCATAAAATTAGTACCTATCTTAGAATTATTTTAATGAAAACGTATATTAGCAACAAGGGCATTTTTTAAGGTTCATCCCAGTAGGCATGACGACAGGGTACGAAAATCAAAATTCTAATTAGTCCGTAGTGCAGATAATAAAAAAATATTGGACACGTATTTTTTGTTTTTTCAAATTGATAAATAAATACTGAGATAAATCGCATCAGAGTTTAGGAGTGAGGGCTCGTGACGTTACTACTAGCTGGCTATAATCTGTACCATACGGTGACGTCACGCGATATTTGGACTCAATGTATTATCAGTTAGTTTTAGATTACGTAAAAAAAGGAAAAATACGTGTCCAATATTATTTTATTATCTACAATACGGACTAAGTAATTATTAAAATTTAGTTCTCATTCTTATTGGCTGATTACGACGATTTCCGACGATAGGCGATTGTCCATCCTTCCACCTTAGATTTTTTTGTAATATAATTTTTTCCACATAGAAACAATCTCCATCTTTCAAACATTATTTCTTATTATACACTCACTCGTTCTAAAATGCATTATCTCCCCTTTTTTCTTCTTAATCTGCATCATCCAGTTACAGAAATAGCTTCCTGTTGTGTGCAAGTCGTAGTGTGAATAACGTGACGAAAGAACTAGATATATATATAATTAACTGTAAGATCCCTTCCGTGAGGCTAAGTTTGACAGCGAACTGTTGTTTTATTTAAATGTGATGACCTTACCTATGTTTACGCGCGTCGAAGTTTCCGGTAAGCAGATTCGATCGAGATAAGAACCCGCGTGTCATCGGTCCGACATACTATGAACGGCTACCCGCTGATCTTCGTGATGAAACATCTGATCTCGTATTCAAGCGTCGATTGAGAAACCTTTTATTGGATACCCCACTGTATTCCGTTAATGATTTTTTGACATAACTGTGTAATTTTAATTATTTTGTTTATTAATAAGTAAATGACGATCCTTTCGGGTGATAGATAGATCTTAGACTGTTTTTATAATTTACAATTTATAATGTTGATATTATTTTAAATCGTTTTATTAATTTATTTCTTTTGCGTTTGACATTGAACCGGTTATTTTAATTTTATTGTTTTAGTTGACGATCATGTTCCAAATACTTATTAGCAAATTATACCGTTATTTTAACATGAAATAAATGAGCATGAGTAGGAGTATGTGATACTTTATTATTGTACACAGGACATTTACTGTTAATTCAATGTATTGAACCATTGTAATTCGACATAATCCAAGTGTCTTCGTACTAGTTTAATAATGTCTTGTTTACACAAGCTGTGGTGTCGAGTGTAGCACTTAGTTTAAGTTTAGTTAAACTGCTTCTGCCCGTGGAGCCTGTAATTGGTTTTCTTTTGCTATCTTAATTCTATTTAAGATATGTAAAGCTGTTGGTTCTCCAATTAAATATAAGTATTTTCAGGCTGCAATGGCTCACCCGAACTGTGGCAAGATATACCTCACTGAGATCCAGAAGTCCTTCGACTGTGACACATTCTTCCCGGACATTGACAAGCAGCAGTTCCATCAGGTGAACGAGGAGGAAATCCCCGGGGAGAAGCAGGTTGAAGGAGACATTAGTTATTTCTTCAGGGTTTATAAGAAGTTATAATTATAACTCATATTGCGTGTAACTATTTCGCCTTGAATGTATGCTCTAATGTAATGTTAATAGGGTCTCCTTCGGAATATCTAATGTTTTTTGTCCTATCGCATTTATTCTAGAAACCGTAAATTCTACACGATTTAAAAAAAACATCGTATAGATTAGGTTAGGTTTGTTTTATAACAATCCTGAAAAGTTTAGAAAAAAAGAAAATAAATTTATCCAGTAGCATAGCATAAGCAAGTAAAAAAATAAAAATAAACAAATTACATACAAAAAAATCTAAAACTATGCCTCGAAATGGTCCCACCTCAGCATAATGCCGGCGCTGATCTTCCGGTGAGACCATAGGTGGCGCCACGGAGAGCTGCATGCACGAACATTATATGTCATTATCCTGAACGCAGCCGACAGCGACTATCGACCGACAAAGCAGTCCTGTCAACTGTCAGTGTCAGGTGCACAGTTTTACAGTTTCATTTAAAAATACATTAGGACAAACGATGTTAGGAAGTGTAATATGGATCCAATGTTAATTATTTAAGCGCCAAGCACTTAAGTAAGCGCCACAGCAATAATAGTTATTTGTTATGCAAAACTGAAGGCCTAAGCTTCGATGGCTCAATCTAATAAATAAGGACCTGAATGAACATCTGTGGGTTAAGGTGCGTCCACATTTGTATCATTTGCCCGATCAGATCTTCGTTCCGTGGCATGATCGCGTGTCACGATCACGCGTTTGGACGTTGCGCCGATCCGATCGCTCGAAATCCGTGTTGCTACGCGTATCACACACTTATATCGAGAGTGCGGCATGATCGCCGCGCCGGCAGTGAGCGTCCAAGCAGCGCGATACGCAGTCATGCCGCGGCACGGTGATCTGATACGGGCAAATGATACAAATGTGGACGCACCTTTAAATGAGGACGAAATCCGAAATAGAGCGAAGTGGAAGCATAAATGCAGGAAAGCGGACCCTGTGTCCGGCCGGGACAAACGCTAGGAGGATGATGTTATGCAAAGCTGTAAGGCACTTGTCCCATCGCCGGCGATAAGTGATGAGCTATCGGCGATTTTCTCGCCCAAGAAACGAACAAAAGATAATAGCTCCCGTGTGAATAAAAGAGAGAGATAGATCGCCGGCAGTGTGAACACCCAGCGATGAACTATAAATATATCTCTCTTTTATTTACACGGGAGCGATTATCTTTTGTTTGTTTCTTGGGCAAGAAAATTGCCGATAGCTCATCGCTTACCCGCCGGCGGTGGGGCAAGTGCCTAAAGTTATTTGGCGCGAAGTGCTTGAATTGAAAGCAGAGTAAGCGAAGGAATCTAAAATTAATACAGATTTCTGAGCGTAACGAGGCCTTCAAGGCACGAGCAGTCAAATAATTTTGCAGCCATGTTAAACACAACTTTTCACCTCACTACAGCGAGGAAAATGTGAGATATGATAAAAAACCATGAAATATAATAAAACTAGTGAAAATGAACCTTCGAAACAAATGAACAAATAAAAAAATATAAAAGATAGAATTTCGAATTACTTTCTATCTCTACGCAGATTTGGCGCTGTAAAGGGAAGTTTACTGAGCTACTTAGGTGAAAAATAAAATGTAAGTGTCGAGGCTGGCATCCGTGGCATGAATTTTGGTTAACGAGATTTGCTGGCTTTGGCGCTGTGATTTGCCGGTAAAACGTTAAATCTACGCGTGTTGCAATGCTAACAGCCATTCAAATAATATAAATAATAAATAAATATCAGGAACAATCTTACACAAATCGACCTAGTCCCAAACTAAACAAAGCTTGTACTATGGGTACTAGGTGACGATATACATAATATATAGATAAATTATAACACTTAAATACATAGAAAACATCCAAGACCCAGAAACAAACATTCGTGCTCATCACACAAACACTTGCCCTGGCCGGGATCCGAACCCGGGACCGCCAGCTTCGTAGGCCGTTGTACAACCCACTGAGCCAAACGTGTCGTCAAATACACTTCTCTTACACTTGCATCTTTTGCTCCGAGATATTTTTTAGCTAATCACTTCCAACATCAAGGGAAATACGAGTAAGATTGATTTAATATTTTCTTCTGTTTCCACGATTATTACTCATTTCAATAAAACAATTTAACAGATGATATCGCGTTTATTATCTCACGTGAGTTCCCGACGTTTCGGAAGCATTTCAGCTTTCCATGGTCACGGGTTGACCCAACCGCGATATATTCCGTTAAATTGTGTTATTTAAAAGGTAGATTTATCTAATTTTAGCAGGAATGCAAAAAAGTGTGAATGTGTCTAGCTTCGACGTGTTTTTTTTTTACCGTTGGCTCTACTTTTTAGCACTCGGTCTAATTGTTAACAGAACTCTATTAATTACTAAGCTTCCGATGTTTGTTTGTCGTCTTGAACTGTAGAAACACTTGTAATTTTCACGGAAAGTGTATTATTGTGGCTACGCGATTGTTATAAAAATAACAAATAATAATGATCTATCATCACGTACAGGACTATTGTAGCCAATAAGCCTGATATCGTGCTGGTAGATAGATCTTGGCGCCGGGCAATACTCATCGACATCACCATTCCACATGACGAGAACTTCGTCAAGGCTTACACAAACGCAAACTCAGCAAGTACCTTGACTTGGCTCACGAGGTGACCGCCATGTGGGATGTTGATTTGACGATTATTGTCCCGATAGTCGTTTCGGTAAACGGTCTTATAGCGAAGTCTCGACCAACACCTCAAGAGACTCCTTAGATAGTTGGATCAAGGGTCTGATGCAGAAGGCAGTAATCCTGGACACGGCCCGTATCGTCAGGAGGTTCCTCTCTGTGCAGCCCTAACCACCGGTAGCTTGAGCCCTGCCCCGCTGCCGGCGGCACCCTAGGTTAGGATTTATATGATGTGTTTGTATATTTTGTATTTTAATTTTTATACTAATATTATAAAAACATACCTAAGATATAAAATAAATGAAGCGAAACAAAAAATAAAAATGTAAAAGTATTTTTTTATCAACGCCCATATAGTAAATCCTCTTTAATGTGTTAAAAAGTCATAGGTAACGACCAGCTTTCAATACTAAATGTTCACATTTTCTTAGCTACACGATATAATTATGTAGTTATGAAACGCCACGTCAACTTTAAAGTTCAGAATCGGGCCGAGGGCGGGCGCCAGGTTATCTCATTGGTTCAACATGAAACACATGAAAGAGGATTTAATATTGCGATGTAGATAAAGTATATGCAACTGTACATAATTAGGCCAAAAAAATCGAGTGTGATCTTTTTATGAAACGAGCCGAAGGTGAGTTACCACACCGACTCGCACTTGGCCGGCTTTTTTGTTCTAAGAGAAATAAATGTTTGGAAAATTGGTCGTTATATGCCATGTATTTCATTGCTCGATTATGATCTGTTAATTTATACATAGTTTAGTATTCCATATGTTTTACCACAAAGTTGTCAGTAGGCTAAGCTTATTTTGTATGGTTATATTAGCAATAAAAGCTATTTTTGCACCGCCAGAATTTGTTTTCTTCTTGACCAACTCCAAAAAAGGATAGTTCTCAATTTGTTTCTTTTTTGTGTATTATATTGTGGACTATTGTAGCCAATAAGCCTGATATCGTGCTGGTAGATCGAGCTAAGTGCCGGGCAATGGTCGTTGACAGTCAACATCACCATCCCACATGGCGAGATCCTCGTGAAGGCCAAGAAGGACAAACTTAATTAAAGTACCTTGACTTGGCTCACGAGGTGACCGCCATGTGGGATGTTGATTTGAGGATCATTGTCCCGATAGTAGTTTCGGTAAACGGTCTTATAGTGAAGTCTCGACCAACATCTCAAGACTCTCGCTAGATGGCAGGTCAGATACATGCGGCAGTAATCATGAACACTGCGCGCAACGTCAGGAGGTTCTTCTCTGTGCAGCCAAATAAAGAGAATAATAAATCGTAACATTGAAATACCGTGTCACGCTTGCAAACTTGAATAATTTTAAATAATAATTCGTATCCAGAAAGGTTTTTTGTATGGAGATTAACCCTTTCGGTGCGCAAAGCCACCGCGCTGAGCGGCTCGCAACGGTGCAGTACAAACGAAAACATGCTAAATAGCGATGCACATATGTGGCGTCATAGCGCACAGAAGGTGCCACACGCCTAAGGGATGAGTTTATGCTTCATTTTGCGCGAACCAAGCACCTTATTTTATTAGGTGTATTATTTATGAAGTGATTTTATTTAAAAAGATAGACTCCTTTGAAATTCTATAATAAGGTTTGGGAGATTAATAAAAGAAACAAATTATAGAATTGTTTTTTTAATGTCACATTTCAATTAAATGGCTACACAGTGTAATCAAAAAATTACAATATAATATTAAATACATTCAGGTCAGAAATTAACAAAGAAATATAATTTGAAAAAAAAAAAATACATATAAACAAATCAAAAATATATTAGGAAGTATCTACTACTTTGTTCGTCCTTACTTGTCCTAAATAGTAAACAAATTCTAACCTAAAATCACACCTTTTTTGTCTTAAACTCCCATTTTCTTGTAAATAAAGTAACAGGAATTAATATTATTAATGCCAATTTCATACATTAAATTAATTTTCTTGTGAGTAAACAGCTGGTATTGGCATTTAATGCATATTTTTAGGTTAGAATGCTGTTTACTATTTAGGACAAGTAAGGATTAATATATTATAAATGTATGTATATCTCTATTAATGGTATAAAAATCAACAAGTATGTATAAAAATAACAAATGCAATTAAAAAAAACAGTAATAGTAACCGACAACACGTAACATGGAAATTTTGCATACATACTGTACGGATCACGCATATCCTTTTCTAACTTACTTAGTGTGAACAGTACAGCATGCGTGTAGCCGCTATTTAATTTGGCAAATTCTGATGGTATTCATAAAAACACTGGCCCATGCAAAGTCCTTACTGTTTAGGACATTTACCGCAAGTAGTTTTCCAAGTAAAATGTATATAACATATTTAGAATACATAACAATTAAGAACAAACAAAATAAACTTACCGGTAATTGGCAAGTAGTCCATTGCACAAGCCGAGTCATTCATAATATACCGAGCTGTCGAATCCGGTAAGCGAGCAAGGTTAATCGTTGTGGGCAGAGATCCGCGAATCCAGAATAAAAGCCAAGTCGCTGGAATCGTACCAAATCACAACACAGAAATGTGGGAGACAGTAACGAGGTCAAACCAAGACTGTGCAAATTTCAATAATCTTATTTAAGTCATCCCTACTTATTCCATGCAATATGCAAGGTTTTAAAAACATTTAATCCTAGCGACGGATGTTATCAACACGCTTTGATAGGCCGCCTTTATCACCAACCGCCGACAGTCATCAGCGCCCTTTGTATGCCGCCACTATTTTCACCGCATTTCGGTCATAGCCTAAAACAATGGAATGACCACAAGTTTTCGGCAAACTCGCAGCTGCACCACGCAGGTAGTAAATGAGTCTAATTTCTAGCTACCGTTAATGCGGTAACAGTAACGTTATAAAAATCTTTTAATACTATACCAAAATAACTCCTTACCGGTTTAAATTAACCCAAATCACATCTCATAACCTGACAAATGAAAAATCCCAAATATTGGAACATTGGGAATAATTACATATAACCTTAGAAGTAACAAGTACCGAAGACATTTGCTTGGCTTATTTAATTATGGCATAGACTCATCCTTGTCAAACTGTATGAGGGAGATTCATAAAAATCATTTTTAAATTTCAAACATAAAGCACCTTTTCTTTTGCTTATGCTAGTACTTACTACATTTTTGACATGGATCGATTTACAGAACGCACCTGTTGTGCGCGATGACACTCCTTCGGCGTAAGAGGATTTTAGAACATAAGATATTTATGTATTTATGTAAGTTATATTTTCGCAAAAAGGACTATGTTATTATTATACCATAATCATTTAATCTTTTTTTTTATTATGAAAGCTCCTTCAAGATATTACAAAGTAAAAGTTTAGACTAATGTAATACAGTAAAAGAATACAATATATTTTTGTCAATAATGTCAACAGGTAAAATAAGTCTTCAGTAATTTAAAAATAATTATGAAAGAATGTATACTATTGAAGAAAAACACAATGTCATGACGCCACTATAGTGCCATGCGCACTATAGGTTCGTAACGTCATGACGCCTGTGTGGCGTCATTGCGCACTGAAAGGGTTAACAGTACTATTGTTTTAACCCCTATGCTATGTCAATAATTTGCCAGTCAAATTGTTTCTTAATGAAATTTTAACAGACTTAAAGCTCTGTACGGATCCATGCCTAAGCATACGAGGGGTTAATGGTTCTTATTTATTTATTTAAACTTTATTACACAACCGAAAAATTTACAAATGCCAAAAGGCATTATCTAATATTCAACCATTGGGTTAAACAGAAACAGTTATATAGGCCTGTAAACTCAGAAAATTTAAGAGAAATAGAATGGTTTTGACCAAGTTGTAGAAGTAAATAAATAAAACGCACAATCATTAAGATTATCTTTAATCGTTTATCAATTAATAATACATTTAAAATTACCATTAAACTACATGCAGCGCGTTCGCGATTCACTTTTTAACAAAGAACAAGGATCGAATAATACTTTTAGTGAAAAATACTGAAACTAGAACGTCGCTGTAAAATTATACACTAAGCTAACCTTTTCAGCGTAACCATGTATGGTGAAGTAAAATTCAAACACCATTTTTTCAGGTAAGTCAAATACACGGGTATGCTAGAATCGGCGAGAAATGATCGTAATACTAAATACGAATATTAAACATAAACCGCTTAAAGATCTAAGTACTTTATATATTATATTAACCACTAAATAGCAAAAGTTATTTTTGGAAAAGTAATTTTTGCTAGTCCGCAGCTAAAGAAAAAAATGTGATTTATATTGATATAAAGAAAGAAAATATTTTCGAACTGCTAGTGTTTAGGTGTTACAACAGTGTACAAAATCCCGTGAAGAGTTCGAAATATTTTTACAAACATATTTTTTTTATTTTTATTCTTTTTTGTTTTTTTTTGTTTTTTTTTTCTTTCGCACTATCCCGGATCGGGTGAATATCGATATACACGACGACATACATAATCGTTATTACAATAATAATGAATAAAGAAATTATTCAAATTTCTACTTCTTCAGTTTTGAATCGTAAGTGTTAAAGATTTTTAAACATTTAGCGTATATCCAAAGCTGAATATGTAGAAATCAAATACAATTTTACTCGATTGTTAATACTGCCAAATTACGTTTTAAAATAATACAAAAAGTCAAAATAGGACACACACTATCACAAATAATATATATCTATTATCACTAATGTTAGTGTATGTACCTTCTAATACTTTTAAAGAAAAATGTTTATATCAATAATCGAGTAACACCGCGAATACACTTAATATCTAGATACTAATATAAGACTTGTTGGCGCTCTCTAAGCAAGCTGTGTCAAGAGTGTTGAAATGTGCCAATGGAAAACTACCTTCAAAAAAACTGCAGTCTTTACTACCCACCGAAATGATACAAGCCACTGAAATGATCGCTAAAGGTATACTTCCGCGTTAATTTTAAAGGTGTTTCTATTATAGCTGTTGGTGATTTTAAGAAGGTAGCAACACAAATTGTAAGGCCGACTATGATTCTAATAAATGTCACTCTACCTTTTAACTTTGTTACTGTGTACATTCGAGTATACTTTGCAAGAGCAATGCGTTCATAAACATCTGATATTGAGCAAGATTTTAATACAGTTTTTGATAGATATTACATTTCAACATTATTACAATGAAGTCTGCAGCTCAATCGGCTGTATCTTTTGCGTTATATAACATAAAGAGATGGGTATTTATGGCGTAGCATTGTCGGTCGCGCCGGTTATCTTAGCCCGCGTAGATGTTTAAATAAAGCATTGACTCAGATTTATAAAGGTATGATTCCGTGGTCAGCAACCGGTCGTTAGAATCCGAATGGCATATGTTATAAGTGCAATGTTGTCGTTATGTAGCGTGCAGTCGATTTCGGAAGCGCACTTTTAGCTCATATACTAACATTATAAGCTGTTGTTGGTTAGTCGATACAGTGAAATAGGCACAAGTCACTGTAGCCAAAATCTAGTTATTTATAGTGCAGTCAATTTGAGCAGAATCGTAATGGTTCACTTTTGGCTCATTTATGATGCTAGTCTAAAATGATGGATGTGGAGCGATCGACTGTGAAATTTTTCGTCTATCTAGGACGCTCGACCGTACACCGAATTAATACACAGAAACGACGTACTACGACCTACCCACCGAAATCACGCACGCACCCACCGAAATGACTTTTGCTGACAGCGGAGTCGTATCCTGTTACTGCATGTTGTAGTGTAGGAAGATGTAGTCGGGGTTGGCGAGCTCGGGCGGCAGCAGCGGCGCGGAGGGCGGCAGCGGCGCGAAGCCCATGAACATGAACGTGCGCAGGAGTGTGGCGCGGTCGCCGCGGGACTTCAGCACGCAGATGATGCAGCTGGAAAAGAGACATATACTTATCAGACTTGCGTGTTTAAATATTTTCCGCCTTCAGAGTTCTAGTGACCTAATAAAAAAAATAGAAATTTTACTTTATCATGAAAATACATTTTCAAAAATATTAGGATTTCAATTTTTTTTCCGAGCGCGTCGTTATCAAGCCGAGCTTTATTTTGAAGACGTATCGCTCAGTGGGTTGCACAACGGCTTACGAAGCTGGCGAGCCGGGGTTCGAATCCCGGGCAGGGCAAGTGCTTGTGTGATGAGCACGAATGTTTGTTCTTGGGTCTTGGATATTGTCTATGTATTTAAGTATTATAATTTATCTATATGTTAAGTATATCGTCGCCTAGTCGCCTACAAACTTTGCTTAGTTTGGGACCATTTGTGTAAGATTGTCTCTTGATTGTGTTGATTTATACTTTGTCTCATCTTCTTGTGCCCCACTTACTCATTAGTTGTTTACTTTGCGCCATCTCTTACAAGACAAGACCACCTGTTGTTTACCATTTCTCATAACGTTTTAGATTTAAGTGTCTGATGTTATTTTCTTTTGGTGTGCAATAAAGAGTGTTATATTGTATTATCCCTGATATTTATTAGGGTTCCGTACCAGAAAGGTACAAAAGAAACCGAATATTAAAGCGCCATATCTCAAAAACTACTTATGCTATTTGAAATTTGGAATATTTATAAACATGGTCAGCCCAAAGGTATTGCAGAGGAAATATTTAAAAAAAAATTTTTCTTAAAAAACGACGAATATGAGGGTTTGGGGGGGGGTTAAAAATCTAGCTAATGTGTCAAATGGGGTATCATATGAAAGGGCTTAACCTGCACATTTACAAACAATTTTTTTATTGTGATTGGTTTTGTGTTTTATTAAGGAAAATGTGAAAAAAACACCATTGCCCCTCCCTTTATTTCCAGTTTACCAATCGAAAATTTTGAAATTTTCACAATTTGTATGAACAAATATGACACGAAAATTATAGCCATGTCTCTAAGTAGCTATTTTTTTTTTTAATTTGCAAAAAACCTATTTGAACAACTCGGTTGCGTTAAGTTTGCACCTGATTTGTATGCAATACTATAGATATCAGGTGCAAACTTAACTCAACCGGTACCGGGTAATAAAGTTAGGGTAAGTAAAAATGTGTACGGAACCCTCGGTGCGCGAGTCCGACTCGCACTTGGCCGGTTTTATTTATTTACTTGGCGGCGTCCCGTCAACCCGATGGCTTCGTTTGGCGGCGTTCCTCCGCAGTCCCCCCCCCCCACTCTAAGCGGCCGCGATGGCATTCCCGTTTGTGGGTTTGCGCTCCCCCCACTAAATCCGATTACTGGTCAGGTCTCGCCAGACCTATCCAGTACAAAATCAGGTTCTAAGAAAAAAGCGGCGTTCCTGTGTCGGTCCCGTAACGCCGAGCGTCGCGACTCAGTCTGGGAACTTTTGGGGAATTCCATAAGCAGTGTGGAAAATACATACTTGGCGATTTGCAGCCGATCTTCAGCGAAGTCCAGCAGTAGCATGAAGCTCTCCTTGCTGCCCGCTTGGAGTACGCCCGGGACACGCAGGAACATGGTGTTGCCTTGCACCACCTGGAAATGATAAGAACGTTTCTTTAGTCCCATTTTATATTGATTAATTAGCATTCCACCAGAACGTCTACTTTGTCAGGTACGCGACGGCTATGACAGCTACATTAAAAACACATAAAAAAAGTCCAAGAATTCACTACCAATACGAAAGCCAAGTTATAAAATATTAACATACCAAACCCGACATTACCCGACATTCTGGGGGAAGGCACCAGTAGATAATGCTTTATCAAGTTCGCCTTTTGAAGGTAGGAATATGGAATTAGAAAGGATTTTTAACTCGTCATTTCTATAATCAGAGCTTCGACATATTCTCGCAAAATAATGACAACTCGGAAAAAGAACAAGATATAATAGTATCACAACAGCAGAACGGGGCTTAATCGCGTATAAATATGATTTATATTTAATTACCTTTCGTTGGTAATTCTTCGACCTTTCGGACGTAGCGTTACGTCCATGGTATCGAAGGAATGTTTCCTTAGAGACCATGGACGCGATTAAGCCCCGTTTTGTTGTGTTGTGATAATGAGTGAAGATCGTGTACTAAGGTGGCTAACAAGCGTGGGTTGCCTGATTTTAAGCAGTTACCTAAGTCTATGAACGCTGGCAACACCAGGAGCATTACGTGCGTGTTGCCGACCCTTTAAAAACCTATTAATTCCCCTCTTGAAAAACTCGATCTCAGCGGCCGTCCCACGCTGCGCTTTCCTATGCATGGTAGGCACTCCAGGACTTTACTGACTTAACGGCCATCCGGTCTTCGGGCTACATGGCCCGCCCATTGCCACTTCAACCATCATGCCCGTCTAGAAACAGCCTATTCACTCTTGTCTTGAACACGCCCAAATTATAATGGTCGGGGAACACACTCGCAGGCAACGAGTTCCACTCCTTTGCGGTACTCATTATGAAAGTGGCACCGAAGCGCTTTTTGCGGATACACGGAATTTCGACCACATGTGGATGGCACGAACGCAAGCGTCGTGTGTTCCGATGGTGGAAAGGGGCTGGTAGAATTAAATCATATAATTCCTCCGCACATTTTCCGAAATGTAACCTGTAAAAGACCGAGAGACGACCCTATGTCGATGCTCAAAGCTCTGCAGCTGAGCTTGCTAATTCTCCGAAATAGAGGGATATAAATGCGTGTGCCTCTATTAGTTGACCAAAGTACAGTAGCACCACGAATATAAGTTACATCAGCAAACTTCGGCCACGCCGACGAGTGCTAACAAGTACCGGATGAAACCGAACGTGTGACCATTTCAATTAAGACCTTGTTGCACTATACGTACGGTACATATGCAATGACAGGTGAACTCGTGCTCTCGCTCATAGCGACTGACGCGGCGCCAGACAAAATGGAGGGCGCCGGCGTCGCGCTCAAAATTTGGCCAATGGGCGTTGAAGATTTTACCCGCGCGAACGCGCTACCTTATAATTGGTTAATCTGTTACCAAAAAATGCTTTCTGCGCAGGTACATCTTTGTAACTTATATTTGTGGTACTACTGTAAAGAACCTTTTTTTTTGCTTCACAAATCGGCGAGACTATTCTAAGCTATCTTTTAAAACCAAGTATCACTATGACAGATACAACAAATAAGATCGATATAAAGTTACCAAAGCGGAAAAAAACTTTTCGATTTTTGAAAACCCTCAGACTAAAAACGGAATAATACTCACAGCTTCCCAACGCGTGACGGTGTTCTCGGTGAGGAAGATTTTAAAGTCGATCTTCACGGGCTGCCGGTCCTTGCGCTCCAGGATCTTGCTAACCACCTGCAAATTATAATAAACATTTTTATAAAATCATTTTACACCAGTATCGTCTGAGAGAGTCGAGACGTCTGTGAAGGATCTATATCGGAATCCCTAACGTCATTTGTCCTAATGTACCGTTTGTCCTAATGTATCATTTGCCATAACGCATCTTTTTTCAGAAACCGTAAACTTTTCAGGATTGTTATAAAACAAACCTAACCTAACCTAATCTATACGATCTTTTAAAAAATCCTGAAAAAATTACGGTTTCTGAAAAAAATGCGTTATGGCAAATGATACATTAGGACAAATGACGTTAGGGATTCCGAATGAGACCCGTCTGTGTGATATTACTGAGGGTTTCGTGAGAAACGTGACCCTGTGCCATATAATGTTAGTATGGCAGGGGGGTTATTTTCTCTGAAGCTGACTGTACAGTCAGAACAATTCGGGTGTTCCTTAGTCAACAGCAAAAGAAGATGATCATTTTAGGACTATGTCGCACTGACGTAACCATATTGACGGGATGTGAAAATCAAAAATCTAATTACTCCGTCAGTTAGTTAACAAAAAATATTGGACACATATTTTTTATTATTCAAAATAATAAAAAAAAATCTCAGATAAATAGGATGTATATATATGTATGTACGTCCAAGAGTGGGGGCTCGTGATGTCACTTCTAAATATAATTTGTACCTAGGAGTGACTATTTGTACGGTATTATCTCTCTCTGCCTTGGTAAACACTAAGACCTGGAACACCTGGATCAGCTCTGCTGACACTAGACGCTTGTCGCGGGCTATAGCGTTGAATATAAGCTCTCACTACCCTATAAACAAGACAAAGATCTGGAACACCTGGATCAGCTCTGCTCGTGCTGACCGTTTGTTGCGGGCTATGGCTTTGAATAGGGGCTTTCGCTGCCCTATATCACCAAGACCTGGAACATCTAAATGAGCTCTGGTGGTGCTGGTCGCTAATTGAGGCTTATGGCTATCAGTAGCAGTTCTGGCTGCTCTATAGCCGCAAGACCTGGAACAGCTCTGCTTGTACTAACCGCTTGCTGATGCTGCGTCTGCAGCGCGGGGTGCGGCTCGGAGTAGAGGCTCTCGGCGCTGCTGCTCAGTGAAGACGCGCTGCCCCATAGTAGCGCGCTCAACAAGTCTCCTGGAAGAGTACATTATGCCTTTAATCATCTTCTCTTCAGAACTTTTCCACGCAGAGGTTCTAGTTTCCTAAATAAATAATTATATTTTTGTCGGGAAATATAAATGAATAGGGTCAGTTCCATTGCGATTTATTTGCGAATATGGAAATAATACCTAATAAGGAAATAAAAGAGTGCTACTGCAGCCAATAGGCTATTTGATTTTGTTTTAATGGTATGTTATAAAACGACGTCTTACTAATAGAGATATTGGTGAAAAAACTACTCCAATATCATAATAACTCCCCGAGATACAACGACGTTAAAAGCACATTTTTGGACTTTCCCAAAAAACGCTTCATACTAAAGCCTACAAGCATGTGACGTCACACGCTTGTGTCTTTTATAGGGAAAATAAGAACTTTGTTCAGCAGCTATGTTAAAAGTTGCGTTTATCGAAACAGTTTTTAAACAAAAATTATAATACATTTTATGGGTTATTGAATGGTATTATTAGTTATTAATATTTTCATAACTTAAAAATGGACTTTCCCTCCCAACTTTAAAGACTCATAAAACAAGCTACACGTAAGGTACCGAATTAAAAATTTTAACGTAGTTTTTTATTTTGCTTATTTTATTAGGATTTTATTTAATTTTTTTTCTATTGTCAAATACCTTATTGGAGCACGATTTTTGTGGGATGCAGACAGTTTGGCGTATGTAACTGTTATGTATATAGATCTATATTATTATAAAATAAAACAAATCTTAATAGCGCGATCTACGAATGCTATAGTAAGGACATTGATAACAGCGCCATCTCTTGGTCGGTATATATCTGTGGCATCAACACGTCAAAACGACTGAACAAATGTTAGCCAATTTAGGTAGAATGGTTTTAGGATACTTTGTACCTTTGGACGATGATCTGATACGGGCAAATGATACAAATGTGGACGCACCTTTAGACACTTTTCTTATAAATAATAAACTAACCTCTGTTGTCATATATATGTTATTGTGTATTATTATATACAAAAACAGCAAACCGCTTTAGTATAAAATAATATCGAAACGTGGTAAAACCGCGCATAGTTCAACTAGGGAAATTATCTATACTATTATAAAGTTGTAAAAATGAAATGTCTGTACATAGAAGATATTTTCAAAAAAAATATTGTTACAGACTATTTGATCACTAAAACGAAAAAAAAAAATATATTTTTGTATGTGTCGTTGTGGCTTCAGGCTCCAGGTGGTTATAGGACACTTTTTACCAGACTACGCTAAAGAAAAAAAGAAGGGTTATGGCTTTTACTGCTCCGCGAACGAAGATGCACCTTCTAGTATTTAATAATATCCTGCTTTGTCAGCGGGAAAAAACGGCTAATAGCCCCACTATACAATTACAAAAAGTCACAGTAGTGTCCGCTATGACGGGTATTTATGTTGAATTGAATATCAAAGTATTACTTATTTAAGGCACTAGTCCCACCGCCAGCGGGAACGCGAGCAACTATCGACTATTTTCTCGCCCAGCTCGCTCAAGAAACGCACAATTGATGTAGACTCCGTATCAATAAAAGAGATACATATATGAGAGAGTGCTCGCCGGCAGTGTGAAAAGCCAGCAATGAAATATTAATTCATGTGTCTCATTTACTATTTTATCGCACAGACTCTAGAACAGAAGATTTCGAAACGTGCCTCGTGTTTGCGAGTTCGAGTCACGTGACTCGAGAACACGAGGCACGTTGAAACAAGGTCGTTTTGAGCGGTAACTATTAAGAACTCACAATTGTTGTCGTCGTGGGTGGTAAAATATATTTATTTACAATATACAGGTCATTCATGAATAACAAACTATAATCACGTGACAGTGTTGTCAGCATAACAAAAAACCTAAAATAGCACTGGTACTAAAATCCTAAAACTTCTTTTTCCGCACACTCTAGAACAGAAGATTATGAAACGTGCCTCGTGTTTGCGAGTTCGAGTCACGTGACTCGAGAACACGAGGCACGTTGAAACAAGGTCGTTTTGAGCGATGACTACTAAGAACTCACGATTGTTGTCGTCGTGGGTGGGGGTGGATGGGGTAGCGGGGCTCGCAGCCCCGCCATTCACCCCTCCGGGCGGTGCGGAGTCGTTCGCTGGGACATCAGGACCACCTGGAAGCGTCACATCAATTTCTTAACATTATGCTTTAAAAAAAACCGGCAAAGCGCGAGCCGGACTCTTCCGTACAAAATATACGCTACAAATGGAAATATCTATGAAAACAGTGTTAGCAGAGCAAAATGTACGCGGTGCTCGATATCTTATATTCATTTCTGATATAGACAGACGGACATAAAATTATACTGTTTTTAGTATTTGGTGTTATAGCGGTAACAGAAATACATCATCTGTGAAAATTTCAACTGTCTAGCTAGCACGGTTCATGAGATACAGCCTGGTGACAGACAGACGGACAGCGAAATCTTAGTAATAGGGTCCCGTTTACCCTTTGGGTACGGAACCCTAGCAAAAAAAAATGTGTGGGGTAACAAACATAAGAGCCATATAGGATGATTCTGTAGACTAGGTACCACATTTTCATATCTATGGCACACAATAACATGGACATTTCTTATCAATATTAAACTCTTGGGAAACGCTGGTAGACTCATACTAGCAAGAGTGCCTCTAGAACCTAGTTAGTGAAAAGTCCATTATTTTAATTTTCGACATAACCGACGTAAGGAGTAGTAGATTACCTCAGTCAATTATTTGTGATAAGAATAGTTTGGTTAATGTTATTCGATTGTGGCTTCACTACGTCCGTTTGAATTGTCAATGGCGCAGTCGGTAGGATCAGTATTCTTTGCTGCAGCACTAGAGCTAAATTCATCGTCGGGGAGAGGAAATGGAGGCAAAAGAAGTGTTAGTGGTGGCGAGACTGGGAGGGGACTTACCACAGAGGCCCGGCGCCCAGGCACAGCGAGAAGCACTCGGCGTCGGAAGCCGACACGGCCGAGCGCTTGCTGCCCGCGGCGCTCAGGGACGCGCCATCGCCGCTGTAACAAACAAACATTATTTATTACTGAATATCAAGACATTTACTATAATAAAAGTTCCATTTTTTTCGGATAGTTTCTATGAATATAACCACATCACATCAAAATTGCTAGACGCCACAGATGTTTATAGGATATTTTTACCCGAATAATGTTAAGTCAAATAGAGTTATGACTTTTTTCTCGACGCGAACGGAGTTACGTGCATCATATAGTACTTAATTTTTAATTTAAAACAGTCTTATTAGACAACCAACAAAGACTTTTTTACGAATTTACGACGATAAACATTTGACGCAAGTGTTCCTAGCTACTGACTTTGCCCTTGGTAGACTCACGTTGCGCCCCGCAAGGGTGGCAGTATAAATAGAACTTCATATATACAGGACACATTCCAACTTGGTAATTGTTGTTGCCAAGGTAAAAATTACAATACTGAAGATTTATCGATATGTACTTCTATTTTAAGCTGTAAAGATAAAATAAATGGCTGTTTATTGAAGATATTACAAATAGGCCCATTTATGAGCTTCTACTTGTTTGAATACTTAAGATAAATCTTAGTACAGACATTAGTTTTCAGTTGGTTACATATGGAGAGGCTTGCTTAGATGAATATCCTAACCTGACGGTGAGACGTTTATATATGTATGATTGTTAAATCTGTACAGATGTTCAAGTGCCCTTTTATGTGCATTTATTTTTGAAGCCTTAAGAATGATTATAACTCGACTGTACATGTATAAAAACATAATTATACATTTATGCTGGTGGCTATCTATGTATCCTATCAGCCACGGACGTCCACTGCTGAACACAGGCCTTCGGGTTCTCCACAGGGCGCGATCCTGCGCAGACCGCATCCAACGACTCCCCGCGACCCTTTTGAGGTCATCTGTCCACCTAGTCGGGGTCCGTCCTACACTGTGCTTTCCTATGCGTGTTCGCCGCTCCAGGACTACGGCCATCCATTCTCAGAGCTACATGGCCCGCCCATTGCCAGTTCAACGATACAATCCTTGCACGTGGTTACAGGATAATTTATATTCGACTAGGGCAAAGCAAAACGGTTACGGCATTTTCTTCTGCACGCTAAATAAGTTGTGGACACTATGTAATAATTAGAAGTATAATTGTATTTCTGATTTTTTTCAATTCAATGACGAATATGGGACCCACGTGCACCTGACGGCCGACCTTGACATCGGTAGAATTAAGTTTCGCCCCACGGCACGCAAGGGCGGCATTATAAATATAGCTAGGGGACAGAACATTGAATTTATTCACAAGGACACATTCCGATTTATCTACTGTTGGCAAGGATAATAGACGCTTTTTAGGGACACTTATAGTGTCGTCATGTCCGTCCGTATGTCACAGGCATTTTACTCAAAAACTACGAGATGAATATTGATGAAATTTGGAAAATAGGTGTCTTGTATAAGCCGCTACTTAGTTTGACAGTGAAATTATTGAAATAACAAAAAAAAAGATTCCTGGGGTGGGAAGGGGGGCAAAACTGTTTTTTTTTACAGCAAATATCAATGTGTGACAGTACTTTTCAAAAGACTGAGGTTTCTAAAAAAAATTGAATTAGTACATTTTTTCGGAAAGCATAATTTGTGCCCTCTAAGTATTTTATAATGGTATGTCAAAAAAAATACGAAGATAAAGCTTAATAAATAGTTTCATCGAAAATTGTTTTCAACATGATCGAATATAAAGATTTTGAGTTATTGCCGAAAAACTGCGCTTCTCAGCAAAAGGACGTAAGCGGCGTGGAGATACCTTTTGCTAGTGAACATTTTCATATCGTATTTTTACACGTGTAGTGCATTTTATAGTAGAAAAGGCTGCCGAATCCTACACTGGGCATGGTTCGACATGCTCTTAGCCGGTTCTTTTATATTGATAAACTCTTTGCGTACAGTTTTCGTAATATTTAAGGCCGTGCCACACTGGAGGTGTGTGCGTGATGTGCACGTAGATGTGCTCGTTGTAAAGTACGAATCCTCATAAGAAATGACACACCGCTGCGTACGCACACGTCACCGGGGTATCTCGGCTTTTAGTGGTTTGGGTACTGATGTGCAAATTGGAGGAACTTTCCAAAATGCTTAAAGGTCTTAAGTCTAGTGTTACTTTACATGTTTAAAAGACCTTTTTTAAGTATTTTGGAAAGTTTCCGCAATTTGCACATCAGTAGGTTTGGGCATGCGAAAAGGATGAGTGAAGAAGGTAGACTGACAAAGAGAATTTAGAAGATGGATGGACGAGTCGGAAGAAGGCGGCCTCAGCGAGGGTATTTTGAGCAAATTGCAGCGATACTAAAAAAAGTCCACTTGAGGAGTAGGTAATGAAGCGAAGAAGTGTGTAAGGACCGTAGAGTCTGGTATTCGGTAATCTCTGCCTAACCCAGTGGGATACAGGTAGGGTTGCCAACCCTACTATATAATATAGTGTGTTACTATATTAGTGGAACAAATACTATATTTAAAAAAAAGAATAGTAGGCTAAACTACTATGTTTTGCGTAAAGCGGAACGCAGTCAATACTTTCTCAAAAATAAAAATAAAATATTAAGGCGCTGAGTCAGAGCAGCAAAAAATATTCATTTTAAAAATAAAGTAAATATTCTAACCACATAGGTACAATGTTTGGCTCAAGGCACTGGTTCAAGTCCAGTATCGTCGAAAAAATTTTTCATTTGTTTCTGATCTTTGTTTATAATAATAACACTAGTGGAGTGATTCACTAATAAATTGCAAAAATGTTTTTTTTTTATTTTTTTGCCATCTACTATATTTTTAGAGGTAACAGATTCGAAAATACTATAGTTCATAAATAAAAAGTTGGCAACCCTATATACAGGCGAGAATATATTTATGTATGTGTAATATTTAGTATTTTTGTCTATGTCAAACTTTGAAGTTTGGTATGGAGATAGTTTGAGTCCCAGGGAAGGACATAGGCTACTTTTTATCCCGGAAAAATATCCCTATCCGCGATAAACGAATTTAAGGCGGCCGAAGTCGCGGGCAGAAGCTAGTACTTAAAACATCCTCGACACCCAAAAATCCTTGTAACGGCAGATAACCTTCGAACTAAACCTGATCATTTAACAGTCAACAAGACGAACATGTTTATTTATAACTTTAACTTTAGACTTGAGATAATAGACCTCATTACACGATAAGCGTTATAAAGTGTTATTTAATTAATGCACTATTGCGACTTTCCATATTAAAACAAAAACAGTTATGCAATAATGTAAAACAGTAATTAAGAGTCCACGGCAAGGTCGGCCGAATTTCACCTTTCCATACAAACGAAGTTTCGTTCTCATTTTAAAATTACGTATTGGATTGTAAAGAAACTGTGCATATACAATGACATGAGTTATATCTAGGCCTGTAATTAGTTTATATGGCTCCAGTTTATAAAACAAACGAAATACAGCAAAAACAAGATTTGTATGGAAAACTTAAATTCGCTGTATTTTTTTTACTATGGTATCTGAAGCTATATAAACTAATAACAGGCCTGCATGTACCTTAACTCATTCTAAGTACGAAATTTGAGAGCAAACTAGCAAGTCGTTTTAAAATGAGAGCGTAACTACGTTTGTATGGAGAACCAAGCTTACCGGGGACTCTTTAACTGATTCAATGTTGTAAGTAAAAGTAAACACATTCTCTTAGGCTGGATTTAACTAAACTAGAATAAGGGTCAGTTCACACGCCACAAACCACACCACAATGCAGCAGCAAAAAGTGGTGAAGTAGTGGTTACAGGGGCGTATTTTGAAATTTGGGGCCCTGGGCCAATACGTATCGCCGGCCCAGAAGTTAAGGAAAAAGCGGCCAAGTGTGAGTTGAACTCATGCACCTAGGGCTCAGACTAAGAAAAAAAGATAGATATGACATTACGAACAATCTAGTGAGGCCACAAAAAACCAAGCCAAAGCCAACTTCACGCGTTACAAATACAAACAAACCATGTGTGTGAAGTTGTCCGAAAAAACGGCTTCACTAGATTGTTCGTAACGTCATGTCTATCTTTTTTTCTTGGTCTGAGACCGAGGGTTGTTAGGCCGTCCCTGGCTGTTTGCCGCCCCGGGCCATGACCCCCTTGGCCCTAGGGTAAATACGCCCTGAGTGGTTACGTGTGAATAGTTGCGCTGCAGCTTCTTGCAGTTGCTTTGATGTGGTCCAAGGACCATTAAAACAAGAGGACTGACAATCTCCATACAAAAAGCCGTTCCCCAATATGTAGATACAACGCCATCTATGAATAAGATTTATTATTTGCAATTTTTCACCTTTACAAGCGTGACACAGTATTTAAATGTTATAATTTATTTATAATTAGCTATTTACGAACTAATTGTTACTGTAGTACGTTTCTTTGTACAATTATAACATCGTTAAATTTTTAGTTTTACAGCGCCATCTAGTTTTTGCCAGAATATCTCCTTGCGGTCGGGGCACGATCCGAAGTATGGTAATTGTCAGTCCTCTTGTTTTAATTGTCCTTGATGTGGTCGGACCGACCACACGGTTAAGTTTGACGGCGAAATGTGGTCCGTGTGAATAAAACTATTCATTTTGACTTTGTTCTTCTCCACGAACAAAGTTCTGGGCATTTTTTCGTTTTTTATACCAACAAAAAAATATTAATCATCTTTCGTTTGTAATTGGGATGTTGTAAATTTTTATATTTTTTTCTTTTCTGTGTTATGTTACAGGACCACCTCTCAATAATAGAAACATTGGTGAAAAAACTACTTCGATCTGATAAACACTCACCGATATACGATAATGTTAAAATCAAATTTCTACTTTCAAAAAACGCTCAATACTAAAAGCCTAGGAACGTCTGACGTCACACGTTCCTGCCTTGTATGGGGAAATTAAGAACTTTGTCCTGCGGCTATCATAAAACTTGCTTTTATATAAATTGTTTCATAACAAAAGTTACTATACATTTCATGGGTTATTCAATGCTATTATTAGTTACGAGGGCTGCTATTTATATATCCGGAAACCGGGATTACAATCTTCTTAAATAGCATATTTGACCGCCATGGTAAAATTTGAACTTTTTTAAGTATATAAGGTATATTTTTTCTTCCTTATTAACGCTCGTGTTTTGTTTTTGACGGGTTTTAAATGTCATCTCGCAGCAAGAATGGAACTCACTCGTGAAAATATTCGTGCTATGATTTATTATGATTTTCGGCGTGGTTTAACGCAACAACAGTGCATAGATCAACTAACTTCAACTTTTGGTGATGAAGCCCCATCTAAAACTACTGTGTATCACTGGTTTAGTGAGTTCAATCGTGGACGTAGTATGCTTACGGACGAAGTTAAGGCAGGTCGCCCGAAATCGGTCGTTGTACAACAAAATATCGAGGCTGTGCGAAAACTTATAATGGACGACCGACATGTTACGTACCGCGAGATAGAGGCGACTCTGGGTATTTCTATGACCAGCATTAATAGCATATTACATAATTATTTGGCTGTAAAAAAAATTTGTTCGCGTTGGATACCCCACAACTTAACAAATGAGCAAAAACATGCTCGCGTCGAATGGTGCAATAAAATGTTAAAAAAATATAACCGTGGTGACTCAAAAGCCGTTTATAACATCTATACAGGTGACGAATCCTGGATCTATGCATACGATCCCGAAACGAAGCAACAATCAACGGTATGGGTGTTTCAAAATGAGCCGAACCCTACGAAAGTTACTCGTGCAAAAAGTACATTGAAACAAATGGTGGCCTGCTTCTTCGGTATTAATGGCCATGTAGCTACAGTGCCACTAGAAAACCGTAGAACGGTTAATTCAGAGTGGTACACGACCATTTGCTTACCGGAAGTATTTGAACAAATTCGTAAAACTAACCAGCGACGAAGAATCATTCTTCATCATGACAATGCCAGCTGTCATACGTCACGCGAAACAACTCTATTTTTGGAGGGTCAAAATGTGGAATTAACGGGTCATCCGCCGTACAGCCCTGACTTGGCACCCAACGATTTTTATTTATTTCCAAATATAAAGAATAAATTACGCGGTCAACGATTTTCGACCGCTGAAGATGCTGTCGACGCATTCAAACAACACGTTATGGAGGTACCTCAGGCGGAGTGGCAGAAGTGCTTTAAAAATTGGTTCACGCGAATGCAAAAGTGCATAGATCATCAAGGGGAATACTTTGAAAAACAATAAAACTATTTTCAGCCGTGTACGTTTGTTTGTTTTTTTGTTTCCGGATATATAAGTAGCAACCCTCGTATCAATATTTTCTTACTTTAAAAATGGACTTTCCCACCCAACTTTAATGGCTCATTAAACAAGCTACAGGTAAGGTATCGAACTCATAATTTTATTTTAGAATCTCTATCACAGAAACTACCATTTCGCATCAAAATTTTATTTTTATTTGTGTACAGTCAACATCCCAATTCTTCGACGTTTCGGACTAACGAAACGGAAAGTTTATTAAATAAATCATATTTATACGCGATTCAGCCCGTTTTGTAGTTTTGTGATAATATTCAGCTGTGTACAATAGCCTCTAGTTCAGTCTGCGTTGTCAGTCTAAATAGTAGTAATATGTACATCTCTAATAGGTATTCATCAATTTCCTACGCAAACACGTCTATTTCAAGAGCTGATAAGGGAGGACAACATACCAGTCCACTGATAACGGCTGCAGTATAACAGTCAATACCTACGTCAAAGATATTACACCATTTTACAAGCTTTTATTTAACTTGCAATCTATAAAATAAATACCAGGGAGAATCTTGTAATAAGAATTATTATTTATCTATATATTATGTATATCGTCGCCTGGTACCCATAGTACCAGCTTTGCTTAGTTTGGGACTAGGTCGATTTGTGTAAGATTGTCCCTGGTATTTATTTATTTAACATTTTCTCGCATTCGGAAATTTGAATAAATTTTTATGTATTTAATATTTTCTTTTTTTTAGGAGGTCTATAATAATAAAGATTGCGTATCTAGATACTTTCATGATGATTCTCTCAATAAACGTTTAATAAACTCAAAACCTATGCCTAATTGTTCATTATGAAAACACCTAACAAGCTAAGCAAGCCTTTTCCTTAAAAATAGTATATTTTTTAAGAAAAGTAGCCAAAACTGGTTTTACGTCATATTTTCTTCTGTTTCCGCGATTATTACTCATTGAAATAAAACAATTCCACCCGTGACCATGGAGAGCTGGAAAGCTTCCGAAACGTCGGGAACTAAAATGAGATAATATCAGTGATATAATCCGTTAAATTGTTTTATTTCAATGGTTTTACGTCGTAAAAATAACATAATTTGATCGCGTCTATCTTAGTTTCGGTGACTCGTCAACATAAACTGAAACAATACATTGGTAAAAACGGTCGTTGTCAACACGATGAGACATATACAACATGGAAAAATTACGAGCTACGGATCGAAGGTCATTCAGAGCTCAAAATGTAAACAAATAAAAAAACTCACCAGTAGAACTTCATGACCATTCTTCATAAAAAATAAAAGTTCTATAAACAAAAACGAAATAAAACTCGTATGCAATTAACAACAAATATACATAAAATATCACAAACAACGGAATGTTTCCACTAAATCGCTTTAAATCGACTTTTCAACGGTATCTTTTTGAAATAAATTCTTATGCTGTAATCCGTATACAGCATATTATTTTTTAAGTTTCTTTATCTTTTTTTTTATTTCTTTCAGGGGGTTTTCCACGTCCGAATCGAAGGATTTCCTATTAGCTACTGATAGACGGGATCAACAAAATCTGGAGCCAAAATAAGAACGCTGCCAAATGTATAAATACATTGAAAGCGGCGTAAAAGACAGTTTTAGTGCGAGACCCGATTGTTATAATAAAAACAGTATCGCGCACAGTCTGTTCTTATGTGGACAAATCATTATCACCTTTTCAAATTAAGAAATATGCTCAATACTGTTATCAGGAATTGTAAAACCGGTTTTATAAAAAACCTGTATAGAAATTGACAAACTATTACCGCTAATAAAAAAAATACCTATATTGTAATTAGTTATTGTTGTCATTTCGCTTTTATCTATACCTCTATGGCTAGATTATTTACGATATTAAATACCTTCATTCAATACCGGTATTCGTAAGCGAATTTAAGTTCTAGATAATATCATCATTCAGGTGTTTATCCGCTTTAAAATTATTAATATTCTCCTTCCCAATAATGACTGACCTAAGTTATGTACAAAATATGTTTAACAAATAATCGAGCATATTGACACTGACAGCTATTACCGGTAATGGTTTTTATAGTTGTAAAGTGCCAAATAGAGGTATTGTTGTCAATTGGCGAAACCGCTAATATATTTGAATACCGGTTTTGATCATACCGCTAATCAGAGCTTTAGCGATATAAATAGCAAAATGCAACTATAACCGGTTATACCGTATTTTAAACCGGTAGTAAGAATACCGGTAACGATCCCTGACTGTTATTTAATGTACTATACCCAGTTGCGAGCGGTCCATATAGGAACCAAGGCACTGCCTACCCTGAACGACCTTGGCTCCATACAAGCATAGAGAACTGCCTACCCTGAAGCCTTGTACGACCATGGCTCCATATAGGCATAGAAAAATTGCCTAGATTGGCCGAAACCCTGTGCACCACTGTGTATACCTGTGCGGGTAAGCGGCTAGTATGTATTGTAATTTCTGGTAGGTTTTGTAAACTGTCAAGAATAAAGAAAGTAACGGTGCGCACGTTTTTTATTCCTAAATTAATTATTAAATATTGGCGACGATGGGATATTCGGAATTTGGACTGGCATAAACAAGAAAAATTTATTAACACTACTTAAAAAAATACTTGTAATGTTTGTTTCGTAAGTAGACTGTTTGAAAATTTGCTAACCATTTTTCAACCACAAGTTATTATCTGATAGAGCTAAAACTTAGTATATTTATGCGAGTTTTGTGACAAAGCTGTATTAAATTATGGAGACGGAAGGTGATCAATGGCCAAAGAAATTTCAAATAAACTAACATGTGCCAAATCTGTCACTTTGCTAAGTGACATTTGAACAAAAACTACCTTTTACCTGCCCGCGACTTTACTCTCGTAGGAATTTCGAGAATTCCAACCTTATTCTTATTCTGCTCAAAACAATATTAGGGGCCACTAAACATTTTGATTGTAACGTAAAATGTATATTAGTTGGTAAAATTTATTTTACATACTCTGCAGCTAAAAAGGCTTTTGTTTAGCTAATAATCGATTAATTAAATAGTCGATTGTATTATTAGTTTTAATTGAGATAAGATTCGTTTAATATAACCACAAAAACTGAACAGAAATTCTCCGTCCAAAAGTGGCCCCTATATTGTTTTGAGTAGTTTACATTAAAGGAATTAGGCGATATTTTAGCAGTATAGATCTATAGATTTATTCTGGCCATCTAATCATAACTGCCGATTTCTATATACCTACATACTTGAAGGTGCCCGCGACTTCGTTCGCGGAGGATAAAAGATTCATTACCCCTATTTTTTTAGTATATTATTACCATCTGTGGATACCCAGCTACCCGTGTACCAAAAAAATGCGGCCAAGTGCGAGTCGGACTCGCCCATGAAGGGTTCCGCAGCCGTTTATACAAAAAAATGCACAACAGATGAAAAAAAAAAACGATATAAAAAAAACACTAATAAAAGAGCGTATCTCCCCGGCACTTACGTCCTTTTGCTGCGGAGCGCAGTTTTTTGGCAATAACTTAAAAACGGTATGTCCGATCATGTTGAAAACAATTTTCGTTGGAAGTATTTATGAAGCTTTATATTTGTAATTTTTTTCATATTTTTTGAACATACCGTTTAGAAAATAGACACAATTTTTGTTACTTTCGGAACGAATATTTGGGAAAATGTTCACTAAATCAAAAATTGATTTTAGAAACCTCAAAGTGTTTTTAGATGGACTGTCGAATGATGTGCCACACATTGATATTTGCTGAAAAAAAAAAAATTGGGTTTCGGTTACATGTATGGTGTGCCCCCCCTAAAAATATATTTTTTTTTTTATTTAACCATCAAACTAAGTAGCAGTTTACACACGACACCTATGCTCCAAATTTCATCAATGCACATCTTATACTTTTCGAGTAAAATGCCTGTGACATACGGACGGACAGACAGACAGACATGACGAATCTAAAAGGGTTCCGTTTTTGCCAATTTGGCTACGGAACCCTAAAAAGGTTGTAATCCGTTTACCCGATTTGGCATGATGAAGCCACAACGACACAAATGAATATACAAATAATGTAAAAAAAACGATTTAGTGACCTCCAAATAGTACTTTAAAATGTTTCTTTTTTTGTATGAAAATTATTACTATGAAGTAATATACGTTGCAGTTGAAAGATTGTTTACAATATTTAAGCAATGCCAGTAATAAGTTTGAACATCTGCCAAACGATGACGTAATTCCTATACATCTATGTGCTTTCTCTTTATATATGTTTTCAATGTACATAAATGTACTACGTATGTATGTCTCACGAATTGTTTTGGCTGCGGCCCGCATTTTACTAAATAGGTTTTATTTTTATATTGGCACCGTTTCATGTAATTCCTTGGAATAATTGATATTTTACTCTTGCTTTTGGTGACATCCAAGGTTACAGACTCTGATCTGTATCATAATTTTGACGATTCGATTAGATTATGGTAGATTTTTTATATTGAAAGGGCGAGATGCAAAGCGTATTAATATATTGTAATACTGTGAAAGATAGATCGGTGCTCGAAGTTTGATATAATGTTTATTGATATAACGTAACGTTTTATATAATATGATATGACGTTTAATACAACTCACATAACGCGGCAATTGTACCTTTTATTAGGTTTCTATGTCCTGTGAACGAAAAATATAGTTTATTTCCGTAACTTAACAGCTTATTCTATAATAAAGTTTTAACGAAGAGCATGTTATTTGAAATTAACCCATACTAAATTATAAATGCGAAAGTGTGTCTGTCTGTCTGTTACCTCTTCACGCTTAAACCGCTGAACCGATTTGGATAAAATTTGGGGTGGAGATAGTTTGAGTCCCGGGGAAGGACATAGGCTACTTTTTATCCCGGAAAAGTATCCTTATCCGCGATAAAGGAATTTAAGGTGGACGAAGTCGCGGGCAGAAGCCAGTTGTAAGTACATAAAAACAGAGTCAAAATACACCTACTTAGTTGAAATTATGCCCTGTACGAAATCTACTCAAGTTTACGTTTAGCTTCTAATTAATTATATTTATTTACTAACTTGCTAAAATTATTGCGCAAAAACCTTAGTGCTTGACATTTCCACTAATATCCAGTGGTTAAATGCCCCAAGGCAATAAATGTATAAATTACTGACTCGCATAAAAAATCTGATTTCAAATCGTTCCGGAAATTTTACTAACAATAAATAATTATCTAAATATAGACTGAGCTCATGCGTCAATGTTTTGAAGAATTTGAGCCGCTGCCATGCCAGTGAGCAATAATGATATTCTGTCGGTACTATATTGTTGCAATCACGGATTTATATATCTCTTAGGGTCTATTTCACCAACTTAGTATAAAACTTATTCCAATAATAAATCATTAATTACTCGTGAGTAAACTCATTTCACGTTTCACCATTATTTCACCTACTGATGACATTACAATTTGCGAACCGAACAAATTTGTCATGCATTTTTAGCGGGGAGTGAGATAAAGCACACTACGGAAATATACTTATTAAAATAAATCACTTACAAACAAAAAAACTTCACTACTCTCCGTGCGTATTCGCCATTAGCTCCAATTATACCACAAGTGAGTTGGTTATTATTCGGTTGACAACCCTATTGGAAACCCAAATAAACAAATGTCACGTGTTTTGGCGCGCAAATTGCTTAAGTTCTTTTTTTAAAGACAGGAATTGAAATGCCGCGTTCTCTTTTTAACCGACTTCCAAAAAAAGGAGGAGGTTCTCAATTCGACGGAATGTTTTTTTTATGGATGTTCACCGATTACTCAAATACTATTTGACCGTTTCAAATTTTTTTTTTGGTTTTATAGAAGGTACTTTCTAGTTGGTCCCATTTAATCTTGGTGAAGATCTGATGATGGAATCCATGAGGAATTGAAGGAACTCCTCAAATATTGTAGGCATACATATAGCGATTTTGGTATTATAAGAAACATAATAAGCATTTGCATTCAGAAAGTGTAAATTGGTGAAGTGGAACTGATGCAGAGACCACAGAATGCAATCGGAACTCCTCAATGATAAATGATTTACGGGTGGCGACAAAATATCTTGATTAATTTAGCTAAGCAACTTCATAGTCACAAATTTAAATGTTTCTGATGAGAATAGTACCATCGAATTGATTTGATGATGGAGCCGGAAGGTAGGCACCAGATCTATTTAATAAAATAATGTATCTTAGCCGTGTTTGGGCTTGTTCGAAACGTCACATCGTACACTTTTAATTAACGATTAACTAAAAAGTGTAAAATAAATAAACTTTTAAACAAAAAAATAAAACCGACTCAAAAAAAAACTAAAAAGTAAAAAATAACGCCATAATTCAGTTTCTTCAAATTACTTACAAGTAACCGTTTGTATACTCAATCTATACAGTATATACAATTAATGTTATTTTGGAGTCGGTGCCATCGTGTCACAACTTACTATAATCGTCAATTTTCAATATTTTACACATTCTTTATATGGCACCGACGCCAAAATAAGATTAATTGTATATACTGTATAGATTGAGTATACAAACGGTTACTTGTAAGTAATTTGAAAAAAAACTGAATTATGGCGTTATTTTTTACTTTTTAGTTTTTTATGGAGTCGGTTTTATTTTTTTGTTTAAAAGTTTATTTTTTTAATCGCTGGTCGCTGGCCAGTGATAGCAAAATAAATTTAAGAAAAAGGTCTTTAAAACGACATTAGACAACGGATTTCATTCGGTTCGCATTATTTTTATGTCATGACAGTTTGCTGTACGATATTGAACCTTAGGTCGGAAATTAAATTCCTTGACTGTACCCAGGGGCGTATTTACCCTAGGGCCAAGGGGGCCATGGCCCGGGGCGGCAAACAGCCAGGGGCGGCGTAACAACCCTGGTGCGCGAATCCAAGTCGCACTTGGCTAGTTATTTCCTTTAACTTCTGGGGCGGCGAAACTTATTGGCCCAGGGCGCCAAATTTCAAAATACACCCCTGACTGCACCTACCTAGGAGTGATGTCACGCGACATTTCGACCCCATGTATCGCCTTTATCATTAGATACAAATAGTACTTACCTAGGAGTGACGTCACGAGCCCCCACTTTAAGGGGATGCATCGAAAATTTAAGCTATTTTGTAGCGCATTTTTTGTCAAATCGAGTATATAAATCAAGCTGGTTTTCAGATATATGTGTTTCTTGGTCATATTCAGTGATTAACGCGGAATCATGTATAATGAAAATTTCCTCGATACAAAAGTTTTCCGAAAACGCGTCTTCATTTCCCGTTTTTTGTCTAGTTTGTACAAACGACAGATCAATAAACGGCTAAATTATGTTAAAATATCATTCTTCCTTTTATCTTTTAAGTGATTAACTGAAATGTTAACAAAACATAATAATATCTTCGATTTCATGGTACTTTTTCATCTGGCGCTTACGCCAAAAAACCCCAAGCATGTAGTGTATTAGCTTTCTCTTTCTTTGATACGCGCGAGCAATAAATGCGTCCCTTATTACAAATCACGCTTATTGGCTAGCTCCGCGTTTGGGGCGTGATTTACGAATGACGAAGTAGCCCCTTAATGCGATTTATCGAAGTATTTTTATTATTTTGAAAAAGCAAAAAATACGTGTCTAATACTTTTGTTTTTATCTAACTGATAGACTAATTAAAATAAATGGAATCTCTATCAGATTTCATATTGATTTTGACTGTGACAAGGTACGAAATCCATACTAATATTATAAATGCGAAAGTGTGTCTGTCTGTCTGTTACCTCTTCACGCTTAAACCGCTGAACCGATTTGGATGAAATTTGGTATGGAGATAGTTTGAGTCCCGGGGAAGGACATAGGCTACTTTTATCCTAGAAAAATACCCTTATGCGCGATAAACGAATTTAAGGCGGAAGAAATCGCGGGCAGAAGCTAGTGGTGTATATAAATTAAATTCCTTGACTGTACAAGTAACTGACACCTTGAATGGTTTCAAGGTCTTAATTGAATGTAAATTGACCAAACAGTTTACTAGGGTGCAACCATCTTATTGAAAACAACTTTCTCGCTAAACAAATAGAGATGAAAATAGCAAAGCGTGCTAATAAGTGTTCTTGAGATGGTAATTTGAACGTTCAGAACAGTAAATTACGGTTTCTTGTTATTGATATTCGGTCTCAGCTGTTTTGTTAGGTATTGTTAGCATTAATTGAGAACTTTCTCGGTGGAAAATAGTCATATATAGTTTAATACAGGATGGCACATTTAGATCGGCCAGTATGGGAAAGTCTGAAAATATAAGACATACGAAAATCTCTTTTTAGGAGCCATGCCATCGATTTTAGTAATAAGAAAAACTGCATTCATACACTTAAAAAAACTCAGCTCGGTAATCGAACCCGGACGTTTTGAAAAATAAAACTAACACTATTTCTATTTAGATATCGAGTGTGTACGTCTTAATCAGTAAATGTTACTATCAAACATGATGATTACAATTAATAAAACAATCATCATCATCAATTTTAATACTTAAGAGTCCCCAGCAAGCTCGGTTCTTCATACAAACGTAGTTACGCTCTCATTTTAAAACGACTAGCTAGTAGTTTGCTCTGAAACTTTGTACTTAGAATAAGTTAAGGTATATGCAGGCCTGTAATTAGTTTATGTAGCTTCAAATACCATAGTAAAAAAAATACAGTGAATTTAAGTTTTTCATACAGCACTTGTTTATGCCGTACTTCGTTTGTTTTATAAACTGGAGCCGTATAAACTAATTACAGGCCTAGACATTGTATATGCAAAGTTTCGTTACAATCCAAAACGTAGTTTTAAAATGAGAACGAAACTCCGTTTGTATGGGAAGGTGAACTTCGGCCGAACTTGCGGGGGACTTTTAACTCTGATGATGATAATGATGATGGTGATGATTGTTTTTATTAATTTTAGACATTATGTTTCATAGTAACATTTACTGCTTAAGACCAACACAATCGATATCTAAACAGAAATAGTCATAGTTTCATTTTTCAAAACGTCCTGGTTCGATTCCCGAGTTTTTATGTAAGATTGCAGTTTATCTTATTACTAAAATCGATGACATGGTTCCTAAGAGATTTTCGTATGTCTTACAGATTCAGACTTTCCCATACTGACGGATCTAACTGTGCCACCCTGTATACAAGGCGGTTAAGACGTTTTAAAACACACTGGTAAATGGTATGTGTGACAAATTTAGTATCAATCGGAATTCAGATCAATACAACTGGTCACATGTTTGTCAGCGAATTGTAAAAGATAGGTATGTTTTAAATACTAGGGTGCCTTGGCATGGAAAGTTGTACCTCCCACCCCCCTCTGAAGAGAGTGGTGTTATAAGTTTAGATATTTTGTTTCATAGCCTGAAGACGACTTCATCTTTTAAAAACAAACTTTGAGTTACGATGCCAAAGAGACATAGGTATACACAACTCACGCTAAACTTATTAGGGTTCCGTAGCCAAAATGACAAAAACGGAACCCATATATTTTCGTCATGTCCGTCCGTCTGTCACAGGCATTTTACTCAAAAACTACACTCCATACTTTTATCTCAGAACGATTTTTTTTGCAAAGATCAACGTGTGGCACAATTTGAGCTTCATAAAATAAATGAGTAAATGTTTTTTTTCAGATTATGCAACTTTCGAAGCGATTACGCTTCGAAAGTTGCATAAAGTGCTCCCCCCAAAGAATATGAAAAAAATTACAAAAATAGAACTTTACCCCGCTGGCTTCGTAGGCCGTTGTGCAACCCACTGAGCCAAACGTGTCGTCAAAAACATTACACGAGGATCACATGAAACTGCACAAGTTTCTGCACATTAACATAATGCAGTGGCGTCATTTCACATTTGTACGGCTTCCATACATTCACCTCAACTCCGTACGAATTAGGACGTAACTGACATTAATGACATAATAAGAAACCCCATTCAAACTGCGACGAAATAGGTTTAATTTTTGTGATAAGCTTCTATTTCTGACTTTACTTCTCAACTTCCCGCCGAGACGATTCTAAAGAGCCCAAACTCGGCTGGATTGCGTTATTTATACTTTTCGTGTAATATTCATATTAAATGTCAAAATTTGAGCACAATAAAAAAAAATGTTTGAAAATGTGCAGATCAAGTCCTTTCATAATGCCTACTCGACCTAGTTACTAGACTTTTAATTTTTGCCCCCCCTCATATTGGTCGTCTTTTTAGAAAAGAAAAATATATTCTATAAAGTTTTCTTAGGGCACGGTAGAAAAGGCAGCCCTAGGCGGAGATGGCTGGACGATCTGGATGCGTTTCTCAACAACTGACCGGAGGTAACATCTTATAGGGAGTTGTGGAGATCAAAGGGACTTTGCCTTTCTTTGCTGTACATGGGGGCTGACCATGTTTATAAATACTCCAAATTTCAAATAGATAGCATAAGTAGTTTTTGAGATATGGCGCTCTAATATTTCAGTTCTTGAACGGATATTGAGCAGACAGATGTTTGAAATCTGACTTCATAATGTTCTTAATCTATCCATACTAATTTAAACATAGTTTATAAATGCGAAAGTGTGTCCGTCTGTCTGTTACCTCTTCACACTTAAACCGCTGAACCGATTTGAATGAAATTTGGTATGGAGATAGTTTGAGCCCCTGGGAAGGACATAGGCTACTTTTTATCCCGGATAAATACCCTTATCCGCGATAAACGAATTTAAGGCGGACGAAGTCGCGGGCAGAAGCTAGTACTATAAACTTGTAAAAATGAAATGTTTGTACATTGAAGATATTTTCAAAAAAATTATTGTTATGGACTATTTGGAGGTCACTAAAACGAAAAATATTTTTTTTTTGGATTTTATTATGTTTGTATGTGTCGTTGTGGCTTCAACACACAAAATCGGCTAAACGGATTTCAACTATTTTTGGTACACGGGTTCCTGGGTGGTAATAGGATACTTTTTACCCGACTACGCTGAAGAAAAAACGAAGGGTTATGAGTTTTTCTCCTCCGCGAACGAAGTTGCGGGCGCTTTCTAGTTAAATATAGAGTAATAAGTTTTGTATGTAATCATTCCTTGTAAACATTGTATAAACATACAGACGAGCGCACAGTCATTAAATAATTATAACTTGCTCATGTTTGCAGTTACTGATAAGTGACTCCTATAAAATGTTTATATCTAGATAACGATAATGCTGCTGCTTTCTTTACAAATTCGGAGAATTGTTTGACTAAAAGTCCTCATAATAATGGTTTGTTATCATGACACTTTCCTGTATTTATTTATTTATAAATTTAAATCGAAAATAGTCTTGCCACTCCATTGTAAAGGACTGCTTCAAGCATGGAAAAGTAGAGGCAAGGCCTTTACTAAGCAGTCCCACAGTAGGATACCGGAACAGGCTAGGAAAAAGCCTTGAATGGGACTCAAACCCATAGAAAACAATTAAACAATCTAATTATTTTTTTAATCAAAATCATGATGCTGCATCAGTTGAACTAGAAACATCATCATAACCTTAATAATAAAAAAAATTAAGGTACATGTCGTAGCCGACCGCATTCAGCAACCGTACTTTCTGCTGCACTACAAATTGAACCTTAATAGTATGTAATTCATCAAGTCAAAATGGCTTAATGGATTTTAAATAGTTTAGACAAATGGGTAGCCCATACATAGAATAATTTTTGCTCAACTGTGGGAAAGGAAAGAGTGTTATGATATTTTTCTTCTCTGCCTGATCGAAAACTGTGTGCACTGTCTAGTAACAAATTATAGTTCTCTGTTATTTTTATAGAGATACAGCAATTCATTTAACATGTGCTGTATAGGTACTTATATTTCCTATAAGAGGACAGATTTGTCCTTATCAAGAAAGAGATAATATTTTTACAATATGTACAAGTTATGAGATTATTTTGTGAGATTTATCATGAAGATTGTCACAGTAAAATTCCATTTGTTTTTCAATGACACACCAACAACCAACGTATGAAATAGAGTTGAGACTCGTATAAAATGCAAGTACCCATGTACGTACAAAGAGATCGCTCCTTAGCGGTAAGACCGCCCATTGTCTACCGTATTTTATGTTAAGGCTCTATTGTACTGTTTCTGTTGTTAGTGTGCAATAAAGAATTGTTGTAGTGTATTAAAATAAACACAAAACAGGTTTAAATTAAAATCAAGGCAGCTGATATAAGTAGAAAGGAAAACTTGTTTCTATAAGAGATTTCTTCCTAAGATTCATTTTGAGTCAGCGGAAGTCCGACTTTATTTCAAAAATAAGCTAACTTTTTCTACAAGAGCATGAGGACAGTGCTCAAATACCCAGTAGAATAGCTAAATAACCAACCCCCATGTCAGTTGGCCTTGGTTCCGTTAGTCAATGACCAAGGGCCCCGAAAATATTAAAAAATGATTTATTGCCACAAAAAAATGTACATTTACCTGAATATACATATAAATTTAACAGAGTATCAACTAAACACAAGGTGCTATTATAGTTTTAAGTTAGGAAAAAGTAAAAAGTTATCCGATATTGGCAAGCAACTGGATCGGCGGCAGGCTCCGGGAATATAAAGCTAACAGCCAAAATAGAAAACAGCCATCGCCTGTAATTGATATTTTATGCCCATGTACTTATTATTATATTTATACATCGAGGCTATGCCAACCCAGACCAACTCAGTACACCAGATGCCGCTTATATACATTTTTTCATTTCATGCTGTGGTAAATTTAAACTTAATTTAATTTGGCAATAGGCTCAGGGCTCTGCGTATGCTATGAGCTCATTCAGCTGCACAGCACTGTTTTTCAGCCTGTACGTTATTACTATGTATTTATTGGGACTCTTTCGATAGCTATGTTACTGGTCAGCAGTGGTGTGGCGTCAAACATTATCCATAGACAAGCCAGAGCTAATTTGGCATGTTTTTTCTTCATATACTGTAGTAAGCTGTCTGAAAATGGGTAACTTGGTGGAAATAGAGTTCTATGGACGCCATGCCACTGCTGTTCAGGGTCCGAGGGCCCCTTGAGCTTGAAGGCCTCGGTGCATGGCCGTGTCTAGCTCTTTGTTAGCTATGCCACTACAAATGACTGATTATGTACCTTTTACGAGGAAACACTTTTCTGTTCAGTATTTACTCGAGCCAGTAGCAAGTGGGTTTGTTAGATGCCTGAACATTTGTGATTTACAACTAAGACATTTTAGTGACAATTTCTGAACCCTTGTTGTGCTAAAATCCCAATTGAAATCCCCAATTGATTTGACTAATAAACCAATAATTAATTTCATGGATATTTTTTAAGGTTTTAGTAAAGTACAGACTTTCTTCTCTGAGGCCATGAATCTAGTATGATTTTTAAATAGTTTAATACACAATAAATTAACTTAATTTTGTTTTTTTAAGAATACCAGAAAGCTAATGGTTTCAGGGACCTGTGAAATGAAACATCAAACATGGGAGTCATTTAAAACCTGACCGTACATCACATAGAGGGTCGGTTGAAAAACTCAACATTTTGCATGATGTAACATGTGGAGGACCCCTTATCTAAACAGGCATTGATCAGGGTTGGGCAAATCTAGTATGTGGCCTGGAACTACACATCTCACAGTGAAGCTAGGATTAGGCTCTTGATATGATGTGGGAGGCAGCAAAACAAAACAGCCGAAGATCAAAGTAAGTGGTTTTAGGCCTTTACCTTAGCAGCACCTCTATATGTAATATGAAACTCTTTGTCGCGCTACAAAGATTGTCAGTCTCTTTCCTTTCAATACAATGCGAGGAAGACGGGTGATGCTATGTCACGCGACAAGCTTAGTCGCAGAGAGTTGTGTTAGACCGGCTGGGGGTAACTGTTTAGAGAAGATAGTTATTCCACTTTGCATGTGTGTTGGTTGGTCTTACCTCTAGCATTGATACCAAGTCGACAATCCCAAGTAACATGTTGGATCAGAAATTTCAAAACCCTCAATAATTTTGAAATAGTTATTACACAAATTTGAAACTATACATTTTGCATATTGAACTGTGACTTGGGACAGTCAAAGTAATCATTAGGTATATAAGCAATTTAACAAGGTCATTTTCAAAGCTACCTTTCCTTAATAAGACTTATGAGTTCCACTAACGAATTATTTTCAAATTCTTATGCAAACTACCCTACAGTGTAACTAAATTAACAAAATATGTTCCATTGTATTAAACTTTGCTCGCTATACTGTCAGAACAGCAAATTTTCATAGTTAAGTGTGTATCTTCTAAGGGTCTTTCAATGTCAGATACTGCAATGATTAGTTACCATACGTCTAAGGAATTGATATACTTACAAGGTAAAATATCCGTCGGTAAAACAAGTAGTATGACAAAAACTAAACAATGATTAGTAAAAATGAGGATGGAACAGTATTTTAAGCATATTTCAATATATTCATAATTTTAATGCAATCATGAAACCATGATAAGCGTTGCATAAGAGAAGGACCTTTTATATTAACCTTTAAAAAGATGAAGTGCAGGGCGTAGATAATTGAAATGACTTACTATATTTTCTGTTTCTCCTTGGCTGGCGAAGGTTCAGTCGACGACCCGTAAATACTACTACTAAACGATAACTGTTGTATTAACTTCGTCATCTTGGCAAATCGTAGTTAAGCCGTACAAGCACTTAGGTGAAAATAGGACGGTCAAAACCGCAAGGACTTGAAAAAGTAACTGCGCAGCGAAAACGTGCAAACGATTTCACAACAGGGTAATCTGTGATGACGAATGTATAAATTCGACTCTGTTTGACAAGAAACGAATTAAAAAGTTCGCTATTTACACACAAAACACACGTGGCATGGTACCGTCTGAATTTGGTAGCATAATACAATTTTCCGTAATGGCGACCGGATACGTGACGTTTCGCTCGTTGAATATGCGTTCCGTTTCATAAACATACTGCTTAAAACTAACAAGTAATTTCAATGGTAGATTTAATTTTGTTACACTAAAATCTACCTATTATTTGCTAACATCATAGTATTTTATGAATTGATTGTATTTCAAATTGTAATGTAATAAATTTTCTTTGTGTCATAATAATATTTCTGCACCTATCACTGTTTGAAATATTTGACTTTGGACGCACAAATTAAATCTTTCTACTTCAATGAAATTCAACTAGAATAGATAGGTAATATACATACAACTTTAAATTATTAAATGATTTCGTGCTGGGCTCTAACAGCAGAACCGTGGTAACGGAACGTATTGTTACGTCACAAAAACAGCTGTAGCACAGTGAAGTTAGCCGCGATCGATTTTAAAATATCGATTACTTACATACGTAGCTTATAGACCTATTTAACTTACCGATTACGAAATATTAATGAAGGCATACTCGTTTCAGAATCAATACTTTTAAACCTCTGTTCCTGTATCATATAACTGGATGCCGGCAAGGCATGCAACGTCATAACTTCACTTTCCACTTACACTTCACTCAAAAAATCACTTCTTAGTGTTTTGTTTTCTTACTTTGGTGCGCATTAAGCTTCTTTTCACTAATCCGGTAGCTTCTAGAAGTTGTGAGCTTAGTTAACGACATTCAGGCACGGAGTTCGGTTTTGGACTGAACCTAGTCCGCAGAACGGTAAATGTATAGATATAAATTTGTATACTAAACCTCACCCCTCCCGTTAGGGGCCTATATGGGGTGGTCTACAGGGGTGGATTTTAAATTAATTCAATGATCACAAAATTGTGCATTTTAGCGAACACTATGTTTTATCGTCGTTTCGAACCAATGGTACCTAATCTTGAAAAATCGAATTTCTTGTCGAACCATTTCTTCGATTTCGTGTTAACCTAAATTTGAGTGAGTGGGACTGCACGATGAGAATTTCATGCCTCTAGCTGCGACGCTGGTTTACAGAACGTAGAAACATTTTTTTCTAGCGCCTACAGAAAAATTTCAATGTAGCACGCAAACTTGTTGCCTGCACCTATTTCTAGGCGCTTGTATGCAAGGTCAAGGTGTTCTTGTTCATTTACGTAAACTGACGTATTGCTGGATACATGTAATGATGTAAATATTAAAGCGAAATTTTAAAAAAAGGCCAACACGGGTGAATTCAGAGCTGTTGGAGACGTGGCGTGGTAAATTCAGATCCCACCCGAAGCATACTTTTTTTAAATTACCGTAAAACCACCCAACTATAATCATTATTATAAATTTTGACGATAAATACGTTAGAATTATAATCAAACTATTTTGCCTATGAACACATTCATAAATATATAACCTTAATTATGTATAAAGGAAACTTCAAATTTACTCAACACTTATTTTATTTCGACCACACCGCAACACAGTTAACAACCAACTGCCTCAAAATGGCGTTTACGCTCCGTTCCGTGACGTTTCCCCGCCATCATATGACTTCAAAGTGAATGAACTACCCGTCATTCAGGTATATAATTATCATTACAACTACTTTCAAATATATTAGGATAAGATATAACTTACTAAAATGCGACATTAAACACACAACATTATAGTTACAATTTTACCAATAAACCGTATGAAGTTATGATGACGTCGAAAGTACGAACGAAATACAATGTTTGTACTTATTTCAATTTAAACATCGATTGACTTATCTAAAAATCACAACATTGGTGAGTAACATTCGATTTAATTTGGACCATTGTTGGGTGATTTTGGACTATACTTGGGTCGTTTTACGGTATTCGTTTTTTTATCATGATAACTATGTCATTTCATTTGAAAAGATTTTGACAGGCAAATTAATTGTGGACTTAACTAATAAATTGTTACTCTAGTTTAAGAGCGAATAGGTAGTTTTGTAGCATATATATATTTTCAAAGGTAATATATACAAGAGCCAGCATCGTCATTCGTAAACCACGTCCCAAACGCCGAGCGGGCCAATGAGCATAATTTGTAATAAGGGACGCATTTATAACTCGCGCGAATCAAAGAAAGAGAAAGCTAATAAACTACATGCATGGGGCTTTTTGGCGTAAGCGCTAGATGTAAAAGTACAATGAAATCGAAGATATTATTATGTTTTGTTAACATTTAAGTTAATCACATAAAAGATAAAAGGAAGAATTATATTTTTACATAATTTAGCCGTTTATTATCTTATCGTTTGTACAAACTAGAGAAAACACGGAAAATGAAAACGCGTTTTCGGATAACTTTTCTATCGAGGAAATCTTCAACAAACATGTTTCCGCATTAATCGTTGAATAGGTTATATAGTCAAAAAACATATGTCGGAAAACCAGTCTGTTTTGGTTCACTAATGTTGCGGCGAAAATTATTTAGCAAATTTTTAACTCCCAAACTATTTATCGCATATTTTTATTTGGGCGAAGTTTTATTTCCCAACTCAACATTTCGCTCTGATATCATTACCCAATTAATGATTTGATAAATAATTAACTAAAATGAGATAATATACGCGATATAATCCGTTAAATTGTTTTATTTCAATAAATAATTAATTATTAGGCAAGTTATTACTTGAGATTTGTTTAAGATGTCATTTATGTATTCGTCAAATGCATTGATTGGCATACTATACTTTTAGCAACATATTGAATGGCATTATAAAATCTAACCTAGTTTGTTAGGATGCAGGGTTCAAATTACAGTATGATTGTATGTCATTATGTGGGCAGGCTGATACACCGTATATCTAAACTATGAGGGTATTACTTTTGTTTAGATACTCCGTTGCTCAATATGGCATTTCATTCTCGTGGAATCGTTGATAGTTAATGTGTGCAATCAATCATTTGTTGTTCAAAAGTAGACTATGAGTGAATGAAGGTAATGTTAAGATTTTTTTTCACTCGATAAAGACCTGCGCGGCTCGCTCGCTTTGCTCGCTCGTTAAGGTCACAGTTCAAACTAATACTCCTCCTCGCTTCGCTCGTCGTCGTACCCAACCTAAGCCATGTCGGACCTGCCTTGAGGTGAAATGGGTAATGTTAGAATTTTTTCACTCCATATACAACTGGGCGGCTCGCTCGCTTCGCTCGCTCGTTAGGGTCGCAGTTCAACCTAACACTCCTCCTCGCTTTGCTCGTCGTCGTACCTAACCTAAGCCATGTTGCACCTACCTTAAGGTGAATTAGGTAATGTTAGGAATTAGGAATCGTAATCCAAGTCGATGTGTATTGCAACTAACTTGAAAAATATAGAACCTGTTCATATATTTGCGACAATGTGATAACTAAAAACTTGTTTCTTTAAATAAACATTATTTGTATTGTTTTTTTTTGTGTTTCATTTCGAACTATCTAAATAGGTTCTCTAAAGGTTGGTAGTGTAATGGTAAACACAAGCAGATAAATAAATAAATATTTATTGCACAAGCAGTACCATGAAATAATTCTGCAAAGTTTCTATTTGCCGAAATGACATTTGACGATTTGTTATTTGCCTAAGTAAATCATTTGCTTGATAATAATTTGCCACATAAAAGTTTGACGAAGTAAAATTTGCGATTCAAAAACGTTGCCAAATAAGAAAAGAGCGAAGTAAAGTTATGCCAACGGTTGGTTTGCCAAATGAAACTTCTGCGAAAAGTTGGTTGGGAAGTGAACTTTGGCGAAACATTTTTCGCCGAAAGGGCAGTATACCGTCTGTTTTATGTACTAGATTTAAAAAAAATACGCTAAAAAATAATTTAAATTTTCGATGCATCCCCTTAAATAATAAGATTTATTTCTATTTTACCACCCCGTGTGTTCTGTTCCCAGTACGCATGCGCAATGTGCCCGTGACGTCACCTGTTTACCCCAAGGCAGAGCCTGAAAACATTCATTGTCTGCCCTGAGAATAGATTGGCCTCAAAACTAGAATAGTGCAGATAATTATAGAAATACTAAAATGTACAACCTCGTTCGTGGAGAAAAAGTCATAATTATATTTTTGCTTCAGGGTAAAAAGTATCCTATAAACATCCTTGGATGTTTAGCTATCCTTATACAAATAACTTTTTAACAAAAAATAAAACGGACTCCAAAAAGAAAACACTAAAAAGTAAAATAATAACCGCAAAATATACAATTTCTTCAATTTACTTATAAGTAACCGGTTTTCTACTCAATCTATAGATAAAGTATATGTACCTATATCCATATCCATACTTAATACTTTCGCAATTATATTATAAATGCGAAAGTGTGTCTGTCCGTCTGTCTGTCTGTCTGTTACCTCTTCACGCTTAAATGCTAGCTTCTGTCCGCGACTTCGTCCGCCTTAAATTCGTTTATCGCGGATAAGCGTATTTTTTCGGGATAAAAAGTAGCCTATGTCCTTCCCCGGGACTCAGACTATCTTCATACCAAATTTCATTCAAATCGGTTCAGCGGTTTAAGCGTGAAGAGGTAACAGACAGACAGACAGAGAGACAGACAGACAGACGTACTTTCGCATTTAGAATATTAGTATGGACATGGATTTTTTATGACATCGGAGGCAAACGAGCAGACGGGTCGCCTGACGGTAAGCGATCATCGTCGCCCATAGACACATTCATCACCTGAGGAGTCACAAGTGCGTTGCCGGCCTTTCAGGTGGGAGTATACGCTCTTTTCTTGAAGGCTACATTAATCTTATTCTAAAGAATGAATTCAAAGAGAATATAACCACAACGTTTTAAAAGGCGCGACTCTCATACTAGCCAATAGAATTTTATTTGCATGGCACACTGATACCAACATGTACGTCAAAGAACCGTTAAACAGCAGTAGTACCAATCTAAGAGACTAAAACAGTGTAGTAGGCTATACGCTTGCGATTTTTATCGATATCGATAAAATGAACTGGGTTGGAATATAGGCTCATGTCAACAAGTTTTGTAATCGAAATTTGGTTTAGGATTGAGTCCACGTTTAAGTCCTATGTTGTACAGTGGATATTTATTTAAATGTGCTAATACAAGGTTGGACTTAAATGTGAACCTGAAATAAAATAACAAGCTTTTTCTTTTAATGTAATTATTTATAAGCATTATTAGATATTCTTTTGAGACTTGGCCCACTGTCTGCATCTGGAAATATCCTATAATTACAACACAGATATATATTTTCTTATATCTAAGGTCAAACTATTAAACAATCAAACTCAACAAATAAATGTAAAAAAAAAACATATGTTCTGGTATGGTTGGCACTTGGCAGTTAACTTTTCAGTTGAAACGTAGGTTCGAAGTATTTTTATGATCATATTTCATGCAAGTTCTGACGCAATTCGAATTATTTTGTATAATTATTTCCACTGATAAACAAATAAGCCTGTAGTTATCGATAGTTACAGTACATCCCTAGTACATGACGAAAATATATATAAAATATCTAATTTTCTTTGTTTATTTAGCATGCTGCACTTAAATATGGCTAAAACAATAGGCAATACTTATTAGATTTCGTTTTATTCCTTTCTTTAATTTCAGTCATTTCGCTCATTTCGTTTATTTCGCTCATTACACCCATATCATTAATATCATTTAATGGTTCTTGTTGATTGAGTGGTTCCAGTAATCTTCGTCGTTCTGCCAATGTTGAGTGATATGCGATGCTAATGATAATTATATGTACCTTATAACTGTTACCTAAAATGTTCAAGAAAACATTTTTTTTTATTTGGTTGATTCTTGAGAATTCGATTATTCATCTCATTCATGTGTAATTTTTTATTGTAATAAATTTTGATCTTGTTATATAAAGTTATGAAAAACTACTTAATTACAAGCATATTTATCGAATAGGCATCAATTTCTGACGTTTTGATACGAAGATACAGGACTTAGAAATTTAGCTGACACATGAATGAGAAAAAGTGGCATGCTAATGATATTTTCATCATTCGCATGCCATTTTTTCTCATTCACGTGCCGACTTTAATTTATGAATATTCGATAATAATCCGGGGAATGCTAAAAGTAGCAAGGTAAATGATAAAACTTAGTTGTGTTGAGATAATCGTTTTATTAATAAAAAACAAACTACTTAAAATTCGTAAGAAACGTGAATTGGGTCTGCTGGTAATAATTAAATATATTCAATTACAATTTAGCCCTAAATTTATATTTAAGTCTTGCGAATGATGGTATAAAATTATAGAAAGAAAGAAAGAAAGAATGGTTTATTTGCTGGAATACTTAAGTCTAGGTACAAGGTCTTATTGTAATATATAAGTTCAGTATTCTGTCGAATGATATCGACATGCAAAATAAATGTAAAAAAAATGTATGAATGCATGCATTATTAACATTATAGAAATATTTAACACACAATAATATTTAATTTGTGATACAATAGATGAGGCTACTACTTTCCTCTATTGTGCCTGTTATGGTCCATGAATTCATTAACACTATAGAAACAATGTTCTGAGAGCCATTTGGTAATAGAGTTCTTAAAAGCATTACCCTGTAATAGTTTAATATTCTCCGGTAGGCTATTATATAAAACTATGCACATATTGTAGGAATTTTTCCGGTAAATTAAAGTTCGACATGGAGGTTGATACAGAAGATTCTGATATTGTGCTCTTTGCCTACCCACAAAAACCTCACATCTATTTTGAAATAATTGTGGATGATATTTTACATGTAAGCATGCCTTTTTTATATACATGCATGGCAATGGCAAGATGTTAAATTTTTTAAAGAGTGGCCGGCAGCTATCCATTATCCACGCTTTGGCTATGGCACGAATACACTTTTTCTGTAGTAAAAGTGCCCTTTCAGCGTCTACAGAATTTCCCCACAGTAGTAGGCCATAATTGAGGACGGATGAAACGTATCCATGGTAGGCTGTAATAGCTGTCTCAACATTAACAGTGTTTCTTAACCTCCTTAATGCATATACAAATCTGTCTAACCTAGTACAAACATAATCGACATAACTTTTCCAATTAAGATGTTTGTCTACATGAAGTCCCAAGAATTTAATACCATCAGATTTAACAATTGGGTAATTATTATATTTGATATCTAATTGTATTGGATTATTATTATACGAATAAAATTGAACATAGAACGTTTTTGTCATATTTATATTTAGATTATTACTACATGTCCAGTTGTTAATGTCTGTCAAGGCATTATTTACATTAATTTCATATGATCTAATGTGCACCTTTCACAATCAGTGTTGTGTCATCGGCAAATAATATGCATTTATGTGGTGAGGCCCGTGAGAGATCATTAATGTAGACTAAAAATAACAAAGGACCTAGATTACAACCTTGTGGAACTCCAGTGCTATTTTTACGGAATTCTGAGCGATATCTTACTTTCATGACACTAGTTTCTGCATTAACTATCTTTACTACTTCCGTACATTGTTTTCTATTAGTCAAAAAGTTTTTTATCCATTCCAAGGCTATTCCCCTAATGCCATACAATTCAAGCTTTGATAGTAGTTTAGAATGCTCAACACAGTCAAATGCTTTACTTAAATCTAAAAATATCGATAATACGGGCAATTTGTTATTAATACATTCTGTCACGTACTTTACAAAATTGAAACATGCCAATTCAGTAGAGCGCCCCTTTCTAAATCCATATTGATCGGGATGTAAAATCTTCTGATTTTCTAAAAAATGTGTTAGCATACTACACATGGCTTTCTCAAAATTTTTTGATATTACTGGTACGATTGTGATAGGCCTGTAATTGCTAGGGTCTTCACGATCTCCTTTCTTAAATAATGGCCTTACTATGGACAATTTCAACTGATCTGGAAAGATTCCGTGAGTAAATGAAAGATTTACAATATGGGCCTGAGGTTGACATATCAAATGAGCATTTAATTTCAGTATATCTGTTGTTATATTGTCATACCCACAAGTCTTGCTGTTATTTAGGGACATAATTATCCTGTGAATTTCTTTGCTGTCAACTGGTTTCAAAAATATTGTTGACGGATGGTTAGTTAAATAACTTGTTCCATTTGTTGGTGTATTTTTAGCACCAGAATTAGAAGGTATTATATCAATAAATTAATCGTTGAAAAAATTACAAATGTCTTGTGGATTTTTATATGTCACATCATTAGCGCGTAGAGAATTAATATCGTTATCGTCAATTATACTTGCAGTAGTCGATGATATAACGTTCCATGTTGCTTTACATTTATTTTTATTCTGCCATATATAATTATTGTTACTGATTTGTTGTGATTTGAAAATACACTTCTTTAGAATATTACTATAGTTTTTAAGTTCGTTAAATTTTGTCTTTTTTCCAGTTTTTACTGATCTCAATTTTAAGTACAATTGACGTTTGGTGTGACATGATTTTCTCAACCCTTTTGTTAACCATTTAACTTTATTTTGACTGTTGGTAATTCTGACCTTTATTAGTGGAAAACACAAGTTATAAAATAAACAGAATAAGTCATAAAACGAGGTAAATGCTTCCATAAAATTATCCGATGCTAAGACATCAGTAAAAGATAACGCCGCGAGACACCGGGTAAATTTACCGACATTTTCTTTGCAATAATCCCGTTTAAAGTCATACCAGTTTAAACACATTTTTTTCTCTTTCACTCTGAATGTCAATGTTTGAGCCATATCATGGTCAGATAAGCACATTCGATGTGTCTTCGCTTCAACATTTTTTAAATTACTGGCTATTTGGTCTATGCATGCGTTAAGCCTGGTCGGGGAATTAATATGCATTGATAAATTGTAGTTTGATAATGTGCTTTTCAATTCCTTACAGAAACTATTATTTTTCAGAACATCGATGTTTCAATCCCCGCATATTACTATCTTCTTGTTTTTATATTTAGAAGTAAGATGAAAAAGCAATACGTTTAACTTGTACATGAAAAGACTAATGTGTGACTTTGTTTGTTCTGGGATCCTATATATGACTATTATGAGTAAATTTAACCCTATTACTTCTACTCCACAGCACTCAAAATAGTAATCTTTTGCTAATCTTGACTCGAATTCAATTTGTTTAACACTTAACGACTTATTAACCAGAATGGCAGTGCCACCTCTGCTCCCTTGCCTACAATAACTAGCTCCTAATTTATAATTGTCAATTTTAATATTGTTTTCTGAACCACACTTAACAAAAGTTTCACTGATACATATTGCGTCAAATTCTTGGTTCTGTGCACGAAATTCCTGTAATTCTAACTGTAGTAATTCTATTTTATTTAGTAGCCCTCCCATGTTTTGGTGCATTATTCGAAATTTATTGTCAATTGGAACAGTATTTTTGTACTTTTCATTCACGAAAAAACTCGTCAGAGCCTTTTTGGATGTCATGACAAGAACAAGAGCAGTGAACTGTCAAGGAAGATATATTATTATCCTTCTCTATAACCGTAACCATTGAACGTATGTCTTGAAAGATAGTATTTAATCCAGAACTATTCACCCGACCTGTTGTTATATGGAACATACTATGGTCATATAATAGATTTCGGTTGGTATCCAATAAATAAGCATAGTTATATTTATTATTATCTGTATATAGTAATTTGTTAAATAATTCAATTCTCCTGTTGAACATATTATTAAAATAACCCATGTTAAATGTTGGATAGCATATTATTATATTTGTATGCAATATTGTAGACATAATGTTTCTTATATAGAGAACCAAATTGTCGTAGTTCTGAGACTGCTTAAAATCCTCTTCTCCTATAAATATGAAACAGTAATCATCTTTTGAAAAATTTACTAACTTGTGTTCTATGTTTTGAAGAAGTGTACGTACTCCAACACCAGGATACAGATAGTGACAGATATTATATAAATATATTAATTAATGACATACACTGATAAACATAGGAAAATTACTTTTTTCGTCAAGAAAATATAAGAAAATTATCATTTGCGTGCTTAAAACACCACGTGAATGAGATCACGTGAATGAAAAAAGTATGTTTTTTGTTGATTATGCTGAAACTGGTATTAATATATGAATAACTGTTAAACAGGCACCTGCAGTCATTTACGTAGTTTTATTTTCACTAATCACTGTCATGTCAATTGTAGGGAATATATTTTATATTCAAATACACAACAATGAGAATTACAGTGAACCAAAGCCACGCAAATGATATATTTACCTTCATAGCTCCTCGCTCCAGCGACGAGCTGCAACCTCTCCTCACGGCGTTCGAAGCCTTACTTACGCTCGTTCGGGGTGAGGGGCGAGGGCGTCGGAATATGTTATAGAGTGGGCTCAATACGTTGTTTAGAGGTGCATCCACACTTGTATCATTTGCTCGTATCCGATCACCGTGCCTTGGCGTGACTGCGTATTGCGCTGCTTGGACGCTTACTGTCAGCGCGCCGATCATGCCGTACTCGTCCGATATAACTGTGTGATACGTGTAGAAAAATGGATTTCGAGCGATCCGATCGGCGCAACGTCCAAACGCGTGATCGTGACACGCGATCGTGCCACTCGACGATGATCTGATACGGGCAAATGATACAAATGTGGACGCACCTTAGGGATGCTCCACGTGAATGATAACTTAGCTCTGGACAAACCTCTTACATACATTAAAAACAAAATTACGATATACACAACAACCATATTTTTTTCTTTCAAATCAATAACTTATGTACTAACAATTTAACTCAAAATTATACGCGATTTGATTCCTGATGTTCGTTTTGAGGAAGTTTGTTGACAAAATGGCGAAGGAACACTGCACGCTAGTGAGATTTTAGGTGTTTAATATTTTATTGTGGTTAATTCTACTTACTTTAAACATAACAAACACCGTGTCCCAGTTAGATGAGCTCGTAATTTAATGTAAACAAAATAATATGGTCAAATATCTTACTTCGGGTTACAGGTACTTTTTACGTCTGGCAGGTCAAAAATTGGCCTTTTTAAAATCATCCATTTCCTACCTTTTTTTCATCTTCTGAAAGGGAAAATAAAAGTTATAACACTTCGTTACCCATGTTGATTGACGTCAGATCGTAGCACAAACACCAAAGACGGATTGTATAATCCTTTTCTTTCCTTTTTAACCGACTTCTAATAAAAGGAGGAGGTTCTCAATTCGACGGAATGTTTTTATTTTTATTTTTTATGGATGTTCACCGATAACTCAAAGACTATTTGACCGATTTCAAAAAAATTTTTGGTTTTATAGAAGGTACTTTCTAGTTGGTCCCATTTAATTTTGGTGTAGATTTGATGATGGAATCCATGAGGAATTGAAGGAACTCCTCAAATATTGTAGGCATACATATAGCGATTTTGGTATTATAAGAAACATAATAACATTTGCATTCAGAAAGTGTAAATTGGTGAAGTGGAACTGATGCAGAAAACCACAGAATGCCATCGGAACTCCTCAATGATAAATGATTTACGGGTGGCGACAAAATATCTTGATTAATTTAGCTAAGCAACTTCATAGTCACAAATTTAAATGTTCCTGATGAGAATGGTATGATAGCCGGAAGGTAGGCACCAGATCTATGTAATAAAATAATGTATCCTAGTCGTGTTTGGGCTTGTTCGAATCGTCACGAGATACACTTTTAAGTAACGATTAACTAAAAAGTGTAAAATAAATAAACATTTAAACAAAAAAATAAAACCGACTCCAAAAAAACTGAAAAGTGAAAAATAACGCCATAATTCAGTTTCTTCAAATTACTTACAAGTAACCGTTTGTATACTCAATCTATACAGTATATACAATTAATGTTATTTTGGAGTCGGTGCCATCGTGTCACAACTTACTAAAATCATCAATTTTCAATATTGTACACATTCTTTATATGGCACCGACGCCAAAATAAGATTAATTGTATATACTGTATAAATTGAGTATACAAACGGTTACTTGTAAGTAATTTGAAGAAACTGAATTATGGCGTTATTTTTCACTTTTTAGTTTTTTTGGAGTCGGTTTTATTTTTTTGTTTATTGTTCCCTTTTTCTCTCTTGGTTCGAGTTGACCACTTTAGAGATTATGATTATGAAACATGTGCCTTGCTTCGAAGCACTTCGTGACAAAGGGTTGATTTTAGTCCCTCGTCAAGCATCTACTATGAACAAGATTTTCACCTAGCATTGTGGAAAAATAAATAAGTGATAATCTTGTGAACCGAAGGAAATATTATTAAAATGGAACATTTGCCCCAAAAGTGAACACAATAGAAACCCCTTAGTACAATGTGCCTACCATGAGCTGAGTTTACGATCGGCGCTGGCGAGTATCTCGTATCGAGAGTCAGTGCACCTCTCTTGCACGCGCTAATAGTGCGAAAGAGATAGACCGTCATCGAGCGCTCGATACTCGCTCGTGCCGAAGTCATGGTAGGCGCATAGGAATAAAGTTCGCATTTCTACCTGTCCAGTGGCGGGACTACACGCCACTGGACAGGTAGAAATGTAGGCACAAAGGCACTGCCTGGGTATAGAACGACCATGGCTTCACACATGCACAGAAAAAATGCTTACTTTGGCCAAAAACCCTGTGTAAAAGATTTTGTTTAATTTTTATATGTAATGAAGTGTTTACAGCGAATCTACAGTGAAATGAAACAACAGTAATAACTAAAATTTTATATTCATTATAATAAATTAATAATATCATATTTTGTACCCTTACATACTTGATTAAAATTAATGTTAAGTGTTCATGAAATACTTGATTTTAATCAAGTATGTAACCTTACATACTTGATTAAAATCAAGTATTTCATGAACACTTAACATTAAGACTGTATCAAATAGGTAATTTATATTTACTCGAACTTCTATTCTGTACTGATAGAGAGTTTTACAAATACATTTCTGTACATTGAAGAGGCGTTGGCACCTGGGGCTATCTAAAAAAACCGTACCACCACGTTTCATTCAGAATTTGGAAATTTTATGTTTTTTGTACTTATAATCATGAGTAATCAAGAGGGTCCTTATTTGTCAGTTGCATTTAGATTAATTTTCCAAAAAAAAAAAAAATTTTGTGACACATTTTTTCTCCTATTAGGATGAATGACTATTGATACTGAGTAGAACATTAAATTTTCAAATTCTGAAAATAAAAGTCGGGGTCCAGTTTTGTTTAGAATGGCAGACCTACGCAGCACCGATTACTATAATCAACCATTTTCAATACAGCTGTCCAATTAGACCCGGATCCCGAATTGAAAGAAACGAGGACACATTCTAGTATTTGCGTGGATACTTACTATAAGGTAGCGCGGAATCCTCGTTGGTCGAGTCTGACTCACAAATAGTCCTTTTATATCGAGTTCAGAACAGTTACTGCTTCTTAGAGTTTTCTAGGGAACTAATTGTGATACAGTATACGGCACTAAAACAGTGGTTGTGACTTGTTTCATCAAATTGCCGAAACAATTCATCAAAGGTATAGTCTCGGACTGTAAAACTGTCAAGGATTGCTTCGTTTGACATGGGCTAGCTGGCAAAATATCTCCTGAACAACTTGGACAACCCAACAGAGTATTTGAACACGGGCAACCGCCTATAACTAAATTTTTCTGTGGACAACCAGGTAACACGGCTGCATTAAGTTTCGGGCACCCAGGTATAACTGAATTTGACAGCTTTTGACAGATATTACAGTTACCTCCACAACCTATAAGAACGGGTTTTATGTTGGTTGACGGTAGACTTTGACATTGCAGATTACAGCTTGGGCAATTTGGGCATGGCACCTTCAGAGTCAACGTCTGGCATTTTGAGCACGGGCATGACGATTTTCCAGTGCCTTTAGTAGGATTTAGATTACCTCCAATAATTGTCAGACCAGGGCCCAACTTCTGTAATACTTTTGGGCCTATATTACAAGTCGAATTCTTTGATTCACTTTCTTTAGACACTTGATTTCTTCGTCTGTTGTTTCCTCTATGTCTCCAAATTGGAATCATGTTGGTAATGTCAATGCTATCGTTAAACTCTATAGGCGTCGCTTTTTGTCTAGGCTTATTAGCTAACGCTGATTCGATTTTGCTTAAAATCTGACTGTTCTCTAAAGTTGCCACGGCGTTAAAGATTTTTCCTTCAGGACGGTTGACTCGTACTATAGGACCACTCATAGCGTTGAGGCACGATAATTCTTCTTTAATCAAGATGAATTTTATGAGGTTGATCAGGGATACGAAGGCAGATCTTTCAGGTTCAGGCTCTGTGTAATCTGCTAGAGTTTTTAGGGAGTAATCTATGTCGTCCCATTCAGAAGCGTTACTGCAGAACTGGGGTAGTGCGAATTTTTGTCCTGTGAGGTATATCCGGGGTAACCTCGGTGGGTTTTGAGGAAGGAATAATTTTCGTTCTGGCACGATTACTTGGGGCAGGTTTAGGTTTTCAGAGGTGACTATCTGAAAATTAATAAATATTACAGGTCAATTTTTACACAAATCGAACTAGTCCCATGGTAAGCTCAATAAGGCTTGTGTTATGAGCACTAGACGACGTTATATCCAATCGATATATTTATTTATATACATAGAAAACACCCAAGACTCAGGAACAAATATTAATGCTCATCACAAAAATATTTGCCCTTACCGGGATTTGAACCCAGGACCTTCAGCTTCGCAGGCAACGTTACTCCCGCTAAGCAAAATCGGTCGTCAAAAATAAATCGTAATACTGACACAGAAAATCATGACTTAGTTTCTGGCTGTACACTGTATTTACAATGTTTTGACATCTTAATTTATCATTGTAATTGTGTAACTGTGTGAAAGTGTCGTGATGTTTGTTACTCAATAATATTTTGATCATCAAACGGATTTAGATGAAACTTGGCACACACATTTTATTGTTCGTTTTATTTCATTTGACGATTTTTGTACATAAAACTTGAATAGCTTTCGCTTCTCTATGAAAATTATCCCTTTTAATTAAATGGTAACGATTATTTTCCCAAAAAAGGATGACTTTAGTGAGTGGTAGCTGCCACTTCGATGCCTGTCAATAGCGACACGACACTTGGAAACATACGTGGCAAAGTAGTTTACATGAAAATTGTTAATATCTTCAAAACTAAGCTAGATTTGCCTGGGTTTCACATAACATTTTTCGGACCTAATGACTTTAGGTATACACTGGTAAAATTATGCGGGTTCCTCACATACACGTATGTCGCGACATACATTTTACCATAATTGATTTTATTTTGTTATTATTAGATACTAAAAAACCCGCTCGTAACCAGTTGTAACCCGCCCCCGTATTGCCTAACGAGTTTGACGCTCGCAATCGCAATCAAGTGTCATGATTTTGTATGGGCTATGACAGTTGATTCCGATACCAAGTGTCACAATTTCGTTAGGCAATAACCCCGCAGGTTTATTTTCTGTACCGGTTAAAGCCACACTTTGAGAGCGTAACCCATAATAACGGTTACGCTCGCATAAATAGCTCTGACTAACCGGTTAATATGACGGAACCACCTCGCAGCACCAACAGGGAACTAAATCTATTAACCGGTTAGAAAGCGCTCAGTGGATAACGTTCCTAAATAAATTCGTTCGAACATAACCTAAATCTGGTTTAACCTAAATTAATACTGGTTTATTTTTAACCGGTTACAAGCCCTGCGGAACCCCTTTTTTGCGAGGTATAGTCACGTTGGTATGTTGCTCCGTTGACGCAAGAAAGATGGATAAACCCTCAAAACACAAACACACTTTCACATTTATAAGGATAAATTTCACTACACATAATTCACACAAACTTACTTTTACATCCACAAATACTAAAAGTACACTAAAAGCTTTTAACATCATTTAAATTTAAAAAATACGTCTTTTTTATCAATATGAGTTTAACAAATGGAGCTAGAATATGTCAATCACAAGTTTTTATGCAATTTTCTCTATATTACGTAAAATAATCGTAACAATAATCTATTGCAAATCAACATTACTATCAAGTTGTTGGAACAGTATTATAAAATTTGTAATTTGATGAAAAATGTGATACGACTCATCGCTCTTTAAAAGTTTCATGACGAATTTGCGTTCCTTTTAATATTTTCCTTCATACAAAGCGGTAAGGTTGTTTTTTCTTAACATAAATATGGATAGATAATAGGTTCTGAAAGTTAGACGTCGAATAGTGATTAAATTGTAACGATTTTGTGTAATAAATATCGATATAAATACATCGATAACTATTGTTTTGTGAAAATTTATGCGGTTATATAATTCATGCGTATCAATGTTTGTCTATTAAACAGGAATGCATCTAGAAAAACCGGCCAAGAGCATGTCGGATCATGCTCAGTGAGGGGTTCCGCAGCAGTTCATACAAAAAAATACACTACAGGTGCTAAAATACGATATGAAAATGTGCAAAACCAAAAGAGTGTATTTCCACGGAACTTACGTCATTTTGCTGAGACGCGCAGTTTTTTGGCAATAACTCAAAAACGGTACATCTGATCATATTGGCCCCCCTTCTAGAAATATTTTTTTTTTGTTATATGACTATAAAACTAAGTAGCGGCTTATACAAGATACCGATACTCCAAATTTTATCAATATACATCTTGTAGTTTTTGAGTAAAATGCCTGAGACAAATGGACATCACGAAACTATAAGGGTTCCGTTTTTGCCACTTTACCTACGAAACCCTAAAAATGTATTAATGGTCCTTCGCCAGCCTGACGTCTTATAGAATAGTATCAAGACTTGTCACTCATCGGTCACTAACCAAAATCTATTAATTTATTTCACATACATTACCGATGGACCAGCAGGTATTCTATAAAATCCCTAGGAATTATATACATTGCGTAGGTAAAGTATGTAATGGACAGTAATATTCATAATATTGTATACTTTGTCTAAACGCCCCACGTATTCTATACATTGCTTAGGTATTGTACGTATAGAATGCCTGCTACGGATTGCCGGTAACATTGTACATTTTAAAGTCTAAACAATTTTCATGGCAACTTTGATTCAGTTAATATTTTCTTCTGTTTCCGCGATTATTACTCATTGAAATAAAACAATTTAAGGGATTATATCGCGTATATTATCTTATTTTAGTTCCCGACGTTTCGGAAGCCACCCGTGACCATGGAAAGCTGAAAAGCTTCCGAAACGTTGGGAACTGAAATGAGATAATATACGCGATATAATCCGTTAAATTGTTTTATTTGATTCAGTTGTTTTAACTACATTTTCACTGTCTAAATCAATGAACTGGAAATGATATAATTTCTAATTTAGTTTTGTGAAATATACACAAATATGTAGGTTAACCGATGCCAAGATATTTGTTATGTAGGTATGTGTTCGCAGTTTGCGATGTCAGCTAATAACTTGTTAGTTACATTTAAAAGTGCTTACAACAACAAAAATCACTCTTTATTGCACACCACTCAAAATAGAGTAAAGAAAACAATACATTCAATTAGAGGTAAACAACAGGCGGTCTTATCGCTAAACAGCGCGATCTCTTCCAGACAACTTTAGGGTAGTGGGAGACGTGCTTACTTAGGTACTAAGTACTTCTGATATAATATAATGGCTTTTTGTTCAAAGCGACTTAATGCGACATGCGACATAATATTAACTAGCGCAGCACACTTTCAAAACAACAATAAACAAATACCCATCAGGCGATCTGTCTGCTCGTTTGCTATAACATAAATAACCGGCCAAGTGCGAGTCAGACTTGCACACCGAGGGTTCCGTAAAAAATATACGCTACAAACGGCCGTATCTATGTAATCCAGTGTCAGCAGAGCCCTACTCCTAAGCAAAATGCATGCCGTGTTCGATCACTTTATATTGGTTAGTGATATAGACAGACAGACATAAAATTATACTATTTTTAGTATTTGTTGCTATAGCGGCAACAGAAATACATCATCTGTGAAAATTTTGACAGTCCAGCTATCATGGTTCATGATATACAGTCTGGTGACAGATGGACAGACAGACAGACGGACAGCGGAATCTTAGTAATAGGGGGCCGTTTTACCCTTTGAGTAATAACCCTAAAAATAGATTTCTTGGGAAACCTTACTTCATTCTCGCCCACAATCTACACACCTCAATAACTTGTGAGTACATATGTCCCAAATGGTTGTCATATCTTTGTTATATCAGTAACGGAACTCTTTCACTATGTATGTCAAACAAAAGATTACTTAAAAATCTAACTATTTGCATATCCCTTTCATTATTGCTGAGGGGCGTGGTCAAGTCCTCGGAAAAGCATATTTTTTTTGTTATAATTCTCTATCGCATCATAATGATCTATAAGCATAATTTCATTACGCCGAATCCTGTTTTCGCGAAATCTATTTTCGCCAAATGGTCTTTACTCACAAATTCACACACTCACCAAGACTGAGCTAGCACGAAGTCCTTTTCTTACATATACTAGTATCCCGCGAAGAGTACAGCATGCGTATCTCTCCAGACCTCGGAAAGTGTGTCTACAGCAGTGGTTGAAATACACTAAGACCAAAAGTAAGTGCCTTAGAATTGTGCCGAAATCGAGTTATCAACGCTTCGTATGAGACATTGAGAACATTTTAGAGAATCCTCAAGCATGGCACTATTTTATTTAATAAATTTATATCAGGGATAATATAAATTTATTAAATATAAGATATAGACCAGATAACCTATGGAATCTAACATACCTTCCAACATTCATAATAGCATTAAGTAATAACAACTCCAATAAGAGAGTCTGGACACACACGGCTTGCCACGCGCTTTGAATAGATTTCCACATGAATCCATGAATAACAAAACGGAAAAGCAAGTAATCAAGTGGTGAACACATGAATTAAAATTGTATTTGTTTATTTACTAAATCTCTGCTGTCTTCCACTTAAACTTTAAGGCCAAAACACACCGGATGCGTGCGCAGCACGTGTACAGTGCGCGTGTGCGTGGCGTGCACAGCATCTGTCAAACCGAGAGCTGCGCACGCAAAGCTGTGCACGCAACGGTGGCGTTAGCTGCAGCACCGTTGCCTGACCAGCCGCCATTTTGTTTTGCGTAGTCTATTCATTATGCTAGATAGCATTCGTCAGACAAAGAAGAAGCTTTACTGCTTCTACTTTCAACTCAAAGAATTTTGTGCAGCGCCAAAATGACTGTGGGTTCATGACAAAAATGCAAACAGACAAAAATACAGTGAATATTACAACCTGTGCCGCGAACTAGAATCGTATGAAGATCGTTTTGTTTTGGTATTTCCATATGTCCAGAGCTTCTTTTGAAGAACTCCATGGTTTACTGGAGCCTTTTATATTGTATATATCCCATAACAAGCATTTATACGACGAATTTTTATAATGTTTGTGTTTTTGGTTATAAATAAATAATAAATAAATATTACGGGACAATTTTACGCAAATCGCTCTAGTCCCATGGTAAGCTCAATAAGGCTTGTGTTATGGGTACTGGACGACGATATATTTAATAGATATACTACTTATATATATAGAAAACATCCAAGACTCAGGAACAAATATTTATGCTCATCACACAAATATTTGCCCTTACCGGGATTTGAACCTAGGACCTCAGCTTCGCAGGCAACGGTACTCCCATTGAGCCAAACCGGTCGTCAGATAATAAATACATTCGTATTTACGCACAGGCTCTATATTTTTTCCTTTTATTCGGCAATCCATTACAAAAACCTCCACGCACCCCGGACAAGTTGTAAATAAACACAAGAGAGCTGTACAGCACCAGCGCAGCACCGAGCAGTGCGTGTCCCGACCTGTTCGGTTCGCCGTCTCACAGGGAACGCCGGTAAATACAACGTCATCACAGCACTCCGCTGCGTGCACGCAGCACGCAGCCGTTTTGTCTCGACGGAGCTGCGTTGCGTGCAAGTCACGCGCACGCGCACGCCACGCAAGCGGTGTGCCATCTACTATGACATTTCATACGATACAACGCGCACGCCACGCACACGCGCACGTGCACGTGCTGCGGACGCATCCGGTGTGGCTTGGCCTTTAATCTTCACGTTCTTTAATTAGATTCAAGAAAATCTTTTTCACTTCTCCTGCTCATAAAGTACGTCATATTAGCTTCGCGAAGCAAGTCTAAAATAGTACATTTATCTCCTAGGGTTTAAAAGAAAGCCATATAATCCCATACAAACTAGGACACTGAAAAAAAAAGTTGTGGGCCGTGCGGCCAGCTACATACTCCTTACAAATAATTAAAATCAAACAAAGCAACCTGATCAGATTGGCCAAACTTTCTGATAGAATTGCTAAAACTGTACTTTTACTTTGATGAAATATACAATTTTAATGTTGTATATTTTTTATTATCTCGCAGTCGAAGAGAAAAGCAGTGTTTAACACTTCGTGAGCTCGTCCAAATATGTCTGAGTGTCATAATGGCTTATTTTAGCGCCTTGTCAAACAATCTACTATTTTATGCACAACTAACAGGATAGCATAATTTTCGCTTATTCGGAATAAAATTTTCCAGTCTTAATATACCCTTCGTTCGACCTTGCGCATTATCTAGTAGACCTACTAAACTAGACCGAATTTCCTAACTTAACACGTGCATTACAGACGGATAAACACGGAATTCGGTGATAATATGCCTATATTGTGACATTGTTAGTATAAATAGGATTTCTTAGAGACACACATACGTTCTCAACCCTAGAAACCACTATGAATACCTACGTGATTGCTTTTGTAGCAGCCATTGCTGTGCTGAGCCAGGTAGGACTTTAATTCTTTATTATCATTAAGGTAAACGCCCTAGTGTTTGACGCCTCTGGCTACGAATTAAGGTTGCAAGGGCAAACTAATGAGGTAGTGTTGGGCACTGGTACATTTACCTTATTTTCTATCGCTTTTTCGTAGGGTTTCGCAGTCAACACCCTATAATAGGCTATTTGAAATTTGTTTTTATGGTATGTTATTAAACGACGTATTAATAATAGACATATTGGTGAAAAAAATAAGTACTAAAATATCATAAAAACTCCCCGAGATACAACGACGTTTAAAGTACATTTTTGGATTTTCCCAAAAAACGCTTCAGACTAAAGCCTACAAGCATGTGACGTCACACGCTTTTGTCTTGTATTAGGCAAAATAAGAACTTTGTTCTGTTGCTTTGTTAAAACTTGCGTTTATCGAAACGCTTTATAACAAAAAATACAAAACATAGTATGGGTTATGGAATGGTGTGGTTATTAATATTTTCATACTTTAAAAATGGACTTTCCCACCCAACTTTAAAAACTCATAAAACAAGCTACACGTAAGGTATCGAATTCAAAATCTTAATCATTTTTTTTTCTACTGTCATATACTCTTTTTCGCCACATTTGTAGGTGTACCTTTTGAAAAACTGAATCCAGTCCACTCTCTTAACCACGCACCTTACTTAATTAATTATCATATTGTCAACTAGAAGGGCACTTTCTTCGTCCGCGGAGGAGAAAAAAAATCATAACCCTCTTGTTTTCTTCAGTGTAGTCGGGTAAAAAATATCCACCATCTGGAGATCCGTTTACCCCTTTAGGTGGGATGAAGCTGCAACAAATCCAAAAAAAATATATTATCATTCAGTGACCTCCAAATAGACCGTTACAATATTTTTTTTGAAAATATCTTCAAGATGTCCATAATCTTTTGTACGTGTCCGAGTCGTACTATGACTTTGATACCACTTAGTTTAACACAAATCGATCGTTCTCATGTGTGTCTCCCATAATAACGACAAATGTCATCACTTTGTAGCGTATTCGCTGGGTGCGAGTAATATAATAAAAGAGTAAAAAGGTGGGGTAATATAATCGATCGCAGCGCTTATAGTGGTCAAAAGTAAAACTAATGTTGGCGCTCTTATCTGTCATATCTGAAAGTAATCTGTTTAGACTTGGGTCACTAATTTGAATAGACCCGGTCCTTAAAATAATACTCATGTCGATCTGAAAACAATATTTAATTTGTCACTAGCGATACAGAAAAAAAAATATACCTTTGTTTATTATTATTGAATGAAACAATTAAAATAGCTTTAGCTTCTTGTTTTACAGTAAAACTACAACCAAAAATTAAGTAAACAAACCATGACATGTTCAAAATAAAACACAATTTTTGAATCAAATTAAGATATCACAGTAATTTCCGAAATAAATTCATAGATAATTTTTACTTATAATTATATTTAGTCGCAACGTCGCGATTAAATGTCAAAACGTCAGAGCCAACAAAGTTGTGGACGCTAGGTGTAGCTGAACCCGTCCACGGAGCCAATAGGTAACCTAGCAATTTTGTTGTCAAAACGGTGTTTAGGGGTGTACCGACATTTCATCAAAATGTTGTATGGGTCTATATGCTTTCTCATTTATATTAATGACCTACCACAAGTGACAGATGAATCTATGGTTCTCTTTGCCGACGATAGTACAGTTATATTTACTGGAGAACACTTACATGCATATGAAGATAAAATTAATAGCTCGCTAAAATCTCTCATAGAATGGCTGAACAGTAACAATCTTCGTATTAATTTAGGAAAAACCAAAATAATGAATTTTAAACAGAGAGTTGACAAAATTACAAACTTAAAAGTAGCATATAAGGATCATACTATTGATGAAACGGACATCACAAAATTCTTAGGGTTAAGCTTAGATAGTAAAAAAATCAAATTGACATAATATGCAAAAAACTAAAGAAGTACTCATATGCTTTATATCATCTTAGTAAAGTAGTTAACCAATCCACAGTTCTGACCTCTTATCACGCATACGTCACATCTACATTACGATACGGCGTAATTTTTTGGGGTAATGCGACAGACAAAGATTTAGTATTTAAATGCCAAAAAAAATGTATTCGAGCCGTCTGTGGTCTAAAGCCCACAGAATCATGTAGATCTCATTTCGCTAGACTAAGTGTATTGACATTCCCATCTCTTTACATATACGAGACAGCTTTATATGTAAAGAGCAATTTGAACCAGTGCTGTATGCAGAGTAGGATAAACCACGAACCACATAAAACTGCTCTATTTGACAAAAGTATATTTGGAATGGCACCTAAAATATTCAATAAACTACCAACTACTATTAGAAAATAGCAGGATATTGAAATGTTTAAGCAATCGTTGTTTAAATTCTTAGTTAAAAAGGCGTACTATTCTACTCAAGAATTTTTAATAGATAATAATGTTAATGATAATAATAATGAATATTAATTAATTTTGACTATTCTTTTTTGTATTATGCATGCTACACTCTCTAATTTTGTATGCCTTTCGGCAAAACATAGTGTTACTAAGCAATTTATGAAACACCCCTGTACCTACCTATGTTTTACAAAATAAATTATTCTTATTCTTATTCTTATTCTTTGGCTACTCGTCTGCATTCCAGTAGGTCCGGGATACCATTGTTCTAAGGAGGGATCGGAACCGGAATTTATTAAATCTCCTAAAATACTCGCTATTTCTGAAATGTTTTAAAACCGTATTTAGGAGAAGAGAAGTTAATTACAAAACACCAGATTTACGAAAAAATAAAATAAATTAAAATTCGTAATGAAGCAAAGAAACGAATTGTTATTTCGGATATTTTGTATGAAAAAAAAACTTTCAATTTTTTTTTTCAAAAATTCCTGTTTCTTTGAGATGGTGCGACATAATAGGACTATACAAAGTTCTTCATTGAAGAACAGCGCCATTTTTCTCTGTGTCCTAATACTTGCTGGAGAAGCTATGGGCCAGAGGAGTAGCGTAATACGCATGTCTTGGAGTGCATGATGGCTGATGCGCTTAGCATTTCAAAAATAAAATCACAGAGGTCGACAAGTGCTAACTACGCTGTGTTCGAGAATTTCAAGCCACGTACGTAAAGTTGCGGTAGCTCAATTGGTCAGAGCACTTTTGCGCTAAAGAAGAGTTTGCTGGTTCAAATCCTGCTTGCAATTTAGTAGGTCACATTGATTTTTGCCTTAACAATCGAACACTGTGTTATAATATTTACGTTACACCTGGCCATGATGTGAGTTCTACCGCACGCTACGTGTACAGCAAAATTAGCGATATGGCCAGGTGATGACGTAAAATTGTGTACATACCACGGGCAGTAAAAACGAAAACCCTCTATCGCATATTTTCAACCCTCGCCTGCGGCTCGGGTCACAAAAACCTGCGATTTCGTGCTTTCTTTCTTTTACAGCTCTTGGTAACTATTGTATTATAATTTCTATACAAAGTCGCCAAAGTTACTAATAATAAGTATGTTGCATTTTATCCCTCGCATTAGGGATGCTAGATGTATGGGCATATTATTGTATGAATCATAAGTTCCATCTGGACATGTACACTGACTGAGACAACTACATATGGTTGCCCACTTTTCGCCCACGTTTCTCGATTAGTTTGTGATTGGTCAACTTGAAATCATTGTTTATTTTCCGGCCGATACCATCTAACTAGGTACCTAAAATAAATAATTTGCAACATACGTAGGTACTGCTACATTAGTTTTATCATTCATCAGCTAAAAGAAATGAGGACATTTCTGAGAAACAAATTATTAATAAAAAGAATAATCGCTGATCGCCTTCATTACAAGTTAATTAACTTAGCCTATATTCCCCCGACCGTAATAATAACAACAGATCAATATAGACCGTAAAATTTACTAAATACCAAAATCCTCACGTTGGAATACTAAACCTAAAAATAAAACTGAACTAAAACAAAATAAAACTAATTAAATGTAAACTAAATCTAAAAAAACCGGCCAAGAGCATGTCGGACCATGCTCAGTGTAGGGTTCCGCAGCCGTTCATACGAAAAAATGCACACTAGTCACACTACACCGTACACAGTTTACAATTAATAAATACTTTACTTTGCAGATGAAAAAAATCCGATTTGAAAAAGTGCACTAGCATAAGAGCATACGAGCGTATCTCCACGGCACTTACGTTCTTTTGTTGAGAGGCGCCATTTTTCGGCAATAACTCAAAAACGGTACATCGAATCATGTTGAAAACAATTTTCGTTGAAAGTATCTTTGAAGCTTTATATCTATTTTTTCATATTTTTTGGACACACCGTTTAGAACATAGAGGGGGAGGGCACAATTTATGCTACTTTCGGAGCGATTATTTCCGAAAATATCCACTAAATAAAAAAAAAAACTTAGAACCCTCAAAATGATTTTCATAGATCTGTCGAATTATGTGCCACACATTGACATTCGCTGATAAAAAAATCACTTTCGGTTACACGTATGGAGTGCCCTCCCTAGATATTTAAAATTTTATTTATTGACTATTAAACTAAGTAGGTTAACGGCTTACACAAGACACCTATATAATATTTTCTTCTGTTTCCGCGATTATTACTCATTGAAATAAAACATTTTAACGGATTATATCGCGTATATTATCTCATTTTAGTTCCCGACGTTTCGGAAGCTTTCCAGCTTTCCATGGTCACGGGTGGACTGAGAACTCTTCTACTCTTCACGGGTCTAAGGTATTAAGGTAGACAAGATCGGAAACATCTTGAAGCATGCTTCTATAAAAAACATATTTCAAGCCGTTGAAGAAGGTGTCTTAATACCTTAGACCCGTGAAGAGTAGCACCCCTTTGCAGAGTGCAGGCATTTATAAGCTGGACTGCGAGTGTGATCTTTCATACATTGGTCAAACGAAACGCAGTGTATCGATCCGGGTGAAGGAGCACATAGCAGATGTCAAGCACCGTCGGTGTAATAAGTCTGCAGTCTGTGAACACGTCATTGACAAACCAAACCACTCAATTAAGTTTGATAAACCTTCTATCCTTGCCAAGGAAAAAAGATATTTTCCCAGGATGCTACGCGAGGCTATTGAGATTAAAAAGCATCCTGATTTCAATAGAGAAGATGGATTGTCACTACCACCAGCTTGGGATCCTGTAATACATCTCATCAAAGAACAAGCGAGACACAGGACTGCAAAACCTTAATTTTCTGAACGGTGTAAAATATCTTATCTGTTTAAAAGTAGTTTAATAGTCTCTGTTTTTTAAATATTATAATTAGTAATGAGGTAGCCTGGGAGTTTTTCTTTGCAGCGTTTCTTTTCTCCTCAGTACGCCTCATTTGTGAAATGCTGCTTGGTAAATTATTAGAATACAATAATTAAGCCCTTCTGGCACATGTGTAACTGTCTTTACAGCTTAGGCCCATCTGGCATGTATGTACACCTTTATTTGTGTTTTTTCAAAAAATGGGTAGTTTGCACAAATTGTAACTTTGACACAGGAAAATACATCTTTTCTCAGTCCACCCGTGACTATGGAAAGCTGGAAAGCTTCCGAAACGTCGGGAACTAAAATGAGATAATATACGCGATATAATCCGTTAAATTATTTTATTTCAAAGACACCTATATTACAAATTTCATCAATGTAGATGTTGTAGTTTTTGAGTAAAATGCCTGTGACATACGGACGGACGGATGGACGGAGACGACGATACTATAAGGGTTCCGTTTTTGCCATTTTGGCTACGGGATCCTAAAAATGGCCCCTGCGGCATTGTACAGAAGATGCTGGCGGCGTTCCCAATCTGAATCTTTGAACAAGGATTTACACCTCAGTCATAAAAATCTGTAACAACACCTTATATGTAGTAATTGTTTTACGACGGGCTAAAATAGCCATCGATACGAAGTGATTATTTTGTACAATTAAGAGTGTATTTTCAATAGGGTTTATTTATCTATGGCTTCCATAGAAAAATAAGCCCTATTGAAAAGAAACTCCTCCAATAAACCTAACCAGAGTATCAACAAGGCTTTTAGCATCGAGCTGAAAACTATTTTTCACTTCGATGAAACTTAACTTCGCTCTAGGTACGTTTTGAAGCCCTAGGGGCTAAAACCGGTACTCCGCTTCGCAAAACTATTACTAGAGACTCATACTATTATCAAGCATAAGAAGTGAAGCAATTGGGAATGCATGAAAATTTTCAAAAAGTCTTGTAATTTTGTTTATAGGTAGGAATAAGCCTCCTTATTGTCAGAAAAACATTACAGATTTTTCTGTGGCTTAGAAAAATAAAAAGATTAAAAAGTGTTGGTGGGCCTATATACCTGCCTTATACGGTATACGGTACATTTAAAGCCATTTTAATCGAAAATTTCAATGCTGCTCTTGCTGTACCGTATAAGGCGGGCATATAGGCTCACCAACACCTTTTCATCTTTTTGTAAGCCACAGAAAAATTTGTAATTTTTTTCTGTCAATAAGGAAGCTTATTCCTACCAATAAACAAAATTTCAAGATTTTTGAAAATTTTCATCCATTCCCCATTGTTTCTACTAACAGGACATCAGTGAATGTCAGCGTGTATTTTTTTTGTCGTTTTATCTATCTATCAGCCACGGACGTAAACTGTTGAGAGTAGGCCTCTCCTATATGCTTGCCATCGAGTGTGAACCTGCGCAGACCGCATCTACCGATTCCCCGCGAACCTCACGAGGTCATCGGTCCACATAGCCAAAGCCAGTCCCACGCTGCACTCTCCGGGGCCAGAGTTTCCAAGTTCATGCGTTTGATGAGGTTTCATTTATTTATGTTTTTATTTTGTTTCAGAGCGCCTCAGCCCAATGCATCCCTACCAACATAGTATCGAGCCCCCTTCTGCTACCCGCCCCCGTTCTCTCCCCAATCGTGTCTGCCCCCATCATATCATCCCCCATCGTATCCGCCCCCATCGTGCCAACCACAACTATCGTGCAAAGCTGCAACAGCGTGACTGATTCCCTGGTTGACATACTCCAAATGCTGCCTGTTGCGCGTCTCCTGGAAGACCAGTTGTCATACCGCCCCAATATCATTGGTCTCCCAGTCGCGACCCCCGTCCTCTCCCCTCCTTTGATCTCCCCCTGTGCTCCCGTGGTCTCCTGTGGCTGCGGATCCATCTATTTTTAAGAGCCAGTACCTAAATAGCTGATGAAGTTTTTGAAACCATAAATAAACTTCGACAGAACAAAATGTCTGGTAATATATGTTTTTAACTCGATTAAATAACCTTTCAAACATAAAAGACTAAATAAAAGTTGGCATCGGTTCTAGAGCTACGACACAATAAAAAGGTAAATAATAATTATTAATATAATTAAACATATTTGATTATTTTATAATTTGGATAAATTAATTTTATTTACATTATTAAAAAATTAGTAAATGCTCAAAATATTATTTATTTCATCATTAAAACTAAAATTAAAAAAAATATATATTACCAACACACACATCAAACTTCAAACAGTATAATTTTTTCGTCGGAGGTTAAAACGTATTCGAATGTATGAAACTGTACTGATATTATAAATATGTTACAACGTACACATATGTATGGATGAATATTGTTAATTATTTATTATTGTATAGCCAAATCTGTGTAAATATACCTTCATGTATATAAGTTATAATAAATATATGATTATGCGTTAAATCGTTGTCTTACTGTTACTTGTTTATTATCATATTTAGTATGCAACCAAATTTATGTATTATGTATGAATGTATGTAGATATAGTGTATTATAAATGTCATTGTAAGTAAAATCGTTGTTTTATTATTTTTTAAATCCATCCAAAAAGGCTATCACAGTTTTATAGCACTTTGTACCTACTCGACGGCGGAAGCTAGGCTATGTTTTTTGAGTGAATGTATAGGTATACGTCTATTTTTTTCAGGCTATGCAGCCTTTCAACGGCATGATGGCTCATTATTACAACACAGGACATGTGGCTTAATCGCGTATAAAATAAATATGTTTTTCGAACGTTGAGTTCCTTCGAGACAATGAACGTAACGTCGAAGAATTACCAAGAAAATGTAATTCAATAAATCATATTCATACGCGATTAAGCCCTGTTTGTTGTGTTGTGATAATGAATGAAAATCGTGTTAGTATATAAATCAATGGTATAATAGCTTTTGACGTATGAGGTGTTGTTAGATTCAACTTACTTGTGGGACTTGTTAGAGTGACATAGACTGTACCTAACACACGTATTTTGCAGTCGTGCCTATTTTTAAAATAACGATATTGGCTCCGTGCACGAGTTCAGCTCCACCTAGCGTCCACAACTTTGTTGGCTCTGACGATTGTGGATATTTAATCGCGACGTTGTAACAAAATATTATGATAATTCAAAATTATCTATTAATTTATTTCCAAAATTACTGTGATACCTTAATTTGGGTCGAGAGGGTTGTGAAATAAATTTTCGTCATTCAAATCAAATTAGGTAAGTAAAATTGATTTGAAAAGTGTTTTTATTTTAAATATGTCAGGGTTTGTTTACTTAAGTTTTAGTTGTAATTTTACTGTAAAGCAATACTTTAATGGTTTCATTCGTAATAATGATATATATACATAATTGTTCCTGTATCGCCAGTGATAAATTAAATATCCTTTTCAGATCGAAATGAGTATTATTTTATGGACCGGCCCCGCTATTGCCTCACGCGTTTGATGCTCGCAATCAGAATCAAGTGTCATAATTTTGTATGGGCTATGACAGTTGATTCGGATACCAAGTGTCAAATTTCGTTAGGCAATAACCCCGCGGGTTTATTCAAATTAGGTAACCAAGTCTAAACAGATTACTTTAAGATATGACAGATAACAGCGCCAACATTAGTTTTACTTTTGGCCACTATGAGCGCTGCGATCGATTATATTACCCGCTACTAGTATTCGCACCCAGCGAATAGGTAGGTACTCGTTTAGTTTATTCCCTTCGGTTTATAATCATATTTCTCGTTTGAAAATGACCTTGGATGACTGCTCTTGTGCGCCTTTTTCACCATCTGTGAGTAATCTCTCTCTATTGTCAGATGGCAACGACTGTTCGATCCCCATGACGAAAACCACAAGTTCTGTTTATTTCCGTACCTACTTTATAGTGGATATACATGTATGTATACATGTATTATCTATCATGACACGTCAAACGGGGCCTAATCGCGTATAAATATGATTTATTCAATTACCTTTCTTTGGTAATTCTTCGACGTTTCGGACGTCGGGTTACGTCCATGGTCTCGAAGGAACTGGATAAGTGGGTATCAACATCTTCTAGCCGCACGAGTTTTTAGATCTACCCGCGTTTGGGCTTGATTATTTATTTGAATACTTCAAATCAATGTTTTACTTACTAACTTTTATTTTGAACTTGCAATGTAACTATGTATGTTCGGGTAAAATCTTGCAAGTTAAATTTGACCTACTTGTCGGTTTCCCATTGAGCTAAAATTTGGCACACGATAAGTAGTAAGTTCGATGACAATGTGATAGTATGATACCATCAAGCTGATCTGATGATGGAGCAGGAAGGTGGTCATAGGAACTCTGTAAGAAAATAATGCAATCCTACCGAGTTTGGACTCTTAGAATCATTTCGGTGAGTAGTTGATGGATGTTCAAAGAAAAGTACAGACGGCAATAAAAGCTTGTTACAAAGAGTAGATTAATATTTTCTTCTGTTTCCGCGATTATTACTCATTGAAATAAAACAATTTAACGGATTATATCGCGTATATTATCTCATTTTAGAACCCGACGTTTCGGAAGCTTTTCAGCTTTCCATCGTCACGGGTGGACTGAGAAAAGATTTTCTCTGTCAAAGTTACAATTAAAATATTACTAAAAGGAGATAATATACGCGATATAATCCGTTAAATTGTTTTATTTCAAATAGTAGATTGTTTGACAAGGGGCTAAAATAAGCCATTATGACACGAAGTGATTATTTGGACGAGCTCACGAAGTAAGCGAGCACAAATATGTCTGAGTGTCATAATGACTTTTAGCCACCTGTTAAACACTTAGACTGCGAGAAAATTAAAAAAGATCTAAGTAACATTAAAATTGTATATTTCATGAATAACTAAATGTACAGTTCGAGCAATTATATCAGAATGTTTGGCCAATCTGATCAGGTTGGTTTGTTTGTTTTTAATTACTCGTAAGGAGTATGTAGCTGGCCGCAAGTTATATGGGATTATATGGCTTTCTTTTAAACCCTAGGGGCTAAATGTACTATTTTACTCTCGCTTCACGAAGCTAATATGACATACTTTTTGAACAGGAGAAGTGAAAAATAATTTTATTTGCGACTTTTTAAGATGTATGTTTGCCGACGAATCGTATAACAAATTAACGCGTGTGCTTATATTGCTTCCCAATCGAACTAAAAACTAGAGTGCTTGGTACGAGGCTAAAACCCATTATACAATCAGATTAGTTTGTTCTGAACAAAAATATCCCTAGAGCAGAAAAAAATTCCGCTCTAGAAGGAGCCCGCAACTTCGTTCGAGGAGGAGAACAAGTCTTAACCCATTAATAGGAGGAGAATAAGCATGAACAGATGACAAAATTCGTCTACTACTGGCATGGACGATTAGCTCAGTTGGTTAGAGCGTGCTGCCCCGGTCTGGCTCAAAGCAATGGTTCAAGTCCAGTATCGTCGATTTTTTTTTCATTTGTTTCTCATCTTTGTTTATAATAATAACGCTAGTGGTGTGATCCACTAATAAATTGCAAAAATTGTGATTATTATCAGGATATTTGTAAAACAAAAAGTAAAGTCTTAAGGTGCGTCCACATTTGTATCATTTGCCCGTATCAGATCATCGTCGCGTGGCATGATCGCGTGTCACGATCACGCGTTTGGACGTTGCGCCGATCGGATCGCTCGAAATCCATTTTGCTACGCGTATCACACAGTTATATCGGACGAGTACGGCAGGATCGCCGCGCCGACAGTAAGCGTCCAAGCAGCGCGATACGCAGTCATGCCACGGCATGGTGATCGGATACGGGCAAATGATACAAATGTGGACGCACCTTTAACCCGCTTTTTTTCTTCAGCGTAGTAGAGTAACAAGTACCCTATAACTATTTGTGGATACCCAGCTACCTGTGTACCAAAAATATTTGAAATCCGTTTAGCCGATTTAGCGTGATCAAGCCACAACGACACATACAACATAGATTTTTTGTATGTTTGAACGTATCGTTGTGGCTTCATCACGCCAAAACAACTTAAGAGGATATACTAGTGGCCGTTTCTCTATACAAACTTAATCCCCCGTTCCCTCCCTGGATAATTGACTTAGAGCAATTTTTTTCTTCATAAATATAATCTATACTTACCTGTGCCATGCCTCTATGTTTTATTCTGCGTTTATTTTAAGAACTACAGGCCCTCTAAAACTGCAAAAATGCCACCATCCGGCGCCATAAGCACACGTTCAGTGAACAAATTTTACGAATATAAAAGAAAAACAGAAAACATAGAAGTATAGCCGAAGCCCTCGTTATAATATATGTATATGAAAGAAAAAACTAAAATTAGTCCAGTTTTGGAAGAGGAAATAGAGTACTATGAAACTCTGTTTTCGCCTATTTTTTGTAGGTCAGATCGTTCCGAGCTGCAGTTGTCCCTTTTGTTCTGTAATACGGGGAATTAGAGGCGATGCGATAGCAAAAGTTTTTTAAAGTACCTAATTTACAAAAGGCCTTTTGCTAGTATATCATCTTAACGGATTTCAACAATTTTTGGTACACGGTTACCTGGGCAACAACAGATGGTGATAGGATACTATTTACTTTAGGCTTAAGACCGTTTATACCTGCTTAACTGGCAACGTCGCATATTTTTTCATTTTGCTTCATTATTTTTTTGTGGAATTTGAATGAAACTTAACGGTATTGTCAATACATACCCTGAATCTTTAGGATTTCATCATCATCATCATCATTTCAGCCGTAGGACGTCCACTGCTGGACACAGGCCTCCTCAATTGTTTTCGACATGGGCCGGATAGAGGATTTATGATGCGTTTAATTCACCTAATCATTTGGCTTTATTTTCTTACAAAACAAGATATAGACATGAATTCATTTTTAGAGCTTTAGTTGTGGCAATATCATAAAATTTTGCATTGTGTCTGCGTAACTATCGTAAACGTAATGAATGTATTGAAAACATGTTCAAGTTACATTCATATTTCTCATAATAATCGAGAAAAACCGAGAATTATGCGACGTTGCCAGTTGAGCAGGTATAAATCCTCTTAAAAAAAAGAGGGTTATAATATTTTATCCTTCCGTAGCGGGCTCCATCTAGTGTATAATATTGTGTTTTACTCTCTGGAGGTCAGACGCAATTTTGCCCTTCTCGTTATAATCAGTCGTGAAATCTTGCGTTGTGATTCTGTCTGTACCAAATTGGAAACGCAACTTATGCGTATGTTTGTTCCCCCACTAGTCAAATTTGATTTACCTTACTAATAATTAACTCAGCAATTTAAAGATTGGATCGTGCGCTCCTTATCTAACTAAATACTCAATTAAACGTGCAAGTTTTACTAGCATAACGAAGCAACAGTTTAAATAATCACGTGCGTGTGCTAGTGACCTAATATTGTAAAACAATATGCTGTTTCTTAATAGTTCGCTAATCGTTGAGAAATATTATTGATTGACCTATTTTAATAGGTATTCTTAACGTTATCATTTTTAGGGCCATAAAAAATTTTTTTGAGAGCTATGCTAGTTGACTGCAGGTGGTCTAGATGTCTGAATAAGCTATGTAAAAAAATGTATCTGTATAGCAAGCTATGTAATAATATACATCTATACTATTATAAAATTGTAAAATTGAAATGGCTGTACATTGAAGATAAATCTAAATTTTGTGTCAACCTACCTAGTTCTCCCCTACAATAAACTGTTTTGATACAATCAAAAAACAATTAACAGTTAATTGCATCAGTGATAATGCGATGTTTTTATCGGTGCAGGATAAAATTACCTTTAATGACGTAATCACAATGTTGGTTATAGGAGGAAATACCTTCAGATGATGAACTTAATTTGTTCATTCCATGATTGATTTCAATTAAGTATGTTCATTTCTGTAAATTCAGTTGTACTACTTATTTAACTAACTAACTTGACTGGCGCAGCGACCCAAAGTGAGTCTTGGCCTCAAATAATAAGAGTCTCCATCCGGCCCCTCTATTGCCTAACGCGTTTGACGCTCGCAATCAGAATCAAGTGTCATGATTTTGTATGGGCTATGACAGTTGATTCGGATACCAAGTGTCAAAATTATTTTAGGCAATAACCCTCCTGGTCTGTCCTGTGTCCTGTGCCACCTCCCACCAGTCATCTGCGTGGAGCTCGCGCAAGTCCCTTCCGACCTCGTCCTCACAGCGATATCTGGGACGACCAACCGGCCGTCGTCCGCGAGGACGCCCCACATACGCTCGCTTTACTCCCCGATCTTCCCCCATCCTTTCACGATGGCCGAGCTAGCGAAGTCTGTGTGTTTTTATCTCACCGATAATGTTCTGGTAGTTTTGCATACTTCCTCCTTCTCCATATTTCATCCTGACCGTAAATTGGCTCCAGAATTCTCCTCCAGATCTTTCTTAATATCTTATTTAATATTTTATTTTTTATACTGTTATTATAGTATATACTAACGGTCGCCTGCGACTTCGTCCACGTAGATTTTAGGTAAAAACAGGGATGAAAATGAGGAAACCTTTTTTCTGTCAGTTGTCCGTTGCTGTTATTAACTTTGAAATAAAATACTCAGAAAATATTCAGCGACCAACGGATTTATAATGAGAAAATGGGGATATTGAACATTATTCCATAGGAAGTCAACACTGGCACTTTTAATTTTAACGCCTGCTAGACGATGAGAAGAGACAGGCAGAGTTCCCGACCTTGGCCAAAATGAAATGTTCTAGAAGGTACCTCGGCATTTCAAAAGGATAGTATTTTAAGGCATAGCAAAAAATGGTTGTCTGTAAAGTTGGTTACCGAACGATAATTTTACGTGTTGACGTCATAAGAAAACCGGCATCATAATTTTACTACGGTACCTATTTTTGTCTCTCCCTCCCTTCCTATCTCGCTCTCTCTTTCTGCCTCCCTCCCTCACTGTTCCTCTCTCCCTACCTTCCCTCTCTCCCTATCTTCTAGGGAGAGAGCAAAAGGAGGGGAGGGATCCCCTCCTTTCGCTCTCTCTCCTGCTACCTCCCTCTCTCCCTCCCTCTATTTTTCTCTCCCTCGCTGCGTCCCTACTCCCTCCCTCCCACCCTTACTCCCTCTGTCCCTCCCTCTCTCCCTCCCTCCCTCCCACCCTTACTCCCCTCCTTTCTCTCTCTCCCTGCCTCCCTCACTCCCTCTCTTCCTCACTCTGTCCCTACTCCCTCTCTTCCTCCCACACTACCCCTCCCCCTCCCCCTGTCCCGCCCTTTCCTCCTTCCGATCTCCCTTCCTAATCCCCCCTTCCCTCTCTCCTTCCCTCACTCCCCTCTCCCTTCCTCCATCTCTCCCTCATATCTCTGTCTCTCCCTTCCACTCTCCCATTCTCTCTCACTCTCTCCCTCCCTCCCTCTCTCTCTTTGCCTCTCACTCTTTCCCTCCCTCCCTCTTCTTGTTTTACTTGAATAATTCATTAAATACACACAACACACAATCTTTTTGCGAAATTTCAAGTTCCCAAATCCAAAGATTTTACGTTTCACATACCAAGTTCCATCCTTTGTCATACCTCCTTAGGGGATGAATTTCGAAAAATCAAGAATATAAGTTTCTTGATTTTAAACACACAATCTTTGTGCGGCATTTCAAGTTTCTAAGTCTAAGGATTTTACCTTTCACATACAAACTTCCATCCCTTGTTATCCCCCCTAGGAGATGAATTTCGAATAATGCTTTCTTATCCCTTGCTTACGTTATAAATGTAACCGACTGTGCAAAAATCATTTTTCTAGCGTTAGTAGTTTCGGCTGTGCGTTGATGAGTCAGTAAGTTAGTCAATCAGTCAGGATTTCTTCTTTTATATGTATACTCGTAGATTGCTTGTTGTAAAGATGATTTACTCGTACTTTATCTATACTATTATAAAGTTGTAAAAATATTTGTTTTGTTTGTTTGTATGTCACATCACGCCAAATCGGCTAAACGGATTTCAACTATTTTTGGTACACGGGTAGCTGGGTATGTCTAAATGGTTATAGGATTCGAAGAAGAACAGGACGAAGTTCCGGGCACCTTCTACCTTCTACTTTCTGTATATGTGAATGTGCCAATATTAGATTGTTTGACAATGGGCTAAAATAAGCCATTGTAAAAAAGAAAATAAAAAAGATTAAACATTAAAATTGCATATTCATGAAAAATTAAAAGTATAGTTTGAGCAATTCGATCAGAAATTTTGGCCAATCTGATCAGGTTGGTTGGTTTCTTTTTAATTATTCGTAAGTAGTACGTAGCTGGCCGCAAGTTGTTTTTTTTAGTGTCATAGAAATTTGTATGGGATTATATGGCTTTCTTTTAAACCCCTTCGCGAAGCTAATATGACGTACTTTTTGAGTGGAAGTGAAAAATTAGTTTGTTTTTATATTTTCTTTCGTTGAAACAGGCTACTCTAAGATACAAATTTCATGCGTATTACACTTGGATGCCTCAATTTTTTTATTACCTAGGAGACAATTCGAGTGACGTCACTACTGACTGACGTCTGTCCTTGGAGTTCGGCAAAGACAAATAAAAGTCAAAATTTAAAACACGAATAATTTATCCCAGAAATCATGTTTATGAAATCTGATAATTGCAGGCGATTTATTAAACCTATTCCTCGAAATGGTTTTTGAATGACCATACCTTGTAAAAAAAAGCGGCCAAGTGCGAGCGGGACTCGCGCACCAAGGGTTCCGTACAAAAAGAAAATAATGCTTCACGGTTTATGCATAAGGTTTATGTTTATGAAATTAAATCCTTTTTTTTTTTAATTTTATAGTTGAGTTGATTGAATGACAGGTAAATTGCGGTTTACGATTTATGACGTATTAAAAAAAACTACGAACTAGATCTCGTTCAAATCAATTTTCGATGGAAGTTTGCATGGCAATGTTCATCATATATTTTACCACTTTGGAAGTGGAAACAATTCAGTTTAGAAAAAAAATATAGTAGAAACCTAAATAGCATTTTTAAAAACCTATCCTTAGATAACCCACACGTATGGGTTAGATGAAAAAAAAAAAAACAGTTTCAGTTCAGTATGGGGAACCACCAAAATTTATTGTTTTTTTTTTTCTATTTTTGTGTGAAAATCTTAATGCGGTTCACAGAATACATCTACTTACCAAGTTTCAACAGTATACTTTTTATAGTTTCGGAAAAAAGTGGCTGTGACATACGGACTGACAGGCAAACAGACATGACGAAACTATTAGGGTTCAGTCTTTGCCATTTTGGCTACGGAACCCTAAAAATGTCTCAGCCCAATTATTGAAGTTGAAAATAATTCTGTAGGCATTGTTATGCGACAGATTTTACATATTCAAATCAAATCAAAATATTATATATTCAAGTAGGCCTAGTTACAAGCACTTTCGAAATGTCAGTTACATGAGAGTCAAGTGTTTGCTGGGAGACATACAATATGATCCAACATTTGCTGCAAGGATTAGGGAAAACCCTGAAAAAACTTAATCAGATCATATTGGCATGGAATCGAAATTTATGTTCTGTTCATTTCTTTCTATAGACCAAGTTTAAGTTAATTTACATACGTAAAACACATAATTATTACAAAATTTTAAAGAGGTAGGTAGGTAAAAAATTGAAACAGCAAGTCCTGACCTGATTCCTAACATGTATTTAAGGGGCTACCCGGAAAATTTCGGAAATTTTTGACTGTTTTTAAAATGGTATAAAATTATTCCTCGTGCTGCAAACCACGTAATATATATATATGGTAGCTTTGTATTTGGCCTATATTTTTGTAAACTGGAATGTTCTAATATAATTAAAAAATCAAGAGAAAGAAAAATATTCGTGAAGTCCTTTTTCTATCATAGGCTCCCTCGTCAAGCGACGTTTAGACATGGGACTAAAACCAATAAGTGTGTAATGATGTTCACTTTAAAATTGTCAACTGGTTTTTCAATAGGCTCTATGGTTTTTAAGAAATGGAGCAATACTGGTTTTTTGTAAAACAAATTTTGATGATGTTTATCTTCGTTTCGGTGACTCGTGAAGATAACCTGACACAGTATATTGGTAACAACGGTGGTTGTCAACACGATGAGATATATGCAACACAGAGAAGTGAAGAGCTACGGATCCAAGTTCAGTCATGGTAGCCCCTTAAGATTATGTATGTATATGTATGTGGTGTATGGACAGAAACGCTACCCGCTCCGCTGTACGCATCGCTAGCCGTAGCACTCAATACGTAGGCTTATATCTTTTCAATTCAATTTCAAATAATACTCCCAATAATTTTAATTGGTATGTGTTCCATTTCATAACGAATATTGATAATTATTTCCAACCGTTTGCTCAAAATTACGTAAGTCATTTCACAGAGACTAAAATCGTGATAACACATGGTTCGTATAAAAGTTAATGTTTCAATATTTTAAGTCAATTCTTTTCCAAAATGGCGCGAGTGACTACGTTGTTTTTTTGTTTCCAAGCATTTATGTTTCATGTAAGTAAAATTAGTTATGTAGGCCAAACTCCGGGATTCATCTTGAAATTTAATTGTTAATAAAAATCGTTTAATATTACGTCTTAAAAAATGCTGTGGCGGAAAGTTGCGTTTTGATGAATATAAATCTCGTAATTTTTTTAACATAATTTATGTGCCTTTAAAGTTAAAGTGATCCATTATGATTTATCCTCTTAAATGAAATAAAACAATTTAACGGATTATATCGCGTATATTATCTCATTTTAGTTCCCGACGTTTCGGAAGCTTTCCAGCTTTCCATGGTCACGGGAGGACTTAAATGAAAGTATTTCAGATTTTGCCAACAAATAATACATCAAAGTTCATCTTCATTTCATAATTTAACCAGAACCAAAAAATTAAAATAAATATATAGTAGGTACTAACTAAGTACTAAAAAACACTGGTTGCCTTATAGGAGGCATACAAAATACGCCAATAAAATAATGTTGAAAATATTTAAACACTTTATTGAACATATACACTGAGTCTAATGCTACCACTATGCGGCAACCAGTGTTTTTTTAGTCCTTAGTTAAGTACTAAAAAAACACTGGTTGCTGTATAGTAGGCATACAAAACACACCAATAAAATAATTTTGTATGTATTTATACACTTTATTATATTGCCTACTATGCGGCAAGTAGTGTTTTTTAATCTTTAGTTAGTTAAGTACTAAAAAACACTGGTTGCCGCATAGTAGGCATACAAAACACACCAATAAAATAATTTTGTATGTATTTATACACTTTATTATATTGCCTACTATGCGGCAACCAGTGTTTTTTTAATCCTTAGTTAGTTAAGTACTGAAAACACTGGTTGCTGCATAGTAGGCATACAAAACACACCAATAAAATAATTTTGCATGTATTTAAACACTTTATTGAACATATACACTTGAGTCTAATGCTTATAAATGTTTTTTTTTTCAGCAAGCATTCTCAGCTCCGATGCTACAGCTCGGCAACAATCTCGTACTGCCTAGCAACCTACAAATCGGCAACCAGCCCCGCTTAACCAACAACCTGGTTATAGAGCCTTGCAGTCAAGTGGTTACCGAGGTAGTCCCGTCGCTACAATGCGGTGACGTTTCAGTGACCGGCGATCTGCCTATCGGTGGTACCATTAGAGTAACCGGTTGCTTCCCTGTATACGGAGTGGTTGCCGTGGACGGCGCGGTTCCATCAGCGGGCACTGGTTACGTCAACCACTCATGCGGTTGCTCTTAACCAGTAAATGTTTAATTTTGTACGTGATATATTAATTTTACTGCAATTTTGATATAGTGTGAAGTAAACTAATGATAAGTAAATCATTAAATGTGAACGTAGTAATTAATTGATTGCAAATCGTTTGTAAATTCACGATTTGCAAAACGTTTTAATAAAATAATAAAAAAAGAGTGCTTTTCATATGATATTAAAAAGTAAAGAGGTTTTAAGTTGCTTGGTATATTAATAGGAAATTGATTATCGGTTTAAATACATTAGATCATAATCTTTACCTATATAGAATAGGACATATCGAGAGTAATCTCATTTCATTGGGATAACAGGAGGACGAATGTTGTAAAATTTTAATTTAAGAGTTATTTGTGTTTTTTACCGAACATGTTTTAATAAAAAATGCAATCAAAAATGTGTTAAATTGTTATTTTATTATTATTTCTATAATGCTGACTTAATCTTTTCATGGTGTTATATTATGTATCACTGTTAAATTGTCTTCTGAGTTATGCAGAAGACAATTTAACAGTGATAGAGTTACTTAGAAAAATGGAAATAATATGGCTTATTAATATATTGGTGAGATGGGCCCTTAAAAAATGAACCTATATTGGCTGTATCAATATAGTTTTGTCACCTATATCGTTTAAAGTCGTAGTTTTAAAGAGTGAATCTTGAGACAAAAACCACTGCAACGAGGTATAAAAAAAAATATGTTCTGACCAATATAATTTATTGACCCAGAGACAACCTATTTTGATCCCAATATAAATAAATGCCTCTATAGTTGATTAACATCGATAATTGTGTATTTTCAACCGACTCTCAAAAAAGGAGGAGGTCCTCAAAGGAGGACCATCGATCGGAACCGGTTTTTTTTAATACAAAATAACCGAAATAACGATTGGATTTTTCCTTCAATTGCTATATTTTGTATATATTATTAAAATTGTAGAACTTGAATCAGGTGTTTTGTGATTGATTTATCTTCTAAAAACCGTTTTAAAACATACCAGAAATGAAAGAAAGATTTTAGAAGATTTAAAAAATACCGGTTTCGATCCCTGAGCCGGACAGCCAGACTGTACGTCATGTGTCCAAGTGACTATCATAAATTAACCGTTTTTGATTATCATATGTATCGTGACACTTGTTTTCCAGAAATCGTTGAAAAATGTCATAATCTTGATAAACTTTACGTGATGTTTGATATACAATATTAGGTTATCTTATTGATAATGAAAATGGCAGTTACATTGCCTTAGTTCTTTATTATGTAATTGGTTAATGTAATAAATAATTAAGGCGGTGTAGGTGGGTTTCAGGCGATAAGGCGCAAAAAGATCATTCAAAACAAAGCGGATTTCACTGGGATCATATAACATTTTTTGTCCATAATGACAATTAGCCTGTCAACATACTAACATATTTTTATGAAAACCTCTCCCTTTGTAACGTAGACCTAGTTTACCTTAGTTTACCTATAAATAAATATTAATCACACTAAGTCCCGTCTACAAAGACCGTCTGACCTTTATCGCTAGAGGGCAGACGAGCCGCGACCTCTAGGAGGTCGGACTACGTGGCAATACAACCTGTTGTTAGTCCCAGTCTGCCCTCAAAATCACAGAATACATATAGTCAGCATCAAATAGTCTCTAACAGGCGAAGCGCAAAATAAATTAATATCAGGGCCAATCTTTCACAAATCGACCTAGTACCAAACTAAGTAAAGCTTTTACTATGGGTACTAGGCGACGATATACATAATATATGGATATAGACAAATTATAATACTAAAATACATAGAAAACATCCAAAACCCAGGAACATTCTTGTTCATCACACACTTGCATTGGCCGGGATTCGAACCCGGGACCGCCGGCTTCGTAGGCCGTTGTGCAACCCGCTGAGTCAAACGTGTCGTCAAATAATATATACACAAACATACCTCAAGACATCTTTATTTAAATACTATATAGAATAGATTTAGTAGATAATCGGTTACTTGTAAGTAAATTCCTTCAATTTACATACAAGTACAGTACCTAACCGTTTTTCTACTTTTTGTTGTTTTTTTTGAAGTCGATTATATTTTTGTTAAAAAGTTATTTGGAAAAATAATCGTCACCATTTCTTTAAAAAGTGTAATTTTCAAAGGGAAGCGAAAGTTATTCAAATAATGTGAGTAAATCTAGTTACAACTAGGGTTACCAAACGTCCCAGTAGACACAGCCCGCCGTACTTTAGAAGAGTGTACCACCTGGGACTCTCAACGTGTTGTACTTAGTGTTGCCAGGTCTTAAAACCGAAAAGCCAGACTAGATTAACCGGGCCGGTTTTTTATCATTTACCATAAAATCTTCTTAAACTGTATATACAGGGTGATCAATCCAAAAGTGTCAGTATGGAGAAGTCAAAAACTATAAGAGATAGCGAAATCTCTTAGGAACCATGGCGTCGATTTTAAATTTAATAACAATGGCAATATAATTTTTTTAGCCGGGAATCGAACATGGACAAAATCTCTGTAAACAATGTTATAAATTTTGCAAGTTTTTCGTTGTTATTGTTGATGGTGCGAATCATAAGTCACAAGGAACACATTTTTAATGGAATCTTGTTTAAACAATTGAAAGAAAAAGTCAAAAATAAGATAATTATTTTATTTAAGTAAATGTTCAAAATGTAGCTATTTTCCTAGATGCAAAGATTAATTCTCTCTAGAGCTAAAAAAAAATGCCGTTATTATTAAATTTTAAATCGACACCATGGTTCCTAAGAACAGATTTCGCTATCTCTCAGTCTCTGAGTTCTCCCTACTGACCCATTTGGATTGATCACCCTGTATATCAACTGCCCGTCCAGGCTGTGAACTACGTTCCTTCCGAATTTTCAAACATTCAATTCCTTCGCACCATACCGGTTTCATGTAAAATTCTTTCCCCGCGCAGACAAGCTGTCTCTGGAGTTCGCTCCCTCTTTCTATCAGACAAGCCCCAAGCAAGTTAGTTTTCAAGCGGATGCTACTTAGGCATCTGCTGAAACAAGAACTCGAGTAGCGTCCATCTTCCATGCTGGTATATGTTTTGTATTCATTCAGAAATCAGAAATCACAATTACAAAAGTTGGTATAGAAAAACATTTGAGAGTGTCATAATAAACCGTTTTACGGTATACAATAATATACTTCATCAACGAATACTTTAACAGTCGCTATTTATCTATTGAAAATTATACACTGAGAGAAAAAACATTAATAATATTACAATGAAATTACATTCCAAATTGATACAATAAAAATTATTCACATTTAAATAAAACAAAAAATTAAATAAAACAATTTAACGGATTATATCGCGTATATTATCTCATTTTAGTTCCCGACGTTTCCCTCCCGTGACCATGGAAAGCTAGAAAACTTCCGAAACGTCGGGAACTAAAATGAGATAATATACGCGATATAATCCGTTTAATTGTTTTATTTCAATGAGTAATAATCGCGGAAACAGAAGAAAATATTAAAACATTAAATGTATACTGTGAAAACACATTATACATTATAATAGAATGTAATAACAATAACCTATGTCAATTTGTAATTAAATGTCCATTTGATTATTTTCCATTTTAATAAATTAATCATTGAGCGAATAAAAACATTCTTCAAGCAGAAAAGTTTTCAATTTAGAGACAAATATTTTATTTGGTAGTTCCGCCCATGCAATAGGGATCGAGTTAAAAATATTTATTGCCATCTGATAGCAGTTTTTTTTTTTTATTAACTTTCAATTTACTTTTAGGAACAACCAAGGACTTATGCGTAACTGTTCGTTTTCCCTTATTGCATTTAATGTTAAAATGTTCCAAATTATTCCTAACAAATTTGCAGACTTCAAGAATATATAGACTCGGAACTGTCATTATTTATATTTGTATGTATCATATATAGTATAGGTATAAGTAATTATGTATGCATTATTTGCTTGTGTGTCCAAACGCTCTCAGTACTAAATGATTATTCCCACTTCACCATGTTCATGCATGCATGCGTAGTTGACGCAATAAGAGTGTTCAGAGCACAAAAAAAAAATGTATTAAAGCCATCTGTGGCGCCGGGTATTTATCATATTGTAAGCAATACTGTAAAAGTCTGAGAATTCTGCGACTTCCTTGTATGTACATTTGCCAAATATGTATTTTTGTCAAAGAATACCCAACATACGTTAAGACCTTTGGAGATGTTTTTAAAAAACCATTCAGGCACATAAATAAATTAATTGTAACAAACGTAAAATTAAAGGTATACAATAAAAACGCCTACTGCATGGCAGTGAATAGTAGATTGTTTGACAAGGGGATAAAATAAGCCATTATGACACGAAGCGATTATTTGGACGAGCTCACGAAGTGAGCGAGGACAAATATGTCTGGGTGTCATAATGGCTTTTAGCCACGTGTTAAACACTCTACTTTTCACTTCGACTGCGAGAAAATAAAGAACTTAACATTAAAAATGTATATTTCAGGAAAAACTAAAAGTACAGTTTGAGCAATTCTATCAGAAACTCTGGCCAATCTGATTAGGTTGGTTTGTTTGTTTTTTATTATTTGTAATTAGTATGTAGCTGTCCTCAAGTTTTTTTTTCAGTGTCATAGAAATTTGTATGGGATTATATGGCTTTCTTTTAAACCCTAGGGCCTAGGGGCTAAATGTACTATTTTAGTCTCGCTTCGCGAAGCTTATATGACGTACTTTTTGAACAGGAGAAGTGAAATAGTATATTGTTTGACAAGGGGCTAAAATAAGCCATTATGACACGAAGTGATTATTTGGACGAGCTCATGAAGTGAGTGAGGACAAATATGTCTGAGTGTCTTAATGGCTTTTAGCCACGTGTTAAACACCCTGCTTTTCACCTCGACGGCGAGAAAATAAAAAAAGACAGCATAAAAATTATTTATTTCATGAAAAATTAAAAGTACAGTTTGAGTAATTCGATCAGAAATTTTGGCCAATCTGATCAGGTTAGTTTGTTGTTTTTAATTATTCGTAAGTTGTATGTAGCTGGCTGGCTGTTTTTTTCAGTTTCATAGACATTTGTATGGCTTTCTTTTAAACTTTTTAATGTACTATTTTAGTCTCGCTTCGCGAAACTAATATGACGTACTTTTTGAGCAAGAGAAGTGAAAAATATAATATATAATAAGCTGCCCGAAGACATAAAAGAATTATCAATGCCCTTGTTTAAGAAGAAGTTGCTTAATTGGCTAATTGGTAAATTTTATTACTCCAGTAATGAATATCTAGACTCTGTGTAAAATTATTCTTCTACAATTAAATAATGTAACTGTATAGCATGTTGTTGTGCATAATAGTTGTAACATCTTGTTTACTGAATTATTTAGGCTATTAAATTGAATTATTGAATTGAATTATTATTTTGAATTATTGAATTAAATTATTTAACTGTATTTATTAAATTGCCCAATGTTATTAATTTATTAGAATAATTCAATTTATTTGTACATTTTAAATCTTATACAATGTAATTGTAAGCCTGTTTTTGGTATATTAATTAACGTACTTAAATTTCTTTCTAATTGTGACATGTCCTTTTAATTTTTATTTATATTTAGTTACATTGTATTGACATTTATATATATATATATATAGATAAGTCTCTAAGTGTAAGGTATGCAAATATACAATATATATATTAAATAGGTACAGTTTAATTGGGACTTAGAATCTAATAACATGTGTGTACATAACCTACATTCTTGCAAATAAAAACATTTCAAATTTCGTCTCTGTTTGGCCCAATGATTGGCTGGTAGAGAATGCCATTTGGCACTAAGTCCGCCATTTGTACTTACTTTTGTTTTATGCAATAAAGTTTAAATAAATATAAGTCAAATTAAAAAAAACGCCTAACAAAAGCCGGGCAGGCCGGACATCGTCTCATTTAGCCGGACACGCAACTAAAAAGCCTGACTCTGTCTGGCTTTATCCGAACGCCTGGCAACCCTAGCTGTACTACAGGCGGCAGTAGGATCGGATCTCTTTCTGTCATGCATCATTGACGCTATGCTTGACAGCGAGGAGGCATGGAAAGCGATGGCCTCATTCTGTGACGAAGTAATCTCCCTAAAGGAGGCCGCGAGAACGGCCATCTTGCTAATCCGCTGAGAGTCAGAGTGAGAGCCCGGCGTTATGCGCATCTGCTGCCCGTTGTAGACCCCAGCAGGCAGTCGGGGGATGAAAACCTGACTGTGTCCGGCTTTCTCCGGACGCCTGGCAACCCTAGCTGTACTACAGGCAGTGTAGTACGATCGGATCTTTTCTGTCATGCGTCGTTGACCCTAGCAGGGAGTCGCGGGACTTCTTGCATACAGAAGTCTACAGAACTGAGGCGCCTGTGTCCTGTCGCCCGCATCGTCGCGGCTCTCTGTGCGCCGGCCGCCGGAGCGTACGAGGTCGAATGCTTAAAGCGATTCCTCGGCACTCCAATTTAAAGGCGAGGTTGCATTCGTTCGTTGGTGGTTTTACACAGTGGTCCAACGCATCAGCCTCGGTTAGTCCATCTTACCCGCTTTGGTCCCCCGACTTATGAGGGATACATAAACGCATTTCCACAACTTAAAAAAAAGCGTTACCAAACGTCAGGAATTTTCCTATATGTCAGGAAGACGTCCGGAATATGAAAATGTCAGGAATTTTGATTGTATTTTTTTCTAATGTCATCATCAACATCATTTCAGCCATAGGACGTCCACTGCTGGACACGCCTCCTCATAGATTTCCACATGGGGCGGATAAAGGCGACCCGCATCCAGCGAGTCCCCGCAACCCACACTAAGTTGTCCGACCACCTTGCAAACTTGCGGACGCGGTTGCAAATCTAAACCTCTGTTCTATTATTTTTTTAACACTTAGAAACTTCTGTTAATTATATACTATGTTCCGAGGGTCAGGATTTTTTTTCGCAAATCAGAAATTTAGTCAGGTATTTAAAAATTTATATCTGGTAACCCTAGTTACATACAACACAGTTGGTTAGTCATCAATTTGTTCACACAAAAATATTATCATAGTAAAATTGCATATTGATATAATCAATGTCAAAACATGATTGCATATTCCATGCATTTCCTACTTTATCGTATTTGTCAAGAAACAGATGTAGTATATATTATAATCAGTCAGATAGTCTTTAAAATCAGTTAATGTTTTAATTGCAGATGTAAATAGACATATTTATCGTAAAAATCATTATGGTGTCGAGAATTGTCTGTGTTTTTGCAGTTTTTATGCAAGTGAGTAAACTCTAAAATTGTATTGTTATAATGATACCGGTTATTTTGGTTTTGGGATTTCGGTAGCATGGAAACAGTGGTGTGTACAGGGATATGGCCAGGATAGGCATTTAAAAAGTTAGGCTCGAAGTTGTAAATGACTGTATACCTGGAACAAACAGTCCAGTTGGCTCGGATCAAATTTGTCTGCAAGAAACAGTGCAAAATAGCAGATAATTTATTTATATTAAGTAAGACCTCCTAAGACTGTGAAATGACCTCCCTGCCACGGTTTTCCTTGGAGCTTACAGTATGGGGTTCTTCAAGAGGGGAGTGAATAGGTTCTTATAGGGTCGGCAACACGCACATAATGCTCCTGGTGTTGCAAGCGCACATAGGCTGCGGTGACTGCTTAACATCAGGCAGGCCGTACCCTTGTTTGCCACCTTAGTAGTATTTAAAAAAAAGACATGTTTCGTCAATATAATGGCCAAATCACAAACATTCATGTTTATCGTGGTCATAAATGGAAATATTAAGCAGATTATATATTTCAGAATAAATCCAATGTACTCTAATGCATCTCTTCATTATTGCATGGAATGCAAATAGTCGATATTGAATGGAATTTACAAATAATGCAAATGCAAATAAACAAAATGGACATATTTTTTTTATTATAAGACCAGGGCTCTTATAATAAAATAAATATAGAATGAGGTAGGTTTCTTCTAATAAAATCAGAAGCTAAAATTAGGGAGTAAAAAAATGAAATATTGTCCATTAAATCATGTTTATACGCGATTAAGTCCCGTCTTGTCCTGTTGTATTAATGAGTGAAAATCTTATTAGTTTAAATCAAAAGTTAGACCATTTTCATAACATCTTTTACTACTATCTTACTATAAGAGTTTTCTGCTCTTTTGAAATTAACCGGTTTAGCCAATGCGCTGCCTTGTTGCCGTAATTCTAGCGTTTTATTTGATTTTTACCTCCACGTAAAGATAACATATTTCACGTCACTTTATCTACTTCAAAATTATCTTGAATAGACCATATTTTGTTCGCAGTCCATCGCCGGCCAGTGCTACGAGCCAGCAACCCAGCCTTTCAGCTTCATCAAAACCCTGGTTGGAGGCGACAGTCCAATAACCATCACTTGCAACTGTCCCATCGCACCCTCAGGAGTCAGATTGCTGTCTGAGCTTGGGATGGAGGGGCAGCTTGAGGTCACCGGTTCCATGCCGTTCCTGAGTGCCGTGGCCTTAGAAGGGAGTCTGCCATCGACTGGACAGGCCTCTGTGTCTTACGGTTGTGGAGATACAGTGGTTATCACCCAAGAAAATGGCAATCCGTGTGGTGTCAATGCCAATGTTGGCAGCGGACTGACGCTGGCCAATCTTGCGAAACGACGGCAGTAATTACTAAAGTCTGTTTTCTCCATACCGTTTTAAGAGTCCGCAGTAAGCTCGGTTCTCCATACAAACGCTCTCATTTTAAAACGACTAGCTAGTTTGCTCTGTAACTTTGTACTTAGAATAAGTTTAGGTATATGCAGGCCTGTCATTAGTTTATGTAGCTTTAGATACCAAAGTAAAAAAATACAGCTAATTTAAGTTTTTCATACGAAACTTGTTTTTGCTGTATTTCGTTTGTTTTATAAACTGCAGCCATTAAACTACTTTTAGTCCTCGATATACTTCATGTTATTGTGTATGCAAAGTTTCGGTACAATCCAACACGTAGTTTTAAAATATGAATGAAACTCCGTTTGAATGGGAAGGTGAAATTCGGCCGCGCCTACTGGGGACTCTTAACGGCCCGGCCACGACATCGAGTGGCAGCGGTTGTTGTGAATGATGCCAGCAGACAGAGCATGCTCAAAGGCTGTAATTACTATAGCTTACTGATATTTGTACGGTAAAGGCCGTTCCTACCCAAGAACACTACAAGCTGTATTAGAAGCTTATACAGCTCTTATAACGCTCAAATTGGCTGTATAATAGCTGCTTGTGTGCTACTTCGGTAAGTACCGTGGCGAAGAGAACTGTTAGCGATTGGGCAGGCTTCCGTCTCGTATGGCTGCGCTGCAGGTATTCAGCTGTTATTACGCAAGAAACTGGGAACCCTTTGAGGTATTAACGAATGCTGTTGACGGGCTGAAGCTTAACATTTGTGCGAAAAAAACAGTATTAATTATTTCAGAATCCTAAATCGTGAACAAAAATATATTTTTCTAAGTCCTAACGGCCCGACAGCTGCTTTAGCTTAAGGTGCGTCCACATTTGTATCATTTGCCCTATCAGATCTTCGTCGCGTGTCACGATCACGCGTTTGGACGTTGCGCCGATCCGATCGCTCGAAATTAGGGAATGCAATCGGTTATTTTTAGTACGGGAAAAAACCGGGTTTTAACCGAAACCGACGGTTATTTTATACAAATCGGTTAACCGATTGCATTCCATACGCTCTCGAAATCCATGTTGCTATGCGTATCACACTTAGATCGGACAAGCGGGGCGTGATCGCCGCGCCGACAGTGAGCGCCACGGTGATCGGATACGAGCAAATGATACAAGTGTGGATGCACCTTTAGACTGATGATCAGGGCAAAGAGATAACATCATCTTTTGCGGTAAAAAAAATATTGTTATTTTATCATAACTCATGGTCACCCTACTCTTTTTACGCATTTGACACATGAATAACAAAAAGCTGAGTAGGGTGACCAAAAGAAAATGTGTGTGAGACCGGAAAGGCTTTTAACCGTCAAAAATAATATTAACTGTTATTTAATTGCTATTGGAACAAGATATTCTAAATCAGCATATATACATCGGTAAATTATTTATCTTTTCACGATATAGGATTTACCCTGTAGTTCGTCAGTTCTGTGGTCACGTTAGAGATGTTGCCAGCAACTGGGCAAACCTTCGCGTCGTGCTGACGCAATTTTGTGGTTATTATTCAGCTAACTAGAAACCCTTGCGGTGTTAATGAAAATGGCGCCAGTTGTTAATAAAAATCGTCAAATCCATCTATAGTAGTTAATAGAAAAAATAAGTGGGTTTATGATGGCTGCATTTATTAGGTGATAGATAAATAATAATCGGTCACTTCCCAACATGTATATGACTGTGAGACAGGCCTTGGAACCGGTATTTATAAATAAGACGGATACATTATCATTTATTTACCTATCACCTGAAAAAAACCAGCATAGGCTAGCAGTTTTAGTCAATCACATGAGTAGTGCTTAGTATTTTATTTATTTATCCAACTTAATTTAACTATAAGTATAATGTACGAACTTAAACTAAAAATAAAACATACTTTACACAAGTCTTCTGTGGGTTATTTGGTACTTCTTAGGACTCTTACCGACTTCTTATAAGCATTGCAACTAGTAAATCGATGAAAATTTTAAAATGATAAAAAACTGATTATCTTCAAATGGCTGAAATGATTATATTGAATCATATAAATTACTATATTGATACAAAGATCTAAGTAGAAAGAAAAAGTAATTGCAATCCACAGCGATCTTAGCCGGAATCGAACCAACCTCTCTCTGTTATACTGGAACAGCGTCCTAATTAATTAGACTATCGGACAGCTTGTGATTGTGATTCACAACGAATTAATCTTCTACCTTCGATAACGATACGTTACTCACGATCACGACCTATGTACCATGATCGAAGCTATAACAATTAATACTGTATCCTATGCATCATTACCGAAAGTATAGGATTAATTCGTCGTGAATCACAAGCGGTCTGATAAATGGATTAGGACGCTGTTCCGGTATAACAGAGATTCTGGTTCGATTCCAGCTTAGACTGCAGTGGATCACAATTAATTTTTCTTTCCACTTAGATCTTTGTATCAATATAGTAATATAAAAGATTGTGTGATGTTTCCACATTTAAAAATATATAAACAATAAAACATCTGGAATCATAATTCAGAACATTTTCGGTTAGGTCACCTTTTAAACAAAAAAAAGCAAATCAAAATCGATCTATCCGTGTAGAAGCTACGAAGTGTATCAGTATTTTTCAACCTTTTTCATGCCACGACTCCTTTTAACGTAAAAATATTTCGTGATCCCCTTTTCTGCGCTAATTCAAGCATGTCATTTAAAATATGATTAATATTGAGTCCAAATTAATGCAACGGTGACTCCCTTTAAGAGGCTTCGCGACCCTCTTAGACGTCGGGCCTCACAAGTTGAAAAACACTTTTTTTTTTGGCATAGGGGGCAAACGAGCAGACGAGTCGCCTGATGGTAAGCGATCACCGTCGCCGATAGACACTTGCGTCACCAGAGGAGTCACAAGTGCGTTATATACAGACACAAGAAACACAGATGTCAAATTTATAAGACCCCTCTTTTTCCAGCGGGGATTGAGAGTACAAAAAAGTAAATAAATCTTCATTATTCCTTTTTACACCTCACTGTGACCATTTCCTTATGCTCCTTAGACAAATCCTTATCACCCCAACCCCAAAGATTAGTCCCATCTCCAGTTTTCTCTACCCTTTTGGCTATGGCATCCGATCCGACAGTCTTCATGTCATATGCCCAGCCGAGCCAGGCGAAGAAGTCGATGAAGAGTGTGGTGAAATTTAGAGAGTTGTTTCCAAGCTCTGCTGCTCTGTAGTCCCAAGGGAAGACGTGATGGAAATTGTGGTATCCTTCACCTAAAGTAGCGATAGAAATTGATATGCTCTGAGACGGTGTGATGGAGTTATCGTAAGGTTTGTTCCCGAAGGCGTGAGCTGCGCTGTTGACGAGGAAGGTGACGTGGAGGGAGATGATCACTCGAAGAATGGTGATGTGCCAGGCGGAGGTGAAGGTTTCCCCCCAAAAATACATGGGTATTATTGTAGGCAGGATAAAGCAGATTGTGCCGATGAACGGGGTTGAATATCTGGAAAAGAAAAGTGGAGTATCAAGAAAAAGAATCAATGGTAGTCTAGGTCTAATAGTGATAGGTGGCCAATTGTGGCTTGACAAACTGCAAAGAGCGGGGAGTCGGTGGATGCGGTTTGCACAGGATCGCACGCTGGACGTACGTGGCTGATAGATAGAAACTGCAAATTGCAGAAAAGTTACCGATGTTAGGAATTATCTATTTAAAAATAGCTGGTATTTTAATCATTCAGTAAACCTAACCTATCCTACAGAAATACTGATTGTGCAGTAGAATTATCTAATTGCACAGCGAGTTCATGGGCAGCATGGTAATTTTGCTGTAATTGCATGGTAATAAATTAAATTGCACTGCACTTTATAATTTTTCATTATAAATATTTTTGTTGCCTTGATATCGTTTAAAATGTTAGAGCGTTTAACCAATCGAGATGTCATACGGATACATTATCCTCAGCCAAAGTATTGGCGAAATCGAGGGTCTGTTTATACAATAAATTGCCAGTCTGTGTCTGTTTTTTGTTTAATTGTGTGCGTTTGTAGTAATAGGAATATTTCCATAGAGTAATATACCTTGTTTACTTGGCTATATGCAAAAAATGTATGAAAAATTTATTCAATAATAAACTTTGTCAGTGGTGAAAGGATGACTCAGGAGCAGTGGCGTATGGTTCATATAGGCACAGGAAAACTGCCTACCCGGAAGCCCTGACCGACCATGGCTCCATAAAGGCACAGAGAAACTACCTATCCCGAAGCTCTAAACGACCATGGCTCCATATAGGTACGCACATGTCACGCTCAGGAGATATTACCAAGAATTGCGAGACTCAAATACATACTTCTTTTGAAATTGCAGCACCGGATTCTTCATCAAATCTGACACATCAATCTTCCTTAGCCTCCTTCTCGCTTCTGGGTGCTTCTTTACCAGCAGCCAACCGATATGGGAAAAGAAGAATCCTCGTGTAGCATTGTGAGGATCTCCATCAGTGTCAGAGTACTTGTGGTGGAGACGGTGGTCCCTCGCCCAGTGGAACGCGGAGTACTGGCAGGCGAAGGATTGTAGAAGCATGAGGAGAATTTGGAGAGGCAGCGTGGCTTTATAAGTTCTGTGGGCCCAGAGTCTGTGGGCACCGGCTGTTACTCCAACTATTGCTGCTTCGTGAAGGATGAAGGCTGTAGGAACAAGTAATCGGTAAACCAAGGAAACAACCCCAACATTGCACCAGGGAACGGAATTGGTATTTTTTAAATCTTCTAAAATACACGCTTTTTATGGAATGTTTTAAAACGGTATTTAGAACAAGAAAAAATAATCACAAAACACCTGATTCAACTTCTAGAATTTCAATAAAATATGCGATAATCTCGTGATTGAACGGAAAAAACGAAACGGTATTTCGGATATTTACTATGAAAAAATACCGGTTCCGATTCCTGCATTGCACATCTAGGAAGAAGCTGATCATTTACAAACGTCTGAACCAAATTTTTTGAACCGTAACTATATATATACTTAACGGTACTAGAACGTGCCTGTAACTTCTTTAGTAGAGGAAAAAAAAATAAAGGCCACTTTTTTTTGAGCGCAGTCGGATAAAAAGTATCATATGACCATGGCGATGACCATCTAACCGTGCAAAAAAAAAAGTTGAAATCCGTTTAGCCGATGTGGCGTGATGAAGCCACAACGACACCTACAAACATAAAAAAAAATATTTTCGATTCTGTGACCTCCAAATAGTATGTCAACAACTAGTAGTCTCGCACCAAAAAAAAAAACCAGAGCATATCAAGTACAATGATTGCAGCAACAATTTTAATTTGATTACTGCATCATTATCAAAGATATCACAAAAGTTGTATATCGCTGTCAAGTTTAAAATGGTTCGTTTTAAATAAGATGTTTGCATGCGATAGATATAATAAGTGGATTGCTCTAAACAAGTTTATTTAAAACGCAGCATTAAAAACACAGAATCCCAATAAACCTGTGGTTCATATAAAGAGAAGCAATGCTTATAACAGCGCCATCTCTTCGTCCGATTTGACACTGTTGTAAAGGAAGGACTATCGGAATGTGAATAGGTGTATTACATATTCTCATAGATGGCGCTAAGGTTATATGAGTCGGGTAACTTCAAACTCGGGTAAATCCATATCTGACATTTTTTAAGATTTTTGTATATAATAAAAGGTTACGAAATTGGTTTTGCTTCTATTTCATGGGTTAAGTATAAGTTCGTGTAGTTTTTGAGAAAAATTAAGTTAAGTTTACAATATTTTATCAAAATCAGGTAAATCCATATGACAGTTTATTTCAAATGAAGACAAGTCCATCAAAGCCAATCAGCGAAAGAAGGTTGTTCAATATGGCTGTCAGTTGACGTCAACTCTGCGTCAATAAATCTAGATAAATCCAGGTCTGTTAAATCAAAATTATACAAATCCACACTGAGTTTTTTCAAAGATGGATAAATTGCAAATGATTATATCAAATGAAGGTAAATCCAATCAAAACAATATATTTTTTAAAAGAATACACTAGTTTAGATTTTTTTTTAAGCTGAGTTTGTCGAACAGGATCTATTTTTTAATGCTTTAGCCATTATACAAATAATCTGCCTTTCAAATCACCGAATTATGACTTTTTTTCAATAATCTCCCAAGTGGTTAGAGTGGATTTATCTGAGTGTGAAGTTAACCGACTCATATACCTTTTAATACAAATAGGTACAGGGGTCAAGGCGGATGGATAAATTCGATGCGTACGTCACAGTGCTCGCTAGTGACAGGGTAACACACCTGACGCGTAATCAGGAAGTACCGGGTTCGAGTCCTGGTGTGATCACGTGCGAGAGCAATTGTATTTTTCTTTGCGCTTTGATTTGTACCTATATCACAATACAAGTTTATTATAAGTTCAATCAAGTTCGAATTAACTTGTGATTGAAACAAACAATAGTTTTGGTGGAACTCAACATTTTCTCCATTTGTTAGCTGTTACAATGACCTGGTTAAGGTCAACTAAATTAAAATGTTCAAATGTTTGATCGTTTTAAGTCGTCTTTTAAGACAAATGTAACCGCTACTGTAATTTAATTGATACTTTCTACATCATAGAAGTGGCTACGAAACGGCACGAATGTCACATTTGACTTTCGCTAGTTTAGCTTTTGTTGAGATTCGTGCTGATTTCATAATACAGGCACATTAAGTAAAATACCTAGGTATTTATATTGTTTACCTCGAGTGCACTTAATTGGGTAGGTATTAAAGATCAACAATGGAACGTGATAAGTTGGTGTCATAATCAGCGTTATTGTTACAGTGTGTTTATCTTTTCTATATTATTAGATTATCTTAGTTTTAAATATAACACGGCTAAATGCACATGAGAGTAAGAATTTACAATTGTATTTAGAGCAATGTTGACATGACAACTGTTTCTTTTTGGTGTGTTATAAACAACCGTTCAATAATAGAAATATTGGTGAAAAAACTACATCAATCTCATTAAAACACACCGAGACACAACCATGTTAAAATCACATTTATGGACTTTCCCAAAAACTGCTCCATGCTAAATGCCCCTTAGGTATTGTATCGGGAAGTTAAGAACTTTGTCTTGCAGCTGTGTTAGAACTTGCGTTTATCGAAACGGTTTCATAACAAAAAATACTATACATTTCATGGGTTATTCAATGGTATTATTAGTTATCAATATTTTCATACTTTAAATAAGGATTTTCCCACCCAAATTTCAGGCTCATAAATCATAAAACAAGTTGTACACAAGATATCGAACTAAAAAAGATTTCTCTCATAGATACTACCAAATTCAATTTAATTTCTATTTGAATAAAGTCAACATCCCTATTCCCGGACTTTAAAAATGCGGATGCTTACATCCAAATTTAATTTATGTAGGTGCCCGCGACTTCGTTCCCGGATGAGAAAAGATGTAATCGAATGAAAAAATACAGAATTAAATTATGAAATGAAACTACGTGAAATGAAATGAAAAGAAATTAAAAGATCAATCTGACTGTAAATCGAAATAAATGTTAGAAACCTTTGTATACACACAATAAATCATTTAACTCATTCTTCTTACCATGTAAAGGCAAGGTACAGATCATAAAGACAAATATTCAAGTATGAAGCCTCGAACTGTGTATATGTATGAGGCTTGGGGAAATTAATGAAATTGAATGACACAAAATTAAATGAAATGAAATCATATCAAACGAAATTGAATTGAAACAATAGAAATTGAATGAAATGAAACTGAGTAAAATTAAATTGAAACAAATAAAATGAAACGAAATTAAATGACATGAAATTGAGTGAAATGAAACTGAATGAACTTAAATGAATTTTATTTAAACAAAATGTAGTCAAACAAAAAGAAACCAATTTTTTCTAATTTATTATTTTTACCCAATAATATAGTGGCCCATCTTGCCTCGGTGAAGGCCAGGTACAGTCCATACAGACCAGCTGTATGGAAGTAGCTGAACATGACAATATTCAGGTATGAAGCTTCGAACCGTATGGGTGAGGCTTGGGGAGCCATCAGCTTCACAAAAGGTTCCTCTTCGACGGCATCAACACCCGTGTTTGGAGTCATTACGTTGAACTGAAAAAAAAATACTCGTATGTATATCTGATCATAAGAGTAGGACTTCATGTTGCCAGGGTACGAAAATCAAAATTATGATGCGTTCGTCAGTTAGATAATAAAAAAAAATTGGGCACGTATTGCATGATTTTTCAAATTTATAAAAAAAAAAATTAAGAAAACAAAACACCCGAATGCTTAAAAAAACAAGTCCAGTACCGACCCTTGTCAAGTTATTTATTTCCATTATAACTTGACAAAGGTAGGTAATGGACTTGTTTTTTCTTTTTAGTTTTTTTGAGCAGTCGGGTGTTTTGTTTTCTTAATTATAATTTTTATTTTATACTTTTTAGTTTAAATTATAAGTCAGTAAATTTCGCAATCTTTATCGTGGGGGTTATTGAGAAGCTTGCACAGATTTATTTACAATTAAATGAAAATTTACTGAGAACATGTTGCGAACCAACTTTAAATCGTTATAGTATAACTGGTCATTCAATATTAAAAATGATAAAAAAGCCTAATAATGATTTTCAAATCCCTATTCAATGATATCCCACTCAACATGATACGACGATTTTCATTTTTTTCTTTTTCACAATATGGCGTCTCATTATCGCCATTTTGAGTTTTCATCATTTTCATGTCTTTAGTGACATTTGCCCAACTAAGACGAATCGATTGACGTAAGAATCATCAAAATCGGTCCACGCGTTTGGTCTCTAGAGTGCCAGATAGGAACAAACACACATACATACATACATACATAGACTGATAAACACATTACCCTCCTTTGCGTCGCGCAGTCGGGTAAAAATACTCAGATACAGATAAATGGCGTCAAAGTTTAGGAGTGGGGGCTCGTGACGTCATCATATATACTGTCACGAAGGCGAGGCGTGATGCGATATTTTCACGCATTATTTTTTTAGTAGGTACCTGAAAAAGGAAATAATACGTGTCCATTTGTCCACTTTTTTTTATTTATCAAAATGCCGGAGTCAAAATGTATCCATTTTTTATGAAAAAAACCCAACTGCAATATATTATAGCCTAAGCATTTATCCGCAGCTTCGCTCGCGATATCGAGATTCCCCATACCTACACATTTTCACCCCCTTTAGGGATGATTTCCGGGATAAAAACTGTCCTGTGTCCTTTATGGTCTACAACTACCTCCATTAGAATTCTCGTCTAAATTGGTTCACCGGTTAATCGGGAAAGGGTAACACATTGACGGCAAAAAGCAGAAACGTAGTAACCGCCAATGGGTTCAGTTGGCGGTTAATACGTTTCCGCTTTTTGCTTTCGACATAGACAGAGTAACTTTCACATTTATACAACCGCTGCTCAGATTGATAATAAGGGCAAAGCGGTTTTTGCGGTGAAAAAAATATTTCTTTGTACCAAAAATAGTCGTTCTCTTTCGATGTCGATATGTTTAGCCGTTTTGGCGCGATGAAGTCACACCTACACATTTGTATTTGAAGGACTCTGAATCAAAAAATATATTTTCACTTCTCCTGCTCAAAATGTACGTTATATTAGTTTGGCGAAGCGAGCCTAAAATAGTACATTTAGGCCCTAACGTTTAAAAGAAAGCCATATAATCCTATACAAATTTCTATGACATTGAAAAAAAACTTGCGGCCAGCTACATACTACTTACGAATAATTAAAAACAAACAAACCAACCTGATCAGATTGGCCAAACTTTCTGATAGAATTGCTCAAACTGCACTTTTAGTTTTTCATGAAATATGCAATGTTAATTTTAAGTCGTTTTTATTTTCTCCCAGTCGAAGTGAAAAGCAGAGTGTTTAACACGTGGCTAAAAGCCATTATGAAACTCAGACATATTTGTCCTCGCTCACTTCGTAAGCTCGTCCAAATAATCACTTCGTGTCATAATGGCTTATTTTAGCCCCTTGTCAAACAATCTACTATTTTGATTCAAAGTCAAAGTCAAAGTGTTTTATTTTGTAAACCATAGGTTAGTTATGCTAGGCTATCATTATGAGAGTATCATTATGTTTTGCCAGTTGGCGTACAAAAACATTTATTTATGAGCAGCTAATATACCATGCCAATTAATAAAAAATACATCTATACTATTATAAAGTTGTAAAAATGAATAGAATAGAATAGAATAGAATAGAATAGAATATATTTTTATTGTATAACTATGTACAAAGATGGTAATAATAATATATTTCGTTACAACAGTTTATCCGTCACGGACGTACAACATTTAACATTACAAACTGGGGAAAATTAGTACATGCATTATTTATTACTATAAAACTCATTAATATTATAGAATACTCTATCAATGAGTAATTTTTTTAGGCTGGTCTTAAATTGTTTACCTTCAAGTGACTTTAACTCAATTGGGAGGTTATTGAAGACACGCATTGCGGCAATGAAAGCACTTTTGTACATAAGCTTATTGTTGACCTTGGGAATTTTATAATTATATTTATACTGTGTGCGCAAATTGTAATTAAGTGATGGTTTTTTAGTAAAGTATTCTCCATTGTGTTTTACAAAGAGGCAAAGCTCCAGGATGTAAAGCCCAGTTAACGTAAGTAGCTTCTTTTCCCTGAAAACATTTCTGAGTGAATGTCGATAGTGAAAATGATACATGGTGCCTAAGCATCTTTTCTGCAACCTAAACGTAGTCACAATGTCAGTAGAATCACCCCAGTAAATGATACCATATACAAGTAACGAAAATACATAACCATAGTATGCACTTTCTATTATATTCTCAGAACAAGTCTCTGAAAGTACGGATAGAGCATAACAGGCTTTTGCAATTTTATTGTTTAAATCCGTTATGTGAGACTTCCAATTTAGATGTGTGTCTATTTTAAGTCCCAAAAAGTAAGCATTATCGACCTGTTCAATAATTACTGATCCTTCAGTTACGGCAACAGACCTAGGTGGCGTTTTATAATTCCTGAGTTGCAGGAGTTTCGTTTTCTGAAGGTTGACATTTAGGTCTAAGGACTTCAGCACAAAGACCCTGAAAGAATATTAATAATACTCCAAGCGCTGTTGTTAAATGGCTGACCATTTAACAACAGCGCTTAGAGTATTATTAATATTCTGTTGAAGGTTTTCATTTGACAAAGACCCTGAAAACAGAAGCGTAGCATCATCAGCAAATAAAACGCATGTCTCATTAACGATTTTAGGCAATTCATTCATATAAATTAGAAAAATAAGTGGCCCCAACACACTTCCTTGTGGAACTCCAACGTTTACAGTCTTGAAATCTAAAAAAAAAAATATTGTTATGGACTATTGGACAATTGGACTATTTGGATTTTATGTATTTTTGTATGTGTCGTTGTGGCTTCATCACGCAAAATCGGCGAAACGGATTTCAACTATTTTTGATACACTGGTAGCTGGGTATCTCCAGATGGTTATAGGATACTTTTTACTCGACTACGCTGAAGAAAAAATGAAGGGTTATGACTTTTTCTCCTCCGCGAACGAAGTTTTTTTTTATTTAATTTTTTTTATTTATTATTGACTCATAATATACACAGCGTTTATGCATAAAAAAAAATTCGCCAAACTGCAAGGCAGTTTGTTGGCGAATATATACACTCGGTTTTTGTTATTTTATCCACTACGTATCACGTTGTTGCGCAGTCGATTAGAAAAACTATTCAAATTATAAAATATATTAGAATTGAATTATACACCAATTATTAAAGATGTGAATGTCAGCATTACTAGAGAGAACAGCAATTCAATTATGGGAAATTAAAATTCGAATGTAATAAAATAGGCCGATAATAATCCAAGAGCCGGAAAACCCCTCTTTAGGCTTAAGCCTATTCATAAGGTAAGCCTATCAATTTGCTTACCATATGATAGGGTAAGTCTATCATATGGTAAGTAAATTCATCATAGCCTATCCAAAGTGGTAACCTTAGGGTCTGATAGAATTAAATTAAAACCCTATCGCGATAGGGATTTTGTTTTGGGGTTATTGGAGTTAAGCAAATACCCTATGGGGATAGGGTTTTCATCAGATAAGTCTGACATGAAGGCACAGTATAATCCATTTATCCAGCAATAGCTTTGCTAAATTATTTTCAAATTCGTTCATCAGCAGTTCCCTTCATTTTGTGTGTGGTTAAACTTATTATAAATGTAACTTGCTTAGCAGAATACACTTTTGCGGATCATTGCCGTCTTTGCAGTTTCAGTGTTAATATTTTGGCCATAACTGGTACTTCTACGAAAAACCTCTGATACGGATCTAAATAGGGTCGGGTTCATTTTGACAAAGACAGCTGTTTCAAAAATATAAAGACACCAGCCGTTGTCCACGACTTCGTCCGCGTAGAGATGGAATTTATAGCCTACAAAGTATCATCCCCTTTTTCGTCCCTAAAAAGGTTGAAATTTGACATTAATTGTAGCCTATGTCCTATTCTCATGTACATAATTGGAAAGTTTCATAAGAATTTGTCCAGTAGTTTTTGAGATTAAGTGGAACGTACATACATACTTTCACGTTTATAATATAGTAAGGATGAGGATTGCAGAGTCAATATATTTCATTATTTAAAATGTGGCACACAACTATCAGTCTGTCCGAGTCCTCTTATAGATGTGTATCACTTATTATTTTTAAAATAAACAATATAAGGAAATTTATTTTTTACAAATTTATAATAGTAGAGATAAGTAGATGCTTTAGCTCTTATGATACATGCGACGAATTTCTAAGTGAAGTTATTTGTCAACATCATGCCTATGGGGTCAGAGGTGTAAGGAATACAATTACGCTGAGTTAAGACTAACCTGTACTTAATTGTTTGAACTTGACCCTTCACAATACCCGTCGGTAATACCACGATGGTGACAAACAAGCGTGTCCCCTGCGTGATAGTTAATAGTTTCAAGAGTTTCAATCGCCTCATTTTCTTAGACATTTTTTTGCCAAGGTATTTGCAGATTTTTGTAAAATATCTTTTCATCGTTAATTTCTATACAAAGGCGGGACAAACCGCTTCCATAATGATAATGACTCATTTTGCCAAGACGTGGATTTTTTTAATGAATATTTATTTCTCTCTAAATTTTTGTTTATTTGGGGCATCAACAGCAATACAATTTAAAAAACACTACAACAAAAGCCAATAACAGATGTCCACAAAAGTACAATTTAGTGGAACATATTACATAAAAGCGAACATAAGTATATTATTAGAAAAAAAATACATTTGTCATGCTCAAATATTAGACGAAGGGTGTCCGTGTTTGTGTGTGTTGTGTGTGTGTGTGTGTGTGTGTGTGGTGTATGTGCGGAAAAGGAACATTTACTCAGCAGTGATCTAGTCTAAGAAGAAAAGACCGAATACGTTTCTTCAAACTTAATTTGGTGCAGTCAAACAAATCAATACTGCTAAATTGTTTATTATATTGCCTTAAGGGGCTACTTCGTCATTTGTAAATCACGCCCCAAACGCGGAGCCAGCCAATAAGCGTGATTTGTAATAAGGGACGCATTTATTGCTCGCGCGCATCAAAGAAAGAGAAAGCTAATACACTACATGCTTGGGGTTTCTTGGCGTAAGCGCCAGATGTAAAATTACCATGAAATCGAAGATATTCTTATGTTTTGTTAACATTTAAGTTAATCACTTAAAAGATAAAGGGAAGAATGACATTTTAACATAATTTAGCCGTTTATTAATCTGTCATTTGTACAAACTAGACAAAAAACGGGAAATGAAGACGCGTTTTCGGATAACTTTTCTATCGAAGAAATTTTCATTAAACATGTTTCCGCGTTAATCACTGAATAGGTTATATCTGAAAACCAGCCTGTTTTATATACTAGATTTGACAAAAAATGCGCTACAAAATAACTTAAATTTTCGAAGCATCCCCTTAAGGGGCTACCTCGAAAATTTCGGTTAATTTCACTGTTTTTCAAGTGATATTGGCCTTTATTTATGTCACTAGACAATACTGGAATATTATAATACTAAATAAATCAAGAGAAAAAAAGATTCGTAAAGTCTTTTTTCTATCTTACATTGGTATAGGCTCCCTCGTCAAGCGACGCTTAGACATGGGACTAAAACCAATAAGCGAGTAATGATGTTCACTATAAATTAGTCTACTGGTTTTCAATTGGTTCTATAGTTTTTAAAAAAAGTAGTAAAAACTGGTTTTTTGTCGAAAAATTAACAAACTTTGATGGCATTATCACAACAGAACAAATCGGGGCTTAATCGCGTATAAATTTGATTTATTCAATTACCTTTCATTGGTAATTCTTCCACGTTTTTGATTAAATAAATCAAAGTTGTGATAATGAGTGAAGATCGTGAAGTTTAAATCAATGTTTTGATGGCGTTTATTTCGGTTTCGGTGACTCGTGAAAATAAACTGAAACAGTATATTGGTGTCAACGGTGGTTGTCAACACGATGAGACATATACAACATAGAAAAGTGAAGAGTTACGGATCGAAGGTCATTCCTATAAGGGAGCCCCTTAAGACCCGAATTAAGCGGGAATTTTAGGCATGTTTAGTGTCGACTGTAGGGAGGTAAAATTGAAGAAATTTGAGAGTTATAGGTGTCTTATATAGGCCGCTACTTAGTTTGGTAGTTAAATAAAAAAACTAATATTTCAGCATACATAAAGCGTGTGGTACATCGATAGTTCTTATACATTTTTTTAGGTTTTACAGCCATTTTTTTGATTAAGAGAATGTTTTTAGAAATAAATCGCTCTGAAACTAGCATAACTTGTGTCCCCCCTTTATATTTTTAACTGTATGTCCAAAAAATATGAAAAAAATACAGAGGTGAAGCTTAATATTATACCTTCAACAAAGATATTTTCAACATGATCGGATATACCGATTTTGAGTTATAACTGAAGAACTGCGCTTCTCAACTGAAAGACGTAAGTGCTATGAAGATACGCTCTTTTGCTCGTGAACTTTTTCACATCATATAAATATTTTTTTCGTTTTTTTTTTTTTACTTGACTTTGAACCATGACCTGTAATCTGATTCGGTGGGGGAGCGTAAACACACAAGCGGGAATGCCATCCAAGGCCACTTAGAGTTGGGGTGAGACGCAGTGCGCAAGGCACAAGAACTGCGGAGGTAGGTTGAACCGGAACCGTTGTACCCCAGTTGCAGTTGGGACGGGGTACAGAGAGACAAGAAAAATTGGGTGTCAGGGAGATTTCGATTGCAAGACTACGGGCTGAGCGACCCCGCCGGCGGGGTTGACATTTAGACTTCATCGTCCGAAGAGTCCGCAGCTGCGATCCTCTCGATGGCTGCTGCCATCTCCTCGTCCGGATCAGAGAGAACGTGTCTAGGATGCTGGGTATACCGGCCTTTTTAGGGTTCCGTATAAAAAAGGTACAAAAGGAACCCTTATGGTGCGACTCTGTCTGTCTGTCTGTCCGACTATTAAAGCGCCATATCTCAAAAACTACTTAGGCTAACTATTTGAAATTTAGAATATTTATAAACATGGTCAGCCCACATAATATTGTACAGGAATACATTTTTATTTTCTAAAAAAACTACGAATATGGGGGGGGGTAAAAATTAAAAGTCTAGCTACTGGGTCAAATGGGGTATCATATGAAAGGGCTTGACCTGCACATTTTCGAACATTTTTTTTATTGTAATTAGTTTTTGTTTTATTAAGGATAATGTGACAAGGGACCATTCACCCCCCTTTATCTCCGAAGTATAAATTTTGAAATTTTCACTATTTGTATTAATAAACATAAATATTACACGAAAATAATAGCCATGTTTCTAACTAGCTATTTTTTTTTAATTCGTCGCGGCACGTCGTAGGAACGTGCGTCAACCGCGCGTTTTTCATTCCATAGAGCAGCATACTGTCTTGCGTGCGTATCGCGTTTGTATCCGTACAAACGCGTGTCGACGGCGCGCTTAAAACATGCAGTGTGCATGCCCTTACGAGTGTGTTTGCCGACCATTTTAACCTTTCTTCAGCCGTCGGGTGAGAATACGACATGTCACCTCCTACATATTCAACCATTTTCCATACCAATAGGGAAAATGCATGAAATTTTTTTATCGCTTTTTTTAACTAAATATCAAAATACCGTAAAAACTATTTCAAAATGTGAAATTAAAATTAAAATCGGCCAAGAAATACGCATAATATAGGCATTTTAAACTGGCAATTAGACAGAGAGGTCCGATGTGACCTATTACGTCACAGTGCTCTCCGGCCATATAAACTCCATATTAAATTCTGATTTGCAAGAAAGAGATAGAATGAAATATTTGATGGCTTATATCTTGGTTATTTTTATAGCTATTCGAAAAAATATTTTTGTCTACTGTTTGTTACATGAATGAGCTTTTAATAAAGCAAAAATTAAAACTCATGAATATTCCCTATTGGATGACCATGGCACAAATGTATTTATAACTCAACGCTGTCTATTTACAATGCTGCACACATTTTCAGGCTATCGTTTTATATTTATTTTGACATTTAGAGTTCCGTAGCTAAAATGGCAAAAACGGAACCCTTATATATATAATATCGTCATGTCCCTCCGTCCGTCTATCCTACCGTATGTCACAGGCATTTTACTCAAAAACTACAAGATGTACATTGAAGAAATTTGGAGTATAGGTGTCTTGTGTAACTTACTTAGAATTATGGTAAAATAATAAAGTAAAAAAAAAAACAGCAAATATCAACGTGTGACATACATATTTCGACAGATCTTTTAATATTACTTTGAAGTTTCTAAAAAAAATTATTCAGTGAATACTTTCGGAAATAATCGCTCCGAAAGCAGCATAAATTGTGCATCTCCCCTCTCTATTTTTTAAACGGTATGTACAAAAAAAATTAAAAAAAATCTACAGATAAAACTTAATAAATACCTACTTAAAATAAAATTTATTTTCAATATGATCAGATATACCGTTTTTGAGTTATTGCCAAAAATATTATATATGAACCCCATTAAAATCCGGCTTAGTTTTGAAGATGCTACACCACTACGGAGTTAAAGGATCAGCACTAAATTTATTAGAGTCTTATTTAAATGGTAGAATACAAAGGGTTGACGTGAATGGAAAGCGTTCACCGGGGTTAGTCTCTATGGGTGTGCCGCAGGGATCAATATTGGGACTTTTCCTGTTCCTTATCTATATAAACGACTTGCCACACCTCGTAAAGACCCACCATGAGACAGTTTTGTTTGCAGATGATACATCTCTCATTTTCAAACTCGTACGAAATCAACGATCCTACAATGACGTAAACAATGCTATCTGTGAAGTAGTTAATTGCTTTAATGTAAATAATTTATTGTTGAATGAGAAAAATACTAAATGTGTTAAGTTTGTCACGAGTAACGTAAAACACGAGCAAGCAAGCGTTATGGTTAAAGGTGAGGAACTGGAACTAGTTAATAGTACAGTCTTTCTCGGTATAACATTAGGTTCTAAGCTTCAATTGGGTCCCCATATTGCTAATCTCTCGAATAGACTGAGTTCTGCAGCTTTTGCAGTAAGTAAGATTCGTCAATTAACAGACGTGATAACGGCTCGATTAGTGTATTTCAGTTGTTTCTACAGTATTATGTCGTATGGCATCTTACTATGGGGCAGTGCTTCCGACATTAATACTATATTTGTTCTGCAGAAGCGGGCTGTTCGTGCGATATATAAAATGGACCATAGAAACTCGCTTAGAGATAAGTTTAAGGACATTAATATAATGACAGTGCATTGTCAATACATTTATGAGAATATTATGTATGTACATAAAAATATTACCCACTTTAAGAAAAACTGTGATATACATAATATTAATACTAGAAATAACATGCGAGCGCGGCGGCACTCACTGTTGGCGTTGCCGGCAGCGCGCACGCGTGCCCACGCGCTCTCACCGGTCACCCGCGCGCTCGCGCTGCTCAACTCTGTGCTCGAGGCAGCCCCGCACTGTGACCTGTTTGCGAGTGCGATTGGGCGACTAATGTCAGAATGTAAGAGAGTGGCTGAACGAGAGATGCCTGCGAGCTCGATAGTGTGAATAGACGAACTTTTTATGTACATATAAATAAGGTAATCTACTAACTTTAAATTTGTGTTGTTTTGGCAATAGCTGTTAAAGCACAAATGTTTTGTATAATTAAATAAATAAATAAATAAATAAGCTCGCAGTGCCTGCTACTAGGCTCCATAAAATAAGGAGATCATTCATGGGTAACTGTGTGAGATTTTATAATAAACTTCCTAACAGCATAACTGAGTTGTCTATTGGTAAATTCAAAAATATTGTGAAACGAAAATTATTTTCTAAAGCTTATTATAGCACATAAGACTACATGAATGATGAAGCCGCGTGGGATTAATGTAAATTATAGCGTCATGCAGGTATATGAATAATTATTTTAATGAATACCTAAGGTATTATTATTATTTTAATCTTAATTGTTTTATATACTCTGACATTTAGAATTTTATTCTAGACACATTCTAGATTATTTATTTTTTATTGACAATCCTTTTGGGATTTAATTGAATAAAGAATATTTTGATTTGATTTGATTTGATTTCATGTTATCAATTTCCATGTAAAAATAATTAGTGTGATTAATAAAGTTTCGTTATTACCTTTTTACAAAATTAAACGTTACCATTTTATTAAAAGGGATAATTTTTATAGAGAAGCGAAAGTCAGAATTTTATGTACAAAAATCGATAAAACTAGTTTTTTTCTTGCATTTGATTTGGGTCATATAACATATTGTAGGTACTCGTAAAATGGCCTCAGAAATGCATGGTAAAAATCTTTTGGATTCCTCGCAAGCATCTTGTATAGGTAAAATGTACTACTCTAGAAACTTCATATTTAGCAGCAGTGTAAAGAAAATGTGCGTACTTACGTTTAAACTTGCGTAAAAATCTGTAATCAAATTATAGGCGGTCTCATAGAATAGTATAGAAAACTAATTGACAATAACAATCTAATGACTACTCATCTGTATCACGACGTTATTTTAACTGTGATGGGACAATGATGCTCAGTGAACTTATATAAAGAACAAAAATTACACACAGGTCATTTGTACTGAACAGAGCCTGCGATGGAACGTCATAAGCTACGTAATAGCTATTTATGTATTGAGTTAGATGTTGTATGTTGTGTCTCGCAACTGGCCTTGCCCAATGGGGCATGTTACCTGAAATCATGGTGTCAAATATTTACCCGAGATGTACGTTATTATATTTTTACCACAAACAGCTAACGTAGGTAATCCGTTCTCGTCGTAACTATCATATCCTGTCTCTTCTGTAACATACTTTTAGGGTTCCATATCTACCTTCTTAGTAATCTAAGACTTCGCTGTCCGTCTGTCTGTCTGTTTTGTCTTTCTGTCACCAGGCTGTATCTCATGAACCGTGATAGCTAGACAGTTGAAATTTTCACAGATGATATATTTCTGTTGCCGTTATAACAACGAATACTAAAAACAGAATAATTTTATGTCTCTCAGTCTATATAAGTAACCAATATAAAATGATCGGGGACCGCGTACATTTTGCTCTGCTAACACCGGATTTTCATAGATACGGCCATTTGTAGCGTATATTTTGTACAGAACCCTCGGTGCGCGAGTCCAACTCGCACTTAGACGGTTTTTTAATGAAATAATGATCTTTATTCTGTGAGTTAGTAAGAAGGCGTTTCCCAAGAGGAGACAACTGAAGAGAAGAAAGCCGAAACAAACTCAACAGTTAGTCATTTTTTCGAAATAACTCTTATATCTATTACAATATTTGTACTTAGCCTATCCTAAATATATGTTTTGAGTATATAAACTCAATGCGTAGTTCTTCAAGAAAGCATATCAAAACTTATAAAAGTAAAAATAATAATATAGAATATAAAAAAACAAAATAGGGATTTTTTATTTCAAACAACTTACATACGTTTGATATGCCACTTTATAAGAACCGTGTCCCGGTAAAAGTAAATTATTTGGTTTCTGATGGATGCGAGAAATATTGATATTCTGTATGTGAATAGACAAAGCGAAAGGGTTGTGACAGCACGAAACGAAGAGATTAATGAATGTTGATAAAGCGGCAGTTGTATGCCAGGACCGTAGCAAGTGGAAGGAGGTAGTCTCTGCCTACCCCGTAATGGAATTAAACAAAAAAATTAAACCGACTCCAAAAAAACTAAAATAAAAAATAACGCCATAATTCAGTTTCTTCAAAGTACTTACAAGTAACCGTTTGTATACTCAATCTATACAGTATATACAATTAATCTTATTTTGGCGTCGGTGCCATATAAAGAATGTGTAAAATATTGAAAATTGACGATTTTAGTAAGTTGTGACACGATGGCACCGATTTTATTTTTTTGTTTAAAAGTTTATTCATTTTACACTTTTTAGTTAATCGTTACTTAAAAGTGTATCTCGTGACGATTCGAACAAGCCCAAACACGGCTAGGATACATTATTTTATTACATAGATCTGGTGCCTACCTTCCGGCTCCATCATCAAATCAATTCGATGGTACCATTCTCATCAGGAACATTTAAATTTGTGACTATGAAGTTGTTTAGCTAAATGAATCAAGATATTTTGTCGCCACCAGTAAATCATTTATCATTGAGGAGTTCCGATGACATTCTGTGGTCTTCTGCATCAGTTCCACTTCACTAATTTACACTTTCTGAATGCAAATGCTTATTATGTTTCTTATAATACCAAAATCGCTATTTGTATGGCTACAATATTTGAGGAGTTCCTTCAATTCCTTATGGATTCCATCATCAGATCTTCACCAAGATTAAATGGGACCAACTAGAAAGTACCCTCTATAAAACCAAAAAAAAAATTTTAAAATCGGTCAAATAGTCTTTGAGTAATCGGTGAACATCCATAAAAAAAAAACATTCCGTCGAATTGAGAACCTCCTCCTTTTTTTGGAAGTCGGTTAAAAAAGGCGTGATTGTATGTATGTATAGTTACTTATACCTATATTATATATGTATCGATGGCAAAAAGCGGAAACGTAGTAACCGCCAGCTGAATCCAATGGCGGTTACTACGTTTCCGCTTTTTGCCATGGAATTATGAAGATATAAATTATACCAGCTACTGCATGGAAGACGGACGTTTCTCAAGTTCTTATTCAGCAGTTACACCTTTTACTAAAAAATATTTTTTAAATTAACCGGTCACGTTATGTTTGTACCTCATTTGCATGAGACGCCATTGCTGCGCAAATCCCTTTTCATACTAAGGTTTTTTATAGAAGCATTCCTATTGTTCAGTGAGAATTAGCTTTTTATCTCTATTATATGACACGCAAACGATAACAATGTATAATCACAGTCTAAAAATCAATACAGTCATCCGACGAAGCTCTAGACAGAAGAATCGTGCGGGGTGCGAGGGGGAGACGCGGGTGGGGCAAGACCGAGCTGCATAGTCCGTATTAGTTAGTAGCTCGGGATATTCATTGTCATTTACGCAAACATCAAAGGCATCGGCCCACTGTATATTTTTACACTGTGGTATAACTATGTATATATGTAGTAGAGACAACCGATAGTAGGGGAGACTGGGTAAGGTCACTCCACGGGTTGGTTGTTACAGCGACCATAATGGACTATGAACGCGAGAGCTATATCTCCCTCCTAGATAAAGCTCTCGCGATCTTGACACCGGTCGATTAACTTATTAGTTCGTTGTTTTTTGTCATGGCCGTCACGTGACAACGCGTGAGAGCTTACCCGAGGGGTTATTGCCTAAAGAAATTTTGACAGTTGGTATCCGAATCAACTGTCATAGCCCATACAAAATCATGACACTTGATTCGCGCGTTAGGCAATAGGGGAGTCGGTCTACACCCTAATAGGAAGAACTGATAAAATTTTCATGGTTTTTATTTGTGTATATAGTACCTGGAATTGTGATAATCCAAACATTGTTTATATGACAGTTCAGTTTCTACTAACACTTTCTCGCATTCAGAAATTTCTCATATTTTAATGTATTTAACTACGTTTTTTTACAGAGAGGTCTATAAACAATGGCGTAGCTACCGAAGGGCTAGACGGCGCCATGCCCCGAGCCCCCGAGCTCCTGAGCTAGGGGGGCCTTAATTTGAGCATGGCGCCTCGTCAGGGCTTGTAGCCCGGTTTATTTTCCGTACTGGTTAGAGCCACACTCTGAGAGCCTAACCCATATATAAAGATAGCTCTAACCGGTTAATATCTCGGAGTGCAAAACAGGGAGCGAAATCCATTTACCGGTTAGAGAGCGGTTCCTCTGTGTGAGCGGAGTCTAGGGTGAATAACCGCTCGCTTAGACAGGATTGGTTTGCTTGCTATGGTATTAGAACCAATTTTTCATGTAATTGACTATCGTTGCGTCACTATCGGTGCGACAGCGGTCATTAATCCCTTATCCGAACACGGAGTAACCGGTTAGACAGCGCTTCGAAATAAAGTTCCCAAATAAATCGTCCGAACGTAACCTAAATAATTAACCGCTATAACCTAAATAAATGCGTTGGTTCCCTACGCCATTTCGAAAAAAAATACCTCGACAATCGCGTAATCGATGACTTTTTATCGATTTTACTTTTAGTCTACTTGAAAAATCGATAAGATTATATTTCGAAACATCATTTTTTATTCGAAAACTTTTTGTCAACCGCTTACTAGATTGAAAATTCATTTTATCGAAACCTTTTACCGATTAACCGCTCTAAAGATGCGTCCACATTTGTATCATTTGCCCGTATCAGATCATAGTCGCGTGGCATGATCGCGTGTCACGATGACGCGTTTGGACGTTGCGGCGATCCGATCGCTCGAAATCCATTTGCTACGCGTATCACACACTTATATCGGAAGAGTCCGGTATGATCGGCGCGCCGACAGTGAGCGTCCAAGCAGCGCGATACGCAGTCATGCCACGGCACGGTGATCGGATACGAGCAAATGATACAAGTGTGGACGCACCTTAATGTGAATGCCATTATATTGATTATCCTAATCCTAATATTAAATATCCTAATGCTTATTTGCACTATTTTATTAAGTACTAATGATCAAGTACCCTAATAGTTACATATTCTAATACTGGTTGCCATAATCATCATGAGTCCTAATATTGATTTTATTAGGGATAAAGCTATAGTTTAATAAAGTTATCAAAATAATATTTTTTTTTGTAAAAACTATTTTGCATGTCTTGAATAAATACAATACAAGCCTAACCTAACCGACAGTTTTTGGTTTTTGACTTATTTTGACGCTTCGCTCGCCTCAGTCGCTCCGCTACACATGGTCACAATAATCACCTAACATAACTTACAGTTTTCGGTTTTAGACCCATTTCGACGGAGGTCAACTTAACACACTGACTTAAGGACATGTGATTTATGTTTTTTAACCGACTTTCAAAAAAGGAGGAGGTTATATGTTCGATAGTTTGTATTTTTTTATTGCCACCAAGTTGGGTTCTGATGAGGGATCCCAGGGAAATCGAGGGCAATTCTCAAATTGTATAGTCACTTATAACGTTTTTCATTAAACTACAAATCAAGTGTAGCAGCTAACTGGTCGCTACATTAAATGGTCCTTCGAACTAACCAGGTATTTTAGTGTTTTTGTACTTAAATTACGGTAGCGAATCGGTTTGCTGGCCTCCCACAAGCGGGTCTCACCAGTGAATTGAGAAGGCGCACACAAATATCGTAATCCGAGTGCAATTACACTGATTACCTCCAGCGACCATCCCGGCCCGGAACTTCCACATCGACAGCTACGAGCGGATACCAGGATTGGGAAAAGACTCAAAGTCTTCGTGTCGTGAATTCGTGGAACTCAAGAACTATCGTTGGCTGTACAGCGCCGAGAAGACTTTTTCAGTGCTGCTGAATCCAACTTAAACTTTTACAAAAAAAAAACTTTAACTGTATCTACAACTTCACTAATCAACGTTTAACTAACTAACTCTACATGAACAAGCTTCAGCAACAGTAATCCTGTACTTTTTGTTTTACAAATATCATGATAATAATCACAATTTATGCAATTTATTAGTGGATCCACTCCACTAGCGTTATTATTATAAACAAAGATCAGAAACAAATGAAAAATTTTTTCGACGATACTGGACTTGAACCAGTGCCTTGAGCCAGACCGGGGCAGCACGCTCTACCATCTGAGCTAATCGTCCACACCAGTAGTCGACGAATTTTGTCATCTGTTCTTGCTTATGGATCTCTGTATGGTGCATCCGACTCTTTAGCCGTTAGCGCCGCCTAGTGCAGAACTATGAAGTTACTTTCACTATTTTAATTTTAAAACTATTTAAATCAAAAATAATAAATATTACGCGTTGCAACTACATCCACACTGTCCGGCGATGGAGACGGAGCCGGAGGCCGGCACGGTGCCGCTGAAGTCCACCGAGCCGAGCACCGGCACCGAGCCGACGACGACGGTGTTGCCGCTCGCGTTGATGTTGCCCGACACGCCGACTTGCCCGGTGCCCGTGCCGCCGTACGACTGCTAAGGATGTTAATTAATCAAAATAAACACAAATTGTTTCTCACCGGGCAATACTATTAGTGTTTAATGCCCGGCAGTGTGAGCATGTCATGCTCGCTTAAAGGTCTTTGCTTACGGTGGCGTCGTTGATCGGGTCGCAACCTTCCCTAAAATATGGTTGAGGGAGGCGATGGCTGAGATATGCGTCATGCTCGTGAACGGGTGCCGTTTGTGGGGTCCGGTCTGTTCATGCTAGCAAGGGCCAAATTAATTGTATACCTAGTAACTGCCTACCAGTGTTTAATGAACTGATGACGTGAGAGACTTCATCCTGTACTCGATTGAAGTTATTAATTTTTTATTTGATTTAGAGACTGTATACATCTCTAAGAGTCTTCTTTTATTTATAGAGGTATATCCTTAAACATTTCTGAGGATTTTGTTTAACTAATTTTATCTTTTTGCATGTTATGACGCCTAGAGACCATTTACGTCTCTGAGAAATTTAGATTTAATAATTATTATTTTTAATGTATTATTCACTTTGACCCCTAAGATACCTTATACATCTCAGTAGAATTCAGTCAAATTATTATATTTAATTTTATCGCATGTCGTGACGCCTAGACCTTATACATCTCTGAAAAAAAAAATGTTTATATTTTATATTAACATTGATCTGGAGAATTTGTACATCTCCTCTGCGTGTATCAATTATAAATTAGTTATAACACAATTGTAAAAGTTTTAAGTATAATTAAGACAATATTGTAATAGTTAATTGGTACACGCATATTAATTGTTTTATATACTCTGACATTTAGAATTTTATTCTAGATTTTTTCCTTTTTTATTGACAATCCTTTTGGGATTTATCTTATTAATTATTTTATTTTTTAAAATGATGATTTTATAAATAATAAGTAAATATTATACTTAAGTTAAATGATCTGATTAGGTTTTACTGGGTTTTCACTAATCCTTGCAACAAATGTTGGATCATATTGTATGTTTCCCAGCAAAGACTTCTCTCATTGTAACTGACAATTCGAAAGTGCTTGTATTTAAGCCTACTTGAATAAAGGATATTTTGATTTGATTTGATTGAACAGCTAAGACTAGGGTTATAGGTTTGAACAAGGTCGTAGAAGCCCATCAAGATTTCGAAATAAACATTCAAGCATGGTGTGACTCTCAAGTTGTCATAGCGTGGCTGCAAAGAGATGTTGCACGGTGGGAAAAATACGTGGCTAATCGAGACACGAAAATCATACAGATAATACCAGCTGAAAATGGCAATACATAAAATCTGAGTTAAATCCAGCTGATTGCGCTTCAAGAGGAATGTATCCGAGAAAACTCATCAACTTCGACCTCTGGTGGCACGGACCCTCGTCACTTCCGGAACCTGACACCAAACAAGAGTCTGAAGTCATAAATTGTCATTTTACAACTAACATCGGAACTTCAAAATCTGAAAACCCAACCATAGAAACAAAACAAAATGATCATTTTATTGACGGATTGTTAGAAAAATACAGTTCATTGACACGGGTGATCAGGGTCACCGCGTGGATATTGCGGTTCGCTGCAAAATTACGTCGCCAACAGCAATATGATACCAACTACCTAACTACATGCGAAGTAATACAATGCGCTCTGAAAGCGGCATTTCCAAACGAATACAACTTATTATCAAAGAACAAACCTATAACTAAACATAGCTGTATGTACAAGCTACAGCCCTACCTAGACAAAAAGGGAATATTTCGTGTTGGCGGACGACTCAACAAATCTAACCTACATCCAGGCATGAAGAATCCTACGATACTTCCTAGGAAGGGACGAATGACTCATCTTGTGATTCATCATGGGTATATATCAACATTACACGGCGGAGCGCGCAAAGCCCTTAACTACATAGGGTAGCGTTATTGGATCATCGGCGGCAACAGGGCTGTCAAAAATCAACTGCAACACTGTATACGCTGTCATCGCTTCAAGCCTTCCGACCATAATCAACTAATGGCGGGTTTGCCACCGCAAAGAATCAACCCCTCAAGGCCATTTACGCATTCCGGTGCTGACTTCACAGGAAGCGTAGAAGTTAAAATCAACAAAGCCAGGGGTGTCAAAACTTCAAAAGGATACATAGTAATATTCGTGTGTTTAGTCACAAAGGCTGTACACATAGAACTTACTTCAGACATGAGCGCCGAAACATTTCTGGCTGCATTCGAACGTTTCTGTTCCAGACGTGGAACACCAAAACACATGTACACAGATTGTGATACGAACTTTGTTCGAGCATCAAAGGTCTTACGCGCCGAGTTTGAACAGTTCAAACAAATGCTACATAACTTCAACTTTTTCGACGAGATTGGCAAAAAAGAGGTCGAATGGCACTTTAATGCTCCTGCGTGGCCTTCCGGAGGAGGCATCTGGTAAGCCGCTGTGAAATCAATGAAATACCACCTACGAAGAGTGCTTGGAGAGCAAAAACTAACTTTCGAAGAATTAACCACGCTGTTGACCAAAATCGAAGCATGCCTTAATTCAAGGCCACTATGCGCTCTAACGGAAGATCCAGACGAATAGTATATCTGTTTAACTCCCGGACACTTTTTGACGGGCTCTCCTACTTTATCTCTACCCCACTCAGATCACATCGACATCCATAACATCGACCTACGCCGACGATGGCAATTTATTGAACGTATGATGCAACGGTTCTGGAAATGTTGGTCCAGTGACTATTTATCTCAGCTACAACGTCGAAGCAAATGGATTCTTCCATTTGCTTCGACCCACGAAAAACATTGAGGTTAACGATAGCGTACTCGTCAAAGATGACAACCTGCCGCCCGGAAAATGAGCAATGGGACGCGTTTTGGAAACCCACCCAGGCAGCGACGGTTACGTAAAAGTGACAACTATAGAAACAAAATCGGGAATCACTAAACATCCCATCGTCAAACTCTCGCCACTCCCAATTGAAACTAACTATGCAGATTTCAAGCAATCACAAAACTTAGATACGGAACCAAATACGAAAAAACCGGCTCGTCAAACCAAACTCGCAAAACGAACGCTGATAACATTATTTATATCGCTAGTTGTAATGTGCGGATTAATTAATGAGTCACACGCCGACAGTACTACACCGGCTCAGATTACAACTTTTGAACCCGAGCACCCCATTTATTATGACACAATGGGCCAACTACAAATAATACATGACGAATGGACTCTCCTTATGTAATACAACTTAAGTAACTACTAGCAAGCTGTTGACCGAGTGCAAAATTATCTTCACGGAGTTAACAACCTCTGTCAAAAAACGGACCCTCGCTACTGCAAGACTACGCTGGAGCAGCTGTATCACGAAACCGACCTTTTGAACTACTAAAACTCATTACTTTTAGCAACGCATAAACACTTATCTGACAGGAAAAAACGTGGCCTGATCGACGGAGTAGGCTACGTAGCTTGCCCTTGGTCTAAGATCCCAAACAGCCTGTTTGGGATCTTAGACCAGAGATTTGCAGACAAGTATCAAGATGACATAAAGGCTGTGAAGAACAATGAAAACTACCTGCTCGAACTCATTCAAAATCAAACTTCAATCGTAGAACTAGAAAACACCGTCTTGAAAAAGTCAGAAGAGAACATGCAACGTCAATTTCATGTAATTGACGACTTTATGAACAACACTAACGCTAACTTTGCGAAAGTTGAGTCCACACTAGAAGTTGTGATGGCAACCAGCTACTTTAACTCTGCGTCATTAGCCGCATATTTGCTAATAAACAATCTGAGATGTATTCAAGAAATGCTGTTCAACACACTAACAGATATCTACAAAGGACACATAAATGTACATCTCGTCACGCCGGTCAACTTGGTCAAGCAGTTCAGCACGATCTCCGGACGACTGCCGAGAACGCTGTCTCTTCCGATAGAAAACATACGAGAAGATATTAAGGATCTCTACAAGCTACTTCATGTAAAGGCAAGAGTGACAGATAGCTACTTCCTGTTTGAGGTTCACATACCACTCATTTCTGACGAAGAGTTCGCATTTTACCAAGCTATACCATTGCCTGTGAAATCCACCATAGGAACTGCAGTTATAAAAACTACTTTAAAATACATCGGCGTAAACTTCAGAAAGAATATTTACGTTTCATTAACTGAAGAACTATTAAAACAATGTATACAACAAAGGTCAGACAACTATATATGTAATAAGAATCTACCTGTTTATAACTTAAACAATAACAATGTATCGTGCGAAGCAAAACTGCTGGGGCATCACCACACCACGCCGTGTGACGTAAGAAATACGTCATGCAAGGACGAGTGGATTGAACTTCATTCGATAAACACTTGGCTTGCAATTTGTTGCAGCACCTGTTCACTACGAACTATATGTGAGAATGACGTCACGGCTCCTACAATGACATCGTCTGGGATCGTAACTTTGCCGCAAGGGTGTGTACTACAAGCTTCGCACCTCACAATTCATTCTCACAACCATTTTAACAGCAAAATAAAAATTGACTACAACATCAACGTACCGGTCGTCAACTCATCCGTCAACCGAATTGTGAACTTAACCTCCTACAAAATATCGCCTACAACTTTCGAACATTCAGAAGAAGCAGAAATCGCTAGAAGACTAACCGTACAGTACAAGCATGAACAAGCGCTACCATCAACTATCTCCAGTCATGACATCCACCAGTATACCGTCAGCTACCTGTTATTGGGGATAGCTATAATCTTATTCGCTGTGTGGGCTGTAAAACGACGTTTCCCGAAACTTTGTACGAAACGTACGTCACGGAGCCAATGCTCGCTAAAGTCAGCAAAACGACATTGAAATAAAACAATTTAACGGATTATATCGCGTATATTATCTCATTTTAGTTCCCGACGTTTCGGAAGCTTTCCAGCTTTCCATGGTCACGGGAGGACTGGAAAGCTGGAAAGCTTCCGAAACGTCGGGAACTAAAATGAGATAATATACGCGATATAATCCGATAAAATGGTTTTATTTCAATGAGTAATAATCGCGGAAACAGAAGAAAACGACATTATTAAGATAAAAGATAAAAATGTGATAATTAGCTATATATTAGTTACATTACTAACTTTTTTAACTATTCTACAATACTACATTATTTTTATTGTTTGAAATTGAAAAATATGGTAATTTTTTCAAGTTTCTACTATGACAATAAATAACTTTATTTTGTGTTATTCAGTTTATTACAATCTTTTTTCATCACGCCAACTTTGACTAATTGATAAATGATAAGCAAAAGTGAATCCAACAGCGACATTTAAATATTATAGTTAACTAACTATTTATAACCAATTCTCATTTTTATTTTATACTTAATTGTATTCAGTAAAAAAATAAGACAAGAGTTTTGTTGAGGTGAAGCTTCAATCCTCTTTCTGATTTCAGAAACGAATAATTAAGCTGTAGCTTCAACAAAGTATTTACATTGTTTTGTTTTTATTTGTCACTTGAATTATCTTTTAAAAATAAGTACTGTGTGAGTAATAAATTTTGTTGATTTTTTTTATTGTTTTATCTAACTTCATAGTAATAATAATAAAAAAACACTATTTATTCAGTGGGGTTTTCTACAAATAAACCCTTACTTTTTCTACTAATTTATATAGACCAATGTTAAAATGCATACAGCCGAGACAACTGCACAAATGTCATATCAGGTTAAAAAAATATGTTTATCAAAAAAACAACACAACTTAAAAATAAAGTGTTTGTTCATTCTGAGTCCAAATAACGTGCACTATCCTTAATATGAACACTACACAATTGAATATAGATCTATCCAAATCATAGCTATGAATTCAGTCATGTTTCAAATTGTTAATTGTAAATTTCTGAATGTTTTAACATTAAATATTTTAATACGAATATATGTCTAAAATTTGTATTTTCATTATGAAAACTTGTAGCATAATATTTTAAGAGCAGCCCTATGTTTTGATTGCCATAACATAGGTAGGTATTATTTGGTTTGAAAAATTTATACAAATAAATGCAGGAAGTAAAACGAATTATTTTCTAATTCCTAATCACAGCCAGTTCATTTATTTATTATTTCTTTTAAAATCTATAGTTTTCACTTGCAATACTCATGTCCTCGTATGCTATTTTTAAGGAAGGAATAATAAACATAAGTTGTTCTTTAACTATAAGCCTGCATATTGTCATAAAAAGAAAGTTATTTATTGTCATAGTAGGAACTTAAAAAAATTACCATATTTTTCAATTTCAAACAATAAAAATAATGTAGTATTGTAGAATAGTTAAAAAAGTTAGTAATGTAAGTAACATATAGCTAATTATCACATTTTTATCTATAACTGCTTGCAAGCGCGGGAACGCATAAATTCTAAGAAATGTTGACACAGACCCGAACCACGAATACTATCCCAAATGGTAGCACAGTGTGTCTCCAATATTTCTGCATTTTGCTCATCACATTCAAATTCAAAAATACTTTATTCATAGGTAATTTAATCATTACACTTAAAACATGTCATTATTGAATATTCTGATGATGACAACGTTCAACGATAACACCTCATACATTTTCTATGGAATTAAAGTCAGGTAATATAGTAGGCCACGATATGACATTTATATTATTGTGCTGGTAAAACCACTCACGCACATTTTGCGAACAATACATGGGACCGGACAGTTATCTTAACAAGCGTAGTTACTGATAATTTTTCCTCTGGATTCCTAATAGTTGGTAACACGGTTGTAATAGTCAGCACTCTGACTCGGCACTCGGACCAGTTCTCCCGGATCAGCACTCATCCAACCCCACATGTTCACAGTAATACGACCAGACTCCATATATAAAATGTATTTTTCATCTGTAAACATGACATTAATCCAATCGTCATTTAAGTGTTTCCGGGCGAACTAAAATATTTCTTCTTTGTGATGTGGTGTTAGTAAAAGTTTGACCGCATGCCTACGATGCTGCAATCGTTCACTATGAAGGACACGGCGAATAGTGTCCTCTTTTGTGTCATATAAACGGGCGTAGGTAATGGTTAGTTGTTTGAAAACCGTTTACTTCATATTCCCGGACTAACGACGCTGCTGTGCGTCAATCAGCCGTAGTCAATAGTTCTTTGGCAGTGCAATAATGGCCCTTCTTCTCCGAATCGTTGCACCTATAAAGCAACCGTTTTTCTCTGCAACAATATTTAGAAATATGGTATAATACAGATATCGTTTAAATATATTCATTATATTTGTATTATATATAAAACAATACTTACAGTTACACCGGTTTCTCTGGCAATTTCTGCCATATTTTTGCCTTCATTATGCAAGGCATTATCTGTGACCTTTTCACTAAATCGATGTTGTAATGAGAATCCATTTTAAAACTTGATAAGCTATCAAACAAGATAATCGAACCGACGGGAATAGCTATTGCTAGCGGACGAGCTGTTTCTTTGCAATAAAAACTAGAACGGTATATTTATGTTTTAAGTCTACCCTCTAAGTATGAGTGTTAACCAATAAGTAATTGTTGCACTTTTCAGCAACGAATACCAAGTGAATTTATGATTTGTTATTAATATTCGTGTAAAATTACAATTACTTTTTGATAAACCTAAAAAAAAAACAATTAAAAAATATTCATACTACACGCATTACTTGAATTTCTTGTAAACTTACGTCATTCTGAATATAGTAATACATTTCATTAACTTTCACCAAGTCTCAATGGCTGAGGGGCTGAATGCAGCTGTTTAAAACGTCTAAGGGGCCCAGAGTTCGAATCCTGGCAACAGTTATAGGAATGGTAGTGTTTTTGGATTTTGCGTAAATCATCATCGGTAGAAGATTAATATGATTCGAATTTAGACTGCCCTTAGAAACATTTGATAAATAATCGAAGATGCATTCTATAATTTCTGGATTTGGTTAACACCGAAAATAAACAAACTGACTCCGCTTACCAACGGAATAAAATATTTTATTTTATATATAACGCTGTTATCAGCGCCATCTATTGGAATCTTATGAAACTAATGAAGTATAGCACGTAGCGTAAGCGTCTCGACTTGCTTCAAGGCATTCGCGTTTAACAATGACCATCCACTTATGCAGCCCATAGTACCTGGGTAGCTGGGCATCCGCAAATGGTTATATGATACTTTATACTCGACTACGCTGAAGAAAAAAAGAGGGTTATTATTTTTTTTTCTTCCGGAGCAGGACGGTGGCTGCAGGCGGTCTTACGCAAAGCTTAGTAACCATTGATTTATATTTATCATTCATTTCCAGCTCTCAATGAGTACTCAAAAAGTCTGTAATGGCAAAGGCATATTATAGGGTAGAGGACTATTTAACAAACAAAAATGCATGACCCAAAACATATTCGCGCTTCCTACTGGGTTATTTGGGTTTCGAGTCCTTAGAAATGCGAAGAAACCTGTCACTGTTATTTTTTACTCTAAAAATCTTATGGAATAAGAGTGATAGCGTCTGTCTCTTAGGAAAGATCCTTAAACTTAAGGTACCGGACGACTATCGCAATAGGTGACGAGAGGTGCCCCTTCTAGCAACAGTGCCCTGTCGAACTAATTTGTACAGCCACTCACCCCTCCCCCGAGCGGTAGCGCTTCTCAACTCCGTGCTTGCGGCGTCACCACAGTGCGATGTGTTTGCGACTGGGATGGTGCAGCTGATGAAGATGGAAGAGAGTGTTAGAGAGGAATGACCACTGACTATGTCAATGTGCAATAATTTAGCCTAAATTAATAGTAATTAAGAATCGATGTAACGCCATGGAATTCACGAAAGCCTTCGCCTTCGCTGTGTCTTCATCGGCCCGAGTAAATACCCAAGAGGACCTATCCTATCCTACCTCTTAGCTCTGGCATGCCTTTGTCGACTGTCCTGAAACGTTAGAGCTATATTCTCCAGGGGTGGAAGTGTTGAAGGGTAATAACACCGTGAGTAGCCTTGCAGAAAACGCACATCTCTCGACTTCCCTGGGCCCTCGCGTTGCTTCCAGCAGTCTTAATGATGGCGATTACGGGGGCCTATCAAGTGAGTAGCGAGTCATCACCCGCCACAGATAACGATCGATTTCGTGGTTATGGCGGCTGACTCATTTCTATTGCAATAGCCAAAAAAAAGAACCATCTAAATTAAAATCTTTCCTTTTAATGCAATAGTTCCAGTATCTGCTAGGACCTGCCCCCCTATTGCCTAACGCGTTTGACGCTCGCAATCAGAATCAAGTGTCATGATTTTGTGTGGGGTATGACAGTTGATTCGGATACCAATTGTCAAAATTTCATTAGGCTATAACCCCCCTGCTTGCTCATGGACGTACTCACTCTTTGATATGCTACTTTTTTATCGACTACACTGAAGCAAAAATAGGGTATGACTTTTTCTTATCCACGAACGAAATTGCGAGATTCATCTAGTATTCTGTAGACTTTCATTTTGCCGTGTAAGCATCATGAACCAGCAACCAAGAGTGTAAACCGTGTCGACGACAGAAGTCGAATAGTCAGCCGCCTGTGACCTCTTTTTTTGCTGAACGTCATCAGTAAACACTGACCTCTATATATTAACCGGTGTTCTGCCTTTTCGCAGAACTATTTTTGGCCGAATTTCATTTGCCAACCAACATTTTATTTCAATAACCAACATTTCGCCGACGTTTCACTTTGACAAATTAACAAATTTTTGTATGACAACATTGACAACGTTTCAATTGGAAGACCTATTGTAAAGCAGATTATTATTATGCCTCTAAACTTTTGGGAGACTAATCATTAGTCAAATCTTTCACTTGGTCGAACAACTTTTGGAAGATTAACGTTTTGTTGATGCAACAATTTCCTTTTCATACATTAGGCAAGTTACAAATAAGAAAAGATACATACCAATATTTACATATTTTTTGGTTGGCCGAAAGTCTGGCAAGTAAGAGTAACTGCGACAAAATGGAAGATGGGTCAAAAACCAAAACCTGTAGGCTAGGTTAGGTTAGATTTATTATGATTATGACTATGGATAGCGGAGCGAGCGCAGCGAGCGGAGCGTCAAAATGCTTGCTTGCATGAAGGTGTATTAAAATGCTGGCAAGTATTACAAAAAAAATATATATGTACAGTGATTTTTATAATCGGAATTTTGACAATCGGTTGTATAAAGTTCGTGGTATTAAATAACTGTAATAAAAACCGAAAACTGTAGGTTAGGTTAGGTTTGTATTGTGACCATGTACAGCGGAGCTTGCAAAGCGAGCGGAGCGTCAAAATGCTTGCTTGCATGTACCTACACAATTGACAAAATGGAACATGGATCAAAAACCGAAAACTGTACGTTAGATTATTCTGATGTTTCGGACACGGAATTTTGATCCAATCGGAATTATAAAATTCGTGATTCTGAATATCGGAATTAAATTTTTCATATTTATGTAGTGTACCCTAGTTTGATATTTACCTACGTTGTCATTAAAATAAGTGAGCGGATGCGCTTACCCACAGATGACTTACTAAAACGGAGTTGCTAAAGGAAACGCTACTCAATAAAACATTTGGAAAACAATAAACAACTAGTTAAGTGTATATTATGCCAACTAAAACATTCTGCTACATGAAAGGTGGCATTTTAAAAATTTATATTATAAAACACAGACCAAATGTTAGGTTGGTAACTGTTAGGTTGGCAAATAAAATAAATACATTTGATAAGTTGGGAAATGAACGGTCGGCGAAATAAAATTCTGCGAAACTGGAGTTGGGAAGTCATAATCGGCCTAACAATTTTCTGCGAAAAATAAGAGAACTGCCTACAGCGCCAAAATGGTGATAATCAAATAAGTACAAAAATTAAGTTGACGGCAACCAAGTGGGTAATTCCAAAAATAGTGGCACCTTAACCTGTAATTTAGTTTTTGAATAAAAACTACGCTCAGTTTGTCGTTTTGAGAAAAAATAAAAATGTTTCTAGGTAATAACCAATCGAATACACAGAGGCAAGGCCTTTTTCTTGAATTACAATTTACTACTTTGATAAAAAAAAATAGAGAGTGCCATTTTTTACTGTAACCTGCCTTGTCCAAACGCGATACCATTCGAGTTTTAGTTGTTTGTTTTATTCGTACACGATTTTACGCTAATTATTTGCCGCGTTATAAGACAGCAAGCATATAATTTAATAAAAAATATATTGCACAGATTTTATATATCTTTTTAAACAACGATATCGACGCCCGAACTTTGTCCTGCGAAATTTTCACTCTAACCTGTGTGTTCACAGTGCAGCGTCTCACTCACACATAGATACTCATTTGTAGACCATAATCGCGGCAAAACATTCTGTCAGTGTCCGTCTATCCACCGAGCAGAGCGGTTGTGGTCATACTGGTGTAGTTTTGTGGTGAAAAATGATCAAAGGCGTGATTCTGGAGTTTGTAACAGGTATGTTAACTTTAACTTGCCTCGATTATTTCATGATATTTGTTTGGGAAAAAAATTACTTATATAATTAAAATGATCTACATACTCATCTCTGGTTACCCTGAGAGTGAGGCAGTCATGTTATGAATGCTTTTAAAGTAATCGTCTAGTATACCTACTTTTCACAGTAACCTGTGTCACTTTCACTTGTCAACAATATACAGGTTAAAGTGACTGTTGGCAGGTTAAAGTAATACGTTATTATGAGTGGCATTTACGAGTACCTAAACTTAACAAAGACGTGGAAATAATAACTTATCATAAGGTGGAGTCGTCTTTATAATAAATTATACCTTAGGTACAATTACAATCCTTTTTTACAAGCTTTTATTTAACTTGCATTGTATGTATGTATGTATCTAAGTATGTTTGTTCAGGTGGAATCTTGCAACTCAATTTAGAAGCAGATATCGTCAATCGATTGAGCTGAAATTTTTCATACTTACATAACTTTGATGACAATACAACAATATGGTACCATGGGGCTGATTTGATGATGGAGACGGAAGGTGGCCCTAGGAACTCTATAATAGAAAAAGCAATCCTACCGAGTTTGGGCTCTTTAGAATCGCCTCAGTGAGCATTTGATGGATATCCAAATTAATTTTAAAGTGCTAATGATTCACGATATTTGGGTAAACCGAGACATAAAAAAGGCCAGAGAAGAGTTGCTAGAACGTAAAAGGGCAAATGAGAAGAAGAGATATGAAAAAATAATGCGGAATCCTGAATTGTATGCGGAGTATAAACGGAAAAATAAAGAAAAATATGAGCGTCGAAAACAGGAAGGAAAAGTGGTTAACATACACAATTTACCACTAAGAGATCAAAGAGCTTTAAGAAAAAAGTGGAAAGATGAATCGAAAAAGGCGTATCAGCGAAAAAAGGAAAAAAAATGAGTATACAACGCTATATAGATGGTGATAGTCCTCCAGAGAGTGACGTAGATGAGATAGCTCAACACAACGTGGAAAATTTAAATCAAGAGGAGCCTGAAAATATTCCTGGGTGTTCAAGATCGAATACACCACAGATGCCACTAACGTACAGCCCAATGAGCTCACCAGGTTCAAGTGTTAACGTATCCCCTCGTGCTCAGAAGTTGATTCGCAAAATGAGGTACAAGAAGGATAAGGAGATCGAATCTTTAAGATGTCAATTACAATCTGTTAAGAAGCTGAATGATATGTATAGGAAACAGTTGTCAAGACAACAGGCAAAAAAATTAAGTTCTTCACCTGTTCAGCAGCCAGCACGTTCATTCCAAAATAATGAAGATATTATGCCTCTGCAAGCCCGATCGGGACATGATTCCATAGAGCTAGATAATGCAACGAACAGTCAAGAATCTTCGCTTTGTAAGGGTATTTTACATTCATACAAAAACATAGATTCTAGAAAAACAAAGGACACTATCGCAAACATTTTGAAGCCACATTTAACATCGTTGGCTGTTGACAAAACTTCACAAATAAAACTGAAACAAATGCTTCGTAGGAGACACAAAACATACAAATATGTGGCTGCTAGTAAGAAGAAAAAAGACGTAATTGATTTTCTTTGTGACGATGCCAACAGCAGCTGTGCATCAGGGAAAAAAGAATTCGTAAAGAAACATGGAACAAAGGCACAGATTCGGTACCTAAACGATTCTCTAAAAAATCTCCATAGTAAATTTGTGTCTACGAATAAATACAGGATGTCGTACGCCGCTTTCTGTAGCCTGAAACCGTTTTGGGTATTGTCAGCATCTCGAAGACCCCGAAACACGTGCCTTTGTGTAGTTCATGAAAATTTTAGGCTCATGTTATCTGCTCTTCTAAAATCAAAAATAATAGAATATGCAAACACAACAAAACTTTTGAAAAGCATTTGCTGTGATTGCGATGACTCTCAGTGTCTCTTACGAAAATGTGAGTTCTGCAAGAATAAAAAAGTGACATATTTGGAATTCGACAAGTCAAAGGAGTTTTCCTATTGGGCTTGGAATACGAAAAAAGAAGACATAATCACAAATAGAACAAAAAAGACAATAAGAATAGTTAAAAAAGAGAAAGTTGTAACAAGAGCGATAGATGCTGCAAAAACATTTGAAAACAAAATCGATATTTTTTTAAAACATACTGGTAGAATAGTTAGTCAACAACAAGCAATCAAAAAAATAAAAAACGATTTACAAACAAATGAAGCATTAGTCCACGTAGACTTCTTTGAAAACTATCAGTGTGCTTATAGCAATGAAATTCAAGCTGCTCATTTTGGTGGCAGTAAAGCTCAAATTAGTATCCATACGAGTGTTCTTTATTTCTTTGATACAAATGGCCTAAAACACACACAAAGTTTCTCGACAATCAGTTCAAACACGAGACACGATGCAGCGGCAGTATGGGCTCATATGGAGCCAATTTTACAGCATCTATACGCTAATGCTCCTCAAGTAACAAATCTGCACATACTGTCAGATTCTGCAGTCAGCCAGTACAGAAATTGTAAAATATTTTTTGTCATGTCTACTTTTAATTGGACTCATCCTCGGCTAAGATACATAAATTGGCACTATTCTGAATCCGGCCATGGGAAAGGTGCTCCTGATGGAGTTGGAGCAGTGTTAAAACGAACAGCTGATGCATTTGTTAACCAGGGTACCGATATACCAGATTTTGAAACATTTTCAGATTTGTTACAAAACAAGCTAAGGAAAATAATTGTCAAAGTTATTACAGACGCAAATATTCTTGAAAAAGACTCTCTTTTACCAAGTAATTTACGAACCTTTAGAGGAACCCAACAAGTTCATCAGGTAGTTTGGGATAGTTTAAAATAATCTGTTACTCTGAGAAGCCTCACTTGTATTAATGAAACATGTTTAACAAATGCATCATACTGTCGACATGGTAATCATCTCGGTTTTCAGTTTATTCAAGAGCCGGTGAACACTGCATCTAGAAACATACAAAGCGTAAGCATGTCAGATAGTGATAACGCTTCTGACTGCAGTATTCAAAGCAAATTATCGGCAGTCGCATCTCTTAAAAGAGGGAGTATTTTTTCTACGCTTAGTGAGTTAGAATTACCATCAGAGTTGAGACATACTGTATTAGACAACATTTTAACCGAGAATCCGGAAAACAAAACTGAATCTCCTCTGAGCACTCGTACCAGAAATTAGTTTGACAGTGACAGTGACGATTCCGATTACAACATATTTTAGTACAATGTATGTAACTTTTGTCGGATTTCAAATGTGAAACTACGTAGTTGAGGATTTATATCTTAAATTTGATTTAAATAGAAGCTTATTTTCATATATTATAAGCGTGTTGCTTTATCTGTTGATTATTAATAATTATATTGTGATAAGACTGAGAAATTTTGAATAGTAAGAAACATAATTAGTAATATAAAAAAAATATGTAGGCACCTAAGTTTCAACAAATAATAAGAAGGGAATTTTAGATAATGTTAACTGCGACGGGTTAGTTGTAATTATAAAGTTGTGACTATGATACATATATGTATATGAGGCGGTGTTAGTTAAGTACTCGTGCCTTTAAGGCCATTAGAAATAAGCGTACCTAAGATGTTTCAGTTATTAAAATAACTGAAACATCTCAGGTACATTCATGTGATTAAATGATTGTGATAATGATACGTAATGTATGAGACTGTGCAGTAGCAGTTACGTTCTTGTGCCTATTGATAGCCTTAAGAAATAAACGTACATAAATATTTAAATACGTTGATTAATTCGTTAAATAGCGAGCTTTTTTAATTCGATTTATTTTTGTAAGTTATCTAATTGTGATTATATTAGACTGACTACGCATATAAAGCGCAATGAGAGCTCATATAAATAAATAATCACATTTATACAAAAAATTTTGAATATTTCGTAAAGTATTGAGGTTTATGTTCCTACATTTAAGTAGTACAATTTTTTTATAATATTTTAACTATCTCTTTTTATAATTACCTTTTTTTGGTTGTACCCACACAAATTAATAAATAAAACGTTGATTTATAAAAATAACTTGTTTTAATATAACATTTTTATCATAATAAATGACTCTTGTACATAATCTGTAACATTTAACTTTAACTTGTTATATTTTCTCTACTTACCTGTCCTATGTTACTTTAACCTGTATCTCCAAAACTTCAACATGCCACATTTTCTATATTTTTATCAATTGTGGAGTGCCCTTTAAAAATATGCCCAAATTGTAATATTAAAAAAATATTTTTCATACTCAGTTGCTAAAACAGACCACTTTTTTTTTACAAAAAACTTTAACCTGTCGGTGCCATTATTTTTGGAACTGCCCTATAGTGCTGATATGGTTCTCTTATTTTTCGCAGAAAATTGTTAGGCCGATTATGACTTCCCAACTCCCGTTAAGCGAAATTTTATTTCGCCGACCGTTCATTTCCCAACTTATCAAATGTATTTATTTTATTTTTATTTGGCGCTGTGGGCACTGGTAGGTAGATAAGAGTGTCCATAGAACTAAAATTAGTGATGTCCGTAAGTCGACATCTGTAACTAATATATCGATCGATTACATCTAAGTTTGTGTCTGTGGGTGGGGAGTACTGATGTGCAAATGTAATAATAAATAAAGAAATAAATAATCAGGGACAATCTTACACAAATTGACCTAGTCCCAATTAAGCAAAGCTTGTATTATGGCTACTAGGCGACGATATACATAATATATAAATAAATTATAATACTTAAATACATAGCAAACATCCAAGACCCAGGACCAAACATTCGTGCTCATCATACAAACACTCGCCCTGGCCGGGATTCGAACTCGGGACCGCCAGCTCCGTAGGCCGTTGCGCAACGCACTGAGCCAAACGTGTCGTCAAATTGCGGAAACTTTCCAACAGTAGTGGGGGCACTAGAAACACTATCCTAAAGTTCATCACACATGGCGCAGATACTATAAATTGCTACATATAAAGGTGCTTTTTGGAATTGAAATTTGTGTAGCAAAACTTCAATTCAATCTCAGCGCATAGTCGACATCTGTAACTAATATATCGATCGATTACATCTATGTTTATGTCTGTGGGTAGGGAGACTAGAAATGCTATTCTAAAGTTCATCACACACGGCGCAGATAGTACTATAAATTGCGACATTTAAAGGTGCTTTTTGGAATTGAAATTTATATGGCAAAACTTCAATAAAATTCATTCTCAGCGCATCTTCGGTCATTTATTTATATTTAAATTCATACATAAGGATGACCGAGTCTCGTTGTGTCATTACCTATGTACTTCCCAACTCTTCATGGCGACCCTGTCAAACCGGCTGCTTAAGGCAGCCCCAGCCGAACACTTTATGGCGGCCTTGCCAGGAAAATTCAAGAAAAAGACTGTATTATCATAAGTAAAACTCTATTTGAATGTCTTATTATTGGTTGGTTTCAGCCAAGTAACATAAAATAAAATGAATATACATATTTCAATAGAAAACTACTTATTTGAATATCGATATCGAATTTATCGATATGACCTCCTTAGAATACTTTACGTCAAAACTATTTCAATGGACACTCGCTGAATACGGGGGGCGCTTCAAGTACGTACATAAAATTAACCGTCAAATGTATAGCACAGCGTATCCAGTAGTTAAAAATAGAATATTGTTATCAATTTATGAATAATATATTTGTAGACTTTTTCACCTGGCTGCGTGACAGTAAAAACCGTAGTATTTTAGTTTCAGAAACATCATTAACCGGTTTTTGAATGATTTTCCTGTTCAGAATGATTAGCGAATCACCTGAGATTCTACATCATCAAAACAGCATTTTGGGAAATTATGAAGAAAGTTTGTACAAAAATTTCCACATAATATCTATCTTTAGTCTATTCACCTTTTATGAGATAGACCACACTCCGGGTGTATCGAAGTTCTTCGGGTCGAAGCCGATAGAAAAAGTTACTCCGTTTATGCACTCGTACATCATTTAACAAAATCCGCGCCTGTGAAGTTTCTCGAATATAATGCGAGTATACAGACTAATATATGCATATAAGTATTTAAGTAGGCGCTTTAAGACATTGCTTTGCTCTATTGTACAACAGCGACCAATTTGCAGAGACACTGAAAACAGGCCAAGTGAGAAGCAGCCCATCGACACCTTATAGTATGATAAATTATGTACGTAGTTTGTACCAACGTTGCGGTTCAGAAATAATATTATTGAATAAAAATGACTGGCTGGTGCATTTTGATAGCAAATACCAAAATTCCTTTCAAACATAGACGAATTATACTTTTCATTATGTTGGTATGATTGGTTAAACGTCTGATATGCGTCAGATTATTTTTCGTGGATGCGGTGGGCCGAATTTGTTATTTATTGTGTTTTAGATAAAATAACTTTAGCTTTTATTTGAATAGGGGGCATATCTTTAAGATAATGTGAAGTTTGCGGTGTGAGGCGTGTGAGACGATCAACTTCTGACGTATTTTTGCCAGACTTCCACTTGAACCGGACAGGTCGGTAAGCTAATGTGATATTTTCAATAATTCTTGACTTTGAGTCTTGAACAGTTACTAATTTAATTCTTTAGAAGAAGATTTAATTATAAATTGTACATACATTCTGTGACTAAAGTTACACTTGTTAAAAAAACGGGTAACCTAAAACACGAACAGTGTGTGAACGGGTCTCATTCGGAATCCCTAACGTCATTTGTTCTAATGTATCGTTTGTCCTAATGTATCATTTGCCATATCGCATTTTTTTCAGGAACCGTAAACTTTTCAGGATTTTTTTAAAAGATCGTCGTATAGATTAGGTTAGGTTAGGTTAGGATTGTTTTACAACAATCCTGAAAAGTTTACGGTTTCTGAAAAAAATGCGTTATGGCAAATGATACATTAGGACAAACGATACATTAGGACAAATGACGTTAGGGATTCCGATATAGATCCTGTGTGAACACTTGCCGATAATCCTCTTATTTCAGATATTATATGAAGAAACTGTAGGTCAATGTTTTGCACTCTTTGTGCGGTTAATATTAACTGGTGGAAATGCTAGAATCAAGAAGATATTATGACAAAACAATTATATTGGCTCATGGCAATTTTTTTAATTAGAAGACAGTGCCAAATACTAAATTCAGATATTATTAAAACAGAGAAAATTCTTGCGAATGTTTCCAAGGTAGCTCAACTGAGAAGTGCCGCAAAGTAATATATGTGTTGGTACAATATCTTTAATTTGTTATAAGTTGCATTCCTTGTACATTCATGATGTTGATAATGTTGTGAAATTGATTAATAAATATTTTTTTCAGTTTTTTTAATAATACCCACTCGTTATACTCAAAACTATTACTGGTATAGTACAGCAGCATGCAACGCACATTTATCGATATCGATAAACAGTAAATACTGGAACTGTCAAGCCCTAGCGCTCCATTTTTTGTGTTAGTAGTATTGGCAAGTATTGGTTGGGTTGGCACAAAGTACGTTCATAATTTGATTCGAGGTTTCTTTGAAAGTGCCGACTCTTAAAACGTAGTGATTAAGTACTCTGTGGTGAGAAGTACCCGCAACCGAGGAGCGTGTATGAAGACTATGAAGAGATGCATAGATGTAAATGCAGCGAAAGAAGTGTGTAAGGACCGTAGAGTCTGACATTCTGTAGTCTCTGCCTACCCCAGTGGGACACAGGCGTGAGTATATGTATGTATGTGTACAACAGGGAGTAGGTATAATCCAATCCGCAGCAAAGACAAGGGTATTGGAAGTCACTCCTCCATCTTGCTTTTTGCATGCCATATGCGAAATAAAGCGTAGATTTGAATATTACTACTGTTGATACTTAATTTAGTATTTTATGTTAGAAAGGTGAGTTTATCGAGAGCTTTTTGTTCTTGCTAATCTTGCCATGGTTCAAGAAACTTTAACGACAGGTTTGGTTTAGCGAAAGTAACGTTGCCTGCGAAGCTAAAGGTCCTGGGTTCAAATCCCGGTAAGGGCAAATATTTGTGTGCTAAGCAATAAATATTTGTTCCTGAGTCTTGGATGTTTCCTATGTATATAAGTAAATATATTGTCGTCTAGTACCCATAACACAAGCCTTATTGAGCTTACCATGGGACAAGTTCGATTTGTGTAAAATTGTCCTGTAATAATTATTATTTATTTAACTAGGTTCAGTAGACTAGAAGGTGCCCGCTACTTCGTCAGCAGAGGGGGAAAAACTCAGAACCCGAACTTCTTTTTACTTCAGCGTAGTCGGGTGAAAAGTATCCTACAACCATCTGTGGATGCCCAGCTCCCAGTGTACCAAAAATGGTTGAAATCCATGCAAGCTGCAAAAACAGGTACAAATGTACAAAAAAAAGTTCGATACAGTGACTTTCACACACACTTACAATGTTTTTTTTTAAATGTTTCCTTAAATGTTACATTTCATTTTTACACCTTCATAAAAGTATAGATATATTCGAAGATTACTCATGACACAAGCTTTATTGATCTTACCATGGGACTAGTTTGATTCGTGTAAAATAGTGCACCCAATATTATTATTATTGATTTATTTAATGTTGACTTAATCGTACGGCAAATTTAAGGCAATCAAAGAATGGCTTTAAGATCGTTAAGCCAGGTGACTGCGTCAGGAGTCACATCATCCAGGTCTTCAGCAGGTCCATCGTAGGGCAGCGTTGGATGTTGTCTGCTCTTCCTCACCGCTCTCGCAAAGAGGAGACTCTTTCCATCCCCTCTATACACCGGTGGCTACCGGTGTATAAATTTATTTAATAGAATAAGAACGACGATTGTTTTTACAATATTAATTTTATTTAATCATTGGTTTCTAGTGTTTGCAACCACAACCTCCTAGGTTGAGACTAAGTGAACCAGAGGGGTTCCCACCGATTTGTTCAATAATGGCGATATCGTCACCGCAACCGTATGACACCGGCGCCGCGCCGCTGGTCTCGAACTGGCCCTCGAACGCCACCGCACTCAGGTACGGCAGCACGCCGGAAAGGACCAGGTCTCCAGAAAGACCCAGGTCTGTGGCGACGGCGATGCCAGCTGGTGCGATGGGGCCGATGGAAGACACCGTAAAAGCACCGCCATTATCGGGTATGGGAATAGAAGCAGATGGAATGATTGACTGGTATCCACTGCCTTCAGATATGCTGATAGACCGCGAGCTGGAAGGCTGGTAGCAAGGCTGCCCGCTGGCTTCTTCGGATACTGTGATGGAGACACGACCAGAGCCGCAGCCGCAACTGGGTATGGGGATGGGTCGGTAGCACGACTGGCCAGCGATGGACTGGAAAAAGAAATGTTTAAGTACTCCGAATTTTGCAATATATAAGTCGCAGGGAAATAGCCAAATCTCGCAGGACGTTAAAATGGCGAATTTATTTTATCATTTGCTTAGAAAACGTCAGTCATGTGATCAAATCCCTGAATCTGAAGTCCAACGTGTCCTCGCAACCGTAACCAGGTTGACCGACCAACTTGTGGGTACGCGGTCTCCACTCGAGAACCATTCTGCCCAAAACGTGGCCGTTCTTCGAAATATGTGCCCTGACCATTGCCACTTCAGTTTGCTTACGCTGTTTGTTATATCGGTGACTTTGGTTTGTCTACGAATGTCGGCAGTGGCGCGGTGTCCATGTAAGCCGGTTCCTACCGGGTTGCCCAGGGAAAGACTTATAACCACCTTTTTCTTTAACTATGAGTAAATGAATACGCTTGCTTCCCTTGTAATTTTCCCGAAGCCACGCCTCTGTCTCGTAGAGAGATCCCGAGCATAGCCCTTCCCATAGCTCGCTGAGTGACTCTGAGCTTTCTTAAGAGACCCATAGTTAGAGACCACGTCTCAGCTCCGTAGGTCGTCACTGGTAAAACGCACTTCTTTATATTTACCTGAACCAAAAAACCAAAAGCGCAGAGGAACACAGCTTTCGACGTCATCTTGTCTGATTCGTATGTAACCTACACAATGAGGTGTTGAGATTCCAACATTAGGTTTTATAGTATCACTCTTTATCTATTGCCCCACTAAAGATATCACCTGACTGGTCTCAGTTCTGTGATGAAAAATTTAGTAATTACATTCCGTCACGAACTTATCAACTTTCACTGGTAAAGAAAACTAAAAACACAGTTATGCTTTATCACTTTTATCAATGACCTGTTACCCCATATTCATTGGAAGTTGATATAAAATATTTTGCATTATATTTCTTATATCATTATTGTTTCTGTCGACAAAAGAATCATACTACTAAATATGTCTCGCGTTACTGTTTTTGTCCTGTGCGTCCTGGCTTGCCTGATTCAGGTATAATAATTACAAACCATTTGATTTTAAAATTGAAGATCTCAAACCGATTATTTCACGAAAATTTGGAAAATACATACATACATACAAACAATCACGCCTTTTTCCCATTACGGGGTAGGCACAGACTACCTCCTTCCACTTGCTACGGTCCTGGCATACAACTACCGCTTCATCAACATTCATTAATCTCTTCATTTTGCGCTGTCATAACCCTTTCGCTTTGCTTCATTCACACACAATATCAATATTTCTCGCATCCATCATCTAATATTACTAATTTATACAGTTGTAAAAATGAAATATTTGTACATTGAAGATATTCTTTAAAAATATATTATAACGGAATATTTAGAGGTCACTCAATCGAAAAAAATAAATGTATGTGTGTTATTGTGGCTTCATCAATTATCGTTCTACTACTACCTTTGCAAAATTAAATGTTGTTCTACATTTGACAGACTGCTCTGAGCCAGTGCAGCTGCAATAAAATCTCTTACGGCTGCTCGTCTGGACCCAGTATCGGCATTGGCTTGAACAGCGGCAGCTTGAACCTGCCCGGCGTCGGCCTCAGCGCGCCCGGCTATGGCTCGGCCAGCTACGCGTCGTACGGCGGCACGGGCACTGGGCAAGTCGGCGTGTCGGGTGACATCGACGCGAGTGGCAACACCGTCGTCGTCGGCTCGGTGCCGGTGCTCGGCGCGATCGAGTTCGGCGGAGTCGTGCCGGCCGCCGGCTCCGTCTCCATCTCCGGACAGTGCGGTTGCGGGTGCAACTAATTTCGTTGTACGATCAACGTGTATTTATAATAAAATAATTACCTGCGGCTACGCCCGCGTTACTGATAACGGAGTAGCCATATTTTAATTATTTATTCCCCAAACAAACTTCAACATTCTCTTAAGGAATGATTTCCAGGATAAGAACTATGCTATATGTATACACAAAAAACCACGAGCCCATTTGACGTTTACTATGGAAACCCAACTATGGCTTTTCATATAAATCGGTTTAGTAGTTTAAGCGTGAAAAGGTTATAGGCAGCCAGACAGACAGACACTTTCGCACAGATAATATTAGTAGGTATGGATAATGCGTATGTGAATTTGTGGAATTTATCCTCATAATATTATGGAATGTCAACAAAGCCAAATGTAATATGTACACATATTTACAAAATTTACCTATAGCCATATTAGCCATTTCATTTATACATTTTTATAATTGGAAAAAGTCCGAAATTTCTTGACGAGTTTTGCAGGATATCTTAATGACGATGAAATAAAAGAGGACTGTAAATTTAGAAACTAATGTAATGCAAAGATACAAAAATATTTCGAAATGCAAGTTCTTTTCTCTCTCTTCACCTTCAGTAAAGGTCGTGAATATAAAAGATAAGATAACAACTGCCAAAAACGTTAAATTTGTCACCATATAAAAAATAAAACCGGCCAAGTGCGAGTCGGACTCGCGCACCGAGGGTTCCGTACAATTTTTTACTTACCCTAACCTTATTACCCGGTACCGGTTGAGTTAAGTTTGCACCTCATATCTATAGCAATGCATACATATCAGGTGCAAACTTAACGCAACCGGGTTGTTCAAATAGGTATTTTGCGAAAATAGCTAGTTAGAGACATGGCTATAATTTTCGTGTTATATTTATGTTTATTAATACAAATAGTGACAATTTCAAAATTTTCGATTGGTAAACTTCGGAGATAAAGGGGGGGTATCGTGTTTTTCTTTCACATTTTCTTTAATAAAACAAAAACTAGTCACAATAAAAAAAATTAAAAAAAAAAGGTTCAAAAATGTGCAGGTTAAGCCCTTTCATATTGTTGCGAATACCATAGCGTCATCAATCATCGAGTAGTGTTTAAAAAATGTGTATCAGTTTTTCGCAGCCTAATTAAGAATCGAATGGCCCTGTCGTAAGACAGTGGCTTAGTGATCGTGAGGGCGGCGGTTCTAATCCCTGCATGGGCGAGCTTTTTGCAAGTTTTCTTCGGATGTTTAGATTTCAGTAAGTGAGACTAAAGTTTCTAGAAAGTTTGAAGAAAAGAACATTTGAGCCATAGAAGCTTAAAGGACAAATGAATGGGATTCGAATATGCTAGAACCTTCGACACAGACCAATTTACTAGAAAGACGACGCTACTCAAAACAGCAGAATAACGAAAATATGACGATAAAAAATGACAAAAGACGAGCGAAATTCACGGGTATGAAAGACGACGACGGTGGAGCATACGGCAGTCTTAAAGTGGCAAGCGAAGGAGAAACAAGTGGAAAGAAGAGGAAGTTAAAAGTGAAGTGAAAAAGTGAAGTAGTGGAAGTGAGCTAGAAAGTATTCACTGTCAGTGACTCAGTGTGTGCTATACACGGTGCGAAGTCTAGTATCGGTACCGGGACGCGTTTAACAGTGAATCCCTGCTACTGTAAGTCGCAAATAAACTAACGGGGAACTGTCAAGGTGTTTTAACTCTATCCTTTACCCCACGCTCGTAACAATATGATACCCCATTTGACCCAGTAGCTAGACTTAATTTTTATCCCCCTCATATTCGTCGTTTTTTTTAAATAAGAATATATTTTTAAATAATTCCTGTGCAATACATGTGGGCTAACCATGTTTATAAATATTCCAAATTTTAAATAGTTAGCATAAGTGGTTTTTGAAATATGGCGCTTTAATAGTCTGACAGACAGACAGACAGACAGACAGAGTCGCACCTTAAAGGTTCCTTTTGTACCTTTTTGGTACGGAACCCTAATTAGTACAACAGAATATTTTAATAAAAAAAATGCCTATTTGTTTCATTATCATTGGAAATTATTTGATTATAAAACGAATAAAAAAAAACTTAAAATTAAAAAAAAAACAATATTGTGTCGATTCTAAATAACATTAAAAATACGGAATTTTAAACGTTTCTTAAAATAATATTACCTACTAGGAAAAGATTTGTAACATACATTTTAGTTAGAAAAACAATGAGGAAAGGTCAAGGTGATTATGTGCTTGTACTGATGTGTTAGCAGTATGGCATATTGGAATGTATTTATTTGTGTGTTTTGACGCTTTAAATAAGTAAATAATAATATCACGGACAATTTTACACAAATCGACCTAGTCCAAAACTAAGCAAAGCTTTTACTATGGGCTAGGGGTAGCATGCGTAGATAAATTATAATACTTAAGAGTCCCCGGCAAGCTCGGTTTCCGTACAAACGTAGTTGCGCTCTCATTTTAAAACGACTAACAAGAGTTAGTTTGCTCTGAAACTTAGTACTTAGAATAAGTTAAGATGTATCTAGGTCTGTAATTGGTTGATGTAGCTACAGATGCCATAGCAAAAAAATACAGTGAATTAAGTTTTCATACAAAAATTTGTTTTTGCTGTATTTCGTTTGTTTCATAAACTGAAGCCATATAATCGAATGTCAGATCTAGACATCTTGTAGTTTTTGAGTAAAATGCCTGTGACATACGGACGGACATGACGAAACTATAAGGGTTTCGGAACGTACGGGCTACGGTACCCCAAAAAGACCTGTAAATTATATGATACCGAGATTGACTTTTTTACTAATATATATTTTTACGGATCCGTATCTCAAAAGGAAAAAACGGAACCCTCATAGGAGACTTTGTTGTTAGTCTGTTCGTCAAGTCAAGATGCCGTCTGTCTGACAAGCTGTTTTTCTCAGGAATGCGAAGAGGTGTCAAATTGAAATTTACATCAAATACGGTTAAATTATGTCGGTCGGCGGTCCATTGAAGCTGTAAAAAAATTAAGCTTCCAAGTCAACGCAGCTTAAAGATTATTAAACAGGTGTTTCCATACCAATTGTCTTCCATGGAATACTTCTAGTGTACTTCCAGTTATCCCAGAAACTATGAATTTGGTTTGATGGTAGCTTTTATAGCACAACCCACGAAATAAATCTTAAAAACTATTTTTTTTATGTCTGTCTGCCTATGTCAATAACCAATATAAAATGACCAGACAGCGTACATTTTGCTGAGAAGTAGGGCTCTGCTTACACTGGATTTTCATAGATACGCCGTTTTTAGTATATATTTTGCCGGGAACCCTCGGTGCGCGAGTCCGACTCGCACTTGGCTGATTTTTTATTTACATCTACAATGTTCAGACATTAAATTTTTACAGCTTTATAATAGTACCTACCTTATATATAATGTTGTATAACTAAGATTTGAAGCATCATTGTTTCATAAGCATAGCAAACGTGAGGAATGTGTATGCAAAGGGTATTTTAATAAAATTGGGTTTCTGCGACATCACACTTTAATAAAACCAAGTTAATTGCATATCCTTATTATTTACCATAGGCATATCCGTACAAACATTATAACTGTTTTAAATTAGAAAATTAACTACACCCGCAGCCACACTGTCCGGAGATGGAAACGGAGCCGGACGCCGAAACAATACCACTGAATTCCACCGCGCCGAGCACCGGCACCGAGCCGACGACGATAGTGTCGCCGTACGCGCCGATATCGCCCGCCACGCCAACCTGCCCATTGCCCACGCCGCCGTACGATGTGTAGCTGGCCGCGCCGTAGCTGGGCGCGCTCAAGCTGATTCCACTTGGCAGACTGTAACTGCCGCTGTTCAAGCCGATGCCGATGCTGGGTCTGGACGAGCAGCCATAAGAGATTTGACTGCAGCCGCACTGGCTTAGAGCACTCTGGCAAATGTAGAACAACATCAGTTTTAGACTGGTACAAATGTCAGTTCAGTTCAAATATATTTATTTCACTAAGATTACAAATGAAACAATATTTTAGTAAGTATAGAAACATTAATTATAAGTAATTCATTTATATCAGTATAACTTTTTGCATAACAAAAAGAATGTCTATATACTCAGACTAAGAAAAAAAGATAGACGAGACGAGAGCGCAGTATAGCCGATGACGCACGGCAACATGCGTTGAACCGGTTGTCAAATGTATACTGTTTCAATTTTTACGAAGAATAAAAACATTTCCATGAATCTGATTCCAGTATTCCTTATTTTTGTTTGCAAAAAAATGAACAAACCGTAATTAAAATCTTGAAATTCAAAGATACAAATAATGAAAAAATTTCAAGATTCCGACCGGATTTGAACCAGTGCCTTCTGCCTTGCCGGGGCGCACGCTCTGCCAATTAAGCTTCAGAGCACAGTCAGCTCGTCTTAAAATTTTGTCACTATTTGTTACAAGATCTTTAATTTTTTTGCATTTTATCAAATTTTTTTGTAATTCACTTTAAAAATCACGAAGTAATGGTAAACTAAGCCTTGAAAGTTAGGTAAACTTCAACATGAACCTCCAATACTCTATTTTCTTCCCCGGGAATATACAAAAATAAACATTTTGCGCTCGTTCTAAATAATAAAATTCATTATGTACAAAACTGTAACTATTTAGATTCTAGAATTTGATCTGAGCGTTGGATCCAGTCGAAATAATCGTAGATATTCAATCCAAGTCTTACTTTTAACTCTTTTGCCTATTATTATTTTTAGTTAATCCCATAAGATCCCTAAGTATGCACTCTGGTCGAAATTTGAGATTTAAACTCTGACAGTGATTCCATCATCTTGTCTGAAGCCGGGCATTCCTGCTACAAGTCTTTCCCCGTATTACTTGCCTAGCCTAACCGCGTGTGCATATCTGAGAGCAGCAGCAGGCACTACAAGCCATTCATCATCAGCTAGTCGTCTATGGTTTTCATCTCTGTGCCAGAATACGGCGGTACGCTGGCCGTCACCAGCATTGGACCAGGCAAAATCTTACAAAGGCATGAAATAGGATGTTATCAACTTTTTTCTGTAGTTTTTTATAGATTTTTTTTTCAATAATAGAAATAGTGGTGAAAAAACTACTTCAAGGTCATAAAAACTCCACGAGATACAACAACGTTAGAATCAGATTTTTCCAAAGCTCTCCATACTAAACCCTAGGGAGGCGTGATGTCACACCTTCCTACCTTGTATGGGGAAATTAAGAACTTTGTTCTGCAGCTATGTTAAAACTTGCGTTTATCGAAACGGTTTCATAACAAAAGTTACCATACATTTCATGGGTTTATTCAATCGGATTATTATTTATTAATATTTTCATAGGTACTTTAAAAATGGACTTTCCCACCTATTTTTAAAGGCTCATAAAACAAGATACACGTTAAGTATCGAACTCAATAGTACATTTCGGTGCTAGTGCGGAAAGTATGTCATTACGTTACGAGTACCGAGATATCTTGCCACGAGTCGTAGGCGAGTGGCAAGACTCGGGACGAGTGAAGAATGATATTTCCGCACGTGTATCGAACGACGTTTTTTAATACAGTTGCGAAAAAATAAGAAAAACAACAAATAAGCATCATCATCATCACCATCATCACCACCATCACTTTCACCATCATCATCAACATCACTATCATCATCACCACCATCACCATCATCATCATCATCATCATCATCATCATCATCATGACCATCGTCATCATCATCATCATCACCACCATCACCATCATCATGACCATCACCATCAGCATCATCATTAGCATCACCATCAGCATCAACATCATCATAAATAAATAGCCATAAATTTAAAAACATTGGAAAAGTAAAAAACACTAGTTCCCGAAAACCAACTTTGCGCACGCTCAACAGCTACGTAAAGTAGCACTTTTTGAGCAACTGTATTAAAAAGTATTTTTTTAGGATTTTCGTCATAAAAATTACCATTTCCTATTTTATTATTATTTGATTACAGTTAACATTCCCATTCTACACTGTCACAAAGGCCGCAAGATGGATGAGGATCCTTTATGCAATAAAAATGTATCGCGTACGTATCCAATATTTTTATTAATCTACATAAGGGACTAATTATTAAAATTTAGTCTTCGTCCTTATGAGGGCAAACAAATGGCATATTTTTTTGCAGTAAAAAATGTATTTACACCCATAAGTCACCCAGAAAATTCTTTCGCATTTGACACTCGAATGACGAGATTAAAAGCTAGGATGATCAAGATAAAATGTGGGTGGGATCGGAAAGGCTTTTAACAGTTAAAAATAATGTTGAATGTTATTTAATGCCATTAGAATCAGATATGTAATAGGGTACATGCATGACATTTTTTTATCGCTTTTCTTAACTAAATATCAAAATACTATTAAATCTATTTCAAAATGTGAAATTAAAATTAAAATCGGCTAAGTTATACGCATGATATAGGCATTTTAAACTACTAATTAGACAGGGAGGTCCGATATGCACTGTTACGTCATAGTGCACTGCGGCCATATAAACTCCATATTTTTTTTTAGAAAGAGATTGAATGAAATATTTGATGGCTTATGTTGGTAATTCTTATAGTTATTCGAAAAAATATTTTTTGTCTACTGTTCGTTACATGAATGAGCGTTTAATAAAGGAAAAATAAAAATTCATGCATATTCCCTATTCAGCACACAAAATTGCATTGAAAAATAATATAAAATATTTATGTTCACGACTTAGGATGCGCACTGTTTAAATTTTACGTATCTAGGATGCCCAGGTTTCCATGGTTATTTTAACACTTATTAAATTTCCTTTTACACCCATTTCCAGATTCATCAGTTTAGCCTAAAAACAATGCAATTATAAAATGCTGTGAATCTGAAACCTATTTAATTTTTACCTGGATCAGGCACGCCTGGACACACAGGATAAGTACAGCAAAGCGAGACATTTTATATATTTTACTTCTGACACTTTTCTTGGAACACAGAATGATTTCAACCAACGGATACTACTACATTTATACTTAAAATTTTGACGAAAATGGGGAAATAGGTCAACGATAACGCATACTAGTCTTTGTTCTTTCTTCAAAAGTGAAAGCTGATAAGAAGTTCGTGTCAGAACGCAATTACTCAATAAGTTCACAACCTTAGAGACTGGATATGTATCAGGTGAAGCAAATTTGGGAAGTATAAAACCTAGTGTTTACTCCAATAAGTCATTAGTAAGCAGGCTTTGAAAAAAGTAGCTAAAATGGCGCCAATGGCTGTATTCTTCTGTGCTTTTGCCTGTTTGGTCCAGGTAACTTGGAAATTTCATTAAAATTTGGTTCTAAGTTGTATTTCGCATTTATAATTCGTTCAAGTTAAAACAAATCAGCATAAAATACAAACTATATATATTTAAAAAATCCGATATAAGTAGTGACCTAGATGCTCAGATTGAACCAGATGTACGTTACTTATTTTAATTTTTCTTTGCTAGTCTCATCACAAAATTTTGATTAAGTAAACAATTACAATTTACTCATACATAAACTTACAATGAATCAAAAATTTATAATAGTTGTTATTAATACATGGGACAAAAAACTCAAAATGAACAACTCAAGGTTTTGATTTTGGCGCCTCTGGAAAGAATTTCGATCCTTCTTCAATTGATCAGATGTTTCTTGGCTCACTTCAACGATTTTTAGTGCGATCACAGTAGGTACATAGCACGTTACTAATTTTTGCTCAAAATTATATTTTCAGTCTATCACTGGATCGTGCCACCGGCCCCTCCCACTCCCCTGGCCCGCCCCATTGCCAAGTTGTGGCTGCAATTCTGACAGCGTGTCTATCATTTTGTCCGAAGGCGAGCAGTCCTGCTACAACCCTTTACCCATTCCCTGGCCCGCCCCCTTGCCTATTCCAAAGCCCGTCCCCTCGCCCAGCTGTGGTTGTGGCTCTGAAAGTGTGTCTATCTATTTGTCTGAAGGCAGCGGGCACTCCTGCTATCAGCCTTTGCCCACCCCCTTGCCCATCCCCAAGCCAGCCCCCAAACCTAGTTGCGGCTGTGGCTCCGATAGTGTGTCTATCTATTTGTCTGAAAGTAGCGGGCAGTCCTGCTACAGGCCTTTGCCAATCCCCAAACCAGTTCCCTTGCCTATTCCCAAGCCCGCCCCCCTGTCTTGTGGCTGCAATTCTGACAGCGGGCACTACAAGTCAGCTATCATCAGCGCGCCGTCTGTTTCCATCTCTGTGCCAGAATATGGTGGTGCGCTGGCCGTCACCAGCATTGGCCCCATTGCGCCATCCGGCATTGCCGTTGCTAGCGACGTGGGTCTTTCTGGAGACCTATGGCTCTCTGGTGTGCTGCCGTACTTGAGCGCGGTGGCGTTCGAGGGCGAGTTCGGGACCGGTGGCGCGGCGCCGGTGTCTTACGGCTGCGGAGACCTCATCGCCATCAATGAACAAATCGGTGGCAACGCTGGCGCTGGCTCAATCAGCTTCAATGTCGGAGGTTGTGGTTGCGGGTGCAAAAATCATTATTAAGGACTACGCTTGAATAAATATTTCAATTTAAAATAATAGTTTCACTTAATCATAATATGAGTCGCTTCACGCAAGATCTGGAGGTCTGTGTCAAATAAAGTAGATTCGAACTACTTTCTTTGACACAAACCCTGTTTCCTCCTGATGATTAATACTTTGGCGCTACGAAAATCCTTCCTAAAGTGTATACGAATGGAAGTAAATAGTTGAAAATAAGTAAAAACCAGCCAAATGCGTGCCGGACTCGCACACCGAGAGTTCCGTACAAGATATACGCTACAAATGGCCGTATCTATGAAAATCCAGTGTTAGCAGCCATACTCCTAAGCAAAGTGTAAGCGGTGCTTGATCATTCTATATTGGTTACTGATATAGACAGACAGACATAAAATTATACTGTTCTTAGCATTTGTTGTTATAGTGGCAACAGAAATACCTACATAATTTGTGAAAATTTCAACTGTCTAGCTATCACGGTTCAAGAGATACAGCCTGGTGACAGACAGACAGACGGACAGTGAAGTCTTAGTAATAGGGTCCCGTTTTACCCTTTGGGCACGGAACCCTAAAAACATTTTTTGAGTCTACAGCTTCAACATTATAGTAGCTTATGGTGTATGTGTTGGTTTAGAGAACACATGGGTTTGAATTCCGCTTTTAGTTTTAGCATTAACATTGAATTTCCTTGAAGGAAAGAATCTGTAGACCACCGAAAACCTTTTTTTACTTGCCGTACTTAATAAAATAGTAATTGGAACTGTTTGTATTTGAAGACGTCTAGGCATTTATACTTCGCAAACATACTAAATCATCATCAACATATCAACTCGTAGACGTCCACTACTGGACAAAGGCCTCGCTCATGGATCTCCACAACGACCGGTTGTGCACTGCTCGTATATATCGGTTTCCCGTGATCTTGACCAGATCGTCCGTCCATCTTGTTTGTGGCGTCCCTACGCTGCATCCTGTACGCGGACGCTACAGAGAACCTATTCTGCCCCAGCGAGTTCCACGAGCAATGAAACCATTCACATCCACACATTTTTCACATTACATTACATTACATTGCTGTCTTTAAACCTGAATGCACTTTATTGTTTACTTATATAATATAACTGAAATCTTAAGAGTCCCCGGTAAGCTCGGTTCTCCATACAAGCGTAGTTACGCTCTCATTTTAAAACGAACAGCTAGTTTGCTCTGAAACTTTGTACTTAGAATAAGTTAAGGTATTATACAGGCCTGTGATTAGTTTATGTAGCTTCAGATACCAAAGTAAAATAGTACAGCGAATTTAAGTTTTTCATACAAAACTTGTTTTGCTGAAATTCGTTTGTTTTATAAACTGGAGACATATAAACTAGTTACAAGCCTAGATATAACTCATGTCATTGTATATGCAAAGTTTCGTTACAATCCAACACAATGCGTTCCGAAACCAATCAAGTGTCAGTCCTCTTGTTTTAATGGTCCTTCATAAGAACATAGATAAAAAAAATAAGTCAGTTGGAAAATACAGAATGTTTTAGGAACATCTCGGTGCCTTATTTCTCCATGCCTGGACTCCCGGATATTGCACTAGGCATTGAGGTTTAGCTAAGTCGGATCATCATTTACAAAGTTACTGTAATACGTAATTACTTTTAAAATGTAAACTGTAAATAATATATGGACTATGTACACTTTTTTCAATGTAAGATAAATAAGCATTTGATTTCATTGTCACCTGTTGGTAAGCGACGATGGAGCATGCTTACGTAGATAGTGTCTATTCACTCTCGTCTTGAAGAAATCCAAGTTATATTGTTCCGGGAAAATATATGTTGGAAGAGAGTTCCACTCTTTAGCCGTCCTACCGAGGAATGTGGAAGCAAAGCTTTTTTCGGGTTCCGTACCAAAAAGGTAAAAAATAAACTCTTATGGTGCGTCTCTATCTGTCTGCCTATTAGAGTGCCATATCTCAAAAACTACGTATGCTACCTAATTGAAATTTGGAATACTACATCATTTAATATGAATATTACACGAAAATTATAACCATATATCTGTTTATGTTACTTTTTTTTAATCACCAAAAATAATTTTTAAGAAAACCTGGTTTCGTTAAGTTTGCCTCTCATTTGTATATGACGCCATAGATACCAGGAGCAAACTTAACTCAAGTGGCAAGTTAAGTCGAAATAACTGAAAGTTTGTACGGAACCCTCAGTGCGTGAGTCAGACTCGCACTTGACCGGTTTTTTCTGAAGTAATAAGTGTTATTATATGATACACTAGCTGTTGTTTTCGACTTCGTCCGCGTGGGGTGCAATTTAAAGCGTAAGTGTTATTCTGATGTCTAAACATGGTTCATGGAAAGTTTCGTTCAGATCCGTTCAGTCATTTTTAAAATAAAGAGGAACGTAGGTACATATATACATTGGCACAAACTTTGACATTTGTAATATAGGGTGGGCCAAAAATGTTTGCACTTTTGAAACATCGATAAAAATTATACTATACATGTTTTTCTTTATTTTATTATTTAACCTAGTAACAGACAATTGCAATTTATTTTTTAATAATTACATTATCCAGATGTCCTGCGTCTCGTCGTTGGCACTCCTGAAATCAACTACGCAAACTTTGGAAAACTCGCTGACACACGCTGTGAGGGATCACGGCTATCTCATCAACTTTTTATAAAACCATTTAACACAAAAAGCCCGTTGTTTTCCCGTAAAATGCTCCATTATAAATAAAATTACACGAAGTGACCTATAGTTTCCCGCCAATTTCTCGCTGCTCACTCTGACAGTTTCCGAAAAATTCAGTTTTGCTTTTTATGTCCAACCCTATACTACTAGCTGTTGCCCGCGACCTCGTCCGCGTAGAGATGCAATATAGGCATATAGCATGTGTTATTCTGATGTCTAAACAACATTACTAGAAAGTTTCGTTGAGATCAGTTCAGTAGTTTATAAAAGTAAGAATTAGGATTATTACGATTAGCTTAAGACCTTAGACCACGTGAGAATGTAAGTAAAGTAAAGTAAAGTGAAAATCCAAATATATTGTACGAGTATATGGTCAGATTTTTTCGGTCACGTCAATAATCTTTAAAATAAAATTTAAGTAAGCTTTGTAAATCTAATATTTTCTTCTGTTTCCACGATTATTACTATTTAAATAAAACAATTTTAACGGATTTTATCGCATATATTATCTCATTTGAGATAACGACGTTTCGGAAACTTTTCAGCTTTCCATGTTCACGGTCATATATACGTGATATAATCCGTTAAAATTGTTTTATTTAAATTTGTAAATCTAGTACTTTCGTCCACGTCACAAACATTACCTCAAAAATATCACCAAAAATATGACTGTGGTAAATGGGTTTTGATTACATTTTTAATTAAGCATTTAGACTTCACCTGTTATCAAAACTCACGCTTTAAGACTAAAATGATGAATTATGAATATGAATAAGAAAAAATATTAAATGCACATTGGTTTTTTAATATATGGATTATATAAACATATAATCATCGCTGTCTTCACATTAGGAAATTAGTAGCACCCGCAACCGCACTGTCCGGAGATGGAGACTGATCCGGCGGCCGGCACGACGCCACCGAACTCGACCACGCCGAGCACCGGCACAGAGCCGACGACGACGGTGTTGCCGTTCGCGCCGATGTCGCCCGACACGCCGACTTGCCCAGTGCCCACGCCGCCGTACGACGCGTAGCTGGCCGCGCCGTAGCCGGGCGCGCTGAGGCCGACGCTGGGCAGGCTCAAGCTGGCGCTGTTTAAGCCAATACCGATGCTAGGTGCCGACGAGCAGCCGTAAGAGATTTGGCTACAGCCGCATTGACTCAAAACAGTCTGTAGGAGATACAAAAAGAATAAAAAGGAGAATAATTGATAGATTCAGGTATTACTTTGCGGAATTCCATATAAGATTAATAGATTAAGATTCCTTTGCTTTACCGCGACATAATAATAATAATAAGTACTCTTTAACTAAAAGAAAATAACATCAGACACTTAAATCTAAAACAGTATGAGAAATGGTAAACAACAGGCAGTCTTATCGCTAAAAAGCGATCTCTTCCAGACAACTTCAAGGTAATAGAGACGTCGCAAAGTAAACAACCAATGAGTAAGTAAGTGGTGTCGACAGAGTGTCTTGGTTAGATGTGACAGTAAATTGTGCTCAGAGGCGCCTATTTTCATGCAGTTTCCACAGAAATCTGCAATGCAGGAGAGTTATTTATCACATTTTTCTCCATTTCTTAAACTTGAAGGTACCCTCAAAGTGAATACACTAGATATCTGTGGCGTGGCGTCCATATAATCCGATTTATACCGGATTGCCCAAGGAAAGGCTAATAACTACCTTTTTCTTTAAATATGAGTAAATGAATACGCTTCGGAATTCCTTGTAATTTTTCTAAAGCCATGCCTCTGCTAGATAAATCAGTATAATCGCCTTAAAAACTATAGGTACTTTCTTTTCAAAGTATAAGGTTCACAGGATTTTGTTGGACACTTAAAGGTACCCAGTGGCTTCTCAGTACTAAACTTTCAACCTTGATTTGATCACTTAAATTATATATATTTTTTAATACCAGTGTCTTTATAACAAACTCATTATAGCTAATTTAATGATTATAAGTAGTCTACAATTATAGCAAGCTAACTGATTTAGATTGATCAAGTTGTCTGTCAGTCACGGACATCACAGTAAAGGATTTTATTATATAGGAGAGGGGTTTGAATCTGGTAGATTAGTAGATTTTTCCTACTTCCCGTATTTAGAATATTTGCCAAATATGAAGATAAAAGTGCAGGATATTATTAAGTAGGTACCAGTAACAATAAGCCAGTAAAGAACATAGCGGGAAATAGAATAAGCTGGTAGTTACTCCACCGATAAGAGCCTAGTTCTTAAATATATATACATATGAAAATGAATTGGGTTCGAACGTGGTGGTGATTAATGCATTCGAGTTGAAGTTTTCACTGTGGGTTGACTATTTTTTGGACCCTTTTGATTTCAACTGGTTAGGTCAGGCTAGGCCACATGAAGTAGGGTGGGGACGTGGTTTGCAAGACACAACGACTGGGGAGGTGTACCACGGTACCGGTTTAACACGATTTACTCTCACGATTTACTCAGGAACAGATATTTACGCTCATCATACAAATATTTGCCCTTACCGGGATTTGAACCCAGGACGCAGGACCTTCAGTTTCGCAGGCAACGTTACTCGCACTGATCTAAACCGGTCGTCAAATGTATGCTTTCTATGGTTTTAACATTTTTTTTAACGATATAACTTTTTATTACCTGGATGAGGCAAGCCTGGACACACAGAACGAGGATGGCGAAGCGAGACATATTGTGATACTTTTCACTGTCACAGATATAATGATCGCAACAAGAGGTGCTATATATTGTATACTTACAATATCAATGAATGAAGAAATTAGGTCATTGATAACACACCTGTACTGTTTCTTTTAGTGAAAGTAGATAAGAAGTTCGTGTCAAAACGGTGATTACTTAATCACTTTTCACAACTGAGACTGGATACATATCTTCGGTGAGGCAACAGATAAAGGATAGTATATAACTTGGCGCCTTCATCACATTAAGCCATAACTTAGCGAAACTAAAACAAAAATAAATGAAAATGACGTTCAAAGCAGTAGTCTTCTGTGCTGTAGCGTTATCTGTTCAGGTAAATATTTAGAGTGTTTAGACATGTCATCATTATCATCATCATCATCATCATCATCACCATCATCATCATCATCATCATCATCATTATCATCATCATCATCATCATCATCATCATCATTATCATATCAGCCCAAGGACGTCCACTGCAAGGCAAAGGCTTTCCTTAGGATCTCCACCACCACCACCCTCATCTAACGGTTTTCCGCGATTTTTACCAGATCATCGCCCCTTTTTGTTGGAGGCCTTTCCACGCTGCGTTGTCCTGTATGCCGTAGCAATGTGCTCTATCCACTGTGTGTTGCCAGTTGCCAGTAATGACATACGACACGGAGACGTAGTCACTTTATAATGGGCCTCATAAGAAGGCTCAAAGTCAGTCAAAGGGCAATGGAGCGAGCTACGCTCGGAGTCTCCTTGCGTGATCGAATCAGAACCGATGAGATCCGCAGAAGAACCAAGGTCGTTTACATAGCTGAAAGAGTTGCTATAATAAAGAGGCCGACATGTTATGAAGTTTTTGGTAAAACAGCGCATAAAATCCAAATACTCGTAAATATTTCACGAATCGGCAGACTTTTTGATATAACCATGTCTTCAAGACATTGCTTGTGCTTAGACGCTTAACCAGTAAAACCAAACTTGTAGTAGTGTTTGTGTAATCATCATCATCATCATCATTTCAGCCATAGGACGTCCACTGCTGGACACAGGCGTCCTCAGTAGATTTCAACGTGGGCCGGATAATTAAATGTGTTTTTGTAATTAAAACTTAATTTTGTTTTTCTTTCATAATTTCCTAGCGTTATTATTAAAAAAAGTACGTAAGTTAAGTTGCGATACCGCATAGCAGAAGAAGCGGTTGCAGGTTCTAATCCTACTTGCAATTTATTAGGACGCATTATTTTTTTGGTTTACAAAAGAACTCTGTTTTGTAACATTATAATTTATTAAAAAAATGCTTTAAAACCCGCTTCTATTTTCAGTCAATTACTGGCCTGTCATGCTACCGGCCTCCCGCTACTTTGCCCAGTTGCGGCTGCAACTCTGGTAGTGTGTCCATCACTGTATCCGAAGAAGCCTGCGGGCAGTCCTACTATCAACCCATCCAAGCCCCATGCAACTCCAACCGCGTATCAATTGGCCTATCTGAGAGCAGCGGCTACAAGTCAATCCCGTCTGTCTCCATCGCCGTACCTGATAACGGCGGCGCTCTAGCAATTTCTTCCATCGGCCCCATCGCACCCGCCGGCATCGCCGTCGCCACAGACCTGGGTCTCTCTGGAGACTTGGTCCTCTCCGGTGTGTTACCGTACCTGAGCGCGGTGGCGTTCGAGGGCCAGTTCGCGACCAACGGCGTGGCGCCGGTGTCATACGGCTGCGGGGACCGCATCGCCATCACTGAAGAAGTCGGTGGCAACGGTGGCTCTAGTTCCCTTAACATTAACCGCGGTTGTGGATGCAAATACTAATATCTGAGTGAAAACATTAAAAACAAATAATAAATACCATTTAAATATTTTAACCTTGTAGTATCCTAAATGCTTACAATGTAAGATTATCTGACAAAGCTAAGTCGGCGTAGAATAATTCGGCCACTTTATTCATCCTTTGTATTTTTACCGATTGTGGTTGGATGCCAAATTTATATATTTTTATTGACATTAAAGTTTCTGTGTCCCCGAGTTGTCTATGTAAGATTTGTTGGCATTGTGACTGTCCACAATATTAGAACCCATTATAATATTTTCTTCTGTTTCCGCGATTATTACTCATTGAAATAAAACAATTTAACGGATTATATCGCGTATATTTTAGTTCCTGACGTTTCGGAAGCTTTTCAGCTTTCCATGGTCACGGGTGGACTGAGAAAAGATACAAAATAATGACCCCAATATCATAGCATCAGTGTTCATCAGTCCATAGTCAAGTTTTGAGCATAAGTGGGTCAAAAATGTCACGAAATAGTTGCTATCATTGGAAACTGAAACACAGCAGGACCGGTAAAAACAAGTTATGAGATATTTTCTTGAAGGACTGGAGTTTATTTTTCACCCTACTAGATCGGAAAATTTCTGTTTACAGCGCCAAATGTGCGTGGAAAAGTTCCTTTTATCCGCTAGCGTGAAAAAGTAATTTGAAGTTCGAATTTATATTTTTATAATGTTCATTTGTTTGTTATGTTATGAGTGTGTTTCGTAGGTTCATTATCAATAGTTTAAAATGGAAGAATAATCGGTTTGTTATAATTTCATAGTTATTCTTACATCCCACATTTTCCTTGCTGTAGTGAGGAGAAAAGTTGTGTGTTTTGCACGGCTGCAAAATTATTTGACTTCTCGTGACTTGAAAGCTTAGTTAAGCTCAGGAATCTATATTTGAGATTCCTTCGCTAACTCGGCTTTCAATTCCAGCACTTGCACGAAATAACAACATTGCAGCCTTGCATAACAAATAAGTATTTCTTATTTCTTTCTTAGCTTGGTAGGTAGTAAGCTATGCAGCTTAAAACTGCAAAAGTACTTGCTTGGAAAATTAAGAAGAGGAGAGGACAGTATCTATTGCAGTAACCTACCGAAAACCTCTGTAATCCAACTTTAAGTGGCCGCGGTGGCATTCTCGTGGGTTCGCGCTCTCCTTACTGAATCCGACTATCATTAGAAAAACTAGCCAGACCCAGTTCAAAGTTGAGTTCTAAAACAATCTAGGAATCTATATCTATAAATGTGCAGAATACGGAACCTTATACCGATATATAAAGTAAGTATGTAAATTGAATTTCTGCTTTATTATCGTCAGTATTGCACCTGTGATATTTATTACACACACAATAAATTGCAAAGTAATATGAATTGTTTTGGTGCTTTTTTTTATTTGTAACCATTGCCCTCTAGATTTGCCATCTAGAGTTTTATGAAAAAGTGGGAAAAAAATACTGGAATCCGGCAACGGGGGAATAAGCAAGGATAGGGTGGGGGAGGGGGTTACACTAACGTGGGTTACAAACATGAACATCGTGCATTTCTATATCCAATAATTACTCGTAATAACATCGTATTACAGCCATATCAGCACTCATCATCTTTTAGCCATTTACTACTTAGATATTAGATATTTAGTGGCATTAAAAAGTCTGCAGTTCTAGCAAAACTGTCATATTTCTTTGTCGATCGACATATATTATCTGTCTATTTCTATTTGTGTCGCACTATGAGTGAAATCGCGAATAATTGCGCTCTGTCAAAATTATAATTTGTGCAAACTACCCATTTTTGAAAAAACAAATAAAGGTGTACATACACGCCAGATGGGCCTAAGCTGTAAAGACAGTTACACATGTGCCAGAAGGGCTTAATTATTTTATTTTAATAATTTACCAAGTAGTATTTCACAAATGAGGCGTACTGGGGAGAAAAAAGAAACGCTGGGAAGAATAACTCCCAGGCTACCTCATTACTAATTATAATATTTTTAAAAACAGAGACTATTAAACTACTTTTTAAGCAGATAAGATATTTTACACCGTTCGGAAATCAAGGTTTTGCAGTCCTGTGTCTCGCTTGTTCCTTGATGAGATGTATTACAGGATCCCAAGCTGGTGGTAGCGATAATCCATCTTCTCTAATGAAATTAGGATGCTTTTTAATCTCAATAGCCTCGCGTAGCATTCTGGGAAAATATCTTTCTTCTTTGGCAAGGATAGAAGGTTTATCAAACTTAATTGAGTGGTTTGGTTTGTCAATGACATGTTCACAGACTGCAGACCTATTACACCGACAGTGCTTGACATCTGCTATGTGCTCCTTCACCCGGGTTAATTGTAATTTTGACAGAGGAAAATACATCTTTCCTCAGTCCACCCGTGACCATGGAAAGCTGAAAAGCTTCCGAAACGTCGGGAACTAAAATGAGATAATATACGCGATATAATCCGTTAAATTGTTTCATTTCAATTAGAACCCATTGCCAAGGAGGTGCCATTTTTCGCTGCCGATGGCGTTAAGGACGTAAAGTTTTAATTTATGTGTCTGAAAACCCTCATAATATTAGAACGTCAACTGCAATAAGTACTTCGAATCTTCCGCAATCCATATGAAACATTTGTTTTATCATTACCCAAAAGACGTCGACTGCTTGACAGAGGCATTCCTATTTAGTGCCTTGCCCATTGCTGGTTAAGTTGTTCCATTCTTATTAGACTTTAAGAGGGAACATAATAAAAACATCACGTCTGGAAATAAGTATACTATTTGAATCCTAAACATAAAGTTCCAAAATGTATGCTTAGTTTGAGACGTGATTTATTTAAATTCTAAATATATTGCTTGATATTTTTCTTAATAAATTTCTCGCTCAAGCGAAGCCAAAAGAAAAATGCAGTCATCTACACAAAAATAGTGAATTTAAAACACATGTTAGACAACAAACACAAGTAATTAATTGATTCTGGCGTTACTTTGCGGAAATCCATATTAGATTAATGGATTTATAGTTCCTTTGTTTCCCGCGAAATAGTGTCTATACCTACATGAAATATATATATGAAATAGTGTTTATATAGAAGACACTTTTTCGCAGAAAAGCAAAGGAAATATAATCCATTAATCTAACAAACACGTTTTTAAATAGATATTTAAATTCTAAATAATGGTGGCTTGACATTTTTTTAATAAAATTTCTCGCTCAAGCGAAGCCACAAGAAATATGCAGTTATATATAGAAAAATTCTGAATTATCATTATCACAATTCAGTTATGAGCACAGTCATATAAAAAAATAACAACGACAATTAACGTTTAAAGGTGCGTCCACACTTGTATCATTTGCTCGTATCCGATCACCGTGCCGTGGCATGACTGCTTATCGCGCTGTTTGGATGCTTACTGTCTGCGCGCCGATCATGCCGCACTCTTCCAATATAACTGTGTGACACGCGTAGCAAAATGGATTTCGAGCGATCCGATCGGCGCAATGTCCAAACGCGTGATCGTGACACGCGATCATGCCACGCGACGATGATCTGATACGGGCAAATGATACAAATGTGGACGCACCTTAAATTGCCTTAGTCATCACTAAGCAAAAGTCATTGTAAGTCTTTGTGTGTAATATTTACTTATAAACTTGTACAAATGAAATGTTTGTACATTGAAGATATTTGAATAAAATAAAGGACCATTAAAACAAGAGGACTGACCATGTCCATATAAAAAGCCGTTTCGCGATATGTACAACGCCATCTATGTAGAAGAATGATTTTTTACAATTATTCAACTTTGCAAGCGTGACACAGTATTTAAATGTTCCGATTTATTTATTATTACGCATTCCTACCTATTCAGTGTCATTTCCGCTACCCAAAGGTTGTCTGGAAGAGATCGCTCTTTAGCGATAATACCGCCTATTGTCTACCGTATTTAATGTTAAGGCTGTATTGTACTGTTTCTGTTGTTGGTGTGTAATAAATAATTATTGTATGGTATTGTATTATTAGCTATTTGCGAACTAATTGTAACTATACTTTTTTTCTATATTCGATTATAACATCGTTAAATGTTTCGTTTTAAAGCGCCATATAGTTTTTGCCAGAATATCTTTGGAACACGATCCAAAGTATGGCAGGTGTCAGTCCTCTTGTTTTAATGGTCGTTGATAAAATAAAGTGCCATAGGCTATTTGATGGGCCTTGAGCATCAGATTTTTTTGGGATTTTTAGATCTTTAGTCACATCATGTGAAACCAGCCCAACCGATTTCTATTATGCTTGGTACTTAAAAATTATGTACCATCCAAAAAAAACACATAATTCTGTAAAATTCCCGAAAAAGGAAGGAAATGTGCAAAACATTATGTAACATCACATAATTTACAATATTTTAAATATATATCCATAATAATGTATAATTTTTTCGTAAATATCCTTGCTTCGTCGGTCGTATTCAATCGTCGATTTTACAGATTTATGTTTTTTTTGCATGTAAAATTACATAATTGCATGTAAAATTACATTATTTTTAACAGTGTATAGGGAAAACTATAAATCCAGGGATGGTTATAGGTTTCTTTTTAACCGACAAAGCCATTTTGCTTTATCGTCGAACGAAACGAGGATTATATTTTTCGCGAGAGAAAATGGGAGCATATACTTGTTTTATAATAGTGTATAAGTAAGCATGATTTAAGTATGTATAAAAACGCTTTATAATCACTTCAATGGCGCCAGTCTGATTTAACAGAATGTGCATGAACAGCTATAAATGTCACATAATGTTATTTTCTGCATCAGCATATCGTAAGGTCGTAAAATATAAATTATATGTATCCATACTAATATTATAAATGCGAAAGTGTGTCTGTCTGTCTGTCTGTTACCTCTTCACGCTTAAACCGCTGAGCCGATTTGGATGAAATTTGGTATGGAGATAGTTTGAGTCCCGGGGAAGGACATAGGCTACTTTTTATCCCGGAAAAATACCCTTATCCGCGATAAACGAATTTATGGCGGACGAAGTCGCGGGAAGAAGCTAGTGTTATTATAAAGTTATAAAAATAAAATGTTTGTATGTGTCGTTGCGGCTTCATCACGCTAAGTCCGTAAGTTTGGTAAACACCAAAGATAGTTAAATCCGTTTAACCGATTTCCGTTACATCTAGAGATACCCAGTTACACGTGTGGGTAGCTGGGTATCTCTAGATGGTTATAGGATACTTTTTACCCGACTATGCTAAAGAAAAAAGAGGGGTTATGACTTTCTCTTCTCCGCGAACGAAGTTGCGGGTGCCTCCTAGTATGATGTATTACTGCAATCATCAACACGTGGTCAGAAATGGTGACTTGTCTATGCTATTATAAAGTTGTAAAAATTAAATATCTGTACATTGAAGATATTTAAAAAAAACTTTTGTAAGGGACTATTTGGAGGTAACTGAAGAGAAAAATATTTTTTTCTTCTGTTTCCGCGATTATTACTCATTGAAATAAAACAATTTAACGGATTATATCGCGTATATTATCTCATTTTAGTTCCCGACGTTTCGGAAGCTTTCCAGCTTTCCATGGTCACGGGAGGACTGAGAAAATATGTATTTTCCTTTGTCAAAGTTACAATTTGTGCAAACTACCCATTTTTTGAAAAAACACAAATAAAGGTGTACATACATGCCAGATGGGCCTAAGCTGTAAAGACAGTTACACATGTGCCAGAAGGGCTTAATTATTTTATTCTAATAATTTACCAAGCATCCCTGTCAACTTGCTACAGTGGGTAAATCTTTGTTTCAGAGAGCCAGGGGTATCTGCGACAATCAACATCTGACTGCTGAGTTACAGAATGTCAAACGTGCGCTTCGAGGCAACGAGCTCCAGATACCACGTTCCAAGCAGAATCCCAGTATGAAGAAACCAAAAGTCGAGCGTAAACCTGCCGTATTACCATATGTGAAAGGGGTCATAGACAAGATCGGAAACATCTTGAAGCGTGCTTCTATAAAAACATATTTCAAGCCGTTGAAAAAGGTGTCTCAATACCTTAGACCCGTGAAGAGTAGCACCCCTTGCAGAGTGCAGGCATTTATAAGCTGGACTGCGAGTGTGGTCTTTCATACATTGGTCAAACGAAACGCAGTGTATCAACCCGGGTGAAGGAGCACATAGCAGATGTCAAGCACCGTCGGTGTAATAGGTCTGCAGTCTGTGAACATGTCATTGACAAACCAAACCACTCAATTAAGTTTGATAAACCTTCTATCCTTGCCAAAGAAAAAAGATATTTTCCCAGGATGCTACGCGAGGCTTTTGAGATTAAAAAGCATCCTAATTTCAATAGAGAAGATGGATTGTCACTACCACCAGCTTGGGATCCTGTAATACATCTCATCAAGGAACAAGCGAGACACAGGACTGCAAAACCTTAATTTCCGAACGGTGTTTTAAAGTAGTTTAAAAGTAGTTTAATAGTCTCTGTTTTTTAAATATTATAATTAGTAATGAGGTAGCCTGGGAGTTTTTCTTTGCAGCGTTTCCTTTCTCCTCAGTACGCCTCATTTGTGAAATACTGCTTGTTAAATTATTAGAATAAAATAATTAAGCCCTTCTGGCACATGTGTAACTGTCTTTACAGCTTAGGCCTATCTGGCATGTATGTACACCTTTATTTGTGTTTTTTCAAAAAATGGGTAGTTTGCACAAATTGTAACTTTGACAGAGGAAAATACATCTTTTCTCAGTCCTCCCGTGACCATGGAAAGCTGGAAAGCTTCCGAAACGTCGGGAACTGAAATGAGATAATATACGCGATATAATCCGTTAAATTGTTTTATTTCAATGAGAAAAATATTAATTTGGATTTTTTGTATGTTTGTATAAATTTTTTGTGTGTTTCGTATATTATATGTCATTTCCGTTACTCAAAGGTTGTCTGGAAGAGATCGCTCTTTAGCGATAAGACCGCCTATTGTTTACCTATTTTATGTTAAGGCTCTATTGTATTGCTTCTATTGTTGGTGTGCAATAAAGAATTGTTGTTGTCGTTGTTGTTGTAGTTGTTGTTGTTGTTGTTATGTATCGTTGTGGCTTCATCTCATCACGCAAAATCGGCTAAACGGATTTCAACTATTTTCAATACACGGATAGCTGGGTATCTCCAGATAGTTATAGGATACTTTTTACCCGTCTAAGCTTGAAGAAAAAAAGAGAGGTTATGACGGTTTATCCTCCGCGAACGAAGTTGCGGGCACAATCTAGTTTTTAATAAAAATGTCTTCTTTTGAAATATTTGTAGGTACAGTCAACAGAGATAAACACACACTAAAAGCTTCAAAAATATGTACACACTAACTCTACTGTCATAATAATTATAGATATAAGGGTAATTCTTACACAAATCGACCTACTCCCAAACTAAGCACAGCTTGTATAGTCAGCAAAAAATAATCTGTACTTCTGTAGTATCCTATAGCACAGGCTTTAGCCTATTTAGGGAGTAGAGTTCTAGAATTAAGAAAATTTGTAAAAGATGTTTTTGGAATAAAATATATTATTATTATTATTATTATCGATAGAGCCAAATATATCGTCACATATCTTTATGCCTATGGCAATTTGGATGATACAGACTATTTCACGCTGACTGTACTATGGGTAGCAGGCGGTGATATAAATAAAATACATAGTATTTATACTTAAATATACATTATAGATAATAACTACTGTGATATTATATAGATACTGTGTTAGTAAAAGAGACACATATATTAACAGTTCATCGGTGCCTGTTAAGACTGCCGGCGAGAACTCTCTCATATATTTATCTTTTTTTTTGACACGGAGTCGGTTGTGCGTTTCGTGAGCGAGTTGGGCGAGAAAATAGTGGATAGTTGCTCGCTTTCTCGCCGGCGGTGGGACTAGTGCCAAAGGCCGGGATTGTGTGCATACTCAACGTATTGAAGGATTACGTATGGCCCCATAATGACGTCCGTAGGAATTCTGTTAAAATATAAGTATGTAGTATCTAAATAAGGACGACCCGTTTTGCTATATTTCGTAGGCGGCCCTGGTTCGTGTACTGGTAAATGGAAATAAATATAAGCGTGATGAGCACGAATAATTGTTTCTACGTCTTGGAAGTTTTCACTGTATTATAATTTATCTATAAGGTCAACTGTAGCAATTGCGTCGTAGCTATGGAGCAAGTGCGTCTTTCGATGACGTCTTACCTCCCGGCCACGACTCAGCTCAGCGGGAGCAACGTCTGCGAAGCTGAAGGTCCTGGGTTCCCGGTAAGGGCAAATATTTGTGAGATAAGCATAGCAATATTTGTTCCGAGTCTTGGATTTTTTCTATGTATATAAGTAAACATTATTAAATATAATCTTGTCTAGTACCCATAACAAATGCTTTAGAACTTACCAGGTGACTTGTTCGATTTGTGTTAAAATAGTCCTGTAATATTTACTTTTTTGTTCCTCTTGGCGGGGACACTACCGTGCCCCCAGATTTATGTATCTCGTCGTCTAGTAACCATAGTATAATCTTTGCTTAGTCTGGGACTAGATCGATTTGTGTCAGACTGTCTCTGATATTAATTTTAATTGAAAAAGGATACTAAATACAAAACGAATTTGTAAAAAAAGTATGAATCTGTATAATCATTTAAATCGACAGTTTTGTTGATTTAGTTGCACCCGCATCCGCACTGTCCGGAGATAGACACGGAGCCGCAGGCCGGCACGCAGCCACCGAAGTCCACCGAGCCGAGCACTGGCACCGAGCCGACGACGACGGTGTTACCGCTCGCGTCGATGTTGCCCGACACGCCGACTTGCCCGGTGCCCGTGCCGCCGTACGACGCGCAGCTGCCCGAGCTGTAGCTGGGCGCGCTGTAGCTAGGCGCGCTGTAGCTGGGCGCGCTCAGGCTGATGCCGCTCAGAACGGGACGGTTGCAACCACACTGGCTAAGAGCAGTCTACGGTGAAAATAAAAAATATGAATAAACTTAACATACTCGTATAAAGGATGTCTTATTTATATAATGTACCTTTAAAGATTAATAAGGTTGTCACTAAGCTGACGACTTCTGTTAAATATGTTTCGTTACAAAATTGTCAAGTTAGACGCTATTTAAATAGAATGTATCTAAGTGTTTTATAACCTCACAATTTTAACATTCCTTAAAAAATAGTTAAGTCATCATGGTAGCTACACCTTTATGGGGATAAATGCGTTTGATGATATGATAGAGACGCAACATTTCAAATACCTGAGTACCTTAGTTTTTAACCTATTTTAGTAGGTTGAAATGTTCCGATTTAAGGAGATTTTTAAGTAATTATAATAAGGGCTCTGCAATGATAACGCGCGACCAGCGGCGCGGCAAGCTAATTCCCAATACATTTTATTTTACAATTTGCGTGTAATAACCCCAAGAAACTACCTCCTATAATGCCAATTAACTGCTGCGGGGTAAGCGCCTCGACCGCGCAATAAAAAGAGAATTCGCACGCCGCGCCACTTATCACCCGTTGTTGTGGCCGAGCCTTAATAAAGGCCAACAATAAACGCAAACAACCAGGGATCGGAAAACGTTTCTTTTGGCATACCGGTTTCGGTCATTGGTCCGCGAACGAAGGGGTTTCGTTTCCGTTTGCGGTTACCGGTTAAATAACTGTTCAATTGAGATACCAGTTAGTGCCAAATTCGTTCGTTATTTTTTTTTGGGAAACGTAATTAACCGGTCAAAATTTTAAACTTAAACGGTTAATTTCTCACAATGATGACAAGATAGGACAAGCATTGCTATCTCTTTATACCATTACTAGAGCAAGCCACACCGTCAGCAGTATTATTTACATTACCTACTTTACTGGATTTTGTTTTGACCTTACTGCTTGCTGAATGAATCGCTTTTTGGCGTGTTGCCTTGGGTTGGCTTGGCGTGTCTTGTTTGTGTTTTGTGCCTATTTTACAATATGAAGTCGGAAGTATATAAAGACCTTCCGGACATTCATGCATTTTTTAGTGAAAAGGAGTACGTATGTAACGATTACTTGGGTTCTGATGATGGACCCTGGAGGTACCTATTGGATCACAGTGAAATAGGTGACGTTTTCTAAAATTTTAGGGGTGCCGATTCCGAAAATGGCATCCATTTTAGAATTCAAGATGGCGGAAATCACTTTCAGGGAAAAATTCATCTGAACTAAACTAAAAGATTGAACTAAATAATTATACGGTATTGGGTACCATTCCAATACCGTATCATACTACTAACTGGTAAATGAATACCGGTTCCGATCCCTGTTAACAACATTACGTTTTTCATTTGTCAAACTGGTATCTAACGTTCAATTTAGTCGACTACAGAAAGATAATCCAGTTTTTCACACTATTTCATGTTAAGAGTCCCTATAATGGATCTCTTTCCTACATCTCTTTGTAATCGACCACTACAAAATATCAGTAGCTGGTACGTTTAACTATATATTGTTTCTAATTTTAGATTACATAGTTACAATACATAATTGATGCAATATTTCAGTGGACACGCAATTGACAACATTTAAAAATTTTCAGTAATTTAAATCGACAGTTATTGTGTTAATTTATAATAAAGGAACCGTAAATCCACCCAAGTATAGTCCAGAATCACCTAACTACGCTTCAAATGAAATCGAATTTTAATCACCTAGTTAATGTTATATTATTATGAATGGAATCATAGGAAAAATCATTCGATTATAATTCTATCGTATTCATCATCAAAATTTATAGGAATGATTATATATACATGTTATTTTCTTTCCGGATCATAGTTGGAGTGCGTAGTCTAGGCACTCCAGTTGGGTGGTTTTACGGAACCGAAAATTATGCTCTTTATTATTTATTGCAACTAGTTTTGAAGATATTCGGGAAATGTGTAAGTGACATCACTTATTGGATGACACAGTTACAGCGCACAAAAAGAACAACAGTACAGTCTATACTAAATACGCATTAGTAATATTTAGTGCTTTTGTATGTTTTTCTACGCTGTGGCTGTGGCTGACACCTACGCTTTTTTAGAATGCGGAACTATTCAATTTGATACATTTCTATAAAATCGGGATATTTTCATAAATTTTAAATTATATTTATTCCTTTCCTCTCTTCGATTTCACCGAAAATAATCTGGTTACAAAAATAAACCAGTGTCAATTATTCTGATCAGTATTGTGATGTAATGGTATCCACTCTTATTTACAGTTATAATGTTATACAACAATTATAATATGCATATAAACTAAAACTAAACCTTATACTAAATCATCTAAGTCGGTGCCTCTGGGCATAATAACAAAAAAAAAAGTAACCGGCGACCTTAAGGCTAGCTCGTTCCTCGCCCAAAGAATTGAGATATCCATCGTATTGTGATTATTATTTTTGGCTCAAAATTCAAGTGAAAATTTTAGTGTTGTATCGAACTCGAGATCTAAATTTATTCTCATTCTTAGTGATGGAGGATATGTTTTCGCATCCCTACTATATGTTTTTAAACGTGACATCAATTACGCCTAAAAATATAATAACATTATCAATTTATATCCAACGTTTTAGGATAAGCACGAATGAAATGAATACATACCTGGATGAAACAAGCCATAACGCACAAGGCAAGAACTGCAAAACGAGACATCTTCAGTTAAATAGATATTGATATTCCTTGAAAGAATCAATATTAATGGTTGGACTGTATTCTAATTCCACTTTTATATTACTATTGTGTTGAAAGTGTGGAAATAGGTCAGCGATAACGCCAAAATATCTTCGTTTCCCTACTAATTTTTTAATTGGTTCTTCATGTCAAAACGCTCTTACTTCACTTTTCGTGATAAAAATGCAATTATAACATACTTAATTGTTTTTGCGTAATGGAGCAAGAGTAGTATATAACCTGAAAGTATTGACCTATTAATTCATTCTCAGTTTGTTTACAGGCGTGAACAGAAACATTAAAAAAATGACTTTCAAGGCTATTATCCTGTGCGCTTCAGCCCTCTTCATCCAGGTATTTAACATTACTTGTCAAAACTTATTTATAAGTTTTAGTTTTTAGGGTTCCGTAGCCAAACGGAGTAGTATAGGTATCTTGTGTAAGCCGCTTCTTAGTTTGATGGTTAGAAACAAAATGAATAAATAAATCTAGGGACACTTGGATAGAGTGCCCTTTATCCATGTAACCGAAACTGAAAAAAATAAATCAGCATTATCAAGTGTGGCACATATTTAGATAGATATTTAAAATTTTAGTTTTAGTGGATATTTTCGGAAATAAGCGCTCCCAAAGTTTTGTATCTTGTACCCCTTCTATTTTCTGAACCGTATGTCCAAAAATGAAAAAAAAATTAAAGATAAAACTTAATAAATACTTTGAACAAACATGGTTTTGCACATGATCGAAGATACTGTTTTTGAGTTATTGCCGGAAAAACGGCGCTTCTCAACAAAATGATTTAAGTGCTGCGGAGATACACTCTTTTGCTAGTGCACTTTTTCATATCGTATTTTTTTCATCCGTAGTGCATTTTTTTGTATAAACTTCTGCTGAACCCTACTCTGAGCATGGTCCGACCTGCTCTTTTCCGGTTTTTTTATACTTAATTTGAAATTGAAGGTCACTAGACCTAAAGTCATCCTAACCCAATAAGTAGCTCAAACTCAGAATCGGGCATGTGGTCATTTAGACTATGGCTCTTTGAGCTGTAGACTTCGCGAGTCTTTCATAACCCATATCTCCTCTCCGCCATGAAGAAACACCGGCCACGCAACGAGGTAACCGTACAAAATATATGCTACAAATCGCCGAATCTATGAAAATCCACTGTTAGTAGAGCCCTACTCCTCAGCAAAATGGACGCGGTGCTCGGTCAGGGTGAGTAACTGAAAACCGCAGGAATAAATCTCAAGGAGGACTGCTTCTCGCACGGCCAGTTTTAGTCGCTTGCTCGAGAATATGCTCTCCACGCAAACCTATGTCCTTACCCGGGACTCAAACTATCCATACCAAATTTCATTCAAATCGGTTCAGCGGTTTAAGCCTGAAGAGGTAACAGACCGACAAATAGGCAAACAGTCACACTTTCGCATTTATAATATTAGTATGGATATAGATTTTATCAATGTGTGAGAAACAATAATGGTTTGAATACAAACTCTTGTCAATGCTATTTCGTTTTGTCTCATATTATAAGTAATGTTTAAAATGTTTCAATTTCAGTCCATCGTAGGACAGTGCTACCAGCCTTATTCCTCATCCGGATGCGGGTGCCAGTCCATTTCCATCCCCAGCAGTGGTGGCACCCTCACCGTCAGTGCCATCGGCCCCATCGCGCCCTCCGGCATCGCCGTCGCCACCGACCTGGGGCTGGCTGGGAACCTCGACATCTCCGGCGCTCTGCCGTACCTGAGCGCGGTGGCGTTCGAAGGCCAGTTCGATACCTGCGGGTCTGCGCCGGTGTCATACGGCTGCGGAGACTGCGTCGCCATCACGAGCCAGATTGGCAGCAGTGGTCTTCCCTCCAGCAGTGGATGTGGATGCGGCAGACGCTAAATAGCTATGTAAATAGTCATGCATGATCCGAATAAAGAGACTAAGTATATAACGTTGTTTTAATGGTTAGTGGTATAAACACGACACGTTTGGCTCAGTGGGTTGTACATACGAAGCTGGCAGCTGGCGGTCCCGGGCTCGAATCCCGGCCAGGGCAAGTGTTTATGTGATGAGCACGAATGTTTGTTCCTGGGTCTTGGAGGTTATCTATGTATTTAAGTATTATAATTTATCTATATGTTTTGTATATCGTCGCCTAGTACTCATAGTACAAGCTTTGCTTAGTTTGGGACTGGGTCGATTTGTGTAACATTGTGCCTAATATAAAAAAAATGGAGTGCTTTAAATAATAGCAAACGATAAATATATCCTCAAACAAAAAAATAGTATTTTGTCGACATACTTTTTCAGATCTTGTGCTTTACATACATCAATGTAGTTTACATGAAAACTGTAAGTTTTTAAATAACGAGCACGTGTTGCAATTATAGACTTTATTGCCCTGAAATTGTCAAATAATTTCTCAGTTGCACGCTTCGTTTTGTAATATTTATAGGATTCATACTTAAGTACTAGGTATAAAGTGCCTAGGTAAAAAAAAACTATCTGAACGGCACATTTTCATTAATATAAACGAAACGGGCTATTTCGAGGTCGCTGAATAGTAAAATACTTTAGATCTTTGTTACTTTGTATGTTATATACAAAAAATCCCCCAACTTCGTTTTCGTTTTTCGTTTGGAGGAAGAAAAAGCCATAACCCTTTTTTTGCTTCAGCTTAATCGGGTAAAAAGTATGCTATAACCAGCTATCTGTGTATTGTAATAAAATAAAAGGTGGAAATCTACTTCACTTCTCCATCACAGACATTTTGGCGTGCTGAAGCTACACATTTCATTTTTACAACTGTATAATAGTATAAGTATAGATGTATGCGTCTTCATCACGTCAAACGGCTGCACATATTTTTAACCATTTTTGGTATAAGGATAACTTAACCGGGGAGGTTGTTGCCTAAGGAAATTTTGACACTTGCTATCCGAATCAACTGTCATAGCCCATACAAAATCATGACACTTGATTCTGATTGCGAGTGTCAAACACGTTAGGCAATAGGGGGGCGGGAATGGTTATCCTCTCTTACACTAAAGGGCACCTGACAGGTAAAAAAGGGATATATATATTGGATGAAAAATCTTCTCTTAGGTTGCCTATTTTCTAGAGCGGATCCGAGCCGAGCTGTGTGAAATTAATCAATCACATTCCGTAAATTCTTTGCCTGTGTGGGTTTCAACAGCGACGAATAATTGGTCCTTTTCGCACAGCTGCATCTCCAGTGCATAGGCAAGTGGCAAGATGCCAGTGGCATAACGTCCAAGTCTACATAACCTGTTTCCTCCGACCAAGCATTTTGACTTCGACTTTCAAGCATTTGAACCTTTTATTTACGGATTGCACCATAACTAAATCGAATCTACTCTTTCTTACGCGATAATATGTCTACATGCACAATTGTTTCGAATGGAATAACCGAGGGCATTGGTAATCTGCTGACCAATACAACTCTGTATTTACTTAATCATATTATTCAAACAATAACAAAGATTAAAACAATGTAGGTACGTTTTAAAAGTATGCTTTATTATTGCTAAATATGACCCATTGAGCATAATTCTTTAGCGACCACAACCGCAGCCGCCGAGGGAGGAGAGGCTGCCACTGCTGCTGCCACTGCTGCTGCCACTGCCGCTGCCACTGCCGCCGCCAATGATCTGCGTGATGGCAACACTGTCCCCGCAGCCGTACGACACCGGTACTGAACCGCTGGTCGGGAACTGGCCCTCGAACGCCACCGCGCTCAGGTACGGCAGGGTACCAGAGATATCGAGGTCTCCAGCCAGACCCAGGTCGGTGGCCAGAGCGATGCCAGACGGCGAGATGGGGCCAGCGGCGGTGACCAAAAGAGCTCCGCCGTTGTCGGACACGGTGATGGACCTGCATCCACTGGACGACGATGAAGATGACGCCCGGTTACAATTCTGGCCGGCGATTGACTGAAATCAAATACGTTAGTTACTTAGCAGGGAATTAAACTGACGGAGATCACCTACTGTGAAACAGTGGCGTGGACAGAGTCTTTAACCATGGTAGGCAGGTTTTCTTTGCCTATATAGAGCCATGGTCGATCCGGACTTCAGGGCAGGCAGTTTCTCGGTGCCTATAAGGAGACATGGTCTTTCAAGGTAAACAGTGCCTTTGTGCCTATATGGACCACACGCCACTGCTGTAAAACACCTATCCCTATTTATTTTTAAAGCTTTTAATTAACTGGCCGTGTAAGTATGTAGGTATGTTTTTGTGGGTCAAATATTGCAATTTAAATTTGACCTACTTCCTGGTATACGATTTAACTATAATGTGGCATACTTGTTCGGTGATAAAGCCATATTATGTGACCATCTAGCTGATCTGATGATGGAAGCCAGAAGTTGGTCATAGGAACTCCTTAATAAAATAACGCAAGTCTACGAGTTTGGGTTCTTTAGAATTGTCTCCATGTAGATGGAAAATGAATACAGTCGAAAATAAAAGCTTGGCAAAAAAGTGTATTTTATTAGAGAAAGTTATAGGAAATCACAAATCAGTTACAGTGTGAACGCAATTTCAAAATCAAAAGGCCGGTCAAGGCAAATGTTTGTGATGAGTAGTAAATATGTGTTCTTAAGCTTTAGATGTTTCATATATATATATTCATTAAATATGTCTAGTATAAAACGAGACTCATTGAGCTTAACATAGGTCTAGTTCGATTTATGTGTAAAACTGACCCCGTAAATTGATTAAGCAATTTTATCTGGAACCCTAATACAAGAAAAGTTGAAGAATAATATACTAAGGCAGTGTTATAAATTTTACCTGGACCATGATGGCAAAAGCGCAGAGAACGACGACCTTGAAAGCCATTTTTGGTGTTTCTTACTCGTTAACAAACAACGAATGACTAGTTGGATTCTGCCTTCGGGTTTTATACACCCCTCCGTAGCTATTGCTTAATGATAAGATACTATGCTACTTTTCTATTCAAAATCAAGTGTGTTATCATTACGTACGCAGACGAACGTGAGGCCGATTAAAACATATGCTGTATAATGCAAGTTTCTAGTACTAATTTTTTTTATCGCTGACCTATTTCCACACTTTCCTTGCAAGCACTAATATAAAAGTGGAAATTATATTGAGCCATTCATTCTAATTTTTTTTTCACGGAAAAACATTAGCACGCCAAATTAAAATGTCTCGCTTCGCAGTGTTTGTTCTTTGCGTCCAGGCTTGCCTGATTCAGGTAAAAAGGATTTTGTAAACTTTATTTCTATAATTAAATTAAATTAAATTTTAGTTACGCGATTGACTATATATAAAACAAACGTAATTAGAAAATACAAACCATAACCTAACTAGAAAAAGATTAAAAAACTAAAACTAAACATGAAAAATAAAGATTAAAGATAAAACATCTGCCCCAAATCGCTATTCGTTAGTATCGTGCCCAGAAGGCTGGCAGCATTGCCACGTTGTATGGCAATGCTAATCCGCTGTGCCAGATATGATCCAGCCCTCTGGTCACGTGTCGCATCCACGAGTCTTTTGGAGCATTCCCTGAAAACTCTGTGGGCGCTTTCCCCCCAGGGTCCCAGGGTCTCGACCCCAAATGGCACAAACAGGTAGCCATTATTTATGGCTGCGTATTTGCGCCGCTTGAGGAGCTCGGCTGAATTGGTGGCAGAGCCTGCCTCCACTGCAGTGCCATGAAGATGGGACGGCGCTAGAGTATCGGCACATGTTGCGTCCCAAACTAACGGTCGTCCCATCTTCCACGGCACGAGGGTCATGCCGTCGGGTCCTTTGCCATCATCGCGGGCAAGGTCGGTCGATTCCAGCCGGTGCTCCCGCGCTGGCTAGGGCCCGACGGATGACGTCGTTCAGGCTGGCATTTCTATAATTTACTCTGCTTTTGAACACTCGCTTTAGAATAAGTAAGCGCCACTGTTTCCAATCTCGTACAGAGGTCGTTGTGAAAATTGAGCTATAATGTACTCAAAAATCAAAACATTTAAATATAATCTGTTAAATCATTTCAATGTGCGATACTTGGAAACAATAGTGACAGCTAGCAGTATCTAATCCTTATATTTCAATTTCAATTTTGTAATGAATCAATCAATGTACAGATTGAATTGAATTGGATCTAATGAAGTTTGAAATTACCATAATTATAATTATGACACTAATTACGTAAATTAAATAAATAAATAAAAAAAATAAACTACTTATAGTGAAAGTTTTTGAGAGAGACGTTTTCCATTTTTTTTAATAAGAGATGATTTTTTTTTGTTGTGTCTTATTAAGGGAGACGATTATTATACAAATTTTATATTAACGGCTTGTAATGCAATTTGCACTGCATTAGAAGTTGTTGATATCAAAATTTACACTTTGACTATAATGCTCAGTTTAACACCTAGTTTAAAAAAGTCTACAGCCATCGAGGCGCGATCACTGTACCCTTATCTAAGTAGCATCTTCCCTCTTTTCATTCATTTTCAAATTACTTAGAAAGTATTAGAAAATGTTATTTCAGTTATAAGTAATTTTCTGTTATTTCCATCACAGGTTGCTTTGAGCCAAAACCTTTGTGGCTGCAGTCAAGCTTCTTATGGCTTGCCTGGATCAAGTACGGCCAGCTACAGTGCGCCCAGCTACAGCGCGCCCAGCTACAGCTCGGCCAGCTCCGCGTCGTACGGCGGCACGGGCACGGGGCAAGTCGGCGTCTCGGGCAATATCGATGCGAGCGGCAACACCGTCGTCGTCGGCTCGGTACCGGTGCTCGGCTCGGTGGACTTCGGCGGTACTGTGCCGGCATCTGGCGCCGTCTCCATCTCCGGACAGTGCGGCTGCGGGTGCAGCTAATTTTGCTATTGTTTTCAACGAATATATGACTGCAAAATAAAAACTGGTTGTATTTACTTTTGAAAACTCATCGTAAACCTTTTTTAGTTTGTATTAAAGTTGGTTAATTATTAAATAACATGTTTTGTAGTTGGATATTGGCTCGGCTATAAGTTTAAGTCATATTTTTGAAGCACATAACGAGTTTGAGTCATGTTCATCATTCTGCATAATCACAAATATTATACGCTTTCACGCACTCTTATAATAGTCATAATTTGGCAAAGTTTCTTCACACTCACTTGACTTAATCGAATGTAGGATCGTTAAGCAAGAATATTTTTGTGTGAATTCAGTACTTACTGAAGCACAAGTATTTTAATAGGTAACTTAGGACCACATATAACGTTTGCCTCGGCGCTTGGACTCTTTGGTAGCGACCAAGAATATTATGACCAAAAAGATTCTTTGTTTATTATTCTTTCACTTTGCAGGCGGAAGTAATAATGTATAGGAAGGTGGCAATTGATGTTTATACATTCAGTCACTATGACTAAAGTAACTATGTGTAAATTTTTATGACACTGGAAATTTTTCGGGATAATAAATAAGACTCATGCTCATTTTGCCCTCCAAAAATATGATTTAATTTTAATGCGTCCCAATATGGACCTACAAAAAATAATGTTTATAGAATTTCTTATTAGCGATGCATGATGTTGAGGGCATTTATTTCAAGTTTAAATCCTTTTGACTTATCCATTTCAAAACTATTCTAGTAAAAAAATATTGATTAGATGCTATTAATGTGAATGTACATATAGAAAGCTGAAAACAGGGATAGTCTCCCATACTAATCCTAACTAATACGGGTTTGATGCAGTAATTAAAAGGTAAAATTTAAAAAAGTCGCAATTTTGTGCAACCGAATGCACAATAATTAACAGTAATTCACTGTATAACTTTCTTAAAAAATTATTAGGTTACCTGTCCTAAAAAAATAACAATACATTAGTGCAAATTTAATTCTCTGCCATTTGATTGTTCCCGATTATAAGTCTAATGGAATATCTAATTATATTTATTTATAGTAACAATCGGATTACGCATTGCCTTTGTTTTGGTATTGATTCAATGATTTTGCCCATTGACTTTCCTGTTTGTGCCCCAAAAACAGGATCAATTTAATAACTCATTAATAAAAATATCTCACTCTATAATATAAAAAAGGGGTTTAAATAAAACGAAGTAGATTGTGATGAAGTTTTTATTCATATAATCGTTGAAATAAGTATGTGAACAAATTATTCGAAAATGAATTAGTTGCACCCGCAACCGCACTGTCCGGAGATTGATACGGAGCCGCAGGCCGGCACGCAGCCACCGAAGTCTACCGAGCCGAGCACCGGCACCGAGCCGACGACGCAGGTGTTGCCGCTCGCGTCGATGTTGCCCGACACGCCGACTTGCCCGGTACCCGTGCCGCCGTATCCGCAGCTGGCCGAGCTGTAGCTGGGCGCGCTGTAGCTGGATACGCTTGTTGCGGGCAGGGAGTAAGAGTATTGATTGCAACCAAAGCCTTGACTCAAAGCCGTCTAAGGAAAAAATAGAAAATATAAAGCATAAAAGGACATGTTTTGTAACCCTACATACGCCAAAGTAACGATCAAATCAATAAAAATAATATAAAAGTAGATTTTTTCAATGGCAATCAAATATTTTTCATGGATAAAATTAAAATAAATACTACGGGACGATTTTACACAACTAGTCCCATGGTAAGCTCAATAAAGCTTGTGTTATGGGTACTAGACGACGATATATTTAATAGATATACTACTTATATACATAGAACACATCCAAGACTCAGGAACAAATATTTATGCTCATCACACAAATATTTTTCCTTTCCGGGATTTGAACCCAGGACCTCAGCTTCGCAGGCAACGTTACTCCCACTGAGCTAAACCGGTCGTCGAGACGGGAATCCGGATCGTTGGAGGACAGAAATCCAAGATAAGAGAAAAACTAAATCAGTGAAAAATCAAAACTACATTTATAATAACTAATTAGTTTACCTGTACAAGACACGCCATGATGGTCAGGACAAGGACAGCGAAGCGAGACATTTTAATGTACTAATATTGCTTGAAAAAAGAAATTAGAATGGTGTAACATAATTTTGAGTCCACATTTATAGTGACATTATATTGAAAGTGTGGAAATAGGTCAGCGATAACGCTCAAATATCTTCGCCTTCTTACTAAACATTTAATAGTTTTTTTGGGTGTCAAAACACCCTTACTTCACTATTTTTGATAAACATTTGAATTATAACATATTTAATTGTTTCTGTCGTTATGATGTAAGACTTAAAAGAGTAGTATATAACCCAAAAGTATTGAACTAATAAATCATTATTGGTTCGTTACAGACGTATAAGTAACATTGATATAAAATGTATTTCAAGGCTATTATCCTCTGTGCTTCGGCTCTCTTCGTCCAGGTATTTACATATCACTAGTCTCTGCTTTGCTACTTTATCTATTATACTCGTATCAGCCATAGGACGTCCGCCTGGTCACAGGCCTCGTCAATTGACTTCCACATGGGACGGATAGAGGTGACCCCCATCAAACGAGTCCCCGCAACCCTAAACTGGTCGTCCGACCACTCTGCGCTTGCCAGTACGCGGTCTCCACTTTTTTTTTTTTTTTTTAATTATCTTTTGCCCCAACGGCCATCGGTTCTTCGAACTATGTGCCCTGCACATTGCCTTTATCCATTACCCACTTTATCTATACGGATACTTTTATCGTTCTTGTCGTCTATCTTGAACGAGCGACATGAATCGGTGTTGATTATATCAATGTTTTCATATTTTATATATATAAAACCTTGACCCTAACAAAATTGTCGTGATGGTCGACCCTTCAAAGTAAAAACGGACCTGGTACTTTAATTTTTTTTCATCACACTTGCTCGTAAATGGTCCAATTACATGCTAGAAAAAAACCAGGGCTATAATGTTTTTTTAAATCTAAATTACGGCCCTAGGGCCGTAAAGATTTTTATTTCCTCGCAAATGTGATGAAAAACGTCGTACGTGACTCGGGCCATAAAAGAGAAATTACAAACTCGTATCACTAAAGCCCTCAGCCTTCGACTTCGGGCTTCAATGACACTCGTTCGTGATTTCTCTTTTACGGCCCTTGATACGTAATGTACGTTGTATATTAAACGTTCATCTGTGGTTGGATTTTCAACCGACTGAAAAAAAGAGGTGGTTCTCAATTCGGTTCGTGTTCGCGATACAACTTACTAAAATTGTAAATTTTCAACATTTTACACATTTTTTTGATGGCACCGACGTCGACATAAGATCAATCATAATATAAACTGTAATACTGTGTAGATTGAGTAGAAAAACGGTTACTTGTTAGTCAACTGAAGGAGGAATGCAGTCTTTTTAGTGTAAAATTCTTGGAGTCAGTTTTATTTTTTGTTAAAATGTGTACAAATACGCTTTTATAAATCACCGCTTTCCTCATCCGCCACTTTATTTACCAACATATTTTCTAATTGTTTTCCTTCTACTTTAGTGGTTAGTAATAATAATAAAGGTAGATAATAATTAGTATAAAAAAATAATTATATATATATTTCATTTCATGCATAGTTTTTTTTTGTTCAACATAAAAGATTATTTAGAAAGTTAAGTTAGTGATAATTATTATATATTTATCACTAACTTATTAAAATAATTAGACCGGACAAATGTTTATATAAGATACTAGCTTCGTCCGCCTTAAATTCGTTTATCGTGGATAAAGGTATTTTCTGGGATAAAACGTAGCCTATGTCCTTCCCCGGGACTCAAACTATCTCCATACCAAATTTCATCCAAATCGGTTCAGCGATTTAAGCGTGAAGAGGTAACAGACAGACACACTTTCGCATTTATAATATTAGTATAGAAATGAAATTTATATTTTAAGTAGCACGTCAACAATTCCGAACGTGACATAGTTTGTAAAGCAACTATGTAGCACAAAATTGCAACGGTAAACCTATTAAATATTCACTGCAAATAAACTCACTAAATTAATAATTTTTTTATTAATATATCAAGGTCAGTTGGGTTAAGGGGTAAACCAGTAAAAGTCACATATAGATACATTTCGTCACTACTTAAAAAAAAACTCGTACCTCATTTTTGCTCCAACGAAAAACATAGTAACTCTATAGGTTATTACAAAAAATATTCGAAGTAGTTGGAAGTAGTGACGATTTTATATAAAATGTGTTTCGCCTTTAGTGTCGTATCTAATACGATACCTTAAAGCGAACGATGTCCGTTTTAAAATCGAAAGTAGCGACATTCATATTCTACACTTCTTTACGATAGAGATGTATCTTGACGCAACTTAAAAGTAAAACTACTCACACGCTATGTTCTGAATTTATTACTTAATTAGAAGGCGCCCGCAACTTCGTTCGCGGAGGAGAAAAAGTCATAACCCTTCGTACCATATTATTGTATTGTCATCAGAACTACATGCAGCTGCCAATTTTCATGACGCTACGTTCCTTGTAAGATGTTTAAATTAGTTACCTTAGATTACATTACATAGATCACCACACAGGTCGACCTAATAAAAGCGTGTTAAAAATTTGTAAATCGTGACAAATGAGAAGAATAATAAAGCTTTTTTAAATCGCATCTCTTTCAGTCCATTGTTGGGCAGTGCTGCCAGCCGTCATCTTCGTCCTCATCCGGCTGCGGATGCCAGTCTATCTCCATCCCCAGCAGCGGCGGCGCTCTCACCGTCAGCTCCGTCAGCCCCATCGCGCCGTCCGGCATCGCCGTCGCCACCGACCTGGGGCTGGCTGGGGACCTCGACATCTCCGGCGCGCTGCCGTACCTGAGCGCGGTGGCGTTCGAGGGCCAGTTCCCGACCTGCGGCTCGGCGCCGGTGTGCTACAGCTGCGGAGACTGCGTCGCCATCACGCAGCAGACTGGTGGCAGCGGCAGCCTCGCCTCCCTCGCTGGTTGCGGATGCGGACGCTAAAAAAAACCTTGTCCATTCGTCGTACTCGGATGAATAAATCATACTCAAAAACCCACCTATCATGTTTTAATATTATTTTGTAAATACGTAGCAAGGACCATTAAAACAGGAAGACTAGCAATCTCCATACAAAAAGCCGTTCCTTGATATGTACAATTGTACAACTCCATCTATGTATAAGAATTATAATTTACAAGTACAGTTACCATTTACTTATTACTAATATTTTCTTCTGTTTCCGTGACGTGATTATTATTCATTGAAATAAAACAATTGAACGGATTATATCAACCCGTGACCATGGAAAGCTGAAAAGCTTCCGAAACGCCGGGAACTCAAATGAGATAATAAACACGATATAATCCGTTAAATTATTTTATTTAAATTATTTATTACCAGTTCTCTCTGAACTAATTGTTAGTGTGTTACGTTTATATTTAATTTTTGTCGTAATATTAATACAACGCGCCTATTTTTACTTTGAAAACGCGCGACAGATCGCGCACCATTCTGGCACGCCATCTTCAGGACGAGGTAAAAAGGACGAACATTGGGCTGATGGGGGCATGCTGGTCTTGACTGTGAAAACTTGCACTTTTGCTCAAGCCTATGAAGGTATAATTGGAAAATAAAAGTGTTTACTCAACTCAGTGGGTTTTATTTAATAAGCGAAGACTCTTTACTCTTAATAGTGTTTCAACAAGTGTACACTGTCCTATGTTTCTTCTTCAGTTATAACATCGTTAGATGTTTAGTTTTAAAGCACCATCTAGTTTTTGCCTGAATATCTCTTTGCGATAGGGGCAAATAAAAAGTGTGGCATTGAAAGTCCTCTTGTTTTAATGGTCCTTGATACGTAGACATTGCAGCAGTTGCATAGATCACCTTCATCATATTAGCCAGTGGTGTGCATAGGGCTCTTAACCTAGGTAGGTTTTTCTGTGCCTGTATGGAGCCATGGCCGTTTAGGGCTTCAGGGTAGGCAGTTCCTCTGTGTGTGCTGCATAGAGCCGTGGTCGTTCAGGGCTACAGGGTACGCAGTTTGTCTGTGCCTGTATGCAGCCGTGGTCGTTCAGGGCTTCAGGGAAGGCAGTTCCTCTGTACCTATATGGAGCCATGGTCGTTCAGGGCTTCAGGATAGGCAGTTCTTCTGTGTCTGCTGCAAAGAGCCGTGGTCGTTCAGGGCTACAGGGTACGCAGTTTGTCTGTGCCTGTATGGAGCCATAGTCGTTCAGGGCTTCAGGGTAGGCAGTTGTCTGTGTCTATATGGAGCTATAGTCAATCAGGGCTTCAGGGTAGGCAGTTTATCTGTATCTGTATGAAGCCATAGTCGCTCACAGTAGGCAGCCATGGTAGCTCTTGTGGCTTAATGATAAGTCGTTTAAAGTAGGCAGAGCTCTTGTGGCTAATTGATAAGGACGGCACACGGCTAATATTAGTCCAAGGACGACCACTGCTGGACAAAGGCTTTCCCAAGGATTTCCATAACAACCGGTCGTGCACCGCCCTCATCCAACGGTTTCCCGCGATCTTCACCAGATCATGGATCCACCTTGTTGGGGACCTTCTCACGCTGCGTCGTCCAGTACACGGTTACAATAAAGACGTAGAAGAAATCAAGACTCAGCGTGCGCCCCGGCAAGCCACAAGGCACTAGTTCAAATCCAATCCGAGTCTTGAATTATTTTCATTATTTAGATGTTTGTATTTATACGAATATAGTTTCTTAGTGATGAAATTCCCTGTAAAAATCACGAAGATGAAGACTTTCGTAAATAGTCAAAAAATATACTAATCAACCTAATAAATCAACCTAAATAACAAAAAGTAATGAACATCAAAAACATGAATGGCTAAATCACGTGTAGTTTTTGCTACGTAGGTAAATGTAGGTCCTTACAAAAGATTTAGAAAATGTGCTAAGACTTCTGACTGCGATTGACAACTGATAGTCACTAAGTATTTTTTCATTTTGAGCGCTTTGGTAGTTTTCTATTCCAAATTTTAATGACTGCTCATACAAATAAAGTCTGTCTACGCTAAGTCTGCATAGAATGACCTAGCACCCCGTGTAAATATTCGGGGTTGCCAGGTGTAATATGCTAATGAAACAAATTACAGATTATTCGGGGTTGCCAGGTTATTCTATGCAGACTTAGCGTACACAGACTCTAGTAATAACACTCCGGACCTCATTTCGTCAGTTCTGAGTTTCCTTGATCCTAAACTTTGTGAGAATAAGATCCAGTCTTGTGCAATGGCGTTGCTCCTATATTTGGCTAAATTGAATTTAATGATGTACATTTGTCTTAATACAATCTGTGTTATTGCATCACATGTCGTCAATTTAATATTTAATAATATTTTATGTAAATGTTAGTTTATGAGCCACTGGTGCCAGAAATAAATCGAAATCTATCCAATAGGAATAGGGTATAGGGTAAATTACTATCGAAGACTAAAACAAAGATATTTAAAAAAAAACCTTTAATTTTTCGAATAATAATCATTAGGCGTGTTTTTTAGCCTCGACATGCGCAACCGCTGTTGGAGGGGAGACCGCTGCTCCCGATCTGGCTCGTGATGGCGACGCAGTCTCCGCAGCCGTATGTCACCGGCGCCGAGCCGCAGGTATCGAACTGGCCTTCGAACGCCACCGCGCTCAGGTATGGCAGAGCGCCGGAGATGTCGAGGTTGCCAGCCAGCCCCAGGTCGGTGGCGACGGCGATGCCGGAGGGCGCGATGGGGCCGATGGCACTGACGGTGAGGGCGCCACCACTGCTGGGGATCGAGATGGACTGGCACCCGCAGGGCTGGTAGCACTGTCCGACGATGGACTGAAAATTGATTTCACGTTTAATATTAATATTATTTCAAGTTACTTTTATTATATTATCCAATAAGTTTAAGTTGAGACCATATGTTATCTATCATCATCATCATCAACATGTTAGCCGTAGGACGTCCACTGCTGGACACAGGCCTCCTCAATATATTTCCACATGGGCCGTATAGTGGCGACCCGCATCCAGCGAGCCCCCGCAACCCTATTCAGGTTGTCGGACCACCTTGCGGGTGGCCTTCCCACGCTGCGCTTGCCGGTACGTGGTCTCCACTCTAGAACCTTTCTGCCCCAGCGGCCGTCGGTTCTTCGAACTATGTGCCCTGCCCATTGCCACTTCAGTTTGCTTACCCTCTATGCTATGTCGGTGGCTTTGGTTCGTCTACGGATCTCCTCATTCCTGATTCTATCTCGTAGAGAAATACCGAGCATAGCCCTTTCCATAGCTCGCTGAGTAACTCGGAGCCTCCTTAAGAGGCCCATGGTCAGAGACCACGTCATGTTATCTATACCTCCTTGTTATTCTATTGTAATTTTAAAATTCTGTTTGTATGAGGTGTCAAATAAATATAAAAAAAATCACAAAGCGAATCACAAGGCGACGATATAACTACTTATATAGTAAAACTAGAAGGCGCCCGCAACTTCGTTCGCGGAGGAGAATAAGTCATAACTCCTCTTTTTTTCGTCAGCTTAGTTGGGTAAAAAGTATCCTATAACCATCTGGAGATACCCAGCTACCCGTGTACCAAAAATGTTTGATATCTGTTCACCCGATTTTGCGTGATGAAGCCACAACGACACATTCAAACATACAAAGAATCCAAATAAATATTTTTTGGTTTAGTGACCTCCAAATAGTCCGCTACAATCATTTTTTTGAAAATATTCTCAATGTACAGACATTATTTTTACAACTTTATAATAGTAAAGATATATAATATTAAAATAAATAAAACACATCCCAAACGCAAGAACAAACATTCGTAATTTCGTATACATCACACAAACACTGGCCGTGGCCGGGATTCCAACTTGAGACCTCTAGCTACGTAGGCCGTTGTGCAATCAACTTAGTTAAAGCATTTGTAGGTTATTGTCGTATCAAAATAGTTTATTAAGAATAAATATATTCAAAGTTTCGGTTCTTACATCAGAATTCGAAAAATTGTTCCAAATCTCTAAAACAAATATCGTTTCGATCAAGCCCAAGTTTCAGACTTTAATATCACATTTTGCAAACGTTACAGTGTTTCACGTCCACCTTATGCAACATAAAACCTTCTTTTAGTTCTTATAGAAACTTATATTTATAAATAAGGATATGTAAAATATATAAATTTATCTTTTTCCCATTATTTTTTTTCATTTAACAAAGCCGCTCGCCTCTTCATTGTTTAGCAGCACTTAAACTATTAAAGGTCTGTCTTGGTCCAAGTAAACAAATTAAATAATTATAATGTACTGACGTTACTTGTTATATAGTGACGGGTTCTTCTGAACTTCCTGAGTCGCGAAGCAATAGACGGGGTTAGCAACATAATGTCAATAATACTATGAAATATTTTTGCGTTTATGTTGCGCCATGACTTCCGATTTTTCATACAAAGTCTCTCCACACACCATACAAAAATTACGTAATACCTCGATATAATCCACAAGAAGACCCAACACCTGACACAAAAAGAAAACTAATTCTGTAAGATTATTTTTCAAAATGAAACGAGTATTCCTAAAATGTATCTCATACACCCAAGTAATATGAGCGTTAATTATATTTTTGTGTAACCACAAACAAACAAATATTGATTTTAATAGATGTATGTAATAAATACCTGGACGAAGAGGGCCGAAGCACAGAGGATAATAGCTTTGAAAACCATTGTATATCAACGTTTCTTTACAGACTAGTTTACAGACGTGTACTGTAAACAAACTATATAAGAATGATTGAATAAGTCAAAGTTTTCAGATTATATACTACTCAATTACCCTTTGCTTAATCACGAGAGAAGCAATTGAGTATGTTATAATTTGGAGTTTTATCAAAAAATGTGGAGTAAGAGTGTTTTGACACCAAAAACTATTAAATACTTACTAAGGCAGCGGAGATATCTAAGCGTTATCATTGACCTATTTCCACACTTTCAACACAAAGTAAAGTATAAAATATGGACTCGAAGAATTGTCAAATCATTCTAATTTCTTTATTTAAGGAAAATTAGTGTTAACACTAAAATGTCTCGCTTCGTTATCCTTATTCTGAGCATCATGGCGTGTCTTGTCCAGGTAAAACATTCGTTGTTTTAAGTTAATTGTCGTAACATTTATTTTAAGTTAATAGTGCGAAGATGGCCGTTGGGGCAAAAAGGTTCTCGAATGGAGACCGCGTACTGGTAAGCGCAATGTGGCCACTGTGTCCAGTAGTTGACGTCCTATGGCTGAAATGAAGATGCTGATGATGAGTCGTAATATACAGTTATTTTCTTGGCGTAAATCCGTGAACCAGATATTTGTGTTATTTTGTAATTACAAGTCGTCAGCGAGCATTGCCTACGCTACTTAATTCTGAGGATTGCAGAAATTCAAGAAAAACGCACGATTTTCAATGAAAAACAATACGTTTGGCACCCTGTACCTTCATTGGCGGAAGTCACAACCCTCGTTTTGCTTCAGATTGTTCGGGTAAAAAGTTGCCTGTGACCATCCTCGGATGTTTAGCTGTCATTGTATCAAAAATGGTTGAGATTCGTCCAGTCGTTTACACGATAAGTTCAACCAGGACGCTATTATCAATTTTCATTATTTTTATGACCACGTGGATTTATGATTTATCTTGTAATTATTAAGGCAACGGATTTTAAAATAGTATATATATTATCTTGTGTATCTATTGCGCATCAATATCGGCCGTAAATTGGCCTTGGATAGGTCCATAAAAGTCCTTTTTTAATTTAATTTTCTTATTTCTCAATCCGTAGACTGCTTTGAGCAAGGGCTGTGGTTGCAATCAATACTTTTACTCCCTGCCCGCACCGAGCATATCCAGCTACAGCGCGCCAAGCGCAATTTAGGAAGTGCGTCGGATTCCACTCGTTCCTCATGTCTAAGTTCCTCGGAATGGACCGAAACATGTCGAACAATACTCTGTTTTTACGATATAAGTAACCGCTAATGTAATCTAAATATGTCTACGTCTCACGGTAGTTTTCTAATGTTTTTTATTACTTCCTACAGACTGCTCTTAGCCAGTGTGGTTGCAACCGCCCCGTTCTAAGCGGCATCAGCCTGAGCGCGCCCAGCTACAGCGCGCCTAGCTACAGCTCGGCCAGCTGCGGATACGGTGGCACGGGCACCGGGCAAGTCGGCGTGTCGGGCAACATCGACGCGAGCGGCAACACTTGCGTCGTCGGCTCGGTGCCGGTGCTCGGCTCGGTAGACTTCGGTGGCTGCGTGCCGGCCTGCGGCTCCATCTCCATCTCCGGACAGTGCGGTTGCGGTTGCAACTAATTCGTTTTCTTGAACACACTTATTTGAAAGATTATAAGAATGATAAGTTAATAATTTCGTTTTATCTTAAAACCCTTAGCTATAAGTACAGATGAAAGTTTAATTATTTAAACTTTATTGCACATTCAAAATATGTACAGATGGCGGAGTTAATGCCTGAAGGCAGTCAAACGTTGCACAGCAGTCAAACGTTGGGATAAACAGAAACATTTATATGGTGTAGGACCACAAATATAATTAAAATATATACGCACATAAACTTACACAAATATACAATACATTATACTCACATAAATATTACTTCATGTACGTAGTGCAAAACGTCATACCGATAGCTAATCTTTATTTATTCATCAGTTTTGCAATTTTAACATCCAAAATAACTAAACAAGTTTCTCGTTCACTTTTTCACACCCTTGACGGAGCTTGTCTAAGAGGAATAGAGTTCCTTACGTGTTTATTTTAAGGGTCAAGATTAAGTAAGTAACTTCACTGATATTAATACAATAACGACTTACAATTTCATGATCTGAATTGTCATAGCTCAACTAAGTATTTATTATTTATTAATAATATTAATTGCCAATAGTTTATTTATTCGGTACAATTACATTTTTGTAAAGGTAACCAAACTAATTTGCTTTGTAATTTAAATTATAAACAACGAATAATAGTAGAATAAATTATGATTAGCCGTAATATATTTAAGTAAAACTAAAATTGTCTTCAACTTTAAGGTTATCAAAAAGTTTTAATCTATGTTATCACCGAAAAAAAATCTTGAAAACTATAAAATCCTTTACTGTAAGTATGTAGGTATACAAATGAGCTCTTGATACAGCAATAAGTGTACTATCATTGATATTTGAAACGAAAGGTTACTAATCTCTTTCTACTGGCGAACCCGTATACATTTGGTATTAACATTGATACAGAAATGTACCCAATAGTTTCAATGCTTACGAACCAGAAATTGTATCCACAACTGTGACTTTAATTATGAGTAGCATATAGACCGGAGAAACTGAATTAAGTCATAGGAAAATATCCAACTTCATGAAATATCTAAAACAAAGAACTATTGAACTTTGCTCCAAATCCAGCAAAGTCGCTTAAAAGTAAAAATACACATTTTTATTTTGCAATCATATATTTGTTGAAACTAGAAACCGATGAAAAAAATTAAACGCAGCCGCAACCGCACTGTCCGGAGATGGAGACGGAGCCGGAGGCTGGAACGCAGCCACCGAAGTCCACCGAGCCGAGCACCGGCACCGAGCCGACGACGACGGTGTTGCCGCTCGCGTCGATGTTGCCCGACACGCCGACCTGCCCCGTTCCCGTGCCACCGTATGACGCGTAGCTGGCCGAGCTATAGCTGGGCGCGCTCAAACCGACGCTGGGCAAGCTCAAGCTGGCGCTGTTTATGCCAATGCCGATGCTGGGTGCCGACGAGCAGCCGTAAGAGATTTGGCTACAGCCGCACTGACTCAGAGCAGTCTAAAAAAGATAAAAAAATATATAAAAGAGACTTATTTATCACATTGAAGGTACCCTAAAATTTGTAAATACACTAGATATCTATCGTCCGCCTTAAGTGTATTTATCGTGGATAAGAGTATTTTTCCGGGATAAAATGTACCCTATGTCCTTTCCTGGGACTCAAACTATCTCCATACCAAATTTCATCCAAATCGGTTCAGCATATTTATAATTTTAGTAATAGTATGGATTACTTGTAACTGCAATAACATTTTGTGACACACTTTTAAACACACCGCTATCAAGATGCGATATATAGTTGGATAAAGTAAAAACCCTAATATAACAATAATTCTGATTTCGTTTAGGGCACTGTTTATCTCGCCTCGATGGCCGTAGATTAAATATTTATTTTTAACTAGGTGTTGTTTAAAACATCGCCACCCTGAATAAGGTGTTGTTCAAAGAAAAGTCATCTTTACTCCTTACTAATTATAAATGTGAAAGTGTGTTTTATGGTTTCTATATCCTACATGCGATACCAGCGGCCCAATGATAGTTGCATTTGTCACGCGATAAACAAGTAACATAGCTGCCGTCTCCTTCTGACAAGTATGTGAGTGCGAGAGTGACAGGCGCGTTATCATATCATTTATCTCGTGATAAACGCGACCATCATTGGCCCGCAGTAAACGGTGACGTTGACGTGAGTTTTTAGGGTTCCGTATCCAAAATGCCAAAAACGGAACCAGACCGAGAGTAACATAGGCTACTTTTCATCCCGGGACAAATTCACGATTCCCGTGGATAAACAAAATAGTATGTCACGCGGGTAAAACCGTAGCAAAATGTAGTCATTAAATAAATAATTGAAATAAATAAAAAAATCCTTTTCCCAACTACTTTTACTAGAGGCTGTGAAATTAGGCACTGTTAAAAGATTTCACAGAATATATTTCAACACTATTTTATATACATGTAAAATCATCCTGACAACATCTTCTGTGCAAAATTTGAACTACGATTGATACGACAAAAAAGAAGAATTGTCCACTTCCTACCTCGGTAGGAATATAGCCGAGATGGGAATGCGGACGAAATTAAGATGTAGACGTTAAGAGGTAGAGTTAGAAAGGTGGACAAAGCGGGAATAAATGTCGTAAAAAGCGGAAACGCCAGTTGAATCCATTGGCGGTTACTACGTTTCCGTTTTCTTGCCATCGATATATTGACTACGATTGTAAACTAGATGTAGGTATGCTAAAGAATTAACTTTTTACCTGAATCAGGCAAGCCTGGACACACAGAACGAGGATTGCGAAGCGAGACATTTTAATGTACTATTCTTTGCTAAAAGAAAACTAGAATGATTGACCCAATAATATTTCCACTTTTATATTAGCGCGGGCAAGTAATGTGTGGAAATAGGTCAGCGATAAAAAAAAATACAACTATAACCTTGCAAAATGCTTTTTTTTATCAGCATCACGTTCGCCTGTATACGTCACGATTTACAATTGTTTTTTAATATAAACACAGTATAGTCTCTTATCGTGATGCAAGAGCTACAGAGGAGTGTATAAAACCTGATGGCTGGAACTTTTTAATCATTCGTTCTTTGCTAACAAAACGAGTAAAAAACTAAAAATGGTGTCCAATGTTTTAGTTCTCTGCGCTTTCGCCTTTTTGGTCCAGGTAATCAATACTTATATTCCATACTAATTCCATATGAATATTATAAATGGGAAAGTAACACTGGGTGTCTGTCTGTTACCACATGTTATACTTAAACCGCTGAACTTTAACTGTCATAATTTGAGACTATAGGGAGGACATTGGATAGTTTTATCCTGAAAATCCTTTCTGGGGGAATCCATCATTTCCAAAGTAATGTTTATAAAACTGATTGAACATAATTATACAAATACATAAAATAAGAAACTGACTGACTGACATATCAATGTACAGCCGAAACCACTGGTTCTAGAGATTCCAAATTTGGCATGTAGGTTCCTTATAAGGTCAAGAGGTGGTCACTTTATTTGTATAAAGGTTTTTCTAAATTCACCCCGTAACTGGGTGAAATTGGGGTCTAAAGTTTCTATGGGGAAACAAAATTAGTTAGTCTATTTTATTCAAAATTCTAACGATAAATGAGTACCAGTGTTTCAGGATTGTTTGAGAATTCAACCCCTAAAAGGGGGAAATGTGGTGGCAAAGTTTGAAAATTAGTATGGGTATTGTTTCTAAGGTTTATCGGGTCGCTGAGGGGCTACTCTGAAATTCGATATTGGAAGTTCGTATTCCGCCATCTCTCTTACTTAAATATAGTTTAACATGAGAGCGAGAGAGACGGCATGTTACGAATTTCGAGATTCGGAGTCCACTATGATTATAAAAACAACAGCAATTTTAAAATTCAAGGTGGCGGACATGAAATACAAACAAAAGGGGCAAATTGAAAACCTCTTTGTTTGTAGACGGTTAAAAATTACGCATAGTACGCGGGTGAAGCCGCGGGCAAAAGCTAGTACTTTTATATACAACACAAGCTACTCAGTTCATAGTACCGCAGGTAAATGATAGTATTTTATAAAACGGCCTATGCAAAATTACTTTTCAATACTTAGTTCAACTTTTGAGTCCCAATGTAAATAGGTAATGATAATGTTTAATTGTGACTTACATACAAAAATATGGCACAGTGAAAAATCATAAATCAAAATTACTCTAATCCTTAGACTGGTACTATTGCGTAATTTAATTATCCATCGACTTTCTAGTATTAATTGTCAGTAAATGGAAACACCATCATACACCGTGTTTAGTTTTTCCCAAATAGGTCGACCATTTCGATTTTAGACTTAACATGTCCATGGTAAGCTACTAATGTTACTACTATTTATTTCAGTCCATCGCTGGCCAGTGCTACAACCGACCCTCGTCCTCATGCTCATCTTCCTCCTTGTCTAGCGGCGGTTCCCAGTCAATCTCCGTATCCAACAACGGTGGGGCTCTCGTTGTCTCCGCCGTCAGCCCCGTCGCGCCCTCGGGCATCGCCCTCGCCACCGACCTTGGTCTTGCTGGAGACCTTGACATCTCTGGTACCCTGCCTTACCTTAGCGCGGTGGCATTTGAGGGCCAGTTCCCGACCAGCGGCTCGGCGCCAGTGTCGTACGGCTGCGGGGACCGCGTCGCCATCACCCAACAGATCGGTGGCAGCGGCAGTGGCAGTAGCAGTGGCAGTGGCAGCAGCAGTGGCAGTGGTAGCTGTGGCATCAGCAGCTACGGCTCCCTTGGTGGTTGCGGGTGCGGACGCTAAAATATTCTCAATCATTCAATCCTCGACCAAATAAAGCATATATGAAATGAATAATATTGTTTCAATAATAATATGCACATCAATGTTGCAAACGTAGGTAATATAATAAAAACCGGACAAGTGCGATTCAGACTCGCGCACTGAGGGTTCCGTACAAAATATACGCTACAAGTGGCCTGCCTATGAAAATCCAGTGTTAGCAGAGCCCTACTCCTAAGCAAATGTGCGCGGTTCTCGATCATTTTATATTGGCTACTGATATAGACAGACATACATACAATTATACTGTTTTTAGTATTTGTTGTTATAGTGGCAACATAAATACATCATCTGTGGAAATTTCAACTGTCTAACTTTCACGGTTCATCAGATACAGCCTGATGACGGACAGACGGACAGTGAAGTCGTAATAATAGGGTCCCGTTTTACCCTTTGGGTACGGAACCCTAAAAACGATGAGTAATACAATTATATTCAGCAAAATCGAACTAATTACCTAACACTCGCGTGAGCAAAACGTTGAAGAACGCTTATTTAACCTAGATTAATTAATTGGTACAAATCTGATTGATTCTTTTGAATTTCGACTGTTTCTGAAATAATAGACCTGGGGCCCATGTTACAAAAGCTTGTAACTCGTATACAAGTAGAAGTCACTTTTTTTCATAATTTTGGAAAAAGATTTCCGCTTGTATTACAAGTAACAAGCTATTGTGATAGTTTGTAACCAATCATTCTTAAGATAAGTATATCCGTTAAAAAAAATACCTGATACGTTCTAAAACAAATTTCTTTAAAACGTCAGAAACCAATGTCACGGAAACTCTTAGAAGTTTTTCAAAATAAGAACTTAAGATCTTAACATTATTGTCTGGTTGTCTGGAATCAATGATTTACTCAAGTTAGATTTTCTCAAGGCAAGTGATATAGATACAAATCAAAGCGCAAAGAAAAATACGATTGCTCTCGCACTTGGTCACACCAGGAATCGAACCTTGTACCTTTGGATTACGCGTCTAACGGTTTACCTCTCCACTAGCGAGTACTGTACAGTGTACAGAGCAATCGTATTTTTTTTGAGCTTTGATTTGTATGTATATCACAATAAGCTTTTATTTAGTTTCACCTGTCCCGGGTCTGTAATCAAATCATGCAAGTTACACTTGGACCCACATCCCGGTTTTTGCTTGAGCTAAACTTAGACATACGTAGGTCACTCGATAAATTTTGAGATAAAAAAAAAGTATTGAAGACATTAGTATTATTTATTTTTCATTTTTTTTAATAGTCTCCATTACTCTCTGTTCCATTCGCCTGAACCAACTTTGGAAGCACTTTTGCCAGTCTTCATCAGATAAGTCCGAAATTGCTTCTTCATATGCAGCCACGGTTTCTACAGCACTCGAAAAAAACTTCCCTTTTATTTTTCAAAAAGAAATCGCAGGGAGCTAAGTCAGGACTGTAGGATGGATGTGGTAAGGTTTCTATCCCAGCTTTCTCAATAAACGCCTTTGTTCTGAGGGACGTATGTGAAGAGGCGTTATCGTGATGCAGCAAGATTCCTCGAAGTCCAGTATTTGGTCTCCTCTCTCGCCCTGCTTTGAAAACTTGCGGCAATGCTACTGTAGTATACCAATCAGAGTTTACTGACCTATAATTTTCCAGCATTGATGTTGATAAATGTCCGCCCCGTGAAAAGAAACTAGCTACCATTTTTTTGCCGATGTTACGAGGTCTTTGTAGTTTTGTTGGTAACTTTCCCTCTGAGAAGACCCATACTGACGATTGCCGCTTGTTTTCCGGGTCATATTAGTAAATCCATGTTTCGTCACCTGTAATTATTTTCGATACACGCCGCGATGTCCCGTTGTCGAATCGTAGACGCATCTCACGAAACCAATCTACACGAGCCTGTTTCTCAGTATCGGAGAGCGAACGTGGTATCCAACGACAACAGAGCTTCCTTACTCCAAGATGTTGATGTAGAATGATGCTAACGCTCCCCGAACTGACGCCTAAGATATTTTCTATGTCTTTGTATATTATTTGTGGATCTTCTCGCACCAACATTTCAGTAGTCCGCACGTTTTCTGCAGTTACTGCTGTTTGCGGGCGACCACTTCAGTGGTCATCTTCGAGGCTGGTTTTACCCCTTTTAAATTCGTTGAACCATCTAAAAACTGTGGCCCGTGAAGAAGCAGAATCTCCTAATGCTGGCTGCAATCGTTGCAAACACAATTGTTCAGATAAACCAAATTTAAAATCATAAAATATCATAGCACGCAAATGTTCGCGGTTAAGCTCCATCGTTACAAAGAAAAAACGCGGGAACCGTTTTAGAAAAATGACTGTAACATATTCATTTTTTAAATTGGAGCGAATCGGCAACATGTGTTCTATTTTTCAATATATATGTGTCTTTTAAAAACATATAATTCAGGTGCGTTCCATTTTCGAATTTCGAGCATCTCAAAACTTATCGAGTGACCTACGTATTCTTAGACTTGGACTTATGTAAGTTTGATGACAATGCAATATTATGATACAACTCGTGTCGAGCTAATCTGATAAAGGAGAACGATGGTGATCGTAGGAATTTTGTAATTTAAAAACGGAATCCTTCCGACTTGGAGAGCAACTTGGTATCGTCTCGGTGAGCAGTTGATGGATTTTGAAAACAAACATGTCTGTCTAGTAAGGCTCTTAAAGCTAAGCTTAAATGTTCATAGTTTTTATATATTCTTGCTGTGTGTGCGCGTCGTTATGCGCGTTGTCACTTAACTGTTTCATGTAGGTACAATATCTATTCGTGAGTTCCTGTAATTGGCTCTATACTTCTATTTAAGCTTCTATTTGTACTGTATTAGCTGTTGGTTTTCCTACAATAAATAGATACCTATCTTTGCCCTTGACTGTACATAATTAATACTCATTCCAATCTATTTAGACACCTAGTATTTAACAGCAGATAGAAATACTTAATTCTGAAAATTCGAAATCCACATTCGTAGGTATTTCGATTTTTTTATGTTTAGTAGGAATGACATTGTATTGAACCTGGTAGAAATACCAGGTAGGCATAAATACTGGTGAATTTTTGTAGTTTCCGTCTTGTCCGTCCGTATGTCACAGGCTTTTTAGTCAAAAACAACAGGATATATATTGAAATAAAACAATTTAACGGATTATATCGCGTATATTATCTCATTTTAGTTCCCGACGTTAAATTGTTTTATTTCAATGAGTAATAATCGCGGAAACAGAAGAAAATATTAGGATATATATTGATGAAATTTAGAATACATAACAAAACCAAATATTTCTAGGGGGGCCCTCCATAGTCCATACATGTAACCGAAACTGAGAAAACTCTCGGCTGGTTTTTTAATATGATTCTTACCCTAATTTGGAATTTATAATTTTATATTCTTGACCTTGTTGAATGTTTTCTTAGTTTAAAACTAGCTTTGTTAATTGAAATTAAACTATGCAAATATTCATAATTATTTTAATTACTCAAATAATCATTGCAGAATGAGTTGTAAAATTAGGTGCACCCGCAACCGCACTGTCCGGAGATGGAGACGGAGCCGCAGGCGGGCACGCAGCCACCGAAGTCCACCGAGCCGAGCACCGGCACCGAGCCGACGACGACGGTGTTGCCGCTCGCGTCGATGTTGCCCGACACGCCGACTTGGCCCGTGCCCGTGCCGCCATACGACCCGCTGTACGAGCTGGCCGAACTGTAGCTGGGCGCGCTGTAGCTAGGCGCGCTGTAGCTTGGCGCGCTCAGGCTGATCCCGCTCAGAACGGGGCGGTTGCAACCACACTGGCTAAGAGCAGTCTGTAAGAAAAAATAAAAAGAATTTAAAACTACCGTGAGAGTTAAACATACTTAGATTACATTGACAATTACTCGCATCGTAAAAGTAGCGTACGGTCGACTTGTTTAAGTCCATTCCGAAAACCTTAGTTATAAACGCGACTGGGACCCGACGCCCTTCTTGCACACCAGTGCTAACTAATTAACGTCTGGAACATGAACCGAAACATTTTGATCAGTAGGACTGATATAACGAGTAACCACTTATGTAATTTAAATAATAAAAACGCTGAACTTGATAACTACCTAAATAAAAGTAATTTATTAGTAACGCAAAAATAAATAAATTACCAAGGAACAATCTTACACAAATCGACCCAGTCTCAAACTAAGCAAAGCTTGTAGTATTTTATTGTATTGTATTGTATTGTAAACGCTTTATCGATATAAACGTAAAAGTCCTGACTGACTGACTGACTGACTGACTCACTTAAATCAACGCCCAGCCCAAACCGCTGGACCTAGAGAGCTGAATTTTGCACAAAAGGTAGTTTTTATAACGATAGTATCCACTAAGAAGGGGTTTTTCAAAATTCAGCCCCTAAGCGGGTGAAATGGGGGTCCAAAGATTGTATGGGGGCACAATATTAGTTACACTATTTTATTCGAAACTTAACAGGAGCATTCCTAACAATAAATGAGTAAGCACGTGTTTCAAGTTTTTTGAGAATTCAACCCCTAAAAGGGGGAAATGTGGATACAAAGTCTGAAAATTAACATGGGTATTGTTTCTATGGTTTATCGGGTCGCTGATTACGAAAACAACAACAATTTTAAAATCCAACGTGGCGTCACGTGAAATACAATCTACCCTGTCGGCGTGCGATGGGGTTGAAAAGTCAAAATATCAACATGGGTGTCGTTTTTATGGTTTTTTGGCATCTTAATTGCAAAAATGGCATCAATTTTTGAAATCCAACTTAGCGGACGTGAAAAAACATCTCCCTGTTGGTGTGCGATGGGGTTGAAATGTCAAAATATCAAAATGGGTATCGTTTTTATGGTTTTTTGGGACGGTCACTACGAAAATGTCATCGATTTTGAAATCTGCCGGGGTGTGACGGGTTGAAATGTCTAAATATTAATATGATGTCTGTATGGTTTATTGGGACGTTAATTACGAAAATGGCATCGATTTTGAAATCCAACATAGCGGACGTGAAATATCATCTCCCTGTTGGTGTGCGATGGGGTTGAAATGTCAAATGTTTGTTTTTATGGTTTTTGGGGACGTCAAATTACGAAAATCGCATGGCATCGATTTTGAAATCTGCCGGGTGTGACGGGGTTGAAATGTCTAAATATCAATTTGGATGTCGTTTTTATGGTTTTTTGGAACGTTAATTACGAAAATGGCATCAATTTTAATTGATGATGATTTTTACGACCACTAAATCAAATTTACTGTTGGTGTGCGATGGGGTTGAATTCTCAAAATATCAATATGGGTGTCGTTTTTATGGTTTTTAGGGACGTTAATTACAAAAATGGTATCGATTTTGAAGAAATCTGCCGGGGTGTGACGGGGTTGAAATGCCTAAATATAAATATGGATGTCGTTTTTATGGTTTTTTGGGACGTTAATTACGAAAATGGTATTGATTTTGAAATCAAACGTAGCGGATGCGAAATATCATCTCCTTGTTGGAGTGCGATGGAGTTGAAATGTGAAAATATCAATATGGTTGTCGTTTTTACGGATTTTTGGGACGTTAATCACGAAAATGGCATCGATTTTGAAATTTTATATTGTGGCAATGAAAATTCTTGAAAGCATTTGTGCCAAATTGCAATTCAATCGGTCCGGTAGTTTCGATCGAAAATCGCTTGTAACAGACGGACCACCCAAACTTTGTCACGGCACTAGGTTGCAAGTCAAAGCTTTGCACCGGAACGTAGTAGAGGCACTATTTTTACCGGATCTTGAATTGTACTCATTTTTTGCGCAGGAAAAGTCCCGCTTTTCAGGGTTCCGTAGCCAAAATGGCAAAAGCAGAACCCTTATAGATTCTTCATGTCCGTCCGTCCGTATGTCAAAGGCATTTTACTCAAAACCTACAAGATGTATATTGATGAAATTTGGAGAATAGGTGTTATGTATAAGCCGTTGCTTAGTTTGATAGTTAAATAACAAATAAAAAATATCTAGCGGGGCACTCCATACATGTAACTGAAAGTGTTTTTATTTTATTTTATCAATGTGCGGCACATATTTCGATATTTATTTTAAAAACACAATATAATAAAATACCATAACAATTTATTGCATACCTCACAAAACAGAGTACAAAAACAATACATTCAAACAGAGGTAAACAACAGGTGGTCTTATCGTTAAGCGGCGATCTCTTCCAGACAACCTTTGGGTATCATCTCCGTGTTGGTGTGCGAAGGGGTTGAAATGTCAAAATATAAATAAGGCTGTCGTTTTTATGGTTCCTTGGGACGGTAATTACGAAAATGGCATTGATTTTGAAATCCAACGTAGCAGTCGTGAAATATCATCTCCCCGTAGGTGTGCAATGGGGATAAAATGTGAAAATATCAATATAAGTGTCGTTTTCATGGTTTTTTGGGACGTTAATTACAATACATTCAATGAGAGGTAAATAACAGTCTTATCGCTAAACAGCGATCTCTTCCAGAGAACCTTTGGGTAGTGAAAACACTGAGGTTTCTAAGAAAAAAAATTGAGTTAGGGAATATTTTGTGTCCTTCCCCCCTCCCTCTATTTTCTAAACCGTAAGACGTAAAAAAAATACAAACGTAAAATTTAACAAATACTTTCTACGAGAATTGTGTGCAATAAGATCGGATACACGGTTTTTGAGATATTGCCGAAATACTGCGCTTCTTAACAAAAGCACGCAAGCCGCATGAAGATACGCTCTTTTACTGGGCTGTAGTGCTTATTATTGTAGTAACGGCTGCGGAACCGTACACTAAGCATGGTCCGACATGCTCTTAGCTGATTTATAAAATCAAAGTGACCCGGAATTTAACACGAGCGTAGCTGCGGGCAAAAAATTTAATTCAAGAGCAGACGTAAGTACGTAAGTCATTGCCGGCGTAACAATTCAACAATTATTGCAAGTATTTCTTTTTCAAAAAAAGAGAACTGCCTTTACCAAAATGTCGTATACCGAGACCTCCAGAAGGTAACAAATACTTTTTCGAAAACCGAATCAAAATCGGTTCAGCCAAACGCGAGACAATACATACATTCCTACATAAGGGTCAAACTGAAAACCTCTTTTTCTTTAGACGGTTAAAAATTACGTGTAGTACGCGGGCGAAGCCGCGGGCAAAAGCTAGTTGTATATAAAAACAATAAAATGAAGAAAGTATAACACTTGTAGTATGGGTACTAGGCGACGATATACATAATATATAGTTAAATTATAATACTCAAATGCATAGAAAACATCCAAGACACAGGAACAAAAATTAGTGCTCATCACACAAACACTTGCCCTGATCTGGATTAGAACCCGGGACCGCCAGCTTCGTAGGCCATTGTTCAACCCACTGAGCCAAACGTGTCGGCAAAAATGGAACTAGGCATTGGGTCCGTTGGGTAGACGAGATTTGGAATGGAAATAGCTCTCTGGCAAGCTAGTATAGGACCAAAAGCCAACAACCATCAATTACTCACTGAGACGAAGCTGAATAACCCTAATTTGGTAAAATTGCGTTATTTTATTACCGTTTTCCTGTGACCACCACCCGGTTCCATCATCAGATCAGCTCGGTGGTATCATAATGTAGCATTGTTACCGAATTTACACAAGTTTATCAAATCAAATGTTAGCTCACTCGAAAACCGGGAAGCAGGTCAAAGTAAAGTTGTAAGATTTGCTTACATAGTTAATGACCTATTTACTGCCGTAGTTACATTGGATCTAATAAAAGCGTTTTAAAAATATAGATGAAAAATTGTTTTTACCTGGATCAGGCAGACACCCAAAATAAGGAAAACGAAGCGAGACATTTTCAAGTGCTAATGTTCTTCTGTTAAAGAAAATTAGAATGATTCAACTAATTTAGTTGACACTTTTATATTAGCCGTGACAAGAATGTGTGGAAATGGGTCACTGATAACAATAAATGTACTCCCAGAATCTTGCAAAATTTTAATTTATGTCACGTGTGTCCGAATGCGTAATAATCCATTTACTTAATTGATTTAACTTATTCAAACAGCGGTTAAAAGGGTTCTTATCATGAAGCAAGAGCTATTGAAGGGTGTATAAAACCTGATGTTAATAGTCATGTTATTCATTCGTTGTTTGACAAACGAGTTAGTAAAAATGGCATTCAAGACTGTTGTTATTTGCGCTTTCGCCTTCATGGTCCAGGTACCTATTTTGTAATACCCAATTAAGCACTTAATACAGGAAAATGCATTATCTATTACAACTGAACTCAGCTAAATAATCATAAGTAGTACCTAGTAATCTCATTAATTTAGACGAGCAATTTACGTACGAGTATTTAAATATGTCGCACCTTTAAATTATAATAATCTAATCCAACATTTTAGAATATTATAAAATTGTAAGAATAAAATGTCTGTACATTGAAAATATTTTCAAAAAATTGAGTTAAGCGGCCTATTTGCATTTGCAGGTAAAAATTCGCACGCGGACGACCTATTAAACCATATGGAGATGCCCGTGTACCAAAAATAGTTGAAATTCGTTTAGCCGTTGTGGCGTGATAAAGCCACAACGACACATACAAACATATAAAATTCCAAAAAAAAAATTCTATTCAGTGAACTGAAAGTAGTTCGTATCAATAATTATTTTGGAAATTTCTTTAATGTACAGACTTAATTTTGACAAAGATGATTTAATTTTGACAAAGCGTGATAATTGGATCATGGCCCCTTCTAAAATGTAGGTATATATATAAATATTTAAAAAATCGAAGTCCGGATTTCGAATAATCATCCCAGAATTAAATTTCTCTACAGACGTGTAGAGAAATAATAAAGCTTTCAAAAAATATTCATTTAGTATTCGATTTTAATGTAGTGACACGAAAATGTGTTATTTTTTTTAGAATGGTTCTTCGTCGAGGACGTTCTAACGTAACTTTTAATTTCAGTCCATCGCTGGCCAGTGTTGCTACCAGCCCGCGTCCTGTGGATGCCAGTCCATCTCCATCCCAAGCAATGGCGGTGCTCTTTCCATCACCGCCATCGGCCCCATCGCGCCCTCCGGCATCGCCGTCGCCACCGATCTGGGGCTGGCTGGGGACCTCGATATCTCCGGCGCGCTGCCGTACCTGAGCGCGGTGGCGTTCGAGGGCCAGTTCCCGACCTGCGGCTCGGCGCCTGTGTGCTACAGCTGCGGAGACTGCGTCGCCATCACGCAGCAGACTGGTGGCAGCGGCAGCCTCGCCTCCCTCGGCGGTTGCGGATGCGGACGCTAACGATTACGTTTTTTAAATCATACAAAATCGAATAAAAATAGAATTATCTTAAAAATATTATGTTGCTTATTACTTCTTGGTCGTCTTTAGCCATCGACGAAAAAATAGGTGTTGTGAGTTTGACATGTGTGTCTGTCTGTGGGATCGTAGCTCTTAGACATATGGACTGATTTGGTTAATTAATTAATTACATAAGTTGGTAGTTTATATTATAAAAAAAAACATAGATACTAAACCTTAGATACTAAAAAATCAAACTAAGTACTATAAAAATAATATCAGGGACCAGGGACAATCACAAACCGACCTAATCTCAAACCAAGCAAAGCTTGTACTATGTGTACGAGGCGACGATATACGTTATATAGTTATAGATAGATGACAATACTTAAATACATAGAAAATATCCAAGACCCAGGAACAAACATTCGTGCTCATCGCATAACCACTTGCCCTGGTCGGGACGTGAACCCGGGACCTCCAGCTTCGTAGGCCATTTTGCAACGAACAGAGCCACTTTAAAAGATACAATGTAATTTATTATTTATTGTACGCGCCATTCCAAATATTGTTTTGTAAGCCAAGCAGTTTTCTGCGGTCCATAGTTACTTCTACCCTGCATGAGAAAAATATTGGATTTCATAAGCTGATTTAAATTAGTTAATAGGTACATTTATTTATTTATTTAATCATATGCCATAAACATTACATTTTAATCAATCGAAGTATACAACAGGTAAGTCACAAATTGATATCCAAGGTTCTTAGCCATTTCGCCGCGTCTGTTGTGAAGGATAGCAGGTCTTCGGGGTTTCCAGGGTAGGCTCTGAGGGGGCATGCCTGTATTATATGATGGATAATAGATACATAAACAGCGATCTCAAACATTTAAACAGATGTAAATATCAGTATATTTATTTTAATGAAGTGTGGTCTGCATGATTCTGTGGGGTTTAGACCACAGACGAATCATAGACATTTTGTCCTTGATTGTTGTCACATAGATTATTTTGTCCTAAACCCTCGTGTTGTTGTATTTTCCCAAGCTATATCAAAGTGTAGATGACAGCAGTGGCGTGCAGTCCATATACTTAGGCATAAAGGTCCATATACTTAGGCATATACCTAACCTAAACGACCATGGCTCTATATATAGATTTTAATTCCTCACCTTTTACCAAAAGCTTTACATACATATAAAAACATACACATATGTATGTGTGTATTTAATTTCAGCAACAAAGGTGAAAAGACCAGTTAAACAGTTAACGAATTATAGAAGGTACAGATAATGTTCCTTGAGGAGGGCTTAATCACAATGAATATGTTTTTACTGCTACGCTATTTCCGTATCTCTTGTGATCAAGAAAAATAAAGTATAAAATAAATACCAACAGAATTTATATTATACTAGCTTCTGCCCGCCACTACATTTGATTTAGTTAAGTTTGCACCTGAATCTTATCGCCCTACTTAGGAAGGAGGAGCAAACTTCTCTCAAACATGTGTTCGAGCCCACGAGCATCGAGTACCTTACTAAACTAACAGGTGGCGCTAAAATTAATACCTTTTTGCCAAATCCATACTCATATTATAAATGCGAAAGTGTGTCTGTTTATCTGTCTGTTACCTCTTCACGCCTAACCCGTTGAACCGATTTTGATGTAATTTGGTATGGAGATAGTTTGAGGCTACTTTTTATCCCGGAAATACGCTTATCCGCGATAAACGAAATTAAGGCGGACGAAGTCGCGGGCAGAAGCTAGTTAATAATATTACTAGCTTCTGCCCGCGACTTCATCCGCCTTAAATTCGTTTATCGCGGAGAAGGGTATTTTTCGCGGGATAAAAAGTAGCCTATGTCCTTCCCCGGGACTCAAACTACCTTCATACCAAATTTCATCCAAATCGGTTCAGCGGTTTAAGCGTGTTTCGCATTTATAATATTAGTACGGATATGGATACTATGGATTTCTATGAAACTTAAATGTTTGTGTTTCTGTGTTTTTAATGTAGGAAAACTAACACCACATTACTATCTATTGTGACATAGATACAAGTTAAAGCGCAAAGAAAAACACGATTGCTCTCGCATGTGGTCACACCAGGACTCGAACCCGGTACCTCAAATCAAACGAAAAGTTATTGTTATAATATATTGGCATGAAACATGGCATTTTTTGTTATTTAGATCAAATAAGCGGGTATCAACATCGTCAAAGCCGTGTACTGCTTGACACGTTGCATTGCTGCGAGCAGGACAGTGTCGGTGTCCACTTATGTCCCATGACTAAGGTCCTCGGAATGGAACGAAAAATATCGAGCAGTACTCAGCTTTCACGACGTGAGTAACCGCTTATGTGATCTAAATATGTCTGAGTCTCGCGGTAGAATTCTTTTTAAAATGGGTATTTTTTAAAATTAATATTAGGTGTATCCATATGAGCAATATCATTCGCATCCGTCAGCTTAGTAATAGGGTACATGAATGCAATTTTTTTGTCGCTTTTCTTAACAAAATGTCAAAATACCGTAAATCGATTTAAAAAATGAAATTAAAATGAATATCGGCAAAGAAATACTCAAGATATAGGCATTTTAAACTACTAATTATACAGCGATTTGACACAGAGGTCCGACATGTACTTTTACGTCATAGTCACTACCGCCATCTAAAAACCAAAAACATAAATTTTGTTGTGCTAGAAAGAGACAGAATGAAATGTTTGCTGGCTTATGTATATCTTAGTTATTTTTATAGTTATTGGGAAAAAAACTTCCTCTACAGTTTACATGAATCAGCTTATAATAAAGCAAAAATCGAAATTCATACATATTCCCTATTGGTGAAGCGATAAAAAACACACCCAACACATCAAGAAAAAAGTTGATATCAATTTTCAAAGAGCTGAATCGGATAGGTAGGTCAAACTTCGAGAAAAATCGCAGGATCCACCTCGGTTAGAATGAGAATACAGTATTTAATTTGTAAAAAGTGGGTATTTATAAATTATCTCAACTAGAGCTGGATTCTCCATTTTCTGTCTACCTATTAAACAAACGCACAATTTAAAAAAAAAATTATACATGATTTTCTTGTTTTCTTGTAATTATATTTAACTAGCTTCTGCCCGCGACTCCGTCCGCCTTAAATTCGTTTATCGCGGATAAGGGTATTTTTCTGGGATAAAAAGTAGCCTATGTCTTTCCCCGGGACTCAAAGTATCTCCATACTAAATTTCATTTAAATCGGTTTAGCGGTTTAAGCGTAAAGAGGTAACAGACAGACAGACATACATACAGACAGACAGCTTTCGCTTCAGCTTTACTATATATATATATATATATATATATAGTATATAGTATGGATATAGCTAGTTAAGTTACACGGAAACAATTGTCACATCAATACATTAATATGACGTAATATTCGTTATTTTATAACAGATCAATACATCAGATTATTTTCAAATCTCTCTTTGAACTGGAACTTTTCGTCGCGGGTTAAAAAAGACGAAGATAATAAATGATAAATCTACATTTATTCAACTCTTTATGGCATAAAATGGCGTAAACTTTAGCGTCCGCATCCGCAACCACCGAGGGAAGAGAGGCTGCCGCTGCCACCAGTCTGCTGCGTGATGGCCACGCAGTCTCCACAGCTGTAGCACACTGGCGCCGAGCCGCAGGTCGGGAACTGGCCCTCGAACGCCACCGCGCTCAGGTACGGCAGCGCGCCGGAGATGTCGAGGTCCCCAGCCAGCCCCAGGTCGGTGGCGACGGCGATGCCGGACGGCGCGATGGGGCCGACGGCGCTGACAGTGAGAGCACCGCCGCTGCTGGGGATGGAGATGGACTGGCATCCACAAGACGCGGGCTGGTAGGAACACTGGCCAGCTATAGACTGAAATTAAATTAAAAATTACGTTACAACTTCCCCGTCGAAGAACAATTAAAAAAAAAACTATTTTCGTGCTATTACAAATAAAATATGAATTAAAATAAAATCGAATACTAAATTGAATATGATTAATTGTTACACAACCCAACTACTTACACGGCTTTCATAAGGAAAATGAAAGAAAGTGTTAACTCCATTAAGATGATAGTAATGTTAACTGATTGTGACCGATTTAGGCAATTATTATAACCATTAGTACTATTATAAGAACCTAGGCAACCTAAACTGGCTAGGTAGGGTTAGTGGCGTGCGGTCTATTTAGGCCCAAAGGCACTGCCTACCCAGAACGACCAGGGCTCCGTATGTACAGAGAAACTGCCTACCCAGAACGACTATTGCTTTATATAGGCACAGAGAAACTGCCTACCGTGAACGACCAGGGCTCCGTTTGTACAGAAAAACTGCCTACCCTGAATGACCATGGCTCCATATAGGCATAGAAAAACTGCCTATCTTGGTACTGGGCCATTGCGTAGGATATTTTTTTTGTATTATATTAGAACATGGAAATGATTTATAGATTTTTATGCAGAAACCATTTGGACATGAGAGTCAAAACTAAATTTCTAGATACCAAATTTCATCCTGATCGTTACACTTAGAGCCACTTTCGAAATACTAATTATGTACATAACAAAAAAACATTATAAAGTTGAAAAATAAATGAAATATCGCTAAATAATAGACACAGACACATAAGTTTTATAAAAATTATATACCATGTACAAGAATTGCTCGTTTAAAGTAAGTCCTACTACTTATGATTATTTAAGAAAGTTCAATAGTAAATAGCTAATGCATTTTCATTGTGTTAAGTGCTTAATTGGGTATTACAAAATAAGTACCTGGATCATGAAGGCGAAAGCGCAAATAAGAACAGCCTTGAATGCCATTTTTACTAACTTCTTTGTCAAACAACGAATGAATAACATGGCTACTACCATCAGGTTTTATACAACCCTCTATAGTTCTTGCTTCATGATAAAAACCCGGTAAATGTTTGAATAAGTTAAAACAATTAAGTAAATGGATTGTTACGCACTCAGACACGTGAAATCAATTAAAATTTAGTATGATTCTGGGAGTACGTTTCGTGTTATCAGTGACCTATTTCCACACGTTCTTGCCACGACTAATATAAAAGGGTAAATTTAATTGGTTCAATCATTCTAATTTTCTTTAACAGAAGAACATTAGCCTTTTAACATGTCTCGCTTCGCCATCCTTATTCTGGGCGTCTGCCTGATCCAGGTAAAAATAAGTTTTTATATTATATTATTATAAATACAAAGATCTAAATAATGAAAAATAATTCAAGACTCCGACAAGAGCATGTGCCCCGGCAAGGCACAAGGCACTGGTTCAAATCCAGTAGGAGTTTTGTAATATTTTCATTATTTAGATTTTTTATTTATATTTGTAAAATGTTTTTATTATGGTTAGATTAAAAAAAATGTGAATAAATAGTAGAAAAACAATCAAAAACAATAAACAAATAAAAAAATTGAAATAACCTATAAACTAAACCGAAAATAAAACTAAACTAAATTATATCTAAAAGGAGCCCGAGCGGCATGGTCCCGAAGATGCTGGCTGCGTTACCACGCTGAACTGCTAGGCTAATTGGTTGGGCAAGGTCAACTGCCAGCTCTTCGGTTCCCCGTTGTCTCTGAGTCTTGAGAGGTCTCCGAAGAGACTCAGAGAACTAGGGCCCCACGGGCCCAGGGTCTCAACGCCAAACGGGACAAATTTGTATTTATAAGAATATAGATTCTTAGTGAAGAAATTCGCTTTAAAAATCACGAAGATCGTAATAATCCAGTATGGATATCCATACTAATATTATAAATGCGAAAGTGTGTCTGTCTGTCTGTCTGTCTGTCTGTTACATCTTCACGCTTAAACCGCTGAACCGATTTGGATGAAATTTGGTATGGAGATAATTTGAGTCCCGGGGAAGGACATAGGCTACTTTTTATCCCGGAAAAATACCCTTATCCGCGATAAACGAATTTAAGGCGGACGAAGTCGCGGGCAGAAGCTTGCATCGTAATAATTCAAGAATATTATGTGTTGAGGTGACTGAATGTGTAACAATATTCCTGTCGGTATGATGTCCTTGTGTCAGGGGTTGCGGTGACCAGATGACAGTCTCTCCAAGGTGTGACTCGGTAAATCCGGGGCATTTAAAAATACACAAAAATATTTTTTTTCCTTAAATCCATCTGCGTCCACTGCTGGATATAAGCCTTTTCAATGGTATTCCTCTAAGTTCAGTAACAAGTTTTTTTTTCACCTTCTGCAAGCCCATTTACATATGTGTCGCTGGCTAGCGTCCTACAATAAAACCAACAAGCAATTTCCATCTCAAATCACTTCACCCCGACCGGCCCACTACCACTTTAAAACTGTTCCGGTTTAAGTATTTACTCATAAATTACTTTCAAATAGGTACTTATCATGTTCAGAGATGTTTTTAAGTAAATTAATGTGTTTTATTATTTAGATAACATTCGCGGTTGCTCACGTCGTGAAGGACGAGTACTGCTCAAAATGTTTCGGCTGTTAGCATTGTTATGCAAAAAGCGCGTCGCCTTCACGTCTCATGACTAAGGTTCTCGGAAAGGACCGAAACATGTCGAACAATACTCTGTTATTACTATATGAGTAACCCGCTAATGTAATCTAAATATATCTACGTCTCACGGTAGTTTTCTAATGTTTTTATTATTTCCTACAGACTGCTCTAAGCCAGTGCGGTTGCAACCGCCCCGTTCTAAGCGGCATCAACCGGAGCGCGCCTAGTTACAGCGCGTCTAGCTACAGCGCGCCCAGCTACAGCGCGCCTAGCTACAGCGCGCCCAGCTACAGCTCGGGCAGCTGCGCGTCGTACGGCGGCACGGGCACCGGGCAAGTCGGCGTGTCGGGCAACATCGACGCGAGCGGTAACACCGTCGTCGTCGGCTCGGTGCCAGTGCTCGGCTCGGTGGACTTCGGTGGCTGCGTGCCGGCCTGCGGCTCCGTGTCTATCTCCGGACAGTGCGGATGTGGAGGCAACTAATTCTACATTTTGTGCTGCAAGAATTATTTGACTGATTACATAATTATGAATTGATATTTGCCTAGTTTAATTTCAATTGACAAACCTAGTTTAAATTTAAGTAAACATTGTACCAGGTCAAGAAGAAAAATGAAAATACATACATATTCTCACACCTGTTTCCCACTGGGTAGGCAGAGATTACCGAATGCCAGACTCTACGGTCCTTACACACTTCTTCTGCGTCATTTACATCCATGCATCTCTTCATACACGCTTGTCGGTGCCGGGTACTTTTCACCTGGCCTTTTTAGGGTTCCGTAGGCAAAATGGCAAAAAGGAACCCTTATAGTTTCGTCATGTCCAGCCGTCCGTCTGTTCGTCTGTATATTACAGGCGTTTTACCCAAAAACTACATAATGTTATAGTAATGAAATTCAGAGTATAGGCGTCTTGTATAAGCCGGTACTTGGTTTGATAGCTAAATAACAAAAATAATATTTCCAGATATTTCTACTTGGAGCACTCCATACATGTAGGTAACCGATACAGAAAAAAAATCATCAAGTATCTATGTGCGGCACATATCTCGACAGTTATTGTAAAAGGATATCTAATAAAAAAATTGATTTAGTAAACATTTTCGGAAATAATCACCCCGAAAGTATCATAAATTGTGTATATAAAGATAATGTAAATAAATAAAACATAAACGATAACGAATAACTATCCAGACCTGAATCTGGACAGTGGCTTCACGCCTACCCCTCCCCGAACACCGGGACGTTCATCGACCCGAGCACCCTAAGGATCCCCTTGGTCTCCGCTTGGGCACCAACGTTTGCGCAGACCACTGCTGCGCCTCTTGTGGAGCCCACGTTGACCGACTGGGACACCACGGCCTCGCCTGCTCTTCGGGCGCCGGCTGCCGCTCTCGCCACGCCGCACTCGACGACATCCTGAGAAGGGCACTTGTCAGCGCCAAGGTCCCGGCAGTCCTAGAAACACAGATCATCCGGGAAGATGGGAAACGCCCTGATGGGATGTCCTTGATCCCGTGGAGAATGGGCCGAGCGCTGGTGTGGCACGCCACTTGTGCCGACACGCTAACGGTGTCCTACCTTTCAGTGACCAGCAAAAGAGCTGGTGCGGCGGCGGACGCCCGTGAAAATTCAAAGGGGGGCAAATATAGTTGTCTCGGTGCCGAGTTTGTGGCGTTTGGCGTCGAGACACTCGGCCCGTGGGGCCAGGGTGCACGCGGGCTGTTCAAGTGCCTCAGCAAGCGCCTGCGGGAGGCGGCGACAGGCGACCCACGAGCCGGCAGCTTTCTCGCGCAAAGATTAGCAATTGCTATTCAGCGCGGGAATGCTGCCCGTGTTTTAGGTACCCTACCTCGGGGTACCGACTTTTCTGTGCTTTTTTAATTTATAGTATAGTTTTAAAGTTAATTTTTTGTATATATTATTTAGCTATTATTTAATTTAATATTTTTACAAATATTTCATTACATTAAAATATGATTATTTTCATTAAAAGAAATTACCTACATTATGTACTTAGCATTTCTAAGCGTTCATTCGTTCGCTTCACGTCTTTCGTAAACCACGCCACAAACGCGGAGCCGGCCAATAAGCGTAATTTGTAATAAAGGACGTCTTTATTGGTCGCGCGCATGAAAGAAAGAAAAAGCTAAAACACTACATACTTGGGGTTTTTTGGCGTAAGCGCCACATGTAAAAGAACAATGAAATTGAAGACATAATGATGTTTTGTTAACATTTTAAGTTAGTGAAGTAAAAGATAAAGGTAAGAATGTCATTTTTACATAATTCAGCCGTTTATTCATCAGTCGTTTGTACAAACTAGACAAAAAACGGAAAATGATGACGCGTTTTCGGATAACTTTTCTATCGAGGAAATTTTTAGCAAACATGTTTCCGCGTTAGGCACTGAGTAGTTTATATATAGTCAAAAAACACAAATGTGAAAACCAGCCTGTTTCATAAACTAGATTTGACAAAAATCTCACTAAAAAATAGCTTGAATTTCCGATGCACCCCCTTAAGACGCAAATGGTACAGTTGACCTTATAGATAAATTATAATATTAAAATACATAAAAACATCCAAGACCCAGGAACAAACATTCGTGCTCATCATAAATCACTTGCCTTGGCCGGGATTTTATGTGTAAAGTGCATAAAAATTTTGTTTGGTAATTATACGGCTGATCTCAAATGATTAAATGCTCTAAATCTGTACCTTTCTTAAAGTAAATATTAAGTTTTAAGAAAAACGCAATCTAACGGCAGGCACGTTCGAAAGATAACAGTTGTAATTGTAATGAACTTGACATAATGAAATACATAACATTATCGACCGACCTTGATGCGACCGCTTCAAAACAATTACATTTTATTGGTTTCGTAACAGATATTGCCTATTTAACTGGAGGAAATTAGGGTTTAAACGGTTAGTATTTTATTTATTAACATGTAAAATTGAAACAGTAGATTGGGTTTATATGAATGAATGAATGAATGAATGAATGAATGAATGTAGATTATTCACTAGAAGATATGGTACATATACAGGTGTTACAATTATTATTATTCGCATTCCCATAATATATTCAGCCACTATATAGTGACATGTGAAAATTACAATGGCAACATAAGACTAGGTACATATTGCCTAAGAAAATATAAATCTAAATACTCGGTCCAACAATAATTAAATGACCCAATTAATGTTAAGACTGACAATGATCAATTAAACATAGTAATAACTTAAATATAATCAAATCAATGACTAATTAATATATTGTGTAAGTACAGTCGGGGTTTTACCATTATATGTCATTATTAATTAATATTATTGTAGATCGGTCACAATTTAAATAAAAAAAAAAAAAGTTAAGAATAGAAATAAATTCATTTAAAACAGAATAATAATAATAACAATAACAGTAACAATGTCCACGATCAAAATTTATGTCCAAAGAATTCATGAATACCATAAAAACAATTTTCACATAATATTTTAAATAATTTCTTCTTAAATTCTTGGTCAGGTATGAAAATCAGTATTTATTTATTACTAGATGGCGCTCGCAACTTCGTTCCCGGAGGAGTAAAAGTCATAACCCCTCTTTTTACTTCACCGTAGTCGGGTGTCCTATAACCATTTGAAAATACCCAGCTACCCGCGTACCGAAAATAGTTGAAATCTGTATACAATTTTTGGCGTGATGATGCCACAAGGACACAGACAAAAAATAAAAATTTAAATTCGTTTTCGAGTCAGTGGTTGGTTTTACAGTCAGGTAAAAATTTAGGTATTTGTAACAGTATCTTGGCTTCGCCGATATCTGAAGAGGCAAAGATGTTGTTAAAATTATATCCAGTTAACAGTAATATAAATTACTACAAGACACCCGTAAAGTAATAATCCCTTTTTTTTTCTTCTGCGTAGTCGAGTAAAAACTATCGTTATTACTATCAGGAGATACCTAGCTACCCGTGTACCAAAAATAGTTGAAATCCGGTTAGCTGGTGTGGCGTGATGAAGCCACAACCACACATACAAAAAAAAAAAAAACATTGAGTAACCTCAAATTAGTCCATTACAATATTTTTTCTGAAAATATCTTCAATGTACACACATTTCATTTTTACAACTTTATAATAGTATAGAAGTTGTAAAATATAGCTCAACGTCATAGTCACTAAGTGACAAAACTCCTTTATAATGAATAAAGAATAGGTATGACCTTATTACCTTCATTTGTTTTCATTATATCGTCACATATTGTTATTTTATCGAGTTGCAAGATACAAATACTTGCTCAATGAGTCATAAAATATATTACCTATATCAGTAACACTAGTTCAAATCCATGATTACACGTGGTAAATGGGTGAATAAAATTTTCATCATTGTAGTAAAAAAACAGGCTATGTGCGAGTCGGAATCGCGCACCGAGGGTTCCGTACAAAATATACGCTACAAACGGCCATTACTCTGAAAATCCAGTGTTAGCAGATGCTCTGCTCCTAACCAAAATGTACGCGGTGTACGATCATTTTATATTGGTTAATGACATAGACAGACAGACCTAAAATTATAATGTTTTTAGTATTTGTTGTTTTAGCGGCAACAGAAAAACATCATCTGGGAAAATTTCAACTGTCCAGCTCTCATGGTTCATGAGATACAGCTTGGTGACAGAGAGACAGACAGACGGACAGCGGAGTCTTAGTAATAGGGTTCCGTTTTACCCTTTGGATACGGAACACTTACAACGCCTTTAAATAGTGGTTTATCTTAGTTTTAATATACATTTTACATCGAAACGTTGAATGTCCGTCTGTTAAACCTAATAAACAGAAAATGTCATAATAGAAGCCCAATAACTTGGCAACTCAAGATATTTTTTGGTAACGCCACGTCAAAAGTGTTGGTCTAAAAGTTATTTACCCAAATATTTCGCTTTTGTATTTGTTGAGAACCAGAAGGTGCAACGTGATTCGCGAAGGAGAAAAAAGTCTTAAGTATAAATAAATATTACGGGATATTTCTTACACAAATTGAACTAGTCCCATGGTAAGCTCATTAAGGTTTGAGTGATATGATATGAGTACTAGACGGTAGGTGCCCCCAACTTCGTACGCGGAGCAGACAAAGTCATAGTCATAACCCTTTTTTTTTCAGTGTAGTCGGTTAAAAAGTATTCTAATTACCATCTGTGAATGACCAGCTACCTGTGTACCAAAAATAGTTAAAATCTGTTTAGCTGAATTAGCGTGATGAAGCCACAACGACACATACAAACAATCCAAAATACAATAGATGTACCTATATTATAACTATTGTATTACTTTAAACGAAGTACTTATCATTGTAATCATAGGTTATATGTAATTGGTTTATGTAGAAACGGTTCAGGCGGTTTGGATGTAATTTGGTCTGTATAGACTAAGTTTTGCGTTCCAAAGTCAATAAATATAGGTCTCATTTAAAAAAAAAACATAAAAGGAACATGCCCACCAACAAAGTTTGGTGGCCCAGGTTCTATAACATGTATAACGAAGTAATATGTTAATAGGTTATTAGTAGATAACTTAGTTAGTTTATATAATTCCACCAATCCTCTCAAAAGTTGTCATGCAATTAATTGAATTATTAAACACACTACTTTTTTATCCATATTTATCATTCATTGAACAATGAAGAAACATGTTCCAGTAGACATTTAGTAATTATTATACTTGCTTCAGACATATGAAATTATACGCGATAAAGTTTTGAGCAACACCAAACAGATATAAATACGGTTTTTAGTTTAATATACCATTCGGTTTTAGTTGTTCAGCTGCGAAATTCAAAATGGTGGGAAAAGGATTTCTCTTTCTGTGCCTCCAGGCCGCTTTGATGCAGGTAATTTAATAGTTTACAGTGAATTTTAATAGAAATTAGAAACATACATAGGTTTTTTGTGGCTGATTTGCGGAAAAAGAACTTTATTGTGTTTAAATAAAACTATTTAAACGGATTATATCGAGTTTACAGCTTGCGTGTTCACGAGGTCAACTGCTGTAACGACAGAAGCTTTAAAGCTTCCGAAACGTTGGGAACTCAATTGAGGTAATATACGCGATATAATTTGTTTAAATTGTTTTATTTAAATCACTGATTATCGCGGAATCAGATGAGAATATTTAGTGTTTCTTTTTCAGAATATAGATTTTTTGAGCTTAACTTACTCATATTCAAATTCAAATGATTTATTTGCTAGGAATACAGTGTTATACATATGGGTCTTACAATATTTTCTGTTTCATGTATTCTGCCTTAACATAAGCGTGGAAATATTTATTTTAAATGTTTTAAAGTTATTTCCCTTAAGAGTTACAATTCCTTCAGGTATATTCGTTTATATATCAGAGAACACGATTGAATTGGAAAAAAATAATCGTAAAACTCCTCTATCAACAAATTTAAAGATATTCACAGCTATATCGAATAACTATTAGTACTGTTATTGTTCAGGAAATATTATTTTCACCGATGAATGTTATTGTTAGGAACTGACTATATTCCTCTTTCAATGGAGTAATAAATCCAAGCATTTTTTATAAAAAATATCTGTACTTCTGTCGGTAGCACACTCCGCCGGGAAACCGCAAAATGCCATACAGAGCGCGCGAAACTAAAGCGGAACTTCCTTGGCTGTGCTAACGGAATTCATGAATGCTAGGTGCGTTTACGAGGGGTGCCCTTCGCGTGGTCTAAAATTTTATGTTCTAAAATTGTTTGGTCGAAAATGTTTGGTATAAAATTTAATGGTATACTTATTATTTAGCATATTTTTTTTTGCATACATATTTTTTGGCTTAAAACATATTTGACCTAACATTGTTTAGTATATTTTTTAATGACTAAAAGTATAATTTTGTTAGCCATCATTATTTTTTAGCCTAAGTTTCTTGAGCCAGAGTAGTAGGTTAGGTTAGGTTAGAACTGTGACCCCTAACAAAAACGAACTGCTACAAGAATAGTAGATTAGGTTAGAACTGTGACCCCTAACAAAACCGAACCGCTACCAGAATAGTAGGTTAGGTTAGAACTGTGACCCTTAACAAAACCGAACTGCTACCAGAATAGTAGGTTAGGTTAGGTTAGAACTGTGGCCCCTAACAAAACCGAACCGCTACTAGAATAGTAGGTTAGGTTAGGTTAGAACTGTGACCCCTAACAAAAACGAACTGCTCCCAGAATAGTACGTTAGGTTAGGTTAGGTTAGGTTAGAACTGTGACCTCTAACAAAAAACGAACTGCTACCAGAATAGTAGGTTAGGTTAGGTTAGAACTGTAACCCCTAACAAAAACGAAGTGCTACCAGAATACTAGGTTAGGTAGGTAGGTAAGTAATAGAAAAAACATGTGTAAGTACCATTATTACGTTTAAATACATTTAAATACACACGACCAAACAATGTTATTCCACACAACTGACAGACTAAACAATTTTCGGCCAAAAAAATATATGCAAAACAACAAAAGCCAAACAATTTTGTCACATTTTTAAAGTACTGTCATCATATTTCAAGTACTGTCGAAATATGTGTGGCACATATTTCGACAGTACTTCAAAAACACATTGAAGTTTCTAAAAAAAAATTATGATTTAGTGAATATTTTTAGCAAAAATTGTGTCTCCCTCCACTCTATTTTCTAAAAACTATGAAAAAATTTACAAATATAAAGCTTAATAAATACTTCCAACGAAAACTGCGCTTCTCAGCAAAAGGATGTAAGTGCCTGGGAGATACGCTCTTTTGTTAGTGTTTTTTTCTGTAGTGCATTTTTTGAAATAAAACAATTTAACGGATTATATCGCGTATATGATATTATCGCGCGGAGGACTCCCGCGACCATGGAAAGCTGGAAAGCTTCCGAAACGTCGGGAACTAAAATGAGATAATATACGCGATATAATCCGTTAAATTGTTTTATTTCAATGAGTAATAATCGCGGAAACAGAAGTGCATTTTTTGTATAAACGGCTGCGGAACCCTTCATGGGTGAGTCCGACTCGCACTTGAGTGTTTTTTTTTAAATCTACACCTTACTTAAAACAATTAATAGGCAATGCACATATCAATAGGTGATAAGCTATTAATTTTATTTTTATTTTTTATTTTATTTATTTGGCACACTAAACAGATAACATTCAAAATAACATATAACAATACATAGAACAGGCTTTGTAGAAAAATGCCATCCAAAACAAGTATGCACAACATGATTAAAACAATACAGTAACATCGTAAAATACCCTAAATTAAAAAATAACTATTATCAACATGGCCAAACTGTTAAATATAACATAATCATTATTTTCTGAGCATCTCTGAACAGAATTAATATGCATTATTGTTACGAGTAATAATTAACAATATTTATAATATTAACAGGTGTTTAACGCGAAAGCACTTCTACAATCTGCCTCCTGATTACCAGAAATCGTGGATTGAAAATGTCAATATTCTTGTCTTTTGCCACTAGGTCATTGTACTGACGGCACATTCTTACAATGGGATTGTAATAGGAAGTATTGTTTTTGTATACCTGCAGAGCGAAAACTTTAGGGGCACGCGATCTGAATCGTGGTGTATTAAAGGTGACATGTGACAGGATATAGGGTGAGTCAATTTTAGAGTGAAGGACCTTGTGTAGAAATAGCATGTCATGCAAAATACGACGCGACTGAAGGGAACAAATGCCAAATGTTCGTAAACGCTGGTCGTAATTTAGTCGGATTTGGTCATGGTTGTATCTATACGACATGATTCTCAGGCACCTTTTCTGAATACGCTCAATATTATTTGAATGAACCGAGTAATGCGGTGACCAGACAATTAAGGTGACCATTAAGTACATAATGTATCTGTTTAATTCGCATAGGATCTACATCTTTTGCATGTTTCTTAAGCGTGAAAATTGTTGATACTTAGTAACTTTCTTTTTAACCAGCGCGGTGGTGGGACAATGCCGTCAACTTAGGTTGAAAATACAAGACCCACCCATACATGACAGTATACGAGTACCTAAATGGAAATGAAAAATATTGAGCCAAAATTAACTGAACGTTAGTTATAAACACTAAGTCGCACGACTCACTCGCACTTGCTGTTTCATCTTAAGCTCGAGCGAGAAGGCAGACTTCATATGTTTATGACAACGTTCAGTTGATTTTGTACCCGGTATAGTCCTTCTCGTTCGCTGTGGGACAAATATTTGATTAGGTATAAGATAGTAGGTATCATAGGCGTGGCGTCAGGATAATTACAAGGGAAGCCCAAGCGTATTCATCCATACTAGTAATATTATAAATGGGAAAGTCTGTCTGTCTGTCTGTTACCTCTTCACGCTTAAACCGCTGAACCAATTTGGATGAAATTTGGTATGGAGATAGTTTGAGTCCCGGGAAAGGACATAGGCTACTTTTTATTCCAGGAAAATACCCTTATCCACGATAAGCGTATTTAAGGCGGATGAAGTCGCGGGCAGAAGCTAGTTTACTCATATTTAAAGAAAAAGGTGGTTAAGTCTTTCCTTGGGCAACCCGGTAGGAATCAGGCTTATTCCACGCCAGTGGTAGGTATGTAGGTAGCATTGGCGTGGCGTCATACATTATCCATAGACAAGCTGGAGCTAATTTGACTAGTTTTTTCTTCAAATACTGTAGTCAGCCGTCTGAAAATGGGTAACTCGGTGAGAATCGAGTTCTATGAACACCAACTTTGGTAGGTAGTACATTTCCATGATGAAACGCAATTTAAATTATAACTGAATAAATAAATGAGATGAATTTAATTTTCAGTCCATCTCGAGCCAAACCTGCGGGTCCCAACCTTCAAGCTGTGGATGTTCAGACTACGGTTTCTCGAAAACCGCAACCTACAGCACCGGTGGACCAGTTTCCGTCACATGCACTGGTCCTTTGGTCGCTAATGGGGTATCCCTCCTCTCCGACCTGGGTATGGAAGGTCAGCTGACGGTGACCGGTTCCATGCCTTTCCTCAGCGCCGTAGCCCTGGAAGGCAACCTTGCCACCGTCGGCTCTGGGAGCGTAGCGTACGGCTGCGGAGACTCGGGCAGCATCGTGATCGTCCAGGAGTCTGGGAACCCGAGTGGCAACAACGCCGCTTCCAGCTCAGGCTTGAATCTGGCGAACCTTGCCAGCTGTGGATGCAGACGTCAATAAATTCGGTTTTTAATAAACATCTTTTTGGTACACTTTAAATTATGTTTTAATTGCATACCCCTGACATACAGACAGATGGACAAGCAGACACACGGATAGACCGAGAGACAGAAAGATAGAGAGACATACAACCATTTTGGCATTAAGAGTCCCCGGCAAGCTCGGCCAAATTTCACCGGCCCGTACATACGGAGTTTTGTTCTCATTTTAAAACTACGTGTTGGATTGCAACAAAACTTTGCATATACAATGGCATGAGGTATATCTAGGCCTGTAATTAGTTTATATGGCTGCAGTTAATAAAACAAACGCAACACAGAATAAACAAGTTTTGTATGAAAATCTTAATTTCGCTGAGTTTTTTTTTACTATGGCATCTGAAGTTACATTAACTAATTACAGGCCTGCATATACCTTAACTTATTCTAAGTACAAAGTTTCAGAGCAAACTAGCTGGTCGTTTTAAAATGAGAGCGTAACTACGTTTGTATGGAGAACCAAGCTTACCGGGGACTCTTAATGTAGAATGTAGGTGCTAGAATTGAAATTGCTTTTTATTTCAGCAAAAAATCACAGTTCTTCAGGGATAGATGAAACACTAGCTCCGTAGGTGAAGTCACGATATCCTTAATATCTATCTATCATGACTCTTCAAAATGGTGGCTACTATTGGCGAGGTGTCCATGAAAAAACGATCACGTTCCTCTTAATTTTAAAAACTTCTGAAGGGATCGAAACTTCCCAGTAATGTTGTTTAGACATCAGAGTAACACATCTACATATACTATTTATGTAATGATGGATTCGCAATACAAAATTCTACCCATGTTTCAGCCCGTCAAGGGATGATTTTCGGGATAAAACCATCCAATGTACTCCAAAGAGTCTCAAATTATGGCAACTCAAGTTCAAAGACTTAATCATGAAAGCGTAACAAACAGACAGTATTACTTCCTCAACTTTTATTAAGTTGTAAAAATGAAATGTCTGTACAATGAAGATATTTTCAAAAAAATGATTGTTATGGACTATTTGGAGGTCACTGAATTGAAAAATATTTTTTTGGATTTTTTGTATGTTTGTACATACAACTGTGTGCAATATAAAAGCAGGACGTATGTTCTATGGTAAGTAGTATTTAAAATAAGGCAGATGCAAAAAACTGCTCCTAAAGAGAATCTATGTACCCAAGGACTGTTTGTACTGGCCACTGAATCAATTAATATTTCTAAATTAGTATAAAAATCACAAATTTCGAAAAGTTAATTCTATATAAATAACAGTGTCTTAAAAGTGTCTTTATTTTCGAGCCACCCACCATATAAAGAAAGGCAGTGGAATTTGAATCAAAAATGTAGGAAAAACAGTTGTATTGCCTTTGTGTTAAATTCGAACGACTAAAAGCTAATGCAACTCTATTCAGATAGAAAATGACTCAAAGTTAATAGAATAGGAGAAGGCCTTTTAATAGGCCTTTGGGCGGCTAAAGGTCATTGCTGTCTTCGAACCTGAATGCACTTTATTGTTAACTCATACCACGATTATAACTAAAATCTTAAAAGTCACATTTACATCTTGATTCTGCAAATCCGGCTTTACTGCTATTATTTTTCACACTACTGCATGTGTCGTTCTATCTTCTTCAGGCCAAATCGGCTAAACGGATTTCAACATTTTTCAACTATTTTTAGTAGGCACACCGGTAGCTGGGTATCTCTAGATTGTTGTAGGATACGTTTTACCCGACTACGCTGAAGACAAAAGAGCGGTTATGTCTTTTTCTCCTCCGCGAACGAAGTTGCCGGCTTCTTCTATTTATGATGAAAATGAAAAAAATTAAACACTTAATATAAATGCGAAAAGTGTTTATAGAAATTTCCTGCTGTGACGCATCAACGGATACACGTGATTTATTGATTAGAGATAAACTACTAGCCTACTTAATTATTGCATATTCAAAAATGGTACAGTGAAGTTTTTGAGCATTTAGAATAGGATTTCTGGCTCAAGAGTACGGGAGATAGGGGTTATTGCCTAACGAAATTTTGACACTTGGTATCCGAATCAACTGTCGTAGCCCATACAAAATCATGACATTTGATTCTGATTCAAGCGTCAAACGCGTTAGGCAATAGGGGGCGGGTAAGGTTGTCGCACAGATAATTAAATACATAAAAATATAATACAATTTCCGAATGCGAGAAAGTGTTAGATATAAACTGAATTATTATATAATGTTTGGAAAGTTATTTTCACCATTCCACGGACTAGATTCGCAACACAAAATTGGTTGTATCTAAAGTCGGTTTACGGACGATAATTTAACACGATAACGTCATAATTTATTTATTATTATTAACATTCACGAGTACACAACGGGAAGGGTTAGGGTCTTTGTGAAAAAGTGGCTTATGTTATTGTCCTATCTCGACACGGAGGCACTTTGCGCCAGCCAATAACACACCTGCACACCTACTTACACACACACACATACACATGCTACCCGCTGAATTTATCTGCAATCTAGTGTTATACTTATTTTTATGTTTTTCATCTTGTCTTATTTTCCTATTTGTTTCGCATAGTTTCATGCTTAGTTTACATCATAGGTACGCATTGTTATCTCATGGTTAGTGCACTCCTAGGCCCCGAGATACAGGCCCAGCCTAGTTCGGGGTCTGCAAGACATATTTCACAGAAGTCAGTGTATTTTATTCAAGTGTTATGTGAAATAAATTTAATCTTATTCTTATTCTTATAAGAAAACATGGATGAAAAATTGCATACTTTTATGAATTCACAAGCCGAACGCTTAGTGCAGCCGTCGTTCATCGATTTATAAGACGTTATTACGTCAAAAACTATGGGTATATTTTCGTTTGGAGACTCTTAACCAGTTTTTCCTATTAGGGTTGATTGAGTAAGGTTGCCCCACGGGTCGGTTGTCACACGACGGCCATAACAGAAAACTGAACGAAGGAATAAGTTCATTGACCGGAAACGAAAGATCGCGAGAGCTTTGTCTAGGAGGAAGATTTGTCGTTCGCGATCTTTCGACACCGGTTCATAGTCCATTATGAACGCTCTGATAATCGACCTGTGAGACAATATTTCCCGATCTGATGCGAGAGTAAGCTCGTAGACTAGCGTGGTTAAACGAAATTGAAGTTAACCATCGAGTTAATCCTTAGGCTAAATTTATACTGAGGTAGCTACTCTCGTATAAATTGTATTTGAATTTGATTTGAGATTCTTATTTCTTTTTATTACTAGTTTTTGTTAACATTAAAATCGTTTAAAAGGTAAAAAATGATTTTATACTTTTATGTTTTCGGGTTTCTTCAGAAAGAGCCTTTAACTGTAAGGGTATCATAATCTGTATTAAATAAAGGAACCATTAAATAATAAGTGCAAGGAAAACTTGAAGGCACAAAGAGCGCGCGGCTGGTCACCAATGCGTTGGACCGACCAAGTTAAAACTGCACTCAATGGTTTCCAATCCACGAATGTAGTCGCCCGCCAGTCCGCGTCACACCGCCTCACACTACCGGATCTGTACAAGCTGCGTTCACAGCCAGCTGCCGTGTCGTCTTACGCGCTCGTACAAATAATTATATTGCTAAAATTAAATTCGGTGTTAGCGCGGACACAATTTGGAACCCCGGACATTCTTCGGAGGCGTCATATACGTAACTATAACGCACCCACTTCTCTGGGTGCGTCGTTTATACTTCGAGTTTTGAAGACCGACCTTAAGAGGAAAAGGCACACACTACCATCTAGGCAACGAGCTGGAGCCCTTTCTGACGTTGCTCGCTCGGCGCCGTTCCTGCCCCTCGTGACCCTGGACGAGAATACCACCCTCATCGTAGCCGTCGGCTAGTCAGGGGAGTACCGGTTTGCGACGGCAAATTTTAGACAGGCATTAGACCCACGACCCTAATTTTTCCGGGATAATTTCTTTTTTATACAATATATATTTTTTATTACAACGTTCGTAGTTTTTATTAATCACCCAAATACGTACGTCGCAGGTACGAGAAAAAAAGGGCGACGGATTGTGAAGCTAGCCCCAAACCCTGATGTGACGAACACGACCACTCTGCCAAGAGCGTGACGTCAAAGAAGAATAAATAATAATAAGTAACAGGAAAATTTGTATTTCTTATTTATTTGGCAATATTTCATAATAGATCTTTAGCGTCCGCACCCGCAGCCGCCGAGATTGTGGAGGCTGCTGCTGCCACCAGTCTGCTGTGTGATGGCGACACAATCCCCGCAGCCGTATGACACTGGCGCCGAGCCGCAGGTCGGGAACTGGCCCTCGAACGCCACCGCGCTCAGGTACGGCAGCGCGCCGGAGATGTCGAGATTCCCAGCCAGCCCCAGATCGGTGGCGACGGCGATGCCGGAGGGCGCGATGGGGCCGATGGCGGTGATGGAAAGAGCACCGCCGCTGCTGGGGATCGAGATGGACTGGCACCCGCAGCTGGATGAGGATGAGGGCCGGTAGCACTGTCCGACGATGGACTGAGAATTGATTTCACGTTTAATATTATTATTATTATTGCCAGTCACTCATGAAGACTTTCAAGTAATTATATCCCGTCGAAGAAATTATTGCAAAAAAACTGATCAGATTAATTTCGGACTCAATGAAACACTATTATGATAAGTAACCTATATAATATCGAATTAATACTGTCAATATTTAATCATGATAATACTAAATTGTGCAACTTCATTTCACTTATATAATTAATTTGGCTGTATTAACTTTTGTTAACACACATTTGCATGCTGTTTAGAAACAGCTGAAAAAGGTGGAATAATATAATTTAGGACTAACCCTTTTTCTGCAAATAAATCATATATCACTTTATTTAATTTTTTATTTGAATCTTTAGATACGAACTAGATACGAATCAAAAGATTTTGAGTAGCATCGTCTTCGAGTTGCGACCATATTTCATAACCTTTCTCGCAATATAAGAAATAATACTCAAAAAAAATACCTGTGAACTTTATTTTGACTTATAATTCGTTGCACTTAAGTACAAAATTCGCAAGCTTCTCCATAAAAAAACTGCCGGGCATTTAAAACGTCGTCAAAATTGTTAGCTTCATTCTTCTGGATTCATAAATACTATTATTTTACTTGGCTGCTAATATAAATAATAATAAATAGTTATTAATTACCTGGACCATGAAGGCGAAAGCGCATAGGATAACAGCCTTTAACGCCATTTTTAATCTTCTTTGCTCGTGTCAATAAGCAACGAATGAATAATTGGTACTTGCCATTCCATTTTATATACCTTTCTGTATCTCTTGCTTCATGCTAAATACTTTCATGCACTCTAAACACATCGTAGAACAATTAAGCAAAAAGTTACTCACTCAAACGTGATGTCGAGTTGATCGACTAAATTATTTAGCAAGATTCTGGAGGCCTGTTTCTTGTTATCAATGACCTATTTCTACACTTCTTGCTTCGGCGAATATAAAAGTTGAAAATAAATTGTTTCAATCATTCTGATTTTCTTTTACCGAAGAACATTAGCACTTTAACATGTCTCGCTTCGCCATCCTCGTTCTGGGTGCTTGCCTGATCCAGGTAAACATTTTAAGTCATTATTTCCGTGTTAATGAAATAAAGAATTTTATTCTGTATGTAACCACAAGGATCTTTTACAAGTCTTAGTCTTCCAGCATTTCCAAAGTGGAGATAACTGTTGAGAAGAAAGTCGAAAGAAATTCAACAGTCAGTATTGTTTCTAAATAAATTTTGACTCATTATAACAACGCAACAAAACGGGGCTTAATCGCGTATAAATATAATTTATTTAATTACGACGTTTCGGACGTCTCGAAAGAACAAGGAGGAGGTTCCGCGAAGTCCGAAACGTCGACGAATTACCAACGAAAGGTAATTAAATAAATCATACTTATACGCGATTATTTAGCCCCGTTTTGATATGTTGTCAATCAAATCAAATCAAAATCAAATCGTGATAATGAAGGTATACATTTATTATTTACACAGCATTACAGACTTAAATGTAATATATTGTAAAACTAAAACCTGAACTTAAGGTAAGGGGATTCTAGAAAACATATTTATCCATCAATTTACAATACTTCACGTGTTGACACCACCCATTTAGCAGCGCGGTATATATATGTACTGGTACTTAACGAAGTAAGGGTCGAAGCAAGAGTGCCAATGTAATCTAAATATCTCTAAGTCTGGGTAGTTTTAAATAGCTTTTATTATTTCCTACAGACTGCTCTTAGCCAGTGTGGTTGCAAGCGCCCCGTTCTAAGCGGCATCAGCCTGAGCGCGCCCAGCTACAGCGCGCCCAGCTACAGCGCGCCTAGCTACAGCTCGGCCAGCTCTGCGTCGTACGGTGGCACGGGCACGGGGCAGGTCGGCGTGTCGGGCAACATCGACGCGAGCGGCAACACCGTCGTCGTCGGCTCGGTGCCGGTGCTCGGCACGGTGGACTTCGGTGGCTGCGTGCCGGCCTCTGGCTCCGTCTCCATCTCCGGACAGTGCGGATGCGGATGCGACTAATTTTCCAATCCGTTTTAACAATTTTTATTATGATTAAATGCGTCAATTTCTGAGCTCGCATTTTTTGTGTCCGAGCTGAAAATAGTAGGGTAGCATCAGATAATACGTTCCATTATTTTTTTTTCACAAAGAATACATGTTTCCCCGTCGAGATCAAAATGAATTCACAGATTAATTTGTTTTTAAAATACATTTAAAAATACCTAAAGGCGCAAATTAAGACTCCGTGCCCTGTCCGGAATCGACTTTTGAGTTGATTGAAAATTCCTACCAAAAACTGTAGGTTAGTATCACTGATTTCGTGACAAAAACTTAAACTAGAGGATATTTGCTATCACTGAGCATATACGCTATTCATTTCATGATGGTGAATAACTCATGATCGATGTTTAAATTCTGTCCGAGCGCGAGAGTAAAATTTTTTTCGTCAAAATTCAAAGGGCCCCGACAGCCATCGTCGGCATTTGATCCCCGTCCTGTCCTGCCTTACCTATGCAATCAGTTGTCGGCTTTCTGGTGAAGCATATGGTCGTTCATCAAACCTTAATGGATTCGAGTAAATCACGCAAATGTTTCGGCCGCCGGGTGGGCGACAAATTTTCTGCAGAAATTGCAATTTCGATGACCCTTATAAATTATATTTCTGGCATAGCTATTCGTTAACAAGTGTACGCTTCATAAAGCCCTTTGGTATCTTTATACAAAGGATACCGTAACATTTTCTTAAAATGTTAATTAAATTTTTGGCGATTTTTTTATTACGATTTCCGATTCCCGTGCCCTAATTTCCATGGACTATTTACCCAAAACAGCTGATTTTGGGTCACGATACCAGGTTACAGATACCAGGTCATCGGCGTAAAGAAGACATTTGACACCCACTCATTCTCAACCCACAATCATCATCTTTTAGATCTAGAAAACAACTGCCTATGAACAAATTTAACAGCCACTGTAACGCTACATAATCCTGCCTAACATCTTTATACAGTACTGCCTAATACTGTTCAGATTGTAAGTATATACTTCATGTATATATTAGTGAGAAGTTAAAGGCTTGCCTAAGGCCCAGAGACACCCTGTAAGTATCGCAAACTATTTATGAGTGTCATGATTTGGCAGGAAACTCGACTAATAATAAAATGATCATTTCTCACTGTGACGTTACTTTTTTCTTAATATCGGTTTCTAAACACCATGTATACAAAATCATATAGGTGTTATTCATATCATATAAATATTAATGTCTACTAGATTTTTCATTAAGATAAAAATGGTACTAGACATCTATTTAGTGTTGTTGGTTAATCACTGCGATTAGTAAATTTGGGCTAATAATTTCGATACAACTCCAGTATGAATGAAGTTTATAATTATTGTTTGGTTAAATAGTAAATAATAGTTTTAATGCACATTATTCTAAAAAGAAACAATTTCCGTGCCACGAAAAACGAATTCCCATGGACAGATAAATTCCCGTGCCCCGGCGAAATTTTCAAACTGTAATAACTTTTGTAGTTATATAAATATAGTTGAGGAAGAGGAAATTTGTGCTTATTCATTTTTTTATCAAATTATCAGCATTAAATTTTCTGTGTAATATTGGTATTTCAAGATTCCATTGAAATTAGATAAAAATGTTCATTTGGTGAAATTGACCCAAGTCAATGCTATTTTATTTGTACACTTATTACTTTGTTTGAAATATGAGGACTTAAAACATTTTTTTATTATTACTAAATTTACTAAATATCATGCATGATGTAGATTTTGCGTATCTAATTTTGACTGTTTGCACATGCAGTTAGCATTTTGCGTATTGTCATTATCAGCCGCAGCGAATATTTAAAAACTTATAAGCCGACTATTAATTCCATATCATAGTAAATGTTTCATCAGGTAATAGTATGTTGATTTCAGTTATATTTTTAATGAAATTATACAAAATTTATGAATTATTACTAGATAAATGGAAGTGACTAGGTATGCAAACAACACATGAAATGATTTTTTTGCTTATGCACAAAATTCCCAAAGAAACAAATTGGATTTGCCGAATGGACAGCATAGACTAAGTCGCAAAAAATGTAGTACCTAACACACAAAAAACTAGATCATATTATTATCAATGTATCAGGTTGCGCAAGCTTGTGCTGTCTAAAGTAGCCGATCGCAAGAATGGAAAAAATAGTTCAAGCTGGCCTGTTATTCTCACCACTAAACAACTAATTAATTCCAAAATATACGGTTTCCATCTTCATTGATTATAGTGTTTTATGTTTTATGCAGTAATTTATTTTAATTGTTTATTCGAGGCATCAACAAAGCGCAAGGTTATACGAGTAGATTAAAAGAAGATAAACATCTAATTACGTGACTTGTGACATTCCACCAAACAAGGTAATCTTTTGTATCTGTGGTACGATGCTACTGGCATAACCGCACAATCCAAATCATTTTCTTGATTTTTTTGTTTACCTTTTTATTTTAGGGTTCCGTACCCAAAGGGTAAAACGAGACCCTACTACTAAGACTTCGCTTTACGTCTGTCTGTCTGTCTGTCTTTCTGTCTGTCACCAGGCTGTATCTCATTAACCGTGATAGCTAGCTATCACGGTTCATACACATGCACAGTTGACATTTTCACAGATGGTGTATTTCTGTTGCCGCTATAACAACAAATACTAAAAACAGTATAATTTTATGTCCGTCCGTCTATATCAATTACCAATATAAAATGATCGAGCACCGCGTAGGATTAGGGCTCTGCTTATACTAGATTTTCACAGATACGGCCATTTGTAGCGTATATTTTGTACGGTACCTTCGATGCGAGAGTCCGACTGTTTAGCTGGTTTTTTAAGTACCTAAAAGAACAGATTAAATAGGTTTTAATAATTTTTCGTAAAAACATAAATAGAAATTTGTATAACCAGTAAAATTAGGGCAGACAAAGAAACCTACACTTCCACTATAATGCAGTAATCAAAGCGAATGTGTCCGTTAATGTTCCGTTTTACAATTTAATTACAAGTCAGAGTATAATTAATTGAATATCTTACTGTGCAGTAGACTCTTTGAGTGCTCTATGTACAGTCAGGAAAAAGAGAAGTAGGAGCATTGCCATAGAAACATGCATGGACTTTTCTCTTCAGCTGACTATACGTAATCAACGATCGTCTAAATTTTCGCACAGATTTAATCGTTTGGCTAAGCTTTATAAACGGAAGATATATTGTAAAGAACCGTCACTAAACTTTTATCCTCTCTCAGTCACAGCCATAATTTATATCTTATTAGAATGTCCCTCAATTTCGTTCGCGATAAAGAAAAAAGTCATAAACCTATTTTTTACTTTAGTGTAGTCGAGTAAAAAGTTTTAAAACCATCTGTGGATCCCCAGCTATCGGAGAACCAAAAATAATTGAAATCAATTGAGCTGATTTGGCGTGATGAAGTCACAACGACACAAAGAAAAATACAAAAAAATGCAAAAAAAAAATCTAACCTTTTACCTTCAAATAGTCCGTATCACTTTTTTTAAATATCTTCAATGTACAGACATTTCATTGTTATAACTTTACTAGAAGATGCCCGCACCTTCGTTTACGAAGGAGAAAAAGTCATAACCCCTCGTTTTTTCTTCAGCGTAGTCGGAAAAAGTATCCTATTACCATCTGGAGGTACCCAGCTACCCGTGTACCAAAAATTGTTGATATCAATGTAGCCGATTTTGCGTGATGAAGCCACAACGACACATACAAACATACAAAAAATCCAAAAATATAAAGCTCGTGTTAGTCAACTCCAAATAGTCGGTAACAATCAATTTCTTGAAAATATCTTCAATGCACAGACATTTCATTTTTTCAACTTTATAGTAGTATAAATAATACTTGTCACATCAAACGTAGCTGTTAAAATATACGCTCCTTAATCTAATAAACAATGTTAATAGCTACAATACAATAGTGTATTGGGACCTTATACAAATTTGTTTTACGAAATGATAAAAATAAATAAAAAATATTTTCTTTATTTATTCGCATTAAATTATCTATTTCTTAGCGTCCACATCCGCAACCGCCGAGGGAGGGGAGGATGCCACTGCTGCCGATCTGGCTTGTGATAGCGACGCTGTCCCCGCAGCCGTACGACACAGGCGCTGAGCCGCTGGTATCGAACTGGCCCTCGAACGCCACCGCGCTCAGGTATGGCAGCTCACCGGAGATGTCGAGGTTCCCGGCCAGCCCCAGGTCGGTGGCGACGGCAATGCCAGCGGGCGCGATGGGGCCGATGGCAGTGATGGCAAGGGCGCCGCCGCTGCTGGGGATAGAGATGGACTGGCACCCGCAGGAGACAGGCTGGTAGCACTGACTGGCAATCGACTGAAAATGACATTGACTTTAGATAATTTTGTCGACATTAAAAAATATCATTTCTTTTTGTAAATTGATACCTAGCTCTTTTCTTATCTAGAACCATAATTTAATGAAAAATCTAATCTAGTCGGCACTATTTCAAAGAAACTATTAAATAAATTTTCGGTAAGCTAGTCATTATTAAACTGTCACAGTATGACAGTTACGTAAAAGTAAACCTTTTTATCGTTAAAAGAATTATCCTTTATTACTCGTATAATAAAGTACGTAACAAAAGCCGAATGACTCATCAATGCAAAATCCTATAAAGCTGTAATTTTGCGTAAGATTTGTTCAAGGAGGAAAATTTAAGCACTGTTAGTGAAATATAGAGAAAAATATATATTTCGATTTTGTGAACTCCAAATAGTCCGTAACAATAGTTTTTTTTATATCTTCAATGTACAGCGAATTTCATTTTAACAACGTTATAATACCATAGAAATCACGAATTATGCTAAGTTTTTTGTACGCTATCATGTAGATATACCTGGACCATGAAGGCAAAGGCGCAGATAACGACAGCCTTGAACGCCATTTTTATTTCCTTAACTCGTTTGTCAGCAAACAACGAATGAAAAATTGGTTCCTGTCATCAGGTTTTATACAATCCCCTTTAGCCCTTGCTTAATGATAAGAATTACATTTATTTTTACAATTTTTCTAACAATACAAAAAACCGTTAAGTAAATAGTTACGCACTTAAAACGTGATATCGATTAAAGCGAATTGCGTATTTAGCAAGATTCTGAAATTGCCAGTCCCGTTATCAGTGACCTATTTCTACACTTTCTATGCTGCTAATAATATAAAAGTGGAAATAAGATTGAATCAATCATTCTCATTTTCTTTTAAACGAAGAATATTAGCAAAATAAAATGTCTCGCTTTGCTGTCGTGATCCTGTGCGTCTACCTGATCCAGGTAAAAATATAATATGTTTTAACCTTTTAGGTTTTTACACGTAGCGATACGTATTTTATAAAATATACAGTAAATATTTTCTGAGAGCAAAACGCTGTTCATGTCGAGTTAAACAGAACTTATCTCGGAGCCTCCTTTAATTTATTTTTATATCTCACGTTTTGATTTTTGTGCATTAAGTAAGATACAAACTTATCGCTTTTTGTTTTTGTACGCAGTAAATTAATGTCAATTCAATGCCTACTGTCTATACCAACACACATTTGTAATACATTTGTTTCTATGACAATATCAATCATGCAAACTTTATACGCAAAAACGCTTTATAATATTTTTTCATAATATTTTCTTCCGTTTCCGCGATTAGTACTCATTTAAATAAAACAATTTAACGGATCGCGTATACTATGTCATTTGAGTGAATATTTTTTCATGTTTTGTTCCAGGTTGCTTCGAGCCAAAACCAGTGCGGATGCAATCAATACTCCTATGGCTTGCCCTCACAAAGCGTGTCCAGCTATAGCGCGTCCAGCTATAGCGCGCCCAGCTACAGCGCGCCCGCGCCCAGCTACAGCGCGGCCAGCTCCGCGTCGTACGGCGGCACGGGCACGGGGCAAGTCGGCGTGTCGGGCAATATCGACGCGAGCGGCAACACCGTCGTCGTCGGCTCGGTGCCGGTGCTCGGCTCGGTTGACTTCAGCGGCACTGTGCCGGCCTCCGGCTCCGTCTCCATCTCCGGACAGTGCGGATGTGGTTGCAGTTAACTCAACTATAACGTTCATGAATGTATTGAAAGATGAATTAAAGTATCATATATTTACGTAAACTTATGTTCTCATTTTCAATATTATTTTGTATAAAGTGCATTGGGATTATTTTGAACAATTTCTAATGCGGTGTAACTGGAAAAAATATTTTTTACCCTTAAAAATTACGAGCGTTGAAATGGCCTCTAATATGATGGAATGAATCAAAGTTTGGTGCTTGACCAACCCGATGGACAGACACCATCGAATTTGTCACCAAGACTCCTGTGACAGAGTGCGCTCTGTGCAATCAACAGAGACCGGTGGAGGAGAATCGCAAAAGCAGCAACAAAATAAATAGAGGACTCAGTGAACGACTAAAAAAAAGAAGAAAAATAATGGAATTCCATGTATTTTTTCGAAATTACCCCAATTCACCTTGCAATAATACACCATACAATATACATACTTAAGTGTCCATTTTTTTTATTCTTAAAAGGCATTTATTAGCCCTAACATGACATAGATATCACAGATAAAGTAGTAAAAATGAAATGTACATTGAAGATATTTTCAAAGAAATGATTGTTATGGACTATTTGGAGGTCACTAAAACGAAAAACATTTTTTATGGATTTTATGTATGTATGTTTGTATGTGTCGTTGTGGCTTCATCACGCAAAATCGGCTAAACGTCTGTACATTAAATATATTTTCAAAAAAACTATCGTAACATACTATTTGGAGAACACTGAATCAAAGTTTTTTTTTGGATGTTTGTGTGTGTCGCTGTGGCTTCATCACGCCCAATCGGCTTAATGGATTTTAACTAGTTTTGGTACACGGGTATCTGTACCCAGCTACCCGTGTCTCCAGATGGTTAAAGGATACTTTTTACCCGACTACACCGAAGAAAAAAAAAGGGTTAAGGTTTTTTTCTCCTCTGCGGACGAAGTTTGCAGGCACCTTCTAAATAATATTGTTATTAAATTATACATTTTAGAATACGTATGGCGATCATAAAAATAACGTGATGTTTTTCTGGGGAAAAAGATACTTGAAAAAACCGGCTAAGTGCGAGTCGGACTCGCACATAAACGACTGTATAAAAAAAAAATCGGTCGGTTAAGTTTAGTTTGCCCCTGGTATCTATGACGTCGGATACGAATGAGGTGCAAACTTAGCGCAACACAAATTCACACATAATTTTTGAAAAATACTACGTTACTTTAAATACCATAGACTTATTATAGATTTTCCTTTATATGGGTAAAGAACTATTTTTGTATTATTTTTCTGTAATTTTAGGCTTAGGAGTTTCGGGGAAATGGGGGGGGGGGTAAATTTTCGTATATTTTTTTTAATTAATAGTGGTCCCTACGTTTAAACTTCATTTATTTACGTCACCGACTTACATATGTGTGCTAAGTTTCAACACAATCGGTCCAGTAGTTTCAGAGCAAACTGGCTATGATAGACGGATGGACAGACACACGAATGATCCTATAAGGGTTCCGTTTTTTGCTTTCGAGGTACGGAACCCTAGAACCGATTGAGAATAGCTTTCCATTCCATTCCATATATTTTCATGGATGACGTAAAGTGTACATCGATTCTGGTTTACTTTACGAACTGACCTTGTAATTTGTGGTATTGCTATCTCATCGATATGTTGAACATTTGCATGAGAATCTAGCACGTATTTTATGTAAATGCATTATATAACAAAAATGCCTAATATCCATTTATCACGTCCATTTTATCTGTTACAGCGGTCATGCTCTAGTGAAGAGTTGTTACATTACACGTACATTATACGTTAATAATTAATTATACTACAATTATTCTAAATGACGATTCACTTAGTCCTAAATCGGTGTCATAATACATGTCATTATTAAAAAGATCTAAGTTCAAACAAGAATTAAAAAAAAAAACTGTCAGTACAATACAATAACTCTTTATTGCACACCTCACCAAACAGAGTACATAAACAATACATACAAGGAGAGGTAAACAACAGGCGGTCTTATCGCTTTACAGCGAACTCTTCCATAATATAACACTCATAATATAAGATAACGTCATATTTATATGAAAAAAATAATAATTGTAACTCTCTAAACTCTGGAGATGGATACATCGCTGAAGTTGACCGAGCCGAGCACCGGCACCGAGCCGACGACGACGGTGTTGCCGCTCGCGTCGATGTTGCCCGACACGCCGACCTGCCCCGTGCCCCGTGCCGACCTGACCTTGTGGTCCAACTAGTCATCGGGAGTAAAGATAGGACTTGGTAATGCGTAAAATATAATTAAAAACCGGCCAAGCGCGAGTCAGACTCGCGCACCGAGGGTTCCGTACAAAATATACGCTACAAAATGGCTGTATCTATGAAAATCCAGTGTTAGCAGAGCCCTACTCCTAAGCAAAATGTACGCGGTGCTCGATCATTTTATGTTGGGTTTGATATAGACAGACAAACATAAAAAAATAGGTTTTCAGATTTATTTTGTTCATTGTGCTATGAGAGCTTCCTTCGTACCAAATTTCAAGTTTCTAAAAACAACTGGAAAGTACCCTATAAATTTCAAAAAGTGTCGAATCGTTTCTTGCGGCATAAACGGCTGTATCTTTTAATTTACGTAAACTTAAAAAATATATGTTTTCAAAGCTTCAAGAGACCGTAGACCTAAGTATATAGTTTCCAATTCAACTCGATTCCTCCACGCGTTCCTGTGATAAAGGGCCTTGATAGACAGGCAGACAGACGGACAGACGGACGCACAACAAAGTGATCCTATAAGGGTTCCGCTTTTTCCTTTTAAGGTACGGAACCCTAAAAATTAAACTATATACAAATAAAAACATAAACTAAAACGGTATTCAGTCAGTACGCGTCAATAACCGGAAATCAATGGCCTTATCTGAGCAGGGAGGTTAGACGGTTGTAGAGATTCAGTTTCCTCTCCAATTTTCCAATCGAGCTTTCCAAAAAGGCATTACATGCAACCGTCGGCTAAGATGCGACTGAAGACTGCAGATAGGTTTCAGGGGAAAACTTCAGCGAAGAAGAAAGGACTGTAAAAATGCTCCACTTAATTGTTGCTTTAAATCAATCCAAGCCTCATTTTTTCACGGTTAAGACCAGTGAAAATGAAATAAGACTTGGATTGAGTTGCACAGGATACTTTAGGAAAATAAAGAAAAGTAACTTTCATCATAGGTGTAGCACAAGTTCGAACTAAACGAGTCAAGACCTGTCTCCCACAAACAAAAGACAATCGTGGAACTCCAATCTTTTAGATGTATTTTATTAATGGCCAGTATTTTGCCAAGAAGGTTTACCTCGTTAAAACCGTAAGAAAAATGGATTGCAACCGCTCTGGCTAAACGCCATCTATAAAAATACAATTGAAAGTAAACTTTTGAGATAAGTAAGATATCAAAATAACTCTTATCTATTACAATACTTAGCCTTTCTTAAGTACCTATATGTTTTTAAGTATAAACCCAATGCGTAGTTCACCAAGAAAACATCAAAACTTATAAAAGTAAAAATATAATCTACGAAAAAAAGCAAAATAAGATCATTCTCTATAAGTATGTTTAGCCAGTAGTCATTACAGCTGTAATATGTTTTTAATACATTTTATTATTATTCTTTTTATTATTATTTAAACAATTTACGTGCGTTTGATATGCCATCTTATAAGAACCGTGACCCAGTAAAAGTAAATTATTTGGTTTCAATTTTGGGCCATGCATTCTACCCTATAATATTTGTCTTTGCCATTAGAGACTTCTTTTAGTTCTTTTTGAGAGCTGGAAAAGGTAAGTAATTCGCAACTTCGTACGTGGAGGGGCAAAAGTCATAAGCCTCTTTTTTTCTTCATCGTAGTCGGGTAATAAGTATCCTATAACCATTTGGAGATACCCGGCTACCTGAGTGCCAAAAATGTTTGTGACTCCTTCTCTCAACCAAAAAAATAAATCAATCAAAAATGAAAATGTCTTTATTAACATCTATCTATCTATCAGCCATGGACGTCCACTGCCTCTGCTATAGCTCGCCACATGGGGCGATCCTGCGCAGACTGCATCCACCGAGGTTATACGTCCACCTAGTCGGAGGCCGTCCTACGCTGCGCTTTCCTGTGCGTGGTCGCCAGTCCATTGCCACTTCAACGATGCAATCCTGTTAGCTGCGTCGGTTACTTTAGATCTTCTGCGGATATCCACATTTCTGATTCTATCACAAAGAGAAACCCCGAGCATAACCCTAACATAAATTCACTTTAATAATATTGATTGCAAATAAAATGTACAAATGGGTCACTGATAATTAAAAAAGTGTTTCAATTATCTTGCTAAATAGACGTTTTGTTGTAATCGATATCGTGATAATACTTGTATATAATTATATTTTTTTCATAGAGGTTATATAATTGTTTCATTCGATGAAGCAAGAGTTAAAATATGTATATAATCTGATAGTAGTAAAAAAGTAATTCATTCGTTGTTTGCCGGCAAACATTTAAGGCATATTGAAACATGGCTTTGAGGGCTGTCATCTTCTGCACATTCGCTTTCATCATTCAGGTATTTATTCTAATATTATTAATCTAAAATTAACTCTGTCTGTCGGTCTACTACGCTTAAGCAATTTAGAAGAAATTTCGTATCTAGATATACTTATAAATAGAAGATCTGAAAAATGGCAAATTTTTACAAGTCTGACTAGATTTGAACTAGTACGTTCTTGAGCTTTGCCGGGGCGCACGCGCTAAGTACCAACTAAGCTACAGAGTCCAGTCACAGCCCAGGTCCATAAAAAAATTAACCAGTTAGTTCAATTCCAGTCAGTCTAAGTTTTTTTCATTATTTAGATCTGTATTTATAAGAATAATAAAAAGTACATAAGCGGGGACATTCACTTTTACAATCGCGTAAATCGTTATGTGGTTATAGTTAGACTAATAAAATATCCTGATTTTCATAAAAATCGTATGGAAATAGTTTAAGACCCTAGGAAAAAGACATGACACTTTTATCCTGGAAATCATCCCTTCAAGGGATGAAAAATTTGGTGGAAATTTGTATAAGGAAGCAATATAGTTATAGCATAAGGTTACTCAGTCCTCGGTAAGACTTGTTGGTTCGTTTGTCTTACAATGATGCAGCAACAAATCAACGAAATTTTAGTATAAATATAGAATATTGGGTGAAGAGTTAAAATAAATAATCTTACTCAGATAAATCGTTTTCCAAGTTGATAATTACGCGTTTACGCGGTCGATGATAAGTAATAATTACGCGTTTGCTACGCGATGGAAAACATGAGAAATATTTAGCTTATAAATTTTGAAATTGAAAATAAAATCGTTAATTGGGATGTTATAATTTTTTTCTGTGATATGTTATAGAACGACCTCTCAATAATAGAAACATTTGGGAAGAAATTACTTTAATCTCATAAAAACTCGCCGAGATAAAACAATGTTTAAACCCAAAAAATCCTACATACTAAAGCCTAGAAACGTGTTACGTCACACGTTCCTACCTTGTATCGGGAAATTAAGAACTTTGATCTGCAGCTATGTTGAAACTTGCGTTTATCGAAACGGTTTTAAAACAAAAGTTTTATGAGTTATTCAATGATACCTATTAATTAGTTATTAATATATTTATACTTTAAAAATTGATTTCCCACCCAAATATAAAGGCTCATAAAACAAGCTACACGCAACAAATATTTTTCGATTTCTATCTTAGAAACTGCCATTTCGCATTAAAGTTTTTTATTAAAGTCAACATCCCAATCGAACATATTTTGATAGCTAACAGTTCCAAATAGAAATATACCTTTTTAAATCATTCTTTATAGAAAAGGTTGTCAAATTAAAAAAAGAAACGAATTCGTAAGATAGGTATATAATTTTAGCATTTAGTAAGTTATTGAGTTGATAATCCTTGACTGGAAACGGTATAAGATTGATACTGAACCATTGAGTTGTATTATGTTTCGTACGGGGAACACTGCGCACCCGCATGTGCTTGAGTGGTGCTAGTGCGCTTAGCATTTTAAATCACAAGAAACAGAAGGTGTTGTCAGCTTTGGATTGCAAAAACTTTTGATGGGGTCTACGTAAGAATGTGGGGGATCAGATGGAAACAAAGCACTGTTGCGTATAAACAGAAGTCTTGGATTCGTGTCTCATGGAAATCTAAGAGGACCACTTTATCATTTTCCTTTGCAAATTATCTTTTATATATTTGTAGTATTTACTATAAAAGTTTCATCGCGTTTCAGGTCATCGTTGCCCCCCCACCCAGCAGCAGTAGCAGCAGCTGTAGCAGCAGCAGCAGTAGTAGCAGCAGTTCCAGCGGTTCCAGCAGTTCCAGCAGTTCCAGCTGTGCATCCATCGCCGTCTCCGACAATGGCGGGCCAATGGCCGTAACCAGCGTCGGCCCCATCGTGCCCTCCGGTATCGCTGTCGCCACTGACCTGGGGCTGGCTGGGAAACTTAACATCTCCGGCTCCTTGCCATACCTTAGCGCAGTAGCATTCGAAGGCCAGTTCAATACCAGCGGTACTGCGCCTGTATCCTACGGCTGTGGTGACTGTGTGGCTATCACTCAAGAAGTCGGGAACCCGAGCGGTAATAATGCCGCGGTCAGCTCAGGGCTCACTGCCGGTTCTATTAACAGCTGTGGTTGTGCCAGACGTTCTTAGACCAGTTATATTTATGATAGAAATAAATGTTTTATATTAAGTACCAGTTCTACATGTTTTATTCATGAGTTGTGCAATACTTCGTCAAACTAATACTCCTTTTATCAAGGCCAATTATATTGATGACATTCGAATGACACGTATATATAAGCATTTATGTGTTTCTTAATGAAATAATGTTATTTATTCTGTACTAGCTTGTGCCCGCGACTTCGTCCGCCTTAAATTCGTTTATCGCGGATAAGGCTATTTTTCCGGGATAAAAAGTAGCTTATGTTCTTCCCCGGGACTCAAACTATCTCCACACCAAATTTCATCCAAATCGGTTCAGTGGTTTAAGCGTGAAGAGGTAACAGACAGACAGAGAGACAGACAGACAGACACACTTTCGCATTTATAATATTAGTATGGATGTAAGTAGGCTGTAAATGCACTTTTACAAGTCTGACTCTACGGCGTTTCCCAAGAGGAGACCACTGTTGAAAAGAAAGCCGAAACAAACTCAAGAGTCAGTATTGTTTTCGAAATAACTCTCATATATTTTAAAATATTTGTACTTAGCCTATCCAAAATATATGTGTTAAGTATAAACAAAATCTTATTCACAAGTCTTAAAATTATACAATTTTCCATACTAATATTATAAATGCGAAAGTGTGTCTGTCTGTCTTTCTGTCTGTCTGTATGTCTGTCTGTTAGCTCTTCACGCTTAAACCGCTTCACCGATTTAGATGAAATTTGGTATGGAGATAGTTTGAGTCCCAGGAAAGGACATAGGCTACTTTTTATCCCGGAAAAATACCCTTATCCGCATTAAACGAATTAAAGGCGAACGAAGTCGCGGGCAGAAGCTAGTATTATATAACTTAGACCTCTTCTAGTAGCGTCTAGAAGGCGGGCTGTACATCCAGCACCGTACCATGGACAAAAACTGTTAGAAGATTTGCTGAAAACGGTTGGATGAGGGAAGCACAGAACAACCATTTACTATAGATGATTTCAACATAAGAAATGACAAATCAATAATCGTTGCAATGTATAACTCATTTATTTTTCCACGTTGACTAAATCAATAAGGGATTGAGGGAGTAAATTAGTTGCAACTGCATCCGCACTGTCCGCAGATGGAGACGGAGCCACAGGCGGGCGCGCAGCCGCCGAACGACACGGAGCCGAGCACCGGCACCGAGCCGGTCACGCAGGTGGTGCCGCTGGCGCCGATGTCGCCACTAGCGCTGACCTGCCCGGTGCCCTGCCCGCCGTAGCCGCCGCTGCTGCTGCCGGAGCCAATAGAGCTGCTCAGTCCGGCGCTGCCGGTGCTGATGCGCGGCGCGGAGCTAACGTAGCTGCGGCTGCTGCCGCATCCGCACTGACTCAGCACGGACTGTTGAAAAGATATAAAACATAAGCCAAAGAACGTATGTTATAATCAAATTATGGTCTCGATTTATTTTCAAAAACAGTTTTCATCATTTCAATCCAGCAACATCTACTGTCCACTTTCCCTGTGCCTTCCTTTACGTTGACTTGCAGCTAAACAGACCATCAGTCCATTATATGATTGACCAACCAACGCTGCAACTCATACTTCATGGTCTAAATCCGACAGACTTTGACCATCGATTCTTTAAGCTACGTGCCTAGACTATGACATTTCAAGTACCTATGAATTAACCAAAAATCTCTTCATTTTTGACTTTATAATTCACTTCGACCTTTAAGCCAGAGTTCGTTGGTTGTGTATGAATGAGACTATAAATATTACAATTTTACCCCGTACCTATATCATCACAGACAATTAATACTAGTTGTTGAACTTGAACTACATCACATGCCAAAGGCAAGCCCGAATGTCCTCTGCATTCAGGCATGACCAACAACCAACACGCTGAATGGAGATATCTTTAATATGTTCACCCATTACTATTTCCATCACGCACAGAAACTCATAGCTTCGAGTTAAGTTCTGTGTTTGTGTATGATATGATACGTATTACAATTATACCCTACAGGGTATAATCACAGGCAATACATACTGGTTAACGAACATATAGACCTAATCACATAGCAAAGGTAAAATAAAGAAGGTAAAAGTCATGTTACCTGAATCAGGCAAGCCTGAATGCAGAGGACCAACACGGTGAACGGAAACATCTTTGGTATATTGACTATTTGCCTGAAGTGGGAAATATAATGATTTTTTAACATAACAACCAGCTTTTATACCAATTCTTGTGGTTGAACTTGATAACAAGGACAATAGTCTTACAAAATACTATTAATTCAATTGTCTTTTGAAACACTATTGATAGCAACTTATCTGGCTCCTGAATGTGGCATTTCAATGATATCGCTCCACGTGGTTAATCATGTCCTTCAGACCTATTGTTTTAATAATCTTTCATTTTAAGAGCTGTTCAATGAGTATATAAGCTCTTCAAATTATTAGGAAGTCATTCGACTGTGGAACGTATCTGTTAAAGTAACAACAATGGCATTCAAAGCTGTTCTCTTCTGCGCCTTCGCTCTCCTTGTCCAGGTTAATAATTTAAAGTTATTGTTTTTCTTTTCTATTTTATTTTTCATTTAATTACTCAATGTGTTTGGTTTTGTATTTTAACGATTCCCGAGAAACAACTTTTTCCTCGTTTCCATTATTTTTCGTGCTGGGTGAGGTTGTTAGCCTCAGGGTCTATTCAGACATACCTGAAACCCACGATGACAACAACCACGTGGTAGGGCGATAATTTATATAAAACCAGCCAAGTGTGAGTCTGACTTGCACACCGAGGGTTCCGTGCAAAATATACGCTACAAATGGCCGTATCTATGAAAATCCAGTGTTAGCAGAGCCCTACTTCTAAGCAAAATGTTCGCGGTGCTCGATCATTTTATATTGGTTACTGAAAAAGAAAAATAGTTTTTCAGATTTATTTTGTTGATTGTACTATAAGAGCTTCCTTTATACCAAATTTCAAGTTACTAGAACAACTGGAACTTGTCTATCAATTCCAAAAAGTGTCGAATTATACGTTTTTTGCGGCATAAATGGCCAATCGGCCCGACTACATCAAATCAACTACAAGCAGTTGCAGCGCAAATATTCACACGTAACCACTGCGTTACGACTTTTTGTCGCTGCGTTACCGTGTGGTTGTGGTATGTCTGAATAAAAGCTAAGTTACTCTCTCCGAGCCATGTTCTACTCTATCTGTACAAAAAACGTAATGATCCGTGACCCGAATGATACCGGAGGATATACAAACACTAAACTTTACATTTTCATGCATATAAGAGACAAGATTTTCTTTTAAAAACTTGAGTTTCATTACAAGCTTTAATTTAGGTTCCTGTCCTGGTGTCTGTAACCAAATTTTGCAAGTTATATTCGACCCACTTCCTAGTTTCCGATTCAGCTTAAATTTGGCAAACTTTATGTCAGTTTGGTGACTATGCAATGTTATAATAGCATCTAGGTGATCTGATGATGAGGCCGGATGGTAGTCATCAGAACTCGGTATGTAATAAAATAACGCAATCCTACCGAGGTTCGACTATGTTGGCAATAAGAGCTGATCACAAAAAACTCTTTCGCTAGTTTTTTTTTTAAATCATTAATTATTATTGTACGTTACTGTCACCAAAAGAATCTATTTTAACATATCATTGTGTTGCAGTCCATCTCCGGACAGAAAATCGGCTGCGGCTGCTCCTCCGGTTACTCTTCCGGCTCCAGCGCTCTCTCCAGCAGCTCCGCGGGCATCTCCAGCAGCTCCGCGGGCATCTCCAGCAGCTCCGCTGGAATCTCCAGCGGCGGCGGCTTCCCCGTCACCAGCGTCGGCCCCATCGCGCCTTCCGGCATCTCCGTCGCCTCCGACATCGGCCTGTCCGGTAGCCTGGACGTCGCCGGAGCCTTGCCGTTCCTGGGCGCCGTGGAGTTCCAGGGCTCGTACGACACCTGCGGCTCAGGGTCGGTCTGCTACAGCTGCGGCGACAGCTGCAACGTCGGCATCAACGGCGTTGTTGGAGGCTCCGGCTCCAGCGGCAGTGGCTGCGGCTGCCGTGCTTAACAATCCAAACTATGATGATGGCTGTGTATGAAAAATGATCACTGTAGGCAATAAAATATTACGTGCTTAAAAACCTCTATATTTTCAATTTTATCTATCTCGTCCTTAGCGGCCTTTTTTGTGTTGTTAGTGGAAAAATGATTGAATATCACATACACGTCCAATGATAGGGGTAGGAACAGCACTCGCGTGGTGTACCCCTCACATTTCATTAAATTGTCGAAAGAGCGTTCACGCGTTGACTTCGGCTCCACCTTTTTTTTATTATTGTATAGGGGGCAAACGAGCAGAACGGTCGCCTGATGGTAAGCGATCACCGTCGCCCATAGACACTTGCATCACCAGAGGAGTCACAAGTGCGTTGCCGGCCTTTCAGGTGGGAGTACGCTCTGTCAATGGTTTGGGACACCATTCTTCTTCTTCCTTCCATTATCCCACCTACGTAGAGTCGGGCCTCCTTGTCAGTTTGCGCCAGAGTGCTCGTTTCTGGGTCATCTGTTCATCAATGTTCAGCCTCTTCAGGTCGGTAAATAAAAATCAATTCAAGAAATGTGTGTCTACTTTAGAAAGGCCGCACTATTCAGCTAATTCTTTTTTTGTGTTTGTACGTAATTTTGTGGTCAAGGTTTGTATGTGAAATTGCATAGAATAACGTACATTTTGAGTTTGAAAATCGCCATATAAGATGTAAGTGAGTCAAAAGATAAAAGGGAGATCTTCAAAAAATATTTCATTTCATGGTCCGTACAGTGAAGGGAAGTTTAGCTCTCACCTATTTCAGATTTTTAATCTATATGTCAGTGAGTGACTAAAAAGTCAATCATAAAAAGGCCGGTTTTTGCACGTGAATATATCAATAACTGTATGAGCTACATTTATGATTTTTTTAAATTCTAGACGAACTAAAGTTTTTTCAATAAATACCCAAAATTTCATGTATGTACTTTGAATAGCCTTTGAGTTGTGTAGGGGTCAAAAGTAGCTCGAATCGTGTAATATTGAGAGCTGCTGTGTGGCCAGTTCCTTTTTCTTTGAATGGGTCTGGACACGCTGCCGCGTATCTAGATAATTTTTGATTGAATTTTAGACCATCGCTGGACTGCCATGCTACCACTCTACTACTACTAGCGCCCCACTAACCAGCAGTAGTAGTAGCTATCGCAGGTGTGGCGTCAGGAAAATTACAAGGGAAGCCGAAGCGTACTCATTTTCTCATACTTAAAGAAAAAGGTGGTTATAAGCCTTTCCTTGGGCAACCCGTTGGGAATCGACGTATATGGACGCCACGCCACTGGTAGCTATGCTATGTGTCCGTCGCCGTGTCTAACAACGACTGGTGACGTCGTGACCAGCATCGGCCCCATCGTGCCCTCAGGCATCACTGTCGCCACCGACCCGGGACTAGCTGGGAACAGTTTCGGCAGAAGCTGTACTGGCGGTTTACCATAACTACGATTCTTTGGTGCTAAGGTACGGCTTAATACTTTGGAGTTAAGCTGTTGACGTAGACAAAATCTTCAAGATTCATAAAAATGTGTGAGGTCTATTTGCAATGTACGACCTGACAACAGATATTTTTCATTATTACAAAAGTTCTAATTACATATTTTTATAACAAAAACATTTCTATTTTTGTAAGAGCCCATCAACACTATTTTATACAACGAACTGAAATTACTCAAAGACATACAAAAGCCGAAAACTATGCAACAGCCAAGCCATACTTTTGAACAAAGGTGTGGTGTTAGTAAAATCAGGGCTTAGGGGCTTCAAGCCAGTTGAAGCCATACTTTTTAAGATAAGGTTGAGGGCTTGGCTTTTCCTGGGATCTGATAACTTTTTTACAGCGAAAGCGTATCATGAGCTTGTTAATCTTGGCTGCCAATTTTACATGAAATGTTTTTGGTGGGATTTCACTTGTTTTTATAAGGTGCCCTAATTTTTTTTTTTTTTTTTGGTCTGATTATCACAACACGACAATACGGGGGTTAATCGCATATAAATATGATTTATTTAATTACCTTATTTATTTGTAATTCTTCGAAGTTTCCGACTTCGCGTAACGTCCACGGGACTTGCTTGATTCAGGTTAATAAATAAAGATATTTATAATACTGTTACGTGAGAAAATACTTCGCGACAGAACAGTCACCAGCATCAATATCTGCCATAATAAAGCGGGCGAAAATATCTGACTTGGCTACCCTCAGCTTCCTTACCGGCAGCCTGGACTAAACCAGCTTAATCAGCTCAACAGCGCAAGCGAAAGCGCGCCCAGCGTGAATCCCGGCGTGCCGTGCGCGTCGTACGGCGGCACGAGCACCGGGCAAATCGGCGTGTCGGGCAACATCGACGCGAGCGGCAACACCGTCGTCGTCGGCTCGGTGCCGGTGCTCGGCTCGGTGGACTTCAGCGGCACCGTGCCGGCCTCCGGCTCCGTCTCCATCGCCGGACAGTGTGGATGTAGTTGCAACGCGTAATATTTATTATTTTTGATTTAAATAGTTTTAAAATTAAAATAGTGATAGTAACTTCATAGTTCTGCACTAGGCGGCGCTAACGGCTAAAGAGTCGGATGCATCATACAGAGCAAGAACAGATGACAAAATTCGTCGACTACTGGTATGGACGATTAGCTCAGTTGGTAGAGCGTGCTGCCCCGGTCTGGCTCAAGGCACTGGTTCAAGTCCAGTATCGTCGACCTTTTTTTTCATTTGTTTCTGATCTTTGTTTATAATAAAATAGTTTTGTTATATGTTAAGTCCTTGTTTTTTGTCCCGGTATCCATAAAGGTAACCAGATGTGCGGTCTTAACTAGAAGCATATAATATTTCGCTACAATTATGGGCTTATGATATTATAATAAATAATATAAGTTGAAAGGTATAGCAAAAAATACAACGAGAAAGAGCAATGTGTGGTAAAATGTCTGTTCGTAGAATCAACGACCAGAAAATGTTTGCTTACATGTAGTAAAAAGTAATATTTTTCATATTGAGTAATTAGTAAATAACATCGCATGGTGAAATTGGGTGGAAATACGTATTTATTGATCACTGTCACTTTATAAGTAAAATTCAATATTATTTTCACTTTGAATCCAAAAACCTGCTAGGGACAAAAATGTAATTAAAATATAGATTTTTAATCACGTAATATTTTATTGCCTGGAGTAATCATTCTTCATAGTCGGTAAACATCATAGTTTGGATTGTTAAGCACGGCAGCCGCAGCCACTGCCGCTGGAGCCAGAGCCTCCAACAACGCTGTTGATGCCGACGCCACAGCTGTCACCGCAGCTGTAACAGATCGACCCAGAGCCGCAGGTGTCGTACGAGCCCTGGAACTCCACGGCGCTCAGGAACGGCAAGGCTCCAGCGACGTCCATGTCCCCGGACAGGCCGATGTCGGCAGCGACGGAGATGCCGGAGGGCGAGATGGGGCCGACGCTGGTGACGGGGAAGCCGCCACCGCTGGAGATACCAGCGGTGCTGCTGGAAATGCCCGTGGAGCCGCTGGAGATACCGGCGGAGCTGCTGGAGCCGGAGGAGCAGCCGCAGCCGATGCTCTGTCCGGAGATGACCTGCAACACAATAACATTTTAAAATGAATTTAGGTGACTATGAGGTCAACAGTGACAACTTGAATCATTGAATTAAACCTGTTTCTGTAGAAAATAAAATTGTGATAAAATTTAATTGTCTTCTGTACATTTCTTTGAACATCCATCATTTCGTCACCGAGACACTTCGAAAGAGCCCAAACTCGGTAGTAATGCGTTATTTTATTACTGAGTTCCTATTACAACCATCCAGCTTAGTCATCAGATCAGCTCTATAGTATCATAATATTGAATTGTTACCTAACTTAGGTACTTACATAAGTATATTTTACTTACAAAATTTTGATTACAGACATGGGGACAAGTGAAACTAAATAATAGCTTGTAACCTATTCTTTTAAAATAAAATTCTTACCTTAATATATAAAATGCGAAATACATAGTGTTTGCATATTTATTGTGTTTTTTTTTTCGAATCATTAGGGTGACAGATCAACATGTTTTATTTGTACTAATATAGGTAGGGAAAGAAATTAGGTCAGAGAGAGACTACGCCTTACTTGCTGCGAGGAAATTTTAGTAACTAAAATTTTCGTACTTACTGCGAGAGAATTTTAGTAACTAAAATTTTCGTACTTGCTGCGAGGGAATTTTAGTAACTAAAATTTTAATTTTGTGTTTCGGGAACCGTCAAAAGAACAAAACATTAAGACATTGAGTTTAATATAGTCGGTAAAGTAACAAAAGGAAAGAAAAACATTATTTTTAAACTGTTTACCTGGACAAGCAGAGCGAAGGCGCAGAAGATAATAGCTTTGAATGCCATTGTTGTTACTTCAACAGATACGTTCCACAGTCGAATGACTTCCTAATTATTTGAAGAGATTATATACTCATTTTACACCTTTTCAAATTAATGTAAGATTAATAAAACAATAGGCCTGAAACACATGATAGCCACGTGGTGCCATATCACTGAAATGTTACATCCTGGCGCCGGATACGGTGGTATCAACACGTTTAGTTAATTGTCTTTTGTAACACTATTGTCCTTGTTATCAAGTTGAACTACGGGGTTTCGTATAAAAAGTGGTTTTGGTGTTAAAGAAGCATTGTGTTTCCCTCTTCAGGCAAATAAGCAACATTTCAAGGATGTCTCCGTTCACCGTGTTGGTCCTCTGCATTCAGGCTTGCCTGATTCAGGTATTTACATTTACATACACATTTTACCTTATTTATTCCACCTTTGGTATGTGATTTAGTCTATGTTCGTTAACTAGTGTTATAGATCAATAAAACAAGAGGACTGAAAATCTGTCAATAATGTACAACGCCATTATTATAATTTACAATAATTCAACTTTGCAAGCGTGGCACAGTATTTAAATGTTACGATTTATTAATTATTTGCTATTTACGAACTAATTGTTACTGTAGTTTGTTTCATTGTTCAATTATAATATTTTTAATTGTTTACTTTTAAAGCGCCATCTAATTTTTGCCCGAATATCTCCCTGCGACTGTAGCACGATTCTAAGTATGGCAATTGACAGTCCTCTTGTTTTAATGGTTCTTTACCAGTATGTATTGCATTGGCTGTGACAATATACGGACAAGAATTGTAGTGCGTATGGACTCATAATACAACCACAGAACTTTGACTCAAAGCTATGAGCGTGATGGAATCACTAATGTGGATGCTATTTCTTAATTGAAATGCCAACATTCTAGGCATATGGCTTGAAGAACCGATTGCCGAAGTTTGCCGGATTTAGACCCCAAACTATATGGTGCAGCGTGGGTCGGTCCATCTTAATATGGATTGATGGCCTGCTTAACTGCAACATGAATGAAGTGAATGTTGCTGGACTGAAAAGTTGAAAACTATTTTTGAAAACAAACATTGAGAGCATAATTAGATAAAAAAATAAGTGTTGTTCTTTGGCTCATGTTTTTTTCTTCAACAGTCCGTGCTGAGTCAGTGTGGATGCGGCAGCAGCCGCAGCTACGTTAGCTCCGCGCCGCGCATCAGCACCGGCAGCGCCGGACTGAGCAGCTCTATTGGCTCCGGCAGCAGCAGCGGCGGTTACGGCGGGCAGGGCACCGGGCAGGTCAGTGCGGCTGGTGACATCGGCGCCAGCGGCACCACCTGCGTGACCGGCTCGGTGCCTGTGCTCGGCTCCGTGTCGTTCGGCGGCTGCGCAGACGCCTGTGGCTCCGTCTCCATCTGCGGGCAATGCGGATGCGGTTGCAAATAATTCTCTACTTCATATTTTGATGCCTTAATCGATTTAGTCAACGCGGAAAAATAAACGAATTATATCTTGCAAAAATTGTTAATTTGATTTATTAGTTTTGTGCTGTAGGTATACAAACAAAACCTGTTATAGTGTGTCGCGGTATGCTTACGTCAGTCTGGAATAAATGGTCGAACAGTTAACGTGCGTTTCGTTTTGTCCGTCTATCAGTAATCCCTAAACTCCGAGATATTACACTGGCGACGAATATCGAATTCCCACGGGGTGCAAGAAGTGGAAAACTAAACGGAAATGTCTGTCGGCAAGTTGCATGAATTTAACGTGAACAATGGTGCGTGGTCGTCATATATGGGTCGTGTGGAGATGTACTTTAAGGTGAACAAAGTGGACGACAGCATGAAATTGCCAAGCTTGATAGCTGCAATGGTTGACGAAGCGTACGAGCTGCTGGAAAACTTGTCTAGTCCTGTTAAGCCGGCCGAGTTAACTTTGGCGGGAGTACATCAGCTGATGTCACAACACTTACAACCAACGCCCGCCGTTTTAGCAGAGAGATACAAGTTTAGGCAAAGGCTAAATATTGTAAGTTTGGTGAGCATTTAAACGAAGACTTGCGGGACCAGTTCATTTGCGGTTTATTTAGAGATGTCATACGTCAACGGTTATTCGCGGAGGACGATACGTAACCTTCATGGCGGCAGTCAAACTTGCAACATCATTGGAGGCGGCGAAGAGGGACGCAGCAATCGCCGACCAGGCAAAGGCGGTAGTAGGTTCGAGCGGGACAAGTGAAGCACAAGCGGTGATGTTTGCTAGTCGGGGGAGCTCGGGTGCATTCGGCGGAGGACAAACGCGGGCACCGGCTACGGCACAGCGACGGGTTCCTTATGGCCGCCATGGAAGTCTTTGCGAGGCGAGCGGGGCGCACAGTCATATTTACGTGAATTGTAAATTCCGTGCATTACGTGTGCAGCAAATGTCAGCGGACGGGCCACTTGCGGCGTTTGTGCCCTATCTGGGGTGCAGGAGCGGCTATGGCGGGCCGCGGCGGTGCACGGGCCCCGGCCTGGCGCGGAGGGCCTGTGGCAACGGCGTCGGCGTCGGCGCGGAGTGGCCTTGTGGGTGATGCCGATCTTGGTCCGATCGAGGAAAGCGGCGGGGACATCGAGGAACAATTGCATCACTTATGCTTAAATAACTATCAGTCGGTGAGTTTGCCGATGATGATTAATGATGTAGTTATTAAAATGGATGCTGACACCAGTACGGCCATCTCTTGCGTGAGTAAGGCCACGTATGGCCTATACTTTTCCCATTTGAGTATAGAACGTGATTACAGTGTTAAAATTTTACGACGGGTAAAACTCAAAGTCCGTCTATCAGTAATCCCTAATCTCCGAGATATTACAAGTTTCATCATTACCATCATAATCAGCTTATATCATTATCCTTAACATAACTTACGAACTGGCCGTTCTGTGCATCCATCATCCAGCCATTCTCAACAAACATTCTAAAAGTTTCGTCCATTTTACGGTGCCAGACGTACATGCGCTCTCCATAGACAAATCCTAATCACTCTTGGTTTGAGATCTAAATTATGCAATTGGAGATTTGACGATGATGAAAAAGTAATGCTTAATACGAGTCATTCAAAAATCATCGCTATAAGTTGTGTCATCGATAAAGATTAAGGTTAATTAAACGAAATATTGACCAATCGAAACATTTATTATTGTTATAAATATAAATGATTTAAGATCGTCGTGCACATCTACAGCTGTTAAATAGAGCTGGCAGTAATTCCTGACCTAACCGCAGCATTACTACCGCACAACATCAGTCACCCCGTACGACACTTGCGCAGTATCGCTAGCATTGAACTGCCCTGCAAAAACGCCGGTAAGCTCATGTCACCATATTCTGGCAAAAACTAAATGGCGCTTTAAAAACAATCAATTAACTATGTTATAATTGAACAATGAAACAAAGTACAGTAACAATTAGTTCGTAAATAGCTAATAATTAATAAATCGTAACATTTAAATACTGTGCCACGCTTGCAAAGTTAAATAATTGTAAATTATAATTGTGGCGTTGTACATATTGACAGATTGTCAGTCCTCTTGTTATATGGGACTTAATCGCGTATAAATATCATTTATTTAATTACTTGTCATTGGTAATTCTTCGAGTTTCATACGTCTCGTTACGTCCACGTTAGTGAGTGACAAAATCGGCGTATTTTAGGTATCAATAAAACCTAAGGTATGAAAGCTAGATCAATAGAATTTAGTGCATTCCATATGTTCCCCGACTACATGTTAACCTGTGATGTGAATTTGGGCTCTCAGGTGTTAACTGGGACGAACCTATGACGGTTTGAGAATGAGACGAAACAGTACGGGAAAAGGTAGGTAGTGCCCAGCTTATTTTCTTTCGTCTCGGCGGGGCAATACCGCGCCCCTAGATGATTTTATTTAATTCTTTATTTGATGATATGCTTTAGATACTTGCGCTAGCGCGCAAGAATCTAAAATTGCGTACGCTGCTAGCAAAATATACTAATATTCTCTGTGGCATGCTTACAGAAAAATCAGATAGCAACAAAGTATCATCTGTGGAAATAGAAAGACGTACTTTTACTCTGACTAACATTCAAAAGTTTCAACAAAAGCTATGTAGTATTAATTGGTTTGATATGGGTGTAAATAGTTTCTTCACGAAATTTACTATTATTTTTGATCAATGTTTTAAAACAAAAGAGGAAAAAGGTAGCTTTGTCAAAAAAGGATAAATTCTTGTGGATAACAAAAGGTATTAAGGTAGCCAGTAAAATGAAGCGAATTCTTGGCAACATAAATAAATCTTCTTGTGATACGTCTATTTTAAACTATCGGGATAAATACTTGAATATTACAAAAAAGAAAAGAAGTAAGTCAACTTATAGCAAAAACAAAAGGACAGTACTACTTCGAACAATTTGAAAAATGTAAGAATGATTCCAAAAAAGCCTGGGCCTTAATGAATACCTTATCTCAAAATAAAATCCAAGCAAACCGTGCTGCTCCACAACTTGTTACGGAATCTGGACTGGTCACTTATGGTAACGATGTGTGTGAGCTATTTAATAAATATTTCTCTAATATAGGATCAGAATTAGCAAGCCAAATACCCCAACAATTTCATAATAACAAGATATATACTTCTAGCCGCGCATCCACATTTTCCCATGTGTTATCAAATTTTGCACCTTGCAACGAGTGTGAAATCTCAAAAATCATTGATAATTTAGATTCAAATACTAGCGTCGGTATTGATAGTATAAGTACGAAAGCACTAAAATGTATAAAAAAGTACATTCTTCAAGAACTTACGAAATGTATCAATAAACATTTAGAAGCAGGCACTTTCCCCGATGATTTAAAAATAGCTAAAGTCTGCCCAATCTTCAAGTCCGGAAAAAAATCGGATCCAAACAATTATCGCCCAATTTCAGTATTGCCTGTCATATCCAAGGTTTTTGAGAAGGTCATTTATGACCGAATTAACGGCTATTTGAACGAGATTAATTTCCTCTTTGATACGGCTTTCGCAAACAATCGAATACGCTTTCGGCAACAATTGATCTCATTACTAAAATAAAAACAAATATTGACACAAAAAACATTGTTCTGGGAGTATTTATTAATTTGAAGAAGGCGTTTGATACCGTCGGTCACTCTATCCTTCTAGGCAAGCTCGCCGATATAGGAATAACCGGTAAAGCATACAAATTTTTTGAATCGTATCTAACAAATCGATTTCAAATAGTCGAAATTGATTACTACCAAAGCACACCACAATCTCTAAGTCACGGAGTCCCTCAGGGATCTATACTCGGCCCGCTTCTGTTTTTGACTTATGTTAACTCAATTAGTGAACTAAAATTGCACGGTGAGATTTCTTTATATGCAGATGACACTTACGTTTTTTACTTCGGACATTCCATAGAAAATATACTTGAAATGGCACAGAAAGATCTTGACAACATGAACAGGTAACCATAAACACTGCCAAAACGTCTTATGTAATTTTTAAAGCTAAAAATAAGAAAATCAGCCACCACAATCCTTTATGTATCAATAATATACAACTAAAACAGTCAAACGAGGAAAAATATTTGGGTTTAATATTGGACAGTGACCTGACGTGGAAGCCACATATAAAAAAAATTAAGTCAAAATTATCATCATTGTTAGGTACACTACGCAGCATAGTAAAATGTCTTCCGCGTAAGGTTCGTTTGAATATCTACAATTCTCTAGTCAAATCTCACCTTGACTATCTCATTGAGATATGGGGTAGTGCCGCGAAAACTAATTTAAAAGATATCCAAACAACACAAAATTAATTACTTAAGGTTTTATTTCATTATGATTTTCTTACTTCTACTAAAAAAGTCTATGCGGAAACCAAACTATTGAGTCTTAACCCTTATATATTTAACACGTGTATTTTGATAAGGAAAATCATTAAAAAACAGATACATTGCCAAACAACATTTGTTACTAATAGGCAGAAGGGGCGCAAGATTCTTCGAAATGCGGATAATTTATACGTACCGTTCCCCCGAACAAAAACCTACGGTACTAAAAGCATAACATTTGAGGGTGTACGTATATATAATAACTTAACAAATAATATTAAAATGGTAAAATCATTTCAAATGTTTAAAAACAAACTAAAGGCTCATGTCATCAATATTGTTTCCGTCATTTGAATCTAAATGCGGCCCTGGCGGATGATCGCCCATGCGAGTACTGTGCGTGTATTGTATCGCTAGATAACGTTATACCCGATATTTTATTTGTTACTGATCCAACAATTACCCACTTTTGTACTTATTAACAAATAACATAAGTTGTTATTTTTCATTCCCATGTGTAAACGCTCACGGGCGTATTGTATAATTAAGGCTTGATAACGTAACTATGTTTAGTCTCAATAAGTGAAATGTAAGTATTTCTTTTGGGAATAAAAATTCTTTAACTCGAATATTTTTAGGAAAGTTGTTAGGCAGGCTAAAAGGTCAGCAGTTCAAGAACAGATATGTAGAGCTAAATTCTCATCCAAAGGAATATGGGATGTTGTGAATAAAAAAAGAAATAAATTTCGCAGTGGTAAACTGGATGATATCATAATTATTAAATCGGACGGTAGTATGGTACAGAATCCTCAAGATGTTGCCAATATTTTCTCTTTACAATTTAATCATGATAATACTCCGAGTACGGGTAACGTCTCATCTGCAGTACAATGTGTGGCACATTGCACCCAACATCGTTTTACAGATATATCATGGCAGCAGTTTTCGTCATTGGAAATAATTAATATTGTCAAGTCCATGGAAACTAAAAAATCTTGCGGATACGATGAAATGCCAATAACAGTAATTAAGAGTAGTATCGAATTGCTATCAGGTCCTCTTGCACACTGGTTTAATAAGTGTAATGAAAAAGGTATAGGTAAAGGTTTCCTGATGAATTAAAATTAGCTAAGGTGATACCTGTTTTTAAAAAAGGTCCCAATACGGATTCAAAAAAATATCGGCCAATATCGCTACTACTAGTACTGTCAAAAATTTTCGAGAAACTTATTAAGACCCGGCTTTTAAAACATTTTAAGGAATATGCGATTATTAGTTCAAGACAATTTGGATTTCAAGAAAAAAAGGGGACCTCCGATACTATGGATTCCTTCGTCGATGACATTGTGTCCGATTTTCATAATAAAAAAAAGGTAGCCGGTATATTTCTAGATCTTAGTTCCGCATTTGATATGGTGGATCATGAAATTCTCATGAGAAAACTATTTTTTTACGAAATTAGGGGTCAGTCTTATCGTCTTCTTCAGAGTTACCTCAATAATAGATACCAATTTGTGGAGTTAAAGAGTTATGATAATAATACTGAATTTTTTGTGAGATCGGAGTTCGTAAAGGTAAACAGAGTAGTTCCACAGGGCTCTATTTTGGGTCCTATTTTGTTTATTCTTTATACAAACGACCTGATCGATTTTGTTTGTGAAACAATTACTGATTGCCGATTAACAGTTTTTGCCGATGACACTAGTGCTGTGGTAGCTGGAGATAGTTTCAAATCAAATCAAATCAAATCATTTTATTTCCAAGAGTATGGTACATTTGGTTGGATCTGGTTTGTCTGAACTATGCAGTTTGGTGACTAATGCATTGATAACTTTTCATCATTGGTTCCATATAAACAGTTTACAGTTAAACACAGACAAAACAAAATTAATGTTATTTAAACCTAACACCAAAAAAACGGACGAGCTTGTTGTGATAATTAATAACGCTTCAATAGAAATATTTGATAGTGTCAAATTTCTCGGTGCACGTATTGACGCAAGACTAAACTGGAAACAGGAACTTGAGGTCGCAGAACACTCCATTTCTTCGGCTTGTTATGCTTTGAAAAGCCTTATGGACGAGCTCTCTATTGAACAGCTTAAGACTGTTTATTATGCGTTAGTAGAGTCTAAGTTACGTTATAGTGTTAAGCACTGGGGTCATAGTTTTAAGTATAACGTCAATGGAGCCTTTGTCGTTCAAAAAAGGGCAATACGGACTATCATGTGTATTCCCCAGTGGATTTCTTGTCGTAGCTATTTTACAGAATTGCGCTTACTGACAGTCCCTTCCCTGTACGTCCTTGTGTTGCTTACAGATTTTCTTAAAACGCTGTCAAAGCACGAGTCACTTGATGAACAAAAATTGCGTCTACAAACGCGAACAAATAATGTCAAGCAAAGCTTTTTCCCGAAACTCAAAGTCACTCAGCACTCTGCTAAATATCAATCTGTAAATTTATTTAACAAACTTCCCACCGAATTAAAAGTTATTACTAGTCATAAGTTGTTTAATAGAAAATTAAAGATATTTTTATTGAGAGGGTGTTTCTACAGTATTGAGGAAATTTTCATCAAAAATAACTAGTATTAGTTTGTGATGTGTAGTTGAGTACTAATTAAATAGTTTATATATAGCGATTAAGCTAACTTTGTCACATTTTATTTATTGTAAGTTCATTTTATTGTATTTCAAACACAATCTCTGTATTGCTTCTGAATAAAAATCATATCATATCATATCAATTACCCAATTTGTAACATCCTTAATATTACTGTATATGGAAAACTTCGGCCTAAGGTATTTCATTGAAATAAAAGTGGTCTCAGACAAGATCGGAAACATCTTGAAGCGTGCTTCTATAAAAACATATTTCAAGCCGTTGAAGAAGGTGTCTCAATACCTTAGACCCGTGAAGAGTAGCACCCCTTTGCAGAGTGCAGGCATTTATAAGTTGGACTGCGAGTGTGGTCTTTCATACATTGGTCAAATGAAACGCAGTGTATTAACCCGGGTGAAGGAGCACATAGCAGATGTCAAGCACCGTCGGTGTAATAGGTCTGCAGTCTGTAAACATGTCATTGACAAACCAAACCACTCAATTAAGTTTAAAGCCCGTCACTGACGGAGCGATAATATATATTAAGATATCTTATATTAAGGTATCTTACAATATATTTTGCCTACAATTTGACAGATTCCCCAGACGCAGCGATAATATATATTATAGCTGGGTATCTTAAGGTACCGTAAGATATCTTACGATATATTTGAGTATATTTTGGCGCAACTACAGGATGTTATTTTTTTGACGTGCGATTGGGCTCAAATTTATTTATCTTCGATGACAATGCAACAATATGGTACCAAGGAGCTTGTCTGATGATGTAGTCCGAAGGTAGACGGTGACATTGAGGATATGAACTCCTTAATTACAGTCGAGTTCATAAATATATGAGCAAATCCAAGGCTTCAAAACTAATTGAGCATAGAGAGGTACATCGGCATCTAAACAGATTTACCAATCAAAAATATATACACATATTACCTATCATATTAATCTGAGCAAGTCTCACAATAATATGTAAGCAACTGAAAAATTATAAATATCTGAGCAAATATTTTTCATAATTATATCAGTACACAAATACCTACGCAAAGGTTTTTAGAAATATATATAGATGTAGTGGAATAAAAATATCTGTACTAAGGTTTTACAATTTTATGTGAACACGTGGAAGTTACTGCCGAAGAAGAAAATGACTTACTGCCAGCTTTATTAAACAGCAGTAGATGTGCACGACGATCTTACATCAGTTATATTTATTAGAATAATAATTATTTAAATTCTGCGATATTTAGTTAAATTTACCTTAATTTTATCGATGACATAACTTATAGCGATAATTTTCGAATGACTCGTATTAAGCATTACGTTTTTTATCATCGTCAAATCTCCAATTGCATAATTTAAATCTCAAACATAGAGTGATTAGGATTTGTCTATGGAGAGCGTATGTACGTCCGGGACCGTAATGTGGATGAAAACTTTTAGAATGTTTGTTGAGAATGGTTGGATGATGGACGCACAGAACGGCCAGTTAGTAAGTTATATTAAGGATCATGATTTAAGCTGATTACGATGATAATGATGAAACGAATAATTCAAATTAATAATCTTTGCAAGATATAATTCATTTATTTTTCCGCGTTGACTGAATCGATTGAGGCATCAAAATATGAAGGAGACAATTAGTTGCAATCGCATCCACACTGTCCGCAGATGGAGACGGAGCCACAGGCGGGCGCGCAGCCGCCGAACGACACGGAGCCGAGCACCGGCACCGAGCCGGTCACGCAGGTGGTGCCGCTGGCGCCGATGTCGCCACTCGCGCTGACCTGCCCGGTGCCCTGCCCGCCGTAGCCGCCGCTGCTGCTGCCGGAGCCAATAGAGCTGCTCAGTCCGGCGCTGCCAGTGCTGATGCGCGGCGCGGAGCTAACGTAGCTGCGGCTGCTGCCGCATCCGCACTGACTCAGAACTGACTGTTGAAAAAAATAACATAAGCCAAAGAACAATACATATATTTTTTATCAAATTATGTTCTCATTGTTTTTTTCAAAAACGCCTTTCAATAATTCAATCCAGCAACATTCACTTTCCAGGTTACAGCTAAGCAGGCCATCTTAGGATACACCAACACATGGTGCACCTCATAGTTAGTGGTCTAAATCTGACAAACTTTGGCAATCGGTTCTTCAAGCCATATGCCTAGAACTTTGAGCATTTAATAAATTGAGGTGACAAGCTGTATCATTACCGAAAGAAATTTTCATGCATTTTTAGCGGGGGGTGAGGTAAACAGAATCAGAATCAGAAAAACACATACAGTGCCCTACGGAAATATTCATATTTCTACAAATGCACTCAGTTATAAGAAAACACCTACAAACAAAAAAAAACACGCACATACTGACAATTCACCGTAGAAACTAACCGGAAATTTCACGATTATTTTGGCAGAGGGGAATGTTTTCCTCATCTCCAGTGGTTAAATGCTCTAAGGACTCGAATGTTATGTTAACATTTCAATAACTTTCAATTAACGGCTCGTCTAGAAGTCATGTGATTTTTTGACCTACTTGTGACCCCCTCCTCCCCCTTGCTAATATTTGGTGTTTATAAGCTGTCCGTTCCCCCCCTCCATTCAAGATCACGTGTATTTTTGGGACTAAGTATGAATTAAGTTAGTTATTGAGTAATTTCGTTATTTTTTGACTTCCCTGCTGTGTAAATAAATTACACGTGATATCTTCTTGACGAGCCCTAAGCAAACGTATGCCTTTAGTCCCATCTCGTACCCAGTTTTGGTAGCTAGCTACGAAATGAGAAGTGTGCTTTCCCATTTTAAAGTTAGCTACCAAATAGACCTGTGAAATGGACATGGTAATCATCCTTTTAATATTCTAAATATCAAGCACATGACAACGTCAAGTGTTCTTATACTGAAAAAATCCTAAATTAAATCGCACTAAACTACAAGCAATTCGGAAAAGAGCCGGAGAGCTGGCGGTTTCCACGATCAAAGAATCAGTCTGGCGATTCAGCGAGGAAACGCCGCCAACACCTTCGGTACAATGCCGCAGGGGCCATTTTTAGATTTAATTTAAATTTATTTTGTTTTAGTTTAATTATATTTTTAGGTTAAGTTTTATTGGTTTTGTTTAAGTTTAGTTTTACGGTAATCGATTTAAATTTAAATGGTCATTATAATTTGTAATTTATAATTTGTAGATTAAATATTAACCTTTACTCGGAAAAAATATTAAAAATTTAAATTAAAGAATGGGACTCAATTTCGTAGCTACCTTCAAATCGGGAATATTTTTCCCATTTCGAAGCTATATAGCTACCAAATCTGAATACGAGATGGAACTAAAGAAAAGTTTCCCTATTACTTCACACAAAAAAAAACTCATAGCTTCGAGTGAAAGTTCTGTGGTTGTGGCAATACATACTGGTTAAGGAACATAGACTAAGTCACATATCAAACGAAGAATAAATAGGGTAAAATGAGTGTTACCTGAATCAGGCAAGCCTGAATGCACAGGACCAATACGGTGAACGGAGACATTCTTGAAATGTTGATTATTTGCCTGAAGTGGGAAATATAATGATTCTTTAACATCAAAACCAACTTTTATACGAAGCCCCTTAGTTCAACTTGATAACAAAGACAATAGTCTTACAAAAGACAATTAATTAAACGTGTTGATATCACCGTATCCGGCGCCAGGATGTAACATTTCAGTGATATGGCACCACGTGGTTATCATGTGTTTCAGGCCAATTGTTTTATTAATCTTCCATTTATTTGAAAAGGTGTAAAATGAGTATATAAGCTCTTCAAATGATTAGGAAGTCATTCGACTGTGGAACGTATCTGTTAAAGTAACAACAATGGCATTCAAAGCTGTTCTCTTCTGCGCCTTCGCTCTGCTTGTCCAGGTAAACAGTTTAAAGTTAATGTTTTTGCCTCCTTTCATCACTTTACTATTAAATAATTAAAAAAAAATATAAAAGAAAACCTGTCGAAAACAAATGTTGAATGATAAAATAATACATTTAAACAAATTGGTACAAACATATTTAAAATAAATATTACATGGCAAGCTTAATAAGGCTTGTGTTATGAATACTAGACGACTATATATTTGATACATAAATTTACATAGAAAACATCCAAGATTCAGGAACAAATATAACTATTTTACGCGTACACTCACGGTCTTTAAGTTTTGTACTTTTGACAATTCCCTAGAAGCAAAATCAAAATTTTCGTTTCTAAAATTCTCTCGCAGCAAGTATCTCTCTGACAATACAAAAAAAACATGTTGATCTGTCCCCCGGATGATTCGAGTTAGTAAAACAAATGAATAAATATACAAACACTATGTGTTTCGCATTTACATATAAGAGTAAGGATTTTATTTAAAAGGTGTAGGTCTAATTTGTCTAAGAAGTTAATGTGGCTCAGTGGGTTACACTACGGCCTACTAAGCTGGCGGTACCGGGTTCGAATCCCGGCCTGGGCAAGTGTTTGTGTGATGAGCACGAATGTTTGTTCCTGGGTCTTGGAGGTTTTCTATGTATTTAAGTAATATTATTTATCTTTAATATACATTTTGTATATCGTCGCCTAGTACCCATAGTGCAAGCTTTGCTTAGTTTCGGACTAGGTTATATATTATTAACTTTACATTTATATACATATAAAGGGTAAAGATTTTATTTCAAAAACTTGAGTTGCATGACAAGCTTTCACTAAGATTCACGCTGTCTTGGTGTCTGTAACCAAATTTTGCAAGTTAAATTTGAACCATTCTCGGTTATGGATTGATCTAAAAGGCAAACTTTACGACAATTCGGTGACAATGCAATATCATGATACCATCGAGCGTATCTGACGATAGAGCCTTATGGTTGTCACAGTGACTCAGTAGGTGATGATATAACGATATCCCACCGAGTTTTTGACTATTAAGAATCTTCTCTGCGAGAAGAGAATGATGTTCAAAGTAATGTAAAGTCGGCAATGAAAGTTGGTCACAAAATATATTTTCACTTCTCCTGCTCAAAAAGTACGTCATATTAGCTTCGCCAAGCGAGACTAAAATAGTACATTTAGCCCCTAGGGTTTAAAAGAAAGCCATATAATCCCATACAAATTTCTATGACAGTGAAAAAGAAACTTGCGGCCAGCTACATACTCCTTACAAACAATTAAAAACAAACAAACCAACCTGATCTGATTGGCCAAACTTTCTGATAGAATTGCAAAGTCTTTTTTATTTTCTTGCAGTCTAAGGTAAAAGCAGAGTGTGTAACACGTGGCCAAAAGCTATTGACGAGGTCACGAAGTGAGCGAGGACAAATATGTCTGAGTGTCATAATGGCTTATTTTAGCCCCTTGTCAAACCATCTACTATTTTTACTAAACACTTTTTAAAACCATTAATCAAAAGCTGTTCTTCACTGTCACCAAAACAATCTATCTCAACAAGTCATTGTGTTGCAGGCCATCTCCGGACAGAGCATCGGCTGTGGCTGCTCCTCCGGCTCCAGCGCTCTCTCCAGCAGCTCCGCCGGTATCTCCAGCAGCTCCTCGGGTATCTCCAGTAGCTCCGCGGGTATATCCAGCGGCGGCGGCTTCCCCGTCACCAGCGTCGGCCCCATCTCGCCCTCCGGCATCTCCGTCGCCTCCGACATCGGCCTGTCCGGGAGCCTGGACGTCGCCGGAGCCTTGCCGTTCCTGAGCGCCGTGGAGTTCCAGGGCTCGTACGACACCTGCGGCTCAGGGTCGGTCTGCTACAGCTGCGGCGACAGCTGCGGCGTCGGCATCAACAGCGTTGTTGGAGGCTCCGGCTCCAGCGGCAGTGGCTGCGGCTGCCGTGCTTAACAATCCAAACTATGATGTTTACCGACTATGAAGAATGATCACTGAATGCAATAAAACATTATGTGACTAAAAATCAATATTTTTAACTAATTTTAAACCTATTTTGTTCCTAACAATTTATTTAGGTTGTAAGCGAAGAATAGATTAAATTTCACATCTAAGATGCGTGTGTTACACGCGTAATCTATATTAGAGGTCAATAATTAGGTATCTGTCCCCAATTTTACCATTTGATATTAGTTGCTTATCGCGGATTAACTGCTTATTGTTCGTGAAAAGGTCAACATTGATAGGTATCAATCAGCCTCTCAGACTAACAGAACTTCATGAAAAACAGACAGACGTTTGACTGAGAAAAATATATCTTTTCTCAGACAACCCGTTAACATGGAAGGCTGAAAAGCTTCCAAAATGTCGGGATCTCAAATGAGATACTATACGCTATATAATCCGTTAAAACTATTATATTTCACTGAGTAATAATCGCAGATACGGAAGAAAATATGAAGTTTTTATTCGTGAAGCTTGTCCTTAATATAATTATTATTACTAAATTCCGTCAAGGAAGCAACCATTTCAAAGTCGTTGATTCTAGATTATTTTGCTTTATCCCACAACTTTATATATACTGGTAGCCGTATGCCGCGACTTCGTTCATGTAGAGATGCAATTTAGAGCCTATGTGATATACTGATGTCTAAACAACATTACTTACTGGAAACTTTCGTTGAGATCCGTTCAGTAAAAAAATAAGAGCCACGTATATATATATATATATACCCGCCGGCGAAGCGCTAAGGCCTAATAAAGTAGCTTATGTTAGAAGGTTTATATTTAAGGAATACTTAATTGAAGGTATGAAAAAAATATGCACAATATATATATATATATATATATATATATATATATATATATATATATATATATATATATATTATATCACATAGGCTCTAAATTGCTTAAATCTCTACGTGAACGAACATCGGACTCCTACGTGAACAGCATAACATCGGCTCAAACATTCACGTTTACAATGGGTGCGCTTCACTCTATCGAACAACATTTAATATAATTTCAATCGATATATCAATTAATTATATACTATTCTAATCAAAACAAAAATTTAATGAATATCGCTTCTTTAAGAAAATTATCTCTTTTAATAAAATCGAAACGATTATTTTTCCTAAAAAGGATAACTTTTATTGAATGTCACTGGCACTGTCACTTTGATGTCTGTCATGAAAATTGATAATTTCTTCAAAACTAAGTCGGATATGACTGAGGTTAATTTAGATAACATGTTTTGCTCCGAGTGACCTAAGGAATACTTGGTTATAATGCTTCGGATTCTAAGCGGGCGCCGTGTATATAAATGTAAAAGTGTGTTAATTGTTTTAATATAAACACAACTCGACCTTATTTTTTCATATATATATATATATAACAAGCTAAAGGGGGACATATTATTTATCTCCTAAAACATACAGTTTCACCTGAAGATATGTGAGGGAGTTTAGTAAAACGTCCCACTTCGTCGATTCTAGTTTCGGAGTAACGGGCAGTTTAGTGAAATATGGCAAAACCTACCGAAAATCGACTTTCAATGAAAACTGATAGAACATACTGTAATAAACCTATGATTTTGATATCGATCCATAAATGACCAATTAAGCACCTTTTTAAGGCCTCAAAGTTTAGTGCCCAGCGCCCCACTTTGTCGAATACCGAAAAAAATCGTCGATATCATATTTGTGCCTGTTATAGGGAAACATTTCTACTTTGTCGATATGGAGTTATGAGTAGTTTGTAATATAAGAAAGCATAAGCTATCTTTCGGTGACAAAATTATGTCTCTAACTGCTATAGTTATTTTATTTTAATTCTTCAAACTTGCAAAGGTGTAAAAGCGACAATTGAGAAAACGTTGGTTAAAGTTTGGGACCGCAAAAAACACACTTGTACTTTGAAGTTATGGAGTGGTTAGTATCAAATGAATTGGCATACTTTAAGAAATTCAAATTAGTCAAAATCATGTATGTAACCTTAGTAGTTTGAATGTTACGGAGGCTTGAACATAAAAACAGAACGAAAATATGTCAATCCTGAATATGGGTTTATTTTCTATATTTATAACACGACCCGCAGATTCATCATTAAAGTTGTATTATTAATGTATGCTCATGCTAAAAAAGACAGAAATAATTCTATGGATCCCTTTAGTTAGTTATTATGTCAAAAAGTTAATACGAAATGAATTGAAAAGTACAGCATAAAAAATACGAATAAAAAATAGAAGATTGTTTGACAAGGGGCTAAAATAAGCCATTATTATGACAAAAAGTGATTATTTGGATGAGCTCACGAAGTGAGCGAGGACAAATATATCTGAGTGTTATATAATGGCTTTTAGCCACGTGTTAAACACTCTGCTTTTCACTTTGACTGCGAGAAAATAAAATAGACTTTAAAATTGTATATTTCATGAAAAACTAAAAGTACAGTTTGAGCAATTCCATCAGGAAGTTTGGCCAATCTGATCAGGTTGGTTTGTTTGTTTTTAATTATTTGTAAGGAGTATGTAGCTGACCGCAAGTTTTTTTTTCAGTGTCATTGAAATTTGTATGGGATTATATGGCTTTCTTTTAAACCCTAGGAGCTAAATGTACTATTTTAGTCTCGCTTCGCGAAGCTAATACGAGTATGACGTACTTTTTGAGCAGGAGAAAAGAAAAATACGAAATATGAATAGTAGGGTTGGGTAACCACAAATAATGGACTTTTTTATCGATGATTCCGCTAAATAATAAACAGTATTATTTAAAAAAATATAATTAATCGATAGATATAAAATGACATTTATATAATTACTAACTCGAAAAACATTACACCTATATTTTAAAAGCTGATTTTATACTTGTAGTATTTTTTTAGCGTATGTCCATACGAACGAAACCAAACCGTCAAAGTGGGACACTAAACTTGAGTCGAAAATAAATTCCGTTCAAATTCCGTAAAAAAAGATCAAACAAACGACATTAGTATCAATGACTATTAGATTAACAATAACAAACCTTTATGCATACGTAAATCATACATAAAATGGGATAAATATATCAAACATATATTTTTCACTGAACAAGCACTAAAGTTTAGTAAATCGACAAAGTGGGACGCTACCTATAGAAAATCACTAAACTTTATAAGGCATAAAAAAGTACTAAGAATTTGATATTAATACTTTTTATGCTTGATAAGTGTGTGTTTTTAAGTAATCTTATGTTATATATTAAAATACACTTGTCATTTGTATTTTTTTATGCTGTACTTTTCAATTATGTTTACTTACTAACTAAAAGGATCCATAGAATTATTTCTGTCTTTTTTAGCATGAGAATACATTTATAAATACAATTTTAATGATAAATCTGCATGTCATGTTATAATTATAGAAAATAAACCCATATTCAGGATTGACATATTTTCGTTCTCTTTTTATGTTCAAGCCTCTGTAACATACAAACTACTAAGGTTACATACATGATTTTGACTAATTTGAATTTCTTAAAGTATGCCAATTCATTTGATACTAACCACTCCATAACTTCAAAGTACAAGTGTGTTTTTTGCGGTCCCAAACTTTAACCAACGTTTTGTCAATTGTCGCTTTTTCACTTTTGCAAATGTGAAGCATTAAAAAAATATAACTTTAGCACCTAGAGACATATATCTTTCACCAAAAGATAGCGTATGATCTGTAGTATTAGGAACTACTCATAACTCCATATCAACAAAGTGGGACCTTTTCCCAAAAACTGTCACATATATGCTTCCTAAACGAGTAAAACCGCAGAAATCAATGAAAGTTTTCCTGAAGGAATGTATATTCCTCATACTCACATCAAAATATACTTAAATCATTCTTCACAGAAAAGGGTGTCAACGAAAATACTTAAAAGCGAATTCACAAAATATTGTTATATTATATAGTTTTAAATTTGGAAATGGTACAAGATCGATACTGGAAGAAAAATAAAAAATGTTTGATCAAAATTTAGGCGATCGCTGAACATACATGCTACCTCTTTGTTACCACCAGCGCCTAATATTGTAAGTCAGAGTCTAGCTATACGTCCAATATACGTCCGTCGCCGAGTTTGACGACGGCTGGCCGCTGGCCGTGATCGTCATCAGCCCCATCCTGCCCCCGGGCATCACCGTCGCCACTGACCTGACTAGCTAGTCTGAACCTGAATGATATTATAATTTTCTTGCCCTTATACTTTATATTTGAGGTCGGCGCAACAGATGTATTCTATCACATAAATAATCCAAACAAATTAATAATCTATGCAAGATATAATTCATTTATTTTTCCGCGTTGATTGAATCCAATAAAGAAGCATAGAATGAAGGAGAAAATTATTTGCAGCCGCATCCGCACTGTCCGGTGATGGAGACGGAGCCGCAGGCGGGTGCGCAGCCGCCGAAAGACACGGAGCCGAGCACCGGCACCGAGCCGGTCACGCAGGTGGTGCCGCTGGCGTCAATGTTGCCACTCGCGCTGGCCTGCCCGGTGCCCTGCCCGCCGTAGCCGCCGCTGCTGCTGCCGGAGCCAATAGAGCTGCTCAGTCCGGCGCTGCCGGTGCTGATGCGCGGCGCGGAGCTAACGTAGCTGCGGCTGCTGCCGCATCCACACTGACTCAGCACAGACTGTTGAAAAGATATAAAACATAAGCAAAAGAATGAATCCCATTCCATAGACCAGGAGTCGCCAGGTTGCGGCTATATAAATTCATTTTCTTAATCAAAAATTATTATTTATTGTTGGCAAGTAAAAAATTGTAGATCTTTAAAAACTTTGATATTTTGTAAATTGTAATTTTTGACTCTTCCAACTCAAATGATTGCCGACCCCTGGCCTAGACTATTGACATTTCAACTAACTTTGAATTAACCAATACAGTGCTCATTTTTGACTGTATAAAGCAAGTATACTCCAAGCTTCAATCCAGACTTGTTTTTTTGTGTATGAGACTATAAATACTACAATTCTACCCCGGCAATAAATACTGGTTTATTAACTTGGACTACATCACATTCCAGAAGTTTAATAAGAAAGGTAAAAGAATGTTACCTGAATCAGACAAGCCTGAATGCAGAGGACCAATACGGTGAGCGGAGACATCTTTGATATGTTGACTATTTGCCTGAAGTGGGAAATATAATGACTCTTTAACATAAAGACCAGCTTTTATACCAAGTTTTGTGGTTGAACATCATAACAAGGACAATAGTCTTACAAAAGACTATTAATTCAATTGTCTTTTGAAACACTATTGATACCAACTTATCTGGCGCCTGAATGTGGCATTTCAGTGATATGGCGCCACGTGGTTAATCATGTCCTTCAGACCTATTGTTTTAATTATCTTCCGTTAATTTAAAGACATGCAAAATTACTATATAAGCTGATCAAATTTTTAGGCAGTCATTCGACTGTCGAACGCATCTATTTAAGTAACAACAATGGCATTCCAAGCTGTTCTGTTCTGCGCCTTCGCTCTGTTTGTCCAGGTAAACAGTTTAAAGTTATTGATTTTCCCTTCTGTTAGTTTTTCATTTATAACACTGTATTCGGTTTTGAATTTTAACGATTCGTTTCCAAGATTTGTCCGCGGTGGGTAAGGTTGTAAGCCTCAGGATCTATTCAGGCATACCTCAAACCCACGACAACGACAACCACTGGGTAGGGTGATAATTTATATAAAAATGAATAGTTATATTCACACGCATCACATTTTGTGACGTGGTTGGTCTTCAGACCAAGGAAGAAGACTTGACATCAGCGTACACCCGTAAGGGACGGACATAACTGTTATGCAGCTAAATTAAAAACACGTTTAAAAACGGCCGACAGCTTGCCATAAACAACGTACGTAATTTTGTCGGATAATTTTATAAATAATGTTGTGTATATTTGTTTGCCACCAACTCAGTGGTGGCAGCAATGGACAAGTGAAACTATGACAAAAACAAAAAATGGTATCGACGGCAAAAAGCGGAAACGTAGTCGGTTACGTTTGCGCTTTTTGCCGTCGATATATTTGTCTCTGTCACTCTTATTATAATTTGTATAGGACCATCTCATTCGGTAGTGGTATTATTATTCGGATGTCAAGTCTTTAGAATTCTTCGTCTGAGGGTCGGTCCGACCACATCAAAACACCTGCAAGCAGCTGCAGGGCGACTATTCACACGTAACCATTTTTTTTTCTCTTTATTTAAGGAGCTTCTTCGCTATTGCGAATATGCCGCGCCATAGGACACCAACGTAAATATACATTTCAAACCTTAAACTAAGTGTAATTATATATAGTTATCTGTGTCACGATTTTTTGTCGCTGCGTTGTGGTAATGGTTGTGGTTTGACTGAGTAGAGCCTAAGTCACTCTCCGAGCCATGTTCTACCTCTATCTATACAAAAAACATAATGCTCCGTGACCCTAATGTTACCGGATGCAATACAAATCCATATGACGACACGTTTGGCTCAGTCCCAGGTTCGAATCCCGGCCTGGAAAAGTGTTTGTGTGATGAGCACGAATATTTGTTCCTGGGTCATGGATTTTTTCTATGTATATAAGTAATATTATTTATCTTTAATATACATTTTGTATATCGTCGCCTAGTACCCATTGTACAAGCTTTGCTTAGTTTGGGACTAGGTCGATTTGTGTAAGATTGTACCTGTGTTATTTTATCATTAACTTTACATTTACATACATATAAAGGGTCAAGATTTTATTTCCAAAACTTGAGTTGCATGCAAGATTTTACTACAATTCACGATGTCTTGGTGTCTGTAACCAAATTTTGCAAGTTAAATTTGATCCATTCTCGGTTATGGATTGAGCTAAAAGGCAAACTTTACGTAACGATACCCCACCGAATTTTTGACTGTTAAGAATCATCTCGGTGAGAAGTGAATGATGTTCAAAGTAATGTAAAGTCGGTAGTAAAAGTAAATTTGACATAAATACACAATTTTTTAATTTATCAAATACTATTTTACCACAGATTTAATATAATTATATTTTTTTGGTGGCATTGTTGGGAAGTATATTATATTATGAATATTTATGAAAGTGAATTTATTGTATGCCAAGTCTGGCTGATTGTGTTGGCCGTATTGGAAATATTGTACCATCTATTGTTGTACCCACAGTCTACAATAAAAATATTTGACTTTGACTTTGACTTTGAAAAGTAGCTCACAAAATAAAGCCCAACCAGGAAAATAAAAAACTTCGCCATATTGCGGAAAACTATTGGAACTAATTTCTTCAACAGGCAAAAGTAACTTTAGAGAATTCATTAAAGCCATCTGTCAATTGTTCTCAAAGTGAAGTGTTGATTGTGCGTGGTCTATTTCTAGGATATTGTGAATTATATGTGCGTTAAAATGCCGAAAACTATTAAAAGTCACATAAGAAAAGTCATTTACAATATGATGCAGGATTTGTTGGATAGAAAGTCTGAAGAAGGATTAGACTCTATTCCTCTAAATAACATCTCCGACCATGTTGTCAGCATGACTGGTGGGTACATCATAACTAGTGTTGCTATAATTATTGCTAATTTAACGACCCCAGAGCAGGTTTTATTTTCCTGGTCGGGCTTTATATTTTTTTAATAAAAACTTTTTAAATCATTAATCAATAGCTGTTCTTCACTGTCACCTAAACAATCTATTTCAACAAATCATTTTGTTGCAGGCCATCTCCGGACAGAGCATCGGCTGCGGCTGCTCCTCCGGCTACTCCTCCGGCTCCAGCGCTCTCTCCAGCAGCTCCGCGGGCATCTCCAGCAGCTCCGCTGGTATCTCCAGCGGCGGCGGCTTCCCCGTCACCAGCGTCAGCCCCATCTCGCCTTCCGGCATTTCCGTCGCCTCCGACATCGGCCTGTCCGGGAGCCTGGACGTCGCCGGAGCCTTGCCGTTCCTGAGTGCCGTGGAGTTCCAGGGCTCGTACGACACCTGCGGCGCAGGGTCGGTCTGTTACAGCTGCGGCGACAGCTGCAACGTCGGCATCAACAGCGTTGTTGGAGGCTCCGGCTCCGGCTCCAGCGGCAGTGGCTGCGGCTGCCGTGCTTAACAATCCAAACTATGATGTTTACCGACTATGAAGAATGATCACTGTATGCAATACAACAATACGTGACTAAAAGTCTATATTTTTAATTAATTTAAACCTTTTTTGTTCCTTACACTTTATTTAGGTTGAAAGCGATGAATAGATTAAATTTCACATCTAAGTCAATAATTAAGTATATGTCCCAAATTTCATTCGATATTATCACAACTCAACAAAACGGTGCTTAATCGCCGTAGATTAACATTATTTACATGAATGAGTGAAGATCGTGTGAGTTTAAATCAACATTCGATATCGGTTGCTTAATGCTGATTAACTGCTTATTTTTCGTGAAAAGGTCGACATTGATAGGCATTAATCAGCCTCTCAAACTAACAGAACTTCGTGAAAAACAGACATAAAAGAATTGTCTCTTAATAAAACCGTAAGGACTATTTTTTCCAAAAAAGGATAACTTTAGTGAATGGTAGCCGTTTCTTGGATGTCTGTCATGAAAATTGATAATAATATTATCTTCAAACTTAAGCCGGATTACCTGTTCTTGTTTTGCTCTTACAACAAAACATACTTAAATCATACTTCACAGAAAAGGTTATCAACGTAAATACTTAGAAACGAATTTACGAGATATCGTTACCTAAACATATTATAACACTCTCGCTTTACCTACTGACAGACAACTCACAGCTTACACAGCTAAAGGTATAAGCATAAAATTTGGAAAGTAAAAATCAAAATCAAAATCGTATATTCGCAGTAATATGGTTACAGAGATCTTATAAATTTAGATTGAAAACTGCATATAACGCCATTGCTGGCGTACGAATATTTTGTAAAAATATTTACAAGTAGGTAGACTTAATTACTAAAGAACTCATTAATAGAGTAAAAGGGTCTGTGCAACAGCCATGTATGAAGATCTGTCTTGAATGTATTCAAAAGCAGATCACACAGGTCTCTGGGTAACTTATTTAATACTCTGATGGCCATAATATAGGCATTTCTCTCATAAATTTGCAACTTCAGTTTAGGAAGGAATAATCTTTATAGTACGTGGACGTGTACTAAAAAAAGGATTTTTCAAAATTCGATAAGGGGGTGAATTAAGGGTTGGACTGTTGCGTGGAAATCGTTCATTTGGATAGTTGAACTTGAATTATTGTATAAACGTTTCTTACTAAAAAACAAAATGAATAATTTAGTATTGCTTTAAAAAATATTTAAGGGGCTTAAAAAGAGTTGAAAGTTTGTATGGGAAAGATGTCGTTTTAAAGTGAGAAGCTTAAAACTTCGGTCACAACCTTTTAACGTACAGTGAAAAACATTGACAAGGGCATATTTGAATATTTATTACGTAACATGTTAAATTAGGGTTGAAATTTTGTATATAAAACCTGTAATTATTTGAGTAACTGTATGTTTCGGGTATATACCCTTCATTTAAAAGTAAGAAAACATATTTCAGCATTTTTGGAAATTCATTCCCTGACGGGGTTAAATTAAGGTTGAAATGTTGTTTGGAAAACCTGTAATTAATTGAGTAACTGTTATAATATTTTACGTATAGACTCTTCATTTAAAACTAAGAAAACTAATTTCAGCATTTTTGGAAATTCATCCCTGAAAGGTGTGAAATAAGGGGAACAGTCTGGGACGAAAGTACAATGGTGCATAAAAGGTGTTTTGAAGCGCTGAATAGAACTTTGAAAGACATTAGAGGGAACGATGATATGTTGGTTGGAGTCACTATGTTGTTAGCTGAAGACTTGCATCAGACTCTGCTCGTAGTTCCGAGGGGAACTCGAGCTGATGAACTTAAAACTTGCATAAAGGCGTCAAATATATGGCCTTTAATCAAAAATTCCACCTTAAGATAAATATGCGAGTGCACCTTACGCACGATATTTGCGTTGTAAAAGTCTTCGACCTTCTCCTTATAATAGAAAATGGAGAATATCTTGAAACTGAGGGAAGGATTACAATTCCATCGGATCTCGCCTTAGTTGTGCGGACCGTTGACGGCCTAATCAATCAAATTTACACTGATGTTAAAAATCTACACAGCAAGTCCATGGAGTGGTTGTGTGAACGAGCGATTCTGACACCTAAGAACGACCAGGCTTCCGTTATATAATATTTTATTGAAGTCCTTCGAAGGTTCAGAATACGAATACAAGTCTGTAAACTCTGTAGTGAACACGGATGATGCCATAAACTATTGCGTAGAGTTTTGAAATGCACTTAAACCACCCGACCTACCTTCTCACATACTTATTTTAAAAGTGGGTGCTCGAGTAATGTTGCGGCAAAATCTCAATCAAGAAGATGTATGTAGAGGCGGACATAGGAGGATTTTTTAAAATTGAGCTATACGCGGACGAAGTAGCGGGCAAAAACTACTATTATATAGTTTTAAATTTGGAAATGGTTTAAGATCGATACTGGAAGAAAAATAAAAAATGTTTGATCAAAATTTAGGCGATCGCTGGACATTCATGCTACCTCTTTGTTACCACTAGCGCATAATATATATGGATCAATTCCCTAAGCCGTATTTGTTTATGGCAAGACTGAAAACGCAGGTGTGGAAGGGTTTTACAATAAAATACCACATTTTTTCGGAAACAGCCTCTTTTATTCATCGATTATCTACCTCGGGCAACAGCTAAAATCAAGAATGAATATATATATTAATAAAAATATATATATTTAGACCGAAATTCTCATCAAGGTGGGTTGTCTGGCAGCCGGTTTTGTTTGGAAAATGCTGCATAGTTCGAAAACCATGCAGGATAAAGAAAATATTTTCCCTTTATTTTACTACCACATAAACAGGTAATAAAAAAATACATCATTTGTTGTATACCTACCTCGTTTGTATATTCCTGAATATGTGCATGTATGTTTGTCCGGCGAAGCGGGATTAATTCCACCGACAAAATCTGTAATCGATTTATTCGAAAAGTTTGTTTCCTTACACCCCCGTCTCCTGGAAACTTGAAGCAACAGTCAAGCCGCGTCGCTCGGCAAGAAAGCACAGTGCGTAGCGGCTGTGCGTTGTCCTGCACAAACGTTAGTTTATCATCACGGTGGTGTGGGGACAGAAAACTTTTCATTACTGTGTTAGATACATCTTTTTTATTTTTAACGGTTTTGTTTGAAATTTATATATGTCATGTAAGATATAAACATGGTTTCTGAAGTTGTATTAGTTCAGGGATCTAGTCCAAATCTATATCTGTCCTGATCTAGATCTAGTCAAATTCTTTTTTTTTTATGTTTTTTTTTACGTCGTTTTCCTCACTCCGCCATTCTCATTCCGGTGTTTCCGGTGAATTTTATCGACTTTAATATCCACCGGGATGAGGTTTCACCGGAAAAACATTAAATGTAGCTTCACTTCTCACAAATATTGAAATAATAATATTTTTTATACATTATATTTTTATTTATATATTAGTTAAAGTATGTTTTATATCGCGATACATATAACGCGAAAGTAAGTTGATCCGAGTATCAACATTACAGAGGTCGTATATGGTGTTGTAAATGATAAATTAATGCAAAACATGACTGACTAAGAAATAAACATACGACGTCGTTATTTTGTTTGGGTACAAATTGGACTAAATAAAAGATTTGATTATTAGAATTCTTTTTTTTATATTTTCTTCTGTTTCTCATTGAAATAAAACAATTTAACGGATTATATCGCGTATATTATCTCATTTTAGTTCCCGACGTTTCGGAAGCTTTCCAGCTTTCCATTTCTTTTTTTTATTTAATTCCGTCTGGCACATTTCATTTCGGTGGGCTGATTTTATCAAACCAGTGTATATTATTCATTCCGGTGTGAGTTACCTTTCATTCCGGTGTGATTAATAATTCCGGTGGAAGCTTAGATTTTGATCCCTAATATCTCGAAAACGATATAAGTTTTTAGGTTTCCTTTTAGATGTTTAATAGTAATAGAAATAAAACAATACTAAAGCTAAAAGAAAAACATACAACGATATATACAATTACTATAAAAAGAAAACCCCGTCTAGAAGGTCGGACTGCGGCATAGACCCCATTACGCTGGCGGCGTTACCTCTCTGGATCGCGAGAGCAATTCTCTGTGAGAGGTACGCGCCAGCTCTGGGGTCCCCCGAGATGCGGACCAATCGTGCCGACAGGGCCTTCATGAATGCCTTCATGTCGGCCGACCAGTGTCCCAAGGTTTCAACCGCAAGCGCCGCAAACTCGTAGTGTTTTGATAAGGACGAGTATTTGCGGCGCTTGAGTATTTGGGCCTGGTCGGCCGCCGCCGCCGCCGGATACCGCCGTCCTTTTTGGCAAGGGCTATAAGGTTTGCACCATAAAGGACGGGGACTATCTCGGTATTGACGCGGCCGGACAGCATGAGATTGACCAAGGCGGTTATCTCTTTTAGAAGAGCCGTCCCTGCATCACCTAAAGTCACAGCTATCAGATCCTTTAAATGTTGAGGTGACAGGGCGTCGAGGCCACCGGCTGAGCCATTCGGGAACGAGAGAATGGCCTGTTGTACTACCTCCTCAGTCATGGTGATAGTGTCGTCTTCTGGGGAAGGGGGATCTGGCAGCGGTGGGAGGGGCGGGGTGCTTTTCTCTGAGCGCGGCAAAGGTTTCGGCGGAGTGTGTCGCCAATCCGTCGCTGGAGAAAAGTGGACGGGCGGCTCCACTCACATTTCCCTCCGATACTTTGTTTTCTATGCTCTTAATTTTGTAGTGTTGTTGTAGGTTGGGTCGATTTTTATTACTTTTGTTTTTGTGAGGAATATGTGGCGCGGTGAAAGCTATGGTGTTATTTTTAATTTGGGTAGTAATAGAGTTCTTGTCGGCTCTGTCTGCATGGAGGACGGAGTAAAGTAAGGTGAGTAGACGCTCCCATGCTTGGGGTGAATTGTCTGCGATGACTTTGGCTATGGTTGTGGCGAGGCAGCGAGCCACTGAAATCCGCGCGCCGCAGGGTATTCTTTTTATGACCGGCAAGTTAGTCTTCCATAGGCCCAACCTCTCTGCAAATTCAATTGAGCTATTAACCGATACCCCTGTGGAGTCTACGCCGGAAGACGTTGGTGTAGGTTGTGTGGCGCTGAGCAGTGGGGGATCGACAACCATACGAGTGCCATGACGGCGGGCGCTATGGATTGCGAGCCCCCGCTGCCCTTTGTATTGTTTATTGTCGCCACAAAGGGGGCAAGTCCACAGGTCCACCGAAGCTTGGCAGAGCTGCGTAGACATTAAAAAACTGGAAGCTTAGAAAATAGATAAAACATAAAAAATAATAATAAAGAAACACGTGTGGCACACAATGCACTGATAGCTTGATAAAATCGCTGAATTTCCACGAATATAAACCGAGGACATTTCTAGTGCAGCAGCGCACACGTTCAGGCCACGCCGGAGCGGCGGCGTGATTCTCGAAGTACACGTTGAATATCAGCTGTCTCTAATACGGATACTCTAATAATAGCGTTTTGAAGTGATAGTGCTATCACTTCAAAACGTTCTTGACTAGCCGTGATGTATAACTTTAATTAAATAGTCCACCAAACACATTTATTTTGTTTCGCAAAAATGTTGTCCTGCATCGTCGCCCATCCTTTAATATATTTTGTTTGTAAATATTGTACTGGAGTCTTTCTTTGACATCTGTCACGTTGTCCGGGGGACTGAGGCGTAGCACGCAGGTCCGCGGTGCCGTCTCCGTGGGCTAAAAAGGATGCGTACGGGTTGTCTGTAACCTTCGGTTGTTTTAGGGATGCTCGCCAGAGCGAAAATATGAATTATTTTATTTTATTTTACGAAATGCTAGAGTGCATAATACATTTTGTTGTTGATCCGTTGCTACGCCACAGATTTATACATACCTACATTTAAAATTCTAAAAAGAAACAGAAATAAATATTTATACCGAAATGATACAAAAAATGCGATTTGTTGAAATTGACCCATATATAAGTCAGTTTCTAGCTGTGGGTCGCTGTGTCGGATTTCGGCAGGCCGCTGGCCGTGATCGGCATGAGCCCCATCGTGCCCCCGGGCATCACCGTCGCCACTGACCTGACTAGCCAGTCAGGTCAGTGTTCCCTGGGAACCTGAATGGATATATCGGTATTATAATTTTCTTGCCCTTATACTTTATTTTTGAGGTCGGCGCGGCAAGTGTATTCTATCGCATAAATAATCCAAACAAATTAATAATCTTTGCAAGATATAATTCATTTCTTTTTCCGCGTTGATTGAATCGTATAAGGAAGCATATATGAAGGAGAAAATCAGTTGCAGTCGCATCCGCACTGTCCGCAGATGGAGACGGAGCCACAGGCGGGCGCGCAGCCGCCGAACGACACGGAGCCGAGCACCGGCACCGAGCCGGTCACGCAGGTGGTGCCGCTGGCGCCGATGTCGCCACTCGCGCTGACCTGCCCAGTGCCCTGCCCGCCGTAGCTGCCGCTGCTGCTGCCGGAGCCAATAGAGCTGCCCAGTCCATAGCTGCCGGTGCTGATGCGCGGCGCGGAGCTAACGTAGCTGCGGCTGCTGCCGCATCCACACTGACTCAGCACGGACTGTTGAGAAGATATAAAACGTAAGCCAAAGAACTTATATTTTAATTGAATTATGTTCTCGATTTATTTTTCAAAAATAGTTTTCAACATTTCAATCCAGCAACATCTACTGTTCACTTTCCCTGTGCCTTTCTTTATGTTGACTTGCAGCTAAACAGACCATCAGTCCATCATATGATTGACCAACCAACGCTGCATCTCATACTTCATGGTCTAAATCCGACAGACTTTGCTCGATTCTTTAAGTTACATGCCTAGACTATGACATTTCAAGTACCTATGAATTAACCAAAATTCTCTTCATTTTTGACTTTATAAAGCAAAGACACTTCGACCTTTAAGCCAGAGTTCTTTGGTTTTGTATGAGACTATAAATATAACAATTCTACCCCGTATATCATCACAGGCAATTAATACAGATTAATGAACTGGAACTACATCACATACCAAAGGCAAAATAAGAAAGTTAAAATGAATATTACCTGAATCAGGCAAGCCTGAATGCAGAGGACCAACACGGTGAATGGAGACATCTTTGATATATTGACTATTTGCCTGAAGTGGGAAATATAATGATTCTTTAACATAAAAACCAGCTTTTATACCAAATATTGTGGTAGAATTTGATAACAAGGACAATAGTCTTACAAAAGACTATTAATTCAATTGTCTTTTGAAACACTATTGATACCAACTTATCTGGCGCATGAATGTGGCATTTCAGTGATATCTCTTCACGTGGTTAATCATGTCCTATTGTTTTAATAATCTTCTTAATTTGAAGAGATGTAAAATGAGTATATAAGCTCTTCAAATTATTAGGAAGTCATTCGACTTTGGAACGTATCTGTTAAAGTAACAACAATGGCATTCAAAGCTGTTCTCTTCTGCGCCTTCGCTCTGCTTGTCCAGGTAAAAAATTTAAAGTTATTGTTTTTCTTTTCTGTTTTATTTTTCATTTTGTAACTTAATGTGTTTGGTTTTGTATTTTAACGATTCCCGAGAAACAACTTTTTTCTCGTTTCCATGATTTTTCGTGGTGGGTAATAAGGTTGTTAGCCTCATGGTCTACCACAACCACGCGGTCGGGCGATAATTTATATAAAAATCCGGTCAAGAGCGAGTCAGACTCACGCACCAAGGGTTTCGTACAAAATATACGATACAAATGGCCGTATCGATGAAAACCCAGTGTTAGCAGAGCCCTACTTCTAAGCAAGATGTTCGCGGTGCTCGATCATTTTATATTGGTTCTTATATAAAAAAAAATAGATTTTCAGATTTATTTTGTTGATTGTACTATAAGAGCTTCCTTCATACCAAATTTCAAGTTGCTAAAACAACTGGAAGTTCTCTATCAATTCCAAAAAGTGTCGAATTATACGTTTTTTGCGGCATAAACGGCCAATCGGCCCGACCACATCAAATCAACTGCAAGCAGCTGCAGCGCAACTATTCACACGTAACCACTGCGTTACGAAACTTTGTCGCTGCGTTACCGTGTGGTTGTGGTATGTCTGAACAAAACCTAAGTCACGCTCCGAGCCATGTTCTACTCTATCTGTACAAAAAACATGATGATCCGTGACCCGAATGATACCGGAGGCAATACAAATGCATATATAAATATATACAAACAATAAACTATACATTTACATCCATATAAGGGTAGAGGTTTTCTTTTCAAAAGTTGAGTTTCATTAAAGGCTTTAATTTAGGTTCCAGTCCTGGTGTCTATGACCAAATTTTGCAAGTTTCATTCGACCCACTTCCTGGTTTCCGTTTGAGCTTAAATTTGGCAAACTTTATGTGAGTTCGGTGACTATGCAATGTTATGATAGCATCTAGCTGATCTGATGATGGAGCCGGATGCAGGTCACAAGAGCTGAGTGGGTAGTAAAATAACGCAATCCTACCCAAATTGGGCTATTTACAATGGTCTTTAAAAATAAATTTTTGGTAAAAACTTTTTAAAATCACTAATTATTGTTGTGCGTTACTCTCACCAAAACAATCCAATTTAACAAGACATTGTGTTACAGTCCATCTCCGGACAGAGCATCGGCTGTGGCTGCTCCTCCGGCTACTCCTCCGGCTCCAGCGCTCTCTCCAGCAGCTCCGCGGGCATCTCCAGCAGTTCCGCGGGTATCTCCAGCGGCGGCGGCTTCCCCGTCACCAGCGTCGGCCCCATCTCGCCCTCCGGCATCTCCGTCGCCTCCGACATCGACCTGTCCGGGAGCCTGGACGTCGCCGGAGCCTTGCCGTTCCTGAGCGCCGTGGAGTTCCAGGGCTCGTACGACACCTGCGGCGCAGGGTCGGTCTGTTACAGCTGCGGCGACAGCTGCAACGTCGGCATCAACGGCGTTGTTGGAAGCTCCGGCTCCAGCGGCAGTGGCTGCGGCTGCCGTGCTTAACAATCCAAACTATGATGTTTATCGACTATGAAGAATGATCACTGTATGCAATACAACAATACGTGACTAAAAGTCTATATTTTTAATTAATTTAAACCTTTTTTGTTCCTTACAGTTTATTTAGGTTGTAAGCAAAAAATAAAACAAATTTCACATCTAAGAAGAATGTGTTACACGTTACAGAGGTCAATAATTAGGTATTTGTCCCCAATTTCATTCGATATTACAACACAACAAAACGGGGCTGAATCCCCTAGATTAACATTATTTATTTGGATGAGGGAAGGTCGTGTAAGTTTAAATCAACATTCTATTTAAGTTGCTCATTGCTGATTAACTGCTTATTGTCCGTGAAAAGGTCGACATTGATAGGCATCAATTAGCCTCTCAAACTAACAGAACGTCGTGAAATATCGACATAAAAGAATTATCTCTTAACAAAATCATAACGACTATATTTCCCAAAAAAAAATAACTTTAGTGAATCGTAGCTTTTTCTTAGATGTGTTTCATGAAAATTTATAGTATCTTTAAACTTAAGCAATATTACCCGTTTTTGTTTTGCTCTTACATCAAAACATACTTAAATCATTCTTCACAGAAAAGGGTGTCTGTCTACTAAGAAACGAATTCACGAGATATTGTTACCTATACATATTATACAAAACTTGCTTTACCTATTGACAGACAACTCACAGCTTAAACAGCTAAAAGTATAAGCACAAAATTTAGAACGTATGTTCTTTATAGTACGTGGACGTGTACTAAGAAAGGATTTTTCAAAATTCGATTCTTAAGGGGGTGAAATAAGGGTTGGACCGTTCTATGGAAATCGTTCATTTGTATGATTATAGGCTTGAATCTTTGTAATAAAGTTTGTTAGCAAATGATTTAGCATAGCTATACAAAACACATCCCCTAAGGGGGTTAAAAAAGAGTTGAAAGTTTGTATGAGAAACATGTCGTTTTAAAGTGAGAAGCTTAAAACTTCGGTCACAACCTTTTAACGTACAGTAAAAAACATTGACAAGGGCATATTTGAATATTTATCCCGTAATATGTTTAAATTGGCGTTGAAAGTTTGTATGTAAAAACCTGTAATTATTTAAGTAACTGTATATTTCAGGTACCTATATACCCTTCATTAAAAAGTAAGAAACCAAATTTCAGCATTATTAGAAATTCATCCCTTAAAGGTGTTAAACAGGGGTTAAAAGTTTGTATGGAAAAACCTTTAACTATTTGAGTAATTGTTATTATATTTCTCTTAAAGACTCTTCATTTAAAACTTATAAAACTAATTTCAGCATTATTTTAAATTCATCCCCTAAAGGGGTCAAATTTTATTTGCATGTTTGTTTGGAAAACCTGTAATTATTTGAGTAACAGTTATAAGTTTTCGCGTAAAGACTCTTCATTTTTCCTTCTAAAAACTAAGAAAATTAATTTCAGCATTTTTGGAACTTCATCCCCTAACGCGGTTGAATTGGGGTTGAGAGTTTGTTTGGAAAACCTGTAATTAATTGAGTAACTGTTATAATATCTTGTGTATCGACTCTTCATTTAAAACTAAGAAAAGTAATTTCAGCATTTTTGGAAATTCATCCCTGAAAGAAGTGAAATAACCGGAACAGTCTAGGACAAAAGTACAATGGTGCATAAAGGGTGTTTTGAAGCGCTGAATAGTACTTTGAAAGATATTAGAGGGAACGATGGTATGATAGATGGAGTCACTATGTTGTTAGCTGGAGACTTGCATCAGACTCTGCCCGTAGTTCCGAGGGGAACTCGAGCTGATGAAGTTAAAACTTGCATTAAGGCGTCAAATATTTGGCCTAGTTTCCTTTAGTCAAAAAACTCCACCTTAAGATAAATATGCGAGTGTACTTTAAGCACGATATTTGCGCTGGAAAATTCTCCGACCTTCTCCTTAAAATAGAAAATGGAGAATATCCTGAAACTGAGGGAAGGATTACAATTCCATCGGATCTTGCCTTAGTTGTGCGGACCGTTGACGACCTAATCAATGAAATTTACCCAGATGTTCAAAATCTACACAGCAAGTCCATGGAGTGGGTGTGTGAACGAGCGATTTTGACACCTAAGCACGACCAGGCTTCCGTTATAGAACATTTTATTGAAGTCCTTCGAAGGTTCAGAACACGAATACAAGTCTGTAGACTCTGTAGTGAACACGGATGATGCCATAAACTATTGCGTAGAGTTTTGAAATGCACTTAACCCACCCAACCTATCTTCTCACATACATATCTTAAAAGTGGGTGCTCGCGTAATGTTGCGGCAAAATCTCAATCAAAAGATGTATGTAGAGGCGGACATAGGAGGATTTTTTGAAATTCGAGCTATACGCGGACGAAGATCGGGCAAAAACTACTATTATGTAGTTTTAAAATTGGAAATGTTATAAGATCGATACAGGAAGAAAAATAAATAATGTTTGATCAAAATTTAGGCGATCGTTGGACATTCATGCTACCTCTTTGTTAGCACTAGCGCCTAATATATAAGGCAATTTCTAGCTGTGCGTCCATCGCTGTGTCTGTCAACGGCTGGCCACTGACCGTGATCGGCATGAGCCCTATCGTGCCCCCGGCATCACAGTCGCCACTGACCTGACTGGCTAGTCAGGTCAGTGTTCCTTGGGAACCTGAATGGATATATCGGTATTATAATTTTCTTGCCCTTATACTTTATTTTTGTGGTCGGCGCAGCAAGTGTATTCTATCGCATAAATAATCCAAACAAATTAATAATCTTTGCAAAATATAATTCATTTATTTTTCCGCGTTGATTGAATCGAATAAGGAAGCATAGATGAAGGAGACAATTAGTAGCAACCGCATCCACACTGTCCGCAGATGGAGACGGAGCCACAGGCGGGCGCGCAGCCGCCGAACGACACAGAGCCGAGCACCGGCACCGAGCCGGTCACGCAGGTGGTGCCGCTGGCGCCGATGTCGCCACTAGCGCTGACCTGCCCGGTGCCCTGCCCGCCGTAGCCGCCGCTGCTGCTGCCGGACCCAATAGAGCTGCCGAGTCCGTAGCTGCCAGTGCTGATGCGCGGCGCGGAGCTAACGTAGCTGCGGCTGCTGCCGCATCCGCACTGACTCAGCACTGACTGTTGAAATAATAAACATCACTTATATTTTTTATCAAATTGTGTACTCTATTTTATTTTTAAAACACAATTTTCAACATTTCAATCCTGCAACATTAACTATCCAGGTGAAGCAAGTAAGCAGGCCATCTTGAAATAAAGCAACTCACGGTGCACCACATAGTTTGTGGTCTAAATCGCAGGCAATTAAAATAAATCACCTACAAACAAGAAAACGCCCACACAATGACAATTTGCCGTATAAGCTCATCGGAAATTTAACTATTTTTTTGGCTGAGGGGAATGTGGCATAGAATGTTGCCGTTTCACCTAACTATCAATTAACTAAGTTTTAATTATAACTATTATCATCACGCATGGAAACGCATAGCTTTGAGTCAAAGTTCTGTGGTTGTATATGATACCATACATATTACAATTATACTCTATAGGACATCTTGAATACATACTGGTTGACACATACTAAAGGTAGAATAAACAAGGTAAAAGTAATGTTACCTGAATCAGGCAAGCCTGAATGCACAGGACCAACACGGTGAACGGAGACATCCTTGAAATGTTGATTGTTTGCCTGAAGTGGGAAATATACTGCTTCTTTAACACCAAAACCAGCTTTTATACAATGCCCCTTAGTTCAATTTGATAACAAGAACAATACTGTTACAAAAGACAATTAACTAAACGAGGTTGAAACCACGGTATCTGGCGCCAGGATGTAACATTTCAGTGATACGGCACCATGTGGTTATCATGTGTTTCAGGCCTATTGTTTTATTAATTTGAAAAGGTTTCCATTTGGTATATAAGCTCTTCAAATTATTAGGAAGTCATTCGACTGTCGAACGTATCAGTTAAAGTAACAACAATGGCATTCAAAGCTGTTCTGTTCTGCGCCTTCGCTCTGCTTGTCCAGGTAAACAATTTAAAGCTAATGTATTTTTGCCTTTCATCACTTTACTATGATACTTTGTTATACTTACTGTCTTTTCGCTTTTTACTTTTGACGATTCCCGAAAAACAAAATTAAAATTTTAGTTTCTTAAATTCTCTTGCAGCAAATAAGGTCTTTCTCTGACCTAATTTCTGTCTATTACTATAGGTAGTACAAAAAAACATGTTGATCTGTTGCCTGGAATCGAGGAGGTAGAACAAATCAATAAATATACAAACACTTAGTATTTCGCATTTGCCATATAAGGGTAAGGATTTTACTTTTAAAACGTGGGTCTAATTACAAGCTTTTATTTAGTTTCACCTTTCCGATGTCTGTAATCAAGTCTTGCAAGTTAAATTTGACCTACTTTCCGGTTTTGATTTAGCTAATATTTTGTATGCTTATTTAAGTACATAAGTTTGGTGACAATGCAATATTATGATACCATCGAGCTGATCTGATGAGTAAGCCGGATGATGGTCATACAGGTTTTATTCAACGATTCAATTTGAAGATCACTGTCACCCAAATAACCCATTTTAACATGACATTTTGTTGCAGGCCATCTCCGGACAGAGCATCGGCTGCGGCTGTTCCTCCGGCTACTCCTCCGGTTCCAGCGCTCTCTCCAGCAGCTCCGCGGGCATCTCCAGCAGCTCCGCTGGTATCTCTAGCGGCGGCGGCTTCCCCGTCACCAGCGTCGGCCCCATCTCGCCCTCCGGCATCTCCGTCGTCTCCGACGTCGGCCTGTCCGGGAGCCTGGACGTCGCCGGAGCCTTGCCGTTCCTGAGCGCCGTGGAGTTCCAGGGCTCGTACGACACCTGCGGCTCAGGGTCGGTCTGCTACAGCTGCGGTGACAGCTGCGGCGTCGGCATCAACAGCGTTGTTGGAGGCTCCGGCTCCAGCGGCAGTGGCTGCGGCTGCCGTGCTTAACAACCCAAACTGTGATGATGGCTGACTATGAAAAATGATTAGTAGGCAATAAAATATTACTTGACTAAATCTATGTTTTCAATTAATTTGATAAATTTTGCCCTATCAGTTTTTTGGGTTTTTAGTGCAAACATGATTACATATCACACCCTCGTATTATTTCATAAGGGCAGGAACGCCCGCGTGGTGTAAGCATTACATTTCATAATCCCGCCAAGTCGAGCGCGAAGCAAACACTGCCGTACCACTCTTTACTGGAACCATTTCGCCGCATTTTCAGGCCCCTATTTGAGAACCTCTGGATAAAACCAGAACGCAGAAATTTTCGTCATCCAGTAAGCTATAATTACATACTTAAAATCCAAAATTTCAGGTCTGTAGGTCATTTAGTTCCGAAGTTAAGCGAAAGCACAGTTTCGCATTTATGACACTCACTCACTCACTCATGATCATCAGAATAGAAAGAACTAGTACTTCCCATAAACTCAGAGAGCTGAAATTTGGCACAGATTTAGTGCCATTAAGGCCACATAAAGGGAAAACTATAAAACTAGGATAATCGAAGATCCGGAGTACCTGGTGACCCTGATTAGAAAACACAAGAGCTCAACCAAACTATAAGAGATCGACATACCGCCTTTACAAAAAATATTCAACTTGGTGGGCCGCTTCATTTGATGTCAAAAATCGAAGGTGCCCACGCCCACGTTTCTACAAAAAGAAGTGAAATCCCACCAAAAACATTCTGTAAAAAACTAGCCAAGTCTCGATGCAGCTGAGCTGAGCTAAAAAGTAATGAAATCTAGACAAAGTCGTGCCAAGTCTAAGGTTCTTTACTGCGATTTTTTTATTATTATAGTTAATGTTGTGCGACTTGGCCGTTAAAGGGTTCACAAGGGTACAAAACCAGGTGCTCCATGATACCGTCCGACGTCCGACCGTCAATGATTGGTGCAATGGTGTAAAGAACCTTAGACTTGGCACGACTTTGTCTAGATTTCATTACTTTTTAGAGACAAAACAAGCAACTCCATCGAGACTTGGCTAGTTTTTTACAGAATGTTTTTGGTGGGATTGCATTATCGTAAAGTCATATCGAAGCGTTGCGTTCGGCTCCGCGCACGCCTCTCAAAAGTCCGCGACACCATTTCTGCCATGAGCGTATGCGACAAACAGAATATAATCTATATTAATAGAAATCAATTGAAGAAATGTAGGTTCGAACATCACTTCAGAACGGCTGCACCTCTTTTTCAAAACACATTTTTTTGTTGTGTTTGTGATTATTTGGACAAAGTTTGTATGTTAGAAAATATACCTTTTTACGAAAACAATGCATGGAAAAATGCACATTTAGGGTTTGAAAATCGCCATAAACAAGTATGTGAGACAGAATTAATAAGGGAGATCTTCAAAAAAAAAAAAATTTCATGTTCCATACAGAAAATAGACGTTTAGGTGTCATTTTCTTTTTTAATACACCCGTGCGAAGCTGGGGCAGGCAGTTAGTAAATAATAAATACATATCAGGGATAATCTTATACATACCAATCTTGGGATAAATTCTCATTCAACTAACTAGATTATCTCGAAGTGGGTTAGGTTTTTGATCTATAAGTCAGTTAATTATTGTGGTGTGCAGCGTACCTAACGCACAAATACTCATCTCTCCTCCCTTATATTAGCAAGCACCTTATATCATTGAGTAGTAATAAATCATATTCAAAGACATCACTTGTTTCCGTTAAGTGCCATCCTTACATGGCGACCCTGCCAGTGCTCCTTATACGGGGGCACTGGCGGGCATCAATGTGCCAGCCAGTGAAAAACAAGGACCTTGAACCAGGACATAAGTGAAAAAATAATTTCACGAACGAAACCTTTGTGACAAGAGGTGTGAAAGACTTGTGGTGTAGTGTTAAAAAAAATGAAGGTCATTTTTATTCATTTTTATATGTTAATATAAGAGTTGTCGAACATTGCGAACGATAATCTTTTCGAGGACTTAGCGTGTGAGTGAATTTTTGTGTGTGTGACAAGTGAATTTTTTTCGGTGACTAATTCGTACCTACATCCTGCTACATCTAAACCAAAAAAAATAAATAAATTACATAATGAAGTCGATTCCTACATGTCCTTGTTACGGAAGAGCGAGACATTGGACAACCTTGGTGCTGTGTTCGGTCTGCCCCTATTTCACCAATCACGAATTGTCACCCGACATATGTCGCTGACAATTGTCAAGCGACAGGTGACAACTGATAATTTTGTAAATTATTTTGTATAGAAATGCTTATAAACATGACAAGCATTTTCTTACAATTGTCCTTATCTCAGTTAAATGACAAATATGTTGTGAAACAAGAATCATTTTTCCAACTCGACATATTAGTAGATTTGTCGGTAATTGTTGACATGAGATCGAGGCTGTGTCAGGCTAACGTTACAATTGTACGCGGAAGCAGTAGTAATAGCAATGTAGACTATAGCTTCGACGGGGCGACGGGGGGAAAGACAGGGGGGGCTGCTTTAGAGTTTAGACTATGAAGAGTGCGCGCGGCGGGGCACAATGACCCTGCCGTGCGCACCCCCAGAAATCAGTGTAGATTTTTTGACAAATGATATCGGTGCCGGTGTATTATACATCACCCGACTAAATAATAATAATATCTCATGATGAAGAAGAATACATTCGATTAATATACTATTACAAAGTTATATGTTTATCAGAGTTAAAAGTTGTTATTAATTCGAGATTATTACTCATTAAAATAAAACATTGCAGCACGTGTTCACGATGTAGAATAGGGTTTCGATTGCTAGAAACGACTCGAAACGTCGGTATAAAAAACCAAATAATATACGTGATACTATCCGTTTAAATTGGTTTATTTAAATTATAGAAATCGTTTATTTTTATGGCTTTGCTGTCAAAGCGGCGTTTTGTAAATATCCACAGTGTTGTAGTGTTGTTGTTTAGGTAGTTGTTCTTAAAGTAACATAATGGCTATACAACTATATATTGCCAAATCCGATCCGATACTAATAGTGCTAAAGTATACAAAGTTCACACACATTTATAACGAATATAACGCGTTTATTTAATAATTGCAAAATAACTACAATTGCAAGCGGGTATTAAAAATTGAAACTTACACTATTGTCCTCTTTCTCCAATTTTGCCACTTGGTATCCCTTAAGTTCTTCCAATCTTTGTCGTAAATATCTAGTCTCTAGATCTCTCGTAAGTATCTAGTTCTTGTAATTTTTGAATAATTTCCCTCCACTTTTTGATCTTCATATCAAATGTTAAGTTGTTGTCAAATTTCCCAAAAAGTATTTTTTTATTGATTGAAATTGTATTTAAAGCCGTATTTTTTTATCATATCCATTGTTATATTTTAAAATCAAAACGCTTGTCTTGTGTGATTATGGATGGAATGATTTGAACATTATTTATTTGTGTGAAAACAGCGATGTCCGCGATAAATAATTGAGTAGTTTTAATTACTCAAGTAAAGTTTAAGTAAGACAAAGGAATGTTCATTCAACCAGTGATACATTTACAGCCAAAGTAAAAAAAAATAGTTATGTCGTTTAGTTAAGTCTTCATACAATGTCTAAATACTAGTCTAATTCTATATTTTAAAGTATCGATGAACTACTCGTAGTCCGAGCAACTATAGACCGATCTCTTTGCTTGGGACTTTCTCAAAAGTTCTAGAAAAACTAGTAAACAAACGGTTGGTTGGCTTCTTGGAAAAAAATAAGATTCTTGCAGAGCATCAGTATGGTTTCCGAGCAAACAGATCGACTGGGGATGCTGTGGAGTTGATGACTAAACTGATTTCCGGCTACTTGGATCAAAATAAGGCTTGCCTGGGTATGTTCCTTGACTTAGCCAAAGCTTTCGACACAGTATCAATTCCAGTTCTCTTAAAAAAGTTAGAACTTGTCGGAATTAGAGGCAACGCTTTGGAGTGGTTTGAAAGCTATCTGACAAATCGATCACAGTGTGTAAAAATTGACCAGAACTTTAGTCATCGCAGTGATATGAGTTTTGGAGTTCCTCAAGGCAGTATATTGGGCCCCACCTTATTTGTTATTTACATAAATGAGATCGCGGACATGAATATTCCCAATGCCGACATTATATGTTATGCTGCGGATTGGCTTAGTAATAACTTGCTGACTTTAAACGTCTCAAAGACAAACTTTGTTTGTTTTCACAAAACGAAAGCCTCAGAGCCGGCCAATGTCAACTACATAACTTTACACACCTGTACTCAGGAACCTTCATCTTATACTGCTTGTACATGTACTCACATTGTGAGAGCCGGTGCCGTAAAGTATTTGGGCGTAATTTTTGACGAAAAACTAGATTTTAGGGGTCATTTAGTTGCTACAGCAAATCGTGTTCGTAAATTAATATATGTTTTCAGAAACCTGCGAAATTCGGCCGATAAGCAACTGTTAAAAATAGTATACACGTCTATTTGCGAATCTGTTATATCGTACTGTATAACCGCCTGGGGTGGGGCTGCAAAGACAATTATGATTCTTCTGGAAAGGGCTCAACGTGCCGTCTTGAAGGTTATCCTAAGGAAGCGTATCAGGTACCCTACAGCTCTTGTATACGAAAATATGGGTGTGCTCAGTGTTCGTGGGATTTACTTTCTTCGACTCGTGTCGAAATTGCACCCTGAGGTATTAAAGTCACCATCGTACGAGGCACTGCTTCGGAAACGCAAGTTTAAAATATCGGTGCCTCCTTGCAAGTCAACCTTCGCAATGAGATTCAGCTCCTTCCTCTCCCCATTTATATATAACAAAATTTGTTCTAAAATTCCATTGCAACAATACTCAAAGAGAGAGCTTAAACCCAAACTTCAAGCATGGCTCAAGTCGCTTTGTTATGAGGATTTGGAAGAAATTCTGAGAGTAGAGAAATAGTCACACACCAAACACATACACACACACACACACACACACACACATTCACACTATTTGTGCTAGTAATATACAAAATTTCACACAATTCCACCGGCTCTCGCGTATACCTAATTGTTTTTATATTTCTACATCTTTTTATTTTTGTTGTTAATTGTAGTTTAAGTTTTAAAAGCGTCACTTTGTCAAATAGATTTCCTGTAAGTGTTATTTGCTTTTCGCAACTCTTCAGCAATGTCACTCGTGTCTTGGTTATCTACGGGACAGGCTGTGCCTAGTGTAGGAACCAGTTTAATAGTTGAGATAGGCGATATCAGTGCATGTAATTGAATTTATGTAAACCATATCTTTGTACAAAGCAGTAGTTTATGTCCTCTATTGAATGTTTTTGGTATAGATGTGTTTGTATGAATTTATACTATGTGCAATAAATAAACTTACTAAATAAACTTACTAATACCGGCGATAAAATGGGCTTGTTAAACTTGTTCGCAAATTGTTCGCTTTAAAAAAATAATACGCTGATTAGCTTCTTTTTAGGCTTCCGTAGCCAAAATGGCAAAAACGGAACCCTTAAAGTTTCGTCATGTCCGTCCGTATGTCCGCATGTCACAGGCATTTTACTCAAAAAAAACTTTGTGAACTTTTTTTCTTTGATGGTTTTAATTATTTTTGTGTTTTTAAGTAATACAGTAAGTTCATATTTTAACACGTAGGTTACTTGTTTGACTATCGTTCTATACATTTTAAGCTAAGTTTTAAATCTTAGGGGCCTACTAAAATAATATCTAGTTAAATAATGGACCCACGTACCTAATATTACTATTTCATTTCGTTTAATTTCAATTTTGAATATAATGATGTTCGAGAAAACAAAGTCATAGGTATATTAAAGTGCAACATAGAATACATATTTTCAATTTACAGATATAATATAATTCTTTAGAAAAGATTAGAAGATCACGGGTGGCCACAGCATGTCTCCAAATATGGAATGTCATGCGGCGGCGTTTGAAATTTCAGCTCCGGTTTCGCGACACAATGTTCGCTCTATGCGCAGATTTATAACTTTTAATTGTACTAATGAGAATTGAATTGGAATTGGTTGTTATAAATAAATTTGGATTGAATCATAACTTATCTTAGAAATACATTCTTAAATGTTAATATATCTCTCTATGGATTATGTCTAAATTATATTTTACAAGGAAGTGACATATTTTGAGAACTGGCTATATGGCTTTACGGATTATGAAAAAGACAAACTAAGATGTGATGTGATTTTAACGTATATTTAGACAACAATAATGTTTGAAGGAAGCCAGATAGTTTTACTTTATAAGTGTGTTGTTGTTTATAAAGGCGTTTGTAATTTATGGATAGAGTCGATATTGAAGAAAGTTAGATAGGGCGTAGGAAAAGGGAAGGTTATATTCGAATGAGCGTAGAAAATAGTTTGACGTTTTGGATGGTGCTTACAGCATAGCGCTCGGGAAAACTGAAGTAACTAAGTTTTTCAACGAGCAGTTAGCTTGATCACCTAAGTGTTATTGAAATTCTTATATACTGAAGTTTTCATTGTGTATGAGTATTTTGAATGTTATTAAGAATGTGTTGAAAAGGTAAGACTTTTTTTTATGAATTATGTTCCGTGATAAATATGACGAAGATGGTACCATTCGTGATCATCAGTGACCCGAGAGGCGCTGTTGCACGAAGAGATATTTAGCAAGGTACACCAGGGTACAAGACAGGCAGGGATATCCTAGCGATCTTATCATGATTCGGTCGAGTACCAATCGTGAAGGTCCTTGGACACATGGTAAGTATTAATGAGAGGACGTGTTAAAAGAACTGCCTGCATGTATAATGTATAAAAGGAAAAATATGTCAGTGCGCGCACGTAATAAATAATATCTTGTATCCTGAACTATTAAATAAATGATTGTGTACTAGGTCGGCCGACCAGAAATGTAAAAGAGTGCTGTGTACCTTGCCTAGCAAAGTGATGCGGGTTGCACACTTAATTAATGTTATAAGAAAGAATACTTAATTGATGCATTGAGAATACATATAATTGAATACATACAAATGAATTAAATGACAAATAAATATACATTGTAATATTGAATAAAAGTGAATATATAATGAATAATAATGACGTCAGTAAATAAAACTAATTTGTAAAAACTTGCAAGTTAAGAACCTAGAAAAACATGGACGTAATATACATTAATTTTTAAATAAAATAAGTTCATAATATTTTGTAATGGGATAACTCATAGACTAGGTATTAACATGTGCGTTATGATTTAGATGTAAAGGTAATATTAGTTTTTTTATGATTGAATACATGTATATTTTTTAGCTTTTAATATGTGTATTCACTAGAATAAATTTTAAAAAGGTATACAAGTATCTTTTTTTTGATGTAACGTAAATTTGTGTGTCAATGTTTTTATGTGTGTTGTGTTTTATTCTATTGTATACCTTCTAAGAATACATAGGTTATAGATGCTTTTTTTATTTTTCATTCATGTTTCGTTTGTCTGCAGTTATTGTTGTGATTTTCTATTCGATGTTATTCATATAATAGCTTTGTAAAAAGTAATACATTAGTAAGTGGGTTTCAAAATTAGGATGATAGAGGAGTTAAATACAAAAATAAATATCTTATTAAATAACTTTGATCACTTGTTTACCGCCAATTGTATGCAATAGCACTTATTTTGAGAAAATTGTAAATTATATCATTAAATAATTATTTTAAAAATTTTGAAAAAAAGATTGAATGTTAATTCTGTGTATTTAGTGTTTAATTGTATGTGTTTATTTTTCACTAAATATAATATTGTGTGTAAAAAAAATCTTTGTATACTTTTAACGTTTTTTTTTTAAAATAAGAGGTGAGGTGTGATGTGCAGCGTACCTAACGCACACATACTCATCTCTCCTCCCTTATATTAGCTCGCACCTTATATCATTGAGTAGTAATAAATCATATTCAAAGACATCATCTTCGGAAACAATTCCGTTAAGCGCCATCCTTACAATTATAATAGGCCAGTTTTTGTGACCTGAATAAAATTTATAACTGTATGTTATATTGCAGACAAACTACGGGGTTTAAATAAATGTACTACATACATGTTGGTTGAATTGGTTTCGAGTTGTGAAGGAATCAAACTTAGCTCAAAACGTGTAATATTACAGACGGCTGCTGCGTCGCCTTTGCGCACCTTTTTCTTTGAACTGGGCTGGAGACGCTGCCACGTGTCTAGATAACCTCTTATCGAATTTAAGGCCATCGCTGGACTATCTGGCTCTGCTAATACTAGCGCCCCACCATCTAGCTGTAGTAGCAGCTATGCTGTGCGTCCGTCGCCATTTCTGACAACGGCTGGCCGTTGGCCGTGACCAGCATCGGCCCCATCGTGCCCTCGGGGATCACCGTCGCCACCGACCCGGGACTAGCTGGAAACAGTTTCGGCAAAAGCAGTACTGGCGGCTTGTCATACCTATGAATCTTCGATGCTAAGGTACGGATTAATACTTTGGGGTTAAGCGTAGACAAAATCTTCAATATTGAAAATAAGTGTATGAGGTTTATTTGCAATGTAAGACATGACGACAGATGCTTTCCATTGTTACAAAAGTTACACATACGTTTAATAACATGTCTTAATATCAAAACAATTCTATTTTTGTAAAAGCCCATCAATACTGTTTTGTACAACGAAATGAAATTACTCAAAGACATACCAAACCGAAAACTATTCACCGTTTATGTACGCCTGTCCAAGCGGATTCGAGCGGTAGTAATGCTGCGGGTGGGTCAGGACTCACTGCCGGCTCTATTTAACAGCTGTGTGGATATGCAGGACGATGTTAAATCACTGATAATTATAAGAATTATAAATGTCTAAATTGTGCAATATTTAGTTTAATTAACTTTAATCTTTATCGACGACACAAGTTATAGGGATGATTTTCGAATGACTCATATTAAGCATTTCGTTTTTCATCAATGTCAAATCTCCAATTGCTTAACTTAGATCTCAAACCAAGAGCGATTAGTATTTGTCTATTAAGAGCGCATGGCACCGTAAGGTGGACGAAAACTTTTAGAAGATTAGTTGAGAATGGTTAGATGATGGACGCACAGAACGGCCAGTTGGTAAGTTATGTTAAGGAACATGATATAAGCTGATTACGATGGTAATGATGAAAGTAATAATTCAAATTAATATTTCTTGCAAGGTATAATTCATTTATTTTTCCATGTTGAATCGATTAAGACATCGTAAACTGAAGGAGAAGATTAGCTGCAGCCGCATCCGCACTGTCCGCAGATGGAGACGGAACCACAGGCGGGTGCGCAGCCGCCGAATGACACGGAGCCGAGCACCGGCACCGAGCCGGTCACGCAGGTGGTGCCGCTGGCGCCGATGTCACCAGCCGCGCTGACCTGCCCGGTGCCCTGCCCGCCGTAACCGCCGCTGCTGCTGCCGGAGCCAATAGAGCTGCTCAGTCCGGCGCTGCCGGTGCTGATGCGCGGCGCGGAGCTAACGTAGCTGCGGCTGCTGCCGCATCCACACTGACTCAGCACGGACTGTTCAAGAAAAAAACATGAGCCAAAGAACAACCCATATTATTTTACTCGATTTTTTTTTTCAATAATAATTTTCAACATTTCACTCTAGCAACATTCACTTAATTCATGTTGCAGTTAAGCAGGCCATCAATCTATATTAAGATGGATCGACCCAAGCTGCACCTCATAGTTCGGAGTCTAAATCCGACAAACTTCCGCAATCGGCTCTTCAAGCCATATGCCTAGAATGTTGGCATTTCAATTAACCAATAGCTTCCACATTAGTGATTCCATCACGCTCATAGCTTTGAGTCAAAGTTCTGTGGTTGTATTATGAGACCATACGTACTACAATTCTTTCCCGTATATTGTTACAGGCAATGGAATACATACAGGTCAAGAACCATTAAAACAAGAGAACTGTCAATTGCCATACTTAGAATTGTGCTACAGTCGCAGGGAAATATACTGGCAAAAATTAGATGGTACTTTAAAAAAATGAAAACAGTGTATATTAACAATTACTTCGTAAATAGCTAATAATTAATAAATCGTAACATTTAAATACCGTGCCACGCTTGCAAAGTTGAATAATTGTAAATTATAATTGTGGCGCTGTACATATTGACAGATTATCAGTCCTCTTGTTTTATTGATCTAGAATACTAGTTAACGAACATAGACTAAATCACATACCAAAGGTAGAATAAAGAAGGTAAAAGTAATGTTACCTGAATCAGGCAAGCCTGAATGCAGAGGACCAACACGGTGAACGGAGACATCCTTGAAATGTTGATTGTTTGCCTGAAGTGGGAAATATAATGCTTCTTTAACACCAAAACCAGCTTTTATACGAAACCCCTTAGTTCAACTTGATAACAAGGACAATAGTGTTACAAAAGACAATTAAATAAACGTGTTGATACTACCGTATCTGGCGCCAGGATGTAACATTTCAGTGATATGGCACCACGTGGTTATCATGTGTTTCAGGCCTATTGTTTTATTAATCTTACATTAATTTGGAAAGGTGTAAAATGAGTATATAAGCTCTTCAAATTATTAGGAAGTCATTCGAGTGTCGAACGTATCTGTTAAAGTAGCAACAATGGCATTCAAAGCTGTTCTCTTCTGCGCCTTCGCTCTGCTTGTCCAGGTAAACAGTTTAAAATTAATGCTTTTCTTTCCTTTTTTTACTTTTGAAATAAGGCCTTTTTCATTCTCTACCTATAGATAGTACGAATAAAACGTGTTGGTCTGTCACCCGAACGATTCGAAAAAGAAATCAATAAATATCCAAACACTATTATTTCGCATTGTACATATAACGGTAAGAATTTTATTGTAAAAGAGTAGGTTAGAAGCTATTATTTCGTTTCACCTGTCCCCATGTCTGTAATCAAAATCTTGTAATTAAAATTTTACCTTCAATCCAGTTTTGAGTGAGCTAACATTTCGTATACTTGTGTAAGTACCTAAGTTAGGTAACAATGCAATATTATGATACCATCGAGCTGATCTGATGACTTAGCTGGATGGTGGTAATAAAAACTCAGTAATAAAATAACGCATTACTACCGAGTTTGGGCTCTTTCGAAGTGTCTCGGTGACGAAATGATGGATGTTCAAAGAAATGAACAGAAGGCAAATTAATTTTATTTTCTACAGAAACAGGTTTTATTCAATGATTAAAGTTCGCACTGTTGACCTCACCGTCACCCAAATTCATTTAAAAATGTTATTGTGTTGCAGTCCATCTTCGGACAGGGCATCGGCTGCGGCTGCTCCTCGGGCTCCAGCGCTCTCTCCAGCAGCTCCGCGGGCATCTCCAGCAGCTCCGCGGGTATCTCCAGCAGCTCCGCGGGTATCTCCAGCGGCGGCGGCTTCCCCGTCACCAGCGTCGGCCCCATCTCGCCCTCCGGCATCTCCGTCGCTGCTGACATCGGCCTGTCCGGGGACCTGAACGTCGCCGGAGCCTTGCCGTTCCTGAGCGCCGTGGAGTTCCAGGGCTCGTACGACACCTGCGGCTCAGGGTCGGTCTGTTACAGCTGCGGCGACAGCTGCGGCGTCGGCATCAACAGCGTTATTGGAGGCTCCGGCTCCAGCGGCAGTGGCTGCGGCTGCCGTGCTTAACAACCCAAACGATGATGATGGCTGAATATGAACTATGACACTCCAGGCAATAAAATATTACGTAAATAATAATCTATATTTTTTAATTAATTTATCCTCAGTAGTTTTTTGGATTCTTAGTATTTACACGTGACTGAGGTCAATTATTACGTATTTACACCCAATTTCACCATGCCATATTATTTACTAATTACTAAATATAAACAAATAAATTAATAAATATCAGGGACAATCTTACACAAATCGACCTAATCCCAAACTAAGCAAAGTTTGTACTATGGGTACTAGGTGACGATATACAAAATATATAGATAAATTATAATAATTAAATACATAGAAAACATCCAAGACCCAGGAACAAACATTCGTGTTCATCACACAAAACACTTGCCCTGGCCGGGATTCGAATATGAAGAATATTAAAGATTTACTTAATTTAAGCAACCTGTTTGTAGTCGTTGATTCTACGCACAGACATTTTAACACACATTGCTCTTTCTCGTTGTTTTTTTTTTTTTGCTACACCTAAATATTTTGTGCTTCTAGCTAAGACCGCACATCACCTTTATGGGTACTAAGACAAAAAAAAACAAGGACTTTATAACAAAACTATTTTAATCTAAAATAATAAATATTACGCATTACAACCACATCCGCACTGTCCGGAGATGGAGACGGAGCCGGAGGCCGGCACGGTGCCGCTGAAGTCAACCGAGCCGAGCACCGGCACCGAGCCGACGACGACGGTGTTGCCGCTCGCGTCGATGTCGCCCGACACGCCGACCTGCCCCGTGCCCGTGCCGCCGTACGACGCGAACGACGCGCCGAGATTCACGCTGGGCGCGCTTTGGCTTGCGCTGTTCAGCTGATTAAGCTGGTTTAGTCCAGGCTGTCCGTAAGGAAGCTGAGGGTAGCCACACTGTTGGCTCATCACATGCTGTGAATTAAGAAAAGTAGAAAAATTAGGCCATCAATTAATTTGCGACAATTTCAATGCCATTTTGAGTCACGGTCATTATTGCAGACAATAGGGTACATGCATGAATTTTTTTTATCGTTTTTCTTAACTAAATATCAAAATACCGTAAAAACGATATCAAAATGTAAAATTTAAATTTAAATCCGCCAAGAAATACGCAAGATATAGGCATATTAAACTTTTTATTTTTTATTTTTTTTCTTCAAGAAAAAAAAACAACTGTGCACTGTTACGTCATCGTGCACTCCGGCCATATAAACTCCATATTAAATTCTGTTTTGATAGAAAGAGATAGAATGAAATGTTTGATGGCTTATATCTTGGTTATTTTTTTAGTTATTCGAAAAATTCTTTTTGTCAACTGTTCGTTACATAAATGAGCTTTTAGTAAAGCAAAAATTAAAATTCATGAATATTCCCTATTCTAAAACAACATCAATATCTAACACCAAATGAACTTTTGTAGTACTTAATTTAATTAACTCACTGTTCACACCACCAGTCTGTACACTAAAAATACACTTTTGTACAATTATTTTTTTGTGTCTTAATTTTTCTATAACAAAGCGCGCATAAATATCTGACACGACTCTATTTCTAAGGCCATTAGAACGTGTCAGATATTTTCGCCCGCTTCATTATGACACATATTGATGCTGGTGATTGTACGGGTTCCGCTTGTTTACCCATTTTTTGTCATAATTCTATATCGCATAATCACAATAGGCATAATGATCTACAAGCATAATTTCATTATGCCGAATTTATTTTCGCCGAATGGTCTTTACGCATAACTTTTTAATGCCGAAAACCTACTTTTCTGGCAGTAGTTATCTACTGTTCGAGATTGCAGTTCTAACCTAACCTACTTTACTGGCAGCAGTTTTTTATTGTTAGAGGTTGAATTTGCAGCCAATTAAATTCGCCGATACTAAATTATGCGTATTTAGATCCGGACAAATAATGATTAGGCAAGATGAACATTCAGCGAAATGAAATTATGCGAAACCTGTTCGGCGAAATCAGTTTCGGACGTAAAAAAATATGCGAAATAGATAGCACCACACTGTACTTTCTGTCGCAAGATATTTTCTAACGTAACAATATTGTAAATAATTTTATTTATTTACCTGGATCAAGCAAGCCTGTAAGCAGAGAGCGGAGACAAGGAAGGGCGACATTTTTGTATGATAGTTTAATGTCGTATGAAATTATAATGACTAGATTTTTAGATGGTATCACTTTTATACTTATAATCGCTATAACAATTACGGAAGTCAGTGTTGAAAAACTGTTGACAAAACATACTAGTTAATTATTTAATTACAATAATTACAATAATTATCTATATTACGTAAGGAGCTCTTATCTTTGTATCAGAACTATTCAATTATTTAGGTTACGCATACTTCCTTCATTATGACTTAGTCATGTAATTTTCAAGTTTATCGATTTTAACGAAATGTATCATTATTATTCAACAAACAGTACTTATATAAGGCCGATATACTATTAACTAATTCTGTTTGATTTATATAAACAGTTTTATTTATTTAAAATGTCCTTCAATATCATACTTTTCTGCGCAACAGCTTTTCTAGTGCAGGTAAAAAAATTACAATCCTATATATACTTACATCATATTACATAAATTGCTCTTGTATATCTATTTCAAATTATTGTACCAGCTGCTACAGGTGCAAACGTAAGAAATACGCTACAGCTGTGACGTAATCGGTCATCGCACGTGTGAGCCGGGAGTGCGCTTGTCACAGTGACCTTTATGCTGGTAGCACACCTCAGCCGCGAAACGTCAAAGCCAAGGAAGTTCCGCTTTAGTTTCGCGCGCTCTGTATGGCGTTTCGCGGTTTCGCGGCGGCACGAACGCTATGCACGAATGTCCCCGCTCCCGGGGAAGTGCGGGGTGTGGGGAGTTGGGAGCGGGTGATTTCGTGCGTAGCGTGAGCATCGTGTACCACTATGGAGGGTCGCCCACTAACGGCGCGGCGAACGACTTTTCTCTTCGTTGCGCAGTCGAGACGCTGACCGCACAGCAGTTAGTTGGTATAACACGCAATATATTAGGAATTCGCTTAGCGCGCCGCTGGTCGTTCGTTGTCGTAGCCGGGCCCTAAGACAGGCCCGAATACATTTAATTTATTTTAATGGGTCATAGACATCTTTTAGTATGAGTAAGCGTTATGCGTCTTTCCTGTGGACACCCGAAAGTTAAGGGCTTCAAATACAATTTTTTCTTAGGACCCTATAGGTGATGTACAAATCGATTAATGCTCTTGATCTATGCGATAAAAATATCAGTTATATGTACCCAAGCCCTTAACTATTGCGTTGTCCACAGAAAAGACGGCTAAATTCTGTATGACGCTAATACTAGATTTTTTTGTACTCATCACATTCATATTAAATGTCAGAATTCAAATTAGGGACCGCTGATTTCGTAAACAGTTGTGTTGCTAACCAGGTATCCTGTATTATTTAATTTATTATAATCGCATCACTCTAATTATCGTAAGAAAGCAATAGATAAAGCATGTGACTTAATCGCGTATACATATGATTTATTAAATTACCCTTCGTTAGTAATTCTTCGACGTTTCGGACGTCACGTTACGTCCATGTTCTCAAAGGAACTGGAGCGGCAAATCAACGTCTTCTAGCCGCGAGAGAGTTTTTCGATCTACATGCGCTTGATGTTTATTATTAGGTTGAACACTACGGTCGTCACTAGACCGACACACTACACTCACGACGTCAGGCGATTCAGCGGATGTTATTTGATGTTGTTTACATTTACTAATTACTGGATTCAACGAAGATGAAAGTTTGAATCCGTCTGCCCGGTTGAAATTTCGGTGACCAACGAAGGTTAATTAAATAAATCATATTTATACGCGATTAAGCCCCGTTTTGTTGTGTTGTGATTATGAGTGAAGATGGTGTAAGTTTAAATCAATATAAAGCATATGGTTTGATAATACTCTTTTTTTTTACTTTATTGAGCTCAGTTCTCCTCGTATCAACAAATTTTGCAATTCAAAAGTGACCTAATGCTAATAGCCGGATTAACTATAGTGACGAGCCCAGGGTTTTTGGGTCTTCTATGGCTTCTGGGTAGGCAGTTTTTCTGTGCCTGTTTGAAGCTATGGTCGTTAAAGGTAGTGCCATTGTGCCTTTAGGGACAGCAAGCCACAGATTGGCTAAGACTTTGAAAAGGTATGTAGATGCCCCAGTGATCGACACTGACCTAGTAGTTGGCACTTTCAACTTAATTCCTAGCAATAGACGTAAAAGAGGGGTGTCAATAATTGGAATTAGGGTATCTAACATTTTTTTATTAAATAAATGTATAAATATTACGGGACAATTTTACTCAAATCGAACTAGTTACATGATGAGCTCAATAAGGCTTGTTGTGTTGGGTGTTGGCTTGAACATTGGGATCTTTACCTTATGTACAGAGATTCATTGACAAAACCGTAATCGCTAAAGATTAGTTGTAATGCCTGTATCGAATGAATGAATTAAATCATTTATTTCAGGCAACAAGGCCTTTGAATAAATTAGAGATATATAAGAGGTACAAATAAGAGGTTCGAGGTTTCAGGTAGCCGACTGCGGAAAATTCGCAATATTATTTCCCTGAATTCTTCCTTAGTGCAGGCCGCGAGTTTGTTGGATGGATAGCCCACAAAGGACCTAAAATTTGCATTGTGGCGAGACTCCAACTTCACCACCGTCAGGATGATATCAGTTTTCAGACGTACATACTCAACGATCTCCTCAGGCTTCGTAATGTAGACGGTTCACATACAATACAACAACGTCGTCAGCATTCATATTATACAAAAGAAGAATTCTGGCCGAAAGGCTAAAATCTTCCGGTATTCCGCGATCGGCTACCTGAAACCTCGAACGCGAACACATCACTGTTTAAAATGTGACCTATGTAGATGTTTAAAAAAACTAGTAGAGATGTTTCACGATTACTATGAAACTTATACCTGAGTGTACCCATGAGTGGCATTAGGTATCATTACAACTTTTTTCTTACAGTCTACCGCTGGACAAACCACTAGTACCAGCTGTGGTTGCAGCTCTATTTCTGTATCTAAAAGCAATGGACCGCTGGCCATCACTAGTACCAGCCCCGTCGCGCCCGCCATCGTCGCCCTCGCCACTGACCTGGGGCTGGCTGGAGACCTCGATATCTCTGGTACCCTACCGTACCAGAGCGCGGTAAAGTTTGAGGGTCAGTTCCCGACCAGTGGCTCGGCACCAGTGTTGTACGGCTGCGGAAACTGCATGGCTCAGAAGACCAGCAACAATGATGATCTGAGAGCATCCTCTATCAGCAGCTGCGGGTGGGCGAGACGTTCTTGAGATAAGCCTTTATTTGTTATTTTCAAAAGCGGTATATTTCATCGTTTTTGTTAGTTTTATCGTAATTCACTAGACAGAAGAACAGATGCCAATTTTACAATCTAGAATCATACAGCAACTTCAAGCAGCCGATGGCGTTGCGATTATAAAACGTTTATTTTGAGGAACGTAAGCAGTTCGACATGTTTGTCGAATTGGCATTGTATGTAGCCTGTCAGGTTCGTTGAATAGGCACCTGGAAGGATATTATGATTCTGTCATTTGTCATTTATTTAACGCTTTGATCGTAGCAACCAGTCTATGGTACGCAGTAATTTTACTGCAGCAGTAACTGCAGAAAAATGCCGAACTGACATTGCCGGCCGCGCTGACCAGCACAGAGCCCTGCTCGCTGCAACCACAGCTGGAGCTGGTAGCGCTGCTCAGGCCGTAGCTGGCGATGCTGATGCTAGGCGAGTAGCACCTGTAGGCGCCTCAGCTTCTCCCGAAATTGCACAAGTACTGGCTCAGCACCGACTGTTAACTGAAAAGTTCAAGGTGCGTAGAATAGCTCACACTAGCCTCGACACTACTCGATTACAATCTTCGTAGCAATCAGATCATGTTTCAGTAGTCTACCATTAACTTATTACTTTTATTATACAGAATCGGCATCAAACCGCTCACGAAGGTGATGGTGCCGGGGCTGATGTTGCTTACGCTGCCCTGCCTCCCATAGTCGCAGCTAGTGCTGCGGATCCTCATGAGCGGCAAGAAGCTCTTTTTAGTGCCAAGACGATTCCCTCACCCGCACGGCTGACTCAGCCCAAACTGTTCCACAGAGAAGTATAAGAAGGAATATTTTTCTAATCTTCCCAACGGTTTTACTTTGGCGGATCTGCTCTCATTATCCTATTATTTTGCTCTTATGCCATTAACTTGGAGTCGGTGCAGCATATTTATTTCTTACATCGTTCCCTATCTCCTTCTACCGCTTTGCTTACTCCCATCCTATCCATAACAGCTGTTTTATATAATTTCTTCCGCCTTTTTTTAGCATAATTCTTATAAAGAATGATTTCAAGTGGCAAACCTTGTAATTGTTATATTGGCTGCTCGCCTACGGTTAGAACACAATGTTTACTTCAAATAGCATCAGGTCAGTTTCGGATGTCGTAATGATAGTTTTTTGGCAGTCCAACAACGGGCAGTGCCCGCACCTCATCAGCTACGAAGACTTTAGTAGCAGTTCCATTAACTGTGGTGACTCTGTGACCATCCCACAGAAACTCGGGAATTCGAGTCCAGCCACTAACAGCAGCTACAAGTATGCAAAATGTTTCTCATATAAGACTTATATTAATTATTGATATTTAGTTTAAATTGAATAGCTATGAGACCAGATTAAGAGTCAAAGTTTTACAGAGCTTGCCGAGTTTGTCATAGATTACATTCTCAACATTAATCCCTTCGCGTTTTCGAAATTGGTATCTAGAAAACAGTTTAAAGTAGCAAATATCAATGAAAAAATCATATTCCTTCATCTTCTATTAATTAAATTTCAGTTGTAGGAATCAGTCTGCGGGAAGCTGCAATTTAACTACGGCTGGGCACCGAGTTGGCCACAAAGGTGGTGCCATTGGCATGGATAGATCGGGCTGCGCTAATTTGCTTGGTGAACTGCCCGCCGTACCTGCTACAGCTTCTGCTTTAGCTGCTGGGGTGGCACCAACTGCTCCTGCTCCCTCACGATTGACTCAACACTCTGTGCTAACAGAAAAAATCAAGGTGGGTAGTAGAACTTATACTATGTATGGATCGTGCACCCGTATTGTCAAAATGTATGTCAGAAGAACGTATGTCAGGAGTGCTGTCAAAAATAACTACCACGCGTTAGGTGTCAACGATAGTCTTTATTGCACTGAATCATAAGTCATAAGGCGCCCTGGACCAGGGCTCTGCGCACGTTTAACCAGGTAGCCATAAGAGTTGATGTGTTCCATTGTCCTCTTAATGAATTCACAAATGTGACTCTTTACGCGTTGTGTTGTGCTACTATGATACGTTGTAATTGTGTTATTATTGTCTTGCTACACTATCGCATTGGGCAACTGTAAGGATAGTGTAATATTTGTAATAAATAAATAAAGAAATAAAAAACAAATTCATCTAGGTTACGCGTATCAACAAATTATAAATAAAGATAATGCTGCACTTAATGCTATACAATGTACGTACGCTTGCTCTTACATACTAATATTACTTTATTTAAGTGAAAAAGTTTTTACTGAGTGCGACAGGGAATATTTTTGAACTAAAGCTCATTAGTATTACTTCATGAATTTCATGATCATCAATTTAAAGGTTCTCTCCTGTTTTTTGTCAGTCTATCTATGGGCAAAGCCCGCCTTGCACCAGCTATAAAGCGCCCAGCTGCAGCAGTTGTTTAGGCGGTTTCAGCAGCAGCTCCATCAGCTCCAAATCTGCAGCCATCCCCAGCAGCGGTGAGGACCTCCTCATCACCAGTATCGGCTCCAAATCACCTCCCGGCGTAGCCATCGCTTCCAACATCGGTCTGTCCGGGACCCTGGACGTCTCCGGGACCTTGCCATTCATGAGCGCCGTGGAGTTCCGGGGCTCTTATGACACCAGTGGCTCAGGGTCGGTGTCGTACGGATGTGGTGACAGTATGGCCATCCCGCAGGAGCTCAGGAACCCAAATGCAGTCACTATCGACAGTTGCAGGTATGCGAAACGTTTATGAGATAGCTGCTTATAAAGAATTACTATTCAATAGTCTGCGACATTTTTTTGTCATTTTGATTTAGTACTAGATCAGATGCTTATATATATTTTATAATTGTGATGGTCAGCTGACTATGACAAGTTCAATCATACACAACACAAGGGCAAGTTGCGTGGCCAGTATAATACCCAGAATTCAGCAGAGCTTGCCGAGTTCGTCATGGGTGTCGAATCCTCTTTACCTAAAGCGTTCTTGAAATTATCGTCTGGAAGTGATTTTATGGTAGCAAATAAAAAAAATATGTTACATTCATCCACTTTTATTTAATGTTTTCAACGTAGGGACCAGTCTGAGGGATGCAGTCATTTATCTACAGCTAGGCCCTGGTACCGAGATGGTCACGGAAGTGGTGCCGCTGGCATTCATAGCTCTGGCCGGGCTGATCTGCCCGATGCCCTGCCCGCCATAGCAGCCTCTGGTTTAGCTAGTAAGGCGGCTCAGGCTGTTCCCGCCACGGTTGCTCCAGCCCCCTCACCACTGACTCAACACTATCTGCTAGCAGACAAAATCAGGGTAGGTAGTGGAACGGATACTACTGTTCCCTTCTTTAAGTAAAACATTTATGAAAAACATGCGGTAGGGAATATTCTTCAACAAAAATAAAAAAATTACAGGTACTTCGTGATTATCACTAAAGGTTTTCTTCTATTTTTGCCAGTCTATTTATGGGCAATGCCTGCAACGCACCAGCTATGAAGCGCCTAGCAGCAGCAGTTCTTTAAACGGATTCAGCAGCAGTTCTATCAGCTCCAAATCTGTGGCTATCCCAAGAAGCAGCGAGGACTTACTCATCACCAGCATTGGGCCCAAATCACCTCCAAGCGTTGCCATTACTTCCGACATTGGTCTGTCCGGGACCCTGGATGTCTCCGGAACCATGCCGTTCATGAGCGCCGTGGAGTTCCAGGGCTTGTATGATACCAGTGGCTCAGGGTCAGTGTCATATGGATCTGGTGACCCTGTGGCCATCCCACAAGAGCTGAAGAACCCAAGTGCAGCCAATATCAATAGCTGTAGGTATGTGAGACATTTTTGAAATATAAACTTATGAAGAATTACTATTCAATAGTCTCATTAAAAACATTTTGTTGTTATTTTAATCGAGCACTCAATCAGATGCTTATTTTATAATTGTATCACCTGACAAAGACAAGTTCAAACGCATTGCGAGGTCAGTATAATACCAAGATCTTTGAAGAGTATGCCGAGTTCGTCGTGGGTGTCAAATCATCTTTACCTGATGCCTTCTTGAAATTTGCGTCTGAAAAACTTTTTAAGGTAGCAAATAACAAATCATATTACGTTCATCTGCCATTTATTCAATGTTTTCAACGTAGGAACCAGTCAGAGGGATGCAGTAATTTAATTACGGCTGGGTACTGGGACCGAGTTCGTGACGCAAGTCGTGCCACTGATAGTGATGAGTACGGTCGCGGTGACCTGCCTTGTGACCTGTCAGCCGTAGCCGCGGCAGCTGCTGGAGCTGGTGGGGCTACTCCCATAATCCCACAACTGATTCAACATAAAATATTAACAGACAAAATCAAGGTAGGCGGTATTGATACATACCTTAATTACGCGAAAGAGAATATTTTAGAATTTAATATGAAATAGAATTTTCACTAATGGCTCTTAATGTTTGATTCTCAGTCTATTTACGGGCAAAGCTCACGCCACCTCAGGTCTCCGACGCTCAGCTGCGGTTGTTCCTCGGGCTCCAGTAGCAGCTCCATCAGCACTAACTCCGTGGTCATCCCCCACGGTGGAGACCTTCTGATCAACAGCATTGGTCCCAAATCACCTCCCGGTGTTGTTATTGATTCCGACATCGATCTGTCCGGGACCCTAGACGTCTCTGGGACCTTGCCGTTCATGAGTGCCGTGAAGTTCCAGGGCTCGTATAACACCAGCGGCTCAGGGTCGGTGTCGCACGGCTGTGGTGACACTGTGGCCATTACGAAGGATCTCGTGAATCCGAGTGGCTACAACCCTGCAACTCTGCTGCTGCGTAACCCTGCCTCTTTCAACAGCAGGTATGCGAGGCTTACTTGATTTAACAATGTATATTGAACAGTTTATGTGATTTTTTGTTCTACTTAAGTAATAGTTAACATAAGTGACAAAAGTTATTTATTACAGACATATTGATAAGGTTTATAACTCAAATAGGCTGTTAGGCTTATGGTAGCAATTAACAAAACTTGTTTCAGTCATCTGCCATTTATTCAAGGTGTTGATCATAGAAACCAATCTGTTGGATGCAGTAGTTTAGTCGCAGCTGCATCCGCACTGTCCGGTAATGGAGACGGAGCCACAGGCGGGCGCGCAGCCGCCGAACGACACCGAGCCGAGCACCGGCACCGAGCCGGTCACGCAGGTGGTGCCGCTGGCATCAATGTTACCATTAGCGCTGACCTGCCCGGTGCCCTGCCCGCCGTAGCCGCCGCAGCTGCTGCCAGAGCCAATAGAGCTGCCCAGTCCGTAGCTGCCGGTACTGATGCGCGTCGCGGAGCTAACGTAGCTGCGGCTGCTGCCACACCCACACTGACTCAGCACAGACTGTAAACAGGAAAAATAAGTCAAGGAACACAAGATCACTTTTATTTATTTATTTATTTAAACTTTATTGCACATTACAAGAAAGTACAAATGGCGGACTTAATGCCATAAATAAATAAAAAATAAAAATAATATGAGTTATGAAAAACAATTTATATATAACAATTAAAATAAATAATATTCTTAAAATTTTATCTATTTGACAGGCCTTCAATTAAAATATATAAAAAAATAGAATTTATGGAATTTAAATAAGCAATTATACAATTTAATTAATATTTGTAAATAATGTATATTTAACAATAAATTCAGCTTATCCTACGCCAGTTCTCACATGCCTATTGCAGCAGTGCATGATATATGGACAGTCTATTCTATCCGCGATCATCGCCAGGACAGTGTTGGTGCTGGCCCGCACCCGCCGCACCAGGGCCGCCGCGCGCACCCGCATGGTGCTGTGGAAACACGTAGTGCGAGCTTCCGCGAACATACCTGAGGCACTGCAGTACCGACCCAGCCCCATCACTGCCCTGAACGCATTATTATATTGGACCCGAAGCGCGTTATACGCCTTCTGCGTATAGTTCGCCCACAGACTGCACGTGTACAGCGATAAAGGCATTCTCTACCAGTCAACCATTAGGCTAAACAGAGAAATTATTGGTGCAGGATATCAGTATCAGTCTTGTACAAAATAATAATTACAGGGGCGAGACACCCTAGTTACATAGTAAAAAAACTATACATAATACGTAATATATATAAACATGATACATATATACATAGATATATATATAAATACATACAGGTACCTGCTTCTAAACTACTATGAAGACTCTTAATCTTGAAGATTTCCCAAGAGATGCTTGCGCAACTTACACTTGAAGGAGAATTTACTCTGAGCTTGTCGTATATTGAGGGGAAGGGCATTCCAGAGACTAATTCCCTGTACAGTGAAGGAGTTCGAAATGGTACCAGAGCAATAAGGAGGAATGGAGAGTTTGAGTGAACGGCAGGAACGGAGCTCACAGCCCGGGCGGGCCGTGACAAACTGAAAATTAGAACGTAGGTAATCGGCTGCAGCTGGATCATACAATATGGTGAAAAGCGTACATAGGATTTTAAGAGTTCTGCGCTCTCTAATAGGAAGCCAATTAAGCTGTCTTCGGTAAGCATATACATGGTCGTATTTACGGAGTCCAAAAATAAATCTGATGCAGTTGTTCAGGAGGCTGTCTAGCCTGTCCAGCAATGCCTGCGTAACGTTCGTACAGCACACATCACCATCATCAATAACAGGTAGCACGAGAGTTTGAATGAGAAGTGTCTTTGTACTTACCGGCAGGAAATGCTTTAGTCTATACAATGACCTTAGAGTGTTGGTTACCCTACGACACACGTCAGACACCTGAGAGTCCGAATTAAGGCCACAGTCAATGACTAGCCCCAGATTTTTCACCTTCGATCCAAAGGGTATCACTATGCCCTCAAAAGTAACCGGGACCAGGTGTGTCATCGGAACAGTAGTACCATATGGTGCCTCCAGTTCCGCCCAGACCTCTAATTTCCCCTTTATAAATATAAGGTTCCTGTATGAGAGCTATATCGAATTTACCGCTAGTTAACTGCCTCGCCAGAAGGGCTGTGGCAGTTAACTAGCGGTGCGCTTCTAATGGTTTGGCTCCTTGGGAGCCTCCTTGCTAGACATGGGGGAGAGGGCGTTTCCCAGGTACAGATCTGCCAGGTCTCGCAAATCCTCAGAGTCTACCGTGGATAACGGTAACGACTCTCGTCCCATGCGTGACCCAGCCCTATCCTCCCTCCACTCCCTCTCCACCATGGTAGCATCCGGCTGCTCAGGCGCCTCAACTGCGACCGTCTCCGCCTCAGCAGCGTCTTTCGGCGGTGCTTCCTCCGCTCCGATCCGGTCCGCAGTATTGGCCAGGTCTGTCTCCTGGCTCACCGCACCTTCCGGAGCCGCGTCATCCCCCGTTGCCCGAGGGTCGACCCCTGCCCTCCCAAGCATCCTCTCCTCCGCGTCCTCGAAGAGCTTGAAGGAGCTTAGGTCGACCCCCGAGAAGAGTTGATAGTTCGACGCCCTGATGGCATCCGTCGATTCCCGATCCATCAGTATGATGCGTCGGGTACTGGTTTCTGACATCAGGGTGTCCACTATCTTCCACTGCTCCGTGTGTAGCGAAGGGTTGTACTTCTGCAGCACACGGAGCATTAGTTTGATGTCCTGGGCGCCAATGATCCGCGTCTTCTAGGCCATTTTGACTGGCTTCGGCAGATCCTTGGCGTCCACGACTTTGAGGCGCAACCCGGCAATCTCTACCCCCCCGATTGCTAAGCTGAACCATGTGGAGGCCCCCCTCCCTTGGCAACTGATGTGGAGGGCGCCCCCCACGATGTTGCCGAGCATAATTCTTGGCAGGGGCTGGGGCGCGCCATCCACGAGTGCAAGAACTGCACCCTGCATCGCGGACATGTGCTCCGCCAGAATCTTGACAACAGGGTAGCCCACTGGGATAATGGCCATCCGCTCCTCTGTCACCGCCTCCGCATACGACCCTACCCTCGTCCTTTTGGGGGCGCTGGTCAGCAAAGTCGAATCGCCACTCGATCCCAGTGGCCTCTTGTTGTGACCTACATCGGCCACTATAGCAGGTGCGACCCGTGTCGTATCTGCACCCGTCTGCGAAGACAGACGGGCTCTCTCCCGAGCGTTCTGTCTACGCTTCTGCCTCCTGCTGAGAGTATACCCGCCGTCCTCCCCCTCAGGTTTGGACACACCCACACTACGTGCCGGTGCACTCTCCGCAGGATTAGGAAGCGTTCCGCGGAACGGTACGGTGGTCGGCTTCGGCATCCTTTTGCCGCCCCCTCCTCCAGTGCCCGCAGCAGTCGGTCCCCTTACGGTTCCCTTCTGCGCGTGTCCGCTTTTCACCACTGGGGGAAAAGATCGGACGGCAGCTTTGAAGTAGACGGGTCCAGCATGTCCGTTGCTACCACTCCTACCTACATTACTGGCACTAGCTCCCGCATCCCTGCCCAAGGCAGTTTTACAGCCTGCAGTAGTACCCAGTGTAGCGCCATGCGCTGTAGCCTCATCCCTTAAGGGAACGGCTTCTCCCTTCTTCGTCGTTGTTGGTGGTTGTGGAACCATTTAACCTACAACGAAGACTTCATCAGACTGGCTCCCCACCCTCCTTGGAGCCCTCCTACTGGGGATGCTTTGACGCATCAGGGATACCAGCCCGATATAGCGCCCCAAAGTGAGTTGCCCATGAGTCCGCACGGTGCCAAGGCCATCGTCATCTCCACAGGCGACTTTGGAATCGTGCGCCGCCAAATACGGACCCCATCACCCCAGGACACTCACCCGCGGCCATCAGACTGGACGCGACAGCCGATTGATCATGTCTGGCTAGGACAAGACCTCCCGTGTGAAACGAATCCCGAGCCAAAGTGGCGTGTTGTCTTCCAGAGGTAACGACTCCGACCCCTGTCCGACTCAGCCTACCAGGACCTTGTTCTCCGCCCGTACGGGTCCCCGCGCACGGCACAAACACGTGGGTGGCATTCTACCGCCAACCATCCTTATTTTTGGATAGAGAGCCCGCTGCAACATGCCACGTCATCGCTTGCGGCTGACTGTGTAGGAAGTGCGGGATAAGGAAGGTTTGGACTACACAACTAGAAGCTCAACTGGTTGTTTCAGTGCTACCTGTTTCCTCGGTTGAACCAGGCAGTTAACGGGCGGTAACCACGGGAAGAAGCCCAACCAGTTTTGCCTCGGGGTTCGAGGCAACTGTGAGCTCCCCCCGAGGCCATTCACCAAGTTAACTACCGGGCAGGTAGCTACCATAGAGACACACCCAGTGCAAAAATAGCGACCGGTCGCGAATTAACCACTAGTTCTGGACCCATCTCCGCCCAAATATTGATGTTAATAGCAGCACGTGTTCATTGATAACCATTAAGAATGTATTGTTTTAAATTAATTTCAAAAGACATGCCATTACTATAAAAGCTATTCTGATTGTTGCTTAAATACATTCCGGTGTAGAACATCATCCAAGTCACAATCGAAATGGCATTCAAAGCTGTTATCCTGTGCGTTTCCGCTCTGCTCATCTAGGTAGCTATTGAGTCCTTATTGTGTAGTGCTTTTCAAGTTTATTTAGGGGTATTTTCCCTTACAGTACAACTATAGGTTACAAAAACTTGTTGAGACTGTTGCAATCTTGCGATCCTTAGACGACCCTAATAACAACAAGTTTTTCACGTTGTTCTATCATTAGTATTTTTCTCTTGCCCTTATCCCATTCATTTGTGGTTGGTGCAGTACATATATTTCTCCCATCCTTCTGTATTACCCGTAATAAAATGTATTCTTCCTACCTATTCCATCACCTTTCACGTAATCCGTTCTATTCACTTTTTTTTCTACTTCCTCTTCTTTACAACTAAGGATAGCTAGTAGTTGTGTTATCTCTGTTGTAGTCTCAAGATTTAATGTTATGTGTCTGATAGTTTGGCTTAGATCGCTCTTTAATGTCGCCTGTTGTCTACCTGAGATTGAGCTTTGTTAATGCATTATTTGCAAATTTCTGTATATTTGTGAGGTGTGCAATAAAGAGTATATGGATGATATTGTATAGTTCAGCCGATTAATATCGCTGGTATCTTTTTGGCAGTCCATCTCTGGGCAGTGTGTTCGCGGCGTCAGCTACATGGCTCCCAGCTGCGGCTGCTCCTCAGGCTACGGCAGCGGTTCCGGCAGCGGGTCCCTCAGCAGTTGGCGCTGAGGGATCGCCATTCCAAGCAGTGGGAGCGTTCTTCTCGTCACCACCGTTGGCCCCATCTCGCCCTCTGGCATCTCCGTTGCCTCCGACATCGGCTTGTCCGGGGACCTGGACGTCGCCGGAGTCTTGCCGTTCCTAAGTGCAGTGGAGTTCCAGGGCTCGTACGACACCTGCGGCTCAGGGTCGGTCTGCTACAGCTGTGGCGACAGTTGCAATGTCGGCATCAGCAACGTCGTCGATGGATCCTCTGGCTCCGGGTGCGGTTGCCTTAACTAGTTCAGCAGATAGATTTACATTTTAGAGAGTACATCATAGAGCTAACACGACTTTGCTTTGAGTAATAAATCTACTTGCATCAACATCACTTGTCTTTAAAATGATTGAAAGGAAGGTTAATCCCGAAGCCAACCCATTTCATGAATAATAAATATTTTTTTAATGCTTAGCAGTTACAATGTTATCTTCTATTCTACCTATAAATGACTGGTTTAGTCTAGTTAGGTTTTAATTGTCCCTGATCCCACATTTAGACACCAGCTGGATACTCAATAATCTGGACTACATACATATACAAAGCCATAATATGTAGACTAGAATGGCTGCCAAAGTGATTGCTAAAAAATACTTCCGAGTCGGACATGTAATCGTCGTGCAACTTTTCTAGAATGTTGTTAAACAATCTTGACGTATTGAAAATCAATATCGTTAATTATAACTCTTCAAGTTGTTGAAATAAAACAATTTAACGGATTATATCGCGTATATTATCTCATTTTAGTTATTTTAGTTCTCATTTTAGTAATATACGCGATATAATCCGTTAAATTGTTTTATTTCAATGGAGTAATAATCGCGGAAACAGAAGAAAATATTATCTTCAAGTTGTATTAGAACCTCCTTCTTTTTGGGAGTCGGTTAAAAAGAGATAAAAACAACAGTGACTTGTTTTAAGACGTCACATTAAATAGCCTTGTGAATACTAATATTATTTTTACTAATATTACAAATCTGAAAGTAACTCTGTATTCACGCTTAAACCGCTGAACCAGCATGATGACTTGCTATAGAGATAATCTTTAGCAATGATAAAGAATAGTTTTTATCTCAGAAAATGCACGTTTCCCATGAGATAAATAAAATAGTAGGCCGCGTGGGCGAAGCCGCCAAAAAATCATAGTACTAAATGAATAGACAAAACAAACTGCCTTGTTGTACCAATTCAGTCTGAAAAACTAAAATTAAAGAATTCGAAATTAGGGAATTTAGGACACAATAAAATTAAAAGTATATAAAAATCTTATTTAATAAAAAAATAAGCTATTAAGAACGTCTACCACAACTATTGATAGACCCTGCGTTGATACCAGAGCTGGCAGCAGCGTTGTTGCCACTCGGGTTCCCGACCTCTTGCGTGATGGCCACACAGTCGCCACAGCCATACGACAGAGGCGTTGAACCACTAGTATCGAACTGGCCCTCGAACGCCACTGCGCTCAGATACGGCAGGGCACCGGAGATGTCTAGGTTCCCGGCCAGCCCCAGGTCAGTGGCTACGGCAATGCCGGAGGGCACGATGGGGCCAATACTGGTGACGGCCAGCGGGCCACCATTATCGGAGACGGCAATAGATGCACAGCTGGAACTACCACTAGATATTGGCACGCTAGTAGTGGAGGAGCGATAGCATGTCTGTCCAGCAACCACATGCAATTAATACAGTTTAATTATTTGTTTCATATCCAACTTGTGGTGGCACACTTGCTTAGCTACGTATATACGGAAATGATAGCTAAGGGTCGGATTACTATAGTATGTCCCTTGCCGACTTGGGTGTCCTACATGTCCTTGGAGAAATAAATTAGTATACTTAATTCTGGACTTTACTTGATAATCATTACATCGACAAATCCTTAAAAACTAAACCGATTTAAGCTCTAATTACTAAAGATGCACAGACGGTTAGTGGGACACATTTTCTTATTAAATAAGGTCAGGGGAAGACAAACATATATTCTTATTAAGTAAGTTAGTACGTTTTAAAAGCTTTTTATTTAGCTTTTTGTGTTAGTTTGTTAGTATGTGTGAGTTTTAGGATCATTTGGATGAGTTGTTAACGGGTGTTCAAAGAAATTCAGTCTGCGATGAAAGCTTGTCACAAAAATGCAATTTTTGTTAGAAACTTATTTACATCTTTACTTGTATCAATATTAAACATCAAACATTGTTATAGTAAACAAGATAACCCATTAATGTAAAAAGCCACGTTAAATACAACATTTAATTTGATAATATCGACTATTATTCCTCCTGGATTAGTTTTGGATTTACGGATTGAAGTAACTGAACTTGTAAGCATGATCGGTTAGTTTTCTTGGCCACGAGACTTTAACTTAACCAAGAGCTTACAAGAGGAGTCTAAAATCTAAGGGTCATATATGTAAGCGTACGTGTTTACTTGTATTCGTTTACTATCTTGGATCAAATTTAAATAAAAAACATTGCCTTAGCAATAACCTGACCAGCCAAAAAAACCTGGGATATATTCAACTAGACTTCCGTCTTGAGACTGCGGGATATGGTGAAGGTTGCTCGAGTCCGCTGAATGCAGCCGGCAAGATCGTTTATGGTTTCATTCTCTAAAGGAGGCCTATATCCAACAGTCGACGTATTTTTGCTCATGTAGACGATGATATGACAGATGAGATATAAGCACTAATGAAGGAGGGTTGACTGAATTGATGAAATATTTTTTTTATAAAATGCTATATTAGGTTCGGCATTCTTGTAAATTAATAAATATGTAAAGTTTGTCTATGAATGACTTATCCCTCAAATAAAACTACTTAATGTGCGGACATGAGCCTGTAGTGGCAGGAATGAATATAACTAAGCAGAGGCGTGGCACAGTCTAGAAATCAAGACAGTCATACGACGAAGCCGTCTAGACAGAGCAATCGTGCGGGGTGCAAGGGGCGAGACGCGGGAGGGACGAGCCCGAGCTGCATAGTCTGTATTAGTTAGTAGCTTAGGACATATCTAGGTCCAGCACCTGTGGCCTTGCGATGGCGGAATTTACGCTGCGGGCGTGGCGTCAGTAAAATTACAAGGGGAGAAGGCCGAAGCGTACTTATTCATTTAAAGAAAAAGGTGGTTATAAGTCTTTCCTTGGCAACCCGGTGGGAACGTTATATGAGCGCAACGCCACTGCAACTCACGATATGACAATTTCAATTTATGCTATAAAATACCACTTGAATAAAGATAGTGACAGAAATTTCCTAGAAGACAATTTTTGCGACACTGTACAGACCAGATTCCCACCACAGTACAAGATGCTTTACACTCGGCTGCAGCTAGAAAGAGATGGTGACGCATCATTACAGGAAAAAAAACTGCAGGACGCCACTATCACCTTCAGTATCTAACGAGGAAACCAATGCAAGGAGTAAGAAGTCCCTAGTTAGTAGCCATTTTGCCGGGCAGCAGATCAATGTCTATGTTCTGTGCTCACTGGTGGAGGGGTTGACACGCTCGACGCGTAATCGAGAGTTACCGGGTTTTATTAGGTTTAACAGACGGGACATTCAACGTTTTAACGTACATCTTCGAAGTTTAAAAGTTGTCGACAGATTTGTGTGGGTCTAAAAGTTGATTCACCCTTGTATCTATGTCACAATAGATAGTAATGTGGTGTTAGTTTTCCCACATTAAAAACACAGAATCACAAAAAAATGTGTTTCATAGATATAGTTCTATGTCTGTTGTTGTATAATTTGTTTTTTTACCTGAATCAGAAGAGCTGATGCGCAGAAAATTACAAATTTGAAGGCCATTGTGTACTTTCTTTCTATGAAAGCTAATAATTAATAAATATACTTCAACTGCCTTATATACCTAAAGACTTATTGCAAAAATAGATAATATTAATTGATATCCAATTTATCAAGAAAGTGCATTGACATAAGTTATTAAACGTTTGAATAATAGATAAGACATTATCGTAACTTTATTGCGAGTACGTGCTTTGCTAATGTTTTTTCAACACTGACCTATCTGTAATAATTATCAGCTTATTAGTATAAAAACAGTGACAGTTTGTGATTTAATTATTCTGACTCCTGACAAGAACTACATATTCACACAAAATGTCTACTTTCATTGTCTTTGCTCTTTTCGCCCAGGCTTGCTTGATTCAGGTAAATACCGAAGATTAAATCTATACTATTATAAAGTTGTAAAAATGAAATGTCTGTACATTGAAGATATTTTCAAAACAATGATTGTAATGGACTATTTGGAGGTCAATAAATTGAAAAATATTCTTTTTGGATTTTTTGTATGTTTGTATGTGTCGTTGCCGCTTCATCGCGCCAAATCAGCTAAATGCAAGTCAACTATTTTTGGTACGCGGGTAGCCGGGTATCTCCAGATGGTAATATGATATTTTTTACTCGACTACGCTGTAGCCGGGTATCTCCAGATGGTGTTAGGATATTTTTTACTCGACTACGCTGGAGCCGGGTATCTCCAGATGGTAATAGGATATTTTTTACTCGACTACGCTGGAGAAAAAAAGAGGCGTTATGACTTTTTCTCCTCCGCAGACGACGTTATAAATATAGTATGTTTTAAATCAAGATATTTTTACTATTATCATCATCATCAGTCAAAATACGTACACTACGGGACACAGGCCTCCCCAAAGGACGTCACCATGACCGGTCCTACGCCGCCCGCATCCAGCGAACTCCAGTGACCTTAATCAGGCCATCAGTCCACCTTGTGGGGGCCTACCCAGGCTGCGTCTTCCATTGTGTGATCGCCACTTAACAACTCTCTGGCCCTAGCGGCCGTCGGCTCTAGAAGCGATGTGCTCTGCCCATTGTCACTTAAGTTTTGCTACCCTTTCAGGGTATGTCTGTTATCCTAGTTCTTTAACAGATCTCTTCATTTCTGATTAATTTTACTATCACGATCTTTGTAAATTTTAAAGCCACTTTCTCCAGCAGTTATTATGTACGTTTACATCTTAGATGATACCTACAGAGCGAATCGCTCCAACATGACATAAGCCCCAAATTTTCTCATTGTTTAAATCTTTGATATTTTTTTAGTCTAATATAAATAGACTTTATTTGGATTACATTAGCGGTTACTCACGTCCTAAAAGCCCAGTAGATACTGCTTCTAGTTAAATATTCCCGCGGCTTTAGCGCGTGACATACTATTTTGTTCATACCTTGGGATTTATACATTTTCCGAGACAAAAGCAAACCTATGTCACTATGAACCCTCTATTATCAATGGGCCTTCCACGCTGTGCTTGCCCGTATGCGGTTCCCACTCGAGAACCTTTCTGCCCCAACGGCCATCGGTTCTTTGATCTATGTGCCATGCCCATTGCCACTTCAGTTTGCTTACCCTGTTTACTATGTCGATGACCTTGGTTCGTCTGCGAATTTCCTCATCTCTGAGTCGGACGACCTGATTAAGATTGCAGGGTCTCGCTAGATGCGGGTCGCCTCTATCCGGCCCTTGTGGAAATCTATTTAGGAGGCCTGTTTCCAGCAGTTGACATCCTATGGCTGAAATGATGATGATGATGACGATGAGCCCCGTACTACTAGTATTATGGTTAACTGCAAGTTATCATAATTGCCTTAGTAAACGTGTTAACGAACTTTTTCTTCTTTTACAGTCAGTAATGAGCCAACAGTACGGCTACCCTCAGCTTCCTTACGGACAGCCAGGATTAAACCAGCTTAATCAGCTCAACAGCGCAAGCCAAAGCGCGCCCAGCGTGAATCTCGGCGCGCCGTGCGCGTCGTACGGCGGCACGGGCACGGGGCAGGTCGGCGTGTCGGGCGACATCGACGCGAGCGGCAACACCGTCGTCGTCGGCTCGGTGCCGGTGCTTGGCTCGGTCGACTTCAGCGGCACCGTGCCGGCCTCCGGCTCCGTCTCCATCTCCGGACAGTGTGGTTGTGGGTGTAACGCTTAAGTTTATAATTAAAGTTTTGTTATAATGATTTTGTTTTGATTTAAACCAGCGACGCAGTAATTTTTAAACACCTTACAAAGTGAGGAGTGCTTTATGTTTCATCTTGTTCATTCATAGTTTTCATTGCATTATAATCATAAGGTATATATAGGTTGGTATCAAAGCATGAAACTGCAAATTCAACCTCTAACAATAAAAAACTGCTGCCAGTAAAGTAGGTTTTCGGCATTAAAAAATTATGTGTAAAGACCATTCAGGCGTAATGAAATTATGCTTATAGATCATTATGTCTATTGTGATTATGCGATACAGAATTATGTCAAAAAAATGCGTAAACAAGGGGAACCGTAATTTAACCGAAATATTACGTTTCTTTGGTATTGTTTTTTATTCTACTAAGGTGACGATAAGACCGCCTATTGTCTACCGTATTTTATGTTAGGGCTCTATTGTACTGTTTTTGTTGTTGGTGTTCAATAAAGAATTGTTGAATTGTTTTGTGGCAAACAGGCGCACGGGCTGCCTTGGTTCCCCTTCTTTATTATATACACCAACTACAGAAACAGTTCAATAGAGCCTTAACATAAAATACGGTAGACAATAGGCGGTCTTATTGTCACCTTAGTAGTATAAAAAAAATACCAAAAAAACTTAATATATTGGTAAAATTACTACTTTAATACTTAAATATAATGTTGGGCTAATTTAATTTTTAACCGACTTCAAAAAAAGGAGATTCTCAATTCGGTTGTAGGTACGTACGTTTTTTTTCAGTAATCAATCATTACCATCACATAAACCAGACCAAGTCCAATAATGATTCTCCACAAGGACAAATAAATAAAAAAGAAAAAAAAATTCAAACATTCATTAAGGTAATTGCGTTTCTCACCAATTTTTTGTTTTGAATTATTACAATAACCAAAATCGTAATCTATTATCTATGCCGGTTGTCTGATATAAAATAACCCAGTTGAACTGCACGCATCCAACGTTGTCAGAGTAGGGGATGGGGCTCGCGAGAGAGAGAGAAAGAGAAGATTTTGAGTCTTAGCTGAACACTTGTGTTTGACTCGCGCGCCCCACCCCCTTCTCTGACAAACGTCACTTAAATAATCCATTAAGTCTGCTAAACATGCTCTTGATTTTTCCAGAGGAAGTGCCCAAGTAAAATTAAGTATTCATAATTGATAGGCGTTACTTTGCGGATTTCCATATTAGAGCTTTTCCGCGAAATAGTTTCTTGGTTAGATCTGACAATAAATTGTGCTCACGTACGCACGTATGTGTACATGCTGTTTCCACAAAAAAAATCGCATGCAAATTCTACAGACCGCCGCCAGACAGTATAATCCTCGACACGTGTTTCGCCTCTCTATCATTTGTATCATTTGCCCGATCACATCTTCGTCCGGTGGCATGATCGCGTGTCACGGTCACGCGTTTGGACGTTGCGCCGATCCGATCGCTCGAAATTCATGTTGCTACGCGTATCGGACAAGCGCGGCATGATCGCCGCGCCGACAGTGAGCGTTGTCAGCGCGATACGCATCGTCAAGTGTGGACGCACCTCTAGAAGTCTTCTCAGAAGTCTTCAGAAGTCAATATCTCCTGCATCTCATGATGATGCCTCATAAGTAATCCATTACGTCACTAAGTGATACGCTCTTGTTGGTGGCGTAATCGCCACTCTTCATTATCCCCATTTGGTCTCGTGATACGAAACGTGCCTACATTATCTCACTCGATTAAAATAAGTTAATCTTGGTCTTCCTCTGCCCCTTCTTCCGTTAACTTTACCTTCCAGAATGTTCCTAAAGAAAGTAACATTACAGGTCTGACACTTAACTGAGTCTTTCCTGAGGTAGAGACTTGTACGCATGACAAGTGACGTGACATGACGTGTCCTAATCCACCCCTCTCGTACCGCTCTCACGAACAGACTTAGATATGCGTTAAGGCTATAATTATAGTACAGGAAAATGTATCCCAAGGACGCACGAGTGGCATGCAACTGCTGGGTTTTTTCGCTAGTGGTGGTAGAATTAGTTGCAGCCGCATCCGCACTGTCCGCAGATGGAGACAGAGCCACAGGCGTCTGCGCAGCCGCCGAACGACACGGAGCCGAGCACCGGCACCGAGCCGGTCACGCAGGGGTGCCGCTGGCTTCAATCGTTCCAGCCGCGCTGACCTGCCCGGTCCCTGACCGCCGTAGCCGCCGCAGCTGCTGCCGGAGCTGCTGCTGCTCACAATCGAGCTGCCGTAGCTGCTACGGCTGCTGCTGCAGCCACAGTTCTGACTCAGCACCGTCTGTTAACACAACAAGAATATAAAGTAGGTACTAGAAGATGCCCGCGACCTCGTCCGCGTAAAACTTTTTGTACCGTAGTTGGGAAAGAGGTAAAAAAACCATCTTTGGATGTCCAGCTATTCCCGTACCAAAATTGGTTAAAAATCCGTCCAGCCGTTTTGGCGTGATGAGAGGACAAAGAAATTCTGGCTAACAGATGGCGCCAGACTGGCAAGGCGCCGCGCGGCCATACAAAACAAAAGACGATCCTGCATCGCGCTATTAAGATTTTTCCTGGAATCATGACCCCTCTCCATAGAAAACTGACATTCATTACAAATCCAGAATTTAATAATAGTATAGATAATATCAGATATCGTCCGCAGGGGCATGTAGCTATCGAAGGCCTAAGCCTATTGTGCACCGGTAAATATCGATCTAATCATCTGGGCTTCTATCAATATTTAATTTTGCAAGTATTTGTACAATCTTATAGAAGCGAAATGAGAAAAAAAATCTAGACGTATTGAAAAAGAAAAACATTTTTTTAGATACCATATTTTGTAACATGATTAACATGCCTTGTTTTAAATAAAACAATTTAACGGATTAAGTATATCGACCGACGTATCTGAAGCTTTTCAGCTCTCCATGGTCACGGGATGACTTGTCGGGTTGACGGGTCAACCCGTGACCATGGAGAGCTGAAAAGCTTCCGAAACGTCGGGAACTCAAATGAGATAATACGCGATATGATCCGTTAAATTATTTGATTTAAATGAGTAATAATCGCGGAAACAGAACTAAATATTATGCCTTGTTTTCTTTGAAGAAAGCATGGGGCACCTTGGTCGTAGCACCGATGGCCGCTGGGGCAGAAACTAAAGATTCTCGAGTGGCGACTACGTACAAGACAATGCAGTGTGGGAAGGCTCCCAACAAGATGGATCAAAATACCCATTTGTCCGTATACATGCATTTATCTCGGTTGACCATTCCCCGCCGGCGAGGTCGACTAGGCCTTTTCTTAGTTTCTCCACCCAAGTGACTCACAAGACGTATAAGGGCTTAAACATCCCTTATAATGTTCAAACTGGTTGCATAATGGTCTTATAAGCTGTTATACAGCTTGTATGCAACCTGGGCTATATCCGATCCATTCTCTCTCTCTACCGTCTCATCGGGTTCTTCTGGCGTACCCTATCCCCGCAGTTCTTGTGCTCGTGCACCGCGTCCCAAGTCTAAGTGGCCACGATTGACATTCCCGTTTCTGGATTGAAAATTATTCTGTTTTTAGTATTTGTTGTTATAGCGGCAACAGAAATAACATTATCTGTGAAAATTTCAACTGTCTAACTATCATAGTGCATGAGATACAGCCTGATGACAGACGGACAGCGGGAGTCTTAGTAATAGGGTCCGTTTTACCCTTTGGGTACGGAACCCTAAAAACCGGTTGAACATAATGTAAATATTAAAGTGAAATTCGACTTACCTGAATCAAGCAGATTTGGATACACAGGACCACCAAGGTAAAGGGAGACATGGTAAGATTCGGTTCTTCACTCTTCAATAGAGATTGAAACTATACGGCTTCTCATGAAGTTAGGAAGCTTTTGTACAGTGCAATTTTCAATGGAATGTTCTAAGTGATTAATTTATTCGTATAGAAACAAAGGAATAATGTATTATCTTCTATAAACACAATAACTTTTAATTAATAGCACAAACGTGTTTAATCACAGAAATGTACCCGTTTAAATTATAAATTCAGAACTTAATTTAAATTGGTCTATTGTTTACAATCAAAGGAATTTTGAATAGCGATAAAAAATCGTTTAAAACCCGGTTCAGCGTCACATGGAATTATTCAACTGTTTGTTTCTACTAAGAACAAGTCAAAATGGCGTTCACAGCTGTGGTATTCTGTGCTTTTGCTCTTCTTGTTCAGGTAATAAAAAAAATATATTTTAAAACTATTTTCTTCTCATACGACGATGGTTTACTTATTACAATATGATTCAGTCACCAGCATTAATATAGGATAAAACCCGGATAGTCGCCACGGGGGTATAGTTGCCTCACTTGCAATTACTCTAGTTTCGCAATTGAAACACAGTTTATTTTATTTATCTATCGAGAGACTTTGCAACTACGAGTACAACTAAGTTGACCGTGTTGTATGTCTCTGTGAGATTGCATGGGACGGCTAGGTGCGATCAAAGTTTTTGCAGGGTAAATGTTCTCTTTCTCGGCGAGGCATCTATCCTAAACGTAATTTACATGGATTAGGCAACTGTCCCCTATATGGGATATTTGCCCCAAGATTTAGAGGTCCGCAAAAATCGCCATGACTTATCAAAGATAATGTCTATTCCGTTCACAAATTTGAAGATAATAAACCAAAGTACCAACCCGTTATACTAATAAAGAATTTTTATTTTTATACCAAGAGCAAGAGATATAAATTAATATGAAAAAGTGGGGCAACTATCCAAGTTTGACCCTATGCCACAACAAAGAAAGAAGAAAGAAAGATAGAAAATAAATTTATTAGGTAGCATAGCAAGTGTAAAAATAAATAAAAAATAAGCGAATTACATACAAAATAAAACTAAAAACTAAAATAAGCAAAGCGCGCATAAATATCTGACACGACTCTATTAGGGCTGTTAGGACGTGTCAGATATTTTTACCCGCTTTATTATGGCAGATATTCATGCTGGGGAATGTACAGTAATCATCAAATCGTATCTAACACCAAGTACCTACTAAATACCTATATCCGATATTTGATTTTTTCTGTCAATGTTATAAACTACTTGAAGCTGACTGTACTCAATCAATCTCTGCAACGTCTATAGTATGTCAAATCAGCTTAACATATTTCAACTATTTTTGGTACACGGGTAGCTGGGTATCTCCAGATGGTTATAGAATACTTTTTACCCGACTAAGCTAAAGAAAAAAAGAGGGGTTATGACTTTTTCTCCTCCGCGAACGAAGTTGCGGGCGCCTTCGAATAAATATCTAAACTTTTGGTTACAGTCGATCTGCGGACAGAGTATTGGCTGCGGCTGTTCCTACGGCTCCAGCGGAATCTCCAGCAGCTCCGCGGGGATATCCAGCAGCTCCGCTGACATCTCCAGCGGTGGCGGCTTCTCCGTCACCAGCATCAGCCCCATCTCGCCCTCCGGCATCTCCGTCGCTGCTGATATCGGCCTGGCCGGGACCCTGGACGTCGCCGGAGCCTTGCCGTTCCTGAGCGCCGTGGAGTTCCAGGAGACCATGCCTACCTGCGGCTCGGGCTGCGTGGACTACAGCTGCGGGTGTGGCGACAGTGTGACTATCACCAGCGTGTCGGGCGGTTCATCCGGCAGCCTTGGTGGCTGTGGCTGCGGACGCTAAGAATGAACTGCTGTAGCTTCGACTTAACCACTACAGACAGCTAGTATTCTCTTAAAACCGAATAACCTTGATTTTCTTGACACAGATCAAAATGTTTACATTAAAGTTTCTCTATTTTCTTCACTGTAAAGTTGCTGCAATAATGATATCAAATAATACCATTAAAACTAAATTGTGATTTTATTTGATTTTTTCCTTTTCAATGTCGAATAAGTAGTATTCATTATAGCTTTGCCGGGGAAGGCAAAATTTTAACCTTTAGGGTAAAAATGGAAACTATAATCTACTATGAAACAAATATTCCTGTATCGGTCTAAGATTCAAGTTGCGCTTGCCGGTATGCGATCTCCACACGAGAACCTTTGTGCCGGGCAGTTTGTGTCTATATGGAGCCATGGTCGTTCAGGGCTTAAAGGGAGAAGGAAATAATTTATTTGCATACTCACATTCATAAAACAAAAGGTGTAAAATAATTGCGGTAGTGTGTGTCGAGATTCAAGCCCAGCATCTGCTACAGCCGGTAGGCAGCAACGCTGATTTTCATCCAGACCCTTGTTGTTGCCAAACGACCACCACACAGGGCATCTTAAGGGTAGGCAGTTTCTCTGTGCCTGTATAGAGCGGTGGTTATTCAGGGTATATAGGCAGCCTTTATGCCTATATGGAGCGCATGGCACTGGTTCTTCGCACTATGTGCCCTGTCCATTGCCACTTCAGTTTGCTAACCCGGTTTGCTAAATTAGTGACCTTGGTTCGTCCTGCAAGGTGGTGGACCTGATTAAAATTGCGGGCACTCGCTAGATGCAGGTCGCCTTTATCCAGCCCATGTGAAAGTCAATTTAGGAGGCCTGTGTCCAGCAGTGGACACCCTATGACTATGTTGTTTTTTTTTTTTTTATTAAAATCAAAGTTTCATATACTTACCTACATTAAATACCCAGTAACAAAATTAAAAGAGGATTTAAAAGCGCGATATTTATCTACGTCATGTAAACGTTCGTCCAATTTTAGCCTTGAGTATTTCCATCCAGATTTCTATAGCGTGATTTACTCTATTACAACCTTGGTGCTTTCAAGGCTAGAGTGAATGCATCTTGTAGGTAAGCGTTTATCATAAACCTGTCCATCAAGTGAAACCACGGCGAAACGCAAACACATTATTCATAAAAAATATTTTCTTGTATGATTAAATCGAAGTCATGTTGATAAAATTAATTTTATATTCAAGCATATACCTAGATACGTATTGTTGTTGTCAGAGGCATTTTGTTTAGAAAGCAATTGATTTGCGAAGAACGCTGTTCGGTGTGGAATGCCTTGCGTTGTTAAAATTATTTAGGTCATATACTTATTTACTTTATAAGGGTCGATGTTTCACAAAAACCGGGCAAGTACGAGTCGGACACGCTCACCAAGGGTTCCGTACAAAATATACGTTGCAAACGGCCGTATCTATGAAAATCCAGTGTTAGCAGGGCCTTGAGCAAAATGTACGTGGTGTTCGATCATTTTATATTGGTTACTGACATAGACAGATAGACATAAAATTACACTGTTTTTAGTATTTGTTGTTATTAGCGGCCACAGAAATACATCATCTGTAAAAATATCAACTATCTAGCTATCACGGTTCATGACATACAGCCTGGTGACAGACGGACGGACAGCGGAGTCTTAGTAATAGGGTCCCAATTTGGTATGAAAAGCAAAGTATTTAAACTCAAGGCTAAAAGCTATTTGGGCACTCAGATTATCAAAAACAATAGTACATTACTGCAAACGCCGGGAAAGAAGGGCTTGCCGGGTGAGTAGGTATAGACGGCCGCCGTAGGGAGGCCGGATAGTGATACGATGCCGGCAAGCACTTTTCACAGCCAAAGGATAGTGCTTTTAAATAAAATATTACACCACTCAAGAAACCACACGATAAAAGTTTTTTTCAATTTTCGCTTCAATCCCTCCATTATGACTTTTTTTACGGAAGTCGTCTGTATTTCGCGTGTGTAGTGTTCGAGTAGACCCTATTAGGGCCGTTATACACAACCTCATAATAAGAATCTTAATTTCTATACTAAATAAAATAAATAAAATAAATGCAGAGGATTTTAAATATTGTCTATGGTCTCTGGTTACGAACGTACATAATATTTTAAATTTATTCATCAACATATGAACCATACAGATTTGTGTTCTTAATGTCAGTTCGTGTGTAATAGGCATTAACGCGGATATTTTTGATCCGATAACCATTCAGCCACAAGAAAAAAGAACTAGCTGTTTAGTCTGTTCATGAACACAGGCGCCATGTTTAATTTAATAAAAAAAAAATACTTCCCGGCCTAGGCCTTCAATTTTGTATGAAATTCCTTTACAGTTCTCTCAAGTTGTTCCACCCGAAACGTGATACTTTGAAGCCTGTTTTACCGCACGTAATGACGACATTTCATTGCATGTTTGAGGAAACTTCTTTTCTATCCTTTATTTCAATACTTAAAGGAACAAAGTAGTTCTTACCGTATAGTGACTTCTAGCTTATTTTAATTGTCTTTCATATTTTTCTATTAAAAGGTGCCCGCAAATTTGTTTGCGGAGGAGAAAAAGTCATTACACCATTTTTTTTCTTCAGCTTAATCGGGTGAAAAGTATTATATAACCATCTGTAGACACTCAGCTACCCGAGTACCAAAAATAGTTGAAATCCGTTGAGTCGATTTGGCGTGATGATTTGATGAAGCCACAATGTCACATAGAAAAAATCCAAAAACAATATTTTTCGATTTAGTAGACAAATAGTCCGTTGAAATCATATTTTTCAAAATATCTTCAATGTAGAGATATTTCATTTTTTAACCGACTTCCAAATAAAGGAGGAGGTTCTCAATTCGACGGAATATTATTTTTTTTTTATGTATGTTCACCGATTACTCAAAGACTATTTCACCAATTTCAAATTTATTTTTTTGGTTTTATAGAATGTACTTTCTAGTTGGTCCCATTTAATTTTGGTGAAGATCTCATGATGAAATCCATGAGGAATTGAAGGAACTCCCCAAATATTGTAGGTTTACATATAGCGATTTTGGTATTATAAGAAACATAATAAGCATTTGCATTCAGAAAGTGTAAATTGGTGAAGTGGAACTGATGCAGAAGACCACAGAATGCCATCGGAACTCCTCAATGATAAATGATTTACGGGTGGCGACAAAATATCTTGATTAATTTAGCTAAGCAACTTCATAGTCACACATTTAAATGTTCCTGATGAGAATGGTACCATCGAATTGATTTGATGATGGAGCCGGAAGGTAGGCACCAGATCTATGTAATAAAATAATGTATCCTAGCCGTGTTTGGGTTTGTTCGAATCGTTACGAGATTTTTTAAGTAACGATATACTAAAAAGTGTGAAATAAATAAACTTTTAAACAAAAAAATAAAACCGACTCCAAAAAAACTAAAAAGTAAAAAATAACGCCATAATTCAGTTTCTTCAAATTACTGACAAGTAACCGTTTGTATACTCAATCTATACAGTATATAAAATTAATGTTATTTTGGAGTCGGTTCCATCGTGTCACAACTTACTAAAATCGTCAATTATCAATATTTTACACATTCTTTATATGGCACCGACGCCAAAATAAGATTAATTGTATATACTGTATAGATTGAGTATACAAACGGTTACTTGTAAGTAATTTGAAGAAACTGAATTATGGCGTTATTATTTACTTTTTAGTTTTTTTGGAGTCGGTTATATTTTTTTGTTTAAAAGTTTATACAACTTTATAGTAGTATACATATGTATTATGAAACACTTTTTTTATTGGCTATGCACGTTCTTCTACATTTTTTTCTCTTTACCATTCTTAAGATAATTAAACATCAGTTGTACATTGCGCAATAATTTATTAGAGTGAATGTAGTTAATTACATAATAATAGTAAATATTATGATACAGAGTTCGATTATAAAGGAAAAATCAATACGACCTACTAAAGTTTTAGTTTTTTGTAGTTTTTATTTATTTACTTTATTTATTTGTAGTCATAAGTTAGGTGTTTTATAAAATGGATATAAAAAGTAAAATACAAAAAGCAAACACAAAATATAAACACATTATAAAAAACCTAACCTAGGGTGCCGCCGGCAGCGGGGCAGGGCCCAAGCTACCGGTGGTTAGGGCTGCACAGAGAGGAACCTCCTGACGATGCGCGCGCGGGCCAAGATTTCTGCCTTCTGCGTCTGACCCTTGATCCAGCCATCTAGCGAGAGTCTCTGAAGATGTATTTATTTTATTATTATGATAACGAATGTGCTTGTACTTTCAAAGTTATTCATTTCAATAAATGTGCAAATTAATAAATAATAATGATAAGTAAGTAAGATATAGGTGCATTTATTTCAACTTTAAAAGGACGTTGTGTTAATTGTTATATTTAGCAATTATTTAATCGTAACATTGTCTATTTTGTAATTGTGTTTAACATCATGAAGTAGGACAGCGTAGTTTTTATAATCTGTAAAAAAAAACGTATATAAACAATTGAATTTTGAACATCAATTAAGTCTTCTTCTGTTTCCGCGATTATTACTCATTGAAATAAAACAATTTAACGGATTATATCGCGTACATTATCTCATTTTAGTTCCCGACTATATAGTTTAGGCCCATCTGGCATGTATGTACACCTTTATTTGTGTTTTTTCAAAAATGGGTAGTTTGCACAAATTTTAACTTTGACAGAGGAAAATACATCTTTTCTCAGTCCTCCCGTGACCATAGAAAGCTGGAAAGCTTCCGAAACGTCGGGAACTAAAATGAGATAATATACGCGATATAATCCGTTAAATTGTTGTATTTCAATGAGTAATAATCGCGGAAACAGAAGAAAATATTATCAATTAAGTCATCAAACGCACCACCTTTTATGTTTTGTCCCGATAGTGTACGTCATGTGAACTCAAAATCTACAAATAGCTTTCATGTATAATTTTTTAATCACTCGTCGTAGTATTTGTACAGGTCCCTTGTATAAATAAATGTTTACTTTAGTCTACATAGGAAGAACACTTAAAAACAAAACTTGGCATTTGACAGCTGACTTTTGAATTTTCTTACTATGCAGACCAAAGTAAAAATGTATTCAGACGAAGTAACTGTAACTGTCATGGCGGGTGTTTATAAAATGTTATAAAATAAACAATTCGATATAAAAATAAGATATTTGTAGATTCTCAGTTTACATAACGGGTACTATCGGGAAATCACATATAATGGTGTGTATTTTCAGAAACTTAATGTTTCCAAATTTAGGTCTGTATCGGAGTAACAGTTACAAACTTCAATATATCTGTAAAGTCCTAAAAATAATTTCTTTAGTCCTACCTATGGGCCATAATATACGTTAAAATCAAACAATTATGACAAGAAATATGATCACAGTATATCGACATATGTAAGTCTGCTGTTTGACGTAGTTTTTCTTTCAATAAATATGTATGCCTAGGAACTGACGACCTTTGAAACGCCTCTCTAGAAATCACCCAAAGAGAGAGGTTATAAGCAAAGTCGAATTTTTTTTTGGGTTTATTCTGTTCAGCCGTTTGAAAAACATCAGTTTTTTTTAGGATGATTAATTACTTTATTATAACACATACAATATACCCGCGAGGAATCCGAAAGTTTTTGACCACGCATTCCTGAGGTCATTAAGAGCTAAAATATTATATGAACCCAGGTCAAACTCAACCAAAAAAAACTAATTTGTCGATTTTTCTACGTAAATTTTTGTACAAAAGTAAAACTTTCGCTTCTTTTGGAAAATTATCACTTTTAATAAAATAATAACAATTATTTTTTCATAAAAGGATAACTTTGGTGAGTGGTAGCTGTCACTTTGATGTCTGTCAACAGTGACACGAAACTTGGCAACATACGAGTATCTACTTACGCGACAACATCGCAATCAAAAGAGGTTAATACAAGCTTAATACACTTTAGTAATCACAATCAATAGTTTACATTAAAATTTATAATATATTAAACCCTAAGTTGGATTTGACTGGGGTTTTTATAACATTTTTTGCTCTGAATGACCTTAGGAATGCGTAGTTAAAATCTTTTGGATTCCGCGCGAGCACCCTGTGTATAATACTGTATATGTAAAATCACAAACTCTAAAGTTCTTTGGTCACATATTATGTGAACTCGATGGAGAGTTCAGGGCCAGGTGGAAGGCAAGGGAACTCAAGGCCGATCACCAACTCGCTGGACTGATCTGATTCAAAAAGCTATTGAGTCCACCATCTGGGGCGTATTTACCCAAGAGCCAAGGGCATAATGGCCCGGGGCGGAAAACAGCCAGGGGCGGCGTAGCAACTCTCGGTGCGCGAATCAAAGTCGCACTTGGCCAGTTTTTTCCTAAAGAGTCCCCGGTAAGCTCGATTCTCCATAAAAACGTAGTTACGCTCTCATTTTAAAAAGACTAGCTAGTGTGCTCTGAAACTTTTTACTAAGAATAAGTTAAGGTATATACAGGCCTATATTTATGCAGCTTCAGATACCATAGTAAAAAAATACAGCGAATTTAAGTTTTTCATTTTAAATTAGTGTTTGATGTATTTCGTTTGTTTTATAAACTGGAGCCATATAAACTAATTACAGGATATATCTCATGTCATTGAATATGCAAAGTTTCATTACAATCCAACACTTAGTTATAAAATTAGAACGAAAATCCCAGGGAGCCAAGATTCAAAATAAGCCCCTGACTATGGTTCAGTGTACTCGCAACTTATCTAACTGGCAGAAAAGGAAGCATTATCGCTGAGAGAGCAGTCCTCGAGAAAGACTACGACCCGCAGAACATCTCTTCAAGTACCTCGTCTGCGCAACCACGTTTATTCATTACCCTGACAGTGTCCAAACCAGAACATATTTACCGCAGACATAGTAGTAACGCCGACTGGGACCACACCACAAGCCTTCAGAGATAGTGTATTCTGCACATTCCTTAGGAGAACTAAAACCATCTTCCTATTTCTAGTGTCCATCAGCTCCCACGGCAAATCGTATACTTTATCTGAAAGTTTCTCACTCTGTGGAATACAAAAAAAAATTAAAACGAAAAAACCGGCTGTTCGGACCATGGTCAGTGTAGGGTTCCGCAGCCGTTACTATATACGGATGAACAAAATACGATGTCAAAAAGTGTACCCTGCAAAAGAGCGTAGGTATCTTCATCGGACTTACGTCCTTTTGTCGAGAAGCGCATGTTATGTGTGTGTGTGTTGACGTATACTTAGATATACGTAGTGAGTGTGGGCGGAGCCCAAGAGTGTGTACCCGCGCGCCGGCAGTGTCGCTAAACCTCGCATCGGTTAAGCACTACGCAAAGTTATTGTCGGGAAAATTTTGTAACTTTAACTTTATAATATAATTTTCATAAAGTATAATAATTTTTTTCACTTCCGCTCTACAATAATTAGCAGTTTTTCGGCAATAACTCAAAAAAGGGTATATACCATCGTAATGCATACTACGCATGCTGTACTAATCGCTCGCAGATTCAATAATTTGTTATGGTATCAGTAGTTACGGCCGAACATACAAAACCTACATGGAAATAATATATAAACATCAACTTGCACTATTGAAAACAATTGTACCTGACCGCATCAAATATAGTTATAAAGATAATAACTTGGGCCTTTTCAAACATTGTAAAGTAATCAATGTTTTCAATAGATTTTGTCTGTCATTACTTTCAGAAGAATGTGACGTCATTCCCTCGTTAGAGCAAAGGAGCCGAATAAACAAACTTCGTACCCTAGATTACTTGCCAGCGTACTCGCTTCCGGGCTGTAACAATACTTACGGTAAAAGAACAAAAAAATACCTGATTCCACTCACACTAAACAAGCTACCGACGCATATACTGTACGATACCATAAGTGTTGTTAAAAGCACTGGAAAGTGTAAAAAAGTCTTAAAGCTCTTCTTAGAATATGAATCCCAAATGACGATTAGAAAAACCACTTATTTAAATTAATAACCTGTAACAACCGACTTCAAACAAGCTTATCACGACCATTACGCACTATCGAACGTGTTACGTGCCTAGCTAAAATGATGAATAAATGTGATTATTCAGTAATTTCTATCTTTTTTGAAGACGGTTGATTAAGTAGCTGCACTGTAACAAAGTAAACCTTACGCGGGCAGAACCGCGCGATCTCGCCACTACTACATAAACCCTCCGGGTTTTCAATAGTGGTTCTTATTATATACCAAAAAGTGCCGTAACTATTAATTTTATTTTTAATAAAAAAAAAGTGTAAACAATTTTGGTATTTATTTATGAAGTAATGTTTTTTTTATATTTTTTGGGTTAATCAATTATTTTTTCTAGTAACCTCGAAATGTTTTTCAAAGAACTGTCGAAAAATGTGCCACACATTGATGTTTGCTGAAAAATCATTTTTCAGTTTCGGTTACATATGTAGGAATGGAGTGCAGTTAAAAAGAGACGAGTCCAAATATTAGGTCCATTGGTTTATAGTATGATATACCAAAAATAGTTGAAATACGTATATAGCCGTTTTTACATGATGAAGCCACAACTTTAAAAAAATCCATTCAGTCACCTTCAAATAGCCCATTTCACTTTTTTATATTTTCAATGTACATACATTTATTTTTTACTACTTTAATCAATTAAAATGAAAGTCTCGGTGTGCGAGTCCGACTCACACTTGACCGATTTTTAATTATTTTGTTAGAAAACGAAAAAAAATAAGTGCGAGTCAGACTCGCGCATCGAGGGTTCCGTACAAAATATACGCTACAAACGGCCGTATCAATGAAAATCCAGTGTTAGCAGAGCCCTAATCCCAAGCAAAATGTACCCGGTGTTCGATCATTTTATATCGGTTACTATAGATAGACAGACATAAAATTATACTGTTTTTAGTACTTGTTGTTATTGCGGCAACAGAAATACATCATCTGTGAAAATGTTAACTGTCTTGCTATGTTCATGAGGTACAGCCTGGTGACAGACAGATAGACAGACAGACTGACAGAAAAATAGACAGACAGACAGACGGACAGCGGAGTCTTAGTAATAGGGTCCCGTTTTACCCTTTGGGTACGGAACCCTAAAAATAATTTTGTGTGTGTAAGCTATAATTAAAACTGTATCAAACCTTCGTATTAATTTGTTCGAATATCACTGATGTTTGTATTAATAGCTGAAATGAACCAACGGTAAGAATTCCATATTCACCGATTGCCTCAGCAGTCTGAAAGAAAAGAGGGGGGGGGGGGGTCAGAAAATCGTCAAAAACGCCTCACGTAAGTAATGGACGCCCCCTTTTTTCGGAAAATGATTTTTGGTTACTTTTATGAAATATGAAACGTGAGTTATACTTTGATTAGCCGTGTATGATATACACATTTTTTTTAAATAACGTCGTTGAGAAAAAATTTAATGATGCAATAATAAAATCATTCATCGGCGCCTGCCGGCAGGCGCTATAATACAAGCCTTAGAAGAACCTTTGTTTAAAATAGAATAGAATAGAATATATTTATTGTCACATGACAAAGAACTTACATGAAAAATAAAGTATACTAACAAAATTTAACTACTAACTTATGGCTAAGAGCAGAGACACAGAATAAAACAGTGTGACAATAGGAGTGGACTCAGCGAATGCTGCGGCGCCGCGCAGGGCAACTGTCCTGCACTGCGCACGCAGCGCTGGTTTTCAGACAACCCCTAATGACTACTGGAAGATTCCTAGTTCCTTTGCGGGTACTATGCTTACAATAAAACTAAAAACTCCTAATACCTATTAAACATACAAGCGTCAAAACAAAAAAAAATAACAAAAATATTTTAAAATTAAAGCTAATATAATACATATCATAAATATGTGTTAGGTTCTAACACAGTTATTTAAAATTTAAAGAACTAAAATGGTTATGATTTAAAATAATATTTACAACTATAATAATAATATTTATTTAAATAATATTTACGCATGCAACGTCCCTTGGCATGGGACGTTACATGCGTGGATACTTTTGCCCCGTCCCATGTCCAACGCTCCGCCTGGAAACCAGGGACGGCCGCGAAAGATGCTCAAACCGTCAAGTGTCGCAAATACGCCTTTCTAAAAAAGAATTACGAATTTGCGATACTGGCGGTTGAGACCTTCGGCCCGTGGTCGTCTGACACAAAAAATATAGTGAAACAAATTTCAGTAAAACTCGTCGGATCCTCAGGCGATATCAGAGCGGGCTCCTATTTCGCCCAAAGATTAAGCCTCGCATTACAAAGGGGTAACGCGGCGAGCGTGCTGGGGACCATTCCGCAGACGGGCTCTATACTGGGAGATCCTCTTAATGGTTTATTTTTATCTAGTTTTTAAATCACCTGTAAATAAGTATTATATTTTATTGCTAGTCTCGTGGGAGTTTTACTCTTGCATTAGTGATATATTTCGCCATTCTATAATTCAGTAAAATCAGGCTGTCCCAAAATTGGGATATTTAAATTGAAATTTGCTCGTTTGTATTACGGCGTGTTTACTATTCAAAATAAAAATGCTACTGTAATAACAAAAAAAAAAGACTCCAAAAAGACAACAATAAAAAGTAAAAAAATAACTGCATAATTCAGTTTCTTCATTTATTAACAAGTAACCGTTTTTCTATAGAGCATATACAATTAATGTAATTTTGACGTCGGTGCTATCTGAAGAATGTGTAAAATGTTTAATTGACGATTGTATTCAGTTATGACACGATGGGACTGACTCCAAAATAACATTAATCATACTACCAAAATACTGTATAGATTGAATACAAAAGCGATTACGTGTAAATAAATTGGAAAAAATACATAATGCAGTATTTTTTTAACTTGTTAGTGTTTTCTTTTTGAAATCGGTTTTATTTTTCGATAAAAAGTTAATTTATTTCACACTTTTTAGTATATCGTTACTTAAAAAATCTCGTAACGATTCGAACAAGCCTAAACACGGCTAGAATACATTATTTTATTAAAGAGATCCGGTATCTACCTTCCGGCTCCATCATCAAAACCATTCTCATCAGGACCATTTCAATTTGCGACTATGAAGCTGCATAACAATTTTAATCGAGATATATCTCGTCGCTACCCGTAAACCACTTATCGTTGAGGAGTTCCAGTGACCTTCGATGGTCTTCCTCATCAGTTTCAATTTACGAAATGAGGTACACTTTCAGAATGCAAATGCTAAATATGTTTCTTAAAATATCAAAATCGCCTTAAGCATGCCTACAATATTTGAGGAGTTCCTTCAATTCCTCATAGATCCCATCATCAGATCTTCACTTAAATTAAATGGGATCAATCTGGATGCACCTCCTTTGAAACAAAAAATAATTTTCGAAATCGGTTTAAAAATGACGGAGTTCTGAAAGTAACAAACATCTGATTCTGAGAAAAACGGTCTTTATCATTAATTACCATTGTAGAACATTCTAGAAGCAAGACGCATCCGTGTAGTTGATGGAAGGCCAGATACACACACATAGTCATATCGAACGCAGAAGAAGTAGCTACCATGAACCTAAAACAAAATTTTAATACTTATTATTACTAGATGGTGCTTGGAACTTCGATCGCGGAGGAGGAAAAAGGCCACTCTCATTTTTGCTTTATTTGGTCGCGTAAAAAGTATCCTATAACCACCTGTGGATGCCCAGCTACCCGTGTACCAAAACTAGTTGAAATTCTGTTTAGGGGTTTTGGCGTGACGACACCATATAGACATAAACATTTAAAAAAAAATTGTGCCCTACTTAGTCCATTTGATTTTTTTAAATATCTCCAATGTACAGACATTTCATTTTGTACAACTTTATAATAGCATAAATGAAAAAAAAACCGACCTAGTGCGAGTCGGACTCGCGCGCCGAGGGTTCAGTACAAAATATATGCTACAAATGGCCGGATCTATGAAAATACAGTGTCAGCAGAATCCTACTCCTAAGCAAATTGTAAGCGGTGTTCGACCATTTTATATTGGTTACTGACATAGACAGACAGACATAAAATTATAGTACCTTTAAGGTTGTAATACTTTTCAATAAAAATAGGTACAGGGGTCAAGGCGGATAGATAAATTCGATGCGTACGTCACAGTGCTCGCTAGTGAAAGGGAAACACAGCTGACGCGTAATCAGAAAGTACCGGGTTCGAGTCCTGGTGTGACCACGTGCGAAAGCAATCGTATCTTTCTCTCCGTTTTGATTTGAAAAATGTATATCACGATAAAATTATACCGTTAATTGTATTTGTTGTTATAGCGACAACAGAAATACATCATCCGTGAAAATTTCAACTGTCTAGATGGTTGAAATTTCCCATCACTGTTCATGAGATACAGCCTGGTGACAAACAGACAGACAGACAGAAAATATGTGTTTTTTAATCAACGTACTTACGTTTGATACTCTTATAAGAACCGAGTCCCGGTAAAAGTAAGTTATTTGGGTTAAAAGAAACCCTAACCTAATACCGTAATGTTAGGGTTACCGTCCGGAATTAATGAATGAAGGACCCAACTTACTCTTTAATCATTTGATAGTTTCGTATTATATCTTTTAAAAGGACAAATGCTTGTTCGTTATATTCTCGTTTAAGTTGCTCTGATGGCTCATCGTGGCTCGGCTGCGGGAAGCTTTCTAAATTATGCGTAAATATAGTTAGATGTCCCAATATATGAACAACGATAATACAAATTAGATAATCCATTATGCATATGGCAGCGCCTGCGTGGAAACAGGGGTACCAGTTAAATAAGAACACAATATAATAGCCGGTTAAGTCATGAGTGTAGTCGAATGGTATAAGCTCGTACGAGTAGTAGACGGAATGCTCGAATGTTCTATTAACTGGTCTATTGTCAGAGAACATGCCGGCTCTGAAGTTTTTGTACCAAGGCACGAATATGTACAACACCAATGCAGAGTAGAACAGAACGTGGAAATATGCGGTTAGAATCCTGCATATTCTGTTGATCCGGATGTGCTCCTGGAAAACAAAGGTCAGCTTTATTATATTTTATAGGATGCGAGTGATGTCCACATGCGGCAGCGCGTCCACCCAAGTTCAAAGAAAACCGGCCAAAAACATGTCAGAATGTGCTAACACTGAGCACATTCTGACATGTTCCGCAGTCGTTCATACGAAAAAATGCACTATAGATGAAAAAAATACGATATGAAAACGTGCACTAGCAAAATAACGTATTTCCACGGCACATGGCAAACAACGGCACGGCATTAGCCTCTTTTTCAGCAATAACTCAAAAACCACGTATATCAGACCATATTAAAAATATTTTTTGTTAGAAATATTTATTAAGCCTAATTGTTATACTTTTTTCATATTTTTGAACATAAGGCTTAGAAAATAAAGGGAGGGTGACACAATTTATACTACTTTCGGAGCGATTATTTCCGAAAATATCCACTAGACACCTATAATATACTCTAAATTTCATCAATATACATCTTGTAGTTTTTGAGTAAAATGCCTGTGACCTACGGACGGATGGACGGACATGACGAAACTATAAGGGTTCCATTTTTGCCATTTCGGTTACGGAACCCTAAAAAGGAACTGGCGACGCAGTAGTCGTGTTGTCTTGAGAACTTGGCTTATCTTTCACATTTATGTTTTGGTGGGATAATACACAACATTAAAGTTACACATTAAAACAATTAACATTAAATTACAAGCATTAAAATCGCTGCGAACCGTATCCAAATTTACTGGCTTCAGTATCTGACCCTTGCTCCAGCCATCAAGCGAGAGTCTCTTGAGATGTTGGTCAAGACTCTTCGCTATTTACAAGATCGTTGACCGAAACGACTATCGGAACAATGATCGTCAAATCAACATCTCATATGGCGGTCACCTCGTGAGCCAAGTCAAGGTACCTCCTGAGTTAGACACACTATTATTATAAACAGTGATCGTAAATTTGATAGCAGCGATGATAGTATTGCGATATATAACATAGTTAATATTGTTAACAGTAACCCTAATCCATCATTTCGATGGAAATTTGCCACACCTAAGGCACTCTACTATAGTCGCTGCAGCAAAAATGATACCTTTACGATTACTGATTATAAACTTACCTTTGTGGCAAAGTCAGTTTTGTGCTTGTGATGCGTTAGATGAAATTCTAAAGCGAAGTTTTTCAGAAGTGTACAATAATCCTTCTGGAAAGGTAGTGTCATTCTTTGCTGAAACATTAATGTAAATAATTATGATCAGATCATTTAAGCGTTTTATTATAAGTCTCATAAATAAGCATAGCCTGAATTAGGTACACCAACGTCTAAATTGCTTTTGTGTTACGCGATGCAATGTTATGTTGATGTTATATACCATTTCTCTACAATCATTGATGTTCATATTTCAAAGAACATGTCGAGTAAAAGGTTTCCAAGTACGTGTTTTTTTTAATTTAATAAGTGGCATACGGGCAGACGAGCCACCTGATGGAATGTGGTCATCGTCGCCCATTGATATGTGTAACACCGGAGGAATGGCCCTTACTTTGCCAATCTTTGAGTGCCCTATAACTCGCTTTTTGAAGAATCCCATGTTATAGCGCTCCCAAACACCTCAGGGTCAGAAGCTCATTCCACAACTTGCAAGTACGTGGTAAAAGTGAGCGTGATGCCCGTTTATTTTTGGGATATCGAGCATCCAGATAGTGAGGATGTACGATTTCTATTTCTTTTCAATTAATATCCATACCTTCCCAAAAATAGAACATTAGAATAAGAATATATATAAATCAAATGAAATCAAATCATCATTTATTCACAGAATATATGGTAAGTACATAAGGTGGTATAATTATAAAACATTTTGATCCTTAATATATTCGGCCTCTACGGAATGTGAAAATTTGTAAAACTTATTTTATTCCCTAGCTAGATAGTATGCATTCTTAACGATTATTTATTACATTTATAACATTCACATAGCTTTAAGCAGTTAGCATGTCAAGAAATTGAATTGAGTTTATACATTTATAATCTATATTCATTTTTATTCTAAGATTTACATGCATTTAATAAAAATGTCATCATAAGTATTTTTGGTGTAGTGTAATTTTTTCCTTAAAAAAATCTCCAAGAGTGTAATAGGCTCTGTCAATGAGTTCCTTTTTCAATTTTACTTTAAATATGTTTACATCCAATTTTTTCAATTCTTAAGAGTATACTCACGAGTAATAAACCGGTCATCAATATATTGCCATAAACATGCCCCAAATTAAAAAAATCAAGTATTTGTCTGTTCCTCCACAGATACAGCATACAGCTACATTCGACAAGTAGACTTATTATCAGCAATATGTAGTGGTATGCCGATACTAATATTCCGCATAATCGGGTTTGAGTCCCAAACTCTTTATACGGCCATTGCATTATAATGGTTAGAGAGAAACGCATGACTTTCATATAATCGATATCAAACACATCTTTCAAGACCCTGGAACAACATGATTAGATCTCTTAACTCGTAATGTTAAATAAATAAAATCTTTAGTTCAGGCCGGATGATCCATAGCATGGAGGCCGTGTAGTAACACACACACAATTTTTTTAAATAATAAATTCGGCAACACACTTAATCTGTCCAACCCAGAAGGATAAAATATGACAGACAAATCTACACGCTATGACCTGTAGGATGCTGTTGGCGCTTGGTCACACCCTGCTTAATAGTGAGACAATTTTTTGCGTCTTATCGCCTGGAACCCGTCTATACAGGCTTCGGCAAATATGCCCGAGGCAAGGCACTACACCTACTCGGCAGCCCTAACAGCATTCTAAGCGCATTATTGTATTGGACCCGCAGGGCGCTATAGGGCCTATAGGCTCGTTTTGTATTACCTAACCCATAGGCTGATCGAGTAAAAAGATTGCATATAAGCTTTACAAAACGTTATTTTTACATCATATGAAAAGTGTATAAGGTCTCGCGGCAAGAAAACATAAGACCCGGCCAAGTGTGTGTCGGATTCGCGCATCGAGGGTTCCGTACAAATATACGCTACAAACGGCCGTATCTATGAAAATCCAGTGTTAGCAGAGCCCTGAGCAAATTGTACGTGGTGTTCGGTCATTTTATATTGGTTACTAACGTAGACAGACACACAGACAAAAAAGATTTTCTAATATATTTCATGGGTGTGTTATAAGAACTACATTCATACCAAATTTCAAGTTTCTAGAACAACTGGTGCTCTATAAGGTTTCCATGGACGGCAATTTTTATAGGCAATTTTTTTTTATAACTGTATTTGTACTTGCGCCTCAGATGGCCCGGTTCTTAAGATGGCCTACTATCAATTATTTTATATTTTTTAAAGTTCGAATGAGTTTAAATTTCGCGTTCGTACCATAGATAAAACTGCAACTTTATAATGAAGTGGAACTAAAGCACAAGATGAAAGTGGGCCATCTTAAGAACCGGGCCATGTTGCGCGCAAGTACAGATACAGTTATAAAAAAAATCTTTCTATAAAAATTGCCGTCCATGGAAACCTTATAGAGCACCAGTTGTTCTAGAAACTTGAAATTTGGTATCCGTTTTTTCCTTTTGAGGTATGGAACCCTTAAACAAAAATGGATTAGTTTATACTAAAATGACGGATGACGTGGCAGCGCGGAGTTGCATAGGTACTTATAACAAACATGCTTATATTTACGTATACAAACCTATTTATTTATACATGACTTCATACACATACACACACACACAAATACACACACATACCCACAGGGTGTATACTTTGTGTTTTGTTTTGTTTTGTCTTGTCTTGTTTTGGGTGTTTCATCTTTCTCGAATTTATATACATGGTCTTTATACAATGCGAAGTTCCAATCTTAAACCATTAATACCATTACCTACTTTTTATGGCTCGTCAACCATTATGCTGTGAACATCTGTTATTGGCTTTATGTATTAGCTTTAAGCATTGTGTTTTTTTCTGTAATGCTGTTGATGTTCCAAATAAAAAAAAAAAATAATAATAAGTACTTTATAACATTAATCTGGTACAGGGTTACCATTTCGATATTTTTAGGTTACAAAATGGTAACATGTCAGTGTGTTACCACACACACGTGTAGGAAGGCACTTCGTTTGCGAAGGAGGAATACGTCATAACCCTCTTTTTTGCATCACCGTAGTCCATTAAATGTATCTATTAACCACCCATATAGCCATTTTTGGTAACCGTTACGAAAATTGTTGACACAATTGTGTTGACACAGAATCATACTAGTAACACGTTTGGTCGCTGCTCCGTGTTTGTTTCGTCGCCGCTACTAAATTTGGGGAATAAATGACACAGTAACTTTAAGTCTCACAGTTTCGTCGCTGTGTGGTAACAATGTTCCCAGTTTGAAACCGGTCATCACAGAAATCATTCGCTCATTCACTCATTTTGACAGAAATTGTTGAAATTTTTCGTAAAGGTCAACTTCACTTAAAATATTAAATGACAGTGAAGTGACACCATCGCCATTGCAACAAACGTAAAAGGTAATACACCGTAAGTATTATTTGCTTTTAGTGACAACTTGTTTGGTCGAATCTCAATGGGGAAAAAAATTCTTCGTGCCATTTTGTTATATTTGTTAAAATATATTAACGCGCCACCATATAATCATGATTTACTCAATTTAGCGAAATGCATACTAATGTTTATATTGCATTATTTGAATAAATCCATTTAAAGAGCTCTGTAGCTTGCATGGTCAAGATAATATATTTTAGCAATAACATTATAACATAAAAGCAAGAATAAACTATAACATTTGTCGATTAAGATCTGTAAATATGTTTTTATGATTATTATTATTATTATTATTATGACAGAAAAACATAGCAGTAACAAGTGGTCACACAGTTACTAGATTGAAACTTAAGTAGTAACAAAGATACCGAATTTACAAAATGGTTCCCGTCCCTTTTTGATTACAGAGATTCTCAAAGTTCACTCACGGAATAAAAATGCCGTTTTAAGCAGTAAAAAAATAATTTCTTTGGTATCTAGTAAGTGGGTCATAGACAATGTTCTTTTTTGGCCCAATATACGGAAACCATCAGAAATCGAACGTTGGAGAAGAGAAGACAGGCAACCTGGGAATGAGTGGAAAAAAAATAAATGTATTGTAAAAGCACACTCACTGTTACCAAGGGAAGTGGGTGAAAATTTACGTGCAAGAATTGACCCACACACAGAACACATATACAGGTTGATCGATCAATCTAGATGGGTCAGTAGGGAGAAGTCAGAAACTATAAAAGGTAGGGAACCTGTTCTTAGGAACCATGGCGTCGATTTTAGATTTAATAAAAACTGCCTTGATTTTTTTGTATATCTCATACATATCTGTCTTATACCTTCTTACTTCTCCCTACTGACCCATTAAGATTGATCACCCTGTATGCAACAGAGCACGTTAAACAAAAACTCATAATTAAAGGTGCCATGTCACTCAATAAATAATCTCACCAAATAGCAAGTAATTCAAAACTGTTACTAAGTGTAATTACGTAAAATTAATCAAATTTCGTGATTAGTTTAGTTTCATATTTCTAACAATTATTTATTTGAAAAAGTACCTACTTACTTGGAGTTTTGTTGTGTACATTCTTTAATTTTGAAAGTCTTTTGTAGAAATCGGATGAGAGTCTGTATGGTTTTGCTTTTTTGCTTTCGTTTAGCTCACTCATGATTAAACACAATTCACGATTAGGAATCACATGGCAATGTCAAGCTATGGAGACTGTATGAATAATTTTGAGAACCATTTGATTTCAAGGAGGCTTTTTACTGTCATTTTCCTTTACAAGTTTAGAAAAAATGACGTAACATTACCACACTTCGCGTGTGCTTTATTTTTATTGTTAAAAATGTGGTTACGGAGTTACCACACTGTTACTACACGTTATTCCTAGTTTGTATACTAGTCACAAACTAAACGCAAAGTGTATAAAAATGTGTACACACAAATGTTTCAGTTATGCGTGGACACAGCGACAACACACAGTTACTAGTGGTTTAGTGGTCGCATTGTGTATTAACTGTAACTACACGTAGAAACCAAAACCCACCGCAGTCGCAAATAGTCGCAATGTGACGTATCGGTTACTAAACATTCTGATTTGTAACTGCTTTGAAGATTCTGCGACCGAAAATGGCTATATGGGCATTCTTGGATGTCCAGCTACTCTTGTAAGTACAACTTGTATATTTGTACGGATGGGCAAGATGACTCTATAAGGGTTCCGTTTTTGCCATTTTGGCTACGAAACCCTAATAAGAGCGTAGGTAGTGACTTTTTTTTCCTCTGCAACTAATTTTAATAATAACTAGTAGGTGCCCCCAACTTCGTTCGCGTAGGACCAAAAGTCATAACGACTATTTTTTATTCAGCGTAGTCGGGTAAAAAGTATCCTATAACCATTTGGAGATACCCAGATACGTGTACCACCAAAAATAGTCGGTGTCCGTTTAGCCAATTTGGCGTGATAAACCCACAACGATACATACGAACATACAAACGTATCAAAAATCCAAGTAACATATTTTTCAATTCAATGACGTCCAAATAGTCCGTGATAATCAATTTTCAGAAAATGTTTTCAATTAACCATTTCATTTTTGCAACTTAATATTAGTAAAGATATACCTGTTCTCCATTATAGAACAACTAATATACTTCAGTGCAACGCTCGAACTGACTTTAAACACTTTATCCTTCTTATGACACCTATCACTGTCATGACTGTCATTAAGGTGCATTTATTATTTTATTCCGCTCAAAATTATAAGCAAAGGATGTCGGGTACAATTATGTGACAAAAGCTGAAGGTGGATATGACTTTATATCATTTGTGCGCTGTGTATGTCAAGGCGAAGGTGGGAAAAGTGTGCATTAGAATAAATAAATAACACACAAACAATTTACACAAATCGCTCTAGTCCCATGGTAAGCTCAATAAGGCTTGTGCTACGGGTACTAGACGACGATATATGGACCAGGACGTTACTCCCACTGAGCCAAACCGGTCGTCATAATAATACGGTAACCCCGCTATAAACCTCAAAAATAAAATGGATTTTGCAGACATCTTTATCAGATCATTGGTTTATAAAAGGTACCCGCAAATTCGTACGAAGAAGACTTCCGTCTCACTAAATAGGTACTCTGTTACTCTCCTGTTGAAAAAAAAAGAGAGGCTGGCCGAAATCTACTTGAAGGAGAACCATGGCACAGGAAGCCACCTTTATCGGAATGAACTGGTAGAAGATTGTTGCCATCGCCCCGGATCTGAAGCAATGGAAAACTGTAGTTAAGGCCCTATGCTCCTTGAGGAGTTAAAGGATCCAAGAAGAAATAATGATCTATATACTGTAAGTAGGCCGCAAGGGCACTTTTACAAGTTTGACTCTACGGCATTTCCCAAGAAGAGACCCCTGTTGAGAAGAAAGCCGAAACAAACTCAACAGTCAGACATTTTTTTCTAAATATTTCGTAACTATAACAATATTAGTATTTTAGCCTAACTTAAAATGTGTCTTTTTAAGTATAAACTCAGTGCTCTCCAAGAAAACATAATTATCAAAACTTTTAAAAGTAAGTTCACATTTTTCGTAAATTATAGGTACTTAAAATTATTACAATTGTGTTATAACTAATTGGTACACGTTGAGTAAATATACAGAGAAGAAGATCTATAATATCTTAGTTTTCATCAGGAAAATTGTTATGTACCCAATATTGAAATAATTCAAAATAAGGTCGTTGTATCAAATCAAATCAAATCGGTTTCTCCAGGCGCCACGCTCCTTCGGAGCGCAATGTAATGTGTAATGGGCGCCATTACACACCTCTAAAACAGTGTACATAGACTGACAAAGAGATAAGAAACAATCAAAAAAAAAAACAAATCGAACGAAAATAATGGTAGGTACATGCATGTTTTTTTATCGCTTCGCTTAAAAGTTCAAAGGGTAAAATAAAATTAAAATCGGCCATAAATACGCATCATATAGGCAGTTTAAACTACTAATTAGATAGCGATTTGACAGAGCTGTCCTACATAACCTACTTAATTGCCGCCTGCAGTATTTCCGGACCGTTGCGACCTTCAAACCTTCAAGAAAAGAGCGTACTCCCACCTGAAACGCCGGCAACGCACTTGTGACTCCTCCGGTGATGCAAGTGTCTATGGGCGACCGTGATCGCTTACCATCAGGCGATCCGTCTGCTCGTTTGCCTCCTATGTCATATAAAAAAAACGTGTAATTTACATAGTACATATATAAACTCCATATTAAATTCTGTTTAGCTAAAAAGAGTTGGAATGAAATGTTTGATGGCTTGTATCTTGTTGTTTTAAAAAAAATATTGTTCTCTACTGTTTGTTACATGAATGAGCTTTTAATAAAGAAATCATGTATATTCCCTAATGTGGTGATTTACACCTGAAGCTTATCCATACTATATAAACTACTATACTAAACCTTACGGGACTAGTTACGCCTACCGCGTAATAAGTACCTACGTATTTGTAGTGACACTTTCTATTATGTTAGAACGAATTGTTTAACTTTCTATATACTAATCTTTCTATTATAAAGTTGTAAGAATCAAATATGTGTATAGTGTGTTTGACAACCGCGTCCACAACTGGGAGGAATGCGCAGTCAATAGGGACAAATGGCTCAAACTGGTGTTGGATGGCCGCAAGATTTTGGATGAGGCATTGGTTCAAAACACTCGCAAGTTCGCAACCAAACGTGCCAAAAGACATCGGCCCGGCACTGGTTCCCCGCGCACAGGCCTTTCTTACATCCGTCAAGCCTGTGGTCGCGTGTGCCGTTCCCGTATTGGCTTAAATAGCCACGAAAAACGTTGTTTTCCGACATGACACTGTTATTAGTCTATAAATTCTTAGAGGCCTTTGAATAGTGTCTAAATATAATTGTTGAAAAATATGACTGCCCTATATCTGCTCTGGACGGGGCAGATCATTGGTGTAGCACATTCTGTAGATTAGTTTTAATTATAAGTTTTTAGTATAGTTGAATCATCGAGAGCGTGGAATTGCATATGTAGTAGTATTGTTTGTTTACAGGCATTCTATATTTGAATTTTCTATTTTCTTGTACTATCAGCATACAAAGAGGTTGTTATATGTATATATATATCGAAGAACTAAAAACAAAAATAATGTCAGTGTGAAATTGTCAATATTATTTACGTTGTGCGTATATTTTTACATCTGATTTGATTGTATTCTCAATTAATTATTGTGTCCGCCCGTACGACTACGAATAATTTCTATATTTTAAAAAAATATGGCTGTAAGTAATTTTGGTCCTATTGAGAGTCAAAGTAAGCAAATAATTTTCAACTGTTATAAATATTTTGAAAATGAACTGACGAAAAATTTAAACTTGCCTTACACCGCTGCCCAGTTAGTTGAAAAAGCTACAGGTGTTTGTCTCTCTACTGTTTATAACATTGTGACTGAGAGCAACAGCGAGAAATTCGCAACAACAAAGATATTCACCTCCCCGAAGAATAAAAAGTTGCGTCCTTGTCCGTCATCAGCAGTAGACGATTTTGATCAGGAAGTCATCCGGAGAACTATATACAATTTTCATCTGTCCCATAAGCAATTTCCAACCTTAAAGGGACTCCACTCTGTGTTAAAATCCGATATAGATTACAAATTTGGCATCTCCACCTTACGAAAACAAATACAAAAATTAGGATTTAAATGGAAAAAGACCAAGGACAACCGAAAAATATTAATGGAAAAACACAACATACGACTGCTAAGAATAAATTACCTTATCAAAATTGCGGAATATCGATCTCAAGATAGACCACTAGTTTATACTGATGAAACCTACATCCACACTTCACATGTGTCCGGAGAAGCTTGGACCGATGGAACAGAATTTGGTGTAAAAAAACAAATCAGTACAGGCCAGCGGTTAATAATAGTGCACGCAGGAGGAAAAGATGGTTTTATTCCCAACGCTTTGTTAATGTTTAAGGCAAACCAAAAAACGGGAGATTACCATGACCAGATGAACTTTGTCAACTACGAAAAATGGTTAAAAGAAAAATTAATACCGAACCTCAAACCGAATAGCGTGGATAATGCGTCCTATCACAACCAACTTTTGAATCGTGCTCCAACGTCAAATTCTAATAAACAAGAAATGATGGATTGGTTGACAGAACACAACATTTCGTATAACCGGTTGATGTACAAAACCAGTTTGTATGAATTAATTAAACAAAATAAAGAGCGGTTTCGCGAATACCACATAGATGCAATTTTAAAAGAACATGGCCACTCCGTATTGCCACCGTATCACCCGACATTCAATCCGATCGAAAATATTTGGTCCATGGTAAAAGGATATGTAGCAAAAAGAAACGTTTCATTAAACATGCAAGGCATTATGAGTTTAGCAACTGAACGAATGAATACCATCCCTGCTGAGAACTGGGAAAATATTTGTCACCACGTCGAAAGTGAAGAAAATAAATATCGATGTCAGGAAGGAGAAATGGATCAAATAACAGACAATTTTATTATCAATACTTGTGACAGCTCAGATGAAGAACATGATAGCGAATAAAAGAAAAAAACAGAGGACTACTACTTATTCCACTTCTTGGGTATGTCATTTTATTAAGTTAAGAGAAAATTATTCTCCTTTTGTTGCCAACGGTACAACCACTACAAATGCAATTCCATCTTCTCGATAATTCAACTATAATATGTATTACATACGACTAAGGTAAACTAACAAACTATGGAATCAAGAATTTTTAATTTGATACGTGACAAGTCGTAATAGAAAGGGGTGAATTTCAAATTTAATACTGCCGAACCTACCTAAATATAGTTACTGATAAATTAAAAAAATATATGCTTTTTTAGTTTTTTGTTGCAGCCGCTCCGAGTGTTTGCTGTTGCGTTTCCAATTTTAGTGATGTCATTTGAGACTGAACCTTCGTACAGTCAGCGTCAAATAGTTTGTAGCAATCAAAGTTCCAAGTATATTGTAACGCATCCCTATTCTTATAGACATAAAGATACATGACGATATATTTGGCACGTTGGATGGTACTGACTATTTGACGCTGACTGTACAATCTACACGCCAGAACACAAAATTTCGGGTTACCCTAATTTAATTAACAGAAATCGGTTATATTTATCTTATCATTCGACACTAGTTTAATTTACATGGAATACTATAATATGCAATACCCAACTGTATTCGCAAATTACGCAATCCTATCATAAACATATCATTATCCAAAAATTACGATTTATTCGATATCTCGCTCCGTTAACGTGTTTTTGTTTCACGGGTTTTTACGAGTCCGATTTACACCTGAAATCGTCATTTTTAGGGTTCCGTAGCCAAAATGGCAAAAACGGAACCCTTATAGATTCGTCATGTCTGTCTGTCTGTCCGTCCGTATGTCACAGACATTTTACTCAAAAACTAAAAGCTGTACATTAATGAAATTTAGAGCATAGGTGTCTTGTGTAAACCACTACTTAGTTTGATAGTTAAATAAAAAATATATATATTTCTAGGGGGGGCACACTCCATACATGTAACCGGTGTGTGTATATATAAATGTTTTTTACCAAATATGAATGTGTGGCACATATTTCGTTAGTTCTTCTAAAAACACTTTGAGGTTCCTTAATTATTTTTTTTGATTTAGTCAATATTTTCTGAAATATTCGCTAAGTAGTAGCAGAAATTGTGTCCCCCCCCCCCCCCCTCTATTTTCCAAACGGTATGATCAAAAAATATGAGAAAATTTACAAATATAAAACTTAATAAATACTTCCAAAGAAAATTGTTTTCAACACGATCGGGCATACCGTTTTTAAGTTATTGCCAAAAAACTGCGCTTCTCAGCAAAAGGACGTAAATGCTGGGGACATACGCTCTTTTGTTACTGTATTTTTTTCATATCGTATTTTTTTATCTGTTGTGCATTTTTTTGTATAAAAGGCTGCGGAACCCTTCATGGGTGAGTCCGACTCGCAATTGGCCGCTTTTTTTTAAGTATAATTTGTTCCAGTTTAAATATAAATTAAATAAAGATCATGACAGGATTAAAAAAATACGTAATATGACTGTATTTTAACGACCCAAAATTTATGCTCTCCAGTGTATAACGCTAGCTTTTACTGTATGTAAGAAATCACTCATACGCTCTTTTTACAATAGATAACTAATAAGCTTATCTTTATGGGTTTTAACCCTTACAACGCTGATCAGACTATACATTCATATATAAAAAATGATTAAACGGAGTATTTGAAGCTCACTAAATCGAAAAATTTTATATTTTATAATATTTTCTTCTGTTTCCGCGATTATTACTCATTGAAATAAAACAATTTAACGGATTATATCGCGTATATTATCTCATTTTTGTTCCCGACGTTTCGGAAGCTTTCCAGCTTTCCATGGTCACGGGAGGACCATGTCGAGAACAAAAATGAGATAATATACGCTATATAATCCGTTAAATTGTTTTATTATATTTTGAGTTTGATTGCGTCGTTGTAGCTTCATCACGTCAAAACAGCTACATGGATTTCAACTTTTTTTTTAATACACTGATAGCTAGGTATCATTGGCGTGGCGTCCATATAAGCTGATTCCCACTGGGTTGCCCAAGAAAAGAATAAGCCTTTAACCACCTTTTTCTTTAAATATTTGTAAATAAATACGCTTCGGCTTTCCTTTTAATTTTTCTGACCCCACGCCTCTGCTAGGCGGCTACAGATGGTTATAGGATACTTTTAGCCGACTACGCTGAACTAAAAAAGAGGGTAACGTTGTTTTTCTTCCGCGGACGAAGTTGCGGGTATATTTTAGTTTATTTATAATGGCAGTTGATTCACGTAGTTCTCAGAGGGACATTTTCAAAGTAGGTGACATTAAATACCTGATAACACGCGCAAATTACCTTCAAATAAGCACGTAGGTTTCAGAAATTTTATTTATAACAAGGTCACTATGAAACTTGACTATCAAATCAAACTAAGTATAGGTGAAAAACTTAAGTAAGTCACCTGTTGTATGCAGTAGTAGCGTAGGTATCCGTAAAGGCAATTTGACGTTCCATATTAGAAAAATGACAAAAGTTTCATATCAATTTTGTACACTGCTACATACAACAGATGACTTATTTAAGTTTTTCACCTATAGGTGCATTCCACAAAAACGTCTACTTTGTCGGGTACGTGACGGCTATGACATCTACCTTAAAAACCTATAAAAAGTCCAAGAATTCACTACCAATAATAAAGCCAAGTTATAAAATACTGACATAGGTGCCAAATATTTACTTCCTATTTTTCTTGGAAGTATGAAAAGAATGGCGTCACGTACCCGACATTTTGGTGGAATGCACCTATAGCGGCCTACATGAGATACCTATACTCCACATCAATACACATTAAGTAGTTTTTGAGTAAAATGCCTGTAACATACGGAAGGACAGACGGACGGACGGACGGACATGACATGACGAAACTATAAGGGTTCCGTTTTTGCCATTTTGGCTACGGAACCCTAAAAATTAATTATATTTATTGGTAAAAAGAATTCATTTTATTATGAGGTGGTCAGTTATTGAAGGTTGGCCAGTAATTGATATTTTAACACTAAAATTAATTATGTTTACCTATAAATATAATTAATTTTTAGTATAAGGTGGCCAGTTATTGACGATTTACCTACTCGTAATGTTTTTGTTTTTAGTAGGCAAGGACCATTAAAACAAGAGGACTGACCATCTCCATACAAAAGCCGTTCCCCGATATGTACAACGCCATCTATATATAAGAATTATTTTTTACAATTATTCAACTTTGCAAGCGTGACACAGTATTTAAATGTTACGATTTATTTATTTTATTTGCGAACTAATTGTTACCATACTACTCGTATGTTTCTTTATTCAATTATAACATCGTTAAATGTTTAGTTTTAAAGCGCCATATTGTTTTTGCCAGAATATCTCCTTGCGATCGGAACACGATACAAAGTATGTCGGTGTCAGTCCTCTTGTCCTTGTTAGTAGGTATATTTTGTGAAGCTTGCAATTTACTTGCGAACAATGCTGTTACTACGTGTGAATTATGTTGTGTTGTTTATATAATTTTATTTAGTGCTCAGCACAATCTACAATAGTATGTTCATTTCATTAACAATACGTTTGGCTCAGTGGGTTGCACAACGGCCTACAAAGCTGGCGGTCCCGGGTTTGAATCCCGGCCGGGGCAAGTGTTTGTGTGATGAACACACAATGTTTGTTCCTGGGTCTGGGATGGTTTCTAAGTATTTAAGTATTATAATTTATCTATACGTTATGTTCAACTAAAATTGTTGTCTTTTAAACTCTCCGCTACCCAAAGGTTGTCTGGAAGAGATCGCTATTTAGCGATAAGACCGCCTGTTGTTTACCTCTGCTAATTCGAATGTTACTGTCATGTTCTGTATTTCTGTGTATCTGAGGTGTGCAATAAAGAGAGTATTTGTATTTGTTATGTATATCGTCGCCTAGTACCCATAGCCCAAGCTTTGCTTAGTTTGGGACTAGTTCGATGTATGTATGTTTGTCCCTGATATTTATTTATGACCTTGTTATCGATACACGTTTCATCGAATACTTAATTTCGTCGACATATCATTTCAACGAAAGCATTTTTCTCTAAACCGTTAATAATTTGGGAGTTTTATATGATAAACTTAACGTAGTCTACTGGCTCCTACAAGATATTTTATGATTTGTAGCCCGGCTAGTCGTCGGGAATAAAATATAAAGGACGTGGTAATGTATAAAATGTATTAAAAATAGACTATACAACGTGCTCGTGAGGAACCCAAATAATTTTACCAGCGTATATCTAAGGTCATTACGGCCAAAAAATTGTATATGAACCAAAGTCAAATTCAACAATTTTTAAAATATCTTGTTGATATTTGTACACTGGACAGCATAATTGCATGGACATTTGTCAGAAAGTTTGCTTTGCAGCGAAACGAGACGTCATCTATCCGGTAACTACATTGGTTTCATAAGATCTTACTAGATGGCGTTGATAACATCAAAATATTAAAAAAAAATCTCGGTTGAACTTACGATCGCCAAACACACACGGCAAGTCATTCAAATATTCAATTTACATTATGGAACGTATTTTTTAGAATCCAGTATGTTTGAATGCACCTTCAATTAAATATTACTTAGATTCACCGTCATATATATAGCAAAGCCATCGATGATTTTGCTAATTCAAACACAAAATACAAAAACGCTTTTTTCCTATACCGTTCGAGAAGATTTGAACCCGGAACATTCGCCGTATAGATCAACTCATTAAACCCCTTAGCCATCAAGCCATATTCGACGTGGATGAAATTTATAACCGTATTTGTAATCGGGTTTGCAAGGCATGCGTTTAGTGTTAATACTCGTAGTTTTTTTATATTATTTTTTACTGAGATTAATAACAGCTGCTTAAACAAAATATTTTTATTTAAACAAATAAATATTTATAATTAAGGCACATGTTGAATCGTTGTTTAATAGTGCAACAATTATATAAAAGTAACATACTTAGAGGGTAGACTAAAGTTTATGAATATACCGTAATAGTTTTTATACAAAGAAACTGTTCGTTCGTTCCCTTGCGGCTGCCGTCGGTTCGATTGTATTTTTGATTGAGTTTTAGTATTTATTTAGTTCTTTTATTTTGTAATAATGGGTACTTGTTGCAATATTGACTTTGACCACAATGTTACAAATAATTACTTTGCATAGTCAAGGCAAAAATTTGACAGAAATTGCCACAGACACCGGTTTAAGCGTAAGTATTATTGTTTACATTTATTTCTAGATTTTTTTATATTAGTTATATCTGTATGCTAATTTAATAATGATTATACATTTCTGAAAATTGTTACAGAGGAAAACAGTTGTGTTATGGGTGCGACAATTCACAGAGGAAGGATCATATAGGATCTGCACCGCCAAAGGACTGGTAGACCTCGACTTATAAGCTCACAGCGGCGTCAAAGCATGGTGCAGGAATATGAAGAAAATGGTTTCCCACCAACAACCCATTACACCCGTTTATTTAACACAGGCGTGGACACTGTTCGCCGTGTTCTCCATACAGTGAGGGTTTACATCCTCGCAAGCATGCAGTTAAACCCTTGCTGACTCCACAGCTCAAAGAAGCGAGACTAAAGTTTGCTCGAGAATACTTAAATGCCGATTGAAGTAATGTCATTTTCACTGACGAAAAAACGTTTCACTAGTCAACACGGACGTTTAAGCTTGTGGCGTCGAAATAATACGCGTTATAATAACTATCACGTAGTACCCAATGTGCAATCTGGTCGTATTACCCATAATTTCATTTGTGCAGGATAATTGTCTTATACATCGTTCCCAAAGTGTGAGTGAGTGTTTTCGCCGGCGTTATAGCATAAATATCATTTCGTGGCCTGCTAGATTTAAATCCCATTGAAAACCTGTGGCTATACCAATTAAGGACAGAAGTAAGTGGAGATAGGGTTACACTGATGTTTATTAGTAGTTAAACAGGGCGTCATTGCGTTAAGTATATTTTATTTTTATATTTTTCTACACTATGATATTAAATAACTACATTTTTATACTACAAAACGGGACTCAATCACGTATTGTTTTTTTCGGACAGTATTTTACGATATTTTTTTCATCACCATTATTTGTTAAGAAATGATAACTTAGTAAAACAGTAAAAGGTAAATGTTAAAGTGCGTTCGCCTACATAGATAACCAGTCTCAGATTTGTAATTAATTGTATTCGCTTATAATACTGTTTTGTTGAAGGGAAGCTTCAATCCTCTTTCCTATTTTGGAAATGAATACTTAAGCTATACCCTCAACAAAATCTTAAGAAAAGATTTTACCTAAAAATATATATTAATAAATCGTGGTATTTATCTTAAATAAAAATTATGTAAGAAATTAAGTTATATTTTTCATTTCAAATATGTATTATTTCTAGTTGTAAGTATAGGTAGTTATTAATTGGTTGTAATAAAAAAACCCTACTTTTGAGGAGTGTCATTATAATAGAACTTGTGACTATTTTTCTTTTACCTTACCTTTTATGAATACACAGTCAATTGTAAATTTTCTTTTAATAACTATATAATGTAATAACCATACTAATATTGAATCAGTATTTCGATTGCTATAAGTGTAGGTATTCATAGTCAATATTCAGACAAAGATCCAGGCACAAACAATGATGATTTTGTTTCAGTTTAGTCTATGTATCAATTGACTATCTCTTCATATTATATGATATTATAATAGATTTTCATCCCTGGTGACTTTCAAACAACTAGCAACGCAAGTTTTTACGGAAATTTGCATCCAAAGTAGAGTATTTTCCAAAGGAGGGTATACTAAAGTTCCACCTTTCTTATTAAGTATATTATTTTTACTAAAGTATAGTGCCGTAACAAACACACGGTTTAGAAGATGGAGGAGGGGACACAATTTATGCAACTTTCGTATAAATTATTTCCGAAAATATTCATTAAATCATGTTTTTAATGACAAGCTAAAAGTGAAATAAAACAATTTAACCGATTATATCGCGTATATTATCTCATTTGAGTTCCCGATGTTTAAGAAGCTTTTATTTCAATGAGTAATAATCGCGGAAACAGAATAAAATATTAAGCTAAAAGTGATTTAAGAAGAACTGTCGAAATAGCGTGATCTGATGAGAGGTGCGCGGTCAATATGGAGATCCTCGGGGAGGCCTTCGTCTAGAAGCGGATGTCCTTGGGCTGATATGATGATACATTTAAATACTATATCTGAAAATACGTAGATAACATCTATAAACTCATAAGGTGCGTCCACACTTGTATCATTTGCTCGTGTCCGATCACGGTGGCGTGGCATGACTGCGTATCCCGCTGCTTGGACGCTCACTGTCGGCGCGTATACGCGTAGCAACATGGATTTCGAGCGATCGGATCGGTGCAACGTCCAAACGCGTGATCGTGATACGCGATCATGCCACGGGACGAAGATCTGATTGGGCAAATGATACAAATGTGGACGCAACTTTACGGCCTGGACACGACATTGCGCGAATTGCGGCGCCGCAAGCGTTTTATCGGTTCATTGCGCGGTCGAGACGCGCAACGCACTGTGGTTAGTTGGAATCACACGCAATGAATAAGAAAAACCGCTGCCGCTGCCGCCGCCGCTCGATGTCGTGGCCGGGCTGTAAAGCTAAGAATACACATGCCTGTAAAATGGAGCAGTAGCTTGCATATTAGTTAATGGCATGTAGAAGTAACTGACCCACAGTGAATACTTTAAAAAACTTTAAAATCTGACTTTGAAAAAATCCTTGAGTCCCTAAGTTCGGAATACACACATCACCTTGTCATGGGTGATCTCAACACTGATCTTTGCAAAGATTCTCCGCAACGTAGTAAATTGACATCTTTGGTCCATTCTGTCAGCTTTTCAATTCTTCCCTTGGCTCCCACTCATCACACTACTTCCTCTGACACATGGCTAGATGTCATTCTAACTTCTTCTCCTAATAACATTGAAAAGCATGGTCAGTTTTTGGCTCCCGGTTTCTCACACCACGACTTGGTATTTGCTTCATATAAAATTAAACCACCCAAATGTAAACCTGCTTTAGTCAGTATGCGGAGCTTTGCCAGGGTTGATTCTGAAGCTCTCTCAAGTGACGCTAAGTAAAAGTAACCTCGTATAACGCCGAATTGTTACAACTTTTCGATAAGCATGCTCCCTTACGCACTATTAGGGTCAGACGCCCACCAGCTCCGTGGATTACTGAGGGTGTTCGCATGGCCATGCGAAGAAGAGACCGTCCCTTTAGACTTTATAAGCGTGACCGTTCTGACGAGAACTGGAGACTTTTTAAGACGGCCCGTAATCATTGCAATCAGATGGTACGTAAAGCGAAGCGGCGGTTTATTCATCATAATGTGGCCTCTTCTTCTATGGCGGATGTCTGGAAAATTCTAAAGTCACTTGGCTCTGGTAAACCTACCAATGGTTTCGATGGCATTTCCTTTTCTCTCGATGATCTAAACAGACATTTCTCTTCTGCTCCTTCCGTTGACGCTAATGTTAACTCCGTTACTCTTTCCGCTATCTCGTCTCTTACGCCCCTTACTGATGCCTTTTCCTTCTCACCCACTACACAAACTGAAATCAAAACAATCATCAAAGCTATAAAATCTAAAGCCGTTGGATGTGATGATATCAGTCGTTGTATGGTGCTATCTGTCCTTGATTGTGTGCTTCCTGTAATAGCTGATAGTATTAATTCCCTACACTGTGGCGTAAAGCCTTTGTTATTCCCCTGCCAAAAATCAGTAATCCCACCTCGCTCAACCATTTCAGGCCTATATCTATTCTCCCTTTCCTGTCGAAAATCACTGAAGCGGTAGCTCATAAACAACTTTCGTGCCACATATACTCTCAGCAGCTATTGAGCCCCTATCAGTCCGGTTTCCGACCCAGACATAGCACCTGCACTGCCCTTCTCAAGGTGACTTAAGATGTCAGGCGGGGTATGGAGGATCAATTGGTCACAGTACTAATTCTGATTGACTTCTCCAACGCATTTAATACTGTTGATCATGACATTCTTCTTGCCCTGCTTGAACATCTCAATATGTCGTTTTCGGCACTCAGTTGGTTTTCTGCATATCTTCGGGGTCACCAGCAGGCGGTCAGGGTTGACCGGTCTTTATCTGACTGGTGTGATCTTGCCACTGGCGTGCCTCAAGGAGGAATACTCTCTCCACTCCTTTTTTCAATCTTTATTAATTTCATCACCCCCGACTTTCGCTCTTCGTATCACCTGGTATGCTGACGACCTGCAACTGTACGACCAATGTAAATTGACTGACCTCGAGACTGCCATTGACAAGTTAAACTTGGATCTCCGGCACATTCAACAATGGTCCGAGAAGTTCGGCCTGTACGTTAATCCGTCTAAGTGTCAGGCCACTGTCATTGGTAGCTCTCGCCAGCTATCTAGAATTGACATGGACTCTCTTACGCCTTTGAGTTTCAACGACACTCCTATACCTTTCAGTACCAGCGTCAAGGATTTGGGTATTCACCTGGATTGCATTCTAAGTTGGAGGACACAGGTTGCCGAAATTAGCAGGAAGGTCATGGGTTCGCTACATAGCCTTAACAAGCTGAAGCACTTCTTGCCAATTAAAACCAAGATCCTCCTAGTCCATACCTTAATTTTACCCATAATTGACGACGGTGATGTGTACTATCCGGATTTAAATGAAGAGCTTCTGAATAAACTGGACAGACTCCTTAACAACTGCATTCGCTTTATCTTCTGTCTTCATAAGTATGATCATGTGTCTGCTTACCGCTCCCAGCTTGGCTGGTTTCCTATCCGTCAAAGACGCGAAATTCGAATGCTCTGCTTCCTTTTCACCATTCTCAATGACCTTAAATCACCCGAGTACCTCAAAAAAATTTTTCACTATTACTCGTGACCGTCAATTTCGCTCTTCCGGCAATCTATCTCCTTCTATCCCTCGTCACCGATCAGGTTTTATGTCCAACTCCTATACCATTCAAGTGGCCCGCCTTTGGAAACGACTTCCTCTCAAGATTAAGAAAGCCCCAAACAAGTGCGCTTTCAAAAAATCTTTGCGCGAACTCTTAGTTAGCAGAACTGCAAACTCTTAGCTTCTCTGATTAGCTTGTTTCGTCTGAATTTATTTATATATATATATATATATATATAGTTATATATTATATGAATATGTATGTATCTAAGTATCTATCTTCCTAAATTATGTCTGTAAATTAGTTGCACCGCCCACAATTTATCTGCTTTGCCTCAAGGTTGACTGGTAGAGAATGCCCTATGGCATTAAGTCCGCCTTTTGTACGATAAGTTTTTCTTTTGTGCAATAAAGATTAAAAAAAAAAAAAAACATTTGCAAGTTAAACTTGCATGCAATTTGCTTCTTTGCATGACTGTATTTCCGAGCCGTGTATACACATGACTGTCGCTGCCACACTTTCAAAGTTTGTTTGAAAGTGTGCCAGCGACAGTGAGTTAAATAGTATGGTATTGCTACTAGCAATACAATGTGTGGCCAAATTGATAAGAGAGAAAAAGAAGAGAAGGAATAGGCAGATTTGAGTGAAAAATTGGATTTCCAGAAGGGAAAACTACGGAGCCAGTTCATGTCAGCTTACAGAAATGCGACAAGAAGATATAGGTGGTTACAGAAATCATTTAAGAATGCTTGAAAAAGTAGCGTGCACCACATCGACAACTCTTTTCGCTACTAGCATGCCTGTAGCTGTCGCGTGCGTTCACTCATGCCGGTTTTGCAGCCCCCCGCGACCCCTCCCTCATATTGCATGCTAGTAAATCAAATTGCTTGCAATCTACTTGCTTGCCATGCCAGTTAGTGCATACACATGACAATAGGTGGCACGAACAAGGAGCTGGTATGCAAGTCTGCCAGTTACAGGCGTGTGTATTCCCGGCTTTACGGTGGTGTGTTTGGTAGCCAGCGGCATACTAATTTCATCGCTTCGTATCGCAACGGGATACGGTAGCAGTGTAATAACCGCTTTAGGCTGCCAATCCACTGAAATGGAGCTCTACGAAAGTATTGCCTCAAATTATTGAAATTCGGAAGCTGTCAAATTACTCTTTTAGTTATGATTGATTTTTCTCTTTTTTTTTATTCATAGTCACAGTAAAAAAACCGGTCAAGTGCGAGTCTGACTCGCGAACCGAGGGTTCCGTACAAACTTTCACTTATTCCGACTTAACTTGCCACTTGAGTTAAGTTTGCCTCTGGAATCTAGGGCGTCACATACAAATGGGGGCCCAACTTAATCAAACCGGGTTATTCAATAATAATTTTTGGTGATTAAAAAAAAGTATGACTGTTAGGGTCCTACGGGACGTAAATAATAGCGGACTGTATAATATAAGGCTGGTTTATTAGCCGTCTCAATACATTAATAGGTTCCCGGGCAAACACGGAAAAAAATAATATCGGTTATCGTCCGTTCGGTGTGGAGTAGGTGAAGCCGAGTGTCGCCGCCGGGTCGCCCCGCCGCGCTCGCCGTGTTGATGACGTCGCGTTGTAGCCGCCCCTGCACCGCTCCTCCCGTGCGTATCTGAGCTGCTGCTTAACAATGACAGATGTATGGTTATAATTTTCGTGTAATATTCATATTAAATTACACAATTCCAGAAAATTCCAGATTTTTAGCTTGGTAAATTTCGGAGATAAAGGGGGGGTTGTATTTTTTTCGACATTTTCCTCAATAATATATTGGCAAGAAAAACATATAACGTCACACCTGGCCATAATGTGACGTACGGTAAAATTCGCATTATGTCCAGGTGCAGTAAAAAAGAATGCCCTCTATGGCATATTTACAACCCTCGCCTGTTCTGCTAAAGGCAAGAGAAGAGAGGCAACTAATAACCGCCATTGAAAAACGTAGAGCTAAGTGTATAGGCCACATACACGAAGGACTAATAAATATTACCATCCTCGAAGGCAAGATAGAAGGAAGCCGTGGAAGAGAAAGGCCTAGAGTACCATACATGACGCAAATGAAGGAGTGATGTTGTAGCCACTCGTACCGTAAGAAGCAAAGACAAAGGCCCAGGACAGGCCGCTCTGGAAAATGCTGCATCGACAGAGGGCCCAGCCCTCTTAATAATGATGATGCTGACGCCTACGGCTCGGATCAGAAATACCTGTGATTTTGGGCTTTCTTTCTTTTACAACCCTTGGTAAGTAATGCACAATACAAATGGTCTCACCGGAAGATCAGCGCTGGCTCCCGAGCCGGCATTATGCTGACGTGGGTCCATTTCGGAGAATAGTTTTAGTTTTTTTTTGTATGTAATTTGTTTTTTTTTTTTTTTCGTTTGCTAATGCTATGCTACCGAATAAAATTATTTTCTTTCTTTCTTTCAAATACTCTTTATTGCACACCTCAGATACAATTAGCAGAGGTTAACAACAGGCGGTCTTGTAGCTAAATAGCGATCTCTTCCAGACAACCTTTGGGTAACGGAGTGTACTATTGTTGTTGCCTTTATATCGTTTAAAATCGTAGTTTTAAAGAGTGACTTCAGGACAGGAGACGTAACCAAGCCAACGAGGTACAGCAAAAATTTGATTGATCCTTAAATTAAATTTGGCACGTAGATAGTGCGTGACCCTGGAAGGACATAGGACATAACTTCGACAGCGTTGGAGAAAAAAACCCGGCCAAGTGCGAGTCGGACTCGCGCACCGAGGGTTCCGTACAAAATATAAGCTACAAATGGCCGTACATATGCCGTCTTGTGCCGACAGACTAACAGTCAAACCTAACTACGAATATAGTCCGGGCACAGAACTAAAATAGAAACTAAAGAAAAAAAATATAAACAATTATTATTAAGGTTTCGTACAAAAAATACTTTAAAAGTATACAATTATTGTCTAATGTACTAATTCATCTGATGCTATTATAAAGTTGTAAAAATTAAAGATATTAAAAAAAAACAACGGGTTCCACTACGGGAGTGCCAGCAGAAGTGAAAACTTGAATATTAATGTTGTGCATTTATTATGTGCGTTGTCAATGTAACAGTTTTTCGATCAGCGGGGTTATTGCCTAACGAAATTTTGACACTTGGTATCGGAATCAACTGTCATAGCCCATACAAAATCATGACACTTGATTCCGATTGCGAGCGTCAAACGCGTTAGGCAATACGGGGGCAGGTCGCGTGTCCGTCTTATGACAGATCACGTGACCGACAGATTTCAATCTGTCGGTCACGTGATCTGTCGCAAGTTTAACATTTTATCCCCATCACAAAAAGTGCACAGCGCCGCTAAAAATGTGTTCACGTCAATAACTTGATTTTTTTTATTATTTGTATAAGGTGCGTTGAGCTACGATGGAAGTATGGGGAAGTTCGAAAATTGGACTTTATTTCAACGCCTTTAAAAGCCTTGTCAGTAAAATTTTAGTTTTTCCCATACATCCCTTTGACCCCAACGCACCTTCATGGTATATGTCGTAGTAGCTTCAACACGCCAACTCGGTTAAACATATTTCTACTATTTTTAGTACACGGTGTAGCTGGATAACCATTGATGGCTAAAGGATACTTTTACCCGACTACGCTGAAAAAAAGTGGGTTTATGACTTTTACTTCCTCCGCGCTACCGAATAATATGTGTTGTGAATAGTATTTATTAAAATAAATAAATTACGGCACCGAGGCGGGTAAATTTCGATTTGAGAGGACTAAGCATTTTGGACTAAGTAAAATTGTGTAGTTTTACGGTACACAGAATTAGATACTTAGATACCAATTTAGAAATAAGTATTTAGGGATGTTATCTGTGAGTTAAATCAGAAGATTGAAAGTACTAGTTACTAATGTATTGTCATAAACACGGCCGGGAGACGACTAGCGAGCGGGAAGCGTGGTTCGACACATGAGGCGAAAATGCTGACAACACGTTCCTAGTCCCTACAGTCGTCCTCCCTAAAAACAAAAATTTTACAAAAAATTTTTTAGGAATATATAGAATTCTTAACTAATCGAATTGTGTTTTATTTTGAAGTTTTCCTGCTACTTTACCTTAATATTTCAAAAGGTTTTAACAAAATTTTCAAAATTGCCTCTTTATTAAAAACGATATTAGTTATACTACTTCACTACTGATAAAGTCGCAGTCATAACATCATTACAATAACACTCTGTATTAATGTCGAAATTTGCTTACTCTACTAAAGCAATATAGAGTTACATTGTTACTCGAACGCATTCGTCACTTGATATCAAAAAAAGTACACAATGCAAGTAGCGTTCTAAAAATATAATTAGATTTCACACTTATGAAATAAGTTTTAAATCTAGGATAAACTAATGTTTTGAATTATTTGCACCGTCACCAATTCACTATTATAAACTGTGTGTTACACTGTCAAAATTATCTTTTGCGGTTGTCCCGATGGATCCTGAGTCCTCGAAGACTGCCGCTGCTGGTCACGAGCTAGGGTTCTCACTCGCTTGATGAACCAAACGTCCAATCTCTTTCTGCACCTTGTATACAAGTAGTATATGATGAACATCGCCAGGATTGAACTAACAACCAATAACGCGATACTAAAGGTATTTAACTGCGTAGTAATTTCGGACACGTTCACGGATGCGTTAGCCGTAACGGTGTTAGACCTGTCAGTATTCTCAGAGTCTTTCTTACTACCCCAGTTACCCATAATGAAATCTTAACGAACAACTGTTGCGTTATACGAGTATTGCAAATGATTCAATAACATTGTTTAAAATTAATAACTATTTATATTACATATTTCAACACATAAAAAATGCAAAATAATCTTACTTGCTAACGTATTGACCTAAAATATATCGTTACTCATCACAAAATCGTACCGAAGGCTTAACCGTACGTCCGCTTCGCGTGACGTAAGGTGCCGGTTTTATTAGCATAGGCGGAGCGTTTCCGCTAGGCGCCTGTGAAACAATCGGAGTATTAATATTTTGTGGTAAATTAACGTCGTCACTAAGTAAATAAGCTGGCTTTAATCTATCAATAGACATATTAACTTGTCTGTCTTCTAGCTGTATTTTATAAACTTTATCGTTCCTCTCTAAGACTTTATATGGTCCCTCATATGGTGTTTGTAAAGCTGTTTTTACATTTCTTTGCACAAATACATAGTCACAATCCTTAAGACTAGTGCTTACAAAGAACTTGTTATTCTTATGATGACAATATGGCCTAGGCTTTAGGTTCCGTATTGTATCATTGATTTTGCTTAACAAAATATTTGACTCAGTTATTTCACTATCTGTATTACAATAAAATTCTCCAGGCAGTCTAATAGCACAACCATAAACCAATTGAGCTGCACTTACTCCTGTGTCTGATCTTGGTACTGAACGAAGCCCTAACAATACTGTCGTCAATTCGTCAACCCATGACTTGTTATCCTGTAATCGTGCCTTTAACGCTGCCTTTAAAGAACGGTGCCAGCGTTCTACAACACCATTGCTCTGTGGGTGGTATGGCGTAGTTCTAAGCTTTTCAGTACCTGTATATTTCATCAACTGTTGGAATAAGTTGCTTTCAAATTGCCTACCTTGGTCACTGGTCAATACCGCTGGACAACCAAATCGTACAATCCAACCGTCATAAATTGTCCTAGCCACGGCCTCTGCTGTGATATCGTGCAGTGGAAAGGCTTCTGGCCAACCCATCGTACGGTCTATGATTGTGAGACAATATCGATAGCCCTCCTGTGACGTCGGAAGGGGACCTACCAAATCAGTATGGACGTGCGTAAACCTGGGTACCTCTGGAAACCTAACGCTACTCGATTTGGTGTGCCGCGCGATTTTAGCCTTCTGGCAATGAACACAGGTTTTGGCCCAAAGGCCTACGTCTTTGTTCATATCTGTCCAGAAAAATCTTTCTGTAATAATTTTACGCGATGTTTTTATCCCTGGATGGCTCAAGTTATGTATCGACAGAAAAACATTACGACGAATACAAGGTCTCAACTTACCTGTTGATACTTCACAGTAAACATCATTGTCGCAGTAGGGAAAGTTAACCTTTAAGAATTTTAGTGTTTCGTGAGACTTCTGTAATAGGCTTTTTAATTCATCATCATTTTCCTGTTCGGCAGCTACTTCCGAATAATTAATTAACGTATGACGATTGATAACTTCTACTCTCGATAAAGCGTCCGCAACTACATTATCTTTACCTTGAATGTGTCGAATATCAGTTGTGAACTCACTAATAAAAAGTAATTGCCTAGTCCGTCTAGGAATCTCCTTATTATTATTACCAGTTAACTTGCTAAAGGCATATGTCAAAGGAAGATGATCCGTATATATTATCAATTGCCTGCCTTCATGTAAATACCTAAATTGTTGTACTGCCAAGTAAATAGATAATAATTCTCGATCATATGTACTGTATCTCTTCTGTGTGTCTGTTAGCTTCTTGGAAAAATATGCTAACGGTTTCCAATTACCGTCTACGAACTGTTGTATTACAGCTCCGCAACAAGTATCGCTTGCGTCTGCGCAAATACAAATAGGTACGCTGGGAAGCGGGTATGACAATGTAACCGCGTTTTGTAAGCTAAGCTTACATTGCCGGAACGCTTCGTCAGCTTCCTGTGTCCAAGCGACTGGTGTTTTGTCGTTACGCTTTTTCGTATGAACATAAGAGAATAATAATTCCTGGTATTTTAGAGCTTCGGGCAAATGTGGTCTATAAAAATTTACCATTCCTAAAAATGTACGTAACTGACTAACAGTTCGTGGCTTAGGATAATCTATGACGGCTTGTACCTTATCCTCCAGTGGCCTATATCCATTTGTCGATATTTCATATCCTAGAAAATGTAGTTTTTCTTGTTTAAAAGTACATTTTTCTATATTTAAAGTTATGCCGAATTCACTCAATCGCTTGAAAATCTGTTCGAGATGACTTTGATGCCTGTGCATGATATCTCATTGACCGTTTATCCAAGTTGTAGCGTTTTAATTTACCGGCGAGTACATATTTGTGCTCGATCCAGACTGTATGCGAATTGACATTGCATCGCCGTAAACCGCGTTATTTGCATACATCTTTTTGGTGCCGAAACCCGGGAACCTTTAGATATACGTAGTTGGTCAGCCAAATACCAATTTTTAGTTCGTAACTGTAACAGCAATATCACTATTTTACCGTTTACTATACTTACTTAACGCTTAAACGAATAAACACGTAAAAATATCCCTCAATTACGAACCAGTTATTTCAAGTCTTTGTTCCATTTTGTCTCGCTACCCGCCGCATATACCGATTTAAAAAGGGCGTTTCACTATATCTCCGTTGAAAGATAAATACCCAGTTGTTGTGTATATACCAAGTAACACAATATTATCCATCGTTTTTACCATTTGCAATAACAACATTGCAAATTACATCGCATCATAATTTTGTGTAACAACTTTAATATAACACGACGACTTACTTCGTTCGCTCAACGTTACCGTAATAAGTGATTTTAAAATTTCCAATTGACCTTAAATTTGCAAGTAAAATACATCGTATCGCCATTTCTATAACGTAATATCATTGTAATTGGAATTTTGAACTTGAGTAATTTCGGATTTCCAAAGTTTATAGTTAACTATATAAGGAAAAAACATATTTTTTATATTTGACTAGTTTTGTGAAAGTTAAAATACTTTCGAAAATATCGCAAATCGTTCTGCGTGATAATAAGGTTTACTTTCGATAATATTTTTTAACTCGATTTATTTCATACATTGGTACAGCGAACTCGAGGTGACGGTTTTTAATAGTTGTCGCGTCATACAAATATCGATACTTGTTGTGTTCCTGCGATCGCTGATAACGTAATTATTCTTTTTATATACAAACTTCGTTTGTTGTTAGTTGTGCATTCGGGCAAACTTTTTAGTTTTAGTGAACATTCTTTTAGTCATTAACGATGTCTTACCTATTAAGACGTAAATCTAAATCTGGGCTAAAGAAATGTACCGAACCGAGTTTCACTGTGAATAATTTGCCCAGTTTGCGACGTAAACGAACTATAGCGTATAATCGTATTTCGAAGGCACTTGAAGTGGGGACTTTAGCCGACACTGATGCGTCACAAACCGAGTTATTCCTTTCATATTGTCAGGAGATAAACAACATCGCTGATAGTTTTCAAGAGGCACATTTTATCATCTTGGACCTTCTCAAGGATGAGGTTGATGATAGGGATACCGAAATTCAGGATCGTTTTGATGAGATGTATTTTCAAGTAGTTGCAATTCAGCGTAGGTTTCAACAGTGTTCACAACAACAAACAAATAACTCTAAGCGGGAGTCATTAACGGGTTCGCACAGTGGTAATCTGCGCTTACCGAAGATTTCACTTCCGATATTTTCGGGTGCTATTAAGGAGTGGCCCGAGTTTATTTCTACTTTTAACGCGTTGGTTCACGAATCAACCATTTTAAGTGATATCGAGAAATTCCACTATTTAGTGTCGGTGTTACGCGGTGACGCTTTATCGTTAATAAGAACGTTCCCAGTTGCATGCGAACATTATTTAAGTGCATATGATGCTCTCAAGTCCCGTTATGAGGACAAACGCGAATTAGCGTTTACTTGCTGGCGCGACATTTTAGATGTTAGTTTCAAAACTACACACGCTCAGGATTTCCGACACGCGTTGGACACGATTGACGAAAACTTAACAGTTTTAAAAAGGCTAAAATTACCTACCGAGCACTGGGACTTCGTTCTTTGTTATAACATTTTGTCGAAACTCGATACTAAATTAAGACGCGAGTTTGAGGAAAAACACACCGATATCGAGTTGCCACAATATAAACACATTAGGGCATTCTTACACTCTAAAAGCGAAGCATTAATGCGCGATACGCACTTTACCGCCGTTACCACTAAAACCTCTAGTACATACAAGGAGGCATCGGGTGCCTTACAAAGGCCGAAGCGACATAACGTCACACATTCGCTTGTCGCTCCCACAATAAACTTTCCTAAGAAAGGTGGTGATAAACAAGAGGGGAAGCCCACTAAGGTTTCGACAGCCGCCAAACTTATTCGTAAGTGTTCTTTCTGTGGTGACGAACACCACATAACAGGTTGCAAAGCTTTCTTGTCAAAATCGGTAGACGAGCGCATGGCGGTGACCGGTGAAAGGAGATGGTGCTACAACTGTCTTAACTCGTCTCACTCAGTACGAGAGTGCACATCGATATTTTCGTGTCAAAAATGTAAACGTAAACACCACACGCTGCTACACCGGGATCAAGCGCCAAGCAACCCCGACACCTCGGGTGATCAATCGAGCTCAGTCGCATTAGTGGCTAAAGAATCATTAACCGCGTCTAACTCATCCGCGAATACAACCGTGCTACTAGCCACCGCCATCGTCCAAATTCGCGACGCCTCTGGCGAATTTCACACATTCCGAGCGCTATTTGATACAGGTAGTCAAAGTAACTTTTTGACGGCACACGCAGCTCAACAGCTTAACCTAAAGCCTAAAGCCGCTCTGGCTAACGTTCATGGCTTGGGGGGAGCTCCCGCCTCAGTCAGTGGCAATGTTACATGTGAAGTCGGCGCCAATTGTAACGTCAAATTTCGTCTCAAAATGCTCGTCATAGCGAGCATTTGTGGAGACCAACCAATTGCAAGACTTAATACGGATGGATGGGATGATGTCAAGACATTACCGTTAGCAGATCCTGGTTTTGACATTCCTGGTCCGATTGACGTCTTGTTAGGGGCCGACGTCTTCGCAGAGTCGCTGCTCGAACAGCGTTTGAAAGGCAACGCGTCTCAACCACGTGCCTTCAACTCTGTCTTCGGCTGGCTTCTTCTCGGGAAGTCTCGACTCGCACCACCATCACCATGTTTATTGGGTGTAGCACCTCCTAGTATGGATGAGAGCTTAAACAATATCGTTCAACGTTTCTGGGAAATCGATAACGTTCCGCAATCTTCCCGATTAATCCCAGATGAGCAAGTTTGTGAAAACAGTTTCACTAAAGATCATTACCGTGACGAGACCGGCAGGTATTTCGTTTGTCTTCCTTTCAAGGACAACGCTGAGCCCCTTTATGAAGGCTCTCGAGCAATAGCCCTGCGGCGCTTCCATGCCATTGAGAGGCGATTGTCTCGTGATCAATCGTTAAAACAACAATATACCGATTTCATGACTGACTATATCGAAAGTGGTCACATGACTCTGGTGCCTGTTAAGCACATGGGTCAAGGCAGGTACTATATACCGCATCATTGCGTTCTACGCCCCGACAGCGTCACTACGAAGCTCCGTGTGGTCTTTGACGCCTCAGCTAAGGACGCGAACTCCCAATCGCTCAACGACTCGCAACTTACAGGCCCGAAGTTGCAATCCAACATCGTGGAGATCCTTCTTCATTACCGTGAGCACGAAATCGTCTTTATGGCGGACGTGCGCCAAATGTACCGCCAAATCAATGTAGCTCCTCATCACCGTGATTACCAGCGTATTCTCTGGCGAGCTCACCCCGATGAGCCTCTCCAAGAATACGTCTTGAATACCGTTACCTACGGGGTTTCTTCATCGCCGTTTTTGGCATGTCGAACCATCCAGCAACTGGCCAACGACGAGGGTCATAATTACCCCAAGGCCAAAACCGTTTTAACTTCCGACATTTATATCGATGATATCGTAACCGGAAGTTCATCGCTGGAGGATGCCCGTGACATCAAATCGCAAGTTATCGCTCTTTTCGATCGCGGCTGTTTTGAGCTGCGTAAATGGGTGAGCAATCGACCGGAACTTCTGAGTGATCTACCCTCAGAAGCGTGTCTCTCGGGAGCTATCACTTTTACCGAAGCCGAAGACACAACCATCAAAGTTCTGGGCCTCAAATGGGAGCCTACCACAGATTCATTCGTTTTTAACGTCCAACCGTCAAACCAACCGTGTACCAAACGAACGATTCTGAGCGAGGTAGCCAGAATTTTTGACCCTTTGGGTTTCCTGTCTCCTTTGACAATCAAAGCCAAATGCTTAATTCAAAAGCTTTGGATCCTCGGCGTTTCGTGGGATGAAACTCCTCCATCGGAAATTGTATCTCAATGGAACAATCTCTCTCAACAACTCCCACAGGTCAAGGAACTTAAGGTTCCACGTAAGTTCGTTATTGCGGGCGCTCGCTCGTATGAACTGCACGGGTTTTGTGACAGCTCTGAACTTGCGTACGGCGCCGTTATTTTTCTACGTGTCACCGAGTCTGACGGTTCCATTCGCATCTTCCTCGTCTGTGCAAGAGCTCGAATTGCGCCTTTGAAGAGGCAATCACTGCCACGATTAGAATTGTGTGCTGCAGTTCTGTTAGCAGACCTCGTTAAATTTGTCAAAGAGACGTTACGGATTCCTGTGAATGAAACCTATCTCTGGAGTGATTCCACCGTCACTTTATCTTGGCTGCGGTCCCCTTCTTCTCGTTGGGTAACTTTCGTCGCAAACCGTGTCAGCCATATCCAAGATATCGTTCCTACCGAATGCTGGAGGCATGTTCCTTCCGGCACAAATCCCGCAGATACTTGCTCACGTGGTCAACTGCCAGCGGAGTTATTAAATAACGCGCTATGGTGGGCGGGACCAGAGTGGCTGTATCAACCACGGTCTGAGTGGCCAAAAGACATATCTAAATGTCAGACCAATGATAACGTCGTACTTTCCGAGCAGCGTCATAGCACTCTCGTCACTGATCAAGTCGACACCGCGAAGCAAGTTCCGATAATCGATCAGCTGTTCGAGAAGTGTTCATCCCTGGATAAAATTTGTCGTATCCTAGCTTACATCCGTAGGTTTAGTAACAACGCACGTGGTGGTACCGTTTCGCAGCCGGAAAGTCTTTTCATTACAGAGGTCGAGCAACATCGTTCGCTCCTAAGTATCGTCAAACATTTTCAGAATCGCCACTTCTTTGATGTCATATCGAAGCTGAAGTCGCGAAAACAGTTGCCACGAAGTCTTCGCAAGCTAAATCCATTCCTGGATGACCAGGGTATACTCAGGGTGGGCGGTCGGCTCGCACGCTCTGGTCTTGAATTCGAACACAGGCATCCGGCATTGTTGCCCAGGAAATGTGTGCTCACGACAGCAGTAATCGACTCCATTCATCGGAAGAATCTTCATCCTGGACTGAACACCACTCATTACCTGATCTTACAGCAATTCTGGATACTTGCGGCAAAGCGTGCCATCCGACACCACCTTTCAAGATGCATACGGTGTTATCGTCTCCGTCCGCAACCATTGCAACCATTCATGAGTGACCTTCCTGCCTTCCGTGTTAACCAAGCAAAGCCATATTCTGACGTCGGCGTGGATTTCGCTGGGCCCTTTCGAATCAAGCTCGGTCGCCATCGCGGTGCGAAAATCGATAAAGCTTACCTTTGTTTGTTCGTCTGTCTAAGTACCAAAGCTGTGCATCTGGAGGTAGTGTCTACCTTATCGACTGACGGTTTCATCGCTGCTTTGCGTCGTTTCATCTCCCGTCGCGGTCGCTGCAACATTATCCGTTCTGATTGCGGCACAAATTTCGTCGGTGCAGCTTCACAACTGGCTTCATGTATGGAACAAGCCTCGAACGCAGAACGAATTGCTTTTAAACGTAACCCCCCGTCCGCTCCACATTTCGGAGGCGCGTGGGAAATCCAAGTAAAAGCAGCGAAAAGTCATTTATACCGAATTGTTGGCGATCAGACTCTAACGTTTGAAGAGCTTACTACCCTCTTTACCCAGATCGAATCGATCTTAAACTCAAGGCCTTTGTGTCCATTAAGCTCTGACCCTAACGACTTAAGCGTTCTCACACCCGGACATTTCCTTACGCTGGAACCTCTGACAGCGGTCCCAGATCCGGACTACAGTGACGTTAACATTCATCGTCTAAACCGATGGCAGCTAATCCAATCATTCCAACAGCAGTTTTGGAGACGCTGGAAACATGAATACCTGCACGCGTTAACTCAGCGGGCAAAATGGACCAAAGATTCAACACCGTTAAACATAAACTCTATCGTACTTATCAAAGATGATAATCGACCTCCTCTCCAATGGGCATTAGGACGCGTAGTTTCCTTACATCCTGGGCCTGATGGAGTGGTTCGGGTGGCTACCGTAAAAACAGCTAGAGATCACCTAGTTAAGAGGCCTCTGGTTAAATTGTGTCCTCTACCATCCGAATAAATATCTTTATTAAAACCGTAGCTTAGCTTTAAGATTAGTATCGTAAGCCGTAGCATATTCATAGTTAAATAACGTTTCTTTTCTAATTTTGGGAAAATCCCATTGGTATTTTGGTGGGCGGAATGTTCCGTTTTCAACGTTTTGGTTTTCTACAATTCTTTAACTATTAGCGCACCTTATTAATTCAAACGATGCAATGTTAAAACGCTGTCTCAAATGTTGCAATTCTGAATATCGGACCAATGAGAGCGCCCGAGTCAACTGGCGCGCATGCGCGGTACAAATCTACGTAGACGGTGGCGCCGCCATCGACTGAACGGCAGTTCTGTATAACACCGAGAACGCTCGCGCACGCTCGCGCCGACTGATATACAGTACCGAAAATCCATATTTGGTGTTCAAATACTACTCCCCTTTAATTTCTACTACCGCGGTCGCGTGTGGGACATTAATCGTGACCTGTTTACCTATACCATCTGGCCGGCCGGCCCGTATCCTGAAGGAAGAAGAAATGAACCGCTCGTACCACCTCCCGAATGCTGATGTCTGGTGAGTACCTGTGCATGATATCTCATTGACCGTTTATCCAAGTTGTAGCGTTTTAATTTACCGGCGAGTACATATTTGTGCTCGATCCAGACTGTATGCGAATTGACATTGCATCGCCGTAAACCGCGTTATTTGCATACATGGTTTATGATCGTACCAATTACATTTACACTAGTAGTCTCGTCAACTAACCTTTTGCCATGTAAATCTACAAGTAACCTAAAATGTTGTAAAAAATCAGCTCCTATAATAGGCTGTTTTACATCACAGACTATAAAAGTCCATTTAAATGTTCGTCTCAAATTCAAATTAAGTGTCAAATTAACATAACCATAGGTTTTAATTTCAGTGTTATTTGCTGCATACAGCTTAAAGTCTTTAATTGGGTGCAAATTATCTTTCTTATACTTAAACTTACTAGGTATCACACTTACATTGGCACCGGTATCAATCAGAAATTTAAAACCCGAATTTAAGTCTGTTACGTTAAGGCGATAACTATTTACCGTGGTGCAGTGTCCCGCCAACGACGACCGCACTGTATTTAGTTTTCCGAAGGCTTATTGCCTTTCCAGTTACACGGTTTCACACACTTATTAGCCTTTGTTTTGTACCGAAAATGGTAGAAGCACAACCATTCAGGATCTTCTGGTGTTCTCTTTACGCTGCGGCTGTCACGCGAACGACTCTTCGAACGTCCTTTTCCTGTGGACCTGCCGCGGCTCTTATTTCTTCCTCTGGTGTTGGCTAGCTCATCTATTCTCTGATTAATCTTCGCCAACTCAGCTGCGATATTATCTCGTGGCGGACTTCGTCGCGAGGTTCCTTGCCGAATTTCGGCGACTTCACTCGGTTTAAAAGTTTCTAAAACGTTGTCCGCTATATTAGCCATACTATCCAAATTCTTGGAATCCGCTACTGCTAACACAGCTCTCACCGATTGCGGTAAATGATCCTGCCACAATATTAATACGGCATCATCGGTCAACTTATTACGCGCAAGGTCACGCATCCGGCGCAAAAGTTGTGAAGGCCGCTGATCGCCTAACTCCATTTCGGACATGAGTTTCCGTAGCCGCTTACTTTCTGTTTCTTCATACAACGTAAGTAATCTTGTTTTCAGCGTGTCATATTTATTTTGTTCTGGCGGATTCTCAAGGATATCCGCTATCTGTCGTATAACATCCTTGCCGAGCTTAGCTATCACTACATTGTAGTTAGCTTGGTCACCTGCCCTCTGTTGAGCCAGTATAGCCTCCACTTGGTAAAACCATAAACGGGGCTGATCTTGCCAAAAATCAGGTATTCTCGCTGCTAACGAAATCGTGGACAACTCGAACGCCACGGTGTGCTGAAGGACCTGATGGCCCAGGCACGGCCGGAATTCCAGCTGGCGGCGGCGGCGGATTCGACATTCTGCGATCCTTTAAAGTTTGCTACCGTTAACCGAGGAGCACGGGAATCGTCTACCCGACACGCACACGCGAATAAAAACAGACCGTAAATCGAATATAACTCAAACAGATCCCTTTAAAAATTAAATAACACTTCACGAAAATTGTTTAAAAGTTCACAGTTTAAAAAAAAAAAATCAAGGTCCCAATGTTCTATTGTCGGGGGTCACCACTTTAGGGATGTTATCTGTGAGTTAAATCAGAAGATTGAAAGTACTAGTTACTAATGTATTATCATAAACACGGCCGGGAGACGACTAGCGAGCGGGAAGCGTGGTTCGACACATGAGGCGAAAATGCTGACAACACGTTCCTAGTCCCTACAAGTACGAAAATCTATTCGATTATTGTAGAGTTATGACCGTATTTGAAAAAGTTGACCTAGCAATTGTAAATCAGTATAACCAAAACATTATCATTAACCTCAAAAAAAGAACAAGACCTAACAACTTACGAAATTTGTTAAATATGCCAACATTCGATATACCAAAAAGGACCAACAAATACGGTCAGAGAACTTGGATGTGTATTCTTCTGAGTATATTAAATAGATTTCCGTGAGTTAATAAAAGATCTGGAAAACAAAACCAGTGACCAAACAAGGTGTATTCTTAAGAAATATATATTTAAGAACAGGGCAAAGTTAACCCCCCCATTATGCTGAAATATTAGTATAAGTACTTATAATAGCTTGAAAAAATGTGCAATTTTTAAAAACTCTTTAACTTTAAAAATCTTTAATATTTAAGATTAGAAGTTATTGTATACATGAGAACTTGTTGTGAAATAAACATTTTCTTTATGTTAACGCTATATTGTCCTGTTTCTGTTGTTATTGTATTGTATCATTCGAGTCATATCCATCTTCAGCATTCGCCACTTAATTGTATCCATTAGCCACTCGTCGCTTAATGATTTTAAGTGTATTAAAATAATTGATCCACCTTAATGCCGGTCATGACAGTGACAGATATTACAAGGTCTCAAGTGTTTTAAGCTAGTTGGAGACTGCTAAAATCCATTCGTTGATCAAAAAAGCAATTTTGAGATCACACTTAATGTAACCAATACGTATTGGTATACATTCGTTGATCAAAAAACAATAACAGGCCCCTATTTCATCAACGTGACAGGTGACAATTGGCAACGACAATTTGACGTACATTGCTGGGTCGCGCAGTAAGTGTATGCCTGGCATCATGATGAAGAAGTAATGTATGTCGAATTGTCGTTGTCAACTGTCATCTGTCATGTTTATGAAATAGGGGCCAGATATGTATTTATTAAATACCACAAGCCGCTCCTTCGTTCTTGTCGCAAAAGGAGCAAACAGTCATAACCCTCTTTACATCAGCGTAATCTGCAGAGGTCGGAATAGTGGTAGTAGGGCTATTTACTTAAACTTCGCGGGAGGTTTTAATGAAGAGTGTTTATAACCACCCAAGCGTAATAGAATCAGAAATGAGGATATCCGCAGAACAAATAAAGTACCCGACATTGCTCACAGGATTGCATCGTTGAAGGCAGGGGCGTATTTACCCTAAGGTGCGACCACATTTGTATCATTTGCCCGTATCAGATCATCGTCGCGTGGCATGATCGCGTGTCACAATCACGCGTTTGGACGTTGCGCCGATCGGATCGCTCGAAATCCATTTTGCTACGCGTATCACACAGTTATATCGGACGAGTACGGCATGATCGGCGCGCCGACAGTACGGCACGGTGATCGGATACGAGCAAATGATACAAGTGTGGACGCACCTTTAGGGACAAGGGGGCCATTGCCCGGGGCGCCAAACAGCCAAAGGCGGCAACCCTCGGTGCGCGATTCCTACTCGCACTTTCCCGGTTCTTTCCTTAACTTCTGAGGCGTCGAAACTTACTGGCCCGGGGCGCCAAATTTAAAAAGACTCCCCTGGTTGAAGGGAATGGGCGGGCCATGTATTATTATTTTATTATTATTGTTGATTTGTGGGCCGTCTGTATGCCGCCTCGACCAGAATCGATCTATTGTGGCAACCCTTTATTAGAGTTCACTACTGAGGCCCGTTGAGTCTAGGAATTCCCAAATTCTTTGGGCAGTGAAGTGTTGTATCTCTTTCGGGGGCACGACATGTTGCCCTTGGTAGACACTTCTTTTCCTCATGAGTTCTCCACAGAAGCAGAGGATATGCATTGCAGTCTCCTCTGTCCCTTGGCAGAATCTGCATACTGCGTCCTGTTTCATACCCATTTGAAACAGGTGCTTGTTTAGTTTGCAGTGTCCTGTCAGGATTCTTGTTATTGCGCAGGTTTTTGGTCTTTTGAGCTGCAGTATCTCTTTTGACAACTTTTGCTTGAATCCTTTAATTAAGGTCCCTTAAGTAAGGCGGGCCATGTAGCCCGGAGAACGGATGACCGGTCAGGCAGTAAAGTCCCGGAGTGGCGAACACGCATAGTACAGCGCAGCGTATTGGCTCCTGACTAGGTGGACGGATGGCCTCGTAAGGGTCGCGGGGAGGCGGTGGATGCGGTCTGCGCAAGATCGCACCCTGTGGCCAGCTATAGAGGAGGCCTATGTTCAACAGTGGACGTCGTGGCTGATAGATAGATAGCCACTAAAAATAACAACTGTGCAGAGTGAAGAATGTGGTGAAATAATATTGTGTAGAATTCAGATTGTGCAGAATTGTAAATACGGAAAAACGATATTGGCATGAATTGCAAATAATTCCATTGTAGAATTCTTACTGGAAATGTGTTACTAAAGTGAGACTAACGTTCAAAAAGCACCGATAAACGTCGCAAATGTGAGGCGCCCATTCCTGTATTTTGTCTGAGAGTATTTAATTTCTGGTCTGAAACTAATTTTAAACCTTCTAAAAGGAAATATTAGCTTTTCACAAGATGCTTATACGGAGGACTATATTTTATCCTAGAGGCTAAAATTATCAATTCCTCTTTTCCTTGCAAAACTGTAATCAATACTACCCGAGCATGAAAAGGGAATGAAACAAAAAAATAATGACAATTTAGTTTTTAATGGTTATCATATGATACCTTTGCAGTAACTTGTCAGTGCAAAAGAAATTGGCTAGGTACTTAAAAAATAATAATTTTGATCCATCTCAAAAAAGGTTATTCAAACTTCAGGGCATATTAGCTTATAAAAGTGGCAAAGTCGAAGCTACGGTAGTTCGTTCTTAGCGTCCGCAGCCACAGCCACCCAGGCTTCCAGATGAACCACCCGACACGCTGGTGATGGTCACACTGTCACCACACCCGCAGCTGTAGTCCACGCAGCCTGAGCCGCAGGTGGGCATTGTCTCCTGGAACTGCACGGCGCTCAGGAACGGCAAGGCTCCAGCGACATCCAAGGTCCCGGCCAGGCTGATGTCAGAGGCGACAGAGATGCCGGAGGGTGAGATGGGGCCGATGCTGGTGACGGAGAAGCCGCCACCGCTGGAGATACCAGCGGAGCTGCTGGAGATGCCCGCGGAGCTGCTGGAGAGAGCGCTGGAGCCGGAGGAGCAGCCGCAGCCGATGCTCTGTCCGGAGATGGCCTGCAGAACAAATTTACAAATACAGAACACGTTCTAAGACTAGGATACTGAGAAGAAGTCAGGAGTCTGTGAAGCACAAGCTAATTGGTCCGAGTGGATAAGCGAGAGTCGTAATGCGTGTAGATTTAATTAGGAGTCAAACTATTTCTTACAAGACCGACTCCACCAAATATCTCAAAGTGCTACAAAAATCACAAATGATTACCGAAATAAATTCTGCAAAAACTCTTCTCTTCGGATTTATATCATGATATCAAACATAACTAAGGAAAAACCGCAAAGAAACTATCTCATAAATAAAATCAATTGAGTTGAAGGATCTTGATGCGAAGGATAATACACAGAGGAAGATTTTGGATTCTTGCTAACCCAGTTCGTTACAGCTTTATAGTTTAGGTATTATCTTTCTCATACTGGTATAATTAGATAGATACTTTCAGAGAGTATATTCATGATACTTGTTGAGTGATGCTAGACTTTGGTAGCACTCTCAGAATTTGACACGACTCACATTATCCCAAAAAATCGTGACAATTTTTTGAAATCGGAGATCTTTAAATTCAGCGACTGAAGAGCTGACGGTTTCCTCGCTTACAGAATCAGTTTGGTGAATCAGCGAGGACATGCCGCCAGCATCTTCAGTAAGTACAATGTCGCAGAGATCATTTTTAAATTTAGTTAGCTCTATTTCGCTTTACATTAGTTTTATTTATAGGTTTGGTTTTACTGTAATAAATTTGTTCAAGTGCTCATGACGTCCCTGGACATTGTAATCTTCCATTTCAAATTGTTACTTCAAGCGTTGGAGTCATATTATTACTGTACTCGTATCGCTATTTATTTACAAATTTTTACATGACTGAACAGAATCATCCAAAGCCAAACTGTCAAGCTTTGAATAACCAATCAGCTGAACATGGTAGTAAGCAATATAGAAAATATAATTACCTGAACCATAAGAGCAAAAGAGCAGAGGAATACGAATTTAAACGCCATTTTGAATTGTTTCCAGTGACAGAACACACTTGAATGATTCCTTGTAACGCAGGGCTAGTTTTTAAATGCTTTTTTATCACCATTTAAAATTCCTTAAATTGTTAACAATAGCCCAATTAAAAACTGAATGTTATGATAAAACACGTTCGGGGGTAATCAGAAGTTATTGTCATAGCAAACGAAAAGATAAAAGCAATATTTTTGTTCCCATTGTTCGAGTTATCAATGTTTTTGAACATTCCTTTAAATACTTTACAGTATATAAGCTTAACTAGTTACAATAGCAATATTATAGTTTCTGTTTCTGTTGAAGAATAAAGAACATAATATTACCATGTCTCCGTTTACCGTTGTGGTCCTCTGCATCCAGATCTGCTTGATACAGGTAAACAAAACTTTATTCACTTTTTAGGATTCCGTACCCAGAAAGTAAAACGGGACCCTATTAATAAGACTCCGCTGTACATCTTCATTATATATGTCTGTCTGTCAGTCCGTCTGTCACCAAGCTGTATCTCAGGAACAGTGATAGCTACACAGTTGAAATTTTCACAGATGATGTATTTCTGTTGACGCTATAACAACAAATACTAAAAACAGTATTTTTTTTTGTCTGTCTATGTCAGTATCCAATATAAAATGATGGAAACTGGTTGTTGTGTTAATCAAAGATGGTTGAATGACAACTCCTTTTTATTAATTTCACAAGTACCCACAACATCTTTCCCTTCAATGAAAAGAGATTAAAATATAACCACCACCCAGTGACGTGTTGAGTCACATGACTTAACTAAGTACTTACATACTAATTATAATAAGTTCATAATTATGTACACATCTCTCCTCCCCTCATAACTTTTTTGTAAGTATATTTTGTAAACAGTGAATACGTACCGAGATTCCGATGGAGAAAGAAAAAAAATATATATATTTATAGAAATGTTTATTTTTTTCTGATTGTTATCATTGGAGAATGCGATTCTACAACTGTATCCTCCCATGTTTCAACTGATGAATCATCACTATTGTCGTCAAGTGTTATAATATTATCAGGAACACAGTCGTATTCACCATCAACATCACATTTATTATCACTTGGATGGGGCTCGGGCTGGGAACATTCGGGTTCACATTTAATTAAATGCCTCCTATTACGGCGGTAGATCCCCATCCTGTTTTTAACCAGATAAGACCTAGGCGAGTCACATTCTGATACAATTTGCCCTCTGGTTCTACGATTCCTATCCAGTACAATAACATTGTCGCCTTTATTCAATTTAGGCAATAATTTACATCGCTGATCATAGTACTGTTTACTCTTTTGCTGATTACTAATTATTATGTCATGTTGATCAGCTGGTGCTGGCTTGGGTTGCAGCAGATCGGGATGTACGGGCAGTCTGCACCTAAGCATGCGGCCCATTAACATTTGTGCTGGAGAGCTCAGATTCTCGCGAGGAGTGTTGTTATAACTTAATAAATTTAAATAGAAGTCCGAGTTACTCATTATTGATTTTTTTAGAATATTTTTAACAGTTTGCACTGCTCGCTCACTCTTACCATTCGCTTGGGCGTAATTTGGCGAAGTTGTGATGTGCGTAAATCCCCAATCTGTTGCAAACCGCTTAAAGTCCCTACTCGAGTACTGCGTACCGTTGTCGCTTACGACCTTTTCCGGAATTCCATGTCTAGAAAAAATTTCTTTTAGTGACTGAATAACAGATGAGCTCGTAATATTATTTAATTTGGAAACTTCGATAAATCCTGAATAGTAATCGACTAGGATTAAGTAATATTTTTTCGAGTACTCAAAAATATCTGTTCCAACTTGGCTCCACGGCAAGTTAGGTACCTCGAGCGGTATTAAAGGTTCCCTACTCGGTGCGTTCAAGTTGTCCTGGCATACTGAACAACGTCTTACATAAACTTCTATATCTTTGTTTATTCCCGGCCAAAACAACACTTGCCTGGCGCGTTTCTTACACCGGTCAATGCCAAGATGACCGTCGTGGATGATCTGTAGCATTTCAATTCTCATAGAACTCGGAATTAGGACTAATTTGTTTTTAAAAATTACATTATCCACCACGAAGAGCTCATCTTTTATTGACCAGTAACATTTAACAAATTCGGGAATCTCGTATTTATTTTTCGGCCAGCCTTTTTTTATGTAGTCTAACAATTGTAGTAATATTTCATCCTCTAAAGTTTTTTCCTTAACTAAATTTAATTTACTTTTTGACATGTTCACATTGTTCAATAACAGATTTACCTGATATCTGATCCCGTTACTAATACTATCATCATATTTGTCAGGCAGAGACGCGCGCGACAAGGTATCTGCTAAGTACATATATTTGCCCGGCTTATATGTAACCGACAAATCTAACCCCTGTAGGCGCAATAACATCCGTTGCAAGCGTACTGGGACCGACTCTAAGGGTTTTTTGAACAAACTTTCGAGGGGTTTGTGATCACTTTCAACGACTACATTTTGTTTCCCATAAATGTACTGGCGGAACTTTTCACAGGCGAACACAATCGCCAGCATTTCTTTTTCAACCTGAGCGTACCTCTTTTGTGTGTCGGTGAGCATGCGGGACGCGTACTCCACGGGACGGCCGCCCTGGAGGATCGCGGCGCCCAGCGCGACGCTGCTGGCGTCCACCGACAGCACCACTGGCTGCTGAACGTCGTAAAGGGCTAAAACCGGACTCTCACTTAGTAGTTTTTTCAGCTTATCTAACGCATTCTGGTGCACTGAATCCCAGACCCAGCTTGTATCTTTTTTTAATAAATTCGTCAATGGATTTGTGTGTTCCGAATAATTTGGTATGAATTTAGATAAGTAATTAGTTGCGCCCAAAAAACGCTCAAGAGCCTTTTTGTCACCGGGGGCTGGCATTTCCAAAATCGCCTTAACTTTAGAATAGTCCGGTTTCATTCCTTTTTTATTGAAAACATGACCTAAGTACGTCACTTCCTCAACACATATTTTACATTTAGTTTTATTAAATTTTATATTTATACTTCTTGCTCTTTCTAATAATGCAATTAGCCTTTTATCGTGTTCCTGTTTTGTTCGGCCCCAACAAATAATGTCATCAATGAAGGAGTCGACCCCGTCTAAACCTTCAAATAATTGTTTTATTTTTGCATGAAAAATTTCAGGTGCTGAATTTATTCCGTACGGTAATCTGGTAAACTGAAACCTTCCAAATGGTGTGCTGAACGTACACAAGTTGGCACTGGCCTCATCTAACTTCACCGCCCAAAACCCCGAATTAGCGTCTAATACGGAAAAATAACACGCACCGTGTAATTTTGAAGCTAACTCTGAAATCGTCGGCAACTGAAAATGGGCGCGGCGAATAGCACAATTTAATGGCCGTGGATCTAGGCAAATCCTAATGTCATTATTTTTTTTAGCCGCCAACACAATTGAATTTACCCACGGAGTTGGGTGTGTTACTTTTCTTATCACACCCAACTCTGTCATTCTATTCAACTCGTCGAGCAACTTGTCGCGCAACGCGAGCGGCACTTTGCGCGGTGCATTCACAACCGGCGGTACGCTCGGGTCCACTACAATGCTGTACTCGCCCGGTAAACAACCTAAACCCTCAAATAAATCGCTGTAGTCGTTCAAATTGATACTGTGAATCCGATGTACTAATCCCAATTGTGAACATGCCTGACGACCCAATACGCTTTCACAAATCATATTCGCGATGGCAAATTTAAGTCGATATTGACAGTTTTTATGACACCAATTTATATAACATATTCCTTTTATTGGTATGACGTCCCCACTATACGACTGCAACTTCATGTTATGTTTTTGTTGTAGAAGCGAATCATCATAACCTAATTGATGAAACCGCTCATAGGACAGTACGTTAATGTCGGCTCCCGTGTCCAATTTGAAACGTTCAGAACCACCGTCGCAGATTAGAGTTTCGTACCACTCTTCATTAACGGACCGTCCCGCGAGCGAAACGTTTTCAACCATAGAAACATAAAATAACTCACAATCGTCCTCGTAGTCATCGGCGCTGTTATTATGCACTTCTATGTCGTACATTTTTTTTACATTTTGTGGCGTGTTACACATTCGCGCATAATGACCGTAGTTGAAACACACATAACACTTCACATTCATGGCGGGACACGTTCCCGGCAAGCACTGCATTCCACAACCGTGACACTGCATTCCCGAACGGCTCCCGGTGGCGGCGGGCGCGCGCGGCGCGTGGGGCGCGTGGGGCGCGCGCGGCCCCAGGCCCGGGCCGCGGCCCCGGCCGCGCCGGCCGCCGCGCTGCCCGAGCGCGCCGCGCACTCGCACGGCGTCCACCCGCGCGGGCCCGGCCCCGCGGGACTCCAGGCACCGGCTGCCATCCGCCGATACTTCGTCGGCCTCGCAAATCTTGATAGCTTTGTCCAGACTTAACTCGTCCACCCGCAACATTCTATCGCGCACCACCGCGCTGTTTATACCGCAAACTATACGATCGCGGATAAGAGATTCCTCTAATGATCCGAACTCGCACTTTTTGCTAAGCAACTTCAAAGCGACGACGTATTGTCCGATCGTTTCACCTTGTTCCTGATCGCGCGTGAAGAAATTATATCTAGCCAGCGTAATATTTGACTTCACGCCGAAATATTCATCGAACTTTTTAAGTAACGACTTGACGTCCTCGCGTTCACTTTCGCTATCGAACTTGAAGGTTTGATAAACGTCGAACCCGTCTGGTCCGATCAAATTTATAAGCAAACTAGACTGTACAGCCGAATCTTCTTTATGCACCCCCGATGCTTTTAGAAATAGATCGAACTGTGTCTTCCATTTTCTCCATGCGTCGGCCCGGCCGACGGGGCTGCCATCCAAGCTGAGTTCCGTCGGTGGTCTTGCGTGTTCCATGTTTGATTAATAATTTGCCGTATGAAACACTCACAAATAACCCACTTTTGCCACTAATCGTGTGCTTTTAACGCAAAAAACTCAATTTAAAACAACACCGCTGCCACCATGTTGTGTTAATCAAAGATGGTTGAATGACAACTCCTTTTTATTAATTTCACAAGTACCCACAACACTGGTGGCTCTGCTAACACTGGATTTTCATAGATACGGCCATTTGTTGCGTTTATTTTGTACGAAACTCTCGGTGCGTGAGTCCGAGTCGTACTTGGCTGATTTTTAGGGTTCCGTAGCCAAAATGGCAAAATTTTGGTGAGTACTTCCGAAAATATTCACCAAATCAAAATTCTATTTTCTAAACGGTATGTTCAAAAAATATGAAAAAAATTACAAATATAAAGCTTAATAAATACTTCCAATGAAAATTGTTTTCAACATGATCGGACATACCGTTTTTAAGTTATTGCCTAAAAACTACGCTTCTCAGCAACAGGAGGTAAGTGCCGGGTAGATACGCACTTTTGTTAGTGTTTTTTTCATCTGAAGTGCATTTTTTTGTATAAACGGCTGCGGAACCCTACATTGAGCATGGTCCGACAAGCTCTTGGCCGGTTTTTGTATTGTAAGGTCGATCAACTTGTTTTTTTACTGCGTTACCATGGTTACGCACAATTTGAAACGCTATAAACGCAACAAGCCTATGCTTCTAGCTTGCTCTATTCTTCAGGGGCCCCTCATGTCAGTATATTTAATAAAAAAAACTTAATCCACCCTTGAATGGTATAAAATTGAAATAACTTTATTTTGCTTTAAATATGGTACATAAAATGGTCAGACACACATATATATCACACCATCCAATTAATGATTTATGGTTTATAGGGGGGGTGGGGGGGGGGGGGGGATTCAAACGATCACGATAGGGGAAGGGGGGGAGAAAAGGGGAAGCAGGGAATTTAAAAAATACAAAAAGACTCAATAATTAACTTAATTCATAATTAAGTCCCAAAAAGACACGTCATCTTGAGCATGATAATTATCATCACCATATATCAACAAGGGGGAGGAGGGGTCAAAAGTAGGCCTTAATGATCACATGATTTCGTGACGAGTACTTACGCACAAGCCTGCTGCCAAGCACTCTTTCTATTATTAAATAGACGAAAATATTACTTTTTCTATTGCTTTGTCTAGGTCTGAGGGTAATATAACATGTAAAATTACTTGAACATAGAGGTAAATTCCGCTTTGGTCCTTACGATTAAAATTAAAACAAATTGATTAAATTTAATGTTATTATTTTATACATACCATGGGGCTAGTTCGATTTGTGTAAAATTGTCCCGTAATATTGATTTAATATTTATTTTTACATAAGTTCAGATCCGCAACGCAGGCTTCTTCAGGTGGGTTACAACATCAAATCAGCAACAGTCTTCGTCCCATACAATCCAATGATATAATCCGCAATAGTTTTCGTTATTTAAAAGGCCCGCCCCGAATCGTGGCAGGCCCAAACGTTCCCATCACACGGGCAGCGTTGCCGCGCTGAATGTCTAATGAAATTCGTTGCACCAAGTACGATCCGGAGCGTGGATCACACCTTCCCTGCCCCTGTCCCGAAGCCGACGACTCAATTCCTTGACGAAGTCCTTGGCCTCCGACCCCCAAGGTCCAGCAGTCTCCACAACTCATCTATAACCTTTCTCAGGGTCCACTTACTATCAGTGCTGCTTTGCTTTAATTTTTCTGAACGTCTCCCACTACCGAAAGGTTATCTGGAAGGGATCGCTGTTCAGCGATAAGACCGCCTGTTGTTTACCTCTCCTCGACTATATTGTTTTCTGTACTCTGTTTTGTGAGGTGTGCAATAAAGATTCATTCTATCACGATCTATCACGATCTCCACTCAATTTTATCTCGCCAACCCTGGCATGCAGAGATACATGATATATGTGATTTTTGAAATTTTGTCTCACAGTTTATACTTCTTCTTGTGCCAACAGACGGTGCTCAGTCAGAACTGTGGCTGCAGTAGCAGCCGTAGCAGCTACGGCAGCTCGGGTGTGAGCAGCATAGCCAGCTCCGGCAGCAGCAGCGGCGGCTACGGCGGGCAGGGCACCGGGCAGGTCAGCGCTAGTGGCGACATCGGCGCCAGCGGCACCACCTGCGTGACCGGCTCGGTGCCGGTGCTCGGCTCCGTGTCGTTCGGCGGCTGCGCAGACGCCTGTGGCTCCGTCTCCATCACCGGACAGTGCGGATGTGGCTGCAGCTAATTCTACCCACCACCACCAACCACCATCACCAAAACCGTCACCTCAGTTCAGTTCAGCGCAAATATAAATGACGTCATGGCATGTCGAGTGCTGTGTGTCGGATTTCAATCTGTTATTACATATTTCATGTTGAAATACTTCGTAAAAATATTGGTTTCTTCCAAATGTCATATTGGAATTTTCTGATTACAACTGAAATAAAATTGAACTTTTCAAAATGACCATATTTTGATACATTAAACCTGAATCACCTGTCTTCAAACCTTCATCATTATTTCAAACTTCAAGCTATGAATAAAATATGTTGGTTGAATATTCTTTTGTTCAATATATTTGAGAAAAATTGTTTATTTTTAAACGGTATTATCTGATTTTTTAAGGATCACAATTATAACGATGGAACGGTAAACTATAGATGTTTCGAAATATTGTTTCCTGATTTGTATTGATCCGAAAACGGTTTGTCGAGTTTTTAAAATTCAGATACTTACATACAATAAACTTGTAATACCGCCGATTCATTTTACCACAGTATTATTATTATTTGCCCAAAATTCTATACCCAGTGCTACAATTCCCAATTTTATTTTTTACGTTTGACAAGCATTTCGGTTGGGGAAGGGAAAACTCATCGGGTATCTAGGTATCCATAGATGGTTATAGAATACGTTTTACCCGACTACGTTGAAGAAAAAATTAGGGGTAATTACTTTTTCTCCACCGCGAACGAATTTGCGGGCACTTTCTAGTATTTAATAAGAAACATCCAAGACTTACGAATAAAATATTTTTATACACATCTCACAAATATTTACAAAAAAATACGCATGCAAATACTACAAACCACCACCAGACATCCTCGTAACGTGTTTCGCCTCTCTACATCATAAAGAGATGTTGACAGTCCGTCCACGTCGCGTCCACCCGCGAAATGAAAGCGTGATGGCTGGAATGACGATGGTGGTGAAAATACTTATTCTGGTAATGCGTTTGCCATTTGCCAAAGTAAAAATGTTGAGCAGTAAAAAGCTCCAAGCAGCTTAAGAAACAAATACCTTGAAATTAGGTTTTTAAAATATCTTGAAGTTGTTAAAATTGCTACTTCCAAGTTGAAAGTTACCTAATGACATGGTCCGGTGGGTTTAATACTCCAAATAGTCGCGGACAGCATTCCCATTTGTGAGTTTGCGCTATTCCCACTGAATCCGATTACTGAAAGGGGGCTTAGCCAGACCTACCCAATTCAAAATCAGGTTCTAAAAAAAAGGCTTTGTAGGTAAGGGCTAAGTGAGCACTAATTTGTTTCATTCGCTACTAAAACCTTAACTATTATTTATATCTTACTAAACTTTGTTGTGATTATAAATAAACTTCAATGAAAAGTAGTTATATATGCTCAAATTAATGTTTATTGCTTCATTTGAAAGTCTTCAAGTTAAAGAGATCCAAAGGTCATACATTGATACTCATTGCGTCGTACTTTATCATCATTCATATATAGCATTATTGATGGGATTGTTAAGCACGGCAGCCACAGCCACTGCCGCTGGAGCCGGAGCTTCCAACAACGTTGTTGATGCCGACGCCGCAGCTGTCGCCGCAGCTGTAGCAGACCGACCCTGAGCCGCAGGTGTCGTACGAGCCCTGGAACTCCACGGCGCTCAGGAACGGCAAAGCTCCGGCGACGTTCAGGTCCCCGGACAGGCCGATGTCAGCAGCGACGGAGATGCCGGAGGGTGAGATGGGGCCGACGCTGGTGACGAGGAAGTCTCCGCCGTTGCTGGGGATGGCGATGGAGTTGGCGCTGAGGGAGCCACTGCCGGAACCGCGGCTAGAGCCCGAGGAAGAGCCGCAGCTGGGAGCGTAGCTGATGCGGGACCCGCATTGCCCAGAGATGGACTGCAACAAAAAATTGTTAAGAAGACTGTTGTACTAGATATCACTAGTGACTGGTGAGCGAGTAGTATAGTTCTTGTGTGGAAGATAATATAAACAGCCAGGTTGGTCACATATTGGATACTTTATTATTTAGCACGCCATCTTCATACAAGATTGGAGCATGAAACGTAATGCATTAATAATGAAATCAATGGATTTAATATCATGTTCTGTTGGAGTTCAACATTCGTAACACTATTAGTAAAAAACATAAGTTGCTGATGCTCTATACCACTGCACGAAACTTAAGTGGCACTGGGCTGGACAGATAGGTAATCGATGGACCAACACGATAACATCTTGGAAAGAAACTACCTGGCAACAGAAAGAGAAGTTTGACCAACCGCCAAGTGGACAGATGACATCACCTAACTCGCTCGCAAGCAATTGAGTTTAAAGTGAGTGTCAAGGTGGGCAACAGAGATGGACTGGAATACTATGTAGTGTCACTCATGGGCTCTCAATAAAGGAAATTTCTTTAATCCCTCATCAATTCATTAAACATTATTTTTTACCTACCAAAAATTAGGGCGTTCAAAAGAAAGTACAGCCTCTTTAATAAATATAAGACACTAGAAAGCGCCCGCAACTTCGTTCGCGGAGGAGATAAAGTCATAACCTTTCATTTTTTCTTCAGCCTATACTATACTCAAACCAAATAGACGACTGGGATCGTAAAACAATTAGCATCGTATTGTCTCTTTCGCACCCGTACGCCCTTATGCAGCATGCCTGTTATCAGCCGGGCCGCATAGGGCAGGTAGAAAGCACACGGTACAAGGCATGTCGATAAGATAACATGCAAAAATGAAAACAAAGTACTCGTAATGCATACAATATTTTATATTATGAAATAAATACTTTTAAAACTACAATTAGGTACTTTAGAACTAAAACATAGTAAGACTAAATAAATAAATAAATATTATATTAATAGTATTAAAATTAAAAATATTCTTCATCACTGTCACTATCCTCTTGAAGATTGATTATAAGAGGATGAGCATCTTTTAAATATGCTTTTTCTAAGTAATAAAACCATAAAAATAAGTTACAGTATTAAGCTATGCAAAAAATATAATCAATCTTATCGACATTTAAATAAATCCAGTATCGACATGCCGCCATCCCTACGGCCGCCGGCGTTTATTGCCTCAGTCGTCTGTTTGGTTTGAGGATAGTATAGAACCATCTGGAGATACCCAGCTACCCGTGTACCAAAAACAGTTGATATCCGTTTAGCTGATTTTGCATGATGAAGCCACAACGACACATACAAACATACATAAAATCCAAAAAAATATTTTTCGTTTTAATGACCTCCAAATAGTCCATAACAATCATTTTTTTGAAAATATCTGCAATGTACAGACATTTCATTTTTACAACTTTATAATAGAATAGATGTTGGTCTTGAAAGCAATGAATATACATGTATAATTTATATGGTCTCTTATCTTTCTCATTTTTCAGGATGATTAAAATTGGGTGGGTCATATCATAATATAGACCCTTGGGGAAACGCCATCATTTCTGAACATTGATATATTTAATTGTACCGCTAGTCAGGGTAATACAGATTATGCAACAAAAAACATAATATTATTAGTTAAATTCGATTTTCATAATAATTAAAAGTCCCATTAAGTTATGGCGTTAAGACGCGCTACAGAAAAGCCTTTCTACAAGATTTTGTACATCAATCTGTACAGCCACGCCACGTTAACACAGTGTTTCAGTCTACTTGTGAACACAGGAGCTTTAAAGCTTCCAAAACGTCAAAACTTCGAGCGAGATAATAATATACGATATAATACTTTCAAATTGTTTTATTTAAATACAGAAATGCTTACCTGCACCAAAAGAGTGGCTACGCAAAACACGACGACTTTGAATGCCATTTTAGTGGATGTCTCACACTTCAATAATTTGTTAATAAATATAGCGGCTTTTATATGAAATTTCAAAATATAGGCGAAGACAAACAATTAGGTTATATGAAGGTTGCAACAGACGAACGCTTAATTGTCAGGGTTCCGTGGCTAACGACGAAACCCTTTTTTATGTACCTTATTTGGGTAACTTAATTGGACAATTAATAATAATAACCTCACCTGTTGGTAAGCGACGATGAAGCCAGCGATGGAGCATGCTTACCTAGATAGTGCCTATTTACTTCGCAGAAATCCAAGTAATATCTTTAAACATCGGAAAATATAATGTCATCTTACACAGTAAAGTTTCTAAAAATATGTAGTAGATAGACTATGGAGTATTACAAATAATCGACTTGCCACAGTTTAATGCACTGGGTGGGCCAGATTAAAGGCGTAGTCCAAACTGTAATTTAATGTAATAAATTTCAACTGTGTACCAACTAACTTAGTTTTTAGGGTTCCGTAGCCAAAATGACAAAAACGGCACCCTTATAGATTCGTCATGTCTGTCTGTCTGTCGGTCTGTCCGTCCGTATGTTACAGGCATTTTACTCAAAAAGTATAAGTTGTATATTGATGAAATTTGAAGCATAGGTGTCTTGTTTAAACCGCTACTTATTTTGATAGTTAAATAAAATATATATATATTTCTAGGGAGGGAGCACTCCATACATGTAACCGAAAGTGAAAAAAAATTTTTTTTCAGCAAATATCTGGCATATATTTAGACAGTTCTTCTAAAAACATTTTAAGGTTTCCAAGATTTTTTTTTTATTTAGTGAATATTTTCCGAAATATTCGCACCGAAATTAGCAAAAATTGAAACCCCCCCCCCCCCCACCCTCTTTTTTCTAAACGGTATGTTCAAAAAATATGAAAAAAAATACAAATATAAAACGTAATAAATACTTCCAACAAAAATTGTTATTTTTTTCATCTGTAGTGCATTTTTTTGTATAAACGGCCCCTTTATGGGCGAGTCCGACTCGCACTTGGCCGCTTCTTTTAGATATTGTTACTTACACATATGGATTGATGTCCGACATAAAGGTTATATCATTATTACTACAAAGAGTTATGATACAGTATATCCATCTTTGGGAGTTTAATTTACTCACTCAATAAGACAAGTCAAGATTGATGAACTACGGAATCCTTGATTAATCATTAAATTCATTCGTAGCCAACTATTAAATAGGTATAACATTCGATTAAGCACGTTTTACGCTACTATCAAACGTCGTTCTCAATTGACCACGTGCTTCTATTTACAATTTTATCAGCTCTTACAATGCTTCCTTACGACTGTTGCTAGTATATAAGCAGCATGGAGTTCGTTTATATCCATAAGTTTTTCCACATCAGTGAAAACTAGCCTGAAGATGTCTCCCTTCGCAGTCTTGGTTCTTTGCGTGCAGGCGTGCCTGATTCAGGTAAATATATAAAAGATTATTATTTTCACAATTTCTGGTAACAGTGGCTCACGGTCAATATAGGCACAAAGGCACTGCCAAACCTAAATGACCGTGGCTTCATATATGCACAGAAAAACGGCTGCTTACCTTGTCCCAAAATCTGTGCACCCCACTTTCTGGAGGCACCTTGCATTGGAATATTTTCGAATGTCCCCTGACTTCCGCCTACGTCATTCCCTATATGAGAGGCCGTCTACAATCATCATCTTTTAGCTATTCGATGCTCAGATTCTAGACATTTAGTGGATTTTCAGCGCCTTTTGTATTTGATTATATGTACTAAAAATAACTTATTTTGTAATACCTTAAAAAAATACCCAACATAATATACTTTAATTGCATTAAGCCCAATCACAATAAGGCGGGTACTCACTAGCGAGCCGTAACCGTAACATGCGTGATACAGTAACGAGGTTCTAGTGTGTACGCGTGTTACAGTTACGGCTCTCGACGTCGCCGGAACGCTTTCACCGAGCATACTCATTTTGCGAGCCGTAACTGTAACCAAACAGATACAGTAACGAGGTTCTAGTGTGTACGGGGAGGCCTGCCGGATCTATCCTCAGTTTTTGGTTTGTAACTCCACGATGTCGGACGAAGTGTCTCTAGCCTGTGCAGCATACTTACTTAAAGATGCTTTGCTCGATGATCATAAGCGGCCACGAAGTTGGTGGATTCATAGAATGTATCGAGAAAGAAGTGATTTACTGTTCATATCGAAAAATCAAGAAATCTTAGGGTTCCATAGTATCAGCAAAATACATTTATCCTCTGAACATTAAGCACAGTCACAATGGGCGTCTTAATAGATACTATTTACTCATAAGACATTAGAGTGACCTCGAAGCCTCCTGCAATATTTAATTAGAAAAAAAATAGAGAGATGGCAGACCTGGGTGAAAGTGACTGGCAGACCTGGGTGATCACATTGCTCGTAGAACTTAAGTGGGGACCACGTTCTGGAAGAAATCTTCCAACAGGGTGGACTGACAATCCAGTTGAAATCATATGAAACCAATGAATGAGGTTAGCGCAAGACAGGTAGTTGTGGAGATACTCGCTAGCGGCCATTGTACAATAGTTGCGTTCTTTCGGTATGACGTTGATGGTGATGATGACTGAACTCAGTGGATTTGTGCAAGATGAACGAGAGAATAATTAGTCCTTTAGATCGCAGGTAAATTAGAAGTAATAATAGTTCGTTCCTTTGCATAACCTTGTTGTCTTGTTAACAGTCCGTGCTGAGTCAGTGCGGATGCGGCAGCAGCCGCAGCTACGTTAGCTCCGCGCCGCGCATCAGCACCGGCAGCTATGGACTGGGCAGCTCCATTGGCTCTGGCAGCAGCAGCGGCGGCTACGGCGGGCAGGGCACCGGGCAGGTCAGCGCGGCTGGTGACATAGGCGCCAGCGGCACCACCTGCGTGACCGGCTCGGTGCCAGTGCTCGGCTCCGTGTCATTCGGCGGCTGCGCGCCCGCCTGTGGTTCCGTCTCCATCTGCGGACAGTGCGGATGCAGCTGCAACTAAATTGAACATGCTATCCTCTATAACTTGGGAACCTTCAAATAATAAACGCATTGACTCCGAGAAGAACTTTTTTATTTTACATTATTTTCAAAAGAAGAACGCAGTACCCCATCGTCTGTTACGACCTTTCTTAAGCTTCTGATTGGGTATTTCACACTTTTCACAGCACCTTAAACCATAAATTAGTGGTAGGCATTAAAATTATTTGTATCAATTGCAATCAATCATATTTAGCATAAATAATTCACAGCGACAAATGGAATCATTTCATATTATTTTCTAGTGGTATAGATGCCTCAAGGGCATTTTGCGTCGATTCCCATTTTTAGTTTATGTGAATAAGTTGCCATTTATGGAAACACAAAGTTAAGAAATACACGATTCCATCGGCTCCGTCTCTAGCACTGGATAGTGAGGATGCTGTCAAAATTAAAATACTAGTCTACGCTTATTTTATCTTCTCTCTATTTGGGCAGCATCAGAAAATAAATTCGCTCTTCGTTCTTTTTAATAAGGCAGATATTTTGATTTTTAGTTTGATGTTTTGATGATTAGTTTATATTTCAGACGGAGTATTTCGACACAAGATGTCCTCATAGTTAATATAGTAGACACAAACAAAATTTGTTTGTAGTGTTTATTGATATCAAAAAATCATTTGACACAGTCTCTGTTCCGACCCTAGTAAACACTTTGGAAAATGTTGACGTACGAGGTACTCCTTTGCTCTTTTATAGCTATCTTAAAAACCAGTCATATCTGTGATCATTTATTGAAGGCAGCATTTTCTATAGCACCTTAACTTGTCTAAATAGTCCTATAGACTGTATGGCTGTGGCTGAAAAATATTAGTACCGTTATTTATATTACTATAGATACTTTTTATAAAGTTGTAAAAATTAAATGTCTGTATATTGAAGATATTTTCAAAAAAATGATTGTTACGGACTATTTGAAGGTGACTAAAACGAAAAATATGTTTTATGGATTGTTTGTATGTGTCATTGTGGCTTCATCACCTCAAGTCGGCTTAACGGATTTCTGGGGTATCTCCAGATGGTTATAGGATACCTTCAACGGGGTTTACTTTGATCAAGGGGGTCATAATGATCACTCATTTTTAATCCGTAAGAAATTTGTTGCAAAGCGCGTACATGACATTTTATTGTTAAGATTGGCAACCTCGTTAAAAAAACATCTTTGACGCGTTCAGAAATACACTCCTTATAGTTTAAAAAATAATGATTGATGCTACCCCGTTGATCAAAGTAACCCCAGTGTTAGGTGCGGGCTATAGCGGGCAGGAGAGCTTCGTTACCGGGAATTACCAGGAACCAGGTTACCAGGATACCAGGATACCAGAGGGATGATGTAAATAATAACTCTTATTTAAAAAACTGTGTAGAGTGTGAGTAGTCTGAGATGGAATGAATCGTATGGAACTTGGCCGCCATTATATTCCGTCGTTCCATCGCACACTTAGAGGGGGTGTGGCGAAGTGTATAATTTATTGAGTAAAAACAGTTTAGAGCGAGACAAAACAATAACAAACAATAATCTTACAATACTAACTTATCCTAAACACGATACAAATTTTATAATTAATTAACATAAAAACTAAGTGTATAAAATTACGGTATATAAAAATTATAATGCTGTATGCGAAAGTTATGTACAATTATAAGCTATATGAGATAAATTATTTACAATCATAAGCTATATGCGACATTCCCCTCCACGTGCGACAGCACCATCTCCTTCTGTGGAGCATATGAGGATAAGGCGGGAGGCTGGGCGGCGAACGGTTCCGGCGCGTGTCTGTACATCGGCTACTCTAATATGGCCATCAGGACCGGGATAGAGTTGTGCAATAATGCCTCTAGGCCAAGTACCACGCGGCATAGTATTGTCAGCAACTATGACCACATCTCCTATCTGTAGGTTCTTTGCCTTGGAATGCGCACTGGATCTAGGCAATAAGTTTGGGCGATATTCTTTTAGCCATCTAGTCCAAAAATGATCTGCCAGCGCTTGTGCTGTTTTCCAGGATTTCAGGTCGAGCGACTTGTCCGAGAAGGAGCCAAGGGGCGAGAGGGCACTGGACCTGCCGATCAGAAAGTGATTTGGCGTCAATGCTTCTGCTTCTAAGTCAGGATTCACGGGTGTCAACGGGCGAGAATTGACAATATGTTCGGCTTCCAGCAGTAGGGTGTGTAAGACCTCTTCATAGTATGACATATTTTGACTTCTTCTTATAAGCAGGATAGTCGCCAGCTTAATATGCTCGTTGTTCATTTCTTTATCATGATTTCTACATAGCGATTTGGCTTTGAATACCTCGGCAGCAACCATGACCCGAGCAGAGGCGCGAATTAAACGTTCGTATTTCGAAAACCTATTTACTTCGGGTAAGTAATCGAATTTATTATTTACGGTTTGAACGGAGCTGATGCGGTTAACCCGTTCCTTGCCTGAGGGGCCGACGGGTTCGGTGGACTTTTCTATGGGCCATTTTTCCCTATTTTGTCTAATGAACTCGGGCCCTAAAAACCAACGATGGTTGGGGCCGAACTTGTTTGGCACTCCTTTCGTGGCGTCGTCCGCGTAGGCATTTTTAATAGTTTTTTCCGCAGCTATAGGAAATTCTTTTGCGTGATCATTTGCGTTTTTGTTTTTGACGTACAACGCCGTAGTCGGTGACGAAGCTGACCCGAATATCAGTCTTTTCATTCGATATTCTTGGGGTGGAGACTCGCGGTCCTCCCCCCTCCAAACAAAACGCAAACTATCGCGGTCTTCATCAATTATTTCGACCTGCAAAAACATTTCCTTTACGTCTGCAATTACCGCTGTTTTGCCCTCGCGAAAACGCACCAAAACGCCGAATAACGATTCTAGTAGATCCGGGCCCGTAAGGAGGGCGCTATTCAAGGATTTATTATACGCGGTTGCGGCCGCATCGAATACTAGGCGCCATTTGGCTTTTTGGGGGTGAATTGTGGGAAAATGGGGTAGGTACCAAGTTCGGGGACCATGGGCTGGCGCGGAGCTAACTATTTTTTCCGCATAACCTTTTTCCAACAAATTGTTTATTTGTTTCGCATATTCGGTTTTTAAATTTGGATCTCGGTCTAGCTTTCGTTCCAAACTGTATAACCGTCGCAGCGCGTGAGCACGGTTATCCGGTAGCTCTTCGTTATCCGTTCGCCACAATAGCCCCGCGCGGTACCTATTTTCCCCGGGTATTTTTTCGCACGTGGCGTCTAATAGGTTCAATGCACGTTTATCTGGGTCGTCTCGCGGTAATTTGCTTTGTACGCCTAACGATTCTATGTCGAAATGCTTTTTCATCAAAGTCAGGGCCTCATCTTCGTCGGTTTTGGGTCTTACGTGGTTTACCAGAGCTAGGACTGGTCTATGAGTTAAATATTGACCATGTAAAACCCAGCCGAGCTTCGTGAGGCTTGCTGCTGGATGATTTTTATTACCGCTCAACGTTTGCAACGAAACTATTAGGTGCCAATTATCCTGTCCGATAAGGATAGTTGGTGTCGCGCGTTCATAGCACAATTCGTCTAAAATATCCGTTAAATGACCGCATTGACCTACAATTTCGCGCGGCACTTCCTGCGGCGCGATGCTTAGTTTGTTTATTGTATACGCGTTGATAGTTTCCATGTTCCGACTACATAGACCGCGAACATTTAATTTCAATCTACATGATTCCGTATCATTGATCACGTGACCGCCTATACCCTCTATAGCGAGCGTTTCTCCTGCCGTGCGCGGCGCGACCCTATCGGCTGTTTCACGCTCGATGAGAGTCATCGTGCTCCCATCGTCTAGAAGCGCGTGAGTCTGTATGGTGCCTGAAGGGCCTGACACTTCTATCGGGATAACCTTGAGAAAAGTATTGGCGCAATTTATAGCGTTAACGTGGCCCGAGTTACTACGTGTTGCCGCGGCGACGGTTACGGAATTTAATCCATGTAGCAATTTATGATGCCCGGCCTCGCATTGGTTTACCCCGCACGGTACATATTTACATTTAGTTGTCCGTCTATGCACAGAGTTCAGACAGCGGAAACATATTTTCGCGTTTTTCGCCATTTCCCAACGTTCCTCGATCGATGCCGACAGAAATTTGGTACACGAGCCGACTTTATGTTCGTTAGAGCTATCACAAATTGCGCATTTTGATCGACTCGATTCTCTATACTGCGGCGGCGGCGGCGGCGGTTGTCGAGGCTTAAAATTATTTGGCTTTTTATTTTCCCGATACTTTATTTGCGCTACCGTGCGTGGCCGATTATCGTATCTATTTGGTCGATCATCGAAATCGCTATCTGAATCGCTGTCACGCTCGTTTCTGTATGGTGGGGGGCGTGGCCTAGTGCCAGCCTGGCGCGCGGGACCTGGGTCGTTGTAAACCGCGTTCACCATATTTCGTGGTTTAAAAGATTTTGAGCGTGTCGTCCGTTTCGCGGCGTAACTTATTTCATTCAGAAAACTCGACATCGCAATTAAATCCGGCAAATCCATATTTGCTTGTTTATATTTTGACCACTCGTAACGTACGAGGATATTTAATTTATCTATGATTTTATTTACGAGCTCGGGCGCGTGTAAATATTTATCCTGTCGTAACGATTTGATTGTGGCCACCGCGTTCGCGACGTGTGCGGCAAAACTGACTATATTTGAATTATCCTCTGCCAATCGAGGCATCCGTTTTACGTTATGAATTTCGGTCAAAACAATTTCCTCTGGATCCCCGAAATGTCTCTCAAGAGCCTCCATTATTTCGTAGGGGTCCTGAACCGTATACATGATCGATTTGACCGCGGTGCGCGCCTCGCCTTTTAACGCACGCCGAATGCGACTGACGTTGTTCACCGAGCTGAACATGGGCGCGGTGTCTTCGAATTCGGCGCGGAAAGCTATCCATTCGGTAATCCGGCGCGGGCCGTTGAATTATTGGAGCGTACGTATGGGGGTTCTCTAACGCGTGCACTGGCATAGAACGATTCCGCAGTTGTTCCGGTCGCAGGGGACTTTTAACCTCTTCGGCGCCAGACTTTCGTATCGACTGTTGTCTTACCCAGCTACGGACTCGGTCGTTTTCATCAACGTCGGAGGTCGTACCACCGCTGTTAGATCGCACCCTACACTGGGCGATCTGCAGCTTACACTCAGCGGTATCGGCCTCCTTACGAGCGAGTTCGAGCTTGGCTTTACAAACTTCCAGTTCGGCCATTAATCTCGAAAGTTTGGCGTCGCGTTCCCTATTGTAACGCGGTTCTATCTCGCGGAGAGATGCGCGATCTCTGCTACGTTCGCGCGCGTTTTCTAACACTGTACCCGACGTACTTTTGTTTGCAATTAACGTGTTATCGAGATTTATGGGGTTTTCGGCACTATTCACTCGCGTTTCCCTATTCACTCGCGGGTCCCTACTGTGCGCGCGCGGTTCCCTATCCTGCGGGCGCGGTTCCCTACTGAGCGGAAGCGGTTCCCTACTCTGATCACGGTTGCTACTGGTGCCGTCGCTTCCTTCATTGGACGGCATTGGTGTGGGTCGGTGTTGATACCCTCCCGGTGCGGCAGATGTGGTATCGCGCGGCTTGCGTGACCGCAGCGATCTTCCTTGTTCCGACATCTTCTTGCTGGCGCACGTGGGGTTCCCTAACCTTACCTACCTAACACCTATTCGTAGACGCCACTGAGTGCGACGTCTACGGGCCTGATCCCTACAGACTTAACTCGATGGCGTGGATCCCTCGGTGCACTGAATCTCCCGCCAAAGCCTAAGTGCTATGGCCAGGGCGTTTGAAAGCAGTGTGATGATGTCGACCATGCGACATATGCAACGAAAGTTGCCAGACACCCCACGGAGCGAGCTCAACGTGTTCGGCCTTGACTTCAAACGGAGCGAGCTCAACGTAATCCGTCCTTCCGCGAAAGCGGGCGAGTGCGTGAGGCGGTTAAACCCTGGCACTTTGGTCCCTAACCTGAGCCGAGTGACCTTCAAGCTCAGCACGTACTTGTTTCTTTTTTCTTTCTTCTGCCCGAAGTCCACTTGATTTGTCGTTGATCTTCTTTCTTGATCCGGCTCGAAGGACCACTGTTAGGTGCGGGCTATAGCGGGCAGGAGAGCTTCGTTACCGGGAATTACCAGGAACCAGGTTACCAGGATACCAGGATACCAGAGGGATGATGTAAATAATAACTCTTATTTAAAAAACTGTGTAGAGTGTGAGTAGTCTGAGATGGAATGAATCGTATGGGACTTGGCCGCCATTATATTCCGTCGTTCCATCGCACACTTAGTGGGGGTGTGGTCAAGTGTATAATTTATTGAGTAAAAACAGTTTAGAGCGAGACAAAACAATAACAAACAATAATCTTACAATACTAACTTATCCTAAACACGATACAAATTTTATAATTAATTAACATAAAAACTAAGTGTATAAAATTACGGTATATAAAAATTATAATGCTGTATGCGAAAGTTATGTACAATTATAAGCTATATGAGATAAATTATTTACAATCATAAGCTATATGCGACACCCAGTTTACTGGAACTTTTTATCCGTCTACGTTGAAGAAAAAAAGTGGGGTTATCACTTTTTCTCCTCCACGAACGAAATTACAGGTACCTTCTAGTAAAATATATTTATTAAATACAATACAACCATTCCAACAAAGTGTATTTGTATTTATTTGAATGTATACTATTTATTGTATTTATTTTATACATATATACGTACTTCGACTCGAAACTGTTTTGCGCCACCTACGCCTATACTTACAGTTTTTTTTATCAACGTCTCCCACTACCCAAAGTTTGTCTGAGAGAGATCGGTATATGTAGCGATTAGACCGCCTGTTGTTTACCTCTTCTTGGATGTATTGTTTTTTCTGTACTCTCTTTCTTGAGAAGTGCAATAAAGAGTTATTGTATTGTATGTATATCATATCCTGCAGAGTACCACAAGGTAGTGTCCTTGGTCCTACCCTGTGCTTAAGTTACATCAAACAGCTCTGTAATATGCAATTAGTGGCAAGTATTCTTTTTTCCATATGCTCACATCACGACATTAAGGGGATACTTGGGAGCATGTGCACTTAGCCGTAGAACAAGGTCTCTCCAAAATTTTTAGATGGTTACACTGATGATTTTTTTTTCTCAGTCGCTGCCGAAGTTGTGTCTCCTAGTTTTATAAATAAAAGTATAAATATTTGCCCGGCAAAAAACATTTATGCAAACTAAAATAACAATTTGGTTAAAAACTTCTTATAGCTTCTTATTATAACACACACATAGACACACCAGCGATGTATTAGAAAATAAAATGTTAAGGTTCTTATTTAAGTTTGAAACTTATTTATAGACCTTTAATTAACAACATGCGGAAAAGCGGTGTTTATTAATTACTCGTACTTAAAAAGAGGCACAAACTCTGTGACATACAAATAGTTTTTAGTTCATTAATAAATGATTTTTACTTTATTTAGTGGCAGCAGGTGGCATTTCCGTTGGTGGGTGGAGCTCCGCCTACTGAATCCGATTAAGGTAAGCAGGTAAGTGGTAAGGAGGCAAGCCAGGTTCGAAAAAAAAGGGTTCCTTACAAAATATACGCTACAAACGGCCGTATCCAGTGTTATCTTCTTAGTAAGGGACTCCTAAGCAAAATGTACGCGGTGTTCGATAGTTTTATATTGGTTACTCGATCATATAAACAGACTGACAAAATTATACTGTTTTTAGTATTTGTTGTTATAGCGCCAATAGAAATACATCAGCTGTAAAAATTTCAACCGTCTTGCTATCACGGTTCATGAGATACAGCCTGGTGACAAGCAGACAGACGGACAGCGAAGTCTTAGTAATAGGGTCCCGTTTTACCCTTTGGGTACGGAACCCTAAAAAAGGTTTCGTAGTTACGAGCTAAATTGAAACACACAAGCTCGTCGATTCATTCGCTACTAAAAACCTTAACGATTATTTGTAACTTACTTAGTAGGGTTATAATTAAATTTCAATGAAAACTAGTCCAATATGCTCAAAATAATTTGTTTATTGCTTCATTTGAAAGTCGTCGATTTAAAGGCCTAACATAATCAATCAATCAATACTGATTTACAGTGTGTTAGCATCATCGTTTGGATTGTTAAGCACGGCAGCCGCAGCCACTGCCGCTGGAGCCGGAGCCTCCAACAACGCTGTTGATGCCGACGTTGCAGCCGTCGCCGCAGCTGTAGCAGATCGACCCTGAGCCGCAGGTGTCGTACGAGCCCTGGAACTCCACGGCGCTCAGGAACGGCAAGGCTCCGGCGACGTCCAGGTCTCCGGACAGACCGATGTCGGAGGCGACGGAGATGCCGGAGGGCGAGATGGGGCCGACGCTGGTGACGAGGAGACCGCCGCCGCTGCTGGGGATGGCGATGGAGTTGGCGCTGAGGGAACCACTGCCAGAGCCCGAGGAGCAGCCACAGCTGGGAGCCGAGTAGCTGATGCGGCCCGCGCACTGCCCAGAGATGGACTGCCAAAAAAATCATTATAAAATTACCGTTCCACCAGATCATGCCTTAATTGTATACCTAACTAAATACTAGTATTAGTATTATTAAAATTTAAAAAAGGTGGCCAACGGAGATGTCTTTCAATGCAATTTAATCTCACTCATATTCTCTTGTCTTGATTTAGCATATTATACGGATTACAGAGTTTTATTTTAATCTCTCGTCTTCAGTTGACAACATTTCAAATTTTCAAGTAATGTTAAATCGAAGCCCATTTTGTTTATTCATTATCAAGGAATCCAAATACATATTTTTTTATAAATATTCAAGAAAACTTGAAGGAAGCATACAGTTTTCTAAATAGTGTCATGTTATATGTGACTGTTGCAGCGCACAAGAACAATTATAAAAAAGTGATTAGATCAATATTTTTTTTTATGCTCCATTTAATTTCAGCGGCCAGCATCAAAGCTTGGTTATAAAAGTAGAAGTTGTCTATTAAATACGAAAAGCGACCTAAAATCAGGACATCTAATTACTCCCACTGTTGAAGAGGAAGTGCAGCCTATTTTGACTACAAGAGTAGCGTCAGGAGAGCAATGAATATTATCACTCCGCTACATATACCTGTATAGTCTGTATAATTGTCCTCCCGATAATACAGAATGAACAAAATTGGGTGGTTGATAATATAGACCCATAGGGCAACGCCACCACCTCCGAACGCAGTCTAACTATGGACATGGGAGCTTTACAGATTCCAAAACATCGAGATCTCAAATGATTTAACTCGTTTCCTGTCCGAGTGCCCCCAATGGCGAGTCACGCAATTGCTTGTCACTTCTTGGGAGTCACTTCTTCATAATGGATCTGCATTTGGACATGATATTGTCAGATGGTTTTGTAAGAGGACAGTGATATACGCGATTTAGACAATCCGTTTAAATTGTTTTATCTAAATACAAAAATGCTTACCTGCACCAAAAGAGTGGCTACGCAGAGGACGACGACTTTGAATGTCATTTTAGTGGATGTCTCACACTTCAATAATTTGTAACTTAATATAGCGGCTTTTATATGAAATTACAAAATATAGGCGACGATAACCAACAATTAGGTTATATGAAGGTTGCAACAGACGATGCGATGAACACTTAATTGTTAGGGTTCCGTGGCTTAAAACAGAACCCTTCTTTTATACTTATCCAGTTAGCTGTTCCACGTTCCTGATCATTACGGAGCTGTGGTATCATCAGGCTTTTCTCCGACTGATCAGCATTTTATTGTCATTGTTCCGTTAGATCTTTAGAACATTTTTCTTGTGTACTTGTGTAAACAATTGTAACATCCAAATCTTTTAAAATTCAGTAATAAATCTTCGAAACCTGATTTTGTAAATTATTATCAATCCACAAAATATATAAATAATCCATAAAATATAAGTTGTCAATAAACTTTGAATGGCGTTATGTAAATACTAATATCAATCCCGCTGATTTTTATCCCGCGGTATCGAGCCTCAAGCTTTAGCAAAATGCAGTTTGTGGTGGCATAGGCCTCCGTACTTATTAGACAAAGATTATTGTCATCAAACAATATTGATTTGCCAGAGCTGAAGTCCATGTCACAGATCTGTAATACGTGTGTGGAACCGAATTCGTTTCATGCTCTTTTGTCAAAATTCTCTAATATTGACAAATTAACTACGATTTTGGCTTATATCCTGCGATTTGTTTTCAACTGTAAAAACAATCATTCTGAAAAAGGCAGGGGCATCTGAGTCCTTATGAATTGGATAATTTTGACTTGACATAACAAAAATGCAGTAGCGAGTTGTGGATTTATATTATAACTATTGAACAAAGTGAGTTGTTTTTGACCCGGTCACGGGAACCAGTATAATTATATTGTCCGGGACATAAAATTGGTAAGAAACAATTGGACCGTGGGGACCCAGCGCCAAGGAGCTGTATAAAGAAATAGCTCAGCGCCTTATCGATGCATCGGGTGACCAGAGGGCTGGCTGCTACTTTGGACCGAGGCTCAGCCTAGCCATCCAAAGAGGAAACGCCGCCAGCCTTCTGGCTACAATATCCGGCGAAGGTGACCTGGAGGGCATCTTTAATCTTTAGATAGTCAATTTATAGTTTTTAACTCAGATTTAGATTCTTTCTTTTGTTTTAAATTTTATCGGAACTAAACAAATAATAAGAAAAAAATGTATATATACTCGTATATATATCTTGAAAAAAAAATCCACAAAATATCCTTGGTTTTTTCAAAAATTAGGTAGGTAACCCGGGACAGTATGTTAAATATGACTTCACAAATACGTTGTATTTATTTTTAGGCAAAACTGCGTATCTTGAAGTAAAGCTACGCTAGTTCATAAAATAAATAGTCACATATTTGGGTCACTAAATATGAAAAATAAAGATGGACGAACTACGGAATCCTTTACTAAACCAGCTTTTGTTCTTAGCCAACTATTAAAAAGGTATAACATTCGATTAAGCACGTATCACGCTACTATCAAACCGCGTTCTCAATTGACCACATGCTTCTATTTACAATGTTATCAGCTCTTACAATGCTTCCTTACGACTGTTGCTAGTATATAAGCAGTATGGAGTTCGTTTATATCCATAAGTTTTTCCACATCAGTGAAAACTAGCCTGAAGATGTCTCCCTTCGCAGTACTAGTTCTTTGTGTGCAGGCGTGCCTGATTCAGGTAATACAATAGAACATTTATATTTTCACAATTTCTGCTAACAATTGGTAGCGTGCGGTTTATATAGGCACAAAGGCACTGTCTACCCAGAGCGATCAGGGCTCCATATAAGCACGGATAAACTACCTACTCTGAAGCCCTGAACAACCATGGCTCCATATAAGCACAACGAAACTGCCTAACCTGAAGCCCTGAACGACCATGGCTCCATATAAGCACAGAGAAGCTGCCTACCCTGAAGCCCTGAACGATGGCTCCAAATAGGCACAGAATAACGGCTGCCTAACTTGGCCAAAAACCTGTGCAACCCACTGTCTGCCAAGGTGGATTGGGGGCATTTTCGAATGTGGGGTAATTTAGAAAATTTAGTTATTATTCCATCAGACGCCGTATCAACACTCACCATCTTTTAGCCATCGAATGCTCAGATGTTTGGACACTTAGAGGCTCTGCAAAGCCTTGTATTTAATTATGTAAGGAAATGTTATTTTAGAAAAAACTTATAATAAATACCCAACCTTACATACCTAGGCACTTTGATTGCATTGAGCCTTTTGGTCACTTAGAAGAGTACAGTAGGCCTTGAGATAGCTATTATTTACTCATAGGAAAATAGAGCGACCTTGAAGCCTCCTGTAACATCGAATGAGAAAAAAGCTTAAAAAGATGTCAGACTTAAGAGGCGCCACTGGACCACATTGCTCGTGGAACTGACGGCTGATAGTTCCTTGAGTAGAGGCCACGTTCAGTCAAGTGTAAAAATATGGGTGGACTAATCCATCTCAAAAACATGTCCTATCAACGTTATAAAGATCTAATACATTAGAACTTTATAATTAGGATTAATTCGATACATATTTTTGCACTTGAATGAACCACAAGAAATCTCCTAACCGGGAGCACTGACAATCCGGCTGAAATCATAGGAAACCGCTGGGTGAGGACAAGCCCGGTTCTTGTGGAGATCATTGGTACAGGACAATGTACAACAATGGCCTTCTTTCGATATGACAATGATGGTAATGATGACTGAACTCAGAGGATTTGCGCAAGATGAACGAGAAAATAATTCAGTCCCTTAGGTAACTGGTAAATTAGAAGTAATAATTATATATATAATTTGTCTTGTTAACAGTCCGTGCTGAGTCAGTGCGGATGTGGCAGCAGCCGCAGCTACGTTAGCTCCGCGCCGCGCATCAGCACTGGCAGCTACGGACTGAGCAGCTCTATTGGCTCCGGCAGCAGCAGCGGCGGCTACGGCGGGCAGGGCACTGGGCAGGTCAGCGCGAGTGGCAACATTGACGCCAGCGGCACCACCTGCGTGACCGGCTCGGTGCCGGTGCTCGGCTCCGTGTCGTTCGGCGGCTGCGCGCCCGCCTGTGGCTCCGTCTCCATCTGCGGACAATGCGGATGCGGCTGCAGCTAAACTGAATTTGCTATCTTACATAACTTGGAAACCTTCAAATAATAAACGTATTGATTCTGAGATAAACCTCTTTTATTTAAATACGTAATTTAAAAAACCCAGTCCCGCTGGAGTCTTTTGCGACCTATCTAAATCTTTTGATTGTATCTTTCACAGCACCTTAATTCGTTGTGGTATTCGGAAGGATTTTCATTTATTACTTTAAATCGTAATAAATCACATTTAACACAAAGATATCCGTTCCTGTTTCTAATTTATGTGTATGATTTGCCATTTACTGTAAATCAAAGATAAGGAATTAAGGGTTCCACCGGCTCCGTCTGTATAAACGGACATTTCACTACAAAAATCCATCATGCGTGTAAAATGTTGCTGTTACTTCACAATAATGCTATTATATCATCGCATCACGCACAGGTCACCCGACTCACATTTGACTTAACACGGATTTTACAATCCCGCCTACACAAAATGGTACGGCAATCACACAAAATCTTTCAATTACTGTTCGACGCCTATGTACGATGACGTTGCTAATCTGTGTTATTACTTACTAGAAGGTACTTCGTCAACGAAAATGAAAAAAATCATAACCATCTCATTTTCTTCAGCGTAGTGATAGATGACGCCATAACTCCATATACACAAAAAGCTATTCAAAGGAGTCGAAGACTTAAACGCCGTGACTCGCGTGACGCGTTTGCTTATTTCTCCAAGCGTTTCAATATTTCTGACCTGGGTGGTCGCATTATTGCAGGGATCTTGTGAAATGCACATTTTTTTAGCTATTTAGTAGACGGCGGTGATTTCCGCCAATTAACGAAGAAAGCTGTGCTGCAGCCAACAGGGAATATCGCCTTCAGCTTGCCGGTCGTGAAGATGGGCGTCATCCTCTGCCGCAGTAGCTTTTTGTTATTTAAGTTTTCACTCTATTATGTTCATTTATGTTGCCGGCCGAAGACATATAGAGGCGGGCAACCCTATATTTCCCGCGGAGGTATGTATAGAGCTTTTTTCAAACATGCAATGAAATGAACAACAAAAAAAAACAAAGTTTAATTTTTTAATACGCATAGTGGCAGAATGTCATGATGCCTGTGCCACAAATTTATGTGGAATGGAAATTAAAAAAGAGGACTTTGCCGGCCTAGGCCTGCACGATTTGTATAAATCCATTCCATTAACGACCTCTTGTCCTAGCCGCACCTGAAACGTCATACTTCGCAACCTATTATAAGGAAAATAACATCAATATTTCATTGCATGTTTGAGAAAATGATATTTTATAAAAACGTAGGTATGCCAAGTTAAATTATGTTTATTCGCGGGTAATGTGTTAGTGAATACTCATGCGACCGATTCATATTCATATTCTTTATCGGTAACTGTACCTACATTTAAATTGAAATTCAATGACACTGTTTATTTTATATCGTATCATTATTATTTTTGGGGATAACACCGCCTCTTGTTTACCTCTCCTTGAACGTATTATTTTCTGTATTCTATTTTGTGTGGTGTGCAATAAAGATTTTTTGTAATGTATTGAATTGTATTATAATAATATTATCATACATTTGTTTTGTTTTATGGTGTTTGGGTCAACGAAGCATCTGTTAAAATTCATTTGTTTACACTGTAGCATGCAAGATCGGCCAGCAGTGATTTAAGTTTCCTAGAGAATGCCGTGTCACTTTCAGTTTTTTTTTACGTCTGTGGGCACACAGTAATATATATTAAGGTGCGTCCACACTTGTGTCATTTGCTCGTATCCGATCATCGTCATGTGGCATGACTGCGTATCGCGCTGCTTGGACGCTCACTGTCGGCATTCCGTATCATTTGCCGTAGCGTATCACCGTATCCGATCACCGCGCCGATCATTTTGCATGCTGCATGCTGCAGTTTGGACGCTAGCCGTATCGTTTCACCGCTCCGATCGTTTTGGCATTTCGCCGATCATCATTTTTCGCGTAATCGTTCTTCTGTAGTAGCGTTGTGTTCCGTGTAAAACTCTTGCACCCTGCGATTGCAGATCAAATTGGTTGACACCCGTGCAGAAACTTGAAGATCATTATCACGACAGCTGATAAGCCGTGAGCGCCGAGCACCAGCGTGGACAGCAGCGCCCATACGTCGGTGGCACCGCGTGCGTAGCAACTAAAAATGACAGTACTTTGGAAATTCGCCGTAACACACCTGCGCCAGCGACTCGAGCCAAGCCTCTCGGCCATCTCTTTCAAGCGTAGCTGCAATGGACGGGACAGAAGATCATCGGGCAAAAACCGACTCGAGATGGATCGCGGCGTATCATAACACGGATTTTGAGCGATCGGATCGGCGTAACGTCCAAACGTGTGATCGTGACACGCGATCATGCCACGCGACGATGATCTGATACGGGCAAATGATACAAATGTGGACGCACTTTTATAGGTCCATCAACCAACACCGAACTGTGTACGTACGGGCCTTTGCCAGCCGTCGTTGCGGGGGCACTAGGAGGTGCGGCCTCTGTGATGTCCTAGGATTGATCAGATAAAGTCTGCTGTGTGCATTTGATTGCATTATTGTACCGGAGAACCGTTAACCACGTGAGATAGCGGGACTTTGCTAGGTGGGCGCTTTCCACCGCGGCGGCGGCGATGCGCTGCAGCCGCTCGGTTCTCGCCACGATCAGAGGGAACATCGCCTTCAGCTTACCAGATGTGAAAGCAGGCGTCATCCTCTGCTGCAGCAGCTTCCAGAGATCACCATCCGCAAAGAACAGATTCTTCAGAATCGGCTCTATCACGGTTTTGTGCGTATTCAACGCCCTCGGATAAAAATTATGGAAATCTGACATCAGAATATGTTTCACGAGTTCCGGATCTCTCACAAGAAGAGAAATTGCGTTACCACCATAAATCCTAAGAACTTTTCGTCCGAATATTTCTTGTAGAAGTCTGCTAGAAACTGAGAAAGACTGTGTTTACGGAAGAACACTCGCCATACACTCCCAATGAAGGGCAGAGGTTTTTCATATTTTAGTCCTCTGACTTTCCAGTAGTTATGTATCCTTGTATAAGTATAGAAACACAATTAACACCATGAGCGATGATCAGAAGAATCATTATCTATGCGGAGTCAATTGGCTTTGGTCATATTTTTACAATGTGGTCTAACTTTGCAAAACTCACAAGAAATAGGCTTTATTAATTTTATTTTTAGGCATTCTTAGTTGTGTTTACTAAGATTACGGATATTTCTCAAAATATACGTTTAACCTTTATTCGACATTTATTCAAGTCAAGTTGGTGTCATATTGCGTTAGTGCCCATGACGAAAAGAATCGTCTTGTTTGTCTATGGAATACTGTGTCAGTGTGGCTGTCACTGATGTCACAAAATCGTCCCCTTGCATCATGCTTAAATCAGAGATCTAATTTTATTACCTATGAAGATGTACCGTACCGGTATTTCGGCGGCATTCATCTACTTGAATTTGACAGTGACATCCGAGGACAATAGGACATTGGCAATGTGTATTTATTTTTTCTAAAGAGGCAACGACTGTACTTTTATGACACCAAACCACGGATTCTTGCACTATAAGCTATTTAATTTTAAAATTCTATAAATAATTTATAACGCATTTATATCGCAAATCCTCAAAATTAGTATCTTAAATTCGTCTATTTTACTAAATAAAAATGTTTAAAAAAACATTGTTTTTTTGTGATCAATGCCAATTGGATCACTTTTCACGCGCGATCCCAAGCAAACTCGTTCGGTTAAGCATTATACGTAAATCGCAAACATGACTAGATTAAAAAGAAGTGCCCTGTTTCTACAGGTTACGGTAATAAGCCCCGAAAATGTATACATGTGTTATAGTAAACTCATTTACGTTTTAACAGATCACAATTTGTTACTTGTGTTTTAATAAAATATTTGTATTTCATATTCATATACGTATCTGTTAGTGTTTTATCAGTGTAATACGGTGGGATACAATGTACTGCGGTCTTTATTGTCTTTATCAAATATACGAGAATTGTTATTAAAAAGAACAATCAATTCCAACGTAAACATGTATGTACCTACTAGTAATGAATGATGTAACTTAAATAGATAAAAATGGCAATGTATTGATAAGAGTATAATGATGTATATAAAGCTTTGAGTTATATATATCACGGCAGGTATTCGGTGTCCGATCAGAAGTGAGGTCGAGTTTGTTTAAAACGCAGTTGAAAAGACTGTAGGCCGGGAAAATACACAAAGCAGCTTAAAGAAAAGAAACAACGCTTAAAGAAAAATACAGAACAATGCAGAAAAAGAAAACTTGTATATCAGGAAGAAACGCAATCAGAAAGCAAGTTACATGGCCGGATGAAATTTATGGGCAATTAAAATTAGCACCGGATATGCTACCTGAAGAATTTGAAACAAAAAAAGAGGAATTTCTTGCGGAAATATTGCAGAGTAACAGTGAAAAACTTGAACGGGATACGGAAGGCCAGAGTGATAAATAGTTATGGAAATAAAACAATTTCACGGATTATATCGCGTATATTATCTCATTTTAGTTCCCGACGTTTCGGAAGCTTTCCAGCTTTCCATGGTCACGGGAGGACTGAGAAAAGATGTATTTTCCTCTGTCAAAGTTACAATTGGTGCAAACTACCCATTTTTTTTTTTAAAACACAAATAAAGGTGTACGTACATGCCAGATGGGCCTAATTATTTTATTCTAATAATTTACCAAGCAGCATTTCACAAATGAGGCGTACTGAGGAGAAAAGAAACGCTGCAAAGAAAAACTCCCAGGCTACCTCATTACTAATTATAATATTTAAAAAACAGAGACTATTAAACTACTTTTGAACAGATAAGATATTTTACACCGTTCGGAAATTAAGGTTTTGCAGTCCTGTGTCTCGCTTGTTCCTTGATGAGATGTATTACAGGATCCCAAGCTGATGGTAGTGACAATCCATCTTCTCTATTGAAATTATTATTGCTTTTTCCTAAAGATCCTCGGCTTGACAGGTGCCAATGAAAGCGCTCTCTCCTCGAAGTCTTCCATGAAAATATCGGCGACGTCAGGAGACACCGGAGACCCCATTGCCACACCGTCAACTTGCCCCTAGAATTCACCATTCCATAGCATATAGACTCAGCATATTCTATTGCCATCGTTGTAATAGGTCTGCAGTCTGTGAACATGTCATTGACTAACCAAACCACTCAATTAAGTTTGATAAACCTTCTATCCTTGCCAAAGAAAAAAGATATTTTCCCAGCATGCAACGCGAGGCTATTGAGATTAAAAAGCATCCTAATTTCAATAGAGAAGATGGATTGTCACTACCACCAGCTTGGGATCGGCCTATAGTTGTTCCTGTCGGAGACATTCGCCGTCTTGTTTTTCACAATGGGCACCACTATGGTCTTCAAGAGCTCCGAAGGAAGATAACCGTGCCCTATACATAGATTGAACAACATGGCGATGGGCATTTATATACATGTCAACATAGGTAAGCACGATACCTACCTATGTAATGGTACTGATATTAATCTATAAAAACTTCGTTCGTTCGTTCATGACAAACAAGTACCGGAGATATATTCTGAATTCTGAAGGACGGTACCGTCGACATTTTGTCCACAGGCATGCCTGTGCCCTCAGGCACATCATCTCTGGTTGTTCATATCTTGCTAACGGCGAGTACTTGCACAGACATAACCAAGTAACCAGGATTATTCACGAGCAACTTGCTGTTAAATACGGTCTTGTTGCTTTATTAAAATTCTAGAGTCTGTTTGGCACGACAGATAAATCAGTTATCAATTCCGAGTCGACACTTATAATATTCTTATCAAACGATAGTTTTATGCTAAGAGGCGGGTGGTAGGTATCCGCAGGGACTAACAAATCATTACAACACTGCACTTCAATGTCGTCAGAGCTTGCATTGGTCAGGACAAGGTCTAGGATTCCACCGTTTTCGTACGTGTCTACGGATCCTATATATTATAGTAGCAACGAGTCCGTGAGCGCTGCGTTCGTCGCTGATGCACATTTTGTAAATGCTATAGCTGATCTCTCTGTGTGCCAGGTTTTATCTGAATCCGTTCGATGACTAACATATTATTAAATAATAAATATCGAATAATCTTTAGAAACCTAAATACTGTCTGTAATAAAGCGATTAAACAATATAAGTAACGATCTATCAATTAACAATGCAAATGTACGGCTAATGATATGATGAAAAGAGATAATGATTACAATACAATCATAATAAAATGGTTACGCACTTCGTCTGCAATTTCATCGCAGCATCGCTTCTAAAGTAACTTCGACTCGCGAGATATCAATTAATAATTTTATCTTTTTACTGGCATATAATCAACGATAAAAGCTGGATTTTAAGCCAATAAATTATCTTATATCTGTCGCTAAGTAAGACAGTGAAAATCAATCTGGGACAATCTTACACAGCTCGTCATCCTCAAAGTCTAACTAAACCAAGCTTGTACTATGGCTACTAGAGGACGATAACACAAGTAATTTCCCTTACCGGTATTCGAACAGGGGACCATCACGTTCGTATATCGTTGTGCAACTGGCTTAACTATACTTGTTTTGAATAGCTCGAAGCAATATGTAAATAACAGTCATTATTTCCTTTTAAAGAGCTTCGTATTTTTAGAATGTTACCAATCATATTTGTATTATTGTTTTATGTGTTATTTAATAAGTTGAATACCTTAATTGCATATTACCCTACTCCCAGTGATATGTAAGAGAGTGGGGACATGAATGTTAAAGAAAAATAAAGTTATCATTTCGACTGCTAATCTAACTCAGCGGGACATAGCGCTAATAGCGACCTTATAGGCACTTGAAACAAATATCGCGCCCGGACCGCCATTATCAATTCGCATTTACACACCGAGGCAGCAACATATACCAGAGTTCCAACAAGCTGAGTTGGCTTAGTCGCCTTTAATTTATACACTGAAATATGTGTTTTTATTGAACTCCTGATAGTAACCAACGAAATTCAATATACAGTCCACAAGTCGATTCCGTTAATACTCGTCAGTTACGTGCATTAGCTACTTCCAGTTACATGCTATACTGTTCAGAAATTATATGTAAAAACGTAATGCAGCCTAGTTAAACTATGTTTATTAGCTGAGTAAATTGGAGGTGATACATGCGACCGATTCAGATTCTTTATTTGTAACTGTACATTTCAATGAAAAGTCAAATACATTGTATGAAATTAAGTGGAAATAAACTATTATTTTATAAATAATCTGGTTTATTAACGTAACGAAAGTACACTTGCATTTGGATATCACGTTTCGGGTCTACGGCTGACGCCGGGTAAACCTCAACACAGCCCCATGGTTTTTCGTGTTGTAGGTATGTTTTCACTGCGAATTGCCAAGTCGAATAGTTTTACACTTGCATTTGGATATCACTGAGTATGTATACCTGGAAAGGCACGTCGATCCTTTCCGCAAAAAGAGGATTGCTTAGATTTGTACTGTATTTCATCTAAAGAAACTAAGCTCATATTCTTAAGCGTTTTGAAGTTATTGTCGGTTAACTTTTAATGCAAAATACTGCAAATGCCAACCCTCATTAGGTTTAGTAACATTTAACAATAACACAAGGTTCAGTGACCTTTATCAAAACAACATTTCTACCCATAATATGTCCCAGTCAAAATTACAATAGTGTGTATACACTTACATGTAGGTAAATAGTACGTAGTAATAGTAGGGTTGTCACTAAGAAGAACATTAATTTATTTTAATATTTTTACAAATAGTTCGTAACGAAAATCTAAACATTACGAATCGATTCTCCATCACTTAAACTAACCCCCCTTTGCGAGAAGGATCGTCGTGCCTTTCCACCCTCTATATATCTTCTCATACTAAAAGTTAGAAACGTCAAGTTAAGATTTGACATTTACTTAAAGGCGCGAAATTTAAATGCAACACATTGTTTATTATTTTATTTTGGGACTTTGTTAGGTGGGTAACAACCTCCTCCATTCACAAGACAACCACAACCACAGGAAGGAAAGAAAGGAGAAATGTTTGATTATACGACTTTTATTGTAGATAAGTTCAGATCAGAAGCCCTATTGAGATTTCTTGCGGGGTATTAACGAGAGCGGTAGACCGCCTTGGATGTTCTGCACCACGAAGGAGGTGGGGTCCACGCGGGGCGTTCTGAGGGTGCCGGCAGAGGGCACCACCGAGCAGCACCGCAGCAGCGCCGCCAGCCCCGCCAACGACTGCATCAGCCCAAGACGCTCCCCTAGAACATTGTCATCAAATACCATAATCATTTTTAGGGTTCCGTACCAAAAATAAAAAAAAGAAAGACAGAAAGAAAATACATTTATTCGAGGGCATATTTATACGGCAATGCAAAAATAAATTACTAAACTAGGTATGCCCCGAAATGGTCCCACCTCAGCATGATGCTGGCTCTAAAGCCAGCGCTGGTCTTCCGGTGATAGGTAAAAGGAACCCTTATGGTCCGACTCTGTCTGTCTGTCCGTCCGACTATTAAAGCGCCATATCTCAAAAACTACTTATTATATCTATTTGAGATTTGGAATATTTATAAACATGTATTGCAAAGGAAATATTTAAAAAATATATTTTTATTTTCTAAAAACAGACAGAGAGAGTCGCACTATAAGGGTTCCGTTTTTACCATTTTTGGTACGGAACCCTAAAAACGACGAATTTGATAATTAAAAATCTAGCTACTAATTCAAATAGTATATCATAGGAAAGGGCTTGATCTGCACGTTTTTAAACAATTTTCTCTTACGTTTGTATGGAGAACCGACTTTAAGGGCGACTCTTAAGAGGTTATACTAGCAAAAGGCCTTTTGGAAATTAGATTCTTTTAAAAACTATTGCTATCCCATGCTCAAATCCCCCGTATTACAGTGAAAAAGGGACATCTGCAGCTCGGAACGATCTGACCAACAAAAAAATGGCGAGATCAGGGTCTCATAGTACCCTATTTCCACTTCCAAAACTGGATTAATTTTAGTTTTTCTTTCACATATATTATAATTATAACGAGAGCTTCGACTATGCTTCTATGTTTTCTGTTTTTCTTTTATATTCGTTAAATTTGTTTACTGAACGTGTGCTTATGGCGCCGGATGCTGGCATTTTTTGCAGTTTTAGATAGCCTCTAATTCTTAAGGGGCATGGCACAGGTAAATATAGATTATATTTATATAAAAAATTGCTCTAAGACAATTATCCAGGGAGGAAACGGGGGATTACGTTTGTATGGAGGAACGGCCACTAGTATATCCTCTCAACAACGTAACGTAAGGATGAAGTTGTTCCGCACGCCTTGATATCCGATGGTGGACTGGGGATGGCGGGATACAATCATGCTATCCTATGGCAATTATTACGTTTCTTTGTCGACACCTACCTCTTTAAAGGTTATCGGAGTGAACACGGATTTTGTAATCACGCCTACTCATATCGTATGGCAATCGCACATACAGTTTCATTTACTGTTCACTTAGGTATGTCGTGGAGTTGTCTTGTGGTATGGTATTTTTAAGATCAAAGGTGTTTAATCAAAATTCCACCGCAATGAGCAAGAATACCGAGTATCAGCTCACGCCAAATAAATAAATAAATAAATAACACACGGACAATCTTACACAAATCGACCTAGTCCCAAACTAAGCAAAGCTTATACTATGGGTACCAGGCGACGATATACGTAATATACAGATAAATGATAATACTTAAATACTCGTCCTCATCACACAAACACTTGCCCTGGCCGGGATTCGAACCCAGGACCGCCAGCTTCGTAGGCCGTTGTACAACCCACTGAGCCAAACGTGTCGTCAAAGGCTAAGAACCGATAGTGTTTTGGCTTACCTATACATGCCCGGGGACCTTCTCCAAAAGGCAGATAAACGTGGTTGGGAATTTTGGAAGCCCCGTCGGTGAACCGCTCGGGGCGGAACTGCGCCGGCGCCTCGAAGTACTCCTCGTCGTTGTGCAACCCCTGCGCAGAGACCAGTACGTACACTCCACCGTCGATGCTCACGTTGGTGCCGGGGAACGTGTACGGCCGCACGCACTGACGGACGAGGAAGCCCAGGGACGGGAACAGTCTCATGCCCTCCCTGAAATTAAAACGTTTTTGATTTGGTTAGTAAGTGTTAACTTCAAAGATTGATTAAGCTACTAGAAGGTGGGTCTGAACCCTTGAACGCGGGGAAGGAAAAAGTCATATAACCCCGTTTTTTTGCTCAACATTATCCTATTATTCTTGCTCTAACAACGACACTGTTGTATGTGTCCCGTCTACATTATTCTACGAAGGCTGAGGAGATTGTAGAGTATAAATAAATAAATAATAAATAAATAAATATTACGGGACAATTTTAAAACAAATGAAACTAGTCCTATAGTAAACTCAATAAGGCTTTATGAGTACTTGTCGACGATATATTTAATAGATACCTATATTTACTTATATACATAACAAACATCCAAGACTCAGGAACAAATATTTATGCACATCACACAAATATTTGTCCTTGCCGGGATTTGAACCCAGGACCTTCAGCTTCGCAGGCAACGTTACTCCCGCTGAGCCAAAGCGGTCGTTGTATGAACGTGTGAAGGCAGGAGTCATCCTGAGGGTCGTGAAGTTGGAGTCTTGCTACAACGTGAATTTGAGATCCTTCGTGGTGAGAGTTCCAACAGACGAACTCGCGGCCTATACAAAGGAAGAATTATGACCGAAAGGGGTCATATTCCGGCGTTTCCGCGATCGGCTACCTAAAACCTCGAACTCGAATACATCTCTGTTAGAAATGTGACCTAGAATCTTAGTTTTTTGTACCATGTTGCCTGAATTAAACGATTTCATTCATTCATTCATTAACGAATAGAAAGGTACCCCTTAATCGTCTTCAGATATTTAACTATCCTTGTACCAAAATTGGCTAAGATTTATTCAGCCGTTTTGACGTGATGAGTCTGCAAATATGTTCAAACCGAGAGATGGCGCTGCTATCAATAATCATAATATTTAACTCGTTCGTTGATTTCGCTAATAAGATTTTTCTTAGATCCATGACCCCTGTAAGGAATTTTATAATACTATAGAAAACATCCCACGGATACTCGCGGGCACTATCAAATGTAATGAATCAACTAGTGCTTCGGAAAATTATGATTTCTGAAGAGATAAAAGAAACTCCGATCTTAATGTATATTTTGGATGAGACACAAAAGTAAATCGTCCATTTTTTATTTATGGAGAATTCGACGAGTTCGATAAAAAGTTGCATACTAAAGCTAAAACAAAAGTGGATCGAACACTGAATGCTGCGAAAAATAATTGTCAGATAACGCTGTGATTGTGTTAACATTGTGGCAGACTAGTTTGAAACCGGCATTCATGGAATACAAATAAAGAAGTATATGTCAAAGATTGGATGTCTAAAATGACAGGATGACGATGATTACAAGATAAACTCACTTAAAGCACATTTCCAAGTACTTCATCTCTTTCACGGCCTCGTAACAGAGTATCCCGCCGTGCCGGCCAAGCACCTGGTCAATCTCCTGCTGGCACTTCATCTGCGCCTCGGGGTGGAAGGCGAGCTGGTGCAGCGTGTAGCTGGTCGCCGACGAGGACGTCTCGAACCCTGCCGCGAAGAACACGAACACCTGCGCCGCCATCAGCAGCTCGTCTAGTTCCAGCTCCACTGTCTGCGGAGTCCCATCAGAATTTCTCTTCTCTAAAGATTCTCCTACTATTACGCCCTTCGCTTTCAACTCAAAGAGCAAGTCTATGAAATCGTTTCTGCCTGAAGGCTTGTAATTCCTTTCCTTTATAATGCCTTTCACTAAAGCAATTATATCTCTTTCCACATCAGGCGCCATAATGTGCAAATGTTTGAATGTTTCTGGAAAGGTCCACTTCAACAGCGATATAATGGCTTCTCTTAGAGATACTGTGAATATGCGCTTTCCCAGGTTACGGAAATTGGATGTGTCGTCGTTGATGGAGTCGGTGTCGATCCCGAAGCCGCAGGCGCCGATGAAGTCGGTGGTGTAGCGCGCCATCAGGTCTCGCACGTCCACCTCCGCGCCGCTCTCCGCGGCGGCGGCGGCTATACGCTGCAGCCGCTCGGTTCTCTCCACGATCAGAGGGAACATCGCCTTCAGCTTGCCAGATGTGAAGGCAGGCGTCATCCTCTGCCGCAGCAGCTTCCACAAATCACCATCCGCGAAGAACAGGTTCTTCAGCATCGGCTCTATCACTGTCTTGTGCGTATTCAACGCCCTCGGATAAAAATTATGGAAGTCTGACACCAGAATATGTCTCACGAGTTCCGGATCTCTCACAAGAAGAGAAATTGCGTTACCACCATAATATCCTACGAACTTTTCGTCCGGGTACTTTTTGTACAAGTCTGCTAGGTACTGAGAAAGACTGCGTTTACGGAAGAACACTCGCCATATACTCCCAATGAATGGCAGAGGTTTTTCATATTGTACTCCTCTTTCTTTCCAGTAGTTATGTTTCCGTGTGCCCAATAAGTAGAGAAGCACAATTAACACAATAAACGCAATCAAAAGAATCATTATGTATGCGGAGTCAATTGGGTCACTTTTGGTTGAATTTAAAGTTGTATATATTTTTAAGAACTCACAGCCACAAATCACCTTGCTCGCGCGCGATCCCAAGCAAACTGGTTGGCGTTCACTTAGATATTATTCATATATGGCAAACATGACTAGATTAAAAAGAAGTGCCCTGTTTCTACAGGTTTCCGTAATAAGCCCCGAAAATTTGTAAATGGGTTATAGTAAACATGTTTACGTCAGATTGCAATTTGTTACTGTTGGAAGATTTTGTGCTATTCTGTGTTTTATTAGATATCGGTATGACATATACGTTATATTAGTGTTTATCAGTGTTATACAGACATACTTTTTATTCTCACGCAAAACGCTGCGGCCTTTATTGTATTTATCAACTATACGAGAATTATTATTAAAATTCCAACATGTTTATGTATGTACTCGTAATCAATGATGTAACTTAAGAAGATAAAAATGGCAATGTATTGATAAGAGTATAATTATCAAGATAAAGCTTTGATTTATATATCTCGGCAGTTATTCGGTGTCCGAACACAAGTGAGGTCGAGTCTCGTATAATACGTTGTTGACGAGCGTTAATAACACGAGCCGCCGAGACCGGGCATTATCTGTGAGTGACCTCGGTACAACCCAGTGACATAACGGAATTTATACGTGATGATACTGTTCATAGCGATATTTCTTGTTGTTGTTTGGGTTCTGTATTCGCTCGGCACGCACAGCTATGACTACTGGGAGAAACGAGGCGTGCGGCATGATAAACCGCTGCCATTTATCGGAACCACCGGAAGAATTTTTGCTCAGAAGATGAGCATGACGGATTATTTTACGGAGCTGTACCGAAAATACCCAAAGGAAAAACTCGTCGGATACTACTTCTCCCGCGAAAAGTCTCTAGTTCTAAGAGATCCAGAACTCGTGAAACAAGTTTTAATAACGGATTTCCAGCATTTCTATCCTCGCGGAATTAATTATCATAAGGACGTCTTGGAGCCGTTGCTGAAGAACCTGTTTTTTGCGGATGGTGATCTGTGGAAGCTGCTGCGGCAGAGGATGACGCCTGCCTTTACATCTGGCAAGCTGAAGGCGATGTTCCCTCTGATCGTGGAGAGAACCGAGCGGCTGCAGCGCATAGCCACCGCCGCCGCGGAGAGCGGCGCGGAGGTGGACGTGCGAGACCTGATGGCGCGCTACACCACCGACTTCATCGGCGCCTGCGGCTTCGGGATCGACACGAACTCCATCGACGACGAAAACTCACCATTCCGCAAGCTAGGCAAGCGAATATTCACTCCTTCCATCGGACAAATCTTCAACATAGTCCTAAAATGGATAGCACCGGATCTGTGCAAGTGTCTTAAGACTGTCGCTCCTGACGTAGAACGTGACACTTTAAATTTAGTGAAAAGCATCATGGAGCAAAGGAAATATCAGCCTTCAGGCAGAAACGACTTTATAGACCTTCTGCTCGAGTTGAAACAGAAAGGGAAAATTATTGGTGAATCTGTAGAGCATGTGAATGCTGATGGCACACCGAAGACCGTGGATTTGGAATTGGATGACTTGTTGATGGCTGCGCAGGTGTTCGTGTTCTTCGCGGCGGGGTTCGAGACGTCTTCATCGGCGACCAGCTACACGCTGCACCAGCTTGCCTTCCACCCCGAGGCGCAGAGCAAGTGCCAGCAGGAGATTGACCAAGTGCTCAGCCGGTATGGAGGGAAACTCAGCTATGACGCCGTGAACGAAATGAAATATCTTAAAATGTGTTTTAAGTGAGTATTATAACTTTTTTATATATACTATTCAGGTGGCACACAGGCGTACAGCCTGCCTGATGTTAACCATTCAACCACAGCCTATAAATAAATAAATAATAACGACTGATGCGAAAGTGCGACCATATTATTATCATTTCATTGTATTCATTATCTTTGTTTATCATATCATTAGCCGTAGATTTGCATTGTTAATTGATAGATCGTTACTTTAATCGCTTTAATCCTCCAGACAGTATAAAGGTTTCTACACATTATTAAACATTAGTTATTCAATAACAAGTTAGTAATGGATTCAGATAAAACCTGGCACACAGAGAGATCAGTGATGGCATTCACAAAATGTGCGTCAGCGTCTAATATGACCCGTAGGCACGTTTAAACTATACGTTATCATAGGTCTCGAACTTGGTTTTTTAGGGTTTCGTACCAAAACTGGTAAATAAGGAACCCTTATGGTGCGACTCTGTCTGTCTGTCTGTCTGTCGGTCTGTCTGTCCGACTATTAAAGCGCCATATCTCAGACACTACTTATGATATCTATTTGAAATTTGTAATATTTATAAACATGGTCAGCCCACATGTATTGCAAAAATATATTTTTATTTCAATTAATTAAAAATTAAAAGTCTACCTACTAGGTCAAATAGTATGATATACATACCTAAGGGCTTAATCTGCACATTTTTAAACATTTTTTTTATTGTGATTAGATCTCGATTTATTAAGGAAAATGTGAAAAAACAATTTGTATAAATAATCATAAATATTACACGAAAGTTATAACCATGTCTCTAACTAGCAGTTTTTTCTTTTTAATTTTTAATAAACCAATTTGAACGTCCCGGTTGCATTAAGTTTGCACCTGATTTGTATGAAATGCTACAGATATCAGGTGCAAACTTAACTCAACCGGAACCAGGCAATATAATAATGTTCTGGTAAGTGAAAGTTTGTACGGAACCCTCGGAGCGCGAGTTCAACTCGCACTTAGCCGGTTTTTTCTTAAGACACGTTTGACAACCAGTTCGACGGCCTAGACGGCCCAATATATTTTGACCACCACATCTGTCGAAATTACCTACGACTCGTAGCGTAGTTACTACTTTATTATTTTAAGCCCGTGCTGTCCTACTGCTGGGCAAAGGCCTTTCCACTATTCTTCCACTGATCCCGGTTCAGGGCTTCCTCTGGTCAGTCCTCCATAGAGAGATCTAAGTCGACCCAAGTACTTTATTTCGGGTCATTGTTGCAGACAGAACATTTTCAAGTTACACTCGAAAAATGAACCTACTTTGTTTTTTTTTATTTTTTCCTTGTTTAGTAACTACGTTATACGAGCCTCAAGGCTAAACGTTATTATTACCATAGTATTCCATAAAGTTTTTAGTAGCTTTAATTAACTTTTTATGTATGTACATTCGTCCGGGTCAAATCTTGGAAGTTAAATTTGACCCACTTCCTGATTTCAGATTGAGCTAACATTTGGCATACTCATAAGCTGGTAAGTACCAATGACCATTAAAACAAGACGACTGACCATCTCCATACAAAAATCTGTTCTCCGATATCTACAACGCCATCTATATATAATTTTTTTTGTTTACAATTATTCAACTTTGCAAGCGTGACACAGTATTTCAATGTTACGATTTGTTCATTATTAGCTATATGCGAACTAATTTTTACTATACTATGTGTCTTTATTTAATGAGGATTTTCTAAAACGGAAATATCACCAGTTGGCGCCACCGTGACGTAAGTCACGCATGAAATCGTATCTAATTGACAAGAAGTGTCAAAATCCACCAATCACAGCACAGGATGCTGACACTTCTAGCATGTCAATTAGACCTTATGCCACGGTGGCGCAAACTGGTGATATTTCCATTCTAGAAAACCCTCATTGTAACATCGTTAAACGTTTAGTTTTAAAGCGCCATCAGGTTTTTCCCAGAATATCTCCTTGAGATCGGAACACGATCCAAAGTATGGCAACTGTCAGCCCTATTGTGTAATAGTCCTTGGTATCTACGCAGTATTATGATACCGACGAGCTGTTCTGATGATGGAGCTGGAAGGTCATAAAAACTCTGTAATAAAATAACTCAATCCCACCAAGTTCCCCATCTTTAGAATCGTCTCGATGAACAGCTGTCGGATGTTCAAAGAAAAGCACAGTCTGCCCTAAAAGTTTGCAACAGTAACTTTTTTCTTCTAGTGAAGGCATGCGCCTCTTCCCATCGCTAGGTTTCCTGATAAGAAAGTGCGCGAGGCCCTACACATTCCCTGGGACTGAGGTGACCATAGACGAGAGGATAGCCGTGATAATTCCAGTCCAGGGTTTCCACACTGATGAGAAGTAAGTAAATTTATTATAGTAGATTGTTAACCAAGGGTTGAAAGTGACCCATTTCGCCCGAGATAGAGAGAGAATAGTTCGAGGGTGAAACTGATAATTTCACCCGAATAAACACTACTTTTCAGTTCGACTGTGAGGAAAATAAAAAAATAATCATCATCATCATCATCATCATCATCATCATCATCATCATCATCATCATCACCATCATCATCATCATCATCATCATCATCATCATCATCATCATCACCACCACCATCACCATCACCATCATCATCATCATCATCACCATCACCATCATCATCATCATCACCATCATCACTATTATCATCATCATCATCGTCATCATCATCATCATCATCATCAACGCAATCGCAATCGCGATATGAAAAGCTGTTATTTTAATTCAAATTCAAATTAATTTCAAATATGACGTAACTCAATTATCTTCGACACTGTGGCTAATTGTAACAATAAAATACTTTCCACCCTAGGGATGGAAAACCTCTTTTCCACCCGGCTAAATACTCATGAAAATGTATCTTTCCGAACAGGAGAGATGATTTTTCTCCGCCGCGAACGAAGTTGCGGGCGTCTTCTAGTATATTCATATAATTGTATTAATAAACATTAATAATAACAAGGTACTTCGAGGATCCGGAAGAATTCCGACCAGAAAGATTCCATCAGGACAACAACATCAGTCAAGTGTATCTGCCGTTCGGAGCGGGGCCTAGGGCATGTATTGGTAAGTCAACAAGAACCACATTGTCATCGTCATCATCATCATCATTATCATCTCAAAGATACAAAAAACCGTCCAAGTGCGAGTCGGACTCACGCATCGCGGGTTCCGTACAAAATATAGGCTACAATGGCCGTATCTATGAAAATCCACTGTTAGCAGAGCCCTATTCCTAAGCAAAATGTACTCGGTGTAAGATCATTTTATATTGGAATAGAATAGAATAGAATATATTTATTTGTCAAACAGGTATGTACAGAGTTGGTGTTACATTTGGTTTATATTTGGTTACTGATATAGACAGACAGACATAAAATTATACTGTTTTTAGTATGAGTTGTTATAGCAGCAACAGAAATACATCATCTGTGAAAATTTCAACTGTGACAGCTAGCTATCACGGTCCATGAGATACAGACAGACGGACAGCAAAGTCTTAGTAATAGGGTCCCGTTTTATCCTTTGGGTACGGAACCTTCTAAATGTGCGTTGGACCCATCAATCCCTACTAATAATTCCAAACATTCTTCTTTGCAAGCTTTAGGTCGAGTTGTTTATGATATTATGAAACCAGTTTTAGCCAAAAAGATTATGATCCAATGCCATCATTCCGCAGGTTTGGACACCGGTTCAACCAGTGGCTTTTTAAGATTCAACAACATGTTGTTGCAATCTGCATTTTTTAGTGTGCCAGTGTTTCGTACCCATAGGGTATGCCAGCATCAATATCTGCCGTAAGCGGGTGAAAATATCTGACACGTCCTTAATAAAATAAAAATAAAAAAACAAAACCAGCCAAGAGTATGTCGGACCATGCTCAGTGTAGGGTTCCGCAGCCGTTCATGCAAAAAAAGGTTTGATAAACCTATGCAAATGAAACATAATAATATACTGTTCTCATCTGTGGGCTGGCGCTCCCCAGTACCAGCTTCTCCCTCTTGATCGCATTCAACGGAGAGCGACTCGTATCGTCGGTTGCAAGCGTATTTCAGATCAGCTTGACTCCTTGGCATTGCGTAGAGATGTAGCCTCGCTCTACATTTTCTATCGCTTGTATAACGGGGAGTACTCCGAGGAATTGTTCAGGTTGATCCCAGCTGTATCTTTCCCTCATCGCCCTACACGGCAATATCTCCACCCTCACCACTTAGATAGTTGTCAGTCCACAAGTGTGCGTTTTTCTAGAAATTTCCTGCATCGCACGACTGAACAAATCAAATCAAATCAAAATATTCTTTATTCAAGTAGGCCTAGTTACAAGCACTTTCGAAATGTCAGTTACATGAGAGTGAATGTTTGCTGGGAGAAATACAATATGATCCAACATTTGCTGCAAGGATTAGTGAAACCCAGAAAAACCTAATCAGATCATTTAACTTAAGTGTAATATTATTAATATTTTCTTCTGTTTCCGCGATTATTACTCATTGAAATAAAACAATTTAACGGATTATATCGCGTATATTATCTCATTTTAGTTCCCGACGTTTCGACGTGTCACTACCACCTGCTTGGGATCCTGTAATACATCTCATCAAGGAACAAGCGAGACACAGGACTGCAAAACCTTAATTTCCGAACGGTGTAAAATATCTTATCTGTTTAAAGTAGTTTAATAGTCTCTGTTTTTAAATATTATAATTAGTAATGAGGTAGCCTGGGAGTTTTTCTTTGCAGCGTTTCTTTTCTCCTCAGTACGCCTCATTTGTGAAATGCTGCTTGGTAAATTATTAGAATAAAATAATTAAGCCCTTCTGGCACATGTGTAACTGTCTTTACAGCTTAGGCCCATCTGGCATGTATGTACACCTTTATTTGTGTTTTTTCAAAAAAATGGGTAGTTTGCACAAAATTGTAACTTTGACAGAGGAAAATACATCTTTTCTCAGTCCTCCCGTGACCATGGAAAGCTGGAAAGCTTCCGAAACGTCGGGAACTAAAATGAGATAATATACGCGATATAATCCGTTAAATTGTTTTATTTCAATGTGTAATATTATTGATAAAATCATCATTTAAAAAATTTAAATAATCAATAAGATAAATCCCAAAAGGATTGTCAATAAAAAATAAATAATCTAGAATGTGTCTAGAATAAAATTCTAAATGTCAGAGTATATAAAACAATTAAGATTAAAATAATAATAATACCTTAGGTATTCGTTAAAATAATTATTCATATACCTACATGACGCTATAATTTACATTAATCCCACGCGGCTTCATCATTCATGTAGTCTTGTGTGCCATAATAAGCTTTAGAAAATATTTTTCGTGTCACAATATTTTTGAATTTACCAATAGACAACTCAGTTATGCTGCTAGGAAGTTTATTATAAAATCTCACACAGTTACCCATGAATGATCTCCTTATTTTGTGGAGCCTACTAGCAGGCACTGCGAGCTTATGCTTATTTCTTGTATTAATATTATGTACATCACAGTTCTTCTTAAAGTGGGGAACTGTGGAATAAATTGCCACCTGCAGTATTTCCGGACCGATGCGACCTTCAAACCTTCAAGACAAGAGCGTACTTCCACCTGAAAGGCCGGCAACGCACTTGTGACTCCTCTGGTGATGCAAGTGTCTATGGGCGACGGTGATCGCTTACCATCAGGCGATCCGTCTGCTCGTTTGCCTCCTGTCATAAATAAAAAAAATACATATAATTAATATTTTCTTCTGTTTCCGCGATTATTACTCATTGAAATAAAACAATTTAACGGATTATATCGCGTATATTATCTCATTTGAGTTCCCGACGTTTCGGAAGCTTTTCAGCTTTCCATGGTCATGGGTGGACTGAAGTTGAAAAGCTTCCGAAACGTCGGGAACTCAAATGAGATAATATACGCGATATATTCCGTTAAATTGTTTTATTTCAATATATATATAATTATTATATTATGCTGGTGAAAGTGCGCTCTGTGTAATTAGCACAGATAGACGCTTTCAAAATGCGCTTATTGTGGTATCTGGTTCCACCCACATGTTGTTAATATAACAATGACTCGAACAAAGCGATTTGCTTCCACATTTTTCGTTAGGACGGCTAAGGAGTGGTACTTTCTTTTAGCATATATTTTCCCGGAATATACTTAACTTGGATCTCTTCAAGACGACAGTGAACAGACACTATCTAGCTAAGCATCCTTCATCGTTCGCTTCATCGTCGCTTATCAACATGTGAGATTGAAGTCTTGCCTATTTACAAAAAAAAGACAGTCGTAGAGCTTTTCTGGCCACATGTGCCTCGTCTCTTCGCATTACATGGCATCTTCATCATCGTCATCATTTTAGTCATTATATGGCTTTGGTACTACGCTGCGCTTGCTGGTACGCGGTCTCCACTTGAGAACCTTTCTGCTCCAACGGTCATTGTTTCTTAGAACTACGTGCCCTGCCCATTACCACATGAGTTTAAACGTTGATTACCTTGTTTGCTATGTCGGTGACCTTGGTTTGTCTACAAATCTCACATCATCGTAGAGAGATCCCGAGCATAGCCCTTTCCATAGCGCGCTGAGTGACTCTAAGCTTCCTTAAGAGGCCCATAGTTAGAGACCACGTCTCGGCTCCGTAAGTCATCAACGCGTGCTGTGTGTTACACGCACAGGTTGAAAACTTTCGTCTTCAAACACTGAGGTATCTTGGACGAGAAGACACTTCTCAGTTTCCCAAACGCTGCCCATCCGAGCTGAATCAGTCAATTGATCTCTTACTACTGAGGCTACTTTACTACCACGAAAATACTTATTTCACACCCTATACAAGACTACTTGTGACTCCGCCGGACTATCTCAGCATTTTGATTTTGGTAGCATGCAGCTTCTCTATTGGCCAATACTCCGCTCCGTACAACATAGCCGGCCTTATCACCGTCTTAGACATCCCAAGTAGCACAACTTAGGTTAAATAGCTCGTGTATCATATGTATTCAGATACTTAAGTGAAATATATAGCCATTACTAAGTTCTATCTATATAGGTGGAAAGAACCCTTAAGCAACCAATATAGAACAAAAAGGAGAAAAATTGCAGCCTATTTTTGATTCTAAATTGAATCCATAAGAGATCTCACAATTACCATAAGTGGCAATTAGAACTATGGGTGGAAGTTATGCGCAATGAACGGTTCATTCGCTCATTGACCGAATGAATAAATGCGAACGTCAAAGTTCCTTTGAGTGGTGAGGCAACAAGCTGGGTTTTTTTAATGTGATCTGCCATTTTAATTTTGGATAACATCTGTTTGATAAGTGATTAAGACTTCACGTTAAGCATTGAAACAAGCACGAAATTCTTGCGAATGTTTTTCCCGTGAAACTATAGTATGGTTTCTTTGTAAATTTTGCTGCGCCTTTGATTTGATCAGGAATATTTAAAAAGAGAGTGCTAAATCAAATAAGGAATTGATACTGGTAAGAAATAAAACTGGTAAAAACCTGACTTAATGATTGTAGGTTACGTACAATGTTAAAATAACATCGTCACAACTAACAAAAGTCTGCGATTATGCGTAAGTGTGATAAAAAAATTCTAACCTAATTCATTTTCAAGGACTCTATTTTGTAAACATGGCGGTACAAAAAAGATCTTACAGTGTTTATTTTCACTTATTTGTTCTCTATTTGGAATTATTAGGTCTGAAAATCACTTATTTGTATCTTGCGAGTGGCAAAGCAGTGAATGCTATTACTTATACCAACTAATACTAACTATTTGCTCTTTTGTATTCATTTGTGATGAGTTTAATGTCTGGAACTTTATATCAACAGAAACCAATGTACAAAACAAATGAATATTATTCACCGTGCGTACAGAGTGACGCACGACGACACGACGAGACAGTGAGGAAATACTGCCAGCATCTTCGGGAATATTTATAGCTAGCTAGTTTTAATTTAAATAAACACACAGAGTTCGATTGTAAAGTAAAAAATCAATCAATGCGACTTTATTTCTACTAATTCTTCTATTTTTTTTTACAATCTATTAGCGTAACGGCTCCAGTAATGGACGGCTTAAGGATATTTTTTAAATTTAAATCATTTATTTGCGTATAAAACATGGTGGGTAAATAGATAGTAAAGTAGGTAATATCAGTCTCACATGCTTTGTCACAGAGTGACATGCAAAAATTATAGGCTCTCATACAATTTAATATACTTAAGATTAATAGCTGCGACAAATTTCGTGTCTTTGAAGATATTCGTTAACGGAGTAAAAACATTCATTTAGTAACCAGTGCGATAGATTGCGCTTAAGTTCTCCAATTGGAAGGTTTTTAAAATCATTTGGAAGAGCATGAAATATTTTAATAGCCATTGGATAACAGCTATAACGAAACAGTTTGGTAGTGACTTTAGGCATACATAAGTTATTCAGATATCGGGTATTAAACTTGCATACATCGCTATTTTGTTTAAATAATTCCGGATGAAATTTTATAAAAATACATATTTCATAAATATACAGCGATGGTACCGTCAGTAATTCAAGGCTTTTAAATAAAGGCTTACAAGATGTATATTGCGGTACATCAGATATTCCACGAATGCACTGCTTCTGCGCAATAAAAACTCTATTGATATGTACCGAATTGCCCCAAATTAAAATACCATATCTAAGTACAGAGCCCACATAGCCATGGTAAGCCTGAATTGCAGTTTCTTCGTTTGTCACTTTCCTCAAGCGCCAAAGAGCATACGCAAAGCGGTTGATTTTACTGCATACTTTCTCGATGTGTAGTTTCCAGGAGAATTTGTCATCAAGTAATATTCCAAGAAATGTAATCTGTTCGTTTTCTGTCAATGCGTGGCTGTCATGTTCTATTTTTAAATCCCTTTACCATGTCTGTTGTGGAATTGTACATAACTCGTTTTATCAATATTCACACTTAAATTATTATGTTTTAGCCATTGAATTATTTTATTGATTGTATTATTTATGTCATTATTATTTTGTTCATTATCAAAATTATTATTAGACGGTATTATAACTGAAATGTCATCTGCAAATAAAGTACAATTATGATTAGGTGCGTCAGGTAAGTCATTTATATAAATCAGAAATAGGAGGGGACCTAATATACTTCCCTGTGGAACTCCTTCTTTATTCGATCGTGTTTTCGATTTAACTAAGTATAGCTCCACACCATCTAACAGAGCGGAAATTTCAACAGTTTGATTTCTTTCAGTAAGGTAGCTCTTTAACCATTCATGAGCTTTGCCGCTTTGGATTTATTTTGTTTATAATCCGTTCACTTTTCAAGTTTTACGGTTAGTGAATACATTAAAATATCCCTAAATAAACATTCTTTATTACAACGGGGAAAAAATATAACAAAATCATATGTTTTTTGAGAAAATGATTGTAAATTGGAAGTCTGTTTTCCTTGTGAAATCCTGGAATGGACACCGCAATAATGGACACTTTTATGATGAGGGAAGCATTAATTTCGAAAATATAATGTGTCAATGTTGTTACTGCTGAACTTGTCTCCTTTTTCTTAATTTTTTGCTTTTAAATACAATTTTGTAGATTACTGGATCCATGTACTTCACTGGTTCCATGTACATTACTGGTTCCTTCCTCTACGTTAGGACGTTTCGTTCTATGGGTGTAGGTATTATCGTTTGGGAAACCTAATAATAAAAATGTTTTAGTTACCAATACACAAAAATAATATTCATAAATAAATAAATAAATGGAAACTTTCAATATTAAATTAAAAAACTATTTGAAATAAAGCAATTTAACGGATTATATCGCGTATATTATCTCATTTTACTAAAATGAGTAATAATCGCGGAAACAGAAGAAAATATTATGAAAATACTTTGTTTCCATATTTTTGGCCTGGGGTGTAGATTTTTCACCTTCATATGTTTAATTTCAGGTGAGCGGTTGGGAATGATGCAATCTCTGGCCGGGTTAGCGGCATTACTTCATCATTTCTCGGTGGCGCCATCTGCTGGAACCGTGCGGCATCCGCCCAAGGACCCCACGGCCCACATCATACAGAGTCTTAAGGGGGGTGTACCGCTGGCTTTGAATAAGAGGAGTCATGAACCGTGATGTAGATTATTATTTAGTCCATCTATCCGAAAATGCTTTTATCCATCCACTTATCCATCTATAATTTTATCATAGGATGAAGATTATTCTTTACTAGGTTATTTTATTACAACAATACATCCTTCTATCTATCAATCTATCTAGTAGTAGCCACCTACCTATCTACTTATCTTCCCATCCATTATCGACCATTCATATAAATATAAGCCTGCATCCATACATACACCCACCCATCCACATATCCGTTTATACATCCATCTCTCCGTGCATGTACATTGATACATGCACGGATAGATGAAGGTTTAACCTACACCCACCCACCCTCAGTGGCGTGCACAGGATTTTTGACCACCTTTAAGGTAAAGGTAGTTGAAATGTATTGATCACACTGGTAAGCAACCTCTGTTCGTTCAGAGTAGGCAGTGCCTCTGTGCCTATTATGGACCGCATGCCACTGCCCACCCAAATCTATCTATCTATACATTTATCCTTCTACCCATCTATCCAACCATCTACCTCTAAATCTATCTATGCATACATGTTTCCATCCGTCTATCTATACATTTATCCTTCTACCCATCTATCCAACCATCTACCTCTAATTCTATCTATTCACATGCTTTCAAACACCTATCCGTCTTCGTCGTAACACTCACATTCTTTCTCTTCTCTATAATACACTCTTTTATCCTGCGACTCCCCGCTATCTCAAAGAACGTTTTAGTTATCTTCTATCAGCAAGGTCCGCTCAAAACTTTCTTCTAGCTGTTCCATCATCAAAGACAAAGTTTTATGCAAATTCTTTTATATTCCGGGCTACTGTGTTGTGGAACTCTCTTCCACTCGATTTAAGGCAAGCGAAGTCATTGCCTATTTTTAAAACTAAGTTAAAGGATAATTATTTATCACTCCCATAATTTCTATTTTTAATTCTGCTTCTGGTTTTCTAATCACTTTGATGTCAACTGTATCGTAGTTTTCTTTCTTACTTTGTATATAATGAAATAATGAAATAATGATCTTTATTCTGTAAGTAGGCCACAAGGGCACTTTTACTCGTACAAGTCTGACTCTACGGCGTTTCCCAAGAGGAGACCACTGAAGAGAAGAAAGCCGAAACAAACTCAACAGTCAGTCATTTTTTCGAAATAACTCGTATATCTATTACAATATTCGTGCTTAGCCTAACCTAAATATATGTTTTGAGTATAAACTCAATGCGTAGTTCTTCAAGGAAACATATCAAAACTTATAAAAGTAAAAAAAAAAATCTAGAATATAAAAAAGCAAAATAGTGATTTTTATTTAAAACAACTTACATACGTTTGATATGCCACCTTATAAGAACCGTGTCCCGGTAGAAAGTAAATTATTTGGTTTCTGTTTTGGGCCATGCATTTTTGTCTGTTAAATAGTCCTCTACCCTATAATAAGCCTTTGCCATTAGGGACTCTTTTAAGTAGTTTTTGAGAGCTGGAAACGATAATTTCAAAGCATCATCTGGTAGCTTATTATAAAAATGTATACATTGGCCTACGAATGATTTGGCTACTTTACGAACGCGGAACTTTCTAATAGCGATTTTGTTTTTATTTCTAGTATTAAAATTGTGGATATCTGAATTCCTAGTAAAAGACTCTAGGTTCTTAATAACATAAATAATATTCTCATAAATATATTGAGACGCTACGGTTAATATGTTGATGTCTTTAAAAAGTTCTCTTAAGGAGTCACGGGAGTTCAAGTTATATATAGAACGAATCGCTCTTTTTTGTAACACAAATATAGTCTGTATGTCAGCTGCTTTGCCCCAAACCAGAATACCGTATGACATGATACTATGAAAATAACTATGATATACCAAGCGAGCAGTATCAACATTGCTCAATTGTCTAATTTTTCTAATAGCGTAAGCTGCTGAACTTAATTTACCTGCAAGTACTGCTAAATGGGGACTCCATTGCAAGTTCTTGTCCAGTGTTATACCTAAGAATAATGCCCTATCCACCATTTCTAAACATTCACCATTGAGCGATATAGCAGAATCCACTGCTCTAACATTCGGTAAAGCAAATCTAACACATTTCGTTTTCTTAGCATTCAATGCCAGATTATTAATATTAAACCAGTCAAGTACTTTAACTAGTACACTATTAATTTCGGAATAGTCTGTTGCTTTACGGTCAACTTTGAAAATTAATGATGTATCATCAGTAAATAGTACTATATCAGAAAGATTTTCTACTATAGATGGTAAGTCATTTATATAAACTAAAAATAGAAATGGCCCTAAGATAGAGCCCTGTGGCACTCCTAGCTTAACTGCAGCTCCACTGGATTGGATTCCATTTACAACAACTGTTTGTGTTCTATTGCTGAGATATGAAGACATAAGGCTTAAGGCATTTATAGACAGGCCATAATGTTCTAATTTCAAAATGAGTGTTCCATGATCAACGCAATCAAATGCCTTAGAAAGGTCACAAAAAACTCCAATTGCATCACAAGATTTCTCCTAGATGTTGTAAATATATTTAATGAGTACAGATGCTGCATCAGCCGTGGAACGTCCCCTTGTGAAACCGAACTGTTTACTACTAAGTAGTTTATTTCTATTGAAGTGTCCCAGCAGATCCATCAACATTAACTTTTCGAAAACTTTACTTAATACAGGTAGTATAGATATCGGACGGAAATTAGTCAAGTCACTCAAGTCACCTGATTTAAAAAGAGGTATGACTTTACTAAGTTTCATAAGATCTGTAAACACGCCCTCTGATATGCAATTATTATAAATCAAGGCTAGATAGGGTGCAATTGAGTCTATGATATGATGAACAATTTTTACTGAAGTTCCCCATAAATCCTCTGTTTTCTTTAAATTCAGTGACTTAAATGTTTTAATAACGTCTATTGAATTTACTTGACTAAATTCAAAGCTTACATTGCATTTGTTAAAATTAACATTAAGTAACAAATGGGCTTCGGTCGCAGATGATTGAAGATATCTTGTAGTATTAATTGCAATGTTGGAAAAATAATCCTCGAATGCCGAGGCAACATCGTTCTGACCATTTCCTGTCATAATGTTGACTTGACTATTGCGTGTTTTTGTCTTACCAGTTTCTCTATTAATAATATTCCAAACAGTTTTCACTTTATTGTCAGACATTTTGAGTTTAGAACTAATATAATTTGCCTTAGCGGCTATGCACACCTTCTTAAACATTTTTGAATAATTCTTGACATAGTCCAGGAAAGCAGTATTCTTGTTTACCTCTTTCTCTCCATATAATTCATAAAGCCTATTTCTACTTCTATGAATGCCGACAGTAGCCCATTCACTAAACTTCGTTTTTGACCCAGAAATAGTTTTCATTTTAAAATGAGTATTAAAATTATTTATAATTATGCCAAATAAATTTTTGTAAAAACAATTTAGGTCATCATGTGAAATGGATAACATACATAGATCATTATGAACTTCATTTTTGAATAGTTCTAAACGATAACTAGTTATGGGTCTGTATGTTATAGTTTGTGGTATTTCTGGGAAAGTGTTTGGGAAAGATGCTCTCTGACCTCTATGATCTGAACTAAAGGACTTAAATATTGCCTTATCCAAGCATTTACAATCACAAAAAATATTATCTAGACAGGTTTCACTACTAATTCCCACGCGGGTTGGCTCAAAAAACAAATTGACCAAGTTAAAAGATTTAAACAAACTTAACAACTTCACAGTGTTACTATTCGATTCAAGTAAATTAACATTGAAGTCTCCACATACTATAACATGTTTTTTGCCTTTACAAGCTATTTTTAAGACACTTTCCATAGTGCATTCAAATGTATGGAAATTAGCAGAAGGTGGTCTGTAAATACATATAATTAAATAGGTCTCTAATTCTACACAAGCAATCTCTATAATCCGTTCTATTGATAATCTAACAATATCTTCTCGCTCTTTGGATTTCATGGAACTTTTAACAATTATAAGAGAACCCCCATGAATGGCTAATTTTCTAGCAAAGACACTTCAATCAAAAAGTAATTGTTCCTGTTTTAGCCAGTGTTCAGTAATACACATAACTTCAATATTATTATTATCTAAAAATAAACCTATTTCTAATTCCTTGCTGGAAAAACCCTGAATATTCTGGTGAATAATGTTAATATTCAAAGGTGTTTCCGCTGTCTTACAATTTAGTTTAAATGTGGCATGGATCTATTACCACTATGGGCATACTGGGAACTAGCTAATGTGGTATTATATTTATTCGGTTCTATGTTAAATGCTAAAAGATCTGCTATGATCAAAATATATTTATTTGGCAAGATATTTCTTTCTGACATTAGCGTGAAGCGCTTGACAAATTTATTTAAGTCGAAGAAATGTGTCTTTTTATTGAAACATATGGCATTGTACATCATTGAATTTAGGTGTGCTATTCTATTGTTATAGTATTATGGCATATTCTGTGAATATGGTAGTGCACACAGTATGATTTTACCTATGCCAGATTTTTCAATATCATTTATTGTTGACATCAATTTGTCTACACAAGACTTATTTACATTATATATATATATATCTATAGTAGTATGTATTAGTATATGTATATGTATAATATGTATGTTTGTTTTTATTTATTTTTGTATTATATGTAATCTTATCTCACCATCTACTCATTTCTAGCTATTTTATGTCATTTCCGCTACCCAAAGGTTGTCTGAAAGAGATCGCTCTTTAGCGATAAGACCGCCTATTGTTTATGTATTTTATATTAAGGCTCTATTGTACTGTTTCTGTTGTTGGTGTGCGATAAAGAATTGTTGTTGTTGTTGTTATCTATACATTTATCCATCTACCCATCTATCCAACCATCTACCTTTCAATCTATCTATTCATACATGCTTCCATCCATATCAATCTTGTTGCTGCATCTCTTCTCGGTGGCGCCATCTGTTGGGACCTTGCAGCAGCTACCCAAGGACTCAATAGGCTACGTCGTAGCTGAGACTAAGAGGAAAATATGTTAATATACTGTGATAAAATTCTTCTGTACTTGTACCACTGCGTATTCTATTTATAACCCGTTATGTTATTATGTTCAATAAAGTGTTTACATACATATTTATATCTATTCATTTTATACACAAGTAAGTATAGCTCCTTCATTCTCTATTTATATCCCTTGTTATTATTTAAATATTATGTACGTTCCATGTTAGAATGTACGTTTTTAGGATTCCATACTCAAAGATTAAAACAGGACCCTAATACTAAGACTCCGCTGTCCGTCCGTCTGTCTGTCTGTCCAACTGTCACCAGGCTGTATCTCATGAACCGTGATAGCTAGACAGTTGAAATTTTCACAGATGATGTATTTCTGTTGCCGCTATAACAACAAATACTAAAAATAGTGTAATTTTATATCTGTCTGTTTATGTCAGTAACCAATATAAAATTATCGACCACCGCGTACATTTTGCTTAGGAGTAGGGCTCTGCTCACACTGGATTTTCATAGATACGGCCGTTTAAAGCGTATATTTTTTATTTATTTAACTTCCTATTTGATTAATTACCTATACCTAGTTTTCTTTGTTTATTTCAAAGTAATTGGAGGATTGTTTTTAGAACCTAACTTTGAACTAGGTAAGAGTACTTAGGCCTCCTTGCCAGTTATCGGAATCAGTGCGGGAGCGCAAAACCTCAAACGGGAATTCCACCCGCGGCTAATTAGAGTTACGTTGGGACGCCATACGCAAGGCACAAGAACTGCGAAGGTAATTATATCCATCCATTCATTCATCCACCTATCTATACTATATATTATAACCGCATGAACTCATTAAAAATATATAAACACTTTTTTTTCTTATTGTTTCAATGACCTTTATACAGGTGTACATCAGCCCTGTAAAAGCCAAAACCATGTTCAATAAAATGTAATAAATGGAAACAACACAAAACTAAATAGTAAAGCTACCTGCTCGTACTTCTTAAAAAAAAAACTACAAAACATCAGCCAACCTGTAGACCATATGTGCTTTGTCTGACGTTGGATTTGCCAGGGCGTGTATAAAAGCCCCCATATCAAATGGGTTTAGATTGGTTGACATTAGTAGCGACTCTCTCTGGGCATGTAAACACTTTTATAGTAAAATATACAATTAAATATGATATCAATGCAGCTACTCCCTGGGAATATTATATAATATAACAGTTTTTATGATTGATTTATGTATTGAAATATCAAGTGATTGATCTCTTAATCATTCATTCAATTTATTGATTTATCGTCGTTTGTTCTGTTTGAGAGATGACTTCACCAATAATGTTTCTAGCTATGGTCATGGACGAATAAAACAAGCACCATTCCCCGATGTTGACAATTTCTCACATCTTTTTTGTGTTTTTTTTATAGAATCACCTGTTAAAAATAGAAACATTGGCGATATTTATATTTATGAAGTATGCATGTTTGTCCACCAACATAAATATTTATTTAAAAAGGCCTGTGACAGTTTTCCACGTTCTTGCCGACACCCCGATAGATTGTTGCCTGATGACCGTTCTAGATCAGCAAAACACAAGAAGAGCTGCCTGACTATGTGTATTTAAATATATAACAAAATACCTTGTGAATTCCAATGTATGAATATTAAAACATTTAAAAAAGAATTATATAAATGGATTAATAGCAATAGTTATTATAGTATTGATGAATTCTTTGACATGATATCAAAATATTTTAGTATTATTATGGTTATTAAATAATATAAGTAGCATAGTAAGTGATAATAGTGTTAAAATTAATATTGAGATACAAATAAACTGCTAGCCGATTAAGATTATGTTGCGACCTATATTATTTTGCATACCAATTAAATATGGTTAAACATGTAAACCTACCAAAACTTTATTTCGATCTAAGTGAATGTAACCCATGGTAATGTTTATTGCAAATAAATGATTCACAACTTGATTAGAATTAAGGACCAATAAAACTAGAGGACTGACAGTTGCCATACTTTGGATCGTGTTCCAATCGCAAGATATTCTAGCAAAAACTAGATGACACTTTAAAACTAAACATTTAACGATGTTATAATTGAATAAAGAAACATAGTATAGTAACAATTCGTTTGCAAATAGCTAATAATAAATAAATCGTAACATTTAAATACTGTGTCATGCTTGCAAAGTTGAATAATTGTAAAAAATATGTTTTATACATAGATGGCGTTGTACATATCGGGGAACAGCTTTCTGTTTGGAGATGAGCAGTTTTGTTCTAATGGTCCGTGTCCATACTAAAGCTTAGGAACGTGTGAAGGCACACGTTCCTACCTTGTATGGGGAAATTAAGAACTTTGTTCTGCAGCTATAGCTAACTTGAGTTTATCGAAACGGTTCAGTAACAAAAGTTACCATAAATTTCATGAGTTCTTCAGTGGTATTATTCGTTATTAATATTCTCATATCTTATTAATAGACTTTCCCACAAAAATGTGAAGGTTTCATAAACAAGCTACACGCAAGTTTAGTCAAATATTTTTTTGGATTTCTATTATAGAAACTGCCATTTCGCATGAAAATTTCAGTCTTATTAACCGACTTCCAAAAAAAGGAGGAGGTTCTCAATTCGACGGAATGTTTTTTTTTTTTTTTTTTTTATGGATGTTCACCGATTACTCAAAGACTATTTGACCGATTTCAATTTTTTTTTTTTTGTTTTATAGAAGGTACTTTCTAGTTGGTCCCATTTAATTTTGGTGAAGATCTGATGATGGAATCCATGAGGAATTGAAGGAACTCCTCAAATATTGTAGGCATACATATAGCGATTTTGGTATTATAAGAAACATAATAAGCATTTGCATTCAGAAATTGTAAATTGGTGAAGTGAAACTGATGCAGAAGACCACAGAATGCCATCGGAACTCCTCAATGATAAATGATTTACGGGTGGTGACAAAATATCTTGATTAATTTAGCTAAGCAACTTCATAGTCACAAATTTAAATATTCCTGATGAGAATGGTACCATCGAATTGATTTGATGATGGAGCCGGAAGGTAGGCACCAGATCTATGTAATAAAATAATGTATCCTAGCCGTGTTTGGGCTTGTTCGAATCATCACGAGATACACTTTTAAGTAACGATTAACTAAAAAGTGTAAAATAAATAAACTTTTAAACAAAAAAATTAGTCCGACTCCAAAAAAACTAAAACGTAAAAAATAACGCCACAATTCAGTTTCTTCAAATAACTTACAAGTAACCGTTTGTATACTCAATCTATACATTATATACAATTAATGTTATTTTGGAGTCGGTGCCATCGTGTCACAAGTTACTAAAATCGACAATTTTCAATATTTTACACATTCTTTTTATGGCACCGACGCCAAAATAAGATTAATTGTATATACTGTATAGATTGAGTATACAAACGGTTCCTTGTAAGTTATTTGAAGAAACTCAATTATGGCGTTATTTTTTACTTTTTAGTTTTTTTTTGTTTAAAAGTTTTTTAAGTACCTACAGTCAACATCCCAAATACATTAATTCAACATTGCTAGCGTGGTTGGGTTGTAACTATTGTATCATGGTATGATACAGTATTAAAATATTGTAGCTGTTTGCGAGCTAATTGTTAGAGTACCTACTCAGTGACAATAAGATTTGTTGTAACAATGAGGGCTGGCGGGGCGGCGGCGCCGGCTGAGGCCCTTAAGCGCCGCAAATATGCTGATCTAATGCACAATCACATATTTGCGGCGTTTGCAGTGGAGACTTAAGGACCGTGGAGTCGGGATGCCCATTCACTTTTTAAAAGTTTAAAAAAGAAAGTGATTGAATCCACACGTGATCCAAGGGCTGGCTCATTCCTCGGACAAAGAATAGGCATCGCCATTCAACGGGGGAATGCAGCCAGCCTTATGAGCACTGTTCCGCAGTGAACCGATTTATAGGACCTCAGCTAGTTGTATTTTTTTTTTTTTCTTTTTCTATTAGTTTAAGTATGTTATATTACATTTATATTTTGACATTGTCGTTAATAGTTATAGTTAATTACAAAGTTATTATACTTAATAATCTACTCTCAATTGACATAATTTATTCACACAGCAAAAATGAAAGATATCCGAAATATCAAAGGTTGCAAATCTAAAATGACAGGACTAGTAGTTTTAGTTACTAAGTAAAGACTTCGATTAATACTCGTTATATTATAACATGCTGTGTTTACCTGCAATTAGTTAAGCCTCACTTTATGTAACTCTTGTATATATTTTGTATATTCAATAGATGTATTAACTGAGAGTGATTTCAATATAACAATTTAACGGATTATATCGCGTAGATCTCATTTGAGTTCCCGACGTTTCCATGACCACGTGACCATGGAAAGCTGAAAAGCTTCAGAACCGTCGGGAACCCAAATGAGATAATATACGCGATATAATCCGTTAAATTGTTTTATTAAAATGAGTAATAATCGCGGAAACAGAAGAATATATTAATAAGAGTTGTTGTTCTGTTATAAATTTCATTTCAATATAATAACGGTTATCTGGCGTTGTTGGGGCTGCCCCGCTTTTGTAGCGCATTACAAATGTTTGCAGAGGCGCGCAGAGACGGCTTTCATGCTATCCTGCGCAAAAGAGCTGCCTTACTCATGCACAGAATGCGGACCAGCAACAACAACATCCTAAAGACGTTCGTGGCTAAGCTTGATTCCCCAATATATAGTCATCTAAACCGTTTAATAATAAGGGGATAATGTATAATTGATATGGTAATTGTTATATAAATTGATTAATAATGTATTTTTGTGTACCTACTAACAATAGACGTGTAAGGAATTGTAATACTAACAACTTGGATCTTAGTTATCTGATTAAAGAAATTATATTATATTATTATTATAACATCAATAATGTTTGGTTCGAAAGCGCCATCTAGTTTTGATGCTGAATAATACCCAGATATCCCCTTGCAGTAAAAACAAGATGGCGCTTCAAAATTAAACATGTTTCGGATGTTACAATTGAACAAATCAATCATATGGGTAGGGCTAGGTCTGGTAGGGCGTTAGGGTACTAGGGTTGTTCAAGGTGGTAGGAAGCTAGGACATTTAGGATTGGTAAGGTAGGTTAAAGCTCTTCCTATAGTTTAGGTGACATCATTAGTTGGTTTGATATGGTCCTTCGAACCGGATTTGAACTGTGTGACCTATGGATGTATATGTATGCTAAAGAAAAAAAAGAGGGTTATGATTTTTGCCTCCAGAGCTGACGAAGTTGCCACCTCCTATTTAGTTGAATATATTTTCATAAACAACAGCTTGCATATCACACGATAAATAAAAATTTGGTCAATTGATGTGGCCCAAAACTAAGCAACTCTTGCACAATCGCGGAGCAAACATTCAGTCAGTCACTAATATTGAACCGCAACACCATCACATAGAAGCGTCACAGTCTAGAAATCAATACAGTCATCCGACGAAGCCGTCTAGGCAGAGCAATCAACCGGGCTGCAAGGGGTGAGACGCGGGGGGGGGAGCCCGAGCTGCATAGTCCGTATTAGTAAGATAGCTCGGGACATGTCATTGTCGTTTACGCAAACGTCAAAGGCGTCAGCCCACTGTATGTTTTTAGTTTTCCGTATCAAAAATAGTAAAAAAGGAACCCTTATGGTGCGACTTCGTCCGTCTGTCCGACTATTAGATCGCCGTATCTCAAAAACTACTTATGCTATCTATTAAACATTTTGAATATGTATAAACATGGTCAGTTCACATAAAACGAAGAAAAATACCATTCCCCGAAGTTTATCGAACGATTTTTTTTCTGAGCTTACCATGGGACTAGTTTGATTTGTGTAAAATTGTTCTGTAATATTTATTTATTCTTTAAATTTATTTATTTATTATATTACAGGTAAATTAAATACTCGTTCTTTAATAAATATTTTCGTAACCGACAATCGAACCAATGACCTCAAGATTCGTAGGTAGCAACGAGCGTTATTTGGTACATGAATTTTAATTTCTTTAATTCGTATCAGCCACTACCATTGTTATCAATAAGACCGGGGGTGATAAAAAATGACTGAGTACCTAAGTATTTCATATTGGCATGTATTTATAATGATATTTATTGACGACTGGTTTGGCTCAGCGAGAGTAACGTTGCCTGCGAAGCTGAAGGTCCTCGGGTCAAGTCCCGGTAAGGGCAAATATTTGTGTGATGATTCTTGAATGTTTTCTATCTATACTTAATATTATAAATGCGAAAGTATGTCTGCCTGTCTGTTACCTCGTCACGCTTAAACCGCTGAACCGATTTGGATAAAATTTGGTATGGAGATAGTTTGAGTCCCGAGGAAAGACATAGGTTACTTTTTATCCCGAAAGAATTTAAGGCGGACGAAGTCGCAGGCAGAAGCTAGTAAGTAAATACATCCATTAAATATAGAGCCGTCTAGTACCCATAACACAAGTCTTATAGAGCTTTTTTCTTATGGGACTAGTTCGATTTGTGTAAAATTGTCCTGTAAAATATTATTTATTAGTCATATTAATATGTGTCAAACCAAAAATCCCCTGATTGTAAATTTCCTTTTTTTACAAAATATTCGAGAATGCGCACCAACAATACTAGATTGCACACTAAACATGAGCACTATGAAATTTAATTTAATACACTGCTTAAATTATAAATCGAGCAAGACTGTTCTACCGAGTTATCATTTGTTATCTGTATGAACGTAAATCTAATAATTATCTGTTACTAACAAAATAAGTACCTACTTAAAACTATTTAATTACAATCTATCATTACAAAGGATAATTATTACAAAGAGCTGGGGGCAAGTCGACAATTTCCGCTCTGAGGGACGCAAGGTATTTATGGAAACGAACCATGCTTAACAAATGATGGGCAGCAATGTTCGCCCGGAGAGCTACAGAAAAGTAGGGTTGACATAAAGACAAAAGGGGCAATCATGTTTGGTCTCACAGACAGTGCTCTTTGTTCACGCTCAATATCATCCTTAAGATCAGAAGTCACAGCATATTTTATTTTTATGACGTAGGAGGCAAACGAGCAGACGGATCACCTGATGGTAAGCGATCACGGTCGCCCATAGACACTTGCATCACCAGAAGAGTCACAAGTGCGTTGACGGCCTTTCAGGTTGGAGTACGCTCTTTTCTTGAAGGTTTGATGGTCGCATCGGTCCGGATATACTGCAGGCGGCAATTTATTCCACAGTTCAGTCGTGCGGTTTACAATGTTAGTGGCAATTTATTTAATCAGTGCCTAGTGCCTACATTATCATTAGCTAAAATATCCTCAGTCGCGTATGCAGCTTATACGGGACGTTCGTGTTTGCGCGATTACAGTTTAACAATACATAAAAAGTTAGTTATAAACCAACATAATTCAACAATCTATTGTGACCGCATTTACATAGATAATGATTTGGCCGATTGCGTTACTAGTGATATTTGTGCTATTTTATTTATTAGGCACAAGAAAACACAAATACTGGAAAGTCAGAGGAGTAAAATATGATGATCCACTACCTTTCGTTGGTAGTTTCTGGCGAGTGTTCAGCCATAAAGTTAGCTTATCCGAGTATATCGCGGAGTTGTACAAGAAGTATCCTGATGAAAAGTTCGTGGGTTACTTCATTGGTAATGCGGCCTCTGTCCTCGTGAGAGACCCTGAACTTGTAAAGTATGTTCTGGTGTCGGATTTCCATAATTTCTATCCGAGAGCGTTGAATACGCACAAGACTGTGATAGAGCCGATGCTGAAGAACCTGTTCTTCGCGGATGGTGATCTGTGGAAGCTGCTGCGGCAGAGGATGACGCCTGCTTTCACATCTGGCAAGCTGAAGGCGATGTTCCCTTTGATCGTGGAGAGAACCGAGCGTCTGCAGCGCATCGCCACCGCCGCCGCGGAGAGCGACGCGGAGGTGGACGTGCGAGACCTGATGGCGCGCTACACCACCGACTTCATCGGCGCCTGTGGCTTCGGGATCGACACCGACTCCATCAATAATGACACATCCCAGTTCCGAGATCTTGGTAAGCGCATGTTCGCCCCAACGTTAAGAGGGGCTGTCAATTCATTTCTCAAGTGGACCTTTCCAGAAACATTCAAATATCTCCACCTAATGCCACCTGATATCGAGAGAGATACGGTTGCTTTAGTGAAAGGCATTATAAAGGAAAGGAATTACAAGTCTTCAGGCAGGAACGACTTCATAGACTTACTTCTTGAGTTGAAAGCGAAGGGCGTAATAGTAGGAGAATCTTTAGAGAAGAAAAACCCGGATGGGTCGCCACAAATGGTAGAATTGGAACTAGATGAGCTGCTGATGGCAGCGCAGGTGTTCGTGTTCTTCGCGGCAGGGTTCGAGACGTCCTCGTCAGCGACCAGCTACACGCTGCACCAGCTTGCCTTCCACCCCGAGGCGCAGAGGAAGTGCCAGCAGGAGATTGACCAGGTGCTCGGCCGGTACGGCGAGAAACTCTGCTACGAGGCCGTGAAGGAGATGAAATATTTACAAATGTGTTTCAAGTAAGTTTGTCGTTAATTATTTGCAAGCTGCAAAACATTCCCGAAATGTGGAAACATTCTTGAGAATCTTCTCAGAAAATTCTTACAACATGAAATTTATTTCAGAAAACACCCAGTTTTTCAATATATTTAATGTAACTTTATTGGACGTGTTATTAATCTCTGCATCTTTTACGCTATACACGATTTATTTAGCTTGTGAATAAATGTTAAATTCCTGAGCTGTTTAAATTCTTCTTAAATTGCCGAGAACATTTTAATACAATAGTCACAATATCGGTTTTTTGACAGATACCTGAGCAATGAAATTAATGGACAAACATTTTAAGGCGCTTATTGCCTGTACCGATGGTGTAACGGAAGTCGTAGACATGAATATTTACATTACGTTTTTGTAATTCTTTTGCTTTCTTTAACTGTATTTGTTTTTTAATACTTTTTCCATATCAACGTTGTGAACAGAATAATTGTAAATCTACCCAGAGACAAACTAAGCAATGCTTGTAATATGGGTACTTAATAACGATGTGATATGTATGTATTTGTACAAATAAATATATAAAAAAATAAACAAAAAAATATTCATGCTCATAATTTTGCTGCGATTTGGTCCGGACCTTCAACTTCATCGTCCATTGTAAAAGCAAATTAGCTACTTTAACTACGCGTATCACACAGTTATATCGGACGAGTACGGCATGATCGGCGCGCCGACATTAAGCGTCCAAGCAGCGCGATACGCAGTCATATCACGGCACGGTGATCGGATACGAGCAAATGATACAAGTGTGGACGCACCTTTAGGGTGGGCCATAAATTTTTGCAAATAGCAACACCGAATTTTTTGGACACCGTTAAAATGAGCGGCGGGATATTGGCGGGAAACTATAGGTAACTTCGTGCAATTTTATTTGTAATGGAGCGTTTCACGGGAAAACAACGGGCTTTTTGTGTTAAGCAGTTTTATAGAAAGATGATGAGATAGCCGCGATCCGTTGTTGTATGTGTCAGGAAGTTTTCCACGGTTTTCCTATATGATTGCAGGAGTGCCGACGACGAGACAGAGGACATCTTGATAAAGTAATTTTTAAAAAATAAATTGCAATTATCTGTTACTAGGTTAAAAAATAAAATATAGAAAAACATGTATAGTTAATTTTTTATCGATGTTTCATAAGTGCAAAAATTTTTGGCCCACCCTATATAAATTCCTGTTCTCAGAAACATTCTCAGAAGTTTCCGGAAACTTCTTTTAAAGAACATACAGCAAGTTTGAAAATTTCTCGCACATTGCTTTGGCTCTCGATTTGAGTTTGATAGATTTTATAAGATTCTAGTAAGGTTAGAATGGAATAAGTGGCATGGCCAAGATATCATTGCACAATTAAAAGATAACAAAAGGACATGACACCAAAAGAATACTAAAGAGAAACTTCCTTGTTTCAGGGAGGGCATGAGAATGTTCCCGTCCCTGGGCTTCCTTGTCCGGCAGTGCGTGCGGCCGTACACGTTCCCCGGCACCAACGTGAGCATCGACGGTGGCGTGTACGTGATGGTCTCTGCGCAGGGGCTGCACAACGACGAGGAGTACTTCGAGGCACCGGCGCAGTTCCGCCCCGAGCGGTTCGCCGACGGGGCTCCCAGCATCCCCAACCACGTTTACCTGCCTTTCGGAGAGGGTCCCCGGGCATGTATAGGTAATCCAACACTAATTGTGATCACGTCAATCTCAATATCTCTTAAACCCTCGTATGCGGGAGCTGTTTCAGAATTTGACACCTGATGTGGCAAATTTACGTCACAGTACAGGCTTCCAGCAGCGTAGTCGATTTCGAGCGTATCCGTACTTATGCTTACACAGTTCATGATCTCGGACCGATACGCGTCTAACTTCTAAGCATACGAGGAGTTAATGGAAGTTACTGTCAAGCATTGCGATTTTGTCTATTCACTTTGGCTTGAAGGCATCCACTTAATTTGTCTGGGTAAAAGGTTTCCCTCTGAAGGACAGATTGAGTCTGAAGTATGTCAATCATATCTAGTCGAATATATAGTAGTTCTATGATAAGTAATGGTATGGAGATTTGGAATCAGATGTAGAATACTCTCCAAACTTCTAAGCCCCCAACCACAAAACAGTTTGCGGTGGTCTAGGAGACGTAGTTCTGTTACCATTAAATGAAAGCCACTATCACCTTTTTGGTCCAGTTTTCGATTAAATGATTGGTTTACCTGAAGCAGGTTTCTTGTTGTGAAAGACAGTATTTTTTAACGTTAGGGAAATGCGTTTAGGTATGCATTCCGCATAAGTCGGTGTGTAAAATGGTGTTTTTTTTTCACATTTTCCTTAATAAAACCAAATCTAATCACAATAAAAATATTAAAAAAAATAAAGCAAAAATGTGCAGGTCAAGCCCTTTCATATGATACCCTACTTGACCAAGTAGCTCGCTACAAATATTCCAAATTTTAAATAGATAGCGTAAGGACAGACAGGTAGTCAGAGTTGCACCTTTAGTTTAGTACCTTTTTGGGCGCTCTAATAGTCGGATATACTGACAGACCTTTTTGGTACGGAACCTATAAATAAAAATGTTAAGGAATGATGATGGTATATCGTGGCAATGTTCCAGGGGAGCGTCTTGGGCTGATGCAGTCACTGGCGGGGCTGGCGGCGCTGCTGCGGTGCTGCTCGGTGGCACCCTCTGCGGGCACCCTCAGAACGCCCCGCGTGGACCCCGACTCCTTCGTGGTGCAGAACATTCAAAACGGACTACCGCTCTTGTTGATACCTCGAAAAAAAATCGAATGAGGTCGTTGTGAAATAAAAGGCATAGTTTTTCGAAAAAGAAATAATGCCTGGAAGAGCATCATGGAATGGATGCTGTTTAGCGATAAGACTATTTTCTCAAAATGCAATGAAATATTGATGTTATGTTCCTTATAATAGGCTGCGAAGTATGACATTTCAGGTGCCGCTAGGACAAGAGGTCGTCAATGGAATTTCAAACAAATCATGCAGGCCTAGGCCAGCAAAGTCCTCTTTTTTAATTTCCATTCCACTTAAATTTGTGGCATAGGCATCATGACATTCTGCCACTATGCGTATTAAAAAATAAAACTTTGATTATTTTGTGTTTTATTTCATTGCATGTTTGATTAAAGCACTATACATACCTCGACGGGAAATGTGGGGTTGCCCGCCTCAGGTCTATATGTCTTCGGCCGGCAACCCCTTTCGTCCCTTCCTCTGTAGTAATGTACTATTTGTCTGCCGTTGTTTATGTTAAGGGTCAACAGTAGAGTTTTTTTTATTTGTTTGTAATAAAGAATTTTTGTATTGTATAGTATTGTTCATTGTTATCTCGCACTGAATTATGAATGGAAAGGGATATCATATGTCGCACAACATAGTGTCGCTTATTGCTCATCATTCTTTCATCATTTATTGCTATTATCAAACATTTGCTGCAATATGAACCTTCATTCCTCGTTCATTCATAGTTTTTCATCACTCATTCATCATTCGTTAATTTATGATCCATTAATTAATTCGTTATTCGCTCATTCAACATGAATTCATAAATGATTCATAATTAATAATCATTCATTATCCTTATTCCATAAATAAATCTCACGATTGAACAAATAAACTAGAAAATATTTTCTTCTGTTTCCGCGATTATTACTCATTGAAATAAAACAATTTAACGGATTATATCGCGTATATTATCTCATTTTAGTTCCCGACGTTTCGGAAGCTTTCCAGCTTTCCATGGTCACGGTCATACATCTTTTCTCAGTCCACCCGTGACCATGGAAAGCTGGAATGCTTCCGAAACGTCGGGAACTAATTAGAGATAATATACGCGATATAATCCGTTAAATTGTCTTATTTCAATAAATAAATTAGAAGTTTTATATTCTTTTCTCCATATTTATTAGTCACTTGTGGGTATTTATCGACGCAGTGTCACCTGTTTCTGTCGCACTGAACTGAATGGAAAGAGATACACTACAGTCGCGATAGAAGACCTGCATAGGCTGGCTAACGCAGCTCCTAGCTCCTAGCTCATCTCCCAGCCGTACTCAAGCGGTCTGGTGGGGTGCTTGCGCCTCCTCGTCAACCGGGGCGGCCTGATCATCCAGACTTCATGCTTCTGGCTATCTAGGTAGATACCACATTGAATAATTCACTAAACCGAACAATTATTACTCAGCCAACATTCACTGGACTAATCATTTTTTATTCATTCATTAATTCATCATTTATTTATTATTTATTCATCATTTATGCATCATTAATTTATCGTTCGATCATCATTAATTCATCATTTATTCGTCTTTCGTTCCTCGTTGATTCATCGCCATTAATCATCATCATCATTCGTTCATCGTTCAGTCCTAGTTGATACGCATTCATCGTTCATTCGTCATTCACTAATCATTCATTCATCATATATTCATCGTTCGTTCATTTATAATTAGTTCATTAATTCATTAATCACACATCCATCATTCATTCATCATTTATTCATCGTCAATTACCCTTTACTCCATAGATACATCTCAAAATTAAACAAAGAATCTAAAAGTATTTTTATTTTCTATATGATACACTATAGGATACAGCGTCATCTGTCTCTGTCGCACTGTACTGAATGGAAAGAGATACACATCACTCGCGATAGAAGACCTGCAATAAGGCTGGCTAACGCCACTCGTAGCTCATCTCCCAGCCGTACTCCAGAGGCCACCAGGACAGGGTCGCCTTCGTGGTGGTCGAAGTTAGTCCGGTGCAGTGTTTGCGCCTCATCGTCAACCGGGGCGGCTTGATCGTCCAGGTTGCATGCTTTTGGTTGTCTCGGTAGATACCGCATTAAATCATTCACTAAAGCGATCATTCATTATTCAGTCGATCATTCATTATTCAGTCGATTATTCATTCATCGTTCATTCATAATTCGATCATGGTTAAATCATTTTTTATTCATTGTTTCATTCATTAATTCATCGTCCATTTATTATTTATTCATCATTCATGCATCATTCATTTATCGTTCGATCATCATTTATTCATTTTTCGTTCCTCGTTGATTCATCACCATTAATTCATCAGTCGTTCATCGTTCAAAGCTAGTTGATACATTCATTGTTCTTCATCGTTCATTCATCATTCATTCATCATTTATTCATCGTTCGTTAATTTATAATTACTTCATTAATTCATTAATTACTCATCCATAATTTATTAATCGTTCATTACCCTTTACTCCTAATAATTTTGATATATATCTATATATATCTCAAAATTAAACAAATAAACTAAAATGATTTTTATTTTCTCCATATTTATTATCACTTGTTGGTATTTAGCGACGCAGCATCACCTGTCTCTGTCGCACTGTACTGAATGAAAAAAGATATTCATTCGCGAAAGAAGACCTGCAATAAGGCTGGCTAACGCCACTCGTAGCTCATCTCCCAGCCGTACTCCAGAGGCCACCAGGACAGGGTTGGCTTCGTGGTAGCCGAGGTCATTCCGGTGGCATGCTTGTATCTCGTCGACGACCGAGTTGACGGGAGTGTCCAGACTTCATGCTGGTCAAACATTCCAGCAACTGGAAATAAATCACACTTAAGGGCCTGCATCCACATTCTTAAACCACGGCCCAAACGCGAAGCCGGCCAATCACCGTAATTTGTAATAAGGGACGCATTTAATGCTCGCGCGCATCGAAGAAAGTTAATACATTACATGCTTGGGGTTTTTTGTCGTAAGCGCCAGATGTAAAAGTACAATGAAATCGGAGATATTATTATTTTTTGTCAACATTTAAGTTAGTGACGTATAAGATAAAGGGAAGAATGAAATGTTTACATAATTTAGCCGTTTATTAATCTGTCGTTTGTACAAACTAGACAAAAAACGGAAAATGAAGACGCGTTTTCGGATATTTTTTCTATCGAGGATCTTAAGCAAACATGTTATTAAATGGATCTGCTGAATTAGTTATACAGTCAAAAAACACATATCTGAAAACCAGCCTGTATCATATACTAGATTTGACAAAAATCTCACTAAAAAGTGTCTTAAATTTTCGATGCATCCTCTTAAATTAAATCGGGTCAGATTTGCCCGGTAGGCAGGGTTCCAATTGGACTGACTGTGTTCCCCCTTTGTATGGATATGCCAATTCTTTGAGCGAGGAACGTGCCAGCCCTGCAGTTCCCGGTGGCATCTATGGAGCCTTTTAGACAGGGCCCTAACCAATTGGTGGCCATCAGGGCTCTACGGACGGTCTCTACAGCAAACGCCGCAAATCTAAGCCGGTCTGTTAGGCCTATATACTTGCGGTGTTTGCCTGTTCTCAGCGAAATTGCACCTTGGTGAGACTGGAAATACCAAATACGAGTACATATTATAAAAACTACCACGACGAATACAACCGATGGCCGCTGCGGCAGAAAGGTTCTCGAGTAGCAACCGTGTACAGGACGACGCAGCGGAGGAAGGCCCCAAAAATATATACCAACGATCTGCTTAAGACAGCGACAAACCGACGGATGAGGGCGGTCCACGAATGTGAAGATTCCTTGAGCAGGCCTTTTTCAAAGTCAAAGTCAAAATTTTTTTTATTCCAGTAGGCCTAGCTACAAGCACTTTTGAATCGTTATTTACATAAAGATTATAGAGCAATTTATTGATAAAAATTGGATGACAAAAAAAAACATTAGCTCATTACATTACGGACTTATCCGGAAAAAGTAGCCACATTTGGCGTTTATTTTGGACTTATAATAAACACTTCGTGCCAAATATGATACAAAATACATAAGTAGTACCGGCATTGATAGAAAACCAACAGATCTTAATCACATTAAAAGAAAACCCTAATAACATCATCTGAAGCTACTTTATAAATAATGTTTATACTACTAAGGTGGCAAATAAACGTATGTTAACCTGCCTGATGTTAACCAGTCACTGCAGCCTATGAGCGTTTTGATAGGTCCAGACAAGTAAGAAGGACTCAAACGTTTTTACTTGAAGGCCCAGAGCTTTTTGGAACCCTGTACTGCGTCCCCATTAGAGCTTGACTTTAATTTCCGAATAGCATACGAATAACCCCCAACCTCAATAGAGTTTGGGACAGCCACGTAAGGTGTCGATGAATGAAAAATTCAATGAAATTAAGCATTCTAAGAAACATTTGTCGACAAGATGGCAGGATCTTTTACAATAATCACGAATATAATACGGTGGTTTCCTGGTTACAAAAAACATTATTCTAATTAATCCGTCAGTTAGATTATCAAAAAATATTGGACACATATTTTTTCTTTTGTCAATCAATCAAAAAAAACAAAGATAAAGCGCGTCAAAGTTAGGAGGGGGGGTTCAGATTTGAATACCAGCTGACCTATTATTCGAATATCAAAATGAGCCGAATATTCGAAGTATTCGAATTGCAAGGCCTAGTCCCCGCTATCAAACACGTCCAGGTCTTACTTTTAATTTTATACTTCTTCTCGATCTCATGCAGCATGTTGGTGAGGTGGTCCAGCATCCAGAACAGCATCTCCACGTTCTTGAGGAACACGATGTTGTCCGTGGTCTTGGCGTCCCAGCCGTTAAGGTCCGTCGTCACAGTTGAGTTGTAGATGTCAACCATTCGTCTATAACACTCCTGCAAACAATACAATACAATACTCTTTATTGTGCACCAAAAGAAAATAGCATCAGAGACTTAAATCTAAAACAGTATGAGAAATGGTAAACAACAGGTGGTCTTATCGCTAAAAAGCGATCTCTTCCAGACAATCTTAAGGTAGTAGAGATGGCGCAAAGTAAACAACCAATGTGTAAGTAAGTATGCACAAGGAGATGAGATAAATCATAAATTAAAGCCAGAAAGAAAAAAAAGAGAAAGGAACAATTCAGATACATACAAAGATACTAGATACTAATAAATAAATATATAAAATACAAAAAAACATATGCACAAATACATACATATAACCATAAATTTACTGAACTACACGACATCGACATCTTAGTTTAAGGGAGCGATAAATAGTGCTGCTTAAGATGACTCTTAAAAATGGGAATAGATTTAGCACACCTTACGTCCAACGGCAAACTATTCCACATCCGAATCCGTTGAGAAGTGAAAGAAGTGTTATAAATTTTGGAAGAAGAAGCAACAGGTGCAAGGAGATGATTTTGGGAAGATTAATTTTACTTTCTTTTATGTAGATAAAATCCACAGCAAAAATTACAGAATTATTACTAACGGATACATATGTGTTTAACATTGGCCAACTACGGATTTACATTTTATAGGCTTATCACGTACAAACTGACATTACGGTAACAGACGCATTGAGATAGTGTGCTTAACTACATTAACAAAATAAAAAAGTGAAGTTAAGTCATAATAACAAAAGGAACCATTTTCAATTTTCAAAAGATATGAGAACAATATGTGAGATTTTCAATTTTCCACTTATGGATGTGCGTAGATTGGCCTCGGATCGTCTTTAGGAATTGGTGAAGCCCAATATTTAGCAGAGGACTAAAATAGAATGGTAATGATAAATGTGTGATGGTAATGATGTCGGTGATGGTGATGATGGTAATGATAATGATGCGTGTGGTGATGATGATGGTGCAGCCTGTAGAACAGCAGCTCCACGTTCTTCAGGAACACGATGTGGTACGAAGTCTTGACGTCAATATTGATTCGTAGATATCTACCATCCATCTGTAGCACTCCTGCAAACAGCACATGAGATTTAAATGTTTTCACATATTACGTTATTACTACTAAGTATATCGGAAGAGCCCTGAAAAAAAGCAAAATCTTATGGTCCATGTCATTTACGCAACCTCATACGTCAAATTCCATGAAGCCATTTGGCGATAACGATGACAATAATGATCTCGAAGCTGGCACTCATTTGCAAGTTTTTGACGACCGGTTGAGCTCAGTGGGAGTAACGTTGCCTGCGAAGCTGAGGTCCTGTGTTCAAATCCCGGTAAGGGCAAATATTTGTGTGATGAGCATAAATATTTGTTCCTGAGTTTTGGATGTTTTCTATGTATATACGTAATATATCCATTAAATATATCATCGTCTAGTACCCATTACACAAGCCTTATTGAGCTTACCATGGGACTAGTTCGATGTGTGTAAAATTGTCCCGTAATATTTATTTATTTATATCATTCTTCTTGTTGAAGTCCCTGGTGATGTCCCGGAGGCTGTCCGCTACGAAATTGATGATGATAACAATGTCGATATTAAAGTTGATAGTGATGATGATTAGGGTAATGATGATGATGTTGACGATGACGACGTATATTTCCATGGTCTTAAGAACGAGGCTGATCTCGCAGCTGACGCTCATACGCGAGAACTGGTGGATCTCGCCCGTCTTGTTAAAATCCCAGGTAATATCGATGACTCGGACGATGGCGATGACATTATTTCTTTTGTGGATGATAATGGTGATGATGATGACGTTGCCAATTATAATGAAGATGACATGTTGATAATAATGATAATGATCAGAACGATGACGATGATGAGGGTGGTTGCAGTGATCAAGGTGATAAAGATGGTGACTATGATTTATTTATTTATCGAATCACATAATGCAACATGACAGTTAATCAACAAAACGTTACATGGATTCTTAAGCTTACCTTATTTTAGTTAAATCTACTAACTATTTTACAACTACAAGATGTTTATCTCGTTCTCTCTCTAGCACTCTCTTCCATTCTGTTATCAGCCTCGCTATCCCACTCGCATACAAATCACATTCAGATTGTGCTAAGAGTAGGGAGTTGATGAGCGCGGTCGCGCGCAGAACGGGCGAGTGCAGGCGCAGGCACGTGCGCGCGTGCTCCGCTGCCAGCAGGGGCGAGCGCCGCCGTCTGCTCCAGTACTCATCGGGTACGGACAGTTTCAGAAACCTTTCCGAAAGACCGATACTATCTACCTTGTTCTTCAGGATGTTAATTACAAAATTGATTAGCCCTAAATTTCTAGGCAACTCCAATGAGTCGTAGCCTAAATGCCCCTGTAGAAATCGGGTTGGGTACATAAAAGGATAATAACTACATAATTTAATATATAAATTCCGAAGAAACTTCTTCTGGACGATGATGATGACATATACCTCCATGCTCTTAAGCACGAAGCCGATCTCGAAGCTAGCGCTCAGGCGCGAGTACTGGCGGATCTCATCCGTCTTGTTGAAGTCTGCTGTGATGTCTAAGAGGCTGTCGCGGACGAAGTTGACAAGCATGTCCTGAGTGGGCAGAACTTTGCGCGGGACCGAAGGACGGATCGCACCTGCAAATACGAAATTCAAATCTGTACTCTTAGTGCGCTTTGAGAGGAGTAATAAACATTTATTTTGCAAATAAACAATAATACCAGCCCCGATGCAGAAGAGTTCGTATAGTATTAAACAAGTTAAGGAGTTTAACTTCAGAATCAGAATCGGAAGCATAAAAAAAATTATTGCCACAAACGCACAATGAATAGAAGTATACAAAAAATATAAATAAACTTAAGATCTAGTAATTAAAATTAAAACTAATAACAATTGTGAGACAATGGGTCTCAGTCTCAGCATATGCTGGGCATAAAACCACAGCGCTGGTTTTCAGACCGAGCCCTAGAACTTTGCCTCCAGATCCTTCAAAAAGGATATTGCCAAGGCGAAGTCGTTGCACATTGGCAGAATTGACGAGAAACTAGAGCGCCTCCCTTCAGGAACTCTGGTCTCTTGCCAAGGCTGTCCAGGGAAATTTCTGCTCGCCGTCTCTTCCACCTTTAGATACGGGAAATGATTTGTTGGCCCACGACGTAAAGGAGAAAGCCGATTTCTTGGGCAAACTATTTGCGTCTAGCTCGACTTTGGATAATGGGAGACACGAGCCGCCGACCATATCGCGGTACGATAGCTATATGCCGGATGTCCGGTTCCACCTTAGTTCAGTGCGTAAAGCACTTCTTTCCCTCGATGTCGATAAGTTCAGTGGGTTCGATGGAATTCCCCTTATTGTGTCGAAGACATGCGCTCCAGAGTTGGCACCGGTTTTAACGCGTCTTTTTCGGCTCTCTTACTCTTCTGGCGTAATCCCGATCTCATGGAAGTCAGCTTTGGTGCACCCGATCCCTAAAATGGGTAACCGCTCAAACCCATCCAACTACAGGCCAATAGCTATAACCTCCCTGTTCTCGAAGATGATGGAGTCCATTATAAACTACCAGCTCCTGCGGTACCTCGAGGATCACCAATTGCTTAGTGACCGTGTAGAGGTCGCTCAGCTGGTGACCTTCTGGTTTACCTGACACATCGTTGGGCACAGGCGATAGAGACTAAGGGTATGGGCATTGACGATTAGCTTGGACATGGCGAAGGCTTTTGATCGGGTTTGGCACAAAGTACTTCTTTCGAAGCTTCCATCTTATGGGCTTGCCGACAAATTATGCGATTGGGTCAGTAGCTTTCTAGAAGTCAGATGCATAAAAGTCGTAGTTGACGGTGCGTGTTCTGAATCCATATCTGTGAATGCTGCTCAAGGCTGTGTGCTATCGCCCACGCTGTTCCTTCTGCATATCAACGATATGCTGCAAGTTTGTGGCATTCACTGTTATGCGGATGATAGCACGGGTGATGCCTCCTACACTGGCCGCGCCAATATGTTAGATAAGGAGAGCCGTAATAAACTTGTGTTTGAAGTTGAAACTTCCCTAAAATAAGTTTCAGAATAGGGTTTTTTTCTTTCTAAGTACTCGGATCTGTGTATGAATATTGTAAATTAAAAATATTGTGTGATGTTTTCACATTAGAAAATATAAACAAAAAAACACCTTTATAATATCATCAATGAGGGCATGAGGCAATGTTTGAGCGCGGGACAAGAACACTTCTATAAAAGCAGACTTACAAAGAAAGAAGAAATAAACGACTGCGCGCCACATTGTTCTTGATTACATATGCACAATAAAATAACATTAATAATCAATTTCAATAACAAACTGTGAAATTGGTTCATAAAATTTTTCAGCGTTCAATAGGTACATATTTTAATTAAGTATACCTATTCAATAACTCACTATCGAATTATCTTAAGCATTATTTATGGCTTTAACTTAACCAAATGAGCTTAGATTTAAGTAGTTACTTTTATTTTGCTTTGGTTTAGTTATACTTTCTGGTATAGTTTTACTGTAAGACTGATATATTTGTTTAATTGTTTTATAGCATTAGGACGTCGTAAAATTATGCTCCATGTTATTCAAGCAACCTCATACGTCAAATTCCATCAAGCCGTTTGACGATCCTCTTAAGCACGAAGCTCATCTCGAAGCTGGTACCCCAAACATCATAAGAACTTAATAGTGAATGAGAATGGAAATATTCACGACATCTAGCAGTTCCATTAGAAAAAGAAGAAGGAATGTTTGGGATTAGGTTAGGTTTGCCATACGTCCCGGTAGACCGGGACATGTCCCGGTTTGAAGCGTGGTGTCCCGGTATCCCGGCCATAAGGGGATTGCACCGGTTTCAAAATCATAGATTATCGGCAGGGACCAGAACAAGATAAATAGACATGCAGGTATACGATGATCTGATAACAATTGAACTTTTTTTTATTCATATGCATACGAAAAATTTCGACGATCTCACAAGAAAGTATTTTTTATGTTTATTAGTTACACACACCTTTAAGTACATACAAATATAAAGGGTATAATAATATTTCCACTCGCTTTACATTAGGTTCATCTATAATTATCTGAGTGAATATTATGTAAAAAAATCTTGCAAGTTAAATTTGACCCACTTCCTGGTTTCCTTTTATTAAGCTAAAATTTGGCATATTTAAGTAAGTTAGAAGACAATACAATATTATGACACCATCAAGCTGATCTGATTATGGAGCCGGAAGGTAGTCATAGGAACTTTGTAATAGACGAACACAATCCTACCGAGTTTGGGCTCTTTAGAATCGTCTCGGTGAGTAGTTGATGGTTTTTCAATGAAAAGTGCAGTTGGAAATAAAATTTATTACAAAAATGAAAATGTTGATAGAAAGTTAGTCGAAGAGAAGCTCCTTTTTGATCTTGACCTGTAGGTACTACTTTGATTCAATTGTCCCGGCGGAGATCATCAAACTTATGGTATCCCAACATTAACTCAAGTAAGTCGATTAGAGAATTTGGCTCCGTTTTTAACATTCATGTCTCGGGATATAATTACAGTGACAATAAACGACTTCGAAAGAACATACATAAAAATAGCATAAATATTTATTGAAATAAAACAATTTAACGGATTATATCGCGTATATTATCTCATTTTAGTTCCCGACGTTTCGGAAGCTTTCCAGCTTTCCATGGTCACGGGAGGACTGAGAAAAGATGTATTTTCCTCTGTCAAAGTTACAATTTGTGCAAACTACCCATTTTTTGAAAAAACACAAATAAAGGTGTACATACATGCCAGATGGGCCTAAGCTGTAAAGACAGTTACACATGTGCCAGAAGGGCTTAATTATTTTATTCTAATAATTTACCAAGCAGCATTTCACAAATGAGGCGTACTGAGGAGAAAAGAAACGCTGCAAAGAAAAACTCCCAGGCTACCTCATTACTAATTATAATATTTAAAAAACAGAGACTATTAAACTACTTTTAAACAGATAAGATATTTTACACCGTTCGGAAATTAAGGTTTTGCAGTCCTGTGTCTCGCTTGTTCCTTGATGAGATGTATTACAGGATCCCAAGCTGGTGGTAGTGACAATCCATCTTCTCTATTGAAATTAGGATGCTTTTTAATCTCAATAGCCTCGCGTAGCATCCTGGGAAAATATCTTTTTTCTTTGGCAAGGATAGAAGGTTTATCAAACTTTATTGAGTGGTTTGGTTTGTCAATGACATGTTCACAGACTGCAGACCTATTACACCGACGGTGCTTGACATCTGCTATGTGCTCCTTCACCCGGGTTGATACACTGCATTTCGTTTGACCAATGTATGAAAGACCACACTCGCAGTCCAGCTTATAAATGCCTGCACTCTGCAAAGGGGTGCTACTCTTCACGGGTCTAAGGTATTGAGACACCTTCTTCAACGGCTTGAAATATGTTTTTATAGAAGCACGCTTCAAGATGTTTCCGATCTTGTCTGTGACCCCTTTCACATATGGTAATACGGCAGGTTTACGCTCGACTGTTGGTTTCTGTATAAGTGAAAGAGGTTTACAATCCTGTAAATGACGTGAACGGAATTGTGACAGTCAGAGCGCACAAGAGGAACAGCAGTTAAATTTCTATAGTAAATTCATCTTAGTTTCCTAATAGTGCTTCTGCAGGATATTCTACGTTGTGACTTTCGCCTACGCTTTATTTGACGTTTTTGACGTGATAACGTCTTATAAAGCGATGACTCATAGTCACGTTCCGCCTGAGCCGAGCGTGCAAGCGAGAGCGCGGAATAAGCGATAGAAAGGCACAATCTGCCTAAGCGTTCGACTTGTGACGCATCTGAGACAGTGGTAGCAAACAACGACATTATCAAGTAAAATTATCGTCCGTAATCCGACTTTACAGAAAACCATTTTTTGATAAGAAAAGAATGTTAAAAAAAAATTAAAATGTGGATGTAGGTATTGATTTTTTTATTTCAGTGGAAAAGCCCTGGAAAAAAAAATGTTGTCAAGTAAGTTCATTATTTAATCATCAACGTAAAATCATTTGACAGGCGTTACCGACCATTAATCAGTGGTTAACGCTAACAGAGCTTTGTGAACTTTATCCTTAGCGTTCGCAGCTTTTTCTCTTAACTTAGAAATCTTATTTTTTAATTTCTTAAGTTGTTTTTCAACTTTTATTCTAAGCTTGGCTATCTTGTAAGCCATGACTTCTGGGGTCAATTTCAGACGTGTTTTACATATAGGATTCACTACTTTCGGCTTGGATAATCCTTCCTTAGTCATGAAGGTGATCGTGGCGAAGTCTGACCAAAATTCATCGGTCGCGAGTTTAGGTTTTGTCGATATTCTCGCTTCGTAATGTTTTCCGGCACAAGGAAGATTCAGCTGGAGTCGGTAATTAAGAGCGTGGCTCGGTAGCGACGATGTGTTGACGCGTGTACGGTTGCTTCCAGAAAGCCAGTAATCCGCTTTGTGTTCTATTCCGGATTTTGATATATGATTCCAGCTGGCATACGAAATAGACCATTTTAAAACCACGGTAAATGAACTCACATTTTGAATAAACAAGTCTTTCGGGGAGCTCATTTGGAGCACCGAATAGTGGTTGATGTTGAATGTTGTATTTTGACAGCCAGTGACATTGCAGGCTTGAAGGATGAACGGTAGCTTTTCATCACTCGGATCATAACGAGGGGCAGGGTGACGAGCGTACCAGGTGCAGAAATATGTAGTTTTCGATACTGTTGATAATGTATTTTCTGTATCTAATCCTCCCTGTATCTTGCATAGATCTTTTGGCTGTCCGTTTTTGAAAACAAACACGGTAAACGAGGGAGCAACATTTGATGATGACCATGTACAGTTAAGGAGCTTAAAATTTAACGATTTGCAACGGAAATCTGTGATCTCAAGAGAGCTGTCTACTATTACCTTCGCCGCAGCTCCACAGGGGCTTGTTGTTTCAAAACAGCAATATTTCGGGCTCATCCTTTGTGGCTTGCTTTCAAAGTAGCTTATCGTAGTTTCGTTCAGTATTTTCGTTTTTACATACTCGCCGATATCGTCATCAATCTCGCTGGTGATTTCCAGGTTTTTGGAGACAGATCCTGTGCAGAGAATCCGAAGTTCCGTCCCGTGTTCTATGGAAATCGGCTGTTTCGTAGCTTCACTGACAACTATATCATTTACTGTTAGTACCGGCTGCTTCCCAACACAAATACGCACATTTTGTTCATAGGATCTCTGGAAGAAAACACAAATACTAAAAATAAATGACACCTTAATTGCAAGAGTCCACATTTTGTCCCACTTGGAAACTCAGTAACAATGGCAGTAACAGCGGAAAGTCAAACGCTGACACATCTTTATAACTCGTGCCTTTAAAAAATATATACTAAAAAGGGCTATTACTGCACGATTACAGACCTTATACTCTGACTCAGAAGGTATACCGTAAATTAAAAACCTTTGAATTGAAATACGCAATTAAAATTAACTAATTAGTTATTGCATCGACATTATATTATTAGTTACCAATTTTATAATTGGTCAAGAGCGAGTCGGACTGTTTGCTGATTTCTTCGAAACGGTTTTAGTATATTACCTTCCTAACTTAAGGTTCTCTGGAAGAGATCGCTTTTTAGCGATAAGACCGCCTGTTGTTTACCATTTCTCATACTGTTTTAGATTTAAGTGTGACGTTATTTTCTTTTGGTGTGCAATAAAGTGTATTGTATATTTTCAACCTTTGTAGCCACGCCCCACGCCTTGAAACAATTAAAATAGTCAGTAGATTAAGTATTACTCGTAAATATCAGGGACAATCTTACAGAAACTGACCTAGTCCCACACTTTTTTTTTATTTTTTGTATGTTGGTCATTCTCACGATATGGTGTTCTCAGGCTAATTACCGTAGCCATTTTTTTCCTTCGTTTATTTAAGTCCTTATATATATTATATGATCCTTACTAAGCTATATTATTAATATATCTAAATGGCACTATACTGGTGTAAGTACCTTTCGAGTAATTATTATTTATTTTTTTACTTGAAAAAAAATATTAATTTGAGTTAATATTAAATAAGATAAAATAAAAACAACAATTAAAAGAAAGGAGAAATATTTGAGGTATTTTGTCGATCAGACTGGATTAGAATAAAACATAATATAAGGATCCTTTTTTATAATTTTCATACTACGGGAATTAGAAAATCTACGGTAATTAGCGTCACGGTACTTAGAACAAGGGCAATTTTAATTATATTTTCAAATACAAGATGTCATTGCAAATAAAGGAATATCGTTATACATTAAGGCCACGTGGTATGTTCATTAGAAAAAACAGCAACACATTAAGCTAACAAACATACTTAATAAAAAAAGGAACGAGAATTATGCATTTTGAAAACCAAAGGAACAGTAATTAGATACTTACGTGAATTGCGAACAGAAACAGCAATACTATCACGTCAGCTTTGTTCGAGTGCCACGGCACGGCACCACTAGTCGCTCGCGTTTGATGTCACGGTGATGCCGCGATCTATTGTAGTTTAGGAATAAGCACTTCGGGAAGGAATGGCAACGTGAATTATACCGTTCGACAGGACATTCAGTAATTTTAGTATATAAATTAAAAGTGTGGTCGTAGTGTAGAAATTACTTAATTATGCTAAGGGTCAATTTCACCGACGTAGTATAAGCCTTATTCCAATAATAAATCATTAATTACACGTGAGTAAACTCATTTTACGTTTCGCCAATAATTAACCTAAAGATAAAATGTCTAAACTAGAGAATAATCTTACACCGCCAATTTCGGCTGAGTAAACTGTTAGATGAAATAAAACAATTTAACGGATTATATCGCGTATATTATCTCATTTTAGTTCCCTAGGAGGAGGAGTCCTCCCGTGACCATGGAAAGCTTCCGAAACGTCGGGAACTAAAATGAGATAATATACGCGATATAATCCGTTAAATTGTTTTATTTCAATGAGTAATAATCGCGGAAACAGAAGAAAATATTATAACCTGTTAGATGTCGATTATTATTGTCATTGTCACTGTCAAGTGAATTCAATACTTACTTCACAATTGATTTATTACTCGAATAAATTTAAAAAATACGCAGCACCATTGCTCAAGCATGGGACAAATTGTCTATGTTACTTGGGTGCATTACGATTTCATTCAATTCATTCGTTCAATGTTACTAAGTAACTATGCGAGAGAGTGTTATCCGTAGACTAGCGTGGTGAAATGAAAAAGAAGTTAACCATCGAGTAAATCATTAGATTAAAGTTATACTGTTATAAATCGGCCCTAAACATTATATATTTGGGCACTGAGTATTGTGATTGACACAAATGTAATTCATTCCTAGCTAAAATGAGACGCAATATTCCCCGCTAAGATAGGATCCGGACAGCATACGGTAATTGGAGAACAGGTGTTGTAAAAAATAAATAAGCTAGATATCTAACCGTTAGAACTAAAAGATCCAAAATACCTTTAGACAAAAGTATTAACTATGTTTAAAAAAATTGCATCCTTCTAATGCTACATTAGATAAACTAGAGGCCCGCGCATGCAAAAAAAATGAGTTTTGAGAATTACCGATTTGTATGTTTCGGTGTGGCTTCATCACGCAAAATTGACTTAACGGATTTCGACAATTTTTGGTACACGGGCAGCTAGGGTATCTCCGGATGGTGATAGGATGCTTTTTACCCGACTGAACTGGGGGGAGAAAAGGGGTTATGACTTTTTCTCCTCCGCGAGCGAGGTTGCGGGCATCTTCTAGCACTTTTATACTATTACAAAGTTGTAAGAATTAACCTATTTCAATTGTTTATGATACTACCTAATTATATAAAAAATGAAACCGGACTAAAATCATTTTGTACAAAATTAAAAGCCTATTTAGTAAACAAATGCTACCATAATATAGAAGATTTCTGTAATGATAAAGTGTAGAATCTGAAGTCTTAATAATTTGTATGTATAACTTAAAAATAATAATAGTTATTAAGCTGTAGATGCCCTCTCATATTGCTGCGCCCTATGCAGGGTATCACATGTAAAACTGACATAATTGTACCTACCTTTAAGCTATGTGATATGCAATAAACTATATTATTATTATTATAACTGCGCTATGCGCATGTCTGTGGGTATATATGTATATAGATGGGCATGTCACGACGTCTCACGGTTACGATTACCTTCTTTGGTAAAGAATTAGTAACCATTCTAATCATTCGACCTTCGGTGGAGTATAAATTTGTAGCCTCAAAATGCATAGTACAGATTACGCTCGTTTTGGATGGTGTTCAATTATTTTATTCCTACATTCTCTTATAATTTTTGTGTCGTAAATTATTTCTTTCAGATTCGTCCACTCTAGGAAACCTAAATATTATTTTCGATGAGTTTAAGTCGTAATTCCACGATAATTAAACAAATTTATATACTGAAATAACAATACTCACGTTTTCTAAACTTATTTTTCATTAAAAAATAATTAATTTAACGCAATACCAATCTCCCTAACTTTTAGGGTAATTACCCCATTTTTTAATTGAGCACACTGGTTTCGTTGTATGAAATTTATCGTATGACAATTTAAATGTTAAGAGGATTTATACCTGCTTAACTGGCAACGTCGCATATTTCTTGAGAAATATGAATGTAACTTGAACATGCTTTCAATACATTCATTACGTTTTCGGTAGTTACCCAGGCACAATGCAAAATTGTATGATATTGCCACAGCTAAAGCTCTAAAAATGAATTCATGTCTATATCTTGTTTTGTAAGAAAATAAAGCCAAAAGCGATGAGAAGGTGAATTCAGCGCATCAAAAAATCCTAAAGATGCAGGGTATGTAATTGAACATACCGTTAAATTTCATTCAAATATCACAAAATAATGAAGCAAAATGAAAAAATATGCGACGTTGCCAGTTAAGCAGGTATAAACGCTCTTAAATTTGATAATAATATTGATTTACGAGTTTGTTACCTATAAAAAGTAACGCTCTGAGTTTTTTCCTCATTCCGCTGTGGTTCCAACAAGGTTGGACAGCGCAAGACGGCATATTTCAATTATATTGTGTCATTCTGATTCTGAGAGATGTGTATTCGACGGAGTCTCGTTTAGTTATGGTGGCCGACTGACTTACTATGGTTTGAATGTGTGTGTGTCTCTCGTAAGGACAAGCGATTTGACAGATACTGACTTACCTATGGTTGCTTCACTTTCATGTTCTAAAGATTCCGTCCGCTTATTTTATAGGTCCCTGCTTATAGGATACTTTTTACCCGACTACGCTGTCGAATAAATAGAGATTACGACTTCTTCTCCTACGCGAATGAAGTTCCAGGCGCCTTCTAGTAGTATATAAGATAAAGATGATTGTATATGCCACTGATGGCAGAAATAAATGTGTTGAATTTGAATGTAAATTTGTAGTTTTTTTTTTAATTAAGGTTTTTTCCTAGATACTGAACCCTAACCAACGACGCAATCGATTATCCTCGTTGGTTTTCCTCGTGATTGTTAAATACTAATTTAATACCTAAACGCTTTATTAAACGAGTCGGCTGACGTAGCGATGTTACGACTCGACTTCGTAAGTCGATTCAAACCGAGTTGGGCCTGAAATCAAACTGTTTGAGTTTTTCACAAATCGACTAGTGTTCCGTACAACAATCGAATCAGATTGACACCATCTCCACTGACCACGTCGGTAAAATCCAGGATCAGCGAAGCAGGTGCTTCGTTAGATAGTTACTTGATTTGCTAGTTTTTACAGCCAGAAATTTATAAATTCTAATCAGGTTGACAAACACGATTCGACTACCAAACTAAAAATAATATAAGGCTCCAACCGAAAATTTACGATTTTTCACGGTTTCGTTCCGTATCTAGTCCCTGGAATGCCCAAAATAACCTTCTAAACATGGTTTATATGGTAGTTCAGTTTCTTTTCAAAACTTTTCTTTCGGAAATTAGAATATATTATGACGTGTTTAATTATAGATTTTTACAGAGAGGACTAAAAAAATAAAGATTGCATTATCTTGTGTCTCAATAAACCTTTAATTCATACTAATATTATAAATGCAAAAGTGTGTCTGTCTATCTATCTGTCTGTCTGTCTGTCTGTCTGTCTGTTACCTCTTCACGCTTAAACCGCTGAACCGATTTGGATGAAATTTAGTATGGAGATAGTTTGAGTCTCGGGGAAAGACATAGGCTACTTTTTATTTCGGAAAAATGCCCTTATCCGCGATAAACGAATTTAAGGCGGACGAAGTCGCCGGCAGAAGCTAGTAGACTATAAACCTATGCCTAATTGTTAAGCAAGCCTTTTCTTTAAAAAGAGTGTATATATACAACACGGAAAAGCGAAGAGCTACGGATCGAAGGTCATTCAGAGTTGTAAGCCCCTTAAGTAAGATAATCTATAGGAATAGGGTCTTGATTAGATGTAACAGTAAATTGTGCTCACAGGCGCATATTTTGATGCAGTTTCCACAAAAAAATAAGCATGCAAATACAACAAACCACCACCAGACAGTAATCCTCGACACGTGTTTCGCCTCTCTACGAGGCATTATCAGGAGATCCAGGAGATGTTGACGGTCCGGCATCCACCCGGGAAGTGTGATGTCCAAAACGGTCGGCCCTAATATTTATACCCTGAATATGATTTCTAGAAGGAGATGGAAAAACACGTAACAACAGAGATGACGTAACATTAAGTTGTTCATTAGGGTTCATGCCAGATACTAGCCTCATCTGGCCTAAACTTTTTGAGCAAAAGCCAAATGAGGGTAACCGGTTCATTAGGTAATAATTAAACCTCTATTGCTGTACCTAATTATTATTTAAAACTGTTGAAGCAAACTAAAACGTAATCCTTTTCTGCGAACATGTCATCATCATACATCATAAACATTATTCAAATATCTTATATGTGGGAGGGCGAACTCGGAAGAGGGAGGGAGAGTGGATAAAATTTTACTTTGCTCTATACCGTACATATATTCCGATAGATAAAAGTTCTCCATTAATTTTGCAACTTTTGCCATACTAAGTACTATCTACCAGCAGATTGCTTGAATTGTACAAAGAAGACGTTTGGCGGCAGCACGCACGCGCGGTCCACACAACATGGCCGCACCCATAGGATAGGCTATTTGACTGAGAAATCAATTTGAACCTTTTTATGAACTGTCAAAACACTAAGAGAGTAAGTTTTAAATAAAAATAATTTTATGGCGTTTTAATGCTACTCATTATTGGTTTTATTGATATTCTATCTATCTATGTATTAGCCACGGACGTCAAATACTGAACATAGGCTTCTCCTATAGTTTCGCCACCGAATGGGAATCCTGCGCAGACCGCAGCCACCGACTGATTGCGACCCGAACGAGGTCATCCGTCCATCTAGACGGGGGCTACCGTTTCAGTTTCCTAAGCGTGATCGCCACTCCAGGACTTTAGTGCCCCAACAGCCATCCGTTCTCCGGGCCACATGGCCCGCCCGTTACCAAACCATGCAATCCTGCAAGCTATGTCAACCGACACGCTTGATGATATTAAAACCGCCAAAATCGTAAAAATGAGTGTTCATACTGTTATCTGCTTATTTACAGAAGTAGCATTTAACTGGACGCGTGGTACAGTTTATATTGACTACAGGGAAATACCCGATTAAAAGCAAACTAGGTACCTATATGTGGTCACGATTCTTTGAGGTAACAAGGATAACGAACAATATAGTATGGTCTAAATCAGGGGTTTATTATTTCATTATTTTGAGCCAGAAGAGTCAAAAATTACAATTTACAAAATTTTAAGATTAAAAAACATTTCAACAAAAAAATAAAAATGACTCCAAAAAAACTAAAAAGTAAAAAATAACGCCATAATTCAGTTTCTTCAAATAACTTACAAGTAACCGTTTGTATACTCAATCTATACATTATATACAATTAATCTTATTTTGGCGTCGGTGCCATATAAAGAATGTGTAAAATATTGAAAATTGACGATTTTAGTAAGTTGTGACACGATGGCACCGACTCCAAAATAACATTAATTGTATATACTGTATAGATTGAGTATACAAACGGTTACTTGTAAGTAATTTGAAGAAACTGAATTATGGCGTTATTTTTTACTTTTTTGTTTTTTTGGAGTCGGTTTTATTTTTTTGTTTAAAAGTTTATTTATTTTACACTTTTTAGTTAAACGTTACTTAAAAGTGTATCTCGTGACGATTCGAACAAGCCCACGGCTAGGAGACATTATTTTAGTACATAGATCTGGTGCCTACCTTCCGGCTCCATCATCAAATCAATTCAATGGTACCATTCTCATCAGGAACATTTAAATTTGTGACTATGAAGTTGCTTAGCTAAATTAATCAAGATATTTTGTCGCCACCCGTAAATCATTTATCATTGAGGAGTTTCGATGGCATTCTGTGGTCTTCTGCATCAGTTCCACTTCACCAATTTACATTTTCTGAATGCAAATGCTTATTATGTTTCTTATAATACCAAAATCGCTATATGTATGCCTACAATATTTGAGGAGTTCCTTCAATTCCTCATAGATTCCATCATCAGATCTTCACCAAAATTAAATGGGACCAACCAAAAAGTACCTTCTATAAAATCAAAAAAAAAATTTTGAAATCGGTCAGATAGTCTTTGAGTATTCGGTGAACATCCATAAAAAAAAAAAACATTCCGTCGAATTGAGAACGTACTCCTTTTTTTGGAAGTCGGTTAAAAAAAATTCTTGCCAGCAATAAATACTATGTTTTGATTAAAACAAAAAATCTACAGAGGCGCAGCTTCACATCCAAAGAGCTACTATCTACTTCATGGTTCATGGAATTAATGTGTTTTTTTCTTTTCTTTCTTTCTTTCTTTCATGGGTGATGAGGTGCAGCAAATAAACACACGCTGCCAGTACAACCACTTATACAGTAGATAGAGGAGGGAGAATTGTGGCTAAAGGACTATTTCCACCAAACGGCCCGCATCGGATCGGAACGGAAAGAATAGGGAATATTCATGAATTTGAATTTTTGCTTTATTAAAAGCTCATTCATGTAACAAGCAGTAGACAAAAATAATTTTTCGAATAACTATACAAATAACCAAGATATAAGCCATCAAACATTTCATTCTATCTCTTTCTCGCAAAACAAAATTTAATATGGAGTTTATATGGCCCGAGTGCACAATGACGTAACAGTGCACGTCGGACCTCTCTGTCTAATTAGTAGTTTAAAATGCCTGTATCTTGCGTGTTTCTTGGCCGATTTAAATTTTAATTTCACATTTTGAAAAAGTTTTTACGGTATTTTGATATTTAGTTAAGAAAAGCGATAAAAAAATTCATGCATGTTGTATGGCCTTTAAACGATACTGAATCATATGTGTACTGCTTTTAAGTCTACATTACCAAGCTGCGCACAACAGCCTGACCGCGGGCGTCTTCCGCGACACGTGATCGTAACCGAAAGTATGCTGCGACACGCGATCGGCTCCGTTCGCTAGCGATCGGCTCCGTTCGGTTGTCGTCGTGTGCGATCGGAACCTTTCGGCTGTCGATGCCGCAATCGCGATGCGGCTGTGACCGGGTGAGCCTATTTAATCAGTCAATTCTCATTCTCCGTATACGGTGCCGATCGTGTGCGTCGACATTCTGTCGGCCGCGAACAGCTGTTACCGGTCAATTGTATGCGTGGACACGCTACCGAACGCAATCGGTTGTCGCCGCATCCGTTCGTATTCTTGTCGATCCGATCCGATGCGGGCCGTTTGGTGGAAATAGTCCTTAATTTGGAAACTTTTATCCGAAAATTCAACGTTCAGGCAGAAAGGCGCGGGTGCAGCCCGAAATTATGGAGATGGTCACTAATAATAAAATATGCCGAGTAAATAATACTTTATTGCACAATACACAATTTTATTGCACACATAAAACAAATGGAAGGGTTTTATTTTTATTGGCAAAAGAATTTTCAATATCACGAGTACGATTCGTCATTTAATGCTTTTAATGCTTATAAGATTGAATGCGTATTGTTATATATTTATCCGTTTGTGTACATTTATTATGTATATTTACACAAGTATATTTATTTATTTCAATGATAAATATGCTATTATATTACTGATATTTTTTTAGGGTTTATGTGTATGAGTATGCTACTTTAGCTTTTAATAGTTTGAATGACATTGTGTATATTAACTTGTGGTTTGTCTATCTGCGTTGATGTTTATTCTTCTCTCTCGTTTGCTCTAAGGTTAACTGAAAGAGATCCCTTAAAGGGATAAGTTCGCCTTTGTACAAATGTGTTACTTTACTTTCTTTGTTTTATTGTTTTTATGTACAATAAAGTGTTTACAAACAAATAAACGATTTTGGGTGGGCGGTCATGTCCCCTGTGCCCCCCTTCGACCGCGCCTACAGGCAGGACGACGTCTGCTGGGTTTGCTAGCAATAAATAAATCGTTACATTAAAATACTGTGTCAAACTATAGCAAAAAATAATTACACAGTAGTATTATTAGTATAGAGACAATTATATACTATAAAAAGAGGTAGATAGGTTACCTACACGATAATCCACGCATAAAAATGAACGCTGATGCACACATAAATCTGATAATATTGCAATAACACACTAATCGAAAATGCTTTTAGACGCTTTTATTGAGTAATTAGTGCAAAATCTCATTTTGCATGACGGCATTTTTGTTTATTTGACGCATTATGCAATATATAACGAAGTACTCTGTGCGCGAAACTGAGTTATGGTTTGCCAATTGTCGTAGTTTTGGTGTGCCATTTTCAGAGCCCGTATTAACCTATCTACCTCTTTTTAGGGTTCCGTAGCCAAAATGACAAAAACGGAACCCTTATAGATTCGTCATGTCTGTCTGTATGTCTGTCCGTCCGTATGTATGTCACAGGCATTGTACTGAAAAACTGTAAGCTGTACATAAATGAAATTTGGAGCATAGGTGTCGTGTGTAAACCGCTACTTAGTTTGATAGTTAAATAAAACTCCACTCCATACATGTAACCGAAACTGAAAAAAATGTTTTTTACCAAATATGAATGTGTGGCACGTATTTCGATAGTTCTTCTAAAATTACTTTAAGGTTCCTTAAACTTTTTTTGATTTAGTGAATATTTTCAGAAATATTCGCTCCGAAAGTAGCAAAAATTGTGTCCCGCCCCTCTGTTTTCCAAATGGTATGTTCAAGAAATTTTAAAAAATTTACAAATATAAAGCTTAATAAATACTTCCAACGAAAATTGTTTTCAACACGATCGGACATACCATTTTTAAGTTATTGCCAAAAAACGGCGCTTTTCAGCAAAGGGACGTAGGTGCCGGGGACATACGCTCTTTTGTTAGTGTTTTTTTTATATCGTATTTTTTTATCTGTGGTGCATTTTTTTGTATAAAAGGCTGCGGAACCCTTCATGGGCGAGTCCGACTCGCACTTGGCCGCTTTTTATGTTATATCATTGTATAGAGACTCGTGCCTGCAATCAAACTGTACAATACAGTTTTGCAGGGAACTGTCTTACAAATAAGAATTATGTACTTTGTTTAATAAATGAGTAAAAAAAAGCTAGCAAAGTTAAATAATTGTAGAAAACAATCCTTATACATAGATGGCGTTGTAAATATCGAGGAATGGATTTTGAATGGCGATTGACGGTCTTCTTGTTCTAATGCTCCTTGCTATTACATTACACGCCCCTCTCCTCTCTATAACTGCAGTCGCGGGAAAAGCCTCCATTAATTGGTAGGTCTCTTTTTTGCTGTATAAAGCCCCCAATTTATCTGTTCAGTCGACGGTGTCGCTAGCGTCCACGTGAACAGACAAACAATTCAAGGTAGTACCTACGGATTGTAAAAAAAAACGTCTGACATCATAAAATAACCCACGGCCAAAGCCACAAAAATAACAGGAAATTCTTGTACCGATAAAACTGGAAGGCGTTGGTATTCAGGATAAAAGTCATCATTCCTAGCATAGAAGCCATTGAGACAACCTGGTTACTAAAATTGTATACAAGTTTATTTAACTCACATCTAATACTACGCAAATATGTGGACTTTTGTAAGAATAGCATTGATTTTAAATGTGTTCGTCAGTGCATTATGCCAGAGTTATGAAGATTCGAAGCCAGTTTGCATTGGAGATCAACCGACTATAACTATAGAAAATGCAGTTTCTACTATCAAAAATGCAGAGCATACTACACTGTTATCATACGGAGAAGATTTAAGGGTATTCTGCACAGGCGCCGAATCCTCAAAACTATCCATAACCAAAATAATAGAAGAGGACTTAGAAGAATATTTAAAAGTAACTGTTGTAAATGAAACTACAGTTAGTTGGTTCGTAGAGAAACCGCCAAAAATGTCAGTGGCATACAACTGCATTGATTCTGGAAACCCGTGCACGGAGAAAGTTAATGTGGTAATAGACAATGCTCCTGAACTGCTGAATTTCCGTTGCAAATCGTCGAATTTTTTGCTTCTCAATTGTAGCTGGAGTTCATCAAGCGTGACTCCTTCATTTACGCTGTCTAAACTGAAAGCAGGAGACGCTACAGTTTTATGCAAGCTCCAAGGGCGTATAGATTCATCCGCACCAGTAACCACGACGTATTTCTGCACGTGGTACCTCACTAATGCTGCACCGCGTTATGAACCTAGGGAGAAAACGCTTACTTTCCAAATGCAATCCTGTAATGCCTACAGCTGTCGGAACGACACATTCAACATCGACCACTATTCAGTCCTGAAACTTGACTCTCCGAGGGAATTGGTCGTGCTTAATAGAAGTACTCAAAGTGTGGTTTTAGCGTGGAGTGTACCTTACGAAAGCTGGCGTTACATATCATCACCAGGATTTGAGCATAAAGTGGACTACATGTTCCAAGGTAATCGCACAAAAGTCGACACTTCATTCTTACCTGCCAGTCATCTTACATATAATCTTGAGTTGAAGTTACCTTGCGCTGGTACACGATATGAAGCGAGGATATCTATAAAACCTAAGTCAGCGTCTGATGACTTTTGGTCGGATTTCGCTTATATTTCTTTCTTCACTCGTGAACAGCTTGGGAATGAAGTTCATCCTAAGTGCAAAGAGCAGAAAGTGATTTGATTAAAAACATAATAATTTCTTTAACCAAGCGTTTTTCCTCATTGTAAAAGAGAGTAAATAACAGTCAGAGAGAAAATCACACAGAATAATTATTACTATCGCCTCGTAAGTCCATGAACGAAATAAGCATTTTTGAAATTCGAACCTTCTTTATACGACAGTTTAAAACTTGATTAGAATTAAGGACCAATAAAACGAGAGGACTGACATGCCATACTTTGGACCGTGTTCCGATCGCAAGGAGATCTGGCAAAAACTATATGGCGCTTTAAAAATAAACATTTAACTATGATATAATCGAATAAAGAAACATAGTATACTAACAATTAGTTCGCAAATAGTGTCACGGTTGCAAAGTTGAATAATGGTAAAAAATAATTCTTATACATAGATGGCGTTGTACATATCAGGGAACGGCTTTTTGTATGGAGATGATCAGTCCTCTCGTTTCAATGATCCTTGATTAGAATGGGAAATGAATGAAAATTTAAAAAAATCTTGAAATTTTGTTTATAGGTAGGCATAAGTCTCCTTATCGTCAGAAAAGAATTGCAGATTTTTCTGTGGCTTAGAAAAAAATAAAAAGATGAAAAGGTGTTGGTGGACCTATATGACAGCTAATACGAGTACGGTACGGCAACTGCACCATTGATGTTTTCGATTAAAACGGCTGTAAATGTACTGTTATTCTTGCTGTACCGTATAAGCTGTGATATAGGCCCACCGACACATTTTCATCTTTATATTTTTTTCTAAGCCACAGAAAAATCTGTATTTTTTTTCTGACGATAAGGAGGCTTATTCCTACCTATAAACAAAATTTCAAGATTTTTGAAAATTTTCATCCATTCCCAATTGAATAAATAGGGGCAATTTTATATAAATTGAACTAGTCCCATGGTAGGTTCAATAAGGCTTGTATTATGAGCAGTGATCGTAAAGGTAGAATTTTTGGTGCAGCAATAGCAATCATGGTAGAGTGCCATAGGTGTCGCAAATTTCAAACGAAATGATGTATTAGGTTACTGTCGACAATATTAACTATGTCTAATCGTTTAAATTTGTATTTTCCAGGTCTATAATCTGCACCAAAAATCTTTGAACTTAAGTTCTGAAATTTAATATGTACATACTTTTAGACTGTACAAATAGGTAATATTACGAGGCTTGAAATTGTACTGCTGTTTTTCTTTTGCGCTGTGACTGTGACAATTTCGCTTATGATCGAGTGTACAATGTATTTTCCGATAATGGTTTTTTCTCAGTGGCGATTAATGCCATTCGCAAATTTTACCAATTTGTTTTTTCTCGTTAGCTTCCTTTCCCGAAAGCATTTCTAACCATTCGCATATTTTCCCAGTTATTCCAACTAGTTATTTTTACCAGTTGCACAATTTCTCACTATATTATTTTTTTAATAGCATATTTTTCCGATTTGTAACTATTCGCATAATTTACCACTATATTTCTTCATTGGGTACAGTAAAAAATACGGTCGGTAAATAGGAGTCGGTAAAAAAATGTCTCCGGTCACTTTCTGCAAAATTTACGGTCAATCTATTCACCGCTAGTGTCAGCATAGCGCCTTTTAAGTATTCACGCGCTAAAGATGAAAACATATTTTTTGAGTCACGGTTATGGAACACATTTTTTGTAAAGGGTGCCACGTACCTACTGTATAACTCGTGGCGTAAAACAGGTTAACTGTTGAAACTTGTATCTTAGTAATTAATTATTGGTGCCTACCGCCTGCCTAGGTACTTACTAACTACTTCATATCTACCTCTTATCCTTAGAGACACAATAAACAAAAGGTATATCGTCAATTCACTACTCTAAAAATCATTCGTCGCTAGATGGCGCTGACTGTAGAAATGCATCGCGCTATCGTTTGGTTCCCGTAGTTTCGTTAGGTCAGCAGCAAGTCAGTGCATAGGGTAACATACATACAAACATACAAAATATTTTTGTCTAGTCTCTGATCCTGATATCGGGATAACAGTGACATATTTAACGAAAAATTACTGTACTCGAAGATTTAACTTTTACAACCAAGGCGAATCCAATAAAACTTTATACGTCAAAATCAATCAAGACGTTTAGACTGCAGCGGCGTGGCGTCCATATAAGCTGATTCCCACCGGATTTCCCAAGGAAAAGGCTTATTATAAATAGGACTAGGAACCGGTATTTTTTTCATACAAAATAACCGAAATAACGATTCGTTTTTTTCGTTCAATTGGATCTATATCGGAATCCCTCAGTCCCTCACGTTATTTGTCCTAATGTATCGTTTGTCATACCGCATTTTTTTACGAAACTGTAAACTTTTCAGGACTGTTATAAAACAAACCTAACCTGACTTAAAATCCTGAAAAATGTATTATTATTTAGTTATGACAAACGATACATTAGGACAAACGACATTAGGGATTCCGAAGGAGACCCCGTTCAATTAAGAGATATTCGTATATTTTATGAAAATTCTATAACTTGAATCAGGTGTTTCTGTGATTAATTTCTCTTCTCCTAATTACACTTTTTAAACATTCCAGAAATAGCGTGTAGTTTAGAATAATTTAAAAATATCCGGCTCGAAATATCAATGGATAGGGCTAGGTCCCAAAAATTGATACATTGTTGCTCAATAAAACATATTACGCGAATAAACATATATAGTCATTAAGTCAGGAAAAATTTTAACAGCGCGATGCAGAAGTTAATATGGAAAATTTACGAAACTAACAGTGCCATCTCTGAGAAAATTGGTGTACCAAAAATAAACAGAAACTGATGTATGTCAACACAACCGTTGAACACCGCTTCCGAGCCCTGCTTTTAACCACATTTTTCTTTAAATATGAGTAAATTAATACGCTTCGGCTTTCCTTGTTATTTTCCTGACGCCACGCCTCTTATACAGTATACATACATACAGTCGAAAACATTATTACATAACCCCCTTCGAGGCAGTCGGGTAAAAATTTGACGTTTTCCAGTTTAGTTATTGTGTCGAATTTTAAAGGATTACTTATAGTTGCTTTTACTAACATAAATTACATTTTGCTATAAATAAAATTAAGTCATATTTACGACGACGACCGGTTTGGCTCAGTGGGAGTAACGTTGCCTGCGAAGCTGAGGTCCTGGGTTCAAATCCCGGTAAGGGCAAATATTTGTGTGATGAGCATAAATATTTGTTCCTGAGTCTTGGATGTTTTCTATGTATATAAGTAATATATCTATTAAATATATCGTCGTCTAGTACCCATAACACAAGCCTTATTGAGCTTACCATGGGGCTAGTTCGATTTGTGTAAAATTGTCCCGTAATATTTATTTATTTATTTAGAAATATATTTCCTGTATGATTAAATAATAAGTTTACTAACATAAATTACATATTGCTTCAAATGTAGTTATATTTTGTAATATTATGCCTGTAAGATTAATAATTTAGTGTTTCCAATATCATGCTCTAGTAATAAATTTAAATGTTTATGTAACATTTTGATTCATAACCACAACAATAGTGTAACCACAACGTGCGTCTTATGTATCTTATTACTAGCTGACCGCGGGCGGCTTCTCATACCTAATATATCTTTTATCTCACTCACTCACTACTTCTTATATGGAGATTTTCAAATCTAACATTTTCACTTTTCGATGCAATTTTTTGTAGATAAATTTTCTTACATACACCTTGTCCTGACTCATCGACAAAGAAGTCAATTAGGTGTACCCGTTCTGATCATATGATGCTCGAACATACATTTCTTCAATAGATTTATATATATATAACTATTCTTTTTAAATCTTTGTATGTATCGTTGCGGCTTCATCTCGCCAAAACTACTTGACGGATTTCAATTAATTTTGGTATACGGGTAGCTATCTACAGATGGCTATAGGATACTTTTACGCGACTGCATTGTAGAAAAAAAGGGGTATGATTATTTCTCTCCTCCGCTGACGAAGTTGCGAGCGCCTTCTAGTACTATCTAGGGCTTCCAATCCCGGGATTTCTTGAATGGACAATCCCGGCATCCCGGGATTGTCCATGCAAGAAATCCCGGGATTGGAAGCTCTAGTACTATCATAAAGTTGTAAAAATCTTCAAATGTCTTTAAAAAATCACTGAAACTATTTGGCGGTCAATAGAATAGAATCATTTTATTTAAAATATAAATACTCATGTTGTTAGTAACTTAGGTGTAAGTGTTAGTAAATACAATGGGGAATGGATGAAAATTTTAAAAAATCTTGAAATTTTGTTTATAGGTAGGAATAAGACTATTCAATTTAAAGATTTTTTTAAATTCATCCATTCCCCATTATTATTATTATTTTAATGGACTACGGGGGGCATGTAACCCACAACAGTGCCGTAAGAAGAGGCAGTCAATCCTGTCCCCTATCATTCTCAAGATGTTGTTGGTGGGACTGCCACGCACCCGGCGCACCAAAGATGCAGCCTTCTCACGCATGGTGGTATAAAAGCAGTCGACCCTTGCTTCCGCGAACATCCCTGATGCGCAACCCAATGAATCAAGATTTTTGTTTTGTTTGATTTTTTGTATGTTTGTATGTGTCGTTGTGGCTTCATCACGCCAAAACGGCTAAACAGATTTCAAGTATTTTTTAGTACACGGGTATGGCTGAGCATGACGCACGTCTACGCTGAAGAGAAAAAAGACGGCTTTAATTTTTTTTCTGCTCCGCAGCTCCGCTGACGGAGTTGCGCACCTTCTAGTCTACTTATACTATTTTAAAGTTGTAAAAATAAAATGTCTGTACATCGAAGATACTGTCAATAAAATTCAAGGATCATTAAAACAATAGGACTGTCATAGGCCAAACTTTGGATCGTGTTCCGATCGCAAGGAGATTTTATTGCAAAAACTAGATGGCGCTTATAAACTGAATATTCAACTATTCTACAGTCAACGGGTGTTTATAATCTGCAACTATCTTCCCTAAAGATGTTATAATTGAATAGAGAAACATAGTATAGTAACAATTATTGCACAAATAGCTAATAACATATTAATCGTAACATTTAAATAATGTGTCACGATTGCAAAGATCAATAATTGTAAAAAAAATCTTGTATAGATGGCGCTGTACATATCGGGGAACGGCTTTATGTATGGAGATGTTCAGTCCTCTTATTTTATTAGTCCTTGATAAAAAAAAGACTTGGCGTGATGAAGCCACAACGACACATATAAACACAAAAAAAACGATTAAGTGACCTTCTCATCATCAATATCTACATCCTTTCACAAAACCCGGGGTGTTATTGCCTAACGAAATTTTGACACTTAGTATCCAAATCAAGTGAAATACCCCATACAAAATAATGACACTTGATTCTGATTCCGAGCGTCAAACGCGTTAGGCAATAGGGGGGCCGGTTATGGAGAAGAAATGATTTGTCCTCACCCAATGCTGCTTATTCAAGTTGGTTATGCACGGAGAACAATTTTGTGTCGACATATTTGTCACTTTGGACGTTAGACTATTCGATGCTGACGGTAATATCTCTTTTTTTATTATTAACACAAAATATACACAGCGTTTTTACATAAAAAATCGCCTATGTAGTTTGTTGGCGAATATACACTCGGGTTTTGTTATTTTATCCAACATTTACCCATCCAACCACCATTAGTTGCCGGCAAACATCTTGAGCATAACCTTGACTGCGCAGTAACTGATTTACGTACAAATGTACATGCACAGATCCGCCATTTTTGTTCAAGAAGTTTGCCGGGAGCTGTCTCAATATCTAATTTACGTTTAAATGGTCCTTACGATTCCTTTCTAAAGTTGGTATAATGTCGTGGGTGCGACAAGGACAAAACATTTTTTTTTTTAAAGATCCTTTATTATAAAATAGAACACAGTTTATTGGAATAGATTTAGTATATAAGCCATCGGACGAAGCCGCAATTGTATATAACTTAATACATACATCAAAAAATTGTAACAAATCAATTTTAACCTTTTAACTACTAGTGTCATCCCAAGTTCGACATTCAGTATAGCAGCGTCCCTTTCCTTCTAATGTTAATTTATATAGGAGTGAGCAGGATACGAACATAGAATTTCGAACATCGAAATAAGTCCCTCAGAAAGTATGCAGTTAATATAATAAAGTCTAAGAAAAATAAGTGTGTTTAGAAAAAATATCAATAGATGGCATTGCTATCGTGATCAAGGGTCATTAAAAGAAGTGGACTGTCAATTACCATACTTCGAATCGTGCCCCGATAATAATATCAAAAATTTACGTGCATCTTACACTAAAATATATTCATGAACTTTTTATTCTAATTTGAAATTAAATTTCTACTTAAAAAAAAAATCTCGATCGCAAGGAGATATTCTGGCAAAAACTAGATGGCGCTCTAAACTGAACATTTAACGATGTTATAATTGTACAAAGAAACGTAGTACAGTAACAATTAGTTCGTAAACAGGCAATAATAAATAAATTGTAACATTTAAATACTGTCGCACGCTTGTAAAGGTGAAAAATTGTAAACAATAAATCTTATTCATAGATGGCGTTGTATCTAGTGTATATCTGGGAACGGCTTTTGTATGGAGATCGTCAGTCCTCTTGTTTTTTTGTTTTAATGATCCTTGGTTAAATGCTCTAAGTAGAGCATATTGACGCTCACCATCTTGTAGCCATCCAATGCTCAGTTGTTTAACACTTTCACTGCCCGGCCTTCCGTATTTCAATTTCGGTAAAAAAAAAAGCATTTTCTAAATTACACCGCATTAAAAATAATTGACAACATTTCATATTTTTAACCAGGCTTTTTTCATATGAAATCAAATAGAATATGAAAATTAAACAAACCACGCTTTTAAACTTTCGAAAATATTCCAACTTCATATGTCTAAAAAAATATAAAAATCCATTCTAAAAGAGCGTAGACGACATATAGATCGTAGGTGGGTTAAAATCAAAAAAAGTGTACATAAAGTGTCCAAACCTCCATCTCAGTTTCGTTACATTTTAGTATGAATGATTTTTTATTTCTACGAACGTAACGAAACTGAGTGTCCACAATTTTATATGTAAAGATATTTCTCTTAGTTACTTACGTTCATAGAAATAAAAAAATCATTCATATTAAAATGTAACGAAACTGAGATTTTGGACACTTTCTTGTATAAGGTTCGAATGTATATCGATAGAACGATTCTGAGTAAGGTAAGCCCAAAAAATAAATATTTAGAAGATTTTATAATGTAAGTACACTTTTTTTTGTGTTTCACCCAGGTGGCGTCACGGGTTTTAGGCCGAAACACACCGGATGCGTGCGCAGCACGTGCACGTGCGCGTGTGCGTGGCGTGCGCGTTGTATCGTAGGAAATTTCATAGTAGATGGCACACCGCTTGCGTGGCGTGCACGTGCGCAGCGGTGTGTCATCTCTTATGGGTATTCGTATAAAATCAATCAGAAGCACTAACACATAATTACTACAGAAATTGTACTGCTGTTCTTGTTGTGCGCTCTGGCTGTCTTAATTTCGCTAATGACGATGACGTCATTTACAGGATTGTATATTTCTTTGTCGTTTTACCGAATATTTTCAAAACTAGTAGCTATAAAAAATACAAAAAAATGTTTTTGGGTACTTTGATAATAAATCAAAGAAAGGGTGGTAGCACCTAAAGGTGTTACGAGTTGTCGTGACCATGGGACCACCGTCACTTTTACCACTTACAATGCAGAATCAACCTATATACTGTACCGTAAGGTCTAATTTCACTCTCTCGCTTCACTTTAGCATTTGTCGTAAAGCGTTCAAAAGGTTAATATTAATTTGAAATGTTGTCAATTCGAAATTACACCAATGCACCCTTACAAAGTAAATCTCTTTAAAAAGCAATGCAATATGACGGAGACATTTAAAATATCACCACATAGAATGTATAAGACATTAATTATACAAATTATACATTTATATATTAAAAAAAATTCCACTCAAAGCATTGGGTAGATATTGGTGTCTGTTGTCGTACAGTAAGGGAAATTAAAACACGTAACTTTTTCACTCTTGTGACTATGACAATAAGGACTAAAAAGGTACGTGTTACAGTTTCCGTTACTGTACATATAATTATATAGTGTGTACAGCACATTTTTTAAACACATGTAAACAATGTACAACTTGTGGACCATTGTGGATCGATACTGGACCACAAGTGACCCATTAATGAGCCACGGTGGTGCATAACTTCGCTGGTTTACTAATGTTTGGCCAAAAAATTATTGACAAATGGTCATTTGACAAACAACGATTCACCAAATGATCACTTGGCAAACGTTACATTTGACAAAAGTATCATCTTACAAAAAATCACTTAGCAAAAGATCAATTATCAAACACTACACTTAGTAAATGTGTTCAATAATCAAACATCAATTGGCCTTTTTTCATTTTACCAAATAATATGTTTCGCAAATTAAGCATTTGTCCAAATGTCATTTAACAAAATGTTATTTCATAAAAAGTACTTCTTTTTTCAAACATTATGATTTAGTCCGTTGGGTAATTTATTCTGCTACCCTCTTATCGCCGTGCGAATGAATTTGTTGCACTGACATTTGAGGATAAGTGTGCATTATTGTGTATCATTTCATTTGGGGCAGATTATTTACAGGTAAGTTGCAAGATTAGATAGAAGGCAAGCAATCATACGTTATGACGCTCCGCTATTGGTTCTCATAATACAAACCTAACCTAACCTACGACATAAGTTTTTTCCATGATTAGTCTAATTGCCATTTTTTATGATAGTATATAAGTATACCTACAGCCGCCGTTTTACGTGACGCACAGTATACCTAGGTTTTTTCCATTGTATCTAGATGTGATATATTTACTAATCATGAACATAGTTAGCAAATATCTTAATAAATAAAATGTTTGTAACATATTTTAATAAATAATAATTTTCCAAATAATGTGTATTAATTTGATCCATATAATATCTATTATTAGATTTATTAATAAATGAGACACTTGTCAAATAATACATTTTACCAAAGGTTTTTAGACCAATTAAGTTTTGCCATATAACTCAATTGCTAAATGTTCATTTTGTCTAATAATTATGTATAAAATGTAAATTTAACCGTTGATCATTTGGAAAAGTGAGTCATTTGTAAAATGACTAGTAATAAATTGATCGCTTGGCGAAACATTTTTTTGCCAAACGTTGTTTGTCAAGTATAAATTTGCCAAATGACTTTTGGTCAAACGGCAGGACACCAACTTCGCTACCATGGTCACAATTGATCCATAAGTGAACCACTACTGAGCCAAGTGTAAACCACACCTCATCCTGTACTGAACCACAGGTAGACTGTCTGATGTAACTGAACCACCGTGGTCAATAGTGAACCACTTAGTAGTGAAGTGAACCATAACTTCGCCGCCATACATAAGTCTAATGGACGTATGTGAACTACTAGTGAGCCACGCGTAGACCACAACTCAGCCACCGCGGTCACTAATCATATACTAAACCACGGGTAGACTGTGGTATGTTACAACTGAACCAACGCGGTCACTATTGAACCACTAGTGAGCCACGTTCAGACCACAGCTCCGTCACCGTGGTCACTATTGTTCCACGAGTGACCCACTACTGACCCACGCATAGATTCCATCAGAATGTCTTTTATGTAACAGCTTTGACAGTTATCACAAATATAAGGCTCTAGAATACACTGTCAATACGAAAGCCAAGTTATGAAATATCATCACAGCAAAAAAATTCGTCTTAGCATTGTTAGAAGTATCAAAATATTGATGTTTGGATAAGTGATATTCTGTGGAACACCGATGGCCCACGCATAGACTTATATGTGCTATAAACAGCTTAATTTTTAAGTATTTTAGATCCATCAATATATGGGTATTTAAATTTTTCCTTGTAACCAATTAAAAAATTGTTAACAGGGAGTGAAATTCGTCCGTTTGGTTACGCGCTTTTTCAATCCGTCACAAAAAAAAAAAGTGTTTAACAAGAAGTGAAGATTTGTCCGGTTTGTTTTTTTTCTCCTCAGTACGCCTTATTTGTGAAATGCTGCTTAGTAAATTATTAAATTAAAATAATTAAGCCCTTCTGGCACATATGTAACTGTCTTTACAGATTAGGCCCATCCGGCATGTATGTACACCTTTATTTGTTTTCTTAAACGGTAGTTTGCACAAATTGTAACTTTGACAGAGAAAAATATATCTTTTCTCAGTGAACATGGGAACCTAAAAGCTTCCAAAACGTCGGGAACTCAAATAAGATGATACACGCGATATAATCCGTTAAAATTGTTTCATTGAAATGAGTAATAATCGCGAAAATAGAAGGAAATTATGTTGAGTTTTTTTTACATTTTATGTGTGTAACCAAATGGAGAAAATTACCTCCCTCTTAATGATTTCTTAATTGGTTACATCGAAAAAAAAATATTCACTTATATTAAATATATTAAAGTAAGCCTCTATACCCAAAGTATAAACCATTTATTTTATTAACTATACAAGTAGTAAATACTGGCCGAGTACTGGTCTTTATTGGTTACTGTCAATAATAAATAACCCTTCCTTTTGGCTTCCCCGTAATCGGGAGAAGACTTATGCCAAATTTCATCACACTCCGTTAGTTATTAACAGCCGATTACGTCTGTAAAATTCGAGAGTTAGGAATAAACCGTGCCAAACCAAAGCATTTTTAAAGCGAATTTACAGAATGCATATACATATAAACCATTTAAATAAACCAATTTTGCTAAGTTTATATATATTGACAAAACCAACAACTGCCAGTTTGTTTGACCACCAATAATAATAATAATCTGCAAATAATCGCAGCTAGTGTGCGTTGAATGTCTTTCATAGACTGCCACGGTACCAGACCAGAAGAATTAAGTGTCCCAACGGTAAAGTGGAAGAGTGGTACCGTAGTGGAGACGTGGTACCAGTTGAAGTTTCTGCTCATAACGAACTCGAATTTCGTTGCACAAGATGCTATAGGGCATTTAAATGAGTCGTTGCTTGAAATAGGAGGCGCGGCGGTAAAGCGAGCGACCCTTTCAACCACGACGACAGGTTTGTCTTTTTAAGTCGGTTGGACGGCCTACGAAGCTGGAGCTCCCGGGTTCGAATCCCGGCCAGGGCAAGTGTTTGAGGAACACGAATGTTTCTTTCCCGGCTCTTGGATGTTTTCTACGTAATTAAGTAGTACCCATAATACAAGCTTTGCTGAGTTTGGAACTAGCTTGATTTGTCTAAGATAGTCACTGATATTTGAAAAAAAAAACTCTGTCGCCTCAACCCGAGCTGTGTCACCTCAAGCGACGACTCAGTTAAGCGGCAGGCCTATAGTAGATGCTTCATCTCGCACTGAATAAGCACTTACATAACAATAACTATAGAAGACTAGGGGTCGGGTGGTACGCTTGTTGCTAGTAGCTCAAGACTACAGAGATGGCTTTTCCCATTAAGCCCGGGGCTAGGGGACATAGGCGCACGGGGGTCATGGCCATCTATAAACTTGGTTTAGATCGACTACTAATAATATTTCGGCTATGTGATACCCGACTCTAAAGATGTATCTGCCCTAGTCTGCCCAGTTTACTACGGGCTACCAGTTAGGTGACTGATACACTCAGCGTGGAGCGATAAGATTTGCTGCCTCTGAGTACTCCAACACACATGTTTACATAATAGGTTAGTTGTAGAATGGTACCATTCTGATTATGCGGAGTACCTGTTGAGGTTCTCTGCCCATATCTACTAGTTTCTTATCAGGTTTTCGTACAATATGTAATCGGTAATTTGCAAAGTGGTACCGACCTTGTTACGCGTGGTACCAATTTATATCAAATCCAATTCGCTCTTCAACACGTTCTCCTTTCTAAATTGAAAAGTTACGAAGGGTATTCACAACATAAAGTATAGTTGCAAAGTGGTACCATCTTTTTTTGCACACGTAATATCAGGAAAGCCGTTCTCTACTATCAAATAATATAAAACATAGTTGCAAAGTTTCAGTAAAGAAAAAACATCGTTAGGAAACCTGCATACATCTGCGAAGAAATTAAAGGGTGTATGTGAAGTCTCCAATCCGCACTGGACCGGCGTGGAGACTACAGCCCATCCCCTTCCATCCTTGAGAGGAGGCTTGTGCCCAGCAGTGGGACTTATATAGGTTGATGAAGATGATGATAGCAAAGTGTACCGTCCTTGTTACACGTGACATCAAATAACTCAGTAAAAATAGTTTTAGGTGTAGTGGTACCTTAGGTGGCGTAGTGGTACCTTATTACTAATAACAGAGTCAACGCAATATAGAAAGGGCCCAGAGTATTATACTTGGTATGGTTTTTACAGAGTATATACTCGTTGGTACAAAGTGGTACCGTGGTCAGGCATAGTGCCAGCACAGGCTGGCCAGAAGAGCCAGCGCGGTGCGAGCGGGTCACTGCACCGGTTCCTCTTCAACTGGTATCTCTGCTGGGACCTCCGGCTGAAAAGTAATACGTTTGTGATTAATTATATGGCTTGTTTTATAGAAAAAATGCTGACTAGAAAGTGTATTGCGACGTTGTTTTGAACTTAGAAAGATAGATAGATACACAGCCGCAAGTAATACGGCTACCAAGACATCATAAGCTTGTAATCTAGAACGCTAGAATGTCATGGCCCCTTATCACGATAGGCGATCATCGGCGAGCAGATGGGACGCGGTTATACGTTAGAAAGAGCACCATATATTTCCATCTCATTCTAATGTGTTGCTGCGTCCTGCCTGCTCACTGATCATGTAGAGGGGCCATCAGAAGCGGCTAGAAACTTGCCAGCATATGCCTACCTGTAATTCTACGTCCAGCTTCTGAACTTCGACCCCGTTGTAAAACTGGAACCTTGGTCAAGGGAATCGAAGATTACCAGGACATCATAGACGTGTGAAAGCTACTCTTGTTTGTATAGCAAATCGTATGACCACAGAGGCTAGTTAAAGTACCGCTACAAGTATTAGAGCTACCAGGGTAACATAAGCAAGTAGGAGCTCGTCTCAAATCAGTGCAGAATATCATAAGTAAGTAGGAGTTCACCTGAGTCCCTTGTTCACGAATGAGTGCCTAAGCAAGCAAAGGCTAGTAGTAGATAGATACATAACTGCAAGTACCAGGACCACTAGGACATCATAAGTGTTCAAGAGGTTACCTTAATCTGTGCTCTCAAGTTAGAGCACGAGCTGACTAATCAAAGATAGTACTAGGTACTAAGGCTACTAGGACGTCATACATTTTGAAGAATTTACCTGAACCTCCACTTCCAGCTCTCTGACTCTGTTCTCCAGCTCCATAACAGGGTCAGCGGTGGCTTCAGCCAGGTTGGTGACGCTCTTGGACTTGAAGCACTGGAAGTCGACGTGGCGACTCTTGGCCTCCTCTTTCTCCCAGGACATGTGTATGAAGGGACGCTGCACGTAGTTGTATATGACTTCTGCTCGCCCTCCAGGCCTGGAACGATTGACCGGTTTTAAGAGTCCCCAGCAAGATCGGCCGAATTTCACCTTCCCATACAAACGGAGTTTCGTTCACATTTTAAAACTACGTGTTGGATTGTAACGAAACTTTGCATATACAATGACATGAGGTATAACTGGGCTTGTAATAAGTTTATATGGCTCCAGTTTATAAAACAAATGAAATACAGCAAAAACAAGTTTTGTATGAAAAACTTAAATTCACTGTATATGTTTTTTACTATGGTATCTGAAGCTACATAAACTAATTTACAGGCCTGCATATACCTTAACTAAGCACAAAGTTTCAGAGCAAACTAGCAAGTCGTTTTAAAATGAGAGCGTAACTACGTTTGTAAGGAGAACCGAGCTTACCGGGAACTCTTAATGAGATTTTACAAGCTTTTATTTAACTTGGCGAGTTCTAAGTAATCATTTGTGGGTCAAATCCTAGAGTAAAAATATCACCCACTTTCCGGTTTCCGTTTAAGCTAAAATTTGGTATACTTATATAAGTATAAGACAGAAAGATCCGACATGTACAGTTAAATCATATGACACTACCGGCCAGAGGGCTTGCAGTGGGCGGGGCGAACCGAGATATTTACCTACTCGCCGCATTGACCGGGTTATGCCGTCAGTCCGGGGTCGGCGCCGAGCGAGTGTGTACGCTGCGATCTGCCGTTGGGATCGATCGTTCTCGGAGCGTGTCGTATTGATATACTTACCTTAAGAGTTGATTTATGTTTATAAAAGCGCCATAAACTTCGAAAAGAAGTTACGTTAATTGTTCTGTGTTTGAATACATATTATAAGGACGGAAAGTACTCTTTTTTTAAGTTGCCGTCAAATTGTAAACATTAAGTTTTTTTTTATTACGTAAGAGGTAGGTACGTGTTTATTATGAAATTGTGTTTTACGTAACTTAAACAGTTAAATTATAAGATTTACGCATTTATAAAAGTACACAGTAGGTACTGTGTGTAAACTTAGGTACATTGTTTTAAACTACCGCGGTTATTAGGTATTTATACCAAAACTGTTTACAAATGGATTCTTACCAATGCCTAGAAAACTGATTTATAGTAGGTAGGTATGCGGAGGTGAACTTTTCGCGTCATGTATAAAATTATAATAAATATGTTTTTTTTTAGAAATATGCAAATCTCAAATAACTTTGCGGCAATAAATCGAAACAGATAGGTACGAGTATGATTCTTGGGGATAAATACCTAGATTTAGGTAGTACCTAAATTAAATACGTATTGACATGAATACAGGAGAAAATTAAACATTTCTAGTCACGCATTATAGTGTTTTGGCGACAGCCTTTTTGCCCTCATTGATATATTCTTGGCTTGACAACCCTAGCACTACACGTGCCGTGTGCGAATGAATACAAGTTATACGATAGTCAGAGGCATAGAGTAGGCACGTTTCTCATGCCTAGCACAGCGTTTTTACGAGGAAGTGAAATTTCTGTACTTGTACAATTACTTATTCTGTGCTACGGCCATATAAACAATATTAAATTTTGTTTTGCTAGAAAGAGATTGGCAGCACTTTGGTGCAGCGATCATGGCGGAGTGCCACAGGTGGCAAATTTCAGCCGAAATTATGGATTAGGGTTACTGTCGACAACACTATCTGGGTCATTCCAAAATCGGTTGCAGAAAAACGTGGCAATAAATGTAAATTCTACAAAAAATAAAATGTTGTTTAATTTAGGTGTAAAGATATTCATGTTATGTACATACTTTATAAAATGCAAATTTGAAGCTAGGCGCGATATTTGTCTCTATTTTCAGATTTTTAGAGGATTTAATGGATCATGGTACACAAAAATATCAACTCTGTTACCATCATTTGTCAGTTGTGCAGTAACAGAGTAGTAAATTTCACGCTTCGTGTCTTTTATTCTTTAAATATATATATATTATAATAATAAATGCACATAAGGTAACTATTCCATTAGATGAACTTTAAAGTTGTAAATTAGAATGGAAACATAGGTAAACTAAGTATTTAGTCAAAAACGCTGGTAACAGAGTATACACAGAATACAGAATAAAACCACGCGCCTCAAATCGCAGCCAACGGACAACTGGTTCGTATACCCCCCGCCTCACTTGCAACGAATAGTGTCGATAAAGCAGTAGACATAATAACACAATTGTTTCCGTTGAAAAGGTTGCGCCATTTCTTGGCAGCTGTCAAATATATGTGGTAACAGAGCGTAAGCTTACTATTTGCAATAAAGTGGGACAAAATTTTAAGTAATCATAGGTGGATCAATAAATTATATTTTCTAGGTATGAAACGTGTTGTTGAAAATGTCGAAAAAGCTTAATTAGTTCATTACTATAGTATTTAAACCAAAAGATCCGTATGGTTTGATAAAATGGTATCACGATTTCCATATAATGGTCTGCGGGCTGGGACACAATTTTTTTGTATGAAAACCACTCTGTTACCATGAATGACTACTCTGTTACATGAAAAAAATGGTAATTCATCAATATTAAAGGCGTTAGATGTTTAAAAAGTTATTAAATAATGTGTCCTTTAATGAATGATCCCATAATGCTATAAAACGTTTCTTATATCTCAGCGAAACGAAAGTATTTTAGTTTCGGGACATCATTTTCTGCGACGGATTTTAGAATGACCCATCTATTTTTAATCGTGTAGATTGGTATTTTCCACATCGGGGTCATTGTCAGGGTTAGGTTCGCGTCTTACCGGTGGACATATGCAAAATTAACGTTTCAAGGGCTTAATTTTCTGATAAAACTCGTATGACAATAAAAAACGTTCCCTCTTCTCTGATGTAATAGCAACATAACCTAGATTCATACAAGCTCTTAACTTTTGACCATCAGAGGGACGACTTCTTACCAAATTTACGATTACTGTTGTTGACTTAATAAATCTTTGTTATTTTATAGTTATTCGGAAAAAAATTTTTGTTATCAAATTGTTACACGAATAAGCTTTATGAAAGCAAAAATAATAATTAATGCATATTTCCCATTACCTTTTGCGAACTTTTTCTTTGTAAGTCGGATAGCCCTCGACCCCGAGACGTATCTTTTTGAGGCCCCGTTCTTTCATCACTTGCTTCGCCACATCCCTGTAAACGAACAACATGCCCAATGAATATAGCGTCTTCTTTGTTCAATTGGACTATTATTGTAAAGTAAACCACGAAACAACACTGGTTACAAGGTTTTCAAAAATTATGCTGCTGACAATTTTTTATTGCTCCACCCAGAATCAGAAAAATAAAACATGTATACTACTTCTATATACTGTTATAGTTGTAAAAATTAAATGTCTTTCGACATTGAAGATATTTTCAAAATAATAATTGTAATTGACTATTCTGATGTCACTGATTTTTTTTAATATTTTGTATGTTCGTATGTGTCGTTGTGGCTTCATCACGCCAAATCCGCTGAACGAATTTCAACTATTTTTAGTACATACCCGTGTACCAAAAATAGGTATCTCCAGATTTTTATGCGATAAAATTCAACCCAAGTTACACTGAAGCAAAAAAGAGGGTTTATGACTTTCTTCTCCTCCTTGAACCAAGTTGCGGGGCACTTCCAGTTTACAGTCACGAGCATTACTATCTACCACAACAAGCAGATATTGACGCCGGTGACTGTACTTATAGATGTGAATAACAGAGGTACCAGGACTTCATAAGGAACTAAGAACTCACCTTTATCTACGCTTACCAATCTATGCATAACTGAGCTCAAGCTCAAGGACACTGCTGCAAGTACCAGGCCATTATAAATGTGTAGGACGTTCATCTTTGTACACATGGCCGATTCATAATTAAATTCCAAAATTTGACGTTTACGAGCGCACATTCGCTGTGATTACTATATTTTGGTTGAAGTCTGGGTATTTTCAGTGATAAAAACTTACCTTAATTTCCCTAGTTACACGAAAGCACATTCATATTTTTACGAAACAACGTTTAAATAACTAAATAATCAAAATAGGAACTGTGTCATTTTAGAATTTGGATATGGATCGGAGTAGTCAAAGATAGAGAACGGCAGTACCAGGGCGTCATAAACGTGTAGAAGCTAACACTGACCTGTTCTCAATATACTTGAAGAACCTGTAGAGCGGAGTCGACAGAACAATCTGGCTATATTCATCACTCATCTGTGGAGGGTACTGCTCGTCCCATTCCACAGCATCATCATGTAGCAGTATAGAAAGCTAAAAAACGGCAGTACCAGGGCGTCATAAACGTGTAGAAGCTAACACTGACCCGTTCTCAATATACTTGAAAAACCCGTACAGCGGAGTCGACAGAACAGTCTGGCTGTACTCATCACTCATCTGTGGAGGGTACTGCTCGCCCCATTCCACAGCATCATCATCTAGCAGTATAGAAAAATCTAAAAGACGGCAGTACTAGGGCGGCATAAACGTGTAGAAGCTAACACTGACCTGTTCTCAATATACTTGAAGAACCTGTACAGCGGAGTCGACAGAACAGTCTGGCTGTACTCATCACTCATATGTGGAGGGTACTGCTCGCCCCATTCCACAGCATCATCATCTAGCAGTATAGAAAAATCTAAAAGACGGCAGTACTAGGGCGGAATAAACGTGTAGAAGCTAACACTGACCTATTCTCAATATACTTGAAGAACCTGTAGAGCGGAGTCGACAGAACAGTCTGGCTGTACTCGTCCCCCATCTGTGGAGGGTACTGCTCGTCCCATTCCACGGCGTCATCATCTAGCAGTACCACGGCGTGGCACTCGCGGTCGCCTCGTCGCGCTGAAGACACCATAAGCGGCAGGATGAGACGTTCTAGGAAGTTCTCGAACTGTCTGCGAGCACCTTCGTTGGATAGCTCGTGTAGCAGACCTCGAAGGTTCTGGAAAGAACAGTGATACGAAGATAAGAGTTGATCCACATCTATAACCAAAGTAAAGAGGATAGATACAATATAATGGGTGTCCCAGAAATTTAGATTCAATAATAATTATGTTTAATGTATTATTCACTTTGACCCCTAAGAGATCTTAAACATCTCAGTAGAATTCAGTCAAATTATTATATTTAACTTTATCGCATGTCGTGACGCCTAGAGACCTTATACATCTCTGAAAAAAAAATAGTTTATATTTTATATTAACATTGATCTGGAGAATTTGTACATCTCCTCTGCGTGTATCAATTTTAAATTAGTTATAACACAATCGTAAAAGTTTTAAGTATAATTAAGACAATATTGTAATTGTTAATTGGTACACGCATATTAATTGTTTTATATATTCTGACATTTAGAATTTTATTCTAGACACATTCTAGATTTTGTTTCTTTTTTATTGACAATCCTTTTGGGATTTATGTTATTAATTATTTTAATTTTTAAAATGATGATTTTATCAATAATAAGTAAGTATTATACTTAAGTTAAATGATCTGATTAGGTTTTTCTGGGTTTCCCTAATCCTTGCAACAAATGTTGGATCATATTGTATGTTTCACAGCAAAGACTTCTCTCATTGTAACTGGCAATTCGAAAGTGCTTGTATCTAAGCCTACTTGAATAAAGGATATTTTGATTTGATTTGACCAACGATTATCCTAAGAGGGCTGATAGAGCAGCTCAAAAGCTATCGATTTAAACCCCATGTACGTGTGTGTGTTCGGCGTTTTTTTTTTTTACTAACGCTTGACAGTCTGTTCCTGAGGTATGGCAGCGGTGCGGGAAGGTTACAAGTGACGTGACATGACGTGTCCTAACTGTCTCGCTATACACATATAAGTCACTTGTCACCCCTCCCGTACCGCTGCCATACCTCAGGAACAAACTCAGTTATGCTTTAGGCCTATAGTTCCCGAGATATTTTCAATTTTAGTAGTAATTTTGGGTTTTCCACATATTACTGTGTTACAGATAGTCTTTAAGTTCAAGTGAAATTACTTTTCGTTTTTTTTTTATGATATAGGAGGCAAACGAGCAGACGGGTCGCCTGATGGTAAGCGATCACCGTCGCCCATAGACATGCATCACCCGAGGAGTCACAAGTGCGTTGCCGGCCTTTCAAGTGGGAGTACGCTCTTTTCTTGAAGGCTTGAAGGTCGCGTCATACTTATTTTCATCAGTATGCTACATCATTTGATGCATCACGGATTACTAAAGAGCCCGTTTTTTTCACTGATGATTATTTTTGATAAACACTCGAAGTTACATATTCCATACTTCACAGAAACCCAAACGCGGAAAACGCTAATATAGAGAAACGAACTGCGAATAATTACTCAAAGAACTGGCACACTATCTGTAACACAGTCATAAGGAAAAACCCAAAATTTCTACTAAAATTGTGAATATCTTGGAAACTACTAAAAATAGGAAAACATAAGAGGGGGTCAAATCGTTTGCTTTTGAGCTCCTCTATCAGCCCTCTAAGGATTATTGGTACACCCTGTATATCAGAGGTTCTCAAACTTATTTTGTCTCTGTCCTCCTGATTTTTTTACTTAAAAAACTAATTAAATTATAGTGTGCTATATTACCCCCAATCTTTTCTGGACCCCTTACCGCCCCCCTCTAGGCCTCCAGCGCCCACAAGGGGGCGTTATCGCCCACTTTGAGAAAGACTGCTGTATATGTATACACAAACTAGAAAGTGCCTGCAACTTCGTTCGTGGAGGAGAAAACGTCATAACCCCTCTTTTTGTCTCCAGCGCAGTCGGGTAAAAAGAATCCTATATCCATCTGGAGATACCCAGCTACCCGTGTACGAAAAATAGTTGAAATCCGTTTAGCCGATTTTGCGTAATGAAGCCACAACGTCACATACAAACATACAAACATTTTATTTTTACAACTTGATAATAGTATAGATTACCTGTCTCCCTTAACACACTGCAATTGAAATCACTTTCTCAACTTTGCGGCTGACACTGTTATGGTTATTTATTTACTTACTTTGCATATATTACATTTATTATGTATAAGTATTAAGTATTTATGTATGTATTTTTATCTACGCAATCTTCACGAAAAAGTCATAACCCTTCATTTTTTCTTCAGCGTAGTCGGATAAAAATTATCGAATAACCATCTGGAGATACCCAGCTACCCGTGTACCAAAAATAGTTGAAATCCGTTTAGCCGATTTTGCGTGATGAAGCCACAACGACACATACAAACATACATAGAATACAAAAAAAATATTTTTCGTTTTATTGACCTCCAAATAGTCGATAACAATCAATTTTTTGAAAATATCTTTAATGTGCAGACATTTCTTTGTTTTTTGTTTTTAAATTTCATTTTTACAACTTTATAATAGTATAGATGTTTATTGCGTTTACATGTGTCTATATGAGGTTTTTGCTTGATCGCTGTTTCTCGCCACCTATTCAACTAAAATTGTTGTTTTTTAAACACTCCGCCACCCAATGGTTGTCTGGAAGAGATCGCTATTAAGCGATAAGACCGTCTGTTGAAATAAAATAATTTAGCGGATTATATCGCGTATATTATCTCATTTTAGTTCCCGACGTTTCGGAAGCTTTCCAGCTTTCCATGGTCACGGGAGGACTGAGAAAAGATGTATTTTCCTCTGTCAAAGTTACAATTTGTGCAAACTACCCATTTCTTTTTTGAAAAAATACAAATAAAGGTGTACATACATGCCAGATGGGCCTAAGCTGTAAAGACAGTTACACATGTGCCAGAAGGGCTTAATTATTTTATTGTAATAATTTACCAAGCAGCATTTCACAAATGAGGCGTACTGAGGAGATAAGAAACGCTGCAAAGAAAAACTCCCAGGCTACCTCATTACTAATTATAATATTAAAAAAAAAAAAAAAAAAAAAAAAAAAAAAAAAAAAAACAAAATTGTTTTATTTCAATGAGTAATAATCGCGGAAACAGAAGAAAATATTAAGACCGTCTGTTGTTTACCTCTGCTAATTCGAATGTTACTGTCATGTTCTGTATTTCTGTGTATCTGAGGTGTGCTGTGTGCTGTGTCCACAGAACTGATATTTACACAATAAAATTAAAATATTTCTAAAAATACTAATATCTGTGTATTATTTTAATTACGTGACTTACCAAGTTTTTGAAAACGGCCCATATGACATACCTGGCATCGAACAGTGTCAGCATCAAACGGTACCAGCAGGTAGTCACACGCCTCTCTCAGCTCTTGCACAGACACAGCTGGTGGACATCGGATCGCTCCGCCTCGGTAATATTCCAGAATGGCTCGGAACACTGTTGCGGAGATGCCTTCAGCCACTTCATATTCCCCACGCTCGTTGGGGTGTGTGAACTCTAGACCTGTAATGCATTTATGGACAATTTAGCATAATTACTAACTACATGTTTTCCATCGCTTCACTGAGGTTTTTTGTTGCCTTACCTACAGAACCATGCAAATGGGATGAAATTTAGCTTACGGCATTTTTATTTAATCAAAAAAATATGATTGACAATTATTATTTTTTTCATTTTCTTTTTATTCGTTTTGCATTAACATTCTCTCTTAAGGTACGGCAAGACGTGCTCATTACAAGCACAAAAGCATGCATTTATTGAGCAAGTGCTCATTAGTAGCTCTAGTAATCAGCATCCTTATTTAGAGTGTGCTGAAAATTCAACCGACGTTTGATTTTCTAGGATGCTACCTGAGGCGCGGGTAGAAGAGGGCGTGCTCAGAACGCGTCTGAACAGTCCGTACGTTTCCTTTGAGCATGCTTATTTATGGGTATGCCTAAAACAAGCATGCTTATTGCTGGCAAATAAATTTGAACACTTGCAGAGGATGCTAATTTTAAGCAAACTTATGACCATTCTTTTTTTTGAGCATGTCTGTCCGTACGTTTATTCTGAACTGATCTCAACGCAACTTTCCAGTAACTTGTTTCGACATCAGAATAACACAGGCTATAAAAGCACATTCGGCTAAGTTGATTGCACAGTGGCTTGGCAGCTGGCGGTCCCAGGTTCGAATCCCGGCCAGGGCAAGTGTTTGTGTGATGAGCATGAATGATTGTACCTGGGTCTTGGAAGTTTTCTGTTTATTTAAGTATTATTTTATCTATTGTCCTAGAAGGCGCCCGCAACTTCGTTTGCGGAGGAGATAGTCATAACCCCTCTTTTTTTCTTTAGCATAGTCGGGTAAAAAGTATCCTATAACTATCTGGAGATACCTAGGTACCTGTGTACCAAAACTAGTTGAAATCCGTTAAGTCGATTTAATGTGATGAAGCCACAAAACACATACAAACCTTTCATTTTTACAACTTTATAATAGTATAGATGTATATTGTCGCCTGATACAAGCTTTTCCTAGTTTTCTTATAATTATCTTTATTTTTATTTTCTAACCTCTTCAGATTACAAATTTTAAATATAATATTTTCAGAACAGTAACCGAACATATTTATAAATCTGTGTGCCTTCTGGCAAAGGCCTCCCACAGTATTCTCCACTCCTCCCTGTTTGTGGCCACTCTGGTGCTTGTTCTGCCGGCCAATCCCACTATTACATACTCCCATCTTTTAAATTGCTTTTAATTTTAAGACTGACTGGATTTGGACCAGAGCCTTGTGCAAAGGGGCGAGAGATGAGAAGAGAGAAAGAAATTCACTTTAAATATCATGAAGACCGTGATGGTAAAATATCAAGATTTTTGTAAAAAGTTAACGTTTTCCTATTTAGATCAATGGATTATAGTTCCTTTACTGTTCCGCGAACTAGTGTCTTTGTTGACACTAAATTGTGCATGCAGTTTCCATAAAAAAAAACACGCATGCAAACACAACAAACCAACACCAAACAGTATAATCTTCGACACGTGTTTCGCCTCTCTACGAGGCATCATCAGGAGATGCAGGAGATGTTGACGGTCCGGTGTCCACCCGAGAAAATCATTCATCATCATTTTCTCGGGTGGACTATAATCCATTGATCTAGTATGGAATTCCGCAAAGTAACGCCTGAATCTATTAATTGTTTTCCTATTTAAATAAAACAATTTAACGGATTATATCGCGTATATTATCTTATGAGATAATATACGTGATATAATATATATATAATAGCCCATCCCCAAGCATCAAAATTACTGACTCTATACAGTCAAATTCACTACAATAGGTCAAACTTTACAAAGTGATGCTATTAATTCTTTATTCCATTTTAATTAAATTTAGTATATTTTTCTTATAAATCTATGCTCCCAATACCATTCTGAGAATAATAGCATGCCTGATTGTGCTATTATTTCACACTGTGCGGAATTGCATTCTCCCACTACTGTAATTGGTGGTAGTGTTATCACAATAGGTAAATGTTTTGGAATATGTATACACTACAACGTCTTTAATCCGAACCTAAAAAATGTACCCCCCCTTCGGACTAGTAGAGCGTTCGGATTATAGCATTCAGAGAATTTATAGGGTAGTTTTATGGAGCAACACAAACAATATTGTGTATTTAACTGTAAACGTAACAATGATTATATCTAACACAAAATCGCAGACAAATAATGAAAACAAAAGCGCATGCTACCTGCTCGGCATTTGGTAAGCAACTGGCGAGCCGGTGAGTGAAGAATTAAGTAGGCAGAGTAGGAAGGGGAGGACGTTTGGATCAGAGGATGTTTGGATAAAAGAGGTTGTAGTGTATGTGTTGAGTAACATGTATAATAAAGGTTTGAATTTGAATATGGTAAGTTTTTTTCTGATTGGCTCTTGCCAATTTTAGCAAGAGGTATTTCACCAATGTCAACATGAACTAATCATACTGATACATAGTTCCATTGTCATATAAAATGTAAATAAAAACACACCAGCAATAACCTTTACAAAGGATATGACTAAGAAAATAAAAACTGTTTACATCAAGATATGACTAATGGTTGTATTTTTGTAACCATGACTAGAGAAATGGCCGAATTAATAGAAGAACAGTGTTTCAACTTTCTTTTACCAGAGCATTGTAATCAGGTAACTTATACTATTGATTGACACTAAAAATCTAGGCCAAATTTCTTAAATAACAAAAGTAAAAGCAATCCAATATTTTAAGACAAAATGAACTAGAAACTTGTAGCGACATACCTGAACTAAACATTCTCCCCAGCATAGTGTTGGGATGCGCTGTGAACTGCGCAGGATCCACCACGAACCTCGTATTGTCAACCACTAGTGTAATCCTATCTTCACAGAGCTGTTTTCCGTTCCTAGGAGGCTCTTGAGCAGATGTCGACGGAAGCGGCGTGTTCGCTTGGTTTTTCGGTGGCATACTGGCTGAAGGCAAACGCGTTCTCATCGGGGGCATATTCCTCTTAGACAACCTCTTTCTTCTATCTTCGTTGTCTCTTCTATACTCCTCCGTATCACTACTACTGTCAGGGTAGAAAAATGGTCTCCGTTGTTCGGTCATGGCCTCCTGGCCTTTGCTCTCTAAGTCTGACATGGGTGCTATCACATCACGCGGCGCGCGTTGCCGCTGGGGCTTAAATTGCGGGCGTCTGATATTTCTCGTCGTGAAAACAAAGATTTATACAGTGGAAAAATTTTACGTCAGCGAGCGCTTGACAGATTGTGGATGTTGCTATTGTTGCTCAAATGTTGCCAGTACATAATTCACTTTCTCTAAAATAATATGTTGCATATTACACATTATTTTATTTCATAGGTCATATATTTTTAGCAAACTTCCAGATAAAAATATATTGGTAAATTGATAATAATCAACCCAAAGAAATATCTAATTACATCATAAAGAAGTTACATCTCGTTACATGATGTTACTGTACCTACAAAATCCTTTCCTATGGGGAGAGGAGACATTTCGGAAACGAACAAAGTCTGCCATTCCCTACATTTTGGTTGTTACTACTAACACTAAATCACTAACACATATAACATGACAGATTTTTTTTTTCTAAATGTCTCTCCCCATCCATAGCGAAAAGTTGTTCGTATTGACGGGTATGTACTACCACCTAAAAAATAGTGTATATGCAGAACATCCCAGAGACCGACGACAATATCCTAAGAGGGGCCTTAATGGGGGTTGATAGAGAAACTCAAATGCTATCGATTTGACTCTCAATTTTGTTCTGCGATTTTAAGTAGTGTCCGATATATTCACACCTTGTATATACACCTTAATATGTATTTTTTAACGACCTTCTTACATTATGGAAACTTATATTACTCATGAATGCTTGAAAATAAATTACCTTCAATTATGTTTCGTGTAGAAATTATATATGAATTTAAGAGGCCCCGGTAATCTCGGTTCTCCATACAAACGTAGTTACGCTCTCATTTTAAAACGACTAGCTAGTTTGCTGTGGTACTTTGTACCTACTTAGAATAAGTTAAGGTATATGCAGGCCTATAATTAGTTTATGTAGCTTCAGATACCAAAGTAAAAAACATACAGCGAATTTAAGTTTTTCATACAAAACTTGTTTTGGCTGTATTTCGTTTGTTTTAAAAATTGGAGCCATATAAACTAATTACAGGCCTAGATATACGTCACGTCAAAGTTTCGTTACAAACTCCGGTTGTATGGAAAGGTGAAATTCTGCCGAGCTTGCCGGGGACTTAAAGTAAATCAAAACTGATCAAAACAGTTTGCTAACTCACACGGTCAATAGATGGCGTAGTAATTAATTAAAGAGTCGTATTTAAACACAGTGATATCGTTTTTATTCACGTGCGGAGGATATTAATTAATATTTCATTTTAATCCAATATGAACGTTTGTGTGCAAGGTCCCATGATAGCTTTCTAAAAATAAAACTAAAATCAGGTTTCATCTTATCAAAAATCTTTATCCAAAAACTTGCAGTACTCTTTTTCAATAGCTTTAGTGGCGGACTCGGTCGTTAACAATACGTTTTGTCTCTTCAAGTTCTCAATGAGGTCTACTTGTTTGTGAATGCGGGACGTGAGTGCCTTGATTCGCAAATCCAATCGAGAGATGGCGCTTTGGTGTGATGCTGAAAGATCACGGGATGCTGTGCGAAACTCCTGTAAAATTGCAATAATTTTCTATAGGTAATAAATATTAATTACTAACTGAGTTCATAATATCAAATTACATTATGTCCAATTAAATTAGCAACGCATTTTGATTATTTTTAAACCAAAAATAAACTTCGAATTCCGTTGCGTGGTGGACATATTGGAGTTTGATTTTTATCAACTCAAATACAATTATATCTATACTATTATAAAGTTGTAAAAATGAAGTGTCTGTGCATTGAAGATAGTTTCAAAACAATAATTGTAACGGACTAATTGGAGATCACTAAATGTTTTTGTTTTTGTAGGTACATACATACAAACATGTGTCATTGTGGCTTGATCGCTTCAAAACGGCTAAATGGATTTCAACTATTTTTGGTACACGGGTAGCTGGGTATCCACAGATGGTTATGTAATAGGATACCTTTTACCGGAATACGCTGAAGAAAGAGGATTATGATTCTTCCCTCCACCGCTGACAAAGTTGCGGGTACCTTCTAGAATGGAATAATTCTATTATAAAGCAAAATGTCATTTTAGACCTAGATAGCAGAAAAACGGAAATTAATTAACTCTTTCATTTAAAATTGCAGCGTATCAGGTTTAGACTGCCTTTTAGCGATAAGGCCGCCACTTGTCTACCTCTAATCACAATAGTTTTTGCTTTGATTATTATATTTTACTTCGTGAGGTGCACAAAACGGTATTTCTATTGTATAATAAGGTTTAAGCTGCTAAAGATAACAAAAACAGCGAACGGAAGCCACTCCCGACTTCAGATCCCTGCTGATAAATATGTATAACTTAGGTATATTTAATTAAGAAAAGACTATGAACTATATTCTAGGATTTTTCGCCACTTGCAATTGACTGTTAGGTGAGATAAAAAAAAAAAAAAAAAGAATTGAACCTTTTCGATGATCTTAGCGCTCTCCAGCTCTTTTCGCAGCTTGTTTATGGTTCTCTCGTAGGAATCGCACTTGGACTCCACGCCGGTGCTTTTCGCTATCAGCTGTTTCAACCGACTTCTCATGCTATCGAATTCAGAGCGTTGTTTTTCGGACATGCGCTCTTTTTCCTAAAATGCAAATAGAATGGTTAGACAACCAGTGAGCCACATTTCACCACCTCTAAAGAGGTCATCTATGTTCTTATCTATTCTTTCCTTCCTATATTATAAACGTGAAAGTATGTATGTACGTTCCACTAAATCTCAAAAACTACTAGACGAATTTTTATGAAACTTTTCACTTATGTATATATCAGAATAGGACATAGGCTATAATGTATGTCAAATTTCATCCCTTTTAGAGACAAAAAGGGGGATGAAAATTTGTATGGACAGTAAATATTTTTTTACGTTAGGAACTTTATCATGTAATTCACATTTAAATTAGTAAAATATCGAGTTTTGGGGAGACATACGCTACTTTTTATCCCGGAAAAATACCTTTTATCGGCGATAAACGAATCTAAGGCGGACAAAGTCGTGGGCGGCTGCTAGTCTATACTATGATAAAGTTGTAAAAATGAAATGTCTGTACATTGAAGATATTTTCAAAAAATTGATTGTTACGGACTATTTGGAGTTTCGAGGTCACTAAAACGAAAAATATTTTTTTTGGATTTTATGTATGTTTGTATGTGTCGTTGTGGCTTCATCACGCAAAATCGTCTTAACACATTTCCATAATTTTTGTGACATTCACTTTAAAAATCACGAAGATCCCGGTAAAACATCAAGATTTTCGAAAGAAAGAAAAATCAAGAAATCAAGGTCATCTATGGTAAAAGGTAAAAGAAAACAAAAAAGGGGCGTTACTAGGCAAGGACCCCGGTACATAAACCCGTCTATAACGCTCCGGTAGCATATTTTTGAAACAAAGGCTTGGATTTTCCGCGGATCTGTTAACTTTTTTACAGCGAAAGCGTTATGAGCATGTGAGTCTTGGCCGTCAATTTTACTTAGAATGTTTTTGGTGGGATTTTAATATAAGGCAACCATTGGAATTTAAGACCTCTATTTCACTTGAAATATAGTGATAATGAAGTCTAATATAGAGTTTGTTGTAAATAACCCTTAGATGCGTTTCTCTCTGAAACAACTTAATTAGAAATAGGTACATGTCAATTTGAGGCTTAGTATCGACTTTAGAGATGCTTAGAGTCTCAAATTGACGTACATTTTTATCGTCGTTTCAGTATGCATATGCATCTCAAGACAAGTGTTTTTGTTCTTCCAGTAGAGCAAGTGTTTGTGTGATAAACACGAATGTTTGTTCCTGGGTCTTGTATGATGTCTCTGCATTTAAGTATTATAAATTATGTATATCGTTGCCTAGTACCTAGTAACCATAATACAAGCCTAGCTTAGTTTGGGACTAAGTCGATATGTGTAAGATTGCCCTGATATTTATTTATTTATTTTATGTATCTTAAGGTGCGTCCACGTTTGTATCATTTGCCCGATCAGATCTTCGTCCCGTGGCATGATCACGTGTCACGATCACGCGTTTGGACGTTGCGCCGATCCGATCGCTCGAAATCCATGTTGCTACGCGTATCACACACTTAGATCGGACAAGCGGGGCGTGATCGCCGCGCTGACAGTGAGCGTCCAAGCAGCGCGATACGCAGTCATGCCACGCCACAGTGATCGGATATGAGCAAATGATACAAGTGTGGACGCACTTTTAGGGTTACATGCAGTAGTTATTTAAGTATTGAATACCTTAATTTAACTTACATTGAGTCGATTCTGAAGCGACGCACACTTTGCCTTCGTGTTGGTCAGATCCGCAGACAGGTTATTGATGTTGTTCAAGAAAGTCATTCTCTCTGACTCCAAATCTGCCTGCCTGGCGAGATGCTTCTCACACTGTGACGCCTAAAATAAAGTATTTTTAATATCTATGCTATTATAAGGTTGTATAAGTTTTTGTCAAAATTTCATTTTTGTGACAAACTTTTATTGCCCACTGTACTTTTCTTTGAACATCCATCAACTACTTACTGAGACGATTCTAAAGAGCCCAAATTCGGTAGGATTGAGTTATTTTAATTACAGAGTTCCTATGACCACCTTCCTGCTCCATCATCAGATCAGCTCGATGGTATCATATTATTGCATTGTCACCAAACTTACAAAAGTACCTATACCAAATATTAGCTCAATAGGAATCCGGGAAGTAGGTCAAATTTAACTTGCAAGATTCCACCCGAACAAAAATATTACATTGCTACATACATACATTGCCAGTTAAAAAAAGCTTGTAATAAAAAATTTAATGGCTTTACATTGACGATATTAAAAATATATTGAAACTGAATTTTGTGTATGTTTGTATGTGTCGTTGCTGCTTCATCACGCCAAATCGGCTAAAGAAGTTGCGGGACCTTCTAGTAATCTATGCTATTATAATATTGTAAAAATGAAATGTCTATACATTGAAGATATTTGTAAAAAAAATGTACAGGACTATTTGGAGGTCGAATCGAAAACATTTTATTAAGTACTAGAAGGGCAATGTAAAGGGTAAGGTAAACTGATTTAAGAACTTCAAAGTCAAACTCAAACATTTATTACATACTAGAAGACGCCCTCAACTTCGTTCGCGAAGGAGAATAATTCATAACGCCTCTTGTTTTCTTAAGCGTAGTCTGGTAAAAAGTATCCTATACTATGACCATCTGGAGATACCCAGCTACCCGTGTACCAAATAGTTGAAATCTGTTTAGCCGATTTGTCGAGATGAAGCCAGCCACAACGACCGACATATACAACATATCCAAAAAAAATATTTTTAGTTTCAGTGACAACTAAAGAGTCCGTTACAATATTATTTTTAAATATCTTTATTGTACAGATGCAATAACATCGTACGAAGTTCGTACGTTAAAAACTCAGTGCATTGACTTGCCTGCTGACCTAACGAAACTACGGGAAACAAACGATAGTGCGATGTATGTCTACAGCCAACGCCATCTAGTGACGAATGTTATTTACGAAGTAAAATGTAAGTGAAAACGTTTTTGAACGTGAAAATGGTAAAAACCAAACCTTATAGTTTCGTCATGTTTAGTCTATACTATTATAAAGTTGTAAAAATGAAATGTCCGTACATTGAAGATATTTTCAAAAAAATGATTGTTATGGACTATTGGTCACTAAAATGAAAAATATATTTTTTGGATTTTATGTATGTTTCTATGTTTGTATGTGTCGTTGTGGCTTCATCACGGAAAATCGGCTAAACGGATTTCAACTATTTTTGGTACACGGGTTGCAGGATATCTCCAGATGGTTATAGGATACTTTTTACCCGGCTAAGCTGAAGGAAAAAAGAGGGGTTATGACTTTTTCTCCTCCGCGAACGAAGTTGCGGGCGTCTTCTAGTATGTAATAAATGTTTGAGTTTGACTTTGAAGTTCTTAAATCAGTTTACCTTAGACTGATCCTTTGATACTTACTCTTATATTGAAAATTTGAAACTCACTCTTAAACTAAAAAAAAAACACTTACTTTTTTCTCAACAGTAGATTGCAATGTATCTATTTGTTCCTGTAGCAGTTTAGTCTTGGAAGCTAAGAATTTGCAAACATTTTCCACTGTAACACCACCTAAAAAAAAAACTCGAGCCTAAAAAACAAACTGAAAAGTGTACTAGTTCAAAAATTTTATTACTCTGTCAGAGAATTCATGCGAGATTTAAATATCGAAGATGCTCAACTTATGTAACAACAAGCGGTACTGACAATTGCCATACTTTGGATCGTTTTTTTATTGATTGTGCTAATTGTCGGCTAGCAATTATGCTGTTATTGTAAACTATATGTTGTGGTGGTGAAGCTGCCGCAACAGCTACCGGCACCACGTGTCGGTGACTGCCGTATGTTATATTCTAGCCGGTCTGCGTCATATCAGTAGTCAGCGTCCCTAGCTAAGGACATTAAGGATTTATTTGGGGCTTTAAGAGAATCGGATGGGTTAAGGGAATCGAATGGGTTAAGGGAATCAGATGGGAACTTTGGATCGTGTTCCGATCGCAAGGAGACAATCTGGCAAAAACTAGATGGCGCTTTAAAACTAAACATTTGACGATATTATAATTGAATAACGAAACATAGTACAGCATACTTCGCAAATGGGTAATAATAAATAAATCGTAACATTTTAATACTGTGTCGTGTCACGCTTGCAAAGTTGAGTCATGTCATGTCATATAATTTAATTTGTACGGGAGCATGTCTGCTGTTACCGTCGTCATTTGTGCTAGGCGGCAGGATGCCACGACATCCTCGGCACCTAGCGTGTGGGGCTGCCGTGCGCGGGCGCTACGAGCAGCAATAGTGTTCCTAGTCTTCACACTATTTTGATGTTGTGTCAGTCTGTATGTCAGTTGTTTGTCGACCTATGCTTGTCTCTACGGTCTTGTGGTTAATCTGTTGTTTCCGCGGTGGGCGTCCCCGCCGGCGGAGACGTCGGCGTGCAAGTAGATTGCAAAGTTGAATATGTAATTGTAAAAAAAACATTCTTATACATAGATGGCGTTGTAAACACCCGGGAAAGGCTTTTTGTATGGAAATGGTCAGCCCTCTTGTTTTAATGGTCCTTAGTCTCTGCCAACCCCAGTGGCATACAGGCGTGAGTATATGTTATTTAAAGATTTAAGATTTAAAGATTTTAAAGATGGTATGGTATGTATTTTGAAAAGTTTGTTTTCCAATTCGTTTTTCTCACCTTTCGTGAAAGAAGCCGGCAGAACTTTATCCTGAATATTCACTGTGACAAAAGCATATAAAAATTCATTATCCAAATCTTTCCGATTTTCTGCGGTATCGATATTTCTAGCATAATGGTCGCAGCCATGTTGTTTGCAAATTGTCTCTGGTTCCAGTACAGCTGGCATGACAGCAGTTTTGGCGGGAGATACTGTTTTGAATTTCGTAGGGGTCGTTTTCGGGGAAAGACTGGACTTGGGAGTGTCACAGCAATGTTTTTTCTGAATAGGATGCTGAGATAGTGAAATATTATGAGGTATTTCTGAGAAAAAGTCTGGTTTTTGCTGAAAAATAAAACAGTTGGAATATTAAAGCATTTAACCTTACGTTTTTATGTATGGGAATTAAGATTTCGTTTTCTTTTCAATAATTCATTTATTGCTTCTTGTACACGGAACCGATCCTTGTCCTCCTCTCTAAGATATAGAAGGAGTGTTACTATGGACAGTATGGACAGACAGACATGGCGAAACTCTTATTAGGGTCTTAATTTGACTATGGAACCCTAAAAAAGGCATACCTTTCAGATATTCGTTAATATATAATATATATAATTCTTTCCTACTCATTTACGTATTTCTAAAACTTGTCAACACCTAAGGATTTGGTTATTATTATACACAAAATACTTCGGTCTGTTTTGCCTCGTTCTTTTCCTGTATAGACAATAGATGGCGCTGCAGTCAAAAATATACATCGAAAACAATGTGCGAAAAAAAAGGTAAAACAAAAATAAATATAATATCATATCATATCGATACATGTCGAATAGAGAACCTCCTCCTCTTTTTTCTTTTGTCAGCTAACAAACTTACCAAAACAGTGAATGAAAAAAGTCAGGTGCATGATGGCAATGTAATGTTATTGTGTTGTCAAACGACTTACCATTGCTTTTTCTATTTGCTTCATCAAACTTTCAGTTTTCTTTTCTAATTGCTTATTTAGCTTTTTAAACTCATTTTCTCTTTCTATCAAGTCTGTTGAATCCATCGTTAATGAAATGTATTTTATGGAAGAAATGTTGATGCAATAAATCAAGATTATTATTGTACACGATTATTTTCAAAAAGATGTTGTTTGGCTACGGAATCTAGTGATTCAAACGTCTCTTTGATTTGGTTACGTTATATTGTAATCAAACAAGGCCGCTACCATAGCAACGCTATGATCAATACAGGTACTCAACGTTAATGAAGTCATATAGACATCTTTTTCTGATACAATGATACTGTTACATAGATTTTGTGATATGTATTGACTCAAGAGTGTTAAATAATTTATTTGTATCTTTTATTAAGTTTATTTTTAATTGTTTTGTTTCTATTTTAGCTGTTGTTGGACACAACGAGCTGCCATTTAGCATTGACAACGATTCTAAACAAATATGGCCGACTCGCGTCAAAAACAGCTGTGCGCCCACCAATGAGAAGCCATTTCTCAAATGTCAATATACCATGGTTTTTGTGCTACAGACACACATTATAATTGTTGACACATTGCTTTGTCTCCCATATGATTGGTCCTGAAAAACCGTCTTCATGCTATGACTAGAACGCATTGAAAACTTGTAGACTCGAATTAGAAACATGCTCGAACAGCAAAATCGTACGAAAAAGTGCTCACGTTTGTATGAAAATCGTATCAAGGTCGCTGAGCTAATACTAAGTGTAAGCGAGAGAGCATATGCTAAAAAGAGATGAGGAGATAAAACAGTGTCTGTAGAACCGTTTCAATGGTCTCTCGCAATCGATTGGCCAATGAGAGTGTTCGTAGCCAGCTGACATTTTAGTTTGCGACTGGAGCGAGCGATAACAGGACGCTCGCTCGAATTGACTGAAGTGTTTTACCTGAATATAAAATCCATTTGGACAGCATTTCTGCGTGTCCGGACTTGTCTCACAGTGTAATAATGTATTTGAAGAGAAAAAGACACGATTATCGAAGTGTTATATTATAGCGTAGGTGTTTTTAAGTGGAGTTGACGACTAAGTTTGCTAATAAAAAAAGGTATGTCTTTCCATATGTTTGGGTTCCAGTGTGGTTTCACTGCATATTATACATGATTGAACAGCTATTTTTCTTCGTGTTCGTGTTTTCGCTCGAGCTGTGATCCTCCACAGGTTTAGAAAGTTATTATACAGGTTTTGTGCTTTACTCTGTCAGTTTGCAGAGTATTATGATGTATTTAAGCTCCTTACAAAGTGAACGCAACGTTATTTAGCTGGATAAATTGCATGCATTATTTACAGTTTCTTTCCGCAAAAAAGTGTTAGTAAAACAGATCTTACAGTGCAAAATAACTGTTGTACATATTATTATTGCAAAGATCAGCTGTAGCTTTGTTTTTTTTAAGAGGCTAAAGACCGCAGGAGTTTTTTTTATAACGTAACGGGTTAAGCTCCTTTCAGCCAAGCCCTTTAGACCTGTCCGGCTAGTGTAGTGCGTTTTTTATCGATTTTACCGGTTCGAAATCTAGATTGGGTATGTTGGTGAAACGGTAAATTTTGACCTTTTGAGCAAAAGTTTGATGAAATGTTGGTGTGTTGGAGGTTCTAATTGTAATTATACTTAAAATGGTTTCTGTAAACATTTGTATTGCGCGTTTAATACCTACTGTCAAGTAATTTGTATTTCAATAGTTTGTTTATTCACGTTGAATCGTATATGTGCCTAAGACCTCGGACTTTGCCCAACAGTGGGGCATCTAGCAAAACAAATAATATTAGTGACAGTGATTTTTCGCTTTGTCTTCGCTTCGAACAGCTGTTTTCGTGACGTCAACACAGCACCTGCCATTTTGTATTAAATATGGCGGATGGGGTTAGGGGGTAGGCCATTTTTCATTTTCCTAAAATGAGAGTAGCTAGTTTTTTTATATAAATACTTTTGACTAAGGGCTTTAAGATTGCTCGATGTTTTATAGTTATAAATTGTATTTTCAATTGAGTACCGTCCTTTGTTTTGAATGGATCTCTTCAGACCACTATAGTATACATATTCTGAAGCTTTTTATTATTATGTATTTAGAATTATTCATAAGATATTATTGATTGAATCAAGGTATGGGTACGTACATAATAGGTTGTTATGCTTCTTCACATAGGTACATACCTATTGTGCTAGGTGGGTGTGTCATCGTGAAAATCGGTATCATGCTGAGCATGAGAAAACCGGTTTTTAATGTGAATAAAACTCGGCCTATCTTCCTAATAGCCATCATCATTCGGCTTATTTCGCATTAAAGCTAGATATCACATTCAATTAATTATAACAAATCGCAAGAACAATAGCAGTCTTGTAATAGGTACCTTTCAAAACCTTGACTTTAAAAAGTAATTTGACATTTAATCGGGTTTTAGTCAGAGCTACTTTCACCAGCGATGCCTTAAGCCTGCCTAGGTACAGACTATGTAACTGTACCGCAATTTTATATGTAAGTACTAGGTATACTCTGTTTTTTGTATATAAAGTACTATCATAGTACCCAATATGTATATACGGAGCAACGGAGCACTCATTTGTTCTTTTTTACTAATTTTTAACTAAAATTAGGTAGGTTTTGGTGTTTAAAATAAATACAGCACTGCCACCTCTACGAAGTAAAAACCGGTTTTCTTGTAGTAAAAAAACTGGTTTTAATATTCCTTGGTGGCGTTTTTGACCTGGTGTAGCGTAGGGTATCCTATTATATTCTATAGTAACAGACTTAAAACGGTTCAAACGTGGTAAAATACTAGTCTAAAAATAAGTTAGTAAATAAAACTATAAAATCATTATCTACTACCTACGTAAAGTCAACAAACTTACACCTACTCTTTTCTCCATTACAATTCCTTCCCAACACGGCAGACGCTAATAGTCTATCTCAGTTTTAAAACAAATTAAATACAAAAGGGCAGATCCTTTCTGCCATTTATGTTTGCTTCTTTTTCACTTTGGACTGTCTATACGGTCACCTGCAAAAAGATATATGTAAGTAGGTATTACTTGCCTGATTAGTCCGTTCAAAAATAACTTCTCTCAAACTCAAATTGACGGGAAAAGAGTCTAGCGAAAATATTTTTGAATGGACTAATTGCATATTTCTTTTTGCAGCTAACTGTACATAAGTAGGTATCTAGTATGACACTAGTCGCATCTCCCCCATGTCCGATTTATTTTCTCTCTCACATCTCAAGTCGGCTTGAACTGGTTCACACCTCCGCAGTTTCCGCACTGCGCCCCAAAAGTTCTCGCGATGGCATTCCCTGTTGTGGGTCTGCGCTCCCCCCATTGAATCCGATTTCTGGTAAGGAGGCCTAGCCAGACCGCGGCATCATCATCGTCATCAATAGACAAAGGATTGCCCCAAGGATCGTCACAAGAACTCTAGTACAACTGTGATATGCGACTGTTTGTCGCGCGACAAAGATCGTCTATCTCTTTTCTTTCAATACAATGCGAGAAAGACGGGTGATACTATGTCGCGTCACAAGCGACAAGCGTTATCGCGGAGAGTTGTGCTAGACTGGCAGATTAGTCAGGTTCGAAAAAAAGCCTGCCTACGTCGCCCAAAGACTGTCCAGGTCCTTTATTGAGGACACGGCCTACTGATCCTAATTTATCCTTTTCTAGGGCCATTCCATAGAAACAACTCCAAACAAACAAAAGCGTGCAAATAATTGCACGCTTTTGTTTGTTTTTGCCAAGTTCTAAAGAAAAATCACCACGGTAATTTTCTCTTTTTGTTTTGTGCCGTTTTTTTCTCAAGTTTAGTCTTGTTGCAATGTAGTACCTATTAATTAATATTAGATCATTTAGGTAGATATTGATATTTATTGTTAAATCGGCTTTAATTACCTGTACTCAGTGTTATTTTTTTTTTTTACACCGAAAACGTCATATGGCCAATTCAAATCGAAAATACCTACCTCTTATTTTTGCACTTAGCGTAATTTTAATGATAATAAAAGGCTAGTTAGGTATTTTGTTACTTATCATTTAACATTTCGAAAATTTGCAGTTACCTTGACCTACCTACTTGATCTCTGGTAATCAGTCTAATACGATGGGCAATATAATCTATATAATATTTTCTTCTGTTTCCGCGATTATTACTCATTGAAATAAAACAATTTAACGGATTATATCGCGTATAATATCTCATTTTAGTTCCCGACGTTTCGGAAGCTTTTCAGCTTTCCATGGTCACGGGTGGACTGTCCACTTAAATTGTTTTATTTCAATATAATCTATAATCAACCTAGGTATAATCTTTTTACAAAATATTGATACTTGTTCCCTTCTGTTTCTACAATTCTACGTTGTACAGCATAAGTCAGTCGTGATAGTGTTAATTTATGTCTAGCTGAAGATAGTGCTATCTTTCGTATTTACTACTGTCAGGTCACTAGTACCGATTAAAGTATCTTAATGAGAAAAAAAATGGCGGATGGTGTTGCCAGCACGTCAGTGTTATGGTCTGGGTTTTCGAATCTTTCCGAATTTGTTTTATATTCATACTAGAAAGTACCCGCAACATCGTTCACAGGGGAAATAAATATCATAACCCTCTTTTTTACTTCAGCATAATCGAGTTCAAAGTACCCTACCGTCTGTGTATGCCTAGCTACCCGTGAACCTGCATTAGTTGAAATCTGACGAATCGTTTAGGCTTGATGTGGCTTGACAAATACACATAGCTACATATAAAAAATCGAGATTGACCTTCATTTAGCCCGTTTCATTTGTTTTTTGGAAATATGTTCAAGGCATGTCTGCACAGACATTTTTTTGAAATTATAATATTATAGATGTATAATCTACGTTAACGTTTCTACTAAATTTCAAGCTAATCCGAATAATAACTTGTGATAATGCAATAGATAATTGCAAGCACATTATGTTTCCAAGTCAAAGTCAAAATGTCAGTGTTCGTTGCTTAATAGCGGGTAAATTATACCAATCTACCTAGCGTGTAAATATTTTTATAGGTATGTTGACGTTTTACTAAAACTTCCTGGAAAAAACACCTACCTCCATTGATTTATACATATAGATAGCACGCTTGTTTATATTGTGATGAAATCTTGTAAAAACCTTTATGGCGGTAGTCATTGGCAATTTAACTTTGGGTTTCGAACTTTATTTTCAATTTTAGAAACATTAGTAGTTACCGGTATGTCACTGTAAAGTATTTTGCCCAGCTCCACTCCTAAATCTTTTTAAATAAATCTTCGTAGGTACCTACTAAGGATTCTAAGGAAGGCATCAAATTTACTAACCACTCACTTGCTTTAGATTTAATATTGAACTCTATTTATACTTGAAATAAGACAGGTGACAGGTAACTACAGTTACCGAACGCAAGTTTTATCATATTTAGCTAGTAATTTTGCCTTTCATGCGTATTTAATGTAAGCTCACGACTCACGATCTCTTTATTTCGAGTTTTTACTCGCTAGCATAAAACGAAAATCTAATTATGTATCAATTTTCATTTACCGGTAAATTCCGGTTCGACGGTACCCCATCACTAGCGCCGAACGCCCTTCGGTGCGTGGTCCGGTCGCGAACCTCGAGGTTTTTCAACTTTCGTTTTATTACTAAGTTTAAGAGGTTTCGCCTTTTTTCTTTCAAAACGGCTTGCTTCGGACAGAAAGTCACGAGACATTGTCTTATTTTAAAATTTGCTTTTAATCTTTTTTCAAATCAATTCGAGATTTTCGAAATTATTCCGTTCTAAAAGAGCGTAGACGACAAATTAAGCGTAGGCGGCAGCCACAGTGTAGAAAATAATACAGAAGGACTTTTACTGAGACTGATATAGATCGGTACTATAAAAATTGTACTGCTGTTCTTTTTGTACGCTGTGACTGTCAAAGTTTCGCAAATGACGTCATTTAGAGGATTGTATACTGTCACATTTTTCCAAATGTCTACAAAATAGTAGAAAAGAAAAAATGTTTTTGGGTTCCTTGATAATTATGATAATTTATTAACGAAATGTGTATCGATTTAATATAATTACTTGAAGAAATGTTGTCAATTAAGTTTTATTTTTAATTAATTATATCATGGGCAAACACTAAATTAAAATGTCTTTATTGTCTCTCAGAAATAAAGGCACTTGAGCCTGATATTTACCCGATTGCGTCAGGAGGGTGATGTATGTATATTTTAATTAGGATATTAGTATTTACCTCGTAAACTAGTAAACCTATAAGTTTCCCAAGAAGGCAAGAAAATTTACGAAAATTCATGTAGTTTCACATAATTTTCGTTACTTATAAATTGAAAAAAAATCAAATTGATGATTATTAGGTAGAAATTTACTAATTTTGCTTTAATTTCCTTGCTTTTAATTCTCTCTCTTGCCTTGTTATGTGATTTTTCTGCATGTAAAATTACATAATTTTTAACAGTGTATACCTATTGCAACCATTGTGTACGTAATTCCCATGAGTCAAAGGAAATGGAACAGTGCTGTATAATTTTGACTTAATAGACGCTTAATAACATTGTCAATGTTTATTGACCCTCCGGTTTATTAAAAGAAGTACAGTCTATCGTAAATTATTATTTGACTGGAGTAGCTCTTAGAGCGGTAGAACTACCATTTCCCATCTAAATTCTATTTTTATTTGAATACTATCAACTTCCTTATTGCGAGTTGATGATTTTTAGGGTTCCGTGGCAAAAAACGGAACCCTTATAGTTTCGTCATGTCCGTCCGTCCGTCCGTATGTCACAGGCATTTTACTCAATGAAGTATGTGAATACTTTCGTAAATAATCGCTCCGAAAGTAGCATAAATTGTGCCCCCCGCCCCCCTTTATTTTCTGAACGGGTAGTCCAGATAATATGAATTAAAAAATGCAAACAATAAAGCAATACAGCTTAATAAATACTTTTAATAAAAAACATTTTTCACATGATCGGATATACCGTTTTTGAGTTATTGCGTCTGTCTGTCTGTCTGTCCGACTATTAGAGCGCCATATCTCAAAAACTACTTATTTGAAATTTGTAATATGTATAAACATGGTCAGCCCACATGTATTGCACAGGAAATATTTAAAAATAAATATTTAAAAATATATCTAAAAAAACTAAGAGTATGAGGGGGGGGCAAAAGTTAAAAGTCTAGCTACTGATTCAAGTAGGGTATCATATGAAAGGGCTCGACCTGCACATTCTCGAACAATTTTTTGATTTTTTTGATTGTGGATTAGTTTTTGTTTTATTAAGGAAATTGTGAACCCCCCCCCCCCTATATCTCTGAAGCTTACCGAACGAAAATTTTGAAAATTACACAATTTGTATAAATAAACATAAATATTACACGAAAATTATAGCCTAGCCTCTTTAGCTAATTATTTTATAATTTGCAAAAAACCCATTTGAACAACCCGGTTCCGTTAAGTTTGCACCTCATTTGTATGCAATGCCATAGATATCAGGTGCAAACTTAACTCAACTGGTGCCGGGTAATAAAGTAAGGGTAAGTGAAAATTTGTATGGAACCCTCGGTGCGCGAGTCCGACTCGCACTAGGCCGGTTTTTTTTGTATAAACGGCCGGTTTTTAGGTTTCCGTAGCGAAACTGGCAAAAACGGAACCCTTATAGATTCGTCATGTCTGTCTGTCTGTCTGTCTGTCTGTTCGTCCGTATGTCACAGGCATTTTACTCAAAAACTATGAGATGTACATTGATGAAATTTGGAGTATAGGTATCGTGTGTAAACCGCTACTTAGTTTGATAGTTAAATAAAAGATATATATATTTCTTCATACATGTAACCGAAACTGAAAAAATGTTTTTTCAGCAAATATCAATGTGTGGCACATATTTCGACAGTTCTTCTAAAAACACTAAGGTTTCTAAAAAAAAAAATGATTTAGTGAACATTTTCCGAAATATTCGCTCCGAAAGTAGCAAAAATTGTGTCCCCCCCCCCCTCTATTTTCTAAACGGTGTGTTCAAAAAATGTGAAAAAATGTACAAATATAAAGCTGAATAAATACATCCAATGAAAATTGTTTTCAACATGATCGGAGATACCGTTTTTAAGTTATTGCCAAAAAACTGCGCTTCTCAGCAAAAGGACGTAAGTGCCGGGGAGATACGCTCTTTTGTTAAGTGTTTTTTTTTCATATCGTACTTTTTTTCATCTGCAGTGCATTTTTTTTGTATAAACGGCTGCGGAACCCTTCATGGGCGAGTCCGACTCGCACTTGGCCGCTTTTTTGTGATATAATTCACTGGTCACTCTAGGAGTCTACAATTTGGGTACGCAGAAATACCGGTATGAAGGTTAATACACTTAATGCCGGTCAAAGCCCGACCTTAATGCTAAATAGGTCCAACCCGCACATGCAACCCATTTGCAGGGTTAACGCACCAGAGACAATGGATGTTTATATATTTTATACTAACAAACGTACAGTGTATGGTATCCGTCATGAAAATGTGCATGTGTAACCCCCGATCAAAAGGGTTGTTTAAGGGTTATGTTTTTCGAGTGTATGTATGTGGGCGCCCGCAGCTTCGTCCGCGGACAAAGTCATAACCCCTCTTTTTCTTAAGCGTAGTCGGTTAAAAAATATCTTATAACCATCTGTGGATGCCCAGCTACCCGTGTACCAAAAACAGTTGAAATCCGTTTAGCCAATTTTTCGTGATGAAGCCACAATGACGTATACAAACATACAAAATACCAAAAAAACTCTCCTCCAAATATTCTGTTACAATAGCTTTTTTGAAAATATCTCCATTTTACAAATATTGCATTTTTACAACTTTATAATATCCTCTTGTAAGTTCAGCTTAACAGGCATACATGACATAAAGGCAGGAATGCACAGCAATTATAAGCCATGACATGCAATATCAACAAAGGAAATAGTCGGAAATTCGCCGGTGTGGTCTGTCTTACGCAGAATTGCGCAATCCTTTTATATTAGTCATCAGTTTATCAAGAAGGGAAGCTACAGGAATAATACCCTTTTCCCCTACATTACAAGTATGTATATCATCAATAAATAAAATAAAGGTCATATTTTCTTTTGTATCCGCGATTATTACTCATTTAAATAAAACAATTGGTTTGACTCAACCCGTGACCATGGAAAGCTGAAAAGCTTCCGAAACGTCCGGAACTCAAATGAGATAATATAGGTACGCGATACAATCCGTTAAATTGTTTTATTTAAATAAAGTAAAGATCGTTTAATTCAGACCACAAGGATCATGTTTGTTTTAGTTAGCGAAATCTGATTAACTATGTTAGTTGAATTTAGCATTTACAAACCTATAAAGCTAGAATTGAAAGGTGTCCTAAAAAATATAATTAGTCCGTCTGATTATCAAAAAATATTGGATTTTTGGTACACGGGTAGCTGGGTATCCACAGATGGTTATAAGATACTTTTTACCCGACGACGCTGACGAAAAAAAAATGTGTATGACTTTCTCCACCGCGAACGAAGTTGCTGGCACCTTCTTTTAATATACCTTCTTATACAATAAAATTAACCATTAATCTCCTTGGAGTATTTAGTTATTCTCATTAAACATGGTTGGCAAAAATAAAACGGGAAATTCCTAATAGCAGTCATGAGTTTAAACGCAAATTAGTGCTTCGATCGGAAAATATTTTGTAACAAGATTATTTATGGTTTCCTCTTAATATTGTTAGTGAACTCGGATAGAAATAATTTCCTGACTTGTATTGTAGAAAGTCCCGTTTCGTTTTATGACGCTATGCTTTGTTTTTTTTTTGTATGATTGCTCAGCAAAGTCCATGGGCAGCTTTTTCATAGACTGTTTATGAATTATGATGATGATGGCAAATCTTTTTCTACACACTTCCACTAAGTACTTTTCAATATTGCTTACACGTATCCGTTAATCCTATGACAGTACCAATAATGATTAAACTGACGAAGTTTTCGTAGCTTTGAAAGACCAAAGCTTTTATGTACCAGGATTTCATAGCAACCAAAGACAGCAATGACGTAATCCAATACGTATAATTGCGCACCGCAGTTACCAGGCGAGCATAAAAAGTGAGTTTTTGTCGAAACCCGGTGAAGGTGATAGGCGATTGAACCCCGTGCCCGGGTCAACGGACTTGTGACATCCTGGTTTTTATTAAGTCCTGGTAAGCGTGCATATTATTGAGTCGTTCTTTTTCTGTTTTTTGTTGTCAAAAGAAAGAAAATTGAGTTTTATTATATATAGCTTAAGTACAGTCGCCATGAAATAGTACATATTAATCAGGGTCAAAAATATGTATCAGTGCGTGCAGTCTAACGCCTTCACAATAGAGTCGTGTTCAGATATTTGTGATCAGTGCGATCCTTGTGTGCTGCGATATATCTGATCGCGACTGTACTGCTCGAACTTAGGTAATTTTTGTCACTCTTTAGAATATTTTCCAGATCACGTTTTACAAAATAGATAGTATGGTTTATATACGGTAAATACCAAGTTATAGACTTATCACATAATCATGTAACTTCAAATGTTGCTAAAAAACCATCTTTGAGGTTTAAACAAGCCAAGTAAGCTAATCGCTGTTAATGGAAATATGTTCGAAGTCAACCTGAACGTTTTTAAATTAAAAAAAAAATCTGACACCTATATTACAAACCTGATGATCTACAAACGGATGTACAGATTATCTTTTCTTTAAACAGCATCATAGCTCCGATCACCTTTGAAAGAAACAGCGCCCATAAAATAAGAATTGCTTCATCCATTAAGGAGTTATGATGACAGACAAACATACAGATACTTTCGTTAAACTTATAACACTCCTTGATTTTAGGGTCCCGTAGCCAAAATAGCAAAAACGGAACCCTTATAGTTTCGTTGTGTCCTTCAGTCTATCCGTGAAAAAAATCACTACGGTAACGCTACATAACTACTTTCAACGAAAATTATTTTCAAAATTTATAACGTTTTTGAGTTAATGCCGATAACTGCGCTTGCCAACAAAAGGACGTAAGAGCCATAAGTTTTTTTCATCTGTATATAGTGCATTACTTTGTAGTCGGGTAAGACCGGATCAAAGGTAAGATCGGATGAAAGCAATACCCAGCGAATCGGTAGATATTTTTTAATCACTGGCAACATAGTGTGCGTAAGGGATAAAATGGCGACGCACACATGTTGCGTGTGACTGATAAAAAATATATCTTACCCGGTTATACCTTAATGGCTACGGGATTCTTCTCTGAGCATGGGCCGACATGCTATTTATTGCTAGCCGTTTTTTTGTAGTGGGTTTAAAGTAAACCCAAACATGATATTTACTTATAGACTAAATTCGGGTGGTATCAAATATAGGTGCGATCCATGCGACGATTTGACATTCCTGTTATTTAAGGGTTAGGATAACCCATGAGTACCAGGAATACATGACTAACACGATATGTGTAACCATTACTAAAGAACACGTCACGTAATCTGATTATGTTGTTGCGTATGCCATGGCTTCAGTTATGTATGGCATTATTTTAATTCTAGTACTTATGCTAACAAATTCGTTTATTTTATGTCCCATTTCAACATGCGATGTTAATTGTTAGTGGTAGATTAGCAGCTGATTAATGGTCAAAGGGTAGACAGGCGTATACATACATACATACATACAATCACGCCTTTTTCCCATTACGGGGTAGGCAGAGACCTTCCACTTGCTACGGTCCGGGCATACTGCCGCTTCATCAACATTCGTTAATCTCTCATCATGCATGCACGCCGGTTTAGAGTACCTACTTTTCTCTTGGCCTTTTTTCAGAATGTCTTCAATCTAATCGCGAAACATCCGTCTAGGCCTTCCTTTTCCAACATTTCCACTTACATTCGCCTTGTAGATCTTGTACCTTATAACGTGGCGTATTACGACTCGTTGCATACGAACTATCTAGCTATGCGCAGCTTTTTAAAAATCATTCTTGTGACAGCAAATTCAAAATCATTTTAAAATTCCACACTCGAACACACGCTCGAGCCTCATTCAATTCTGTACTTCGGACCTGATCAGATATTGTTCCAAGTCTCTCATTCTTGAACAATGTTTTTAAAATCCTCAAGCCTAAGCAAAGCATAAGTCCTTTATTCCCGAAACCTAAATGCTTTGAGTGACTATTATTTATTTGAATAAATAATATAAACTTTAATCTGAATCTACGAGTAAAACCATAATGTTGATCCATCGTTTACAACACGTATTTATAATCTAGGCACGGAAACGTAAGTTCATATATATTTTGTAATTAATTGCTAACTGTTTAAAATGTAAATATTACTATGTAGCTTAGGGACTGTTTGTTTTGTCCTCAGGTGCTCTTTTCTTTTCCTTTATTTACATCAATAAATATCCTGGCCCTGGTCTCCTCTTTTCCTTTATTCCGGATCCCGTGACACTGGCGCCAAACGTGACACTCTTTATCCATACAGACATTCTTCTGCCTTCATCCTTTTCTCCTTTTAGAAACCCCACATACTTCAACAGGCGTATACAGTCTATATGAGCTACGGACGTCCAGTACTATGTCTATAGGGGAAGCTCCCCACAGATTGAGATCCTGCGCACAGGATTCACTCTTTAACATAGCTGCAAAACAAATGTTCCGCTTCCGCTTTAGTATGGAGCGTTTTTCGGGAAAGTCCAAAAATATGGTTTTAACATTGTATCTCGGTGAGTTTTATGAGATTAAAGTAGTTTTTTCACCAATGTTTCTATTATTGCGAGGTTATTTACCATCAGAAGCACATTACGTAAAAATACGAACAGGGCCAGATGGAAGGCAAGAGAGGACGAGGCCGATCACCGACTCGCTGGACCGACCTTATTAAAAAGACCACACAGAGCACTATGGTACAGTGCACTCGCTTTGCAGATAACCGGGTGAAATGCAGACGCATAGCTGCTGTCTGTCAGAAGAAGGACGAGGATGAGGATCCAATTGTGGATACCATTGCCGTAACCACGACCACTCTGCCAAGAGTGAACGACTGATGATGAAAAATATGAAATGAAAAAGATTGTACATATTATGAAATTGTTAGGAAATTTTAATTATTGTCTGTTATAATGAACATTTGTAACAGCAGGCACTTTGATGATTGAGTACGGCCCTTTTTATTCATCTAAAACGCGAAATTTCAAGCATGAATGTTAGTGTAATGTAAGCCTAGGACGTGTTTTTTGCCGAACATTTCGTCGTTGGAAACAATTGTTTGTCTGTCTGTCCTTCAGGTGTCTGGTTACTGTTTAAGTTCGTTCTAAAAATGTACGTTCATAATTATGCGTTGATGTTTTTTATGTTGTATACTGATGTTTTTTTATTGAGTAAGCAGATTTAGGATGTCACCATCTGTCGTAGATTACCACACCCATATTAAGAACAAGAAGGTGCCCGCAACTTCGTCAGCGGGAGGGAAAAAAGTCATAACACCTCTTATTTTCTTCAGCGTATCGGGTAAAAAGTATCCTATAACCATCTGGAGATACCCAAGCTACCCGTGTACCAAAAATAGTTATGTTTGTATGTACATAAGATGTTTGTTTTGGGCTCATTGCCGATTCTTATAGACAAAAAACAAATCAGTTTTATTACTCTTTATACACTAACACATGAAGGTAACGAAACTGACAATGTACATTTGTATGAAAAAATTGGGACACTTATCTATTACAATTGATACTGCATTCGATTGTAAGTAATATAATCCAGTTTAAGAGGAAAAATAAATGTTTTCACCTCAACAACTCAAACATATAGGTTTTGCTGCGAGCTAACAGAAAGTTGTATGTATGTACACGAGACCAAAGTTATTTGCATCTCGCGCCGTTTAATCACTCACTACGCTCAGGATTCTAACTTGGAATTACTCGCTACGCTAGTGATTCAATAATAAAATCCTTCGCTTGCGCTTGTTGCACTATTTTTTTATTCCCCAGCTTTGTATATTATTTTTACCAGGACATCATTACATGCCAGGAGCCACTATTGATTCCCCAGAGCGTCGGCCTCACTAAATTGTTTTTGCGCTACGGTTATTGCACTCTGGATCACGGGTCGACGCTCGAACGCAAGTGCAAGTGCGTCGAACACTTGCACGAACGCCTAATATTGCTGATGTCCTAGTAGCCTTAAAAAATTGCTCATCAGGTGTCCGTTCTTGCACAGCTATATTAATCAGACGGAGCTGCGTCGCGTAAACTGATAGTCTTGAACCATGGTTGGGAACGCTGGATGAAGTCAGGTTTCAAATAAAAAAAGCCGGCCAAGTGCGAGTCGGACTCGCGCACCGAGGGTTCCGTACAAAAAATAAGCTACAAACGGCCGTATCTATGAAAATCCGGTGTTAGCAGAGCCCTACTCCTAAGCAAAATTTACGCGGTGTTCGATTATTTTATACTGGTTACTGACATAGACAGACAGACATAAAATTATACCGCTTTTAGTATTTGTTGTTATAGTGGCAACAGAAATACATCACTGAAAATTTCAACAGTCATACAGATACACGTATACACCTATACTATACACACGTCTAACTTGTAACATAATCCCCTCTTTGTCGTCGGGGCGGGGTAACAATTTTTTTTTTCGACCGTTATTCTAAGTCTTTACAACTAAATTTTTCGTTTGAAATCATTTGTCATCCAAGGTGGACGGTCGCCACAAGGTCGAGACGTCAACGTTTTTGCCACTAATTATAATTTTTGGCTTGCCACGGCAAAAACTAACTGACACACCGTTGGCGGGGAGCTGACGAATTGGTTGTTAAAATGGTTTAAAGATAAGATTTAATGTCTGAGACTCTGAAAAACTTGTATTGCCAGTCACACAAAAAACTAAGCTCTGCAGTAAAAATAGTTACGCCATGGCAATCAAACTGTACGATAATTTACCAATTGAGATAATAGGGCTTTCCTTAAAAAAATTCACATCTGCATTACACAAATGGCTAGTCGAAAAATGTTTTTACTCGATACAAGAACTTTTAATGTATAATAATAATAATAGAATAAATCAATGAAATTTAAATTAGTTAGCAATTGTAATTAAGTAAGTTATAATAATAATTAGTCCTAAGTTTGCATCTCCAAATGTTGGCGAGATCTGCTGATCATAACAAAGTTGTTCCACCGTATCGTTAACCATATCTCAGGCAAATAAATTTGATTAAAAATTTTGAAAAATTTCCATCGAATGTACTAGAGATTGGTCTCTAGTGTAAGTTTATTTTTGCAAAAAAACGTATTAGTTGTGTTTGTTATGTTATTTATACTAGGAACGGATATTTTCCCTTTTTAAGCGACTCAACCAAAGAGTGTGACTATAGAAATTATCGAATGCAATGAAAAAAACTCCTTTTTATTAAGTCGCTTAAAACTGAATAATTCCGTCGCAATATAACTTGTCCAATTTAACAGAAACGAAGATCCCCACACCTGTACGACTGTTCGCTCTCAGCTCTAATACTGGTTTTACATCAAAATCTCTATACATCATTTGGGTTTGGGTTTTATCAAAACTTTCCCTTCCCAATTTTTTTGAAACCTCTGCAATAAAGAAATACATTTTGAAATTGCTTAACAATTATCGAAGATACTAGCTATTGCCCGCGGCTTCGCCCGCGTAATAAACGTAATTTTTAACCGTCTACAGAAAAGGAGGTTTTCAGTTTGACCCTTATGTAGGAATGTATGTTTGTCCGTGATTTTGTCGCCTTTGGCTGAACCGATTTAGATTCGGTTTACGAAAAAGTAGTTGTTACCTTCTGGAGGTCTCGGTATACGACGTTTTGGTAAAAGCAGTTCTCTTCTTTTTTTTTAAAGAAATGATTGCAATAATTGTTGAATTGTTACGCCGGCAATGACTTACTACTACTAAGAGATTATGATTAATGCAGATTTCTACTCTTGAATAAAAAAATTTGCCCGCGGCTTCGCTCGCGTCAAATTCGGGGTCATTTTGAATTTAAAAATCAGCTAAAAGCATGTCGGACCATGCTTAGTGTACGGTTCCGCAGCCGTTCCTAAAATAATAAGCACTACAGACAAGTAAAAGAGCGTATCTTCATGCGGCTTACGTCCTTTTGTTGAGAAGCGCAGTTTTTCGGCAATATCTCAAAAACCGTGTATCCGATCTTATTGCACACAATTTTCGTTGAAAGTATTTATTAAATTTTACGTTTGTAATGATTTTACGACTTACGGTTTAGAAAATAGAGGGAGGGGCGAAGGACACAAAATATTCCCTAACTCATTTTTTTTTCTTAGAAACCTCAAAGTGTTTTCACTACCCAAAGGTTGTCTGGAAGAGATCGCTGTTTAGCGATAAGACCGCCTGTTGTTTACCTCTCCTTGAATGTATTGTAATTAACGTCCCAAAAAAACCATAAAAACGACACATATATTGATATTTTCACATTTCATCCCCATCGCTCACCAACAGGGAGATATTTCACGTCTGCTACGTTGGATTTGAAAATCAATGCCATTTTCGTAATTACCGTCCCAAAGAACCATAAAAACGACAGCCATATTTATATTTAGAGATTTCAACCCTGTCACACCCCGGCAAATTTCAAAATAGATGCCATTATCGTAATTAACATCCCAAAAAACCATATAAACGACACCCATATTGATATTTTGACATTTCAACCCCATCGCACACCAACACGGAGATGATATTTCACGTCCGCTAAATTGGATCGATTTTAAAATCAATGCCATTTTCGTAATTAACGTGCCAAAAACCATAAAAACGACATCCATATTGATATTTAGGCATTTCGACCCCGTCACACCTCGGCACATTTCAAAATTGATGCCATTTTCGTAATTAACGTCCATAAAAACCATAAAAACGACACCCATATTGATATTTTGATATTTCAACCCCATCGCGCACCAACACAGAGATGATATTTCACGTCCAATTGGATTTCAAAATCGATGCCATTTTCGTAATTAACGTCCCAAATAACCATAAAAACGACACCCATATTGATATTTTGACATTCAACCCCATCGCAGATAGCATTTCACGTCCGCCACGTCGGATTTTAAAATTATTGTTGTTTTCGTAATCAGCGACCGGATAAACCAAAGAAACAATACCCATGTCGACTTTTCGACTTTGTAACCATTTCCCCTTTTAGGGGTTGAATTTTCAAAAACCCTGAAACACATATTTACTCATTTATTGTTAAAAATACTCGTGTGAAGTTTAGAATTAAATAGTCGAAACTGATCTGATTTCCCCATACAATCGTTGGACCATCATTTCATCCTCTTAAGGGTTGAATTTTCAAAAACCCTGAAACACGTATTTACTCATTTATTGTTAGTAATACTCCTGCGAAGTTTCGAATAAAATAGTCTATCTAATTTTGTTTCCCCATACAAACTTTGAACCCCCATTTCACCCCCTTAAGGGCTGCATTTTGAAAAACCCCTTCTTAGTGGATACTAACGTATAAAACTACTTATTGTGAAAAAATCAGTTCTCTAGGTCCAACAGTTTGGGCTGGGCGTTGATTTAAGTGAGTCTGTCAGTCAGTCAGGACTTTTACATTTATATATATAGATAAATAAATAATAAATAGAATAAATAAATATTAAGGGGACAATTTTACAAAAAAATTAACTAGTCCCATGGTCATCTTAATAAGGTTTGTGCTATGAGTACTAAACAATGATCTATTTAAAGGATATATTACATATACAAGACATAGGAAACATCCAAGACCCAGGAACAAATGTGTATGCTCATTACACAAATATTTGGCGTTATCGGGATTTGAATCCTGAGCCATCAACATTGCAGGCATTCATTACCGCTGAGCTAGACGGGTCATCAAATATGTACACTGTAATTCATACTAATATTATAAATGCGAAAGTTCGTCCGTCCGTCGTCCGTGCGTCTGTCTGTCCGTCCGTCCGTCCGTCCGTCCGTCCGTCTGTCTGTCTGTTACTCTTCACGCTTAAACCGCTGAACCGATTTGGATGAAATTTGGTATGGAGGTAGTTTGAGTCCCGGGGAAGGACATAGGGTACTTTTTATCCCGGAAAAATACCTTTATCCGCGATAAACTAATTTAAGGCGGACGAAGTCGCGGGCAGAAGCTAGTAACACATAATATAAAAGTTAACGATTTTTTTCAAGTCTGTAAAAAAGAAACATTCTTTCGCAGTTGCAATTTTAAGGTATATACATATCTTTAAACACAAGACTATCCAGCATCCTGAATAAATATTGCTCGCACCTCCACACCCCTCGTCTAGACTGTCAGACGGAGGTAACTGTCTGTGAGTCTGTTGGCTCTCAGCTCCCAGCTCTCTTAAGAGTCCCCGGTAAGCTTGGTTCGCCATATAAACGTAGTTACGCTCTCATTTTAAAACGACTTGCTAGTTTGCTCTACTTTGTACTTTGTACTTAGAATAAGTTAAGGTATATGGCAGGCCTGTAAATTAGTTTATGTAGCTTCAGATACCATAGTAAAAAAAAATACATCGAATATAAGTTTTTCATACAAAACTTGTTTTTGCTGTATTTCGTTTGTTTTATAAACTGGAGCCAGTTTATAAATATATGGCTTCAGTTTATGACATGAGATATATCTAGATATCCAGATATATCTAGATATCTAGATATATCTCATGGGATTTTATATGGTATGTTTCGTTACAATCCAACACGTAGTTTTAAAATGGGAACAAAACTCCGTTTGTACGGGAAGGTGAAATTCGGCCGAGCTTGCGTCAGACTCTTAAGACGACCTGGTTTTACTATATATCTCTACACAAAAATTGAGGTCTGTCTGAGCCTCTAATGTAAGTTGACAACACAAGAAAACATCTCGATCGCGTCTACGTTTCTTGTCTAAATAATATTGTGTCAAATGAAACTTACCAAAGAGTCTAGAGCAACATGTTCAATCAATTTTTATTGTCAAGTTTAAAAATATATATATATATATATCTTTTTTGAACTAACGAAGCTAGTGTAACAGCAATATTTAAAAAAAAACAAAATTAAGGTGGTTAGAAAGAAATGTCGTTTCCCAATTTATTTGCCCTTTAATTTAAAAAGAACACACAATTTTTGTCTAGAGTAACATGTTTATCCCCCATTTTTTTGATCTTGCTACAACTTAAGAATCGAGACAAACCTACTGGTTTAACGATGCTATTAAATTTAAAGTGTATTTTGTTTGTAATTATGATAATAAAAAAAACTACCGAAGATAGTGTAACAGCAACATAAAGAAAAAACATAATCGTTTTAAGTTGGTTAAAAAGAAATCTTGCTTCCCAATTTATCCGCCCTCTAATTTGACGAGAACACAAGCGTTTCCAGCATCCCGAGTGCATATTGCTTTCACCTCCACCCACCTCGTCTAGACTAGCAGATGGAGGTATCGGTCTGTCTGTGAGTCTGTCGGCTCTCAGCTACCAGCTCAGATCAGTCTCAAGCCAGACGCCGTCCGCCGCGGACGTGTTCACTGTCCGCGAACTACCAGGAGTCAAAAAAACAATGTGATTTTATAAAGTTAAACTAAAGCTGAAATTAAACTGAAACAAATACACAAAGAATGGCACAATAAAAAAAAGCCAAACGAACGTTTTGTAAAACATTTAAATATTATTTGTTTTTTAACTTATCGATTTCAGTACACCACAATAATTTAAATATACTTTTTGTTGTCAATATTATTTATGCCGATTATAAATATTTCTGTACTTATGTTTGTAATTTATTTTGGTTTGTTTCTTCTTTTGATTATTAGTTTATGCCTTTTTAATTATTTGTGTACGTGTAGCCTTTTTGTTTGTAATTTATTTTTGTTTTGTTTTTACTTTTTTTACTCAATAAAAAGAAATTTATCTGCAGGATTTATGTATCATATAGTAAACAAAAAATTTATAATATTATAACCTTATAAAATTTATTATGCTGCGGAGCTGAAACGTAATATTCTTATGTTGCATTCATAAATTGCATCAATCATAATGCATTTTACAATGCGACTGCTTAAATATTTCATTTACTCAGTAATAAGTGTTTCTTAATGTTGGTTATGTTATTTTGTAACGATACAGAAAATGTATTGTTATTTTAGTTATATTTTTGATAGTGGTTTAAATTTTAGTAATCAATAGTTTTATATTTAATATTTTTATTAAGATTTTTAAATTTAGTTCGTGTTTTATGTTTTGTAGAAAATTGTATTTTATATGTTCCTATTTATATGTACAATACCTATTTAAAACCAGTTTTTATTAGTACGTAGTGTTATTATTTTTTTATCTTGTTCCTACAACTTAAGTACTCACTTAAACACTTAAGTTTTAGCGAAATATAATATAAATTAAATATGATTTTCGCTAGACATATTTATACAGTTGCTGTTCTAGTGGAATCATGAAATGTGTGAAATATAGCGTATTATATTAACTTTTTCAAATGACTTATGCTTTCAAGTCAATGTTATTTGATTGACAATTACAATTCTCAGTGCATTAACTTATTTGCGACGCCGTCAAAGAATATCAATACAATGTGACCCTTAGTCTAATAAAATAATGTTCATATTTCGAGGTCAATATGCTGGTTTATTAAAGTCAATGGCTTTTGAATCACCATATTTTGAGATGTCATCTCTAACAGTTATTACGAATGCTACTCTTTAACCAAATTTAACCGCGAATATTTGTTAAATTCGTGTTGTGGAAAAATCACAATTTAAAAATGATTTAGTCGTATTATTGGAATTGAATTGAGATGCCTTGATAAGAAGTGCTTTTATGTCATTTTTGATATGATCTAACATAGAAATAGTGATACTGTGATATACTGACATAATGTTCTGCCTTTTTGGTACCAGTAAGTATTTTTAAAACCCTTTATTTAAGCTTACTGCGTATACTTGTTATTTTGATCTACTACCTATGTCAAGGTTTTACCAGTTTTCAGTAGTCGGATTGAATCAAAATATAACATCACAGACATATACGATGTATATGCAACGGGTTACCGTCAACAAAAAAGTTTATTTGTAGGGTTCCATATCCAAAAGGTAAAACGGGACCCTATTACTAAGACTTCGCTGTCAGTCCGTCTGTCTGTCCGTCTGTCAGCAGGCTGTATATCTCATGAACCTTGATAGGTAGACAGTTGAATTTTTTACAGGTGATGTATTTCTTTCTATTTGCCACTATAACAACTAAAACTAAAAGCAGTATAATTGTATGTCTGTCTACGTCAATAACCAAATGATCAACACCGCGTACATTTTGCTTAGGAGTAGGGCTCTGCTAACACTGGATTTTCATAAATACGGCCTTTTGTAGCGTATATTTTGTACGGAACCCTCGATGGCTAGTTTTTTGTTATTGTTAAGTTACTGTTCAAACATAACGAGTTTTTTCGTTTGTAAAAGGTTCAACATGTAGTTACACAATATTTTAAAAGCATTGTCTTGTATTTTGAAATTCGCACGAAGAACAAAACAGCCCTCGACAGAACGCCGTAAGGACCAACAGTTTTCAATAAAAAACCGACCTTTAAAAGGAGGCTTGAATACCCCAGTCAACGAACTCCGTTGCCAAATTGGACGCCATCTTGATAAGTCTACATTTAAGGAGTCCTTTGTGTGGTAATAATTCAATTTAAAATTATAAAACATCACTAGGAGTACCAGGAGTTCAAGTCGTTGAAGAGTTCATTATTTTCAGAGTTCAAAGTGAAGGTAACTTCGTATCGTTCCTACTCCTGTACCTACTCCTCATTCTCTTTGTATTTTTGGTGCCAATTTGATGATTCCATCGGTTTAGGATAATGCTGTCATCACATGCATTATATAATAAATAATTTCTTATACCACAAGATGTAAGTGTTTACCTTTAATTAAACATCTTACTCTTACTTACTAGTACACATATTTCAAACCAAAAATGTCACTACCCCTAATGATTGACTGGTAGAGAATACTTGTGTTTTTTTTAGTAATAAATATTAATATTTATAAATAAATATTACGGACCAATTTGTACATAAATCGAACTAGTCCGTTGGTTAGGGTTGCCAACTTTTTTTTAGGAAAATAACGGATATAACGATCTGAATAGTACAAAATAAAAGTAATTCCAAACAAAAGAAGTATTTTTCAAATTTACTCAGTAGCAGAAAAAAAATGTTTGGTAACTTTTTTTTCTGCTACAATTTAATTGTATGACTAATTGGGCGTCATGTTATCGTTAATTTTTGCATAGTGAGTATTAGTCTGATTTTTTTAAATCTAAAAGTATAAAGTAAGTATAATGAAAGAAAATAACGTAGTAGTAGGCAACCATTACTGGCGTACAAATATTAAGAACAGTCATTGTTAATCAACTTACACTACAGTATTACACTAAACAAAATATGAAATTATTAATTAATTATTCACTTTTAAAAATAATAATAATATAGACCTAATACAATTCAATGCTCAATTTAGTCAGTTATTTTCATTAACATGTAATTTGTAATAAAGTGTGAATAAATAAATATGAAATATTAGCATGTCCCTGCGGTATTTGCAAAAAAATTGCTAATTAAGAGTTAATTGATAGGTTACTATCGAAAATTTATGGAACGGTTGCTTTTTATCGCGATTTAATGGTTGGCCCCATAGTAAAAGTAGCTCAGTGTTACACCCTCCCTACTAGCCCTGTCGGTTCTGCTTCTGACCCCAAAACCACCCAGTATACTTGTTGAAACCGAACGCTCCTGCGAGTCTATGGCACCTTTTCGCGTATGACAGTAGCTGTCACTTGATTGACAGACGTCAGTTGTCTGACGAGGTTAGCATCGCGTGTTAGAAAACGCACATTGAATTAGACTTTGTCGAGACTTGCGGTGCGCTTCGGAGCGAATTGACACCAGATTTGTATCAAGTCACATCTTGCTTCGATTAACGCGTTTTGGATAGGCGAAATCGGCCCGCGAAGTAGATTAATCCGTATTTGTTGATTTCCCGAGATTTGGTTGCCTAAATCATAAAAAATTAAATATTAGTATGGATTATTTCAGGTAGCCAAACAGATTTTGGGTCACAAATGTGTTTTCTACAACAACAACAACAACAACAATTCTTTATTGCACACCAACAATAGAAGCAATACAATAGAGCCTTAACATAAAATAGGTAAACAATAGGCGATCTCTTCCAGACAACCTTTGGGTAACGGAAATGACATAAAATAGCTAGAAATTAGTAGGTGGTGAGATAAGATAAGGTTTCTACTTGTATGATACAAATATGTTGTAGACTACGTATGTTTGTTGATTTTGTTATCATCAGAGGTCGGACAAATGGGCGTCATTACTTGCAGTAACATGGACATGACTCAAAAGTTTGATTGGTCAATGAATTAAATTAATTATTGATGATATAATGATAATTGATAAGATTCCAATGGTATACTAAAATTAAGATATTATACCTTCTTTGATTTCCTTTTAGCAAAACAGAACAATCTACTTTTTCACATTGACTTTACTATTTTGCAATTCATTCCTATTAATGCTATATACATTATATTAACCTTGTGATTCTTTCATAAGCTCTATATCACCAAAAATATAAAACCATAATAAAAAAAGCTATGGCAAATTTTTATTGTCGCCAATTGAATATCATCAATTTACCAGCGAGCTCATGGCAAAAATTTAAGTAAATAGAATATGACGAGGAAATTGTATGTCAAAATTATGTTTTATTTATTATGGCTTATCTTAAACAATTTGAATGAAAATTAAATTATATATTCTCTTATATATAGGCAACAAAGAAACATGCTTAAGCCGCTGTTATTTCAATTTTAAAGAAATCCCGCACGTAATAGAGAGTTTGTAATCTAATTCAAATACTATTGAATTTTCATTAAGTAAAATACGATGTATATTGAATAATCTGGAACGCATTCAAGGTGAAATAGAAATCAGTTTGCAAGGAAAAATGAAAGCAGTACTTAAAAGAAATGCAGATTTTGAAACTTTCATCCAATACATAGAAGGCAAAATAGACTCTGAATCCTATTGGCATGAAAGTATTCCTATTAAAGTACTGAAGTTTGCTCCGTTAACTTCAGTAGATTGCGAACGGAGTTTTTCAGCTCATAAGTATATTTTGGATGTAAAAAGGAATAAACTTACCACGGAAAATTTAGAAAATTTACTCTTTATTTACTTTTATAAATCTACACAATAAGAAGTCTGTGTTTTTATTTACAGCGTTTACAAATAAAATTACAAGTAAAAAATTAATCAATCAAACTTTTGAGTAATGTCCATGTTCTTGCAAGCAATGACGCCCATTTGTCAGACATCTGGTTTATTGATGTACTAGTAGGTGCCCGCAACTACGTTCGCAGAGGATAGAAAGTCATAAGCCCTCTTTTTTTCATTAGCGTAGATGGGTATAAAGTATCCTATAACGATCTGTAGATCCAGGTACCCGTGTAACAAAAATAGTTGAAATCCGTTTAGCCGATTTGGCGTGATGAAGTCACAACGAAACATACAAACACAAAAACCATTCAGGGACCTCCAAAAAGTCCGATTCAAACATATTTTGAAAATATATTCATTGTACACTCAGTGGCGTTGGGTCCATATAACTCGATTCCCACCGAGTAGTAAAACGAGCCAAATTAACTCCGGCTTACGCTATGGATAATGTTTGACGCCACGCCCGTTGTACTGTACAGACATTTACAAGATAACGTATAACTATGTTATACATCAATAAAACACTTCAAACATACATCCCTCAATCCTAACTGGGGGCAGACCTACCCCAATGGGTAAGCGTCCCTTTGTCGTCTGTGCGTTGACCTAGGTCTCGTCTAGACCGCCCCCAGACCGTGGGGAGTACTACGCTTTAGTACATTTGATCGGATTTATTTTTTGAAGTTCGTGTTTATAAGTTATGCTAGTGAAGGTTAAAGCGCCATATACAAGTAATCGTTAAAACCTCGACACATCTAGGAAAAAACTCTAACTTTCCGCGACTAAAAAGAGATTCCGAGGATATGCATTGTATAATGAATCACCATAATAGTCCCAAAAAAAATCCACAACGATTCAAGAAAAATCATTTTGAACACGATTGAATTTTATGATTAAGAATCTGAAGAAGAACGAACGATTGAGTAGCATTTCGATAATAGTAAGATTGTTTGACAAGGGGCATAAGGCATTATGATACGAAGCGATTATGTCTGAGTGTCATAATGGCTTTTAGCCACGTGGTAACACTCTGCTTTTCACTTCGACTGCGAGAAAATAAAAAAGACTTAACATTAAAATTGCATATTTCATGACAAACTAAAAGTACAGTTAGAGCAATTCTATCAGAAAGTTTGGCCAATCTGATTAGGTTGGTTTGTTTGTTTTTAATTATTTGTAAGGAGTATGTAGCTGGACGCAAGTTTTTTTTTCAGTGTCATAGAGATTTGTATGGGATTATATGGCCTTCTTTTAAACCCTAGGGGCTAAATGTACTATTTTAGTCTCGCTTCGCGAAACTAATATGGCATGTTTTTTGAGCAGGAGAAGTGATAAAATGTTTTGTAAATGGTTGTTGACTTCATACTATCTTGCTACTCTAGAGCCATTCTGGACGCATTTGAAACTAATATTAACTGCTTTCCGCTGGACAGTTTCTCATTCGTTTTCCTTTATCGCCGGCTGAATTTCCGGCCCGATGCGACCTTGAAACCTTCAAGGAATGAGCGTACTACCTGAAAGGTCGGCAATGTACTTGTGACTCCTCTGGTGTTACAGGTGTCTATGGGCGACGGTGATCGCTTACCATCAGGCGATCCGTCTGCTCGTTTGCCCCCCTATATCATCTATACTATTATGTTATAAAGTTATAAAAATGAAATGTCTGTACATTGAATATATTAAAAAAAATATATTCATACGGACTATTTGGAGGTTACTAAAATGAAAAATATTTATTTTGTATTTTTTGTATGTTTGTATGTGTCGTTGTGGCTTCATCACGCCAAATTGGCTAAACAGATTTCAACAATTTTTGGTACACGGGTAGCTGGGTATCTCCAGATAGTTATAGGATACTTTTTATCCGACTACACTGTCGAAAAAAAAAGGGGTTATGACTTTTTCTCCTCCGCGAACGAAGTTAAAAAATATATATATGGGTCATTATATTTTCATTAACAACTTTAGTTTTTCAAATAAATTAATAATTTTCAAGAAAATACTTATGAAATTAACATGCTAGGCACGTTCCATAACCGATTTATGGGCTCTTCTGTACGAAAAGTCATACATTGATCCGTATAGCCGTAAAAAGGTGGGAACGCAACGGTAAATACCTTATTTTCATACTAAAGTGGGGACATCGATGACCACTGCGTTACCTGCTTTATAATTATAAACGGTGACCAAAAAAAATTAATTGAAAATGACAGTTTAACAATGCTATATTTTACATTAACTCGCCACAAAACAATCTGCGCTAAAATAGTAGAATAGCCCAATATATTAAATTTACCCCCTTTTTTATGTTTCAAGCGGCTGATGGATTTGGAGCTTGATAGTCTATGGTAACTTTTAATGTTAGATAGAACCGTTAGTATTCTTACAGACAATTAATTCAATCTCATTCAAATGTCGAAATAGCCGAGCAATCGTGCGCCTACGCTCTGCCCTTCTGCCCTTGCGCACCAAGGCTGCTTTTGTATCCGTGTTAAGGTTATAAATGTTATAATCCTATTCAGAGTTTAAACGAGGTTTTAACGGTAGTAAATAGTTGCATTCCTGAAAGAATACTTGGTGAATATTGATTGTTTCGCTTACAACCATAAAACTCTGTTGCATTAGGGGCATCCACATATTACGTGCTAGATTCGACAGAACGTGTTAAAAAAAACCGGCCAAGTGCGAGCCGGACTCTGCTAAATTAGAAGATATTCGCTACAAACGGCCGTATCTATGAAAATCCAGTGTTATCAGAGCCCTAGTCCTAAGCAAAAGGTACGCGGTGTTCGATCATTTTATATTGGTTACTATAAAATGATCGAACACCGCGCTACTTTTTAGTATTTGTCGTTATAGTGGCAACAAAAATATATTATTAAAGTCATGAAAATACTACAGTTTCAGAAAAAAATGCATTATGCCAAATGATGAATTATGCCAAATGATGATAAGGTAGTAAAAATAGTTTATGCCAGAGGAGGGTAATCCACAAAAATTGTTCTCCGATATTTACAACGCTTGTGTCTTGCTTTGTGTTTGTTTGAAGTTTTGTAATACAAAGCCATTTAGATTGTTTCTATGTCTTTTTTCTATTTCATGATGCATTGTTATTTTTAGGGTTCCGTACCTCAAAAGGAAAAAGACGGAACCCTTATAGGATCACTTTGACGTCCGTCTGTCTGTGAAGACCTTTTTTCTCAGGAACGCGGAGGTATCCATTTGAAATTGACATCAAATGCTTACGTCAGCGGTCTCTTGAATCTGTAAAAAAATCAAGCTTCTAAGTCAACGCAATCCAAAGATACAGTCATTAAAAAGGTATTTCCATACAAATTGCCATCTATGGAAAACCTATAGGGTACTTCAAGTTGTCCTGGAAATATATAAATAATAAAAATATAGAAATTTCGTATGAAGGTAGCTCTTATCTGAAAATCGATTTTTTTTGTATATCCGTCTATATGTCACAGTGGCGTGGCGTCCATATAAGTCGATTCTCACCGGGTTGCCCAAGGAAAGGCTTATAATCACCTTTTTCTTTAAATATGAGTAAATGAATACGCTTCGGCTTCCCTTGTAATTTTTCTGACGCCACGCCTCTGTGTCAATAACCAATATAAAATGGCCCCGCACCGCGTACAATTTGCTTAACAATAGGGCTCTGCTAACACTGGATTTTCATCGATATGGCCGTTTTAGCTTATACTATGTACGGAACTCTCGGTGCGCGAGTCCGACTCGCAATTGGTCGGGTTTTTAATCATGGTACTACGGCATGCTCTAAAACAGCGGTCGGCAACAGGAGGCCCGCGGATAGGGTTACCATATCTCAGGATTTGTCCTGAGATTTCAAGATTTTTCGACTTTTCTCAGGATCGCGGCCGGATTTCGCAAATATCAGAAAATCTCAGGATGTTTTTAATGAGGTGAGTGTGCGGGGGAATTACACGATTTCATTCCACGAGCCGCTTTCCACCATCGGGACACACGACGCGTGCGTTCATTCCATCCACACGTGGTCAATATTTCGCGAATCCGCACGAAGCGCTTCGGTGCCACTTTTATCATGCTTACCGCAAAAGAGTGGAACTCGTTGCCTGCGAGTGTGTTCCCCGACCATAATTTGGGCGTGTTCAAGACAAGAGTGAATAGGCAGTTTCTAGACGGGCATGATACATCCTTGACCACCTCGTCACTTAACAACAGGTGAGATTGCGGTCAAATGCCAATCATTTTTTTTATAAAAAAAAAAAATCAATGAAAAACAGTACAGTTTAAAGATCCTTTTAATAAAAACTAAACACACTAAAAATCATTTTCCAATTTCCTAAAAGACAAAATTCTCAAACTGCAACAAAATCTCAGGGTTTTTCAATGGAAATCAGGCCTTTTCTCCGGGCTTTTGAATTTTTCATCTGGTAAAACTACCCGCGGGCCGCATGTAGTCCGGGAACCGTTCCGTTGCGGTCCGCGAGCCTCCCCCTCTACTGGCTGACAATGTGGTCGATTGTCTCTTAAAGGGCTATGCGAATGACCTTCAATCCGTAACTCTTCACTTTTCTGTGTTCTGTCTCATCATGTTGACAACCACCGTTGTTACCAATATACTGTTTCAGTTTATCTTCACGCGTCACCAAAACCAAGATAAACACCATCAAAATTTGTTATTTTTATGAGAAAAAAACAATTTTTCCTACTTTTCTCAAAAACTATAGAACCTATTGAAAAACAAGTTGTCAATTTTTAAGTGGACATCATTACTCACTTATTGGTTTTAGTCCCATGTCTAAGCGTCGCTTAAAGAGGGAGCCTAATACTAATTTGAAATATAAAAATGACTTTACGAATCTTTTTTTTTCTCTTAATTTATTATAACATTCCAGTTGATAAAAATATAGGCCAAGGACCAAGCTACAATATATATATATATTTACGTGGTTTGCAGCAACGGGAATAATTTTATATCACTTTAAAAACAGTGAAACAGCAATTTTCCGGGTAGCCCCTTAGTCACAAATTAACAAAGTGTGGCCCGCGTCAATTTCGCTAGCTATTTTTTTATAATATAATATTTATATAATATTTTATATTTAAAAGTTTGCTGACCGTTGCTCTGAAATTTTACATGAGGCATCATTTCTAATTAGGACGTAATCTTTTCGGGTTTTTAACCCCCGACAAAAAAGAAGGGTGTCATAAGTTTAACGTGTCTGTGACTCTGTGTATCTGTCTGTGGCATCGTAGCGCCCATACGGATGAACCGATTTGAGTGCGGTTTTTTTGTGTCATAGATAATTTTATCCCGAGTGTTCTTAGCTTTGTTTGATGAAAATCGGAGGACTCGTCTCCAAGATATTCAGCTTTTAGTGGAACAAGTCGGGGGGGTTTTAATTTTTTTTTAATTTTCTATAGTTTATTAATCGTCTGCTTCTTGCCGTAAAGTTCAAAGTAATCGCTGTCGGCCTTACCAACATGTGTGTCTGTGTGTACGTTGTGTTAATACCTATTTATTTTCGTTACAGGTGAGTGTGCCAATCTTCTGGGGAATTCACGGGATGAAACGGTTAGTGTTTATATAATACATTTCTGTCGATGTGCTTTTAGTTTTCATACAAATGTACAGCATTCGTGTAACGTAGCCTGTTTATAGTTAAATCCCGGGATACAGCACGTCACTATACCTATGTAGTGATTTCCCGGGATTTTCACTTATCCAAATCCGTTGCACTTAATAAAATAAATCCGTTTGCCAATTAGCTTGTTATTGAGTAACATCCACATATGTTCACGAACCAGGGATCGATTTCGGTACCGGCATAAAATAACATTATCGCTTCGTTTTAAAGGTAGGCTGAGAAGCTTGATTATATATTAAGGTATTGGTACCGTTACCTTTTTAAAAGTGTATCTACTTAATTTTTACGGTTCCGTACCTCAAAAGGAAAAAAACGGAACCCTTAGGATCACTTTGTTATTCGTCTGTCTGTCAAGCCCCTGTTTCTCAGAAATGCGAGGAGTTGAAATTAACATCAAATACATATCTCTGAGGTACCTTGAAGCTGTATAAATATCAAGCTTTTAAATAGACGCAATCCCAAAATAAACTTCCAGTTGTACTGGAAACTAAAACCTACGAAATAAATCTAAAAAACTAGATTTTTCTGTCTCGTCGTTCCATCGTCGAACGAAACCCTCGGTGCGTGAGTCCGACTCGCGGGTATAACTATTTAATTTTTTTATAGTACCGGTCGTTACCTAAGCAATATTATTTCGATAGGTACCGAATTATATCAGTAGGAAGTAGCAATATATCATATCCTTATATAGTTTCAAGCGATGTACTATATCTTGACAACTTCTTTCGTGACACTCCGATGTGTCCCACTCCCAATGGCAACGGGGGTGGGAAAGGCAAATTGAATAACAATATATAGATAAACACAGGAGTTACAAACCGAACCAATATTAATATTACACACACACGAGACGGTTCTTATAAGGTGGCATATCAAACGTATATAATTTGTTTTAAATAAAAAATCATTATTTTGCTTTTTATATTCTATATTTTTTTTTACTTTTATAAGTGTTGATATGTTTTCTTGAAGAACTGCGCATTGAGTTTATACTCAAAACATATATTTCGAAAAAATAACTGACTGTTGAGTTTGTTTCGACTTTCTTCTCCTCAGTTGTCTCCTCTTGGGAAACGCCGTAGTCAGACTTGTAAAAGTGCCCTTATTTTATTATTAAAATACTACATACATAATAAAATAATGCAATACTTAATATTGTATTGTGAATACACATGGTCCAAAATCGGTAAAATGTGTTTCATATCACGTGCCAAACTACAAATAAACATACTTATCACAAGGACAAGCTGTTATTTCATAAGTCCGTACGCGATTCTTATTTATACAATTGTGTATACACAAATACAAAGTGTACAGTCTTCAAACTTGTCTTTTGATGTTAACTCTCTGTAAAAACGTATATAAGTTGGCAGAATCGGATGAAGTAGATTTTAACTAATTTCAGAGGATTTTGTGGCTCAGATCCAATTAAATTTAATCGATCAGAGAGTACGGCGTTTTAATACACTGTCAAGGTTGAAGTAATATCGTAGGTTTATACATTATTGAGAACTAGCGTCTGCCCGCGACTTCGTCCGCCTTAAATTCGTTTATCGCGGATAAGGGTATTTCTCCGGGATAAAAAGTAGCCTATGTCCTTCCCCGGGACTCAAACTACCTCCATACCAAATTTCTTCAGCTGTTTAAGCGTGAAGAGGTAACAGACAGACAGACAGAAAGACAGATAGACAGACAGACAGACAAACACACTTTCGCATTTATAATATTAGTATGGATTAGTATGGATTACAGTCGATGGCACCTGTAGAGCTCCCAACACTAGCGTGTGCGTGGAACATCCCTAGCGAGGCTTAGAGGCTACATTACAGCATTACGGCACAGGATAGCAACACGTATCATTACCAAATATTTTTTAACAAGCTTTTATTAGGTCGACCTGTATGTAACTAACTATGTAATGGAATCTAAGGTAACTAATTTAACCATCTTCCAAGGATCGTAGCGTCATGAAAATTGGCAGCTGTATGTAGATCTGATGACAATACAATAATATGGTACTGTCGAACTGATCTGATGATGGAGCCGGAAGATACGAACTGGAACTTCATGATGGAACATCGTATCATAGCTGTGTTTGGATTTGTTAAAAAAGTCTTGTAAAGCGTGTTTTTCTAGTGTTTTTTAAACTTTTAATTTATTTTCATGCACAACGGAAATAATCTTAATTTCTACAAACGCACATAGGAAAAAACACCACACACACAATTCGTATGAACTGACAGTGGTTCGAATACTTTGACATAGGGGAATACGTCCTTATACGCCATCTTTGTGGTTTAAGGGTCTAGCTAGGTGCAAGGTCTTTGATTTGGACTAGATTAATTGTTCTTAAATCTTAATTATTGCGCAGGTATCTTACGAATGTTGCCGTCCTTGCTAAGTTTAACTGTGACATATTTACCCATTGAGAAATCACGAAAGCAGCCCGGCTCGTTTCCGCATTTTTCTCGCGTGGCTATTCCTGTTACTGGCGTTTTATGCTTGCCTGGTACCGCCGTTTCGAAAGTTCAGTTTAACCGAGTTTTTTTCTTGATGAAATAAATCAAGATGCTTTTTTAATGACGACTCTTTCAACAGATGTAAATTGGGGGTTAGTATTAACAGAACGATAAATGGGACCTAAGTTATAAAAACTTATTCTCTAGGTAGTTTTCCAGATAAGTATTATTTGAAACATAAACGATTTTCACACGTATCATAACAAAACACAAACAGACTCAACTAAGTCGCATTTTGTTTTGATTACTTTAGAGATTTGATATTAATGTCTTACTAGTGAACAGAGCAGGTAATGCAGTCACCTCAATACATTAATAATATCAATTAGACAACGGTGGTAGAACTATTTTTACCCGACTGCGCGACGCAAAGGAGTGGTAATGTGTTTATCAGTCTTATGTATGTATGTATGTATGTATTTATTTATGTATGTTTGTTCCTACCTGGCACTCTAGAGACCAAACGCGTGGACCGATTTTGATGATTCTTACGTCAATCGATTTTTCTTAACTGTCCGAATGACACTGAAGACATGACAATGTTGAAAACCCAAAATGGCGATAATGAGATCCCATATTGTGAAAAATAAAAAAATGAAAATCGACGTACTATATCGAGTGGGGTATCAATGAATAGGGATTTAAAAATCATTATTAGGTTTCTTTTATCATTTTTAATTTGGATTTACCAGTTAGGAACTATAACCATTTAAAGTTCATTTCACTGTATTGTAATAAATCTGTGCAAGCTTCTCAATAACCCCCACGATAAAGATTGCGAAATTGACTGACTTTTATAATTATAACTAAAAAGTATAAAATAAAAAAAAGTTATTAAAAAAACAAAAAACCCGTCTGCGTAAAAAACTAAAAAGAAAAAAAACAAGTCCAGTACCCCAAAAATTTGTTAAGTTATACATGATCGATACTCACAATATAACAAATAATAAATTCCAATATGGAACATAGCGATTTTAAACAGTTGGGACCCATTGTTGGGAAGATTTGCGTTGATCTAGATTTCTTATGGGTCCCGACTGTTCAAAATCGCTGTTCCATATTAGAATTTATTATTTGTTATATTGTGAGTATCGATCATGTATAACTCAACAAATTTTTGGGGTACTGGACATGTTTTTTTCTTTTTAGTTTTTTACGCAGACGGGTTTTTTGTTTTTTTTTTTTTTTATAACTTTTTGTTTAATATTTTCTTCTGTTTCCGCGATTATTACTCATTGAAATAAAACAATTTAACGGATTATATCGCGTATATTATCTCATTTTAGTTCCCGACGTTTCGGAAGCTTTCCAGCTTTCCATCCTCCTCGTCCTCCCGTGACCATGGAAAGCTTCCGAAACGTCGGGAACTAAAATGAGATAATATACGCGATATAATCCGTTAAATTGTTTTATTTCAACTTTTTGTTTTCTAGAGTCGTTGACCCAATACAGATTAAAAATCGACTACAAATAATATTACCATTACTAAACGAGACCCTCATTGTGTGTTAAAATCCATAAAGCTTACATCACGCACTTTACATAACATACAAAAAACACAACCCTTCTTCTGATCCTGATGCAGTCGCGTAAAATCCATAAAGCTTACATCACGCACTTTACATAACATACAAAAAACACAACCTTTCTTCTGATCCTGATGCAGTCGCGTAAAATCCATAAAGCTTACATCACGCACTTTACATAACATACAAAAAACACAACCTTTCTTCTGATCCTGATGCAGTCGCGTAAAATCCATAAAGCTTACATCACGCACTTTACATAACATACAAAAAACACAACCTTTCTTCTGATCCTGATGCAGTCGCGTAAAATCCATAAAGCTTACATCACGCACTTTACATAACATACAAAAAACACAACCTTTCTTCTGATCCTGATGCAGTCGCGTAAAATCCATAAAGCTTACATCACGCACTTTACATAACATACAAAAAACACAACCCTTCTTCTGATCCTGATGCAGTCGCGTAAAATCCATAAAGCTTACATCACGCACTTTACATAACATACAAAAAACACAACCCTTCTTCTGATCCTGATGCAGTCGCGTAAAATCCATAAAGCTTACATCACGCACTTTACATAACATACAAAAAACACAACCTTTCTTCTGATCCTGATGCAGTCGCGTAAAATCCATAAAGCTTACATCACGCACTTTACATAACATACAAAAAACACAACCCTTCTTCTGATCCTGATGCAGTCGCGTAAAAATAATCTTTAATCGTAATAACATTATTTTTAAACTGACTCATCCGTCAGCCATAACCGTCTGGATTGATGAGTCAGAACTACCAGGCACTCATAACCTAAAGACAGTGTCTAAATAGATATGTCCTCAGTCAGGGGCGGACAAAATATCCTACTAATCATAGATGGGCATTCAAGAATAAATCATCATTCAAACTAACGCGCCGCAAGAATAAATCAGCGCGCCGTCATTCAAGAATAGCTTATTCTGACTAACCTGTTTAAGATTAATTCACAGCAGAAAAAATTGAGTGAGACTAATTTAGTCGTCATTCAAATAAATCAATTGATGATTGATTATTTTAAATAAAATTGTTTGATTTTATGATTTTTTGTTTGTAAAAACTATACCTACTTGTAATATTTGTAGTATCGTTATGTTTAGTCTGTTAAATTTTTGAGTTATGCCTTATATACCGTTTTATATTACGCATGTAAAAGCCATTTTTTTTTCAATTTTATGTATACTTATGTGTAATATTACATGTATGTAATATTTATTTACCCCAGGAGCAATTAGATAGGGTACCACCAAATGGTCCTGATGATGTACCCTGGGGGTACCTAACGGAACTCAGGACTGGATCAATATAGACGAATGCTCTTTTGCTAAATGGACTTAGTATGAGGAGCATTTAGATAGGGTACCACCAAATGGTCCTGATGATGGACCCTTGGGGTACCTAACGGGACTCAGGACTGGATCAACATAGACAAATACTTTTTAGCTTAATGGACTTAGAATGAGGAGCAATTGCATAGGGTACTACCAAATGGTCCTGATGATGGACCCTGGGGGTACCTAACGGAACTCAGGATTGGAACAACATACTGGAACTCATTGTAAGTACATTAAGCTAAAAAAGCACTCGTCTATGTTGATCCAATTCTGAATTCCGTTAGGTACCCCGAGGGTCCATCATCAGGACCATTTGGTGGTACCCTATCTAATTGCTCCATTATTTTAAGTCCATTAAGCTAAAAAGCATTCGTCTATGTTGATCCAGTCCTGAGTTTCGTTAGGTACCCTCAGGGTCCATCATCAGGAAGATTTGGTGGTACCCTATCTAAATGCTCTTCATTCTAAGTCTATTAAGCTAAAAAGCATTCGTCTATGTTGATGCAGTCCTGAGTTCCGTTAGATACCCCCAGGGTCCATCATCAGGACCATTTGGTAGTACTCCATTCAATTGCTCCTCATTTTTGGTATATCAAACTAAATAAATCTCTTCTATGTTGAACCAATCCTGAGATCCAGTAGGTACCCCAGCGGGGACCTGATCCATCCAGAATGGAAGTTTTCAACATGGACTCGGAGTCTATAAGGTGCTGAACTTTCATATTTACGTACTTTGTCCTCGACGACTTTAAGTATCACGACTTAACTTGAATTTGGCCATTCAATCATTAATATCAATCAACGGTTTAATATATACTAAAAGTGAATTTAGTTTTTTAATACTTTCGAAACACTAAAGATCACACCAACGTACGGCCAACACTGGTCATAAGTATATTAATAATCTGTTGATATATCATAATTACGACATAATGTCGTTGTGAGGCACGCATAGGAAAGCGCAGTGTGGGCGGGCCCCTACTACGTGGACAGATGACCTCGTAAGGGTCGCCGAGAGTCAGTGGATGCGGTCTGCGCAGGATCGCACCTTGTGGCGAGCTATAGGGAAGGCCTATGTTCAGCAGTGGACGTCCGTGGCTGATAGATAGATAATGGGCATGACTTGCTAAAAAACCCATGTCATACCACTACATATTATGTAGATACCTATACTCGAAAATCATTACATTCCCACTTGCGCAATCAGGAAAATATAAACAATAAGTTACCTAATATACTAACTACAAATTACGTATTTAGGATTTTTTTGTCAAAAATACTCATGACTGAAATTTGTATTAAGCATCTTACACTAAGTATAAGAAACTGGTTAAAAATAACATACATAAAAAAACACTAAAAATAATCATTATCAAAATAACAGGCATTCAAATAAAACGTTAGTTTAAATAACCGCTTCTCAAACTAATTCATTCAACACGTTATTGGTCAATCAGAATGACGAAGTTTTGAATTTAGTCTTTTTCACGTCATTCAGAATGACGCGCTCAAAAATAAATCTTATTTGAATTTTTTTGAATGAGAATAACGTTTGGCCGTTTATTTTTATTCTTATTCAAACTAATATTTGCCCAACTCTGCTACTAATTATGCTACCATATTTGTATTTCACTCTAGACATGTTTCCTATTTTTTTAACATCTCAATCGTTCCTTTTATTCGTCGACATGCTTATTATGACGTCATACTGTTTCACTTTAGCTGCAGCACCTTTACCACCCATACATGTGCATTGTGCAACAACTTTAATGCAAATGATTTAAGGTTTACTTCGTATAATCCAAGCGTAATCGTATTTATGTTAGGTCTCACGTGATTTTCACAAGCATGGATAATGTTTCCGATGTACCCTATTGCATTGCCTATTGCATTGCCTATTGCATATTAAACTTTATTTATGCGGAATATGGACGATTTTGTAAAATACAATTGATATGAGCTTGCTATAGTAACCCTGTAGATAATCACATTTCTAAAGTTCAGTAGGACAAGTCATATTACGTAATATTTGAACTTTGAAGCCATCATTTCTGTCAATGTAACAGCAATTTAAATCCATTTTCGACTTCTCATTTACTGAGCTGATTTTCGACTATTACGCCTGTCTAAGGGCGATTGTGCACTGTGTCATGTGCGCCCATATAAATTAATACAAGTGTGTGAAGTTGTATGTATATTAGTATAATAATGTATGTCAATGGAACTGCATCACAATTGCATTTTAACTGCAATAGCTCTTTGCAGCCAAAAAGCTAGCAGAATTGGAATTTAGCGGTCGCTTTAGTCACCAATGTAAATCCCTCTTAATAGAAAACAGGACATAGTGAAATTAATCTTTATAGTAACTTTAGTAGCTCAAACGTCATTGTTTTCGGATTCGGATCCGCGGCTGACATAAACCAGGTAGAAAATGACCGTCTTTTTTTGCCCTAAAGGCAGGTCAAATACTCTTAACTATGGATTTTTTGCTACCGCCGTATCAAAACTTTATTAGGTAAATGTAAATTGTATTAGGTAATGATAATGATGCATTAAAATATGTAACAATAAATATGATACCGTAATTAAATACCGGTTATAAAAGTTACAAACGCAAGAGCAAGAGACCTGGCGATGTTCAGCTGGTGAAGATTTACACATTTTTAAGAATCTCATGTAAGATTAGATGAAGGGGGAAGTGGTTGAGCCAAATATCACTATAAATAATAACGGACCATAATATTTGGAGCTCACTGAATCGAAAAATATATTTTTTGGATTTTTTGTATCGTATTTGTCGTTGTGGCTTCATCACGCCAAATCGGCTAAACGGATATCATTTTTTTTTGTACACAGGTAGCTAGATATTTCCAGATGGTTATAGGATACTTTTTACCCGACTACGCTGAAGAGAAAAAGAGGTGTAATGACTTTTTCTCCTCCGCGAACGAAGTTGCGGGCGCCTTCTAGTCTGTTTTATAAATGTCGACAATTGTCTGACATGATCAGCCGTTACGGGAAACAGAGTATGCCGAAATTAGGTCAACCAAACGGTTGAAATTGGCCCTTAGACTTTTCTTTCAATCAAAACTCCGGCAAAAGATTCCATTTCACTATTATGTAAATGTAATAATGTTTTTAATAGGAGCAGTAATTATTGTTTGCCTCACCTTACGAGAACGTGAACGTATTTCCGAACAGAACACGTGTTTCTCTTAAGTGTGATCAAAACCGTGCCAAGGTTTTGTTGCGTAAAGTACTCGTAGCTAGACGATGTGACGCCTCTGGATTATTGCTTTTCGATCGCTTGTGTGACCTTAATATGATCTATTGATTACGCCGTCACAGGAACTACTTCGGACCTAAATTGTAATTCTGAATACGTTACCCCGGACCGTGAATAGCATTTACCGCCAGCTACGCGCTACGCCGTCAGAAAATTCTTCCTTCCATAGGAAGTCATAAAATTATGTATACACACCACGGGTGGTGATAAACAAAAAAAATAATGTCTAAGATAGCAGGTCTGACACCCTCGCCTTCGGCTCGTGCTCCAAATACAAGATATCTAAGACATTATTTATTTTACTGCCCTATTTGTGCAATGTACTACTACTTATTTTTCTTTTAAGATTATCCATAATTTGTAACTTTCATTCTCAATTTAGACCACATTGAGAATACTTGAGAAACCCACATACCAGGCTGCAATGTACTAGGATATCATAAACGGTAGAAGTACATTTTCCAATTCGATTTCCACTTGACAACACTGTGTTACTACGCCACTCGAACGTGACGTCACCAATGCATTCGAAAATCGAATCGTAACGTCCAATCAAAACCCAGTTCTATTCCCTTCAGCAATAACTTCAAACTGGTTTTGGTGTTGCATATATTCATAGAAAAAACAGCGTAAGTGCGTTCAAAGTTGTATTGAAATATGGATTTTGTACGGATGTGATTGAGTTAGAAACACACTGCAAGATGTGTCTTGCGTTAGTATTGGCAATACCCTACCAAGGTTGTCGTTTACATATACAAAATGTATACGTTCTGTTTTCTGTTACTAAGTAGGAAACGTATGTCAATAATTTTTTCATAGAATTTGAAATGTTCTGTGAAAAAGATCTGCCTGCGTTATCTAAATGTATAAAAAGAGGATCTAGACTTGGCCAAAACCCTTTAGACCTAGAACTTTTATTTTTCAGATTTTCTCTTTATAGTACATAAGTATATTGGAAAATATACAATGTAGATCTTTTCTTTGTTACTAACTCACTGTTATTATTACCCATTTATAAACAATAGAAAACAACAGATATTCATTCCGCTTCGCTCAAAACCAGAATGATACAAGCGTTGGTAAAACCTATGCACTTAAGCTGTTTTTAAATAAATTAGGTAGAGGTACTTATATCGGTTACACGTTCGTATAGCCTTCGTTTTAGAATTCATAATCGATTGAAGTAATGCTTTGAATTCATAATCGCCTGCCGTTTCTGTGTTCCTGGTAGTTTTTTTACGCGGTTACGTCATTATTGCGCAGTTTAACGGACTGAGCTGACACGCCGTTGTATCAACGTTCATTATTGCTAATGTAGGTTTAATTATTAGACGTTACTAGACAAGCTACACGAACTAAATACATAATATAGAACAACCATTAAAACAAGAGAACTGTCAATTGCCATAAATAACACAATACATTAGGTATATTACTTAATACATAGAAAACATCCAAGAACTAGGAATAAACATTCGTGCTCAAACACTTGCCCTGGCCAGGATTCGAACCCGGGTCTGCCAGCTTCGTAGGCCGTTGTGCAACCTACTGAGCCAAACGTATCGTCGCAAAATCATACTTTCGATCGTGCCCGACCGCAAAAAGATGTGCAGGCCAAAAGTAGATGGCGCTTTAAAACTAATCATTTAACGATATTATAGTTGAACACTAAAACATATTTCGTAAACAGCTAAATATACATATATAATTTAAATACAGTGTCACGCTTGCAAAGTAAAATAATTGTAAGTAATTATTCCTATTCATAGATGGCGTTGTACATATCGTAGATCGGCTTTTTGTATGATGATAGACACTCCTCTTGTTTTAATGCTCATTGATACAAAATAATTTCGAAAATAGGGTTCTCAAACTGCAAAGCAAAAGCAGATTAAAGGTTAGGTACACTAATACCCGAGCTCCGAACGTTATTCGTATTTACAACCTTTACATGTCCTTGTATGGTATACATAATACATCTTCATATATGCCATGATATTAAAAGTGGAATAAAAAAAAATCGTTTGATATATGAAACGACAGGTTCGAAAATATCCGATATTTATGATAAATATCAAAATATCGGATATTTATGATATATATCCGATATATAGGAAAAAAATGATACAAGAGAAAGCCATAGGTATTATTATTTTATTGTATTATTTATGTATACTTTGCATATGTGTTACATAAACATAGTAAATTATTTAAAAGAAACCAAACTCTTTCGTAACGAAATTTTTCTGACACGACTGACGCCATGAATGCCAGCAGAATTTTTGCCATTTATGGATTAGAACTTACTATTAGGGAGAATGTTTTAACTCGACTCTAACGCCATCTACATTTCAGAAGTAGAAATACAGTAACTAACGCCAAAAATTACTTAATAATATACAGATTTAGACCATATTTATATTGATATATATCATAAAAAATCATTTGATATATATCATCGAACCCTGTGAAATGAAGTACATATATTCATGAACGGCCAAAGGGCCAACCCTTTAAAAGGCCTAACCTTTAAATTATTACTTTAAATGGAGTTCTTGAACTTTTTAACTTAACTCTGTCAGGGGGTCGGAGGATAAAATAGAAGGACAATGACCGCCCGTTTAAAATGGTCCAGTTTTAAAATAAACGTAATGGGAAACTGTATCGCTTGCAACTCGCGACTAATCTTAATAACTTGGGCATCGGTCCATTCTTGTCTTATAACCAATCCTATCTTCTTTGCCCTTTTTGTTAGAAAATATTGTATCTTCCAAATAACGCAGTAAGCTGAATAAGCACGTAATGATTTACAGTGACGTTGAAAATGTCCAGAAATATTTCACAGTCAAAGAAACAATGTAAAAAGTATATACAACGAGATATGTTTTACTGCCTAGGCTGCGCCAAGCGCTAATGTACTTTTGAGAACCTCAAGTTGAGGTTATTATTTGTTACAAATTGGCATATAGTGACAGATAGGAATGAAGCCATAGATTAGATAACTTATAATATACTGAAACGACTTCTCGTGAGCTGATTTTATTGTCCTCATTGCACATCACAATACTCTACATGAATCACTAGTCCGCCCTTTGTACCAGTTTCACACAGCTAAGTTAGTCATAAAACGATCTATCGTTCAAAATTTAACTCTATTTATAAAGTGCACGCGATTTCAAATGCGTTAAGAATTGAAGATCCCTAATTCAAATTTTAAAATATTATTAAATAAAAAAAAGTAAAACAACCGAGTTCAATCGCACGATTTGGTGGTTCCAAATTCAAAACAAAAGTATGAAAAAAATATTTACAAACGTTAAGCAGCCTCGCGGAAGCTATTCTATATTTAAAATAGCGGAATGTTGACAAACAAATGTCTGTCCTTTTCTTGCTCGCTGTTGCCAAGACCCGTCTGTAGGTTGTCTCGCTTGTTTAACACGGTTTTGCGACGTTGCTATCGTCCCAGATGATTTTGATTAGCGTAGTATACGTAGGGTTGTCGCATGATTCATATGTATATGACATAATAATGTCGTGTTTACAAATAACTACGTAATAGAATTGTCACGTGTAAGTTATGTTATTGTCATAATATATTGATGTTATTGATATTGTGTATGTACACCTATAAAATAATATGTATGTAAATTACATTCTCAAGCAGGCTAACAAGTCAACGTAATTTCAGATTCAGAGTCGGATATTTATTTATAAAATTCAGTATTTTACATGTCATTTTTGTTATATAATAATTGGTAACATAATTTTTTTAATTGTTATATATGAATTGTTTTCACTCGTCGTTATCGGAAAACTGTTAATTCCGATAATATTTAATGATTACTTTACACCGTTATAAATACCCTTTTGCCCTGACATCCAGTATTACACGTATAATTTCTATCGGAATTAATAAGTTTTTCTGACAACGGAATTGTTTCATTCAATCGCGATTACAAAAAAAACATGTAAGCTAAGGCGTTGCTGAGGCAAAAACAGACTAAACGCAGTCATACATACAAACGTTATTTTCACTGCAACTTATTGTATTATATATATCATAAAATAAATTTCTGACAAATTTATTTTTATCGTGTTCATTGCCGAATGTGCTTTCTCATGAGATTTTAGAGAACTCAAACTCGGTAAGAGTAGTAGGACTACGTTATTTAAGTAGTTCTTATGACCACCCTTCATCTATGAATGAATGAATGAATGAATGATTTATTTGCAGTAAACAAGCGTATGTAAAAGATGTATTACAATTGTTGAGATCGTGTCTTGTTTTACCATTACTGGCGTACAAATATTAAAAACAGTCATTGGTAATCATCTTAGACGACAGTATTAAATTATCTTATCTTATCTTTCTTACATCAACTCGATGGTATCATAATATTGCATTGTCACGAAACATACATACTCGTATGCCAATTTTTTAGCTCAACGAAAACCAGGAACTGTTTTTAATTTAACTTCCACGATTGAACCCACACAAACATACTTAAACGGCAAGTTAAATGAAAGCTTGTAAACGGAAGGATAAACAGACCATATGCTTCATTTATTACTGCCTAAGTTGTGTAATGTAGCATATTGTATTATTTATTACAGGAACAAATATATTTTAGTGGTTGTGGTGTGTTAAAACCGCAGACGCCATTTCCTACAGTAGTGCGATAGATAAGGTGGGAAATTGCCTTAGTATATGAATAACGTTATGTTAATTAATAACAGCATTATCAACTGAGTTCTGTTTATAGAAGATTCATAAATTGATACTCGATGCGCGCGATACATCAACAACATATTAGTTCGAGATATTGATAAATTACATTTACGCAAAAATAATATCCCCCTTGATTTCATGGCAGACCTGCCCTGAGGCGGACTAAAAAAATATATTGCTAAAAATACACATTTACCAGAATATATATACTATATATCACTTTACACATTTACAAAACCTAAGTTATCAAAGGTTTATCAAAAGTTACAGTTGTTTATCAACTAACCTATTGTTCTTATAATTTAGACTTTAATTAAAGCAAAACTGTAATCAAAATTTTGAAATAACAACTTACTATGTCTTTCCGATTTGATAACGATTATTATGAATTATGATGTAACTGTAGCCAAAAGAATTGTTGGTGATGATAGCGCTTTCATTACCCTATAACAGTCCATTAATGGACACAAGTGACTCCTGCCGAAATGGTCACGTTTAACGGCCGATAGATACATTTTTTAGACTTAGCAGCCATGGCTGAAACAAGAATATACTAAACGGTGACATAAAAATGTTTCAGTCATGAAAAAAATCTTATAGAGAAAAAGGAAAAACTTTTAAGAAACTAGCAGTTTCATATCTGGCTGACCAAGGGCTTTCGTAATAAGATGTCCAAAATGAGGAAGACGTGTATAGAAGACAAACTCATATCACGGACAGGCAAGAGTTGGTCTAGCGTAAGAATGAGCTTTTTTATATATATGAGACTTATGCCCTAACAACAGGTTCTTGCATGTGAACCTATAAACGTTATCTAACCGTATCCCATAGCGCAAGTGACCTAAAAACACCGATAAGATACGCAATCGGGTCGCAAGGCCGTCGATACGATATCGGTGCACCGGTATCAGCTGGAAAACAACACTAACAATTGAGTGATTCGGAAAACGATAAGTATAGTTACCCCGTTTCGTTTTAACGCTTTCACCGCCATTAGACACATTGTGCTTTCAATGTCTAGGCCAAAAAATATGTTTCATGTCCATATCGGCTGGGAAGTTCCAATTCCAGCACCTTTAACCGACACTAGGAAAATATGTTTCTGTCATCGTTATGACGTCATTTTGGCGATAAATAGTTAAATGTTATTTATATTTGGAGTGCTCTAGTGGGTGAGGGTTTTTTTCCTCATGTGTTCCCGATTTCGAACCTCTGCAGTCGCCATGTACCAATGAGTCTATTTCTAGTGCAAAAAAAAATGCTTCTGGAATAGTATAGCTCCAATTTTTCAGTGGAGCCCAGTTTGCCTGATGGCTTGAGAATTCCAAATTAATCGTTGCTCAAGTCAGTTAACGCACCATAGAATTTATTTTGTGTAGTATATCCATTCGACTTTTTTGATGAGTTTTCTGAGGGTTCCAATTCATACGACAACTCAGTTAAACTATCGATATAAATGTATCATCATCATTTCAGCCATAGGACGTCCACTGCTGGACTCAGGCCTCCTCCAGGGTTTCCACATGGGCCGGATAGAGGCAACCCGCATCTAGCGAGTCCCCGTAACCCTAACCAGGTCGTCCGACCACCTTGCGGGTGGCCTTTCCACGCTGCGTTTGCCGGTACGCAGCACTCGAGTACCTTTCTTCCCCAAACGGCGAACGGTTCTTCGAACTATGTGCCCTGCTCGTTGCCACTTCAGTTTGCTAATCCTGATTAAATTTCATAGAGCCATTAGACGCAAGGGCGACTCGATCAGTCTAATTAATGATAACTAAGTAGTTAAGATTAGATATCGTTAGATAACAGGCATGTGTCGAGTATATTATTGTGCATTCGATTTAAAAAACATGTAGCGGGAGTAGCATTTGTGAAACAAATTATAATATTTGTAAAACACTGGAATGAATTTCGTTAGCGGAGAAGAAAGTCATGATTACTGCTTTTTTGCCTCAGTGTGGGTCGGGTATAAAGTATCATACATTTATTAAAACCATCCTCGGCTCTCCAGCTATTCTAGTATCACAAATAGTCAAAATTGGTTCAGCCGTTGAGTGATGCGGACTGCATTGACACATACATCATGCAATCATCAAAAATAAATCGATTCTTTGACTCGAATAACGCATCCACCTATTTTGTTTAAGTAAATAATAGGTACAGACACTGTTTTTATTGGACTCTATTTTTTTGAATTTTATTTATCACTGACACTATTTTTGGATACATTTATGCGTGATAATGATAATAATATTTATTATCCTCTGCCGAGAGATATAAACTGTTATTTCAACAAAACCAGCCATTAATTAGCCAGTTTTCCTTGACATAAAAGTAATGGCCAAAAATTATGCATGTCACAAATTTACATATACTACAAAATAAATTTCGTCTAATCTACGTTGGTCAGTCAACTCGCACGTGATGGAGCGAGAACGCAATAACAACATTACACGTGTTAAAACGAGATAAATACAGGGATATTAAGTGCGCTCTCAGCACGTGCTGTGGAAATTAAACTGATTTAGATTTATTATCTCCTGGTGCTTTGGACTTTTGACACACTTTTGTTTTATTGGAATGTTGGTGAAAAAAAAAAAAAAAACAAATTAACCTCGGCCTCGTTTCATTTTTAATTTGTTTTTAAAGACGGAGAAAAGATCACTGAGAAATAAAAGTATTATTTTATATCTTATTAATAGTGATCGAAATAGTATGTATGCGCAGCATATACAATGTGGAACATATAAAGACCCTTGCTGCCACGCGAAAATGATCTTGAGAGACCTTCGCTAACTTAAAAACTTATTTCGATCGGAATATACAGATTTTCGGAAAAATGTCAATACAACAATTTAACGGATTATATCGCGTATATTATCTCATTTTACTTCCCGACGTTTCGGAAGCTTTCCAGCTTTCCATGGTCACGGGTGGACCGCTGAACCAAATTAGATAAAATTTGGTATGAAGATTTATTTGAGTCTCTAAAAAGGTCATACGATATTTTTTATCCCGGAAAAATCCTAAGAATCCTAAGGGATTAATAAAATTAGGCCACGCATAAAGCAGTGGGAAAATGCCAGTTCATTATATTTATTTATTCCCATTTATCCGTTCAACACAGTTAGCGTGTAGTGCGAGCGCCGACCGTAAAATGCTTACGTTGTTGGGCATGTTTTTTATGCAACATTGATCACTTGCGGGATGTAGAGGCATGCGTTTTATAGCGGAACTAAATTACTTACCGGTCTAGGTTAATTGGTTAGAGGCAAATAAATCGTTTGCCGATATAACAAATGATTTTATATTAAGGCAGGCACTTCGTTCGCGGAGTAGAATAAAGTTACGGCCTGAGGGCTTACTCCGAATCTCGATTTCCGAAGTTCGTAACGTGCCATCCCTCTCGCTCTCATGTTAAATTGTGTTTGAGTAAGCGGGATGGCGCCATACCAACTTTGAAATTTGAGTTTCCGAGTAGCCCCTCTGACCACGACAACCCACGACTAGCTACGCGACGTGCGAATGAAATAAATAAATCTTATGGAACAATATTACACATATAAAACTAGTCCTATGGTTAACTCAATAAGGCTTGTGGTATGACTTAGACGACGATATATTTAATAGGGGTCGGCTATTTTACGCATATTTTTTTTGTCCGAGTTCTAAATCTCATAAACACAATAGGCATAATGATCTAAAAGCATAATTTCATTACGCCGAATCCTGTTTTCGCCGAAGGGTCTTTACGCATAACTATTTAATGTCTAAAACCTACTTTTCTGGCAGCAGTCATCTTCTGTTCGGCATTGCAGTTCTAACCTAACCTAAACTACTTTACTGGCAGCAGTTTTTTATTGTTAGAGATTGAATTTGCAGCTAACTAGAATTCGACGATACTAATGTATGCGTATTTAGATTCGGACAAATAATGATTCCGCAAGGCGGACATTCGGCGAAATCAAATTATTCGAGACCTGTTCGGCGAAATCAGTTTCGGGCGTAAAAAAATATGCGAAATAGATAGCACCGATTTAATATATATATATATATTTACTTATATACAAAAAAACATCTAAGACTCAGGAACAGATATTTATGCTCATCACACAAATATTTGCCTTTACCGGGATTTGAACAGGACCTTGAGCTTTGCAGGCAACGTTACTCCCGCTGAACCAAAGCGGTCGTCAATTCTCTCTTCATTGCGTGGTTGGGTTGGGGTGCTCCGCACAGCAGTTAGGCATCACAAGCAATGTATTAGGAATTCGCTTGCCGCGCCACTGGTCGCGCGTTATCGTGGTCGGGCCCTTATAACCCGTCTATCCGTCATTGTAAAGGAGGGCACATGAAGGTACAAAAACGCGCGGCAGGTTACCATTACCAATGCGTTGAACCGAACAAGTTAAAACTGCACTCAATGGTCCACTCGTTAATTCGTGGGAACGAGAAGAGCCAGTGGGGGTTTATGGCCATAGCAAAGGCGTGTCGTCTGGAAAATTACACGGGAAGCGGAAGCGTATTCATTTACTCATATTTAAAGAAAGAGGTGGTTATGAGCCTTTCCTTAGCCAACTAAGGTACTGGCTTATATGGACGCCACGGCACTGCAAGGTAGGCAGTTTTTCTGTGCCTATATGGAGCCATCGTCGTTTTGGGCTTCAGGGTAGGCAGTTTCTCTGTGCTTGTTTACTATGGTATCTGAAGCTACATAAACTAATTACAGGCCTGCATATACCTTAACTTCTTCTAAGTTCAAAGTTTCATAGCAAACTAGCTAGTCGTTTTAAAATGCGAGCGTAACTATGTTTGTATAGAGAACCGAGCTTACCGGGGACTCTTAAAATACTGACGATTTCGTGCCCTAGAAAAATGAATCTATATTGGCTAGATTTTTTTTTTGCCTTTATGTCGTTAAAAATCGTAGCTTTAAAGTAATTGAGGAGACGAAACCGTGGCAACAAGGTATAGAAAAGCATATTCTAGGAAAATCTGTTTGTTTCGAAAAATGGAAAAATCTATTTAGTTACTTATAAATAAAGATATTGGAATTTAAGGGAAATAATATTTTATAACATACTAGAAGGTGCCCCCCGCAACCCGCAACTTCGTCAGCGGAGGAGAAAAAAATCATAATCCTCTTTTTTCTTCAGTGTAGTCGGCCAAAAAGTTTTCTACAGAACGCCCGTGTACGAAAAATAGTTGAAAGCCGTTTTGGCGTGATGAAGCCACAACGAGACATACAAACATACATTTTTTTAAATTGAGTGACAATCACATTGTCGGTATTTTTTATTACCTTTAATGTATACAATAGTATAGATAGATGAAGATTGTTATCCGTGTGTGTACTATTTCAGACTGTGAGCACCAAAAACTTTTAATTACAAACACGCTGTAAAACACATTCGTACTATTAACGTTATTCATTAAGCCAATTGACTTAAAACTAGTTAAATTGGAACGGACTCACGTTTGTTAAATACCTGTCATTTAGGAATGACGTAGTAATTAGCTAATTGGGTTAGAATGCTGCTTCACAAAAAGTCCAATCCGCCTTTAAACGTTGAGCACTTAACTCCTTTTAACTTGGAACAGTCAGTGTATTTATATAGTAAAACGGAGCTAGTAATTACTAAAAGACCTTATTTACTCAACGGAATACGGTTGTAAGTCCATCCGAAACTGATGACTTACTGCTTATTATTCAGTTGGTTAATGGGTTTTGACTGGTAGGATATCGTAATAATAGTTGTCATGTCAGAAATAATGATAAGCTAGTGTAAACGTGCCGGATTTGACATAATATCGTCTTGTGTTTAGAGCGTACGTTACGTACATAGACAATTCAGTGAAATAAAATTAGTTTATAAAAAAGGAAGTAACAAGCGAGGTTTAACTAAGGTAAGTTATATGATATTATAAAGTTGTAAAAATGTAATGTCTGTACTTACATTGAAAATATTTTCAATAAATAAGTGATATGGAATATCTGAAAGGCACTGAATGGAAAAATATGTTTTTTTGGAATGTTTGTATGTTTGTGTGGCTTCATCACGCCAAAACGGCTAAACGGCATTCAACTATTTTTGGAACACGGGTAGCTGGAGCTGGGCATACACAGATTATTATTACGACTTTTCTCCTCTGAGAACGAAACGAGCACCTTCTAGTTAATTATTAATGTAACTGAAAATTACGAAATAGCTTCAAAGTTAAAATGTCTTTAATTTTTTTATCCGTTGTTAGTATCAAAGAATCATGTCCCGAAAAAAATAGGACCACCCCAAGAAAGAATAAATAAAAACACGTTTTTCAATCAGCTAAAATATCGCAAGAAAATGTCAAAAACAGCCGAAAACAATTATTAATTCCTACTTTTTCAATTGTTTTAATAAAACGAAACGCATACCTAAAATAAATTCGGGAAAAAAATTAGAAAACTTGTTTCGATATCGGTCTAACGGCCCGGCAACGACTTCGAGCGGCAGCGGCACCGGTTTTTCTAATTCATTGCGTGTGATTCCAACTAACCACAGTTCGTTGCGCGTTTCGACCGCGCAATGAACAGATAAAACGCTTGTCGCGCCGGAATTCGCGCAATGTCGTGGCCGGGTCGTAACGCATAACTGAGTCTGTTCCTCAGGTACGGGCCTGAGGGTATGCGGTACGGGAGGGTGTGCTTACGGAAAGTCAGTGTATAGCGAGACAGTTAAACACGTCATGTCACGTCACTTGCCACCCCTCCCGTACCGCACCCATACCTCAGGAACCGACTCAGTTAAGAGTTAGATCTGTAATATGAATTAAGAAAAAATCCGCTAAAACTTATTTAAGTCCATTGCCGAATCCATATAATTACAAATGTCATTTATTTATTTATTTATTCGACACATCAACAAAGCGCTGGCCCAATATTACAGATTTCTATGTTACATTTTTAGACCAATTAAAATGAGACTATATGTCACTATGACAATGTTCAAACTTAAATTCTTTAAAAGTGATTCATAGAACCCTGTAATATTGGGTCAGCGAAAGTACAAAGGCTTTACATTTAATTTACACTAAAAACTAGCACTTGTAGTTCGCACCTCAATAACACATGTGCAACAGCATTTACAAATATTAGACAGTTACTTAAACGTGAAATATATTTTGAAAATAAATTTAAGACAACAAATTTAATATAGTCCAGGAGCTGTCTATAAACATGTCACTTCACCGAACAAAGGTATTTAACCGTCTTGTTTATTTCTGAGTCTCGCTGCGTTATCTCTCCCTCCTCTCCCTTCCCCCCTCCAGTCTAAATATAACACAATGGCTCGTTTCGCGTGTAATCGTGAATTTTCACTTCCGTGTCAACATTGCAGATTTCTCGAGTGTCGACTTTTGAAATTGATAAAGAGAAATTAACACTGTGTTACACATCGCTTCTGTACATATTGTAAAAATGGAATTGTATGTATTTAAACATTGAATTAACGGACTATTTCATGGTCATTGATTTTATTTACTTTTTTTGAAATTTTCACATGAGCCTTTGCATCCACATAACGTCCACACTTGTTTGACAGCATCAAATAAATTAATAAATATTACAGAACAATTTTTAACATGGTAAGCTCAATAAGGCTTGTGTTATGAGTACTAGACGACGATATATTTAATAGATTTTACACACACTTTCACTGAAAAAAATCTCTACATTGAAGTTATTTAATTTATTTTTGTTTATTTATATTTTATATATTTATTTATTAGTATCTAGTATCTTTGTATGTATCTGAAATTTTCATTTCTCTTTAGTTATGATTTGTCTCATCTTCATGTGCACCACTTAATTACTCATTGGTTGTTTACTTTGCGCCATCTCTACTACCTTAAGGTTGTCTGGAAGAGATCGCTTTTTAGTGATAAGACCGCCTGTTGTTTACCATTTCTCATACAGAATCGAGAATTTTTTTTCTACGTTTTTATGGTTGTTAATTATTTATTTAAACTTTATTGCATAATACAAGAAAGCACACACAGCGGCATTAATGCCACAAAGGCATTCTCTACCAGTCAACCATTAGGCTTAATAGAGAGATTATGGGTGCGGAATACCGTTATCAAACTTCTACAAATTAATAATTACAAGGCTGAGACACCCAAATTATATACTATATAAACTATACATAATACTTAATATATATATCTATACTATTACGAAGTTGTAAAAATTAAATGTCTGTACATTGAAGATATTTAAAGAATATATATTGTAAGGGACTATTTGAAGGTCACTGAAGTGAAAAATATATTTTTTTGATTTTTTGTATCTTTGTACCTATGTGTCGTTGCGGCTTCGTCACGCAAAATCGGCTAAACGGATTCTAACTATTTTTGGTACCCACGCTAACCGCGATAACCAGCTAGGGTTATAGGATACTTTTTACCCGACTACGTTGAAGAAAAAAAGAGGGGTTGTGACTTTTCTCCCCCGCGAACGAAGTTGCGACCGCCTTCTAGTATAAACATAAACAGGTACATAAGCTGTTTCTAAAGTACTATGAAGACTTAATCTTGAAGATGTTCCAAGCCAAGAGATGCTTGGTGGTGAATTTACTCTGAGCTTATCGTATACTGAAGAGAAGGGCGCTCCAAAGACCAATTGCCTGTACAGTCGAAGAATTAAATTTATATCCCACTAGCTTCTGCTCGCGACTTCGTCCGCCTTAAATTCGTTTATCGCGGATATGGGTATTTTTCCGGGATGAAAAGTAGCCTATGTCCTTCCCCGGGACTCAAACTATCTCCATACCAAATTTCATCCAAATCGGTTCAGCGGTTTAAGCGTGAAGAGGTAACTGACAGACAAACAGACACACTTTCGCATTTATAATATTAGTATGGATTTGGTACCTTGTCACAGTCAAAATCAATATGAAAGCCTATAGAGATTCCATATCAATTTCACTATGACAAGGTACGAAAGGGTACACAGATTAAATTCCTTGACCGTACGTTGAAGGAGTTGTAACTCTCTAATTTGTAATTTTAGTAGGACAAAGAGCAATTTGAAAGTCAACACAGCCGAAAGCGCCCCAGAAGCCTGAACTAGGGCGGGTGCAGCCGCCCTTCATGGAACTGGGTCGCGATGCAACGTGTCAAGGGCCGACCGCGCCCTGCCGGGCCCACTCTTTGTTTCTAAGCCAGGTTCATTGCTATAGAGTAGAGGCTATAGCCTCGTGAGACCCAAAGTGATTTTTTCACTTTTGAATTTCGAACGTTCTTTAATTCCATAAGAATCGTAAGACCCAGTGATGTTTTCACAATTGAATTTCGAACCTTCTTTAATTGCATAAGAGTTTAACACTCGATTTGAATTTGTACTTGTACAAGTACGCGGGGACTTACTAGGATAGAGCACACGTACACGGATTGGGTTTGCTTTGTGGGTGATTTGCAGAAAAAAAAACCTCTATAGTACCCCAATATTTTGTAAGGAGAAATATTTCTTAGGTGGATAACGTTCGTAGAAAAAAAATCTTACTTTCATACTAAAATATACTATACTTCGTCTGCTGAGGAGAAAAAAATCATTACCCTCTTTTTTCTTCAGCGTAGTCGGGTAAAAAGTATCCTATAACCATCTGGAGATACCCAGCTACCCGTGTACCAAAAATAGATGAAATTCGTTTAGACGATTTGGCGTGCTGAAGCAAAAAAATATATTTCCATTCAGTGACCTCGAAATAGTCTGATACAATCATTTTTTTAAAATATCTTTAATGTACAGACATTTCATTTTTACAACTTTATACTATGTAAGTAAGTAAGTCGAATTGGGATGAGCCAAAAAAATACCTTTGCTGTTTTTTCTTTAAAATAGTCTCTTCTAAGACACAAATTTCATGCGTTTTACATTAGGATGTGTTTAATATTTTTATTGCCCAGGAGATATTTCGAGTGACGTCACCACTGACTGACGTCTGCACTAGGGTTTGGCAAGGACAAATAAATGTCAAAATAAAAACAAAAATCCGGAAATCCTATTATTGAAACCTGTTAGTTGCAAGCGGTTTAATAAACCTATTCCTCGAAATGGTTTTTCAATGACCATATCTTGTAAAAAATTGGCTCATTGGCCCGCTTTATGGTTTAATAGGCATATAAGAAAATTAAAAATAGGTATAATCAAAGCAGATGATAGATACACCGGTTGCATTACTAAGTATAAAAGCGGACCATACCCTATATAGGACAAAGAGATTAACCCACGATAAGTAGGGCAGAAGTGCAACTGCCCTAGTTTTCTGCCCTATTTCTGGTGCCGAAACCCGGATTTCGGATCGCGCCGTCTCTATCGCTCTGCCCTTATATTTGAGAGACAACAGACAACGTTGATCTTGTGAGGCCTTGGTTTTCCAATGGAACTTTAACGGTAGCTAAAGCCTTTCGACATAGGCACAGAATCAGTAATATAATGTGTACACTCGTAGAAGGCTCCTTTGCTTAGCAAAGCTTGTGTGGGTGCCAGGCGACGATGTAGGTACATATTTCTATACTGTTATATAGTTGTATAAATTAAATGTCAGTACTATGAAGATATTAAACAAAAGCATTGTGATACGGAATATTTGAAGGTCACAGAATAGAAAAATATATTTTGGATTTTTGTAGGTTTGTATTCGTATGTGTCGTTGTGGCTTCGTCACGCCAAAACAGCCAAACGTATATTATTTATAGTACATGGGTAGCTGGGCATCCACTGATGGTTATAGGAAACTTGACGCTAGAGAAAAAAATGGGGTTATGCTTTTTCTTTCCTCCGCTGACGAAATTGCGGGCGCATTCTAGTATATCATAAGTATAATACTTAAACACATAGAAAACGTCCAAGACCCAGGCACAAACATCCATGCTCATCATACAAACATTTGCCTTGGCCGGGATTCGAACCCGGGACCGCCAGCTTCCCCGTTGTGCAATCAACTTAAGGTGCGTCCACACTTGTATCATTTGCTCGTATCCGATCACCGTGCCGTGGCATGACTGCGTATCGAGCTGCTTGGACGCTCACTGTCGGCGCGCCGATGATGCTGCACTCTTCCGATATAAGTGTGTGATACGCGAAGCAAATGGATTTCGAGCGATCGGATCGGCGCAACATCCAAACGCGTGATCGTGAGACGCGATCATGCCACGCGACGATGATCTGATACGGGCAAATGATACAAATGTGGACGCACCTTTAGCCAAGCGTGTCGCCAATATTGATTCGTATTATGATGATGCAGAAGTAACTTACGAGTGTCTTAGCAGTGAGGTTAACTGGCTGCAGTTATTGTTTTCCAACTCGGCTGAATGTTTTGTCAGCGATCGATATAAAAAAATGCATATATTTAGCTCTCGAATGTTAATCTCTCGTGTTATCGTCCACTGTGCCCTAATTTGGCAGTTCCCACCGGCTGTTGCCAGGGCCATGCTTTCAGAAATAGATTCGGTCGAGTTACTCGCATACCGTAACATCGTAAGTCCATATCAAACAACATACACATATACCTCTATAACTCCGCAGTTCTCGCTCAACCTACTCCAATCCCGTAACATTGTAAGTGCATACAGGATTCGACTGCACGTAGGCGTTTTTGACTTCGCTGTACTGGATCGAGCCAGTCGCATGCAGTAACGTCCTAAGAACACACAGGAATGGATGGCATGTAAGCCTTTGTGAATTAGTAATGCGACGAGGTTTGAACGAGTCGCAAACTCGAGTGATGTATGATGCATCCATGGCGTAATGGATACTGGGAGTCGTGGTGGCTTAGTTTATACCGAGACGATATGTTTTTACGAGGAAATATGTTGATCGCTTTATGTGGAAATTTGCAAAGCCTTTACCTCTGCCTAAAGGAATACGTGTTACTAGCATGTACAGTCAGCGACAAATAGTCTGTTGCATCCAAAGTGCCAAAAATATCACAACACATCTTTATTCTTATGGGCATAAACTTGTGTGACGATATATTTGGCGCTTTGGACGCTACAGACTATTTGAGGCTGACTGTAGATCTAAACTATTATAAAGTTGTAAGAATGAAATAAGTAAATAAATAAATAAATATTACAGGACAATTTTTACACAAAACGAACTAGTCCCATGGTAAGCTCAATAAGGCTTTTGTTATGGGTAATAGACGAAGATATATTTAATAGATATATTACTTATATACTTAGAAAACATCCAAGACTCAGGAACAAATATTCATGCTCATCACACAAATATTTGCCCTTACCGGGATTTTAACCCAGGACCTCAGCTTCGCAGGCAACGTTATTCCCACTGAGCTAAACCGGTCGTCAAATGTCTGTACATTGAAGATATTTTCAAAAAAAGGATTGTAACGGACTGTTTGGAGGTCATTGAAACAAAAAATATATATTTTTTGTATGGTGGTACGTGTCGTTGTGGCTTCATCACGCCGAATCGGCTAAACAGATTTCACTGTTTTTGGCTCACGCGGGTAACTAGTAATCAACAGATGGTTATACGATACTTTTTACCTGACTATCCTGTCGCAATAAGAGGGGTTATGACTTTTTCTCATCCGCGAACGAAGGGCACCTTCTAGTATATATGTAATATATATATATATATGTATGTTAGTTGAAAAAGGATTAATTCCCCATACAAAATTCAGTCTCCGTATTACGACGATACATTAAACCATTTGGTTGCTACAGACTATTTCACATAGACTGTACTATATGAAGATGTATCTATATTAACTGACAGTGCAAAATGAGCTTAATTTAAACCCGATCGCGATGTCAACCTTATCAGATCGGCTCGTATAGCGGACCCATTATGCATATTGCATATGCATAACCGTTACCATGTTTAGTGCTTCCATATCCGGGATGGCATATGGATATATGCGTGTTGATTCGGTATGCTGCTTGTATGCTAATCGTTGGTGTTCTGTCTCATAAATCTTTAATTCCTGCATTTGTGCGATAAACATTTGAAAGAGACTACACTGTACCAGTCGTCGCAGCGTTTCCATACAAATTTGTGAGCTGCATCAACGCGGCGTCGAAGCGGCGTACAATTTTCTATGCAAACGCTGCGACGACGCCGGTGTGCGGTCGCCCTTAAAAAGTAACTTTAATTGAATATAAATATAAGTATCTAGTAGAGGAGAATAAATGATTACCCCTATTTTTTCCTTCAGCGTAGTCAGGTAATACCAACCTACCAAAAATAGTTGAAATCCGTTTATCCGATTTGGCGTGATGAAGCCACAACATATGAACATACAAAAAATAAAAATATAATATTTTTGGGTTTAGTAACCTCGAAATAGTAAAGTAACCTCCAATTATTTTTTAAAAATACATATAATCAATGTACAGATATTTCATTTTTACAACTTTATAATAGTATACGCGAAAATTTGCGCAGATGGCAATGTATTTACGCTCCTCTTAATTTTAAAAATTACTTAACGGACCCCAACGAAACTTTCCAGTAAAGTTGTTTAGACATCAAAATAACACAAAGGCAAATTACATCTCTACGCAGACGAAGTCGCGGGCAACGGCTAGTTGTATGTAAATAACGTGTAAATGTATGCCATACTGATAAATGTTAGTCACAACAAATAGTAATCTGCGCTATTTTTTATTTTTAGTAAAAATACCTATACAAAGGCAAATGTCACAGTTCCTTTACAGTTCAGTGTACCCTATTATCATGGCCGACATTGTTTTACATTTCTTGTTTTTCAATCTTGTTAATTCAGTTCGTTGTTGTTTCAATACATCCAGATACGTTACCAAGTAATAGTTATGCAACTGACTCTCTGACTATAAAACATGAATAGTTTAATATACGATTTGTTACGGGAGAGACCACTAGCGCATTACTTAACCAATCGCTTGCTTGAAATTAAGGATTGAACTCTATTTATGACAAGAACTTCGTTAGCAGAGGAGAAAAAGTCATAACCCTTCTATTTTTCTTTAACGTAGCCGGTAAAAAGTATCCTATAACCATCTGCAGTTACCCAGCTACCCGTGTACCAAAAATAGTTGAAATCTGTTAACCCCATTTGGCGTGATGAAGCCACAACGACACCCCACAAACATACAAACACAGACAAAAAAACGATTTAGTGAAAATAGTCAGTAACCATTTTTTTTAAATATTCAATGTACAGTTACCAAAAGCAAGTGAGTGGTTAATGAGAAAATTTTATACGAATGGCGTGTAAATTTTCTAAATGTATGTCATACGCATATCTACTGATAAATCTTAGTCACAACAAATAGGGATCTGCTCTAATTTTCAGTAAAAATACCTATTCTACGGCATATGTCACGCTTCCTTCAAAGGTCAGTGTACTGAACCGTATTACAATGGCGGATATTGTTTTACACTTTTTATTTTTAAAACATGATAATTGAGTTCATTGTTTGTTAGGTGCTGAATACTTAATGTTATGCAACTACCGCTCGGGCTATAAAAAAATAACAGTGTGAAAACAAAAAAAAACAATAATATATGTAAACGCGTTATTAAACAAAGGTGAAAAAAAAACAGAGTCGAACTTATCCCTATATTCAATTCATTACAGTTACAATTATATTTCAATACGTTTTTTGCCAAAAACGCGTGTGTTTATGTATGTGTAAGGGTGCTCCCACACCGCGAACACTCGCTTGTAATCTTACAAAAAATAAAATACTTTACTTTTACTCAAATAGTTGAAATACTTTACATACAAATATTTTACTATTAAACAGTAAAGCACGCTCGCTCCGTACATCACTTTAATTATTCTATGAATAACACCACCATTAAAATCTGCATCACGATTTCTACTACCCACTAACCTTACTTTAAAAGGAATGGCGGCTCAATTGTAAAATCGACCTAAATACTTAATTTTTCTTTTGTCGGATGACGTATCGATTAGTGCAGCTGTCGCCTGTACTATGCACCGTTTTCCTAGTTCTTAAACGACCTACAAACCCGGTTACACCTATTGACCCAGAAAGGTGTTTGTCGATGGAAACTTACAAGTTTGACAGGCCAAACTAGGATAACTGTCACGTTGAAAAGTTTTTATGACTTGGAAGTCGGAGCTTCTTCTGATTTCTGTTGTCCTGGTATCATACGTTTTTTTCCTTTCTATAAATAAGTATCATCTAACACTTGCCCTGGCCGGGATTCGAACCCGGGACCGCCAGCTTCGTAGGCCGTTGTACAACCCACTTAGCCAAACGTGTGGTCAAATGATTCTAATTGAGATAAGGGAATTAATTTATACTGTTGTTTCACAGATATTTTCGTATAATTTCGTATATTCGTTAAAATCCATAGTATGAGATATTTGACGGTTCTCCATGAAATGACAGCTGCTCCCCATAACAATTAGTAAAAGGAAAGAATATATTGTCATCCTCATCTTAGTTGAAGAACGTTCATTTCTGCACATAGGCCTTCCGTAAGGATGCATTTCAACTGAAGCGGCTTTAATGATCCAGTTGCTGTTTGGTCAATGTGATTTTTAAACTCACTAAGGCTTTCTACGATAATCCAACGGTTTTCCGCGATCCTTCTTCCTATATTGATTTTAACAACAACTCATTCTATTTCAGATGCACAGTTGCGAGACGCCGCCGGCGCCCCCGGCGTCCGGCCCGAACCTGCTGCTACAGCTGGGGCGGCTGATCATCCGGGCCCGGAGCGCCAGCCCCGTGCCCCGCGCCCCGGCCGCGCCCCGCGACCGCCTGCTGCACGCCAAGCTGCTCGCGGCCAACCCGTCTACTAGCCAGCAGGTATGATGCTCTGGTAGCTGCGAGGTGGCTCTCAACGCTTGGTTAAACCCTACCAAACATGCCAGGCTAAGCTCGCCAATACTGCCCTGCTTACGATACGTGCAATAACTAGACAAAAACTAAAAAAATGCACCTTATTTAATTCGACCGAGGATACATTACATTTCATCTTTGAGCGGAGTTATTGTTTTTTCTCTTATCGTAAGCACAGCAGAACTGTATCGGTTAGATAATTATCTAAAATTCTAAGGTTCTATTCACACGGACCAGAACCACACCACAACGCAATGGCAAAAAGTGGTGAAGCTATAGTTACGTGTGTATAGTTGCTCTGTTGCTTCTTGCAGTTGCTTCGATGTGGTCGGACCGACCGTGTTGCGTTTGACGGCGTAATGTGGTCCGCGTGAATAAAACAATTTTATTTTCATATAAATTATCGCCGGACCACGCGGTTGTCGTTGTGGTACGTCTGAATGTGTATTCAGACGTACCACAACGACAACCACGGGTGTCCTTAATGTAGTGAGATACAATGGTTACTATTAGTATGCTCTTGAATTTCGTACATAGTTCAAGACCTTCTGTTTCCCAGCTGCTGGTGCATATGATGCCCTGGTAACTTCAAAGTCTAATTGCGAAATAGCACGCTCCCATCCACATCTCTATATATATACATGCAGCCGCAGAGAGCAGAGTAGTGGGAAGCGGAAGTATATAAAAGGGTCTCACTACCACTCGTACGCCCCAGAAAAAGACGCGGATAGGTGTTTACAGCCACCCACTATCTATCAAAGTAGCATTGTGGGAATTATTCCTGGCAGCGCGAGTAGCACATAGTGGCTGCATGTAGACAAGGTTTATGACAGATTGTTTGTAGTAATATTAGTTCTAATTCCCCATTATTATCGGTTTCAGGTGCTGACCCAGCCTAAACCCGACAAGGATGAGCCGAAGCCCGGTGTCGAGGCGTCTCTCAACGACCACGTGCACGCGCTGTGGAACGACCAGATACCGATCTGCATCGAGGTTGGTACCTTCTCTGTTTTGCTGCCTTATTTTTATGCGCTTCTGGTAGATTGCTCAGCTTTCGCCCAAACCCGACAAGGTTGAGCCGAAGGCGTCTCAGCAACCACGAACGAGCTCGCTCTGTGGAACGACCGGGGCCCGTTTCATAAACTCATGTAACTAACTTGTATTACAAGCGGAAGTCCCTTTTTAATTCATATTGTTGGAAAGGGACTTCCGCTTGTAATATAAGTTACAAGCTTTTGAGAAACGGGCCCCAGATATCGATCTGCACATCTTGCTCTTTTGTTTTTATGCGCTCCTCGTTGATTGCTTTAGCTTTCTTCGTTGAAAAAAGAATCCGACCTGTTCAAAACGACACTACGGCACATACAGATAGCACAACTTGCGGACCTTAGGCATTCTCTATCAGTCAAGAACTGAGTCGATTACCCAATAGACTGGCAAGGTAGCTAGCCTGATTTGAAGGTGAAAAAAATAAACTCAAAAAGTTTCAAAAATTACCTTTTTTCGTGTACTTTTGAATTACACTAGTCATATTTCATATACCTATTATTTGCTCCAATCACAAATCCATTTACGCCTTCAAAATGCACTTCATAATGACGGGAGTGCAGTTTACGGTACTGACTTTTAGTTATTGTAGGTAGATCCAACGGCGATGTCTCACGCCATTGGGCGTCAACCCTGTCATTAGTCATTAGCACTTACGTAGTCGGTGAAAGTAACAGTCTACTTAGCGTTTTATAAGCCAGTCATAGAATAATACGATGCCGGATATCGGTTGGTTTTTTATTACATTGCGTGTATAAGTATAATCTACCAGGGTAATCTTGTTGTCAATTTTATTACACGCGCTAAATTGACAGTTGGATTGTGGAAAATCATGCATCATGTGAATGAGGCATGTTTCGCTCACGTCAACATATCAGAAAGAGATGTTTTATCATGCTTTTACGTTTTTGCGATATCACTGCATCATTGGCCTAATGATAACTAAATTATACGGTTAATCACCTTGTCATACTGACGTCGAAGATTGGTATATAATCTAAAACTTTACATTGATTATTGTCGGAAATATTCAATATGCAAGCAGGTTGGAAGGAAGGCAATAAAAAAAGGAATAGGTTTCTTATTAATTACTGAGTATCCTTGGAATGCGTAATGAAAAATGTAATTCACTACCACGTTCTTCATTTAACCTACCAAATGGATAAGCATGGCTTTGCGCTGGTTTTCAGGTCCTCCTGGCCCCAGATTGCCCAGACTGCTACCAGGCGATTAGCCGGGTCGAGGAGGACTCTTCGTTCGACAAGCTGCACAGTCAGCAACGCGCGTTGCTCCTGGAACGTTGGAGCATGCGCGCACTTGTTAGCAAGTATGTTGTCCTAGTATTATGAAGCCACAAGAAAGATTATGTTCGGCTAGCATAACAAATTTAGAGCAGCTATACAATTTTCAATCACATTATGATCGGCCGAAACTTAGTCATTAGTTTCAATAAAGCTAACAACTTAGTTTGAATATAAGAAAATCTCGTGCGTATTTTGTTCCTATTTCTATTAGGCATAAAACAGCTAAAAAAAATATCACAGATCTCCACCTAAACCATTAAGTTTAATCCAGATTTTGTACATTTTTCAGGTCCCACGAAGCCCCGGCGTTCATAACATCACAGTGGCTCCTGAACGCAGTCCGCTCGCAGCTCCACTTTTCGCAACTTTCCGCCTGGTTGGCGCGGCTGAAAGGCACCAGTAAGCCCGAAGAGCCTGGCGAACGAAGGTTAGCTCTTACTGTTTATGTTCCCCCGGTACTTGAAGTAGTTCTCAGCTACTAATCTCTCAGTTGTCCGTTGGACAGGCGCGTCTGAAAGGCACCCCCAACCAGTAAGTGTGCAGGGAACCTGGTGAACGAAGCTTAGCTCTTGCTATGGTTTGCTTGTTTATGTTGCCCTGGTACTTTAGTCAGTTGTGTGTGCAGGCTAACCCGGTTGAAAGGCAACAAACAGTCCAAGGAACTTGTCGGTCGAAAGTAAGCTCGTGCTGTTCATATTGTCTTGGTACTGTAGGTAGTTCACAGGTACACTTCTGGGCAGCGTGGTTGGTACTGCTGAAATGTACCAAGTAAGTCAGATTGGTCATCGAAGGCTTGCTCTTGCTGTTCATACTGTGCTACTTTTAGACTTTTTTCAGGTAAATTAGTCGCAGTTGTGCCTAGTCGAAAGGCGCCAGTAGCCTAAGGAACCGAGCGAACTAAGGTTAGCTCTTACTGCTCATATGGCCTTGGTAGACGGTTCATAGTTTCACTATTTTTTTGTTTTTTTATTTTTGTTACCTCAAAGAGCTTTGGTACTGAAGGATCAGCTGTTAGAGAACACGTCGTTGTATGCTGAATGGGTCCCATAACTTAAGTACTTAAAATTGCAATGAACGTAGTAAATACATTTCGTCACTACTTTGAAAATAACTTGTATCAGCAATCAACCTTGGCAAAATAGTAGTAAGTGCAAATACACCTTACTACCTTTGAGGGCAATATAAACTTACTACGTTTTCGTTAGAACAAAATGAGATACGAGTTTTATTCAAATTAGACGATTGAATTACAATACGATTTTTTGTCTCTTTCAGGAGAAAACTAAGCCGCGAGAAGTGCAACTACAAAAAACTCGAATCGAACTGCGACGAGGACTCCGACGAGCAACGCAAACTGAACATCGTCTACTCCATCAAAATACCAGGCGAGAGCTATAAAATGGCGGAATTCAGCAAAACCCCGACCGACCACACCTTCCCCATCACGGATATCGGCAACAACGTCTATTTAAAAGTCACCCTCCAAAGCCTGCCTCGGATTGATGAAGTGCCAAACGTCAAATGCACCTGCCCACCCAAAAGACGAGCTAGCAAAGAAGTACCAGTCACAGTACACGAAGAGTTGGTCGGGAAGCTAAATGATCTCACTCTAGGGCCGAGAGGTTCTAAGTTCTCACCAGATTTAGATGTAATTAACTCTAACACGGGGCCGTCAAATCGACGCCTCTCTATTATATCAACGTCCGCCTCAACAGATTACTTATACACAGTCGCACCAGAGAAAAAGGTAGTAGATGACCGAATGCATACTACATGCAGCGAGAATGGAAAACACAAGTGCGAATGCGACGAGTCCGACGGCAATCATAGATCTTCCACTAGTTTAAGTCAAGAACCGAAGAAGCTGGATGAGAGACGGTTGAAAGAGATAGCCAAATATAAGCGGCGTTTGCGGAAAGAGAGCAAGCTCAAGAAACTCTGCGATAGTACGTCTTCAGAAGGCGATGGACTAGGCTTGCAGAAGTTGAAAGAGACCCATACGTCCATTCCGATCCTGCAAGCGGCGAGATTCGACAGATTCCGAGCTATTGGGTGCTATAGGAACCAGACTTATTTGACGCTGCCAGCTAGCAGGATGGAAACCAAATCTCCTTTCATTGAAACCGATAGTATACCACCGGCTGAGTTTAAGAAGACCAATACTGTTGCCACGCAAACTGACGAAGTCATGTGTGCCTGTGGTAGCCCACTGGTGGATAAATGTGAGAGTTGTATAGACAGAGGAATGGTCAGATCTGAAGCCAACTATAACTTGGCTTCGATAGACCAGTCTGAGGTATTGCTCGATGCTATAAATCGATGCAAAGACGAGAACGGAGCTCGAAGGAAATGCGAAGAAGATAATAAATCGCTGAAAAAGCATAAATGTGATAATTATAATATAAAGTGTGATATAAATAGTATAGATAATAGTTATAGTTTAAACGGAGCGAACACATGTCCAGATGAAGAGACGGTCGTGAAAAGGCCAAAATTGAGGAGGATATTCCCTATAGTTGACAAAATCGAGAAGATCGTGTCGGATAGATTTGCACAAAACCAGGACAACAGAGATATCGAGGAGTTACACTTGAAGGACGACGACACGGTGTTCTCGAAGCCGAAGGAGTCGAAACGGCAAAAAACGTTCTCCATAAACGATGACGATTACGTTTTCTATGAAAAGTGTGATTATGGGACTTTCGATAAATGTGAGATAGATTCTCCGAGTGAAACTCTGGAGCAGAATGGGTTCGAATACCCGGATCCGAGAAAGGTAGGGCCGGATAACCAGGTGCCTTCGCCTACGGAAATGGACAGATTCCGTTGGCGGTTCGACTCGGCAGCGTCCATGGTGTTCCACACGAAAACTGGACTGCCGCTGACTTCGAGTCCTGCACCTCTACGGAGAGGCAACAATTGCTTCGATTTTGATGATTCTATCAACGGGATCTCTGGAATTAAAAGGTACATATTCATTAATGTACATTTTATAAGGTTTTAATTTTCCTGTCTTCAACTACTTTAAAACATGGTCTTATTCCCCTGGTAGGCCTCTTAATTTAAAGTTTGGAGTCTGAAAATTTAGTGTGCCTATTTACAAAGACGGTTAGTTCGACGAAGGATTGTTTATCAGAACCACAAGAAATCAGGAACATACTCTGCCATGACCATCTTGATCACAAAAAGAAAATAAACAATCAGATATTATCACTTGGTCAAATTTTTAGTTCTCTTCGAATTTAAATGAAAATTTATAAGAACATCTGTGCATGAAAAATACCATGAGCTTATAATGTGTTCACATTTTTTGTATACAGTTACAGTTAAAATAATGTATTTAACAATTTTAATTCAAGTCAGTCTTTATTAACGTTAAATATTGGTCTCTACTAGATGTCTTAAAGCCCTCAAGATACCAGGATCCTATAACACACAACAATTCCACAGCGCGCTGTTCCACCCGATCTCACCGGTGTCTCCAGGCGCGGTGCCGCCCTCTCCCTCCCCAGCACCGGCGCCCCGGCCCCCGCCACCACCCCCAAAGGAGCCGCACACGCCCAAGCTCAGGATGGGACCGAGCGCTGGACTACTTGGTGAGTTGTGAAGACCTAGTACTAACAGCTGTAAATCTTCTGCTTGGAAGCCAGCGCTGCTAATGAGATTTAAGGCTGTTCCACCAGGGATGTGCGAGGATGCGTAACGAAGGATGGGTTTGAAAACATCTATATAAAATCACTTCATTTACCTATCCTCGCTCAGCGCAGCTCTTGTGGAAACAGCTTAGCGAAGCGAGGTGTTTATACATAGAAAACAAGAGAAGGATGTGTTGCGAGGGTTCTGTCAGAGAGATGTGTGCGAGGGACGGACGCGAGCGAACAGTCACTAGACGGTGTTTGTCCTTACACTGCTCATCTGCACACATTTCACAGTTTCACTACGCACCCTTGCTCCACTCAGCTGCCTCGCACATCTGCGGTGGAAACGCTCACACCATTTCACATTTTGGATTATCAAAACATCATATAATTTTGTATCGCAGAATTTTTTTTTTTCTTCCTAGATCTTTGAATCAATATTGTAATTTAAAAATACTGTGTGTTGTTTTCACATTAAAAAATATTTACAAAAACTTAGTAATCACAGCGCCATCTCTCTCGTAAGCTTGACACTACTTAAACAGCAGTTCAGCTTGAAGAATGCTGCGTAAACTCCCGTTCTTAGAGTGGTGCTATAAGTGGTATGTGGTACAACATAGGTCGTGAGTAACGTATCGTTACCGAAGGTAGAGGATTAATTCGTTGCGAATCACAAACGGTCTGATGGTCTAATGCATTAGGACACTGTTCTGGTATAATAGAGACGCTGGTTCGATTCCGGCTTAGACTGCAGTGGATCGCAATTATTTTTTTCTTTCTACTTCGATCTTTGATTCGATATTGTAATTTAAAAATATTATATGATTATTTCACATCAAAAAATATAAACAGAAAAGCAGAGGTTAGTTGCGCTAGATCTTCGAATTTTAATTGTCACATATCCCCTCTCCAAGAATAATCAATGTCAAAATCAAGTAAAACATTAAAACCACCAATAGAATGTTTTTAGAGTTGCTTTATCACTCGTGAATATGTCTAACGTTTCTTCTTGTGCTTTCCAGGGAGTTTCGAGGAATCCGCTCTGAAAGGCCGCCTGGAGCCAGTCGCGACCGTCCACGGCTTCACAGCGGAACTGGGCGCTTCTGGTGCCTTCTGTCCGCCGCATAAGCGTTTGCCTGTGACGGTGTTCTTCTACGCGCCAGGCGGTACCAACGCACCTTACATGGTGAGTTCCTTGACTTCCTGTCAGCCTGGTAGATAGAATAGTTCATACATACGTACATACATACAATCACACCTTTTTCCCATTACGGGGTAGGCAGGGACTACCTCCTTACTTGCTACGGTCCTGGCATACAACTGCCGCTTCATCAACATTCATTAATCTCTTCATTTTGTGCTGTCAGAACCCTTTCGCTTTGTCTCATTCACACACAGAATATCAATATTTCTCGCATCCATCATCTGACATACTTCATCTATTTTATCATTCATTCCTCCCTTTACATTTAAATAATAGTTCATACTGGGGACTTTTAGCATTTGCTCAAAACTTGGTACCTTTTGGTTTGAGAACTTCACAAATTAGAGTCCTGGGTAATAACGAGATACCATTTGACAAGGAAACTGCTTTCATACTACGCCTCGTGCTTACTCTTCAAATTCTTTAGCATCTCTTTTACTCATCAGATTTTTATATCCACCAGGGCCACATAAACCTCGGGCCATCCGGCTACCGTGTCGCGCGCTCCGGCACCATCCAAGTATCCCTCTTCAACCCCCACGGCACCCTTGTGAAGATGTTCGTGGTGCTGTACGACCTGACGTGCATGCCGGCCATGGCGCGCACCTTCCTGCGTCAGCGCACGCTGTACATGCCCGCGGGGGCCGCCGCGCCTGCGCCCCATCACGTGCACAAGTGGCTGCGGTACCTTATACATTTGAGGTGAGCTGCTTTGTTTTATGATCTCCTTGTACCAGCGAGCATCAAAGTCTGGAAAAGCATGGTTTCCTCGACCCGACCACTCGTGTTCCGTGGTGCTTTATTAATTCAAAGTGAGCTTCCTAAGATTTATGATATCCTGGTGGCAACGTATATGGAATTAAGAGTACACTGTTTAGAAAGTGTCTGTCTATCCTTTCTTTCTTTCACTCCTTCCATCCCTCACTGCACCCTGGTGAAGATGTTTGTGGTGCTGATCTAGAAGACCTTTCATATTTTCTCATCTCTCACAGAATGAAGCTGTTCCCGTGGTGCTTTCTTTGTTCATTTGAGGCAAACTCCTTTAGTTTTATGATAGCCTGGTGTCACCAAGTAATGAAGTAAGAGTGACACTGCCTACTCTATATATATTCGGTTTTTCTTTTAAGCTTAGAAGCATTTTGAAATATCCGTGTATGCAAAACATGTACAAAGGCAAACATATTCCTATAAGATACATAAAGCAATATAAGCCCGGCGCGGACGTGCACTCCGGGTGGCGTTTGCAGTATATTTATAGAGCGGCGCCGCGTCGCGAATATACGGAAAACGCACCCGGTGCAAACGCTTTTAGTCATTGAGTAAGAGAAATCCCCTGATTGACAGTTTAATTCATCAAAACCCAGCCCTTTAACCCATAAAGCTGACTTTTTTCATAGAAATTCACGATTGGCTATGGTATCTTTAACGTTAGTGAGTAATATTCGACTTTGTTATTATTTAAAATATCCTTCTTTACAGATTCATGACCTCAAAATCCGGGAAGCTCTACCTGCACACAGATATACGTATAATAGTCTCCAGAAAAGCCGACCTGGACACGGCTACCGCCCACTCCGCCATCTTCCGGACCATACCGAACAACGACAAACCGGCCAATGAGAAGCCAGCATCTACTGCCAACGGAAAGACGGATTCGAATTCAGCCAATGAGAGCGCTCCAATCACTATAAATCGCACCCCTAACAGGGTATTCGGCGGTTGTAGCGAATTTGACTCGGAAATTCGTAACGAAGTAAGAGAGTTAGGTTATGAGAATCAAAATGGCGTCTCTTATGAGCTGAGAAGTTTTACTTACGCCCCCGAAAATCCTCGGTTTTCGCCCCGATAGTATTGGGGGTTGAAGATGTTTTATCTGTTGTTTAGTGCCTGTGGTAAATATTGATCAGAATGTGTTAATATGTATGAAGTAATGAGAAAATATATTTTTTGGTTTTTATAGAAGAGTGTTTTATTGAAGTTCCATATTCGCATAATTGGCTAGGAAATTCCAACACTTTCACCGCCAGGAGCAGGCTAGGGCGCTCTGCAAGTTTTCGCTATAAAAGCTTAAGGGTACTTATACATCTATACAGGTATAACAATTAAAAAATATATATACGTTACACCTGTCATATTCGCTACGAAAATCATGCTAGTAAAGGTTTTAATATGTTCAAGTCTAGGGGTACACATGTGTGCCACGCTGAAATACTCCCGTCAGTTCAGTGGTACACATATACTTTGCAGTTACTATTATATATGTTTACACTTTAATAAGGTGTTTAGGTACTAAAATGTAGACATTTATGATGCTGACTGTATGTACCACACGGCAGCTTTCACATTTCTAATCTGTATTATATTATTTAATGGCTATGGCCATTTGACAAAACCAACCTTACGTGCCCTAAACCAGTATGGAACCGTATCAAATAAGCATGAAATCATAAGATAGTTGTTACGATCTCATGTAAAATGTCACTTTGACAAAGTTCCATAAGGGCTCGTGCATTAATCACGTGATGTTTTAAGCAACTTTTTAATCCCCCTTCCCCTGGGTAATTCGTGGCGACGTTTTAGAATAACGATTATTTTAGTTAATCATTAAGGAAAACGAAACGTTCTGGAAGGTACTAATAGTATCCTATAACCATCTGTGGATGGCCAGCTACCCGTGTACCAAAAATAGTTGAAATCTGTTTAGCCGTTTTGTCGTGATGAAGCCACAAAGACATACACAGATCAAAAAAAGGTCATTGACCTACAAATAGTACGTCTAATTTTTTTAAATTTCAATGTACAGAAATTTTATATTTACAACTTTATTATACCTCGAAGTCATGACTTAACAAAAAAAAACAGCAGATTCAAGTAAATGTCTTTAATAACTCAATAACTCAATGCAAATTTAATAAATACATACACACATACATTATGGCGGCAACTTAAATTACAAATAAATAAAACACTTATATAAAAATAAATACTTAAAATACTGATTAAATTTATACGAAAGTAATGCAAAGTTTCATCAAAATCGATTTTATATCAAATGGCTGGCTTAATATTACACGATTTTATGTTTCACTATTGAAACATTGTCACAGTGACACAATGTTTCATTTTAATTATTCTGAAATTCTAACAGAAAATTGAACCAGCGATAATGTACCTAGTGTTCAGTTATATAAAAACGTTTAATATAGTCGCACCTAAGGTTTTGCAATCGAAAATGTGAAACTTTGCTGTTTTCTGAAACCCTAGTAAAGCAAAATACCTAGCCAATATAAATAAATATCAACACTTAAAAATAAATAATCATAAAACAGTGCAGAAGTGCATTTTGGTGTCCAAACTTTTAAATAACATTTTTTTGGCTTAATATAACATTTCGCATACTGTTACATGTTATAGTGCGATTTATATCTTTTTTCTGTAGCATATAGATTACAGATTAAGTTTGTTTTAAGTATTGTTGTTACTACACACAAATAATAATGATTTAGTAACAGACCTAATATAAATTACCTAAAATTAGGCCAATTATGCCAACATACCTACTGTTGTGTACGTAATGCGTATTTCTTAAATAAATGTTATCTTCTATGTAAATGTAAATCTGTAATTTTTTTCTGACAATTAGGAGGCTTATTCCTACCTATAAACAAAATTTGATTTTTGAAAATTTTCATCCCGTCCCCATTGCAATAATAATTAAGTGGAGACTAATTAATGATGTAAGAAGGTTTTAGGTTAAATTCTTCGTGAATAGTTTTCTAGGCTACTAATTTTTCTAATTCCTTACCTAAGGTAGGTATTATTAACATAATCGCTTATACCTAGTCATACTCTTTACATGAATTTGAATTTTCCAGATTTATTAAAGTAGCGAGATACCTACTTTATAAATTAAATCTGACAAATCGTATTAATTGTGGACGTGGTAGAAATCTGCGTTGGATTGCAAATACTAAATTTGATGAAGAGTATGTATCGATGTAGTGAAACAGAGGTTCTGGAAGCCCCACCTACATTGTAGTGGAGCACGTGTTTTTTGCGATTGATCTTTGTATCTATATTTGTGTAATAAATTAAGTTTAGTCAATATGCTAAATTATAATAAATACATCAGGTTACAATAGTTGCAAAGAAATAACCGAAGCACTGGAAACTGAATATAAGTATTTAAATATTTGAGGTTCACAATTATTATAAATAAATTGAGCATTAATGCTAATATACATAAAAACGTAAAAGCTAACGATTCTATAGAATCTACAATATTTTGTACAATGCCTTAAATTAAAAATAAATTACCTACTTGATAAAAATAAATTACTTAAAATCTATAATAAATAAAATAATAATAAATTTAAAGTAATTTGGTAAATTGACACGGGTAGAAAATGGAATGATCTGAATGATGGACACTTTTCGGTTAATAGTATCCAAAATATTGGTTATAATGTTTTTTGGTCTAATGGACTTTCCATATAATGTTACTGTTATAACTTATGCTTATTTGCTTCTGCGATATAACCAAGAAATAGGCAACACTGAACTAAAAACGTGTCATGATGCAATAGATATTTGGTACAGTTGATGTTGAAACAACATAGCAATACACATATTTAATGAAATGTGCTATATGCATTTTTTTATATTTGTTATTTATTATAATTTATTCTTCTGTAAAAATTGAGATGATCCAACAATATTAAAACTATATTTTTATTTAGTAGTTGATGATCATACTTTTGAAATCTAACCGTTACTATAGCTGCTTAACAAGAGCTTTACTTTTAACTATAGCTTACAGTTACTTTCCGAATCTAATAGGAAAATAGTACATTACATACTGAGGGCAGTAAAATAAACATTGTCCTGCGACTGTGCATAATAGGCAAGATGACTGGGTATAAAACTCAAAATTGTAATTAGTCCACCAGCTAGATAATAAAAAAATATTGGACAGTTATTTTTTGCTTTAAAAATACTCAGATAAATCGCATTATAGTTTAAGAGTGGGGGCTCGTGACGTCACTCCTAAGCAAAATTTGTACTTAGGAGTGACGTTGCGACATTTTGACTTAACGCCTTTTTTTTCGATGTGAAAAAAGAAAAAAACGTGTGCAATATTTTGTATTATTCTACATGACGGACTTATTATTTAAATTTAGTCATCATCCCTAGGTTATGTCTTTCTCGGGCCGGGAAGGAGAATTTCTGTCTAGCGGGCGGTAAATGCAACTTACGGCGACGTATAATAAACTGCGTTCATCCATTTTACCTGACCAATGTCTCAACCATTCGACAAGCGGAACACAGTCATAATAAGATAAATAGGGCGATCTCAATTCTCGTCTTAAATAAACTTATCTACTCTTAAATCGTTAAGTGACTTTAGAAAGAGACCCGTAGACGTTTACACCCGGGTTAGAAGAGGTCGGATGTATGTCGCCGGCTTGTCTTGCGCTCTATACGGGGTGTTCGTGTCGATGTCGTCCAGATCGGAGTCCTGAAAGGAGAGAAATATCGGTTATCATCATTATCATCAGCTAAAAAGACATCTAATAGGTACACCGAAACTGAAATTCGCCGAAGTTATGTTGTGAATTAATGTTAGAGTCAAGTCTTTAAGGGCTCGAGTCGTAAAAACTAGGTAGTCGGAAGGAAAATAGAAATATATATATATATATAGATACATACATACACTCGAAAATACCCTCCTTTTGACAAAGGCGGGTAATTATAGCTTGACAAGTTCTTCCGTGACACTCCCATGGTCTACGGGCGACGGGGGGAAAGACAGCGGGGGCAAGTAAGAAGTGTGCGCGCGGCGGAGTTATGGTGCTCCACCGCGCGCACACCTCATACCCACCCCCGCTGTCTTTCCCTCCCCGTCGCCCGCAGACCATGCGCGAGTGTCACGGAAGAACATGTCAAGCTATAATACTTTAACTTCCCTATGACCCTTTCAATTGCATACAAATTGACGACCGGTTTGGCTGAGTGGGAGTAACGTTGCCTGCGAAGCTGAGGTCCCTGGGTTCAAATCCCGGTGAGGGCAAATATTTGTGTGATGAGCATAAATATTTGTTCCTGAGTCTTGGATGTTTTCTATGTATATAAATAATATATCTATTAAATATATCGTCGTCTAGTACCCATAACACAAGCCTTATTGAGCTTACCATGGGGCTAGTTCGATTTGTGTAAAATTGTCCCGTAATATTTATTTACTTACTTACTTACTACACTGGCTCAGTGACCCGAAGAGGATCTTGGCCTCTGACACAAGAGAACGCCATTCTTCTCTGTTTTGCGCCATTCCCTGCCAGTTGGGGGTATTTAGTGCGCACAGATCCTTTTGCACCTCGTCTTTCCAGCGGTATCGGGGCCGACCGACCGGACGTCTTCCACTCGGTCGCCCCTGATACGCTCTCTTTACGGCCCGATCGTCTCCCATCCTCTCCAGGTGACCCAGCCAGCGGAGTCGTGTGGCTTTGATCTCGCCAATATTATTAGGTATAGCCACCAGGTCTTCCAACTCACTGTTTTTCCTCCTCCTCCAGCTGCCATCCTCATCTCTTATTGGTCCCAGAATCTTTCGCCAGATTTTCCTTTCCGCTACTAAGAGCTTATTTTCTTCCTTTTGAGTCAGTGTCCAAGCTTCACACCCATACATCAGGATTGGTCTAATAACAGTTTTGTAGACGCGAATCTTGGATGGTCTACTAATCAGCTTGGACACTAAAACTCTATGGAGCGCTGCAGAGCATCTTAGGGCGTTCTGGATTCGAACGTCAATCTCCTCCGCCCTGTGGTTGGTGTCGGTAACTATGCAACCAAGGTACTTGAATCTATCTACGCCTTTGTAGGTAGTTGTTCCCACTGTCAAATCCGCTCTTTTTCCTCTGACGTCTATGTACCTTTTCATGAGGAGATATTCTGTTTTCTGGCGATTGATTCTGAGACCAATTTTCTCTTCCTCCTGTTCCACCATCTTTGCCAGGGCCCCCAGGTCCCCCTTGTTTTGCGCCAGTAGCCCTAGGTCATCGGCATAACCAATGATTTTGTGCTTGCCATTCAGCTCGACACCCCCATCAAATTGCAATACCTTTCGAAAGATGTATTCGAGTGCCAAGTTCAACAGCACAGCAGTGGACGTCCTATAGCTGAAATGATGATGATGATGACGAGACAGGCTGCGGACTAGTGTAGGAATAAGGATCACATTTGTACGGCACCGAAAAACCTCTTGCAAATCAAAATTATTCCTGACCTAGATTACGTACACCTACTGTAAACAGAATTTGTAAAGGTAAATGAATAAATGTTTTATGTTATGGTTTTTTTTGAAGTGATAACGTCTTATAAATCGATGAACGCTGGCTGCACACACGAAAAAGCTTTACTCATTGTCACGTTCCGCCTGAGCCGAGCGTGAGCGAGAGCGCGGAACAAGCGATAGAGGCACGATCGGCCTAAGCGTTTGGCTTGTGAATTCATAAAAGTATGCAATTTTTCATCAATGTTTTCTTATGACGTTATCACATAAAATTATCGTCCGTTCCGACTTTACAGACAACCAATTTTTAATTGAATACTTGTTATTCAACTGTGTCTAGTTGAATAATGAAGCCAAGAAGAGGATGACATTTTTCTTCCCGGCAATCAAAGTTGCGGGCACCTTGATGGCTCTGTGATGATTATTCCCATTGTCTTGCCATGCTAACAGCTCATCAGTTCACTACGTGATACGAATCAGAGAAAGCACTTTCACCAGGACCGAACCCACGACCTTTGCAATCCTTGACTTTCGATTGCCCTACGTTTTCACGAGACCTGTCTATAACTAGTTTGTTATATAGCCAACTTTCAACAGGTTCGGAATGTGCAATTTATTGAAATGAACCCGGAGACAATGTACATCTCTTGGTCTAAGTACCCAGTTATTTGTCTAATGCGTAATGCACATCTTTGTACTCATCAAGTCTGTAGTTTAGATATACGCAAGGGGCTTACAATGCCCTCCGTGTCCAGTACAACAACGCATTTAGGATGCTGTTGCGGCTACCGAGGTTCTGTAGTGCATCGTCCATGTTCGCGGAGGCGCGCACAGACGGTTTCGATGCTGTCTGGCGTAAGAAAACTGCCTCATTGCTAGACAGGGTACGGAGAAGCGACAACAGCATCCTTAATATGATAGCTTGTCAGCTGGATTGTCCTCTGATGTGGAATCTCAGCCAGAGAACAAAATCATTGTCAATAATTAAGTACTAACATAGACTCGTAAGTTTACTAACACCAAATGGACCTTTTTAGATGTCTGTAAATAAATGAATTGAATATAATTGTATTTACTGGTCTTCTGTAAATAGAGTATAAATAGATTTACAAACGAGAATTTATTACACATTTACGTCACAAAGGACTATAAACGGCATTCACCTAGAATACAATTCTGCTTTGGTCAGAGTAAAATATGTACACACCGCGAGCGGTGAATAATGCCTCAGTCAGATCGTAGGTTTATTACCTTAGCTTCCGGCTGGCTGCCTGAGATCTGAGATGTTATTTTATTTACCGCTCCCTAGGTGTGTAATGTGTAATGTACTATTATCGACCCCATAACACAAGCCTTATTGAGCTTACCATGGGACTACTTCGATTTGTGTAAAATTGGCTTGTAATATTTTTTTTTATTATTATGATTAGAGTTGGTAATTCGGGTCTACTTCGGAATCTCTAATGTCGTTTGTCCTAATGTATCGTTTGTCATAACGCATTTTTTTGAGAAACCGTAAATTTTCAGGATTTTTTTAAATGATCATCGTATAAATTCGGTTAGGTTTGTTTTATAACAATCCTGAAAAGTTTAGTTTCGTACAAAATGTGTTATGACGTTTGATTCACTAGGCCAAACGATACATTATGACATTTGACGTTAGGGATTCCGATATAGATTCGGCAATTCGTATACCTACTGTACACTTTCTTCATCATATTTACGAAGACAAAATACGTTTGATATACAAATAATTCCAAACCATACGTGTGATAAATGACACACCTTACCAATAAGTGTGATCATAAAGCCCACGGGCGTAATTTATGACTTACGGCCCGCATCGCTTGGATGTATCAATATACTTACGGGAAAGTGTGATGAAAATTTTGTAACCATTTGTATAACTTGTCTGTGTAGTTACGTAATATTATTGACTACTTAACGTTGATTGGCAAATCATTTGAATGCAAGAATAGATGCATTGTTTAAAGTCGTACAGACAATTAAACTGATCCGGGTAGAAAAACTGAATCGATAAACTGACTAGGGATCCGTGGCCGATTTAACTATGACCTTTGAAGCATGTACTTATACTAGTATATAATATGGGTTATTTGAAAACGTAAAATCAATCTTGACGCTACCGAACTGTATTGTCATACTTGTCATTATTATGATCATCAACATCAGTACACGTTTATGTGAAAATACGCATTTAAATTCGTAGGGTTAAGCAGAAATGAAGTTATATTTGAATATCGTTTTAACCTGTCAATTTTGTGACATAACATGACCTGGCATTTTTTAATGGTCGACGTAGTGTTTTGGTCATGGGTTAGGACTACTGTCATGGGGGGGGGGGGGGGGGGGAATTGCCCCTCTGAGCTCCCCCTGAGTCGAGGTCTGGTCATGAAAAGACCGTTACGCTCCCCCTATTGGAAATATCGATAGCTCGACCAATGGCTTGTCTACTATGATCTGGATTTAACCCGACTCGCCTCAATTTATGAGTGAATTTGTAGTGGTTCTATGTAATGTCTATTTATCTATATTATGGTTAAAACAGTCTGACTACATTCCAACTGGAAGCTGCAATGCAGTCAGCCCATTTCAATCCTAGGGGTGATGATGGAGACTTACATCGACTGGATCCATGCTGCGCGACCAGGGACCCCAGCCGGGTTCCTCTTCGTGGTCGTAGTGGTGCTGGTGCTGCGCGTGCTCATAGTATATCACCTGCAGACAATACACAACACTAAATTATATATTAAACTTATTATAACACTAATGATATCAGTTCGACAGTACCATATTATTGTATTGTCATCAGAAATACATACAGCTGATAATTTTCATGACGCTACGATCCTTGGAAGATGGTTAAATTAGTTACCTTAGATTCCATTACATAGTTACATACAGGTCGACCTAATAAAAGCGTGTTAAAAATATAATCAGTCCGTCAGTTAAATTATCAGAAATATTGGACACGTCTTTTTCCTTTTGTCAATTAAACAAAAAATGATGAATATAGCTCGTTAAAGTTCCCCGTGACGTCACACTGTGCGACCGTACGGCATGACGTCATGCGCCCTCCCAAAATTTGACGCACTGTATCTTTTGTCTTTTTTTGTTTGATTGATAAAATAACTAACTGACGGATTAATTAGAATATATATTTTTTTACCCAGGAAACTATGCTATTTAAGGAAGGTACAAGTTAATACAAGAGCTATTGTATGGCAGAAAGGTAATGAACAGTGAATAAATTTTTCACCTTACGCTCACGTGACGGTACCGAAACGGCCAACCTAACATGTTAGAAGTACTAGTTAGAAGCTTGGCTCTACATGATCTCTGATAATTTCTACCGTGAAATCTAAAGATAGTAAAACTTTGATTACTTTTGCGATTTTATAATGACGTGAGTAATGAAATGACAGCTAATAAGAAATCTTTTCCTAAGAAATTAAAAATACTCGCTGTTAGGTTTCATTCTCAGTGATCGTTTCTTAGAATTGCTGGTAAAATAAAGATTATAAATAATGCTATTTATATATTATAAAGTTCAGTTAATTTTATATTAATGCTATTTATGTTACTAGTGCAATTATTTTTTCTTGAACTGCCACATTGTTCAATTTTCCACATCAAACTATAACTCAACTCACTTATATATATAACTCGTTTGAAATCCATGCCACATTACTCGATCATTTTATAGATACGCACATTAGTTGAAAATTGAAACCAAAAATCAATCCCATAGCTCACTTAAATATGGCTTCTAAAATCAACTTTAATGTCTTGTGTATAAAGTTACAAATTCACATTACGGGTATGTCGGTTAGGTGAAATTTGGCATGAAATTGCACATTTTTGGGTGAAATTTTTAAGTGTGTGAATTTCTTAAGCGTTTTATTTACTATGACGATGTTGTACTCATTTTTCGAATACAGTGACATTTACATGCGATATGATAGTGTTTATGTTGATTTTACGGTTAAGAAAAAAGTTATGCTTGTTGGTTTATAAGTATTATCTACTAATTAGTAAAAAAAAATGCTGTTTGACGATTAGTGTTTATGTTGATTTTTAACCTTAAAAATTAAGGTCAAACTGGTGAAACAAATTGACCAAAATTTAACTGATTGTTTTCACAACTTTAATTAAAATATTACAATTAATCGGTTGCCTAAATTTACACCAATCCTTTTGATGTATCTAATAAAAATTATACAATTTGAATAGAAACAATATCAGAATTTAAATGCTTTCGATATAAACTGTTAATGTGGTATAAAATAAAATTATTATATTTTTAAATAAACTTTCTAGGGTAAATTTGGCTAATAGAACCGTTGTTAAGAAATTTCCTAACAATTAAAAACAATATTTTAATCGAAAAATTCTAGGTGAGGTCAACTAGGGCAAATTCGTCTGTTAAAAATTTCTTAAAAATCCGAACATTTTAAAACTACCCATACCCTCCCTGCCTAAAAATTGGCAGGATACGAATTAAAAAAACCGGCCAAGTGCGAGTCGGACTCGCGCACCGAGGATTCCGTACAATTATTTACTTACCCTAACTTTATTACCCGATACCGGTTGAGTTAAGTTTGCACCTGATATCTATGGCATTGCATACAAACCAGGTGTAAACTTAACGCAACCGGGTAGCTCAAATAAGTTTTTTTAGAATAAAAAAAATAGCTTGTTGGAGACATGGCTATAATTTTCGTATAATATTTATGCTTATTTATACAAATTGTGAAAATTTCAAAATTTTCCATTGGTAAACTTCGGAGATAAAGGGGGGAATAATGTTTTTTTTTTTACATTTTACTTAATAAAACAAAAACTAATCACAATAAAAAAATTGTTCAAAAATGTGCAGGTATAATACCCCATTTGACCCAGTAGCTACACTTTTAATGTTTACCCCCCCTCATATTCGTCGTTTTTTTAGAAAATAAAAATATATTTTTAAATATTTCCTGTGCAATACATGTGGGCTGACCATGTTTATAAATATTCCATATTTCAAATAGTTAGAATAAGTAGTTTTTGAGATATGGCGCTTTAATAGTCGGACAGACAGACAGACAGACAGACAGACAGAGTCGCACCATAAGGGTTCCTTTTGTACCTTTTGGTACGAAACACTAAAAAGAGAGTAGGGATATTGCAAAATGATGCGGTTTTATGTTATTGTCAAAAGACGCATTTGTCCTGGTTGACCTAACTTGAAAAAGTAATTGACAAAAATTACATTTTTGTGACAAGTCTTTATTCATTGAAATAAAACAAAGTCTTTATTGCCGACTGTACTTTTCTTTAAATACCCGTCAACTACTCATTGAGATTTTTCTAAATAGTGCAATCTCGGTGGGTTTGCATTATTTTGTAACAGAGTTTCTATCATATGATCACCTTTCGGCTTCATCATCAGATCAACTTGATGGTATCATAATATTGCATTATCATCGAACTTACAAAAACATGCCAAATTTAACCTCAATCGGAAACTGAAAAGTGGGTAAATTTTTTCTTTCTAATTCATCCTCTGTTTATTGGCAGTTGAGGCTCCATATATTTTAACTATAAGTAATACTTGCTAACTACACTACACTTACACTAGATTTAACTTGTTTATTAATTTAAATAATTACTAACTTAGTTAGGGGCCGTCCGTATATTAAGTCACGCTTTTTGCGATCTATTTAACACGTATTGTCCCATCTGGCGTGATATTCCCAATATTCTAATTTATTTAATAATAACTTGGAATGCATTTTCGTGAGAGCTCTCAGAATTTTTGATAGTGTTTTACAACTTGCACACGCGTTAGTGAAAGTGTACCGAACCACTAATCAATCCTTATGTCAGGAAGTCATACAATGTCCGGAGAATTTGAATTAATTTACAGCTGTCTGAGAAAGTAAGAGTTTTATTCATGCCGTGTCAGTATTACGAGTAGAATTACTAGTGGCATTCTAACATTATAAATGCGGAACTGGGTTGTTGATGCATCCTTATCTCACGCAATATCATGAAGTCATACTTTCCACAAAAAAGAAACTTAGGTAAATCTCTATAAGACCGAATCAGAAATTAGGAGATTCGTAGACGAACCGAGGTCACACATAGCTAACAGGGTAAGCAAATTGAAGTGGCCGGGCAGGGCACATAGTTCGAAGAACCGATGGCGTCCAGCAGTGGACGTCCGATAGCTGAAATGATGATGATGATGAGGTAAATCAACATCGACTTGACCGTTTCGGAGCTGCAGGCAGACATGGATGCCACAAACAGAAAGACACATCTATACTATTGTAAAGTTGTAAAAATAAAATGTCTGTACATCGGCTGAACATGGCTGAACGGATTTCAACTATTTTCAGTACACGGGTAGCTGGGTATCTCCAAATGGTTATAGGTTATTTTTTAGCCGATTATGCTAAAGAAAAAAAGAGGGGTTCGCGAAGGAAGTTGCGGGCGCCTTCTAGTACGATTTAAAATTTGTAAAAATGAAATGTCTTTACATTAGAGATATCAAAAATATTTATTGTAATGGACTATTTGGAGGACAATAAATATAAAAACTATTTTTTTCTTCAGCGTAGTCGGGTAAAAAGTATCCTATAACCATCCTAAGCATAATGTACGCGGTGTTCGATCATTTGATATCGGTTACTGATATAGACAGACAGACATAAAATTATACTGTTCTTAGTATTTGTTGTTATAGCGGCAACAGAAATACATCATCTATGAAAATTTCAACTTACTAGCGATCACGGTTCATGAGATACAGTCTGGTGAGAGTAAGACAGCGAAGTCTTAGTAATAGGGTCCCATTTTACCCGTTGGGTACAGTACGGAACCCTAAAAATACACACATACTGAAAATTTATCGTGTAAACTAATCTGAAAATTGTTATATACTTTGGTAAAAGGGAATGCTCCAAGTTGTCTAATGTCTAAGTCCGTATTTCATGGCTATTACCTTTTTGTCGCAAAGCGTTTCGTTTCCTTATTCATCTGGTAACACTGGTGTGGAATTTCCTGCCTGCTTTACTATTTCCCGCCAATAACCCAGTTTTTTATGACACGAACTCAGTTTCTGGTAAGCTCTATAGTTCCTACAATTAATCCTGTCTCCTTCCTCACTGGAAGATCAGCTCTGGTTTTCGAACAAACATTATGCTGAGGTGGGACCTATTCGGAGCATACCTTAGTTCTTTATCAAATCAAATCAAATCAAAATTTATTTATTTGCTTTATTTTATTTTGTATGTCGCACCCCCTCAAGGGACAGTGGTGTCCTGGAGCTTTAGGAGACGTGCGTGGAGCCAAAGCCACGAGGCCCTTTCGACAATTTAATAAAATGTAAGGGTACACCGCCTGGGTGCTGTTCCTGCCCGTATCATGGGACGCGCACAGAGACAGCACCCGTTAAATGCAAGAACTATTGAAGATTGATGAGATCTAAATATGCTGGGTTAAGGATTGAAATGATGAACTAAATACTAGGCTATTGCTTAAGACAATCGGATATCTACCAGGAAAAAGTGGCCCATGACCATATCTCTTATTATTAAATATATCTTTTAATTGAATGTTTTCGTTATTGTGTTTATGCCTTCGAATAAGTCTTGCTTTGTTTCTTTCTTAATTAGCACCACAAAGGATCCATGAAGTTAGTCTAAGCCAGTTCAGTTCGTGAGCATTCAGTAGAGGATTCGGGTTGTTGAGTAAGCTTCAACTATTGTTGCAGTATACAATTGAATTTACAAATACTGTACTGCTCCGTCATAACTGGCGAAGCGTCCATGGAACTCTTTTCCCTCCGGCTTACCCAATATTTACAAAATACGACAGCAGGACATGCAGAATTTCTTTTCTATCTTTGCTGCAGCGAACAAACACCACAATCACACTGCTCAGATGCCATAATATATCTGTGCATGGCGGGAAGAAATTGATAAGCCGAAATATACATTTAAAGGAATTTGAACTTAGGATATGAGTCTTATGGTTTAATTTTGTTCATACTTTACTGACGACTTATCACTTTCTTCACGGCATGCACGGATATAATCCTAACGATCAGATTGATACCATCAAGTCAAAGCACTCAGAGAGTGAAAGTAAGGACTATTCGAGTTCCTAATCTCCGCATTTGAATTGACGGATGTGCATAGACATTTCAATGGCTTGTAAGCTCTTTTTAATATTTAAGTGTAGGTATTGTACTGAGCAGGTTTTGCTCAATTGATTTGTTTTCCTTCAGGTTGTATTTAAAGTGGGAAGAAATTTTATTATCGATTACAATAAGAGTCTCAAGACGTATGTCTTCAGGCGGATTTGTGCATGTTGATGTCAAGCGAGGCCGTCAAAGTATAGAAAAGATAACTCTTCAAAGTTCCTTCGATCGTAGAGGTGAGAAAAATCATAACCTTATCCAATCAATCATCTCCATCTTCAAATAGATTTTTGAGCTTACACTTGTAAAACGAATGGTTGAAATTCGTTCCGTTTTTACGTGATGAAGGTACAAAGACATGATGATATTGATGATTCAGGGACCTCCAAATAGCCTATTTCATTTGTTTTCGTGAAATATATTCAATGTGCCGTCACTTCAAGACTTATGTATAGCTAAACAGCTTAACATTTGCGTATGCATGTAATAATCTAAAGAATTGATATGGAACTTATGTCGTTTTTCTAATATGGAACGTCAAATTGTCTATAGACGTGTGTCGACTTTATGCCTTTATTAATAACTAGAAGGCACCCGCAACTTCATTCGCGGTGGAGAAAAAGTCAGAACCCCTCTTTTTTTCGACAGCGTATGCGGGTGAAAAGTATTCTATAACCATCTGTGGATACCCAGCTACCCATGTACCCACAATTGTTGATATCTATTTAGCCGATTTGTTGTGATGAAGCCGCAACGACACATACAAACGAACAAAAAATAAAAAAAAAAATCGTTTTAATAACTTCCAAATAACCGTAACATTATTTTTTTTGAAAATAACTTCAATTTACAGACTTTTATAAAAGTAGAGAAGATGTGCGATATACTTGGTGCTTTGTATGCTACAGACTATTTAACGCCGACTGTACCATGCGTTTATAAATTCGCCTATAATATATCATATCGCACGTATTAAAACCCCCATCACGCCCGGCATGCGGTTAATGTATGTATGTATGTATGTGGGTAAGAAGCACGGAACCCAGTCCGGTTTCCGCTTTCGTTTGGGTTGTTCATTAAGGCTGATGGACAATTTATACAGGTGGATATACAGGTTTAACGAAGACTTATCTATGGAAACCTGACGGAGTTTTCAATGTTGTTAAAAATCTGACAAAAATAGAACTAGTCCCATGGTACGCCCAATAAAACTTCTTTTATGAGTACTAGACGACGACATATTTAACAGATTCGACATTCGACGACATATTTATAATCGTCACTACTTTGAAAAAGAGTAACTACATTCTTTGATTGAGTAAATTGAGGCACAAGTTTTTTTCAAAGTAGTGACGATATATTTACTTGTATACATAGAAAATATCTAAAGATGCGTCCACACTTGTATCATTTGCTCGTATCCGATCACCGTGCCGTGGCATGACTGCGTATCGCGCTGCTTGGACGCTTACTGTCGGCGCGCCGATCATGCCGTACTCGTCCGATATAACTGTGTGCTACGCGTAGCAAAAAGGATTTCGAGCGATCCGATCGGCGCAACGTCCAAACGCGTGATCGTGACACGTGATCATGCCACGCGACGATGATCTGATACGGGCAAATGATACAAATGTGGACGCACCTTAAGACTCAAGAACAAATATTTATGCTTAACACATAAATATTTGTCCTTACAGGGATTTGAATGCAGGACCGTCAGATTCGCAGGCAACGTTACTCCTGCAGAGCTAAACCGGTCGTCAAATGATTGTATGCATGTAAAAGTCTTTGTGCTCATATTTATAACGCCTACACAGCTAGATGTTAAACAACTATTTTTTGGTACACGGGTAGCTGGTCCTCCACAGATACTTTTTACCTAGCTTTCTATTGCAAAACATAATGTTATGTACAGCACAATACAATACAAATACACTTTATTGAACACCTCAGGTATACAAAAATACAGAACATGCCAAGTAACATTCGAATTAGCAGAGGTAACCCACAGGCGGTCTTATCTATATTGGGTAGCGGAGTGTTTAAAAGACAACAATTTTAATATAGTTACGAGTACGTATGAATTTTATATGAATTTACGTTTCGTACGAAACAGGCTGCGCCTAGTGTTGGGGCCAGTGCGACCTCAAATGTAAAATTTCCAAGTACATATATTGTAATTAAGTTTTACTGCGGAGTTTTAGTTTAACCATTTAAACAAGAGGACTGTGAATGGCCATACTTTGGATCGTGCCGCGACCGCAAGGGGATATCCACTTAGGCTGGATTTCACCAAGCTTTTATTCCGAGAATAACGCTTACACAAACGAAAAAACACCCACACACTGGCAGTTTACCGTATAAACTAAATGGCGTTATAAAACTAAACAACGATGTTATAATTTATAATGGAGCAAAAAATACTACAGATAATTAGTTCGTAAACAGTTAATAATAAATAGATCATAATAGTTAGATACTGTGTCACGCTTGCAAGGTTGAATAATTGTAAATAACAATTCTTATACATGAATGGCATCAGCTTTTTGTATGGCGGTTACCATAGTCCTGTTGTTTTAATGGTTCTAAACCGACAGACTTTAACCATCGAGTTTAGTGACTCACTGGAGTACATACATGAGGTATAAAGTTCAGTAAGTATATATATATATATATATATATATATATATATATATATATATATACTATAGGATATATATATACTATCTTCTGCCCGCGACTTCGTCCGCCTTAAATTCGTTTAACGCGGATAAAGGTATCTTTCCGCGATAAAAAGTAGGCTTATGTCCTTTCCCTGATCTTAAACTATCTTCATATTAAATTTCATTCAAATCGGTTCAGCGGTTTAAGCGTGAAGAGGTAACGCACAGCGTAAAAAAATATTTACTGTCCATACAAATTTTACTCTTTTTCGTCTCTAAAAGGGATGAAATTTGACATACATTACAGCCTATGTTCTATTCTGATATATAAGGTACATAATTGAAAAGTTTCATAAAAAATAGTCCAGTAGTTTTTGAGATTAAGTGGAACGTACATACATACTTTCACGTTTATAATATAGTGAGGATGTGGATGTACGTATATCATTTTTATTTGTATAAATTCGCGCGTCTTAAAGCTGAGACATATGGCTACTATTCAACACCAATTACCCTCAATAAAGATAAAATTTGGATACCAAACTTATTGCAAAACTTAATACAAATTGGCCTAAAAGTAAGTAAAGTCATGATATTTTGAGATTTATGAATTTATAAAGATAATTTATATCTTTAAATTTCATGTATTCGGATTACGGATGTGCCATATAGGCCGTCGGTTTACTCGGGCGCGCAGTGTATATGATGTTTGAAAATGCCTGCAGCTTAATACAGATACAATAAATGATTTTCTAGTAATTAATCTAGTAAATATATTTTTTTAGCCAAAGTGATAATGTATAATGTTTTACACATAATTAAATATAGTAATTTGAACGCAGTTTAAACACTAAACTTTCCAATGACCTAGCTTGCGGATGCTCCCAGTTAGAGCAGGGGGCATAGAAACTAGTGGAGAAGGTTGTCCAACCAGTATTGAATAAATGTGGGCATTAACATTGAAAGGCTCGATAAGTTTACAGTTGAGTTTGGCATTCGCCTTTGAGAGGAGATATATTAGAAGATTATAAATAAATAAATATTAATACGGGACAAATTTATACATATCGAACTAGTCCCATGGTAAGCTCAATAAGTCTTGTGTTATGGGCACTAGACGGCGAAATATTTAATAAATATATTCACTTACATATATATAAAACACCCAAGACTCAGGGACAAATATTTACGCTCATCACACAAATATCTACCCTTACCGGGATTTGAACCCAGGACCTTCAGCTTCGCAGACGTTACTCCCGGTGAGGCAAACCGGTCGTCAAACAATAAATATCAGGGACAATCTTACACATATCGACGTAGTCCCAAACTAAGCAAAGTTAGTAGTATAGGTACCAGGCGTTGATATACATAATATGCAGATAAATTATAATACAGGGTGTTCCAAGAAGTAGTGATATACTGAAGCTGGGACGTAGACGACCTAGAGGGCTATCTAAATTACCCCCATGTATGTTCCGCGATTTTTCGTATTTTCGGAGTTATGACTTTTTTTTTTAATTCTTCACCTATCGCCGAGTACGATGAGATTTTTATTTATGGTGACGTGAATTATTGCGGTAGATGCTTAATTTTTTTGTGTGCTAAGCTGATAGATAGGCCAATTCAGTATGGTAACATTTACTATCGTTAGATCTTTGAATGGAATAAAAAAAAAATTAAATGCCAAGAATGATAAAATTACCCAATATGTTCACAACTTCAAGGGGCTTTAAAAAGATAAAATCACATAAAAAAAATACCATTTGGCTTTTAAAATCTTGCTCTATCTATCAGGTAGCTACTCTGAAAATTTCATTTTATTATTCATAAAACTTCAATCAAAGAATTGAAATCTAAATGTGGCAAGTGCAAAATTAATTAACTTTCTAAATAAATTTCGTTTTTAAAAACGGTATTTTTTTTTTAATGTGATTTTTTTTAAAGCCCCTTGGAGTTGTGAACATATTGGGTAATTTTATCATTCTTGGCATTTAATTTATTTTTTATTCCATTCAAAGATCTACCGATTGTAAATGTTACCATACTAAATTGGCCTATCTATCAGCTTAGCACACAAAAAAAATCAAGCATCTACCGCAATAATTCACGTCACCATAAATAAAAATCTCATCGTACTCGGTTATAGGTGAAGAATTAAAAAAAAAAGTCATAACTCCGAAAATACGAAAAATCGCGGAACATACATGGGGGTGATTTAGATAGCCCTCTAGGTCCTCTACGTCCCAGCTTCAGTATATCACTACTTCTTGGGACACCCTGTATATATAAACACATAGAAAACATCCAAAACTCGCGAAAATACATTCGTACACATCATATAAATGCTTGCCGTGGCCGGGGTTCGAACCCGAGACCGCTTGCTTCATAGGCTGTGCAACCAACTGGACCAAATGTGTCGTCAAAATCTATCTGTTGCAGGGAAATGGCCAAAACGGAGATTTGAACAAATCTCTAAGGGATATGACCAAATCACGCAGGATGTTGAAATGCCGAATCCATTTTATCATTTGTCTAGAATTGATTTGATCAAATCCCTGAATCTGTTTAGTGAAATGACGAAATCAGCCAAAAAAGCGATATGTTATTTCATTTTGCCAGATTTATTTAGTGACTTGATAAATTCCTTGAAACACGTCAGTGAGTTGACGAAATGAACTCGCAAAGTCAACTCGTTTTATCAGTTCACTAGACACGTTCCGATGGTAGAAATCTCAACTCTAGTAGGTACCGCATATAACAACAATACTTGTATCGTCGGTTGCCAGAGTATTTCAGATCGGCTCTGTTCTGTAATAAATCGGCGTCATCTCCGCAGCTTCCCGCCCGTAGCGATGAAGGTCAACAGCTCTCGGTGTCAACTGTTGCACTTTCTATGCACGCGCGCACTTAATGCAGTTGTTTATACTGTTTATACATTATAAGTGTTTCCTTCGCATTTATACTCAGCGCAAAATAAAAATATTGAAGATATTTACCAAGAAACTACTTTTTACTTTACTAAGTCAACATAATAGTGCCTTGTAGAAATTAACTTACTTTGACATAAATAAAAAACTATGGTGTTCGTATAGAGTCAACGATTCGCGATTCCGGTATCTCAGGTCGCGTCGTTAAAGACAGTGCATCGATGCAAGAGAAAGTGCATCTGTTGACCCCGAGACCTTGTGCGCTGCACGGGTGCCGTGGATAAAACTCGCTTGTTAATTCCTAGGAATGTCAAACAATAGTCGACTATTTGCTGAGTGCTTTTCAACCTCTGGGTCGTAATCCTAGGTCCCGAGGCCTCTTAAATCGGGACGTCTATACTATTATAAAGTTGTAAAAACGAAATGTCTACATTGAACATATTTAAAAAAAATGTTACGGACTATTTGGACTGAATCGGATTTTAATTTTTTTTGTATGATTGTATGTGTCGTTGTGGCTTCATCATGCCAAATAGGTACTAGCTCTTCAATGTACAGACATTTCATTTTTACAAAGTTATAATAGTATAGCTATTCATGAAAATTGCTTTTGAACATTTGTTTTCATCGAACATAGTCAAATCTACAAGATCAATCAGTTTGCTAACCTAATTAACTGCTAAGTTCCTAATGAGTTGCTTAAATTCTCATTAAATTGGCGAGAATATTACAATATAATATTGCAGTTGATTATATTTCCAACACAGCACACATAACAGCGTCTTTCGACTTTACTACAAATACGCATACTGAAACTGTTCGGGCATAATCTCATAGCGAACATGACTCAATAGAGCGTTTTATCGTGCATGGTAGAATAGAAGCTAGACAGCGCAGACGATCTCCAACGCGTTGGACCGACCAAATTGCCCTGGTGGGAGGCCCCGTACACCAGAGCTATAGAATGTCTGCCAGCAGGAAGAAATGGCGAAATATCAGGGGGAGAGCTACATCTGCCACACATACAAGTGGACCTTCGACGTGTTGACCAAGCCCACTCTATCAAGACTGTTACGATACGACTGAGATGATAATATTTTCAACACCACAGTGTGATATGACATAATATATACCTTCCAGACACATCCTTCATGTCGCTAATCCTTAATTCAGATTTCCCACGTTGAACCAACTTTCTACTCAAAGACTCCCACAAAAACCTAGTCCTTACACTCTCCACATAAAAGCCAGTTTGCTTGCTCGTAACTATATAAATATGCGCACGAGCATGTGTTATTACCATCTTAATTATTACATTTAATCTAAAGATTAAGGTCACATTACTGGGCACTTTCTTTTAACGCTTCAGATGTGGATCGTGTACAGTTAAAAGGTTCGTATGTATTAGTTGTTAAGTAGGATATGAAAAGCGAAACTTGATGAATAAAATAACATCACACTTGTTGGCCCATACCATGCATTTACCTACGTTGCCTGCGAAGCTGAATGTCTGGGTTCAAATTCCGGTTACGGCAGATATTTGTGTGATGCACATAAATATTTGTTCTTGAGTCTTGGGTGTTTTCTATGTTATAAGTAAATATATCTATTAAATATATCGTCGTCTAGTACTCATAACAAAAACCTTATTGAGCTTATTATGAGACTTGTTCGATTTGTGTAAAAAAATACATGAAATATTTATTTATTTATTTAACCTATTTATGAATTGGCCTAGTTGATCTTTAAGACAAGTACGAGTAGCTAAAGATACCATTTATATCTCGGACAGACCACTTCTTTGTCCGGTTGATTTTAGACGAGTTGCTTTATAGACGGATTACTTTTTAACCTATTTGCGAATTCGTCGAGATGATCTTATAACAAGTATAAAGTAGCTAAAGAGACCAGTTACATCTCGGACAAACCACTTATTTGTCTGGTTCATTTTAGACGAATTGATTTTTACACTGATTACTTTTTAACCTTTTTGTAAATTCGTCTAGATGTTCTTAAGATAAGTCCGAGTAGCTATAGATACCGGTTACGTCTCGGACAGACCACTTATTTGTCCGTATGATTTTAGACGAGGTGCTTTATGAACCGCTTACGCATTCGACTATCTGAAAATTTAACCAAATAACTTTCAGGTGAGTTGATGCCGTAGACCATTTGCATTTTTGACCAGTTGCGTTTTTGACTTGATACTAACCCGAAACGACTATCGGATTAGCCGAATAATTATTTATTGTTATTACACCCTTATAGAGAGTATCTCAAGCTATTAAATCAACCGTTTGTATTTTATTGTAATTGTGTACGAGTAATAATATTTCATTTTTATTCCGAAATAATTTTATTACCATGAAGCCAATGTAAACTATTTTAGCCCTTTCTAAGCAATTTTGCACCAATATTCCCATCATACACGCGTCTATAAAACTTTACCTTACAACCTATGGTTATCATTCAATCTACCTTTTATTGTTATTCATCCAAATCGCCATGGCATGGTTTACATAAGTAACAACCTACCGTTATAATATCATTGCTAATGAGCGCATATATACAAATAATATCATTCAATCATACAATTACTGCTTGTGAACAGAATGTCGATGGTGTAAAATTATATGTTATTTTGTAGTTTCATTGTTATAGCGTGATCTAACATGTATCGACTTATTATCACGACTGACTACTGATTCTGATGGCGTAGAAAGTAATCAGTTCTAACAACCTACCTACCTTATTCGTAGTAAATTTAGCCATTATGGGCAATCATGGAATCCCACATGGGCCTGCGAGTTACGATTAAATATAGGCCATTAATATACTGCACTAATATGAAGATGTGTGATATGCGGGACTATTTTGCCAGCATCAAGATTGAAAACTGTGGTATCAGCCAATTACGCAAAGAAAGACCTAAGCTGCGCCACCAGCTGGCCAACTCTACTGCGACGCGTGTAAGAGAGTATTTAAAAGTAAGTTCGGCCTAGCACAATAGACGAAGTCATCGAAAACAAATGAGGAGGACTATATATATATATATATTTAAAAATATTGTATATATACTCCGGATATACATATAGTTTTTCATCTCCTTGTATTTCTTATTTAATCAATTTTTTAAGACTTTAGTTTAAAATTTAAGCGACATAAAGGGTTAAACATGTTAATTGATGCATCTTTGTAACGAAAGTTGCGCATAAAAAAAACCTTTTTTTTTTCAAAACGACCCTTATACTGGGCGATGGTTTGGGGACTTTTTTTTTCTCGTGTTTCTGTGGACACGGACGCGCGATCGCTCCAACATCAGCGAGCCCCGGTTGATTTTAGCTCCCGGGGTAAAGCGAATTTCACACGACTAGCCCAGTCGAGTCTCATCTCACACCTCATTCCTCCAAAATGAAGAAAAGAAGACATGCGAGGGGTGATCGTCGCCTGGGCTGCCCCCACTACTTCCTTTCGTCGCGGCTTCGCCGTCCACGCTGGGTTGAGAAAAAAAAATGCATTGCGGACATCCTCTATGTACAGTCACAGAATTTAATTTATATACCATTTTGTACCTTGTCACAGTCAAAATCAATATGAAAGCCGATAGACATTCCATATTAATGTCACTATGACAAGGTACGAAAGGGATAAATTCTTTGACCGTACCTGAAAAAAATATGTAATCTATGTCACTGACCTTCTGCGGAGGCGTGTGCTGCTTCTTTAAGTCGATCCAGAACCTGGCAAGGTTGATGCCTAGACCGATCACCGCCAGAATGAAGAATTTGACCTGGAAGGAACATTCGGTTTAAAGACATTCCTCATATGAAACACAGTTTCGCTTACATGACACATTTAAAACCTAGATAAATTAATCATAAAAATAACAAGTTAATTCGCGCTTATTGCAAAAAAAAACTTAATACTGGCCGCAACTTGATTCTTACGTCCAAGTTATGGCATTGTTTTGTCGACTCATTGTTTACTTGACTAACTGCATCAATAATGATTTCAGATGCACGATACATAAATCTCATCCAGATCAATTTCGGTCACGGCGATTGTTACCGCTTTTTTACAATTATTCAACTTTTCAAACGTGACACAGTATTTAAATGTTACGATTTATTTATTATTAGCTATTTGCCAACTAATTGTTACTGTACTATGTTTATTTATTCAATTATACCATCGTAAAACGATTATTAATTTTAGTTTTTAAGCGCCATCTAGTTTTCGACAAAATATCTTCTTGCGATCGGAGCACGATCCAAAGTATGGCCACTGACAGTTTTCTTGTTTTAATGGTCCTAGTACGATATGAAGCGCATGATCCTTTAAATAACTTCACGTAGCGAAATTGTGATAGTCATAACACACATGAATATACATGAATGTACATGCATGAATTTTTCTATCGCTTTTCATAACTAAACATCAAAATACCGTAAAAACTTTTTCAAAATGTGAAATTAAAATTAAAATCGACCAAGAAATACGCGTAATATAAGCATTTTAAACCAGTAATTAGAAAGAGAGGTCCGATGTGCACTGTTGCGTCACAGTGCACTCTGGCCTTATAAACTCTATATTAAATTCTGTTTTGCAAGAAAGAGATTCCTCCTCTTGGTTATTTTTATAGCTATTCGAAAAAAATATTTTTGTCTACTGTTTGATACATGAATGAGCTTTTAATAAAGCAAAAGTAAAAATTCATGCATATTCCCTATTAGAACAACTGTACAGTCACAAACGTTAATATCTGACACAATTCTATTCCTAGACACGTTAGGACGTGTTAGATATTTTCACACGCTTTTTTATGGCAGATATTGATGACTGTACATTGTACAATTTGTCCTCCAGAGGCCGAGAGTGATTTTTTATTTTTGTATTTCGAACTGTCTTGAATAGACATGATGACTGGATATAAAAATCAAAATTCTAATTAGTTCGTCAGCTAGATAATAAAAAAAATAATGAACACATATTTTTTGCTTTTTGAAAATAGTAAAAAAATACTCAGATAAATCGCATTAAGGTTTGGGAGTATTTGTACTTAGGAGTGACGTCACACTACATTTTGACTCAGTGTATCGCCTTTATTTTTCAATTATGTAACAAATGAAAAAATACGTGTCCAATATTCATTATTTACATGACGGACTAATTATTAAAATTTAGCCATCATTCCTTTTCTAAGACTCGATTTTAATTAATACTTTTAAAAGTACACGAGGCCTTAGAAGGGAGTAAATCGTCTTTTGTGATAGTGTGTCTAAAAGATTTTTTACGACGTGACTGCCACCTACGCTCTATTTGTCGTTGAAGCTCTTTTAGAATGAGAGTTTTATATGATATAAAAATATTTTAAACCATTTAAAAATGCGGTTATCATTAAGTTTTCCTAAAAAATCTGGATGTAAAATTAAATAATATTTCCTTCTGTATCCGCGATTATTATCAGTCATATAAAACAATTAAAACGGGGTCAACTGAGAAAATATATATTTTTCTCTGTCGAAGTTACAATTTGTGCAAACTACTCACTTTGAGAAAACAAATAAAGGTGTATATGCACACATGACATGTGCCAGAAGGGCTTATTTATTTAATTTTAAAAATAATCTACGGACAGTCAGTAGCAGAGAAACGCGACCCCTCTGCCATATAATGTTAGTATGGCAGAGGGGTTACTTTTCTCTGCAGCTGATTGTACATACCTGTAGCTTTTCACTAAATGAGGCTTATTGAGTAGGAGTCAGTCGAACCCGTGAACACGAAAACTGAAAAGCTTCCGAAACGTTGGGAACTCAAATGAGATATATACGGGATATATCCGTTGATATTGTTTTATTTAAATAGAAATTTTAATAATATTTTCTTCTGTTTCCGCGATTATTACTCATTGAAATAAAACAATTTAACGGATTATATCGCGTATATTATCTCATTTTAGTTCCCGACGTTTCGGAAGCTTTCCAGCTTTACATGGTCACGGGTTCATGGTCCTCCCGTGACCATGGAAAGCTGGAAAGCTTCCGAAACGTCGGGAACTAAAATGAGATAATATACGCGATATAATCCGTTAAATTGTTTTATTTCAATTAGAAATTTTAATGTTATCGATTAGCTAGCACATATGAGAAATTAGTATTTAATTAAAGTTACCTGCAGTTTAAAGGACAGGATTTGCAGCAGAGTTCCAATTTTAGCCTTCAGCACGGCTCCAAGAATCAGCAGCTTCAGGATGGCCTTCTTCTTCTTCTTTTTTTTGCCTCTTTGCTCTAAAATAAAGAACAAATTAAATAAAAAAAATTAACCTCAAAATGATTTTATTTTTATTCTACTAAGTTGGCAAACAAGCGTACGGCCTGCCTGATGATAAGCAGTCACCGCAGCCTATGAGCGCTTGCAACGCCAGGGGCATTACGAGCGTGTTGCCGACCCTTTAAGAACCTATTCACTCCCCTCTTGAAGAACACCATACTGTCACCTCCAGGGAAAACCGCGCCAGGGAGGTCATTCCACATACGGAGTGTGCGCGTCCAAATGATTCATTTATTAAAAAGTAAAATTAAAGAATATTAAAGAAAATTGTACAGAATTAGAAAACTCAATACAAATATTTTACCATAAATAAAAAAAACCATACAGCTAAACTATCCATATTAACTAATATTATAAATGCGATAGTGTGTTCACGCTTAAACCGCTGAACCGATTTTGATGTAATTTGGTATGGAGATAGTTTGAGTCCCGGGGAAGGACATAGGCTACTTTTTATCCCGGAAAATACCCTTATCCGCAATAAACGAATTTAGGGCGGACGAAGTCGCGGGCAGAAGCTATTCGTACTAAAATATTAACAAACGAATCGTCGTTGTGGCTTCATCACGCCAAATCGGCTCTACACATTTCAACTATTTTTGGTACACGGGTATCTGGGCATTTACAGATAGCTATAGGATACCTTTTAACCGATTACGCTGTTGAAAAAAAGAAGGGTTATGACATTTTGTACTCCGCGAACGAAGTTAATCTATATTATATTATAATAAACATGAAATAAACTTTAATTAAATGTTTTATGTATTCTTAATTCAAAAATAGTATAAGATAAAATACATGCCATTCCATTTCATGCAAAACACAAATGCATTTTTTAACCGTAAGACAGATTTCACTAAATACTTTCTTTTATGATAAAATATTTTAAAACATAAGATTTCTTTTAACACTGCGTGTTCACTCTGCAGTAATTTCTCAAAACGAATTGAAAAGTAAAATTCTTAACGCGTTACTAAAAAGCGTTTCTATACTCAAGATTGCAATCATGCAATTAAAATCCGTACTATACATAATGGATACTATTATAAAAGTTGTAAAAATGAAATGTAAATAATACATATCTTCAACTTTTCGAGAGAGTTTCGTCAACTCACTGAAGTGTTTCAGGAATTTGATCAAATGACTGACTTTTCTAGGCAAATGATAAAATGGATTCGCCATTCTAACATCGCGCGTGATTTGGTCATATCCCTTAGATATTTGTTAAAATCTCTGTTTTGGCCATTTCCCTGCGACATATATAAGTAAATTTATCTATTAAATATATCGTCGTCTAGTACTCATATCACAAGCCTTATTGAGCTAACTAATTTGATTGGTGTATAATTGTCCTGTAATATTTATTTATTTATCTAGGAATGAAAAACTGGAATCCAAGTATACGTTACACTAATATTTCATGCACAACAAACTGGGTAACTACTAAAATACTGGAATTTAATTAAGATGCTACATGCAATTCAAGATGCATTTTGGACATACAAATGCATTTGAAATATTTACCAATCCTGCTCAGTCAAAGTGTTGTTCCTGGAACTTCACTAAAACATTTTTTAATAATACTTATAGTTTTCACACTTGGGTACTTAATACTCGTACTAAAATACTAATTAAATGTGCTTAATATTCATCAAATGTTAACTTCTTCGATCTCACCTTGGAGAGTCACTTATAATTCAAATGCAAAATTAATAGAATTGAGTATACTTAAGAAGGATTTCCATAAAATATTAAGCATCCTTTTTTCTACGTATGGGCAACTTAACTTTCCAATAATTCTTGTTTGGAATACTTACTTATATTTACCTAGCGGTCTTCGAGAATGGTCGGAATTTCGAGTTTCGGAGTAGCCCCTCTGGTCCCACCGTCAGCGACAAGCGATGAGCTATCGTCGATTTTCTCGCCCAAGAAACGAACATAAGATAATCGCTCCCATGTAAAGAAAAGAGAGATATGTATTTGTCCTCGACGGCAGTGTGAACAGCCAGCGATGAACTATAAATATTTTTATTTTATTTTAATTTATTTATTATTCAAAAAAGTTACACAGCATTACGGTAAAAACCAAGGCACTGTGAACTACAAAAAAAGTAAAACAAATAGCAACACTTAAAACTAGTTTGATTTAGGCGACGTAACTCCGTGGCTCCGTTGCGTCGTCTGATCTGGTGTAGGATTGGGCAGGTTGCCCCTATATATCTCTCTCTTTTATTTACACAGGAGCGATTATCTTTTGTTCGTTTCTTGGGCGAGAACATCGACAATAGCTCGTCGCTTACTCGCCGGCGGTGGGACCAGTGCCTTAGCCTAGTCATCCAGAGGAAACGCCGCCAGCCTACTGGGCGACCTAGAGGGCATCTTCTTTTTTTTTGATTTGTCCAAATCTCAGTTTGGTCACAATGCGACCACTTTCGTGGCGAATTGGTGGAGTGTATACGATAGCTACCCAAAATTTTTGTTTCCCAATATTTTTAGCTCCATTCGCCTTTTCCCCCACTTTTTTCATTTCCTATGCGGCCATGTTACCATTGGGTTATTTCTTGGGACGCATTAATTTCTATTCGATTTTGTTGCTGGAAGTATTTTTTCTAATGAATCTTGTTACCTAGTCCGCATTATCCTCTTGTATATATTTTACCTGTAGAAACTGTTCTCAATATTATTTTATCTCATGCTATTATGCTGTCACATCAATTGACTGAAATAACCAAGTCCATGACATAAAGATTAAAAAAGAAGTGCTACAGGGATACGAACTATCATTAATATAAACGAGATGCAAAGGAGATTACCTGTCCCTTACTCGCGTATAGGTTATTTTTGATTGGCACAACTGGATATTTGACATGTTTGGCTATATAAGCTATAGAGCAAGAACGTGTTACCAAACGCTTTTATACAACAGGTAATCCCAGTTAAAACATTTATACTACGTTTACTCGACCTTTATGTGATGTAGACTCTAGTTATAAGTCCCATATGTTACTTGGGCATAGTGACAGAGGCGCCAACGGATGATACTTAGCCTGGCTAACAGTGCCTTCACTTTCAAGTGCTAACTACCTTTGACCGCATATTATAAAACAGTTTTACCATGAAGAAATAAAACGAATGGTTAATAGATAATTGTTTATTTAATTAACAGTAAAAAGACCCATATTATCTGCTTTGCCCAGTATCGTATACTTATATTTTATATTTAAGTATTGATAAAAGGGTAATACTCCAACAAGGATACCCCCTGCAGGTGATTATTTACGATAGACTCAAGTTTTTTTGTCCATCATCGTATGCTTTTTGTTGCGTTTGCGGAAAATGACACTTTTTATTCTCTATCATTAAACCGCGTGACTTCAGGTAACTGAGGTGCCTCTGCCAACGTAATCAACCACCTTTCAACAATTTTCAATGCCGGCAAATGAGCTTATGCAGCACACTTTGCAACATGCTTCATGGTTGTCCCAAAGAGGTCTGCTTTAGGATAACCTTAGGTCTGCTAGAGGATCATCACAAAAACGTTGAGTTAACGTCGTATAATGGTTTAGCTGGGATTACCTGTTGTATGAAAGCGTTTGGTAACACGTTCTTGTTCTATAGCTTATATAGCCAAACATGTCAAATATCCAGTTGTGCCAAACAAAAATAACCTATACGCGAGTAAGGGACAGGTAATCTCCATTGCATCTCGTTTATATTGATGATAGTTCGTATCTCTGTCGCACTTCTTTTTTAATCTTTATGTCAGGGACTTGGTCATTTAGAGATAAAATAACAGTTTCTACAGGTAAAACATATGCAAAAGGATAATACGGACTAGGTGACAAAATGCATTAGAAAAAAATACTTCCAGCAACAAAATCGAATAGAAATTAATGCGTCCGAAGAAATAATCCAATGGTAACATGGCCGCATAGGAAATGAAAAAAGTGGGGAAAAAGGCGAATGGAACTAAAAATATTGGGAAACAAAAATTTTGGGTAGCTATCCTACACACTCCTTCAAAAATTCAAACTTAGGCTTAAGAGTCCGCAGTAAGCTCGGCCGAATTTCACCTTCCCATACAAACGGAGTTTCGTTCTTATTTTAATATTACTAACTAGTGTTGGATTGTAACGAAAATTTGCATATAGAATGACATGAGGTATATCTAGGCCTGAAACTAGTTTATATGCCTGCAGTTTATAACACAAACGAAATACAGCAAAAACAAGTTATGTATGCAAATCTTAAATTCGCTTTATTTTTTTACTATGGTATCCTGAAGCTACATCAACTAATTACAGGCCTGCATATACCCAAACTTATTCTAAGTACAAAGTTTAAGAGCAAACTAGCTAGTCGTTTGAAAATGAGAGCATAACTACGTTTGTATGGAGAACCGAGCTCACTGCGGACTCTTAAAGTAGGATTTTTAATTAGCCGAAGTAAACTGACAGGTGTCAACATGAATATTACGTTCTTTAGAAAGAGTTTTACACAAGTATACATGACAACTCGTATACCCGGTGATATTATGGTAACTTTTATTCATAAGAAATACAGTACTTCTGCTATATTAAGTAATCACGGTCGACGTGTGTCCGTAAACGTCAGTTTATTCCGGCTAATTAAAAATCCTACTTTAGTTAGTTTTTATTTTCCAATTTTGTCTCATAAGGGTTGGATCTCTTTATCAATTTTGCGTTCTACGTCCAAATATAAACTAGAAACATGCGACCACCACCAACCTTCAACTCCACTCTTATCAGCTATGCCATCTTCAATTTCATCACTCTTCACCGCATGCTCGGCTACGGCATCCAGGGCCTTCTCCCCCATATTCCAAATCTCCGTCATCACATTCCTGCCCCTCCTCAAGGTCACATTCTCGACCTTCTGCACGTCTCCAATAACCCAGGACTGAGTCTTCCCGAAGCTCCGACCTTTGGGTTCCATCTCCTTCATCGGCATCATCATGGGATGGATGAGATGGATCTTGGCAGGCTTCTGCTTCTTCTTTTTCATTTTCTTTTTCTTTTCTTGGGAGCCAGTAGATATGGTGATGCTGTCGATGCCACCGCTCTCGTGATGCTTTTTTCTGGCCAGTGCTCTGTAGCAAAATATAAAAAAATACTTAACTTAAAGATGCTTGCAACTTCGCTCGCGAAGAAAGAAAAATGTCAAAATCCCTCTTTTTCAGAATCGCATTCGTTTAAAAATATCCTTTATCCATTTTTGTATGTTCAGCTTTCCATGTACCAAAGTTAGTCGAAATCAGTGTAGCCATTTTGAAGTACCTAATGTGTCTATAAAGCTACATACATAAAAAATTAAGAAACATCGACTTTTAATCTTTTAGGCATTTTAATCATAATGATATTATATACAAAAAATAAGTCACGTCTGGTCACGTCTACAATTTTATACTTGGAATTTTAATATATCTGTTCCATTTTCGGGATATAAAAGTACTCTTGATTTCAAAAATAAACATAAACTGGCGTTGCGCGTTCACTTTAAACTAAGGACCATTAAAACAGGAGGACTGTCAATTCCTATACTTTGGATCATGCTCGGGACACAAGGAAATATTCAGGCAAAAACTAGATGGCCCTTTAAAACAAAATATTTAAAAATGTTATAATTAAACAAAGATACAGCAGCACAATAACGATTAGTTCGTAAACAGCCAATAATAAAATCATAACATTGAAATACTGTGTCACATTTGCAAAGTTGAATAATCTATACTATTATAAACTTGTAATTACATTGAAGATATTTAAAAATATATATATTATAACGGTCTAATTAGAGGTCACTAAATTGAAAAAAATATATTTTTTATTTTTTGTTTGTGTATGTTCGTATGTGTCGTTGTGGCTTCATCACCAAATTGGCTAAACAGATTTCAACTAGTTTTGGTACACGGCTAGCTGGGTGTCTCCAGATGGTTATAGGATACTGTTTACCGGACTATGCTTAAAAAAAAGAGGCCTTATAACTTTTTCTCCTCCGCGAACGAAGTCGCGGGCGCCTTCTAGTTCTAAATAATAATAATGCTCAATCAGCATGTTTTGCATGGAGATTGCCAGTCCTCTAGTTTTAATGATCCTTGCTTTAAACTATGCGTATATAAAATGTAACTGTCGAAAAAAACCGAATCATCAAACAAAAACAGTAAACCAACAAGTGACATGATACAACTAACTTGGCCTCTACACCTGTGAACCGGTCTGCGTGCGCGCATTATTTGATTCACGCGAGGTGAAAGCGAACGAAATGCGTCATGTAGCGGGTTCGATTCTCGTACAAACAAATGTCGAATACTTTCGTTTTTTACTACCAGCGTAGTGTCAATCGAATAGTCTCGAATAATCAGTTGTTGGTATGCCATAATTGTATTTGCTATGATTTTTATATCTACATCTATATCTATACTATAATAAAGTTGTAAAAATGAAATGTCTACACATCATCATCATCATTCCAGCCATAGGACGTCCACTGCTGGACACAGGCCTCCTCAATAGATTTCCACATGGGCCGGATAGAGGCGACCCGCATCCAGCGAGCCTCCGCAACCCTAACCAGGTCGTCGGACTGCCTTGCGGTCGGTGCGCGGTCTCCAGTCAAGAACCTTTCTGTCCCAACGGCCATCGGTTATTCGAACTATGTGCCCTGCCTATTTATTGCCACTTCAGTTTGCTTACCCTGTTTGCTATGTCGGTGGCCTTGGTTCGTCTACGGATCTCCTCATTCCTTATTCGATCCCGTAGAGAAATTCCGAGCATAGCCCTTTCCATAGCTCGCTGAGTGACTCTGAGCTTTCTTAAGAGGCCCATAGTCAGAGACCACGTCTCGGCTCTGTAGGTCATCACCGGTAATACGCACTGGTTGAAGTCTTTCGTCTTCAAGCACTGAGGTATGCTGGACGAGAAGACACTTAGCAGTTTCCCAAACGCTGCCCACCCGAGTTGGATCCGTCGATTGATTTCTTTCTAATGTCTATACATTGAAGATATTTACAAAATAATAATTATAACTGACTATTTGGAGGTCACTGAATCAAAACATATTTGGTAGAGATGATGCAAAGTAAATAACCAATGAGTAAGTAAGTGGTGCACAAGAAGATGAGACAAATCATAAATCAAATCCAGAATGAAAAAAAAGAGAAAGGAACTATTCAGATATATATATGGAATGTACGGAAATTTAATTTTTACAACTTTATAATGGTATAGATGTGTGGGAGTGTCTTTAAACACACACATCATATCGTTATACGTTACAAGTCACTCATCTGCTAACCGAGTTAATAAAATCGAGGTAATGTGTTAAGCAAACTGACCATTGTTTGCGTAGAAAAGCAAATTTCTCCAATGCAGTGTCAAATTTCATTTCCTATGTACTTACCTGACTAAATATGTGGTGAACGTGAGAGACATAAGATATCAACTGTTCTGACATATGAGAGATGCAAACAGCTATCGTATTGAGAAACAAACCGACCAAGTATGAGTCGGACCGACGGTTCAAAAGATACGTTTAAAACGGCTGTATCTATAAAATTCCAGTGTCAGCAGAGCCCTGCTTCCACTCAGAATATACGCTATGTGGGGTTATTGTATATTGGTTTTTCATTAACTTTTACTTGGTCGCAATTACAGACCTAACCCAATCTACGGTTTTGGAACCATTTTCCATTTTGTCGCAGTTATTTCTAACGCTCCTCCTCGCTTTGCTTGTCGTCGTACCTACACCGACCTGCCTTAGCCTACCTTTCTCCGCTAGTACTCACCTAGAGCGTCACTAGTAGATATAGTATAGGTTGACTAAGGTTAGTCTTGTAACCAAACCTATCCGATTCGAACAGTTAAGATGGATGGCCAATGACGTTAGGAGTATAGGGCTCTGCTAACACTGGATTTTCATAGATACGGCCATTTGTAGCGTATATTTTGTACGGAACCCTCGGTGCGCAAGTCCCACTCGCCCTTAGCTGGTTTTTTACAAAACAAAGTAAGAAAATACTCATACACTGAGAACTGTATGAGTATTCACTCCTTTAATACACTTGTGCCTTAAGTGCGGTGACACGTGCCGCTCTATTTCTATGAGGCGTTTTAACGCCCATTCGGTATGCCTCTGATTTTGAATTCCGATTGTAACATTTCTAGTGTTTAACTTTTAATGGGTATCAGATTCGTTGTAAACCGTTATTAAATTAGCTTTAGGCTATATATATTATATACTCTTATAAGCACTTATTCATTTATTGCTTTGCCTTATTTCCTACTAGCAAGTGTGGCCCTCCGTATGTGATGTCGAAAATTTGGCAGTGAAATTGAAGCTATATGAAATTTTAACATAGAGTTTATATACTCTGCACTGATCACTGCCTAAGCATACGAGGGGTTAATGCACGGGAAGTTAGATGAATTTACTAAGCTATTTGGCAGAAAATCTAATATTGCTATAATAAAAACCTATGAATGAATGAATGAATAAATGAATGAATGTAGTTTATTTACTAGAAAATATGGTACATTTACAGATGTTACAATTATTATGATTAGCATTCCCATAATATATTCTGCCACTATATAGTGGCATGTGAAAATTACAATGGCAACTAGCGGTATACTCAAATTTTACAAAAAAAAACAGGTTTAGAAATTTATAATTGAAAGGTAATTGGCTTAAGGCGACGCTAAATCTCGCTAAATTATCACATTGTCTCTAAGTATTATTGATTTTTTACGAAAATCTTGATGTTTTACCATCACGATCTTCGCGATTTTTAAAGTAAAAATCTTCACTAAGTATCTTTGTATTTTAAAAGAATATGCCTAGAATTGGTTACCGCCTTTTGCTTGTTGAGCGCAGTATAAAATATTTTAAAACTTCTAAGGCCTCGTGAAATTAGTTCACTAACTTTCGAACAATGCCCTAAAATTCAAAGCAAACCTTACTTGGCTTCGATGACTCAGCCTCCGTTTCGGTCATATAATGTGAGCAGAAAGCAGGATGTTGAGAGAAACGCGAGCAATTATGTTCTAAATGCGGTAAGCGTTGTCACTGTTAGTTAGCTGTACAGTCGGCTGCGAAACTAAGTAATGAGCACATGCATGTCTTTGCTTACATTCTACGAGTACTATACGTTTAAAAACCGGCAACGAATTGTCGAAATATATTTACTGAAAAAAATATTTTTCAGTTTCTGATACATGAATACCTTAGAAATATATTTTATTATTATTTAACTATCAAACTGAGTAGCGGCTTATACAAGACACCTATCCTCCAAATTTCATCAATACACATGCAGTAGTTTTTGAGTAAAATGCCTGTGACATACGGACGGACAGAGAGACAGACAGACATGACGAATCCATAAGGGTTCCGTTTTTTGCCATTTGGCTACGGAACTCTAAAAACCAGCCAAGTAAGAGTCGGACTCACGCACTGAGGGTTCCGTACAAAATATTCGCTACAAATGGTATATATTTAAATCCAGTGTGACCAGAGCCCTCTACTCCTAAGGAAAATGTACGCGGTGCTCGATCATTTTATATTGGTTATTGGTATAGACAGATACACATAAAATTATACTGTTTTTAGTATTTGTTGCTATAGCGGCAACAGAAATACTTCATCCGTGAAAATTTCAACTGTATCAGGCTATATCATTCTTGAGATACAGCCTGGTGACAGACAGACAGACAAACGGACAGCGAAGTTTTAGGTTATAGGGTTATAGGGTCCCGTATTACCCTTTGGGTACAGAACACTAAAAAAAACTATTACTTATGTTCATTTATAAGTTCCTTTTTTGCTTTGACGTGGTCGTGTAAAAATTAAAAAAAAGTAAAATAGCGTATTGAGACAAAGTTGATACAGCCGTCGTCAGTTCTTAGTCCCAAGTATTATATTAAATGGGGGCATATTGCGTTTAATTCCATCAATTACGTAATGACAAGAATTACGATTACAGTATGTATACAAGGTGCCCGAGAGGAATGAAAAAGATTTTAACCACGCATTCCTTAGGTTATTAGGAGCAAAAAATGTTATATGAACCCCAGGCAAATCCGGCTTAGTTTTGAAGATATTATCAATTTTCATGTAAACAATTTATAGTGATTAGTGATTACTAAAGTACATGAAGCTCTTTTGATAGCGAAATAAAAAAAAATCCGTCCTGTGTAACTGTACAAAATATTTTGAAAGCAAAACTTGGTTTAAAAATGTGTATGTGACAACTACGAGTAACTTGTATTTTTTATCTGTAAATATATATTTTTTCGTTGTACGTATAAATCATTTTTTTTTTCAATAAAAAAACAATCAGATTCTTATATTAATGCCCGTGGAATCACCCGACCATAAAATCTCAATAAAAGCAATTAATGAGAAAACTCAATGATCTGTTTTTATCGTGACTACCTACTACGATTCATTACGTCTGGTCAACATCAAGTAACTTCACCGCAATAGAAGCCTATGTAAAAAGCTATGTAGAAATCTCAACGGCGGCAATCATTAGTGCTTTTAACGCAAAAAAACGTCTCGAAAGCGTTTGTGATACTAACACGTGGTTTATACGGAAACAGCAAACTTATCTTGTCGTAGAAAGGGTAGTTTCCTGGGTAAAAAAATATTATTCTAATGAGTCAGTTAGATTATGAAAAAATATTGGACACCTATTTTTGCATCAGACGAAATGCCTGGGCACACTTTACAGGGAGATGTATATTGTCGCCGGGTCCATTAGATTTATTATTAGCCATGAATGCGGGGTATACTGGATGGTAATGGCATGGGAAATAGAGGCGACTTCTACAAACATATATTAACAAACATATTTATAGATAGTCATTAAAAATAGTTTAAGTTTATCATGTACAGCTATAACGTTTCATTGTAGTAGAGAAACAAAGGCTATTTTTTTTTACTTACAGAGATGTAAAGGGTACCTATGCATCAAAAAAAACAATTAAGAGTATTAATAAATATCACGGAATTTATAAACATCGACAAATAATTATGTAAGATTATCGTGTGTCTGTGTTTACTGTCTGTCTGTGTCATTAAAGTTCCTAAACATATGGACCGATTTTGATTTATTTATTCCTCACCTGGCAACGCCATGTTGAACGACCTCCGCTAAAGAGGTGAGAGAGTCCTCCACCTCTTTCCCGAGCTTGGAGGGCAGTTCCTCCATGGATCTGCCTGAAGACCTGGCTTCAGCATCAGCAGCCGCTGCAACAAAATACAACACTTGATCCTATGGGTAATTTGGAGGAAATGCAAAAAAATCCCAAGTATATGAAAATTTTGGGTTTAGTACATTCAAGGGACACCAAAAAGTGTCCAAAACATGTAAATAGGTCTTATTATTATTGCAGTAAGGTTTATGTATACATATTTCGGAACTTTGTGTGGATATTTATCTTTTCCCTTGACTGATAGGCTCTAGGATGGAAAGAGGGTATAAGTTTTGACGACACGTTTGGCTCAGTGGGTTGTACAACGGCCTACGAAGCTGGCGGAACATAAGTTCGAATCCCGGCCAGGGCAAGTATTTGTGTGATGAGCACGACCCAACAAGCAAAATAATCCTGGAGCGCGTACTTTATAGGGCTATTTGGATTTGTAAAGCTCCTATTATAGCATCAATATTTGCTGCTGCGCTTTTAACAGCATAAATAAATGCGGTTTTAACTTAAGCACATTTACTACTATAATTTCACCTTGTAACCGTTTACAAGAACACATTTCCTAGCCATTATAGAGCCAAGGCGCTTATAAAAGCAAACACCAGGAGTATTTACACTTAAAGGTGCGTCCACATTTGTATCATTTGCCCGTATCAGATCATCGTCGCGTGGCATGATCGCGTGTCACGATCACGCGTTTGGACGTTGCGCCGATCAGATCGCTAGAAACCCATATTGCGACGCGTATCAAATACTCCGATCGGACGAGTGCGGCATGATTGCGACGGTGCGATGTCCACACTAGCGATCATGACACGCGATCATGCTACGCGGTTATGATACGCCGCGATCCATCTCGAGTCGGTTTTTGCCCGATCATCTTCTGTCTCGTCCATTGCAGCTACGCGTGAAAGAGATGGCCGAGAGTCGCTGGCGCAGGTGTGTTACGGCGAATTTCCAAAGTACTGCCATTTTTAGTTGCTACGCGCGCGGTGCCGCCGACGTATGGGCGCTGCTGTCCACGCTGGTGCTCGGCGCTCGCGGCTTATCAGCTGTCGTGATAATGATCTTCAAGTTTCTGCAGGGGTGTTAACCAATTTGATGTGCGATCGCAGAGTGCAACAGGTTTACACGGCATACAACGCTACTACAGAAGAACGATGACGCGAAAAATTATGATCGGCGAAATGCCAAAATGATCGGAACGGTGAAACGATACGGCTAGCGTCCAAACTGCAGCATGCAAAATGGTCGGCGCGGTGATCGGATACGGTGATACGCTACGGGTTAGTGTGGACGCGTTTCTTGACGCGGCGGCGCAAATGATACGGAATGCCGACAGTGAGCGTCCAAGCAGCGCGATACGCAGTCATGCCACGGGACGATGATCGGATACGAGCAAATGATACAAGTGTGGACGCACCTTAAGAGTAATCACTACGGTTACTTAGATTTATAAGCGCTTACAAGAGAACATCTGCGGGCCGTTATAATCTGATGACTCCTATTAGAGCCAATACCAGGAGTATAGACACTGAGGAGTAATCACTCCGCTTACTTAGATTTATAAGCGCTTACAAGAGAACATCTGCGGGCCGTTATAATCTCATGACTCCTATAAGAGCCAATACCGGGAGTATATACACTGAGGAGTAATCACTCCGGTTACTTAGACTTATAAGCGCTTATAAGAAAATATCTGCTGGCTCTAAGTAAATATAAAGTTAAATTACCTTAAGTAATTTACAGTGTTTGTTTGTTTTTACATTAGCCTAAAAGTGAGTAAGTTTCACATTCGAATCCGTTTGTCTTTTCAATCTAAACAGTAGGTATAATTTAAGACCTAGTGGCGGTTACTACGTTTCTGCTTTTTGCCGTCGATATGTCGTTTTATATTTTGCATTGCTGAACCCTACATTTGGTAAGAACATGGCGAGTTCTTTGGTTTGACACATGTCATTATAAAACCAAGTGTCCCTATTATAGCACTATAACGCAATTCAAAATGCCAACTGCGAAAATGGCAGCTTCCTTCTATTATTTTCAAAACAAATGGATAAATATTAATTTGTAAATATCCCAAATTCAAGAGGCACGTTAAAATTTTAATAAAAACGTGATAGATTTCACAGAAAATTTATGTTCCCCAACGTATACATATACAGTACGCTAAAAATAGTAATTCAACAACACAATAATATAATATTCAACTACACAGAAAGTTACTAATATAATTCGCATTAATTACTTACCTTACAATGCTTTTTAATATTTTTTACAAAATCTACATATGCAAACACGTTCGTCGATTGCGTTCTATGACTTAGATTATAAAAGCATTGGTGAGAGCGTATTAATCTCACTTTTTACTGTAACATACTTAAAGTAGTTTTTACAAGGCCTATAACTCTTATACCAATTTTGTCCAAGATATTTGAAAAGTGTATGCATAAGCGAATTATGGATTTCTTTAATAAATATGATGTCATAAAACAAGAACAAAATGGGTTTCAAAAAAAAAAAAATCCACAACACTTGCTGGATTTACTCTTGTTCAGAATATTGCAAAAAGTCTTTGACGAAAAGAAACACACAACTGCCGTATTTTTAGACATGTCTAAAGCGTTTGACTTTGTTGATCACTCCTTACTATTGCGAAAATTAGATAGATATGGTATAAGAGGGCATGCATTAAACTGGTTTAAGACATATCTACTGGGGCGAAAACAATTTGTCAGTATTCCCGCGATGAATCACAGAAACGAGGAGATTCACCATAAGTCAGAAACTGAACATAATAACTTCGGTGTCTCCCAAGGTAGTGTCCTTGGCCCACTACTCTTTATTGTTTATATAAACGATATTAGTGATGCAATTAGAGCTAAGTCCATTGTTTTTGCTGACGATATATGAATAATCGTTACAACTGATAAAGCTGAAGGTATCAAAAACCATGAACTAAAAATAAACAAAATGTTAGAAACCGTGATTGAATGGCTAGATAAACAACATTTGCATATTAATTTAAATAAAACGAATTATGTTCAATTTAATACAAAACTAGGCAAAAAACATAAGTTGAACATAAACTATCAAAATCACTCCATTGATGAAATGGATTCTGTAAAATTCCTAGGATTTAAATTGGATATGTATTTGGACTGGAATAAAGAAGTTGAAAAGGTTTGTAGTAAGATCAACCGATTTGCTTATGTGTTACGTCGACTAAGGCGTTATAAGACGTGATTTTGAGATTTTATTGAATAACAATTGCAATCTTTCACATCTTTTTCACCACTCATCATCAAATGCAACATTTTATTCAATGTGTCGTTCGTTAACAGAAAATCGTCGAGTATTTCAGGCCCTTGGAAATATCTTGGTGCCCAAGCCACTGGAACTCGAGTTAGTCCATATTTCTTCGGAACTTGAACTTCTTGAGGCACGGCGGTTTTGACCTTGTTAACCACGTTTGGTTTCGGAAACTCAGTATTACCATAAGATTGAAGTCTGTGTCTGTTTGCCCGTCTGTGGGACCGTAGCTCTTAAACGGATGGATGGATTCTGATCTAGTTTTTTGTGTTTGAAAGTTCATGAAAATTGGCTTAAATCACGAGTTTTTTTAAAGTGCCAATATCTCGAAAACCATGAACCATTTATCAAGGTCAAATTTACTTATTATAGTAGGGGTATGGCATTGTCAGGTCAGGTCCACACCATATGGCTCTAAACGTTTATAATAAGATTCCAGTAGACATTAAGAAATATTGAGAGGGATCATATATTTTAGTACTGAGTTAAAATTGTTTTTATTACAGAATAGTTTTTACAATCTAAAAGATTTTTTTGAATATAATAATAAATAAGTAGTATCTAAATGTCTTAATATTAAGCAAGAAATATAATTAATAAGTTATTCTTGTAAAATAAATTGCAGTCCCCTGACAGGATTTATGTTGGAGCTTGTAATACCAAATAACATCTGTAAATACCATATGCATAAATGCAATAAGTGATAATGACCATGACTATGAAAATGTATTTCAAAAAGGTTGTTTATTTGTAAAGTCTCATGCTGATTATTGTAAGTTAACTTCTGATGTGTCTGCTGGAAATCTAAGAGCACAGTACAAAAAACTCCTGCACAAACCTCCTTGTCGTGATGTTATATACAAACGAAATGCCTACAACTCCTGTATTATTGTATATAATAAAATACCTGACAAATTGAAGTTGCTGAAAAATCCAGAATTTAAGACAAAATTGACAAAATGGCTACATGAACATTGTTTTTGTTCTCTAAAGGATTATTTAGACATAAATGATAGACATTAGAATTTAATTTATCAACATGCTCAAATTATTATTATTGTATATTTATCTTGCTTCAACTGTTTATTTCATTTTAATTACTCTTAATCTTAACCTGATAAATATATAATTTGCATGCCAAATCGGCTGAATACTGGTACCTATACCTGACGATACTGCCATTTTATTCACGTATACTAGCAAATCAACATTTCTTTCTTTCTTTTTTTCTTTCATGTTTTGTACCAATACTATTAAGTGTTTACAAATATAGGTACACACAATTCCACAATTTCTTTAATCAAGGAATCCCAAAAAGCTGTCTTGATCTCCGGCATCTATCTACTAACTCAAATAATAGCTTATATAGAAAACTGCTAATCTATAGGCACTAAGACTCTCAAGCGAACAATACAGACAGTGAAAGCGAAAATCAGTTTAAGAGATACGAGCGCAAAGACATTCCCACGGGCTTTTATCCACACTTTCAATGATTTCCGAATGTATGGAATATGGATTTTTAATATGGGAACCATTCTTGTGTTGTACTATTACTGTGTATGGATTTTTGTATGGACTTTCATGTGTTTAATTTAATTGAAATATCGATTGAATTGGCTTTTACTTTTTATTATTATTGAAAGAAAGCTAAATCACGTAAAAATTTGGGAATATTTTTGGGTACTTTCACACACTTTTTTACTCTGATGGTTGAAAACATAAGCTTGCGGTATTTTTAGTGGTAATAATAAAAGAATGAAAATTTTGTGGCAAGAATTATGGATTTTATGTTTGTTTGTAGGTTCGTATGTAGCGTTATTGCTTCATCACGCTAAATCGGCTAAACGGATTTCAACTAAACTCTGATTTTTAATTCAAGACCAAAATTTAACGTCAACGGGCGCACTTTCGCTGTGATCACTGCATACCGGTTTAAGTGTCAGTATTTTTATCAATAAAACTTACCCTAATATAACTGGTCGCACGATTTCTCATTCACGTTTTTATGAAATAATGCTTATTTGTTTAAATCATCAAGATGAGAAGTGACAGATTTTGGTCTTGAATTAAAAATCTGAGTTTATTTATGGTACACATACAGGATATTTTTTACCCGACTACGCTGAAGGAAAAAAAGAGGGGTTACGACTGTCTCACTTCTGTGATCGAAGTTGAGGGCCACCTTCTAGCAATAAATATAATCATACTATGTTTTAATGATAAAATATGTACCTATTTAGTTTGAAACCTTCTGCACCTGCCATTCCAAACCTCGTAATTTCTTTAATATGGTATAACTTATTGCTCAATCTATTTGTTGTAACTTTGTACTTCCTTTTGTTATTATGACTTAACTTCACTTTATTATTTTGTTCATGTAGGTAAGCACCCTGTCTGAATGCGTCTGTTACCGTATTGTTAGTCAGTACGTGATAAGCCTATAAAATGTATATCCGTAATTGGCCAAGACACATATGTATCCGTTACTAATAATATTGTAATTTGTGCTGTGGATTTTGTATCAATAAAATAAAAATAAAAATAAAATATAAAAAGAGGCATGTAGGCCAGTGACAGACGGATGGACAGATAGCACGTAGCGGCGCTTTAGTAATAAAGACTGTTAGGTACGGGACTTTTACGTACGGAACCTTGTAAACGATTTATTAATAACGGGTTACAAATCGCGCTATTAAGTTTGCGTTTCTGAAGTAATACTCACGGCCCGGCCATGACAACGCACGATGACAACACCGGTACGGCAAGCGAATTCCTCATACACTGCGTGTCATGCCAATTAATTGTTGTGCAGTGAGCCTCTCAACCGCGCAATGTAGAGAGAATTTGCTCGCCGCATCGAGAGTCATTTCGCGAATGGACATTAAAAATTTGTTTACCCCTTAATTTTATCGAACTATTTAATCATATTTGCAAAATTACGAGGAACGTATTTCATATTTATGAATTATTTTTAATTTCAAGCCACTGATATTAATAAAACAAAACTACCTCATTCTCATAAGGGGCTAAGCGCAATTTAAGGTAGAATAAATTTAAAAAGTAAAAACTATTCTGCATCTGTGGGTTCATTGTGACAAGTGTCATTAACTAGAGATGATGAAAAGCGTTGCAATTCAATTTCAATCACCGTGACCCTGGTAGCAGTTGTAAGAAAATCACTGTGATTTTGTTATCCACCACTAGCCCTGACTTGCAACGTTAAAATTACTTACTGTAATGTATTCAGATCATTATAACAATTTTACCGTGATTTTATCACACTTGTTGTTCATATAACATACGTGAGTTTGTAACCTTCCGTCGCGACGGGACCAGTCGCTGTTATACTGTGATTTTTTACTGTGTCGTTATTATTGCCCGCTACTAGTTATGACACGAACGTAAACTGCCAATATGACACGTTTAAGCTTTTTGTTATTATTGGCAAAAAAATAAAGCCACAAACAAATAAACACCCACACCACGACAATTTATTTACCGTATAAAGTAACCGTAGATTTTGCGATACTTTGGCAGAAGCCGAGTAGAGTATGCATGTATGTACGTTCCTCTTAATTTGAAAAACTATAGAACGGATCTCAGCGAAACTTTCCAGTAATATTGCTTAGAGATCAAAATAACACATAAGCTATAAATTACATCTCTAACAGCTAGTAATAAATAAATCGTAACATTTAAATACTGTGCCACACTTGCTACGTTGAGTTGTAAGTAATAATTCTTATACATAGATGGCGTTGTACATATCGGGGAACGACTTTTGTATGGCGAATGACAGTTGTTTTAATGGTCCTTATTATTACAGACATTATAGGTTAAAAGACGTTAATCAGCCAAACATTAATAATAAAATAAGAAGGATAATTGTTATTTTGTCAGAATACTTTATTGAAATTGATTGTTTTTATAGATAATACCACGTTAGATTCATTCAAGGAACCTTTACTGTTTCTTGTACCTATATAAAACTCTTTGCTGACGTTTAAAAAAATGTATTGAAAAGGCAATCGTGTGATTATGTAATGCAGAAAACAGGCGTGGTTATTAATGGAGTGGATTACAGCTAAAAAAAGCGGTGTAATAAGAGCCACTATTGAAGCCAGAGTGTCGAAAAAGACTTAAATATTGGTCAAAACTCACTCTTTTTAGTCACTTTCCATTTGTATTTCTGTGATCACCATATATTTAATGAGCTTATGAATCATCTTCCCAAAGAAAAACTTACATTCCAGCTTTCCATATAAAAATGTTAATTTCACCAAATTTTTAGCATGTTGGTCAGAAGGCCCGACATAAACATACGTCAAGTTTTGACCAAAACGGAACCAGTTTGGCCATACGGTGTAGAGTGAAAGTGATACATGAAGATTTTGACTAATTCGAAGTTTACGTTTAAAAATGTAGGATAGTCGGGTTTTTGAAATTTTAGAAAACTCAGTTGATTAGCAATTTGGTTTTATTTTGAAGGCCAGGTTTCATTACTACATATTAAAGAATTGGTCTAGCAGAGAGCAAGGATGAAAGTTTTTTTTTATTTAATGAAAAGTAAAGTATGTATGTATGTGTTATTTGTAGTAGTGATTTTGGGTATTTTCGGGACGGGGATAGGTGCATAATACAGATGTTAAACGGATATTTTTTATCCGACTACGACGGTCAGAAAAAAAATATTATGATTTCTTTCTTCATCACCCGAACGAAATTGCCGGTACTTTCTAGTCAATACTACTCTACACTATTATCTTAATCCTTAAAAATTTAATAAGAAAAAAAAACATGAAGTAAAAGTAAAAAAAATAACACAAAGACTCATTGACAACGTGCGAATAGACGAATCTGTAATTTCTCTGTCAGCTTTAGTATTTTCTAGTTATAAACTATACCTGAGAAAATATTTAATCTACGGCTATCTAGTTGAGAAAGAGTAGAAAAAAGAGACGGAGAATAAACAATAAAACTAAACTTGAAAAATATTAATAGTTTAAAAAATATACATCTGCCTCAAATCGCTCTGTGTTGGTATTGTGTCCAGAAGGCTAGCAGCATTGCCACATTGTCTTGAAGATGGAAAAAAACCACTCTAAGAATACCTAGGGCCACATGACTGAGGCCAGGTGTAGGTACTTTTTGCTGCCGCGGATTTAGAACTCGTGACTATAATTCAATAAAGCGGAATTAAGATAATCTTTATTTTCCCATTAATTTAATATTTATAAGGTTAGTAGTGCCTGAGAATATAGGCAATAATCTCAAATCGATATAGATTTATCTCACCGTGAGATGGAACGGTAATATTTCTATGCAATCTTATAATAATATCAAAGAAATATTCAGTATAATTGCCGTTTAAAATAAGAACAATGGTTATTTTTCCGCTTTTTTCCTTTTTGGGCTTATTGATTGGGGTTATGTCGTGACCTTGAGTGCATTGAACTTGGATATCCGAACAGGTTTAAAAGTCATGTCATGTATCTTATCATCTCTGACATAGTTAATTACTACTGATTTCTAAATTTTTTATGCTCGCGTGAACCGTTTAATATTTGCGCCCTTTTAAGATTTTCACCTGACTACGTCAAAATGCTTTTTGAGTCTATTTCTTTGGCACGCTCTACATCTTAAACGGCTTGGGTGAATTTTAACATATGATGTGTCGTTAGATTCGTATTGGTTTTGGAAGTGACACCTATCTATTATAAAGTTGTAAAAATTGAAGATATTTAAAAAATGTGATATCACTGATAAGGTCACATGGAATTTATGTATGTACTTATATGTGTTGTAGTGGCTTCATCACGCCAAAACGGCTAAACGGATTTCAACTATTTTTGTTACGCAAATCGCTGGGTATCCACAAATAGTAATAGCATACTTTTCCCTTGACTACATTGTCTTGTAGATGGAAAAGGAAAAAATAGCGTTATGTTTTTTTATCTCCTCCACTGACGAAGTACTACTCACTTGCAGTCCGGTTTTTTCATTAACCTAATTAACTTTTGTTATTTGATGCCTGTTGATGCATCGTTTTGTTTTACTTTTAAGGTCGATATGACCTTCTGTCGCAATGAACTTTTGGGACAAGTTCAAAAAGCGAATTTTATGAGTCGTTAAAATCTTTTATATTGAGAAATACCATTTTGAGTCCATTTACGGCTTCCAAATTATTCTTTTGACTTTTTAGGTTATTTTTCAGGTTAAATATAGCACATAATGAATATTTGCATATATTTCAAAGTTTTTTTTCGTTTTTCGAGTATGAGATTAGAATTGAGGTTGTCGCTTCATACATCAACTTATCAAATCAGATGTTGTCTTTTGATTGTTTGTATGGCATTAATCATTTGTAGTCTATTTTGAGCTTGAGAGAGGTGAGACTTAAATTTAAAAGTTTTTTTTTAATGTTATAGGGGACAAATGAGTAGATGGATCGTCTGATGGTAAGCGATCCCCATCATCATTAGACACCTGCAACACCAAAAGGTGCGTCCACACTTGTATCATTTACTCGTATCCGATCACCGTGCCGTGGCATGACTGCGTATCGCGCTGCTTGGACGCTTACTGTCGGCGCGCCGATCATGCCGTACTCGTCCGATATAACTGTGTGATACGCGTAGCAAAGTGGATTTCGAGCGATCCGATCGGCGCAACGTCCAAATGCTTGATCGTGTCACGCGATCATGCCACGCGAAGATGATCTGATACGGGCAAATGATACAAATGTGGGCGCACCTAAAGGCGCCCACAAGCGCGTGGGAGTACGATATTTTCTTGAAGGCTTGGATATTATATGCTGCTTTCCTTTACTTTATTTTTTTTTCATGTGCAAAGTTCAATATATTGTACGCTTAAAAATACGAACAATAGGGATTTTGCCTAATTTAAAAATTGGTAAAAAAATATATAAGTTGATGATAAAACAAGCAAAATAAAGAATTACGTTAAAATTTTGAGTACGATGCCTTACGTGTAGTTTTTTTATGAACCCTTACAGTTGGGTGGGAAAGTCCATTTTTAAAGTACGAAAATATTAATCCATACTAATATTATAAATGCGAAAGTGTGTCCGTCTGTCTGTCTGTCAGTCTGTATGTCTGTCTGTTACCTCTTCACGCTTAAACCGCTGAACTGATTTGGATGAAATTTGGTATGAAGATAGATTGAGTCCCGGGGAAGGACATGAGCTACTTTTTATTCCGAAAAAATACCCTCATTCGCGATAACCGAATTTAAGGCCGACGAAGTCGCGGGCAGTAGCTGGTTACTAATAATACCATTGAATAACCCAGAAAATGTTTGGTAACTTTTATTATGAAACCGTTTCGATGAACGCAAGTTTTAACATATAGCTGCAGAACAAAGTTCTTAATTTCCCCATATAAGGCACTAACCGTGTGACGTCACTAAGCTAGTAGGCTTTAGCATGAAGCGTTTTTTTGGGAAAGTCCAAAAATGTGATTTTAATATTGTTTTATCTCAGGGAGTTTTTATGAGACTGAAATAGTTTTTAACACGCTTTTATTAGGTCGAACTGTATGTAATGGAAACTAAGGTAACTAATTTAACCATCTTCCAAGTATCGTGGCATCATGAAAATTGGCAGCTGTATGTATATCTGATGACAATACAATAATATGGTACTGTCGAACAGGTCTGATGATGGAGCCGGAATATATGAACCGGAACTTCACGATGGAACATCGTATCATAGCTGTGTTTGGATTTGTTAGAAAAGTCTTGTAAAGCGTGTTTTTCTAGTGGTTTTTAAACCATTTATATATTTTTATTTCATCAATATTTTTATTATTGAGAGGTCATTATATAACACTACAGAAAATAGTAGTTAAATAGCCTATTTTATGTGCTGACGGAACGTGACACGTTGTATAAGATGAGTGCCATTCACACGTCTTGGGAACGCACTTTCGTTTGTGTCATTTGACATGTCATGATGACATTGTCAATATTTAACTTCGGGTAGCGGTATAGTAATTGAGTGAAAATATGTTTGTAATAGAAGTGTTATCTATACTATTATAAAGTTGTAAAAATGAAATGTCTGTATACAATGAAGATATTTAAAAAAAGGGATACGGTCTATTTGAAGATCACCGAACCGAAAATATTTTTTGTTTGTGTTTGTATGTTTGTATGTGTCGCTGTGGCTTCATCACGCCAAATCGGCTAAGCAGATTTCAACTATTTTTGGTAAACGGGTAGCCGGGCACAAATGGTCATAGGATACTTTTTACGTTGAAGCAAAAAAGAGAGTTACGACGTTTTTCTCCTCCGCGAACGAAGTTGCAACCTTCCAGTATTTTAAAAATATATATTAGCGGAAATAAATTCCAAGTACAATCCTCTAAAATCATTTCATTCTATTTGCTGACGCTACATTGTAAGCGTAGGGGGATCGGGTAAGGTTCTCTAACTCTAAGTGTTGATTTTCACAAGATGACCATAATAGAAAACTGAACAATTGAATACACTGTTGTGCAGGCGGAACCGCGCCCAGAGAGTCGCTAATAACATGAACCAATCTAAACCCATATGGGCTTTTATACACGTCCTGGCAAATCCAACGTTAGACAATGCACATATGATGTACAGGTTGGCTGACGTTTTGTAGATTTTTTAAGTAGTACTAGTAGGTAGCTTCAATATTTTCTTCTGTTTCCGCGATTATTACTGATTGAAATAAAACTAAAATGAGATAATATACGCGATATAATCCGTTAAATTGTTTTATTTCAATGAGCTTCAATATTGATGTTTCCATTTATTACATTTGTTTGCGACATGGTTTTGGCTTTTACAAGGCCGATATGTACACCTGTAGAAAGTTACTTGAAACAAAAAATAGAAAAAAATACACTGTTAAAAAAAAGAAATTTAACATGCAAAAAATTTAACACATAAACCTGTAAAATTCCCGAAAAAGCAAGATTTTTACCAAAACTTATGCAATTTCACACACTTAGCAATTGTTAATATGAAAATTTTCCGCATTCATAATTAATGAAAATCCTTGCTTTTTCGGGAACTTTACAGGTTTATAAGTTTTTTGTTGCATGTAAAATTACATAATTTTTGACAGTGTAAGTTCATCCACCGGTGTCGAAAGATCGCGAGAGCTTTATCTAGGAGGGAGATATAGGTCTCGGGATCTTTCGACATCGACTCATAGTCCATTATTGCCGCCGTGACAACCGACCCGTGAGCAACCTTACCCGGTCTCCCATACTGGGATAATGTATGCTGATACTATGGTTAGCTTGTTAGTATGGTCTCATTTAAGACGACCACAGTCTACATATTATACAACAGTAAAACTTCTCGAGCTTAGATAAGCTTTAGGTTATTAATGAAATCAGTATACGGACGGCGGATATGCTTCAGAATGCCATATCGCAGTGTACAAGAAAGAGCAAATGTCGGATTTAATTAATTATTGTTAGTACATTTAAGAATTTTATGAAGTTTGTTCCTTTTTAGCAAACAATATAATAAAAATTAAGCCGTTAAAACACACAGATTGTGAATTTCTATGACAATCGTGATGTTTTCATCACTATCTTCGTGTTTTTTAGGTAAATTTCTTCACCAAGGCATTATGTTTTTATAAAAACAAAGATCTTCATAATTAAGAAATGTTTTTGGTAGAAATTCAATGTTGACAATACAGCGACATTTCTAGCTAACATGTAGCAACTGTAGAGTTCGCTCTGTTAAGGTAAACATTTTATTGCATAAATGCTCACCATAGCGCTGACGGCAGAAAAGCCGGTTAAAATGCAAAATACAAAGATCTTGTAACAAAAAATAACAAAATTCGAAGCCAAGCTGATTGGACTCTGTAGCTCAATTCGAAGAGTGTGCGCCCTGGCAGGGCACAAGGTTTTGGTTCAAATCCGGTCGGAGTCTTGGATTTTTTTCTTTATTTCGAGCTTTGTATTTATAAGGACACACAGATCGTGTTTTAAAATATATATGTCGATCTAAAAGAAACTGAGAATAAAGATGGGGCAAAAATAATATTAGTCTTAAATATAATATAATAGTATAATAGTAGTCTTAAAATATGAAAAGTTAGAAGTTCTTAGGCTGTTGTAATCGTAATACGTCAAAATACTAAAAAAGCCATAACAATAGTAACGTATACTTAAAGATAATAGGGATGATGACTGTACTGAAATAATAATAAAATATTGTTGCGAAATGGTACTTTTTATGATGCAAATCCTAGAAAAAATTGAGATCGATACCTTACGTGTAGCTTGTTGTATAAGCCTTAAAAGTTATGTGGGAAAGTCAATTTTTAAAGTACGAAAATATTTAAAATTGTAATACCATTGAATAACCCATGTAAGGTAATTTTTATTATGAAACCGTTCTGATAATCGCATGTTTTAATATAGCTGTAGAACTAAGTTCTTAATTTCCCTATACAAGTTAGGAAGGTGTGACGTCACACCTTCCTAGGGTTTAGTATGGAGCGTTTTTGGGAAAGTCCAAAAGTGTGATTCTAACGTTGTTGTATCTCGTGAAGTATTTATGATATTGAAGTAGTTTTTTCATCAATTTTTGTATTATTGAAAAGTCGTTCTATAACATACGTACAGAAAAAAGTTCATCATCCCTATTAGACGTTCCATATTAGAAAAAAAGGGTACTTCAAATAAAAATGATCTGTTCAGCTGTTTAAAATTAATCCGTTTTTCTAAATTACACATACATAAACACTCACGCCTGTATCCCACCAGGGGTAGGCAGAGACTACCGAATGCCAGACCCACAAAGGTGCGTCCACACTTGTATCATTTGCTCGTGTCCGATCACCGTGGCGTGGCATGACTGCTTATCGCACTGCTTGGACGCTCACTGTCGGCGCGGCGATCACGCCCCACTTGTTCGATCTAAGTGTGTGATACGCGTATCAACATGGATTTCGAGCGATCGGATCGGCACAACGTTCAAACGCGTGATCGTGACACGCGATCATGCCACGCGACGAAGATCTGATCGGGCAAATGATACAAATGTGGACGCACCTAAGTCCTTCGACACTTCTTTCGCTGTTTTCTTTCTTATTGTGTTGATTTTATTATTGTTATTTTACAAATACTTACAGTCTGTTCTTTTACGTATTTTAAAAACGGTAAACAGTAAAACCTTGTGGCACCTGTCATTCCGCCAATCAAGGTAGTCTTTTGTATCTATGGTACGACACCATTGGCTGAATGACCCGAGTCACGTGGTTATTTTTATTACTTTTTCTTTCTATTAGAACAAACTATAGACCGTTTAAATAAAACAATGTTAACGGATTATATCGCGTATATTATCTCATTTGAGTTCCCGACGTTTCGGAAGCTTTCAACTTTCCGTGCTAGCGGGTAGACTGAGAAAAGATATATTTTTCTCTGTCAACCCGTTTTTTCGTTATTTTTTTAAATTTAAGAGTCCCCGGCAATTTCGACCGAATTTCACCTTTCCATACAAAGGAGTATCGTTCTCATTTTAAAACTACGGATTGGACTGTAACAAAACTTTGCATATACAATGACATGGGATATATGTAGGCTTTTAATTATTTTATATGGCTCCAGTTTATAAAATAAACGGAATACAGCAAAAATAAGTTTTGTATGAAAAACTTAACTCAACTAAATTTGTTTACTATGGTATCTGAAGCTACATAAACTAATTACAGGCCTGCATATACCTTAACTTATTCTAAGTAAAGAGTTTCAGAGCAAACTAGCTAGTCGTTTTAAAATGAGAGCGTAACTACGGATGTATGGGGAACCGAGCTTACCGGCGACTCTTAAATGTGTGATAATCGTGGATACAGAAAAAAATATTATAGACTATAGAACGTTTACGTTTTTCGTACTGTTGGGCAAGAGTCTACTGCGCCCCTATACGGGTGACAGCTAGACGATCGGGCTGCGGTCTCCCGCGCATTACCGCTGCGGTAAGGTTCAATTCCTGCGCGCACGCTTCCGCGTGGAAAGCGTTATACGCATGTTTACGCGTTTTTAATTAAATAGAAGTATTTTTACATGACAACTAGAAGGTGCGCGCTACTTCGTTCGCGCAGGAGTAAAAGTCATAGCCCCTCTTTTTTTCTTCTAAGTCGGGTAAAAAATATCCTTTAACCATCGAGATGGGTAGCCGTGTACCAGAAATAATTGAAATCCGTTTAGCCGATATGGCGTGATGAAGCCAAACGTAGTTCAAAATATACTAATAATTAGTTTTTTGTCAATATTTAATTGCAATACTAAATTGAAACCAACTAAAGGAATACTGATACTGAAAATGACTAGTATTATGAATATTTAAATGTACCACGATTTAAATGAGATTTTTGTAGATATTCGTTTCATTCATATTCAATTATATCACCGTTTTCTTAGAATTTTAGTGAATATTCTACATTTAGTTGGCGGCTTTACCAAAAGAAAAAATCGTTAAAAATATGTAACCATACATTCAAGGCTTTTATTATTTTGGACAAAGTCTAACGTGTTATTAACTTTATGTTGTTAAAAAATAAGACATTTAATTTTGACACTTAATAAATAGTATTGATTAATCGTACCTACGTACCACGCAAAATTCCAACATTTTGTGACTTTTTTCAGTTTATGACTGAGTTTCTCAGATTCTACAATTTATTTTCAATTCAAGGCTTAATTTTGACTTACCTTGCCAACTCCGTCTCTGCTTATGGACTTCTTCGCCCCAAGTGTCCAAAATTTTTCCCGCCTTCAGCTTTGCACAGGCCCAAGCATCGTCCTCTCCCAAACAGTCCAAAATCGACATAAAACCAGGCGCTATATTCTTTCCTAAACTCATAACATAGTCATATGACTTTTCTAACAAACTAGCACTTTGAACGCTACTGCAAAAGACGATTAAAATTAATATTAAACTTTTCGCCGCCATTTTGAACGCGCGCGAAAGGTGCTTTCTTGGCCCGACTCAAGGTTAAACTAAGCGAGCCTGCGACTGTCAGTGATTTTATATGAACCTACTTTCTTCCACCTTAAAGAACCTAACAAGTCATCGCCAGTATTGCGTCCATTGACTATTCTATTCGAGCGATTTTCTTTTTTGATTAAAATTTGCATCGTTGGATGCGCATATAGAATATGTTTTACCGGTTTCGTGATAACGCATTTCTTATTTATGACTTTTTCTTTTTAGTGTTCCGTGCTATAATTGGGAAATCACTTATGGGAGTTGTCACAAACCTTTATTGGGAAATGTAGAAAGTCGAATTAGCATCCGTATTTATTTTGTAACTGCGAATCATTCATTCTGTTGGCATTTCCATTGTTACTGTACGTAATACTGTATCTAGATAAATACAATGTGCACTAAGTAAGGAATACTAACTATGCATAACCGACCGAAGGCCTTTACTCTTAAAGAGGCCCATCTGTAATATTATATTTTGGTATATTGTATATTCAATTAGAAAAACAAAAATGTGCATGCTTATGGCGTGGCATTAAAAGGCTTTATTATTATTCTCTTTATTCATGTTAATAACCGGCTACCGGTCAAGCTACCGGTGGTTAGGGCTGCACAGAAAGGAACCTCTTGACGATGCGGGCCGTGTCCAGGATTACTGCCTTCTGTATCTGACCTTATTATTATTATAAACGATTGAAGCAGCCTTTAACTAGTTCAACGTAGACACGAGTAAAGATTATTCTTAGTGGGTTAAACATTTACTATATGCAAATTTTCTTGGATTTGGAATATTTGAATACCTACATGACCACGTCATAATCCGGCTTCTCACTTATTGTTATACATGGTGGGAACGAATAACCCAACAGACGCATAATTTTTCGAGATATAAATTATTTTTATAAATTCATAAAGCTCAAAATCTCATGACCGCCTTAATGATTTGATGTAGCCACTTATTTAACACTTTTATACACAGAAGTAGTACCTGCATGCTTTTTGGGCAGCTTGTATGAAGTTTTACAATAAGTTTGGTACCTAACTGCATTTTTTTTTTCTTTTTTGGAGTAATTCGTGTAGTAATTGTATGTCTCAGCTTTAAGTCACATCTGAAGATTATAATACATTAATTACATGTCACAAAAATGAATGTATATATTTTTTCATTTCATACGCGGTTTTATTTATTTATCAATTAAGCGTAAATGCAATGTCTTTCTTTGTTTGACCGCTCATTAAGGATGTTGTGATTGCGTTAGACCCGTGGTTCTTTTCTTAAATAAAAGATACACAAACATTATTGATACTAATAACTAGAGATATAACGGACATTATTTTGAGTAAAGCGAGAAATAATTCTTAATTTATACACAAAAAATACAAGATTCTTATTTTCATAAGAATCTTGTATTTTTTTGTTTTTGTAACCGTTTTTTTTTTGTTTTTGTAAAGTAAATAATAGTTTTAATTTTCTCTCATATCTTTTTTTGTCAATAAAATTGCATCTTATTTCATCTCTTTTTACTTGTGCACTTTATCCAGGGACACACTGTTTATGGATTGGTATATGTTCAGTGCGCCTACCATGAGTTCGGCACGAGCGAGTGTCGAGCTTTCGGTGACGGTCTATCCCTTTCGCACTATTAGCGCGTGCGAGAGAGGTGCACTGACTCTCGATACGAGATACTCGCTAGCGCCGATCGTAAACTCAGCTCATGCTAGGCACACAGTTCAGTTTATTTATTGTTTTCATAGGTACATGTATGGATTTAACATAATATGGATTTTGCGGCACGGAACTCTGATCCGTCAAGCGACTCGCGCTTGACCCTTTTAAAATAAAACCGGATTTTATGCGTCTAATTAACGATTGTCCCAGTTTTCTAGCGCGCGTTTTGGTTCAACCCGTGCCCTATGGAATTTTAAAATCTATGGTTTGATGCTTATTGTATAAGTAAATAGTGGATACAGATGTAGTGCATAATGGGGAATGGATGAAAATTTTCAAAAATCTTGAAATTTTGTTTATAGGTAGGAATAAGCCTCCTTATTGTCAGAAAAAAATTACAGACTTTTCTGTGGCTTAGAAAAAAATAAAAAGATGAAAAGGTGTTGGTGGGCCTATATACCTGCCTTATACGGTATACGGTTCTCAAAAAGAACAAGATTAATCCACTTACATGAAAAATCAATAATAGTGAGTACTAAAATAAACTGAAGTAAGCTAAGTAATACGGATATACTAGTTCACTAGTGGGCTCAACAAAAGAACACGAAGGCTGGGGAGATTGAAGAGTTTGTTCGTGTTCCAGAGTCATCCTGAGGGTCGTTAAAAACTTATCGTACAAAAGGCGAACTTAGTGCCATTCTCTACCAGTCATCCTTAGGGCAAGGGAGAAAAATTGTGGGCGCTGCTGAGACTTGTGTAACAACAAAAACACATATGTAGACATATACATGAATAACATAAATATACGTAATACATATACAAAATATACATAATACATAAGTATTAAGCAGATAAAACGTATTAAGCAGATAAACTAAAAGTCTTCGATTCTGCCAGCAAAGGAGTTGCACGCGGTCTATCTTCGGTTAAAAATCTTTATTTTTTTTCTCAAAAAGAACAAGATTAATTCACTTACATGAAAAATCAATAATAGTGTGTACTAAAATAAACTGAAGTAAGCTAAGTAATACGGATATACTAGTTCACTAGTGGGCTCAACAAAAGAAGACGAAGGACGGGGAGATTGAAGAGTATGTTCGTGTGAAGACCGGAGTCATCCTGAGGGTCGTTAAGGGGATACATGTTTATCCTTTACGTGATTAACTTAAATGTTAACAAAATATAATAATATCTTCGATTTTATTGTACTTTTACATCTGGTGCTTACGCCAAAAAACGCCCAAGCATGTAGTGTATTAGCTTTCTCTTTTTTCGATGGGCGCAAGCAATAAATGCGTCCCTTATTATAAATTCCGTCCATTCGCCGGCTCGGCGTTTGGGCGTGGATTTACGAATAGGCATTCCTTGAAAATGCAGACCCTTAAGTTTGAGTCTCGCAACAACGTGAATTTTAATGCCTTTGTGGTGGTTCCGACAGATAAACTCGCGGCCTATACAAAGGAAGAGTTCTGGCCAAAAGGCCCATATTTATCTTTCATTGTAAATGTATGAATAAACTATTTTGTTTTTTTTTGATTTTTTTTAAAGGTGTCATGTTCCGGCGTAACATACGCTGTTAAAAATGTGATGTTTAGTTTCTTTTTACTGCCATAATTAATATGAATGAATGAATGAAATAATTTATTTCAGGAATTTGTCCCATATAATGTGAGTAACATTTAACTTAAGAACTATGTTATCGTAAAATAGAAACACAAAGAAAAGCAAAGACGAACAAACAATACATTATAAATAAGTATCTAACATACATACTAAATAACATCTTTATGGTTGCAATGCGACATTGGGTTCGTGGAGTTCATTCCAACGTCTCATCAGCGGGCAGTTCCATCTGTCAGCAAATACCTTCAGGAGGCCGTTGTCGGCATTCAGTATTCTGTGCATCAGGGATGCCGCTCTTTTACGGAAAATAGCGTAAAAGAAGTCGTCCGTGCGAGCATCCGCGAACATCCCTGATGACAGTATCGAGGCAGACCCAACAGTATTCTGAACGCATTGTTATATTGTACGCGCAGGGCATTGTACGATCTTGGCGTCAAGCGTAATTTATGTATATATGGACAATATTGCCTGAATTAAACGATTTCTTATTCAAAACAATAATAAACATAAATAGCCGGGTACATTAGTAATACATAGTGAGTGTGGGCGGAGCCCAAGAGTATGTACCCGCGCGTCGTCAGAGTCGCTTAACGTAGCATCGGTTAAGCACTACGCAATGTTATTATCGGGAAAATTAAAAAACTTTTACTGAATCATATAATTTTCATAAAACATAATTTTTTTCACTTCCGCTCTACAATAACTTACAAAATGCATGCGGATACAGAACATCAACGCGCCGGCGCCCCGTCGCGCGCGCAGTACGGTAAATGAAGCGTTGCGTACGCTTAGATAATAAATAACGAAATTACATGGATATACAGCGCTCGGAAGATCTTTCATAGTACAATCTTGAATTCTCACTTATTTTGACCACAACAGTCGAAAGCCTGTGGAGACAGGAGGATCCTGCGCTTCTGGACGGAGCTAGGCTGGCTAGACCCCTAGGCAGCAACATTCCCACACACACACACACACACACACACATATCCCGGCTTACACGAGCTAAGTGCGGGAAACGGAGCCCATAACCATAATCAATTCATCGTTATTAGTAGTCTTTTCTATTATAAAGGTGTAAAAAATGATATGTCTGTACATTGAAGATAGTTTCAAAAAATATATTGTAACGGACTATTTGGAGGTCCTGATTTGAAAAAATTTTTTTTGAATTTTTTGTTGTTGTTGTGCCTTCATCACGCCAAAATGGCTAACCGGTTTTTTACTATTTTTTTACACGGGTAGTTGTGTATCTCCAGATGGTTATAGGATACTTTTTACCCGACAACGTTGAAGAAACAAAGAGGGTTATGACTTTTGATCTCTTCCGGAAACGAAGTAACGTTGCTTTGGCACCTTCTAATATATTTATAATAACAGATCAAAATAAAAATCGAATCAGTTCTACAAATAACCTGTTTTACTTACTTATTTATATGTTAAATCTTAAGTGTATATACTCGTATAGACATTTCAATTTTATAATATAAACAAATAACAGGGACAATCTTACACAAATCGACCTAGTCCCAAACTAAGCAAAGCTTGTACTATGGGTACCAGGCGACGATATACATTATATATAGATAAATTATAATACGTAATTACATAGAAAATATCCAAGACCCAGGAAAAAACACTTGCCCTGGCCGGATGTGATCCCGGGACCGCTAGCTTTGTAGGCCGTTGTACAACCCACTGAGCCAAACGCGTCGTTCGTGTTATATTAAATAATAGCTAGTATAGATTAGTGTCTGATTACCAAGATAGTACTTATTTAATTATCTTATCCGCAGTCGGCTAATATGCCTAATTAGACAACTTCCACGATTCGAAGTCACGACCCACGATTCAATTTCACATTTCCACTCTCTATTTGATCTCGAATATCTATTACGTGTAGATGTGCGTCTCGCTGTGATGCCGTAGCTCATGAATGTTCCGATTCTAATTTAGTTGATATAGTGTTTAAAAGCTGACTTGATCCAGTGTTTCTTTGTTTATTTAATTAATCTTAATTTCACAGAAGATATTTTTATTCAAAATGCCATAGGACATTCTTAATTTTTTTCAAAATGACCTTAGATTTGAAAATAAAATGGTAGCTGTTTGAAAACCTTCAGCGAATTGCTTGCTGCACAGTCAAGTTCATAAATATAAGATGAGATAAGATAATATTTATTTTTGTTAAACATAGGTATGTTACATTTATGGAATATTACATGGTGGTTGTCGCACTATGTTTTACCCGTAGGTGTACAAAATTTTATATACTTAGTGGTTGATTTATAGAAATAGGCTAAGGACTTTTTAATTATAATATCAATAGATCGTTATACAACAATAAAATAACTAAGCAACTGAAAGATCATTATAAAACATTTTTTTTATGTCAACTTATTATAATACATAAATTAATTTTAGTTATTAGTTTATACATTTGTCTTTTTTAATCCTATATAATAATCTAAGTGTCATCAGCTATATGAACATTACCGAGGCTAAAAAGAAATGTACATATATGCGTATATACTTATACATTTGTAAAGATTTAACTTTCATCTAGGTATAAATAAATAAATATAAATAAATAAATATTACAGGACAATTTTACACAAATCGAACTAGTCTCATGGTAAGCTCAATAAGGCTTGTGTTATGAGTTCGATATATTTAATAGATTTACTTATATACATAGAAAACATCCAAGACTCAGGAACAAATATTTATGCTCATCGCACAAATATTGGCCGGTACCGGGATTTGAACCCAGTCCCTTGAACCGAGTCTGGGATTTGACCTCCAAATAGTCCTTTACAATATTTTTTTTTGAAAATATCTTCAATGACAAATGACAATGACATTTCATTTTTACAACTTTATTATAGTAGGTATTGATAATAAGTAATCTTCTAATGAAATATGTTTATCTATCTATCAATCAGCCACGGACATCCACTGCTGAACATAGGCTTCCCCTATAGTTCGCCACAGGATGCGATCCTCCTACACCGCATCCACCGACTCCCCGCGACCCTCACGAGATCATCCGTCCACATAGTCGGGGGCCGTTCCACGCTGCCCTTTCCTATGCGTGGTCACCATCCGAGACTACTGTCCCAACGGCCATCCGCTTTCCAGGCTTCATGACCCGCCCATTGCCATTGAAATATGCAAATGACTTAAATGAAATATGTAGATGACTTAAAGCGTGTCCAGTCCCTTGCAACATTTAAGTCGCAACTTAAAAAAAACATTACCTGTCTCTCCCTTAACACACGGCTATTGAAATCACTTTCTCATCTTTGCAGCTGACATTGTTATGGTTATTTATTTACTTACGTTGCATATGTTATATTTATTATGTATATTTATCTACGCAATCTTATTTGTGTATGTTTATTACGTTTACATGTGTCTATATGAGTTTTTTTGCTTCAGAGCTATTTCTCGTCATCTACTCAACAAAAAATGTTTTCTATTAAACTCTCCGCTACCCAAAGGTTGTCTGGAAGAGATCGCTGTTTAGCGATAAAACCGCCGTTGTTTACCTCTGCTAATTTGAATGCTACTGTCATGTTCTGTATTTCTCTGTATCTGAGGTGTGCAATAAAGAGCATTTGTATTGTATTGTACTGTAAATAAAAAAAAAATATATAATTTACATTGTCATCTATGTATGATGGTAACAATTACGTACACCTGTTTACCTAGTTAATGGGCTTGACCTATCTTGAACTGTTCAGATATAAACGACGATTATAATACTAGGTATGTCTCTCAACGTGACTGCTAAAGAAAGAGACGAAAGACCGGCCGAGTGTGAAACTGATTTGTGTACCGAAGGTTCCGTATTATATAATCGGCCGCCCGCGACTTCGTCCGCCTAAGATTCGTTTATCACGGATAAAAGGTTTTTTCCGGGATAAAAAGTAGCTTATGTCTTTCCCCAAAACTCGAATATCTCTACCAAATTTCATCTATATCAGTTGAGCACTTTAAGCGTGTAGAGGTAATAGACAGATAGACGGACAAACTGTTGCATTTATAATATTTTACTAATTTAAATGTGAAGCATATATTACCAAGATTTCAAGTTCCTAGCGTAAAAAAATATTTACTGTCCATACAAATTTCATCCCCTTTTTCGTTCCTAAAAGGGATGAAATTCGACATACATTGTAGCATATGACCTATTCTTGATATATAAGGTACATAACTGGAAAGTTTCATAAAAATTCGTCCAGTAGTTTTTGAGATTAAGTGGAACGTACATACATACTTACACGTTTATAATATAGTAAGAAAGTAAGGATAGATTCAGGTGTACTTTGTGAAATTCCATATTAGATTAATGGATTTGTTCCTTTGCTTTTCCGGGAAATAGTGTCTTGGTTAGATGTGACAATAAATTGTGCTAACATGAGCGTAGTTTCATGCAGTTTCCACAAAAAAATATGCATGCAAATACACAACAAACTACGACCAGACAGTAAGATTTTCGACACGTGTTTCGCCCTTCTACGAAGCATCATCAAGACATGGACATGTTGACGGTCCAACCTCCAAAAAAAAAATTTTTTTTTTCACTTAAAAGTGTTTTTATTTTACTTATCCCAACGAAATTTACTGGTTCAGTGTAGTTTGCACCATGTATCTATGGTGTACACAAATGAGGTATAAACTTAACATAAGCGGATTATAATGTGTTTTGTTTATATTTTTTTCATGTGAAAACATCATACAATCTTTTAAATTACTATATTGACACAGAGATCTAAGTAGAAAGAAAAATTAATTGCGATCCACTGCAGACTAAGCCGGAATCTAACCAGCGTCTCTGTTATACCGGACAAGCGTTCTGTACCATTAGACTGTCAGACCGCTTGTGATTCATAACGAATTCATCCTCTACCTTCGGTAACGATACGTTACTCACGACCTATGTACCATTAATTTTTGAAAGGCTTAGTACCTCATCCTCATGTCATGTCATGTTAATTTAATTTGTACGACAGCATGTTTGCTGTTACCGTCGTCATTTGTGCTAGGCGGCAGGATGCCACGACATCCTCGGCACCTAGCGTGTGGGGCTGCCGCGCGCAGGCGCTCCGAGCAGCGATAGTGTTCCTAGTCTTCACACTATTTTGTTGTTGCGTCAGTACCTCATCCTCATAGCTCCATTAAGAATCTGAGTTCACACAGCATGCTTCAAGCTCAAGTGCTGTATCAGTAGTGTCAAGCTTACGAGAGAGATGGCGCTGTGATCAATATACCGTTTTTATATTTTCTTAATGCGAAAACATAGACATAAGACAATATTTTAAATTACTATTTTACTATATTCCGAAGTGTTAAAAAAAACATTGAGCCAATTATAATAGTAGATATGACAATTGGTGCTGGAGGAGTATTGGTCTTTGATCTAGATAGATAATAAAATCGAATGAAGAAGTGCTAAGAATAGTAGCAGAGTAAAGATGCCTGTTACGGGTGTCCTTTCAGTGTTACCGGTTCGCTTCGACCAAATATCATAATACCATGTTCCTATTACGTCGCATTGTCAAAACAGACTAGTTTCAAAATGTCTAAATGTTGAAATGACTTACACCTACTTCTTAAATACCATACTCTTGATATAACTATAATTCAAATTAACATTATCGTGAATTTCCTAATTTTCGACTCAACCACGTCCCAAAATGTCTTAAACTTTTATTACCTTGATACAAAACTGTCACAAGGTTAAAAAATCAAATGCTCAAAATACCTAAAATTCAATTCATATAGAAAAATGTCTAATTTTCGGAATTACTGTTTCATGTGATTGTTAAATTTTCACGTGAGTCATTCATCATTAAACTAATTATCAAATTACTGATTTCATTAAGTTTCTAAAAAAATATTTTTCATTAGTTTTTAAAATAACTGGTCAAATTTTAATGTACCAAGTCAAATTTTATGGTATTATGAGACAATGTCGTTTTGATCTTTAGGCCTGACAGTTAAAAAGGTATTTATGAATTTTGGTAATTATGAAACTATTGCGTTACAATCTTCAGTCTTAATGATAATTTGACATTTGAACAAATTGTCCTTTTTACCCACTATACAATTTGAATATCGGATATAACTTGTAAACGTCATTATGAGAATTTATTATATTGGAAACAAATTTATTTGAGTTTTTTGGTATTTTGGCACTAAGCCAATGTGAGATTGAGTCAAAATATGTAACCTGGTATTATGCTACTTGGTTGTAACGGACCGGTAACATATTTTTGAAAATATCATCATGTGAAAGCCGTTACATTATGTTACATTTTGTTTTACAATAATCCCAGTTCATTATTAAGATTTTGGACTAATATAAATTGTTTTGTATTTTCTTGACGATCTTTATTTTTAAATTTTTATGATGTTTACTACTGTAATTTTTTTTTATATTATCAAATTTTTGACTATAAATTGCTTTAAAATCTTTTTGTAAGTAGCAATACAAGCTAGGCCTGTAGTAGCCTTTTAGCTAGGCATACTTGAATAAAGAGAATTTCGACTTTGACTTTAGGTTTCAGACAAAAATGCTTTCTATGAAATGATGTGTCAAGAAAATGAAGTAGGTATTCGATGTTTTTTTTCCATAAAACAAGGTGCAGACAACTCGTAGCAGAGGCTTCAGAGTGGGCAGTTTCTCTGTGCCTATATAAAGCCATGGTCATTCAGGGGCTTCAGGGTAGGCAGTTTCTTTGTGCCTATATGGAGCCATGGTCGTTCAGGGGCTTCAGGGAAGGCAGTATATCTCTGTGCCTTTATGGAGCCATGGTCGTTCAGAGGCTTCAGGGTAGGCAGTTTCTCTGTGCCTTTATGGAGCCATGGTCGTTCAGGGGCTTCAGGGAAGGCAGTATATCTCTGTGCCTTTATGGAGCCATGGTCGTTCAGAGGCTTCAGGGTAGGCAGTTTCTCTGTGCCTTTATGGAGCCATCGTCGTTCAGGGGCTTCAGGGTAGGCAGTTTCTCTGTGCCTTTATGGAGCCATGGCCGTTCAGAGGCTTCAGGGTAGGCAGTTTCTCTGTGCCTTTATGGAGCCATGGTCGTTCAGAGGCTTCAGGGTAGGCAGTTTCTCTGTGCCTTTATGGAGCCATGGCCGTTCAGAGGCTTCAGGGTAGGCAGTTTCTCTGTGCCTTTATGGAGCCATAGTCATTCAGAGGCTTCAGGGTAGGCAGTTTCTCTGTGCCTTTATGGGGCCATGGTCGTTCAGGGTAGGCAGTGATTTTGTTCTTATGTGGACCGCACGCCACACCCCACCGCACACGGCGCACTCTCCCCGAAATGTATCCTATAAAATACCTCATTTCATAATAGCTGATCTTATCTAATCAATCGCATCTGTGGCACATATTAATCTTAATATTACCTTATCTCAGAATATTCTTAGGTCACGTATGTCACGCAAATATTGAGAGCATTTTTCAAATATACTTCTTGTTTTAAATAGATTAACTTGTCTACTACTTAGTTAAACATGAAATGTGTATACATCGAAGATAATTTCAACAACCGTAATAAATATGTGTAATAAATACTATTTGAACGTCACTGAAACGAAAAATATATTTTTTTATTTTTTTGTATATTTGTATGTGTCGTTGTGGCTTTATCACGCCAAAAACGGCTAAATAGATTTCAAGTATTTTTGGTTACACACATAATTATAGAGTATTACGCTGAAAAAGGGTTACGATTTTTTTCTCCTCCGCTGAAGAAGTGGCACCTTCTAGTAATTTATATCTTTTCTAATTCCTCAATGTTATATCGCTATAATTTAACAGACTTCCGAAGTACAAGTTCCAAATTATAAATTTTTATTTGTAGCATCATCATCATCATCATTGGCCTCTTGCATCTATGTACTCGTAAGATGATTTAAACAGCGTCCAATAAAGTGCGGCACTTTCAAACGTGACTCGAAAGGCCGATTCGAGAGCGACAGAATCTGCCGCGTATTTGACATACAAATGTTGCACCTGTCGATGCAGGGGGAAGACCTGCGCGCCGGTGTCTCAGGTCACGCTTACGCGAAAGAGAAGCGAACCAGGCTTCATCATGTGTGGTCGCACCATCGCTCAGAGTCTTTCTCCACAAGTCTCGGTCTTCAGACACACTCGCCCAGTTTTGAATATCGATGTTGAAAGATAACATGTCACGCTTTGTGCTATACTATAACCGTAGCATGGGTCGTCCAATTGGTCGCTTGGCGTCGGCAAATTTGATGTTCAAATTAGTATTATAACACAAAGTTCGATTTTAAAGGAAAAAATCAATACAATCTTCTAAATTGCAAGCAGGATTTGGATCTGTGACCTCTTCTTTACGTACTTGGCTTGAAATTTGTGTATTTGTTAAGCGACGTCGATGGTTTTTTTTTTTTAAACTACTTTTTTTGGGAAATTATTAAATTTGTATGTCCAATGTACGCCAGGCTTTGTTTGAAGTCTACTTTTGAATGTTTTTCTCTGTTTACTTGTAGTTCATTAAACTAAGACACATAAAAAAAAACAAACATGCATATGGTAGGTATCTTTCGGGTACCTCATGGGTGTACAAGTTCTATTGTAAGCAATACAAACAATCATATAAAAGAAAGTTTACAAAAGAAACACAAATCTCGATTGACGAAAACAATTTGATAAACGGTGGTATTCATTCCACATTCGCAAAGTATATGCAAAAATGACTTTTTTTACGCAATCAATCAATCAATCAATCAAAATATTCTTTATTCAAGTAGGCCTAGTTACAAGCACTTTCGAAATGTCAGTTACATGAGAGTGAATGTTTGCTGGGAGACATACAATAGGATCCAACATTTGTTGCAAGGATTAGGGAAACCCAGAAAAACCCAATCAGATCATTTAACTTAAGTATAATATTATTGATAAAATCATCATTTTAAAAATTAAAATAATCAATAAGATACATCCCAAAAGGATTGTCAATAAAAAATAAATAATCTAGAATGTGTCTAGAATAATATTCTAAATGTCAGAGTATATAAAACAATTAAGATTAAAATAATAATAACACCTTAGGTATTCGTTAAAATAATTATTCATATAGCTACATGACGCTATAATTTACACTAAGTCCACGCGGCTTTATCATTCATGTAGTCTTGTGTGCTATAATAAGCTTTAGAAAATAATTTTCGTTTCAATAATTAGAACAGGTCGAATATATTAATATTACAAATCCAATTTAAGATCCTTTAGCCATTCAATGGCTTCGTCACTGAGGGAGATTGGCCCCTATTTCACAATCGCGACAATTGTCAAGTGAGAACGACAATGTTATATTCATGGCGATCGAAACATCTTCTTACTTTATGCTGGGCACGCAATGTACGTGAAATTGTCATTGTCACCCGACATTAGTCACGATTGTGAAATAAGGGCCAGGTCTTCTGGAGGGCCTCCGGCATAGTGCGTTATGGGGCAGTCATGGTTGATTTACTGGATGGTTTGCTCTTTGGCTCCGCAGGCGCAGGCAGGAGACTCCACCCTCAGCGGTGTTAGTACTGAGAGCAGCAACCGTGGCCAGTGCGAAGTCTGCTTAAGTTGTCTAGAAAGATTAGATCCTTTAATTGGAGAGCCCGGCTGCGGCCATAATTTTTTCTCCTCCGCGGACGAATCAATTTGAATTTAAATCAGTTTCTGATTATGATAAATTGTCAGTGTGTGTCCTTTTTTTCTAGTCTGGTCTCGTCTAGCCTTTCGGTAGCTACGCCACTGGTCAAGGTCCGATGGCTCCGTGAGCTTGGGGGCCGTGGGGCACGGCCCCCTCTAGCCCTTCGGTAGCTACGCCACTGATCATGGTGCGAGGGCCCCCAGAGCTCGGGAGCCCCGGGGCACGGCCCCGTCTAGCCCCTCGGTAGCTACGCCACTGATATTTTTTGTATTTTTTTAATATATATAATTTTGATATAATGAGTAGATATAAGAGTGTAGATGGCAGATCATAGTCGTCTTCACATACAGTGGTTTACTAAGATTGTGCGAGATATATGATCCAGGCCTTATGTCACGTCACATCATTCTATTTGTGTAAGCCAGGTAATAACAGCACAAACTCCTCGACCGTGGTTAATTACTAGTAATCATCATCAGAGATCTGGTATTGTGACATTGAGACTGCTCATTATGCCATCATTACAAAAGGTCCTATGTCAGTAGGGTATTACTGTCGGTTACGTCTTTTTGTATGCGCAAGAAGCGCCAACCGGTATTGTAGAAATGCCAAGCGTGAGTAGGGCTAATTTATGAATGTACCAAATATCGGTTATGTTTTTTTTAAATATTGTGTTAAAGGTAGATCAATGTTATATTATATCACAATAGTGATTGTGATTATTATACTATCTAGTATTAATATTATTATTAATTATTATTAGTATTTATATTAAGGCTCTATTGTACTGTTTCTGTTGTTGGTGTGCAATAAAGAATTGTTGTATTGTATTGTATTGTATTATTTAGGCTACATATATATACAAAAAATATTTTTTGTGTGCCCTGACAGAGTAAAAGTTCTTAAAATATGTAACACCAACGTCGTACTATGTAACTATACAAATAATATACTAACGGAACGGAAATTAATACAAAAAAAATAAGGTATGGTTTTTTATATAATTCATCTACCGATTCCAAATTCGTTTGGGACTCTGATGGCAAAGAGGGAATTCATTAAATGTAAGAAAATGGCTACTCTGCATACAATCTATAAAACCAAAATATTTAAATACGTTAACAGGCGGCTTACACATATTAATGTACTTATTCTTTTTTAAATCAATACAATACAATACAACAATTCTTTATTGCACACCAACAACAGAAACAGTACAATAGAGCCTTAACATAAAATACGGTAGACAATAGGCGGTCTCATCGCTAAATCCATTAAAGTAAATAAAAAAAATCCATTAGACAAACTTTCATTTTCAATTCATAGGTGGAACGTAGACAAAATCGTCTGATTTAAACAATATTTTCGACAATTTAGAACCAGTATTTCTTTCTAGATAAATTAGTCAAAAAAAGCATTTTGAATTTCGAGTAATTTTCACATAGGCAAGATTTACAATTGATAAATCGATTACAAAAACTGTCAGTTCTACATTCTCATCATGATTACATAGTTATTGAAAACATGAATGAGAACTCGCGTATAGTAAGTATTAGAAAGGATTGAGCAATAATAGCCTCTCGAACAAGGGCTTAAGAGCTTTGACGCGCGCCTTATCATTATCAGTTGGGTAGGTTCTACTGTTTTTTTTTAAACAGCGAAATTAGGATAAATTTTATTGATAAAAATACCTAGGGGAAAGGGAACAGTGGAGTCCCAGGGGAACAGAGAATGAATGAATGAATGAATTAATTAATTTATTGCGTATGGAGTTCAGTTACCTTTACAATAGTTGAGTTACAGTTGTAGATAAAATATATAAAAAATAGTCACTCTGAACCCTACATTTGCAGGCTTAAATTTTAAAATAAAATTCATTACAGAAACTTAAACTAAAAAAATAATATTTATAAACGTCGATACTTTCCGAAATCTATACAGTTAATTCGTTTCCATGTCTTTTAAACTATAAAAACACTTGTAAGAAAGCCATGATTTTACAGGTTGTTTATTTTTTATTCAGTCATTGTTTTAAAAATATTGTAAGGTACTTTTTTTTTCACAAATATCATGATAATAATCACAATATTTGCAATTTATTAGTGGATCACTCCACTAGCGTTATTATTATAAACATAGATCAGAAACAAATGAAAAAAAAAATTTGTTAGGTAACATGTAAGGTAGTTTATTAAAAATTGGAAGGTGCCGCCAAATTTCGTCAGCGGAGTAGAAACAATACATAACCCTCTTTTTTTCTTCAGCGTCATCGGGTAAAAAGTATCCTATAACCATCTGGAGATACCCAGCTACCCGTATACCAAAAATATTTGAAATCTGTTCGAAACGACACATAAAAACATACAAAAAATAAAATATTTCCATTCAGTGATCTCAAAATAGTCAGTTACAATCTTTTTTTAAAAATTATGTACAGACATTTCATCTTTACAACTTTAATAAATAAATAGTATATAGAAGATCCGCGGTTCCCCCTGAGTTCACCGTTTTTTTATTTATTTAACTTATAAAAATAACATTTTACAAAGTAATTATTCCCCATCCACTTCAACCTAAATGCAGTACTCATATTAAAGTGCGCCATTAAACGTTCGATTTTAAAATTAATTTACAAATCGGAGTACCTACTTATAGTTCGGTCGTTTGCCGAACAAAAAATATCAGTGTACTTAAGAGGATATACTAGCAAAAGGCCTTTTGGAAATCAGGTACTTTTAAAAACTATTGCTATCGCATCGCCTCAAATCCCCCGTATTACAGAACAAAAGGGACAACTGCAGCTCGGAACGATCTGACTTACAAAAAATTGACGAAAACAGGGTTTCATAGTAGCCTATTTCCTCTTCGAAAACTGGACTAATTTTAGTTTTTCTTTCACATATATTATAACGAGGGCTTCGGCTATGCTTTTGTTTTCTGTTTTTCTTTTATATTCGTTAAATTTGTTTACTGAACGTGTGCTTATGGCGCCGGATGGTGGGCCTTTAATTCTTAAAATAAACAAATTATTAAGAAAAATAGAACGAAAAGCAAGTATAGAATATGTATAAAAAAAATTTGCTCTACAACAATTATCCAGGGAGGAACCGGGGGATTACGTTTGTATGCAGGAACGGCCGCTAGTATTATCCTCTAAAATATTTATCTACTGAATTATAAAGAAAAGCACCATTATACTACATAATATGCAGATGTACACGCCGTACATCTGCATATTGTGTAGGACGAAACCAATTATATTCTCCGGTTGAACCCCGACAGATATCGTCAGTAGTACCTAATCACATACAACCTTATAATAACACGAATGAATTTCATTTACAACAGTCGTTAGTTGATGAACCTTACAAACGCTTGTATTTAACACAAAATCTAATTTAGATAAAATGTCGAAAGTAACAAAAGTGGTTCTAAACGAGAGTGCAAGGTCAAAATCGGTGTTATTTCTTGAAACTTGCTTCCATTTGGGTTTTTCCGTGCATTTTTGGACGGTTTTTTTGTTCGGTGTCCATATTTATATAAGTTTGACAGAAGAACAGCTTGAAGAGCCTTTGATTTTGATGGCAAAGACGTATGCGTTCGCTTATGGAACTATTTGGAACGCGGTGAGTACCCACTTGGTTTTAAACACTACCCACTTATATGAAAACAGAAAGAGACCTTCTTGTATTGTGCAAAACAGTTTAAATAAATAGATAGGCTTCGTACAGTAATTGTATAGTATACATAAAAAAAACGATAACAAATATAGGCTATTTATCCTTACTTGTCCTACAAAGTAAAGAACATTCTAAAAATATGCATTTATTGCTAATACCAGCTGTTTTCTCGCAAGGAAATAAATTTAATGTATGAAATTGGCAATGTGGCACGAAAAATATGAATTACTCTTACTTTATTTACGAGAAAATGGGAGTTTAAGACAACAAAGGTGTACTTTTAGGTTAAAATGTTGTTTACTATTTAGGACAAGTAAGGATGAATAACCTTTAGTAAAAAACCTTTAGCAAATTCGTTCGCGGAAGAGAAAAACAAGATTACACTCTTTTTTACTTGAGCGTAGTCGGATAAAAAGTATCCTATAACCATCTGTGGCCTGCAGCCCACAGCTACCCGTTTACAAAAAGTAGTTGAAATCCGTTTTGAAGTGATGATGCCGCAACGAGATAATCATATAAAAAATAGAACTATTAAGTAACTTTTAAAAATTGCGTGTTAATTTTTTTTTAATATCTTTAATGCAAAAATTCAAATTGAAAAATTCAATGTTATTTCTTTTCAACAGTGTTTACAAAGTTGTCGAATCCTCCTTTTAAGTTAAAAACTTGTATTAGGAAGAAATTCGCTCTTTCATAATAACAATATCAAAATAATATTAACTAAACTTAGTTACTTATCTTTAAATAGCAAAGGGGTGCTTAGTTACTCAAAACCGTATCATTTATATAAACAATTTCACAAGTAGGTAATTTACCATGCTAATTACATTCGTGGATATTTAAGAAGCTCAATTTTTAAATTAAAATATACATTTATTAAACAACTAGAAAGCGCCCGCAACTTCGTTCGCGGAGGAGAAAAAGTCATAACCGCTCGTTTTTTCCTCAGCGTAGACGGGTAAAAAGAATCCTATAACCATCTGGAGATACCCAACTACCCGTGTCCCAAAAATTTTTGAAATCTGTTAAGCCGATTTTGCGCGATGTAGCCACAACGACACATACAAACATACAAAAAATCCAAAAACATTTTTTTTCCGTTGTAGTGACCTCCAAATAAGTAAAAACTGATTTTTACAGTTTCTTGAAAATATCTTCAATGTACAGACATTTCATTTTTACAACTTTATAATATTATGGACAATGAGGAATGAAGAAACATTTAATTAATCATAACAATGAATTTATATTTGTTAGTAATGCAAAATTTTGGGTTACGACATGAGTAATTCAATGTAGATATACGTTTTACTATTAAGTTGTTATTTGACATTTACACTCTCTACAGGTTAAGTGGTAAATTTTATCAGTTCATACATCATCTATACTATTACTAAGTTGCAAAAATGAAATGTCAGTACATTGAAGATATTTTCAAAAAATTGATTTTTACGGACTACACCTATTTGGAGGTCACAAATACTACCTATATACTGATTTTTTGTGTTTGTATGTGTCTTTGTGGCTTCAGCACGCAAAATCGGCTAAAGAGATTTTTACAAATTTTGGTACACGGGTAGCTGGGTATCTCCAGATGGTTATAGGATACTTTTCTCCTCCGCGAACGAAGTTGCAGGCATCTTCTAATTTTATTATAAAGTAATGTGGATGCAATTTTAAATTGTTTTTAAGACGACGAATTGGAAATTTTGGTGTCAGAGATCTTAACATTTCTCAGCCATTTCAAAACATATGAAAGTGATATTTCATAACATGGTTCTTCATTTCATTTACTTTATTTTGTTGGTTGCAGAAAAACGATTCTTTAACTTTTATAACAGAGAAAACAATATCAAAGAAACCTCTTTTAAAACAGAGATTCTCATTTTTCAGGCTAACCAGACCAATTTAAGCCTCAAAATTTTCTTAGTACATTAGTCTAACTACGCACTTTCGTTTGTTAGTTGGATTTTTTAAAAGTATTTGTAGTTTTTAATTGAAACGAAAAAAGCCGTTTTGTCGTTTACGACCTTATGGTATAAGGGGGCGCTGGCGCGTATTTGTATGCCATCAGTCCCCCTCTCAGTCCGCTGCGGACCAATCAGAGAACGGGATGCGAACCATGTTTTTCAATTGATAGTTTAGTTATGCGTCGCCTTAAGCATTTGTCCTAATTTTTGGTATTTTTATTACGGAATAGGGATTACGTTTTTGTAATACACTTTCATCTCGTTTCGAATTTTTATGAATTTGGAGAATACTGTACGGAATATATTATTGTCTAACTGTGAGAACATCACTATCTTTTTATATGTCTGTGGTGCTGTATCTTCTGCTTTTACCTAAAAGTACTTTTAGATTGGACCTTTGGGCCCGTTCCAGAGCTATGAGTTTACTTGTGTCCTTCCTCAAAATGGTAAACAGTACCTAAAGCAAAATGGATTGCAGTAAAGTTTTATAAATATATATGAATAGGTTCTTGTCAGCGATATGTCTTAAATAATTAAATAACCAAATATTTTTTGTATTCTATTGGCGGTTGTTTCGATTTGTTGGTTCCAGGAAAGTAATTTATCAATTTGTACATCTAGTTATTTGGTTAAAGTGACTTTACTGAGGGCAATTATTTATTAATCGGCAGGTGTGAGCTTTTAAAGTGTGCTTATCTTTATCAGGTTGCGATTTACTTAAAATCGAGAAAGTTATATAATTGGTTTTTTTAATGTTTAATGAGAGTAAATTAATTTCAAGCCAATTAATAACTTCAGCCAGACCAAATTCGGCGTTCGAATACACCTCCTCCCAAATATCACCATGAAATAAAATCGCAGTATCATCTGCATACGAGATGACTAGACCATTTTGAAGCTGGATATTAGTTAATAATAAACAGACATTTCATTTCTACAACTGAACGCGTTATTATACTGCACGCGTAGAGCGCTGTACAATTTATACGTATAATCTGCCCACATGCTGTATGAATAGAAGGTAGTAGGCTCTAAAAAGACAAAGTTTTACTTCTCCTGAGCAGTTAGCAAATCTGCGGGCTATCATATTTACTCTAACGGACAGCGCTCTGCACTTGCGCTCAATATCAGCGTCATCTTTAAGGTTGGCGGGGACCAAATGCCCCAAATATTTGAACTGTTTAACTATACGCAGTAGTGGTTGACTATACATGGTGATCAATCCAAATGGGTCAGTAGGGATAACTCAGAAACTATGATAGATAGTGAAATCTGTTCTTAGGAACTATGGCGTCGATTTAAAATTTAATAATAATGGCATTCTTTTTTTTACTCTTTAGGTAATTCATTTTTGCATCCAGGATAATGGCTACATTTTGAACATTTACTTAAATAAAATTGTTATCTTTATTTGTTTTTTTTTTTCATATGTTTAAACAACATTCCATTAAAAATGTGTTTCTTGTGACTTGTGATTCGCACATCAACAATAACGACGAAAAACTTATAACATTGTTAACAGAGATTTTGACCAGATTCGATTCTCGGTTATGTATGAGTAAACAAAAATGAATTCCATTAGAATTAAATTTGAAATTGACGCCATGGTTCCTAAGAACAGATATCGCTATCTCTCATACTTTCTGACTTCTCTATTGTACCGGATGACCCCACAATCACATTTATAGTATTATATAGACTTAAAATAAGACCTGAAATACCTACATAATTTATAAGCTAATAAAGAGTATAATTTGTCCAATAAACTAATTTCATACCTTTCTATCTAACCCCGATAGAAAGATATGAAATCATTGCTTTGACTTAACAGTCAAAGGAATAATATTCATATGTTCAAGTTAAATATCAAGTTAAATAGAAATCCGTTTAGCCGATTTTGCGTGATGAAGCCTTGTGGCACGACACATACAAACATACATAAAATCCAAAAAAAATATTTTTCGTTTTAATGACCTCCAAATAGTCCACAACAATATTTTTTTTGAAAATATCTTCAATGTACAGACATTTCATTTTTACAACTTTATAATAGTATAGATAAATGAATGAAAGTAAAACCTAATTTTAAACTTATTAATGTGTAATATTTTTGTCAACACGTTTTGCTCAGTGGGTTGCAGAACGGCCTACGAAACTGGCGGTCCCGGGTTCGAATCCCGGCCAGGGCACGTGTTTGTGTGATGAGCACGAATGTTTGTTCCTGGGTCTTGGATGTTTTCTATGTATTTAAGTATTATATTTTTTCTATATATTATGTATATCGTCGCCTAAGTACCAAAGTACAAGCTTTGCTTAGTTTGGGAATGTAAGGATTTGTGTCCCTGTGTTATTTATTTTGAATGTTATCACTAAAGGACTATTATCATTTATCACCCAACTCCAGCGGACCTATGGTGGTTGCGTTTGACACGCGATAAATAAGTGACATAGCTGCCGTCACCTTCTGACACGTATGTGAGTGCGAGAGTGACAGGCGCGTTATTATATCATTTATCGCCTGATAAACGCGACCATCATAGGCCCGCAGGTTTACCATGTCTGTCTGTCTATTTTCAAATTAGCTCTGTTGGTCAGAGCACTTCATATTCTGTTTGGAATTTAGTAGGCCGCATTGATTTTTTTTTCTTTACAATCAAACTCTGTTATAATATGAGAAGAGCATGTCGGACCATGTTCAGTGTAGGGTTCCGCAGCCGTTCATACAAAAAAATGCACTACAGATGAAAAAAATACTATATGAAAAAATGCACTAGCAAAAGAGCGTATCTCCACGACACTTACGTTCTTTAGCTGAAAATCGTAGTTTTTTGGCAATAACTCAAAAATGGTATATTGGATTTTTATTGAAAGTATTTATTACATTTTATGTTTGTAATTTTTTTTCATAATTATCTTTTGGACATACCCTCTAAAAAATAGAGGGGGGGGGGGGAGCTTAATTTATGCAGCTTTCGGAGCGATTATTTCCGAAAATACTCTCTAAATCAAAGACACCTCAGTCTTTTTAAAAGAACTTACCGTCAAATATTTTTTTTTCAGTTTCGGTTACATGTATGAAGTTAGAAATATATTTGACTAGCTTCTTCCCACGACTTCGTCCGCCTTAAATTCGTTTATCGCGGATAAGGGTATTTTTCCGGGATAAAAATAGCCTGTCCTTCCCCGGGACCCAAACTATCTTCATACCAAATTTCATCCAAATCGGTTCAGCGGTTTAAGCGTGAAGAGGTAACAGACAGACAGACAGACAGACTGACAGACACACTTTCGCATTTATAATAATAGTATGGATTATTATTTTACTATCAAACTAAATAGCGGCTTATACATAACACCTATCCTCTAAATTTCATCAATATACATCAAGTAATCTAGTAGTTTTTGAGTAAAATGAATGTGACATACGGACGGACGGACGGACATGACGAAACTATAAGGGTTCCGTTTTTGACATTTTGGCTACGGAACCCTAATAAAATCAATGCGACCTACTAAATTTCAAATAGGATATGAAGTGCTCTGACTGTGGTGAAAAAAATATGAGAGAATATCAAGTGGCTTTTTAGCTTGATTGGAAATCTCTTATTAGATTCAATCACAACATGAACAAACTGATTACTTAACACATGATTGCAGTAGTATGACTTAAAATGATCAAAGAACATTTTACTTACTTAGTTGACCCTAACCAGGTCGCTTTGTAACAGCAAACAAAGAAAATGTTGAGTTCCACTAAAACTTATGTTTGTTTCAATCACAAGTTAATTCGAAATTGATTGAACTTATAATAAACTTGTATTTTGATATAGGTACAAATCAAAGCGCAAAGTAAAACGCGATTGCTCTCGCATCTGGTCACACCAGGACTCGAACCCGGTAACTCCTGATTACGCGTCAGGTGTGTTTCCCTTTCACTAGCGAGCACCGTGACGTACGCATCGAATTTATCCATCCGCCTTGACCCCTGTACCTATTTGTATTGAAAGGTATATAACCTTAGCGCCATCTATGAGAATATATAATACACCTATTCACATTCCGATAGTCCTTCCTTTACAGCAGTGTCAAATCGGACGAAGAGATGGCGCTGTTATAAGCATTGCTTCTCTTTATATGAACCACAAGTTTATTGGGATTCTGTGTTTTGATTGCTGTGTTTTAAATAACTTGTTTAGAGCAATCCACTTATTATATCTATCGCATGCAAACATCTTATTTGAAACGAACCATTTTAAACTTGACAGCAATATACAACTTTTGTGATATCTTTGATATTTATTTATTTATTTAAACTTTATTGCACAAAAAAAACTGTTACAAATGGCGGACTTAATGCCTTAAGGCATTCTCTACCAGTCAACCATAGGGCCAAACAGAAACTAGTAGTTAGTGCAGGATCATTAATGTTGAGAATACAAAAAAAAAGGAAAGGAAAGAGACACAAATCAACAAGTCAATATGGGGATATTGATGCAGTAATCACATTAAAATTGTTGCTGCAACCATTGCACTTGATATGCTCTGGTGGAAACAAGTGTATTGTTTGATTCAATCAGTTTTTAACACGCTTTTATTAGGTCGACCTGTATGTAACTAACTATGTAATGGAATCTAAGGTAACTAATTTAACCATCTTCCAAGGATCGTAGCGTCATGAAAATTGGTAGCTGTATGTAGTTCTGATGACAATAAAATAATATGGCACTGTCGAACTGATCTGATGATGGAGCAGAATGATATGAACTGGAACTTCATGATGGAACATGGATGGATGGATTTGTTAGAAAACTATTAAGCGTGTTTTTCTAGTGCTTTTTAAACTATTTTTTTTTTTTCAGTGTGGCTTGAAATTTTCGAACACAATCTAATTAGCAGTAGTGGCGCCCTCTGTTTTTTATTTTAAAATGTTAAGCGCATTAGCCATTTTCCAAGACATGCATGTTTTTTATTTACTACGTTCACGCTTCTCGTCTCCAAGATCATAATTGTCAATAATCATTGGCACGCAACGCCACACTATCATCAAGAATCATGTCTAGTGGCATTGAAATTGAGTGCGTCACTTATGTAACTGGTTGTGCTGGGTGAAAAAAACCGGCCAAGTGCGAGTCTGACTCGCGCACCGAGGGTTCCGTACAAAATCTACGTTACCAACGGCCGTGTCTATGAATATCCAGTGTTAGCAGAGCCCTACTCCTAAGCAAAATGTGTATTTTTTTCCCCTGATATTTATTCATTTAATGCATTTTAACTTTGGATTCCTTTGCAAATTAAAAGATATTGTAAGTGTTCACGGATTGTATCTCTAGCAACCTCTTTAAAAAGGTTTCTTTTATATGCCAGCGGATCACTAATTATTACAACTTGAAGAGCCTTCCGCGAGGACCTTTGACACATTTCAGTTTATAACAAGCTGCCTCTAAGGAAATAACACAATAGTGTAACGGTTTTTAATTTCAAAAAACGCGACAACGTCGTGTTATTTATTTAGTTACTCGATATCTTTACTTGTACAGAAAATCCTAGTGTTTATTTTAATTTTGATGGGATTTAAAAATATTAAATATCTCGACGATTTGTGAACCTCCTTTTTGTCAAATTATAGTCGTATTTATTGTATAAAAATGGTGAAATCGAGAACGGAAGTTATAATAGCTATCAGTGATAATGATAACATTGCGGAAAAAACCAAGTTTCTGTTATTTTTCATGACTTGCTTCCATTTTGTGTTTTTGCTTGAACTTTCGGTGGCAGCCGGGTATGGTGTTAGCAACATTTTGAATTTGACGGACAAACAGATGGCAGAACCGCTGATTATGATGATGAAAAAATATCTGCCATTATATGGTACTAATTGGAATGTGGTAAGTTTGTTCATCTACATTTTGTTTTTAACACCCGACGAAAAAAGAGGTATTATTGTAAGTTTGACATAGATATTTGTGTGTCTGTGTATATGTGTGTTGGGTAAGGGGAGTTGGGTAAGTGTGTACCTTGCCTTCGTTAAAAACCCCCTTCCGTTGTGTGAAAATAATCAGCTATTTTTTATATATGTCGGGGTTTTTTTTCATTGTTTCAAGGATAAGTATATTAGGGATGATTAATTAATTTTAATTATTAGTCCCCCGTAGTAATTAATGAAATAGATATTATTTTTAACAAAAAGTAAAAACTGAGCCAAAAAAAATTTTAAAAAGTAAAATCTTTAAGTGATTTAGGTCCTTCAAGTAACTTTCAATTAACCTTTTTTTAGCTCAATATATATATATATGTGTGTGTATATATTACTGGATGATTTTACACAAATCGAACTAGTCTTACGGTAAGTTTAATAAGACTTGTGTTATGGGTACTAGACGAAGACATATGTAATAGATATTTTTTTTTTTTCTTACTTATATACATAGAAAGCATCCAAGACTCAGGAACAAATATTTATGCTCGTCGCGTATCGCGCTGCTTGGACGCTCACTGTCGGCGCGGCGATCATTGTCTTACTTGTCCGATATAAGCGTGTGATACGCGTATCACCATGGATTTCGAGCGATCGGACCGGCGCAACGTCCAAACACGTGATCGTGACACGCGATCATGCCACGGAATGAAGATCTGATCGGGCAAATGGTACAAATCTGGACGCACCTTAAGCTGTTGGTCCAATACGCATTTCATCCAACATATATTTATCCAACACGTATTTGGTCCAATATTTGATTTACTATCGAGTACCGGTGCCAACCTTCCGTCTCCATCTTCACATTACAGTACCATTCTCACCTGAATCGTTTAAAATAGCGAGTTTGAAGTCATTCAGCTGTTTTAACTTTCTTAGCACCACCCGTAAATCACTTATCATTGAGGAGTACCGGTGGCCTTCTGTGGTCTTCATCAGTCAACTTCACCAATAGGGTTGTTGACTAATCTCAAATTTGTTAAAATAATATAAGATCCTGATATAACAAGCAACATAAGGAACTAAGTCAAAATTTTGAGTTCAATTCCTTACGTGTAGCTCGTTTTTTGAGAATTTAAAGTACGGTGAGAAAGAGCATTTTTAAAGTATGAAAGTATTAAAGATAAACATAAAAGATCATTTATTCAAATAATAACATAAGGTAACTTTTATGTATGTATGTATGTAATCACTTTCTTGCACATAAACTAATACAAAAAGAATAGGTATTTACAAAACACACATATGTACAAAGGCGAACTTATCCCTGTGAGGGATCTCTTCCAGTTAACCTTTAAGCAAATGAGAGAAAAAAAAGTATAACTTTTGTTATGAAACAGTTTTGATAAACGCAAATTCTAACATAGCCACAGAACAAAATTGTTAATCTCCCATACAAGGTATTACAGTGTGAGGTCACAATGTTTTAGGCTTTAGTATGAAGCGTTTTTTGGGACAGTCCAAAAAATGTGCTTTTAACCTTGTTATATCTTAGGGAGTTTTTAGGGTTCCGTAGCCAAAATGGCAAAAACGGAACCCTTATAGATTCGTCATGTCTGTCTTTCTGTCTGTCCGTCCGTATGTCACAGGCATTTTACTCAAAAAGTATAAGATATATATTGATGAAATTTGGAGCATAGGTGTCTTGTGTAAGCCGCTACTTAGTTTGATAGTTAAATAAAAAATATATATATTTCTAGGAGGGGGGGGGGGGGCACTCCATTCAAGTAACCGAAACCGAAAAAAATTTTTAGCAGTTATCTATGTGTGGCACATATTTCGACAGTTCTTCTAAAAACACTTTAAGGTTTCTAAGATTTTTTTTTGATTCAGTGAATATTTTATATATCATTGTGTGAATATATTCGCTCCGAAAGTAGCAAAAATTGTGTCCCCCCCCTCGATTTTCTAAACGGTACGTTCAAAAAATATGAAAATATTTACAATTATAAAGCTTGATAAATACTTTCAATGAAAATTGTTTTCAACATGATCGGACACACCGTTTTTAAGTTATTGGCAAAAAACCGCGCTTCTCAGCAAAAGGACGTAAGTGCCGCGGAGATACGCTCTTTTGTTAGTATTTTTTTCATATCATACTTTTATTCATCTGTAGTGCATTTGTTTGTATAAACGGCTACGGAACCCTACATGGGCGAGTCCGACTTTTTTTTTTAACAGATTAAAGTAGTTTTTTCACCAATATTTCTATTATAAAGACATTGTTCTATAACATACCACAAAAAAGTCAAATACCTTAATTATATTTTCTTAATGCAAATGCTTGATTTGTTTTTTAAAATACGGTACGACACATACAAACATACATAAATAAAATCGATTCAGTGACGTTCAAATACTCCGTTTCGCTTATTTAAAAAAATATATTTAAAGTACAGAATTTTATATTTACAACTTTGTAATAGTTTAGATATGGTAAGTCCTGTTGCCTGCATTTTCTTTATATCGCTTTCTAGATTATTAGTATTATTAAAAGTGAAGATAAGCTTATAGATTCTAAATTGTTCTGTCGTTATCATTGCGTATTAATAAAGTTTTGATCTGTCTATCTTATCATAAAGTCATTCATAAGACGTTATTGACATTGGGGACTATGCATATCTTTACTATCACAAAGTTGTAAAAATGAAATGTCTGTACATTGAAGATATATTCGAAAAAATAATTGTAATAGAGTATTTGGAGGTCACTGAAGTGTTTTTTTTTTAATTTCTGGTATGCGTTATTACGGCTTCATTACGCCAAACGGCTAACAGATTTCAACTATTTTTGGTACACTGGTAGCTGGGTATATCCAGATGGTTATAGGATACTTTTTACCCGACTACGCTGAAGAAAAAAAGATGTGTCATATGACTTTTTCTCCTTTGCGAAAATATTATAAATGCGAAAGTGTGTCTGTCTGTTATCTATTCACGCTTAAACCGCTGAACCGATTTGGATTGAATTTGGTATGGAGATAGTTTGAGTCCCGGGCAAGGACATAGGCTACTTTTTATCCCGAAAAAATACCCTTATCCGCGATAAATGAATTTAAAGCGGACGAAGTCGCGGGAAGACCTAGCTCTAATATATAAATGGAGCGTGTCGCGTGACGTCACACAACAGAAAACACAGATAAGTTTATGAAGAAACGAGCATTTTCTAATACTGGCTGTTAAAAAGAGCGTTAAAGTGTACAGTTGTCATACATTTTTTCCTTCATCGAACCCGGAATAATCACGGGACCGTTTAATTTTCTCAGACAAAAAAGTAGTAATTTTCTGTCGCAATATTTAAAACCGGCCGAGAGCATGTCGGACCGTGCTTAGTGTATGTAGGTTCTGCAGATGAATAAAATACGGTATGAAAACATGCACTAGCAAAAGAACGTATCTCCACGGCACTTAAGTTCTTTAGTTGAGCAGCGCCGCTTTTCGGCAGAACTTTAAAACAGTACATCCAAACCCGTATTGGATGTACTTTTTCATAGTTTTTGGAAAATACAGGGCACAATTCATTATATGCTACTTTCGGAGCGATTTTTACCGAAAATATTCACTTGATAAAAAAATGTATCATTAAAATAATTTAACATTAAATGTCGAAATATGTGCCACATATTTATATTTGCTGAAGATATTTTTTTTCAGTTTCAATTACATGTAGGTATCGGTATGGAGTGCCCCCCCTAAAATATTATTTTTTACTATTTAACTATCAAACTAACTAGCGGCCTACACGAGACACCTATATTCCAAATTTCATCATCAGACCTCGAAGTCGCGGTGGCAATAACATCAATTAACTAGGGATTTCCTTCCGATATAAAATTTATCGATAACTGAATGCTTATTCGGAATTGACATTTCATATATTATTAGCTGTAAAATTTACAGAATAATTGAAAATTAACTAAACTGTGATGATTACTTCCCGTCAATGTTACCTATATAGGAGTTTTTAGGATACTTCTTAGGAATTTTAAAATTCAAATAAAAATCAACCTTTACTACTAAATATTTTTTTCATCAATTTTAATGCAAAGTAAACTGAAACCTAGAAATGCATTTCATTATTTTCATTTAATCAATGATGAACTTTATATTAGTAACAAGTAACAAAGTATTTTAATCTTGTGTTTAGTACTTCAAATAGCATACAAATTGTTACGCATTGTTTCCAAATAGATGGGAGAACGAGATCTATTATTTATAATTTATAAGCAAGGATCGGAAAAACGGCCGTCATTTCGAAAATGTAACCCTGTCCCGTACAGCAGAGACTTCATTATGTTAATAAAAAAAATATAAGTGTAATCTAAAATGACGTGCGTTTTTCCGATCCTTGTTTATAAGTTACGGTCTAACGGTGTATGGAAATTCGGCCTTATCACATAACATATTATGACCGTATCAACATTTTATAAGACTACAATAAAGTCAAAATTGGAAACGAAAAATTGGCTTTCTCCGTCATATTTTAAACATAAGTATATTTATAGTCAGTGAGTTTCCTTGGACACATGACATGATATACGACAAATGAATACACAAGCTGATTACCTTGTACCTTGAAATCGTGAGTAACTTTCAACCGATGTCGTATCAGTAATCAGTGGCTGTAATACCATAGTCCCTTTAAAGCCAAATGACTTGTGTCAAAAGAAACTGTTAGAGACCACAGTTTACATATAATAAGAAACCCTTTTTATAGGGATTTAAACAACACTACCTCGCAAACAGAGCACTTTAGTTCGTTTTTATATGTTTGCAAACCAAAAAAATAATAGTGCGTAGCGTCACAACCGTGGCACCGGTCTCGTACACGGACGTAATTGTTGATCAAATGTTCTTCCATAATATCAATCGCATTATAAAAGATATTTCTTTTTAGTTGAAGTGGCAGGTTCAAACCGGATATATTTTCCTTCAAAACGACCATCTAAAAATAGGAAATCAATTTAAAATACTTTTAAATCTCCTTATTAAATAACTAAAACATTGAAACAATAAACTTTACGTAATTTTAATGGCAGGATACTTACTAGGCCTAATAATCTTAATGGTTCTAATGTTTCTTGAATGTCATCGTCTTCGTGAATATGGTTGTCATTCACGTAATCAATGAACTTCTTGATTAATGTAGAGACAATCACTTTTTGAGACAATTCATATAACGTAATATTAAACATTTTTAAAATTTAGAGGACACATGAATATTTTTAAACAATAAATTGACATGCACCATAATGTTTAACCAAAATCTTACACTCGACATTTTTTTTTATATGATTTGGTCTTGTATAAAAAGGTTGAATTATTTCATTTCATTCTATTTTCATAATAACAAATTAATATCTGTTCAGCATTTTTTGGTGTAAGACATCTACGTCTTGGAGAAAATATCCATTTTAAATAGCTGAATGATTTTTCAACCTCGACCGATGTAATGGGTGCAAAATTAATTTTTTTAAAATGCTTCATTGTTGCTAATCTGTTTCCGGGGGATATTTCAACACTTTCGCCTTTATTTAGATTATTTATTTTAACTATAGTGTTAAATCCAATGTTCTTCTTAATAATTTGATTAAATTTATTATAAACGATTCTACCTTTATTATGTAAAAATACTGTCGACAGCTTCCTTTTTAAATTATTCACTATGTTAATACTTGTATCTAGTGTCAAAATTGGGGATTGCAGTGCTGTAATAGATGTTTGAAGCATACATAAACGTTCAGCAATGAATTTTAGATCCTCGTGTATATCAGGTGCATTTAACGAAATTTTGGCTTTACGAATTGATGAACAACCAGGTTCATTGAATGTATCAATTACTTCTTTAATTTCATTATGGTGTTTAAAATAATAATGTGCAGCTTCCAACCATGTGCCCCATCTGATGATTGTTGGTTTTGGTGGTAGTGGGATATTAGGTAACAACCTTTTAAACGTGTTAATCCTTTTTGGTGACTTGAGGAACACCTTTTTCACACTAGATATCAAATCATTGACGCGAGGAAATAAATGTCGCACTTGTTCTGCAACCCTGTTAATACCGTGTGCTAGACATGTCACGTGGGTCATGTTACAGAAAACACGGCTTAAATTTTTCCCAGCTTTAACCATATAAGGCACGCCATCAGTTAACAACAGTAAAACTTTTTGAGAATGGTTTGCACCCAATACATTTTGGAGAGACTCTGTAACTAATTGCGTTATTGTATCACTGTTTGTCCAATGCAACGCCTTACTTGCAATTAAATGTGGCATGCTCGGTTCGCCTTCAAGTTTACCAACTAAAACATTTGCAATTTGTTCTCCTTTCGCATTAGTCGTTTCGTCAACGGTCACATATATATATTTGTTTTTAATTTCAGAGCGTATATTTTGCATGGATTCGTTATACACTTTCGGAAGATAATGCTGTCTTATATATGATTCCGAAGGTATGGACGAATTCTTGTATTTTCCGTTGATACAGCTCTGTATAAATAAACAAAAATTTGGATTATCTAATTGATGCCAGGCAATGTTACATGTTACCAAGAATTTTGTTAAGTCCATATAAAACGAACGATTTTTCACGTGGGTGCCTTTAATGTGTGTTTCACTATTCAAGTGCTTCTTGACATTATATTTCTTAGCTACGAGGCTTATCTCACATTTAGTACAAAATATCTTAGATCCACGTATGCATAAATCCGGAGAGCTTTTTAGCCAAGAACGTAATAAATTTTCACGACACTGTTTTCTAGGTGGCATTTTACGCGTAATATTAATTCCATCGATTCTCTGAGCGGACAAGATTGTCATATTATGTCAACGTCATGTTTTATACCTACATCCATAAAGTATGAAAACCGTTATCTTCGTTAATCGACCTTTACGGACTTCAATCTTCATACTGTATAAATAATACAGTTTAATAGATATTGCAAGTTATCATTAAGTATCTCATAATCATAACATAAGTACTGTCATAAGAAAGTACAACTTATCGATAAAATAATATCGTGTGTCTCTCCCTAGCAAAATTGTATTCGTGCCACGGCGACTTCGAGGTCTGTTCATCATTATTCATAATACATCTTGCAATTTTTGAGTAAAATGCCTGTGACATACGAACGAACGGACATGACGAAACTATAAGGGATCCATTTTTGCCAATTTGGCTACGGAATCCTAAAAACAGTAATACTCCGCCGCAATATTTAAGATAGATAAATCTTTTTATTTCATTATTTCAACATTTTAAGCTGAATTTGATTTTTCTGGGTTTGTTCAATACAGCAATTATGAAATATAAACGCATCTAATATTTCCGATTAATATGTAATCTTGTGTAATTACAACTATTTTGTTTTCATGTAATCAATTAAATTATTAATGAATATTATCGCCATATCTTGACTTATCTCAAAAAGGCAGTCTATGATTACTGATGTTAGGGTTCCGTACAAAAAGGTACAAAAGGAACCCTTATGGTGCGACTCTGTCTGTCTGTCTGTCCGACTGTTAAAGCGCCATATCTCAAAAACTACTTCTGTTATTATTTGAAATTTGGAACATTTATAAACATGATCAGCCCACAAGTATTGCACAGGAAATATTTAAAAATATATTTTTATTTTCTTAAAACACGTCGAATATGAGGGGGGTAAAAATTAAAAGTCTAGCTACTGGGTGAAATGGGGTATCATATGAAAGAACTTTAACTGCACATATTTGAACAATTTTTTAATTTTTTTTATTGTTATGAATTTTGTTTTATTAAGGAAGATGAGAAAAAAAACACCATTCCCCCCTTTATCTCCGAAGTTGACCATTTTACCATTTAATTCGCAAAAAACCAATTTGAGCTACCCGGTTGCGTTAAGTTTGCAACTGATTTGTATGCAATGCTATAGATATCAGGTGCAAACTTAACTCAACCGGTACCGGGTAATAAAGTTAGGGTAAGTAAAAATTTGTACGGAACCCTCGGTGCGCGAGTCCGACTCGCACTTGGCCGGTTTTTTTTGCTAATGTCTCCGATATCTTTGATTGCGACGCGATTCTTTTTTCTTTGTTCAACTTCTTAAAGTTACCAAATTCAGACTACAAAAGAGCTAATAACATATAGCACTAGTTTTAAGTCGGTTGCCTAAACATGGTGAAATTCAGTGCAAATGTTTTAATATTTATCAGTGGTAAACCACAGAAAACAAAGATTATGTTATTTTTGAGAAGCTGTTTTCATTTATTGTCTTTGTTGCATTTTTTGATGGTCGCCGTGTTTGGCGCATACATATTTTTGAATTTAACCGATGAGCAGTTGGCTGACCCTTGGATTTCACTGATGAAGAAATATTTGCTACTTTATAGTACTAATTGGACCGCGGTACGTTTTTTTTATATATTTTTTTCTTGTAGCTTGGGCTCACCTTTTACTGCATATTTTGCTTATAGGTACCTACTTCAGCCATTTTTCTGGGATGATAACCAGCAATAGATAATATTTAAACCTCATTCATGTATTGCAATAAACAGTAGACAAAAATATTTTTTCGAATAACTATAATAATAATTAAGCCATCAAACATTTTATCTCTTTTTGGCAAAACAGAATTTAATATGAAGTTCATATGGCCGTAGTGTAATATTTATTTATGTAATCTTTATTGCACGGAAGGAAAATCGTACAAAAGGCGGACTTCATGCCGGCATTATCTACCATGGTGCAACTAATTAACAGACATAATTTATAAGTACTTCGATACTTACATATTATTATAATATATACTTACATATACATAAATAAATTCAGATGAAACAAGCTAATCAGAAAAGCTAAGAGTTTATAGTTCTGTTAACAAAGAGTTCGTGAAAAGATTTAATGAAAGCGCACTTGTATAGGGCTTTCTTAATCTTGAGAGGAAGTCGGTTCCAAAGGAGGGCCACTTGAATAGGCAAGGTGACTGGGTATGAAAATAAAAATTGTAATAAGTCAGTCAGCTAGATAGTAAAAAAATATTGGACACGTATTTTTTGCTTTTTAAAATAATAAAAAAATACTCAGATAAATCGCATTAAATTAAAATTTGTACTTAGGAGTGACGTCAAGCGACATTTTGACTAATGTATCGCCTTTATTTTTCGATAATGTAAAAAATGTGATGGCGGTGTGGTTCGCAACCTATCACGTCTCGGTCTCAGCGAGAGCGAAGAGTGGGCTATGGAGAGCCGCTTTGCTCGCTTTGCTACGTTAAATGTAAGGGGAGGAATGAATGATAAAATAGATGAAGTATGTCAGATGAAGGATGCGAGAAATAGAGTGATTAATGAATGTTGATGAAGCGGCAGTTGTATGCCAGGACCGTAGCAAGTGAAAGGGGGTAGTCTTTGCCTACCCTGTAATGAGAAAAAGGCGTGATTTTATGTATGTATGTATGTAGAAAAAGAAAAAACACGTGTCCAATATTTTTTTAATAATTTACATTAAGGACTATAATTATGTAAATTTTGTTATCATCCCTATGGTATAGGAGTTGGAGACGAGGGATGGCAAGAGATAGATTGCCGGAAGAGCGAAATTGACGGTCAAGAGTTACACCGTAGTAGTGAAAGAAGTTTTTGAGGTACTTGGGTGATTTAAGATCATTGAGAATAGTGAAAAGGAAGCAGAGCATTATATATCGCGTATATTATCTCATTTGTCCACCCGTGACCACGGAAAGCTGAAAAGCTTCCGAAACGTCGGGAACTCAAATGAGATAATATACGCGATATAATCCGTTAAATTGTTTTATTTCAATGAGTAATAATCGCGGAAACAGAGAAAATAATAGTAGATTGTTTGACAAGGGCCTAAAATAAGCCATTATGACACGAAATATGTCTGAGTGTCATATTGGCCTTTAGCCACGTGTTAAACACTCTGCTTTTCACGTCGACTGCGAGAAAATAAAAAAGACTTAACATTAAACTTATCTATTCCATGAAAAACTAAAACTACAGTTTGAGCAATTCTATCTGAAAGTTTGGCCAATCTGATCAGCTTGGTTTCTTTGCTTTTAATTATTCGTAAGGAGCATGTAGGTGGCCGCAAGTTTCTTTTTCAGTGTCATAGAAATTTGTATGGGATTATATGGCTTTCTCTTAAACCTTAGGAGCTAAATGTACTATTTTAGTCTCGCTTCGCGAAACTAATACAACGTCCTTTTTGAGCAGGTGAAGTGAAAAATACGTTTATTTATATGCAAAAGCAGCCGCAGAGTATGACGTCAATGAAGGATAAATTTAAGCATAATAACACATAAGCTAAGAGGTTTTTAGGGTTCTGTGATCAAACTTAGGAATCTATAGTTTCGCCATCTACGTCTGCGTGGACACTGTAGACTTTATCTCGGAAATCATTACATAGGAAAGTACGAAAAAGTGTCCAGCCGGAAAGCAGTAAATAATAGTTCATCTGTTCAGAATGGCACTAGAGTAGGTAGAAAGTGCATATGAAATATAGTAATGGATTTAAGAAAATCTATTACTCCCAACTGTATCGATTGCAGGGTCATTGAGGACGTATATCATGTCTTGATGGAATGCGTACGGAGGGGGTCTCATCGTGCAACCTTCAGCACTGGAGACTGTAATGCTGGGTTGGCCAACCCAGAATCAGGGCGAGCCAAATTGTTTTATAAGTTTTATAAAATGTGCGTTCAGTAAATTGTAATTACTTTAGCGAACGTATGGAGCGGCATGATCGTTCAACGACCAAGCTCCTTAAAATTAAGATTAAAAAAAATGGGTTTAAGGAACAGGGTAGTTTCCTGGGTATTTTTTTTATTCTAATTAGTCAGACTATCAAAAAATATTGAAGACGTATTTTTTTTCTTTTGTCAATCAAACAAAATAGACAAAGATAAGCACGTCGCAGTTTGGGAGTGGGGGCGCTACGATCACATCAAAAACGAATTACATTTTTATCGAATTGCTACCCATTCCTTCGTTCTTGTTCAGATACATTTTAATATTGTTTTTTTTTTTGCATCGTTGTATTTTTTTTGGCATTGTTTATTTATTTAACGCGAAACTGACGAAACGTGACTTTCAATGTCTGTGTGCCTACCATGAGCTGAGTTTACGATCGGCGCTAGCGAGTATCTCGTATCGAGAGCCAGTGCACCTCTTTCGCACGCGCTAATAGTGCGAAAGAGATAGACCGTCATCGAGCGCTCGATACTCGCTCGTGCCGAACTCAAGGTAGGCGCACAGCTGTCAAAGCTTCTGTGGCGCTGGCGTCACTATTTTAACTCTTTTCAACGGACACTTTGGATATACAGAGATGGTCCTCCTTATTACCTTTCTATTTTCCATGTCGGAAACGATCGTCTATACCTAGGGCTGCCATCTTGATTATTGCCGAACCCTGACAAAAACTTCAAAACCTCCGAATATTTGGAGTAGATTAAATTTTTCCACAGATATGTTAGATTTAATTCGGTTTTTAAGGTTTCCTTGAAATAAGGAGTACTTGAGGAGAGAAAGTCTCCGGATTTTACCCGGACACTCCTAAAAAAACTTCCCCGAACGCCCCCCGGCCCCGGACGGCTTCAAACTAGGAAAAATCCGGGGAAACCCGGACGGATGGCAACCCTATCTATACCTATAAGGCTGCCCTCATACGATAAAATGCACTACACATGAAAAAAAGCACAATTTATGCAACTTTCGGAGCGATTATTTCCAAAAATATAATTGTCGAAATATGTGCCACACATTGATATTTGCAAACATATATATTTTTAATATTTAACTATCAAACTAAGTAGCAGTTTATACATGACACCTATACTCTAAATTTCATTAAGATAAATCTAGTTGTTTTTGACTAAAATGTCTGTGACATACGGACGGACAGACGGACATGACGACACTACAAGGGTTTTTGCCATTTTGGCAACGGCACCCTAAAAATAAAGGACATAGTGGTACGAAACCCTCCGCGTGCGAGTCCAACTCGTGCACGACCGGTTTTTGAAGGTTAGTTCTCCTAAAAACTAGTTTTGTGTAAGTTCTTGAGACTTGCATTATGTATTTAAAATATTCAATCAGTTGCTTTATGATATTCGCCGAGAATATGTACGATACCTATTTCGCTAGATTAATAAAAAAGTTCAAAAGTAAATAATTTTAAGATTAATAATTCGAAACGTGAACTGTGATTGGTTTTAGAATCAATAGGATTTATTATCAAAATGGAAACTAAAACGGATTTAAACAAAGATGTGTTTAGAGAAAATCCGTCAAAACTTTTGCGTTTTTTGAAAACGTGCTTCCACTTGGGATTGGTTGTACATTTTAATGTTTTATTTGTTATTGGTGTTTACATATATCTGCACATTACGGACAAACAGAAAGAGGAACCTTTAATTTTGATGGCGTATACATATTTTGTGGCTTACCTCACAATATGGAATCTGGTAAGTTTAAACGTGTAAATACTGTAAATATATTTCTAAATTTCCATTCATAAGTAGAATATAAGGTATTTGAAATGAAAGTAGCAAACATTTTTGTTTCTCATTTCAATAAAACAAGGGAGTCAACCCGTGACCATGGAAAGTTAAAAAGCTTCCGAAACGTCGGGAACTCAAATGAGATAATATATGCGATATAATCCGATAAATTGTTTTATTTAAATGAGTAATAATCGCGGAAACAGAATTTTTTTTTTCTACCAAAATGAACATTTAAAAAAGTAATACAAGAAAGAGTCACTAGTGATTGTACTTTAAAATATTTTTAATTTTACAATAACTGAAAAGAGGAAGCAATTTGACAGTGACATCACAGGTCTGTATTTTCCTACAAAGTTCATTCTGGCCAAGGACCATTAAAACAAGAGGACGGCCCATAGCCATACTTTGAACCGTTTTAATTTCAGTATGAAAAAGAGGTGGCGTTACTTGTAACAAAATTCAATGAAACTCAATTGTCGACCATTTTTTCTTTTTTTTACAATGCCATCTAGACCGATGTTGTTGCAATGATACATAAATATATATAATTATTGCAATAGAAAATTACCTATTTGAATATCCATATCATGTCCTTCTTGAAACAGTTTACGTTAAAATTAGTTTAGCGGGACACACGCTAACAGCGGGGGATGCTTCAAATTCGTACACAAAATTATCTGTCAAATATAATGGACAGTCTAATATCCAGTGGAATAGAGATCAGTGAAGGTCGCCAATCTTGGATTGGACGGGTGACATGAATATGTGTTGATCAACTCATGGTTAAACGTCGTATTGATAAAATAATTTTAGGGATAAATGTCGAAGGAAGAGCGATCGGTAGGCCAAAAAAGCGATGGATGGATTGTGTGAAAGAGGACACGAGAGAAAAAGGAGTAAGCGCTGGAATGACGAATAATAGAGATGAATGGAAGAAGAAAACATTGTACCGACCCTACATAAGTGGGATAAGGGCACGTAGATGATGAAAATAAAACCTTACCTTGGCTTAATACTGACAGACAGTAGCCATTAAAATTAAAAATGAACTGAACTGAGATCAGTGTACAATAGAAATCAGTATTATCAATCACGGCATAAAAACATGGCAAAAAAAAAGAAGGTAGATTCTGTGCGGAAAGAGAAGAGTCGTAGGATTTGAGGGCGTACCAGTGCTATTTTATGTTTTTTGCTATGCTGACAACACTGTCACGTGATTATAGTGTGTAAGTTATTTTCCCTTCGGCCGCGTACGAAACCAAAATTCGAAACCAGATCTTAAATAAGAATTATTTTTCTTCTTTCGAAATTGGTTTCGGTAAAAGAATAATATTTCTTATTTCGAAATCCATTTCGATAAAAGAATATGATTTCGTCTTACGAAACTATAAAATCAAAAAATATCCCTTAGGCTACCTGGTCCGATCGGCTTGTCCGATCGATCGGACGACGAAATTTTGTTTTTACTGTTGATTCGATTGATCGGATAATGAGGATTTCTCAAAGTCTTATGGTCCTACTAATCGAACTAATGGGATTTTCAATGTTTGTGCCGACCGATCGATCGAACCATGAGACCTTTAAAATTCGTCGTTCTCCGACCACACAACTTATTTTATTCCCGATGGTTCAAACTACATATTAAGGAAATAAGGAGAAAAATCGTACACGAAAATTATTTTTATTTTCCTTTACATTTTTTTGACAAAACGCATTTTGGTCTCATTGAAGGATACTAGATGTACAGTAGTTCATAAAAAAACAACCTGTTTAAATAAGTCCACTATATCTTCAACGTGTTCTTGGTTAAAATCTTGAACTAAGGGGCCTTCCCTCAACAGATTCCAGCACTGCAGTGTTAAATGGTTATCGCACACAAGGCTGCTGGGAGATATATATAGTTTCTTGCTGAGTAATACATTCGCTCTTTGGAAATCGGGCGGGTGAGAGAGCGGTTCATTGAAACAACCTAGAAAAATGCAACTGCTTCCATCGTCAGACACCCGATACGTCTCTTTATGTTCAGAATTTTCGGTTATTACAAAGCTCCCAAAATTATTCATTTTTTAATTGTATTATTCTCATAAATAACCTTACTTCTTTGGTTATAGGACGGATCAACGTCGAAGTTTTGACAACGTTAATATTGACATTGAATTTAATAAAAAAATTAAAACACAGAAGATGTAAGTTCATCTCTGATATTTAATTCTTAATAATAAAAAACAACATCAATTTTGTACAATTCAACAAACAAATAATAACTTCGTACTTTTATAAAAATACAAAACAACAAAAAAAAAACAAATTAGCTCTAAATAGTATTTCATGGAGTAGGTCGAGATATTTTAGTTATATATTTAGTTTGTAGTAATTGTTACAAAAATCACTTAATAATGCAACGAAAAAGGTGCAATAATTTCGAGGCAATGGCCAACAGAGATTTTTTTTTCTTTAAGCTGTTGGATTGTTAATTTTATTTCTTCGTCTATCTCCATGTAATTTTTATTCTTTTTGGATTTTTGGTTGCTTACGGCGGTTTCATTTTTTAAAACATCCAGGGCTTGAGCTAATGTTGGATTTGTACGCCCGATGAATCTGTTTATCTTGGAATGCCACCCCTCTAAGTGGTTCGTTGTTCTTATTTCTTCGTCACTGCAGCAGCAAACTTTGTGAAAATTGTTTTGCTCAAACCATTGCCTTTTAAAATATTCGTTAAATTTTTGTACTTCTATGCCATTTGGGCTTTTATTCATTACATAGCTATATCCTTTATTTATAAACTGTTGTGGTAATCGGGCTAAGCCTGCACAGCGAGCTACGTGTCTCTTTTTGACACTTGATTTTATGTTCAGTTTTTTTGCCTTTCGGAATAATGCCCTATTGAAATGGAAATAGCACAACTTTATTTCGATCAATGGAAAGACATCTCTGATTCCTAGCATTGCTGCTTTCTCAAAATCCAAAGTAATCTTCTGGGGTTCAAATGATGGAATTTGTGATTTTATTAATCGGAATAATAGTTGGTAAGTTACCTTTTTCTTGTTTTCCAGAAAGGCAAAAATTAGAGGGGTTAATGACAGAGTCTTTTCATCATAGCCGTGTATGGAATATAACTGCTTGAAACACCGTGGGCAAGACTTAAAGGTTCCGTCGCAGTAAATGTGTTTATAATTTGTGATTTTGCGTCTTGCATTTGCTGCGCAAAATACTAAAATGCGATTGCCATCATCAATGAAATCAGCTAAGATCAAGTTTTCATATTTTCCGGGAACGATTACTTCGCTCGGTAGGGTAAATCTCTGTTTCGTGGCACCTAATACTTTGTTGCGTTCGTTGTGTAGTCCACTTTTAATATTACTATAACTTGGCAATTCATTAATCATATCAAATCCATTATTTTCCATATCAGCCATCATATCATCATATTGTTTTTTTATTGAGACAAAATTAGTACTCACTTTTGCTTCAAATTATCCAAGTTTTTAAGATATCCTGTTTTAACAATATCCCCTTTACAGTGATTCTCGTGCGGGTTCTGTTTCATAATTTCATTCTTACAATTAATAGTAAAGTTACCTTTGCATCCCAAATGTTCATTTTCGCAATAATAAAATGTGTTGCCGTTTTTGTAAATTTTCTTTCTATGGTACTTACGCCCCTGATACAGAGCTACCACCCCTCCTCTTTTAGTACTTATAAACTCGATTTGTGTTGTATTCATTGTAAATACTGCAATTCGTACTGTATCCAGTAAATGAATGCAATGTAAATTGCTTAGTTGCACTTCCGTACGTACTATCCAATTACTATCAGCACTTGACGTATAACATTAAAGATAGTGACAATATATGTCATTGAAATAAAACAATTTAACGGATTATATCGCGTATATTATCTCATTTTAGTTCCCGACGTTTCGGAAGCTTTCCAGCTTTCCATGGTCACGGGAGGACTGAGAAAAGATGTATTTTCCTCTGTCAAAGTTACAATTTGTGCAAACTACCCATTTTTTGAAAAAACACAAATAAAGGTGTACATACATGCCAGATGGGCCTAAGCTGTAAAGACAGTTACACATGTGCCAGAAGGGCTTAATTATTTTATTCTAATAATTTACCAAGCAGCATTTCACAAATGAGGCGTACTGAGGAGAAAAGAAACGCTGCAAAGAAAAACTCCCAGGCTACCTCATTACTAATTATAATATTTAAAAACAGAGACTATTAAACTACTTTTAAACAGATAAGATATTTTATGATGAAAATGAGTAATAATCGCGGAAACAGAAGAAAATATAATATATGTCATTTTATTTTAAAGATAACTTCCTGATGTGTTAGTGGTCAGTAAATTACTTCATACACATCTAAAGAGATTTTATAGTTTCGTAAGACGAAACCATATTCTTTTATCGAAATGGATTTCGAAATAAGAAATATTATTCTTTTACCGAAACCAATTTCGAAAGAAGAAAAATAATTCTTATTTAAGATCTGGTTTCGAATTTTGGTTTCGTACGCGGCCGAAGGGGTTATTTTAAGGTCATTCTGTTTATTTATGCAAGTAAATATATTTCGAATGAATATAATTACCGATTTTGCGTCGTAGACTGATTACTAAAACCCGTTCAACACCTTCGATCCTATCCGATCCGATCCTAATTATCGGATAAAATCGGATAATGTATTGTGCAACAGATCCCAATTTTTGGGGTCTGTAGCACAATACACTATCCGATTTTATACGATAATTAGGATCGGATCGGAAGGTGTAGAACGGGTTTTAGGGGTACTATTAAACAGGTAATGATTTAATAAAGTAAATACAACATAAATACCTGTCATAGTGGACACATACTCTTGGACTTTTTGTAAGTCGCTTTTAGCCGCGTTTTCCCGCTGATTAAACCAAATGATATTCAATATAATTTCCCGTCTTGAACTATACACTGTTTTATCACGTTTCAACATTATTTTCTGCATAAACCTTGCGGTTTTTGTATATAAAAATACACATTGACATATAAACGACAGACAGGTGTCTAAGGTTCGATTGCTGTGTAAAATTCATAACGTTAGTTTCCGTTTCTGCCACAACTCATTCAATATACTCTTTGCACGAATCTTCTCTTTCCAAAGAGTTGGTATATTAAATAATAGGAAATGCTAGTAATCCGCGTCTAAAAGCAAAAAAAATATATAAATCCAGACTGAAGTCGTAGATAATGACAATGAATAATACTCAGTGTCAACCTGTCAACAATAAAAAAGTCCCAACATGCGTTCTGATCAGGATTTGTGCTCATTTCGTGTTTTTTGTGCATTGTGGTGTAGTGTTTTTGACTTGTGTGTGTATTTATGTTCAAATTGCGAGCAAGTCACATGAAAATCCGCTTATTTTAATGGCCATAAGATATTTCGTGGGTTGGATCACCTTCTGGGTTCTGGTAAGGTGTGTTTTCAGTTCAGGCTCAAACATAAAATCATGCAAGCGTGTCACCAGCATAGGACTAAGAATGTTTTGATCACAAACGTTTTGTCACTGGCAGCGAAAGTGTTAAATAACATGTATACGTGGAAAGTTTTAAGTATCAACAAACACGAAAATATTGTGATCCTAAAATTTGATTGAAGGTGAAGCTACAGTCAAGTCCGATAATATGTATACGATTATGAACCTTGCTCCCCACTCGTAAGTTCTGAAGTGTATACATATTTTCAAACGTGATACGTAGCAAGGTCAAAGACACAGACGGGTAAACATCATGTACCTACTATACGTTGTATATCTTATTTGAAAATGTATTGTTTTAATATATTAACAACACAAACAGAACTTAAGAATTTTTGTTAATATCATAATAACACCCAAAAATTGTATATTGTTTTAAAAGGGACTAAAATAACCCATCTTGACACGAACTGCGCCCGTTCATCATTACCAGCGACTTGTGGTTTTTGTGATACTTAGGACCTTTGTAATTTAACCGCGATATAGTGTATTGGTTAGATGTGACAATAAATTGTGCTCACATCACATGCGCATACAGTTGTGTGCAAAATAATAGCAGTGAAGTCGGATTCGCAGTGTGACTTAACCCAAGCAGCACATTAGTGAATTTTGCAGCTTATCTTATAGCTTTATGTTCTAAATGAGTGGTATAACAGTTTTTGATAAAACTTATAGCTTTAAACACAACTCAAAATTGTAAATGAGTTCATCCTGTCACTTCTAGTTGCTTAGGAACGTTTTTTGTTTCTACTTTATTACTTATGGTTGGGTAAAGTCGATTTTGCTACTTAAAGTTCCATGCAGGATTTAATCGTCACTAAATAAGAAGCAATAGTGCTATATAAGGCCCTAAAGTCACTTATAAGCAACTTTTACAAATAAGTCGGAATATACCCTTATTTGAAACTTTTAATTCCAAATGACTAGTATAATGGAGCAGTATATCACCAATAGTGGCTAAAGAGATAATTTTACGGCCCTTTTGGAACCTAAAAATATTGCAACTTACCTTACCTTATTGCCACTCCTACGCATAATTAAGTCTCAATAGGAGGTTCTTGAAACCAAAAGCAGTTATTTTTCACTTATTTTGAACCACTAACAGTACCTAAATTAGGACATTTAATATTTTATGTTCCTATTGCCTCTGTCAAAATGTTATTCGTCGTGCGTCACTCTATTGATACAAATTTGTTTTGTACATTTGTTTCTGTTGATATAAAGTTCCAGACATTAAACTCATCACAAATTAATACAAAACAGCAAATAATTAGTATTATAGTTGGTATTAGTATGTTCCGACATGTTTGCAAAATGGAGACCTTGACAATGAATTATTTTAAACAAAATTTTATCACACTTACTTAATTACAGGCTTTTGATAGTTGTGACGATGTTATTTTAACATTGTGCGTAACCTACAATCATTAGGTCAGGTTTTTAACATATTTATTTCTTACTAGTATCAAAACCTGGGGGGGGGGGTGTGTCCAAAAATTGCGTTACGTAATACTTGAACGCTCCCGTAAAGACGTACTTTAAACCATAAGGCTTAAATCAAGTAATATCATAGCCAGGGGCCATTTTATTTTATCCGTCAGTCCTTCACACGACATTCGTAATTTGTTGTCTGACCTTTGTCGAATGAATATGCATCTCGTTGTTTGTAGTTTGTTATTGTAGAATTTAAAAAAACATTTGGTCAGTAAAGTTCGGATATAAAAAAAAAATAATAAAGATTATATTTTCTTTTGTTTCCGCGATTATTACTCATTGAAGTAAAAGAATTTAACGGATTATCTCATTTTAGTTCCCGACGTTTCGGAAGCTTTCCAGCTTTCCAGGGTCACGGGTGGACTGAGAAAAGATGTATTTTCCTCTGTCACAATTACAAAATGAGATAATATACGCGATATAATCCGTTAAATTGTTTTATTTCAATAAAAAAGATGATTTACCCCTGGCACGTTACTTTGACGTTGACAGTTGTTTGTTTACATTTTTGATCTCGAATTCGACTTCAGTCCCATGGTAAGCTCAATAAGGCTTGTGTTATGGGTACTAGGCGACGATATATTTAATAGATATATTACTCTTATATATAAAAAATATCCAAGACTCGGGAACAAATATTTATGCTCATCACACAAATATTTGTCCTTCCCGGGATTTGAACCAAGGACCTCAGCTTCACAGGCAACGTTACTCCCACTGAGCTAAACCGTTCATCATAATTATCTAAGTTAACTGTAAGTCCAGTTCTGTATTTTTTTAAACTCAATCCCAGGATTAAATACAAGTTTGTGTATAGAATTCACACCCTCCGGACACTCGGATTGAAAGAAATGGCTTATGTACATTTTAAATAAGTGAATTATCTTTATTAAAAAAGTTAGCACCTATAAAATTAAGAGAGCCATTTCTCGTATATAAACATTAACCAAAAAATTATATTACCATTCGCGCTGCGTAATGGCTATATTTGGCTCTTACATAAAATGGGCTCTGTTTTTTTTCTAAGCACATACCTACTTATATTATCTTTTGGGGTAATTCTACCCACAGGGATAGATTGTTCAAAGCCCAAAAACGTTGTATTAGGGCAATTTGCAAGCTTGAACAAACGGAGAGTTGCCGACCACATTTTGAATCTCTGGAGATATTTACGATTCCCTGCTTGTACACCTACGAATGCTGCTGTTTTGTGAAAAGTAATCCGACTCTATTTATATTAAGAGAAACAAATCCAAGCAGTAACTCGCGACCTAGGAAACCAGCTGTACTTGTAGAAAAATATAATACCGCATTAATGGGGCACAACTTAAACGTAATGGCTCCAAAATTATACAACAAATTACCTACAGCGTTAAAAAATGCTGACATTAATAAATTCAAACGATTACTATCAAATATATTTGTACAGAAATGCTATTATAATATTAATGAATATATCAATGAAGCCGACTTTGAAATTGCTTAATGAATATGACCTATGTAATAAATGTATTGACATTGACGCACTTATTAACTTAATATTCAATTCATGTAACTTAGGATTAATACACGGAATAATAAAAACTACTGTTTTTTCTGTTCTGTGGATTAATATAATTATTATTGTTATTCGTATGCCACCAGGCGCATCACGGAAGAGCTAACAACTCTTACCATTGTCACCTCATATTGATTACCTGTGATGACGAAATAAAGACCATTCTATTCTATTCTATACTGCGGATTATATGCTGAGTATCAACATCCTAATAGGCATGATGGCGTGGTACGAAAATCTAAATTCTAAGTTCGTCAGTTACATAATAAAAAAATATGGGACACGTATGTTTGTTTAAATAAAACAATTTAACGGCTTATATCGCGTATATTATCTCATTTGAGTTCGAGCTGAAAAGCTTCCGAAACGTCGGGAACTTAAAGTTAAATTAAAATGAGTGGAGCGAACGCGGAAACAAAAGAAAATATCACGTATTTTTTGCTTTTTCAAATTAACAAAATATTTACCCTGTAATATTTAGTGCTTGTATGGGCATTGGATATTTTTTTTTCAAACAAACATTCCTTGGCCTGGTTAGGTTCGTTAGGTACCTTGCGACCTTCAGAACAGAAACAGAAGCCCCGCGTTCGTCGACGCGCTCACATCCCCCAGAGTAAAAATAAACAAACAAACATCAACCAAACGGAAACGAACGGCTGCCAGGAAAGTAGGTTAAGGTGCGTCCACACTTGTATCATTTGCTCGTATCCGATCACCGTGCCGTGGCATGACTGCGTATCGCGATGCTTGGACGCTCAGTGTCGGCGCGCCGATCATGCCGCACACTTCCGATATAAGTATGTGATACGCGTAGCAAATGGATTTCGAGCGATCGGATCGGCGCAACGTCCAAACGCGTGATCGTGATACGCGATCATGCCACGCGACGATGATCTGATACGGGCAAATGATACAAATGTGGACTGCGAAACCCAACAAATAACGAACGGTAGCTTTATATTATAGTAAACAGCTTTATACCATCTAAAAAATATAATACGAGTAATAAAGAAAATACTTACGAATTGAAAGTCTATGATATCTATACTATTATGAAGTTGTAAAAATTAAATGTCTGTACATTGAAGATATTGAAAGAAAATAGATTATTACGGACTATTTGGAGGTCACAGAAACGAAAAATATATTTTTTTGATTTTTTGTATGTTTGTATGTGTCGTTGTGGCTTCATCACGCTAAATCGGCTAAACAGATTTCAACAATTTTTGGTACACGGTTAGCTGGGTATCTCCAGATGGTTATAGGATACTTTTTACCCGACTACGCTGAAGAAAAAAAGAGGGGTTATGAATTTTTCTCCTCCGCGGACGAAGTTGCGGGCGCATTCTAGTGAATATTAAAATATTAAATTTTATTTGCCACAAAAATCTACGAAAATAAATTTCTACGAATAAAGTATTTTGTGAATTGATTATTCTATTAAGTTTTAATATATGGGGATATTTTTTCAAGGGAATCAAAATCTATTAAACTGTTGTCTAAGTAATAAGTTTGTTTGTTTGTAAACACTTTATTGTACATTTGAACAATAAAACAAAGACGGTAAAGTAATAAATGTGTACAAAGGCATTAAGTTTATACAAAGGTAATAATAATAAGTTTTGAATAAACTAAATAATTTAAAGATAAGGTATACTTGAATTGAAAGTCCAAAATCAATCAAAAAAAAATTGAATGTCTATGATACGACATTTAAAATATTAAATTTTCTTTGAAATTGCTTCGGAGCCGGTGACGCGGGGCAGGGGGGCGGCTCCGTCAACGGGTAACACGGCGGCGGGGAGATTTAGGGTTCGGCGGGCCTATGCCAGATCCCGCGCGTTGACACAAAAATCGATGATAAAAATTCTACAAAGTAAATACCCTGCGAGTTGATTTTTCAATGAAATGATAATTTGTTTATTTATTATCCAAAAAGTTACACAGCATTACAGTAAAAACCAAGGCACTGTGAACTACAAAAAACAAAAACATATAAAAATACTTAAAACTAGTTCGATTTAGGCGACGTAATTCCATGGTCCCGTTGCGTCGTCTGATCTGGTGTAGGATTCGGCAGATTGCCCCATTTTGGCAGATAATATGAGAATATTTCATTTTATGTAAAACGAAATTCTAACAAACTGTAGTCTATGAAACAACGTACAACCAGTTCAAAATATTTGGCTTCTAAACCTAAATAACAGGTTTCTAGTTTCTACATCATTGACGTACAAATACTGAGAAACTTGTCGGATTTAGGTATATTGCGATCTAGCTTGTAATTGGCTACGTACTTATTTCCTAGCAAAAATAAAATAATGACGTAAATTTCTGATTTACATATACACAAGCTCAACACAGTATTTGAGTGACAGCTCAAATAAAATTTGTCGTATTTTCGAAACGTAAAAACGATCCGATAGCAAGAAAATATATGTTTGTGACGGCATAAAATTCAGTACCCTGTCAGTTTGTTTATTGTTACGAATTTTTGTTTTACTTCTGTCGTATAATTTATAGCTTGTATCCTATAACCATCAGTAGATACCCAGCTACCTGTGTACCAAAAAAAGTTGAATCTGTTTTGCCGTTTTGGCTTGATGAAGCCACAACTACACATACAAACATTAAAAAACCAGCCAAGTGCGAGTCCGACACGCGCCGAGGGTTTCGTACAAACTCTCACTTACCCTAACATTATTATATTATCCGGTGAGTTAAGTTTGCACCTGATATCTATAGCATTGCATACAAATGAGTTGCAAACTTAACGCAACCGGACTTACCGGACTGTCCAAATATGCCGTTTGAAAAAGACTATATTTTTTATGATTTAATTACAAATGCATAATTTTCAGATTCTTGTATGTATTTGCAGTATGTCACAATAATAAATTAAGATATTAACTTGCCAAATTTGATAGTTCTATGTCAACTGGAAGTACCCTATCATTTTGATTCCCTTGAGAGTGTCGAAATATACGTTTTTTGCAGCATAAATGGTCGTATCTTTTTTTTACATTAATATACAAGTCTGATTTTTTCACAGCTTCAAGGGACCGTAGACTTGAGTATATGGTGTTAATTTCAACTCGATACCTCAACGCGTTCTTGAGGTAAAGGGTCTTGACAGACAAACAGACGGACAGACGGACATCAAAGTGATCCTATAATATAAGGGTTCCGTTTTTCCTTTTGAGGTACAACCCTAAAAAATCGATTCAGTGTCTTTCAAATAGTCCGTTTCATTTATATTTCTGTGTATTTGAGGTGTGCAATAATGAGTTTTTATATTGGATTGTATATGACCCCTTTGAAATTGTTTGTCTACTGTATTATACTTTTCTATTAAATCATTATCGCACCACTGACTCATTTCTGGCAATTTTACAAGTTAGTTCGATGACAATGCAATATTATAATATAATACCATCGAGCTGATCTGATGATGGAGCCGGGAGGTTATGTGAATTCTATAACAAAATAATAGATTAGGTGACGGGTAAAAGAAAGTACTTTCGGCAGTAATACCTTGTTTAAAAATAACGTGTGCGTCTGTGTGTTTATCTGTGGCTTCTGTACAGTGGAGCGGAACTTTATTTATCGAGACTGTTCGTAAGCTATGGTTTAAAAAATAAGTCCAGCCGTTGGGTAGCTATCATTTTATCGAAATTTCTTACGTCGATTTTCATTTCGCCGAAAACTATTCCACGAAAATCGTTACATTTTTTTTTCTAACCACATAATCATCAATTCATTGCTCTTTATATAAACGAACAACTTTTTATCGTTAATCGTTCCGAATTGGTCTCAATTTACCTGTCATCGAAACATGATTCACAGATGGTACGTTCCATATTAGTATCATTGCCACATTGTTTTTAACCCATTTTGACGCTCCGTTATACATGGTCACGATGTATACAAACCTAACCTACAGTTTTAGGTTTTTGACGCTCCGCTAGCTTCGCTCGCTTTCGCTATACATGGTCACAATACAAACCTCACCTAACCTACAGTTTTCGGGTTTTGACCCATTTTGACGCTCCGCTATACATGGTCACAGTACAAACCTAACCTAACCTACAGTTTTAGGTTTTGACGCTCCGCTATACATGGTCACAATACAAACCTAACCTATCCTACAGTTTTCGGTTTTTGTCCCATTTTCACTTTCCGCTAGCTTCACTCGCTCCGCTATACATGGTCACAATACAAACCTCACCTAACCTACATTTTTGGGTTTTTGACCCATTTACATGGTCACAATACAAACCTAACCTACGAGTACCTACAGTTTTAACGGCAGGATCCCCGATGAAATGTACTGTCGTTGAAACGTATATTATCAAGTATAGTAACACTACGAATTTTGGAAACTGCAACGTACGTTAAGTTAAAATTATGGTAAAGGCGATTCGACGAACGACTATGTCGATGAACAAATAAAATAATGAAGTAAAATTCGATGAGTTGATTCTTGTGTAAAAGGTAATTCGAGCAAATGTATGTGCTATCTAACGAAGTTTGATGAATGATTCCTAAGTAATAATGAAATTCTGCGAATAGTGTTATGGGAAACCATAATCGATGAAACGATTTTCGGTAAAATTATGGATTCCCCCAGCCGTTACAAGATTATTTAACTTTTTTTTAAATATGTTCGAGGCTTTTAGCGATTCACTGATTATTCGTACATTTCTATTGGAGAATTGTCTTAGAATTAAGCATATTTATTTAAAGAAAGTATCCGCAACTTTGTCAGCGGAGGAGAGAAAATCATAGCCCTCATTTTTACTTAGGTGTCGACAAGTAAAAAGTATCATATAACCATCTGTGGAGTGGAGCTACCCGTGTACAAAAATTTGTTGGAGGCTGATATGATGATGAATTACATAAAAAAAACTTAGAAAACCAGAGGTGTTTTAAGTTTACCGTGTGTTGTGAGAACCACTTGAACGGATGGACTTCGATTTATTTTTTAGGGTTCCGTATCTCAAAAGGGAAAAGCGGAACTTCATCACACGCCAAAACGGCTAAACGGTTTCAACTAATTTTGGTAACGGGTAACTGGGTATCCACAGATGGTTATAGATACTTTTTACCCGACTACGCTGAAGCACAAAAGAGGGTTATGGCTTTTTCCTCCTCCACGGACGAAGTGGCGGGCACTTTCTATTAAGAGTCCCCGGTAACCTAGTAGTGGCGCTCTCATTTTAAAACGACTAGCTAGTTTGCTCTGAATCTTTGTACTTAGAATAAGTTAAGGTATATGCAGGCCTGTAGTTAGTTTATATAGCTGTGCTGAACAACTTAAATTCGCTGCAATGCAGCGAATTTAAGTTGTTCATACAAAACTTGTTTTTGCTGTATTTCGTTTGTTTTATAAACTAGAGCCATATAAACTTATTACAAGCCTAGATGTACCTCATTTCATTGTGTATGCAAAGTTTCATTACAACCCAATACGTAGTTTCAAAATGAGAACGAAACTCCGTTTGTATGGGAAGGTGAAATTCGGCCGAGCTTGCTGGGGACTCTTAATTTAACATTAGATGTCCACGACAAATCAAAATAAATAAGACTGTTGATTCCGTTAGTTTCTATGACATAATCTGCGTTCATCGAACAGCAGAAGTGATTGTAAACTATACGTGATCACATAGCAATAACATTGTACTTAGTTTATTGACAATAATCCAATACTGTCAATATTTCAATAAACAGCTACTCTCTATATTCAAAGTCTAAATATAACTTATTTGAAATAATGTCGAACTACTGTTACGATTTTGAGATTGAAGAACACTCAAAAAGTGCAGTCAATAGGACTTCGAATCATAAAATGTTGTACGTGAAGTTGTTTTTCCATTTGGTGATAATTTTGCATAATCTAATGGTGCATATTTTCTCCCTTATCGTATGTATTCGTGCTAAAGATCATTCAGTGGAGCAAATACAGGAGCTTTATATTTATAGTTTTGGTTACGTAACTACATGGAATTTTGTAAGTATTTTTTTATATTATAACAATAACTTTTTAACAAAAATAAAACCGATTCCAAAAAAATGAAAAGTAAAGAAATAACTGCATATTTCAGTTTCTTCAATTTACTTATTAATAACAGTTTTCCTACTCAATCTATACAGTATATACAATTAATCTTATTTTGGCGTCGGTGCCATATAAAATGCGTAATTTTTTTTTAATTCTCGATTTTTAGTAAGTTGTGACACGATGGCACCGACTTTACTTTACACTTTTTAGTTAATTGTTACTTAAAGGTGTATCTTGTGAAGATTCGAACAAGCTCAAACACGTCAAGTATAGGTACATTAGTTTATTACAGAGATCCGGTGCCTACCTTCCGGCTCCATCATCAAATCAATTCGATGGTACCATTCTCATCAGGAACATTTAAATTTGCGACTATGAAGAAGTTTAGCTATTTTAATCGAGATGTATCTCGTCGCAAACCGTAAATCTCTTATCGTTGAAGAGTTCCAGTGACCTTCTGTGGTCTTCTTCATCAGTTTCACTTCACCAAAGTACACTTTCTTAATGCAAATGCTTATTATGTTTCTTATTTTACTAAAGTCACTATATATATATGCCTACAATATTTGAGGAGTTTCTTCACCAAAATTATAGGGGACCAACTTGGACATACCTTCTATCAAACAAAAAACAAAATAATCGGTGAACATACTACACAAAAAAATGATTCCGACGAATTTAGAATCTCCTCCTGTTTTGGGAGTCGGTTAAGAAGTGATGAGCCCGATGACCGATGTGACCTCCAAGCCTTCAAGAAAAGAGTGTACACCCACCTGAAAGGCCGGCAACGCACTTGTGACTCCTTTGGTGTTGCAGATGTCTGGGCGACGGTGATCGCTTACCATCAGGCGATCCGCCTGCTCGTTTGCCCCCTATATATAACATAAAAAAGATACATATTCAAATTAATCATTTAGCGGAATAACAGAATTAATCATAATTTCTATTTAATAATATACTTTTTAATAATTAATATTCAGCTGTAATCTATTTCTACACCAACTTTTCGAAACGGAAAACAGACTGTCATTCCCTGTATTTTGGTCGAGCTACTGCTGACATACAGTATGAAATGGCATTTTTCGTCTCCAAAATTTCACGTCATAGGAAAAGTTGTTTGTATTGACAATAAAAAATCCGGCCCAGTGTGAGTCGGACTCTCCGAGGGTTCCGTACAAAATATACGTAACAAACGGCCGTATCTAAGAAAATCCAGCGTTAGCAGAGCCCTATTCCTGAGCAAAATGTACGCGGTGTTCGGTCATATTGGATAATGACATAGACAGGCAGACATATAATTATTCTGTTTTTAGTATGTGTTGTTACAGCGGCAATAGAAATACATAATCTGAAAAAAATTCAAGTGTCTAACTATCACGGTTCATGAGATACAGCCTGGTGACCACCAAAAATGGCAAACTATCAAGTTTGTTGTATGGGACCCCCCTTAAATATATATGTTATTCTGTTTTTTGTATTTGTTGTTATAGCGGCAACAGAATTACATAATATGTGAAAATTTCAACTGTCTAACAATCACAGTTCATGAGATACAGCCTGGTGACAGACGGACAGACAGACACACGGACAGCGGAGTCTTAGTAATAGGGTCCTGTTTTACCCTTTGGTACGGAACCCTAAAAACGGTATAATATATTTTTGGAGGCCCGTAGCTAAAGTAGCAAACGGGACTTAAGTTTAGTAACTTCCTGTTATCTGCTAAAGGGCAGTATTTTAAAGGTTAACGACGCCTCCTCATGCCATCGTATCGTGAACGTTTTGACCCGGAACACACATGAGCAATCAGTGCTGATAAAATCATACCATAAGGCTGGCCACATTCATACGGATTTTTTATTCCGTTTCCGTACGTAACATAACCACAGAATAGATAATAGTACATAAAGATGGAAAAAATACGATATGAAAAAAAAAACACTAACAAAAGAGCGCATCTCCCCGGCACTTACGTCATTTTGCTGAGAAGCGCAGTTTTTTGGCAGTAACTTAAAAACGGTAAATCCGATCATGTTGAAACCATTTTCGATGAAAGTATTTATTAAGCTTTATATGTGAATTTTTTTTCATATTTTTGAACATACCGTTTAGAAAATAGAGGGGGGGGGGTCACAATTTTTGCTACTTGTGGAGCGAATATTTGCGAAAATATTCACTAAATCATTTTTTTTTATTAGAAATCTCAAAGTTTTTTAGAAGATCTGTCGAATGGTGTGCCACACATTGATATTGGCTGAAAAATATTATTTTCAGTTTCGGTTATATGTGACAAACTAAGTAGCGACTTACACAAGACACCTATGTTACAAATTTCATCAATATACATCTTATAGTTTTTGAGTAATATGCCTGTGACATACGGACGGACGGACGGACAATACGGATATGACGAAACTATAAGGGTTCCGTTTTTACCATTTTCGCTACGGAACCCTAAAAAACAAACAAATCAACTTGATCAGATTGGTCAAAATTCCTGATCGAATTGCTCAATCTGTACTTTTAGTTTTTCATGAAATATACAAATTTAATGTTAAGTCTTTATTATTTTCTCGCAGTCGAAGTGAAAAGCAAAGTGCTTAATACGTGGGTAAAAGAAAATATGACACTCACACATATTTGTCCTCGCTCACTCATGTCATAATGGCTTATTTTAGCCCCTATGTCAAACAATCTACTATCTATAATCTACTATACAAACAGGCAAAATTCGTCTGCCCGTATTTTATCGTGAACAGTTTTTAGACGGCACTATATCTGCGGCACGCGCGTCTTGATATGTGACAATATAATGGTGTTGCCAGTTATCCAAAAATAACAACATATGGGATTTAATAAACAATAAATAAGTATTTTATAAATAAAACTCATATTTATAAGTCAAAAAATTAATGTGTACTTCCCTGCAGCCATTATACATTATTTCATGCTTACACTTAGATGTTCTTTCCAAAATACACGGAAAACATCTATTAACACTTATTTTTACGCTATTGGTTTGGCGATGTTAAATTGGTAAAAAAAGGAGGTAATTTGACCATAGTTATAACATTATGGATTGTACCTTTATCGAAAAACTTTACATCGAATACTTTATTTCGTCGACTTTATCATTTCATCGAAAGTATTTTTCTCTGAAACCGTTAATAATTTGGGTTTGTTATAAATTAATATATTTTCCCAAGCGCATTGTAAATGTATTTCAGGATCAATTTAATGTTAAGCCGGGCCGTGGCGGTTGCTCGATAGGTATTGAAGAATCGGAGGGAAGTGACCTTCAGATCCATTACAGTGCAAGTGACGTAAGAAGAGAGGAAAGTCGCCAGTTCACGATCATTTAAGTATCGAGCATCTGCTCTACGCTGGCCTTCACGTACCCCGTATATTGGCAATTTTTTTTTACCTTTGTATATGTCACTCGTACTTACCATCTAACTTGACCAAAACTATTGTTGTACCCATTGTCAAAACCAAACAGGTGACATATCAAACAAGGCAAGCTACAGGCCTATCTCTCTGGCAGCAAGTTAAAATAACATTATTTCGTGCGTTCTGTACATCGCTGTACACCTGCAGCTTGTGGATGAGGTACATGCAACGGGCTATTTACGCCATGCGCGTACAGCATAATGACGCGTTCAGGGTACTGTTGCGGCTGCCTCGACGCTGCAGTGCGTCGGGCATGTTCGCGGTCGCGCTCGTGGACGGGTTCCACGCGATAATGCGCAAGCGTTGCGCCACGACGCTCCGCGGATTGCGCGACAGCAGCCACAGTCTCCTGACGGTCGTGGCCGACAGATGGGACAGTGGCCTGATAAGGCACTGGTCCTCTCTGCATTTCAGTTTAGTTCCCAAGATAGTTATTTAAGTTAACCTTAGTATAAGTGTCTTTTAGTAACAAAATATGGACAAACTTGGTCTGAAATAAATTCATTTTATTTTATTTTTATTTATTTATAAAACAAACCTGACCTAACCTAGCGGCTTCAACATGTCGATTTTTTTTAAATCATAAAAATTGTATGGTTTCAGCCAGTTTAGCAGAACTCTTCGCGACTACGCTTGTCGCGCGACATAGCATCACCCGTCGAAAGGTGCGTCCACATTTGTATCATTTGCCCGATCAGATCTTCGTCCCGTGGCATGATCGCGTGTCACGATCACGCGTTTGGACGTTGCGCCGATCCGATCGCTCGAAATCTATGTTGCTACGCGTATCACACACTTAGATTGGACAAGCGCGGTGTGATCGCCGCGCCGACAGTGAGCGTCCAAGCAGCGCGATACGCAGTCATGCCACGCCACGGTGATCGGATACGAGCAAATGATACAAGTGTGGACGCACCTTAACGAACGTTGAGCATCAATGTATATAAACTTTTTGGTGCCTGACGTAATCGCGGATGCCGCGACGGATCACGTCAAGGTGATTGTTTTGTCATAATCATTAGCAATAAGTATCATATCTATAATCCAAAGGATAGATGGTTACAAATAATAACAAGGTTATCAAGCAAATCGGCCAAAGAACCGGTCAAGTCCGAGGCAGCCTCGCACAACAAGGGTTCCGTACCTCTGCATGCAAATAAAGGAGAAAAACGATTTCAAATACCTGTTACGGGTCAAAGAATATTAATTACAAATTATTATGCAAAATACTGCAAACATAATGTGGTTCTTGTATGAGAACCTCTTCATTTTTAGGGTTCCGTACCAAAAAGGTACAAAAGGAACCTTTATGATGCGATTCTGTCTGTCTGTCAGTCCGACTATGAAAGCGCCATATCTCAAAAACTACTTATGGTTACTATTTGAAATTTGGAATATTTATAAACACGGTCAGCCCACATGTATTTAATAAACAGGAAATATTTAATATCCTATTTTTATTTTCTAAAAATACGACGAATATGAGGGGGGGTAAAAATTTAAAGTCTAGCTTCCGGATCAAATGGGGTATCATATGAAAGGGCTTAACCTGTAAATTTTGAAACAATTTTTTTATTGTCATTAGTTTTGGTTTCATTAAGGAAAATGGAAAAAAAGACACCATTCCCCCCTTTATCTCCGAAGTTTACCAATCGAAAGGTTCAAAATTTTCACATTTTGTATTAGTAAACATAAATATTACACGAAATTTATAGGCATGTCTCTAACTAGCTATTTTTTTTTTAATTCGTAAAAAACCTATTTGAGCAACCAGGTTGCGTTATGTTTGCACTTGATTTGTATGCAATACTATAGATATCAGGTGCAAACTTAACTCAACCGGTACCGGGTAATAAAGTTAAGGTAAGTAAAAAATTGTACAGAACCATCGGTGCGCGTGTCCGACTCGCACTTGGCCGGTTTTTTATTAGTTGTGATTGCTGAAGCACTGCAGTGCATCTGGCGTGTTCGCGGTGGCGCGACTATATAGATATGACTTTTTTGCCATCAGGCGAAAAACAGTGGCCCCCATGTTAAGGCGAGTGCGTGGCAGCAGCAACGAACTTCTTATGGCGTTGGCCGAAAGAGGCGACTGCCTGATTATGAAGTTTTGGGTTGAAGTTGCGAGAGCTACAGTTGTATGCAAAATAATAGGAGTGAAGCGGGATTTGCAGAATCAAGATGTAAATGTGACTTAAGATATTAGTTATAATCGTGGTATGAGTTAACAATAAAGTGCATCCAGGTGCGAAGACAGCAATGTAATAACCTTTAGCAGTCCAAAGGCCTATTAAAGGGCCTTCTCCTATTCAATGAAGTTGGAGTCATTTTTTATCAGAATAGAGTTGCATTAGCTTTTAAATTTCCTACACTTTTGATTGAAATTCCACTGCCAAATTTCCTTATATGGTGGGTGGCTCGAAAATAAAGGCACTTTTAAGACACTGTTATTTATATGGAATGTATTTTTCGAAATTTGTGATTTTTTATACTAATTTAGATTGATTCAGTGGCCAGTACAAACATATCTTGGGTACATAGATTCTCTTTAGGAGCAGGTTTTTGCATCTGCCTTGTTTTAAAAACTACTTACCATGGTACATACATACTGCTATTATTTTGCACACAGATGTAAGTAGACTACTGTACTTAATACTCTTCGCACTCTCAATAGCTAACTTTTTGTAACTTTCATCAATTTATAGCTTTGTAAATGCTTATACCAACTAACATAGTGAGGCGTGCTTTCACCAAAATTTTAATCTAGAGTTAAGACTTAAACTATAGTTAATCTGACAGTTCTGGTATGAATCTGACAGGAGTTACAATCTAACTCGGAGTTAAATTCGTTGACTCTGGACTGCGCAAGTGGCCCTTAATAAGATTTCGCTAACACAATTATGGATCTCTGTGGTCTGAAATAAACGATTTTATTTAAAAAATTATATACTACCTATTACTTACTACAATTGTTCAAGAATTGGAGCCCCGTGAAAGCGTGAGGGACAAACAGACATCAACGGATTAATAATCAAGGTTCTGTTGATACCCTTAAGGTGCGTCCACATTTGTATCATTTGCCCGTATCAGATCATCGTCGCGTAGCATGATCGCGTGTCACGATCACGCGTTTGGACGTTGCGCCGATCCGATCACTCGAAATCCATTTGCTACGCGTATCACACACTTGTATCGGAAGAGTGCGGCATTATCGGCGCGCCGACAGTTAGCGTCCAAGAAGCGCGATACGCAGTCATGCTACGGCACGGTGATCGGATACGAGCAAATGATACAAGTGTGGACGCACCTTTAGGGTTTTTAGGGTTCCGTGCCGAAAGGGTAAAACGGGACCCTATTACTAAGACTCCGCTGTTCGTCCGTCTGTCTGTCTGTCCGTCTGTCACCCTGTCACTAGGATGTACTTATCTCATGAACCGTGATAGTTAGACAGTTGAACTTTTCACAGATGATGTATTTCTGTTGCCGCTATAAAAACAAATACTAAAAAAAGAATAATTTTATGTCCGTCTGTCTATGTCAATAACCAATATCAATTCGACCTAGTCCCAAACTAAGCAAAGCTTGTACTATGGGTACTAGGCGACGATATACATAATATATAGATAAATTATAATACTTAAATACATATATAGAAAACATCATTAACGAACACCGCGTACATTTTGCTTAGGAGTAGGACTCTGCTAACACTGGATTTTCGCAGATACGGCTGTTTGTAGCGTATATTTTGTACAGAACCCTCGGTGCGCGAGTCCGACTCGCGCTTGGCCGGTTTTTTGATAACTTCGACACTGACATTACTACTGTTTTGGGTTTATACTTCACCTATAACTGCCACCAAAGTTGCACCTACCCCATTGTGAATTTTTTGCCGGCATTATGTCACTACTATTTATCTATCAGCCACGGTCGCCACTGCTGAACATAGGTCTCTCCTATAGGTCGCCACAGAGTGCGATCCTGCACAGACTACAGCCACTGACTCCCCGCGACCCTCACGAGATCATCCGTCCACCTAGTCGGGGGCCGCCCTACGCTGCGCTTTCCTATGCGTGGTCATCCGTTCTTCAGGCTACATGGCCCGCCCATTGCCATCTCAACCATGTAATCCTGCGATCTATGTCGGTGCTGTGGGTCTTCTGCGGATATCCACATTTCGTATTCCATACGCAGAAAAACTCCGGGCATAGCCTACTAACATCCATCCATAGTCACTTCACTACGTCCATAATACCAAATACTTAGACTCAACAAGTAAAGAAATGAAATAAATCTGGATAATTATATACCGGGAGGAATGGCACGACGATCCTTTCCGCAAAAGGTGGATTATTTAGATTTAGTACTGTATTTCCTCTAAAGAAACTAGGCTCATATCAGTAAGCATTTTGAAGTTATAGGCAGTTAACTTTTAATGCAAAACACTGCAAGTGACAACCCTCATTAGAAATAAAACAATTTAACGGATTATATCGCGTATATTATCTCATTTTAGTTCCCGACGTTTCGGAAGCTTTCCAGCTTTCTATGGTCACGAGTGGATTTCAATGAGTAATAATCGCGGAAACAGAAGAAAAAATTATGAACCCTCATTAGGTTCAGTAATGTTTAACAATAACACAAGGGTCAGTGACCTTTATCAAAACAACAGTTCTACCCATAATATTTCCCAGTCAACATTACAATTGTGTGTGTACACTTACATGTAGGTAGATAGTACGTAGTAATAGTAGGGTTGTCACTAAGAAGAACATTAATTAATTTTAATATTTTTACTAATTGTTCGTAACAAAAATCTAAACATTACGAATCCATTCTCCATTTCTTAAACTAACTCCCCTTTGCGGAAAAGATCGTCGTGCCTTTCAACCCGGTATAAAAGCGCAAAATCGTAACCATGAAAAACGTGTATAAAATTTTAAATTTTCTAAAATGCCCTATCAAATAAAAACTATATCGCTTACTGAAAATCAAAGTGACACTATTATTTGAAGGGATTTTTATTTTGTATAGTGTCACGTCGAATATACCTACTTTACACTTTCATATATTTTTTGAATAATTTACTTTTCTCAAATATGCAATGAAATGTCGACATTACGTTCGTTAAAACAGGCTTCAAAGTATCCCGTTTCGGGCGGAACAACTTGCGAGCACTTTAAAGGGATTTCTTACAAAATTGAAGGCGATTTTAATGTAAACATGGCGTCTGTGTCATGAACAGGCTAAACAGCTGAATTATATTTTTTATTTTTTTGGCTGAATGGTTATCGGACCAAAAATATCCGCGGTAATACCTATTACACAACTGAACTGCTATTAAGAATACAAATCTGTATGGTTCATATGTTGATGAATAAATTTAAAATTATAATATTTAAAATCCTCTGCATTTATTTTATTTATTATGGAAATTAAGATTCTTATTATAAAGGTTGTGTGAAACGCCCCTAATAGGGTCTAATCGAACACTACACTCGCGAAATACGGACGACTTCTGTAAAAAAACAAACATTATGGAGGGATTGAAGGGAAAATTTAAAACACTTTTGGCGTGTAGTTTTTTGAGTGGTGTATTTTTTTTATTGCATACATTTGAGAAAAGCACTATACTCGCCTCTGGCCGTGAAAAGTGCTTGCCGGCTTCGTATCACTATCCGGCCTCCCTACGGTCGGCCGTCTATACCTACTCACCCGGCAAGCCGTTATTTCCCGGCGTCTGCAGTAATGTACTATAATTGGTTTGTTGATCTTCTGTTATGTAGGTACTTATACTTTTTTTCTCAATTGTTCAAAGGAAGCTTTATCCCTGTGATGGATCTAAATTGGCTTTTGGACATATTCGTGTTTTGTAATAATTTTGCTTATTTGTTTATGTGTAATGAAGTGGTTACATACGGAAAATTTATTGACTTAATCTCCAATACATACTAAAACGATCCCCGCGCAGGTTTTGTTCAATCACAAAAAATATATCCACCGCAGGTTTCGTCAATAAGCAATTATACAAAATATTAATCCACAACATGCATCGTCAAAATAAACCTAATATGCATACAAATATGACAAGACAAATACGACGACCGGTTTAGCTCAGTGGGAGTAACGTTGCCTGCGAAGCTGAGGTCCTGGGTTCAAATCCCGGTAAGGGCAAATATTTGTGTGATGAGCATAAATATTTGTTCCTGAGTCTTGGATGTTTTCTATGTATATAAGTTATATATCTATTAAATATTTCGTCGTCTAGTACCCATAAAACAAGCCTTATTGAGCTTACTATGGGGCTAGTTCGATTTGTGTAAAAATGGTCCTGTAATAATTATTTATTTAAATATACACAAAATACAATAAAAACAACATGAATTTATTGTCCTATAAGTACCCAGCTCAAACTTGCCAAAGATACCTTCTCCATGTCTCTTAAGGTCAATAGAGCTCAGATCTAGAAATTACAGAAAATATCAAAAATCTAAAAAAGGTGGAGTTTTTTCAAACAAATTTAGTCGTTTAAAAATTCCACCTTTATTAGATTTTTAGTCTTATAATCTTAGAGCATTTAACCACTGGAGAGATATACCATACGAATACATTTCCCTCTGCCAAAGTAATCACGGAATCTCCGGTTAGTTCATATGCTAAATTGACAGTGTGTGGGTGTTTTTAGGGTTCCGTAGCCAAATGGCAAAAAACGGAACCCTTATGAATTCGTCATGTCTGTCTGTCTGTCCGTCCGTATATCACAGCCGCTTTTTTCCGAAACCATAAGAACTATACTGTTGAAACTTGGTAAGTAGATGTATTCTGTGAACCGCATTAAGATTTAAATACAAAAACAGAAAAAAAAACAATAATTTTTGGGGGTTAGAACTGAACTATCCCCATACTTAGAACTGAAACTCAAAAAATTTTTTTTCATCAAACCCATATGTGTGGGGTATCTATGGATAGGTCTTCAAAAATGATATTGAGGTTTCTAAGATAATAATATTTTCTTCTGTTTCCGCGATTATTACGAGTACTCATTGAAATAAAACAATTTAACGGATTAATCGCGTATATTATCTCATTATGATCCGTGGTGATAAGCTCGGTCCTGGGTTTACTGCTAAGGAGATTCGTAAAGCCATCCAATATATGAAAAGGGGTAAATCTCCGGGTCATGACGGGCTCAACGTCGAGCACCTCCAAAATGCAGGACCTCATATATATAGATTGTTGGCAATGTTTTTCACGCTATGTGTAAGGCATTCGTATTTGCCAGACGACATGATGCGTACGATAGTTGTGCCTGTAGTTAAAAATAAAACGGGGGATTTGTCAGATAAAAATAACTACAGGCCGATATCATTGGCAACAATTGTAACCAAAATATTTGACAGTGTGCCAGTTAAGTGAACATGTGAAATTGCATGACAACCAATTTGGCTTCCACCGCGTCTGTCTACAGAAACAGCAATACTGGGTCTTAAGCATACTGTCAAATATTACACAAAAAGTAGGACCCCTGTGATTGCCTGCTTTCTGGACCTGTCTAGGGCTTTTGATCTGGTTTCCTACGATATATTATGGAAAAAGCTTGAGAAAGCCAGTATACCGCCAGAAATGGTTCGTATATTTAGGTACTGGTATGGAAACCAGGTCAACAGTGTTAGATGAGCTAACGCGCTGTCTGATGATTACAGGTTGGAGTGTGGGGTGAGACAGGGAGGGTTGAGTTCACCTACACTCTTCAACCTGTATATGAACGAACTAATTGAGGTGCTCAGTAGCATCCATGTCGGCTGTCATGTAGACGGTGTTTGTGTCAACAACATAAGCTATGCTGACGACATGGTGCTACTGAGCGCGTCGGTCTGTGGTATGCGTAGGTTGCTCAACGTGTGTGAGACATATGCGCTAAATTACGGGCTTAAATATAATGAAAAGAAGAGCCAGTATGTGGTCTTTAAAAGCGATCGCAACAAACCATCGGAGTTTCCTGCAATTTACCTTAATGGCACTCCCATGGATAGAGTAGACCATTTTAAATATCTGGGTCATGTCGTTGCGGCCGATCTTAAGGATGACCTGGACATCGAACGGGAGCGGAGGGCCCTGTCGGTGCGGGCGAATATGATAGCGCGGAGATTTGCAGGGTGCTCCAGGGAGGTCAAGGTTACCCTGTTTAGAGCCTTTTGTACATCCCTGTATACCTGCAGTCTCTGGGTGAAGTATTCGCAACGGGCCTATAGGGCCCTCCGAATCCAGTATAACAAAGCGTTCCGGGTGATAGTGGGACTGCCTCGTTTATGTAGTGCATCGGGGATGTTTGCGGAGGCGCGTGTCGACTGTTTTTATGAAACCATGCGCGGGCATGCGTGGGCAGTCCCAATACCATTCTGAGAATGATAGCTGATAAGCCTGATTGTGCTATTATGTCACACTGTGCGGGACTGCATGCTCCTACTAATGTAATTTTATGGTAGAGCTATAAATAACAATGGTAATGTAATTTAATATGTATATGTGTCGTGTAACACGAAATAAATAAATGATTTGATTTGATTTGATTTGATTTGATATGAACATGTCATTGACCAACCAAAGCACTCAATTAAGTTTGATAAACCTTAGAAGGTTTATCAAACTTAATTGAGTGCTTTGCCTTGCCAAAGAAAAAAGATATTTTCCCAGAATGCTACGCGAGGTTATTGAGATTAAAAAGCATCGTAATTTCAATAGAGAAGATGGATTGTCACTACCATCAGCTTGGGATCCTGTAATACATCTCATCAAGGAACAAGCGAGACACAGGACTGCAAAACCTTAATTTCCGAACGGTGTTAAATATCTTATCTGTTAAAAAGTAGTTTAATAGTCTCTGTTTTTTAAATATTATAATTAGTAATGAGGTAGCCTGGGAGTTTTTCTTTGCAGCGTTTCTTTTATCCTCAGTAAGCCTCATTGGTGAAATGCTGCTTGGTAAATTATTAAAATAAAATAATTAAGCCGTTCTGGCACATGTGTAACTGCCTTTACAGCTTAGGCCCAACTGCCATGTGTGTACCACCTTTATTTGTTTATTCAAAAATGGGTACTTTGCACAAATTGGAACTTTGACAGAGGAAAATATATTTTTTCTCAGTCCACCCGTGACCATGGAAAGCTGAAAAGCTTCCGAAACGTCGGGAACTAAAACGAGATAATATACGCGATCCGTTACTTTGTTTTATTTTCTAAGATCATTTTTTTTCTAAACTGAATAAGAGAATGATAGAACTAAAAAAAAATATGCGATGTAGGTACATTACCATGCAAACTTCCACCGAAAATTGGTTTGAACGAGATCTAGTAAGTAGTTTTTTTAATACGTCATAAATCGTAAACCGCAATTTACGTTTCATTCAATTAACTCAAATATAAAAAACATTTAATTTCATAAACATAAACCATTATTTTCTTTTTGTGCGGAACCCTCGGTGCGCGAGTCCGACTTGCACGTGGCCGCTTTTTTGTTTGTTTGTAGGTGATATCTTTTTATTGTGTGCGTTTGTAGAATTGGGAATATTTCCATAGTGTGCTGTACGTGTTTACCTCACCCCGCGCTTAAAATGCCCGAAAAAAATGCCCTTGTCATCTCCATTAGTTTCATTATCTAACCTTATAATGCATTTTGTTCAGCAAAATGCGCTATTGGAACATTGCGCATGGCAACCCCGCGTTTGAAATGCGTCTACCTATCTACCCACCATATCTCAGCTCCTAATTAACTACAATCATAATAACAGTTCATTTATATCGGAAGCACAAAATACAATAGTTAACTGCCAGACAACTTATTAAAAAAAATTGTAATTGAAACAATTAAAAGGAAATTCAAGTGTTATTTTCAGTTGATACAACTGCGACGGTTTTTTTATATGTTTTAGTGCTGTTTTACATGAACGTATGTAGTGTTTTTTTTAAACGTTTTAGTATTTTTTACATCAAAAACTATAAATGTCATTTTAGTAACCCAATTCAGTGTGATTTTATTATTAAATTTAATTCTGTACACAAAAACAATCTCAGTTAAAAAACAAACTTTTGTGTGCAGTGTTTGTTAAACATTTTAGTAGCTGAATTCAGTGTAATTTATCCTTAAAATAGAATTCTCTACTCAAACAAAAACAATCTCAATCAAAACTTTTTAGTGCTGTGTTTTAGTCTAATCGTTTGGGTTTAAAAATGGATATAATATGGAAGGAGAACAATGTTTTGTACAACGTTTTGTGCGTTCTTATAACAGAGAATGAGAAACTGTTTGACAGAAGCGATGCCAGATTATACTGGACAACAGTGTACCACATGGTGCTGACGTTACATCATGGTTATGTGGTGCACTGTGGGGCCGGCATCAACTTAAATAGTGAGGTGTCGGAAATCAAGAAGTTAAAGAAATATAGGGCGGGGTATCTGACCGGTTGGAATTTTGTAAGTACCGTGTAAATAAAACTAAATACACTGTTTATTTTGATTAATGGATTATAAGTTCCTTTGTTTACCGCGAAATAGTGTCGTGGTTAGATATGACAATAAATTGTGCTCACATGCGCATAGTATCTTGCAGATTTCACAAAAAATAAACTGAGTCTATCAACTGTTTTTTTTTAATAGTTCTACGAACGGTTTAAAATTTATAGGCATGGTGTTTTTGCGATTTTTGCGAAAAAATATTATAGTGTACCTAATATTATGTAAAAAATATAAACCAAGTAGAATAAACCATAATTATTTTTGTGAAGTAGGTAATAATTAAACATAAATATAAAAAGAAAAATGATTAGATTTTTTCGTTTTAATCAGTTCTAAAAATATAATTAAATTAAAAATATAATTAAAATATTTAGTACTTTGTATCAAATCTACATGCTGATTACCAAGGCGATCTTCGATCAGTCTCAAATGTATCCCTACATAGTTTTATTGTCATTTTAGCTTTACAATAACAATCCGTGAAAGTGTTTTTTTTTGTATTTTTTTTTACTTACGAAATACGAAAAATAATCCCGCCTAATAAACTTTGCTGGCAGTCTAGTTTATTAGGAGGGATTATTTTTCGTAGCAACTTCGTTTACGGCCCGTAAACGAAGTTGCTGGCACCGTCAAATTACGGGGGAGAAAATGTCATAACCCCTCTTTTTTTTCAAGAGCGTAGTCGGGTAAGAAGTATCCTATAACCATCTATGGGTACCCAGCTTCCCGTGTAAATAGTTGAAATCTGTTTAGCCATTTGGAGCGATTAAGCCACAACGATATACAAAAAAATCATATAAAATATTTTTCGATTCAATGACGTTCAAATAGCCCGTATCACTTTATTTATTTGAAAATCGGCTACCCTCATCTAGCATATTTTTTGTGTAATAATGATCATTTGGCATTATTACAAAAAAAAAACTGTAGAATTTTATTTTCTTAAACAGTAGAATTTTCAGGACTTTTTAAGGCATCACCTGTTAAATGCATTAGCTTAGGAAGGGTTTGTTTTATAACAATCCTGAAAAATAAATGCATTAAGCCAAATGATGACAAAAAGGCAGAAGATTATGACTAAAAAGTTTATGCCAGCCTTTGAAAATATTTTCAATGTACAGATTTTTCATTTTTGCTCTTTATAATAGTACTAGCTTCTGCCCGCGAATTCGTCCGCCTTAAATTCGTTTATCGCGGATAAGGGTATTTTTCCGGGATAAAAAGTAGCCTATGTCCTTCCCCGAGACTCAAACTATCTCCATATCAAGTTTCATCCAAATCGGTTCAGCGGTTTAAGCGTGAAGAGGTAACAGACAGACAGACAGACAGACACACTTTCGTATTTATAATATTATAGTATGGAGTATGGATATTATGGATAGGTGGGTCGCCAAATTATGGCCCACGGAAAGAAAGCGGGAAAACCCACAAACTGATGGCACTTGGTCATAATCACAGCCACTCATTAACATAATTAACACCAAGTGCGTTCCTTATGCGTTATCTAGGTACAGTAAGTACATACCCACTGAAGACTAGACTAGGAATTTATATTAAGTGCAGTGTCGAAAAGACCCCTGATAGATAGAAGATACGTCACGATATGACGTTTTGGATTCTACAAACTATTTGATTCTGAGTATACACCTCACATACGTATCGCCCAAAGCGCTCTCTTCCAGACAACCCACTTATCTTCTTCCGGTTAGGCGTGTGACAGATAAGAAACTATACTGAACACGTGATGTCTCTGCACTTCGGCCTCATGTCAACAACCCGATAACAATCCACGAGGCGAAATGGGTCTTAATACTAGAAGATAAGGTTTATTAGTGTGGGCTTCGGGAGGTCATTTTTTGTAGGTCAATGACACGTGGAGTTATGTTAATGTTATCACGTAATTAGCGTGATAAGTGATAACATTTACACATTTATGGATTGATCAGAGGTTGAGTTTCGTAAGCCGGGGTCGATTCTCGGTGGAACAAGTATTTATAGCTGACAAGTTCTTTCGTGACATTCCCATGGTCTGCGGGGGGGGGGGGGGTAATAAATAACAGGCCAATAGCATGTCGGATCATGCTGAGTGTAGGGTTCCGTAGCAGTTACTATGTTACTACAAAGAAGTGCACATAAAAAACGATGTCGAAAAGGGCACTCGCAAAAGAGCGTATCTTGGTGGCTCTTAGGTCCTTTTGCTGAGAAGCGCAGTTCGAAAATAATTTTCGTTGAAAGTATTTAATAAGCTTTGTCTATGTAATTTTTTTCATATTTTCGCTTAGAATAATAACGCCTAGACTGATAGTTTCATACGGCCGACGCGCCAAGCGTGAGGCATAAAATGGATTCATGTAGTTGTGATCAACTCGTACTTACACGCGCCAATACGCACACAAACGTACCAAAAGTGTTGCTAGCGCAATCACATTCCCTGAAAATGTGTGATACGTTGCGTACCGCCAATGTTTTATTTTTCAGTTTTTTTACATATGAATGTACTCATATTGTACTATTTAGTACCTAGCATAAAATAATTGTACTTCTTCATAGGTAAGTAATAAACGAAGTTTAAATTGGCCTGTACGCAATGTACCGTACGGGCAAGCAGCTGAAAATTAAAATTTGAGTAACAGACGCCGATAAAAAAATGTACTCATTATGTACCAAGAAGTCTTAATAACAAAATTTAAAAAATATGCTCCCGTCGCCGTTGATTGTCATTATAAGTTAGCCGGTATGTACAGAGTACCTACTTTCCATAGGTACGGACAATAAATAGACTTTAAATGGGTATAAAAAAAACCATATTAGAAAATTTTAGGTACCCAAAATGTACTTCACCTATACCTACTGACTTATTACAAAATTATGATAAATCTCTGTAAGTAAGTATTGTTTATCTCACAAAGTTGAGGTAGGGGTTACCGTAATCCGGAGACCTAAAAGTAACTAAATTGGCCAAAAATAACCCCAAACGATAAAGTAATTTTAACTTAAAAATGTAGTTCACTTATTTTTGTTAAAATTTACAGCTTTTTATTTCAGCGTGTTCACTTTAAACTGCCAATAAAAACGCACTGCTTTCAAAGTACCACTTTTTCCGATTAACTTTGACTATGTTGTTTGTAATTTTATCAAGCAAAACCCTCACAAACTCAAAAATTAGATAGATATTGGAGAAAATGTTGCACAGTACAATATACACATAATAAACGAAGAAAATGTATTAATTGTAGTGCAGTACATTTTGGGTTTAATTTTTTCACATCAACATTTTTGAGTACATTCATGTGTAAAAAAATCTCAAAAAAATAAAACATGGCCGGTACGCAAGTCATACCTGAAAATGGGGGGGTATACTCTTGGTGACTGGTAAAATTAAAAAAATAATAATTATAGATTCTTGGCTTCAAAAATTATTAAATACATTAAACGTAGGAATATGTTATTAAATTATTAATTCAGGTAATAATCCATTATTACCTTATCATCACGTTCATCATTAAGTTAGTTTATGATCAGGACAGAATTATGAGTAAATAAATCCGTTACATTGGCAACACTACGTTGTCATGCCGCTTAAAGAAAATATGCAATTTAAATTACTGTTTTACGTAAAAATACGAGTTAAAGAATAATATTTACGAGTGAAATGTTATCTTAGAATGTTTATCCTTCTTATCCGATGCATTGTGACACCCTTTCACTGCACAAACCGTCATATTAATTGAAAATGTGGGAGCTGTTTACACCTGACACGCGTCCTTGTGACTGACAAGCCGATCAGCGTACTTAGCCATTAATGGCCAAGTTTTGGTGGCCTCACCGTTGCGCGTGGACTGCGTTTCTCGGCGTTATTATTCTAAGTATTTTCGGAAATACGATACGATATGATTCCGAAAATAAACACTAAATCAATAGAATATTTTGTTTTTAGAAGAACTCTCGACATATATGTGCCACACGTCAAGTGACGACCAAAACTCACTAATATAATATATCTGTCACTGCTCTTCAAAACGTCGTACCTAAATTACTAAGACACGAGTATTATTTTAACGAGGCATTTGTTAGTTAGTGGGTTTTGGTTGTCAACAGGCAATATTCGTCTTCTAGTGCCTCTTATTGTACCTTCTTTACTGGTATTATTATATATCCTGTGTCTATGGTAAACGTTTAAATAATCCCGCAGTACGTGATATTACTGTCAAAGCCCACTGTCATTTACAATTATGCCGAAATTCTCTTATGATTTCGAGATCCAGGAATGCTCGACCAGTGCAGTAAAAGTAACTTTTACCCCTATAATGTTCTACTTAAATTTGTTTTTCCATTTTGTGTTACTCTCCCACAATATGATAGCGCATATTTTTTCTCTCATCATCTGTTTTCGTGAGAAAGTCGTTTATATGTTTTGTTGCGCTACTACATGGAATTTTGTAAGTATATTTAGTTAGTATTTACACGTAACGATTATATATATTTATTACAAACATTACAATATCCTTACATTTGCCCAATGCGATAGTGTAGCAAGACAACAATAACATAATTCCAACATATCATAGTAGCACAACACAACACGTAAAGAGTCACATTTGTGAATTCATTAAGAGGACAATGGAACACATCAACTCTTATGGCTATCTGGTTAAACGTGCGCACAGCCTTGGTCCAGGGCGCCGCGCGCAGCAAGTGATATATAAAGAAGTGATATATCATATGATCGGATAAAGTCCACCACATCCGATGGGTGCATTAGATCTGAATCTGATGACCTGCCACATGTTTTAGTGCCTTTTACCGCGATAAAAAGATGCGTGATCGAATTTACGAAGGCCAAAGTTAACGTATAACACATTCTCCATTTTGCATTTCTCAGAACGGTCATGGTTGTATACAGGGTGTAAATCCTTAAATGTGACAGGCGATTATTCCGTAACTATTACAGATATCGAAAGTACTTTAACAAATGAGTAAAATGACATCAATAAATTTTTAAAAATCAAACGAAAAGTATCCAAATTCATTTAATACAGGTATTCTTAAAGTGGGGTCCACGGACCCCATAGGGGTCCGTGGTATGTGTGTTAGGGGTCCGCAGTAGGTCAATCTATAAACATATTTATTAAGAAACGAAAAGACGCCCGCAACTTCGTTCGCGGAGTAGAATAAGTCATAACCTCTCTTTTTTTCGATAGCGTAGTCGGTCAAAAAGTATCCTATAACCATCTGGAAATACCCAGCTACCCGTTTAGCAAAAATACTTGAAATCCGTTGAGCCGATTTTGCGTGATGAAGCCACAACGACACACACAAAAAATAAAATAGATATTTTTTGATGCAGTGACCTTCAAATAGTCCGTATCACATATTTTTTTGAAAATATCTTTCATGTACAGACATTTAATTTTTACAACTTTATAATAGTATAGATTGTGCAGTAAACTTGATGAGACGCATTGTCGTTTTCATTCTTAGTTGTGTTAGTAGAAGGTAGGTAAGTGTAATGAAAATACCAATAAAATTAATTTTAGTAAATATAAATAAAGCTATTTCTTTCAATTCCAAAAAAATATATATATTTGACATGGGTCCGTGGAATTGTTTAAATTGTGAAAGTGGTCTGTGACTGCAAAAAGTTCAAGAAACCCTGATTTAATACAAGATTAGTAGAAAGATTTTAGTTGCGTTATTTTAAGCGGTCTAGTACTAATTTAACCTTAATAATATTTTATGATTACGTATGATATTATAATAGAGATTTTAATGGTTATAGGTAACGTACTTTCTATATCAGTTTTTTTTTAATATCTGTAATAGTTACGGAATAATCCTGGTAACACTTAACGATTGCACCCTGTATAACCGGTGTTAAATTTAGGTTTATCATTTTATTTTACACATTTGTGTATTTTGATGAGCCAAATTAAAATAAATATATCAAAACCAAAATACCATTTTAATATTTTTTTATAATATCGCAACTGAAATGAGATGCCAATTAAAATTAATCATATAAGTAGTAAAGGTCCCTGCTTCATGCAATGCATTGCATAGATGTACAGACAGATACAATGTACTTATTGATCATGATCACACATGATGCATGGGTGACCTGCCACGTGGTCTAGTGATTACATGCGATAGAACGATGCGTGATCGAATTACGAAGTCCAAAAATAATGTATGCCCTAGTCGAGACTTAGAGCATTTAACCACTGGAGTACACGCGAAATCGCGGGTCGGTATATACACAATAAGTTGTCAGTGTGTGGCTGTTTTTCTGTTTGTAGGAGATTTTTTTTGGGCACGTTTGTAGGTATAGGATTATCTCCGTTGTGTGCTGTACGTGTTTATCTCACCCCTTCTAAAATGCCTGATAATTTTGTTCGGTATTGACCCTGCTTGTCATTACCAGAGGTTAAATGGAAATCTAGTCTAAGAGTCGAGACGATCATCAATCAGATCATCACGTTGAATGGGCCTGACGACCAGATCAAATGTCAGAAATATCGACGATAGTTGTTATCACACAATAGGGTTAATGTAAAAAAAATAATTTTAAGTCGGTCAGATTAATAAAAACATGGGAAACGTATTTTTTTACGCAATATGAAGTTAATGGCGATACATTGAGTCAAAATGTACCTACAGTTTATACTTAATGCGATTTTTTGAATTGAAAAAGCATAGAAACATGACCATTTTTAACACGCTTTTATTAGGTCGACCTGTATGTAACTAACAATGTAATGGAATCTAAGGTACCTAATTTAATCATCTTCCAAGTATCGTAGCGTCATGAAAATTGGCAGCTGTATGTAGTTCTGATGACAATACAATAATATGGTATTGTCGAACTGATCTGATGATGGAGCCGGAAGATTTGAACTGTAAGTCTTGTAAAGCGTGTTTTTCTAGTGTTTTTGAAACTAATAATTTATTTTAAATTATCTAGTTGACGGACTCAATATAATTTAGATTTTAGTACTCTGGCATCATGCCTTTTATACAGGGTGGCCGTGAGGGATCGGAAAGATTTTAACCACGCATTTTCGAGGCCATTAGGAGTAAAAAATGTTATATGACCCAATTCAAATTCGGCAAAACAAATTCAAATTCTATGCATAAAACTTGAATAAGCTTCTCTACGAAAATTATCCCTTTTAATAAAATGGCACGGAAGGTAGCCTCAATATTTGGTTTTGTGTCGTTTCCATTACATTTGTTTGTGACATGGTTTTGGCTTTTACAGGGCCGACATGTACATCTGTACCTCAGTTTTTGTATTTAAAAACGTTTAAAAAACTATTTGTTAGACCAACAAATCAATCCAACATAGCATTTTCGTGTCCCAGGGTAGATCAGAATGAACCATAGGTTATGATTACTATTAGTTTGCTTCTATTTGAATTTGTTATTATTATAAGAGTAACTAAGCAGAGTAAGTACTGTGTAAATTGTAGTTGTTAAGTTTATTTTGTTAAATGTGACTATAACGTACAGTCCTGTTTCGCTCAATTTTCGGGATCCACGTAATACCAGCGTCAAATCACTCTTGGTGGTTTGGCATTTTGCTGAGTGGACTCCTTTTTCGCACAACGCATTTTTTTCCACTCTTGTATGTCATGTATATTGTCGCAGCGAAATAAATTTTCTTTCTTTCTTTTGTATAAAGTTCCTTGAAACAATAAATAAAAAAAAATGGCAACGATTAGATTTCCAAAAAACGATCAATTTAGTAAATGAGTGAGAGTGCGACGCGAAACTTGGTAATATACACATCGCAATCAAAAGAGCATAACGCACTTAAGTAATCGCAATAAATGGTTTACCTACATGATAGCTGATAATGTTTTCAAAACTAAGCCGGATTTTCGGACTGCGGTTTACATTTTCGCTCCTAATGACTTAAGGAATGCGTGGTTATAATCTTTCAGGTTCTCAGCCGGCACGTTGTATAATTGTTTTGAGCTAGAGAAGCATTTGATAGCTCCTCGCTTCTCTTCAGTACCTCTAGCACAATAGGGAATATGCATGATTTTTGTTTGCTGTTTTAAAAGCTCATTCATGTAACAAACAGTAGACAAAAATATTTTTTCGAACAATTATAAAAATAACTAAGATATAAGCCATCAAACATTTCATTATATCTCTTTCAAGCAAAACAGAATTTAATATGGTTTTTTTTACGGCCGAAGTGTACTAATGACGTAACAGTACATGTCGGAGCTCTGTATCAAATTGCTGTCTAATTAGTAGTTTAAAATAATAATAATAATATTTTTTTATTCAAATAACATATTACAGTAATTATTACTAACAAACTAAATCATACATATGGACAACAATAGAATATGCCTGAAATAGGATTCCCTGTGTTTCAGGCAATCAAGGGCTGGCCTATATCAAGCGTATTCCTTGACCGATTAAAATTTAAATTTTACTTTTTGAAATCGGTTTTACCGTATTTTTCTATTTTGTTAAGAAAAACGATAAAAAGAAATCGTGCATGTACCCTATTGTGATACGCGACTCTATGTCGCGCGACAAAAATTGTCTGTCTCTTTCCTTTCAATACAATGTGAGAAAGACGGGTAATGGTGTCACGGGATAAGCGTAGTCGCGGACAGTTGTGCTAGACCGACAGCGTTGGGATGGCTGCCTTCACCTAAACAGTAACCATTCTCTAATTAATCATCTAATGAGGCTGACACGTTATCAACTAATTAATGTCTCCGACATAAATCGAGTTAATTGAAACGCATGCGCAGGGCAAAGTTTAATTAGTAACCTATTTAGACATACCTATATTTCTTGACATATTTATCTTACTCAGGGTCTTCGTTGTTTGTGATTGGGAATACAGGGCGGAGTCGGTTACAAATATTTATCACTAGATAGTGCGCTAAATTATTCTTACATATCCCTATCTACGACAATATGTATACATTCATATAATAGGCAGTAAAATTAATTCGCATCGTCGTTCGTGGAGGAGGTCAAAACCCTTTTTTTTTTTCTTCGTAGTCGGGTAAAAAGTTTCCTATAATCATCTGTGGATAGCTATCCGTGTACCAAATATAGTTGAAATCCGTTGAGCAAAAAAAACACTTCAGTGACCTCCAAATAGTTTTTTAACCTTTTGAACGCTTTCTCTCTCGCATGAAAATGAGGAATACACGCCAACATAATGAGAAACGAATTTGAACCTTATCTGTCAACGGTAAAATTGCTTTGACAGCGTCTGCCATGACCATTTTAGTGGTCGTTGGCGTGGTAGGCACGACAGCACACGACCACTTTAGTGGCTCTTGGCGTTCAAAGGGTTAAATATCTTCAATGTACAGATATTTCATTTTTACAACTTTATATATTTTTAGACATATGTTGCATCATATCATATCATTTATTCAATAACAATACAAAAATTATGTTTGAATATTACAATAATAATCTTAATTCCAATTAACATTCAATAATAATCACATACAATTAACAATAATATTTAAATTTATATTAAACAATATTTAGTGTGCGTTTTCTTAAATTCGTCAATAGTGTAGCAGCAGCACTAGAGACTTGTGTCAGGATTAACTTCGTATCATGAGTTCAGTTTAGATAATGATAGATAGGTGAAAAACTCAAGTAAGTCACGTGTTGTATGTGGTAGTGTACAAAATTAATATGGAACTTATATAATTTTTCTAATATGGAACGTCAAATTGCCTATACGGATACGCTACTACTACATACAATAAGTGACTTACTTTAGTTTTTCACCTATACCCGAGATGACTAGAGACGACCTAGGTACTTACTCATCTTGCTTACTCTTTTTAATTTATGGTAAATATTATCATATATTGTCCCCAGACGTTCCAGACCACGTTCCTCTGTCTCGCTCTAGTGCACGACGTGCTTCAGTGGTTAGACAAGCATGAAAGTAAGCTCGGAAAGAAGATCAAATACTTCCGCGACATCATATTCAATGGGCTGGTGTTCCCGTTTACATGTGTAAGTAAAAACCCAATTATGTACCTATGTTAAAAGTGAATAAATGTCTTTTATTATTATTATATTGTCTCAACTTCCGTGAGTCACGGGCCATGGCGCCGAAGTACAGAGAAGAACAGTACAGAGGCCCTTTCGAGACTTTTAATTTAATTTGCGATGGAGCACCAGTCGGGACTTATCCCTCTCTGCATTATGTAAATGCAGACACGGACAATTCCCGCACGGTGTAGGACTATGGAAAATAAAAGAAACAAACTATAACCTGGTTATATGGGGAGAATGTTAAGTGGACCGGTTGTATGGGCTATGGAGTGAGATTACCGGACACCTGCCAAAACAATATCTCACACCAAATTGATACTAGCAGGCGGTGACTAGCTGTGTACTGGTGGGTCCACTATAACGGCCGTCGTCCCTGGCGACAAGAGGGCAACACGGACGTACACAGCTCTGGGTCTGGAGAGGTGTGCACCGCTTTCTACCCAGCGACTAAAACAGTGACTGTGCCAACTCGCGACTTACGCATATTTCACTTCAACCCAGCGAGCATATAGCTCTTGCGGCTTCACTCTGACCGGCCAGTGAAGGCAAGCAAGAGGTGGGGTCCATAAAGATACTCCGGAAGTCTAAGGGTCCGTGGTGTCGCCACTCACCAACAGCTCGCCACAAGCTGCCCTGCGGTTGGCTAGGGTGTTGAGAGGTGTACACCGCTTTCTGCGCAGGGCATGCCGCCACTGCACCATTATTAAATATACTTATTGCAAATTATTGAAAAAAAGGTCATAGGTATAGTCTGACCGGCGGCGCCAGAGTAAAGAGCAATAAAACTTGTTACCTACAATAGGGTAGTTTCCTGGTAATAAAAAAATATTCTAATTCATCCGTCAGTTAGATTATCAAAAATATTGGACACGTATTTTTTCTTTTGTCAATCAAACAATACAGACAAAGATAAAGCGCGTCAAAGTTTGGGAGTGGGGGCGCATGACGTCACGCTCACGCCGTGCGAAAAACAGTCGCACGGTGTGCCGTCGCGGGGAACTTTAACGGGGTAATAATATCTTCATCATTTTTAATTGACAAAAGAAAAAATACGTGTCCAATATTTTCTGATATTCGAACTGACGGACTAATTATATTTTTAACCGACTTCTAAAAAAGGAGGAGGTTATATGTTCGATAGTTTGTATTTTTTTTTATGTATGTTCACCGATTACTCCGCTAATTGTGGACCGATTATAAAAATTCTTTTTTTATTTGAAAGGATATACTCCCAAGGTGGTCCCATTGCCACCAAGTTAGGATCTGATGATGGGATCCCAGGGAAATCGAGGGCAATCCTCAAATTTTATAGGCACTTATAACGTTTACATATATTTTCTTAAGCTATTTAAGTATTTGCATATGGTAGTCATCATCTCATCATGCTGAGCTGATGACGGAAGGTACAACTCCTTAACAGTTAAGAGTTAGAGGATAATTCTTAAAAAAATCATCTATTATAGGTAAATACGTTAAGACTGTTAGTCATATTCTTTTTAGTGTGTCCCTGAAGTAGTCTCCTTATCAGCAAGTCAGGATCAGATGATGGAATACCAGGGAAATCGAGAGAAACCGTCAAATATTATAGGCACTAACAATGTTTTGTATATATTTTTCTAAAGTTATCAGTTCTTTTCCTCTGCTTGTCATCATTTCATGCTGAGCTGATCATGGAAGGTACAATGAACTAACCAACTTTTACACTTCTTACTTCCAAAGACTCGAGATGCGTACAAAGTGCCTCCTCAATCTTCCCATTCTGGGCTGTATAAAATACTTTATATCACTACTAAAATCCATCACTACAAAGCAAAAAATATATTTTTTTAATAAAAAAAGAACCGACTTCAAAATAAACTAAAAAGCCATAAATAATCTTTTATGTACCGTACGGATCACATTTGAATCACCTTTTGAAGTCGGTGCCAAACCTGAAGTCAATAAAGTTCTTTATTCAACAAAAATACGAATTACTATGACTAAATATATATGTAGGTAGATAATAAATAAAGGCTCGCCGCCGCGGTTCTTAATAGTAATAAATGAATGATTTGGCACCGACTTCAAAAGGTGATTCAAATGTGATCCTTACGGTACATAAAAGATTATTTATGGCTTTTTAGTTTATTTTGAAGTCGGTTCTTTTTTTTTTTTTTTAAGACTAGCCTAGAGTATGCTTATGTCGAAAGTTGATAAGTCGTTCGAGGTGAATGTCAACCTAAATACAGTCCCTTTAAAAGATTAAAATTATAATATTTTCTTCTGTTTCCGCGATTATTACTCATTGAAATAAAACAATTTAACGGATTATATCGCGTATATTATCTCATTTTAGTTCCCGACGTTTCGGAAGCTTTCCAGCTTTCCATGGTCACGGGAGGATGGCATGGTCATGGTCCTCCCGTGACCATGGAAAGCTGGAAAGCTTCCGAAACGTCGGGAACTAAAATGAGATAATATACGCGATATAATCCGTTAAATTGTTTTATTTTAGATTAAAATTATATTTATGTTTTTGATGATTTAGTTGCAACCCGACCCTCGAATCTTTGTAATTGCATTTACAATTTTAGTGATGTGAAGCCGGGTCCGCTGCGACGTGTTTTTGTGTTTTTCTAACACCTAACATGTTATTCTAATAAAAGGGGCGTGGCCTAAATGTTTTGGTTAGCAAAAACACTCAAACATGTTTGCCGCGACAGATGGAAAACATTCCCCGCGTTCGCCCAAAGAGAATATAACCATCACGTTTTGAGAGGTGGGACTCTCATACTAGCCAATAAAATTAATTTGCATGGCACACTGATACCAACATGTACGTCAATGAACCGTCAAACAGCAGTTGTACCAATCTAAGAGACTAACATAGTGTAGTAGGCTATACGCTTTTTATCGATATCGATAAAATGGACTGCCCTGGAATATAGGCTCATGTCAACAATTTTTTTGATAGAAATTTGGTTTAGGATTGAGTTCACGTTTAGGTCCTATGTTGTACAGTGGATATTTATTTAAATGTGCTAATACAAGGTTGGACTTAAATGTGAACCCGAAATAAAATAACGAGCTTTTTATTTTAATGTAATTATTTATTGTTTTACTAGTATTATTAGATCTTCTTTTGAGACTTGGCCCACTGTCTGCATCTGAAAATATTTTATGATTACAACAAAGATACATTTTCTTAGGTCAACATATTAAATAATTACTACTCAACAAATAAACGTAAGAATCTTCATATATTCTGGTATGGATGGCAGTAAACTTTTCAGTTGAAACGACGTACGAAGTATTTTTATGATCATAATTCATGCAAGTTCTCACGCAATTCGAATTATTTTGTATAATTATTTCCACTGATAAACAAATAAGCCTGTAGTTATCGATAGTTACAGTACATCCCTAGTACACAATGAAAATAGATATAAAATATCTAATTTTGTTTATTTATTTAGCATGTTGCACTTAAATATGGCTAAAAAAATCTAAGGCAATACTTATACCGGCCGTCATTCCAATGAAATTTCGCCATAAACATTTTTTATCGCAATTTTCATGAATAGCTCGATTTCTACAAATTTCACATGTGATAAACCGTCTTTTCGGTGGCATTTTCACAAAATGTATTCACTAAATAGTGTTCAATAACTACTTTAGATAACAATTAAGAATAATTTAATTAAAAATCTAAAAACAAACATACAAAACACGCGAGCCGCAATGACAAGCAAAGCAATATGGTTGACAATGTATGATATGACAGATAAACTGTACTGACGTACTGGTTCAGTGTCATGGCAACGGTTTGCCATGCAAAGTCCATATAAAAGTTTTTTGTTCCTAGTTGCGTTAGACTGCGTTTGCCTGCGGAGGGGGGTGCAGCGTTCATTTCGTGTTTGACCGTCGTTGGGATAACACGTCTTCTATGTCAGAATTCATTTTGACTTTTGTGCGTCAACAATGTTTTGGCTCACAAAAACGTTGTTGCAACAGTCGGGAAGTTTTGCTAACATGTTAGACAAAAAATGTTTTGTTAGATTTTTGAGGCAGCGGACGCGCCTTTCAAATTTAGTATAAACTGTTACGTGAGCTTTTTTTTATCTACTCACTGGCTTCGAATTTAGGTTTGAACTGTATAATTAGAATAAGAATAGTGACAGGTAACATTAGTTACCAAAAGCATTTGAGTGGCTATGTAAAAAATCACTTACGTTTTTTTTACAATAGATAATAAATTAGCTTACCTTTGTCGGTTTTTACCCTTACAACACCATCCAGACTATAATAAAAATAAGCTTAAGAATTAAGAAAAGTAAAGAGATAATAATGAATCAATAATAGCATAGGGATAATCTTACACAAATCGACCTAGTCTCAAACGAAGCAAAGCTTGTACTATGGGCACTATATAGATAAATTATAATACTTAAATACATAGAAAACATCCAAGACCCAGGAACAAACATTCGTGCTCATCACACAAACACTTACCCTGTCCGGGATTCGAACCCGGGACCACCAGCTTCGTAGGCCGTTGTACAATGTAAAACCCACTGAGCCAAACGTGACGTCTATACCTACAGCATACAGTAATATAAATGTGTCCAGTGTGTAGAAAGCAGTGTCCATGTCCAGCAGGTTATTCACTGATTATTTTAAGAACATAATTAAAAAAAACTAAAATAAGAATTAAAAAAAAAATCCAATGAAATTGTGTTAAAAAGTAATTATAGTAAAAGTTGCTGGCGAAATATTAACTCTTTGGATAAAATATTTAGGTTCACTCATTACAATCTTATTGACCTTGTCTAGGATAAATTAGCGCAAAGGGATAAAAAATTTCAGGATTTACTTCAGATGAAATTATTGATTAGTTAGTCTAGGAGACTTAAGTCCTCCCCTCAAAAAGACTCTTCTCTGTAACCTCTTCCAGTTGTCATAGTGTTTGGGCAACCTTAACTATATCTCTCATCTTCCTATGATATTTTCACAAACAATACTTTAAGGCTGCGTATCCATCGAAACTGTTCGAGGAAGCTAAGCGGTGTGCGAGTAAAAAATCTACCAACCCATTACCCAAATAAACCTAAATAGGATTCGAACCTGCGACCCCTTCTTTTATAGAGAAGTGCGCTACGAACTAAGCTATAGCAACTTTACGTAGGTACATCACATGAAATTTTCGAACACAATCGAACCAGCGCTACCGGCCCCCGTATTGCCTAACGCGTTTGCCGATCGCAATCGGAATCAAGTGTCATGATTTTGTATGGGATTTGTATGACAGTTCGGATACCAAGTGTCAAAATTTCGTTAGGCAATAACCCCGCAGCACCTACTACATATATACTTTTCGGTTACTAAACGCTAAACGTAAGTCACACTCCAAGACGACTCACGCGACGTCCCTGCCACATTGCTTCCTAATTAAATTTCAAAACGTTTTCATGCTTCCAGTTCGTCACTTGCATGTTCTGGTGCGTGTACCTGATCGATCGCGAGCTGGTCTTCCCGCAAGTGTACGATCAGATCGTACCCTGGTGGCTGAACCACTGCGTGCACACAAACATCTTCATAGTGATCGCCATAGAGACCATTCTCACCAGACGCCGGAGCCCCACCGACGTCAAGGTCGAGAGGTGTCTGTGGGTGTTCGTGTCGGTGTTCTATGCTGTTGTGTAAGTATCTTACCTTTTTAACCATTTCCACCTACTATCGAATACAAACTTTGTCTTATATTTACTACTCTACTCTCGTTGGTCTAGTATTTCTCACCTTCAGGCCTTCGAGTTCTTGGTCAATATGCAGTTTGCGTTACGTTTTGACGTATAAAGCTTTTTTCCAACTTTCATCATTGTCTCTCGCCAAATCTCCTTCCGTCCAAACCAAACCAGCTTCAGCAAGCGTATGGATAAATTCGCGGCCATTAGCACAGTGCTCGCTGGTGGAGGGGTTGAGACGCTCGACGCGTAATCGAGAGGTACCGGGTTCGAGTCCTGGTGTGACCACGTCCGTGAGCAATCGTGTTTTTCATTGCGCTTTGACTTGTATCTATGTCACAATTGAAAGTAATGTGGTGTTAGTTTTCCCACATTAACAACACAGAAACACAAAAAATTGTGTTTGATAGAAATACTTAAAACAGTGCCTAACTCTTCGTTCGATTTGACACTGCTGTAAAGGAAGGACAGTCGCAATGAGAACAGGTGTAATACGTGTTCTCATATATGGCGCTAGGGTTATAATACCTTTCAAAAATAAAATAGGTACATGGGTCAAAGCGGATGGATAAATTCGAGGCGATTGGCACAGTGCTCGCTGGTGGAGGGGTTGACACGCCCGACGCGTACTCGAGAGGTACCAGGTTCGAGTCCTGGTGTGACCACGTGCGAAAGCAATCGTATTTTTCTTTGCGCTTTGACTTGTATCTATGTCGCAATAAACTAGCTTCATTAAAGCTTCCAACGTCAGCTACTTTCGTTTTCCGCCGTATTTTTGTGTTCGTAAATCGATCAATAAGAAAACTGCCTAGCATAACATGCATGGATATTTGCAAGCAAAGGTTTGGTGACACGTCTCAGGATTTTAAGTGAGAAGCAGGAGGCAGTGGTAATGGAGGCATAAACAGCGATATACTCTGAAAAAGCGAAATTAGCGTAGATCTGGTATAGGAAATAGAGGACGAGGTGATAAAGGGTATATAGGAAATCAATAGTACCCACCCAACAGTACCTATTTTAAGGTTTTTGTGTACATGTGATTTTAATCTGCTAAAGCTTGAAATTTTTCCAACAGGTCAATTGTCGATCTAAATATAAAACTGTTCCAAATTATATTTTTCAGATACTACTCAATCTTCTTCTTCGGTGGCTGCTGGCTCTACGGTGTCTTCGGTGTGATGACCTGGTGGCAGGTCTGCCTCTACCAAGCCTCCATCTGGTTCTCGACCTGGGTCTTTTACCGTATGGCCTTCATCATCAACAGCTTGATCCACAAAGAAGAGGACGTCGCAATCGTGCCCAAGAACGCAAAGGCGGCTAACGGTGATTTCGAGTCAAAAGAAACCGTATTTGTTAATACGAAGAATGTGAATATCAAAAATGGTGCAATCTTAGAGATCGCACATGATTCTAACAAATCAGTGAAAGATTTAGAGTCAAACGGAACCAAAGATCAAAAAGAAGAAACCGGAGAAAATGTCAATGACAAGACTGACTCCCCTAATGATAATGGAAATATAGAGAATGGGAAGGAATGGAAGTCTCTCGGAGGGAGTAGTATCCCTGAGGAAGAAGATAATGGTAGTTTGGACCAGTCTTTTGATAAATCTTGGAGCACGAAATACAGGACGAATAGGAGTCAGTTTGAGAAGGCTAGTCTGTAATTTGGAATTATTTAAGCTGGCTGGTTTAGCTTATTTTTTGGGTGATGTTGAAAAGTTTCTGCCGTCTTATGATGATTGGCTTTCTTTTGACCCCATCTAGTTAATTTATTACGGATATGTGGAATTTACTTTACTTATATTATTAAATGGCTGTATTGGAAGTAGTCTGCAATTTGGATCTACTGCATATAAAACGGCATCTACATTATGATTATCTGTATCTTTCGTACATTTTGGATCAGGTTTGTAAGCTTTAATATTGGAATTGTAAGCTGGACCTTCATTCCTATAATAAAGTTGCTTCATATTCAACGCTTCTTACACAGTGTTGATGGATTCAAAATTTGGTGCTTCAACGTTCATAGATATCATCTACTTTTGATTTAAACTTATACGATTTTTACTCATTATCATAACACAACAAATCGGAGTTTAATCGCGTATAAATATGTTTGGTTTATTTAATTATCTCACGTTGGTAATTCATCGAAGTTTCGAACGTCGCGTTACGTGCATAGTCTCAAAGAAACTAGTCGATTAAGCCCCGTTTTGTGTTGCGATAATCCCTCACCTTATTCTTGAGTGCCATCAATGAGCTTGTCATAATACTGCGCTGGTTCAACGACCTGGAGTGGATATTGGCCTCCGAAACCAGGGATCGCGGATTTGTTTTGTTCCGGGCTACATCGCGCTATTCAGGCCGGCCTAACTGAATAAAGTCTTTGCAAACTTGATCACTCCAGCCGTATTTGGGCCTCCCAGCCGGACGCAAGCCGCATGGCTTTCCATTATACGCTCGCTTAACAGCCTGATCCAGATGACCCCATTATTTCAAGATGGCCGCTTGGTCATGCAAGGTACGTAGGTCTGGGGTCTGCGGGCGACAGGGGGAAACAGAGCGGGGCGTTTTTTTTAGGATATAAGCCTATTTCCCATATTTATGACAGCCCTACTCTATGATAGTTACTGTAGCGAAATGTACGTTCTTGTTACTTTTGTTACATACTTGGCTTGTATGTTGCAATACTTTATAGACAACAAAGCTAACTGTCGTAAAATTGATGTATGTGAAGAAATTGTGAATCCTACAAGAGTTCTGAATTGTATATACATTCAAATTAAACATATTCTTTGACAAGTATACACTTACCTAAATAATATTGTATATAGGGAACTAGTTTTAAATAGCTAGAGTACTTGTGATATTATATCCTTTAGGTATCGTTCACTGTTAATGTTACCAGCGTATTAACAAATGGCTTGTATTAACGGGACAAAAACCTAAACTGTTTAAACCTAAAAACTGAGGTCTGTGTGATTAATATTGTATTATAAAGTTTGCTTTTCAGAATGTTCTTATAGTCAAAACCTGCTGCATTCTCAAAAAATATAGCTTGACTAGTTCCCCCCCCCCCCCCCCCCCCCCCGTCGCCCGCAAACCATGGTAGTGGCACGAAATAACTTGTAAAGCTATAGTAAGTTCAGGATGCGAACAAAACAAAGAAGTAATCTTCTTGGAAACAAAAATTGAGGTTTTTTATTAATATTAAATAATATATAAGGGAATGTGAAATCGCAGGTATTTTGGGAGTGGAAATTTTAGAAAACGAGTTTATCAAACCTGAACCCTTTCAATTTCAAAATACGTTCTTACCGTGCCGTCCTTTTACATCATGCTCTCCAGGTACCCCACTTTTGGTATTTATAAATATATCAAAAATGTTTAAGCATTTTTACTTAATTTGTACTGTTTTAGAAAAAATTGTAAATGAATAAATATTACGGGATTATTTATACACAAATCGAACTAGTCCTACGGTGAGCTTAATAAGGCTTGTGTTATGAGTACTAGACGACGATATATTTAATAGATATATTTACTTATTATACATAGAAGGCATCCAAGACTCAGGAACAAATGTTTATGCTCATTAAACAAATATTTGTCCTTACCGGGATATGAACCTAGGTCCCCAAAGTTACTCCCGCTGAACCAAACCGGTCCTTCAATTGTACCTTAATAGATTCGAAAATATAGTCAAATGAATTTTGGGTTAGCAACCCCACTATCTGTTTAAACATTTAAGCAACCCCAAATGTCAGAATGCGTCCGCATTTCCAAGGGGCTACTCTGAAATTGGCTTGAAGTTCGTATGGCGGAGAATATCTCGCTGTCTCAAGTACAATTTAACATTACGAGCTTCGGATTTCGAGATTCGGTTAACCCGTCAGTAGTCTTATATTAAAATGCAAGCTGGCCTTATATGAACTTTTGGAATGTTTTCTTGTAATAAAAAGGAATGAATTAATTTAAATTATTATATTTTAATTGTATAATTATTAAGGTGAATTTAATATTTAATTTTGTATAGATTGTCAATTGATATTTTATAAAAATATTATAGAAACATTTTTCATTTTATTTATTGATTTCTCCCAGATCAATCAGGTAATGAACTATAAAGCTTTTAGTAATTTCCAAAGTAAATAATTTCAAACTAATTCATTAACTGAAATTTGTATCGTTTAGATTCAATTGGGTTAAGTCAATATTTTACAAGTTATGGTCATTCGAAAACAATTTCGAGGAATAGGTTTAATATTAATAATAACTTGAACTTATCAGATTTCAAAAAAATGATTTCTGGGAAAGTTCTTCGTGTTTTCAATTTTGACTTTTATTTGAACTTGTTGAACCCTAAAGTGCAGTGCAGACGTCAGTCAGTAGAGACGTCAGTCGAAATATCTCCTAACCATTAAATGTATCCAAACTGAAAAGCATGTTTGTATCTTAGAATAACCTATTTTAACGAAATTATAAATAAAAACATGGCCATTTTTAAGGTCCCGTACTCAAAGGACAAAACGGACCCTATTAAGTACTAAGACTCCGCTGTCCGTCCGTCTGTCACCAGGCTGTATCTCATGAACCGTGATAGCCAGACAGTTGAAATTTTCACAGATGATGTAGTTATGTTGCCACTATAACAACAAATACTAAAAGCAGTATATTTTTATGTCTGTCTGTCTATGTCAGTAACCAATATAAAATAATTGAACACTGTGTACATTTTGCTTAGGAGTCCGCTAACACTGGATTTTCATAGATACGGCCGTTTGTAGCGTTTATTTTGCACGGGACCCTCGGTGCGCGAGTCCGACTCGCACTTGGCCGGTTTTATTTTTGGCTCATCCCAATTTTGTTAACTTCCTAACTCGTCCACATTTCCCACTCGTTCTTTTTTCCCAACTTATCCATATCCAACAACAATCCAGCTCCATCTTGCCACTGCCAGTGGTAACTGTGGTACGATGCAATAACACTGTCTGAAGGTTTTAGTGTTAAGAACAGGGGCCCGGTTCATAAATGCTTATAACTTGTATTACAAGCGGAAGTCTCTTTTTAACCGACTTCCAAAAAAAGAAGGAGGTTCTCAATTCGACGGAATGTTTTTTGTTTTTTTTTTTATGGATGTTCACTGATTACTTGAAGACTATTTGACCGATCTCAAATTTTTTTTTTGTTTTTATATAAGGTACTTTCAAGTTGGTTCTGATGATGGAAACCATTAGGAATTGAAGGAACTCCTCAAATATTCTAGGCGATTTTGGTATTATAAGAAACATAATAAGCATTTGCATTCAGAAAGTGTAAATTGGTGAAGTGGAACTGATGCAGAAGACCACAGAATGCCATCGGAACTCCTCAATGATAAATGATTTACGGTTGGCGACAAAATATCTTGATTAATTTAGCTAAGCAACTTCATAGTCACAAATTTAAATGTTCTTGATGAGAATGTTACCATCGAATAGATTTGATGATGGAGCCGGAAGGTAGGCACCAGATCTATGTAATAAAATAATATATCCTAGCCGTGTATGGGCTTGTTCGAATCGTCACGAGATACACTTTTAAGTAACGATTAACTAAAAAGTGTAAAATAAATATTTTTTTTAACAAAAACATAAAACCGACTCCAAAAAAAATAAAACGTAAAAAAATAACGCCATAATTCAGTTTCTTCTTTTATTACTTACAAGTAACCGTTTGTATACTCAATCTATACAGTATATACAATTAATGTTATTTTGGAGTCGGTGCCATCGTGTCACTACTTACTAAAATCGTCAATTTTCAATATTTTATAGTACTAGCTGCTGCCCGCGACTTCGTCCGCCTTAAATTCGTTTATCGCGGATAAGGGTATTTTCCGGGATAATAAGTAGCCTATGTCCTTCCCCAGAACTCAAACTATCTATCCATACCAAATTTCATCCAAATCGGTTCTGCGGTTTAAACGTGAAGAGGTAACAGACAGACAGACAGACACACTTTCGCATTTGTAATATTAGTATGGATGGATTTCATCTAATACATACAATGAACTATAGTCACTCAACATAATAGGCTTGTGTCATAAAAATATATAAACAAGTATTAGTGTTCTGTGTATATAATTATCCGTCAGATTCGTCCGCTAAAGTTTCCCATGACGTCACGTCGTGCGACCGTTTTTCATGCGCCCCAACTTCCAAACTTTGTCGCGCGTTTTTTGTGTAATTGACAAAAGAAAAAATGCGTGTCAATTATTTTTTGATAATCTAGCTGACAAACTATTAGGGGAATCACAGGGGAATATATTTTTAACTCAGGAAACTACCCTATTATAATATATAAATAAGTAAGATCACATACATTCGGATATCGTTGCTTGCTTAAGACTGGGGCATCACGTTATCATTTCTTTTGCCACAATATTTTTTATGCGGAAGTACTGAGATCCCAGTTTGAAATAAAAGTAAAGCAGGTACTAATGATTGCCATCTTTTAGCAAGGAGAAATAGTCGAGAAAAATACTTTCTGTCTCTTTCTATACCTCAATAGAAAATAACAAATGTTCGATGATTACTCCGTGTCTTTTCTGTAAGCTTTTTGAGACAATATTTTGAAACTTGCTCCTCAATACTCTTCAAACGTGAGTTGGATTGTTGTAATTTCGAATTGTTTTATTACTAGCTTTTGCCCGCGACTTCGTACGCGTAGAATTATATAGTTATGAATCATACATTCCTCGTCAGTTTCTAACCGACCGTCAGCTACCTCGAGCAGTTTCTGAACATAACTTAATGAATCGAATGGGACTTAGACTTAGCCCAATACAATAATTGTATCACAAAGTCGCTGGTAGCTGACGGCTTAAACGAAAATAATATACATGGTTAAAATATAATAAAGCTAATTATAGGGAATAAAACTACAATGCGTTACGTACGCCCATAAAACGAAGCGGAAAGTACTCTTAATATTTCTCAATATTTACTTTAGTGTCATTTCACGTCAATAATAAAAAGTGGTAATTATTTTAAATTTAGTTTCTACACAGTTTCAAATTAATTAATCCAACAAAATACTGTTTAAAGAACAAATTGGCATGTACCCATAGCGCCATCTAGTGACAAATAGCTACCTTACTGCATATTTACATTTGTATGGTTGAGCTGTTCGGATTTTGGTGACGAATAAAAAGGAAAATAATTTTAACACTTGCGCGGCAGTTAAATTAAATTGTATTACAGTTATCCTTATGTGAACGTGTTAATCATTGAATACGCTCAAAACTAAGAATCAGGCAAAAACATGAATTGGCATGTACACCTAGCGCCATCTATTGATGCACAGCAATCTAATACTATTTGTACAAACAACACTATCTTTACCCCTTTAGATGATGGATTTTATGTAACGCTGGCATTAGTTTTTTACTAATTTAAATTAAGAGTTCTTTAAGCATATTACCAAGGTCTCGAGTTCCTACCTTAAAAAAAATTGCTCTTCACACAAAGTGCCATCCTCTTTTCCGTGCCCTAAAACGGATTTTTAGTATAAAACGTAGATCCGATGACGATATCACAATAAAGACCCGAAGCAAAAGTTATATTTAAAAAAATATATTGGATAAAAACGTTTTCACATACTATCTCCCTAGTAATAATATTCGTCGCTAGATGGCGCTGACTGTAGAAATACATCGCGCTATCGTTTGTTTCCCGTAGTTTCGTTAGGTTAGCAAGCAAGTCAGTGTTCAGATTAACATACATACAAACTTACAAAAAATATTTTTGTGTAGTCACTAATCCTGATTCTGGGATAACGGTGACTTATTCAATTTATATTATTAACCGTTCTACAAACAAAATCCCATCAAAGACATAACATGTAAAAAAATTGCCAAATGTTTCTTTATAAGCGAATGGAGTTATTATGGCGGTTTTTTCTACGTCGTGTTCGTTAACCGGCAGTTGTTGATAGGCGCTGTTCAAGTCGATTGTGGAAAAAATCTGCTAGCAATAAGATATAACCTTTAAAAACTAAGAAAAATTAACTAGGGCGAGAAAAGATGGTACGGCGTGCCTTTGTTTTGCTCAACTTGGCGGGAGTGCCCCCAGATGCCTGCAGCTATGATATCGTAAGAGAAGAAGTGATTACACCTGCACCTATTAATATCCTAAGCGTAATCGGTTAAAAAAATGTATCCTATAATCATCTGTGATCTATGCATATAAACAGCTATTCGTGTACAAAAAATAATTGAAATTCGTTAAACCGATTTGGCGCTTATTTTTTTGAAAAGGTCTTTTCAGGACATTTCATTTCTACTATAACAGTAACGTTGAACTCGCGATATGCGAGTGGGTTTCCTAAAAAAGTTTCTATAAAAATTGCCTTGAACTGAAAACCTATAAGGTGAATTCAGTAGTCCTAGAAATGTGGTCTCTTATAGCAAAAAGCAAAACCGATTGGACACATGTAATTTTTTTTTATATCTGGCTGTCTATTGTGTAGGCAAGTGGCAACCCATTCGCGATTTAATTTTAACATCTATACTATTATTGAAAAGTTGTAAATAAAACAGAAATGTCTGTACATTGAATATATAAAAAAACCGGCCAAAAGCATGTAGTTACTAAAAAATGCAGTACAGATGGAAAAAAAAACGATATGAAAAAGTGCACTAGCAAAAGAGCGTATCTCCACGGCACTTACGTTTTTTAAATAAAAATACTTTGGTAGACATATTGTTTTTTGTTGTTTAACTATCAAACTAAGTAGCGGCTTATACGAGACATCTTTACTACAAATTTCATCAAAATACATCTTGTAGCTTTTGCGTAAAATGCTTGTGACATATACGGACGGACGGACACGATGAAATTATAAGGGTTCCGTTTTTGCCATTTTGGCTAAGGAACCCTAAAAAGTGAAATGGACTATTTAAAGGTCACTGAAATGAAAAATATTATTTTTTAACTTTTTGTATGAACCGTTGTGATTTCATCACGCTATAACGGCCAAACGGATTTAAGGTTTTTTTGGAACACGGATAGCTGGGCATCCACAAATGGTTATACGAGTAGGATAATACTTTTTACCCGACTATGCTGAAGTAAGAAAACCGGTCAAGAGCATATCGGACCATGATCAGTCTATTGTTCCGCAGCCATTAGTACAAAAAAATGCACTACATATGAAAAAAACACGATGTGTAAAAGTGCACCAGCAAAAGAGTGTATCTTCAGGGCACTTACGTCCTTTTGTTGAGCCGCGCAGTTTTTCGGCAATAAGACAAAAACGGTTTATCGGATCTTGTTAAAAATATTTTTCATGGAAAGTATTTATGAAGTCAAAGTTTTATACAAATTCTTTTACATTCCAGGCTACTCTATTGTGGAACTCTCTTCCGCTCGATTTAAGGCAAGCGAAGCCTGCCTATATTTTAAAACTAAGTTACAAGATCATTATAAAATTTCTGCTGCTGGTTTTCTAATCAGTTTGATATCAACTATGTTATAGTTTTCATTCTTATAAGTAACATAGTCTTATAAATGATTGTTTATGTTTTTGTTTTTTGTGTTGTATTGTTTGTAATCTTATTTCAACACCTACTCATTCCTAGCTATTCTTTGTAATTTCCGCTGCCCAGAGATTGTCTGGAAGAGATCGCTCTTTAGCGATAAGACCGCCTATTGTCTACCGTATTTTATGTTAAGGCTCTATTGTACTGATTCTGTTGTTGGTGTCAAAGTCAAAGTCAAAGTTACTTATTGCTGCATGTTGTAGATACAGTTGTTATAAATGGCAAATTTTCAAACATGGACCCTGTTCCCTAACAGCATGCAATATAATAAATATTAACCCTAGTTTTTGGGTAATTCTATGTCACTAACAATTTGTCTGAAATAAATTATTTTGAATTAATGGAATTGAATATTTACAATTAAACTTAAATTAACAACAATTATAATTCTTATTTAATACTAATAGGCATCTTGTTTATCGCGTAGATATTCAGCTACAGAATAATAGGCCTTTTCTATCAATAATTTTCTTAAAGCTAGCTTAAATTCTAAGATATCCTCCTTGTCTCTAATGGCACTTGGTAGTCGGTTATATAGTTTTGGGGCCATACCAATTATACTTTTAGACATGTGACCAGTTTTAGAGGGCGCAGCAAACAATTTATTTTGCAGTGTATGACTCGAAAAGTATTTGAAATGGTCAGAGTTAAATTTTACAAATAAACACACTTCAAGTATATAGAGGCATGGAAAAGTAAGAATTTGTAGTTCAATGAAGTGGGGTTTACATGTTTCAGATGGTCGTAGCCCACATACTGCTCGGACACATTTCTTTTGTGCTTGAAAGACTAGTTCACGCTCAGTGGCATTACCCCAGAAAATAACTCCATATCTGAGGGTTGAAGACACATATGCATGATATGATGTCAGCACGGCTGATTGGCCCACTATTTTTCGCAACATGTGTAACGCATAGGAAAAACCTCAGCTTTTTACATACATTCTCAGTTTGAAGTTTCCATGACAGGGTGTTATCTATTACTAAACCTAAGAACTTTGTATTTTTAGCTTCTGGAATCGTGAAATCTTTATAATGTGGTTTGAGATTTTGAAGCTCTTTCCGTCTGTGATTAAAATTCATGTGTGCAATAAAGAATTGTTGTATTGTATTGTATTAAGCGTTATCTTTATTTTTTTAGCTTCATTACATATGTTACGTGGAGTGCCCCCCTAGAAATATTTATTTTTATTATTTAACTACCAAACTACTAGCGGCTTAACAACTTTAAGTTTCCTTATAATGAAGATGTCATAAAATAAGTCGCACCAAACTACATGCAAACTACATGCAGTTTAACAAATAAATTTAATCTATACTATTATAAAGTTGTAAAAATCAAAATGTCTGTACATTGAAGATATTTTCAAAAAAATGATCGTTACGGACTATTTGGAGGTCATTAACACGAAAAATGTTTTTTGGATTTTATGTATTGTGTCGTTGTGGCTTCATGACGCAAAATCAGCTTAACGGATTTTAACTATTTTTGGTACACGGGTAGCCGGGTATCTCCAGATGGTTATAGGATACTTATTACCCTGACTACGCTGAAGAAAAAAAGAGGGTTATGACTTTTCCCCCACGAAGTTGCGCCTTCTAGTAAAGAAAAGGAATGAGACTAAGTGATTCCCGTTTTGTATCCAGATTCGAATCGGGAATATTTCTCCCATTTCGAAGCTAGCTACCGAATCTGGCTACGAGATGGGACATAAGGTGCGTCCACACTTGTATCATTTGCTCGTATCCGATCACCGTGCCGTGGCATGACTGCGTATCGCGCTGCTTGGACGCTTACTGTCGACGCGCCGATCATGCCGCACTCTTCCGATATAACTGTGTGATACGCGTAGCGCGTGATCGTGACACGCGATCATGCCACGCGACGATGATCTGATACGGGCAAATGATACAAATGTGGACGCACCTTAAAGAAAATAAACGGACTGTTGAATCATTAGGCATGGCGGCGTTTTCATAAAAGATGCACTTGGAACGCTGTCCATCTGGTAAAACCCCTGCAATTTGAAAATAAAACAAAAAACGTCATAGGTATTTTCTATATTTTTAGAAAAATATATCTTAAATTACACGTAGGTACATTACTTACAGAAAGTCGTTTCACATTTATAAGATTTACAATATACTAATCAGCTCTCGTCTATCGGTAACCTTTGAAAAATAATATTTTTTTCATCTTACAATAGGGTAACTAAGAGTATTGTTAATACTTATATTAGTGAACTATACAACAATATACAATTTCCGACTATTTAAACGTCATAATAAACTCTAAACATACACTGTTAAAAATGATGTAATTATACATACGAAAAAAACACATAAACCTTTTTAATTTCCTGAAAAATAAGGAAATTTACGAAAACTTATTAAATTACGCAAATGTTTCTTTCATTTTAAGTTGAAAAAAATTAAAATTTATGTAAAATTTCATGAATTTTTCGTAAATTTCCTCATTTTTTTGGGAGTTTTACCGTTTTATGTGTTTCGGTTTGCATGTAAAATTTCATAATTTTTAATAGTGTAGTATGTAGATGTCCTTAGATAATTATAATAATGTATACAATAAGCCGAGTGACTTGATAATTTGCCCCAATGTCGTGTTTTTGATTTGTTTATACTCTTAAATACCTGAAGAAATAGACAATAATATACTTTTTATACAATCTGACGATTTATGTATAAGGGATGTTGACAACTTTTGTAATTTATTTCCTATGGTATGTTATAGAAGGACTTTTCAATATTAAAAAAAATAGTGAACACACTTTTTTCTTATGTTATAGGGCGGTAAGTGTCTTAAGTCTTGGTGAAAAAACCAGCCAAGTGCGAGTTGGACTCGTGTGCTGAATAGACTCCGTACAAAATATACGCTAGAAACGGCTGTATCTATGAAAATCCAGTGTTAGCAGAGCCTTACTTCCAAGCAAATTGTGCGCAGTGTTCCGTGATTTTGTATTGGTTTTGACATAGACAGACAGACATAAAAATATTCTGTTGTTATTATTTGTTCTTATAGCGGCAACAGAAATATATCATCTGAGAAAATTTCAACTGTCTAACCAGTCTAACTATCACGGTTCATGAGATACAGCCTGGTGACAGACGAACGGACAGCGGAGTTTTAGTAATAGGGTCTCGTTTTATCCTTTGGGTACGGAACCCTAAAAAACAGTGATTAAGACAATATCGATCAGACAGCAATTACATGCAAATTAAAAATACAAGTAAGTATATATTTTTCACTGACACAATTTTGACCCTTGAAAAGTTTAATAGGTACAAAAGACACTTTTTATTCTACATTTCCAACTATTTCGATTTAAGTAGTCGGGAACTGTATATAATACATCACGCCTTTCTTCTAGAAGATAACGAAATCTTTTTCTACTATCCCTATGGACGGAATCTCACAACGAAAAAACCGGTACAAATATAATTCCAATCCAAATATTCCACAGAAAATAATTCATTGCTACTCTTGTTCAAGGTTCAGAGGGGCTAGTCGGAAACTCGAAAAATGAAGTTCGTATGGCGCCATCCCGCTCACACAAATACAGCTTAACATACAGCGAGGGGGACGGCAGTAGCCCCTCAGATGATCTCCTATGGATTTTTAAGTGAATTGTGAACAGGTAATTATTATACCCAACTTTAAGTATTTTATTCGTCAGTGACATGTATTATAGTTTGAAAGGTTTAGTACATATATTGCACAAAAAAATTGAAGTTATTAACTATTCTTATGACGCAGTTAGATAAAAAATAGAAATTTATTTTTATGAGTAATTAAATTTTAAATGAATATTAAGTTTTGACACAGAGTAATGATTCGTTGTTATGTATTCGTTTTGCATTATTGTTTTAATCAATGTAAATCTGCCAAATATCATTTTTTTTGTATATAATTAGTTGAAATTGATTCTAACGCCATCTCTCGACAAGCTACTTACATTAAAAACTAGGGTCGTAAAATTGGCAGTGATATTAAATAAACTAAAAAATGACTATAAAACCAAAATTGAAAACCTGAGGCGTGTATTGAGCGATTTTTGCAAAAAAATAGTACAAACCACAGGTTTTTGCTCAATCTTTCAAAGGTTACCCCCATTAAAATTTAGATGACCCAATTTTGTCCTCATTTTTTCTCATGAATCCAGCGGAATAAGACTCGGACTTCGGCTTGAATTATCCTTAATTTCTCTGGCATTTGCTTCAAAATAATTGAAATTTGGGTGCCTCATACACCATACTTTGAGGTCTCGATTCGAACACCAGATGTCTCTGCGGCCTTTGGAGGCCATCTTGGTATCTCTGTGGCTGTAAATAATATGACGACGGAGTTCTTATACTGACCCCGGAAATCTGTGGCCTCTTCCGAATTTGATAAGCGTTCAGTTCAGAAGCAGCAAATTGTGGTTCTTGTTGGAAATTGCTCCTAAACCTTGAATAACTGTAGTCTCTGTCAGCTGGTATCATAAAACCGCTTGGTATGTTATTTCTAACATTAACATTAGGAAGTACAGGTGCGATGGCCTCATTAAATCTTACGTCATAATCGTTTTCAATAGAATCAGCAAGATTCTGTTTTATAGATATGTTTTCTGGTATCCTCAAAGGTTTACCTGTCGCAGTATAGGGTTTCGAAATCTCAGGATTTACTTCAGGTATTTGTGGAGAAGGTTTGAAAGGTGATTCTGTTTGTTTATATTCGGTTTCTTCCTCTTCTGCTGCGGCTTGTTCCGCTGCTAAATACGGCTTCAAATAATCACCTGGTGACAAAGTTGTTTCTAGTTTTTCTTTGATAGCATGATACTGATCGTTGTATATCCTTAAGACTTTTGCGGCTAAGTTTTTAGCTTGGTCTTTAGTTGTAAATTCAGAGATCTCTGCAGTTGTTGTTATCGGCCTGTTTGTTGTTGTAGTTCTGTATGTTGTTGTTGTTTTGTGTGTAGTTGGTTTCTGCGTTGTTAATTCTTCTGTTGTCGTTTCTTTCTTGTCGTAATCTATATCGTCTTCATCATAGTATTCTTCTTCGTAGTCATCACTTGCTAGTTCAGTTGTAGTGGGCTTTTCTGTTGCAATGGTAGTTGTAGGTTTTTCTGTAGTAGTCGTAGTTGTGGTGCTAGTTGTTGTGGGTTTAGGAGTAGTGGTTGATGTAGTAGTTGTAGTAGTAGTAGTGGTGGTGCTAGTAGTAGTGGTGGTGGGTTTAGGGGTGGTATTCGGGGGCGCAGTTAAGTCTTTACCAGCAACTGGTTGCAAGCCCCTAGGCAAGTAGGGACTACCACCCCTAGACGGTAAAAAAGGACGCTTAAATACTTTTACATTAGGTTTAAGATCTTTTATCCTAGTTGTTATATCTTCGTCTTTTGTCTTTACGTTATCTCTGTCTCTGTCCCTTTTGTCTTCATAATCGTCATAATACTCATCAGTTACTTTAACATTAGGAGTTTCTTTGTTCCTCTGATTGTAAGTATACTTCTGCGATTTTACAGGCGGTTCATAATAGTATTCTTCATCTTCGTAATCTATGGGCTTCTTGGTTTTTTTAATTTTAGCTGCTGGACTAGAATAATGCGGCCTTGATGGTTTAAATTTTTCTTTTTCTACCGGTTCGTATTTAGGTCGTTGCTGAACAGTACTACTTTTTCCAGATGATGACGGTCTTCGGCTGTCTTCTTCTTCATAGTCATCATAGTATTCGTCATCATCTGCCCTCAAAGGTGCTTTAGTGGTAGTAACGGGAACGTATTCATACTTATCTTTCTCCTTAGCTGGAACCGGCCGTTTGATCTTTGGCGGCATTCTTGGCTGACTGAATATACCATGCCCATTAGGTTTCACTAATGCCTGACCTTCAGGAGCTGATGGCGGTTGTCTCTCACGAACTCTCTCATCATCATATTGCCTCTCTGGCCTAGGTTCTGGCTTGCTGTAAGGCCTTTCCTCTCTGCCTTTCTCTCGTTCTCCTCTATACCTTCGTCCTTCATTGGAATATAAAGGCCTTGAAGGTTTGCCTTCATCTCTCGATGGCCTGCGTTCATCTCGTGGCCTAATTTCATCGCGCGGTCTTACTTCATCTTTAGGCCGCATTTCATCTTTAGGCCTCATTTCATCTCTAGGTCTGATTTCATCTCGCGGTCTGATTTCATCTCGCGGTCTTTCATCGCGCAGTCTCCCTTCATCGCGTGGTCTTATTTCGTCTCGTTTTCTCGGTTCATCGCGTGGTTTGATCTCATCACGAGGTCTCACCTCATCTCTAGGTCGAACTTCATCTCTAGGCCTGATTTCGTCACGTGATTTGATTTCATCTCTAGACCTAAACCCCTCTCTGGGTTTTTCATCCTTCGGCCTTTCATCTCTAGGTCTATCATTTCTCATATCATCCTTGACAGGATCATCGCGACTTCTCACTTCATCACGGGGTCGCTTCTCAATTGGTCTATCTTTAAGTCTTGGTCTATCATCTTCTATGTACCTGTCTTCTTCTTCGTCTCTTGGTCTTGGTCTTCTGCTACCGGGCCTGTAACCAGGTCTTGTCTCGTCGTCATCATACGGTCTCCTATCGCTGTACGGTCTCTTGGCTGGTCTAGGTCTATCGTACGGCCTTCTGTCTTCGTAATCGTCTTCTGGTTGTTCATCTCTTGGCCGTGGACGGCGTTCGTATCTGGAAATGAATAAAATGTTGACAAAATTATTGTGTCACTTAGGTGTTATTAAGAGTTCAAAGCACGGCATTTAGAGGTTAGCAAAGTATTGGGCGTCGAGTGTAGTTTATATATGAGTGACGATGGTTTCTAGCCACCAGGTCGTTTATCACCTATTACTAAAAGAAATGATTACACTAAATTATCAGATATGTTTGAGAGTAATGGCGATTCCTCTTCATTTTAACACTTGAGTCAGATATCGTACGAGTAATAGACTGACAATGGCATGAGGAAGAAAACATGAGAAGTAAATATCTTAGGTGAGTTTGTCTTGCTGGGTCACAGTTGTATAGCTGGCAAATCAACTTTTTAAATGTAAAGCTCACCTGTCATCTTCGTAGTCATCAACAGGCCTGCGCTTCCTGCCCCCGGGCCTGGCCTGAGGACGGGGTCTTGGCCTCGGTCTTCTGCCGCCTCTGAAATTTTACAGCAGTAAGAGTGAGTGTTCGTTCGTCTTTGGGGGAGATCTATGTTTAACAGTACACCCGATTTTGGGTTGGGTAATGGTTGAGTGAGTGAGATATATAGTGGAAAGTGGTTTTACTTCTTATTAATGTCCCTAGATTACTTTATGTAGGGTAGAAGCAAACCTCATCACTCTCTAAAAAAATCGAATTTTACGCTGTTTTGTTTTATCAAACCAACAGATAAAAGTGGAAAAATCAGGGTGGATTTTCTCCTGAGACCTGCTTAATCATCTCTGTCCAAGTCATAGTGTAGTCGGGTCTGAAGAGCCACGCTGCCAGCTTAATGGCTGTGTTCAACTGGTTCAGAAAAATAAATCTATATTCATACAGTAGTCGCACTTGTGTGGGATTCCTTCTGTCACATGTCGATTATAACAAACCTGCCTTAGCATACGTGTAGTCATCTCTCAAGTCATTATAATTAGTAGTCATATCTCAATACTCTGTCGAACCAGGCTGAGAGGGCTTTGTTCGTATGCTTCCTGTAATGTACTCATTATCATATACCTGTCTTCATACGCGTAATCGTCTCTGGCCGGATAATAGTAGTGACCATCATTACTTTGTAGTCATGTCTCCCGCACCACGCTAACATACTTTTATTTCATAATGTATTCTGGAGTAACAAGAATTTTGTTCCTAAGTTTCTGTAATCATATTATGCAGTCATACCTGTTATATATTCGTAGCCGTCCCTGGCCAGATAGTAGTAGTCATCATCATAGTAGTCGTATCGGTGACGATGGCGCGTGCGCGGGCGGGGGCGGGCATGATCGTGGTCATGGTGAAAGTTGTCGTAGCTTTGTAGGCTCCTGTATTTACTATAATTTGTACCGTAACGTACTCGTAATCGTCCTTGGCTAAATACTAGTAGACATCGTCATAATCGCATCTAGGCGGGTTGCTTCCTGTCTCATGTCGAATATCACAAACCTGCCTGAATACACGTAGTCATCTCTGGTTGTATACAAGTAGTCATTATCTCCCGAGTCACGCTGAGAAGACTATGTTCATATGTTTTTGTAATCAGTTCATTAACTCATACCTGTCTTCATATTCGTAGTCGTCCCTAGCTGGATAGTAGTAGTCATCATCATAGTAATCGTATCGGTGGGGACGGCGCGTGCGCGGGCGGGGGCGGGGCGTGGTCGTGGTCGTGGTGGTCGTGGTGGGCGGTGGGATGGTAGAAGTCGTCGTAGCTTTGTAAAGGGCTTCGTTCCTGAAACGTTGAATGTGAGATTGTGATTTTTTCCTTTTAAAATTTATTATGGCCTTTATATAAACGTACATATTGACCCTATAGAACGCTCCTAGGGTATGATGTTTTGAAGATAAATAGTTTTATGACGTCATATATATGTTCAAATTACTTCGGTCTTTTTAGTTTCTTATCATTTTAAAATGAACGAAAGCATGATATTGTTCATATCATGGTTACTATGCATTTTCAAAAATAGAATTTAACTAAAAGCATGGCATAATTTATATTGATTATATACAGAGTGGCACATTTAGATACAGACAGACATACGAAAGAGAGACATACGAAAATCTCAAATAATACAAACTGCATTCATACATTAAAAAAAACTCAGCTAGGGAATCGAACCCGGACGTTTTGAAAAATAAAACTAACACTATTTCTATTTAGATATCGATTGTGTAGGTCTTAGGGCCTGGACACATGTCTACGGTACGGCACCGGCCACCGTGTAACGGCGCGGTGCCGCCACCGTGAGTCGGCACGGCCTTGTCCCTTGGCACGGTGCCTTGTACGGTGCCGTGCACGGCGTCGTGCCGCAGCACGGTGCCGTATGTGGTGCCGTGCACGGCGCAGCGTACCGGCGAACGGCACACCGCTAGGTAGTTTTTGTTTTGTTGTTGCTTAGTTCGCACATGTTTGCAGCAACCATCGTTTCAAAAATACAGACACACAGTTTTGTCTCGATATGGACCGCGAAAGACGTATTATTCTACTTCTGCTGCTAAGACGACGAATGAAGAAAACACAGAAACGAAAATATTGCCGAGTGGTGTGCTGTCTGCCGGTGCCCTGCTCCGTGCACGGCACCGTACAAGGTACCGTACAAGGCTCCGTGACAAGGGACAAGGCCGTGCCGTCTCATGGTGGCGGCACTGCGCCGTTACACGGTGGCCAGTGCCGTACCGTAGACATGTGTCCAAGCCCTTAACCAGTAAATGTTACTAGGAAACATGATGTTTAAAATAAATCATCATCATCATTATCATCATCATCATCATAATTTTGCCGCATGGTCCTTTGTATCTTAAACTAGAGGTTGTCACGAAACTGACGATTAGTGTCAAATAACATGATATTTCGTTACAAAACTGACAGGCTAGACGCCATTTAAATATAGTTTAAGTTTCGTTTATCCGTACAATTTTAAATAAAAATTACCTTAAATACGAACACTACAAAAATCAGGGTGTCTGGTTTTTTTACCCAAATGTCCGGCTAAACTGGCTGGTCTCTCTGGCTTTGCAGTTTTAAGACCTGGCAACCCATGTGTTGTGATAATGAGTGAAAATCGTGTAAGGAACTTACCTGTTGAAATAATTGGGCGAGTTCTTGCAATCCACTTCGGAAACGAACTGGCAAATGAAGGTCTTTTGGTCGAAGGCTGTATAGTTCGCGCAGAGGAAGTCGTACCGCGTACCGAAGAGGCAGTGGTGGTACACCTGGAGAGCGGAGAAATCATTATGTACTATTTTATTTTAAAAAAGATGGTGGCTGCATCTTTGTTGGCGGAGAAGAAAGTCAGTACCCCTCTTTTATCATCAGTGTAGTTGGATATAAAGTATTCAATAGCCATCTGTGGACACCCAGCTACCCGTGTACTACAAATAATTTAAATCCATTTAGCCAATTTGGTTTGATGAAGCCACAACGACACATTTAAACATACAAAAATTCGAAAAAAATATTTCAAGATTCTCGTAGAACCCATCGTGTAGTCTATCACACTTGAAGTCGATAATCTCCGGAGCTGGTATGGTCTTGAAACAGGTTACTGATTTGCACTAGCAAATAATCATCTCCAGCGATGGTAAGCATTGAGGAGCAATACTTACTTGACACTTGTGAGCAACTGACGCATAGAAGCCATCGTGAAGTCCATCACACTTGAAGTCGATCATCTCGAGCGGTGGTACGGTCTCGTAGAAGGGGTACTCGGAGAGATTGTAGCCATTTAGCTCGCGGGGGAGGTTAGGGTCGTAGATGTAGTCTATCTGGGGTATGCCCGTATATTTGCTATTGGTGGTATTCGTCTCGCCTTCGCCTGGTGTTTCTAACTGTAAGTAAAAAAACAGATGTTATGAATGAGGATCAAATAGTATCGTTTCCGTGTGCACCGAGTATAGAAGATGCCAACATGTTCTTTAGTCAGGTTATATATTTGGTATTTCCTTTAAATATGTCACTTAAAGTGTTGTCTCTTAAACGTCTTTCAGGAGCCCCTTTCATAAGGACTTGTAACTTGTACAGTCACCAATATCTGCCACAACAAAGCGTGTATAAATATCTGATACGACTCTATTTCTAGGGCGGTTAGTACGTGTTAGATATTTTCGTCCTCTTTGTTACGGCAGATATTGATTCTGGTGACTGTATTACAAGCGAAAATCTCTTTTTAATTCATATTGTTGGAAATAGACTTCCGCTTGTAATACAAGTTACAAGCTTTTGAGAAAAGGGCCTCTGATCTATGACTATTGCGATAAATAAATGGTAATGTATCAGACTGGCACGTTTCGACATGTAATAAGAGTCCGAGGTAGCGGATGCTTTTTAATTTATTTATTGCACGATTTAAACGAAGATAATATGCAGAAGATCTGAAGGTACTGTTTATTTGTTTATTTACATAGTCTATTCACTGACTCGCATTTAAATCAGTTCCGCGGTTTAAGTGGGAAAAGGTGATAAACAGACTGACAGAATTAATTTCGGATTTATATAATATTAATAAAGTAGTTAAGCTAAAATGCATAATTTAATTTAGCGAAGTGCCCGGCAATCATTAATAATCACACATGATTATGCCAGTTGAACAGGACATGAGTTGAAGGTTAGAGCAACTTTTCGATCGACGCGACATAGGAAACTCTTGCGCAAGGTGATGCATTTGATATTTCCTGTCTGAAAGCCGCCTTATTAGCAACGATTGTTGTAAAATCTAATAAAGTAAAAGATAAAAAAAATACTTTTTAAGTGTAGCCGCCTGGTTTAGTTCAACGGTAGTGCCCCTATCAGTGAAGCTCACGGAAGATGACAACGGCCTTCATGTTAGGATAAATTCAGGAACCGTTAGTTCTGCTGCAGCTTTGCAGACAGATGTGGTGGGCACACAAGAACAGCAAAGTCAGTGTTACAAAAACTCTACTATGCTCTGTTGGATCAAGTAAAAATTTTGTCTGCATCTGTGCCTCATCTTTAAGCATCATTAGCTGCTCGGGGCTGCCATGGCGTTAATGGTTTTAGCGAAGATGAGAAGGGCCTTCATGAGAGGATAAATTTAGGAACCGTTAGCTCTGCTGGAGCTTTGCTGAGAGACGTTGTGGCACACCCAAGAACAGCAGTCAGAATTACAAAAATTCTACTATGCTATGTTGGATCAAGATAGATTTTTTCTGCACGTGTGCTTCATCTTCAGGCGCCATTAGCTGCTCGGAGGCTACCGTGGTGTTGACGATGTTGGCGAAAAAAAGAACGGACTTCATCGGAGGAGGAATTTAGGAACCGTTATTTCTGCTGCAGTTTTGCATACAGATGTGGTAGGCACACCCAAGAACAGCATAGTCAGTGTTACAAAAATTCTACTATGCTCTGTTGGGTCAAGTAAAAATTTTGTCTGCACCTGTGTTTCATCTTTAGGTGCCATTGGCTCTTCGGCGTTTTTTTTTAAATAAGCCTCAACGATTTCAATATCTATATAAGTATATTTATATTCATGACTATATTTAAGTTTCTCAACCTTGACATAAAATCTAGACACAATTTGACATTTAGACTAACTTTTCCTTTTACAAAATGTTTCAATGTTCATGAGATCATTTGCCTTCCACCTGTGTTTCATCTTTAGGCGCCTGCCGTGGGGTTGATCGTTTTGGCAAAGATGAATAGGGCCTTCAAGGGAGGATAAATTCAGGAACCGTTAGCTCTGCTGCAGTTTTGCAGGCAGACGTGGTGGGCACACCCAGGAACAGCAAAGTTGGCATTACAAAAATTCTACTATGCTCTGTTCGGTCAAGTAAAGAATTTCTCTGCACCTGTGCTTCATCATCAAATGTCATTGGTTCCTCGGGGGCTGGCGTGGTGTGATGGTTTTGGCTAAGATGAAAAGGGCCTTCATGGGAGGAAAAATTCAGGTACCATTAGCTCTGTTCTGCAGTCAGTGGTGGTGGAACAACCCAAAAACATCAAAGTCGGCGTTACCAAAATCCTATACAGCTATGCTTTAATATGTCAAGGACCATTAAAATAAAAGCACTGACAGTTCCCATACTTTGATCGTGTTCCGATTGCAAGGAGATATTCCGACAAAAAGTAGATCGCGCTTTAAAACTAAACATTTAACGATGTTATAATTGCTGCAAATAGCTAATCCATACTATCCATACTAACAGTATAAATGCGAAGGTGTGTCTGTCTGTCTGTCTGTTACGTCTTCACGCTTAAACCGCTGAACCGATTTGGATGAATTGAGTCCCGGATAAGGACATAGGCTACTTTTTAACCCGGAAAAATACCCGTATCCGCGATAAACGAATTTAAGGCGGACGAAGTCGCGGGCAGAAGCTAGTAATAAATAAATCGTAACACTATATTGTTATAAACAAAGATCAGAAACAAATGAAAAAAAATTGACGATACTGAACGATACACGAACGATAAACGGCTAAAGAGTCGGATGCACCAAACAGAGATCCATAAGCAATAACAGATGTCAAAATTCGTCGACTATTGGTATGGACGATTAGCTCAGTTGGTTAGAGCGTTCTGTCTCGGTTTGGCTCAAGGCACTGGTTCAAGTACAGTATCGCCGAATATTTTTTTCATTTGTTTCTGATCTTTGTTTATAATAATAACGCTAGAGGAGTGATCCTTAATAAATAGATATTAAAGATAAATTGCAACTATTGTGATTATTATCATGATATTTGTAAAACTAAAAGTACTTAAATTACTATAATAATAATAATAATAATGTTGTGTAATAATAACTCTACAGGATATTTATAAACTGGCTGCATGCCCTTATTGAACTTAATGAATTTAATGTTATGTAATTTTATTAAAAGTTGAATAATTGTAAGAAAATAATTTTATACATAGATGGCGTTGTACATATCGGAGAACGGCTTTTTGTATGGAGATGGTCAGTCCTCTTGTTTTAATGGTCCTTGGTGACAAGTAAGTAATTTCGGTGTACCTGTGCTTCATCTTCAGGTGCTGTCGGCTCCTCAGGAGCTGCAGTGGTAGTGGTGGTCTTGGAGAATATGAGAGAGGTCGCCTTCAAGGCCGACGCGCTGGGTACTTCCAGAGACAGCAAGGTCACAGTGATACCTGGAATTTAAAGGTGAACACTTAGCAATAGCATTACTACTTTTTTCTCACCTTTATTCTTAACAATATAACTTGTATCGTTTCAAAAGTTCATTATCATCATCATCATCATCATCATCATCATCATCATCATCATCATCATCATCATCATCGTCCATCATCATTTCAGCCATAAGACGTCCACTGCTGGACACAGGCCTTCTCATTAGATTTCCACATGGGCCGGATAGAGGCGACCCGCATCCAGCGAGTCCCCGCAACACTAACCAGGTCGTCCGACCACCTTGCGGGTGGCCTGTCCACGCTGCGCTTACCGGTACACGGTCTCCACTCGAGAAACTATCTGGCCCAACGGCCATCGGTTCTTGGAACAATGTGCCCTGCCCATTGCCACTATGTCAATGAACTTGGTTCGTCTACGAATTTCCTCATTTCTGATTCGATCTCGTAGAGATCCCGAGCGTAGCTCTTTCCACAGCTTGCTGAGTTAGTTCAAAAGTTAATAGGCATTATATATGAAATACTAATAATATAATTTATTCAATAGTAAAATTTATTCTGTAAGTGGCCTACTTACAAATCTGAGTCTACCACCATTTCACAAGACCACTGTTGAGACGAAAGCTTAAAGAAACTCGACGGTCAGTTTTTTTTTAATAATCCTTAACGATTTCAATATCTATATAAGTAAATATATTTCTTGACCTGACCTTTTAACATTATTCAATATACCTACCCATTGCCTTATAAAACGTTTTATGACTATATTTAAGTTTCACAACTGCTAATTTCTATTTATCTGTCCTTGACATAAAATCTAGACACAATTTGACATTTAGACTAACTTTTCCTTTTACAAGATATTTAAATGTTCATGAGATCATTTGCCTTCCACGACTTCAAGGTTAGCTTTTAGTAATTTGGTGCTGGTTTAAATTACGTGATTTGGATTCTTGAATATTTTGGGTCTAAGAAATAAAAAACAGAAGTCCAGTTGGGTAGATTCAACTTCGAGAAAGAGGTTACTCAACGAATCCAACTCGGATGGCCAGCTTTCGGGAAGCTACGTAATATCTTTCGCCCCGTCTTCGTCCCTAATACCGCAGTGTCTTAAGACGAAAGTTTTTAACCAGTGTGTGTTGCCAGTGATGACATACGGCACTGAGACATGGTCACTCACAATGGGTCTCATAAGAAGGCTCAAAGTCACTCAAAGGGCAATGGAGGGAGTGAGCTATGCTCGGAGTTTCCTTGCGTGATCGAATCAGAAACGAGGATCCGCAGAAGAATCAAGGTCGTCGACGTAGCCCAAAGAATTACTAAACTCAAGCGGCAGTGGGCGGGACACATTGCTCGTAGAGTGTATTTGTATTCATATCTCACCACCTACTCAATCCAGCGGGCCTATGATGGTCGCGTTTATCACGCGATAAATGATATGATAACGTGCCAGTCACTCTCGCACTCACATACGTGTCAGAAGGTGACGGCAAGTATGTCACTTATTTATCGCGTGACAACCGCAACCATCGTAGGCCCGCTGGCTATTTTCTTGTTACATATGTAAGCACGTACCTACATGTACATAAAAACAGAGCGCCTAAATATCGTCTCGCAGCGGACAGCCAGATACGCTATTTATTTTTGCTGGCATCAGCCGGAATTTGCCACACAGCAATGTGCAAAATGGCGGCTGCCAAGCGAAGGGTTGTAAGGCAAAACTAACGGACGTTCTACAGAACACTTCAAAAGTGCTGATAAGTTAATGTTTTGAGTAGAAAATGAAGTTTAATTTGAGGTATACTTACAAAATATGCTTAATCCCAGCCATCTGTGTCGAGATCGCTTCATGGTGCCAGTTTGATCTGTAACAATAAAGAAAAACAATTAAGTAATGTTAGATGTTGGCTATTATTAGACTAATCCTGATGTATTGGTGTGAAGCTGGACACTGACTCAAAAGGAACAAAATAAGGTCTTTGTAGCGGAAAGGAAAATCTGGCGAAAGATTCTGGGACCAACAAGAGATGAGGAGAGAGGAGGAAAAAACAGTGAGTTAGAAGACTTGGTGGTTATACCTAATATTGGCGAGATTAATGCCACTGACTCCGCTGGCTGGGTCACCTGGAGAGGATGGGAGACGATCGGGCCGTAAAGAGAGCGTATCAGGGGCGACCGAGTGGAAGACGTCGAGTCGGTCGGCCCAGGTACCGCTGGAAAGACGAGGTGCAAAAGGATCTGTGCGCACTAAATACCCCCAACTGGCAGGGAATGGCGTAAAACACTTGAAGCCCTAGAGTTGTAATACAATATACCAAAACTAGTTATTATATACGAATAAAATACCGGTTTCCGAGCCCGATTCCATTTCTTGGTTATTATCAAATTTAGAAAAAAGTTGCTCTGAAAAACACGCTTATTTCAGCGTATTCTATACGATAAAATCCATCCCTTCATTAAAAGCATATGTCATATTGACATAACACTTATGAAAAATTTTTAAGTGTCCACCCTATTTACTTTAGTATACTTTTTACTCGACTACGCTCAGGAGAAAAAAGAAGATTGTTATTTTTTTACTCCTCCACTGACAAAGTTGGGGGCACCTGGGCCATTCTAAAACGAACCATTTCATTCTTAGTACAAAAATCATAAAATATTCAAATTCTGAAAAACAAGTGGGGGTACAGTTGCGGTAGAATAATCAATAACCCATCTTCTAGTATATATATAAATCCCTCAATACCTTGTTCGTTTGTAGGAACAATTCCATAGCATCGGCGCGAGGTCGTTCACCTTGCGTGTGCGCCGGCCTTGCGTTACTTTTACTATTATTGTTCGATCCGAAGGGCCGCCGGAGCAAAACGAACCAATTATGAACAATCTGTATTATAAGTTTACTAGTTAGTGTTTCTTTAAAGTACAGATGCGGAAAGAAAATTCTTGATGGGTATGGACGGGTTCGAGTTCTGGTGTGACCACGTGCGAGAACAATCGTATTTTTCTTTGCGCTTTGACTTGTATCTATGCCACAATAGACAGTAATTTTGGGGTTAGTTTTCCCACATTAGAAACACAAAAACACAAAAAATTGTCTTTCATAGAAATACTTATAACAGCGCCCATCTCTTCGTTCGATTTGACACTGCTGTAAAGGAAGGACAGTCGGAATGTGAATAGGTGTAATACGTGTACTCATAGATGGCGCTAAGGTTATAATACCTTTCAAAAAGCAAAACATGGTGGAAAGCGGATGGATTAATTCGAGGCGATTAGCACAGTGCTCGCTGTTGGAGGGGTTGATACGCTCGACGCGTAATCGAGAGGTACCGGGTTCGAGTCCTGGTGTGACCACGTCCGAGAGCAATCGTGTTATTCTTTGCGCTTTGACTTGTATCTATGTCGCAATAGATAGTAATGTGGTGTTAGTTTTGCCACATTAAAAACACAGAAACATTAAAAATTGTTGAAATAAAACAATTTAACGGTCCTCCCGTGACCATGGAAAGCTGGAAAGCTTCCGAAACGTCGGGAACTAAAATGAGATAATATACGCGATATAATCCGTTAAATTGTTTTATTTCAATGAGTAATAATCGCGGAAACAGAAGAAAATATTATTAAAAATTGTGTTTCATAGAAACTCTTGATGGGTATGCGCCAGGGACAACACGAGGGACTGACGAGGGGGACTTTTTGACTAAGACTAGTATAAATTAAGGGTTTTTTGTTATAATTTGACTTGACGACACGTTCTGTGTGGGTTGTACAAAGGCCTACGAAGCTAGCGGCCATGGGTTCTAATCCCGGCCAGGGAAAGTGTTTGTGTGATGAGTGCGAATGTTTGTTCCTGGGTCTTGGATGTTTTCTTTGTATTTAAGTATTATAATTTAGCTATATATTATGTATATCTTCGCCTAGTACCCAGAGTACAATCTTTTCTTAGTTTGGGACTAGGTCGATTTGTGTAAGATTGTCTCTGTGTTATTTATTATAATTTATTTATTTTATTGCTTTGTATTGACATGATGTTATTATTATCATCATTAGCCCATCTCCGTACACTGCTGGACATAGACCTCCCCCACGGCATGCCACTGAGCTCGGTCTTGAGTTTTGTTTCAACCGCTCCAGTCACTTTTCTTATGTCGTCGCTCCCCCTAGCTGGAGCGCCCTACACTAAGTTTGCCACGACACGCGTTCACTCCAGAACACGTTTGCCCCAACGCTTGTCATTTCAAGTACAGATGTGACCGGTCCACCGTTTAATAAACGGGGAGCGTTTATTAACAGCCCAGCCAAATACATTTTTTTATACACAATTCAATTTATCGTCGGTTAATGCACCTTTGCATACCTTTCCTTATGCAATATCAAGTAAAAAGCAGACCGTTGTGTGACACAGTTGCCGTATGTCATTGCAGACAGGACAGACGTGACTTTTTTACATATATATAAACTGGAAATATTCCTTTGTTGAAATGGTTGGTTTAAAGTTTTAAGGTAAACGGGAATATTATTTATGACTGAGTTACTCTTTAAAATTACGATTTTAATCGATACTAGATTGCGCTTCGTTCGCGGAGATAAAGACATAAGCCCTCTTTTTTCTTTAGCGTAGTCGGTTAAAAAGTATCCTATAACCATTTGGAGATACCCAGCTAACCGTGTACCAAAACTAGTTAAAATCCGTTTAGCCGATTTTGCGTGATGAAGCCATACATGTGGACATACAAAAAAAGTCCGTTATAATCATTTTTTATGAAAATATCTTCAATGTACAGACATTTCATTTTTACAACTTCTATTATAAAGTTGCCCCAGCTTCTGCCCGCGACTTCGTCCGCCTTAAATTCATTTATCGCGGATAAGGGTATTTTTTCGGGATAAAAAGTAGCCTATGTCCTTTCCCTGGACTCAAACTATCTGCATACCAAATTTCATTTCAATCGGTTCAGCGGTTTAAGCGTGGAACAGACAGACAAACAGACACACTTTCACATTTATAATATTAGTATGAATAGATATAAGGGAACAAAACACATTTTTTCTAGCGAATATCGGTCCATTTTTCAAGAGTCTGTCTCGTCAGTATGTTATTAGCCTAAATTATTACCATGTTACCAAGTAACTATCACTTTTCTCCTGTGTTACGAGACAAAACAATCAGTAATTAAAAGTTGATCCACCCAGTTATAGAATCACGGTCGTTGTGCCGTTGTGGATCTCAAGATCGTCGGGACTCGAACCTGAGACGCTTCACTGGCTACTTTCTCCATTGGACATAGTTATTACCCAGTATTATAAATAGGCAATCCACGCGAGACCGCCTTTTAAAGATATATTACAATTAGTATACACTACCCAAAGGTTGTCTGGAAGAGATCGCTGTTTAGCGATAAGATCGCCTGTTGTTTAGCTCTCCTTGAATGTATTGTTTTTTGTACTATCAATCATCAATCAATCAAAATATGCTTTTATTCAAGTAGGCCTAGGTACAAGCACTTTCGAATAGTCAGTTAGAAAGAAAGAAAGAAAACTTACATTGAGAGAAATGTTTGCTGGAAGACATACAATATGATCCAACATTTGTTGCAATGATTAGGGAAAACCCAGAAAAACCTAATCAGATCATATTAACTTAAGTATAATATTATTGATAAAATCATTTTAAAAATTAAAATATTAATTAAAAAGATAAATCCCAAAAGGATTATCAATAAAATAGAAAAAAAAATCTAGAATGTGTCTAATTTTACGAAGTCTAATTTGATCACAATGATCCATTTGTCATAATAAGTCACTTGTACAAGTGATCAAAACGTCATTTATTGTGATTTAGGGTATACATCTTTTTCATGACTCGTGAAAAGCAAAACGGTCTAAATCACGTCACAATGATCCATTTATCATAAGTCAAAAGTTACGACAGTCCCCTAAGTGTTACGATTACGACACAAGACTTCCTTGTACTAGTAATCAAAACGTTATCAATTAAGATGTAGGGTATTAGCATTTTTTGGTAAGTTTTACTTCACAGATGTTAATTTTTTTATGACTTGTGAAAACCAAAACGGTCTAAATCTCATCACAATGAGCCATTTGACGTTAGACAAGAGTTACGACGGTCCCCGAAAGTGTTACAATGGTAAACATATTTGTATAAGTGAGCAAAATATTATTTAATATTTAGGGTATCTAACATATTTTGGTTAGTTTTACTTCAAAGTTGTTTTTTTTATGACTTGTGAAGCAAAAGGGTCTTAATCTTAATCTCGTCACAATGATCCATTTGTCATTAGTCAAAAGGTTACGAAGGTCCGTGTAAGTGTTACGACGGTATATGTATTCGTACAAAACATCATTCATTTTGGGTATCAACATTGTTTTGGTAAGTTTTACTTCACAGTTTTTTTTTATTCATGACTTGTTTAAAGCAAAAAGGTCTAAACCTTCTCACATTCATCCATTTGCCATAAGTCAAAAGTTACGTCGGTCTTCTTAAGTGACGAGATAAGACTTACTTGCTTATAAAAGTGCACAAAACGTCATTTATTAAGGTATAGGGTATCTAATTTTTTTTTCATGACTTGTGAAAAATAAAACGGTCTAAATCTCGTTACAATGATCCATTTGTCATTAGTCAAGGGTTACGACGTTCCGCGTAAGTGTTACGACACTATACGTGCGCGGTCGAGACCCAGTTGGACGCGAAAGTATCGTGTTGAAAGCATATTGATTGGCTGGCTATGTGCATCGCAGTGCATTGAAACAAGCTAAGCTTCAAAGACAGTAGTCGGCTTTCCATTGTAAATCGGCCCTTACATTAAATGGATATTGGATTTTGAAACAAGCTAAAAATTTTAGTCTAAATGAGCGGTTTAGCACAGCTGTAGCCTCTTCCCGAGAGCTGTTCTCGGGTGTACGCCGGATCGTCGACATCTCCTGCGTCTCCTGATGATGCCTCGTAGAGAGGCGAAACACGAGTCAAGGATTTAAATAGGCTCTGTATGGTTCAAATTAAATTGAACATTATCCATCAAAGCGCGATATGTTATTTTATTCTTATACTAAAAGGCGCCCGCGATTTCGTTCGCAGAGGAGAAAAAGTCATAACTTCCCTTTTTTTGTCAGCGTAGTCGGGTAAAAAGTATTTTATAACCATCTGTGGATACCCTGCTACCCCTGTACCAAAAATAGTTAAAATCCATTTATCAGATTTCACGTGATGAAGCCACAACGACACATATAAAAAATCCAAAAAATCTCTATTAACTATACGGATAACCACTTAATCTAAAGAATCTTCTGGAACTCACGTAGTATTAGCTGTCATTTTTGTGCTTTAGTGGAATATGACCATTGGAATATTACACACGGATTTTCCTTGTATGTCATTAGCAGTAAAAAAACGTAATATGTGCTAAGAATACACGTGTTTAATAATGGCTAGTATTTATTATAGTATTCCTACCAAAGTAAGAATGAATACACTTGTGAGTAAAAGTTTCGGCTCACCCTAATTTAAATACAAAAGGGTTTTTGTTATTATTTTTATTTATTATCAGGCAGCCATTTGCAGTAACCGAAGATACCTAATTTAATTAAAGAATATTTGCAAATTCGATGTCTAAATAACGTACATTAACTAGAAAAATAGTAGATTGTTTGACAAGGGGCTAAAATAAGCCATTATGACACTAAGTGATTATTTGGACGAGCTCACGAAGTGAGCGAGGACAAATATGTCTGAGCGTCATAATGGCTTTTAGCCACGTGTTAAACACTCTGCCTTTCACTTCGAATGCGAGAAAATAAAAAAGACTCAACATTAAAATTGTATATTTCATGAAAAATTAAAAGCACAGTTTGAGCAATTCGATCAGAAATTTTGGCCAATCTGATCAGGTTGGTTTGTTTGTTTTTAATTATTCGTAAGTAGTATGTAGCTGGCCGCAAGTTTTTTTTCAGTTTCATATAAATTTGTATGGGATTATATGGCTTTCTTTTAAACCCTAGGGGCTAGATGTACTATTTTAGTCTCGCTTCGCGAAGCTAATATGACGTACTTTTTGAGCAGGAGAAGTGAAAAATATATATACACCTCTGGGATACTTAATGCTCCCAATTGGGATGTTTCTCTTTTTTTTTCTATGGTATATAATAGAAACATTGGTGAAAAAACTACTCTAATCTCATAAAAACTTACCAAGATACAACAATGTTAAACTCATATTTTTGGACTTTCCCTAAAAACGCTCCATACAAAAGCCTAGGAACGCGTGACGTCACACGTTCTTACCTATACTCTGATTTTTAATTCAACACCAAAATATAATGTCAACGGGCGCACTTTCGCTGTGATCACTGCATACCGGTTTAAGTATCAGTATTTTTATCGATAAAACTTACCCTAATATTACTGGTCACACGATTTCTCATTCATGTTCTCATAAAATAATGCTTATTTGTTTAAATCATCAAGAAGAGAACTGTCAGATTTTGGTCTTGAATTAAAAGTCCGAGTTTAGTATGGAGAAATTAAGAACTTTTTCTGCCACGCAAGTTTTAACATAGTAAATTGAATTTTTCATAACGAAAGTTTCTATACATTTTATGGGTTATTTAAAGTTAATGGACAAAAATTTTCAAAAATCTTGAAATTTTTTTTATAGGTAGGAATAAGCCTCCTTAGTGTCAGAAAAAAATTGAAGATTTTTCTGTAGCTTAGCAAAAAATAAAAAGATGAAAAGGTGTTGGTGGGCCTATATGACCGTATTATATGTAGAGTACATTTACAGCTATTTTAATCGAAAATATCAATGCTGCCTTTGCCGTACCGTATAAGACGGTCATATAGGCCCACCAACACCTTTTCATCTTTTTATTTTTTCTAAGCCACAGAAAAATCTGTATTTTTTTTCTGACAATAAGGAGGCTTATTCCTACCTATACACAAAATTTCAAGATTTTTGAAAATTTTAATCCATTCCCCATTGTATGGTAGGTATTATTACTTATTAATATCTTCATACTTTAAAAATTGACTTTCCCACCCAACTTGAAAAGTTTAAAGGCTCATAAAATAATCTACACGTAAGGTATGAACTCATTTTTATTAGAATTTCTATCACAGAAACTTCTATTTTGCATCTAAATTTAATTTACTCGTAATTTGAGTACAGTCAACAACCCAATTGCATAGAAAATACAGTTTAACAGTAATACAGTAAAACAGTATCGTGGTATGCAGGCTAAATACAATTAATGTACCCGTCAATAACGGTCGCCATTATTTAAGCGACGGACAAAAACAGACAAACCTTATTTGGTTGGAAACTCATAACCTGCCTTATGAAAAGTAGGCTAGTTGAGCTATTGGGATCAGGTCGAAGGCCTCTAACCTTGAGCTAAATATTTGGTGGTGTGTGTATAGCTGTGATTATTTTTATTATATAAATAATAATTTAAAAACCGAAACAAAAATGATAACTATTAAATTTCTTTTTTAAAAAAGGGCACCGCATTAAAAAAACCGACCCACTGAAAAGCACGAAATATTTTTTTTCTACTCGTGAATATAATCTACGATTAAGAATTACGCAAATCATACTACAAAGGCGTACTTTTTAGATTCACCACTTTATACTCTATGGTTTATATTATATGTCACTGAACTAAAATATCCATATTATACAACTCTGCACAGAACTATGAATTTCAAAAAAAGAACGCAGTGTTTTTGCAGGTTTTTTTATTTACTGTAGTTTATAGGTTACTCGCAGAAAGAGTATTGTATAAAATAGTTAAATAATTAGCTTTTTAAGTCTCGTACCTTAATTAGGACACACAGCAAGCTTCGTGGCCTAAACGCGGTACTCGACTGAAAAAGCATACATTATACAACGATTGATTAAATACTAGTATGTACACCACCCCTATCCTTACCCAGTTCGTATGCCGTCTCTATTCCTACCCCGTAAAGCAATTTTCTGCCAAACACTAATAAATGGATACCTATTAATAAAATAAGAGAATTAACAAACATTCTGGGTAGGTTTTAACTTCGTTTTTGAAGTCGGTGCCAAACAAATATTATATCGTATTATTTTCTCTGTTTGGCAGCATTCTTTTTTATTTTTGTTTTGTTTTGTTTTGTTTTCGTTGGTTTTTTTTATTATAGAATAGATGGGCATTTGACCGCAATCTCACCTGTTGTTAAGTGTTGGTCCGCGAAATAGTGTCTTGGTTAGATATCACAAAAAGTTGTGTTGACATGCGTAAGTTTCAAGGAAGTACAACAAACCAGCTTGATCAAATATTAAATATCAGGGATCATAAACAATAAACAAGTCCTCATAGAAGCATTGTTCATAAATTCGGTACCAAATTTCACTTCACGAAGCGATTCATCTCTTTGCAATATTATAACCAGTCACGTCCTCTTTTGTTGCTGATGCTTTGTCGTGTTATTGCATCAATAAATTATATAATGTATGCAATAATGCAATAGTAGGAGTTAATTTTGAAGTGAATGTGTCCCCAAGAGTAAGTACTGTCGCTGATATAGTAGTGCAATAGGGAATATGAATGAATTTTTGTTTTTACTTTATTAAAAGCTCATTCATACTGTTCAATACATTGAACATAATTTGAGAAAGATTTTATAGTGTATGCCTAACTTAACAATTAAATTGTAGCACTTAACTGGCAACACCGATTTTATCCTTCTCGTCTATATCGTGCAAGCAAGAGCCTATGCTCTATCAATTATAACCATTTATTCTGTGGAAATACAGTCCTAAAAAACCTTTTGTGTATTATTTCAGAAACACATACAAACAGTAGAGAACAATAGTTTTGGAATAACTATAAAAATAACCAAGATACAAGCCTTTTTTTCAAAATATAAACATTTCATTCTATCTCTTTCTAGCAAAACAGAATTTAATATGTAGTTGATATGGCCGCACTATGTCGTAACAGTATATGTCAGACCTCTCTGTCATTCGTATCGCTATGTAATAAGTAGTTTAAAATGTCTATATCGTGTGTACTTCTTGGCCAATTTTAATTTTAATTTCAGTTTTTGAAATAGTTTTTACGCTATTTTGATGACAAAAAATGACATGTATGTATAGGGATGTTGACAACTTTTTTTGTGGTAGGTATGTTATATAACGACAGTTCAATAATAGAAATATTGGTGAAAAAAACTCATTTAATCTCATTAGAACTCCCAGATACAACAATGTTAAATCATATTTTTGGACTTTCCCAAAAAACGCTCCATACTTAAAGCCTAGGAACGTGCGACGTCACACCGTTCTATATACCTTGTATGGAGAAATTAAGAACAGAACAAAGTTCTTAATTTCTCCATACAGCTATATGTTAAAACTTGCGTTTATCGAAACGGTTTCATAACAAAAGTTACTATACATTTCAAGGGTTATTCAATAGTATTATTAAGTATATTAATATTATCATACTTTTTACTGTTTACCTATATACCTACAAATATAAACTTACATACTACAAACATATATAAGTACAAACATGTCCACATCTTAAATTAGCGAGTGTAATGCCTAAGTATTTCTGCCAAATGTTTCTTACATTATTACTGTTCTTATATAACAGCTATAAATAGCCACATTTTGTATGATAACTGTTTTGTAACTGAATTCAACGAAACAGGCCTTGCCTAGTGTGGATTTCACTGTTATTTCTTTGTGTATGTAACTTATGGTAAATAAACTACTTTAATTTTTATTTTATTTTTCTTTAAAAATGAACTTTCCCACACAAATTTAAAGGCTTATAAAAAAAACTACACGTAAATTTTGTATCATCAAAACTTCCGTTTTGCATGAAATGTTTATTATTATTTTAGTACAGTCAACACCTATATTATGTAGAAATCTTGGTTTCCTATCTAAAAACTAGTGGCTCTGTGAGCTGCTGACCTCGCGAGTCTTTGAACCCCCATATCCCCGCCATTTTGTTTTTTTTTTTCAAAAAATGAATCGATAAAAAAGATCTATATAATTATAGAACCTGGTCACAAAAATTCATGAGAATCGGTTGAGAAATGCCCATGCTAGCACGGAAACGCTTCGCTCGATGATACTAATGTATCGCAAAATTCGATCAGTTTGAGTAGTTTTCGAAATAATGCAACTTATAAAATGATGAAAAAAACCCGCAATCTTAGAGTATTTAACTACTGGAGCTGAATGGAAATCAGATTCCCTTTGGGAGCATATGTTCGTATCCTACCGGCTGCGCCATGTTAAGGTATCTGGACGAATGCATACCTCAATACTATACGAATACATTCCCCTCTGCCGAAGTAATCGCGATATCTCCGGTTAGTTTATATGGTAAATTGTACCCCGTAATACCATCGAGCTGATCTGATGATGGAGCCGAATGGTAGTCGTAGGAAATCTCAATTATAAAATAACGCAAATCTACCGAGTGTGGGCTCTATAGGATCATATCGGTGCAGTTGATGGATGTTCAAAAAAAAGTAAAATCGGCAATAAAATCTTATCACAATTTTCTTTTTTACAAAAACTTACGTTCTCATCTAAGTATACCGAACTGCAATCCGCGCAAAATAGGTCACTATTAAGTATAATAAATTGACATTAATAATTTATACACGTCGTGAAACGTGACGACGCGTATACTTATATCAAAAACGTTGTAAGTACCATCGTAAGTAGAGACAAGATGCGTCGTTTCGCTGCGCAGGAATATCGAGGGCAGACATGAGTGTTTGCTATCGGGTTATGCGCAATATTGAAGCTTCGTTGAGCAACAAGTCCTTGCGCATCCTTTCTTTGATCACGATTTATCCCAAAAGTGTTCAAAGCTTAAATGGCACATTAAATTACTATATATTGTAAACTAATAAGCGGTGCAAACATCATAGAATTTAAGGGGCTTACAGCTCTGAATGACCTTCGGTCCGTAAGCTCTTCGCTTTTCCGTCTTATCATGTTGACAGCGAGCGTCTTTACCAATATACTGTTTCAGTTTATCTTCACAAGTCTCTTAAACCAAGATAAACGCCATCAAACTTTGTTATTTTTACGCCGAAAACCAGTTTTCGCAACTTTTCTTAAAAATACACACTTTTTAAAGAAAAGGCTTTAGGTCTTTTTATAATAAACTATTAGGCATATAGGTTTTGAGTCTATTAAAGATTTATTGAGAGACTAGATACGCAATCTTTATTTTTATAGACCTCTCTTCTCTGTAAACATCCATGATTAAATACGTAAAAATATATTCTATATTCCGAATGCAAGAAAGTGTTAAATAGAACTGGGAATATCATATAAAGTATGTTTAAAAAGTTATTTTGTCCATTTCAGGGATGGATGTCCTTTACAGAACAAAACAATGAAAAATCGGTCGTTTTCGCTCGGAGCCCTGAACATTAGACAATACCTACTACATGCATAAAATGTAACTATGTTGTACTTACATAAATATTTATGCTTATATTATATTCTGACTAATTCTTCGATACACCTTATGGAATGCATTTGTAGTGTAGAAACATAAAAACAATAAAATTTACTTGCAGACTAAGGTTTTGACCACAGCTTGGTTTCTGGGAAACCCAAAAGGGCAATAAGCTTATTTCTTTGCAGTCGACAGGTCAACCACCTGTCGCATGCAAATATCTTATTGTTCAGTTGTCATCGTGAATTTGAATGTGAAATACTGGGAACCATTTATTATCCATCAAAGATTGCAAAAGATATGGCTAATCTGGTATTCACGGCTAAAGGACGGTTACATGAGGATTTGGACGAGCTTATAGCAGCCATCGAAAGGATGGGTACTGTAAACTCTTCGGACGACGGTCTAGAGTCGACCCTGAGAGCTAGAGCGACCAGCCCGTAATTTTTAATTCTCCCGATATTTTCTCTCTCTCTCTCCCGCCCCCTAGTCGGGCTAAATCGGCTGTGCCTTGCGCACTGCGTACCAACCCAATAGGGAATATGCATATTTTTTTCTTTTTACTTTATTAAAAACTCATTCATGTAAAAATATTTTTTCGAATAACTGTAAAAATTACCAAGATATAAGCTATCAAACATTTAATTTTATCTATTTCTAGCAAAACAGAGTTTAATATGGAGTTTATATGACGGTAGTAGACTGACGTAACAGTCATGTCGGACCTCTGTCAAATCGCTGTCTAATTAGTAGTTTAAAATGCCTATATCATACGTATTTCTTGGTCAATTTCAATTTCAGTTTTTGGAATAGTTTTTACGGTATTTTGATATCAAAAGCGATACAAAAATTTCATGCATGTTCCTTATTCTAAGTGGCAGTGGATGACATTCCCGTTTGCGGGTTTGCGCTCCCCCCCACTGAATCCGATTACTGGCAAGCAGGCCTAGCTGGAGTTACACGGTTCAAAGTCAGGTTCTTACAAAAAAAGAAACTAGTTTTGGTGCACGGGTAGCTGGGCACCAGTGGCGTGCGGTCTTTAGAGGCACAAAGGCACTGCCTACCCTGAACGACTATGACTCCATACAGGCACAGAGAAACTGCCTACACTGAACCCCTCCATTGACCGTGGCTCCATATAGGCACAGAAAACTACCTACCTTGGCCAAAAACCCTGTACACGGCACTGCTGGGCAATCACAGATGGTAATAGGATACTTTTTATCCTACTATGCTGAAGCAAGAAAGACGGTTATGACTTTTCTCCTCCGCTAACGAAGTTGCAGCCACTTTCTAGTCTATGATATAAAATGATCATCCAAATTCTAAAAGCACAGGTAGGTTAGATCGCAAAAGAAGTGTGTCATAATCGTGATCAAATATTATTACTTAAACTCACAGTTACATAAAGTAGTATCTTGTAACAATGGACCATTACCTAGTTACATTCGGGGCCTAGACAAACAAACACACACTTATATGATTAGTATATAAGTGCTAATATTCAGGTTGTGTATGCACAGGTGTGAATGTTACTTGTCACTGGCCTTTTGACATACATATTTTGTATCGTGTTCTGAAAACGAGTTTATTTTGTTTAGCAATAATAGTGAGTAATGTACTCAAATAATAATAAAGTTTTGATGCGAAATTACAGTTTTTATGATGTATAAATATCCTAAAGAAAAAAAATTGAGTTCGATACCTTACGCGTAGCTTGTTTTATGAGCCTTTAAAGTTAGGTGGGAAAGTCCATTTTCAAAGTATGAAAATATTAATAAATAATAATACCATTAAATAACCCACGAAATGTATGGTTACTTTTGTTATGAAACCGTTTCGATAAACGCAAGTTTCAACATAGCTGCAGAACAAATTTCTTAAGTTCCCCATACAAAGTAGGAACCTGTGACGTCACACCGTCCTAGGGTTTAGTATGGAGTGTTTTTGGGAAAGTAAAATGTTGTTGCATCTCGTGTAGTTTTTATGTCATTGATGTAGTTTTTTCACATGTATTTATATTATTAAAAGGTCGTTCTATAATATAACACGGAAAAAGTTGACAACATCCCTATTACTCTCTGTCAGAGTATTTTGCACCATATGTCAAATTCGCTCTCTACTCTACTCCTTAAGTCAGGTTGAACCAGTTTCCACCTTAGCAGTCCTTGTGACTTGGGTCTCGCGTCGCAGTTCAAAGCCAGTTTTAAAAAAAGCCTTACAAAATTAGAATTAGTGCCTTTAAGGTTTTCGGCATAACATCGATTCTGTTATATGGGTAGAGAAGACGTTATAATTATATTGGTATGGCCAAAGAATATACATTTATAGATATATATATAAGAAATGCTCAAAATATCAGGGTCTCGGCTCCCAATATCATTTCATGGCATTCGGTGTCGAGACCCTGGGCCCGTGGGGTCCAAACGTCCGATTCCTTATTATTATTGCCGATTTTAAGGAATTAGCGCAATGGCTCGTCGACACCACAGGCGCCCAAAGAGCTGGCAGCTTCCTCGCCCAGCATATAAGTACTCGTATAACAACATAGTGAGGAAATGCTGCCAGCATCTTTGGTACAACGCCGCGGGGGCCATTTTTAGATTTAGTGTAGTTTTATTTTTATTTTGTAGGCTTTAATTTGATGTATTCATTTGTAAGTAGTTTTAATGCAGTTGTATTATAATTTACCTCCTTAGTATGCAATGAATTAGTTGTATAATAATATATATATATATATACTAACGTAAAAAGAAACGCCAGCGACACTTGTGTGCAGTAACAAAACTCGCGGCTACAGTTGTTTATTTTCTGCCCTCCATTTTTCCTTATACTGCGCAAAACGTCTTGCGCAGACAACAGATAGTAACAGAATATTTCTTCACTTATAGTAAGTTTTTTTAGGGTTCCGTAGCCAACATGGCAAATACGGAACCCTTATAGTTTCGTCGTGTCCGCGCGTCCGTCCGTATGTCACAGGCATTTTACTCGAGGTAAGACGTATACTGATGAAATTTGTAACATAGATGTCGTGTGTAAGCCGCTACTTAGTTTGATAGTTAAATAAAATAAATATATTTCTAGGGGGGCACTCCATACATGTAACCGAAACTGAAAAAATTACAAATATAAAACTTAATAAATAATTCCAATGAAAATTGTTTTCAACATGATCGGACATTCCGTTTTTAAGTAGTTTAATATCGTATTTTTATCATCTGTAGTGCATTTTTTTTTATAAACGGCTGCGGAACCCTACATTGAGAACGGTCCGACATGCTCTTGGCCGATTTTTTAGCATTTGAAAAAGGGTAAACAATCTTGACGCGTCTTTTTATTGAAAAACGCTTATTACTTATGAAACCGGAATAATGTAAATTACCATCCGTGCTATATAATTGTTATACATATTTGCTGTGACTTATTTTTCGAAAGTGTTTTTCAATAAAAAGATAGGTCCTTTGATGCTTTTATCGCGAAACGAAGCATACGTAAAGCGATATTTTTTTACTATCTGTTGTCTGCGCAAGACGTTTTGCCCAGTGTAAGGAGAAATGGAGTCACGATTGTTTAACCTTTTTTTCTTATGTTAAAATAAAACGAAGTATATATGTAACTACTAACAGGAGTAGTTCTACACTTCATGTTATAACTTTAGAGCTCTCGAAAAAATTGCGCATGCGCTTTATAAGCCCGAGGCCGCAAATGGGGACACAGCGTACATCGAATCAGCTTATATCGGGGTTATGTTTATTGTAATAGCATTGCATAGGAGTTGGGCAACCGTTATAGAACTAAATTAATTCTAACTTGTTGTATAACTTAAGTGAGTGGTGTGGTCAGTTAAGGCTACCTATACCTATGTCTGCTTTAAACAGCTAATAGCTGATATCAAATCAAATCAAAACAAATCAAAATATCCTTTATTCAAGTAGGCTTAGATACAAGCACTTTCGAATTGTCAGTTACAATGAGAGAAGTTTTTGTTGGGAAACATACAATATGATCCAACATTTGTTTGGAAGGATTAGGGAAACCCAGAAAAACCTAATCAGATCATTTAACTTAAGTATAATACTTACTTATTATAGATAAAATCATCATTGTAAAAATTAAAATAATTAATAAGATAAATCCCAAAAGGATTGTCAATAAAAAAGAAAAAAAAATCTAGAATGTGTCTAGAATAAAATTCTAAATGTCAAAGTATATAAAACAATTAATATGCGTGTACCAATTAACTATTACAATATTGTCTTAATTATGCTTCAAACTTTTACAATTGTGTTATAACTAATTTATAATTCATACACGCAGAGGAGATGTACAAATTCTCCAGATCAATGTTAATATAAAATATAAACTATTTTTTTTTCAGAGATGTATAAGGTCTCAAGGCGTCACGACATGCGATAAAATTAAATATAATAATTTGACTGAATTCTACTGAGATGTTTAAGGTCTCTTAGGGGTCAAAGTAAATAATACATTAAACATAATTATTATTAAATCTAAATTTCTTAGAGATGTATATGGTCTCTAGGCGTCATAACATGCAAAAAGATAAAAATTGTTAATTAAAATCCTCAGAAATGTTTAAGGATATACCTCTATAAATAAAACAAAACTCTTAGAGATTTATACAGCCTCTAAATCAAATAAAAAATGAATAACTTCAATCGAGTACAGGATGAAGTCTCTCACGTCATCAGTTCATTAAACACTGGTAGGCAGTTACTAGGTATACAATGAATTTGGCCCTTGCTAGCATGAACAGACCGGACCCCACAAACGGCACCCGTTCACGAGCATGACGCATATCTCAGCCATCGCCTCCCTCAACCATATTTTAGGGAAGGTTGCGACCCGATCAACGACGCCACCGTAAGCAAAGACCTTTAAGCGAGCATGACATGCTCACACTGCCGGGCATTAAACACTAATAGTATTGCCCAGTGAGAAACAACAAATGTGCTCTCATGTTACATTAAATGCGAACTATTATTACCTCTTAAAATAATGCTTACTTTACATACACAAGACTAAAGTACTGGCTTAAAGACATTTTTATCGTCTAAAAAGTCATTTACAGTATAATACGCCTTGTACCTACTAAAGGTGACGTTTTATGTGGGACTTAAATTTGCTGCAAGGTAAATTCACTACATCGGTAGGTATTTTGTTATAGAAGCGTACACAGTTCCCCACGAACGAAGTTCCGACGATGATGCGGAGACGATGAGCAGGCATGGCAAGCTTGTTCTTATTTCTTGTATTGTAGTGGTGAATGTCACTGTTGTGTTTGAAATCATGTTGATTTTTCCGAACATACATAATATTCTCGAGAACGTACTGAGATGCTACGGTGAGAATATTGGTTTCCCTGAAATTTTCTCTCAGTGATGCACGAGCTCCCAGTGCAAAGATTGAGCGTACTGCCCGTTTTTGTAGTACGAAGATGGTCTGTATGTCCGCCGCCTTGCCCCACAACAGAATTACATATGACATTACACTATGAAAATAACTGAAGTACACGAGCTTTGCCGTCTCGACGTTTGTTAACTATCTGATTCGCCTCACTGCATAGGCTGCGGAGCTTAGTTTATCTGCAAGAGTGGCTATATGCGCATTCCATTGCAGTTTAGAGTCCAAAGTAACACCCAGGAATACTGTTTTGTCTTCAAATTCTAGCACATTGACATCTTTCAATGTCACCTTGGCACAATCTACTTGTTTCACATTCGGTAATGTGAATTTGATGCACTTGGTTTTCTTGGCATTTAAAAGTAAGTTATTTGCAGTAAACCAATGTACAATAGTAGACAGCGCATCGTTTATAGTAACGAAGTTATTCTCTCTTCTTTTCACTTTAAAAAGAAGAGAAGTATCATCTGCGAATAACACGATATCATGTTTATCTTGCACAAGGTTTGGTAGATCATTGATATACACTAGAAACAGAAAGGGGCCTAGAATTGAGCCCTGGGGTACCCCCATAGCAACAGATGACCCAGTTGATTGCATCCCGTTGATGACTACGCGTTGCGTTCTGTCTGAAAGATATGATGAGACGAGGTCAAGTGCACCGTTCTTTATTCCGTAGTGTTCCAACTTACGCATTAAATTATTATGATCAACGCAATCAAATGCCTTTGATAGGTCACAAAAAATCCCAATAGCATCTTGAGCGTTTTCCCAGGCATCAAAGATGTGTTTAACTAGCACTATCCCAGCATCAGTAGTGGAGCGACCTTTGGTAAATCCAAATTGACTGCTATGAAGTAGGTTATCCATTAAAATGAGATGTAAGTTGATTAAGAATAAGTTTCTCAAAAACTTTACTCCATGCGGGTAGTATTGATATTGGTCTATAATTTGTGGGGTCTGTTTTCGTTCCTGATTTAAATAAAGGAATGATCTTGCTGTGCTTCATCAAATTAGGAAATACTCCAGTGTCAATACATTTGTTGAATATATCAGCCAAATATGGTGCAATCGCCTCTATTATTGAATGTAACACTTTAACGGAAAGGCCCCACAGGTCTTCAGTCTTCTTCAAATTTAACGATCTAAAGGTTTTGATAATAGTATTTGGAGTAACATAAGTAAATTTAAAGAAGTCTTTACATTCTGGTACATACATTTTTAATATTGATTTAGCAATATCTGGCGATGAATTTAAAGATTTTGTTGTCTCTACAGGTATATTAGAGAAGAACCGCTCAAACTGATGCGCAACTTCAATGTCCGCATTTACTGTTTCATCGTTGATTTTTAGGCTAAAATGAGGATTTTTTACTTTAGTGTTCCCAGTTTCGTCATTTATGACTTTCCAGACGGCCGTCACCTTGTCACTAGAATTAATATTTTTTTTAGACAAATATTCCGATTTAGCACATAACGTCCAATACGACTTTATGTGCTAAATCTTTTTTTTGCCGATGTTAATATTTTGTTCGCAGTTAAGATTTGAAAAATTGTCTTAGAAAAAAATAAATTTAAATGAAATTGGTGCACGAAAAATACAAATTGCAGATTTTTCCAGTAATTTTTGTACGTGTCGTTGTGGCTTCATAACGCCAAACCGGCTTAACAGATTTCAACTATTTTTGGCACACGGGTAGGTGGATATTAACAGGTGGTTATAGAATACATTTTACCCGACTATGCTAAAGAGAAAAGAGGGTTATGATTTTTTCCCCTCCGCTGACGAAGTTTCGGGCATCGTCTAGTACTAATTATATCCGTAATATTATAAAGTTGTAAATATTTAACGGACTAGAAAGTCGAATAATCGAAAAATATTTATTTTTATTTTTGTTGTGTGTGTATATCGACGCTGGAAAGCAAACACGTAGTACACAAGAACGAAATTATTCACCAGAGACGAAAAACCTTCCGAGTTTTGAAAAAAAAAAACATAACTTTCGTGTTTATGAAGCTAACTTTGTCAAAATTGGATACAATAAACAAAATTTGTAGAAGGCGGACGAAATCGCGGGCAGAAGCTAGTTCTGCCCGTGACTTCGTCCGCCTTAAATTCGTCAGACAGACAGACACACTTTCTTATTTATAATATTAGTATGGATATATATATATATATATATAGTCGTATATATGTATGTTTGATTTTATTAATTTTTGTATTATTTATAATCTTATGTCACCACTGCTCATTCCTAGCTATTCTGTGTCATTTCCGCTACCCAAAGGTTGTCTCGAAGAGATCGCTCTTTAGCGATAAGACCGTCAATTATCTACCATATTTTATGTTAAGGCTCTATTGTACTGTTTCTGTTGATGGTGTGCAATAAAGAATTGTTGCATAGTATTGTTTTGTACAGCCCTTATGCGCTCAAACTGGCTGTATAATGGCTTCAGTATAAGCTCTTAAACAACTTGTGTGCTACCTGGGGTGCTACTCTGAAATTCGACATTCGAAGTTCGTATGGCGTTCTCCCGCTCACTCAAATACAGTTTAACATGAGAGCGAGAGTTGTTGGACCCCGCAAAAACCTGGAAATCGAAGATCTGATGTCCGAACTTAACGTCATATGGCCCATCTACATGATCGCCGATTATCGGAGAGTACACAGTCCACACGTAGTTATAAGATACTTTTTATCCACTACGATGATGCATAAAAGAGGGTTATGGCTTTTTCGACGTTACGAACTTCGAATTTCGAGATTAGTAGCAGAGGTAGTGCCTACCTAACTTTGCGGGAGGACGTAATTGAGAGTGGATTTAACCACCAAGTTTAATTAATTATTTTAATTGAATGCGTGATTTCTCGGATGAGTTACAGTAACTAGTTCACATAAAATCCCTCTCGGAGTATCCTGCGAGTATGTCCGACGAACCTATTGTATGTTCACTTTTGGATTGTCAATTTCAACGCAATGAATTTTCAGTATTAGTACAGTTGTTTTTTATGAATAATCTGACCGTATTTAAAGGTGCGTCCACACTTGTATCATTTGCTCATATCCGATCACCGTGCCGTGGCATGACTGTGTATCGTGCTACTTGGACGCTCACTGTCGGTGCACCGATCATGCCGCACTCTTCCGATATAAGTGTGTGATACGCGTAGCAAATGGATTTCGAGCGATCGGATCGGCGCTACGTCCAAACGCGTGATCGTGTCACGCGATCATGCCACGCGACGATGATCTGATACGGGCAAATGATACAAATGTGGACGCACCTTAATACTTACCAATTTTCATAACACAACAAACGGGCTTAATCGCGTATAAATATGATTTTATTTAATTACCTTTCGTTGGTAATAATAAAGGAACATTCCTTGTTCCTTCGAAACCATGGACGTATCGCGACGTCCGAAATGTCGAAGAATTACCAACGAAAGGTAATTAAATAAAATCATATTTTTACGCGATTAAGCCCCGTTTGACGTGTTGTGATTATAAGTGAAGGTCGTGTTAGTTTAATACTTAATACTCATGAATTCAGTCTTTATTGTTTATAATAAAATTAAGTAATCCGGGAAATCCCGTAATGAATAAAAATCAATCATTACTTTTGGTGGTTATATCGTTATTAAGAGAGGTCTTAATTACGTCCTCCCGAAGTTTATGTAAAAAGGCACTATCTATTCCGACGTTTGGTTATCTATACTATACTGTACATTGAAGATATTAAAAAAAAATGTTACGGCCTATTTGGAGGTCAATAAAACGAAAAATATTTTTTTGGATTTTTTGTATGTCTGTATGTGTCGTTGTGGCTTCATCACGCAAAATAGGCTGAACAGATTTCAAATATTTTTGGTACACGGGTAGCTGGGTATCTCCAGATGGTTACAGGATACTTTTAACTCGACTACGCTAAAGAGAAATCGAGGGGTTATGACTTTTTCTCCTCCGCGAACGAAGTCGCGGGCGTCTTCTAGTGAGAAATAAAAGAAACTTGTAAGTTAGCTAAGAAACATGGCTGTTTCAATGTAATAATTAAGCCGGTATAACAAGATCTCATATGGAGTATGATGCTTCGCTAGGGTTCTTAATGGTACTTAATTAACTTGGCATTGGCAACGTTGGCATATATGAGAAAACCATTTGTAACCGCATTTACAGCTTTTGTGAAAAGTACAAAATATTTGATGAATCTCAAAATGGCTTCCGTAAAAAAAGGTCGACTATCTTAGCAGTATATAAGTATATTCAACAGATCCTCAATATAATTAATGATAAGCAATACGCCATAAGATATAAGATATGACTAAGGCGTATGATAAAGTGCAATATAATATACTCTTAAATAAATTACACGGCATAGGGATTAGCTCATAAATGGATCACCTCGTACTTAAAAGATAGGCCACAATATGTAGAATTGGAGTATTTTAATTACGAGACAGGTGTAAAAAATATAAATGCATCAATCCCACAAGGGAGTGTTGCCTCCTGTTTCTCATTTACGTCAACGACTTACCTAAAGTAATCAAAGAGCCATGTGTGTTGTTTGCCGACGACATCTCCATACTCACATCATGCCACAATAATACCAACCTAAATATGAAAATCCATGACATATTAAATATTGTAACTGACTGAAAGACTCATTACATATCTCCTGTAGTTATAATGACATACCATTAGAAGTTGTTGATAAATTCAAACTACTCAGCATAGTAATAGACAAGCTTATTTGTTGGAAATCACATATTATACATGTTAAAAGCAAAATTTCAAAATTTGTCTATGCACTTCGTGAAATAAAAAAAACGTCTGATTTAAAAACTGCATTAACAACCTATTACGCATACGCCTTCAACTGTTTTAACTATGGGGTCATATTCTGGGGAAACAGTACAGATGCACCAAGTCTTCTTACTCTACAAAAAAACTTATCAGAATATTAGTAAATATTAAACAGACTGACAGCTGTAAACCCTATTTCACGGAACTCAAGATTCTTACTATTCCATGTATATATATTTTTGACGACCGGTTTAGCTCAGTGGGAGTAACGTTGCCTGCGAAGCTGAGGTCCTGGGTTCAAATCCCGGTAAGGGCAAATATTTGTGTGACGAGCACAAATATTTGTTCCTGAGTCTTGGACGTTTTCTATGTATATAAGTAATATATCTATTAGATATATCGTCGTCTAGTACCCATAACACAAGCCTTATTGAGCTTACCATGTGACTAGTTCGATGTGTGTAAAATTGTCCCGTAATATTTATTTATTATTTATTTATTTTAGGATTATGTAAATTTGTCCGAAAATTTCCCGACCTCTACACCAAAAGAGGGGAAATATGTAAAACGTTGCGTTATAAGATTAAATTATTATTGGCATCATCACGACTCAAGCTTCACTCATCCGGCCCTCTTGTAATGTCTATCAAAATATATAACAAATTACCTAATAATATAAAAGACGAAAAAAAAGATTCCATATTTATAAATAAATTAAAACAATTATTAATCACAAAATCATATTACACGGTGCAGGAATATTTAAATGATAACCTATTGTAGTATATTGCTCAGTTTTTTATGACATATGTCTTAAATTAAGTTTTTTTATATTAAATTGTAATATTTAAGTTACGTAGGTAATTAATATTTAAGTTGCTGCACCCAATCAACTGGCTACATAATGTGATCGCATTGATGTAAATAATGTAACACCTGTCAAACCATTATGTGCAATAAAGTATTGAGTATTGAGTATTGAGGCATACTAAATTAAATAGCTCTTGTAATGTATCTGCACAACATAATGTATGCAATTTCGTTCTCAACAAATAAATATCAGGATCAGGACACGGTGAGATTTGTTGGTAATAACGCCCCAGCCCATCTTCCCACTAGTGTGGGTGTTTTTACTTTTTCCTGGTTTCTCATAGAGCACTTGACTGACAGATCAAATCAGTTCCTTTCTATGAACTGTCAAAATGGTCAGAAAGTAAGAAGTTTGAAAGGAAAAACGGTTTATGACGTCATAATTCTATACGGTCAAATTGCCTCCTTATTTTTAGTTTTTGATCATTTTAAAATCGCCAAAAGCGTAAAAATAAGTATTTATGAATGTTTTCTACGTATTTTCATAAATAACATTTAACTGCAAGAGTGACATTATTTATGTTGACTACAGGAAAGTGCCTAATTAGAAAATGGTGCCGCTTGGTGTTATTATTATGTTAATTTGTTTATTATTTTTGCATTTTAGTTTCAGTGCCTCCGGATTATGTTTGAGAATGTAGGGGGAGCTGAAAAAGCCCATCTATTTATGATTTTTTTCATCGTCATCGGATTCTTTAAGGCTTGAAATACTACGCTTAGAACAAAATTCGGACGGAAGAACGGACATTACGAAACTATAAGGGTTCCGTTTTGGTTACGGAACCCAAAACACAACTTGAGAACATTGCCGTTTTAAAAGCGATAAAAAAGACAAAACCACTCAATGATAAAGACATAACAAACACCGAAACCAGTTAGCCAATTACGGGTATCGGAAACCATAAAAAAGATCTCGATACAGGTTACGCAACCAGCAAGTAGGTTGCTGAAATTGCGCACAATAAGACAATTGCTGTATTATGTTACGCCTTGTTTGGTTATGGTTTTATTGGTTTCATTCGTATGGTTGGAAGTGGGTTAAAAAGCTGCTGTTTTTACAAGTTTTTATTTAAGAGCTTTCGTAGCTGCTTAACTAGCAATGTCGCATATTTTTTCGTTAGGCTTTATTATTTTTATTCTCTTATTTCTATTGTTTTATTTGGATGGGTTTGACTAGTATTATAACCTGTTTCAGTATCTTTCTGCGGCTCTTTTTTTAACGTTGGGGAAATGCGTTTATGCATCCCACCATAGTCTATTTATTTATTTTATTTATTTGGAACATAAACAGCATTACAAGACATTAATAACAGAGCTACAGAAATACAGTTAGTGGAGCCAGAATATCGGTATAACTATGGAATCCAGGTTACTGATTTAAACTTACACGATCTTCACTCATTATCAAAACACAACAAAACGCGGCTTAATCGCGTATAAGTATGATTTATTTAATTACCTCTCGTTGGTAATTCTTCGACGTTTCGGACGTCGCGTTACGTCCATGGTCTCGAAGGAACCCAAACGTCGAAGAATTACCAACGAAAGGTACTTAAATAAATCTTTGTTGTGTTGTGATAATCCAGGTTATTATTAGGATATCTTAAGTAAAACAAAAAGTCGGGGGACCAAAGCGGATATGACGGAGTAACCGAGGTTTATGTCTTGGAATACCGTCTAAAGGGGTTATTCCCACCTGTTACCACAAAATTGTTACCACTGGTGACAGCTGTCATTCTTTTCTCCATCTATAAGTAGTTACCACCAACACCAATGGCACCAATCACTTTAGTGGTTGGTAACAGATAGGAATTTTATTCCCAGTACTTGCCACCTGGGGCCTGTGTGAGAAAACCTTGTAACTGCTATTACAAGCGGAAGTCTCTTTTTAATACATATTGTTGGAAAGAGGTTTCCGCTTGTATACAATACAAGTTAGAAGCTTTTAAAACGAGCTTCTGGTATCAGATGGGAAAAAACCCAGCTGTTACTTGTGTTTCCTTTGTATTTTCTTAACGATTTTTTTTGTTTTTTTTATTTTTTATTTATTATTTTATTTTTATATTGTTTAACTTACTGATTGTGTAATTTTAATTTTTGTACCAATATATTGCTCTACCACTACCTATTATATACCTCTACCAATTTTTATCAATATATTGCTTTAAAATCTTTATGTAAATTACCATTCAAAAGTGTTTGTAGCTAGGCCTACTTGAACAAAGAAAATTTTGACTTTGACTTTGAATGGCAAAAGCCTGTTTAAAATCACTAACGTATGCCAACTCCGCCTGCCGCTGAATTGGAGCGCCGTGGGATAGCTTGGCTTATCCTGCGGCTCTATGACAGTTGAGTACATAAAACACAAAAAAAAACTCTCTCTTTCTGACAAGTATGTTAGTGCGAGAGGGACAGATGCATTATCATTTATTCATCGCGTGATAAGCGCAACATCATAGGCCAGTCATTATCAACCGGTTCACTAATATGTTGCATAAAATCAAATGTCATTTTGGTGGTACTTTCGTTTCGCATAACAACCTTGGGCAGAATCATCATATTACCGAATTATACTTTTCGCAGAATGTCTTCTTCTTTCTTGACCATTTTCCCATTTTCTTGGTAGTACACGAATTACGAGTAGTTTTTTCGCATAATGTTATCTGTACTAATTTAAAGTTGTAAAAATGAAATCTCTGTAGGTATATTGAAGATATGTAAAAAAATTGTAACGGACTATTTGGAGGTTGAAGAATGTTTTTTATTTTATTTTTATGTGTCTTTGCGGCTTCATCATCTCAAATCGGCTATAAGTAAAAAAAAATCTACTAGTTTGGAACACGGATAGCGGAATATCCACAGATGATTATGGGATACTTTTTACCCAACTACGCTGTCGAAAAAAAAGGGGTTATGACTTTTTTTCCTCCGCAAACAACGTTGCGGGTACCATTTAGTATATTTATATTTAAAAAATTCGTACCCGAAATTTAATCACGCGTATAATCCATACTAATATTATAAATGCGAAAGTGTGTCTGTCTGTCTGTCTGTTACCTCTTCACGCTTAAACCGCTGAACCGATTTGGATGAAATTTGGTATGGAGATAGTTTGAGTCCCGGGGAAGGCCATGGGTTACTTTTTATCCCGGAAAAATATCCTTCTCCGCGATAAACGAATTTAAAGCAGACGAAGTCGCGGGCAGAAGCTAGTAATAAATAAATAGCACAGGGACAAGCTTACACAAATCGACCTAGTCCCAAACTAAGCTAAGCTTGTACTATGGGTACTAGGCGACAATACATATAAAACATCCAAGACCCAGGAACAAACATTCGTGCTCATCACACAAACACTTGCCCTGGCCGGGATTCGAACTCAGGATCGCCAGCTTCATAGGCCGTTGTATAACCCACTGAGCCAAACTTCTCGTATCCATTTTAAATTTTCTTAACAAAATTGCATCCGTCAGCCGCCCATTGCTTATAAAAGTTATAAGGTAAGACAAGGTTAGGACCGAAAGTATTCAAGTATCCTTCTTTACGTAACTCAGTTTTTTTGGAGAAACTTTAAATGAGCTTGTTACAAGCAAAATTACGTTTTCATCGCGATATATACAATTAATACCCACACAACCTCCTCAGGCTCCTCACCAACCATAAATTAGGTAATTTAAGTAGGAATCATCGGAGTCGCATTTCGAAAGTCATTCAACATTGAGCAGTAATAACAATGACCTCGCATGTTATATAACAAGTACAATAGGACTTGGATAAAGTGGTTATCTGTCTGTTATATGCTACTATACTATATGTTATACTATAGTCAGGGATTACTCATACGAAGTTGCCTTTCCGGCATTTTTGTTATGGTATACGGGTATGCGACCCCGGCTCCCCGAGCTGCTACAGGCTCATACATAGTCTTCCGGGACAGTAATATCCTGTCTAAATTCGTAAAATTCCTTTCTTTACCCTGTTATCTATGCCGTGCCGGTGGACGCGTGGCTAGAGGCGAGTCTAGTCGTTACCGTGCCGAATCGCCCTGGGACTGGTGACCCCAGAATAAGGTTAAACCCTTACCTATGCTGGGCTCTGCTGGGTTCGAAAATTTTATCCCTAGCTGATCGTGGGAACGCAAATGGCGGCGTTGTGGTTCGCAACCCATCACGTCTCGGTCCCAGCGAGAGCGAAGAGTGGGCTATGGAGAGCCGCATTGCTACGTTAAATGTAAGGGGAGGAATGAATGATAAAATAGATGAAGTGTGTCAGATGATGGATGTGAGAAATATTGATATTCTGTGTGTGAATGAGACAAAGCGAAAGGGTTGTGACAGCACAAAATGAAGAGATTAATGAATGTTGATGAAGCGGCAGTTGTATGCAAGGACCGTAGCAAGTGGAAGGAGATAGTCTCTGCCTACCCCGTAATGAGAAAAAGGCGTGATTGTATGTATGTATGTATGTATAATTATACGTATTTAATTATTGTATAATTTAAATTTTACATCGGCATCGTTTTACATGATTACCCCGCGCCTCCACCAACTTGTAGAATGTAGTCGAAAATAAAGATGGTAGAGATTTTCCGTGTTTATTCATTCAAGTCCAAAAGAGTAATCCGTTCATATACATTATGATATTACAAAACAGAAACAGAAGATATTCCATATTCGAATCGGTCATTCAAATAAAGACCATCTATTATTTAAATAACGGCAAGTCTCTGAAAAAGGTGTCTACTTACGAGACACCTTTACACTAATATGTTTTCCACATGGCTTCGGCTAAGCATATAGGCTGTTTATCCTTACTAGTCATAGTTAACAACATAACCTAAAAATATACATTTAATGCCAATACCAGCTGTTTTCTCGCAAAGAAATAAATTTAATTTATGAAATTGGCAATGTGGCACAAAACATATAAAGTTCTGTTACTTTATTTACGAGAAAATGGGAGTTTAAGACAAAAAAGGTGTACTTTTAGGTTAGAATGTTGTTTACTATTTAGGATAAGTATGGATGAACCCATACTGATATTATAAATGCGAAAGTGTGTCTGTCTGTCTGTCTGTCTGTTACCTCTTCACGCTTAAACCGCTGAATCGATTATGAAATTAGGTATGGAGATAGTTTGAGTCCCGGGGAAGGACATAGGCTATTTTTCATCCCGGAAAAATACCCTTATCCGCGATAAACGAATTTAAGGCGGACGAAGTCGCGGGCAGAAGCTAGTTTGGTATAAAGGAAGCTCTTATAGCGCAATTAACAATATAAATCTGAAAAACTATTTTTTTAATGTTTGTCTCAGTACTGTGTCTACATCAGTAACCAATATAATATTATCGAGAACCGCGTACATTTTGCTTATTAGTAGTAGGGCCCTGCTAACAGTGCATTTTCATAGATACGGCAATAGCGTATATTTTGTACGGAACCCTCGGTGCGCGAGTCCGACTTTACGTTCTTAGAAGGCGAAACATATTCCTAGGGCTCCAAATTCCAAAATACGCCTCTGACCCTCAGACCACTAGTTCTATTCACACTGCACCGTACAAACTTCGACTGCGCCGTGCTTTGTTTAAAGCAAAAACTGTCAGAAATGCGTGACTTTATTTTTTGCCGCATTCAAATCACGTGTTGGACTGTACTGTACCATTGTGAATCGTGTGGCAACGGGGTCTCACGCAAAACAATGGGTAGGCCATTGCGTTCCTGTACTTTATTATCTTGAAATTTATAACTTTTGGATTGTACTATGTATTTTTAAGTTGTTATAAAACTGTAAAAGAGTTTTTAATTTTGATTATAGACATAGAATAATGTAAGTAATCTTCTTAATTTAAGAGAAAGGCACGCGTAAGCGTGTGCGAGTGGGAGCGGACCGCGTGTGAGCGAGACAGTGAGCCATTTTGTCAGTGCGGCGCCTTAAAGAAAGCGTTCGTTTATTACGCATGATGCGCGTCAATGTATGGCTGGTATAGCCCCTTTTCCTCCGACCTAACACTGATTCACTAAACCACAGTTTATTATCTATACTTTTATAAAGTTGTAAAAATAAAATGTCTGTACATTTTAAGATGTCTCAAAACAAAAGTGATACGATATTAGGTGATAATATTGTGTCACAGTCACTGAATCAATTTATTTTTTGTATGTTTGTATGTGTCGTTGTGGCTTCATCGTGCAAAAAAGGCTAAACGGATTTCAACTATTTTTGTCACACGGGTACCTAGGCATCCACAGATTATAGGATACTATTTTCACGACTACGCTGAAGGTTAAAAGAGGGTTATTTTTGCTCCTCCGTTGACTAAGTTGCGGGAAACTATAGTAATATATACATAGATATACATCTAAAACCCAGGAACAAACATTCATGCTTTTCACACGAACACTTGCCCTGGCCGGGATTCGAACCCGGGACCACCAGCTTCGTAAGCCGTTGAGAAACCAACTGGGCCAAACGTGCCGTCAAATGAGTTGAATATGAACATTGCAAATTAAATAAAATACTAGTAAAGAGAAGGACATACAGTTCTGGCTACACTCAGACCAATAACAAAAAACAATATGAAAATGCAAGCCATTTTTGATAACGAAAAAAATGTTTCCTCTCACCTAAAGCCTTAGATTTTGCAGCCCTAAAATTTGCCAGTAATACCCATGTATCCTCGGATGGGCAGCGTTTGGGAAACTGCGAAGTGTTTTCGTCCAGGATATCTAAGAGTTTGAGGACGAGGGTCTTTAACTATGGGCCTCTCAGAATCACTCAGCGAGCTATGGAAAGGGCTATGCTCGAGATCTCTACGAAATCGAATCAGAAATGAGGACATTCGTAGACGAACCAAGGTGACCGACATAGCAAACATGGTAACCAAACTGAAGTGGCAATTGACAGGGCACAGAGCAGAAAGGTTCTCGCGTCCACAGCGCCCAGCGCAGCGTGGGAAGGCCACCCGAAAGGTGGTCAGACGACCTGGTTACGGTTGCGGGGACTTGCTGGATGCGGGTTACCTCTATCCAGCCCATGTGGAAATCTATTGAGAAGACCTGTGTCCAGCAGTGGAGGTCCTAAGGCTGAATGAGGCATAATGCTGGATGCAAATAAAGCTGGATGATGAATGCCCGTGTATAAATCCCGAGCTGTCTGTCTATTAAGTAAAATTCTAAGACTTTACCCAACAGTGACAGCTCTCTCTTTTCCTGACTATGCGAATATGCGTCTTAAATGGTGGTGCCTCCGCCTTCCTTGATTTTTCTCTCTACATAGCCCTATCCTTAAGACCCCCAGCAAGCTTGGCCGAATTTCACCTTCCCATACAAACGGAGTTTCGTTCTCATTTTAAAACTGCGTGTTGGATTGTAACAAATCTTTGCATATATAATGACTTGAGGTATATCTAGGCCTGAAATCAGTTTATATGGCTCCAGTTTATAAAACAAACGAAATACAGCAAAAACAAGTTTTGTATGAAAAACTCAAATTCGCTGTATTTTTTTACTATGGTATCTAACGCTACATAAACTAAGTACAGGCATGCGTATACCTTAACTTATTCTATGTACAAAGTTTCAGAGCAAACTAGCCTGTCGTTTTAGAATGAGAGCGTAACTACGTTTGTATGGAGAACCGAGCTTACCGGGAACTCTTAACGTCATCGTCAGAAACGTTGCATTTCTCCATATCTCTCAACAGTGATAGCTAAATATAAAAAAAGAGAATCCAGGAAAATAAAGTGAAGGTGCATGCGGAATAACGACCTTTTGTTTATATACCAGTGGAAAATCTCGGAATTCCAAAGACTGTCCGGTTGTATAACCTTGGTCTGCGCCGGCGCAGCGAAGGCCGACTGGTGACAAAATGGACTGTGGGTTCGACTATTGATTTAATATCAGGTTTACACAACTAGGTACGACGTTGGTGACAGGTTTCAAATAGGTTGTGGAAGGTTTAGCTGGACTAAGAGATAGATATGGACGTGTAATCTAACACGATTTTTACTCATTATCAAAACACAACCAACGGGGCGTAATAAGCCAGGTGAATAAGTCCGCTATTGCGGTCAATTTACTAGAATCAGGACGAGACCACTGGATTGAGCTTCATAATCCCAAGAATCAAGTAGAATCACACGTAAAGCAATTTAAATTAAGAAACACCGAAATTTCAACCGGGAAGACGGTTTCAAACATTCATCTTCGTGGAATCCAGTTATTAGTAAATGTAAGCAGCGTCAAACATCATCCGATAAATTGACAGATGTCGTGAGTGTAGTGTGTCGGTATAGTGACAAACAACATTAGAGTTCAAATGAATAATCAAGGCCAAGCGCGGCTAGATCGGAAAACTCGCGTGGCTGGAAGATGTTGATACCCGCCTCTACAGTTCCTTCCAAACCATCGACGTAACGCGACGTGCCAAACGTCATCAGAGGTGATACCTATTTCATTGATAAAAAATTGTAGGTTATGCGCGGTCTTCTGGGTCGTCAAAGTCAGCTGAGCGCACCGAATAACTTGAGTTATCAAAAAGAGCAGAGGATATGCATTTGTACGATATGTGAGGTCTCTTGGGTCGTCTATCAGCTGAGCGCAACAAATTTGTATAAGCCGTGCCTTTGGCACTACGCGCAAGCTTAAGACTTCGGCCTCGCAATAGTTGATGCTATACTGAGGGTATACAAGCTGAAAAGCATCCATTCTCACCCATTTGAAATAAATATTTGTTCAATTTGCAGTGACCGGGCTTTTGGTCTACTATTTACCTAAATTCTTGCCTAACACCTATCGAAATCCAATGAAGACACAGCTCATGGATATCCGCCCATCTTTATTCAGCGTGTCGACATGCCTAGTAATCAGGATCGCATTATTTAAATCGGAGATCCCACGTCAGTGGGCAACTGACCTTTCGGTGGCATTTCACAAGACTGGTTTAGGTTATATAAAGAAACAACAAAATCCTTGTCAAGAATTGGACGAGTAAGATGGAGTTTGGTGAACCTTTTTTCCACAAAGACTCAAAATAAATACACCGTGTCCATGATGGAGTCATCCTAGGACTTGCTGGCACACTCGAAACCTTGATAGTTATCATTATGAAGAACCTTTGATAATAGCGAGGTAATCTGCATTGACGAGTCGGAAGACATTTCCGCAGTCGTTAGACTAAAAATATCCTGTTTAAAATTCCATATTGCAAAATGAGAGAGCATAAACGTAATGGAGGACATATATAAGTCATGGAAGATTATATTATAAAGGATGACAGAGTTGAAGAGTTTTCTGGGGTCTACATTCGTATAGAATACTAGAAGATGGGCATCTTCGTTTGCAGAGAAGAAAGTCATAACCCGCTTCTTTAGCTTCAGCGTAATCGGGTAAAAAGCACTATAGGACCTTCCTCGGACACCCAGCTATCCCTTTACCTAAAATAGTTGTACCCGTCAAGTTGTTTTGAAGTGATGAAACCACAAAGACACATATGTACAAAATAAAATTAAAAAATGATTCAGTAACCTATTAATAGCCAGTTTCACTATTTTTTCCGAAAATACGGTCAATATACTAGGGGCAGCAAACTTACATGCATTGATTTGGTTCATAATGGTGCAAATTGAAAGTTCAAACTTATCCAAGCAATTTTGCTGCCCGTTGAACCGAAATTTCATCTGTATAACTTCTTCATCAGAGGAGAAATAATTAAAAAAACCGGCCAAGTGCGAGTCGGACTCGCGCACCGAGGGTTCGGTACAAATTTTTACTTACCCTAACTTTATTACCCGGTACCAATTGAGTTAAGTTTGCATCTGACATCTATAGCATTGCATACAAATCAGGTGCAAACTTAACGCAACCGAGTTGTTCAAATAGGTATTTTGCAAATAAAAAAAAAATAACTAGTTACAGACATGGCTATAATTTTCGTGTCATATTTATGTTTATTCATACAAATTGTGAAAATTTCAAAATGTTCGATTTGTAAACTTCAGAGATAAAGGGGGGACTGGTGTTTTTTTCTCATTTTCCTTAATAAAACAAAAGCGGATAATTTTCCTTAATAACAATAAAAAAAAAAAATTGGAAATGTACACCTTTTATATGATACCCCACTTGATACATTAGCTAGACTTTTAATTTTCTACTTACTCTTTCTTCACTACACTATTTCAAGATATATACATGAGAAGGTTGTATAATAACACGATTAAATTACATTTTGCTATAAATTGGGAAAAACAAATGTTTCTACATCGTTCCCTTTTCGGTGTGGAAGTTTTCCGTAACGACAAAGAGATATTATCTAGTTGTAGCATCTATACTAGAGACAGCAAATAAACGGGGCCATCTTGGAACGACGCAATTCCGCAAACTCCATAATAAACACTTAGTAAATTCATAAATCCCAATGTGTTTTCATTAATTATAATCGTCATGAAACGCATTTTCTGTATGTAAAACTTTGATAGTTGTAAATTTCATAATTTTTGAGAAAATCGGATAAGAGTGACAGGGTAGCGACAGTGGTTGGCCCGGATTATTTTCTGTCTCTAGTATAGATGTGGGTACAACTAGATAATATCTCTTTGTCGTTATGGAAAACTTCCACACAGAAAAGGGAAAGATGTAGATTCAATTGTTTTACACTTGTAATACAAAATTATAAAATTTAAGTGATACGGACTATTTGAAGGTCTAAGAAATGAAAAATATATTGATTATTTTTTTGTATGTTTGTATGTATTTTATGTGTCTTTATCTAGACAAAACGGCTGAACGGATTTTAACAATTTTTGGTACACTCGTAGCTCGAATGCACAGATGGTTATATAATACTTTTTACTCGGGTAAAAAGTATTACGCTGAAGTAAAATAGAGTTATGACTTAACTCTTCCGCGAACGAAGTTGCCGGCTATTTCTAGTATGGTTTAGAAGTAAATTTATAAGAAAGTAACGGGATCCCAATGTCAATGGACTACAAACGACGAAGATGATAAAAATAAACAAAAACCATATAAAATCCGTAGGTATTAATTTGTTTATTTGGTTTCTTTAAAGCGTTTTCTGCAGAGGATTTGATTTAAAACCGATAAAATATTAAGACGTTTTAGTAAGATATCTAATGAATGCGAAAGTAATGAATTCTTCTGAATCTAAACTATTTGTTATTGCAAGGCTGCAAAGTTGTTATTTGGCGCAAGTGAATCTAAAATTGCCTGCGAGTGTGTTCCCCGACCATTATAATTTGGGCGTGTTCTACGCAAGAGTGAATAGGCTGTTTTTAGACGGGCATGATACATCCTTGACCGCATCGTCACTTAACAACAGGTAAGATCGCTGTCAAATGCCCGTCCATCGTCAATAAAAAAATTAACGACGTGCGTTGTGAGTGGTCCAAATATAGATTCCTGAGCGTAACGAGGCTTTCAAGGCATGAGAAGCCAGAAGTTGCAGCCATGCGAAACCCGCAAGTATTCACCTTCAAAAATATATTTTTTATTAGAGCTATTTGGAACTGCAATATTTTTTTTATTTTTTAGATGTTCGTATGTATATATTTGTATGTAGGTACGTGACATTGTAGCTGTATCTGTATGAGCGAATATCAGCTATTTTTAGTGCTTCGGGCGTAACTTGTCATACACGAATGATAGTTGTATGATGATTTGTACCCTAGTATGCAAAAGAAAAACTTGTCGTGACTTTTTTCTCCTTTATGTAAGTGGCCGCACCGCACCCTCTAAAAACTAATCTTTATTTCTATACTATTATAACTAACTAACTAGCTGAGCGCAGCGACCAAAAGTGGATCTTGGCTTCCGACGAAAGTTTACGCCACGCTTCGCGATCCTGAGCCAGCACGCGCCAGTAACGGATGTCTAGGTCCCTGAGGTCTTTATGGACTTCATCACTCCAGCGATATCTAGGCCGTCCTACGGGTCTGCGACCACTCGGACGTCCAAGATAAGCGGCCTTGGCAGCACGATCCTCTCCCATCCTCTCAACGTGCCCGAGCCAGCGGAGTCTGGACGGCTTGGTCTCCCCTATAATATTAGGCTCGCGCACTAGGTCTTCGCACGATTGTAAAAATGTTATGTCGCTGCATTGTAGATGTTAAAAAATATAAGTGATACGGACTGTTTTAACAAACAAAAAGTAAATATTATTAGATTCAATTACCTTCAAATAGTCCGTTACACTTATCTTTTTGAAAATATCTTCAAAGGTATACATTTTATTTTTACAACTTTATAATAGTCTAGATATATCGACATTTGATCTCAACAAAAAGCAATCAATTGTCATCTTAAAAAAAGCCAACATTCCATTCAACTTTATTTAACCTGAAGTAGTATGTTCCCTTTAAGTGAACATTAGTTAACGACAACCTGTATATACTTGATTATATTTACGACACACCTATTACACTAATGACTATTTGATTTCTCGTTGTAATTTCTGCCTAATTATTTGTCTGTTGCGTTGATGATATGTAACTTTAAATCACAGAAGATGCCCGCAACTTCGTCAGCAGAGAGAAAAAGTTATAACACTCATTTTTCTTAAGCGTAGTCGGATAAAAAGCATCCTTTAACGATCTGTGGATGACCAGCTTCCCGTGTACAAAAAATACTTTAAATCCGATTAGCCGTTTTGGCGTGATTAAGAAACAATGATACATAAACATACAGAACAATAAAAAAAAAAGACCCGACTTCAAAATAAACTAAAAAGCCATAAATATCACATTTGAATCACCTTTTGAAGTCGGTGCCAAACCATTCATTTATTACTATTAAGAACCGCGGCGGCGAGCCTTTAGTTATTATCTACCTACATATATATAACAGAAAGTTATAACTAGGTATCTTTTTTTCTTGATAATTGAAGCCACAACGACACATACAAACACACAAAAAATAATAAAAAAATACTTATCGCCTGATGGTAAGCGATCACCGTTGCCCATAGACACCTGCAACACCAGAGGAGTCACAAGTACATCGCCGGCCTTTCAGGCAGCCATTTGAACATCATAAGATTTTTCTCGATTTTTTAACGTTTCAACCATTAATTGTAGTGACAAAAATGTGGCCTAACATTAAATTGAGTAAATGATGAATTGATATCTTTATGATACGTATAATGACGAAACCCGTTTCCTAGATATTACCGATTTATGACCACAATTTATGTGCATATTTTATTTAATTGACATTTCAGTCTTTGATTATTTGGTAACAATTAATTGAGGATGTCCAAATCGATTAGCTATACTGGTTGTTGTTAAACATGACATATAATGTCTTCTTAATGATTGATGCTAGTTAGCTACGATACGAATACATTTAAAGCTAAGATTTAAAGGATATGCCTACTCGATACTTGGAATTCTGTGATCTTGATTTTTTTCATTCTGTGATCTTGGTTTTTTGAATAAAGAATTCTACATCGCGCTAAGGGTTTACCTTATAGACTTACGGAAAGTGGAGTTTACAGTATTCTATTTGATATGTTATCTGTATCTGTATTTAAAAAAAAACCATTTTTAATAACATAATATTTACTACTGTTTCCGCGATTATTACTTATTTAAATAAAACAATTTTAACGGATTATATCGCGTTTCGGAATCTTTTCAGCTTTCCATGTCTACGGGTTTGCTGAGAAATGATATATGTTTATCTATGTCAAACTAACAATTTGTGCAAACTACCTACTTTGAGAAAACAAATAAAGGTGGACACATGCTACATGGGATTAATCTGTAAATACAGTTATACATGTCCCAGAAGGGCTTAATTATTTTATTTGAATAATTTGAAATAAAACAATTTAACGGATTATATCGCGTATATTATCTCATTTTAGTTCCCGACGTTTCGGAAGCTTTCCAGCTTTCCATGGTCACGGGAGGACGGGAGGACAGTCCTTGTTTTATTTCAATGAGTAATAATCGCGGTAACAGAAGAAAATTTTAATAATTTACCAAACAGCATTTCATGAATATTCCGTGAACATGGAAAGTTGAAAAGCTTCCGAATCGTCGGGAACTCAAATGAGATGATATACTATACGCGATATAATCCGTTAAAATGGTTTAATTTAATTTAATAACAATTACAAAATGTATATTAACTAGGTAGTTTGTCATGAAACGATAATAACGATAAAAAAAATCATACACAAATATATTAATACTATTAAATTAATAACGAGGTTTCATCCGGCTTTATATTGAGATAATTTTAAAATCTTAGTTTTGAACTAAATTTTAACCAATTTATCAAGTTTTGTTTGGTTGTCGGTTTTTCTGTAACAAATTTTGTAATAAGCTATTATTTTATTTGAAATTTCGTCGACTAGATATTTTGATTTTGTAACGAAAGTGGTTAAGTTGGAGTCTAAAGTACTTAAATTATAAATTCATACAAAGTTTAGAATGGTAATTGCTAATTTAAATTAAGATTATCGTTTTCGGAAGTTACCAAATCAAAGAAATCTAGCTTGCTTGTATTTTAGGTCCTTGTTTACGTTTTTCGCGTTATGTTAAACTTTTTAAAAGTTTGATGAAATTTTACTTCTAACGCTGTTCTCTTATTTGAAGACTGTTTATTTGTTTCATATGTCACTGACAGTAAAAAACACCAAACATGACACGAGTACATTTGAGAAAATAAATAATAAATGTACCCTTTTATTCTGTATTAATAAATAAAAAAAAAAAATAGTATCGCATCGATTGTTTCCTTTATCATCGAACTCTGTGTTATAATATTCATTTAGAATATTAACTACACATCTATACTATAATTAAGATGTGAAAATGAAATGTCTGTACATTGAAGATATTTCTAAAAAAACTGTATTGTAACGGACTATTTGGAGAAGATACTTTTATTTTTTGTATATTTATATGTGTCGTTGTGGCTTAACACGCCAAATCGGCTGAACGGATTTCAACTATTTTTGGTACACGAGTAGCTGGGCATCTACAAATGGTTATATGATACTTTTTACCCGACTTCTTTCTCTTCCGCGAACGAAGGAACGAACGAAATTACGGGCAGTCTAGTTTCCATCATTTCATGTTACTGGTGCATGCTCCTATTTAACCATAAATAACGATTTTGCCTAAGTTTACATCGACAATCGATTAAATAGGCCAGCTTGAGTAAAAGTGTAACTGACGTAACACGACCTCGACTCGATACCGATTGAAACGTAATCGATAGCTTTCCAAACGTATTTACAACACTAGACGTGGACGAAACATTTTTAGCTAAAGCTATGCTTCTATTAGAGCTTAGCCAAGGACTGATTACCATAACTTAGATGACTGTTGTTAAACTATGTAAAATATTGTACACTAGATGGTGCCAAACACTTCGTTAAAGGAGGAGAAAAAATCATATCCTTCTTTTTAGGGTTCTGTACCAAAAATGTTAAAAAAGGTACCCTTATGGTGCGATTCTGTCTGTCCGACTATTAAAGCGCCATATCTCAAAAACTACTCATATTGCAAAGGAAATATTCAAAAATATATTTTCATTTTCTAAAAAACGACAAGTAGTATATTATACGAGTATGAGAGGGCTTGATGTGCATATTTTTGATCAATTTTTTAATTTTTTTATTGTGATTAGATTTAGTTTTATTAAGGAAAATGTGACAAAAACACCGTTCTCCCCCCTTTATCTCCGAAGTTTACCAAACAAAAAATAAATTTGAAATTTTCATAATTTGTATAAATAAACATAAATATTACACGAAAATTATAACCATGTCTCTAACTAGCAATTTTTTTTTATTTTCAAAAAACCTGTTCGAACTGAACAACCTGGTTGCATTAAGTTTACTTGCAATGCTATAGATATCAGGCGCAAACTTAACTTAATAGAAACCGGGTAGTATAATAATGTTAGGGTAATTGAAAGTTTGTACGGAACCATCGGTGCGCGAGTCTGACTCGCACTTGGCCAGTTTTTTTTCTTCAGTCTAGTCGTTAAAAAAATATCCTATAACTATCTGGAGATTCCCAGCTAGGAGAAAATATTCCTATCGCTGACTATAAGGAAGAGGAAAGACTTGGCAAATAAATGTCTGTATGAACTTTGGCGAGTATTAATCGTCATAATCCAAAGAATGTGAAATAAGTGTTATTATGCTTTTTTATTGGGACTAGGAAACGCGAGGCTTCGTGAGTTATCGTATGTGCGTGTTAAAAAAAACATGAATAAACACGAATGTATTTTGTAGGAAGCTACTTACTTTTTGCATTGTCAATTGGCCCCTAAAACATGTACCTCTTTAATACTTCAGTCATTTTATAGTTTGGCAAAACTATAAAATGATTGATGATGCCAGATTTTTTAATTCCAATTTTGTACCATATTCTAAGACTCTATTATCATGACTCCAACAAAATTTCGACCCAAATGTAGGTACATAAAATTAATGTGTCAAAGAATGCAATTTTAAAGAAAACAAAAATGGTAATTGTATTTTTTATGTGTAAGCGTAACAATATTTTTATCTATAATCAGTAAAAAGTGGAATCTCACAAAAAAATGGCTTTGCTGATATGTGTGCTAAGTTGACAAAAATGATGATAATAAGTAGGTAAAAATATGAATGAAGCATCCTTAATTATTATTTGTGCGATTCGTTTTCTATGTTACAGAGCAAATATTAGTTTATCAATATGAAGAAAAAAATAACTATTAATATCTTGTCTTTCGGGGTATAATTGTAACAATGTTGGTATATTCCCATCTATATTGGCAGAACCCATGTCAGGAGCGGCGAAATTTGTATACAGCTTTTTTTGTAAACAAGTGTATACAAATTTTGTTGTTTTTCCTTAGTAGTACTTTTTTCTTTTGTTTTTTTTTTTATATAATAAGTAGTAATTTTGTAAGATGCTGTTAGGAGTTATGTTTGGGCCTGCTGGAGCTGGCATGTTCATTTCTTTTGATCAAAGCTCCTTAAATAAAGATTTAAAAAAAAAACTTAATTGACTCATATTTTGCTGGATAAATGAAATAAATAATAACTAGAATTTATATGTACTCTTTACACTGGAAAACTCAGCTATTATCAATTATTTCCATTTTGCCATAATAGGGGTCCGCGATGATTGTATTATAATCGGAACTCCGAAAATTTACCCCCCGTTCGGATTGTGGAGCGTTCGGATCATAATAAAGAGAATTTATAGGGTACTAGCTTCTGCCCGCGATTACGTCCGCCTTAAATTCGTTTATCGCGGATAAGGGTATTTTTCCGGGATAAAAAGTAGCCTATGTCTTTCCCCGGGACTCAAACTATCGCCATACCAAATTTCATCCAAATCGGTTCAGCGGTTTAAGCGTGAAGAGGTAACAGACAGACAGACACACTTTCGCATTTATAATATTAGTATGGAGTATGGACTAGAGGATTTCCACAACTTTGTTCGCGGAGGAGAAAATGTCATAATACCTCTTTTTCCCCAGCGTAGTCGGGTAAAAAGTATCCTATAACCATTTGGAGACACCCAGCTACCCGTGTACCAAAAATAGTTGTGATCCGTTTAGGCGATTTTGCGTGATGAAGCCACAACGACACATACGGACATTTCATTTTTACAACTTTATAATAGTGTCGATACGATGCCGGGTACTCATAGTACAAGCTTTGCTTAGTTTTTTTATACTACTAAGGTGGCAAACAAGCGTACGGCCTGCCTGATGCTAAGCAGTCACCGCAGCCTATGAGCGCTTGCAACGCCAGGGGCATTACGTGCGTGTTGCCGACCCTTTAAGAACCTATTCACTCCCCTCTTGAAGAACCCCATACTGTCACCTCCAGGGAAAACCGCAGCAGGGAGGTCATTCCATATTCGAAGTAAGCGCAGTAGAATTTTTTTTTCATACCGCACGGTGCGCGACCATTTTGGTCAGTTTGAGACTAGGTCGATTTGGGTAAGATTTTTATAATTATTTATATATAAACAAAAACTTACCAAGTATCCTCTCCAATGCGAAAAAGTTTGTATGTCCTTTTATCACTTCACTCACAGCACTAACACTTCACATTCTCCGGTCACTAGAAATCATCCAAAATAATAATCGTAGTAGTAAAATAAAATAAATATAGCAACAGCGTACAGTGCGAATTTTATGTATATATAAAAAAAGTCTTTGAGGAATTCCCAAACTTTTTGGGTGACACCCTTTTGCTGAGGCGCGGTCTCTTGCATTTAAAGATTACTTAGCCAATCAACCTGCGAACAAGGACAGAAAGTGCAATTTAGTGAAAGTTCGAATAAATTTAGTGATAGTTCAAATAAATTTAGTGATAGTTCAAATAAATTTAATGTTAGTTCAAATGAATTTAGTGATCATTCAAATAAATTAAGTTAGCCTAAAACATTTTGTGGATGGTAAAATAAATGTAGTAACAGTTCAAATAAATTAAGTCATAAATAAATTAAGTGACAGTTCAAATAAATTTAGTGATAGTTCAAATAAATTTAGTGATAGATCAAATAAATTTAGTGATAGTTTAAAAAGTTTGTGACTGATATAATAATTTTAGGAGTAGTTCACTATGTAATCTTAGTGTTATAAAACTAATTCATTGGCTATCGATATTACGTGGAAAGTCAGAAAAAACGCAGGTTTAAATAATATATAAATTTGGAAGGAATACGCCTTAGCAAAATACAAAAAAAAATCAATTATAAAGTGTTCCTCAGACACTTAGTTATTTTATTATGTAATATATTACTATAATAAAGCGGTAAAACCATAAATATAGTCATAATAATATCAATTAAAATTGCTTTATTATAAATAATATCGTGACTCTGTGTTATTAAATCCGACTATATGTAACAACATTCGTAATTTTATTGGGCGTGAAATTTTTAATAACCTCAAGGCAAGGCCACGTGTGATATGACGTCACTGTCTAACTGTTATTGTTTATATTTAACCCTCTAGCTAATTATAAGGATTAGAAAGTCTAATGACGGAATATGACGTTAATATTCACAGGCGAATAGTGACTTTCAGGCATCTACATTAGGTTCATTTTCGTCTGGCATCTGCGATATATGTAAATGTATAAATTTCCATTGTTTCGTAAAATAATGTATAAATTTAATCATTGCAAATCAAAATCCAAATGTTTAAAAAATAGTAGTAACATATGTCAAGTATTTATTTAAAACTAGCGTGCGTCTAAAAAGTAACTATTTCTGTTTGATATAGACCTCAACCTCGAGACCGTAAATGTAGACGCAACACCACGACCAATACGTTGAGGTACTAATTTAATAAATCATACTTATACGCAATCAAGTCCTGTGTTTTTGTGTGTTAATAGTGTAAGCTTCAACCCATAAAACGTTTTATACGCCTTTAATATGCTTTTTCTAGAAACTACTCGCATTTTGTAGTTTTTACATATCTTACCTCACCTAATCTAACGTAATCTATAATAAAAAGCAACACGTTAACATAACGCATTATATCAAACGATTATGCGAACCATTACATTAGGTCAAAAAACGTTATGTCAAATGAGCATGGTTAAAACTTTCCTTTTGAATGAAAAATATTTACTACAAACTGCTAAATATAAGTAGACAACAAAGTTCGATGTGATTATTAGAGTAGTTACGACAAAATTGCACACTTATGGCAAAATTGAACACTTAGTTACTACAGAATCATTTACAATGTAGTTTTCGTTTTTCGTTGTTTTATAAATGTTTTATTTACCAATAGTTTTTTTATTAGTAGTAGTTATTTACTTAGTTGATGCTTAAGATATAGTTATAATGTACATTGGTATTGTTTAAAAAACTTCTTTTTAATATTATGTCATGATGTTTTGATCATCACCCAGGAAAATTAATTATTCCTACTTAATTATTTTTTTAAAAAATATTTTCCTATAAATTAAACTCATAAAGGCAAACACAAACATAAAAATGCAAGATGATCTTCAAAACGCTCGGATTATCAATAAATTGCGTCAAATAAAATTAATTATATCGCCTCAACTACCAACGTAACTATTACCACTAACTATAAATTTTAACTTACATTTGTCACCGTAAAAAACAGCAAAACACTTCAAACTAAATTCGAATACCTACATTTGAAATCAGTTTCCAAAAAAAAAGACCTAATTAATTATAAGATATAATATAATTAATAATTATGTATAATCTCGTAATTTAACGCTTTATAGTCTCGCATTATTAAACATAAATATGACAGAACTAACGCCACATAAACGTAGTATATGTATGAATTATATTTATTTAGTGCATTTCACATAAATATGGGTGTTTCATTACATTAGTATTGACACTGTACATAAGAGAAACTCTGAACATTGCAATTTATGTATCATAACACAATTACAACTACGATATATAGTTAAAAAAACTATATAGAACTACGATGAAAATAATTAGTTTAGTTAAGTAAGGCTAAAAACACATGCTTCGATTCAATGTTATGAAGTAAGTTATAGTTTATTTTCTGTGCAATGAAGTCAGCTGAGCTCAGTAATCCATTAGGTACTGCATTTTAATTTTGTTGCGAAGCACATTGATTGTATTATGATCATTATTACATACATTTTCAAAGTTTCTCGATAAAATTAAAAGTTATTTGACACATCCAAGATTGGTTTAAACACAAACTTACACGTGACACAAAATAAAAATGCGCTAAAAAGATATTGAAGCAAAGTTTTCTACTAAAATTAACCTTTTCTACGTTCAACGCGATTCAACGTGGTTCAGCGCGGGCACTTTCGTCGCGACGCGCGCGCAACTGAGCGCGCCTGCGCTAGTGGGGGACCAGGGTGGCCATGGAGTGGGAAGAGAGAGGACAGTGTGGACATTTTACTTTTAAAGTCTGTCGCGTGCGTTGTGGTAAAATGACACTTGATTGGTCTGTTGTTGACGTTTTAGTAAACGTCAACACGTTTTAGAACACTCATTTGTTAAAACTAACGAAACAGTTAAATTAATCTAGACCTACCTATATTACTCTCCTTCTAGCTCAGTCTTTTAAAAAGAGTACAGTAACATAAGTGACTTAACTCGTGTCGTAGTTATAGAAAATACTATCTTAGTTAATTTTGAACCTAACATAATGGAAGTGATGAAAGCACACAGACTTCGCTGTCTTGGGCACCTTGAACGTATGGGAGAGGACCGGACGGCCAAAAGAGCGTTCTACGGAAAACCAACAGGTCGTCGTCCGGTAGGCCGCCCTAGATATCGGTGGGCAGATGTGGTCGAAAATGACCTGCACGAGCTCCAAGTTGTCGACTGGCGAGAAACCGCAAGAGACCGAGACCGGTCACCGGTCACTACCGGCACTTGTATTGGAGGCCAAGACTCACTTTGGGTCGCTGCGCCAGAGGAGTAAGTAAGTTAATTTTAGTAGGTGCATAATTTTAATTTTACTACCTAATATTTGCATGCCCACTAGCAGGCTGAATACACTGTACTCTAAAAATGTGTTTGACATAAAAAAAAAAAAAAAAAAAAAGAACCGACTTCAGATAAAACTAAAAAGCCATAAATAATCTTTTATTTACGGTACGGATCACATTTGAATCACCTTTTGAAGTCGGTGCCAAACCATTCATTTATTACTATTAAGAACCGCGGCGGCGAGCCTTTAGTTATTATCTACCTACATATATATTTAGTCATGGGAATTCGTATTTTCGTTGAGTAAAGAACTTTATTTACTTCAGGTTTGGCACCGACTTCAAAAGGTGATTCAAATGTGATCCATACCGTACATAAAATATTATTTATGGCTTTTTAGTTTATTCTGAAGTCGGTTCTTTTTTTAATTTTTTTTTTAGATTTATTGCTTTTTAGTAATGGATTTGAGTAGTGATATAAAGTATTTTTTAGAGCCCAGAATGGGAAGAGTGAGGAGGCACTTTGCACGCATCTCGAGTCTTTGGAAGTAACAAATGTAAAAGTTGGTTAGTTCGTTGTAACTTCCATCATGAAATGATGACAACCAGAGGAAAACAACTGATAACTTTAGAAAAATATATACAAAACATTGTTAGTGCCTATAATATTTGAGGGTTTCTCTCGATTTCCCTGGTATTCCATCATCTATTCCTGACTTGGTGATAAGGAGACTACTTCAGGGACACATTAAAAAGAATATGACTAACAGTTTTAACGTATCTACCTATAATATATGTTTTTTTAAGAATTATTCTCTAACTCTTAACTATTAAGGAGTTGTACCCTCCGTCATCAGCTCAGCATGATGAGATAATGACTACCATATGCAAATACTTAAATAGCTTAAGAAAATATATGAAAAACGTTATAAGTGCCTATAAAATTTGTGGATTGCCCTAGATTTCCCTGGGATCCCATCATCAGATCCCAACTTGGTGGCAACAGAACCACCTCGGGAGTATATATTCTTCCCAATATAAAAATAATTTTTAAAATCGGTCCACAATAAGCGGAGTAATCGGTGAACATACATAAAAAAAAGCTTTTTGGAAGTCGGTAAAAAATTCACTTGACTGTATTCTATCACATAAATAATGATTTGATTCTTTGATTTTATTTGAACTATTGACGGCTAGAAGCAGTGTATATATAGCGTTGAAGGTAGGGACATGACATTTGAAACAGATATTTTTGTAGAGATGTTAGGTGAAAAAGATTTTTTTGAAATTCAACGTCTAAGAGGAGTCGACATGTTTGTCTCAATGGGTTGCACAACGGCCTACGAAGCTGGGGGTCTCGGGTTTGAATCCCGGCCAGGGAAAGTGTTTGTGTGATGAGCAGCACGAATGTTTGTTCCTAGGTCTTGGATGATGTCTATGCATTTGAGTATTATTATGTATGTATACCTTTATAGGGCAGAGTCGGTTATATCGTACCACTTTTTACTCATACGTGGTTATTTTATTTGTGAAAGTACTTACATATATGGCTGACAGTGCATACAGAAGTTTAGTGTGTCGGCTTCCTTAAGTAGTAAGACGAGCATTCTGGGATTAAATTAACATCGTCAAAATTGAATTTTTCAAAAGGCCTTCCATCGGTACGATTTAAAGCGCACCTATGAAGCATTTCGCATGTAAACTGTTTAATTTAGGTATTAATACAAATTATTTACCGTCAGACATTTAAAATTGATCTGGTATAATCAAGAAATATTTGGTCGTAAGCAATGGTACGATTTAAACGACCAGGTATTTTTTTGAAATAACGAATATCAAAATATAACCATTAAATTTGTCTATATCTAAGAACCACCCAATAAACCAATTTATATTTTATAGTTGAATTCTATTTATTGCGCATTTTTAACTTACCTTGATCATCAGTGATGTCGTTACACAATAGCACAAAAGATTACATGAAGTCCGACAGAAATAATTTTTCTGCTTCCTCACGTTCATGCTTAGTTATATGCTATTTTGGATTCAGGTTATAGATGGTGATACCAAAGGAGCAGTATTTGGTGCTCCAAGTGTAAATAAAAAGATTGTTTTATTGGCAATCTCGCAGTGGTACGATTTAACCAACGGTACGATATCGCCGACTCTCCCCTACTTATTATGTACATCGTCGCCTAGTACCTACCCATAGTACAAGCTTTGCTTAGTTTGGGACTAGGTCGATTTGTGTATGATTATGTCTGTTTTTTTTTTTTTGGTATGGAGTAAAGCTTAAAGATGCATGAAAATTAATCACATTGTAATGCAAAATTAGAATTGTATATGGACGAGATTGTAGGCAAAAGCTATTCGTGTATAAATATTTAATTATTGATGGTTCTCGCGTTGGTAATTGTCCTATCAAAGCGATTGTATGGCGATCAGTCAGAAAGTCTGCGTTTTTTGGATTTGAAACTCTTCTCGAGTTGTCCACCGTTTATCATCAGTAAACTATGTGATACAACTTTTAACTCCGAAAGGTCATGCATAAACTGACGTTATTCAAGTACACAAAATGCGTTTGGTGTACAACACCACAGTACTTTCATACACAGACTTAAAAAAACGTAAATCATGGTAACTCTACCTTATTGCATGGTGTCCTACACCATTGCATCGCGTAAAACTACGGTATTGTTGTCGGATTAAAAGTATTCTAAATATTAATTTACTTTTCACACAATTTGTATGGTTATGAGCATGTCATGCTCGCATAAAGGTCTTTGCTTACGCTGGCGTCGTTGATCGGGTCACAACCTTCCCTAAAATATGGTTGAGGGAGGCGATGGCTGAGATATGCGTCATGCGCGTGAACGGGTGCCGTTTGTGGAGTCCGGTCTGTTCATGCTAGCAAGGGCCAAATTAATTGTATACCTAGTAACTGCCTACCAGTGTTTAATGAACTGATGACGTGAGAGACTTCATCCTGTACTCGATTGAAGTTATTCATTTTTTATTTGATTTAGAGACTGTATAAATCTCTAAGAGTTTTGTTTTATTTATAGAGGTATATCCTTAAACATTTCTGAGGATTTTAATTAACTAATTTTATCTTTTTGCATGTTATGACGCCTAGAGACCATATACATTGAAGAAGAAATTTAGATTTAATAATAATTATGTTTAATGTATTATTCACTTTGACCCCTAAGAGACCTTAAGCATCTCAGTAGAATTCAGTCAAATTAATATATTTAATTTTATGGCATGTCGTGACGCCTAGAGACCTTATACATCTCTGAAAAAAAAATAGTTTATATTTTATATTAACATTGATCTGGAGAATTTGTACATCTCCTCTGCGTGTATGAATTATAAATTAGTTATTACACAATTGTAAAAGTTTTAAGTATAATTAAGACAATATTGTAATAGTTAATTGGTACACGCATATTAATTGTTTCATATAGTCTGACATTTAGAATTTTATTCTAGACACATTCTAGATTTTTTTTCTTTTTATTGACAATCCTTTTGGGATGTATCTTATTAATTATTTTAAATTTTAACATGATGATTTTATCAATAATAAGTAAGTATTATACTTAAGTTAAATGATCTGAGTATGTTTTTCTGGGTTTCCCTAATCCTTGCAACAAATGTTGGATCATATTGTATGTTTCCCAGCAAAGACTTCTCTCATTGTAACTGACAATTCGAAAGTGCTTGTACCTAAGCCTACTTGAATAAAGGATATTTTGATTTGATTTGATTTGATTTGATTGTTATCAGACGGAAAGTCTGCGATGTTTTGTGCATATTTTCATACGCAGACCTCAAAATAACGTAAATAATGGTAACTGTATCGTATTCCATGGTCCTATACCTACTCGCGTAGCGCGTGAAATTACCCGCGCACTGCACTGGCTGCTTCGTGTCTTACAGTATAGACCATAAACGTCACGATTATTCGAAAATGTTTGAAGAATATTCGAAGAAGAATATTCGAAATGGTGAAGCAGTTAGCTTCGCGCTTCAACAATGTGAAAACATCACATTATATTTGAAATTACTATATTGATACAAAGATCTAAGTAGACAGAAAAAATAATTGCGATCCACTGCACTCTAAGCTTGAATAGAACCAAAGGCTGAGGATTCATTTCGTTGCGAATCACAAGCGGTCTGATGGTCTAATGGTTCAGGACGCTGTTCCGGAATAACAGAGACGCTGGTCCGATTCCGGCTTAGATTGCAGTGAATCGCAATTAACTTTTCTTTCTACTTAAATATTTATAACATATAGTAACTTATATTGGATGCTAGAAGCTGCGATTTCATGGCAGTGGTCGAAGGTGCTCAGGCATAAGCGACCTAAAAATTTATCGTTAGATCAAAAATATTTCCAATCCGTTCCAGCCACTTTAACGTGAAGCAGCAATAATAACATATCAGGAGAAAATATAAAATCCCAAAATAAAAATAAAGTTTATCGAATTAATATACATATAGCAAATATACAGACATTAACTACTATTGATCATGATGACGTGAATCATGGTAACTCTACAGTATTGCATGGTCCTAGTCGCGCATTACACTGGCTGCTTCATGTTTATGTCTTACGGCGTACACCGCATGCCGTCGCGAATATTCGACATACATGCCTCGAACACTGCTGGCCCCCATTTCATAAACGGGACAGGTTGACAACGATAATTCGGGGGCGACTTCATGAAAATACTATTACTCTTAAATGTTCTGAATATTATTCCGATTTCATTTCAATCAATCCGATGACATTAGGAGGTCGCTCTAAAAGTGGTAATGTTTGTATAGAAAATGTAATGCCTTTCAATTTATTTAGTCTACTAGTGAAGTTAAGAATTACTTTTTATCAGATTATGAAACATAGATATTCTTTTCACTTCTCCTGCTCAAAAAGTACGTCATATTAGCTTCGCGAAGCGAGACTAAAATAGTACATTTAGCCCCTAGGGTTTAAAAGAAAGCCATATAATCCCATAAAACTGTCTATGATACTGCAAAAAAAACATGCGGCCAGCTACATAGTCCCTACGAATAATTAAAAACAAACAAACCAACCTGATCAGATTGACCCAACTTTCAGATAGAATTGCTCAAACTGTACTTTTAGTTTTTCATGAAATATACAATTTTAATGTCAAGTCTTTTTTATTTTGTCTCAGTCGAAGTGAAAAGCAGAGTGTTTAACACGTGGCTAAAAGCGATTATGACACTCAGACAAATTTGTCCTCGCTCACTTCGTGAGCTCGTCTAAATAATCACTTCGTGTCATAATGGCTTATTTTAGCCCCTTGTCAAACAATCTACTATTGAATAGAACATTTGTTTTTATTTCTCCTTTTAGAATCATTAGGACTTAAAATATCCATATTCTAATAAAGAAGTATAGTATATTATTTTTTACGCCAAACAATCTACCATGTTTGTGTTTATTAGAAATACCGAAATGCATTTCGTATGTACATTATAAACTCTGGTGCACTTTTCATTCGATTAAATCGACCAGAAGATCATCTCCCAATTAATTATAATTTGGTACACGGACCAAAATATAATTAACTGGTCGATAACAGACCAAAGTTAGCTACGTGGTCACAAGTTTGCACATCTCTTTTTTTTCCACAGTAAAATAATGTAGGTACTTTATTTTGTAAGTAGACCATAGCTGCATTTTTTTAAAGTCTGACATTCCTAATCATCATCATCATCACCAGTATTCAAAAATTAAACAGACTTCCAAATTTTTCTTTGTGTCTTTTTTTCGTCTGGTAAAAAATATCCTATACTAAGCCATTTTTGGATACTCAGCACCCGTAAGCCAAAAATAGTTGACATCCGTTTAGCTATTTGGCGTGATGAAATCACAAGGACGGAAGCCACAAATATACAAAAATAAAATCGTTTCAGTGACCTCTGAATAGTCTGTTACAGTCATTTTTTTGAAAATATTTTACAACTGCTAATAGTAGTTAGTATAGCTGTATTTTTAAAGTCTCGCAACTAAGACAAATCTAAAAACATCTTACTTATTAATTCATCAAGGTGTTTAGGCTGCAGAGCGAGCCAAGGAAATAGACATACATACGAACAAACATACATACAAAAGTTAACCGAACTTCTGACATCTATACTATTACCAAGTTGTAAAAATGAAATGTCTGTACATTGAAGATATTTTCAAAAATATAAGTGACACAGACTATTTGTAGGTCACAAAATCGAAAAATATATTTTTTGTATGTTTATATATGTTTTTGTGGCTTCATCACACTCTAGGACTAGGATACTTTTTATCCGTGAACGCTGAAGTTAAAAAGTGGGTTTTGACCTTTTTCTCTTCCACGAACGCAGATAAGCTAGCAGCACTAATTGTCTAGAATATTGCACAAAGATATTAAGTTTTTCTTGCGGCGTCCCCATATTCATGTGATTATAGGATACTTTGTACTCGACTACGCTGACGAAAAATAGGTATATGATTTTTTTCTCGTCCGCTGTTCACGGTAATATTGCCATTGATAAACAACTATTTTGGTAAAATATTATTTCAGTAAAATTAGAAGGAAATACTTAATTAAAATAATTTGTATGGTTTTAGGTCATTTGTATTTTTGTCTAATTGGCTGAGAACTAACTTGCGAATTTTGCCAATTTCAAACAATCTGCTAATCACCACAGTTTACGCAAAAGTATGTTTGTTTGTTTGTCATAGAAGGCGCCCGCAACTTTATTCGCGGTAGAGAAAAAGTCATAACCCCTCTTTTTTATTCAGCGTAGTCGGGTAAAAAGTATCCTATGACCATCTGGAGATACCCAGTGTATCAGGAATATTTGAAATCCGTTCTGCAGTTTCGGCATGATGTAGCCACAAGGAACACATACAAATATACAAAAAATAAAAATATTTTTTCATTCAGTGACCTCCAAATAGATCGTTACAATATATTTTTAGAAAATATTTTCAATGTACAGACATTTGACTACACGTTTGGCTCAGTGGGTTGCACAACCGCCTACGAAGCTAGCGGTCCCGGGTTCGAATCCCGGCCAGGGCAAGTGTTTGTGTGATGAGCACGAATGTTTGTTCCTGGGTCTTGGATGTTTTCTATGTATTTAAGTATTATGATTTATCTACATATTATTATGTAGAACGGCGCCTAGTACCCATAGTACATACAAGCTTTGCTTACTTTGGGACGAGTTCGATTTGTGTAAGATTCTCCTTAATATTTATTTATTATTTCATTTTTACAACTTTATACTAGTATAGATGTAAACTTTTATGTTCTCACAGAATATTAAAACGTATAGCAATGCTATAAAAAATTATGAAAAGCTTAGTTTGTAATCCCAGTTATAAAGGCGAAAGTTATGATTGCATGTTAGCTTCATCAAAGATGAAATGAAGTCTATCTATTTGAATAATAGTGGAGATTTTATCTATGAGACTTAAACAAGTTTAGATTCAGCCAAAGTACAATAAGGCTTATTCGGAGATTATAAAACAAAATTACTTAGAAACTTTTAATCATTTTAGTATGGTATTACCATTCATCTTTTTTGACGTGATGAAGACTTAGCAACACCTAGAAACATACAAAACATATACGAGTATATATATATTAAATATTAACGTACACGTTTTTCATTTTTATAACTTTATAATATAGATATTAATAATCTACTAGAAGATGCCCGCAACTTCGTTCGCGGAGGAGAAAAAGTCATAACCCGTTTTTTTTTCAGCGTAGTCGGGTGAAAAGTATCCTATAACCATCTGGAGATACCCAACTACCCGTGCACCAATAATTGTGGAAATCTGCTTAGCCGATTTTGCGTGATGAAGCCACAACGACACATACAAACATATATAAAATCCAAAAAAAATATTTTTTTAATAGTCCGTTACAATCAATTTTTTGAAAAGATCTTCAATGTACAGACATTCCATTTTTACAATTTTATAATAGTATAGATAATTTAATATAGGATAAAAATAACAATACATAAATAGTTATTAAAGTGTCAAATTGGTTTCCTAGCAACTGTTTGTTGATGTAATTCTTCGCAATAGAAATGTCACAATGAACAAAACTCGGGGTTTTCTAACGCTTTTTCATTTATTGTTAAAGAACCTGTTTTATGAATGAATATCCTCGAAAATTGTAGCCTATGTCCTATTCTGATATCTTAGCTATATTACTGAAGAGTTTTACCCAAATCTGTTGTGTAGTTTTTGCGCAATACTATATACTTTCACGTTTATAATATTGTAAGGATAATAATAAGTATACAGGACAATCATGTTCGTTGTCCATAACCATATCTGTTAAAATATTTTTTTAACCCACGACAAAGAAGAGGGGTGTTATAGTTTAACGTGTCTGTGACTGTGTATCTGTATGTGGCGCCGTAGCGCCCATACGGATGGGTCGATTTGTGTGCGGTTTTTTTGTGTCATAGATAATTTTATCCCGAGTGTTCTTAGCTTTGTTTGATGAAAATTGGAGCACTCGTCTCCAAGATATTCAGCTTTTAGTGGAACAAGTCGTGTGATTCAAAAAGTATATATATTTTCTATAGTTGATCGGTAGGTATCTGGGTGGAGTTCATAAAGTTAAACACATGTAATTAAACGATGCTTCATAAAGTATTTTAAATATGATGACTTTCGTAACTAATGTATAAATAAACCTATATTCAACCTTATTAGGTAAGAACCAAATTCGTGGCAAGTAGTTAAGGCTTTTGATTTGCCTAATTTTAATTGATTCCGTTGTAACACGAAAGTTATTCATACAAATTTTATACCAATTTTTGTGTCAATATGGAATCACTTAAAATTAGGCATATGAAATGCCTTTACTACTTGCCAAAAATTTGGTCCTCGTCCTTTTGTATTAAAGTTTCCGTTGTGCGACGAACAATTTATTACACAACTTTATTTAATATTTTCGTGACACAACGGATCATTTCAGTTTCCTCGGGTTTGTATGGTTAAGTACTACGGCTAACGATGACCAACTTTTTTAGGCCTCACCCATTTCTACCTGTTTCCGCCAGAATTTATCCCTGCCGAAATGAAAATTAACTTCCAAAAAAGTTACAGTATACATTAATTACGAAAGTCATTACATTTACAATAAATTATATAAGATACGAAAATGATATTTTATTATCTTTTTATGTCATCTTTTTCTTCTTAAGTAAAAGCTAGCCAAAATACGGTTTGCCAGCTAATCACTGTCAGCTGAAATAGGCTCGAGCACTATCTATCTATCAGCCACGGACGTCCACTGCTGAACATAGGTCTCCTCTATAGCTCGCCACAGGGTGCGATCCTGGGCAGACCGCATCTACTGACTCTCCGCGAGCCTTACGAGGTCATCCATCCACCAGTCGGGGGCCGTCCTCCACTGCGCTTTCCTATGCGTGGTCGCCACTTCAGGGCATTACTGTCCCAACGGCCATCCGTTCTCCGGGCTACATGAACACTAACTATGAGTAGCTAATATGATAATATTATTAGGCTATAGTAATTTCTTGGTACTTGTACAATTTCAATAATAGATAGATAAGAAGATATAATTAAAAAATGCGCAATATTTATATCGGTATTATAAAAACCAACTAGAGGTACTTGCCTGACCGGCACCGACCAATTCAAGCGAGCAAATAAAGGAAACGATTTCAAAATGGCGGAAGCTATGCTTATACGAAATTATGCATTTATAAGGAAACGCATTATAGTTTTTTCGCATTTTAGTAGGTTAGCGTGACACAGACGGACATACACACGATTTTAATTACAAAGGAACCGATTTTCGATGCTGTTTTAACATGCGACCATTTTTCCAGAGTTTTTGACTACTTGGTAAAGTTTTAAATATAAACTAACTAACTGCGCTGGCTCAGCGACCCAAAATAAGTCTTGGCCTCCGACACAAGAGCATGCCACTTAACCCGATCCTGCGCAATCTCTCGCCAGTTAATGGCTCCGAGCTCACGCAGATCCGCCTCCACCAGATCTATCCAGCGGTACTTAGGTCGACGGACTGGGCGTCGTCCAGTTAGTCGACCCAGGTATGCTCATTTCACCTGCCGTTCCTCTCCCATTAGCTCAAGGTGGCCAAGCCAGCGAAGACGATGGGCCTTGGTCACACCAATGATATTCGGCTCGGTCACTTGTTCCTGTATTTCGGCATTTTTAAGGTTTTTTTAAAGTTTTAAATATATATTTTATAATTCATAAACCGAGATATTTACCTCAGGATCATCTGCTTATAAATAGCTATGCGGTCGAAGTATTTAATAAAATATAAACTAAGTCTATACTAAGTATTATAAAGTTGTAAAAGTGATACGCGTGTACATTGCATATACTTTAAAAAAACAAGTGAACGGGCTATTTGAAGGACACTAAATCGGAACATATTTATCTATGTAGGATGTATGTGACTTTGTGGTTTTTAAAACGAAAAAAGGATTCAATCATTTTTGGCACATATACTTTTTACCCAACTTTGGTGAGAAAAAAGAGAGTTATGCCATTTTTCTCCTCCGCGGACGAAGTTAAACCAGGAAGGGTAGGGTCCCAGTATACAAATATAATTTTTTACATTTTTATTCTGTAATCAACAGAATATTTATTGTTTTACTAATGTCTATTAACTTTAGTAGTTTTTTTGAATGAATGAATGAATGAATGAATGAATGAATGAATGAATGAATGAATGAATGAATGAATGAATGAATGAATGAATGAATGAATGAATGAATGAATGAATAGTTTATTTGCATAAAAAACAAGCGTATATAAAAGGTGTTACAAATATCACAGACAGATCGTTACTTGTTTTGCCAAGGCTGGCGTACAAATGTGTTGTTTTAAACTTAAATATCTAAACATTTTAAATTTTGAAATATTACAATTTGCATTTTTTTAAGTACTCATTGACGGAGTAATAACAATGTTCGATTAAATGATTAAATAACTTTTTCTTAAAAATATTGAAAGTCAGCTCCTTAAATGTGTCAGAGAGAATATTAAATATTTTGATGGCCATACAGTATGCGTTTTTCCGAGTTAACGCTAATTTAGTTTTTGGCAAATCTAATTTATTTCTGTGTGTCCCTCTTTTGGACTTGATGGACCTTGTATTAAATAGTTCTAAGTTTTTCTTAACAAATATACACATTTCAAATACATACATACATGGGAGAGGTAGTATACGTTTAGATTGAAAAAGTGGTTTGCAGTGCTCCAAAAAATCTGCTCCACACAAAGTTCTGATACATTTCTTTTGAATTCTAAATATAATTTCGGCATCAGAAGAGTTTCCCCAAAGTATGAGTCCGTATCGTAAAATAGATGCCACGTAGCCATGGTACGCAGAAAGAGCCGCTTCTTCTGAGACTACGTTTCGCACACGATATAAAACATAGACAAAGCGGTCTAGCCGTACACGTATGTTACCAATATGATTCTTCCAATTACAGAAACTATCCAATGTTATACCTAAAAAAGTTGCATATTTAACTTCTTCGATTGATTGATTATCGCATTTTACATTTAAATTATTACCTTTGTTTTTACATGTCAAGAATTGAATAAATTTAGTCTTTTTTACATTAATATTTAAGTAGTTTACATCGAGCCAATTTATAATATCATTCAATGCGTAATTGATGTCGTTCTCGAAATTCATGATGTCAGTACAGTTTATAAGTAGGGTTGAGTCATCAGCAAACAAAATACATTCGTGTCTTGTAGCATCTGGTAGGTCATTAATATAGAGAAGGAATAGTAATGGACCTAGTGTACTCCCTTGTGGTATTCCCGTATCATTGTGTTTGTAACTAGACCTATAAGTAAGTCTATCATGACCAACAGTTCTCGCAATTTCAACACACTGTTGTCTCTCACTAAGATAACTACTTAGCCAGTCATAAGCAAGACCTCTAATGCCGTATTTAAATAATTTACTCAGTAGTAATTTGTGGTTGACAAAATCAAACGCCTTCGTCATATCTATCAGCACTGCTACTATGGGTACATTGTTGTCAAGATTTTCGGTGACACGTTTTATTAGCTTGAAACATGCTTTAGTCGTTGAGCTATTTTTCCTAAACCCAAATTGCTCCTTTTTTATTATTTGGAATTGTGATACAAAACTGGAAATCTTTCCATGCATTATCTTTTCAAAGATCTTCGAAATGATGGGTATAAGAGTAATAGGTCTGTAGTTGCTAACCTCTGATTTGATTCCCTTTTTATATAATGGTTTTACCACGGAATATTTAAGACGAGTCGGGAAAATGCCTTGTGTGAATGAAAGATTTATTATATAGCTTAAGGGCTTTGACAAGCTGGTGGCACATAGTTTAATAACTTTGGTACATATATCGTCATATCCTGTAGAGTTAGTGTTGCGCAGACTTTTAATAGCCTTGATCACATCTGAATTGTCAACTGGAGTGAGAAATATACTATTAATATTTTGGGATATCTTGTTGGCTTCCCTTATTGGATGACTCCGTGGATGTGTTATATTTATATAGTAGTTATTAATTTGTTCGGCAATTTCTTTTGGATCTTGAATAGTGACAGAATCAATTAAAATCTTGCTTATATCCTCGGTTGGCTGTGTCGAATTACAATTATTTTTTATAATTTGCCACGCAGCCCTGCACTTGTTACTAGATTGATTTATGAATCTACTATTTGAAATTTGTCTTGCTTTATTTAAGCACTTTTTTAGCAATTTGGTGTAATTTTTATAATGGTTTAAATCATTTTTATTGCGGTTATTTCGGGAGGCTTTTCGGTATAACTTTCTTTTATTCGCACAACTAAACTTTACTCCTTTCGTGAGCCATTTATTCTTAATAGGTTTAATAACTTTTTTTACTTTAAGGCACGGAAAGCAAAGATTGTAAAATAATAATACGAGATCATGAAAATGGTTGAACGATACATTTGTGTCGGTTTCTTTCAAAATATCATCAAAAGACAAGGCAGACATACATTCGCAAAATTTCTGCAAATTCTCCTGACTATAATCTCTTTTTGCTTCGAGCCAAAATATTGGCTTCTTTACCATTAAATTATTTCCATATATTTTACATGATAGACTCTGAGCGGTTTCATGGTCTGAAAGAGTTAAAGTGTGGATATTTGACTTGGCTTCTGCAACATTACTGGCCATTAAATCTATGCAAGTCTTTTTTCTGGTGGGTCGAAATATGTGATTACTAATATTATAGTTTGATAGAGTTGATACTAGTTCTTTTTTTATTTTATTATCTTTTAATATGTCTATGTTCCAATCCCCGCAAAGTACTATTTGTTTCTTGTTATTTACAGTTAGCATTTTTAATAATTTATTTAATAAAGAAAGAAACATATTTACGTTTGATGTTGGCGTTCTGTATATACAGACCACAATTAATTTGAACTGGGGAACTTCGATAGCACAGCTTTCAAATTCAAATGGTTGAGCTAAACTTTTAATTTTTTCAAGGGATTTATATTCCAGATCCGCTTTGACAAGGATACATGTACCACCTCTTTTCTGATTTTGCCTGCAGTATGATGCAGCGACTTTATAGTTATTTATGGTGAGGTTTGCTATCGACCCTGATTTTATAAAGGTTTCACACAAACATATTATTTCTAAATGACCTAACTTTACACGAAGGTCATCAATTGCCAACTAAAAAATATTAATTTTCCCTAATATACCTGCAATGTTCTGATGAAGTATATTCACAATCACCGATTCAGTTTCGAAAGGAATGAGTATTTGTTGTTGTCATATTCGTAGGCGTTTTAAAATAATAGGGTATTGTACCTTTTTTTATTATGCTTGATTTTTCGTCTTGAGGTGTACAGCATAGGACTGGAGTGTCTACAGGTTTTACAAAATTATAGTAGAATTCTTTGTAGTCCATTTGATCCACAATTGCATTAATTTTTTTACACATATTTGTTAAATACTGTGATTTGTTTCTATACCTATGGTTACTAATATTTACATATTTACAGTTAGTTTCCTTAAGGCAGAAATGGTGCAACATGTAATTAATTAAATCAGCATGCACATCTGGGTTATAACCAACACTGACAATAAAAACATTGCAATTTCGTAAATGGTTTAGTGCTACATTTAAATAAGATATAAGGTCCACTGGATTTTCGTCGTGTTCTCCAAGCGAAAGTATAACTTTATCACCGTCGGAAAATACGCATTGTTGAATTTGGGTGACAATACTCGCCGTAGGCGCACCTGGTTGGACGGTCGATAAGACCTTGTAGGACTTACACACAGTGTCGATATTCTCCTGCCTCATATGTAAAAGCCTAGAAGCCAGCCCAACACTTTGTTTGCCTCCAAATACGAAGATAGTATTAAATGGTCGTTTCTGTCGTACCTTTGAGTGGCACTCATTCGTTCGGCACTGTTCTGGATCTGGAGTAGTGGGTATCGATGGCATAGATGGTTCATTTGTATGAGAATTTCCAGGACTCAAACCGATTTCTTTGCTGACCTTTAGTGAATCTATTCTTTTTTCGGCACTGACACAGGACCGTCTGGATTTACTTTTTCCTCCTTGTTTTGGTGTTGATGTTTTAGTTACTTTAGGAGTGTTGTTCCCAATAATCTGTTTAAAAACCAGTATTTGTCGCGATAGATCTGTATTCGCCCGTGATAACTCTGTCACTTCCGAATTTAATTTATTTATCTCTTCATGAGCACTATCGAGTTGCGTGGTAAGGATATTAAGCTTTTGCTTTAAATCTGCAGTTTGCGACTCATCAGCGAGGTTAGGCAGACTTTGCGAACTAATATCGCTTACGGTTGAGTTTATAGACTGGTCACCTAATGAATAACTTGATATTTCCAAAGATAATTTGCGATCTCGACCTGCTTTGCGTACTGTTAAGTTTGGCATCCTACGTGTTTTATCACGTTTTTGCTGAGACTTTTCACTTTTTGTCCATATACAAAAAGGAATAACTCATGGCGTAAAAAATAACATACTATACTTCTTTATTAGAATATGGATATTTTAAGTCCTAATGATTCTAAAAGGAGAAATAAAAACAAATGTTCAATTCAATAGTAGATTGTTTGACAAGGGGCTAAAATAAGCCATTATGACACGAAGTGATTATTTGGACGAGCTCACGAAGTGAGCCAGGACAACTATGTCCGAGTGTCATAATGGCTTGAAGCCACGTGTTAAACACTCTGCTTTTCACTTCGACTGCGAGAAAATAAAAAATACTTAACATTAAAATTGTATATAATATTTTCTTCTGTTTCCGCGATTATTACTCATTGAAATAAAACAATTTAACGGATTATATCGCGTATATTATCTCATTTTAGTCCTCCCGTGACCATGGAAAGCTGGAAAGCTTCCGAAACGTCGGAAACTAAAATGAGATAATATACGCGATATAATCCGTTAAATTGTTTTATTTCAATGATTAAAATTGTATATTTCATGAAAAACTAAAAGTACTGTTTGAGCAATTCTATCAGAATGTTGGGCCAATCTGATCAGGTTGGTTTGTTTGTTTTTAATTATTCGTAAGGTGTATGTAGCCGGCCACAAGTTTTTTTTTTTCAATGTCATAGAAATGTGTATAGGATTATATAGCTTTCTTTTAAACCCTTGGGGCTAAATGTACTATTTTAGTCTCGCCTCACGAAGCTAATATGACGTACTTTTTGAGCAGGAGAAGTGAAAATAGTATTGACAGTTTGGTTAACTTTTTAACATTAACGTATGAAAAGATGCTTTTATTGTCTATTACAGTTAGTATTGCTATTGGTTCTGGGTCCAACACCTCCAGAATGTCCATAATTTTTAGAGCTATTCTTAGAATGTAACGTTTAATTAATTCTCAGCAGCGTCATATTACATCGAAAAATCATTATATTTAGCGTCGATTACAGGTTTTTAACTTCATAATAATTGCCAATGAAGTTTTGTTGCATTTGCTATCGGAATATTAATTTCAATATTGATTATTTACTATTTACTGAAATAAATAAACACATTTTCCAAATATCGGATATGACACGACATTTGACTAGGTCCGTGTGAACTGTCAATAAGGCATGTCCAATATGTCACATAAATCTCACATATCTTTTGGCGCGTTATTTTTATTGAAATGTCACTAAGCAGTCTATTTCATTATTATTTTATCGTTCTTTTTATATTAAACATGATATTATACGATAGGTAACAATATTAAAAACATTTAAACGTTATAATCAAGCTTCAGCCACTGGTTTTCTATTTACATACATAATTATTGTAAATGAAGTTTTGTTGCAAACTTTACCGGAATATTTATTCCAATATGAATTATTTACTGGAATAAATTGACACGTCTTCCGAGCATAAGATATGACACAACACGTAACTAGGTACGTGTAACTGACTCTGGCACATAAATGACACATACCTTTTGGCACGTTACTTCTGTGTAATAAGCATAAGTGTAGGTATTATTTTTTTAAACAAAATTCTGACTTTTTTTATTTACATAGCACTTAGCACAGTCTTTTTAATGATTATTTTATTGATTTCCTTATATTAATAATTTACCGGGACACGGTTCTTATAAGGTGGCATATCAAACGTACTTAAGTTGTATTAAATAAAAAAAACATACAATATTTTCTTCTGTTTCCGCGATTATTACTCATTGAAATAAAACAATTTAACGGATTATATCGCGTATATTATCTCATTTTAGTTCCCGACGTTTCGGAAGCTTTCCAGCTTTCCATGGTCACGGGAGGACTGAGATAATATACGCGATATAATCATATTTAAATTTTTATCTTCTGTAATTATTATTCACTTTATTATTATTATTATTTACTTTTATATGTTTTGATATGTTTTCTTGGAGAACTACGCATTGAGTTTACACTTAACATTAACACATATATTTAGGATAGGCTAAGTACAAATATTGTAATAGATATAAGAGTTATTTCGAAAAAATACTGACTGTTGAGTTTGTTTCGGCTTTCTTCTCAACAGTGGTCTCCTCTTGGGAAACGCCGTAGTCAGACTTGTAAAAGTGCCCTTGCGGCTTACTTACAGAATAAAGATAATTATTTCATTAATCATACAATAGTACAAAACGCAATAGGTAAAAAAGACGTTATATTAAGCGTGTCGGCCACAAGTTTTCCGTCTACATATTTAATTCCGATGAAGTTTTGTTGCAAATGTTACCGGAATATTCATTCCAATATGAATTACTTACTGGAAGAAACAGTCACGTCTTCCGATCATCGGATATGACACGCCATGTGACTGGGTCCGTATACACTGACACTAAGACATGTCCAATGTGTCACATAAATGTCACAAATCTTGTGGCGCGTTACTTGTTTAGTATTTTCCTTGCTTGACTGCTTTTAGGGTTCCGTACCCTAAGTCTTGGAGTTTAACTGTAGTTTTTAACCGACTCCCAAAAAGGAGATGGTTCTCAATTCATTTTTTTTATTGTACCCCAGAAAATTCTTTGTTTTGTTTGAAAGAAGCCATTCAGGTAAGTCTCATATAATTTTGTAGTGAAATTGGTATGATCTGATATGATACATTGGCGATTTTGGTGTTAAAATAAACATATTAAGCATTTTCATTCAGAAGTAAATTTCTGTCATTGAAGACCACAAAAGGTCACTGGAACTCTTTAACGGTAAATAATTTATGGGTGGCGACGAGATATATATATATAAGCTACTTCATAGTCGTGAATTGAAGTGGTCCTGATGAGAAATATAGATAGAGTAGAAAAAGTTACTTGTAAGTAAAATGAATATACTAAATTAAGCAGTATTTTTGTGTTTTCTTCTTGGAGTCAAGTCTTTTTGTTAATTTATAACAATTTGCTACCATTTAACCGGAACTTACTTATAAGAGCAAAATTAGAAGCATTAACATCTTTTTTAATTCCCAATAGCTAGAAATAGAGGCAGAAAGACATGCAAAATTCAGAGAGAAAAAATCACATCACAGGGATCCGAAATTGCATGAAAAGATGCATCATCATCAGCAGCCAAAAGACTTCCACTGCTGGACATAGGCCTCGCCAAAAGAACGCCGCTACAGCCGGTCCTGCGCCACCAGCATCCAGCGGACTCCAGCGGCTTTCACCAGGTCATCGGTCTACCTTGTAGGAGACCTACCCACACGCTGCGTCTTGCGATCCGTAGTCGCCATAAAAAGATGCTTTAATCTAAAAACTGTGTAGGCATAGAAAAGAAGGTAAGTAAACTGAAGTGGCAATGGGCAGGGCACATAGGTTGAAGAACCGATGGCCGTTGGGGCAGCAAGGTTCTCGAGTGGAGACCGCGTGCCAGCTAGCGCAGCGTAGGAAGGCCACCCGCAAGATGGTCGGACGACCTGGTTAGGGTTGCGGGCACTTGCTGGATGCGGGTCGCCTCTATCTGGCCTATGTGGAAATCTATTGAGGAGGCCTGTGATGATGTACAGGCATTACGTGTACGGAACCCTAGTTGCACAAGTACTCACACTTGACCGATCTTCACATGCATCCTGTAGAAAAACAACGTTTTGAAAACACAAAATGGCGTCGCATTTCCCTGGCCAATCGGAGCGCGACCGTTACTAGAGAAACGTTTGAAAATCGAACGCTCGCAGCCAACGTGATTAGACGATCGCTTACATTAATTAATATTGCTTATTATTGGAAGAAAGTATTTGCGAGTAAGATGATTAGGATTATTTAAAATCTATTACTATATTGGACGACCGGTTTGGCTCAGCGGGAGTACCGTTGTCCTGGGTTCAAATCCCGGTAAGGGCAAATATTTGTGTCATGAGCATAAATATTTGTTCCTGAGTCTCGGATGTTTTCTACGTGTATAAGTAAATATATCTATTAAATACTAGAAGGCACGCAAACTTTGTCCGCGGAGGAGAAAAAAATCATAACCCTATTTTTCTTTAGCGTAGTCGGGTAAAAAATATTCTATAACCATCTAGAGATACTAGCTACCCGTGTACCAAAAATAGGCAAAATCTGTTTAGCCCACAAAAATAAACATACAAAAAATCTAAAAAAAAATTATTTTGATTTTATTAGTGACCTGAAATAGTCAGCTACAATCATTTTTTGGAAATATCTTTAATGTACAGATATTTCATATTTACAACTTTATACTAGTATAGTTATCGTCATCTAGTACCCACAAGACTAGTCCGATTTGTGTAAAATTGTCTTGTAATATTTATTTATTTAATTGATACATTCAGGCGTTACTTTTGCGGTATTCCATATAAGAGTAATGGATTATAGTTCCTTTGCTGTTCCGCGAACTTGTGTCTTAGTTAGATGTGACAATAAATTGTGCTCACATGCGCATATTTTCATGCAGTTACCACAAAAAAATACGCATGCAAATGCAACAAACCACCACCAGACAGTATAATTCTCGACTCGTGTTTCGCCTCTCTACGAGGCATCATCAGGAGATGCAGGAGGTGTGGACGGTCCGGCGTCCACCCGAGAAAAAAAAACTTTATTCAGTGCCTAAAATATCAGTAGGTACATTGAAGAGGGTTATTCCCACTCCCACCAGTTACCACCAAGTTGTTACCACTGGTAACAGCTGAGAATTCTTATCCCATCTGTTACTAGGTTGTAACTACTTTATTTTTTTAGATTCAGTGTCATTAAAACAGCCCGTTTCACTTTTTTTTATTATACACAATTAGACATTACATTTTAATAACTTTGTAATATGTTGATATGATTATCTTATTAGTTGTTTGTTCCTTAATATAACAATAACGACTATTAAATCAATCAAATAGCTACCATAATTTTTGCCTTTCATTTCCTTTGTGTTTGGGAGATAATATCTCTGAGGCGTCAACCGACGGAGTAGATGATAGTCATGTGTTTAACAATAAAGAATGGGCGGAAACGATTCTAATTGTATACGTTTAAAAAATGGTCAGGAGTGTGCCGAGTTCCTACTTCGAAGGTTAATTAGAAGTATACATAATATATGTATGTACAGAGCTTGTTCGCAGACAAGAAAAACATAACCCTTTTTGCTCCATCAAATCTCCGAATCCAATAAAAAGCACCCATAGCAAAAGCCTTATTGAGCTTACCATGGGACTAGTTCAATTTGTATGTACGGTTCTTATAAAGTGGCATATCAAAAGTAATTAAGTTATAAAAAAAATTTTGCTTTTTCATCTTCTATTATATTTATAAGTTTTGATATATTTTCTTGGAGAACTACGCATTGAGCTTATACTTAAAAAAATATACTATTTAGGATAGGCTAAGTACAAATATTGTAATAGATAAGAGGTTTTTTAGAAAAAAATGAATGACTAATGAGTTTGTTTCGGCTTTCTTCTCAACAGTGGTCTCCTCTTGGGAAATGCCGTCAGACTTGTAATTGTGCCCTTGCGGCTTATTTACAGAATAAATATCATTATTTCATTATGAAATAGTCCCCTATTATGATATGGATCCAAAGATCGAAGCGCAAAGTAAAACACGATTGCTCTCGCACATGGTCACACCAGGAATCGAACCTGGTACCTTTGGATACGAGTAGGTACAGCGTGTATCTATTCCACCAGCGAGCATTGTGCCATCATCATCATCATTTCAGCCGTAGGAAGTCCACTGCTGGACACAGGCCTCCTCAATAGATTTCCACATGGGCCGGATAGGACCCGCATCCAGCGAGCCCCCGCAATCCTAACCGGGTCGTGGGACCACCTTGCGGGTGGGCTTTTCCACGCTGCGCTTGCCGGTACGCGGTCTCCACTCTAGAACCTTTCTGCCCCAACGGCCGTCGGTTCTTCGAACTATGTGCCCTGCCCATTGCCATATCAGTTTGCTTACCCTGTATGCTATGTCGGTGGCTTTGGTTCGTCTACGAATCTCCTCATTTCTGATTTCTCATTGTGCTGTACGTTCTTATTCTTTATTTGTAGACAACCTGCGCTTTCCTGTTCGTTGTCGCCATTCCAGGGCTTTAATATTATGATTTTTTTAATATTGTTAGTAGTTAGTGTTACTTAAATGCAATGAGATACTGATGTGTTATCTACTAGGCCTTAGTGACAATGCTACTATAATTTGCCACTGAATTGTGTATGTGCGTTTTCATTCGCGTTAGAAAGTCGTTCCGATGGATGCGCGGGCGCGTGCGGTGTCAGGGCAATTATACGGGCGATTGTGAACGATTATTAGATAATAATGGTATTATAACATACCACTTATTACAATAATAATAAATCTGAATGGAAACGGTAAAGGTACATGAAACGGGTCTATACCAGGGGCCAGTTTCATAAAAGCTAGTAACTTGTATATTACCAGCAGAAATCGTTTTCCAACAATACGTGTTAAAAAAAAACTTCCACTTGTAATACACGTTAAAAGCCTGTGTCAAACGGGCACTAGGAATAAATATTGGCTGACAAACTTGTACGCACGAATCGATCTAGTACCAAGTAAAAAATAAAAATCTAACTAATATTTTCTTCTGTATGTTTTCGCGAATATTACTCATTGAAATTAAAAAAAATAACAGATTATATCACGTATATTTAATTTAACGGATTATATCGCGATATAATTCGTTAAATTGTTTTATTTCAATAAAAATCTAATTGTTCATTCAAGGTCTGTCAGTACTCTAGGTGCTGGCGGGGATATACGTATACCTATAATTTAGATTGTAACAGTATATTCATATTCATATTCCATTTATTTATAATCAAATCAAATCAAATCAAAATATCCTTTATTCAAATAGGCTTAGATACAAGCACTTTCGAATTGTCAGTTACAATGAGAGAAGTCTTTGCTGGGAAACATACAATATGATCCAACATTTGTTTCAAGGATTAGGGAAACCCAGAAAAACCTAATCATTAACCTAATAATCATTTCATTACATGTCATATTCAATTCAATTCAATTAATATTCAAGTACAGTGGGTAGTACAATCAAATATAAATTCAAAATTAAATTAAATTAAATTAAACAATAAATAGGTATATAAAAAATAATAATAATTAGCAATATTCATAATTAATAATTAATATACATTATGTCTACATACACTCATAATAATAATAATATCCAGTAGGTACAGTAGGGAATTAATACAATGCATTCATTTTTGATAATAATATATAAAAACAAACTACTCATTCCTAGGTATTCTGTGTCAATTCCGCTACCCAAAGGTTGCCTGGAAGAGATCGCTCTTTAGCGATAAAACCGCGTATTGTCTAACTTATTTTATGTTAAGGCTCTATTGTACTGCTTTTGTTGCTGGTGTGCAATAAAGAAATGTTGTATTGTTGGAAATATCAAATTCAGCCTATAAGGTGAAATAAAGAAAAAACGATGTACTATGTTTTAAGATATTGCGATGGAAAATAATGTCCTTCAAATGAAAATTAAATATTACCTTGTCATTCGTTAAGTAAGGATAAAGATGTATGTTAGTTTGTAAGATATCTATATAGATCACCGATGCGAGCGAAAATGCAAAGGTGGGGAAATACCGTGGTCTTGGTGCCGAATACAAATTTGTCCCGTTCGGCGTCGAGACCCTGGGCCCGTGGGGCCCTAGTGCTCTAAGTCTCTTCGGAGACCTCTCGAAGAGACTCAGAGACACGACGGGGGACCGAAGAGCTGGCAGTTACCTCGCCAAATGAATTAGCCTAGCAGTTCAGCAGGGTAACGCAGCCAGCATCTTCGGGACCATGCCGCATGGGCCCTTTTTAGATATAATTTAGATTAGTCTAGTTTTATTTTAGAGTTTATGTTTAGTTTGTAGGTAATTTTAAGTTTTTATTCGTGTTTGTTTTTTGATTATTTTTGTACTATTTTTTCCTGAAATAAACGTTAGGAAATTGAAATTAGAAAGAGTTCAAAAATAGTAAAGGCGAATGGTAGAGAAAACTCTATGGCATTAAGTCCACCTTGACCGAGCAGTTCTTTTGAGCAATAAAAATAAAATAAATGAATCAAGTAGTAAGACGTTCCTATGCTGGCCCTATTGGGATTTATCACCCTCTATAAACTTTTTATAAATTTGGTGTTTGGGATTGTTTAAGAAACGTGTAAACGGGAACTCAAACGTCGGCAACGAATGGTTGACTCCTCCGGTGTTCCACATATCGCAGGCCCAATATTAAGGGTTATGTTTCACTTTTAACGAATTGAGGTTTGAACATTGTCTTAGTGACATATAGTCTTATTTTAACTACCCTGAAAATGTAACATAGAACCCTGTAATATTGGTCCTTGATATGTGGGAGACGATGACCACTTTCCATCATGGCACGTCAGCCCGTTGGTCAAGAATAAATAGTAGATTGTTAACCAAGGGTTGAAAGTAATATATAAAAAAAATCACCAAAAACACTCTACTTTTCATTTCGACTGTGAGGAAAATAAAATACATAATATGTATAGCTGAGTTTAGATGTATGAAAAGCTTTTATTTTAATAATATGACGTAACTCAATCTTCGACTCTGAGCCTAATGGCAACAATGATAAAAAAATAACTTTCCACCCTAGGGATGGAAAAACTTTCCGAACAGGAGAAATAAAAAAGGCATGTATAAATAGGTGTGACCTCTAAAACCAAATCCCAAGTGACCCAAGGTCAGTGTGTCGACCGTCCTTCCTGCGATGACATAACGAATATTCTGACCTATTGCGCGAGCGCGGTAACTGTCAACTGTCATTGCGCAATGACAGCTGTCAAGACGAAGCTAAGCGCGAAGCGGATTTTGGTGACGGTTCTTCTTAGTTTTTCGTACCGTTATCACTGATCATTTACTCGTAAACAACAGAACAACAGAAAATTCCCCAGAAATATGAGGAATATTCCCGGGGAACATTGGGAATTTAAATTTACAAGTAACTATGCTTGGCTAGATTTTAACTAGTTAAATATTTGCTTTTGTGGGAGAAACCATAAAACATGTTTTACATATACATTTTTTTTTACTAGACGGTGCTCGGAACTTCGTAAAAAAGTCATAGACGTTGTTTTTACTTCAGAGTGGTCGAGTAAAATGTATCCTATAACAATATGTGAACGCCCAGCTACTCGTGTACCGAAAATAGTTGAAATCCGTTTAACCGTTTTGGCGTGATGAAGCCACAACGAACATAACCAGTAATAGTATACGTAATTCATAACTAAGTATTTATAAGATAAGAAAAAGCTATTATCAGTCAATTACGCAATATGTATAAACAAATGACGAAGCTGAAAGGGGTCACCACTCACCTTTATGCCAACGCAAACCGTGACGCTGATTTTCAATGGTGCTCTGCAACTTAAAACTAATTTATACCTACCTAGTTTAATATCTAAACCTAGACCTAGTGGGCGACTTCACGAACGCCCCGTGTTTAAATGTCCCGTTTTTCTTTAATAAGGGACCCCAAAAACCATATCTCTCACAACGCAACGGCCCATTCACGCCGAATACAAAATGAATGTATTCTTTGTGATCTTATAATAAATTATTAATTTGACACTGTCTGTGTCTTCCAGTGTAGTCACTGTTATTAAGATAGTTTACTAAGGTGTTACGACCTTTTTATTTTCTTTTGATTCTATTTTTAATATTTATCTTGCTTTTACTATTATTTCCCTCAGTAGTTAGTACTCGTATTTTGCTTATAGCTTAGAATCCGCGAATTTTACCAAGAATTAAATAACTCTTTTACTCTCTATATATAAAATGAAATATGCATGATTATTATTATTGTAAAAAATATTATTCCTTGTATTTTATTTTAAATGTTAATGTTATGTGTTCGGATATTGCTATTTTGACTGACATACTTACTTATTTAATTTTTTAACCGCTCCTCATAAATGTTTGCACGCCTGCATGCAGGCTGAAAGCACCGGACTCTTACCTACTGTGAAACATCTGTACATATATTCTGCATTCTATGCAAATAGAATCTTTGAATCTTGAATCTTGAAAAAAAAAACACTGAAGATTGTTGGTCTATTGTAGAGTAAAAGAACAATAAACCAATAAACCGGTTTAAGGTGTGTCCGCACTTGTATTCATTTGCTCGTATCCGATCATCGTGGCGTGGCATGACTGTGTATCGCGCTGCTTGGACGCTCACTGTCGGCGCGGCGATCATGCTTTGCTTGTCCGATCTAAGTGTGTGATACGCGTAGCAACATGGATTCTAGCGATCGGATCGGCGCAACGTCCAAATGCGTGATCGTGACACGCGATCATGCCACGGGACGAAGATCTGCGGGCCTATGATGGTCGCGTCTATCACGCGATAAATGATATGATAACGCGTCTGTCACGCTCGCACTCACATAGGTGTCAGAAGGTGACGGCTGCTATGTCATTTATTTATCGCGTGACAAACGCAACCATCATAAGCCCGCTGATCGGGCAAATGATACAAATGTAGACGCACCTTTACACAAAACACATCTATACTATTACAAAGTCGTAAAAATGAAATGTCTGTACATTGAAGATATTATCAAAAAAAATATTGTAACGGACTATTTGGAAGTGATTAAAAAGAAAAATATTTCTTTTGATTTTTTTGTGTTTGTATGTGTCGTTGTGCCTTCATCACGCAAAATCGGCTAAACGGATTTCAACTATTTTTGGTACAAGGGTAGCTGGGTATCTCCAGATGGTTATAGGATACTTTTTACTCGACTACGCTGAAAAAAAAGAGGGGTTATGACTTTTTCTCCTCCGCGAACAAAGTTGCGGGCAGCTTCTAGTTTTGAATAAGAGAAATAAAGTTTTATTAGGATTAAGTTAGGTTAGGATTAATGGGAATATTGTGACGTTCCTTCATATTGTTCATGAATGAGGTTCAAATATAATAATTTCCAAAAATAATTTCCTACTTTTTTTTATTTGAATGTCATGTTCTGTATATTTGTGTATCTGAGGTGTCCAAATAAAGAGTATTTGTATTGTTTTGTATTTATTTTTAATTAGTTGTATCTTTGTATCATTGTAGTTTCATCTTCCTATAACGACTAAACAGATGTCAAATATTTTTGGTACTCGGGTAGCTGAGCATTCACAGCATTTTTACCGGATTACTTTGAAAAAAATAGAGGGTTTTGGCTTTTCCTCCACCGCGAACGATGCGACCTTATCCCTATAAAAGATCTCTCTCAACTAACTTTTAAACGATTGACAAAACCCCAATAGAGTTCTTCGGTCACGGAACTATTTGATATGTATAGATTGGAGACGAAATGTCCTGATCTATATTGCTAAACGGAAAGTTACGTCGACTTTAGCATGCAGCCGTGCTATAGTTTTGCGTAATACGCGGTGAAAGTGCGCCGGCGCACGGCGCGGCGAATAGCGAGTTCGAGTCTGACCGTGGCGCTGGGGTCCCTAGAATACTGGCAAGGGTGAATACAGGATTATCTGCTACCCTCAACTACACTACACGCGATAGCAAAAACTTCGGGTCGATAAAACAGTCATCTATACTATTATAAAATTGTAAAAATTAAATGTCTCTACATTGAAGATATTAAAAAAAAAACTATTGTAAGGGACTATTTACATTATATTTTTCACTTCTCCTGCTCAAAAAGCACATCATATTAGCTTCGCAAAGCGAAACTAAAATAGTACATTTAACCCCTAGGGTTTAAAAGAAAGCCATATAATCCCATACAAATTTCTATGACACTGAAAAAAAAAAACTTGCGGCCAGCTACATACTCCTTACGAATAATTAAAAACAAACAAACCAACGTGATCAGATCGGCCAAACTTTCTGATAGAATTGCTCAAACTGTACTTACTTTTTCATGAAATATAAAATTTTAATGTTAAGTCTTTTTATTTTCTCGCAGTCGAAATGAAAAGCAGAGTGTTTAACACGTGACTAAAAGCCATTATGACACTCAGACATTTAGTCCTTGCTCACTTTGTGAGCTCGTCCTTCATGACATTCATAATGGCTTATTTTAGCCCCTTGTCAAACAATCTGCTATTGTAATGTTAGCCCCTAAAATGATTTTGACATAGTTATAGTTATAAATAAACAAATATTACGGGACAATTTTACATAAATCGCTCTAGCCCCATGGTAAGCTCAATAAGGTTTGTGTTATGGGTACTAGACGACGATATATTTAATAGTAATAGATATATAACTTATATACATAGAAAAGATCCAAGACTCAGGAACATATATTTATGCTCATCACACAAATATTTGCCCTTACCGGAATTTGAACCCAAGACCTCAGCTTCGTAGGCAACGTTACTCCCACTGAGCCAAACGGTCGTCGAAAGAAGTTATTGATCGCTAGAACATAACTCAAAGGCTATGGGGACTATACAACGTGTTACTCGTTACTCAGTCTGTCTGTCTGTCCATCTGTCGCCAAGCTGTATCTCATGAACCGTGATAGCTAGACAGTTGAAATTTTCATAGATGTATTTATCTTGCCGCTATAACAACAAATACTAAAAACAGTATGATTTTATTTCTTTCTGTCTAAGTCAGTAACCAATGTAAAATGATCGAGCACCGCGTACATTTTGCTTAGGAATTGGGCTCTGCTAACAGATAATTTTCATAGATACGACCGTTTGTAGCGTATATTTTGTACGCCCTCGGTGCGTGAGTTCGACTCGCACTTGGCCGGTTTTTTATCTAGGTATACGAGTATACGCGCAAGCGCCGCGGTGACAACGAGTATGTTGCGTGTTGACATGCAATAGCGTGATTTCTGGGCATATGTTTGAGGTCAACTTGACGGCTGGAATCTGTCAAATTTTATCCATATGTGTGAGAGTATCGCGAGCACTTACATACATACGAATTGAATGCGGATGAAGTTAATTAATTGGGAAAATTAAGTTTATCAGAGGTCTGCATTTTACATTTTATCTCTTGTTCACATAATGTATCAGTTCATAACTTATTAGTAAACTAGCGGCCGCCCGCGACTTCTTCCGCGTAGATTTTTGAAGAAAATAAAGATAATAATGAGGTCAATTTTATTCTGTCAGTTTAATATAATTAAATTTTATTCTGTCAGTTTATATTAAAAACATTCAAAAGATTAGTCAGCGACCAGTCAGCTTCTTACGCAATTTAGATGCCTTAAAATACTATCCTTTTGAAACACTGAGGTACCTTCCAGAATAATAACATTTTGACCGGTGCCGGGAACTCCGCCTGTCTCTTCTTTGCATAGTCTGTCAGGCGTTAAAAGTGCCAGTCTTGCCTTTTATGAAATAATATTCAATATCCCCATTTTCCTACTCTGAATCTGTTGGCCGCTGAATATCTTTTGAATATTTTTATTATAAACTGACAAAATAAAATTTTATGATACACTGATAGAATATTTATTTTCTTCAAAAATCTACGCTGTCGAAGTCGCGGGCGGCCGCTAGTCAGTTATAAAAAACAGACTTACTTCGTACGTATAGTGGATTATCTTTATATCTAATGTGAATTTGATTATTAATCCATAAATTAAATAATCCAACGCTCGACTTCTCCTAATTTTCTTCACTCCAGCGATTATCTTTCAAAACCACAGTTAATCAAGACATTACAAATTACAGAGCAAATTACGGTAATAGTTACGAAAAGCGTCTCGGATGAAACTCGAGTCGGCTTGTGAAAATCATTTGACGAAGTTGTTTGTAAAAAATAATTGATTTACTAAAAATAGGTGTGGCGGCAAAAACTTTTGTTACTTCAGAGAGCAGTTACCAACTTAATTAGTTTATATTATACAAGGCGCCCGCAACTTCGGCAGCGGAGAAGAAAAAAATTGTTAGCCTCTTTTTTCTTCAGCGAAGTCGGATAAAAAGTATTTTATAACCATTTGGAGATACCCAGCTACTCGTGTGCCAAAAATAGTTGAAAACCGTTTAGCCGGCTATGTGTGATGAAGCCGCAACCACACATACAAACAGAAAATATCGAAAAAAATATTTTTTGCTTCAGTGACCTCCAAATAGTACCTTACAATATACATTTTTTTAATGAATCTATAAATGAATTATTTATTGCGTGTATGGAAATTCAGGTTTACAAATTGCAGATGTCATTACATAAAACAGTTTCACCGAAACCTACCTTTTCAGGTGTGCACACTTAAGTTATAGTATAATATAGAAAATAAAGCAATAATAATATCAATTATTACAGAATCTTCAACAATTTTTAATATTTTCAATGTACAGACTCAGATTTAATTTTTACAACTTTATACCTTAATAGTATAGATTATAGTAAGAGGCGACTGCAACTTTGGCAGAGGAGAAGAAATATTTGGAGGTCACTGAATAGAAAATATTTTTTGTATGTTTGTATGTGTCGTTGTAGCTTCATCACGCTAAATCGGCTAAACGGATTTTACTTATTTTTGGTACACGGGTAGCTGGGCATCCAAAGACGGTTATAGGACACTTTTTACCAGACTACGCTGAAGAAAAAAGGGAGATAATGACTTTCTCTCCTCTGCGAACGAATTTGCGTGCACCATCTAGTCTACTCATAAAAGCGTATCCCGAAAAGTACTAGGGATTTGTATGTATGTATGAATATGTATGTTAGTATTGATCATGTCGGCAACCACTCTCGCAACAGCTTACGCAAAGCTTGCCCAACCGTCGGCTGTAACTGAAGTTGACATAGTTTGGGAGCCAAGGTCGTTCATACACACATGCATGCTTATGTAAGCGGGACTTTCGATCCTTGCAGCGAAAGGTGTAAGCACTTATAACAATTGAATTTTGAGACAAAGCACAATACAGAAGAGAATAATTAGTTATAATCAGCTACAGCATACACAAGATGTGCGCCAGCGTCGATTTCAGCGATGACGGACATTTTTTTTGAGAGCTTAGAGCAGGGTTCGGCAACTTTTTGAGACGGAAGAGTCAAAAATTACAATTTACAAAATTTAAGATGTGAAAAAGCCACGAAAAATCGTTTTGCCAATAATAGTAGTAGTTTTGATAAAAAAAAAACCGCAGGTGCGAGTCAGACTCGCGCACCGAGGGTTCCATACAAACTTCCATTTACCCTAACATTACACAACGTTGAGTTTGCACCTGATATCTATAGCATTGCACAGTTTGCACACAAATAAGGTGCAAACCAAATTGCACGCTTTTATCGCAACCGTTGTTCAAATAGGTTTTTTTTTTTTTTTTAAATTGCTAGTTAGTTTATTTATACCAACTGTGAAAATTTATAATTTTCGTCTGGTAAACTTCGGAGATAAAGGGTGGCATTGTGTTTTTTTCACATTTTCCTTATTAAAACAAAATCTGATCACAAAAAATTAAAAATTTATCAAAAATTTACAAATCAAACCCTTTCATATGATACCCTACTTGAACTAGTAGCTAGATATGAATTCTCCCCCCCCCCCCCCCCCACACACAAATCAAATTCGTCGTTTTTTTCAGAAAATAAAAATATATACTTTTTGTTTCACAAATATCATGATCATGATAATAATCACAACACTTATATACAATATTTGTACAACTCCTTCACCGTACAGGCAATTAGTCTCTGGAATACCCTTCCCCTCAGTATACGACAAGCTCAGAGTAAATTCTCCTTCAAGTGTAAGTTGCGCAAGCATCTCTTGGGAAATCTTCAAGATTAAGAGTCTTCATAGTAGTTTAGAAGCAGGTACCTATATGTATGTATATATATATATATATATATATATATATATATATATATATATGTGTGTATATATTAATCATGTTTATATATATTGAGTGTTATGTATAGTTTGTTTACTTTGTAACTTGGATGTCTCGCCCTTGTAATTATTATTTTGTACAAGTCTGATAACGATATCCCGCACCAATAATTTCTCTGTTTAGCCTAATGGTTGACTGTTAGAGAATGCATTTATGGCATTAAGTCCGTCATTTGTACTTTCTTGTATTGTGCAATAAAAATTAAATAAATAAATAAATATTTGCAATTTATTAGTGGATCACTCCACTAGCGTTATTATTATAAACAAAAATCAAACAAATGAAAAAAAAAATCGACAATACAGCGGGCGTATGATGGTCGCGTTTATCATGCGATAAATGATATGATAACGCGCCTGTCACTCTCGCACTCACATGAGTGTCAGAAGGTGACGGCAGCTATGTCATTTATTTATCGCGTGACAAACGTAACCATCATAGGCCCGCTAGACTTGAACCAGTGCCTTGAGCCAGACCGCGGCAACACGCTCTGACCAACTGAGCTAATCGTCCATTTTTTCATTTGTTTCTGATCTTTGTTTATAATAATAAAAATATATTTTAAAATGTTTCCTTTGCAATACATGTGGACTGACCATGTTTATAAATATTCCAAATTTCAGTAATGGTGGTGGGTTCATCACGCCAAATCGGCTACACAGATTTCAACTAAGTAAATATTCTTACGGACAACGGATTTACTCGTAAACCATTTTTTGCACACAAGGAGCTGGGTATCTACAGATGCTTTTAGGATATTGTTTAGCCGACTACTCTAAAGAAAAAAACGAACAAAAAAAGTAATTAAAAAAAACAAAAAACCCGACTGCGTAAAAAACTAAAAAAAAAAAAACAAGTCCAGTACCCCATAAATTTGTTAACTTACGCAGTCGGGTTTTTTGTTCTTTTTTAATAACTTTTTTTATTTTATACTTTTTAGTTAAAATTATAAAAGTCAGTTAATTTCGCAATATTTATCGTGGGGGTTATTGAGAAGCTTGCACAGATTTATTGCAATACCATGAAATGAAAATTTAGTAAGAACGGCTTGCTAGCCAACTTTAAATGGTTATAGTTCCTAACTGGTAAGTTCAAAATAAAAATGATAAAAGAATAATGATTACCACTCGATATAAATATGGCGTCTCACTATCGCCATTTTGAGTTTTCATCATTTTCATGTCTCCAGTGACATTCGGACAGTTAAGACAAATCGATTGACGTAAGAATCATCAAAATCGGTCCACCCGTTTGGTCTCTAGAGTGCCAGATAGGAACAAACATACATACATACATAAATACATACATACATACATAGGCTGATAAACACATTAACATTACCACTCCTATGCGTCGCGCAGTCAGGAAAAAGCGAACAAAGTTGAGGGCACTTTCTAGTTTATACTGTCCTATGAAGTGTGCAACAGTAAGCAATGTATTGTAATATATTTTGTTTAAACCTGGCTGTAGTAAACAGTAACGAAGCGTGTAACAAAAACTCTTGTTAATTAACATTTGTATGACTTTCTTGCAAAACTTCTTTATAATGTCGTTTCTTTCGCGCAGTACGGACGGCGCAGGCGCGGCTGATTTGCATGATATTTGCATTCGAATTGGAGTTGTGATGACAACGCTGTGTTATATTGTATTATATAAGTGATATAATCGAATAAAAATTCCTGTAACACTTTTCGGTAGTAGTGGCAGAGAATTATAGACTTAATATCTATACTATTATAAAGTTGTAAAAGAGAAGGCCCAACACAGTGTTCTTTTACTGTACCGAGCATTAAATTGCATGCGTTAATGTCGGTACATGATTGCAAATAAAGAACTTTGAACGATGAAATATCTGTACATTGAAGGAGATTGAAGATATATAAAAAAAATAGTAATACAGATTATTTGAAGGTGTATGTATTATCGATTTTTTTTTAACGTCACGCCAAAACGGGTAAAAGGATTTCAACAATGTTTGGGCCATGGGTAACTGGACATCCACATATGGTTGAAGGACTTTTTTTTATACAATGTTTAAAATCCCTTCTGGCACATGTGTAACTGCCTTTACACATTAGACCATGTAGCATGTATGTACACCTTTATTTTTCTCAAAGTGGGTAGTTTGCACAAAATGTAACTTTGACAGAGAAAAATATTTTTGTCAGGCTACCCTGTGAACACCGAAACGTCGGGAAAACAAATGAGATAATATCTTTAATACCGTTGATCATTTAATTGCAAAAACTGTTAAACTAACTTCTGCCCGCGACTTCGCCCGCCTTAAATTCGTTTATCGCGGATAAGGGCATTTTTCCGGAATAAAGAGTAGCCTACGTCATTTTCCGGGACTCAAACTATCTCCACACCAAATTTCATCCAAATCTGTTCCGCGGTTTAGGCGTGAAGAGGTAAAAACAGACACACTTTCGCATTGAGAATATTACGAGTAGTATGCATATTAAAATCTTGCCAACTCAAATTGTCTCTCTCACTCTAATATTTAACTTTATTTGAGTGAGTGAAACAGCGCTATATGAACTTCGAACTTAACACTAGGCCTGCATAGCAACGGGCAACCGCAAAGTAACCCAATTTAATTACAAAGTCGACCTCAACGTTTCCTATTGCATAAAACTATTTGTTACATTAATAACGAATTAAGGTTGCAACACAATACTGGAATAAGTCTAGAATTAACACAAACCGAAGACAAGACGGGTTAATATATATACAAGGTGATCAATCCAAATGGGTCAGTATGGAGTACTCAGAAACTATGAGAGATAGCGAAATCTGTTCTTAGGAACCATGGTGTCGATTTTAAATTTAATAATAATGGCATTAATTTTTTTATCTTGAACGTGTGACGTCACTCGTTCCTACGCTTAAGTATGTATTTTTTTTACATTGTTGTACCTCGAGAAGTTTTCAGGAGATTGAAGTAGTTTTTACATCAGTATTTTTAAAAATTTAGCTATAGATAAATTTTACTGCTAATTTGTGCATGCTGTGTCCTTCTTCGTCTTCAGTAAGAGTATACTTATTGTTGAAGGTCCAAATAAAAAAATGTATAAAATAAATGTATAATATTGTGCAGTCAACTCTACGTATTGCACTGCAAATATATTCACTTGGTAACATTATTTGATTTTAATTCTATATAATGTATAATTCTCTTGATGTCCCTTCCTTTTGTATAATTTTCTAAAGAAACGCCCTTGTCTAACGAGCTACAAGGAACGGCTTCGTTTTTTCAACATACCATCGTTAATAATAGCGGTCTGATAGTTTAATGGTTCAGGACTCTGTTCCGGTATAACAGAGACGCTGGTTCGATTCCGGCTTAGACTGCAGTGGATCGTAATTAATTTTTATTTTCTACCTACTCGTAGACGTTTGTATCAATATTGTATAAAAAAATGATGTTTTCACATTAAAAAAGATAAATAAACAATACTATATCATGACACTCCCATGGTCTGCGGGTGGCGGGGGGAAAGACAACAGGGGCGAGTAAGAAGAAAATAACTGTCAAGCTATGACGGGAAGAATAGAACTGTCAAGCTATGGGAAGACTTCATCAGTCTATAGAACTTCACTTCAGGTCACTACAGAAATTTAAAAAGTTTCTTCAGAACTAAGATTTAATATCATAGAGTTAGTGTAATATATTATCTGTAAGTACTAGCAGTGTCTTCACATTGTCTAGCTAGCTTATAGAAAGTACATGCTGTGTTTGCCTGTAATTGGATAAACACTCGTCAAATTTATTTCCATTATTATATCAGTGACATTTTATACTGTGTAGTATCTGTTGGCAAACCTATATTGTTTCTATAGTGTAGATGAATATCTGGAACATAACAGGCAGAATAGAGGAACGTAGGCACATCTTTAAATTCAATATTATTGTACCTATGTTAGATATTCGCAAAATTTGAACCTGAAAAAATGTTATTAATGCATGCATTGATTCATTTCGTACATTTTTTTTGCATGTCTATATCATTCGCCAGAATACTGGACTATAGAATTATTACAATAAGACCTTGTACCTAGACTTAAGTATTCCAGCAATTATACCATTCTTATTCTCTTATTCTTATAAAAAAAAAATTCAAACTTTTTATTGCCCAACTTCCTAATAAACAAAATTTTTTTATACAATTTCTTTAAACTTTACCGTAAGAAAAACTTAGCAAAATGAAACAGAAGTTATTTATTTCTAGTAATTTCAAGTAATTTATCATTGTGGTTACAATTATCAGTCATAGCGTGGGCGTGTATAATATTTATATGACATTATCTTCTGTGTAATCGATGGCGTTAAGTGATCGATCTTCACTACTGTCCACACCGCTATTATCTACAAATTTTCACGCTTCATTCGCTTGATTATTGAGCATTTTTTGACAATCGTGAAGTCGTTAAATCAGTCACGGAACTGCTTTATAATTATCTTTCGATTACTGTCGGTTTCCTTTAGAAAATGGAAATAATATCTCTATACAGTTAAACAATAAACGTTTTCTGAGGTGAAAAACGCTTGGAAAAGTTTCATTAACAGCGCCAAATCTGCGTGGAAAAGTTATTTTTATCCGCTAGCGTGGAAAAGTTATTTGAAGTTCGAATTTATATTTTTTTATACGTTTATTTGTTTGACGACACGTTTGGATCAGTGGGTTATACAACGGCCTACGAAGCAGGCGGTTCTGGGTTTGAATCCCGGCCAAGGCAAGTGTTTGTGTGATGAGCACGAATGTTTGTTCCTGTGTTTTGGATGTCTCCTATGTATTTAAGTGTTATAATGTATCTATATATTATGTATTATATATCGTCGGCTAGTACCCATAGTACATGCTGTGCTTAGTTTGGGAATAGGTCGATTTGTGTAACATTGTCAATGATATTTATTTATGTTTTATCCGCTAGCGTGGAAAAGTCATTTAAACACAACAATTGGGGCTTAATCGCGTATAAATATGATTTTACTGAATTAACTTTCGTAGGTAATTCTTTGACGTTTCGGATGTCGCGTTACGTCCATGGTCACGAGTCTCGAAGGATAATTACCAACGAAGGGTAATTAAATAAAATCATATTTATTAATGCGAAAGTGTGTCTGTCTGTCTGTCTGTCTGTCTGTCTGTTACCTCTTCACGTTTAAACCACTGAACCGATTTGGATGAAATTTGGTATGGAGATAGTTTGAGTCCCGGGGTAGGACATAGGCTACTTTTTATCCCGGAAAAATACCCCTATCCGCGATAAACGAATTTAAGGCGGACGAAGTCGCGGGCGGAAGCTGTAGTCTATATATTGTATATAGTCAAAAGCTTTAACGAAGACACACAGTGCGCGTTGATGTCTTTTGTATGGCTTAGTACTACGGAACAAAACATCGTGTATAAATTATTTTCTAGACTCCGTAGCAACTAAACAATCTGTATATAAACTTTGTATACATAATGTAGATATATAATTTGAAATTAAATAATAAAATGAAATATTTTGACGATGCATGTAACTCACAGTTTTCTTACCATTTTAAAATAGTTGTTGACATATGTAATAAAGTTGTAAAAATGAAATGTCTGTAGGTACATTGAAGATATTTTCAAAAGAATAAGTGATATTTGAAGGTGACGCCAAGATGGCTAAACGGAAACGGCCTCCAACTATTTATGGTACCGCTTTTTACTCGACTACGCTAAGATAAAAAGTGGGCTATGATCTTTTTCTCTCCTTTATGTTTGTGCAAACACAAGTCAAATCTTATAAACAACGGTCTTAATAATATAACAGTATCGTTCAAACATAATGAAACATTCCATTAATATTAACATTTCAAATACTAAAATCTAATGATTCGGTTTTTATAACCATCGCATTACGTAATTATCTAACATTCTAATATCAACTTTATAGCAAAAACGGAAGGTGCAAAAAGGCTCAAGTCAGGGTGATTAAAATATTACGGCAAATTATTAAGTAACAGCATTTAAATTCCATTCGCGTCGATTTGAAGGTTTCTTTTTAACCGACTGTGGAGAAGAAGGATTATAGTTTTCAATTCATGAATATGGGTTGAACATTTAAATGAGGGAAGAACTCTGTTGCTAGTGAGTGTCAAATAATGTTTCCCCATACTAGCTCGGAAAGCCGTCTTTTATCCTTTAAGACAAGTGGGTAAAAACGCATTTTATCCACTAGTGGGAACAGTAATTTGACCTTGGAGCGTGTTTAAGTCGCTTTTGATAGATAACAAAACGTAAAACGCTCATAATAATGGTTCATTGGATATTCATTATCATTAAGTAACTGCTTTAAGAATTTAATAAAAATAGGTTTTTAGTTTCATTTAATGATTTTAAGTCATAAACCATAAAACGCCGTAAGAAAAAAATTTTTTTTTTATAATGATGTTGAATACAATTCTGAACGCATAATTTGAGTCGATGCAATTACAAAACGAATCGTCAGAAATGTCAACATTGTCAACAAAATTTTGCTTAAAAAAATTTCTATTGATGATGATGAGGTCTTTTAAGTATTTAACTTTAATTCTAGATAATCAGACTACTTAAGTGTTTAATTATTATATTAATTTAGTGTAGTGTGAATTTAGTAGCCCTGTTGCTATGCCCTAGCAGGGTGTCACATTAATTACCCAATTATTGTAATTCCATCTATGTTTGTAATGTGATATATGCAATAAATGATTTGATTTGATTTGATTCTAATGAACCGGGTGATGATTATAATGTGTACAAATGAAGACTTATTTTTTATGAGCTGTTTTTTTGCATGTTGCACTTTCCTCACTACATTGGGGTGAAAAGTTGTGTATTACACACGGGTGCAAAGTTGTATTTTACTTCTCGTGTGTTGAAACACTCGATACGCTCAAGATTCTATTTTAGAACTTGATTCTATTTCAACTATAGAATCATTTCGCTTGCTCTTGTTGCAATTCCACACTCGCGGGTATAATACATCCTTGCACCCGTGACTAACAAATAACTATTAATCCGCCCTATGCTCGGTATCCGTACTATCCATTATCAGCATGTCAGTCCAAGTAGGTCCACGGTCAAAGGCCTCTCCCCAAGGATCTCCATAACGATTAGATGTAATTAAACACCTTGTAATTGGTTTTACTTTGTTTGTATTAATCATCATGTAAATTAAAAGTTTGCACTTACCACATTTAGATTTCAATTTTTTGATTGAAGCCTTATGAATAATAAAATGTCATTTTTAGGGTAATTTTTTAATTTTTCCAAGCGGTAATTTTTTTTATGTGATTTTATCTTTTTAAAGCCCCTTGAAGTTGTGAACATATTGGGTAATTTTATCATTCTTGGCATTTTTTTTTTATTCCATTCAAAGATCTAACGATAGTGAATGTTACCATACTGAATTGGCCTATCTATCAGCTTAGCACACAAAAAAGATCAAGCATCTACCGCAATAATTCAGGCCACCATAAATAAAAATCTCATCGTACTTGGCGATAGGTGCAAAATTAAAAAAAAGTCATAACTCCGAAAATACCAAAAATCGCGGAACATACATGGGGGTGATTTACATAGCCCTCTAGGTCCTCTACCTCTCAGCTTCAGTATAGCACTACTTCTTGGGACACCCTGTATATCATCTAGATAAATAAATATACGTGTGTACTTTTCGTATATAAGAGACCATAAATCGGTTAAGGAACTTATGCATAGCATGTTAATTTTATAAATCTTGTTTTGAATATTGGCTATTTAATTGAATAACTAAAGTTGTTAGTGAAAAGAGAATGACCCAATTAATTCATGCCTATTTGTGACACGTTTTTGAGATCGTTTTTAGCCTAGTAAGGGAAAACTGGGATCATACTTACACAGACTACGTTCGTACAATAGTCATTAATAGGTAAAGTAAGTCAAGTACGGACATATTTATGTACGCATTTTTTTTCTATTAAATAGCTAGAAGGTACTCACAACTTCGTTCGCGGAAGAGGAAAACTCATAACTCCTCTTTTTTTTGAGAGCGCAGTCGGTTAAAAAGTATCCTATAACCATCTGTGGATACCCTGCTACCTGTGTGCCAAAAATAGTTGGGATCTGTTTAGCCGATTTGGCGTAATGAAGCCACAACGGCACATACAAACATACAAAAAACAAAACGATTTAGTGACCTCCAAATAGTCCATTACAATCACAACTTTATAATCCATACTAATCCATACTATAATATTATAAATGCGAAAGTGTGTCTGTCTGTCTGTTACCACTTCACGCTTAAACCGCTGAACCGATTTGGATGAAATTTGGTATTGAGATAATTTGAGTCCCGGGGAAGGACATAGGCTACTTTTTATTCCGGAATAATACCCTTATCCACGATAAACGAATTTAAGGCGGACGAAGTCGCGGGCTGAAGCTAGTAATATTATACATGCGAAAGTGTGTCTGTCTGTCTGTTACCACTTCACGCTTAAACTGCTGAACCGATTTGGATGAAATTTGGTATGAAGACAATTTGAGTCCCGGAGAAGGAAATAGGCTACTTTTTATTCCGGAATAATACCCTTATCCACGATAAACGAATTTAAACGGACGAAGTTGCGGCAGAAGCTAGAAATATAGATAATATAAATGTGTCCCTATTTCACTTACTTTGTCTATTAATTACTATTGCACGATCGTGCCCCGTGTACGAACGGTCCCAAACTTCCCCTATTCGCTGTGAATTACATTGACCAATAAACGCTTTCCATTATTTTCCATTCATATTCAGATATTCACTACATTTTTGCATGCTAGCGTTGAAGAACGTAAATGCTTGTACAGTCATGTTGCGTAGTGTTGTTTTCGCAATTTAATAATCTGTTTACTTTATATGAATACGTATTTTACGGTATTGTTTTAACCTCAGACGATTTTCACACATTATTTAAAAACGAGTCATAATCCATACTATCCATACTAATATTATAAATGTGAAAGTGTGTCTGTCTGTCTGTCTGTCTGTCTGTCTGTTACCTCTTCACGCTCAAACCACTGAACAGATTTGGATGAAATTTGGTATGGAGATAGTTTGAGTCCCGGGGACGGACATAGGCTACTTTTTATCCCGGAAGAATACCCTTATCCGCGATAAACGAATTCAAGGCGGACGAAGTCGCGAACAGAAGCTAGTCATTAATAAATATTAAATAATGATCTTTATTCTATAAGTAGGCCGCAAGGGCACTTTATAAGTCTGACTCTATGGTATTTCCCAAGAGGAGATCACTGTTGCTTGCCGAAACAAACTCAACAATCAGATTTTTTTCTAAATAACCGTCTATCTACCTATAATAACATTTGTACTTAACGCATCCTAAATACATGTTTTTAAGTATAAACTTAATGCGTAGTTCCGCAAGAAAACAACTCAAAACTTAAAGTAAAAATATAATAGAAGAAAAAAAGCAAAATGATTTACTTAATTACCTTACCTTGATAATAGTTGTGTAGCCTGATCTCAGAATTTGTTAAAATATATATAAGACCCTGATCGAACAAGCAAAGTCAGGTACTGCGTTAAGATTTTGACTTCAATACCTTACGTGTAGCTTTTTATGAGCCATTAAAGTTGGGTGGAAGAGTCAATTTTTAAAGTATGAAAATATTAATCTTATAATACCATTTAATAACCCATGAAATGTATGGTAACTTTTGTTATGAAACCGTTTCGATAAACGCAAGTTTTAACATAGCTGCAGAACAAAATTCTTAATTTCCCCACAAGGTAAGTAACCTGTGACGTCACAAGTTTGTAGGCTATAGCATGAAGCGTTTTCTGGGAGTCCAATTCAAAATTCAAATTCAAATAAAAGTCGTTGTATGTTAACATCCCTCAGAAAAAAATTGTCTACATCCCTATTTTTTGAAATTTCGGACGTTACGTCACATCTTCTATCTCTAAAGTAGACCATAAAATAACTATTATTCCTATTGAAAATTAAAACTAAGCATATTCTTGTTAACATCAAAAGTCATTTAACAAATATTAGCTAAAACGCACCAACCCAAAAACAAACCTAACTTACTGGCTTTAAAACCCAAATCGACGTATCAAAAACTGACCGTAACAAGAAACCTGTTACCGATATCTTAAAAAGTTACGACAGACTTACGTAACAGCTCCAAACAGCCACAGGGTTAAAAAAAAACAATTCAAAAACAGAACTTACAATGTTTATGCACAGTTTACGGCACTTGGGTTTTTATATGGGTTTATATGAGTTTGTATGGATTGTTGAACGCGGGTGGCGTGCGCACGCGCCGGTTGTGTGAGGCGACTGGCGTGGTGACAGCTGGTGGGGCGAGTAGTGCAATCACGTCGAGTACTAATGTTTCCCTGTGACTCTGGTCACGTAAAAGTACCTACAAGTCTCGTGAGGAATCCGCAAGATCTTAATCACCCATTCCCGAGGTCCTTTGAAGTAAAAAAAAATAACTCAAGTTAATAATAAGGAGTGTTTTCTTTTTCAATTTTGTTTAGATGATATTTGTACATAAAACTTGAATAACTTTCGCTTCTCCCTTTTAATAAAATGGTAACGATTTTTTTCAACCGACGAAAAAACGGAGGAGGTTCTAAAGTCGACGCGCATTTTTTTTTTATTTAAGCGCATAGTTTTGTGCAGAGTAGTCCAATTTTGATAATTCTTTTTTAATGGAAAGGGTATAACCCCGAAGTTGGTCTCATATTTTTTTTTTTTTTTAAGTTGCCACCCTTAGGGTGGGAAAATAGGGGTGATTTATTGTTCACTCAAGATTTTAATGCTGAGTTGTGTATTACAAAAAAACCTCGTAATAAAATATATTTATCTCATTTGAGCAGCATTTTTTGTAGGCCTTACCATCTTGGTATATAAAGCCTGTTTTTTTTACAACAAATAATAGTTAAAGTAAGATTATTTATGACAGTTAATAGCTAAAGTAAGGTATTTTAAAAGAAATCAAAAATTAAGCAATAAGTAATTAGTAGATAAGTGCCACATTTTTTTTTTATTAATTTTTTTTGTGGCTAGAATCTACTAAAAAAAATAAACCGCCCACAACACTGAATAGCAAACACAAGTAACCGTTTTTCAACTCCGTGAGTCTAGCTAACAGAAGCGTGGCGTCAGGAAAATTAAGTACAAGGGAAGCCGAACATTTACTCATATTTATGTAAAGAAAAAGGAAGATATAATTATAAGCCTTTCCTTGGACGACCCGATAGGAATCGGCTCAATAGACGCCACACCACTGCTAGCTAATCTCGCTCAGCGGTTTTGCTCGCTATATTGCTCAATTTATATTCAATGTAAGATCATGCATATTTTCTCCACAGTTACGGATCGGTGGACTGGCGTACTTTGTAGTGGTGCGAATGTATTGTACTTTTTACTTTCGCAATTCACATCTATCCATACTAATATTATAAATGCGATAGTGTGTCTGTCTGTCTGTCTGTTACCTCTTCACGCTTAAACCGCTAATCCGATTTGGATGAAATTTGGTATGGAGATAGTTTGAGTCCCGGGGAAGGATATAGACTTTTTATCCCGGAAAAATACCCTTATCCGCGATAAATGAATTTAATGCGGACGAAGTCGCGTCAGAAAACTTGTACTATTATAAAGTTGTAAAAATGAAGTTTGTACGTGTTGTTGTGGCTTCATCACGCAAAATCGGCTAAACGAATTCCAACTATTTTTTGTACACGGGTAGCTGGGTATCTCCAGATGGTTATAGGATACTTTTTACCCGACTACACTGAAGAAAAAAAGAGGGGTTATGACTTTTTCGGTCGCCTTCTAGTTTATACTATTATTACTAGAAGGTGCCTAACTTCTTTCGCGGAAGAGCAAAAGTCATAAACCCTCGTTTCTTCTTCAGAGTAGTCGGGTATAAAGTGTCTTATAACCATCTGTGGATACCCAGCTAGCCGTGTACCAAAAATAATTGAAATCTGTTCAGCCGTTTTGGCGTGATGAAGCCACAACGACACATACAAACATACAAACAATCTATAAAAATTGTTCGATTCAGTAACCTCCAATTAGTCGGTTACAATATTTATTTTGAGAATTATCTTGGTTGCAATAAATAATTGATTAATTAAAATTGGAATCTATAAGTACCTACAACATACACAGCTTAATTGGCTTCCTGTTAGAGAGCGCAGAACTCTTAAAATCCTATGTATGCTTTTCACCATATTGTATGATCCAGCTGCACCCAATTACCTACGTTCTATGTTTGAGTTTGTTACGGTCCGGCCGGTACACTCAAACTTTCCATTCCTCCTCAACACTATAGTACCATGTCAATCTCCTTCATCGTACAGGAAATTAGTCTCTGGAATACCCTTCCCCTCAGTATACGACAAGCTCAGAGTAATCTCTCCTCTCTTACTCTTCAAGTGTAAGTTGCGCAAGCATCTCTTGGGAAATCTTCAAGATTAAGAGACTTCATATTAGTTTAGAAGCAGCTACCTGTATATATATGTACATATATATCTATGTATATATGTATCATGTTTATATAGATTACGTATTATGTATATTTTGTATACTATGTAACTTGGATGTCTCGCCCTTGTAATTATTATTTTGTACAAGTCTGATACGGATATCCCGCACCAATAATTTCTATGTTTAGCCTAATGGTTGACTGGTAGAGAATGCCTTTATGGCATTAAATCCGCCATTTGTACTTTTTTGTATTGTGCAATAAAGTTTAAATAAATAAACATACCTAAATATAAAATACAAATAAAAACTAACACAGTTGAAGCATAATGTATAGACTTCTTTTGTTCAGAACTTCGTCCGCGGAGGAGAAAAAATCATAACTATCTCTTTTTCTTCAGCGTAGTTGAATAAAAAGTATCCTATAACCATCTGGAGATACCCAGCTACCCGTGTACAAAAAAAAGTTGAAGTACATTTAGCCCATTTGGTGTGATGAAGCCACAAAGCACATACGAACATACAAATCCAAAAAAAATATTTTTCAATTCTGTGACCTGCAAATAGTCCGTTACAATTATTTTTTTAATATTATCAATGTACAGACATTTCATTTTTTCAACTTTATTATAGTATAGATTATAGATACGTCATTATCATTAACATCATGGTCAGCTCGACGTCATCCACTGCTAAGCGCCTCCCCAAATTCACGCCACCTAACCGCTTCCCGCCAGTTTTTTCACGTCATCGATCCACCTGGCGGGGGGTCATACCACAGGGCGAGGTCGTTTGAGGTCTCCACTCCAGATATCGTCTTCCCCATCGACCATCGGCGCTTCGACAAATATGCCCCGCCCACTGCCACTTCAGTTTCGTTATTCTGAGCGCTATGACGTTAACTTTGGTTTTCAGTTGGATATCCCGGTTCCGAATTTTGTCTTTCAGAGAAACTCCCTTTTCAAAGCTCTCTAAGCAACCTAAAATTTGTGGCCTTTTGTAAGTGTCCACGCACCAGTAGCGGTAAAAGGAGAAAACCCAAGAAATGCTGGCTTGATGTCGCCACAGATGACATGCGTGCCAACGGCCTTACAGCTAAGGGTGCAGAAGACCGTACGAAGTGGAGAAGAAAATGCTGAAAAGCGGACCCCAGGCTCCAAAGCAGCAGCTGAGGACGCAATCGGGAATACGCTATGATGATGATGACCTTTTGTAAGTGACCACGTGCCAATGGCCTCTGGTAGGATCGGGTAAAAGGAGAAGACCCAAGAAATGCTGGCTTGACGTCGCCAAGGCTGACATGCGTGCCAACGGCCTTACAGCTACAGAAAACCGTGTGAAGTGGAAGAGAAAATGCTGAAGAGCGGACCCAAGACTCCGAAGCAGCAGCTGAAGAAAACGCTACGATGATGATGACCTTTTGTAAATGTCCATGTGCCAGTGGCCTCCACCGGGTCCGGGTAGAAGGAGAAGACCCAAGAAATGCTGGTTTGACGTCGCCAAGGATAACATGCGTGGCAACGACCTTAAAGCTAAGGATTCAGAAGACCGTGCGAAGATAAATCCAGCTAAGGATGCAGCAGCAGCAGTACAAGTGGAGAGGAAAATGCCGGAAAGCTGACCTCGGGTTTCGAAGCAGCAGCTGTCGATGCAACCAGTAAAACGCTACTATGATGATGATGATCTTTTGTAAGTGTCCACGTCGCGGCCGCGTATGTGAGGACAGGAAGAACGCTTTGGTCGAAGATTTTCGACTTGAGGCACTGAGGCAGTGGCGACTCAAAGATGTGGTGAAGGTTCCTATATGCTGCCCAGCTTAACTGTATTCTTCTGTCGAAGTTTTTCCAACCTAGCTTGATAATCTGTCCCAGGTAAGGGTAAGTGTACGGTGACTGACACCAAATTCATTACTATCCCACCTATCTCAGTGGCGTGGCGTCAAACATTATCCATAGACAAGCCGGAGTCAATTTAGCTCGTTTTTTCTTAAAATACTGTAGTCAGCTGCTTACAATGGGTAACTCGGTGGGAATCGAGTTCTATGGACGCCACACCACTTCTCTCTAGAAGAAACACTCAGGCACTGCAGCATCTTCGTCAAGTTTCCCAGCGATTCAGCCATAATGACCATGTCGTCTGCTAATCTAAGGTGTGAAATGTATTCACCGCTTAAATTGATGCCCCGTCCATTCCAGTCCACTCTTTTGAAGACATCTCCCAGCTATGATAAGTATTCAAAAGTAAATTGTCTTAGTATTATTCTATAAAACTGAGCTAACTACGATACCGGGGTAGTAAAAAATAATTACTAAATTAGCATTTATTTCGTAAGTACAAATTAAGTGTTATTTACATGATAAACACAAGATTGTTGTACAAGATGCAAAGTATGGCTTAAATAGATGGCTTATACACACAATAATTTATCAAAATATTTTACGAACATTTTACAATTTTACAAGCTTCGGGGTTACATCTTTCCCGCTTTATTACTATAAACCGTTTATTTCCCATATAGCACATGTTTTGACTGGACTCTGTGGCTCAGTTGGCAGAGCGTGTGCCCCGGCAAGGCACAAGGCACTGGTTCAAATCCAGTCAGAGTCTTGAATTTTGTTCATTATTTGGATATTTGTATTTATAGGAATACAGTTTCTTAGTGAAGGAATTCACTTGAAAAATCACGAAGATGGTTATGGTAAAACGTCAAGATTTTCGTAAAAAATCAATCTGTTTCATATTTCTCGTCATTTCTATGTAATTGAAAGAACGTGTTTGGAATCCTGCTGCTTGGTAGGTGGGTTAAGATGAACAAAGTTTATTTTCCTTCTGTGTAAGACCGACTATATCGCTGTTTCTTTAGAGGTTTTTCCCGCAGTGTTCGTCTTACTCACGTTTAGGCTTTTCGCCTTAGGTACCATCATCATCGTGTTTTGAAAATAATCACGTAATACCCATGGATTTAGCTTTTTTATTCAGTTCAGTTTTTAAGCTCCATTAGGACAATTTTGCCAGTGTCAAGGTTTAAAAGCCAGGGTACGATTTTATATTAAACATTATACAATAATGAGCCATAGAAGATGGACGACAAGAATCCATGCTTATTTATTAAACATTTTGTTGGATATTACTTTCATAACCTACTACAAATGAGGAAACCTTATTTTCATCGCACATGAAGGTTTCCTAATATTGTTCTTAACTAATTATAATTTTTATTAGCGTTCGACTTTTCTAATCTGTCAATATTTACAAACAAGTAATAATGACAGGGTAAAATTATTCGTAGACAATCTTACCCCCGGTGTAACAACTTTATATTATATACATACGTTTTGGCAATCTGTCAATACTTGTAAAAATTACAAGAATGTCAATCATCATTAGTTAACAGTCCACTTCAGTTATTTACTTTTAAAGCCGTAATTCTAACAGTCGAGTTTACAGATATGTTTGGACATATGGTTGTTTAAATCAAAATTACCCTAAATCAAAGAGTATGAAAGCAAATTAAATAGATGCCTCACTAGATAGCGTAGCTGTCGTCAATCATTCTCAATACAACGAGTAGTCTTTAACATTTATACTGTCGCGGTCATCATCATTATCATCATTTCAGCCATATAACGCTTATTCCTGGACACCGGCGTCATCAATAGATGTCCACATGGGCCGGATAGAGGAAACCCTAACCAGGTCGTCCACCCACCTTGCGGGTTCCCTTTACACACTGAGCTTGCCGGTACGCGGTCTCCACTCGACAACCTTTCTGCCCCAACGGCCATCGGTTCTTTGAACTATGTGCCCTGCCCGTTGCCACTTCAGTTGGCTTACTCTGTTTGCTATGTCGGTGATCTTGGTTAGTCTACGAATCTCCTCATTTCTGATTCGATCTCGTAGAGAGCTCCCTAGCATAGCCCTTTCCATAACCCGCTGAGTGACTTTGAGGTTCTTTAAGATGCCCATAGTTAGAGACCACGTCTCGGCTCGGTAGATAACGTTGTGTCGCGATTCGTACACATTATTAACCATAAATATGAGGGGTATAACTATGACACATGAATAAGCGTTGAAACTTTGGATGATAAAGATAGTAAAAATATCATGTTATACCCGTCATATTTATGTTTAGTAATGAGTAGTCTAATTAAATAATAATCACTTTATAATGAAACTATATCAATATCGAGAGAAGTGTATGAAGAATGACGAAAGTTGCGCCATCTATAGGGCTTGGGAAGGAACTTTCTTAAAAAGTACCAATCTATTTATTCTACACTCTTCTCAATATATTGTTAACTATGGCAACTAAGTCTATTCTTAGTACCTAAGTTTATCGTTGTTAAAAATACATGACAACTTCCGAACGCCTTTTTTTTACGAAAAATGCACGTTAAAAGGCTTTGGAACGTAATCAAACACTGTGTATGAGGAAGTGTATGAGAAATTGAGTCGTCAAAGTCGGAAAAACAGCGGGGGCGAGTAAGAACCCATACAACGTAGTCATGAAGGGGAGGAACCCGCATAATTTCAATTTCTGGCTTAATGGTTGCACATGAAACTATCTGTTACTACATGTCAAACAAAATTAACGTAGGCAGTCTCAGGTTCTGATTTGATGGTGACCGTAGACCAACAAACCATTATTTAATTTTCAGAGCTCGGAATATACAGTGCGTATTTACCTAAACTTTACGTTAGGACTTAATTAAGTGCGGTTATGACCACCAAAAATAATTATTGATATTTATTGAATGCGGGATATCCCGGATTAGTTAATTATTAACAATCACTCTCAGGGTTAGATTATTCATGAATTGTCTAATCTAGAAAATTCAAATACGTTGACAACCCAAAAGTGGATATGTCGCAGGGAAATGGCCAAAACAGAGATTTTAACAAATGTCTAAGGGATATGACCAAATCACGTATGATGTTAAAATGGCGATTCCATTTTATCATTTGCCTAGAAAAAGTCAGTCATTTTATCAAATCCCTGAATCTGCTTAGTGAAATGACGAAATCGTTTTTTCATTTCACCAGATTTGTTTAGTGATTTGATGAAATCCCTGAAACACGTCAGTGAGTTGACGAAACGATCTCACAAAGTCAACTTGTTTTATCACAAGACACGTTCAGTGAAATGATTAAGTCTCTACTGTAACATGCTAAACAGTGTTTTTTGCAGGTAAGTAAGTTATCTGTATTTGGAAGTCAGGGGTTCAAGAGTGTTCCTGTGAAAAGTCTTAAGTACAATGCAGATTGATCTAACTTAATTTACGTCATTTCACTGAACAAGTTCAGAGATTTGATCAAGATCAACCTAGGTGTCTAGTGAAATGATAAAACGAGTTGACTTTGAGACTTTGGTTCGTCAACTCACTGACGTGTTTCAAATATTTAGTCAAATCACTAAACAAACCTGGTGAAAAAAAAGACGAGTTTCCTTTTTCGGCTGATTTCATCAATTCACTAAACAGATTCAGGGATTTGATCAAATGAATTTTTTTATAGGAAAATGCTAAAATAAATTCTCAATTTTAACGTCGTGCGTGATTAGGTCCCTTAGGTCCCCTTGGAGATTTGTTGAAATCTCTGTTTTGGCCATTTCCCTGCGACAGATATACAATAGGCCTGTCGGATATACTCGTAGGATAACCCCGAGAATGAATTTATTTTCATTCAGTTATAGTGCTATAAGTGTTATAATATTATAACTGAATGAAAATAATTCATTATTTTTTGGTGGTTATAACTACTCTTAATTATGTATTCCCTCGAAATTAAGGTAAATAAGCTTACATATTCCGAACTCTGTTGAATTATCTATATATTGATATTAATACTAATGTCTTTTAGCGTGTTGCATCCTGTAGTCATGTCGTTTTCGGCGTGCTGTGAATCTCCGTCTGTCATAGTTGTTATTGTATGAATTGCCCCTGAAATTTGTTAATATGTTAGTAAAGCATAATATACCTATATAACTTCACTACTTAGAAAAGAACTTGTATCTAAAATCATAGAAAAAAGTGGATAAGTGCATACGAGTTTTATATATTAGGTATACAGTTAGTTTGTTTTTTGACGTAATATGTAATACTACATTCTTCAAAGTACTGACTATTAAAGTCAAATGGGGTAATTCCGAACTCGGGGTACCTAAATATTAAAACATAAAACTTCTAATTCGTAATTAATTCGGCTTTAGCCCTTTAATATTAATTTACGATTCTACAAACTTACCCGTTTTTAAGATTTATCCCGTATGCCTTTTTTAGAAAAGTTAGTAGTAAATTTTGTCATTTTAAACTAAAGCTTGGCAGTCAAAGTCTTTTTTGCTATAGTTTGTTAGAAGTGCTTCGAAAATAGTAGGGTTTATATGTTAAAAGATATAATCATATTATGGATAGCTAGGCAATCCTTAATGATTATCACTAAAGTTAATAGATAGCTTTGCAATATTTGATTTAAATCTAGTCAGGTGCGGTGGGCGAACACGGAACGGAAGTATGGGAAAGACTAAGATTTTACCGAAAATGCTCTTAAAGGCGTTGAAATAAAGTTCGAACTTCTTCATACTTCCGTTTCACCCCAACGTACCTTATAGTAAGAAATAAATAAAATGCTGAGAAAAAATAAAAAAAGGAAAAGGGTGCTAAAAAGAAATACAATGAAAAATGAAATAATCTTAAAGGTTACTTTTATTCGTTGTATTGAGCTTATCATTTAAAAAATGGTAACTTGTATAAAACTATAATACTTAATTAACATTATAATATGACTAAACGGAAGACTATGTGAGAAATAGGAGAAACAAAATCTTGTTATTTTCTTTTTATTTGTTTTATTTTTTTTATTTATTTATTTATTTGTGAACATTAGTACTCGTATACTCAATATTATATCGTATTCAAATATGTATTCTACAAAATGAAGTTTAATTTATTTATTATTAACATGTTCTAAAATCATTGTTAAAAATATGACAATACATATGAAACAAGATTCGTCTTTGAAATATTTATAATAAGATGATGTTCCTCCATTTCTCTAAATTCGACACTTTATGGTAACTTTGTCATCTAGTAGCTAGTTCTCGATTTCATTTGTATTGAAGTCACAAATCTTAGAGATTTTGGTTTTTACATGCATTGTCTAACATATTCATAAAGATTGCCCATCAGAAAAGGATACATTTTGCAAAAGGTTACTAAAAAATGTATAAGTACTCGTAAGAAAGATTATACTACAACATACAGAGGTATTCTACTTAGCTAATATCGATATTGTAAGTCGTTGCATTGTTTTTTTATTTGAAAGTTAACTAGCATTTAGCAGAGCAATGTGCAATAGGTATGTAAATAAAGTATCAGTCAGAACAAGTGGTAAAGAGACAGGAAACCTTTCTGAATGTCTCTAAATTTATTACCTGTCCCAATTGTAGCATGAAAATATTGCCCGGTTATTATTATCTTTGACTTGAAAGCAAAACGCGTCTAAAACAGGGTCGATTTGGAAAATAATATTGAAGTTGCCATGACCTTTTAGTTGCTTTAGCCCCTAGTTACATTTTTAATGCAACATTTTTTAAACGTTATTAGGATTTATCATGTATGCATCGAGGCTTTATAAGTGGCAATGTTATCCACTAGAGCTAAAGATATAATTATTTCTACAGGCGTCTCAATCACTTACAGTTTCTGTTTTTCACCATTTTCCTGTAGGTTTAGATTAAATAGTTTGTAGAATAGGACTATTTATACTAACAACTAAAAATAGTAACATGCGTTGGGGTAAAAAGATTACTTAACTTGAATTTGAAACATTTGTAATCATAAATTATGTGTAATTCTAACTCAAAGTTTATTGTTAAAGACTTTGAATAAAAGTACTAAAACTTTACCGAAAATGCGTTGAAATAAAGTTAACCTTCCAAAGTTGTCCCTACTTCTGTCTTACCCCAATGCACATTAATGTAAATCCTCAGGGAAAAATTATTAAAATTGTGACTAGGATACAGAAAGCAGTTATAGAACAATAGTATAGAACAAAGTTTTTATAAGTACACAAAGTTACTTAATAGGACTAAACTATGAAAAGTTTAGGGTAGTCGGATGAGAGAAGGGAGTCAGTGTAACTTGAGACTATGGTGCCAAATCAGCGACTGCTAGCGACATATTTTTATGGTGGATGGCGCTAAAAAAAGCTGCTCTGAAGTGAAGTACAGTAGTACCACGAATATAAGTTACATCGGCAATCTTCGGCCACGCCGACGAGTGCTAACAAGTACCGAATGAAACCGAATGTGTGACCATTTCAATAAAGACTTTGGTGCACTATACGTACGGTACGTATGCCATGACAGGTGAACTCATGTTCTCGCTCATGGCGACTGACGCGGCGCCAGACAAAATGGCGGGCGCCGGCGTCGCGCGAAAAATTTTGGCCAATGGGCGTGGAAGATTATACCCGCGCAAACGCGCTGCTTTAAAATTGGTTAATCTGTTTTCATAAAATGCTTTTTGCGCAGGTACATCGTTGTAACTTATATTTGTGGTACTATTGTAATGAAATTTGAAAAATTCGATGCTGATAGTTTCGGCAGCCTATACCAGGGCCAAAACCAACTGAACGTCTGTCATTAACAATTCATCGGCCTTCTCACTTGCGCTTTAGAAGAAACAACAAGCGCAAGCGAGTGGTGCAACTTAGTGTTCATTTATTTAGTTATCGTATGGCTTTATTACATACTGGAATAGGGTCAATAAAAGTTTAATTAATTATAAGAATGAAAAACTAGTAGAATTTTGCCAGTTTCAGGTAGACAGTTGCTGCCTTGGAGGGGTTCTTGAAGTCGTCTAAATGGCCTGTGAATTTAGTTAAGGACCACTTCGTGACTTTGTGATCGATGGTCTGATTTGGGTATCCTCAGTCACAGGCTGAGGTCTGGCTCCAACCCCATTTGTGCCATTGATAGGCACAGTTTCCTACTCCCGTCCTCAGTCGGTTCAGAGCCGGTATGGCTCTGTGAATCCGGTAGGAGGTTTTTGAGGCGAGAATGTAAAGGGGCTCGAAGAATCCTTATAGGGTTCCCAGGTGTTCATGACTCTAACTTTCAATTGATTTTGGCCCTACAATACTTGGTCTAGGAGTATGCGTGGGCTCGGAGAGACAATGTATTTGAATTGCGCTCGAAGCATGAACATTTCAACTTGCTACTGTGTATAAACATTTAGAAATGGGATCAGAGAAAAATGTGTTTTATTATGGTAATTGGGACAGGCTAAGTATTAGATATAAGTATAGATAAACTACTTTTTCCCATTAATGTAGTTCCCAGTGTCATCTTTGTACAGGTCTTCGTTGACGCCGTAGTAAGCAGCCGAGTTGGGGCAGTCCGTCTGAAAAATAGTTATTGATTTATTATTAAAATTATTAAACACTAGAAGGCGTCCGCAACTTCATTCGCGGAGGACAAAAGTCAAAACCCCTCTTAAGCGTAGTCGGGTAAAAATTATGTACCCAGCTACCGGTGTACCAAAAATAATTGCAATCCGTTTAGCTGATTTTGTTCATACAAAAATCCAAAAAAATATATTTTTCGCTTCAGTAACCTACAATAGTTTTTCTTTTAAATAAGTACAATGTACAGACATTTCATTATGGAGTACATTATATAACCGCCAATGTTTGTCACTTTTGTGCAAATGCCAATATTTTTAGATAATATTAGACCATGTTACCTTGTAGAACCAGTTACAGTCCCTCATGTGCTGAATTAAGATGTTGCCGGGCGCGCACACGAAGGTTTACATCACGTTCCCGCCAACGCTTATCGCTCCAGTGCCAATGCCAATAATTAAAGATAAATGAGCCACGTTACCGTGTAGAACAAGTCGCAGATCCTCGTGCGCTAGTTGAAGACAGTGCCGGGCGCACACACGAAGCAGTCTATCGCATTACCGTCAATACTTGTCACTCCTGTGCCAATGCCAATATTTGTAGATAATATTGGGTCACGTTACCTTGTAGAACTAGACGCAGATCTTCGTGCACTGGTTGAAGACGGTGCCGGGTGCCCACACTAAGCAGTCTATCACATTACCGTCAATACTTGTCACTCCTGTGCCAATGCCAATATTTGTAGATAATATTGGGTTACGTTACCTTGTAAAACCAGTCGCAGACCCTCGTGCGCTGGTTGACGACAGTGCCGGACGTGCACACGAAGGTGTACATCACGTTACCGCCAATTCTTGTGACTCCTGCGCCAATGCCAATATTTGTAGATAATATTAGGCCACGTTACCTTGTAGAACTAGTCGCAGACCCTCATGCACTGGTTGAAGATGGTGCCGGGCGACCACACGAAGCAGTCTATCACATTACCGTTAATACTTGTCACTCCTGTGCCAATGCCAATATTTTTAGATAATATTGGTTCACGTTATCTTGCTAAACAAGTTACAGACCGTACGCTGATTGAAAATAGTGCCGGGCGCGCGCACGAAGGAGTAGTTCATTACCTCCAATACTTGCCACTCCTATGCCAATATATGTACATAATAGGGCTACGTCACCTTGTAGAACCAGTCGCAGACCCTCGTACGTTGGTTGAAGACGGTACCGGGCGCACACACGAAGGAGTACATCACGTTCCCGCCAATGCTTGGCACACACCAATGCCACACCTGACAAAAAATGAGGTTACTTCAGAAACTGTATAATCTTGGTGAATATTTAGAATCCTCGCTGTAAGTTATATTTAAGTATTGTATGCCCGAAATCGAGAAACCGTTGGAACTAATTCACTGCGTCTATCTTATGCACACAGTTATTTTCCATTCTGTTCTATTTTAATGTTTATGTGTGTCTTGATGAAGAATAAAAGCAACAAGGCTATAAAAGGTGAAGGAAAAAGAGTTCTTCGCTTGCTTTAGCTATTTTTCAAAACTCTGCAAATGTTTCATTTGTCAACTCAAGCTTTTCTCCGAAACCGATAATTGAAAAGGAAATATATGTTATGTAGATCAAACCCCTACTAGTTTAAGTTAAGATTGTTATTAAATTTCAAAAAAAATACCGTTTCATGGAAAAAATGCTGGATTATTAATAAGATACATAAATATTTCCGAAAGAAATACCCAGGAAAAAGAAAAAGTTTTGAAACATAATCGACCGAGAAGTTAGTTAATCTATCCCACCCTTAGAATTAAAGTAATATAACTGAAACTTACAGCTTTTGGCAAATATCGAACAAAGTTGAACAAGGTAGTCATTTAAGAGTCCCCGCAAGCTCGGCCGAATTTCATCTTCCCATACAAACGGAGTTTCGTTCTCATTTTAAAACTACGTGTTGTATTGTAACGAATCTTTGCATATACAATGACATGAGGTATAGCCTGTAATTAGTTTATATAACCAGTTTATAAAACAAACGAAATACGGCAAAAACAAGTTTTGTATAAAAAACTTATATTCACTGTATTTTTTTGCTATGGTATCTGAAGCTATATAAACTAATTACAGGCCTGCATATACCTTAAGTTATTCTAAGTACAAAGTTTCAGAGCAAACTAGCTAGTCGTTTTAAAATGAGAGCGTAACTACGTTTGTATGGAGAACCGAGCTTGATGGGAATCTTAAAGTGAAATTAATAGAGTTAAAATTTATAACATTATAGATTAGGTTACTATAATGCTATGAGTGCGTTATGAAAAGTATGTGTTCCATATAGTGATTTTTTAAGTCGTATTACCATGTACTTAAATTCGTCGTATTAATGATACGGAACAAATAGACTACTTACTAGAATAAACATTGAAAATTAATCTAATTTTTAAAATTTACATGAACAATATAAAAAAATATTTAAGGACTTTTTTTATAATAAACTGGGAAACATCCTTTTACAAACCTTTTTTTTTAAGTTAGAATTCAAACAAGAGCGAATAGGCACGAATTACATCGATCAGCATACTTTTTTATAGGTTTTATGATTAATTATAGAAATCCGCTGGGCCATGGTTGAGCCCCAGACTAAATCATTAGCCTAATTGTTGAGCCCAAAAACCCCTGAGTTTTCCCCAACCTTCCTTCATTATCTCGCTCTTTGCTACATATAATTAATCAGGCGTCTTAATTTACGCAAATATATACGCTTTTAGTTTTTGTAGGTTCCTGTGCATCTTGTACACAAATACACACAGGTCATCTAAGTAAAATTTGTATTTTTTATACAACTGGAAATGCAACTTTAAACAGTGCCTCGAAACAATTGCTTAAATTCAAACTCACATAATATATTTCAGGCGTCTGTGGCTAATAGATTAAAAAACATAAAAATAAAACTATACCTTGATAAAAAACATAAAAATAAAACATAATCAGGCCGTTGATTATTTGAGCATTTTAACCGCCCGAATACTCTGACTGTAATATTGTCAATTTTATAAAAGCAAACAGCATTTTGATAAGAATTGCAAAACATCTACGACTTCTTCGCTTCTACAAGCCAACCGAATATACCAGTACAGATTCTATACAGTTTGGGAATATTACAGCCAGGAAAATCAGCCGGTTCAATCGCTTAACAATCACGCAAGTAAGTATAAGGAGTAGCACGTTAAACCAAGCTCCAAATAACCTTCGATCCGTAGCTCTTTACTTTTACGTGTTATGATCCGTTTCATAGTGTTGCCAACAACCATTTTTACCTATATACTTACTTTCAATTTATCTTCACGAGTCATCGAAACCAAAATAAGTTTAAAACTTTGTTGTAGCGTGTTAGGTGTTTTTAATGAACAACTTGGCATAAGTTATAAGTCTAATAAAGGTGCAGTGAGATGTTTTTATTTTTATAGACCTCTTTGTAAAAAATCCTAATTGAATACATAAAGAAAAGATATATCAATCCTAATTTCTGAATACGAGGAAGTGTTAAAATAGTTCGGCTCTTCTCAGATGATTTTTTCTTTTCGAGCCCTAATCTTTCAAAAAAAGGTAAGTATTAAGGTATAAAAGGTAAAATAATATGAGTACCGTATTACTTCGGGGCGGTCTATCGTCCTACACTACCAAAACGTAATATCTAGAATATCAGTGAGAATAAATTTGAATCTTAACACTATGAAGATACCGTTTGTTTTTCAATATGAATGTTGTAGTGGCACGTGCTAACTCGGTAGCCAGCAGCTATGCGATAATAGAGACAATGGCTTTTGTTTGAAAGAATTCACCTGGTAAGAACCGAACAGCTCACCCGCCGCTAATAATTCATAAAAAATTGTTCGCTAATGACATGCCTTGTCATCTGTGTTTAATCCTATAAGCTCACCACAAATGAGGTTTACCTGGCAATTGGTCTCCGGATCCGCGTAGTAACCTGGCAACTTATCATCACACGTGAATGATAAGCCTTTTGGCACCTCGTTGTAGATCGGGTAGTCGTCGCCCGCTGCGTAGCCTTGCTCGTCTTGCTGTGGATTTATTATTTTAATTAAGGTCAGGCGGGATAAGGGAAACACCGGGGTAAGAGAAACGTTGTAAATGTAATAAACTGAAAACTGACATATGCGTCAATGGAAATAGAATTGAGCCAATAGGGTACATGCATCAAATTTTTTAATCGCTTTTCTTAAGAAAATATCAAAATACCATAAAAACTAGTAACAGCAAGTGAAATTTACATTTACTCGTAAATTGGCTAAGAAATACGAGTACGCATGATACCTATAGACATTTTAAACTACTAATTAGAAAGCAATTTCAGAGAGAGGTCCGACATGTACTATTACGTCACAGTCTACTACGGTCATATAAACTCCATATTAAATTCTGTTTTGCTTATAGCTTGGTTATTTTTATAGTTATACGATTTTTTTTTACCAATGTTTGTTACATGAATGAGTTTTTAATAAAGCAAAAAGAAAAAAATATGCATATTCCCTATTGCATGCTTTCTCTTTCAAACAAATTATTTTCCCCTTACCCCACCTGACCTTAATTGATTTAAACTTACACAATTTTCGGGAAAACTACCTTGAGACCAAGGGAAAACAATGGTGTATCATATCCAAATAGATTTCACTTCAATTGTTTTCGTTTATTTTTGACTTGGTTACATTTCAAATTCGTCGCTGGCATCCTGTATACACTATATTCATAGTTAAATTTTGTAGTTTATGAAAATCGGCACGTTGAGCCCCGCGTTTCCCTAAACTCATACTAGAGGGATGCAACGTTACGCGCCATCCCTCTCGCACTCATGGTAAACCGTATTTGAGTGAGGATGAGGATGACGCCATACGAACTTCGGGTTTCGTTGATCAACTTCAGCTCTAACCCAATTCGGTTTGAAGTTTTGAACTGATTTGCAAAATCGAATCGTAACATCGCATTTGTGCTATTAATGCATTTCAACATGCTAATACATCCTTAATCCTCGTCAATACACTGAGACAACAAAATCAGTCATAATCACGTTATAATTGTGTAATAATTACCCATTTGAATAATCCGATTCTCTGATTATCTAGGTAATCATCGACTGATTGTGATTACAGATTATGTTCTGATTGATGTGAGAAAGTTATTGTCTATAGTAATCGTGAAGGGATAATTCGGATTAGGCTTGTTTCATGTGCCCATGACATGAATTAGAATTCTGTAAGTTAGTCTCAATAGAGAAATACGACGACCGGTTTAGCTCAGCGGGAGTAACGTTGCCTGCGAAGCTGAAGATCCTGGGTTCAAATCCCGGTAAGGGTAAATATTTGTCTGATGAGCATATTTGTTCCTGAGAGGTGTTTTCTATGTACATCTTTCCATACTAATGTTATAAATGCGAAAGAATGTCTGTCTGTCTGTCTGTTACCTCTTCACGCTTAAACCGCTGAACCGATTTGGATGAAATTTGGTATGGAGATAGTTTGAATCCCGCGGAAGGACATAGACTACTTTTTATCCCGGAAAAATACCCTTATACGCGATAAACGAATTTAAGGCGGACGAAGTCGCAGGCAGAAGCTACTACTATTATAAAGTTGTTAAATTGAAATGTTTGTATGTCGTTGTGGCTTCATCACGCAAAATCGGCTAAACAGATTTCAACTATTTTTGGTACGCGGATAGCTGGGTATCTTCAGATGGTTACAGTATACTTTTTACCCAACTATGCTAAAGAAAAAAGAAAGGGTTATGACTTTTCTCCTCCGCGAACGAAGTTGCGGGCGTCTTCTAGTAAATATATTAAATATATCGTCGCCTAGTACTCATAATGGACGCCTTATTGAGTTTATCATGGGATAGTTCGATTTATATATAAATTGTACCGTAATATTTAATATTTAATACGCACAAAACCAACAAAATTTCGGGACAAGGCAAGGGTACATGTTTTCTGCAAATGACCCTGATACGAAAATTCTTTAGGACCCTAACGCGTAAGGGGCTAAAGAACAGTAAAGGATTAATACTTACAGCTCTTGACGTGTCTAGGATGTACAGTAAAACAGCCACGACTCCGAAGGAGCTGGGCCGGACGCCGCATAGCCTGAGTTGAGACATCGTGTGATCTTAGGATAAACTGGAACCAAGAAAAAATACCGTTAATATGCATGATTTTTTTTATCCCTTTTCATAACAAAATATGAAAATACCGTAAAAACGATTTCAAAAAGTGAAATAAAAATTACAATCGGCCAAGAAATACGCATGATATAGGCATTTTAAACCGCTAATTAGACGGCGATTTGACAGAGAGGTCCGACATGTACTGTTACGCCATATAAACTCCATATTAAATTCCGTTTTGCGAGAAAGAGATAGAATGAAATGTTTGATGGCTTATATATTGGTTATTTTTATAGTTATTCAAAAAAATATTTTTGTCCATTGTTTGTTACATGAATGAGCTTTTAATAAAGCAAATCATGCATAATTCCTATTAAGGAAGAAGAGTGGCTTGCCCAGCAGTGGGACGCAATTGGGCTAAAAAGAGAAAAAAAGGTACATTTGGTAGTATAGGGTAGTTTCCTAGGTAAAAAAAAATATTATTCTAATTAGTCTAATCACTTAGATTATCCAAAAATATTGGACACGTATTTTTTCTTTTGTCAATCAAACAAAAACAGACAAAGATGGGCGTCAAAGTTTGGGAGTGGGGGCGCATGACGTCACGCCGTGCGAAAAACGGTCGCACGGCGTGACGTCACGGGGAACTTTAATAGGCTATATCTTCATCATTTTTTGTTTAATTGACAAAAGAAAAATACGTGTCTAATATTTTCTGATAATTTAACTGACGGACTTGGTCATTATATTTTTTAGGACACAAGCCTATTTTAGAATACCCAACTTCATTATACACTAGGATTATCGCGAATGTCCATGTAGCGCCCACCCCATGGTCGCGCACCGTACGGTATCAAAGGAATTTTCTACCGCGCACACTCCGTATGTGGAATGACCTCCCTGCCGCGGTTTTCCCTGGAGGTTACAATATGGGGTTCTTCAAGAGGGGAGTGAATAGGTTCTTAAAGGGTCAGCAACACGCACGTAATGCCCCTGGCGTTGCAAGCGCTCATAGGCTGCGGTGACTATCAACACGGACGTACGGGTAGGCCGTACGCTTGTTTGCCACCTTAGTAGTATAAAAAAAAACCTAGTATTGGTTGGTAACTCGGTCCTCAAAGTTATCGACGAATAGGTCTCTCTAGGACAAACAATCTAGTTAGGCAGGTCCAACTTCGAAAAAGAGATCATTTGATGAATCCATCTCGGATTTTCCCAAAACGCTACCAGTTATGGGAAACTGCGAAGTGTCTTCTCGTCCAGGATACCTCAGTGCTTGAAAACGAAAATCTTTAACCAGAGCGTATTACTGATGATACCTACGGAGCCGAGACGTGGTCTCTCACTATGGGCCTCTTAAGGAAGCTCAGTCACTCAGCGAGCTATGAAAAGGGCTATGCTCGGAATCTCTCTACGGGATCGAATCAGAAATGAGGAGATTCGTCGACGAAAAGGTCACCGACATACCAAACAGGGTAAGCAAACTGAAGTGGCAACGGGCAGGGCAAATAGTTCGAAGAACCGATGGCCGTTGGGGCAGGAAGGTTCTCGAGTGGAGACCGTGTACCGGCAAGCGCAGCGTGGGAAGCCGCAAGGTGGTCGGATGACTTGGTTAGGGTTGTGGGGACTCGCTGTATGCAGATCACCTCTATCCGGCCCATGTGGAAATGTATTGATTTAATAAAACTACGTTTTTTTTTTTTTATTGTTCCTTATGATCTCTCTTGGCCCTTGAAGGCCCATTTTAGAGTTTCTGTAGTGGGCGCGTCACTCCTATGGAGGATGCGCCGGAAGAAAACGCCGATGGCAGGTGCCTGCCCGTCTCATGACATCTAGGTCTTGTGAGTCCCGCCGGTTTATGAAGCTGGCTGCGGCCAGCTGTTCTGAAGTTTTCTCGAGTGCAGGCAAAGGGCGAGCCGGCGCCGGAGGTCCCACGCCTCCGTCACGCCCCGCGGAGAACGTATCTCGACCCGGCGTGGTCGGCTGAGCCGCGACACGAAAATCTCGTAATTGGGATGTTGACATTTTTTTACAACTTTTTCTGTGGTATGGTATAAGAACGACCTCTCGAACATAGAAAAAATTGATGAATAAACTACTTCCATCTTAAAAACACACCGAGATACAACAGTGTTAAAATTACATTTTTGGACTTACCTAAAAAAAGCTCCATACTAAAGACTAGGAACGTGTGATGTTGCTAGACTTCCTCGGCTAGGGTACCTTGTATGGGTAAATTAAGAACTTTGTTCTGCAGCTATGTTTAAACTTGACTTTATCGAAACGGTTTCATAATAAGTTACCATAAAAATGGGTTATTCAATGACATTATTAGTTATTAATATTTTCATACTTTAAAAATGGACTTTCCCATCCTACTTTAAAGGCTCATAATACAAGCTAGACGCAAGGTATCAAACTATTTTTTTTTTATTTAGGCTTTTTATTTTAGAAACTATAATTTAGCATCAAAATTTTATTTTTGAGTACAGTCCCAATTGAACGAAAATAACGACCAAAGCCGGTTGTTATATATGTAGAGGATGTCAGTTTCCGAGCCCTATGCGATAGCACACCGGTATTGCTCAATTTTAGAATGACTAGGACATATGAAGTACTTACATCAAACTTCGACCAATCGATATTCTATAAAAAACGTGGTCACATACCGTTTCACACCAATTATATCGAATAATACGCAGAACAAAGATACATAAGTTCAAAAACTGCACAATACTAATGATTCTAATTAAGCCTTTTTTATTTGAGAAATAAACTACAAACGAAATCAGAACTTAATCCATTGTGTTCCGAGTTTAAATAAAATTTCAAGAGCGGAAAAGTTAATATTGTAGTACCAATAGCTTTGTTGTTGGCGAATTAAATTGACAGCGATATTGAGTGTTATAACTGTGAATTAAGAGCGTAGTTAGGGTTGCTGGTGCATACGTTTGTAATTTTATGCACACATTGTGAACGAATGATTGAATGGTCTAATGACTGGTGTGTGATTCGACCTGGTTGTTGTAGGAAGGAAGTCATTTGATTTTAATCGAGTTTTGCGCGTGAAACAATGTTTTACAGTATAATTATGATACGTCTTAATCAAAATTTGGGACACGAAACAATTTTAGGCATTTGTTAAAACACTTTAAGCCGACTTTCTTTGCCGTAGTCGGGTAAGTAGTATTTTATAATCATCATTTACATTCAAATGTCCGATGTGAAAACAGTAGATTGTTTGACAAGGGTCTAAAATAAGCCATTATGACACGAAGTGATTATTTGGACGAGCTCACGAAGTCAGCGAGGACAAACATAAGGGTTTTAAGTCACGTATTAAACACTCTGCTTTTCACTTCGACTGCGAGAAAATAAAAAGACTTAACATTAAATTTGTATATTTCATGAAAAACTAAAAGTACAGTTTCACAATTCTATCGGAAAGTATGGCCAATCTGGTCAGGTTGGTTTGTTTGTTTTTAATTATTCGTAAGGAGTATGTAGCTGGCTTTTTCAGTGTCATAGAAATTTGTAAGGGATTATATGGCTTTCTTTTAAATCCTAGGGGCTAAATGTACTATTTTAGTCTCGCTTCGCGAAGCTAATATTACGTACTTTTTGAGCAGGAGAAGTGAAATAGTAGATTTTAAGGCAAGGAGCTAAAACATGCCATTATGATACGATATTATTTGTAAAGCGAGCACAGTCATGGAAGTCTTTACTCAAAAAACCCGGCTGAAATCATATCGGACCATGATCAGTATACTTAGGGTTCCATAGCGGTTACAACAAAGAAATGCACTACAGATGAAAAAAAACCATGTGAAAAAGTGCACTCACAAAAGAACGTATCTTCATAGCACTTACGTCCTTTTGTTGAGAAGCGCAGCTTTTCGACAATAACTCAAAAACGGTATATCCCATCATGTTGGAATTAATTTTAATTCAATGTTTTTTGGACGTACAGCTTAAAATAAATGATAAATTAATATCAGGGAAAATCTTACACAAATCGACCTAGTCCCAAACTAAGCAAAGCTTGTACTATGGGTACCAGGCGACGATATACATAATATATAGATAAATTATAATACTTAAATACACAGACACAGCTTAAAACATGAGGGGGTCACAATTTATGCTACTTTTGGAGCTATTATTTCCGAAAACATTTACAAAAATAATAATAATAATATATATATATATATATATATATATATATTTATATTTATTATTATTTACTAAATCACATATTATTACATGAATGAAGTGCTCCCCCTAGAATTTTTTTTTTTACTTTTGTTATTTTATTACCAAAGTAAGTAGCAGCAAGAAACCTATACTCCAAATAATTTAATCAATATATAATTATTCATCTTATTTTAATTATACATCTTGTAGTTTTTGAATACAATGCTTGTGACATTCAGACTTGACGATACTAAAGGGTTCCGTTTTTGTAATTTTAGCTACAGAACTCTACAAAAGCCTCCAAGTAGATTTCGTGTTTTTAAACTACAGATGGAATAATAGAAGCTGTCGAAATTTAATTAATTCATGTATACAGGGTGTTATCGTTAAGTGTGACCAAGCGATTAGTCCGTAACTATTACAGATTTCAAAAAACTTTAAACTGATATCGAAAGTACGTTACCTAATGACTAAACTGACATCAACAACTTTTTGAAAATCAAATGATAAGTATCCAAAATTTAACACGACGTTAAACACTCGTCATACATTTATGAGATGAAATGTATGGGAGTATTTAATGTCTAATTTTTGGATACGTAGCGTTTGACTTTTAAAAAGTTATTATTGTAATTTTACTCATTAGGTAACGTTCTTCCGATATCAGTTTAAAGTTTCTTGATATCTGTAATAGTTACGGAATAATCGCCTGGTCACACTTAGCGATTACACCCTGTATACATGAATTAATTAAATTTCAACAGGTTACATTATCTGTACCTTAAGGACACGAATTCTACTTGGAAGCATTTGTAGGCTCGGAGCGAGGCACTTATTACAGTGAAGTGTGTAACTATATTGTATGTAACTAGTGTAGAGTCAATAATAAACGGACTCCCGACACAACGACTCGCCTTCTCATTATCTACACCCCGTACCTCATGGCGATCCTGCCAGGATTCGAACCTGGAATCTTCTGAGGTATCGTACGGCGTGTAGATAATGAGAAGACCAGTCGTTGTGTTGGGAGTCCGTTTATTACTGACTCTACACTAGTTACATACAATACAGTTACACACCTCAACAGAACCTCTAATATGGTCTCATATACCAAATGAAAAATCGGAAACAAACAAAGAAAAGGCATTTGTAGAGTTCCGTTGCTGAAACTGCAAAAACGGAACCCTTAGGGCGGAATAATCGCATGATCACACTTAACAGTCGCCAGTAAGCTCGGTTCTCCATACAAACGTAGTTAAGCTCTCATTTTCAAACGACTAGCTAGTTTGCTCAACTTTGTACTTAAAATAAGTTTCGCTATATGCAGGCCTGTAATTAGTTTATGTAGCTATAGATACCATCGAAAAAAAATACAGCGAATTCAAGTTTTTCATACAAGACTTGTTTTAACTGTATTTGGTTTGTTTTATAAACTGCAGGCATATAAAATAGTTTCAAGCCTAGATATACCTCATGTCGTTGTTTATGCAAAGTCTCGTTACAATCCAATGCGTTGTTTTAAAATAAGAACGAAACTCCGTTTGTATGGGAAGGCGAAATTCGGCCGAGCTTACTCTTAACGATTACAACCTGTATAAACTAATTTCTTTCGCAATTTAATAATAGAGTAGATGGAATGAAGATCTCTCGCCAGAAAAGTGCTCTCTCTTTTGTTGCTGGAATAGAACTAAGATACCATTACTTGGCAAACTTTTATGTTCATACCAGAGGGTGCCCGCAATATTGTTCGCGTAAGAAAAAAGTCACTACGGTGAAGCAAAATATGGGTATTTTGCTTCACCGTAGTCGGTCAAAAAGTATTCGACAACTATTCTCGGATGTCCATTTTTATACAAAAAATGGTTGAACTCCATTCAGGCGTTTTAACGTGATGTAAACCAACTAATTTATACAGTTGTAAAAATGAAATGTCTGTACATTGAAGATATTTTCAAAAAAAATATTGTAACGACCTATTGTAGGTCACTGAATCGATTTTTGATTTTTTTGTGTTTTTGTATGTTCATATGTGTCGTTGTAGCTTCATGACGCAAAATCGGCTAAACGGATTTCACCTATTTTTGGTACACGGGTAGCTATGTATCTTCAGATGGTTATAGGATACTTTTTACCCCACTACGCTGAAGAAAAAAAAGGTTATATGACTTATTCTCCTCCGCGAACGAAGTTACGGGAACCTTCTAGTAACTACATATGGAGCTACAAAACCGAGTGAGAAATATATAAATATATTAAACTAGCTTCTGCCTGCGTCGTCGTCCGCCTTAAATTCGTTTATCGCAGATAAGGGTGTTTTTCCGGGATAAAAAGTAGCCTATGTCCTTCCCCGGGACTCAAACTAACTCCATACCAAATTTCATCCAAATCGGTTCAGCGGTTTAAGCGTGAAGAGGTAACAGACAGACAGACAGACAGACAGACACACTCTCGCATTTATAATATTAGTATGGATTGAAACTTCACTATTTTTTTATAGGTTGTACATTACTATATACACTGTTTACATGATTACACTTTATTAAGAGGATTTATACCTGACTAGCTTCTGCCCGCGACTTCGTCCGCCTTAAATCCGTTTATCGCGAATAAGGGTATTTTTCCGGGATAATAAGTATCCTATGTCCTTCCCCACTCAAACTATCTCCATACCATATTTCATCCAAATCGGTTCAGCGGTTTAAGCGTGAAGAGGTAACAGACAGACAGACAGACACACTTTCGCATTTATAATATTAGTATGGATTAACTGGCAACGTCGCATATTTTTTTAGTTTTTCTTGATTATTTTAACAAATATGAATGTAACTTGAACATGTTTTCAATTCATTCATTACGTTTTCGGTAGTTAAGCTGCCACAATGCAAAATTTCATGATACTCGTATTGCCAAAACTAAAGCTCTAAAAATGAATTCTTGTCCATCTTGTTTTGTAGGAAATAAAGGCAAACACGATTTTTAGGTGAATTAAACGCATCATAAATCCTAAAGATGCAGGGTATGTACTTAACATACCTGTAAGTTTCATTCAGATGCCACAAAATAATGAAGCAAAATGAAAAAAAATGCCACGTCGCCAGTTAAGCAGGTGTAAACGCTCTTAATGATCAACAAGGGTTTTTGTTATCTGACCTTGAAATAGATTGGACTGGCTAGACCTTCTGACCTGTACTCGGTTTCAGTGTGGGGAGTCCAAAGGATTTATTTAACTAATAAACTAAGAAGCAGCTTATATAGAAGACTCCTTTACGCCATAATCATCTCTCTGCCCTTATCCCACTTATGTAGGGTCGGTACAATGTTTTCTTCTTCCATTCATCTCTATTATTCGTCATTTCAGCGCTTATTCCTTTCTTTCTCATGTCCTCTCTCAAACAATCCATCCATCGTTTTTTCGGCCTACCGATTGCTCTTCGTCCTTGGACACTCATCTCTAACATTCTTCTACCAATATGACCCTCATCCCTCCTCATCACATGCCCATACCGCGCTAACCTACTGCTCCTCATTTTGTCCGTCACGGGTGCTACTTTCAAACTTCCCCTTATATACTCATTTCTAATCCGATCTTTCCTCGTCACTCCACACATACATCTCAACATTCTCATCTCGGCTGCGTGCACTCTTCTTTCGTCCGTCACTTTCGTTACCCAACGTTCTGATCCATACATTCAGAAGACTCCTTTACGCCATCAGATTAGTTCGACAGTACCTACCATATTACATATTGTATTGTCATCAGAACTACATACAGCTGCCAATTTTCATGACGCTACGATCCTTGGAAGATGGTTAAATTAGTGACCTTAAATTCCATTACATAGTTAGTTACATAAAAGCGTGTTAAAAAATGCAAGACTCCGACCGGATTTGGACCAGTGCCTTGTGCCTTGCCGAGCCGCACGCTCTGCCAATTGAGCTACAGAGCGTGAGCTTGTTTTCAGTCACTACTTGTTATAAGATCTTTGGATTTTTGCATTTTAGCCGTCGCCGTCAGCGCACCTGGTGAGCACCTCTGGAACTACATTATAGCGAACTTTATAAGTATAGACGGGGACACAAACGTCAGCTTGTTTTGCAAGGAACAGGGACATCTATCGCGTAATAGGGAAACAAAAATATCTTAAATAATTCGCTGCCGACGAAGACAGGTCGCGCCATCTATTACAATATTAGTAACTTAAACTTGTAAACCCAGTACTACCAGCGCCATCTATTATTGAATCAAAAAACTATAATTATAAATGCTTTCAGTATAACAAAGTTCTTAATACCCGGTTTCCCCGCACATTATCCCACCGATCCAACTCTCAAAAGCCCCAATAAAGATCCCAATGTCCTTAGCTAAGGCACAGACTACAGACAAGACTCAAACCGGCAAGAATATAACTAGAGGTAAACACCGACTGCTCCGTGCACCCGAGCGCGGAAGTCACCAACACAACATACTTTATCGGTAACAGCAAGGCAGGCTAGCCGAAAAGCAATCCAATCAATCAATCAATCTGTATAACAAAGTAAATTACTGTCGTCAGGAGATTAAATCAGAGAAGGCATATATTTAGCCATGTTCTTTTTACTCAGCCTATCCCTACTTTCCTTTTCAAAAGCTGTTTTCTACTCCCGGCACTCCCGCTACTTCGATGCCACTTGGTGGCATTTTAGTAAAGTTAGAATAAGTCCTCCAGTGACCATGGAAAGCTGGAAAGCTTCCGAAACGTCGGGAACTAAAATGAGATAATATACGCGATATAATCCGTTAAATTGTTTTATTTCAATGAGTAATAATCGCGGAAACAGAAGAAAATATTAAAGTTAGAATAAGTAAAATTTGGTGAATTCGTCGTTGAGCCGTGTAATGGACCTTAAAGAACTACCCAGAAAATTTCGGTAAAATTCAGTGTTCTTAAAGTGATATATTTTTTTCCACTTGGTGCAAACCACGTAAAATATAAGTATTGTAGCTTTCTTTTTGGCTTTTATTTTAGTCTACTAGAATAATACTTAATAAATCGAGAGACAAAAAGAAAAGATCCGTAAAGTCCTTTTTCTATCTTAATTGGTATAAGCTCCCTCGTCAAGCGACGCTTAGACATGGGACTATAACCACTAAGTGAGTAATGATGTTCACTTTAAAATAGTCTACTGGTTTTTCAATAGGTTCTATAGTTTTTAAGAAAGGTAGCAATACTGGTTTTTTGTCGTAAAAACAACCAATTTTGATGGCACTTATCCGGGTTTCAGTGACTCCTGAAGATAAACTGAAACAGTATATTGGTAACAACGGTGGTTGTCAACACGATGAGATATATACAACACAGAGAAGTGAAGAGTTACGGATCGAAGGTCATTCGCGTATGGGAGCCCTTAAATCGGCCTATAGGCATAAATGTTGAAAAAAAAGAGCAAAGAACGTGTTAATATTTTAAATAGGTAACTAAGTATCTTGATAATATTATAATATGTCTAGTTTAATGCAACCTAATTAACAAATCAACGCTTCCCATCAAGGGCTAAGCCGTGGGAAGATGCGATAGCACAACAATGCAATGACAATGGCAATATATAAGTTATATGTTTTATGATTATGGTCCGATAAGAATGTTCTCACAATTTGGCAATGATGTGTTGAATTTTAAGTGTCATTTGCAGTGGTGACCTTTCAGTGTAACCAACTTAGAGCATATAACTATTCGCTGGGTGCAAAGTACTTAATCGATCGCAGCGCTTATAGTGGCCAATAGTAAAACTAATGTTGTCGCTGTTATCTGTCATATCTGAAAGTAATCTGTTTACCTAATTTGAATAAACCCGGTCCTTAAAGTAATACTCATTTCGATCTGAAAACGATATTTAATTTATCACTAACGATGCAGGAACAATTGTATATGTTTATTGTTATTGAATGAAACCATTAAAGTAGCTTTAGCTTCTTGTTTTACAGTAAAACTAGGTACAATTTAAAATTAAGTAAACAAACCTTGATATATTCAAAATAAAACGCACTTTTTGAATCAATTTTACCTACCCCATTTGATTTGAATGGCGAAAATTGATTTCACAACCCTTTCTCCACCCAAATTAAGTTATTACAGTAATTTTGGAAATAAATTAATAGATAATTTTGGAATATAATAATATTTTATCGCAACGTCGCGATTAAATGTCAAAACGTCAAAGCCAACAAAGTTGTGGACGCTAGGTGGAGCTGAACTCGTGCCATGATTACAAGCTGAGTCATTACCGAACATGAGTTAGTTTAAATCTTTACCATAATGTTGCATGCGGTGTTTACCTATAACCACTCAAATTTGAATTCAAATTTTAGTAACCAAAGCTTTGCACACCCCTAAATTGCTTGTGGTAAACTTTGCAACACCCCTAAATTGCTTGTGGTAAGTTTTGCTACCAAGCGGAGTATACGCAGTTTTAGGGTTCCGTAGGCAAAATGGCAAAAACGGAACCCTTATATCCCTTATATCATGTCCGTCCGTATGTCACAGGCATTTTACTCAAAAACTACTAGATGTATGTTGATGAAATTTGGAGGATACGTGTCTTGTATAAGCCGGTACTTAGTTTGATAGTTAAATAGTAATAACATATATTTCTAGGGGGGGGGGGCACTCCATCAACCGAAACTGAAATATTTTTGTTTCACCAAATATTTATTGAGGCACATATTTTGACAGTTATTTTAAAAAGACTGAGGTTGCCAATTTTTTTTTGATTTAGTGAATTATTTCGGAAATAATCGCTCCGAAAGTTACATAAATTGTGTCCCCCCCTCTTTTTTTTTGAACTGTATGTCCAAAAAATATGAAAAAAACAATACAAAGATAAAGCTTAATAATTACTTTCAAAGAAAATTGTTTTCACCATGATTTAATAATAAAACTGCGCTTCTAAGCTAAAGGACGTAAGTGCCGTGGAGATACGCTCTTTTGCTAGTGCACTTTTTGATATCGTATTTTTTTATATGAACGACTGCGGAACCTTTACACTAAGCGTGCTCCGACATGCTCGGTTTATTTTTATTTTTAATATGTGAATGGTTCCACAGATATGGTATAAACTGTATTCAAAACACAGACTACCATCCTGACAACAGTATAAAAAAAAACAGCTAAATTGATACGGCTTAAATATTTTTTATCTACATTACTTTGTGAGGTGTCTCAGAAGTGAGCTCTTAAGAGAAGAGAAGCATATTGGTGTAGTGTAAGCAATTGTAGGTGGACCTTAACAAATAAATAAAAATAAAACTGGTTTCTAAGGGAAAGGTCGTCATAACCTTGAACAAATTTCCCGGACACTTTGCTAGAGCAAAAATAAAGTTTCATCAGGTGGGATCGAAGGCAAATACTTTCCTATTCTATATTAAAAAAACAAATTAAAAAATCAAAACACCCCTGCAAAAAAATATTTGTTGTTACACTTGGCTTAATATTTTGTATATTCCTGGGGAACCGTGCCTTTTTTTGGGGTTTAAAAGTAGCCGATATCTCTTTTTTCAGCCTCTATTATATCTAATGCAAAAAAAACATGTGAATCCCTTGTCCTGTTATCGCGTGAAAGAAGGAATCAACAGACAAACTTTCGTATTTATTATGTTACAATACAATAATTCTTTATTGCCTTAGAAAACAGAGTACAGAAAACAATACATTCAGGAGAGGTAAACAACAGTCGGTCTTATCCATAAAAGCGATCTCTTCCAGATAACCTTTGGGTAGTGGGAGACGTTGAGATAAAGAAACTGTAGGTACGTATAAGTGGTGTCAGGTGGGGCAAATTAGTTAGGAATTTAAGAATTGTACATATATATTAAACAAACACAATAAAAAATATAAATTCACATCTACATTATCATAAAGTAGTAAAAATTAAATGTCCGTACATAGAAGATCTTTAAAAAAATATATTGTAACGGAGTATTTGGAGACTCATTCGTTTTTTTTTTGGATTTCACGCCAAATCGGCTAAAAGGATTTCAACTATTTTTGATACGGTCGACTACAGATATGTATCCACTTTTTCACCTTAATGCAGTGTAATAAGGTCCAAAAGTGGATACATCTCTTTGTAGTCGACTGTTCACGGGTAGCCTGCTATCCACATATGATTATTATTTAGGATACTTTTTACCCGACTAAGCTGATGAAATAAAGTTGCTCCTCCGCGAAAGAAGTTGCGGGGGTACCTTCTATACTACATACATATATAGGTATACACATAACTATATAATATTAAAAGAGATAAGGACTATAATGTGTGTAAATTGGGGTCATATAAAAGTAACATTGCGCCATTTAGTTGCTCTTCTTGAAATTTACTTTCAATGTTCATAAAAGTAATACACAAGCAGAATTTCATTATAATTTTCTGTAAGGTCAGTTATTTATTTAAATTGGATTGAATTTTTACTTCAATGTTACAAAAATTACGATCGATTTTAATGTAGCCTTCGATTTGTTAATACAATTATTGAGATAGTTATTGAATAGTGTCATTATAATTATTAAATGTATATATATTTTAAATATAAGAACAAGTAATGCTAGGGAACAGATCCAATACAGCGGGCCTATGATGGTCGCGTTTATCACGCGATAAATGATATGATAACGCGCCTGTCACTCTTGCACGCACGTACGTGTCAGGAGGTGACGGCAGCTATGTCACTTATTTATCGCGTGACAAACGCAACCATCATAGGCCCGCTGAACAGTATTATCGTGATGGTCACTGCAAATTTTCTCAAATACCTTTTAAGATATTGAATTTTATTTCTAAGTCTCCGCTACCTATCTGTCTGTCCCTCTGTCATAGAGCTGTATTTATTTAATCTTAACAGGTACACACATTAGATTTTTTTACAGAATATGTATTACTTTGGAGAATAATATAAGACAGGTATGGAATCTTTCTTTATAAAAAAACTCTATGTAATAATATAAACACACTAGAAGGTGCCTGGAAATTTGTTCTGGGAAGAGAAAAAAGTCATAACCCACGTTTTTACATCAGTGTAGTCGAGTAATAAGCATTCTATAACTACCTGTGTATCAGCTACCCGTGTACCAAAAATAGTTGTAATCCGTTAAGCCGTTTTGGCGTGATGAAGCCACAACAACACATACAAAAAAAAACCATTCAGTGACCTTCAAATAGCCCGGTTTCACCTATTTGTTTTAAATATCTTCAATGTAGGTATAGTCAGTTTCAAGTATTCTATAACATCCGAAGTGCCAAAATTATCGCAACACATCTTTATTCTTATGTTATGGGCATAAAGTTGTGTGACTATTTTACGCTGACTGTACACAAATTAAAAAAAATTACAACTTCTATAATAATATAGATAAGGTGTAAAGTTATTTCTGCTGTCGGTACGTTCCCACAAAGGAAACAAATGCTCATTGCAACTCAATGGCTGTTTTTTGCTTCGCATTTATTGATTTCTTGTCGGTCTGTGTGTCACAGGTCGAGATAATGGCAATATATTAAACCTGCACGTACGGACAAATGAGGCATGCAATAAATATAAAGCTGCATATAGCTAGCCGCTAAGTGCGAGTCTTAGAACTAAAATTCAGTTTACAAAGAGGTATTTGAGAAAATTTTCAGTGATCATGTTGATAATAAGGATGTTGACTTTTTTTTTTTCGTGGTATGTCATAGAACGACTTTTCAATAATAGAAATACTGGTGAAAAATTACATCAATGTCATAAAGACTACACGAGATAAAACAACGTTAGAATCACACTTTTGGACTTTTCCAAAAACGCTCCATACTGAAACCTAGGACGGTATGACGTCACATCTTCCTATACCTTGTATGGGGAAATTAAGAACTTTGTTCTGCAGCTACGTTAAAACTTGCGTTTACCAAAACGGTTTATATGATAAGTTACCATACATTTCAGGGGTTATTTAATGGTATTATTCTTTATTTATATTTTCATACTTTAAAAATGGACTTTCCCGCCTAACTATTAAAAAAGGCAAGAAGACAAACAAGTTACACGTAAGGTATCGAACTCAATTTTTTTAATGATTTATTCATAAAAACTGCCATTTCGCATTTCATTTTTATTTTTATTTGTGTGCAGTCAACATCCGTATTAGGTATCACTTCCCAGTTTTGTAAATCAGGGGGTACGGTAGTGCCCCCGCCAAGTCGAGCGCGAAGCAAACACTGCCGTACCATCCTTTACTGGAACCATTTCGCCGCATTTTCAGGCCCCATTTGAGAACCTCAAGATAAGACCAGAACGCAGAAATTTTCGTCATCCAGTAAGCTATAATCACATACTTAAAATCCAAAATTTCAAGTCTGTAGGTCATTAAGTTCTGAAGTTAAGCGAAAGCAAAGTTTCGCATTTATGACACTCACTCACTCACTCATGATCATCAGAATAGAACTAGTACTTCCCATAAACTCAGAGAGCTGAAATTTGGTACAGAGTTAGGGTTTAATGGCCACATAAAGGGAAAACTATAAAACTAGGATAATCGAAGATCTGGAGTACCTGGTGACCCTGATTAGAAAACACAAGAGCCCAACCAAACTATTAGAGATCGACATACCGCGTTTACAAAAAAATATTCTACTTGGTGGGCCGCTTCATTTGATGTCAAAAATCGAAGGGTTATGCCCACGTTTCTACAAAAAGAAGTGAACTCCCACCAAAAACATTCTGTAAAAAACTAGCCAAGTCTCGATGGAGCTGCTTGTTTATCTCTAAAAAGTAATGAAATCTAGACAAAATCGTGCCTGTCCACCTAGTCCTAAACATAGAAAGTAAACATTAAATCCGATAAATTGGCGTCGCAACATTAAAATGATGTAGAATAATGAAATAATGAATAAGGATATGTTTGTTTAATTTTAACCGCAATGTGTATCTCGTGACACACATCGCTATGTCATAATTGTGGTCAAACCTTTATCTTCCTTGTTTGTGAAATTGTGCTACTGTTTAGAAATGGGTAAGATGATAAGTATTACTGTCTTTCGATAGGTATTCGTTTCATGCAAATGCATAAATGGGTGGATCAACTTGTGTTATTCTCTCCCATATAACTCAGGAGTCAATTAATAGTGATAGTTACTTAGAAAAATGATAATAATCTGGGTTATTAAGATACTGACGAGATGGGTCAGAAGAACATACTTTTTTTTTCAATTCGTACTTAGTTTTAATCGTGACTCAGACGTTACAATGGCAAGGAAGAACTGAAAAAAGTTAATTGGTCCAAATACTGATTTAAACTTACATGATCTCCACTCACCATCACAACACAACAAAACAGAGCTTAATCGCATATAAATATGATAAACGCACACTTTCTCAAAATGTACACTAGCCAGAAATTTCATCTTCGCCACAAAGTTTTCCTCAGATCAAGATACAAAATGGCTGCAAAACGTCGCCATGTGCGACTTCCCTTAGTAACCATCACTGTACCATTTTCGAAAACCTATCCTCCATATCTAGATACGACCCCACACGGCTATGCGTATTAAAAAAACAATCCTCGGTTGTCAGTAGCATGTATGGAGTATCTGAGAAAGTGCTCCATTTGAGAAAGTGCACTTTTTGAAACAGTGCACCTTCCGAATAATTGATCCTTCCAAAGAAAGTAACTTTAGAAAAAGTTCACATTGCGGGAAAGTGAGTTTTATGAGCCTAAGCGCAAATAAATAATATATATAAAAATAAAATAAAATATTTTATTGGCAAAGGTACAGCAATAAGATTGAAGTCCCTAATTTCTGAGCTCGGTTAAGACCTGTGTTACAGAAATCAGGGTCTTCTCCCATTCGTAATTACAGTTAGTTTTCCTATGACTGTATATAGTATCGTATTTGCATGTGCATGTGTGTGTGGGTGTGCGTGTGTGTGTGTATGGGTTTCAAGGACTATTATCATCTCATTCGGTACACTCTTGACAGAGTGGGCGTGCTCAACACATCGAAGGCCTACTTGTATGTGTCGCAGATGTAGCTTGCCTCACGATATTTCGCCATTCCTTCCTGGTGTCAGACATTCTAAATAGAGCACTGGTCTACGGGGCCTCCCACCAGGGCATTTTGCAGGACTATATCGAATAGAAAATTGGATATATATAAGCTATACACGTTTTCACAGCTTGTGTAATTATATAATCATATTTACAATAATAACCACAAACACTCGTAACGGAATGGATAAAATAGTTTAATTTGACTTTAGTCATGCTTTGGTTTTAACTAAAGACTACATTGTTATGAATTTAACCACAAAAATGTCTAAGTGAAAGTTTTTTTTACGAGCTTTTATTTAACTTGCAATGTAACTATGTATGTTCGGATGGAATCTTTCAAGTTAAATTTGACCTACTTCCCGGTTTCCAATTGAGCTAAGATTTGGTATAGTTATGTGAGTTTGGTGACAATGCAATAGTATGATACCTTCAAACTGATCTGATGATGGAGCAGGAAGGTCGTAGAAACTCTGTAATAAAGTAATTCAATCCTACCGAGTTTGGGTTCTTTAGAATCGTCTCGGTGCGTAGTTGATGGATGTTCAAAGAAAAGTACAGTCAAATATCTAATACATGTAGTTTACCCCATTTATAAATAAATTATCTACTCTTTTATCAAATATCATTACAACAGATAAATAGGTATTCATACTTGATTTCAATTACTTTGTTTACTACTGGCTTAAAGAGGCAGACATTTATTAGTGCTTAATATTCGTGCTTAATATTATTGCCAGCAATAAGAACTTTGTAATACATGACAAAACCTTTGTTTTCGAAACCCCTCGAGTAGAATCTTGCGCACAATTTAGCGTCATTAAGAATGCAACTGTGGGAGCCTTGCAAAATGGTTTGTTGAAATTTTGATGAGAATCTCGCTTGTGAAAAACTTATGGTTATCCGTGGCTTAGATTTGGGCACAGAAAATAGTTGGCCAATAGATATAGGGCTTAAACAAGTAATCGTTAGATTAGATTCCCGATATATTTTAGAGTAAATTATTTATGTTATTAAGAACCTAGACGTTTTTACTAAGAATTCAAATATCCACAATTTTAATACTAGAAATAAAAACAAAATCGCTATTAGAAAGATCCGCGTTCGTAAAGTAGCCAAATCATTGGCCTACAAATGATTTGGCTACTTTACGTATACATTTTTATAATTAGTTACCAGATGATGCTTTAAAATATATTTTTTTCAGTTCTCAAAAAGTACTTAAAAAGTCTCTAGTGGGAAAGGCATATTTTACAGTAGAAGACTATTTAACAGACAAAAATGCATGGCCCAAAACAGAAACCAAATAATTTACTTTTATTGAAAAACTGTTCTAATACGATGGCATATCAACCGTACGGAAGTTGATATAAAAAACCATATTTTCCTTTTTTCTTTCTAATATTCTTTTATTTTTATACGTTCTGGTATGTTTTCTTGGAGAACTACGCATTAAGTTTACATATAGGTACTTAAAAACATATATAGAAGATAGGCAAAGTACAAATATGTTGAGTTTGTTACGGCTTTTTTCTCAACAGTGTTCTCCTCTTGGGAAATGCCGTAGAGTCAGACTTGTAAAAGTGCCCTTGCGGCCTACTTACATAATAAAGGTAATTTTTTCATTACATTAGATTACCTTAGATATTTATTTGCAAAAATAAGTATGTACATCAGTGTCATTATATTTTATGTGACCATATGTAGCTTATTCTGCTGTTTAAACGATTAAACACCCCTGGTAGCGATTTTTTGAGCAATGTCTTAGAACGCTCTCGATTAAGTCACCTTTCGGACACAAGGTAAGCTTGATAAGGCTTGTGTTATGAATATAAGACGGCGATATATTTCATGGATAAATTTGCATATATAGGTACATAGAAAACATCCAAGACTCAGGAACAAATATTTATGCTCATCACACAAATATTTGCCCTTATTACCGAGATTTGAACCCTGGACCTTACGCTTTTGCTTAGCCTCGCAGGCAACGTTACTCCCGCTGAGCTTAACCGGACGTCATAAAATAAACCTTAATACTCTAAGCCCAGAAATCGGGTCACACATGGTTGATTCACCGTGTTAGGGTTTAAGTTGATTTTAGGATTTCATATCAAAAAGGTAAAAAAGAAACTTTATGCCACTCCGTCTGACTGGTATGTCATAGCGCTATATCTCAGAAACTACTTATGCTATTCATTTGAAATTTAGTCTACCTAAAAACATTGCTAACTCAAGTGTATTGAAAATGAAAAAATCTCAAAATTCAAAGCCTACCTGCTAGGACAAGTAGGGCATTATGTAACGGCTATATTTTTGATTATTTTTTTAAATATTTTTTGGTGTTACGATCCTTAGATCGTATTATGAAGGAAGATGTAGAAAAATTATATATTTTATTATAAATAAGTAAAGTAAGCTCTACGGAGGCCTTTAATAGAAAAAATATCCTTTTTTTGTTTTGTTTGTATGCGTGAAGCTGGGCATCTATAGAAGGTTATAGGATACTTTTTACCTGACTACGCTGAAACACAAAAGATAGTGATGACTTCTTTCTTCTCACGATGGTGCCCGCCTTCTAGAGCAGAATAATGCGTAACTACCAATGACTTAAGGCTCTAATTCAAGATATTGTTATACAAATGAACGCAACTGCGAATTAACATTTGGACCATCATTAAGGCCAAATTACCCAACATACAAAAGAGCAGTAATGTGTTTGACCGCGTCTCTAAAAGCTGACCTTTAGTACGGATGTGTTATTCTATTATGTTATTATAATGTGAGTTTTGTTAATTTAATAGCCGTGAGAATTCAATTGGTGTCAAAAACATAGGTAATTCTAAATACATCATAAAAGCGGTATGTCTGTGATATGATATATGTATGTTGCTATTGTTGCTAAAATCAATATTATTTGTTCATATAACATTGACTAGAAAAATTTAAAAAAAACAGAAAATTCTAACTCCTTCGGCGATAGATCATGAGACTCTCAAAACATAACAATAATTTCTCACAACATGTTTTTTTTTTATTTTATCTCTAACCGAATTTAAACATTACTAGCTGAAGCCCGCGACTTCGTCCACGTAAGGAAGCATTTTTTAGTCTACTATTAGGGATTAACTTCGTTCGCGGAGGAGAAAAAGTCATCATCCCTCTTTTGGTCAGCGTAGTCGGGTAAAAATAGTCCTATCTGTGGATACCCAGGTACTCGTGTATCAAAAATAGTTGAAATCCGTTTACCCGATTAGGCGTGATGAAGCCACAACGACACATACAAACATACAAAAAATCCAGTCAGGTGAAAATGTAATCAATAAATTACCCGACCTTGTACAAAAAAAAATCTATTTTTTGTACACGGTCGGGTAATTTATGGTTGACTACGCTAAAGACAAAAAGGGAGTTATGATTTTTTCTCCTCCGCTGACGAGTTGCGGGGCACCTTCTAGGTTTTTTATTAGGAAAGAGGTGAAAAAGTCATAACCCCTTTTTTTCTAGCGAAGTCGGGTAAAAGTAGCCTATAACTATCTAGAGATACCTAGTTACCCTTGTATCAAAAATAGTTAAAGCAGTTTAGCCGATTTGGCGTGATCAAGCCACAACGAAACATACAATACATACTAAACTCCAAATACTCAGTTTCTATCATATTGTTGAAAATATCTTTAGTGTATTTAATTTATACAACGTTATACTAGCATAGATTTACTTATTACAAAGGACTTATTTCTAGACACTATTTCCATGTTTTATGTCCGTTTTCTAGAGAGCACAATATTAAAAACAATAAAAGAAACTTTCCCCCTCAATCCCCCCTTTTATCAGTGAATGATATTTGCGTTTCGAACATCGATTATTCGATAGGAAGAAAAAGTTAGAAATGAGGATATGACGGTCGCACGCGAGCACTTGGCTATTTGTCTAGAAATGTATGCTATTAACACTGCTGCAATCTTCAAAATTAATCCGTCTATTGGACTGTAACATTAGTAATTTATTGATATTTTAAGTTAGGGATTACTATTATGTCAGGGATTAGTCATACGAAGTTACCTTTCCGGCATTTTTGTTATGGTATACGGGTATGCGACCCCGCGCGGCTCCCCGAGCTGCTACTGGCTCATACATAGTCTTCCGGGACAGTAGTATCCTTTAACCCTTTCTCATGTCTTAATTCGTACAATTCCTTTCTTTACCCTGTTATTCTTCCTCCTATTCCGCCAATCCAAGATATGCCGTGCCGATGGATGCCTGGCTAGAAGAGAGTCTAGTCGTTTAGCGTGCCGAATTTCCCTGGGACTGGTGACCCCAGAATAAGGCTAAACCCTTACCTGGTATGCGGGGCTCTGCTGGGTTCGAATATTTTATCCCTAGCAGCTTGTGGGAACGCAATTAGTTTCAATAATTTCAAAAACCATAATGGCGGCGATGTGGTTCGGTTGCGGCTATGGGAAACCGCTTTGCGATATGATAAAATAGATGAAGTATGTCAGATGATGGATGCGAGAAGTAGAGAGATTAATAAATGTTGATGAAGCGGCATTTGTTGCCAGGACCGTAGCAAGTGGAAGGAGGTAGTCTCTGCCTACCCCGTAATGGGAAATAGGCGTGATTTTATGTATGTATGTATGTTTAAGTCAGTAAACCAACATAAATATTACGGGACAATTTTTATTATTAATTATTAAGAAAAGAAAATAATATAAAATATTGTGTCTACTCGTGTACTTATTTATAATCTGTGAATTGGAACTCCGCAAATCATACTACAAAGGCATACTTTTTAAATTGAAGCATCACTTTGTATACATATATACTCTATGGTTTATAGCGTGTATTTTTGATACAGCCTAAAACTTTACAAGTTCTTGGTATAGGCCCTAATGAATATCAAGTGTACACATACATTCCCTATATTAATTCCCTATATTAAGCTCGAAGGTAGTGAAAGTACTACGGCTTACTGTTGAGTTTGTATATCGATGCAAGATTTATATTGGCAGCTTAGATTTATATATCTTTATTAAGATAGGTGTCAAATGTAGAACTTTACATTGAATCCTCATCATGTCGTTTTTTGTGTTGTTGTGAATAATATATTTAATAAATGTGATTAACATAAAGTCTCTTCTATATATTAACATGGTAGCAGATCGTTGAGTGTGGAAAACAACTAAGTGGATTTAATTGTTAAAATAAATAACATCGTTATACCAATTTTTGACGGAACAGATTATTCAAATTGGAAAATCCTTTTAATGAAATTTCTGCAATTTAAAAACTGTAAGGATGTCGCTATACCTTTGAATATGGATAGTGAGGATGCGGTATCATGGAATGAGATGGATATCCAAGCACAAACTATATATACAGCGCTATTACGAATCAGCAGCTAGAATATATCAGCGACTTAGACTCGACATACAAAATAATTTCGAAATTTGACGAAATGTATTTAAAACAATCCACAGCGTTACAAATCGTGTGTAGAAGCAATTTAGAAAATATTAAGCTAGCAAAATTTTCAGAAGTCAACCTATTTTTTGATGAATTCGAACGATGTGTCAACGATTTAAAAAAGGCAGGCGCCATGATGACTCAGTGAAAAATTAAATTACATGCTAAAGGCATTACCAGGAGATTATAGTTATATTGGCGACTTAATATACGTATTACCGGAAAAAGAAAGGACAGTCGAATACTTGAAAAGCAAAATTCGTATGTAAAATATAGTTAAAAAGGAGGAAAATATACCGGATAAATCAAACTCATTTAAGGTCTTTAGTGGCCGTGGACGTGGCCGCTACAATTTTGGAGAAATTAGAGGCAGAGGAAATTATAGTTATAGGAATAATAGTGATGATTAGGGAAGAAACAGTTTTCACACATCAATTGTAATTAATTCGACGATAACAAGAGAAGACGATGTAAAGCTGGGACAGATAAATTGGTTGCTCGACAGTGGATGTACAGACCACATAATTAATACTGATGAATATTTTGACAAATTCGTAACATTAAAGGAACCAATAAAAGTTAAAGTGGGAGACGGAAGAATACTAAAAGCAACTAAGGTTGGAACTATTACAACTTACTTCCCAGTTTATGCAAATAAAAACAAAGTAGAAATAAATAATGTATTATATGTAAAGGAAATGAAAGCAAACCTATTGAGTTACTCGAAGATTACGGATAATCATACAATAATTTCGAAAGGATATTTAACGAAAATCTACAACTTTAACAATGAATTGATAGCAATTGCCAAAAAGGATGAAAAACTTTATAAGATAACGAGCCTTGTTTCAAACGGAATTTATGCAAATGCACTAAATAGTAAAATGACAAATAAAGAAAAACTTCACAGAATATTTCGACGTGTCAACTTTAATTATCTTGATTTTATGTGAAAAAAACAACTATTAGAAGGAATGCCTGAAGAATTAGAAGAAGACTACATGAAATGTGCTATATGTATCGAAAACAAGATGCACAACTTACCATTTGACAAAAACAGAACGAAAGCGGAAAATATACTGGAAATTGTTCACACTGATATCAATGGGCCGCACAGAACAACAGGACACGCAGGAGAAAAATATTTTCTAACATTTATAGATGATTATAGCAAGTTAGCGAGAGTTTATTGTATCCAGTCTAAGGAACAAGTTTATGAATGCTTCGAAGAATATGTAAATGAATTACAAAATATTACAGGCAAAACAATAAAAGTATTAACATGTGATAATGGAAAGGAATATATAAATCATCGTATCTTCAGGTTTGCAAGACAAAAAGGCATAATGATAAAACCATGCCCAGCATACGTACATGAATTAAATGGCATAGCTGAAAGATACAACAGATCGATAATGGATATGGCACGATGCCTTTTAGCAGAAGCAAAAGTTGATAGACGTTTTTGGCCAGAAGCTGTAAAAACTGCTGCTTTTTTAAAAAAAAACGAATATTAACGAATACACCAGAGAGAAAGACACCTTATGAATTGTTCTTTCAAAAGAAGCCATCAGCTAAATATTTGAGAATGTATGGAAGTAAAGTTTATAATATTTTCTTCTGTTTCCGCTATTATTACTCATTGAAATAAAACAATTTAACGGATTATATCGCGTATATTATCTCATTTTAGTTCCCGACGTTTCGGAAGCTTTCCAGCTTTCCATGGTCACGGGAGGACTGAGAAAAGATGTATTTTCCTCTGTCAAAGTTACAATTTGTGCAAACTACCCATTTTTTGAAAAAACACAAATAAAGAATGATGAATGGCAAATCTCACCACCATCCCTGTCAACTTGCTACAGTGGGTAAATCTTTGTTTCAGAGAGCCAGGGGTATCTGCGACAATCAACATCTGACTGCTGAGTTACAGAATGTCAAACGTGCGCTTCGAGCCAATGAGCTCCAGATACCACGTTCCAAGCAGAGTCCCAGTATGAAAAAACCAACAGTCGAGCGTAAACCTGCCGTATTACCATATGTGAAAGGGGTCACAGACAAGATCGGAAACATCTTGAAGCGTGCTTCTATAAAAACATATTTCAAGCCGTTGAAGAAGGTGTCTCAATACCTTAGACCCGTGAAGAGTAGCACCCCTTTGCAGAGTGCAGGCATTTATAAGCTGGACTGCGAGTGTGGTCTTTCATGCATTGGTCAAACGAAACGCAGTGTATCAACCCGGGTGAAGGAGCACATAGCAGATGTCAAGCACCGTCGGTGTAATAGGTCTGCAGTCTGTGAACATGTCATTGACAAACCAAACCACTCAATTAAGTTTGATAAACCTTCTATCCTTGCCAAAGAAAAAAGATATTTTCCCAGGATGCTACGCGAGGCTATTGAGATTAAAAAGCATCCTAATTTCAATAGAGAAGATGGATTGTCACTACCACCAGCTTGGGATCCTGTAATACATCTCATCAAGGAACAAGCGAGACACAGGACTGCAAAACCTTAATTTCCGAACGGTGTAAAATATCTTATCTGTTTAAAAGTAGTTTAATAGTCTCTGTTTTTTAAATATTATAATTAGTAATGAGGTAGCCTGGGAGTTTTTCTTTGCAGCGTTTCTTTTCTCCTCAGTACGCCTCATTTGTGAAATGCTGCTTGGTAAATTATTAGAATACAATAATTAAGCCCTTCTGGCACATGTGTAACTGTCTTTACAGCTTAGGCCCATCTGGCATGTATGTACACCTTTATTTGTGTTTTTTCAAAAAATGGGTAGTTTGCACAAATTGTAACTTTGACAGAGGAAAATACATCTTTTCTCAGTCCTCCCGTGACCATGGAAAGCTGGAAAGCTTCCGAAACGTCGGGAACTAAAATGAGATAATATACGCGATATAATCCGTTAAATTGTTTTATTTCAATAAGTAAAGTTTATGTTAGAGTACCTGAAGTAAAAAGAAGTTCAAAGTGGGATAGAAAGGCGAAATGGGCATCTTATTAGGATATACAGATGTCGGATACAGAGTACTCATCGATAATAGAATAATTGTAGCAAGACATGTTGATATAATTGAAAAGGATATTAAGCTTATAGCATTAGAAAATGATAATGAGGAAACTATAACTGATGAAGACAAGTGGCAAGATAGTATGAAATTGATTCGGAAGTACAACAGGATAATGAGATTATACCTGAAAGTAATGATGATGAAGGTACAATAAATGAAGGAAGGAGAAACTCCAAGAGACAGAACAAAGCACCAGTTCGATTTGATGAAGAATTTAGCTACTACTGTATAAGTGTTAATTACTGTGATGCCATGATTCCAGATACATTTCAGGAGGCGACTGAGCAATGGAAAGAGGCAATGGACCGAGAGATGAAAAGTCTGGTGAAGAATCATACTTGGACACTAGTGAGTGCTCCACAGGATAAAAAGGTACTAGATGTTAAATGGGGGTACAAGAAGAAATCTGCTGAACTTTATAAAGCCAGGTTAGTGGTTAGAGGTTTTCTACAAACAGACAACGTTGATGACACGTATTCACCGATAGCTAGTATGCAAACTTTAAAACTACTTCTTTCATATTGTTGTCAATTCAAATTAGATATACATCAAATGGATGTGGAAACAGCCTTTTTAAACGGCAAAGTGTTCTCAGAAGTGTATGTCAAACAGCCTCTTGGTTATGAAGACAGTACTGATAAAGTGTATAAATTATATAAATATTTATATGGTTTAAAAGAAAGCCCGTGTGCTTGATACGAATGCTTTAATGTTTTTGTAATGACTATTGGTTTTAGAGGAAGCAAATACGACTACTGTCTGTATGTTAAAAACGATAAAAATAATCCAATTTATATACTGGTTTACGTCGATGACCTACTGATTGCTTGCAAAGATGATCAAAAAGTTGCTTCAATTAAAAGAAAATTAGGTAATCATTTTAAAATGAAGGACATGGGGAAAGTTAAAAACTATATCGGGATTGATGTTGAATATGATTATGCAAAAGCAAATACTTTAACTTTAAGGAAAAGTATATTGATTCATTAGCCAAAAAATATAAAATTGAAAACTCAATACTTTTTAAAACACCGATGGAAATTAATGTGAAACTCGAGAAAAGTAAAATTAATGAAGATGTTAAATACAGAAATCTTTTAGGAGCATTGTTGTACTTAAGTTCTGGTACTCGACCAGACATAGCTTATTGCGTCAATTATTTAAGTAGGTTTCAAAATTATTACAACGAAACTCACTTTAAATATGCGTTACACGTTTTGAAATATTTATACTTGACAAAGAATCTTAAGCTCACATATCAACAGAATTTAGAAGCAAACGTGATGGACTGTTATGTTGATGCCGATTGGGCTGGAGATATTGTAGATAGAAAGTCTACAACTGGTTTTATTATTAGATTATTCGGCAATGTTATACATTGGAAGTCAAAGAAACAGAGCAGTGTAACAAAATCTTCTACATTTGCCGAATACGTAGCATTGTCAGATGCAGTAACTGAAGTATGTTTATTGCGTAGTGTACTTAATGATGTTTTTATAACGTTTGATGATTCTATAAATATTTATGAAGATAATTCAGGAGCTGTTGCTATCGCTAAGTATGGTAATTTCACGAAAAACTCGAAACATACCGAAGTACATTATCACTACGTTCACGAGAATATTAAGAATGGATTCATAGATATCATGAAAGTTAATTCTGAGGATAATGTTGCAGACATTCTGACAAAATCCTTAGGAACCATAAAGTTATTCAAGTTCAGACAAATGTTGAATATATTATTGTAAACATTGGATATGACCGAGCTTTCAAAATGTACTTTAGTTAATTAATACACCTGTCTTATGCAATATAAATCTTAGGAGGCGTGTTGAGTTTGTATATCGATGGAAGATTTATATTGGCAGCTTAGATTTATATATCTTTATTAAGATAGGTGTCAAATGTAGAACATTACATTGAATCCTCATCATGTCATGTTTTGTGTTGTTGTGAATAATATATTTAATAAATGGGATTAAGATAAAGTCTCGTATATATATTAATACTTACGTTTACAAAAATCTACTACTGGACAGACTCATTTGTCGTACTCAGCTGGATTCATACATCTCCACAGAATCTAAAGACCTTTGTGTCAAATCGTGTTGCAGAAATCCAAGATTTAACAGCGATTGGTTCTTGGAGGCATGTACCGAGAGTCTTAAACCCGGCCGATTTACCGTCAAGAGGTTTAAATCCCCATCAAGTACAGGATGCCAGTTTATGGTGGCATGGGCCTTCCTTTTTAGGGAACTATATATTTTTTGCTGCTCGCAAAAAAAAATCAAAAATTAACACTAAATTAACAATTTCTTTCAACAAAGGTTTATAGCACTCAAATCTACGTCTGATAACAGTTTGTGGCTATATTAACAATACACGCTGCATATTATATGTCATAGAACAATAATAATCTATTATACAACTCTGCGCGGAACTAAGATGACTTTAAAAAAAACGCTGTATTTTTGCATTTTTAGGGTTTCGTAGCCACAATAGCAAAAACGGAACCCTTATAGTGTCGTCATGTACATTTTACTCAAAAACTACATGATGTATATTGATGAAATTTGGAGTGTAGGTGTCTCTTATAAGCCGCTACTTAGTTTGAGAGCTAAATAAAAAATAAAAAAAATCTATGGGGGGCACTCCATGAAACTGAAACTGAAAACAAAAATCATTAAATATAAGTTTGTGTCACGAATTTCAACAGATCTTTAAAGACACCATGATGTTTATAAAAAATAATTATATAATGAATATTTTCGGAAATAATCGCATTTATTATGCCCCCCAATTTTCTAAACCGTAAGTAAAAAAAAATGTAAAATATTACCAAGATAAAACCTAATAAATACTGTCAACCTGATCTGACCTGATCCACACCGATTCATGTCACCCGTCCAAGATGGAGGCCAATAATCATTTCGTCTTTTTTGCAAAGTAAAAAGATTCACTTCATTACTTTACCATGTAGCGAACTGACAGACTGACAGATCGCATAAAAACAGCAAAAGAATCAGCAGCAACTTCATAAGAATTAAAATAATCAATGCTTTGTTAAAAACAATAAAAATTATACTGAAATACTTGAATTAAACGTAGCGTGAAATCTGTTAATGTTTTTGCAAACACCAACAGACTTTTTACATTTGTTTTTATTCGTTACGTCCGATTATGCATTTTTATAATTAATACCATTTGAAAAAGTATTTCGTAATTTTAAACTTTATTTAGCGTGCTAACTAGATGTCGAATGCGCATTTTCGTGATTTGCATCGATGAAAAAAATGGTAAACAGAAGATAAACGCGGTATTATTCCTGTATTGACATTTGCTAAGTTTCATTAGTGAAATATCTTCGAGACGGCGATTTAGCAGGCATGCAGTATGAAACTTATATTTAGAGCATTCACACGTTGAGTTATGCTGAATTTTACAATAGAAATTGACAAATAAAACACATAGTAGAGTATCGATAAGGGTATATGTGGTTTAAACAGTACATTATTGCAGAGGCTGGGAAAATAGGGACTGCCAGCCAAGTAGGGATACGAAGCTGGCAATCCATTTACAAGCCGAGGTATACAGTGTTTTTCTCAAACATGCAGTTAAATAAATATTAATAAAACCAACAACAAAATCTATGAAAATTCTAATGAAAACGTAATATTTAATATACATATAGGTATTCGTTATTTCAAGGGACGGGGCCGCGGCGCGACGGCGCATAGCGAATTGAAAAGGAAGGTCGTCGCTTTGCAGGCGTAGGCCTTTAATTTTGTAGGCAATATCATTATGCATCTCTCGTCGTGCCGCACCCGAAATGTGATTTCATTGCATGTTTGAGAAAAAGTCAGTCGTCATTATTATGAAATCCAGTTGCTTTCGCGGGATTATGATTACAAGAGAAAACTTAACTTGGCGATCTACGAGCTTCTTAAACTTTTCACTGTCGTGACTGTTAGCGACCCCACTGGCAGGGCCGACCAGTCCTTAGTTTTCTGTTTATTTAAACTTTATTGCCCAAAATAAAAGTAAGTACAAATGGCGGTTTTATTGCCAAATGGCATTCTCTAGCAGTGAAACAGGCAGCGAAATAGAGATGCATGAAAATGGTGCAAGTGCCTATTCTTCCCTATGTCCTATTTTTTCTCTATCTCCCCTACGCCCCAAGCCGGTTCAACCCGCCTCTGCCATTCTTGCCTTTTTCGTACTGCGTCCCACCCCAACTGTAGTGGCCGCGGATGGCATTTGTGAATCCGATTACGGATAAGGGAGCCTAGGTAAATCCAGTTCAAAGTCAGTATTTACAAAAAAATAAAAATGTTTTATTTTGATACATTATACATAGGAATGACGGTAAGAAAACCATGGCTAATATTAGCTTCAGCGTAGTAAGGTAAAAAGTAGAGGCTTGTGTCCTAAAAAAATATAATTAGCCCGTCAGTTTGACTATCTGAAAATATTGGACACGTATTTTTTCTTTTGTCATTAAACAAAAAATGATGAAGATATAGCTCGTTAAATTTCCCCGTGATGTCACGCCGTGACAGCATTTTTCGCACGGCGTGACGTCAAGCGCTCCCGCTCCCAAACTTTGATGCGCTGTCTATCTTTGTCTCTTTTTGTTTGATTAACAAAAGAAAAATTATGTGTCCAATATTTTTTGATAAACTAAATGACGGACTTATTAGAATAATACTTTTTTTATCCAAAAAACTACGCTATTCTATATCTACTATTATAAAGTTGTAAAATAAAATGTCTGTATCATTGAAGATATTTTCACTGTTTTGTATAAAGAAAAATAAGAGAAATATCATCCTTTGAAGAAAACACACTTCAAAAACAGTAACAAAAGAAAATCATGCACTTAATAAATACTACCTATTTTATACTTCATTAATTACCTATCACCATATCCCCTTAAACTTTAGATTGCCGTTACTTAATCTCATAGACACACTTCACAAACAAAAAAGAAAATAATGATTTTTTTTTATTACCTCGATATATCGATACTATCCCGTTGTAAATAATATCTAAATGCGAGAGCGCGTATGTTTTGCGAACGAACCGATTTGTAAAAAATATTTACTTATTAAACTCATAAACGTATAAAGGCTAGATATAAAAGTTCAGCAGAGACCTGCTACTTCAAAGACACAAACAAAATAAATTATGCTATTTTTTAATTAATTATATCTATAAGTAATTAATTAATAATCATAAGGATAACGTCCTATAACTATTTATTATACGTTACTTTAATTTCTTTGTTTTATTGTTTTTATGTAAAATAAAGTGTTTACAATACAATACAATACAATATTATACCTAAATGAGGTAACGCGTGTGTTCAGCGAACGAACTGGTTTTTTTATAGGTATTATTTCACTTTCTTCAATTAATTATATCCTTTAATAGTTAATTAATAATCACAAGGATAACGTCCTTTTACTAGTACATACCTAAAAGCATGACCACGTATGTTCAGCGAACGAATTGTTTATTTTTAAAACGTAGATATTATTTCACTTTTATAAATTAATTATATCCTTTAATAATTAATTAATAATCATAAGGATAGCGTCCTATAACTAGTACATACCTAAATGCGTGAGTGAGTCTGTTCAGCGAACGAACTGTTTTTTTTTAATATTTAGATATTATTTCACTTTTATAAATTAATTATAGCCTTTAATAATTAATTAATAATCATAAGGATCACGTCCTATAACTAGTACATACCTCAAAGCGTGACCACGTATGTTCAGCGAACGAACCAACCACGTATGTTTATTATGAGTACTTAGATATTATTTCACTTTTTTTAATTACTTATATCCTTGAATAATTAATTAATAATTAAAAGGATAGCGTCCTATAACTAGTACATACCTAAATGCGTGAGCGCGTGTATTCTGCAAACGAACTGATTTGAACTGAGCCCGCTACGCACGCGGTTTTCGCTTTTATAGCGACGAGGGTTTAGTATGGATATGACACTCATTTTATTATTTTTACATATTTTATAAAACAAAAATAAATTAAATAAGAATTACTGAATGTATTATGAACTAAATAGTAAATAAATTATTATATGAACTAGAATAAAAAAAAAACCTAAACTACTATTTCTAAAAATCTGGCCTGAAATCGGGAGATCGGAATCGGACAAAGTGCCCATGAATCAGGCAGACGCATGTAAAAAAATAGGTAAACCAAACGGATTTAATGTATGAAGAGTTTCTCTACCAATCAACGAAAGGGAGAAATCTGAGAATTTGCTAAAATGGGAGCAGTAGGAGTAAATAACTGGTACATCTAGAAACAATTCAATATAATCCTTTTTATTACACACCAAAATAAAATCTTGTCAAGGCACTGGTTCAAGTCCAGTATCGTCGAAAAAAAAATCATTTGTTTCTGATCTTTGTTTATAATAATAACGCTAGTAGAGTGATCCACTAATAAATTGCAAATATTGTGATTATTATCATGATATTTGTGAAACAAAAAAGTACTTAAATTATAGTCATAACCCTCCTTTTGCTTCAGTGTAGTTGGGTACAAAGAATCTCAAAACCATCCGTGGATGCCCAGCTACCCGTGTATTAAAATTTAAGCGTGCTGATGGCAGAAGGACATACATACACAATACAATATACAAAAAACTCCAATAAAAATCGTTTTTTTATTCAAAGAACTTCAAATAGCCCTTTTCACGTATATTTTTTAAATATCTTCAATATTCAGACATTTCGTTTTCTTTTACTTCGTCAGCGAAAGAGAAAAAAAATTGTTTTCTTAAGAGCGTTTATACCTGCTTAACTGGCAACGTCGCATATTTTTTCATTTTGCTTCATTATTTTGTGGTACTTGAATGAAACTTAAAGGTATGTTCAATTCATATCCTACATCTTTAGGATTCATGTTGCGTTTAATTCACCTATCACCCGCTTTTGACTTTATTTCATTACAAAACAAGATATAGACATGAATTCATTTTTGAGCCTTAGTTGTGGGAGTTAACATGAAATTTTGAACTGTGCCAGCTTAACTACTGTAAACGTAATGAATGTATGGAAAACATGTTCAAGTTACATTCATATTTCTTAAAATAATCAAGAAAAACCAAAAAATATGCGACGTTGCCAGTTAAGCGGGTATAAACCCTCTTGCCTTGTCGGATAAAAAGTATTCAACACCATGTGTAAGTGGGCGATCAGCTTCCCGTGTACCAAAAACTGTTGAAATCTGTTTAGTCGTTCTGGCGTGATGGATCCACAACGATACATACAAACATACAAAAATCCAAAAAAAAAATTGTTCAATACATACAGTGGCCTCCAAATAGTGCGAAACAATCATTCTTTTGAAAATATTTTCTATGTATAGACATTCCATTTTTACAACTTTATAATAGTATAGATAACAGAAGATTATCCACACTATTCTTGCACTCTTCCCACGCAAGCGGTCACCCAGACTATGGAATTGCCACTTTTTACCCGCTTATTAAAGCCCGATCCGTGCACCGACAGACAGACAAATAGACGTTGTTATTAGATGTTGGTTAACATTGAGCAATATTAAGGAAACAGATCGATTTTCGGTGAAAAAAGTGTGAGAAAATTTGCATTTGCTTGGGAAATATTTTGCAGTTGTTCCAACCGATACTTAGCTTAGTGGTAGCGCAACTGACGACAAAGCTAGTCTCAGGTTTTTAATCCCGGCATGGCCAACTATTTGTCTTGATGGCAGGGCCGGATTCAGGGTTCTGGTGGCCCTGGGCAACGAATATGTGGAGGCCCCCAGTAATTTTCCAAATACAGTAATTATGTTTTTTTAGAAATTTTATTTGTAGGGGTCCCTCGCTTGTGGAGGCCCAGGGCTCGTGCCCCTTTGCCATTCCCTAAATACGGCCCTGGTTGATGAGCACAGATATTTGTTTTTAGGCCTTAAATATTTGAAAAACGATGACAGTCCATTTTTAACCACAGACGAAGAAATGGGTGATGTAAATTTTATGAGTACGTGTACGTGCATCTGTGTATCTGCCTGTCTGCACTGCAGCATTACCGGTTTAGCTTAGCGGGAGTGATGCTGCCTGCGAAGCTGACGGTCCTGAGTTCAAATTCTGGTAAGGGCAAATATTTGTGTGATGAGCATAAATATTTCTTCCTTAGTCTTGGATGTTTTCTGTATACATAAGTAAATAAATATATCTATAAAATATATAGTCACCTAGTACTCACAATACAAGCCTTATAGAGCTTTTCATAGGACTAGATCGATTTGTGGAAAATGATCCCTTAATATGACCCCCCTAATACCCCATTATCTATTCGTGAGTTCCTGTAATTGGCTCTATACTTCTAATCAAGTTTCTATGTGTACTGTGTTGGCTTTTGGTTCTCCTACAATAAATAAACAAATAGATATTTATTTACAAAGTTAGAAATGTTTAATTTTAGGGTGACTCAGTCTAGAGGTCTTAGTTATTGTTAAAAAAAATCGATTAGGGCGGTGAAAAATCTTTTTTTTCTAGTATTTGACCTTTTTCTGTCTTTCTGTCCTTTCAACGGCTAATCTTTATGTACAGTCAGCGTCAAATAGTCTGTAGCATCCAAAGTGCCAAAAATACCGCAACACATCTTTTTCGGGTTCCTTAGCCAAAATGGCAAAAACCGAAACCTTATAGATTCGTCATGTCTGCGTCTGTCTGTCTGTCGTCAACTATAAGATGTACATTGATGAAATATGGAGCATAGGTGTCGTGTGTAAACCGCTACTTGGTTTAATAGTTAAATAATATATACATATATATCTAGGGGGGAACAATTGAAAAAAAAATCAGCAAATATCAATGTGTGGCAGTTTTTTCTAAAAATAGTTTGAGGTTTCTAGAAAAAGAAATGTTTTCGTGAATATTTTCCGAAATATCCGCTCCGAAAGTAGCAAAAATTGTGTCGTCCCCCCCCCCCCCCCCTCTATTCCCTAAACGGTATGTTAAAAAAAAAATGAAAAAATTACAAATATCCAGACCATAAAGAGGGGTTATGACTTTTTCTCCTCCGCGAACGAAGTTGCGGGACATCTTCTAGTGTATTTATATAAGTATGCATACTGATGTGCAAATTGCGGAAACTTTCCATAATGCTTATCGTCAGTAAGTATGCATATCGTCGCCTGGTCGTACCCATAGTACAAGGTTTGTTTAGTTTGGGACTACATTGTACCTGATAAATATTTATTTATTTAATTGACATGTGACCACTACAATTTATTATTATGTATATACTTGAACCAGAATATTAAAAAAGCAGCAGTGACCTTTTATAACGGAAGGAAACTTTAAAATGAAAAGTTAAAAGGAAAACTGACACAGCCAATTAGGCTTTACAAGTTTATAATTAATTGTCAACCAAATCATAAATTGTACTTGGAGAAAAAAAAAAACGTACAAATTCCAATGAAAATTATTTATACAGTAACGTTGTTAGCTGTGTCAAACAGGTAATAAATATGAGTTTATGAACCATGTAAAACTATCTATAGTAATATAAAGTTAGATTAATGGATTATGAGGAACGGAGGAGCGAAATAGTGTCTTGGTTAGATGCGACAATAAATAGTACTCACATGCGCATATTTTCATGCAGTTTCTACAAAAAAAATATGCATGCAAATACAACAAACCACCATCAAACAGTATAATCCTCGACACGTATTTGGCCTCTATAAAGGTGCGTCCACACTTGTATCATTTGCTCGTATCCGATCACCGTGCCGTAGCATGACTGCGTATCACGCTCTTGGACGCTTACTGTCGGCGCGCCGATAATGCCGCACTCTTCCGATGCAAGTGTGTGATACGCGTAGCAAATGGATTTCGAGTGATCGGATCGGCGCAACGTCCAAACGCGTGATCGTGACACGCGATCATGCTACGCGACGATGATCTGATACGGGCAAATGATACAAATGTGGACGCACCTTAAGACATCATCAGGAGATGAGGAAACCCGGTGTCTACCCGAGAGCACTGTTACGCAGAAAATCAAAGGAACGTTAATATATTAATCTAATATGGAATTCCGCAAAGTAACACCTGAATCTATTAATTATCTATTCTATACTGTTATAAAGTTGTAAAAATTAAAGATATAAACATTGAAGATATTGAAATATAAAAATTTAACGGATTATATCGCGTATATTAGCTCATTTGAGTTCCCGGCGTTTCGGAAGCTTTTCAGCTTTCCATGGTCACGGGTGGTCAAATGAGATTAATATACGCGATATAATCCGTTAAATTGTTTTATTTCAATGAGTAATAATCGCGGAAACAGAAGAAAATATTATTGAAGATATTTTCAAAAAAAAAAAGTTCGTCGGACTATTTGGAGGTCAATAGAACGTTATTTTTTCATGTATGTTGGTATGTGTCGTTGCGACTTCATCACGCCAAATCGGCGTTTCAACAAAAACAAACAGATTTCAACTAGTTTTGGTACACGGGTAGCTGGGTATCCACAGATGGTTACAGGATTTTTCTTACCCAACTACGCTGACGAAAAGAGGGGAGGGGACTTCTTTCCTCTGTAAACGAACTTGCCTTTTAGTTTATTATAAAGTTTTAAAAATTAAATGTCTGTAGGTTTATTAAAGATTTTTCAAAAAAATAAATGAAACGGACTAAGTGAAGGTTCCTGTTTTGTATGTTTGTATAGTCGTACCTTCATCGCGCATTAAACGGCTAGACCTCCCATCTGCATCACTTTCTCTCGAACGATCTTTCTCAATCTGTATCTGTCTCTGGTGGTGCGGCAAAGTAGAGGGGAAAAGGCCTCGTGGACTCATTCTACGTTGGTCTGACCAGATCCACACTGCTTTTGACTCTACAGTTCACAACGCTCTCCTCACGGCCAGAGACAGAAACAGATGGAAATTGACAGTCCTTTTGTTTTAATGGTCCTAGATACCTAACAAAGAAGAAAACGAGAGGACTGTCATCTGCCATACTTTGAATCGGGCACCGATGGCAAGGAGATATTCAGGCAAAAGCTGGATGGCGCTTCAAAACTAATCATTTCTTTTTATCTTTATTTAAGGAGTTTAAAATGAAATGCAACGAAATATGATTTATTTGCAGAAAAAGGGTTAGTTACAGGTCTTAAATTATATTATTCCACCTTTTTCAGCTGTTTCTAAACAGCATGCAAATGTGTGTTAACAAAAGTTTATACAGCAAAATTAATTATGTAGGTGAAGTGAAGGGATCTATATCGGAATCCCTAACGTCTTTTGTCCTAATGTATCATTTGCCATAACGCATTTTTTTAGGAAACTGTAAACTTTTCACGATTGTTATACAAACCTAACCTAACCTAATCTATACGACGATCTTTTAAAAAATCCTGAAAAAATTACGGTTTCTGAAAAAATGCGTTATGGCAAATGATACATTAGAACAAACGATACATTAGCACAAACGACATTAGGGATTCCGAAGGAGACCCGAAGTGAAGTTAGTATTATCATGATTAAATATTGACAGTATTAATTCGATATTATACATATAAGTTCCTTATCATAATAGGCACTTAAAAGAAAAACCAGTCATACTTTTACTAACTATGGATACAATATATTGTACAATACAATAGTTGGTTATTTAATTCATGTCACAGCATCTTGCTTATAGTTTAAAAAATCCTTTATGTCATAAAAATTACGTTCAGAAAGCCACACTCTTAAAGTTCGATTGAATTGTTTGCCTTCAAGTGACTTTCTGTGGATTGGCAAGTTATTGAAAATTAGAATGCACATATTATAGGCATTTCTTTTATAAATATCTGTTCTGCAGCGTGGCTGGTATAGTTGGTATTTGTACTTCATCCTTGGGATAACTGTGTACATCTCATCATCATTTTAAAAACATTAAAATATTTTGGGAACTTCTTAACAAAAGTACAAACCTTCCAAATGTACAAACACGCTAGGAGTAGGATGTTCAGCTGTTTAAAAATTGGCCTGCAGCTGCTCCATCCATGCATTAGCTATTGCACGAGCTTTGATCAAAGGAAATGAACATGCCAACTAAACATTTAACGATGTTATAATTGTACAAAGAAACATAGTACAGTAACAATTAGTATGTAAACAGACAATAATGAATGAATAAATCGTAACATTTAAATACTGTGTCACGCTCGCGCTTGCAAAGTAGAATGTTTGTAAATAATTATGAATATACAAAGATGGCGTTGTACATATCGAGGAACGGCTTCTTGTATGGAGATTGTCAGTCCTCTCGTTTTAATAATCCTTGATACCTAATAATGTGTACGCTTCAATAACGCATTAGAGTGGCCGGCGCACGGCACCCGAATTCTACCTATAGGTCTTCGATTCCCACTTTGAAAGTTCTTTATTGAGTCGCCGAAGCCCGTTAAATATTAATATTACGATACAAACACAAAAAACCCTCTTCCTAGTCCGCATTATTATAATGAACAATTACGGAACTACATTGCGTGGAGTCCGACCCGCACTTGGCTGGATTTTACGACCTTCCCAAAGGGGAAGCATAAATCCTCTGGTGTTGCTTTGTCTATGGGCGACGGTAATCGCTTACCCATCCTGATCCATCTGCTCGTTTGCCCCCTATAACATAAAAATATTTTTTGCTGGGGCAGAAAGGTTCTCGAGTGGCGACCGTGTATAGGGCGACACAGCGTGGGAAGGCCCCCTGCAAGATGGACCTGCTGAAGATCGCAGGAAACCGTTGGGTGAGGGCGGCACGCGAGCGGCCGTTTTATGGACATACTTGGGGTCCTTTATCCAGCAGTGGACGTCGTATGGGCTAATATGATAATGATAATAAATGGTTTTTGACAACCGGTTTCGTTCAGCAAGAGTAACGTTGCCTGGTCCTGGGTTCAAACCCCGGTAAGGGCAAATATTTGTATGATGTGCAATAAATATTTGTTCCTGAGTCTTGGATAAAGCGGCCAACTTTCCGTGAAACTAATGCGGGACACTATCAAACGGAAGAGCCAAAAAAGAAAAATACATTTAATACACTTTTTGGGATGTTGAGTGCATGTTAAATTAAAGTCAAATTGTATAAGTCGGACTAATACATTCTGCGTCTGTAGACGCAACAGAACAGGCAGTCGCAAACGGTCATTTCCAATGCGGGACATGCGGGACACTTTAGGTAATTTTCAGGACATTTTTAAACAAAATTCAAATACAGGACTGAAGTATGAAAATCAAGACGGTCCCGCGAAATCCGGGACGGTTGGCCGCCTTAGTCTTCGATGTTATCTATGTATATAAGTAAATATATCTATTAGATAAATCGTTGTCTAGTACTCATAACACAAGCCTTATTGAGCTTACTATGGGACTAGTTCAATATGTGTAAAAAAAAAATCCCTATTATTTGTTTTAAACGCCATCATGTATTTACAATGCATGCATTAACATCTACATTTTAGTATGGATCGAATTACATTTAAACAAGGTGCGTATACTTATACCTTTTTAAGATTACAATTACTTATTAAGAAATACTCATCGGAATAATAACAAACTTTGACCCTCATGCGTAACATGCACTCTGCACCATCGCGTTGCAGAAATGATTACAAATTACAATGTAATCAGATGGAGACCACGTTTCTCAACATAATGTTACAACTACACAAATTCTTGTAATTCAGTAAGTTAACTTAAGATTGTAACAAAATTGGTTAATCCACCGATGTACTTAGTTTGACACGCTATACAGATTAAAGTAGGGTTGATGTCACATGTAAAAAAAGGGTCAAGTGCGAGTCTGACTCGCGCACCGAGGGTTCCGTACAAACTTTCACTTATTCCGATTTAACTGGCCGGTTGAGTAAAGTTTGCCTCTGGTATCTATGGCGTCACATACAAATGAGGGCCAACTTAACCAAACCGGATTAATCCAAAACGAATTTTTGGTAATTAAAAAAAAGTAACACAGACAGATATGGTTATAAATTCCCCTTAATATTCCAAGCAAATTATATAATTCCAGATAATTTCACATTTAAATAGTGACACCTCTAAATTTTTTTCTCAAAAAGACCATACGTTGGCCTATTAGAATCAGAATCAGATTCAGAATCAGAAAATTATATATAACTTATACTAAGAATTACATGTAGGTTCTAATGTAATAACAAAAAATACAATCACAGAATATGACACCAAAACAATAATACAAAACAATGACTATTACTCGCCTAAATATCAAAATATTCCATGTACCGTTGTTTTCCATGCGGTACTTTCTACCAAAAATCAGCATACATTGAAAAATATCTATTGAATACAGCCCTTGGTCACACATGCTGATTTTTGGTAGAAAGTACCGCATGGAAAACAACTAGGTACTTTATTGATATTATTATTTATTTTTTTACTTCTCAATATCGTCTATTGTTTGCAATAGGGGCTGGGGGCTCTTTTTATCCATGGGGCCCTGAGCTGCAGCCCAAATAGTCCATAAGTAGTCTCTCCTGGGGATTCCTCGGTCCAAATCGCACTTGTCTAGTTTTTAGGGTTCCGTACCCAAAGGGGTTAGGGACCCTATTAATAAGACTCCGCTGTCCGACTGTCTGTCTGACTGTCTGTCACCAGGCTGTATCTCATGAACCGTGATAGCTAGACAGTTGAAATTTTCACAGATGATCTATTTCTGTTGCCGCTATAACAACAAATGCTAAAAAATATTATATTTCCCTTCAATTTTCTCAGTTTAGCCCTGCACTCATATAACTGTTTCTGTTTAACCCAATGGTTGAATGGTAGAGAATGCCTTTTGGCATTAAGTCTGCCATTTGTACATTTTTCATGGGCAATAAAGTTTATATAAATAAATAAAAACAGTGTAATTTTATGTATGTCTGCTATGTCAGTAACCAATATCAAATGAACACCGCGTACATTTTGCTTAGGAGTAGGGCTCTGCTAAGCTAACACTGGATTTTCGTAGATACGGCCGTTTGTAGCGTATATTTTGTACGGAACCTTCGGTGCGCGATTCCGACTCACACTTGATGAATGTTAAAGACATCTTAAACATATTCGCGTTACCCAATTGAATAGGCCTAATTTTCTATCCAAGAACTTTATTGACTAGTTGACCTTAAGTTAAAATCGCCGTTTCGGAGATACAGGCTAACATACACGTAATTACAATTACCGAATAGTAACAAGGTTACGTTTTATTTTAATATTGTTAACAGTGTGAAAATTGTTCGCACTTTGTTGCGACATAATGATTGTTAGTTTGTCTTAAATTGGACATTTTATACTATAAACATTCCTAATACGGCTACCACAACTCGAACTAGCGACCCGGTGAGAGAATTTCCTCTTCATTGCGCGGTAGACACGCTCACCGCACAGTTGTTAGTTGGCACAACACGCAATGTGTTAGGAATTCACTTGCAGCGCCGCCGGTCGCTCGTTGTCATGGCCGGGCCCTTACACCGTGCCTAAATACGATGTAATCTTTGTAATTTCGTCAGAATATATTTTTTAGTAGAAAACCCGCAAGTTCATTCAAGTGTCATTACTGAACAAATGAGAGAATGAGAGTTTTCTTGAATGGAAAATATCACTAGGTGGCGCCACCGTGAAATGAGGTCTAATTAACAAGAAGTGTCAGCAAAGCATCCTGTGCTTTGATTGGTGGATTTTGACACTAATACTCATACACATTTATTTCATGTTAAAATAACAGTATAATTTGCCTTAGTCAAAATGATAAGTATTTGGAACATGATCGTCAACTAAAACAATAAAATTAAAATAACCGGTACAATGTCAAACGCAAAAGAAATAAATTAATAAAACGATTAAAAATAATATCAACATTATAAATTGTAAATATTAAAAACAGTCAAAGATATCATCTATCACCCGAAAGGATCGTCATTTACTTATTAATAAACAAAATAATTAAAATTACACTTCTTGTCAATTAGACCTTACGTCACGGTGGCGCCGACTGGTGATATTTCCGTTTTAGAAAATCCTCATTCATGCATATTTAGCGCAGGCGAGATAAACAAATATTCATAAGAGGGAACTGCGCAAATGTCACGTCGGGTGTTTAAAAAAATGATATAAAAAAAAATTCGATATAATAATAAAACATCTGTAGATTCACATAACGTAGGTATACTATCGGGATAAAATACATAGAGGTGCGTCCACACTTGTATCATTTGCTCGTATCCGATCACCTTGCCGTGACATGACTGCGTATCGCGCTGCTTGGACGCTAACTGTCGGCGCGCCCATCATGCCGCACTCTTCCGATATAAGTGTGTGATACGCGTAGCAAATGGATTTCGAGCGATCGGATCGGCGCAACGTCGAAACGCGTGATCGTGACACGCGATCATGTCACGCGACGATGATCTGATACGGGCAAATTATACATATGTGAACGCACCTTAATGCACGCGTCTGAGAAACTATAAGTTCCCAATTAGCTCACAAGTTCCCCACCCAGAAGACTTCCCAAGTAGCACACAAGCTGTATAAGTGCTTATATGACCATTATACTGACAGTTTGAGCGTTATAAGGGCTTTATAAGCTCTAATACGACTTGTGTGCTACTCGGGTTAGGACGTAAAGTCCATATCAAAAGAAATGCGACACGAATCACACAAATATTTGGACCAATGTACCAATTGCCTGAGGTCAGTTGTGCAACGTCGCGGGAACGCATCGGATCTTCGACGGTAATCGCATGTAATCCGCTGTGACGTCATAATTATAACAGATCGAGAGAAAGATGACCGCGTGAGACCTCTTGATACTTTACTATTTTTTCTACGTTGCTTGACATTTGATATAATATTTTTTGATGCAATTATGCAATGCGGTTGTGTTCAGTCACGCGTGCCCTGGAAGACCCTCTAATACATATAATAACGATGACCTCCTAATACGCGTAAAAATAATAACGTAGTATGATAGAAGGTTTCTGCTTTAGTACTGCGATGTCAGGTGACAGCGACAATTTCACGTACATTGCGTGCCCAGCATAAAGTAAGGAGATGTATCGAGCTTGCGGGGATCGCTGTGAACATAAAATTGTCGTTGTCACCTGACAATTGTCACGATTGTGAAATAGGGGCCAGGGTTATTTCACAATTATGATAATTGTCATATGACAACGACATTTTAATGCTTATGATGGACTCAGCATATTCCGTACTTCAGTTGAATTTACATATATTGATCGTGTGATATAAGGGCTCCAAGGGTCCAAAAATCATGTGATCATATTTGGCCTACTTTTGACCCCCTCCTCCCCCTTGGTGATATTTGGTGATTATAACGCTACCCTAACCCCCCCCCCATTCAAGATCACGTTTATTTTTGGGACTAAGTTTGAATTAAGTTTGTTATTGAGTAATTCCGTTAAAAAGAAAAACGTCGGAAAACGAAGAAAAACTCAAATGAGATAATATACGCGATATAATCCGTTAAGTTGTTTTATTTAAATGAGTAATCGCAGAAACAGAAGAAAATATAATTCCGTTATTTTTTGAGTTTCCTACTGTGTAAAAATTACACGTGATGTCTTCTCGTTTCTGAACTAGTCTGAAATATTATTTTTTTTTCTATTGGATCCCTGCACACTAAGAAGACATAACGTTTATTCAATATACTTAATCGGTTTGGTTTTGTCTACTTATTACAACCTTGTTCCCTACTTAATGTATAAATCAAAATCTGGATTTTCTTAGTACCCGGATTGGTATAATAAATTCGTATTTATTTTTCATCTTACATGAACACAGCAAAATTAATGCAAAATCCAAACGTAACAAACATAGTTTTCCGTTATGTTCGGTATGGAAACCGTCATTGATTTTAGTATAAAAAGGTAATCTTTACCGCGTGGTTTACCATCTTAACCAATTCAAGTACCAAGAAGATCGATTCCCGCTACACCACCTTTCGCAGATTGTGGGAACCGCACAATAAGCTGCGCTTGCGCTCTCCTAACCTTGACGCATCGTTTAGGAAATTACCAAACTCGTAGCTTTTGTTACACAGACATAAGAACTGTTTTCACCCACCCTTCAACGATTTTAAAATCACGCCGAAGCCTTGGGGACTATTTCAGAGTGTTTTAAGTCGCATAGACTTTATTTCAAAGTAATGTAGTCGGATAATGGGACGAACTTTGTTGGAGTTGTGGTAAGATTTTGATTGTTTCTCGGTCACGAGTTTAGGTTGGACTATTTTTCTTAATTACTGAAAAGAATAGGTTTGAAATGGTAATGGGATTTCACTGTTATTTTTTTATAGTTAATTTAGTACATAATGAATAGATGAATGCATGATAATATAAATGAGAAAGTGTAGTGGCATTGTACAGAGTTTTTGACCAAGTTAGGCAGCTTTTCTGTGCTTATGTGGACTCATGGTCGTCCAAGGCTTCAGGGTAGGCAGTTTCTCTGTATGGAACAATGATCGTTCAGGTCAGGGTAGGCAGTGCCTTTGTGCCTGTATTGACTGCACGCTACTGGCAAAGTGTTAGTAGAGTCTATAGTAACACTTTATCAGTAGCATGTGGTCCATAGGTCTATAGAATAGAGTTATTATTGTTGTAATAGAGTAGCCTATATTTTCCGGCTGTTATTCCATATCTATTCATGTCAAGATTTACGTCGATCCATTGCTCCGTTGCTGCGTCAAAACAGGACACACCAACAAACACACTTTCGCATCTATAGGTTAGGATTAACAGAAAGAGACACAGGCAGATTTGCAGTCTTCGCTGTCCAAGATTCTTATTCTTGTCTCATTAGGGGTTTTTTTAGGAGTAGCTGAAGGATCCTTTTAATTCGCCAAACTTATTTCCCGAAACTGAGGCAACTCGGAAACTCGGAATTCGTATTGAGCCATCCCGCTCACTCAAATACAATTTAACATGAGAGCGAGAGGAATGGCAAGTTACGAATTTCGACTATCGAGATTCGGAGTAACCCCTCTGCCCCATTTTCCAATAATAGTCATAATCATAGTCATAGTATTTATTCACTAACAATACAGGTATTGTGTTTGAAATACAATCTTAATTAAAAAATATAGCAACTAAAAAATAAGAGAAATGTAAACAAACAAGAAGAGCGAATGACGTCATACAATATTATTGCGGGAAAAACAAAATTGAAATATAAAAAATGAATAAAAAAAACAGCTCATCTAAAACGTATATTTCATTTACACTGTAAAAGCAACCTCTTAGCAAAAAATGTTTTTTGTTTGTAACTCACGCTTCTTTCTAATACCGATCAACCGTCAGTGGTAGAAACTAATTAGCACAAATATCTCTACTATAAGGTTAGATTAGGACTGTTTTATAAAACATTAATAGTTTGCGGTTTCGGGAAAAAAATGGGTTGGATATTTAAGTCCGCAGCAAGCTCGGCCGAATTTCACCTTCCCGTACAAACGGAGTTTTGTTCTCATTTTTAAACTACGTGTTGGATTGTAACTAATCTTTGCATATACAATGACATGAGGTATATCTAGGCCGGAAATTAGTTTATATGACTCCAGTTTATAAAACAAACGAAATACAGTAAAAATAAGTTTTGTATGAAAAACTTAAATTCGATATATGTTCATTACTATGATAACTGAAGCTACATAAACTGATTACAGGCATGCATATACCTTAACTTATTCTTTTTTAATTTTCTTATTAAAGTTTCAGAGCAAAATAGCCAGTCGTTTTAAAATGAGAGCGTAACTACGTTCGTATGGAGAACCGAGCTTACTGCGGACTCTTAAAAAAAAGTTTGGGCAAAACATTATTTTACCTATCAGTAATCTGAATAGATTTCAAGCCCAAGTTAAAGCCCCCTATAGTTAGCCTTATGGAAAAATAGCTTCTTACTTAGTTGCGGATTTCAATGATTATTGGTCATATAAAGAAATTAACTGATCAATGACTCATTGTAATGCTATAATCCTGGGTTTCCCACGGTGCCACAATCTAGGATGATGTGCATCAGAAATAATTATGGTTATTATTGATTAATTACTTTTTGCTCTCGTTTCAAGATCTCTCGGATTTAGTGATCGTAGTGAGTTTGTAAAGCATTGGCTATTATTATCCAAATGCAACAAAAATACTCTGCAAAATTAAGTTATAATTTGAAGTTACTTATTTTAATTTTAGGAATCAAGTTTATTCGTTTTTTTGGTAACTTGTCTACAGATATTTTTAGGATATAGTCCGCTTCGCATAAGTGACATCGTTCGCAACTTAGAATATCTTTTTGCATGTTGTTCACATAATAGTAGTAGGTAGGTATATAAAATTATTTTTGCATGTACATTTAGACCTTGTCCCACAAGTTTTGTAGTACCCTAGCAAATACAACATTTTTATTTCTTCTTTCTATTTCATAGTGGCTACACGACGAACTGATGACGTCATTACGTTCAATAATGTAGGTAGTATTATTTAATTTTACAGCCGGGAACAAAGATCTGTTGCAATACATGTGGAACTTTAGATATTATAGACCAGTAAGTACCTTCCATCTACGAGGTAACTTTGTTCTCGGGGTGCAAAATAATAAAAAATAACCCATTTTTTGCTTCAGCGTAGTTGCGTAAAAAGTATTCAATGTGTTCCATGTTAATGTCCTTTACAGCCGTCCAGCTGTCCCGTACAGCTGTTTAGGTATCTATACATATAATAAAGCTGAAGAGGGTAGAAAGTCCGTACATGGAAGATATTCGAAAAAAATTGGCCGGGGATACTTAAAATCGATAACAGAACACGTTCCAACAGTTTTTAGAATTTTTGTCTATTTGTCTGTTTATCTGTTTGTCTGTTTGTCTGTTTATCTGTTTGTCTGTTTATTTGTACGCGCATCACGTGAAAACGGCTGAACAGATTTTGATGCAAACTTTACTAATCGGTCGAAAAAAGTTTAATAAAAACTGGGGAAAATACGCTTATCCGCGATAAACGAAATTAAGGCGGACGAAGTCGCGGGCAGAAGCTAGTCATAAATACACAACGATATTCCTAAATAAATTGGCCTTTTCATGTCCCTAACTTCAGTGGTTTTAGCAGAGCATTAATAGATACGTCATAATACTGTTTTACTGATATCAAAATAAACAAATAAATCCTATAAATATCATAATGCCTATAAAAACAATCAAAATAAACAAAAAACCGGCCAAGTGCGAGTCGGACTCGCTCACTGAGTATTCCGTACAAACTTTCAACCTAACCTAACCTAACTGGCTGGTTAAGTTAAGTTTGCACCTGGTATGATATACAAATGTGGTGCAAACTTAACGCAACCGGATGGTTCAAAACAGGTTTTTGAAAATCACAAAATATATATGTATTTTATTCTGTTTTTAGTATTTGTTGTTATAGCGGCAACAGAAATGCTTCATCTGTGGAAAGTTCCATTTTCTAACTATCACGGTTCATGAGATACAGCCTGGTGATAAACAGACAGACAGGCAGACAGACAGACAGACGGACGGACAGCGGAGTCTTAGTAATAGGGTACCGTTTTACCCTTTGGGTACGGAACCCTAAAAATCGATTATTGTCAGCATTTAAAAACGTAAGGACTATGATTTTTACATAGCGACCAATCCACAATAATCTCACTATAGTGGACAACTAGCGAACTGATTTATGAATACGACTGACTATTGTTTATTTACACGCGATGTTACTATAACCGCAAAAAAATATCACGTTTGTTCATTGATTGGCATTACGACTGGCTAATTTCAAATAATGAGTTCCTAAAACTATATATCAACGATGGCGACTTGATAAACTATCCACTTTAGAGTATTTACACGAAGATTCAAACGGCTATTGTGGATAAAAGTACTTGTGACTTTTTGTTTATTATGTAGATGATCTGAAGAAAGCAGCACGCGAATGCAAAGGATATTTATTAGTAACTAACGGAGCGAATCGTAAACATGTTTTCAAATATTGGTTTTTACTATTAGCACCACATAAGCTGTCTTTGAAGTTAGCCTCAAGACCCTCGCTGTGCCTTTCGAGCTCCTTTGCCGCCTAAAAACAATAGAGAAAATGCATGAATTTTTATTTTTGCTTTATTAAAAGCTTATTCATGTAACAAAACTATAAAAATTACCAAGATTTATGCCATCAAACATTTCATTCTATTTCATTCTAGCAGAATAGAATTTAATATAGAGTTTATTTATTTATTTATTTATTGCAGTCATGTACATTTCACAACACCTTCTTAAGGTCTAAAACTTATTACTAAGTACATGAACCCTGATAGGGCATGGCAACATAAAAACGATGACGACATAAAATCAAAATGATGCTTAATCTGCTAAGTACAAACATGCATTATAATATATTTGTACACTTTAAAATAATCAAATGAATAAATCAAGCATTCCAGGGAAATTCAAAATAATAATAATAATTACAGGTAATAAATAATGTGTAAAAAATTTCAATTTCATAACGTACAATTTTAATTTCATCAGAGATACGAATTTATACAATAATAATAAAAAATTACAATAGAATATAAATTGATATGTTTAATAATGTCAAGTAAATGTAAATTCATTTGATCATTTAAACATGTTTAACATAAGGCTTAGAGTAGGTAACAATAATTATTGATTATATTACAAAGTGTCGTCATTTAAGAATTCGTCAACAGCATAATAACATTTATCGATTAACAGTGTTTTTAGTTGGTGTTTAAATGTGTTAAGTCTAGTTTCTGATTTAATTTGTTCTGGAATCTTATTGAAAATTTTTATAAATCTGGAATGCGGGCTATTACTATGCATTCGTAAGTTTGATTTTGGAAGTGCTAGTCTATTCTGATGACGCGTTTGGATAGTCCTGTTTGGGGCATCTTTAATTTGTTTGAAGAGTTGTATATTACATTTTACAAACATAGCTACTTCCAGGATGTAGATCGAAGGTAGTGTAAGAAGCCTTTTTTTGTTAAAGTGAGGTCTACAGCTGTCCCGAGGGCGGATGTTTGCGAGGATACGCAGACACTTTTTTTGCATGACGAACAAGTCGTGAGCGTCGGTACTGTGGCCCCATAAGACCACCCCGTACCGGAGCCACGCATATGCATGGGCAAAATATGATGTTAGGGCTGCCTCATAGTTAGTGTTGATTTTAATTACACTCAGAGCGTAGATAAAACGAGATAACTTTAATCTAGTATTTTGAACGTGTTGTTTCCAATCCACATTTGAGTCTATAGTTAAACCTAACAAAGAAAAGGCACTAACCTCTTCTACAGTGTCACCATCCATAGAAAGGTGGAAAAGTAATTTATTTTTTTGCCGCGGTTTAAATTGTATTAATTTTGTCTTTTTTAAGTTGATTTCCAAATTGTGATCTGTGAGCCATCTTGATACAGTTTCCATAGTATTTTTGAGCTTGCTGTTACATTCAGTGCCATTAGTACACTCAAAGACTAAGGAGATGTCATCTGCGAACATTATGCACGAGGTGTCAAGTATTTTTGGTAAGTCATTGACGTATAAAATAAATAGAACGCATCCCAAAACGCTCCCCTGGGGGATTGAGGTATTAATTTTGCGAGTGTTGGACGCCACAGAGAGGACTTCGCCAGTTTTTATATTGTAATGTTCAATCTCCACGTATTGAGTACGGTTGCTGAGGTACGACTGGAACCATTTGTGCTCGTTACCGCGAACTCCGCATCCGTATAATTTATCCAACAGTATTTTATGCGGGACTTTATCGTAAGCTTTGGATAAATCTAGCAGAAGACCTACTGCGTATTTTTTATTATTAACAATATTAAGTACGTTTTGTATGTAAGTATATACCGCCAGAGTAGTGGAGTGTTTTTTCCTAAAGCCATATTGGCTCTTATCTAATATTTGAAATTTTTCTATAAAACTGTACAACCTGTTAGCCATAATTTTTTCAAAGATTTTTGATATCGCCGGCAGGAGGGCTATCGGTCTAAACTGACTAACGTCTGTTTTTGTTCCGCTTTTTTTATATATCGGTTTAATTTTTGATATCTTAAGCCTGTCCGGGAATATTCCTTCGTAAAATGACTGGTTAACTAATTTAACAAGTGGGGGGGTTAGCTCCGCTACGCATAGTTTTATTAGAAATGGTGGGATGTTATCATTACCAAAGCTACGCTTGCTATATAAGCTGTTAATAATTTTTATTATTTCATTTTCGGTGACGGGTGGAAAGTACAGTGAATTAATTGAGGGTGTATGCACCGGCTGGCCCGCAGGTTTATATGGCCGGAGTGCACTATGACGTAACAGTACAAGTCGGACCTCTGTCAAATCGCTGTCTAATGAGTAGTTTAAAATCTCTATATCATGCGTATTTCTTAGCCGATTTTAATTTTAATTTTACATTATGAAATCGTTTTCACAGTTTTTTGACATTTTGTTAAGGAAAGCGATGAAAAAATCATGTATTTAGCATCTAATTAGGAGCATTTAAGATTGTGTGGAGTGTAGAATACCTACTAAGGAGAGCAATCTCTATACACCCAAAGTGTCCATCAAAAAGTGTTAAATTGGTGGTGTAGCAAGTGCGTAAAATAAATTATCATAATAATGCCAAAAAAAACCACAAGTGCGCAAGAAAAATCCTTTTGAACACAATAGAATATTTACATCAGAAGAAGAACGAATGATTGAGTAGCATTTCGATAAAAATGATCTGTAATTGGTTGTGGACGGATTTGAATGACGAAACAAGATCTTCGGACGAAAGCTTAACCGGAACTTTTAAAGACAAGTTAAAATAATTTGTTAAATGTCCGTTTACTAGATGTACGAGTAATAACTAAAATAATATATTCTCGACTTTACTTGGGCGGAATCTGAACCTAATATTGGAAATAAATTACATGTAATCCGAACGCATCCCGAATCCGGCACTTTTGACAGTGACAGATTTTAAAAGTACGCTCAGAAAGTAAAAGTAACTAACACCGCTTATTACAATTTGTGCATTACAAGGTTTCACCGGTTCCGACTTGGAAATCGCCCTCGATGAAATTATTGAAAAAAAAAACCGATAATTTTAATTTGAAAGGTCTATTTCTACGCTACATTTCCATGATTTATATTTACCTCAATTCGATTTCATTTGAAACAAACAAGTAAATAACATCGAATTTCTCGGATCGGTGTATTGTACCTTGGTTTCAGAACGTACCTTACATTCGTTGAATTTATCGTTGTTTATAGTTCATATTATACCGAAACGATTGGAAAATAAAATCGAGAAAATTATATTTGTTTATTGATCGTCATTGTGTTATTAAAGTTCTTACGTTGAATGAAAGCAACTTTTGTAAGATTTGCTAGGGATATAACTGTAAATTCACGTTTAGAAGTGTCCGTGTACTTGCTAGATTCTACATTCTTTATTTAAATGCAAACCTTAGTATTTACTAAATTTTGACTAATTTAATCGTTTAATGACTTAAACCTGCGTAAAAAACTGGGAGTTCGGTCAGTACCTAACTGATTGGTCCATAATAGCTATGTCTAATTCACCAATATTCATCTAACAAGTCTTTACCTACTGTGTGCAATAAGTTTTCGTGGAAGAAAACATTTGGTTTTTATTTACTTAATTAATGACTGTGCTAATTTTGCAATACTATAATACCTAGCAACTTGTTGTTAATTTCATTGCAACTAAGATACCTACTTACTTAAAAATTAATAACACCTTTTCCTTTACCTATTAATAATATTTAGTTTCAATTATAATTAGTTTTTATATGAATTGGAACTTTGAGAGAAACGGGTCACTTATATGTTGCCCTGGGTCTTTTATTGTCTTCTGTCCGGCTCCATGATCTGGACATTAAAAACAACTTAAGCTTTAATATAAAATTGTATGGGGTCACACAAGAAATATGTTTTTTTGTGTAACATGAATCCTTCATGGGCTAGTCTGACTTGCAAGTGACCATTCTCTTTTAACACTTTTACTACTGCAAATTTGCTAGGTGGATGCTCTGCATATAGTAATTTTTTCTCTAGATATTGAGGGTGAAAAGGAGAAATGGAATAAGCATCATTTTTGAGACATAAAAATTATACACCTTATAAAATGAGTTAAATGGGTATATTACTAAACACCACCAAGCTGTTGCTGATCCCATTTCTACTTTCCACTATCAATATGCATTGTCCTATGTTATTGGCTATGTAATGCTATGAAAATGTTGGTTGTGAATGTGTTAATTTATGCACATGTTTACAACATTTCCAGTATGACCACAAACAAGACACATCAAAGGGAATGACAGTTATGAGTAATTGAAAAGAGGCTTGTTACATCTTCAGCTGAGGCTGGGATTGGAAACCAGGTTTTGAGAACTTAAGTGACAATGGCAGAGGCCTGTTATGTGAGTATATTAACTTACTTACATACTAATCACTCTTTAGCGATAAGACCGCCTATTGTTTACCGTATTTTATGTTAAGGTTCTATTGTACTCTTTTTGTTGTTGGTGTGCAATAAATAATTGTTGTATTGTATACTAACTTACTAAGCTGGCTTGGTGACCCCAAGAGGATCTGAGCCTCTGACACAAGAGAATGCCACTCTTCCTCTTTCTGCGCCACTTTACTCCAATTGTGTACTCCGAGGGTGTTCAAGTATGTAAGGGCTTCGCACTTTAGCGGTATCCCGGTTGGCCCACATACACTCTCTTTATTTTTATTAATTAATTTAAGGTCTACCAACACTTGTAAACAACACTTAAACATAAAGACATTAGTATACAGTGTGAACTTACCAATGTGGGTGTCACACCTACTTACAGGAAAATACAACATGCGAAACAACTAGTAAACTTAAAAACTAATACAAGCTTTAACTATGATTAAACACAACATGCAAATTGAATAGGAAACATGAAAACTAAATTAAACTTCAAACATTTTTGTGGCAAAATAATACAGTTCAAAAAAATTAAAAAAAGGAGCATTACATCAAAATTGCCACCATCCCAAGGATTAAGTATTCTTCACTGCATGATTGTCTCCCATCCTCTCCAAATGGTCGAGCCAATGAAATTGTGTTGCCTTGACTTCACCAATTATGTTTGGCATCTTCCCTAGACCAGAGATAGATAAGATATAAGTAGAAAGCATGCATTATCCTCTAGATTTTATTTCCCTATGCCCGTTTCTTTACAATAAGCTAAATGCGAAATTTATATCCGCTCAGCTATGTTAATTGTAAGAAAACGCTCCGAGATGCCCTGCAACATTTGTTGTACGAAGATACAGATAAACTTTTGACTGTCATGAAATAATTATCGTTTTAGTTTTAGGTCACAAAGTATGTAAACTACAATTACACACTGCTTTGCGCCACCTACTTATACGTACAGTTTCTTTTCTCAACGTGTCCCACTGCCCAAAGGTTGTCTGGAAGAGATCGCTGTTTAGCGATAAGACCGCCTGTTGTTTACCTCTTCTTGAATGTATTGCTTTCTGTACTCTATATTGTGTGGTGTGCAATAAAGAGTTATTGTATTGTATGTATCGGTTTGTATTTAATTTTAAGAGTCCGCAGCAAGCTCGGCCGAATTTCACCTTCCCATACAAACGGAGTTTCGTTCTCATTTTAAAACTATGTGTTGGATTGTGACAAAACTTTGCATATACAATAACATGAGGTATATCTAGGCCTGTTATTAGTTTGTATGGCTCCAGTTCATAAAACAAACGAAATATAGCAAAAACACGTTTTGTACGAAAATCTTAAATTCGCTGTAATTTTTTTACTATGGTATCTGAAGCTACATAAACTAATTACAGGCCTGCATATACCTTAACTTATTCTTAGTACAAAGTTTCAGAGCAAAATAGCCAGTCGTTATAAAATGAGAGCGTATCTACGTTTGTATGGAGAATAGAGCTTGCTGCGGACTCTTAATAGTGAACAAGGATTCAATTGTATTATATTTTGTATGTGAATATTTAAGATAAATTACGTACAGCCTTGCCTGAAACATTCCCTGGAATCCTAGTTCAGGCATGTGCTATTGTTGTCCATATATATGATTTAGTTTATAGTAGTAACAATCACTGTAATAATATGTTGTTTCAATAAAAATGTATTATGTTGTCTCAACTTCCGTGAGTCACGGGCCAAGGGGCCCAGTCATTCGGAAGGCATGACTGGGGCCAAAGCCAGTCATGCCTTCCAAATGACTGGGCCCGTATGGAGGCCTTTTCGAGACATTTAATCTAATTTGCGATGGAGCACCAGTCGGAACTTATCCCTCTCTGCATTATGTAAATGCAGACACGGATAATTCCCGCACGGTGTAGGACTATGGAAAATAAAAGAAACAAACTATTACCTGGTTCTATGGGGAGAATGTTAAGTGGAACTGTTGTATGGGCTATGGAGTGAGATTACCGGACTCCTGCCAAAACAATATCTCACAACAAATTGATACTGGCAGGCGGTGACTAGCAAAAATGATTTTTTCTACTTGTGAACTTATAATCTGTGAATAAGAACTGCAAATCATACTGAAAAGGCATAGTTTTTAGATTGGACCATCACTCAATACTCTATGGTCTATATTATAAGTCCCTGAACTATAATACCTATATTATACAACTCCGCATAGAACTATAATGAATTTCAAGAATGGAACACAGTGATTTTGTAATTATTTTTTAGCTATGTTTCATTTACTGTAGTTTATGGGTTACTCATTGAAAAAGTGTTGTATACAATAGTTATATAATTAGCTTTTTAAGTTTCGTACGTTAATTAGGCCACTCAGCAAGCTTCGTGGCCTAAACGCGGTAATCGATTGAAAAAGCATAAATTATATAATGATTGCATAAAATACTATAATATTATGGATAGAGTATATTAACTAGCCTATTAAAATTAAATTGACAACCAATAATGCATTTAATATGCTGTTTAGGTCGCGATATTGTAACGCCTCAGCGATGTTTCCAGAGGCTCATGGCCCGTCTAAACGATTGACGATCATGGCGAGCAAGTGCGATGCAGTTATACGTTAGAGAGAACACCATATATTCCCCTCTCAATCTAACGTATTACTGTGTCCCGCCTGCTCGCCGATAATCGACGATCATGTAGAGGGGCCATCAAACAGACTGCTTTTTCGCCATCATGAGGAAACGAGCCTTCAAGAAAAGAGCGTACTGTTAAACCTTCTTGTTTATTCTTATAATTCTGTCACCCGTAGTAATTGACAACACAACATTGCCATACAAGAACAAAAGATGAAGTGAAGTATATATAGAATACAATAATAAACAAATATCAAAAACGTTACAATCCACGGAATTTTAATTAAATACTTCAAGTCGTACTCCCACCTGAAAGGCTGGCAACGCACTTGTGACTCCTCTGTTGTTGCAAGTGTCTGTGGGCGACGGTGATCGCTTACCATCAGTTGACCCGTCCGCTCGTTTGCCTCCTATGTCATAAAAAAAGAAGAACGAAGCACATCACTCCTCACCCGCAGACGAGGCAGCACACACGGCATCCTAAGTACGCTAGCACGAAGCACAAATAGCAGTCTAAATACGCTGGCCCGGAGTTGGGACTTGCCCCTGGTCGAGCGGTACATGAATGAAACCACTCGCACCGGTCGCTGTACCGGCGCGAGAGCTATAAACTATGTGTAACGTCTTGTTTTGTTTAAATTGTAGTACTAACATTAGATATATACTACGCAAAACAAAATTAGGGGCCACTTTTGCGCGGAGAATTTCTGTTCAGTTTTTGTGGTTACAATAAACTTATTTCAATTATAACAAAGAAAACAATTGAATATTTAATGAATCGATTATTAGCTTAAACAAAAACAGAATCCTCTTTAGCTGGAGACTTTGTAACATATTTTTTTCTTTTCACGTTACAGTCAAAATTTTTTGTGGCCTCCCTATATTGTTTCGTGCAGTATATAAGTCATTGTATCACTAAAACTACGTAAGCGCGCTGATCCTGTCTAAATTCGGCTTTTCGACAACGAATTCGAGACAAGTCAGCGCTGACCCGAGAAAAACCCATAATATTTTGAGGTCAGTCGGCGTCGTCCCCCCCCCCCCCCCCCCCCCACCCACCCGCGCCCTCCCGCGCCTGTGGTAAAAACCCCGTGTAAATAGAGAAGTCAGCTCACTGACTTCACACCACCATAGGAGCCCCCTAATTAGGAAGGCAGCCGACTACCTTCCGACCATTCCCGATCCCTCAGAGGATCTACTCCCCAGAAGCCGTCACGAAAGAGGCCGGTACACCCGGCGTGCTAGACACGTGCTCTCTGATCCGGACGACGACATCACAGCAGCCATCGAGAGGATGGCAGCTGCGAACTCTTCGGACGATGAAGTCTAAGAGTCAACCCCGCCGGCTGGGGTCACTCAGCCCGTAGTCTCGCAATCCCCCCTACGCCCACTTTCTCTTGTCTCTCTCTACCCCGTCCCAACTGGGGTTGAACGGTTCCGGTTCAACCTACCTCCGCAGTTCCTGTGCCTTACGCAGTGCGTCTCCCCCCCCCCCCCCAATTTTCATTCCCATTCTCGTTTGTGGGTTTGCGCTCCCCCCAACTAAATCCGATTGCTGGTCAGGAGGTCTAGCCATACCCATCCAGTTCAGACAAGATCTAAAAAAAAAGTGACTTCACAAAACTTGAACTTGAAACTCCATTTAAACAAATGAAGTCATAGTGTCGGTGCCGATACTGACTTGTGCACTGACCCTGTCTAAATTCGGCTTGAGCGCCAGCAGCATCCTAAGGGTTGTTTTTTTTTATGACATAGGAGGCAAACGACCAGACGGGTCGCCTGATGGTAAGCGATCACCGTCGTCCATAGACACTTGCATCACCAGAGGAGTCACAAGTGCGTTGCCGGCGTTTCAGGTGGGAGTATAGCGGTATTTTCTTGAAGGCTTGTAGGTCACATCAGTCCGCCTACTAAATACTGCAGGCGGCAATTTATTCCACAGTTCAGTCGTGCGAGGCAGGAAATTACTAGAAAAACGCACAGTTGTGGACTGCCAACCATCTAAGTGGTGAGGGTGGGCATCTGGGCATATTATTGCGTAGGACGGTGGTGGAAAGATGCAGGTGGGATCAACCCGCACAATTCCTCGGAGCATTCGCCGGTATACAAGCGATAGAAAATGCAGAGCGAGGCTACATCTCTAAGCAGTGACAAGGAGACAAGCTGATCTGAAATACGCTGGCAACCGACGACATGAGTCGCTCTCCGTTGAATGCGGTCTAGGTTGTAGCTAGCAGACTGGACTGGCCTATCCAGGCACACCAGATGAAACTATGTGGATAGAGGGGCTACCCTGATAGCCTCTCTCTCTCTTTGTGTTGATGTTTAGTTGTGTTTATTTTATATTTTTATCAGTTTACTGTTCTAACACTATGATCCACAGTTCAGGATACCTAGAACACAACATTCAGCACCGCATTAACCCTTTGACCGTCAACGACGGCTGTGGCAGACAACTAAAAGTCGTGCCACTGACGCCACGTCGGCGCAGCCGTCCAAATTTCAATGATCAAAAACCATGAATTATAAGTATTTATCAATCCCTGTTGATTTTGGACCTCTTCTTATTTTTTTGCTCTAGCGTCAGTGGCACGGTAAATTGCTCCACCGCTTGGCGTTCAATAGGTTAAAGCTGCGTGCTTAAAATGGCGTGCATTCACTGGCGTAACCTGTGACAAGAAGATGCCTGTCCGTCTTAAAGGCCTTGTCTACAAAACACGGCCAGTACTTATTTATACGGCAGTGAAACCTGGGCATTAACACAAGGGCATGTCCATGCCATACCTGTTGCAGAGATGAAGATGCTAAGGTGGATGTGCGCCGTTACCAGGCTGGATAAGATCCGCAATGAATATGTGCGAGGTAGCCTGGGAGTCCGTGACATCGCCGATAAGCTGCAGGAAAGCAGGATGAGGTGGTATGGACATGTCGAGAGGAGGCCACTCGATTACGTCCGCAACGTTGTGCTCGATTTGTCTGTCTCCGGAAAAAGACCTAGAGGGAGACCCAACACCACCTGTACAAATGTGTTGCTGACAGACACGAGGGAATGCGATGCTTTCCGAAGACGATGTCAGGGATAGGGCGAAGTGGAGGGGGAAAATAAGGAAGGCTGACCCCACCACCATGTGGAATACATAGTCGGGAAGAGAGAGAGCTGTTCTAACACTAAACCGGAGTCACACTCTGAAATAAATGTTTTTTATTTCATAACCTAACCCTATGGATTACAAGTCCGAAATAAAATATTTGAATTTTAATAATGATTTCATTTATGCAAATACAAATACTGGGTCTCCTTCGGAATCCCTAATGGCGTTTGTCCTAATCTATCGTTTGCCATAACGCATTTATTTTCAGATTTCGTAAATTTTTTAGTATTTTTCAAAAGATCATCGTATAGATTAAGTTGGCTAGGTTAGGTTTGTTTTATAATAATCCTGAAAAGTTTAAAGTTTCGTAAAAAAATGCGTTAATTGCAAACGATACATTATTACTAAACGATACATTAGGACAAATGACATCAGGGATTCCGATATAGATCCACAAATACTCTTTATTGCAAACCTCACAACTATGCTGGGATTTACACATAATGCTTGTACAAAACACTATTAGAGGTAGACAACGGGTCTTATCGCTAAAGAGCGATCTCTTCCAGACAGTCTTGATACTGAGAGTCATCTATACTATAGAAGTTTTTATTGATTAAAATCGTCTTGATGAGTTATTGAATGTTCAAAGAAAAGTACAGTCAAAGCTTGTCACATACATAATGCATTTAGAAAAAAAAATGAGGTAGACAAGGGGTCTTATCGCTAAAGAGCGATCTCTTCCACACAACTATTTGGTACTGAGAGTCATCTATACTATAGAAGTTTTATTGATTTAAATCTTATCGATGAGTAGTTATTGGATGTTCAACGAAAAGTACAGTCGGCAATAAAAGCTAGTCACAAAAAATGTTTTTTTGACAGACTTATTTAATTTTTACAAATATTTCCAGGATATGGCCGGGAGCAGTGCTCCGACAATCCTGGACATGCTTAATCCAGACTGCTGGCGGGTACTCCTGGGTTATGTACCTGTAGATGACATAGTGCGTTCTGAGAGAGTCAGCAGGGTGTGGAGGCAGCGAGTCATGGAGTACCTTCAAGGTAAAAAACATACAAATTGATCTGACCCCAAGAGAGATACAATTTCTATACTATATTACCTTCAAGGTAAAAAACATACAAATTGATCTGACCCCAAGAGAGATACAATTTCTATACTATATTACCTTCAAGGTAAAAAACATACAAATTGATCTGACCCCAAGAGAGATACAATTTCTATACTATTATAAAATTGTTAAAATGAATTTTCTGTACATTGAAAACATAAAAAAAAGTAATTAACGGACTATTTGGCCGTCACTAAATGGAAAGATATTTTAGATTTTTTGTTTGTTTGTATGTGTCGTTGTGGCTTTATCACGCCAAATCGGCTAATCGGATTTCAACTGTTTTTGGTACACAGGTAGCTGAGTATCCACAATTAAATGGTTATAGGATACTTTCTACCTGGTTTTCTGGCTGGTTACATGATACATGAAAGAGGGTTATGACTTTTCTTCTCCGCAAAAGAATTGCTTCTTCTCGAATGTACAGGGTGTTCCAAGGCTAATGGCATGAAGGGAAAATATCTTAAACACTGTAGATAGGATATTTTGCTGAAAGACGAGATAATTTTATTTTTAAAAGTAAATATTCGTAATACTGCATTCAAATCAAACAAACTGTCCTCAGTTTAGCAAAATATAATTTTGTATATACCACTTGATACGATGACTGACTTGACTTGACTTGATACTGATGACTTGATTTTATGATAAATAAACTAAAAAAAAATCTTAAAAATTCCATGTCAGCACTAAGTAAATAATTTTATTGAATTTTGATTCATACATTTCACGTTGTTCCTTTGTTTAAAAATACTATATTACATAACATAAGCGCCAAACAGTGTTTTGTTATGTGAAGACTTGAAAACTAAAATAGTGATTGTAGAACAAGGTATTGATATTATGTTCGGAGTCTTTTAACCATGTATCCTAAAACAAAAACTGATCTATACCGTAGAAACTGTTTTCCAATGGCCATACGGATATTTAATAAATTACCAAACGATCTCAAGGATCTAAAACTACATCAATTTAGAAATAAATTGTACAATTGGTTAAAAGAGCAGACATTTTATTCAGTTAAGGATTATTTAAATTATTGATTATTGACTTGTATTGATTATTGTAATTCATTGTCCATTTTATGTTAATTGTTTTAATTTGGTAGTGTGTATGTTTATTATAATTTAATTGAAAATTTAATGTCAATATAATGTTTAACATGTTGAAATAATTTAATTGTGTATATTTGCACGCCAGTGTTACTGGTTAGATATGTTAAGGGCTATACGTGTTTTTGACCATCTTTTTTATGTACCATATCTAAAGCAAATAAATAATTTCATTTCATTTCATTTTAATTTCATTTCATGAAATTTGGTCGCCAAATGCCGACGCTGGCCACTGAGGAACGCATTATCATGACATGATTTGCCGTCGCGTCTGTGGTGAATAACAGAAGGATTTTTTTTATTATTTACCGACGGGCATCATAAATTGGCTTTTTTCGCATTTGGTTGGATCGATTCCCAGACGAAGCAAGCAATTTTCAGAAAAACTTTGAATCTATTATTACTTTTTTTCATAATAAAAAAATGTCTGCCTTTAGCAAAAGATCCTATCAAGGACCATTAAACTAAAACACTTGCCATTCTTAGCATCGTGTTCCGATCGCAAGGAGGTATTCTGGCAAAAACTAGATGGCGGCATAAAAATAAACAGTTAACTATGTTTTAATTGAATATAGAAACATAGTATAGTAACAATTAGTTTGTAAATAGCTTATCCATACTAATATTATAAATGCGAAAATGTGTCTGTCTGTCTGTTACCTCTTCACGCTTAAACCGCTGAACCGATTTGGATGAAATTTGGTATGGAGATAGTTTGAGTCCCGGGGAAGGACATAGGCTACCTTTTATCCCGGAAAAATACCCTTATCAGCGATAAACGAATTTAAGGCGGACGAAGTCGCGGGCAGAAGCTAGTAATTAATTAATCGTAACATTTAATAACTGTGTCACGCTTGCAAAGTTGAATAATTGTAAAAAAAATATTTTTATACATATATGGCGTTGTACATATCGGGGCACGGCTCTTTGTATGGAGATGATCAGTCCTCTCGTTTTAATGGTCTTTGGATCTTATTACAATATTTAAACTCTTGACCGCCGCAGTAGGCAAATCACGTCATCATAGACAATTTAGGCCACTAACGCCAGCGTCGGCTGAAGCCGATCAAATTTCAATACAAATACCTCATTCTGCAATCACTATTTTATTTTTGGAGGTTCATTTTATTGCTGTGGCATCTCAATCAAATCAATTTTCCCCGTCATGTCAGTTAATGGGACACCCTGTATATATAGTTTTTTCTTTTTCAGGTATACACCTTTCCGTAGAATACCTCTACCCAAGCGTTATAAAGACAATTGACTGGGACAGGCATCCTAACAGCAGAGTCGTGACCCTGAACAAAGAGGATCCTCCAGAAGAGCCTGGGTCCCTGTTCACCAGCCTGGTTACCAGGTTTGGTCCGAAGATGGTCGCCATCGCTTCAGATAGAATCAACTCTACGGATCTGGCAAATATCATCTGGCATTGCTCGAATCTGGTTAGCATATTGGTGAGTATTATCATATCAGCTAAGAGTTTTCCACTGTTGATGGAAAAGGCCTCCCCAGGGGTCTCCAAGAAGAGCAGTGCCCCATGGCACTGCTCTGATCTTGCCTTGATCGTCCACGTTGTCAGGGGTCTTCGCTGTCAATCGAGCACTTACGAAACTGACGGATTCTATATCGCTTATGTATCGCGCGATAATCGTGAGATATAAATGATAAAGCGTCTGATTTATTCCTTGGAAAGTGTCAAATCGTTATCGCCTATATATCGCGCGATAATCGAGATATATTAACGATATTACATACGTCATTTTAATTTTTTAGGTTAGATACTCATTGGAAAGGGACGGACGCTTTATCGCCCGATAATCGCGAGAGATAAATTATATAGCATCCGTCATTGTATTACCTAAATAATCGTTGAAAAGTTACGGACGGTTTATCGCTTATCTATCGCACGATAATCGCGAGAGGTACATAAGAAAGCATCCGTAAGTAACTTTCGCAATGTCCAATATTTATTCGTAATTCCTTTATGTTTCAGCTATGCAACATTGAATATTACCTACCCCTGGACCAGTTGAAGTGTTGCAGGCGTTTAAATCGCGTATCCATTCATACTTGCACGGTAAGTATAGGTGAATAACTTAAGTAAGTCACCTGTTGTATGTAGTAGTGTACAAAATTAATATGGAACTTATGTCATTTTTCTAATATGGCACGTGAAATTGCCTATACGGATACGCTACTACTACATACAACAGGTGACTTACTTAAGTTTTTCACCTATAATCTGTACTGCACCACAGATTATATACAAGTTACTACGTGACAGATACACCACTTGTATGGACGGAGAGCGTTCTCACCGCTAGCGATGCCTACCGCTCCTACTGGACGCGGGTGACGCAACGTCATTGGAATGTGCGCTAGGGTTGCCTCCGTTATGTAAACGTTAGCTTTTTCTCGCGCCTTCGCTCGTTTGATATTTTAGATATTCAGGAGCAAGGTGATTCCACAAATCAAACAACTGATTGAATTTGCATGTATATTTGGGTACTGAAATTGGGCTGATTTTAGTAGGTAGAAGGTGCCCGCAACTTCGTTCGCGGAGGAGAAAAAGTCATAACCCGTTTTTTTCTTCAGCTTAGTCGGGTAAAAAGTATCCTATAACCATCTGTACCCAGTTATCCGTGTACCAAAAATGGTTGAAATCCGGTTAGCCGATTTGGCGTGATGAAGCCGCAACGACACGAAAGCCAACACGAACATAGAAAAAATCTATTCGATTCAAAGACCTTCGAATAGTCCGTTTCAATTTCTTTTTTTAAATATCCTCAATGTACAGACATTAATTTTTTACAACTTTATAATAGTATTATCTATACTATTCAAGAGCGTCGCCAGCCTAAAAAAAATGTCTGTATTGAACATTAAATAACATTGGTGATTTAAAAAAAAACAACGATTTATGTTGCCCGTCTAAGTTGAGAGAGGACGACAAGAATCCAAATATATATTGAGAATGCCATATCTATACGAAAAATGTACATTTATTGTGAATATAAAGTAGTGTTTCCGAACCTGTACCTAGAGAATGCGAGTAATGCCTATATTAATGGTCATAATCCTCATCAGTCAGTCTACCCCTATGAGTGGGGCCTGATAACTGCACATATTATTTCCATATATCCCTCCCTACTGATGAGGAAAAATATTCCACCCATCTCTATCAGGGGCGATATGGTGGATGGGACCAGGGCTTGTAACCGGTTACAAATAAACGGGTATTTATTTAGGTTGTACCGATTAATTATTTAGGCTACATTCGGACGAATTGATTTGGGAGCTTTCAAAACGCTCTCTAACCGGTTACTCCGTGTTCGGATACGGGATCAATGACCGCAGTCGCGCCGAGTGGCGCAACGACACTCAAGTACATGAAAAATTGAATCTAATAGCATAGCAATTAAACCTTCCTGTCTAAGCGAGCGGTTATTCATCCTACACTCCATTCACACGGAGAAACCGCTCTCTAACCGCTTTTGCGCTCCGAGATATTAACCGGTTAGAGCGATGTTCTTGTGAGCGTAACCTTTATTATGAGTTAGGCTCTCAGAGTGTGGCTCAAACCAGTACGGAGAATTAACCGGGTTACAAGCTCTGGTAGGGACAGATGCATCAGGGGGATTCAATTTATGCAGTCTTAGATACATGTACATAAATACAAATACTTTATTGATAACGCCAAGTTACATGTCATTTGATTGCATTACACATCGGGGTGCAATAACAACAAGTATCAATTACAAATTATTAATGTTTTAATGAGTTAATTATTTTTCATTATTTTAAATGTCATTGGGCGTTTTTGACCCGCTTTCCAAACTTTCGCGTACAGATACCAAACTAGTTTTAAAATAGAGAATTTAATCTCACTTTTCTAAATATGTATTTTTTTTATGTATCAACCTGCAGAAAAAAGTTATTAAAGTGTACGATTTAGTGATACTATTAATTAATGTATTTACTTTCGGCATTGTGCAAAGGTGTTGTTCATGCACAATTCTCTGTAAAAAGTCATAAGTCTACACATAGACACTGGCAGAATCCACCTCGTCAAAAACGCGAAGAGTAAAAGCCAGAATATGTATGTAAAAAAAAATCCGTTCCAATAGTTCTGACTTAATTCTTTGCAAAAATACTATAATGATAAGAAATTATTTTTATTTTTTTTCTCAATTCTTCCATGGTTTACAAGAATGCGATACATTTACTTACATACCTAGCCCTATTTCGTTTGTGTAAGCCGTGGGTCATATGTCCCAACAAAATGCCCAATGACCTTTGACTAGATTATTTAGTATTTAGGGTAGGGAATTATTGATTTGGGAGCGCATAAAACTTATCTATCGAGTAAAATTGATGGTCAAGGGGCCACTTTACATGTGTTACGTGGTTACGTGTAACCTTGATTTAAACACCGCTGTGGATGTTGCATCCTTTTTAATTATGTCCGGCAACCTACTGATTCCAGGTCCCAGACGAATTCATATCCCTGATGCTGGCGAACGTGCCCATACGAGAATTAATCATCAACAGCGCTAGCTACGTATCCGGCATGTTCTTGACTGACGACAAATTGGCGAAACTCGAATATCTATCCATAACATCGTGCCACAATCTGATGACGGAGTTTTTCCCTGAAGCCATTGACTTGGAGACTCTCACAAAGTTGGAGCTGGTTCTGAATACTGCTCAGGTAAGTTTTAGCCCTAGCTCATTAGCCCTTAGGGCTAAACATACTTAAGTGATTAATAAATAATAATATTAAATACGGTCTTTTGGGGTCTGAGGTGCCGTATTACAAATATGCACCGATGCCAGTTCTTGAAAATGGTCGTGCCACGCTTTATTGGGATCGATATATAATAATAATAAGTACTCTTTATTGCACACCAAAAGAAAATAACATCAGACACTTAAATCTAAAACAGTATGAAATGGTAAACAGCAGGTGGTCTTATCGCTAAAAAATGATCTCTTCCAGACAACCTTAAGGTAGTAGAGATGGCGCAAAGTATCATAAATTAAAGCCAAAAAGATAAACAAAAAATGAAATGTACATTTCAGATACATACAAAGATACATATAAATATATAAAATGGAAATAAATATGTACACAAATATATATATACACAAATAAATACCTACATATAACCAAAAAAATACTGAACTACACGACATCAACATTCCACTTTAAGGGAGCGACAAATAGTGCTGCTTAAGATTACTCTTAATAAAAACAGGAATAGATTTAGCACACCTAACTCCCAACAGCAAAGTATTCCACATCCGGACCGCTTGAAAAGTGAAAGAAGTGTTATAAAATTTGGAAGAAGGTGCAAGGAGATGATTTTGCGAAGATCGAAAAGATGACAAATATTTAAATCACTCCTTAAGATACCAAGGGTTAGTGGGATTGAAAATAATGCTATTGAGGAAGGCAAGAATGTGAGAGTTACGGCGAAGCCGAATTGGAAGCCACTTAAGTTGCGAACGGAAATTGGAAACATGGTCATATTTACGCAAGCCGAAAATAAACCGGATACATACATTTTGAAGATCTAACATCACGGACACGATTATTGTAGCCAATAAACCTGATATCGTGCTGTTAGATCGATCAACGCGCTGGGCAATACTCATCGACATCACCATTCCACATGACGAGAACCTCGTGAAGGCCGAGAAGGACAAACTCAGCAAGTACCTTGACTTGGCTCACGAGGTGACCGTCCATGTGGGTCCATGGGGGGTGTTGATTCGACTATTATTGGCCTGATAGTCGTTTCGAGAAACGGTTTTATAGCGAAGAGTCTCGACCAACACCTCAAGATCAAGGGTCAAATGCAGAAGGCAGTAATCCTGGACACGGCCCGCACTGTCAGGAGGTTCCTCTCTGTGCAGCCCTAACCACCTGTAGCTTGAGCCCTGCCCCGCTTAGAGAATAATAATAAATATTACGGGGAAATTTTTACACAAGTCGAACTAGTCCCATAGTAAGCTCAATAAAATATGGCTTGTGTTATGGCTGTTATGAGTACTAGACGACGATATATTTAATAAATATAATTTACTTACGTATATAGAAAAGCACATATAGCAGCTTCCCTCCTTACTACCCACTTAAAACCCACAAAAAAGCACTTAGATAAATCGCATTGAAGTTTAGGGAGTGGGGGCTCGTGACGTCACTCCCAAGTACAATTTGTACCTAGGAGTGACGTCACGCGACATTTTGACTCAATATATCACCTTTATTTTCTTTAACGTAAAAAAATATAAAAATACGTCTCCAATATTTTTTATTAATCTACATGACGGATTAATTGTTAAAATTAAGTCATCCCCATTCTCCTAATAGACAATAGCCATTAAAATTTAAACTTGAACTGAAATAGCCTAAGGTGACATTTTTCTTGTAAGCCAGTTTTTTTTCCAGGTATACAGAGAAGTTCATTTACTGCTAAACAACACCCCAAATCTAGAACATCTAAGTCTAGTAACCTTTGACAAGAAGCCTAATGTTGGAATCGATTTTGTTCAATCTGTCAGTAAACTGACGCGATTAAAACATTTCTATGCCAGATTTATTAATAATACGAACGGTAATTGGCTGGAAGAGGTCGCTGCTGGGTGTAAGGAACTGGTGACTTTGGATGTCGGAAATTGCACGGGTGAGTTTAAGTTTTGTGTTTGAGTAAGTCAAATTTCTCCAGTACAATACTATCAATACTATTCAGAATAGTTTCTTCTGTTACTGCGATTATTACTTATTTGAATAAAACAATTTAATGAATTATAACGGAGTTCCGGACGTTTTGGAAGCTTTCATCTTTCCATGGTCACGGTCATTTGTAAAATGCTGCTTGGTAAGTTACCAAAATAAAATAGTTAAGCCCTTCTGGCACATGTGTAACTGTCTTTACAGATTACGCCCACCTGGAATGAGTATGTATACCTTTATTTGTTTTCTCAAAGTAGGTACTTTGCACAAATTGTAACTTTGACAGGGGAAACTCAAATGAGATAATATACCTACGCGATATAATTCGTTAAATTGTTTTATTTAAATACTATTCAAGTTGTCCCTAAAACCAATGCCAAAATGAAGAGGGGTCATAGAGCAGCTCATAAGCTACCATATTAAGTAAATTTGATTTTTATAAAAAGTTTTTGGATTTCGAGACACTTTTAAAAAACTCGTGACTTTTGATACGCTGCATCAGTATCGTTACCCTGCGTCGGTATGTCGATTGCCACCACTGCAAATTTAAGAGTTTTGTAAATCTGTTTTTGTTACCAAAAACATATCTAATCGAATGTAATTTAATTTTATTACAAGTCATGATGCTTTTTCGTTAAAAATAATTAAAAAAAAAACGAATTTAAGTAAAAATCACGAGTTTTTTAAAAGTGCCAATATCTTGAAAACAATGATTTTATTTACAAACTAAATTTAATTAATATGGAAGCTTATGAGCTGTTCTATCACCCCTCTTAATTTGACGTTGGTTTTAGGGACACTCTGTATATATCCATTAATTTATTATTATTGTTGAATTGTGGGCCTTCTGTATGCCGCCTAGACCATCTATTGTGGCAGCCCTTTATTAGAGTTCACTACTGAGGCCCGTTGAGTCTAAGAATTCCCAAATTCTTTTGGCAGTGAAATGCTGTATTTCTTCCGGGGGCACATGTTGCCCTCGGTAGATACTTCTTTTCCTCATGAGTGGTCCACAGGAGCAGAGGATGTGCATTGCAGTCTCCTCTGTCTCTTGGCAGAATCTGCATACTGCGTCCTGTTTCATACCCATTTGAAACAGGTGTTTGTTTAGTTTGCAGTGACCTGTCAGGATTCTTGTTATTGCGCAGGTTTTTGGTCTTTTGAGCTGTAGTATCTCTTTCGACAACTTTTGCTTGAATCCCTTAATTAAGGTTTTCGAGTGGTTTATATATTCATACCAGTCCATCCATAGGTATTTCCTAATATCCAAATAATCCTAATCTATACTATTATATATGTATTTTTTTACGATTTAGTGACCTTTAAATAGCCGTTTTCTTTTTGGAAATATCTTCAACTATAGTCATTGTATTGGTGCAAGTTTATAATTGTAATATAATTTGTAAGCCGAATTGCCCTGGGACTGTTGACCCCAGAATAAGGCTAAACCCTTACCTGGTATGCGGGGCTCTGCTGGGTTGGAGTATTTTATCCGTTGCTGCTCGTAGGAACGCAAATGGCGGCGATGTGGTTCGCAACCCATCACGCCTCGGTCCCAGCGAGAGCGAAGACTGGGCTATGGAGAGCCGCTTTGTTACGTTAAATGTAAGGGGAGGAATGAATGATAAAATAGATGAAGTATGTCAGATGATGGATGCGAGAAATATTGATATTCTGTGTGTGAATGAGACAAAGCGAAAGGGCTGTGACAGCACAAAATGAAGAGATTAATGAATGTTAATGAAGCGGCAGTTGTATGCAAAGTCAATTTTTAAAGAGTCCCTAATGGCAACGGCTTATTATAGGGTAGAGGACTATTTAACAGACAAAAATGCATGGCCCAAAACAGAAACCAAATAATTTACTTTACCGGGACACGGTTCTTATAAGGTGGCATATCAAACGTATGTAAGTTGTTTGAAATAAAAAATCACTATTTTGCTTTTTTATATTCTATATATTTTTTTACTTTTATAAGTTTTGATATGCTTTCTTGAAGAACTACGCATTGAGTTTATATACTCAAAACATATATTTAGGATAGGCTAAGTACAAATATTGTAATAGATATGAGTTATTTCGAAAAAATTACTGACTGTTGAGTTTGTTTCGGCTTTCTTCTCTTCAGTGGTCTCCTCTTGGGAAACGCCGTAGAGTCAGACTTGTAAAAGTGCCCTTGTGGCCTACTTACAGAATAAAGCTCATTATCTCATTAAAGTATAAAAATATTAATAAATAATAATACTATTGAATAACTCACGAAATGTATGGTAACTTTTGTTATGAAACCGTTTCGATAAACGCAAGTTTTAACATATAGCTGCAGAAAGTTCTTAATTTCCCCATACAAGGTAGGAACGTGTGACGTCATACCTTCGTAGGGTTTCTTGGGAAAGTCCAAAAATGAGATTTTAAAGTTGTTGTTACTCGTGGAGATTTTATGATATTGAAGTAGTTTTTTCACCATTATTTCTGTTAATGAATGGTCGTTCTATAACATACGACTGAAAAAAGTTGTCATCATCCCTATTGTCAAGATTCCATAACACACGGGAACGGCGGCTGGAACGCTTCTGAGCCGCACCCTATTACAATAGTGTGGATTTTCATAATGCCCTTTTTTCTTGCAGGGGTAACATCAAGTAGTCTGGTCTCATTATGCCGAGCCAGAGGCCCCGCACTGATTGAACTCGGGATAGCGTGGAACAACGAGGTGACAGACGACGACCTGGCTGAGTGTCTGGCTCTGTGCCCTAACCTCAAGGTACGTCCGACGCCGGCGCAGCCTGCTTACGACCACGCAGCATGGGAAGACCTCCAACGTGGTAGACCGACAATCTTGTAAAGAATCACAAACAAAAAAATCTGAATTAATAATCATATCGGTTCGGTTTACTAACATTGAGAGCAGCGCCATCTCTCTCGCCGTTCTAAAACTTACTGAAGAAAGCAATAGGCATGCATGAAATTTTTAATCGCTAACAAAATATCATAATACCGTTAAAACTATTTCAAAAAGTGTAATAAAAAATAAAATCGCCCAAGAAATACGCCTTATATAGGCATTTTAAACTACTAATTAGACAGCGATTTGACAGAGAGATCCGACATGTACTGTTACATCATAATGCACTCCGGCCATATAAACTCCATGTTAAATTCTGTTTTGCTAGAAAGGGATAGAATGAATTGTTTGATGGCTTATATCTTGATTATTTTTATAGTTATTCGAAAAATATTGTTTGTCTTCTGTTTGTTACATGAATGACCTTTTAATAAAGCAAAAATAAAAAAATCATGCATATTGCCTATTTGAAAAAATTATATAAGATCCTGATAAAAAAAAGCAAAATAAGAAACTACGTTAAAATTTGATTTCGATATCTTGCCTGTAGCTTTTTTTATGAGCTCTTAAAGTTGGGTGGGAAACCCATAAATTGTATATTTTGTTACGAAACTGTTTCGATAAACGCAAGTTGTAACATGGCTGCAGAACACTTATTTCCCCATGCAAGGTACTAACCGTGTGACTTCACTAAGCTTAGGCTTTAGTAAGACGCGTTTTTTGCGAAAGTCCAAAAAAGAGATTTTGACATAGTTGTATCTAGAGATTGAAGTAGTTTTTTCACCATTTTTTTTATTAAATACTAGCTTCTGCCCGCGACTTCGTCCGCCTTAAAGTCATTTATCGCGGATTAGGGTTTTTTTCCGGGATAAAAAGTAGCCTATGTCCTTCCCCTGTACTCAAAATATCTCCATACCAAATTTAATTCCAATCGGTTCAGCGGTTTAAGCGTGAAGAGGTAACAGACAGACAGACAGACCCACTTTCACATTTATCATATTAAGATATAAGTTATGGATTGAGACGTCGTTCTATAACATACCACGTTGTTAAATACCGTATTCTTCTCTTCACCAGACCCTGGACGTTCAAGGTTGCGTAATGGTGACTCCTCGTCTGGTGGAAATAGTACGCGAGAACCCTCGCTACTGGCCTCTGTGTCTCCGACTTCGACGCACCAAAGTCCCCACGGAAATGATGGTCAGTATATCCATCATCGCAAGGCCTCGTGTACATTTGAAAGTACAAATTAAAATTAAAGTTCTACGACCGGTTTTGTTCAGCGGGAGTTATGCTGCCTGCGAAGCTGACAGTCCTTGGTTCAAATCCCGGTAAGGGCAAAATATTTGTGATGAGCATAGATATTTGTTCCTCAGTCTTGGATGTTTTCTATTAATAAAAATATCTATTAAATACTGGAAGGTGCCCGCATGTTCGTTCGTAGAGAGGATAACTATAGAAAATTAAAAACTCCCGGACTTGTTCCACTAAAAGCTGAATATCTTGGAGACGAGTGCTCCGATTTTCATCAAACAAAGCTAAAAACACTCGGGATAAAATGATCTCTGTCACAAAAAAACCGCACTCAAATCGGTCCATCCGTATGGGCACTACGATGCCACAGACAGATACACAGAGTCACAGACACGTTAAACTTATAATACCCCTCTTTTTTGTCGGGGGTTAAAAAAGTCATTACCTCAACTTTTTTCTTAAGCGTAGTCGGGTAAAAAGTATCTTATAACCATCTGTGGATACTCAGCTACCCGTGTACTAAAAATAATTGAAATCCGTTTAGCCGATTTGGCGTGATGAAGCCACAACGACACATACTAACACAAGCCCTTACTGCAATGGATTTGGCCCGTACTGGTGGGGAAGTAAGGAAAAATATTCCACCAATCTCTATCAGGCGGGATATACAAAAATAAATTTCGATTTAGTGAAAAGTCCGTTACAATATTTTGAAAATATCTTCAATGTACAGACAGACATTTAATTACTTACAACGTTATAATTAGGTCTTCCCGGTTCGGCTGTGTGTAGGATTTACCTACAAATATCTAGAAATAGCAATCTCAACTTTTCCATTATTTGTTACTTAAAATATCTATGCAACGAGGCCATAAAATAAAATTAACCTTCAAAAATAAAATAATGATAGCAGAACAAGTTATCGATATTATATTCGGAGTTATTGAACCATGAAATTTGGTTCAAAAGCCATGTATGGATCGGAATCTTGGGCCGCAAAGGTGACGGGTGAAAGCAGATTGCATGTTACGGAGATGAGAATGCTGAGATGGATGAGTGGCGTGACGAGAATGGATCGGATAAGGAATGAGTATATAAGAGGAAGCCTGAAAGTAGCATCCGTAGTCGATAAGCTGAGAGCAAATCGCCTACGTATGGTATGGACATGTTATGCGGAGGGATGAGAGTTACGTGACAAGAAGGGTATTAGATATGCATGTGGAAGGATGTAAGAGGGGTAGGCCGAGGTAAAGGTGGATGGATTGCGTGAGGGATGACATGAACAGGAAGGATGTGAGTGACGAGATGACGAGTGATAGAGAGGTATGGAAGAAAAAATATGCCGCGCCGACCCCAAGTAAATGGGATAAAGACAAGCGAATGATGATGCCGACGCTGGCGTCCGTGGCACAAATTTTCGATGACGTCATATGCCGACAGTAGCGCTCAAAAAGTTAAGAGTCCCCGGCAAGCTCGGCTGAATTTCACCTTTCCATACAAACTTAGTTTCGTTCTCATTTTAAGACTGTGTGTTGGATTGCAACGAAAACTTTGCATATACAATGACATGAGGTATATCTAGGCCTATAATTCGTTTATATGGCTCCAAAAACTTAAATTCGCTGTATTTTTTTTACTTTGGTATCTGAAGCTACATAAACTAATGACAGGCCTGCGTATACTTTAATTTATTCTAAGTACAAAGCTTCAGAGAAAACTACGTAGTCGTTTACAAATGAGAGCGTTTGTATGGAGAACCGAGCTTACTGGGGACTCTTAAGCGTGAAAAATGTAAAAATATATTTCTCTTTTGTTTTCAGGCCGAGTGCTTATGGCTTATCCTGGACTTCGGGTACTAAGCTCCATCTTCACTTTATTTAGAAACTTCTGGAAGAGAAATGGATACCCCAAAATCGTCTACGTAACCTCCAATTATGAAGTTACGATTCTAAACCACATTTGCGAGAAACGCTCTATTTTAAGTATATTTTTAGAACCTTGACTTTGGATTGGGTAGGTCTTACTAAACCAGGACTATTAAAACAAGAGGACTGACAATCTCTTTACAAAAAGCCGTTCCCCGATATGTATAACGCCATCTATGTATAAGAATCATTATTTGCTATTATTCAACTTTGCAAGCGTGACAGTATTTAAATGTTACGATTGATTAATTTTAGGCTATTTGCGAACTAATTATTACTATACTATGTTGTTAAATGTTTAATTTTAAAGCGCCATCTAGTTTTTGCCAGAATATCTCCTTGCGATCGGAACACGATCCAAAGTATGGCAACTGTCAGTCTTCTTGTTTTGATGGTCCTTCAAATAAACTAATTTTATCTCAATTTAAACAAATAAAACAAATGACTAATTAATTCAGGCTAAACAAAAGCAAAAGCCTCTTCAGCTGGAAACTGTAAAATATTTTTAACTATAATATATACATTCATGTTACGATCAAAATTCTTCGTGGCCCCTATATAGTTTTAAGCAGTATATTGTAACGATACAGTATATGTAAACGATTTTTGAATCTCATTCCCTAGTTATAAGTTTTGAAATATTACATTAAGTATATTAAATCTGACTGTACTTAAATATTTATATATATTGAAAAACAGGTATTAGTAATAAAAATAAATAAATTAGGTTCTTAATTATACGATATTACAGTAAGTAATGAATATTCTAATAGGTAATAAATTTACTCTCAGTGTGCATTTTATATTTTTTCTCTATAGTATATATGTCGCAGGGAAATTGCCAAAATAGAAATTTGAACAAATCTCGACCGAATCACGCAGGATGTTTAAATGGCGAATTTATTTTATCATTTACCTAGAAAACATCAGTCATTTGTTCAAATCCCTGAATCTGTTTAGTGAAATGACGAAATCTGCCAAAAAAGGCAACTAGTTTTTTCATTTCACCAGATTTGTTTAGTGATTTGATAAAATCTCTAAAGCACGTCAGTGAGTTGACAAAACGATCGCGCAAAGTCAACCCGTTTTGTCTGTTCAATAGATCCGTTCAGTGAAATGATAAAGTCTCTTATGACTCACGTTCAGTGATTTGATAAAGACTTTATCATATCACTGAACGTGTCTAGTGAAATGGTAAAACGAGTTGACTTTGTGAGTTGCTTTCGTCAACTCACTGGCGTGTTTCAGGAATTTTTGGGCTGATTTCGTCATTTCACTAAACTAATTCAGGGATTCGATCAAATGGCTGATTTTTTCTAAGCAAATGATATAATTTGATTCACCATTTTACAGTACGATTACTTTGAGTTTACCACTGACATATGTTTCATTCCATTGGATATTCGATTTTAACACGTCGTTTGTTTGTAATAGAAACTCTTTTGTATTAGTGTTAAAGTCGAATATCCAATGGAATAAAAGCATTATGTCAGTGGTAAACTCAAAGTAATCGTAATGTAACATCCTGCGTGATTTGTTCAAATCTCTGTTTTGGCTATTTCCCTGCGACATATACGTTATGTCAGGGGTCGGCAAACTTTTTAGACGTAGAGCCAGATGCCGGAAAAACAGTTTTTTCGGAAGCTCAATTAGCGGCAGTTTTCTGTTTCAGGTTGATCACTGTATACCAAATTTTAATAGGACTTTTTTTAACGGGAACTTGAAGAGCCGCAAGTGACCCTTTAAAGAGCCGCTATTTGCTGACCCCTGCTTTATGTGAACTCAGATTCTACAAGCAGTTTATTTTTACACCGTATTTTTTTTTTAACACAAGTGACATTTGTAGTCCCCTCGGATGAATACAGTTTTTCTTTGGTCAATCGTCAAGAAAAACATGACGGTAAACTTTTTAATTTATTCATACGAACTTTACCAATGTCACGCTTTAGGTTTAACCCTTTGAGCGTCAAAGACGGCAAATCACGTCAACGGAAAACTGTCTCAGATGCCACGACGTCACCTGTATACGGTATCACACGGATTACCTACATTTGACATAATTCATCATTTGGCATAATGCATTTTTTTCTGAACACTTAAACATTTCAGGATTGATATACCACTCACAAGAAAATTCTGCAACTGCCATCCTATCCTCACTTGTTAAAGAAAAGAGTATTAGAAGTCCCGTACATACAGTAAAAACTGCGTTTGCAAAACGTTTTAAAACACGGCTATTTCCCAAAATTTCTAACAACATTGCTAACGTATGTGACATAAAACTATGCCGAATCCCTGAGGTTAAAAAGCGAATACGGGAGCTCTTGCTATCGTGTACTTACGAACAAGCTGAAGTAGCTTTGAGGTAATGAGACCTTTCGCACCCTTCACACTCCTTTCTCACACTACACTCACACATAAATTCACACTGTATGAAACTAGTTTCATCACTCGTTTTAATTTAGTTATTTTTGTTTAATAAAATCTTTGGAATTACTGTAAAATTATTATTATTATAATTTTTACTTTAGAATTGTATATAGGCTTAAAAAAACCTTCAAGAAAAGAGCGTACTCCCACCTGAAAGGCCGGCAACGCACATGTGACTCCTCTAGTGATGCAAGTGTCTATGGGCGACGGTGATCGCTTACCATCAGGCGACCCGTCTGCTCGTTTGCCCCCTATGCAATAAAAAAAAAAAAAGCCGCATTGTTCTTGTATCTCTCGTGTGTGACTCGACTTCCACGATACAGGCTATGCCTAGTTTGGAAGTCACTGTTTAACATTGTTACTTGCTTGTAATTATTTTTGGTAAATAAATTATTCTCTCTTCTCTCTCTATATAAAACAAACCTTACTTAACGTAATGCATTTAACAGGATGCCTTGTAAAGTCCCGAAAATTTTACAGTTAAAAAAAATGCATTATGCCAAATGATGATTATGAAAAAAAAGTTTATGCCAGATGTGGGTAACCGGGTATCACACAAATGGTTGGCGTGTGGCGCACGGTTTCCCGTCTACACGCTGGGCGCTCAAAAGGTTAAACATTCTAATCCAAAAACAATTCGATATGAAAATAAGATATTCATAGATTCTGAGTAAAAAATATAAATTGCAGACTACTGAGAAACTTAATTTTCCCAATTGTGTCTAAAACTATGTGTAACTTGTGACGTTTGAAGAAAATATCACATTGTTATTAATATTTAATCTGTTCAATAATCATCGTGAAATAAATATTACATTATGTATCTTGGTGTTTAAATACCCTTAGATGTACATCAGTGTGCCTACCATGAGTTCGGCACGAGCGAGTATCGAGAGCTCGATGACGGTCTATCTCTTTCGCACTATTAGCGCGTGCGAGAGAGGTGCACTGACTCTCGATACGAGATACTCGCTAGCGCCGATCGTAAACTCAGCTCATGGTAGGCACACAGTACTTATCCGCCACTTTAGTTTTCACCTGCGTTAATTATTTGTAACCCCAGGTGAAAGAGCTGTTATTTAAGTTTAATGTGTGTACCTGTGTGTCTTTCTGTGTCATCGTGGCTTTAAGAGAAGCGCGGGACGTGGCGACAGAGGTTTAATCTTTGGAGCGCCAAGCATTGAAGTAATATGACGTGACCCAAATGCCATAACAATAAAATAAAATGAACCTACAAAGATGATGTATTTCTGTTGCCGTTATAACAGCAAATACTAAAAACAGTATAATTTTATGTCTGTCTGTCTACATCTGTAACCAATATAAAATGATCGAGCACCACGCACATTTTGCTTAAAAGTAGGGTTCTGCTAACACTCGATCTTCATAGATACGGCCATTTGTAGCGTGTATTTTGTACGGAACCCTCGGTGCGCGAGTCCGACTCGCACGTGGGCGGTTTTTTTTATCCCCTTGAGCGCCAAAGGCGGCAAATCCCGTCAACGGGAAATTGTGCCTTCTGAGGCACAATTGGCACGCCGTAATGTGCTGCTATACGGTATCATACAATTGGATGGCGTTTGGCGCACGATTTCCCGTCAACGCGGTGGGCGCTCAAAAGGTTAAGGTTAAACATGGTAAAGAACTGCTGCGACGAAGTCAGTTATCTAATAGAAAAATACCGCATTCAAAGTGGTATACGCGTTTTAACTATGGAGTGTAGAAAACTAATTTACAACCACTTAAGGTGACTGGTCATGGACGCACTCAACACCACCTTGGAGTCACAGAAGGCCCTGGAAACAACTTTCTCCCAATGGTTCATGGAGCTGGATGCGGCACTCAAGACAGCATCTCCTCACTCGCACCCCACAATCAGCAGTCTGAGCAGGGAAGTCAGCTGTTTTAAGGAACAAGTGTCCTCGATGTTGCATCTCCTCAGACAACAGATCTTAGCCGTCAGCAATTCGGTAGATTCCATTGAGATGCGGCATCGGAAGAAGTTCTTGCTGTTTAATGGCATACCGGAAGCAGATGGCAAGGACATCGCTGGCTCAGTTACCACTATTTGCCAGAATACACTACAACTGCCTAATGTATCTCGTGAGGCTCTTCTAGTCTGCCACAGACTGGGCATCTCAAGCAGTGTTCGGCCAAGAGCAGTCTTAGTCCGTTTCTGTGACATCAGGCTCCGCAACTCTGTTTGGTCGAGCAAAAAAGCCCTTAAGGGCTCACAAGTAGTCATCAGTGAGTATCTCACTAAGCAGCAACAGTCAATGTTCATAGAGGCACGTAAGCATTTTGGCATACGTAGGGTCTGGACCATGGATGGCAATATTTATGTGAAACTGCCAAATGGCAAGAAGGAACGTCTGTCAAGTGATGATCAGCTTCGGACTCTGAAAGCCCAGCACGTCGCGGTAGTGGTTCCTGCATCCAAGCCGGCACCCGCGCCCGTCTCGGCTGTGCCTGCGGCGCCCGCAGCACCAGCACCAGTCTCCACCCTGCCCATGGCGATCGCCGCGCCTGCGCCCATCGTTGGTGTGCCAACTAAGTACCCCGTGGCTGGAACGTCCAAGAAAAATGAAGAGCGCCGATGCAAACGTCCAACATAAACCATAAATGGTGATTGTTAGTGTTATTATGTTACGTGGTGACTTGTTTTGCTTTGTTGTGGCAGCTGAAGTGGTAAATTTACACTCGGGGCACATTTTGCGAACTAGGTCATGAAACACACCTAGGTAGTTTAAAAGCACCCACTTTTCTTTTACTAGTATTTAAAAATCTACCGTCATTATTTGTATGCAATTTATTTCATGAACGTTACGATACCATGATCTGCCACTGTCAGTTCTGACATCTGTCAAGGTGTGGCGTTTCGACTCTGCTCAATTTTATTTTTTGCCCGCTGGAAATTCGCCCGCTGCCGCGTAGAGTTTGGCCAGAGAAACATGATATTGACCTTGAAAGAGAATTCTTTATATGGCAACAATTTTACATATTGAAAAATCTGTCAAATTATAAAACCTACTTCGTTTCTATGCATTCCGTATTGCCAGGTCATGATTTTTTCAAATTTGCCGCATATTTCTAATGTCATGTTTCGCTTGCCAAACTCTAACACATATGTTTTCTTTTTCCTATTTCAATACTATTATTATGTTCCGTTTTTTTTTGCTATAGTATAATAAGTTATATTGTGTAAACGGTTTGACTGGCGGGGTAAACAGAATCAGAGTAAATCTTAAACTCTGTCATATTATATTGATTTATATTTTTCATATTATACATATATATATATATATAAATATATATATTTTATTTTTTACGATGACTCTTACCACTCAGCCTGCGACATGTCCTTGCCTTTTCATTCTTTAGATAGCTCTGTGTGTCTGAGCCTGATACACTTGGCAATTGCATTAGCCGCACGTTCCACAGTGACGATAAACTGCTCCATATCTGTCACATAAATGCACAAAGCATCCCAAGCCACTATAATGATTTTCTTGACGCATTTTCTTCTGGTAGTATTCACGCCATTCTTGTCTCTGAGACTTGGCTTAAACCTAGTCTTGTCTCAACTTCCTTTGGCCTTCCTGGGTACGTGTTGCTGCGGAATGACCGCACAGGCAAAGGTGGCGGTGGTGTTGCCATCTATCTCCGCAGTGACATCTCATTCAAAATGATTTCCTCTTCTCCATCTCAATATTCGGGTTCCATGGAACACTTTGTAATAGAAATCTCCCTAAAGGGAGTCTTAGCGGCTCTTGGAGTTGTCTATTGTCCTCCAATCACAGATTACTTTTCTGACTTAGATTCGCTCCTTTCATCTTTCAGTACCGAATACATGCACCAGCTTATGTTGGGAGACTTCAATACGGATCTGTTAAAAGATAACCCCAGGACAAACCGGCTAAAGCAGATTATCAAATCGGCAGACCTTACTGTACTTCCACTCAAGCCAACTCATCACAATATCGATACATCAGATACCTGGCTGGATCTCATTATGGCCTCCTCTACTGAACACGTAAGTGATTTCGGTCAACTATCGGCCCCAGGTTTTTCACATCATGACCTAATTTATGCAAGCTACCAAATTCAGCCTCCCAAACCACAACCCATCTATGTACAACTACGTAGTTTTGCAAGACTTGATATGGAAGCTTTAGAGCGAGACGCGCGTGATGAAGATTGGACGCGAACATTGTCAGCGTTGACAGTAGATGAGGCAGTCATGACCTTAAACTCGACAGTGCTAAAACTGTATAACACTCATGCGCCTATTCGATCGGTCATGCGAACCTCTGTGGTAATCCACGGCGCAGGCGGCCTCCTGCGCCGTGGATTACCACAGGGGTTCGCATGGCTATGACGAGGCGTTCGCGTTCCGAAAATTTAAGCGCGATCGTAACAATGAAAACTGGTGTCTTTTTAAAGCTGCAAGGAATCGGTGTAATCAAATGGTGAGAGCAGCTAAACGTAAATATATTCTGGACAATATTGTATCTTCGTCTCCTGCTGACACATGGAAATTTTTAAAATCTATTGGTGTGGGCAAACCACAAACTGAATGTTCCCTGTCATCTTTTTCTTTAAACGATCTGAATCTCCATTTTGCTAATTCTTTTTCCTTAGATCCTATGGATAAAATCCAGAGTCTTTCATACATAAATACCGTGCCTTGCCAACCTAAACCACTCTTTACTTTCACCCTGGCCACGGATGATGAGATATTTAAAGTAATATCTTCTATCAAGTCCAACGCTGTTGGTCATGATGAGCTTAGCAGGCTCATGATTGTTTGCATCTTAGAATGCATTCTCCCAGTTATAACGCATGTTATTAACTTTTCAATGACATCTGGGGTTTTTCCTTCTCCGTGGCGTAATGCCTATGTACTGCCTCTACCAAAAGTTTCAAACCCCAGCGTACTCAAAGACTTTCGCCCCATTTCTATTCTACCCTTCATGTCCAAGGTTTTGGAAGCGGTTGTGCATAAACAACTGGCTTCTCATGTCTACTCTAACCGTGTGCTTTCTCCCTATCAATCTGGTTTTCGGCCTGGTCAAAGTACATCTACTGCACTACTCAAGGTGACGGAGGATGTGAGACATGGTATGGAATCCACTCGGTTAACAGTGCTGGTCTTGATAGATTTTTCGAATACATTTAATGCTGTTGACCACGATCTGTTACTAGCCACACTCAATCAATTAAATATGTCATCATTAGCGGCTGAATGGTTTAACTTCTATCTTCAAGATCGCCGTCAGAGGGTACACGCAGATCGGTCCTTTTCTGATTGGTGTGATCTTACTTCTGAGGTACCGCAGGGTGGCATCCTATCTCCTCTCCTATTCTCTCTTTTTATTAACATGATTGCGTCTCACTTAGTATGCTCTTACCATTTGTATGCTGACGACTTGCAACTGTACACCCAAGCGAGCTCGGGTGACTTGGATCGTGCGATCACCGATATCAACAGCGACCTTAATCGCATTTCTGTTTGGTCTCGCAATTTTGGGATCGCTGTAAACCCGTCCAAATGTCAGGCCATTGTGCTCGGGAGTCCCCGCATAGTCTCCACAATGGACATGAGGCACATAGCTCCCATACAGTTCGAGAACATTCATATTCCGCTGGCGTCATAGGTGAAAAATCTGGGACTGATTTTTGACTCCAGACTAACTTGGGAGCCACAGGTATCTGATATATGTCGCAGAGTAACTAACACGCTTCGATCGCTTTACCGGCTCAAACATTTTCTTCCTGTTAGCACCAAGACTATCCTCATTCAAGCTCTTGTCCTACCCGTTGTTGATTACGCTGATGTATGTTATTCAAATATCACCCAGGCTTCATTGAGCCGGCTGGATCGTCTTCTCAATAATTGCATCAGATTCATCTTTGGACTCGGTAAATTTGACCACATAACCGCTTTTCGCCGTCAACTTAATTGGCTTCCCATTCGTGAACGTAGGTCATTACGAGTCCTATGTACACTTTATTCCATCTTATTTGACCCAGCTGCGCCCCAGTATCTCAGATCTAAATTCCACTTCGTAACTGCTCGACCTGGTTGTGATCTCCGCACTTCTCGCAGTCTCATGCTCATTGTCCCTCCACACCGCACCGGTTTTATGACGAACTCCTTTACTGTTCAGGCAATTCGACTCTGGAACGAACTCCCACTCGCTATCAGACAAGCACAAAGCAAACTTAGCTTCAAGCACATGTTGCGCAAGCACTTCTTTAGTAAGCTTCTAGATTAGCTCTCTCTCTCGGTATGATGTTTTTAACTAGGTACAAAAAGCAATATGTATGTAGATATATTCTATTGTGTATATATTATAAGTATATCTGTGTATTATATTTCTCTTCAATTGTCTCAGTTTACAGGCCCTGCACCCATATAACTGTTTCTGTTTAAACCAATGGTTGACTGGTAGAGAATGCCTTTTGGCATTAAGTACGCCATTTGTAATTTTTTTCAATTGTGCAATAAAGTTTAAATAAATAAATAAATAAAACTAAGGAGAACAATCTCTGTATATCCAAAGTACCCGTCAAAAGGCGTTAAATTGGTGGCGCTACTGTAGCAAGTGCGTAGAATATATTACCATAATAAAGCCAAAAAAAATCCACAACGGTGCAAGATAAATAATTTTGAACACGATTGCATATTTACATCAGAAGAACGAATGATTGAGAAGCATTTCTATAAAAATATTTTGTAATTGTTTGTTGATTTCATATATCTTGCTACTCTAGTCCGTCTCGTCCATTCTGGACGGATTTGGAACTATTATTTACTGCTAACTATCAATGAAGGTTTACTAAAATGGTAATATCACCAGTGTGCGCAATTCAAATCAAATTCAAATCCTCTCCGAGCCCACATAGGCTCCTTAACCAACTATTGTAGGGCCAAAATCAATTGAAATTTAGAGTCATGAACACCTGGGAACCTTGGAAGGATTCTTCCAGCCCCTTTACATTCTCGCCTCAAAACCTACTGCCGGATTCACAGAGCCACACCGACGCTGGACCGCCTTCAACAGACTGAGAACGGGAGTAGGAAACTATGTCTATCACTGGCACAAATGAGGCTGGAGCCAGACCTCAGCCTGTGACTGAGGACACAAATAAGTCCATCGATCAACCTAACCTAACCTAACCTAACTTAATCTATACGATGATCGTTTAAAAAACCCTCAAAAAAATGCGTTATGACAAACGACACATTAGGTCAAACGACATTAGGAATTCCCAAGGAGACCCCTCGGGACCTGTCATTGTCATTCACGCAAACGTCAAAGGAGTGGGCCTACTGTATGCTTTTTACTCTGTGGTTATAGTATACTTGTCACCTGACTGCGATAAAGTTAAAAAAAGAGAGTTATAATTTTCTCTTCCACGAACAAAGTTCACCTTCTAGTATTGCAATAAAATCACAGTTAACATTTTCATTGTCTTCCCAAACAAATAACTTAATCCGGTTGAAAAGAGCGTTGAACCCGCGGCGCGAGGATTAGCCACTGAACCGTGAGTGGGGGTTACTGGTCCATGCGTGAACTATGTCGGTGCGGCAGAAAGATGCTCTACTTTGATAGAGAACCTATTACTCAGTGTTTTTCAACCTGTGAGTCGCGACCCCTTTAGGGTAACAGGGCCTCTTAAAGGCGGTCACGGCTACATTAATTCGGATTCAGTATTTTTAATATTTTAAGGCACATGTTTGAATCAGCACCGAAATTGGGGTTTTTTGTGGGCCGATTTTCCAAATTATTTTCTTATTCGAAAGAGTAGGTACACACTTGAGGTGGTCCCATTGTCACCAAGTCAGGATCTGATGAGGGGATCTCAGGAAAATCGAGGGCAACCATCAAATTTTATAGGTATCTATATAGTGATTTCAGTATTTTAAGAAACAAGTCTAGTCCTATGAAGAGGACTACAGAAAGCCACCAGAACTCCTCGATGAAAAGTGATTTAGGGGAGGGAACAGTGGATCGGTGGGGAACAGTGGATCATTTCCTATATTTTAGAGGAATAATAGACTTACATATCTGTCTTATTTGCACTTTGATAACGTAACAGGCGTTCTTTAACTTCGTCCCATGACAAAGATAGAAATATTTTATTTCTGTAAAATTTAAGCAATGTGATCCACTATTCCCCACCGATCCACTGGTACCCATCCTCCCCTACGGGTGGCGACAAGATGTCTCGATTAAGTTAGCGCCTTCATAGTCACAATTTTAAATGCTCTTGATGAGTGGTACCATCGAACTGATGATGGAGCCGGAAGGTAGGCATCGGAACTTAGTAATAAAGTGTCCCCGGTAAGCTCGGTTCTCTATACAAAGGTAGGTAGTTACGCTCTCATTTTGAAACGACTAGCTAGCTTGCTCTAAAACTTTGTACTTAGAATAAGTTAAGGTATATGCAGGCCTGTAATTAGTTTATGTGCTTCAGATACCATAGTAAAAAAATACAGCGAATTTGAGTTTTTCATAAAACTTGTTTTTGCTGTATTTCGCTTGTTGTATAAACTGGAGCCATATAAACTAATTACAGGCCTGCATATACCTTAACTTATTCTAAGTACAAAGTTTTAGAGCAAGCATATGCCTCATGTCATTGTATATGCAAAGTTTCGTTACAATCCAACACGTAGTTTTAAAATGAAAACGAAACTCCGTCTGTATGGAAAGGTGAAATTCGGCCGAGCTTGCCGGGACTCTTAACCTAGCCGTGTTTGGGCTTGTGAAAAACCCAAGGTATATTTTAAGCTATTAGTGGGTTTGTTGTTCGTCATGATGGTTGGCAGTCCACAACTGTACGTTTTTCTAGAAATTTCCTGCCTCGCACGACTGAACTGTGGAATAAATTGTCGCCTGCAGTATTTCCGGACCATTGCGACCTCCAAACCTTTAAGAAAAGTGCGTACTCCCACCTGAAAGGCTGGCAACGCACTTGTGACTTCTCTGGTGATGCAAGTGTCTATGGGCGACGGTGATCGCCTACCATACCATCAGGCGACCCTTCTGCTCGTTTGCCCCCCTATGCCATAAAAAAAGGCGACCTGTCTGCTCGTTTGCCTCCTAAGTCATAAAAAAAAAATGTTGTCAATGGTTACTTTGTTTTATCATGTCATACACTCATTCGAATCATTTTGTCTGTGTAGGTAGGATAATCCTAAATATTATCATATTAATAAAATCAAGGAAATGCTGCCAGTATTTTTGGCAGCACCCTTTTTAGATATAATTTAATTTTTAGCTTTACATTTAGTTATTTACTTTTATCTTCTGCTAGCCCTCTTATTGTGTTTTTAGGGTTCCGTACCCAAAGGGTAAAACGGGACCCAATTACTACCCAAGACTCTGCTGTCCGTCCGTCTGTCTAACCGTCTGTCACCAGGCTCACAGTTGAAGTTTTCACAGATGATGTATTTCAGTTGCCGCTATAACAACAAATACTAAAAACAGTACAATATTATGTCTGTCTGTCTATATCAGTAACCAATATAAAATAATCGAACACCGCGTACATTTTGCTTAGGAGTAGGGCTCTGCTAACACTGGATTTTCATAGACACGGCCGTTTGTAGCGTATATTTTGTACGGAACCCTCGGTGCGCGAGCCCGACTCGCATTTGGCCGGTTTTTTTTAATCCTCAGACAAGGCCGTCAGTATATACCTAGAAATAATAACATTTGTCAGAGTCTCACTCAAACTCTAAATGCAGAAACGACACGTAACGCGTTGCATAACAGCTTGTTAATTAATGTTAATTCCTCAATGGAGAGGTCAAACGGTTCACTGTTATCGCACAATTACTCCTGCACAACTTTTTGGCAAATATGGATAATAAGGTACATTAGTACGTCTCCTCTGCGTGTACGAATTATAAATTAGTTATAACACAATTGTATTTTTTTTAAGTATAATTAAGACAATATTGTAATAGTTAAGAATTATTTTGAAAAAATGACTGACTGTTTTCTTCTCAAAAGTGGTCTCCTCTTGGAAAATTCCGTAGAGTCAGACTTGCTAAAGTGCCCTTGTGGCCTACTTACAGAATAAACAATTTGAATTTGGAAAGTCTGACCTAGTGCACTTTTTCTAAAAATATCCTATAGTATCTTCATATCCGTTAAAAACTAATATGATATATATTGATGAAATTTCTTTGTGTTCGTTCTACCCGCTTGTACAATGGGGAATGTTCTTAAGAACTTTTTGAGTTGGTGCCACCGCCACGTTTCTATCATCTCTCCTCCCGCCTCAGAAACAAAGTACAACCCCACTATCTGGATGCTTGGCATACCAAAAATAAACGGGCATCATGCTCTATTTTACCACGTACTTGCAAGTTGTGGAATGATCTTCCCCCTGAGGTGTTACCAGAGCGCTTTAATAACATGGGATACTTCAAGAAGGTTGGCAATGTATGGACGATTCCTCCGGTGTTGCACATATCCATGGGCAACGATGACCACTTTCCATCAGGAGGCTCTTCCCTTTTGCCACTCATTACATATTAAAAAGAAATAGAACTCATACCAAAATCACGAGCACGTGACTAGCTAGTCTTTTTTTCTTCAAAAGTCAAAGTCTTTTATTGCTTGTGAGAATTGGGTTACATTGTTGGTACAAATAACAATTTTATATGTAGATACGCCATTTTCTACCTTTCAGGTGTACAAACACAAACACTATTACAAAAAAATTAATCAAATATCATTAAAAATATCAAATAAAGTTAATTTAAACAAAATAATAAATAAGATCATCAAAATGTCACATCACATAATCAAAAAATCATTAATACAATAAAAACATTTTTGTATAAGCCAGTTGATACACTTTGATGCAAAGTCACGCTCTCGAGATGATTACTAGGTACTAGCTATTCAAATAATTTTCTCATACTTTAAGTTCGTAATCAGTGGTTCCCATCGCGATACGAGTACGATTCTTATCATTTTCCCATGCCTAAAATGTGCTGAAATCGTGTCAACTGCCAAAATGCTTATCAAGTTTTAACAACGTCAGCGGAGTTGGATAAAAGTCGTAACCCTCTCTTTTCTTCAGCACAGTCGAGTAAATCCTATAGCCATCCGTGGATACTCAGCTACCCGTGTACCAAAATAGTTGAAATCCGTTTTGCCGTTTTGGCGTGATGAGGACACAACGACACATACAAACATGCAAAAAAAAACATATTTTTTCGATTAAGTACCTTTAGATAGTCCATTCCACTGTTTTTTAATTTTCAATGTACAGACATGTCATTTTTCAATTTTATAATAGTATAGATATTGTCGCCTATTACCTTCAAATTGTCTGTTTCACTTATATTTTTGAAAATATTTTCAACTAGCTTCTGCCCGCGACTTCGTCCGCCTTAAATTCGTTTATCGCGGATAAGGGTATTTTTCCGGGATAAAAAGTAGCTTATGTCCTTCCCCGGGACTCAAACTATCTCCATACCAAATTTCATCCAAATCGGTTCAGCGGTTTAAGCGTGAAGAGGTAACAGACGGACACACTTTCGCATTTATAATATTAGTATGGATGTACACACATTCCACTTTTACAACTTTATAAAAATATAGACTAGAAGGCTCTCGCCTGATGGACCGATGACCTGAAGAGACTGGCGGGAAGCGGTTGGATGCGCAGAGCTGAGGACCGGGTGTGGTGGCGTGAATTGGGGAAGGCCTATGTTTATCAGTTGACGACTCCGGGTTGATGGTGATGATGATGATTATGATGAGACTAGAAGGTGCAACTTCGCTGTGGAGGAATAAAAAACCATAACCGTCTTGTATCTTTAGCGTAGTCGGGTACTAAGTATCGTACAACCATGTGTGGATGATCACTTTGATCAGGTACCTGTTTACCAAGAGAACTTGAAATCAATTCATCCGTGAAGATGAAGCCACCAGGGATCGAAACCGGTATTTTTTTCATACAAAATATCCGAAATAACGATTCGTTTTTTTCGTTCAATTACGAGATTTTCATATATTTAGTTAAAATTCTAGAACTTGAATCAGGTATTTTGTGATTAATATCTCTTCTAAACACAGTTTTAAAACATTCCCGAAAAAGCGTGTATTTTAGAAGATTTAAAAAATACCAGTTCCGATGTCTGGAAGCCAGACAGACATATAAAACTTTTTTCGATCTGTTACCTTCAAATAGTCCGTATCACATATTTTTTTTAAATATGTTCAATGTAATGTAACAGACATGTTATTTTTACGGCAATTTATTATGAACTATACCAGTAGGAATGGAGTTCCCAAGATATATGGTTAGTAGTTGTATAAAGTAGAGTAACTTCCCCGCGGTCACGCGTCACCTACGGCGCACAATATCCGACGCACACATGCATATGTTTAACAGGTGGGCACTCACACAGGTGCAGTTGATACGGGCTGTTTGGAAAAAAGTGGTAACCCTTAGATATTGGTAAATAAGTTTTATGCCACTGCGTGTTCCGCGTGGCAACATTTTGCTTATCTTTTGAAACCTTGTATTTTTTGGAATACGCTGACTGTTTATCTGTTACCTTTTCACTTAAACTGCTAAACAGATTTACATGAAATTTGGTATGAAGACAGCTTAACGCCCTGGGAAGGACATAGGTAGTTTTTATCGGATCGGAAATCATCCTTAAAAGGGGGTGGAAGTTTGTATGGGGAACCTAGGTAAAGTGGGCGAAGCTACGGGTATAGCTGTTGTTTTGGGGCTCGTCAAAGACATCGGGAAAAATGTGACAAAGGGGGTGGGTGGTGGCTTTGAATATATTCATATGAATTAATAATTCGCATCGCTTAAAAAGCTTCAGGTGAAAGTGTATCAGAGGAGGATAACAAAATCGATTAATGTTATAGATATATTAAATAACAGTTGTACCTTATATAGTATAAAATAGTATTTTGACTACAAATATATTTAAGCATCAATAGTATAAAATAGTCTTTTGGCTACAAATATATTTAAGTCTTTTTAAAATCCGCGAGTCAATCAATAATAATAATTTAAATAGCGCGTGGTTGAGAACTAAACAAGAACCTTTAAGTTTTTTTTTATTATCCTGGGAAAAAATACTACAAGCTGTATATCTTATCACTACTGGACTAAAACATATACGTAATCGACAAACTTGTCAATGCACCTGAAATTACAAACTCAATTCCTAACCCAATGGAATATGATTCAATTTCAAAGTATTGAACAGCGAACGGTGCTATGGCAAATAAAACACTGCCCAGTGTAACTTGATCTTCCCTCCCGCTCTCTCTCCATACAAATAAAGAGAGAAAAGGGTGGCATTTATACAATGTCATAGTCCAAGTTGTAACGGTTAGTGTTTGTTCCGATTTTGAAAATTCAATTTCGTATTCACATTCGTACTGTGAAGCGAAGTGGACGTTTCCCGCGCAAACTTTTGTTTTTAATTTTCTTTTTTTTTTTGTGTGAAGTGGCCAGTGTTTTTAAAGTTTTAAAAAGTGTGCAATGTCTGTGGATTGTTTTTCTATTAAGTAAGTATTTTATTGGTATATTTCATGATTTTGAAATCGTAAATTGCGTCAGTTAATTTTATTGCCTTTGTTGGTTATTTAAAATTCAGTATTGCAACTTTTGCAACGTTAAATATACGAGTGTCACGGTTATTTTATACTTTTGTAATTAGTAGATTTTGTTGCGTCTAGTGTTAGGTAATATTGTTGAATTAATTCTTGGGTCACATTTTATTCCACTTTATTTAATAAGTACTGATAAAACTTTTCACAGTTTATAATCCAAAAATAATTCAGATTTAGGTATGTTGAATTGCGTTTCGTTCTTTCGAACTTATGACAGAAATAGCCCTACTAGATTATTATTCTATATAATATAATTAGTCTGAATATTTTTTTTTCTGTGTTATATATAACGACCTTTCAATAATAGAAATATTGGTATAAAAACTACTTCGATCTCATAAAAACCTCCCGAGATACAACAATGTTTTAACGTTACTGGACTCTCCAAAAAGCGCTCCATAGTAAAACCGTGTGACGTCACACGTTCCTACCTTGTATGGGGAAATTAAGAACTTTGTTCTGCAGCTATGTTAAAACTTGCGTTTATCGAAACGGTTTCATAACAAAAGTTACCGTACATTTCATGGGTTATTGAATGGTATTAATTGTAAGGTACGGTCAACATCCTGGCGATACTGGCGTAATCCAAAATTCTGCAAATTTTACTTTTAGTCGTAAAAACCTTTTCGAACGAGCATTTTCCAAAATTCGGAATGTTCTGTTAGCTTACTATCATTCTTAAAATGCGTTTTATACTATTATAGATTATGTATTAAGAAAATTACTTGAAATAATTAATAAAAGTCCCAAAAGAATATTATATATTTTGTTGAAGAGGAAAAAATGCAACGCTGTTTTCTTAAAAAGTTTAAAATATCTCGAGATACAGAAAAATCTTCAAACATTTTCTAAAAACACGCATCGAATGTAAAACAGTAGAGCCAAATTGTCTTAATAAAGATACCTATTTAAAAGAAGCTTTAAATCAAATGTCAAGTACATATAGAATTAAATATGATATAAAAATGGTCGTATTAAAGGAACCCTCGTTGAGGTCTTTAATTAAAACAAAATTTGAATAGATACATACCTGTCAGCATGGAGTATAGAGGAAAGGAGGTCAATCTCAATATGTCCAAAGTTTCCGTAAAATTGCGTAAAATTGATGGCGCCACTGTGTTCGGTTTTGGAACTATTATTTTCTGCTGTCATCGGTTTTCCTATATAGGTTTGACCTCCTTACCTACTATACTCCATGCCTGTGAGTAAAGAAAATGACAAATGACTAGTATATTACGTTGTATGACTAACTTTCGTTATCCATATATGCATTCGATTCAAATTTAGTTTTATTAAAGCCCTTAACCAGGTATTTTTTTAAATCGATTATATTAATGAATTGCTTAGAAACATATTTTTAAAAGAGAAATATTTTATCATATCCTATGAAATCATTGGCTAACCTAACATAGACGATATTCTTATCTAATCACGTTATCATTATCACAATGATAACAAATTTTAACCTGTTATAGATCATATAACTTAATTATTAAAGCATATATTTGCCTAGACGTTCATGATAAGAAAAAGTTAGATATATGAAGCAGCTACCGCTTTTCGCAAAATCGATGTTATCTTCACTAATTATCAAAATTGCAAAAACTATGACTTTCAATGTGATATAATTATACATGCCTACATATTTGGTATATAAGGGCTATGAAAACAAGAGGAGTGTCAATTTGGATGAAAAAAAAAAACATGTCCTTGTTTTTTTTTTCGTTAAAATGAGCCGCTGCTTAGGATATAAGTATAATCTATATCTATCCTATTATAAAGTTGTAAAAATTAAATGTCTGTATACATAGAAGATATTTTCAAAATAATGATTGTAACGGACTATTTCGAGGTCACTAAAACGAAAAACTTTTTTTTTGGATTTTTGTAGAACTACTATAATTTGTAAAAATGAAATGTTTGTATGTGTCGTTGTGGCTTCATCACGCTAAATCGGCGAAACGTATTTCAACAATGTTTGGTACACGCGTAGCTGGGTATCTCCAGATGGTTAAAGGGGGTCTCATTCGGAATATCTAACGTCATTTGTCCTAATGTATCGTTTGTCCTAATGTATCATTTGCCATAACGCATTTTTTTCAGAAACCGTAAACTTTTCAGGATTTTTTAAAAGATCGTCGTATAGATTAGGTTAGGTTAGGTTAGGTTTGTTTTATAACAATCCTGAAAAGTTTACGGTTTATGAAAAAAATGCGTTATAGCAAATGATACATTAGGACAAATGCCTAATGTATCGTTTGTCCTTATCGTTTCTCGTTACGTTAGGGATTCCGATATAGATCCGTTGCGGGTGCCCTAGCTACCCATGTACCAAAAATAGTTAAAGTCCGTTTAGCCGATTTAGCGTGATGAAGCCACAACGACACATACAAACATTGCATTTATACTTACAACTTTATAATAGTATAGAAGTGTAGAATAGATGAATAACAAAGTGAGAGACGTGTAAATATTGGGGGCGGAAAGTTCTTGTGAATAGCCATGATGCGGTATGATAATCAAAATTCTATGTAATAGAATAGACACGTATTTCTTTAATTTTTCAAATAAATAAAAGAAATTCTCTGAGAGAGCTTGTGACGTCATAACTTAATATAAACTATTCCTACAGGCGTGACGTCACGTGACATTTTGACTCCGTCTATCTATCTATCAGCCACGGACGTCCACTGCTGAACATAGGTCTCCCCAATAGCTCGCCACAGGGTGCGATCCAGCGCAGACCGCATCCACTGGCTCCCTACGAGGTCATCCGTCCACCTAGTCGGGGGACGTCCCACGCTGCGCTTAGACTTTGACTCCATATGTCACCATTATTGCCATTACATGTTTGGTTAGGCATAAAAAGAAAAAATACGTCTCCAACATGTTTTATTAATATCCATACTAATATTATAAATGCGAAAGTGTGTCTGTCTGTCTGTCTGTCTGTTACCTCTTCACGCTTAAACCACTGAGCCGATTTGGATGAAATTTGGTATAGAGATAGTTTGAGTCCCGAGGAAGGACATAGGCTACTTTTTATCCCGGAAAAATACCCTTATCCGCGATAAACGAATTAAAGGCGGACGAAGTCGCGGGCAGAAGCTAGTACCTATATAAAAGACTAACAATTAAAATACATAATATTTTCTTCTGTTTCCGCGATTATTACTCATTGAAATAAAACAATTTAACGGATTATATCGCGTATATTATCTCATTTTAGTTCCCGACGTTTCGGAAGCTTTCCAGCTTTCCATGGTCACGGGAGTCCTCCCGTGACCATGGAAAGCTGTGCGATATAGTCCGTTAAATTGTTTTATTTCAATTAAAATACAGTCATCTCCCCCATTATTTTCGCTGTAAATTGTTAAGTATATGGTATACTTACAAACGCACAACAATGAGTAGTCCATTTTAAAACGTACAATATTTGCACAAGTGTTTTTGTAAGATTGTATAGTTGTGTGTCATAGTTTTGCGAAATGCATTCGTTTTTGTCAAGAAAATTAAGAACTTATTTATCACCCTATAATATTTTTTTATGTAAGATAGGAAAGCATTTGGCTTAAATCTCAACTATTGGTAAGCGACGATGAAGCATGCTTAACTAGATAGTGCCTATTCACTCTAGACAATTAAGAACGCAGAAGGTCACTGGCACTCCTCAATTATAAGTGATTTACGGGTGGCGACGAGATATATTTCGATTAAAATAGCTAAGCTACTTTATAGTCGCAAATTTAAACGGTCCTGATGAGAATGGTACCATGGAATGTATTTGATGATGGAGCCGGAAGGTAGGCCCCAGATCACTTTAATGAAATAATTATTTTAGCAGTGTTTGGGGCTTGTTTGAATCGTCACAAGATATATTATTATTATTTTTTAACAAAAAATAAAACGTTTCCAAAAAGAAAACACTAAAAAGTAACTGCATCATTTAGTTTCTTAAATTTACTTTTGCTATTCAGTGACCTCCAAATAGTACGGCGGTTCAATCATTATTTGTAAATATTCTCAATGTACAGACATTTCATTTTTACAACTTTATAATAGCATAGTACTAGCTTCTGCCCGCGACTTCGTTCGCCTTAAATTCGTTTATCGCGGATAAGGGTATTTTTCCGGGATAAAAAGTAGCCTATTCCCCGGGACTCAAAATATCTCCATACCAAATGTCATCCAAATCGGTTCAGCGGTTTAAGCGTGAAGAGGTAACAGACAGACAGACAGACAGACACACTTTCGCAATTATAATATTATATAGTAATAGTATGGAGTATGGATATATCCTTGAATTTTGCTAAAAGTTACAATTTCTATTAAAAGACCGGACTTTTCATACTTAGAATCGTTAATACTATGGTTTTATACTATGCTATGATGTCCCACTTTTCCAATCCGTTAGATCACGTTTTCTGTACTCACCTTTTTATTGATATGGTCGTGACGTCGTCTCAATAATCCATAGCTAAAGGTACCGACTAAAGGGACACTTATCTATAACTAGAAGATGCTCGTAACTTCGTTGGCGGCAGAGACAAAAAGTCACAACCCTCGTTTTTACTTCAGCGTATTCGGTTAAAAAGTATCATAAATTCTATGGATGCCCAGCTACCAGTGTACCAAAAAATAGTTGATATCCATTTAGCCGTTTTGGCGTGATGAAGCGACAACGACACATACGAACTTACAAAAAAAACGATTCAGAGACCGATTTCGATTAAATCAGTTTTTTTTAACACGCTTTTATTAGGTTGACGCGGGCCTATGATGGTTGCGTTTGTAACGCGATAAATGACATAGCTGCTATCACCTTTTGACACGTATGTGAGTGCGAGCGTGACAGGCGCGTTATCATATCATTTATCGCGTGATAGACGCAACTATCATAGGCCCGCTGTATCTAACTAATTATGTAATGGAATCTAAGGTAACTAATTTAACCATCTTCCAAGGATCGTAGCGTTATGAAAATTGGCAGCTGTATGTAGTTCTGATGACAATACAATAATATGGTACTGTCGAACTGATCTGATGATGGAGCCAGAAGATATGAACTGGAACTTCATGATGGAACATCGTATCATAGCTGTTTGGATTTGTTAGAAAAGTCTTGCAAAGCGTGTTTTTCTAGTGTTTTTAAACTATTTTTTTTTTATATCTTCAATGTACACACATTTCATTTAACAACTTCTTTATCATTATATTTCGATGACTATAGATATGTAACCGATAATAATTGACGACACGTCTGGCTCAGACATCGATCCTCGAAACTGGCGGTCCCGGGGTCGAATCCCGGCCAGGGCAAGTATTTGTGTGATGAGCGCGAATGTTTGTTCCTGGGTCTTGTATGTTAACAACTTATCTATATATAATGTACTAGGAGCTGCCCGCAACTTCCTTCGCGGAGAAGAAAAAGTCATAACCCTTCTTTATTTCATCAGCGTAGTCGGGTAAAAAGTATCCTATAACCATCTGGAGATACCCAGCTACTCGTGTACCAAAAATTGTTGAAATATGTTTAGCCGATTTTGTGTGATGAAGCCACAACGACACATACGAACATATAAAAAATCCATAAAAAAAATTTTTCGTTTTAGAGACCTCCAAATAATCCGTTACGATATTTTTTTTGAAAATATCTTCAATGTACAGACATTTCATTTTTACAACTTTATAATAGTATAGATAGATATCGTGGCTTAGTATTAACCCATAGTACAAGCTTTGCTTAGTTTGGGACTAGGCCGATTTGTGAAAGATTGTCCCTAATATTTATTTATTAATATAATATTTAAGAAGCATCCCTCGATTTTCAAATAATTTGATGAACGCGATCGAACATTTTTTATCAAATATTCTGCGTACACGCACCTGTTATCATCAACCGTCGAACAACTGTTACTTCCCTTTAAACACCCCAAGCAGGTGTTGCCGAAAGTCAAAGGGACAGGCTAGTACTTGTCGGAAATTGTATTAGCTTGATTTGCTTTTACCCGACTGTGGAAAGGAGGGCTATGATTTTCGAGGGCTTGTAACATCCCAAACGCAAAATACACTTGAGAGCAAACATTTCGGGTCAGTAAAATACCGTCAATTTCCTAAAATAGTGCGTCTTGTAAGAAAATTAAATCCTGTCATGGTTTTTATTTAATTTTACATCTAAACTGAGAAAATGACAGTTTAAAATATAACATTTTCGGATTTAAATGGACTAGGGAATAATGTATGTAGGTATGTATGTATGTAATCACTTAATTGCACAAAAACCAATACAAAAAATAGGTATTTACAAAACACGGATTTCCAACTAACCTTTAAGCAAATGAGAGAAGAAAAAAGTATACATTAAAGAAGATAGACAAACCAACTAATTAGGTAATATGCACAAAAAAAACGAAACCAAAATTTGAATACACATAAATTATAATTAATACTTACCTATAATATACACAAATAGATATAATACTTATAATATATACATTTAAATCTGTAACCTTAATTAATAAATAAACATTTAAGTCAAAAATGTCAAGAAAAATAAGAAATGATAATTAATCTAATCTTGTCTAGGGTCTGTCAGCCATAACTTTTTTAGCCTGGCCTGTAATATAAATCGTAACATTTAAATACTGTGTTAGGCTTCCAAAGTTGAATAATTATCTAAAATAATTCTTATACATAGATGACATTGTACATATCGAGAAACGGCTTTTTGTATTGAGATGGTCAGTCCTCTTGTTTTAATGGTCCTTGATTGTACATAATAGCCAGTTACAAGTGCAACTTAAAACATATAAGTACAAAGGCGAGCTTATTCCTATTAGGGATTTCTACCAGTTAACCTTTGAACAAATGAGTGAAGATGTAAGGGTAAGAACGTAGGACTTAAAATATAAAATTTCCTGATGTATCTTAATAGCGCATCAGTTCATATATAAAAAAGGCATATACGTTTAACGGATCACCAGATATAGTAAAAAATAGCGCCAAAAAAACACTTTTTATTGCCGAATATAGTAAATGATCACCAAAATTAAAACTCCATTTTAATGTGAAATAATCACCAAAATATTAAACCCCTAACCTAACCTAACCCTATCTTATTAAAGAAACTGTCTCCAAACTAATAATTTCTAACCCAAAAATAGTTAAAGAGCGCCAATATTTAATCTCCATTTTTATGTAAAATTATCACCCAAACTAACTATAACATCTTGCTAGCCTATTATAAAACACATGACCCATAAACTATCCATGGTTCACATGACGTAGGATATTGATGAAAAAAAAAAAGGAATTTCACTTAAACTTAACTACTATCTGTAACACGGTTACAAGGAAATAAACCCAAAATTGCTACTCAAATTGTGAATATCTCGGAAACTGATACTTTTTGGACAGGGTACTACTTGATATTTTTTGTTGCAAATAAGTTATACTGTAACCCCTTAAAAGGAATGTACTCAATAACCAATCATCCTGTATAACGCGTTACTTGACATTCTTTCCCACGGGGACTAGCTTGACCTTTAGGGGGACTTATGGCTACAGTCCAGTGGTTCCGGCGAGTTTGCACCACGTATCGTGCAATGTTAAAATTATTGCGCGTGACTAATGTTACATAAACACGTTCTTCTACCTTAACGATTTTCAATAAAACCGGCCAAGTGAAGTCGGAATGAAGCGCAAGGGGATCCGCACCACCGCAAAAAACTAAGAGAAAACTTAAGATAGTTGTCCTCTTTAGTATATCTCTGTTGGTCATTTTGGCTTAATGTTGTTCTTTGTCAACTAAACATACATACTTTTTTAAGATATATGACTGACTATTGAGTTTGTGACTGATAGTTGACTTTGTGACTGGTAGTTGAGTTTGTGACTGACAGTTGAGTTTATAACTGACAGTTGAGTTTGTAACTGACAGTTGAGTTTATAACTGACAGTTGAGTTTATAACTGACAGTTGAATTTGTGACTGACAGTTGAGTTTATAACTGACAGTTGAGTTTGTAACTGACAGTTGAGTTTGTAACTGACAGTCGAGTTTGTTTGGGCTTTCTACTCAACAGTGGTCTCCTCTTGGGAAATGCAGTAGAGTCAGATTTGTAAAAGTGCCCTTGCGGCCTCCTTACGAAATAAAGATCATTATTTCATTATGTAATACACACTTTTTGAAAATGCTAAGTACATCTGTTACGGTTAAAAGATATTACGCGTCAATGTTACGTATAAAAACGCCAATCGTTCAATTTTGAACTTTTTTTTAGACAGACAAGAGGTTTAATAAAAGGGCCATTTGAGTTCTAATAATAATTGATGATACTATTCATACAAATATTATAAGTGCGAAAGTCAGTCTATCTGTTACCCTTTCGCGCTTAAACCGCTGAACCGATTTAGATTAAATGTGGGTGAGGACATAGGATAGTTTTTATCCCGGAAATAGCCCCTTAACATGATGAGAAAACACATTACTTAGTTCTAAACGGCAACGCGGGTTAAGTCGCAGTTAAATTTTTTTAGAGTGTTACCAGTTCATTAAATTCAAATTCAAATTTGTTTATTAATAAGACATCAATGGCCCATTGCTGTTAGTAACATTGACTATCTTATAAATTAGAATTAATAGGTATAATAATAATAATTGTAATCGTAATAATAACATTTCGGATACTATTTTTATATATCAAAATTACCTATTAGCGGTTACCCGTATTGACTGTAACATTTTCTTTCTATTTTCAGGTACTAAATAATGGATTTTCGGATAGAGTTGAGAGCGTGATCTGACAAAAAACTCGCAAGAAAATGGCGGAAAACGAAGGACCTGTGGTCGTGGACGACCTGCCGATATCATTCCAGGTATTTAAATACAAGGAAATAAGATTAGTATTAGTATATTACACAGGAAGTAAAATTTAGAGACCATAAGTAAGCCGTACTGGCTGAGTATGGGTTAGACAGACCGAGCCGATAGGCGAGGCATGTAATTTATTAAACGGGCTTTAAATTTTAAATTAGCATTTAAATGATTTTATTTTCATCAGTCTTTCTCTCGACGTGACCGCATGCGCTTCCCATGATCCTCAAAAAAATCATCGGTCTATTCTGTGGTATGGTCAGGCTCCCATGCTGTGTTTTCAATCAGTAGAACGAAAAAAGAAATAACTTTACCTGTGCCATACACAAAAAAGTGAACCGATGAATAACCCCCGGCACATCTAGAAGAAGCTAGTAATTCTCAAACGCCTGAAACCATAGCTAAGAACGCTCACGATGAAGTCACCTTTTAGACAAAAAAAACTAAACCCAAATCGGTATTTCCGTTCAGAAGCTACGATGCCACAGACCGCCACACAGATACACATGTCAAACTTAGAATACCCCATTTCTTCGTCACGAGCTAAGAACTATTGAACTATTTTTTATTTAAGTATTTATTTTATTTATTTACATTAATTACAATAATGGACTACCAAAGCACTGTACAATTATAAAAAAAATGAAATCACACATTTATCAAATAAAATAAATATTTACGATTTTAAACTGAACACCCAGACATTCATCCTCGCAGAACCTCAGATATTCATCACTCAGTACTAGCCATCTGCTTGCAAATACCTCACACTCCGGAGTTGATGCGAGGAGCGCGTTTAACGAACGAACCTGTGCTGTGGCGATTCTCTTCAAGGAACACATACAGGCTCACTACTGCCCCGCTAAATACACTCCAGATTAAATTTCGGGTCGGTAAAATATCGTCTTATTTCCTAAAATTGTGCAGTGCTTTACACTTTTTAATTGCGTTATAATCTTTATAATATTTTACTTCTAAACTACAAAAATAACAGTTAAAAAAATATAATTATTAGGTATAAATCAAACTCGTAAAAACCCATGAAAAATAAGTCTTCAATGAAGCGACTTATTGCAAAAATTGTAATTGGATATTGTTATTTCTATGAAAAGATCGCGGAAATTTCGAATACAGTTTGGTATTGCACAGAATACTATATCATGTGTTTGATACATAAATGTTTAAAAAATATTAGTGTTTGGTATAGCAAATGCCTACATTTTTTAGCAACAATCGAACACATGATTGCACCTCGAAATCATGCAATCAATGATTACAGCTTTAATCGTTTTGTAAGCAGGAAATCCGATAGTTATTATCTTTTATACCGTGTAATGTAACAATTAACACTTTTTTAAGAAAGTAGGAATATTCGGCCAGAGCTTCATTGACTACTTCTTTGTACTCAAGCCACAGATTAAATAACAAAAACCTTTTTGTTATTTACGGAAGGTTCGGTGTCATCGTAAAAAACGTTGAAAAATCAGTTTTTCGTGTTGTCCACATACCTTTAACTACCTAACCTACATCTTATTTTTATTACTCATTGTTATAGTTTATGTAATAATTTAGTCCATGCTAAATTAAATAACACAAAAATGAAAGTATTGCATGTCCATTACTTATACGTACAGTTTCTTTTTCTCAACCTCTCCCACTATCCAAAGGTTGTCTGGAAGACATTGCTGATTAGCGATAAGACCGCCTGTTAGTTACCTCTCCTTGAAAGTATTATTTTCTGTTCTCTGTTTTCTGAGGTGTACAATAAAGAGTAAAGAGTTATTGTATTGCATGAAAGTAAAAACTGGCGTATACATAAAATTTACCTCTTGAAAATTTTAAAATAAACAGATAAACATCAAAATTGCAACAGCTAAAAACTATATTATTTTCTAAAACAATGCCTATTGAGTTCAACATTATCATATTACCATTTATAATTTCATTATTACGCGATGCATAATACATTGAAGGGTTAACTTTATATGTAACATTGGCGAAATACCTAGCTCTCGCTAAAATGGGCAAGTGAAAACCATTCAGGAAAAAAATACATATATAATTTGACCTAAACTTTAAAACAGCAACATAGGTACCATTGTAGCTGGTTTAAAGTTTAGGTCAAAACCAAGTAGGTACGCTGTACTTCCATTTCATCGACAAACGCTTTCTAGAAAGCTTTATTTCATAAAATTATTATTTCATCGAAAACTTTTTCACCTGAAACCGTACATTTTCCATGTTTTTTGAAGAGATCATCATGTAGAAACCGGCAGGTTAGGTTTGTTTTATAATAATCCAAGATTTCTATGAAATTATATGTCGACGATATGCAACGAAACATTTTCTGATAACACTAGGTAGGTATACTTTTATTTTTAGCAAGAAATTGCTTATGACAACATAAATCGTTACACTACTTAGAAGAGCAGAAAAAAATTGTTCTAGAATGAAGGTGTCTAGTTCAAAGTCCAACATATATTATCAATTGTTTTACCAACTTGTTTTTCCAGACAAAATACTAAATTATATTTTTCTTATACTGCAAAGGTCGCAAACAAGCGTACGGCCTGACTGATGATAAGCACGCCAGGAGAATAGGGTATTTGACAATAAAAAAAAACAACAATTATGTAAGATTCTGATAAAAGAAGCAAAATAAAAAACTAATTTAAAACTTTGAGTTGGATACCCTACGTGTAGCTTATTTTATGAGTCTTTAAAGTTGGGTGGGAAAGTCCATTTTTAAAGTATTTAACTATTAATAACTAATAATACCATTCAATAACGCATAAAATGTTTTGTAATTTTTATTATGAAACCATTTCGATAAACGCAAGTTTTAACATAGCTGCAGAACAAAGATCAAAGATCCCTGTACAATATACAAGCGTGTGACGTCACATGGTTGTAGACTTAAATGTGAAGCGTTTTTTGGGTAAGTCCAAAAATGTTCTTTTAACGTCGTTGTATCCCGTTTAAGACGCCGTTTTATATAACATACCATAAAATACATTGTCAAATAGCCTATAAATTTCGTGTTGCAAACCTTTAAAATAATCGTTGTTCGCACATCAGACACAACCGTTGAACCTTTTTAACCAGGAGCCCAGAAATTCGAAATGGTCACGGTCTGCCGACCGATTGGCTAACACCTGAACCGTCACGGCGCATGCGCGGAACAATTAGCTATACGCATATGGTGATATACTTGATGACACATATAGATGTAAGGTTGTAGAAATGTCACAATGGGGGTTTTCTGAAATCGGAACCATGGTTCCAAATTGATGTTCAGGGGTCAGATAATAGGATAGATATTAACCTAAACATTCGCGGCGTCATTCAAGAGTGAACTGGTAATTTGTAGTAAATAAGTTAGATAGCAATATTGCAGGTAGTTTTTTTATGAATCATGTTTCATTCGTTGCTGTTCATTACATACATTCGGGTATCAAATGTGTCTTAAACCGGAAAATATATTATCAAAATCATATTTTTAAGTAGCCGCCTCCATATTTGCTTAACTTTTTTCCGTGTTTTCCCAACTTTAGGTAAATATCTATCTGAATATCCGACCCCGGTAATGATGTTACATATTATTTGAGGGCCCATGTAAAGGACTCAAATAATATGTAATATCAATTTGTAACCATAGATAGTGCCATGAATAAATCAAATGAAATGAAAATCAGTCGCTGAGATTGTTAAATAATTTATACAATACAATACAACTATTCTTTATTACCAGACATAGAACTTTTAATGGCACGAATGCAATTTTCCTAACGATATTAATTTATCGATACATTGTACTTCTGTGATATACGTATAATATGAATATGCAAGTTGTATATCTATACTAGTGGATAAATAAAGACATTGACATTAACATGACAGTCTTGTCCGCTCAGTGAGACTAATTGATGGAAATAATTATAACGTGTAAAGACTGCCATTTTATTACACACCAACAAGGTGTCCCACAAAATTGATTTTTAACATAAACTTTTTAAAATAAACGTAGACTACAGGCTGTCTTAAATTAACTTAAACTATTTAAATGAGTCCGATTCAAGGCAGTGTTGATAAGACCGAAGATTAAATCAAAACAGACGATTTCAAGTGTCAATATTCCCTTTTACATTTGACATTGTTTATTGCATTTTTAATTAACGGACGTCAATTATTTAATACGATGAGTGATTGACGACTTTGCAGACGTATATATAGTATTCGACAACTAAGCATTATTAACTACGCACATTTACCCGCAGCTCTATCCGGGTTACCGAGATTCCCCATACAAAATGTCACCCCTCTTTCCACCCACCTTTCCTTTTCACTTCCATTTCCATCCCTTTTTCTCTTTCCACCCCCTTTCTTACTCCTTCTCACCTCCTTTCAGCCCATTTTCAACCCTCCCCTTTTCACCCCTTTCACCCTTATTTCACCACTTAAGATAAGAACAACTATCTTCAAACTAAATTTCATCTGAATCAGTTCAACGGTTTAAGAGTGATAAAAGATAACAGCCTCACGGACAGATAATTTCGAATTTATAATAATTACTGTCTGCGTCTACGTCGGTTCTAGGGTTATTGATTTCCTATAAAAACTTCCCCTCCCCCCTTTCACCCCCTTCCTTATTTCAGCCATTAGACGTTCACTGCTGGACACAGGCCTCCTCAATAGATTTCCACATGGGCCGGATAGAGCGACCCGCATCCAGCGAGTCCCCGCAACCCTAACCAGGTCGTCCGACCACCTTCCGGGGCCTTTCCATGCTGCGGTCGCCAGTACGCGGTCCACACTCGAGAACCTTTCTGCCCCAACGGCCATCGGTTCTTCGAACTATGTGCCCTGCCCATTGCTACTTCAGTTTGCTTACCCTGTTTGCTATGTCGGTGACCTTGGTTCTTCTTCGAACCTATCCTCATTCCTGATTCGATCTCGTAGAGAGATCCCGAGCATAGCCCCTCCCTCCAACCCCACCCCCTTAAAGGATGATTTCTGGGATAAAACTATCCCATGTCCTTCCCCGGGACTCAAACTATATCTATAGCAAATTTCATCTAGATCTGTTAAGCGGTTTAAGCGTGAAAAGATAACAGATAGACAGCTGCCTGTCTATCTGTTATCTTTTCACGTTAATGTCGTATTTATATTATTAGTATGGATTACGAGTATCTGTATTTTTTTGAGTGTCCGTATCTCAGTTTAGACCACTTTCGAGGTGTGAATTGAAAAAAAAAATAGTGCTTGGTTTATCTGTATTCTGTACGTTCACTAGGTTTATTAATTTAAACCTTATAGCATAAAACAAAACTAAGTACAGACAGACTTAATGCCAAATAGGAGTCAACCATAGTTGCAAATTCTATAGTTTAATTGATCCAATGTTTATTCCTACTTAGGATACGCGGTTGAATCTAATCTAACATGCATCGGAGCTGTGTGACGTCACATCCGGCCCGTACAATATGTCGGCCATGGTCCAATTACACAACAATTTATGGGCTAGTTTTTTCTGTGACTCCACTCGAGTGTTATATTTATGACTAGAAGGTGCCCGCGACTTTGTTCGTGCAGGAGAAAAAGTCATAACTCCTCTTTTTAGGGTTCCGTAGCAAAATGGCAAAACGGAACCTTTATAGATTCCTCATGTCTGCCTGTCTGTCTGTTTGTCTGTTAGTCCGTCCGTATGTCACAGGCATTTCACTCAAAAACTATAAGATGTACATTGATGAAATTTAGAGCATAGGTGTCGTGTGTAAACCGCTACATAGTTTGATAGTAAAATATATATATATATATATTAATATTTTCTTCTGTTTCCGCGATTATTACTCATTGAAATAAAACAATTTAACGGATTATATCGCGTATATTATCTCATTTTAGTTCCCGACGTTTCGGAAGCTTTCCAGCTTTCCATGGTCACGGGTGGACTGAGAAAAGATGTATTTTCCTCTGTCAAAGTTACAATTTGTGCAAACTACCCATTTTTTGAAAAAAAAAACACAAATAAAGGTGTACATACATGCCAGATGGGCCTAGGCTGTAAAGACAGTTACACATGTGCCAGAAGGGCTTAATTATTTTATTCTAATAATTTACCAAGCAGCTTTTCACAAATGAGGCGTACTGAGGAGAAAAGAAACGCTGCAAAGAAAAACTCCCAGGCTACCTCATTACTAATTATAATATTTAAAAAACAGAGACTATTAAACTACTTTTAAACAGATAAGATATTTTACACCGTTCGGAAATTAAGGTTTTGCAGTCCTGTGTCTCGCTTGTTCCTTGATGAGATGTATTACAGGATCCCGAGCTGGTGGTAGTGACAATCCATCTTCTCTATTGAAATTAGGATGCTTTTTAATCTCAATAGCCTCGCGTAGCATCCTGGGAAATGGGTAGTTTGCACAAATTGTAACTTTGACAGAGGAAAACACATCTTTTCTCAGTCCACCCGTGACCATGGAAAGCTGAAAAGCTTCCGAAATGTCGGGAACTAAAATGAGATAATATACGCGATATAATCCATTAAATTGTTTTATTTCAAAATATATATTTCTAGGCGGGGCACTCGAGACATATAACAGAAACTGAAAAAAATCATCAGCAAATAACACGCATTGTTATGAGGGCACATATTTCGACAGTTCTTCTAAAAACACTGAAATTTTCAAAAATAATTTTTTGATTTAATGATTTTTTCCGAAATATTCGCTCCAAAAGTAGCAAAAATTGTGTCCCCCCCTCTATTTTCTAAACTGTATGTTCAAAAAATATGAAATTTTTTATAAAAATAAAACTTAATAAATATTTCCAACTAAAATTGTTTTCAACATGATCGCATATACCGTTTTTAAGTTATTGCCAAAAAACTGCACTTCTCAGCAAAAGGACGTAAGTGCCGGGGAGATACGCTCTTTTGTTAGTGTTTTTTTTCATATCGTATTTTTTTTCATCTGTAGTGCATTTTTTGTCAAACGGCTGCGGAACCCTTCATGGGCGAGTCCAACTCGCACTTGGCCGCTTTTTTAGTCCGATAAAAGTATTCTATAATAACCATCTGTGGATGATCTGTAAGTCTTATCATGATACTTTGTGACGATGATTTAATGATGGAGTCAGGTGTATTGTGGAACGCTTCACTGGCTGCTGTACACTAAAGTAAGGAATTGAAATAAAAAAAAATATTTGTAAATATTTTCAGATAAAACCATAAATGACAAAACCAATACATAAATAAAAACATTGTTTCCCCCAGCATCTAAAATTCGAATCGCTTCTTAATACTTTAATTCGACAAAATCTGCTAACCGCTTCATTGAAATTCATCATCTAAGAATTTCTATATCTCCCATCTTTGTTTAAATATTGTTTTCGTTTCATCGATGACGTTTCCTATTTTTTGTCTCGCTCCAATGCAATATGCAACTACGCGTTTAGCATACACAATGAGGACCGTTAGGTGACTATAGAAAGTCAACCATGTGTGTAGTCCCATTTTTGGTTTTATGTGAACATACTTTCATTGCGAATGTTGATTAAAATTCTGTTGATTTAGGAAATAAATAGGGTAGTATCCTGGGTCAAAAAAAAGTATAATGCTAATTAGTCAAGTCAGTTTGATTATCAAAAAATATTGGCAACGTATTTTTTCTTTTGTCAATCAAACAAAAAAAGACAAAGATAAACCGCGTCAAAGTTTGGGAGTGGGGGCGCATGACGTTGCACATATCACATGAGTTCCCCGTGACGTCACGGGAAACTTTACCGGGCTATATCTTCATCAGTTTTTGTTTAATTGACAAAAGAAAAAATACGTGTCCAATATTTTGTGATAATCTAACTGACAGACTTATTATATATTTTTAGGACAAGAAAATCAGGGAGGAAAACATCAAAATTAATGAACTTGATTATTTAAAACGTATATATTATGTTAAAGTAACTTATATACGACTAGTTTACTGCTTTTTAGAATTATAGTTTAATATGTCTGTTTGAGAAATGCCTTAAAAAATCTTTAATTATATAATTATTGTACGTAGTAATATTGAAATTTATATATGTTATGATTTTGCTACGTGTAGCAAAACATCTTACACAATTCATTTTATTTCTACGTATAATAAATAATGTAAAAAATCTTGCGGACTTTCTTCACTTTAGTTGGTTTTTTTTTTAATAGTACTCGTAGATTTACTTACTTACTTTTGGATAACATTGTTTTTGGGGTTCCGTAACCAAAAATGTGAATAATGTAACCCTTCTAGTTTCGTAATGTCCGTCCTGCCGTCCGTCCATATGTCACAGGCATTTTACTCAAAAACGACAAGATATAGTGTCTTGTCTATGTTGTTGTCTTGTATAAGCCACCATTTTTTTTTTCAGAAAACTTCTACTTGTGGGTCATATTTCGACAGTTCTTATAAAAACATTTTGAGGTTTCTACAAAATATTTTTAATTGCTCTGATAGTAGCATAAACGCCCCACCCCTTCGTTTATCTCCTAACCGTACCCATGGGTAAAACGGGACCCTATTACTAAGACTCCGCTTTCTGTCCGTCCGTCTCTCTGCCTGTCTGTCTGTCTGTGCGTCTGTCACCAGGCTGTATCTCATGAACCGTGATAGCTAGACAGTCAAAATTTTCACAGATGATGTATTTCTGGTGCCGCTATAACAACAAATACTAAAAATAGTATCATTTTATGTCTGTCTGTTTATGTCAGTAATCAATATAAAATGAGCGAACACCGCAAACATTTTCCTTAGCAGTAGGGCTCTGCTAACACTGGACTTTCATAGATACGACCGTTTGTAGCGTATATTTTGTACGGAACCCTCGGTGCGTGAGTCCGACTCACACTTGACCGGTTTTTTTACATCTTCGAGGGCCCGCAGACACAAGTATTTGATATTAATTTCAACTCATACTTTCACGCGTTCCTGAGAAAAAGGATCTTGACAGACCGACGGACAGCCAAGTGATACTATAAGCAGTTCCGTCTTTACTATAAGGGCACACGGGGCCCGTGCCCAGGGCCCCCAACCTCACGGGGGCCTAGAAAAATCTTAAACAACGTTTTTTTACAGTCCAAAGAGGTCTCAAATTGTGTTATTGAGTGCCCCAGGCCCAGGGTACACATTTTTGTGTGCCCAAGCCCCTCCCAGTACAAAGACGGGCTTGCCTTAGGGTTCCGTTTTTCCTTTTGAGGCACAGAAACCTAAACAATCAATAAACTTTACTATTTCAGGTGAAATACCTCGGCCAGAGCGACGCAAGGGGACTGTGGGGCATCAAGCACACGAGAAAACCAGTCGACCTGATGGTAGCAGCGGCCAAGGCCTTACCACCAGGTAAATAAGAAGTGTACAGCAGACTGTTTGAAGTCATTATATCGTCGTTATGTCCATCCGTCCGTATGTCACAAGCATTTTACACAAAAATTACAAGATGTATATTTATGTAATTTGGGGACGATAGTTCGTCTAAAAACACCGAGGTTTCTAGAATTTACTTTTTTTATTAGTTTTTTTGAGTTACTGAATATTTTCGAAAATAATGGATCCGAAAATTGCATAAAATGTGTCCTCTCCCCCCACTATCTTCTGAACCGTATGTCCAAAATAAAGTATAAAATAATTTAAACGAAAATTAATTTCAATATGATCGGATATACTATTTTTGTGTTATTGGCGAAAAACTGCGCTTCTCAGCAAAAGGACTTAACTAACCAGGAAGATACGCTTCTTTGCTGGTGCACTTTTTGACATTGTATTTTTCATCTGTAGTAACGATTACGGAACCCTACACTGAGCATGGTCCGACATGCTCTTGGCTGTTTTTTTATGTCTGTATCTTTGGATTGTGTTAAATTAGAAGCTTGATTTTTTACAGCTTTAAGGCACCGTAAACATACGTATTTGATGTTTATTTCAACTTGATACCTCCACGCGTTTCTTAACAGACAGACAGACGGACAACAAAGTGACCCAATAACGGCCCCGCTTATTTCCTTTTGAGGCACAGAACATTAATAACCTATTTATTTATTTTATCTTTATTGCACAGAAGAAAAACTTACTAAATAAATAAATATTACGGGTCAATTTTACACAAATCGAACTAGTCCCGTGGTAAGCTCAATAAGGGTTGTGTTATGGGTACTAGACGACGATATATTTAATAGATATATTACTTACTAGCTTCTGCCCGCGACTTCGTCCGCCTTAATTTCGTTTATCGCGGATAAGCGTATTTTTCCGGGATAAAAAGTAGCCTCAACCCGGGACTCAAACAGAGAGCGAGGGGAGAGGGACTCAAACTCAAACGGAGATCCATACCAAATTTCATCAAAATCGGTTCAACGGTTTAAGGCGAAAGGGTGGGCAAATCACTGAAGTCGAGGTGTTTTTGTGCAATTTTTTTGATTTTGTATGTAGCATGTAGAGATCTGAAAAGTAACTATTCAGGACACATATATACTTAATTATGAGTTGATAGAGTAAGTTCGTGTAACTAGGCCTAAAAACTATATTTAAGAAGCAGATTTTTTAAAATCTTCTACATCTTTTTTTCCGCATCTCCTTCCTAAGTAGCGCGATAGGATTCAGGTGCAAAGTTAACTCAATCAAATGTAGTGGCTACCCCCCCTTTTAAGGGTTGAATTTTTATTGCCTATAACCTGGCCGAGGCTTTTTTCGACCGATTAGTAAAGTCTGCATTAAAATCTGTTCAGCCGTTTTCACGTGATGCGCGTACAAATAAACAGATAAACAGACAAACAGACAAAAATTCTAAAAACTGTTGGAACGTGTTCTGTTATCGATTTTAAGTATCCCTGGCCAATTTTTTTTCGAATATCTTCCACGTACAGACTTTCGACCCTCTTCAGCTTTATTATATGTATAGATATACATAGAAAACATCCAAGACTCAGGAACAAATATTTATGCTCATCACACAAATATTTGCCCTTACCGGGATTTGAACCCAGGACCTCAGCTTCACAGGCAACGTTACTCCCTTACTTACTTAATGCCATAGGACATTATCTACCAGTGAACCTTGAGGCAAAGCAGATAAATTGTGGGCGGTGCAACTAATTTACAGACGGAGAGAGAGATTTAGAGACAGTTCTGCTAACAAAGAGTTCATGTAAAGATTTTTTGAAAGCGCACTTGTTTGGGGCTATACATATAGTGAATGGATACTTTTTAATCGTCTGCATTGAATCAAAAAAGAGGGTCATGACATTTTGGTGCATTCCACCAGAATGTCGAGTACGTGACGCCTTTTTTCGTACTTCTAAGAAAGTTAGGAAGTCATTTTTGGTATGTCAATATTTTATAACATGGATTTTGTATTGGTAGTGAATTCTTGGACTTTTTATAGGTTTTTATGGTAGCTGTCATAGCCGTCACGTACCCGACAAAGTAGACGTTCTGGTGGATTGCACCTTTTTCTTCCACGAACGAAGTTGCAGAAATTGTAGCACAACTGTGATACGCGTCTCTTTGTCGCGCGATAAATATTGTCTGACTCTTTCCTTTCAATACAATGCGAGAAAGACAGGTGATGCTATGTCGCGCGACAAACTTAGTCGCGGAGAGTTGTGCTAGACCGGACGTAGTAATAATATACCCATCTTTTCCAGGTCAAATCCTTCCCATCGTGAAACTAGTAATATCTGTGGACGGAGTACACCTTGAAAGCATACAGCATGGCAGCAAACGCAGCGATTATGAGCACCTGTCTGTGTTCTTCAATATCGAATCAATCTCCTACGGCGTCCAGGACCTTGTCTACACGCGCGTGTTCTCCATGATCATTGTCAAGGATAATGCTGACGTCAAGGGCCTGAACCCCTTCGAGTGCCATGCCTTCGTCTGCGAGTCCAGGTTTGTTCTAATCTTTAGCGTCTCTTACTTTATCATTATCATCATCATCAACAATAACAGGACTATCGTCAGTTTCCCACGGCAGCTCTCTGCTGGATAAACTCCCTTTTAATCACTCTCTATTATTTTAATGTCTGGTACACCGAATTTCTGTAAATGTGCGTCAGATGTCAGCAGCAGTTGATAGCATGTCGTTCGAAACTTACACATCATCATTGTTGTCATTCTCATTATTTGTCGTTCACCGTCTTGCATTTACTATAACAAGCACTAAAATGCGAGACCCCACGCTCTGTTCATTTTTAATCTTGGCTCCCTTTCATCCCCTAACTCTATCTCCCCATGAGCTTGTCAGGCTATCCAGTAGAGCCAGTATAGTACTTTGTCACGTATTTAACGTCTTCTTCAACATCGAGTCTATCTCCTACGGTGTGCAGGATCTTGTGTACACGTGCGTGTTTTTCATGATAATCGTCAAGGATAATGCTGATGTCAAGGGCCTGAACCCTTTCGAGTGCCATGCTTTCGCCTACGAGTCCAGGTTTGTTTAATTGTTTAATGTTGCTTACTATGTCATCATCATGGCCATCATCAACAGTAGTATTTTTATCCTCCTTGTATCCCTATCTCTCTCTCTCTCTCTCTCTCTCGCACACACACACACACACTCATTATACTTTATGCTACTCCGACTTTCTGTAAGAATTGCGTCAGGTTTAGAATGTCATTTTCATCATTGCCGTCGTTCACCTTCTCGCATTTACTTATTATGGATGCGACACACCACTGTCTATAATTTTCTTTTTGTGTGTCCATCTCTTCCTCGTCCCGTGATTCTGCCTCCCTATGAGCTCGTCTGGCCGTCCTGTAAAGCCAGTATGGCACTTGTCATGTATGTCCGTTTTATTCTTGCTTTATTATTGCGTTCGTTCGTTATGCAAAATCGAGTTGATCTGGTGTACACAAGTGTCTTCTTCATGATCATCGTCAAGTATAATCTCTCTGACGTCAAGGGCCTAAACCCCTACGAATACCATGCCTTTGTCTGCTAGTCCAGTTGGGTCCCAGTCTTCAGTTTCGATATCTATTACATCATCATCATCGGCCCACAGCTGCCCACTATCCTCATCTTAATTTGTTCCTCTGCTTCTCTCATTTACTGCCTCTCTATCCTCTAACCTCCTCTATAGCTACTATTATCAACTTGCTCATTCTCACTCTCTGTTCTTCGTCTCGTCCTTCCCACTTTCTCCCGCTCTCCATTTTTTTGTTAGAAATGCATCATGGCTCTTTCTCACTTTATTCTTATATCTCGCGCTTCTTTTTATGAAATCACTTACTCTATTTATTTTACTCTTTTCCTTGTCCTAAAATAGGCACGGCTTTTTATTCTACTAAGGTGGCAAACAAGCGTACTTATTTCAAAGAGTAAGTAAGTATAATACGTTCAAGCGAGTGAAGTTTTAGAAGAATATGGTATAGATCATTAAATAAATATCATTGTACTTATTTTAGTGCTGAAGTATATCCCACGGCGCCAAAAATAACAATTGTTATCTTTCATGTTATCTAACCCTCACTGCTAAAATTTTGCAACACACTACATATAGGTAGATATACTTGTAGATAAACAAGATATTGTGAGAAAGACACGGCCTCAATAAACCACTTGAATATTGCTAAACAAGTTTACAATATCAGATTTCTTGAATTGTCTTATAAGTGGGCCATTGTGTCAAAGGTAGAATACTTTTATTTTTTTAAGTTTTGGTTTATTTTAAACGAAATCAAGCTATAACTTGAAATAGCGCCTAATTTTAAAAATATTGGCGCATCAAAATGCAATGGGTATATACATAGTAGCCGAAAAGGATATACATCTATGCTAGTACCTATACTATGTTGTAAAAATGAAATGTCTGTACATTGATGATATTTTCAAAAAATAAGATTGTTACGGACTATTTGGTGGTCACTAAAACGAAAAATATTTATTGTGGATTTTATGTATGTTTGTATGTGTCGTTGTGGCTTCATCACGCAAAATCGGCTAAACAGTTTCCACAATTTTTGGTACACGGGTAGCTGGGTATCTCCAGATGGTTATAGGATACTTTTTACCCGACTACGCTGAACAAAAAACGACGGGTTATGACTATTTCTCCTCCGCGAACGAAGTTGCGGGCATTTTCTAGTAAAGTTATAAAAATTAAATGTTTGTATGTGTCGTTGTGGCTTCATCACGCTAAATCGGCTAAACGGATTTCAACTATTTATGGTACACGGGTAGCTTGGTATCTCCTGATGGTATAGGATACTTTTTCAGAGGCCGGAATTCTCATGGCACTTTCATCTGTCATCAGTGAGTTCTCACTTATCGACTTTCAATATCCATATCGATACATTAAACTTCATAATATGTTTTTCGGAACTCATCGTGTCATGTGCTCATGTCAGCACTGGCAATTAATCTAATGACCTTTCATTATTAGTTTTACAGACATTATGTCACTATTTTATGTATTTATTTATACTTTATTGTACAATACAAACTGTTACAAATGACGGACTTAATGCCTGAAGGCATTTTCTACCAGTCAACCATAGGGCCAAACAGAAACTAGTAGTTAGTGTAGGATCATTAATGTTGAAAATACAAAAAAAAATAAGAAAAGTCACACTTTGTCGATCATTAGTAATTTTTGTTGCAATTTCCTACAACAATATATATTATCAGTGTCTCGAAATAAAAAAGGTATTGACTATTTGGCCAAGACTGCTTGTTTAACTGTACTTTGAATTTTCTTTTAAAATGTGTGTTCTGTATTGTAATTTATCGATATATTGCGTATATACAAAGTCGATAAGTGAGAACTCATTGATGACAGATGAGAGTGCCACGAGAATAGGGAACATGCATGAAATTTTTTCATGGTTTTTCTTAACGAAATATCAAAATACCGTAAAAACTATTCCAAAAAGTGAAATTACAATTAAAATCGGACAAGAAATACGCATGATATAGGCATTTTAAACTACTAATTAGACATCGATTTGACAGAGAGGTCCGACATAGACTCTTACGTCACAGTCCACTACGGTCATATAAACTCCATGTTAAATTCTATTTTGCTAAAAAGAGATAGAATGAAATGTTTGATGGCTTATATCTTGGGTATTTTTATAGTTATTCGGAAAATTCTTTTTGTCTACTGTTTGTTACATGAATAAGCTTGTAATAAAGCAAAAATTTAAATTCATGCATATTCCCTATTCCAACCAGTGGTGACAAGTGACGTGACATGACGTGTCCTAACTGTCTCCCTATACACATATACATCACTTGTCATCCCTCCCGTTCCGCTCTCATGCAGTTAAGCGTTTTGCCTATACATAGTATACCTACACTAGGTATTGTAATAAAAAAACAAAATAAGAAGCTTTACAGCTCTGAATGACCTTTGATTCGTAGCTCTTCACTTGTTTATGTCTCTTTGTGTTAACAACGACCGTCTTTACCAATATACTGTTTCAGTTTATCTTCATGAATCACCGAAACCAAAATAGACGCCATCACTTTAATATACGACGTAAAACCAGTATTATTTACTGTTCTTGAAAATACACGTTTTTAAAGGAAAGACTCACATAGGGTGTTAGGTGTTTAATGAACAATTCGGCATAGGTTTTGAGTCTATTAAAGGTTTATCAAGAGACCAGATACCTACGCAATCTTAATTTTTATAGACTTCTCCGTAATAATTAATTGTTAAATACAAAAAAAACATGTTCTAATTTCCGAATACGAGAAAATGTTAAACAGAGACTGAACTATCATGCTTGCTTAACACGTTTGAAAAGTTATTTTCACCATTCCAGGGAGATACTGTACAGCAAAAACAATAAAAAATCTTACATTTTTGCAAGAAACTCCTTAAAGACAAAATTTTGTTTTGAATCAAGTCGATGATGAAAAGATTTATTTATCTTGCTTAAGCTACTAACACCGGCGCCTTGCTAAAAAGATATAGCAGATTTTCACTGGTCTCTATTTGAGATTTCGAAAAGCAACCTTTGCTGTATTTAATATATGAATATAAATGCTTCTTGAAGCCCTCATGATCATGGCCCTTGGGGCAAGTCAAATTTGATATAACTTCCCACAATTCGTAAATATCAGTACTTCGATACAATATTTAGTATGAATTCAAAAATTACTATGTCTGTCTGTTATCATTTTACGCTTAAACCGCTAAGGCTAAACCGATTTAGCCGAAGTTTAGTATTCAGATAGTTAGACCCTGGGAAGGACATGGGATAGTTTCTACCCGAAAGTCATTCCATAAGGGGACGAAAAGGGGATGAAAGGAGTAAACAGGAGATGAAAAGGTGTAAGGGGGATGGAAGGGATGAAAGGGGGGTTAAAAATGTGGATGAAAAGGGGTGAAAATGGGTTGGAGGTTTCTATGGAGGACCTCGGTAGCACGGGCGAATCCGTTGGTAAATGCTGGCAATAATCATTAAATCGTTATCTCTTTCTTTCCAGAAATGCGGCGAGACGGCTCACTTACGCACTCGCAGCTGCGTTCCAGGACTACTCCAGAAGAGTGAAAGAGATGCAGACTGCGCCAGGTAAACAAATATTGAAGCATTTTCTTTCGACGATGTATGTGTCGTTGTGGTTTCGTCACGTCAAAACCGCTAAAGAGATTTTAACTATTTTTGATACACGCATAGCTGGGTGTCCACGTATGGTTAAAGGTTACTTTTTATCCGATAACGCTGAAGCAAAAAAGCTTCTTATAATTTAATTAAAAAAAAACATGTTTTCATTTCCAGAACTAGACGAAAGGCCGCCAAGTCTAAAGAAGAGGTTCGCGATTGACCTACGAACGCCAGAAGAAATTGAGGCTGACTTGGAAACCGAGGCTTGATGAAATCCCTCCAAAAATTAATATCATGAACGAAAAACCTAGAGGACTGTCAATCGTTATACTTCGAATCGGGTGCCGACTATTGTAAATTGTTTATTTTTCTTAAAGTTCCCCCAGGGGTTCACCGTTCCCCCAAGGATTTCACGTTCGCCCAGGGGTTCACAGTTCACTCAGGCGTTCACCGTTCCCCCAAGGATCCACTGTTCCCCCAGGGGTTCACAGTTTCCCCAGGGGTTCAATGTTTCCCAGAGGTTCACTGTTCCCCTGGGATTCACTGTTCCCAAAAAGGTTCACTGCTCCCCACCCTGCCCTACGGTATTTTGTATTGGGATGGACAGCCCTTTTTTATTATTCGTCCATGTGTAATATAAATGATATAAATCTAGACTATTACAAAAAAGTAGCAGTAAATTGTCTGTATACATTGAAGTTAAATGAAACGGTACTACTATATTTACATATGAGGAGTGGTTTTTCTAAATGGTTTATTTTTCTATGGGATTCATGGAAAAAAACCGTTTTGAAAAGACACTCCTTAAATAAAATACCCGTCCATAAGTCTGCTTGTCGGGGTACAGTGACCAGCATCAATATCTCCCATAGCAAATCGGGTGAAAATATCTGAAACGTCCTAACAGCCCTAGAAATAGAGTTGTGTCACATATTTATGCGCACTTTGTTGTGACAGATATTAATGCTGGTGACTGTACATCCGACTTCAAGCTATACTATATTAGTGATATACACGGTGCCCACGAGGAACGAGAAAGATTATAACCACGCATTCCTAAGGCCATTAGGAGTAAAAAAATGTTATATGAACTAAGTGAAATTCATCAAAAGAGAAATCTAGTTTAGTCGTATTTGTACATAAAAAAATTATAAATTTCGCTTTTCTATGAAAAATTGTCCCTCTTAATAAAATGGTAACGTTTATTTTTCCCAAAAAAGGCTGATTTCAGTGAGTAGTACCTAGTTGTCACATTGATTTCTGTTCGCCTACCATGAACTGAGTTTACGATCGGCGCTAGCTAGTATCTCGTATCGAGAGTCAGTGCACCTCTCTCGCACGCGCTAATAGTGCGAAAGAGATAGACCGTCATCGAACGCTCGATACTCGCTCGTGCCGAACTCATTGTAGGCGCACTATCAATAGCGATGCAAAACTTGATCACACTTGTAGCAACATCGCGATCAAAAAGAACTGAATGTACATTAGTAATCACAATAAATCTTCAAAACTAAGCCAGGTTTGCCTTCGTTCACGATATTTTTTGCTCCTAATGGCCTAAGGAATGCGTACTGAAAATTTTTCCCATTCCTCACGGGCACCGTGTATGTATTTAGTATCCACTTTTCTACTTTTGCGCGACTACAACAATCAAACGATCGTCGATCGATGCCAAGGATCGACGTCGATTGATTCGTGTGGTAAAAACAATCGCGATCGACTAATCCATTTTATCATCGGTCGATAACATCGATGTACCTACGATCGATCGATTAATGCAGTGTTTTTCAACCTATTTTTATGACACACCTTTAATGGAAAAATATTTCACTACCCCCTTTTCCATGCCTAATTTAAAATTAACGTAACTGCGGCCCCTTTTGACAGGAGTCGCGCCCACAGGTTCTAAAACACTGGATTAAAGTGTACATAATTTTTCGTGACCTTTTATTGTATATAATAGTCGTAATTTTAATTATAAATATGTACAAGTATAATATTGTTCACCATATTGCATAAGATAATTTAATATTTACAATATTAATTATTGTTACAAAAATCTGGACACAAAGAATAATGTATTGAGACCTATTGCAGTTATTTTGAACTGGGTTTGTAGACACTTAATATTTTCCCAGAATATCTGTTACTATTATGTCTGTCACTTAATTTTTTTTTATAAAATGTGTGCATAATTGGCTTAGAGTTAAGGGGATGCATTTAAGTTATTTTTTCGTGAGATTTTTGTCAAATCTAGTATATGAAACAGGCTGTTTTTTTGATGTTTGTTGAAAATTTCCACAATAGAAAAGTTATCCGAAAACGCGTCTAATTTTCCGTTTTTTGTCTAGTTTGTACAAACGACAGTTTAATAAACGGTTAAATTATCTAAAAATGTCATTTTTTCCTATATCCTTTACGTGATTAACTTAAAAGTTAACAAAACATAATAATGTCTTCGATTTCATTGTACTTTTACATCTGGCGCTTACGCTTAAAAACCCCAAGTATGTAGTGTATTAGGTTTCTCTTTCTTTGATGCGCGCGAGCAATAAATGCGTCCCTTTTAAAAATTCCGCCCATTCGCCGGCTCGGCGTTTGGGCGTGGTTTTGCGAATAGGCATTCCTTGACGATGCAGGCCCTTAGACTGGAGACTTATACGATACACAGGATTGTATTTAATATTAGTAATTCATTCTTTATTAGTTATTACTTATTTATTAGAGAGTAAGTATATGGATACCAAAACATGTTGTTTGTGATTTAGCAAATAGTTGTAATTTTAAAACAAACTGTATTTTTCTTATGGTAAAATAAAATATTAATGAAATTATTCGTTTACTTTGAGGTGGTTTCATTTACTTCTCCCATTTAATAAATTATTGAATTTACATGACTAAGCCAAAGATCCCTAGATATTGAATACTGAATCCCGTTTTTAAATAAGGATAAGACCAAATTAAAATTAAACAAGATAAGCACCTAAAACCATTGTTAAAAATGTATTAAGTTAAGATTAAATAAGTAACCTCTAGATGTATAATATTTCCTACCTAATTACCAGTCATGGTAGAGCGGGGCATCCCTAACACAGATTTACTTACCTAAAAGGAAGTACCAATCACTGCAGGCATTGTACTTGTTATGAAGGGAAAATAAAAAAAATCATTGCTTTTAGTTTTAGAAATATATTATAAATTTTTCTGGTTATATTTTAGTTAATTTTTTATTTGTTGACAAAAATATTGTCTCGAAAATGCAGAATTTCGAGATGCTCTTTGAAATGGATCCACGGTACATAAAAAATATTTTTTATCCGTAATCTTTACTATCATAAAGTTGTAAAAATAAAATGTCTGTGTTTGAAGATATCATCAAAAACAATATTGTGACGGACTATTTGGAGGTCACTGACACAATATTTATTTTTGTATATTTTTATGTGTCGTTATGGCTTTATCAAGCTCACGTTATTTGAGGCTCATCACATCACGGGTAGCTGTGTATCCACAAATAGTTATAGGATTTTTTTTAATGCATAAGGGGCAAACGAGCAGACGGGTCGCCTGATGGTAAGCGATCACCGTCGCTTGCTTTAGACACTTGCATCACCAGAGGAGTCACAAGTGAGGAGTACGCTCTTTTCTTGAAGGTTTGAAGATCGCTTCGGTCCGGACATACTTCATGCGGCAATTTATTCCACAGTTCAGTCGTGCGAGGCAGGAAATTTCTAGAAAAACGCACAGTTGTGGAATGCCAACCATCTAAGAGGTGAGGATGGAAATATTGTCGCGTAGGACTATGGTGGAAAGATGCAGCTGGGATCAACCCGAACAATTCCTCGGAACACTCTCCGTTATACAAGCGAAAAAAAATGCAGAGCGAGACTACATCTCTACGCAGTGCCAAGGAGTCAAGCTGATCTGAAATACGCTGGCAGCCGACGATACGAGTCGCTCTCCGTTGAATGCGGTCTAGAGGGAGAAGCTGGTACTGGGGAGCCCCAGCCCACATATGATAACAGTATTCCATGTGCGGGCGGACCTGTGCCTTGTAAAGCTACGTTACTAAGGATACTTTTACCCGACTACGCTGAAGAATAAAGAGGGGTTATGAGTTTTTGTCCGCCGTGAACGAAGTTGCGGACTTTAGTACGTAATAAAAAAAATTAAATCAATTATTTAATCTCAATAACTCATTACAAATTTTTATCAACGTTACAAACTCCATTTCTATTACTTCATAGATTGCTCTGTTTTTCTTCAAAAAGTCTTCATCTTCTTCAAATATTGTTTTAGCAGTTCTTTCCAATATCCGGATTAATTTAGCTGAGACAAGATGTAATAAGACTTCTAGATATTCTTTCTCGCCGGCAGATTTTAGGTATAACTGCTTTAAGTTTTGGAACCAATGCTGGTTTTTGAATGTTGTTACTAGTGAGATCTGTTTTATTGCCATGTGCAGCTGTAAAAAACAGGCAATCGTTATAAAAGAAATCGTGAAAAACCGCCCAAGAATATATCGGATCATGCTCAGTTTAGGGTTCCGCGCCGTTCCTACAAAAAAATGCAGTACAGGTGAAAAAATACGATGACAAAAAGTGCACTAGCAAACGAGCGTATCTCCACGGCACTTACATCTTTTTGCTGAGAAATGCGATTTTTTGGCAAACTCAAAAACGCTGTATCCGATTATGTTTCAAATAATTTTAGTTGAAATAATTTATTAAGCTTTTTTATCTTAGTATTTTTTTCATATTTTATGGACGCACCGCAGAAGTGGGGAGGCGGGACACAATTTATTCTAATTTCCTACTTTCGGAGTTATTAATTCCGAAAATATCTACTAAATCATTTTTTTTAGCTTTAACCTGCAAATGATTTTAAAAGAACTGTCGTTTGTGCCACACATTGATATTTGCAAAATTTTATTTTTCAGTTTCGGTTACATGTAGGAATGTATGGAGTGTTTGTATGTGTCGTTGTGGCTTCATCTCGTGAAATCGGCTGACTGGATTTCAACTATTTTTGGTAGGTTACACGAATAGCTGGGTATGTACAGATGGTTATATGATATATACCTTTTTCTACATCAACATACACTTTCTTATTCAAACTAAAATATGTATATAATTTGGGCGTGTTCAAGACAAGAGTGAATAGGCTGTTTCTAGAAGGGAAGGTCATGATACATCCTCGGCCGCATCGTAACTTAAGGCGATGCATCGAAAATTTAAGCTATGTTTTAGCACGATTTATGTCAAATCTAGAGTATAAAACAGGCCGGTTTTCAGATATGTGTTTTTGACTATATAACCTATTTAAAAATACTCTTACAAGTATGAAAGTTGCATGTCTTTCCCAAAAAAACGAAAATTTCAAAACGTCCTGAAAAAAAAAACGATTTGATTTTTTCGAGAAGTTTCAACCCTAAGAAAGGCATGATATATCCTCGTCCGCATCTTCACTTAAAGGAACGCATCGAAAATTTAAGCAATTTTTTAGCATGATTTTTGTCAAATCTAGAGTATAAAACAGGCCGGTTTTCAGATATGTGTTTTTCGACTATAAAACCTATTCAAAGATTAATGCGGAAACATGTTTCTTGAAAATTTTTTCGATAAAAAAGTTATCCGAAAACGCGTCTTCATTTTCCGTTATTGTTCCGTTAGTTTATACTAACGACAGATTCATAAACGGCTAAATTATGTAAAAATTTCATTCTTCCCTTTATATATTACGTGATTAACTTAATATCTTTGATTTCATTGTACTTGTACATCTGGCGCTTACGCCAAAAATCCACAAGCATGTTGTGTATTAGCTTTCGTTCTTTAATGCGCGCGAGCAATAAATGCGTCCCTTATTACAAATTATGCTTATTGGCCCGCTCGGCGTTAGAGGCGTGGCTTACGAATGACGATGCAGGCCCTTAACAACAGTGAGATTGCGGTCAAATAACCGTCTATAATCAATAAAAAAAATGTTTTTGATACTTACATCGTTTAAGCAGCTTTTAAAACAATCCAAAGTGCGTTCAAAGTCCTCAATATCAGTTCGCGACCGTCTCCTCATGATCCTATTACTTCCAAATACTCTTTGAAGTGTGTTGAAAGATTTCCCGTTTTTAGGTCTAGGTATAGGAAAAGAAAGGGTCCGTGTTGCCAGGTCGTGTTCATTTTCTCGTTCAATAAATGTTTCGACTGAAGATTTGTGCAGTTTTATAATTAGCTCCAACAATCGATGGTCCAAATAATGCACTTTGACACGATTTTTCGTTTTCTTTCTGAAATTGTTTAGCGTTATCTAAACTAATAAAGTTGTAAAAATGAAATGGGTCATACTTATTTTTAGTATGAGTTAGCGTTATGCGTCTTTCCTGTAGACACCCGAAAGTTAAGGGCATTTAATGCTAATTTTTCTTAGTGCCCTATTAGGCGATGTATAAATTGATTAATACTCTAGATCTAAGCGATAAAAATATCAGTTATACGAGTATGTACCCAAGCCCTTAACTATTGCGTTGTCCACAAGAAAGACGGCTAAATTCTAGAATCAGTATGACCCAAATGTCTGTACATTGGAGATATTTACAAAAAAAAAACGATTATAACGGATTATTTGGAAGTCACTGAATCGCATTTTTATTTTTGGATTTTTGTATGTTTGTGTGTTTCGTTGTTGCCTCGTCACGCCAAATCGGCTAAAAGGATTTCAACTCTGTATTTTTGGTACACGGGTAGTTAGGTATCCACAGATGGTTATAGAGGAAACTTTATACCCAACTAAGAAAAAAAGAGGGGTTATGACTTTTTCTCCTGCGCTAACGAAGTTGCGGGCGCCTTCTAGCATTCATTAAAATATTAGATTTCTTTGTGAGAATACTGTATATACAGAATGTCCATGAATTAATGGACAACCTTGCATCTTTCGCTGGTCCAGAAAACGGACTTTACTAAAAGTCCCGTGGTTTTCTAGATAATCGGACTTTTTTTAAAAATAATTGGCACCTTAATTCGCTTCTTAAAACACATTCTCTTAAAACACCTCGTACCCTCCCCCAACGTGATCATTCGTGAGGTTTTCGTAACCCCCCCTACGGAGTGAATTTTGGGTGAACCCTTAACGCCACCGCACTGGCGGGTCAGGGCGGGGAGGAGCAGGGCTGGGCGCGGCGCGATGCGGCTCATAGCGAAAAAAAAGTTTGTATGAAATTTCATTATGCTAATCTCGTCTCGTCGTACCCGGAACGTGAGACATCGGGGCCTATTACAAGGAACCCGACGTCAATATTTCATTGCATGTTTGAGATAAATCCTTTTGGGTTCTCCACGAGCACCCTGATTAGCGTACAATCACATAAACTTACATTAGCTTACAAAAATACTCACATGATATCCTGTAATTTTGCTATAGCCGCTTGTACCTTAACAGTTGTTCCTAGCCAATCATACTTTTCTAATCCCACGTCATTCTGCTCAACGAAATCTTTTAAAATGCTCGCATGTAGCGCTAAATACTTGTCGTCAATTTTTAGATTTTTATATTTATTTATATTGCCTTTTTCATACTTAGTTTCATCAATGATTGTAAAAGGTTCATTCCGAATATCTTCTTCAATAGAACTAAGAGTGGGTTTACGCTCTTCTCTGTTTTTAACTTGGAATCGGGATTGATAGTTTTTACTGTCAGGTTTGACAATCCTGTGTTTTAATTTATTTTTATTCATGTCATTTTGGATCTTTTCAAGCGTTATTATTATTTGATGGATATCATTATTTTGAATTTTTTTGTTATGCTCTTTTAAGGAACGTATAACATCGTTGTAGACTTTGCCATCGGAATCCAACTCATCTTCATTGAGTTCCTTTTTATTTTCAATAAATGGAGTATAATAATTGCCTGCGCGGTCAACTAAGGATTTAAAGTTACCTCCAAATGTGTCCAACCTTTTTTTAAGCACATTATCATCATCTTTTTTTTTAATATTACCTGGATCACTCCTGTTATCTCCCGGCTTGTCTAAACCAGTTTTGTGCTTAAATAATATTTTTCTTATCGTATTCAAACTGTGTTTCAAAGGTTTTTCATATTTAATATCGTCTTCTGAAGATTCCATATCGTAAGATTTAATTCTACCATTAAACAAATTACTAAAAGTGTCCCTAAATATAACATCATTCAAATCCGAATTAACTATAATTTTAGTATTCGATGCAAAATCATTTTTTTTAACATCTTTAATTCTTGAGTTGGTACTCGATGGTGATAACGAGTAAAAATCTACGTTAGTAGATTTTGCATGAGTGTCTATTTCTATATTAGTAGTCTTGTTTCGTGTTCCTCTATCAACATTTCCACTGGGTCCTTGGTAATTGTACGCGTTAAAATAAGCGTTTTCAGGATCATAATTGTGAATAGGGACGTAATGCGGTTGGTTCCCATTATCTTTATTATCCGAGGTTTGTTTATTCGGATCTGGAAATATTGCAATAAATAAATGAACAGTTTTAGACAAGACGGCATAAACCAATAGTTACTTATTTTTTAAAACCGTTTATACGGTTACGTATTGCAGTGCTAATTAAAAAGTATTATTTTCTGGTTTGTGTTATGATCCACGACTTCTATTGATACTCGAACTAGATGATTCATGAGTCAGCTCCGAAAAAAAAAGTGGTCCATCCATTTCGAATAATTAGCTATCAATGAACTCTTAATTAGCAGTTTATTTTGCAATTTCGTGTTTGGTCACATAGTAAAACGTATTATGTATAGTTTGTTTACTATGTAACTTGGGTGTCTCGCCCTTGTTATTATTATTTTGTACAAGTCTGATACCGATATCTCGCACTGATAATTTCTCTGTTTAGCCTAATGGTTGACTGGTAGAGAATGCCTTTATGGCATTAAGTCCGCCATTTGCACTTTCTTGTATTGTGCAATAAAGTTTAAATAAATAAATAAAAGTTGCTCAGTGACCTCTGTGTAACCCTCTCCATCACCCCTGTCACTCCTGCTCAGACTATGAATCACCCAGTATATCAACGATATTTCATGTTGCACTGCTACCCACATTACCTATTGCTGTATACTATTAGGTGTTAGATTATTGTCTAGGGTATCTATATTATACTTACATTATCTTAGGCAGTGTATCAATATTAGATTTTGCAGTACTAAATTCAACCTCACCTGTATCAATCTCTGCTTCTCTGTCAGGTGTTGTATAGCGTTCTACATTATTTGTCACTGAAAATATCTCATCTGAATTGTGGTTAACATCTGATACTGTTGTACTCACGTCAACCCCATTTTTTGTTAAATTAACGTCACCCGTCTTTGAAGTAACATTAAAACGTGATGGAACAGCGCTTGACATTACGTGGAGACTTTCTAGCTGACGACTGTGTTTGTCGTTATTCTTTGAATTTCCATCGTTCGCATTATTGGTTTTATTAACATTTTCTTGCGATTTACTTGCATTTGTATGATATGACGTTGCATGAATGCTAGCGGCTGGTATGTCATTAATGGCCTCTACACTTTTAACTTTCCGTTTTTTATCTCGATTTTTTTTCATAATTACAGCAATATTATCTGATCGTCTGTCGGTTTTACTGAAATCAACTGAGCTAATATTTACATTCAAGGCTTGTTTATTAACGTTTTGTTGCGATTTATTTTTATCATATAGTGTTGCATCAATGTTACCTTTTGATGTTTCATTTACTGCTTCCGTACTTGTAACATTGTTCTTGTCCAGTTTTTTATCTTCAAAAATGTTCACAGTAGTATTAATGTTATCTGATCGTCTGCCAGTTTTAATCAGATCAATCAAGCTAGTATTTACATTCACTGCTTTTGTAGCTAAATTTGTACTTTCCCATCTTATTTCATCATCCTCAGGCTTTTGGTTGGTAAAATTTGAGTTGGAAGAAGAAAGGTTGCGTTTCTCTTCGCTATTATTTATATCGTACTCCACTGCTACATGAATTTGATTCACATCTTTATTGCTACTTTCATCTTCTGGTAGGCTAGCTTTCCTCGGCTGTCTTTTACTTTCGATTTGTGTTACTGCTGCGTGTCCTACATCTTTTTGACGCCTCACGGTCAAATCAATATAAGGGTCACTTTCATGATTATCATTCGATCTTTGATCAGATTGAATTAAAGTATCATTAATATTTCGTCGTTTAAGACTATCAATCTCCGACCTCAGTATATTTTGTATATCTTTCCCCTGATCTTCTAAACGTTTCTCATAAAGATCGACATCTGTGTCATTTTCTTTTGGAAATTTTATTTCCGGGACTTCATTTTGTATTCTTGCTTCTACTTTTTTAAGAAAATCTTCTTTTTGCTTTTGCGGCAATGAATTTATGAATGTGCTGTCGTTTTCAACACCATTTGTTATTTTAAAATTAAACAATGTGACTATTATAAGATAACTTAACATTTTGTTACTTTATTTTCATGTTGGTACCGAAAGAGTTAATTAAAAATGAGTGTTTTCAATTGTGAAGTGGAATGAAGCATGAAATTGAACGATAAGAGTCTGAAATCACTTTTTTCACGAAAATTGCCTATTTTAGATTAGTGCGTCGGTTTGCCACCTTTTTAGTCGTTTTCTGTAGAAAAAAAAATACAATTTTACCCCAGATACGTATTAATAGTAAATTGACTGAATAGGTATAGGGTAAACAAATTTATTATCAACGCATCACCGCTTTTTATTGACATGTTCAATCGTATGTCAATGCAGTTTGACACACGTTTGGCTCAGTTTGTTAACCTAACCTTAAACCTATGGCCTTTAACCATTTTGGAATGGGTTTTTTTAATGGTGGGAGATGTGAGCAGACCACTCTGAGGGACACAAGGTAACTAACGAAAACAACCAGGATAGAGTCGAGGCCCGTTTTGCGGGGCTTCTATTTCCGCTCTGAGATACGCAAGGTACCTAACGAACCTAACCAGGCTAAACTAGGGGGAGTTTGAAGGTTTTTTTTAACGGCCTACGAAGCTGGCACTCATGGGTTCGAATCCCGCCCAGTGCACGTGTTTATGTGGTGAGCACGAATTTTTGTTTCTGTTATTTGGATGTTTTCCATGTATTAAGTATATCGTCGCCTAGTACTCATAGTACAAGCTTAGCTTAGTTTGAAACTAGGTCAATTTGAGTAAGATTGTCCCTGATATTTATTTACATCATCGCAGGCAGCGTCACTACCGCTGAACTAAACCGGTCGTCAAGGCAGGTTTTATTTTTTAAAACATATTTATTAAATCCCGCGTCTAAAATTAATTAATACTCGACATTCCAGAGAAACGCATGCAACGTGTCGTTTGAGTGAATAAAAAAGCGTCATAGAATTAAGAAACTATCAGTATTGTTACTTAAAATAAAATGCACATAGCTCCTAGAAAAAAAAATACGAGTAAGTAAAAGGAGGCCACAGCTTCGCTCACAAAGGGGAAAATAGTCATAACTCTCTTTTTTGCTCCATCGCAAACGCGTAAATAATATCCTTTAATATGATTAAATGTGGGTGCCAGCTAACTATGTACCAAAAATATGTCGTTTGAAATCCATTTAACGATGAAAGGGCCGCAAAGACACGTACATACAAACGTACATATAAACATATAAAAAAACCAAACATGAATGTTTTTAGGTCCAGTGACTTGTATATAGTTATTGAAATAAAACAATTTAACGGATTATATCGCGTATATTATCTCATTTTAGTTCCCGACGTTTCGGAAGCTTTCCAGCTTTCCATGGTCACGGGAGGACTGAGAAAAGATGTATTTTCCTCTCTCAAAGTTACAATTTGTGCAAACTACCCATTTTTTGAAAAAACACTAATAAAGGTGTACATACATGCCAGATGGGCCTAAGCTGTAAAGACAGTTACACATGTGCCAGAAGGGCTTAATTATTTTATTCTAATAATTTACCAAGCAGCATTTCACAAATGAGGCGTACTGAGGAGAAAAGAAACGCTGCAAAGAAAAACTCCCAGGCTACCTCATTACTAATTATAATATTTAAAAAACAGAGACTATTAAACTACTTTTAAACAGATAAGATATTTTACACCGTTCGGAAATTAAGGTTTTGCAGTCCTGTGTCTCGCTTGTTCCTTGATGAGATGTATTACAGGATCCCAAGCTGGTGGTAGTGACAATCCATGATGACAGAGTCCCAGTATGAAGAAACCAACAGTCGAGCGTAAACCTGCCGTATTACCATATGTGAAAGGGGTCACAGACAAGATCGGAAACATCTTGAAGCGTGCTTCTATAAAAACATATTTCAAGCCGTTGAAGAAGGTGTCTCAATACCTTAGACCCGTGAAGAGTAGCACCCCTTTGCAGAGTGCAGGCATTTATAAGCTGGACTGCGAGTGTGGTCTTTCATGCATCGGTCAAACGAAACGCAGTGTATCAACCCGGGTGAAGGAGCACATAGCAGATGTCAAGCACCGTCGGTGTAATAGGTCTGCAGTCTGTGAACATGTCATTGACAAACCAAACCACTCAATTAAGTTTGATAAACCTTCTATCCTTGCCAAAGAAAAAAGATATTTTCCCAGGATGCTACGCGAGGCTATTGAGATTAAAAAGCATCCTAATTTCAATAGAGAAGATGGATTGTCACTACCACCAGCTTGGGATCCTGTAATACATCTCATCAAGGAACAAGCGAGACACAGGACTGCAAAACCTTAATTTCCGAACGGTGTAAAATATCTTATCTGTTTAAAAGTAGTTTAATAGTCTCTGTTTTTTAAATATTATAATTAGTAATGAGGTAGCCTGGGAGTTTTTTTTTGCAGCGTTTCTTTTCTCCTCAGTACGCCTCATTTGTGAAATGCTGCTTGGTAAATTATTAGAATAAAATAATTAAGCCCTTCTGGCACATGTGTAACTGTCTTTACAGCTTAGGCCCATCTGGCATGTATGTACACCTTTATTAGTGTAGAAGTGCAAAAAATGGGTAGTTTGCACAAATTGTAACTTTGACAGAGGAAAATACATCTTTTCTCAGTCCTCCCGTGACCATGGAAAGCTGGAAAGCTTCCGAAACGTCGGGAACTAAAATGAGATAATATACGCGATATAATCCGTTAAATTGTTTTATTTCAATGAGTAATAATCGCGGAAACAGAAGAAAATATTATCCTTTAATATGATTAAATGTGGGTGCCCGCTAACTATGTACCAAAAATATGACGTTTGAAATCCATTTAACGATGAAAGGGCCGCAAAGACACGTACATACATACGTACATATAAACATATAAAAAAACCAAACATGAATGTTTTTAGATCCAGTGACTTGTATATAGTTAGTTTTTCCAAGGACAATCATTTCATTTTTTTCGAAACTTTATAACATTATTAGATATTAGATGTTCATTTTGGCAATCACACCTCGGGAGAGATGGCCAAATATATATCTTATTACAATTTGTAATTTTTTTGTTGAATATATCAAAGTTAATTGTTTAAAGTTTAATTATACATACCAGATTTTATTAATAATTTGTCAGGTTTATTTTTAACAGCATTTTCAAAGATCCGTAGTAAACTAAATAGATTCGTTTATGTATTACGTATAAGTTAAGACGTACTTCAGGATTGCAAACCGCCTTAGCCGCATATCATGGTTATGTTAGCTCAGCCTTAAGATATAGTCTTATATTCTGGGGAACCTGCACACATTCTAATATTGTATTCGTAGCACAGAAAAAATGTGTGCGTGCTATTTGCGGTCTAGCTCCTTATAAATCATGCAAACCACTCTTAAAAAAACGTTACTTAAATATTTTGGAAATCTGCATGTTTGTAAAGAGGCATACGTATGTATATAAAACAGCTGAAAGCGTTTTTACTAAGAAACCAACAGAATCCAGGACGTTTGGTTCATAACTATATTACTTTAACTGCATTATACTCGATTCATTGCCTTGTTATGTATATGAAATAGTATGTGTATGAAAAAAAAGCTACTAAATGAAAAAATATATTTAAGTGTGTTTGATGTCCTCTCTCAAGCAAGATATGTTACTATAATATCTAGGATATCTGCATGCTACTATATAAGTACAAATGGCAGAATAAGCTACCTATTGTCACATAACATCTCATAAGACTGATGTACCTACTTATTATTTGCAAAGAAATATCTAATCTAAATTTAATCTAATCTAAACATACTGTGGCCAACTACCCCGGACTAACCCTAAATGTTATATGTATTATATAAAACAGCGGTGTGGTCGATAAAACCTTGAATAAAAGTATAAAAACGGTCACAATATTTTTTATTGAGCTTTCACACCGTTTGTGGTTATAATTTATCAAAGTTTAATTAGACACTTCTCTCATTGAGTATTCTTATTGATACTTATTACTAAATTTAAACATCAGCGCTAAACCTAAACAATCCTCGTTTCAACTTCTTGCTTTTCGTCTTCAAACTCCTCTCTGCAAATAATCTGGCGTTTTCAAAATCTTCTTCAGTTAGTGTCACAGGAACATCATCATTCACTTCTTCAATTACAGGTTCAATATCAATTAATTCTGGCCTCAAATCTGGTAATTCCACGTTTTTATCGATGAGATCTTCTTTTTCGTCTTCTTTGATTGCTTCATTTAGACGACTTTGTACAATTAAATTTTGTCTCTTTTTGTTGGTTGGTTTTCTTCTTTGCTGTTTTATTCTTTCCCTATTTCTCTCTTTCATTTCAGTTGTCTCTGTATTTTTATTAGTATTTGTATTGACGCTTTCTGTAATTGTATTATCTTTGTCTTCCATTTCTGATTTTGTGTCATTCGTTTCTTTACCAATTTCCATGTTCAAATGGTAGTAATTAGGTGAATCTTCACAATCTATGGCGTCTCGCGGTCTGGTACAAACTAGAACTTCCTGAAACCAAGAAATAAATGTATCAATATTTATGAATGTCATCATGGGCGGGTGGAGGAGCTCAGGGTGCTGACAATCCTTGCTCCTGCATTACTATGGAGTCTTCTTCTTAGTCGGTCCCTCATGGCTGACTATCGTGAGCAACAGTAACGTTCCTCTACTTGGAGCGGTCAAGGACCATATGGGCAGCCCTCCGCATGGAACCACAAGCATTTTTCATGGTGTCAGACCACCTTGTCGGGATTCGACCTCTGACTGACACATTTGGCTTTGACTTAGCCCAGTAAAATGCTCCTTTCGAGGTTGTGCTGGTTAGATCTATAAGTGTACGATACTATGGAGTATGTGACGATGAATAGTCCTGTAATTATAAGAGGCCGGTTTTTCAAGAAGCACCATGTGATGCCACTGAGTGGTTAGCGCGGTAAAGTTAAGCACCGTACCTGGTTGAACACGGTTTCGTTGGGACATATAAAGCTCCATCTATACACGACGCTACGCCCCGACGGCGTCTGCGTGGGCAGGCACACGTGGAACACCTGACAGTCGTTGTCCACATCAGCATAGTAACCATAAGTACGATTCTCGCAGCTGCAACAAGGTGGCGTTTCTTTAATACAAAATCTGGTAAGTAATATTGTGCTAAGTACTAATATTGTAATATATAGTTAAAAAAGCATGTCGGACCATGCTCAGTAGCCTTCCATACAAAAAAAAACACTACAGATGAACAAAATACGATATGAAAAAGTGTACTAGCAAAAGAGCATATCTCCACGGCACTTACGTCCTTTAGCTGAGAAGTGCAGTTTTTTGGCAATAACTCAAAAACGGCTCGACCGATTTTATTCAATATAATTTTCATTGAAAGAACTTATAAGGCCACATTTTCATAAAAATTCCCATACTTTTTTGACCCGTGGTTGAAAAGTTAGACGAGGGGACGCTATTTTTTGGATTTCCGGAGCGAATATTTACAAAACTGCTGACTTTATCAAAAAATAATGTTGAAAGACCCCTATTATTTTTAAGAGACCTATTCAACGACACATCACACTCTAGTCTCTGAGAGAAAAAAAAAATTCACTGCCACTTTAGGTGCGACGAGGTACTTGTTTTTTTTTTTTTTTAGTTTTTATTCTACCGTTTTGGCGGCGTGATACACACACATACTTATACCAAATTTCAGCTTTATAGTATTAATGATCACGGAGCTAAGCCGCGAACTGACAGACAGACGGACAGACGGACAGACGGACATAGCGAAACTATAAAGGTTCCTAGTTGACTACGGAACCCTAAAATGACGAACTGTTGTATTTGTTTCGGTTTTCTCCTCAACAGTGGTCTCCTCTTAGGAAATGCTGTAGAGTCAGACTTGTAAAAATGCCATTGCGGCCTACTTACAGAATAAAGATGATTATTTTATTACAAAATCTGAAGGTTCTCTCATTTTAGAGCTCAAGATATATAGACTACAAGATGTGTTGTGCATCTACAGTAAAAAATACTATTATCAAGGACCATTAAAACAAAAGGACTGACAATAACCATACTTTGAATCGTGCCCCGATCGCAAAGAGATATTCTGGCAAAAACTAGATGGCGCTTATAAACTAAACATTTAACGATGTCATAATTGTACTAAGAAACATAGTACAGTAACAATTAGTTCGAAAACAGCCAATCCATACTAATATTATAAATTCGAAAGTGTGTCTGTCTGCCTGTCTGTCTGTCTGTCTGTCTGTTACCTCTTCACGCTTAAACTAACGAACCATGACAACCGTATGAAGATAGTTTAAGTTGAGGGGAAGGATATAGGCTACTTTTTATCGCGGAAAAATAACCTTACCCCGATAAACAAATTTAAGGCGGACGAAGACGCGGGCTGAAGCTAGTAATAAATAAATCGCAACATTTCAATACTGCGTCACGCTTGCAAAGTTGAAAAATAATAAATAATAATTCTTAGACATTCATAGATGGTGTTGTGCATATCGGGGAACCGCTTTTTACCCGACTGCGCGACGCAAAGAAATGGTAATGTGTTTATCAGTCTATGTATGTATGTATGTTTGTTCCTATCTGGCACTGTAGAGACCAAACGCGTGGACCGATTTTGATGATTCTTACGTGAATCGATTTATCTTAACTGTCCAAATGTCACTGAAGACATAAAAATGATGAAAACTCAAAATGGCGATAATGAGACGCCACATTGTGAAAAAGAAAAAAATGAAAATTGACGTACTATATCGAGTGGGATATCGATTTATTAAAATTATTATTAGGTTTCTTTTATCATTTTTAATTTGGAATTACCAGTTAAAGTTGGTTAGCAAGCCGTTCTCACAAAATTTTCATTTAATTGCATTGTTATAAATCTGTGCAAGCTTCTCAATAACCCCCACGATAAAGATTGAGATATTGTCTGACTTTTATAGTTTTAACTAAAAAGTATAAAATAAAAAATAATAATTAAAAAAACAAAAACACCCGACTGCGTGAAAAACTAAAAAGAAAAAAACAAGGCCAGTGCCCTAGAAATTTGTTAAGTTATAATGGAAATCTTTCATGATTCATGATCGATACTCACAATATAACAAATAATAAATTCTAATATGGAACATAGCGATTTTGAACAGTCGGGACCCATTGTTGGGAAGATTTGCGTCGATCTAGATTTCTTATGGGTCCCGACTGTTCAAAATCGCTATGTTTTTTTCTTTTTAGTTTTTTACGCAGTCGGATTTTTTGTGTTTTTAATTGTATGGAGGTTTCCAGTCCTCTCGTTTTAATGGTCCTTGTTATTATGAACTAAACGACTTAGACACATTTCTTAGCACCTGGCCGGAAAAGGTATCACGTCGGACTTTTGTTTAGTCGGATTTATTATTGGTCGGTGTAATGTATTTTTATCCGATAATTAGGGTCGGATCGGAAGGTCTAGAATGGGTTTAAATATGCCCTCGAATAAATGTATTTTGTTTCTTTCTTTTTCTTTCTTTCTAATGATATTCGGAATTTTGAAATTCGGCATTTTAGTATTCGGAATTCGTACTTTTGATATTTCGGATTATTATTCAGCCGGACTTCTCATTGTTCGGTGTATTTAAATTCGGAATTTTAAAAATCGTATTTTTAAACGGAATTGTTATGTTCGGAATTTTGATTCATTCGGAATTATAAGAATCGGTATTATAAAATTCGTAATTCTGAATATCGGATATTTATGTAATGTACCCTTTAATTTTAGTTAACTTACCTGAAAGTATCTGTAATATTTTCTCTGATAGACGACGCGTTTGCAGGTAAATTTAGAGTATCTGCTGCTGTCTGATTTTCCATCGCCTGAAACGAAAGTAGATTGTTATTGCATTTAAAAATACAATTCAGTTACAATAAACAATAAAGCGATAATTCAAGACACATCACAATATTGTCTTAAAGGCACTTGTCCCACCGCCGGCGATAAGCGTTGAGCTATCGGCTATTTTCTCGCCCAAGAAACGAACAAAAGATAATCGCTCCCGTGTAAATAAAAGAGAGAGATAAATCGCCGGCAGTGTGAACAGCCAGCGATGAGCTATAAATATATCTCTCTCATACAAGAAGTGCCAAACGACCGAAGTTTTTAGAAAAAGAAAATATAATTTAAAAAGTAATATTATACTTCATACGTATTTTATGAGTGTTTTATCATCAGATTTATGTATATACACATTTTCAAATCAAAGCCACCACTGGAAGTTCCACATCATGGTACCTATATATAATTCTCGCTACCATGTTTGTGCTTGCCATTTTTATTTCATTTTATCCTACTATCCAACTTTTTTTTAATCATTTATTTATTAAACAAAGTACATATTTATTATTTCTAAGACAGTTTCCTACAAAACTGCATTGTACAGTTTGACTGCAGGCACAAGTCTCTATACTAATAATACTATAGAATATTTACTATTTATATACAATTATAAGATAAACGAATATATTTGATGCTAACTTTAGTTAAATCATTTTACTTAAGCGACTGCAGGAAATATTTTTTCAGGGCCTTTTTACATTTGGGCTTGCTTGGCTCATGACGGATGTTTCATTGCAGCGTTAGTGGTAAAAAATTACGGAATAGTCATAGTCATAGTCCTTTATTGATAACATTTAAAAATATGACATGTCATTATATTATATTATTAAAAGTTTCACATTCTTACTTAAATCTATTATTGATATTTATATATTGCTTTTTACTGGTATATTATATTGGATTGTATGTTATTTCGAAAAAAATATATGTCATAAAATGAGTGCTCGAGGAGCCACGTTTTCAGTTTTCTTAGGAAAAAAGGTGTGATATCAATTCCTTTAGTTCTACAGGTAGTTTGTTGTACACTTTGGGTCCTACATTTTGCATGATTTTGGAAGACTTGGCCAGTCGACTGTAGGGTGTGTTGAGCCGGGTTTTAGATCCCAGCCGTGTGCGTGTAATGGCATGTAGCAGCAATGTTTTCCTTTACGTGTTTGGCTACATCATATATGTACTGGTAGGGTAACATTCGTTTTTTTTTGTCTTTAATAAGACGCACACACTAGTCAAGAAGAAGACACACTAGTTACTTCGATTTTTGCTGCCTTTTTTATGGATAGACAGGTAATACAAATATTCCTTATTGCACACCTCACAAATATGCTGGGATTTACAAATAATGTTTTTACAAAATACAAAGGTAAACAACAGGTGGTCTTACCGCTATAGAAATAATAATATTATTTTGGAAATTACATCAAAACAATAACTAAAAAAACCGGCCGGCGGCGCAATGTAGGGTTCTGCAGCCGTTTATACAAAAAAACGCACTACAGATGAAACAAAAACTTTATGGAAAAAAAACACAGTCCTTTTGCTGAGAAGCGCAGTTTTTTGGCAATAACTTAAAAACAGTATGTCTGATCATATTTAAAACAATTTTCGTTGGAAGTATTTATTAAGCTTCATATTTGTATTTTTTTATATTTTTTGAACATACCGTTAAGAAAATAGAGGGGGGCACATTGGTTCAAGGGCGGAATAAAGTCCGAAAATTACAAATCAACTAAAGTTATTTATTTGACTTAAATCTAACAGTAGAATACTTTTACAACCCTATACTGAAAGAATTTTAATTTTGGTGTATTATTTATTTGTAAATAAATAATACAAAACACATGATGCTGAACACTAACAAATTTTCCGTCAAAAAAGTTGTTTCTTTCTGGTAATATATTTCTAAAACCGGCGCTAAAGTATACAAAATGCTATTTTTATTTGATAAACCATATAATAAGGTATTTTTATGTTTTATAATATCAGTAATTTCGGCTATAGGTTTGGGTATGGCTTGGATTAAAACAACATGGTCGTTATTTTGGCAATTTTTAATATTCAATTGGGTATTACTTTCCAGCCTCACCTAGCCTTTCACCACAAAATAGCACAAATGATACCTTAATTATCCAAAATAATGACCTAATTGATTCCAGCTGCCGGTGCCTGCAATCTTTTGAATAATGACCATTTAACTAAACAGCGTATTTGGAGGTAGGAAAAATAATGACATAGATAAACACATTTATGAGGGTAGTTAATTAACAAATGGCTTGATTTGGATATAAAATGCGTACATTATTGTCTTTTCCTTCATTTACTATTATCAACTCGAGGAAGTTATACTGTTATTATTTATAGTCATGGCAAGTTTCAGCATTTCGTATGCAGATTTAGTCGAAATTGCTATTTCAAGTGACCGGGAAGTGCATAAGTGTATTGAAAACCTGAAAATTAAAAATCCAAATCTTTCAGAAGCAATACTAGACCAAATCTGTATTGAGTTGACTAAACACTTTTTACCTACTTTCACGAAAAAGTGGAAAGCTGCATCAAGGACGCGAAAATATTTTTTTGAAAAAAACAAGGATTGGCTGAGTGGTATGTTTTCAATACATACGGTGCCTTCAGTTTCAAATGCTGATGCTGCCGTAGACGCCGAACCAGGACCTTCAAAACGACTTCGAAATGGTCGTCCAGAAAAACCTTTTGAAGAGTGTTGTAGCCGTACAAAACGAAAAAAAGTGAGAAGTTTATGTGAGAACTATCCCGAAGAGGCGATTTTGTCTGCTGCCGATAAAATTCGACAAAACCCCGTAAAATATCCTGCCTTCAGTCCAGAAAAGGCTTTGGCTTTGATGTTAGATGCGGCTCTAACAAAACATCAGTATGAAGTGCTTAGAAACGCGACGAAAGAAATAGGTTGCGACATTTTTCCTAACTATCATAGAGTCCTTGACTCAAAAAAACAGTGCTGCCCTAAATTTGAACATATAGATGTAACCGAATATTATGCCTGTGTTAGCTTGCAACCATTACTGGACCACACTGTAACTAGGATTTTACAAACAAAAACAGCAGATGAACTTTCAAGCATGAATGAAGATATGACTCTTATTTCCAAATGGGGCTGTGATGGTTCATCTGGTCATAATGAATACAAGCAGAAATTTAAAGAAGAAGACGTCACAGATGCGAACATGTTCTTGACTTCTTTAGTCCCTCTTCGCCTTGCCCATAACAAAGATGACGATACATCTGTGTATTGGAAAAATGAAAGCCCATCTTCTACGAGATTTTGTAGACCGGTACAGTTTCAATTTAGTAAAGAAACAACTGAATTGACCTATAACGAAAGGTCAAGAATGGAATCTGAAATATCCAATTTACATGAGACTTCTGTCTGCATTAGTGGCAAAACCTTTAAAATAAAGCATGAGTTGTTATTCACGATGATCGATGGCAAGATAGCACAAACGGTTACCGGTACACAGTCTAATGCTGTTTGCTCTATATGCAAGGCAAGGCCTACAGAAATGAACTTATTAGATCTCGTGCGAAACAAAGTAGAGAATCCTGATGCATTGAAAGTGGGCTTATCGCCGTTACATGCCCGAATTAAATTTATGGAATGTATTTTAAACATCGCCTATAGAAAGTCTTTTTGTAAATGGAGTACAAACGCAAACACACGGCCACAGAAAGAAGCAGAGAAAAAGAGAATACAAAAAGAGCTGTTTGACAGATTGAGTTTAAAAGTTGACTTCGTGAAACAAGGTATGGGGTCATCTAATGATGGCAATACTTCCAGGAGATTTTTTAGTAGCCCAAGTTTAGTTGCGGAGGTTACCGGTGTAGATGAAGAATTAATTCGCCGGTTTTCAGTCATCTTACATGCAATTAATTCGGGTGCCACAATAGATGCTGAAAAATTCGGAGATTACTGCAATGAAACAGCAAAAACATATGTTCGCTTATACAAGTGGTATTACATGCCAAACACTGTTCATAAAATACTGATGCATGGAAGTAGAATAATATCAGCTGCTGCTCTGCCAATTGGAATGCTAAGTGAAGAAGCCCAAGAAGCTCGGAATAAGGATTATCGTCGGTACAGATTGTACCATTCCAGGAAATGCTCACGGGAATCTGCGAATGAAGACATCATAAACATGCTATTGACATCTTCAGACCCTTTTATTAATAGCTTAAGGGCTAAACATAACTATAAAAGAACAGAAAGAGAGCATGAAGAAATAAAGGATTTATTATAATTAAGTAAATGTGTTTTTTATATATTTTTTTATTTTCTTGAAGTATATAAGTACCATTATTTAATGTAATTTTATATTATACATCTACTTTGATAATCCTATAAGAGGTATTTAATTTATTTAATAATTATTTTGTATTTGATGGTACATTTTAGATGATTTTAATACAAACTATACACATTTTTTAATGTTTGTTATATTTATTTTATTTATTTTATCTATTTATATTGATAAAATCACATTTCATAACTTTTAAAATGCCCGCCTGTCATAAAAACAATTAATTCCGCGCTCCCATACAACCCGAACCACTGTGGGGGGGCACAATTTTTGCTACTTGTGGAGCAAATATTTCGGAAAATATTCACATTTTGAAACACTGAGGTTTTAAAAAAATATATATTTACATTTTTTTAAAAACCTCAGTTGTTTCCAAAAACGGTGGTGGAGATAAAGGTGAGTTGAGAGCACCAACTTCAATAACCACGAACATCGCAAACAGTTACCTAAATCATTTGTATAAAAATAAATTAAATTCTTATAAATATAAAGATCTAAATAATGAAAAAAAATCAAGACTCCGACTGGATTTGAACTAGTGCTTTGTGCCTTGCCAGGGTGCACACTCTGCCAACTGAGCTACAGAGTCCATCCAGTCAGCTTGTCTTCAAATTTTGTCACTATTTGTTACAAGATCTGTAATAATATAGTTTCTTGGTGAAGAATTCACTTTAAAGTAAAGTTCGCTCTGTTAGGGTGAAAATTTAGTTGCATAAATGCCCACCATGGCGCTGACAGCAGAAAAGCCGGTTAAAATGCAAAATACAAAAGATCATGTAAAAAATAGTGACAAAATTTGAAGACAAGCTGACGGACTCTGTAGCTCAGTTGGCAGAGCGCCCCGGCAAGGCACAAAACACTGTTGTTTTAATAAATTAATTAATATAATAAAAATCCAGTCGGACTCTTGATTTTTTTTCATTCATAAGAACGTGATGGTTATACGTCAAGATTTTCGTAATAAATCAATAAAAATAAATTATCAATAAACATGAAAAAAGTGTAATTATACATACACATACATATATTCGAGCCTGTATCCCACTGGGATAGACAGAGACTACCGAATGCCAGACTCTACGGTCCTTACGCACTTCTTCCGCTTCATTTACAGCCATGCATCTCTTCATACACGCTCGTCGGCTCCAGGTCTCACCTGGCCTTTTTAAGGGTTCCGTAGTCACCTAGGAAACCTTATAAGGTTTCCTAGGTGACTACGGAAAATATAGTTTCGCCTGTCCGTCTGTCTGTCCGTCCACGGCTTAGCTCCGTGATCATTAATACTACAAAGCTGAAATTTGCTATGAGTATGTGTATGTATCACGCCGACAATACGGTAAAATAAAAAATAAAACTTTTTTTCGGGTACGTCTCTTCTCGTACACATAAAGTGACGGTGTATTTTTTTTTCATTCGAACACTAATGTGTGGGATGATGTTGAATATGTTAAATAGGTCTTTTAAAAATAACAGGGGTCTCCGAACATTATTTTTTGATGAACTCAGCACTCCTGTAAATATTCGCTCCGGAAATCCAAAAAATAGCGTCCCCCCCCCCCCCTCTAACTTTCAACCACAGGTCAAAAAATATGAAAATGAGGCCTTACAAAGTACTTTAAAAAAACTATATTTAATAAAATCTGTCGATCCGTTTTAGAGTTATTGCCAAAAAACTGCACTTCTCAGCTAAAGGACGTAAGTACCGTGGAGATACACTCCGTTGCTAGTGCACTTTTTCATATCGTATTTTTTTTTTCAGTGCATGTTGTTGTATGAACGGCTGCGGAACCCTACACTGAGCATGGTCCGACATGCTCTTGGCCGGTTTTTCAGTATCTCTGCAATTTGGTCGAGATACCCTCGCCAAGGCCTCGGTCTTCCGACTCCTCCATCCCCCTTCTTGACATAAATTCTCGTCAGTCTACCTGCACTTATCCTCTGGACATGCCCAAACCACCGAATCATCCCTTTCCCAATTTTTGTCACCACATCCTCTTCCATTCCACACCTTTCTCTTATCACAATGTTCTTTATTAGTGGATGTGCTACAACGGAGAAAAAGCTACTTTGCAGCATACATATCTACATCGACGATTTTTGGTACACAGGTACTTTAGACCAAAACATTTAATTTTTCCACTAGTTCCTAAAAAGCCCAACCTTGCCATGTTTAGAAAAAAAATTGTTGACTTTTGGAAACCAGGTGGCTAAAAGGTAAGAGTGTAATATATTTCTAGAAACGTCTCATAATGTTCTTTCATTCGATACCCCACACAATGCGTATTGAAAAAATAAAATCAAATCACATACAAAAATTTGAAGACGTCATTACTCCCCCTTATTTTTAGGAACTAGTGGAGAAATTAAATGTTTTGGTCTAAAGTACTTGTGTGCCAAAAATCGTCGAAGTAGATATGTATGCGGCAATTTTAGGCGTAGCACATGCACTATATCCACACTATATCCTATCTATCGCAGAACCGAACTCCACACATATTTCTTAATGCCCTCATTTCTACCACATGAACTTACCCGCAATAATTTGCCCATGACGCCATTTTGTAGTTCCAAATCTATGTCATCAAAAGCCTTAGTGTAAGTTATGCTCAATAGCAAAACAATTATGCATTTGGTGATCGGTATCGCCATTTTCAAATCATTAAAAGGGATATCTGAAAGTAAAATTGTATTAATTTATGATGAGATGCTTAATTTCGTAATATGCATGTACAGTCAGCGTCAAATAGAGTGTAACAGCAAAGCACCAAACATATCGTCACACGTCGTTGTGACTACTGCAGTAAAAGAAATCTATTGCGATATATTTGGCACTTTGGATGCTACAGACTATTTGACACTGACTGTATACTGCCGCTCAATAAGTATTAAGCTACTCATTATTTTTCCATGCAATTGTATACAAAAATCACTTTAAAAATCATACTGCCCAACCAGAGCCTATAGACTCTTTTAAATGCTGGTTACAATGTTTATTTAAACGATATACTGAAGCCGTGGACGGTCCTGCAAAACATTAAACCATACCATACCATATATAGTATAGGTATAAGTAATTATATATGCATTATTTGCTTGTGTGTCCTAACGCTCTCAGTACTGAATGTTTTTCCCCACTGCACCATTTTCATTCTTCTCTGTTTGGCCCTATGGTTGACTGGTAGAGAATGCCTTTTGGCATTAAGTTCGCCATTTGTACTTACTTTTGTTTTGTGCAATAAAGTTTAAATAAATAAATAAATAAACTATACTTATTACTATTAAGTTGTAAATATGAAATGTCTAATACATAGAAGATATATTCAGAAAAAATAAGTGATTACTAGATCCTAAAACCACCCAACCAACCAAAAAGTATCCTATAACCATCTGTGGATGCCTATCAGCTACCCGTGTACCAAAAACAGTTGAAATCTGTTCAGCCGTTATACATAAAATCCAAAAAGAATATTTTTCGATTCAATGATATTCAAATAATCCGTATCACTTATTGTTTTGAAAATGTCTTCAATGTACAGAGTACCGTCATTTTTTTTATAACTTTATAATATAATAGAAGGTTCCCGCAACTTCGTTCGTGGAAAAGAAAACAATCATTACCCTGTTTTTTCGTTAGTCGAGTAAAAAGTATCCTATAACAATCTGTGGATACCCAGCAAATAAGTAGTCCGTCACAATCGTTTTTTGAAAATATCTTCAATGTACAGACATTCATTTTTACAACTTTATAATAGTATAGATTAGGTACAGACAACTAACTAAATATTAAATTTTTCGCCCAACTTTTTCAAAATACAGAGATAAGTATACCAAAAAAATATAATAATTCCAATTTCAATGCTCACCAAAAATATTAATTTAATTAAAAATATCCACTCAACACTCACAGCACAGTTTACAAAAAAAGTAAAATCCAAATTTTAAGTGACGAAAAAAATACTAAGCGCGTTAATTTCCAAAATAGGAATGTGCGAAAATTCGCATCTCGCTCTTATATAAACACGGAACGAGAACGTGTGCAGAATTAGGAATCAGGGATTAGGTAGCGACAGTAGCGTAGGCTGATATTTTTGGCAGCGGGCCCGTAAAGTTCAAGTCAGAATAAGCCACCAGTCAACCAGTATTATTATTATTATTAATTTCGATTGTCAATTTCTGAAAATGTGATTTTAATACTTGAATTTGTGATATTGTCAATTTTTTATATGTTTTTTATTATTAATAATGTTCTGACGGTATTTAATTAATTTAGTTATTACTCAATTGTTTTTTTTATTTTATGTTTTCATAATGTTTTTGGTGAACTCTTTGTTTTCATATAAATCTCATGTTGTTAATGTATAAAATTAAAATAAATAAAATAATAAATAAATACAACCGATAACGCAGAAAAATGCTGATTATTTCCAAACCGCTTGGCCACATGCGCAGTCCAAAGTAACGAATTTAACTCCCAGTTAGATTTTAACTACCGTCAGATTTATACGTTAAGTCTAGGTTACATTTTTGGTGCAAGCCCTCCTAAAGTACGACAGCCGACAGACATACTAACGACAGCCGAGTCATAGTATGTATAATTGAGTAATATGGATGTAAGTCCGACTCAAACTTGTTTTATTTAAGATCAGTCAGGGTAAGAGAAACACCGGGGTAAGAGAAACGTACTAAATGTGATACTGAAAACTGACATATGTGTCAATGAAATAAAACAATTTAACGGATTATATCGCGTATATTATCTCATTTTAGTTCCCGACGTTTCGGAAGCTTTCCCGCTTTCCATGGTCACGGGAGGACTGAGAAAAGATGTATTTTCCTCTGTCAAAGTTACAATTTGTGCAAACTACCCATTTTTTGAAAAAACACAAATAAAGGTGTACATACGTGCCAGATGGGCCTAAGCTGTAAAGACAGTTACACATGTGTAGTTTGCACAAATTGTAACTTTGACAGAGGAAAATACATCTTTTCTCAGTCCTTCCGTGACCATGGAAAGCTGGAAAGCTTCCGAAACGTCGGGAACTAAAATGAGATATTATACGCGATATAATCCGTTAAATTGTTTTATTTCAATGAGTAATAATCGCGGAAACAGAAGAAAATAATATGTGTCAATGATAAAAGAGCCAATAGAGTAGTTTACTGGGTAAAAAAAAATCTAATTAATCCGTCACTTAGATAATCGGTTCAGCAGTTTAAGTGTGAAGAGGTAACAGACAGACAGTCAGACAGTCAGACAGTCAGACAGACAGACAGACAGACAGACGGACACACTTTCGCATTTATAATATTAGTATGGATATAACACTAGAAAGTGCCCGCAACTTCGTTCGCGGAGGAGAAAAAGTCATTACCCCTATCTTTTTCTATAGCATAGTCGGGTAAAAAGTATCCTACTACCAGCTGTGGATACCCAGCTATCCGAGTACCAAAAATAGTTGAAATCCATTTAGCCGTTTTGACGTGATGAAACAAACAATAACATACAAAAAATAAAAATAAATATTTTTCGGTTCAGTGGCTTTTAAATAGTCCGTCCCACTCAGCTCTTTGAAAATATCTTCAATGTAGAGACATATTGTTTTGACAACTTTATAATATGTATTGTGTCCAGATCACATTAGGGATATGTTCTAATGGCGGTCACCTCGTGAGCCAAGTCAAGGTACTTGCTGAGTTTGTCCGTCTCGGCCTATACGAGGTTCTCCTACTACCTACTACCTACCAGCACGATATCAGGTTTATTGCCTATAATAATACTGTCCGTGATGAAAGATCGATCTCAATAGATCCTGGCACGTTAATTTTCGAAAACTGGCATCGGTGCATACTTATAGTACGGCAACTCAGACCACCACAGGACCGTATTTAATTTAGAGACCGTAAAGATTCAAAAATTTAAGGTGTCTAGTTTTTTTAATTGTTTATTAATGCGTGGCAAACGGCCAGACGAGCCACCTGATGGAAAGTGGTCACCGTCGCCCGTAGATACGTCCAACACCGGAGGAATCGCCCAACCTTTGAGTGCCTGCTTCATGAAGAATCAAAGAACAGCTTGACTTGAATTAATGTCCTATGTCCCCTGGATGGGGCAGAGGGCGTCCACAGTACGTCGCCATCCCGAACGGTCTTGAGATTCGCGTTTTACTTCGCTCTAGGTCATTCCTATCGACTTCGCTTCTGCAGTGATCGTCCGCCGCCAGGATTGCTTAGGGCGACCACGTTTCCGCTTTCCATGGGGATTCCAGTATAGAGTCAGAGTCACAGACAGCTTAGTATGTGGTAATAGATAGGTCATTAACCTCTGCGTACGGAACCTTAAAAATACACCTTTATCGGTTCGTATCACCCTGATGGTATCTGGGAAACGATCAGGCCAAAATCAAAGTCAAGGTTGGGTGTGACAGAATTCGCAGCGGGCGAACGGAGGGCGTGGAATCAACGCCGGCGCAGCGTTCCGTAACGTCTGCAGAAAAAGTTCTATTAAACAGCATCATTCAATTAACTCAACACAAGTTTGTTTGTGTATTCAAAGCAATAGATAAACCATCAAAGTAGGTATACTTTATAGCATATATACATCTATTTTCAACTTTTTTTATAAACATTAAGAGTCCGCAGTCCGCTGGGTTCTCCATACAAACGTAGTTACGCTCTCATTTTAAAACGACTGGCTATTTTGCTCTGAAACTTTGTACTTAGAATAAGTTGAGGTATATGCAGGCCGGAAATTACTTTATGTAGCTTCAGATACCATAGTAAAAAAAAAACAGCGAATGTAAGTTTTTCATACAAAACTTATTTTTACTGTATTTCGTTTGTTTTATAAACTGGAGCCATATAAACTAATTTCTGGCCTAGATATACCTCATGTCATTGTATATGCAAAGTTTTTTTACAATCTACCACGTAGTTTTAAAATGAGAACGAAAGTCCGTTTGTATGGGAAGGTGAAATTCGGCCGACCTTGCTGCGGACTCTTAAGATTGTAAGTATTGGATTAATTTTAAATCTATTAACTTTTTTTTATCATAGTCTCAAATTAATAAGTAGATAGGTATTAACCAGTGCGAATCTTATTTTTAACGCATGTTTTTGTACACTCAGGGCAAAAAAATGTATTTACTATAAGTGGAAACTGTTTTTGGCTGTATTAACTATTATTTTTTGTTAACTCTTAAGTGTAATTGTATGCTGTTTGTTTCCCATTACAATAAAATAAAATAAATAAATAAATATTACACACCTATAGGGCAGTCAAATAGTGTCACAGATCTCAGGTAGTTATTGTTCGCACGAGCCGGAGGCGGGATTGAGAAACCTCTGTTATGAAGCATTTTTTAATACTTACGAGTACCACCCGTGGTGTGTGTACACCATTTTATTATCTTGCGGCCCTACGCCCTGGCCAGAAGTAAGATAGTAGAATTGGAATTCTCTACCCGGTTTCTACTTAGTTAGATTATCGAAAATATTGGACACGTATTTTTCTTTTGTCGATTAAACAAAAAATGATGGAGATAGGTAGGTATAGCCCGTTAAAGTTCCCCGTGACGTCACGCCGTGCGACCGTTTTTCGCACGGCGTGACGTCATGCGTCCCCACTCACTTAGATTATCAAAAAATATTGGAGACATATTTTTCTTCTGTCAATCAAAGAAAAATATGGGCGTAGGGCCGCAAGATAATAAAATGGTGTACACACACCACGGGTGGTACTCGTAAGTATTAAAAAATGCTTCATAACAGAGGTTTCTCAATCCCGCCTCCGGCTCGTGCGAACAATAACTACCTGAGATCTGTGACACTATTTGACTGCCCTATAGGTGTGTAATATTTATTTATTTATTTTATTTTATTGTAATGGGAAACAAACAGCATACAATTACACTTAAGAGTTAACAAAAAATAATAGTTAATACAGCCAAAAACAGTTTCCACTTATAGTAAATACATTTTTTTGCCCTGAGTGTACAAAAACATGCGTTAAAAATAAGATTCGCACTGGTTAATACCTATCTACTTATTAATTTGAGACTATGATAAAAAAAAGTTAATAGATTTAAAATTAATCCAATACTTACAATCTTAAGAGTCCGCAGCAAGGTCGGCCGAATTTCACCTTCCCATACAAACGGACTTTCGTTCTCATTTTAAAACTACGTGGTAGATTGTAAAAAAACTTTGCATATACAATGACATGAGGTATATCTAGGCCAGAAATTAGTTTATATGGCTCCAGTTTATAAAACAAACGAAATACAGTAAAAATAAGTTTTGTATGAAAAACTTACATTCGCTGTTTTTTTTTTACTATGGTATCTGAAGCTACATAAAGTAATTTCCGGCCTGCATATACCTCAACTTATTCTAAGTACAAAGTTTCAGAGCAAAATAGCCAGTCGTTTTAAAATGAGAGCGTAACTACGTTTGTATGGAGAACCCAGCGGACTGCGGACTCTTAATGTTTATAAAAAAAGTTGAAAATAGATGTATATATGCTATAAAGTATACCTACTTTGATGGTTTATCTATTGCTTTGAATACACAAACAAACTTGTGTTGAGTTAATTGAATGATGCTGTTTAATAGAACTTTTTCTGCAGACGTTACGGAACGCTGCGCCGGCGTTGATTCCACGCCCTCCGTTCGCCCGCTGCGAATTCTGTCACACCCAACCTTGACTTTGATTTTGGCCTGATCGTTTCCCAGATACCATCAGGGTGATACGAACCGATAAAGGTGTATTTTTAAGGTTCCGTACGCAGAGGTTAATGACCTATCTATTACCACATACTAAGCTGTCTGTGACTCTGACTCTATACTGGAATCCCCATGGAAAGCGGAAACGTGGTCGCCCTAAGCAATCCTGGCGGCGGACGATCACTGCAGAAGCGAAGTCGATAGGAATGACCTAGAGCGAAGTAAAACGCGAATCTCAAGACCGTTCGGGATGGCGACGTACTGTGGACGCCCTCTGCCCCATCCAGGGGACATAGGACATTAATTCAAGTCAAGCTGTTCTTTGATTCTTCATGAAGCAGGCACTCAAAGGTTGGGCGATTCCTCCGGTGTTGGACGTATCTACGGGCGACGGTGACCACTTTCCATCAGGTGGCTCGTCTGGCCGTTTGCCACGCATTAATAAACAATTAAAAAAACTAGACACCTTAAATTTTTGAATCTTTACGGTCTCTAAATTAAATACGGTCCTGTGGTGGTCTGAGTTGCCGTACTATAAGTATGCACCGATGCCAGTTTTCGAAAATTAACGTGCCAGGATCTATTGAGATCGATCTTTCATCACGGACAGTATTATTATAGGCAATAAACCTGATATCGTGCTGGTAGGTAGTAGGTAGTAGGAGAACCTCGTATAGGCCGAGACGGACAAACTCAGCAAGTACCTTGACTTGGCTCACGAGGTGACCGCCATTAGAACATATCCCTAATGTGATCTGGACACAATACATATTATAAAGTTGTCAAAACAATATGTCTCTACATTGAAGATATTTTCAAAGAGCTGAGTGGGACGGACTATTTAAAAGCCACTGAACCGAAAAATATTTATTTTTATTTTTTGTATGTTATTGTTTGTTTCATCACGTCAAAACGGCTAAATGGATTTCAACTATTTTTGGTACTCGGATAGCTGGGTATCCACAGCTGGTAGTAGGATACTTTTTACCCGACTATGCTATAGAAAAAGATAGGGGTAATGACTTTTTCTCCTCCGCGAACGAAGTTGCGGGCACTTTCTAGTGTTATATCCATACTAATATTATAAATGCGAAAGTGTGTCCGTCTGTCTGTCTGTCTGTCTGTCTGACTGTCTGACTGTCTGACTGTCTGTCTGTTACCTCTTCACACTTAAACTGCTGAACCGATTAGAATGAAATTTGGTATGGAGATAGTTTGAGTCCCGGGTAAGGACATAGGCTACTTTTTATCCCGGAAAAATACCATTATCCGCGATAAACGAATTTAAGGCGGACGAAGTCGCGGGCAGAAGCTAGTATAACTATAAAAGACCTAATCAAGGGTGCCGCGGACGGCGGCGGGGTAAGACACAAAAGCTACCGGTGGTTAGGGGTGCAGAGAGAAGAAACTTCTGACGATGCGCGCCGTTTCCAGGATTAGTCTTCTGTATCTGACGCTTGATCCAGCCATCTAGCGAGTCTCTTGAGATGATGGTCGAGACTCTTCACTATAAAACCGTTTACCAAATCGACTATTGGAACAATGAAATCTAATAGTCATCATCATCACCATCATATCTGCCCTTTATCGCCCACTGCGCTAGGCCTCTCTTCGAACGCGCCACTTATCCCGGTCCTGAGCCAATCTCATCCAGAAGTGACCCGTAATCTTACGAATGTCGTCCACCCAACGAGCCAACGGACGCCAGGCACTTTTTTCATCTGAAAGCGGCCACCATTCCGTTTTTTCAAATGTAATAGTGTGTACCGTTAAGAAAAAAAATTACAAAATTAAAATAGTAGTTTATGCAACTGCTACATAATGAGAGCTAGTAGTTTATGCAACTGCTACCTAATTATTTACAGATGCATACATTACTTTATCTTCACACATATCATAAGTACTCTAAGATGGGTTCAGAAATAGCCGTAGGGAAATGACCTGCATTGTTACTAGTGCTACCTGTAAAATATCAATAGGCCATAGATACTAAAATAATGCAATAAAAAATAAACTTGAACAAATACAGAAGGAAACAAATTATTTATTCACATAAATTCATGCGTTTGCTCATTCTCCAATCTAAAAAATCTTTATATTTTTTTACTAGTACTAAATTTGGCTATCGATTTTTCTGACAACAAGTTATTTGTTGCAATCGTGGCTGCATTTACAATATCCGGCGGAGTGTTCATATAGCTCTCGGAGTCACTTCTACTCATATTTTCAACTAAAATGTACATTAAAAACAACTTTGCACAATTCTTCTTTCGTAACAGCAAAAAATCAACAAATAAATGACAACATTAATGGCGGCAATTCGGTCCTCCGTCAAAACAAATGTATTTTTTTTAAATCATAGACAAACGAATGAAGTCCTTATTCTCATATCACTTGAGATCAGATGTCGTGCGCTTTATATAAAAAAACATACTGAATTGACGTTTCATATTGATAACTGTTTTAATATCTATGGATACTAGAATAGAGATCTACTTAAGTTTTGACAGCTGTTCCAAATTTAAACTCAAATCGCAAAAATCTATACTGAAATACACATTACAGTACAGATTTTACCTACTACCACAGACAAGAAAGTTCTCATAGTAAAATTGGTTGTAGTAATGCTGGTCATTTCCTACGGTTTCTGAACGCATTTTAGAGCACTAATGATATGTGGGGAGATAAAGAAAGTTAATAATTAATGGGTAAAGAGACCGTACAATTAAAGTATTACTACTCTTTTTTGTGTACGCTGGTAGCGGAAACCCTTCGTGACTTCGACTCGCACTTAAATTGACCATTTATTGACCAGAAATATACCTATCCAAAAAGTCTGTGTGACGTGCTCAGTACTGTGAAATTGTTAATCCTTCACGATGAATACGAGACAGTCAGGCCGTATGTAAAAGTCGTATTTGAATTTAAATTACGAACGACAGCTGTCTCGTACCAGCTTTATGTCATTAGGACCTGAGGGGCTACTCTGAAATTCGATATTCGAAGTTCGTTTCGCGCCATGCCTCTCGCTCTCATGTTAAACTGTATTTGAGTGAGCGAGATAGCGCGATACGAACTTCGAATATCGAATTTCAGAGTAGCCCTTCTGAGTCTGTAAGCAACGCTTGAATAGACAAGTTCTAAAAAACTACAATCTGCCATTTTATTCCACCATCTGACTCATCTCCCACAGTACACTCCTTGAAAATCAAAGTGACACTATAATAAATGAAAATCGCTTCAATTACAAATTCTCGTTAAACAGCAGAACGTCACTATGTGAAAGATTTTAGATTGTGTATAGTAGTGTAACTTAGATTTTCAGTGAGCGAATAATTTCCGAGAAATTATTATCTACAAAGGAGCATTAAAACAAGAGGATTGACCACCTCCAACAAAACGCCGTTCCCCGATGTGTACAACGCCATCTATGTATAAAAATAATTATTTGCTATTATTCAACTTTGCAAGCGTGACACAATATTTAAATGTTATAATTTATTTATTATTAACTATTTGCGATCTAATGGTGACTATATTATGTTTCTTTATTCAATTATAACATCGTTAAATGTTTAGTTTTGAAGCGCCATCTAGTTTCTGCCAGAATAACTCCTTGCGATCGGAACACGATCCAAAGTATGGCAAGTGTCAGCCCTCTTGTTTTAATGGTCCTAGCTGTCTACTAAAATTTTACTTACCTTAGTCGGTCTTGTGAAATCTACGTTAAGTCCTCATGAAAGCTTACAGAAACTCCTAAGAAGAATTCCAGATTTTCAAGACTATTCTGCTACTTTCATATCGTCTGAATAGTAATGTCTTAATAGTAATTTCAAAAAACATGGATGAACTTTGTAACTTATTAAAAAGTTCCTACTCAAATTTTCACCTACATTTTCGTCATTTTTGGCAACATACCTCCGTTATTTAGGTTACAAATGTCGGTCAAAATAATTCGCCAAATCCGACAGATCAATCGCAATCACATAACTGTGTCTAACTGTACTGCCGACCCGAAATCCGGCGTTCACTGTACATGCGCCGAATTACTAAATAAGGCACAGTTTAGTGATGACATCACTGATTGTTAGTGATCATCAGATGCTACAAATTTAGGGTTACTTTCTTTTTACAGGTGTTACTATGATTAAAAGATATTGGCTCAGAAACCTCACATACGAGAATCGATATTTTTATCTCCTGTACGCAGCCCCGGATCTACGATTATTTCGAACCGGGGCAAAACCTTGATGGTGGCGCCCCTTCCCTTCAGTGTTTGAGAAAAACTGTTAAAACTGACAACGAGGCACTAGTCCCACCGCCGGCGAAAAAGCGAGCAACTATCGACTATTTTGTCTCCCAACTCGCTCAAAAAACGCACAACAGATGTAGACTCCGTGTAAATAAAAGAGATACATATATGAGAGAATTCTCGCTGGCAGTGTGAACAGATTTTTTGTGACCAAAACTTATGAGATTGTAGGAACAGAGGCATCATTAGTTCGATATTTCGAATTCTTGTCTCGGCGCCCCCATGAAACTGCCGCCCGGGGCAAGTGCCCCGGTTTGCCCCGGGCGGCAGTTTCACATTTATCGATATCGATAAAAAAAAATATATAGATTGCGACAGTCTTTTGTTTTGGCGCAAAAAGTAGTGTTTGCAAAATTGTAATCCTAAGGAATGATAATTGATAAAACATGAAATCTTGATTGATGGATGATTCAGGATCATTAAGAATTTTTTTTATGACATAGGAGGCAAACGAGCGGACGGGTTGCCTGATGATAAGCGATCTCCGTCGCCCATAGACACTTCCATCACCGGAGGAGTCACAAGTGCGTTGCCAGCCTTTCAGGTGGGAGTTATTATAAAGTTCTAAAAATGTAATGTCTATACATGAGGATATTTTCAAAAAAATAATTGATACGGACTATTTGAAAGTCACAGAATCTATTTTTTTTTTTGGATTTTTTGTATGTTCGTGTGTGTCGTTCCGTCAGACTTTAAAAATGAGATTAAAACCGTAGCATATTGAAAGATCAAAATTTTGGACCTTTTTCTGTCTAAACCACGGTCGGCGACCCCGAATCTTAGACATTTTAGCGGCATAACGCATAACTCTACTTAACTACGTGCGCGGCATACAATTTAGCCATTGATGGATAGACAATGTCATAGCGTAAGTTCGACAAACTTTAGATCGATCTAACGTTATTTGAGCGATTGGGAACTTTTACCCTACCTACGTGATTAGGGTTTCATGCCTAATGATAGCTAACGGGACCCTAAATATTACTCACTCTTCTGTGTGAGAGGGCTTGAACTCTTGAGCCGAAATAGGTAGACACAATTTTCACAGAAAGCATTATCTAAGTATGTAGCCTTAGTTGTATATTTAAAGTATGCCCAAGTAGCACAGCAGTGCTGTATATAGTAGCTGAATCGATGTACACAAAAGAATCCTAAGCTGTACAAGCCTGCTGAATAAAAGCGTTAGAGGCGCCTTTTCAGCTGATATAACTCTGATTTGGGCACAAATTAAACAGCTATTAACTGAATAACTGTACTTAATGGCGTTATATCAGCATTATTTTAGCATTATTAATAAATAATAATAAATAATAGCTGATTAATAGAGTCTGTGTGGCCTATTTTTCAGCACAAAGGAAACACCTGGAACTTTTTAACGTTGTAACGAGTAGTTGTGATGACTGTTAGCTTAATAGTTACTTCTCTACTGTAATATTTATATCTTAATTTCTGTCTTTGACGTTTGGAGACACTTTACACCTCCAAATCATGTGTTGATCATGGTGAGCTTGTACATCTCCTAATTATAAGTTTTGAGCGCGGAGACTCTTTACATCGTCCATTAAACTTAGTATTAAGCTTTTTTTATATATTGTTATTTATTATTATTCTTTTTACTTTTTTGATGCCTAGAGACCTTTTACATCTCTGTAAGTATAGGTTGAGTTATAATCTAATAGACGCGGAGACAAATATACATTACTAGCTTCTGCCCGCGACTTTGTCCACCTTAAATTCGTTTATCGCGGATAAGGTTATTTCTCCGGGATAAAAAGTAGCCTATGTTCTTCCCCAGGACTCAAACTATCTCCATACCAGATTTCATTCAAATCGGTTCAGCGGTTTAAGCGTGAAGAGGTAACAGGCAGAAAGACAGACAGACACACTTTCGCATTTATAATATTAGTATGGATTAGTATGGGTATGGATTATCGCACTTCCTTAGTACACCAGTGCGAAGCTGGGGCGGGCAGCTAATATACACTAAAAACGGCCGTATCTAAAAAGATCCCGTGTTAGCAGAGCTCTAATCCTAAGCTAAATGTACGCAGTGTGGGGTCATTTTATATTGGTTACTGAAATAGACCTGGCTCGTTGTACACTACCTACTGGTTGGCGTTATACATATGTTTTAGGAGAGACAGGGTAAAGTTTGTAACGGTTTGATTGTCACAAGACGGCCATAACCGAAAACGCGAAGGAATGAGTTAATTGACAAACTGTGTCAAAAGATCAGAGCTTAATTTAGGAGGGAGATATAGTCTCGCGATCTTTCGACACCGGTTCATATACCATTATGGCCGCTGTGACAGCCGACCCGTTATATTCAACCTCCCACATGGCAACCACGAATTAAAAAAACGCCAAGCTATAGTACCTTATTACTATCTTAAGTAGCAACAATGTACATGCATGATTTTTTATTATAGCTCTCTTAAATATCAGAATACCGTAAAAACTATTTCAAAATGTGAAATAAAAATTTAAATCAGCCAAGAAATACGCAAGATATAGGCATTTTTTACTACTAATTATACAGAGAGGTCCGACATGCACTGTTACGTCATAGTGCACTCCGGCCTTATAAACTCCATATTAAATTCTGTTTTTGAAATGTTTGATGGCTTATATCTTGGTTATTTTTATAATTATTCGAAAAAAGAATTTTGTCTACTGTTTGTTACATGAATGAGCTTTTAATAAAGCAAAAAATAAAATTCCTGCATATTCCCTATCCTTATCCCCGTCCAACTTAGCTTGCAACCTTTATCGCTTCTTATGGCCTATACTTCAAGTTCCAAAACCCAAGTAGTTGATGTTCTACCCAAGTAGCACAAGAACCTGTTTAAGAGCTGTTTATCAGAATATGTTTACGGCTAAAGCTGAATTACTCAGCTGAATAAGAGCTGAAAAAGCGTTTTTTCAGCCTTTATTCATCTAAATTGGGCACAAATTAATCAGCCTTAAGTTCACATAGCTGTTTAATAGCTCAATAGCGGCTGTAAAACGGTTGTATTAAGGGTCACAAGAGTTACAAGGGCTGAATATCGGCTGGTTTAAAGAGCACAACAGTCTGCTTATTCAGATTAAAGTTCACATGTAAACCCTTATTACTGTCTTAAACCTACACAAGTTCACCTTTAGCTGGACAAGCAAAAATGTATGCTATAAATATTTAAAACATGACGTTACAAAATTGTTTAATGTTCAGCGAATATATGTGTTGTGTTTTTTTATTGAGAGCCATCACTTTTGACTGTCACATTGATTGAATTGGTGAATGGCGGAATCAAAATATTAACTGGTAAGTACTCATATACCTGAATTTTCGGATAGTTAGTGGAAAATTATTGCGGTCTCGATTTTACTGTGATTATATATACACATTATCTAAAAAACATTTCAAGCGCTCCTAAAATAATACGTTTTTGGACAATGTAAATAATAAAATATACAGGGTATTTCAGTGATCCTCTCATACACCAAAGGCGTTTTCCTTTTTTTTCATTAAGAATATCCCAGGAACTGTCGTTACTGGTCTAGAGAGAGTAAACATTTGAGATTTATAAGTACTTTGTAGTTGAAATATAGTCAAAAGCTAAGATAAAGAACAATAATTTCAAGGTTATACTATAAAATGGTGACTATCTTTCTACATCGGTATGAACCACTTTTACCCTATATTTCAGCTACAGGCCGCGTAAAGATTCACTTGTGGTCCGTTATTCAGCCTTGAACAGGAATAAGTGTAAATAGTGACCGCAAATACAGCTGCAAGCTGTTTTCTGTGTCCTTGGTGGTTCCTTACTACGGCCAGTTAGGGATCCGCAATGAAACATACCGTAAAAATATATGCAGTCAGCCAAAATCTGATTAAGACTTCGCATGTGAAACACTGTTCAGCAGTAGCCGCTAATTTGATTCACTCATATTTTTCTAAACAGCTATAAGCGGTCTGGTGTACTTCTTAACAGCTGCTATGCAGATTATATCAGTAGGCTGAATAAAAGCTGACTAGCAGAGAAAAAATAAGCCCTCAGCAATAGTAACGTCCACATGTAGGTCACTATACCTCCATTGACGTTATAATAATGCACAAGTGGTATCTTAAAAAGGCAACGTAATAAATATGCACATGTGTTATCTTATACAGCACTTAGCATAAAGTTCACTATTAAGTTGCCCTTAAGCAGCTAATAGTGTTGGAAAATTCTTACAGCTGAATAAGGATGAGAATGTGTGCCCTTTGTATATCGTAATACAGCTCTTATTCAGCCTGCGCTGTTTAATTGACACTATATGCTATTATGCAGCTGTAAGTTCACGGATGAACTATTTTAAGAGTTTATATCATTGTAGAACTGGATATAAAACCACGAGTGAGTAGTTATATTGCTTACTGTGTTACTTGGGTAGTGTGACCAAAAAGAGTAGAAATTAAATGAGGACCCACTTTCTACGTAACCGTGACATTTTTGACGCAAAATGCTTAAACATGGCAACAATGACGAATGGTTTTTTAATAGTTCCATTTTATTTAATTTCTACTCTTTTTGGTCGCAGTGTAAAGTGAGACAGGGATTATTTTATTTATTTATTTATAGAGAATCACAATGGTGTAACATTACAGAGAATTCCATGGTGTTACATCGATTCTTAATTACTATTACTTTAGGCTAAATTATTGCACATTGACATAGTCAGTGGTCATTCCTCTCTAACACACTCTTCCATCTTCATCAGCTGCACCATCCCAGTCGCAAACACATCGCACTGTGGTGACGCCGCAAGCACGGAGTTGAGAAGCGCTACCGCGCGGGGGAGGGGTGAGTGACGGTACGAATTAGTTCGACAGGGTACTGTTGCTAGAAGGGGCACCTCTCGTCGCCTATTGCGATAGTCGTTCGGTACCTTGAGTTTAAGGATCTTTCCTAAGAGACAGACGCTATCAATCTTATTCCTTAAGATGTTTAGAGTAAAAAAATAACAGTGACAGGTTTCTTCGCATTTCTAAGGACTTGAAACCCAAATAACCCAGTAGGAAGCGCGTTGGATACAAAAAGGGGTAGTAAACATATATTTTTTTGGGGATGGACACGTTTGCCACATGCCGAACTAACTATGAACCAAGAAAACCACTGACTGGATCCTCGCTAACGGGGTTCGGCATCGCACGACAACGCATATGGCGGGACGACCTAGACGCATTCCAAAAGGATTGGTTTGTTTCTGCTCTGAATAGGCACGAGTGGAAACGAAAGAGGGAGGCCTTTGCCTAAGAATGGGACAGTACAGTCACCAGCATTAATATCTCCCACAACAAAGCGCCCATAAATATTTGACACGACTCTATTTTTTGGGACGTTATGACGTGTTAGATATTTTCGCCCGATTTGTTATAGCAGATATTGATGCTGTTGACTGCACAGGCTGATATACAGGGTGGAAAGGCACGACGATCCTTTCCGCAAAAGGGGGATTGTTTAGATTTAGTACTGTGTTTACTCTAAAGAAACAAGAGTCATATTCGTAAGCGTTTTGAAGTTTTAGGCAGTTAACTTATAATGCAAAATACTGCAAGTGAGAACCCTCATTAGGTTCAGTAATAATTAACAATAACACAAGGGTCAGTGACCTTTATCAAAACAATAACATTTCCCAGTTAATATTGCAATTGTATGTGTACACTTACATGTTTGATTGTCACTAAGAAGAACATTAATTCATTTTAATATTCTTACTAATTGTTCGTAACAAAAATCTAAACATTACAAATCGATTCTCCATCACTTAAACTAACCCCCCTTTGCGAGAAGGATCGTCGTGCCTTTCCACCCTGTATATAGTGTATATGGCCTATATCTACTGATAGTGATACATAAGTTTAACCGATCGATGCACGTATCTTATATCTATCTATCAGCCACAGAAGTAAACTGCTGAACATAGACCTTAGCTTGCCACAGAGTGTGATCCTGCGCAGACCACATTCACCGACTCCCCGCGACGATCACGAGATCATCTGTCCACCTGGTCGGTGGCCGTCCCATGCTTTCCTATGAGGTCGCCACTCCAGGACTTTACTGCCCCAACGGCCATCCGTTCTCCGGGCTACATGGCCCGCCCATTGCCACTTCAACGATGCAATCCTGTGAACTATGTCGGTTACTTTAGTTTTTCTGTCCTCATTTCTGATTCTTCACTCAGAGAAACTGCGAGCATAGCCGGGTCATACAGATTCTAGAATTTAGCCGTCTTTCCTGTGGACAACGCAATAGTTAAGGGCTTGGGTACATATAAATGATATTTTTATCGCAAAGATCTAGACTATTAATCGATTTGTACATCACCTATAGGGTCCTAAGAAAAAATACTTAGTATTTAAAGGCCTTAAGTTTCGGCTGTCCACAGGAAAGATGCAAAACGCTAACTCATACTAAAAGATCTGTATGACCCAGCCCTCTTCATTTTACGTATGCAGATTGACAAATGCTGCTTTTTTTTTTAAATAATCTTTAGGGCCACTTCCTATCATCTTAAGCCCAGTGGCATGCACAGTTTTTATCCCGGGTGGGCAGTTGCTTTGTGCCTGTATGGAGCCATGGTCATTCAGGGTAGGCAGTTTCTCTGTGGCTGTATGGAGCCATGATCAAATCAAATCAAATCAAATCAAAATATTATTTATTCAAGTAGGCCTAGTTACAAGCACTTTCGAAATGTCAGTTACATGAGAGTGAATGTTTGCTGGGAGAAATACAATATGATCCAACATTTGCTGCAAGGATTAGGGAAACCCAGAAAAACCTAATCAGATCATTTAACTTAAGTGTAATATTATTGATAAAATCATCATTTTTAAAATTAAAATAATCAATAAGATAAATCCCAAAAGGATTGTCAATAAAAAATAAATAATCTAGAATGTGTTTAGAATAAAATTCTAAATGTCAGAGTATATAAAACAATTAAGATTAAAATAATAATAATACCTTAGGTATTCGTTAAAATAATTATTCATATACCTACATGACGCTATAATTTACATTAATCCCACGCGGCTTCATCATTCATGTAGTCTTGTGTGCTATAATAAGCTTTAGAAAATAATTTTCGTTTCACAATATTTTTTAATTTACCAATAGACAACTCAATTATGCTGCTAGGAAGTTTATTATAAAATCTCACACAGTTACCCATGAATGATCTCCTTATTTTATGGAGCCTAGTAACAGGCACTGTGAGCTTATGCTTATTTCTAGTATTAATATTATGTATATCACAGTTCTTCTTCCCTGTGGTCGTTCAGGGTAGGCAGTACTTTTGTGCCTATATGGGTCGCTCGCCACTGCTTAAGGACTGGTAAGAGCTAGTAACGCCGACATCCCAGCCTAGGCTTACGGAAGACTCCAAAGCCCGAAATTCGTTCGTATGGCGTTGGCTCGTTCTTTCAAACACAGTTTATCACGAGAGCGAGAGAGACGACACGATACTTCGAACATCGTGCTTCGGAGTAGCCTCTGAGAGTGACTACATTACCAATATCAAAGCAGATAGTATCGAGCATGACATTGTAATCTATTGCAATTCAGAGATACGTCGGAATCACAAGTTAGACTTGCGTGGAATTATAATAGGATCCTGTAGGTAAGGCAACGACCTAGAATGACTTTTACATAACATTGCAGTTTTAGCAGTCTGTTTCCATTGTACAAATAAATTTCAGAGAACGCAAAACTTACAAAACAAACACAAAAGCTCTCTTTCAAAAATAAAAAATAAGACCACCCTCAGTTTCGGTTTCAGCCAGTTTTTAAAGAATAAACCAGCCAAATGCGAGTCGGATTTTCCGTCCCTTACAAAATATACGCTAAAAACGGCCATATCTATGATAATCCAGTCTTAGCAGACTAAGGAAAATGTACGCGGTGCGGGATTTTATATTGAAATAGACAGGCATACATAAAAAAATAGATTTCCAGATTTATTTCGTGGATTGTCTATAAGAGCTACTTTCATACAAAATTTCAAGTTTCTAGGACAACTGGAAGTTCCCTACAGGTTTTTCTTGAACAGTAATTTGTATGGAAACACATTTTTCTGGTTCTGTAGCCAAAATGGCAAAAACGGAACCCTGATAGTTTCGTCATGTCCTGTCCGTGCGTCCGTCCGTAAGTTCGTACGTCACAGGCATTTTACTCATAAACTGCAAGATATATATTAATGAAATTGTAAAAAGTGTAGATGTCTTGCATAAGCCACTACTTAGTTTAGTAGTTAAATCATAAAAATAATTATTTCTAGGCGGGACACTCCATACATGTAATATAATCGAAACTGAAAAAAAAACAGTAAATATCAATGTGTGGCACATATCATAATCGTATGTCGATGTGCATTGGAAACAGTCCTCTCATTTGTAAAGCAAAGCATGATTCTTTTGCTTTAGAAAAACACCTGGATTTGAAAATGACTCCGCCATTTACTAGGGGATTTATAAATATAGAATAAAATGTGTGGGAGCTCAAAACTGCATTTCAAAGTATTTTCACACGGAGACGGATATGTCTATTTCACACATAAATATTGAATTAAGACAAAAAAATAACACATTAACCTTTCTAAGCTATATACAAATGAATCTGTAACAATAACCATTGCATTCTTTTTCAACAGTCTAAAAAGGTTGAAGTTCAATAAAAAAATTGCAGAGGTTTTTGGAAATAATTATTCCATACTTTTTTCTTTATTTTTCCTAACAACATAAAAATAAACCAGTTTCTTCAAATTACTTACAAGTAACCGTTTGTATACTCAATCTATACAGTATATACAATTGATCTTATTTTGGCGTCGGTGCCATATAAAGAATGTGTAAAATATTGAAAATTGTCGATTTTAGTAAGTTGTGACACGATGGCACAGACTCCAAAATAACATTAATTGTATGTACTGTATAGATTGAGTATAAGAGAATTATGGCGTTATTTTTTACTTTTTAGTTTTTTTGGAGTCAGTTTTATTTTTTTATTTAAAAGTTTATTTATTTTACACTTTTTAGTTAATCGTTACTTAAAAGTGTATCTCGTGACGATTCGAACAAGCCCAAACACGGCTAGGATACATTATTTTATTACATCGATCTGGTGCCTACCTTCCGGCTCCATCATCAAATCAATTCGATGGTACCATTCTCATCAGGAACATTTAAATTTGTGACTATGAAGTTGCTTAGCTATATTAATCAAGATATATTGTCGCCACCCGTAAATCATTTATCATTGAGGAGTTCCGATGGCATTCTGTGGTCTTCTGCATCAGTTCCACTTCACCAATTTACACTTTCTGAATGCAAATGCTTATTATGTTTCTTATAATACCAAAATCGCTATATGTATGCCTACAATATTTGAGGAGTTCCTTCAATTCCTCATGGATTCCATCATCAGATCTTCACCAAAATTAAATGGGACCAACTATAAAGTACCTTCTATAAAACCAAAAAAAAATTTTGAAATCGGTCAAATAGTCTGAGTAATCGGTGAACATCCATAAAAAAAATAAAAAAAATAAATAAACATTCCGTCGAATTGAGAACCTCCTCCTTTTTTTTGGAAGTCGGTTAAAAACGAAAACTAAACGTTTAAACACCATGCAGCTACTCAAACGTGCTCCCAATATAATTATGCTGGTAACACCGCTGCATTCGTACGTCACACTGCCATAGTTGTTTATCAATTTCGAGTGCATAATTCTAGGAATAAATAGTAAATATCTCATCAAATGAGCACCAAAGTGAGTTGATTATTATAATGTCGGATAAAATAGACACTTACTGTCGCCTGTGTGCGGAATCAACGCCAATAACACAGCTTATATCTGCAGAGGACGATGTCGCCATGAGCTCAAAGGTTCTAACAAAAATGCAATGGATAAACATCGATGTTTCCTCTGGTATCCTACCAACTACCATCTGTTTTTCCTGTTTTGACTTACTGGAGAAGACCTGGGCGTTTTTGCACAACGCTCGCACCGCGCAAATTAAACTAACGTCCATATTTGTCAAGAAAACAGATGACGATCAAATCACATCAAATTCAGAGGAGATAAAGTCGGCAGATGAAAATACAATTTTGAAACCTATAGATAAAGACTGGGAGGAGTTCCAAACCACGAAACAAGAGGTGAAAGTAGAAAATAGCGATCATTTAGAGGGTATAACAACTGTAGATGCTAACACACTGCTTCAGATTGATTTGATTAAAGTGAAAACAGAACGTCTAAGTGACGATGAACTTTACGGCAACTCGATGGATTCCGACGGTTTCTCCAGCGACAGCAATGCCCCACTGGTGGAGAAAAAAAAGAAATCAAAACGTAAAAAGGGTGAATATGATCACTTGAATGATTTGCACATATCTGATTTGACTTTAACTTGGGAACAGTATATGTGCCGTTGTGCTCAGTGTGATGCTCAATGTAAAAATATGGAATCCTTACAGCTTCATTCGTTGCAAATACATTCATGTTGCTGTGTTTTTAAATGCTTGGACTGCGGTAAAGTGATCTCAAGCTACCGTTCCTTCATCAACCATGTCCGTACTCACAACAAAAGTTTGAGACGCTGCTGTGAATATTGCAATAAGCGTTTCTCTTCATCATCATGCCTAAAAAAACATGTATCCAATGTGCACCGAAAATCCTATTTGACAACATGCTCTAATTGTGGAACTAACTTTGAAACACCAGAACAACTACAAGACCACATCTTACTATTCTCCAAAGGTCAAAAGAAGCATCGGAAACAGGAAATATTAGAATTGGACTTAAAATGTGAGCATTGTAATAAAGAATTCAAATCCCGAAGCAACCTACAACAGCATAAGCTTGTCCACATGGATCGTAACAGAGAATTTGCTTGTCATGTATGTGGCAAGATGTTTTACACCAAAGGTACGCTTAGTACTCATATGAATACACATGAAGACACTAAACCACATAAGTGTGAGTTCTGTCCAATGGCATTTCGAGCCCGTGGTAACCTCGTATCACACATCAGCCTCCATTCTGGATCAAAGCCATTTGTCTGTGAGCAATGTGGCAAAAGCTTCAGAGTGAAACGTCACTTAAAATCACATTCCATAGTCCATACAGATCTGATGCCATATGTATGTGAATACTGCAATAAACAATTCCGTTTCAAAACCCGATTAAACCTGCATTTAAGACAGCATACTGGAGCCAAACCGTACACTTGTCTTTTGTGCCAAAGGGACTTTACAAATGGATCCAATTTTAAGAAACATATGAAACGAAGGCATAACATTGACACGTCTAAGAAGAAGTTCAGTAATGTTAGTAAAGAAGAGCTGGACAATCAGGTAACAATTCAGGCTGTTCAAGCCACCGTTCAAGCTACAATTCAGGCGATTCAAGCGACTCAAGGATGAGTGCAACCTTTATCATTATAACTAGTTTTTTTGTTTAACTAGTATTTACCCGTGGCTATGCCCGCCTTACCGAGAACTGAGTAGCATATATTCAAGGGTTGATTCCCCATACAAATTTCCAAGGTCTAACCATCTCCATACCAAATGTCATCTAAATTGGTTCAGTGGTTGAAGTGCGAAAGGATAAAAGGCAGACCGAGTTACTGTAGCATTTTATAGATGATACATTTCTATGTCATTAAACCTTTTGAGCGCCAAGCAACGAAGTAATAAGACGTGACCCAGATGCCACGGCAATAAAATAAAATGAACCTTGTAAAATAAAATAGTGATTGCACAGTGAGGTATATTGATATTATATTCAGTCTTTGAACGCTGAAAGTCGCAGGCGTCAGTGGCACGAATTTTCGATTATGTGATTTGCCGTCTGTGGCGGTCAAAAGGTTAACCACTCGAATGCTTAGCCACCGTCCGTGCAGAACATAAACCGTATTCTAAAATTGCATTGTATTTCAATTTAATTACCTACCAAATTTTTGACATTGGGGATATTAATCTCCAAATAAGTCTTATTCCAGTTTTTCTGAATATAAAGATATATGGACTATTTGAAAGTCACAAAATCTTTTTTATTTTTTTATTATTTGTATGTTTTTAAGTGTCCTTGTGACTTCATTACGCCAAAAGGGCTTTACGGATTTCAACTATTGTTGGTACACTGGTAGCTAGGCAAAGTATACTTTTTACTCGACTACGCTCAAAAAGAAAAGAGAGCTATGTTTTTTTTCTCCTCCGTTACGAAGTTACCTTCTAGCGCATAATCCATACTAATATTATAAATGCGAAACTGTGTCTGTCTGTCTGCGTGTCTGTTACCTCTTCACGCTTATACCGCTGAACCGATTTGGATGAAATTTGGTCTAGTTTATCTATATACTAGCTTCTGCCCGCAACTTCGTCCGCCTTAAATTCATTAATCGCGGATAAGGGTATTTTTCCGGGATTAAAAGTAGCCTATGTCCTTCCCCGGGACTCAAACTATCTCCATACCAAATTTAATTCCTAACGGTTCAGCGGTTTAAGCGTGAAGCGGTAACAGACAGACAGATCACTTTCAAATTTATAATACTAGCTTCTGCCCGCGACTTCGTTCGACGAAATTCGTTTATCGCGGATAAGCGTATTTTTCCGGGATAAAATGTAGCCTATGTCCTTCCCCGGGACTCAAACTATCTCCATACCAAATTTCATCCAAATCGGCTCAGCGGTTTAAGCGTGAAGAGGTAACAGACAGACAGACAGACACACTTTCGCATTTATAATATTAGTATGTATTAGTATGGAAGTACGGATAATATGGATTATATTACTTAAATATATAGAAAACATCCAAGACCCAGGAACAAACACTTGTGCTCATCACACAAACACTTGCCCTAATCTAATGTGCTAAAGATTTAGGCATTTTTCAATCTGATTATCACAAAACAACAAAACGGGGCTTAATCGCGTATAAATATGATTTATTTTATTTTGTTGCGTTGTGAATGAGTGAAGATCGTGTTAGTGTAACACAATATTTTTCAATCTGTTTGTAAACAATATATGGGTTTTTTTGCATGGCGGCCGGTAAATAACACTTACGACGTAATGATGTAAAAAAACAATAACATAGTTATCTTGGAGTGACAACTTGTTTTATCTTTATATGCTTTTTTTGGTTATTCTACAGATGTCGAAGGTTAGATGTCAATTGTAATAATGTGTAAAAACGTGTTTACTATTCACCAAACTGATTCAGCTGATAGTACCGTCAACATAAGTGTTTATCGCAACATAATTATCTCTCGACCTCACTAGCTCGGAAAAAAAACAGTAGCGCCAAAGGGAGCGGTCCAGTATTACGTAAAGAATTTGGGGGTGGTGGGAGTCTTGTAAAAGGTTACAGGCGCGAGAGGGGGGGTTTGAACTACGCGTTACGTAACATTGCTTTTTTTGCCAACAGATCGGTCGCGTACGAAGATTCGCTCACGCATTATTTAACTTTTCTTAAAATTTGAAATGGAATGACCATTTAAGGTAAACATGGTCACTTGGTGGTTACGGCGCGTTGGGGGGAGGGATGATCAAAAATCTCCAAAAACATGTAATACTTGAACGCTCCCAAATCTGCTTGGAAATTGTTATTTTCACCTCACTAAGTTCCGATTACAGCTCCTTATCTGCGTGGTAAAGTTCGTTTTATCCGCTAACGTGGAAAAATCATTTGAGGTTCGAATTTTTTATCTGTGTTTATTATGATGTTGTAGGCGTGTTTTTAACTTCATTGTCACTATTATAATGAAAAATGAATCTTGGATTTTTTTGTATCTTAAGTACGTTTTCTTCGCTGTAGTGAGGTGAAAAGTTGTGTGTTACGCAGGTGCCTTGAAGCCTCGTTACGCTCAGGAATCTATATTTGAATATATGTAAATTTTAGATGACTTCGCTTACTCGGCTTTCAATTACTTACGTCACATAACAATTTTGCAGCCTTGCATAACAAATAACGATTGTTATGCTATGCAAGGCTGAGTGATGATCCGGGCAAAGAGATAACATAATCGTTTTGCGGTAAAAAGATATCTCCTTGTTATTTCATCATAACTCATGATCACCCTACATTTTGTACGCATTTGACATAGGCTAAGTAAAGTGACGAAAAAAATGTGTGTAAGACCGGAAAAGCTCTTGACGGTTAAAAATAATATTAAATGTTATTTATTTGCCATTACAACCAGATATTCTAAATCAGCATACAAAAGTACATCGAAGAATAATATTTCTGTTCATGATTTAGGATTCACCCTTATAAAGATAAAGGAAGTTTTTATTTTTTTGCCTACGGTGGCATGGTACTCTGTATTCTGTATGAGTCCATCTCGCACTTATACCTTTTTTTGTCGTCACGATCATTATGACGTCAGCATACATTATACATAGAATTAACCTTTTGAGCGCCAAAACCGGCAAATTACGTCATCGAAAATTTGGGCCACAGACGTCATAGTTAATAATATCACTATTATTTTGAAGTTATTCCAGTTTTTTTGCTGCGGCGTCCGATTCACGTGTTCGCTGCTTGGCGCTTGAAGGGTAATAATGGGGTAATTAGGACTTAGAATAAGTTATTATGTACCTAAATAGAATTTGTATTGTATATAGTATGTTAGTATTTATTTTACGCACTGTAACGTAGGGGATTACAGCAATATTTTTAATACCTGAACATTTTGTTTTATTTAACACTTAACATTTACCTGTGGCTTCGAACGCCTTACCTTTTCACTCACTTAAGTAAGGGATGATTTTCGGGATAATAACCGGCCAAGTGCGGGTCTGACTTCCGCACCGAGGGTGCAAAATATACGCTATTCTTTCTATTCACATTAAAAAATAAAACAAACATAAAAGTGATCACAGCGCCATCTCTGTCGTAAGCTTGACACTAATGAAATGGCTGGTCAGCTTGAAATGTTGCGAAAGCGCATCTTCTTAGAGTGGTGCTATAGTTAATACCTTATACTTATTAACTCGCAAAGTCAATTCGTTTTATCATTTTACTAGACAAGTTCGGTGATATCATAAAGTTTCCTATGACGCACGTTTAGTGATATGATAAAGATTTTATCATATCACTGAACGTGTCTAGTGAAATGATAAAACGAGTTGACTGTGCGAGTTCGTTTCGTCAAATCACTGGCGTGTTTCAGGGATTTATTAAATCACTAAACAAATCTGGTTAAATGACAAAACGAGTTGCCTTTTTTGGCTAATTTCGTCATTTCACTAAACTGATTCAGGGATTTAATCAAATGACTGACTTTTTATAGACAATTGATTCGCCATTTTAACATCCTGCGTGATTTGGTCATATCCCTTAGAGATTTGATCAAATCTCTGCTTTGGCTATTTCCCTGCGACATATCAATTGGTCATTACGGGAAAACTATAACAATATACCTACCTAGCTTGTTTTATTTACAAAAAACATTTTTGCTTAACGTGGTTGCGTTAAGTTTGCACCTCAAATATATTCGACGTCATAGATACTAGGTGCCAACTTATATGAACCGGCCAATTATAGGTTAGGTTGAGTGAAAATTTGTACGGAACCGAAATGCGCGAGTGAGTGTCGTACTTGCTCTGTAAAATGGTCAATATGTATGTTAATAGGTGCTTAAACTATTACATTATAACACCATTTAAACATTCAACTAATTACTTATATAAGTATAGTTTCACAAGCTGCAAGCACGACGAGAATGAGACAATGCGCAGGATTCGGAGCGTAACGCTCGGGTTGCCATTGTCTAATCCTGTCTAAATATTCATGTTTCACCGGCCGGTGCGTCAGATTCGACTCTATTGCACTAACTTTCTGAATCGTTCGCTGTCTAGGTACTATAAGATTACAATATAAAAAAATCTTCAAAAATGAGAAATGTTCTGGTTGCCGTTGTACATATGGGTGATTTTGGGGCCACGAGTGGGAGTGACAGGGGTGATGGGGAGAGTCACTGAGCAACTTTTACTATGAGCCCACCACGAAATAGCGAAAAAGAATCACACCGTAGGTATACATAATAATACATATGTTACTACGGACGGTGCAAGATTCGACTTGATTGCACAAACTAACTTTCTAGCACTATCTAAAATCATACACAGGTGAGAATGCAGGATTTCGTTTCAACTTAAAGGATTTTTTGTGTGAATGCGGAAAAAAATGTATGTCAGGGCCGATTTTTTTGTCTGCATGGCCTTCCGTGATGTCTCAAAAATTAGAAAGTTAGATCGTCAGGTTTTTCGAAAATGTACCGAAAAAATTTCCGTTTAGTGTAATTTTTTTGGACACTTATTGTAATAGTTGTAGGTCCCTAATACACAAAATCGATAGTTCTCTTAATTTGACCAAAACAAACCCAAAAAGTCCATAATCCGAGACAACAGAAAATGAGAGTAGGTACACGTTTTCGTGAAAATTTCCTACCACGAAAAGTATACAACTTTAAAACAAAACACTTGCCTTTACATGTAATACCGTAAACATATATATCCCCGATGTCAACCAATTTCATTTAGAGCTCGGCAGAGTGCCTCAAGCGGCGCAAATATGCCATAAGTAGTGGCTGCATGTTGGAGCCGTTTTGAGACGGTAGGGACCGAGCACGACAGCACAGGCTATCACCACACTGCGTCATATGTGCGAAATATTCATCTCGCATCCCTTTCATTTGACATAGAAAACAAAAGAGATGCACCACGAATGTTCGGCGAATACGGCGCAGTGTTTTGCCGACATTAAAAACATGTCAAAGAGACTACGCGAATCATCGGATGACCAGAGGGCTGCCACTTTCTTAGCCCAGAGAATCAGCGTTGCCATTCAGCGTGGCAATGCTGCCAGCCTTCTGGGCACCTTGCCGTCTGGGAGGGACGTGAGGGAACTTTTTTATAAGACCTTTTGTACACAGTTTTGACAATAAACGTTTATCTTATCTTATCTTATCTTATCTTATCTATAGTTTTAAGTTTTAAACATTTAATAATTCAAAATAGTAACTATTTTGAATTATTTATATAAATAGATATTACAGGAGAATTATACACAAGTCCGACGGTAAACTCAATAAGGCTTGTGTTATGATAAGAGTACTAGACGACGATATATTTAATAGATAAATTTACTTATATACATAGAAAACATCCAAGACTCAGGAACAAGTATTTATGCTCATCACACAAATATTTGCCCTTACCGTAATTTGAACCCAGGACCTTCAGCTTGGCAGGCAACGTTACTTCCAATGAGCTAAACCGGTCGTCAACAATTTTCATGTGTATGTACTAATTTAATTTCTCTTTTCAATAATACTAAACATATACAGACATTATATTAAATGGAACCTAATAAATATCTGATGTGTCGTATCCCAGGTGAACGACTAATAGATGTGTCTTTAACTAATGATATTAATGTAAGATTTCTCTATTTATCAGATTACTAGCGACCCGCCCCGGCTTCGCATGGGTGCAATGCTGATACTAAATACTAACAAGGCCGGCCGGTACCGCCGCAAACGCTACGTTCCGCAATATTTAAATCTGTAATATCTTGGAAAATATTCATTTAAATCATATGCTGTAACGGGCCATGTAGATCAATATTAAATCAATATTGTATTAAAGGTATTCAATTGGATAAGGATTAATGCTGTATTGGTTAAAATTGCTTCAAAAATTAGCCATTATTTGTCGTAAAAAGTAAATGTCAAAAAAATGTTATTGTGGTATATCCGAGATAGACATATACCATCACGGAGTTTTCTGTAGACTTTTTCAATGTGTACAATACTTAGTACATTATTTTGATAAATCTCGTAAGGTTCAGCCTGCGTTTGAAATGAAATTATGAAAAATGAAATTGTTTACGACATCACATTAGAAACCTCAAAAATAACAGTATTTCTCCACTATTTAATGAATGTTATTATACATATAAACCTTCCTCATCAATCACCACTCTATTTATTAAACCGCATCAAAATTCGTTGCGTAGTTTTAAGATTTAAGCATACATAGTTAGGGACATAGGGATATAGGGACAGAGAAAGCGACTTTGTTTTATACTATGTAGTGATATGTAGTGATAGTGAAGTGATGATGATGATAGTGATAGTGATATCTTGAACTATTCCTAGAAATAAGAGTATAAGCTATCCATCCGGATAACTTGTATTGCCTTTCAACTCAAGTACAAAACTAAGCTCTGTAGCCCAAACAGTTTTTCAATAGCAACCAAAAACTATAATCATCTACCAAATGACATAAGGCAACTTACTTTGAAATCATTTAAATCTGGCCTGCACACATGGTTAGAAAATAAATGTTTGTACTGGTTACAGGAGTTTTTAGATAATTAATTAAATATTTCAATCAATAAGTACTAACTTAATGTAACCATTATTCTAGGTTTTTAATATTGTTTTGATATTGAAATCGAATCGTGTCATTCTCGATATTTGAAAGTAACTCTAAAATAATTATAATTCAATTAATATTACCATGGGATTTATTTAATTATTTATTATTTATTTACGAGCTACAGTTAAATTTAATAAAACCTTATGTTTACCATATATCTAGGGAATAAATTTCATTTCATTTGTAACCTCACTCCTAGGAAAACTGAATCAGCTCACATTGTAATGTCTTGTTTGATATAAATAATTACAAATATTGTACCAGAAATTATACATTCCAAAGTTTTTAGGGTTCCATGGCCAAAGAGCACAATAGAACCCTATTACCAAGTCCCGTGCCTTACCGGTACGCCACAGCAACTTCTCCATGTACCGTGTCCAAACAAATCATCTTAAAATGTACATATTTACATGAACATTTTAAGGCGCTAGTAGCCATATATTTTAACCGAAGGAGGTGGTTTTCAATTCAGTTCAGCCCCCCCCCCCCCCCCACCCCCCCCCCCCTTTACACGGCCTGTCAAGTCTGGCATGTACACCCCTTCCTTTCTCTCTTCCCCCTTTCCTTATCGCTGTGACGTTATATGTGGATATGGACCATCCTAAAATCCTGTTTTATATTCTACGTTTTTTGCCTAGAACTTTACAGAACCCGCCGTTCGAGTCCAACTCATACTTAACCGATTTTTATTAATTAAATGTCTAGTAAAAAACTAAGTAATGCAGCTCCTAGTATAAATCTTAGCCAATCTAACAGCGTAGATTCTGATAGATGTAGTTTAAATAATGACATAGAATACGAATAGTCAGAGTGGACAAAATATTTTCTTTTTTTGTCTTTGACATTTTAATGGTTATTCTTCTACAAGTACTATTATAAAGTTGTAAAAAGTTTGTAATAATTGGCTAAACGGACTTCAACTATTTTGGTACACGGGTAGCTGGGTATCTTCAGATGGTTATAGGATACTTTTTACCAGACTATGCTAAAGAAAAAAAGAGAGGATATGACTTTTTCTCCTCCGCGAACGAAGTTGCGAAGGCGCCCCTTCTAGTATTTTATATTAATCTATTTTAAATACTTTGACTTTTTTATATTGCTGTTTTAGCGTAGCGTCTTGTCCATAGACGATTTAATGTAAGTACTTTTTTTTGGATTCATAAACAGACCAGACATTATCTCCAGTATAACCTGATAATAAGTGACTAAGGGGTCGAAGACGCCAAATTGTATTTTTCAGAAAATACACACGACGGGGAGCGAGTTCCATTTCTTAGCGCTTTGCATTAGAAATGAAGAAAATCGCTTCGTGCAGATAAATGGCAAATTGACAATTGACATCCAAAAGAAAATTATGTTGCGTGATACTTTTGCCAATTGTGGATTAACATTGAAAATGTTTTTTGGTGAATAGGGGGTACAATTTTGGCGTGGCTTCGTTCAAATTTGAATTCCATTTTTTTGTGAAGCCTAAGATTGTGTCCCATTGCTGCGCAATGGCCTCCCCCTCAAACTCCAACCGTTCCAATTCTACCAAGTCATCCCGTACCTCCGCCTCGGCCTACCGCTTCGTCGCAAACCATTGGCCACTCTGTGGCCACCCATACTATTTGATTGTCTTTTTTTTATCAGTGGACTGCGAATATATCACGAGTATATTTCAAATAATTATATAGGGAAAGGAGGATCAGACCGCGTTCCGAAGTCGGTTAAAAATCAACAGACTAAAATGGAGTGTAGTTGTATCGTCTACGCCACTTAGTCTATGGCGCGTGCCGGTAAGGCACGCGATGGCGCGGCGGCTGCGCGTACGCACCGCATTTTAGAGTACGGATATATCTCGAGATATCTTCCACCTTAATTGTATCTAATAAGGGGTTTTCTGAAACCGAAAAATTAAAAGCTGGCGCCATTGCGTTTGACAAGAAATGTCAAAGTCTTGTGCTAGGATTGGTGGATTTTGACACTTGCTTGGTCATTAAGCAACGTCCAGTTTGTCAATAAGAAATAATCATTATGATGCGACAAATGTCTCATTTTCTTTATTGGGTCGTTCTGTCATGGCTTAGAACGCAATAGGGAATGAATATGCATGATCTTTTTGCTTAATTAAAAGCTCATTCATGTAACAAACAGTAGATAATTTTTTTTTTTTCGAATAACTATAAAAATAACCAATATATAAGCCTTGATGGCTTTTTAATATCTCTTTCTAGCAAAGAATTTTATGTCGAGTTTATATGGCCGGAATGCATTATGACGTAACAATACATGTACCTGACCATGATCTCTCTGTCTAATTAGTATTTTAATTTTAATTTCCCTTTTGGAATCGTTTTATGGTATTTTGATATTTTGTTACATGTACCCTATTGCTCTATGCGGTTATTATTAACACTAGAGTAGACGCAAAGAGGGTTACTTTATTTTTAAAACCTTCGTGTGTATGAATGTAAAGTCCATTTTTTTATTTGATAGACTAATTTGACAACTGATAGGCTTGTGAAGCACTTAATATGAGCTAAACTGATATAATACATTGATGCATATTACTTAAAATACAATTAACAAGTTACTACAGAATCGAATACATTAAATACCCATTACAATATTTTTATATGCTAAAACAGACATCGATGAAATGAAAATTTAGTCTATTGAATTAAAAAACGAACTTTTTTTTAACGTGTGTTATATTGTAGCGCCGAAACACGTTGACCGATGCAAATGTGGTTTTGTTTATTAAATATCCGTTTCCTTGGTCAAACATAGGTAACTATGTCTTAAAATATAGTTCTAGCACAAGTGTGTAAACACGATTCTTTGTAGTGAGATAAATATTATCTATCCCTTTCCATCCCGTATCGTTCGAGAGAGAAGGGCATTCATTTCATATTTTTACGCCATAGTATACGTTACACTAACACAGAATCTATAAAAATGGTTTATTTGATGTCGTATTGTTTTTTACATATATTTTTTTAAAACCTCGATGTGGAGTTCGTTCATTGCAATTTACTTTTTAATTTTCTTGCTAATCTGTACAAACCAAAGTAAAAATGTATACAGTCAACTGTCGTGAATAAATGTTCCTTCCATAATTTAAAATATGATATCTAAACAACATTATCAAAAAACAAACCATCCGTACATTTTGAGTCCACAACGCGTACTATTAAGAATGAATATGATATGAACACCTCTGGTAAACTTAATGTTCTCAATAGGGTACAACCTGCATTATTTATGGGTAGCTATCATTTTATCGAAATGTCTTACGTCGATTTTCATTTCGAATAATTTCTCACGGCTAAGAAATACAGGTGATATAGGCATTTTAAACTGCTAATGAGACAGAGAGATCCGAAAGGTACTGTTACATCACACGACACTTCGATCATATAAACTCCTTATGAATTTTTTTCCGCAAGAAAGAGACAGAATCGAATGTTTGATGGCTTTTATGTAGTTATTTTTATAGTTATTCGAAACATTACATTTCTATATTGTTTGTTACATAAATGAGCTTTTATAAAGGCAAAAAAATCATTAAACTTGTGTATCGTGTAATATTTTATTAATGCCTATAACTCATAAAAATAGAAAGAACAGAGTCTACGAAATTCTCACAACTTTCTTAGAATATAACTACAATAGAAGGTATCTTCGGACAGGTCCGCGGCTATGTTCGCTCCCCGCCACTCCCTCGTGCTCATCAAACCATGCAGAAAACAAAAGCAACGGAAATATGCCTCCAGTCGACGACAAGAAATAATACGAGACAGTTTTCTAACGACAAAACCCGTTACGAAAACTTATGCAGCCCAAAACTCGGCTGAACGCGCAAAAATCAACGTCCCTGGCAAAAATTAAAAAGTTAAGCTGTCAAATTTCCCGCGCGTGAAAATGTTTACCATAAATTACTTAAAAAAGTAATAACATAAATGATTACTAATGAACGTTGTTGTGATTTTTTAATCTGTGGATGAATTGTTTTTTTTTTAACATGGATGGTAAAGTGGTGTTACTTTTTGCTTTCTGCACATGGTATGTGAGCGGCCAGGAGTACTTTAGGATGGTAAGTGTAGTGACATAGTTAGATTTGTTTTAAGATTAAAAAGTTAATGCGTATCTTTACACGACGTATTTACACGCATGGAATGAGTTATCTACTTCGATAATTTATGATTGTCTGGTACTTCTTCTGACAATTTTAATATGAAAATAAGGCAAATAACATTACTTGGAGTAAATTCAGAATTAATATATGTAATATAGTACATGCATATTTTTTTCAATCATACCAATCGATCCGATTTCATGTATATTTGATACTCATTGAAAATTAGACACTAGGAACGTTAAAATCGAGATTCAAATCCGGCACAACGGCAGTACGTTAAAACGGTCCATATAAATCGAGCGGCACGTGTGACGTCATTCATGTCACAGGTGTATAGAGGAGTGTAAGAGCATTTTCTTAATTTGGCGATTAAAAATGCGTTTAAAAAATGTGTTTATTTCAGAAGAAAGCGAAAATCAAATGTTTACACATCTACTTAGCTAATTATTATTAAGGATTGTGTGTTGAGTGTTAAGAAACTTAAGTTGAAGTTAATCGTTTTCATATATTTTTTCCTTTACTAAACAGTAAATAATCACAAGTTCAATAGTAGTCATAAGTATTGAATTTTTTTTGACATGAAAATAAATAATGTTTCTGTGCCGTCGCAATATCTAAAAAATGTTTTTCATTTCACCTCATTAGGCTCAATTTGATATTTCTATGCTTGTGAAATACAGTAATTATGAAAAAGAAACGCATTGCAATTTTTCTATCATAGATTCTTTTTACGAAAAGTGAGATAAAATGGCATGTTATATTAAACAATAAAGCTTAAAATTCAAGATCTAATTACAGAAATAATTTTACTTAAATTACTTAAAATTATAACAAAAAACTAGAAGATGCCCGCAATTTCGTTTGCGCAGGAGAAAAAGACAATCTCTCGATTTTTCTTCAGCGTAGTCAGTAAAAAGTATCCTATACCCATCTGTGGATACCCAGCTACCCGTGTACCAAAAATAGTTTTTTTTTTCTTTTTATTGGCATAGGGGGCAAACGAGCAGACGGGTCGCCTGATGGTAAGCGAAATAAATAAATCCGTTTAGCCGATTTGGCGTGATGAAGCCACAACGATATGAAAGAAAGAAAGAATGAAAGAAAATACATTTATTTGAGGGCATATTTATACAGCAATACAAAAATAAATTACTAAACTAGGTATGCCCCGAAATGGTCCCACCTCAGCATAATGCTGGCTCTAAAGCCAGCGCTGATCTTCCAGTGAGACCATGGCGTCCATATACCCTGAACGACCATGGCTCCATACAGGCACCGAGAAACTGCCTACCCTGAAGCCCTGAACGACCGTGGCTCCGTACGTGCACAGAGAAACTGCTTACCCTGAAGCCCTGAACGACCATGGCTCCATACGTGCACAGAGAAACTGCTTACCGTGAAGCCCTGGACGACCGTGGCTCCATACGGGCACAGAGAAACTGCCTACCCTGAAGCCCTGAACGACCATGGCTCCATACGTGCACAGAGAAACTGCCTACCCTGAAGCCCTGGACGACCGTGGCTCCATACGGGCACAGAGAAACTGCCTACCCCGAAGCCCTGAACGACCGTAGCTCCATATGTGTACAGAGAAACTGCCTACCCTGAGGCCCTGGACGACCGTGGCTGTATACGGGCACAAAGAAACTGCCTACCCTGAAGCCCTGAACGACCATGGCTCCATACGTGCACAGAGAAACTGCTTACCGTGAAGCCCTGGACGACCGTGGCTCCATACGGGCACAGAGAAACTGCCTACCCTGAAGCCCTGAACGACCATGGCTCCATACGTGCACAGAGAAACTGCCTACCCTGAAGCCCTGGACGACCGTGGCTCCATACGGGCACAGAGAAACTGCCTACCCCGAAGCCCTGAACGACCGTAGCTCCATATGTGTACAGAGAAACTGCCTACCCTGAGGCCCTGGACGACCGTGGCTGTATACGGGCACAAAGAAACTGCCTACCCTGAAGCCCTGAACGACCGTGGCTCCATACGGGCACAGAGAAACTGCCTACCCTGAAGCCCTGAACGACTATAGCTCCTTGTAGGCACAGGAAAACTGTCTGCCTTGGCCATAAAACCCTGTGTATGCCACTATGGAGCCATGGTCGTTCAGGATAGGCAGTGCCTTTGTTCCTGTATGGACACACCACTGCTCGTAGAGAGGAGAAACACCTGTCGAGGATTATACTGTCTGTGTGCCTACCATGAGCTGAGTTTACGATCGGCGTTAGCGAGTATCTCGAATCGAGAGTCAGTGCACCTCTCTCGCACGAACTAATAGTGCGAAAGGGATAGACCGTCATCGAGCGCTCGATACTCGCTCGTGCCGAACTCATAGTAGGCGCACTGGTGGTGGCTTGTTGTATTTGCACGCCTATTTTTTTGTGGAAACTGCATGAAAATATGCGCATGTGAACACAATTTACTGTCACATCTAACCAAGAGACTATTTCGCGGAAAAGCACCATTATAATTTAATGTTCCTCGACCATTATAATTTGGGTGTGTTCAAGACAAGGGTGAATAGGCTGTTTCTAGACGGGCATGATACATCCTCGGCCGTATCGACACTTAACAACAGGTGAGATTGCGGTCAAATGCCCGTCTATCATCGATAAAAAAAAGAAAAGGAATTTTAATCTATTTGTCTAACTGCCGTTTCGATTATTATACAGCATCATAGTCATGACATGTATTATGCAATAATTCATCGAATTTGTAAAATAATAGTTAATTGATCCACAATTCCATGTAAAACGGATTATACTAAACGTATCATGCGAAACTCATATTTGATTTCACTCATTTTTAGGGTTCCGTACAAAAACGATAAAAAGGAACCCTTATGGTGCGACTCTGTTTATCTGTCGCTCTGACTGTTATACATATCCATTTGGGAAAAGTTATAAACAAAGCTTGACTAGCCCAAGTTTATTGCCATTTTTTTGGTTCTGTTTTTGGTTTCAAATATGAGGGGGACCAAGAATTCAAAGTCTAGTTCCTAATAGGTCAAATCAAGCTTCGGCGCAGCGGCCGACCAGGCCCAAATACTCAAGCGCCGCAAATACTCGTCCTTATCAAAAGACTACGAGTTTGCGGCGCTTGCGGTTGAAACTTTGGGACCCTGGTCGGCCGACATGAAGGCATTCATGAAGGCCCTGTCGGCATGGTTGGTCCGCATCTCGAGGGACCCCAGAGCTGGCGCGTACCTCTCACAGACAATCGCTCTCACAATCCAGAGAGGTAACGCCGGCGGCATGGACCCCATTACGCTGGAATGGGGTCCATGCCGCAGGCCGACCTTCTAGACGGGGTTTTCTTTTTATAGTAATTGTATATATTGTATATATTGTTTTATGTTTTTCTTTTAGTAGTATTGTTTTATTTGTAAATATTTTTAGTAAAATAAATAATAGCTTTCATATGATATGCATCATATGCAAGAGATCATAGGTCCTTATACTTTTCTGCAAAATGTCCCGAGCGATATGGCCAACCGTTTTGGACATCTCACTTCTCGGGAGGACGCCGGACCGTCAACATCTCGTGCATCTCCTGATGATGCCTCGTAGAGAGGCGAAACACGTGTCGAGGATTATATTGTCTGGTGGCAGTTTGTTGTATTTGCATGCCTTTTTTTTGTGAAAACTGCATGAAAATATGCGTATGTAAGCACTATTTGTTGTCACATCTCACCAAGCCACTATTTCGTGGAAAAGCAAAGAAAGTATAATTCATTTTGTCTAACCGATGTTTCTATTATTATACAGCATGGTCATGTATTGTGCAATGATCCATCCAGTATAATAATAGTTAATTGATCCATAATTCCGTGTAACAAGGATTACACTAAACGATTCATGCGAACTGCATGTTTGAGTTCACTCACTTTTAGGGTTCCGTAGCAAAAAGGTAAAAAGGAACCCTTATGGTGCGTCTCTGTCTGTCCGTCTGACTGTTACAACGCTATATCTGAGAAGCTTCTTATGCAATCCATTTGGGAATGTAGTTACAAACATGGCTAGCCCAAGTTAATCGCAAATGTTTTTTTTTTTCAAATTGGTATGCCGGTGGTCAAAAATTCAAAGTCTGTTAATAGGTCAAATCAAGCTCTTCCATATGATCATGGGAAAGAGCTTGATTTGCACATTCTCAAAATAAATGTAGTTAAATTTCTAAAAATATATCTAAGTATCTATAGGTTATTTTTTTAATGAAATAATGAAATAATGATCTTTCTTCTATAAGTAGGCCGCAAGGGCACTTTTACAAGTCTGACTCTACGGCGTTTCCCAAGAGGAGACCACTGAAGAGAAGAAAGCCGAAACAAACTCAACAGTCAGTCATTTTTTCGAAATAACTCTTATATCTATTACAATATTTGTACTTAGCCTATCCTAAATATATGTTTTGAGTATATAAACTCAATGCGTAGTTCTTCAAGAAAACATATCAAAAACTTATAAAAGTAAAAAAAAATATAGAATATAAAAAAGCAAAATAGTGTTTTTTTATTTAAAACAACTTACATACGTTTGATATGCCACCTTATAAGAACCGTGTCTCGGTAAAAGTAAATTATTTGGTTTCTGTTTTGGGCCATGCATTTTAATTTCTAAAATTATTATTTAACAATACAATTAAGTACGTCAAGTTTGCGCCTCATTTGTATACGATTCCATACATACCAGGTGCAGACTTAGCTTATCTGGCAAACAAGGTTAGGTTATAAACGGAACTCTCGATGCGCGAGTGACTCTCGCATTCGGCCGATTTTTTAATAGCGTTACTTAACTCATTTGTTTTTATAAGTGATGTTTTTTTACGCCCGCAATGAGTTTCACAGAAATACACAGTTTTGACTATTCAACTGTTTCCATTTGGCTTGCGTGTGATGAGTTATCTCTTAGAAACTTGATTGTCAATAATGCTCTGAGATCAGAGGAAATCTGGTGTGGACTAAGAGCATTTAACCACTGGATTGCATCCCTCTCTGCCAAAGTATTTGACAATTTTCATGTCAGTGTCAGTAAATTGACAATGTGTTTGTGTTTTTTTGTTTGTAGGTTATTTTTTTATTGTGATGTGCGTTTGTAGAAGAAAATTAATATATGTACACACTGTATTGTACATTATAACCTGTTACAATTGCAATCTAAAAGATATAAGTACAACAGCGAACTTGAGTCGGTTAACTTCAAACTCGGGTAAATCCATTTCTGTCATTTTTCAAGATTTTTGTATATAATAAAAGGCTAAGAAATTGGTTTTGTTTCTATTTCATGGGTTAAGTATAATTTCGTGTAGTTTTTGAGAAAAATAAAGTTAAGATCACAATATTTTATCAAAATCAGGTAAATCCATATGACAGTTTATTTCAAATGAAGGCAAGTCCATCAAAGCCAATCAGCGAAAGAAGTTTGTTTAATATGGCTGTCAGTTGACGTCAACTCTGCGTCAATAAATCTAGATAAATCCAGGTCTGTTAAATCAAAATTATACAAATCCACACTGAGTTTTTTAAGATAGATAAATTGCAAGCGATTATATCAAATGAAGGTAAATCCAATCAATTTTTTTTTAAAAGAATACACTAGTTTATATGGTTTTTAAGCTGAGTTTGTCGAACAGGATCGATTTTTAATGCTTTAGCCATAATACAAATAATCTGCCTTTCAAATCACCGAATTATTACTTTTTTTCAATAATCTCCCAAGTGGTTAGAGTGGATTTATCTGAGTTTGAAGTTAACCAACTCACCTATCCCTATTAGGGATCTCTTTCAGTTAACCTTTGAGCAAGTGAGTGAAGATACAAGGAAGATAGACAAACTAACTAAGGAGTTTGTAGGGTAATGAAATAACCGTATATAGTTACCGAGCTACTTTATTACTGACTTACAAATACAATAAGGCGTAAGCGCCTGATAACTAGCTAGGTATGCATACATATCACTAACACCATGTACAAAATATATTAAAACACAAACTAAACATTTCCGTAGTGTGCTGTACAGTGATGCCAGCATCAATCTCTGCCGTATCAAATGTGTAACACGACACATATACATATTCCAATACATTTACCTTTTTTATTTTTTGACGACCGGTTTGGCTCAGTGGGAGTAACGTTGCCTGCGAAGCCAAGGTCCTGGGTTCAAATCCCGGTAAGGGCAAATATTTGTGTGATGAGCATAAATATTTGTTCCTGAGTCTTGGATGTTTTCTATGTATATAAGTAATATATCTATTAAATATATCTTCGTCTAGTACCCATAACACAAGCCTTATTGAGCTTACTATGGGGCTAGTTCGATTTGTGTAAAATTGTCCCGTAATATTTATTTTATTTATTTATTTCTTTATTTACCTACTTTAATAACACCACCACAGAATGACGCTCGTAGAAGAATGCAGTCCGTCACAGTGTGATAAATTATCACAATCAGGCTTATCGGCTATCATTCTCAGAATGGTATTGTACGACGACGCGTTTGGCTCAGTGGGTTGCACAACGGCCTACGAAGCTGGCGGTCGCGGGTTCGAATCCCGGTCAGGGCAAGTGTTTGTGTGACGAGCACGAATGTTTGTTCCTGGGTCTTGGATGTTTTCTATGTATTTAAGTATTATAATGTATCTATATATTATGTATATCGTCGCCTAGTACCCATAGTACAAGCTTTGCTTAGTTTGGGACTAGGTCGATTTGTGTAAGATTGTCCCTGATATTTATTTATATACCTACTAGCTTCTGCCCGCGACTTCGTCCGCCTTAAATTCGTTTATCGCGGATAAGGGTATTTTCCGGGATAAAAAATAGCTTATGTCCTTCCCCGGGACTCAAACTATTTCCATACCAAAATTCAACCAAATCGGTTCAGCGGTTTAAGCGTGAATAGGTAACAGACTGACAGACACACTTTCGTATTTGTAATATTAGTATGGATTTGGCTGGGACTATCTGACACTTTGGATGCTACACACTAATTGATGTTGACTGTACCTTGCCAAGAGGCTCTATAGGGTCTCCGTATAATGACAATGACGTGTTGTCACGGTGGTAGGCCCACTAAATGTCGCACGACATTGTTTCCAACCTTCACGCTATGCGCAGGAGTTGGCCGACTTGCCAAATTGCGCAGCAGAATTGTCTTTAAGTATGTAAAACCTTGGTCACGACATCTATATTTATCGACTTCAAAGACGCCCTAGCATGTACGGTCATGTAAAAAATGTGTAGGTACCAGTATATACTAATGGAGGTCTACTCCAAGTGGCCGCATGGCATTTCCGTTTGTCGCTTTGCGCTCACTCCACTGAGCTCGATTACTTATACGGAGACATAGCCAGACCTACACAGGCTACAGCTCAAAGTCAGGTTCCAAAAAATGTGTTCCAATTTTGAACTTTGTTGCTAAGCGACATAACGAATACATATTTTTGACGTGACGGTAAAGTAACCGAACATTTAATGCTTACAAAATAATTGAAACATAAGATACATACCATACACAGTGACATAAGATACCTGAGGCGTGGCGTCAGAGAATTTACAAGGGAAGCCGAAGTGCTCATATTTGAAGAAAAAAAAGTGTTACAAGCCTTTCCTTGGGCAAGTCGGTGGGAATCGGCTTATATGGACGCCACGCCACTGCAAGATACACACACTGGAACCACCTAGCTTACGGAGAGATGTTGGCTCTCTGTAGATCAAACATGTTTGTTCTACCGTTTGTACAATGGGGAATGTTCTGATGAACTTTTTGAGTTGGTGCCACCGCCACGTTTCTATCATCGCACCTCCCGCCTCAGAAACAAAGTACATCCCCAGTATTTGAATGCTTTGCATCCCAAAAATAAAAAGGCATCACGCTCATTTTTACGACGAACTTGCATGTTGTGGAATAACCTTCGGTCTGAGGTATTCCCAGAGCGCTATAACATGAGATTCTTCAAGAAGCGAGTTAACAGTGCTCTCAAAGGTTGGCAAAATATGGGCGATTCCTCCGGTGTTGCACATATCCATTGGCGACGATGTAAACTTTCCATCAGGTGGCTCGTCTGCTCGTAACCTATTAAAAAATCCGGTGAAGTGCGAGTCTGACACTTATTGCGACTTACCTGACCGGTTGAGTTAAGTTTGCCTCTGATATCTATGGCGTCACATATAGATGATGGGCAAACTTAACCAAACCTGGTAATTCAAAAATGATTTTTGGTGATTAAAAGACTGATATATGATTATTTCCACAATAAAACGAAATGAAAGCTCAATAAAATAAAAAAAAATTGTACCCTACTTAAGTAGTTTTTGCCACCCCTCATATTGGTCGTTTTTTTAGAAAATAAAAAGAATGATATTTTAAAATGTTTCCTTTGTACTAAATGGTACATTTGGGCTGACCTGACCATGTTTATGACTATTTTAAACAGATTTTAAATAGATAGTATTAGTAGTTTTTAAGTTATGGCGCTCTAATAGTCGGACAGACAGACAGATAGAGTCGCACCATAAGGGCTACATTTTTACCTTTTTGATACAGAACCCTAAACACACTTTTAGATATTATTATAAAGATCCTTGTATCTATGTGCAAGGTCGTCCACAATTATTCAATTAGTTTATAATAAAGGCGTCATTTTTATAATACATTTCCTGTCATTCAAGATGACGGAATGACATACATGCGCTGAAAAACACTATAAGTGTTACGTACATGATATGGCTTTGAAATATACTTTAGGTATAGGCGATGCGAGGGTCTTAGGAGGCGTGGATTCATTACGTGAGCTGTTTATAGGGGGGCGGTGGGGGGATGAATCGCTTTCTTTTAACTCTAAATTTTTTTGTGCAAGTAACTGGGTGAAATCAAGTCAAGCATGTTTTGTCATTAAGATACGGCTAAATCTTACACGTTTAAAAATCACCAACGTAATTAACGGAGGCCCCCTAGAACTTCAAAACGGCTGAATAGATTTTAACCATTTTTGGTACATGGGTAGCTGGCCAGCCACTGATGGCTATGGGATACTATTTGTACCTGTCTATTTGAAGATAATAAATAAAGAATATAATAGAATAGTCTTTATTTCGTCATCACAGGTAATCAATATGAGGTGACAATGGTAAGAGTTGTTAGCACTTCCGTGATGCGACTGGTCGCATACGAATGACAATAATAATTATATTAATTCAAAAAGAGGGTTATGATTTTTTCTGCTCCGCTGACGAAGTTGTTTCTATATATTCTATATCTATTCTATTATAAAGTTGTAAAAATGAAATGTCTGTACATTGAACATGTTTAAATAAAAATTAAAGTGGACCATTTGGAGGTCACTAATTCTAACATATTTTTTTTGGATTTTTTGAATACTGTGTCGTTGCGGCTTCATCACTCATAATCGGCTAAACGGATTTCAACTATTTTTGGTACACGGGTAGCTGAGTATCTCGTGATGGTTATAGGATACTTTTTACCCGACTACGCTGAAGAAAAAATAAGGGTTATGACTTTTTCTCCTCCGCGAACGAAGTGCCTCCGGGCACCTTCTAAACTGCTTAATAAAATAACAAGATGCAACATATATCGAAATCAGTCGCACACATTTCTATGACGATTGTCACGTTTTGCATAAATTCAATGATAGTTGTCTAGTTAAGATATTTCCATTCGAAGTACATACTTTTAAAGTCTTGACGTTTTATCTATTGTTGCGTACGAACAATTCAGTCAGAACACATGAGTAGTTAGTTATACTTAGTCGGATAAAAAGTAGGTATCCTCTAGCCATCTGAGGATACCCAGCTACCCGTGAGCCAAACATGGTTGACATCTGTTTAACCGTTTGGCGTGATATAGCAACAACGACACATACAAGCATACAAAGATACAAAAAAATCCAAATGAGTTTTTTTTTATTGATGATAGACGGGCAATTGGCCGCAATCTCACCTGTTGTTAAGTGACGATGCGGCCGAGGATGTATCATGCCCGTCTAGAAACAGCCTATTCACTCTTGTCTTGAACACGCCCAAATTTTAGTGACCTCCAAAATGTCCGTAACAATATTTTTAGAAAGAAAGAAGAAAGAAGTAGGGTAACGGGTAGCATTATGCAAGACAAAAAAAATAAACAAATTACATACGAAACTAAAACTATGCCCCGAAATGGTCCCACCTCAGCATAATGCCGGCTCGGGAGCCAGCGCTGATCATACGGTGAGACCATATGTGGCGCCACGGAGAGCTGCATGCACGAACATTATATGTCATTATCCTGAACGCAGCCGACAGCGACTTTTACAAGGTTATATTTAACTTGCAATGTATGTTTGTTCGGGTAATCTTGCAAGTTAAATTTTACCTACTTCCCGGTTTCCGATTGAGGTAAAATTTGGCATACTTATGAAAGTTCGGTGACAATGCAATGGTATCATCAACCATCGAGCTGATCTGATGATGGAGCAGGAAGGTGGTGATAGGAACTCTGTAATAAAATAATACTATCCTACCGAGTTTGGGCTCTTTAGAATCGGTTTGCTGAGTAGTTGATGGATGTTCAAAGACAAGTACAGTCGGAAAGAAAAGATTGTTTAATTATTTTTTTACAGAAAATTCAATGAACAGACATTGTTGCAACTTTATTAATATTATAAGTGTGAGTAATGTGCCCTATAATGTGCAGTACAGTGACGTACACTGGTGGAATCACACCTTAAGTTTGAACCTCGTTTGTAAGCGACGCCATAGTTTCATTTTATCAAATTAATTTCCAATTACCATACTCCGCTAGTTTATTATCATTTGATTAAAATTTTTGTAGACGAACCAAGGTCACCGACATAGCAAACGGGGTCAGCAAACTGAAGTGGCAATGGGCAGGGCACATAGTTCGCAGAACAGATGGCCGTTGAGGCAGAAAGGTTCTCGAGTGGAGACCGCGTACCGGCAAGCGCAGCGTGGAAAGGCCACCCACAAGGTGGTCGGGCGACCTGGTTAGGGTTGCGGGGACTCTTTGGATGCGGGTCGCCTTTAACCGGCCCATGAGGAAATCTATTGGAGAGGCCTGTGTCCAGCAGTAGACTTCCTATGGCTCAAATGATGATGATGATGATGATGATGATGATGATGATGATGATGATGATGATGATGATGATGTTGATGATGATGATGATGATGATAATGATGATGATGATGATGATGATGATGATGATGATGATGATGATGATATTTTTTTTTACGAAATTCGGCCTTAGGGGCTTCGATGGTTGATTATGGCCAGTTGTAGTTAGCTCATTCTGTGTGTGAATGAGACAAAGCGAAAGAGTTCATGAAGCGGCAGTTGTATGCCAGGACCGTAGCAAGTGGAAGGCCGCAGTCTCTGCCTACCCCGTAATGAGAAAAAGGCGTGATTGTATGTATGTAGTTAGCTCGTGGTCGCCCGGAGAGCCGGAGACAGGGTTCGAATTTTCAACAGTTCGCTAAAATGCCGCCAGCGCTATAGTGAGCATTTATGAAACTAAATTATCACCGAAAGGCATCTGCCTCATTGGGACGCCATGGTGTTGTTGTCAGCGGGGTCGCTCGTGCGGCCCAGCCACAACTTCGAGTGGCGGCGGCAGCGGTTTTTCTAATTCATTGCGTGCGTTCCTAAAAACCACAGTGCGTTGCGCGTCTTAACCGTTTGTGTATTTAATGTAACCCAATGTATCGTTTGCCCTGATGTATCATTTGCCATAACGCATTTTTTTCAGAAACCGTAAATTGTTCAGGATTTTTTAAAAGATCGTCGTATTGATTAGGTTAAGTTAGGTTTGTTTTATAACAATCCTGAAAAGTTTACAGTTTCCTAAAAAAATGCGTTATGGCAAACGATACATTAGGGCAAATGACGTTAGGGATTTTGATATAGATCCATTTATAACAAACAACTACCATTTTTTCCAGGGCTCGAACTCAAACGCAGCAGAAGCACAGCAATTTCTGCGAGAATATGACAGAGAAGCATCAGGGATGTGCTACAGGTAAATACAATATATCTAGTAAAATTTTACGGGATAGCTATTCGAATCCGTGGGCTTAACCTCAATGCAAAAGGGCGACCTAAAAGCAGTTGGGATAGCAGTGTCTGAGTTGCTAGCTATAGCTAAACAACTTAGCAATTGCCGTTCTTGTATGTGGTGGTTAATATGGAGCTGACGGCAATCTCATTTTTACGGTAACATACCAAAAAGGCGATCCGGCCATAGCCGTAATGTCCACAGTCGTGATAAGCCACAGCTGCCGTTCGTCCGCTTTAATTAGGTAGGGCATATAGTCTAGGTTATGAAGAGTACACGCAGCCGAGATGAGAATGTTGAGATGGGTGTGTGGTGTGACGAGGAAAGATCGGATTAGAAATGAGTATATAAGGGAAGTTTGAAAGAAGCACGCGTGACGGACAAAATGAGGAGCAGTAGGTTAGCGTGGTATGGGCATGTAATGAGACGGGATGAACGTCACATTGGTAAAAGAATGTTAGGGATGAATGTGGAAGGACGAAACGAAGAGCGATCAGTAGTAAAAAAGCGATGGATTGTTTGTGTGAGAGAGGACATGAGAAAGAAAGGAGAAAGCGCTGAAATGACGAATAATAGAGAAGAATGGAAGAAGAAAACATGTTGTGCCGACCCTACAGAAGTGGGATAAGGGCAGGGAGATGATACTGATATGGTCTTGGTTACCCTGAAGCTGTTGCTGTGGCACTAGAAACCTTTGTGATGTGCAAAATGAGGCACAAAATACTTGCCTTCATATAAGACCTACGAGATTTCTTCAGCTGCGGACAGAGTGGCAGTTTTGTATAGGTAGATGCAACCGACCACAGCCTTAGTGTCAAACAACGAGGGTCCTAATTTACTTCTGTAGACGGAGTGTTCTTAAATACTCGTTAACATGCGTGTGATACTTCTGGTGCTACTAGCGTCCACAGGCCTGCTAAATCAGAATGAATATAAACATTGTATCATATATAGTATAGGTATAAGTAATGATGCATTATTTGCTTGTGTGTCCTAACGCTCTCAGTACTGAATGATTTTTCCCACTGCACCATTTTCATGCATCTCTGTTTGGCCCTATGGTCGACTGGTAGAGAATGCCATTTGGCATTAAGCCCGCCATTTGTACTTACTTTTGTTTTGTGCAATAAAGTTTAAATAAGTAAATAAATCAGGTAGGCTTGTTTGTCATTGTCACCTCATGTAAAAAACCTTATCACATTCCAGAGTAACGATATCTCAATGGAAGTTCGTCACCAACATAACGGAGACGAACCGTCGCCGTATGCTGGAGGAGCTGGCCATCAGCTCCAAGTTCGAGCGGCTCTCGTGGCGGAAGGCAGCTGCCTTCGACGGCTCCAGGCTGCCTGACGCGCAGGGCCGACGTCAGTTGGGGAAGATCGTTCAGAACAGCCGCGCGGCGCTACCCGATGACAAGTTTGCTGAGGTACGTTTTTTTTTTTCTTTTTCTTATGTTATAGGGGCAAACGAGCAGACCGATCGCCTGATGGTAAGGGCTCCACCATCGCCCTGGTGTTGCAGATGCCTATACCTGCAACACGAGAGGAGTGACAAGTGCGTTGCCGGCCTTTCAGGTGGGAGTAGGTACGCTTTTTTCTTTCTTCTGTCATTTGAGATTTTGGAGAGACATCTCTATCTGTATGCTCTGGAAAGTTAGCTCTCTCTTTTGTCTATCCCTCATCATAAAGATTCAGGCTACTAATATAGCCTAGACAGCGCTTCGTTACCACTGAATCAGGTCCATAGAAATCATATTTTCCTGCCAGTGATCAGTTGTCAGATTTCTTAATAGCAATTTCTCTAACCTGTTGGTTAGATCTTAGTATCTCCGGCTCTGCAAAGAGCTGTCTCGCCTACAGTCGCTCTACAGGTTATAATTAGACTCTACTTGAGACATCTCCATCATCTTCATTAAATCTAGTCTTACAGTCAACACCACTGCTTCGAAGTGGCTTTAATCACTTTGTATTCAAAGTACTCGTATTAAACCTTTCAGAATCAGATTTATAACGTCCCTCACTTGTTACAGATTCAACAGCTGATCACGGAGATGAAAGAGATCTACAACTCAGCGAAGATCTGCCCGTACGGCCAGAAGCCCTATGACCCCCACGTACCCAGAATACAGTACCCAAGCACTGGATATCAGGTAAACCACTGGCGGTAGGGAAACTGAGGGAGGAGTTAGGGAAAAGTCCAAGAAGGTGGAAGAGAATTACCTACTCGTTGTACAGTCACTATGCAGCCCGGAGAACGGATGGCCGTTGGGGCAGTAAAGTCCTGGAGTGGCGACCACGCATAGGAAAGCGCAGCGTAGGACGGCCCCCGACTAGGTTGACGGATGACCTCGTAACGATCGCGGGGAGTCGGTGGATGCGGTCTGCACAGAATCGCACCCTGTGGCGAACTATAGAGGAGGCCTATGTTCAGCAGTAGACGTTCGTAGCTGATAGATAGATAGATAGAACGGCCTTAGAAGTAGAGTCGTGTAAGATATTTATGCGCGCTTTGTCGTGCCAGATATTAATACTGGTGACTGTACCTACTCTTATAGCTAAGATTGATGAGTCACACTACAGTAGTTAAAAATTGAAGTCGGTTGTTTATAAAAGAAACTCAGCTAGCTAAAGTTTGAAATAGTTAGCATACTCACTCTACTTTATAAGTATAGTCTAGCATAGTAGCGTAGGTTTACCTCTCCAGCAGAGAGTATAGAGTATTATTGTATTCTATGTCTCCAAGTTCAAGGTATTGGTGAGAAGAATGGCACCGTTTGAATTATATGTTTTTAGCTGTTTTAACTATTTCTAAGGTAAATAATGGTACAAGAGAATTGTGTTTATCGGTGTTCGTCTCTCACCAACCAGACATTATTGTAGTCCATCAATGTTTTTTAAAATATATAAACATGATGATAAAACACCATTACTTCTATAACTTTGACACGTGGCACAAAGAGCCGTGTGACAACTATCCTTTTCCATTCAGTAGAGTGTGGGAGAGACGGGTGGGGCTGTGACATTGCGGTTATACTCCAGAAATATTTCTCTTGCTCCAAAAGTTATTTATTTAATCGTATGGCGATTGTTCAGTTATAGGAATTTATTCCTCCATATCCAGGTTATGCAACCCGTCTGTAACCTCTTCTGGCATTATATAGAGGTCATTCGTGTCACCTCAGTAGCGTTGTTTTGGACAGTGCTCCACGATATATATAATCATGAACAACATAAAAGCGTTAAAATGACATTTCAGGACCAGATGACCTCAAGCTACACACAGCCCTACTACGAAGACACCCCCTCCTACTGCGACATGCAGCTAGACCCTGAGATATCTAGGATACTGGCGCACTCCAGGATCGAGAGCGAGTTGCTGTACGTCTGGAGGAGCTTCAGGGACAAGACCGGGCCCAAGCTGAAGAACCGGTTCATGAGATACGTACAGCTCGCCAACCAGGCTGCCGTCGCTACTGGTGAGACAATAATAATAATCGATTTATTTAAAGACAACGTAGTGGTGCAAATAATATTAGTATTTAATATTTTCTCCTGATTCCGCGATTATTACTCACTAGCTTCTGCCCGCGACTTTGTCCGTCTTAAATTCGTTTATCGCGGATAAGGGTATTTTTCCGGGATAAAAAGTAGCCTTTGTCCTTCCCCGGGACTCAAACTATCTTCATACCAAATTTCATACAAATCGGTTCAGCGGTTTAAGCGTGAAGAGGTAACCGACAGACAGACAGACAGACAGACAGACACACTTTCGCATTTATAATATTAGAATGGATTAGTATGGATAATCCTTACTGCCATAATAATAAGTACTGTATACGTATGTTTAAACTTTGTGGTGTATACATATTGGTGCCCTTGACTGTACAAGCTTTGTTTAGTTTGGGACTAAAGCCTTAATCACACTAGCGAGTTGCGAGCGTGTTTTCTATAAAAATATGAGTCGAAGTGAACTCGCCGCGTTAACACCGCCTTGTACAAAATTCGGTGGCAACTAAGTGTGATAAGGCCCTAAGTCGATTTGTGTAAAATTGTTTTTGATATTTAAAATGGTTAAGTACCTTGGTTAATGTATATCATCTTTGCAGGGTACAGAGATGCTGGTGAGCAGATGAGATCAGCTTACGATGATTCTTCTTTCCGAGCTAGTGCGGAGGAGACATACAACCAGGTAATTTTCTCTTACTTTATCGTGGCACCCAACGTAGAGTAACTTAAGTACATTATGCCACAAGGGAGAAAATAACATACATATTTATAGGACTACATCTATCATTCTGTTTATCTGTTCGATTGGAGATTACTTAGATGCTTTTATATATGTACATTTAGGTATGTTTAACATATCGCAACCTAGTTTTTATATTATTAGGGCCTTTATCACACTAGCGAGTTGCGAAGGTAATTTCTATACAATATCAGTCGCGGCGAATTCGCTGCGTTAACGCGGTTATAAAAAATTCGCTCGCAACTCGCTACGTATGATAAGGCCCTTACAGTACACATCCGGGCCGCCATGATATCTTGGTAAACATGGCTCCTGGCTCAATGGTTTCACATGAAGCTCATGAAAACAATTTAATATTTGGATGTAGATAAATTTAGTGTGACCCTGTTCATAATTAGGCCTTAAAACACTCGTGTGATCTCATTATGAAACTCGCCTTCGGCTCTTTTCATAAAACCACACTCGTGTTTTAAGGCCTCTCATTATGCATCAGTTACATAAATTACTATAATAAATGCCTTTATAAGTAAGACAGAGTTAACAACAAAGATATTTGTTGTTAACTCTGTCTTACTTATTTGCTCCCGTGGTTGGGTCCTATTTTCGTGATTTTTTTTTTTTAAATGTGAATCGTCATCATCACATATTTATTACATGCTTGTTGTCTTTTTTTTATGATAGACGGGCATTTAAACGTAATCTCACCTGTTGTTACCAGGTGGCACCATTGTATAAGCAGCTATTCACATACGTGCGCAGGCGACTGGTCCAGCGGTACGGAGAAACCACAGTGCGCTCCGATGGACCTATCCCATCTCATCTGCTAGGTAAGACTTTATACTTTTCAGAGTATTTTCGTTGTCACCTTAATCCGTAGGAGAGGAAGGGATCCTGGCTATTTGCTCCGGTAGCCTTCCAGTCAAAAAAACATTGTCACTTCTGCTGCTCAAAACTACGTTATATTAGCTTTGCGAAGCGAGACTAAAATAGTAAATTTGGCCCCTAGGGTTTAAAAGAAAGCCATATAATCCCTTACAAATTTCTATGAAACTGAAAAAAAAAAACTTGCGGCCAGCTACATACTACTTACGAATAATTAAAAACAAACAAACCGACCTGATCAGATTGGACAAAATTTCTGATCGAATTGCTCAAACTGTAATTTTAGTTTTTCATGAAATATACAGTTTTAATGCTAAGCATTTTTTATTTTCTCGCAGTCGAAGTGAAAAGCTGAGTGCTTAACACGTGGCTAAAAGCCATTATGACACTCAGATATATTTGTCCTCGCTCACTTCGTGAGCTCGTCCAAATAATCACTTCGTGTCTTAATGGCTTATTTTAGCCCCTTGCCAAACAATCTACTATTAAAACGAGCAATTTGGCAGTCAACGGAAATTTATGGAGCAGTGTGTTGAGCTGCCGCTATTACTTCCGCAAATGCCCGCGCTCCAGCCGCCAGTCATAGCAGGAGAATTTAAATAGTCAGGGTACTTCGAGAATGGAGCATATACCCCAATCCCGATGTAACACTCCAAGAACTCCTGTCACTCAAGTAGTTAGGCAGGATAACACCGAGAACGCTAGCCAGGCGTTATTATAATGCTATACCCTGACCCATGCCTCATATGAGCCCAGCACAAAATAGAGGACTGCCACAAAGGAAGAATTCTGATCAGCAACAACGGCAACCGCCCTGAAGTTCAAGACTCCAAACTGGCAGACGCGGTGGATCTCCACATCTCCCTCCCTCCATAACTCTCCTACTGATTATAGAGGCCATGAAAAATGTTGTGTCCCGAAATGAAATTGAAAAAAAAAGTAATATAAAAAATATATTTAATTTTAAATTAAATTAATAATAAAATTACATTCCGAAAAAAATAAAAATAAGATTAATATAAAAAATTCCGACCATGAACTACCTCTATAGCCACTCACTTACTTTTCTAATATAAATAGAGTTCAATCCTAAATTTCAAGCAAATGAGTGGATAGATAAATAGTAAATAAATAACACAGGGACTAATATTTTCTTCTGTTTCCGCGATTATTACTCATTGAAATAAAACAATTTAACGGATTATATCGCGTATATTATCTCATTTTAGTTCCCGACGTTTCGGAAGCTTTCCAGCTTTCCATGGTCACGGGAGGACCTCCCGTCCTCCCGTGACCATGGAAAGTATCTATACCTTCAAATTAGAGTCTATTTTCCAGAGGTACGTTTGCATAACGCATTTATGTACATGAGATATATATGATTTCCTTTACAATTTTATTACGGGAGTCCTCCCGTGACCATGGAAAGCTGGAAAGCTTCCGAAACGTCGGGAACTAAAATGAGATAATATACGCGATATAATCCGTTAAATTGTTTTATTTCAACACAGGGACTAGCTTACACAAAGCGACCTAGTCCCAAACTAAGCAAAGCTTTTACTATGGGTACGAAGCGAGGATAACAAATAATACTTAAATATATATAGTTTTTCGTTATCCAAAATGGGCAGCATTTTTCATGGTGCCCCAGGGCAGCACTGACAGTAAATCCGCCCCTACTACTATGAGCAACCTCCTCTTTATCTTTACCTTTGTTTTTTTTCTTTCAGGCAACATGTGGGCACAGAACTGGAAGTCCATCATGGATCTAGTGATGCCCTTCCCACAGTCACCTAACATCGACGTGACAGCTGAGATGCTGCGACAAGGCTTCACTCCTCTCAGGTATAAAGATGTTAAGATGAAAAAAAAACACTTTAAATGCTAAATGCGTTACAAATTAACTTTTACCAGTCGTAACGTGTTAGTGATGGGCGACTTTGTATGATTCTAGTCGAATCATACGACTTTTAAGTTCATTCTAATTGTCAGCTTCCTTTAGAATATTGCCTTGCTTCTTGAAAAAAAGCAACTTGGTTGTCTTTTTCCAGGATGTTCCAAATGGCCGAAGAGTTCTACACTTCAATGGGGCTAAAGCCCGCGCCCCCAGAGTTTTGGCGCGGCTCCATGCTGGTCCGGCCGCCGCAAAGGAGCGTACAGTGCACCGCCAGCGCCTGGGACTTCTGTAACAGGATAGACTACCGGTGAGTCAAGGTAGGGATCTATATCGGAATCCCTAACGTCGTTTACCCTTATGTATCGTTTGTCATAACGCATTTTTTTATGAAACTGTAAACTTTTCAGGAGTGTTATAAAACAAACCTAATCTATACAATGATCTTTTAAAAACTCCTGAAGAACTTACGGTTTCTGAAAAAAATGCGTTAAGATAAAAGATACATTAAGACAAACGATACATTAGGAGAAACGACATTAGGGATTCCGGAGGAGACCCCAAGGTAGAAAGTTTCTAGAATGGTTGCCTCGATCGGAAGACCCAGCAGCAAACCCTCATCATCATCATCGTAGCGTTTTCCCGGTTGCATTCACAGCCACTGCTTTGGAGCCCAGGGTCCGCTTTCTGGCATTTTCTTCTCCACTTCACACGGTCTTCTGCATCCTTAGCCGTAAGGCTATTGGCACGCATACGATCCTTGACGACTTAAAGCCGGCATTTTTTGGCTCTTCTCCTTCTAAAGGCGAAGCAGCAAAACCTATAAAAGAAAATTCAACAGAAACTGTGAGACGCTGAATGCAGGTAACACAAGCCCGGCTATCATAAAGACCATGTAGATACACGTTTATCCTTCAGTGGACGTCTTTGTCTGGGAAGATGATAACGAAAAGAAAATTCGTCTTGGCATCGTCCAGAATCCTCCTTAATGATAATGATGAAATCCGTGTTTATGTCGATTCGGCATCATGCTTGCGAAGGACCATTTTCTTCTTGAGCGGCGTAATGGTTGCAAAAATTGCTAGCTCTGCTTGCTTTCTCACTCGCACACGGTGACGTGCGGCTTTTGCTAAGATCAAAAAGAGGGTCTTCTGTATTTGTGCTATTACCTTCAAACCTTCAAGAAAAGAGCATACTCCCACCTGAAAGGCCGGCAACGCACTTGTGACTCCTCTGGTGATGCAAGTGTCTATGGGCGACGGTGATCGCTTACCATCAGGCGATCTGTCTGCTCGTTTGCCTCCTATGACATAAAAAAAATATATAATTATTCTGTGATCGTGACTAAATATTCTAACCATTTATTCTAAGTAGAGTAGTAGTCCTATGTAACTTACGTCTTACTTTGTTCCAGCATCAAGCAATGCACAGAAGTGACGATGCAAGACCTGATATCGACGCACCACGAGATGGCGCACATACAGTACTACCTGCAATACGCAGACCAGCCGCAGCTGTTCCGGGACGGGGCGAACCCGGGTAAAGACACTTGTATACTGCAGCATAAAACACGGAAGAGTCGGCCAAATCTCCGTTTACTATAAGATGGTGGCAAACGCAGTTTTGCCTAGGTGAGGGGGACTCATGTTAAGAGCAAAATTTCAATATATTTTGAGGGTTTTGAAGGGAAATGTCCCATCTTGACTTACGACCCCTCTCCTATTCTCCCCCTCCAGGGAAATAAGTCTCAATTTTCAATAAGATGGTGCCAGGTATGGTAGTCCTAGCCAAAGACATTTAGAATAAGGTGATATGACTAGTGAACTGATCTGCTGAAGATAGCTTGAGGACGCGTCGAACCGGTCGTGGTGACGTCCTTTGGGGTAGTCCTATGGCCAGCAGTCATTTGGTTGATTATGATGACGAAGTATTCTATTTTATCTATAAATTTATGCCAGGCCCGGTTAGCCAATGATAGGGTGACGAGAAGGGTCATATTAAGAGCAAATTTTTCATAAATTATATACGTTTATGGGGGTTTACAATGGAAATGGACGATTTAACGGAAGGAGATCACTACCCCAGAACCCCCTCTCCTCATGTTGGGGGGCAGGTATCGTAGTAAGTCTCCATTTACTATAAGATGGTGCAAGGTACGGCCCTAGTCAAAGATTTTGGGCAGCCACCTGATGGTGAACATACGGGAGACGGAGCGAGTGTTAGAGCTGGGGCTGATGATTCCTTGAGCGGCGACCACTGGAAGACGCATCAGGAGTAGGTCCTTCTAAGGTGGACTGATGACTTGTGAAGGTCGTCGGAGTCCTCTGAATGATAGAGGTACAGGGCCGGTCGTGATGGCGTTTTAAGGGAAGCCTGTCCAGTATGATGACGAAGAACGAATGTGACGATGCATATTAAGAGCCCCCAGGCCCTGGGATCGCCGTTAGATGGTGCCATACCAGAAACTTGGGAACCCAGATGAACCTGTATTTTGAAGCGTTAAACGCAGGATTCTGGAACGTGGCCACTAAGGATCTATATCGGAATCCCTAACGTCATGTCCTAATGTATCGTTTGTCCTAATGTATCATTTGCCATAACGCATTTTTTTCAGAAACCGTAAACTTCAGGATTGTTATAAAACAAACCTAACCTAACCTAACCTAATCTATACGAAGATCTTTTAAAAAATCCTGAAAAGTTTACGGTTTCTGAAAAAAAATGCGTTATTGCAAATGATACATTAGGACAAACGATACATTAGGACAAATGACGTTAGGGATTCCGAATGAGACCCGGCCACTAACGATGGGTTTTATAAGAAGGTTCAAATCCACCCAGAGAGCAACAAAGAATGCTATGCTCGGAGTTGTGGCTCGGAGAGATGCGTTGCGAGATCAGATCGGAAATGAAGAGATCCTTAAAAGAAACCAGAGTAACCGACCTGCTCAAAGATGAGCAAAACTTAAGTGGCAATGGGCAAGGCTCATCGCTCGTAGAACCGACGGCGGCTGGGACCGACGGGTTCTTGAGTGGCGATCATGCATCGTAAGACGCAGCGTGGGTAGTCCATGGACTGGTGACTATAGACTAGTAAAGGTCACTGGAGTCCCCTAGATGCGTGGGCGCAGGACCGGCCTTGATGGCATGCGGAAGGCCTCTGTCAAGCAGAGCACCTCTTTTGCTTACTGACGATGATGGTGAAGCACAATGGTGACGATACAAGACCTGATATCAGCGCACCACGTCCTTGAGGTGCGTCCACATTTGTATCATTTGCCCGATCAGAGCGATCTTCGTCGCGTGGTATGATCGCGGTTCACGATCACGCGTTTGGATGCTGCGCCGATCCGATCGCTCGAAATCTGTGTTGCTACGCGTATCACACACTTAGATCGGACAATCACAGCATGATCGCCGCGCCGACAGTGAGCGCCCAAGCAGCGCGATACGCAGTCATGCCACGCCACGGTGATCAGATAAGATTAAATGATACAAGTGTGGACGCACCTTTACCCGTAATCGGATTCAAAAGAGGGAGTGCAAAACCACAAACGTGGGCAAATCCCCGGCCACTTAGAGTGGGTTTGCGGTGCGCAATCACAAGAAGATAACACAAGCCTTATTGATATTACCATGCCATGGTAATAGTTCGATTAGTGTAAAATTGTCCCCTAATATTTATTTTGATTTTTTTGTTACAGCCTTTCATGAGGCAGTGGCGAACGCGGCGACGCTTTCAGTGTACAACTTACCTCACCTACAGCGAGTCGGACTGTACCAGAATAAGTAAATATTTAAAAATCGTTATAACTGTTATAAGCTACATAAATGCCCCAGTGCCCAACTTTGTCCCATTCATTGGCACCGTCATCTTTAATTCATAGCACTATAGACGACTAACATTGGGATGTACCCATTTTTTACAAGTTATGGCCAATTAAGAAACCATTTGGAGAAATAGGTATATAAACCTGCGTGTACCAAAAATTGTTCAAATCTGTTTAGCCAATTTTGCGTGATGAGGTCACAACGACACATACAAACATACCAATAATCCAAAAAAAAAATTTTTCTTTTTACCTCCAAATAGTCCGTTACAATATTTTGTTTTAAATATCTTCAATGTACAGACATTTAACTTTTACAACTTTATAATAGTATAGATTAAAGTAAAAATAAAAATCATGCATATTGTCTATTGGAGACTATAAATGATATGTACCTACAGTTAGCTGCAGAGTAAAGGTCCGTACCTTTACTATGCAGGTAACTGTAGGTAGATACATATAAAATACTATCCTCCACAGGTCCCACGACCCGTACGAGGTGAGCATGAACTTCCTGATGACCATGGCGTTGGAGAAGGTGGCCTACTTGCCCTTCGCCTTCATGGTGGACCAGGTACCCCCAAAAGTTTTCTTATATAAGTCGTGATGAATGTAATACCATAAACTAGGGTAATTTTAGCCCTAGTGGGCAACAACAATCGCTTTCAATCAGAATCAGAATCAGAAAATAATTTATTGCCACAATTTATGATCAGTGGCGTGCACAGGGTTTTTTGCCAAGTAAGGCAGTTTTTCTGTGCCTAGATGGAGCTATGTTCGTTCAGGGCTTCAGGGTAGGCAGTTTCTCTGTGCCTATATGGACCGCACGCCACTGCTTATGATAAGAATTACATGTAGTAACATAATAAAAAAAATACAATTACAGAATAGAAACAGGAAGTGAGATAATAACAATGTTACAAAACAATAAACTTAGACAAATATGAGGCAATGGGTCTCAATCTCAGCGTGTGCTGGGCAAAAAAGTCCAGCGCTGGTTTTCAGACTGAGCCCTTTGGTTGTGTCGGTCGCAAACCATATGAACCCTGAGGCAGTGATTGCAGGCAATCTTTTAAGTACAGTAATTATTTTCTTGAAATCCGGTCGGAGTCTTGAAATTTCTTCATTATTTGGATCTTTGTATTTCAAGAATATAGATTCTCAATGAAGAAATTCACTTTAAAAATCACGAAGATCGTGGTGATAAAACATCAAGATTTTCGTAAAAAATCAATGTTTACACTACAGCGACATCTCTAGCTAGCATGTGGCAAACTGTAAAGTTCACTCTGTTAGGGTGAACATTTAGTTTCATAGATGTTCACCAGGTGCGCTGACGGCGAAAAGCCGGTTAAAAAATACGAAGACCTTGTAACAAGTAGTTACAAAATTTGAAGACAAGCTGACTGGGCTCTGTATCTCAATTGGCAGAGCGTGCGCCCCGGCACGGCACAAGACACTCGTTCAAATCCGGTCGGAGTCTTAATATTTTTGCTTTATTTGGATCTTTGTATTTCAAGAATATAGATTCTTAGTGACGAAATTCACTTTAAAAATCACGAAGATCGTGGTGGTAAAACATCAAGATTTTCGTAAAAAATCAATGTTTACAGTAATTATTTGTTAAAGACGCCAATAAAGTATGCAAAACCTTTAAATGGGAATGGGCAGGACATAGTAAAGAAGTAAAATAGACAGCAGCCATTAAAAGTAAAAACTGAACTCTTATTATTTACCTAAGATACCTAAAATTTTGGTTGTTCCAGTGGCGTTGGTCGGTATTCGAAGATGGCGTTCAAAACATGAATTCAAGATGGTGGCAAATGAAATTGCGATACCAGGTAATAGTTATTTGTTATGCAAGGCTGCAAAGTTGTTATTTGGCACGAGTGCTTGAACTGAAAGCCGAATAAGTGAAGGAATCTAAAATTGAGTCACGAGCGGAGCGAATGGTTCAAATATAGATTCCTGCTGGTCTAACACAAATCTCCGCGACTACACTGGTCTTGCGACATAGCATCACCCGTTTTTCTCCTTTTTCATATTTATTGAAAGGAAATAGACGGACAATCTTTGTTGCGCGACTAAGAATCACGTATCACGGCAGTGCTAGAGGTGCTGAGCGTAACGAGGCTTTCAAGGCACGAGAAACCAAATAATTTTGCAGCCGTGCGAAACACACAACTTTTCACCTCACTTGAAAATGTGAGAGATGTAAGAAAATAGTTTTGTTAAGAGTCCCCGGTAAGCTCGGTTCTCCATATAAACGTAGTTACGCTCTCATTTTAAAACTAGGTAGTTTGCTCTGATTTGTACTTAGAATAAGTTAACGTATATGCAGGCCTGTAATCAGTTTATGTAGCTTCAGATACCACAGTAAAAAAATCAAAGTGAATATAAGTTTTTCATACAATACTTGTTTTTGCTGTATTTCGTTTGTTTTATAAACTCGAGCCATATAAACTAATTACAGACATAGATATACCTCATGTCATTGCATATGCAAAGTTTACAATCCAACACGTAGTTTTAAAATGAGAACAAAACTCCGTTTGTATGGGAAGGTGGAATTCGGCCGAGTTTGCTGGGTACTCCTGTCCGCTCTTAAGTTATAGTTTTTAAAATTAAGAGGGACGTATGTACATACATCGGCATAAACTTAGTTTATACAAAATAACCATCATAGACTAAGGAACAAATATTTATGCTAATCACACAAATATTTACCCTTACCGGGATTTGAAACCAGGACCATCAGCTTCGCAGGCAGGGTCAATATTTATACGCATCTTTACAATTATTGTGACCTAATAAAAAAAACTTGACTGTTAGGCATAGAAATATCTTGCATGACTTTATTCAACGTTTTCCTAAAACTTAGAATTTTCAGTTTGGTCACTATACCTCTGAGGGTGCGATATGTACCAACGTGGTTCAAAAAGAAGCGTAACACTGATTTGTGTTGCAGGGCGTGGTTCCTCCTATATCCAGATCGGAGGCTGATTTCGACCCTGGCTCCAAATATCACATCATTTCAGATCAAGTAAGTCTAAAATACTCCATCAGGTAAGCAAATAAGTAACATCGTGAAATCTGTCACCAACAACTATATCTGCATGAAAACTGAAACAATCGGGAACCTGATGAAATTTCTCAGAGATGTGAACCTTATATTTTTTCGCCATAGGATACATTATTTAAACTCAGATTCTACAAGTAGGTACTTTATTTTTACATCGTATTGTTTTTTTAAATATTTTTTTAGATATAAAGATAAAAAAGTTAGAAATCATGTCACTTAAATAAATCAATTTAACTGATTATATTGCGTATATTATCTCATTTAAGTTCCCGACGTTACGGAAGCTTTTCAGCTTTCCATGGTCACGGGTTGACTGAGAAAAGATATATTTTCCTCTGTCAAAATTACAATTTGTGCAAACTACCCACTTTGAGAAAACAAATAAAGGTTTATATGCATACATGCCAGATGTGACTAATCAGGAACAAGCAAAGTTGAATAATTGTAAAAAAACATTCTTATATACAGCGTGTTTTTTTTATTTCCGTTAACTTTAAGGGAAGCTTCTGCAGGTCAAATAGAGTGAATTTGTCGAAGAAAGTAGTGTTCTAACTCTTACTATTTTTGAGATATTCAATAAATAAATGTAATGGCTGAACCAGTGTAAAAGGTCCTTCATAACGTCGTACTATTATTTATCTTTATAATTTCGGTTGTAAAGAGTTTTCACTTTCAGGTCGTGGTGCCGAATTCGCCCGATGTCTTCTTTCGGCTATACACGTATGAACGAGTATAGCCGAAAGACGACGTCTGTCCGGATTGGTTCCGCCTTTTCCCGAACTGTCTGTTGTGTGAAACGACCAATTAAATTCCAATCGAGGACATTGCCATAGTCACGTTATAACAATGATCGCTAGTTTACAGTTGCTAGATCTGTGATTGGTCGTTGTGTTATCTCGGCATCCCCGACAACACCATATTGCCATAGTCATGTCATAACAATCACCGCTAGGTTACGGTCGCTAGCTCTGTTATTGGCCGTTGTGTTATCTCGGCATCCCCGACAGCACCCGAATGTTTTGGAAACTTTAATGTCAACTTCAAGTTACTTTCAGGAATAGGAAATTATTAGAAATTACTTTCAAATAATAATCTCACTTTCCACTAATCTATCAGAGATAGATAAAAGTAAAAAAAAAACAAAGAAAAAAGAAAAATCGAATGAGTAAGTTATTGGGATTTGAACCTAAGACCCCACACTCCATAAGCAAACTATCTACCACTGAGCTATGTGTTGGCATGTGCTGTCATGGATGAAATTTTAACTTTGTCATACTAGACACTAAATTTTGTGTAACTCTAAGGGACCTTTTACACTGTAATATTGATTTATTATGTATGAAAGAAAACAAAAGAAATATTTTTTTTTTCGACTTTAACAAAAAGCAATATACCAGGTAGCTTCTGTTAATGTACCGAGCAACGTATCGAATTTAACGGAAATAAAAAAAAACACGGTGTATAAATAGCGTTGTACATATCGGGGAACGGCTTTTTGTATGAAGATTGTCAGTCCTCTCGTTTTATTAGTCCTTGATACGAGTATGGGCGAATTTCTGTAAGTGTCAGTTTGTCTGTAACAACATCTTTTTAAGTTTAGACTTAAGCGATGCTTGGAACATATTATTTGGGCGTACCTATTGGCGGAGGAAGGTTATTCAATTTTTTTGCTGCACTCACTTTGAATCTTCCTCTTCTGCCGTTGGTTCTATGTTTAAGGGATATCAGCCTTATTTAGTAATTTTGTCTTACTTTTATTTAATATTACAATTTATTTTAATTTAATTTGAGATCTATTTGTTTCATTTAATTTATAATTAATACTTAATAATGGACTTACCTGGAATTTGATTTAATTTAATTCAATTTAACCCTCTCTGAAATAAAATTATTTTATTTTATTTATTGATATATTTAATATTTTGCTGAGTGTGTTGAATTTTTCTGGTCTCTTACCCAGTTAATATTTTCAAAAAGATGATGAATGATCTACGGTTTTGTCCACAGGAATACATCAAGTACTTCCTAGCCACGATACTGGAGTTCCAAATATTTGAGCAGCTGTGCGTGGCGGCGGGACATTCTGGACATCTTCATGAATGTGATGTGTATAGGAGTAGAGAAGCTGGTCGCGTGCTGAGGTAAGGTTATCATGATCGATCATGCTTATGGTCATGATCATGGTCATGACAATGGTCACTGTCATAGTCACATGTATTGTTATGGCCACACTCACGCTTACGGTCATCGTCACGGTCACTATCATCGCCATCATCACCTGGTTGAGGACCAAATATTCGAACAACTGTGCACCGCAACGGTACACTGGACATCTCCCTGAATGTGACTTGTACAGGAGCAGAGAAACTGGTCGTATGCTGAAGTAAGTTCATCGTGGTTGGTCATGGATATGGTTATGGCCATCGACATGGTCGGTTTTGGTCAAGGTTATGGTCATCGTCATGGTCATAATAATAGGTCATTGTTACGTGCCATGGGCGGTGTAAATGTTAGAGTCACGGTCATGCTTATTGTCATTGTCATCGTCATCATCATCATCCAGAAGTTGCAGATATTCGAACTGCTATATGCCGCGGTAGGACACTTTGGACATCTATATGAATGTGACTTATACAGTGTCAAAGAAGCTGGTCGTGTGCTGAGGTAAGATCAACATCCTCGGTCATGCTTATGGTCATGGTCATTTATTTAATTATTCAAAATTATTAATTATTAGCATTACAGTAACATTGCATTCACTGTGAATTACAAATAAGATTTAGACATTTTAACATACTACAGAAGAATTCCTACCATCCATCGACTTACAGTACCTCAAACATTCACGAAAGGAATTCAATCGTCATTTTAAGTAAGGGAAAAACCGAGTTTTAACCCAAACCGACGATTTTTTTCCAACAAATTGGTTAACCGATTGCATTCGTGAATCACGATACACCGTTCCCCAACTACTTCCAAAAACGTCTAAATCCAATGCTGATGCGAGAACCGCATTAAGGCAGTGTAGGGCGCGACATAGCATCACGAGTCTTTCTCACATTATACAGTAGTACCACAAATATAAGTGACAACGATGTACCTGCGCAGAAAGCATTTTTTGAAAACAGCTTAACCAATTATAAGGCAGCGCGTTTGCGCGGGTAAAATTTTCAACGCCCATTGGCCAAAATTTTGCGCGCGCATTTGTGTCACCAGAGGAGTCACAAGTGCGTTGCCGGCCTTTCAGGTGGAAGTACGTTCTTTTCTTGATGGCCTTCTAACGCCGTCGGGTACAAAGTAAATCGAAATACTAAATCTTGGCAGATAACAACTAAATAATGGAGAACACAATCATAGTAAGGTGATGCGCAATCCACCTAAGTTGATTTGCGTTAAACTAGGTGGCGTGACGTCGTATGAGTAATTTAGACAGTTGAGCGATGGTAATGATAAAGTCGGCCAAGAGCGTACTTATGCATATACAACGTGTTCGTGTGGAACTCGCATCTTTACCAGCGTATACCTGAAGTCATTAGGATCAAACAATTTAATATGAAGCCCACCCAAATCTAGTTTAGTTTTGAAGATATTATCAATTTTCATGTAAGCTGTTTATTATAATTACTGAAGTGCGTTAAGTTTTTCTGCAGGCCTATGGTGGTTGCGTTTGTAAGGCGATAAATAAGTGACATAGCTGCCGTCACCTTCTGACACATATGTAAGTGCGAGAGTGACAGGCGCGTTATCATATCATTTATCGTGTGATAAACGCGACCATCCTAGGCCCGCCGATCGCGACGTTGCCGCGTATGTGCGCAAGTTTAGCGTCGCTAGAGACAGACATCCAAGTGACGTCATCCTTTTTGGAAAAAAAAAATTAAAAGGGATTATTTTCACAGAGAAGCGAAAGCTATTAAATTTTTATGTACAGAAATCGATATTACTTAACTTTTTTTGGTTAATTTTTTTCTAAATTTTACTTGGGTGCATATAATATTTTTTACTCCTTATGACCTCGTGAAAGCGCGGTTAAATCGTCGGATTCTTTGCGGGCACCGTTTATACGTACAGACAAGGACGTTGAGGTTCTCAACAAGAAGAATAATGTATGGGAGATGGGTTGCGTAACTTTAAAATAGTATATGTGATCCCCACGGAATCATATATACTCGCGGTAGGCCTCGACGAAGATGGCAGGACGAGCTTGACTCTTTCCAGAACGACTGGTGGGAGATTGCAGACCGGGACTCGTGGAAGAATGAGAGGGAGGCCTTTGCCCAGCAGTGGGGCACTCTAGGCTCTTCAACAAAAGATTTTAAAAAAATAAAGAGATGGAGGATAAAGAAACTATAAGGCCTAACGATTAACTAAGTCTGCTCTTGAGGTAGTAGCGGTACGGGAGGGGTGACAAGTGACGTATATGTGTATAGCGAGACATTTAGGACACGTCATATCACGTCACTAGTCAAGTCATCCTCCTCCCTTTCCGCTCCCATACCTCAGAAACAGACTCCGTTAAGCGTTAGACCTGTACTACTAATTCTGCACTTTAGACCTCACAATAGGCAAGATGACGGGGTATGAAACTCAAACTTCTAATTTGTGCTTCAATTAGTTAATAAAATATATTGGGCACGTATTTTTTTGATTTACAAAATAATAAAAAATACTCAGATAAATCGCATTAAAGTTTATCAAAATCAAAATCTTTAAAAAAGAAAAAAACCGGCCAAGAGCATGTCGGACCATGCTCAATGTAGGGTTCCGCAGCCGTTTATAAAAAAAATGCACTACAGATGAAAAATATACGATATGGAAAAAAAAACACTAACAAATCTCCCCGGCACTTACGTCCTTTTGCTGAGAAGCACACTTTTTCGGCAATAACTCATAAACGGTATATCAGATCATGATGAAAACAATTTTCGTTGAAAGAATATATGAAGTTTAATCCTTGTGGTTTTTTGCATATTTTGTGGACATAAGGTTTAGAACATAAAGAGGGGGGGGACACAATTTTTGCTACTTTCGGAGCGATTATTTCCGAAAATATTCAAGAAATCAAAAATTGCTTTAAGGAACCTCAAAATGTTTTTAAAGAACTATCGAAATATGTGCCATACTTAGATATTTGCTGAAAAAATAAATTCTGTTTCGGTTACATGTATGGAGTGCCCCCCTTGGATTTTTTTTTATTTAACTACCAATCTAAATAGCGGCTTATACAAGACACCTATCCTCCAAATTTTTAACAATATACATGTATTCGTTTTTGAGTAAAATGCCTGTGACATACGGACGGACGGACGGACATGACGAAACTCGAAGGGTTCCGTTTTTGCCATTTTGGCTATAGAATCCTAAAAATATGGGACACGTATTTTTTTTTGTTTTTCCTAATTAAAAAAAAAACTCAGTGGGGGCTCGTGATGTCACTCCTAGGTACAATTTGTACCTAAGAGTGACGTCACGCGAGATTTTGACTCAATGTATGTAAAAAAAAGAAAAAATATGTCTCCAATATTTTTTATGAATCTGCATGCCAGACTAATTAAAAAAAAAATAGTTTAAATTTATTTAAATGTTCTACTTCTAAAAAAACACTGTTTTATAGGTGGAAATTAAGTGCTTACAAATGTTTACATACATAGATTATGCTTCTAACCAGGTGGCTTGCTTACACTTATTTCTTTATTACATATAATAACTATAATCTTACCGACTTACAAAGGAATGTGGAGTAAATTACAGCAATTCTTGACGCTTATTATTATAAGATTAAAAGACACTTACACTTATACAGTTATCGCGTATTTGAAAAGTAAAAGCCGATAATTTAAGGGCTTTATGCCTTTTTTATCATCAACGGATAATGCGAGAAAATAACCGATTAAGTGCTTATATTACTAAAATGCTTAAGAGGCCTTAGACAATATAAAAATAAAATAAGTCATATAAATAGGCATCGGAAATTCGGATGCTTGTATACATAAAAGTAGCAAAATCCCGGAAAAAGCTAAGCCAGTATAGAGTCGGCTTCTTAAAAATAATATTTTTAAATTTCCGGGAACCCGGTATTATACAAAATGTCATAAAAAGGTACTTTTTAAATTATTCAGGTTATGACGTTAAATGTCTATTAGGTAAATGATAGACATATGAATTAAATACAATTTTGTAAACAGGAACTACAAAAATAGCTTTTTTTAATACCTTATGTTATACTAATTTCCAATATGCCGGTAAATCCCGGGAATTATGTTAGTAAAATTAAATAGAGTCCGCCTCCATGCCAGTCAACATCTACGCGGTGTAGGTACTGAGGCCGAAGTTTAGGTATAAAAGTATCCGAATTTCCGATGCCTATATATAAATAAAAGAAATAAAATTGATTTATTTCGAGCAACACAGACTCATATTATGAAACAATTTATATATAGCAATTAAAATAATAAAATTCTTAAAATTAATCAGTCTGTCAAATGACAGACCTTCAATTAAAATATATAAAAATTAGAATTAATAAAATTTAAATAAGCAATTATAAACATTAATTAATATTTGTAAATATTTAATATTTTACAATAAATTGAGCTTATCCTACGCCAGTTCTCACATGCCTATTGCAGCAGAGTGCATGATATATGGACAGTCTATTCTATCCGCGATCATCTCCAGGACAGTGTTGGGGCTGGCCCGCACCTGCCGCACCAGGGCGGTATAAGGTATATATAAATTATTAATTCCACTATAACATAGAAACGCAACACTTTGAAACTACCCTTGCTCTCGTTTTTTTAGGGTTCCGTAGCCAGAACGGCTAAAACTGAACCTTTATAGTTTCATCATGTGCGTAGCCGTCCGTCCGTATGTCACAGACATTTTACTCAAAAACTACAAGATATATTGATGAAATTTTGAGTATAGGTGTATAGTATAAGCCGCTATTTAGATTGGTAGTTACATAACAAAAATAAATATTTTTAGGAGGGGACATGTGACAGAAGCTGAAAAAATTGTTTTCAGCCAACATCAATTTTGTGGTACATGTTTCGTCACTACTTTTAAAACAATAAGAGTTGTTTTCGCCAATCTAGTATAAGTGTTATTACAATAATAAATCATTAATTACTCGCGAGGTCTTTATGGACTTCGTCACTCCAGCGATATCGGGCCGTCCTTGGCAGCACGATCCTCTCCCATTTTTTGGACGGTTTTTAGGGTTCCGTAGCCAAAATGGCAAAAACGGAACCCTTATAGATTCGCCATGTCTGTCTGTCTGTCTGTCCATCCTTACCTGGCGCGAGCTGGCTCAGAATCGCGAAGCGTGGCGTAAACTGGTGTCGCAAGCCAAGATCCACTTTGGGCCACTGCGCTCAGCTAGTTAGTTAGTTAATTACTCGAGAGTAAACTCCTTTTATAATTCACCAATAACTATAACCCCAAAATAAATCTCTTAACTAGAGGAAAATCTTACACCACCAATTTCGGCTGAGTAAACTGTGGTTGACTAAATGGGTGCCACAAGAAGGCCTAGGCGGAGATGGCGGGACGATCTGGATGCGTTTCTTAACAACTGGCCGGAGGTAGCATCTGATAGAGAGTCGTGGATATCTAAGAGGCCTTTGCCCAGCAGTGGGACACTAAAATAGGCTAGTAATAAATAATATAAACTGTTAGACGTAGATTAGTATTGTCACACTCACTGTCAAGTCAATTCCATACGTATTTCCTAATTGATTATTACCCGAACAACACTATAAAAAGCACCATCGCTCAAGCATGAGACAAACTGACTATCTTGCTAGGGTGCATTACGATTTTATTCAATTCATTCATTGAACGTTACCGAGTAATTTTGCGAGAGTAAGTTATCCGTAGACTAGCGTTGTGAATCGAAGTTAAAGTCAATTATCGAGTAAATCGTTAGAGTCAAGTTATACTAGAAATCGACCCTAAGGTATCTATCCTCACATCTATATTTATACAATATTTTTATATACATATAGATGTGAGGCCTCTTAATACTTACTAGGATTGCAGATTTAAAGACGATTTACTAATGTCTATATAATTGACATCATTATACGGTTAAAATTAACTCTGGACAAAATGGTGTCCATCCATATTTAGATTACATTAGCGGTTACTAACATTAATATAACCAGAGTACCGATCGACATGTTTCGGTCGGACACTGACGCTGCCCACCTCGCGATGGACAGCAGGGGAAAGTGGAGGGTGAACAGTGGATCCTGCTTATATGGGCTCATCCAAAAATCACGCAACCTCAAGTGTATTTTTTAACACTAATAAAATTTTCTTCTGTTTCCGCGATTATTACTCATTGAAATAAAACAATTTAACGGATTATATCGCGTATATTATCTCATTTTAGTTCCCGACGTTTCGGAAGCTTTCCAGCTTTCCATGGTCACGGGAGGACTCCCGTAATAAAATTGTAAAGGAAATCATATACATCTCATGTACATAAATGCGTTATGCAAACGTACCTCTGAAAAATAGACTCTAATTTGAAGGTATAGATACGGTTGTTATCGGTTTCGCAGGTACAGTGAAACATACACGTGAGGTCACCTTGTACCCCCCTTCGTTTTCGTAACCCCCCCCCTGTGGAGCCTCCTGTGATTTCTGGACGAACCCTATTTTAGAAACATAATAGATTGGGGTGTCGTGGTGTCGCGGTCATTCCATAAATGTAACCGAATCTGGTTTTTCTGGTGTTTGTTTTGTGGTAATTCTGGTTTTTGAAAAATCAAAGAGTGTTCTCATATTTTGACAGTTCTTCTAAAAACAGTTTAAAAAGGTTTCAATATCATCGTAAAATATCAATCCGGGCATTAAAAATGCCCACATACAAAACAATGCCAAGTATTCATAACAATAAAGCATGCACTGGGCATGGTTTTCATTGTATTTGTGTGCGTGTGATTACTGATTGGGCATGGTTTTTGTAAGTTGTGTAACACAGAAAAACATGCAGACGGATCTCGTTTTTGAAGTCGGTTAAGAGCCCCGTTGTGCATTTAGAATTGTAAATAGGCGTAAAGCCGTGACCAATTTATTACAAGGTGCGTATACGCATTACTTTGCCGTATCATTAAAATTCCCCTATCCCATTATACAGCGTATAAATTTCATAAGGGCATAAATTTTGAATATTAATATGGAACCTTCAACGTATTAACATATTATGTGTCTTCAGAGTAAACGCGATGGATTTATTCTAAAAAATGTATTATTTGCTTAATATTTTTGTTAAAAACCACGATAAATATTATTGTGTAAGATCTAGCCTTATTTTAGTGAAACATGTATTACTTATTAGATGAGATTCAGCTTAAAGGACGTGTTTGATATATAATACCTTAATATTATAGTTTTCATTTCAAGTAAAAATGAGTAATATGTCTAATTCAAACGTGGACAGCCAATCACCCTGAATTAAATAAGAATGATTTTTTTTAACGGTATTTTCTTCTATTATACAACCATCGATACCGATAAAACCACTGTTGCAATCTACCACTAGCTAGATTGCGACAGTCTTTTGTTTTACGCGAAATTTTATCAAGTTCCTACACAGAGAGAAAAATTTAGTAGAAACAAGTAAAAAATATGAATCATTAGTACAATTTTAGTGAATCCCAGGACAAGGAAATTATAGTAACGGTTATAAATCAGTTTTACTAACTGTATTTACTAACAGCAAAAAACTGGCTCTTGTTGCAAAAAGAATACTGTTTACTAAAAACAAGTAAACTTGTATTTGAATTCAAATATTGGAACATACTTGCTTTTAAGACTGTTTGTTGGAAATACAATACTGTTTACTAAAAGCAAGCAAACTTTTATTTGAATTCAATAATGTAGCATACTTGCTTTTAACATTTAACAGTTATTTCAAGAATATATGTTTTTTATTTCTAGTATGTTGGTGGGCCTGTATACTGTCCTAGTACGGACGACTTGGACGACATTGATATTGTTGGCTGAAATAGCTTTAAATAATAATATGTAATAATAATAATAAGTATAGTTTATTGCCCATCTGGCATGTATGTACACCTTTATTTGTGTTTTTAAAAAAAAAATGGGTAGTTTGCACAAATTGTAACTTTGACAGAGGAAAATACATCTTTTCTCAGTCCTCCCGTGACCATGGAAAGCTGGAAAGCTTCCGAAACGTCGGGAACTAAAATGAGATAATATACGCGATATAATCCGTTAAATTGTTTTATTTCAATGAGTAATAATCGCGGAAACAGAAGTAAATATTAAATATAGATGTCGTTGTAATTTCGGTGTAAGTTTTTTTCAATTTGATGAATAATAGTAATCATGTTATATCGATCATACATTTTACTAACTACAAGACTATTTTTAACCGACTTCCAAAAGGAGGTTATATGTTCGATAGTTTGTATTTTTTTTTATGTATGTTCACCGATTACTCCGCCAATTGTGGACCGATTTTTAAAAAATATTTTTTTATTGGCAAGGATATACTCCCGAGTTGGTGACATTGCCACCAAGTTGGGATCTGATGATGGGATCCCAGGGAAATCGAGGGCAATCCTCCAATTTCATAGGCACTTATAATGTTTTTCATATATTTTCTTAAGCTATTTAAGTATTTGCATATGGTAGTCATCATCTCATCATGCTGAGTTGATGACGGAAGGTACAACTCCTTAATAGTTAAGAGTTAGAGGATAATTCTTAAAAAAATAATCTATTATAGGTAGATACGTTAAGACTGTTAGTCATATTCTTTTAAGTGTGTCCCTGAAGTCGTCTCCTTATCACCAAGTCAGGATTATATGATGGAATACCAGGGAAATCGAGAGAAACCCTCCAATATTATAGGCACTTACAATGTTTTGTATATATTTTTCTAAAGTTATCAGTTCTTTTCTTCTTTCTTAGTCATAGTAATTCGTATTTTTGTTGAATAAAGAACAATTTACTTCAGCTTTGGCACCGACTTCAAAAGGTGATTCAAATGTATCCGTACCGTACATAAAAGATTATTTATGGCTTTTTAGTTTATTTTGAAGTCGGTTCTTTTTTTATTCATTTTTTTTAAATTAAGTCATTAAAATCGTCAGTTTTGGTCACAACGACGCCATCTAGTTAATTTTTGTAAAGTTAACCTGCAACCGGCCAAGCCATTATCGCCCGCAAGGTGACCATCCCATTTTGCTGTCGATAGTACTGTTATTCCTCAAGTTTATAAATATATCAAATAATTATTTAATCACCTAAGTCTATGTCACTAGAAACAAGGCGGAAGCTGATTTATGACATGATGGCATGAGTTGATTCACCCATATACTAGAGGACAGAATACAGGTTTTTGCTTCCTAAAATAATGAGAGAAATTAAAGGTGGTCCCGTTGGTCGACTGATAGACGCATTACTAACTTAGAAATTAATCACAACAGGGCTGCCACTTCTATACTATTTTAAAGTTGTAAAACTGAATTTTTTGTACATTGGAGTAATTTTCAATAAATATTTGTATCGGACTATTTTGAGGTAGCTCGAAAAATATTTCATTTTTAATCTTTGTAGGTATGTGTCGTGTAGCTTCATCATGCCAAATCGGCTAAACTGATTTCAACTATTTCAGGTACAAGGGTAGCTGGGTATCCACAGATGGTTATAAGACACATTATTTTTTATTATTAAGTACGTAGTGTTACGACCAACCCTGTCAAAGGGACCAATCTGAAAACCAGCGCTGGGCCACTAGCCCGGCATACGCTGAGACTGGTACCCATTACCAAAACCTACTGTTAGTTTAAGAGTATTTTAAGATATTTTATTGTATTGAAATAAAACAATTTAACGGATTATATCGCGTATATTATCTCATTTTAGTTCCCGACGTTTCGGAAGCTTTCCAGCTTTCCATGGTCACGGGTGGACTGAGAAAAGATGTATTTTCCTCTGTCAAAGTTACAATTTGTGCAAACTACCCATTTTTGAAAAGACAAATAAAGGTGTACATAGATGCCAGATGGGCCTAAGCTGTAAAGACAGTTACACGTGTGCCGGAAGGGCTTAATTATATTATTCAAATAATTTACCAAGCAGCATTTCACAAATGAGGCGTACTGAGGAGAAAAGAAACTCTGCAAAGAAAAACTCCCAAGCTACCTCATTACTAATTATAATATTTTAAAAAACAGAGACTATTATACTACTTTTAAACAGATAAGATATTTTACACCGTTCGGAAATTAAGGTTTTGCAGTCCTGTGTCTCGTTTGTTCCTTGATGAGATGTATTACAGGATCCCAAGCTAGTGGTAGTGACAATCCATCTTCTCTATTGAAATTAGGATGCTTTTTAATCTCAATAGCCTCGCGTAGCATTCTGGGAAAATATCTTTTTTCTTTGGCTTTATCAAACTTAATTGAGTGGTTTGGTTTTTCAATGACATGTTCACAGACTGCAAACCTATTACACCGACGGTGCTTGCTATGTGCTCCTTCACCCGGGTTGATACACTGCGTTTCGTTTGATCAATGTATGAAAGACCACACTCGCAGTCCAGCTTATAAATGCCTGCACTCTGCAAAGGGATGCTACTCTTCACGGGTCTAAGGTATTGAGACACCTTCTTCAACGGCTTGAAATATGTTTTTATAGAAGCACGCTTCAAGATGTTTCCGATCTTGTCTGTGACCCCTTTCACATATGGTAATACGGCAGGTTTACGCTCGACTGTTGGTTTCTTCATACTGGGATTCTGCTTGTCATTCTGCAACTCAGCAGTATGTTTGACATTCTGCAACTCAGCAGTCAGATGTTGATCGTCGCAGATACCCCTGGCTCTCTGAAACAAAGATTTACCCACTGTAGCAAGTTGACAGGGATGGTGGTGAGATTTGCCATTCAAATACCTATCTGTATGCGTAGGTTTCCTATACACAGTATGACCTATGTCATTGTTAGGACCTCTAATTACTAGCACATCTAAGAATGCAAGTGAATTTTGATTTTCCAACTCCATAGTGAATTTAATTTTACTATGCATGGAGTTCAGATGGTCTAAGAAAGCTGAAACACTAGATCTAGGTAAAATAGTAAAGGTATCATCTACGTATCTTTTAAAGATCCTCAACTTGACAGGTGCCAATGAAAACGCTCTCTCCTCGAAGTCTTCCATGAAAATATCGGCGACGACAGGAAACACCGGAGACCCTATTGCCACACCATCAACTTGCCCGTAGAATTCACCATTCCATAGCATATAGCTAGATGTAAGGCAGTGTTGTAATAACTCAGCATATTCTATTGCCATCTGTTGTTCACTCAATCTTCTTTTCACAATTTCGATACATTCTTGAACTGGTAGGCATGTGAAGAGAGACTGGACATCAAAACTGACCATAATTTCATCATCAGTTAGTCTCAAATCCTTAATCTCAATGACAAAATGGTATGAGTCCCTTGTGTATGCTTCCGTCTTCCCTCGCAGTAAAGAAAGCACACCTGCTAAGTGCCGAGCTAATCGATAGGTTGGAGCATCGATTTGACTCACTATAGGGCGTAACGGAGCACCAGGTTTATGTATCTTTGGTAACCCGTACAAGTTTGGTGGCACCGGGCAAGAAGGCACTAAACTTTTCACATCCAGATTAAGATTTTCAGAGTGCTTACTTATCAGCTCGGCTGTCGTTTTTACTACTTTCGCCGTTGGATCTCGCTTAACAAGCTTGTATGTGGTAGCGTCTGACAAAAGTACTTCCACTTTCTGGTTGTAATCACTAGTATCCATAACAACTGTCGCATTTCCCTTGTCAGCCTGAAGAATGGTGATGTCTGGGTCTTCACGCAAGCTCTTCAAAGCGTTGAATTCAGTTCAAGGTATGTTAACTTTAGGAGACTTCGCTCGTCTTAAAATTGAAGACACATCCTGGCGTACGGCCTCCAAATCCTCCTTACGCATATGATTTTGGACCGAACAATCTTCCACACCAAAAGGGATATTTCGTGGAGTAAAAATATAACTAAGCCCTTTTTTAAGAAGCGAGGTTTGAGACTCAGAAAGTTTTTTCGAGCTAATATTCACTACAGGTGCAACGGCATTTGACGTTGACGTTTGATTACTTCCACGGAGCGTTTCATTCCTAGTGCGTTTTGATTTCAACTTGTCAAACTTAGCATTTTTCTTACGTGTATAACTTTTAAATTTTGATGCGTAACGTCTGTCGCCTTGTTCAACAATACTTTTGAAGTCATCATCAGTCAATATCAACTGCAATTCGTCACTCTTTTCTTTAATCTGTTGTTCAAATTTGTGAGCTGAAAGCGGGTATTGTGGATAAGTTTGCACAGTAACGTCGGGAACTAAAATGAGATAATATACGCGATATAATCCGTTAAATTGTGTTATTTCAATGAGTAATAATCGCGGAAACAGAAGAAAATATTATTTTATTGTATGTATTATTTTATTGTCTAAGATCAGTTGTGTTTTTGGTAATAAACAGATTTTTTTTTTACCCGACTATGCTGAAAAAAAGAGGGGGTTGTGACTTTCTCTCCTCCGTGAAAGAAGTTGCGGGCACTTTCTATTTATATTAAAAGTAAAAAACAAAATGTAAATGTTTATCCATATCCAATATTATAAATGTGAAAGTGTGACTGTCTGTCTGTCTGTCTGTTACCTCTTCACGCTTAAACCGCAGAACCGATTTGGATTAAATTTGGTATGGAGATAGTTTGAGTCCCGGGGAAGGACATAGGCTCCTGTTTATCCCGGAAAAATACCCTTATCCACGATAAACGAATTTAATGCGGACGGCGTCGCGGGCAGAAGCTAGTACGATTATAAAGTTTTAAAAATAAAATGTCTGTACATAGTGTACATTGAGGATATTTTCAAAATAATAAGTGATACGAGTATGTACTATTTGGAGGTCACTTAATCGTAATATATATATAGTTCTTTGGGTCGATGTGGCTTGTGACTTCATCAAGCCAAAACGGCTGAATGAATTTCGTATTTTTTAAATTAGGTTTCCGCATTTACACATTTAAATAAAACAATTGAAACATTATATATATTGTTATTAGATATATTTTAATGCATTAAATATTTAAACGGTCTATATCGGATCGAATCAAATAATTTATTCATTTGTAAGCCATAGGTATAAAAAGTGTTATAATATGCTAAATAAATGAATCATTATGCTTCGCGGTACGGCAAACAAATTAGTACCTAGATAATCACATTGTACCTACTATAAAATATAGGAATGTATCCTCTCAGCACAAATTACATATTTAATAAATGGATGGACATCGACGCACTTATTTACTTAATATTCATGTAACGTAGGATTAATGTATTTAGTAATCCGAATGGATACCCTTTTTTACTAAAAAAACTGTTCTTTGACAACCCTGAGCCTACTTAACCAACTGTACGCACAGTCGGTTTCACTTTGCGCGCTTTATGACTGAGACTAGGCGAATAAAAAAAAAGCGGATCTTGTCTATAGTGCTAATTCCGAATAAACCACCTTAATTATTTTATGCGAACATAATCTCGGCATAAACTAAATTTAATTATGTGTGAAACTGTGTATATGAGAAAGTGCGTATAGGTAAAAAACCGAACAAGAGCATATCAGACCATGCTCAGTGTAGGGTTCCGCAGCCGTTCATACAAATAAATGCACGGCGCAGGCAAAAACTACGATATGAAAAAGGGGCACTAGCAAAAGAGCGTATCTCCAGGGCTTGTACGTCCTTTTGCTGAGAAGCGCAGTTTTTGGCAATAACTCAAAAACGATATATCCGATCATGTTGAAAAAGTTATGTACTCGTATTAAGTAATTTGTATTTCTTTGCAATTTTTTTCATATATTTTGGACATAAACTTTATTTCCTTACTATTATTTATTACTCTATTTCCATAGAGGGGGGACACAATGTATGCAACTTTCGAAGCGATTGTTTCCAAAAATATTCACTAAATTAAAAAAAAAAATTAGAAACCTCACAATGTTTTTAAAAGAACTGTCTAAATATGTGCCAATTGATATTTGCTTAAAAGCAATTTTTATCATGATTATATATTAATAATTTAAATTTAATAATAAATATTACGGGACAATTTTACACAAATCGAACTAGCCCCATGGTAAGCTCAATAAGGCTTGTGTTATGGGTACTAGACGACGATATATTTAATAGATATATTGCTTATATGGGTGCGTATTTTCTCACATAACTTTTTAAGTCCTATTATCTGAAGTCTGAAAATATTTCTCATACTATTTTATATCATAATGATCACTCTTCATATTTTTTTTTAATACTAACGATCGAAACTCATAATCATCAGAACTCATAAGATCACTAATCATACAACTTGTTTATACTAATATTTTTTTTCATATATTTTCTTACACTACTAATCTAACTCATAATCATCAGAATTCATAATCATCCGAATTCATAATCATCAAAACTCATAAAATCAACACTCATACACCTTGTTCATACTAATATTTGAACCACTACCAGGAAAATAGATTGGATTACAAAATTTGAACGAGCGAGCGAGCGAAACGAGCGAGCAAAACCTTTCAGAGCAGATCCGACGTGGCCGGGTTAGGTTAGAAGGTCAGGCGGGAGCGAAGCGTAGCGAGCTTCCGCCTGGCCTTCGAGGTTATTTTTTTTTTTTCGTCCCGAAAAAGGCTTGCTTATATTCATACTGTTTACATACAAGAACAACCCACCGAACCACTACCAGGAAAATAGATTGGATTACAAAATTTGAACGAGCGAGCGAGCGAAGCGAGCGAGCAAAACCTTTCAGAGCAGATCCGACGTGGCCGGGCTCGCTACGCTTCGCTCCCGCCTGGCCTTCGAGGTTATTTTTTTTTTGCGTCCCGAAAAAAAGACTTGCTTGTATTCATACTGTTTACATACAAGAACAATCCACAATATTATGAGTTCAAATATTTTCTAATGAATGCCATTATGAATAGTAAAATTATGATAATTGTCTGTTATGAAGTAAAACAGTTATGAAAAAAAAAAATATGAGTTTTAACATTTCTTAGTAATGACATTATTAAGAAAAAAAGTATGATAACTGACTGTTATGAGTTCCGATGGTAGTAAAATAAAAGTATGAAGAAAAAAAGTATGAGGAAAAAAAATATGAAGAGTGATTGTTAGGAAGAAAAATCGGTAGTGAAATAAAAAATAGGAATAAAATTTTTATGAGAGCCAATATGGACCCTGCATATATACATAGAAAACATCCAAGACTCAGGAACAAATATTTATACTCATCACACAAATATTTGCCCTTACCGGGATTTGAACCCAGGACCTCAGCTTCGCAGGCAACGTTACTCCCATTGAGCCAAACCGGTCGTCAAAAATAATAATGGGCAACAAGCTGATTATGGGCTTGGTAACTAATGTATAGTGCCGGTAGAAGACTATATAGGGTTTGCTAATGTAAGATAAAGTATATTGTTTTGTATCTCTTGTTCCCAGTGAGCTGATGCAGCCTGGTGCCTCGAAACCTACCTCCGACATCATCAGGACCATGACGAGAGGAAAAACCAACAGAATATCACCGGAATCACTAGTCAAGTAAGAACGACGATAATGACAATAATTGACATAGTGTTTGTGCCGCTATTGCTACATTATATGGTTGAATTGAATGGGACAATGTCGGGCACTGGCACACTTACCTTACACATATATCAAAACTAATTCAAGATTCGCCATAAGCAGCTTTCATTGTCCTGCACAGAGAATTAAACTTTGCCATAATTGGGTCGTTTTAAGAAAAATCCTAGTTCCTGGGCTTTATTAAAACAAAATTTTAATCGGTAAGTACCTGACGGAATTACCAATATATGTTGAACATTCAGCTGCGAATAGCTTGTAGCATTCAAAGTGCCATATATATCGTAATAAAGTTGCGGGCACCTTATATATAATACAATATGTATAAAAGAAGGTGCTTTCGTTCGTGGAGGAGAAAAAATCATAACCCCTATTTCTCGTTCAGCGTATTCGGGTAAAAAGCATGCTAACATGTGGATACCCAGCTACCCGTGTACCAAAAATAGCTGAAATCCGTTTGGGCGATTCGGCATGAAGCCACAGTGACACATACAAACATACAAAGAATCGAAAAGAATATTTTTCTATTCAGTGATTTTCAAATAATCCGCTAAAATCATTTTTTTTAATATCTTCAATGTATAATGTCACTGTGCTGCGTGTATGAACAATAACTGAAAAAATTTAGACCTTCTACTAGATTATTTAAAAAATTAAGGACTGATCATTCAATTATAACATATATAAAAAAAATAACTACAATTATAAAAACAAAATTCTTAGAGTAAGTAATGGTAAACAATGAATAAAACTGTGTGCCTGCCATGAGCTGAGTTTACGATCGGCGCTAGCGAGTATCTCGTATCGAGAGTCAGTGCACCTCTCTCGCACGCGCCAATAGTGCGAAAGAGATAGACCGTCATCGAGCTCTCGATACTCGCTCGTGCCTAACTCATGGTAGACGCACTGATCAATATCATTTTATTTCGTTTTGACCAACTCTGCCAACCCTACCAAATTTGGTATATATTTTGCACTTTGGAACCTTATTTCCTGTCCCGTTTCTTCACTCATGTGGTTACGTCATCATGCAAACTTTTCATGATGACGTAACTCTGCATTAGCAACACCTATTCTGGTCACTGGATGATGCGAAGCATACACTAATAATTCTCTATCTGAGGCGTGACGTCAGGAAAAATATAAGGGAAGCCGAAGCGTATTCATTTACTCATCAATCAATCTTGCAGAGATATTTTTAAAGATCTTAGTAATTAACGGTCCCATATCTTTACATCCTTTTGTTACTCACTGACTTTGTAAAGAATTTAAATAAGTAGGAGAGCACGAATGACAGAGAACACAGAGTCTATCCTTCTATATAACAAACTGCCAGAGGAGCTCGTAACTATATTAACAGGAAAATGTTTAGTACAAAACTCAAAAAGTATCTTTTAACTAAATCGTACTACTCAATTGAGGATTTTCTGCAATGCAAATAATGTAATTGACATTACAACTAATAAGTGGTCTATTAAAGTTATTAATTAAAATTGAAAACGATTTAAATTATTATAGTAATTGTTTTTTTTTTTGACATTGTTACCGATATTTACAGTATCTAAATTTTTATAGTAAATTAGTATGAAGGTAATATAATATTTTAATTTATAATTGGCCAATTAAAGGTAATATTTATTTTTAAAGAGTTAACATTATTACTGCTATTGATATTATCGATTAGAACAAGTCATCTCTTTGCAAACTTAATTTTTATTGTAAAATAGTATGTAGGTTATATAATAGTATCTAATGATTGTATTTCAAACACAATAAAAATTGTTACTGAATAAAACATAAAGTCATACTTTACTTAAAGAAAAAGTGTGGTTATAAGCCTTTCCTTGTGCAAACCGGTGGAACTCAGCTTATGTGGATACCACGCCTGCAAGATATGGATGCTGTTGACCAGGTTTTACAACTTGTTTCAGGTACTTCCGCCCTCTGGAACTCTGGTTGCGAGTCCAGAATCGCGATGAACCTCTCATTGGCTGGAGTTCCAATTATCACGACGTGGCTCTCTTCGCTCCTCTCCGAGACACTTCTAATACTGCCGCAGGATCGATGATACTTCTAACTGTTACTACTGTATTGTGTCTTTCTTGATCAATAAAATTTGTTCCTTAACCTCGGATGATATAATAATCCTTGACCAGGATTTGAACCCAGAACCTTCAGTTGCGCAGGCAACGTAACTTCCGCTGATCTAAACCGTTCTGCGGGCCTATAATGGTCGCATTTATCACGCGATAAATGATATGACAACACGCCTGTCACTCTCGCACTCACATACGTGTCAGAAGATGACGGCAGCTATGTCACTTATTTATCGCGTGACAAACGCAACCATCATAAGCCCGCTGATTTCTAAGTACGTTCCTACAATATGTATCCATACTAATATTATAAATGCGAAAGTGTGTCTGTCTGTCTGTTACCTCTTCACGCTTAAACCGCTGAACCGATTTGGATGAAATTTGGTATGGAGATAGTTTGAGTCCCGGGCAACGACATAGGCTACTTTTTATCTCGGAAAAATACCAATTCGCGATAAACGAATTTAAGGTGGACGAAGTACGGACAGAAGCTGGTTTATTAATAAAATTATGAAATTGATTACGTGACTTCTAGGTAGATCTATTTGTATACTTAACTAGATAGCTTTGATATCTAATTTCTTTATCTCCCACCACTATTTTCTATACTGTTATAAAGTTGTTAAGAGTCCCCGGTAAGCTCGGTTCTCCATACAAACGTAGTTACGCTGTGATTTTAAAACGGCTAGCTAGTTTGCTCTGAAATGTTGTACTTAGAATAAGTTAAGGTATATGCAGGCCTGTAATTAGTTTATGTAGCTTCAGATACCACAGTAAAAAAATCAAAGTGAATATAAGTTTTTCATACAAAACTTGTTTTTGCTTTATTCGTTAGTTTTATAAACTCGAGCCATATAAACTAATTACAGGCATAGATATACCTCATGTCATTGTACATGCAAAGTTTTGTTACAATCCAACACATAGTTTTAAAATGAGTACGAAACTCCGTTTGTATGGGAAGGTGATATTCGGCCGAGCTTGCCGAGGACTCTCTTTGTATGTGCCGTTGTGGCTTCATCACGCTAAATCGGTTAAACTGATTTCAACTGTTTTTGGTACACTGGTAGCTAGGTATCTCCAAATGGTTATAGGATATTTTTACACGACTATCCTAAAGCAAAAAAGAGGGGTTATGACTTTTTCTCCTCCGCGAACAAAGTTGCGAGCGCCTTCTAGTCTTCTTTATATTTTTCATCAGCTAGAGCTCGTAATACCAAGACGTAGCACTCATCACCTCACTGTTACTAGTAATAATACTTCCGCCGGATCAATCATACTTCTTATTGTTGCGACTGTACTGTGACTTTATTGTTCAATAATATGCATTTATTGACCTCGAACAACGACCGTTGCGACCTCAAGGGTTCAAGAAAAGAGCGTACTCCCATCCCACCTGAAAGGCCGGCAACGCACTTGTGACTCCTCTGGTGTTGCAGGTGTCTATGGGCGACGGCGATCGCTTACCATCAGGCGATCCGTCTGCTCGTTTACCCCCTATAACATATTAAAAAAAAAACGAGTACGTCCATCTCAATCCTTAATCCTGTCCAGGGGCTGCATAACCGGAAAAAGGCTTAAGTCCTTAAAAAAATATAATTAATCCGTCAGTTACATTACAAGAAAATGTTGCACACGTATTTTTTTCTTTTAATTCAAATTCAAATATACTTTTATTTTATAGGTAATTTCAATTAATTTTATTTGGCGTGAAATAACTTGACAGATAAGTGATTTAATGCTATGTCCATGGATCTTTATCATTAGGGAAAGATGACGTGTCATAGTACGCATTTTTGACTAATTTGGGTTTTATAAATTGTGTGAAGTTGTAGCCTATTATAGTACCGCACACATGTGCCGCTAGACAACCTGTTTATTCATTGGAGCTTACTACCGTGCGCACTTAGATCATCTTAATTTCTTAAGTTAAAGTTATGGAAATAGCATTTCTATGAAATCTATACTATTATAAAGTTGTAAAAATGAAATGTCTGTACATTGAAGATATTTTCAAAAAAATGATTGTTACGGACTATTTGGAAGTCAATAAAACGAAAAATAGTTTTTTTGGATTTGATGTATGATTGTATGTGTCGTTGTGGCTTCATCACGCAAAATCGGCTAAACAGATTTCAATCATTTTTGGTACACGGGTAGCTGAGTATCTCCAGATGGTTATAGGATACTTTTTACCTGACTACGCTGTACAAAAAACGACGGGTTATAACCTTTTCTCCTCCGCGAACGAAGTTGCGGGCATCTTCTAGTGTATAAATATTTTTGTCTACCTACATACAGGAGAATTTCGTAGATATATTGCGAGTAATTGGTTTAGTATATTAATTTCTGTAAATTTTTCTCTAAGTGATTCCCTGGGACCCATCTTGTAGATAGATCGGACAGATCTCTTTTGCAGTACAAAGATTGTATCAATATCAGGCGCACACATACACAGTAAGATGCCATACGACATGTTGCTGCGGAAGTACCTGAAATAGACTAGGCAGGCAGTCTCAATGTCTGTATATTCGCGAATTTTCTTAACAGCGTAGGCTGCAGAACTAAGTCTCTTGGATAAAGCTTCCACATGAGGGCCCCATTGAAGCTTAGTGTCTAAAGTTATACCTAGAAAGACAGCCTCAGTTACCAAGAACTCAGTTCAATTTCTTCATTCTTAACTTTAACGACAGTTTTAACTTGTTTCACATTGGGTAAAGTAAATCTAATAAAATAAGTTTTATTTTGGGTACATTAAGTAAAAAGTTATTAGTGTTAAACCAATAAACAAGTTTTGAGAGAATTTTTGTCAATTAAACAAAAAATATGAAGATATAGCCCGTTAAAGTTCCCCGTGACGTATCGCCGTGCGACTGTGCTTCGCACGGCGTGACGTCATGCGCCCCCACTGCCAAACTTTGAAGCGCTTTATCTTGGTCTTTTTTTCTTTGATTTACAAAAGATTTAAAATCGGCCAAGAAATACGCATAATATAGGCATTTTAAACTAGTAATTAGACAGAGAGGTCCGATATGCACTGTTACGTCACAGTGCACTCCGGCCATATAAACTCCATATTAAATTCTGTTTTGCAAGAAAGAGAGTTGTTTGATGGCTTATATCTTGGTTATTTTTATAGTTATTCGAAAAATGATTTTTATCTACTGTTTGTTACATGAATGAGCTTTTAATAAAGCAAAAATAAAAATTCATGAATATTCCCTATTAAAAGTCTAACTACTGGGCCAAGGGGGGTATCGTATGAAAGAGCTTAACCTGTGATATTTTTAATTTTTTTTCTTGATTTATTAAGGAAAATGTGAAAAAAACACCATCTCCCCCCTTTATCTCCGAAGTTGACAAAACTGTAGTAGGTACATACAATATCTTAAATATATATGTTTAAGTGTATACTCGTACTCAATGCGAATTATTATGTTATGACCTTAGTGTTGACTAGCATCTGCCCGCGACTTCATCATTACATTCTTATTCATAAAAATACAAGTGCACCTGACTAGATTGCTTTTTTGATTTATTTGTTTATTGCACAACAAATAAAGGTACAATTGGTGGACTTACTGCCTTAAGGCATTCTCTACCAGTCAACCATCGGGCCAAACATAAACGTTCAGTTGGTGCAGGATCGTGGCAGTAAAGTCAGAGGAAAAAAAAATCATAACCCCTCTTTTTTTCTTGGCATTTTTCACTTTCGGTTACATGTATGGAAATATTTTTAACCGACTTCCAAAAAAGGAGGAGGTTATATGTTCGATAGTTTGTATTTTTTTTTATGTATGTTCAGTGATTACTCCGCCAATTGTGGACCGATTTTAAAAATTCTTTTTTTATTTGAAAGGATATACTCCCGAGGTGGTCCGATTGCCACCAAGTTAGCATCTGATGATGGGATCCCAGGGAAATCGAGGGCAATCCTTAAATTTTATAGGCACTTATAACCTTTTTCATATATTTTCGTAAGCTATTTAAATATTTGCATATGAGAGTCATCATCTCATCATGCTGAGCTGATGACGGAAGGTACAACTCCTTAATAGTTAAGAGTTAGAGGATAATTCTTAAAAAAATCTATTATAGGTAGATACGTTAAAACTGTTAGTCATATTCTTTTTAGTGTGTCCCTGAAGTAGTCTCCTTATCACCAAGTCAGGATTAGATGATGGAATACCAGGGAAACCGAGAGAAACTCTGAAATATTATAGGCACTAACAATGTTTTGTATATATTTTTCTAAAGTTTTCAGTTGTTTTCCTCTGGTTGTCATCATTTCATGCTGAGCTAATAATAGAAGGTACAATGAACTAACCAACTTTTATATTTCTTAATTCCAAAGACTCGAGATGCGTGCAAAGTGCCTCCTCAATCTTCCCATTCTGGGCTCTACTAAATACTTTATATCACTACTAAAATCCATCACTAAAAAGTAAAAAATATTTTTTTAAATTAAAACTTGAAGTCAATAAAGTTCTTTATTCAACACAAATACGAATTACTATGACTAAATATATATGTAGGTTAGATAATAACTAAAGGCTCGCCGCCGCGGTTCTTAACAGTAATAAATGAATGGTTTGGCACCGACTTCAAAAAGTGATTCAAATGTGATCCGTACCGTACAAAAAAAAGATTATTTATGGCTATTTAGTTTATTTTGAAGTCGGTTCTTTTTTTATTTATTTATTTATTTAATTATTATTAGCAGCGGCTTATACAAGACACCTATACTCCAAATTTCATCAGGATGAAGCATTTGTAGTTTTTGAGTAAAAGCCTGTGACGAACACCACGAACACGGAACAGACCGACGGACGGAGATGACGAAACTGTAAGGGTTCTGTTTTTGCCATTTTGGCTACGGAACCTAAAAAGCATGGCCGTAGTTTCGGCAAACTACTTCAATCTGCAATTTATTATCAGACGAGACCTCTAACCTCTACAACTGTGTCTGCTTATTATTACGTCCGGTCTCCGTTTAACTTAAAGAGGTCCACCGACATCCAATTGAACATTCAGTTCGTGGATTTGGTTCGCATTGCACATTGCACATCGAGTCATGAAATTTTTATTGCCCGTCAGTTTTTTAGTGGCAGTATCGGCGGCTCCTGCACCAAGCGAGGATTCAACCTGCAAAGTAAGCCAAGCGTCTCACACCAATGAAACTGCCTCAGTGTTTATGAAGATTATCAAAACAACGGACACCCAGGCACGAGATTCAATATACTTGACGCCCGCGGTAGTTTTCGTTGGAAAGGATAATGGCGACATACTGCGATGCCTCCAGGAAGACCCTAACGAGTGTGAGGTGTTCTATCAAACTGGGTCTCGCGTCTACTCCTTGCTGATTACCGGAGAGTATATCTACGCTGGTCTAAGCTCTGGAGCTGTTTTACGATGCGAATTAAGTAAAAGAGGGTCATGCAGTACACTCCATACATTCAATTCATCCTATGTTGTGTCTTTGGCAGTCGTTGGTGAGTACCTCTACGCCGGTCTTGGCGGTAATCCAGCTATAATGCGCTGCGCATTGAATCAACTGAACAGCTGCCAGCTCTATCAGAAAATGAGAAGCGGAGTTTACTCTTTGACTACGTTAGAGGAACATATTTACGCAGGACTTTGGACTGGAGAACTGATGCAGTGCGACTTAAGAACAGAAAACAGCTGCAAACTAATGTTCGCAATGAACTCGGCTATCACGGGTTTCGGTTATATTGGGAACAGCATTGTGACCGTGATACAGGATGGTGAATTGTGGAATTGTTCCTATTTGACAGATTTAACAACTGCTGCTGAATGCGTTATGATACACAAAATAGACAAAAGAGGCATATGGGACATAGCATGGAACAAGGGCTTTTTGTATGTCGCCGATGAGGACGGCGTACACATTTGCAATCCGGCGAGTGAAATTGAATATTCAAATTATGGAAACCATGCATATCCCTTAAGTATGGCGTTCGCGTACAGCACGTATCACATGCAGAGCCGATACAGGGGAGAAAACACAGTGTGTACGTGGCAGGAGAATCACAGGTGTCCACCTTTAGTAACTTATTACGAACCACAAGAGAGAAGTACGCTGGAGGTACATGTGAAAGACGGCAAACTGAGGAATTCTGCAGGAAACCTAGTAGATACTAGCCTTGCAAGTGACGGCCATTTGGGACCAGCGGCAATCTTCGCCATGGGGCCTGATGGAAAACTGCTGTTGTCCAATGTTCACGTACCACAGTTAATAATTACCTCAAGCCTCTTTGCTGGTCACCCGGTGGCGGGGGCAGGCGAAATGGTCGTCGAGAATGGTGTGATCAAAAAAATGACGACATGTTCTGACCACTACCGACCGGATCTTATCCTGAACAGGCAGGTGATTGAGTCACTACGCTGGCAAGGTTATACGGCTCCCATTGATTCGCAAGTATGTTGTAAGAACCAGGAGTGTGGGCAAAATGTGACAAATACTACAGTGAACGCACAATAAATCTTTTTCGTTGCAATTTCCTTCCGTACTTTATCAACGACTGCACTAAATGTATCATTGCAGGTTGATATGTATATTCATATTCTGGTTAATATGTGTCTTATATGTGGCAATAAATATTTTCTTAAATAGCGATGCATAGCGATTTTGCTTCTAGGTACATTCTCTTCAAGCATATCTTTTTCCGGAACAATATAACTTTAATCTCTTCAAGACGAGAGTGAATAGACTCTATCTAGGTAAGCATGCTCTATTATCGCCTTCATCGTCGCTTACCAACAGGTAAGATTGAAGTCAAATGCTTACATTACAAAAAAGATCTTGTTCTCATCCCGAACCATTGTATAAGATTCTTTGAGCCTAGATGTTTTACCTCTGCCTGGTCTTGGGCACCCGGAAACGTTTCGGAAATAAAATAGGTAGTTATCATTAAGGAGTTCCGATGGCATTCTGTGATCTTCTTCTTGAGCTACTTCACAAATCTATATATTTTCTGAATGCAAATGCTCGATATATTTCTTAATACACCGTCATCGCTACTTAGATGCTTTTAATATTTGAGGAGTTTCTTCGATTCTTCTTCGATCCCATCATCAGATCTTCTCATCGCGACAGATTTAGACCTGTTTTTTTGCTGTGAGTGAATTCAAAAGAATAGCTGTATGTAAGATTCCCTATTCTACTTAGATAAGATATTTATTGAGTTGTAAGATTAATCTTAATGTGGAGATGGTATTTTTAACGTATTGTTTTTTTGCTACAATATCGCTTTGGGTTTAACCTGTAATGATAATTGTATGTGTGAAATAAAATAAATGTTCAACAAAATTATATGGGCCAACATGTAGAAACTGCCTTCAAAAAAAAAATTTTTTTAATCTAGAAAGTAGTCTCCGATTAATTTGTAACATGTATACACATATTAAATTGAAGATTAAACGAAAGAGACGGTTAAAAATTATCTGTTTTCCTGCTATTGTATCCTAATAATGGAAACCATAATGCTAGTTTAACATTCATAAGTTGAATGTTAAACTATGCAACAAGCAAACTTTGATGCTAAATATTCGATTTTACGATACAATATGTGTACAGTTACCACGTAGAAGTAATTAACCCTACGATGTTTCAAATTTTTACAAATTAATGAGAATCCCATCAGCGATTCTAATTGTGCACCTTGCAAACTGATTACCTGTATGGATGTGGTTGTATGTGTGATGTGTATGTGTGTGTGAATGTGTGTGTGTATGCGAGAGATTTTTATTCAAATCAAACATTTCGCGTCGTTCCTTTATTCACAAATACTATGTTACGAGGTAAATGCTTGAAAACCGTCTTCGTTGGTATGGCCACGTCAAGGGAAGAGGTGAAGACCATGTGGTACAAATAGCTTTAGACCTACCAGAAGAGAAAAGAGGAAGGGGCCGTCCGCCATCAACATGGTGGAAAAACTTGGAAAAAGACCTCAAGAAAGCCCAATTGTCTGAACTGACAACCCAAGATCGCGAGACTTGGCGCAAAATAGTGAGGAGACCTGACCCCAAATAATGGGATAAGGAGAGGAAGAAGACTATGTTACGAGGTATTATTTTATGTTATATGTCATTACATGATCCAGATGTCCTACGTCTCGTCGTTGGCACTCCTGCACTCAACTACGCAAACTTTGGAAAACTCGCTGACACATGCTGCGAGGGATCGCGGCTATCTCATCTTCTTTTATAAAACTGTTTAACACAAAACCCCCGTTGTTTTCTCGTGTAACGCTCCATTATAAATAAAATTGCACGAAGTGACCTGTACTTTCCCGCCAATTTCCCGCTGCTCACTCTGACAGTTTCCGAAATATTCAGTGTTGCTATTTGCAAAAAATTATGGCCCGCCCTGTAGAACAAAATGTCAAGTTTCCTTCCCTTTTTTCATAGAACATATGGGGACTACTTGAAAACATACGAGTAGTATGTAATCTATGGAAAGAATAGGAAGGAAATGTGTCATTTTGTTCGATGACGTCATGTTCCATAGAACAAATGGGAACTACCTCACTTTTTCATCTGTTTTCGTATACGAGATTGTCCTCCTTACCTTTGGCCTCGTTGCCATTCTATACTCCATGATGCAAGTATGAGGTCGTAGGTATGTCCGAGTTCCACTGTTTCAATGTGGTTTCAAAGTAAAGGCAAGATGCATTATATTTCGGAGTAGACCTTCTGATCACCAGATATCGTAAATTTGGTAGCGTTTTGTGCCGGATCATGGTAGAGTGCCATAGTCAGGGATCAAAACCGGTATTTTTTAAATCTTCTAAAATACGTGCTATTTGTGGAATGTTTTAAAACTGTATTTAAGAGAAGATCAATTATTCACCAAACACCTGATTTATCATGGTACAGTGCCATACTTGTGGTAAATTTCGACCTAAATGATGGATTTTGGTTACTGTCAACAATATAAACTACATTTAATCGTTTAAATTGGTATTTTCTACATCTATAGTGCAATACCGATCACTGCTGATCACAAATGATAGTCCAAATTTGACATGCCTACTGAGCGCTGTATTAAGAGTCCCCAGGAAGCTCGGTTCTCGATACAAACGTAGTTACGCTCTCATTTTAAAACGACTAGCTAGTTTGCTCTAAAACTTTGTACTTAGAATAGCTTAAGGTATATGCAGGCCTGTAATTAGTTTATATAGCTTCAGATACCAAAGTAGAAAAAATACAGTGAATTTAAGTTTTTCATACAAAAATTACAAAATTGGTTTTGCCGTATATCATTTGTTTTATTAACTGGAGCCATATAAACTAATAACAGGCCTAGATATACCTCATGTCATTGTATATGCAAAGTTTCGTTACAATCCAATACCTAGTTTTAAAATGAGAACGAAACTCCATTTGCATGGGAAGGTGAAATTCGGCCGAGCTTGCGGGGGACTCTTAAGCAACAATGCTTCGTATTAAGCTTCATATGCGTGACGTCATCCCTCAAGTAGGGTACCAAATGTATTTGGATAAACAAGTATCCCACTAACTCTAACAAGAAAAGGTACCCAACTGTCTGGCTCCGATTTGATTTATTTTTATATATGTTAGAGAATAGTGTAAAATAACGGACACGTATATTTTCTTATCTGCCCAAACTCAAAACCATTTGGAGAAATTGTCCTCCAAAGTACTAAAAAGTGACCAAACCCTTTAACTTCTGCAAATAGTTTTGTTAAAGCAAATTACTAGTTAATTACTGGCTTGATTATATGTTGGAGAACATAAAAAAACTGGCCAAGAGCATGTCAGATCACAAAAGAGCGTATCTCCCTGGAACGTACGTCCTTTTGCTAAGAAGTGCAGTTTTTAGCAATAACTCCAAAACGGTATGTCCGATCATATTTAAAACAATTTTTGTTGGAAGTATTTATGAAGTTTTATATTTGTAAATTTTTTCATGTTTTTTGAACATACCGTTTAGAAAATAGAGGACACAATTTTTCCTACTTTCGGAGCGAATATTTCCGAAAATATTCACTCAATCAGTTTTTTTTGTATAAACCTCAAAGTGTTTTTAGAAGACCTGTCGAATGATGTGCCACACATTGATATTTGCTGAAAACATTTTTTTATCAGTTTCGGTTACATGTATGGAGTGCCGCCCCCTAGAAATATATATTTTTTTTTTTATTTAACTATCAAACTAAGTAGCGGCTTACACAAGACACCTATGTTCCAAATTTTATCAATATACATCTTATAGTTTTTGAGTAAAATGCCTGTGACATACGGACGAAGGGACGGACGGATGAACGGACATGGCGAAACTATAAGGGTTCCGTTTTTGCCATTTTGGCTACGGAATCCTAAAAATAATGGACTGGTGTTTTGGATATTTCGGCTGAAACTTATATTTTACAAAAAAAGTACCCTAAAAGTTACATACTTGTCATCGTTTATTTTCTTATGAAACTATTTACTAGTATGAAAATTTGAAGGCTAGTATGTTAGTTTGAGCTGAAAATACAATACTATGACACCATCGAGCTTATCTGATGATGGAGCCGGAAGGTGGTTGTAGGAGCTCTATCATAAAAAAAACCCCATCCGTCCCAGTTAGGGCTCTTTATAATCATCTCAGTAGAATTAAAATTTTAAATTTTCTGTTTAAAGAAAAGTATAGTCGGCAATAAAAGCTTGTCACAGAAATGAAATTTGTAACAGGAACTTTTTAGCAAATATCTTTGTACAGACTCTTGACCATCATCAGCTTTATTATTATGTTATGTATAGAAGCTCGAATGTGTGTGACTCAAGTGCTTTTCAGCCGCCTGGCCTGTCCCCGGTGTTATGTTGACCGAAAATCTTATGTTTGAAGTCCCGTAGAAATTACAAATAGCGTTTATGTGTGAAATCACAAACTAACGCTATTTGTCTATTATTAAAAAATACACCGGTCAAGTGCGAGTCCAATTCGCGCACCGAGAGTTCCGTACAAACTTTTACTTATTCCGACTAACTTGCCGCTTGAGTTAATTTTGCCTCTGGTATCTATGGCGTCTCATACAAATGAGAGGCAAACTTAACCAAACAGGGTTATTCAAAAATGATTTTAGGTGATTAAAAAAAAAGTAAGACCGACAGATATATGGTTATAATTTTCGTGTAATATTCATATAAAATTACATAATTTCAGAATATTCCAGATTTTACGCTTGATAAACTTCGGAGATAAAGGGGGGAATGGTATTTTTTTCACATTTATCTACCCATACTTGACCTAGTGACTAGACCTTAAATTTTTGCCCCCCGCCCTCCCTATTGGTCGTTTTTTTTTTAATAAAATTATTTTTATAATGTTTCCTTTGCAATACATGTGGGCTGACCATGTTTATAACTATTCCAAATTTCAAAAGTAGTTTTTAAGATATGGCGTTCTAATAGTCGGACAGACAGACAGACAGACAGACAGAGTCGCACCATAAAGGTTCCTTTTTCACCTTTTTGGGTCGGAACCCTAAAAAGGATCGAGAAGTTATTGGTTCAAGAAGATCCGTTCAGCCGTTTGCAAATGCCCAGTTTTTTTCTCAATGCGTCGGGATTACACCGGTACACCAATTATTTGTTTTGTTTTTGAGTTATTAGGAATGTATTTAAAATGTTACATAAAGTATCTTCTAAGTTATCAATAACTTAAACTAAAGCTTAAAAATTCAATTATATCTAAGAAGGGTCACCGTGGCATGGTGCCTAAGATGCTGGCAGCATCTACTCGCTGTTTTGCGATACTGATACACAGAACGAGGAAGCTGCCAGCCCTTTGGTCACAGGACTCACAGGTGTCAACGAACCATTTTGATAGCTCGTTTGAGGTATTGGTAGTTTTAACATATTTAAATGGGCAAAACTAACTGTTAGTAACTGGGTTGTTTCGTGAATAATTTTGAATAATTATTCTTAATGGTTGGTGTCAATTTATATTGACTTTAGGAACATACCATTTTCAACATGCATCTGACTAGCTAATGATAATCCAAGCAAACACATAATCCATACACAGACTCTTCTACTATTATTTTTATTTTCCATACACTATTATAATAAAAACTACGTTATGATATGAGTGAGCTACATTGATCAGGCCATTTCACAGTTCGAGTCTGTAACACGAAGGATGTTTAAATGTGAGTATATAATGGCCAATTTACACGAGTTTCATAGGTTTCTCAATAAACAGGCGAGGAAAAGAACAAAAATGTTCATACTTACTTTCCAGTTTACAAACACTCTTCTAGGCTATACATAGGGTAAATGTTTTTAGCGAGTGAGCGCTTTGTAAACAATTATATAGTCAGTGTATTTACGTTGGACCATCATCGGTACGTCAAAAATATTATATACATTATTATATTCTAAAGGTGATTGACAAGATATGGACCAAATGCTGCACAGAGATGAAAATACCTCTAACGAGTTCCTCGCTACTTTCTATAACAAAAAACATTTTTCTTTTTGCAAAATTGGTTCAAGAGAAAAAAACATGAATTTTTGTTTTAAAAGTTATTAGCGAGTGAGCGCTTTTGGTTTTACTTTGCACTTTTTGTTTTTTGTTTGGGAGCGATTATCAAATGGACTAAACCTTTGAGCACACACGGCGCCTACAGTGATGACAAGCTGTTGTCGTGCCAACAACGCCAATTGGCATGTGAAACAAGGCCGTACATTAAAGATAATTAGAACTGTACTGTTTACGTAAGAAATAAATAATTTAGATCCTATCAAAAATTGATAGATTCAGGCGTTACTTTGCGAAATTCCATACTAGATCAATGGAATGGAGTGCATAATGCACTGTGTGTTGAGTCTTGGCAGCACTTGGTCCAACTTCCATACAAAGTGGTCAATCTCCTATTATTGCTCGAAATACCCACTTTTGAAAGCTATTACAGAATACAAATATTTGTAAATATGTCTAATCAAAATGGCGTGCTGCGGTCCGGACATTATCTATGAACGCGGAAGCGACGAGGTACAAAGCGTTAGATTGACAATAATAATCACATAATTGCGAGTTAATTGGAGCCGTATAACCTTGCGATCGTAGAGACTCAATCACCTGCTTGTTCAGGATAAGATTCGGTCGGTAGTGGGCAGAACATGTCGTCATTTTCTTGATCACACCATTCTCGACGACCATTTCGCCCGCTCCCGCCACCGGGTGACCAGCAAAGAGGCTCGAGGTATGTATTGACTGTGGTACGTGAACATTGGATAACAGCAATTTTCCATCAGGCCCCATAGCGAAGATTGCCGCTCGTCCCGAATAGCCGCCACTTGCAAGGCTAGTATCCACTAGATTTCCTGCAGAATTCCTCAGTTTGCCGTCTTTCACATGTACCTCCAGCGTACTTCTCTCTTGTGGGTCGTAATAAGTAACAAAAGGTGGACAGTTCTGAGTGTTCTGCCACGTACAAGCTGCATTTTCCCCTATGTATCGGCTCTGCAAATCGAACGTGCCGTACGCGAAGGCTATACTGACAGATTCGTTACGGTTGGCATAATTTGAACATTCAGTTTCATTACAAATGTATATGCCGTTATCGACATCGACGACATACGGAATGCCGTGATGGGATTTCATGTCAGTTATTCTTCCTAAACCTAACATGCGTATCTTAACGCAATGACCAGACAAGGAACAATTATACATGTCACCAGTATATGAAACGGCCATAATGCTATTTCCAAAATTAACGAAACCCATACCCTTGATCCATGTGGCCATGTCGGCCGTTTGTGTTGCTGAACAGCTGTTTATTGTTCTTAAGGAGCACCGCTGCACAAGACGCGTTCCTGAGTACATATGTTCCGCGGATGAAAGTAGAGAGCCGATTGGCGATTCCAATTGCTGATATAAGTGGCAGGCGCTGATATCATTCAATGCGCAGCGCATTATATTATTAGAACTGCCGATATAAAAGTACTCACCGGCGACTGCCATAGACCTTATAAATTTGTCGCTTTTATAGATTGAACGGCATGACCATTTTTCATATAATTTACATCTGTAAATTTCTCTAGAGGCTAAACCAGCGTAGATATATTCTCCGATAATCTGCAAAGAGAAGACGATGGACCCAGTTTGATGGAACATCTCACACTCGTTGGGGTTTTCCTGGAGGCATCGCAGTATGTCCCCATTCTCCTTCCCGACAAAAAATACCGCAGGCCTCCAGTAAATTGGATCTCGGTACCGGAGGTCCTTTGTTGGTATAATCTTCAGAAACGATGAGCCAAATACAGTGGTCGAATCTTCACTTGGTGCAGGAGCGGCCGATACTGCTACCAAAAGACTCACGAGCAACAACAATATCATGGTTTTATGTGCTATGCGAGCCAAATTCACGAACTGAATGCTCATTTCGTTGCCGGTGGACCTCTTTATACGGAGCCCGTGCCTGATAAGAAGCAAGACAGTTGTAGAGGTTAGAGACCACGGTTGATAATAATTTGCAGATTGAAGCACCTACTTACTATACATAAACTGTGGCCACGTTATCTATTACTTTTACGTCACCCCAGTAAGTAAATGGTATTTACCGTCGCTATGCGAGCAAGAAATTTTTCTTCCTTTCCGGAGGAAGACGGAAAATTTTGTACGCACCACAGATGGTGATGATAAAGATTACCAGGCTTGCAGGTTTTTTATGGACGTCGCCTCGGCTCGTGTGACAAATATCTGTGATTTGAGAGTTTTTTTTGTATTTTACCGCCCTAAGTGTGTAATGTGCTATTTTCCATCACGTTCGCTCGTAAGCAGTCTTTACATATGGACGACGCCACATCCAGGGGTGTCATTCTCAAATTTCGCACTCGACCGCCTTCAGTTGGTCCCTAATATGACTAGACACGTGAAATAGTGATATATGTTCCAGATAACAGGTCAAAATATAATGGTCCGTCAAGCAGATTGTCCAAACTGACTTAACGAAGAAAACGAAGCCAAGGGCGAGACCTATGAAAACAAATAGTTTATACGTGTCTGGGAGTCATATTATAGTAGCGATTAATCCGTCAGCGCTGCGTTCGACGCCTGACCAAGGGCCATTAAAATCAAATCAAATCTGTTTATTAATTAGACATCAATGATCCATTGCTGTTGTAACATTGAGTATCTTATAAATTAGTATTAGTAGATATAATCAGGGCTTGTAACCGGTTACAAATAAACCGGTATTCATTCAGGTTATAACGGTTAATTATTTAGGTTACGTTCGGACGAATTGATTCGGGAGCTGCATTTTGAAGCCCTCTCTAACCGGTTACTCCGTGTTCGGATGCGGGATCAATGACCATTTTACTAGTTTGTGTTTTTTACTCTCAGTGTGTCTTAGAAACTTTTTTTTTAAATTGTCGCGTCGAGTCAAAGTGTACATCGGTGCCATAACAGCTGTTAAGAAGTTTGCAGAGCCTTGGTACTGGTGAGTTGCTGCCAAAAACAGTTCGTCTTAACGGTGGACACAGAGGCGTGATGGGATTGCGGGGCATTCGAGATGGGGCTCGGAAGGACAGCAAAGCTAATAGTTGTGGACAATCGATTTCATTTCTTAAGAGCTTGCGCAGGAACAACGCATCGGCGGTGTTTCTACGCAATGCTAGAGACTCCATTTCGAAAAGCTGCAGCCTTGTTGCGTATGAGGTTGATTCTTTAGCTCTACCAGCTGAAAATACTAAATGTCGCACAAATCGCTTCTGTACACGCTCCAAGCGTAAGGAGTGTGTAGCATAGTGTGGACGCCAAACCGTACTACAATATTCCACGATACTTCTAACTAGGCTATTATATAGAAGGATTTTTACTACGCTTAAATGTTTCTGCATTTCTTATAACGAACCCTAACATCTTTGATGCTCTCTTTACAATATTTTCAATGGTAGGAACAAAGGTAAGTTTTTGATCAAAAATTATACCCAAATCACGTATGGTACTCACTTCTTGGAGCATTTCGTCATTAATATAATATTCAGACTGAATTAAGTTAAGTTTTCTGGAGATCTTAATATTTACACATTTGTTTGCATTCAATAACATTTGATTACAATTACACCAGTTAACTACCCTGTTCAAATCACTTTGTAATAAGTCAACATCACTAGCAGATTCTATAATACGTGCAAACTTCAAATCGTCGGCATACATAAAGATTTGTGAGTATAGAAAACAATCGGGAATGTCATTTATAAAAAGATTGAACAGAATAGGGCCCAGGTGTGAGCCTTGGGGAACCCCAGACGTTATGATGTGTGACTGCGACTGAAAACCATTAACAACTATATAAAACAACCTATCCGTTAAGTAAGACTCTAACCAATTCAGTATTGAGCCAAATCCGTACGCTGATAACTTATTTAGCAGGATTTTATGACTAACTTTATCGAAAGCCTTACTAAAGTCAGTATACATTACATCCGTCTGCTTACCAGAATCCACTGCATCTGATAGAAGCTCTGTATATGTCACCAGGTTTGTAGCTGTGGATCTGGCACTAACAAACCCATGTTGAGAGTTGGTTATATACAATTTTAAATGTCGTTGAACATATGGGCAAATGAGTGACTCAAAAATCTTAGCGAACGAACATAATATTGATATTGGTCAATAGTTGGAAACAGAATCTTCATTACCATACTTGTACACTGGTACAACCTTTGCAGTTTTCCACAGAGCTGGAAATACTCCACTTGTTAGGGATTTGTTATATATTATGCTAAGCGGCCGAACTAATTCTATTGCGCATGAATGTATAAAGATTGGGGGAATTCTGTCAGGCCCTGCGCCCTTGGAGCGATCAATGCCTTTCATTTTACTTAACAATGCCTCATCATCGATGCTAGGGATAACTAAATTTAAGCTATTATTTTCTAATGTTCTTAAAGTCCTATTGTCAAGTTCGTGAGAGAGAGAGAGAGAGAGAGAGAGAGAGAGAGAACATTTATTTGCTTAAACATAGGTGAGTATAAACAGGTGTTAAAGTAAGCTTGTGAACTCTATTCTTTGCCAGATTGGCGTACAAATACTTATTTACATATTTACACATTAAATAATTCAATTTTAATTTACAATTCAGTATTATAACTAAAACATTAAGCATTTAAAAAGTCTTTAACTGAGTAAAAACACTTTTCTATTAAGTACACATATAGTGTACTTGATAGAAAAGTGTTAGTTAAGTTAAGTGTTATTTAAATTGTCTTAAATTAAGAGATTTAATATAGTTCGGTACCTTATTAAATATTGTAGGCGCCATTCCAAAAAAACTTTTTCGCATTAATGCCGATTTAATTTGTTTGCTCTGCAATTTGTGCTCATACTGGGAGCGTGTTGGGAATGTCCGACTTTGTGATAGTTTACAGAACAATTCAGGGTGACATTTGACAAAAACAGCTCCTTCAAATATATATAACGATGGCAAAGTCAAAACGTTCAGTGATTTAAAGAGAGGAACACAACTATCTCTTATATTAAGGCCACATACGGCTCTTATACATCTCTTTTGAGCTTTGAAAGCTGCCTCTTTGTTTACCGAGTTACCCCAAAAAATAATGCCGTATCTGATTTTTGAAGCAACGAGCCCATGATAAGCTACTAAGGCGGCTTCACGGCTGGCTACTTGTGACAATTTGTAAAGAGCATAGGCTGACTTACTTAGGTGCTTACAAATTTCGTCTATGTGTTGTTTCCATGTCAGCTGACTGTCTATCAACAACCCTAAAAATCTTGTAACAGACACATTATCTATTTTTTTGCCTTTATAATTAATGTCCATAGTATTATTATCAAATTTCAATGTCCGTTGATGAAAATGCATAATATTAGTTTTAGAAAGATTAATTATTAAATTATTATTGTCAAGCCATGTTATTATACTACTCAATTCCATATTTATGTCGTGTTCCAAATTAATTAAATTATTACAATTTATTACAGATGTGCTATCATCGGCAAAAAGTACTATAGGATGCCTCACTTCATTTGGCAAATCTTTAATGTCGATTAGGAACAGTAGTGGGCCAAGCACACTTCCCTGTGGTACACCATGTTGTACACATTGTTCCCTCGAGATATATTTACGCTCACATTTGCTTTTGTTGCATATCCTAGATATCTCAGTATATTGAATCCTCGCTTTTAGGTAAGATTCTATCAGATTCAATGCATTTCCTCTTATACCATACATGCTAAGCTTATCTATAAGTCTATCATGATTAACATAGTGTGCAGAGTGGTTGATTTTAGTGTATACTGTAGAGAAATGGGAAGCAAACATCTCACATATTTCAGTACTGTTTGACGTAGTGACTTTGCCATCTGTCATTGCATGCGGATATACGCTTGAGCCTCCTCGCTTTGCTTTCACATGTGACCGAAATAACTTGGGATTTTCGTTGAGCTTGTCCTCTGTTTTACTAATGTAATCATTGTACCTGGCAGTTGTTAATTTATTTAGACGTTTACTTAATAGTTTTAGTTCTAAAGCATCTAAAGGATTTTTATATTTTTTATAACGGTTCCTGATTTTATTTTTTTCATTTGAAATTCTTATTAGTTGATGATCAAACCATGGTGGGAATTTATTATTTTTAAGTTTAGTTACTGGTACATCTTTATCTATCACCTTTGCAAGAATCTCATAAAAAATTCCAAGCATTTCGTCAACATTCACACCCTCGAAAAGTTTACCCCAATTATAAATCATTAAATCATTGCGTAATAAATCGTAGTTAGCTTTAAAAAAATTTGGTCTAAAACATGCGTCGTTATACGGTAATCTATGTTCTTTAACAAATTCTATAATTATGTCTAGGGTGGGTGGTCTTGATCAACCTTACTCAAACAATTTGTACTTTTATCAACACTACATTCAGCTAATGTGGATAAAACAAGGTCCAGTATACGGCCAGAGCAATTAGTAACATTATTGTATTGTTTCAACTTATTGACATGTGTAAAATCTATGAGTGATTCACTAATATTAGGTGCAACATAACCTAATGCTGATTCATTTATTAACTGCCAGTTGATATTCCCCAGGTTAAAGTCACCGAATATACATACATGTGAATTTATTTTTTCCATAATTAAACTATAATGATCTAGAAGGATCGTAAGACTCGAGCGCAAGACAGGAGGGGGGAAGTAAACAGCACAAAAAGCAATTTGACGATGAAGTCCAGTCGCCGGGGTATCAACAATAACCCAGAGATCTTCAGAATTACTTTCCCAGCTAGCACTACGTTTCGATTTTATATGTTTTTGCACAGCAATAAGGACTCCACCCCCTTCCTTACCGCTCTGCGTACTAGCCTGCTCTCTATCTCTCCTATACACCACGTACCGTTCGTCAAACAATTCGCTACTTAGTACAGAGCTATTAAGCCAGGTCACAGTAAGTACAATGATATCGTAATCATTGCTGATTGCATTACAATAGAAGTTATGAGTTTTTGTTCTCAAGCCACGAATATTTTGATAATATATTTTAAGTTCGAATTTTAATTATTTAGTTTAATCACAAGTATCAAGCAAACTAGCAATAAATATACTCAAAGAATAAAAAAACAATTATATTATTGTATTCACACTGTCGAGGTTTCTAATGAATATGGCGTCTGAGTCGTCGGTTTTCCTGGCGTAGATCCTGGCGTCGCGCACCCATACATGTATGTAACCGCGTTCCTTGGCCTTCTTCCTAGCGGCAGCATACAGGGCCTTGTTGGCGGGGGTCAGGTGTTCAATGACATACACGGCGGTCCTAGCGCCCGCAAGTCTGAGACGTTCACTGTTCAATTTGTTTTGCGGGTTTGCTTTATTGAAGGATATTACCGCTAGAAGCTCGTGGCGAGCTCTCAGTGAGGCCAGCTGTACTACAATTGACCTGGGACGCGTGTTCTCCTTGCGTAGTTTTGCTATACGAGTGCAGTTCATTATGTCACTGTCTTGTAGCGTGGATCTCACTGTGGCAGCTAAGTTTTTTATGAGAGTGTATAAATTTTCTTGTTTATTTTCGGGTACGCACTGTATTTCTAAATTATTTGCACGAGCGTGCTGTTCAAGGTTGTTGAGACGCTGGTTAAGTTCCACAATTTCAGCCTTCATTTTGAGATTTTCAGCCTGCAGATCGCTCATAATTGTTTTAGCGTCAGCCTGCTCGGCTTCAATTTCTTCAAACCTTGAGTTCATGAAGTTCATCGAGTCGTGTATATCTTGCATGGCTTGTTTCAATGGTACCATCTCTTTGTTTACAATATTAACCATGTTATTATTTAACTCTTTGATCATTGCGCTATGACGTCTTGCACTATGCTCCGAACCTCCTCCAAGCTCACGGTCGCGGACTCGGGCGAGTTGAGGGCAGGCCGCTTGTTCCCGCTCGAATTCGGAACATTACGCACAGGGGTGGAATCCTGTTTTGATAATTTTGGACCAATGTTAGTGCAAGTGGGACAGTTCCAATTAGACGGAATTTTAGAGTTTTTGTTCAAACCAGAGCTTGTTAAGCATGCCAGATGATATGATAACTTGCAATCGTTGCCAGTACAAGTAATATACTGCTCATCCATTTTGTTCTCATTACAACACCCCCAAGACTGTGTTCCCGAAGCCATACTTGTATTTTTGCTTCTTAATTACGACTAAATAAACACCAAGATCAGATCACTGTTGACGACAACCGAACGGTCACACTATATTGAACTTAGACGTCTTGAATATGCAGCTCGAAGTCACCGGCACACAATGTTCAGATTGTCTACGGCACTGTTATCTGCTAGCTATGAAGTCGAATTAAGAAGAGCGTAAGTGCCATGAAATGAGCGGCGCTTATGACGTTTAGAGATTAGCACTTTCACCGCTATAGCTGGCGGTGGTTTGTCACTGGATTACACTTTAAAGCGTTTATAGTTCTTAATGTTGATGCTTAATTCGTAAACCAAGTATACATTTCACTAGTATTTGTCCGTCACAATGTTTTTAAGACCAAACCAACTGTTACACTTCGAAATAAAACAATTTAACGGATTATATCGCGTATATTATCTCATTTTAGTTCCCGACGTTTCGGAAGCTTTCCAGCTTTCCATGGTCACGGGAGGACATTTGTTTTATTTCAATGAGTAATAATCGCGGAAACAGAAGAAAATATTATGTTACACTTCGAGTTAACACGAGAACTCAATAAATTTATGCAGAGCTCACGAAAAAGATGTTTACTGCGCTAGCGCAAGCGGGTAGAAGGATACGCTGCGAATGTGGTCTTCAACGGACAGAACGATCTTGCATAACGCCTCTGGTAATCGAATCAGGCCGTTGGTTTCCTCCAGAAGTCCTTCTCCAACCTGAAGCAGTACCTGGCGAAATTCTTGCACATGTGAGACTCCTCCTTGTTGATACCACTGAGCCACTTATCTCGTATTTTGTTGTATTATTAAATCAATTATAATCGAATAAATTTGTTGAAATCCGTACCATCTCTTCTTAACTTAGAGTTAATTTGGCAAATTAATTTTAGCGCCACCTGTTAGTTTAGCAAAGTACTCAATAGTAGTCGTAGGCTCGTGTAGCACATATTTGAGAAAAGTTTGCACCTTCTTCCTAAGTAGCGCCATAGGATTCAGGAGCAAACTTATTTCAATCAAGTGTAGTGCCTTAACCTTTTAAGGGTTGAATTTTTATAGCCTATAAGCTGGCCGGGAATTTTCTCAACAGATTAGTAAAGAATAATATTTTCTTCTGTTTCCGCGATTATTACTCATTGAAATAAAACAATTTAACGGATTATATCGCGTATATTATCTCATTTTAGTTCCCGACGTTTCGGAAGCTTTCCAGCTTTCCATGGTCACGGGAGGACCACGGGAGGGTCATGGTCATGGTCCTCCCGTGACCATGGAAAGCTGGAAAGCTTCCGAAACGTCGGGAACTAAAATGAGATAATATACGCGATATAATCCGTTAGATTAGTAAAGTTTCAGTTATCAAAATCTGCTCAGCCGCTTTCACGTGATGACGAACAAATAAACAGACAAACAGATAAACAGATAAACAGACAAACAGACAAACAGACAAACATTCTAAAAACTGTTAGAACGTGTTCTGTTATCGATTTTAAGTATCCCCGGCCAAGTTTTTTTCTAATATCTTCCATGTACAGACTTTTGACCCTCTTCAGCTTTATAATATGTATAGATAGTTTTCATTGAAAGTACTTACAAGGCCTCATTTTCTTGAAATTTTCCATAATTGTTTGACCCGTAGTTGAAAAGTTAGAGGTGGGGGACGCTATTTTTTGGATTTCCGGAGCAAATATTTACAAAACTGCTGACTTTATCAAAAAATAAAGTTTGGAGACCCCTATATTTTTTAAAAGACCTGTTCAAAGACTACACACTAGTGTTGGAACGAAAAAAAATTCATCCCACTTTAGGTGAGGTACACAATTTTTTTTTTTTTTATATTTTATTTTACTGTTTTGTCGGCGTGATACATACACATACTCATACAAAATTTCAGTTTTTTAGTACTAATGATCACGGAGCTAAGCCGCCGACGGACAGACAGACGGACAGACGGACATAGCGAAACTATAAGGGTTCCTAGTTGACTATAGAACGCTAAAAAATGACATAAGTTCCTTATCTATTTTGTACACTACTACATACAAGAGGGGCTTAACTTAAGTTTTTTACCTATAGCCATCTGTGAAATTCACAGATGATTCACAGTGTAAATGCCCCATTGGCTCCACGTGTACCAGAAACTTGAAATAGTTGAAATCCGTCCTGCCGATCAGACGTAATGAGAGCACAAAGACACATTCAGTCATACATACAAATTCTCGTACTTACATACAGTCATATGTAGGTACATACAATAAATAGTAGTACTTACATATAGTCATACATACAAACAATCGTACTAACATACAGTCATACATACAAATAGTCGTACTTACATACAGTCACACATACAAACAGTCGTACTTACATACAGTCATACATACAAACAGTCGTACTAACATACAGTCATACATACAAACAGTCGTACTTACATACAGTAATACATACAAATAGTCGTACTTGCATACAGTCATACATACAAACAGTCGTACTAACATACAGTCATACATACAAACAGTCGTACTTACATACAGTCATACATACAAACAGTCGTACTAACATACAGTCATACATACAAACAGTCGTATTTACATACAGTCATACATACAAACAGTCGTACTTACATACAGTCATACATACAAACAGTCGTACTTACATACAGTCATACGTAGGTACATAAAATAAATAGTTGTACTTACATACAGTCATACACACAAACACTCGTACTTACATACAGTCATACATACAAACACTCGTACTTACATACAGTCATACATACAAACACTCGTACTTACATACAGTCACACATACAAACAGTCTTACTTACATGCAGTCATACATACAAACACTCGTACATACAAACATACAATAATTAAATTTAATATTCAATCAATCAATATTCTTTATTCAAGTAGGCCTAGTTACAAGCACTTTCGAAATGTCAGTTACATGAGAGTGAATGTTTGCTGGGAGATATACAATATGATCCAGCATTTGCTGCAAAGATTAGGGAAACCCAGAAAAACCTAATCGGATCATTTAACTTAAGTACAATATTATTGATAAAATCATCATTTTAAAAATTAAAATAATCAATAAGATAAATCCCAAAAGGATTGTCAATAAAAAATAAATAATCTAGAACGTGTCTAGAATAAAATTCTAAATGTCAGAGTATATAAAACAATTAAGATTAAAATAATAATAATACCTTAGGTATTCGTTAAAATAATTATTCATATACCTACATGACGCTATAATTTATATTTATCCCACGCGGCTTCATCATTCATGTAGTCTTATGTGCTATAATAAGCTTTAGAAAATAATTTTCGTTTCACAATATTTTAGAATTTACCAATAGACAACTCACTTCTGCTGCTTGGAAGTTTATTATAAAATCTCACACAGTTACCCATGAATCATCTCCTTGTTTTATATATTTGTTGATTTATGTGCCTTCAAATAGCCTGTATCACTTATTTTCGATGAAATATCTTTGAGAAAATTCATTGTTAAAATTTTACATCTATCGTCGAGTTACACATAGGATACGGTGTTGAGATATTAGTCAATGCTGCTACCCTTTTTTTCGGAATTCAACTCAAATCTCAGAATCATTTTACGTTCTAACTACCTTCATATCAAATTTCAAGTTTTTACGACAACTAGAAGTACCCTATAGGTTTTTCATGGACGGCATTTTTTATGAAAACATTGTTTGATAATGACTGTATCTTAAATCTTTGGATTGCGTCGACTTAGAAGCTTGGTTCTTTTTTCAGCTTCAAGAGATCGCAGACATAAGTATTCAATATTAATTTCAACTTGATACCTTCACGCGTTCCTGAGAAAAAAAGTCTACAAGCAGACAGACGGACAACAAAGTGATCCTATAAGGGTTTCGTTTTATCCTATTGAGGTACGTAACCTTAAAAACACGCATATACTGACAATTTATCGCATATACTTACCTGACTTTTGTCATAAACTTGCTTTGGCAGAGGGAGATGCATCCGTATACCATCTCCAGCCCTCTACAGAGGTATCCACGATATTTTTAACTTCAAAAATATAATTATCTCACTGAAGACATACTGAAAACACACTAAAGACTGATAGTTTCCACGCGTCTTGCTAGTTGGCTTATTCAAATGCAACCACGCGTGGGAAATGTGTCTCGTGGAGGGGGAGAGGGGATTTTAGCGTTTTCATCTATGGTGTGCTCTAATTTATTTATTTATAAGTATATTCGCACAGCCTTACAGACTATATCTAATACACTGCAAAACTAAATGTAAACTTAAGCTAACAATCATATAGTTATCCTGTCATCCATCAACTCACAGTACTTCAAACACGCATTACATACAGCCGTCCATCGCCACGCAAACAAATTGCATTCCGGTGTTGACACCTGAAGTGCATTGAGCAGCGTCAGGGCCTGGAGGAGCGGCGAGTTCCTGTGCAACACAGTACGAGCTGCAGGCACGGCCAACAACGCGCGCGTACGAGGTCGAAGCGTGATTCGAGGGACATCCGGAACGTATAACCTTACTAAATTATCCACAAAGGCAATCAGTAGTTTAAGGTCAGTCAGGCGGGCGCTGTGATTGGTTGGTAGTGAGCTGGCTGTGGAGTGGGTAGTTGGGTTTGGGTGGGAGGTGTGAAGAAAGTGGTATAAAGGAGATCTAATATGATTTTGGCAAATGTCCATATTTATCTATCTATTAGTCACGGACGTCCACTGCTGAATATAGGCTTCCTATAGCTCGCCATGGAGTGCGATCCTGCGCAGACCGCATCCAACGACTCTCTGCGACCCGCACGAGGTCATCCGGTCACGTAGTTGGGGGCCATCCCACGCAGCGCTTTCCTATGCGTGGTCGCCACGTCAGTCACATCTTCGTCGGAAATACCCCAGTGCTTGAAGACGAAGGTCTTCGAACAGTGCGTGTTGTGAATCTACTGAAAATACCTATCAAAATAATCGGCGTTTTGCAATACAAAGATATTGTAATTAAAACTAAACTGCCTAATTGGGTTTGTTATGAAGAATAGTTATGAATTCTAAGTAATATTATAAGACATTTGATCAAACAGGTCAGGGCTTATCTCTTGTTATTTCGTCTAATAACTTAACCGTTCCGAGAACACGTGTAAAAGACGCGTGATCAAGACGAGTGGCGTACGTGACACTAATTATGATTAGTTTTGAGGATGCTTACGATAAGCTACCCATTTTTATTAAATACTGAAAGCATTTATTTATATTGAACGAACCATTATTATGAGCGTTTTACGTTTTGTTATCTGTCAAAAGCTACTTAAAGAGGCTCCAAGGTCAAACTACTTTCCCCACTAACAGATAAAATGCGTTTTTACCCACTTGTCTTAAAGCATAAAAGACGGCTTTCCGAGCTAGTGAGGGGAAAAATATTTATTTTATAGTTAAGAACAAAAGTGAATATCTTCAAATGTATTTGTTTTTTCTGCCAATGTATGTATTTGCGTTTGCTACGAAAAATGCACGTTGATAACGATCACTAATTGTTACTTATAATCAATGATGCAACATGTAATAATAAATGAATGTAATAATGAATGGTTTGGCACCGACTTCAAAAGGTGATTCAAATGTGATCCTTACCGTACATAAAATATTATGTATGGCTTTTTAGTTTATTTTGAAGTCGATTCTTTAAAAAAAAAAAAAAAATTTTTTTGCTTTTTAGTGATGGATTTTAGTAGTGATAAAGTATTTTTTGAGAGCCCAGAATGGGAAGATTGAGGAGGCATTTTGCACGCATCTCGAGCTTTTGGAAGTAAGAAATGTAAAAGTTGCTTAGTTCATTGTACCTTCCATCATCAGCTCAGCATGAAATGATGACAACCAGAGGAAAATAACTGATAACTTTAGAAAAATATATACAAAACATTGTTAGTGCCTATAATTTTTGAGGGTTTCTCTCGATTTCCCTGGTATTCCATCATCTAATCCTGACTTGGTGATAAGGAGACTACTTCAGGGACACACTAAAAAGAATATGACTAACAGCCTTAACGTGTACCTATAATAGATGATTTGTATAAGAATTATCCTCGAATTTTTAACTATTAAGGAGTTGTACCTTCCGTCATCAGCTTAGCATGATGAGATGATGACTACCATATGCAAATGCTTAAATAACTTAAGAAAATCCATGAAAAACGTTATAAGTGCCTATAAAATTTGAGGATTGCCCTCGATTTCCCTGGGATCCCATCATCAGATCCCAACTTGGTGGCAATGGGACCACCTCGGGAGTATATCCTTTCAAATAAAAAAAGAATTTTTAGAATCGGTCCACAATTGGCGGAGTAATCGATGATCATACATAAAAAAAATAAAAAAATACAAACTATCGAACATATAACCTCCTCCTTGTTTGGAAGTTGGTTAATAAAATAGGTAGTTATCATTAAGGAGTTCCGATGGCATTCTGTGATCTTCTTCATGAGCTACTTCACAAATCTATATATTTTCTGAATGCAAATGCTCGATATATTTCTTAATACACCGTCATCGCTACTTAGATGCTTTTAATATTTGAGGAGTTTCTTCGATTCCTCATATAATCTCCTCCTTACGGACTCCGAAAATGGCACACCAAAACTACGCCAATTGGGAAACTTTAACTCAGTCTCGCGCAGAGCTTTCTTATATATTGGATTAGGCGTCAAATAAACAATAATGCCGTCATGCATAATGAGATTTTGCACTAATTACTCAATAAAAGCGTCTAAAAGCATTTACGATTAGTGTTTTACTGCAATATTATCAGATTTATATGAGCATAAGCCTGGCCATTTTTACACGTGGATTATCGTGTAGGTAACCTATCTACTTCTTTTTATATTATATATAACTTATAATCATCTCCCCGAGGAACTAAAGCTGCTGAAGGGAAACGCCTTTAAACGCAGTTTAAGATCGTTGTTACACTGCGTAAAGGCGTTCCTCAAACTCCAGCAGTACTAAGGTTTAAATTAGATAAAAAAGGTTTTCAGGTTCTCACTGACGTCTTAATTTTTCTAGTATCACAGTTTTAGATAACCAAGTAGTTTTTTTTTGTTTCGGAGTTGTATTATTTAGTTTAATATGCATGTAAATTAAAGGAGACACTTGGTGTGCTGAATTTGTAAACGGAGGTGTAAATATCCCTTTTCTAGGGTTCGGTAGCCGAAATGGCAAAAACGGAACCGTTTTTCGTCATGTCCGTCCGTATATGTCACAGGCATTTTACTCAAAAACTAAGATGTATATAGGTAATACTTGGAGCACAGGTGTCTTGTGTAGGCCCCTACTTAGTTTGCTAGTTAAATAATAATAAAAATATTCCTACGAGGGTCACTCCATTTATGTAACCAAAACTGACAACAAATATCATTTGTGTGCCACATTATATGATGATGGATAGATCTTTTAAAAAAAAATTGTATCAGTGGACATTTTACTCCTAAAGTAGCATAAATTGTGTGTCTCCCCCCCCCTCTATTTTCTAAACCTTATGTCCAAGAAATATGAAAAAATGTACAAGGATAAAAGCTTTATGAATACTTTCAACGGAAATTGTTTTCATCATGATCGAATATACCGTTTTTGACTTATTGTTGAAAAACGGTACTTCTCCACAAAAGGACGTAAGTGCCGTGGAGATGCGCTCTTTTTGCTAGAGCACTTATTCACAGTATTTTTTTCACCTGTAGTGTGCATTTTCTTGTATGAACTGCTGCGGAACCCTACACTGAGCATGGCCCGACATGCTCTTGGCCGTTTTTTTTTAAATGAGTAACAAATTATAGCGTCAATTTGTGATTTCACATATGACGCTATTTTTAATTTGTACGGGACTTCAAACATAAGATTTTGTTGGTCAAAATTACACGACATGGGCGGCTGAAACGCACTTGAGCCTGGCTGAGTAAATTTTAACACATCCTTCACTCAGATGTTAAAAATTAACATCGTCATCGGTCAGGTAAATAGAATAGAAATTATTGATTTTTATTTCAAAGGAGTAAAAAATGAACTTCCTTGAAAACTTGTTAATGTTGCAAAAGGTCGATAGATGTCGCTAATATTAATAAAAAAATAAAAACAACAATTTAACGGCCTCAACTCTGGTGCGTATGCCCTTTACGTATTTTTTACCAGCTTGGAATATCGTACGCCTAAATTCCAACTAGACGAAGTCTAGACTTTCACTAGTAAACTAGGGCTACAAAAAAAAATTCTTTCAACTTGGTAGGTCATACGTTTTCATAGTCTTTTAGAGAATTGTAAGACATTAAACCGTAGGGTTCCGTATGTAGTGCAGACATCACAGACCCTATTGTGTTTTACAACATGAAAAAAAAGATGTCAAAAATGTAAACTTGGAAATACGAAATAATAGATATAATACATAATATTTTGGATTTCAAAAATCAAAGAAAAAGCTTTTTTAGTATCGAATTCCGTACTAATATTATAGACGCTTAAACCGCTGCACCGATTTGGATGAAATTTGGTATGGAGATAGTTAGAGTCCCGGGGAAGGACATAGGCTACCTTTTATCCCGGAAAAATACCCTTATTCGTGATAAACAAATTTAAGGCGGACGAAGTCGCGGGCAGAAGCTAGTAATATATATAATACAAAATATTATTGGATTTCAAAAATCAAAGAAAAAGCTTTTTTTTATCCATACTTATATAAAACTGAAATGTCTGTACACTGAAGATATTTTCAAAACTATGATTGAAAAAAGAACTATTTGGAAGTCACTCAATCGATTTTTCTTTGTATATATATATTCCTCAGCGTAGTCGGATAAAAAGTGTACCCGTGTACAAGAAATTGTTGAAATCTGTTTAGCCGCTTTTGCATGATGAAGCCACAACGACACATACAAACATATAAAACATCCAAAAAAATATTTTTTGGTTTTGTTACCTCTAAATAGTCCGTAACAATCATTTTTTTGAAAATATCTTCAATGTACAGACATTTAATTTTTAAAACTTTATAATAGTATAGATATGTCATTGTGACTTCATCACGCCAATACGAATTTCAACTATTTTTGGGACATCGGATAGCTGGGCATCTACAGTTTGTTATAGGATACTTTTTACCCGACTACGCGGAAGAATAAAAAGGGTTATGATATTCCCCCCCCCCCCAGCTGACGAAGTTGCACCTTCTTTTGAATACATCTGCCCCATTGAAACAGCAGAACCCAGACAAATCTGCGACCTCACACTTGTATATTTTTTGCGCGTCTGTCGTGTGGTCAGCACAAGTAATCAGCGCAGACGCAGTACAATCACCAAATTACCCACCAGGGAGCTCCGTGGTTGTTCTCATTAGAACAACTGTTAAGCAACAGGTTTTGGAAACATATATACAGTGGCAGCATTATTGTTTATTATTGCTTAGCACGATAATACTGAACAAAAACTGATGAAATTCAAATTCAAATCATTTATTTCGGACTTTGAATCCATACTGTTAGAGGCACCAAACTTAGAGCTATCGTTAGTACTTTAAATTATGCTAACTTAAATTAAAGGCGCCTCGGCACCGGCATTACAGGCGCGTGCAGTTGTACATAGCGCTGCCGCAGCGGCGAGTCCCAGCGGTGGGCTAGCATGCTCAGGATGCTGTTCGAGCTGCCACGACTGCGATTGCGGAGAGACGCATACCTTTTCCTCATGATGGTAAAAAAGCAGTCCGTGTGCGCATTAAATCAAACACGACATTTACAAGGATTGACCCAAAATCTAAGGAAGAGACCATTTATTCATCAAATTCGAGAGAAATTTGGCGTCCCTCAGGGGAGTATTTTAGGACCTTTGTTATTTATAATACACTAGCTTTTGCCCGCGAGTTCTTCCGCGTATAGCTCGAATTTCAAAAAAATCCTTCTTAAGGGCGCCTCTACATACATCTCTAACGGAATATGTGTTTCAATTCTCGTATTCCAAACGTCGGCAGTTTAGGCTATGCATTGTCTGTCAATAGTTATAAGTCACGTTACTTTGTTATATATTTGTAATTTGAAAAAAAAACATGTAATTGGACAATTGAGATTGAACTATTGATAATATTGAACATTACGTAGATTGTGCAGTATTTTATTTATATACCACATTAACAGACCCGACCAAGCTGCGTGGGAAGCTTGCTGTCGAGCAAGCCACGTAAAACTGGCCGTGCGAGAAGCAGTCCCTCCTAAGATCTATTCCTGCCGTTTTCAGTGACTGACCATGAGACTTATTGAACTTCATCGCGAAACAGACCTTAAGGGGGAGCTGCAGCCTTTTTAAATTCGAAAGGGTATTCCGAGGGTATAATTGGTATCCGGGGCATGTACACAGATTCACCTTGAGCATGCAGATGGCTTCTATAACGTTTTTATGTAAGGCTTTCACACGCAGCCTGGTTCCATTGCACAACTTTGATTGAGATTTCGCAGCAACATTACTCGAGCACCTACTTTTAAGATAAGTATGTGAGAATGTAGGCCGAGTGGGTTAAGTGCGTTTAAAAACTCTACGCGATAGTTTATGACATCATCCGTGTTCACTACAGATCGAGTCTACAGACTTGTATTCGTATTATGGACCTTCGAACGACTTCAATAAAATGTTATTAATAACGGAAGCCTGGTCGTTCTTAGGTGTCAGAATCGCTCATCCACACAACCACTCTATGGACTTGCTGTGTAGATTTTGAACATCTGGGTAAATTTGAGAGATTAGATTGTCAACGGTCCGTCTTAACTTCATCAGCTCGAGTTCCCATCGTAAATACGGGCAGAGTCTCACGAAAGTCTCCAGCTAACATCATAGTGACTCCACCCATCATAACTTCGTTCCCTCTAATATCTTTCAAAGTTCTATTCAGCGCTTCACAACACCCTTAATGCGCCATTGTGCTTTCGTCCCAGACTGTTACTCCTTATTTCACCCTTTTCAGGGATGAATTTCCAAGAATGATGCAATTAGTTTTCTGAGTTTTAAATGAAGAGTCTTTACGTGAAATATTGTAACAGTTACTCAAATTATTACAAGTTTTTCATACGAACTTTCAACCCCAATTTAAGCCCGTTAAGGGATGAATTTCCAAAAATGCTGAAAATAGTTTTTTATAAAGAGTCTATACGCGAAATATTATATCAGTTACTCAAATAACTGCAGATTTTCCATACAAACTTGCACTCCAATTCAACAACGTTAAGGGACGAATTTCCGAACATGCTGAAATTAGTTTTCTTAGTTTAAAATGAAGAGTTTATACTCGAAATATAATAAAAGTTACTTAAATAATTACAGATTTTCAATACAAACTTTCAACCCCAATTTACCCCGTTAGGAGATAAATTTCCAAAAATCCGTTCTTATTTCTTGCCTACGTCATAAATTGTGTCTACTGTGAAAATGTCAAGTCTCTAAGTTCAGTAGTTTCGGCTCTGCGTTGATATGTCAGTCAGGACTTGTCCCTTTATATATCAATACCTTAGAGCACAATCGTACTGTTTGAGAAAAATGCTTGTAATTAGTACGTGAGTGCACAAATACATTAAGTTGAAATTCCATGGGCAAAAATATTGTAATTAGTTCGAGTGTGACCTAAGGTATCGATATATAGATAAAGAACGAAAAAGCTTTTACATTACAACTAAAGCCATCCAGTTACGCAAACAGGTAGAGTCGGACCATTTTATCTCTTCCAAGCAAATCAACTGTCAAATATATAAAAACTGACTATGGCAACGTCTTGTATCTGTCACAGACGTCAAGTTGTTTATGTGTCTTAAGAAACAATTTATCTTTAAGTGCGTTGGTTTTAAAAATAATAAAGGTTTAACTATGCGAAAACCATATAAAAGTGGTCAGCGGAAACTGCTTTTCCGCATGATCATTAACTTCGACGCTGTAAAGCAACAGCAAGAAGCGATTATCGCTGAAAAGCGGAAATGTTTACATTGCATTAAGTCTTTCGCTGGTAAGATTAACCAATCTTAGTACTTTTCAATAACGCCAATATGGTTTTTCTTAAAATAATGTTCAAGTGAAGCCATTTAGCTTTTAGCAGCCTCATAAGTGCACTGAGAATATATTATTATTATGTTTCCGTCGAATCCGATAGTGACGAAAGCACAGAACACAACGCCACATCACAAGCTGAGTATGAAGAGGTCAAATACTTAGATACATCATCGACAGAATATGAAGTAGAATATTTAGAAGTCGAATAATTTAGGTATATACCTACTGACTTCAGAGAATGATAAAATTAACTACAATAGGTAGATTGTGTATTCATGTAATGAAATCGTATGATTGATACACAAATCTCATGGTGAAAGTTTATGTTTTAGTTTTATAAAAGGCGATTTTTTTTATTAGGAAAATCAGACGTATGTCTTTTAAGCGCCCATGGCGCTCCTGGGCGATATGGAGCGACGAAAGGATGCCGGGACGGGTTAGAGAAGACAAACCCATGTCCAGCAGTGGATGAACATAGGCTGTTGATGATTTTAACTTTCGTATTTATGAATTTGTACCAGTCTCCCTGCTGTCTCCTTGCCAAATATAATACTGAAATGTTATTTGCACTTTGTTTAAAGATTGAGGATAATACATAAGTATCAAGACTATTTAGTGCCCTATATTCAGTGTTGCCTTATACCAATGCACAGATAAAACAATTAAAATTGGTGGGGTAAATATATTATTGCCAGACTCTACTAGCGTGTCATATTGGTTTCAAAGCAATTATTTCTTTATAATTTTTCGAAATAAAAATTTGAGATTTAAGAAAAAGATGATTTTCCATTTATTGTTAAAATGAACTCGTTTTATGTATTTATCTTATTTATAAACCATATTTTTGTAACAAAATGTTTATCTTTCAAAGATGATCGCAAGTCCAAAATGTACAATGGGCTATTATCCGGCTATATTAAGATATACTCTTATTTGTATGATATGTCATATACGGAAGGTGAGTTCTTTGCTTAATCGTGTAGGTAGTATTACAGTTGCTAGGTTACCAATTGTTTATTCATGATTTAGACTGAAATTGTCACAATGCAGGAATAAACGCTAAATGTAAAAATGAACGAAAGGTCATATTTTTCCATTTATTGTTAAATAAATACCCTTTTATGAATGAATACCCTCAAAAGATGTATGTAGCCTATGTCCTCTTCTGATATCTAAGGTATATTACTGCAGAATTTTACGCAAATCTGTTTTGTAGTTTTTGCATACCAGCGTAACGTACGATTTGTCCACCTTAAATTAATTTATCGTGGATAAGGGTATTTTTCCGGGATGAAAAGGAGCCTATGTCCTTATCCTGGATTCAAACTATCTCCATACTAATTTTCATTCCAATTGGTTCAGCGGTTTAAGCGTGAAGAGGTAACAGACAGACAGACAGACAGACACACTTTCGCATTTATAATATTAGTATGGAAGTATGGATATAAATGACCTACCGAAAATCAATAAACACCATATGGTTTGATTTGCCGATGACAGCACTATCATATTTACTGACACACAACCCGAAACACTTGAATCGGAAATAAACGGAACTCTCGAATCTAGTATAAATGGCTTGTAGACAATAACCTTAAAGTGAATCTAACCAAGACGCATGTAATGAATTTTAATCAGGGACGCAATAGTATACAAAACCCTAGTGTTACTTATAAAGACGTTAATATCTTAGAAGTAGACAGCACAAAATTCTTAGGCTTTTAGTATTGTATAAAAATCTGTCATGGAAAATTCAAATTGAAACTTTGTGGATAAAACTAAGTAGTTTTTCGTATGCCTTGTATATGCTACGGAAAATGGTTGGAGAATCAGCAGTGTTGACTGCATACCACGCATACGTTTCTTCAACACCAAGATATGGGGTCATATTCTGGGGTCATTAGTCTTTAGGGCGCAGAAAAATGCATAAGATCATTACGTGGCCTGCGGCCCATGGATTCATGCAAAACTCATTTCGTAGACCTAAACATTTTTACCTTCCCTAGTCAAATCAAATCAAATCAAAATATTCTTTATTCAAGTAGGCCTAATTACAAGCACTTTCGAAATGTCAGTTACGTTCATACAGTCTGTATATATTTGAAGATGCTTTATTTGTGAAATCGAATCCCAATGAGTTTCAGTGTTTTTCAAGTAGAAGATGACTAAACAAGTTGTGTGCAGCCCCATCTAAGACAAGACTTTTATATCATTGACTTCGGCTTCCCTTGTAATTTTCACATGCCTGTGATGAGTAGGTAATATAGTTTACTTATGAGCCAATCTAAGTTTACTGCGGAAAATATTATACTTGTCCTCTTTTTTAGAGTTCCGTACCTAAAGGCTAAAACGGCAGCCTATAACTAAGACTTCGATGTCCGTCTATCTGTCACCAGGCTGAACCTCATCAACCGTGATAGCTAGACAGTTGAAATTTTCACAGATGATGTTTCTGTTGCCCGTATAACAACAAATACTAAAAACAGTTTATTTTATGTCCCTCTGTCTATATCAATAACCAATATAAAAAATCGAGCACCGCGTACATAATTTCATCAATATACTTACATCAAGTAGTTTTTGTGTAAAATTCCTGTGACATGCGGACGGACATGAAAAAGGGTTCGCTTTTGGCATTTTGGCTACGGAACCTTAAAAAAGCTAAAGAGGTGCTAGCGCTCTTTTTGAAATAGACACCGTACAAAGGCCCACGTCTATCAAGGCCCAATAAACCTGATACGACGGGTGACTGGCTGCGAAAATGTAGGTACTCGATTTTAATCAAAACGAGCTATTCTCGAATCAATCGATACATGCATTATCATATTTTTTGTTACCTCACTCGCCAAAAGATCCATCCTGCGCATATTCTGGCCGAACACGATAGCTGCTGATAAGCAACGAGGATCTATGGAATCGATGCCACCAAATCCCGATCAAGCAAGAAATCACTCAATGAAAGTGGAAGCGGATAGGGCACATCCTCCGAAGACCAGATGACAACACCGTCAGGGTCGCGTTCACGTGGAGACCGCGCGGGAGTAGGCGATGGGGCCGGCTGGCTATATACCGGGATCCCGCATCTAATATGCGGGACTAATCATTTTCGTAAATTGAGCGGGATCCCGCGGGATTTGCGGGATTGAGGAGCAACGTAGTTCATGCGTGTTACTCGTTGCGCGGGCACGCGCCAACTAGCATAATTTCTTTACGTTGGCACAGGAGTAGTGCTGTGCGGTGCGAGGGAACGCGGTGAGGGCGCGGGAAAGAATTTCACCCGAATTTATGTATTTTTTTGCCCGTTTGAACCTGTAATTAATATGTTAAAAGTAAATATCTCCAGTTTGCCTATGACTCGTTAATGTCTATTGTTCCGACCAGCTTCGAAGCCGAAAAAGCTTTTCCTGCTGCTGGCTACCTAACCGTCAAGGTCAGAAGCCGATTGGCTGATGACACAATTACTTAATACTTTAACTTTTTTGCGCGTTTATTTCCAAAATAATGTCTGAATTGTCAGTCTGACTTATTCTATTATAATGTGTAACTTGTTTTAATGTTTGTTTGTTATAATGCCATTCATGTCTAATGTTGGTTCTTTAAGAAGTTTAATAAAGAATTTGATAACCTTTTTAATTTCTGTAAAAAACTTGATATTAATGATATATTCGTAAAATCTTACACTGTCTTGCGGGATCCCGCGAATACCGGGATCCCACGGGACTAAGAACTGTCAGTCCCGCCGAATACCGGGATTAAATTCCTCGTGCATTCCCTAGCCGGCGCACACGTGGCAGCGCACAGTCAACGCTGAGCTGCGGGCGGCCGGGCTGAGTTGGAGGGACGCGGAGCGGATGGCGACGTCTCACGAAGGCCCTGTGTACCACTGGGGTACCATAGAACAGCAACAACCTCACTCGCTCAGAAAGGTTCCATTATCAGCGCGTTTTATCTGCTAGTGTGGAAAAGACATTTGAAGTTCGAAGTTATATTTGTCGTCTGTTTATTTGTTTGTTTCGTTATGAACTCTGTTTCGTAGGTTCATTATCGATAGTTTAAAATGAAAAAATTGTGGGTCTGTTATAATTCCATAATTTTTCTTACATTTCACATTTTCCTCGCTGTAGTGAGGTGAAAACTTATGTATGGTGCACGACTGCAAAATTATTTGACTTCTCGTGCCTTGAAAGCCTCGTTACGCTCAGGAATCTATATAAATTTTAGATTATTTCGCTTATTCTGCTTTCAATTTAACCACTCACGCCAAATAACAACTTTGCAGCCTTGCATAATAAATAACCATTACACGCTTTGGCACAATGAACTTTCATTAGGTACATAGTTATAGTGGTTAATTTTTAAACAGACTCGATAACAACAAAGCCATAGGATAATAATAATAAGATAGTGGTAATTAGATTGTGTTCGAAAATTTCAAGCCATACGTAAAGTTCCGTTAGCTCCGTTGGACCGAGCACTTCTGCGTTGAGGAAGAGGTCGCATGTTCAAATTCTGCTAGCAATTTAGTATGTTGGATTGAGTTGAGTAGAGTAGTGAGTAACGTTGCCTGCAAAGCTGAAAGTCCTGGGTTCAAATCACGGTAAGGACAAATATTAGTGTGATGAGCATAAATATTTGTGCCTGGGTCTTGGATGTTTTCTATGTAACCATAACACAAGCCTTATTGAGCTTGCCGTGGTACTAGTTCGATTTGTGTAAAAAAAATCCTCTTTACAATCAAACTCTCTGTTATAATATGTATTTTAGTCATGTTATAAAAATCGTGTAAAGCCATATACGAAAAAGATTATGAGATAAATATGCCTATTACTCATTTATCAAAAAAATTATCAGGTGAACAATTCAATAACCATATATTTTGATCCATAAAACCCCATAAAAAGTAATGTCTCTCACTTAGCAAACCAATTAAAATATCGAGTAATATATATTTATCGCCACTCCCATAATAAACGCCGCCATTTCGAAAGCAAACCGGATAAGACAAAAAGCGTAGATGAAAAAAAAGCTTTAGATTCTAATGGAGACTAGTCGTGTAGGATTTGAATTCGAAACGAAAGTGGATCGTGGTAAATGTTAATTGATTAATCCAAACTATTATAAAGTTGTACAAATGAAATGTCTGTACATTGAATTTTTTTTCAAAAAAATCATTACAACGGACTATTTGGAGGTCACTAAAACGAAAAATATATGTATTTTTTTTCACTTTTTGTATGACCATCTGGCAGGAGATACCCAGGCTACCCGTGTACCAAAAATTGTTGAAATCCGTTTAGCCGATTTTGCGTTATGAAGCCACAACGACACATACAAACAAACATACAAAAATTCCAATATAAATATTTTTCCTTTCAGTAACCTCCAAATAGTCCGTTGCAATCGTTTTTATTTTTAATATCTTCAATGTAAAGACATTTAATTTTTACAACTATATAATAGTATAGATAACGACTGATCGAAATATTTATTGTACGTAGGTACAGATGACGACTTGCGGACATCACTTATTTTAGTTCAATAGACACTCGTATCTGCCTACCAGTGCCTACAGCGCCAAAATGGCGGTAATCAAATACGTACAAAAATAAGTTGACAGCAGCCGTGCTTTAGCAACTGACGATATTTTAAAAATGTTAGGTGCTGGTACTTTCAACCGTGAAAGCGAGATAAAGTGCTACCTAAATCCTAAGTCTAATCCAAAGTGCCCGTATAAAACCCATATAAAAAAACCGGCCAAGAGCATGTTTGACCATGCTCAGTGTAGGGTTCTGCAGCCGTTCATACAAAAGAGTGCACCACTGACGTAAAAAAACGATATGAAAAAGTGCACTGTAGCAAAAGAGAGTGTCTCCACGGCACTTACGTCCTTTTGCTGAGAAGCACAGTTTTTCGGTAATATTAATAACTCAAAAACGGTAGATTCGATAATGTTGAAAACAATTTTCGTTGAAAGTATTTATTAAGTTTTATCTTTTTTGGACGTCAGGTTTAGAAAATAGAGGGGGCGGGACACAATTAATGCTACTTTCGGAGCGATTATTTCCGAAAATATTCACTAAATCAAAAATGTTTCTTTACAACTTCAAAATGTTTTCAAAAGATCTGTCGAAATATGTGCCACATTTTGATATTTGCTGAAAAAAAAAATCCGTTTCGGTTACATGTATGGAGTGCCTCCCTTAAAAATATAATTTATTATTATTTAACTATGAAACTAAGTCGCGACGTATATAAGACACCTCCAAATTTCATCAATTTACATGCAGTAGTTTTTGAGTAAAATGCCTGTGACATACGGACGGACGGACGGACGGATATGACGAAACTATAAGGGTTTCGTTTTGGCTACGGAATCCTAAAAATGATTTCGGAAATAAAACATACAAAATTTCCAAAAACTATACATTTCGAAGGTCACTAACCTTCAAATAGTCCCTGCCGCTAATTTTTTTGAAAATATCTTCAATGTACAGACATTAGACAATTTTTACATCTTTATGATACGTAATGTTTGCATTTTTTCTCACCCGCGAATCAAGTTGCAGACACTTTTTAGTACCTAATATAGAATCGCAGTTACTACGTATAATTAAAAGATGTAATACAAAAAATTTGAAACTCGGTCACTTTAATGGCGGCAATATCTCATTAAGACATAATCTGATTAATCAAAGTAAGCTTTTACAAGCGTCCGCCCACATCACTTGAACATCGGTCGTAGAAATCATGTTTTAAAACTGACATGGCTAAGAAACTGAATCGATATAATTATCGATATTTTTTTTATTAATGTGGTATTTCCACATTAAATTGATTCAGTTTCTTCATTGAAGAACAGCGCCATCTCTCTTGCTGTCCTAATACTTGCTCGAGGAGCAATGGGACAGAGACGAAGCGTGATACGCATGTCTTGGAGTATGGCTAATGCACCTAACATTAAAAAAAATCGGCCAATTGCGAGTCCGACTCGCGCACCGAGGGTTCCGTACAAATTTTCACTTACCCTAACATTATTATATTACCCGGTTCCGGTTGAGTAAAGTTTGCACCTGATATCTATAGCATTGTATTCAAATGAGTTGCAAACTTAACGCAACCGGGCTGTCCAAATATGTCTTTTGAAAAAGACTATATTTTTTATGATTCAATTACAAATTTATCGTTTTCAGATTATTGTACGTATTTGTAGTATATGTCACGATATTACTTGCCAAATTTCATAGTTCTATGTCAACGGGAAGTACCCTATCATTTTGATTCCCGTGAGAGTGTCGAAATAAGGTACTTGCGCCCAAGATAGCCCGGTTCTTAAGATGGCCTACTTTCATCTTTTTAGTTCATCTTCTTTGGTTTCGATATAAAATTGCAGGTTTATCTCTGGTACCTTAGTAGGTATAAAACTGCAATTTTATTTACCGAACATGGGCGCGAAATTTAAACTCATTCGAACTTTAAAGACTACAAAATAATTGATAGTGGGTCATCTTAAGAACCATCTTAGGTGCAAGTACCTTATACGTTTTTTGCGGCTTAAATGGCCGTATCTTTTTTTTCACAGCTTCAAGGAACCGTAGAATTGAGTATGCAGTTAATTTCAACTCGATAACTCCACGCGTTCTTGTGATAAAGGGTCTTGACATACAGACAAACAGACTAACGGACAGACGGAATACAAAGTGATCCTATAAGGGTTCCGTTTTTTCCGATTGAGGTACGGAACTCTAAAAATAGGAAAGATACAGTGGGCGCTACTAGATTGTGTTCGAAAATTTCAAGCCACGTACGTAAAGTTGCGTTAGCTCAGTCGGTCAGAGAAGCTTTACTCTGCTCTGAATCTTCTGCTTTTAAGGTCATAGGTTCAAATCCTGCTTGCAATTGATCAATGAATCCAAATGTTTCCTTTACAATCGAACTCTATGTTATAATATTAGCATATATATAGTTTACAATCTAATCAAATTAATTTATCGCCAGCATTGCCAGATGGTTAAATTTGTTACATATTTCATAACTTTTGCGCTCTTGGGCCCAAAAGAAGGATAGAAATAGATATATACTTTTTTGTAAACGCAGCTAAAGTCGGTAAAACTAAATGTTTGTAAAAACGCATTTAACCGATAACGATGAAGTGCGTAAGGCGTTCTAAGACCTCATCACTCACATCCATTCATTTTCCATACAATATACTTAATTATAATGAAATCTCTACGGAAAGTGAAAATCAAAATTCAAAAACGAAAGTTAGAAAGGCCACTCGGCATATTTGGTCAACGGCCATGACAATTAAATATGAATTAACCATAAGTATGTAGTTTTAGAATAACTTTGTTAACAATGCAGTTCTAGGAAGAATAGTATGTGTGTATTTACGTTGCGATTATGCTTATATATGAATGAATGTAGAAGACACGTTCGGCTAAGTCAGTTGCAGACCAGCCTACTAAATCGGCGGTCTCGCTGCGCAAATCGTATCACGGAATTGAAAAGATTGATTCATATATTTCGCTCACTGAGATATTTATCACCCATGTAACTTATTTTGCTCAGTAGATCTGTAGACTAGTGCAGGGATAATAATAATAACCTTTTTACTAACACGCTTTTATTAGGTCGACCTGTATGAAACTAATTATGTAATGGAATCTAAGGTAACTAATTTAACCATCTTCCAAGTATTGTAGCGTCATGAAAATTGGCAGCTGTATGTAGTTCTAATGACAATACAATAATATGCCACTGTTGAACTGATCTGATGATGGAGCCGGAAGATATGAACTGGAACTTCTTGATGGAACATTGTATCATAGCTGTGTTTGGATTTGTTAGAGAAAGAAGAGTCAAAAATAACAATAAGGTACTTGAACTTGACTGACAGATCAAATCAGTTCCTTTTTATGAACAGGACCACGAAAAGTGGTCGTGTGCTGTCGTGCCTACCACGCCAAAGACCACTAAAGTGACAGATAAGGTTTAAATTCGTTTCTCATTAGTTGAGATGTTGGCGTGTATTCCACATTTTGATGCGAGAGAGACAGCGTTCATAAGGTTAATATCCGTGATGACGGGGTACGAAAATTAAAATTATATTTAATAAAATTATAATTATTGTGCGAGACAGCACCAACACACTGTTGAATACCATTATTGACTTGATGGTGATGAAGGCATGTCTTATAATGATTCGATGGAATGCCATACATATGAACCCCAGAAATGCCATCGTTGTACATACATACAATCACGCCTTTCTCCCATTACGGGGTAGACAGAGACTACCTCCTTCCACTTGCTACGGTCCTTGCATACAACTGCCGCTTCATCAACATTCATTTATCTCTTCATTTTGTGCTGTCACAACCCTTTCGTTTTCTTCATTCACACACAGAATATCAATATATCTCGCATCCATCATCTGACATACTTCGTCTATTTTATCATTCATTCCTCCCCTTACGTTTAACTTAGCCAAGCGGCTCTCCATAGCCCACTCTTCCGCTCTCGCTGGGACCGAGATGTGATGGGTTGCGAACCACATCGCCGATTTCATTTTTATTAAATTTAATTATTATTAACATTGTTACTAACACATTATGGGTTGAAACCTGAAATAATAAATAAATAAAAGCCTTTCCGGACTCGCTATCACGGTCACCCTACTTAGCTTGTAGTGACTTTGATTTAAGCTTACACGATTTTCACTCATTATCACAACACATAAAAACCGGCCAAGAGCATGTCGAACCATGCTCAGTGTAGGGTTCCGCAGCCGTTCATACAAAAAATGCACTACGGATGGAAATAATACGATATGAAAAAGTGCACTAGCAAAAGAGCGTATCTCCACGGTACTTACGTCCTTTTGTTGAGAAGCGCAGTGTTTAAGCACTCCACGACAGTATATTCGAGCATATTAATAGTAGATTGTTTGACAAGGGGCTAAAGTAAGCCATTATGAGACGAAGTGATTATTTGGACGAGCTCACGAAGTGAGCAAGGACAAATATATCTGAGTGTCATAATGGCTTTTAGCCACGTGTTACACACTCTGCTTTTCACTTCGACTGCGAGAAAATAAAAAGTTAAACTAAAAGTACAGTTTTAGCAATACTATCAGAAAGTTTGGCCAATCTGATCAGGTTGATTTGTTTGTTTTTAATTATTCGTAAGTAGTATGTAAGTTTTTTTTTTCAGTGTCATCGAAATTTGTATAGGATTATATGGCTTTGTTTTAAACCCTAGGGGCTAAATGTACTATTTAAGTCTCGCTTCACGAAGCTAATGTGACCTACTTTTTGAGCAGGAGAAGTGAAAAAATATTTTTTTGTTACAAGTATCTATTAAGCGTTACCTTTAAAAGAACTGTCGAAATATGTGCCATACATTGATGTTTACTAAAAAAACAGCTTATATTATATGTATGGAGTTTGGATATATACATATTTATGTTTGTTATTTAACTAATAAATTATAGCGTATAGAAAAATAATATTGTACGAAAATACTATATTTTCATTGCTAACTCCACTGTCGTTCCACACACACGCTCCACGGGGCGCGCGGTGGCCGTCACAGTCTCCTGAGGGTTGTAGCGGACAGATGGGACAGTGGCCTAAGCAGGCACTGATCCTCTCTTCATTTAAAGAAAGAAAGAAAAAAGAAAATAAATTTATTCGGTAGCGTAGCAAGTAAGAAAAAATAAATAAAAGTAAACAAATTACATACAAAAAAAAACTAAAACTGCCGACTCGGGAGCCAGCTGATCTTCCGATGAGACCATATGTGGCGCCCCGGAGAGCTGCATGCACGAACATTTACGAAAATTGTTTAGGTACATAGTTGTTGAAGTCTGTTGGAATACGAACAAAATATCGATTAATTTATCTGAAATAAATGAATTTTATTTTTTATTTTATTAAACATGGTGAATGAATGAACTTGTACGATTTTTTTCCTAAATTTCCCAAAAGTACTATATTTTGTCAATGTTTTGAGAAAAATACTATATTTCTTCAAAAAAGGTGGCAATCCTAGTACCACATAACCGCAATAGCTGCCCTACGCCGGGGGGTATAAGAGCTACCTTCATACCATATTTCAACTTTCTAGAACAACTGGAGTAGTACCCTATAGGCTCTCCATAGACGGCAATTTGCAAGGAAACACCTTCTTTGATGACCAGGCATCGGATAATCGGATAGATATTTACCTAAACTTTGGAGGCGGCGTCTATAGTGAACGGTATGGAGACGGTATCAATTTAATTACAAGCTTTTATTTCATTTGCTATCTATGTATGTATGTAATATGTTTGTTCGGGTGGAATCTTAAAGATAAAAGATAAAAAAGATAAAAAGATTCTTTATTGCACAAAAGAAACAACAAATCATTACAAGAAAAATTGTACGTAGAAGCGTGCACAACATGTTTAAATCCAGAGTTACCAGGGGACCCCGCACTAGGCTGAGCCTGTATCGCGGGAGCCAAGAATTCAGTTAAATGTCATGGCTTACTAGAACACAACATGTTAGCGAACATAATGTAAGTTACATAATCTCCTGCTTACCCATAGTGAAAACAAATAATATAGCAATACAATTTAAGAAGGATACAAACTAAAACAGGTTAAGGAAACTAAAAATAAGTCTAGGCTTTCTTTTCAAGGAGAGCCTCAGTTTCGTGGTAATTCAAGGAACTAAGCCATTCAAACAAAACTCTTTTGGCCTTTTGCGTTGAACATTGAGGAATAGTTTTGTTTTGTCTTACAGCACTGTTGTAAATAGTGGAACCAAGGAACTGACCAAAACGCCTACCAAAAGCAGAGTGAACTCTGGGGATAGGCAGTCTGAAGACGCGTTTGCTTACTAAGTTGGAGTATGAGTATGAGCTCATCCTCAAGGTAGCTTTATGAACAGATAAACATATCATATGCACAAAGAGTTGACGGACTGTAAGGACTCGAGCTTCCGCATACAGGCGGTGTGTTGGATATCTGTAGGGTTTTAAAAGCATCACTTTTAGGACTGACCGTTGGGCTCTTTCCACGGCCAACATCGTGGTCTTTGCAGCGCTGCCCCATACTGAGATGCCGTAGGTAATAATTGATTGGCATAGAGAAATATAGACCATTTTAAGAAGATTTTCCTCTGCTGAGTTCTTGCAAGTTAAATTTGACCTACTTCCCGGATTCTAATTGAGCTAAAATTTGGCATACTTATGTAAGTTTAGTGAAAATGCAATAATATGATTACATCGAGCTGATCTGATGATGCAGCTGGAAGGTGGCCATAGGGACTCTGTAATAAAATAACTCAATCCTACCGAATCTGGGTTCTTTAGAATCGTCTCGGTGACTAGTTGATGGATGTTTAAAGAAAAATATAGTCGGTAATAAACTTGTCACAAATGTTAAATTTTAGACAGAAATTTATTTTCTTAATAAACTTCTAAATGTTTTATGTAAAACATGTTTCTTTTATTATTCTCTTATGTTACATATACATTGAATATAAATCAATTCACACCGTGGTTACAACTAATAATTACATACATTATTACATTACCTTCATATGTATAACAACGTATGTGCTTACAATAAAAAAAGAACCGACTTCAAAATAAACTAAAAAGCCAAAAATAATCTTTTATGTACGGTACGGATCACATTTGAATCACCTTTTGAATTCGGTGCCAAACCATTCATTCAATGCTATTAACACAAATGACACGCAAGAACCGTGGCGGCGAGCCTTTAGTTATTGTTATTACCTAAATTTAGTTAGAGTATTTCGTATTTTTAATGGATAAAGGACTTTAATTCAGGTTTCGAACCGTCTTCAAAAGGTGATTCAAGTGTGATCCGTGCCGTATTTAAAAGATTATTTGTGGCTTTTTAGTTTATTTTGAAGTCGGTTCTTTTATATATATATTTTTTTATTTTTTCCTTTTTTGTGATGGATTTTAGTGATATAAAGTATTTTTAGAGCTTAAAATGGGAAGATTGAGGAGGCCCTATTGTAAATAATAGACCAATTGTAATAAGACTATTGTAAATAAAATCTAAATTATAAGAATTGGCTATGTCAAAATGGTTAAGTCCAGTAGCTTGCTGGTTAAAAAAGAATACGACTAACAGTCTCAACTGACCCATAATATTACAGAATTATCTCTCAACTCAAATTGGCGTAGAATCTTGAGTGATGTTGAGACGGAATATTTCCGTCTCTGAAGGACTAGTGAATGGAACTATGGGCATAATAAAAAAAATGGCCGGCCCTAAGACTAGATCAGCTGGAGGACAGGGAGCTCCCGGAAGCCGTGTACGTAAAATTTGACGATGAAACTATCTTTTAACCTAAGACCAACGTCTTAGGTTAAAAGATAGTGACGGTTGTATTCCCATACCTCCATCATGTACTACGTTTCAAGCGACAAGGGGATACGGTGATGTGGAGCGTCGAATCTTACCTTTAATATTAAGTTGGGCTGTTACTGTTCATAAGCTACAAGGTACCCTAGAGAAAGCTGTGATAGACCTTGATAAAAATAATTTCGCTAAAGGGCAAATATATGTTGCACTAAGCCGCGTCAAAACTTTGGAAGGCATAGCGTTGTTAGATTTGGACGCCAACAAATTATTAAATCGACCACATGATGAGGAATCGTTAACGGAAATAACAAGACTACGAAATCTGCCTTCTGAGGATCGAAGCCAAACATACACGATTTTTATGACTTCTACGACTTTTATACGGCACTAACAGCCATAATGCATTCTTATGTCAATTGCTCACGACCTTCAGCTGAACGTTTCTATTTTAGAATCAGGGCCGTTAACCGTTGAGCAGTTCTCTGGTTCTCCACTTTGCTATCCTGATCTTTACCAACTTCTGCCTCTAAGCAAAATATGATAAATAATTGTATTGCGATTAGTGAATTAAATAACATTGGTCGAGCCCTAATTAGTGACTGGTGGCTTGTGTCGTTATCATCAGTTTTTCTTCACTAAATGATGATTTTCGAGTGCAAATGCTTGTTCTACTTTAATAAACACCAAAATCGCCATAGATGTGCCTATAACATTTGAGGAATTCCTTCGATTCCTCGTCGATCTCATCATCAGATCTTCACCAAAATTTTATGGGATCAACTTGGAGATTCCTACTCTTAACCGAAAAAATAATTTTCTAAATCTACTTGCGATCCGCGAATTAAATAACACTGGTAGAGCCCTCAGTGGTAACTGATGGCTTGTGTCTTTATCATCATTTTCTCTTCACCAAATGGTGATTTTCAAATGTAACTGCTTAAACTACTGTAATAAATACCGAAATCGCCATAGATGCGCTCGTAATATTCGAGGAATTCCTTCGATTCCTCATGGATCCCGGCATCAGATCATCACGTGACCAACATCATGGGACCAACTTAGATATACCTACTTATGAACAAAAAATAATTTTCCAAATCGTCGTGTAAATGACGGAGTTCTGAGGTAACAAACATACCTCCTTTGAAGTCGGTTAAAAATAGTCATAAATGGCCATAAATTAAACATATGTGTGTAATTTTACCTCCTCGTTTTGTTTTATGCAGTCCCGAAATCCCGGAACTTATATTATATGCAAATATTTTATTTAAGAAGCTGACTCCATATTTGTCCAACTTTTGCCGGGTTTCTCGCAACTTTTGGTAAATATCTATCCGCTTATCCGATTCCTGTTAATAACTGTATCTTTGGTTTCCGTTTTAATTATTTTAGGATTTAATATGTATCATTATGCTCATTACCTACAGTAGTACCACAAATATAAGTTACAACGATGTACCTGAGCAGAAAGCATTTTTTGAAAACAGATTAACCAATTATAAGGCAGATATAAAATCTTCAACGCCCATTGGCCAAAATTTTGCGCGCGTCACCGGCGCCCGCCAGTTTGTCTGGTCGCCATGAGAGAGAGCACGAGTTCACCTGTCATTACATATGTACCGTACGTATAGTGCAACAAGATCTTTATTGAAATGTTCACACGTTCGGTTTCATTCGGTCCTTGTTAGCACTCGTCGGCGTGGCCGAAGATTGCCGATGTAACTTATATTCGTGGTACTACTGTACACCTTCTTTACACAAATATTTGCCTTTATCGGGATTTGAACCCAGGACCGTCAGCATCACAGGTAACTAAACCGCTCGTCAATTATTAGGCAATTCAAACATTTAGAAGAGACAGTTTAGAGAATATGAGCCTAATGTTACTTTAAAGTGTCAATTAAGAGTACCCGGTAAGCTCGGTCCTTCATACAAACATAGTTACGCTCTCATTTTAAAACGACTAGCTAGTTTGCTCTGAAACTTTGTACTTAGAATAAGTTAAGGTATACGCAGGCCTGTAATTAGTTTATGTAGCTTCAGAGACCAAAGGAAAAAAAATACAGCGAATTTAAGTTTTTCATATAAAACTTGTTTTTACTGTATTTCGTTTGTTTTATAAACTGGAGCCATACACACACATACACCTCTTGTCATTATATATGCGAAGTTTCGTTACAATCAACACGTAGTTTTAGAATGAAAACGAAACTCCGTTTGTATGGGAAGGTCAAATTCGGCCGAGCTTGCCGGGACTCTTAAGCTGTCCAAACTACTTTCTTTGTATCTACTTCCGTTCGCAGGTAAAGACCTAAAGCATTCGCGTTTTGAGTTATTTATTTATAAATATATTTACAGAAATTAGGGTACATTAAGGAAATAAAATGCTGGATATCCTGTCATTCATCTTCTCACAGAATCTCTGACATTCCTTACAAAAAGCCGTCCATCGATATGCAAGAAGGTCACACTGTGGCACTTAGTTTGTTGATAGTAAATGTAATATCGTTTTCAAAATTGTGGATCATGCGCTTGATTTCTTGAGTTTGATTATTAACTGACTTTTTAACCGACTTCCAAAAAAAGGAGGAGGTTCTCAATTCGACGAAATGTTTTTTTTTTATAATCATACTAGATAACGCCCGCAACTTCATCTGCGGAGTAGAAAAAGTCATAAACTCTCTTTTTTCGAAAGCGTAGTCGGGTAAAAAGTATCCTATAACCACCTGGCGATACCCAGCTACCCGTCTAACAAAAATGGTTGAAATCCGTTCAGCCGATTTTGCGTGATGAAGCCACAACAACACATACAAACATACAAAAAATCCAAAAAAAATATTATTCGATTCAGTGACCGACAAATAGTCCGATCACATTTTTTTAAATATCTTCAATGTACAGACATTTCATTTTTACAACTTTATAATAGTACCTATAGATGTTGTAAGCTAATGAGCAGGCCACGAGATAGTATGTAGTAGGGTACAAAATCCGGCCAAGAGCATGTCGGAGCATGCTCAGTGTAGGGTCCCGTAGCCGTTACTACAAGGAAATGCACTTCATCTGAAAAAAATACGATATGAAAAGTTACGTCAAGCAGTTACGTCCTTTTGCTGAGAAGCGCAGTTTTTCGGCAATAACTCAACAACGGTATATTCGATAATTTTGGATATAATTTTCGTTAAAAGTATTTATAAACCTTTGCAAACATACGATTTAGAAGGTAGGGGGGGGGGGGGGGGGTTACGTACGATTTAAGTTATTCAACACTCGTCGTGACATTTATACAGTTCCCTTGTATGAATATATTTTTACCCCAGAAGGCGCCCGCAGCTTTGTTCGCAGAGTCATAACCCCTGTTTTTTCTTCAGCGTTCATAAAATACGCGTAGAGAGACATAAAATTTTAATTTAAAATACGGCTCCAAAGTTTCTATGGGGAAACTTGCAATTAAGACATTACGCTTAGTACGTGGACGCTTAGGCGCAGGCAAAAGCTAGTAATTAATAAATTAATAAAGCGTAGAACACAATTTTAAAGTTCAATGAACTTGATGTAACTCCTAATGCGTAAATGCCTTTATAATTGCCAATTATAGCACCTTAATAGTTACTTATAAATATGTTAAGTTGAATTAATTTCCCATCGTAATATAACCCTTAAACCATGGTCTTATGGCTTATTAACCAAAAGATTTCTAAATGTGAAGAGATCGCGCATTTTTTGTCAAATAGTGAAACAGGCCGGTTATAAAGATTTCGAGAACACAGATGGCAACCAGTTGGAAAGGTAGACATACTTCAGTGTATGGAGTACTGTAGGACATAAAACAAGTACAATACAAATAGTCATGATTACAGGGCATAGAAACCAAAAATACTAATTAATCCGTCAGTTAGAAAACGAAAAAATATTGGACACCTATTTTCTTATTTTTCAAAATAATAAAAAAATACTCAGATAAATCGCATTAAAGTTCAGGAGTGGAGCCTCGTGATGTCACTCCTAGGTAAAATTTGTACGTAGGAGTGACGTCACGCGACATTTTGACTCAATGTATAGCCTTTCTTGTATGATTATCTTAAAAAATATATGCGTCTCCAATATTTTTTATTAATCTACAGAACGGACTATTTATTAAAATATAGTTATCATCCCTATTATAAACACGTAGGCTACCAGAAAACTGAGAGCCTAACCACATAAACAAAACCATGTATATATACAGGGTTAGCAATGGGAAAGTACTTACGAAACCAAAAGAAATATAAAAAATTCGCCTAAAGGACCATGGCTCCAATTTTAGATTTAGGAAAAACTGCATTTACAGATTTGAATACCTAACAAAATTATTTTTTCATACAGTTCCTTAAATTTGATGGGTTAGTGGAATATTAGACCAATTACAAGGAATCAGTTTCAAAACTGTGTGTAAATAAGAAACATTTTCGTGCATATTTGTTCCTGTCAAAACCCTGAGTTGTAAAATTTGTAAATGATTGTATTTATATAAATTCGGATCAACTAATAGAAAATAAAAAACAAACGATCGTATGCACATCTAACGCCTGACTGAAAATCACGCAATAATTTATAGGGTTACGTACATCAAAAGGAAAAAACACGGGAGCCTTATAGGATCACTTTGTTGTCCGTCTGTCCATGTCTCAAGACCCTTTTTCTCAGAAACGCGTGGAGGTATCAAGTTGAAATTAATATCAAGTACTCGAGTCTGCAATCCCTTGAACTTGAAGCTATGAAGAAATCAAAATTTTAAGTTATCGCAATTATTAAAAGATACAGCCATTAAAAAAATGCCGACAAGTAAAAACTGACTACCAGTTGTCCTAGAAACTTGATATTTCGTATGAAAGTAGCTCCTATAGCACAACCAACATAAAAAGTTCATGCCGAAAAACAATTATAAAATGATGGCATACAACGTAGATTTTGCTTAGGAGCGTAGCTCTGCTTACATTGGATATTCATAGACACGGCCGTTTAAGCGTATATTTTGTACGGAACCCTCGGTGCGCGAGTCCGACTACGCTGAAGAAAAAACGAGGGGTTATGGCCTTTTCTTCTCCACGAACGAAGTTGCGGGCATTTTCTAGTTCACTTAATTTCACCTGGAAAATGATCTCGTGAAGTAATAAACAAAAATACTACAATATTTGTATAGAAAAATAAAAAAATTGACCAACTGAAAATATTTCTTATAATCTGTTAACACATATTATCAATTTCATTTCTATAATTGTTGTGACAATCTTATACTAATTGACCTAATTAAACAAAGCTTTGTTGGATGAGTACTAGACTACATTATATAAACTTATAATACTTAAACATTTAGATCAAATATATGGATACTCAAATTTATATGGAAAACATCTATGATCTAGGAAACAAATATTTTCAAGGTCAAGGAGAACTTTCCAAGTAAACTTCAAACCAAACGTCAGAAAATATAGGTAAACGATCATGTAAATCCACCCAAAAGCGAAATTCAAATTCGGAAACGCACAATGCGTGAAACTAGTACCCCCCTCTCATAGAAAAACACTCAAAAACGCCTCACTACGACAATAAAGTATACAAACTCCGCAGCAGCCGGCAGTCACAAGTTCAACCGCGGCGAACGCGCTTTCAAATAAAAATAAAAAAAAACAAATTTGAAAACAGAACATTACATTTTTAAAATGCGTTCTTTCGCGGTATTCGTTTTTGTTCTCGTTTCGTGTGCTTATGCTAAGGACAACAGGTTTCTGCCAGCGTTGGAACAAAAGTTAGAAAATAAATTCGCTGAATACGCTGGCCATGTTTCGAATTGGTTGGAGAGTTTCAATGATCAGCATTTGGGGAAGACGGAGTTCGGAAGATTTCTGCATTACGACGAAATGAAGACTAAATTGGTGGAGACTGAAAACCGTGAGTTTCTTTCTGTTCGTGATTTATTTACAGCCAGTCGTCAGCCAGTTGTTAGTGCGTGCGTTTTTTCAAGTTATCTATCTATACTATTATAATATAAATCATAACTCTCTTTTTTCTTCAGCGTAGTCGGATAAAAAGTATTGTATAATCATCTGGAGATACCTGGCTACCCGTGTACCAAAAATAGTTTAAATCTGTTAAGCCGATTTAGCGCGATGAAGGCTCAACGACGCATACAAACATACACAAAATAAAAAAAATTAATATTTTTAATTTCCGTGACCTCCAAATAGTCCGTTATAATATTATTTTTAAATCTTCAGTTTACAGACTTTTCATTTTTAAAACTTTATAATAGTATAGATAATTGATTTATTTAAAGACAACATAGTGGTCCAAACAATTGTAGTATTTACTTAGTCTAATGTTAGGTAGTTCCTTAATAATTAATACACAAGGGTGATTTAGTCCTTGACCTATTATCCACAACAGAGGATAGTGTAGCTTGTTAGCTATCATGCCTAGGACTATTATAAAGTTGCAAAAATGATATGTCCGTATATTGAAGATATTTTTGGAGGTCACAGAAACTGAAAATATTTTACTTTTTTATTTTTTGTATGTTTGTATGCATCGTTGAGGCTTCATCACGCGATATCGGCTAAACAGATTTATACTATTTTTGGTAGGCACGGGTAGCCAAAAATGCAACTATTTGTAGGTCACTAAATCCTTTTTTATTTGTATGTTTTAATGTGTCGTAGTGACCCTATCACGCCAAATTGGCTGAACAGATTTCAACTATTTTTGGTACACGGGTAGCTGGGTATCGAAAGGTGGTTATAGGATTTTTTTACCCGAATACGCTGAAAAAAAAAGGGGTAGCCTTCTAATATTTTCTTCTGTTTATCAATAAACTAGAAGGCTAACCCTCTTTTTTTCTTTAGCGTAGTTGGATAAAAAGTATCCTATAACCATGTGGAGATATCCAGCTACCCGTGTACCAAAAATAGTTGAAATCCGTTTAGCCGATTTGGCGTATTACATTTTTTTAAATATCTCCAATGTAAAAACATTTCATTTTTACAACTCGAGTTGAACCGGTTCAACCCACTCCACAGTTCCTGTGCCTTGCGCACCACGTCCCCACCCTACTTCAAATGACCGCGCGTGGTGTTCTCGTTTGTGGGTTTGCCCGCTAAATGTGATAAGTGTGATACGCGACTCTTTGTTGCGCGATAAAGATTGTCTGTCTCTTTTTTTTTCAAGACAATGCGAGAAGGACGGGACTATGTCACGCGACAAGCGTAGTGGCGGAGATTTGTCCTGGACCGGCTGGTAAGAAAGCCAAGCCAGACCAATCCAGTTCAACGTCGGAATCTAAAAAACCGGCCAAAAGCATGTCGGACCATGCTCAGTGTAGGGTTCCCCAGCTGTTCATACAAAAAATGCGAAACAGCTGAAAAAAACGATATGAAAAAGTGCACTAGCAAAAGAGCGTATTTCCACGGCACTTACTTCCTTTTGCAGATAAGCTTTTTGGCAATAACTCAAGAACGGTATATTTAACCATGTTCAAAACAATTTTCGTTGAAAGTATTCATTAAGCTTTATCTTTGTAATTTTTTTCATATTTTTTGGACATACGGTTTAGAAAACAGAGGGGGGGGGGGGGATACAATTTATGGCTAGTTTCGGAGCTGGAACTGTCGAAACATGTCCCACATTGATATTTGCTGAAAAAATATATTTTTTCCCAGTTTCGGTTCCATGTAGTCATGGGTGAACCCCCCAGAAATATATTTTATTACTAGAAGGTGCCCGCAACTTCGTTCGCGAGGAGAAAAAGTAATAACCCTTTACCCGTGTACCAAAAATAGTTGAAATGCGTTTAGCCGATTTTGCGTGATGAAGCCACAACGACACATACAAACGTACATAAATTTAAAAAAAAAATCGTTTTACTGACCTCCAAAAGTCCATAACAATCATTTTTTGAAAATATCTTCAATGTACAGACATTTCATTTTTACAACTTTATAATAGTATACATTATTTAACTATCAAACTAAATAGCGGCTTATATATACAAGACACCTATAATCCAAATTTCATTAATATACATCGTGTAGTTTTGAGTAAAATGCCTGTTACATACGTATGGAAAGACGAACAGACATAACGAAACTATAAGGGTTCCGTTTTTGCCATTTTGGCTACGGAAACCTAAAAAACGTGGCAATCGACGTGAGTGCACTTAAAAATCTTAGCATGCCTAATGTGTTGGCAACATTGTGTCTTAACAATGACCGTAGTCTGAGGTTGCACTGGACCCATTTGCGGTGGCCATTACTGTTAAAATTTAGGCTATCATTAAAACCAGACATACCGTCATGTACGTAATAGATTATGTAAAAAATCCGGCCAAGAGCATGTCAGACCATGGTCAGTTTAGGGTTCCGTAGCCACAAGAAATGCACTGCAGTTGAAAAAATACGATCAGAAAAAGTGCACCAGCAAAAGGGCGTATCTACATGGCACTTACGTTATTTTGTTGAGAAGTGCAGGTTTTCAGCAAGTTCTCAAAAATAGTATCCAATAATATAAAAAAATATATATTTCATATAGAAGCAGTCAGCAACATCCACCATACATGGTAGCTTAGTATGGAACTTAACACATTGACGACCGCGAGCCCTCTAGGGCGCTCTACTTAAAGCAAGTTTTAGCTACATACGATTTTTCCCATGCTATATGCATATATTGCATGCTATATGCTACGAGCGTAAAGCCACGAAAATGACGGTTGCGAAACTGTTAATTTAATGTGGAACACTGCTCTTAATTTATTTATTTTTACTGTGGACGTTACTAACTTTGCTTTTATATATGACTCATTTAGCTAAAGGTACTATTATAAAGTTTTAAAAATGAAATGTCTGTACTTAGATTAAAGATATTTTCAAGAAAAATGATTGAAACGGTCTATTTGGAGGTCACTAAATTAAACAATATATTTTTTAGATTTTTTGTATGTTTGTATGTGTCGTTGTGGATTCATCACGCCAAAGCGGCGAAACGGATTTCAACTAGTTTTGGTACACGCGGAGCTGGTTATCCAGAAATGGTTATAGGATACTTTCCGACTACGCTGAAGAAATAAAGAGGGGTTATGACTTTTACTCGTTCGCGAACGAATCGGGTACCTTCTAGTAAAATAAAAAACTCGCGCACCGAGGGTTCCGTAGAAACTTTCACTTATTCCGACTCAACTTGCCGCTCGAATTAAGTTTGCCTCTGGTATCTATGGCGTCATATACAAATGAGGGGCAAACTTAACCAAACCGGGTTATTCAAAATTGATTTTTGGAGATTAAAAAAAAAGTAAAACAGATAGATATGTATGGTTATATTTTTTGTCTAATATTCATATTAAATTACATAATTCCAGAATTTTCCTTGGTTAAACTTCGGAAATAAAGGGGGGAATGGTATTTTTTCCACATTTTCCTGAATAAAACAGAATTTAAGCACAATAAAAAAATTCTAAAAAAGTGTTCGAAAATATACAAATCAAAGCCTTTTCGTATGATACCCTACTTGACCTAGTGACTAGACTTTTCATTTATGCCCCACTCATATTGCTCGTTTTTTTAGAAAGTAAAAATATATTTTATAATGTTTCCTTTGAAATACATGTGGGCTGACCATGTTTATAAATATTTCAAATTTCAAATAGATAGCAAAAGTAGTTTTTGAGATATGGCGCTCTAATCGTCGGACAGACAGACAGAGTCGCACCATAAGGATTCCTTTTTTATCTTTTTTGGTACGGAACCCTAAAAATAAAGAGGGAGGACACAATTTATGCTACAAATACTCTTTATTGCACACCGCAAATACACAGAAATATGAGATAATATGTCCACCCGTGACCATGGAAAGCTGAAAAGCTTCCGAAACGTTGGAAACTAAAATGAGATAATATACGCGATATAATCCGTTAAATTGTTTTATTTCAATGAGTAATAATCGCGAAAACAGAAGAAAATATTAGAAATATGAGAGTTAAACAAAGTGAAGGTAAACAATAGGCGTTCTAATCGCTAAATAGCGATCTCTTCCAGACACCCTTTGGACAGCGAAGTGTTAAAAAGACGCTAATTTTAATTGAGTAGGTCGCGAAAAACAGTTATTTTCATAACTTATGAAGCAAAAGAACACATGCAAACATGTGAGCGAAATATAAACATACATACATAAGAATGCGCAGATAAACATACATAATTATTAATTCGTAATAAACATACTGTATGCAGAATAACAAAATAAATAACTATAATGATGTCAGTCGTAAAGTTGAGAGAGTGATTTAAGTAAACATGAGTTAAGGGAGAGAGATCTCAATAGACAGGTAATATTTTTTAAGGTGCGTCTTAAATGTTCCTTTGGGATTATTTCCAGGTGAGATTGTGGTCAAATGCCCGTCTATCATCAATAAAAAAAAACCGAAAATATTCACTTAATCAAAAAAATTACTTAAAAAACTTAAATTGTTCCAAAAGAACTCTTGAAATATGTGACACGCATGTGTTTTCTGAAATCCTTAATTTGCTGCTTCTGTTACATCTATGGAATGCCCCCTTAGAAATATTTATATTTGTTATTTAACTACCAAACTAAATAGCGACTTATACAAGACACCTATACTCCAAATATCATCAATATACATCTAGTAGTTTTTGAGTAAAATGCCTGTGACATACGCATGGAAATACGGACAGACATAACGAAACTATAAGTGTTCCGTTTTAGCCGTTTTGGCTACGGAACTCTAAAAATGGTCGAGTTCCGTCTATTCCTTTTGACTGAGATTTCCCGACTGATAGGGACTCTTTAAGTCAATCGTAGATCGCGCTGTATAAATAAATATTATTATTCAAGCAACAACAAGATTTTTGAAACCCTGACAATTGCTGTATGAGAAAATTTCTACATTACACAAACGTGTATTGTAATAGCTGAGACAACGGTTGAAGTTAGAATTCGATGCGTATTTTGTACGAGAGTAGGGAATCGCAAACAATTTCCTATGGCATTTTAAATAATAGTCTACCAAGAAGTGAGGGGGAATCAATTTAACTATTAATTATTTTGTAAATAATTATATTAATTAAATATTACAGGACAATTTTACACAAATCGAACTAGTCTCATGGTAAGCTCAATAAAGCTTGTATTATGGGTAGTAGACGACGATATATTTAATAGATATATTACTTATATACAGAGAAAACATCCAAGACTCAGGAACAAATATTTATGCTCATCACACAAATACTTATATTTGCCTTTACCGGGATTTAAACCCAAGACCTTCAGCTTCGCAGGCAACGTTACTCCCACTGAGCCAAACCGGTCGTCGTGTATACTGATTGATAATACTTACTTTAAATATTTTACAAATACTTTGTGAAATAATCAATTGTATACCTATTATTAGTATTTAATTATTAAACCATTAGGTATATTTTTTATATATTACATTTAAACTAAAAAAAGTTTTCGTCAAAAAAAATATTTTTGAATAAAGCTTTATTTCCCGACTGTACTTTTCACACTTGAACACGGAAAAGATTCTAAAGAGCCCAAACTCGGTAGGATTACGTTATTTAATTACAGTGATTGAACTGTGAACTTAAAACTCTATGATCTCGAAATTAAAGTCGGTTTAAACTTAAAAGCCCCTTTAATGACCTCTTCAACACACTAAACTCAAACATTGATCAACGGTCGTGATTCAACAAGGAAAAATCTTAACACCGCGATTCAGAAATTAACCCGGACCTAACAAGGACATCTACCGGAAAATGTTATTACTAATCAAACTACTAATTACATGAAATACTAATTAGACATAGAGAGTTCTTATGACCACCTTCAAGTTCCATCATCATATCAGCTCGATGCTATCATAATATTGTATTATCACCTAATTTACATAAGTATGCCAAATTTTAGCTCACTCGACAACCTGGTAATGGGTCAAATTTAACTTACAAGATTTGGCTACATGAAGGTAAACTTAGAATATAAACCTTGTAAAAATGATTACCATTCAAAAATCAAATGACCCTCAACACCAAGGACCTTTAAAATAAGAGGACTGCCAATCGCCAAACTTTGGATCGTGCCCAGATCGCTAGAAGATATTTAGGCAAAAGCTAGATTGCACTTGAGAATTAAACTATTAAAATGATTGTTTTAAACACTCCGCTACCTAAAGTTTGTCTGGAAAAGATCGCTATTTAGCGATAAGACTGCCTGTTGTTACCTCTATTTAATTGTAACTCTCATGTTTCTGTATCAATGTGTAATTTAGGTCTGCATTTAAGAGTAGTAAGAATGAAATGTATATTGAAAATATTCTCAAAATAAATTAATAATTTAAAAAACACTAGAAACACACGCTTTACAAGACTTTTCTAACAAATCCAAACACAGCTATGATACGATGTTCCATCATGAAGTTCCAGTTCATATGTTCCGGCTCCATCATCAGATCAGTTCAACAGTACCATATTAGTGTATTGTCATCAGAACTACATACAGCTGCCAATTTTCATGACGCTACGATCCTTGGAAGATGGTTAAATTAGTTACTTTAGATTCCATTACATAGTTAGTTACATACATAGTTAATTACATACAGGTCGACCTATTAAAAGCGTGTTAAAAAATATAATGATGAGGCGAACTACTGGGAGGTCACTGAATGAAACATTTTTTTTTTCTCTGTCTGTATGTGTCGCTGTGGCTTCATCACGTCAAAAACGGCTAAACGGATTTCAACTATTTTTTGTACACGGGTAGCTGGCTATTCATAGGTGGCTATAGGATACTTTTTACGCGACTACGCTGAAGAAAAAGAGAGTTATGATTTTCTTCTCCTCCGCTGACGAAGTTGCCTTTCTAGAAGTACTATCCATACTTATTATTATATATGCGAAAGTGTCCCTGTCTGTCTGTCTGTCTGTTACCTCTTTACGCTTAAACCGCTGAACCGATTTGGATGAAATTTGGTATGGAGATAATTTGAGTCCCGGGGAAGGACATAGGATACTTTTTATTCCGAAAAAATACCCTTATCCGCGATAAACGAATTTAAGGCAGACGAAGTCGCGGGCAGAAGCTAGTTTATTATAAAGTTGTAAAAAATAAATGTCTATACATTGATATTTTTTTAATGATGGTTTTTTAAACACTCAACACTTTACAGGTTATCCTTATACGACTGTGTGGTATCTCCTATAGCTAGACTAATACTAAGTACGGTCAGGGAATTTAATTTGTGTACCCTTTTGTACCTTGTCATAGTGACATTAATATGGAATTTCTATCGGCTTTCATATTGATTTTGACTATGACAAGGTACGAAATGGTATATAAATTAAATTCCTTCACTGTACCTAAGTAAATTACACGTACACATTACACTTACAGACATTTCGTACAACATTAAATAAAATGGATATAACACAACATGTACAATGATGCCTTTGAAGAGAAGTGCTACTATCTTGTCAATATAAATCCTACACGACCCAGCATGACCTTGACGTGCGCCGGCGCACATTTTTATGACGGCGCTCCTGTACACCACGTACACTTGCTGGCATCTGCTTGAGCTGAAATTTGCCGTACCTGTCTATGTAACTTCGGTGGCAATGCAATATGATGGTCAGGGTTCAGATATTCGGAGAGATATTTACGTAAAGTTGCCAAGAACCCGGCAAAAGTTGGGCAAATATGGAGTCGGCTTCTTCATTAAATTATTTTAATAATATAAGTTGTGGGCTTCCAGGATTGCATAAAACGACACGAGGAGGTAATAATACAGAAACATGTTTAGTAAATGGCTATTTATGACTGTTTTGGTAAGCACATACGTTGGTAAATGTTCGTAATCTAATAATGTATGTAAGTAGTTATCGTAACCACTGTGTGAATTGATTTAATTTCAAGGTATATGTAACTTAAAAAGTGTTATGTACACCGTTATTGTTGTGTATATCAGATGTAGATACCTATAATAATATAATTAATCACAACCAATATGAATGTTATAATATATACAATGTGGCTATACTTTAATAATAAATAAATAAACTTAAGAGAATAATAAAACATTCGCTTGGAGGCCTTGATACTAAATTTAGTAATACCGGAAAATGTATTAGTAAAATTAAATTGGGTCCGTCGCTATACCGTGCAACATAGACGCCGCTTCCAAACTTTAGGTAAATATCTCACCGAATATCCGAATCCTGGTTATGGTGCCATCGGGCAGGTCTGATGATGAAAACGAAAGGTTAGAGAAATATCTAAACTCCTCATTAACCTCGTGTTAAGCGAGAACCATTAAAACAAGAGAACTGACAATCACCATGCAAAAAGCCGTTCCCCGATATTTACAACGCCATCTACGTTTACGAATTATTATTTACAATGATTCGACTTTGCAAGCGTGACATAATATTTAAATGTTACGATTTATTATTAGCTGTTTAAGAACTAATTGTAACTGCACTATGTTTCTTTGTTCTATTTTATAACATCGTTAAATATTGACAATACAATTTTACGTAATGATCATATCCAATTGAGAAAAGAGTTTCAAAAATATGATTCATTAAAAATATTTTTTTTTATATCCTAAAATATTGATGCCAAAAAAGGTGTTTTACGAAGCCTAAGCGTGTGTGTCTGTGGCGTTGAAGCTCTTAAAAAAGTACCTCAAATAATTTTTTGTTTTTGTTTTTCATGCATTGTTTTTGGTTTTCGTGTCTGGTTTTAGGTCTAATACCTAAAACCAGATGAAAATAGACCAACGAATGATAACATAATTTGCTTAATTTGTAATATTTTTTTCAAACAAAAGACATCAACGAGTTAGTATTTATTTTTACTAGTTATTAAAATAAATATAAAATAAAACAACTAAATGTGTATTGATGTATAGGTGTCTTGTATAAGCTGCTACTTGGTTTCATAGTAAGATAATCAAAAAATATATTTCTTGGAGGCACATTAGCACATCAAGTTAAATAGAGAGTTACAAAAATATGATATATTAAGATATTTTTTTTATAATGATGCTTAAAAAAAGGTGTTACGAAGCCTAAGCATGCGTGTCTGTGACGTTGTAGCTCTTAAACACGTACAATATAAAAAACTTTTTGTTTTATACGCTTTGTTTTTGTATGTGGTTTTAGGCGTTTGATGAAAATATACCAACAAATTATAATATCATTTGCATAATATTTTTTCAAACAAAAGATCAACGAGCTAGTATTTATTTTTAATAGCCAATAAAATAAATTATAAACTACTAGAAACTGCCCGCAACTCCGTTTGCGTAACGCAAAAGTCACACATAATCCTTTTTAGGTCTCCGTAGCCAAAATGGAAAATACGGTACCCTTATAGTTTCGCCATGTCCGTCGGTTTGTCTGTCACAGGCATTTTATTAAAAAACTACTAGATTGTGTATTGGTGTAATTTAAATTTAAAAAACGGAAAAATATATTTCTAGGGGGGCACTCCATACATATAACCGAAACTAAAAATTGAGCATGGTCCGACATGCTCTTGGTCAGTTTTTACATAATTAACACATCAAGTTAAATAGAGAGTTGCAAAAATAGAATTCTAAAAAGATATTTTTTTATATTGATGCTACAAAAGGTATGTTACGAAGCCTAAGCATGTTTGTCTGTGGCGATGTAGCTCTTAAACACATACTTCAATAAAAGAAATGTTTTTGCTTTCTATGCATGAGTTTTTGTTTCTTTGTTGGTTTAAGCTATTTGATAAAAATAGATAAACGAACGATTACATAATTTGCTTAATTTTTTATATTTTTTTCGAACAAAAGACATCAACGAGCTAGTTTTTATTCTTACTAGTGCCTAAAATAAAAAATAAACTAAAACTACTAGATGTGTATTAATGTAATTTGGAGTATAGGTGTCTTGTATAAGCCGCTACTTGGTTTTATAGTTAAATAACCAAACAATATATTTCTTGGAGGTACATGAGCACATCGAGTTAAATAGAGTTGCAAAAATATAATTCTATAAAGATATTTTTTTATAATGATGCTAAAAAAAGGTCTTACGAAGCCGAAGTATGCGTGTCTGTGACGTTGTAGCTTTTAAACACGTACTTCAAGTTTTTTTTTGTGGTTTGATGAAAATAGGAATGATAATATCATTTGCTTCATTTATAATAAATGTTTCAAGCAAAAGACATCAACGAGTTAGTATTTATTCTTACTAGCCAATAAAATAAATTATCAACTGCTAGAAAATACCGATAAAAGTTATACTCCTTTTTAGGGTTCCGTACCCAAAGGCTAAAACGGGACCCTATTACTAAGACTCCGCTGTCCGTCTGTCTATCCGTCGGTCACCAGGCTGTATCTCATGAACCGTGATAGTTAGATAGTTGAAATTTTCACAGCTGATGTATTTCTGTAGCCGCTATAAGAACACATACTAAAAACAGAATAATTTATGTCTGTCTGTCTATGTCAGTAACCAATATAAAATGATCAAACACCACGTACATTTTGCTTAGGAGTAGGGCTCTGCTAACACCGGATTTTATAGATACGGCCTTTTGTAGCGAATATTTTGTACGGAACCCTCGGTGCGCGAGTCCGACTTGCACTTGGCTGGTTTTTTTATTAAGCGTAGTCGGGTATAAAGTACAACCATGAATATGTACCAAAAATAGTTGAAATCTATTGTGAATTTTTTTTTTCGTGATAAAGCTGCCAAGACATATACATTTTTTTTTCTAAGGCATTATTATTTTAAAAACCGTTCACGCTTGAACTTATAGGAATGATGACTGAATATGAAAATCAAAATTGTAATTCGTCCGTCAGCTAGATAATAAAAAAATATTGAACATGTATTTTTTGCTTTTTCAAAAAAAAACTAATAATCAGTTAAATCGCCTTAAAGTTTAAGAGTGGGTGCTCGTGACGTCACTCCTAAGTAAAATTGTACTAAGGAGTGACGTCACGCGACATTTTGACTCTGATTTTGATTCTGTATTTACCGATTATAAAAAAAGAAAATATACGTGATTAATATTAGTTATTAATCTACATATCGGACTAATTATTAAAATTTTGTCATAATCCCTATTGGTAGTGCAAAATGTAATCGTTATTTCTGTGTTCACTCTTAAAGCAATTTGATTGACGCATAAATTCTTAATCGTCTTTTTTAACCGGGTCAAAAAAGGAGGTTATCAACCGACTTTACAAAAAGAAGAGAGAATCAATTCGACTCGTATGTACGCTATATATAAGAATTGCTCCAAATTCGTATATCTTAATGTCAGTGGAAAACTTTTACTTTTTGGATTCAGTAATTTTTACAAGCTTTTATTTAACTTGCAAAGTATGTTACTTCGCGGATTCCGATTGAGCTAAAATTTGGCATACTTATGTAAGTTCGGTGACAATGCAATAATATGATATTATCGAGCTGATCTGATGATGAAGCAGGAAGGTGGTCATAGGAACTCTGTGATAAAATAATGCAATCCTACTGAGTTTGGGCTCTTTAGGATCGTCTTGGTGAGTAGTTAATTAATGTTTAAAGAAAAATACCGGCAGCAATAAGTTTGTCAAAAAAAAAAACAAGCGATAAGGTTAAAAAGTTAGACAAATAGTTATGAAATGTAGCTTATATTTCTTTTTTTGCCGTGTTTTAAAACTATCCTGTAAATAAACTTCTTTGGATGTGCGCAAATGGTCTGAACGCGTTCAGCTGTGACGATTCAGGTTTCTTGGCTAGAATAAACACATATAAGTAATATGTCTATTAAATATATCGTCGTCTAGTACCCATAACACAAGCCTTATTGAGCTTACCATGGGACTAGTTCGATTTGTGTAAAATTGTCCCGTAATATTTATTTATTTATTAGACACATTCAAACATGAAAAATATACATCCTTACTATATTATGAACGTGAAAGTATGTATGTACGTTCCACTTAATCTTAAAGACTACTGGACGAATTTTTAGGAAACTTTCCAGCTATGTACCTTATATATCAGAATAGGGCATAGGCTTATAATTTATGTCAAGTTTCATCCCTTTTAGGGACGAAAAAAGGGATGAAAATTTGAATGGGCAGTAAATATTTTTTTACGCCAGGAACTTGAAATCTTGGTAATATGCTTCTCATTAAAATTATTAAAATATCAAGTTTTGGGGAAAGACATAAGCTACTTTTTATCCCGGAAAAATATATTTTAGCGATAAACGGATCTAAGGCGGACGAAGTCGCGGGCGGCCGCTAGTGATAAATAAATTAATGGACCTCCAAATATATTTATTTAATAACATTTTTACAACTTAACAATATTATATTATGCATACTATTATAAAATTGTGAAAATGAAATGTACATTAAAGATATTAAAATAAAAGTTAATGGGACTATTTGAAGGACGCTGAATCGAAACTTTTATATTATTTTTTTGTATTCATCTGTTTTTATGGCTTCTTCACGCCAAAACTAAACGGGTTTCAATTATTTTTGGTACACAAGTAGCTGAGCATCTACAGATGGTTATATGATACTTTTTACTCGACTATGCCGAAATAGAAAAGAGGGTTGTAACTTTTTTCTCTTCCGTAAACGAAGTTGCGGTCACCTAGTAATATATATGTATGTATCTACTAACTTTTGTATGTATCTACTACCTTATAACTGAATACAGAATACAGAATTTATTGGTCAATTAATCAGTACATTTTACACGTTATTACATTCATTCATTCTTAGTTATTCATTTTAATTTTAATTTATTTATTTTTTATTAGTTCATATTTATAAATTAAAAGTCAATGTGATGGGTCAGTGATCTGTCGTTGTGGTCGTTATGAACTCATCAATGCTGTAATAATAGGCTCGGTCCAAAAGCAATGATTTTAGTTTGGTTTTAAATAGGACGTAATTTTCCGCATCTTGTATGTCAGGTCAGGTTGCCATATATTTTGTTTTTTAGTTTATAAAGGCCTCCCCTGTCTCTCGGGTTTCAAAACCACAAGACTAGTTCAGTTTATTGCAGTTTTTGTGTTACCGCAACTACCTAAGTTGCTAGCGGTGAACGTAAAAAATGTTGTCAAGCACTAAAATTTTGCAAAATGTTACTCGCACAAAGTGTTTCAAGTTTTTTAGCGAAGATTTTATTCGACAGACTATTTTTTGTAAAGATCATAACTATTAGAAGTAATAATTTTAACCGTCTAATTTAATTATCATACCTATATTTCTTCCTTATTTAATATTTCAAACACAATGTATATTGTTTCTGAATAATGAATTGAATTGAATTGTTCCAGAATCCGAAGGCCGAGGCATGAAGAAGATGGGCATGGCTATGATGCCTCTCATCTTCCACATCGGAGCCACAAGCACCTGGATGCTGCTGACCACCGTGCTGACGGCTAAGTCGCTGGCCGTGGGGCTGGCGCTGCTCGTGTTTAAGATCGCCGTCAGCTCGGCCAAGGTAACATAACACAAAAGTCCATTCCGAAATTACAGAATAGACGAGAAAATAAAACCCATAAACAAAGCCTTAGGCCTTAGTAAGGCTAACTGTTTAACTGTGACGTCTCCTTTTAGGGTTCCTTGCCAAAATGGTAAAAAAGGAACCCTTATAGTGTGACTCTGTCTGTCTGTCTGACTGGTAAAGCGCCATATCTCAGGAACTACTTATGCTATCTATTTTAAATGTAGAATAGTAATATTGATGGTTCGCCCAAGTATATTGCAAATAAAAAACAAGTTAAAAGATAATATTTTCTTCTGTTTCCGCGATTATTACTCATTGAAATAAAACAATTTAACGGATTATATCGCGTATATTATCTCATTTTAGTTCCCGACGTTTCGGAAGCTTTCCAGCTTTCCGGTCCGGGAGGAGTCCTCCCGTGACCATGGAAAGCTGGAAAGCTTCCGAAACGTCGGGAACTAAAATGAGATAATATACGCGATATAATCCGTTAAATTGTTTTATTTCAATAAGTTAAAAGATTTTATTTTCTATAACAAACGACCAATATGAGGCGGGGGGAATAAATTCAAAGTCTACCTACTAGGTCAAGCGGGGTATCATATGATAGAGCTTGATTTGTACATTCCTTAACAATTTTTAGATTTTTGTAAAATTGGCCTTTAATATTGGTATTTAATATAGGTATATAGGGACAGTATGTCGCGTCCGCTCATATCTTAGTGCAAATGAAATAGGATATGACGGGAGGCGACGGGAAGAGCGGGGCGTGGTACGCGTCACGTTTGCAGTCGTACTTGGGGCATGAGAACCGTAATAAATACCCCCTAAAGGTATATCTATATTATACGTATTGTGTGGATTACGCAGAAAAAGGCGTTTCTGAATAGTGATATTGTTTTGTGCATCGTTAAATAGTTTTCTGAACAAACATTTTTATGACATCGATCTGAACGGATCAACTAACCCCCCGTAATGGGGCTGGTTGTTCCGTCGTTTCAAACACAAACTTATCCTTGAAAAATTAAATCTCAGCTCACACACGCAAAAGAGTGTTTTGTAGTTCGCCAAACTATGTGATGATTATTTTTTCTGTACTATCAACAGTTAACAAAAAAGTCAAAGGCAAAGATATATTATTCCGTGGGGTTAGTTGTTCCGTCGATTTTTTTTTTGCCATAGATACTATTCTATCATACTGGAAGCAACGAAAACAACTCCTGCGACAGCATAGTGTCACAACGTTTCGAAATAAACATCATCCAAATCGCTCCGTTTTTACTTCCGCTCCTGTTCTCATCGCAACAACTTACCCCCGGCACTTTGAATCACGCTCTCCCCTATACTATTATCCCTCTTTCATGTAAAAGCTTGTCGGTGTAGCAATCGTCAGCCATTTCTATCTGGCGCCATCTCTTTCACTCCTTGTTAAGACATGACTTCATCCTTTTCCTTTATCTGCTCAAAGTAATTTCTTCTTTGCCTAGCCCTGACTCGCTTTTTTTTACTTTTCCTTTTATATTTATATAATGTTCGTGGGGAAAAAGTCATGTCTTAGCAGCTGTCCTATCATAATCCGTTTTCTGTTTTCTATTAGTGTTAATATCTACTGTATCTCCATTTTTCTCCAGCACCACATCTCGAAAGCCTCCAATCTCTCTGTATCAGATCAGTGTCCAGTTTCACTGCCACATAGAGCTTTACTCCAAAAGTTCTCAAAATGAATAATCTACACATTGATGATATTTAAAAAAGATTGAAACTGATTAACGGACTATTTGAAGGTCTCTGGATTGAAAAATATATTTTTTGGATTTTTTGTATGTTTTTAGGTTTCCGTACCCAAAGGATAAAACGGCACCCTCGGTATTACTAAGATTTCGGTATCCCTCCGTCCGTCCTTCTGCCTGTCTATCCGTCTGTCACCAGGCTGTATCTCATGAACCGTGACTCGAAATTTTCACAGATGATGTATTTCTGGTGCCGCTATAACAAGAAATACTAAAAACAGTATAAATTTATGTCTGTCTATGTCAGTGACTAATATAAAATGATCGAACACCGCATACATTTTGCTTAGGAGTAGGGCTCTGCTAACACTGGATTCGTAGATACGGCCGTTTGTAGCGTGTATGTTGTACGGAACCCTCGGTGCGCTAGTCCAACTCGCACTTGGCCGGTTTTTTATGTGTCTTTGGAGCTTCATCACGCCAAAACGGCTGAACGGATTTGAACTATTTTTGGTACGGGTAGCTACTCGCAGATGGTTATAGAATATTTTTTACTCAATTACACTGAAATAAAAAGAGGGTTATGACTTTTTTCTCTTGCGCGACGGTGCGGGCATTTTCTAGTAATGAATAAGTAAATCATGTATTAGGGGAGAATTTTACACAAATAGCACTAGGGAAGGAAAGCAATTAGGTTAGTGTTATTAGTACAAGACGACGTCAGACTCCGGAACAAATATTTACACTCATCACACCAATTAGAACCGAAGATCGTCAGCTTTTCCGGCAGAATTACCTTTAGGCTAAACCGATAGGCAATAATAATATAAGAAAAAAATCAACAGTAATCATATGTACAGTATCGGCAATCTTCGGCCACGCCGACAAGTGCTAACAAGTACCGAATTAAACCGAACGTGTGACCATGTCAATAAAGACCTTGTTGCACTATACGTACGGCACATATGCAATGACAGGTGAAATCGTGCTCTCGCTCATAGCGACTGACGCGGCGCCAGACAAAATGGCAGGCGCCGACGTCGCGCGCAAAATTTTGGCCAATGGGCGTTGAAGATTTTACCCGCGCAAACGCGCTGCTTTATAATTGGTTAATCTGTTTTCAAAAAATGCTTTCTGCGCAGGTACATCGTTGTAACTTATATTTGTGGTACTAATGTAAGGCCTCTTGGCTATGTGCAGGGATCGTAAAATGCAAGCAAAATCAATTGAAATGACGTTTGACAACCAGTGACGACCCACTTCAATTAATTTTGCTCAAACTTTATGAATCCTGCACCTGTAGCACAACTGTGATACGCCACTCTTTTTGGCGCGACAAAGAATCTCTGTCTCATGATTTTCTTTACTGTGTGAGTAGGACGGGTGATGCAATGTCGCGCGACAAGTGACATCTCGGAGAGTTGTGCTAGACTGGCTGGTTGTGTGTTACTAAACATAGCAAATTAAAAACCTAGTAACTGACTTTGATATTTAATGTTCCATAAATCTGGCAGTATCTAATCTCAAGCAAATCGGCTCTCATTAAAATTAAATATATTTCGTCAGGCTTTGTTAATTATCTTTAAAAATGTACGGTCAAGTTTAAAAAATATTAAAATATTGGATCTTATCTTCTAGAGATTCATCTGAAAACGTATATATATTATTAGGCGTGACGGAACCGTTTCTTATAATGATATTAATAAGCAATTATGTTTAGAATTCATAATTAGCCAGTTCTAATAGTGTAGGTATTATTATATTTCTTCGGTCTGGTTGACTATCGGTATTTATTTCCGTTCAAAGTTTGTGTATGACCCAAAATGATGATAATAATAATATAATGAGCTAAAAAGGGCAAAAACTATATCCTTCGGGGTTTAGTTTCGTTGGGTACTCCGTCCATATGTCACAGGCATTTTACAAAAAAAGTAACAAAATGTATATTGATGATATTTGGAGTATAAGTCTCTTGTATAAGCTGGCTACTTAGTTTGGTAGTTAAAATAACAAAAATTAATATTTCTAGAAGGGCACTCCATACATGTAACAGAAGCTTTTTTTCAAACTCCAACGTGTGGCACATAATACGCAGCTTTTTTGAAAAAGCTTTAAGGTTTTAAACAATGTTTTGATTCAGTGAATATTTCCGGAACAAATGAGATCCGAAAGTTGCATAAATTGTGTTCAGATTTTAATGTGATTTCGACTTTTTTTTATGAGTCCAGAATCACCACCAAATTGGTCAAAATGCCTTAAAAATCTACAGACACTCCGACAAAATTGAGTCCAGCTGGTCTAGTAAAACTCTCTCTGACTACGCTGGTCGCGCTAGTACGCTGTCATAGCATCACCCGTCTTTCTCGCATTGTATTCATAGGAAAGAGAGGTAATCTTTGTCGCGTGACAGAGTCGCTTATCACAGTTGTGCTAGGGTGCAGGAATGTGAGGCGTTTTGAAACGCTCCAATACTATTAGAGCCAAACCACAAATCGAGAACACCAACACGATAAAAAAGCACTAATGGGTTGTAAGCTTTTTTCACTGGTTAGAATAAAAACTAATTCCTGCAGATACGGTGCCCGCGACGATTCCGAAAGATAACAAAATGGATGACATTATCTGAATAAACGAAATTATTATTTTTATTTTGTATGTCGCACCCGTTCACAGGACAACGGTGTCCCGGACCTTTGAAAGGCGTGCGCGGAGCCAAAGCCAACTCAGAGGCCCTTGCGACAATTTAATGAAATGTAAGGGGTACACAGCGCGGGTGCTGTTCCTGTCCGTATCATGGGACGCGCACGGAGACAGCACCCGCTAAATGCAAGAACTATTGGAGATTACTTACTTACTTACTATGCTGGCTCGGTGACCCAAAGAGGATCTTGTCCTCTGTCACGAGAGAAGGCCACTCTTCCCTCTTCTGCGCCACTTCACGCCAGTCGGGTACTCCGAGGGCGGTTAAGTCTTTGAGGGTCTCATCGCTCCAGCGGTATCTCGGGCGCCACACCGGACGCTTTCCGCGAGGCCGGCCCACATACGCTCTCTTCACTGCACGATCGTCTCCCATCCTCTCCAAATGACCGAGCCAACTATTGGAGATTGATGAGATCTAAAGATACTGGATTATGGAATTGAAATGATGGACTAAATACTGGGCTATTGCTTGAGACAGTCGGACATCTACCAGGAAAAAGTATCTCATGGCTAAAGGCACTGGTAGACGATGACTTGCCCCCCGCTAGATGGGCCCCCGTCGTCTCCATGCCTATAATAAATTGCATATAGTTACTTTCTATAGTGAAGAGAAAGTTACTTTTTGATCATATTACCCTAGGTTTCAAAAAGCGAACACGTTTTATGCTAGCCAGGCCACATACACATAGCCGCATTTTGACCATCACCAATACAAATGTATGCGCAGTATTTCAACTCCATAACAACGCTCGCATCTTGAAGAAAAATAACTATGTATAAAATATCGAGATAAAAACGAAATGTTACTCAAGAACTGTGTGACTGATAAGAGTTATAATGAAACGACAACTTTTTAGTATATTTCTAGGAAGAGAGGGCGATAGAGAGGTCTCCTTCCAGGCCGGTGTTATATCTTTATGTCTGGGGGCTGAAGTCCAATAAGAGTTAGTAGGAAGTTCTATTTATGCAACCGACTTAGAAAACTTCTTTAGCGTGATGTAGAACATGTCAGAATTACTGCTACGCCACACATTCTAAACACAGGAATTGGTGATGTTCATATTTTCTTCTGTTTCCGCGATTATTACTAATTGAAATAAAACAATTTAACGGATTATATCGCGTATATTATCTCATTTTAGTTCCCGACGTTTTGGAAGCTTTCCAGCTTTCCATGGTCACGGGAGGACTGAGAAAAGATGTATTTTCCTCTGTCAAAGTTACAATTTGTGCAAACTACCCATTTTTTGATAAAACAAAAATAAAGGTGTACATACATGGCAGATGGGCCTAAGCTGTAAAGACATTTACACATGTGCCAGAAGGGCTTAATTATTTTATTCTAATAATTTACCTAGCAGTATTTCACAAATGAGGCGTACTGAGGAGAAAAGAAACGCTGCAAAGAAAAACTCCCAGGCTATCTCATTACTAATTATAATATTTAAAAAACAGAGACTATTAAACTACTTTTAAACAGATAAGATATTTTACACCGTTCGGAAATTAAGGTTTTGCAGTCCTGTGTCTCGCTTGTCCCTTGATGAGATGTATTACAGGATCCCAAGCTGGTGGTAGTGACAATCCATCTTCTCTATTGAAATTAGGATGCTTTTTAATCTCAATAGCCTCGCGTAGCATCCTGGGAAAATATCTTTTTTCTTTGGCAAGGATAGAAGGTTTATCAAACTTAATTGAGTGGTTTGGTTTGTCAATGACATGTTCACAGACTGCAGACCTATTATACCGACGGTGCTTGACATCTGCTATATGCTCCTTCACCCGAGTTGATACACTGCGTTTCGTTTGACCAATGTATGAACGACTGTAACTAACTGTAACTGTGGTATAAAATATCTTATCTGTTTAAAAGTAGGTTAATAGTCCCTGTTTTTTAAATATTATAATTAGTAATGAGATAGCCTGGGAGTTTTTCTTTGCAGCGTTTCTTTTCTCCTCAGTACGCCTCATTTGTGAAATGCTGCTTGGTAAATTATTAGAATAAAATAATTAAGCCCTTCCGGCACATGTGTAACTGTCTTTACAGCTTAGGCCCATCTGGCATGTATGTACACCTTTATTTGTGTTTTTTCAAAAAATGGGTAGTTTGCACAAATTGCGATATAATCCGTTAAATTGTTTTATTTCAATTGTGACGTTAATCTTAATTTTGATTTAGTACTCAAGCTATTTAGTATATACTCGTCAAACGTCATACGATTAAATAAATAAAACACACATAGCTTACGAGACCTACTAAATGCAAGTAAATACTTTAATACACACGTTACATTGAACCGAAATTTTCAAAATGTAGATGAATATTACATATTACATTTATATAACGAATGTGTATCTAAGATTTTATATGAAATTATGTCACATTGTGACAGTATATTTACAGTCTAAAAGAAACAGCAGTGCAAGAATGTTTTGAGTCTCTTCATAAAACCTTCACTTGCCTATGTGTGGTATCGGGCGTTTATATCTACTCATTATACTGCTCATAATACTTGTACTCTGGTATAAGCCATTTTTTTTTGTATAATCAAGCGCAAAAACTAAAGGCCTCACTTCCGTTTTTTTTGCATATCTACTTCTTTTTTTATAGCACTGATCTACATTTGGTCAAATTACAGATGTTATCGAGTCACTTAGTTCTGAGATAATGTGATTTCGAATAACGAACATATACTAGACGTTGTATTATTATAGGAATTAGCATATTTTTTGTGAAATTTATTTTTATAGACTAGATAGAGATATCCCAGCGTAGGTTACAGAAAATGTTGAGTACTTTGAAACTATACACTTACTTATTTTCTCTCTCGGGGTAGATCTTTACAATATATATGTATATATAAAAAGTAAAATAGAAAATATAAACACATTATAAAAAAAACTAAGGTACTTGCGTCCAAGATTTGCATCCGGTTCTTAAGATGGCCCAAGGACTCTCATTTTGTGTGTTCTGCGGAGATTCGGAGTTGCGCGGGTTGTGCAAAGCAAATAAATGACAAGAAACATATTCGATGCTGCGACAGTAAGTGTGGAAAACTGTATCAATTGTCAACCTTAAAAGCCCAAACTCCGACACAACAAAGTCCTGGTTATGTCCTGTTTGCACCTGTGCTAGGAAAAAGGGCGGTGACAATTCCACTACCCCCGCTCGTTCTTCGCAGAACGTTACAGTACGGAGGCCAAGGGCCTTCAGCCCTGAACAGGCAGTTACAGACCCCATATCAGGAAATAGTTCAGCTCTCATTAATTTTACCGAGCAGATTAAGTTACTGAGGCAAGAGATTTTAACTATGAGGGTGGATTTTGAGACGGCTATTTCTGCAGTAAACCGCTGCGAGAGCAGGATGGATGAAATGAGCGCCAAACTGGTTTCCTTTGATGCTCGACTGAAGCTAGCGGAGGACTCTACAGCTGAAATTGCCGAGCTAAGGGAGCTGAACGGCAGGTTGCAAACACTTATTGCCGAGCAATTTAAAGCACTCTCCGCCTGCGAGTCCCGTCTGCAATCAACCGAGGACTCAACTAGCCATGCAGCGGAGCTGGTCAAGACCCTAGAGCCCCTACAAGAGCACCTGAAATACCAAGCACAGGCAAGGCTCAGGAACGACATTGAGATTTTGGGTATAACTGAAAAGCAAGGAGAAAACCCCCTTCCTCTATTTCTAACTTTAGCAGTTGTGGCAGGGATGAAACTATCAGAATCTCATCTAGACCACGTAACCCGCGCCGGTCCTCTACGGACTAATCCCAATGATTCCCCGCGGCCCCTGGTGGTAAGATTCTGTCGCCGCAGCGTTCGTGATCGCTTCTACAACTCTGCAAGACCAAGACGACTAACAACAGAAAATATTGACATTGAAGGTCCTGCTCAGAAGATTTACTTCAACGACCGGCTTACTCGAGAGAACAGGCAGTTAATTCGTGAATGCAGAACACAATTCGAAAAACTTAAATTCGCTGTATCTTTATCTTACTTTGGTATCTGAAGCTACATAAACTAATTACAGACCTGCATATACCTTAACTTATTCTAAGTACAAAGTTTTAGAGCAAATTAGGTAGCCATTTTAAAATGTGAGCGTAACTACGTTTGTATGAAGATCCGAGCTTGCCGGGGACTCTTAAGCCGCGTTCGTTGTATTGTGATAAAGAGTGAAAATCGTGTATGAAATCGTGTAATAAATGAATCTATGTAGATCTTTGATAAGATTACAAAGTTAACAATTTAATTGATTTTCTTCTATGATTAAACTTACTATACACAGCTCCAAGCATATATTGAACAATAAATTGATTAAATTAATAATAGAACTCGTTCGAAATCATTATCAATGCTTAAAGCTTGTTCTAAAGTGATTGAAAGTTATTATTACTCATTAGACACGGTCGAAGCTCTCAAACCATTATTTAAAAAAACTAGTTTAGGCGTAAAAAATGATGGCGCTTAGCTAATGGCAATATCTAAGTGAAAGGGACAACGCTAAATGAAATTTGAATTTCGAGTATCGGAGCAAGAATGGGTACGATAATTCGCATGTGATACTATGTATCATGATTATGACATTACAAATCGTTTATGCTGGAATAATAATATATATATCATAGACATAAGGTTATAATTATGTCACCAACTCAAAGTTTTTTACTTCGTTTTTCACAAGAAACGTTGACCAATCAGCTTGAAGATTTATCTGTGTATGTTATTGTGATAGTGTGCGTTTTGGCGGCATCGGTTATCTAATTAAATGAGTCATAAGCCGCTTCCTTTGTTTTTATTATTCCGTGGTCAGGGGCGGACTGAATATAATCGCTGCGTGCGCAGTGCACGTGCAAGGTAGGTGCTCTGCGCGGCACCGCAGGAAACGCTGAGTCCTCACCTATTGTCACTCTGTTTATTCTGTTTCTCTGTTGTTAGCCATAACTTAGTAAGGTCTGGTGGGGTAAGGCGAACATAGTTCATTTATTTCGTAGGGAAAGAGAAACCATCCAATTGGCCCAACTCTATTTCCTTTAACACATATGTCAGTTTTCAGTATCAGATTTACAACGTTTCTCTTACCCCGGTGTTTCTCGTACCCCACCTGACCTTAGTTAAGTTTGTCAGTATATTTTTTTTATGTATGTACTTATGCTGTGTGGCAATAAATATATTCTATTCTATTCTATTCTGTTCTGTACGGTTCTGTTCTGTTCTGTTCTATTTTGTTCTCTTCTGTTCTATTCTATTCTATTTTATTCTTAGTAGCGGCAACCTTTTTTTTTTTATCTTAATTTAAATAACGAACTTTAAATAAAAACAACCGAACTGAGAACCACCTCCTTTTTTAGTCGGTTAAAAAGAGAAGATGCTCTCTAAAAATAGAATGGTATATAAATACAGACAAACATGTGACATGTCTGTTTTCTTGTTCCAGCTGGCGTCCTTCTTCACCCACCTAAAGCACGCGAAGCACGGAGAACACCATCATGACTGGGCCCCCACCTGGACCCCCCATTTTGACCACCATGGTACGTACAACCACGATACATCGCAAAAAAATGGCCGAGCGGGCACTCCAGTACATGGAGAATAGATAGAGGTAAGGAGGCCAAACTCATATTGGAAAAGATATGAAAAGCATCCAGCCGAAAATAATAGTTCCAAATCCGTCCGCTATGGCGCTAGAGTAGCAAGATAGTATGAAGTCTACTACTTACTGTTTATAGGCCTAACGCATAACTGAATCTGTTCCTGAGGACGGTACGGGGGGTGACAAGTGACGTGTATGTTTTTTTTTTCATTCGGCCTTTCGGTCAGGCTAGGACCATAGGCCATACTGCCACGTCTTCTAGTGATTATTATTAAGTGTTAAATCCCATTAATAATGTCTTCAGTAATTTACTTTATAAGTAGTCTATTCCAATGGTAATGTCTTCGGTGTTAATTATTTCTCTTAAGTCAAATCCAGTATTAAGTCGCACTGTAGTGTATTCCTTGTTAGTTTTAAAGCCAAATCCAGTATCAGTGGCATGTGGTTTCATTTAAAATCAACATTTTATTCCGATATAGACACTATAATAAGTTACACCCATAACACATTTTTTTTTAATAGACGTGTCCTAACTGTGAAAGTTAGTACACGTCACTTGTCACCCCTCCCGTACCGCTCCCATACCTCAGGAACAGACTCGGTTAAGCATTAGACCTGTAGTTAAAATATAAATTTAGTATACCTAGTGTGAATTTAGTAACCCCCTGATATTGCTATAAATGTATACCTGCCTACTTATTGTGATTCCATCTTTGTTAGTAATGTGATATATGCAATAAATGATTTGATTTGAAGTCATCAACCAATTACAAAACACTTTTATCAAAATGCTACCCAATCTATATCGTTCTATCTTCTTCTGATGTAAATATTCAATCGTGTTCAAAATTATTTTTCTTGAATCGTTGTCGATTCTTTGGCATTGTTCTGATAATTTATTTTACGCACTTGCTAAGACTGTGGCGCCACCTATTTAACGCCTTTCGACGGACACTGAATATATATAGAGATTGTTCTCCTTACTTCTATACTCCATGCTCCAGTACTGAAGATTAAGGTACAAGTTTGTAGCCAGCCACATGTAGCAGCAGGCGACGTATCGCTGCGACACTACTGGTTCTTGAATTAATATTGGATTATGTCTTGTGGTAAATAACTGATTGTGATCATGACTTTAGAAACCAAAAGTGACTAGTGGTTTCGTTAATGCAGGATAGATGGCGCTTTAAGCACGGTTACAATGTTCTTCGTTACCACAGCATGGCACCGACTGCCCCACTCTGCTAATCATGACATATGCACGCGAGATAGATAAGAATAGAAACACTACACGCCGCTATGCTATGCTAAAGCCCGACCAGGAAAATAAAATACCTGCGCTGGGGGCGTTAAATTAGCAATAATTATAGCAACACTAAGTATGATGTACCTACCAGTCATGTTGACAATAAGGTCGGAGATGTTATTTAGAGGAATAGAGTCTAATCCTTCAGACTTTCTATCCGACAAATACTTCGTCATATTGTAAATGTGGAATGACCTACCTGCCGCGGTTTTCCTTGGAGGTTACAGTATGGGGTTCTTCAAGAGGGGAGTGAATAGGTTCTTAAAGGGTCGGCAACATGCACGTAATGCCCCTGGCGTTGCAAGCGTTCATAGGCTGCGGTGACTGCTTAACATCAGGCAGGCCAGTATAGTATAAAAAAAATAAATAAAAAAAAACACTTCTCTGAATTTTAATAGTTTTCGGCATTTTAGACCACGCACAATCAACACCTCACTTTGACAGTAATTGACAAAGGCTTTAATGACTTCTGTAAAGTTACTATTGCTAGTTGAAGAAATTAGGTTCAATTGTTTTCCGCAATATGGCGAAGTTTTTTATTTTCCTAGTCGGGCTTTATACTGCTATTAGTCGGCTAGCATTCTTTGCTCTTACCAAATTTGGGTGTTGTGGTGGTGGAGGTACCGCAGCAGCTCCCGGCACCACGTGCTGGTGACTGCCGCGCTCGGGCGCACGGAGCAGTCGGTGTGTGCCTACCTTATTTTCTAGTTGGTCTTCCTCATGTAGGCGGTCAGTGCCCTAGCTGGTGACAATGGGGAATAGGTCCTAAAAATTTCAAAAATCTTTAAATTTTGTTTATAGGTAGGAATAAGCCTCCTTATTGTCAGAAAAAAAATACAGATTTTTCTGTGACTTAGAAAAAAATAAAAAGATGAAAAGGTGTTGGTGGGCCTATATACCTGCCTTATACGGTACGGCAAGAGCAGCATTGATATTTTAGATTAAAATGGCTGTATACTGTTATTCTTCAAGTTTTCATATTTTATTAGGCCAGGTGACTATTTCATTTGAAAACTTGAAGAATGCTGAATGATGAATGCATTTGCCGTACCGTATAAGGCAGGCATATAGGCCCACCAACACCTTTCTATCTTTTTATTTTTTTCTAAACCACAGAAAAATCTGTATTTTTTTCTGACAATAAGGAGGCTTATTCCTACCTATAAACAAAATTTCTAGATTTTTGAAAATTTTCATCCATTTCCCCATTGGGATTGTTGTGGGGCTTTTGGGGACACGGAAGGGTTTTTTGCTGCAACGGTTGCAAACATTGCTCGCTCTTTCGCTTGGCTGCGGTTCGTTCTCTCGCTCACACTCAGTTGAACGCTAGAGCCATAAATAGTCTGCCTTCTCGCTCGAGCTTTAGAAGAAACAGCAAGTGCAAGCGCCTGGCCCGACAGAATATAATAAGAGCCAAAGAGAGAGCCTTTCTGTACTTGTATATGAACTAGTATTTATTCTGTGACTGCCACGCCGCTTGTGTATAAATGCTGTCCTAAGGTACGGTCAGCCAAAAAGCTGGCCTTCCACTTTTGAACCTTAATACACATGAAATAGAGTCGAAAAGTGGTACACCAATTTCTTGGCCGACTGTACCGCAGAAAGCAACCGCACGTTTCACCACACTCCAAATGCATTTAATATTGACATGTAAAATGTGACTTGCAAGAAGAAAAAACAAAAAACCTTTACTTAATAGCGCAGAGTAAAAAACATACAGTGGGTCGACGGACGCCTTGTTTGCGTAAATGATAATGACATGTCCCGAGCTACTAACTAATACGGACTATGCAGCACGGGCTCGCCCCTCCCGCGTCTCCCCCTTGCACCCCGAACGATTGCTCTATCTAGACGGCTTCGTCGGATGACAGTTTTGATTTCTAGTCTGTGTTAATAGTATGGATAAAAGGTTCATTTTTCAATGTGTTGGAAGTGTCGCGGCTGTACAGGCAGCATCAAATAAATAGTGACACCCAGTCGCCATATTGTTCAGAACACAATCTTATTCCCACTGTCATAAAGACGTGTAGAGAACAATTTGGTGACTTTAGGTGTCACGAACTATTTGATGCTGACTGTATAGCGACAGTTCTCGGCACGCGTAAAATTTAACCTTTCATCCTTACTATCAGGTTCAATTTGGAGTGCGGCGGAGCGTTACTGTCTGTGGTCGGCAACTAGTATGTAGCTTTAGAATTTAAACAGAGGACGGCATATCAAGTTGATTATCGATACAATTTGCATTGATAATAATGTTTTAATAACTAGGAAACTAGGTATACTCGTAGTTAGTCCTTTTCGATAAAAGAAGGAAAAGTTTGTCAACAGGTGCTCAAAAGAACAGCAGTTTTGACAAATTGATGACGATGACAGGTCATGTTATTCTGGTGCCTTATATAGTGATTATCGTTTTTGTTTACCTACATTTAAGACCACAGCCGAAAATTACAAACATTTTATTAGTAGAATTCAATTTGTTAACGGATTGAACATTATGTTAAATACAACAGTAGATATATTTTATAAATATTCCGTATCTGGCATGTTAGATACAGTTTACAATACTACTATTAGGTATTTTAATTTATTACAATATTGCCATAGTAACAATATTATCATGATATAAAAAAAACCTTATCATTCCTTAGCCCATTTCTAATTCGGGAAAATCTTCACACGTCACAGAAGACAATATTATTAAAATGCGTTAACTTCGGAAAATTTTGTGAATGTCGCATTTTACAAATGTAAGATGTTTGTAAATCTCGGTCCTATAATAGAGAATAGTATTTCTCATATTATGTAAATAATTTCAAACTACAGGCTAGATAAATGTCATTATCACGCTGAAATCTTATCACGCTCAATATTATATTTTTATTTAAAATTAAAATATTTGCACGCCTTTCTAACAAAATCTTATATTTATTTGGAATGTATCGCAGCTCACACGGCCCATAAGAGGGCGTATAAAATTGACCCCAGAAATCCAGCCCCACAAAAGCGGCTAGACGATTTTCTCCCTAATACCGACCCGTGTTTCGATTGCAGAGAATAGAAGTTTTCCTAACATCGGTAAGCATTTTAAACAAAAATAAGATTTTGTTAGTCCAAAGGCTGTCCAAACTTATAAAAAAAAAAGTAAATATATTTCAGAATTTTGCTAACCTAGTAGCGACTTAAGTGTAAATTTATTTCGTTATCCCTTTACAATTTGGAGATTATAAATTGCAATTAAACCATGTAATTAACTTTAAGTAAATTAGCGCAGTTACTGAAAAAATGTGTTAAAACTAGTTTTCTTCTAAATGTCAGATACTAAGTTCTGAATTTGGACAGCCGCCTCGAAACGGACTTTGAACGGTGTTTCTTTTTGCAGATCATCACATAGAGCACCACCCTGAACATCATGGTACGATACCCCACATCCCAGAATGGACGCCCAATGACATACCACATCACTTTCACGATTTCAAAAACAACGAGATTCACGATTTCAAAAACCACGAATTTCACGATTTCAAAAACAACGAATTTCACAACGACTTCAACTTCAAACCACATGAGTTTAACGACTACAAAACTATTCCCACACACGACATCCACGGTTTCAGCGACGGTTTCCATAGTGATTTCAATCATTTTGATGGTGCTAAGAAAAAAATTGACACAAAAGTAGGGTAGATTTTAGTTTTGGTACGTATAAAAGTATTTGACTCTGCACCTAGAACCGGGACACTGAACGTATTGCACCTTGGTTACCTACACCTTTTTTAGTTTTGATGCTTCCTTTATTATTAAAAATGCTTAATGCAAACAGAACATACAACTAGCGCCGGGAAATTGGTATAGTCAACGATCCCGAACTGACAGACAGCCTGGAATCACTTAGCTTCCAGAGAGATGTTGGCTCTCTGTGTTTTTTCTACCGTTTTTACAATAGGGAATGTTCTGAAGAACTTTTTGAGTTGGTGTGGACTGTCACGTTTCTATCATCACACCTCCCGCCTCAAGAACAAAGCTCATTTTTACCACGAACTTCCAAGTTGTGGAATGAGCACAGTAGAGAGAACTCTGTGGTGTTTCCGGAGCGCAAGAACGTGGGATTGTCAAGAAGCGAGTTAACAGGACACTCAAAAGTTGGCAACATATTGGCGACTCTTCCGCTGTTGCACATATAGGTACATGAGCGATGATGGACACTTTCCATCAGTTGGCTCGTCTGTCCGTTTGCTACGTATAACAGAAAACAAATAAGAGCAAAATAAACTATCAAAGCTCTTAATAAATTTATTTCCTAAATATTAGCTGTCCGGTTATTGTTTCTCGCCCTCAATATCAAATGCAATTGATTGTTTATTGATCATTTTAATGCCTAATAAGTTTAACGACCAACTTTGTGCCTTTAGAAAATCAACATTGAAACTTTTCTAGAAAAAAATAAAGTATAAACTTTAACAAAAAACTATATACTTAAATAACAATTAATTCAAGAAATGTAACAATACATTTCTTCGCGCATCATTTCAAAAAGATTGCACCTATTTGGCTAATTCCTTTTTTTTGTGTTTGTAATTGAGTGGAAGAGGTTTATATGTAACAAAAAATACTAAAAATGCTTAGAAAAGAGACTGAGTGAGACAAACATATAACAGAGATCTTCAAAAAAATATTTTATTGCATAGTCCATACAGTAAAGGGAAGTTTAGGTCTCATCTTCTTCCTTAGTACACCCGAGCAAAATCGGGGCGGGCAGCTTGTATTTCATAAATGTAAACTACTTATATCTATGTTTTTATAGATCCGGCAGTATTCTCAATTATTCGTAGAGGCTTTGGAAACTGTCTATCACGCGTACCACGCAATACATCACGCATACCACGCATACATCACGCATACCACGCATACATCACGCATATATCACGCATACTACGCATTTTCTGCACACTGCACGATCTAAGTCCTCGGGCGCCAACCAAAACGGTTATTCCCACCCGTTACCACACACTTGTTACCACTGGTAACAGATGGGATTTTTTCCCATCTGTTACCAGGTGATTGGAGGACACTTAAGTTATCAGTGCCATTGATGTTGTTGGGGATAACTACGGGGATTTTTCCCAGTAGTAACCACTGGGATCTGAAGGGGAAAAAATCCCAGCTCTTACCAGTGGTAACACAAGGGAATGACCCACCAAAACGAAATATCTAAATAATTAAGAGGATGTTCTCAAAGTAAGATACGAGTAAGTTTTGGTTGCCATCTGACGATTCACGAAACTCATGCACAAAAAACTTGTTTTATTTATATTTTGGCTTTTTTTTTCAATTAATTACTGGATAGCTATTTAATACGTATAGGAGCCAAAAGCTTGGTTACTCGAACTTAACGGTAAGCTGTCTAGCAGGTATTATTTTATATGCACTTTGTATGCTGTTTTAAAATATCTGGTTCTAATAGTAATTTAATAACATTTAACATATTTTTAACCGTTAAAACCTTTCCGGTCTGACTCACATTTTCTTTTCGTCGCCACTTGTCTTCTTTTATAAGTTAATTTACGCTTTAATTATAATTTAAAGCAGCTGTCACGAAGGTTAGGACTTAGAAAAAAATTACTTCGAAATCGTCCTGTATATTGTAAAAGTGAACCACAATTATCGCAAACACAGTATGTTGTTTTACCAAACCTTAACGCTCATTCTGGGTATTTTTTCCGAAATATGCAACAGAAATGGGATAGCGGAAATAAACGAAATGCTGGCGGAACCACCCATCGATCGATTCCTTTATAATGACTTTTTTTTATTTCAGAACATTGAGCCGTCTCCAAGAGCGCTTCAAGACCCACAAATAAATAGAGCCTGATTGGGAAAAACAATATAGTCATCCGATTTAACATATTAAAATAATTGTGATGCAAAATGTTGCAACACTTACGTACATAATAAGTTTTATTGAATACTTAATTCATATTAAGTAACCTATTATTATGTACGAATTACAATTGAGGTGTTTCCATGAAATGATGTGAAATAAAAAATATATCACTATAAAATTACATTAATTACTGTGGGATATAATCGTTCATTTACTCCGGAGTGGAAGTTAATATTCATTTCTAATCAGGCTTTTATAGCTAAATTATTTAATATATTAGGTTCTTTTGAACCAAAGAAAGCCTTTGCCAAGAATACTTTACTACGTTATTGCTTACAGCAGTAAGTTTTTATGACAATGTTAACTAGTATAAAGTAGTTATTTATTTAATATTTATTGCACAAAAGAAAACATAATAAAAGAAAAGGAAGACCTAATGCCATAAAGCACACAAGTCAACCATAGGAAAAAGTTAATAAATTATAGACAATGCAATTAAGTTACCAGTAAAATATATACTTATTGTTTTTATTGCAAATACCACTTCATCTCTGTCATATTCTCCGGCATAAAAAAGAGATGGATAACATTTGTCGTGTAATAAAGGCTTATTCTAGTTCCTACTTTGTAGTACCTATTTATTATACAATATTTGAGTTATTCCCACCTGTTATCACCAACTTGTTACCAGTTTTTTTCCAACTAGTTACCACTGGTAACAGATGGGGGCAAAAAATCCAGTTGTTACTAATGGTAACATGTTGTTGGTACTAGGTGGGAATAACCCCAATATTTCAACTTTTACATAAGAAATACTCATAATAGCAGTGTAAAAAAATGTAAAGTATTTTTGCCGACTGTATTTAATTTATTTATTCATTAAAAGAACTGACTGCCGTACAAATATACTTAGTTAATTCCTACACATATTTATTTATTTATAACATAATGTTTTTTTTGTGCCTATTAATTTTAAAATCGTTATTTGTATAACCCTAGTTGTTTTTTTTTTGTAGACTCGTACACTACAGATTATTTCTAATACCTTTGTTGTATTGAAAATTACCATCGATATAACACTAACTAGTTATACATTTTATAGACATTTGTGCATTTCTACAAAAGAGGGGAGGCATTTGCCCAGCAGGTCACACATATAGATTACAAAAAAAATGTGCATTATTAATATTTTTCTATTTTGTTACAATAATTTTTGATGATGTTTTGCCGATTCATTTTTATAATTAACTACTATAAAACTGATTCATTTTTATGAACAAAAGTATCCTATAACCATATGGGGATACCCAGCTAACAGTGTACCAAAAATAGTTGAAATCCGTTAAACCGTTTTGGCGTGATGAAGCCAAAACGACACAAAATTTTCGATTCAAAGAGCTCCCTACAGTTTGCTACAATCTTTTTTTGTACAGACATTTTATTTTTACTATGAAAAATAATCAAGAAAACAGTATCGTTCATCAATAAAATAATTTAAAACAAAATAGAAAAATAATTAAGCCCTTCTGGCACATGTGTAACTGTCTTTACAGCTTAGGCCCATCTGGCATGTATGTACACCTTTATTTGTGTTTTTTCAAAAAATGGGTAGTTTGCACAAATTGTAACTTTGACAGAGGAAAATACATCTTTTCTCAGTCCTCCCGTGACCATGGAAAGCTGGAAAGCTTCCGAAACGTCGGGAACTAAAATGAGATAATATACGCGATATAATCCGTTAAATTGTTTTATTTCAATGAGTAATAATCGCGGAAACAGAAGAAAACAAAATAGAAAAGTTAACAGCTTTTGCAACAACGCTCCTATACCTACAAATTTAGTGTAATTTTTTTAGACGTGCGCGTGCTCATTCAGAGGACCGTTTTTAAAATTAGTAACCTACATTCGAACAGTTTTTAAATGATGCTAAAAATTACAATTGATATGTGGAATATGTAAACAACTCTTAAATTAGTGCATATTTACTGCTATTTATATGGTGGATGTCAAATTTACGATGAACTGCATACTTGAACATCTATATGCTTAAAAATGTAACTGACCAACATTCTGTAAAAAGATAAAGGTAAGAACATATCTACGTAACATTGTAAACTTCGGTGGTGTTGTAATAAGATAAATGAAATGAAATGAAATGATTTATTTCGGACATCAAGTATCCATAATTAACATAGTAATATTAATATTATCCACACGACCTTATTATATAATTTTTACAATTATTATTGTTAGTAATCACATACATTAATAGGTAATAAGTTAGTAAAACATGAAATGCTCATTGGATCTCACATGCACGCCCATCCAATGAGTGAGAAGAGGACTGTCCGTCCTTTCCGCAACGCTCCTTAAGACAGTGTTGGTGCTGCCCCGCACACACTGCCACAGGCACGCCACGCGCTTGGGCAGCACGGCTTGGAAGCCGTCGGTGCTACAAGCAGCGAACATCCCTGATGCACTGCATCGCCAAGGCAGCCCAAACAACCTCCTGAAGGCGTTATTGTATTGGACACGCAGAGCACTGAGGGTTTTTTTGGTGTAGTTGCTCCACAGATTGCACGTGTATAGATTTTGGCAATATGTTTTAAAGAGCGTAATCTTCACCTCGCGAGAAAAGCGTGCAAACCTGTGTGCAAGCATGTTACCCCTTACCGACAGTGCTCTGCGTTCCCTTTCCAGGTCGACATCGTCCTTGAGAGATTCTGTGACCCAGTGACCCAGATATTTAAATTTTGTAACTGTCTGAAGAGGCGAGGAATTGAGACTTGTGGGCGGAATTGAGTCGGTTTATTTTTGCTAAAGGTCATATCATATTAGTCAGCATGTAAAAATAAATAATTAATAATATATTAAAAATAAATAATAATTAAGTCTGATTTTCTCAGTGTAAGTATATTTATTTGTTAGCTTCATTAATTTCTTGTGCAAATGAAAATGCATTTATAGGTATAAAATATTTATTTCAATAATAAAAGTGTATAAAATTGGACGGAATTTCATTTTTCCTTAGAACTAAAAATACTTGTAAAAAAATATATAATAATACAATATTTGTCTCTTATTCTTAACGTATGCAATATATGATAAAAAATATATATATATGATATAAAAATATAGGGACAACTTTCCTGCGGAGAGTTTGTTAGCTATGAACATACTATAACTCGAGAGCAAAAAAAATTCGCTAAAATACCATCATATTTCTTTAAATACAATACTTCTTCTTCTTTAAATATATATAGAGCTCGACTACTACTTTCATCGTAGACAAACTAAATCATCGCATGACCAACTATCATTTCCCTGTATCATCATAGTTAACACGTTAATGACGATTGTTTTATTGCTCACATTTGTGTTGTTAGTCATATGCGTGTAGTTATGTTATTAAATAGCCATTAAGAACAGCTGGATAGTATTTGTCATGCGTCGGGTAAATTTGGTTTTAGAAAAACATGTTAAGTAGTTTTAGAATATTTTGCATTTTTCTATGCATATTCTGGTAAAAGATTTTCAATCAACTGATTACAATTAAAATTATACGAGTAACACAGAGTTCGATTGTAAAGGAAAAAATCAATGCGACCTGCTAAATTGCAAGCAGGATTTAGCAGGTCAGGTTAAAATAAATATCAATGTGTGGTACATATTTCAACAGATCTTTTAAAAAGACTGAAAAAAAAATTGATTTAGTGCATATATTTTAGGTAATAATCGCTCGGAAAGAAGCAAAAATTACTGCACACAAAACTGCCAAGTGAAGTGGGTCCGACTTAGCAGTATAATCCTCAAAGTATTTTTTGTATAAAATTGTATGAAGATAATGAGTAAAAGTAAGCCAATTTTTTTGGCCGTGAGTTTATTATATATATTTTTTATTAATTTATAATTTCAAATGGAACACTTTTTATATAAATAAAACAATGTGGCACTATAATCACAAGAATAGCCAATAAATCGTAATACTTGCTTGTAGACATTTCTACAATACTCCAATCAACAAAGACCACTCCACTCACAAATACAGGACGGAATAGAGATAACACCAACTTAAGTACAGTACAGTTACGAAAATGTTAATTACTTCAGTATTTTGTTGTAACTAGGGATAGGACGGTAGAGTGCGAATGACATAAGGAACAGAACGTATGCCATAATGAAGTAGCTATCAGTGTAACATATTTTATACAGTCAATATAGGGTCTATTTTTTTTTAATGTAACGAGGGGCAAAAGGGCAGGCGAGGCACCTAATGGAAAGTAGTCATCGTCGCCCATGGATATGTGCAACACCGGAGGGATCGCCCATATTTTGCAAACCTTTGTGAGCCCTGTTTACTCGCTTCTAGAAGAATCCCATGTTATAGCGCTAAGCTAAGCAGGCTAAGCTAACAAGAGCGGCCCCCGCAAGAAATTTGGTTGAAATTTGTGGTGCAGCAGTGGCAGGACCAAAAAAGGTAATTAATTCTACAGGCGTTTCAACCGCTCTCAGTTTCCTGTCGCATATTTTGAAGCAATAAGAGACGATAAGCATAAAGATTTGACAAAACGACATACTGTGCTTGCGTTGCGATACAATTTTAAGGGCCTACTTCGTCATTTGTAAATCACGCCCCAAACGCGGAGTCAGCCAATAAGCGTGATTTGTAATAAGGGACGCATTTATTGCTCACGCCCATCAAAGAAAGAGAAAGCTAATATACTACATGCTCGGGGTTTTTTGACGTAAGCGCCAGATGTAAAAGAACCATGAAACAGAAGATATTATTATGTTTTGTTAACATTTAAGTTAATCACTTAAAAGATAAAGGGAAGAATGACATTTTAACATAATTTTGCCGTTTATTAATCTGTCGTTTGTACAAACTAGACAAAAAACAGGAAATGAAGACGATTTTTCGGATAACTTTTCTATCGAGGAAATTTTCATTAAACATGTTCCCGCGTTAATCACTGAATAGGTTATATAATCAAGAAACACGTATCTGAAAACCAGCCTGTTTTATATACTAGATTTGACAAAAAATGCGCTACAAAATAGCTTAAATTTTCGATGCATCCCCTTAATTAATTAAAATGTTTCGATTATTGTGATTCACTTCTTCAATATATGCGACAGGAATCTGAGAGCGGTTGAAACGACTGTAGAATAACCCACATACGTTCGTAAATGTTTTTTTTTTACATTAATTGCCATGATTTATCAAAATGTTTTTAAATATTATACGTGGTTGACAATTGTGGCTTGTCAAGTAATTTGTTTGATAATTGTGTCTCCGCGAGAAATGGCAAAAAAAAGAAGCGAAAAAAAGACCCATTTTTTCATCCAAGTTCAAGTAAATGAATGTCTGTAAAAATATGCTTTATGAACCCCATTTTATGCTCCTTAATTCTGAATTTATTCGGTTGCTTGGTTTAGCTAAAATAACAGTTTAAAATTACCTTGATTTTTTGACATTTTCGTGAATAAGTCTGAAACAAAAGAAGATCGAACGCTGATATTACGCATACAGTGTTCTTAGGTCCTGCCACTACTGCACCTTAAATAACAACCAAATCCCTTGCGGGGACCACTCTTGTTAGCTTAGCCTGGAATACCCTTGTCGATGTCGTCGTAGATAAAATGTCTACGTAATTATTTTATCGTTATGAATGGTGTTAAATTTAGTTATTTATAGGCGCCTGGAAATTAATTGTTTACCGAACTCATATCGAGCGAGCTTTATTTGTTTTCTAAAGAACAGTTCATGTATCTCACATTGAATAAAAACTGGGAATGAACTTCTATTGGTACAAGAGTGGATATATTTTATACCGCTCGATGCGGATTATTTGTGACAAATTTATTGACTGTATAAAATATGTTACACTGACAGCTACTCCATTACGGCATAAGTGCTGTTCCTTATGCCATTCGCACTCTACCGTCCGATCCCCAATTATAACTATAAATAAATAAATATAAATATTTCGGGATAATTTCAAACAAATCGAACTCCCGACGATATATTAGATAGATACTTTAAGCTGCCCGTAACTTCGTCAGCGGAGAAGCAAAAAAATCACAACCGGGTAGGTAAACGGGTAGCTGGGTAACCACGGATGGTTATAGGATACTTTTTACCCGACTACGCTTGAAAAAAGAGGATTATGATATTCTACTCCTCCGCTAACGAAGTTGCGGGGCACCTTCTAAAAAACGCTATTATGACAACCTATTCCAAGATGTTTCTTATCAGAAAATACAGTTTATTCAAGCATAGTTCTAGCTAGTGGGCAATATTATAATATGTTATCGTATATCGTTTTCACGCGAGGCATTCCACTGATGGAAATTTTCGTAGATGGGTCATTTTACCTATCTTTTGCAGATAATTTTTCGTAGTCTCCGCCTAAACTAATTATTACAAAACGTGTGACTGTCGCCGCGTTTTGTGGACTTGCAATTGAGAAAGATGCGTAATAAGGCTATTATTTTCAATAGTTTTGATTAATATCTAATATAATAACTGTAGACTACTACAAAGTCACTAACATAATGGTCATGAAAATCCCCGGATTTTGTATAAAAATAGGGTATTTTCCACTATGTTACCGTGCTTTTATAAGGATAGTTACTAGTGGTTGACTTTTAACCCATACATTTGTTTGAAGCATCTATGTCGCTACCACGAGATTTCATTTTTATACACCAGTTTGTAGCAGGGCTTGTAACCGGTTCAAATAAACCGGTATTTATTTAGGTCATACCGGTTAATTATTTAGGTCATGTTCGAACGAATAAATAAATAAATATCAGGGACAATCTTACACAAATCGACCTAGTCCCAAACTAAGCAATTTTGTACTATGGCTACTAGGCGACGATACACATAATATATAGATAAATTATAATACTTAAATACATAGAAAACATCCAAGACCCAGGAACAAACATTCGTGCTCATCACACAAACAATTGCCATGGTCGGATATAGATTTGGTAACTTTATTCCAAAGCGCTCTCTCATCGGTTACTCCGTGTTCAGACACGGGATCAATGGACGCTGTCGCGCCGAGTAGCGCAACGACAGTCAACTACATAAAAAATGTAATCTAATCACGCAAGCAAACCAATCCTGTCTAAGCGAGCGGTTTATTCACCCTAGACTACTGACACGGAGGAACCGCTCTCTAACCGGTAAATGGAGCGCCCGAGATATTAACCGGTTAGAGCGATTTTCTTGCGAGCGTAACCTTTATTATGGGTTAGGCTCTCAGAGTGTGGCTCTAACCGGTACGGAAAATATACCGAATGACAAGCCCTCGTTTATATATTAAGTATTAATTTGAAAATTACAAATGTACAAAGATAAGTAGAATGACCCAGCATAACATAACGGAAAATATATTGTAATTAGGTTCAGATATGTAAGATGGAAATTTTAATTCAATCACGACAGCTACTAGAACACGCCCCGTCATGACCTTTAGGAGACCTTCACTAACTATTCAAGTAATATCGATCGGCAATGCAAAAGAACGTTATTTTCGCATGAGAGCTAGAATTCTAATAGCCCATACTTACCCATTTCAACTTGCCACCCTATATATATATATTATCCTGAAAATAATCAAAAATCTTCAGCCGTTAACATTCGGTTACATAATAGCGTAGGTATTTGAGGAAATATAAGTGTTTCTGAAACTATTTCATAAAAAAAATATAAACTTATATTTACATAATATACTAAGTACTCTTTTTTTCCTTATAGCTTGGCTATAAAATTGAGATTCTTTGATAGACGGTAACAAAATTGTTACAAAACACCCTGGCAGTGATAATACTTATAAAAAATTGTGACAAAAATTAAAGCATTTAATATCAAGGAACAATTTTAAATGTATCACTAACTTGTCTTGAGTATGTGCTAAGGGTAACTCAAAGGTTTACAAAAAAAAAACAAGTCGGCGTGGTCATACAGCCAGTGGGTTGTACAATAGATACAAAATATTACTTACAGGGCGAACGATATGAAGTGTTACCAAATTCAAAGGGCAACGATTTTTTATCTGTTGTAACGAATTATTATTATTAAAAAAAAATAGGAAAAATATCAAAATTTTAAATTAATTTACTTTAACTCGTTATGACCACCTTTTCCCTTGACTATGGCCTTCAGACGGTCGAAAAATGATTTGCACACGCACGAATGTGGTCCTGCGGTATGTTGTGCCAATTAGGTACAATCGCTTTCTTCAGTCCATCCATACTGGCATGTTTAGCTCTCCAAAATGGACAAGGTAGAAAAGTCCATCGGATTCGCGTCTGGGGCATTCGAAAGCCATTGTTTGGACGAAATGAAATGTGGAACGCGGTTTTTCAGCCATTCTTGGTTCACAAGAGCTTTTAGAGCCGGGGCCGAGTCTTGTTGAAATGTCCACGGTCTACTACCGAAATGTTTGCGTATCCAAGGCTCCAATGCAGCTTCCAAAACCTTTCATGCGTAATTTCTTAACAGAGAACTTTGTCACATATAGCCAGTGTGAATTTGGTTCACTTCATATCGTTCACCCTGTAGTTTGCTGAATTGTCACGATCTACGCCAACCTTCTCAAATTAGTATTATTATTATTATTATTTGCGTGGACGGAAAAAATGATGTCGAGTCAGCTTCGTATCGCTTTGTTTCAACATTAATTAATTTCAAACATTATGATTTATGACTTTCAATGATTACGCGGAACAGAGCATAAAATCCGTCATAATTATGAAACCCTAAAATATTCAGGTCATACTTGAAAATGTAAGTATAGAACCCATATATGATAGGTAGGGTTTGTTTTGTGACAATATCTCCTCCTCTCTAGAAACTCTTTAGAAAACCCTGGTAGGCTTAGACTTGTCAAAAATAATTCTTGTACAAAGTAATACGTCTACTTATTTAAATTACATACTCAAGACAAATCAAACACATCAAATCTCAAAGTCCGCCAACCTTCTAAAGCATACTCCCAAAAATATGCACAGCGTAATCAAAATGGAGTCGCTCACCAACCTTAACACGTTATTTTTGAAAAAAGAATAAGTTTTTTTCTTCGTCAACCGCCGCTTGTCGATGTTCAATTTTTTCGGCCAGTGTTCGTAATTCGAAGGTATTATTTGACATTGGCTCGGGTACCGTTTTCGCGCGAAACCGTTGGACTTTTTCGCTTGCACGCAGATGTCAAATTTGCCGCCATTTTCGTTGTTTTGTAGTGACGCTTGGAGGTCTTTGTCTATGGAAAGAATTGTAATTTTAATTAATTGCACACTAGCGTAAGATTATCATTAATTTAACTGCATATTTAGACAAATACACGATGATTCTTAATCAGTGATCAGGAGTAGGAAATTCTTAATATCTAGCTAAAATTAAACTTATAGACGAGGTCTTGCGCAATTACCTAACTGTTTAATTAATTAAAAGTTAAGACATAAACAAAACTAAGAACCACTGGATACATGGTTATCCTACAATTGAAGTAACCTACGATACGTCAAGTGCTATCGCTTTGGCGGTTTTGATATGTCTTCAATAAGTCAGTTCAGATATTAAGGACAATTTTGCCAGCGTCAAGGTTTATAAGCCAGGGTACGGTTGTATATCAAAAATAATAAAATAATGAGTTGATCCACACCGATTAATGTCGCCCGTCCAAGATGGTCAAAAATAATCCTTTACATAAATCAATAAACTTTATGTATTTGACAATGACAAGATTATCATTGCCATTAATTTTCTGAAGAGGTTGTAGGCTCACAGATACAAATTAGTTGGGTGACAAGGAATTTTGGACTTCAAATTCATGATTTCAACAAAAAAAAAATGTATCAATCTACGTAACTACGACTTTAACGTGACAGCCAGCGTTACTTACTAAGAAAAAATGGTTCCTGGTATCCGATTAAGAATCACTGTGTATAGTACAATTTGGGTTAGTCTAAACATTTTTAGAAATTACGAAATTGCATTTAGTTTTGTTACATAGTAATTATTTTAATTATTCCGGCGAGAACATACCATATTATTTTAATCAAAACATTTTTAGAAATGCAAAATTTAATTTAGTTAAGTTACATAATCATTATAATTATTCGGACGAGAACATACCATACTATTAACATTTCAAAACTAAATTAATAAAGATAATAATCATAATTAATAATGTTGCATAATTCATAAAATGACTTATTTTGCTTTTGACCGTATGACCGCCAAGCAGCGAAGTAATACGGCGTGACCCAAACGACCACAGCAAGACAAAAAAAACCTTAAAAATAAAATAGTGATTTCAGAACGAGGTATTGTTTTATTTTATTCGGAGTTTTTGATCATGAAATTCAGTCGGCATATGCCGACGTTCACGTCAGTGGCAAGAATTTCCGATGACGTGATTTTCCGACTGTGGCGGTTAAAAGGTTAATGAAGACATTCGTGGAAATAAAAAAACACGTATAAAAATTATGCAAGTAAAACTAATGTATTTTTAATATAAAATAGTATACATACCGACAGGCACAGTGATAAAACGCATATTGTAAGGCACATCGCTGGAATACAACACATTACTGTTTTCGTCCCTGATAAAAAGGAAGAAATCTGCCACGTCTTCCGTTGTACGAACGAACCAATGCGCGTATATTGATGACTGCGAACTGGAAACAGATATGTGTATTAAACAGAGGTCGTAATAGGTACAGCAGTACCACGAATATAAGTTACATTGGCAATCTTCGGCCACGCCGACGAGTGCTAACAAGTACCGAATGAAAGCAGGTACATCGTTGTAACTTATATTTGTGGTACTACTATATAGGCCTAATGCATAACTGAGTATGTTCCTGAGGTATGGGAGCGGTATGGGAGAAGTGTGTTTACGGAATGTCAAACGATGCGTAACTTCAGTCGGGCGTCAGGCTTGTATAGCGAGACATTTACGACACATGTCACGTCACTTGTCACCCCTCCCGCACAGCTCCCATACCTCAGGAGCAGACGCAGTGAAGCGTTAAACCTGTTGTGCCTATCAGTGGCGTGGTGTCTATATAAGCCGATTCCCACCGGGTTGCCCAATGAAAGGCCTTTGAAATGAATGAACCACCTTTTTCTTTAAATATGAGTAAATGAATACGCTTCGGCTTCCCTGGCCATTTTCCGGACGCCACGCCTCTGGTGCCTATTTATCTAAACGTTACGGGAGGACATAAATAAGAGCGGTTACCACCACTAATAATGAATTATTTTTATTGAATGCGGGATGATTATTTTGTTGTTATTTTTGTTAATAATTGATGTCCCGGATGACAGCTCCCGGAGTCAGTTCTATGTCCGACGGGCCTATTGTATGTCCACTTTTGGGTTGTCAACGTATGTGAATTTTCTGCATCAGAGACTTGTTTCTCATTAATAATCTAACCTTAAGCTATAACTTATAAAGTTGTGAAAATGAAATGTCTGTACATTGAAGATATTTTCAAAAAAAATATTGTAACGGACTATTTGGAAGTAACTAAAACGAAGTATAATAAATATTGTTCAATTCAGTGACCTCAAAATAGTCTGTTAGAAACATTTTTGTGAAAATATCTTTAATGTACAGACATTTCACACATGATATGTTCAGCCCAGTACAGGCATGTGAATATGTATCAGATGTACTTACAAGACATACTGTTCGTCCATCATATAGATGATTAACTGTGACTATGATGAGAAAAATCCCGCATTCAATAATAATGTATAATTACAGACTAAATATTTCCCGATTGTAAAATCAATTACGATAATAACGCCAAAAAATTAAAGAAGCAAGAAAAATCATTTAGAACAAGATTAAATATTTACATTACAAGAACGATAAGAATTAAAAAAAAAAATGGTGTGAACTTACTATTGTATATCTCTAAAACTTAAATCAGGTTCCAACTCAAAATCAAACTCCTCCCCGTCAAACTCTTTTATCTTTTCTTCCAGACCAATGTTACGGGCACAGAGTAGCCTCTCTTCGTCTATGGTCTGCAAAGCTTGACCTTCCATAGACAAGGGCTCGGCGCAGGTGACGTTGGCATAGTCTGTGGTTGTCAGGTGATTAAAAAGGTGTTTCAGCGGGCGGGTAAAGCAGTCGCATTTCAAATTGTTTCCTGGAAATAAAATCACTGGTTGAGGAGATTTTGAATTTTCTTATCTAGGCCTACTTGGAAGAAATAAGTTTCTGACGAGAATTACATTTTTGTGACAAGCTTTTATCATCGACTGTACGTTTCTTTACACCCGTCAACTAATTGGGAATATGCATGAATTTGTATTTTTGCTTTATTAAGCTTATTCATGTAAGAAACAAACAATAGAGAAAAACTATTTTTCGAATAACTGTAAAAATAATCAATGGAGCGTTCAAGTATTACGTAACGCATTTGGGGGGAGGGGAGTCTTGTAAAAATTACAAGGGCTTACAAGGGCGGGAGGGGGGTTTGAACTACGCGCTACGTAACATTGTTTTTTTTAACCCTTTAGAACGGTCGCGTACAGAAATTTTCTCAAGCATTTTCTAACTTTTTTATCTCAAAATTTCAAATGGAATTACCATTTTGGTTAAAATAGTCGCTTGGTGGTTACGTCACGTTCTACAAAGGGGGGGTACAGAAAAAAATGGGGATGAGGGATCAAAAATCTCCAAAAATTGTGTTACATAAAAATTGAACGCTCCCCAAGATATAAGCCATCAAACATTTCATTCTATCTCTTTCTTGAAGACAACAGAATTTCACATATATATTTTTTTTATGTAACGAGAGGCAAAAGGGCAGACGAGCCACCTGATGGAAAGTAGTCATCGTCGCCCAGGGATATGTGCAACACCGAAGGAATCGCCCATATTTTGCAAACCTTTGAGGGCCCTGTTAACTCGCTTCTTGAAGAATCCCATGTTATAGCGCTCTGGAAATACCTCAGGGGGAAGGTTATTCCACAACTTGCAAGTGCGTGGTAAAAATTAGCGTGATGCCCGTTTATTTTTTGGATGCCAAGCATCCAGATAGTGGGGATGTACTTTGTTTCTGAGGCGGGAGGTGCGATGATAGAAACGTGACGGTGGCACCAACTCGTTTTTCATTACTTTATACTATATCTTTTTCACTAACGCTCGATGGCATGTTGCCAGCATGTTGTCCCGCTCTTTGAGCAGGCAAACTTTGGTCGCATTTAATATCGTCTAGATATTTTATCGAGATGGTTTTCCATTTAATGCAATAGAAACATTTTATATCGTCAACCTACCTTCAAAACATACTTTTATTACCTTATCTCGTATCTTTAGCACTGGCGTACGATGAAGGTTGTCCAACATATTATCCACCATGTCTAACAACCTAAATTTGGTAGCTTATACTATATCCTTTATATATTTTTATCGGTCCCAGCGAGAGCGAAGTGTGGGCTATGGAGAGACGCTTTGCTACGTTAAATGTAAGGGGAGGAATGAATAATAAAATTGATGAAGTATGTCAGATGATAGATGCGAGAAATATTGATATTCTGTGTTTGAATGAGGCAAAGCGAAAGGGTTGTGACAGCACAAAATGAAGAGATTAATGAATGTTGATGAAGCGGCAGTTGTATTGTATGCAAGGACCGTAGCAAGTGGAAGGAGGTAATCTCTGCCTACCCCATAATGGGAAAAAGGCGTGATTGTATGTACAAGTATGTATGTATGTATGGTATAAGAAATAATTATATATTGTCAAGCTACCTTGAAAATGGACTTTCATGCCTTTGTCACGAATTATCTTCACAAGTGCTGGATAAAATCTGTCCGCATCCAGCGTTTGCTATCGTCTACGTATTTCATTGACGTAGTTTTTCACTAAGCGCAAATCAAATAAATTTGATATCGTCAACTTACCTTCAAAGTGTACTTTCATGCCTTTGTCCCGTATCTTCTTTACTAATGCTGGATGGAAGGTATCCAGCATATTGTCCCGCACATCCAGCAGGCTAAGTTTGCTCGCGTTCACAAGTTGCTTGATCGGCAGTTCTTGAAGAGTATTATTTTGTAGGTACAGCTCTGTTAAGTTTTCTGGTAAATTGAATTTTAGGTCGGCTGAAGAAAAAAAAAGATTTAACCCTTAATTTGAAAATGATAGATGGGAAAATATCCCAGCTGTTACTAGTGGTAACAAGTCGATGGTAAGATTGGTAACAGATGGGGAAAACCCAGCTGTTACTAGTGGTAAAAAGTCGGTGGTAACAGACTGGTAACAGACGGGAAGAAATCCCAGCTGTTACCAGTGGCTGGTACAAGTCGTTGGTAACAGACTGGTAACAGACTGGTAACAGATGGAAAAAACCCAGCTGGTAAGAAGTCGGTGGTAACAGATTAGAGTAGTAACAGATTGGAAAAAAGCCCTGCTGTTACCTGTGATAACAACTCGGTTGTAACAGACTGGTAACATAGGGGGGAAATCCCAGCTTTTACCAGTAGTAAGAAGTCGGTGGTAACAGATGGGGAAAAATCCCAGCTGTTACCGGCGGTAACAAGTCGGTGATAACAGACTGGTAACAGATGGAAAAAATCCCAGCCGTTACCAGTGGTCACAAACTGGTAACTGATTGTAAAAAAAAATGAGATAGCATAAAGAGATAACATACATGTTCTTGAAACTAAATCCTTTAAGTGGTTGTCGGATAGATCCAGGATTTCCAGAGATGTCAGGTTGCCAAGAACATCTGAAAAAAAGGAAATATTAGTTTCGACAATTCGTTTGTTAACACAGGTCGAAATAGGTAGTGCCTAATTACGTAAACTTCGCGGAGGACTTAATTAAGAATGGTTATTAAGCCCGACCAGGAAAATAAAAAACTTCGCCATAATGCGGAAAACTATTGGAACTAATTTCTTCAACAGGCAATAGTAGCTTTACGTAAGTCATTTCCCGGATTAGTTAGTTTTAACTAATACAGAAAGACACTTTAAGGGTCAGACTATTCATGTAAAAAAAAATTATTCAGAAAATTCTAATACGACGACAACCCGAAGTGGACATACAGTAGGTCCATCGGACACAGGACTGACCGGAGAGTGAATTTATGTGTATTATAAGGGTCATTCTCTTTTCATTAACAACATGGTTTTTCAAATAAATGAACAATCATCAAGAAAAGATTTATAAAATTAAGATGCTAGGCCTACGTTCCGGTACTCTTACATACGAAAAAGGTGGTAACGCAGCGGTAAATACCTCATTTTCATATTAAAGTGGGGACATCAATGACCACTGCGTTACCTGCTTTATAATTATATAAAACGTAACCAAAATAATTAATTGAAAATGTCAGTTTAACAATGCTATATTTTAGATTAGTTAAATGTGAGTTTTACCGCACGCTACTCGTACGGTAAAACTCGCATTATGGCCGGGTGAAGACCTAAAATTGTGTACTCACCACGGACAGTAGAAAAGAAAGCCCTCTATCGCATATTTACAACCCTCGCCTGCGGCTCGGGTCACAAATACCTGCGATTTCGGGCATTCTTTCTTTTACAGCCCTTGGTACGCAATGTTGCGTAAAGATGCGAAAAAATAGTGGCGCTAAAATAGTAGAATGGCCCATAAACTGATCCGGAAATCGGATCCCGTGACAGCATTACGAAAAGACCCAAGGAAAGGCGATATTATCAAGTCTCAAATTAACATGAATCTCTAATCAAGCCATTTCAGAGATCAAACGCATGATATGTCATGCATATAAGGGTTACCCTTTTGAGCGTGTTAACGGAGAACCAATAAACCAATTGTATGATACCGTAAAGCGGCAAATGACGTGGCGTCTGAGACACAATTCCGTTGACGTGATTTGCCGTCTTTGGCGCTCCACTAAGCATATTGAAGAGCAACACAAGCATAAAATGCGTGCTTACTGCGTACCACACGCAGGCGGTATCGTGGCTACGGTACGGGCTCCTGTTGTGGGGCCACAGCACAACAGACGCGTACCAGCTCTTCTTTATGCAGAAAAAGTGTGTACGAATCCTGGCTAATATCCACCAACCCCATAGCTGCAAACCATACTTTAAAGACCTTTAATTATTAACCCTTCCCTCCCTATACATTTTAGAAGTAGCAACGTTTGTCCGAAATAATTTACATCTTTTCACTTTCAGTCAAAATACCCAACGCCTTCAAAATCTCGAGCTTCCGGAACCTAAATTGGAAATATATAATAACGGTCCTATAATAATAGAGCACTAAAAATATACAATAAAATTCCTGTAAATATAAACTATAGAATCAGACTCGGCCTTTAAAAACAAACTGAGAAGTGTACTAGTTGAGAAATGTTACTACTCTGTCATGGAATTCATGGGTGATTGAAATATCTAGGACAATTTATTTACACGAACAAATAAAAATATACCTAAGACATAGTATGTGTATAGATTTGAGTTAATTTTGTACCTAATAAAAAATGTTTGCTACACCCGACAAGGGTTCTTGTAACTAGACTTAAGTCTGTAACTTGGTTGCAATAAATATCTTATCTTATATTATCCTATCTTATCTTATCTTATCTTACTTACTGTTTCTAATATCATTGATGATGTTTCCCTTCAGGACTAACTTCTTCAGCTTCTTGGTACCCAGCGTGAAGTCAAGGGTGAGAACTGGGATCTCATTGTAGCTGAGATCGATCTCGAACAGCCTGTAGGGGATCCAGGGGTTGGCGGGGAACATCTTCTTAGCGAGGAAGCCGAATCTATTGTGGCTTAGGTTTACCTGACAAAGGATTACAGACACTCAATTAAAACCATCTATTTCTAAAAACGAAATATTGAAGATATTTAAAAAAAAACCGGTTATGTGCGAGTCCGACCGCGCTGCGAGGGTTCCGTACAAACTTTTTGTTTACTCTTCTCTTTCATTTGCTCTAAGGTTAACTGGAAGGGATCTCTTAAAGGGATAAGTTCGCCTTTGTACAAATGTGTTACTTTAATTTCTTTGTTTTATTGTTTTTATGTACAATAAATTGTTAACAATACAATACAATACAATACAATACTTTCACTTACCCTAACATTATTATATTACCCAGTTCCGGTTGAGTTAAGTTTGCACCGATATCTATAGCATTGCATACAAATGAGGTGCAATCTTAACGCAACCGGGCTGTTCAAATATGTCTTTTGAAAAATGTATAGTTTTCAGATTCTTGTATGTACTTGTAGTATGTCACAATATTATTTACCAAATTGTATAGTTCTATGTCAACGGGAAGTACCCTATCATTTCGATTCCGTTGAGTGTCGAAATACACGTTTTTTGCGGCATAAATGGCCGTATCTTTTTTTTACGTTAATGTAGAAGTTTGATTTTTTCACAGCTTCAAGGGACCGTAGACCTGAGTACGAGTATATGGTGTTAATTTCAACTCGATACCTCCATGAGGTCTTGAGATAAAGAGTATTGATAGACAGACGGACGGACAACAAAACGGACTATTTGGATGTCACTGAATCGAAAAATATTTACTTTCCATTTTTTGTATGTTCGAAATGTATTATTCAAGCGATTTTTTGAGAATTTCACTAGAAAAGAGATGAAAAAGCCTCTGCATGGCTTTCTTTTACAACTTTATCTGTAATACCACTGGCCAAATATTACGGGCTCTATATTTCACTTCAAAAACCATGGAGGGTTGTATTTTGGGCGAAGTACTATGTTCCAAAACCCGGATAGCCGACTTAACCCAAACAGCTGCCAAGCTGAAGTGGGACTGGGCTGGACATGTCAGTCGCATGCCGGGCGACTTCTGGGCTAAAGTAGCCACCGAGTGGGTCCCACATATTAAAGTCTGGCGTCGTGGTAGGCCTGGCCGAAGATGGCGGGACGAGCTTGATTCTTTCCTGAAGAACTGGTGGGAGATTTCCCGAGACCGGGACACTTGGAAGAATGAGAGGGAGGCCTTTGCCCAGAAGTTGAACAGTCCAGGCTCTTAAAAAAAAACACTTTATCCAATTGAAGTTTGAAAATGATGAATGATAATTAATATTAGACACTAGAAGGCGCCCGCAACTTCGTTCGCGGAGGAGAAAAAGTCATAACCCTTATTTTTTCCTTCAGCGAAGTCGGGTTAAAATTATCCTATAACCATCTGGAGATACTCAGCTACCCGTGTACCAAAAATGGTTGAAATCTGTTAAGTCGATTTGGCGTGATAAAGCCGCAACGACACATTCAAAATATATATATTTTTCGCTTCAGTGATCTCCAAATAGTCCCTTGCAATAGTTGTTTTTTAATATCTTCAATGTACAGATATTTCATTTTTACTTTATAATATTATTATCGCTGGCCAAATATTACGGGTTCTTTATTTCACATTATCGAATTGAAGTTTGAACATTTTCATAGTGACATAAAGGCTAAATTTAACTACCCTCAAAATGTAACAAAGAACAACTGGAACTGAAAATGTAACAGTCAACTTACCATTTCCAAAGAAAGACAGTCATCCAATAAGCCATGCGTTTTGTTGTCAATTTTCTCCAAATAGTTGTGTGACACGTCCAATTTTCTGGAACAATTATAAAATAATAAGTTTGTAACGCGATGACACATAGCTGTAAGTTTCAAATGTACAGTCGCGGGATGAAAAGGTTGACCACCTTAAGATCTGTTTTTGCTTGCTCAGTATAAGTTAACAGTAGACACATTCCGTCGTAATGAATGTCATTTCACTACATGGCCCACATAGTTAAAAGTTTAAATTTAGGTTTCGTGATATTTCACTAATAGTGTAACCATCTTCGTGTTGATCAATAATAGCTGCTCTTTCTTGAATATTTCAAATTCTCGGCATTGTAAAATATTAGCACGAATACACAAAATATAAATGATGACATTGACAGGAACTGTTATCACATTTAATAGTTTTAATCATTAAGTATAAGCGAAGAGGATGTAATCATTACACTTACCAAACTTAACACAGCATAATGACAAGATCAAATCTAATAAAAGATTTTAGTACTATTAATACTCAAGAAAATAATTTGCAATGCTGTACTCTCGTTTGTTACACAGTTTAAAAAGGCAACATGTATAATAATATTTTCTTCTGTTTCCGCGATTATTACTCATTGAAATAAAACAATTTAACGGATTATATCGCGTATATTATCTCATTTGATTTCCATGGTCACGGGTGGACATGACCAAGGTAAGCTGAAAAGCTTCCGAAACGTCGGGAACCCAAATGAGATTAATATACGCGATATAATCCGTTAAAATGTTTTATTTTAAGGTAACATGTACTTATAACGCGTAAATGAATTTGTTCGAAAACTGGTCAACGTTTTCATTCCGCGACTGTACTTTGTATAAATAAATAAATGGATTAAATTATTTAGAAAAAAACCTGCCAAGTGCGTGTCTGACTCACACACCGAGGGGTCCGTACAAAATATACGCTTAAATCGGCCGTATCTATGAAAATTGAGTGTTAGCAGAACTCCTAAGTAAAATGTACGAGGTGTTGGGTCATTTTATATCGATGCGCGAAAGAAATCAGTCGTTATTCGACTAACCCGATTAAATTTAATTACATACCTTAGTGCCACCAGTCCTTTAAAAGCTTCGTTGGTGACCTTTTCCAGCTTATTATTGCGTAGCGACAGATCCAGGAGCTGCTGCAAACCCTTGAAGGACTCTTGAGCGATGTCAACCAGTTGGTTGTTGGAGAGGTCCAGCTTAAAGATGGTGGGTAGGTTGCCGAAGGCGGATTTGGAAAGGGCGGTTAAGTTGTTGTCCTGAAAAAATCGTAATTTTTAATAATAGTAGGCGCACTTCGTTCGCGAAGGAGAAAAAGTCATAACCCCTCTTTTTTTTCTTTAGCATAGTCTGGTAAAAAGTATCCTATAACCATCTGGAGATACCCAACTACCCGTGTACCAAAAATAGTTGAAATCCGTTTAGCCGATTTGGCGTGATGAAGCCTCAACGACACAAAAACATATAAAAAAACCAAACAATATATTTCAATTCAGTGACCTCCAAATAGTCCGTTTCAATATTTTTTTTAAATATCTGTAACAGACATTTCATTTTCACAACTTTATAATAGTATAGATGATAGATATATATAGACACGATAGTACTGTAGATTATGCTATAGGTAAATAGGTTTTTTTTTTCACGACCGGTTTGGCTCAGCGGGATTAACGTTGCCTGCGAAGCGAAAGGTCCTAGATTCAAATCCCGGTAAGGGCAAATATTTGTGCGATGAGCATGAATATTTGTTTCTGTGTCTTGGAGGTAAACATGGAGGTCACTAAATGGAATTTTCTAAACTAATTTCAATTATTGTTGTGTACACGAGTAGCTGGGTATCCAGATGGTTATAGGATACTTTTTACCCGACTACGTTGAAGAAAAAAAGAGGGTTATGATTTTTTTCTCCTGTGCTGAAGAAGTTGCGTTCTAGATATCTTATTTTTTTGATATGTCCAGTAACCGGAGGGTAGCCTGTAATAGGCAATTTATCATGGTTTTTTTAGGGTTCCCTACCAAAAATGGTAAAAAAGGAACCCTTATGGTGCGACTCTGTCTGTCTGTCTGCCTGTCCGACTATTAAAGCGCCATATCTCAAAAACTAGTTATGTTATCTTTTTGAAATTTGGAGTTTATAAACATAGTCAGCCCACACGTATTACAAAGGACATATTCAAATGTAATTCTTTATTATCTAAAAAAACGACGAAATTGAGTGGGGGCAAAAATTAAAAGTCTAGCTACTGGATCAACTAGTATGTCATATGAATGGGCTTGATCTGCACATTGTTAAACAATTTTTATTGTGATTAGATTTTGTTTTATTCAGGAAAATGTGAAAAAAAACATCATTCCCACTTTATTTCCGAAGTTTACCGAACAAAAATGTTTAAATTATCACAAAATTGTATAAATAAAGATAAATATTACAAGAAAATTATAACCATGTCTTAAACTAGCTAATTTTTTTAATTTTCAAAAACCTTTTTGAACAAACCTGTTGCGTTAAGTTTGCACCTCATTTGTATGTAAGGCTATAGATATCAGGTGCAAACTTAACTCAACCGGAACCGGGTAATATAATCATGTTAGGGTAAGTGAAAGTGTGTACGGAACCCTCGGTGCGCGAGTTCGACTCGCACTTGGCCGGATTTTGGTACGATTACGATAATCTTACCTGTAAAAGCAGATATTGGAGACTGGTCAGCGTATTGAGCGCCTGCCACGGCGGGCCGGTCATGCCGTTCGCGGACAAATCCAATCCCTGCAGCGTAAGGAGTCCGGCAAAACTGTCGCTGGACAAATTGTCGCCGAGTGAATTGGACGAAAGATTCAAACGCAGCAACGCATTCATGGTAGGCCACGTGTTGATTTTGATCTCGGTGAGGTTGTTATGGGCGAAATTTAGTTCACTGTGAATAAAAAAATCTGTAAATATAGTGACAATTCTTTTTTTGTCCGAGTCGACTTATCTACAAACAAAGCCAATAATCTCTGTTCATCGTAAAACCGCAGAAATGTTCCGTAAAATTAAACACGAATAAGTGCAGACATCTTATACATGAAATGAGTGTTTAAGTCGTAGGAAAAGGGTTCCGTTTAAAACACAGTGCATGTATATTTAAAACATTTTCATCGTACATTCTAACATAGAGTAAAGTAATACTAACATAGAGTTTCAAGTTAATACACTTAACAATCATATGGATTTACAATGGTCCGAAATAAACGGTTTTTTTTTTATATGTCGTCGTACACGTTCTGGCGTTTGCCACTGCTGTTTGAAATACAAATGTCTTAAATCTACATGCACTGTGTGTCCCGTATTTCCGTCGACTAAAAGACGCAGTTCATGTATAAGATGTCTGCACTTATTCGTGTTAAATTTTACGGAACATCCCTGCGGTTTAAAGATGAATAGAGATAATGGCTTTGTTTGTAGTCGACTTGGACAAAAAAATCTTTCTATTCAAATAAATCCTCGTCCTAACCGTGCTCGCGAACGAGTCCAGCTCTAATAGAGCGAAATAGGGCCTATGCAAACTGCTTTTTTAAACGCGTCGCCGTGGTGTGTTTTTCATTCCATAGAGCTGCAAACTAACTCGCGTGCAAATCGCGTTTGTATCGATACAAACGCGTCGACGGCGCGTTTAAAAAACGCTGTGTGCATAGGCTCTTGTTGTCACATAAATAGTAATAACCCTAATAAAATTTTAATGACGCGCACCGCGTCCGATGACCTTGTAAGAGTCGGGCACGCCCATTTCCATAATACGGGAAACGTCTGAATTGTATAGGTGGTCGCTATCGGAAATAGTTTAAGCAACACTTGATTTTTGTGTCCTTGAATGTCCAGATACAGCGACTATTAATTACTACTTTAAATTATTCATCACGACTGATCGTTACCGCGATGGAAGACAAACAGCTCTCGCGACCCTTCACTACACAGAGATGTTACCTCGGGGCACAGTTAAAAAATATTCATACAGTTGCGTAACGAATGTACTTGCAGCAACAAAGGATGGATAAATGCGAGGCGTTTGGCACAGTGCTCGCTGGTGGAGGGGTTGACACGCCCAACACGTACCGCGAGGTACTGGGTTCGAGTCCTGATGTGACGACGTGAGAGAGCAATCGTATTTTTTTTGCGCCTTGACTTGTATCTATATCACAGTCGATAGTAATGTGGTGTTTTTTCCCACATTAAAAACACAGAAACACAAAAAAATGTGTTTCATAGAAATAAGCTTTGTTGACTTACCCAAGACTAATTGGTATCTGGAAGATCCTCTCCAGCTGATTATAACTGACGTCTATAGACCGACAGCTAGCTAGTTTGGCCAGGCCGCCGCGCGATGGATCTCGCAACTTGTTGTGCGATAAATCCAGCTCTAGTAAAGTGTGGATCGCACCAAAGGTCGCTGGTTTGATGATCTCCATTGAGTTGTAAGATAGGTTCAGGAATCTGTAATTAAATAGGAAATATGCATCTTTTTTTGCTTTATTAAAACTTATTCATGTTACAAACAGACGAGAAAATTAATTTATCGAATAACTATAAAAATAACTAAAATATAAGCTATCAAACATTTCATTCTATCTTTTTCGAGCAAAACGGAAACAAAATTTGATATGGAGTTTTTATGACTGGAGTGGACTGTGACGTAACAGTACATGTCGGACCTCTCTGGCAAATCGCTGTCTAATTAGTAGCTTAAAATGCCTATATCATGCATGTTTCTTAGCCGATTTTAATTTTAATTTCATTTTTTGGAATAGTTTTTACTGTATTTTGATATTTTGTTAAGAAAAGCGATGAAAAAATTTCATTTATGTTCCCTATTTAATGCGTTTAGTTCAGGCATTAATAGCTGGATACATTAACTTACAAATTGACATATGAATTTTATCCTGGAAGGAACCCTCAACTTCGTCAGCAGATGTTAAAACTCATAACCCTCGATTTTAGCGTTCCATACCCTAAGGGCAAAACGGGACCCTATTACTAAGACTTCGCTGCCCGTCTGTGTGTCTGCCAATCTGTCTGTCTGTCTGTCTGTCACCAGGCGTATCTCATGAGCCGTGATAGCTAAACAGTTGACATTTTCACAGATGATGTATTTCTGTTGCCGCTATAACAACAAATACTAAAAACAGAATAATTTTACGTCTGTCTGTCTATATAGTCGTACATTTTGCTTAGGAGCTGGGATCTGCTAACACTGGATAGCATAGATACGGCCGTTTGTAACGTATTTTGTACGGAACCGTCGGTGCGCGCGTCCCTCTCGCACTTGGCCGGTTTTATTACTCTACCGCAGTCATGTGAAAAGTATCCTATAACCGCGTGTGGATGTCAATATATTCCTGAAAAAATGTCTATCGACGGTGATTGCTTACCATCAGACATTCCGTCTGCCCCCTACAACATAAAAAAAGACACCATAATTACAACTTTTTAATAGTACAGATGTAAACATACCTTAAAGAAAACAAATTCTGGAAGACGGCATTATATATTTCGGTGAGATTATTATGTGAGACATCAACTGTATGGAGCTCAAATAACTTGGGGAACGCCATTTTAGGTATATTTCTTATTTGGTTGTATGACGCATTTAATAGTCTTATGCCGCTCATATTTTGTACGGGTATCTGAAAATAAAAATATTTGTAGATAAATATATTTTCTTATTAATGGTTCTTTATTGATACGTTATTTATACTCTACGCCCCAGCATGGTACAAAGCACTAGTTTAAATCCAGTCAGGGTCTCTAGTTATTTATAATGATACTAGAAGGAAACTTCGCCGGCGGAGGAGAAAAAAAATCAGAACGTATTCGGGTAAAAAGTAGCCTTTAACTATCTGTGGATGACCAGCTACCCGTGTTCGAAATATGGTTGAATTGAGATCCAGCCGTTTTGATGTGATGAAGCCGTAAAGATACAAAGACACAAAAAATAAAACATATTTTTTTCTCGATTCAGTGACCTTCAAATAGACCGTATCACTTATTTTTTGACAATATCTTCAATGTACAGACATTTCATTTTAAATTTATAATAGTATAGATGAAGAAGACTAACCTGCGCGAAGTCCACAATTTCGTTGTAAGCCACAGTGAACTCCCCAGCGTAGCTGTTCTCGTCAAACGCTCCTTTGAAAATGAGAATTAATTATTTTATCTGTCACAATAATTGGGATGTTGACAGTGGCGTACACAGGGTTTTTGGCCAAGGAAGGCACTTTCAATGTTTTGATCATATGGGTAGGTAGTTTCTCTGTGCCTATATGGACCGGTGGTCGTTCAGGGTAGGCACTGTAGGCAGTGATTTTGTGCCTACATGCCACTGGTGAAAATATGACCAGACGCAATCAAATAAATAATAAAAATATTATAGTAATTGATGTTGTGTTGACTTTTTAGGGTTCTGTAGCCAAAATGGCCAAAACGCTTATAGTATCGTAATGTCCGTCCGTCCGTCCGTATGTCACAGGCATTTTACTCAAAAACTACTGGATGTATATTGATGAAATTTGGAGTATACTCGTAGGTGATTTGTATAGGCCGATACTTGGTTTAGTAGTTAAATAATAAAAAATTCAACAAAGATCAACGTGAAAATTCACTTAATCAAAAAAAAATATTAAGTGAATATTATCGGAAATATCCCCCCCCCCCCTTAATCTCTATCTTCTAGACCGTCCTAAACATATGAAAAAATTACAAATAATACAAGTAAATAAATACTTTCAACGAAAATTATTTTGAACATGATCAAATGTTCCGTTTTTGAGGTATTGACAAAAAACTACGCTTCTCAGCAAAAGGACGTAAGTGCCAGGAAGATACGCTCTTTTCTTGGTGCACTTTTGCACATAGTATTTTTTTCATCTGTAGTGCGTTTCTTTGTAGTAAGGGATACGAAACCCTACACTGGCATAGTCCTACATGCTTTGGCCGGTTTTTTTCTACTATCTTCTCCTTCTTCGTTACACTCTTGGCATTGGTCGTGGTCATCACTTCCGGTTACGTGACTACTTATTCTATACTTGTATTTTTTTTTTATTTAAATAAATAAATAAAAATACCACAAAGGAAATAAACTTACCTTTACTGATATTGACAATTTTATTATGACTCAAATCCAACATGGTCAGATTCTGGCAGTTCTGAAACGCGCCTTTCTCTATGGTCGCTAACTGGTTGTGCGAAATATTCACTGTTGCCAGATACAAGTCTGTGAACGCTTGGCTCTCTATAATTGTAATCTGATTCTCAGCTAGGTTTATTACCTGAAAAAAAAACACATAATTAAATTACACGATTCCCTGCACTATGCAGTTTTCATGTTACATAAAAGTAACATAAGCGACATAATAAAATTAAAGTTAACACGCAAAGCACGTAAAGGTGAAAAATAAGGTACATGTGTGTACTAAAACTTAAATGTAAACAGAACGACAATGTAACGCGGAGGCATTTTTAAGTTACAACAATACGGGCTTAGCGTGAAGACAACTTTATAATAACGTGACGACAATATAAGCATAAAGTAAACGTTATAGCAACAACAGAAACTTACAACAACAACATAACGTAACGTAAACGTGGACTCAAATCCAACATGGTCAGATTCTGACAGTTCTAGAACGCGCCCTTCTCTACGGTCGCTAACTAATTGTGCTAGATGTTCACTATGGCCAGGTGTTCAGGTCTGTGAACGCTTGGCTCTCTATGACTTTGATCTAATTCTCTGCTAAGTTTATTACATACATACATACTCGTACATACATACATACAATCAAGCCTTTTTCCCATTACAGGGTAGGCAGAGACTACCTCCTTCCACTTGCTACGGTCCTTGCATACAACTGCCGCTTCATCAACATTCATTAATCTCTCATTTTGTGCTGTCACAACCCTTTCGCTTTGTCTTATTCAAACACAGAATATCAATATTTCTCGCATCCATCATCTGACATACTTCATCTATTTTATCATTCATTCCTCCCCTTACAATTTACGTAGCAAAGCGGCTCTCCATAGCCCACTCTTCGTTCTCGCTGGGAGACGTGATGGGTTGCGAACCACATCGCCGCCATTTGCGTTCCTACGAGCAGCTAGGGATAAAATATTCGAACCTAGCAGAGCCCCGCATACCAGGTAAGGGTTTAGCCTTATTCTGGGGTCACCAGTCCCAGGGCAATTCGGCACGCGAACGACTAGACTCGCCTCTAGCCACGCATCCATCGGCACGGTATACCTTGGATTGGCGGAATAGGAGGAAGAATAACCGGGTAAAGAAAGGAATTGTACGAATTTAGACAGGAGAAAGGGTTAAAGGATACTACTGTCCCGGAAGGCTCAGTTTATTACAAGGAAAAATAAAAATTATCAAATAGCAGGATTACCTTTACTACCTTTCTGTAGTTGTTTTACTCAAAAGCTTGTAACTTGTATTACAAGAGGAAGTCTCCTTTTAATTCATATTGTCGGAAAGAGACTTCCGCTTAGAAGTTAGAAGCTTTTGAGAAACGTGCATGAATATGAACGACAACGTCATCGTACCTAGCACGACATCGAAAAGTTACGAGTAAAAATATGTGGTGCGTTGGGGAAAGATTGGAATTTTACCGAAAATGCTCTTAAAGGCGTTGAAATAAAGTCCACCTTTCGAACTTTCCCATACTTTCGTCTTACCCCAACGCACCCTACAAATGATCAATTGATAGGATTTTATTTACTATCATAACAGTGTAATGCCAAAATAAAAATAACATGGCAACATAGTAAACATAACGCACCGATATTATACACTAGCTTCTGCCCGCGACTTCGTCCGCCTTAAATTCGTTTATGGCGGGTAAGGGTATTTTTCCGGGATAAAAAGAAGCCTCAAACCCGGGACTCAGACTATCTCCATACCAAATTTCATCAAAATCGGTTCAACGGTTTAAGCGTGAAGAGGTAACAGACAGACAGACATACTTTCGCATTTATGATATGAGTACGGATTTGGCAAAAAGGTATTAATTTTAGCGCCACCTGTTAGTTCAGCATGGTACTCGATACTCGTAACATATGTTTGAGAGAAGTTTGCACCTCCTTCCTAAGTAGCGCGATAAGATTCAGGTGCAAACTTAACTCAATCAAATGTAGTGGCTCCCCCCCCCCCCCCCCTTTTTAACCCTTTGACCACCAACGACGGCTGTGGCCGACAGCTAAAAGTCGTGCTACTGACGCCACGTCGGCTACAGCCGTCCAAATTTAAATGATCAAAACCTTTGGATTACAAGTATTTCTCCATCCTAGTTGATTTTGGAGCTCTTCTTATTTTTTTGCTCTGGCGTCAGTGGCACGGTAAATTGCTCCGTAGCATTCAAAAGGTTAAGGGTTGAATTTTTATGGCCTAGGTGCAAACTTAACTAAATCAAATGAAGTGGCTACCTCCCCTTTTTACGGGTTGAATTTTTATAGCCTATAACCTGGCTGGGGCTTTTTTCGACCGATTAGTAAAGTTTGCATCAAAATCTGTTCAGCCGTTTTCACGTGATGCGCGTACAAATAAACAGACAAACAGACAAAAATTCTAAAAACTGTTGGAACGTGTTCTGTTATCGATTTTAAGTATCCTCGGCCAATGTTTTTTCGAATAGCTTCCATGTACAGACTTTCGACCCTCTTCAGCTTTATTATATGTATAGATGTGAACGACAACATGACAAGATAACGCGACACGAGTAACAACATAACTTGAAGCGGACGACAACATAACCCAACGAGAACGACAGCATAACGTAAGTGTGATGATTTATTTATTTATTTATTTATGATATGATGTGAGCGACAATACAGCGTAACGTGGACAACGTATATTTGTGCTAACGTATTTTTTATTATTTTCTTCTATTATCTAATGATAGTTTCTGTAGCCCGCGAGTAGTTAGCGCTGGAAAAGTTAAATCGAGATAGCTTGACACAGCGGTACACTCACCTCGGCATATTTGACCTGCTGGAACATCTGGTAGTCCACTTTTGTGATTTTGTTTCTTGCGAGGTCGACTGTACCTATCCTGGTCACTGAAGAAAAAGCGCCGCGACCGACATCCGAGATCATATTGTCTTGGAGGAAGAGACGCCTGTAGAAAAAATAATCATTAAATTCGACAAGTCATGATAACCAACTCCAAAAGATAAGGGTCTTATTTCCCTCTAATTAGGAAGGGAGCCGACTACTTTCCTATGATCCCCGATCCCTCAGAGGATCAACTTCTCTGAAGCCGCTTCCAAGGGTTCATCCATAAATCACGTGAGGGTTTTTGGGCGACATTTAGACCCCCGCGTTTGACGCAGTGACAACGCTACGACAAACTAGTAGAGAGAGTTCTCGCCGTCAGTGTGAACAGCCAGCGATGAACTATTAAGGGGGTGCATCGAAAATTTAACCTATTTTTAGTGAGTTTTTTTTTCAAATCTAGTATATGAAACTGTTTGGTTTTCAGATATGTGTTTTTTGGCTATATAACTTATTCAGCGCCTAACGCGGAAACATGTTTGTTTAAAATTTCCTGATAGAAAAGAAATCCGAAAACGCGTCTTGATTTTCCATTTTTTGTCTAGTTTGTACAAACGACAGATTAATAAACGGCTAAATTATTTAAAAATGTCATTCTTCCCTTTATCTTTTACGTCACTAACTTAAATGTTAACAAAACGTAATTATTTCTTCAATTTCATTGTACTTTTACATCTGGCGCTTACACCAAAAAACCCCAAGCATGTAGTGTATTAGCTTTCCCTTTCTTTGATGCGCACGAGCAATAAATGCGTCCCTTATTGCAAATTCCGCTCATCGGCCGGCATGGCGTTTGGGGCGTGGTTTACGAATAAGCATTACTTGACGATGCAGGCCCTTAATATATGTGTCTCTTACTAACACAGGATCTATCTTTTGTTCGTTTCTTGGGCGAGAAAATCGCCTATAGCTAATCGCTACCTCGCTCTTGCTGGAATGTAATTAGGCATCGCGAAATTTGATATTATTAGGCCACGAGACTCACCTTAAAAACCTCATTCCTCTGAAACTGTTGGTATCAATCTTCTTTATCTTGTTTGTGTCTAAATACAACACTTTTAATACTGTGTTCCTCGCGAACATGCCCCTGAAAAGTAATAACAGTCAGCATCACAGTCCAAACCAAGATATACAATTAGTCAATTAATTGTGATATAGATACAAGCTTAAAGCGCAAAGAAAAGGACTATTGCTCTCGCACGGGTGTGTAATTAAAGGTTACAAAAAATTTAAATATATTTTCACTGGATATAAAAACATTTCATATAATTTCTTGGAATATAATCACTTAAGGGGCATAATAAGCCTTTGATATTGATATAACAACAAAATTGATAATTTCATGGGGCATAATGTTCAATAAGTATAAAGATGTTTGATATAACTTTTACCAAAATTAATGAATATATGTTATAAGTATTTGTGGTATAATGTGTTGTAGGATATTATATATATTCTAATTTACAATTGAAGTATGTGTTTTTCTTTGTATATGATCATTAACCCAAGGAGCGCTATGTCAAAATAAAATGAATGGAAATTCAATCATAATGAATGTGGAAAGTAGGTTCTAAATTAAAAAATCGTTAGACGCACATCTAGTTTCTAGGAACACTCTGGTATAGTAAATTGGTTATTCTAGTGTCTTATCCAATTAATGGAAACAATGCCATAGTGTGTAACCTCTATAACCACAAAACACCAAAATGACCATATGATACAATATCGTTACGAGAACCTTTAAAGTTCGATACATCACTGACTCTATCTCAAGATGTATACGAGGTAGCCGAGTTCTCCAATGTATAGTCTTCCAGGAATAGTCCTTTCCTGTTACCGTATTAACTTTCTGACTATTATTTTCCCTTGATCATCACTTAACAATGTTTTCCACAAACAATGTTATTTATTGCATTTACAAAGCTGCTAGAACGAATATCTTGAACGATAAGTATGTTGCAATTTGTGAAAGGTATGATAAATACCAGGGACAATCTTACACAAATCGACCTAGTCCCAAACTAAGGAAAGCTTGTACTATGGGTACCAGGCGATGATATCTACAAAACTAAGCCGGATTTGACTGGAGTTCATATAAATTTTTGCTTCAAATTACCTATGGAATGCGTGGTTAAAATCATTCCCATTCGTCGCGGGCACGGTGTATAATATATAAATAAATTATCATACTTAAATATATAGAAAACATCCAAGACTCAGGAACGAACATTCGTGTTATCACACAAACACATACCCTGGCCGGGATTCGAACCCGGGACCGCCAGCTTCGTAGGCCGATGTGCAAACAGAGTGTCGTCATATGCGAATGTTACTTGACTTATTTATTTACGAGTGTTAACATTGCGTTGACAGTGCCTTTTTATTGTGCCAATCTCCGGTAAACACCAGTGGTGTATTCAAATAATACATCTATTGCTCATGGAGATAGAGTGGATAATCTATTCAACTTTCAAGGTGGTTGTAACGGGTTTATACAATATGGTCATTTTGGTGTTTTGCGGTTATCAAGGACCATTACAACAAGAGGACTGACCATCTCCATACAAAAAGCCGTTCCCCGATATGTACAGCGCTATCTATGTATAAGAATTATTATTTTTTTCAATTATTTTTTTACTTTTATAAGTTTTGATGTGTTTTCTTGAAGAACTACGCATTGAGTTTATACTCAAAATATATATTTAGGATAGGCTAAGTACAAATATTGTAATAGATATAAGACTCATTTCGAAAAAATGACTGACTGTTGAGTTTGTTTCAGCTTTCTTCTCCTCGTTGGCCTCCTCTTGGGAAACGCCGTAGAGTCAGACTTGTAAAAGTGCCCTTGCGGCCTACTTACAGAATAATGATCATTATTTCATTTCATTTCATTATTTAATTTTACAATTATTCAACTTTGCAAGCGTGACACAGTTATTAAATGTTAAGATTTATTTATTATGAGCTAATTGCGAACTAATTGTTACCATACTATGTTTCTTTATTCAATTATAACATAGTTAAATGTTTATTTTTAAAGCGCCATCTAGTTTTTGTCAGAACTTCCTTGCGATCGGAACACGATCCAAAGTATGGTAACTGTCAGTCCTCTTGTTTTAATGGTCCTCGGCGGTTATACATTTTTATTTTGTGAGAAAGTTTTCAACAATAATATATTGCAGTTAGTCAAATATAGGCATTTGATCCTTACTAATGAGAAAATCAAAAATAGGACAGATGTGTGGTCTTACCTCGCAATTTCTCCTATCATGTTGTGGCTGACGTTACACCAACCCAGTTTGGTCAGATCGCCAATATGCTGACCGTCCAACTTTGTTATATTATTGTAACTGTAAACAAGAAACGATTTATCTGTAGTAAACACTAGGCAAGCCCGCGACATCGTAAGTAATACGTTTTTGCCTAAATTGACTGTTGTTGCAAATTTTTTTTTTGTTGGCAGTAATTTTTTTTTTTTTTAAACATGCAATGAAATGTCGTCATTACGAGCGTTAAAACAGGCTTCAAAGTATCACCTTTCTGGCGGAACAACTTGAGAGCATTGTACAGGAATTTAATACAAAATTGAAGGCCTAGGCCGGGAAGTATTTTTTTTTTAAATTTTAAAGTAATCATGGCCTCTGGGATCATGAACAGGCTAAACAGCTGAATTATATTTATTAATTTTTTTCTAGTGGCTGAATGGTTACCGGACCAAAAATATCCGCGTTAATGCCTATTACACACGAACTGATATTAAGAACACAAAACTGTATGGTTCATATGTTGATGAATAAATTTAAAACATTATCTATACGTAAGTCACCAGCGACCATAGACAATATTTAAAATCCTCTGCATTTATTTTATTTATTATAGAAATTAAGATTCTTATTATCAGGTTGTGTATAACGGCCCTAATAGGGTCTACTCGAACACTACACATGTGGACAGTACGTTAATAATATTATGGAGGGGTTATAGGAAAATTAAAAAAAAACTTTTGTCGTGTATGTAGTTTTTTGAGTGGTGTATTTTTTATTTCATTGTATATGTTTGAGAAAAGCACTATACATGCCTCTGGCCGTGAAAAGTGCTTGCCGGCTTGGTATCACTATCCGGCCTCCCCAGGTCGGCCTTCTATACCTACTCACCCGGCAAGCCCTTCTTTCCCGGCGTTTGCAGTAATGTACTATTTGGCAACGGCTGTTTTAAAATAACGGTACCAATCAAGAAGAAGCAAATTACTCGAAACATGATAGATTAATCATATTTTCTTCTGTTTCCGCGATTATTACTCATTGAAATAAAACAATTTAACGGATTATATCGCGTATAGATAGTCCACCCGTGACCATGGAAAGCTGGAAAGCTTCCGATACGTCGGGAACTAAAATTAGGTAATATACGCGATATAATCCGTTAAATTGTTTTATTTCAATGATAGATTCATCATGTGTGTCAATCGAGAAGATTCCCGCGACTTCGTTCGCGGAGGAGAAAAAGTCATAATGTCTATTTTTTACTTCAGTGTAGTCGAATAAAAGTATCCTATAACCATCTGGAGATACTCAGCTACCCGTGTACCAAAAATAATTTAAATCCGTTTAGCCGATTTTGCGTGATGAAGCCACAACGACACACAAACATACAAAAAATCCAAAAAAAATTTTTTTCGTTTTAGTGACCTCCAATAACTCCGTAACATTTTTTTTTTAAATATATCTTCAATTTACAGACATTTCATTTTTAACAACTTTATAATAGATTATAAATTTGTAAAAATGAAATATCTGTACATTCCGTCCCCCGTTACGTGGTTTAGCAATATGGACGTCGGCAAAGTTTTGTAAATTGCGAATCAACCTTCTGAAAGTATAAATGTACGTCATAATTTTACCTTATGTCCAATACCTCTGTGTCTCGCAGTCCTTTGAACTGATTTCGTTTTAAGGTAGCCAGCCTGTTGCCATGAAGATCTAAAGTTTTCAGTTTTTTCAGGGTCTGAAAGAATGAAAAATATCTATGCTATTATCGCAAATGTAAAAACCTACAAAAAAATGTTTTCGCTTCAATGACCTCCAAATACAGATAAAGTATTCTAGGACACGTTTGTCGTGAAATGGAAGGACACCAATTTAGGTTATATTGTATCTGAAATGCTTCAACATCATTATGAAGTTTTTCTAACCCGCCGACCTAGCTTCCGGAGAATATATTCTTGCCGGTCACAAATACTTGTGTACCCATGAGCCAATTATTTAGGATACTGGCCTTTATGCCACAAATATTTCAGACACAAGTATTTACTACGCAAGTATTGATCACGCATAAATGTATGATAAAATATAGTAGCTTACCTGAAATGCTTCCACAGGTATATCGTTTAGCAACCCATTGCTAATATGTAATTTCTCTAACCGCCCAGCGGCCTCGCTGCCGGCAAATATGTCTTTACTCAACTTAGTCATGCGGTGGCCATCTATGGACAATATCGACAGGTTTCCCAGTATCTGAAACAGTGAAATATATTTTTAACCGATTTCGAAAAAGGTCCTTTCCGTACCCTAAGGATATAGTCTCTGTCATAAGGCTCTAACTCTTGTATAACTATGGCGGTTATAACAAAAAATAAATAAAAAAAAACCAGCCAAGTGCGAGTCAGACTCGCGCACCGAGGCTCCCGTACAAAATATACGATACAAACGGCCGTATCTATGAAAATCCAGTGATAGCAGAGCCCTACCCCTAAGCAAAATGTACGCGGTGTTCGATCATTTTATATTGGTTATGATATAGACAGACAGCCATAAAATTTTACTGTTTTTAGTATTTGTTGTTATAGCGGCAACAGAAACACATCATCTGTGAAAATTTCAACTGTCTAGCTATCACGGTTCGGTCAGCCTGGTGACAGACGAACAGACAGACGGACAGCGGAGTCTTAGTTATAGTCTCATTTTACCCTTTGGGTACGGAACTAAAAAATGCTATCGGGCCAAAATTTTGCGGTTTTACGGCGTTTATTTTTCGTCATTGTCGTCTCAGCAAATATCTTTAAAATAAATGATTTTTTTACGAAACCGAAAGACAGTCCCGAGGCTGAGTTGATTTTAATTGAAGTTATCACGTCTTGTCTTGCCTCTAGTCAATACGCTTGGAGATTCACCCTATTAACCTTGACAGCTTGAAAAAGTAATAATAATAATGAAAATAACAAAAATACCTTGAAAGCCTCCTTGGGGAAGTCCACAATGTCCGTGCCCGTCAGCCGCAGCTCCTGCAGCGTGCGGTTCACGCCGACGAACGCGTTCTCCTCTATAGTCCTTATTGGAGAACCAGTTATGTGCAGAACTCTTATTGAAGACCGGTGGAGCAATGGTCCGAACAGTTTTGCTGGAAACAAGTATTTACATATTTGCATTGACATCTATACTATTATAAAGTTGTGAATATCAAATGTCTGTACATTGAAGATATTTAAAAATAAGCGGCCAAGTGCGAGTCGGGCTCGCCCATGAAGGGTTCCCCGCAGCCGTTTATACAAAAAATGCACTACAGATGAAAAAAAAACTAACACAAGAGCGTATTTCCCCGGCACTTACGTCATTTTTTTTTTTTAGAAAGCTCAGTGTTTTTAGAAGTACTGTCGAAATATGTGCCACACCTTGATATTTGCTGAATCTTTTTTTTTCAGTTTCGGTTACATGTATGGAGTGCCCCCTCTAGAAATATATATATCTTTTATTTAACTATCAAACTAAGTAGCGGTTTACACACGACACCTATGCTCCAAATTTCATCAATGTACATCTTATAGTTTGTGAGTAAAATGCCTGTGACATACGGACGGACGGACGGACAGACGGACAGACGGACAGACGGACAGACGGACGGACGGACGGACGGACGGACGGACGGACGGACGGACGGACGGACGGACGGACGGACGGACGGACAGACAGACAGACAGACAGACAGACAGACAGATAGACAGACAGACAGACAGACAGACCGACAGACAGACAGACAGACAGACCGACACACATGACAAATCTATAAGGGTTCCGTTTTTGCCATTTTGGTTACGGAACTCTAAAAATATTGTAAAGAACTATTTGGAGGTCACAAAAACGAAAAATATTTATTTTTTATTTTTTGTATGTGTCGTTGTGGTTTGATCACGCAAAAACGGCTAGACAGATTTCAATAACTTTTGGTACACGGGTAGTTGGGTATCTGCAGATGGTTAAAGGATACTTTTACCCGACTAAGCTGAAGAAAAAAAGGGGAGTTATGACTTTTTCTCCTCCGCGAACGAAGTTGCGGGCATTTTCTAGTTATATACACACATTGACATAAAGATCTAAGGCGGCATCTACTACGATTTAAAATAATTGATAGATTCATGTGTTACTTTGCGGAATTCCATATAAGATTAATTGATTATAGTTCCTTTGATGTTTCACGAAATAGCGTCTTGGTTAGATGTGACAATAAATTGTGCTCACATGCGCATATTTTCATGCAGTTAACACAAAAAGATACGCATGCAAATACAACGAAATTCTACCAGACAGTATAATCCTCGACACGTGTTTCGCCTCTCTACGAGGAACATCATTTGACGACCGGTTTGGCTCAGTGGGAGTAACGTTGCCTGCGAAGCTGAGGTCCTGGGTTCAAATCCCGGTAAGGGCAAATATTTTTGTGATGAGCATAAATATTTGTTCCTGAGTCTTGGATGTTTTCTATGTATATAAGTAATATATCTGTTAAATATATCGTCGTCTAGTACCCATAACACAAGCCTTATTGAGCTTACCATGGGACTAGAGCGATTTGTGTAAAATTGTCTCGTAATATTTATTTATTTATTTATATCATCGGAATAGCAAAGAATAGCATTTTAAGATAGATAGAAACATAATGTATAATAATATTTCTAAGGGCTTCCTCAGGTGAGTTACATCAAGAAATCAGCAAAAAACTTCGTCCCATAAAAACCAATGTTGTAATCTGCAATAGGCTTCATCATTTTCATAAAAAAAATAGGTAGTAATTATTGACTTACTTATAGGACATTGTCTAAGCTCCAACTTCTCTATAGGCAGACCTAGCCCGGCTAAGTTACCTAGGCCAACACTCAACACCGCCAACCCTGAGTTTTCGCACCTGAAAATAAAAATTTAGTTTCTGTCAAAAAAATCATTTTTATGGTATGTTTTATTGCCGACTGTACTTTTTAAATACTCATTGAAACGATTCTAAAGAGCCCAAAATCGGTTGGATTGTGTTATTTCATCACAGGGTTCCTATGACCACCTTCCTGCTCTATTATCCGATCAGCTCGATGGTACCACAATCTTGCATTGTCACCAAACATACATTAGTCTGACAAATTTCAGCTCAATGAGATACCAGGAAGTAGTTGAAAAATGGTTTGCATAAAACCACAACTTACATCCATACATATTTATGGAACAAGGATAGCTGGACATCCAAGGATGGTCATAGGATACTTTTGGTTTGGGCACACAAGCTCCCATTCGCAAATTGTCCCTATCGCAAAATGTCCCTTTTATATATGTCCCATTAAAAAAACGGACCCTCTGCAAAATATGCCGCTCTCAAAATGTCCCTTTCACAAAATTTCCCGTTTGCCAAGTGTCCCATTTAAAATATGTTCCTTTCGCAAAATGTCTCGTATAAGCCACGTTTTACGATAAAGTCGCGGTCAAATCTTTTTGGGCTCTTTAGTCTATGTTTACTTCTGCTGTCTATGCCTAGCTGACTATTATTGTGGCGGTCAATGGCAGGAAAATCGTTAAAATGGGACATTTTACGTATGTGACATTTCGCATACAGGATGTTTTGCTTCGCATACAGGATGTTTTGCTTCGCATACAGGATGTTTTGTGAAAGGGCCATCATGCTGTGGGGACGTGCGGTGAAAGGGACTTTAACAGATGGGACATTTTGCAAAAGGAATGGGACCTTTTGAGAAAGGGACGTAATGTGAATGGGTTACTTTGCACAAGGGGGCCATTTCCAAGGAAGACGTTTTGCGAATGGGGCGTAATTTAGGTGGAGGGAAGTTTTGCGAGTAGGACATTATGCGCCCAAACCATACATTTTACCTGATAATGTTGTAGCGAACAAAGTCAATGAATATACCTCACATATAATCCAGCATCTGTCCCTTTCTCACACACACAAGGATACAGCAGTTGCAGGTTCTCTTTCGGACATGGGAAAGCTGGGCCTGGTGGCTTGTATTCCGAATTTGAAAATGGTAGTGTTGCCAGGATGATGAGCAGGTACTGTGTTGCCATGTTGGTAGGTTGTGATCTGTAAAAATATAAAGATAAACACTATTATTTATGTAGAATTGAGCTGTCATTTGTCAAAATGTGTAAAAATAAGAAATACATAACATTAATGGCAATCTAGGGCATGACATACAATACAATACTTTTAATTGCACGCCAAAAGAAAATAACATCGGACACTTAAATCTAAAACATTATGAGAAATAATATGTCGATAATACCTATACTATTATAAAGATGTAAAAATGAAATGACTTTGACATTGAAGATATTTTCAAAAAAATGGTTGTTACGGACTACTTGGAGTTCACTAAGACGAAGAATTTTTTTTTTGGATTTTTGTATGTTTGTATGTGACGTTGTGGCTTCATCACGCAAAATCGGCTAAACCGATTTCAGCTATTTTTGGCATACGGGTAGCCGGGTATCTCCAGATGGTTAAAGGATACTATTTACCCAACTATTTGATAGTTATTACTTTTCCCCCTCCGCATACGAAGTTGCGAGTTCACGGAGGAGAAAAAGTCTTAGCCCCTCTTTTCTTCTTGAGCGTAGTCGGGTAAAAAGTATCCTATAACCATCTGCAGATACCCAGCTACCCATGTACCAAACATAGTTGAAACCGGTTTAGCCGATTTGGCGTGATGAAGCCATAACAACACATACAAACATACAAAAAAATCCAAAAAACAAATTTCCACTCAGTGACCTTTAAATAGTCCATTACAATCATTTATTTGAAAATATGTTCAATGTACAGACATTTCATTTTTACAACTTTATAATAGTATAGATAATAATCAATACTGACACAGTAATCAAATTGAATAACAATAATAATTATATAATAATAATTATTGGATAATAATAACAATTGTATAAATAATAATAGTAAATTAAATCATTATAATATAATTAAATAATATGTATAAATGTAATAACAAATGAATGGATTAATTAATACTATAATACATTAATATTATGAGGAATATTGGAGTGAATGAAAAATGTTAAATTACTTTAAAATTATGGTACAAATAAAGGCTATTTTATTTTATTTATACAATGTATGCTTTTACATCCGAATACTGCATTTAGGCCACGAAGCTAAGAGTTAAAAAAATTGCACCTTTTTTCTATTTTGGTAAATCAATTATGAAAAAAAAATCTTAACTTATTTCAATATCTTTTTCATGAAATGTTATGAAATTTATAGTGTTTTAGTAGATTGTACCTGCAAGAAAAGTTTTTAATTTCATTTGATATTAAATAATTACACAAAATAAATCTGCCTTCTTATAAATAAACTTTTTCTTTTAACATTATGAACTTTTTTCAAACTACAAATAATACATTGGCTATAGAAAACTCAACCTTCTTTCAAGGTCCAACTTCGCGATCAAGAAAACATAAAATTTGACGCACGAGGTCGCTAAAACCAGTTTCCAACATGTCTTACTAATGTAATACGCATTAAATATTTCTATGCCCTAATACGTTCGATTTAATATGATACTAATCACTTTAAACTTCACTTTGTTAGACATACAGTCAATCGAAAACAATGTTTCCTTCCAGGAACTATACGAACTTTCACTTCAAGTAACTTTGATAAACAATTTTTACCTGTCAATTTTTCTGATTTTCTGTCAAAAATAACAGTCACGGTAGCTGATGTTAAACTCTTGACAACGTTTACATAATTAGTTACGATAGAACTTTAATATTGTTCTAAATTTCTCAAGCTACGCTACCTACACCTTCATGGTCAACACAAAACTAGCAGTAGTTTGACGTTTCGATCAGAGTGACAATTTAGAACGGTGTTGCCAGCAAATGACATTTCACAACTGTCACATATAGTATTTTTACAATACGAGCACGACTTTTATATATTTTAATAATTCCATTTTGAACATTGTTATTATTATTTTATATCGTTAAAAATGAGTGATAGTAAAAAAGACTTGAAGGACCCTTGCTCTCGAAACATGATGCAAACAACACAAGTATTTATGCCGCCTCTTGATAGAGCATTGTTCGCATATAATAAATGGGAAATGATGTGTTTTCCTTACACAATGTGCATCAAATGTATTAATCTTTGCTTATCTATATGTTCTGGGGTAAACATAACCATACTGTTGATGGCGATACAGTGGATAGTCTGCAAAATCAATAACATTTGCTGTATTAACCCTTTTGATGCCCCGTATATTTATTACATGATTTGGCAAATCATTATAGTGACTACTCTGGCCTTGTTGGCCTGGTATTATCTGGTAGACCCAACTCTACTACCATACTTGAAAGCTCTATATAATACGTTTGTATATACTATGTACTCGTATAATACAGGTGGAGCGAAATCTGATGTGTCACAAAACATTTATAAAAAATATTGTTTCAAAAAGTCTGATATAATATTAACTGTACCTTGACAATTTACACTGCGATTCAGTTATTTTTTAAGTTGAACTCTTATTTAAATTGCACTTTCCTCAAATATTGTAAAACATTAAATGATATATTTTATTTCAGATTTTTTTATTGGGTACATGTAATAAACCCAAGCGTGTTTTTTTTAAATCCTTAGTGTAGTCACGCATTTAAATATATTAAATGTTGCAGGAATTCTCCTATTGATATCATTTAGATTATATTCACTCATTTACTTCCAGGAACCCGCCTAGCGGGCGCTCTGCACGTAGATGCGTAGCTGATTCCATACGTTTCCTCGTATCTAGAGGAAAGTGAGTAGAGTTCCAAAAAAAGTAGGAGGTTCTCAATTCGGCGGGATGCTTTTTTTTATGGATGTTCACCGATTACTCGAATACTATTTGACCGATTTCAATTATTATTTTTTGGTTTCATAGAAGGTACTTTCAAGTTGGTCCCATTTAATTTTGGTGAAGATCTGATGACGGAATCCATGAGGAATTGAAGGAACTCTTCAAATATTGTAGGCATACATATAGCGATTTTGGTATTATAAGAAACATAATATAAGCATTTGCATTCAGAAAGTGTAAATTGGTGAAGTGGAACTGATGCAGCATGACAGCAGACCAAAGAATGCCATCGGAACTCCTCAATGATAAATGATTTACGGGTGGCGACAAAATATCTTGATTAATTTAGCTAAGCAACTTCATAGTCACAAATTTAAATGTTCTTGATGAGAATGGTACCATCGAATTGATTTGATGATGGAGCCGGAAGGTAGGCACCAGATCTATGTAATAAAATAATGTATACTAACCGTGTTTGTCGTCACGAGATAAACTTTTAAGTAACGATTAACTAAAAAGTTTAAAATATTAAACTTTTTAACAAAAACATAAAACCGACTCCAAAAAAAAACTAAAAAGTAAAAAAATAACGCCATAATTAAGTTTCTTCAAATTACTTACAAGTAAACGTTAGTATACGTGGATTCGTCGGTGCCATCGTGTGACAACTTACTAAAATCGTCAATTTTCAATATTTTACACATGCTTTAAATGGCACCGACGCCAAAATAAGATTAATTGTATATACTGTATAGAATGAGTGTACAAACGGTTACTTGTAAGTAATTTGAAGAAACTGAATTACGGCGTTATTTTTTTACTTTTTAGTTTTTTTGGAGTCGGTTTTATGTTTTTGTTAAAAAGTTTTCTTTTATGACATAAGAGGCAAACGAGCCGACGGGTCGCCTGATGGTAAGCGATCACCGTCGCCCATAGACACTTGCATCACCAGAGGAGTCACAAGTGCGTTGCCGGCCTTTCAGGTGGGAGTACCTGCGCTCTTTTCTTGAAGGCTTGAAGGTCGCATCGGTCCGGTGTTAAATATGGCTTACGCCCAACGGCCAACGATCGACTTTACCATAACAGTACTCGACTTTACCGTAACATACAGTCAACAGCAGAATTTGCTTCCCCAACCAAGTGGTCAAAATGTTCCGCACACGGCTTTGGCATCAAGAAAATAGAACGAATGACTATTCTCAACGCAAAACGAACTGGCTACCGAAATTAAAATACTATCTCGTTCACACTTGCGTGGTCTGAACAGGTGTGAAAGAGAGAGCAGTATGATCTCATTCGCCAGCTCGTTTTGCGTTCATTTTATGAGAGTATTATATTAGATATACTAAAAGGCGCCCGCAACTCGCGGAGGAGAAAAAATCATAACCCCTCTTTTTCTTTAGCATAGTCGGGTAAAACGTATCCTATGACCATCACATACCCGTGTACCAATAATAGTTGAAATCCGTTTAGCCGTTTTAGCGTGATGAAGCCACTACGACATATCACAATTATGCCAAAAAAAATTACAAAAATGCGAGAAAAATCAAGTTGAATACGATTAAATATTTACATCACAAGAAAAACGAAATGTTTTGAAATTGGTTGTTGACATGACTGAAACTGACATTTTATGATGCAATCGTATTGAATTGGTTAGTTTGTTAAGGTTGAACTTTTTTTCTTATTTAAGGTATATTTATTATTTACTTCAGTAAAAAATATATTTAAAAATAATGAACTGCTACCGCCATTCCAGCAACTGCAAACAATGTCCCCAAAATAAACATGTAATAAAAACCGACCAATACCATGTTGGACCATGCTTAGTGTAGGGTTCCGTAGCCTTTCCTACAAAGAAATGCACTACAGATGAAAAAAAATACGACGTGAAAAAGTGCACCAGCAAAAGAGCGTATCTTTGTGAAACTTACGTTATTTTGCTGAGAAGGGCAGTTTTTGGACAATAACTGAAAAATGGTATATACGGTCATGTTGCAAATTATTTTCGTTGAGAGTACCTGTTTATCAAGCGTTATTTTTTTATTTGCGGAAATATTCACTAAGTCAAAACAGTATTTCAGAATCTCAGTGTTTTTAAATATCTATCTAAATATGAGCCATACGTTGATGTTTGCTGAAAATTATATGTAATGTATATTTTCAGCTTCTGTCACATGAATGGAGTAAAGTAACCACCCTATAAATATTTATTTTTGTTTATTAACTACCAAACTAAGTAGCGGCTTATACAAGACACCTATACTCCAAGTTTCATCAATATACATCTGGCAGTTTTTAAGTAAAATGCCTGTGACATACGGATGCACGGACGGACGGTCATGACGAAACTATAAGGGTTCCGTTATTGCCATTTTCGCTACGCAACCCTAAAAATGACTACGATATATCGACCAGTATGCTATGCAAAAATAAGGACCAAAACGAGTCTCAAAACCCTCCTACCGTTTTACAAAAAGAAATTGGTTTTTCAAATATTAAGATGAAGCCAATTCACACTGTCCTGACTATACATACCATGAAATATGTGCACATTATTGCCATTTGTAAACTGTTTGCAGTGACACTATTCTAGGGTCGTACCGTAACTTGTCAAGCTTATACGTTCATGTTTTATCTATGGTATTATACATTGTCCGCGAGACGGCGTTATTATGGAATCACGACCCGGATAAGAAACGAATTTGATAATTCTATAATAGGATAAGTATAAATGTGTATAAATCGTTAAACCATATACACAGTTAACTTTTTACGATGCAGTTTCTGAAAGTTGAAAAGTCATGCCTGTAAAAGTGACACAGACTGTCAGTTTTCACATAGTTTGGATTCGAAAATTAACAAACGTGTTTACTAGCAAAATTTAACAATGCCTCCTAAAAACAAGAATGTCAGAGGTGAAAGAAGAGAGCGCACGACTCCTATAGAAGCCAGTTCTCCTGGCTGCGGAGATCCTCTTCGACAAACCCCCTTCCACTCAGGACAGGATGGCGTCTTCCAGAACAACTGGGGAGATGTCTTATGCTTCCCATACACATTATGTATGAAATTCTGGGAATGTGGCGCGGCGCTATGCGCTGGCACCAACTATTGCATGGTATACTGGCTCTTGCTCCAATGGATTATGTGCAAGGTGAACCAATTGACCACTCCACACCCCGTCGTTTATCCATACTTCTTCAATATCTTCTTCCAAGTTTTCGCGTTATCATTATTATTCTTAATAATCTGGTCTCATTTCGGGAAAACAGTGTTTATTCCGTATTTTAAAGCGTATATTACGGCCTTGTTAGAAGTTCACTATGGACCGGCAACGACCCAAAAGAACGCAACACGGCTGTCGTACAGAAAGTATTGTTTTAAAAAGTTCGAAGTATTTGAAGTGCCTGTCGATGTCGAAAACAGTGGTCTGCTTGTGTTTCCAAATTATCCTTTGCATTGCATGGTGGCTACTGTCAACTATTTTGTATCAAAACTTATTCATTGAAATACATCGCAAATTTTCATTACCTTATGTTTTATTTACTCGTTACAATATTATACCACGGGAGGACTAATGATATAATAAGTATGTACTATTTAGTCATAGTAGAAAGTGCCTGTTAGAAGCCTATTTCTAACATATTTCCGTTTCGAATAGGCATCAATTTTAACAGTGTTTTATTACTAACCTAGTGTTTAAGAGTCCCCGGCAAGCTCGGTTCTCCATATAAACGTAGTTACGCTCTCATTTTAAAATAACTAGCTAGTTTGCTCTGTAACTTTGAACTTAGAATCAGTTACGGTATATCCAGGTCTGTAAATAGTTTATGTAGCTTCAGATACCATAGCAGAAAAAATACAGCGAATTTAAGTTTTTCATATAAAACATGTTTTTGCTGTATTTCATTTGTTTTATAAACTGGAGTTATATAAACTAATTAAAAACCTAGATATACTTAATGTCATTGTATATGCAAAGTTTCGTTACAAACCAACACGTAGTTTTAAAATGAGAACGAAACTCCGTTTGTATGGGAAGGTGAAATTCGGCCGAGCTTGCCAAGGACTTAACTGCCGTTTAGAAAACTAATTGGGTAAGGTATCACTTACTGTAATAATATAATTTTGCGTTGAATTATGGCTCATTTGACGCTCTTTAAGCGCCATCTGGCGTCCAATAATATGCTTTCAATGCAGTCGATGAGGCAGTGGTGAAAATCACGTGAAAAAACTTTAAGTATTGATATGGCATTCGATGTCATTTACACATAGTTATTGGTATTAACTATTCCACCAAAAACGGATCGAACAAAGTACAACGTTTACCTCGCGTTCATTCACATCGTTTGTTCATGCTATAATTCCGAGCTGTAGGCCTGTCACAGGACGTATACAGGACGTCCAGCAATTTCTGGACAACCTTTATTACCACCCATAAGATTAGGTTAAGTAAAATTCCCGTGGTTTTCGAGTGTTCAAAGTTGAGGGTAGGCAGTTTAAAATGTATTTTATTGAACGATTGTATAAGACTTTCTTATGATTTTTTTTAATAAACAGTGTCCCTTTCTTGCAGATAAATAGCTATATAACCTTATATCTGTTTTTCACTAACAACATGACGTTGACTCGGGTAGTTAATTCAAATCACTATTAACGAATATATACATATAGCAACAAAGAGAACGAAAAATATTTGCATTCGTGTCCTAAACTGACATAAAAGTGAAATAAGGTACCAATTATAAAACAAAAGAAAAGTCCTGTTATGTTGTAGAACACGGGACTTTTACTAATAACTTAAAAGTAAATTTTCTGGACCGGTTTAAGGTGCCCTGTCGGCGGTTAGAAGGTTGTCCATTACAATTTACAGCACATTCTGAGTAATCAAACGAATGTATTTAAACCTTACGTCAATATATGGCGCCAAGCCGCTGGCAACTTATCAAATTTTTCAAGTAACAATTACAGATATTTAGTTAAAATTGCATACATTTTCTATTTGATTAGATTGATTTTGAAAATTTGCGCATTGAAATAGACAAGTGTAACTGCATTTTACTGGATTGTGGTAGAAATTATTGCTTCCTTACTGGCAGCATTTAAATGAAAAAAAAAATTGGTAAGTTCATAGTTTTTACGTCAGTCCACTCCAAATGTGACTGCGACCGCAGGCCGCCGAAAGTGTGTCAGTAAATGTTAACATCATTTCACAATTTTTAATAATTTCCTAGTGAAACGGTGATTTTGGCGGCCTGCACGTTTCGTCCGGGAAATAACGAACAACCGACACAGCGTTTTTACTGGTAAGTCGTCTTTTGAGCGTTGAACGAAACGTTTTCCTACTACAAAAGTGAAATTTCGATTTCACGTAACCAAATCATTTGAATAAGAAAAAGATTTCCGTGGTGTCTTTGTTTGGTTTATTTTCGTAGCCGTGTGTATGTAAATGTAGGATTCTCCTTTAAATAACGTTCATACTTTAGTTTTAGGTCACGGCTCTATAATTCTTCTTGCGTGTTCCACAAAGTTGAAAAGAACTCGATAAATTTGCATTAAATTATTAGAACTAAATCGTATTATTATAAACACGCAAGACTAACAAGAAATTCAATGCCACATTTTTAAATATATATTTAAATGTTCCGTAATGAGGAAGGAAATAAGAGAAACAATTTCTTATGATTAAATATTGAAGTGATAAATAAACTTATTTTATTTCATATTGATTGTACTGTTTAATAAGAAACTCGTGGGCAGAATTCCATACTTCCATTTATACTGATTTAGTCTGTCAGTCATGAGTTATTTAAACGTCACATTAATAAATAAAATGTTACATTTTATTAACCTTTCGGCTGTCCGGCTCTTAATCCATACTTATACCTGCCGCATGCCAGTCTCACTCTTATAATATACTAGAGGATGCTCACAATTTCATGAGCCGAGGAGAAAAAATTATACTCTTTCTTTTTTAGCGTAGTCGGGTAAGAATATCCTATAACTTTCTTTAGATGACCAGCTACCCCAAAAATGATTGAAATCCATTCAGACGTTTTGACTGGATGAAGCTACAACTAGACATACAAATAAATATTATTCGATTCAGTGACCTTAAAATAGTTTTTAATATATCAAACATAAGGACTTCAATTTTAAAACTTTATAATAAATAATACAGATTAGTATGTTGCAGTGTGTAAGCCTTTTGTGTTATTTTGATCTCTCCCATGTCACTGCTTTGCACACAGCGTCTCCACCGTACTCTAAGGGGCATCAAATGGCATTCTCTTTTGTGGGTTTGCGCTCCCATCCCTGAATCTGATTACTGGTAAGAAAGTTCAGTTCAAAGTCAGTTTCTCTACAGGACCCTTCACCGGTGTTGTTAGCAAATTTAATTTAGATTTGCATTGAAATAATGTGACGCTCCTTCACTACTGCCACAATGTGCTGCAGGAAAAGTTGGCAATGTGTGAACTCTTTCAGTATACAACTAGTAAAGGCATGATCATCCATGCTATACGAAACTAACGGTCCCAGGTTCGAATTCTGGCCAGGGCAAGTGTTTGTGTGATGAGCACGAATTTTATTCCTGGGTCTTGGATGCTTTCAATGTATTTAAGTTTTATAATTTATCTATATATTATGTATATTGTCGCAGCCTATAGTACAAGCTTTGCTTAGTTTGGGACTAGATTTGTCTAAGATTGTCCCTGATATTTATTTTATTTATTTATTTATGACGATTCGTACTTTACAACGAGCACCTCACGCAGACGCATTCGGTGTGGATCGGCCTTATTGCCTACAAGCTTAGTCCATTCAAAAATATATTCTCTCAAGATATACAACGGCAATAGAGTTTAGCAAAGATATTTTTGAAGGGACTAATTGTGTATAACTTTTGCAGCTGACTGTCTAATGTCTATCTATCTATTGCAGCCCTTGGTTTATCCGCCTTCGGACATAGGCCTCCTCCATAGCCTTCCATAACTTCCTGTCAGCCACTTGCATCCAATTTGAACCTGCGTAGCGCCTAATATTGTTGACCCATCTGTCTGGTGGACACCCTCTACTCCGCGTGGTTTTTCTGGGTCTCTACTCCAGGGTTCTTCGGGTCCATCTCTCGGTATCCATACGAGCAATATATATTTTTTTATGACGTAGGAGGCAAACGAGCAGACGGGTCGCCTGATGGTAAGCGATCACCGTCGCCCATAGACACTCGCATCACCAGAGGAGTCACAAGTGCATTGCCGGCCTTTCAGGTGAGAGTACACTCTTTTCTTGAAGGCTTGAAGGTCGCATCGGTCCGGAAATACTGCAGGCGGCAATTTATTCCACAGTTCAGTCGTGCGAGGCAGGAGATTTCTAGAAAAACGCACAGTTGTGGACTGCCAACCATCTAAGTGGTGAGGGTGGAAATATTGTCGCGTAGGACGATGGCGGAAAGATACAGCTGGGATCAATCCGAACAATTCCTCTGAGCAGTCTTCGTTATATGTCCAGCCCGTCTCCATTTCCTGCTTTCTATAGTGGTGACCACGTCCACAACCCTTGTCTTCTGCCTTATCTACTCGTTGTGCTAACGATCTAGTACGGTAATGCCGAGCTTCGGTCTCTCCAGGGTCGGTTTTAGGGTTCTGGTGGCCCTGGGGCAACGAATGAGTGGAGGCTCCAAGTAATTTTCAAATACATAAAACTTTTTTAAATTTCATTTGTAGGCAGCCCCTCACTTGAGGAGGCCCATAGTAATTTTCCAAATACAATAAAAAATTTTTTCATTTCATTTATGAGGACCCTATTGAGTTTTAATATGTTTTTACCAAATACATTAAAATATATTTGTTTTTAGAATTGTAATTTGTGGGGGCCCCTCACTTGTGGAGGCCCCAGGGCGCCGGCCTCGGTTGCCCTCCCCTACATCCGGCCCTAGCTCTCTCCACAGCTCTTTGCCGATATGGATATTTATCCGGAATGCATGACGTGCGCGTGGCGTGCGCGTTGTAAAGTACGAATCCTCATAAGAGACGACACACCGCGGCGTACGCACACGTCACGCAAGCGGTTATACCCTGAAAGGCCGGCAACGCACTTGTGACTCCTCTGTTGATGCAAGTGTCTATGAGCGACGGTGATCGCTTACCATCAGGCGATCCGTCTGCTCGTTTGCCTCCTATGTCATAAAATAAAAATATATAATTTGAATTTGCGCGATTCGGAATTTTTCAGCGGACCTTTCAGTCAGTGTAGCGGTTTCCATTGGCAGCTGACTATACCATTGTTTTACTACTACATAGTCTCTATATAAAGTAGGTATGTAAAAAAACGGTTATATATTCTTCTCACGTCATTGAACATGCCGACCAAGTAACCTACCTAACCCATTGACAGGTGACAACGCAAAAAAAATGCAAATGGATATATTGTACAAACGTATAGTTGTTTACATACATCACATACATGTAAACAATAAACATTATCTTTGCACGACAGTTATTCAAAATCATTGTAGCCAAAGGTTAGACCAAAGTAGGGTTGCCATCCGACCGGGTTTCCCCGGATCTGTCCTTGTTTGGAGGCTGTCCGGGGGCTCAAACTCTGCTACTTTCGGAGCGATTATTACCGAAAATTGCTTAAGGTGCGTCCACATTCGTATCATTTGCCCGATCAGATCTTCGTCCCGTGGCATGATCGCTTGTCACGATCACGCGTTTGGACGTTGCGCCGATCCGATCGCTCGCAATCCATGTTGCTACGCGTATCACACACACACACACACACACACACACACACACACACACACACACACACACACACACACACACACACACACACACACACACATTTTCTTTTATTTGCTAAATTAAAAAAAAAAATATTGGATTGGAAGGATACTACTGTCCTGGAAGACTATATATGAGCCAGTAGCAGCTCGGGGAGCCGGGTTTGCATACCCGTATACCGTAACAAAAATACCGGAAAGGCAACTTCGTATGAGTAATCCCTGACTATTGATTGTATATATTGAGTAGAAAAACGGTACTTTTTGAAATCGGTTTTATTTATTTTTTAGAAACGTTTGTTTAATTATTTTACTGCCAAACTAAGGAGCGGGTTATATAAGACACCTATTTATACTCCAAATTTCATCAAAATACATCTTGTAGTTTTAGAGTAAAATGCCTGTGACATACGGACGGAAATGACGAAACTATAAGGGTTCCGTTTTGCCATTTTGGGACGGAAACCTAAAAATTTTTTATAGCTAACTAGAATTTACCCGCGCCTTCCCCTGCGTTACTAAAAACCGAGTACCTAATATATTTTTTAATAATACATTCCTTATATAAACTTCCATCCCCTTAAGGGATGATTTTCGGGATAGTAAGTATGTCCTTCTTAGGGTCTCAAACTATATCCATACCAACTTTCAACTAAATCGGTTCAGCGGTTTAAGCGTGAAAATGTAACAGACAGACAGACTTACTTTCGCATCTTTACTATTATAAAGTTCTAAAAATGATGTCTGTACATAGAAGATATTTAAAAAAATGATTGTAAGGAACTATTTGGAGGTCACTGAATTAAAAAAAAAAATGTTTTTTGTTAGTTTGTTCGTATGTGCCGTAGCTTCATCGCGGCAAATCGGCTAAACTAATTTCAACTACTTTTGGTACCAGTGGCTGGGTATCCACAAATGGTTATAGGATACTTTTTACTCGACTGAACTGAAGAAAAATTGAGGTATATGTTTTTTTTCTCATTCGCTGACGAAGTTGTACCTTCTAGTTTATAATATTAATGATTTTAGTATGGATTAAATATTTGAAATCTTTTAAATATGGAATGCTATGGATATGGTCTAGTTAGCATTGATAGCCAATCTGTCAATGTTTGTTTGTAAACACAGTAGGTATTAATGTGTATGTGTGTCAATGATCAAGGTCACTGTAGAAAGCGAGCAAAATATACCGCTACGGAATTATTAGTGACGAAAGGACTTATGTTTGGACAATTTTACTATTAAATTAGACTTTATGGTTTAAGTCACTTCTACTTTAGAATCGTTTAAACATTCCCAGTTTCAGAGGATATACTAGCAAAAGGCCTCTTAGAAATCAGGTACTTTAAAAACTATTGCTATCGCATCGCCTCAAATCGCCCGTATTACAGTGCAAAAGGGACAACTGCAGCTCGGAACGATCTGATCTACAAAAAATTGGCGAAAACAGGGTTTCGTAGTACCCTATTTCCTCTTCCAAAACTGGACTAATTTACGTTTTTCTTTCACATATATTATAACGAAGGCTTCAGCTATGCTTCTATGTATTCTGTTTTTCTTTTGCATTCGTTAAATGTGTTTACTGAACGTGTTCTTATGGCGCGGGATGGTGGCATTTTTAGCAGTTTTAGAGGGCCTCTAATTCTTTAAATAAACAAATTATTAAGAAAAATAAAACATAGGGGCGTGGCACAGGTAAGTATAGATAATATTAATAAACAAATTTGCTCTAAGACCAGGGAGAAAACGGGGGATTACGTTTGTATGGAGGAACGGCCACTTGTATATCCTCTTAGGAGTATATTTCGTTCGGTATGAAAAGTTAAAAAAATACATGCAAGAGCAAAATTTTCGGGTCACCCAAATGTAAATAACAGCAATAGGTTTTTTAAATTATTTGACACTAGTTTTATTTACATAATATACTTTTCTTCGGAATAATCGACTGTATTAGCAATTACCATTGTCCTAAAATATCAACATTGAAAAATGACGATTTGTGCAATATCTCCATTAAGTTTTTAGGGTTCCGTTTCCTTACCCAAAGGGTAAAACGGGACCCTATTACTAAGACTTCGCTGTCTGTCTGTGTCTGTCTGTCTGTCTGTCACCAGGCTGTATATCATGAACCGCGGTAGCTAGACAGTTGAAATTTTCAGATGATGGATTTCAGGCGGCTGCTGGCTATAACAACAAATACTTACTAAATACAGTATAATTTGATGTCTGTTTGTCTATGTCAGTAACCAATATAAAATGATCGAACTTCGCGTACCTACATTTTGCTTAGGAGTAGGGCTTTGCTAACACTGGATTTTCATAGATACGGCCGTTTGTAGCGTATATTTTGTACGGAACCCTTGGTGCGCGAGTCCGACTCGCACTTGGACGGTTTTTTTAATATCTTCAATTTACAGACATTTAATTTCAATGAGTAATAATCGCGGAAACAGAGGAAAATATTATAGACATTTAATTTTTACAACTTTATAATAGTACTAGCTCTGCCCACGACTTCGTCCGCCTTAAATTCGTTTATCGCGGATAAGGATATTTTTCCGGGATAAAAAGCAGCCTATGTCCTTCCCCTAGACTCAAACTATTTCCATACCAAATTTCATTCAAATCGGTTCAGCGGTTTAAGCGTGAAGAGGTAACAAACAAACAGACAGACAGACAGACAGCGGGCAGAAGCTAGTTTACTATATATAAGACAACTAGCTTCTGCCCGCGACTTCGTCCGCCTTAAACGCCTTGACAGACACACTTTCGCAATTATAATATAAGTATGGATCAATGCATACGACTATTGTATTCGCGAAATGTGTGTCAGCGGCGAATGCAGCGCTGACGGACTATAATAAATAACCAGGCATCGGATAATTGGATAGATATTTACCTAAAGTTGCCAAAAACCCGGCAAAAGTTGGGCAAATATGGAGTCGGCTTTTTAATTAAAATATTTTTACAAAATAAGTTCCAGGATTGTATAAAACGACACGAGGAGGTAAAAATACACAAAAATGTTGAATTTATATATACGTGCTTACCATTTGCATAACAACGAACAGTCGAGGAATTTAATTTATATCCCACTAGCTTCTGCCCGCGACTTCGTCCGCATTAAATTCGTTTATCGCGGATAAGGATATTTTTCTGGGATAAAAAGTAGCCTATGTCCTTTCCCGGGACTCAAACTATCTCCATACCAAATTTCATCCAAATCGGTTCAGCGGTTTAAGCGTGAAGAGGTAATAGACAGACACACACACTTTCGCATTTATAATATAGTATGGATTAGTATGGATTTCGTACCTTGTCGCAGTCAAAATCAATATGAAAGCCGATAGAGATTCCATATCCATGTCACTATGACAAGGTACGAAAGGGTACACAAATTAAATTCCTTGACCGTACGTGCTTACCAAAATAGTCATAAATATAATATATATTTATGACTATTTGGTAAGCACGTACGTTGTTATGCGTATGTAGGTAATGTAATGATGTATGTGAGTATTTGTTGTAACCGCGGTGTGAATTAATCGTGCTTGAAAAAGAATAGAAGGTATATGTAACATAAGATAATAATAAAATAAACATTGTTTTCATGTAACATTTAGAATTTTATTAGGAAAATTAAATTGAGTCTGTCTCCATACCGTTCAACATAAACGCCGCCGCAAAAGTTTTGGTGAATATCTATCCGATTATCCGATACCTGATAATAACCCTTAGATACTTATCAAGTATTCGTAACGATAGGTCTTGCCTTTGACCTAGTTTTCTAAACAGCCCTATTACGAAACATGCTTGAGCGGTACTTAGGGACTTTCCCTCGCGCGCAGTCGCTTTTTTTATGTATGTTGTGAATGTTTTTTCTGTTTATTGTAAAAGTGCTTTTGAGGCCAACTTGCAGAATAAAGATTTTTTTATAAAGCTTTAATTAATTGAAAAATATTTTTTTTCGTTAAACAGCTTTTGTTTTTATTACTGAATTGTGTTGTACAAATATGTACTCATCTGCAATTCAACGATAATAAGAAAATGCTTCTGTTTTCAGTGAGATTTTATTAAAAAAAATTGTATATGTAAAAAGATATTCATATGAATATGAACAAAGAATACAAAAATTAGAAGCTGCAGTGTAAACACAGAGTATATTTTCGGATTGGGAAATACATTTAATCAACTAGGTTTTCATATGACGTCAAAGTTTCAAGGGCTCAAATCATGACTTCGCGCGCTCTTTAGAAAACTACTGTCGGTGATCGGGTAAATACATATAGTTAAAATATTCAGTGCTACTCAAATTTAAGGCTGCTACTTACAAAATAAGGAACTGACTTCTATACTATTATAAAGTTGTAAAAATTAAATGTTTGTATGCGTCGTAGTGGCTTCATCACGCTAAATCGGCTTAACGGATTTCAAATATTTTTGGTACACGGGTAGCTGGGTATCTCCAAATAGTTATGGCATCTGGGGGCACGGTAGTGCCCCGGCCAAGACGAAAAAAAAGAACTGGGCACTACCTACCTTTTTCTGAACCGTTTCGTCTCTCAACCAAAGTGTAGGGTTAGTAAAATCAGGGCTTAGGGGCTCCAAGCCAGTTGAAGCCATACTTTTAAAGATAAGGTGTAAGGTCAGTAAAGTCAGAGCTTGAGGGCTTGGCTTTTCCTGGGATCTGATATCTTTTTACAGCGAAAGCGTTATGAGCTTGTGAGTCTTGGCTGCCAATTTTACATGAAATGTTGTTGGTGGGATACTTTTTACCGGACTATGCTAAAGAAATAAAGAGGGGTTATGACTTTTTCTCCTCCGCGAACGAAGTTGCGGTCGCCTTCTAGTATACACATAACTAATCAGCATTTTGAATATACTTTCTGTTTCTTAGAAATACAACGCCAAAAATCCGTTTCTCGCTTTTTTTACCAAAAATAAGAAAGGGCTAAGTCAGTTTTGTTTGCTTGATGGAGCAATATATTTTGACCGTAGGCGAATTCTAGTTATTTATAAAAACTTTGTAGCTTGTATTGGGATTTAGATACAAGTATCAAAGTGCAAAGAAAAACACGGTTGGTCTCGCACGTCATATCAGGAATTGAACACGGATGATTACGTGAACAACGTGTCAAACCTTTCTAACAGCGAGCATTGTGCTGTACGCCTCGAATGTATCCATCCGCTTCGACCCCCGTAACAATTTTTTTTAACACCCGATCCAATCGAGGGGTGTTATACGTCTAACCGCTATATGTGTGTCTGTGTGTCCACCTGTAGCACCGTAGTTCTTAAACGGGGGAACCGATTTGGATGCGGTTTTTATTAAAAAGCACTTTCTAGCGGTGGTTCTTAGACATGTTCAATCGTTTCAAGGTCATCAGCTCTTGTGTTAGATGAGGTAGGGATCTTAGACGCTTAATGGATATTTACTTTAATTTCAAATAAGCCAGAAGGCATATTAATAAATAATAACAATAAAAATCTTTATTTCGGATAAAATTTCATCCATATAAAATGTTAGTAGACTTAAACTTATATTAGTATGGCACATTAGATAATTTACTTATATCTAAAAGAGACAAATGCCCTAATTTGACTGACCCAGTGCATTAGGATTGGGCAGTCGTGTCGATTAACAAGTACACCTAGAATGCCGTTATCACTTGCCCTGAGCCTGTTCAGCATCGAGGCGATTTTTTTCCGCATTATGGCTTGGAAACCGTCCGTGCGAGCTTCAGCGAACATAAAGGTCGAGCTACACCACCGCGGCAGTCCCAACAACATTCTAAATGCATTGTTATACTGAATGCGCAAGCATATTATACATGTAACTGTACTTATCATAACTTCTTTAGTAATTAAGTTTAAAAAACAAAACTTAAATTAAAATACTAAAAACCACCGACACAAAAAACCTATAAAAGGAAAAACATACAATTTCTGGGCCCTTGTACTTTAACTTTAATTATTTAAATACATTTTGTGATTCAAGGTTCGTCGTCATTTCTTTCATAACTCATAACCCCTCCTAGGATAAAATAGCGGATCACGTCATATCGCCAGCATTAAAAAAAAAAACAATAGGCGTAAATTTAAGCCATACGTTCGTACCCGGTGTCCGATCTTGGTCGAACTCACCTTAACGTATATAGTTGTATCAGAGACGCATTGAAGGCGGCTAAACGTGAATTTTCGGAATGACAGTAATGTATGGGTGACGTTTTGATGGCATATCTGCGCTATTGCGTCATACATTTGCATTCAGTACAATTGTTACAAGTATATTGATATTAAGGAGTCAACTGGAATCTCCTTTGTTATACTACGTATAGGGAAGTTTTTTTTTTTTTATCTCGAGCGTTTGTAGAAATATAAATATTTCAATAATGCGCCGCTATTGTTTGGCCAGAGAAACATGAGACCATGAAGCAGAATATGGCAATAATTTTACATATTAAGGGGCTGAATTTCACTGTTTTTAAAGTGACATCATAACATTATTCCTCTTGCTGCAAACTACGTAAAAAATATATATTGTAGCTTGATATTTGGCCTATATGTTTGTCAACTGGAATGTTATAATACTAAATAAATCGAGAGCAAGAAAATATTCGTAAAGTCCTTTTTCTATCTTTAATTGGTATAGGCTCCCTCGTCAAGCGACGAGATAACATGGGACTAAAACCAATAAGTGTGTAATGATGTTCACTTTAAAATTGTTAACCGGTTTTTCAATAGGTTCTATAGTTTTTAAGAAAGTAGCAAATACTGGTTTTTTGAAGTAAAAATAACAAATTTTGATGATGTTTATCTTGGTTTCGGTGACTCGTGAAGATTAACTGAAACAGTATATTGGTAACAACGGTGGTTGTCAACACGATGAGACATATACAACGCAGAAAAGTGAACAGCTACGGATCGAAGGTCACTCGCGTACGGTAGCCCCTTAAAAAAACTGTCAAATTATAAAACCTACCACATTTCTATGCATTCCGTATACAAACATTTGTGGCTGACCAGCTACCTGAGTAGGTACCAAAAATAGATGAAATCTATTCCGTCGTTTCGACCTGACGGAGCCACAAAAACACAAACAACATAAGTACAGTCAGCTGCAAAAAATAGATTACGTATGATAGACGAATGATAGAGTGTAGAGAAGATATTTTTGAACGGACTAAGGGGCCGCATTAAGTCAGAGCGATAGGGGGAGGGGGTCCAAAAAGTCTAAATTTTGTGTGACGTAATATGTGGACGGCTTCTAAGCGTGAATATCTTTTTGCAACTAACTGTACAAAACTTTAAAAAATATTTTTTTGTTGATTCAGTTACCGAACCAAATAGTCTGTTCCACTTTTTTATATCTTTAATGTACATACATTTCATCTTTACAACTTTATTAATAGTATAGACATTATATGAATTGAGTAAGGTCACGAAGTGGTTTGACCGGCTGTTCCACTGTGTAACCAGACATTCATAGAATTCGCAAGTCAAGAAAATTTCATTTTTCTTCGTATTTCGTCGTCCGAATATTAGAATGCCGACGCGACAATACACCGTATCTATATATCTATATTATATATATCGTCACAATATCTATATTTTATAAACGATGCTCGTGAGGAATATTTCAAACGTTTCTGAAGTCATTAGGAGTGAAAATATAAATATATAAAAAAAAAAAAAACATTCCGTCGAATTGAGAGCCTCCTCCTTTTTTTGGAAGTCGGTTAAAAAGAAGAAACTGACTGACTGACATATCAACGTACAGCCTAAACCGCTTATTCTAGGGATTCCAAATTTGGCACGTAGCTTCCTTATAAGGTCATAAGGTGCACTAAGAAAGGATGTTGCAAAATTCACCCCCTAAGGGGCGAAATAGGGGTCCAAAGTTTGTACGGGGAAACAAGCATTAGTTAGACTAGTTTATTCGAAATTCCACAGGAGTATTCTTAACGATAAATGAGAAAGCAAGTGTTTCAGGTTTTTAGAGAATTCTACCCATAAAAGGGGGAAATGTGGTGACAAAGTCTGAAAATCAAGATGGGTATTGTTTCTATGGTTTATCGGGTCGCTGGTTACGAAAACAACAACGATTTTAAAATCTAACGTGGCGGACGTGAAATAAAAACATACGGGTCAAACTGAGAACCTCCTTTTTTGTAGACGGTTTAAAAATCACGCTTAGTTCGCGGGGAAGCCGCGGGCTAAAGCTAGTATTATATAACCCAAGTCAATTTTAGCAAAAAAACTACTTTTGACGATTTTTATGTATAAAATTTGGTTAACTTTCGCTTCGCTATGAAAATTATGGGTTAGAGGCAATTTTTTTGCAAGTAGTTAGGCATTTTATTTGCCTAATTTCTGTTGTGATTCGAAAGTTGGCAAATAAATTGTATGAATAAGTTATTTTTTACAATGAAATCAATTAAAATTAGGCAAATGTAATGCCTTAACTACTTGCCAAAAATTGAGTCCTCACCCTTATGCCTTTTAACCCTTTGAGCGCCAAAGACGGCAAATCCCGTCATCGAGAAAATTTCACATACAATAATAAATATCTCATACAATACAAACGTAGTTACGCTCTCATTTTAAAACGACTAGCTAGTTTGCTCTGAAACTTTGTACTTAGAATAAGTTAAGGTACATGCAGGCCGGTAATTGGTTTATGTAGCTTCAGATACCATCGTAAAAAAACAGCGAATTTAAGTTTTTCATGCAAAACTTGTTTTTGCTGTATTTTGTTTATTTTATAACCTGGAGCCATATAAACTAATTACAGGCCTATATACCTAATTTCATTGTATATGCAAAGTTTCGTTACAACTCAGCGCGTAGTTTTAAAATGAGAACGAAACTCTGTTTGTATGGGAAGGTAAAATTCGGCCGAGCTTCCTGGGGACCCTTAATGCGCTTTAGTAATCACAATGAATAGTTTACATGAAAATTGTATCTTCAAAACTAAGCCGGATTTGACTGGGGTTTATATAAAATTTTCTACTCCTAAACGAATGACTTAAGGAATCTGTTTAAAATCTTTCTGATTCCTCCCGCCTTGTATATACATATCTCTATATAATATACTGATATATTGGCAATATACATATATATATACCCAAATATACCTAACACAAGCCTTATTGAGCTTACCGTGGGGCTAGTTCGATTTATGTAAAAAAATGTCCTGTAATATTTATTTATTGGCTGGAAACAGACGTTTGTTGGCTTTAAGATCGTAGTTTTGAAAAGATACGTAACCATGGCAACGTAAAGAAATGTTGAATGACCCTGAAATCCCAAAACTAAATTGACTTAGCGAAACACTGTGATCATTAGTGATGGTCGTGTTAAATGCAAACCGCACAACCGGTCTATTGGCTTGCCCAATGTGTGAGTTTGCCAAACATGGTTTGGCCTATTTACTGGCATACCTACTAGTATGGGTTTACTTAACCTGCTGACATATTGAGATGAATTTGATATATAAAGTTGTAAAAATCGAATGTCTGTACATTGAGATATTTAAAAAAAAATTGTAAAAGATTATTTGGAGGTCACTGAATCGGAAAATATACTTTGTGTATGTTTGTATGTGTCGTTGTGGCTTCATCCGGTCAAAACGGCTAAACGGATTTGCAACTATTTTTGGTACACGGGAAGCTGGGAATCGCAGATTGTTATGGGATACTTTTTATCCGACCACGCTGAGGAATAAAAGAGGTTATGATTTTTTCTCATCCGCTGACGAAGTTGTCCCTTCTAGTTTAAAAATAAGTGTATCGGAATATTTGAAGGTGACTGAATTGCAAAAATTTTAATTTTGGATTTTTTGTACGATTGTATGTTTTTGTGGCTTCATTACGTCAAAACGGCTGAATGGATTTCCACTATTTTGGTACACGGGTAGGTGGCTATAGGATAATTAGGGTTCCGTACCAAAAAGGTACAAAAGGAACCCTTATGGTGCGACTCTGTCTGTCTGTCCGACTGTTAGAGCGCCATATCTCAAAAACTACTTACGCTATCTATTTGAAATTTGGAATATTTATTAACATGGTCAGCAGCAGTATTGCAAAAGAAATATTTAAAAATGTATTTTTATTTTCTAAAAAAAACGACGAATATGAGGGGGGCTAAAATTAAAAGTCTAGCTACACTGGGTCAAGTATGAAAGGGCTTGACCTGCTCATTTTTGAACATTTTTTTTATTGTGATTAGATTTTATTTTATTAACGAAAATGTGAAAAACAAACACCATTCCCCACCCCCTTTATCTCCGAAATTTAACCAACGAAAATTTTGAAAATTTCACTATTTGTATAAATAAACATAAATATTACACTAAACTTATAACTATGTCTCTAATAAAAAAACTAAATTAAAAAAACTGCCAGTTTTTTTAATTCTCAAAAAAAAAAATTTGAACAACTCGGTTGCGTTAAGTTTGCACCTCATTTGTATGCAATGCTATAGATATCAGGTGCAAACTTAACTCACCCGGTAACGGGTAATAAAGTTATATTGTTAGGGTAAGTAAAAGTTTGCTCGGAACCCTCGGTGCGCGAGTCCGACTCGCACTTGGCCGGTTTTTTTTTATCTGGCTACGCTGAAGAAAAAAAGAGGCTAACGTTTTTTTTCTCCTCCGCTGACGAAGTTGATTAGACTTCAGATTATTACACAATTGAATAAAGCAATTTACACGGGTTATTTTATTTTATTTTATTTATTAAGGTCTACCAACAGTTAATACATCTATTGGATGTACAAAATATATACAAGAGTTACATAAGGTGATGCTTAACTAATTACAGGTAAACACAACATAATATTTTCTTCTGTTTCCGCGATTATTACTCATTGAAATAAAACAATTTAACGGATTATATCGCGTATATTATCTAATTTTAGTTCCCGACGTTTCGGAAGCTTTCCAGCTTTCCATGGTCACGGGAGGAAAAGATACATCTTTTCTCAGTCCTCCCGTGACCATGGAAAGCTGGAAAGCTTCCGAAACGTCGGGAACTAAAATTAGATAATATACGCGATATAATCCGTTAAATTGTTTTATTTCAATAAACACAACATGTTACATAACGAGTATTAATCGAAGTGCTTACTTAGTGCTTAAAACTAGAAACACAGGCATACAAGTACTATGCTAATAATTGGAAGATAATTGTATTAATTACTAATATCTATTGATTTACGAAACCTAGGCAGCGATCGCGATATATCGCGTATATTATCTCATTTGACAACCTCAAGAAAGCTGGCCGCTGCCAGCTCATGCATCGGCTTGCTCAAAGTCCTAGCAACCATCCGGCTGCTAGGTGTAGCCTGAAGTTTCTCCTCGGCGCCTCTAAAATGGCCAGAATTGACCAGAAGAGACCAATAAGAGACAATAAAACAAAAACTCATTTGACGACGTTTCGGAAACTCTCGTTTTTACAGGTAGATTGAGAAAAGATACTTGTTTTCTCTGTCAAAGTTACAATTATGCAAACCTCTACGTTTCAGACGTGGCATATAGTCCTTAAAATAGACATAGACAAGGAAGCCACTAAGGTCACAGGTGTAACGATAAAGTAAATAAATATTTTTTACTCTACGCTATTAACACTGAATTCCACCAAAATGCATTGGCGTGATGAAATGGTACTAGTGCGATTATGTAATGTAAAAAGCACGCGTGTTTAATGGAGTGGATTACAGCCATAAGAACGGTGTAATAAGAACACTTACGAGCAAGAATATTGAAAACGTAGTTTAATGTAACAGCTGCATTGCTGGCGGATATACTTTCTCGAGAAGCATTCGACCTTGCCTAGCCAGTTACTTTTTTTTCATACTTGTATACATTTATTGATCTTTGACATTTCCTTATTATCTGCTCGAGAAGGGTACTAGAGAACTAAAAAAAAAACGTAACTGGCAACCGCTTTGTGAGGTACAAAAGGATTGAAAGCATTGTGTTCATAATTTCTGAGGTAAAAACACAAATTATTGCGATAGAATATCGATACCTATAAAAACGCGCATGTATACCTGTGTGTCTGTTTGCTATGGACCGATTTTAAATTAGTGTTTGGTGTTTGAAAGGTGATTTTATAGAGGGTGTTCTTGTGATTCAAGAAAATAAGTTCACGTTTGAAAATCATTAGCTTTTTTGTAAATGCGTCGGGGTCTTTAACGTTTTTACAATTACAAAGGCTGGTCCGAAAGTTTTTAGCTGCTCTTACTCTGCGATGTATATTTTATTGATGCCATTATGTGGGTAATTTCAATAGGTATGGGCTGGTCTAAAATGGTTAGTAAACAAGTATCTTTTTACCAAAAGTCCTTCCGTATGTGCTATCAAAATTTTACAAGGAAAGGTAGTATTTTTGAAACCTAAAAACGTTTTGGCAACCAAATCCCCAACAACTGTAGTGGAAAATGCCCGTGATAAATTCATAAGTTAGTTTTGCTGATTAACATGTAAAAAATCACTAAATCATTTTATTGACTTGTTTTTTTGTGCCGATGTGCAGTCCCTAGTCTCACAACCTATACTCATTTTTTTGTAGTATAGTTTGGCTCAGTGGGTTGTACAACGGCCTACGAAGCTAGCGATCCCGGGTTCGAATCCCGGCCAGGGCATGTATTTGTGTGATGAGCGCGAATGTTTTTTCCTGGGTCTTGGATGTTTTCTATGTATTTAAGTATTACTAGATTAGAAAGTGCCCGCACTGTCGTTCGCGCTGGAGAAAAAGTCATAATCCCCTTTTTTTCTTCAGCGTAGTCGGGTATAAAGTATCCTATAACCATCTGGAGATACCCAGCTACCCGTGTACTAAAAATAGTTAAAATCCGTTTAGCCGATTTAAGGTGCGTCCACATTTGTATCATTTGCCCGTATCAGATCATCGTCGCGTGGCATGATCGCGTGTCACGGTCACGCGTTTGGACGTTGCGCCGATCTGATCGCTCGAAATCTATTTGCTACGCGTATCACACACTTATATCGGAAGAGTGCGGCATGATCGGCGCGCCGACAGTGAGCGTCCAAGCAGCGCGATACGCAGTCATGCCCCGGCACGGTGATCAGATACTTGCAAATGATACAAGTGTGGACGTACCTTTAGCGCGATGAATCCACAACGACACATACAAACATTTCATTTTTACAACTTTATAATAGTATAGATAAATTATCTATATATTATGTATAACGTCGCCTAGTACCCATAGTACAAGCTTTGCTTAGTTTGGGACTAGGTCGATTTGTGTAAGATTGTCCGTGATTGTGCGTGATATTTATTTTCGACACCAGCTCATTCTCACTTATAATCATGAAGTCATAACAAATTACGTGAGTAGAGATAGGGAACATTCATAGTTTGCAATGTGTAAACAACAGCACATTAAGTGACCATATGTAGGCTTTATGTCAATGTTAATAAGGTCTACTATTGGTTAGTTAAGCGTGTGGCTGATTTTCCAAAATTGGTATTGTGACCCGTTCATCGCATATTCGATAGGGCTGTTGACACGTTACTTAAAAAACAATTGAAAAGAACCCACAATTTCACCCCAATATATCTATACTATTATAAAGTCGTAAAAATGAAATGTCTGTACATTGAAGATATTTTCAAAAAAATGATTGTTATGGACGGACTATTTGGAGTTCACCAAATCGGATTTTTTGTTTTTTTTTTTTTTTTTTATGTGTCGTTGTGGCTTCATCACGCCAAATCGGCTAAACAGATTTTAACTATTTTTGGTACACGGGTAGCTGGGTATCTCCAGGTGGTTATAGGATACTTTTTATTCGACTACGCTGTCATAAAAAAGTAGCGGGCGTCTTCTGAAGTATTAAGATTACCCGCATAAGTCTCAGCACCGATCTCAATTTTTCTCCTTTGCCCTAAGGTTGACTGGTATGCCTTATGGCATTAAGTTCGCCTCTTGTACGATAAGTTTTCTTTCGTGCAAAGATTAAATAAATAGTATCAGTAAAACATATGTCGTATAAATGGAGTTTGAGAAGCTGAAAACTATCGGACCAGCCCTGGTTTTGTCAATTGTAAATAACCCGGTCTTTGCGGTCGCGCAGCTGGATAAATAATTGTTTGTCATATATCTTCTACGTCGCATTTGTCGTTTAGATCGCTCCATATTAAAAAGTCGGTCACTCGGCACTTGTAAAAACACTTCTTGTTTTAAATTCGATAGATTGATTGATTTAACAACAGAAAGAGTAATATACACTCTTTGTTGCACACCTCACAAAACAGAGTTAAAAAGAAAATTATACGTTTAGGAGGAAGAAGGGCTAAGGAGAAGGAAACAACAAGCGGTCTTATTACTAAACAGCGATTTCTTCTAACCTGGTGTCTGGCTGCTGGTGGTGGGAGACGTTGAGAAAAATAAACTATAAATTTTTTCGTGTTATATTTCCAAGAGTATCCATTCCAGAGGTGTGGCGTCAGGAAAATTACAAAGGAAGCCGCAGCGTATTAATTTACGCATATTTAATTTAAAGAAAACGTGGTAATAAGCCTTTCCTTGGGCAATTTGGTGGGAATCTGCTTATATGGACGCTATACCACTGATACGCACACAACACAACTATACAACTGACCCGCCTGAAAGGCCGGCAATGCACTTGTGACTCCTCCCGTGATGCAAGTGTCTATGGGCGACGGTTATCGCTTACCGTCAGGCGACCCGTCTGTTCGTTTGCTTCCTATGTCATTAAAAAAAATACAACTTATCCAAATCGTTGAAATTGTATGTATTTTCCTTTCCATTAACGTTCGGTAATTTCTTTTCCAGACATAAGCTGCTCAGCAGCTCTCAGCAAAAATGAAGCTTTGGGGCGCACACGGCGAGTTCTGCGCTCGCCACCAATGGGAGGTGATTGTGGCCACCCTGGCCTTGCTGGCTTGTGCCGCCAGCGTCGAGAGACACGGCCCCGGAGTCAGGAGCGAGCGCTGCGCCGGCTGGGCCCGAGCCTGCCCAGGTTTGGAAGCGGAGTACCAAGCCGCAGATGCCGTCATTATGACTTTCGTCCGCTGCGCCGCTCTCCTATACGCCTATTATCAAATCTCTAACCTACACACCATCGCGTCCAAATACTTACTTATAATTGCTGGTGTGTTTTCGACATTCGCCAGCTTTATCTTCACGTCAGCGCTCGCTAGCTTGTTCTGGGGTGAGTTAGCTGGGATAAAAGATGCTCCGTTCCTGTTTTTACTCGTTGCTGATGTGGCTAGAGGGGCAAGGATGGCTAAGGCTGGCTGGTGTGCTGGTGAGGACCAGGGGAAGAGAGTGGGGAAGGCGCTGTCGCTGCTGGGACCTACAGCGACTTTGGATACCCTGCTTGCAACACTTTTAGTTGGTGTTGGAGCGTTGTCAGGTGTTCCTAGACTAGAACATATGTGTACATTCGCGTGCTTGGCTTTATTAGTCGACTATTTGGTATTCGTAACGTTTTATCCAGCGTGCTTGTCGTTGGTGGCCGATTTCGCGTCAGGACGTAAAGAAATGGCTTCTGACGGTCCTTTTTTTGAGACTGATCTGAAGCCTAACCCTGTAGTCCAGAAAGTGAAAATGATTATGGCTGCTGGCTTGCTCTGTGTGCATTTGACTAGTCGTTGGAGCCTCACAGCCAATAACGGAAACATGGAAGGGCCTTTAAATGAAAATTCCACTCCGATATCTCAAGAGAACGTGTTGCTCCACTCTTACATCAAATGGTTCTCTGTCAGCGCCGATTATATTGTGATAGCGACGTTACTCTGCGCTCTGATCATCAAATTCATCTTCTTCGAAGAGCAGAGGAGCTGGATCATCGATATGAACGACATGGTCGTTAAGGAACTCGTCACGAAAGAGGAGAGACAGAAGGGCACCCGAAAGCCGATGTTTTCGGTCGGCGACGACACAACCGCTGAAATTTCCACGCAGACAGACAATGTCATCAACGCCGAAGAGTCAGAGTGGCCAACACTGTCTCCTAGTTCCTCAGCAGCGAAGCTAAATGCCAAAAAGCGGCCGATGGCTGAATGCTTAGAGATCTACAGATCAGAAGGTGCCTGCACGTCTCTAAGCGACGAAGAGGTGGTCATGCTAGTCGAGCAGTCGCATATTCCTATGCACAGACTAGAGACAGTCCTAGGAGATCCTTTGAGAGGCGTCAGACTCCGCCGAAGAGTCGTCGGCACCCGCTTCCAAACCGACATCGCCATCAAACAACTGCCATACCTAAACTACGATTACAGCAAAGTTTTAAACGCTTGCTGCGAAAACGTCATAGGCTTCGTCGGTGTCCCAGTCGGCTACGCCGGGCCACTAGTCGTCGATGGCAAACCCTATATGATCCCAATGGCGACTACTGAAGGAGCGTTAGTCGCTTCGACGAACAGAGGCGCGAAAGCCATCGGCGCTCGAGGAGTCACCAGCGTAGTAGAAGATGTAGGCATGACGAGAGCACCAGCTGTGCGATTCCCAAATGTTGTCCGTGCTCATGAATGCAGACAGTGGATCGCCAATAAAGACAACTACGCATTGATCAAAGAAGCCTTCGATTCTACCTCTCGATTTGCAAGACTACAAGAAGTCCACATCGGTGTTGATGGAGCTACCTTATACTTGCGTTTCAGAGCGACTACTGGCGACGCTATGGGCATGAACATGGTCTCAAAAGGAGCTGAAAACGCCTTGAAGATCCTCAAAAATTACTTCACAGACATGGAAGTCATCAGCTTATCGGGAAATTATTGCTCCGACAAGAAAGCAGCAGCTATAAACTGGGTCAAAGGGCGAGGCAAGCGCGTCGTATGCGAAACAACAATCTCAGCCGAAAATCTGAGGACTATATTCAAAACTGATGCCAAAACTTTGTCCAGGTGTAACAAAATCAAGAACTTATCAGGATCCGCGTTAGCTGGTTCCATAGGTGGGAACAACGCTCATGCTGCGAACATGGTGACTGCTATATTTATAGCAACAGGACAGGATCCTGCACAGAATGTAACCAGTAGCAATTGCTCAACAAGCATGGAGGTTTCAGGGGAGAACTACGAAGATTTATATGTCACCTGCACGATGCCTTGTCTAGAAGTTGGTACTGTTGGGGGAGGCACTGTCCTTACGGGGCAGGGGGCTTGTCTGGAGATTTTAGGTGTAAGAGGAGCTGGGGTGATCCCAGCGGAAAATTCCGCTAGACTAGCATCTCTGATTTGCGCTACAGTCTTAGCTGGGGAGCTCAGCCTTATGGCCGCTTTGGTCAATTCTGACTTGGTCAAATCTCATATGAGGCACAATAGATCAACGTTGAACGTCCAGACGATGAACAACGAAATAACCATGTCCAATAATCTGAGAGTGCCCACTTTATAACACGAATGTTGCTTAGTTCTAAGCCAAATTTACTCGAATCGTTTTTGACGGTGGATGAATATTTTTGTACGTTTTCTTTATATTTTTAAGTATTATTCATGATTTGTTTCAATCTTTTAACGCTGTTTGGCTTCCATTATCTATTGCAGCGTTTCTGGAAGTTCTCTAAGTGGACCTTTGACGCGTCTGTTATAGCAGATGTTATTATCAGTAAGACTATACAAAAAATATACGAGGTGGCTCAAAAAATGGTTGATTAAGAATTATTCGAATACTATACTGTCAAAGTACCTGGAAAAGGTCAATATTACACAAAATGTGAATTATTATTCCAAATTGATTGTAATTACTTCAAAGTAGGCCCCTTCCGAATAATGTACTGTACGTATCTTACGCAGTATCAATGTTACTTCGATACTCTCTGATATTATACGAGGGCTGCTATTTATATATCCGGAAACCGGGATTACAATCTTCTTAAATAGCATATTTGACCGCTATGGTAAAATTTGAACTTTTTTAAGTATATAAGGTATATTTTTTCTTCCTTATTAACGCTCGTGTTTTGTTTTTGACGGGTTTTAAATGTCATCTCGCAGCAAGAATGGAACTCACTCGTGAAAATATTCGTGCTATGATTTATTATGATTTTCGGCGTGGTTTAACGCAACAACAGTGCATAGATCAACTAACTTCAACTTTTGGTGATGAAGCCCCATCTAAAACTACTGTGTATCACTGGTTTAGTGAGTTCAATCGTGGACGTAGTATGCTTACGGACGAAGTTAAGGCAGGTCGCCCGAAATCGGTCGTTGTACAACAAAATATCGAGGCTGTGCGAAAACTTATAATGGACGACCGACATGTTACGTACCGCGAGATAGAGGCGACTCTGGGTATTTCTATGACCAGCATTAATAGCATATTACATAATTATTTGGCTGTAAAAAAAATTTGTTCGCGTTGGATACCCCACAACTTAACAAATGAGCAAAAACATGCTCGCGTCGAATGGTGCAATAAAATGTTAAAAAAATATAACCGTGGTGACTCAAAAGCCGTTTATAACATCTATACAGGTGACGAATCCTGGATCTATGCATACGATCCCGAAACGAAGCAACAATCAACGGTATGGGTGTTTCAAAATGAGCCGAACCCTACGAAAGTTACTCGTGCAAAAAGTACATTGAAACAAATGGTGGCCTGCTTCTTCGGTATTAATGGCCATGTAGCTACAGTGCCACTAGAAAACCGTAGAACGGTTAATTCAGAGTGGTACACGACCATTTGCTTACCGGAAGTATTTGAACAAATTCGTAAAACTAACCAGCGACGAAGAATCATTCTTCATCATGACAATGCCAGCTGTCATACGTCACGCGAAACAACTCTATTTTTGGAGGGTCAAAATGTGGAATTAACGGGTCATCCGCCGTACAGCCCTGACTTGGCACCCAACGATTTTTATTTATTTCCAAATATAAAGAATAAATTACGCGGTCAACGATTTTCGACCGCTGAAGATGCTGTCGACGCATTCAAACAACACGTTATGGAGGTACCTCAGGCGGAGTGGCAGAAGTGCTTTAAAAATTGGTTCACGCGAATGCAAAAGTGCATAGATCATCAAGGGGAATACTTTGAAAAACAATAAAACTATTTTCAGCCGTGTACGTTTGTTTGTTTTTTTGTTTCCGGATATATAAGTAGCAACCCTCGTACATTGTATAAAAATAATGATATTAACAATGTAACCTTACTGTTACATTGACCAGTGTTTGATACACTCACTTAGTAACCTGTCAGAAAGCGAAAGTGGTTGAAATGTATCTTGACGTGATATAACGTCACTTAACAGAGGGACTGTGACGGCAGTAGTCCGTAAACTAATAAACAGTAAAGCTAATTCCCAGTGAAAAGAAATGAAGGAACTATATCAAATAATTTTAAGGACAAATGGATCAAAATATGAATATAGCTTCCAACATAGCGCTTATGGTATCGTTTTGTGAAGACCAGTATTATCCTTCTGAGGTCTCGTGTACTTTTAAAAGTACAAATTAAAATCGAATTAAAAAACTCTCATAAAATCATACAAGGATCGAAATTCAAAAATGCAAAAATCACTGCCTCAAGAGTCTATACTAATTAAAAGTAACGAAAGTGTGTTTTACGTAATTTGTGACACTTGAATTTTGTAAAAATACAAATGGGATTCAGTCACTGACAGTGACAACATTATAATATCAAATATTATATTGCAAATGTAATTTTATGTTTTAAAGAAACAATAATTTTGTATTAGGATTTTTAATGTGACAATAATAGGAACAGATTGACTGGCGAGAAAAATAATCATCTGTATACTTTACTCTACATCAAGGACCAATAAAACAAGAGGACTGAAAATCTCCATACAAAAAGCCGTGCCCCGATATGTAAAACGCCATCTTTGTATAAGAATTGTTTTTTACAATTATTCAACTTTGCAAGCGTGACACAGTTATTAAATGTTAATTGTTACTATACTATGTTTCTTTATTCAATTATAACATAGTATAATGTTTAGTTTTAAAGCGCCGTCTAGTTTTTACCAGAATATCTTCTGGCGATCGGAACACGATCCAAAGTATGGCAACTGTCAGTCCTCTTGTTTTAATGGTCGTTGCTCTACATTGAGTGACGACAAAACATCGGGGGCGGAGTGTCGCTTTATGTATAGGCCTACTGATGAAACTACTGATGTGCAAATTGTGGAAACTTTCTAAAATGCTTAAAAATGGTCTTAAGTCTAGTATTAACTTACATGTTCATAAGACCTTTTTAAAGGTCTTCGCACACTTTAATCAGTTCAGTATTTTGCAGAGATTCAGTATCAAGCCCGGTATGTGTTATCATCAGGGTTCGGATATTCGGTGAGATATTTAGGTACCTAAAGTTGCCAAAAACCTGGCGAAAGTTGGGCAAATATGGAGTCGGCTTCTTAATTAAATTATTTTAATAATATAACTTCCGAGATTCCGCAATTGCATAAAACGACACGAGGCGGTAAAAATTCACAAAAACATTTAGCTTATGGCTATTTATTACTATTTTTATAAGCACGTACGTTGTTATGCAAATGTAGATACACATTTTATATGTATCTATAATAATAATAAGTTTATTTATATACTTAAACATACGTTTTGGAGGTCTTGTTACTAAATTTAGAAATCCCGGGAAGTTTATTACAAAAAAATAATTGAGTCCGTCTCCATACCGTTCAACATAGACGCCGCCGCCAGACTTTAGTTAAATATCTCGCCGAATATCCGAACCCTGGTTATCATACATTAAAACGACACGTTTGCCAAAGTTGGTTGCACAACGCGCTACGAAGCTATCGGTCCCGGGTTCGAATCCCGGCCAAGGAAAGTGTTTGTGTGATGAGCACGAATGTTTGTTCCTGGGTCTTGGATGTTTTCTATATATGTATTGTATTTAACTATGTATATCTCCGCCTGGTACCCATACTACAAGCTTTGCTTAGTTTGGGATTAGGTCGATTTGTGTAAGATCGTCCCTGATATTTATTTATTTGAAATCTGTGGAAATTATAAGTATTATTTTTGTCAGTCGGCGGAATCATAATTTCTAAAATTATACGCAATTAATTAAATATTTAGCTCTCTAGTCTGACAATGTATGCACAGCTCTGTATTGACACTAGCTGACAACTCTACCATAGCGGTCAAAATTAATATCGATTTTATTTTAGTTGATTTCAGATTACTTCTGAGCATGCTTGGTTTTCACAAACTATAACTACTTATGGACATTTAATTTATTCGTTTTTCAGTTCTCTTGATTCTAAGCAAAAGACCGAACTTTGTCATACTTTAAGATTTTATGTTTTTTAATCTCTGTCAAAAACTTTTATGTCTGTATTTAGATGTAATTTCTGATATCTAAACCAAAAAAGTATTCCTTTCATTACCTATGTACTTAAATAGTGAATTACATCATTCCAAGTTAAAAATAGCATTGTAAGCTAAATATAGAAACAATGTTTAAAAAATCCAATAGAATGGATTACTCCAATGTCACTTGTTTGTAAAATCCTCGATCTTTTAATAAAATCACCCATAAATAATAGTAAAAGAGAAGACTCGTTTGGTCATGGCTAAGCCGTGCGCGAGCGCGACTTTGCGGCGCTCAAAAAGTAAATGTTCGTGGATTACGCACGACGCGTGTCAATGTATAAAGAACGGCGCCAGGACAGCGCATGTGTTTTTTGCTGTATGCCGTGCTCTTATGTGCATTTCGCCTAATAAAATGCTTCTAAATTTTGGATTTTTTTGAAAACACAAGGCTTGAACATCCCCCTTTTCTTACGTGAGTTGTATTTATCAAAAATTCTAAGAAATGATTGCAAAAAAATATATTTATTTAACAGTGTGACAAATTTAAGTATAAATATGAAACTATTATATGTGGAATGACCTCTATGCCGCGGTTTTTCCTGGAGGTTACACTATGGGCTTCTTCAACGGTTTATAGGCTAGGGTGTCTGCTTAGCATCAGGCAAGCCGTACACTTTTGCCACCTTAGAAGTAAAAAAATATGCTCCCTTTTCTTCAAGAAGATACGTAAATAAACGAACAGCCCTGTTACACACACCTATTGTCAGAATTCATAATCTGTCATTGAAATCGTAACAATCCAGGTCATTCGAGATCAAATTCTAGGATCACTAGGCCTTATATTAATATGACATTGACTTAATACTATGTACTAGAATGAGGTTAAATGCTGCTTGTTTGTCACACAAGGTGTTGCCTCTAAATGTTACTATAGTCAAGGACCATTAAAACAAGAGGACTGTCAATCGCTGTACAAAAATGCGTTACCCGATATTTACAACGCCATCTGTGTATTAGAATTATCATTTGCTATTATTCAACTTTGCAAGCGTGACACGGTATTTAAAAGTTGCGATTTACATTACGAGTAATTACTATTAGCCTTTAACATGTTTCTTTGTTCAATTATTTAGTTTAAAACCGATATCTAGTTTTTCCCCTTGCGCTCGGGGCACGATACATGCTCCAAAGTACGGCGATACACAGTCCTCTTGTATTAATTGTATGTGCTATAACTAACAAAATTCATATCAAAACTTATTATTAAATTAATAGTAATAGGAATATTGGAATATATAAAAAAGCCAAGTGCAAGGTGGACTCGCGTACTAAGGGTTCCGTACTTTAACAAAACACTTTAAAAACTTAAATTTTATCATTTCTTATAGCGGCCACAGATACAAGTTACAGATGCAGATCGATTGATGTAGATACATTTGTAATAAGTTAGGCTTATAGCTTAAGTTTGTATAATTATAGATGATTTAGCAAGTAAGTTAAGTCATATGATCTGGGTTCCATTTCACTACTGAGATTGCAATTTACTACAGTTGGTAACGTTGGTATAAAGATGTTTCGGATCATTTTGAACTATAATTTTTAAACGTCATAATGTATTGTTTGTGATAGTGTACTTGGAAATCAAGTATTGCTTTTGTTGCAATATTGCGTGTTCTTTCATTAAACTTTGATATTCGCGAAGACAGAAGTAAACGTTTTATCTGAACAACAAGGTTTTTATATAAAAAATGGGTATTGACAAAGAAAATAACTATAGCGATTGAATTTTGTATGAAAATTCATGTGATCAGAAGTCAACTCTTATTTCTCTTGAAATAGTAACAATTTCAAGAACTATTTGTAAATGATCATGAAAAACCGAGTAGGTCAGGTTTGTTTAACAATCCTAAAATGTAAACTGTTTCAGAGAAATAACTGGGATATTTTTCATTATGTTTGAGTTATATTATTTTTGCCAACTTGTTATTGTAAAATAATTAAAAAATTGTAGAAGACAGAATAGACCGTAATTCATAGACAGTACTTATGACCGTTAAATAACTATGGAGTGTAAATAACTAAGGAGAACAATCTCTATGTATCCAAAGTGTCCGTCAAAAGGCGTTAAATTCGTGGCGCCGCTATACCAAGTGCGTAATTGTACATTACTGCAGAGGCTGCGAAGTAGGGGATTGCCGGCCGAGTAGTTATAGATCTAGAGATACGAGGCCTACAATCCCTGTTCGCGCCGAGGCTTGTATAGTGCTTCTCTCAAACATGCAATGAAATAAAAAACATTAAAAAAATGGAAATAAAAGAAGGTCGCTTTGCAGGCTTGGCCCGCAATAATATTTTTATGCGCCTCTCGTCGCGCCGCACCCGAAATGTTAGGATTCGGGGTCTATTATTAGGAATACAACGTCGATATTTCATTGCATGTTTGAGAAAAATAAATTACTACTACCTAAAAAATGTTGCAAGAAAAAAAAATTCACCTCGATTGAATATTTACATCAGAAGATTTAACCCTTAGATGCAGGAGGTTGATACTAAAGCGAAACAAGTGCCAATCGAACTAATTTCAAATTATTACTTTAGTGCATGGCAATAAAATGTTATTTTAAAGTGAATTTAATTGACACTTTGAATCCTTTCAGTATCGTTACTGATACCTCATGCATCTAAGGGTTAAAAAATATCGGTTGCGAGCCCTGCACGGACTACATTACGCCGTCAAACGCAACCGTGTGGTCGGCATAACCGCATCAAAGCAACTTAAAGAAGCTGCAGCGCTACTATATACACGGAACCACTGCTTCACCACTTTTGGCCGCTGCGTTGTGGTCCGTGTGAATGGACCCTTATGGTATTGTCTCGCTAAACTTATATATAGCGCACATGGAGATGTTTGCTGGCGCTACGTTGCGTTGCTTTGATTTTGTCTCGATCTCGATTTATAATGTTTTGTAAACCAGCGAGATATGTATGAAAAGTGAAACCAAGGACCATTAAAACAAGGACTGACCATCTCCATACAAAAAGTCGTTCCCCGATATGTACAAGCCATCTATGTATATTTTATAATTATTCAACATTACAAGCGAGACACAGTTATTAAATGTTACGATTGATTTATTATTAGCTATTTGCGAACTAATTGTTACTATATTATGTTTCTTTATTAAATTAAAACATAGCTAAATGTTTATTTTTATGGCGCCATCTAGTTTTTGCCAGAATATCTTGCGATCGGAACACGATGCAAAGTATGGCAAGTGTCGGTCCTCTTGTTTTAATGGTCCTCGGTGAAACGAAGAGATCAATCTTAGAATTACGCATGACATGATTGTACCAGTATGGACCTCAGAATTGTAGGCTGTCCATCTTTACTTGTCTTATCTAGTAAACAGCATCCCAATTTCATTAGACATCACATTGAAAATAGTTGTTTTCGTCAAACTGTATTGTGAGGTTAGAAAGTTGTTTACTAAATAAGAGAACATGATGGATACTGTATATAAAGAATTCTGTAGAAAATATAGTTGTTATATTATTAGATTTTATTTATCAAAAAAATATATTAAAATGGGTTATAGGAATATCGTTTCATATTGAACTGTGCCTTACGAGACTCTGCCTGTAAATGTTTTGTTTATATATTTATTGTGTTGTAATAAATTGCGTGGTTGGGATTACTTGAAGTATTATTTATCGGAAATAGCGACGGGCAATTTTTCAAAACTGAGAAAAAAATCAGCTGCGATCGGAACACGACGCAAAGTATGGCAAATGTCAGTCCTCTTGTTTTATGGTCCTTGCCAGTTAGGATCACACCTAAGAAACGTTTGATAAATTTTTAGAAACTGTAAATTAAGTGAAAAAAAAACTTTCACATTGAAAAATTACAAACTGCCCATCGCTAGTCAGAAAATTACCCTTTACAGAGTATAGAAGCCGGAAGTTGAGAAAACTGCCGCATCACTTCATCAGGTTAAAGGTATGGACTATAGAGAACCCATGGAATATAGAGGTAAGGAGAACAACTCTATATATCCGAAGTCCCCGACGAAGGGGTTAAATTGGTGGTGCCTAGCAAGTGCGTATAAGGTAAAATGTCAAAAAAAAAACACAACGATGCAAGAAAAATAATTTTGGACATGGTTAAATATTTATATCAGAAGAACAAAGGATTGAGTAGCATTTAGATAAAAATGGTTTGAAATTAGTTGATGACATATGGTGCCGTCCTCTCGCTCTCGTGTTTCTATTGGCTCCGTGCACGAGTTCAGCTCCACCTAGCGTCCACAACTTTGTTGGCTCTGGCATTTAATCGCGACGTTGTGACAAAATATTATTAACTATAATCCAAAATTATCTATTAATTTATTTTCAAAATTACTGTTTATACCTTAATTTGGGTGGAGAAAGGGTTGTGAAATCAATTTTCGTCATTCAAATGAAATGGGGTAAATAAAATTGATTCAGAGCGTTTTATTTTGAACATGTCTGGGTTTGTTTACTTAATTTTTAGTCGTGGTTTTACTGTAAAACAAGCTAAAGCTACTTTAATTGTTGCATTCAATAATAATAAACATATATAATTGTTCCTGTATCGCTAGTGATAAATTAAATATCTTTTTCAGATCAAAATGAGTATTATTTTAAGGACCGGGTTTATTCAAATTAGGTAACCAAGTTTAAACAGATTACTTTGAGCCTTTTGGCCACTATGAGCGCTGCGATTGATTGTTTTTGAAATCATATCCAGTGACTAATGCCATACGATAAATAAAAATAAATATTACCTCCACCTCTAGAGCTTCGCACCCAGCGAATACTTCAGTAAGCGGGACGGCGACTTACGAATTTTCAGCTTCGGATTTGCCCCTCAGGTTCTTTTTATAAACAGTCAAAGCGCTCGAGTTTTAAAATAATTTTATGACATAAAAATCGAGAAATTATCTTACCTATTACCCAGACGCCACAGCAAGGAAATGTGAATAACTTTAAAAATAAAATAGTGATTGCAGAACGAGGTATTGATATTATCGTAGTTTTTCGAACCATGAAATTTGGTCGGCATATGCCGACACTGGCGTCAGTGGCACGGATTTTCAATGACATGATTTGGACTGTGTCGGTAAAAAGGTTAATCAATAAAACCAACACGCATATTATAAATATAATAATATTTATTTCTCTTGAAGTCATTTTTTCTTTACAAATTAACAAGATTGGTTCTTCAACAATACTAACTGTCACTCTTCTATATACACTGACACACACTGTACTTTATAAGAGATCCTCAGCGGGGAGCGGAAATGACGTCACACTTCCGGTCCTCGCCAACTTAGACTCTACGCTGAACCCCTAAAACGTGGTCCAGCGAAATAAAACAGCAAAAATGAGATTACCCCTTTACAAATGCGTTGGCATCAACTCCGGTCCAACATTCAAAATTCTCAAGTATTGACGCTCGTGGCGTCAGACCCTGTGTCCTCTCTTGGACCGACTTTAATGACCAGTAATAAATTACTACTTTAAGAGAGAGAATATCGTTTATGGAAAACTATGTATAAAAGAATTTGGACGATTTGTCAATTTTGATGACTGCAGCAGTTTTTATAAATTTGTAGGACAAGTCACGATGATGAAATGGATCTCATAAAAGTATAACTAAAGGCATGTTTGAACTAGGATAACAATATGGCGTCTGACATAAATACAGTCGGCATCACGGTGTAGAATATAAAGCGCCAAATATGTAAGAACAAGGATATGTACCGAATTATTTGGCGATTTTTGGGTGTCACGAACTGTTTGATGATCTGTACCTACAATTTACAGAAATACGTATAATTTTCATGCATTTAATAATCATTGGGAAACGCCAGTGGCGTTAGTGATCGAAATTTTAATAGTTTTGCCATATAAATATACTTTGTCCGTAATGATTTAATTATATAGGTTATAAAAGTTCTGAGGACTTCAATACAGAAAGGTCATAAAGGTCAGATAGCAATTTTACTGTACAGTTAGCATCCAAAGCGCCAAATATATTATCATTCATCTTTATGCGTGTAAGAATAAGGCTGTTATGCGATACATTTGGCATTTATGAATGCTACAGACTATCTGACGCTGCCTGTACAAGACTTAATGTTTGTGAAATTTCCAATATTATTAACAGGCAACAGCCGATCTTAATTGACATAGACTTTACAACGCAGATTTGTATATGTACTATAATACAATGTATGTACAAGTTTGTGACAGATTCAGACAGCATCTACATTACATTGAAAGTCAGAAATAAGTCGTACAAGAATGTTTAAAACGGACGAAATTTACATTAAGAAATAAAATACATTTCAAAAGCTTCAAGTCCCGTTTATTCGCACAATATAATTTAACAATTTTTAAGTGCATTTATCACATTTTCGAAATCACAATAGGATTGCGGTAAGTCGAATAATCGGGACTCCTGTAATAATTTACCATCTTGCCAGGCAAGAATAAGTTACCTAATGTTATTGCGTATTTACAAAACAATATTCTCACTCTATACTTAGAAATAATCATCGGTTTGAACAAGTCAATGCTTAAGTAGATTTCGAGTTTTCACAATCAACCAATAACAATCATCCGCTACGATTTCAGATCAGAGCCATTTTAATTCTCAAAAACTTGTTACTAACATTATTTCTGATACAGAAATTATTCATTTTTGCTCGTTTCACTAATTTTAATTTGATGAGGACCTATCAATAATTATAGCGACATTCCTTTATTTTAGAGATGCGAAAATCAAAGAAAAATATTTAAAACCCATACAAAAAGTATGACTCGTCGACGTAAGTAAAATCAAAGTATTTTAATTATTCAAATTTGTTAAAGCTGCGAATCTTAGTCGATTCAAACTTGGAGATCTAGCTGGTAAGGTCGGAGGCCTTTGCCCAGTTCACTAAAATAGTCTGATAAAAATAGCGCCAAAAACGAACTTTCTAGATTGATAAGTGGCTTTGATTTCCATCGTAGCGAATCAAAACTTCCTGCCATCGACACCGGCAACCAACTCAACACCTAAACATCACCACTATGTCCAAAACGCGCCGTTCAACGGTACCGCTCCGCCCGTTGCAGCCATGCCTTGAACTTAGCGCGCCTCGCCGCGTGGAGACGCTCGTGCGACGCACGCGCCGCTGTCAGTGCTCCGGCGCGGTACAGCTGGTGTGGCCGGGACGCCACCAGTCTGAAAGAGGTTGGATTCATTAGTATTGTGTTAAGTGATGATGATAATTGTAGTATAGGTGGTAAGGTCAGAACATAAAAATGCAGCCATTAATTATATCATGGTGGTCAAACGGTAATTTGTTTCATCATGAACAATACAATCCTAATCTATAAACGTGAGTCTGTGCCGATGATAATGTACGTTCGCGGGTAAGGGAAATGGATGGAAATTTTCAAAAATCTTGAAGTTTTGTTTATAGGTAGGAAACCCACCAAAACATTTTTTCATCTTTTTATTTTTTTCCAAACCACGGAAATATCTGTATTTTTTTTCTGACAATAAGGAGGCTTATTCCTAACAATAAACAAAATTTCAAGATTTTTGGAAATTTTCATCCATTCATTCCCCATTCCACAGGCGTGTCAACCGTTCCCAGTCTTCTGTCATATATTGAAGAAGTGTGCCTGTGGCGCCATCTAGTGCGGCAGTTAGCCAACTGATCTGATCCCGCCGCTGTTAGCGCACACTCGGGGTTGTACCTTGTTTTATTGAATACTTCATTTCGTCGACATATAATTTCATAGAAAGCATTTTTCTCAGAAACCGCTAATAATTTGGGATGGTTATAAAATAAATCTAACCTAACAATGCCTCTTTTACATGATAATATTTTCAAAAATCATGATAATTGTATGGTTTAAGGGAAAGTTTTCGATGAAATGAACATTCTACGAAACAAAGCATTCCAGGAAATAGAAGGACACCGTGACGGACGGCCTCAATATTAGTGGGTGGCTTCGGCGGCCTCAATATTAATGAGCGGCTTCAGCGGCCTCAATATTAGTGAGCGGCTTCAGCGGCCTCAATATTAGTGAGCGGCTTCGGCGGCCTCAATATTAGTGAGCGGCTTCGGCGGCCTCAATATTAGTGAGTAGCTTCAGCGGCCTTAATATTAGTGAGTGGGTTCGGCGGCCGGGTGAGACCGACCTGATCCCGCTGTTGAGCGTGCACTCGGAGCGGTCGAGGATGCGGTGCGGCTTGCGCTTGCCGCGCGCGCCGTGCGCGGCGCCGCCGTCGCCGGCCGCCACGTTGTGTCCGGAGCCGCCGCACTTGGCCGCGTTGCGCTGCAGGAACACGGGCTTGTTGGGCGCGGACCGCGGCCCGAGGTCCGGCCGCGCGTAGCGCTCCGTGTACAGCGACCACGCCGCCAGCCGCGACACCGGGTCGCCGTTGGGCGCCGACGGCCGGGACTGCGGACAATCGAAGTTTCGTTAAATAGGCTCGATCTCGAATCCGTTCCTCGAACTGAACGACGATGGGTTCCTAGACTACGAATTCATTTGGAGTTTCGATTTAAAAAACAAATTCACCTGGTTGGTGGGTGACAGACGGGCGGAGTCGTGGTGGGGAGAAGCGCGGCCCTCGCCGCCGCCTTCTAGCAACTCGAACGATACGCGGCACTCGTCACCACCGTACTGTTGGACAAACAAATATTCGTCAGATTTATTTATTTATCGTATGGCATTAGTCACTGGATAGGATTTCATAAACAAAAAATAATAATAATATTACAATAACTTAAACTAGATGTTGAGATTAGCGTTTCAAGAATTCAGTGGCTGCTTCGCCGAGGCTTGCGAGATCATCTGCCTGTCCCTGGAATTTGGTGACGGGGCAATCCAGAACCAACGGTAGGCGCAGTTTCCAACACCCGTTCTAATGCAGTTTAGTTGGCATCAGACTCTTCGCGGATAACATCGTAACAAAGATTGGTATGTAGTATAGTGGAGGTGTGACGTAGCACTCACGATCTTGATGAGGAAGGCCGTGTGCTCCTTGTGCAGGAAGCGCTGCGCGCGACGCACGTAGGACGGCGCGCCGCGCATGCCGCCGCGCGCCGCCAGCTCCGCCGCGCGCAGCGACCACGGCTCCGACACGCAGCGCTGCAGCTGCGGGCGAGCAACACTCGGGTTACTATAATATTCTTACATGTTTATATAAAACGGGCTTAACATTACTTGCCACGATTTATTAGTAGCCCCAAGTATTCACCTGTCGAACGGCGTTCCACACTAGTTTGTCCAGCGTGTACGCAGGGTACGCGTGTATGCCGAACATCTCCCTGGCGGCGTCTTCGTACGCGGCCGCCTCCATGTTACCGTCGAGGACCCCCCGTACGAGTTCCAGCAGGGCCGTGTAGTATTCTGCCGGTGATGACGCGTCCGCGGGTAGGTCTGGAAGATAATGTTAAGGTTATAAAGTGAAATATTGGATCTTAATTATTGTCGTATAAGAAAATTGAAGTACGCAGCGCGCCTCGCCGGTGGCACAGGGTCAGTACTCACTGTTGGGCTTGAGCCGCAGCGCGGCGGCGACGCTGGGGCGGCGCGCGGCCCGCTCGCGCGCCTCGCGCTCCGCCAGCGTGGCGGCGCCGCGTCGCAGCGCGCCGAGCCGGTGGCACAGGGTCAGTACTCACTGTTGGGCTTGAGCCGCAGCGCGGCGGCGACGCTGGGGCGGCGCGCGGCCCGCTCGCGCGCCTCGCGCTCCGCCAGCGTGGCGGCGCCGCGTCGCAGCGCGCCGAGCCGGTGGCACAGGGTCAGTACTCACTGTTGGGCTTGAGCCGCAGCGCGGCGGCGACGCTGGGGCGGCGCGCGGCCCGCTCGCGCGCCTCGCGCTCCGCCAGCGTGGCGGCGCCGCGTCGCAGCGCGCCTCGCCGGTGGCACAGGGTCAGTACTCACTGTTGGGCTTGAGCCGCAGCGCGGCGGCGACGCTGGGGCGGCGCGCGGCCCGCTCGCGCGCCTCGCGCTCCGCCAGCGTGGCGGCGCCGCGTCGCAGCGCGCCGAGCCGGTGGCACAGGGTCAGTACTCACTGTTGGGCTTGAGCCGCAGCGCGGCGGCGACGCTGGGGCGGCGCGCGGCCCGCTCGCGCGCCTCGCGCTCCGCCAGCGTGGCGGCGCCGCGTCGCAGCGCGCCGAGCCGGTGGCACAGGGTCAGTACTCACTGTTGGGCTTGAGCCGCAGCGCGGCGGCGACGCTGGGGCGGCGCGCGGCCCGCTCGCGCGCCTCGCGCTCCGCCAGCGTGGCGGCGCCGCGTCGCAGCGCGCCGAGCCGGTGGCACAGGGTCAGTACTCACTGTTGGGCTTGAGCCGCAGCGCGGCGGCGACGCTGGGGCGGCGCGCGGCCCGCTCGCGCGCCTCGCGCTCCGCCAGCGTGGCGGCGCCGCGTCGCAGCGCGCCGAGCCGGTGGCACAGGGTCAGTACTCACTGTTGGGCTTGAGCCGCAGCGCGGCGGCGACGCTGGGGCGGCGCGCGGCCCGCTCGCGCGCCTCGCGCTCCGCCAGCGTGGCGGCGCCGCGTCGCAGCGCGCCGAGCCGGTGGCACAGGGTCAGTACTCACTGTTGGGCTTGAGCCGCAGCGCGGCGGCGACGCTGGGGCGGCGCGCGGCCCGCTCGCGCGCCTCGCGCTCCGCCAGCGTGGCGGCGCCGCGTCGCAGCGCGCCGAGCCGGTGGCACAGGGTCAGTACTCACTGTTGGGCTTGAGCCGCAGCGCGGCGGCGACGCTGGGGCGGCGCGCGGCCCGCTCGCGCGCCTCGCGCTCCGCCAGCGTGGCGGCGCCGCGTCGCAGCGCGCCGAGCCGGTGGCACAGGGTCAGTACTCACTGTTGGGCTTGAGCCGCAGCGCGGCGGCGACGCTGGGGCGGCGCGCGGCCCGCTCGCGCGCCTCGCGCTCCGCCAGCGTGGCGGCGCCGCGTCGCAGCGCGCCGAGCCGGTGGCACAGGGTCAGTACTCACTGTTGGGCTTGAGCCGCAGCGCGGCGGCGACGCTGGGGCGGCGCGCGGCCCGCTCGCGCGCCTCGCGCTCCGCCAGCGTGGCGGCGCCGCGTCGCAGCGCGCCGAGCCGGTGGCACAGGGTCAGTACTCACTGTTGGGCTTGAGCCGCAGCGCGGCGGCGACGCTGGGGCGGCGCGCGGCCCGCTCGCGCGCCTCGCGCTCCGCCAGCGTGGCGGCGCCGCGTCGCAGCGCGCCGAGCCGGTGGCACAGGGTCAGTACTCACTGTTGGGCTTGAGCCGCAGCGCGGCGGCGACGCTGGGGCGGCGCGCGGCCCGCTCGCGCGCCTCGCGCTCCGCTAGCGTGGCGGCGCCGCGTCGCAGCGCGCCGAGCCGGTGGCACAGGGTCAGTACTCACTGTTGGGCTTGAGCCGCAGCGCGGCGGCGACGCTGGGGCGGCGCGCGGCCCGCTCGCGCGCCTCGCGCTCCGCTAGCGTGGCGGCGCCGCGTCGCAGCGCGCCGAGCCGGTGGCACAGGATGCCGTGCAGCCGCAGGAAGATGTACCACGACGACGTGCACACGAAGCGCGCCTCCTGGGGAACCGCTTCATTGTTATAAGACCGTACGATTATAGCAATTCGACGGTTTGGGCGCATAATGTCCCACTCGCAAGACGTCCCTCCACCTAAATTACGTTCCATTCGCAAAACGTTTTCCTTGAAAACGGCCCCGTGTGCAAAATAAACCATTCGCATAACGTCCCTTTCGCAAAATGTCCCACATGTAAAAGCCCCTTTCAAGGAACATCCCTGCTGTATAATGGCTCTCTCACAAAACGTCCCGTATGCGAAATTTCACATACCAAAATGTCCCATCTTAACGATTTTCCTACCATTGAGCGCCACAAATAGTACTCACCACAAGTAAAAGTAGCATAAACAGATTTGACCACAACTTTATCGTAAAAATCGCTTATACGGGACATTTTGCGAAAATAACGTATTGCAAATGGGATACTTTGCAAAGGAAACATTTTGTGAAAGGGACATTCTCCGAAAGGGACGTAATTTATGTAAAGGGACATTTGAGCACAGTATATTTTGCAGAAGGACCGTTTTGGGAATGGGACATGTATAAAAGGAACCTTTTGCGAAAGGGTCAAGGAGACAATATGCAGATGGGACCTTGAGCGCCCAAACCAATCCAACATGTAGATGAAACAGCAGACGGCACCTTTATAGGTACAGGGGATAAGAAATAGGCCAATGCATCAAAATAACTGCACAAAAACACACTCAAATTTATCGGGATAAGTCTTACACTCTTGACAAACTTGGAATCGTGTGCAAATAATTACTAGCTACTAATAACTACTGTCGACTTTTATATAGCCAGGTTCGTCACTTGGAACATAAACTAGCTTCGCAAAATAGAGACAAAGAAACGAAGAAATAGTAGATTGTTTGACAAGGGGCTAAAATAAGCCATTATGATACGAAGTGATTTGTGTCAAATATGTCTGAGTGTCATATTGGCCTTTAGCCACGTGTTAAACACTCTGCTTTTCACTACGGCTGCGCAAAAATAAAAAAGACTTAACATTAAAATTGTATATTTCATGAAAAACTAAAAGTACCTACAGTTTGAGCAATTCTATCAGAAAGTTTGGCCAATCTGATCAGGTTGGTTCTTTTGTTTTTAATTATTTGTAAGGAGTATGTAGCTGGCCGTAAGTTTTTTTTTTCAGTGTCTTACAAATTTTGTATGGGATTATATGGCTTTCTTTTAAACCGTAGGGGCTAAATGTACTATTTTAGTCTCGCTTCGCGAAGCTAATATGACGTACTTTTTGAGCAGGAGAAGTGAAAAATATATAATATACAATACGATGGTACTCACGTTAGACGGATGGTCTCTAAAGTCGTCCTCCTCCTTCACTTCGACCTTGTCGTCGCGCCGCAACTCGTGGTTGTTGTTCTTGGGCTTGTTCTCCTTGTCGTTCTTGTGGTGGCGCGAGGACTTGTCCGACGCGTTGTCAGACTCTGACGACTGTGGAACAAAGTTTCGTTAGTAATCTTCATAATCATTGTATATCACACTCTATGGTATAATGTTATAACTTTAAGTGGGTATTAGCATGTTCGTGCAACTATCTCCAATTAATACGTGAAAAAGAGATAATAAGAGATATATGAAAAACCTCTACATTACTACCCTCAAGCTTATTTTGTCCCTAATTCGCATTGAAATAATGAGATTTATTCTGTAACTAGGCCCCCCCGCAAGGGCACTATTACAAATCTGACTCTACGGCATTTCATAGAGATTTAGTATGGACTTGATTGAATTAGGGTATATTTTTTTATAGCTTTTCGTAACTAAAAAATCAAAATACCGTAAAAATAATTTCAAAAATTTTAATTAAACTCGGCCAAGAAATACGCACGATTTAGGCATTTTAAACGACTAATTAGACAGCGCTTTGACAGAGAGCTCCGACGTGTACTTTAACGTCACAGTACACTACGGCCATATAAACTCCATATTAATTTCTGTTGTGCTAGAAAAAGATAGAATGAAATGTTTGATGGCTTATATCTTGGTTATTTTTATAGCTATTCGAAAAAATATTTTTCTTTACTGTTTGTTACACGAATGAGCTTTTACTAAATAAAACATAAACCATCATGCATATTTCTAAATATTTTTTTAAAGTGGAAAATTTCCTTAATGATGAAACAACATGTTTTTACCACGCAGCGGAATCGCGGGGACCTATAGTGACTAAATATACATTTGTAACATACTTCCTGTTTCTCCTGTTTGACAGCTTTCTCTTCAACCGGGGTCTCAGCCGCCGGACTTCCAGCAGGGCTCGAAGGCTCCTCCTTCTCTTCTGTAAACAAACAAACATGTTAACGCCTTGTGTGAAGTCGGGGACGGCTGATATGAGAGCGAGAGCATCAGTAGGAAGGCAGCATGCGTTGATTCAACAGTGTGATTCTGTGTATACACATCGCATGGGTTTCATCATAGAGTAAATATCTTAGATTGTAATATTGAAGGTTATTAGAAATCAATTTGTTCCGGTTGCTGTGCGACAATAATTCTCTCAACAACGATCAACGGCAGCACATTAGTTTCGCACATATTATAAATGTGTTATATAGCTTACTGATGTGCAAATTGAGGAAACTTTCCAATATGCTTAAAAAAGGTATTTTAAACAGGTAAGTTAACATTAAACTTAAGTCCTTTTATATACTAAAATATGGTTAAAAAGGTCTTATAAACATGTAAGTTAACTAGACTTGAAACCTTTTCGTTTCAAAGTTTCCGCAATTTGCACATCAGTGTTATAGCTTCATCAAGATAACCAATTTGCTGCGTTCAAGATAACAAATTCAGTCGTGTCGTGCACAGCTCTCCGTGCTGTCGCATAAGGCCTCAACAGAAGATCAGCGCTGGATTTCGAGCTAGCATTATTCTGAGGTGGGAGCTTTTCGTGGCATACTAATTGTTTTTTTTTTTGTGTTTGTACTTGTTATGCCAACGAATAGTGTTTTATTTCTTTCTTTCATCAATCTGCTCTTCATCTAGTCTAACAACCTCTGTCTTTTAGATAGTACCTAGTAGAGACTCGTTAGCTTCTGCACTTGGCAGATGCGCCTCACGTTCGTACGTCGAGAACCTTCTGGAAGTTTCGGCATATACATAAATAAATAAATATCAGGGAGATTTGAGGGAGAACAGAAGAAAATATTATCAGGGAGATTCTTACACAAATCGACCTAGTCCCTAACAAAGCTTGTACTATGGGGTACTAGGTGACGATATACATAATATATAGATAAATTATAATAATTAAATACATAGAAAACATCCAAGACCCAGGAACAAACAAACACATCAGACAAACACTTGCCCTGGCCGGGATTCGAACCCGGGGCCGCCAGCTTCGTAGGCCCTTGTGCAGCCCATCGACACCTCATAGTATGCTAAATTTTGTTCTTTTTACTGTCAATAAATTATTAGTACCCATAGTATAAAAAATATATATATATGTACGAACTTTGTACCAACGTTGCGGTACTGAAATAATATTAATTAAAATGACTGCTGATGCATTTTGGTAGAAAATACCATAATTGCTTTCAAACATAGACGTATTATACTTTTTATTATGTTGATATGATTGGTTAAACGTCTGATGTGCGTTAGATTGTTTCTCGTGGATGCGGTGGGTCGAATTTGTTATTTATTGTGTTTTAGATAAAATAACTTTAAATTTTATTTGAATGGGGGTAAATCTTTGAGATAATGTGAAGTTTGTGGTGTGAGATTGCTACGGTCCTGGCATACAACTGCCGCTTCATCAACATGTGTTTGTACAACATGTTTAATTTGTTATAAGTTGCATTCCTTGTAAATTCATGATGTTGATAAAGTTGTGAAAATGATTAATAAATTATTTTTATAGTTATTATTTTTATTAATACCCACTCCTAATACAAAACTTATTACTGGTATAGTACAGCAGCCTGCAACGCACATTTATCGATATCGATACTCGTAAACAGTATATACTGAAAGTGTCAAGCCCTAACGTTGCATTTTTTGTATATGGGCAAGTATTGGTTGGGTTAGCACAAAGTAGGTTCATAATTCGATTCGGGGCTTCTTTGAAAGTGCCGACTCTAAAACGTAGTGATTAAGTACTCTGTGCCGTTGTGCAATCCACTGAGCCAAACGTGTCGACAAAATTGTCTACATGCCAATTATCATACCTTCTCTCGGATGAAATAATGATCTTTATTCTGTAAGTAGGCCGCAGGGGCACTTTTACAAGTCTGACTCTACGGCGTTTCCCAAGAGGAGACCGCTGAGGAGAAGAAAGCCGAAACAAACTCAACAATCAGTATTTTTTTCCAAATAACTCTTATATCTATTACAATATTTGTACTTAGCCTATCCTAAATATATGTTTTGAGTATAAACTCAATGCGTAGTTCTTCAAGAAAACATATCAAAACTTATAAAAGTAAACAAAATATAGAATATAAAAAAAGCAAAATAATGATTTTCTATTTAAAACAAATTACATACGTTTGACATGCCACCTTATAAGAACCGTGTCCCGGTAAAAGTAAATTATTTGGTTTCTGTTTTGGGCCATGCATTTTTGTCTTTTAAATAGTCCTCTACCCTATAATATGCCTTTGCCATTAAGGAACTCTTAAGTAATTTTTGCGTAAACGACTGGTTAATAAAATCAAAATTCTAATTAATCCGTCACCTAGATAATAAAAAAATATTGGACACGTATTTTTTGTTGTATGAAAAAAATAAAAAAATACTCTGATAAATCGCATTAAAGTTTAGGTGTGGGGGGTTGTGACGTCATTCCTAAGTAAAATTTGTACTTTAATGACGTCTTTATTTTTCGATTATGTGAAAAAAGAAAAAATACGTGTCCAATATTTTTTGTTAATCTACATGTCGGAATAATTATTAAAATTTAGTCATCATCCTTATTGTCTACATGCCGAATGTCATACCTTCTCTCGGATGCGTAAACAGATCCATCTAGAACAGTCTTTCTCAAAGTGGGCGATAACGGCCCCTTGTGGGCGTTGGAGGCCTAGAGGGGGGCGGTAAGGAGCCCAGATAAAATTGGGGGTGTTGTAGTGGTTTAGGGGGGGCGAGTAATTTCATCGACTAAATATTTTAAAAGTCTTTGCAATTCAAACTTACTGCACAACATCAATTATCTAGTTAGTTCAAATTTCTATCCTGTTGATCGTATAAATAAAAACTAAACATATCTAATACCAGTAACTTTTCCGCGGATTCGCCCGTGCATATACCTGGATGGATAGAGATTTGATTGTTTCGGGATGAAAAGTAGCCTATACCTTTCTTCTATGCATATCCCAAAAATCAGGTCAATTAATCGCTCCGTTTCGAAATTAAAAAGAGACGCAAACAAATAAAAGACACAAACACACTTTTGCATTTATAATATTAGTATAGATACGTTCCGATGATAGCCCGCGAGCACCAAGCTATGATTCAAATTATTTAAAGTTATAGTGGTTTTTAAGTAAAAAAAAATATGGGGCGCTGAAAAACAATTTATTTTTCAAGTGGACAGTAGACAAAATAAGTTTGAAAACCTCTGATCTAGAAGGCAATCAGTACATTACCTTCGTCTCTTTCATCGTCGGACAGCGGCTGCCGCGGATGCGCGAACAGGTCGGGCAGGAAGTGCCGCAGAAGCTGCTTGATGCGGCGCTTCTCCGCCTTCTGTATGCCGGTCTGGCGGCGCGCATGATGGATCAGCAGCTCCGCGGCGTCGCGGACCACTTTTATCGCTGATCAACAAACATTTTGTTATTACAACAAGTTACAAGTTCACTAATCATATGGGTATTACAGTTGTAAAAATTAAAATTGTGTACAAGTTGCAAGTTAAATTAAAAACCCACTTCCCGGTTTCCGATTCAAGCTAATATTTGGCATTAGGTGACAATACAGTGATGAAGCCGAAAGGTAGTCATAGGAACTATTTGATAGAATAATGCAATCCTACCGATTATGGCCTCTTTCTAATCGAGTAATTGATAGACGTTTAATGAAAAGTACAGTCCGAAATATAGCTTGTCACAAAAATTAAATTTACGACAAATATATTTACATAAAGAAAGTAAAAGTTATTTTTGCACTAATAGAGACTTCAGTAGGAAGGCAGCATGCGTGTATCACCACAGGGCATCTGTTATTGCACATCGCATGTGTTTCATCATTGTCTCATGAATAATACATTATTTACCAACTTTTAGCCATACATTTATCATAATCTTTACGGAGAAATATTATAATACTTTTCAGAGCTTTTACCGGCAAAGCTATTGAAGCGCTATTAATAAAATTTGGCAAGAAAAATACCTAAATCATAGAAAATAATAGGTTTATTCGTTTGTTTCAAACAGGGATCGGAACCGGAATTTTTTTTCATACAAGATAACCGAACTAACGATTCGTTTTTTTCGTTCAATTACGAGATTTTCGTATATTTTGTTAAAATTCTAGAACTCGAATCCGATGTGTTGTGATTAATTTCTCTTATCCCTAATACAGTTTGAAAACATTCCAGAAGTAGCGTGTATTTTACAAGATTTAAAAAATACCGGTTCCGATCTTTGGTTTAAAACAACATTTTACCCTAATACAATCCAACACGAGCGGAGCCGCGGGCACAGCTAGTCTTAATCTCAGACCAAGAAAAAAATATGTCATGTCTATCTTTTTACGAACTTATTACGAAAAATTTTGTGAAGCCGTTTTTTTGGCATGGTTTTTACAAATCAGACAACACATGATTTGTTTGTATTTGTATCGCGCGAAGTTGGCTTTGGCATGGTTTTTTGTGGCCTCACTAGATTGTTCGTAATGTCATGTCTATCTTTTTTTCTTGGTCTGAGGTCTTAATGTATAGTAGCAGATACATACCCTCCTGCCGGCTCCTCATATGGTAATCCACGACCAAATGCGGCCCCGGCTTCCTAGCCGCATATGCGCTCTCGACCTCGTTGTAGAGGGACTTGGAGCGCATGGCTTTCAGGTCATTCTGCTTGAAGTTGATGCCCTGGTGGTCGAGGGACTTCAGGTAGTACTTCTCATTCTGCTCGCGCCATTGCTTGTTGAAGCCCTGGGAGATGAAAGCGGTTTTTGCTATAAGCCGATATACCAACAACGAATGAGGCCTCACTTTTGCTAGGAATATAATTGTTAAGTTTTTTTAATCCTGTCATCACCTTTTAACTTTACATCTAAACTACAAAAATAATGGTAAAAAAAAATGTTTTCAGGTTTAAATCAGACTCGTAAAAACCAAAGGAAAATAAACATGTTAACGGAGAGAGATATTGCAAAAATAGTCATTTTTGGATATTAGGACCACGGAAGTTGCTTATACAGTTGGGAATTGCAAAGGAATATACTACTCTTGTACTATACTTTCTCTATATGTAAATAAAACAAGTGTCAAATAATAATAAAAAAAACCTATTGCTGTTATACCCTTTGAGCGCCAAAGACGGCATATCACGTCGACGTAAAATTGTGCCACGTCATTTGCCGCTATACGGTATCGTACAATAGGGTAGTTTCCCGGATCAAAAAAATATTATTCTAATGGGGAATTAATGAAAATTTTCAAAAATCTTGATATTTTGTTTATAGGTAGGAGTCTCTTTATCGTCAGAAAAAATTACAGATTTTTCTGTGGCTTAGAAAAAAATAAAAAGATGAAAATGTGTTGGTGGACCTCTATGACAGCTTATACGGTATGGCAAATGCACCATTGATGTTTACGATTAAAATTATGATATTCTTCTGTTATTCTTGCCTTACCGTATAAGTGTCATGGAGGCCCAGTTTGATTATCAAAAAATATTGGACACGTATTTTTTCTTTTTTCAATCAAACAAAAAAAGACAAAGATAAAGCGCGTCAGTTTGGGAGTGGGGGCGCATGACGTCACGCCGTGGGACACAGGGAACTTTAACGGGCTATATTTTCTTTAATTGACAAAAGAAAAAACACGTGTCCAATATTTTCATATAACTGACGGGACTAATTATATTTTTTTTAGGAGACAAGCCTATTGGTTTATTGGTTGGCGTGTGGCGCACGGTCTCGCGTCAACAAGCTGGGTGCTAAAAGGTTAAATTAGGGTGACCCAAAATGTATGCTCTCCAGTGTAGGAGTTTGGAGCGCTATAATATGGGAGTTATTCACGATGCGAGTATACAGTAGCGCTATCTGGATATAAGAGTATTATAGTTTTAGAGATCATGTAATGTTGCTGACCTTCTGAGCCTCCCTCCACTCCTCCTCCTTGGCCTTGAGCCGGCGCAGCACCACGGGGACAGCCACCACGGGGTTCTTTTTCAGCCCGGCGATGATGTCCACCGCCTGAGACAACGGAAATGCACGTTTGAGGCAATGCCTATACCACTCGCTATGACACTGGACGGGGGCCATTCTGGTCTTAAGAGTCACTTTTATCTTATCAATAAATAATAGTACATTACTGCAGAGGCTGCGAAGTAGGGGATTGCCGGCCGAGTAGTTATGGATGGCAGTGTTAAAGAGGCCAGCTAGAGCTACGAGGCCGACGATCCCTGTTCGCGCCGAGGTTCGTATAGTGCTTTTCTCAAACATGCAATGAAATAAAAACCAACATTTTTAAAATAATAAATATTTTTCTCCCACTAAAACGTTATTTTAATAAACATAGCTATCGTCCTCTACGCCGCGCCGCAGCGGCGCTCGGAGCGAATTGAAACAAAAGACGATCGCTTTGCTGTCCTTGGCCCGCAATTTCGTATGAAATTATCATTACGTGCCTCTCGTTGCGTCGCACCCGAAATGTGAGACGAGGGGGTCTATTACAAGGAACACAACGTCAATATTTCATTGCATGTTTGAGAAAATATTATTACAAGACAAGTTTACACAAATCGAACTAGTCGCATAGTAAGCTCAATAAGGCTTCTGTTACGGGTACTAGACCACAATATATTTACTATAAGTAAACATCCAAGACTCAGGAACAAGTATTTCAGCTTCGCAGGCAACGTTACTCCCGCTGAGTCAAACCGGTCGTCAAATAATAAAATTTTTATTCTTCAGTCTTCGTCAGATGTTCGGGAGACAATTACGACTACAGATGTAAGGAATAATGTTTTGCCGTAGTATTTTGTTGGATGAGTTCATATATATCTTGCTGTCTCAACTTATCCAGCGCCCTCCGTAAGTCAATTGAAATAGCAAGATAAATACGAACGTTTGAGACAAAATATGATGGAAAAACATTATGCACTACATCTGTACTATGTACAGTAAATAACAAATTATGGAAGTTATTGCAAATACTGCATTTTTTCCAATAGTTTGCTGTAAAAGCAAGACATCATATTTATATTTTACTTTTCACTTGTGTAAACCGCACATTTTAAAAAGAAGTGAGCTCTCTAAAAGTAAAATGGTACAGATGAAAATGCCGTCCTGAATGGCAGAAATTTACAAAATCTTAACATTCAGATACATGTTATAAACAAAGATCAGAAACAAATGAAAAAAATTTTCGACGATACTGGACTTGAACCAGTGCCTTGAGCCAGACCGGGGCAGCACGCTCTACCATCTGAGCTAATCGTCCACACCAGTAGTCGACGTTCATAGTTCTTCACTAGGCGGCGCTAACGGCTAAAGAGTCGGATGCACCATACAGAGATCCATAAGCAAGAACAGATGACAAAATTCGTCGACTACTGGTGTGGACGATTAGCTCAGATGGTAGAGCGTGTTGCCCCGGTCTGGCTCAAGGCACTGGTTCAAGTCCAGTATCGTCGAAAATTTTTTTCATTTGTTTCTGATCTTTGTTTATAATAATAACACTAGTGGAGTGATCCACTAATAAATTGCAAAAATTGTGATTATTATCATGATATTTGTAAAACAAAAAGTATTCAGATACATGATTAAAAAAAAATGTATAATCGGGGAATGAAAAGGTTCGTCACTTTTCGACTCTACGTGATGGTATTAAGGTTCAAAAGTGACGAACCTTTTCATTATGCGACTGTACAAAAATAAAAACGACCATAATTGAATAAACAAAACAGCAAATGCTACCAACACACATAATCCACCTGTCACCGCTATATTTTCTACAAGTTCATGCTTATCAAATAATCAAATATCAATGTGTCTTAAAAAAAAACAACTTCAACTATGCTTGAGAGCTGAAGCAGACAGACCAGATCACAGAATGCTATCGCGATGCTTATATCTAAAAGTTGCTTCTTTAGCTTTGCTTTTCATGTGAAATAGTTTTTATAATTGGAGGAAGCATCTACAGTGCTCATTTGTCGTTATTAAGCAAAAGTTCATACGAAGAGCCGGCAACGCAGTACTTAACGGCGAATACCGTCGATAGAGATAGCTGGCACCGCGTGTATAGTCAAATTTCTCTACAGAAGGCGAGAGAACGGTCAGGTGGTATTTGGAGTCGTACAGTGCCCTAACAAGCGCAACTAAAATAAATATAAGATCATGCTAAGAGGGCACTTGGACGTGATATGCCGTCATACGAGATATAGATTTGACTAAACAAGGCTATCTATTACGGTCACTTTATAATACAACTCTGACTACTGTGGAGGCAGCCTAACCCTATATGAAGTATAATAATAGGAATAAAGACTGATTTTTATTCTGTCATCGAGGCGGTACTTGACGTCATACGCCGTCATGCGAGATATAGTGCCCTAAAAAGCGCTACTAAAAATAAATAAAGATCATGCTAAGAGCTTGCCGCTCGTACCACCTTCTCGCCGTAGATGCGTCGCAGCGCCCTCTGGTGTATAGTGGCGGAATGTCCTCCCAGGCAGTCGTCCAGGCGGTACTTCGCGGCGTCATCTGCCGTCATGCGGGATAGCTTTTTCTGCACACCCTCGAGAACGCGGATGGTGGCTGCGTTTGTCTCTATTACGACGTCGAGCTGAAATGGAATTTTGAGGTTAATTGTTGCAGTTTGCAGTCTATCTTTGTGACTATTAGTATATAAGAAAACCGGCCAAAAGTACCGAGGGTTCCGTTCAAAGTATACGCTAAAAACGGCCGCATCTATGAAGATCCAGTGTTAGCGGAGCCCTACTCCTAAGTAAAATGTACGCGACCTAGGGTCTTTTTATATTGGTTACTGACTAGACATAAAAAAAATGATTTTCAGATTTATTTCGTGTGTTGCGCTCTAAGCACTACCTTTGTACCAAATTTCAAGTTTCTAGGACAACTGGAAGTATCTATAGTCTTAGGGCTTACGGCGATATTTTCATCGAAAGCTGCATGTTATGCAGAAAGCAAGCCGCTTTGTCCAGTGATACTAGGGACCAATATCAACGATTTCATCCGAGGAAATGAAAATTTCATTCACTGGAATTCAAATGGCGGACCTTTCCCAATATGGCGGCTGCATATCTTAAAAAACCCTTTGTTTTTCTTCAGCATAGTCGGGTAAAAAGTATGCATAAACTATCTGGTAATATCCAGCTACCCATGTACGAAAAATAGTTGAAATCCGTTTAGCCGATTTAGCGTGATGAAGCCACGACGACACATACAAACGTTTCATTTTTACAACTTTAAAGTATAGATTTAGGTTAACGCAATTCAAGCAATATGCGTTTCTATGTCGCAGTAAACTATTGTGTTACTGCTAAACACTGAAGGTGTCTTGGTCGCCATACTATAAAATTAAAATCCCATTTCAATAGTTTTACTAACCTCAAATCTCTCATCTTCGCACCGATAGATGTACTCTTCGTACTGGGTCTTGCGTGACGTCACGAACGTGGAATCCTCGCTCCATGTAGGGAAGGACACCCAAGTATCGTTCAGCACCTGAAAGTGAACGATTTTTAGTGGTGTTGCGGTTGGCAGGAGGGGTGTACAGGGTGTGTGACGTCAGTAGGAAGGCAGCATGCGTTGGTTCAACAGTGTGGATTCTGTTTTAGCACATCGCATGGGTTTCATCATAGTGGAGTAAAGCAACATACATAAAATCACTGTCATTTTTACAACTTTATTTTGACAACCGGTTTAGCTCAGCGGGAATAACGTAGGCTGCGAAGCTGAAGGTCCTGGGTTCAAATCCCGGTAAGGGCAAATATTTGTGTGATGAGCATAAATATTTTTTCCTGTGTCTTGGCTGCTTTCTATGTATATAAGTAAGTGTATCTGTTAAATATATCGTCATAGTAAGTAATCATAACACAAGTCTTATTGAGCTCACCATGCGAGTTCGATTTGTGTAAAAATTGACCCGTAATATTTATTTATTCGACTAACCGATTAACTTCGCGAGTATCGGGGACTTGAACTTTGTAACCGCATAAGCTGCGGAGTGAACGACTCTATATTATTCCCGATCGCAGCGTGGGCGATCTAAATCAGTGTTGTTTATTTATAAATATTTCATAACGATAAGCTTTGTAAGTGACGCAAGACGGGTGAAGGTCTGAGTTAAAAGACGTTTTAAGGATTCGTTGTACAAGGTGTGTTATTCCCAAAGTTGTAACATATGGGAATAATGCTATGTAATGTGTACGCAGTTTGAGAGTTTAACTAGTGAACATTTTGCATTAACAGAATTACGATTTGAAAACCATAAAAAGCCAATATGCGTGGACAGAGCTGTAACGCCATTAAAAATGTCTTGTAGAAATGATGCCACAGTCAGAAAAAAAAATACAAGCCACGTATTTTTTTTTATTTCTAATTAAAACAGATAAATCGCATTAAAGTTTAGGAGTTCGTGACGTCATAATCGTATAAACTGTCTAGGCGTGACGTTTCGCGACATTTTGACTCGATGTATCGCAATATTTATTTGATTACGTAAAAACAGAAAATATACGCGTCCAATATTTATTTAGGCTTACCCTCGTCTGGCATAAACATTTTTGTCGTATTATTTTTCTGAACCAACCCGTAAATTTTTCAGTTTTGTTATGATTATGAAACAAGCCTACCCTTAACCGAATTTATTTAACAAAATGATGATGATGACTTAAATAGTCCTGATTCTAATTTCTTAAAAAAATTGCATTATGCCAAATGACGATTACGACAAAAAACTTTATGCCAGATGAGGGTAACCGATTTATTTATTACTAGAAGGCGCGCCCGCTACTTCGTTCGCGCAGGAGAAAAAGTCATAACCCCTCTTGTTTTCTTCAGCGTAGTCTGGTAAAAAGTATCCTATAACCATCTGGAGATACCCATCTACCCGTGTACACAACAACGACACATACAAACATACATAAAATAAAAAAATAAATGTTTTAGTGACCTAAAAAAATAAATGTTATAGTCCATTACGATCATTTTTTTTTAAATATCTTAAATGTACAGACATTTCATTTTTACAACTGTATAATAGTACTAGCTTCTGCCCGCGACTTCGTCCGCCTTAAATTCGTTTATCGCAGATAAGGGTGTTTTTCCGGGATAAAAAGTAGCCTAGGTCCTTCCCCGGGACTCAAACTATCTCCATACCAAATTTCATCCAAATCGGTTCAACGGTTTAAGCGTGAAGAGGTAACAGACAGACAGACACACTTTCGCATGTATAATATTAGTATGGATAGAATAGTATAGATATAGATGTACACGACCGATTAATAGTTAAAATAGAGTCATCATCCCTAGTGTATAATTACCTCCTTGCAGAGCGGGGTGCGGCCCGAGCAGCGCCGCGCGGCCGCCTCGCGCGGCAGCGCGCAGTACGACGTGCCCAGCCGCTTGCACGTCGACAGATCTACGACACACCGCCAGTGTTAAACATTATACATATAGAGGCACGAGGAACACAGCAAGAGAACAGATATGGGAGCGCAAGCAAAGTCGGTTTATACGAAACTGGTTTATTTGTTGAAGTACCTTCTAAAGGCCATTCGTACTTATTTGTTTTTAACGGCTTAGTAACTTAAAAGTACACCATTCTTTCATAAATAACGTGAACAAGTCAATATTTTGGATCGTATTTAAATAATAGAATATTTTCCTTTAATTTAACAGCCGGCAATACGAACAAAAAAATAATGCTGCCATTCCCTACATTTTGCAGTTAGTACTAGCACAATCCGTAATGTCTACCCATAGGAAAAGTTGTTCGTATCGACGGGTTCTACCATGTGTTAAAAATAAAAGAAATAGAAAAAAACAACCAAGAGCATGTCGGACCATTACTACAAAGAAACTGCACTACAGAGAACAAAATAAATACGATGTCAAAAAGTGCAACAGCGAAAGAGCGTATCTTCGAGCTTCGGGACACTTACGTCCTTTTGATGAGAAGCGCAGTTTTTCGCCAATAACTCAAGAACGGTATATCTTTTATTTTCGTTGAAAGCTTTTATTAAGTTTAAAATTTGTTAGAAGAGGGACACACACACACACACACGCACAATTAATGTAACTTTTCTTTTTAGAAGAACTGTCGGCATATGTGCCACACGTTAATCTTTGCCGAAACATTTTTTTTTCAGCTTCGGTTCTATGGAGAGGGGCACACCTAGAAATATTTATTTTTATTTTTAGCGGCATAAACAAGACACCTACTAGTCTAGCACAAACTTGTGACGCGACATAGTATCACCAGTCTTACTCGCACTGTATTGAAAGAAAAGAGACAGACAATCTTTGTCACCAGAATTCCGTTTTCGCCATTTTGGGTACAAAACCCTAAAAAACACGATGTATACAGACATTAGACCACTCATTGGCTTTTACGTCTGTTTCCTTACCTATATCGAGAGCAGCATCGCCCTGTGGCCTGTCGTGTCGCAGCTGGGCGCCCAGAGGCCCGATGGGCTCGTAGCGGACCGTCTTGTTCTCGAGGCGCTCGGTGCGCTCGCGGTCAAAGCTGAGCAGGCTGTTGCTGGAGGACATCTGGAAGCTGTTGCTGTAGCCTGCAATCAATCAATTATGTTAGGATTTTTTTTTACCTATATTAACCTAGAGATGCGTCAGTTTACCAGGCATCGTAATGGAGAGGGGAAGCCCAAAAGCAATAAGACCATAAAATATAGCTAAGACCAGCGGAGTTTGAAGTACGAATCAAGGTAAAAGAGAAAAAAATAGGATTTTCAATATTACAATCTTTAAAAGCCGCGATACAAAAGTGTCAATTTTATAGTTTTTTTTGCAATATCCAGAAGAAAGACGCCTCATGTAATTAAATAGTTTTACGGTGTTTATATTTATAGGTCTAACGCATAACAGAGTCTGTTCCTGAGGTATGGGAGCGGTACGGAAGGGGTGTGTTTACGGAACGTCAAACGACGAGTAACTTCAGTCAGCGGCAGTTCTATAGCGAGACAGTTAGGACACGTGTCACGTCACTTGTCACCCCTACCATAGCGCTCCCATACCTCAGGTACAGACTCAGTTAAGCCTTAGACCTGTAATCGGAAGAATGTTCTTCTTACAAAATTATTTCATAATTTGCTTATACGTGAATCAATGGACACACCACGCTTTCTGTTTATCACACTGAACTTTTATGATTATATCACGTAGTATCGACTTGCATAGAGTGTTATCTATACTATTATAAAGTTGGAAAAATATGTCTGTACATTGAAGATATTTTCAAACATTTTGAAAGTCACACATCGAAAAATATTTTTATTGTATTTTTGCATGTGTCTTTGTGGTTTCATCACGCCAAAACAGCTGAACGGATTGTAACTATTATGGATCCACCGGTAGCTGGTCATCGACACATGGTTATAGCATACTTTTTAACCGACTACGCTGATAAAAAAAAGAGAGGTTATGACTTTTTCTTCTCCGCGGACGAAGTTGCGGGCGTCTTCTAGTCTATATATACTATTGTAAAGTAAAGTTGTAAAAATGAAATGAAGTTGCCTTATATATTTTTCTCTTCTTACATGTTAAGGAATAGTTGGATGAAGCAACTTTTAGACCCACACTTTAGACGTATCTGGCGTTACCGAAAATGTCTCTGCAGTTAGAAAGAAAGCGGGCTCTCCTAATATGATATTTCCCTGTTTATTAGGTTTAAAAGACGGGACATTCAACGTTTTAACGTACACCATAAATTTAAACAAAAAATTATTAGTTTATATTTTACATTAAAATTGATCTGGAGAATCTGTACATCTCTACGTGTACCAATTATAAATTAGTTATAACACAATAGGGTACATGCATGAATTTTTTTATCGCTTTTCTTAACTAAATATCAAAATACCGTAAAAACGATTTCAAAATGTGAAATTAAAATTTAAATCGGCCAGACAGAGAGGTCCGACGTGCACTGTTACCTCATAGTGCACTCCGGCCATATAAACTCCGTAATTCTATTTTGCAAGAAAGAGATAGAATGTAATGTTTGATGAATGTTATTCGAATAATTCTTTTTGCTTACTTTTTGTTACATAAACGAGCTTTTAATAAAGCAAAAATTAAAATTTGTGCATATTCCCCATTGTAAAAGTTTTAAGTATAATTAAGACAATATTGTATTATTGAAATAAAACAATTTAACGGATTATATCGCGTATATTATCTCATTTTAGTTCCCGACGTTTCGGAAGCTTTCCAGCTTTCCATGGTCACGGGAGGACTGAGAAAAGATGTATTTTCCTCTGTCAAAGTTACAATTTGTGCAAACTACCCATTTTTTGAAAAAACATAAATAAAGGTGTACATACATGCCAGATGGGCCTAAGCTGTAAAGACAGTTACACATGTGCCAGAAGGGCTTAATTATTTTATTCTAATAATTTACCAAGCAGTATTTCACAAATGAGGCGTACTGAGGAGAAAAGAAACGCTGCAAAGAAAAACTCCCAGGCTACCTCATTACTAATTATAATATTTAAAAAACAGAGACTATTAAACTACTTTTAAACAGATAAGATATTTTACACCGTTCGGAAATTAAGGTTTTGCAGTCCTGTGTCTCGCTTGTTCCTTGATGAGATGTATTACAGGATCCCAAGCTGGTGGTAGTGACAATCCATCTTCTCTATTGAAATTAGGATGCTTTTTAATCTCAATAGCCTCGCGTAGCATCCTGGGAAAATATCTTTTTTCTTTGGCAAGGATAGAAGGTTTATCAAACTTAATTGAGTGGTTTGGTTTGTCAATGACATGTTCACAGACTGCAGACCTATTACACCGACGGTGCTTGACATCTGCTATGTGCTCCTTCACCCGGGTTGATACACTGCGTTTCGTTTGACCAATGTATGAAAGACCACACTCGCAGTCCAGCTTATAAATGCCTGCACTCTGCAAAGGGGTGCTACTCTTCACGGGTCTAAGGTATTGAGACACCTTCTTCAACGGCTTGAAATATGTTTTTATAGAAGCACGCTTCAAGATGTTTCCGATCTTGTCTGTGACCCCTTTCACATATGGTAATACGGCAGGTTTACGCTCAACTGTAGGTTTCTTCATACTGGTATTCTGCTTGGAACGTGGTATCTGGAGCTCGTTGGCTCGAAGCGCACGTTTCAAACTTTGACAGAGGAAAATACATCTTTTCTCAGTCCTCCCGTGACCATGGAAAGCTGGAAAGCTTCCGAAACGTCGGGAACTAAAATGAGATAATATACGCGATATACTCCGTTAAAATTGTTTTATTTCAATGAGTAATAATCGCGGAAAAAGAAGAAAATATTGTATTAGTTAATTGGTACACATAATTTACCAAGCAGCATTTCACAAATGAGGCATACTGAGGAGAAAAGCTTGGTAAATTATTAAAATAAAAATAAAATAATTAAGCCCTTCTGGCACATGTGTAACTGTTTTAACAGCTTTGGCCCATCTGGCATGTATGTACACCTTTATTAGTTTTTTCAAAAATGGGTAGTTTGCACAATTTGTAACTTTGAGAGAGAAAAATATATCTTTTCTCAGTCCACTTTTCACTTTCCACGGTCACGGAAAGCTGAAAAGCTTCCGAAACGTCGGGAACTAAAATGAGATAATATACGCGATATAATCCGTTAAATTGTTTTACTTCGATGAGTAATAATCGCGGAAACAGAAGAAAATATTAAAGCTTATTTTGATTTGATTTGATTTGAACAAAGATTTAATATATTTAACATCGAAGTGTAAAAGTGATTGACAGATTTGTGTGGGTCTACAAGTTGATTCACCCAGTTAATGTTTGCGTGGCATTATAAGTTACTTGTGTTAGTGGCCGGCGTTGGGGTCCCGGGCGGCGACACGGGCCCCACGAAATCCTGCAGCCACTTGTGCAGGTCTGGGTGGCGGCACAGGAACGGTGACGTCACCGACACCAGCTCCGACGACGAGATTATCTCGTTCGTGAACAGCAGCAGGCATCTGCAATAATGGGGTTCGTTAGAGGATGTTATATTACCCTACTGAAGTCCCCGTGTATTGGAAACTTCAGTAGGGTAATCGCAATAGGGATGCCTGATCTCAAAATTTGTAAAAAAAACTAAGAACCTGATAAATCAAGCAAAATAAGGAACTACGTTAAAATTTTGAGCACGATATCTTACGTGTAACTTTTTTTATGAGCCCTTGAGGCACTAGTACCACCGCTGAAGAGAAAGCGAGCAACTATCGACTATTTTCTCGCCCAACTCGCTCAAGAAACACACAATAGATTTAGACTCCGTGTCAGTAAAATATATACATATATGAGAGAGTTCTCGCCGGCAGTGTGAGCAGCCAGCGATGAACTATTAATATATGTGTCTCTTTTACTACCACAGGATCTATATCTTTTGTTCGTTTCTTGGGCGAGAAAATCGCCGATAGCTAATCGCTTCCTCGCCCTTGGTGGGACCAGTGCCTAAAGTTGGGCGAAAAAAACTATTATTACTGGTAAAGTATGAAAACATTAATAACTAATAATATCATTGAATAACCCATGAAATGTATGGTGATTTTTATTATGAAACCGTTCCGACTAACGCAAGCTTTAACATAGCCTGGAGCTTTTTTAGGAAAGTACAAAAATGAGATTTTAATACTGTTGTATCTCAGTAGGTTTTAATGAGATTCAAGTAGTTTTTTCACCAATTCTTCTATTATTGAGAGGTCGTTCTATAACATACAACAGAAAAAAATCGTCGAAAATTGTCTACGTCCCAATTGAATACGATAGTATAGAAACTAACTGCATTAATATTGTCATTAAATAGATTATGAATGTTTTTTTTCTGTTTATTGTAAAAGTGCCCATGACGCCTACTCGCAGAATAAAGATTTGAATTTGAATCTTGGAGAACTACGCATTGAGTTTATACTTAAAACATATATTTAGGATAAGTAGAAATATTGTAATAGATACAAGAGTTATTCAGAAAAAATGACTGAGTGTTGAGTTTGTTTCGGCTTTCTTCTCAACAGTGGTCTCCTATTGGAAAATGCCGTGGAGTCAGACTTAGAAAAGTGCCCTTGAGGCCAACTTGCAGAATAAACTATTTGAATTTAGAATTTTTGAATTTGAAATTCATTTTGCTTCGCGCAATCTCGCCTCGCATGACTTCTGATCGTTGTCAGCTTTTACACCCGAGTCAAAGGACTATAAACGTTTCGAAGTTCGAAAACGTACTGGGTTTTCGCAAGGTTACCAGGGTGGTATAGTCACGCACTTCCAACTTCGGCTATCTTTGGCGAGCGGATCGTCAAAGCATCGAAGCGAGTAGTGTATTGCAGCCTTAATATTTTGGGGCTAGCGACAGAAACAATACGCGCGATACCGAAATTGAATACCGGTCATTTTGTATGATAACAATACCGATATTCGATCCCTGCTTCTTGGCAGACCGATACAGATCACATTACATTTTACAAGTCACATTAAATTAATTACATTAATATTCATAATTTGAAGTTATTACATGAAATTAAATTATTACACAATTTTTCTATACTAAAGTCGATAGCTTTAGGTTATTGATCTTAATTTTTGTCAGTAAACTCATCGATAGTATAGTATGAGCATTCAGTTAGCAGTGATTTCAGTTAATTTTTGAATACCGCATCGCTTTTTGAGTCAGTTATTTCAGTCACCCACTGATATGTACCTGAGGAAGTTGTCGTAGACCTCCTGGGAGCGCAGCGCGCGTCGGGCGCGGTCAAAGAAGTTGTATTCTTGCTGCGTCGCGTACTTGGCCGCTTCGGCGTAAGACACATCACGCACTACGCCGCCGGTCAGCGAAGACAGGCGGGTCTTCTTCGCCGGCGGGAGACCCACTGCTGTATGGGAAATTAAAAGGATTGAATTTTTGTTCACTGGTATTATTTGCAAATAGAAGGAAACGTCGTCAACGGAGTAGAAAAAAATATAATGCTCTCTTTTCCTTGAGCGTAGTCGGATAAAAAGTATCCTATAAACATACATGAATACCCACCCAGCTATCCTTAAACCAAAAAAAGTTCCAATCCGTTTAGCCGTTATGACGGGATGAAGTCACGACACATACAAAAAAATCCAAAAAACTTACAAATAGTCCTATTTAAAGAAATCAATTTAACGGATTATATCGCGTAAGTTTATTTGAAATAGTCCCATTTAATATTTTTTTTTAATTTTATAACATTACATTTTTACATCTTTAAGATATATAAAATATAAATAACTCACGCATTTGAGTGGAAGATGTGAAGCTGGGTGAGCGTTTGAGATGCTGCGGAGCTGCGGTGCTGCTTGACACAGTGCTGGTATGTTTCGGGACCTGGTAAACACATACACAAATATGTACAACTTGTTTCGAGATTTATGCCAAATTTATCTCCTTGTAACCGTTAGATGTTGTTTTTTATTATTTAGAAGACTTAGACACCATTTTTTTTTTGGCACAATTTCACCATGCATAGCTAATAACAGCTGAATAGTTTCAAATGGTCAAAGTTTACAGAAGTAATCGTACATTAGAATCTTCCTTTTGGCTTTGCCTTAGTCTGATAAAAAATTGCAAAGCATAGTGAAATTGTGCCTGTGTGTTAGTTTTATAAAGTATATCATAAAACAGGTGTTTTGCGAGACCATTTTATTGATTATATTGAGACTTCAGTAGGAAGGCAGCATGCGTGTATCACCACAAGGTATCTGTTTTTGCACATCGCATGTGTTTCATCATTGTCTCATTAATTCTGTTAATTTATTAGAGTATTTTTTTACCTGCGTTTTTCTTTCAGATTGTAAAAAAATGCTTTCCTTAGAATTGTACCGTTCCGAATGTCATTTATAATGAAAACTGGCCGTTTAAAAGTATTTTGGAACTGTTAGGATAAATATAAATTTCTAAATAAAATAAGTATTAGACAGGCCTCGCCTAAGGCTCGGCCGTGTGTGGCAGGGCGTGTTAACGCGGTGTGTGTGTCTGTGTCTGTGTGTCTGTGTGTACCTGCGCGGGGTGCGCGAGCAGCGGCGGCGGCGGCGCGTGCGGCGGCGAGGGCGCGGGCGCAGGCGGGAAGCGCTCGGGCTCAGCCTCCACGCGCTGCTGCAACACAAGACACGATTAACAAGAGCCCTACCTGATTTCTTAAGTACGTTACTTCGAAAGCCCGACCAGGAAAATAAAAAAACTTCGCCATATTGCGGAAAACTATTGGAACTAATTTCTTCAACTGGCAATAGCAACTTGACAGAAGTCATTAAAGCCATCTGTCAATTGCTGTCAAAGTGAGGTGTTGATTGTACGTGGTCTATTTCTGGGATATTGTGAGTTAAAATGCCGAAAACAATTAAAAATCACATAAGAAAAGTGATTTCCAATATGACGAAGTATTTGTCGAATAGAAAGTCTGAATGATTAGACTCAATTCCTCTAAATAACATCCCCGACTATGCTGTCAACATCATGACTGATAAGTATCATTATACCTAATGTTGCTATAATCGCAAATTTAACGCCCCCAGAGCAGTTATTTTATTTTCCTGGTCGGGTTTTAATGAGGGCTATCGAGCATAATTTCACCGCTAGAGGCGCTAATGTTAGAATGAGGTCTTCCAAAATGTCAAATACAGTCAAATCTGGAGCGAGAGTTCAAGGGGGCACAATCTCATTCTCGCTTATAGAGGATACATGGGTAGCGTTTCTCTCTTATAGAGGTACGCAGCAATAACAAGTCACAGCAAGTAAGAATGGATGGACAAACAGGACGGTACACAGGCACACGTGTCCATTCGAAAAGAATGCGACAAAATAATAACGTTATTTAGTTCCACGAAATAGAATAGGCACGATATTGACGAGAAAACAATATAAAAACAATGGTAGGAAGTTCCACGAAAGTAAGAATAAGTCAAAAAATAGCAGATGTTAAATAAAGCTCAACTGTCGCTTATAGAGGCATAGATAAGTAGCAGTCTCACGACTCTCTCTTACAGAGGTTTCTCTTTCTCGCTAATAGAGGTTTCGGGAGCTTAAAATGACGGGTCCTGGATATTACTCTCACTTATCTAGTTCTCACTTACCCAGGTTTGACTGTATACAAAAATTTTGAGGTTATTTTGTATGAAGAGAATACCGGTTTCGCAGAGCACACTTTGAGAACCAGTTGACTTTAAATACCTGCGGTGGCATAAGCGGCGGCGTGCGCGGGTGCGGTGGGTAGTGGGGCTTCGTCACCGCCTTGGCGTCCGGGAGGAACTGCCCGAACTCCGCCAGCAGATCGTCTTGGTTCTCGAACAGCTTCGCCACCTGGTCCAGGGAGAACTATTTACAATCGCGCCGTGTTAAAGCTCTTCTATACATACGGAAGTATTCGAAACTATGTTTAAGAAATGTACGTGAAAGTTTAGAATAGGGATGATGAGAGATGGGTTTAGTATTTAGTTAGTATAGTAGGGAGCGTTTTTTGGGAAAGTCCAAAAGCGTGATTCTAAAGTTGTTGTATCTCGTGGAGTTATTACGATATTGAAGTAGTTTTTCCACCAGTATTTCTGTTATTGAATGGTCGTTCTATAACATACCACAGAAATAGTTGTCATCATCCCTATTGCAGCATCGACAGTTACGACCCGGACATAACATTGAACCCTTATAGGATCACTTGGTAGTCCCTCCGTCCGTCTGTTTCTATTCCCTACCAGAATACTATGGTTTTTATGAGACTTCAGTAGGAAGGCAGCATGCGTGTATCACCACAGGGCATCTGTTATTGCACATCGCATGTGTTTCATCATCGTCTCTTTATTACTTATTAAACATAATTTACACCTTATAAATAAAATTTTACACAAATCAACTAGTCCCAAAGGCTCAAGAAGACTTGTGTTACGAGTACTACACGATTTATTTAATTGTGTACTCTAACTTGAACTTCTTTTTAAGTTCTATAGGACGAGATTTAGGATTTACTAGTCCTTAAGCATATAATATAATATCCTGTTTTAAGGGTTGCAGTGCCCTACAGGGTTTCATAGCGGTAAAATATAAAATGTACCATATTCCAATGTACCTATGAAAGCGATAAAAAAAACTGATAAACTGATGTTCCAAAATTTTCACCTCAATGTTAACAGATCCACAATTACATTACGATTCTTGAAAAATAAAATGATTTTCAACAGAGAAACTGATTTTTTGAGGGTAGACCTGTGTTCGGATCGTTAGCTAAGTCGTCGCCGTGGATATATACACATAGATAGCGACAGACAGCAAGAGGACAAGGGAGTTAGCGGTCCATCCTTCTAACTTCTTGCCGCTACAATCTCGCTTACTCGTAGTGTCTCGATCGAGGTCTACAAGTAAGAGTGTCATTGCAATTAAATTATATTTAGTAATTCTAGCGGGATACCTGTATTTAGTCCTAACATAAGACTTAACATTTCATGATTTAAAGATCTTTTTGATGTACTTTTCTGCTACGATATCGCCAACCTGTAATGATAATTGTGTGTGGAAAATATATAAATATAATCATACCTGTGAGTAAACCTCTTGTTCGGTCTGCTGCTTCGCTTGTGGCTCCTTCACATCCCGATGCCCACGTTGGTACGCGTGCAGGATCTCCAAGAACCGCTTGTACTTGTCCGGCTGTCTCGAGAATCGAGACTGTAAAATAGGTTATGTGTTATTGAGGTTTGTGGAGGGCGTTTGGGGGTAAAGGAAAGGTGGATCAGAACATAAAATGCAGCCATTAATTATATCATGGTGGTCAAACGGTAATTTGTTTCATCATTGAAGTTTGAATAAAAAAATGATTATTTTATTGAAGTCCACAGTAACATGTCCATAGGGTAAATTGCCTATTACTGGCCACCCTCCGTTTAATGGCCTAATCGGAGAGTGTATGTATCTACATCTCATTCGTTTTTCTCTATACAATTGTATAAAAACGTTACTTTCAAAATCATGCTGTCCAATCGTAGCCAAATGGGCTCTTTCGAATGCAGGTAACATTTTCTAAGATAATGTACTGAGTCTCAAATCGGCACAGGAGATATTCTTTTTAAATTTCCAGTTTTATTTATGCAGCGATTAAAAAGAAAACAATATTCACTTTCCGTACAAAATGAAATAATTTTGTACTAAACAATGAATTAGGGATTTTTTAACGCATGTCTGCTGGCAAATAGAATATGTGCACGGATACTTTGGATACCGTTTTGAAGCACGATAAGTCAGCTAAATAAAAAATGTAAGCTGCACGCAAAACTAGCAAGTGACTCCAACTTAGCAGTATAAATATCTGAGTACTTTTTGTATACAACTAGACACACAAAAAAATTCGTAAAAAGATTTACATTTTCGCTTGGAGCCCTTTAAAGCAAGAATAAACTTGATTTTATTAAGATATTTTAATTTTAACGCTTGTTACCGATACAGTAAAGTTAAAAAACTTAAGTAAAGCCCCTCTTTTATTTAGTAGTGTACAAAATTGATATGGAACTTATTTCATTTCTAATATGGAACGTCAAATTGCCTATACGGATACGCTACTAGTACATACAACAGGTGACTTACTTAAGTTTTTCAGCTATAACATTTTTTTAGATTGGAACAATTGAATGCTTTAAGGATATTAGCAAAGTATATTCACGGTAGCTATTTTTCCTGCTTATTTATTTATTGACACGTTTCTCATAAATTAAATAAACATATTTACTTACAAATATTCGCAAATTTATTGTACTTAATAGTATCACGTAAAAAATCCACAATAACGCAGAATTCAGATCGACTATTGCTCACCAAGATTTTAATCACGATTTACTGCTATAGATTTTAACTGATACTACTAACTAGAATTTGAGATGCGTTAAAACACAAAATTGTTGGTAAATGTATCGAAAACACGTGTTTGAAATAGGTGGTTACGTGTGTACGGATAGATAAAGGTTAACTGCACTGCCAAAGAGAACCGTTGAAGAAACCAACGCATCACGAATCTACCTTCGAATTTGGTTTAAAAACCAACAACACACAAATTGCTTGAGTACCGCGTTAAACGTTGATTTGAACTGTATGTAGTCGCGCTGGTAACAAAATAGTTCATTAAATTCCAGAATGAAATTCGTTTTTTAGTATCAGATTGTGATCTTAGGGCCGACTTCACCAACAATCAATTTAGACGAGAGTGGGTATCTCAGTATAACTTTAATCTAACGATTTACTCGATGGTTAACTTAATTTTCATTTCACCACGCTAGTCTGCGAATAACACTCTCTTTCATAGTTACTAAGTAACGTTAGAACGAAGGAATTGAATGAAATCGTAATGCACCCAAGTAACATAGACAATGGTGCTGCGTATTTTTAAATTGGTTCGGGTAAATACATCAATAGGGATGATGACAACTTTTCTGTGGTATGTTATAGAACGACCTTTCAATAACAGAAATACTGGTGTGGTGAAAAAACTACTTCGATGTCATAAAAACTCCACGAGATATAACAACGTTAGAATCACATTTTTGGACTTTCCCAAAAACGCTCGTGACGTCACACCTTCCCACCTTGAATGGGGAAATTAAGAACTTTGCTCGGCAGCTATGTCAAAACTTGCGTTTATCGAAACGGTTTCATAACGGAAGTTACTTAAAAATATTTTATTATTAATGGTATTATTATTTATAAATATATTCACACTTTAAAAATGGACTTTCCCATCTATTTTTAAAGGCTCATAAAACAAGATACACGTGAGGTATCCAACTCAAAGTTTTTGTTTTTAGGATTTTCGTCATAAAAACTACCATTTCGCATCAATATTTTACTATTATTTCAGTACAGTCAACAATCCCTATTGTGAAGTAAATATGGAATTCACTTGACAGTGACAATAACAATACTAATCTACATCCAAAGGTGCGTCCACACTTTTATCATTTGCTCGTATCCGATCACCGTGCCGTGGCATGACTGCGTATCGCGCTGTTTGGACGCTTACTGTCGGCGTGCCGATCATGCCGTACTCGACCGATATAACTGTGTGATACGCGTAGCAAAATGGATTTCGAGCGATCCGATTAACGCAACGTCCAAACGCGTGATAGTGACACGCGATCATGCCACGCGACGATGATCTGATACGGGGAAATGATACAAATGTGGACGCACCTCAACAGTTTACTCAGCCGAAATTGGCGGTGTAAGATTTTTCTCTAGTTTAGAGATTTTATATCTAAGTTAATTATTGGTGAAACGTGAAATGAGTTTACCTACGTGTAATTAATGATTTATTATTGGAATAAGACTTTTCCTACATTGGTGAAATCGACCCTCAAGAGCATTTAACAGAGATGACAAGCCTTGTCATTACCGAACAAACTTTTCATGCATTTTTAGCGGGGTGAGGTAAACACTGACAATTTACTTTATAAACTAACCGGAGATTTCGCGATTACTTTGGCAGAAGGTGACGTATTCGTATGGCATCACCAGTGATGAAATCCTCTTAGATTGAGATATTGATATATTATTATTGTCCAAGTTTCTGTTATTCAGTCGCGAACTTGGAAAAGAGTCGCGATTTTGTAGTAATTTTTTACGGCTCAAACTGGCTATATAATGGCCGAATAAGCTCTTATACAGCTTGTGTGCTCAAAAAGTGCTACTTAACGTAGCTGTTTAGCGTCCCAAAAGTTGGTTTTCGCGAACTAGTGCTTCTCCAGTGTTTTAAAATGTATACTAGTTCCAATTCATGACTATTCATTGATGATGATGATGATCATGATGCTTACTTGTCGTTTTTCTTGTTTTTTCGGAACTGTATTAAAAAACGTCGTTCTATACACGTGCTTAAATGTAATTCTTCATTCGTCCCGAGTATATTATATCTCGGTACTCATGAAGTAATGACATACTTTCCGCACTAATAACATCGAAACTATTTTAGTATTTTATCAATGTTCATATTATTTGACCATGTTTAGTCAAAGCGCAAAGAAAAATACGATTGCCCTCGCACGTGGTCACACCGGGAATCGAACCTCGAACTCGAGAGCAATCGTAATTTTTTTTTGCGCTTTGACTTGTATTTATTCACAATTGATAGTAATGTGGCGTTATTTTTCCCACATTAAAACAACTGAAACACAACATGTGTTTCATGGGAGTATAGTGATAGTTTAGAGTGTACGGTACGGACAATAACTCACCTTGATCTTGTTGACGTATTCGATGGCGTGGTTGAACTCCACCGGCTGTCCCGGCGGCGCCGGCGCCGCGTGCGCGCCGCCCGCCGCGCCCGCCGCCGCGCCTGCGCACAGCACGGTCAGTGGCGGTAGCGACAGCGGAGGGGGGGAGGGTAGTTGGGGTGCTCAGAACATTCAAATGCAGCCATTAGTTATATCATGGATGTCAAACGGTAATTTGTTTCATCATTAACATTTTAATTATTTCAAAATGGAAGCTGCCATCCGACATTTAGGATATTACGTCATCGGGTGCTTGAGAATACAATATGCATGAATTTTAATTTTTTCTTGTTTAAAAGCACATCCATGTAACAAACAGTAGACAAAAATAATCTTTCGAATAACTATAAAAATAACCAAGATATAAGCCATCAAACATTACATTCTATCTCTTTCTAGCAAAACAGAATTTAATATGGAGTTTATATGGCCGGAGTGCACTATGACGTAACAGTGCACGTCGGACCTCTCTGTCTAATTAGTAGTTTAAAATGCCTATATGTTGCGTATTTCTTGTCCGATTTAAATTTTAATTTCATATTTTGAAATCGTTTTTACGGTATTTTGATATTTAGTTAAGAAAAGCGATAATTAAAATTCATGCATCATACCCTATTGGTCTGTTGACAACCAGAACTGACTAACAAATACCTAATATTTTCTTCTGTTTCCACGATTATTACTCATTTAAATAAAACAATTTAACGGATTATATCGCGTTTATAATCTCATTTCAGTTCCCGACGTTGATATTGATACAATGCAGAGATAAGAGATTTTGAAGAACAGTGAGTGAACTTTAGTGACTTTTAGTTACATACAACACACGCTAGGATCGACTTATTGGCTATGTCTCTAAATGTATGAAGTTCCGTCGGAGCAGTGATTTAATTTCATAAAGTTGGTATAATATTACTTGTAGTATAATAAGTACTAGCAGTCTCTTCACATTGTCTAGCTAGCTTATAGGAATTGAATGCTGTCTGTTTATCCAACTACAGACACCTGTACTTTGGTTAAACAGATAGATTTATGTCATTATTTGAAGATGCCCAACTTCGGTCACGGAGGAAAAAAACTCATAACCAGCCTTTTTTTTATCAGCGTAGTCGGGTAAAAAGTATCCTATATCTATCTGTGAATACCCCAGCTACCCGTGTACCAAAACAAGTTTTAATCCGTTAAGTCGATTTGGCGAGATGAAGCTAAAACCACACATACAAATCAGCAAAAATCCAAAACATACATTTTTTCTATTCAGTGGCTTACAAATAGTCTGTTACAATCATTTTCTTGAAAATAACTTCAATATACAGACATTTCATTTTACAACAGTTTTCATTTTTAAATCTGACATCTTTCGTCCTTTGTTGCGTATAATAACATAAACATGTTATGTATTTGTTTACAACTCACGAAGGTCACGCTCGCTGATTTTCCGTGTTTATTGGCAAAGTTACAACATTCTCGTGAAACCCCGTCTAAAGGAAAACCGAGTGAATGTATTTGTCACTCACGATATGACTGTGCATTTGGACGGTAGTTAGAGGTCGTTTCAATATTGTGACTTATTCTTTAGCTATTACCGGAAAAAGAAAAATTGCATTTTTCCTAGCTGGAGCGGAGCGTGTGATACCCGTGACCGTAAAAAGAATGACGAGCAATGGCGGGATTGGCGGTGGGGAAGAGTTTCAAGACCGGTTTGAAGTTTATTTCAATACTATTATAAAGTTGCAAAAATGAAATGTCTGTACATTGAAAAGGTCACTAAATCGTTCTTTGTTTCTTTTGTATGTTTGTATGTGTCGTTGTGGCTTCATCACTCCAAAACTGCTAAACGTATTTCAACTGTTTTCGGAACACGGGTTGCTAGCAGTGTCGAACGAAGTTGCGGGCGCCTTCTAGTTAATAATATTAAACTACTAGAAGGCACCCCCGCAACTTCGTTCGCAAAGGAGAAAAAGTCATAACCCCTCTTTTTTTCTTTAGCATAGTCGGGTAAAAAGTATCCTATAACCATCTGGAGATACCCGGCTACCCGTGTACCAAAAATTGTTGAAATCCATTTAGCCGATTTTGCGTGATGAAGCCACAACGACACATACGAACATACAAAAATCCAGAAAAAATATTTTTTGATTTAGTGACCTCAAAATAATCCGTAACAATATATATTTTTTAAATATCTTCAATGTACAGACATTTAATTTTACAACTTTACAATAGTAGAGATATTACATAGTCACAATATCGACTTTAGCTATAACGGAAAAAGAAATAGTCATTTGTTATGCAAGGCTGCAAAGTTATTATTTGGCGCGAGTGCTGGAATTGAAAGCCGAGTAAGCGAAGGAATCTAAAATTGAACCACGAGCGGAGCGAGTATGTATTATTTTCAGGACTCTGTTTTGTGAGGTGTGCAATAAACAGTATATTGTATATATTGTATTGTATAATAAACTTACCAGGGGCATGGTGTATAGCGGCCTCTATCTGTTGATGAGCCTGGGATATATGGTGCAGAGTGTTCGCTGGAGTCGCGTTCACAGACAAGTTGTGCACAATTGCGTTGCTCACGGACCTGCGGGAGAGAGATAGTGAGATTCTGTCCAAGTGAGGAAGGAAGAAGATGGGGGTAGTAAGGGTGGTCAGAACATAAGAATGCAGCCATTAGTCATATCATGGTGGTCAAACGGTAATTTGTTTCATCATTATAATATATGCAACCTAGAATCAATCGCTAAGCTCATGATTCGAAATTAGCACTCGAAAAAATACTAGTTCCTTGTTGCATAAATAAATATTAATATTGTCACTGTCGCAGAATAATATTAAATTATAGGAAAATCTCAGATAAGAAGACTTCACATGACATGATTATTACGAAGAGCGAGGCTAAATTAAATAAATAAGGCATGTTTCCCTTAGTTGAAGACTCATCAATTGATACCGAGTGAAATGGATCTATATCGGTATCCCTAACGTCATTTGTCCTAATGTATCGTTTGTCCTAATGTATAATTTGCCATAACGCATTTTTTTCAGAAACCGTAAACTTTTCAGGATTGTTATAAAACAATAACCTAACCTAACCTAATCTATACGACAATCTTTTAAAAAATCCTGAAAAAATTACGGTTTCTGGAAAAAATGCGTTATGGCAAATGATACATTAGGACAAACGGTACATTAGGACAAAAGATATTAGGGATTCCGAATGAGACCCGAGTGAAATATGTATCCGATAGGATACACATTCAACAGCATTCGATCGGATATCGTGGAGATTTTTATGAGATTATAATGATGATTTACAAGCAGGGATCGAATACCGGTATTATTGCTATACAAAATAACCGGTATTCAATTTCGGTATATCGCTTATTTTTAGAGATTTTTGTACTTTAATGAGCTAAATTCAAAGTTACTTGTGATTACCTAAATACTATTTAACAAACATTTCAAAATATTGAGACTTTGTCTAGATATTTAATTTTAATGTTAAAGTTATACCGGTAACGATCCCTGTTTACAAGTTTGTAGATTGTATACAAATTAATTCTACAATCCTCATTCATTTTACCTAAAGTTTAGGAATGATCAATGCCGTAGAATGTGAACTAGCATTTTCAGTATGACAACATCTTGTCTATTATGCATAGGGTTTTATTTATGGCCGCTTTCTGATTACTAAGTCAAAGTAGTTTATGCAACTGATATGAGTACATAATGAGAGGCCTTAAAACACGAGCGCGGTTTTATAAAACCAGCCGAAGACGAGTTTTATAATAAGATCACAAGAATGTTTTCAGGCCAAACATTAAATCTTCAGAAGATACCTTATGTAGGTAATTGGGTAAATTTAGTTAAAGTATTTAGTGCTACTCAATTTTGAGGCTACTAAAATCACTGTTTTATGCAAAAAAATATCAGAATTTACTATATTGTTCGTTTCTTAAATATAACGGTCAAAAATCAGTTTCTGACGCACTACTTTCTCAATAAGTACCAATAGGTTCTTATTACTATATCGCTGGTTCAATATTACAGAATACAGACTGCGTTTCACTTTTAATAAATTGAAGTTTGAACATTGCAATAGTGACATAAAGTCTTATTTGACGACCGGTTTGGCTCAGCGGGAGTAACGTTGCCTGCGAAGCTGAGGTCCTGGGTTCAAATCCCGGTAAGGGCAAATATTTGTGTGATGAGCATTAATATTTGTTCCCGAGTCTTGGATGTTTTCTATGTATATAAGTAATATATCGCGCGTGTATATTAATAAAATAAAAGTAATATATCTATTAAATATATCTTCGTCTAGTACCCATAACACAAGCCTTATTGAGCTTACCATGGGACTAGAGCGATTTGTGTACCCTCAAAATGCAACATAGAAGAAGCCTGTAATATTAGGCCAGCGATATGTTTGTAATGGGCGGGGGGAGGGCGGGGGGATACGCACTGCGCGACGGGCAGCAGGTGCACGAGTTGCGCGGGCGGCGCGTGGTGCGCGGCGCCGGCCACGCCGGCCACGCCCAGCAGCACGCCGCCGCCCAGCCCCGTGGGCGACGGCATCGACACCGACACCTGCAACAACCGCACTTATAGTACATTGTGCACCAAGGGCCGTAACAAAGGGATTAGTAGTAGAACGAGAGTTTATTAGAAACCCGACACCGAAGGCGGAGGGCTTTTAATAACTCGAGTGTGTACTCCCGTTACTGCACGAGATACACACAACACTTTTCATCACATTTGCGAGGATCAAAAATAGACAATCTTTACTAAAAATAAAGTATGTACGGTCAAGGAATTTAATTTGTGTACCATTGCGTACCTTGTCATAGTGACATTGATATGGAATCTCTATTGGCTTTCATATTGATTTTGACTGTGACAAGGTACGTAATGGTATATAAATTAAATTCCTTGACTGTATGTACGTTCCACAAAAAGTACTTGCTTTTTATGAAACTTTCCAATTATGTACCTTATCTGATATGAATAGGACTTAGGCTATAATTGATGTCAAATTTCATCCCTTTTAGGAACGAAAAAAGGGGTGAAACTTTGTAAGCTATAAAATTGCATCTCTACGCGGATGAAGTCGCGGGCAACAGCAAGTAAAACTATATTTTCAGCACACTTGCTCGTAAAGGGTGTTATTACACCCAGTCGTATAGAGCAGCTGTAGCCGATTTACCTCCCGTGGGAGTTATGAGTTTAGTTTTAAAATATATAACCCACTCGTACGTCATTTCAGACTACGGAGGTTTCACATCAGCCAAGTTTATGTCCTATCTTCAAAACTTGACTATAAACCAATTTCACGGTACATAAAACTTATACGGTAACTGCATTGAAGTAAACATTCGCATGCTGCCGGAAACAACCGAAAGCCGAATTCCTATTCTAAATGCTCACGAACTGCACTTTGTGTTAAAGTCCACTTAAGGCGCAGGCCACACGGACGAGAGGACAAGGATGTGTCGAAGACGCGGCGCCTCTTTCATACAAAATGTATCGAAGCGTCGCGCTGCAAAACACAAAAGACGCGACATGGGCGCAGCGGGATAGCGGGGGCGGGGTGCGGGGTGTTATGCTTGCTGTCTCGCTCGCGCTTGCTTCGTAACAACATATTTCTGATAAGGGCGCGACGGCGACGCGTCCTCGCCCCATCTTTTCCATATAATTTTTAAAAGTCGCGCCTTCGCCCCGTTTGCGCCCCGTCCGCAAAGCGTCCTCGTCCTAGGTCTCTTCTGTGTGACCTGCGCCTAAGACTTCTTCCGAGTCGTACATTCTTGTCAAAGCGGCACTGCACCTCTAGCGCAATAGGCTGTGACAATTTTTTTAAGGTATGTTATAAAACGACGTCTTAATAATATAAATATTGGTGAAAAACTACTCCAATATCATAATAACTCCCCGAGATACGTACGACGTTAAAAGCACATTTTTAGACTTCCCAAAAAACGTTTCATACTAAAGCCTACAAGCATGTGACGTCACACGCTTGTATCTTGTATAGGGAAAATAACAACTTTGTTCTGCAGCTATGTTAAAACTTGCCTTTATCAAAACGGTTTTACAACAAAAATTGCAAAACATTTTATGGGTTATTGAATGGTATTATTAGTTATTAATATTTTTATACTTTAAAAATGGTTTTTCCCAACCAACTTTAAATACTCATATAACAAGCTACACGAAGGTATCGAACTCAAACTTTTAACGTAGTTTTTTATTTTGCTTGATTTATCAGGATCTTGTATATTTTTTACATTTTTTTCTACTGTCAAATACCCTATTGTGATACGCGACTCTTTGTCGCGCAACAATGAGTGTCTGTCTCTTTCCTTTCAATGCAATGCGAGAAAGATGGATGACGTTATGACGCGCGAGAAGAGTTGTGCTAGACCGGTTGTTCGTAATTAGTGTATGATGGTTAATACATTCACTGCCAGTAACTCGTATACCATGCGTTTCCCCGTATGAAGAGGAAACAAAAAGCTTGGCAGCGAAAGTGTTAAGGATTCTTATTACTCGCTGGGATCTTTTTGTGACAGACAAATCTACTTAGCAAATACCATGCAATAATAATACTTATGGGCCAATCAACTTTTTATCTGTAGCTCGTTAGGGGTCATCCACATATTACGTCACAGCGATATGGGGGGAAGTCATGCCAAACGTGACAGCCCGTGTTAAAGAGATAGGAAAAAGCGTGATAGGGGGGGGGTCCAAAAAGTCTCAATTTTGCGTGACGTAATATGCGTACGGCCCCTTATCATGGTTACGTCTTCAGGGTAATTCTTTAAAAACTTCGATTTAAAAAACTATAAAGAATTTTTTTTTGTACTAGCCAATAAAGATCCATTCTTCTAGAACCCATCTCATCAGTATCTTAAGTATCTTACCATAGCAAAATTTATTCAGGAGATAAGTTGTAAAAAATTCAATACAGAGTATTTCAGTAGAAATTAAATAAATTAATAACGGATACAACAAAATTAACTATGATAATGATAAGGTTCATATGTCAGTCGGAGTGTGGAAGGGCGGCACCATCGTCGAAACCAAGCAAGTATGTTAACAGCCGAGACAATTTTTTTTGTAAGTGACTCTGCCACTATTGTCACCTGGGTTACTGAACAGTATAATAATCAGAAAAGGTTAATACACCCACATTCTACCCTTGACAGCTAGACTACGCAGGCGCCCTGCGATTACGTCATTAGACGCTGTGACGTAACATGTGACGTAAGCCACTGTGATCGTAATACTGCTATCTTGACACAGTCATGAAGAATAGCTGAGATAATAGTTTATTGTACCACTCAGCGGAGAAAAAAAAAACATAACCCTCTTTTTCTTCAGCGCAATCGAGTAAGTATGCTATAACCATCTGTAGATGCCCAGCTACCGTGTACCAAAAATAGTTGAAATCGGTTTAGCTGCTTTGACGTGATGAAGTTATGGTACATACAAAAAATTATAAATTCAGTGACCTGTAGTCCGCATCACTTTTTTATTTTTATTTACAGACATTTAATTTTTGCTTTATTAATAGTATAGGTGGCAATATAAGATCGGTTGTTTTATACTGTCCGTGACCTTTGATCCGAGTAACTTTAAGAATGTTTAATATGAGAAATCTGAAGTTCTTAATGAGACGACTACAATTAGCGCCATATTGTTTATCGGTTTGTCAATTTCGTCATATATACCGATAAGCACCTATACTATTAAGTTATAAAAATGAAATGTCTGCCGCCATTGAAGATATAAAAAAGAAGTGAAACGGACTATTGGAAGGACACTGAATCGAAATTTTAGCTTCATCGCGTCAAAACGGCTGTATGGATTTCAACCATTTTTGGTGCCATGGGTGGTTATATGATACCATGTACCCTACTATGCTGAAGCAAAAAAGGGGGTTATAAATTTTCCTTCTCCGGGAACGAAGTTGCGATTTACTTTCTAGTTAAACATAATGCCAAAAGCCGTCTCTTATAGAAAAGAGCATCATCTTTTTAAAGGAATTTAAATCTGTTCTTTGGAAATGTTCATGTTTATCCTCCTTCAAAATTGAACGCCTTTATTGAATATTTTCGTGGCAACGGAACATTTCAGTATTTTTTTTATACTACTAAGGTGGCAAACTAGCGAACGACCTGCCTGATGCTAAGCAGTCACCGCAGCCTATGAACTCTTGCAAAGCCAGGGGTATTACGTGCGTGTTGCCGACCCTTTAACTACGGCTAACGATGGTCCAACATTTTGTGCTTCACCCTTATAAAAAAATGTAAAAATCACGTACCTGCCCATTGCTCTGAACCTCGATCTTATACCCCGGCGGCAGGAAGGTATTGAAGCCCACGATTAACTCCGGGTGACCTTTGAACAAGTTGGACACCCGCGTGATGACGCCGGGTGTGTCAATGCTGTAACAAGAGTGAAGGTTAGAGAGAGATCGGGCGATTGGGTGGGGTGAAGACTGTGGTAAGAGATCAGAACATAAAAATGCAGCCATTAGTTATATCACGGTGGTCAAACGGTAATTTGTTTCATCATGAACTTTTTTTATCAAAAACACTATTTTGGAGCAACACCACGTTTTTCCTGGCTTGAATAGATTCGTCAGCTAAGTGAAAAAGACAGCTGATTATGTCAATAGCTGTTTATTAGGTTATATTATATGCCAAATAATATAATAAATACTGGACACATTCACTGGGTGGGCGCTCTGTAGCGCTACGATATTCGTGGTAGCGTAAGTGTTAACACTTGAACGCTTTCATATTTGAATGTCACACGCCAAGCAATTATTATTGCGACGATTTAAGACACCTTTAAGCGTTGCTGGCGTGGTAGGCACGACAGCACACGACACCTTTAGGTGTACTTGGCGTCCGAAGGGTTAATACATAGAAAACATCCAAGGCTCAGGAACAAACATTCATGCTTACTAGGGGCTGTTCATAAATTACGTTGTCTATTTTGACATAATTACCCCCCCTTACCAATTAAAATGATGTAATTTCATTGAAGGACTTTTCAAAGATGCGAAATGATGACATCTTGGGAATGACCCCCCACCCCTCCTTCGTCATACCATCATTTGAAATGACGTAATTTATGAATAGCCCCTTACACATACACTCGCCTTGGCCGGGATTCGAACCCGGAACCGCCAGCTTCGTAGACCGTTGTGCAACCAACTGGGCCAAACGTGTCGTCAATTGTTACAAGTTTACACTCACGTCTGACTCTTAAACTCCTTCATAATGTCCAGGAAGTCGTTGTAGACTTGCGGCTGCGTGTTGAACTTGTACTTGACGAGATCCAAGTACGAGAGCGCGTCCTCCACCTTCAACCTTTGGAACTGGGCTCCAGGGGGTGGCTGCTGACCAGCTGGCAGCGGCTGGGCTGGAGTGGGGGACTGCCGGCCTGGTATCGCCAGCTGCTGTGGTGGCGGTTGGGGAACCAGCTGTGGGGAAATTTGGGGGTCAGATGTGTGTAACCAATCATTTGTTGTTTAAAAGTAGACTATGAGTGAATGAAGCAAAAATCCTAACATAAGATTAAGAGCCATGCCGGACCTGCCTTAAGGTGAAATAGGTAAAGTTAGGTTTTTTTTCACTCGATATACACTCACGAGCATAATAATTGCATCACTTTGCATTTTTTCATCCGCACCCTATAATTTTGTAAACGGGGATCTATAAAAAAATATTTTAATGAGGTTTTGTAGCTGAAATATAAGCTCTGCAAAAAGCTAACAAACATGAAAATTTACACATTATTTTTCACATTGTGGGCATTTTCGTGGTTGGTGGGCGTTACCGCCGTAATAAGGGCACAAGTTGAGCTCCCTTTGTCGCCTATTTAACGGGGGTACAGGGGTGGGGGGTTATCAGTCGCTTATCAGAAGTCGACCGGCACACATGCCCGCATATTTTCCCGTGAAGAATAACCTGGAAACATGGATACCACTGAAGCTGAAGTCGCCGCAGTCGTCCGTTTGCTGCAAGAGGGCCGTAGCCAACGTTCAGTAGCTGCCGAGCTGAATTTAACGCAATCTACAGTTTGTAGAGTCTACCAGAGGTTCCAGCAGACTGGAGCCTTCACTTCAAGACCAAGAACCGGCCGCAGAAGGTGCACATCGGAGCGGAACGACCGCTTCATTGTTACGTCAGCTCTCCGAGATCGTCACCAGACAGGCGTTTCCCTTCAGCAGCAACTCCGTGAGGTCCGAGGAGTGACAGCCAGCGAGTGGACTGTCAGGAGAAGACTCAAGAAAGCCAACTTGAAATCGAAAAGATGCCACTAGGCCCAAGTTGCTGCCACAACACCGAAGAACACGGCGTGAATTTGCCGCAAATCATGTGAACTGGACCATCGAGAAATGGACCCCGGTTCTCTTTTCGGACGAGTGCAGGATGTGCCTGAACGGCAGAGACAGAAGAGAACGAGTCTACAGGAGACCAGAAGAACGATTTGCTGAGTGCTGCATTTCCGAGAGAGTCGCCTACGGAGGAGGTTCTGTTATGTTTTGGGGCGGCATTTCTTACGACGGCCGTACCGAGCTGGTTTTCGTGCCTTCTGGAGGTCGTGGACGTGGTCTGAACGCTGCCAGGTACATTACCGAGATTCTGGACATGCACGTTGTCCCTTACAAAGGTATGTTTGATGAGGGGTTCATTTTTATGCAGGATAATGCCCCTTGCCATACCGCGGGAGACACCACCACCTATCTTGCCGAGGTGGAAATCACCACGATGAACTGACCAGCCTAAAACGAAGGGTTCGGAAGCGGAATCCTGCCCCGTCCAATGTTGCGGAGCTGAAGGAAGCCTTGCTGGAGCAGTGGGATGCCATCCCCCAGGATTACGTGAGGAAGTTGATAAGATCCATGCCAGAACGCCTGAATTGTGTAATAAGAGCTAGGGGTGGCAACACCAGTTATTAATCAGTAATAATAAATTCTATGGTTGTTAAATTGTCATTTTATTCCCCGTTTTCATATATCAATTTTTCATACATTTCCGACAGCTTTCAGTTTTCCTACGTTTTTCAGTCCTTGGACTGCAAGTTTCTTGAAAGTTAATACATTTTCTACTGCATTATATTGCCAGCTTTCATTTGGTACCTCACTTGTCAGTCTTGGGTAACAATTTACAAAGTTATAGGGTACAGATGAAAAAATGCAAAGTGATGCAATTATTTTGCTCGTGAGTGTAGACCTGCGCGGCTCGCTCGTTAGGGTCGCAGTTCAACCAAACACTCCTCCTTGCTATGCTCGTCGTCGTACTTAACCTAAGCCATGTCGGACCTGCCTTAAGGTGAAATAGGTAATGTTAAGATTTTTTTTCACTCGATATAGACGATGTCGAAGTGAAATATTACCAGTGTAAGGGATATTGTATTGATAGTTAACGTCTGATTTTGACAAGAGAATTTCATTTCACGATAAATTCCTCGGGGGAGCCTTTTTTCCCGCTGCGGGTGTCCTGTCTGATATAATGATGACGAATGTTAATTTCTGAGAAAAGCTAAAGAAGGAATTCATCCTAAAATTACTGTCTTCTATGCCTGAAACTGGTGCATTCCACCAGAATTTCAGGTACGTGACGCCATTCTTTTCATGCTTCTAAGAAAGTTAGGAAGTAAATTTTTGGTATGTCAATATATTACAACTTGGATTTTGTATTGGTAGTGAGTTCTCAGATTTTTGATATGTTTTTAAGGTACAGCTGTGTGCAAAATAATATCAGTATGTATGTACCATGGTAAGTAGTTTTTAAAACTACTCTTTTAAAAGTACTCCCACCTGAAAGAGAGAATGTATCTTTTGCCAAATGTGTCATTTGCTATAACGCTTTATTTTCAGAAACCGTAAACTTTTTAGGATTGTTATTAAACAAACCTAACCTATACGACGATCTTTTAAAAAATTCTGATTTACGGTTTCTGAAAAAAACATGCGTTATGGCAAATGATACATTTGGCAAACGATACATTAGGACAAACGACATTAGGGATTCCTAAGGAGACCCGTTCTACTCACGTGTGTGGTGGATTTTATAGTTTAGAGTGCGATTCGCCTGTCTAGTCGCCGATAAAATTATGTGATAAAAAAGACCTATGGCCAGTTATGGGTTACCTTGTGTCTCTGGGGCGGCTGCGGCGGCTGCTTTGGGTACTGCACGCCGGCCTTCATGTAGTTGATGACGGGCGGCGCAGGCCGCGCGCCGCGCCCGTAGCCCCCGCCCACGGACACCATCGCGGCTGGACCTATACACATATTGATTAGCATGGGTACATCACACAAAGAGGCGGCGAGCGGGCACATCTATACACAGCACTAGTTGAAAAAAAAGTCGATAATTGGGATGTTGATGGCAATCAAATAAAAATAAAAAAATATGCGAAACGACAGTCTCTATAATAGAAAGTTTGAGTTAAAGCACAAAATATTTACAAGTATCAATAGAAAATTGGAATAAGGAAATATAAAGTTTCCGTCAAAAATTTAATTTTTGTGACAAGCTTTTATCGCGGACTGTTCTTTTCCTTGAACATCCAACTACTCATCACGATTCTAAAGAGCACAAACTCAGTAGGATTGCATTATTTTATTACAGAGTTTTTATAACCGCCTTCCTGCTCAATCATCGGATCAGCTCGATGGTATCACACTATTGCATTGTCACCGAACTTACATAAGTATGCAAAATTTTAGCTCAATCGGAAACCGGGAAGTGGGCCAAATTTAACTTGCAAGGTTTGATTACAGACAGAGAAGATTAAACTGAAATAAATTAAAGGTAGAAAATAAAAACAAAGTAAATCATAAAAAGAATGCTCCTTCCAGGAGCTCCGCCTGCGGCACGGCAGTTCCTATTATGCTGGCCGCGTTACCTCTTTTAATCGTGAGGGCGATCCTTTGGCATTTAAAGTTCGCAAGATTTCGCAATATTCTGCTCTCAAAAATATCCAGATTTGATTCCCTTTGTAGCATATTTTGGTTTGGAAATTCGCTGAAACTCAGGATCCATTCACATGGACCAAAAGCACACCAAAAAGCAGCGGTTGAGCTGTAGCTTCTTGCAGTTGCTATGATGTGGTCGGACCGACCAGACAGTTGCGTTTGATGTCGATGTGGTCCGTGTGAATAAAAACAAAATATTTCAATTAAATTATCGTCCAACCACGGTGTTGCCGTTGTGGTACATCTGAATAGACCCTTAACCCTTGCGCCAAAGAACATCCCGTCATCGAAAATTCGTGCCAATGCCGACCAAATTTCATGGTTCAAAAACTCCCGAATATAATATCAATACCTCGTTCTGAAATCACTAGCGTCTGGGTCTCGTCGTATTACTTCGCTTCTTGGCGGTCTGAGGGGCTACTCCGAAATCCGAAAACAAAGTTCTTATGGCGCCATCCCGCTCGCTTAAATACAGCATAACATGAGAGCGAGAGGGACAGAACGTTACGAACTTCGATTTTTGAGTTTCGGAGTAACCCCCTCTGACGTGTTGTCGTGACGCGTCAGAACATTAATCGGTTTCAGACATTTATTATGGTCTGACGCACTGCGATTCACAAATGTGAATCAAGCTTTATATCTGTCAAATATAAACGTCATAAAATCCGTTAATTTATTTACCAAAACCATAAGCAACAGCTACTAGAAATATATCGTCATACTTCCACATCTGTCAGACCTATATATCAAAATCTTATATAAAAATACACAAAAGTAGGATAAACAGGGGAATGAATCTCTCAAACATTTTAATAAATTTATTAAAAATCACGCACCTATAAACACACCTAGAACATATTTATCTCAAATCAATAACCCTTTAAACGCCTGAAACTGCAACAACTGTCGTCAATTAAGTACAACAGACATGTACTTTAACAATAATCCATCACTTAACAGCCAGTGAGCGTCGGCTACAAGAAACTGCTAGCTGTAGCGTTCAAAAGGTTGAATTTCAGGTAATAGATAGAAAACTTACCAAGTATTTGTGGTTGGGCCGATTGGGCCAACGTGTGCATATTGCTAGCTCCAGGTTGCTGCTGCATCTGCAACAAAGATACAAAACAATTATTCCATGTTTAAAAATCTATTTAAAAAAAACTACAACATTCCGTCATGGTTCAACATTTTGGGTGCGGAGTATAGATAAGAAGGCGAATCTCATATGGGTAAACACATGAAAAAATGTCCAGCGGAAATCATTCATAAATAGTCCCAAAACTGTCCACAATGGCACAATGACGACCGGTTTGGCTCAGTGGGAGTAACGTTGCCTGCGAAGCTGAGGTCCTGGGTTCAAATCCCGGTAAGGGCAAATATCTGTGTAATGAGCATAAATATTTGTTCCTGAGTCTTGGATGTTTTCTATGTATATAAGTAATATATCTATTAAATATATCGTCGTCTAGTACCCATAACACAAGCCTATTGAGCTTACCATGGGACTAGTTCGATTTGTGTAAAATTGTCCCGTAATATTTATTTATTATTTTATTATTTATTATTAATGGTGCTAAAGTTAAAAAGGAAGAAAACATATTTATTCAACGCCAGCATGATACAAGAAATACAAATACAAATAACAAAAACAATTGACGACGCGGAAAATGGTCACCACTCAGCTTTATGCCACGGCAAGCCGTGACGCTGATTTTCGGTGGTGCCCTGTAACTTAAAACCAATTTATAGGTACCTACCTAGTTTATTACCTAACCTTAAGACCTAGTGGGTGATTTCACGAACGTCATTTTTACATCAAGCCTTAATATTAGTTTTAAAATTGTATATTTATTATTATTAGCAAGATAGTATGAAATATTTTCTTGTGTTTCCGCGATTATTACTCATTCAGTCTACGGGTGGACTGAGAAAAGATGTATTTTCCTCTGTCAAAGTTGCAATTTGTGCAAACTACCCATTTTTGAAAAACCTTTATTTGTTTTTTTCAAAAATGGGTAGTTTGCACAAATTGTAACTTTCACAGAGCAAAATACATCTTTTCTCAGTCCACCCGTGACCATGGAAAGCTGAAAAGCTTCCGAAACGTCGGGAACTAGAATGAGATAATATATACGCAATATAATCCGTTAAATTGTTTTATTTCAAGATAGTATGAAGTCGACAACCAATTACAAAACATTTTTGTCGAATTGTTACTCAATCCTTCGTTCTTCTACTATAAATATTCAAGTGTTCAAAATATGTGGATTACTTCTTTGCATTATTTCGAGCATTTATTTTACGCATTTGGCTACAGTGGCGCCATCCATTTAATGCCTTTTGATTAACACTTTGGATATATAGTGTATAATAAAGGCCGAAACACACCGGATGCGTGCGCAGCACGTGCACGTGTGCGTGGCGTGCGCATTGTATCGTATGAAATGTCATAGTAGATGGCACACCGCTTGCGTGGCGTGCACGTGCGCAGGCAGCGGTGTGTCATCTCTTATGGGTATTCGTACTTTACAACGCGCACGCCACGCACAGGCGCACGTGCACGTGCTGCGCACGCAGCCGGTGTGGCTTGGCCTTTAATATTGTTCTCCTTGGTTTTTTTATTTAGCTTTTTACACACCATGATATTGGGCTTCATCAACAACACCATACAATGTTTAAAAAAAATACAATATTAAATATATAATTAACTAACAATAGGGTATATGCATGAAATTTTTTTATCGCTTTTCTTAACTAAATATCAAAATACCTTAAAAAAAATGTAAAATTAAAATTTAAATCGACCAAGAAATGCGCAAGATATAGGCATTAAACTTAAACTATTAATTAGACAGAGAGGTCCGACGTGCACTGTTACATCATGGTGCACTTCGGCCATATAAACTCCATATTAAATTCTGTTTTGCTAGAAAGAGATAGAATGAAATGTTTGATGGCTTATATCTTGGTTATTTTTATAGTTATTCGAAAAAATATTTTTGTCTACTGTTTGTTACATCAATGAGCTTTTAATAAAGCAAAAAATAAAATTCATGCATATTCCCTATTGATTTGATATAATTTTAACAGGATAATTAGTACTCTTTAATTAATAAAAAAAAACTTGTATGTATGGTTAAAAATGTACACCCCTTTGGGGAAAAGCTTCCCCTTTTTTGCATTGATAAATAAAGCTTTATTATTATAACACTCTTCCATTATAGTACACAGAATGAAATGATCCACGCTTCGTCGATCTCCGGAGCCAATGACTATAGAATCTGCGTCATTTTTTAGTTTGCGAAGAAAACGGAGATATAATTTTTGCATCTATGAAGTAACCAACGGCAAAAACTTGTAATGCGCGTAAAACAAACCATTACTTCATCGCGACAGCCATAATTATACATTATATCACTGTAGAGTTGGGTTTTTCTATTAGTCAGGAGAGATTAAATTTATACTATATCGATAGATGTTAACAGTTTTGCAGTCATTTCGCTTAGGTCTTCAAATACCTTTAATTATAGTCTTTCACAAGGACACTTGTCTTCTAAATTGTTATCATCCTTTTCAATCCTTGATAAAAATTTAATTAATTAAAATCACTTTTTTATAAAAAAATATTATACTGTAATAGTCAGTTATGTATTAAAAATCAACATAACTATTGAAAAATAGTAACAGTAAATATTCAAAAACTTATATTTCTAACAAATTTAGGTCCATTCGCATGTATGGCATTGCACACGTGTGCGCGCGCCTTATGTCTATGTCGGAGGAAGTCCCTAGATACTTTTAGGCGGATTTCGTTGCAGTAAACATTAATTGGCTTTTTTTTATTCACTGATTAAATCATATCAACCCTGGCACGTCCACTTCTGATCATACGTCTTCCCCAAAGACTTCCACGACGCTTTGTCTCCATTGGCTTACGGCAACGATAACCAGAGGGGTAATCCGAAACCCAAAAATCGAAGTTGTCCTCTGTCCCTCTCGCTCTCATGTTACGCTGTATTTGAGTGAGCGGGATGGCGTCATAAGAACTTCGTTTTTCGGATTTCGGAGTAGCCCCTCTGGGTCGTCACTCCAACTTGCGTAATCCACAAGACTTTATTTATCAAACACTAGCTTCTGCCCGCGACTTTGTCCGCCTTAAATTCGTTTATCGCGAATTAGGGTATTTTTCCGGGATAAAAAGTAGCCCATGTCCTTCCCCTGGACTCAAACTATCTCCATACCAAATTTAATTCCAACCGGTTCAGCGGTTTAAGCGTGAAGAGGTAACAGACAGACATACAGACTGACAGACACACATTCACATTTATAATATTAGTATTGATTCCGACGAATTCAGAACCTCCTTTTTTGGGAGTCTGTTATAAAATACAGAAAGAAAGTAGCATCACTTACTTTTATCAACCTTGACTGTATGATGGTGTTACTCCCACTATTTTAGTTAAGCTAAATATTGTAGAGTTAAATCTGTACTATGCAAAAAACCCAAGGTTCGGCGTGGAAATAGTACGCGTGGCGGCTAAAAATAGCCCACTGAGTCATTTAGCCGGGAGAGCTACGTGTGGCGAAGCTATGACAATTGTTTTCATTTATTACATACTAACTTCTACCGCGGCTTCGTCCACGTTACTGAGAACCAAGGGCCATTAAAACAAGAGGACTGATCATCCCCATACAAAAAGCCGTTCCCCTATATGTACAACGCCATGTTTGTATAAGAATTATTTTTTTACAATTATTCAACTTTACAAGCGTGACAGTATTTAAATGTTACGATTTATTTATTATTAGCTATTTGCAAACGAATTGTTACTATACTATGTTTCTTTATTCAATTATAACATCGTTAAATGTTTATTTTTTAAGGCCAATCCACACCGGATGCGTGTGCGTGGCGTGCACGTAGACGTGCGCGTTGTAAAGTACGAATACCCATAAGAGATGACACACCACCGCGCACGTGCACGCCACGCAAGGGGTGTGCCATCTACTATGACATTTCATACGATACAACGCGCACGCCACGCACACGCGCACGTGCACGTGCTGCGCACGCATCCGGTGTGTTTCGGCCTTTAAGCGCCATCTAGTTTTTGCCATAATATCTCCTTGCGATCGGAACACGATACAAAGTATGGCAACTGACAGTCCTCTTATTATTGTTTATTTGTGGGCCTTCTGTATGCCGCTTCGACCAGATTTGATCTATTGTGGCAGCCCTTTATTAGAGTTCACTACTGAGGCCCGTTGAGTCTAGGAATTGCCAAATTCTTTGGGCAGTGAAATGTTGTATCTCTTCCGGGGGCACGACATGTTGCCCTAGATAGATACTTATTTTCCTCATGAGTGGTCCACAGAAGCAGAGGACGTGCATTGCAGTCTCCTCTGCCTCTTGGCAGAATCTGCATACTGCATCCTGTTTCATACCCAGTTGAAACCGGTGTTTGTTTAGTTTGCAGTGGCCTGTCAGGATTCTTGTTATTGCGCAGGTTTTTGGTCTTTTGAGCTGTAGTATCTCTTTTGACAACTTTTGCTTGAATCCCTTAATTAAGGTTTTCGAGTGGTTTTGTCCTTTTACGAGCCTCCATTCCTCGATTGCCTTAGATCTATATAAGTCATTGAGCAGAACGTATGCCTTTCGTTTTGTGATCCCACAAAAGGGTTCTTGGCCGACTTGGGGCGTGTCCGCGCCCTTATTGGCGAGTTTGTCTGCTCGTTCGTTGCCGCCAATGTCGGAGTGTCCTGGTACCCATCTAAGTATAACTTTATTGGAATTAGCCAGGGCATTTAGGTTATTTTTGCAGGTTTGCACTAGCCTCGAGTTGGTCTCTAGGGATTCCAGTGCAAACAGCGCAGCTTGACTGTCCGAGTTGATGTAAATGTGATGGTGTCTTAGGTTCTTGTCAAGGTTTATCTCGTTTAGACAGTCCTCTTGTTTTAATGGCAGAGGGCATGCGGTATAACCGTGCGTAAGTGACGTCACTGCGATAACGCAACGTCAGCGTATTTTAAGCATTAGTTGGGGCGAACTTTCTTTGCTGGCAGAACCGAAGACTCTTAGTTTATATGCTTAATTCGTTTCATCGCTATATATAAATTTTATATATATTTGTATATGTATTACATATATTTTGTTATTCATGTATTTAAAGTATATAAATATGTGTTTTAGTAATAACACAAGCCTCAGCACCACCCACAATTTTTCTGCTTTGCCCTAAGGCTGACTGGTAGGGAAAGTCTTATGGCATTAAGTTCGCCTTTTGTACAATAAGTTTTCTTTTGTGCAATAAAGATTAAATACCTAAATGAATAAAAATAAACCTCAATACAGTGTTTTCAGTATATGATAATGTGATATGCATGTAGAGGCACCAAAGTAACATGGTCGGTCACCAATATTTAAATAACATGTTGTTTTGACACACCGGCGTGCATCTAGTGTTAGCTTAGCTTAGCCTTGACATAAACCGTTCATAATAGGCATTTGGCAATTTTGGCACTCATATGTAAGGCGTATAACTTATTATATCGAAAATGTCGCTTATCCCATTTCTCCTTTCAAGCGTCGCGTTGTTTTTTCCATGAGTGTAACAACTATAGCTTGACAAGTTCTTTCGTGGCACTCCCATGGTCTGCGGGCGACGGGGGGAAAGACAGCGTGGGCCGGTAGCACACCTCCGCCGCGAAACGTCACACCCAAGGAAGTTTCGCTTTAGTTTCGCGAATTCGCGGCGCAGGTGTGCTATCGGCATGAAGTGTGCGCGCGGCGAAGCATGACACTGCCGTGCGCACACTTCTTACTCGCCCCCGCTGTCTTCCCCCCCGTCGCCCGGAGACCATTGGAGTGTCGCGAAAGAACTTGTCGAGCTATAACTACTAGCTTGACTTTTTCCTGACTATGACTAAACCACGAGTCATGTTTTAGTCTGTATTTACGGCTACAAATAGCAAGCAGCACTACCGCTGAGCTTAACCGGCCGTCTTATAATAGGCTTGTGTCCTAAAAAAATATAATTAGTCCGTCAGTTAGATTATCAAAAAATATTGGACACGTATTTTTTCGTTTGTCAATTAAATAAAAAATGATGAAGATATAGCCCGTTAAAGTTCCCCGTGTCGTCACGCTGTGCGACCGTTTTTCGCACGGCGAGACGTGATGCGCCTCCACTCCCAAAACTTCGACACGCTTTGTCTTTTTTTGTTTGACTGACAAGAGAAACAATACGTGTCCAATTTTTTTTGATAATCGAACTGACGGATAAATTAGAATAATTATTTTACCCAGGAAACTACCCTATAATATTTTTATTTACTACTAGCTTCTGCCCGCGACTTCGTCCGCCTTAAATTCGTTTATCGCTGATAAGGGTATTTTTCCGGGATAAAAAGTAGCCTATGTCCTTCCCCAGGACTCAATTTCATCCAAATCGGTTCAGCGGTTTAAGCGTGAAGAGGTAACAGACAGACAGACAGACAGACAGGCACACTTTCACATTTATAATATTAGTATGGAAGTATGGATTAAAAGTTAAACTATAGCCAAAGCTACCTTCTGTATTAGGTATTCAGTCGGCCATATTGGCTATAACAGAGTTGCATAAACTTGCAACGATCATTGACCGCATGTTTTCGTTTTGTGCAACGAGCGAGCATATACAATACTAAAAGATGCCCGCAACTTCGTTCGCAGGGGAGAAAAAGTCATAACTTCTTTTTTCTTCGGCGTAGTCGGATAAAAAGTATCCTATAACCATCTGGAGATCCAGCTACCCGTGTACCAAAAATAGTAGAAATCCGTTAGCCGATTGGCGCGATGAAGCCGCAACATACAAAAAATAAAATATATTTTTATTTTTTTCGATTTAGTGACCTCCAAATAGTCCGTTACAGTTATTGTTTTGAAAATATCTTTAATGTACAGAAATTTCATTTTTACAACTTTATAATAGTATAGATTACATCCAGCTGCCATTTACTACTCACGAAAAGAAAAAGGAGAAGTAATTGATACATTCAGGCGTTACTTTGCGGGATTGGGTTGTTGACTGTACAAAAAAATGTTAGCTTCTATGATAAAAATGAAAAAAAAAAAAAAAAAAATTGATTTATGAGCCTATAATGTTGGGTGGGGAAAGTCCATTTTTCAAGTATGATAATATTAATAACTAATAATACCATTGAATAACCCATGAAATATATAGCAACTTTGAGGGGGGCGGGCAGGGGGGAGCCTAGGACCCCACCACAGATTACCATGGGCGAGGGGGGGGTTAAAATTTTGCTTTAAAAACATCACGTGATTAATGGACGATCCCTAATTAGAAACTATTTCGCTGAATAGAGAACTATAACATATCCTATAGAAAATTGACAAGCCGGCAACTGCGGCGATGTTCGAAGCGCTAAAAAGTTAAATCAAAGACAAGCCGCTGCACTCGATTCAAGTATAACAAAAACACGAACAACCAACAATATTGACATAGCGAGTCGCACCTACATACGAACAGATAATTACTGATAACCCGTTGTTTATGCTCGTTATCGACTAATAACTTATGTGTTTATTGTATTTGCATACGCGACCTTTTACGATTCTAGTCCTTGGAGCTATAAGGTTTGATATTTGTAGCAGAATCTCTTTGCAACTTTGTCGAATGGTCCCGATAGATGGCGCTGTTGGTACGCAAGATAATGTTATATACATAGCTACGGGTGGGATTATGAGGCATTTAAATGATTGGAAATGCAATAGCTCTCTCTTTCTCGCCCCCTCTTCGATAGCCTGCATAGGGTTTAAGAAACGGCACCGAAGACATTTCAAAATAAAAGTCAACCATCGGTCGATTACAAAACATGTTTTTTTTGTGTTTATAGAAAACTAGAAGGCGCCTACAACTTCGTTCGCGGAGGAGAAAAAGTCATAACCCCTCTTCTTTTCTTCAGCTTCGGGTAAAAAGTATCCTATAACCATCTGGAGATACCCTGCTACCGGTGTACCGAAAATAGGTGAAATCCGTTCCGCCGATTTTGCGTGATAAAGCCGCAACGGCACACAAACATACAAAAAATTAAAAAAGAAAAAAAATCGCTTCAGTGACCTCCAAATAGTCCCTTGCAATAGGTTTTTTTTTAATATCTTCAATGTACAGACATTTAATTTTTACAACTTTATAGTATAGATGAACACTTGACTCGTGTGAATTTTTTAACGTATGGATTAGCGCAGATAACAATATATCAATTCACAATCACCTTGTACTACACCCAAACACACCTTCAAAGGTATATGTATAGGACCCTAACAATATGCGATGCCAATCGATAAAAGCATTTTTTTGGAGGGGTCAAATCAAATTTATCGGGAAAACGGTGGATCCCAAGACTCTTTCGACGTATGCAGTTGCATACCTTAAATCTAACATTTTAATAATCTCAGTAGAGAACTTAATATAAGCCATACGATAAATAAATAAATAATTGTGCTAATGCTAGACGATAGTGAAGCTTTCGCGGTGTATGTGCGTTGTGTATAATCTCCAAATCAAGAGGCTTCAAGCATAAATGCCGATATTTCATGTTATTCACTTCGTATCTAGTCACTAGGTTATTAAACCTAATTTTTAAAACTAAAGATATATTTTTATTTTTTTATTTTAATAAATAAATAAATATGATAGTTTGCTCTTCACCCAACATTTTGATGCTTAAAAATACCCAAACTATGAACATAGATTTAATTGTCTCTCCTGTTTCCGCGTTTATCGCTCATTTAAATAAAACCATTTAAACGCATTATATCGCGTATATTATCTCATTTGAGTTCCCGACGTTTCAGTCGACCCCGTTAACTCAAAACGTCTGGAATTCAAGTGAGATAATATACGTGATATAATACTTTCAAATTGTTTTGCTTAAATACATTTAATTGATTTTTTCATAGAAATTTAATAAAAGAAGGAATTGGTAACAATACTCCCAACAAAAGCTACAGACACGAAACTAAAGTAACCTAATTCTTCGTGATGAACTGAACCCACCTAAAATGTATGCTCGCATTTCATTCCAATATCGTATATTTAAGAGATATTGGCAAAAAACTGGTTGTTTCGTCGCTTTTTTTTCATAGAAGTTTAATAAACGAAAGAATTGGTAACAAGTCTCCCATCAAGAGCTACAGACACGAAACTAAATTAACCTAATTCTTCGTGATGAACCCACCAAGATGTATGCTCGTATTTCATTCCAATATCGTATATTTAATGAGATAATGTTAAAAAAAACTGGTTGTTTCGTCGTAAAAATAACAACGTTTGGCTGGCGTTTATCTTGGTTGAAGATAAACAAAACAGTATATTGAAATAAAACATATATAAACAGTATATTGGTAGAGGCGGTTGATGTCAACACGATGAGACATTACAACACGGAAAAAAGTGAAGATCTATGATCGAAGGTCATTCAGAGTTGGGAGCCCCTTAAGCGTAAACATTGAGACTAGCGAGAGCAACTCTGTCTGTCCTCTTCACGCTTAACCCGCTGAACCAATTCATATGGAATTTGGTATCGAGTTAGTTTGAAACTAAGAAAGGACACAGGATAGTTTTTATACCGGAAAATGAACAGTACTCAAATAGTTTGGGGAGGGAATCCTAGTTACTTACTAACATTGAACGAATGAATTGAATGAATTGAATACACCCAAGTAACATGGACAGTTTGTCCCAAGCTTGAGCAATGGTGCTGCGTATTTTTAAATTGCTTCGGGTAATATACATCAATTGTGAAGTAAATATGGAATTCACTTGACAGTGACAATGACAATACTAATCTACATCTAACAGTTTACAAAGCCGAAATCAATTGCCGGTGTAAGATTTTTCTCTATTTTAGAGGTATTTTAATATATAGGTTAATTATTGGTGAAACGTAAAATCAGTTTACTCCCGTGTAATTCGTGTCAGGGGTTAATAGTAAATCATTTATTATTAACCCCCGACAAAAAAGAGGGTGTTATAAGTTTAACGTGTCTGTGATTGTGTTTTACTGTCTGTGGCATCGTAGCGCCCATACGGAAGGACTGATTTGAGTGCGGTTTTTTAGTGTCATAGATAATTTTATCCAGTGTTCTTAGCTTTGTTTGATGAAAATCGGAGCACTCGTCTCCTAGATGTTCAGCTTTTAGTGCAACAAGTGACCGGATCTCAGCCAATATTGAAGCTAGCAACTCCAAATTTTTTTTGTTATGTTCATTTGTGTCGGGGGGTCCTTTAAATTTTTAATTTTCTATAGTTATTGGAATAAGACTTACTACGTCGGTGAAATCGAGCCAAGACTAGTATATAACTAAATAACTCGAGTCTTACAATAATAACTTGGGGTCAAACATAGGAGTCGTCTGTTGTAAATGGCACCTGATATACGTGAGTGGCATTCGATAGAAATGTCAATGCACCCAGATTGCGCCAAACCTGTTTGTATAGGTTTTGGTTTGTGTCCAACTGGAAGGTCTAAACGCCCTTCTTGTAAGAAGGACATAAGTGAATTCTTCTATAATACCTATTATAAAGTTGTAAAAATTAAATGTCCGTACTTTAAAGATATTTTCAAAAAACATTATATGGCTCACCGACGCCAAAATAATATTAATTGTACATAGGTTTTTTTTGTGTCATAGATAATTTTATCCCGAGTGTTCTTAGCTTTGTTTGATGAAAATCGGAGCACTCGTTTCCAAGATATTCAGCTTTTAGTGGAACAAGTCGGGGGCATTTGAATTTTTTTTAATTTTCTACAGTTACTAAATAAAACAATTTTAACGGATTATATCGCGTATATTATCTCATTTGAGTTCCCGACGTTTCGGAAGCTTTTCAGCTTTCCATGGTCACCTGTTGACTGAGAAAAGATATATTTTCCTCTGTTAAAGTTGCAATTTTTTTAAGGTAATTTATTGGTTCACTGGCTAGCCTAACTAATTTTAGCCTACTACGAGGATACAAAAAAAGATTGGCTAAAGAGTATGATTATATGGATAACTTCTAATGTTGGTAAAAAATAATGTATTTGCATTTTCGGCACGCCATAATCTATACAATTCGACGCTTCCAATGCTAACTTTGATATACCCCTTGTACGCAGCTGTCATACCTATGACTGGTAAGCAACGGGAAATGGGGGAAGTCAAAGACAAGGCTTCTTTCTATCCAACTTCAAAAAAGGAGGTCCTCAATTCGTTGGAATCTTTTTTTTATCCCAATGAAATAAGACGGTTCTCAAGCTATTAGTAAATGGAGTCTGGCTAATGAAAGATGAGACTGGAATCAACCGCAAAATTTCGAAAATGTAGCTGCGGTGTGCCCTTTTGAGATAGATTAGTCCATACGGTCATATATGTAAAAAAATCTAGAATGCTGTAAACAAAATACCCTTGAAAAATGTGAATTGAGACCTTTAGAGTACTATGTATGTACCAGTAGGTTGAAGCACGTGAGTTCCTTAAATAAAAAAGAACATACCTGAGCAGGCGGCTGGGGCAGCGGGGCAGGCTCATCCGGGGCCAGCCGGGGTACGCCTGTTCGCTTCATCATGGCTCAGCGGGCCATTACACGGTCACCTGGAATGTGATAAAATCCTGTTAGAATATGATAGCTATCACACATAACCTATGTTTATGGTGAGCTAGCTTTTGGTCTGGCGAGTATCAAAAAATGTAGCTTGGTTTCTTCAATTTTTTTTATGTATAAATATTTATTACTTAACATAGTTTTCACACACATACAATATTAGTGAAATTAGGGTTCCCATGTTCCATGATTTGCTAAATGTCGTGGTAATAGGACTATCGTAAAGTGTATCTTACAAGTACACTGGCAAGCTGGTTTTTAAAATGTATATTATGTACTTGAAGTTTTCGTTCGTTCGCAGTGGAGAAAAAGTCATAAACCCTCATTTTTTCTTTAGCATAGTCGGGTAAAAAGTATCCTGTAACCCAGCTACCCGTGTGCCAAAAATAGTTGAAATCCGTTTGGCCGATTTAGCGTGATGAAGCCACAACAACACACACAAACATTTAATTTTTACAATATATTATAATATATATTTTTTACTCTTGTTTAAGTTGGCTTCTTGAAGTTGTTATAATCAAATAGGTACCTATTATTCAGTAAAGAAAAGACGCAAAGTTCATGGAGAATCAGAATAAAAAAGGAATTATTGTATAACTTAAGAAGTTAGTAAAGGAGTTGGCGGTTAAAAAATATCCACATACTAGTTTTTGTCACGCTTTGCTGCCATGACAGAATCATACTACTCATACTTTTAATTAATGCACATCACCAAGGTAAAAACTATGGAAAACTTCAGCTCTCTAGGGCAATATGTTTTGGCTGGGTATTATTGAATAAAGTATTAAAGTCAGTTAGGGACTTTTTATCATAAGCTAATGTATTAGCATTTTCGGCACGCCATAACCTATAAAGTATTCGACGCTTCCAATGCTAACTATGATGTACCCCTTGTACGCAGCTGTCATACCTATCACAGGTAAGCAACGGGAAATGGGGGATCGCAGATAAGATAATGTGTCATGTAAACACAAGTCATTTATTAGATTACTGATATTTTTCCATGTGGAAAATTATTTAACGAAAAGTGTTTTTTTCTAGGATATAAATTCGCTTATGCCACAATCCTGCTTATAGATATATATCTATATGTAAAATCACACTAGTCCATAGCTTCATGGCTCTGTTACCTATAAAAACAAAAAAAAATATTATGGGTCAATTTTTTTACACAAATCAAACTTGTCCCTTGTGTTATGAGTACTAGACGACGATATTTAATTATATAAGTACATAGAAATCATCCAAGACTCAGGAACAAATATGTATGCTGATCACACAAATATTTGCCCTTACCGGAACTTGAACCCAGACCTTCAGCATCAACAATTTGCATATTTATTTATAAATTTTATACATGTTATGTAAGTATTAAAGCCTGAAGGAGCTCTGCTTAGCTATGATGCTCTTTTGCAGCAAATGCTAAGGAATACTGTGTTTCTCGCGTCATAAAATGATTTATTTTTACTATAGTAAGATTCTATAGTGGTCTAAAAATCTTATTGACTGCACTAGTCTAAGATGTTAACGATTACTAACAATAACTAAACCAGTTAAATATCACACTTGTCCTGTGTACAGTAAACCATGACCTCCATTTTCACAATCGGTAGTCTAACACTAGGCCAAGGAAATAATGGTTCATATCAAGTCTGGCAATGTTATGCAACTTAACTTTCGACTTGCACCTGTTATGTAAGAATAGATGGATGTGTTGATTAAAAGAAAATAAAATATGGTAATAAGTCTATAGTGTTCTTTTTTTCATTAATGCAGCATTCAGATTGACAAAGATTTGAAAGAACTTGTGAATCATTTAAATATTTGTACACTGAAGATATAGGTAAATTAAGAATTGATAAAAAAATGACATTGAGAATTTTTCAGGATGTGTTTTCATTAAGTATTACATTATATCTGTGTGTTTGGAGCCACAGCATGTTAAACCAGCAGGATGGGTGCAGTGGAGTAGCTAGGTAACCAAGGGGCCCGGAACAAAAGAAAAGATTGGGGCTCCATGTCAGTTTGAGGTTCTGTTAATCGAGGACCAATAGCCCCTTAAATATTGGAGGCCCCGGTGCACAGTCTACCCCACCGGTAGCTAAGCCAGGGTCTGAGGGCCATCTGAGCTTGGGGGCACGGCCATGTCTAGTCCTTCGGTAGCTATGCCACTGGATGGGTTTGATTCATTTTTGATACAGAGACATCTGGACATCCGAGAATGGTTAAACAACAGTTTTAAACAATTCTTTGTTAGTTGGATTCCTTTGTAACAAACCACAAATTTATAAAGTAATAAAATAATATTATATAAATCATTGATATCCATACTAATATTTTAAATGCGAAAGTGTGTGTGTCTGTCTGTCTGTTACCTCTTCACGCTAAAACCGCTGAACCGCTTTGGATGAAATTTGGTATGGAGATAGTTTGAGTCCCTGGGAAGGACATAGGCTACTTATTATCTCGGAATTATACCCATATCCGCGATTAACGAATTTAAGGCGGACGAAGTCGCGGGCAGAAGCTAGTTAATAATAACTTTGAAACCATGCAAATTGTGCAACGGCTTGTTAACTTTTATTGGTTTTACCCTGTCAATACACTATCCTACATATTTTTTTCTAAAAGGTTCCTAATCATACAGCAATAGAATTTCTGATGGAATTATTTTTCATGTGCTGGTTCATAAATTATCTAAACCTACATAACACCAAATCCATAATTAACATAACAATTGACAGGCAACACACAGAAAATGAACGTGGTATTTAACTTGAAATTTAGAAGCAATGTCAGTCTCCAATCATAATACGGAAATTAATTTTGAATATTATGCACTTATTTTTTAACCATATTGACTATTTAACTTAAATGTGCTTTGGAATGACAATGCTTGTTCAAAGAAACAAGAGCATGTAAGATCCTAAGATTTACATGATTTTTATGAATAATATACTAAATGCAGATATCTTGGTATTTCCTAGATAGTAATGTATATTTTTAACATTGTAGGGAAGTATTTTTTTGGTTGAAAGGTTTGGTTTATCCTTTATTAGGTATAATGGAAAATGGGCGGAGATTTCTATAACAAAACAAATGTAAGAATTCTACATTTATTATGACTAGTCAAAAACGATAAAGAAAGCAATCACTAGCAATAAAAAGCAACTATGAAAACCTTGGGGCGGAAATAATCATTTTTTACAAGGAATATATCTGCTAACCTCTCATGAAGTGCCAAGTAACTATTATTCTAAATTTAATTTTAAGTAAATTAGTTAAGCACTTTCAAAATATTTTAAATTTAGAATGATGGAATGCCCACAAATTGGCGACATTGGCGTCATTGGCGGTAGATTGATAAGGCGAACATGTGATTTTGCCATGTGGGTTGTCACAAAAAATGAAAATAAAACAAAATTGCTCCATTAAAAACTGGAAATATAGATTTTGACGAGATGTTTGTTGAAATAAGCAGTAACAGATTAGCTTCAGTGGAAGCCATATGCTAATTCGAATGTCATAGGTTATGTTTGTATGATTCGTGGCGAGAGATTAGTACATCTATTTGACATGGTAATTCGTCATTTTCTAAACGCGTGGCTTTACCACATGAGGTATCCGAGAAATAAACGTTAATTATCGTCAATGTGACTTTCAAGGTCTTGGCCTGATTTTTAGAGCAAATCACACTCAAAACCACTTATCTTTGTAAATCGGATAACACCGCTTTAATATAGTTTGCTCACTTCGTTTTATCGAGTTTTGGTAACGAAGGTCTAAGATCACGTATTAATTAAATACACAGCGTAAACTCACGTAATGACGAATCCAAGCGTATTACAAATAAAGACATATGTTCTCACTACACAGTATAAACAAATTACGCAACCTATATGAAAACTATTGAAAACTGACAAAGAAGAACCACTTTTACCCAAGCCGTTTTGAATTTGGAATTTCATTTCAAAGTACTTGCTCCGGTCGTGGCACCCACACAAGTTTCGTTCAGAAACCGGTCCGTAGGTACATCGGCAAACGTTACAAACTCAGACTTATTTATAGCGTAAAACGTACACAAATCGATAATACCGGGCCCAAGTGCAACAGAGCTAGCAGTTTATTACCAACGCGATAGATAACTATCAATATGTACTTGATATCGATTTTGCAAGTAAAGAGAAATTATTTTGATTAACTGAACACTCCCCCGCGCTTATTCAAATTATGTTCCAAAATTACGTTAATAACCGGAAGTCTTTATTTTTCTTCTTTTGTAGCACAACGAAAAATCTTATTATTATTTCCACTGTGAATCATAGCGAGCGGATCTCATTTTAAAGAATAAGCTGATGTGTAAGGATAATCATCTTTCGGAATGAAGCAGTAAAGTCCGGTTTGCAACGGGCCGGTGAAAACGGGGACGGAGCGGTGGTATTCGTCACCGACATAGAAAATGGCGACTAAATACCAACAATTACATAGCGCGACTGAACATCAATGCGAATGTTATTCCAAGAACATTAAAGTCAACCTATGCCCATTTAAAGCGCACACTTAGTGAAGCAATAAGATGTGAGAGACTATTTATCTATATGTACCAAGATAAGGAAGCGCGGCACTAAAATCTGTCGTAAATCACTCGAAAATCATACGTACCGATCAATTCTCCTCTAGATTACGTCAATTCTTCAATCTTCTGTCGAAATAGTCTTTTGTAACTTAAAAAACTGTTGTAAGACAACTGGTGCCGATAATAACGCGTCACGATACGCTCGCGAGCATATTCGTGCGCCTCCAAATAGCGCAACGGCGCAACTTTTTCGAGCGCGGCGTCAACACGGTCAGGTGGGCGAGGTTGCGACACTGCCATAGTGGCGTCCCTGTCTCGCGGCTCTCGCTTTCTCAACAGCCTTCCGTCTCTCTCGCACTCGCGGCAACGCCGGCCCGGGACAGGAGGGACGCAAGCGGAGGGCTACGCTGACGAACGTCGCGCACCAAGCTGCGCGGCCGACTGACTGCACGCAGCGCCTCCGCCTCGGACCTGACCGAATAATCGAGCCCGGAGCTCCAACGCGGAGCGGCAACGGCGCCTACGAATAATAGCGAGCGAAACGGACGTGCCGCGATATGAAATGCCACGACCGAAGAACCTCCACAAAGGTGTTGGACCAAAACAAATCTCCTTTCTCTAAAATTATACAACAGTTGCAATCGAGAGCACGGCCGGGCGCAGCGTCTTTTCCCGCCAAAATCTTTCCATTTTTGTCTACGATTTCAACTCCGTTGAAACATTGATAACTACATTTTATTGAGATCGTCGGGATTGTTATGGTTGTTACAGAGGGTTGGGTCGCCTTGACAACAGGATAGCGGCAAGGGGAACAATGAGATAATTGGATGGTGGCGAGATCTTAAGAGTAAAATACAACGATCTAGAATAACCCGTTTTAATAACTGCAACATCGTAATTAACAGTCACGCATCTGTTATTCGTGGGCTATTCAACACACGGGTTAATTAAGTAAGTCAGTAACGTTTAAATAAACAAAGTTTAGATCTTAACCGAAGACAATTTTTAGGGGTATACGAATGAAATTTACTTAGCGTCATCTGAACGATAAATTTGTTTTATTTAATAATGATAATCATTAATATTCTGGTAGCGGATATTCCAGGCTATCGTATAATGATTTAATGATATATAAATAATTATTATTTCATTGATCTGCTCAGGAACTGGTTTCAGCGGAAGTCCATTCACAGCAAACACTTCGAAGGGGCTCTACGTGTTGGATCCATTTTCGACAAAAATCGGAACGTAGGTACAAGCCCAAGGCTCGAAATCGAGATATCAAATAAGACACATAAATTAAATGCATTCCTAAGGTACCAGAAACCTCGTGATGAATATATCCTAAACTCTGTGAAATGAATTTTTTATTGTATTTTACTTTATAAATCTATTTAAAAAATACTGGTTTCGGAGGTTTAAAAAAAAACCTCATTGAGTAATTTTTGAAAAACTAAATGTAAGTCAGTCGGGGTAAGAGAAACGGTGTAAATGTGATACTGAACACTGACATATGTGTCAATGGAAATAGAGTTGGGCTAATTGTACAAATTCTCTTTCCCCACGAAATAAATTATGTTTCCTATACCCCACCTGACCTACATACTGATGTTTTTTTTGTTGTATAGTAACATCGATCGATGGTGAATACAAAAAATCTTAATTCATGTGATTACATATTTTCAAATTTAACTATGAAATGTCACCTGCAGCTGCATACAGAATAAGCATTTAGAAAGACGAGCTTATCCCTTTAAAGGATCTCTGCGACCTTTGAGTAAAGTAGGTTAATAAATAAATTGATATTGACAGAAAGATCCCCGTTAATTTTAATTTTTGGCACAAAAAGTTGTAGGTTAGGTCTTAGCGAACGTATAGCATGTCAGCAGCCATTGCAGGTTATTCGAGATAACTAACTGCGCATTCTATTGCTAAAAGGGCAAGGGTCGGCTAAATAAATGAACAAGGTTTACCTTCAACAGTTTATTGAGTTAACTAGCTACTGTGCAAATGTTTGCAATTGCTGATAATGGATACAATTCAAATATATTTAATTTATATACAGGTAGTGGACAACAGAGTGATGTAAATATTGTGGCGTGTGATCTACCTATATAATAAATTAGCTAAGACAAAGCAAATACTAACTAATTAACAGCAGATGTCATGTTGAATATTCAAAGAAATCAATATAATAAAGGCTCTAACTACAAATAATTTAGAAAACATAAAAAATACGTAAACTTATGCGTTATCGAAATTGATAATTAATGTAATATCATGCTAATCAATAGTCTGAGCTGCAATCATTATAATTATTTAGTTTGTTTATTATTCCAGTCAGGAAAAGATTTTTTGCAATATCATTTTGTTTTCAGAGGAAAATAAAGTTTAATGTACTTTTAACAATAATAAATCATATTATATATTGATTTCCATAAAAATCGTTATATTATGTAATGTAAGAATATTCATTTGTCATAATGATATTTTTATACAACCTTCAACCTTTTCATCCTAACATAATCGGTTCTAAAAGGGATTTTTTTACAGAAAATCTAACGGCTTTCACTATGGAAAACCATTTTCGGACAAACATCAGGGCTTTCTATACATTTTATGCGATATCCGGAAAAAGTGTGAATACTCGGTTTATTCGATCCCTGTAATTAAGTTTTAAAAAAATTGATTTTGAAGACTGTTTAGTGTCAATTTGGATTTCCATAACGATATTTATTTTTTTGTTTTTGTGATGTTACAGAGTTTAATTCGTTTAACAAATCTGCAGGTATCATTAAGAGTTATAAAAACATTTCTCCGACAGAAAACTTTAAGCCACTTCGGATATGGATTCGTCGTTCAATAATTCAGGTTTGTCCTCATCCATTCATGTTTTTTATTTATTAAAAAGTTAGCTGCTAGTGTCATGTTTTTTTTTTTTTAATTTTCTTACTAATCTAAGTAGAGTAGAATGTCAAAGTAAAAAACTAAAAAGATTCGATATAAAAATAAGATATTTATAGATACCGAGTTCATATAATATTAAGTATATTAACGAGAAAAAATATAAAATGCTCACTTCTGAGTAACTAAATGTTCAGAATTATAATACTTACATGTATGACGCACAAGAAATGCAAAATTAACCTTTGACATTCACTGCAAAATGAACTCAAACCTAGGTCATTTCATATCCGAGAACACCATACAGTTTGCAGAATAAACGTAACAGGTACCGAACCTACTTTAAGAGATATCAATGCTGACAGAGTCTGGCTTGTGAAAGATGAGACTGGAATCAACCGCAAAATTTAAAAATGTAGCTGCGGTGTGCCTGCATGAGTTAGATATAAACAAAATTGAATGCTTTTCTCATTAAATAATAACTCAATAATTCATGACAAAAAGCAATGAATTGTTTAACTATAGCTGATACAGGCACACCGCAGCTACATTTTTAAATCTCGCGGTTGATTACAGTCTCATCTTTCACTAGCCAGACTCTACTAGCAGAACAAAACTCGAGAAAAGATGCCAACATTCTGTTAAAATTCGTGCAGCAACTTGCGACGACCGTAACCAGCAGAGTATGTATTCGATCGATCTGGTGTGGAAAATAATTCTAAAGTATGCAATTATAAAGACAGTGAAAGGAAACGACCTTAAGCGAAACATTTTTCAACCAATCAAGTTAAAGTACAAAAAAGCAAAATACTAACAAACGCCCAGAGAAACAGAGAAAGTCGGTTAAACTAAACCTGATAATAAATGTGGCATATAGACTATCACAAACTAAGAGCCTCAGGTAGTCGCAAAAAAAGTCCTTTGACGAAGTACTTGACCGAAACACAACAGGTTATAAATAAATAACAACCATTTATTACAAGTATAATAAAACGAAATCGGTCCCAGTTTTAGATTAGTCGATCATAACAACGATGTACCTGGTAAAAACGCTAAACACCATGAATATTCAACATACAACTGGTCGAAGCACGTATAGAAAAATGACGTAAACCCTGTTATTGTATGCCATGAGTAACTATGTACAGGTATGTGTATATATGTTATGTTACAACGGACTAGGACAATATTGTTGTGTCTGTGTGTGCCGTGATAAAGAACGCACACAAAAACAAAGTACCAATCTCGGAACGTAAAGGCATTAGCCTCAATCAAGACTAAGTTCATCCAATATTTTATGAATACGATGGCCACCGCAATACAACACAATTTATCGGCCATATTAAATTTATCCATTGTTACAAGCGGATGATACGAAACTTATAGCCTTGAAATTTCTTATCGAACAAGTGACTGCTCAGAGTTACCAAGAGGGCGCGACGTTGCCAACATTCTGTGCGCAACTGCGTCTTAATTTTACAAGAGCCGCCATCTTGTTTTAATTTATCAGATGCAACTCGTGGATGAGACGATTCGATGCTTTATCAGGCAATCAGTCACCCCTGAGCTAAACGGGAGCTATCATACGATTACAGCTGCATATGCCAAGGGAATAGAACCCAATTTGATTACGTAATAGTTACTCTGAAAAAAAAAGTACCTACGTGGTCAATGCATTCCAGATATCATATCTACATGACATTTACAGGTGTTTCAGGATATCGAATAAAGATAGATATGGATATGTGGCAATAGGTGTACACCGATCGTTATTGCAACCCCGGGCTATGCACGGCATATCCATAGCTACCTATGTAGCACAGTGTCGGCGCAATATGGTTGAGGGATACGTACTTTGTGCGAGTCGGGAGTCGAGGCCAGGTTTGGAGCGCTCGCCCCGTCTTCCCAGGGCAACGCTCGAGCCGACCCACAACCAGATACATCACAATTTCGGACATTTTAACGCAAATTCCACGGTATCGATCACGCACAGCCGCCATTTTGAACCGACACTGAGCGAGAATGGGCGCGCGACGTTGCCACGTCGCGCGTTTCCAATCCACACTTCTATTTCTGGCTCCCTCCCCCCACCTCGCCGGAGGTCGGCAAACAGCGCTCGGAAAAACATTCATGACTAGAATTGTATTATAAATGTATAACTATAGTACATTGCTTCTTATTAGATTGCCTTATTGGAAATAGAATTAAAATCTAGTCGGCTGCGAGCGAAAGAGGTGCAGTCAGGGAAGGAGGGGAAGCGACGCAACTGATTATGATAAGATAGTGTGTAATGTGTATGAAGATATAGATACGCAAGTGTGTGTATCGGGCGCTCGCCCGGCTTTCACCAGCGCTCGCGGGGCGAGGCACGGCCGCGCAGGACCGCGCCAACATGTGCCATTGGCCACCGCAGAGATCGATAGACAAACAACGACGAGGACAGCGACCTACATTCGAATGTAAACCTCGCGGCGATAGCAATACGGGCCGGTTTGCATCGGCGAATACTATAAACAAACTACTGCACGACCACACTGACGTCCTCCACGTAGATACGCGCGAACACAGGCGCAGCCTAACGACGCGAGCGGACGGCGAAGCGCGGCCGACCGACGAATGTATATCATCAATGTATTATGGCACTTTTCTAGAGTCGAAAATCCTTTACCGAGGCGCACCAGCGCTCCCTATCGAGGGACAAAGGGCCGTTTTCACGCGGAAAACAAAGGGAAACGCCGGTCAGGCGATAAAAACAATTTTTTTGTTTATAATATCAAGTTTTGAACTACTGATGTTAAACTGGACCGCGCGTTGCCAAGTCGTCTAGTAGAGAGCGCGCGGGCTATCATTATGAAATTTACTTAGATTTTCAACAAGCACGAACTTAACTAGATTTTTACACTGATCTGCTTCTTTAAAAGTGGATTATATACGTAGACTAAGGTGTAACGTATGATATTAGGAAATAAATATTTTGCCAATATGGTACTATAAAAAATGGTTTTCAGATGTAATACGGACAGTTTATTCAAATAAAGCAATTATATTCGCTACGAGAGAGCTTAATAAGCTGAAAATAGTAAAAGACGCAGTCTGACAACCAATCACTTACCTGTATTTTTACACGAAACGCTCTTCTTTCTTCACAATTTTCACGGCAAAGTCACTTTTCGTCAATATAATCAAGAAACTTAAGGTATTTTAAGGATTTTAAACAATTTGATATGCACAAAAAAATTATACATTCCATATAGTATACGTCCTCCCCGCATAAAGACAGAACGCGAACTGTGGGTTTAGTTTGGGTCGGTTGGCAGGAGGGGAGCGGCGGGCGGAAAACGGAGAACGGGCGACCGGGGAGCCAGAAAGCGGGCAAAATCTTATTAATTAATCATTACAATGAAAACGGTTTCATAATGAAAAAAAAAATCTATAATTCTAGTTGTAGTTTTGCCATGCTATGTTTCGAATCCAAAGTGTCGTTATAGACAACTAAAATAAACAGAATCACATTTGAATTTCACTTCCTATTCATGGCTGCAAAATATGACAAGCCGTATTGACATTTTTTTATGTTGGTGAAAGGTGTGTTCATAAAAATGTTCATGAAATGTCATTATTTTAATATAGTACTTTTTTATATGTCTTATCATTATTTTGTAAAATTTTGATCAACATGTTTCAAAGGTGGCTACGAAGATGTTTTATTAACATTTTGATTGCATTTTTATGAACAGAAGTTTACCAGATCATCACGCTCTTACTTCACTAAATCTTGTTAACTTGAACGCATTGTATTATTTTTGCGCGATAAAATTGTAAAGTAGCTTATACTAACGAAACACATTATCAATGGCTAGCTCTCATAATTTACTGGCATTATAACCTTCAAATTTGGAACCAATCATATGACTCCTTTTATGAAAAAAAAAATTACCTTTTCAGTCAACCAATCAGAGGAAGGTTCGTGTATTTGACTTTAGAAGATAAGTTTTCTTTACCACGTCCAAGTAATTTCCGTGCATTTATAGCAGTTTTTCGCTGTAATTAAACGTTGATCCTTATCCCTACCTGCTAATTAATTAAGAAAATGAAACTTAGTGGCCAGTTACTAGTTTTAGCAGTGTTCTTTGCTGTAGTATCAGCAAGAATAGATCCTAAAAACTTGAAATGTTTAGGTGCGTATTTCTTTATCGTTTTTTTATATAATTATAATATTTTTTAATCTTAATCCTATGTAAAATCCATTCCAGTGTGCCGGACGACCTTCGAGGAGCTGGATAAGGCGATTAAGAAAGTAGATAAGTGGAAAAAAGTCGATGTAAGTTGGAGTTATTCTAAAGTTTTTTTTGGCTTTAACCAAGAAGCTAGTAAAAATATGCCGAATATAACGTAGGTACTAGTTTCGAGTGCTAATTCATAGCTAACAATGGTCATTAATATTGTTTTATTATTCAATAGTAGGGCAGGACGTGTACTATTAGAAAATCTCTTATCTGTATTTTCAAGAACGCACATCTATTGATACTTTTATGATCAGTTCAGTAGTCGTTCAAGTGTGAATAACTAGTAAGTTTATGACCAGAGCCGTATGTTGGTACCAAGTTTTTATTATGTGGTTACGTGCATCCTGTATGGATTTTAATAGTACGATTTACTATAAAAGTTGTATACGATTCTGATGAGCAAATGTGTGCTACTGGGCTTAGTGTTGTTAATCAGAGCCGTATTTGAGTCTCAAAGACTTGTATCGTAAACACTCGCAAGCCTTAAGGCTCAATCCATCGAGATTTCTTTTCCTACAATGTGTGTTAAAGGGTTACCAGATACACATTTTGTAATACATAACAAAATCCTGATTTGCGGATAAAATTCCTGACGCCGTCGAAGATGATGTAGGGGGGGGGGATAATATCTACTATAATAATAGTCTATCATTTACAGTCTACAAAGCCTTGCTAGTTTTACAGCTGTCTTTTATGCCTCTATTTAAAATTAAATATCCTGCCTAGTTTGCGACATTCTTCAGTTTTTTGCTCTCTATTTGGAATAGTTGTGACTAAGAGACGTTTGCTAAATGGGGCTAGGGTGCCTGCTTAACCGCTCAGTCAGTGACTCGCCCAGGGCGCCTACACGGTTAAGACAGGCCCTAACCGCAGATACCAGGGGCCCATTTCTCAAAAGCTTGAAACTTGTATTACAAGCTGAATAAGTTCTGGCTTTCCAGTGATTTGTAAATGTTTGAATATGATTTATATTAATTAAATATTATTGTTATATTTTATTTACTTATATATTATGTAGATATATATCTATTTTTTTTTATTTTTTTTTATTGATATACATATAATTTGTACATGGTGTTTGTTTGTCTATCTTCCTTATATCTTCACTCACTTGCTCAAGGGTTAACTGATAGAGATTCCTAATAGGGATAAGTTCGCCTTTGTACTTCTCTCTTTTAAGTTTATTGCTTTTGTAACTGGCTACTATGTACAATAAAGTGTTTACATACATACATACAAGTGCAATTTTTTGGAATATCTTTATCACCGTACATCGCAAGAAGGGGGGGGGGGGACACTGAGTGGGCATTTCAGTAATAATAACAAAAATAAAATAAATTATTGTAAAATATATGTCGCAACATAAGTTTGCTCAACAGTCATGTTGTATGAAAGATATACACTTCTTGACTTCAATTTCAACCCTTAGTACTGGCGTGCCTGGTCATTGTCTTTTTGTGCAATTTATGTTTATGATGAAGATGGTGGAATGAGCTTCACACCTTCCAGTGCAAAAAAAAACAGTGGGCAAAATTTTTTTTTTCATTTATTTCTGAGTAAATCTAGCTCTTCTCTATCTATACTATTATATTTAACGATTTGCGACCCCCCCCCCCCCCCACCCCTTTAAATCATTCAACCATCATAATTCGAACGCGTGAAATTAAAATATAAATCGGCCAAGAAATACGCAAGATATTTGGCATTTTAAACTACTAATTAGACAGAGAGGTCCGACGTGCACCGACGGGCTTATATCTTGGTTATTTTTATAGTTATTCGAAAAATTATTTTTGTCTACTGTTTTTTACATGATTGAGCTTTTAATAAAGCAAAAATTAAAATTCATGCATATTCCCTATTGCCCCGCAGTTCGATAAAAAAAATACAAAATGTATGAAATACAAAAAAAAAACGAGTTTGTATTTTCTTTTTTTCATCATATTTAAGTTTTCTAAAACCGTAAAAACTATATTCAGTAGAAACCAACATTCAGTTATTGCCACAAATTTGAAATAATAATAATAGCCCACATTTAGTATGGACATTTCCAGACTAATTTAAAGATGGATGCGGAGGCAGAAGATAAACGTCAAGTACGAAAAAATATTAAATAGTATCCAGTTAAAATGGATTCTTATTTTTCTTCATACATGAGCGATCCAGCCTACGTTAAAAAAGAAGGTTATGATTTTTTCTCTACTGGGAACGAAGGTGCCCGCTACTTCTAGTGTACAATAAAATGCTCAGGTTATTCTAACACAGCTGTGATGTTATTTTCCAGGTCGGAAACTTCAGAATGGATGCCAGCGGTGACACTCTGCAGGATAAAGTGCCAGCTCACCGTTCCACTGTCTACATCTCCGAGATGATTGATGACATTTGTAAGTACTGAGTTATCCCATTCATAAAAACTGCTGTGAGACTCGTATATTAAGACTAGGCTCTATAAGCTGTACCTCGTGAGTCTTTCAACCCCAATATCTTCGCCCCACCAATTTAAAAAAAACCGTATAATTATCTAACCTGCTCATAAAATTTTACGAGAATCGGTTGAGAACGCTCGTTGCTAATATACCGCATTCCCGAAATATCAGATTTTGCTAAATATCGGATTATCAATATAATATCATACTCTTAGCTTACTTCATTCCCGTTACACCAGGTTGACCAGGTTATAAAATTGAAAGCTACTCATGGAACTAAATCGTTTTAAGACTGTCCCATACTGAAAATTTGGTATATTGGTAACTAGAAGATGCCCGCGACTTCGTTCACGGAGGAGAAAAAGTCATAACCCGTCTTTTTTTCTTCAGCGTAGTCGGGTAAAAAGTATCCTATAACCATCTGGAGATACCCTGCTACCCGTGTACCAAAAATTGTTGAAATCTGTTTAGCCGATTTTGCGTGATGAAGCCACAACGACACATGCAAACATACATAAAATCCAAAAAAAAATATTTTTCGATTCAGTGTCCTTCAAATAGTCCGTTACAATAGTTTTTTTGAAAATATATTCAATTCATATTTCATTTCATTTTTACAACTTTATAATAGTATAGATGTGATAAATCAAGAATGTGGTATTTTGAAAAATCTGGTATTTCGAGAATGAGGTATATTAGCAACGAGCGGTTGAGAAATGCGACATGTAGAGAAGAATAGCCGGATATCCGCCAAACAGACAAACATCCGCTGGACAGACAGACATTCGAAAGCATTTTTGCCGAAGCTGAAACGGAGACGCTACGCTCGCTAAGTTCGCTCGGACAATTACAGAAGTAGTTCTTTGTTAATATTTAAGTTCAGGTCTGCTACAGCTGACATGTTAATTTTGTTTGATTAAAGCAGGGGTTTTCAAACTTTTAGACTCAAGAGCCACAACTGCAATTAATTACAATTACACCATTTATATCAACTTGACATCGGCTGGCGACACTCTTGCGGACCATGCTCACTGTAGGGTCCCGAAGCCGTTACTACAAAAAAATGCAATACAGATGAAAAATAATCGATGTGAAAAAGTGCGCCAGCAAAAAGCTCATTTGTATACTACTTACGTCGTTTTGTTGAGGAGCGCAGTTTTTAGACAATAAAAACGGTATATCCGATCAAGTTGAAAATAGTTTTCCATGAAAGTATTTATTTATTAAGCGTTTGAACACTGTTTAAAAGATAATAGGGGGAGCAATTGAGGCAAATTTCGGAGCGATTATTTCCGAAAATATATATTTGCCTCGTAGAGAGGCGAAACACGTGTCGAGGATTATACTGTTTGGTGTTGGTTTGTTGTATTTGCATGCGTATTTTTATGTAAACTGCATGAAAATATGCGCATGTGAGCACAATTTATTGTCACATCTAACAAAGACACTAGTTCGCGGAACAGCAAAGGAACTATAATCCATTGATCTAGTATGGAATTCCGCAAAGTAACGCCTGAATCTATCAATTATGTTATTCTTTTTTCTTCAGATCAATGTTAATGTAAGATATAAACTAATAATTTTCTCAGAGTTGTATAAGGTCTCTAGGCGTCACGACATGCAATAAAATTAAATATTTGATTGAATTCTACTGAGATATATAAGGTCTCTTAGGGGTCAAAGTGAATAATACATTTAAAATAATACTTATATAATCTAAATTCCTTAGAGATAGATGGATATGGTCTCTAGGAATAATAACATGCAATAAGATACAATTAATTAATTAAAATCCTCAGAAAAATATATACCTCTATAAACAAAACAAAACAAATATTGAAACTAAGTTTTTTAGAAATGTATAGTCTTTAAATTAAATAAAAAATAAATAACTTCAATCGAGTACAGGGTGAAGTCTCTCACGTCAGTTCATTAAACAACTGGTAGGCAGTTACTAGGTATACAATTAATTTGGCCCTTGTTAGCATGAACAATAAATACTCTATCGTCGGCTATTGGTAAATTCAATAATATTGTGAAACGAAAATTAATTTATAAAGCTTATTATAGCACACAAGACTACACGAATGATAAAGCCGGATTAATGTAAATTATAGCGTCATGTAGGTACATATGTATAATTATTTTAACGAATACCTAGTGAGGTATTATAAATTATTTTAATCTTAATTGTCTTATATACTCGGACATTTAGAATTTTATTCTAGACACATTTGACAATCCATTTGAGATTTATCTTATTAATTATTTTAATTTTTAAAATAATGATTTTATCAATAATATTATACTTAAGTTTAATGATTTGATTAGGTTTTTCTGGGTTTTCCCTAATCCTTGCAGCAAATGTTGGATCATATTGTATCTCTCCCAGCAAACACTTCTCTAATGTACTGTACCTGACAATTCGAAAGTGCTTGTACCTAGGCCTACTTGAATAAAGCATTATTTGATTGATTGATTGATACTTACCTACAATATATACAAATAGATATAACTAGCTTCTGCCCGCGACTTCGTCCGCCTTAAATTCGTTTATCGCGGATAAGGGTATTTTTCCGGGATAAAAAGTAGCCTATGTCCTTTCCCGGGACTCAAACTATCTTCATACCAAATTTAATGCAAATCGGTTCAACGGTTTAAGCGTGAAGAGGTAACAGACAGACAGACTGACAGACACACTTTCGCATTTATAATATTAATATGGATATGGATACTAATAGTATTTAATACTAATATTATTTATAATTTATCTATATATTATGTATATCGTCGCCTAGTACCCATAGTACAAGCTTTGCTTAGTTTGGGACTAGGTCGATTTGTGTAAGATTGTCCCTGTGTTATTTATTTATTAGTCAATATTACAAGCATTTATCTCGTCTCTGATGAACGTTAACAATCCACAGGCAAGAAAATGGACGACTACGTCCGCGTATACTACAAAGCGACCGGCAAGTTGGAGATCATGCAGCTGATGACTGATGCTGGCGGCATGAACCCAGACTTCTCCAAGACCAAGTTTGTCACAGACGATGACCTAAACAAGAGCTTGGAGTACTATGTAAGTGTACCTTTTACCAAGGACCATTAAAATAAATCTGACAATAGGGAATATGCATGAATTTTAATTTTTGCTCTATGTATTCATAGAGCAAATATTAAAATTCATGTAACAAACAGTAAACAAAAATATTATGTCGAATGACTATAAAAATAAGCAAGATATAAGCCATCAAACATTTTATTCTATCTCTTTCTAGCAAAACAGAATTTAATATGGAGTTTATATGGCCAGGGTGCACGATGACGTAACAGTGCACGTCGGACATCTCTGTCTAAATAATAGTTTAAAATGCCTACATATTGCATATTTCTTGGCCTATTTAAATTTCAATTTCACATTTTGAAATCGTTTTTACGGTATTTTGATATTTAGTTGAGAAAAGAGATAAAAAATTTCATGCATGTACCCTATTACCCTACCTTGGATCGTGCCCCGATCGTAAGGAGATATTCTGATAAAACTAGATGGCGCTTTAAAACTAAACATTGAACGGTGCATGCTACTTTCGGAGCGATTATTTCCGATAAATATTCACTAAATAAAAAAAAATACCGACTTCAAAAGGTGATTCAAATGTGATCCGTGCCGTACATAAAAGTTTATTTATGGCTATTTAGTTTATTTTAAAGTCGGTTGTTTTTTATGTGAGAACTGTTTCTGTTTCCATTACATGTATGGTAGACGTAAATTTTTTTTTGTTAGTTAACTATCATCATCATTGACATACGGACGGACGGACATGACAAAATTATAAGGGTTCCGTTTTTGCTATTTTGGCTACGGAACCCTAAAAAGATGACGTTTTTTGTCTTTTTTTCGATATTTATGTGTCTACATTTGTTTTATACAGTAATTTAATTTTCATATTCAAAATCAAATTGTTTATTCTGTAAGTAGGCTGCAAGGGTACTTTTACGAGTCTGACTCTACGGCATTTCCCACGAGGAGACCACTGTTGAGAAGAAAGCCGAAACAAACTCAACAGTCACTACAGATTCTCCAGATCAATTTTAATATAAAATATAAACTAATAATTTTCTCAGAGATGTATAAGGTCTCTAGGCGTCACGACGTGCAATAAAATTAAATATAATAATTTGATTGAATTCTACTGAGATGAGATGAGGTCTCTTAGGGTTGAAAGTAAATAACACATTAAAAATAATAATAATTAAATCTATATTTCTTAGAGATGTATATGGTCTTTACGATAGATGTATATGGTATTAAAAAAAAGGCATTGCGTATTCCCGATTAACACCCCGACTTTTTTTTTCAGTGCGAGCGCATGTTCGAGGAGAATGAAGACGAAATTACGTCCCTGTACAAACACAGACCACATGACGACGTCATGCCGGATGCTCTCAACGAGGTAAGATGTTTGAAATACCGAGGGTTCAGTACAAAATATACGCTACAAACGCATCTATGAAAATCTAGTGTTAGCAGAGCCCTACTCCTAAACAAAATGTACGCGGTGTTCCGTCATTTTATATTGGTTACTGACATAGACAGACAGACACCAAATTATTATGTTTTTAGTATTTCTTGTTATAGCGGCAAAAGAAATACATCATCTGTGAAAATTTCTGGTGACAGACGGACAGCGGATTCATAGTAATAAGGTCCCGTAAAGGGTAAACCCTTTGGGTATGGAACCCTAGAAACGACATAACTGTGTATCCACATACTCAATACAGTTACTTGTTACAAGCTTTTATTTCACTTGTTCTGTATGTATGTATAATATTTTTTTCTCAACAATCCAAGGAAATATCGTTCTTATCTTTGTGATATTAGAACGCGAAGTACGTTTGTATAGGACTTGTTGAAGATTCGTTCTAATTTTAAATATTAGAATAATTAGAAGACAACAAAGGAATTTCATACAAACATTGCATTCTTTAAAGTTTAGAGAATGCACGAAATTACAGTACTATGTTATCTATTTTATTAATCGACTTCCAAAACAGGGGGAAGTTCTATTAATGTTATCATTTAATGATCGACATGATCGTGTTAAGTTTTGACGATGCAGAAGTGACACTTGCGATCCTATTTGAATAAGTGATCTTTTATCTTTTATACTATTATAAAGTTGTAAAAATTAAATGTCTGTACATTGAAGATATAAAAAAAAAAATGTTACGGACTATTAATACTAAAATATGAAACAATAAATATATTTTTTGGATTCTTTCAATGTGTCGTTGTGGTTTCATCACGCAAAATCGGCTTAACAGATTTCCACAATAGGGCATATGCATGAATTTAAATTTTTGCTTTATTAAAAGCTTATTCATGTAACAAACAGTAGACAAAAATAATTTTTCGAATAGCTATAAAAATACCCGAGATATAAACCATCAAACATTTTATTCTATCTCTTTCTAGCAAAACAGAATTTAATATGAAGTTTATATGACCGTAGTGGACTGTGACGTAACAGTCTATGTCGGACCTCTCTGTCAAATCACTGTCTAAGTAGTACTTTAAAATGCTTATATCATACGTATTTCTTGGCCGATATTAATTTTAATTTCACTTCTTGAAATAATTTTTACGGTATTTTGATATTTCCGTTAAGAAAAGCGATGAAAAAAATCCATGCATGTTCCCTATTGGTACACGGGTAGCTGGGTATCTCCAGATGGTTATAGGATACTTTTTACCCAACTACGCTAAAGAAAAAACGACGGGTTATGACTTTTTCTCCTCCGCGAACGAAGTTGCGGGCGCCTTCTAGTATCTTTTAAAACTACTCGGCCGGCAATCCCCTATTTCGCAGCACTTGCAGTAATGTACTATTGCCTATGTACTGACATCATAATTAACTTACCATTTCACATTTGCTTTAACTACACGGTGAGAATAAAGGTGAGAAAGTAAAGAAACCATCGAGTTAAAAATACCGGCCAAGTGCGAGTCGGACTCGCGCACCGAGGTTTCCGTACAACATGGTCTACAGCAATATCTATGAAACTCCATTGTTAGCAGAGCCCTACTCCTAATTGTTAAATATATGTATATTGGTTGCTGACATAGATAGCAAACAATTAAAATTATCTGACTTATTTCGTGGATTTAGCTCACAGCTACCTTCATACGTAATTCCAAGTTTCGAGTTACGAGTACCCTATAAGCTATTTATCCTTACTTGTCCTAAACAATATTCTAACCTAAAAATATGCATTTAATGCCAATACCAGCTGTTTTCACGCAAGGAAATAAACTTAATGTATGAAATTGGCAACGTGGCACTAAAAATATTAATCCCTGTTACTTTTTTACGAAAAAATGGGAGTTTAAGATAAAAAGGTGTACTTTTAGGTTGGAATAGACAGACGTACTAATTAGAATTTTGATTTTCATAACCCAGTCATATCATGCCTATTATAGTACCTAAGTTTTCTATTGTAATTTAGCATTGTAGACGCTTTCGTTATATACTGTAAGTTTACAATTGTAATAAATAAATAAATAAAAGGCACTGCCTACCGTGAATAGGCTATGTGACATTTTTTTATGGTATGTTATAAATCGACGTCTTAATAATAGAAATATTGATGAAAAAACTACTGCAATATCATAAAAACTCCCCGAGATACAACGACGTTAAAAGCACATGGACTTTCCCAAAAAACGCTTCATACTAAAGCCTACAAGCATGTGACGTCACACGCTTGTATCCTGTATAGGGAAAATAAGAACTTTGTTCTGCAGCTATGTTAAAACTTGCGTTTCTCGGAACGGTTTTATAACAAAAATTACAAAACATTTTATGGATTATTTAATGGGATTATTAGTTATTATTATTTTCATACTTTAAAATTGCACTTTCCCACCCAACTTTAAAGACTCATAAAACAAGGTACACGTAAGGTATCGAACTCAAAATTATTAATTAACGTAGTTTTTTTATTTTGCTTGTTTTATAAGCATCTTATATAGTTTAAAAAAATCTGTTAAATACTGTGGGGTTGCTCAGGTTGTGGGATAACATTAAAAGTAGCTGGTACGGGTTTGATGTTTTGCATTCAACATCTGTCTTAAGACTTAGGCCTAATGACATAAAGCTGGTACGAGACAGCGGACGTTCCTAATTTAAATATATACTACTTTTACATACGGCCTGACTGTCTCGTATTCATGGTGAAGGATTAACACCTTCACAATTCCCTATTACCATGGCTTCATATAGGAACAGAAGAACTGCCTACCCATGTTATCACATAACACTAACTGCCTACCGTGGCTCGAACACCTATGCACGCCATTGACGTCACGCCATGCTTATTCTTATGTTAATATCTGTTTCACCACCAGATCTGCTTCAAACACACCAAATACTGCGAAGATTGGATGCTACCCAACGAGAAGGACACCACGTGGACCGAGGAGATGGAGCGGGAATACGTAAAGGTGCGGGGAACTTAATTTTATTCCGTTTCAGCCAGAGTTCTACTCCTGAACTAAGGTCGTCCCCAAGGAGATCCAGAACGTTGTCTCCGTCCGACGTTCGCAGATCTCGGAAAGACTTTAAGTTTAAGGAACAAACAATAATAACGTCCATAGCAGAGGCGTGCGTGGCGTCAGGAAATTTACAAGGGAATCTGAAGCGTATTCATTTACTCATCTATATTATTATAAAGTTGTAAAAATGAAATGTCTGTACATAGAAGATATTAAAAAAATGTTTATTATGGATTTTTTTTTATGTTTGTATGTGTCGTGGCTTCATTAAGCAAAGTCGGCTAAACAGATTTCCACAATTATTGGTACACGGGTAGCTGGGTATCTCCAGATGGTTATACGATACCTTTCACCCGACTACACTGAAGGAAAAACGACGGGTTATGACTTTTTCTCCTCCGCGAACGAAGTTGCGGGTACTTTCTAGTAAAGGTATTTTTCTGAAAATCGCCCTGCATTGAATTAAATAATGCATATTCTTTTTTCAGGTCCACGGCCCCGACCCATACGGCTTCGGCTTGGGCGGCATGGGCGGTATGGGCGGCATGGGCGGTATGGGCGGCATGGGCGGTATGGGCGGCCCGCCGGAGATGCCCGATGGCTTAGGAGATGACCTACCTGAAGACATCGAGGACTTGCCCGAAGAGATTAAAGATGAACTGTAGATTGCCATACATGTTCACAATGGGTGGATTTTTTTTTATTGCTATTCTGTCCCGTAACGAAGGAGACGCAGAAAAATGCTAATAATCTAGGCTATTAACAACTGACTAGATGAAAACTGGACCTATATTGGCTAGAAAAAAAAATGTAACCTTGATATATTTTAAAATCGTAGTTGTAATGAGTAACCTTGGCTACGGGATATAGAAAAAAGTTGATTGACCCATATGATGATGATCAGATTTATCAGGGTTACAGTACGATTACTTTGAGTTTACCACTGACATATGCTTTTATTCCATTGGATATTCGACTTTAACACTAATACAGAGTTTCTATTACAAACAAACGACGTTTAGACAGTGAAAGTAATATAAACTCTTTTACATTAGTGTTAAAATCGAATATCCAATGGAATAAAAGCACATGTCAGTGGTAAACTCAAAGTAATCGTACTGTACGGTTCGAAGCTAGAAATTCTAAGTTTGTATCCTTACGTCCCTGTCGCTCTCGTGTTAAATACTGTATTTGAGTGAGTGAGACGGCGCTATACGAACTGTAAATTTTGGACATCTGAGTTGAGCTTTGAAAAAACCCGGCTGCAATATAATGTCACTTCCACATCTAAGACGTAACCTACGATACGTAGGAATCCAACATCCAAGTCGTTTCGGCTGCAGAGAGTGCCTAAGAAATATACATACATACACTAGAAAAACATACCTACAAACCCTTTTAAAGGTCGTTTTAAAAAAAAGTACATAATTAAAGTCTTAATGAAAACAAAATTACGACCAGGTCCTTTGTGTAACGAAAGCAAGTCATACAAATATATGGGAATTCGTTACACAAAGGAAATATCAATTACCTCTTAACTATGTAAATTGTTTTTGAAAACGACCCTTATGACGCAGTCGGGTGAAAAGTAGAAATTAGTGCTGACAATTTGTTTTGACAGATCATTAAAAGGAGCTGTGACCTGTCAGTGCAATAAATACCCAATTACAACACATATTTGTGCCAATTCTTGTCAAATAGACTTTATGCCTCAGTGGTGGCAGTTGGTGATACTTCGACTATACAGGCTGGAAAAAAAGAACGCCACATAAAAGGAAAATACTTGAAATATTACAAAAATATTTTTTATACTGCATTCATGAATTTTCGAAATTCGTTTGCCTTAATTTATTAATACATTCAGTCGGATGAGTTTTTAATGCACTGATTGAAAGGGTTATTGATACTGATTATTTTTCTCTAAATCATACCACAAACTCGTATAACCGTAAAAACTTTTTTGACAACTGTGACTGTTACGATTCTGTTCCCGATTAAGGCGGATCAAAACCTATGATGAATATTTATTATTTTCAAAAATAAGTCTCTGGCCTATAATTGGTGATCTGCAATATTTAAGAGCGCCATGGTTTTTTTTGGTAACGGTAAAGTGGCTGTCCGGTTACCGTGTCACGTATCCATAACGGCTTCCAATTCCAAATAACCAATATGGGATTGGTTAAATTTATGGACGGATACGGGTCATGGCAGCCGACAGGTATATGTACGGATACGGGACACGGCATGTGACTGGTATTACTACGTTAGTCGGTTCGGCGTTCCAGGGGTTAAGGAAGGTCTTTCCGTGTCTCTCTTCCACCCTGTACAGGGGGCAAACTTTTCTGTCTTGTCTTACACGTTATGTGTTTCTGTTTGTCTTATTATAGTTAAAATCGTGACAATAATTGAGAATATTAAGTTTTCTAGAGATATATTTGTAATTTTACGCCATAGTATACGTTACAAGGACACATAGACTACAAATAATTTATTTATGTATCGTATCATTTTTAGATATATATTTTTTAATCTCGATTTTTCATTTCTTCACTACAATCGACTGTATAAATTTTTACTTTGGTATATATGGTTTAGCAAGAAAATAAAAAGCAAGTCACGACATTGACAGCTGACTTTTTAATTTTTCTGCCTAATCTGTGCAGACCAAAGTAAAAATTATACAGTTGATTGTCGTGAACAAATGCCACTCCAGGATTTAAAAAAATTATATGACATAAAAATAAACCATCCATATTTTTGAGTTCGCATATCGCGTACTATCGAGTAAAAATATAATATGAACACCTTTGGGAAAATTACAGTGCGACATAAAGTAGTAGGAATTAAATAAGATGGAACTAAAAAAAATCCATACTAAATTGTTGCCATGTTTAAGCATTTTGCGTCAAAAAATGTGACAGTTACGTAGAAAGTGGCGCCCTCTGTAATGTATGATGATATTCAAACAATAATACAGATTATTTTAGTATATTTATAACGGTGACTTAATTGTTCTAGTATTTTACATTCCATTTATTATAGGTTGCCAGTAACTGGCATTTTAAGGGCTCTAAGTCCATTGTTTGAAGATCATATACAATTAATAATTTAGTGGCTAGAAATTAAGGTTTCCCAATATTTTTAATAAAATGTCTTCCAAACTTGTGGCAAGAAGTTGTTCAAGACTAAATGGAAATGAGAGTTTTCTGATTTTGAAATTTGAGGTCTCAAAATGCTAATAGACGACCGGTTTAACTCAGTGGGAGTAACGTTGCTTGCTTAGCTAAGGTCCTGGGTTCAAATCCCGGTAAGGGCAAATATTTGAGTGATGAGATGAGCATAAGTATTTCTTCCTGAGTCTTGGACGTTTTCTATGTACATAAGTAAATTTATCTATTAAATATATCGTCGTCTAGTACCCATAACACGAGCCTTTAGAGCTTACCACGGGACTAGTTCGATTTGTGTAAAAATTGTCGTGTAATATTTATTTATTTACTGTGCAGAGATTAATATAATTTTATCGGTTCTTGTTTAATAGACCACTGATTTTGAGTCTGTGGGTCGTGAGACCTTTTAAAAAGGGGATCACGGTTACATTTATTCGTTACTCAATCATCATCACCATATCAGTCTGTAGTCCACTGGACACTGGACAAAGGCCTTCTCATCCATCGGTTTCTGGGCTTCACCAGAGGGGCTAATCCGGAACCCGAAAAATGAAGTTCGTATGGCGCCGTCCCGCTCACTCAAATACAGATTAACATGAGAGCGAAAGGGAACATGCCAGTCACGAACTTCGAGTTTCGGAGTAACCCCTGAGATCTTAGGTCCAATATTTGTACGGTCAAGGAATTTAATTTGTGTACCCTTTCGTACCTTGTCATAATGACATTGATATGGAATTTCTATCGGCTTTCATATTGATTTTGACTGTGACAAGGTACGAAATGGTATATAAATTAAATTCCTTGACTGTAATATATTTGTTTCGGACTCAATATTTGTAACGCTAAAACATGTCTCGCGCAGGGCTCGGAAATCGGTTTTCCCTTAATACAAAATAACCGGTATTTTTTTCGTTATTTCGTTCAAATACGAGATTTTCGTATATATTGTTAACTAGAACATGAATCAGGTGTTTCTAAATATAATGCGTCTTCTAAATACAGTTTTAAAACATTCCAGAATTAGCATGCTTTTTAGAAGATTTATAAATACCCTTTCCGAGCCCAGAGGCCCGTTTTATTAGCGCTTGTAATCTTTTTAATTCATATTGTTGGAAAGATATTTTCGCTTGTAATAAAAGTTACAAGCGTTTATGAAACCGGCGTCTGGTCTCGCGTTCGTATCGCATTTGTATCGATACAAAACGCGCGTCAATTGCGCGTTTGAACATTAGACGCATGAAGTATTAATAATGTTACTAAAGCGAAAGAAGTGCCAATCGAATTCACATTGAATTATTACTTTACTGTCATGTCAATAAAATCTTATTTTAAAGTAAATTCAATTGAAACTTGTTTCCTTTCAGTATCGTTACTGATACTACATGTATCTAAGGATTAAAAAATAGTGTGTATAAGCCCTTATTATATTTCTTCTTTATGTCACAAAAGTGCCTTTTTTACATTAAATGCATTTAGATAGAATGTGTGTGCAATACTATAAAGAAACCTTTGGAATCGCTATGACGTATATATGTATATCTGTTTGGACTGACAATGTTCTTAACAGCTGATATATCTACAAGTATATACAGGGTGACAAAGAGCCTTGATCAGAAATGACAAGACGTGATTGAGAATTAAAGGGACCACCTAGTATAGGTTATTTATTGGTTTAAAGTCCCGATATGAATAACTATTTAATTTCCGGTTGTGAAGAGAAATAGATAGGGTGACAACGATTTACGTATAAACTTTTCTCCTTTAATGCAACCTCCCTACTATTGCATCTAAATGGCCGTCAATTAGTGTGCTGTAAAATACCATTTTGTTCACGTTTCCGATTACACCCTGTATATAGGTATTTAAAGATGCCTAGAAAATCCTAAATAGAAATGTGCTAATAAAAGCATAGTTAGATGTTTTTGAGTGCCTCGCCTACCTTCCGTAAAGATGTATCAGTTGTTGACTGAATGAGATTACTTTGAACTGTTAGTGAGTATATTTAAGTTGGGTGTTTTTTGAGGGAAAATATGTACTTATTGTTTTTAATAATAAAACAAATTTTTAAAAGATATTGTTTTAATTTGTACACCTCACATTGATTTAAACTTACACGATCTTCACTCATTATTCCTTGGACGTAACGCGACGTCCGAAACTTCGACGAATTAGCAACGAAAGGTAATTAAAAAATAACATATTTATACGCGATGAAAGCCCCGTTTTATTGTGTTGGTACACATCTTTTATAGAATAACTAGAAAGCGCCCGCGACTTCGTTCGCAGAGGAGATAAAGTCATAACCCGTCTTTATTTCTTTAGCATAGTCGGGTAAAAGTATCCTATAACCATCTGGAGATACCCAGCTACCCGTGTACCAAAAATAGTTGAAATCCGTTTAGCCGATTTAGCGTGATGAAGCCGCAACGACACATACAAACATTTAATTTTTATAACTTTACTAGAAAATGCCCGCAACTTCGTTCGCGGAGGAGAAATAGTCATAACCCGTCGTTTTTTGTTCAGCGTAGTCGGGTAAAAAGTATCCTATAACCATCTGGAGATACCCAGCTACCCGTGTACCAAAAATTGTGGAAACTGTTTAGCCGATTTTGCGTGATGAAGCCGCAACTACACACAAACATTTTAATTTTTTCAACTTTATAATAGTATAGACAATTCTTTCAGTGTCAAACCTCGATATGAATTATCATTTTAATCGAAAGATATCCACCCAGGCGCGGTCCGTCCGCCGTATGTCAGAGGGGATATGACTTCGCTGCTTCGCGCTCAAAAGGTTAAATGAAAATTAATTTACACAAGAATCATGGCCTTTCTTAAGAGGTGAAATATTCAGCTATGGAGTAGATTAGTCTTTTACAGCCATACTTAAGTTTTTTTTTTTTAATTTTAAAGGTAGCTGTAATCATGATTAAGCCTATTATATATTGCTCATACAAAAAGTATTTTGGCCAATACAAAGCTGTTTGTACGGCCAGCATCATCTGAGTATCGGGGCAATAAAATAAATCATCTTTATCCGGGTCTGTAGTACGCATTCGTGTGGCCTAAGGCGAGCGTAAGTGATGTAGTAGCAGCTAGCTATAAATATATTTATTTGTAAGTAAAAATCCATACTAATATTATAAATGCGAAAGTGTGTCTGTCTGTCTGTTACCTCTTCACGCTTAAACCGCTGAACCGATTTGGATGAAATTTGGTATGGAGATAGTTAGAGTCCCGGGGAAGGACATAGGCTACTTTTTATTCCCGAAAAATACCCTTATCCGCGATAAACGAATTTAAGGCGGACAGAAGCTAGTTGTTTTATACTTTATTTATTGAATATTCATTGTAGTTATAAGTGTAGTCAGTGCCGTAAATAGGGCGGTGCCAGCGGTGCCCAGGCGCAGGGCGCAGAAATGACCAGGACCACAAACAGAATGTTTTTCACGGACGCATTTATAGAAGCCTGCACAGGGCGCATAAAAGGCTGGTTACGGCACTGAGTGTGTTAACACGACATTTATTTTACAATCAATAGCCTATCAGGGATGAAACAAGGGTTTACGAAAATAATCTGATACGGATAACCAAGGAAAAACATGATACGTACAAAAATACATTTATTGTTCTATCACAATGTCACCATAACCATAATTAAATATCGGCAATACGGCACAAGAAGATTACAAAATAACATATAAATCATAAACATATTTCAATATTTATATATTACAAACTACACGTATATATTCTAAATAAGGCGCCAATAATATTTTCTTTTATTTCCGCGATTATTACTCATTTAAATAAAACCATATCATTGATATTCATATATTATTATAATTGTTTTATTTAAATAAGGCGCCAATGTTTAACCGGCTTCAACAAGGCGGTTCTCAAGTCAGGTTTTAGGATTTCACATCTATGTGTGAACTGGACTTTAAATAAGGTTCCGCTGCCAAGGCATAAATGCCTGTTTGTCTGTTACATGGCAGTATTTTTTATAATCAGAGCTACCGTTTTTGTGGCCAGCAGTAGGCGCTACCAACGAGTAAGGTCCAGGAAAATAGCCCAGTTATACATAACCTTTGATGAATAAATATCTTCTATTTAGTTAGTAAAGACACGTAAGGTACCAAACTCAAAATTCTGACTTACTTCCATGTTTTGCTTATTTTATCAGGAGCTTATATAATTTTTACAAATTTTGAGAATAGTCAACAACCCTATTCCGTGTATGTAGGGTTGCCATCCGTCCGGGCTGGTTTTTAAAATGTGTCCAAGTAAAACCCGGACTCTTTTTGCATCAAGGAAAACCTTATTGAACTGTATAAAATCTATCATGTCCGGGGTATATAAATTTTCAGGGTTTTTGAAGTTTTTGAGCCGGGTTCAGTTACAATTAAGATGGCAGCCCTACGTGGATGGGACAAATGCGTCTTTTAAACATTTGACGGTATCCGAACACTTTACAACTAGCCCTAACTTGCCCACTTAATGTTTGGCACTGTTACTAATGCAAAGAGAGCGAGGGTCGATAAAGTGCCATCAAGAGACGCATTTACCCCATAGACGCATTGGTCCAGTCGACCATACACTTACTCTAACTAGCGAACTATGAATACAACTAGCAAATAAATTCATCGCATCGAACTTCAATAATATAATTTGTGATATCAATAATTCTTAATATAACTAGAGAGTACGGATAGTAGCGTTGAAAAAGTCCGAAAAAGTTCCCGGTTTTTTCCATTCAATTAGGTTTTTTTAGAAATTTATAGAAAAATCCACGAAACTTTCCGGCTTATTTAATGCTGGCGGCTATTTTGTCATTTTATTTATTTATTTAAACTTTATTGCACCATACAAGAAAGTAACAATGGCGGACTTAATGCCATAAAGGCATTCTCTACCAGTCAACCATTAGGAAATTATTGGTGCGGAATATTGGTATCAGACTTGTACACAATAATAACACATTGTTAATTTATAATATCTTATCGAACACATTCACTTCTAATTAAGAGTCCCCGGTAAGCTCGGTTCTCCATACAAACGTAGTTACGCTCTCATTTTAAAACCACTAGCTAGTTTGCTCTGAAACTTAGTACTTAGAATAAGTTAAGGTATATGCAGGCCTATAAGTAGTTTATGTAGCTTCAGATAGCATAGTAAAAAAAAATACAGCGAATTTAAGTTTTTCATACAAAGTGTTTTTGCTATATTTCGTTTGTTTTATGAACTGGAGTATACCTCATGTCATTGTATATGCAAAGTTTCGTTACAATCCAACTCGTAGTTTTAAAATGAGAACGAAACTCCGTTGTATGGGAAGGTGAAATTCGGCCGAGCTTGCCGGGGACTCTCAAAAGCTAAACATTAACTGATATATTTGTAGTGAGATTGGTATTGATAACAATTATTATTGTTTTACTATTTGGTAAAAATAAAAAGCGGTGTTTGACAATCGAGAAGGATAACAAGATAATTCCAAATGTATATTTTGCTCAAAAGAGTACGCGTTTCCTAATGCTACGCGGCTAGTGGAGCAACTAATTACATGTATAAAGTGCCCATACGACATCAAAACTTCATTTTTTGTTTTTAATTTAATGATTTATTCGTTTCTTTTTCTTAGAAATCCCAAAAAAAATCGAAAATTTCACAAACTTTGGAAAAAAACATTTGATTTTTCCGGGTTCTTTCAACGCTAGGTAGTGATACTGTCTAATAATTACAAATATTAATAAAATTATACCTGTGTTTAGGTATTTAACTAAAAAAAATAAAACACGTACAGCCAATGTTATTGTACCATAAACACTAAAAAGGGTTATGATTTTTTTCTTCTCTGCTGACGAAGTTGCGGGCACCTTCGAGTAGGCTATAATATTTTGTAATCGATTTTTTTCCGAGAGCTATCACATATACGTGAATATTTTCTTTTTAGTTAAATGCGGAATAATCTTATTCTATGTTAGTAGACTGACGATGGCGCTGTTGTAGCAAGCTTATAGTATTTTAGTCATTATGGTTTCTTTTCTATGTAACCTTTTGAGCGCCAAGCAGCGAAGTAATACGGCGTGATCCAGACACCACAGCAATAAATTACCCTTTAAATGTAACAAATAGTGATTGCAGACAGATGTATTGACATAAACATTTATTGAAATACGTATTGAATCCTAAAATATAACTAAAACTAAACTTGAAAAAAAAAATAAGAAAAAAAATTAGCCCTAAATCGCTTTCTGTTGGTATCGTGCCCAGAAGGCTAGCAGCATTGATATTATATTCAGTGTTTGAATCATGAAATTTGGTCGTGCCGTCTGTGGCAGTCGAAAGGTTAAAGGAAACAATGCCTCAGTGTGTTTGATAGAAAGACACAACTATAACCAAAATACCCTTCGCTCTTATTTAATTTAATCTTAATTAAACACGTACAATTTTAAAAGTAGTTAAAATACATTACAATTGGTCCCGAACGGCTCATACATTAACAACACAAACTGAGATTATAATATTTATAAAATATACACTTATTCATTAACAAATTTAATATTTTAACATTATTTATAAATCTGAACACAATACAAATACTTAATATTACATTTTATGAACACTAGACCAAATCTTTTGTGTACATCTAAGCAGAAAATTCCGATAATTCTTTCGAAAGTTTGAAGCAATGACCATTAAAACAAGAGGACTGTGTATTGCCATACTTTGGATCGTCCCCCGATCGCAAGGATATATTCCGACAAAAACAACATTGTAACCTAAAAGTACAACTTTGTTGTCTTAAACTCCCATTTTCCCGTAAATAAACTAATAGGCATTAATATTTTTGATGCCACGTTGCCAATTTCATACATTGAATTTATTTCCTTGCGAGAAAACAGCTGGTATTGAAATTAAATGCATATTTTTAGGTTAGAATGTTGTTTACTATTAGGACAAATTATCCTTACAGCCTCAAGATGGCGCTTTAAAACTAAACATTCAACGATGTTAGAATTGAACAAAGAAACAATACTAATAATAAATAATACGTGATATTTAAATTAAATAATGTGTCACGCTTGCAAAATTCAATAATTGTCAATAATAATTCCTATACATAGATGGCGTTGCGCATATCGGGGAACAGCTTTTTGTATGGAGATTGAGAGTCCTCTTGTTTTCATGGCCCTTGCTTTGAAGCAACTGTTTGAGGCTAAAATTATTAGTACCAATATCTACAGGCGATTTTTATTATATTAATAAGTTACAAGGCAACTATGTGTAAGGCAAGATTATGTTATCAATATTATACTAGAATATATTATGCGGTCCTATAAGCCTTAATCGCGCGATAGATCAATGAAAAAACATCTGGAGCACGTTTCTCAAAAGGTTGTAACTAGTATAACAAGCGGAAATCTCTATCCAACAATATGTATTAATAAGTTTGTCAAATATTTTATTTTTGCGACAAGCTTTTATTGCCGACTGTACTTTTCTTTAAACATTCATCAACTACTCACCGAGACGATTCTAAAGAGCCCAAACGCGGTAGGATTGCATTATTTGATTACAGAGTTCCTATGACCACCTTCCCGCTCCATCATCAGATCAGCTCGATGGTATCATACAATTGCTTTGTCTCCGAACTTACATAAGTATGCCAAATTTTACTTCAATTGCAAACCGGGAAGTGGGTCAAATTTAACTTGCAAGATTCCACCCCGATTGCTTAAAGTTGTAAAAAATAAATTTCTGTACTATGATGATATTTTCAAAAAATAAGAGATATGGACTATTTTAAGGTCACTGAATAGTTGTGTTAAGTTTAAAAAAAAGTTGTGGCTAAACGGATTTCAATTACTTTTGGTACACAGGCGGTGGGCATTCACAGATGTTTAAACGGTACTTTTTACTCGACTACGCGACAGAAGTTGCAGGCACCATTTAGTTTCTCCTAGAACTGTGGTCGGTAACCGCCCCAGAGCCATAATCGAGTGATGTTTGGTGGGATACTTGTTTTCTTCCGAGTGATGAGTGACGCGCATGCGCATCACGCGATCCAGTAATATAACGTTTGTGATATCAGTCGCATCGCATCACTTACACATCCTATCTATATAATAAACGTGAAAGTATGTATGTACGTTCCACTTAATCTCAATAACTACTGGACGAATTTTTATGAAACTTTCCAGTTATGTACCTTACATCAGAATAGGACATAGGCTATAATTTATGTCAAATTTCATTGCTTTTAGGGACGAAAAAGGGGGCGAAACTTTGTAAGCTATAAATTGCATCTCTACGCGGACGAAGTCGCGGGCAACAGCTAGTGTAATAAACAGGATAGTTTTATAAAAATACAAAATTATCATAATAATGTAACAACTAAGTAATAATATACGTCATTATAAATCTATACATTTTATAAACAGCAAACGTTGTATATACAGGGTGAAATCTAGGACGTGAAACGATACGTTATTTTCCAAGTCTAATCACGATCAACTTTTAGAGCCCAAAGTTGAAATCATATAAAACGACTTCTCCATATAAAACATAAGTCAACCGATTGCTTTACTATGAGAGGTCCAAATCTTCTTTAACTATGTTGGCCCCATACTAGAAGTTGATCAAAATCGTGAGAAAGCTTAGAAAGTAACATTTCGTTCACGTCTTAGATTTCACCCTGTATAGAATACATCAAGATACAATAGTATTTTTTTATTTTACTATGTTATGTATAAAATATTAAACAAAAAATGTGAACAGTTGCATGTCCATAGAATTCGACGAATAGATCTGATGACATTGTAATATAAGTAGTATCAAAACTCTTGTAAAAAAAAGTTACCTAAAAAGACAAAAGATCTAGCTGATACATGATAACAGCTTTTTATTAAAAAAAGAGACAGCAGTCATTGACCTTACAGCAAAGGTGAATGAAAAGATCTCCAGAGTACAGAACCAAAATAATGCATATTTTTTTTCTGTAATGATACGACTAGTCATGTCGATTATTTCTTCTGAATGCTTGAAGGTACCGTTAATTAGTAGTGTACCTTATGGCAACTAGCAACAGGTGCTCGTGGTGATGCGCCATCTATTGGTCAATAGGAAAAGTGTTGAGCTGTCCTACAACTTCGCTAGGTAGCGTTAGTGGTTCCCACAGTTGCAGTAGATTTCTTGCGGTCAGCTGCATCTATTGGCCATTTAGACTGTTCAGTTGTCTTAATAATTCTTAACAGATGTCGCTAGTGACAGTAACGCTAATAGTGTACTCGTAGCTCGTAGTAATTTTGTCCTTCACGAAGCCCACTCGGTTTATTGCAACTAGCAACTCGCGACGATGCGCCATCTATTGGTGGATAGAAAAAGTGTTGAGCTGTCTTACAACTTCGCTAGGTAGCGTTAGTGGTTCCCAGTTGCAGTAGATTTCTTGCGGTCAGCTGCATCTATTGGCCATTTAGACTGTTCAGTTGTCTTAATAATTCTTAACAAATGTCGCTAGTGACAGTACTGTAGTGTATTCGTCTCGTGGTAATTTTGTTCTTCACGAAGCCCATTCAGCGTTTATTGCAACTAGCAACAGTGCTCGCGGTGATGCGCCATCTATTGGTCAATAGTAGAAGTGTTGAGCTGTCTTATCACTTCACTAGGTAGCGTTAGTAGTTCCCACAGTTTCATTTCTCAGATCTGTTTATCTTCATTTGCGGTTAACAGCACATGCTCTTTGCAGGTTCACCGTGGGCAATACTATCGATACTCCAAGCCGGTAACTCCACTTTGCCGGTATGTGTCGCTGGGTCTTCTGTGGGGTTTCCTGTCGTAATAAAAAAAACATCATCACAACACATCAAAACAGGATGTCCCTAAAACCAACGCCAAAATGAAGAGGGGTAATAGAGCAGTAGGGCCGTTAGGCCGTGTCAGATATTTTCGCTGGCTTTGTTTTGGCAGATATTGATGCTGGTGACCGCGCTGTGGCAGTCTCACTTGGTCTATGCCTGTGATTTATTTATTTATTTTAACGTGTTAACATGACATTACGGTGTCCACCAATGCGTCATGAAACAAAACTAAACTAAGCACTGATCTAATTACATAGGTACAGTCGATAGGCTAGCATCCATAATCTCAGACACACGGAACACACCTATCCATCGCCACGCAAGTAAGTCACACTCCGGTGCTGACGCCAGGAGCGCATTGAGTAGTGAGAGAGCGCGGAGCGGCGAGTTCCTCGTCACACAGGGCGCGCTACCGGCTCCGCCAACAAGTCGTGATATATCTCCACTAGGGAATACAAATCGGTTATAACCGAAAGCGATGAAATCAGTTATAATCGGTTATTTCGGCCGAATCACATAATCGGTTACATAAAATTTGATAATCGGTTGTTCGTTATTTCTTTTTTGCAAGAACTAGGTCTATCTCTATGTATCATAATTTTATTTACCTATTGTTTAAATACATGTATTATGATTTATAAGAAGTTAATTGTTTATAGAAAAAAAAACAGTATTAGTTCATTTTATATATACTTTTTAATGATTGATAGAATAATTGTAAATTACCTCTAAGTATTTGATGGACCTTTGATTGAGCCTGAAGCAAATTGTGTATTTGAAATATTTTATCATTGTTAACTTAAGTTAATTATTGTTAATATTAAGTTAATAAGATAATATTTTTCTTGATTATGATTGCATACCGAAATAATTAAATTATATACTTTAAATATTTTAATATGATTAAATACAAATGGACATTATAATTGTTGATTGTAAATTAATTTGTTTTTTTACGGAATGATTAAAAAAGTTATTGAGAAAGGATCACGTTTCATTTGTAAGCCAATTACAGCGTATTTTGCCGTATTAAGTCTCCTACATATATGAATTATATGATAACTATCATATAATAGAAGATTTGAAATAATCGGTTACAAACGATTAACCGGTTATTTTTCTCCATAGCCGACATAATAATCGGTTATGAGATTTCGTCGGTTATTGCACTCGCTAATCTTCACTCACCAGTGGGCACTCTCTCGCCACCACCTGCTGAGTCGTAGGAGCCCAGCGTCGTGGTCGACAGCTGCAAGAGCTGTGGCTGGCTGAGCAACACCTGGTCTATGCCTGTGATATATCTCCACTCACCAGTGGGCACTCTCTCGTCGCCATCTGCAGAGTCGTAGGAGCGTAACGACGAGCCCAGCGTCGTGGTTGACAGCTGCAGCAGAGCTGTGGCTGTGCTGAGGAACACCTGGTCTATGCCCTGTAAAATTAAGCAGGTAGGTGTTGCAATAAGAGAAGATAAGATACTTTTATTTCACGATAAAAATTACAATACAAATTTGCTTCTCAAAATATAAGGAATATTGAAAATAAACAATGTACATAATGTCAAAACAAGATAAAATACTAAGAAAATATCAACTAGGATTCAAATCAAATCACCCGATAGGGATCGTCATCGCACCATTAAAGTAAAGTAACAAATTAATAAACAAAAGAAAATAAGCAAGTGAAAAATATAATCGTCAAATCAATATATCTCCCAATAAGGATCGTCATCAAAAAATTTAAAAACAAAAATAAACTTACAATATCAATCGCAATGTCAATTAAAAATTTGAAATTCAAATTCCAATTGTTTATTTGCTCAAATTGTGGTACATAGAGCTGGTACATTCAGCTCCTTATATTAATTTATTGAGTATAGTTTTCCAACAAAACAGAGCGTATGAAGGACAAACGGCAGTCGGAATCGGAAGGTTCCCGAACAATCTTGTACTAGGTAGAACTTAGACTTACCACGACTTATACAAATAATCCAAATATTTATCGACTAAATGACCTTCATATAGTCCGTATTACTTATTTTTTGAAAATATCTTCAATATATGCAACATTATAATATTATTGAAGTGCAGGCGGGTAGAAAAAGTTATTACCCCTCTTTTCAGGGTTCCGTAGCCAAAATGGCAAAAACGGAACCCTTATAGAATCGTCATGTCTGTCTGTCTGTCCGTCCGTATGTCACAGGCATTTTATTCAAAAACTATAAGATATACATTAATAAAATTTGGAGCATAGATGTCGTGTGTAAACCGCTACTTAGTTTGATAGTTAAATAAAAAATATATATATTTCTAGGGGGTGCACTCGATACCTGTAACCGAAAGTGATTTTTTTTTTCAGCGAATATCAATGTGTGGCACATATTTTGACAGTACTTCTAAAAACACTTTGAGGTTTCTAAAACAAATTTTTGATTTAGTGAATATTTTCCGAAATATTCGCTACGACAGTAGCAAAAATTGTATCCCCCCCCCCTCTATTTTCTAAATGGTATGTTCAAAACATATGACAAAAATTTACAAATATAAAGCTTAATAAATACTTCCAACGAAAATTGTTTTCAACATGGTCGGACATACCGTTTTTAAGTTATTGCCAAAAAACTGCGCTTCTCAGCAGAAGGACGTAAGTGCCGGGGAAATACGCTCTTTTGTTAGTGTTTTTGTTTTCAAATCGTTTTTTTTCATCTGTAGTGCATTTTTTTTGTATAAACGGAACCCTTCATGGACGAGTGCGACTCGGACTTGGCCGCTTTTTTGATTCAGCGTTGTCGTGTAACAAGTATCCTATGCTGGTGCCCGTGTACCAAAATAGAAAAAGTTGAAATCCGTTCAGCCGTTTCGGCGAGATGAAGCCATAACAACACATACAAACATACAAAAAAAATCAATTCAGTGACTTCCTGTCTGTATCAAACATTTTTTTTTAATATGTTCAATGTAAAGTCACCAGCATCAATATCTGCCATAACAAAGCGGGCGAAAATATAGAAATAGAGTTGTGTCAGATACTTATGCACGCTTTGTTAGGGCAGATATTAATACTGGTGACTGTACAGACCTTCCATTTTTACAAGTTTATAATAGTACTAGCTTCTGCACCCGACTTCGTCCGCCTTACGAGGCTCAAACTATCTCCATACCGAATTTCATCCAAATCGGTTCAGCGGTTTAAGCGTGAAGAGGTAACAGACAGACAGACAGACACACTTTCGCATTTATAATATGAGTATGGATAGATGAATTCACCTGGTCGTGTAGCGCGGAGGTCTCGCAGTACTGGGCGCCGATGGCGGCCGCGTACTGTTTCGCCTCTGACAAAGGCACCGCGCGGCTCTCGTGTAAATCACACTTGTTGCCCACTAACGCTAACACCATTGGCTCCGGCACGTTACTGAAACAATCATTAATTAAAATTAAAAAAAAAAAGCAACTACCTACTACGCATACGTAACGTCAACCCTAAGATATGGCGTGATGTTTTGGGGAAATTCAACAGATAAACTGTATTTCTAGCTCAAAAAAAGAAAAATCACACTTGTTGCCCACTGGCGCTAACACAATTGGCTCCGGCACGTTACTGAAACAATCATTAATTAAAATGAAAAAAAAAAGCAACTACCTACTACGCATACGTAACGTCAACCCTAAGATATGGCGTGATGATTTGGGGAAATTCAACAGATAGACTGTATTTCTAGCTCAAAAAAAGAAAAATCACACTTGTTGCCCACTGGCGCTAACACAATTGGCTCCGGCACGTTACTGAAACAATCATTAATTAAAATGAAAAAAAAAAGCAACTACCTACTACGTATACGCAACGTCAACCCTAAGATATGGCGTGATGATTTGGGGAAATTCAACAGATAAACTGTATTTCTAGCTCAAAAAAAGAAAAATCACACTTGTTGCCCACTGGCGCTAACACCATTGGCTCCGGCACGTTACTGAAACAATCATTAATTAAAATGAAAAAAAAAGCAACTACCTACTACGTATACGTAACGTCAACCCTAAGATATGGCGTGATGATTTGGGGAAATTCAACAGATAAACTGTATTTCTAGCTCAAAAAAAGAAAAATCACACTTGTTGCCCACTGGCCCTAACACAATTGGCTCCGGCACGTTACTGGAACAATCATTACAAGATTAAAATGATTAATAAAGTAACTATCTATCACGCATTCGTAACGTGACCCTAAGATATGGCGTGATATTTTGGGGAAATTCAACTGATAAACTGTATTTCTAGCTCAAAAAAAGAATTAGATCTTTGTGTGGTATTTACAATGTCCATTCCTGTAAGCCACATTTATAAACGGTGAACATTCTATCTCTTCATAGTTTTATATATTTATGAATAATTAATTTTTGTACAATGTAATTCTCATGAAAAGTTTAAAAAGGACATGCTTATGCGATACAATATCAGATGCATAATACCTCGAGCAGACCGACCGCCGAGCGGGCTCGCGGTTTATGTGTTAACACTACACAGTGTCCCTTACTTAAAATTTGGATTTACGAAAAATAAACCAGCCAAGTGCGAGTCAGACTAGCGCACCGAGGGTTGGACAGACAGACATTCGAAAGCATTTTTGCCGTAGCTAAAACGGAGACGCTTCGCTCGCCAAGCTCGCTCGGTCAATTAAAGTACTTACTCCTTTCAGTTTGCAAAATGTAGTTGTTATACTTAAGTTCAGATCTGCTCGAGCTGACATGTTCATTTTGTTTGATTAAAGCTTCTTTAATGAAATAAAAACCCGGCCAAGTGCGAGTCGGACTCGCGCACCGAGGGTTCCGTACAAAATCTACGCTACAAACAGCCGTATATATGAAAATCCTGTGATAGCAGACCCCTACTCCTAAGCAAAATGTACGCGGTGCTCGATTATTTTATATTGGTTACTGATATTGACAGACGGGCATAAAATTATACTGTTTTTAGTATTTGTTGTTATAGCGGCAACAGAAACAGATAATCTGTGAAAATTTCAACTGTCTAGCTATTACGGTTCATGAGATACAGCCTGATGACAGACAGACAGAGAAGTCTTAGTAATGAGGTCCCGTTTTACCCTTTGCGTACGGAACCCTAAATTGTTGTAATGTGTAAAAATAGATAAATAAAAATTATTGACATAATTAGTTAATAGATTGTATAAATATATAATTAGTATTGTAGGGACATTAATTATTACTTTTATTGACACTATAACTATATTTGATTGAATCATTATTTTAAATACTGTTATCATTATTATCATGTAAGTAACTTCATCGTGGCAAAAAATGATATTTTACGTGTTGTATTAACAACAAAACATGTGAGACTGACATATTTTGATAAGACCTGTTAATGTACACCATGTTGAAATAAAACAATTTAACGGATTATATGGCGTATATTATCTCATTTTGGTTCCCGACGTTTCGGAAGCTTTCGGTGGAGTCCACTCGTGACCATGGAAAGCTTAAAAGCTTTCTTTACACGAAATATACGCGATATAATCCGTTAAATTGTTTTATTTCAATGAGTAATAATCGCGGAAACAGAAGAAAATATTATGTACACCATGTTTTTATGTAAAATAAATACTGATTTGATTTAAAAATCATATTTGGGTGCTTGTCCATTACTGGTGACCGCACCAGTAATGGACATCCATCACTTAACAAACTTAAGTTAGGGTGACGGCACCCAGTGATGGATGAACTCTTCTGCATCGGGGTTAGTACAATGTGAATTGTCGACTGACCTTTGAAGCTCTTTGACCCAGGTCTTGATGGCGATGAAGCTGCCCACGCTGGTTATATCGTAGACCAGTAGAGCGGCGTTGGCGTTCCGATAATACATGGGCGCCATAGACCGGAATCGTTCCTGGCCCGCCGTGTCCCATACCTGAAAACAGTAAAAAGGATAGTAAGATATTTCAAATTCAAAACTTTATTCTGCAAGTAGGCCTCAAGGGTAATTTTATATGTCTGATTTTACAACAGAAACACATTAACAATCCAGATACTGACATTATAGTGCATAGCAATATTAATGCAACAGACAAATACCTGGGCACACTTTACAGGGAGATGTATATTGTCTACGGGTCCATTAGATCTTAACCTACAATTTTACTATTGGGTTGTACCTTGTTCTATAGAAAAACTTTTTATCGAATACTTCATTTCGCCAACATATAATATCATCGAAAGTATTTTTCTCTGAAACCGTTAATTAATTGAGATTATGATACAAACCAAACCTAAAGGCTTCTAGAATTCAGGGGAAAAAGTTGTCGATGAAATAAAAATATATGATTCGCGGAGGAGACAAAATCATAACCCTCCTTTTTTTCTTCAGCGTAGTCGGGTAAAAAGTATCATATCACCATCTGGAGATACCTAGCTACCCGTGTACCAAAAATAGTTGAAATCCGTTTAGCCGATTTGGCGTGATGTAGCTCTCTGCACGAGTGCCTAGGATATACGGCTGCTATCACGCGTAGTGCTCTTTTCTGTAATTTGAACACACGGCCAGAGTCCGTTGAGTTACCCCACAAGACAATGCCATATGACATGAGCGAGTAGAAGTACGCGTAATAAATTTGAACCAGTGCATCACTGGAGACAACTGGCTTCAGTTTACGCAGAGCGAATACTGCACTGCCAAGCTTTTCGCATAGATGATCGATATGCGTTTTCCATTTGAGTTTGCTGTCAATTGTAAATCCGAGGAACTTGCACGAGTCGCAACGCAGTATCGGACTCTGTTCCAGTAGAATGTCTCTGTGTCCTGCTGTGAAAATCATCACATTCGATTTTGTAACAGTGAGGATGAGACCGTTCGCTGAAAACCACTCGTGGAGTTGGTTGCATGTGTGTGCTATTTTATTTTCAAGTTGTGAGTATGTGCCTTCACTATCACAGTGGTGTCATCAGCGAACCGTACCATCATGCTTTCGGTACTTTCGGTGAAATGAAAATTCTATAAAATATAGCATTCTAGGAAACGTTTGTCGATAAAATGGAAGGATCATCTTTTTTAAAATAAGGTCTGTCAGTGAACAAATGCAAACCAAGCATTTTCTATTGCTTGTATACGAGTAGCGGAGAGTGCTCCGAGGAATTGTTCGGAATGAGCCCTGCCGCATCTTTCCGCCATCGTCCTACGCGACAATATTTCCATCCCAACCACTTAGATGGTTGGCAGTTCACAATTGTGCGTTTTGGTAGAAATTTCCTGACTCTCACGACTGAATTGCGGAGCGGCATATACGCAATAGCGAAAAAGGTCTTTAAATAAAGAGAATTAAAACCAGCCGAGTGCGAGTTGGACTCGCGCACCGAGGGTTCCGGACAAAATATACGCTACAAACGATCGATCTATGAAAATCCAGTGTAGCAGTACTCCTAAGCAAAATGTACGCGGAGTTCGAGTATTTTATATTGGCTACTGATATAGACAGACAGACATAAAATTATACTCTTTTTAGTATTTGCTGTTATAGTGGCAAAAGAAATACATCATCTGTGAAAATTTCAAGTGTCTAGCTATCACGGTTCATGAGATACCTACAGCCTGGTGACAGACAGACAGACAGACGGACAGCGAAGTTTTAGTAATAGTAAGCACCATTAAAACAAGAGGACTGACACTTGCCATACTTTGGATCGTGCTCCAATCGCAAGTAGGTATTCTGGCAAAAACTAGATGGCGCTTCAACGATGTTATAATTGAATAAAGAAACATAACTAGTATATTAACAATTAGTTCTGTTATTTAAATACTGTGTCACGCTTGCAAAGTTGAAAAATTGAAAAAAATATTTTTTATACATAGATGGCGTTGTACACATCGGGGAGCAGCTTTTTTATAGAAATGGTCTGTCCTCTTGTTTTAATGGTCCCTGGTACGGAACCCTTAGAACCAACCTGCAGTTTCACCCTGGCGCCATCAACGTTGATGTTACACGTGAAGAATGAAGCTCCAATGGTGGGTGATATGTGTTTGGAGAACATCTTGCCTATGTAGCGGACCACGAGGCTTGTTTTGCCCACACCTGAAAGAACATACACTCTCATGTAACTGACATTTCGAAAGTGCTTGTAATTAGGCCTACTTGAATAAAGAATATTTTGATTGATTGATTTGAACATATATTATATATTTAGCTTTTCAAATTCAAGTAATTTATTTCGGAAACATGTCCGTTATTAGTAGCGTAAAGTTTAAAGGAAAACTTAATTCTAGTGTTAGTAGGTATATAATATCACAAGTAAGTACAAACTAACTATCGTTTTTTAACACGCTTTTGGTCGTCCTGTATGTAACTAACTATGTAATGGAATCTAAAGTAACTAATTTAACCATCTTTCAAGGATCATAGCGTCATGAAAATTGGCAGCTGTATGTAGTTCTGATGACAATACAATAATATGGTACTGTCGAACTGATCTGATGATGGAGCCAAAGATGTGAATTGGAACTTCATGATGGAACATCGTATCATAGCTGTGTTTGGATTTGTTAGAAAAGTCTTGTAAAGCGTTATTTTAGTGTTTTTTAAAGTATTAATTTATTTTTGTCTCGTTCTCTTTTGTTTGTCCTCTTTGATCTTTTTGGCCTGTAATGTATATCGTTCCAGTGCTTCTGGATACGACCTTCGAATCTATCAACAATGGTATTCAGAATGCTGTTTGGCCTGCCCCGGACTGTGCGCACCAGGCACGCCACCCTTTGCGTATTATGGCGGCGAAACCGTCAATTTGCGCGTCAGCGAACATCCCTGAAACGCTACAGAACCGAGGCAGCCCCAACAGCATCCTGAAACTGTTGTACTGTACTCTTAGAGCACTAATAGCTTTGTAGTGACAGAAGCGATATATAGAGTCTGTTCATTTATATCTTACACTTTTGTTTCTACACAACTATTCTCAATTTTAACCGACTCACAGGGTCCCAAGATACAGGCTCCGCCTAGTTTGGGGCCCGCCGGATATCACTTGATGTTTTAACAAAAAAAATAAGTGACGGGTGTCATTCCGCCAATGAACAGTCTTTTTTTATGTTATAGGGCAGACGGATCGCCTGATGGTAAGCGGTCACCGTCGCCCACAGACACCTGCAACACCAGAGGAGTCACAAGCGCGTTGCCGGCCTTTCAGTGGGAGTACGCTCTTTTCTTGAAGGCTTGAGGGTCGCATCGGTCCGGAAATACTGCAGGCGGCAATTTATTCCACAGTTCAGTCGTGCGAGGCAGGAGATTTCTAGTAAACCACACAGGTTTCAGGGGAAAAGTAGTTAATGAAATGGAAATTCGGAGGGTTAATTAGGCCCCTCAACAACCTTTACTGCACACGAGTTTCGCCCTTCGACGAGGCATCATCAGGAAGGCATTTCCTGCATCACCTGATGATGCCTTATAGAGGGGCGCAACAGGTGTCCACGATTATACTGTCTGGTGGTGGTTTGTTGTATTTGCATGCACATTTTTAGTGGAAACTGCATGAAAATATGTGCATGTGAGCACAATTTATTGTCACATCTAACCATGACACTATTTCGTGCAAAAGCAAAGGAACTATAATCCATTAACTAACAGCAAATGTCAAATTCCTTGTTTTGAAATGGCATTAGAATGCCATGAAGTCATTAACAGGTAAAGAAAATGGTGATTTGGTAATCACTGTGATGTCATTTCGATACTCTAGTTACCAATCATGATACTAATTATTTAAATATGGCTTGTAATTTGTATTTTAGAGCACAAATTCATAGTTGAAATTTGATTCACAAAAAGTAAGCTACGATATTATAAAGTTGTAAAAATAAATGTCTGTCCATTGATGATTAAAAAAAAATTGTAACAAAATAGTTTGACTTAATTTTTTGTATGTTTGCATGTGTTGTTGTGGCTTCATCACGCCAAAACATTTACAAATATGTTTGGTACACTGGTAGCTAGGCAGATGGTTATAGGTTTTTTACCCGACTATGTTGAATAAAAAAGGAGCATTATGATTTTTTTCTCTTCTGTTGACGAAGTTCTAGAATAGTACAGGTGGGAACTAGGCCATAAAGTAGAGGCTAGTGTTACAACACTGGCCTTGCTTTCGTTATGGTTCAATGTACAGTACCAGTTATTAGTATTATCACATCTGCTATTCATACTGATTAGATCAGTTAAACAAACTAGTCTATATTTTCAGAAAAAAAATTATTTGTGAAACACAGATAAGGTATATGTCGTCATGTTTTATACATTTGGATCTACTATGTTTAACCCGCCAATGCAGGTGTACAAATATTTGCTGCATTCAAGCATCACATAAATAAAGTTAAAATTAAAGTCATTGAATTAAAATACATTGATATTGAAAAAAAAATAATGAAAAGAGCAATAAGATAAAACAAGTCTAAAATTAGGTATCAAAGTAGCAGACCTCGTCGCCGATGGCAGGACGACTTAGACCTCTTAGTGGAGGACTGGCCAGAGGTAACTTTAAACGGGGATCAGTGAAAGAAGAGGGGCGAGGCCTTTGCCCAGCTGTACAACCATGGCTCCATATAGGCACAGAGAAACTGCCTACCCTGAACCCCTTAAGAACTGGGGCTTTATATAGGAACAGAAAAAAATGCCTACCTGGGCGAAAAACCCTGGGCACGCCACTGACAAAACTAAACCATAAGACTCATGTCCTAAGTTCAAATTTCTTTAAATGTATATTTCAACTTATTAAGTTCTTCACGCCATGCATGGATATATAAACTAGAAGGTGCTTAATATTTTCTTCTGTTTAGTAGGTGCTTGTAACTTTGTCAGTGGTGGAGGAACAAATCATAAGCCTGTTTATTGCACACCAACAACAGAAACAGTGCAATAGAGATAGAGCCTTGACATAAAATACAGTAGACAATAGGTGGTCTTATAGCGATAAGACCGCCTAAGAGCTGTCTTCCAGACAACCTTTGCGTAGCGGAAATGATACAGGCAATGCTCTTCAATGAATTACAATGACATTATATATTAAGAGTCCCCGGCAAGCTTGGCCAAATTTCACCTTTCCATACAAACGGAGTTTCATTCTCATTTTAAAACTATGTGTTGGATTGTAACGATACTTTGCATATACAATGACATGAGGTATATCTAGGCTTGTAATTAGTTTATATGGCTCCAGTTTATAAAAAAAATGAAATACAGCAAAAAGAAGTTTTGTATGAATTTTTTTTTCTATGGTATCTGAAGCTACATAAACTAATAACAGGCCTGCATATACCTTTACTTATTCTAAGTACAAAGTTTCAGAGCAAACTAGGTAGTTGATTTAAAACGAGAGTGTAACTACGTTTGTATGGAGAAACAAGCTATATAAATTATATGAAATAATGATAGTAATTATTAAACGGAAAATCTTTATTGCACACTGCCAAACGAGATCTAAATTGATCCATGAGTGATACAATATTTCTTTTTATGGATACCTGCGGAACAAAACAATCACAATCTCAAGATTCCATTTATATAAAAAAGTTAAGTGCCAACCTGTCAGTGCGAAATTGTTCTTTGCTACAATACAATAAAGTTATAATTATAAATTCTATTGGCAAACGAAACCCAAGGCAACAGCAAAGAAGTTTTAACAGCCAAAGATAAACGATAAGTTGTCAATTTTTTTCTTGATTGACCGGTTATTAATCACATAAAAATACTAACCTTATTAAGAAAACAACACATTCCTTAGTTAATATTCTAGTTTTTTATGTAACTTTACGCATAATACGTTATATCACAACAAAGGTTAAAAAAAATTACGCACCTTGCGCTCCTAAAACCACTATCTTCGCCTCGACAACTTTCATTTTAGGAACTGTATTCAACACTACAATGTTGCACGAACACTGCAATTTGATATTTCACATGATTGTTAACGGGAAAAGGAAATTTAAAGGGATAAACTTCATAAAAACATGCAATAATAATAACAATACATATCAGGTGAAGTTTCCAACTTTGACTATGCTGTCAAATGAAAACGTCGATAGCTGTCAGTGTGAATGGTCAAGTTCGAGCTGTTTATTTGATGACCAAGTTCAAATGCATAAATTACAAAAATTAAACTAACTTAACTAACCTATGGCGTCTCCCAGGTCGCTGCCCTGTAGTAGTGTGCCCATAAGGCCGGCTACATTTCCCCGCAGGATGGCAATGCTGATCCTTTGCCCGAGGAATAAGCCGGCTCTATGGTCTCCTGTACTTTCGACTAGTTTTTTTTTTATTTGTCCAAAAAGTTCATAGACCCTTGGGTCTCAACTGCAAACGCCGCAAATATATAATTGTTTATGAGACCCATATGTTTGCGGTGCATTGCGGCCTCGGCGGACGCTGCCGCTCCGCCAGCTCTCAACGACGTAATGGCTAGATGGGACGGTGCCATGGTGTCCACGCAAGTGGCATCCCAGAAAAGGGGCCGTCCTAACTGCCATGGTATTAGAGTCATCCCGTTGGGTCTCTTGCCATCGTCACGTGCGAGGCCAGGTGGTTCTTATACAGCTAGCACGTTGACGCTGGCAAGAGCCCGGCGGATCACGTCGTTGAGGCAGGCGTGGCGAGACAAACGGCCTGCGTTCCTTCTGCAAGAGAGGCCGTGGTAGCCTAAGCGATCCACATCAGCACCGCAGGGACAACGGTGAGGGACTACTAGTTCTGAGCCTAGACGGAGACCAACAACCAATCTTAGGGAGTTGTTGTCCAGCAGTGTTGCACAGTGAGCTGATGGCTAGGCATGCAGCCAGAAGCCTGATTCTTTTTTTGATGATGCAAGGAGACGAGCTTTTTCTAGGCTAGACGCCGATGAGTTCAGGAGCCATTCATGGGCCTGACGGTAGATAGGTTCATCTCAGATTCTATGGATGTCCCTGTTTATTGGTAGATCCTTGCCTGGGCAGGGTGATTGCCAGGCATCCTTAGCTTCCGACAAGTACGCTATCTCGTGATCAATTGATCATATAGGGATGGGTAGAGTATTTTTGCAGTCAGAGATAACGTACTGAAAACGGAGGAGAGAAAAGCTGGGAGGACGATACTGGAGATCTGTCTAACACCAAGACCGCCGAACCGGATTGGCAGGGTGGCTTGAACAAATTGCCTGTCATTAATTTTAATATTCAAAATACTTTCTAATTGAAGATGGATGATGCTATCAACGTTTTCACATAAATTTGGAAATTTCCAAAGATGGCTGTATCTCATGGCGTACGTGAGTTTTGGGGCGAAAAGGCAGAAACGAAGGATGGTAAAGGCCATGTGAGAGCAAATTTTGAAAAAGCGGTCCGAGTAATGTGAAAAATTATTTAACTGATTTTCGATGAAGTCGGGGAAAGCTTCTTCGAAGATGGGAGCTCCTAGGAGATGAAGCGATTTTTCAGATAACACCTTAATGCCTGGACAAATGTTTTCAAAATCTTGGGTAGTTTGAGATTTATTAGCGTTGTCAGGGTTTATATATAGTTCGCACTTGCTCATGTTTAGCTCGAGATCTATTGTGCTAAACTTAGCAATAAGGCATGACTGGTCAGAAAGAACAGAATGCGCTTCACCTCCGAGGGTGCCATCGTCGAGGTACCAGATGGTAAATTTGGATTTTAGTGCCGAAATTATGGGATGGATGGCGAGGCTAAAAATCGTCGGGCCTAGAGGATCACCTTGCTGATAGCCAACTGCTGAGGCTATTTATTTATTTTGAAAAGGCACGGTTACAAGTAACAAACTTAGTAATTAATTAGAGTACATAACGTTCAAGGCATATATGTGTTTGTTACTCAATTACAACCCCGCACAACATTTGAGAGTGATTGTAAAGTGCATGAAACTAAGAACTAGCATGAATTAACTAAATAGGTTTTTAATAAATATTTACAACTAGCTTCTGGCCGCGACTTCGTCCGCCTTAAATTCGTTTATCGCAGATAAGGATATTTTTCCGGGATAAAAAGTAGCCTATGTCCTTTCACGGGACTCAAACTATCTCCATACCAAATTTCATCCAAATCGGTTCAGCGGTTTAAGCGTGAAGAGGTAACAGACAAACACACAGACAGACAGACAGACAGACGGACAGACAGACACACTTTCGCATTTATAATATTAGTATGGATAGTTACTGTGTATTTGTTGCCTTATTAATATCACTAAGAAAAACACTGATTTTGGCTGTGAAAATATCTAGCTCTGGATTTTTCTTTAACAATTCATCATAAGAACGTGTCATGCGTGTTATGGGGCTATTGTAAAATACATTGTTAGTAGCCCTTGGAACAGAAAAGAGTTGCTGAGTGCGACTGGCTCTATTGGCAACACGAAATACGAATTGGTTTAACAGGTCGGGCGAGTCAATTTTATTATTTAGTATTTTGTAGCAGGTTACTACATCAGCCATCCTGCGCCGAGATTCTAGGGTCACGAGATTAAAATGTCTTAGTCTTTCGTCGTAGGCAGAGAGAGATTGTCTGAGGCCAAATTTGGAACTGAGGTGAAGAACGAAGCGCTTCTGAATGTTTTCAATTCGAAGGATATGCGTTTTATACAAAGGTGACCATATTATGGCACAATATTCCAATATGCTTGCGACTAACGTAGTGTATAATAAAGTGATAGTTTTGTCTTTCTTGAAAGGTTTGCTTATTCTCAAAATAAATCCCATAATTTTTTTGGCCTTAGGTATAATATAATCATAATGAGCACGGAACGATAAGTTATCATCGAACCAAACTCCTAAATCCTTCGTGGTTTTGACGCGTTTTAAAGGTATGTCATTTATTTTGTATAAAAAGTCGATGTTCAATTTTTTCTTGGAAAAAGTGATAACCTGACACTTGCTAATATTCAAAGACATTTTATTGTTGCTACACCATTCCTGTAGAATGTCTAAATTGTTTTGAAGTGCAGTTCAATCTTCGTCTGATTTTATTTTACTGTATATTTTAATATCGACTGCATATGCCAGAGTTTTGCATGTCAATTTGTCTAGGAGGTCGTTAATGAATATCAAAAAGAGAAGTGGTCCTAAATTAGAACCCTGTGGAATTCCAGATGTAGCCGTAAATGCCTGGGATTGATATCCATACAGCAATACCAACTGTGATCTTTGGAGCAGGTAAGATTGTAACCAGCGCAAAAGACATCCATGAACGGCCTTCGTATCGGCCTTCAAACAAAGGATCTCATAATCGACTCTGTCGAACGCCTTGGCGAAATCAGTGTATATGACGTCTACCTGACATTTGTCGTTGAGAACTGATGAAAGGTCATGCGTATGTAAGAAGATTTGACGTTGGGGACCAATTCTTAACAAAACCATGATGTTTTAGGCTAATCATTTGGGAGAAGTGGTTATATATGTGATCATAAACAAGGGCCTCAAATAGTTTAGCAAAACAGTTAATTATACTAATCGGCCTGTAGTTTGTTACATCCTTTTTATCTCCCGATTTATGAATGTTGTGGTTCCTGTACATCAGATGTGAAGGCGAGCTGTAACACTGCCAAAGATATGGCTATGTGCTGGGGATGTTTCTTTGCACTTCTGTCAGCATGGCGTCCCGACTTACGGAGTTAAATGCGTTTTGACGTCTACTTTAAGTAGAATCTGATCCTTGGAGGCATGGAGGAAAGTTCGATAGGCATGAACAGCGGCCTCGCATCCGCCTTTGGAACCAAAACCTAACTGGGTTGGTTGGAATTGGGTCTCTAGTTCCTTTTGCAGCAGACTTTTGAAGCCAGTCTTCTGTATGTCGAACCTATGGCGATAGGTCGGATGCCACCATCTTTTTTCCGTAGCGCGCAGAGGTTAGCGCCGTATAGAGTACGGGCAGCATTCGAGTTTACCTTTCCTGCGAGCATAAGGTTCACTAGGCGGGTGATGCTCGCTAGTAAATTGCTATTCCTGCCGCCAGGTATGCCGATAGTCAGGTCCTTCAGATATTGAGGAGTTATGCCGTCTAGGCCACCAGAGGAACCATTTTTGAACGCCATCACGGCGGCCAAAACAGCATCCTCGGAGACTTGCAGACATGGTAGGGCTGGGCTGGGTGGGTCAGGATTTTTTGATGTTGTCGGCGGAGGTGGGTGTTTGTTTCGAAGAGCTTTAAGGGTTTCAGGCGTGTCTGGGGCTGACGTATCGCTAGAAAATAGGATTTTTGCAGCACCTTTTAAGACACCGTCATTCACTTTGGCCTCAACTAATACAAAAACGTCGCGTGTATTTGTCTGAGTTTCGGCAGTATTTTGTGTCGTATCAATGACATTTGGACGGAAGCAGTTTGATTTTATTTTTGAGGTAAGTGAAAGGCGGGCATCTTGTTTTGATACGTGGAGTGTATTAAAAGCAAATAGAAGGAGGGTTTTCCTGTTTTGCCAACTCGCCCCCCAGAGTTTTCACTGACGCAGTCGTCGATTGCTTTCGCAAGACTAGTCGCGACAGTGAATCTCGAGCCTCTAGGGATACGTTTGATGACCGGGGAAACCTTCTTTCGGTTACACAATGGTAGAAAGAGGGACATAATGAGAAATATCGGGATTTGGGGGGTGAACAGGCACCGGTTGGCTGTGTGTAGATTTGTGTGACTTGCGACGGTGTATGTGTAAGCCTCGTTGTCCTTTCAGGAATTTTGGTTGTATGCAGTGGGGGCAACGTATATATTCTAATGACTGACTATTAGGCTGGCTGTCGGTCCGTGCGGGAGAAACTGGAATTAAGAATAGTACTTACAGATATTTATATAGAAGATAAAAGAACAAAAATAATAAATGTACACAAAAACAATCAGACACTCCGTGTCGGTATTTTCGTACGGCGAACGGTGGCTGCCGCTGCACGACTAGGGGTTTCACTCCACTAAAGCTACACCATGTAGAAATTGTATGTCACAGTGACCACTGACCACAATAGCTTGTAAATACGTAAGAAAATATAATATTGACTATTTTATTAGTGACATATTTGCCGGTGTCACGTAAACTGACGGTTGTCTTGGCGTCGAGCAAATTAAATTCAGGCAATAACCAATGGGGAATAGATGATTTTTTGTTTATAGGTAGGAATAAGCCTCCTTATTGTCAGAAAAAAAACAGATTTTTCTGTGGCTTAGAAAAAAAATAAAAGATGAAAAGGTGTTGGTCGGCGGTATTTTTTTTCAGACAATGAGGGGGCTTATTCCTAGCTATAAACAAAATTTCAAGAATTATGAAAAGTTTCATTCATTTCCCAATCTATGCAATGCAATATTTGCTTAAAAATTTTAGCTTCTGTGTCAAGTTAGAGCGGTTCTACACATAGGTATAATATCGTTTTTACGACACTGCTGGCGATAAATAGTCTAAATCCAGCTCAGAAAATTTCAGGGCTACTTGAATGTCACTCAACATTATTTAAAATTAATGTAATAAATGAGTTATATTTTATTTAATCGATACATAAGTAGCTATCAATAGCGTGAACCAAATTCTATACCTAATAAGCGATTTAACATATTTTTTTATACTCAATGCATTTTCATATTCGACTGTCTATGAATTCGATGCATAATCGATAAAACAATCGATTACTAAATCATCTTTAACGACTGTAACGATCCGCCACCGCGAAGGCCTAAAATGTATTTTGTGAGTACTTATTGGGTCTACTTAAATATAAGGTCTGTGTTTACTATGATACTATAGGCATGTACAACAGAAAGGAGGCCAATCTCATAATAGGAAAACAGATGAAAAAGTGTTTGCGAAAAGCCGTAAATAATAATTCCGAATCCGTCCAGAACGGCGATATTGCTAGAGTAGCAAGATATTATGAAGATATCAACTAATTACGAAACATTTTTTTTCGAAATGCTACTCAATCCTTCGTTCTTCGTCTGATTTAAATGTTCAATCGTGATCAAAATATTTTTCCTTGCAGCGTCGTTTTTCTTTGGCATTATTATGGTAATTCATTTTATGCCCTTGCTACACAGTGGCGTCACCAATTTAACGCCTTTTGACTGAAGTTTGGATGTATAGAAATTGGTCTCCTTAGTTTTATACGCTCCATAATCATGGGTTGAACCCTAAACTTCAATTAATAATAATTATGACTATTAAATTTAGTCGAATAATATCTGACATTAATTTATCGCCTAGCGCCATCTACTACAGTTTTGATGTACTACTAAGTCCTCACTGGAATATAATTTATACTAAATACACCGGTCTCAATGTAGTTCTCATTCAAAGGATTTTTCTACTCAACGCTAGATGGCACTATTTTTAATTTTCATTCGTGTGTAGCTGATACAATAGATGGCGCCAATACTACGTTCAATGAGCTACTTGTAAATAAAGATACTCTGAAGAGACAGACAATTAATTTGATTTTATATCTTATAAGACCATAAAGTTTATGGATTATGGCATAAATCCACCACTACGCTTTCGTCTATCTAAAAGCAATCACTATTAATCTTTTATCAAAAAAATATAAAGGCTTGGGGCGTAAAATGGGTCATTAAATGGAAATTATGGTGCTTTTGCCATATTTATTATAATGTGTCATTGTTCATTAAGTTCGGAGAGGAATAGTTTAATCACTTTCTATCCTTATGAAATTTTAGTATCTTATCTTTTGCTTCTACTAGCATTATGTAGGTAGGTCTATTATTATTATTATAAAATAGTAAAAATAAGATTTAAAACCTGATTTAACCTGAAACCCGGCTGCAAAAAAAACATTTCAAACAAGGTCAATTTTTTATATTATTTCATTTTGTTAACAAAAGTAGGTGTTTATTATTCTTCAAAAAATATTTTATTCAAATTTTTAATCGTAAATGCCATCTATTTCTATCAAAGTTGTAAATTTAACAGACCGTTAGCTGACTACTTCTAGTCAGGTTTAAGTTTTTAACCTTTTTTCTTTATTATCTATTTTTTGTTTTTATATATACAGTTACGGTAACCATTTTGAGGTCTTCTACATCAGTTCCACTTCAAAAATTATGCTGCCTGAACTATTTAACAAAATAGTTAAATTGTTACACTTACTTACATGTGTTTATTACCTATAATTGAAAAAAATCGAAGATTTCCCATGATCCCATAAATCTCATCATTAGATCTTCACCAAATTTCTATAATGACTGAAGTTATTATCTTATAAACAAATAAAAATCGGCTGACATCGGGATTTCATTGTTAATGAATTATCGGCATTATCGCGGTGACTCTCCTCCTTTTTTAAGTCGGTAAATAAATTTAGCCCATGTCACCCGGACCGTAATAATGAATCGATTGATACCTCATCAAAATCGGTTGAGTAGTTTAAGTGCTAAAGTTGTAAAAATGAAACGTGTGTACATTGAAGATATTTTCAAATAAATGATTGTAATTAAAAAAAATTGTATGTTTGTATGTGTCTTTGTGGCTTCATCACGCCAAATCGGCTAAACCGATTTCAAGTATTTTATATATGGTTATAGGATACTTTTTACCCGACTACGCTGCAGCAAAAAGGAGGCGTTATGACTTTTCTCCTCTGCGGACGGTCGCGGGCGCCTTCTAGTACGTAAATATAAACATACATAAATAGACTGCTTTTTTCATAACCTTTCGTTTTGGCTTTGCCGTAGTCAGATATAAAGTAACCCGACTTCAAAATAATGTATACAGCCTACTAGATAAGGCGCCCGCAACTACGTCAGCGGACGAGAAAAATAAAATAATAGGTTATCAATTCGGTTGTATTTTTTTAAATGTTTGTTATCTCCAGCGTAGTCGAGTAAAAAATATCTACAGATGGTTATATGATACTTTTTACCCGCTTACGCTGATGAAAAAAGTAGGGGTAATGACTGTATCTCCTCCGCGAACCTTCTAGTATAGAATAGAAAGATAACACACATTTATATAGGTACCTATATACAGTCGAAAAACCTTACCTTCTAAACTAACTTCTGACTGTCTGGTTAAAAATGAGGATTATGTATGTCATTTTCCTCCTGGGCGAAATAAGAAATAACTTTTCGACACCGACAGATTTTGTTTGGATTTTATAGTCTCTTTGTAGGGTTCCATACCCAAAGGGTAAAATGGGACCCTATATACTTAGACTCCGCTGTCCATCTGTCTGTCTGTCTGTCCGTCTGTCACCGCGGGCTGTATCTCATGAACCGTGATAGCTAGAGAGTTGAAATTTTCCCAGATTATTTCTGTTGCCGCACAACAAATACTAAAAACATTATAATTTTATGTCTGTCTGTCTTTGTCACTAACCAATATAAAATGATCGAACACCGCGTACATTTTGCTTAGGAGTAGGGCTCTGCTAACACTGGATTTTCATAGATACCGTTTGTAGTGTATACTTTGTATGGAACCCTCGGTACGCGAGTCCGACTCGCACTTGGCCGGTTTATTTTCTGTTTGCATCGATTTTAATCACGAATCAGACTTAAATAAAATTAATGAAATTCCTTGTCCACACAGAACTAATTTCAATGTAGTAAAGTGAACGAAGCCAAAGAAAAGGCGGGAAAAGCAATCCAATATGGCCGATTTAGCGGGGATTTCGGGCGCCATTACAATATTTCAGAAAATTTATTCGCCAAATTATATGCGTTTTCGCTTCTTATTATTCTTAACTGTATGTATATATGGTTGAAATTTGCTTGTGTTCAGGGTGTAGGTAAGTTTGTGAGCAGAAGAGCTATCCGCCACAAGTCAAGTTGCAAATCGGAAACATTATACAGATTAAATTTCTAGGGAGATCATATAGAGCTGTTTTGAAGAGTTAAGTTTTTAGTTCTTTTCTATACTATTCTGTATTTGAAATGGAAAAATGATATGTGTAATGTAGGTACATTGAAGTCATATTCATATAAATAAGTGAAATGGGGCTATTTGAAGGTTACTGAAACGGAAAAAGTACTTGACCAACCAACAAACCAATATATTTATCAATTTATTTCTGTGGTATATTTCTGTATGCAGTCGTTCTCGACCTCTCAATAATAAAAATATTGATGAAACTTCAATGTCACTTAAACTCCCCGAGATACAACAATATTACAATCTCATTTTTGGTCTTCCCCAAAAAACGCTTCAAACTTACTAAAGCCTACTAGCTTAGTGACGTCACACGATATGTACCTAGCATGGGGAAATTAAGAACTTTGTTCTGCAGCTATGTTAAAACGTTTCTTTATCGAAACGGTTTCATAAGAAAAATTACCATACATTTCATGGGTTATTCAATAGTATTTATAGTTATTAATATTTTCATACTTTAGACTTTCCCACCAACTTTAAGGGCTCATAAAAAAGCTACACGTAAGATATCGTCTCAAAATTTTAACGTAGTTCCTTATTGTGGTTGTTTTATAAGGAGTTTTTCATTTCCTATGTTAACTTTTTCATTGAATTTATTCCAGAATTTTTCAAACCAAACCTGGGGGTTATTGCCTAACGAAATTTTGACAATTGGGATCCGAATCAACTGTCAAAGCCTATACAAAATAATGACACTTGATTTTGATTCCGAGCGTCAAATGCGTTAGGCAATAGGGGGGTCTTTTGTACAACGATGAAAAAAATAACCGAAAAGGTTTTCAATTATTATCACAACAAAAAACGGGGCTTTTCAACGTGTAATGTACTTATGTTTGTTGTGTTGTGATTACTTACTTAATGGCTCAGTGACCCAAAGTGAGTCTTGGCCTCCGACACTAGAATACGACGTGGAACGGTGCCAGTCACAGGCTTGGAGTTCACGTAGTTGCTTCTACGACGTCGATCCGGCGATATCTGAGGCGGCCGACCGGCCTTCGGCCAATAGGTCGTCCCAAATATGCCCTTTTAGCGCTGCGAGCTTCTTCCATTTTTTCCAGGTGGCCAAGCCAGCGGAGACAGTGGGCCTTTTTTTCCCTGATGATGTTAGGAGTGGCTACTAACTCCTCAATTTTAATATTCTTACGGATTCGGAAGCTGCCGTCCTCCCTCCCCATCGGTCCCAAGATCTGCCGGAGGATCTTTCTCTCAACCATTAACAGCTTGTATTCTTCTTTAAGAGTTAGCGTCCAAGTCTCACATTACCGTTTTGTAGATGCGAATCTTAGTGTTTTGAGTGAAAATCGTGTACTTAAGTTTAAATCAATGGTTTTTAGCATTGGCGTAAAACGAGGGTTGGAAAATAAAAAATCTTTCCCATACAAACAGTATTTATTAATTTGGCTGAGGCTATTATTGATTGGAATGATTAAATTTAATTGTATAATTAGAATCTTATATATAACTAGCTTTTGCTCGCGGCTTCGCCCGCGTAGTAAGCGTAACGTCTTCATTGCAAGTTTCTTCATACAAACTCTGGACCCCAATTTCACCCCCTCAAGGGGTGAATTTTGAAAAATCCTTTCTTAGTGCACCCCTTCACCTTATAAGGAACCTACTTGCCAAATTTGGAATCCCTAGAACCAGCGGTTTGGGCTGTGCGTTGATATGTCAGTCAGTCAGTTTCTTCTTTTATATATTTATATAGATGTAATCGTAAGCGTGTGAGTGGTATATTAATTTATGTATTTATTCATTGTTTCTAATTGCGACATGGCCTATTAATTTGTATTTTACCGCACGCATTGACTTAAAAAAAGAAACTTGCATACCTTAAATAGTTAGTGTATTTGGGACTAATCTATGCACTATCTATACATCTGGCAAATAAAACACTTCATTTCACATTTAACATTTTGAAAATGTTAGTATTGGTAGTAATAACCGCTCCATGTTATTCCAAACCGTGGCCCACCCCAAAAGAAATCTGTTTGTATGTAATGCGTACATATACGGCTCGTTTACATAAAAAAGCAATCGGTGCGAGTGTATGTACTTAGCGGGACGTTTTATTTTACAATTCAAGCTACTTGACGAAATAAAAAAACCTAAAGTTACATAAGTACTTAGTTTTCAGGGTTCCTTAGTGCAGACATCAAAAAAGATGTCTTTGAAAATATCAAAAATACAACAAGTTGATTCTTTTTACATTACGTAGATATTTTTTCCAATAATAACTAAAATGTTCTAATTTTTTTGCGGTAAGTACCTCCCCATACATGTATGTGATACGCGTAAAAGGAAGGTTGATTTTTTTTGATCGAAATCAAATTAGTAATTGAACGAGATGAGTACATGGATAGCTTTTTTAAAAATAAAAACCTTGGCGAACGAGCTTTGCGCGGTGGGGGCATGATTTTCTAAGATAAAACCTCTTAAGATAAACTTGAAAGGGCAAACTGGGCTCACTTTCCAAATTGTATATAAAAAACTGGGCTCACTTTCCAAATTGTATATAAAAAACTGGGCTCACTTTCCAAATTGTATATAAAATGTTTTTAAGAAACCAATTACACAGATAGATAGAATCGAATAGCCTATGGTATATCTTAAAAACTTAAACCTTATTTAGTTTTAGTAAAATACGACCCTGAAATACAGACATTATATTTTTACAACATTATAATTATAATATTTATAGATTACTCTCAATTTCGTCATCAGCTAATCCCCGCATCCCCACAATAAAAATCAGTCAACCATAGACACGATTCATTCCGACTAAGGCAAAACGCCGTTCAGCCAACGCAATACATTTAACAAATTACTACAATAAATGTAATCTGGGCTACAAATATACACATACAATCATGTTTAAGGTAAGTAATGTGTAATTCAGCTAAAAGCCGGCGAAAGACTAGCAAAGTGGTGATAAAAGTTAAGTGGTAATAAATTAGCTATAGCGCCATCTCTGGGCGGTCATGTTATATTCATGAAAGGTTTAGTAGCGATTTTGTTGCGATTTTTCTCTCTATGTTGGTACTTTAGTTTGTGGTTTATTTTGAAAGTCACCCTGAAATACATCCTATACTATTTTAAAGTTGTAAAAATGAAATGTCAGTAACATTGAGGATATTCAAAAAAAAAAATGGACGTATGTCACTGAATCGAAAACTTTTTTTTTTGTATGTTTGTATGTGTCTTTGTGGCTTCATCACGCCAAAATGGCTAAACAGATTTCAACTGTTTTTGGTACACGGGTAGCTGGTCATCCACTAATGCTTTAGGATACCTACCTACCTAGTATAATCTGTTAAGTCGGTTTGATACGATCTAGCCACAACGACATATATAAAAACATGTTTTTTGATTCAGTTACCTTTAAATGTACCCTATTGCTTCAGTACTAATTTTTTGAAAATATCTTCAATGTACAGACAGTTAATCTTACAACTTTATAATAGTATTAATGTAACCAAATAACGGATTCAATAAAATGATATTTTCAAAAATCTGGTTAAGTTAAGTTTACGGAATAATTGTCAAAACGCAAACATTACATTCTGACTTACAATTTTACTTTGACTTAAAATTTAAAATAATTTGATAGAATGGCATTGTCAAAATGCGGGATAGTCAGTATTCTAAGTCGCGTCTCTTTTGTTCCAGTACGGCAGTTCTGATATTTCAGAGCGGTATTTGTGTAAGAATGCTTAGCTAGAACAATGTTATATTTAAACACGACCCACACTCCCCTGATTTTCAGTTATACTCAACGCAAACGAACTGGCGACCGAGTATAATACTATCTCGTTCACACTTGCGTGGTCTTAACAGGTGTGCAACCGGGTCAAAACCTTGATGGTAGCGCCCTTTCAGTGTTTGAGAAAGACTGTTAAAACTGGCAATGAGTAGCATTATTTGCGACCAAAACCTATGATATTGTAGGAAAAGTCTCAAGGATTTGGCGCCTCCATGAAACTGCCGCCCGGGGCAAGGCCTCAGGTGTGAAAGAGATAGCAGTATGATCACAGTCGACAGTTCTCTATAAGATAGAGAGAGAGAGAGAAATCACAGATTATTACAAGTTCACAAAAAGACGGGTCGTAATAGCTTTTCAGTCGTCGTCAGTCCCTAGTCCTAAGTATTAAGAAAATTGAACATAATAAGCGTTTAATAAGCGTTTTAACGACCGGTTTAGGCGTTTAGCTCAGCAGGCGTAATGTTGCCTGCGAAGCTTACGGTCCTGGGTTCAAACCAGGTAAGGGCAAATATTTGTGTGATGAGCAATAAGTATTTGTTCCTGAGTTTTGGATGTATTGTACGTATATGAAAAAAATACGAGTGAAAAAGTGCACTAGCAAAGCGCATCTGCACGGCACCTAATGCCCTTTCGCTGTGAAGTGCAGTTTTTCGGCAATAACTTAAAAATGGTTTATCAGATCATGTTGAATAATCTACAGACACTCGGAAGGTGATTGAAACGATCGAGTAATTACCCACTTAATTTTTTTAATCAATTCGTATGATAAATAAATATTACGGTTAATTTTACAGAAATCAATCTAGTCCCATGGTAAGCTCAGTAAGGCTTGTGTTATAGGTACTAGACAACGATATATTTACTTATATACATAGAAAACATCCAAGACTCAGGAACCAATATTCATGCTCATCACACAAATATTTGCCCGTACCGGGATTTGAACCCAGGACCTCGCAGGCAACGTTACTCCCGCTGAGCCAAATCACTCGTCCAATTGTCAATGTTCTTCAGTGTTCTCAGCTGCATGAAGATCTGCTTTTTCAATTCAATTCGTTTATTTTTCCACTCGTTTCGCTTTTTCTATCGGTTCGCCGACGGAGATTAGGTACTTATTTAATTATTTTGTGTGATAATATTTTGGTACATTCAAGGTAACTAAGTATACTGGTTATAGTGGTTATGACGATCGTGTGGAATGGCTGCGAGTGTGGAGCGCGCGTCAGTGGCCTCCGGCGCCGCTCGTCAGCGACCGGCGTGTGGACAAGGGAACTTTTGTGGACACCATAATGCGGATACGACTTACGAATCTACTTCTTAAATATAAGTTAAAAATTTCAAAATTCAAAAGATTTATTTGTCCAACATAAGTAGAATACAAGGTGTAGCAAAATTATTTTTGTCACTATACTTAGTTTTTTTAGCATTAGAAAAAGAATAAACAATCTTGACGTGTGTTTTTATTGAAAAACACTCGAAAAATAAGCCGCAGAAAATATGTAATAATTATATAGAAAGGATTGTAATTTACATTATTTTGGTTTCATAAATAATAGTTACGATTTTTTTAAAGCGTTTTCCAATAAAAAGACACGTCAAGCTTGTTTATCCTTTTTCTAATGCTAAAATAAAACGATGTATATATATGTGGTGCCATGTGGGGCATACAAATTAGTTTTTATATTCTTACATGCAGCATACATCACATAAAATATTAATCTATTTAGGTCATAATCATGGTATATCGCTTTTGGATATATTTTGGTGCGACACGGAGAAGGGATTGCCCTAGATTGAATAGAATGGAAGAAAGCGAGTAGATAGGTGGAACAAAATGGAACATAACGTGAATCCAAAGGCGCTCACTGCTGAGCAAAATTGTTCCACAATGAACCTCACTTGCGCTATGCGCACCATTTTTTCGATCATAAGACCGCTAAAAAGGTTAAAGAAGACTTCCATTTAGAAGAGTTTGCGGAGATTCTTTATATCTTTTCCGATTCTGATTCAATTCCGCAGGAAAACTTCGAAGACGAGTACGAGTACTACGAGTAGCCTTTTCTGTGCTCTTTGGGTAACCGAAGGCTTTCTTACGAGTGTAAATACAATTGATGTCTCATAAGTTTGTGTCGCTGATGTTAGCCTCAACAGCCTCCCGCTGCGCCCTTTGACACCTAAAAACTTAAAACAATCGTTACAATGTTACTACTAATTAGTAGTTAACCTCAGATACGTAGAACCTACGCGGTGCTTATTACGTACATTGATTGTAAATCACTTCGATCAGTTTTACATCGTTGGCGTTAGTGCTTGACCTGCCTCGGGCTTGTTAGTGCTTACATTTTGTAGACATAGACTGTATATAAAATTAACGTAAACGGTGGTTCAAAAACCTTATCTAAAGTCAAGGACCATATACAATTGTATATTGTATATGGTCCTTGCTAAAGTGTTCCAATTTCTACTCATCATCATCATATCAGCCGATACAGATCCACGGCTGGACAAAGACGTTCCCAAGGATCTCCACAACGATCTGTCGTGCGCAGCCCTCATCCAACGGTTTCTGGTCCACCTGTTGAGAGCCTTCCGACGCTGCGTCTTCTTGTACGCGGTGGCCACTTAATATCCTTTCTGCTCCAACAGCCACTAGTGCTACGCAATGAGTCACGTCAAATCATTTGTTTCTGCTTTTAGATGTACTTGCTATTACTTATCTATATACATGTACAATCATCAGCATTCATATCTGCTACAACTAAGCGCGCATAAATATCGGACACGACTCTATTTCTAAGGACGGTAGGACGTGTTAGATATTTTCACCCGCTTGTTATGGCAGATATTGATGCTGGTGATTGTACGCTTGTATAGTAGGTATTTAATTCAATGTTTAAAAGTGAGGAAAGGGATGGACTGAAAACCAGCGCGGCGCAATCGCAAGGCAAGCACATGCCGAGTCCGTTTCTTTTGTCACGCGGAATAATTGGGGTAATATTTTCTTATGATATTGTTTTTTATATACTAATTTTTTTTTGGTGTGGCAATCAATGTATTCTTCCTTTCACTGCCACTTACGATACAAATCTCTGACTTATGTCGACGACCTTGGTTCTCCTGCGGATCTCATTTCTAATTCGATCTCGCAGAGAAACTCTGAGTATAGCTCACCCTTTGCCCTTTGAGCAAATTTATTTTTTGTTATTTCTATTCCCAGATCTTCCAAATTTTAGTCCAAAATAATAAACAAAGTTTATAAAACCAGTCGTATCCACAATACCCCGTCGCACCGCAAACGAGCAATCAGCGAGCGATCGCCAACACGACAATACCCTCTTGATTCCAAATTCAATTTGCACCAATCAGCGACTGGCGTCTTCCCGCCTTCCGCGCCGCTGGACGTGTTGGCTTTTTAAAATTGGCGCGCTTTTTGCGGTTGTGTTGGTACGTTGTTAGATTGTCGTTCGGGAATAGAATTGGAAGTTATTTTGTCTGTGGATGTTTGTTTTGTGGGTTAGGATGCTGTTTAATTTAATTATGTTTGGTTACTGTATAAGGCAGACACGTATAAATAATTGTAGTGATCTGTCATATTTACTTTAAGCAGCGGAAAGCAGCATCTGATAATGAAACCTTAATATTAATTATTGTTAATATTAAAGCGGAAAGTAAAAACTGGCTAAGAGCATGTCGGACCATGATCTGTGTAGGGTAGTGTAGTTCCATATCCTAGGTGCTTCTGTCCGTTTGTTGAGAAGGGCAGATTAGAAAATCGGCCAAGTGCGAGTCCGACGCGCGCACCGAGGGTTCCGTACAAACTTTCACTTATCCTAACATTATTATATTACCAGGATCCGGCTGAGTTAAGTTTGCACCTGATATCTATAGCATTGCATACAAATGAGGTGCAAACTTAACGCGACTGGGCTGTCCAAATATGTCTTTTGAAAACGACTATATTTTTTATGATTTAATAACAAATGTATAGTTTTTAGATTTTTTTATGTATTTGTAGTATGTCACGATATTACTAGCCAAATTTCATAGTTCTATGTCAACGGGAAGTACCCTATCATTTTGATTCCCTTGAGAATGTCGACATATACTTTTTTTGCGGCATAAATGGCCGTATCTTTTTTTACTTTAATGTAGATGTTTGATTTTTTCACAGCTTCAAGAGACTGTAGACCTGAGTATATCGTGTTAATTTGAACTCGATACCGAGGACGCGTTCTCGAGATAAAGTGTCTTGACAGACAGCCGGACGGACAGACGGACAACAAAGTGATCCTATAAGGGTTCCGTTTTTTCCGATTGTGGTACTTAACCCTAAAATCAATCTCTTACATGGGTATGGATCCTCCCTCCCTAGAAATATTTTTTTTGTTATTTAACTACTAAACTAAGTTGCGGTTTATAGGTACAAGACGCCTATACTCCGAATGTCATCAATATACATCTTGTAGTTTTCGAGAAAAATGCCTGCGACATAAGCATACAATTGGTATGTTAGTACGCAAACATTTTCTTACTTAAATCGTTAAAGCAATTTATGAAAAACCCTGAGTTGTAAGATTTGCTCCTTAAAATAGCATTTGAAATTAACGGCTTGTAACAATAGATAGAACTAACTTTCTATTTGATATCAGAGAAACTTACTAAAATGAACTAACACAGCAATTGTCAAGTATTGATCGTCTAACCAATCCCCAAGACCATAAACTAAAGACGCATTTTTTTAAATGGCTCAAAATTCGCTGTCAACGAAATGTCAAACGCAAAGCGCGGGTTCAGGCGGGTACCGGCCGCGGGCGTCGTTACGAAATCAAATATCAAATATTGATACTCCGCTCTGTATTCTGTTTGAGGTGTCGAATACTATTTGCAGATCCACTTGAAATAGCGCTGTTTTTTGACGATCTGTCATTTTATTCGGGAGTTGGGGTATGATTTTATTTTCACAGAGATACTTTGGTCCTAGATATATATTTTGGATTATGTATTAATGATGAAGTCGATAACTGATCGCAATCGAGCGGGCATTGAATGGAGACGTTACGTTAGTGTGTAAAGGCCTGTTTACCTTACGTAGTGATTAGGGTGAGTTCATACATTTGCTACTAAACGTAAGCAAGAAATGTATGAACTCGCACCATTGAGGCATTGACATATAATATAATGACGCACAATCAGTCGAAAAAAAAAGTGCCACTCGAAAGTACAGTAATATATAAAAAAAATTTTATTATAAAATAGATGGGCATTTGACCGCAATCTCACCTGTTGTTAAGTGACGATGCGGTCAAGGATGTATCATGCCCGTCTAGAAACAGCCTATTCACTCTTGTCTTGAACACGCCCAAATTAAAATGGTCGGGGAACACACTCGCAGGCAACGAGTTCCATTCCTTTGCGGTACTCATTATGAAAGTGGCACCGAAGCGCTTCGTGCGGATTCGCGGAATATTGACCACGTGCGGATGGAGCGAACGCACGCGTCGTGTGTCCCGATGATGGAAAGGGGCTGGTGGAATTAAATCATGTAATTCCCCCGCACAATCACCGAAATGTAACCTGTAAAAGACCGACAGACGAGCGACCCTACGTCGATGCTCTAGGCTCTGCAGCTTAGTGTCAGTTAGAGTAGGGTCGCCTATATCGCCCATTGCGGTAGTTTTGCAACTAGTCTTGTTTCGTTCGACCATTGACACCTCCCAGTTGTCAACAATGTTTAAATCTTCATTATAACAAGCAGAGCAATCTAGTGAACCCGCTAAAAACCATGCCTAGTTGTTTTTTCTTGTTTGGTGGTATTTGTGTGTATGTATGAGCGTGTGTACATATTTTTTATTCATCTCTCCTGTTCGGAAAGTTTAATTTTCATAGGGTGGATAGTATTTTATTGTTAAGATTAGCCACAGACAGAGTCGAAGATAATTGAGTGACGTCATATTATTAAAATTAAAGGTTTTAATATGGGGATTCTGATGGTGGTGATGATGATAATGTTTATTATTTTATTTTAAATATTATTATTATTTTAAATACTCCTTACAGTCGAAATGAAAAGTAGAGTGTTTAACTCGGGTGAAATTACTCCTTTCACCCTCGAACTATTCACCCTAGAAATATCATGGGTGAAATGGGTCACTTTCAACCTTTGTTTAGCAATATACTATTCCGGTTTCTCTATGAGAGCAATACGGGAAGGGTGTGTTTACGGAACATCAAATGACGTGTACTTCAGTCGGGCGTCAGGCTTCTATAGCGAGACATGATACGCCATGTCACGTCACTTGTCCCCCCTCCCGTCCCACTCCCATCTCAGGAACAGACACACTTAAGCGGTAGACCTGTAGATTGTTCGTAATGATCCGTTTTTTTCTTGATCTGAACTACCAACTTTACAGAGTTGGTTTCCTAGCCTATTGATTTTGATGCTTCATAACTACTAGTTGATTTGATGTGAATATAATATAAAGAAAGCTTTCATCGCACAAAAACGTGCCATCAGAACTGTGGGCCGTATTCCGTCATGGACGTCATGGCAGTCGTGGAGAGAACATTTTGTTAAACTTAACATTCTAACAGTGCCGTGTCTCTATATTTTAGCTTTACTGACAAGCGTTGTTGAACACCCGGAGAGATATAAGTCCCACGAAGATAGAGTCTCTAGGCAGAATACCCGCAGGAAGGGCTTAGGGAAATTGATTGCGCCAAAATTAAAAATTGTGTTCGAAATCAAGCTGTTAAATTATATAACTTTTGCCTTTCTATTTAAAGTTATTAGATAATGTAATTATTTTTAAACGTAGACTAAGGGACTTCTTAATAAGAAAATGTTATTATCATATTAATGATTACATTTGTAATCAATAAATTATTTCTATTGTAATGTAAATTGATCGGACGTAATTCTTCTGATATTTTATTTTTACCATCATTGTATTAGTTTCCCAACATTAAATTATTTTATTTAGCTAAGTTATTAAGTATGTTATAAAATTGTTACCCTTGAATTATCACTTAGATTAATTATAATGTTATATTTCCGACACGATTGCAAAATTGTTATGGAATAAACTATCTATCTATCTGTACCAGCAAACTAGCTTGTCATTGTCATAGTCTACGCGCATAATACATAATAGTTATCAACTTATCATTCTGAGCAGTAAGTACAGTCGTACGTAATCCGTTGCAGCGCGGGGAGTATGGCTTGTTTAAACAAAAGGCATCAATCTCGTCTCGCTCCGCCCACCGGCATTCATAGTCGTGGATTTAAGAATCCCTGGTAAGCTCGGTTCTCCATACAAACGTAGTTACGCTCTCATTTTAAAACGACTAGCTAGTTTGCTCTGAAACTTTGTGCTTAGAATAAGTGAAGGTATATGCAGGCCTGGAATTCGTTTATGTAGCTTCAGATACCATACTAACAAAAATACAGCGAATTTAAGTTTTACATACAAAAATTGTGTTTGCTGTATTTCGTTTGTTTTATATACTGGACCCATATAAACTAACTCCCGACCTAAATATACCCCATGTTATTAAATATGCGAAGTTTCGTTACAATCAAACAAATAGTTTTAAAATGAGAATGATACTCCGTTTGTATAGGAAGGTGAAATTGGGCTGAGTTTGCCGGGGACTCGTAAATACTTAGAACTGAAGATGCTATACGAATACATTCCCCTCTGCCAAAGTAATCGCGAAATCTCCGGTTAGTTAATACGGTAAATTGACAGTGTTTTTTTTATTTGTGTGCGTTTGTAGAAAGAGGAATATTTCTGAGTGTGCTGTACGGCCAAGAAATTTAATTCGTGTACCCTGTCGTACCTTGTCATAGTGACATTGATATAATCTCTATCGGATTTCATATTGATTTTGACTGTGACAAGGTACGCAATGGCATATAAATTAAATTCCTTGACTATACGTGTTTACCTCACCCTCCGCTAAAATGCATGAAAACATTTTGTTCGTTAATGACACGGCTCATTTCCATTAGTTAAATGCTCCAAGTTTAAATCTCTTGCGAGCATCTACTACCTTGAAAGCCTGCCCTATAGATACGGGCAAGTGTGAGAGCGGGATCACGCCGTCTCGCTCTGTACGAGCGAGGAATACAGAACGAGGTTTTTGAGGCAATTTATAGCGAGCCCCACTACTTGATAGGTAGGGTGGCCATGGGTTGCGGAAAAACTGGGACAAGTCTTTATATTATTTCAGGTGTTACTTTGCGGAATTCCATATTAGATTAATGGATTGTTCCTTTGATAAGCGAAATAGTGTCTTGGTTAGATGTGACAAGAAATTGTGCTCAAAGCTCTTAACTATGTTTTTTTTTTAATGATGTAATAAACTGAAACTGAATCGCTTGACATCATTAAAGATACCCAAGTTAAAACCAACCATTAAAAAAAACATTCAAAACAATCAATGCAATGCAACTATACAGACCAACACCTCAAGGGACTCTCGCTAGATGGCTGGATCAAGAGTCAGGTGCGGAAGGCAAGGCAAGGCAAGTCCTGGAAAAGGCCTGCGTTGTCAGGAGGTTCCCCTCTGTGCAGCCCTAACCACCGGTAGCTTGAGCCCTTAGGTTTTTTATAAATGTGTTTATATATTGTATTTGCTTCTAAAAACCATTTATTTATTCCACAATACACAAAATGTCAACAACCAAGTACAAAATAATGATTCCTTAACTAATAATAATACACACATACATTTGCTTCTTGTATTTTACTTTATATACTATATATATGTAAAAAACCTACCCTGAGATTGAGAATAAATAAGTATTTAGAGTACAATAATTGAACTACACATAGAAAAAGTCGGAACCAAACTGTTAATAAAATAGACAACACAACTACGGCTACTAGTTTCAAATATAACACCCCTTTTTGCGTCAGAGTTTAACAAATCCAATTTCCACCAAACAAACTCAATCATGCGCACCCTCCCGTTTAATTTACGGTGTAAGCGATCCGTTACCGACAACTTTGACGCTTCCGACAATAGTTACTTCGCTAGATCAATAGCTATACACTATGTTTGCACTGTAGTGATCACACTAGCGTATTGTTAGGCCGGGAGTGCACTGGCCCATCCTGATCCTTACTAATACAATAAGATACAATGCAATAGGTATTTGTTATGCAAGGCTGCAAAATGATTTGGCGCGAGTGCTTGAATTGAAGCGGAGTAATAGAAGAAATCTAAAATTTAACCACGAGCGGAGCGAGTGTTTCAAATATGGGTTCCTGAGCATAACGAGGCCTTCAAGGCACGAGACGGGAAATAATTGTGCAGCCTTGCGAAACACACAACTCTTCACCTCACTACAGCTAGGAAAATTTGAGATGTAAGAAAAGGTAGGACATTATAACAAACCGATTATTTTTTCATTTAAAACTAGAGATAATGAAACTACGAAACACACTCATAACAAAACAAAGAAACAAACTTTAAAAAAAACATTCGAACTTCAAATGACTTTTCCACGCTAGCGGGTAAAACGAACTTTTCCACGCGGACTTGGCGCTGTGAATGGAACTTTTCCGAGCGAGTGAGGTGAAAAGAGTATTTGTAAGTCATTTGAAGTTTTTGAAGTTCGAATTTTTATTTTTTTATGTGTTTATTTGTTTGTTTTGTTATGATATAAACCAATGCCAAGCCAATGAAAACAAAGAGGAAGCATATACCTAACTAATAGCTTCAATATACCGAAGATATAAATAAGAGCAAGTCGGGGTAAGGGTAACACCGGGGTAAGAGAAACGCTGTAAATGTGGTACTGAAAACTGACATATGTTATCAATGGAAATAGAGTTGGGCCAATTGCATGGATTCTCTTTCCCCACGAAAAAAAATATGTTTCCCTTAACCCACCTGACCTTATATAAGTTTTTTCCAAGAAAAAATCATTACATAACTAAATAAAATTATAGAATTTATGACAACTGGTTTTGCTCAGCGGGTGTAACGTTGCCTGCGAAGCTGATGGTCCTGGGTTCAAATCCCGGTCGGTAAGGGCAATTATTTGTGTGATGAGAGTAAATATTTCTTCTTGAGTCTTGGATATGCATTGAATGTATTCGATTTGTGTATAAATTGTCCCGTAATATTATTTTTTTATTTCAGAGATTAGTTTGCATTCGTTTTGTATACTTAGATTAATAGATTATAGTTCCTGTGCTTTTCAGCGAAATATCATTATTATAGTGGGTTATTTCACGTAAAAGCAAAGGAACTATAATCCATTTATCTAATATCATTATTATCATTTAGCAAAGTAACGCCTGAATCTATCAATTAGTTGTTGTTTTTTCGTATTTGTTAAATTATGTTAGGTATATTCCAGTTATAAATAACTAGAAGATGCCCGCAACTTCGTTCGCTCAGGTGAAAAAGAGTCATTATCCCACTTTTTCTTCAGCGTAGTCGGGTAAAAAATATCCTATAACCAACTGCGGATACTACCCGTGTACCAAAAATAGTTGAAATCTTATTAGCCGATTTAGCGCGATAAAGCCAAAACGACACATATAAACATGCTTAAACTTCAAAAAAAATTTTTTCGATTGTGCGCTCAAAATAGTACGTTACAATAAATGTATTTTTTATATCATCAATGTACAGACATTCCATTTTTACAGCAACTCTATAGTAGTATAGATAACCTAGTTTTGAAGAACATTCCTGCACCTAGTAGCCTCAAACATCTCAGGAAAAGTTAAACGGTTAATATATTGGTTCTTAAGGGGATAGGACTCGCCATTTGCTTAGTGGTCATTTACCGCGACCGCTAAGCTTTGAACAAACAAACTACTAGGTCGGTGGTTCTAATTCCAGTCACTAATTACCGTCCTTAAGATGGCTTTCTCGTCTACTTAGCCATATGTCTTAAAAAGCCGGTTTTCTCAATAACTTGATCTGCTCCGATGTTTTAATCTTTTTCGAGAGAGACCTTTTATATCTCTTAATTTATAGTTTTGACCACGAAGACTCTTTGCATCTCCATTAAACCTAGTATAAGCTTTTTTTCACTTCTCCTGCTCAAAAAGTAAGTCATATTAGCTTCGCGAAGCGAGACTAAAATAGTACATTTAGTCCCAAGGGTTTAAAAGAAAGCCATATACCTAATCCCATACAAATTTCAATGAAACTGAAAAAAAAACTTGCGGCCAGCTACATACTACTTACGAATAATTAAAAACAAACAAACCAACCTCATCAGATTGGCCAAAATTTCTGATCGTATTGCAGCCCTTTACATTTAAAAGTAAAAATTGTCTATGGCCATTATTAGTTTAAAAATATATATAAGCTTCTGTTTCCGCGATTATTACTCATTGAAATAAAACACTTTAACGGATTATATCGCGTATATGTAACTGGCACATGTGTAACTGTCTTTACAGCTTAGGCCCATCTGGCATGTATGTACACCTTTATTTGTGTTTTTTCAAGAATGGGTAGTTTGCACAAATTGTAACTTTGACAGAGGAAAATACATCTTTTCTCAGTCCACCCGTGACCATGGAGAGCTGGAAAGCTTCCGAAACGTCGGGAACTAAAATGAGATAATATACGCGATATAATCCGTTAAATTGTTTTATTTCAATATATAAGCTGTCAATTTAACTATAAAGAATTGCTCAAACTGTACTTTTTATTTTTCATGAAATATAAAATTTTAATGTTAAGTCTTTTTTATTTTCTTGCAGTCGAAGTGAAAAGCAGAGTGTTTAACATGTGGCTAAAAGCCATTATGACACTCAGATATATTTGTCCTCGCTCACTTCGTGAGCTCGTCCAAATAATTTCTTCGTGTCATAATGGCTTATTTTAGCCCCTTGTCAAACAATCTACTATTTATCAAGTGTTTTACTTTTTTGACGCCTAGAGTTAGTTATCCTCCCCCTATCCCCTTTAGTTATCTGAAAGTATAGGTTAAGTAATATAATCTACTGGACCCGGACACAATATTACTATAATCTGGGGCACGTAAGTAAAACCAATATGGCCGCTAATGTGCAGGTACTACCCTACCCCCCGCCACCTCGTTGCTATGGATACGTGCAGTGCGTCTGCCCCCGCCCCGCCCTCACCTCAGATGAGACTTTAAAATCGACTTCTGCGCAGGTTTTACTTACATGCCGCGCATTATACCTATGTACATTTCCCTGTAAAGTGTGCCAGGTTTTGATTGTTGCGTTAATATTAGATATATAGTAGATTGTGAAACTTGTTCTTTGTATTGTAAAATCAGACATGTAAAAGTGCCCTTGATGCCTACTTGCAGTTTCTTAGCTATATAGTTGATTAAATGAACATTTTCGGAAATAATCGCTCCAAAAGTAGCATAAATTGTGTCCCCCCTCTATTTTCGAAGTCATATGTTCAAAAATATGAAAAAATATAAAGATAACGCTTAATAAACCAAAATTATTTTCAACATCTACCGTTTTCAACATATTGCCGAAAAACTACGCTTCTTAGCAAAAGGATGTAAGTGCCACGAAGATACGCTCTTTTGCTGGAGCATTTTTTCGAATAGTATTTTTTCACCTGTAGTGCATTTTTTTGTAGTATCGGCAACGGAACTCTAAACTGGGCATGGTTTCATACGCTCTTGGTCGGTATTTTCTATCAAATTTTATATACCTACCTAAGTATGTAACTTCGTTCGCGGTGGAGAAAAAGACATAACCCCTCTTTTTTCTTTAGCTTATTCGGGTAAAAAGTATCCTATAACCATCTGTGGATATCCAGCTACCCGTATATCAAATTTAGTTGAAATTCGTTAAGCCGATTTGGCGTGATGAAACCAACGACACATACAACATACAAAGAATCCAATTTTTTTATTTTATTTAGTGACCTCTAAATAAGGCACTTGCGCCCAAGATGGCCCACTTTCATCTTGTGCTTTAGTTCAACTTCCTTGGCATCGATATAAAATTGCAGTTTTATCTATGGTACAATGGAAAAAAACATGGATGCGAAATTTAAACTCATTCGAACTTTAAAAAATACAAAATAATTGATAGTAAGCCATCTTCAGAATCGGGCCATCTTGTGCGCAAGCATACCTTAGTCCGTTACAACATATTTAAAAAATCTTCAATTAAATAAAACAATTTAACGGGTTATATCACGTATATTATCTCATTTGAGTTCCCGACGTTACTGAAGCTTTTCAGCTTACCATGGTCACGTGTGGACAAGGTGCTGAAAAGCTTCCGAAACGTCGGGAACTCAAATGAGATAATATACGCGATATAATCCGTTAAATTGTTTTATTGAAATGAGTAATAATCGCGGAAACAGAAGAAATTAAAATCTTCAATTTTAAATAGAAAAAGTAAAAATTTAATGCTTTTTATATATGAGGTGCATTGCATGCTTGTATGTCACTCGAAAGTTGAGAACATGAGAAGGCAGGCTGGGCACAGGCTCCTTATGGCGTAGTTTATATTGCTAGGCTGGGAACTTTTTAAAATTTAATTAAACACATAAATTTCAACATATTAACTATATTTCAGTTAATTATAATTTTCTTTACATTATTACTGTAATTATTACATAAGGGTAGGAATGTGTTTTCAAAAAATTACATCACTTCACGTCACATTATATTAATAGTATACATAATAATTTAAATTACCATAGCGTACCTGAAATACTTAATTTATGTTTATTTATACAAATATATTGTGCTTATGTAATCGAATATTGTTTTATATTTACAAGAAAACTATTGAATATACACTCATAAATTATATAAGGAACGGTTTTTAAATATGAAATAATAGTACATTACTACAGAGGCCGGGACGAAAGGGGCTGCCGGCCGAAGCGGAAACGAGGCCGGATAGGTCTGAGGCGGGCAACACCATATTTCCCGCCGAGGTATGTATAGTGCTTTTTTCAAACATGCAATGAAATAAACAACATTTTTTTTATTTTTATTATTATTTATTATTGTGAGCCCGTTTTGTCCCACTGCTGGGCAAAGACCTCCCCCTCTTCCTCCAATCCTCCCTATTTTGTGCAATTTCCGGCCAATCTTTCAAAAAGGAGTCCAGTTCATCCCGCCATCGCCTATGTGGTCTGCCGCGTCTCCGTTTTGAGCTTTTAGGTCTACAATCTGTAGCGACCTTGGCCCATAGCTCACTCGGCATGCGACAAACATGACCAGCCCAGTCTCACTTTAGCCTTTAGCCTTTAGAAGGCGGCCAGGCTAAAGTGGGCTAAACAACAAAAATATCAATGTTTTATTTTTTAATACGCCTATTGGCAGATTATCATGATGCCTGTGCCACAAATTTAAATCCCATTAACAACCTCTTGTCCTAGCCGCACCTGAAACGTCATACTTCGCAGCCTATTATAAGGAACATAACATCAATATTTCATTGCATGTTTCAGAAAATAATAATAACTAAAAACTTCTGTACGTCATGTCAGTATGTAGTTAGAACGTAAAACTTAAGTTTTTGGTTTTTTTCCTTACTTTACAAAAGTTACAATAATGAAAACAGGCATGAAGAAACAAAACTGACAATTTTATAGCTCTTTTATATGTATTGTTCATTAAGTATACTTACATTAAACTATTCTACGAAATAATACTGATTAAAGATGTCTTCTTAATAAAATAATTTTCATTGACTAGAACTTATAAAATAAAATAACATTACTTATTTTTACGAAGATGTAAATATTAACATGCTTTTATTAGGTCGACCTGTATGTAATTATGTAATGGAATCTAAGGTAACTAATTTAACCATCTTCCAAGGATCGTAGCGTCATGAAAATTGGCAGCTGTATGTAGTTCTGATGACAATACAATTATATGGTGCTGTCGAACTGATCTGATGATGGAGCCGGAAGATATGAACTGGAACTTCATGATGGAACATCGTATCATAGCTGTGTTTGGATTTGTTAGAAAAGTCTTGTAAAGCGTGTTTTTCTAGTGTTTTTTAAACTATTGATTTATTTTTCTCTGTTGCTTAACGGGTTTGCAGGATTATATGCATAATAACACATAACAAAATTATTACTAAGCACAGATATGTATAAAGGCGAACTCTGTGAGGGATCTCTACCACTTAACCTTTAGCAAATGAGAAAAAAAATTGTATGTTGGAAATTAATGTATATGCTTTTGTTGTATTGTGTCTATTAGGTACATGGAAAATTATACTTTATGTCATCAAATCAAATCAAATCATCATTTATTCACAGAATATATGGTAAGTACATAAGGTGGTATAATTCTAAAACATCGTAAATCGTATATGTAAAGTTCCATATTAATGTAGTGAAATATCATCAGGGCTTGGAATGCTCGTGGCCTTTTTCAAACTGCCATAGCGAGTTCGTACTTATCAACTTTCAATGTACGTATCGATAGTTTAACTTCAAAATAGATTATTATTATTAAATTATTATGTCATGTTACTCATGTAGGTTCTGGTAATTGAAAAAACAGCAATAGTGTCAGTGATGTTGACATAGTAATACCTAAGTTATTATTAGTCGCCTATGCCGCTTTTAAATGTTCAGATACTACATTATTGCACACCTCACAAAAAAGAGTACAGAAATAATACATTCAAGGTGTGGTATATAACAGGCGGGCTTATCGCTAAACAGCGATCTCTTCCAGACAAGTTTGGTAGTGGGAGACATGAGAAAAAACATTTGTACGTTTATGTAGGTGGCGCAAAGCAGTTACCCATAAATAATCTGGAAAATACCACTTTTTAGTAATAAGACTGCCTGTTGTTTTGTATTGTATTTTATCGATATCGGAAGTCGATAAGTGAGAACTCACTAATGACAGTAATGACAAATCACCCGTGCCACGAAAACAACGGGCTCTAATTAGGATGTGAAATGATTTCCTTACCAACGGAAACTTCTATTTAAAGTGTATTTAATTCGTTATAAACTATTTTATTTTTACAATAGACTTATATATACTTAAACAATATTTGGCCTGCAAATCAGTTCGTCTTAGGGAATGTAATGTTGAATTTAAATGATTTATTCTAATTTTAACTTACCTACACATTTTTTACGTAACTTATATGAAATACTTTATTTACACTTTCATATGTTACTTACTTATAATTTTAAGTTTTATTTTTACAACCACTGGATTTCCAAATGTAATAATATATATAATGTCTCAGTATACTTTTGTTCATCTACTTAATCATGGTCACCATACTGTGATGTCAGAAGTTGTAAAAGATAAAAGTCATTAGGGCATTGACATTATCAAACCTTTTTTGTAATGCAATGACGTCATGAGTAACCATTTTCAGTAGATTCGGTAGTAAAGATATTCACTGATCCAAAGAAAAAAAAGACTAATAAGTTCTCTTGTCACGATAAAAAAAGTAGATACTTATTCAAAAATTGCGCACCCAACAAAAATAACACAACTAAACCTATCTATTTCATACCTAAACTCATACAAAATACTAACAATAAAAACAATAATTAAACAAACGAAAAACCTATTTATTTTCATACTACATAAGGCCTAAACATATCAGCCGGTCGCCCACCATCTTGGTTCATGACAACCAATCCCCGCCTGTTGTCTAAATTCGAATTAAAGTTTGCCGCGGCTATTGCCCTTTCTCTTTCTAACGCGATAATTCTATCCCTGTCTAACATGGCGGGTGGTTTGACAGCTGTCATGTCCGCGAGTTGAGGTTTTTCCGGCTCTGTGGTAGGTTCTTTATTGGATTGTTTTTTGTCGTCGTTCGGCGCGTGGTCCTTTTTTGTGTCCTGTTGCGCCTTTTTCGACCGTTTCCACTTCATTCTTCGGTTTTGGAACCAGATTTTTACCTGTCGGATAAACAGAAAGAAACTTTAATAAATAGTATAGAAATATTAATTTCGGATTTAAAGAGGAATATTCGTATTACACTTTTTACAAATAAAATAGGGGAAATGAAAAGATGTTAGTCGTGTTTATTGTATTTTGTGTGAGGTCATGTTTTAACTGCTGTTAGTTTCAGGTAGCTAACAACATTTAAAACATTTAATAGAATCGTAACAATTTAACGTCTAAACCAACACAGATATCAAAAGCAATTTCAAGTTCGTGGCACTATAAAAGACCCAACCACAGAGTATACAGTATTTAGAGCCTATGTACTTCATAAACTAGTCACGAAGGTATCGTAAAATACCCCACCCAACTCTGAACTATCTACTTGGTTTCTATATGTTACAATTAAGATCAATTTAACACATTCAGTGCTAAGCTATTCAATTTCCAAACCTAAAGAAGCCGATTTGTTAGTAAAAACGGTAACCGCATATTAAACTAGTTTTAGACATATATTATGAACAATTAAATATTAACAAAGTTGAAATTCGAGCCTCAATAAAACAATAAAATGTGCGCTGTTTCTCGCCTTGATCTGTGTATCTACATGACAATAATCTATACTATTATAAAGTTGTAAAAATGAAATATCTGTAGGGGTCCTTACGGATACACTTCGACCCAGTGGGATCTTTTGTGTAACTACCCCTTCTTGGTACTCAATGTTTTGTTCTACCAACTCCATAAGCCGGATGATAGATGCCAATGGTAGCGTCTGGAATTCCTTTGGCCTTGGGTACCCAACTACAAATTCCTTCATTCTCTGTCTGGCGAGGGCATGACATTCACATAATATATGTTCCATTGTTTCAGCCTCTTCACCGCACATTCTACAATCCGTGTTGTCAGAAAGTCCTAGTTTGGCCAGGAGTCCTTTGACTCCGAAGTGACCTGTGAACACACCCATTATGATTCTGAGTTGTCTTTTGCTGTAGTTCCACAGTTTCTTGGTCCAGCTTGATTCTACCCCTTCTATGAATAGCTTTGCATGCCTCAGGCCCTCCACTTTCTTCCACTCTTGTTGATGTTGGTTCTTGGCATGGTCCTTAATGGCCGTTACTATAGTTCCCTGTGAGAGTCCCACACATGGTTATAGGATACTTTTTCCCGATTATGCTAAGGAAAAAAAGAGAGGTTATGAATTTTTCTCCTCCGCGAACGAAGTTTTTGAGTATTATAAAATACCTAGCTTAAGAATGAAAAAAATGACTAGAATAATAATAATATTCTATATGGTCTTCTACAAATACAAATCGACGAAGCACCTCTTCATTATACCGAACAATACATCTACCTCGGCAAACAAATTAGCTTCGACAAATCAAGCAACTACCAGGAAGTAGAACGCAGGGCACGGTTAACATGGAATAAATACTGGAGCCTTAAGGAAATATTTAAGAGTAACATGCCGATCAACCTGAAGACCAAGGTTATGAACTCCTGCCTTATACCATGCCTGACCTACGCCTGCCAGACCTGGAAGTTCAATAAAAATATAAGAAATAGAATTACGACGTGTCAACGTGGGATAGAGCGCAGTATGCTAAATATAAAAACAATACAAAAAATACGACATACAAAAATACGAAGGGGGTTGAAGTCACTCGCGTCCGTAGGTTTACCCTCGAGACCCTACACGTGACCCCTGGGTGGTGCCAAACGGGTGACATATTTCCGGTGGTAGGCTTCGGCCGTGGCTGGTAACCACCCTCCAGGCAAAGCCGCGTCGCCAAGCGGCTTTAACTGTGTTCCGGCGCGATGCCTAGAGTAGCCAATGAGGGAAAATGGGTCTGGGCAGTTGCAGTGATCAGTGTGACCGTATTTGGCTGCTGGTCACGGCTGCATCGGGGGCCTGGCTTCGGAGGGCAGCGGGATCCGAAGCACGGTGCCGCCGCTGGCCGACCGTAGGAAGTTGGGGGCCCAATTAGCTGCCTAGCCGACAGTGAAAGGCTGCCCCGCCACCTCACGAAAAATCCCAGAATGCTCTACCTTGCCGGTTGGCGACCGGAAGGGAGGACCAGGTAGCCATTTTGGGGGGGTTCGGGCGTCCCCGCGGTCTCCGCGTCAGGCTCCTTCACGTGCGGCCGTGTCCAGTTTGCCTCCCGGTAGCTAACGGACCACCGCCTCGCCCAACTGCCATTCCCCCCAGCCTAATCACTCCCTTCCACTAATTATGGCTAAGTCAAAAATAAGAATCAAGGTTAAACAGCGGCTGCACGTCCTCCCACTTAAAGTGCACCTCTCTAACATCCGAGGTCTGCACTCAAATCTCGTTCCAGTCCACCACCACCTCGAGACAGAAAAACCGCAGCTGCTGTTCCTCACTGAGACGCAGATCAGATGTCCAGATGACATAGCGTACCTTAATTACCCTGGGTACACTCTTGAGCATCGGTTCAAACCGCGTGCAGGGGTCTGTGTGTACTCCCGTGATGACATCTGCATCAGGCGTCTCAAGAACCTTGAGGACCCCAGTTTCTCCCTCTTGTGGCTCATGGTGGACGCAGGATATGAACAAATTTTGTACGCCTGTGTCTACCGCTCGCACAGTGGAGACGAGGAGACAACTCGCTTATGTGAACATCTCTCTCAGACGGCGGATGAGGCTAGGGAAAGGTACCCTTCAGCTCAGCTAGTCATCTTGGGGGACTTTAACGCACACCATCAGGAGTGGTTGTACCCATACCAGGAGACCGACCACGCTGGGAGAGAGGCGCACAACCTTGCACTATCGCTAGATCTCACCCAGCTGGTAAGCTGTGCCACGAGGGTGCCCGACGTTGACTCCCACACTGCCAATTGCCTTGACCTTCTGCTGACTACTGAACCAGACAGATACTCGGTATCGGTCTCTGCACCGCTAGGTACCTCCGATCACTGTCTGGTAAAATCTGTATCCGTATATTCCCCACCTGAGAGCAACCCAAGTGGTCCTCGAAGGCTGTGGCGATACCAGTCAGCAGATTGGGACGAGATGCGTCACTTTTTTGCATCTTACCCTTGGCGTGAGGTCTGCTTTTCTTCAGGTGACCCGTCGAGCTGTGCCGAAGCCATAACCGCGGTTATACTTCAGGGAATGGAATATTATATACCATACTCTGATGTAGCGTCGAATGGCCAAGCTCGTCCTTGGTTCGGAGCTGATTGCAGTCGTGCCGAGGCACACAAACAATCGGCTTATTCCGCATGGGCTGAAGCTCGAGCACGTAAGTCTCCGGATACACCGAAACTGAAGAAAGCCTTTAACCAAGCCGCCAAAGCATGCAAAAAAACGTTGCATGCTTTGGCGGCTTGGTTAAAGGCTTTCTTCAACTGGGAGTAAGGCGTTTTGGTCCTTGGCGAAAGCGGTTGAATCCAATTTTGCACGGCCATCGCTCCCGCCATTGCTGAAACCAGACGGTACTCTGGCACATGCTGCGGAAGAGAAGGCGAATTTATTTGCGTCTCTTTTTGCCCAAAATACGCGTCTGGATACTGCGGGTAAAACTCCACCCATCTTACCACGTGCTGACTGCTCCATGGCTGAAGTACGTATACATCAAAAAGAGATTTTAAAAATCCTGCAGTCTCTGGACGTGAATAAAGCCAGTGGACCTGATGGTATACCAGCGATAGTCCTGCGTACCTGTGCACCCGAGTTGTCTCCACCACTGACACGCCTGTATCGCCTCTCACTAGAGACTGGGGTGGTTCCTAAATCGTGGAAGCTTGCAAACGTGCAACCTGTGCCCAAAAAAGGCAGCCGCGCTGACCCTGTCAATTACCGTCCCATCTCTGTCACCTCCATACTCTGCAAGACTATGGAACGTGCACTGAACAACAAACTCCTGGCTTACCTAGAAGGTAACGATCTCCTCAGTGACCGTCAGTACGGATTTCGCCGAGGCCGGTCAACTGGGGACCTTCTAGTGTATGCCACCCACTTATGGAGTGAGGCCATTGAGAAACACGGGGAAGCTCTTGCCGTGTCTCTGGATATCTCTAAGGCCTTCGACAGGGTCTGGCATGCTGGCCTTATATCCAAGCTTCCTGCATATGGTGTTCCTGATGGTCTTTGTACTTGGATATCTGACTTCTTGTCTAACCGGTCGATACGAGTAGTCATCGATGGCTACTCATCAGACTACCAAGCCATCGATGCCGGAGTTCCACAGGGGTCGGTCCTGTCCGCAACTCTATTCTTGCTGCACATAAACGATCTGCTTATGCCCGGTATCATTGGGTACGCAGATGACAGCACAGTTGCGGACAGATATCTACCGGACGCGAAGGCCAGCAGGGATACAATCCAGTCTTGTCGAGAGGCTATGGTAGACCGTGTGGACGCGTCCCTTCATGCAGTCTCCACTTGGGGTGACGCTAATCTGGTGACGTTCAACGCTACCAAGACGCAGGCGTGTCTGTTCTCCACCAAACGGAGCCCATTCGAGCTGGCTCCGACTTTCCGGAATGTGCCTGTAAAATTGACTGGCAGCCTTGAGCTTCTTGGTGTTCAGTTGACTGCCAATCTCAATTTCGGTCAATATATCGAGTCCAAAGCAAAGACTGCAGCCAAAAAACTCGGAATCCTCTCCAAGGTTAGGCGGTATTTCACTCCAGGACAGCTTTTAATGCTTTACCAAGCACAAGTCCGGTCATGTATGGAGTACTGCTGTCACCTTTGGGATGGATCAGCTAAATACCAACTGGCCACTTTGGACTCGATTGACAAACGAGCTAGGCGGCTTATTGGCGACCCTACTCTAACTGACACTAAGCTGCAGAGCCTTGAGCATCGACGTAGGGTCGCTCGTCTGTCGGTCTTTTACAGGTTACATTTCGGTGAGTGTGCGGGGGAATTACATGATTTAATTCCACCAGCCCCTTTCCATCATCGGGACACACGACGCGTGCGTTCGTTCCATCCGCACGTGGTCAATATTCCGCGAATCCGCACGAAGCGCTATGGTGCAACTTTTATCATGCGTACCGCAAAGGAGTGGAACTCGTTGCCTGCGAGTGTGTTCCCCGACCATTATAATTTGGGCGTGTTCAAGACAAGAGTGAATAAGCTGTTTCTAGACGGGCATGATACATCCTTGACCGCATCGTCACTTAACAACAGGTGAGATTGCGGTCAAATGCCCATCTATTTATAATAAAAAAAAAAAAAAAAAAAAAAAAAAAACGAAATATTACAAAAGCAACAGACGCTCTGAAACAAGCTCTTGCACTAAAATGGAAGTGGGCTGGACACGTACCCCGCCTGGAAGACCAGCGATGGACAAAAAGTGTGACAGCGTGGAAAGGGCCTATAGGAAAAAGAAGGAAAGGAAGACCCCAAAACAGATGGGAAGACGAAATAAAAAGCACAGCGGGTCCAAATTGGATGAATTCACCAAAATCCAGAGAAGACTGGCTCACTTTGGAGGAGGCCTTTACCTGCAGAGGGGTTCTTGCAGAATAATTAACAAAAACATAAATTCTTAATCTCTTTAAAAAAAAATGAAAATTAGGAATAATAAAACTAGGAAGACATACTAACACTAAATCAAAAATAATTAATCCTTTACGTTACTAACTCACTACTTTGTAAACCTATAGATTCTGTAAGAAATACAGGCTTTTTTATTTTATTTTTTATTTTTATTTATTTATTTGGTCTTCCATAACGGAAGATGAAGCGCTTTCCATCATCAACATTGTTCAGTAAATATTGTTGGCTGATCCACGCTATATCTTCCAAGTCTTCAAATACAGATCGATATATAGCTCAATAACAATATCGTATTAATTGCCGCGAACGAAGTTGCGGGCGCCTTCTAGTGTTCAATAAAATCCTTTTCTCAAAACTTCACAGTAACGGAAATTGAATCGCTTACAGTAGAATCCTGTCAATACCGCTGCCCACTGGGCATTCGTTATTTGAGGAACCTCGACACGAAAAGTAGAAGAAGTAGAATCCTGTCGCAAAATATAACAAGACACGTGAAGAAGAGGTACATGTTCCAGATCACAAGTCTAAATATATTGGTCCGTCAACTTGACACGTGATATATGAATATTTTAAGCTTGATCTGTGTATCATAGCTGTACAGATATGTTCCAAATTAAAGCCGGTATTAACAGGGGCGGATCGTGACTTTGTGGGGCCCTGGGCTAATACAGCTTAGTAAGTAAGTGGGCCCCACTTAATTGATTGAAATACTTGATAGTATTTTTAATTCAATTGTCTTCAATGGGGGCTGGGGGCCTTTTGTATCCTGGGGCCCTGGGCTGCAGCCCAAATAGCCTTTTAGAAGATCCGCCTCTGGGTATTAAGAAACACCGGTTTTATTCAGTAGTTTTACACAATTCGCTTTCCAAAAATAAACTTTGATTTTAATCATCCGCCATTTTGATCCAACCGAACGACAGCCGATGCCTAGGGATGTTCCATGCACACACTAGTGTTGCGAATTCTACAGGTTCTACAGCGAAAATCTATTTCCCTTAAAGTAGGCTTCATAGGCTTGTAAAATCACACTATGACTGTAAACCAAGTACCACATTTATTATTATGATTCGGGCAGAGACCCTCCGAGATTATCACTCGAACCGGCGTAAAGCCGTGTTTACTGCCGCCCTCCATTTATAAAACGAGTGGGAATCGTAGAGGGTCTAAGTTTTTATGGTCATGCTACAATCTTATGAGTGCCTTGTCAAAGGGGAAAAGATATTGTACAGTCAGCTGCAAAAAGGACAGTCTCAAGGTCGTTAAAATACTGGCAACATAACAATAATAAAATTTTTGGTTTACCGAAAATCAAATACGTTATTTAATGACAGCTCAAATCGGTTTATTTGTCCGAAGTTTGAGCTAGTATGAGGTTTGTAGGAAAATACTTGCGCATGACGTCACAGTCAGACTGGATACCCCTTTATAGATTTTTAAAACTAAAAATAGTTTACGTCAACATTATTAGTGGTTGACCCACAGACAGTACCCCTGTACACCGAAATCAGAAAAACGAAGTTCGTATGGCGCCATCCCGCTCACTCAAATACAGCATAACATGAGAGCGAGAGGGCAGCACGTTATGAACTTCAATTTTTAAGTTTCTGGTAACCCCTCAGACCTAACCTATCGGAGATAATGATTCTCCACTCCCCTGGTCCCATGGATCCTCATGAAGGTCTAAACAAGGTTGTACTTAATATTTTCTTCTGTTTCCGCGATTATTACTCATTGAAATAAAACAATTTAACGAATTTAAAATTTTCTTAGTTGCAGAATGTCAAACGTGCGCTTCGAGCCAACGAGCTCCAGATACCACGTTCCAAGCAGAATCCCAGTATGAAGAAACCAACAGTCGAGCGTAAACCTGCCGTATTACCATATGTCAAAGGGGTCACAGACAAGATCGGAAACATCTTGAAGCGTGCTTCTATAAAAACATATTTCAAGCCGTTGAAGAAGGTGCCTCAATACCTTAGACGCGTGAAGAGTAGCACCCCTTTGCAGAGTGCAGGCATTTATAAGCTGGACTGCGAGTGTGATCTTTCATACATTGGTCAAACGAAACGCAGTGTATCAACCCGGGTGAAGGAGCACATAGCAGATGTCAAGCACCGTCGGTGTAATAGGTCTGCAGTCTGTGAACATGTCATTGACAAACCAAACCACTCAATTAAGTTTGATAAACCTTCTATCCTTGCCAAAGAAAAAAGATATTTCCCCAGAATGCTACGCGAGGCTATCGAGATTAAAAAGCATCCTAATTTCAATAGAGAAGATGGATTGTCACTACCCCCAGCTTGGGATCCTGTCATACATCTCATCAAGGAACAAGCGAGACACAGGACTGCAAAACCTTAATTTCCGAACGGTGTAAAATATTTTATCTGTTTAAAAAGTAGTTTAGTAGTCTCTGTTTTTAAAATATTATAATTAGTAATGAGGTAGCCTGGGTGTTTTTCTTTGCAGCGTTTCTTTTCTCCTCAGTACGCCTCATTTGGGAAATGCTGCTTGGTAAATTATTAGAATAAAATAATTAAGCCCTTCTGGCTCGTGTATAACTGTCTTTACAGCTTAGGCCCGTCTGGCATGTATTTACACCTTTATTTGTTTTTTTTCAAAAATGGGTAGTTTGAAATTGTAACTTTGACAGAGGAAAATACATCTTTTCTCAGTCCACCCGTGACCATGGAAAGCTGGAAAGCTTCCGAAACGTCGGGAACTAAAATGAGATAATATACGCGATATAATCCGTTAAATTGTTTTATTTCAAGGTCGTACTTCATAGTGAAACAACCATTACCTGGGTCTCAGTGAGCATGAGGCTAGTGGCGACTTCAAAGCGCTTGGGGCGCGAGAGGTACTTGTTCATGCGGAACTGCTTCTCCAGCTCCAACAGCTGCTGCGACGTGAACGCTGTGCGCGGGCGCCGAGTCTTGCCAAGCAACGCGTGCGGCGCGCCTGCGAACAAAAAAAGCGTTGATATTCGAAATTCAAAACATATTTTTGCAAACAATTAGGCGACTAGAGTAGTTTCATTACTGTGAACATAACGAACGTTGATGTTCGAAATTCGAAACTAGGATATTGTGATAGTGGCATAGGACTAGACTACTAGAGGTATTCCATCGTGAGATTCTATTCTGGGTAAACGAGCGTTTACATTCGAAATACGAAATTTACTTTTGCATCGTGTTATAAGCTAAATGCATGTTGTTGTTCGAAATTCAAAAGGACCATGCTACAAAGATGACAAAATGGTACAAAGAACAATAGAGATAAGAGTTAGGTTTCTATCTACTTAATTTTGTGTTAAGTTCAACATCTACTAATTGTTTTTATTGGTAACTCGTCAGAATGATTAAAAATCTGCGATATCCAAGATGGCAATATTGTTTCGTACTCAGACCAAGAAAAAAAGATAGACATGGACATGACGTTCCGAACAATCATGTGAAGCCGTTTTTTTGGCATGGTTTTGACAAATCAGACAACTTCACACACATGATTGTTTGTATTTGTATCGCGTGAAGTTGGCTTTGGCATGGTTTTTTGAGGCCTCACTAGATTGTTCGTAATGTCATGTCTATCTTTTTTCTTGGTCTGGGGTTTCGTATGGATATGTCTCCAATTAAAATGTATATAAAGGGTACGTCATTAAGTATAGCCACAATACCACCAAACTTTCATTTCATAGGTGTAAAAAAAATTAAAATATGCTTTTGCTTTGGTTGCAGTCAATTACAAATGTAGACAACATTCAGCAATTTGAGGGATTTTCAAGTGTTTATTTGAGAAATGGAGAAGCGTCAAAATATAAACGTCTATAACAAATCTTCAACCATACTCTTAGCAATTTAACCATACTAGATGCTAGTAGTAAAACAAGTTCTGGTTACCAAACAACCATCCACTCAGCGATTCGATTATAGCGCATTACAAACAGAAAATAAAACTAAACGAATTTAAAACGGCCATTAAGACCCGAAGAAATGTCACGTTCGGTCAACATTACAATCATGCGTTATTGATTTTTGATTTCGGCACTTGAGCACGATCGCCTGCGCCTTTAATTTTTTTTTTAATTTATCAGGTGGCCGTCCGATGCCTTCGGCTTCGAAGGTATTTTTGGTTACTTTATAATTATAAAATATAAAAAGCGGCTTTCATGAATCGTAAAAGAGATAATTTCATAGTTACTGCAACAAAGTACTAAAATCTAGGTATGTATAAGGATCCTGGTAGGGCCGTACCTAGTTTTTTTTAATATTATACGAAAGTACAGTTAATTATACCGGCAATACTCTGGCATACTGGACTAGTTTTGGAGTGTCAAAGTCTAGAGTTTTTTATTTAGTAAGCAGGCACGTAAAGGTGCGTCCACATTTGTATCATTTGCCCGTATCAGATCATCGTCGCGTGGCATGATCGCGTGTCACGATCACGCGTTTGGACGTTGCGCCGATCAGATTGCTCGAAATCCATGTTGCTACGCGTATCAAACACTCGGATCGGACGAGCGCGGCATGAACGCGACGGTGCGACGTCCACACTGGCGATCATGACACGTGATCATGCTACGCGGTTATGACACGCCGCGATCCATCTCGAGTCGGTTTTTGCCCGATCATCTTCTGTCTCGTCCATTGCAACGACGCGTGAAAGAGATGGCCGAGAGGCGTGGGTTGTGTCGCTGGCGCAGGTGTGTTACGGCGAATTTCCAAAGTACTCCCATTTTTAGTTACTACGCGCGCGATGCCGCCGACGCATGGGCGCTGCTTTCCACGCTGGTGCTTGGCGCTAGCGGCTTTTCAGCTGTTGTGATAATGATCTTCAAGTTTCTGCACTGGTGTTAACCAATTTGATGTGCGATCGCAGAGTGCAACAGTTTTACACGTAACACAACGCTACTACAGAAGAACGATCACGAGAAAAATGATGATCGGTGAAATGCCAAAACAATCGGAGCGGTGAAACGATACGGCTATCGTCTAAACTGCAGCATGCAAAATGATCGGCGCGGTGATCGGATACGGTGATACGCTACGGCTTCATGTGAACGCGTTTTTTCACGCGGCGGCGCAAATGATACGGAATGCCGACAGTGAGCGTCCAAGCAGCGCAATACGCAGTCATGCCACGGAACGATGAGCGGATACGAGCAAATGATACAAGTGTGGACGCACCTTAACATAACATTTAACAGCATGAGCATATGTGGCCGTATATAAAAGTAACAATGTACCTTGTACCTATGAAGTAGTCAACACAGCTAATGAATTTTCCAGCGCTTTGGTGAGAACTGTTTTTATAAGTATGACAATAAATAATTTACAAAATCCCGTTATGTACAATAAAATTAAAGCTAATAAGTACCTACCATGACACACACACACACACACACACACACACACACACACACACACACACGCACACACGCACACACACACATAGTTAAGAGTTTTTAGGTATTTAAGTTTAAGTTTATTGTTATAATTTCCTGTTTTTAAACAAACTTATGTTCATAACATCAACTATGTTAAGGGGGAGGAGCACTGCTTATCCTATAGCACAGGCTTTAGCCTATTTAGGGAGTAGAGTTCTAGAATTAAGAAAATTTGTAAAAGATGTTTTTGGAATAAAATATATTATATATATTATTATTAATACGTCAATACCTATAAAACAGTAACATGAATGTGACTTCACTTATGGAGTTTGTCAGACAACGCACAGCCTTTTGAAAGTAGAAACAAACATTTTTAAAAACATTCCTTTAGAGATCCAACCAAGGAAGGATATTTGAAATTCGAATTGTACTCGGATAAAAGCTAGTATTTTTGTATCGTTGAAACTTCTACAGTATTTATACAAACTGGCGAAACTCTCATTGAAAGACTTTGTTAAGGGTTTTCTAAAACGGAAATATCAAAACCCTAATTGATTGAATTTTGATGGCGCTGCTGTCTAGCCGTTTCTTAGGCAAGCTATCATCTTGCTGATACAGTTATATCTGTGGAAGTCCCGTATTTTGAAATGTAGTTATATTTTCTTTCCGTTAATATATACTGAGTTGATTATATCTGCGTATAGCTTTTACCTCGTCATATTTTATGCACTAAATATAATATTCCCCACATTACACCAACAAAACCCGAATATTGTATAAATTTCACCATTCAATCAACATCGCCCCTAAAAAAGACCTGCCAAACGTCACCGCTCCCGCCAAAACTTGACAGATGCGTTCAGAATTTATCACAAACGCAAACAGCGACAAATGTCGCTCTCTATCCTGTTAGCTAATTGATAATTATCATTTTTATGGGCTTAGCGGCGCTTTGATAAATATGTATTAGCGTAATTGTGCAGTGTTGTGTTAATTACGTTTTCTATTGTTATCTTTATCTTGTTAATTTGAGCTTGTAACTGTGTTTGCGATAGAAATGAACAAAAATGGTAATTAGTTTTTGTAACTGACTAAAGCAAATTGAATTGAACGGCAAATGCGTAAAGTTATTGGTTTCTAAACTGCTTTTAAATAGGTTGGATCTAGGTTTTGTGCAAGTTTGGTACTTTATAAAAAAACATGCACACACATTTTTTCAAAGTATGGTATGTATTCAGTATATATTCAGGTATGGATTTACGTCAATGCCTCTCTATGCCGGTTTCCAATAAAAAACATATCAACAAAATTAATTTAAGTACTTGCATTAATAAATAAAAATTCAACCACACGTTAAATGGCCGAAGTTCTTTTCATAAAATGCTAAGGCCGAGGGGTGGGTAGTAAATTAAAATGAACCAAATGATACATACACGCCCATTGTTTTTTTTAATGTTACATGAGGCAAACGAGCAGACGGATCCCCTGATAGTAAGCGATCACCGTCGCCCATAGCACTTGCATCACCGGAGGAGTCACAAGTGCGTTGCCGGCCTTTCAGGTGGGAGTACGCTCTTTTCTTGAAGGCTTGTCTAATTTTAAAGTCATCTCATTTTATTTTACGATGGCAAATCCTGCTCCCTTCATTAGTCCTAGATCTTCCAATGCGAGGATTTTTTTATGTTGTATGGTTTATAACACACGGGATTCTCCGTACAAAAATCCCGGGATTAGAAACTGTAATTGAAGTAGCTAACCTAAGTCTCTGAAAATTCTATTACCGATTCTTGGCATGATGGCACTTGGCAGCATGGACGGAACCCGCGTCTGTCAGCGCTAATTGGGGGTCCGCCATAAATTCCAGCCGTAAACAAAACCAGATCACGCTTGTCTAAGACGCGTAAATCTTTTCGCAATATGGCGCCGGTTGGCATGGGAGGTTGCTCTGCTTTCAATTAGGTTCGATTCGCCCCTTGTAAAAAAACCAGTTCCGTACCTACCAGAGGAGTGGCTTCAGAAAAATTAGAAGGGAAGCCGAAGCGTATTCATTTACTCATATTTAAAGATGAAGGTGGTTATATGCCTTTCCTTGGGCAACCCGGTGGGAATCGGCTTATATGGACTCCACGCCACTGTATCTAAGAGTGGCGTACACAGGGTTGGCCAAGGTAGCCAGTTTTTCTGTGCCTATATGGAGCCATGGTCGTTCAGGGTAGGCAGTGCCTTTATGGACCGCTCGCCAATGGTACTAACGTACATCCGTAGGCAAAATTCTTCTTGTTTGGTTCGTATACCCTTTAATGTTTAATCCAATATATAACAAAGTACTCTGTGCGCGAGACTGAGTTAATGGTGGAACCACACTTCGCCATATTCGTCAAACATTTGTTTTGCATCTCTTTTGTTTTCTATGTCAAATGAAAGGGATACAACACGATTGTTCGGCGCATACGGCGAAGTGTGGTTCCACCATTTGTGGTTTGCCAATTGGTGTAGTTTTGGTGTGCCATTTTCGGAGCCCGTATAACCTATCTACCTCTTTTTATGTTATTTCACTGTTCCCAATTAAATTATTCTCTTGCACTACCTCGAACGTAAATAAGACTATAACACTGCCGAAATTATCCCACAAATCAATAATCCCGTAAATGTGTAATAAAGTGTAGTAGAGCATCTTCCCGGCGGATTGGCTTTCGTCGGCAGCGTATAAATAACAAGGGGGTTGGACTTTCCGGAAGTCTTTCTGTTTGGGCCGTATTTGGGGTGGGGTTCGATTCCTGTTGGTAAGTAACTGGTATATAGAATACCATATTCTTTTGATTTCGTGAAGGTGAAAAACATGGTCGATAAAATATACAAGGTGACTTCTAAGATATAAATAATACAAACTGTTACTTTCCGAAACTACTTACAATGAAGATCAACTTTTAGTATGCGACCAACATCGAAATTATTCAAATAAATTTGGATCTTCCATACTAACCGACTACGATTGGCTTCAAGTTTTGTATGAACAAGTCGATTTTTTTAACGTTTCAATATTGGTCTCAGACTAAAAGTTGATTGTCGTTGTGAGTAGCCTCGTAAAATAACATTTTGTATCACGTGTTAGAAGTCACCTTGTAGAGTAATACTCATATCCATGCTTTGCAAAGGAACCTACAGAATTTTTGGTTTTAGAATCTACGAAGCACATATTAATAATTTCTAATAATAGCGAAAAGTTTCGAGCAATACCTCAAGAAACTCTTCACTAGCTGGATCAAGGGTCAGATGCAGAAGGCAGTAATCCTGGATACGGCTCCTATTGTAAGGAGGTTCCTCTCTGTGCAGCCATAACCACCGGTAGCTTGAGTCGTGTCCCGCTGCCGGCGGCACCCTAGGTTAGGTTTTTTATAACGAGTTTGTCTTTTTGAGTATTATAAAAGTCCTAGCTTAAGAATGAAAATAAATGAAGTGAATAATAATAATATGTTTTTTAGATCAAACGCTTTGCATCATTAACATCGTGCAGTCAATATTGTTGGCTGATCCACGCTGTATCTTTCAAGATTTCGAATGGAGATTGATATATAGCACAATAGTTACTATACTATGTTTATTTATTCAATTATAACATAGTTAAATGTTTATTTTTAGAGCGACCTCTATTTTTTGCCAGAATATCTCCTTGCGATCGGAACACGATCCAAAGTATGGCAACTGTCAGTCCTCTTGTTGTAATGGTCCTTGCTACTACTTACTATGTAAGTCCTCAGGTTAAACTCCGAGCTTGTCCAACACTGTATCTGTGTGCGGGCAAACAGTGAACAATGACGTTAAGTCGCCCGACTAAGCGCAAGACGGCAATCAGGGTAATTTGCCTCCCCACCGGTCATCGCGATACAATATCTTATTATTTTCAGTGGTGTCCATGGGCAACGGTAACTTCCTCATCACTTGGATCGTCTTTTCATTAAAAATTTAATAAATAAAAAATAAAAATTTAAATAACGGCTTTCGGACTTTAATCATGTCACGACACCCAAAAAGATTGTCTCTTAGACGCACTTCTACGCTGCCGCTTTTAGAGGCTAGTACTAGCAAATTGAATCCCATTACCAGACATTACTACTACGTTACTATGTAAGTCTTCAGGTTCAACTCCGAGCGTGTCCAATACTGTATCTGTGTGCGGGCAAACAGTGAACAATGACGTTAAGTCGCCCGACTAAGCGCAAGACGGCAATCAGGGTAATTTGATTCTGCCCCCCCGGGAGGCGTGAGGATCAACAGACGTCAATGTATTACGGTGTATATCCTGCAACATATTATATGGGAAATTGGACAGAGTTTCGGGAAAAAAATTGGGTAACTTCAAGATTCGCACTTTATCGTCAAAATATACCCTTTTTTATCTGACAAGATTTTTCCTCCTTAACTCAAAGGCGGTATATCCGATCATGCTGAAAATAATTATCGTGTAATGTATTTATTAAGCTTTATCTTTCATATATTTTGGACATAAGGAAAATACAGGGGACAATTTATGCTACTTTCGTAGCGATAATTTCAGAAAATATACAACTTTTACATAACATAACAAATTACGGGTGAATAAAATGTCAATCGCATCAGAGTTTTAGGCATAAGGTAAGGCATCATTTTGTATTTCTATTAATATTTTTTATCGAATTTACATGTGTGATGTCAAAGTTTCGTTACATAAAAGTGCAGCGCTTGAAACGCTCCGCGGCCTGACCCTTATAGAGAAATGCATAAAGTTTTAGAAGCTTAAAATACACGATCTGTTCAGCCAAAACCACGGAAACATTTTCATATTTGCGACGACACCCCAAAGTCCAAGGTAAAGTCCAAGGTAAACGCGGTGACCACATAGAAAAATCAATCGTACCCATCGTTCGGAAAATCTAAAATGCTCTAATGAAGTTAGAAATTATCATGCACACACATAGTTTATACTAGAGATGCAACGGATATCCGGTCACTATCCGGTATCCGGCCTATCCGGCCGAATACCGGATAGTTGCGTAGTATCCGGCCGGATACCGGATAATAATTTAGTAATTAAATTTAAGAAGAAGATTTGAGTAACATAAATAGCAATCCACAAAGTAATCAATATTAAAGTCAGTCAATCTCACAAATAATTTTAAACATTAGAAAGTAAAAAACAAATAGCAATAATGTGCCACCGTTCGATGCGCACTGAGTGTGAATTAAGTTCATCTTTCTATCAAAAATTGCCTACAACATGCCTATAACGAGAAACACGTTGCAACCTGCACCGCGCTTCGTGCCCGCGCGCCGTCGAATTTACTCCATTTAGGTATTTTAGGTTACAATGTTTTGGCCGGATATTCGGCGGCCGGATACCGGATATCCGGATATATCAAACCACTATCCGTTGCATCTTTAGTTTATACAATTTGCTAGTGGCGTATATATAACGTTTCTAAAAGGTTATAAGAAGATAATATAAGATTTATCAAAAGGCTTTGAATTTTGATGTTATAGAAGCTTTTGTGAGATTCCTGGATCGGTAAAAACACAGACCAGTAACAAAAGACGCGGATCTTAAAATACCGATTTATTCAGCCTGGACCACTGCATAATTTATATGCGGGACCCTAAACTAAATCCCGTCACGACCACATATTTATGGCAAGTGTCACGACAAATGGGGAAATCCGCACCCTACGATAACGTAAAGCGGGACACGCATTACAACTGGTACCGCTTTCGCGATGAGTGATGATACATTCGGTACCTAAGTGCAAATGGTTCTTTAGATTTTTTAGAAAGTATTTTTTTATGTTATTGGGGGCAAACGAGCAGACGGGTCGCCTGATGGTAAGCGATCACCGTCGCCCATAGACACTTGCAACACCAGAGGAGTGCCGTCACATCGTCACATGGGTTGCCGGCCTTTAAATTTTGATTGATTGTGGGTATAATATTGATATTGTCAATTAGGATTAGCAGTAAAGATCAATATTTGATTCGTCTCACGGTAACTAACTGTACGAAATAAAAACTCGAATAGTATTGCAGAAAAGAAAATGTAATTAGATGTATTGTATTTTATGTATTGTCTACAAAAACATTTTTTTTTTGCTGTAACTTATTCTATCTTATTCTTAATAGGGTAACGCAATCATACCCCGTAAAAAAATAACCTACGTTCAATATTTATTCACATTTCTTATCAGTCTAAATAATGAAACTGCTGCTGAAACTGCCCATAATCTAATCGTAAACTCGATTTTTTTTAAGGTTATATAGCCGATTTGCATTCTCTACCTTTTATAGGTATCCGCATTGATTGTAACTGCAATCCGGTTTTTAGGGTTCCGTACCGAAAGGGTAAAACGGGACCCTATTACTACGACTCCACTGTTTGCCCGTCTGTCTGTCCGTCAGTCACCAGGCTATATCTCATGAACTGTGATAGCTAGACAGTTGAAATTTTCACAGATGATGTATTTCTGTTGCCGCTATAACAAAAAATACTAAAAACAGAATAATTTAATATCGGTTTGTCTATGTCATTAACCAATATAAAATGATCGAACACCGCGTACATTTTGCTTAGGAGTAGGGCTCTGCTAATACTTAAGTTTCATAGACATGGCCGTTTGTAGCGTACCTATATTTTGTACGGAACCCTCGATGCGCGAGTCCGACTCGCACTTGGCCAGTTTTTCATTAATCTTATATGCATTTATTGCTTCACTGCGAGTTTCTTTATTCTAACTTAAGAGTCAACCAAAATAAAACTAAAATGTATACTTATGATTTAACAGTTAAATTGAACGAATTGTTTAATCTCATTCAATAAAATTAACAACAAAATTAAACATCACAAATTGAACCTGTCACCCCTCACTAAGCTCCGCCAACAAATTAGCTCACTATAAACAACAATAAATAACTGCATCCCTAATTTAAACATTAAATTAATTATACTAATAAATATTAAATAAAATGCACCCTCCTTAAATACCACTTACGAAGCGCATTCTACTTTCAACCCAAAAACTATTTGCGCAGAATTGAAATTAGCTTAACTAATCATCAATCAATCCTTCAATCGAATGCATGCGGAATTCAACTTATTTCTCATGCTTATAAAGTTTAGTTTAGTTTGTACTAGTGTTTGTTAAGAGGGTTATGGTGACATTTGTGCAGTATGTTGTAGTTTAGCTGAGGGAGCGATTTTATGGGGGTTTGGGCAATTACGGACACTTCGCTAAGTGTGCGCATACGGGCAGGTGGCCGGTTGTCAAATAATGCATTTGTGTGCATACGGAATGGGTGATGTAATTATAAGTGATTATGATTCTTGACGACCGGTTTAGCTCAGAGGGACTAACGTTGCCTGCGAAGCTGAAGTCCTGGGTTCAAATCCCGGTAAGGGTAGATATTTGTGTGATGAGCATAAATAGTTTGTTCCTGAGTCTTGGACGTTTTCTATGTATATGAGTAAATATATCTATTACCCATAACACAAGCTTTATTGAGATAACCATGGGACTGGTGTTTACATACATATATAGTTCGATTTGTGTAAAATTGTCCTGTAATTTTATTTTATTTTTTGATTAAATCTTTCATATTCTACTGTAATAATCAAGTGAATAAAATATCCAGGCATACTCAACTCGACAAAGATCCCTAAAAAAGGCAGTGTCTTTCACCGCGCAAGCGCGTACAAGCCCCTCCCACCATCCCACACATACTACACTAGAGCCTATGTGCATATGTTAGCCGTGGCGTTTACGGCCTTTCAACAAAATACGTGGACCTATGTATGTCGTACATGTATTAATAAAAACTTTCTAACATTTGTTAGAGGAAATTGCGTTGTTTTGATAAATTGTAACGTGTAGGTTTTGTACACTCCGCTGCGTTTAAGGAGTTTACTCGGAACTCTAGCACTTTACGTGCCTATGTTGGCCCATACAAACAGACACTTTCTGAGCACATACATTGTAAAACGTTGTACGATACACATGCGGATAGGTAAGTCCCAATAAAACCTACTTACCGCACTTGTATCGTAAATAACTATTACGAGCCGCTGCGTGAGCAGAAAACTCTACTTCCTGACTGGAGGACGTAAAATTGTGTACCTACATGTCGCAAGGAAATGGTGAAAACAGACATTTGAACAAATCCCTAAGGGATATGACCAAATCACTCAGGATCTTAAGATCCATTTTATCATTTGCCATAACGCATTTTTTTCAGAAACCTTAAACTTTTCAGGATTGTTATAAAACAAACCTAACCTAACCTAACCTAATCTATACGACGACCTTTTAATAAATTCTGAAAAATTTACGGTTTCTGAAAAAAAATGCGTTATGGCAAATGATACATTTGGCAAACGACATCAGGAATTCTGAAGGAGACCCGGTTAAAAAGGCAACTCGTTTTTTAATTTTTTTACCTGACTTGTTTAGTGATTTGATAAAATTCCTGAAGCAAAACGCACAGTTGTGGACTGCCAACCATCTAAGAGGTGAAGATAGAAATATTGTCGCGTAGGACGATGGCGGAAAGGGGAACACCTAAATAATCCGAAATATTTATTCCGAATTTCCTTTTTTCGATTGTCAAAATTCCGAATTTTATATTTCCGTTGTATTAAAATATCGATTATTGAAAAGCACGAAATTTAGTTTACCGAATATCAAATATCCGAATTTTTAAAATTCCGATGTTTGTAGCACCGAAGAATCAAAAGCCCGATGTTTTTATAACGCGATAAATAATAATCCGAATTTTAATGATCCGAAATGACATTGCTAATTCGGAATTTTGACATTCGGAACTATAAAGTTCGTGATATTTAATAATCGGAATTTTGACATTCGGTAATATAAAGTTCGTGATTTATATCAATCTCAATAAAAACCATGATTCGAAATGTGTATCCGGAGGGAGAATTACCTATAATTTCATTTGTGCAGGATAACTGTCTTATACATCATTCCCAAAGTGTGAGTGAGTATTTTCGCCGGCCTTATAATATAAATATCATTTCGTGGCCTGCTAGATCACCAGATTTAAATCCCATTGAAAACCTGTGGCTATACCAATTAAGGACAGAAGTAAGTGGAGATAGGGTTACACTGATGTTTATTAGTAGTTAAACAGGGCGTCATTGCGTTAAGTATATTTTATTTTTATATTTTTCTATACTATGATAGTAAATAACTACATTTTTATACTACAAAACGGGACTCAAACACATATTGTTTTTTTTGCATATACGCAATTTTGTGACAGTATTTTACGATATTTTTTTCATCACTCAGTCTTTGAATTGTTAAGAAATGATAAGTTAGTAAAACAGTAAAAGGTAAATGTTAGAGTGCGTTCGCTCAATGATAACAAGTCTCAGATTTGTAATTAATTGTATTCGCTACAATGATAACAAGTCTCAGATTTGTAATTAATTGTATTCGCTCAATATACTGTTTTGTTGAAGGGAAGCTTCTATCCTCTTTCCAATTTTGGAAATGAATACTTAAGCTATACCCTCAACAAAATCTTAAGAGATTTTACTTATATTATAGATTAATAAATTGTGTTATTTATCTTAAATAAATATTGTGTAAGAAATAAAGTTTCGTTTTCATTTCAGTTGTATTATTTCTAGTTGTACGTATAGATAGTTATTAATTGGTTGTAATTAAAAAAAACCCTACTTTTGAGGAGTGTCATTATAAGAGAACATGCGACTATTTTTCTTTTACCTTACCTTTTATGAATACACACAGTCAATTGCAAATTTTCTTGTAATAACTATATAATTTAATAACCATACTAATATTGAATCAGTATTTCGATTGCTATAAGTCATAGTCAATATTCAGGCAAAGATCCAGGCACAAACAGTGATTATTTTGTTTCAGCCTAGTTTATGTATCAATTGACTATCTCTTCATATTATATGATATTATAATAGATTTTCATCCTTGATGACTTTCAAACAACTAGCAACGCAATTTTTTACGGAAATTTGCATCCAAAGTAGAGTATTTTCCAAAGGTGGGTATTCTAAAGTTCCACCTTGCTTATTATATTTTTTTTTTTAAAGTATAGTGCCGTAATATTCATGTCATCGCATATGTTATTGAAGTGTGGATAAAGTTAAGTATGTTTAAAAACCTCGTAGTTTCATGAAGAAACAAAGTGTTAATGGCGGTATATTTGCAATGAGTTCTTGTTGCAGAACAGACTCTGTTCTGTTACGATAGTAACAATACGCTTGAAAGATAAATTTTAAAACAACCTTACTTAAAAAAAACATTCCAACGAATTGAAAACCTCCTCCTTTTTCTGGAAGTCGGTTAAAAAGAAGCGTGTTCCAAAAGTTAAATACAGGTGCCATTTTAATTTCAGTGGAAGCTTTTCTTTAATATTAATTATATTTCATCCATGTAGTAGATTATTCTATTACAGAACAATTTTAGTGCTTGTGAGACTTACATATCAACAAACAAAGCATTAAATTCGTCTTGTTCGTTTTGATAACAACGCCATCTAGTTTATTTTTTTGTAACCATCATGCAAAATAATCGCTTGGCTGTCTTAAGATGCTGAGAGCACGTAGCTCTCAGCATCTTAAGACAGCCAAGCGATTATCGTCTTTGCCATGTCCATGCAATTATGCTGTTGATAGTACAACGCCATCTATGAATAAGAGTTATTATTTTCAATTATTCAACTTTGCAAGTGTGACACAGTATTTAAATATTATAATTTATTTTTTATTAAATGTTTACGAAATAATGGGGAATAGATGAAAATTTTCAAGTCTTGAATTTTTTTTTATAGTTTAAAGTAAATTACAGATGTTTCTGTGGCTTAGAAAAAATAAATGAAAAGGTGTTGGTGGGCCTATATACCTGCCTTATACGGTACGGCAAATGCAGCATTGATATTTTCGATAAAAATGGCTGTAAAAGTACTGTTATTCTTCAAGTTTTCAAATGAAATAGTCACCTGGCCTAATAAAATACGATACGAAAATACGTTCAAGATTTTTGAAAATTTTCATCCATCCCTTAGTCTTACTCTACTGTTTCTTTGTTCAATTAGCATCGTTATATGTTTAGTTTTAAAGTGACATCTAGTTTTGCCTGAGTATCGCCTTGCGATCGGAGCACGATCCAAAATATGGTAATTGAAAGTCCTCTTGTTTTAATGGTCCTTGCTCATACATAGTTCTGCCAAACTGGCAGGCAGTCTGTTGCCGAATACACTTCTAAATGCAAATCGTAATCCACGTTTCCTGACGTATTAATTCGTCGAACACGCGCGGATATATACGTCGAAGGGTTAAAGCGAAAGTAACGCAACCCCTAATTAGTGATTCGGCTTCAGCGAGGCTCGACTCGACCAATTAGCCGGATTCTTGCTGAAAACGCTCCCTTTTTGCCTCTTTACTGCACTAGGGACGTAAAGGTTGATCGGTTTCTTATTTCGATACATTCGGATTCATTATATTTTACATATTTTTTTTACAAATTTTGGTTCAATTCAATTATATTACAACGTAAAAACTATTTCAAAACGTGGATTTAAAATTAAAATTGGCCCAGAAATACGCATGGTATCATTTTAAACTACTAGGCAGTGATCTGACAGAAATGACATGTACCTTTACGTCATAGTGCACTACGGCCACATAAACTCCATAATAAATTCTGTTTTGCTAGAGAGAGACGGAGCTTAGGTCATTATTGGTTAGGGTAAGGACGTTTTTTAACTGTCAACTTTCTATACATTTACTTAAAATTTGACAAATTTATACCTACTGCGAATCAGGGTGCTAATACACAACCTTGCCGGTTTAGACATGCCACCACAATTATTTCGCTTAATCTAGATACGAAGCAGCGTGTCAATTGTCAAGCCAAGTTCAAGAGAAAGGAACTGGCAACGCAGCAGCCGTGTGTTATATTACACGAATCATTTGGAGCCACTTTTGACCCCTACTTAACTCAAAATCAATATGTAACTTAAACACATCAAACCTTAAAACCCCAAATTTTATAAATATAGCTCAACCGGTTATTGAGATACAGACATCTAAAAATCGGCATTTTTCTCACTGACTGACTGACATATAGATCAAAACCCGAAGCCACTTCTAGATGATCTAGCAATTTGAAACTTGGCATTTAGCTGGGTAATTGAATGGATACAAGCTATACACTAAAAAAACGTTTTTTTAAATATATAAAACATTTGTTACAATAATAATATTATATTAAGTATCGACTGGTATCGACTACCTAGCAAAAAGTAATGATATTTCAGCAAAACAGTAATGCAACAAATAAGCTAACTTCTCATGTTCCACCAAAAGTAGTGATATCTGAAAAGGTGTCAGCTCTGGTACTAGATTGTTAACAGTAAAACCAAAAAATGACACGAAACGGTTCGAGAAAAGGTAGGTTTAGTAGGTACGCTTCTTTTTTGTTCGTCTTGGCGGGGACCCTATCGTGCCTCCGGATTTAATGCCGCTTCATGTATTTTTAACCGACTTCAAAAAAGGGGGGGTTCTCAATTCGGTTGGATTTTTTTTTTATGTTTGTTACCTCAGAACTCCGTCATTTACACGGCGATTTGGAAAATTATTTTTTTGTTCATGAGTAGGTGTATCCAAATTGGTCCCATAAAATTTTGGTGAAGATCTGATGCCCGCATCTATGAGGAATCGAAGGAATTCCTCGAAAATTATGAGCACATCTATGGCGATTTCAGTATTTATTACAGTAGTTTAAGCATATACATTTGAAAATCACCATTTGGTGAAGAGAAACCGATGATGAAGACACAAGCCATTAGTTGCAACTGAGGGCTCTACCCGTGTTATTTAATTCGCGGATCGCAAGTCAATTTAGAAAATTATTATTTCGGTTAAGAGTAGGAATTCCCAATTTGGTCCCATAAAATTTTGGTGAAGATCTGATGATGAGATCGATGAGGAATCGAAGGAATTCTTAAAATTTTATGGGCACATCTATGGCGATTTTGGTGTTTTTTAAAGTAGAACAAGCATTTACACTCGAAAATCATCATTTGGTGAAGAAAAACTGATGATGAAGACACAAGCCACTAACTAATTAGGGCTCAACCAGTGTTATTTAATTCACTAATCGCATTATAAGTCTTTGTCATATTTTGCTTGCAGGCAGAAGTTGGTTAAGATCAGGGTAGCAAAGCGGCGCTGATAGTGGAGAACCAGAGAACTCCTCAACGGTTAACGGCCCTGATTCTGAAATAGCAACGTTCAGCTAAAGGTCGTGAGCAATTGACATTAGAATGCAATATGGCTGTAAGTGCTGTATAAAAGTCGTAGAAGTCATAAAAGTCGTGTATTATGTGTGGCCTCGATCCTCAGAAGGCATATTTCGTAGTCTTGTTATTTCCGTTAACGATTTCTCATCATGTGGTCGATTTACTAATTTGTTGGCGTGCAAACTTACAAACTTTTTGAACCACCTTTTGAACTCGGTGCCAAACCTGAAGTAAAGTTCTTTATTCAATAAAATACGAATAACTATAACTAAATTTAGGTAATAACTAAAGGCTCGCCGCCGCGGTTCTTGTGTGCCATTTGTGTTAATAGTAATAAATGAATGGTTTGGCACCGACTTTAAAAGGTGATTCAAATGTGATCCGTACCGTACATAAACGATTAGTTTTGGCTTTTTAGTTTATTTTGAAGTCGGTTCTTTTTTTATTTAAAATTTTTTAAGCCTTGTCTTGGCAGTTTTCTATTTAGTATATTACAATATCCAGATGTTGAATATTTAAGAAAACTTCGAGTATTTATTGAAGAAAGTACTATACTATAATCGTACTATAAATACAACATTATAGATGTGTATTGGTAAACTCTTGGTTTATTTCATTGCAATTCAGACAATTCATGGCTTTCCAGCTTCTTTAATAGTAATGCTATGTGTTATATTTATGTATTTATTTATATTAAAACACTTCATTTACCAGAGTAATAAAATAACATAAGTGAGGTAACTAGCACGGCAGTCCTATCCTTAAAAAACTTTGTTCTGACAAATATTGTTGTTTGGAGTAGTAGAAAATATCGATAAATTTTGAAATGGGACAAGCAAAGCAATATTATCGACATCGATACCGCAATCATGGACACGTCCCTAATCCTCCAGGCCCTTTGTTTGTGCGAACAAATTGGCTGCCGGTAATTGGCTTAAGGCCCCGCGGGCGGGGCGCCACTGCGGGCGGAAATAGGATGTAGTGTTTGAATTGAATGATGTCATGTATGGGTGATTAGGATTGGGATCGCCGGACCCCCCATTTTTACAAATCTTGGAAGCTAGAGCACTACCCATTGAGGACACCCATAGAGCTAAAATTTGGCATATCTTGTAACTTCAATGATGCAGTCGGAATCGGAATCATAGGAACTCTGGAATAAAATAATGCAATTCAACCGAGTTCGAGCTCTTCAGACTGATCTCGGCGTGTAGTTAATGAATGTTTTTTTTTTAATGTTATAGGGGGTAAAAGAGCAGACGGATCGCCTGATTGTAAGCGATCACCGTCACCCATAGATTTGCAACACTAGAGGAGTCACAAGTGCGTTGCCGGCCTTTCAGGTTGGAGTAAGCTCTTTTCTTGAAGGTCGCATCGGTCCAGAGATACTACAAAATGTTCAAAGAAAAGTACACTTTGAAATAAAAGCTTGTCACAAAATTGTTTTTTTGCGACAAAAACTTACTATCAAGATTTCTTACAGACGGACTGTGATTCAGTGCAATGAACTGGAGACTGCGAGGAACATACAAGTTTCAGTTGGAATTTGCTTGAGACCCGGCGTAAACTGCGAAGTGCAGTACACAAGTTGTACTTGGAATTGGCCTAAGGACCCTGCTATGAGCGATACTGCAAGCGGAACTTACATTACATATGTTTTGATGCGCGTGAAGTCAGAGATTCGGTGCTTTACATATACCGCAGGACAGTTCATATATAACGGCCTACCGATTTAGGCTGTTAGGTATATCTAGTGTAGTGATCTTTCATAATATAACACCGAATAGGTCCACAGAATTTTTTTTGGGTTTCGTACCTCACAAGGAAAAAACGGAACCCTTATAAGATCACATAGTTGTCCGTTTGTCAAGAAGCCTAGAGGGGAAGTATTAAGCTGAAATTAATATCAAATACTCAATTCTGCACTCCCTTAAAGCTGTTTATAAATCAAACTTCGATGTCAGCGCAATCAAAGGATAGTTGTTAAAAAAGGTGTTTCCATACAAATTACCGTCATTTGAAAACTCATAATGTACTCCCAGTTGTCCTAGAAAAGAAGAGAATGAATTTGCTAAGTAGGTATGAAGGAAGCTCTTACAGCAAAACCAATGCGAACAGTCAGAAAATCGTAAATGTTTATGTCTGTCGATCTATGTCAGTAACCTATATAAAATGACACCACATATATAAAATGACGGTTCTCTTATTTTTCGCAGAAAATTGTTACGCTGATTATCACTTCCCAACTCCCGTTTCGCGCAATTTTATTTCGCCGACCTTTCATTTCTCAACTTATCAATTGCCAACTTATTATTTGCCAACCTCACCGTCACCAACTTAACTTTTGGTTTGTGTTTTATTACGTAAATTTTTAAAATGCCACCTTTCATGTAGCAGAATGTTTTAGTTGGCATAATATACACTTCGTTGTTTATTGTTTACCAAATGTTTTATTGAGTAGCGTTTCGTTTAGCAACTCCGTTTTATTAATACATCGTGGGTAAGCGCTACCGCTCACTTATTTTTATGACAATAATGTAGGTAAGTATGAATACATTGACTCATTAGCGATAAGTGTTTATACTTGCCAATTGCCTTGTGGTATGTTTTATTGGTGTAATAATTAAAATGGGTGAGATTAATGAAGAGTGCTCAGTTTTTACTACTACAAGAGGCGGAGTGAAGTTATTTTTGAATGGATTTACGTATGAAAAGAGCAAAGTATATGCAAGCAAGCAATCTGACGCTCCGTTCGCTTCGCTCGCTCCGCTATCCATGGTCATAAAACAAACCTAACCTAACCTACAGTTTTTGGGTTTTGACCCATATTCCATTTTGTCGCAGTTACTCTTCCTTGCCAGAGTTTCGGCAAATCAAAAAATATGTAAGCATTGGTATGTATCTTTTTCTTATTTGTAACTTGCTTAATGTATGAAAAGGGAACTGTTCCATCAACGAAACGTTAATCGTCCAAAAGTTGTTCGACCAAGTGAAAGATTTGACTAATGATTAGTCTGCCAAAAGTTTAGAGGCATAATAATAATCTGCTTTACAATAATTCTGCCAAGTGAAAAGTTGTCATACAAAAAATTTGGTAATCGTTAGTTGTCAAAGTGAAAAGTCGGCGAAACGTTAGTTGGCAAATGAAATTCGGCCAAAAATAGTTCTGCGAAAAGGCAGAACACCATAAAATGACACCACACGGCGTATATTTTGCTTAGGCGAAGAGTTCTGCTAACAAAGTATTTTCATAGATACGGTCGTTTTAGCGTATATAATATATCCTATAATCCTCGGTGCGCGAGTCCGACTCGCACTTAGCTGGTTTTTTGTAAGTATGTGCAGTCGGTAAAGTCGGTTATCGTGCCGTCGGTGCAACTGCCGTATAAGCAGATAAGTCTTAGTTTAGCAATTAATTATTTAACGATCTTCGTTGTCGCGTACAGTGGCGCCGCGCCCGCGCACTAAGCTACCCTCACGGTTGATTTTTAAATCAGATTTGCAGCAGACGCAGGCAAGTTAATTCATCATAATTAGTGACTTATGTGCTTGTTTATGTGCTCAGGCAGGTTGACAACGAATGGGTAAGTACATTCTCGTATCTACTTGAAGAGCAGTTTGTTGCGATCAAAAGGAAAGATAGCGCCCCGGCGTATCTGCTAAAAAAAACAAAGTATAGTTCCCGGACTTTTATTGTAAAAAAAAGATTCCGACTAATTGAGAATCTCCTCCGTTTTTGGGAGTCGGTTAAAAAAATAAGTCACAACAAATATGTAACAATTATGAGCAAGGATGGTAATTTACATTACCTTGGTTCATAAGTAATAGTTACTATCAAAGCGTTTTTCAATAAAAATACACGTCAATATTGTTTACCCTGTAAGTTCGACGCGATGTTCAGTCACAATATACCCGTTTTACAGACTGTGTAACTCTACATAAATTACGAAATTCTCAGAAGTATATCGAATATTTAAAAAAAAGATTGGATTTCATGGCTGTTTCTTGCCACCTTGCTCAACTAAAATTGTTGCTTTTTAAACACTCCGCTATACCCAAAGGTTATCTGGAAGAGATCGCTATTTAGCGATAAGACCGCTAGCTGTTTACCTCTGCATATTGGAACGTTTTTTTTTGTTATAGGGGGCAAACGAGCAGACGGATCGCCTGATGGTAAGCGATCACCGTCGCCCATAGACACCTGCAACACCAGAGGAGTCACAAGTGCGTTGCCAGCCTTTCAGGTGGGAGTACGCTCTTGCTTAAAGGCTTGAAGGTCGCATCGGTCTGGAAATACTGCCGGCGACAATTTGTTCCACAGTTCAGTCGTGCGAGGCAGGTAATTTCTAACAAAACGTACAGTTGTGGACTGCCAACCATCTAAGTGAGGATGGAAATATTGTCGCGTAGCACGATGGAGGAAAAATCTTCTTTTAATGATCCTTGATTATATTGACAGATCTGTCGGTCTTCAATGGGTTAATTTTAATCAATACTGAACCTTCAATTTACTTAAACGTGCATTACTTCATACGCAACCCAATAACTACTAATGTTATTGGTTACAATTATACAAATAACGCCACGTTGACAGATGGCGATAATAGGGCGATGCGTTTAAGCGATGGCGAGGGCGCTAATCTTGCGTGAAATGATCGCTGGGGAGGGACCGGTGATAATAAAAATATTCACGCCAACTATTTTGGGTTACAAATGTTACAATAGTTATTTGTTATGCAAGGCTGCAAAGTTGTTATTTGGCGCGAGTTCTTGAATTGAAAGCCGAGTAAGTGAAGGAATCTTGGTTCAAATGTAGATGCCTCACGAACGAGGCTTTCAAGGCACGAGAAGTCAAATAATTTTGCAGCCGTGCGGAACACACAACTTTTCACTGCACTACAGCGAGGAAAATGTGAGATGTAAGATAAACTATGAAATTATAACAAACTGATTATTTTTTCATTTAAAACTAATGATAATGAACTTACGAAACACACTCATAACAAAAAAATAAATAGACATATAAAAAAATATAAATTCGAACTTCAAATGACTCCTCAACGCTAATAGATAAAACGAACTTTTCCACGCGGAGTTGGAGCTGAAACGAAACTTTTTTGAGCTAGTGAGATGAAAAAGTCATTTTATATCCTAATTGGAACGTTTTAACTGAATTCATCTATACTATTATAAAGTTGTAAAATGAAATGTCTGTACATTAAAGATATTTAAAAAAAAACTATAATATTGTAAGGAACTATATGGAGGCCACTGAAGCGAAAAATATATTTTTTGGATTTTTTTCTTTGTCGTTGCACGTTTCACGCTAAATCGGCTAAACGGATTTCAACTTTTTTTGGTACACGGGTAGCTAGGTATCTCCAGATGGTTATAGGATACTTTAGAAATCTTTTAACCCGACTATGCTAAAGAATAAAAGAGGGGTTATGACTTTTCTGCTCCGCGAACAAAGTTGCTAGCGCCTTCTACTAAACGAATAAAAAACTAAAGGGTGGTCTATAGGGTGGCTTATGGCTTGTTCGCATCGGTCCGCAAATACTGCCGGCGATAATTTATTCCACTCTCAAATCGTGCAAGACAGGAAATTTCTAACAAAACGCACAGTTGTGGACTGCCAACCATCTGAGTGGTGGAGATGGAAATATTCGTCCATGCTTAATTTAAATTATATTTAAAAATTTACATGTAGCTGGGAATTCAAAGAAAGTAGAGATGATTGGAAGAGAAGGTGGAAGGCCTTTGGAATGTTTGGAATGTTCATAAGAAAGATGCATTACAACATTAAATCGTACAGAAAAATATGTATGGTCCATCAATACTGTTTGACAACATCCAAGTATTTCCCTATCCCTGAGATCTTGGCCTCCTCTACCCCTTTATTTTAAGCAATCCAATATATTTATTGCTGCCATTACATTAAAGTACCGGCAATTTGCTTTGGCAGAGATACAACGTGTGGAGAGGGACTTTTTATAAATAGGTACTTTAGGAATATGACTAAGTATAGAGGAGAGTTTTAATTTGTAATACATATGTATTGTGAATTAAAAAACTGGTTGCTAATATCCTTATACCATTATCCTTACTATATTATAAACGTGAAAGTATGTATGAACGTTCCACTTAATCTCAAAAACTACTGGACAAATTTTTATGAAACTTTCCAGTTATGTACCTTATATATCAGAATAGGACATAGGCTATAATGTATGTCAAATTTCATCCCTTTAATGGACGAAGAAGGCGATGAATATTTGTATAGACACTAAATATTTTTTTACACTAGGAACTTGAAATCTTGGTAATATACTTCACATTTAAATTACTAAAATATCGAGTTTTGGGGAAAGACATAAGCTACTTTTTATCCCGGAAAAAATTATTCGTGATAAAAGAAGAATCTAAGGCGGACGAAGTCGCTTGCGGCCGCTACTAGTGGGCTATAAATTGCATCTCAATGCGAACGCAGTTGCTGGCAGCGGCTAGTTTGAAATATTTGTCCTGTTTGGTGTGCAAAAAACAATACTTTTATTGTATTCGACGGAAGATCAGCGCTGCGATATTATCCCATTGTATTGCATCCTTATTAAGTGTTATTGTCAATCTAGATTTAAGGAAATTTTAATTATTTATTTCTTTAGGCTTTCTTCTTGTAATGGTGCTATCTTTTCGCTGCAATACATGTGTTTTCTTTCTTTCTTGTTCGCGTCGATTAAATGCAACTTGAATGAACAAAGGGCCAAAGTATCAGATCACACAGTACATTGCTGTTGTAAAAAATCCTATCGCAACACGACTCTAACATCACTCATAGATAAAGTACAAATACATAGTCTGACAAGAAATAATAACAATCATACATCTGTGTCAGCTTCCAATATCAGTAGTGATAAAAATATTTATCTTAAAATGGGGGAATTTGGGAGATTATGAGTCACTTACCTACATTAATGGAACATTTTATAAATGTGTAGGTATTTTTGTTCGTATGATAGATAATGTTAGTGACTTAGTTCAGTTAAATATGGCCTGCGACTTCAATACAATACTTCTTCATTATCACAACACAACAAAACGGGGCTTAATCGCGTATAAATATGATTTATTTAATTACCTATCGTTGGTAATTCTTCGACGTTTCGGACGTCGCGTTACGTCGAAGGAACTGGAGCGGAGAATCAACGTCTTCTAGCCGAAGAATTACCAGTGAAAGGTAAATAATATATATATATTCTTACGCGATTAAGCCCCGTTTTGTTGTGTTGCGATAATGAGTGAAGATCGTGTTACTTTAAATCAATGTACAATACCCCTTATTGCACACCTCATAAATATGCAGGGATTTACAAATAGTTCATTTACAAAACACATTTGGAGGTAGGCTACAGGTGATCTTATCGCTAAAGAGCGATCTTTTCCAGACAAGCTTTTGGTAGTGACGAAATTCATTTCAATAGTATATTACTGCAGAGGCCGGGAAAGTAATTTCGTGGATGAGTACGGTTTTGAAGGACGAGGCGTAGCCGAGTCCTTCAATAGATACGAATCCACGAAATGACATTCCTGCCGAGGCATGTATACTGCTTTGAAAAAACCTATTAACACTAAACGCATGCCTTGCAAACGTAGTAGGTGATTAGTGATTACAAATACGGTTATAAATTTCATCCATGTCGAATATGGCTTGATGGCCTAGGGGTTTAATGACTTAATCTATATGACGAAATTCCGGGGTCAAATCCTCTCGAACACGGTATAGGAAAAAAGCGTTTTTGTATTTTGTGTTTGAATTAGCAAAATCATCGATGGCTTTGGTTTATATATGACGGTGAATCTAAGTAATATTTAATTGAAGGTGCATTAAAAAATACTGGATTCTGAAAATACGTTCCATAATGTAAATTGAATATTTGAGTGACTTGCCGTGTGTGTTTGGCAATCGTAAGTTCAACTGGGATTTTTTTTTAAATATTTTGATGTTATCATCGCCATCTAGTAAGATCTTATGAAACCAATGTCATTACCGGATAGATGGCGTCTCGTTTCGCTGCAAAGCAAACTTTCTGACAAATGTCCATGCAATTATGCTGTCCAGTGTAACTTATTTTCGTAAAAGTAACACGACAGACAATCTTTGACAAAATGAAATTCACGATATTCACGTTCCCGCCTTAATTTTTTTTAAGGATATTAAAGTTTAAAGTTTTGGGTCCGAATTGTATATTTTGGTTCCACGTGAAATATAGTAATGATAATAAATAAAAAGAAAACCCATAGCAATCGTTAAAATAAATATATGCGTTATTACTTTTAGTTGAATCGGCTATTCCTAAACGCACTACATTTAAAAAAACATACCTTTGCTACAAAATATTTATCAGTCCGAGAAGATTATTAAGACTAAATAAATTGTATTATGATTTGGACACAATAATTATTGTTTTTTTTTCTATTATTATTGGCATTTACCATGCATTTGCTTAACGCAGAAAACAATTAAAGTTTTTTTAAATATCGGTTTTTATACGTTACTATTGGCTGTATGGTGAATTTTCAAAGTCTTGGATGAAATTAAAAGTAAAAACCTGCACAATCCTCCCGGGCCTGTCCGGGAAGTAATGCCACTTTTTTTAAAATTGATTATCGTATCAACGTATATAACGATGGACTTCGTGGTGTGTTTTTACTACATTAATGGGAACATTTCCGAGCAAGTTGGAGAAAAAAATATTATTTGGCAGTAAAAAACAGCATAGAACTTAAAAACAATACTACATGTTTACATAAATACAATGAACACTCAAATATATGTATACAATTTCAGCCACAAAGGACCAGTTAAACAAATTACGAATTATGGAAGGGAGAGATAATGTTTCTTAAAGAGAGCTTTGAAAGAAGCAGGAGATTTAGCGTTCCTTAAACTCACTACTAGGTACAATTTGTACCTAGGAGTGACGTCACGGTCACGCGACATTTTGACTCAATGTCTCACCTTTATTCTTTGATTAAGTGAGTAAAAAAGCAAAAATACGTGCCCAATATTTTTTATTAATCTACAACACGGACTAGTTATTAAAATTTAGTCATCATCCCTATTATTAAGATGGTAGAAGGTACAGTTAGGAGCAAATTTTTAGACTTCAATCTTATTTAGGCGTCTAAAAATTAAAATATGTGTTGATTCGTGATTCGCGTTGTTTCTCAATTATCATTGGATTAAAGATACTTAAGACATAGGTTTCTTAAGTATTTCATTACTGGCCGAGGCTAAGTATTAAAAAAAATCCGATGCCAATTTGTTTAAAAAGTTGATTGTTGTTTGTTCGTAATGTAGTCTTTATTCTCAATGCCGATTTGCCGATTGTATATGTACCTAATGCTTGTTCACTTAAAATCTTAGATAAATCTGTTATCAAACGATATTTTTTGCTATTTACACAGATCGAGATAAAATGCGTCTCGGCTAAATTTATGATTGATCGTTTTCATTTCATCCAACGGAAATTGATATTAACTATGTCAATAACTATGTGAGTACAAAAAATAAGACTTTTTAACTGCCTCTTACTTTAGATTCATTATTTTTATCTTTTAATATATGCCTTTTTATGCCACTTCGTAACAAAACATAATAATTATATAATAAAACAGCTTTTGATAAGATTTTGCAGCTTTCATTATATATAGTCATGATTTTCTTTTAAAATAAATGTTTATATTTTAGACAAAAATTGTTAAATGATTTTTTCCTTTAGGTCGTCATATAAAATGTTTTTCACTTCTTCTGCTCAAAAAGTACGTCATATTAGCTTCGCGAAGCGAAACTAAAATAGTACATTTAGCCCCTATAGGGTTTAAAAGAAAGCCATATAATCCCATACTAATCTCTATGACACTGAAAAAAAAAAAACTTGCGGCCAGCTACATACTTCTTACGAATAATTAAAAACAAACAAACCAACCTGATCAAATTGGCCAAACTTTCTGTTAGAATTGCTCAAACTGTACTTTTAGTTTTTCATGAAATATAGGTACAATTTTAATGTTAAGTCTTTTTTATTTTTTCGCAGTCGAAGTGAAAAGCAGAGTGTTTAACACGTGGCTTAAAGCCATTATGACACTCAGACATATTTGTCCTCGCTCACTTCGTGAGCTCGTCTAAATAATCACTTCGTATCTTATTTTAGCCCCGTGTCAAACAATCTACTATTTATAATCATCCCCACGTTACTTTCGAGCCTTTGATTTGACTATAATCCCAGATTCGTGCAAAATAAAACAAAACTCAAAAACAAAGACGTTATTATTCATTCATTCTTAAAAAATATCTTTTTTTTCTTGACTTCAGTATTTCTATTGATTGAATTAAACAAATTTTTATTTTTTTTATATTTTCCCCGCTATTTATTATTGTCCTCTTTAAGAATGATTCGTAAATAATCCATCTCCACCCTTGACTGCCCGAGCGGCTAGGGCTGCCAGCGCGCTGTGCAGTGTGTACACTAGGGGTGTCAACTAGCTGATCGCTCCACATGTCACGAGGGGAGACAAGCAAGTGCATGATGATTTTATCAATTAAGCTCTTCAGTATAGGTTTACCTTTTTTCAATTAGTCAATTAAGCAAAGCAATATCAAGTAAGAGAATTAACCTAAAGAAAGTGCTGGAGGTATTTAATGATTTTATTGTAACTACACTGTGTATAATAGAAAAAAATACACGTCATCGTATAAAGAAGTAAAAAATAAAACTAAATGTGGAAATTTGACACAATATTTTAATGCTGTTCAATAGTTGTAGATATCATATTTATTTATTGGGGTTTGTTTTAATATATATATTTACTAGATGATGCCCGCAACTTCGTACGCGGAGGAGGGAAATTCATTACCCTCTTTTTTTTCTTCAGCTTAGTCAGGTAAAAAGTATCCTATAACCATCCGGAGATACCCGGCTACCCGTGTACCAAAAATATTTAAAATCGGTTTAGTCGATTTTGCGTGATGAGGCCACAACGACACATAAAAATATACAACCATATTTTTGAAAATATCTTAAATGTACAGACATTTCATGTTTACAACTTTATAATAGTATATATAGATATGTATCATACGTCTCGTACGACGGTGGCGCCGAAACTAATGGCGTTGTTACACCTCTATATATTTTATTATTAGAAGAAAAAAGTAACCTTACTGCCATAAACTGTCTGTCTCTTTATTCACGATGATTAAGAGTTTCACGAGCAAGATTTTCGCGTAGCCGATGACATGGAAAAATGTGTACTCGTATGTAGCGAAACATACTACCAGTAGAGCGCCCGCCTAGTGGGTTCCTAGTTAGGTTAAGTTAGGTTAAATAAGTGACTTTAGGATCAGGACTCGGGACTCGGGACTTTGCGAGTTGGTTCACCCCTGGCCTAATAAGTAAGGCCGCCATCGGTTTTCGACAGATCGGTTTTCGATCAGTTTTTATCAATAACTTCCCAAAAAATCACCGCATTAACATGAGCTAATCCGCCAACCTGTCACACATGCCGACCGTAACCGTGTTTGCGGACTGTACTCGCGAGGGGGACTTACGGCCACATGTCACCTGCTAGCCGACGGCTTGACGCCTCCCCTGTTTGGTTTGCAGCAGTGGTTAAATGGTTTAAGGGTGAATTTTGTTAAGTGCGTAAAAATGGGTTATTTTTGTGCGTTAATTTGAAGATTCTTTTAATCTATAATTGTAGGTTATTGTGGTTTGATTTGTAGCTAATGCGGTTAAAAACTACGTTAACAAAGCTTTTTCTATAACAATTTAACAATAAATCAAAAATATTGTATGTATGAAAATAACAACTTCAAAATGCAGGCGCGGTTGTATAGACTCCTAGCGAAATTTTGCAAATTGTTTATTTTTAGGTATGATTTATCTGTCACACAAAAATCTACTACTTATACTTTGTATTTTGCTTAAACTTTCTCCTGATATCATCGTTACTTTGCGATCAGCAAACTATGTCACGAACTTACCAAGTCCACCAATAAAGTTTGTTTGTAGCAGACATGTGTAAGTGATGCAACTGATATCACAAACGTAATATTACTCGATCAAGTGATGCATTATCACGCATCACTCGGAAGAAACAAGCATCACACCAAATATCACTCGATAGGATATTACTCTGACGCAGTCTACCGATCGCAGCTCTATTAGACATGTCTTGTCTCGCTCGCACGCGCGCGGCATCACATCGGCCGACGTTGGCGATCGGTGTCGTAACATCACGGTGAGATATCACTTCTCTCGAAATATTACTTACATTTTGTATTTCACAGTGCTATGGTTTTTACTGTAATGCTGTGTAACTTATTTTAATAATAAATAAATTACCTATTGCCGGCGACGCAATAGTATTGCGTTGAGTACGGCGAACTAATACTGGCTGGCAATAGGTGACTTGTTTATTTATTTATACAAAGTACATTTGCAACTTACAGCTAGGTGCTATCGCCTATAAACCAATTTATTATTATTTAGTAATCCAATCTCATGCATCCTTTTACATTCATACATCACTTTTTGTACGATTGTTTGATGTTTCAAGTGATGTGATATCTCACTGTGATGTTACATTTCGATGTGATATGATATGGTATTATTTTGCGAAGTACTGTTTGGCGCATGTCTACTTAATGGACTCCACTCACCTCCCAACTCTGGTATTCTATGGTAAAACATCCCGGTCCTCGCGAGCCACTCCAGCTGCATGTGATGGAGCACCCTGTCTCCCGGGTGGTGGAAGGCCGAGGGTAGGGGGCCCGGCATCTGGTAGTTAAAGAGTGGTGACTGCGCCATGACGGGAGGCTGGGGGAGCAGCCCCGGCTTGGGGACGATGCCTAGAAGAAGGGGGGTCAGTTTAGTTCTAGAGAAGAAAGGAAACATGTAGATAGCAGTGGTGTGGCGTCCATAGAACTCGATACCTATCGAGTTACCCATTTTCAGACAGCTGACTCCAGTATTTGTAGAAAAATCGAGTCAAATTTTCTTAACTCTGGCTTGTCTGTGGATAATGTTTGACGCCACGCCAGTAGATAGAGAAAATAATACAGACGGATTAAACAAGTTGACGACACGTTTGGTTTAGTTAGTTATACACGTCCTACGAACCTGACGGTCCCGGGTTCAAATCCCAGCTAGGGCAAGTGTGTTTGTGTCATGATCACAAAGGTTTATGCCTAGTTCTTGGATAGAAAAAGACGTATGTATCAAGGACCATTAAAACAAGAGGACTGATGACAATTGCCATACAAAAAGCCGGTCCCCCGATTTTTACAACGCCATCTACGTATAATAATTATTATTTACTACTGATTTATTATTAGATTTTAACGAACTAATTGTAATTGTTACTGTACTATATTTCTTTGTTCAATTATAACATTGTTAAATGTTTATTTTTAAAGCGCCATCTAGTTTTTATACTGGGTATATTACGTTCAAAGCACGACCCACAGTGTGGCATTGATAGTCCTCTTGTTTTAATGGTCCTTCCTTGGTATGTCTGTGAACATGTACTACAAGCAGAGCGCCCGGGGACGTGGTTGCGAAAGTGGTAAAGATATAAACGAATTCAGATAGCAACTCACCAGGTCTATAACTTTCGTACTCCTCATTCCCCCCCTCAACCCCCGGCGAAATCGGTGGACTATAGCTCTCAGACCTGTTCCCATCATCGGACCCTGGACTCCCGCTTCTCGGGCTGCTCTGTCCAGACCCAGTCTCTTGGAACTTGCTGATAGTATTCTGCTCAATCTGAGCATCATAGTTATCCTGGTACCTGGTTATGTAGTTTTTATTCTGGATGAAGGCGAGGTATTTCTGGTGAGTCATTTTATCTTGAAGACTGGATTCTGGGTTTGAGAGTAGAGCGTCTATGCAGAAGGATTTCTTGGTGCTGTTAAGTGTGGTTTTCTCCTCGTAGTATTTCATGTTTTTGGGGCTGTTCGAGCGGCTGGTCTCCTCAATGTTCAGGGGTTCTTCCGTGGAGTCTCGACGGTAGGTTTGCGTGAGGACTTGCGATGACATGTTTGCGGTTTTTACATGACTTGCCTGTAACAAAGTTTCGTATATAAATGAAACAATTTGACGGACTACCGGTTTAGCTCGGTGAGAGTAACGTTGCCTGCGAAGCTGAGGTCCTGGGTTCAAATCCCGGTAAGGACAAATATTTGTGCGTGGAGCATAAATAGGTATTTGTTCCTGAGTCTTGGATGTTTTCTATGTATCTATATAAGTAATATATCTATTAAATATATCGTCGTCTAGTACCCGTAACACAAGCCTTATCGAGCTTACCATGGAACTACTTCGATTTGTGTAAAATTGTCCCTTAATATTTATTTATTTAATGAATTCAAACGGGTTATTTCGCGTGTATTATCTCATTTGAGTTCCCGACGTTTCGCAAGCTTTGCAGCTTCCGTGTTAACGGGGTCGGAGCTGCAAGAATGATGATGAATGACTATTATAAAGTGGTAACAATGAAATGTCTGTACATTAAAGATATTTAAAAAAAAACATGTGATACGGACTATTTGCACGTACTAAACGTATTTGGGGACAACTTATTACATGTCTGAAAAAAAATATTGCACCTTATGTCTGTTTTTTTTCCAGACATATAATAAGTTTCTGTCATAAAAAATATTTTTGTTACAAGCATTTATTGCCGATTGTACTTTTCTTTGAACATCCTCCGATTATATTATTTTATTACATAGTTCCTGTGAACACCTTCGTGCTCCACCATCAGACCAGCTCGATGATATCATACTATTGGATTATCACCAAATTTACATAAGTATGCCAAATTTTAGCTCAATTGGAAGCCGGAAAATAGGTCAAATTCAACTTGCAAGATTCCACCTGAATAAACATACAATACAATACTCTTTATTGCACACCAAAAGAAAATAACATAAGACAATTAACACTAAAACAGTATAAGAAATGGTAAACAACAGGCGGTCTTATCGCTAAGAAGCGATCTCTTCCAGACAACCTCAAGGTAGTATAAATGGCACAAAGTAAACAACTAATGAGTAAGAAAGTGGTGCACAAGAACATTGCAAGTTAAATAAAAGTTTGTAAAAATGGCAGTGTTGTCTACCCATTTTCAGAAGAAACCTTTGATTGTAAAAAAATCTATACATTAATTTGTAAAGTTGTAAAATAAAATGTCTGTACATTAAAGACATTTAAAAAAAAAGATTGTAACGGACTATTTGGAGGTCACTAAAACGAATAATATTTCTATTGGATTTTTTGTATGTTTGGGTCATACTGATTCAAGAATTTAGCCGTCTTTCCTGTGGACAACGCAATAGTTAAGGGCTTGGGTACATATAACTGATATTTTTATCGCTTAGATCTAGAGTATTAATCAATTTGTACATCGCCTAATAGGGCACTAAGAAAAATTGGTATTTAAAACCCTTAACTTTCCGGTGTCCACAGGAAAGACGCATAACGCTAACTCATACTAAAAATCAGTATGACCCGTTTGTATGTGTCGTTGTGGCTTCATCGCGCTAAATTGGCTAAACGGATTTCAACCATTTTTGGTACACAGGTTAGCCTGGGTATCTCAAGATGGGTATAGGATTTTTACCCGACTATACTAAAGAAAAAAAGACGGGTTATGACTTTTTCTCTTCCACGAACGAAGTTGCGGGCGCTTTCTAGTTTGATTATAATTATAACGACACATAGGTACCCTCATATAATTTCAAAAGATAGTCATTTAATGAAATGGTCAATTGATATCCGGTAGGCCACAGTATCTGATATGAGCTTTAATATACAGATAATGACCGTTGGCAGACGATTAGCTTTAGGCCGTTTACACACGAGCAATTAATCTTGCAACAGGGTAGTTTCCTGGGTTCAAGACATATTATTCTAATAAGTCCGCCAGTTTAATTATCAAAAAATATTGGGCACGTATTTTTTCTTTTGTCAATCAAACAAAAAAAGACAAAGATAAAGCACGTCAAAGTTTGGGAGTGGGGGCGCATGACGTCACGCCGTGCGAAAAACGGGCGCACGGCGTGACGATACGGGGAACTTTAACGGGCTATATCTTCATCATTTTTAGGGTTCCGTAGCCACAATGGCAAAAACGGAACCCTTATTATAGATTCGTCATGTCTGTCTGTCTGTCTGTCTGTCTGTCTGTCTGTCTGTCTGTATGTCTGTCCGTCCGTATGTCACAGGCATTTTATTCAAAAACTATAAGATTGATGAAATTTGGAGCATATTTGTCTTGTGTAAACCGCTTACTACTTAGATTGATAGTTAAATAAAAAATGAAAAAATTCTAGGGGGGCACTCGATACACGTAACCGAAACTGAACAAAAAAATTCAGCAAATATCTATGTGTGGCACATATTTCGACAGTTCTTTTAAAAACACTAAGGTTTCTAAGATTTTTTTTTATTTAGTGAATATTTTCCGAAATATTCGCTCCGATAGTAGCAAAAATAGTAATAGCAGTACATTCAAAAAATATGAAAAAAATTACAAATATAAAACTTAATAAATACATAGAACGAAAATTATTTTCAACATGATCGGACATACCGTTTTTAAGTTATTGCGAAAAAGCTTTGCTTCTCAGCAAAAGGACGTAAGTGCCGGGGAGATGCGCTCTTTTATTAGTGTTTTTTTTTATATCGTATTTTTTCATCTGTAGTGCATTTTTTGTATAAAAGGCTGCGGAACCCTTCATGGGCGCGTCCGAACCGCACTTGGCCGCTTTTTTTGTTTAATTGACAAAAGAATTAATACGTGTCCAATATTTTCTGATAATCTAACTGACGGATTAATTATATAATATTTTCTTCTGTTTCCGCGATTATTACTCATTGAAATAAAACAATTTAACGGATTATATCGCGTTGGATTAATTATATTTTTTTTGGACACAAGCCTATTTAGTAGGTCGCATCGATATTTTTCCTTTACAATCAAACTCTGTGCTATAATATTAATTTGAATAAAAAATGTGGTATTTACACATTTATAAAAAAAAAAACAATAATTATACTGATTATAAACAAAGATCAGAAACAAATGAAAAAATCGTCCAGACGATTAGCTCAGTTGGTTAGAGCGTGCTGCCGCGGTCTGGCTCAAGGCACTGGTTCAAGTCCAGTATCGTCGAAACATTTTTTCATTTGTTTCTGATCTTTGTTTATAATAATAACGCTAGTGGAGTGATCCACTAATAAATTGCAAATATTGTGATTATTATCATGATATTTGAAAACAAAAAAAGAATAATTACCTATACTGATTCAGTTTCTTCATTGAAGAACAGCGCCACCTCTCTCTCTCTGTCTTAATACTTGCTGGGGAAGCAATTGGACAGAGACTTAGCGTGATATGTTTTGGAGTATGGCTAATGCGGTTAGTATTTAAAATAAGAAAGATACAGAGGGCGCTGGTAGTGCTAACTAGATTGTGTTTGAAAATTTCAAGCCACGTACGTAAAGTTGCGATAGCTCAGTTGGTCAGAGCACTTCTGCGTTAAAGAAGCGTTCGCAGGTTCAAATCCTGCTTGCAATTTAGTAGGTATCATTGATTTTTTCCTATACAATCGAACTCTGTGTTATACTATTAATTGATCTTGCAATCTATAACGCAATCTTGTATTTATTGCCGGCCATTTCTACAATCAATTTTGAGAGTGTTTTCCACGAGATTCGCACGGCGATTTTAGATATGATATATGCATAGAAAAAGTCTTTATTCATAGCCATAACTATCTTGTTTACATCCTGTGGGGGCACTGAGTTTTGTGTTCGAGCGACGATAGCCGAAAATGTCATGATAATCTCACGGCATTCTGACAATAGGGATGATGACTTTATGACATTAGTCATAAAGTTAATAGAAAATATTGGAGAAGTATTTTTTCTTTTTTTACTATAGGCTAGAGCACTTGGTTGCTGTTAACAAATACGAGTCTAACGGGATATCGTTTATAGTCTAATTTACTTTTAACTTCAACGTTGTCATTTGACTTTAGCGACTAGCAAAAATCGCAGAGTAAAATCGTAGCTCTGCAGCCGTCCTTATTTAGAAACCGCATCATCGCATTAAATTAACTGATGGCACTTAATTTGCGCTTATCGCGGCTGTGGGAACTAGTATCGAACTCATTTAGCTTCCACGCGTGTAAGGTAATCGCTCCGATACTTGACACCCTAATTCCAAAGTTATTGGCAGCCTGTTTGTCGCCTCTTTTGCTACGAATTAAGGTTGAAGGTGTCAATTAATGGGAAGTGTACAGTACTGGGACCTTAAGCTTTGGCTCTCTTTTCTTCTCTTTCTATACAAATAATTATCTTTTTATACAAATTAAAATATTAAGTTTTCTTAGAACCAAACTGAAAATGAAATCCAATAAAAACAATGTCACTTCTCTTGTGTGTGTATAATTAAATTTTTAGGCTTCCATAGCCAAAAGTTTGTCAGTCTGTCCGTCCGTATTCGTCACAGGCATTTTACTCAAAAACTGTAAGATGTATATTGATGAAATTTGGAACATATAGGTGTCTTGTGTGAGCCGCTACTTAGTTTAATAGTTAAATTATTATTATTTTCAGTTTCTTTTTTTCCGTTTCTGTTATACCTACTTTTTTTTGTCAGTTTTGGTTACACTTTTATTTTATTATTTAAGTATTAAATTAAGCAGCGACTTACACAAGACACCTGTACTCCAAATTTCATCAGTGAACATCGTCCGTGTCATTCCCAAACGCTTTAATTTTTGATTTTTTTTTCTTATATTTTGTTGTTATAGTGGTCATAGTAATGAATGTGAAAATGTCAAATGCGTGCCTGTCGTATCGCATAATGTTGATTGTCCTACAATGTTTGGCCTGGAACGTTTGGCATAATGTGGCATACTACTCGTTTATCCTATTCATTCTTGCACATACACATTTAAAAGTCCTAAAGCATGTTTGTCCTAATATTGATAAATGATAACACGAAAATTGAATTACATTGTATTACATATAACTTACGGGCTAAGTAGCATTTTGATTTTCATGCGTCGGTATTATGCCTATCCTGGGATCCATTTCATAAACGCTTGTAACTACAGTCAGCGTCAAAAGTAAGTGGATAATTTAAGTATGCAATTTGACATATGCCAGTATTAAAATTGCCAGCTACTTTTGATGCTGACCGTACAAGCGGAAATCTCTTTCCAACAATAAGAATTGAAAAGAGGCTTCCGCTTTTAATACAAGTTACGAGCTTTTGAGAAACGGGCTCCTGGTCCTTATTCTAATCTATACTATTATAAAGTTGTAAAAATGAAATGTCTGTATAATGAAGATATTTAAAAAATTATAAGTGACCCAAAAATATTTAGTTGTGACTTCATCACGTCAAAACGGCTAAACAGATTCCAACTGTTTTCCATACACGGGCAGCTGCGCATTCAAAGATATTTTTGAGCTGCGTAACATAAAGGTGATATCAGACGGTTCACTTTTCTTTCATTTTCTTCTTTCATTTTGCATCTTTCACTCAAAGTGACACGTCTGAACGAAAAGGTGCGTCCACATTTGTATGATTTGCCCGATCAGATCTTCGTTCCGTGGCATAATCGCGTGTCACGATCACGCGTTTGAACGTTGCGCCGATCCGATCGCTCGAAATCCATGTTTATGCGCGTATCAGCACACACTTAGATCGGACCAGCAAGGCATGATTGGCGCGCCGACAGCGAGCGTCCAAGCAGCGAGATACGCAGTCATGCCACGGCATGGTGATCGGATACGAGCAAATGATACAAGTGCGGACGCACCTAGAAGTGAAACAAAAATCCTATCTAAATGATTGGCTCACTAATGAATTCATTCGAGTGAACCGTCTGATATATATAACCTTTACGTTCAGATAAAAACCCAGTGACCTCCAAATAGTCCATTACAATCAACTTTTTGAAAATATTTTCAATTTACATTTCATTTTTACAACTTTTATACAAGTATAGACGTGAAAATTAGTGGAGATGTACATATGTACACGTTCCTGTTAATTTTAAAGACTCCAGAACGGATCTCAACAAAACTTTCTGTAATGTTGTTTAGACATCAGACTAACACATCCATACTAATATTATAAATGCGAAAGTGTGTCTGTCTATCTGTCTATCTGTCTGTTACCTCTTTACGCTTAAACCGCTGAACCGATTTGGATGAAATTTGATATGGAGATAGTTTGAGTCCCGGGGAAGGACATAGGCTACTTTTTATCCCGGAAAAATACCCTTATCCGCGATAAACGAATTTAAGGCCGACGAAGTCGCGGGCAGAAGCTAGTAGACTATAAATTACATATCTACGCGAGCAGCTAGTTACTTAAATTTTTTTACAGGTTTATACAGAACCCTAAAACTAAATGTCTAAAATAACGTAACATACGGGGCCACAGGGTACCGTTTCCATATGTTGACCTTTCGGCACCGACAAACGACAAATCAAACTCCTCGACTACCTTATTTTATTGTTTAGGGTCCCGTGGGGACCAGTTTGAACTGTTTCAACCGATACGACCTTTTGTAAATATGATATATCTGTACATTGAAGATTAATTTCAAATAAATAAGTGATAAGGACTATTTGAAGGTTTCTCGTATGTATCGTTGGTAAAAATGAAATGTCTGTCATAGAAGATAATAAAAAAAAAGTGATAGGTACCAAGGACCATTAAAACAAGAGGACTGACCATCTCCATACAAAAAGCCGCTCCTCAATATGTACAACGGCATCTACATATGTATAATAATATTTTTTTACAATTATGCAACTTTGCAAGCGTGACACAGTATTTAAATGTTACGATTTATTTAGTCATCGTCAAATGTTTAGTTTTTAAGCGCCAGTTTTTATTTGCCAGAATATCTCCTTGCGATCGGAACACGATCCAAAGTAGCAAGTGTCAGTCCTCTTGTTTTAATGGTCCTTGTAGGTACGGTCTATCTGAAAGTGATTTTTGGTAAGATTGAATGTATGGCTGTAGCTTCATCACGCCAAATCGGCTAAACGGATTTCAACTATTTTTGGTACACGTGTAGCTGGCTATCCACAGATGGTTATAGGATACTTTTTACCTGACTACGTTGAAGAAACGAGGGGTTATGACTGTGCAACACCGTGAACAAAGTTGCGGGCATCTAGTTATTACATAAACGGATATAAGGACTCGACTGTTACTGTTGAATATCTACTTAAAAGAAAGCTTTTTGCCAATAGGGAATATGCATAATCTTTTCTTTTTGCTTTATTAAAAACTCATTCATGTAACAAACAGGGGAGAAAAATATTTTTTCGAATAACTATAAAAATAACCAAGATATAAGCTATCAAACATTTCGTTCTATCTCTTTCTGGCAAAACAGAATCTAATATGGAGTGTATATGACCGTCGTAGACTGTGACGTAACAGTCTATGTCGGACCTCTCTGTCAAATCGCTGTCTAATTCGTAGTTTGAAATGCCTATATCATAAGTATTTCTTATCCGATTTTAATTTTAATTTTACTTTTTGGAATAATTTTTACGGTATATTGATATTTTGTTAAAAAAGCGATGAAAAAATTTCATGCATGTGGTATCTACCTAAAAGATAGCTTTTTGCCACTGGTGATATCTCCTACAATAAAGCTTTTTGCCACTGGTGATATCTCCTACAATAAAGCTTTTTGCCAATGGTGATATCTAACTAAAAGAAAGCTTATTGCCATGGTGATATCTACCTAAAAGAAAGCTTTTTGCCATAGTGATATCTACCTAAAAGAAAGCTTATTGCCACTGGTGATATCTACCTAAAATAAAGCTTTTTGCCAATGGTGATATCTGCCTAAAAGAAAGCTTTTTGCTAATGGTGATACTGATATCTACCTAAAATAAAGCTTTTTGCCAATGGTGATATCTACCTAAAAGAAAGCTTTTTGCCATGGTGATATCTACCTAAAATAAAGCTTTTTGCCAATGGTGATATCTACCTAAAAGAAAGCTTTTTGCCAATGGTGATATCTACCTAAAAGAAAGCTTTTTGCCAATGGTGACATTATATAATATGAAAATTGAAGCGTTATTTGTTAGTTTATTGTTTTGTCTGTTTGCTATACTACTATAACGGAGCAGCGGAGCCGCGGATTGACATGATCATTTTTTGTATTGAATTAATCAATGATTTAATACGTGCATTCAAATTTAGGTTATAATTGGCAGATACATTGGCTTAAAATATGCACTCTGAATCCTACCTTAAGTATTCATAGGTTAATTAACAGATTCAGTAGTTACGTCGATAAAATTAAGAATTCATAATTTAAAATATTTACGAAATATATATTACTCTTTATCAAAGTCAATATAAAGGTTAACAAGTTTTTTTTAATAGCCTGTATTTGTTGGGCAAAGGCCCCTCCCTCGGATCTCCACAGGTCCCTGTTTGATGCCTGTTCCGGCCAGTTGTTGAGGAATGCGTCTAGGTCATTCCGCCATTTCCGCCTGACCTGCCTGCCCAATCCCACTTAAGCCTGGCTGTCTTGCTACCTACGTCAGCTATGCGTGTTTTGGAGCGCAGCATGGTGTTTCAGACGCGGTCCGTCCGTTTCACCCCTAAAATGCTGCGCTGCATTGCCCGCTGGCAAACCTTCAACTTGGACTTTTGGCTCTCAGTAACCGACCATGTTTGGGCACCGTAGGTTAATACAGGTTAATCATTTAAATTTAATAAATTCTTTTAAATCATAAAAACACTGTTCTAATAGGTACTTAATTTAATTTCTCGCTTAGATCAAGTTTCACATATTATTTTGAAATTATCAGGCAAATTATTAAAAAAATAAGAAAAACATTTAAATAAAAAAAGAACCGACTTCAAAATGAACTAAAAAGCCATAAATAATCTTTTATGTACGGTACGAATCACATTAAAATCACCTTTTGAAGTCGGTGCCGAAGACGAGGGTGTAAAAGCCACCAGGCTCAAATGCAGTGGCGTACGGTCCATTAGGCACAAAGGCACAGTCTACCCTGAAAAACCATGGTTGCATATAGGCACAGAGAAACTGCCTACCCTGAAGCCCTGAAAGGCCATGGCTCCATACAGGCACAAACGCAAGTGCCTACACTGAGAGACCACAGCTCAATCACAGAGAAACTGCCTACCCTGAAGCCCTGAAAGGCCATGGCTCCATACAGGCACAAACGCAAGTGCCTACACTGAGAGACCACAGCTCAATCACAGAGAAACTGCCTACCCTGAAGCCCTGAAAGGCCATGGCTCCATACAGCCACAAACGCAACTGCCTACACTGAAAGACCACGGCTCCATATAGGCACAGAGAAACTGCCTACCCTGAAGCCCTGAAAGGCCATGGCTCCATATAGGCAGAGAAACAACCTACATTGGCCATACCCTGTGCGCGCCACTGGTCAAATGGTATTGGGTAGGGCATGTCTGCCGAATTAATCCAGAACGGTGGGCTAAGACGACTACGTAGGTCACTCGATAAGTTTTGAGATGCTCGAAATTCGAACGGCAAACAGCAGTAACTGCAGAAAACGTGTGGACTACTGAAATGTTGGTGCGAGAAGATCCACGAATAACATACAAAGACATCGAGAATATCTTAGGCGTCAGTTCGGGGAGCGTTAGCATCATTCTACATCAACATCTTGGAGTAAGGAAGCTCTGTTGTCGTTGGATACCACGTTTGCTCTCCGATACTGAGAAACAGGCTCGTGTAGATCGGTGTCGTGAGATGCGTCTACGATTCGACAACGGGACATCGCGGCGTGTATCGGAAATAATTACAGGTGACGAAACAAGGATTTACCAATATGACCCGGAAAATAAGCGGCAATCGTCAGTATGGGTCTTCTCAGAGGGAAAGTTACCAACAAAACTACAAAGACCTCGTAACGTCGGCAAAAAAATGGTAGCTAGTTTCTTTTTACGGGGCGGACATTTATCAACATCAATGCTTTAAAATTATAGGTCAGTCAAATCTGATTGGTATAATACAGTAGCATTGCCGCAAGTTTTCAAAGCAGTGCGAAATAGGAGACCAAAGACTGGACTTCGGGGAATCTTGCTGCATCACGATAACGCCTCTTCACATACGTCCCTCAGAACAAAGGCTTTTATTGAGAAAGCTGGGATAGAAACCTCACCACATCCACCCTACAGTCCTGACTTAGCTCGCTGCGATTTCTTTTTGTTCCCGGAGGTGAAAGAAAAAATAAAAGGGAAGTTTTTTTCGAGTGCTCAAGAAAACGTAGCTGCATATGAAGAAGCAATTTCGGACCTATCTTATGAAGACTGGCAAAAGTGCTTCCAAAGTTGGTTCAGACGAATGGAACTTTGTATAGAGAGTAATGGAGAGTATTTTGAAAAAATGTAAGATAAATAATACTAATATCTTCAATAGTTTTTTTTTTATCTCAAAATTTATCGAGTGACCTACGTACCTACGGAATGAGATGAAAGAGTTATTTTAAGGCAGCCAACTTCCAGTGTAACCAATGCGGGACACGATAAAGCCAAAAAAGAAAAATACGTGTTTTACATTGTTTGTGCATGCTATATTAAAGTCAAATGTATAAAAGTCAGACTTATTGGTCTGACTTAGACAATTGACATAATAAATTTAGCGTCTTACAGAGATTCCTTAGTCATTGCTTACAGAACGGAACGGCAGTCGCAAACTGTCATTTCCTTTTTTAACCGATGCCCAAAAAAGGAGGTGGTTATGAATACGGTTGTATCTTTTTAAGTTAACGAACACTGTTTGGAATGCGGGACATGCCGCACTTTAGGTCACTTTCGGGATATTTTTAAACAACATTCAAATACGGGACTGAAGAATGAAAACCGGGACTATCCCGCGGAATCCGGGACGGTTGGCCGCCTTAAGTTATTTAGAAAAAAATACTGACTGTTGAGTTTGTTTCGGCTTTCTTCTCTTCAGTGGTCTCCTCTTGGGAAATGCCGTAGAATCAGACTTGTAAAAGTGCCCTTGCGGCCTACTTACAGAATAAAGATCATTATTTCATTATTTATTATGATCCCCAAAATGGCTACCTATAGTGGCAGATCAAAGGAGGTGGCAAGACGATTTGGAGGCATTTTGCAAGGGGGTATGAGCTCAATGGAGATGAATGGTGGAAAAGAGGGAAGGCCTTTGCCCAGCAGTGGGACACTTTAACAGGCTCATAAATAAAAATATAGAAGAGCATATATCTACTCACATCAAATTTTAGAAGGAATGAAAAAACTTTTGCTCTCGCGGAAATTGTTATTAATATAATATATTAAATATTAATTAGGTATAATATAGTTGTTATTAATTGAAATAAAATTTGTTGATAGAACTAGTTATGCCTTTATATTAAAAAAAAATCCGTGGACGATATTGCTCTACAAAGCGGTAAAAATTGAAAAGCTTTGCTGTCCATAAAAAAATATTGACTATACCTTCTTTAATAAATCAATAAATAAATAAACGAGGGTTGGGATGTTAAACAATAAAAAAAATATGCAACAAACTTAATATTATAAATGCGAAAGTGTGTCTGTCTGTCTGTCTGTCTATCTGTTACGTCTTCCCGTTTAAACCGCTGAACCGATTTGGATGAAATTAGGTTTGGAGATAGTTTGAGTCCGGGAGTAGGACATATGCTACTTTTTAATCCCGGAAAAATACCCTTATCCGCGATAAACCAATTTAAGGCGGACGAAAACGCGGGCAGAAGCTACTAATTTATAAATTTATTTTGAAATTCAAACTGCACATTGTACATTTTGGAGCGTAGAAAATAACTTAGGTCCATACCTACATACTAGATATGTAGATTTTTTTTCCTTGTTTTGTATAGGTACCTAAGCTTACATGTAATGTAGTTAATATATTATGAATTGATTTAGTAAAATATATAAGTCCTTTAATTTAAAATGAATAAGTACCTAGTAGTATTATTTTTGATAATCATTGTTAAATAAATAACCTATAACTGCGATAAAATATTACTTCATATTGATTTTATTTAGTAGGTAAACATATGTATATTTAAAAGATATATCTTCTTCTGACCAAAGCATACCCAAAATCATACACATTTTATTTCAATAATAAACAAATGAACATCACAAAACAACGAAAAACTTACTTCACCATCAATAAAAAAACACCACTAGCACTTCACAAAACACAATAAAAAAAAACACGTTCGATATTCAAAATCCCTACGTCACCGCCCGCGCGCGAAAGTACGTAACAACTGAATTAAAAATAACGTGAATGCCTATTATCTACTCATATTGCTTGTATGGAGGGCGGTCCTGAACGACCAGTATGAAAAGAACTCTAACATTCAATACAAAATCCCCTTGTGTATCTAAAAACCTTAGCCCAAACAGAGAGAGGAAGATATCTTTATACTGGTAACATCATAACTCCACCCATTCTGTATCTCTGTCCGTCGTTATTGTTTTCATATGTGCGTCTCCCTCGCTGAGCTTTCTGCAATGGTGCCAACCTAACCGTTTAGCCGTTTTAATTTTCTTTGGCTTTGGAATGCTAATTTTGTGGTTGGAGATTGTTGGGTTTTATAGTTGTCGAGGATGCCTTTTTGCTATAATTTGCATTTTTTATTTGTACAAATATAACAGTCTGCTTGTAGATGATTATAATATTTTAAATCGTATGATATTTACCTAATGCAATTTTTATAGGGTTGAAATCAATATTTGACTGGTATGGAATATGCAGATATTGAATACCTACTTGTTTAAGTAGACATATATAGAGGAGACAATATTTTAAACGCAAATATTAAATACTTAAATTTAGTTTTTTTGTGGTTTCGTAAATTAGACCCTGAGAAAAATTTACCACTTACAAAAACTTTTACATTAGCACTCGTGACCCAACGGTATACCTGTCTAAGTCTACGCGATTTAATGGGTCGTAATAAGTACTTACATGTTAGTTCATAGAAAAGTTCTATGCATTACGCATAAAATAGTAGATTGTTTGACAAGGGGCTAAAATAAGCCATTACGACACGAAGTGATTATTTGGACGAGCTCACCAAGTGAGCGAGGACAAATATGTCTGAGTGTCATAATGGCTTTTAGCCACGTGTTAAACACTCTGCTTTTCACTTCGACTGCGAAAAAATAAAATAGACTTAACATTTAAATTGTATAGGTATTTCATGAACATACGTCGTTATCGCGGGTACAAAAACGATTTGATAGTACAGAAAGATTATGAAAAACAAGCAATAACAGACGCGAAACTCATTTTGAGGAACATCTATGCGTCCTCTTATGAGTTTAAAATGTATCACACATTAGGTATTTCTAATAACCAACCTTCATACTTGACTTGAGTACCAATACCACTTAAATAGATTAACTATACAGTCGCAATCCAAACTCTTTAATAATTTTTCCTATTTGACATTGTCATTTGTTAGTAAGTACATTATCAATTATCCGTACTGATTACTGTGTGTAATATATTTATTGCCAAGTGCTTTTAAAATGCCGCGAAGGAAAAAAACGTGCGATGAATTTGTGGAGTTGTGGACAAAGGATTATCCTGCATTACAGGCTCGCGATACAAAATTATATTGCACTAAGTGCAATGTTAGTTTCCCCCAGAGAAAAGCTTCTTTGGAACGACATTTCAACTCGGAAAAGCATACATCCGTCAAAAAAGATTTTAGGATGGAATTGACCAAATTTATGGTAAGCTGTAATATACCATGGTCTCAGTTAGAAAATCCTATATTCAAAAATTTTATCAATAACTGCGTCTCTGGAAAGTTCGAAAAAACTGTGGAGGTCCCTTCGGAATGTTTGTTGAGACAGAATTACGTAAACCAAATATACGACGAACAAATGCAAAAAATTAAAAAGGAGTTAGAAAATGCTTTTATTTATGTGAGTGTTGATGAAACAACAGATGCCAGGGGTCGTCAAATTGCTAATGTGATAGTCGGTGCATTGCTTGAAGATGCAGTCGGAACTCCACATGTATTGTCAAGCAAAAAATTGGAACAAACTAACAATATAAGTATAACGGATACCGTCAAAAATGCACTGGATAATTTGTGGGGTCCCGACCACAATAAACATGAGAAAGTGTTGTTATTATTAACTGATGGTGTAGGGTACAAGTAAAAAGCGGGTAGAACATTGAAAAAAAATTACCCAAACCTTCTCCATGTTACATGTTTGGCTTATGGTCTTAACAGAGTTGCTGATCAAGTTCGCGTTCTTTTTCCAGAAGTGAATAAATTAATACCAAATGTAAAAAAAGTTTTTCGAAAATCGCCAAAAAGAATAAAAACATTTAAAGAATCCAACGATTATTCGTTGGGGAACGTGGATTGAGGCTGCGACATACTATAACAAGTATTTCGAGGAAATAAAAGGCGTTGTGGACACATTTCGTGATTCTAACGCAGCATGTATCACAAAGGCAAAAAAAGCATTTCGCAGTGCGAAAATTCGGAATGATTTAAATTTTATAGCGAAATATCTTCAGGTACTTCCAGACGCTATAAACAAATTGCGAATACAATTACAAAAAGTTTATTTGTTCAACACGCGTAAAATTGTACATAAGCACAGATCTTATAATATAAAAGCGACATCACCATGTTGGGCCGCAAGGCATACTAATTTTAGGTATTAATGGACTGTCACTACGGGGTATACAGTTGCCATTAATTGCAGTCTGACAAAAATTCATTAACCGAATCATATGCTTTGTCCACTAAAAATTTAAAGCAGTGCCCGAATCTATCTCTCAGTGAAAGTTTAGCCATCGTTCAAAAAACATACAAGCATGTATCGAAATTAAATTTGAGTGCTAATGGAAAAAGAATATTTAAAAAGCTGAAACATGTCTTGAAGAAAAATACTGGATTTGACATAATAAAAAAAAAATGAATTGATACAAGGGAAGGAGATAATACTTGAATCATCATTACGAGTTTGTCACACTACTCTAGATTATTTCCATCGTTTCAAGTATGCACCTACAACAACAGTTGTTGATGTTGAAAGATCATTTTGTCAATTAAAATGGATATTTACTGCTAGACGCCGCAAATTGACTGTGGAAAATTTAGAAAAAAACTTTGTAATCTATCACGAAAACCAAATAATACATGTGAAAAATACACGTTAGTAAAAATTACACACGTTGTTTTCTTATTTTTTAAATAGAGTTTCTTCTAAGTAGGTAAGCGTTTAATTAGTAGACGATAACAGTTATCTTCACACAAGTACGTATATATTGTTAAAATTGTTAAAAAAAGACGTTAAAAGATAATTAAATTTACTTATTTCCTATGTATAAACTTGTTAACTAAACAGATGGAAACATATGACAACAGTTTAAACCCATACCCCTTTGCGGCTGTATTTTTTATTGATCTTTTCTAGAGAAAACTCTCCACATGTAAAGAGCTTCTTAAATGTTTAGTAGCTGTAGGCAGAATACGTCCGTTTCTACCAAATAGACATTCTGTTTTATCTGCTCTTTATCTGATTGGTAATTGTACCCGGGATAACGACGTATGTTCATGAAAAACTAAAAGTATGTACACTTTGAGCAATAGGGAACATGCATGAAATTTTTTCATCGCTTTTCTTAACAAAATATCAAAATACCGTAAAAACTATTCCAAAAAGTGAAATTAAAATTAAAATCGGCCAAGAAATACGCATGATATAGGCATTTTAAACTACTAATTAGACAGCGACTTGATAGAGAGATCCGACATGTACTCTTACGTCACAGTCTACGACGGTCATATAAACTCCATATTAAATTCTGATTTGCTAGAAAGAGATAGAATGAAATGTTTGATAGCTTATATCTTGGTTATTTTTATACTTATTCGAAACATTTTTTTTCTCCACTGTTTGTTACATGAATGAGTTTTTAATACAGCAAAAAGAAAAGATGATGCATATTCCCTATTCTATCAGAAAGTTTGGCCAAACTGATCAGGTTGGTTTGTTTGTTTTTAATTATTCGTGAGGAGTATGTAGCTGACCGCAAGTTTTTTTTCAGTGTCATGGGATTATATGGCTGTCTTTTAAACCCTAGTAGCTAAATGTACTATTTTAGTCTCGCTTCGCGAAGCTAATATGACGTACTTTTTGAGCAGGAGAAGTGAAACTCAATTATACCTTTGCAACTTTGTTCGCGGAGGAGAAAAAAATCAATACCCTTATTTTTTTCTTCAGCGTAGTTGGGTAAAAAGTATTCTATAACCATCTGTGGATACCTAAGCTAGGTACTCGTGTACCTATACACCAAAAATAATTTAAACTAATTATTATACGTTTATGTGCGTGCCGATTTGGCGTGATGAAGCCACAACGACCCATACAAACCTACATTTTTTTTCTTATTCAGTGACCTACAAATATGTGAAGAAGTAACACAGGTATTATAAAGTTGTAAAAATAAAGTGTTTTGCAATTAAAATTAAATAAAAGTGGTACGGACTATTTGTAAGTCAATGAATAAAACTCTTCTTTTGTGTTTGTATGTGTCGTTAGGGCTTCATCACGCTAAATCGGCTAAACGGATTTCAACTATTTTTGACACACGGGTAGCTGGGCATTCACAGATTTTTATAGGATTATTTTTACTTGACTACGCTGAAAAAAAGCGGGTAATAATCTTTTTCTTCTCCACTGACGACATAAGTATGGATTCAAAATGTCAAAAATGTACATAAATGTATACAAATGCGGACTACGAAGCTTTCCCTACAAAACTGTTTTTATTAACATCATCAACATTTCTAATAAACCATTTACAAAATAAACGCAACTAAACATCCATTGCTGTCGCGGACAAAACAAAAAAAAAAACAGAAAAGAAACATTTCAAGAGTCGTTCGCTCAAAATCAGATAATTAGATCTGCCAGCAGATTTCTACTTAAAACTCCGTTTACCCGCCTTTGCCTCGCCGCCGGGTCTGTGACTGGATAGCCGGTCGTAAGGGGATAAGTGTAATACATATGCGAAAGACAGGTATAATTCAACGCATGTAAAAAGATATATAAGATGAAATGTTTGCCAAAGGGCAATGAAGCGTAGTATTTTGAGAGTACAAACGCATCAAAAATACCATCTTACGCTTCAAAACCCAAATTGCCAACGTATTCCTGACAGCCGCTAAGCTGAAGTGGGAATGGGCTGGACACTAAGCTCAGACCAAAAAAAAAAGATAGACATGACATTACGATAAATGTAGTAAGGCTACAAAAAATCATGCCAAAGCCAACTTCACGGGATACAAATACAAACAAATCATGTGTGTAAAGTTGTCTGATTTGTCAAAACCATGCCAAAAAGACGGCTTCACAAGATTGTTCGTAATGTCATGTCTATCTTTTTTTCTTGGTGTGAGCCTCTGAGCCGCTAAGCTGAAGTGGGACTGGGCTGGACACGTTTGCCGCATGCCGAATGAACTGTGGGCCAATACCACAAACTGGATCCTAACCAATAGAGATTGGCGTCGTGGTAGACCACGACGCAGATGGCGAGATGACCTACGTTCCGAAGGGACTGGTCCGTTGCTGCCTTAAATAGGGATGAATGGAAGAAAGAGAGGAAGGCCTTTACCCAGCAGTGGGAGAGTTCAGGCTGATAATAATAAATAACTTAATGTAAAAATTCACAGCGCAGGTACATCGCCAGGAGCTTTCTTAACGTGCGTTGAGTTGTATACACAATTTGCTAAGTGAGTTTCAGCTACAGAACAGAGGGGCTACTCCGAAACTCAAAAAACGAAGTTCGTAACGTGCTGTCCCTCTTGCTCTCATGTTATGCTGTATTTGAGTGAGCGGGATGGCGCCACACGAACTTCGTTTTTCAGATTTTGGAGTAGCCTCTCAGAAGTAAACAGTATGCAGTGATCTAAATGTTACGAGTAGTTCATGGTTTGACGACCATGTTTGGCTCAGTTGGTTGCAAAACGGCCTACAAAGCTGGCGGTCTCTGGTTCGAATCGCGGCCAGGGCAAGTGTTTGTGTGATGAGCTTTGAATGTTTATTTCTGGGTCTTGGATGTTTTCTATGTACTTATTTAAGGATTATTATTTATCTATACATATATCTATATATTATTTCTCGTCGCCTTGTAGCCATAATACAAGCTTTGCTTAGTTTGGGACTAGGTTGATTTGTGGAAAATTGTCCGTGATATTTATTTGCTAATGTGTGTGTCTCTGCGATACTTATTTAATTTAAGTTATTTATTTTTTTATTATTTGTTATGTTTCAGCAGCTATCAGGCCAAACCCAATGCGGTAGTGCCAATGTCATACAATTAACTTACTATATTTAACTTCGTTTGCGGGAGAAAATGTCTATATCCTTTTTTTTCTTCTGCGTAGTCGGGTAAAAAGTATTCTATAACAATCTGTGGATACTCAGCTACCCGTGTACCAAAATTGTTCAAATCCCTTTAGCTGATTTGGCGTAGGTAATGAAATCACACCGACACTACAAACATCCAAAAACAATCATTGATCCAGTGACCTCCATATAGTCCGTTACAATTTTTTTTTAAATATCTCCTATGTACTATGTAGGTACCTACAACCATTTCATTTTCACAACATTATAATAGTATAGAAGTTATATCAGATACGAGAGACTTACAGATTTCCGAAAAATTTTGTGTTCAATGTTCCGATGTACTTTTACATGTCATTCTAACACATAATATGACACCTTAGCTATCCTAAAACTTAAAGCTGTCAAACGATAGAGACAATACACTTTTTTCACCCATTGTTTCACCAAATTAGGGGCGGGCGCTAAGTTTTCGGCCAATCAGCGCTCGGCAGAGCGGGATGGCGAACAAGTATACGCGCAGACCAGACAGAGACAGCGAATAAGTTGGGTTATTTATGTCACAAGTTGCGAGTGAGAGGTTTTCCCTGTAATTGATGCTTTTGAGCCCGTTTGGGTTACAAATAGAGATTTTTATGCGGCGAAATTGGCAGTAAATTAATTTCGGCGAATAGATTATTTTTCGGGCTATCATTCAGTCCAGAATCAGATTAGACATTTGTATTATTGAATATTTGATGCCTTTTAATTTGGAAGCCAAAGTGACTTAGGTACCTAAGTACGAGGGAGTATAAATTAACTTTACGCGGGTTTAAAAATCAAATCTAAGTAAGTATACTTATACCTATAAATGTATGTGCATTGAAGATATTTCCAAAAAAATATTGTAACGGACTAGTTGGAGGTCACTAAAACGAAAAATATATTTTTTTTGGATTTTCATACCCAATCTATTGTCTACGTCTATGCAAAATATTAAAAACCGAATCGTTTCTTCATGTTGCGCTCAGTCCGAAGTGAGGTTATGCTGTTCGAGTGCATGTATGTAATATGACAAGTAGGTATGTTATATCCATTTCTTTGGCACACTGTACAGGCTAAAAAGCTCGTTTGATTTTTAGTAGGTATACGAAGTTAGAAGGTCTTTATTGTACCTAAGAGTGATAGGGCACCTAATATTTTTTGCCGTTCTTTTTTTCAAAGTACATGTTAGATAAAGTCAAAACATTTATTGCATATCACATTACTGATTACATTAAGATAGTAAGTACGGAAAATACTTAAACTTGTTGTACCTATATATAATATGCACTGTTTAAAATTAGTAATTTTACATGCAAAAAATCATAAAATCCTGTAAATTTCCCGAAAAAGCAAGATAATTTACAAAAAATAACGTATTCATCATTTTCAATAATTTTAAATTGAAAGCATTGAAAATTAATGAAGAAAATTTCGTTGTTTGTCGGGAATTTTACAGGTTTATGTGATTTTATTGCATTATAATTATGTACTATTAGGAAAATAATTTTATATAAGAATCAAGGTGAGTATTTTTGCGCCAGAAAAACGCTCTTAATGACAATAGCCCAATTTTCTTAAAATATTCACTTACGTGCCTCCTCATGCCGATTCAAGATGGCTGCTTACAAATGTCAAAAGTTTTCCGTAATGGCTCCCAAATTGGGGGGGACAGTGATTCGTTTTGGAGGGGAATGGAATAAGTTTTCGTTATGATTCTGCTGCCAATTCTGGACCTATTTATTTTAAGTGAAATGAGAGCATAATATCTCACAACAGATCAATACCTACTATGTGTTGACGAGCTAAGTGGGATTTTTTGTATCTTTGTATGTATCGTGGTTTCATCACGCCAAATCGGCATAACGGATTTCAACAATTTTTGGTACACGGGTAGCTGGGTATCCACTAATGGTAATAGGATACTTTTTACTCGACTATGCTGTTGAAAAAAAGAATGCTTTTGACTTTTTCTCCTCCGTGAAAGAAGGTGCCCTTGTAAATAAAAAAGAAAACGCATTCTATCAAGTTTGGGCTTTTTAAAATCGTCTCAGGGAGTAGTTGATGGATGAACAAAGGAAAGTACTTTTTCACAAACATGCAATAAAATTTTGATGTTATGTTCGTTATAATTAGGCTGCGAAGAATGACGTTTCAGGTGCGGCTAGGACAAAAGGTCTTTAATGGAATTTCATACAAATCATGCAGACTTTGACGTTTTGCGGCGGAGGTGTGCTACCAGCATATATGGTCGAAATAGATACTATACTGGTGGACTGTCGTGTCTTTACCCGGAGCTCCGAAAGTATTGATTGATTGGTCCGCCTTGCATTTATGCCTCACGGGTAGCCGGGTATCTACAGATGGTTATAGGATACTTTTTACACAACTAACGCTTACATAAAAAAGAGGGGTGTACCTTTTCTACTCCGCAAACGAAGTTTCTAGTAGCTTCTATACCTACTAGTACGTACTAATATATTTTAATCACAAAAAAATGTCACAGGCGTAATCGCGAAACAACGCTAGTATACCAATAAGTAACTATTGAAACATATCAATGATTGAAACTGGATCATGTAATCGTCATCTCAAGCAATTCCCGACCGATTTCCCATCGACACCTGTCATTTGTTGACAGGTGTCGGATAAGAACGTAAAAAATGAATTATTTGCTTTTTAAAAACATGTTTATCGCGTATAAATTTGTGTGAAACTAGATAAAAACTGTTGATGTGTCTCGTTTATCGCATAGTCATATTTATCATAATATATTAAGAGTCCCCGGCAAGTTCGGCCGAATTTGACCTTCCCATACAAACGGAGTTTCGTTCTCATTTTAAAACCACGTGTTGGATTTAGGGAATGCAATCGGTTATTTTTAGTACGGGAAAAAATCGGGTTTTAACCGAAACCGACGGTTATTTCATACAAATCGGTTAACCGATTGCATTCCTTAGTTGGATTGTAATTAAAATACCATAGCATAAGGTATATCTAGGCCTGTAATTAGTTTATATAGATCCAGTTTTGTAAAACAAATATTTTTTTACTATGTTATCTGAAGCTACATAAACTAATTACAGGCCAGCATTTAACCTTAACTTATTCTAAGTACAAAGTTTCAGAGCAAACTAGGTAGTCGTTTTAAAATGAGAGTGTAACTACGTTTGTATGGAGAACCGTCCTTACTGGGGACTCTTAAAGCAAAAAACTCTTGTCGGTGTAACGTGCGTATAGTGTGACCAGTACCAACACCGATTTACCGCACCTTAGGTATGCGAGCGGCGAGACGGGGGAACAGAGCAGTGGCGGATTCGTCATTCCGCCGTTGTCTGCCCCCCCGCATACCTAAGGCGCGGTACATTGGTATTGATCACACTATAGTTAAAATATTTCACTTCACTAGCTCATAAAAGTTCCGTTTACAGCGCCAAATCTGCGTGGAAAAGTTATTTGAAGTTCAAATTTATATCTATACTATTACTATAGTATAAACGTGAAAGTATATATGTACGTTCCACTTAATCTCAAAAACTACTGGACGATTTTGTATGAAACTTTCCGGTTATGTACCTTATATATCAGAATAGGACATAGGCATTTCATACATTTTAGGCACGAAACAGGGGATGAAAATTTGTATGGACAGTAATTTTTTACGCTAGGAACTTGAAATCTTGTTAATATGCTTTACATTTAAATTCATAAAATATCCAGTTTTGGGGATAAGCTACTTTTTATCCCGGAAAAATACCTTTTATCCGCGATAAACGAATCTAAGGCGGACAAAGTCGTGGGCGTCCGCTAGTACTATTATAAAGTTGGAAAAATAAAATGTTTGTATGTGTCGTTGTGTCTTCATCACGTTAAATCGGCTAAACAGATTTCAACTATTTTTGGTACACAGGTAGCTGGGTATCTCCAAATGGTTATAGGATACTTTTTACCCGACTATGCTAGAGAAAAAAAGGGTTTATGACTTTTTCTCCTCTGCGAACGAAGTTGCGGACGCTTTAGTATTTCTATATGTTTATTTGTTTGTTTTGTAATGATTGTGTTTCGCAGCTGCAATAGTTATTTGTTATGCAAGGCTGCAAAGTTGTTATTTGGCGCGAGTGCTTCAATGGAAAGCCGAGTAAGCGAAGGAATCTAAAGTGGTTTAAATTGTTCAAATATAGATTCCTGAGCGTAAAGAGGCTTTCAAGGGACGAGAAGCCTAATAATTTTGCAGCCGTACGAAACACAACTTTTCACTTCACTACAGCGAGGAAATGTGGGATGTAAGAAAAACTATGAAACAATGACAAACAAATTTATGAATTTCTAAGATTAGTGATAACGAACGAAATAAATGATATGTATAGGTACCTATAATTATTATTATAAAGTTGTAAGAATGAAATGTCTGTACCTACATTGAAGATATTTTCAAAATAAATATTGTTACGGACTATTTGGCGGTCGCTAAATAGAAAAATATTTTTTTAAGATTTTTTTATGTTTGTATATGTCGTTGTGGCTTCATCTCGCCAAATCGGCGAAACGGATTCCAATTATTTTTGGTACACGGGTAGCTGGGTATCTCCAGATGGTTAGAGGATATTTTTTACTCAACTACGCTGAAGAATAAAAGAGGGGTTGTGACTTTTTCTCCTCCGCGGACGAAGTTGCGGGCGCCGTCTAGTTATTATTATAAATCGTTTAAATTTTTTCGATTCATTTACGTTTTTTGATAATATTTTTAATGGTCAGTTTTATTTTTTACAACTTTATAATAGCACTAGAAGATGCCCACAACTTCGTTCGCGGAGGAGAAAAAGTCATAACCCCTCGCTTTTCGTCAGCGTAGTCGAATAAAAAGTATCCTATAACCATCTGGAGATACCCAGCTATCCGTGTACCAAGAATTGTGAAATTTGTTTAGCCGATATTGCGTGATGAAGCCACAAAGACACATACAAACAAACAAAAAATCCAAAAAAAAATTTTTCTTTTTAAAATCAAAATCAAATCAAAATCAAATCATTTATTTATTTCGTGTTACACGACACATATACATATTACATAACATTACCATTATTTTATAGCTCTGGCATAAAATTACATTAGTAGGAGCATGCAGTCCCGCACAGTGTGACATAATATCACAATCAGGCTTATCAGCGATCATTCTCAGGATGGTATTGGGACTGTCCCGCACTCGGCGCACCAGGGATGCGGCCCGCCCGCGCATGGTTGCATAAAAACAGTCGACACGCGCCTCCGCAAACATCCCCTTAGTTTTAGTGACCGCCAAATAGTCCGTAACAATCAATTATTTGAAAATATCTTCAATGTACAGACATTTAATTTTAATAATAGTATAGATAATTGATAATCGTGGGAACCGAATACCTTAAGTTATATTCTTTAGTTTTGTACACTTGTCATCTGTGTCGGACTAAAAAAATATCACCAAATCGTCCTAATAATTCCCAGTTCATTTACACAAATTCACCTGTATGTCTGTTTACCCATTCCTATTTGTGGCCGATTAAAAATATTAAACCAGCATCACCTAATAATGTTCGTGATGTTTGCGCGCGGCTATCGGACAGACAAACAAACATTAAGCGATAATACGATTGTGGCATGTGAAAGTTAATACCCGCAAATGTGCGTAGGAATCGGCAGCCATATTTGTTTACTCATATCGGTTTGGTCATACATACATACTGAAAAGTATATATCATTAGAGGGAATGTCTTTTTGTGACTCTTAACAACGGGCCTAAAGTTTCGGAAAAAGCAAGGCGGAAGTCAGCATCATATAGCAAGGTGGTCAAATATATCGTTACACACTCTGCTATCCTAATAAAGATCTACTCCGATATATTTGGCTACTTTGGACGCTGCGAACTATTTGATGCTGACAGTTGGGGAGAGCGGGGCTAAACGTGCCGATTTTTATAAAATACCAAATTGTGGTGAAAATAATGTATATATTGTGTGGCTTACGCACATATTTAAATAATGATTATTGACGTTTCTGAAAGGTGATATTGTTTTGAGCATCGTCAAACAGTTTTTGTACCAAATCATTTTTTATGAGATCGATCGGAACGGAACAACTAACCCCACTATGGGGCTGGTTGTTCCGTCGTTTTAAATACAAACTTCTCCATCAAAAATTTTTATACGTCAAAATATGTGATTACTTATGTAAAAATTCAAAGGCAAAAATATATTATTCCGTGGGGTTAGTTGTTCCGTCGATTTTTTCCATAAATACTATTCTACCATAATGGAAGCAACTAAAGTTTCATAAAGTTTCGCGACAACCGTCAAACGAATTGCTCCGTTTTTTAAGGTGCGTCCACATTTGTATCATTTGCCCGATCAGATCTTCGTCCCGTGGCATGATCGCGTGTGACGCGTGTCACGATCACGCATTTGGTCGTTGCGCCGATCCGATCGACGCGTATCACACACTTAGATCGGACAAACGAGTCATGATCGCCGCGCCGACAGTGAGCGTCCAAGCAGCGCGATAGTCGCGATACGCAGTCATGCCACGCCACGGTGATCGGATACGAGCAAATGATACAAGTGTGGACGCACCTTTAGTTGCGTTCCTATTCTCATCCGAACAACTTACCCCTGGTACTTTTAGCCCCGCTCTCCCTACGTGTGTGCCACGTCCTGTGGTTAAATGATCTAAGCCCCTTTAGTTTTTGGATAATAGAAAAAAAAACAGGCAAATCAGAGTTGGACTCGCGTTCCGAGTTTTCCGATCGAAATATACGCTAAAAACGGCTGTATCTATGAGCATCCAGTGTTAGCAGAGCACTACTCCTATAAGCAAAATGTGAACGGTATAGTGTCATTTTATATTGGTTACGGACATAGGAAGACAGATGTAAAATAAAAAATAGGTCTCCAGATTTATTTCGTGGGTTGTGTTATAAGAGCTACCTTGATCCCAAATTTCAAGTACCTAGAACTGGAAGTACCCAAAGGTGCGTCCACATTTGCCCGTATCAGATCATCGTCGCGTGGCATGATCGCGTGTCACGATCACGCGTTTGGACGTTGCGCCGATCCGATCGCTCGAAATCCATTTGCTACACGTATCACACACTTATATCGGAAGAGTGCGGCATGATCGGCGCGCCGACAGTGAGCGTCGAAGCAGCGCGATACGCAGTCATGCCACGGCACGGTGATCGGATACGAGCAAATGATACAAGTGTGGACGCACCTCTATAGATTTTCCATGAATGGCAATGTGTATGGAAACACCTTGTATTGTATTTTTGGACTGCGTAGACTTTGAAGCTCGATGTTTATACAGCTCAAGGGTACAGGTACTTATGTAGGTATATTTGATGTTAATAATCGGTACAATGCCGCAGGGGCCATTTTTAGATTTAATTTAAATTTATTTCGTTTTAGTTTAATTATATTTTTAGGTTAAGTTTTATAGGTTTTGTTTAAGTTTAGTTTTACTGTAATTGATTTGGTCTATTAAGTTTGCTTGATTAAATTACAATTTGACACCTCCACGCGTTTCTGATAAAAAGGGTCTTGACAGACAGACGGATCAACACAACGAGAAGGTGATCATATAAGTCTTCTGATTTTTTCGTTTTGAGGTACGGGGCCCTAAAAATGGGGGCATTGGATTGTAAGTATATAGATTGTAAGACCTGACATGATATACGGCGCAGAGTGATGTGCACACAAACATCAATATGAAGGTGCACACAAATGAAATGAAAATGCGGCGATGGGCTGCAGGAGTTACAAAGAGCCCCGAAAATCCACAGCTCAACAAAAGACTGTCGCAATCAAACTAGTGTTAGAAACATTTTTTTATCGATATCGAGTACCAACCTAAGTTTTGTCTACAGAAAAATCATATCGATATGTTTAGGTACATTATTTTATAATCATTCACGCCAAACGCAAATGAAGTGGTGAGTTAAGGGTTTGTTTTATATGTGTTATTCCATCTAAAAACCAACCTAACGTATATTATACCAATTACATTGAGATTTATGAATTTGCTCCTTGACGTCGAGTGAAGTCGAACGTTCATTTAGTATACATAAATGGCTTTGCTTTACAGTGATAAACGAAACCGTCTCCTCCCAGAGAATGTTGAAAAATTAGTGGTTATCTACTCCTATCACTATAACAAACCATGTCATGTGCTGCTATGTGTACTGACGTGGATTTTGAGGAAGAAATTAATTGCATCTGTAACTGTATAATTATACAAACCTAAGTGAAATTTAGTATTTTTTTTTCATTTCATTTGCGTGCCGTTTTTTTCTCATATTACACAACTATCGATATCGATAAAAAAATGTTTCTAACACTAGTTTGATGGCGACAGTCTTTTGTTTTGCTATGGATTTTCCGGGCTCTTTAAGTACGGAAGGAGTACATCAGAGGCTCCTTTGGGCGCTTACCCATTGTGGACAAGATGGTCGAAAGCCGTATGCGCTGGTATGGACATGTGATGAGGCGAGACGAAGACTACGTTGTAAAGAAAGCCTTAGCAATCCCCGATAAGAAGAAGGGTAGAGGTCGCCCGCAAGCCACGTGGTGGACAACCGTTGCAAAAGATTTGGAACGAGCTCAGATCAACGAACAGACAATCCGAGACCGCCTTGGCGCCTTAGAACGAGGAGGGCCGATCCCAAATAAATTGGCAAAAGGCACAGCAGAAGAAGATGCTATTTTCCATCAATGTTTTTATATAACTTTACTACGTAAAAATATCGTCCGTAAACCCAGTTTACAGACAACCAATTTTTTTCCAAATATTTATTTCCTGAACCCTCCCAAGTCCGTCCACCGCCGCAGCGAACAACAGCACTTGATTAACGTTGCCACTGCACCCGTCCCTCTCGCTCCTATGGCAGCATCTCCCGTCCCTTTCTCGCGGGTAGCTTCACTCAAACTTTGTCTAATTGAAATTGATTGACGTTTCATACTTATAGCTAAGGAAATGAGTGGTTAATGCCTTAAAGTATTATGTGCCAGTGTCATTATTTTTTTTATTTATTTATTAACAAAAACATCACACAGCATTACAGTAATCCATTGCACTGTGTAATTTCATGCTTACAAGAAAATCTTAGACGGTAGAGGACCAAATCATCACACAGCCGCCCATCGCCATGCAAACAAAACACACTCCGGTGCTGATACCAAGAGCGAGTTGAGTAACGCGAGGGCACGAAGGAGCGGTGAATGACGGTGAGACACAGTGCGTGCCGGAGGCACTGCCAGCAACACTCGCGTACGTGCTCGAAAAGGAATCCTTGGGACGCTCGGAACAGAGAATTTTACTAGTTGCTCTACTAATAAAATGAAAGAAAATGTCATCAAGCAGGCATTAAATAGAGAGGAAGCAATACCTCTCCTAGGATAGTATTTTCATGGGTAGATTAAAACAGTTATCGTTAATAACAACCATAAAAAGTTCATGTTGAACAGTTCCATATAAAACACTTAAGTAAGTATTTTATATATAAAATACTTACATTAACGATAACTGTTTTAATCTACCCATGAAAATACTATCCTAGGAGAGGTATTCCCTCCTCTCTATTTAATGCCTGCTGAACCGTTTGTGAATGCCCAGCTACCTGTGTACCAAAAATAGTTAAAATCCATTTAGCCTTTTGGGCGTGTTGAAGCCACAGCGACACATAGGTACCTACAAAGATACAAAAAATCCAAAACAAAAACCTTTCTTTTTAGTGACCTTCAAATTTGAAAATATCTTCGATGTGCAGAAATTTCCTTTTTACAACTTTATAATAGAAGTATGAGCGTATGTCTATACTTGCGTTATAAGTACATATTCCAACATACTTATAATTGTTTGTCCAACATGTTTTGATAATTGAAACAAAACTGCTGCTTGGTAAATTATTAGAATAAAATAATTAAGCCTTTCTGGCACATGTGTAACTGTCTTTACAGCTTAGGCCCATCTGGCATGTATGTACACCTTTATTTGTGTTTTTTCAAAAAATGGGTAGTTTGCACAAATTGTAACTTTGACAGAGGAAAATACATCTTTTCTCAGTCCACCCGTGACCATGGAAAGCTGGAAAGCTTCCGAAACGTCGGGAACTAAAATGAGATAATATACGCGATATAATCCGTTAAATTGTTTTATTTCAATGAGTAATAATCGCGGAAACAGAAGAAAATATTATGTTTTGATAATGGTCATTCATAAACACGAGTACATTTGAAGTCGATCGAAACTGTCACAAAATTGTAGAATCAGCCTGCCGGAATCGAACCGGCCTTTAGTGGCAATACCGAGCAACCGACCTTAAGTATAAAGTGGTGTTCTTGTCTTTAATTTGTCCGTAGATGGCTGGGACGACGCCTGGTAGACCGGGAGGTGGTACAGGAGACACAGGATTATTCCTACTACACCGGATTTTAGAGCATTTAACGATTTCGCAAAATAAAGATTAGAATTTGAATCTTGGAGAAATACGCATTGAGTTTATACTTATATATTGTTAAGTATAAACTTAAGATAGGCTAAGTACAAATATTGTAATAGATAAGAGTTGATAAAGTAAAGTCAGGGATTACTCATACGAAGTTGCCTTTCCGGCATTTTTTTTATGGTATACTGGTATGCGACCCCGGCTTTCTCCGAGCTGCTATTGGCTCATACACAGTCTTCCGGGACAGTAGTATCCTTTAACCTGTTCTCCTGTCTAAATTCGTACAATTCCTTTCTTTACCCTGTTATCCTTCCTCTTATTCCGCCAATCCAAGGTATGTCGTGCCGAAGCGATGTATGCGTGGCTAAAGGCGAGTCTAGTCGTTAGCGTGCCGAATTGCCGTGGGACTGGTGACCCCAGTATAAGGCTAAACCCTTACCTGGTATGCGGGGCTCTGCTGGGTTCGAATATTTTATCCCTAGCTGCTTGTGGGAACGCAAATGGCGGCGATGTGGTTTGCAACCCATCACGTCTCGGTCCCAGCGAGAGCGAAGACTGGGCTATGGAGAGCCGCTTTGCTACGTTAAATGTAAGGGGAGGAATGAATGATAAAATACATGAAGTATGTCAGATGATGGATGCGAGAAATATTGATATTCTGTGTGTGAATGAGACAAAGCGAAAGGGTTGTGACAGCACAAAATATAGAGATTAATGAATCTTGATGAAGCGGCAGTTGTATGCAAGGACCGTAGCCAGTGGAAGGAGGTAGCCTCTAGAGTCCGACTTGTAAAAGTGCCCTTGCAGCCTACTTACAGAATAAAGATCATTATTTAATTTGAAGAATGCATACTGACGCATTCCCCCTGCCAAAGAATATGAGAAGAACCGGGCAAGTGCAAGACTGACTCGCGCATAGAAATGAAATGAAATAAATTTATATCTGACTCGCGCATAGAAATGAAATCAAAGATGTTGATGGTCTGTCGTTCACACGAGATCTCCTCGAGACCTACTGTATGGAGGCGATTTGTTGTATTTGCATGCATATTGTTTTGTGGAAACTGCATGAATGTGCGCATGTGAGCACAATTTATTGTCACATCTAACCAAAACACTATTTCGCGGAACAGCAAAGGAACTACAATCCATTAATCTAATCTGGAATTCCGCAAAGTAACGCCTAAATCTTTCAATTGATTCAGAGGCAGTTCCTGAGATATAGTGTTAAAACAGTCGGCCGGACAGACAGACGGACGGAGTCGCTTCATAAAGGTTCCTTTTTTACCTTTTGGTACGGAGACTTAAAATCTGGTCCATCTGGTTTATATGATAAATAGTCAGTGTTTTTTTTTGTTTTTAGGAGACTTTTTTCGGGTACGTTTGTAGCAAAAGGAATATTTCCATAGTGTTTACTTTACCTCCGGGTAATAAAGGACATAAAAATGTCTTCGTTAATAAACGGCTTGCCATCTGCAATGGTGAAATGCCCTAAACGTATGTATACGTACTATATTCTGAATGGCTAATCTTATTTTTCCGGCGTCGGCTCCAGGTCGCGAGCGCAGTCAGCGCGCTAATTGGCATGATTAGCGCAAATGGCCGCGCTAGCCTCGCCCCGCGGGACTGCTTTCGCTCACTGTCTTCCACTCTCAGTGCGCCCCATTTAAGGAGGGCTTAAGACATAAGATGCTGGTAAGTGAAGTGAAAATAATTGCTGAACACACCACATATATATATAAACAATTGTATCTGATTTTGTTACAGCAGAAATTGTTTATTAATATGTTAATCAAGCGAGTCGTTTGCCCCCTATAACATAAAAAAACGCAAATTTGTAAATGTCTTCGTGTAAACATGGGTTTAAAATAAATATATTTATATCTTGTAGAAAATTCAATTGAAATAATTGTATAATTTTGCCGGCGTCGCCTCCTGGTCGCGAGCGTAGTCAGCGCGCTAATTGCCATGATTAGCGCAAATGGCCGCGCTAGCTTCGCCCCGCGGGACTGCCTGCACTTTCAATCTTCCACTCCTAATGTGCTGATATTTAAGGAGGGCTTAAGATACTTCATAAGTGAGAACAAACATTTAAAAATGCTTACTAAAACTTGTAAAAAAAAATCTTCTTATGTATGTATGCCCGCAAATTCGCGGAGCAGAAAAAGTCATAACCCCTCGTTTTCTCTTCAGCGTAGTCGGGTAAAAAGTATCCTATAACCTTCTATGGATATCCAGCTACCCCTGTACTTTACAAGTCTGACTCTAAGGCATTTCCCATGAGGAGACCGCTGTTAAAAAGAAAGCTGAAACGAACTCAACAATCAGTATTTTTTTCTAAATAACTCTTAAATATTACAATATTAGTACTTAGCCTATCTTAATATGTATATCTTTCTAATTATCAACTCAATGCTTAGTTCTCCAATAAAACATATCAAAACTGATAAAAGTAAATTCAAATAGTTTATAATTTCAAATCTGAATCTGAAAAGGCTCGATAATTATCATCTTTGAGTTTGGTAAGGATTCCGCACAGGGCGAGTTTGAACTTAGATAAATCCCAAGTTTATATTTTGTCTGACCATCATTCAGGACTTCTACCTTGAGGTATTTTACCCTCAACCTTCCCCTTGCAACGTCACATTTATCTCCAAAGTCGGGTAAAAACCAACCCCAGTACGCCCCTGCGCCCCATCCAATTAGCGATCAGATTAAAGATATGCCGGGGGAGCCATTACCCGCGAAATTACCCGCTCGGCGCGCGCCTGCGCGTATAGTGCGGGCGGGGGCGGAAGCGGAAGCGAGGCGGGTCTGTGATCGTTGCGTTTATAGCGCGTTAGATAAAGGAGACAGCAGCCGTTACTTTCTGACAAGTAAGTGAGTGCGAGAGAAATGGGTGATTTATATTTTTTGTGGAGTGTAGAAATAGTATGAAGTCAACAACCAATTATATCGCAATGCTACTCAGTCCTTCGTTCTTCGTCTGATATAAATATTGAATCGTAATCAAAATGATTTTTCTTGCATCGTTGTGTATTTTTTAGGGTTGCGCAGCCAAAAAGGCAAAAACGGAACCCTATAGATTCATCATGTCTGTCTGTCTGTCTGTCTGTCCGTCCGTATGTCACAGGCATTTTACTCAAAAACGATACGATGTACATTAATGAAATTTGGAGCATAGGTGTCTTGTATAAACCGCTACTTAGTTTGATAGTTAAATAAAAGATATATATATTTCTAGAGGGGGCACTCCATACATGTAACCGAAACTGAAAAAAAAAAATCAGCAAATATTTATGTGTGGCACATATTTCGACAGTTCTTCTAAAAACACTTTAGGTTTTCTAAAAAAATTTTTGATTGAGTGAAAAGTTTCCGAAATATTCGCTCCGAAAGTAACAAAAATTGTGTCCCCTCCCCTCTATTTTCTAAACGGTATGTGTTCAAAAAAATTTAATAAAAGCTTAATAAATACTTTCAACAAAAATTGTTTTCAACATGATCGGACATACCGTTTTTAAGTTATTGCCAAAAAACTGCGCTTCCGGGGAAATACGCTTTTTTGTTAGTGTTTTTTTTCCATATCGTATTTTTTTTCATCTGTAGTAAAAAAAAAATGTATGAACGGCTGCGGAACCCTTCATGGGCGAGTCCGACTCGCACTTGGCCGCTTTTTTTGGCATTATTATCGTATGCTATAATAGGTTACCTAAAGATGCATATAACATGTCAATTAATGAATTCAAACAATTTATAAAAGCCCAATTAGTCAAATAGGCGTACTATGACACGTCATCTTACCTTAACAAGAAAGATCCATGGACATAGCATTAAACCACTCATCTATCAAGTTATTTCATGCCACACAAAAATAATTTTAAAAATAGATAGACTTCTTGCTTCAAAAATAACATGTTTTAAGTGTAATAATGAAATTACCTACGAAAAGTATATTTGAATTTGGAATTTATTTTACGCGCTTGCTACTGTGGCACCACCAATTTCAAGCCTTTTGACGGACACTTTGGATATTATATAAAAATTGTTTTCTGTTTCTACATTTCATACTCTCAGCTAAAGTTAAACATTCACCTCAGAAGCTTAAACACGCTTATGCTTATTCTGTGAGGAAAAGGTTTTCGATTTAGAGTTTTTAATGCCTGACTTTTTTCTCAGCATTAATAAAATGACTGGCTTGAATGGGGAAAAATCCAAGTTGAAAACGAAATAAGTCAATCCGCTCCCGCTCCGTCCAACACTATGCGGCCGCCCGACTCCGCCCGCACTAATTGTTTTAATCGCGCCTACTTACCTACCGTTATGTATTGTCGTCGCCGTAAATATGTATCCACCGTATATACCGACTGCATTATACAGACAGACGGAGCGGTGTAATAAGATTCCGATGGGTACGTGATATGTTTGTTAAGATGTTTGTCATCTTTTCGTATACAAATAACAGAAGCCGAAAGCCGGTATTTCGGTACAGATATTACCGATACGCTTACAATACAATATAATGCAACAATTCTTTACATAAAATACGGTAGACAATAGGCGGTCTTATCGCCAAAGAGCGATCTCTTCCAGACAAGTTTGGGTAGCGGAAATGACACAGAATAGTGTCATTGTATTTAGAGTGTTAAAATCTTACCCTTATAAAAATGCTTGCGTTATTTTGACAACCTTTATGAAATCCCTAACCTTCATAGACTTTTCTGGCGATTATAAAGATAACAGGGATAAGTTCGCCTTTGTATATATATCCGTGTTTTGTAATAATTTTGTTTGTGTGCAATAAAGTGATTACACATATACATAAAGTGATTACATATATACATAAAGTGAATAAAGAATAGCCAGGAAAAGTCTAATTGGGATGTTGACAATTTTTTACCGTGGTATGTTATAGAACAACTTCTCAGTAATAGAAACATTGGTGAAATAAGCGGTCAAGTGCGAGTCGGACTCGCCCATGAAGGGTTCCGCAGCCGTTTATACAAAAAAATTGACTACAGATGAAAAGAATTACGATATGAAAAAAACACTAACAAAAGAGCGTATCTCCCCGGCACTTACGTCCTTTTGCTGAGAAGCGTAGTTTTTGGCAATAACTTAAAAATGGTATGTCCGATAATGTTAAAAAAACAATTTTCGTTGGAAGTATGTATTTATTAAGCTTTATATTTGTGATTTTTTCATATTTTTTGAACGTACTGTTTATTAAATAGAGGGGGGGGACACAATTTTTGCTACTTTAGGAGCGAATATTTCGGAAAATATTCACTAAATCAAAAAAAAAACTTAGAAACCTTAAAGTGTTTTTAGAAGAACTGTCGAAATATGTGCCACACATAAAAAATTGCTGAAATTTGTTTTTTCAGCATTGGTTACATGTATGGATTGCCCCCCCTAGAAATATATATATTTTTTTTTACTATCAAACTAAATAGCGGGTTACACAAGACACTTATGCTCCAAATTTCATCAATATACATCTTATCGTTTTTGAGTAAAATGCCTGTGACGTACGGACGGATGGACAGACAGACAGACAGACAGACAGACATGACGAATCTATAAGGGTTCTGTTTTTGCTATTTTGGCTACGGAACCCTAAAAACTACTTCAATCTCATAAAATCTACAACAATAATATTTTCTTCTGTTTTCGCGATTATTACTCATTGAAATAAAACAATTTAACGGATTATATCGCGTATATTATCTCATTTTACTTCCCGACGTTTCGGAAGCTTTCCAGCTTTCCATCCATTGTCCACCCGTGACCATGAAAAGCTGGAAAGCTTCCGAAACGTCGGGAACTCAAATGAGATAATATACGCGATATAATTGTCATCATCAGACAAACAAACTGAGCTGATGATGGAAGGTACAAATGAATATGAACCAACCAACTTTTACATTTCTTACTTCCAATGACTCGAGATGCGTGCAAAGTGCCTCCTCAATCTTCCAATTGTGGGCTCTAAAAAATACATTATATCACTTCTAAAATCCAACTAAAAAATAAAAATAAATGTAATAAAAAAAGAAACGACTTCAAAATAAACTAAAAAGCCATAAATAATCTTTCATGTACGGTACGGATCACATTTGAATCACCTTTTGAAGTAATACATAGTATAAATATAACAGCAGTTGTAACTAGACTATAAGTAAACGAGTATATCATTCCGGTTGCGCACGAGTATAATGGTCTAATGCAATACTCTCGACGCCATTATTACCGGTACGATACCGGTATCAGCACTAATACGGTAGCACTTACTGTCCATTAGTGCGATAACACTTGTTACTGATTTGCCAACTTGTGCTCTTGTTAATCTATCATTTTTAGGGTTCCCGAGCCAAAATGGAAAAACGGAACTTTATAGTTATTATTTTATATTATTTTACTCAAAAACTACAAGATGTATATTGATGAAACTTGGAATATAGGTGTCTTGTATAAGCCGCTACTTAGTCTGGAAGTTAAATAACAGAAATAAATATTTGTAAGTGCCAGCCTTAGAAATAATTATATCCTAATCTTCCTATACATGTAACAAGCTGTATTTTTTTGCAAAGATCAATGTGTGACACGACACATATTTCGACAGTTCTTCTAAAACACACTATATTTATTTATTTATTTTGGATTTTGTGAATATATTTGGAGAAAACGATCTAAAAGTTGAATAAATTGTGTTCCCCTTCCCTCCCTATATCTTCTAAACCGTATGTCCAACACCTATGAAAAAAAAATACAAAGATGTAAATACTTTCAACGAAAATTATTTTCAACCTGACAGGATATATCGTTTTTCAGTTATTAGCGGAAATCTGCGCTTTGAGAAGCGCTGCTGAGGCAAAAGGATATAAGCGCCACGAAGATACGCTCTTTTGATGGTGCACTTTTTCACATCGTATTTTTGTCATCTCTAGTGCATTTATTTGCAGTAATAGCTACGGGACTCTATACTGGCACAATCTTGCAAGAACTCGTAAGCTAAGACAGCGAGTCAAATAAAACCTTTTAAGTAGGTAAGTGTTTTCTTCGTTCGATTTGACCCTGCTGTAAAGGAAGTACAGTCGGAATGAGAACAGGTGTAATTCGTGTTCTCATAGATGGCGCTAAGGTTATAATACCTTTAAAAAAATAAAATAGGTATAACTAGTAAGGGAGCATTCAAGTATTACGTAACGGATTTCGGGGGAGGGGGGAGTCTTGCAAAACGTTACGATGCGTTGCAGGGGCGGGAGGGTGGTTTACTACGCCTTACGTAACATTGTTTTTTTTTATAACCCTACAGAACGGTCGCGTACACAGATTCTCTCACGCATATTTTAACATTTTTTTTCTCAGAATTTCAAATGGTATGACCATTTTAGGTAAAATAGGTCACTTAGTGGTTACGTATCGTTTTACTAGGGGGGAGGGGAGGTACACAAAAAACGTTACGGCGCGTTACATGGGAGGGAGGGTCAAAAATCTCCAAAAATTGCGTTACGTAATACTTTAACGCTCCCTAAGGTAATCAAAGCGGATGGATAAATTTGAGGCGATAGGCACAGTGCTCCCCGGTGGAGGGGTTGACACGCTCGACGCGTAATCGAGAGGTACCGGGTTCGAGTCCCGGTGTGACCACGTGCGAGAGCAATCGTAATTTACTATGCGCTTTGACTTGTATCTATATCACAATAAGTGTTTATTCAATTCGTGATTGATGAACTTGTGTATGATTTTCATATAAAAGCTCCTGTTCATATTTTTAATTCACTTCAACACGATTGTAGGTTTAGGTGAATTTCTGTATGTATTTAATGTCGATACCGCTGTTTGCCAGCACTTACCGTCACTTTGCGTCAATAAGCTTATCGCGATAACGGTGGCAATTACCACGCCGCTTGCTTCATGAAATAATATGTTTAGGTACTGTAAAGGTACAAGATAGATGCACGAATACATGCATAAAGCACACGGAATTTTCAATTTAATAATTATTTTTTTATTGCATTTTAAGTTGTTCATTAAAGGTCTTAAAAGGTATTTATTGTGCAAAACATGAGCCCAGTTGAGCACAGCAATATCTTATATTATAAATAAAATTACATTTTCGATTTTTTTGTATGATAAGTATGTGTCGTTGCGGCTTCATCGCCAAATCGACTAAACGGATTTCAACAACTTTTTGTACACGGGTAGCTGGGTATTCACAGATGGTTATATATGTGCAAATAAAACAATAGCAACCTAGATTAAAATTAAATGACATTGAGAATACCGAAATAAAAAAACTTTAATAGTGAATTTATACATGAATAATATGAATTAAGTTAATAACAACTTACAAATTAATAATTTAATGACATGCTGCCCACCTTTTCGTTGGGCATAATGTGCCATCGGGAAAACTCGGGATGAAGACCAGTCCCTATGTCAATAAAATTTATGGCAATTTTGAACATATTCCTTAGAATTTGATGAAAAAATACCGCCAGGTTAATTTTGTTACCTTAAAAATTTTACAGGTTTTAAATGTAATACTAGAATAATTTCATTCACGGAGGAGAAAAACTCATAACCCCTCTTTGTGCGATAGCGTAGTTGGGTAAAAAGTATCCTATATCCATCCAGCACATAATTTATGACTGCCCAGAACGGAAATTTAATGACGGTATCCTGGATCTTCACTCTCCTAGTGAAAACGCCGCCGGATGGGTGAAGAATTTAGATATACGTCTATAATTAGTTGTTGAGAGACTGCGTCAAAATTGCCATACGATTAAATAAATAAAACCATCTGTGGATACCCACCCACCCGTGCACCAATTATAGTTGAAATCCGTTTAGCCAATTTCGCGCGATGAAGCTACAACGACTTATACAAAAAATATTTTTCCGTTTAGTGACCTGCAAAGAGACCGCTACAATATTATAAAAAAAAATTCACAGCTGTATAATAGAGTAGATGACAGTGTCTTGCATTGTCATCATCTTTGGCAAAGTGTAAACCAGCGACATCCAGTGGAGGGTAGTAGTAGCAGCAACAAACGACTCTAGTCCGTTGTGGTTCCAAAATCCGTTCATAGATGGCTCTGATTGTAACTAACGATTGGAGTCTAACGTCATGGTTTTTTGCTGCTGCTGTACACATTAGGCCAAGTTGCACAAGTGTACGTAGGGTACAAGTGACGCACAGTGTTTAAACGTGACGATTTATGTATTATTAGCTGTTTAATAACTTATTGTTACTGTATAACTTTGTTCAATTATAACATCGTTAAATGTTCAGTTTTAAAGCGCCATCTAGGTTTTTCGTCAAAAAATGGAGATTGATAGTACTCTTGTTTTAATCGTCCTTTAAAACAAGAGGACTATCTCAAAAAGAAGTTTTTTTTAACTGAAAGTTAGACCACGTACTCCAATGAGGTACTAAACTCGATTAAAATGTATCGGCTTACCCATTCCCATGATGTATACAAGGATATTAGGATATTGGAAAATAAAATAAAACATACATGACATATGCTAAAATCTTTAATATTAACAATTATATACTCTCTACACATTACAATAAACTTCCATATAAATTATACAGCCCTACGGGACGTTGCTCACATTGACAGTCACACTGTCAACTGTGATTCGTGTGTTGAGGGATACAACTTGACAGGCTGTCAAATAAATCAGTAAACATTTTCATTCAAAAATAATACGTATTTCTGACTTACGCCGTCCATCTTGAACGGGTGACGTGGTGTCGAACATATCTTTACTTTAATAATTGAAATATAAACATATACACACATATAGCTTAAAACCTTGACTGCTGGATGTACAGTAGCCATTTTAATTACAAACTGAACAGAATACTTGATTCTAATGGTATAATTTTGTTTTAGTAGCACGTGCAAATTCCACCCAAATCACAAAAATAGGTATGCAATAATATATACGCTACATACTCGTTTCTTAATAGGGTACGTGCGTGATTTTTTTTACTTTTTTCTGGTTCAATAACTACCATGTTGACAGTTGTATTTTTTAGAGTTTTATTGATCTTAAGATTCTGTTTCTCACGATTGGACTATTCTTTCCATTAAACATATAAAAATAACACGCAAGAAAAAGTGAACAATCCTAATTTGGGCAAACTAGTCAAAATTTTAACTATATGTGATTTTCGTAAACGAGTGAGTATAGTATATAATTTTAAATTATCTCAAAATAAGAAACATTTGTCTCTGAACATTTTGAATTAGTTCTAAATCTGAACATGAGCTGTTAAAACTTCCTTGCTCTAAACAGTGAAACGAAAATACTAATCTACTCGACAATGTTCGTGTTTCTACGGAACATGAGTGACAAATATATCGTCAAGTGCGAGGGAGAGGGACAACAATAAACTGTCGAGTATTATCAATACTTTGGCTTTACTGTACGTAGGTGTATTACTGAAATACTTAAAAAATGACAAAACATCCCATCCCATTCTGTCAAGTACGGATGTTAGATAGGGACGGAGGATTTATCATTTACAATTGCCATCATAAGCAAACGGAACTTTCAAATTATTAGCCTGCCAAGTTGCCAACCTCGAGATAAGCAACATACAATAGAAACTTATAGAAAACTTATGTGTCTCGGCGATTTAGTTTATTCAATACGCAATTTCACCATGTTTTGTTAGTTTGTAAGGGCTGATTAACGTCTGACTACGCTTGTGAAATGGTAGACATTGACGAAAGTAATCGGTCGTTAAAACTAATAAAGTATAGTGAAATTGATTGCTAATGTGACGTCACCGTTCATGGTTATCTTTATGAACTGTGACGTCACATGGTCATTGTGTCAAATTTATTTTTTTGTTGACGTTTTGTGGATTGGCGATAAACAATTTTACTGTGATTAATGTAATTGTTCAATACAGTACATCACACAGTCACAAATTGACGAAACATATTTAAGTACTTCTTAGGTGCCTTCCGCGGAGGAAACTACGTAAGGGCTCATCCATTAATCACGTGACGTTTTTTAGAAACTGTTCAACCCCCCTCCCCTTTGGTGATTCGAGGTGAGGTTTAGGCTAACTCCCTCTCCCCTATCCAAAGTCACGCGTATTTTTTGGTACGAAGTAGTTAAAAACAGATTATATTTTAATACGTACAATTACACTTTAATTACATATTCCAGAAATCAGCAAATCAAATCGTGCATTCAACGAAAAAATAAATACACGTGATATCTCACTACAAACCTACCACACATTTTTTTATACATTCAGTTTTTGGTGTTTTTTTTTTAATTTCTGCGATAGGTCAAAAGACTTATGATGTCTACAGCCCACAGAGCCACTAGTTTGTTTGTATGTTTGTTTATATCTGTCTTAGCTTCATTTAATTTAATAAGTATGAACAATTTTTTTTATGACATAGAAGGCAAACGAGCAGACGGGTCGCCTGATGGTAAGCGATCACCGTCGCCCATAGACACTTGCATCACCGGAGGAGTCACAAGTGCGTTGCCGGCGTTTCAGGTGGGAGTACGCTCTTGTCTTTCATTTTCAGTACAACGTTAGTTGCACATCTGGAAATACTCATGAGTAAATCAATTTTTTTTGCACCTCGTTGCCACGGTTACGACTTCCTAGTCACTTTATAAAACTACGATTTTAAACGATACCAGAAGGTGTCCGTGACCTCATCCGCGTAAATCTTTTTTATCGTAGTTGGAAAAAAGGTAAAAAAAAAAAAAAACATCTTTGGATGTCCAACTATTCCCGTACCAAAATTGGTTAAAATCCGTCGAGCTGTTTTGGCGTGATGAGAGGACAAAGAAATTCTGGCTAACAGATGGCGCCAGGCTGGCAAGGCGCCGCGCGGCCATACAAAACAAAAGACGATCCTGCATCGCGCTATAAAGATTTTTCCTGAAATCATGACCCCTCTCCATAGAAGACTGATATTCATTCAAATCTAAAATTTTATAATAGTATAAAGACAAAAAAAAAATGTAGCCAATATATGTAAGTCCATTTTTCAAGAGCCAGTCTCTTTTTTCTGAGATCTCCGTACATTGTCTCCTGAGGCGACAGAATAATAAGAAAAAGTTGATCCACCCTTATGAGATTTTACCCGATTGCGATGAAGCGAAAAAGAGTGTTATGACTTTTTATCTCCTTCGCGAAGTAACTTGCACCTTCTTGTTAATACAATTAGTTTGTAATTAAGTTATTAGAACAGGTTTCTGAACAGTCCTGACACATAAGTTTTCTATTTAGACACAAAACAAAGACAAATGAACTATACGATAGGTTTAAGAACTATTTTACAAAGAAATGATTTCTTATTGCTTAAGGTGACACAATCACTGAAGTACTTGTATGCGCTTGCGACCTTGCTCGTTTTTTTTTTCAATTAAATCATCTTTTTTTTCAGGCTGTGCACATTTTTAACCGACTTCTAAAAGATCTCTTAATTCATCGAGCTCTTCTTTTTTTAGATGTTGTACATCAAGAAAAAAATAGAGGTAAAATTTGCGTGAATTAAGAAAATCAACCGTGATGATTAGCCATTGGAATAACGAATGAAAACTGTTGTTCAAAAATAGTCTTTCAGTATTTATTACCATTGGAAAAACTCGGACTCAATATGTCCCGAAGTGACAATCTATTATCGTATTAAATGATTAACATGGAAGTATATTAATTAAAATAACCTTTTGAGCGCCAAGCAGCGACCCTGACTCTACAACTATAAAATATGAACCTTCAAAAATTAAATAGTGATCGCAAAACGAGGTATTGATAATATATATTCGGAGTTTTTCAACCATGAAATTCTGTCGGCATAGGCCGTCGCTGGCGTTGTGGCACGAATTTTCAATGACGTGACTTGCCGACTGTAGCAGTCGTCAAAAAGTTACGAGCCTAGTGTCCCACTGCCTGGGCAAAGGCCTCTCTCTCATTCTTCCATGTCCTGGTCTTTGGCAATCTCCCACCAGTTCTTCTGGCAGGAATCAAGCTCGTCCCGTCATTCTACGTCGAGGCCTACCGCGACGCCAGATATTTTGCGGGACCCACTCGGTGGGTACTTTAGCCCACCCGTCGCCCGGCATGCGGCAGACATTAACATGAAACTTTGTTAGTGTCAAATGTGAAGGTAATGACTGATGTTGCCTAATAAATACACGATGATTCTTAATCAGGAGTAGGAAAATCTTTATATCTAGCTAAAATTAAACTTAATAGACGAGGTACCACGCAATTACCTCACTGTTTAATTTATTAAAAGTTAAAACATACTCAAAACTAAGAACCACTGCGTAGATGGTTATCCTACAATTTTATTGAAGTAAAAAACGTACGATACGTCAAGTGCCATCGCTTTGGCGGGAAATTTGATATGTCTCAAGTTAATAAACTTTATGCATATGACAATGACAAGATTGACAAATTATTACTCATAAATTATCGTTGCCAATAATATTCTGAAGAGGTTGTAGGCTCATCATCATCACATATATAGATTAGTAGGGTGACCGGGACTTTAGGAAAACATTGATTTCAAATTAACGATTTCATAAAAAAAAAATGTTGCAAACTACCTAATTACGACTTTAACGTGACCGCCATCAATTACTTACTTAGAAAAATTGGTTCCTGACCACCGATTAAGAATCACCGTGTTCTATGCTGCTTTCACTCCCACTCCTAGGCGAGTTGAACCGGTTCAACCCACCTCTGCACCTTATGCCTTGTACATAGTTTCCCCACCCTACTCCAAGTGGCCACGGATTGCATTCCTGATTGTGAGTTTGCGCTTCCCCCACTGAATCCTATAACTGGCATGGAGAAAAAAATGGACATGGACAAGTCGATAATTTAATACGATAATTGATTGACAATGCGGGTCTTAAACTAGTCAACGAGTTTTTCGATGGGAATTCTTGATACACTATATCTATAATGATGAATTCTAAAACAAAACTAAACTCCAATTTATTTAGATTTACATAATGATAATCACAAGCAAACTCGCATGCACGCACTAGTACAACGAATAACAGATTCCTTGTACTTGTACTGAAACTAAGCTAGATATCAATTTAAAATCACCATTTTCCTTAGTGCGATTCAGACGTCCAAGCTTCACTACAGATGGCGCTATTATCAAAACCTCTAACGTAAAAGAATTTGAATTTTTTGTATGGTTTCTCTGACTGAGGTTGATAGGGATCGATAGATAGACACATTTTGAACTGAAAGGGAAGGAATATCTACAGAATGGTTGACACATACAAAATACCGTTAGTATTGACTATAAATATCAACCAATTTTATTAATATGTTGTTTTTGTTTTACCAATGTTTCTGGTAAATCTTGAAATAAATTTACACGCATCATTCATTATTATTACATATTTATAGGGACAATGAACTTAACTAACTAAATTACATTAAATTAAACGTATAAAAAAACGTTGAAAGCTGTTTGTGTATATAGATACTATTTTATCGCATTTTTGCTGAATACTATTTGGTGGCTGCTATGTAAAAGAAAATGATGATTTAGTATGCAATTTGTATGTGCCGGTAGTAAAGTTTTCAGCTACGTTTGTTGCCGATTGTACAAGAAATCAGATACATTATGAATTTCTGTTTGCGTCACTGCTATAGGTTTAAACGTCAAAGCTAAAATTGTATCAGTTTCGTACATGGGCATTTTTAAAAAACGTGTACTCAACTTTTACATTATGACCTTTTGGGGTTCAATTCCCTGAGAATCAAGAGTACAATCGAATTTTATAATGTAAATAATGTGTGTGAATACATCTTAATGGTTGTATTCACACAGACAACGGCATCTTATCTGACTGTGTCAGGAGGGTTTGTACTGCTATAAAGTATATTGTGCGTAGCGTTCAATTGTTTTTCCATAGTACTAGAATGGGGGTAATACTTTATAGAAAACAAAACAGACTATTATATTTGTTTTAAATTACGATGAAACAGTATCTATACAACATACAGTATGACAAGGTGTCTCTATTAAAGCGACATGGTCAGTAGAACATATTATGTATATCAAATATTGCTTAAGTTTTTCTTGTTATCTTGAAAGAACGTAATTATCAAACGACACAAAACGTAGCGACCACAATTGAAATTTTCAGTGATGATTTTTTTTTCACTGCCACACACCTTATGCGATAATCAGTTCAAGTATGTGTACGGTATGTCTATATTTGGTTATCTAACTCAACGTTCCAACAACATGACCTCAATAAAAACACCTTGATTTTAAATCAATCCGTCGCCAAAGGAAATCCGCTTACAGCCGTTAAAATAAATATTATAAAAAAAACATCACTATAGTCTATGCAATTTAGGTTTAAAAAAATGACTAGTTCCTTTGCGATGTGAGATCTTGACGGAGGCGATTTTCCTTTGACTCTAGGTTATATTTGAGGCATCCTTCAAAACATTTTTTAGCCTTTTTGACACCATGACAACAAAAACATTTATTTAAACTAACACAATTGTCTCACATTAACACAACATAAAACGGAGCTTAAAATACCATACGCAATTAAAAGCCGTTTTCCTTGTTGTGATAATGCAACAAAGTTTGTTGGAGTACTTCGCATTCCATCTCTAGAACTGTGACGTCATCACTGTCAAAGCTTTTTTATTCAGAGTTCCATGGTAGAACAAAAAATGTGCTACTTACTAGCTCTGTACCCCGTTCGTCTCCGTACAATTCAAATTTCAAAAATCCTTCTCAAGTGCATCTCGATGTCTCTAAAAGAATGTGTGCCATATGTCATGTTTCTACTTTCAACAATTTACGCTGAGCGCTGTCTGTCAAGTCATGTTACTGTTATATATATAGAAGTTTAGCGTATATTTGCCTTGATGATGTGTCAAATTGTGACGTCACAATACTATGAAATAAATGGGAAGTACCAGTTTTTTTTGAGCCACTATACACCATGTAAATCAAAAACGAGCTGTTTTTTATAACAGTGGTGATATAAACTTTACACCACAGAAAGTTTAAAACTTATTTCTTGTTATATTACCTTTGCTTGTATTAAATTACACACTGTATGTTGGTCTTTTTCACATTTTTACAAATAGGTACATAGAACATATCTGTCGTCAACGTCAAAAAGGTTAAACTTAAATTATATGTAAATTTATGTGCGTGACGGCATGATGCGTTTCAAGAATCCCTCAAAATGTACTAAACTATTGACTGTAACAAGTGGCCGGGTTTTTAAATTAGTTTATTATTTATTTCAGATGAGATGCCCCGTAATCAGCCCTCACACAGGCGCAGGTTTGAAAACTCAAATTTATTAGCAAACAATTAACAGGAGAAATACTTCTAAAACACAAAACTGTGGCAATAAAGCTTTTTGCTCCAATAACGATTAAAAAATCAAGTTGCAAATCAAATGTACGGAGCGCGAGACCGACTCCCATTTTACCGATTGTTTAAGATCATAATCAACTATTGTAGAGTAAAATAATTATTAGAATCTAAATGAATAACTCTCAAGGTAGAGTTGCCTACTTTCCGCATTTGTAGCATAACCAACTATTGCGTGGGAGAACAGTTACTGGTAAAATCTAGGTGATTTTAGAACGTAAGCACAGATTAAATAATTCAAGGTCGGTAGTAAAGGCATATTACATGGCGCAGTGTGTAGGATATGTGAAATTTAACGGCGAGCGTTGCGCGTGTCCGGGTGCGGTCGCCGCGGTTGGCTCAGAACTGCGGACAAGAGGGGACGATTAGGGGTTTGTGGTATACAGGTTGTCCCGTGGCTATGCAACATGAAGGGAAAGTACTTTAAATATTGTAAATAAGATATTTTTCTGAAGGGAGACATTATTTTATTTTCAAAAGTAAGTAATAATACTGTTGAAATTCAAATACAGATATAATACTAAATTGAACTTAAAAAACCAATTCTGATGGGTCCCCTTGTGTCGGACCTGCCCGGGGCATCGTTCCCAGAACGCTGGCCGTATTCCCTCTCTGGATGGCCAGGCTGAGGCGTTGAGCGAAGTATGACCCAGCTCTAATATCGCCAGAAACGCCGATGAGCTTGTCCGACACTTCTTTGACTAAATTTTTGGTGTCAGATCATCATGGCCCAAAGGTTTCGACCGCAAGTGCCGCAAATGCGTAATTGCTTTAAAAAAAATCATATTTGCGGCACTTGACGGTTTGGGCGTCATCAGCGGCAGTCCCTGGCTTTCGGGCGGAGCGGTGGACGTGGGATGGGGCTAGTGTATTCAACGATTTTCCATAAATTGCATGCTTTGTTTTGCAATTGTAAAAAAAAACCATGCCGTATTTTTATAGTGATGACGAAATGGAAAATAAAAAATAATTCCTCTAAAGTAAAAAAGTATTTTTAAATAAAGGGTTAACGTGAAATCTTTGATTCGAATTTCAAGAACATTATTTACTTACTGTACTGAAGGCAAGGATTGGAAAATCTTTGAATAAGAAGTTCCTTATTTATTCTAGTTAGAAATAAAGTGTTATACCTGAATGCACGGGTCCGGGAGATCGTCCGCTCCAGTTACCAGGCGACATCTGTGGACGATTTTTTTGTAATTTATTGTATATACACAGGACACAGGCTATTAGGGATGAGCCAGAAAATGCTCTTGTTTGTATATTTTTTTCTTTAAAAATATACTAATTTCATGCGTTTACATTTGGATGCATTTAATTTTTTGATTGGCTAGGAGACATTTTGTGTGACGTCATTACTGAGTGACGTCTGTACTAGGGTTTAGCAAGGACATATAAAAGTCAAAATTAAAAACACGAATAACTTATACCAGAAATCATATTTTTGAGATGTGATAATGGCAAGAGGTTTATTAAACCTATTCCTCTAAATTCAAAATTAACTCATCCCAATTAGCAGACTATTCTAATTATATTTAGACTAGAAATTCGCTTAATTCTATCACAACACAACAAAATGGGTCTTAAAGGAACTTTTCCTCCGTGACTTCGGGACGTAACGCGTCATCCGAGACGTCGAATAATTACCAACGCAAGGCGATGAAATACATTGTATTTATATGATATTAAGCCACGTTTTTAGGGTTCCGCAGCCAAAATGGCAAAAACGGAAAACTTATTATCCAACGTTTCGGTGAATTTTTACGCACGCTCGAGGATGAGTGGTAATAAGGAAAATCGCGTTTGAACCGACATTTATGTTTATTTTGAGTTAGACCTGGCACATTAAAGCTTAAAACATGTTAGACCCGACAGATTTATATTCATTGTTCGTTAGACCGGGCATATTAATGTTTATATCGTGCTAGACCCGACATGGCTTTGTTTATTTTGTGTTAGACCCGGTATATATATAAATTTAATTCGGTTAGACCCGCCGAAGAAAATATGAGTCTAAGAGCCTATTCGTGTCTTGGATTTTAAAAATGCGCCAGTAAAGGATTTTTGACGTATTTCTAAAACTAAAACATTAATACAAAATTCTGATTCATTATTTGCATAAGTAAGTTACTTATTTTTTAAGTAGCGGCCTCTTGAATATTTTAACTAAAGCGTTGAATTATTATTATTATGAATCGTACATCACATTAAAGTACATATTTGTAGCAACACAAATCAGTAAATAATCTTATCTTTTTAAAATTATTTAGAGTTGCATAAATATTGGGCTGCTCGCGCGGGAAAAGCCCTCAGTAACACGCGAGCAGGTTTGGTAATAGGGCTCTTAATTATACTCAGCGCAAAACGATCTGGCCACCGAGGTTATACTGTCTCGCTTACACTTGCGTGGTCTTAACAGGTATGATAGAGATAGCAGTATGATTTCGGTCGCCAGTTCATTTTGCGTTCCTTATAGCGAGTATACCTGTCTGTGTGGTCGCCGCTTGTCATCTCTGTCGTACCGCTCGCGGTAGCCCTCGCTCGCCTGCCGCCGCGGGTCGCGATGGTCTACAAACCAGACATATATAGTACTAATAGACGCCCGCAACTTCGTTCGTGGAGGAGAAAAAGTCATAACCCCTCGTTTTTTCTTCAGCGTAGTCGGGTAAAAAGTATCCTACAACCATCTGGCGATATCCAGCTACCCCTATAAAATTACTTTTTGTATTTTATACTTTTTAGTTAAAATTATAAAAGTCAGTTAATTTCGTAATCTTTGTGGGGGTTATTGCGAAGCTTGCACAGATTTATTACAATACAATGAAATGAAAATTTAGTGAGAACGGCTTTCTAGCCAACTTTAAATCGTTATAGTTCCTAACTGGTAATTCCAAATTAAAAATGATAAAAGAAACCTAATAATGATTGTTAAATCCCTATTCATTGATACCCCACTCGATATAGTACGTCAATTTTCATTTTTTTCTTTTTCACATTCTGGCGCGTCTCATTATCGCCATTTTAAGTTTTCATTATTTTCATGTCTTCAGTGACATTCGGACAGTTAAGACAAATCGATTGACGTAAAAATCATCAAAATCGGTCCACGCGTTTTGTCTCTAGAGTGCCAGATAGGAACAAACATACATACATACATACATACATACAAACATACATACATACATAGACTGATAAACACATTACCACTCCTTTGCGTCGCGCAGTCGGGTAAAAAAAAAACAACTATTGTTATGGACTATTTGGAGGTCACTGAATCGAAAATATGTTTTTTGGATTTTTTGTATGTTGGTACGTGTCGTTGCGGCTTCATCAATCACGCCAAACCGACTAAACGGATTTCAACAATTTTTGGTAGACGGGTAGCTGGGTATCTCCAGATGCTTATAGGATACTTTTTACCCAACTATTCTAAGGAAAAAAAGAGCGGTTATGACTTTTTCTCCTCAGCGAACGAAGTTTCGGGCGCCTTCTAGTTAAAAAATATAAACAAACATTACATGAAAATTATAGTTAGTAAATAAGTGTATAATTACAAGTGTTGGCCTGCATGTTGCGTATGGAGTTGACGATGGCCCGCGCCGCCGACGACAGCTGCGTCTCATCGTTCACCGCTCTCCTGGCCAGAACAGAGAGAACAACATACAATATTATAATTTTAATTAAACCTAAAATAAAACGCAATTTTTGGAAGTCATTTGAAGTTGGAATTTATATTTGTTTTATATGTGTATTTTTTTGTTTTGTAGGCTCTTTAACACTTGTTGTAAACTAAAAAAATCTGGTTTTGTTATATTTTCATCTCATATGTTCCTCGCTGTAGTGAGGTGAAAATGTATATGTTTTTCACAGGGCTGCAAAATTATTTGGCTTCTCGTGCCTTGAAAGCCTCGTTATGCTCAGGAATTACATTTTAATTTTAGATTCCTTCGCTTACTCGGCTTTCAATTCCAGTGTGGTGTGTTTGGTCTACACAGCTGATAGTATTAAATAGATTTAAGATTTTATAAAAATAACGAACTTCTTTTATAGAACAATCTTGTAATATGATACATCATGTGACTATTTTACCCTTGGAATGTATTACCATATATAGCAACAGACTAGAATATAAGAACCTGAATTTAATGATTTCCTTCCTTCCTGTTTCCGCGATTAAATAAAACAAATGAATAAGTTGTGGCTTTCCAATGATTTGTAAAATGGTTGAATACGATTTATATTTATTATTTACGATTTATATTTGTTATATTTTATTTAGTTATATATTATGTAGATATACATGTATTTATTTATTTATTTATATTTTATTAATACACTTGTGTTTAGATTAGTATTTTATATAATTTGTACATGGTGTTAGTTTGTCTATCTTCCTTATATCTTCACTCACTTGCTCAAAGGTCAACTGGAAGAGATCCCTAATAGGGATAAGTTCGCCTTTGTACTTGTATCTTTTAAGTTGATTGCATTTGTAACTGGTTACTATGTACAATAAAGTGTTTACATACATACATACATAAAATTTAACGGATTATATCGCGTATATTTTCTCATTTGAGTTCCCGACGTTTCGGAAGCTTTTCAGCTTTCCATGGTCACGGGTTTGTAAACCCGTGAACATTAACTCAAATGAATACTACTTACAGTCTATTAACTCAAATGAGATAATATACGCGACATAATGCGTTAAATTGCTTTATTTAAACCTGAATCTTACCAATAAGTATCCATTATTACACCGAACCTCTGTGCGTCAGTCCCTACGTACTCCTAACACTTCACAAGCACTCGCTCCAAACAACAACTTTGCAGCCTTGCATAACAAATAACTACTTTTGATGTCTGCATGCTGGAATGTTTGTATCGTCGTCATTACACATCTAAACCTAACCATGCGGGCAAAGCCTCGTGATAAAACTAGTAATGTTACAACTCACCCCACTCTCCCATTATAGCTGCAGACCGGCGCGTTCCCCAACAGCCCGTTTCCACTTTTCTCCTTATCCTGGGTGTTCAGTTGGGCCATCTGATCTTTTATCTGTAAACAAACATACGATATTAAAATATTACTCAACTAGAAGGTGCAGTTCGTTTGAGGAGGAGAAAAAGTCATAACCCCTCTTTTTTAGTCCGCGTAGTCGGGTAAACAATATCCTATAACCCCTTTCGTAGCAAAGTACCAAATTCGCTAAGTGCCAACGCACGCATATCCATACTTAATATTATAAATGCGAAAGTGTGTCTGTCTGCCTGTTACCTCTTCACGCTTAAACCGCTGAACCGATTTGAACGAAATTTAGTATGGAGATAGTTTGAGTCCCGAGGACGGACATAGGCCACTTCTTATCCCGGAAAAACACCCTTATCCGTGACAAACGAATTTAAGGCAGACGAAGTCGCGGGCAGAAGCTAGTGTCCTATAACGCAAAACTCAAATTTGCCAAAGCACCAAGTTTGTACAGTGGCTAACTGGCAAGACACCAACCTACTTTAATTACCAACCTGTAATACGCATCGTACCAACTTCTCTATTTACCAAAACTTAACACTCAAAGTACCAAATACGCTAGTGACCAAAACTGATAGAAAGAAGAAAAAAAAAATTATTCAACGCCAGTAAAAACAAAAAAAAAAAAAACAATAGGGTACATGCATGAATTTTGTTTATCGCTTTTCTTAACTATATATCAAAATACCGTAAAAACCATTTCAAAATGTGAAATTAAAATTGGCCAAGAAATACGCATAATATAGGCATTTTAAAGTAGTAAGTAAAGTACTAATTTTTACCTATTATCTAAACTTAGACCTAGTAGATCGAGTTGACCACCTCATAATTATAGGTCTTCCTCCTGAAACCTCCTAAGAAACAGAGGATATTTTCACAGCCTAGCAATAATTTTCCATAGACATTTATGTACAGTCGACTTCAAAGATATATTTACACTTTTCGCCTTATTACAATGGGATAAGGTGTAAAAATGTAAACATATTTTTGACGTCGACTGCACTTACTAGCTGTCCCGGCGAACTTCGTACCTCCGCAGAAATAGATTTAATTCGCTCCTCCATCTTTCTCGCATATCATTCTAAAAGATGCAGACAGATATCGCACGTACAAAATAAATTTGTTTCTATTTTCTTTTATATAACTACTTCAGTTATAGAGGAGCAAGACTCCCTGGCACAGGTATTTATATACCTAATAGGAAGTCCCAACCTTGATGCTTATTTTGTGTAAACTTTTTAAGGAAATAATATTTTTCATTTTTTTTCCATAAAGACTTGACGTCTCCGTTTGCGTAGCTACTTTTGAGGCTGACTGTACGTGCGATATCTGTATGCATCTTCTATTTGGTATTGCCAGTACAACTTATACGGTTTGGTAGGTTGAGAATATTAGTATAATCAAGGACCATTAAAACAAGAGGACTGACCATCTCCATACAAAAAGCTGTTCCCCGATATGTACAACGCCATCTATGTATAAGAATTATTTAATAATTGTATTCAATTTTGTAAGCGTAATTAAATGTTACGATTTATTTATTAATAGCTGTTTGCGAACTAATTGTACTATACTATGTTTCTTTATTCAGTTATAACATAGTTACGAGTAAATGTTTATTTTAAAGCGCCATCTAGTTTTTCCAGGAAATCTCCTTGCGATCGGAACACGATCCAAAGTATGGCAACTGTCAGTCCTCTTGTTTTAATGGTCCTTGCTATAATGAATATTAAGAAATTATTTACTTGTATGGCATTCAATCGTACATATCGAAGCTATATCCTATCCTTCTAGAAATTTGTACTATGCGTCAAAAGTTGTGTTTGTTTGGTATTCTAATGCATAAATATTTGGCAAAACGCGAAATGGCACTTTGCGAATTTGGCATTATGCTTAATGGCATTGCCACTAAAAGTTTTTTCTATTATGAGAATATATGTGATTTGCGTGTAAAAGAAATAACATTTCGCGGAACGCTAAATGGTCTCAGTGTGCTCGCCGCAATAGGTAACATGCATGACATTTTTTTATCGCTGTTTTTAACTAAATATCAAAATACCGTTAAATCGGCCAAGAAATACGCATAATTTAGGCATTTTAAACTAGTTATTAGACAAAGAGGTCCGATATGCACTGTTACGTCACAGTGCACTCCGGCCATATAAACTCCATCTTAAATTCTGTTTTGCAAAAAAGAGATACAATGAAATGTTTGATAGCTTATATCTTGGTTATTTTTATAGTTATTTGAAATATTAATTTTGTTCATTGTTTGTTACAATGAGCTTTTAATAAAAAAAAAAAATTGATGCATATTCCCTATTTGCGAGTGGTTTGTAATCAACGCGATCAGTGAGCGTGGTGTCAGCGTACTCACCGCGATTTGCGCGCGGTTTGCAAGCGACGCAAATATGCAATCTATGCTTACAACTGACATTTAATTAGGTTATCCTTCTCCACCACTGGTTACATTCGCTCAATAGGGTACACAAGTGACAGTGACAGACCTGTTGTATCTTGAGCGCGATATCGCTGTCCCTGTCTCGCGGCTGCGGCGTGGCGCGCTGGGAGCCGGGCAGCGTGCTCGCGCGCTTCGGACGCCGTTCCTTGTCCACCACTGGGTATATCGGCTGTACGAATGGGTACGGCTGTGGAATCATCTGTAAAAAAAATCATTGTCATCACCTGCTACATGTACGTATTGATTTATTTATACTTATGGTACAAAAGGCGGGCTTAATGCTACAGGGCATTCTCTACCAGTCAACTTTAGGACAAATCGATACAATGTGTATAATACGAGTATGTGTGATTAGCTTGGCAAGGAATTTGGGGAATATGTCAAAAGGATACCTTAATAGAGAGACAAATAGTAGAGGACTGAGAACGTTGAATACCGATCGACTGAGAAATAATTGCCGATTGAAAATTACCGACCAAACATGTCTCCTTGTAAGCAGAAAGTTATATGTTTCTAGTTGGAATGATTTCAACAAATGAGAACAAAACGGGGCCTTCCTACGTAATTAAATTAAATAACGATTATTTCGTTTGTCACTCATAAAAGTTAATAACATTGGCCTTAAGAACTATGTTATGGTGACGGCATCAGTAATGGACAAGCACCCAATGATCAGTTTTTCCGTAAATCCAAATTTTAAGCACTACATCTTTAAACTAACACTGTATGTTCAGATAACTGAATGTTGGTTACAGGTAAAGTCCATCAAAAATGGGCCATAAAGCACTGAATCTTTGCTGTCCATTATTGGGCCTACTTAACATGTCCATGATTGGTGCTGTCACGTACCATCTCAGGTTTTCTTTTTTATACATTGAGAAATGAGTTTAAGTAATAAATGTAATGAAATATCATGTCCCTGCCCTTATCCCACTTATCGGCACAACATGTTTTCTTCTTCCATTCATCTCTTTCAACGCTTACTTCTTTCTTTCTCATGTCCTCTCTCATACAACCCATCCATCGCTTTTTTGGCCTACCGATCGCTCTTCAGCCTTCGACATTCATCCCTAACATTCTTTTACCAATATGACGTTCAAAGCACGCTAACCTACTGCTCCTCATTTTATCCGTCACGGGTGCTACTTTCAAACTTCCCCTTATATTTATTTATATAAACTCATTTCTAATCTGATCTTTCCGCGTCACTCCACACATACAATTGTTTTTGATGGAATTTCTATTCCTTAGATCATACACTCTCTTGGTCGGCTCATATTGCTGGAGTCAGTCAGAGGCTCTTTGCATCTCTTCATTCTCTGAGGCGTCTGCAGAATTTTCTCCCTCTTCCTACCAAGCTCGCTCTGGCTCGATCTCTCTTACTACCTCTCTTAGATTACGGTGACATTACGTTTCTGGATCTCAGAGAAGAGCTGCTTGATAGGCTTGAGCGTTTACAAAATGTCTGTATCAGGTACGTATTTGGTCTGCGGAAGTATGACCATGTTTCAAATTATCGCGCACAGGCCGGATGGTTGCCGATCCGCCGGCGCAGAGACGTACATATGCTGTCATTGCTCTTTAAAATACTTTATTATCCGGCTTCTCCTCCTTACCTCTCTGAGAGATTTAATTATATGGCTGTTGGCAGTGGACATCGCTTGCGGTCAAGCACCAACCTGACACTTGCTATACCATCTAACAAGACGCGAACATATTCCAGGACTTTCACAGTACACGCGGTTAAGTTGTGAAACGAGCTGCCGTTATCTTTCAGACAGTTGCAGTCTGTGGCATCACTCAAGAGTAAATTGAATAAGTTGTGGCTTTCCAGTGATTTGTAAAATGGTTGAATATTATTTATATTTATTAAATATTATTTTTATATTTTATTTAGTTATACGTATATTATGTAGATATATATATCTATTTATTTATTTATTTATATTTTTTATTCATATAAATATAATTTGTACATGGTGTTAGTTTGTCTATCTTCCTTATATCTTCACTCACTTGCTGAAAGGTTGCTGGAAGAGATCCCTAATAGGGATAAGTTCGCCTTTGTACTTATATCTTTTAAGTTTATTGCTTTTGTTACTGGTTACTATGTACAATAAAGTGTTTACATACATACATACATACATCTCAACATTCTCATCTCGGCTGCGTGCACTCTTCTTTGGCCCTTCACTTTCTCTGCCCAACATTCTGATCCAAACATTATGACAGGTCTAGGTAATAATAAGAAGATATTGTATTCAGCATTTTTTCGGTAATGAATGTTCAGTCAGCAATGGCGATGGCGTCTGCGTGCACTGCCATCAGTCATGAGTAGACCCCGGTGGCGATGACGATTTTGTGGCGATGACGTCACAATAGGGCATGTTGGGGAGTAAATGGAACAGTGTACTTTAAATCAGGGACTGAATACCGGTATTCTTTCCATACAATATAATAAATCATTTTAATCTATTTGTATAAATAAGCGCCTTCTACTCAAAATTGTTGCAATATACTAATATCAATCAAAAGTCTTTTCTTCATTCCTTATGTTTTACTCATTAGAATTTTCAGATTTAGTAATGCCGCTCAAAACGATTTATATATATAAATTAAACTTATTCTAAGTCTACACAAGTACTCAACACATTATCAAGATAAGTATTTAGGTTTGTACTTATTCTAAAAAAACATTTCTCTATTTAAACCAAGGACCGTTACTGTAGACTGCTAATTTAAATTGAAATATTACCACAAGTAAGTAATAAAAAAAGACTATTTATACTGCATTTTGAAATTAGCTAAAATATAAAAAATACGTAATAATAAGCGAGATACTGGAAATCAATACCGGTTATATTGTATGGCAAGAATACCGGTATTGAGTCCCTGATTTAAAGTAGACTGTTTACATTTACTCCCCAACAGAGGTATTTCTAGAGTGCTATAACATGGGATTCTTCAAGAAGCGAGTTAACAGGGCTCTCAAAGGTTGGCAAAATATGGGCGATTCCTCCGGTGTTGCACATGTCCATGGGCGACGATGACTACTTTCCATCAGGTGGCTCGTCTGCCCTTTTGCCACTCGTTACATAAAAAAAAACATACTCTATTGTGACGTCATCACGACAAAAGTCCCGAGCCTAGTCATGAGGTGCAACGTTAGTTCTTCGTTCGTCCTCGTGAAAAGAGGTAAGTTGCTGCGTCCTGCGCGTGTGGTTACCTGCGGGTACACGTAGGGGTACTGCGGGTACACGGGGCACAGCTCGTGCACGAGCAGCTTGGTCGGCGCGCCGGGGACCACGGGGCTGCCCCACTGCATCGCCTCGGGGTACTGCAACCAACGAACAACATCTATCCATCAAAGGCCTCTTAGTCTTTTACAGACTATTGAAACAGTGTCATGTCGGAAAACGTTTTTCGTGGCTATGTAAGCCAATACGGGAACGGCGCACGCGACCACGGGCTTGACAGATGTAAGAATGGCCTGTGCGCGGTGAACCAGTGCCGAGCCGATGTCTTTTGGCACGTTTGGTTGCGAGTGTTTTGAACCATGCCTCATCCAAAATCTTACTAATATTATAGTTGTTGTTGAACGCTGGGACTCGCCAGTGCTGGAGAGATGGATCGGGCTCCACGCCCTCAAATAATATATTGGCCTTTCTTTTTTTTTTTTGTTTGTATATAAATGTTTTACTGTCTATTGCTAACACTTATTCTAAGTACAAACTTTACTAACAAAATATGGATCCTTGGTCTGAAATGAAAATATTATTATTATTATAATCTAGATGGGGCCCGCAACTTCGTTCGCGGAGGAGAAAAAGTCATAACCCCCCCTTTTTTTTTTGGTGAACAGTATCCTATAACCATCTGGAGTTACCCAGCTATCCCCGTACCAGTGTACCAGCGATACCCGTGTACCAAAAATAATTAAAATCCGTTTAACCGATTTAGCTTGATGAAGCCACAGCGACACATACAAACATTTCATTTTTACAACTTTATAATGCAAGCTTTGCTTAGTTTGGGACTAGCTCGATTTGTGTAAGATTGTCCCTAATATTCATTTATTTTTATTATTTTATTTTGCGTCATGATCGTGTCATTGCCGTCTGACTGATTGTGCCCATTTTTGGAACAGGTATGGCTGGAGCTGGACATGGTTGTAAAACACTTCTTATCTGACTGCGCTAAAGAAAAAAAATAGTTTATGACTTTTTTTCTCCTCCACGACCTAAGTTGCACCTTCTAGTCCAATATGAACTTACGGAATAGTGTTGCATGTTATGTTGCAGGTTGTGTTGCAAGTTGTGTTGCAGCAACATGTTGCCGACCGGATACGGTTGTTGCAACATCGGTTGCTCCATCTGCCCGTAACTCACGTAACTGCAATAACAACAACCAACAATAATTGTACCGGTTCCCCTTGTATACGCATTTTTTTTTTGTCCGAATAATGATTTGGCCGAATTCATAATTTGGCATAATGCATTTTTTTCTGAAGACGTAAACATTTCAATTTTTTATAAAACAAACCTAACCTAACCTACTGTATACAACTGGATAAAGCCTTAAAAACTCCTGAAAATTTAAGTTTCTGAAAAAACTGCATTATGCCAAAATATGAATTCGGCCAAATGATGATTCGGACAATCGAGATTATGCCACATAAGGGGAACCCAATTGTACCATCATTCATGGAAATAAACGTTATTATTATTATTATAAGATTTTAATGATCTATTGAAACTCTTCGGAGCTTAAAAGAAAAATATCCAAAAATATTTTTTTAAGAACCCTATTCAGCTTTTAGTGGAACAAGTCGGTTCCACTAAAAGCTGAATATCTTGGAGACGAGTGCTCCGATTTTCATCAAACAAAGCTAAAAACTCTTGGGATAAAATTATCTATGACACAAAAAAAAAACCGCACTCAAATGGGTCCATCCGTATGGGCGCTACGATGCCACAGACAGATAAACAGAGTCACAGAGTCACAGACACGTTAAACGTATAACACCCCTCTTTTGGTCGGGGGTTCAAAACTGAACTTAAACTTATAACAATATTGATGCAATAGTATTGTGTCGGTATAATGTCTTTGTAATACAAGTAAGTGGATTGGCTCTTATCAAAAAATAAAAACTATGGCTGCCATAACCGTTACGTAAACGACAATGGTGGATTACCACTTTCCATAACGTTTTTCTACCGTGCACTTATAATCTGTGACTTATAACTGCGCGTATACTTTTTTTTGTTGTGTTTCATTTATCGTAGTTAATTCGTGGAAAAAGCATTGTCTTTGTGGCCTTAACGCGTTACTCGACTGAAAAAAGCAAACAAGGTGTAACATAACCGACTGAAAATCTCCATGCAGACCATGATACTGAACAACAGACATGGGTCGAATTAAAAAATATAAAATTTGACTTCCCATATAAATGTCGATCCGCTGATGTTAATTTTACATAAAAAGTGAAAATATTTTTGAGAATTCGATCCGTGGTATCTTCGAGAAAATTGTTCAGTATCGTGGAATGAGCTATCATAAAAGAGGTTTCAGTATTTTTTTACCTACCTACTGATTTCTGTTACACCATGTATAACGATTACATAGAATACTACTTTCGATGTTTTCTGTAGGATGATGGCACCAGTAATGGACAAGCACCCAAATATGATATTTTTCCATAAATCCAGATTTTAAGGGACACTACATTTTTAAACTAATAATACTGTTTTTTTAAACAGACAACTGAATGTTCATAAAAAGTAAAGTCCATGAATGATGACTAAGTCTTTGTTGTCCATTATTGGGTACTACTGTACTGAACATGTCCACGATTGTTGCCGCCACCGTACGTATTGTGGTACTCACGGGCGCTGGTGCTGGTGCGGGTCGAGGCAGGCGCCTGCGCACGCGCCGCACGGGTACGCGTACGGGTACGACGGATCTGCGCATACAGTATTCTAATTATTATCTAACAATAAGTTGATGGCTATAATCATATTAGAAGGCGCCCGCAACTTCGTTCGCGGCGGAAAAAAAGTCATAACCCTCTTTTTATCAACAGTATAGTCGGGTAAAAAGTATCCTATAATCATCCAGTAATACAAAAAAAAATCAATTCAGTGACCGCCAAATAGTCCGATACAATATTTTTTTTAACATATCTTCAATGTACAGACATAAAATTTTTACAACTTTATAATACTCGTAGTATAGATATCATCGTCTAGTACTCATAATGTAAGTCTTATTGAACTTACTATGAGACTACTTCGATTTGTGTAAAATTGTCCCCTAATATATTTGGTATGGGTAATACTAACCGATTCGGAAAGTGGTATCGTTGTGTGGGGACGGCGCGAGCTTCTGTTCCTCTAAAACCGGCTGGTACACTGGGTGTAAAGGCTGATCCTGAAAACATACACATATTACGTTTTTTTTTTTCAAAATTATGTTTTTGCACCTTTAGATAGTTAAAGTCTGGACGTCGAAAGTAGGGATGTCACGAATATTCGCATTCGCATTCGCATATGCGAATGATTCGTATTCGCATTCGCATATGCGAATGATTCGTATCATTTCAAACATTCGTATCGACATTCGCATTCGCATCAAACGATGCGAATTATTGGCGAATGCGAATGTGTGCAGGTCGTGACAAGTTTCGCCCGCCCTGGCTGCCCGCTGCCTACTCGCGCATGCGCAGAGCGTGCTAGCCGCATGACGTGATTCATTTTGACCAATAGGGAGGGAGCATTTTTAGTTTTCACCAAGTTTGTTTACTGTGATTGTTGTGTTGCGTAATGACATTATATGGTACAGTACAGTTACAGACTGTAACCTATGAGATCTATTTTTTTCTTTCTACTGCCATATTATGTTAAATAGGTAATTAGAGAAATAAAAAACTGACTGATTTACTGAGTTTTTTTAATGGATTTCAAAAACATTCGCATTCGTACATTCGCATCCTTATTATTCGCATTCGCATTCGCATTCGCGAATGTGACCAAAACGTCATTCGTGACATCCCTAGTCGAAAGATAGCGAGATCTTTATTTACGAGGGAAATATAGACACCGGTTCATAGTCTATTATGGCCGCTGTGATAACCGACCTGTAAGACAACTTTACCCAGTCTACATAAACTTTTTCAACAATTTAAAAAAGTTAAGAAAAATGCAAAATAAGCCTAGCGTCATTGCATTATAATCATTTTCTGATTGCAGACATTGCCTCCATAGGACATTATGTCCCAGTGATATTATCAAGTACTGATAGTTCAAACAGAATGTAATGTCTTCGTATTTTTTATTATTACAGACTAGAAGGCGCCCGCAACTTCGTACGCGGAGGGGGAAAAGTCATAACCCTCTTTTATTATTGAAAGTAGTCGGATAAAAAGTATCCTATTACCATCTGTGGATGACGAGCTGCAAATGTAGCAAAAATAATAACAAAATACAAAAAAATACAAAATCGTTTATTAACAACAGTGACATTACAAGTGAATAACCATACATGGAAATCAAGGATGGGCGTAAAATGAACACTGCTCGATATTTTTACACACAACAGGAAGTAGCTGTGTCTCCTACACTAGGCTCAGCCTGTCTCGTAGGTTGACACTATTAGGTTGGACAGTTGCAGTTTATCTGCCGCTACACAATTACACAGTTTTGGCAAGTGATTATTAAATATTTACTTTTACGTGAAACAATTTTTAAATGAAATTGAGGAAATAATATTAACTAATTAAAATCTGTTTAGCCGTTTTGTCGTAATGAAGCCACGACACATACAAACATAAAAAAAAAACGATTCAGTGACCGCCAAATAGTCTGTTTTTTTTTTTTTTATATCTCCAAAATACAGACATTTCATTATTACAACTAATAGTACAGATATACATATACAGAGCTGTGAATACCTCCTCTAGACAATAATAGCCATTAAACTCGCTCCGATCATTCTATTAAATGGTAAATGTGTAGCTGGGCAGCCACAGATAATTATAGGATGCTTTTTACTCAACTACGCTGAAGAATAAAAGAGGGATATGACAAAGTCCTCCTCCGCTAGCGAAGTTGCGACAATCACGGAAAAAAATGATCAGTCGAAAAGTATATAAAAACTAGCTTTAGTGTTTGTTTATATTTTTAATGCGAAAACATCACATATTCTCTCGTAAGCTTGACACAAATGATGTGTCAAGCTTACGAGAGTGTGCTATAAGGTAGTAAACCTTTCAAAAATAAATGGTACATAAGGTCGTGAGTAACGTATCGTTACGTTCGGTATAGAGGATTAATTCGTTGTGAATCACAAGCGGTCTGATGGTCTAACGGATAGGGCGCTGTTCCGGTATAACATAGACGCTGGTTCAATTCTGGCTTAGACTGCAGTGGATCGCAATTAATTTTCTTTTCTACTAAGATCTATGTATCAATTTTGTATTAAAAAATATGTGATGTTTTCAAATTAAAAATATAAACAAACACCAAAGTGATTACAGCACCATCTCTCTCGTAAGCTTGACACTACTGAAATGGCAGGTCAGCTTGAAGAAATGTTGCGAAAGCGCATCTTCGTGCTATAAGGTAGTAAACCTTTCAAAAATAATCTATACTATTATAAAGCTGTAAAAATTTTATGTCCGTACATTGAAGATATTTAAAAAGTGATACGGACTATTTGAAGGTCATCGAATCGAAAAATATTTTTTTTGGATTTTATGTATGTTTGTATGTGTCGTTGTGGCTTCATCACGCAAAATCGGCTAAACCGATTTCAACTATTTTTGGCACACGGGTAGCCGGGTACCTCCATATGGTTATAGCATACTTATTGCCAGACTACGCTGAAGAAAAAAAAGAGGGTTATGACTTTTCCCCCTCCTCGTAAGAAGTTGCGGGCGCGCCTTCTAGTCTAATATAAAAAAAATGCTGACTATACACCGTGTTTTTTTTTATTTCCGTTAAATTCGACACGTTGCTCGGTACATTAACAGAAGCTACCTGGTATATTGCTTTTTGTTAAATTCGAAAAAAAAATATCATTTATTTGTTTTCATACATAATAAATCAATGTTAAAGTGTAAAAGGTCACTTAGAGTTACATAAAAGTTAGTGTCTAGTATGACAAAGTTTAAATTTCATCCATGACAGCACATGCCAACACATAGCTTAGTGGTAGTTAGTTTGCTTATGGACTGTGGGGTTCTAGGTTCAAATCCCTATAACTTATTTATTAGATTTTTCTTTTTTTTTACTTTTATCTATCTCTGATAAATTAGTGGGAAGTGAGATTATTATTTGAAAGTAATTTCTAATAATTTCCTATTCCTGTAAGTAACTTGAAGTTGACATTAAAGTTTCCAAAATATTCGGGTGCTGTCGGGGATGCCGAGATAATACAACGGTCAATAACAGAGCTAGTGACCGTAACCTAGCGATGATTGTTATGACATGACTATGGCAACGTCCTCGATTGGAATTTAATTAGTCGTTTCACACAACAGACAGTTCGGGAAAAGGCGGAACCAATCCGGACAGTTCATGCGAGTATAGCCGAAAGAAGACAACGGGCGAATTCGGCACCACGACCTGAAAGTGAAAACTCTTTACAACCGAAATTTAAAAGATAAATATTAGTACGACGTAATGAAGGACTTTTTCACTGGTTCAGCCATTAAATTTATTTATTGGATATCTCAAAAATAGTAAGAGTTAGAACACTAGTTTCTTCGACAAATTAACTCTATTTGACCAGCAGAATCTTCCCTTAAAGTTAACGGAAATAAAAAAAACACGGTGTAGAATACCTTTGCATTAGGCTAACTTTTTCGTCACGCTGAGAACAGGATCCCCAGGGGATCACTGCGGCGCGATCCTCTCCGTTCTCACAGAAGTCAGGTCAATGAACTTCTAGTAACTATTCCATATTTCAATTTTACTTTAGGGTCCAGACTCGGTAGGTACTCACCATTCTGACTTGATTGACATAAGGGTAACCTTGCGCGACAGGAGCGGGGAACAGCATGTTCGTGAGAGACACTGGACCTGCAAAAACACGTCGGAATAATGAAAATCTTAGTCGCGTTATAATGAAATAATAATGATAAAGTAGGCCGCAAGGGCTCTTTTACAAGTCTGCCTCAACGGCGTTTCCCAAGAGGAAACCACTGTTGGGAAGAAAGCAGAAACAAACTCAACAGTCAGTAATTTTTTCAAAATAACAAGATATATCTATTACAATATTTGTACTTAGCCTATCCCAAATATATGTTTTGAGTATAAACTCAATGCGTAAATATCCAAGAAAACATATCGACGCTTATAAAAGTATAATAATAACAGAATATAAAAAAGGAAACATGTTCTTTTATTTAAAACAACTTACATACGTTTCATATGGTTCCCCTTTTTTACGCATATTTTTTTCTGTCCGAATCATCATTTGGCCGAATTCATAATTTGGCATAATGTTTTTTTTCTGAACACGTATACTTTGCAAGATTTTTATAAATCAAACCTAACTTAATGTATTCAACTGGATAATGCCTTAAAAAGTCCTGAGAATTGAACAGTTTCTGAAAAAAAAAATGCATTATAATGCCAAACTATGAATTCGGCCAAATGATGATTCGGACAATCGAGATTATGCCATATAAGGGGAACCCGTTTGATATATATGCCTATATATCAAACGGGTTATATGGTTTCTGTTTTGGGCCATGCATTATTGTCTGTTCTTGGCCGTTGATCCGTATGCTGTCGGTCTACCGGTAAGCGACCATGGTCGCTAAGGTCGCGGTCGCCAAGAACCGAATGCAACCAATAGATAAAGCACTCACGTAAGGTGGGGTCCGGAACGGCCATGGGCGTGATTTTCGCCTGCGCCATGATGTTATACATGCCGGCTTCTGTTTGCATCATGGGGTTCTGCACCATCTGCGGCGGTGACGTCACCTGGAAACACCAATCACAATCATATATACTGGGGGACAATATTAAAGGAACGTTTATAAAGGATGACGCTTTGTGAACGTTCCTCTAATTGACAACATTTCAAATTTAAATCGACACACATTTTGTTAATATAGGATGACACGTTTGGCTCAGTGGGTTGTACAACGGCCTAAGAAGCTGGCGGTCCCGGGTTCGAATCCCGGCTAGGGCAAGTGTTTGTGTGATGAGATGAGCACGAATGTTTGTTCCTGGGTCTTGGATGTTTTTATATTATAATTTATCTATATATTATGTATATCGTCGCCTAGTACCCATAGTACAAGCTTTGCTTGGTTTGGGACTAGGTCGATTTGTGTAAGATTGTCCCTGATATTTATTTATTTATTAAATTTAGGAACCCAATTTTTTTATTTTATTTTTTTGTTGCAACTAGTTTTGAAGATACTCGGGAAAACGTGTAGGAAGCATACGATTCTCTATGTGACGTCACTTGGATATGACACTGTCACAACGCATAAAAGCAGCAAGACCATTTCTACTAAATCTGCCTTAGTAATAGTGCTTCAGTATAATTTTCTATGCTGTGACTGTCACATACGCTTTTTTTGAATGAGGGACCATTGAAATTATTTCTTTCATATTAATTCGGAATATTTTACAAAGTTTTAAAATGTGGTTATATTTATTTTTTTATCCTCTATTTGATTTCATCAAAAAAAACTTAGAAAACAAATGAAACATTGTCAATTTGGTCCTTGATTAAAGTTACTTCGTAATTTATACCGTAAACCGTATAGTTACAGCGATTAACCACTTCAATTTTGGAATTTTATTGCTCACCCTGTGTATTTAGGATTCCATAGAAGTGACATTCACATCTCATATAATTAATCTAACGAAACACATTGAACAGACATTGAACCGAAAAATTGACTATTTCCTAGGTTCATTCATAATTTACCTACCTCGTCATTCCTATATCCCTTGTTATAATTCTGCTGCGGAATATACTGTGGCACTTCGACGCTCTCCTGGTTGGTCAACTTATTCACCGGCGTCCCGTGATTGGTCGCATTCTCGTTGGCCGCCCTCTGATTGGCCAACGGATCGAACGACGGCGGCCTCTGGTGTGGCAAGGCGTCAAACGTTCTATTTTCAAATACCCTCTGGTTCGGCGATTCGTATTGCCTTTGGTTAACAGTTTCAAATTCCGCTCTTTGATTCGTCGGTTCGAATGTGGCGATCTGATTGGCTGATGGCTCAAAGTTTTGATTCTGATTAGTCGGAATCTCCGACCGTTGATTGGTCGGTTCATTGACAGGCCGCTGATTGGCTGTCGAGTCGTAATGCGGTCTGTGATTAGTTGGTGGCTCTACAGGTACGTTCTGATTGGCTATTTGCTCTGCGTTTTGTTCATAACGGTTTTTAACGGGGCTTGGAGGTATTGAGGATTGTTTCTGCTCTGTTTGAGTTGTAATCTGTAACGTAAAAGTAACGTAATAAAATGAATTACAACGTAAATTAATAACCTATACTTATTAGGTTAGAATGAATGTTAGTTTTTTTTTACTTTATTATTATATACGTATATTAATAACCATGGCATATAGTATTTTATGCAATCGTTATATAATGTATGCTTTTCCAGTCGAGTACCGCGTTTAGACCACGAAGCTTGCTGAGTGGCCTAATTAAGGTACGCGACTTAAAAAGCTAATTATATAACTATCGTGTACAATATTTTTTCTACTAGTAACCCATAAACTACATTAAATGAAACATACCTAGCTAAAAAAACAAAAGGAATTTCAAAAAAAGAACGGATTGTCAATCAATAATAAAATTAAATAATGATAATGAGTCATTATATATCATTTCCCTTATAGAATTGCATTTCACTCTACTCGGGTTCAGCTCATTAAGCATTAATAATGAATATTAATTCGGCCTTGAAAATGTTTGGAAATAAATACTCAATATTACAGACAATCCCTTAAATACTAAATTAAATGTAAGTTAGCCGGATCAATGCTTGGAGTCTAAAGTGACTTCCATAAAATCGTAAGTCATAATAACATAGTGGCACAGAGGTAGCGCGTCCATAAAATTACCTACATCGGTTGCGTCGTTTCAGATGCATGAGGAATTGAAGGCGACATAACTTCACGTATCGCAAAGCACGAGTAAGAAGGTAGTCACGAAAACTGACTCGAAGAGTGAAATAAAAAAAATCGGGTCAAATGTAAGGTCTGTGCTGCTATACGGGTGCGATACGTTGTCTTTGTCAACCGATGTCTTCGTCGAATACTCAAGGAAAGGATCAATGCGTTCTTTTTTTTATTTTCATGATAGTTCTGAGCGGAGTTGTATAATATAGGTATTATAGTTCAGTGACATATAATATAAACTATAGACTATAGAGTGATGGTCCAATCTAAAAAGTATGCCTTTTTAGTATGATTCGCGGAGTTCTTATTCACAGATTTATGTTCACGAGTAGAGAAAAGCGATATTTGGTATTTTCCAATCGGATACCGACACGATTCAATAAACCAGATACATCAGTATCAAATAGGTATGTAAATCCCGCAGTATAAGGATCATCATTTCATCATGATCCATCGTAATACTCCAATAATTAAGTGTAACTCTCAGAGCTTTTTTTTACAGGGTTTTTGGCCAAGGTAGGCAGGGTTTCTGTGCCTATTATAGAACCATAATCGTTCAGGGCTTCTGGGAAGCCAGTTTCTCTGTGCCTCTAAGGAGGCATGGTCGTTCAGGGTTAGGCAGTGCCTTTGTGTCTATATGGACCTCACGCCACTGTTCTCCCCTTGCGATATTTCGTGTTGTTTTTCCGAACCGAACCCGTCGAGCCTCACATGATTAATGGATGAACCCCTACAGTAACAGATTTCGTGCGTACCTTGTCGTTGGTTGTCCTCTGGCACCCGTCGTGTCGTCGGCATTCGCAGCAACACTTGTTCCGCACATCGTCGCAGTGGCATTCCGCTTCTGACATCAAGTAGGTACGGTCATGGAATTTAATTTGTGTACCCTTTCGTAAGGTACGAAAGGGTACACATCACACAACACGTATATGTCGTTGTGGCTTCATCACGCTAAAACGGTTAAGAGGGTTTATACCTGCTTAACTGACAACGTCGCATATTTTTTGGTTCTTCATGATTATTTTGAGAAATGTGAATGTAACTTGAACATGTTTTCAATTCATTCATTACGTTTTCGGTAGCTAAGCTGGCACAATGCAAAATTTCATGATATTGCCACAACCAAAGCTCTAAAAATCAGTTTATGTCTATATCTTGTTTTATAAGAAAATAAAGGCAAAAGCGATGAGGACATGAATTAAACACAATATAAATGCTAAAAATGTAGGGTATGTATTGAACATATGTTTAAGTTTCATCCAAATACCTCAAAATAATGGAGCAAAACGAAAAAAATATGCGACGTTGCCAGTTAAGTGGGTATAAACGCTCTCCAATTATGTTTCATACACGGGTAGCTGTGTATCCACTGGGTAACCAGTGTGTGAGTGCGAGTAAAAGAGAAAAGTGAGACAGATAGCAATTTTTGCAACCATAGAGCGTCACTGAATAGGACGTTCGTTTATTACGCACGATACACTTTCATGTATGTCTATATGTTTGGCACGTTCTGATTGTGGTATTACTTTATGACCCGACTATCGGCAGGGGGGCAACTCCGAAATTCGAAATCGAAATTAGTATAGAAAAGCTGGTCGTTACCTATGGTTTTTAAACGCATTAAAGAGGATTTATTATATGGATGTAAACAAGGCCCCGTCTTTATCAGGAATAGGGGGCCCTCGAGTACTCAAAAATGGAGGGCCCTAGGGCACAAAATATAAAATTAGAGACCACTTTGGACTGCAAAAAAACCGTCGTTTATGATCTTTTGGGGCCTCCTGAGGTTGAGGGCCCTGGGCACGCGCCCAGAGTGCCCAGTGGGAAAGAGGGGCCTGGATGTAGATAAAAAATATTAACCCGTATCAATGAACGAGTGCTGCTTCTCCAGTCGTCCTCTTCTCTTTTCGCAATTTTGTATCTGAAACAAGGAAATAATATATTTAAAATATTATTCAGAATAATATAACACAGGGACAAGATTAGGTACACAAATCAACCTAGTCCCAAACTAAGCAAAGCTTGTACTATGGGTACTACGCGACAATATACATAAACATAGTATATACATAAATTACAATACTTAAATTAAATACATGGAAAACATCCAAGACCCAGGAACAAACATTGGTGCTCATCACACAAACACTTGTCCTGGCCGGGATTCGAACCCGGGACCGCCAGCTTCGTAGACCGTTGTGCAACCCACTGAGTCAAACGTGTTATAATGCATATCACGTACCAACAGGAAAAAATAGTCAGCCAATGTACGAATAAGTTCGGGTGGATTCAGTACCAAGATGCCAAGTTATCACGTTAAACTTTTCTTTGATTGTTTATCAAAAGTAATAATCAAAATAAACAAATAAAATGATGTCTCTGTTGATATAATAAGAGTTTATTATTTTTTACACGCGACAAAAAAAAAAACCCTTTTACACTAATTAAATGAAACAATGCGACTTCTTAAAATAGTTACACAGTTATCTTCGGAAGTAATGCAAATAATACGGTATTTAACTATAGTTGAAAGGCCGAGTCACAACGGATGCGTGTGCGTGATGTGCACGTAGACGTGCGCGTGGCGTGCGCGTTGTAAAGTACGAATCTTCATGTGAGATGACACACCGCTTGCGTGACGTGTCCGTTACATCGGTGTGTCATCTCTTATGAGGATTCGCACTTCAGGGGAGTCCACAGATGGTTATAGGATACCCAACTACACTGACGAAAAAAGAGGGGTTATGACTTTTCCTGCACTACAAACGAAGTTGCGGATTTTTTTATGGGTTTTTCGTATGTTTACAAACATACGAAAAACCCATGTGTCGTCGCGTCTTCATCACTCCAAATCGGCTTTCAAATCAACTATTTTTAGCACACGGGTAGGTACCTGGGTATCGATCCACTGAAAATAACCATAAGATACTTTTTACCCAATTATGCTGATGAGAATAGAAGGGTTATGACTTTTTCTCCTCCGCGAACGAAGTTACGGCCGCCTTCTAGTAGTATAATAAAATTATATATGCGCTTAAGCGGTGTCTCCTCGTGTCAGCTTCCAGGGTCAGTTACGATCTATCGCCTCGTCAGAGAACTCGTTTGCTGTGTATATATATATATATATATATATATCAATATTCCAATATTGGTATATTTTTAGTTAATATTGCATTTAGTGATGTAGTTAATTGTGCACATACAAGTAACGTGTTCTGTCAAAAGCGGTGATAGGATCGTAAGTATATTGCGAATACTATTTCAAGTTTTAGTTTTTTGTTTAATTTGCGTACCTTAAGTGCACACTCAGATTTTTGTTTGTATAATTCAGGGAATTCTATTATTGGCTACTAGCAGCTTCGTTCGCGGAGGAGAAAAGTCATAACCCCTCGATTTTTTAGCGTAGTCGGGGTAAAATGTATCATATAACCATCCGTAGATACCCGTGTAGCAAAAATAGGTGAAATACGTGTAGCCGATTTCGTGAGGCCGCAACGACACCATACAAACATACATAATCTCGATTCAGTGACCTCCAAATAGTCCATGACAATCTTTTTTTATATCTTCAATGTACAGACATTTCATTTTCACAACTTTATAATAGTATAGATATAATGTATATTAATGAATACCTCGTAACGCATTGTAACTGCTGTTGAACTTCTTGAACAATAAAATAGAATAAAAAAAATACTGCATAATCTATACTATTATAAAGCTAAAGGTCTTATTATACTCATTTATTTATAAAATATGTCTAGATTTTACAAGTCACTTCATTAAATTGAAAATTACATGGCATTCATTATATGTTATATTTATGAGTTTGTGCGTTCGCTGCGTTATTTAACGATGCCGTACTACTCAGCTTCACTAGTCGGCTTCATACGCAGGTGCACAAACGTCAGTTAGATTTAATTCCATATTAAGCGTGCCGCCGCCTCTGTGTAAACCTTTGATCTAGTTGACTGTACAGTCAAGGGCACCAATATGTATACAACACAAAGTTTCAAAAATATGTGCACATACACACATTTTGGAACATAGTGTGGATATTTATCTATGCTCTTGACTGTAAATGTTTTCTATAGGCATAGTACCGACAGAAAAAAATCGTGAAGTCTTATTCTGTGGAACTTAAGCCTTTTAATCAACATTTTATTTTAATATTTTTATTTTATTGCGATAGACGGGCATTTGACCGCAATCTAGCCAGTCGTTTTGAAAATGAGAGCGTAACTACGTTTGTATGGAGAACCGAGCTTACCGGGGTCTCTTAAGTGACGATGCGGCCGAGGATGTATCATGCCTGTCTAGAAACAGCCTATTTACTCTTGTCTTGAACACGCCCAAATTATAATGATCGGGAAACACACTCGTAGGCAACATTGTGAAGAGATATCTGTTTTTCATTTTAAAACGAGAGATTGGGTTTCGGGTTGATGAGCTAGTCAGGATGTGAATCATTCCATATATATACTTGTTTTCTAGGAAATTAGCATACCCGTTATCATAGCAAATGTGTTACTATGATAATTTAACATACATTTTGCTAACAGTATTTTAATTCAATTTAGATTGGCGGTGGCGAGGCCTACATACATATGAAACAAATCTAGTATTTTTGTTAGTTTTAAGTATTTGTTATTAAAGTGCGATGCCTAAAAGTTTGACTTGAAGACGGATTGTTTAGACTGTTCATAAATGAGCATTTTACGTTTTAGATAATATCATCGTCTAGTACCCATAACACAAGCCTTATTGAGCGTACCATGGGGGGACTAGTTCGATTTTTGTAAAATTGTCCAGTAATATTTTTTATTTTTTTATATATACAACGTGCTCTTGAGGAACTAGCATAACTTTACCAGCGTATAGCTTGATGAACCCCAGGCAAATCTAGCTTAGTTTTGAAAATATTATATTTTTTTATGTAAACTATTTATTGTCATTTGCATTAAGCTCTTTTGATCGCGAACGTAAAAAATATTTTCTATTTCCGCAAAAAATTTATCATATTTGAGTTGGAATTTTCCATTTATTGTATTGTCCGTCGAAAGGGTTCCCATTTCGAATGAAATTTCTTAAGGGGGACTCTTCGTAAGCTCGGTTCTCCATACAAACGTAGTTACGCTCTCATTTTAAAACAACTAGCTAGTTTGCTCTGATACCTTGTACGTGGAATAAGTTAAGGTATATGCAGGCCTGTAATAGTTATGTAGCTTGAGATACCATACAAAAAAAACAACAGCAAATTTAAGTTTTTCATACAAAACTTGTTTTTGCTATATTTCGTTTGTTTTATAAACTGGAGCCATATAAATTAATTACAGGCCTAGATATACCTTATGTCATAATATCTGCAAAGTTTCGGTACAATCCAACTCGTAGTTTTAAAATGAGAACGAAACTCCGTTTGTATGGGAAGACGAAATTAGGCCGAGCTTGCCGGGGACTCTTAAACAGCTCTAATCTCTTACTAGGTATACGACCATCAATGATCCATACTATTATAAAGTTGTAAAAATTAAAAGTCAGTTAATTTAATAGAAGATGTTTACAAAAAAGGTAATTTTTTCATTTTTTGTAGTTGCGTTCGGCTAAATGGATTTCACCTGTTTTTGGTACAAGGGTAGCTGGGATTCCACAGAAGGTTATAGGATACTTTATCCCCGAGGGGTTATGACTTTTTCTCGTCCGCGAACGAAGTTGTGGGCATCTTCTAGTAATAAGTAAATCAGGGCCAATCTTACACAAATCGAACTAGACCCAAACTAAGCAAAGCTTATATACCTATTGTGGGTACCAGGCGACGATATACATAATATATAGAATAATTATTTTACTTAGGTAAATACATAGAAAGCATAGGAGCTTATCGCATAAACATTTGCCCTGGCCGGGATTCGAACCCGGGACCGCCAGTATCGCACGCCGTTGCGCAACCAACTAAGCCAAACGTGTCGTCAATATTATAACAGTAATGACACTGTTTCACATTTTCAGATGATGTCACCAATTAACACTATTCCGTTCATCCTGCTGATATCATCAATACACGCGTCGACGAGTCTACACATCGATACCATTTCGAAAATTGACAACGAGTTAAACCCACAAATGAAATATAATATTGATGATAAAAGTACATCTCCGAATAAAGATGAAAATAATAATGCTCAGATTGGAAAAGCTATTATAAAAGGTAACGATATATTTGACGATAATTCAAAGCTTGATGTGAACACATCGAAGAAGATGAAGCCCATCTCGAAAATTCACTATGACCTACAAATGAAATCTTATATTTGTGATAAAAGTACAGCTCCAAATAAAAATGAAAATAATAATGCTCAGATTGAAAAAGCAATAGAAAATGATGTCAAGAAATTGGACGATGATTCAAAGCTTGATGTGAATACAGCGAAGACGAAGCGTGCAAACTGGAATGACAATCATAAGACAGACTTTGAGAAGCTTAAAATCTTTGAAATATATAAATTGATCACGAAGAAAAGAAGGGTCAAGAGAGACGATGACTTCATATGGGATGGTTGTCCAGACAAATTAAGCTACAAGTTAATTGATGGTGTTTTAAAATGTGTCGCTGATGCTCAAGAAGGGACGGGATTGTCTGACAGAGTTTTTGAGCCCTTAGAGAACGATACCTGTTCTGAAGGACGAAGAAGGATTCAGGTAGGAGGCGCTGTTTTTTGTATTGAGAGTCGTCGTCGGAAAAAGAATAGATGAATACGAGAAAAGATGAAAAAATAAAGTAAACAACGTGTTTTTTCAATGTGTAAAATGTTAATGACATTAACAGTCTTTGTGAATTGTACCTATAGATGACAGCTTATATGTATGGAACAATAAAATAATACAATAAATGCAATTTGTATCATTGAAACAAGACTAAAGGGATATACAATACAATGACTCTTTATTGCACACCTCACAAAACAGAGTACAGAAAACAATACATTCAGGGAGAGGTAAACATCTTATCGCTAACAGCGATCTCGTCCAGACAACCCTGTGGGTAGTTAGAGACGTTGAGAAAAATGAACTGTACGTATAAGTAGGGTATTGAAGAATTGCAGATATCTATGGTATTATAAAAATGATAGAATTAGAAATGAAAGAAGTTATCTTAAGGTTTCACGAATCCAAGCAAAATTTTAACAACGCGATCTATGGCTTAAATAGTGTGAACATTGATAACAGCGCCATCTCTCCGTAGGGAAATCTTTGCAGCCATGATTACTTCATTACAGCTTGACGGATCCCACCCCTTTTTGGGTACAAGGATAGCTTAAACATCCGAGGATAGTTTAAGGATACTTTTTAACCGAGTACGCAGAATGTAGCAACTGTAAAGTTCGCTCTGTTAGGGTGAAAATTTAGTTTCATACATGCTCACCATGTGCGCTGACGTCAGAAAAGCAGGTTAAAATGCAAAATGCAGAGATCTAGTAACAAATAGTGATAAAATTTGAAAACAAGCTGACTGGACTCTCAAAATAGTTGCATAATTTCAAAAATAATCATACTCGTAGTTTAGTTGCATAATAATGTATTTGCATAATAAACAAATAGTATAGTCACTTTGTATAGTATATCATTCTCATAACGTACTTAGTACTTCAAAAATAAGATCATAACGTTAAAAGAATATCGACGCCTAAAATCTTAAAAATAATCATATCTGTAGGGTCGCAGTTGTAAATAACACTCCTCGCTTCGCTCGTCGTCGTACCTATCGGAGACCTACCTTAAGGTAGAAAACATAATTACTGATATGATATGATATGATGATTATTTTAAATATGTTGTTATAAATTTTAATCATTGTTCTGAATGAATGCTACACCAAGTGACATTATATAACGAACGGATGTTGCTATGATTATTACCTGTACTGTTGTTTAAATATAATACTTGACAAAATTATAAATTTTGTTTTTATGCAATATGTTTATTATGAATTGCGGAAGTAGTCGAATGAAAATATGCCACAAGTTTTTATGCGGATTGAACAGCACCCATATAACCCTTCCAATGTAGATAAGATAATACACGCCCCAACTAACGAAATCGCCAATAGGCTAATAAAATGCTGGTTGACCTAGTGACTTTATAAATACCTAGAAATAACTGAAATATATACTGTTGTAGTAAATGTATTGTGTGTATGTATGTTCGTTTTGTAAGTATGCATGTGTATCTTTGTATCACCATTACGTCAAAATCACATGATGACCATGAATAATATAGTTGGACATCTACATACGGCTGCGGCGGGAAATGGACCAATCAAAGTGCGTCGCTGTTGAAACCCACACAAAAAAATTTGGATCTACGGAATGTGATTGGTTAATTTAGCACAGCTCCGCTCCAGTGGAGCCGCAGCCTTATATGATTGGAATGTCATAGACAATGTAACATCTAAACCAGGGGTCTTCAAACTCTTTGAGTTAAGAACCACACTGCACTTAATAAAAAAGTCGTGCGGGCCATGACTTTAGTTTCATAGTTGGTCATGGGATAATACATTAGTTAAGTAGTCTTAGTCATCAGGGGTACCTAGATAACCCCGCTATCGCGAGCCGGACCGTGGGCGAGAGAGAGCAACGCTTTGTTTCCGCGGGCCCTTGGCCCGCGGCCCGTAGTTTGGCAACCCCTGATCTAAAGTGACATAGTGCATGTGCTACAACGGAAAAAAGCTACTTTGCCGCATATATATCTACATCGAAGATTTTTGGTACACAGGTACTGTAGACCAAAACATTTAATTTCTCCACTAGTTCCTAAAAGTTTTTAGGAACTAGTAGAAAAAGTTTAAGTCTAAAGTACCTGCGTATCAAGCGGCTTCGGTGTAGATATATATGCGGCAATTTTTATATGTCAAAAATAATAGAAAAAACAAAAAAGTTATAAATCTTAAAAAAATGGTTATAGTTATTATTTTACAAATTGCTTTATTTTAAGTTTGGTATGAGGATATGACAAGACGTTTAGTGTGTTTTGGAAAAAAACACCGAGCCACATCTCACCTGTAGGAGCCCAAATTTGGCATGTTTCGAAAATGTTTTTTAGATTTTTGGAAAACAGGTGGCTAAAAGGTAAGAGTGTAGTATATTTCTAGAATCGCCTCATAATGTTCTTTCATTTGATACCCCACACGATAGGTTTTGAAAAAAAATTCAAATCCCATACAAAAATTTGATGACTTCATTACTCCCCCCTAAGGGGGGGATTTTTAGGAACGAGTGGAAAAATTAAATGTTTTGGTCTAAAGTACTTGTGTACCAAAAATCGTCGATGTAGATATGTATGCGGCAATTTTAGGCGTAGCACATGCACTAACATGTAAAATTGCAAAAATAAAAAATGAGTAAATATGAGTAGGTCTTACCCAACTAAGCTGAAGCAATAACGAGGGTTATGACCTTTTTCTACTCCGTGAACATAGTTGCGGACACTTTGTAGTTAGTAATAAAATGTTAATTATTCTAATTTATTGTAATGAACAATATAAATAAATAACGGGGATCTTATACAAATCGCCCCAGGCCCAAGTAAAGCGTGTCCTATGGTACAGTCACCAGCTTCAGAAATGAGTCGTGTCAGGTATTTATACACGCTTTGTTTTGGCAGATATTAATGCTGGTGACTGTACCAGGCGACAATATAGGTACATAATATTCAGATAAATTATAATACTTAAATACTATATAAAAAACCGGCCAAAGCATGTCGGACCATGCTCAGTGTAGGGTTCCGCAGCCGTTCATACAAAAAATGCACTGCAGATTAAAAAAATACGATATAAAAAATGCATTGGCAAATGAGCGTATCTCCAGGGCACTAACGTCCTTTTACTGACCGCTAAGCGCAGTTTTTTGGCAATAACTCAAAAACGGTATATCTGAACATGTTGATAACAGTTTTCGTTGAGAGTATTTATTATTATTAAGCTTTTGTCTTTGTAATGTTTTCATATTTTTAGGTCATACCGTTTAGAAAATAGAGGGGGGAGGGACACAATTTATGCAAATTTCGGAGCGATTATTTCCGAAGGGTTCCGTTTTTGCCATTTTGGCTACGGAACACTAATAAAAAACATTCAAGACCCCGAAACAAATATCCGTACTCATCACACAAACACTGGCCCTGCCCGGGATTCGAACCCGAACCGTCACCTTTTTAGGCCGTTGTGCAACCTACCAAGAGGCCAAACGTGTCGTCAAAATAATGTGTGTAATGGAACGAATAATGGAATATCTTTATGTAATAACCAAACCACTGTATCTAGGTTACCTAAGAAAGAACACCATCAATAAAATAATCTGCATTCATATCTGTTATGGCCCCTCTACACGATCGACAATCATGGTTGAGCAGATGAGACGCAGTTTATACAGGATGATTTTTTATTGAGTACATTCCTTTAAGGAGTTATAGTACAACTCATTAACAACAAAAAAGATCATGTAGTACCTTGTCCGAAAATTATTAGTTTCGGATATATTCACAACTAGCTTCTGCCCGCGACTTCGTCCGCCTTAAATTCGTTTATCGCGGATAAGGGTATTTTTCCGGGATAAAAAAGTAGCCTATGTGCTTCCCCGGGACTCAAACTATCTCCATACCAAATTTCATCCAAATCGGTTCAGCGGTTTAAGCGTGAAGAGGTAACAGACAGACAGACAGACGCACTTTCGCATTTATAATATTAGTATGGATTAGTATGGATTTTATTAGCAATTTTAGGTCTTTTTTACCTTATAAAGATGTTACAGATGGTAGTTAAGTTAAAGTGAAATTCCTTTTTTTTCATCAGTACCTAGTCTACATCATTTTAAACATAACGAGCTACTGATTTTTTTTAATACACGTGCCAGTTTTTTTTCGTATGTTTTTTTGAGTAATCACGCAAACTTAGATTTTCCATACTTCACATAAACCTAAACACGGAAAATACTACTATGGAAAAACAAACTTTGTGCAAACACTAAAAAAAACATACAAAAAAATCAGATACGTGATTTTAAAAACTTCAATAGCTCATTATGGTTCAAATGATGTAGGATACTGATGAAAAAAAAAAGGTATTTCACTTAAACTCAACTACTATCTGTAACATGTTTGTTTAATAGAAATTAAAATCGATGTTATTAATGTATAATATAATGCAGTTTAGAATAATTTGCATGACTTGTTAAAGTCTAAATATGTATGGATCTATAAGAAACTACATGTGCCATAAATGTGGTGCCAAAGTGATGTTACAACATCACTTTGGCACCACATTTATGGCAAACAAATATATTTCTATATTTCTATTTCATGGTTATAAGGAAAAAACCCCAAAACTGCTACTAAAATTGTAAATATCTCGGAAAGTTATAATTTTCGGACAGGGTACCTACATAACCTTTTTTGTTGCTAATGAGTGGTACTATAACCCTTTAAATGTACTCAATAAAAAAGATATGAATACAGATTATTTTATTGATGGCTTTTTTTAAGGAGCGTCCACATTTGTATCATTTGCCCGTATCAGATCATCGTCGCGTAACATGATCGCGTGTCACGATCACGCGTTTGGACGTTGCGCCGATCCGATCACTCGAAATCCATTTGCTACGCGTATCACACACTTGTATCGGAAGAGTGCGGCATTATCGGCGCGCCGACAGTAAGCGTCCAAGCAGCGCGATACGCAGTCATGCTACGGCACGGTGATCGGATACGAGCAAATGATACAAGTGTGGACGCACCTTTAGGTAACCTGACCCTTTTTGTTGCAAATGAGTTGTACTATAACCCCTTAAAAGGAATGTACTCAATAAACAATCAACCCGTATGTTAGAAAGATCACCATATATCTACAATATCTACATCTCATTCTAACGTATTACTGCATCCTGCCTGCTCGTCGATGATCGTGAAGAGAAGCCATTAGTTCATGGACGAAGGTACAGGTAAATCCTAGAACTAAGTGTGATATATTTATAACACAAGCGTAAACCAACGAGTAAGTTTATATTTTCCCCGATGCATTATTAGTGAGTCATCTTCCTTAGTTACCGCATTTAACCGCTCACTTGCTTGAAATTTAGATTTTAACTGTACGTATATTATCTATCCTTACTATATTATAAACGTGAAAGATGACCCTAAAATGATGATGATGATGTCCCTAAAAGGGATGAAATTTATGTCAAATTTCATCCCTTTTAGGGACATCTAGTTATATTATATACTAGAAGATGCCCGCAACTTTCTTCGCGAAGAGAAAAAGTCATAACTCCTCGCTTTTTCTTCAACATAGTCGGGTAAAAAGCTTATAACCATCTGGAGATACCCAGCTACCCGTGTACCAAAAATAGTTGAAATCTGTTTAGCCGATTTGACATGATGAAGCCACAACGGCACATACAAACGTACAAAAATAAAAAAAATCTATTCAGTGACCTCCAAATAGTTCGCTACAATATTTATTATCTAATAAATCTTCAATATACAGACATTTCATTTTGACAACTTTATAATAGTATAGATTATACTAGAAGGCGCCCGCAACTTCATTCGCGGAGGAGAAAAAGTCATAACCTCTCTTTTTTTCTTTAGCATATTCGGGAAAAAAGTATCCTATAACCATCTGAAGACACCCAGCTCCCCGTGTACCAAAAATAGTTGAAGTCCGTTGAGCTGATTTAGCGTGAAGCCACAACGACACATTAAAACATACAAACATTTCATTTTTACAACGTTATAATAGTATAGATATTTACTATATTTATTTATGATTACAATGAGAAAAAAACCGGCCAATTGCGAGTCGGAGTTGCGCACCGAGGGTTCCGTAGAAAATTAAAAAACGGCCGTATCTATTAAAGTTCAGTGTTAGCAGAGCCAAACTCCAAAGCAAAATTTACGCGGTGCTCGATCATTTTATACTGTTTACTGATGTAGACAGACAGACATAAAAATAAATAGTTTTTCAGATTTATTTCGTTGATCACAATCAACAAAATAAATGTGAACAACTATTTTTTGGAAGCTTTTATAGCACACTATAAGAGCTTCCTTCATACCAAATTTCAAGTTTCTAGAACAACTGAATGTACGCTATCATTTTCAATAAGTGTCGAAATATACGTTTTTTGCGGCATAAACGGCCGTATCTTTTTTTTACGTAAACTTAGAAGTATGATTTTTTTACAGCTTCAAGGGACTGTATTCCTGAGTATATAGTTTTAATTTCAACTCGAGATCCACGCTTTACCGAGATAAAGGGTCTTGACAAACAGACGGACGGACAACAAAGTGATCCTATAAGGGTTCTGTTTTTTCCTTTTGAGGTACGGAATCCTAAAAATCAAGTGCATGCTTAATATGCAATAATAAACAACAGTCAAGCTACTAAACAGGATTTCCTGTCGTGACTGGATAAAGCTTCTTAGCAACATAGCCTGGACACAAAATAATTGAAATGTGAGGTCTCGTTAAGACTTATTTGCATTTTAGATTAAAAATTAAACTCCATGCCGACAAAAAATAATTGATAAAATTAATTCAATTCAAAATAACTTTAAACTGCCAAAGAGGATATATTTGTTACTTTTTTAAGGGCAGCAAACAAGACTTGGTATTCACAGGTGGTAATAGTGTTATTTTTAAAACTGCGTTACAAAAAAAAGTTATGATGCCTTTTTTCTCCTCAGCTGATGAAGTCCTTGCTCCTCCTTCCTCCATCTTCTAATATTTAATACTATACTGGCCAGTTTGTAGTAACACGTTAACAGTCCAGTGCCCCATACATGGGCCACGACGAAATATCTTTACAAGTCCGTGCCCCACACATGGGTCACTATAGACCGTGACCGTGACCCATACGTGGAGCATGAACGTACGAGGAAATCGAAACATTTTGTATGGGGACTGTGAGCGTGTTAAGTTTCACGATAAGTTTAGTATCCAATTACATTCATTTCTTTATTGAGAGTAATTCGTGTCGAAAAGTACTCGTATCTCTTAGCTTTAAGTCACATGTTCATTACACGGTAATATACATATAAAAAAAAACAAAAATAAATGCTTTTTAACTAAAACATATACCAATATACTCCAATAAGGCACTAAGCTCTATAGTTAAAATTTGTCGGGTCACTTGTGTCCAGAGTGTATTATTGTTGTATTTTATTATTTCATAAAAAAACCATCATACCTAATTGTCTCGATTTTATTACTCATTGACTCTCATAATAAAACCAGTTTATAATTACAATTATAACCTTCGACGGTATGTAATAAGGTTTCCTTTAAAGCGTACTCTTTAAATATAAAGTTCAATAGGTCAGTTACAATGGCCGGTTATCAATTATGACTTCAATAAAAAACGTCTTATATTGTCAAATACTTAAGGTAGAATTCAGAAGCGGAGTTATAGAGAAATAAGTTCTTGAATCGACTCGTAAGCAGGAATGTTTCGAGTACTGAGTCAATCAGTTGTTTACTGCGAGTCGTCTAAAATGGTGGTGTCGATGAGAAAATATCGGTAAACGTGCTAATTGTGATAATAGCGGGAGGTTGAAGGAAGTCTCTACAATAAGGTAGTTTTTATTTTAAAGTGAACTAGAGTGTGACTGCAACTTCGTCAGCAGCGGTGAAAAAAAAACACATCCCTCCTTTTTTCTTCAAAGTTCCCGGATAACAAAATATCCTATAACCATTTGTGAAATAATGATCTTTATTCTGTAAGTAGACCGCAAGGGCACTTTTATAAGTCTGACTCGAAGGCATTTCCCAAGAGGAGACCACTATTGAGAAGAAAGCCGAAACAAACACAACATTCAGTAGTCTTTTTTTTTCAAATAACTCTTATCTATTACAAACAATATTAGTACGTAGCCTATCTTAAATGTATGTTTTTAAGTATAAACTTAACGCGTAGTTTTCCAATTAAATATATCAAAACATACAAAAGTAATTTCCAAATTTTTACCAATATATAATAAATTTTACCAAATTTTTATGTACAAAAAAAAAACCGGTCAAGAGCATGTCGGACCATGCTCAATGTAGGGTTCCGTAGCCGTTTATACAAAAAAATGCACTACAGAGGAAAAAAATACGATGTGAAAAAAAAAACACTAACAAAAGAGCGTATCTCCCCGGCACTTACGTCCTTTGGCTGAGAAGCGCAGTTTTTTGGCAATAACTTGAAAATGTTATGTCCGAACATGTTGAAAACTAAGTAGAAGACAGAAGACATCTATGCTCCAAATTTTATAAGTATACGTCTTATAGTTTTTGAGTAAAATGCCTGTGACAATGACATGCGGACGGATGGACGGACGGACATGACGAAACTATAAGGGTTCCGGTTTGCCATTTTGGCTACGGAACCCTAAAAACGACAAAACTAGATTTATTACAACTATTATTTTTTGAAACGTTGATTGTAGGGACTTCTAACAAATTTCCTTAACTTTGGCATGTCTTGCACAATGCTTACTAAAGTGTGTTGATGAGTAATACCATGAAGTACCAGATAATTTATTGTTTATTATGTATGTACAGTCACCAGATTCAATATCTACCATGACAAAGCGGGCGAATATATCGAACACGCCCTAACAGCCCTAGAAATAGAGTCGTGTCAGATATTTATGCGCGCTTTGTTTTATTAACGCTGGCAACTGTACCTAGTGAAGACTGGGATTCACAGTGAATCGTAACGAGGTACAGTCGAGGAATTTAATTTATATCCCATTTCATGCCTTGTCACAGTCAAAATCAATATGAAAGCCGATAGAGATTCCATATCAATGTCACTATGACAAGGTACGAAAGGGGACACAAATTAAATTCCTTGACTGTACAATATACTGTACAATAATAAGTGATATTTGTTTCATTGTGTTTGGGGGCGTCCATTATTTACGTGAGACGTTTTTGGCGACCCCTTTCTCCCCCCGTAGTGAACTTTGCTAACTACTTCCGACTCCTAATCTAATGTGAGATTTTTCAAAATGTGTTGGATTTATTCTAAAAAAAAGCAATTTGCTAAATATTTTTTCGCCAAACCACAAAAGATTCTTAGCTCAAACTCTTAGCTTTTATGATTAGCTTGTTTCATCTGAATTTATTACGACGATACGTTTAGCTCAGTGGGTTATACAACGGCCAACAAAGCTGGCGGTCCCGGGTTCGAATTCCGGCCAGGGCAAGTGTTTGTGATGAGCACGAAAGTATGTTTCTTGGGTCTTGGATGTTTTCTATGTATTTAAGTATTATAATTTATCTATATATTATGTATAACGTCGCCTAGTACCCATAGTACAAGCTTTGCTTGCTTAGTTTTTTGGGACTAGGCCGATTTGTGTAAGATTGTCCCTGTGTTATTTATTTATTATTTAGAATCGAATAGAATAGATCCCTTTTTTTATTTAGCGCATACGGATAAAAAGTATCCTATAACCATCTGGAGATACCTAGCCGATTTGGCGTGATGAAGCCACAACGACACATACAAACATACAAAAATCTAACAAAAATATTTTTCGATTCAGTGACCTCCAAATAGTCCGTATCACTTACTTTTTTGAAAATATCTTCTACGTACAGACATTTTATTTTTACTACTTTATAATAGTATAGATATTACTTATATGGATCTATATCGGAATTCCTAACGTCATTTGTCCTAATGTATCATTTGCCATAACGCATTTTTTTCAGAAACCGTAAACTTTTCAGGATTGTTATAAAACAAACCTAACCTAACCTAATCTATACGACGACCTTTTAAAAAATCCTGAAAAAAATACGGTTTCTGAAAAAAATGCGTTATGGCAAATTATACATTAGGACAAACGATACATTAGGACAAAAGATATTAGGGATTCCGAATGAGACCCGGTTCCTCTCTGTGTAGGGTGCCATCTGTCCGGGTTTCCCTGAATTTGTCCTAGTTTGGAGGCCGTCCGAGGGGGCTTTTAAAATGAGGACTCTTTTTTATCAGGGAAAACCTTGTTGAATTGAATGAAATCGATCATGTCCGGGGTAAAATACGATTTCCTCATAATAGTCAGGGTTTTTGAAGTTTTTGTCCGGGTTTGGTTATAATTAAAATGGCAGCCCTAGCTCTGTGCAGCCCTAACCACTGGTAGCTTGAGCCCTGCCCCGCTGCCGGCAGGACGCTAGGTTAGGTGTTTTATAATGTCTTTATATTTTGTATCTGATTTTTAAATTTTACTTTTTATACAACATAGCTACTGACCGCGACTTCGTCCGCCTTAAATTCGTTTATCGTTGATAAGGGTATTTTTCCGGGATAAAAAGTAGCCTATGTGTGTGTAGCTCAAACTATCTCCATACCAAATTTCAGCGAAATCAGTTCAGCGGTTTAAGCGTGAAGAGGTAACAGACAGACAGACAGATAGACAGACAGACACACTTTCGCATTTATAATATTAGTATGGATATTGTAAAATACCTTAATTAAGTCTATAATTAAATAAAGTAGATAAAAATAGATATTACTAATACATTTTAGCCAGCATTTATTGTACACATTTTGCAGGAATACTTGTAAAGCCGATATTATACTGACATCACTGCAAACAGTCCAAATTCTTAGATCTAGGACTTTGTATTTGAGTATCGTGAAAGTATTCCTGGTCTGGTTTCAGACGTTAAATGTTTATTTTTAGATCGCCATTTAGTTTTTGCCAGAGTATCTCCTTGCGATCGGAACACGATCCAAAGTATGAAATATGAAATAATGATCTTTATTCGGTAGGTCGCAAGGGCACTTTTACAAGTCTGACTCTACGGCGTTTCCCAAGAGGAGACCACTGTTGAGAAGAAAGCCGAAACAAACTTAACAGTCAGTATTTTTTTCGAAATAACTCTTATATCTATTACAATATTTGTACTTAGCCTATCCTAAATATATGTTTTGAGTATAAACTCAATGCGTAGTTCTCCAAGAAAACATATCAAAACGTATAAAAGTAAAAAAATATATAATAATAGGAGATAAAAAATCAAAATATTATTTTTTAAATAAAACAACTTAAGTTTGATATGCCACCTTATAAGAACCGTGTCCCGGTAAAAGTAAATTATTTGGTTTCTGTTATGGGCCGTGCATTTTTGTCTGTTAAATTGTCCTCTACAACTGTCAGTCATCTTGCTTTAATGGTCCTTGATCAAGTCTCATTATTATAATATTTGAGAAGCAGGTAATTCTATAAATTAGTTATAACACAATTGTAAAAGTTTTAAGTATAATTAAGACAATATTGTAATAGTTAATTGGTACACGCATATTAATTGTTTTATATACTCTGACATTTAGAATTTTATTCTAGACACATTCTAGATTTCTTTTCTTTTTTATTGACAATCCTTTTGGGATTTATCTAATTATTTTTTTTTTATCAATAATAAGTAAGTATTATACTTAAATTAAATGATCTGATTAGGTTTTTCTGGGTTTCCCTAATCCTTGCAACAAATGTTGGATCATATTGTATGTTTCCCAGCAAAGACTTCTCTCATTGTAACTGACAATTCGAAAGTGCTTGTATCTAAGCCTACTTGAATAAAGGATATTTTGATTTGATTTGATTTGATATACTATTATAAAGTTGTAAAAATGAAATGTCTGTACGTTGAACATATTAAAAAAAAAGTTATATGGACTATTCAAAGATCACTGATTCGAAAAACGTTTTATTTTTTGTTGTTTGGATGTGTCGTTGTGGCTTCATCACGTCGAAACAGCTGAACAGATTTCAATTATTTTTGGTTCACGGGTAGCTGGACATTCAAAGATGGTTATAGAATACTTTTTTACCTATTAAGCTGAAGCAAAAATGAGGGTTATTTTTTCCTCCTACGCGAACGAAGTTGCGGGCGCCTTCTAGTATGTATCAAAATTACTGTAAGTGTCTGTGCAGTATACTGAACGCGTTTTCCTTGAAACCTTTGAACTCTCTCATGGATTTTATAATCATTTTTTTACACCCAAGATAGTGCATAGTCTAGCCACTGTTAAGGAAGCAAGTGCTAAAAGTTTGTATCAAGTCGGTACAAAACATAAATAAAATAGAAGTTTAAAAAGTGTAGTTCGGATTCTACAAAAATAACCGTGTTGAATGTCATGGCTACGGCAACGATGGCAATTTTGTCAAAAACTAGAATGCATTATAACCAGTGATCGTTATCAACGTGCTGAATTGGTGGCAAAGTATGGTTGACAAAAAAACAAATACTCAAGTCTTTTAAATAATATTATATTTCACAAATTATAACATTTATATACATATTTACTATCACTTCTGCAATTATGCTGAAGAAACTAGTAAAATTTGTTCAACAGATTTTGCCGTCAGTAGTCGTTCACGACGATTGGAAAAAATCCATTTAAATAACTAAATGACCTTTCGACGTGGACAGAAGTCACGGTAAGGTAATTTATGCTGTTAAAATATTGCACGCAACTTTTATTGACGCGCCCGATGTCATTTTGACGTATATTGTTTTAAAAATATTTAGAGCGGAAAAGGTTTTGTACAATCTAGATTTATTATATAGAGATGTAATCCTATATAGGCGAGTCTTTGTTTTATAGTGATTGTGTAAAATTAGAAAATAAATAAGTGAATATTCGCTTTTTCTGTCAACCATACACTTTGCCACGAAAATTGCACGTTGATAACGATGACTGATTATAACTTAATAGATATATATTTTTTCAAATCATCATTGCATCACTACATCAAAATGTTATTAATGATTCGTTTTCAATTTCAGAAAATGGCGGACCGTACGTTGACCAACGCAATAATCGTGTTCATAATGGCTTCTATCTTTGACGTCACCAACGAACTAGTTCTACCTAATATAGAAGTAAAAACAAACGTCCAACTGATATTGAGCACAATCGATAAAAATGTAGCTAAAAACCAAAATGGCATCGGTCACAAAATAAAATATAATATAGAATTACTAAAGAGTAATAAAGATACGGATAAAGACGTAGAGAAAGATACAGTTGGAAGAAATAGTTTGAAGTTGAAAACAAGTGAACAGATTCTAGAATGGTATGTTAAAATCCGACAAAGAATAGATAATATAATATTGACTGGAGACGGTATGAGAAAGAATATACATGTAGATGACATAGACGCAAATAAAGACATATTAGAAATGAAGAAACTTGGAAGAAAATGCAGTCTAACGGGGTACAGAGATATTTCAATATCAGATGAACGTTTTTTAAAACTGATTGAAATGCCCAGAGGAGATAATTTAAAAGGAGAGTTCGACAGTGACAAGTTGGCTGTAGACGGGGTAAAAATTAATAAACATATACAAGACAGTTTAGACATGAAGAAGGATAAAACTGAAAGAGAAAATACTGCGACGTTAGAAACGAAAGGACGGTTGAATAATGCTATGACGGCTGAAGAAACTAAAAGACTAGACCGTGATGCAAACCTTGCAAAATTAAGTTCTGGCGATTCCAAGAACTCTGACGTTATACAGTTTACCCTTAAACCTCCTATAGGAACTAATGATGTGAATACATCGAATAGTAGAGTTAAGAGAAATGATGACGATGATGACGATTTATATATTTGGGATAGCTGTGAAGGAAAGCTACATTTAGATTACGTTAATGGTAAATTCGAATGTGTCGATGTGAGTTTCGAAAACAGAATAAACTTTGGATCCTTAGATAAATGTCCCGCTGGACAACGGAGGGTATTTATAAATAATACATTTAAATTGTGTCAACCAAGGAGAAAAAGAGGTTCACGATTGTATCGGCGAAGTTTAAAACGTAACTAGTGAGCTAGAAAAATAATAACCCACCCAAAACATCTAGATATAATACTATAAAGTTATTTAAATAAAACAATTTAACGGATTATATCGCGTATATTATCTCATTTGAGTTCCCGACGTTTTGGAAGCTTTTCAGCTTTCCATGGTCACGGGGGGACTGAGAAGAGATATACTTTCCTCTGTCAAAGTTACAATTTGTGCAAACTACCCATTTTTGACAAAACAAATAAAGGTGTACATACATGCCAGATGGGCCTAAGCTGTAAAGACAGTTACACATGTGCCAGAAAGGCTTAATTATTTTATTTTAATAATTTACCAAGCAGCATTTCACAAATGAGGCGTACTGAGGAGAAAAGAAACGCTGCAAAGAAAAACTCCCAGGCTACCTCATTACTAATTATAATATTTAAAAAACAGAGACTATTAAACTACTTTTAAACAGATAAGATATTTTACACCGTTCGGAAATTAAGGTTTTGCAGTCCTGTGTCTCGCTTGTTCCTTGATGAGATGTATTACAGGATCCCAAGCTGGTGGTAGTGACAATCCATCTTCTCTATTGAAATTAGGATGCTTTTTAATCTCAATAGCCTCGCGTAGCATCCTGGGAAAATATCTTTTTTCTTTGGCAAGGATAGAAGGTTTATCAAACTTAATTGAGTGGTTTGGTTTGTCAATGACATGTTCACTGAAGAAACCAACAGTCGAGCGTAAACCTGCCGTATTACCATATGTGAAAGGGGTCACAGACAAGATCGGAAACATCTTGAAGCGTGCTTCTGTAAAAACATATTTCAAGCCGTTGAAGAAGGTGTCTCAATACCTTAGACCCGTGAAGAGTAGCACCCCTTTGCAGAGTGCAGGCATTTATGAGCTGGACTGCGAGTGTGGTCTTTCATACATTGGTCAAACGAAACGCAGTGTATCAACCCGGGTGAAGGAGCACATAGCAGATGTCAAGCACCGTCGGTGTAATAGGTCTGCAGTCTGTGAACATGTCATTCACAAACCAAACCACTCAATTAAGTTTGATAAACCTTCTATCCTTGCCAAAGAAAAAAGATATTTTCCCAGGATGCTACGCGAGGCTATTGAGATTAAAAAGCATCCTAATTTCAATAGAGAAGATGGTTTGTCACTACCACCAGCTTGGGATCCTGTAATACATCTCATCAAGGAACAAGCGAGACACAGGACTGCAAACCCTTAATTTCCGAACGGTGTAAAATATCTTATCTGTTTAAAAGTAGTTTAATAGTCTCTGTTTTTTAAATATTATAATTAGTAATGAGGTAGCCTGGGAGTTTTTCTTTGCAGCGTTTCTTTTCTCCTCAGTACGCCTCATTTGTGAAATGCTGCTTGGTAAATTATTAGAATAAAATAATTAAGCCCTTCTGGCACATGTGTAACTGTCTTTACAGCTTAGGCCCATCTGGCATGTATGTACACCTTTATTTGTGTTTTTTTTTTTAAATGGGTAGTTTGCACAAATTGTAACTTTGACAGAGGAAAATACATCTTTTCTCATTCCTCCCGTGACCATGGAAAGCTGGAAAGCTTCCGAAACGTCGGGAACTAAAATGAGATAATATACGCGATATAATCTGTTAAATTGTTTTATTTCAATGAGTAATAATCGCGGAAACAGAAGAAAATATTATGAAACTACTTTTTAAAAGATAAGATATTCGTTAAATGGTTTTATTTAAATGAGTAACAATCGCGGAATCAGAAGAAAATATTATTATTAAGTTGTGGCTTCATCACGCCAAATCGGCTACACGGATTTCAACTTTTTTTGGCACACGGTTAGCTAGGTATCTCCAGATGGTTATACGATACCTTTTACCCGACTACACTGAAGGAAAAAAGAGGGGTTATGACTTTTTCTCCTCCGCGAACGAAGTTGCGGGCATCTTCTAGTATTATGTAATAATCTTCTATACATATAATAAGGCTGAAGAGGGTCGAAAGACTGTACATGGAAGATATTCGAAAAAAAGTTGTCCGGGATACCTAAAATCGATAACAGAACACGGTCCACCAGTTTTTAGAATTTTTGTCTGTTTATCTATTTATCTGTTTGTCTGTTTATTTGTACGCGCATCACGTGAAAACAGCTGAACAGATTTTGATGCAAACTTTACTAATCTGTCGAGAAAATTTCCGGCCAGGTTATAGGCTATAAAAATTCAACCCCTAAACGGGGGGGTAGCCACTACACTTGATTGAGTTAGGTTTACACCTGAAACTTATAGCGTTACTTAGGAAGGAGGTGCAAACTTTCTCAAATGTGTGCTACGAGCCTATGTCAATCGAGTACCAAGCTAAAATAACAAGTGGCGCTAAAATTAATACCTTTTTGCCAAATCCATATCCATACTAATATAATAAATACGAAAGTGTGTCTGTCTGTCTGTCTTTTACCTCTTCACGCTTAAACCGCTGAACCGATTTGGATGAAATTTGGTATCGAGAGAGTTTGAGTCCCAGGGAAGGACAAAAGCTACCATTTATCCTGGAAAAATACCCTTATCCACGATAAACAAATTTAAGGCGGACGAAGTCGCGGGCAGAAGCTAGTCAAAAATAAAGCTGAAGATAGAAAAACATGGAAGTTGCGCCATCGACAAGAGCCTGGCTCTTAAGTTTCTGATTATGATGATGATTGCATTCATTGAGCTAATATTACTACATAGAGAAGACGCCGCCCCATCACTAGTGATCCGTTCAAGTGCAGTCAGCCGGCTCCAGTTCACTCAGTTGCTTGCTCGCTCTTGCACGCTTAAGTCTTGGTTGTTATAAAGCAAAAAAAAACGTGAAAACTCATGAAATATGCCCTCGTGTTACGATATTGCCCTAATAATTCAAGTAATACGTCGAAGTGTAAAGGAATAACTTTCCATCGGTGAGTTACAAGATTATCATTTTAAAACTCAATTTCGAGTAAAATATTTAGCGGACGCCATGTTGCGTCATTTGTCATAGACTAAAAATGTAAGATATGACATTGCGTGTGTAGATAGATAGTGTTAGACCGGCCACATACATTCGGAATTTTTATACGGTTTCTATACGGAAACGACGTGTGCAAGCGTGATAGGGCTACTCTCTCTCTCCCTTGCACACATCGATTCCAGACAGAAAACAAATAAAAATTCCGTATGTATGTGGCCGGCCTTAGCTAGCTGACGCTTCTTTTTTTAGAAGAAAAATAGTAATCATATTAATTTAGAAAAGAATAGACTGATTAATTGAAAAACTTATTTAAGGGCAACTAAATAAAAAAAATCTATATAATTATACGGCTTTTATTTTTTTGTACCTAAAGGTAAGGCAAAATGTGTAAGGAATGCGACTTCCCATTAGTCTAAACCAGTTAGTAACTATAGCTACATGCTAGATATTGTTTGTTCCGCAGAGTAAATTCAGTACTTATACCTAAAACAAATATTATAATTAAAATTATCTGTCAACCCTTTTATTTTACGATATTAGTGCGGCTACCCAATTAAATAGGCAGAATATACATAAACAAAATGTTGCGTCTATGACGGTGACATCTCATCTATGACTCATTAGCCGCCCCCTCTCCCCCGCGCGCGCCCCGCACTGCCACGGTTGTGGCACAGATTTTGTTCGCGCCGTCTTCTCTATACGTAGTAATAATAGATCAATGATTGCATTACGTACTTTAAGTATTAATAAAATACATACGTGTTATTTAGTTGTAAGTTTAGGGTTTAAGCTGACGGACTGCATTCGAACTGGGATGAGCCGTTTTTTAAAAGATATGCTCATTCAAAAACCATTTCGAGGAATTATTAATAAACCTTTTGCTATTATTATATTTCAAAAATATGATTTCAGGAATAATTTGTTCGTGCTTTTAATTTTGAGTTTTATTTGTCCTTGTCAAACACAAGTACAGACGTCAGGCAGTAGTGACGTCCCACGACATATCTCCTAAGCAATAAAAAAAATTAACGAATCCAAATGTAATAATGTAATAGTATAGTAATTAGTATTTTAGAATAGTCTATTTTAACGAAAAAAATATATAAACAAGGGTATTTTTGTTGGTTTATTGCAACTACTGCCAAAATAATGAACGATAATGCAAGAGGATAGTTTAAGAGGGTACTTGCTTGACTGGCAATGTCGCATATTTTTTGGTTTTTCTTGATTATTTTGAGAAATGTGAATGTAACTTTAAAATGTTTTCAATTCATTCATTACGTTTTCGGTAGTTAAGCTGGCACAAAGATTTCATGATATTGCCACAACCAAAGTTCTTAAAATGAATTAATCTCTATATCTTGTTTTGTAAGAAAATAAAGGCAAAAGCGATGAGTAATTAAGCGCGATATAAATGCTAAAGGTTAGTTACATTATTAAGGTGGGTCTACGCTAGACGAACCGAGCACAAGCAAAGCACAAGCGGAGCCGTTCTCGGCTTCGTCGTTCGCGGCGTCAAGTGTGGACGTAAAACGAACCTACAACGATCACTGTCCTCGAACGCACTGCGAGCGCGAAGCAAATCCCTTTGTGTTCGTCAAAAAACCGACAACAGGCGGAACGCAGCCAAGCACGAACGAAATACTCGCAGCGCGCTCTTTCGAGGCTTGTAAGTCGGTCCACACTAGACGAATTGTTTTCAGCTCGTGCTCGGTTCGCCTAGCGTAGACCCACCTTAATAATGTAGGGTATGTATTGAACATATCTTTAAGTTTCATTCAGATATCACAAAATAATGAAGCAAGAAGAAAACACATGCGACGTTGCCAGTTAAGCGGGTATAAACGCTCTTAAGTGGACTGTATAATTTTTAACAAGTCCTGCGCAGTTTCCCGTGATCCTAAAGCCAAGGATACATTAGGTGACAAAGGTCCCGCAACACGTGACATGTCAAGCTACGTTAAGAGTCCCCAGTAAGCTCGGTTCTCCATACAAACGTAGTTACGCTCTCATTTTCAAACGACTAGCTAGTTTGCTCTGAAACTTTGTACTTAGAATAAGTTTAGGCACCTATATGCAGGCCTGTAATTAGTTTATATAGCTTCAGATACCATAGTAAAAAAATACAGCAAATTTAAGTTTTTCATACAAAACTTGTTTTTGCTGTATTTCGTTTGTTTTATAAACTGCAGGCATATAAACTAGTTTTAGGCTTCGATATACCTCATGTCATTGTATATGCAAATTTTCGTTACAATCCAACACGTAGTTTAAAAATAAGAACGAAACTCCGTTTGTATGGGAAGGTGAAATTCGGACGAGCTTACTGCGGACTCTTAAGAGATTTCGCTTGACATCGCACGACTTACGTTCGTACCGACGTCAGGCGAAATCGTGCTACTTCGCGAAACATCGCCTGACATATCTGGTGACATCACGTCACTTATGTCCGTAGCGTAGTCTGGCGAAGTCGTGCGACTTAGAGAAACTTCGCCTGACATCTGGTGACATCGCGACATTGTATTTCACAAGGCAGTCGATATCATGACTTAAGTTCCACAACTGAAGGCGTCGCTGCAAGGGTAACCGAGCGATGTCGAGCAAAGTCCAGCAACGTCGCACCACTTCGCCTGACGTCGCTGGCGACACGTGTCGCAAGACATTTGTCCGCTAGTATATCCTTGGCTTAATCGGTAATCGGATGAATTTATTTGTACGAAAGGTTTGTTATTCATCGATTGCGTGTCGGCTTAACTCGAGCTCTCTTAGACGGAGTTCAGCATCCGATGAAGGCAGTTCCGCGTGATAACCCAGCGCTGGATCCAGATAAGTTTTACCCTCAGTTCTACCACTGGAGGCGCACACGAACAGGTTAACAGCACCCGAGTCGCAATCGTAACAGTTCTAAATTAAAGGTTCACAACAGAGGGGCTACTCTGAAATTCGATATTCGAAGTTCGTATCGCGCCATCCCTCTCGCTGTCATGTTAAACTGTATTTGAGTGAGGGAGATGGCGCGATACGAACTTCGAATATCGAATTTCAGTGTAGCCCCTCAGCCCTCAGGTGGTTTAATGAATTGCCTTTGGCTCGCGAAGCCTGAATTATCGACAAATAATCTACACGGTACGAAAGTCAACTGCCCGACTGCTTGTCCGGGCGTAGTTCCATGAACAGCTGACATACATACTATATTTGTGCTACAAAAAAGACCTAGTGGTTCTATATACACGGTGGGCCCGTAGTAACCGGACATACTTTAACCATCGATTTTAGTGCCTCATTGGAGTACATTGGCAACGTTCAGCTTAAAACCAAAACTTTTTTTGAGATTTTTTCATTTATAATTTCACGTGCAATGAAATTTAAAGCTGAGAAATACGAGTTCTATTCAACACCAATTAACCTCAATAAAGAAAAATATCGCGTTTTCGGACTACATGTAATACTCCAATTAGATTCTACAGTCGCGGGAATGAAAAAGGTTCGCCACTTTTGAACCTTAATACCATCACAAAGGCTCCAACAGTAACGAACCTTTTCATTCGCCGACTATATAATAATAATAACACTTTTATTTCAGACCAAGGATCCATATTTTGTTAGTAAAGTTTGTACTTAAAATAAGTGTTAGCATTAGACAGTAAAACATTTATATACAAACAAAAAAAAAAGTCAATATATTATTTGAGGGCGTGGAGCCCGATCCATTTCTCCAGCACTGGCGAGTCCCAGCGTTCAACAACAACAGCGCGCAGGAGCGCGTTGCGGCTGCCACGCACGCGCTGCAGCATGGAGGCGCAGCGCGCGCGCATGATAGCGGCGAACCCCGCCGTGTTTGTCTCCGCGAACATCGCGGATGCGCTGCAATAGCGTGGCAGCCGCAACAACGCTCTATACGCGCTGTTATATTGAACTCGCAGGTCGCTGTATACTATACATTTGATGGTCACAGTCTGTCGGGTTACTCGGGCCCACCGTGTATAACCTGAAATCCCGTGACTCATTAAGAAAACTAAGTAATATAAGACATCAACATTTTAATCGTTGCGTCTCAATATATTTATGAGAATATTATTTAGTATTAGAAGGTGCCCGCAACTTCGCCCGCGGTAGAGAAAAAGGCATAACCCCTCTTTTCTTCTTCAGCGTAGTTGGGTAAAAATTATACTATAACCATCTGGGGATACCAAGCTAGCCGTATACAAAAAATAGTTGCAATCCGTTCAGCCAATTTGGCGTTATGAAGCCATAACAACACCTACAAACACACAAAAAAAAAAAAAAAACAGTAACCTCCAAATAGTCCGTTACAAATGTTATGCAAGCTTTTATGAAAATCAACCCCTCGTTTTTCTTCAGCTAAGTCGGGAAAACAGTATCCCATAGACATCTGTGGATACCCAGCTACCCGTCTGCACCTTTTAGTACTATTTTGGAATATATTGGCGTTGAAGAACAAACATATTCACATTGAAATAAAACAATTTAACGGTACGATATAATTATCGCCTGTATTATCTCATTTGAGTTAATTTCCGAACGGTGTAAAATATCTTATCTGTAAAAAGTAGTTTAATAGTCTCTGTTTTTAAAATATTATAATTAGTAATGAGGTAGCCTGGGAGTTTTTCTTTGCAGCGTTTCTTTTCTCCTCAGTACGCCTCATTTGTGAAATGCTGCTTGGTAAATTATTAATATAAAATAATTAAGCCCTTCCGGCACATGTGTATAACTGTCTTTACAGCTTAGGCCCATCTGGCATGTATGTACACCTTTATTTGTTTTTTTTTTAAATGGGTAGTTTGCACAAACAGACAGAGGAAAATATATCTTTTCTCAGTCCACCCGTGACCATGGAAAGCTGAAAAGCTTCCGAAACGTCGGGAACTCAATACGCGATATAATCCGTTAAATTGTTTTATTTCAATGAGTACTAATCGCGGAAACAGAAGAAAATACTAAACATATTCATAGTTTAGAGTTAGAACGATTTGTTTATGTCCATTAATATTTATTTATTACGTTTTATCATAAATAAACAACGCTAAGTCCAGAGTTCCAGAGCTGAGTCCTTAGAATGTAGAACGACATAATCAGCACGAATTTATATAACAACTGTTTACTTTTATCAACATTATATTGATGGAATTACAGGGTGAATCCGAAGTAAGCGAATAGAATGATACCTTGTGTTACTATACGTGTTACGTAACATTCGTGATCTTTTGTTACGCTGAGTGTGCACTATAGAAACGTAGGGATTTACTAGTTTGTTAGAAGTGTTAAATTTTACGTTATATGACACTTTTTTATTTATTATTTTAATGAATATAGTTTTTGTTCAAACTTACCTACCATATGGAAAAAATAGAAAAAAATCTCTCATGTGCTTCTAGGCTTTATAAATTCACGTGTGTTACATTAATTCTCGTATGTTACCGTGTGTTACCAGTTCACGACCGTTATTGTACAATTTTTGGCGGCCATACCCGATTATTTTTAATTTACGTTAGCATATCAACTATATCAATGCGTAAATTTTAGTTTCCGAAAAAAAGTCCAGTTCTAAGTGCTAAATATGAACAAATAAATCTAGAGGACTGTCAAGCTAAATGTCATCGCGGCGAATATCACGTAAAAATATTTTCTGCGGAAAAATTGGGTTAAATTAAGTATAATATGTTTCGTCACTAAAATATGGCAAAATCATATACAATAATATTATTAATATCGTAGTTTTGCGATTTATATACAAATAAATAAATAATAAATAAATAAATATCAAGGACAATCTTACACAAATCGACCTAGTCCCAAACTAAGCAAAGCTTGTACTGGGTATGGAATGTCGACGATATACAGTCGGAAAATAGCCATATACGCCTCACGTACACTCACTCCTACCCCGAACGAATATGGCTCCATACAGGCCAAGAAAACCTACGTAACTTGGCCAAAAACCCTTTACACGCCTTGATAAACAAAAATAAAATAAAAACATATTTATTCAACGCCAGCATAAACAAAAAATACAAATAACAAAAAACAATTGACGACGCTGAAAGGGGTCAGTCACCACTCAGCTTTATGCCACGGCAAGCAAAGCATGATTTTCGGTAGTGCCCTGTAACTTAAAACTAATTAAGAAAACATCCAAGAGGACCGTCAGCTCGCAAGCAGCATCCGGTCGTCAAATCTATTTCTTGTTATCACTTTAATCAACTAATTTAAAGACAAAAATTCACGACTTCTAATTCACCCTGTATAGATGTTATTCCGTCGGGGCAAAGGTGATTCTAATTAACAATTTTGTGTTAGATATAATAAACAAACAGTTGATTAGCTAAGTCACTAATGACCCTTAAATAATAGAATCCTGCTTACTGTACCAACACTTCGTATCGGTTTAGAGAAGGAAATGTCTATAGTTCCTTTGTCTGCGTGCTAGAACATTTAAGTCTTCGAAAGTTGACTTCAAACGTAAGTAACATTTTTCTCCACATAATCAAGATTAAAAACTTAACACCCCTCTTCGTTATGTAATTTTTCAGTCGTTTCTATCTCTAAGTAAAAAAATCAAGTCGATCCGTCGCTCCGTATTTAACAGGATAAACAGACAAGCCAACTCAGCGTCTGCGAAAGAAAAAGTCATGACCATGCTACCCGTGTATCAAAAATAGTTAAAGTCCCTTGAGCCGTTTTGACGTGATTGACTTCGAAGTACTTCGAACGTAATTTTTTATTTCTACATTATCAAAATTTATATTTATCAGTATTTTTCAAAAAAGTACCTAAAGTTTAATCAAAATACATTTGCCACGTGGCAATAAAAAACCTACCCCCTACTACATACTTGATAATTGATAAAACGCATTCAAGAGAAAAACATTTTTATTTCAGATGATACGGCACGTGTACATCACATGCTGTTTCATAGCAATTACATATTGCGCAAGCGTCGATTTTGACAACAATAATGGCGGACCAAGAGCAAAGAGAGATGTAAACGTTACATCTATAGATGAAGTGTCACAAAACTTGGAAACGGAGCGAAGGAACTTGATCAATGTGAAGCTAGGCATAGTCAGGGAAAAGCTTAGTGGGAATAACAAAAGTGAGCAAGATTGGAAAGCATATGAGCAGAAATGGAATGAGTATGGAAAGAAATGGGAAATATTAGACGCTAGACATGATGCAGACAGATCACTCCAAGGTAGAAGGACTAAAAGAGACGAAAGAGGACTTATTTGGAATCCGATATGGGATGCAATTAGAAGAAACACACCCGGACAGGAATGGAAGGAATTTGGCAAGGACTGGGATGTAAATAATGCTAGACTGGACGCAGAGCAATTCCTACAGGGTAGACATAAAAGAGACGAAAGAAGTCAAATTGGGAACCCAATATGGGACGCAATAAGACAAAACTGGAAGCAATACGGTGAGAATTGGAGGCAAATCGGAAAGAAGTGGGAGGTGAATGATATTAAAAGAAACGTAGAGGGATCGCTAAACAGAAATAAAAGAGACGAAGAACAAATTGTAAATCCAATATGGGATGCGATTAGACGAAACACGAATGGAGAATATGGAAAAATATGGCACGTAAATGATTACAATCGAGAAGCCGAGAGGCCAATAAACGGAAATAGGAACAAGAGAGATGAGAGTAACCAGAAGGAGAATTCTAAATGGGATGCGATTGAACAAAAATGGAAAGTTCACGGACAAGAGTGGAAGGAATATGGAGAGAACTGGGAAGAGACTGCGAAAAGGAAAGACTATCATTTTAAATTGTAGTGTTGTTTGAATATTAAAAATCAATTATGCAATGTATCTATCAGCTGTGATTTATTAAGTCTAAAATTGTTTACATTTTCTGATATATAGGAGAGATGATATAGTTGAAAAAGGTAGGGGAGCATATTACTAATTGGTGGAACCTGCAAATCATTGGGTATGTCTAAAAATCAAGACAACTGTAATTTGAAAGTCAGTTCATTAAAAAGACACAACAAAAAAACCTATTTTAATAAATCGTATTTTTTTAAACAGTATCATGTTTATTTACCTGTTGCCATATGTAACATAAAATGCTATAAAATTATCAAAAAATGCCGAAAGGCTAAGCCGGATTCCGTCGCGTGTTGAAAATTTGGGGGAAGTCACATGACACTTTTTAACTGATTTGGTCGCATTAAACATTGATATTGTATAAATCACTTGTGTTTAATCGCGATTCATGTCATGACATGTCGTTCAAATCATTAATAAAAAAAAGTAAATTCTATCTAGCCTACATTCCCAATGCCTCCACATTTTCATCGCGTACACATTTCCAAATCACTCGTTTTTTTTTGCTAGGGGCTGATGCTATTTCACTACCCGCGTTGGAAATATTATCAAAATTATTATAATTTTTGACGTTTTCAAGACATGTCGCGAAATGGTACGTTTTAGTAAACAGTTCCACATATGCTATATGTAGTACTTACCCGATTACCTCTTGGACCATATTTAAAAATATGTTTCGCCGAACTTACCTGTAAATAAATAAAAAATCATTTTATCAACAAAAGGTCCCGTTTTCCACGACGGAAGAAAAGTTTTAACAGATAGACTTCATTGCCAAATAACAGCACCATCTATCGATGTTGTAATGGGGCAATAATGCTGTATTCACGGTGCCCGCGAAGAATATGAAAGATTTTATCAAATGTTATTGCTGTCCTATGGTACCCCAGTGGTACAGAGGGCCTTCGTGAGACGTCGCCATCCGCTCCTGTCCTGTGCCTCGCGCTCCGCGTCACTCCAACTCAGCCCAGCCATCCCGCAGCTCGGCGTCGACGGTGTGCTGCCACGTGTGCACCGGCCGGCCTCGTCGCCTGCTCCCGCGCGGTACGTGAATGCGACCCTGACGGTGTTAACCTCTGGTCTTCGGAGGGTGTGCCCTATCCACTTCCACATTCGTTGAGTGATTTCCTGCTTGATAGGGGTTTGGTGGCATCGATTCCATAGATCCTCGTTGCTGATAGTGTTCGGCCAAAATATGCGCAGGATGGATCTTAAATGTTCTATGACCCGAGTCAAAAACAGCAAAAAAACTAAGTTTGTCGATTTTTGTTCATATAACTTGAATAACTTTCGCTATTCTATATATGAAAATAGTACAGCGGGTGCCCGCAACTTCGCTCGACTTAAGGAATGCAATCGGTTAACCGATTTGTATGAAATAACCGTCGGTTTCGGTTAAAACACGGTTTTTTCCCATACTAACAAAAACCGATTGCATTCCCCATCGACTACGCTGAAGAAAACAACTGAGTTATGACTTTTATCTCCTCCACTGACGAAGTTGCGAGCACCGTCTAGTTAAAAAAAAACACTTTTGTGACAAGCTTTTATTGCCGACTGTACTTTTCGTTGAACATCCAACTACTCACCGAGACTATTCTAAAGAGCCCAAACTCGGTAGGATTGCATTATTTTATTACATACTTAGTTCCTATGACTAACTTCCTGCTCCATCATCAGCTCGATAGTATCAAACTATTGCATTGACACTTACATTATTGACGACCGGTTTGGCTCAGTGGGAGTAACGTTGCCTGCGAAGCTGAGGTCCTGAGTTCAAATCCCGGTAAGGGCAAATATTTGTGTGATGAGCATAAATATTTGTTCCTGAGTCTTGGATGTTTTGTATGTATATAAGTAATATATCTATTAAATGTATCGTCGTCTAGTACCCATAACACAAGCCTTATTGAGCTTACCATGGGGCTAGTTCGATTTGTGTAAATTGTAATATTTAATATTTATTTATTTATTTATCAGCGCGTGCGAGAGAGGTGCACTGACTCTCGATACGAGATACTCGCTAGCGCCAATCGTAAACTCAGCTCATGGTAGGCACATGGGCATTTCTAAGTAACTGGTTCATGTACTGACCGCAAAGTAAATTGTGGTTACATTTACGTTAACATATGAACATGAACTTATATAAAATGCGTCAATGAGACGATAAGCTGCAGTGTAGGTATTCGCATTAAGGTAATTCTACTTTACTTTTGCATGGCCCAAAACATAAACCACACAATTTACTTTACCAAGGCACGTTCTTTTAACATGGCATATCAAACGTACGTAAGTTGTTTAAAAAAAATGCTTTCTTTTTCTTCTACTATATTATTACTTTTATAAGTTTTGGTATGTTTTTCTTGGAGAACTACGCATTGAGCTTATTCGCAGGGTGCGAAGTACTAGGTGGGGGGTAATATAATAGATCGCAGCGCACATAGTGGCCAAAAGAAAAACTAATGTTGGCGCTGTTATCTGTCATATCTCAAAGTAATCTGTTTAAGGCGGCGTGCACCATGGCGCTAAATAGTATTTAAATCCTATTTAAATATAAAATTACGTTTAACGCCTTGCACCACGTTAAATAGATCACTAATAATGTTTAGGGAGCTGTCGAAATTAAACGCCCATCAAAGGCTATTTAACTCGGCTAAATACGTTTAGCGCCATATTTAAAATTAATTTGACGTTTACTTTGACAGATTATGTTTGGCACCGAGTGTTTAAAATTTGGTGCAACTATTAATTAATAACGGATATTTCGAGTTTTTATTCTGACGACGAGGAGGAAATAATAGAGTTCATAGATAGACTAGTTATACAACGGGAAATTAATACAAGCACCAATTTATTATTTCGCCTTTCCGCCCAATAAGTCGCGCACATATAGGAGATCTTTCACAGTCCACTCGGTTAAATTATGGAACGCGTTGCCGGTGTCCGTTAAGCAGTCACAATCCGTGGCATCATTTAAAGATAACTTAAAAAAGTTATGGCTTTCAGACCCCTGACCTCGTCTTTTAATATTTATCCGTTTGTGTATATTTATTATGTATATAAATATATATTTACACACGTATATTTATTTATCTAGATGATATATATGCTATTATATTACTATTTATTATTTAGGGTTTATGTGTATGTGTATGCTACTTTAGCTTTTAAGTTTTAATGTCATTGTGCATATTAACTTGTTGGTTTGTTTATCTGCGTTGATGTTTACTCTTCTCTTTCATTTGCTCTGAGGTTAACTGGAAGAGATCCCTTAAAGGGATAAGTTCGCCTTTGTACAAATATGTTACTTTAATTTCTTTGTTTTATTGTTTTTATGTACAATAAAGCGTTTACAATACAATACAATACAATTTATTTGAGACGCTCAATAATAAAAAAATCATAAGATGGTTCCAACTACGAAAACATACCTTACAAAAACTCTAATAATAACTAAAGAACACGAACACACACAGCACCGCACTCAGCAGTACGAATAGTGATGGCAGCAGGAGTCGGTTTATTTAAAGTTGGTTGTTAAATTTAGCGGCAATACTTTGCTATATTTGTTGTTAATTTGAATTTACAATGACAAACAACAAATAAAATGTTGAAATGCGCGCGCACGTCACTTTGTGTCAAAATTAAACGGCCCATACTCGTCGCGTGGAAATGATTAATTTTGGTTAAAAAGATGGCGTATTTCGCCATTTACGTACAACGAAACGTGGGAAAACTGTTTTACCGACACATTAAACGCGTTTAGTTAAATAATCTTCAAAACAGCTTGGTGCAAGATGTCACTAAACGCAATTATGTTAATCGCATTTAACGATATAAACGTGTTTAGTTAAATTTGTTTAGCATATATTTAAACAAAATTTGGTGCAAGTCGCCCTTAAAAACATATATTTAGGATAGGCTAAGTACAAATATTGTAATAGATGAGTTATTTAGAAAAAAAAAGATACTGACTGTTGAGTTTGTTTCTGCTTTCTGCTCAACAGTGGCCTCCTCTTGGGAAATGCCGCAGAGTCAGACTTGTAAAAGTTCCGTTGCGGCCTACTTATTAAACTAAAATATTGGACACGTATTTTTTCTTTTGTCGATTTAACAAAAAAATATGGTAGTGTAGTAGGGTAGTGTCCTGGGTAAAAATAATATTATGAATGAATGAATGAATTTAATTGAATTGAATCATTCTAATTAGTCCGTCAGTTAGATTATCAAAAAATATTGGACAAGTATTTTTTCTTTTCTCAATCTGGCCGCATTATGGCCAGATGAAGACGTAAAATTTTGTAACCACGGGCAGTAAAAAAGGAAGTCCTCTATCGCATATTTGCAACCCTCGCCTGCGGCTCGGTTTACAAATACCTGCGATTTCGGGCTTTCCGTCTTTTACAGCCATTGGTAAGTATTGTACTATATTATCTGCCCCTTCCACAGCACCTCGACTTGTTTTACTGGTCCTACGGACTGTAAGGCTAAGTAATATTAGTATACTTAATTATTTATCTTATTTATATAGTTATATATATACGACTGTGACGGGAGGGGTGACAAGTGACGTGACATGACGTGTCCTAACTGTCTTGCTATACACATATACGTCACTTGTCAGCCCTCCCGTACCGCTCCCATACCACAGGAACAGGTTCAGTTATGCGTTAGGACTATAATAACTTCACTGCTGAGCCCAATAGGTATTGTAAATAATAATAAATTATTAAAATATTTTATTATTAACATATACATATACAAATATAAGCATAAAGTAATAAAAATGTCCGTTATCGGTAGAATTTCAAAATACGGGTTCCACGGATGTTGCATACTTAATGTCGTCTGCCAAGGTGTTTCGGCAGGAAAAGCCTTGGCAGACTTATATATTCATGAAATGAGGGTCCATACCTACCGACTGAAGTTGGTTTCATGGTGGTATTAGATAGGTTTATTTAGGGGTCCCGATGGTCACCATTGACAGCGTCAGCCGAGCACATCCGGCAAAAAAAATACTGGCAGACTTCGCTGTTCTGTATCTACCAGTAAATTTCTAACTGATGCCATAACTATTATTTCGGTATCAGATGGGTTAAGTGACACACCCTTTTTCGCACCGGAAATGACTCTCTTTTTCTTACTTTCGGCAAGTTCCGCCGTGGCAGACTAAATTCGGACTAAGCATCACTTTTATGGCAAACCATTGTGCATTTCATCGCGGTATCAAGTCGGTTCGAAATTTTGCGGTCCGCTCTCCTACTATGAGGAAAAAAAACATTAATCATTTTTATGCGGGCAACAGGAAATAACGCTGTGGTGGAATATCTGGAGCGACTACTATGAACTTTGTTCATAAAACTACGGATTTCCCCAATACTACGTAGTTTACCTATACGTGCTACGTTGCACGAAGTAAAAAAAAAACACAAACACAAACATTTGTTTCATAGAAATCCTAACAGCGCCGATCTCTTCGTTCGATTTGACACTGTTGTAAAGGAAGGACAGTCGGAATGTGAACAGGTGTAATACGGGTTCTCATAGATTAAAAAAAAATAGGTACATGGGTCAAAGCGGATAGCTAAATTCATGGCGATTGGCAGAGTGCTCGCTGGTGGAGGGGTCACGCTCGACGCGTAATCGAGAGGTACCGGGTTCGAGTCCTGGTGTGACGAGTGCGAGAGCAATCGTATTTTTCTTTGCGACGGCTATAAGGAAGTGCCGACCTGAATCTCGATACACGACTTTACGTGTAACAAAACATTACCTATCACTGTTTCTGGCCAAACAAATAAACAAAAAGCGAGGAAATTTAAGGAAACGTATGTAATTTAACATTACTAGCAGATGCCCGCAACTTCGTTCGCGGAGGAGAAAAAGTCATAACCAGAATAGTCGGGTAAAAAGTATCCTATAACCATCTGGAGATACCCAGCTACCCGTGTAACAAAAATTATGGAAATCTGTTTAGCCGATTTTGCGTGATGAAGCCTCAACGACACATACAAACATACATAAAATGAAAAAAAATATATTTTTCGTTTTAGTGACATCCAAGTAGTCCGTAACAATAAATTTTTGGAATTTTCAATGTACAGACATTTCATTTTAACAATTTTATAATAGTATGGATAATAGAAATAAAAATTGGAAAAGTTCATAATTTTTCGTGAATGTCCTTTGCTTTATCGGGAAATATTACAGGTTTATGTGTTTTGTTTTTAATTTAAAATTTCATAATCAAATTTAAAATTGCATAATTTTTAACAGTGTATTTATATATTTACCGCAGTCATGTACATTTCACAACACCTTCTTAAGGTCTAAACTTATTACTAAGTACATGAACCCTGATAGGGCATAGCAACATAAAACTATCAAAGGATGATTTGTTAAGTACAAACATGCATTATAATATATTTGTACACTTTAAAATAATCAAATGAATAAATCAACAATTTCAGTGAAATTCAAAGTAATAATAATAATTACAGGTAATAAGTAATGTGTATCTGGCCGTAACCGGTTTTAGGGCGTCAGACGTGTAATTAATGTAAGTCGCGCGGTCGACTGAGTTTCCCTCAACCTTGTGACTCGTCTACTGTGGCAGACAAACCATCTGCAATGCTCTTTTCGCTTTCAATGTAAGTACTCCATTGTATAATTATACGCGCACATAAATAACGCGACGACGGGGTATGACTAACGCGACCATTTATATTTTGGTCATTCGCGACACATTCTCTGCGGCATTCTTTCGGTGTTCAACGGTGCCCTTCCATATCAGCCAAAGGACATCCACTGCTGGACAAAGGCCCTTAAGTCTAGCAACTTTGACCTATGCCGACGACCTTGGTTCTTCTGCGGATCTCCTCATTTCCCATTCTCCTCAGCTGCTGCTTAAAATTGGATTTACGGTACCTAGATCTAACTCGCGCATAGCTAATTTCCGTCCTTTTTCTTTAGGTAACTTTCGGACCAATCTTGGATCGCACAGTGTCATCCCTAGAATATGTAAGGAGCATAATAGAATGTATAAGAACACTAGGGTAGACTTATTGGCTATGACAATTAATAAATTTAAGAAGTTCCTTCAGTACGCCTACCATGAGTTCAGCACGATCGAGTATCGAGCGCTCGATGACGGTCTATCTCTTTCGCACTATTAGCGCGTGCGAGAGAGGTGCACTGACTCTCGATACGAGATACTCGCTAGCGCCGATCGTAAACTCAGCTCATGGTAGGTACACTGAACTATGATTTAATATCATACAGTTAGTATAATATTATTTGTAGTATAATAAGTACTAGCACTCACTTCATATTGATTACCTAGCTTATAGAAAAAGCATGCTGTGTTTGCGTGCAATTGGATAAACAATCTAGTCAAATTTATGTCCATATGATACCAGTGCAATTTTATTCTGTGTTGTATCTATTGGCAAAACTATTAAGAAATAAAATAAAAAATAAATTGTCTAAAGAGTGTCTACTTGCTTGCTTCAGCTGCGAGCACGCCAAAAATCCGGGCCACCATTATCCCGTAAGCGCATGCGTCATACAGGGCTAATACAAAATAACCAACTAACCTACTAATAATAAAATAAGTGTTACATGTGCACGTTCTAATACTAGGAAAAAAAAACCGGCCAAGAGCATGTCGGACCATGCTCAGTGTAGGGTTCCGCAGCCGAAAAAACATACACTACAAATGAAAAAAATGCGATATGAAAAAAGTGCACTAGCAAAAGATCGCAGCTCCACGGCACTTACGTCCATTTCCTGAGAAGTGCCGTTTTTCGGCAATAACTCAAAAACGGTACATCTTTACGTTGAAAACTATTTTCCTTGTAAGTATTTATTAAGACGTTCAAAAAATTACAAAGATAAAGTTTAATAAATACTCTCAACGAAACTCAACATGATCGGATATACAGTTTTTGAGTTATTGCCAAAAAACTGCTCCTCAGGAAAATGACGTAGGTGCCGCGAAGATACGCTATTTTGCTAGTGGACTTTTTCATATCGTATTTGATAAAAATATCTGTACTGCATTTTTTGTATGAATGGCTGCGGAACGCTACACCGAGCGTGGTCCAACATGCACTTGGCCGGTTTTTCCGATATGCCTTGGCTAGAGGCTAGTAGCGCCATCTACCGTAAAGTTAAAAAAAAATCGCATGCAAATACAAAAAACCACCACCAGACAGTATAATCCTCGACACTTGTTTCGCCTCTCTACGAGGCATCCACCGTCTGTCCAGCGTCCACGCGAGAAAATCAAATGTGTTTCTCGGGTGGACGCCGGAAAGTCAACATCTCCTGCATCTCCTGATGATGCCTCGTAGAGAGGCGAAATACGTGTCGAGGATTATACTGTCTGGTGGTGGTTTTTGTATTTGAATGCGTATTTTTTTGTGGAAACTGCATGAAAATATGCGCATGTGAGCACAATTTATTGTCACATCTAACCAAGACACAATTTCGCGGAACAGCAAAGGAACTATAATCCATTAATCTAATATGGAATTCCGCAAAGTAACGCCTGAATCTACCACTTATCTAACCCACTTTTTCTTGAGTGTAATCGGAGGTACTATGAGGTAGACTTGAAGTGGTACACTTGGCCTTTTTTTCAGAATGTTCCCATTTTTACAACTTTATAATAGGACTAGAAGATGCCAGCAACTTCGTTCGCGGAGGAGAAAAAGTCATGTCCCGTCGTTTTTTCTTCAGCGTAGTCGGGTAAAAAGTATCCTATAACCATCTGGAGATACCCAGCTACCCGTGTACCAAAAATTGTGGAAATCTGTTTAGCCGATTTTATGTGATGAAGCCACAACGACTTCAGCGTAGTCGGATAAAAAGTATCCTATAACCATCTGGAGATACCCAGCTACCCGTGTACCAAAAATTGTGGAAATCTGTTTAGCCGATTTTATGTGATGAAGCCACAACGACTTCAGCGTAGTCGGGTAAAAAGTATCCTATAACCATCTGGAGATACCCAGCTACCCGTGTACCAAAAATTGTGGAAATCTGTTTAGCCGATTTTGCGTGATGAAGCCACAACGACACATACAAACATACATAAAATCCAAAAAAAAATATTTTTCTTTTTAGTGACCTCCAAATAGTCCGTAACAATCATTTTTTGAAAATATCTTCAATGTACAGACATTTCATTTATACAACTTTATAATAGTATAGATATACATGCGTAGCCGGATATATTTACATAGATTGAGACCATATCTTTGCATTTTTTATTTAATCACAATTTTCAAGCCTATTGATCGGTACATAGGCATGAATTGTATTCTTTTTCAGTTGAGAAACATCCAATACAAACATTCATCACAGACACTTGTCCTGTCCGGGTTTCGAACCCTGGACCGCGGAGCCGATCCCAGCGTAAGCAGCTTCGTAAACCATTGTGCGGTTGCATCGGCAAAGGTGACGTGTGCAGTATGGTTTTTTTATAGCAGAGCAAGTGAGCAATCGCGAATAAGATTATTTTTGGCTAGAATATCGACGCGTGTGGTGGTGTCGAACTAAACATTGGTTTTAAATTTAAAAGTGAGTGACTATGTTGTATTGTGAGTTTTTAAAATTGAAAAAGCACCTAATATTGGACATGTAATCGAATTTATGTTGTTAGTTTATTTGTAAACACTTTATTGCATATAAAAACAGTAAAACAAATACGGCAGAATAATAAATGTGTACAGAGGCGAACTTATCCCTTTAAGGGATCTCGTCCAGTTAAACTTAGAGCAAATGAAATAGAAGAATAAACATCAACGCAGATGGACACAATAACAAGTTAATATGCGAACAGGTGAAGTATTAATTGTTTTCCATTGTATCTTCACGGAAACGTACGAACGTGTCTTCCTATTTCAGTCGGTCACAGTGCAAAAAGTACTGAGGTTGACTGAAAGAGCATGATAAATACGAACCGAGAAAATACGATGGAGAACAGTTATTCACTACATCTGTAAATGCATTAAAAGCTTAAGTAGCGTACATATATGTAAACCCTACATAATAAATACTAATTTAATTGCGTATATATCATCTAAATAAATAACTATCTGTGTGTAAATGTATATTTACATATACGTAATAAATATCACTAAATGTGTCTATAGTGAGTATAATGTATCCATAGTGAATGTGTTTATAGTGAGTTGACTTTGAGAGTTCGTTTCGTCAACTCGCTGAGTTGTTTCAGGGATTTTATCAAATCACTAAACAAATCTGGTGAAATGAAAAAGTGAGTTGCCTTTTTTGGCTGATTTCATCATTCACTAAACAGATTCAGGAATTTGATCAAATGACTGATGTTTTCTAGGCAAATGATAAAATAAATTCGTCGTTTTAACATCCTGCCTGATTTGGTCATATCTGTTTTGGCAATTTCCCTGCGACATATATAATACGCATTCACACTTATAGGCATCGAAATTATTAATGACGAGGCCAGGGGTCTAAAAGCTATAACTTTGTTAAGTTTTCTGGAAATAATGCCACGGGTTGTAACATTTGTGACTGCTTCACGGACGCCGGCAACGTGTTCCATAATTAAAACGAGTGGACTGTGAAACAACTCCTATATGTGCGTGACTAATAGTGATGTTGATTGTATTCAAATAATAATACAATTTTGATGCGAAATGATCGTTTTTTATGACGAAAATCCCAAAAAAAACTTGCGATTCGATACCTTACATATATCTTGTTTTATGAGCCTTTAAATATAGGTGGGAAAGTCCTTTTTTAAAGTATGAAAATATTAATAAATAATAATACCATTGAATAACCTATGAAATTTATAGTCACTTTTTTATGAAACCGTTTCGATAAACGCAAGTTTTAACATAGCTGCAGAACAAAGTTCTTAATTTCCCCATACACGGTAGGAACGTGTGACGTCACGCCTTACTAGGGTTTAGTATGGAGCGTTTTTGGGAAAGTCCAAAATGTGATTCTAACGTTGTTGTATATTGTGGAGTTTTTATCAAATTGAAGTAGTTTTTTCACCAGTATTTCTTGAATCTCAGAAAAAGAGTCTTCTATACTATAATAAAGTTATAAAAATTCTATATCTGTAAATTGAAGATATTTTCAAAACGGACTATTGGAGGTCACTAAATCGAAAATATTGTTTTTGGATTTTTCGTATGTTTGTGTGGGTCGTTGTGTCTTCATCACGCCAAAACGGCTGAAAAGATTTCAATTATTTTTGGTACATGAATTAGCTAGCTGGGCATCCCCAGAAGGTTATACGATACTTTTAACTCCTCTAAAAACCTTACATCTCCATAGTTAACTAACAAATTCAAGCACGTGTTTCTTATTATGATTTATTTCAATTAAATACATCCTAATCGAACTTAAAACAAGAATGTCCGCAACTGAGGCAAAATTCCACACTGTCTTACGCTGAAGAAAAACGAGGGTTATGATTTTTTTTTACCTCCGCTGACGAAGTTGCGGGTACCTTCTAGTAATAAAATAGTCTTTAGATTCGTCTTAGTGGGAGTGGCATAAGCTTTCATAAATAGTTAATAGTATTTTATGCAATAGTTATATAATGAATGCTCAGTCGAGTACCGCGTTTAGGCCACGAAACTTGCAGAGCGGCCTAATTAAGGTACGAGACTTAAAAAGCTAATTATATAACTATTGTATACAATACTTTTTCTACGAGTAACCAATAAACATGAATAATAAATAAATAAAACATAGCTAAAGCCATAAATGTAAATGAAACATAGCTAAAAAACAGTGCAAAAATACTGCGTTCTTTTTTTGAAAATCATTATAGTTCTGTGCGGAGTTGTATAATCTAGGTATTATAGTTCAGTGACATATAATAAACCATAGAGTATAGAGTGATGGTCCAATCCAAAAAGTATGCCTTTTTATTCACAGATAGTATAATTATACTTACTTATTTATAGTTCACGAGTAGAAAAATAAATATTAGGGGATAATTTTACACAAATCGAAGTGTCATGGCAAGCTCGATAAGGCTTGTGTTATGAGTACTAGACGAGGATATATTATATGTATGGATATTTTGGTTTTTTCGTTGACAATAATATACTTTTTATTGTTTCAGTTTAATTTTCTTAACAATGTCGGATGAGCCACCGAACACCGAGAACCCACAAGATTATCCAGGGGACCCACAACACTCAGATTTCCCGGAAGATCCACCGAGTAACTCAGACCCACAAGAGCTGACAGAGGAGTTCCAAGATTGGGTCTTTGTAGACCTGCATGATTTACAAGAATGTCCAGAGGACCAAACGGACGAATCAGAGAACCCAGAGACACCGGATTCGGAACCAGGAAATCATTCGAGGAAAAAGCGTTCCATTACTGGTTACATACGCCCAAATCAGAGGCGTGATAGTCATATTTGTCTCAATGTGATCGGTTTTACTATCCACAGTAGGGACAGGAGGAGAATTCACAGAGAAGCGAAAGATTAAAACATTTAACACGCCTCTTATGTCATCAACTATTTTCTATGAACTCGTGTTTAAATATGACACCTAACTCTAATTATAATAAAGTACTCTGAAACCTAATTGTATATAATTTATTTAAATAACTGTGTATAAAATACATTTCCACTTCTCCTGCTCAAAAAGTACGTCATATTAGCTTCGCGAAGCGAGACTAAAATAGTACATTTAGCCCCTACGGTTTAAAAGACAGCCATGTAATCTCATACAAATTTCTATGACACTGAAATAAAAAACTTGCGGCCAGCTACATACTCCTTACAGATAATTAAAAACAAACAAACCAACCTGATTAGATTGGCCAAACTTTCTGATAGAATTGCTCAAACTGTACTTTTAGTTTTTCATGACATACAATTTTAATGTTAAGTCTTTTTTTATTTTCTCGCAATCGAAGTGAAAAACAGCGTGTTTAACACGTGGCTAAAAGCCATTAGAACACTCAGACATATTTGTCCTCGCTCACTTCGTGAGCTTGTCCAAATAATCACTTCGTGTCATAATGGCTTATTTTAGCCCCTTGTCAAACAATCTACTATTGTGTACACCTTGGGAACGTTTCATAAGCGCTTGTAACTTGTAATAAAAGCGGAAGTCTTTTTCCAACAATATGAATTAAAAAGAGAGGCTCCTGGAGTGGATATTTTGTACAGTCGAGGAATTTAATTTATATACCATTTCGTACCTTGTCACAGTTAAAATCAATATGAAAGCCGATAGAGATTCCATATCAATGTCACTATGACAAGGTACGAAAGGGTACACAAATTAAATTCCTTGACCGTACAACTGTTGTATTTACTGTACTTGACCTGAATTGCTCACACAATAAATGCGTATTATGAGTATTATCACGATGACGAAGTGCTTGCTGTTAAATGGCTGGCGATACATATGGCCAAGAAAAATGTAGATGGATATATTGGATTTATGATATTACGTAGGTTGTGATTTTTAAACCTCGCCCAAACCCTACATTTAGACGAAAAGAATGTTTTTTTTGTAATATACGCCCGCGTAAAACTGTTTCTATACACGAACACGAAAAATTATTCACTTCCTTAGCGACCAATTTAAAAACTTTATTCAGATCATAAAATTTTACATGATTTTCCGTACATTTTCTTTAATAAAAAAAAATAATTTTACAGGTTTGTGTGTTTTTTTTTTAATGTAAAATTACATATTTTTTTAACAGTGTAATGATAATATTCTTAGGTTTAACAGACGGGACATTCAACGTACAGTCAGCATCAAAAGTAGCAAAAATTTTATTATTGGCATATGTCAAATTGCATACTTACTACATACTTTTGACGCTGACTGTACACCATAAATTAATACAAAGAACCATTATTTAAAAGGATCTCAAGATGACAGTCAGTCAAACCTAATCCTTTTAATGATTTTGGTCTAATTTAAAAATTTATTCAAAAAGTTACACAGCATTACAGTAAAAACCATCAGCTTTTTAGCGATAAGACCGCCTGTTGTTTACCATTTCTCATACTGGTTTAGATTTAAGTGTCTGATGTTATTTTCTTTTGGTGTGCAATAAAGAGTACTTATTATTATTATTAAACCAAGGCACTCTGAACTACAAAAAACAAAAACAAATAGAAATAATGATTATTATTTCTATTTGTTTTTGATTTTTGTCAGTTAACGAATGTGGCAAAAAATAAGATCTAATGCATAACATCAACTGAAGAGTAACGCTTCTGGCTTAGACGCAACATGACGAATGAAGGATCTGACGAAAAACAATTTTGGCAAGAAACGGAAGAATGTATTAATTTGAATTAAAATTATCTGGCTATTAGAGAATCTGGTTAAAATAGTAACCGACGATTAATAAAGATAACGAAACGGACTAAAATCGGATCTGACCAAAAACTTATATGACATGACTGTCATCGTGACATCCATTTAGACTTTCACAACGAAGTGTAAAAGTTGTGGCCAGATTTGTGTGGGTGTATTTGTTGATTCACCCGTCCCCCTACTAGGTACAAAAACCGGCCAAGAGCACGTCGGACCATGCTCGGTGTAGGGTTCCGCAGCCGTTCGTACGAAAAAATACACTACAGATGGAAAAAAATACGATATGAAAAAGTGCACTAGCAAAAGAGCGTATCTCCATCGCACTTACGTCCTTTAGTTAAGAAGCGCCGTTTTTCGGCAATAACTCAAAAACGGTATGTCCGATCATGTTGAAAACAATTTCCGTTGAATTTTTTATTGAGCTTTGGACAGACCGTTTAGGAAATAGAGAGGGGGGGGGCACGTGTATAAGTGTCCCCACTTACGCGACTTCGTCAAGGAGAATTATGTTTTTTGAGAATATATGTTATATATAAGATTGTATAATAAGCTTATCTCTTTCTCCGCAGACGAAGTTGCGCGTTATAGTAATACTAGCTGTTGCGCGCGACTTCGTCCGCATAGATGCAATTTAAAACACTGTGTGATTCTGATGTCTCAACAACATTACTGGTAAGTTCACTCGAGATCCGTTCAGTAGTTCTTTAAATTAAAAGGAAAGTACACACATACACAAGCAGAAACATTCGCGTTTATAATATTATCTGTACCATTATAAAGTTGTAAAAATGAAATGTCTGTAGCTTGAAGATATGTTCCAAAAATTGATCGTCACGGACTCTTTGGAGGTAACTGAATTGAAAAATATATTTTTCGGACTTTTTGTATCTTTGTATGTTCGTATGTATTCGTTGTGGCTCCATCACGCCAAATCAGCTAAACGGAGTTCAACTATTTTTGGTACACGGGTAGCTGGGTATCTCCAGATGGTTATAGGGTACTTTTTACCCGACTACGCTGAAGAAATAAAGAGGCGTTATGACTTTTTCTTCTCGCGAACGAAGTTGCGGACACCTCCTCGTTAGGAATATTAGGATTGTAAAAGTGATCTACATACATTTAGGTTATTCCAGAATTATTCAATTGACGCATCTTAATTAACTCCACTGACAATAAGGAAAACCCCATGAATGTGGCTAGGATAGTAACTATATAAATTGATGAGTTTACGTGACATTAAGCAGTCTGTACTTAGCGTATCGTTACAGAGGTCTTCAAACCAACTAAGCAATTAAAACTAAACACATTACGTAAAAGGTTGTAAGAGTGAGCTTTTGTGGTCTATCTGACGATATTTTGAGGTAAGTAATTAAACGATTCTTATAGAAGGCATATCAAACGTAAGTTTTTTTTAAAGAATCATATTTACCTTTTTTTTTTCTTTTATTATATTTTAACGTTTATTAAGTTTTGATATGTTTTCTTGGAGAACTACGCATTGAGTTTATACTTCTATATATATATATATATATATATATAATGTCTGTAGATTGAAAATATTTTCAAAAAATAAGTAATACAGACTATTTAAAGGTCATTTAATCTATTTTTTGGATTTTATGTATGTATTGTTGTGCCTTCATCACGCCAAAACGGCTAAACGGATTTCAACTATTTTTGGTACACGGGTAGCTGGGTTACAGATGGTGGAGACGAAAATTAGGGTTAAGACATCTTCCTCCTCCGAGAACGAAGTTGCGGGTGTCTTCTAGTAAAATCATTTATTTAAGTTGAGTTTGTTTCGGCTTTCTTCTCAACAGTGGTCTCTTGCGCGGTTTTTTAGTATGTGCAGTCCTCTTGGGAATTTTATGCCATAGAGCCAGACTTGTATAAGTGCCCTTGCGGCCTACTTACAGAATAAAGATCATTATTTCATAATAAAATAAATTGCCTATTATACAATAAAACCTATAGCGAGCTATGCTCGAAGCCTCTTTGCGTGATCGAATCAGAAACGAGAAAATCGGAAAAAGAACCAAGGTCGTCGACATAGCTCAGAGTTGCTAAACTTAAGTGGCAGTGGGCGGGGCACATTGCTCGTAGAACCGATGGCCGCTAGGGCAGAAAGGTTTTCAAGTGGCGACCGCGTACAGGGCAACGCAGCGTGGGGAGACCCCCAACAAGGTGGACTGATGATCTGTTGAAAATCGCGGGAAACCGTTGGATGAGGGCAACGCACGACCGGTCGTTATAGAGATCTTTGGGGAAGACCTTTCACCAGTGGACCTCCTTGTGCTGATATGATCAAATGATCCCTACTTAATAACATTGAGTACACAGGCTGACAACACTAATTTGACAATATTAAGTACATCCTTACTATATTATAAACGAGAAAGTATTTATGTACGTTCCACTTAATCTCAAAAACTACTGGACGAATTTTTATGAAATTTTCCAGTTATGTACCTTATTTATCAGAATAGGATAGAGGCTATAATGTATGTCAAATTTCATCCCTTTTATGGACGAAAAAGGGGATGAAAATTTGTATGGACAGTAAGTATTTTTTACGCTAGGAACTTGAAATCTTGGTAATATGCTTCACAGTAAAATATCGAGTTTTGGGGAAAGATATAAGCTTCTTTTTATCCCGGAAAAATACCTTTTATCTGCGATAAACGAATCTAAGGCGGACGAAGTCGCGGGCGGCCAGTAAAACATAACTGGACAATTTTATGCGTGTACGGTGGTCCGCCTATTGTCCTTCATCTCGCAATACCTGAAACATTCACGGCACACAGCCACCCATTTCAACGCAAATGGGTCACATTCAGGCACGGATGCCAAGAGCGCATTGAGCAAAGTGAGCGCGCGCGGCAGTGGCGCGCTTAGTGCGCGCCGGCGGCCGGCATCGTCAGCTGCGCGTGCGCATGTGGGCAGAGATTGACAGTCCACTAATTGGATAACGTACAACTCCCCGCGTAAAAATGGCAGACCGTGATGAGAAGATTATATTTTTTCTCGAGTGTATACTTTATGTGGACTCAGAATCCCCGGAAAGTTTATTTTGATGCCGTATTGTTTTTTAAACATACATATGTATGGGTGGCATTGGGCGGGACATGTAGCCCGGAGAACGGATGACCGTTTAGGCAGTAGTTTTGGAGTGGCGACCACGCATAAGAATGCGTAGCGTGGGACGGCCCCTGAATAGGTGGATAGATGACCTCGTAAGGGTTGCGGGAGGTCGGTGGATGCGGTCTGCGCATGATCCCACCCTGTGGCGAGCTATAGGGGAGCCTATGTTTGGCAGTGGACGTCCGTGGCTGATAGATAGATAGATGTAAGGGTCTCATAGTTTTCTACACCTGAAATTTACTAATATTTTTCCAGAAATTTTGCGAAAAACAAGATGGCGGACAACAGTGAAACGTCACCGGAATCGGCTCCCCATTCGAGAAGGAGGCGTGCCTTAGGCCCTTTTGATGGCTGCCCTAGCAACACGGACACGGTACATGTAGGAAATACAACTATGTGCGTACCTAAAAAAAGCGAACAGGACAAAGAGAGTCCGGCAGATGGAGCGAGTGAGGCAACTGAATAATGTAACTGTACAATAATTATATCATAGTCTATAACTAACTATGTTATGTTATGTATTTCTAAGTTAATATGTAGCGTTGTTTTTATTTTTAGTGTGAAAACATCACACAATATTTTTAACAAAATTGATACAAAAGAAAAATTGCGGTCCACTGCAATCTAAGCTGGAATCAAACCAGCGTCTCTGTTATACCGGAAGAGCGTCCTGAAACCATTAGACCATCCGATCGCTTGTGATTGGCAACGAATGAATCCTTTACCTTCGGTAACGATACGTTACTATCACGATCTATGTACCATATTTTTTTTGAAAGGTTCAGTATCTTATAGCACCACTCTAAGAACATGCGGCTACGCAGCATTCTTCAAGCCGAACTGCTGTTTCAAGTAGTGTCGAGCTTACGAGATTTCGGCTTAGACTGCAGTGGATCGCAATAAAGTTTTCTTTCTACTTTATACTTTGTATCAATATTGTTAATTTTGTAGTATTTATCTATCTGTGGAATGAAGCATCGAGACAAACCTACTGGTTTAATGATGCTATTAAAATTAGTGTGTATATTGTTTGTAATTATGGTAATAAATAAAATAATGTATAATAGCGCAAACAGGGACCGTTTTGTTATGGTATAAACGGTGTGATAGCGGTATTGGTTATTAATACCTCTGGACATCGGATGATGGTAGCATGACGAAGGAGGGGGGGGGGGGAGGTCATTCCCAAGATGACATCATTCAAAGTGAGTAAAAAATGAAATGAAATTCGTGTTTGTATAAACTGTTGCTAAAAACACATCATTTTATTTGGTAGGGGATGGGGTCGTTTGAATTGTGATTGGATGATTTTAAGGGGGGGGTCAAACAATTTTAAAAATAGATGATGTAATTTATGAACAGTCCCTAGGTATGCATGTTCTGATGGAATCTTGCAAGTTAAATTTAACCTACTTCTTGGTTTCCGTTTGAGCTTAAGCTAAGATTTTGCGTACTTATTGGTAACAGTGCAATAGTATGATACCATCGAGCTGATCTGATGATGGAGCAGGAAGGTGATCATAGGGACTGTGTAATAAAATAAGTCAATCCTATCTAGTTTGGGCTCTTTACAATCTTCTCGATGAGTAGTTGATGGATGTTCAAGGAAAAATACAGTCAACGATATATGCTTGTAACATTTTTTTTTGAGAGACTTATTAATTAATTAATTCAACTTCAACTGCACACGAGGTGTGGTGTAGTTTTCTGAAAGTATAGACATGAAAAACGACAACCACTTTGGATTTCAAGATGGCGGATATCAGTAATTCGTAGAAATCATCATTCGTGTTGTTTTCTAGAATAAATGCACTACCCCACTCGATTCTGCTAGATGGTGATTTGTCTAGACGACCCTGTTGAACGATTAAAATGATCTAAGGACTAGTTATTTCTAATCATCTGTAATCGCAAGTTTCGTACGTTAAATCCTGTAGTGCGTAGACATGCGCCAAACTGTACTACGCAAAGTAATGCCACATCATTACCTATTGCTAGCCACTATAGTTCAACTTCATTCTCTTTATATTAAAAAAAAAAAAAAATAATAAAAGAAAAAATAAGTCTCAAAATTCCTCTGAAAGAACTCTCAATTAAAGATCTTGAATCTAAAGTACAAACTTGGCTGAAATCATTCTCCTATGAGGATGTGGAAAAAATAATTTTAAAAGTGGATAAGTAAACGCTCGTATTCGTGCACACCCACACACACACACATACACACACACACACGCGTAAAAAATTGCTTCTTCTCTTCTGTTTTGGTTACCTACGAGACAGGCTTTACCTAGTGTAGGGACCACTGTAACTTTGTATGAACATACGCCTTAAGTAGATGCTTCTAAAGGTAAACCTTGCTCGAAAATACATTACACTTTTTGTAATACTATCTGAACCTGGAGTGTATTTCAAATGTATAATTGTAATTTTATGTACAAATGAATAAATTTGATTTGATAAATTTGATTTATACTAGCTTCTGCCCGCAACTTCGTCCGCGTTAAATTCGTTTATTGCGGATAAAAGGCAGCTCATGTCTTTCCCCAAAACTCGAATATCTCTATCCCTACAAATTTCATCTATATCAGTTGAGCATTTTAAGCGTGAAGAGGTAACATAGAGATAGACAGACACACTTTTGCATTTATAATATTTTACTAATTTAAATGTGAAGCATATTACCAAGTTTCCAAGTTCCTAACGGAAAAAAATATTTACTGTCCATACAAAGCTTCATACCTATTTTCCTCCCTAAAAGGAATGAAATTTGACATATATAATAGCTTATGTCCTATTCTGATATATAAGATACATAACTGGACGGTTTCATAAAAAAACATCCAGTAGTTTTTGAGATTAAATGGAACGTACATACATACTTTCATGTTTATAATATAGATGGGAAGATGGGATTATTGCGTGGCCAGCAATAGGTAATGTTTCGAGTGATGTGATATTTCACTGTGATCTTAAAAAAGCAAACGTCGACGCCAGCTGGTATGTTGCCGCGCGCCGAGTTCGAGCGAGACAAGACCTATTTAAGCCGCGTCATCGCCAGATTAATATCCTATCGAGTAGAGACGAAACAGACATCTTCCGAGTAATGCGTGATGTCTGACATAGCATCACACGATCTATTAATATTGCGTTTATGATATCACTCGCATCACTTACACACGTCTAGTAGTATGGGAAATATAATAACTAGGACTTTCTGACAACACGGATTGTAGAATGTGAATGTCATGCCCTCGCCAGCCAGAGAATGATGGAATTTGGTGTTGGGTACCTATGAATTCCAGACGTTACCATTGGTTGGTTTTACAGCACTTATATATAACGCTCAAACTGTCTGTATAATTTATTTATTGAATTAAATTACACAGCATTACAGCATAAGACAAAGGCACTGTGAATTTCATACAATAACACGCAGTACAGCAGACACCGGTGCAGATACAACAATTGTAAACAAATAGCAAGAATTCTGAACTAAAAGCAAGACAGTGACGTTCGTCCATCACCTCGCAGAACCTCAAACATTCAGCACATATACACTTCCAGCTACTTGCAAAAACATCGCAATCAGGTGCTGATGCGAGTAGCGTATTCAGGCATTTTAAAGCGCGGACCAATGGTGAATTCCTGTAAGACACAGTGCGCGCCCTCGGAACTGCCAGCAAATGACGATCACGCGCCCGGAAATTAATATTCCATTTTGACAGTGAAGGCACAAGCAGGCGTACACATTGTGACACCAATTCAGGACAATCCAAATCACCTCGCAAAATCCGGCAAGCAGCAGTGAGAAGGCCATGATTACGCCGCACCTCCAGAGAATTAAATCCTAAAGAGCCAAGTAGGAACTTAGTAGGATAATGGCTGTACAAGGTCTTATATTTGTGTGCTGCCTGGGTACTCTGTCGGGTACGTGACGGCTATGACAGCTGCCTAAAAACATATAAAAAGTCCAAGTATTCACTACCAATACAAAAACCAAGTTATAAAATATTGAAATAATTAAAATTAATTTTGTAACTTTCTTAGAAGTATGAAGAGAATGGCGTCACGTACCCGACCTTCTGGTGGAATGCACCTATTCAGTTAGCCGCTAACATTTTTAGTCGCATTTTACCTCGATCGCTTAATATTGTTATTGTGTATTGTATTTATCGTATGTTTTATTAATCGCCAATCTTCTATATCGCAATTTCTAAACTAAGTCGAATTGAGTAGAAGAATTGTATTAATTCACAACTACACAACTACACAACTTCTAAAAACGATAGAATACCAACGGGACCTTTATTTTAACAATTCGCAGGCTTATTACGAGATGTCGACCATCGCAAACAAACTGAAGTAACAATTTTTATACAAAATTTGTCATTTGATTGTGCTTTCGACAGTAAATTTTCGTACTTAGAAAAACTGCGGACACAAAGACGAAAAACACATGCGAAATACTTTAAAAAAACTAATACTTTAAAAACAAAGGTCTTAGGACTGTATTGTTAATTATGGGTACAGACAAAACCTAGTCTGACTATTGACATGCGTATTATTTTGAAATACAATGTTCCAAGGGTATGATCCGGGGGTGTTTTTTAACCATTTCGTCTGATATAATGTGGTTAACTTTTATATTTTAAAGACTTTATGATGCTTTCAAAATCGTACAGAAAATATAGTCTGACCAAACCTATTGAACTCAATTTCGGACTATTTCCGCGACTCCTATGTACAATTTTAAAATACAACAGGTTAATATGCTGCTTAAACATATTACCTAAGTGTCCCCTTCACGATTGCCCAATTTAGAATACTTAGAATAAATGTGGTGGATTTAAACTTTTTACGTATCAATATCTGGTGTAAGCCGGAGGAGGGAGACTAGACAAAGGTATCAGCCGGAGACCAAAGCACAATGGACAGTCTGGATTTGAACCATCGGTAAAGCACCTCGAGAAAAACGCTCCTTGATAGTTATATTAGATGTCCAAATCGGAGTTGTAATGAGAATCATGCCATATTCTCAAAATGGCCACCGTGCACAGATAGATCCATGCCGTATTTTTAAACAAAAAAAAATTATTAGATCATGCAGAGATGTTTTTTGTGTTGGATTGTAACTAAACTTTGCATACACAAGGACATGAGGTATAACTAGACCAGTAATTAGTTTATATGGCTCCAGTTTATAAAACAAACGAAATACAGCAAAAACAAGTTTTGTACGAAAAATTTAAATTCGCTGTATATTTTTGACTGGTATCTGAAGCTACATAAACAAATTACAGGCCTGCATATACCTTAACTTTTTCTAAGTATAAAGTTTCAGAGTAAACTAGCTAATCGTTTTAAAATAAGAGTGAATCTACGTTTGAATGGAGAACCGAGCTTACCGGAGACTCTTAAGGCAGTAATTTAACGCATGTAGAAATTTAATCTACAAATTCTTTAGGAAATAAATACGACTAGGTAAAGTCGTATCCATAATTAACGATACAGTCCTTAGTGTTTAAATGAAATAACGCGTATGTAACAACGCATTACAAACAAATATAAACAAACGCATTGCTTGTAATGCGCGGTAAAAAGTGACTTAAGTACATGAAAAAATTGAATTTGTGCTTGGCGACGACAGATCATGCTTTAATAAAATAAAAAATCAGTTAAGAATTTGTGGGATCGTAGCAACCCACGAGTAGATGAAATCATGTCATAACTTCCTTATACCTATAAAAGGAATTTATGATTTCGATGTCATAATGACATGACTAACAAATCAATAAGGCTAATGCATTTTGATACAAAAAAAATGTTAGATCTTTACTTACGTATGTTGAACAAATAAACGATTTGAATATGAATTTTATTGAATTAGGTTCAAATGTTTTTGGTAAATTTTCAGCCGCAGTCGAAAGCCCCGCACAATTTGACGCTTTGCTAATGTTTGATGTAAAAATGGCGTTCGTGATATCACCCACTAGGTCTAAGTATAAATTAGTTTTAAGTTACAGGGCACCACCGATAATCAGCGTCACGGCTTGCCGTGGCATAAAGCTGAGTGGTGACCGCTTTCAGCGTCGTCAATTGTTTTTTTGTTATTTGTATTTGTATTTCTTGTTGCTGGCGTTGAATAAATATTTTCTTTCTTTCTTCTTTCTTTTGGTAAATGATAACCACCTCCTTTGTGAGAGTCGGTTCAAAATGGAGGCGTCACGTCCGACAACGTATTTTGAGCAGCGGTGCGGTCATCAAACCACATCTAGATATACTATTATAAAGTTGTAAAAATAAAATATTTGTACATTAAAGTTCTTTTCAAAAGTAAGAGAAACGAGTTATTTTAAGGTCACTGACGAAACTTTTTTTTCGTACGCTTGTATTTATCTTCTTGCCTTCACCAGATCTGAGATTGAGACGCTATATTATATAGATAAATATATTGAGACGCTACGTTTAAAATGTTAATGTCTTTAAAAAGTTATGTTAAGGCGTCACGGGAATTCCGGTTATATATAATAACGAATGGCTCTTTTTTGTAGCACAAATAAAGTCTGTATGTCAGCTGCTTTGCCCCAAACCAGAATCCCGTATGATGTGATGCTATGAAAATAACTATGACAAACTAAGCAAGCTGTTTCGACATCTTTTTCCGGAACAATATAACTAGGATCCCTTCAAGACGAGAGTTAATTGACACTATCTAGGTAAGCATGCTTCATCGTCGGCTTCATCGTCGCTTACTTAACAGGTGAGATTAAAGTCAAACGCTTGCCTATGTCACATAAAAAAGAACAGAAAATAAAATTAGAAATGGTCCTAAGATAGAGCCCTGTGGCACTCCTAGCTTAACTGCAGCTCCACAAGATTGGGTTCTCTTTCCAACAACTGTTTGTGTTCTATCGCTAAGATATTAAATAAAAGGCTTAATGCATTTATACACAGGCCGTAAAGTTCTGATTTCAAAAAGAGCGTTCCATGATTAACGTATAAATAAGTTTCTGTCCAAAATTTCATTTTTGCGCCAAGCTTTTATTGCCAACTGTACTTTTCTTTAAACATCCATGTAGTTGACTCACCGAAACGTTTCTAAGAAGCCCAAACTCTGTAGGATTGAATGATTTAATGACAGAGTTCCTATGACCATCTTCCGGCTCCATCGTCGGATTAACTCCATGTCATAATAATATTGCATTGTGATTTAATTTACGTATGTATGCAAATTTTCAGAATAATCGAAAACCGGGAAGTGGGTAAAATTTAAGTTACACGATTCCACCCGAATAAAGATATATTTACATCCATACACATGTATACGAGTACATACATTGCCAAGCCATTAAAGCGCGAACTGTATAATTGGCTTATTAAGCATTCCTTTTACAGTCTAAGTGAATTGTATGAAAGTAGACCTGCTTAAATAATGCAAAATATAATAATGAATGTTTTAAATATAATAATTTAAAATTTGTTTTAATTACTGAAATGATGATATAATAATGTTTGTGATATATTTATAATTTAAATGGAGAATGTTGACATGTTTAGATATAAGTATATATTAATTCAATATTGCACGCCTCCATGAGGCAGGATATGGAAGATACTAATCGTTATTGTAAGACCTTTGTACACACATACCAAGCAATAAAATATTTCAATTTAAATTGCAAGTTAAATAAAAGTTTGTAAATAAGGAAAACCGCGTGAATTCGGCTTGAATACAGTACGTATAAAAATTGATGAGTTTACGTGTCATAAAGCAGTCTGTACTTGGCCTCCGGTTAGACAGGTGTTCTAATTAACTAACTAACCTAGCACAGAGTTACGTAGAAGGTCGTAGGAGCGAGCTTTTGTGAGGTTGCGTTACAATTTTGAGGTATGTAAATCAGTGTAATTAATTGTCTTCTTCTCCAATTTAAGAGCTACGTTCTTGTCGGTGTATCAATTGCCAGCCGCTTCTTTCTTGGGCTTCTTCCTTCACTTTTTGGTAAGACATGACTTTAACCTTTTCTTTTATTTGCTCAAAGTAATTTTGTCTTGACCTTCCTCTACCTCGCTTTCCCTCGATTTTTCCGTCTATGATATTTTGGAGGAAAAAGTCATGTCTTAACAGATGGCCTATCATATTTCCTCTTTATTAATAATTTTTTTTTGTCTATCTGACCTATTTTTTCTTAAAGTATACACTGTTAAAAATTGTGTAATTTTACATGCAAAATAAAAACCACGTAAACCTGTAAAATTCCCGAAAAGCAAGGAAATTTACGAAACATTACGGAAAACCACATAATTTTCATTAATTTTAAACTGAATAAATGAGAAAAGGGCGTAGTAGGGTATCCATAGTAAGTCGACCCTTACATCAAATGGGCTCGGGTTTTTTTGTGTGAGTACCTCTCATAGTGAAGAATATTTTTGCCGAGTATGAGTATCCTACTTGATATAGTTTTTGACTTATGATTTTTTTATTTTTATTGTTTCCCAGTATGTATTCAAGCGATATGCTTCAAATTTTGAAATAATGTTTTTTCAATAGATTTGCATCGACACCCAAAAAACGAATGCTGAGTTTTGGTAGGAAGTAACGCATGGAAAATTTTGAAAATTAGTTGAGTAGTAGCCCAATGCCCGGCCTATTTTTAGAAAAAAATCTGGAGGTGTCATTACTTCACACCACATAAAAAATAGTGTATTTTTTTTATATGATACTAGTATTCGTTTTTTGAGTGTCGATGCAAATGTATCTAAATAACATCATTTCAAAATTTGAAGCAAATCGCTTCAAAACTTCCTGGAAAACATACATCAAAAAAAAAAATAAGTTAGATCAAATACTAATTATGTTATGTATCACGTATTTAACTTTAATTTTAAAATGTTCCCACATTAATCCTTTTTCATTGCTTAAGACTGTTTAACAGGAATTAGGAGTTTTTAGTTTTAACATAATACCCGCAAACGAATCAGTAATTTCCCAGTAGTCATTAGGGGCGGACTGAAAATCAGCGCTGCGTGCGCAGTGCTGCGCGGTATATCTGCGCCGCGCCGCAACACACGCTGAGTCCATCCCTATTTTCACACTGTTTATTATATTTTTCTTTTGTTATCCGTAATTTAGTTGTTAAGTTTGTTAGTAATCTAATTCTTTATGTACTTACTGGAAGGGCGCCTTCTTCGCTCGAGAAGGAGAAAAAGTCATAACCCCTCTGTTTTTCTTCAGCCTAGTCGGGTAAAAATATCTTCGATTTTGCGCGATGAAGCCGCAACGACACATACAAACATACAAAAAAAATCCTCCAAATAGTCCCTACAATAGTTCTTCTTTTATATCTTCAGTGTACAGACATTTCATTTTTACAACTTTATAATAGTATAGATGTTTAGTTAAAAGTCTGACTCTACAAGAGGAGACCACTGAGGAGAAGAAAGTCGAAACAAACTCAACAGTCAGTCATTTTTTAGAAATAACTCTCATATCTATTACAATATTTGTACTTAGCCTATCCTAAATATATGTTTTGAGTATAAACTCAATGCGTAGTTCTTCCAGAAAACATATTAAAACTTATAAAAGTAAAAAAGAATAAAGAATATAAAAAAGCAAAATAATGTTTTTTTATTTAAAACAACTTACATACGTTTGATATGCCACCTTATAAGAACCGTGTCCCGGTAAAAGTAAATTATTTGGTTTCTGTTTTGGCAATAGATATATTCTATTCTATTATAGAGTTCCGTTGGTAGCCTTAAGGTACGGAACCCAAACACTATCAAAGAGTTCATTACAATCACACCCCTGACATTTATTACTTTCTTTGCAGAAATTCACTAAGAAACAAGATGGCTGACGACGGAAAAGAATTACCCGAATCTGAACAGCCACATACGAGGGATAAACGAGGTGTTACGACTAGTTTAGACAACTGCCCGAATGATAAAATTAAAGTAGGAGGCATGTGCATTAGCAATCTTCGAAAGAAAGACGCCCCGACAGATGAAAAAATCATGGAAGAGACAACTGAGTAATAAACACAACATATAAATAAATAAAAATCATTTTTCACTTCTCCTGCTAAAAAAGTACGTCGTAGGTAAAGAAAGCATATAATCGCATACAAATTACTATGACACTGAATAAAAACTTGCGGCAAGCTACATACTCCTTACGAATACTTAAAAACAAACAAACCAACCTGATCAGATTGGCCAAACTTTCTGATAGAATTGTTCAAACTGCACTTTTAGTTTTCATGAAATATACAATTTCAATGCTAAGTCTTTTTTATTTTCTCGCAGTCGAAAAACGGCATCCACTTTTGATTTCGAGATGGAACAGTGAGGGTCACTATTTCGACTCATCTTCATGGGTGTCGTTTTCTATGTTAAACCGCATTTAAAGTGTCCTAGTATATGGTATATAGTAATTATAAGCTTCCAATCCAATTTCGCAAAACATTTATTAGAAAACAGCCATTACCTGTCAGACAATCATTCTTTCAACACCTTACATGTTTGCGGAAAAGGATTACGTCGTGTGCTTCAACAGTTATAGATAGTCAGGTACAGCAATAGAGGTTTGATCATTAATGAACAACTTAATGTTACGTCATCACCTTTGTTACGTGTTTTTCCATCTCTTTCAAGAAATCCTAGTTATGATATAAATAGGGCCGACCGTTTTGGACAACTCATTTCTCGGGTGGACGCCGGACCGTCAACATCTCCTGCATCTCCTGATGATGCCTCGAAGAGAGGCGAAACACGTGTCGAGGATTATATTGTTAGGTGGTGGTTTGTTGTATTTGCATGCGTATTTTTTGTGGAAATTGCATGAAAATATGCGCATGTGAGCACAATTTATTGTCACATCGAACCAAGACACAAGTTCGCAGTAAAGCAAAAGAACTATCATCCATTAATGTAGTATGCAATTCCGCTAAGTAACGCCTGAATCTATCAATTATTATAAGCTTACCTTGTGTTCCTGGTGGAAGTTGGAGTCGTATATGATGGGAGGGTTCTGAGGATCGAACCGGTACATGCTGCCGTCGGGGTTTGTCAGCGGGCAACCGGTCTGTGAACAATAGTACACCCATAATGTTTTCTTCTGTTTCCGCGATTATTACTCATTTAAATAAAACAATTTAACTCATTATATCGTTTATATTATCTCCTTTGAGTTCCCGATGTTTCGGAAGCTTTTCAGCTTTCCATGGTCACGGGTTGACTGAGAAAAGATATATTTTCATGTGTCAAAGTTACAATTTGTGCAAAATACCCACATTGAAAAAAAAAATAAAGGCGTACATACATGCCAGATGGGCCTATTCTGTAAAGACAGTTACACATGTGCCAGGAGGGCATAATTATTTTATTTTAATAATTTACCAAGCAGCATTCCACAAGAGATAATATATGCGATATAATCCGTTAAATAGTTTTATTTAAATAGTACACTCAATTTACCATCCCCTTACTCATTGCATCGGTTCCTGAGGGTTCGTCAGCAATAAGGAAACCGAGGTCATTTTCTCGGAACAATCTTTCTCGAATGACGCGCTGGCATCTGTCCCTATCCCTAGCCGAGTGTAGAGCATCGTGCAATGTGGTGTCAAGACTAGTACGAATCTGAGGGGCTACTCTAAAATTGGATATTCGAAGTTCGTATCGCGCTATCTCGCTCTCTCAAATACAGTTTAACATGATAGCGAGAGGGATGGCGCGATACGAACTTCGAATATCGAATTTCAGAGTAGCCCCTCTGATCTGTCCTACGTGTCGATCGGTTTCTTCGTTGCTGAGGGTCGTGATAATTTCCTCGGAACAATCTCTCTCGAATGATGAGCTGGCATCTGTTGCTATCAGTAGCCTGGTGTAGAGCATCGTGCTTTGTGATGTCAAGTGACGAATATGATCTGTCCTACGTGTCGATCGGTTTCTTCGTTGCTGAGGGTCGTGATAAGTTCCTCGGAACAATCTCTCTCGAATGATGAGCTGGCATCTGTTCCTATCAGTAGCCTAGTGTAGAGCATCGTGCTTTGTGATGTCAAGAGTTGTACGAATCTGATCAGCCCTCCGTGTCGATCAGTTTCCACATTACTGAGGATCGCGGTCATTTCCTCGGAAGTTGTACGAATTTGATGTGTCTTACGTGTGGGGATCCTGTTTCTTGGTCGCTTGCCTTCTTAATTTACTATAAGATTTTATATAATAATAGGATCTTGTGATTTTATAGTAAAACGTTTGACAGCATTCTAATTTCGTCCTAACTTTTTACAAATAAATATCAGGGACAATCTTACTACTAACTTATATAAATATTAGTTGTAATTTTTTTCCCTACAACTGAGTCATAGCCTGACAAGTTCTTTTGTGACACTCCCATGGTCTGCGGGCGACGGGGGGAAAGCGGCGGTGGGTACAAAGTATGCGCGCGGCGGCACACGATGGTCCTGCCCCGCGCAAACTTCTTACTCGCCCCCGCTGTCTTCCCCCCGTCGCCCGCAGACCATGGGAGGGTTACGAACGACCTTGTCAAGCTATAGTCGGAGTCCAGTGAAGATGACGGTGGTGGTGATGAACTTTTTTTTCATAGCAAAACAAGTATCAAATTACTCAGTTCATGAATTTTAATTTGCAATCCTCAATACTCAATACTTTATTGCACATAATGGTTTTACAGGTGTTACATTATTTACATCAATGCGATCACATTATGTACCCAGTTGATTGGGTGCAGCAATTGTAGGTAACTTAAATATTACAATTTAATATAAAAAATAAAACTTAATTTAAGACACATGTCATACAAAACTGAGCAATATTGATACAAAAATTAATAAATTACAATAATTGATACAATAGAAAATATTACAATAGATTATCATTTAAATATTCCTGTACCGTGTAATATGATTTTGTGATTAATAATTGTTTTAATTTATTTATAAATATGGAATCTTTTTTTTCGTCTTTTATATTATTAGGTAATTTGTTATATATTTTGATAGACATTACAAGAGGGCCGGATGAGTGAAGCTTGAGTAGTAATGATGCCAATAATAATTTAATCTTATAACGCAACGTTTTACATATTTCCCCTCTTTTGGTGTAGAGGTCGGGAAATTTTCGGACAAATTTACATAGTTCTAAAATATATATACATGGAATAGTAAGGATCTTGAGTTCCGTGAAATAGGGTTTACAGCTGTCAGTCTGTGTAATATTTACTAATATTCTGATAAGTTTTTTTTGTAGAGTAAGAAGACTTGGTGCATCTGTACTGTTTCCCCAGAATATGACCCCATAGTTGAAACAGTATTTTTGCTTTATTAATAGCTCATTCATGCAACAAACAGTAGACAAAAATATTTTATCGAATAACTATAAAAATAACCAAGATATAAGCCATCAAACATTTCATTCTATCTCTTTCTAGCAAAATAGAATTTAATATGGAGTTTATATGGCCGGAGTGCACCATGACGTAACAGTGCACGTCGGACCTCTCTGTCTAATTAGTAGTTTAAAATGCCTATATCTTGCGTATTTCTTGGCCGATTTAAATTTAAATTTCACATTTTGAAATCGTTTTTACGGTATTTTGATATTTAGTTAAGAAAAGCGATAAAAAAATGCATGTACCTTATTGTCAAGTAAAAGGTAGCCTTTATTCGTATGATTGAAATGAGGAAAAGGCAAGGATTAAATCCTTTTACTTAACTTTATGAATGAATAAATTATTTATTTGAGGAAACTCTAAAGCATTAGCATTTGCTTATGTCATTATGTAGCATTTACTTCAAATATTTGAAGTAAAAGCTCATACTTTTCTTTATTCATACCAAGCACCATTAAAACAAGAGGACTGTCAATCATCACACCAAAATCATAGTAAAAATGGTTACAGATTACTTGTACTTTGTGATAGGAAGTCTGATATGATTATAGCTTTTTTCTAATAAGTAATTTTTTAGTCTACTTTTGAACTTTTTAATGGTAATTTTGAACATATTATGGTTTTGTCGCCATATTGCATCCACCGTCCGCCCTTTGCTTATAATAGTATAGATGACTTACCTGTGGATGGATGACGAGCGCGCCGGGCGGCACGGCGGCGAGGTCGGCGACGGCGAACACCACCGCCTCCGCGCCCGGCTCCGGGCTCGCGCCGCCTACGTCACACACACAATTACACGAGACCTTCCACCGAAGACGATTATTAGTTTACAAACCAGCAGAACACAAGATGATGCTGTCTTAGCCACACGTTTACAGCCCACTACTTAAAGTTGATTTCCCACCTCACTTGATGATAGCCCGTGTCACGTTTAGTCTGCATAGCGTGTCAAACAATAGTAGATTGTTAACCGAGGGTTGAAAGTGACGCATTACAATACAATACAATAACTCTTTATTGCACACCACACAAAATAGAGTACAGAAAACAATAAATTCAAGGAGAGGTAAACAACTGGCGGTCTTATCGCTAAACAGCGATCTCTTCCAGACAACCTTTGGGTAGTGGGAGACGATGAGAAAAGAAACTGTACGTATAAGTAGGTGGCGCAAAGCAGTTCAAAATTGAAGTATTGTAAAAAAATATATTAAACAAACACAATAAGTCGAATACATACACACATACTACATACATATTATATACATACATATAACTATTTAATAAATCAAATAACTGTACTAATATTACTCTGCCATACAGTCCATAGGACCAGTAAAATAAAACGAGGTGCTATAGAAGGGACAGATAATGGTCTTTAAGATGCTTTATAAAGACCGAGAGGGATTTAGGTCGTCTCAATTCTACAATTCACCCGAGATATTTCTGGCGCTCAAATGAAGTTAGGTGAAATTGTTCGAGTGTAAAATGGGCAATTTCACCCGAGTTCAACAGTTTCAACTTTACTTTTTCATTTCGACTGTGAGGAATGTAAAATACTACACGCACATTTTATAAGATGGGTGTATTAAGAATATCAGTTAGACCAACTGTAATAGTAGATTGTTAACCAAGGGTTGAAAGTGACCCATTTCACCCGAGATATTTCTGGCGCTCAAACGAAGTGAGAGCGCTACTAATTCGAGGATGAAATGGGCAATTTCAACGAAGTTCTTTACTTTTAATTTTGAATGCGGGGAAAATAAAACACTACCCGCTAATTTAATAAAATAAACCAACGGTATAATATTTTTATTATCAACCTATAGATTGTAATAAACACGACGTTTAATGTATAGCTAAGTTTAGATATATGGAAAGCTTTTATTTAAATAACATAACGTAACTCAATTATCTTCGACTCCATGGCGAAAGCAATTTTCCACCCGACTATCTAATAATACCATTCAATAACCCGTAAAATGTTTTGTAATCTATACTATTATAAAGTTGTAACAATGAAATATCTGTACATTAAAGATATTTTCAAAAAATTGATTGTTACCGACTATTTGGAGGTCACTAAAACGACTCTCCATGAAAATTTAACTTTGAAGGAAGAAAAGAGAACCAGTAGAGATGAAAATACTCATACCATACATATGTCGCAGGGAAACAGCCAAAACAGAGATTTGATCAAATATCTAAGAGATATGACCAAGTCACGCAGGATGTTAAAATGGCGAATCAATTTTATCATTTGTCTAGAAAAAATCAGTCATTTGATTAAATCCCTGAATCAGTTTAGTGAAATGACGAAATCTGCCAAAAAAGGCAACTCGATTTGTCATTTCATCAGATTTGTTTAGTGATTTGATAAATCCCTGAAACACGCCAGTGATTTGACGAAACGAACTCGCAAAGTCAACTCGTTTTATCATTTCACTACACTATCGGTAAAAAAAGTGATACCCGTTTTAAATGCTGTTTCAAAAACACTTTATCTATATAAACGACTTGCCACACCTCGTAAAGACCCACCATGAGATAGTTTTGTTTGCAGATGATACGTCTCTAATTTTCAAAGTCGTACGAAATCAACGATCCTACAATGACGTAAACAATGCTATCTGTGAAGTAGTAAATTGGTTTAATATAAATAATTTATTGTTGAATGAGAAAAAGACTAAATGTGTTAAGTTTGTCACGAGTAACGTAAAACACGAGCAAGCAAGCGTTATGGTTAAAGGTGAGGAACTGGAACTAGTTAATAGTACAGTCTTTCTCGGTATAACATTAGATTCTAAGCTCCAATGGGGTCCCCATATTGCTAATCTCTCGAATAGACTGAGTTCTGCAGCTTTTGCAGTAAGTAAGATTCGTCAGTTAACAGACGTGATAACGGCTCGATTAGTGTATTTCAGTTATTTCCACAGTATTATGTCGTATGGCATCTTACTATGGGGCAGTGCTTCCGACATTAATACTATATTTGTTCTGCAGAAGCGGGCTGTTCGTGCGATATATAAAATGAACTATAGAGAGTCGCTTAGAGATAAGTTTAAGGACATTAATATAATGACAGTGCATTGTCAATACATTTATGAGAATATTATGTATGTACATAAAAATATTACCCACTTTAAGAAGAACTGTGATATACATAATATTAATACTAGAAATAAGCATAAGCTCGCAGTGCCTGCTACTAGGCTCCATAAAATAAGGAGATCATTCATGGGTAACTGTGTGAGATTTTATAATAAACTTCCTAGCAGCATAACTGAGTTGTCTATTGGTAAATTCAAAAATATTGTGAAACGAAAATTATTTTCTAAAGCTTATTATAGCACACAAGACTACATGAATGATGAAGCCGCGTGGGATTAATGTAAATTATAGCGTCATGTAGGTATATGAATAATTATTTTAACGAATACCTAAGGTATTATTATTATTTTAATCTTAATTGTTTTATACACACTGATATTTAGAACTTTATTCTAGACACATTCTAGATTATTTATTTTTTATTGACAATCCTTTTGGGATTTATCTTATTGATTATTTTAATTTTAAAAATGATGATTTTATCAATAATATTACACTTAAGTTAAATGATCTGATTAGGTTTTTCTGGGTTTCCCTAATCCTTGCGGCAAATGTTGGATCATATTGTATTTCTCCCAGCAAACATTCACTCTCATGTAACTGACATTTCGAAGGTGCTTGTAACTAGGCCTACTTGAATAAAGAATATTTTGATTTGATTTGATTTGATTTGACTTATTTCAAAATCCGAAAATCAATAGGATGAGGTTGTGTCCGTGATCCAACCATGTATACCTACATATTTATATAAAGATATAAAGTTTCTTTGAATATTCTACAGCGCACGGTTCTGTCGGTAAAACAGAAGTTTACTTGTAGGATAACAGATGGCGCTGTCACCTCCATACCTTGTCTGTCGGTAAAGACATCATGGTGAAAAAAGATGGCGAATGTACTGTCATGAGGTTATGTTACAAGAGATTGAGATACAACAAATTAAATAGTAAAAGTGAATAGTGGGAATCGACATGCCAATTAATAGACTTTAAATGTCGTTTCTTTAATTTACAGGTATGTTTTAGTGTGTGTAAAGTTATATAAGTTTAGTTTTTAATGTAAACTTTTGGTTAAATAAAAATCTTTTGTTTACAGAGCAACACATTGAGTTTATTTATGGTGGATTCCTAACAATTCTGGAAAATAGTCTTATATTTAAACCTTCTTATTTAATTACTAGTTTTAATAGAACATTTCAAGAAATAGGCTTCATAATACGTACCAGTGGGCGAGGGTGTGACGGAATCTGTGCTCCTCAGACTAAGGGTCTTGTAGCCTGAGCTAGAGGGTGACAGCCGCCAGCTGCTGGAGGCCAGGTCACCTGTAATAATGGGATGTGTTAACGATGATCTAGACTAATAGTGATAACAGTCGAATTATTTTTCATTTTATTTCCACATCCTGGTCACGGCAGTAACTATACTTCACCTAAACATTTGTTATCATTACATCATTAGATGTTAGAAGGCGCTTCGCTCACGTTTTACATCACCGCTACTCGTTGAGAATAACCTACTTACCGCTTCTTACTGTATCGTAAATATTTTTTCTCCATCTTGCTCGGAAATGTTCCCATTAATGTAGTAAAAACACACCGCGAAGTCCATCGTTATATACGTTGATACGATAATCAATTTAAAAAAAGTAGCATTACTTCCCGGACAGGCCTGGGAAGTGTACATTATTGTGCAGGTTTTTAATTTTAATTTCATCCATCCAAATTCACCATACAGCTAATAGTAATGTACAAAAACCGAGATTTAAAAAAACTTTAATTGTTTTCTGCGTTTAGCAAATGCATGGTAAATGCCAATAATAATAGAAAAAAAAAACAATAATTATTGTGTCCAAATCATAATACAGTTTATTTAGTCTTAATGATCTTCTGGGACTGATATTTTAACTATTGCTATGGGTTTTCTTTATATTTATTTTCATAACTATATTTCATGTGGAACCAAATATACAATTCGGAACCAAAACTTTTAACTTTAATATCCTTAAAATAAAATAAGGCGGGAACGTGAATTTCATTTTGTCAAAGATTGTCTATCTTGATATTTTTTACATAAACATGTGTCAAATTTCCTCGCATATTTGGAGAAAAACAGTACACATGCCTCGGCAGGAATGTCATTTCGTGGATTTGTATCTATTGAAGGACTCGGCTACGCCTCGTCCTTCAAAACCGTACTCAACCACTAAATGACTTTTCCCGGCCTCTGCAGTAATATACTATTTTTTATCACAGATACTTTACGGAGCTGTGAAATCCCCTTCTAGGCAATAATACTTCATCATTTCACTTACGAGCTACGCTCTTGTCGGTGGCGTAAATGCCACTTCTCTCGGTCTTCAGCCAGAGACTTTACTTCTAGGTACGACCTGACGTTTACTTTTTTCTTTACTTGTGCAAAGTAGGTGCGCCTGGGATTTCCTCTTCCTCTCTTCCCTTCAACTTTTCCTTCTATGATGTTTTTAAAGAACTCGTCATGTCGTATAAGTGCCTTATCATCTTCCCTCTTCTGGTTTCTATGTTAATAATACCTCATACATACAAACAATCACGCCTTTTTCCTATTACGGTGTAGGCATAGACTACCTCCTTCCACTTGCTACGGTCCTGGCATACAACTGCCACTTCATCAACATTAATTTATCTCTTCATTTTGTGCTGTGACAACCCTTTCGCTTTGTCTCATTCACACACAGAATATCAATATTTCTCGCATCCATCATCTGACATATTTCATCTATTTTATCATTCATTCCTCCCCTTACATTTAACGTAGCAAAGCGGCTCTCCAGCGACACTGTTTCAATAGTCTGTAAAAGACAATGAGGCCATTGATTGATTTATCTCTATCACACGAGTTTATTAGATTTTATCCGACACAAGCCCGATTGTAGTGGAAGTGGTCTCGGGGGGGGGGGGGTGACCGACCTTGTCGACTGAGCAGGCGCGGCGCGGGCTCGGCGCCGCCGTAGCCGCCGAAGCTGTGGCTCTTGGACACGGTAGTGGAAGTGGTCTCGGGGGGGGATGACCGACCTTGTCGACTGAGCAGGCGCGGCGCGGGCTCGGCGCCGCCGTAGCCGCCGAAGCTGTGGCTCTTGGACACGGTAGTGGAAGTGGTCTCGGGGGGGGGATGACCGACCTTGTCGACTGAGCAGGCGCGGCGCGGGCTCGGCGCCGCCGTAGCCGCCGAAGCTGTGGCTCTTGGACACGGTAGTGGAAGTGGTCTCGGGGGGGGATGACCGACCTTGTCGACTGAGCAGGCGCGGCGCGGGCTCGGCGCCGCCGTAGCCGCCGAAGCTGTGGCTCTTGGACACGGTAGTGGAAGTGGTCTCGGGGGGGGGTGACCGACCTTGTCGACTGAGCAGGCGCGGCGCGGGCTCGGCGCCGCCGTAGCCGCCGAAGCTGTGGCTCTTGGACACGGTAGTGGAAGTGGTCTCGGGGGGGGATGACCGACCTTGTCGACTGAGCAGGCGCGGCGCGGGCTCGGCGCCGCCGTAGCCGCCGAAGCTGTGGCTCTTGGACACGGTAGTGGAAGTGGTCTCGGGGGGGGGATGACCGACCTTGTCGACTGAGCAGGCGCGGCGCGGGCTCGGCCCCGCCGTAGCCGCCGAAGCTGTGGCTCTTGGACACGGTAGTGGAAGTGGTCTCGGGGGGGGATGACCGACCTTGTCGACTGAGCAGGCGCGGCGCGGGCTCGGCGCCGCCGTAGCCGCCGAAGCTGTGGCTCTTGGACACGGTAGTGGAAGTGGTCTCGGGGGGGGGATGACCGACCTTGTCGACTGAGCAGGCGCGGCGCGGGCTCGGCGCCGCCGTAGCCGCCGAAGCTGTGGCTCTTGGACACGGTAGTGGAAGTGGTCTCGGGGGGGGATGACCGACCTTGTCGACTGAGCAGGCGCGGCGCGGGCTCGGCGCCGCCGTAGCCGCCGAAGCTGTGGCTCTTGGACACGGTAGTGGAAGTGGTCTCGGGGGGGGATGACCGACCTTGTCGACTGAGCAGGCGCGGCGCGGGCTCGGCGCCGCCGTAGCCGCCGAAGCTGTGGCTCTTGGACACGGTAGTGGAAGTGGTCTCGGGGGGGGATGACCGACCTTGTCGACTGAGCAGGCGCGGCGCGGGCTCGGCGCCGCCGTAGCCGCCGAAGCTGTGGCTCTTGGACACGGTAGTGGAAGTGGTCTCGGGGGGGGATGACCGACCTTGTCGACTGAGCAGGCGCGGCGCGGGCTCGGCGCCGCCGTAGCCGCCGAAGCTGTGGCTCTTGGACACGGTAGTGGAAGTGGTCTCGGGGGGGGATGACCGACCTTGTCGACTGAGCAGGCGCGGCGCGGGCTCGGCGCCGCCGTAGCCGCCGAAGCTGTGGCTCTTGGACACGGTAGTGGAAGTGGTCTCGGGGGGGGATGACCGACCTTGTCGACTGAGCAGGCGCGGCGCGGGCTCGGCGCCGCCGTAGCCGCCGAAGCTGTGGCTCTTGGACACGGTAGTGGAAGTGGTCTCGGGGGGGGATGACCGACCTTGTCGACTGAGCAGGCGCGGCGCGGGCTCGGCGCCGCCGTAGCCGCCGAAGCTGTGGCTCTTGGACACGGTAGTGGAAGTGGTCTCGGGGGGGGATGACCGACCTTGTCGACTGAGCAGGCGCGGCGCGGGCTCGGCGCCGCCGTAGCCGCCGAAGCTGTGGCTCTTGGACACGGTAGTGGAAGTGGTCTCGGGGGGGGATGACCGACCTTGTCGACTGAGCAGGCGCGGCGCGGGCTCGGCGCCGCCGTAGCCGCCGAAGCTGTGGCTCTTGGACACGGTAGTGGAAGTGGTCTCGGGGGGGGATGACCGACCTTGTCGACTGAGCAGGCGCGGCGCGGGCTCGGCGCCGCCGTAGCCGCCGAAGCTGTGGCTCTTGGACACGGTAGTGGAAGTGGTCTCGGGGGGGGATGACCGACCTTGTCGACTGAGCAGGCGCGGCGCGGGCTCGGCGCCGCCGTAGCCGCCGAAGCTGTGGCTCTTGGACACGGTAGTGGAAGTGGTCTCGGGGGGGGGATGACCGACCTTGTCGACTGAGCAGGCGCGGCGCGGGCTCGGCGCCGCCGTAGCCGCCGAAGCTGTGGCTCTTGGACACGGTAGTGGAAGTGGTCTCGGGGGGGGATGACCGACCTTGTCGACTGAGCAGGCGCGGCGCGGGCTCGGCGCCGCCGTAGCCGCCGAAGCTGTGGCTCTTGGACACGGTAGTGGAAGTGGTCTCGGGGGGGGGATGACCGACCTTGTCGACTGAGCAGGCGCGGCGCGGGCTCGGCGCCGCCGTAGCCGCCGAAGCTGTGGCTCTTGGACACGGTAGTGGAAGTGGTCTCGGGGGGGGATGACCGACCTTGTCGACTGAGCAGGCGCGGCGCGGGCTCGGCGCCGCCGTAGCCGCCGAAGCTGTGGCTCTTGGACACGGTAGTGGAAGTGGTCTCGGGGGGGGATGACCGACCTTGTCGACTGAGCAGGCGCGGCGCGGGCTCGGCGCCGCCGTAGCCGCCGAAGCTGTGGCTCTTGGACACGGTAGTGGAAGTGGTCTCGGGGGGGGATGACCGACCTTGTCGACTGAGCAGGCGCGGCGCGGGCTCGGCGCCGCCGTAGCCGCCGAAGCTGTGGCTCTTGGACACGGTAGTGGAAGTGGTCTCGGGGGGGGATGACCGACCTTGTCGACTGAGCAGGCGCGGCGCGGGCTCGGCGCCGCCGTAGCCGCCGAAGCTGTGGCTCTTGGACACGGTAGTGGAAGTGGTCTCGGGGGGGGATGACCGACCTTGTCGACTGAGCAGGCGCGGCGCGGGCTCGGCGCCGCCGTAGCCGCCGAAGCTGTGGCTCTTGGACACGGTAGTGGAAGTGGTCTCGGGGGGGGATGACCGACCTTGTCGACTGAGCAGGCGCGGCGCGGGCTCGGCGCCGCCGTAGCCGCCGAAGCTGTGGCTCTTGGACACGGTAGTGGAAGTGGTCTCGGGGGGGGATGACCGACCTTGTCGACTGAGCAGGCGCGGCGCGGGCTCGGCGCCGCCGTAGCCGCCGAAGCTGTGGCTCTTGGACACGGTAGTGGAAGTGGTCTCGGGGGGGGATGACCGACCTTGTCGACTGAGCAGGCGCGGCGCGGGCTCGGCGCCGCCGTAGCCGCCGAAGCTGTGGCTCTTGGACACGGTAGTGGAAGTGGTCTCGGGGGGGGATGACCGACCTTGTCGACTGAGCAGGCGCGGCGCGGGCTCGGCGCCGCCGTAGCCGCCGAAGCTGTGGCTCTTGGACACGGTAGTGGAAGTGGTCTCGGGGGGGGATGACCGACCTTGTCGACTGAGCAGGCGCGGCGCGGGCTCGGCGCCGCCGTAGCCGCCGAAGCTGTGGCTCTTGGACACGGTAGTGGAAGTGGTCTCGGGGGGGGGATGACCGACCTTGTCGACTGAGCAGGCGCGGCGCGGGCTCGGCGCCGCCGTAGCCGCCGAAGCTGTGGCTCTTGGACACGGTAGTGGAAGTGGTCTCGGGGGGGGATGACCGACCTTGTCGACTGAGCAGGCGCGGCGCGGGCTCGGCGCCGCCGTAGCCGCCGAAGCTGTGGCTCTTGGACACGGTAGTGGAAGTGGTCTCGGGGGGGGATGACCGACCTTGTCGACTGAGCAGGCGCGGCGCGGGCTCGGCGCCGCCGTAGCCGCCGAAGCTGTGGCTCTTGGACACGGTAGTGGAAGTGGTCTCGGGGGGGGATGACCGACCTTGTCGACTGAGCAGGCGCGGCGCGGGCTCGGCGCCGCCGTAGCCGCCGAAGCTGTGGCTCTTGGACACGGTAGTGGAAGTGGTCTCGGGGGGGGATGACCGACCTTGTCGACTGAGCAGGCGCGGCGCGGGCTCGGCGCCGCCGTAGCCGCCGAAGCTGTGGCTCTTGGACACGGTAGTGGAAGTGGTCTCGGGGGGGGATGACCGACCTTGTCGACTGAGCAGGCGCGGCGCGGGCTCGGCGCCGCCGTAGCCGCCGAAGCTGTGGCTCTTGGACACGGTAGTGGAAGTGGTCTCGGGGGGGGATGACCGACCTTGTCGACTGAGCAGGCGCGGCGCGGGCTCGGCGCCGCCGTAGCCGCCGAAGCTGTGGCTCTTGGACACGGTAGTGGAAGTGGTCTCGGGGGGGGATGACCGACCTTGTCGACTGAGCAGGCGCGGCGCGGGCTCGGCGCCGCCGTAGCCGCCGAAGCTGTGGCTCTTGGACACGGTAGTGGAAGTGGTCTCGGGGGGGGATGACCGACCTTGTCGACTGAGCAGGCGCGGCGCGGGCTCGGCGCCGCCGTAGCCGCCGAAGCTGTGGCTCTTGGACACGGTAGTGGAAGTGGTCTCGGGGGGGGATGACCGACCTTGTCGACTGAGCAGGCGCGGCGCGGGCTCGGCGCCGCCGTAGCCGCCGAAGCTGTGGCTCTTGGACACGGTAGTGGAAGTGGTCTCGGGGGGGGGATGACCGACCTTGTCGACTGAGCAGGCGCGGCGCGGGCTCGGCGCCGCCGTAGCCGCCGAAGCTGTGGCTCTTGGACACGGTAGTGGAAGTGGTCTCGGGGGGGGGATGACCGACCTTGTCGACTGAGCAGGCGCGGCGCGGGCTCGGCGCCGCCGTAGCCGCCGAAGCTGTGGCTCTTGGACACGGTAGTGGAAGTGGTCTCGGGGGGGGATGACCGACCTTGTCGACTGAGCAGGCGCGGCGCGGGCTCGGCGCCGCCGTAGCCGCCGAAGCTGTGGCTCTTGGACACGGTAGTGGAAGTGGTCTCGGGGGGGGATGACCGACCTTGTCGACTGAGCAGGCGCGGCGCGGGCTCGGCGCCGCCGTAGCCGCCGAAGCTGTGGCTCTTGGACACGGTAGTGGAAGTGGTCTCGGGGGGGGATGACCGACCTTGTCGACTGAGCAGGCGCGGCGCGGGCTCGGCGCCGCCGTAGCCGCCGAAGCTGTGGCTCTTGGACACGGTAGTGGAAGTGGTCTCGGGGGGGGATGACCGACCTTGTCGACTGAGCAGGCGCGGCGCGGGCTCGGCGCCGCCGTAGCCGCCGAAGCTGTGGCTCTTGGACACGGTAGTGGAAGTGGTCTCGGGGGGGGATGACCGACCTTGTCGACTGAGCAGGCGCGGCGCGGGCTCGGCGCCGCCGTAGCCGCCGAAGCTGTGGCTCTTGGACACGGCGCCGCGCGCGCGCCACGACTGCGGCGGCCCCGCGCCTTCCAGCGACTGCACCTGTTATATCACAGAACAAGAGAATACGGTTAGAAAGGCTATCGAGTACAATTTGTATCGGAACCAATGTCGCCACTAAATCCCTTCCACTTCTACTACTACTCACGTAAAGAAAATAAATACAGTCAAACACACACACGCACAATGTCACTCGGAGCGCTATGATTCGTTCACGGCTCAGCCACACAAACGGAATTTAATGCGCGCTCACGCACACAAACGGAATTTAACACTACGCTACACGTGGTGATCGAGCCCTGCGCACCACGAATGTCAAGCGACTGAAATATGGTCGCATTGAGCGCAATACATTGCTCTTTCAACAGCCAAAGTTAAGTTGGCACTGTAGTACTATGCGAACAATGTATACAAAATGTAACAAGTATCGTCAGAATGTTATTCCTCCTTTGGCTAAAGTAGCCACTCCACTTCTTGCCCTGCAAGTTACAATAGCGCAACTCGGCATTTTGCACCACTTTTTTAATATTTATTTTTAATACATTCTGGCGCAAGGTCGGAAAAGGGCGCAAACTTATTCTCTTGTTCTGTGTGTAATATCATAACACTGGCACACTGTGGACACTCCCCGCGACCCGCCGCCCGCAAGCTCCGCCCCCCCGCGCTCTCCCCGCTCACAGTTCGGTTACCTCAGCCGGTAACTGCGAGGTTACCGAGCGCGGGTGGGCAGCACTTTCAGGGAGTGTCCATACTGTAAAGTAAGTAAGTAAGTAAGTTCTTTATTTGCATTAAATGTGGGTAACAGCAGGTCTTACAAAACATTTAAAGGGATCAAACATTTAGTCCTATTACGGCATGCAAAAATTACGTCTTAATAGCTCTAGTAATTAAACATTTGAATAAATAAGTTAGTACAATTATTAATAATAACTAATACAGTTTAAAAGGATTCCTAATTATTATTTTGTCCAATAATACAAAATGAAATAATGTACGTAGTACTCTTTATTATACTGTGACACTGGTTTACGCGACTGATGAGATCTAATTATGCACAGTGGCATACACTAGTCTATCTACGTCCATATATTAAGGCCGAAACACCGGATGCGTGCGCAGCACATGCACTTGCGCGTGTGCGTGGCGTGCGCGTTGTATCGTATGAAATGTCATAGTAGATTTGCGTGGCGTGCACGTACGCAGCGGTGTGCCATCTCTTATAGGTATTCGTACTTTGCAACGCGCACGCCACGCGCACGTCTACGTGCATGCCACGCACACACATCGGGTGTGGCTTGGCCTTTAAGGAGATGCATCGAAAATGTAAACTATATTTTAGCGTAATTTTTGTCGAATCCATACTAATATTATAAATGCGAAAGTGTGTCTGTCTGCCTGTCTGTCTGTCTGTTACCTCTTCACGCTTAAACCGCTAAACCGATTTGGATGAAATTTGGTATGGAGATAGTTTGAATCTCGGGGAAGGACATAGGCTACTTTTTATCCCGGAAAAATGCCCTTATCCGCGATAAACGAATTTAAGGCGGACGAAGTCGCGGGCAGAAGCTAGTATAGTATATAAAACGGGCTGGTTTTCAGATATGTGTTTTTTGACTATATAACCTATTCAAAGATTAATGCGGAAACATGTTTGTTAAAAATTTCCTCGATAGAAAAGTTATCCGAAAACGCGTCTTCATTTTCCGTTTTTTGTCTAGTTTTTACAAACGACAGATAAATAAACGGCAAGATTATGTAAAAATGTCATTCTTCCCTTTATCTTTTACATGATTAACTTAAATGTTAACAAAACATAATAATATCTTCGATTTCATTGCACTTTTACATCTAGCGCTTACGCCAAAAAGCCCAAAGCATGTAGTGTATTAGCTTTCTCTTTCTTTGATTCTCGCGAGCAATAAATGCATCCATTATTACAAATTCTGCTCATTGATCCGCTCGGCGTTTGGTGGGTAGTTTACGATTAAATTGTTTTCATGTGTGTTTCATGTGCAAGCATTCAGCCAGGAACCATGTTTTACCGAAATAACATGGCGGCCCGGATCTGTACTGTATATAGTATAGTAATGAGCGCAGTGCGACCTGCACGCCGGGTTATCTCGAATATCATTGCAGTTATGGGAATGTGAACATACGAACTAGTATCGAAAAGTTGCAAGTTACCGTCGGGTTTTACAATGTAATAAACAACAAAAAAAATAAAGTATTATTTTTCATACGCATAGTGGCAGAATGACATGACGCCTGTGCCACAAATTTATACGAAATTGAAATTAAAAAAGAGGACTTTGCCGGCCTAGGCCTGCATGCCTTGTATGAAATTCCATTAACGACCACTTGTCCTAGCCGCACCTGAAACGTCATACTCCGCAGCCTATTATAAGGAACATAACATCAATATTTCATTGCATGTTTGAGAAAAGAGGATTTACTGTAGGGGTGCATATAAAGTGGGTTATTTAAATATTTATCGTATAGCAACTTCGATCTAGATCGATAATTTTACCTATAAAGCTGGCAACAGTATGAAAGGAAATCCAAATGGATCTAATCGAAAAAGCAACATATCTAGGACCTTTGACAACTTCGTAAGCGAAATATATGAAAGACTACTTCGTAAGCCGAGGAGAAAAAAATCGTACCCTCTTTATTCTATAACCATGTTTGGATGACCTACCCGTGTACCAAAAATTTGTCTGAGGGTCCCGATAAAAAGGTGAGAAGTACTGACGGACGCTTACTTTTAATAGTTTGTTCCTGCCGGAGTCAGGTGTGAGGAGTTTGACAGGACCGGTCTGTAGCCACGGCCACTGTGATTCGTCCTGCGAACAGTTGTCCTGTAAAAAAAAGATTCATCAGTAATCATCAGATGATCACCACCCAAAAAGACTAAAAATATTTATTACTTTAAATCCAAATTAATAACTTTATTCTGCAAGTAGGCCTAAAGGGCACTTTTACGTGACTGATTTTACAAATTAAAGAAAAACATTTACAATTAGAAAAAAATATCACAGTTAATAACTATATTCACGCCACACCTGGCCTAGCAATTACTGCCCGCTACGCGTACTGAAAATCCCATGTCATGGCCAGGGGAGACGTGCAATTTTGTACTTACCAGGGGCGGAAATATAGAAAGCCTCAGATCGCATATTTATCTTCCTAAATTATATCTGTAAATTAGTTGCACCGCCCACAATTTATCTGCTTTGTATCAAGATTGACTGGTAGAGAATGCCCTATGGCATTAAGTCCGCCTTTTGTATGATAACTTTTTCTTTTGTACAATAAAGATTAAATAAATAAATTTATCGCCCTTGCGGTCTGAGACATTATTTGTTCTACCACCCTAGGTTCGTGGTATACTATTGTTGCAACATACAAATGCAATACCTGGGCGGGTCGATTTCAGAGCGTTTCAACCGCACTCATTAGTGTCACTGCATTAATGGTGCCTTCTATTACAAATATAAATGGCATTTTGAGATATTGTGTAGAGTAGTATCTCATACGAATCTGTAATAGAAGGCACCATTTATGCGGTTACACTAATGAGTGCGGTTGAAACGCTCTGAAATTGACCCGGGCACATTTTGCCGGGAGATATATATTATCGCCGGGTCCATTTTGATTACAATAAATTCGTTCGATTCTGATGATTTCACTTAAGTACGTGTAACTTTTTGGAGATTTTTCAACAAAAATATTTAAAACTATACACTATATAATTTTTTAATTACGCACAGGGGAAATAAAATATACTTTATTTACAATTCATGCTTCTTATGTTCCTCCACACTTGGCTATGCTTATTACATGCCAATAACGATCTAACAGTTGGCGCTATTGGCGAGTAAAACACAATTTTGAACTATACAATTAACATTTTTGATATATAAATATGATATAGTAAATACCATAATAGCGGCGATGTGGTTCGCAACCCATCACGTCTCCCAGCGAGAACGAAGAGTGGGGTATGGAGAGCCGCTTTGCTACGTTAAATGTAAGGGGAGGAATGAATGATAAAATAGATGAAGTATGTCAGATGATGGATGCGAGAAATAGAGAGATTAATGAATGTTGATGAAGCGTCAGTTGTATGCCAGGACCGTAGCAAGTGGAAGGAGGTAGTCTCCGCCTACCCCGTAATGGGAAAAAGGCATGATTTTATGTATGTATGTATAGTAAATACACGACTAACCGTGCTGAATATCCTGCGTCTCACTCGCTCGTAGTCCTTCTCTCTCTGCTCTAAAGATTTACTGCGTTCCACAGCGCGGCAGGACGCATTCGAGTCGTCCGGAGAATGTGTGTCCCGCTTTAATATCGACCTGAATAACACAAATAAAAGGTTTTGTTTTTACTAGACTCAACACCCAAGTCGAATCGCCCAGAAATGTAACGATTTTTTGTAATCTTCCACTATACTACGATTTTGGAATTCATATATATATATACTGTAAAGGTGTCTCGTGAGTAGAAACCTTTTTCAGAGACTGGCCGTTATTTAAATAATAGATAGATAGACCTTATTTGAATGACCGATTTGAATAAGGAATATCTTCTGTCTCCGTTTTGTAATATCATGATGTATTAGAATGGAACACTGATTTTGATCTGAACGAATAAACACGTAAAGTCTCTACCGTCTTTATGCTCGACTACATCCCACAAGGTGGTGGAGGCGTGGGGTACAATACTTATATATATACACATATATAAATAAATAACACAGGGACAAGCTTACACAAATCGGCCTAGTCCCAAACTAAGCAAAGCTTGTACTATGGGTACTTAGGCGACGATATACATAACATATAGATAAATTATAATACTTAAATACATAGAAAACATACAAGAGATAATATACACGGTGCCCGCGAGGAAATGGGAAAGTTAACCACGCATTCCTTACGTCGTTGGGAGCAAAAAAACGAACCCCAGGCAAATCTGGCTTAGTTTTAAGGATATTATAAACAGGGTAGTTTCCTGGGTACAAAAAATATTATTCTAATTAGTCTGTCAGATATATTATCAAAAAAATATTAGACACATATTTTTTCTTTTGCAAATCAAACAAAAAAGACAAAGATAAACCGCGTCAAACTTTGGGAGCGGGGACGCATAACGTCACGCCGTGCGAAAAACGGGCGAAAGGCGTCATAATCGGTCGCAAGAAGACAGTGGAAGTTCCCGCCATTTGCGTCAATGGTACCCCTATCGGGAGAGTAGACCATTTCAAGTACTTAGGCCATTTGATCGCGACCGACCTCAAAGACGACCTGGATATGGAAAGGGAACGAAGGGCTCTGTCGGTCAGGGCGAATTTGATCGCACGCAGATTTGCAAGGTGCTCCAAAGAGGTAAAAGTTACATTGTTTAGGGCGTTTTGCACCTCCCTTTATACCTGCAATTTGTGGGTGCGGTACACGCAACGGGCCTATGGGGCCCTTCGGGTCCAGTATAATAATGCGTTCCGGGTGTTGATGGGGCTGCCTCGTTTCTGTAGCGCATCAGGGATGTTCGCGGGAGCGCGTGTGGATTGTTCTGTACAACCGCGTGCGCGCCGCATCCCTGGTGCGCCGTGCGCGTCGCTCCCAACAGCATTCTACGCATGATAGCGGACAGGTTTGACTGTCCCTACATGTTACACTGTGAGGGATTGCACTGCCCAGTCAGTGTTGTCTTGTTTTAAATGTAAGTTTTTGACCTACTAACTCTTTAGTTTGTAACTTCTACTAATACAATATGTGTCCATGGTTACACGAAATATAGATAAATAAATAAATAAAATAATTTTTGACGAAAGAAAAAATACGTGTCCAATATTTTCTGATAATCTAACCGACGGACTTATTATATTGTTTTAGGACACAAGCCTATTATCAATTATCATGTAATCAATGTATTGTGATTACTAAAGTACATTAAGCTCTTTTGATCGCCACAATGTGACCAAGTTTCGCGTCGCTATTGACAGAAATCAAACTGTGACAGGTACAACTCACTAAAATCATCTTTTTTAGAACAATAATCGTTACCATTTTATTTCATCTGGATGCTTGGCATCCCAAAAATAAACGGGCATCACGCTCATTTTTACAACGCACTTGCAAGTTGTAGAATAACCTTTACCCTGAGGTATTTCCAGAGCGCTATAACATGGAATTCTTCAAGAAGCGAGTTAACAGGGCCCTCAAAGGTTGGCAAAATATGGGCGATTCCTCCGGTGTTACACATATCCCTGGGCGACGATGACTACTTTCCATCAGGTGGCTCGTCTGCCCGTTTGCCACTCGTTACATAAAAAAAAATATAGGAATAATTTTCATACAGAAGCGCATTTATTATTTTTTTATGTACAAAAATTGAGTAAACTAGATTTTGGTTTTTTGCTGATTTTGTCGTGGTTCACTTAACATATTTTGCCCCAAATGGCCACAGGAATGCGTGGTTAAAATCTTTCCATTCCTCGCAGGTACCGTGTATACAAGAATTGTTCGTTTAAAGTAATAGTCGTCTCACTTGGCGTTGATGCTGTCTTGATGCCGCACCGGGCTGGGAGGGAAGTTCACCGTGCACCATTGCTTGAAGCTGGTGCATGGGATGCGACCACCACTCGTGCCTGGAAACAAAATGCATTATAAAATGACTGTGCGTTTTACTAGAAATTTCCTGCCTCGGACGACTGAACTGGGGAATAAATTGCCGCCTGCAGTATTTCCGGACCGATGTGACCGCTATGGATATGAAAGGCCGTCAACGCACTTGTGACTCCTCTGGTGATGCAAGTGTCTATGGGCGACGGTGATCACTTACCCATCAGGCGACTCGTCTGCTCGTTTGCCTCGTATGTCATAAAAAAAATCATAAATTACGTCATTTCAAATTGGGAGGGGGGGGGGGGGGGGGGGTCGGATATTGGTAGCATGACGAAGGAGGGGTGGGGGGTCACTCCCAAGATGACATCATCTTTCGCATCTTTAAAAAGTGCTTCAATGAGTAAAAAAAAGAATGAAACTCGTGTTTGTATAAACTGTTGCTAAAAACGCATTATTTGGAAATTACATCATTTTATTTAGTAGGGTTTTTTTTTTTTAATTATGATGGTTGGATGATTTTAGGGTGGGGGGGGGGGGTCAAAAATCGTCAAAAATAGATGACGTAATTTATGAACAGCCACTGCTAGAAGCATTACGTCATCATAATTTTCTAAGGTACGCGTCAAGCTCCACGTCAATAATTTGCATGAAAATTGAAAACTTTAAAATAAACATTCCAAATACTTATACGGTACGGATTCATATCGAACGGGAACTTCGTTCTGGTAATTGGGTCCATTAACTTTATTTTGTACCTCGTTGAGTGTCCTGGGTGACTCTTTAAGCCTACGATTTTAAACTATACAAAGGTAAAAAAAAAAAAACCTAGCTAATTTTCTAGTCAATTTCAGAAAGGTCCATTTTTCGAGGGCCTTTTTCTACGTAACTTTGCCACTATTCATTTATGTATTTTAACTTCATTGCACAATACAAGAGAGTACAAATGGTGGACTTAATGCAATAAAGGCATTCTCTACCAGTCAACCATAAGGCTAAACAGAGAAATTATTGGTGCGGGATATCGGTATCAGACTTGTACAAAATAATAGTTAATAATAACAAGGGCGAGACTCCCAAGTTACATAGTATACAAACTATACATAATACGTAATATATATAAACATGATCCATATATACACAGATCTATATACATACATACAGGTACCTGCCTCTAAACTACTATGAAGACTCTTAATCTTGAAGATTTCCCAAGAGATGCTTGCGCAACTTACACTTGCAGGTGAATTTACTATTGTCTCCTGTATGACGTGAGTTACGAGACAGAATAATAACAAGAACTAAGTCAGGAACCAACTGTCAGGGTCAGCTGCTTCCCTATATCGTCAGTAACTTCTCTACCTACATCAACTCTACCCGGCGACTTCGTCGTCAGCTGGCTCCTGTGTGACGTCACTCCAGCTGTCTCCTGTGTGACACGACAACACTTCGGATGTTGGGGAAGATCAGGTAGCTCACCGCCCTAGCTGACGGTGACGAAGTTTTTGCTGTTCTGGTCGAGATAATACGTCAGTGACCAGCACACGTGTGACGTCACCAGCTGGATCCTGTGTGACGTCACTCGGGCTGTTGGGGAAGGTTGGGGAGCTCAACGCTCTTGCTGACGGGGAAGGAGTTTTTGCTGTTCTGGTCGAGATGGTACGTCAGCGACCAGCACACGTGTGACGTCACCAGCTGGCTCCTGTGTGACGACACTCCGGCTGTTGGGGAAGGTCGGGTAGCTCACCGCTCTTGCTGACGGAGACAGAGTTATTGCTGTTCTGGTCGAGATGGTACGTCAGCGACCAGCACACGTGTGACATGACCAGCTGTCTCCTGTGTGACGACAATCCGGCTGTTGGGGAAGGTCGGTTAGCTCACCGCTCTTGCTGACGGTGACAGAGTTCTTGCTGTTCTGATCAAGATGGTGCGTCAGCTGGAACAGCGTGGCCACGCGATGCACCAGCATACGCCCGTATGACGTCATCGTAGGGAACTTGAAGTTGCACCGACTGGGGACAACGTCATTCATCATTAATCAATCATTAACATTTTTTTAGAACCTGTCTTTTCCACCAGTAATCGGATTCAGTGGGGGGAGCGCAAAATACACTAAGAGTTGGGACGCAGTGCGCAAAAACTCTGGAGGTGGGTTGGACACAGTTCAATCCGACTTGGGCTGGATTCTGCCTTGTCCATTACCTCATTAATCTGTTTTACGCCAACTTGCCAACGAAAAATCGTGTGCCAGACGTCAACAAATAAACCAAATGTAACCTTTACTTGTTCAAGTGTTCACCAATTCATTAATTGTATTTGCCATTTCATAACTTTTAATTAATTTTTCGCTTTGTCTTCTATATTCAAAGCGAGTGTTTAATTAAGTTAAAGTAATGTGGAATATGAAACTGACATTAATAACTGATTTAATTGGTGGCTTTTTATTTATGTATCCTTCTTTTAATCTGAACTTAACTCCGGTTCCTAATTAAATTCCAAACTGTGACAGTTCCTATTATGATTATTTAGTTATTTAAACATTGTTTTGTAAAAATATGAAAGAGATTTCGTGTAACCGATGAAATTAAGGTAAGTTTTATTCATGAAAATACCCAGACTTCAACCAAAATGGAGTAATCACAGCGAATGTGCACTCGTAAACGCCAGATATTGGAATTTAATCATGAATCGGACTATAGACAACACATACCTAAATGGATAGCGGCTAGATATCCGTCGCATCTCTATATGAAGACTTACCCAGTATCTGTGACTAAAGCATGTAGTTCCTTCTCTATCATGAGAAGAGTCATCCTGTCGCGTTGGTTCTTGTTTAAAGTCTCCTTTATAAAGTTCACCAGCTCAGGTCCGGTCGGTTCTAGTTTATCATCGGCTGAAAAATAATACCACTAATCTAAATCTCTGCATATACAGGGTGGCACATTTAGATCGGTCAGTATGGGAAAGTCTGAAACTACAAGACATTCGAAAACCTCTTCTTAGGAACCATGTCATCGATTTTAGTAATAAGAAAAACTGCATTCATACATTAAAAAAAAACTCAGTTTGGGAATCGAACCCGGAGGTTTTCTATAACACTATTTCTATTTAGATATCGACTGTGGAGGTCTTAAGCAATAAACGTTACTATGAAACATGATGACTAAAATGAATAAAAACAATCATCATCGTCACCATGATCAGAGTTAAGTATCAGTATTAAAATTAAGCATTAAATGAGGATAATAGCTACCCGTGTGCCAAAAATAGTTTAAATCCGTTTATTCGAAAAAAATCCAAAAAATATATTTCTCGTTTCAGTGACCTTCAAATAGTCCGTCTCAGTTTTTTTTATTAATATCTTCAATGTACAGACATTTCGTTTTTATAACTTTATAAAATTATAGACTTATACGCAAAATCATCAAATGCATTGATTATCAAAAATATTTACCTGAATCAGCTCTGCTTAACGAATTAATCTTTGGTTTATCTCTTCTTTCTGGACATCTGAAATGGAAATTTAAAACTATACACAATTTTTGTAATAATATTTAATCATGATATGGACATATAGATTATTTCCATCCATCTATCCGCCACGGATGTCCACTGCTGAACATAGGCCTCCCTTATAGTTCGCCACAGGGTGGGAACCTGCGCAGACCGCCTTCACTGACCACCAACTCCGCACAAGAACCAAAGTAACTGTCACAGCTCGCAGGATATCATGGTTGAAGTGGCTATGGGTGGGCCATGTAGCCCGTAGAACGGATCACTGTTGGAGCCGTAAGGTACATGGAGTGACGACCACGCATGGAAAAGCGCAGCGTAGGGCGGCCCCCCAACTAGGTGGACGAATGACCTCGAGGGAGTCGGTGGATGCGGTATGCACAGGATCGCACTCCGTGGCGAGCTATAGGAGAGACCTATGTTCAGCAGTAGACGTCCGTGGCCGATAGATAGAGGTTACCTCTGTATGCATCCTTTCTGTCTGAAATTTTTTGATGTTGACTTTATTAGACGTAAATATTACTAAGTCAGCCAAATTGTAAAATGCATGCGGCATTATGCTGAGATGGGACCATTTCGGGGCATAGTTTTTTTAATTAATTTGTTTATTTTTATTTTTTTTACTTGCTTATTAGCATAAGCAAGTACTTGCTACCGAATAAATTTATTTTCTTTCTTTCTTTCTAATCTGTTCCTTTATATTTTTTTTTTTATTAAAAATAAAATTAATAGTTACAGCAATTTATATGGTATATAAGAGCCACTATTGAAAACCCGCAGGGTTTATGTTAATTAGTTTGTAAGTACCTCTGAATCAATGTAAAGATTTTGTTTTTCTTACTGTTATGTTACATTATTTGTGATTCGTTTAATAAATAAATAAATAAATGTAGTAGTGGCGAGATCGCGCGGTTCGGTCCGCATAAAGTTCCTTGACTTAGTTACAGTGCACCTACTTCATAAACAGTCTTCAAAAAAGACAGAGATTACTAAATAATTAAATTTATTTATAATGTTAGCTAGGTACGTAACATGTTAGATAGTGCGTAATGGTCGTGATAAGCTTGTTTGAAGTCGGTTGTTACAGGTTATTAATTTAAATAAGTGGTTTTCTAATCGTCATTTCATATTCTAAGAAGTAATGCTTTAAGACTTTTTTACACTTTCCGGTGCTTTTAATAACACTTAAGGTATCGTACAGTATATGCTTTGGTAGCTTGTTGTCAATTGTCAGAACCTATGGCTAATGTGAGAAATGACATTTTCGACGTCCCTAGTGACTATACAGGATGTCTCATTGACCTAGTAAGGGTCGCGGTGAATCGGTGGATGCGGTAGATTACTTATTGGCAAAAGGCATGATGACGGAGAATGAAATCAAAATTTAAATTAGTCAGTCAAATAATTAAAAAACACAGGACACGTATTTTTTGCTTTCTCAAAATAATAAAAAAATACTAAGACAAATCGCATTAAAGTTCAGGAGTTTCTAAGTGCAACTTGTACCTAGGAGTGACCTCACACGATATTTTGCCCCAATGTATCGCTTTTATTTTTTGATTACGTAAAAAAGAAAAAATACGGCTCCAATACTTTTTATTAATCTACATGACGGACTAGTTATTAAAATTTAGTCAACATCCCCATTAAATAAATTACATACAACATTTTCATACTTGAAATAGGAATCTAGTAATCTACTTTTAAATCACAATATCCATAGTAACGTTTTATTATCGCTGTCCATATACTCGCGACATATTCTGGAGCCATTCGGTCAGCCACTTGTCTTACTATCGCCAACCGACACACTCACATCAAATTTGTAAAAACTGTTCCCTTTTCGAAAATCTTTAGTTTTCATTCAATTTTCATTGTCCCCATCCGGAAACAAGTGGCACGGACAATGTAAGTGTGAATCCTGTTCAAAATTCTCACCTGCAATACGACTCGTCTGAATCCAAACTGCAAGCTTTTCTGACGTCATTGCTCGTGCTCCCTGTTAAAAGAAGTAAAGCTGGAAACAGTGCTCGACCTATGGCACAGTCAAGGGCACCAATATGTATACACCACAAAGTTTCAAAAATATGTATACAGGTCTTATTATTATGGCAGTAAGGTTTATGTTTACATGTTTTCGAACTTAGTGGATATTTATCTTTGCCTAAGAGACCTTATACATCTCAGTAGAATTCAATCAAATTATTATATTTAATTTTATTGCATGTTGTGACGCCTTATACATCACATCTATGAGAAAATTATTAATTTATATTTAATATTACTACTGTACCTAACATTGATCTGGAGACATATCCTCTGCGTGTACCAATTATATAGTAGATTGTTTGACGAGCGGCTAAAATAAGCCATTATGACACGAAGTGATTATTTGGACGAGCTCACGAAGTGAGCGAGGACAAATATGACTGAGTGTCATAATGGCTTTTAGCCACGTGTTAAACACTCTGCTTTTCACTTCGACTGCGAGAAAATAAAAAATACTTAACATTTAAATTGTATATTTCATAAAAAAATAAAAGTGCAGTTTGAGCAATTCTATCAGAAAGTTTAGCCAATCTGATCAGGTTGGTTTGTTTGTTTTTAATTATTCGTAAGGTGTATGTAGCTGGCCGCAAGTTTTTTTTCAGTGTCATAGAAATTTATGGGATTATATGACTTTCTTTTAAACCCTAGGGGCTAAATGTACTATTTTAGTCTCGCTTCGCGAAGCTAATATGACGTACTTTTTGAGGAGGAGAAGTGAAAATTAGTTATAATACAATTGTAATAGTTTTAAGTATATACTCGTAATAAAAACATTTTCTACACCACCTTTTGTAGGACTAAGCCTCTTATTTCTCCCCACTGATTGGATTACTCGTTCCCACCGTGTATGGATAAAACCAATTTAAATAAATAAATATTACGGGACAATTTATGCACTAATCGAACTAGTCCCATGGTAAGCTCAGTAAGGCTTGTGTTATGAGTCCTAGACGACGATATACTTCATAGATATATTTACTTATGTACATAGAAAACATCTAAGAATCAGAAACAAATATTTATGCTCATCACACAAATATTCACCCTTACCGGGATTTGAACCCAGGACCTTCAGGTTCGCAGGCAACGTTAATCCTACTGAGCTAAACCGGTCGTGAAATTTAAAGGTTACCTGTGTGCTCGAGGTCCGAGCAGTCTGTGCAGTCATCTGGACACGATATCCCGGAGTCCTGTTTGGTGGGGCACGCTTGCCGACGCCGCTGCCCCCTATAATAAGAGAAATATTTTCTTAGGACCGGTTGTTTTAAACTGTCAGTGAATAAAAGTATGTTGTACCATAGCTAGACCAACACCGCTGTACCGCGCCTTACGTATGCGAGACGGGGGGTGGCAGAGCACCCGATGGTTTATCATTCCGCCGTCGTCTACGCACGCGACCCGGGGCCCGTTGGACAGCAGATCTCGTGACTGCTGCGGCCAGCGACGCCGCGCTCTGCTCGCCGCTCTCTACACCTGTCGCTGTATAGAGATGTACTACACACCTGCAGTGCTGCGAGCGACAGCCGGCTACGCACGCGACCCGGGGCCCGTTGGACAGCAGATCTCGTGACTGCTGCGGCCAGCGACGCCGCGCTCTGCTCGCCGCTCTCTACATCTGTCGCTGTATAGAGATGTACTACACACCTGCAGTGCTGCGAGCGACAGCCGGCTACGCACGCGACCCGGGGCCCGTTGGACAGCAGATCTCGTGACTGCTGCGGCCAGCGACGCCGCGCTCTGCTCGCCGCTCTCTACATCTGTCGCTGTATAGAGATGTACTACACACCTGCAGTGCTGCGAGCGACAGCCGGCTACGCACGCGACCCGGGGCCCGTTGGACAGCAGATCTCGTGACTGCTGCGGCCAGCGACGCCGCGCTCTGCTCGCCGCTCTCTACATCTGTCGCTGTATAGAGATGTACTACACACCTGCAGTGCTGCGAGCGACAGCCGGCTACGCACGCGACCCGGGGCCCGTTGGACAGCAGATCTCGTGACTGCTGCGGCCAGCGACGCCGCGCTCTGCTCGCCGCTCTCTACATCTGTCGCTGTATAGAGATGTACTACACACCTGCAGTGCTGCGAGCGACAGCCGGCTACGCACGCGACCCGGGGCCCGTTGGACAGCAGATCTCGTGACTGCTGCGGCCAGCGACGCCGCGCTCTGCTCGCCGCTCTCTACACCTGTCGCTGTATAGAGATGTACTACACACCTGCAGTGCTGCGAGCGACAGCCGGCTACGCACGCGACCCGGGGCCCGTTGGACAGCAGATCTCGTGACTGCTGCGGCCAGCGACGCCGCGCTCTGCTCGCCGCTCTCTACATCTGTCGCTGTATAGAGATGTACTACACACCTGCAGTGCTGCGAGCGACAGCCGGCTACGCACGCGACCCGGGGCCCGTTGGACAGCAGATCTCGTGACTGCTGCGGCCAGCGACGCCGCGCTCTGCTCGCCGCTCTCTACACCTGTCGCTGTATAGAGATGTACTACACACCTGCAGTGCTGCGAGCGACAGCCGGCTACGCACGCGACCCGGGGCCCGTTGGACAGCAGATCTCGTGACTGCTGCGGCCAGCGACGCCGCGCTCTGCTCGCCGCTCTCTACACCTGTCGCTGTATAGAGATGTACTACACACCTGCAGTGCTGCGAGCGACAGCCGGCTACGCACGCGACCCGGGGCCCGTTGGACAGCAGATCTCGTGACTGCTGCGGCCAGCGACGCCGCGCTCTGCTCGCCGCTCTCTACATCTGTCGCTGTATAGAGATGTACTACACACCTGCAGTGCTGCGAGCGACAGCCGGCTACGCACGCGACCCGGGGCCCGTTGGACAGCAGATCTCGTGACTGCTGCGGCCAGCGACGCCGCGCTCTGCTCGCCGCTCTCTACATCTGTCGCTGTATAGAGATGTACTACACACCTGCAGTGCTGCGAGCGACAGCCGGCTACGCACGCGACCCGGGGCCCGTTGGACAGCAGATCTCGTGACTGCTGCGGCCAGCGACGCCGCGCTCTGCTCGCCGCTCTCTACATCTGTCGCTGTATAGAGATGTACTACACACCTGCAGTGCTGCGAGCGACAGCCGGCTACGCACGCGACCCGGGGCCCGTTGGACAGCAGATCTCGTGACTGCTGCGGCCAGCGACGCCGCGCTTTCTGCTCGCCGCTCTCCCATGCTCCACTCGTTATCTAAAAAGATATGGCGTTGAATATCTTTAATAAGAGGTATGGACTGACCGTGCTACAACATTAGCTTTGGAGAGCAGCAAAGCTATTTAACCGATTTCACAAAAGAGGGAGTGCTATGTTCCGCTGTATGTAAAAACATAGTATGTTTACCAATTTCTCCGTGAATTGTGGACCGATATTCGAAAGTGTATACTCCTGATCGGTATTTACAACAAGATTTAAGTGCAATTTATTGATAAAAAGTTTATAAAAAAAAATCACATTGCGACTAAGTCAGGATCTGATGATGCGATCCCAGGGAAATCACGAGGAATCCTCAAATTTCAATGGCACATATTATTTACACTACTGCGAACACTCCGGATGTGGAATGAGCTCTCTACAGAGGTTTTCTAGAAGGACTATAGTATGGAATTTTTCAAGTGGGAATAAACATATTCTTAATAGATTGAATAACAAGCGTGTGATGCTTAAGGCGATGTAAGCACCGATAGACTGCGGTATGATTTTTATTTAAAACAACTTACATACGTTTGATATGCCACCTTATAAGAACCGGGTCCGATATTAAAAGGTAAAAGAAGTGACTACGACAGGGAAGAACCTGTGCAATTGTATGCTTTCAAGTATTTAGCTAAAATAAATAAAACTACACCTACCTGAAATTTGGATTTTTATTTCCCTCCTAGCATCTATCTAGATTTTGTAACGCCTTATTTAAGATTTATACCACTAGAGATCTAAATAAGGCGTTATGAAATAGTGCCCCGCTGCCTGGTGAGAAGTCAATTCTGATGCCTGTCGTCTCAATACATTTTATAATCTAAAATGATTTAAGGTTGTATTGGGGTGGCAGGTTTCGGAATTGACTTCTCATCGGCGGGGCAATTGAATCATGCCATGCTATATGATGCTATTACGTATAGGTATGGTAATATATTACTTTTGAATAATTTCACCACGCATCAATAGATGGCGCTGTATCGAGATCGTTGACTGACGACACTATTAATACACATTCAATGTACTCTATGGTGCTCACTATCAGGTAGACCGGTCTATAAACAAAATGTATACAAACATTCATACCGGTTTTTAAAGATCATTTCCAAAATTATAATGTTGCCAGTACAAAGTACAGCTTCTGTTGCCTCGACTTGCCATTACAGTGCGACCAAAAAGAGTAGAAATTAATTGAGAGCGCCACTTTCTACGTAACTGTCACATTTTTGACGCAAAATGCTTAAATATGGCAACAATTTAGTTGCCGTTTTTCTTCTCTCTTTTACCGCGCCAATGCTACACGTCACGCTAGTTGCGGTATCGGTAACAGAGACGATACCGGTACCGACATCATCTTTAGCAGTGGTTCTTACAATATTTACCTGTATTTCAACAGGGCGCCGTTTCTCCCCTCTCTCCTCTACCGCGTCGACGCTACACGTCACGCTAGTACCGGTAACAGTTACGGTACCGGTACCGACATCGTCTTCGGTACTGACGGCGGGCGACGCGGTACGCGGGGGTGACTGTGACTCGCGTATCGCCTGGCTTCGGACTAGTTGTTTTGACTTGAAACTCTGGGAATACAGACAAATGTATTATATATATATATATATATATATAGCCGACGACGACGACGACAAATGTATTATCAATTTACAGTCAAAGGTTGGTGAGATGCTATTCATATCCGGCATATATTTTAATAAATGCGGATATTTTTTTAAAACTGAACTCAAGATAAGAAGTTAATCCTGACACAAGTCTCTAGTATTGCAACATGTCGAGCTTAGATTAATTACTATTTATTATTATCTATTATTATTTATAGTATTCTTTATAGTATATCATCAAATGATGGTATACGAGTACTATAAAGTCTATACTATAAAGGTATAAATAAAATACCATAAAAGGTATAAGTCCCAAGAAACGCATTGATATGAGCCAGATTTCGAATTAAGGGGCTTACAGCTCTGAATGACCTTCGATCTGTAGCTCTTCGGTTTTCCATGTTGTATCTGTCTCATCATTGGACATTGGCTTCTCTCCTAAGTTACTTGCACTGTTTGCCAGTTATCTGCGCGATCGTCAGCAATATGTTCGGCATGGATGCTTCATCTCAGATCGATATCACACTCGGTCTGGCGTCAGTCAGGGCTCCATATTGGGACCTCTCTTAGACCTAGAATCTGTGGTTCGTAATGCTAAGTGTCTTCTGTATGCTGACGACCTCAAGCTTATTTATGGTGTGAAAGATGCAGCGGACTGTGTCTCCTTGCAAAAAGATATTGTCTCCGTGTTAAAGTGGAGCATAGACAACAAGCTGTCGTTTAATACAGCGAAGTGTTGCGTTTGTTCATTTAGGCGAAGCTCGTCTCCTATACATGCGCAATACTTCCTGGACAACAATGTCATCAATTGTGTCTTCTCTGTGAAGGATCTAGGGGTGGTGTTTGACACGCGCCTCACCTTCCATGAGCATATTCGGGCACTCGCCAGTAGCTGCTACCAAAGACTGGGTTTCGTGCTCCGTAATTGCAAGGATTTCAATGAACCCGGAGTTATAAAGCTACTTTTTAATGCTTTAGTGCGGAGTAAACTGGAGGCGTCGTCCATTATTTGGAATCCGCATGAATCCACATATGCCCTACTCCTAGAGAAAATACAGAAGTCTTTCCTTAGGTTTCTCTATAAGAAAAGATATGGATATTACCCATACTTATATCCCACAAAATTTTTACTCGGTTGCCTAGGTTTTAATTCTTTGGAAGTGAGGAGAAACAACGATCTTCTCATCACAGTCTGTCGGTTCTTGCGCGGGGAGTCGGACGTTATCCAATTAGTGGACAGTGTACTACGGCTGAGCGTCCCGGACGTCCCCCGCGTCAACCTCCGCCCCCGCGCGCGCGCTGCTGGCGGCGCCGGCGGCGCGCACGCTGTCGCGCAGAAGTGCGCCACTACCGCGCGCACTCACTTTACTCAATGCGCTCTTGGCATCCGTGCCCGAATGTGATCTGTTTGCGTGGAGATGGATAGCTGTGTGCCGTGAATGTTTGAGGTTTTGTGAGATGATGGACAACAGGCAGACCTCCGTACATGCATAAAATTTATGTACTTAAAATATTGTCAATTGTTTTTAGCTTGTGTACTCAATCTTTTGAAAGTACTTATAATTGTTGTCAATAAATTGTATACTTGTTAATTAAGTAATCTGGTTTCACGGTGAATTGGTTCGCTGTAATACCGTGTAAATAAATTGAATAATAAATAAATAAATAAATAAATCATGTTGACAGCGGCCGTCTTTACCAATATACTGTTTCAGTTTATCTTCAAGTGTAACCGAATCCAAGATAAATGCCATCAAACTTTGTTATTATTACGACGAAAAACAAGTTTTTGCCACTTTTCTCGAAAAATACACCTTTTTAAAAGAAAATGCTGGCGTAGCAAGTTAGGTCTTTTCATAATGAACAATTAGTCATGAATTTGGAGTCTATCAAAGGTTTATTGAGAGACTAGATACGCAAGCTTTATTTTTATAGACCTTTCTATAAAAATCTATAATTAATTACATAGAACTATATTTAAATTTTCGAATGCACGAAAGTATTCAATAGAATCTGAACTCTCATATAAACCTTATTTCGAAAGCTAGTTTGGCGATCCAGTGACTAGATACAAAACAAAAACCATGAAAAATCGTACATTTACGCTTGGAGCCCCTTAACAGCTCCTTGCAACTAGCTAGCACGCTTCAAATGTTCAAATAGTTTTATTATAACGACTGAGGATTTTGTTTTGCAGCAAAAACATTTGTTGATAAGTAAAAAATATACACTTAAAATGAACTTAAATATCAAATTAAAACTACCTACATAAAATATTGACTAAATTTACTAAAAACTACATACATAAACTAAAAATTAAAATCTTATAATATATTTAAAAAAGTTGACCCCTTTGGCATCGTGCCGAGGATGCTGGCAGCATTCCCTCGCTGAATAGCAAGACCAATTCTTTGGGCAAGGAAGCTGCCGGCTTTGCGATCCCCGGTGGAGTCCACGAGCCTTCTTGCCCACTCTTTGAAGAGCATGTGAGCCTCCAGGCCCCATGGACCCATGGTCTCGACTCCGAATGGGCTGAAATTGTATTCGGGGCCGAGAGCACGGTATTTAAAGCGCTTCATCTTTTCGGCCGCTTCAGCTGCTGCGCCTGCTTTATTGCAAGTTCCGTGAAGATGAGGGAGCCAGTGTGTCTACACATGTAGCGTCCCACACCAATATCCTCCCCAACCTCCAAGGAATAAGAGACACTCCGTCCGGTCTCTTGCCATCGTCTCGCGCGACCCCAGTTGGCTCGAGTAGAGCCGGCACGTTGACGGTGGCAAGAGCTCGGCGGATAATGTCATTAAGCACGGCGTGCCTTGAGAAGCGGCCGGCGCTTTTCTGGCAAGAGAGCCGGTGGCGTCCCGTCTGGTCTACTTCGCTGCCGCAGGGGCACCTGTGTGGTGCGCAGATTCGGGCTCCGAGCCGGAGACAGGTCGCTATTCGGAGCGTGTCAGAACTAAGTAGGTCCCGGTCTTTGGCGATGGGTAAGCGTGTAACCAAGACCCTGCTTCTTTGGTTCACTGAGGATTTAGGTAAAGAAAAGTCCACTTACTCTATTTCTATTTAAAGTGCTGCTCTCCTCTGGAGCGGAGCTCGTCTCAGATTCTGGATTCTCCATATTTTTGGTATCTGAAATCCATAATAGTGGGGCTAAGGATTAAACACTTATTACCGGTATTATTTTCTACAAAGTCATGTTTACAACTCATTTTTGCGATTTAACTAAAGCTATTTTCACAATGTATGACACCCGGAGTATGCGCAAATATGGTATTACAATACAGGCAATGGTTTATAAAAAATAATTGTCACGTGATATTGAAATTTGTCTTCCATTTAACCAAAATTTGTGATTTTGAGCAATAAGTATAAATTGGCAGAATAATTACTCTACACTATAATACCATATTATTGTTATGAGATTGAAGCAGAAAGTGTTCGAAATCAAATGCGCTCTAAAAAAATCTCGTAATTATTATTTCAAACTTATAATATACTAGAGGATGCCCGCACCTTCGTTCGCGGAGAAAAAAGTCATAACCCTTCGTTTTTTCTTCAGCGTAGTCGGATAAAAAGTATCTTATAACCATCTGGAGATACCCAGCTACCCGTGTACCAAAAATTGTTGAAATCCGTTTAGCCGATTTTGCGTTATGAAGCTACAACGACACATACCAACATACAAACATACATAAAATCCGAAAAAAACATTTTTCGTTTTAGTGACCTCCAAATAGTCCATAACAATCTTTTTTTTTTTAAATATCTTCAATGTACAGACATTTCATTTTTATAACATTATAATAGTACTAGCTTCTGCCCGCGACTTCGTCCGCCTTAAATTCGTTTATCGCGGATAAGGGTAGTTTTCCGGGATAAAAAGTAGCCTATGTCCTTCCCCGGGACTCAAACTATCTCCATACCAAATTTCATCAAAATCGGTTCAGCGGTTTAAGCGTGAAGAGGTAACAGACAGACAGACAGACAGACACACTTTCGCATTTATAATATTAGTATGGATAGATAATATAATATTTTTTATTCAAATAACATATTACAGTAATTATTACTAATAAACTAAATCATACATATGGACAACAAAAGAATATGTCTGAACTAGGATTCCCTGTGTTTCAGGCAAACTTACACGATGTTTAAAGATTATAACAACACAACGAGACTTAGTTGCTTCGAGATCATGCAAATAACGCGACGTCAGTAACGTCGAAGAATTACCAACGCAAGATACTATCCATACTTTCATACATAATATTATAAATGCGAATGTGTGTCTGTCTGTCTGTCTGTTACCTCTTCACGCTTAAACCGCTGAACCGATTTTGATGAAATTTGGTATGGAGATAGTTTGAGTCCCAATGAAGGACATAGGCTACTTTTTATCCCGGAAAAATACCCTTATCCGCGATAAACGAATTTATGGCGGACGAAGTCGCGGGCAGAAGCTAGTATATCCGTATACGGGATTAAGAGTAAGACTAAATGTGCGTCAACAGTCTACACTCGTATCATTTGCTCGTATCCGATCACCGTGCCGTGGCATGAGTGCGTATCGCGCTGCTTGGACGCTCACTGTCGGCGCGCCGATCATGCCGCACTCTTCCGATATAAGTGTGTGATACGCGTAGCAAATGGATTTCGAGCGATCGGATCGGCGCAACGTCCAAACGCGTGATCGTGACACGCGATCATGACCTGATACGGGCAAATGATACAAATGTGGACGCACCTTAAGCTTCGTTGTTATCAAGCACCATTAAAACAAGAGGACTGTCAATGGCCATACTATGGATCGTGCCCCGATTTCAAGGAGATATTCTGGCAAAAACTAGATGGCGCTGTAAAATTAAACATTTAACGGTGTTACTCGTATATTTGTACAGAGAAACATAGTGCAGTAACAATTAAGGTACCGGAGGGCAACAAGGCCCACCTAATTTCGATTCGCTTTATATAATTATTACTTTAAAATAGCTATTTTTGAGGTCGCCAAGTATTACTTCTTATAAATTTAAACATACGTAGAAATGAAATACATGTGTTTATGCATTTTATTTTTTATTATAATTAAAACAAAAATCAGGTACAAGGTGGCTTAATATGGGCCGGGTAGTTTATTAAGGCCCTTACCATTTTAATGTTTCTGGAAAAATTTAAAACCGTTAGAAATGATTTACTAATTGTATTTAAACCGAAAGCACTTATCGGTATTTTATACTAGGTGTAATTATTTCTGTGAGTGCAACATTTTAAGCAAAATCGGCTTCCTTTAATAGAATAGGCTTTATTGCGCGCTGCACATGGGCCTTACTAACCGCAATTTTAATTAGTTGAATTAATACGAAATATTTGAGATATAATTTAAATACTTAATTTGGTGTTAGCTTTTAATTGTCATTTTGTACGTCTATTCAATAACCAAGATGGTTACACCGTTGCAAATCCATTATTTTTCAGGTGGGCCTTATTATACTCCGGGCCTTATTACTCTCTGGTACCTTAGTTCTGAAACAGCCAATAATAAATAAATCGTAATATGTAAATAATGTGACACGCTTGCAAAGTTGAATAATTGTAAATAATATGCTTATAAATAGATGGCGTTGTACATATCGGGTAACGGCTTTTTGTATGGAGATGGTCAGTCCTCTTGTTTTAATGGTGCTTGGTTCGTATAAAACCTGGTAAAGATACCAGGTTAAAAATAGTAAAAAAAACTCACCTTTATTCGATCTCCAAACGAAAATCAGCCAATCCTCACACTCATATAACTACTCCGTTACTTATACAATATACAAGAAATTGGACCAGTCACAGAGCTACTAACTAAGAAGGCAACTATTCAAAAGGGGGATTTTATTTTAGAAATTTTTAAAGCTTTCTTTTTTCAAATAGAAACAAAAGTCGAAAATTCTAGAATGCGAGTCCGTTAATGGTTCTATTTAAATTTGGAACACACGGTCGGTTTCTTGTTGGTAAGCTCGTTGTTTTTCTTTTTAATTTTTAAGTTGTTTAAGGTGTGTCGTGGACGGTGCGTGACGGAGTGCATTTTTTTAATGTTCTCTATTACTGGGTCCGAGACGTGGGTGATTTTATACGGTGTTTCTTCACTATGTTGGACGCCATTAATCTGTAACAAAGAAAGAACAAGATTTATTTTACAATTGGGATTGTTGACTGTACTCCAATCATATTTTGATGATAACTCTTAACGACGCTGCCTTTAAGTGGGTGACTAATCTTAGCCTTAACCTATTAATTCTGTATCCGTCTTAAATAATAATACATAAGCATGCAAAATTTTATCTCAATCGGAAACCGGGAATTAGGTCAAATTTAACTCACATGATTCCACCCGAACATAGATAGTTACATTGCAAGTTAAATAAAAGCTTGTAAAAACAGGAGTCACGATCCTCAGTAATGGGGCAACGAGTGAGAAGAAATAAATAGCCCGCATTCCAGATTTATATATCTTTTTAATAAGATTCCGGAACAAATTAAATCAGAAACTAGACTTAACACATTTACACACAAACTAAAAACAAAAACACTGTTAATCGATAAATGTTATTTTATTATGACGTTGGCTAATTCTTAAATGACGACACTTTGTAATATAATCAATAATTATTGTTACCTACTTCTTAGCCTTATGTTCAACATGTTTACATGATCAATCGAATTTACACTTACTTGACATTATTTTTTATTATTGTATACATCTATGATGTAAATAAAATTTTATGTTATCAATTTGTCATTTTTACACATTATTTATTACCTGTAATTATTAATATTATTATTTTGAATTTTACTGTAATTATTGATTTATTCATTTCATTATTTTAAAATGTACAAATATATTATAATATAATGCATGTTTGTACTAAGCAAATTTAGCATCCTTTGATAGTTTTATGTTGCCATGCCCTATCAGGGTTCATCTACTTATATTAATAAGTTTAGACCTTAAGGTGTTGTGAAATGTACATGACTGCAATAAATAAATAAATAATCGTACTAGTTTTTGACACGCTCTCGTCAGCGTATTTTTTTTTGTTTTCAATAATATTTTTACAAATTTCATGTTCCTGCCTTCAGCGAATTAGACCGTGTGTCACCTGCCAATATGTGCCACCATGTTACTGTTTTTTGTTTTATAGGTGTAGCTTATGTAGGTACATAATCTTTCTATTTGCGAGGACTTGCCACCCCTATGATCAGATAGCCAATCGTAAAAGGGCCAAGGCCCGTAACTCCAAGATTTAGGGCCGGTTTGGAGGTCACTGGGTTAGGTTTAATGGTGTCGAGCGAGGGTTCTGAGATCGAGGCTGTTTGATAAGGTCGGGGCTATTTTTGGAGGTTTTATCTGGTTCTTAGTATAATATAATATGGTCAAACGTTTAAATGCGTCGTCACTCAGGGTATAAGAGAGCCGGGTGTGGCAATAAAGAGTTGGAAGGCGAGCGCGGCTAGGGTTGCTAGACCTCAGGAATTTTGCCCATTTTATAGTATACAAACAAATACAAATACGGTAATACACGAGCGGACCACAACTCGACGCGTGCGCACTCGCAAACGGCTAATTCAGACTCGCCTTCCGTTGACGGCGTTGATTTATGCGCGCGGAGCGACGGGTTGTAGTCGCGGTGGGAGGGGAAGTACAGCGCGGACTGTGTAGTGTAATATTTGATTCAACCGATCGCGCTATAACTTGTACGAGAGACATCTATAGGTCCTTAACAGCTTCACAGTCTAGTGTACCATAAATGGGACACAAGCAACGAGTTCCGCAAGTCCGTGGTCCACATATTGGGTTTCCAATTATTCAAAATCGGTATTCCGAGGTTCGAATCCCGGCCAGGGCGTTTGTGTGTTGAGCACGAATGCTTGTTCCTGGGTCTTGGATATTTTCTATATATCTAAGTATTATAATTTTCTATTTAAAGAAAGAAAGAAAGAAAGAAAACATATTTATTACATATATCGTCTGCTAGTACCCATAGTACAAGCTTTGCTTAGTTTGAGAGTAGGTCGATTTGTACAAGTTATTGTCCCTGTATTTATTTATTTTTTTATTCCCGGTAGCGCGGGCAAAGCCGTGGGTGGATACTTTACTTTTTAGGCTATGTATTGTTTACCAATATGTGACCCATATGTTGATCCGGGACTTGTGGCGCTGCCTGTGGAGTTCGTCGTGACCCATATATGGGGCACTGAACTGTGAAGGTGTTAAATGTATAGATGAATAAATGTTTACATTAATATATAGGAAAAATCCAAAACCCACAAAGAGGCGTTCGTAATAATCACACATATTTTTCAGGTATTCAAACTTGGAACCGCTAGTAGGGTATAATTATAAGTACCTATCACATTTATGCATCCAAATCGGTTCAGCGGTTTAAGCGTGAAGAGGTAACAGACAGACAGACAGACAAACAGACAAACAGACAGACAGACAGACAGACAGACAGACACACTTTCGCATTTATAATATTAGTATGGATTATGCGTCAAATAAACAAAAATGCCGTCATACATAATGAGATTTTGCACTAATTACTCAATAAAAGCGTCTAAAAGCATTTATGATTAGTGTGTTATTGCAATATTATCAGATTTATGTATGCGAAAGCCTGGCCATTTTTACACGTTGATTATCTCTTTATATTATATCATCGAATACAGCACTCACACTGCCCCTCACAGTCACAAGTGACATTACTTTCGTACAATCCATTCATGACAGCTCTTATGAATTGACCTGTATATTTTGGTACATTCTATGTTGTTCTAGTGAGATGGCAGTAATCGCTTTAATATCGACTTCACAATAATTGGTATATTGTTTACTGCCCTGTCGAAGTTCAAAGTCGTTCCACTGGCATTACATAGAAGTATAGCATTACCCTCCGCCCTCTTTCTCAACCCACCTTTATAACAAAGGGATTGGCACAGTAGATCCAATAAACATATTAAAAAAAAATCCGTTACATAGCAACGATTGGGTAATTTCATGTAGTCAATATAAATTATGTCACACTTACAGTTAAATAGAATCAGAAATGAGGATATCCGCAGAAGAAACAAAGTAACCGACATAGCTCCCAGGATTGCGTCCTTGAAGTGGCAATGGGCGGGCCATGTAGCCCGGAGAACGGATGGCCGTTGGGGCAGTAAAGTATTGGAGTGGCGACCAAGCGTAGGAAAGCGCAGCGTGGGATGACTTCGTAAGGGTCGCGGGAAGTCGGTGGATTCGGTCTGCCCAGGATCGCACCCTGTGGCGAGCTATAGGGGAGGCCTATGTTCAGCAGTCGACGTCCGTGGCGGATAGACAGATAGATACAGTAAAATGTTATATTTGAAGATTATCAGACAGCATCTATGGGTCAATCACTTTTTTCTTGAACTAGTTGCCATAGTATATAATATCTGATCATGTTAAAAACAATGTTCGTTGAATGTTAATTAAGCTTTATCTTTGTAATTTATTATGTATTTATTGAACAACCGGTTTTATAAGAACTGTCGAAATATGTGCAACACATTAATGTTTGCTAAAAAAAGGGTTCGGTTACGTGTATGGAGTGCCTCCCCAAGTTTTTCTTTTGTTATTAACTATTAAACTAAATAGCGGCTTATTCTTACATCAATAATCATTATACTCCAATTTTATCAATTTACATTTTGTAAAATTAGAGTAAAATGCCTGTGACATACAGAGTACGGGTGGACGGACATGACGAAACTATAAGGGTCATATAGAAGAAAAGTAAGCAACATCCACTTTTGGACTGTGGATGTTGCTGACTTCTTCTTCTGTTTGACTCAAATGTCATGTTAATCAACCGGAGCGGACCTGCTGTATATCTGTGAGTTCTCCACCCCCAAAACCGTGAAATCGCGGAGGTCGTCTGACTCACGCGATTCCCTGAACCGGGCCGATACGTAACCATGCCTCTATACCTAACGCTTTACGAGTTCAGATAACACGTAGAGCTCAATCATAGACTTGCCTTAATTGGGATGATGACTACATTTTTATAATAAGTCCGTCAAACACAATTCTAAAAGTTTAAGGTATACGAGGGCTGCTATTTATATATCCGGAAACCGGGATTACAATCTTCTTAAATAGCATATTTGACCGCCATGGTAAAATTTGAACTTTTTTAAGTATATAAGGTATATTTTTTCTTCCTTATTAACGCTCGTGTTTTGTTTTTGACGGGTTTTAAATGTCATCTCGCAGCAAGAATGGAACTCACTCGTGAAAATATTCGTGCTATGATTTATTATGATTTTCGGCGTGGTTTAACGCAACAACAGTGCATAGATCAACTAACTTCAACTTTTGGTGATGAAGCCCCATCTAAAACTACTGTGTATCACTGGTTTAGTGAGTTCAATCGTGGACGTAGTATGCTTACGGACGAAGTTAAGGCAGGTCGCCCGAAATCGGTCGTTGTACAACAAAATATCGAGGCTGTGCGAAAACTTATAATGGACGACCGACATGTTACGTACCGCGAGATAGAGGCGACTCTGGGTATTTCTATGACCAGCATTAATAGCATATTACATAATTATTTGGCTGTAAAAAAAATTTGTTCGCGTTGGATACCCCACAACTTAACAAATGAGCAAAAACATGCTCGCGTCGAATGGTGCAATAAAATGTTAAAAAAATATAACCGTGGTGACTCAAAAGCCGTTTATAACATCTATACAGGTGACGAATCCTGGATCTATGCATACGATCCCGAAACGAAGCAACAATCAACGGTATGGGTGTTTCAAAATGAGCCGAACCCTACGAAAGTTACTCGTGCAAAAAGTACATTGAAACAAATGGTGGCCTGCTTCTTCGGTATTAATGGCCATGTAGCTACAGTGCCACTAGAAAACCGTAGAACGGTTAATTCAGAGTGGTACACGACCATTTGCTTACCGGAAGTATTTGAACAAATTCGTAAAACTAACCAGCGACGAAGAATCATTCTTCATCATGACAATGCCAGCTGTCATACGTCACGCGAAACAACTCTATTTTTGGAGGGTCAAAATGTGGAATTAACGGGTCATCCGCCGTACAGCCCTGACTTGGCACCCAACGATTTTTATTTATTTCCAAATATAAAGAATAAATTACGCGTTCAACGATTTTCGACCGCTGAAGATGCTGTCGACGCATTCAAACAACACGTTATGGAGGTACCTCAGGCGGAGTGGCAGAAGTGCTTTAAAAATTGGTTCACGCGAATGCAAAAGTGCATAGATCATCAAGGGGAATACTTTGAAAAACAATAAAACTATTTTCAGCCGTGTACGTTTGTTTGTTTTTTTGTTTCCGGATATATAAGTAGCAACCCTCGTAATTAAGGTATAATTAAAATTTTGTGTAAGTTTGTCCCGTAATATTTATTTATTTATCATTTATTTATTTATTTTGAAAAAATGACTGACTGTTGAGTTTGTTTTGGCTTTCTTCTCAACAGTGGTCTCCTCTTGGGAAATGCCGTAGAGTCAGACTTGTAAAAGTGCCCTTGCGGCTTACTTACAGAATAAACAATTTGAATTTGTCATGTAGATAAATAAAAAATATTGGACACGTATTTCTCTTTTTTTTCATAATTGAAAAATAAAGGCGATACATTGAATCAAAATGTCGCGTGACGTCACTCCTAAATACAAATTTTACTTACGGGTGTCGTCACGAGCCCTAAAGTTTAATGCGATTGACAGAGTATTTTATTATTATTTTGATAAATCAAAAATACGTGTCCAACATTTTTTTTATTATCTAGCTGACGGACTAATTATAATTTTGATTTTCATACTCCGTCATCATGCCTAATAAATAAATAAATAAATATTACGGGACAATTTTACACAAATCGAAATAGTCCTATAGTAAGTTCAATAAGGCTTGTGTTATGGGCACTAGACGACGATACATTTAATAGATATATTACTTATATACAGAAAACATCCAAGACTCAGGAAAAAATATTTATGTTCATCACATAAATATTTGCCCTACCGGGATTTGAACCCAGGACATCAGATTGGCAGGCAACGTTACTCCCACTGAGCTAAACCGGTCGTCAATGTCGCCTAATGAATAATGAAATACACTATCAGGTCTACCTACCAAATAGGTGCCATCCGCGTGGGTTTCCAAATTGTATAAAAGACTAGAAAGTACCCGCAACGTTCGCGGAGGAGAAAGTCTTAACCCTCTTTGTTGTTTCAGTAAAGTCGGGTAAATAGTATCCTATAACCATCTGTAAATTAATATCGTCTTCTGTTTCCGCGATTATTAGATTATTACTCATTGAAATAAAACAATTTAACGTACGTACGTCGGGAACTAAAATTAGATAATATACGCGATATAATATATTGTTTTATTTCATCTGAAAATTACTCAGCTACCCGTGTACCAAAAAATAGTTTAAATCTGTTTAGCCGTTTTGGGGTGATGAGGCCACAACGACACATACGAACATACATTTCTTTACATGAAACACGAATTCTTGTGTTTCTGTATTTTTAATGTGGGAAAATTAACACCACATTGGTCCTGGTGTGACCACGTGCGAGGGCAATCGTATTTGTCTTTGCTTAATACAAAAATACAAAAAAAATCGGTTCAGTGACCTCCAAATACTTCGTTACATTTTTTTTATATGTACTATTTACAGACATTTCATTTTTACAACTTTATAATAAATAGTATAGAAGATATCCATACTATATACTATATATACTACAATATTATAAATGCGAAAGTGTGTCTGTATGTTTCTTTTTTAGCGTACGGCCTGCCTGATGGTAAGCAGTCACCGCAGCCTATGAGCGCTTGCAACGCCAGGGGCATTACAAGCGTGTTGCCGAGCCTTTAAGAACCTATTCACTCCCCTCTTAAAGAACCCCATATTGTAACCTCCAGGGAAAACCGCGGCAGGGAGGTCATTCCACATACGGAGTGTGCGCGGTAGAAAATTCCTTTGATACCCTACGGTGCGCGACCATTTTGGTTCCAAGATGTGTGGATGAATATCCCGCCTTGGCGAGCGGTGCGATGGTAGAAGGTGGCTATGTCTGTCTGTTACCTCTTCACGCTTAAACCCGCTGAACCGATGTGGATGAAATTTGGTATGGAGATAGTTTGAGTCCCGGGGAAGGACATAGGCTACTTTTTATCCCGGAAAAATACCCTTATTCGCGATAAACGAATATAAGGCGGACGAAGTCGCGGGCAGAACCTAGTACATTATAAACTGCAGGTCTAACGCTTAAGTGAGTCTGTTCCCGAGGTATGGGAGCGGTACGGAAAGGGCGACCAGTGACGTCACATGACGTGTCCTAACTGTCTTACTATACACATATACGTCACTTGTCACCCCTCCCGTACCGCTCCCATACCTCAGGTACAGTCAACCATTAGGACGTGTCAGATATTTTCGCCGCTTTGTTATGGCAGATATTGATGTTGGTGACTGTACAGACTCAATTATGCGTTAGACCTATAATTAAAAATAGAGAATCCGTTGCACAAGTACGACTTGCGCTTGACCGGTTTTTACCGATCAGAGGGTGCTAATGAGCAATCAGGTCATCTCTTGCAAATGGCCACCTATAGGCGGCCGGCGGCCATCTTTACTATTATAAAGTTGTAAAAATGAAAAGTCTGTACATTGAACATATAAAAAAAAGTGATACGAACTAAGGTATGCCTGGATAAGACCGGATCAAATGTAAGATTGGATGAAGGCAATTTCCAGCGAAACGGTAGATTTTTTAAATCACTGGCAACATAGTGTGCGTAAGGGATACAATGACGACGTTGCTTTCATCCGATCTTACCTTTGATCCGGTCTTACCCGGGTATACTTTACAAAAAGGTCCCTCAATAGAAACATATTTTATTTTTTGTATATGTTTGTATGTGTCGTTGTGGCTTCATAACGCCAAATCGGCTAAACGGATTTCAACTATTTTTGGTACACGGGTAGCTGGGTATCTCCAAATGGTTATAAGATACTTTTTACCCGACTACGCTGAACAAGAAAAGGGGTTATGACTTTTTCTCCTCTGCGAACGAAGTGGCGGGCGGGCGCCTTCGGTATGGATATAAGAAGTGAGCGAGTGAGTGAGTGGTTCAGACTATATAAGTTCTGTGCGAAACCGGGAAGGGCGGCTAGTAAATAAAAAACGTAAATGGTAGATAAACTAAGCTACGATGAACATAACATGAAAGGGGACTATATCTGTACTGACATACGGATTGCTTAGGTCCTAATAAAAAAAACATTAAATTTAAATTTGAAAGGCGATTCACCTCCATTGTACAATTCAAGTAATGCCCTTTAGTTTAAACTCAAAGGGGTTCTGGCCACTTCCCATTGTATAGACAGACAAACATGATCTTGACATGCAAGTGGCCGGATTAAGACCGAATCGGTTGAGGTTTGACCGTTAACGGACTTTGGGCACGACAGTCTGACTGATCGTAATCAGTCTACTTAACCTCAAAAGGTAAGTAAGTAAGGAATAGGTAGGTAATGTAGTTAAGGGGATCGCATACGCGAATGACCTTCGATCAGCTCTTGACTTTTCTGTGTTGTATATGTCTCATCGTGTTGACAACCACCGGTGTTACCAATATACTGTTGCTGTTTATCTTCACAAGTCACCGAAACCAAAATAAACACCATCAAAATTTGTTATTTTTACGACAAAAAAACAGTTTTTGCTACTTTTCTTAAAAACTATAGAACCTATTGCAGAACCAGTTGACAATTTTATAGTGAACATCGTTACTCACTTATTGGTTTTAGTCACATGTCTAAGCGTCGCTTGACGAGGGAGGCTATACCAATTTAAGATAGAAAAAGGACTTTACGAATCTTTTTGTTTTCTCTTGTTTTATTAAGTACTAGCTTCTGCCCGCGACTTCGTCGGCCTTAAATTAGTTTATCGCGGTATTTTTCCGGGATAAAAAGTAGCCTATGTCCTTCCTCGGGACTCAAACTACCTTCATACCAAATTTTATCCAAATCGGTTCAGCGGTTTAAGCGTGAAGAGGTAACAGACAGACAGACAGACAGACAGACACACTTTTGCATTTATAATATTACTAGCTTCTGCCTTCGTCGGCCTTAAATTCGTTTATCGCGGATAAGAGTATTTTTCCGGGATAAAAAGTAGCCTATGTCCTTCCCGGGACTCAAACTATCTCCATACCAAATTTCATCCAAATCGGTTCAGCGGTTTAAGCCTCAGCAGCCCTCGTGCCTTGCGCACTGCGTCCCAACCCTACTCTAAGTGGCCGCGAGTGGCATTCCCGTTTGTGGGTTTACGCTCCCTCCCACGGAATCCAATTACTGGTAAGGAAGCCTAGCCAGACTTACTCAGTCAGGTTCTAAAAAATAAATAACCTACGAGTAATATCGACTATCTAAAAATCTAATCCGACCTACCCCACTTCTAACCTATTGTGTCCCTTATCTTTGTACAATAAAGGTCATTTTTCAGATGTAGGCCAAGAGTACACCGTCGGTAACCCTACCTCGTTGAATACACATCAATGTTGAAGCTTCAAACAAATGCCTTTGTAAGCCGGAATAGATTATTTTTAACGAAATAAGGGCAATAAGCCTTTGACTATAATCGTGCTTGATGTTCAGCATTGATAAAACTCTCGAAGGAGCGAGAGAATTTACTATAGATCACTATAGAAAAGCCGGCCACCAAGAGCATGTTGGACCATGGTTAGTCTATGGTTCCGTAGCCGTTACTACACAGAAATTCTCAAAAAATGGGATATCAAAAAGCGCACCAGCAAGAGCGTATCTTCGCGGCACCTACTTTCATTTGTTGAGTCGCGCAATTTTTTGACATACGGTTTAAAAGATAAAGGGACACAATTAATGCTACTAAAATTTGGTCGTTCACAATGGGACTTATAAGGCGGCTCAGAGTAACGCAACATGCAATGGAAAGGGCTATTGCTCGGAGTCTCTAAATCAGAAAAAACGATATCCGCAGAAGAACTAAAGTGACCGACATAGCTCGCAAGATTGCGTGGTTGAAGTGGCAATGGGCGGGCCATATAGCCCGGAAAACAGATGGCCGTGGGGGCAGTAAAGTCCTGGAGTGACGATCACGCATAGAAAAGCGCAGCGTGGGACGGCCTAGATGAACGGATGACTTCGTGAAGGTCGCGGGTAGTCGGTGGATGCGGTCTGCGCACGATCGCACCCTGTCCCTGTGGCGAGCTATAGGGGAGATAGATAAGGTATCAGATCAGGTACGATTACCGAAAGTCACCTCTCGATCTGTCATGCTTACGCAACCCATTAGACCAGAATCGTCTCACGCAAAATTCAACCTAAAATTATCTATAAGTAGGTTCATATTGCAAATATATGTTAGAAAAGATTCACCCTCCAAGGCTGTATGGACTCAGGGTTATAGGTAAAGCAGTTGAATTATGATCATTTAAAATTTAACCGTAATTTGCTTGTGTTAAAGTTGAATCTAGTAACTCAGGAGACCTGCCATTGTTACAGAAAAAAAATATTGACGAGTAAATGACGATCCCTTCGAGGGAATTATGATATCATTGACTGTTTATTATTTACACTGTTTAATGTTGACAGATTTATTTTACACCGTTACATTACCTAATTTAAGGATTTCTTCTGTGTTTGACAGTATATCGGTTACGAGAAGATGCCCGCAACTTCGTTCGCAGAAGAGAAAAAGTCATAACCCGTAGGTTTTTCTTCAGCGTAGTCGGGTAAAAAGTATCCTGTAACCATCTGGAGATATCCAGCTACCCGTGTACCAAAAATTGTGGAAATCTGTTTAGCCGATTTTGCGTGATGAAGCCACAACGACACATACAAACATACAAAAAATATATTTTTCTTTTTAGTGAACTCCAAAAAGTCCGTAACAATCATTTTTTTTGAAAATATCTTCAATGTACAGACATTTCATTTTTACAACTTTATAATAGTATAGATCAAACGATCATGTTGTAAATACCTATACGTAATTTTGACTAAGCCTAATTTAGGCTGTTATTTTTAGATGATTTAAATATATACAAGGTGCTCGCGAGAAATCCGAAAGATTTTTACCATACATTCCTTAGATCATTAGGAGCAAAAAATGTTATATGAACCCCACTCAAATTCAGCTTAGTTTTAAAGATATTATAAATTATTACCCGACTGCGCGACGCAAAGGAGTGGTATTGTAATATTTTCTTCTGTTTCCGCGATTATTACTCATTGAAATAAAACAATTTAACGGATAATATACGCGATATAATCCGTTAAATTGTTTTATTTCAATGAGTGGTAATGTGTTTATTAGTCTATGTATGTATGTATGTGTGTTTGTTCCTACCTGGCATTCTAGAGACCAAACGCGTGGACCGATTTTGATGATTCTTACGTCAATCGATTTGTCTTAACTGTCCAAATGTCACTAAAGACATGAAAATGATGAAAACTCAAAATGGCGGTAATGAGACGCCATATTGTGAAAAAGAAAAAAATGAAAATTGACGTACTATATTGAGTGGGGTATCAATGAATAGGGATTTAAAAATAATTATTAGGTTTCTTTTATCATTTTTAATTTGGACTCACCAGTTAGGAACTATAACGATTTAAAGTTGGCTAGCAAGCCGCTCTCACTAAATTTTCATTTCATTGTATTGTAATAAATCTGTGCAAGCTTCTCAATAACCCCCACAAATATTACGAAATTAACTGACTTTTATAATTTTAACTAAAAAGTATAAAATACAAAAAGTAATTACAAAAAACAATAAACCCGACTGCGTAAAAAACTAAAAAGAAAAATTTCAGATTAGAATTTATTATTTGTTATATTGTGAGTATCGATCATGAATCATGAAAGATTCCCATTATAACTTAACAAATTTCTGGGGTACTGGACTTGTTTTTTTCTTTTTAGTTTTTATGTAAACTATTCATTGTGATTACTAAAGTGCATTAAGCTCTTTTGATCGCGATGACGTACATTGCTAAGTTGCGCGTCGCAATTGACGGACACCAAAGTGATAGTTACCACTTACTAAAGTCTTCCTTTTATGGAAACATAATCGTTACAGTTTTATTAAAAGGGATAATTTTAATAGAGAACCGAATATTTTGATGTAAGTACTTACAGAAATCGTCAAAATTAGATGTTTTTTATATTAATATTTTTTGCTGAATTTGACTTTGGTCATATAACATTTTTTACTCCTGAACTCCTAATGCCCTTAGGAATGCGCGGTTAAAATCTTTCGGATTGCTCGCGGATACCTTATATATATATATATATGTACTAGCGACCGCCCGCGACTTCGTCCGCCTTAGATTCGTTTATTGCGGATAAAAGGTATTTTTCCAGGATAAAAAGTAGCTTATGTCTTTCCCCAAATTCGATATTTTGCCAATTTAAATGTGAAGCATATTACCAAGATTTCAAGTTCCTAGCGTTAAAAAGTATTTACTGTCCATACAAATTTTCATCCCCTTCTTCGCCCTTAAAAGGGATGAAATTTGACATACATAGCCTATGTCCTATTCTGATATACAAGGTACATAACTGGAAAGTTTCATAAAAAATCGTCCAGTAGTTTTTGAGATTAAGTGGAACATACATACATACTTTCACGTTTATAATATAGTAAGGGGGACTTATGTCTGTCCTATTTTGCATAGCTGAACAAGTGCACTAATCTTCCCCACGTGCACCACAACGGAAAATGCGACAGTGGAAACCTTGACATTAAAACGGTGGTTTTTCCCACTCTAAAGAAAGCGACAGCTTTAGCCGGCGACTTTCGGCTTTCGCACGCGACGTACTAACTTTAGTGGAGATCCGAATCTCTTAGTCACAGACGGGTTTCAAATTATAATAGTTCTGTCAATAGGCTACGCCATTGTTGTCAACCTTTTTCATGACTCAACTTTAACACTTTCGCTGCCAGCTGCCAAGCTTTTTGTCTCTACATACGGGGAAACGCATGGTATCGGCTACGCGTCTACGAGCAGAGCGCCCGCTAGGCAGGTTCCTGCCAGTAAATGTGTTAACATTATCGCTGCCAAGCTTTTCGTAGCGCTACGCACTTTCCTCTACATACGGGGAAACGCATGGTATCGGCTACGCGTCTACGAGCAGAGCGCCCGCTAGGCGGGTCCCTGTCAGTGAATGTGTTAATGGAAAAATATTTCGCAACCCCTTTCTGCGCTGTTTCATTATTATTAAATTCACATTTGTACACAGTTTACAAATCTTAAAAGTTAAATTTGTCCCACTTCGCTGTTCCTGATGGAGCTTTGGCATACTTATGTAAGTTCGATGACAACGCAATATTATGACACCATAGAGCTGATCTGATGATGGAGCCGGAAGGTGGTCATAGGAACTCTGTAACAAAATAACGCAATCCTACCGCATTTTGGCTCTTTAGAATCGTCTCAATGATTGATTCGCGGGTGTTAAAAGAAAAGTACAGTCAGCAATAAAATCTTGTCACAAAAATGTAATTCCCATTACAATACCCTTTTTTTCATAGTGGGCTAATAAACTTTTGGCAGAGCGTGTCAAAGAAATAGACACACACACTTACACACTGGATCCACGGAAGATCAGCGTCAAGGCGTTTGTAAACTAAAGCATGATTCTTATAAATACAAAGATCGAAATAATGAAAAAAAATCAAGACTCCTACTGGTTTTGAAGCAGCGCCTTGTGCCTTGCCGGGGCGCACGCTCTGCCAACTGAGCTACAGAGTTCAGCCGGCTCGTCTTCCAATTTTATCACAGGTTGTCGTCAGCTCCATGATGAGCATTTGTGAAACTAAATTTTCACCCCAACAGTGCGAACTTCACAGTTGCCACATGTTAGCTAGAGATGTCGCTGTAGTGTAAACATTGTTTTTTTTACAAAAATCTTGATGCTTTAACATCACATTTAAATTTTTTAAAAATCACGAATTTATCAGTATAGAAATTCACTTTAAATGTCACGAAGATCATGATGGTAAGCCATCAAGATTTTCGTAAAATATATAGCTCCTAGGTTTAGCTTTAAGTCTAGGTTAAGTCCATACATGTCAATTTTCAAATGTATTATTATTGTTGTTTGAAAAAAAAACGTATCTTCTTCTTCACTCGAATAACATGACCCTCCTTCTGTCTTAGTCGGGTAAAAACTAACAGGCATGTAACCTTGGGATCCGTTCCTTCGTAAACCCACAATCTATCGCAAGACAGCACCACCGCGGGGTCAAGGGCACGTGACTCACCGTCGCCGTGTACTGCAGGGCGGATCACGGGTGAAACCGGTGAATATGGCTACACGTGTATGATAAAACTGAAACCGGCCAAGAGCATGTCGGACCATGCTCAGTGTAGGCAGCTGTTCATGCAAAAAAAATGCACTACAGATGAAAAAAATACGATATGAAAAAGTGCACCAGCAAAAGAGCGTATCTCCACAGCACTTAAGTCCTTTAGCTGAGAAGAGCAGTTTTTTGGCGATAACTTAAAAACGGTATATTCGATCACGTTGAAAATATTTATTAAGTTTTGTCTTTGTAATTTTTTTTGGACATACCGTGGGGGACAGAATTTATGCTACTTCCGGAGCAATTATTTCCAAAAATATTCGCATTAAAAAATATTTTTAGAAACCTCAAAGTCTTTTTAAAAGAACTGTCAAAATATGTGCCGCACATTGTTTTTGCCATTTTGGCTACGGAACCCAAGAAAGATCAGAATTCAAACATATCTATACTATTATAAAATTCTGGATATGTAATTGAATTTTCTATGGAGAGGGGTCATGATTCCAGGAAAAATCTTAAAAGCGCGATGCAGGATCGTCTTTTGTTTTGTATGGCCGCGCGGCGCCATGCCAGTCTGGCGCCATCTGTTAGCCAGAATTTCTTTGTCCTCTCATCACGCCAAAACGGCTCGACGGATTTTAACTGATTTTGGTACGGGAATAGCTGGACATCCAAAGATGGTTTTTTTACCTTTTTCCCAACTACGGCAATAAAAGTTTTACGCGGACGAGGTCGCGGGCATCTTCTAGTTTACCTATAAATCAAATGAATCCGATTTTTTTAAACATGATTTTACCAAACCTACGTTTATGCTTCAAAGTGTGCCAAAGAAATAAACATACATATACTCGAAAAACATAAGCCTCCTTGACGCAGTCGGGTGAAAATAGTTATTGAATTAGTCGACTTGAATACCGAAATGTTTCGTATTTACAGATTCGAAATAAAGCTTCGACGTATTTCCTACTCTAATTATAGGTAACGCTTTTAGCGTACTTGTAAAATCGACTCGTGTGAAAAGTCTCGTCATAGACGTAAAAACGACCTGACGACTTTTGTGACGTACACAATTCTGTTACGTATAAAGGGCGGCCGATGCAATATGGTGACGAAAGCATAAGATGGATAAGACTAATTAAATTTTGAGTAATATTTATACTCAAATATATGCAGTTTTTGTTACATATCAGTAAATAAATGTTTTGTACATTAAGAAAGTACAGGCCACTTGTAAATTAACCTCTTGAGACTATAAAGTGTTTATATCTATTACGTCTTATAAAAGAAATGGACTGGAAATATCGAATAGCGAAAAAAATATGATTATGTAGTTATTTTCTCTTTTTTTTAGTCAATTGTAGTCATATCAGTATTACGTACCTCTATCTTTTGAATTGATTTTGATGTTATTTGCATTCATCAGCTAGCCGCCTATTAGTTATGTGTTATGTATGACTTTCTTATTAATTAAATAAGAAACCGGCCTAGTGCGAGTCGGACTCGCACTCCGAGGGTTCTGTACATAAGATATACTACAAACGGCCGTATCTATGAAAATCCACTGTTAGCAGAGCCCTACTTCTAAGCAAATGTACGCAGTGTTCGATCATTTTATATTTTTTACTGACATGGACAGACAGACATAAAATTATACTGTTTTTAGTATTTGTTATTATAGCAGCAACAGAAATACATCATCTGTGAAAATTTCAACTTTCCAGCTATCACGTCTCATGAGACACAGCCTGGTGACAGACAGGCAGACGGTCAAATAGACAAACGGATAGCGAAGTCTTTGGTTTTAATATATCCATACTAATATTATATATGAGAAAGTGTGTCTGTCTGTCTGTCTGTCTGTTACCTCTTCACGCTTAAACCGCTGAACCGATTTGGATGAAATTTGGTACGGAGATAGTTTGAGTCCCGGGGAACGACATAGGCTACTTTTTATCCCGGAAAAATACCCTTATCCGCGATAAACGAATTTAAGGCGAAGGAAGTCGCGGGCAGAAGCTAGTACAATTATAAAGTTGTAAAAATTAAATGTCTGTACATAAAAGATATTTTCAAACAAAATATTGTTACCGACTATTTGGAAGTCACTAAAACGAAAAATATTTCTTTTTGGATTTTATGTAAACGGATTTCAACTATTTTTGGGACACGGCTAGCTGGGTATCTCCAGATGGTTATAGGATACTTTTTATCCGACTACGCTGAAGAACAAATAAGGGTTATGACTTTTTCTCCTCCGCGAACGAAGTTGTGGGCGCCTTCTAGTTTATATTAAAATACTAGAAGGCGCCCTATAAATGTGGCCGGATAGTCGGCTTTCGCGACTAGTCAGCCGGTCCGGGCACCTAGGTCCAATTCCCTGAATGTCCAGTTTCCGAAAGTCTATTGTCTGAAAGTCCATTCCTCAAATGTCTAATTCCTCGAATGTCTATTCCCCGAACGTCTATTTACCGGTATGTCTATTCCCTGTACGTCTATTTACCGGTATGTCTATTCCCCGTACGTCTATTTACTGTACCTACTCGTATATGTCTAATTATCTTTGTGTCGTATACCTATACTCTGCACCCTTCTGGTTTACTTCGTCCATATTGCATTGATTTTTTGGTTATTGATCTCATCTCGTCCATATTCCCAACTCGTCCACATTCCCAACCCCAACTAGTATATTGCACTGAGGAGGGAAGTTAACTATCTCCATGGCTAGGGCGTATGCATTTTGTAACATCTCATACATACATATTCGTATTATTACGTAGTTGTACAGTCGCGGTGTGAAAAGGTTCGTCACTTTTGAACCTTAACACCATCACATAGAGTCGAAAAGTGATGAACCTTTTCATTCCCCGGCTATATTAGCGGTTTACATAGTAGCAATAACACAACCGGCGTCATTTTAGTTCATTTAATAGTTCATTACTACAGAGGCCGGGACAAAAGGGGTTGCTGGCCGAAGACATATAGACGGCCGAGCGAAGCGAGGCCGGATAGGTCTGAGGCGGGCAACCCTCAATTCGGTCACAATTTCCCGCCGAGGTATGTATAGTGCTTTTTTCAAACATGCAATGAAATAAACAACAAAAAATCGAAGTTTTATTTTTAAAGAAATTTTTAATACGCATAGTGGCAGAATGTCATGATGCCTGTGCCACAAATTTATTTAACCAGCTATACCCTTTGATTGGCAATTGGACATTCGGAGAATTGGACATTCGGAGAATTGGACATTCGGAGAATTGGACATTCGGAGAATTGGACATTCGGAGAATGGACGTTCTGGGAATTGGACGAAAAAGACAGACTAGACATTCGGGGAATTGGACCTAGGTGACCGGACCGTAGTCAGCGACTAGTTACGATGTTTAATTTGGAAGTTCTTTTATTTTAACAATTTAAGGTGAACACTTTACACTGTACCACTTTTCATGATAACACTTATTCGGTTTCGGGATCAATTTTGAAAAAAAAAAGACCATCTAGTATAGTCAAGGTTGATTATGTTTGATCTGTGCTGGTAAAACATTACTGTTTTCACTTAAGTCGGGAAAATTATCGTCGTCTGCATTAACTTCACTCATTTTCATAAAAGTTGTAAACAGCGGTAAGTAACGAGGTATATATATTGTCGTGTTACCCGGTCCTCCGAAGTATTCAAGGACAGGATAACAGACGTGGGATGAAATGTGGTGGGATGAATGAAATGTGGAAGAAGGGTGTGAAATGAAAGGTGATGAATCAAAGAAAAGACTCAGGTAAATTCATTTTCAACGGTATTATTTATTTGCACTTAATGGTAGTAAATTGATAATTATTATAATATAGTAAATAGTTTCTTGCAGTGTAAGTATACTGGACAGAACGTTTCCTCGAGGTCGCGATACCGTTATTCGACGTGGCTGCTTGTAGCCACGCCCCGTCTGGTCTGTTACGGTAGCATTACTAACATTACACAAAGGAAGCTGGCAATGTTCCTGCATTTTACTTTTTATATACTACTAAGGTGGCAAACAAGCGTACGGCCTGCCTGATGCTAAGCAGTGACTGTAGGCTGTGGATTCTTGAAGCGCCAGGGGCATTACGGCCGTAATGTGGATTAATTAATTAATTTATTTATTTTATTCATTACATAATTAGAACACATAAACTTAACATACCAATTGTAAGTTGATAGATCTTAAATTAAACGTAATTATTTTAAAGTACAATCGATTAAATAGTGCTAGTCGTTATTATTGTTTATATACTATATTATACTTTTTTTATATTAGGGACAATCTTACACAAATCAAACTAGTCCCAATCCCAAACCAAGCAAAGCTTGTACTATGGGTACTAGGCGACGATATACATAATATATAGATAAATTATAATACTTAAATACATAGAAAATATCTAAGAGCCAGGAACAAACATCCGTGCTCATCACATAAACACTTGCCCTGGTCGGGATTCGAAACCGAGACCGGTAGCTTCGTAGGCCGTTGTGCAACCCACTGAGCCAAACGTGACGTCAAAGGTATCGTCATTATTAATGCATGTAATCTAGGTAGCTAAGTAGGTAGACAGTCTGCTTAACAAACCTCTGGGTGTAAACTTTTCCTTGTTGTTAGTATTTGCCAATTATCTAGGCTATTGTTATATAGGTACAAATCAAAGCGCAAAGAAAAATACGATTGCTCTCACACGTGGTCACACCAGGACTCGAACCCGGTACTTCCTTCTTACGCGTCAGGTGTGTTTCCCTTTCACTAGCGAGCACTGTGACGTACGCATCGAATTTATCCATCCGCCTTGACCCCTGTACCTATTTGTATTGAAAGGTATATAACCTTAACGCCATCTATGAGAATATGTATTACACCTATTCACATTCCGATAGTTGTTCCTTTACAGCAGTGTCAAATCGGACGAAGAGATGGCGCTGTTATAAGCATTGCTTCTCTTTATATGAACCACAAGAATTATCTAGGCTATTAACATACTTACGAGATGAAAGCTTGAAAAATTGACATTATATTGGCTAATATAATGTAAAATATATCTCTGCTGCCTTTATATCGTTTAAAATGGTAGTTTTAAAGAGTGACTCAAGGCACGTCACCATGGAAACTAAGTTCAGAAAAAAGTTGATCGACCATCTAACAGAAAAAGAACACCGAAAACGTTGTGACGATTTTTACAGACTTCAATTTTACTTGCCGTGTTAGTATGTATATGTTACTATTTTTGTATGGGTCAAATCTTGCAAGTAATACGTTTCTGACCATTTTTTTATTTTTTTGACAAGATTTTATAGGCGACTGTACTTTTATTTGAACATCCATTAACTCAATCACCGAGACTAAAGATCCTTGCCAATGAAATCGAAGATATTATTATGATTTGTTAACATTTAAGTTAACATTTAATTTAGGCGTTTATTAATCTGTCGTTTGTACAAACAAGACATAAAACGGAAAATGAAGACGCGTCTTCGGACTTCTTTTCTATCGAGGAAATTTTAAACAAACATTTTCCGCGTTAGGCGCTGAATATGTATATACTAGCCGGTTTCATATACTATAATTTGACAAAAATCCCACTAAAAAATAGCTTAAATTATCAATGCATCTCCATAAAAAGATATATTTAAGATAGGCTAAGTACTAATATTGTAACAGTTGAAATATTTAGAAAAAAATACTGACTGTTGAGTTTGTTTCGGCTCTCTTCTCAACAGTGATCTCCTCTTGGAAAATGCCGTAGAGTCAGACTTGTATAAGTGCCCTTGCGGCCTACTGACAGAATAAAGATCATTATTTCACAGATTTGTACGGGGATCTACATATGGTTATAAGATATTTTATACCCGACTATGCCGATGAAAAACGAGGGAAAAGAGGGTTATAAATTTTTCTCCTCCGCGAACGAAGTGCCCCATTTAGTTAGTATTGTTCTTAATTTCATGCAAAGATCATGGTTTCAAACTATCTAAAAGTATTGGCAAAATGGTCAATAATCGAAACAGGTCATCCTGGTTCAGTAGGTCGTCCTGGCCGGGGTCGACGACCGGGAAGGAGGTCGTGCGGGATCGGCGCAACGTCAGAGCGAAGGGGTTGGGGTCTATTCTGCTCTATACATAAAGGTAAGGTCTGGTAATTAAATTAAAACGCGATAATGTAAATCACATAGAGCTGTGTGCAAAATAATAGCAGTATGTATGTACTGTACCATAGTAGCTTTTAAAACAAGGCAGATGCAAAAAACGGTTCCCCTTGTTTACGCATTTTTTTTTTGTCCGAATCATGATTTGGCCGAATTCATAATTTGGCATAATGCATTTTTTTCTGAACACGTAAACTTTTCAAGATTTTTATAAAACAAACCTAACCTAATGTATACAACTGGATAATGCCTTTAAAACTCCTGAAAATTGTACAGTTTTTGAAAAAACTGCATTATGCCAAAATATAATTTCGGCCAAATGATGATTCGGACAATCGAGATTATGCCACATAAGAGGAACCCGCAAAAAACTGCTCCTAAAGAGAATCTATGTACCCAAGCACTGTTTTTACTGGCCACCCAATCAATTCATATTTCTAAATTAGTATAAAAAATCACAAATTTCAGTGGAATTTGAACCAAAAGTGTAGAAAACTCGGTTTCGAACGACTTAAAGCTAATGCAACTCTATTCTGATGGAAAATGACCCAAAGTTCATTGAATAGGAGGCCTTTCAATAGTCCTTTGGGTGGCTAAAGGTTATTACATTGCTGTCTTCGAACCTGAATGCACTTCATTGTTAACTCATACCACGATTATAACTAAAATCTTAAGTCACATTTACATCTTGATTCTGCAAGCTTCATTGCTATTATTTTGCACACTTTTGTATATGCACTGGTCCCACCAAGGGCGAGGAAGCGATAAGCTATTGGCGATTTTCTCGCCCAATAAACGAACAAAAGATAACTACAGATCCTGTGTAATTAAGAGACGCATATATTAATAGTTCATCGCTGCCTGTTCACACTGCCGGCGAGAACTGTCTCATTCTGTATATCTGTTATTGACACGGAATCTACATCTATTGTGCGTTTCTTGAGCTAGCTGTTCGAGAAATAGTTGGTAGTTGCTCGCTTTCTCGCCGGCAGCAGGACCAGTGTCATAGTATAGATATAAGTTATTATGTATACAGTATTTACTTGTGTGTCCTAATGCTCTCAGTACTGAATGTGTTTTTCCCACAGCACCATTTTCTTGCATATCTGTTTGGCCCTATTATTGACTGGTAGAGAATGCCTTTTGGCATTAAGTGCGCCGTTTGTACTCACTTTTGTGTTGTGCAATAAAATTTAAATAAATAATATCAGGCTCGGACTTTTTGCAAAAAAACATTTTTTTCTTAAATCGTAATGTATGTTTTGCTTGAGCCTTCAAAATCCACTTAAAATAGTTCGTGAAACGCAACGCGCTTTTGAATACCCAATCTTAAGTCAGTTATATGGGGCCATCGCATCGTCAGCATCAGTGGAAATTTTTCAACCTTTGGATTTTTACACTCTAAAATTAGGAACGGAAAAAGCTGAATAAGGTACCTACTTGCGCCTAAGATGGCCCGGTTCTCAAGATGGCCTACTATCAATTATTTTGTATTTTTTAAAGTTCGAACGGGTTTAAATTACGCGCCCATGTTCGGTAAATAAAATTGCAGTGTTATACCTACTATGGGACCAGAGATAAAACAACAATTTTATATCGAAACCAAAGAACTAAAAAGATGAAAGTGGGCCATCTTAAGAACCGGGCCATCTTAGGCGCAAGTACCTTAGTTTGTGTTTACATTTAAGTACTAGAAGGCAACTTCGTTCGTGGAGGAACAAATCAGAGCCTTCTTTTCTGCTTCAGCGTAATCAAACAAAAAGTATCCTGTAACCATCTGTTGATGGCCCAGCTCACAACAGATTTCAACTATTTTTGGTACACAGGAAGTACCAATACCAAAAATAGTTGAAATCTGTTTACCTTTTTTGACGCGATGAACCCACAACACAAAAAAGCCAAAAAAACTGGGATTTTGTGACCTTCAAACAGTCCGTAACATTTTCTTTTATATCAATTAGGTATAGGTACTTATGTAAGTTTGTAGACAATGGTATATTGTCACCATTTAACTGATCTGATGATGGAGCTGGAAATAACGCAATCCTACCGAGTCCGGGTTTAGAAAAAAAATCGGTATGTACAGTTCGAAATCAGTTTGTCACAAAAATATTATTTTTACAGTAACTTATTTAAACTTAATTTAGTTTTGTATTAAAACTGATATTTATATAATATTTTCTTCTGTTTCCGCGATTATTACTCATTGAAATAAAAGTAACGTCAAAGCACAAATTGTAACTTTGACAGAGGAAAATACATCTTTTCTCAGTCCTCCCGTGACCATGGAAAGCTCGAAAGCTTCCGAAACGTCGGGAACTAAAATGAGATAATATACGCGATATAATCCGTAAAATTGTTTTATTTCACTGATATTTATAGTTTAAAATCTTCGTATTTGGTTTACTTGCGATATGAATACATATTGTTTACACTTAATCATTACACAACTGACATCGTTATGTTTATCAGTGCGAAACAATTAAGCAAATGTACAATTATAAAAACTATTCATAAATAATATTACTATCGGCTAAGTTCTTTTTTTATAGTCGCTTATCGATTTTAAAGCGTGTTAAAAATAATAAATTACATGACAGCATGAAAATATTTTTACTGACTAACATACCACTAACAAAGAGGATCTGAATTTATAATTTATACAATTATAACGTTGTAATAATTATATGTCTGTACATTGAAGAAATTAAAAAAAAAGTACTACGACTTTCCCCTCTTTTTGTTCTTCAGCGTAGTCGGGTATAAAAGTACAGTTTGAGCAATTCTATCAGGAAGTTTGGCCAATCTGATCAGGTTGGTTTGTTTGTTTTTAATTATTCGTAAGGAGTATATATCATCGATTCCCCGCTTATTAAATATTGGATCGAGGTCACGATTGGAAGGGACAAATAGATATGTCACTTTTAATATCTCACGTGAAATGTAATATTTAAGGACCATACTAACATAGCATATTAAGTATTTGTAACTAATTCAATATGGATCTGTGATCTGAAATAAACGTTTTTTATTTATTTTTATTATTCTTATTTATATAGAGCTAGCCGCAAGTTTTTTTTTCAGTGTCATAGAAATTTGTATGGAATTATTTGGCTTTCTTTTAAACCCTAGGTACTGTACTATTTTAGACTCGCTTCGCGAAGCTAATATGATGTACTTTTTGAGCAGAAGTGAAAATATTATTTAGGTCTTGGATTACTTTTGATATGCAGGCGTTGAATAATTATGTTTTCTTCATGGACCTATAAAATAAGCGGACGGAGTCTTTAGAAAATGAAAGTGAAGCAACCATAGTAAGTCAGCATCTGTCAAATAGCTTGTCCTTACGAGAGACACACACACATTCAAACCATAGTACGTCAGTCGGCCGCCATAACTAAACGAGACTCCGTCGAATACACATCTCTCAGAATGACACAATATAATTGAAATATGCCGTCTTGGGCTGTCCAACGTTGTTGGTACCACAGCGGAGCGAGGAAAAAACTCAGAGCGTTTCTTTTTATAAGTAACAAACTCGTAAATCAATTTTATTTTCAAATTTAACATTTTAAATTGTCATACGATAAACTTCATACACCGAAACCAGTGTGCTCAATTAAAAAATGGGGTAATTACCCTAGAAGTTAGGGAGATTGGTATTGCGTTAAATTAATTATTTTTTAATGAAAAATAAGTTAATGGTTTTCTTCCTTTCCTTCTATCTCTTCTTTCTTTATACGAGATTAAGCCCCGTTTTGCTGTGTTATGATAATAAGTCCCAGTAAATAGACCGAATGCAACAAATCCGTTGGAATCGGAAGCGCAGACATGACGTACGGACTGACATTTCGACAACCGTCCACTATTAATAGAAGTCTCGTTACAGATTCAACGTTTGTGTGGAGGGAAATATCGGTCGGTAAACGATAACTGTTACTAATAATCGCCAATAGCAATGATGACTAAATTCTAAATTTTGTACGTCAGCAAGATTAATAAACTCAAAAACTCATTTTTGTGACAAGCTTTTATTGCCGACTGTACTTTTCTTTGAACATCCATCAACTACTCACCGAGACGATTCTGGAGAGTCCAAACCCGGTTGGATTGCATTATTGTATAACTGAGTTCCTATGGCCACCTTCCTGCTCCATCATCAGATCAGCTCGATGGTATCATACTACTGCATTGTCACCGAACTTAAGTATGTCAAATTTAACTTGCAAGAATTCACCCGAACATAATGTTAATTAAAAAAAACCTCAGATAGATCGCATTAAAGTTTAGGCAGGAACCCCCACACGTGAAAATTTGTACCTAGGAGTGACGTCACTCCTGGGTACAATTTTAACTCAAATGTATCGCCTTTATTTTATAATTACCAAAATAAGAAAAGATGCGTCTCCAATGTTTTTATTAATCTACATGACGGAACGGATATATCATAAAAATTTAGTCATCATAATATTTTCTTCTGTTTCCGCGATTATTACTCATTTGAATAGAACAATTTAACGGATTATATCGCGTATATTATCTCATTTGAGTTCCCGTTACGTTGACGTCATTTGAGTCCACCCGTGACCATGGAAAGCTTCCGAAACGTCGGGAAATCAAATGAGATAATATACGCGATATAATCCGTTTAATTGCTTTATTTAAATTTAGTCATCATCCCTATTATGAAAAAAAAAAATCCGACAGATTGAGAAGCTCCTTTTTGAATTGGGTTAGAAATAAACTCATCGCATCTCCTCTATTATAATAGAAATGCAGAATCTACGTCTAACCGGGAACTGGCCAATTCATTCATACCGAGTGACGTACGCACGGACGACCTTGTTTTTATTATGACTACTATATCGACTGTACAGTGTCGTGACGTCACATGCTAAAATACCGCGGCGGAAGCTATTCTTCGCTGCCAGTTTCGATTGAAATCGGAATGTGGAAAATCATAATGTTTGTTTTTTCCTGTAAGTTTTCTTTTCGTGTGTGATCAACGCGGGAATTCCTGATAAAAAAAATCTCAGTTTTCTTTTTAAGCGTAAGCCACTGTACAGTCAGCATCAAATCGAAACTTGACTGCAATAAGGGTACAATTTAAAATCGGTACAATTTTTAATTGTGCCCTTATTGATAGCCCTAATAGGTGCGAAACAGTCAAAGCGCCAAATATATCGTCACACGTATTTATGCCTAATTAGTAATAAAATTAATAAACAGCATGGGGACAATCTTACACAAATCAACCTACTTAGTCCCAATGATGAAGCCACAACCACACATATAAAAAAAAAACATTCGATTCAGTGACCTGCAAATTGTCCGTTACAATATATTTTTTTAACATCTTCAATTTTACAACCTTATAATAATATTTTCTTCTGTTTCCGCGATTATTACTCATTTAAATAAAACAATTTAACCCACCCGTTACCATGGAAAGCCGAAAAGCTTCCGAAACGTCGGGAACTCAAATGAGATAATATACGCGATATAATCCGTTAAATTGTTTTAATTTAAACTTTAAAATTGTATAGATTACTTGGAAATTTGTAATATAGTCAATTATTAGTTAATTTAGTAATGTTATAGATGGATGATGGTTGTGTTAAATATATTGTCGTAATTCGCTAGTCTATTTCTGTGGAACAGAAACGCGCGCAGTGACCGGTTAATGTTTCTGTAAAAATAAGTTCGCTGTTTCGGTAAACAAATATTACAGGAGACGTTTCTGCTAAACTGTTTCGATCTAACTAGAATTCTAGAATTACCACAACCACAATAAAACGAGAACCACGTGGTACGGCGATAATATTTGTGAAAATAAATTACTTTGAGAAAACAAATAAAGGTAAACATGCAAGGGCCTAATATGTAAACACAGTTACTCGTACACTGGCTTTAATTATTTCATTTTAAAAACTGCCAGCGGTCCACAAAATGTGGCTTACTGAAGAGAAAGAAACGCCGCAAAGAAAACTACCAGACTAACTCCTTAATAATTATACATATATATTTATATTTATGTGTCTAATTTTACATAATTACAAGTTCATTTGTTTCCTTGCACGTTGGTATTAGAATTACTATTACTAGATATAATGTATGTAGCATCGTGAACGTATGCAGTGTCGGCTATCGGTGATATATAGTACGTATTCCAGAGCCGTCTTCTCTAGAGTATCGTGTAATTTGTTTTCTTGTCTCACGTACTCTTAGAGACTACGAGGGACAAGAAAACAAATAGAGACCAATAATTATATCATGTTAAAAACAGACACTCTAGGTGAACTACTTTTGGCCTGAAAGCATATTTTTACACCGTTCGAAATCAAGGTATTGCAGTCCATGCATCAAACCGCAATTAATAACCATAGGATTATGCATGTAGTTGATACTTTTTCCGTTACCAATAACATAAACCGACTGTAAAAAAAATACACAACAAACCAGCTGGACGCGATATGAATATAATATAATAATTCATGTTATACACGCGCAGTGACATATTTATTGCACTTTATGAGCGCGATACGCATATAAGTCCGTAAAAACATTTACCACGTAATACCTATCGCAATTTTGCTGGCCTCCGAATTTTAATTACGGGCTCATCGACATGTGAATGATACACAAAATGTGCTTTTCTACACGAGTGCTTCAATCTATACTATTATAAAGTTGTAAAAATGAGATGTCAGTACATTTGGAGGTAACTTTTCAGATTTTTTTGTATAGGTATACGTATCTAAGGCATGAATGCTGGTTGCCTCCAAAGTCGGGATGCTTTTCTTATGGTCTCCATTTTAACTGCTGTCTGTTCACCCCATTGGCGTGCACAGGGTTTTGGCCAGGGTAGGCTATTTATATGTGCCTATATGGAGCCATGGTCGTTCAGCGATTTTAGGGTAGGCAGTTTCTCTGTGCCTGTATGGAGCCATTGTCGTTTAGGGTAGGCAGTGCCTTTGTGCCTATATGAACCGGACGCCACTGATTCACCCATACCATCTAAAGGTGCGTCTACATTTGTATCATTTGCCCGTATCAGATCATCGTCGCGTAGCATAATCGCGTGACACGATCACGCGTTTGGACGTTGCGGCGATCCGATCACTCGAAATCCATTTGCTACGCGTATCACACACTTGTATCGGAAGAGTGCGGCATTATCGGCGCGCCGACAGTAAGCGTCCAAGCAACGCGATACGCAGTCATGCTACGGCACGGTGATCGGATACGAGCAAATGATACAAGTGTGAACGCACCTTTATGTCCTTTTAAATGTGCGAGAACTCAATCTCCAAGAATTCCGAAACGAAAAGGACGTGACCTGATATAGAGGGAACTCACAACAGCTTGAAGGTGACGAGGATGAGATCAGACAACGCATTCAAATACCTGTCGGTGTGTGTCGGGTGTGGGTTGGTTTTATACGCGATGAAGCCCCGTTGTGTTCTTGTAATAATATTATAATTTGTTGCCACATGAACGCTTATACAAGTCAAAATCTTCGCTTACGCTTCGGTAACTATGATAACTGGAGAGAATAAGCGCCGAAGGAAATCCCGCATTCAATAAAAATAATTAATAATTTCTGTTAATTATATCGTAGATAGGCACTACCTATTCCTACCTCTGGCTATTATCTACAAAGATCGAAAGGTATTTCTGTATGTATATATATTTATGTATGTAAATCTCGCATTATATCTTGCTATCCGCCGTTCGCTCGGTATTTCCCTGGAGCGCCATTTTCCCGGGATAAAAACTAGCCCATATCCGTCACTGACGGTCTATACTGATATAAAAAGTGGGATTGGTGTTCAGTTTCAAGCCCCTTATGCACCTTGAAAATAAAAAATCCGACAGACTTTAACCATCAGTTCTCATACCTAATTGGTTAAAAAAGTAATATTTAAACATTAATGTTGGCATAAAGATTAGATTGATGTATAATTGTTCCATTTCTAAACTAACCAAAACGCCATTCCGCGAAATAGCTTTTCGGATAAGGTCAGGTGGGGTACGGGAAACACCGGGGTAAGAGAGACGTTGTAAATGTGATACTGAAAACTGACATATGTGTCAATGGAAATAGAGTTGGGCCAATTGCATGGATTCTCTTTGCCCACGAAATAAAATATGTTCCCCTTACCCCATCTGACCTTAGTTGTAACAACAAGTTGTTCACTTGGGTATATTTTTTGCGCCCACCCTCCTCTCCATCCACACAGAAAACCACAAGTAAATACAACAAACCAAGACCAAACGTATCATGAAATAAAGAAGTAAAAATATACGCAAATTTGTGTTCATTTGAAATTCAAAGTCGTATGAAAAAGCTTTTCACAGAATCCTTGCAATAGAAAAAAAACCATTGAGAGGCAACCATGTAATTTAACGCAGTTTGTCTTAACCAAAATACTATTTTTTTACCACCTTAGAAATGACGTCACGCCTATGTAGCTATACCCAAGTACGGAGCATTTTCAGCGCTCAGAAATTTAACTCTTCTGACTTCTAGAGCACCTATTAGTGGTTAGTCCCATATAGACGTTTGATCCCAACAAAAAATAGGGTCGATTGTCATTTGAATGAAATAAAGATCTTTATTTTGTAAGTAGACCGCAAGGGCACTTTTATAAGTCTGACTCTACGGCATTTCCCAAGAGGAGACCACTGTTGAGAAGAAAGCAGAAACAAACTCAACAGTAGTCTCCTTGTGTCGGCTTTCTAGCCGACACAAACTCAGCAGTACACAGCCAGTATTTTTTTCTAAATAATTCTTAACTATTACAATATTAGTCCTTAGCCTAACTTAAACATATCTTTCTAAGTATAAATTCAATTCTTAGTTCTCCAAGAAAACATATCAAAACTAATAAATATATCAAAAGCATCCCAATTTTAAGGTTATTGCCACCAAAATTGCCACTTCATCCGTTTTAAATCTACAAACAAATCACCTCAGAGTCCAGGTTCTTGACCGCAGCATGTCGGTTTGTAGAGGCAAGAGTGACTCCCAGCTCAATTTCAAATAGTATATAGCGTAGTATTTAAGTAATGTTTTTGTATAGCCTACGCGGACATAATAATATTAATAATGTTAATATATTTTGGTTATTTAATTTGATGATGGGACATGTTAAATGGAGTAATAGCATATAAGTTGACATACATAGTTTTTATAGTTTGCTAGTTGTATATAATGTGTTCATAATAGTGTAAATAAATGTGTAACAATTAGCACGTAAGGTTTAACTGTTACTGCTAATTTGTAATAAATAAAAAAAAAAAAAAACAAAATTGTAGGGTTCTGACATTCCTGTTCCAAGACTGAACTTGATGGCAACTTCTAGAAGCAAAGGAGATCCTGAAACATATCCCGAAGCTTCCCATTTACTTTCCCGAAGGGAAGAGGCGACGCGGAGCCGCATACTGCGCTATTTATATGCGCGTGCGCGTGCCAAGCTTTTTACCGACTTCATGGGACGATTGATCGAGCAAAAGGTTACCGATTGTGATTCACTCACCAACCAATTTTTCATATCTATCTTCTTCATCTTTTATTTAGGCGGCAAGGTAGAACTGGGACTGGGCTGGTCACGTCTGCCGTATGGCGAATGATTCGTGGGCTAAGATGACCACAGAGTGGAAGCCACATAACTCAAAACGGAGACGCGGCAGACCTCGTCGGCGATGGCGGGACGACTTGGATTCCATTTGCAAAGGACTGCCCAGTAGATGCTCAAAATCGAGACGAATGGTAAATAAGAGGAAAGGCCCTTGCCCAGCAATAATAATAATAATAATCTTCTTTATCACTACACAGCAAAACGGGGCTTAATCGCGTATAAATATGATTTAATTCCTTCGAGACCATGGACGTAACGCGACGTCCGGAACGTCGAAGGATTACCAACGAAAGGTAATTAAATAAATCATATTTATACTCAACTTGCATTTATCCGAAACGGTTTCATAACAAAGGTTACCATAAATTTCATGGGTCATTCAATCGTATTATTAATGATTAATATTTTCATACTTTAAAAATTAACTTTCCCACCCAACTTTATAGGCTCATAAAACGAGCTACACGCAAGGTTTCGAACTCAATTTGTTTTTTTAGGTTTCCTGCCATTTCGCATCAAAATTTTAGTTTGATTTGAGTACAGTCAAAATCCCAATTCTCGTTCATGAAACAAAACAGTAGGTAAAAATATTTTTTCGGATAACTATAAAAATAACCAAGATATACGCCATCAAACATTTCATTCTATCTGTTTCTAGCAAAACAGAATTTAATATGGAGTTTATATGGCCAGAGTGCACGATGACGTAACAGTGCATATCGGACCTCTCCGTCTAATTAGTAGTTCAAAATGCCTATATCTCGCGTACTTCTTGGTCGATGTAAATTTAAATTTCACATTTTGAAATAGTTTTTACGGTATTTTGATATTTAGTTAAGAAAAGTGCCAAAAAAAATGCATGCAAGTACTGGCTGTTACTTCTCTAGAGCACTTGTTTAGGGAAAATTTGGCTTTTATCTGGTCAGTTCAGCGCAGGGCTCGGAACCGGTATATATAAATTTTCCACAATACACGCTATATCTCGAATGTTTTAATACTATATTTAGGAGAAGACAAATATCTTTGGGAAACACCTGATTCAAGTTCTAGAATTTTAATAATGTTTATATACAAAAATCTCGTTATTGAACGAAAAGAATGAAGACAAAACCGGGTATTTTGTATGAAGAGAATACCGGTTTCCGAGCTCTGGTTCAGCACGTAGGCGACCGTCCTTTTGATCTATCGCCCTTGACCCTCACCTGGTCTACAAGTCTTTCTATGGCATGTTCTCCACATCGGGTTATATGTCCGAAAAATCTAAGGATACGATATAAGCACAGAAAAGAGCCTCTCTTTCACCTTAAGGGGCTTACAGCTCGGAATGACCTTCGATCCGTAGCTCTTCGCTTTACCCTGTTTTATATGTCTCATTATGTTGACAGCGATCGTCTTGACCAATATACTGTTTCAGTTTATCTTCACGAGTCACCGAAACCTAGATAATTGGGGGAGGTCAGTATCCATTAGACGCCTGTCAACTAATAATGATGAACTGATTCAGGAACCTTCCTCTTAAACCAGTGTTTTTCATCCTGTTGCTCGCAGTATCATAAATATGGACTTATTATTTGTAACAGTTTAAATGCAGGCCTTCTAACCGTTTACAAATAAACCGGTGTTTGTTTAACCTGAATAAATACCGGTAAATTATTTAGGTTACGTCCGAACGAATTTATTTTGGAACGACCCACTGAAGCAGCGCTCTGTAACCGGTTAATGGATTTCGTTCTCAGTTTGCTCTCCGAGATATTAACTGGTTAGTCAGACCGATTTTATGCGAGCGGAACCTTTATGCAGTAGGTGTGAAAGAGATAGCATTACGATCTCAGTCGCCAGGTCGTTTTGCGATGAGTATAGGCTATGAAAGAGTGGCTCTAACCGGTATGGAAAATAATCAGGTTTTCAAGCCCTGTTTAAAACACATGTTTGAATCGACGCAGAAAAGGGGGTCGCGTCATGATAGCGGTTGAAAAACACTTTCTTAAACAGTCCATTATATAAAATGTACTTATTTGACCAACTTACTTGAGAAGTTAATACATTTTGGCACTGCAGCAATTACGGCATATTTATTGGTTTCCTGTAGTGTTGCCAACATGTGGGATCGCTTTCGTTACGAATCATTGTGTAAATATTTCAGCTCTAATACTCTTGCTTCCGGTAGTTTTTGTGTTATGATTAGATAGAAGAATTATTTAGAAAATATTTGTTTATTTGTTTCATGTGTGACTTACAGTAAGAAACATAGGGGGTAACGATTACTCGCGCCCGCAGGAAGTGAAGGTGGTGCTCAAGAGTAATTAATTCTGGCCGCTGCACTACTCAATCACTACATCAGAGCCTCGCAGCTAAATGGAAATCGGATACACTACACTTTGCAACCTGTAAATTGTGTATCCGTTCCTCCGGTGTTGCACTATCGCCATGGGCGACGATGACCACTTTCCCTCAGGTGGCTGGCCTGCCCGTTTGCCACTCATTACATAAAAAATATATAACTATATCAATTAGGGTTCGGAACCCTTACAGGATTACTTTGTGGCCGTCTGTCTGTCAAGACCCTTTTTTCAGGAACGTGTGGAGGTAACAATTTGTAATTAACATGAAATATTTGACAGTTAAAATACATAAACCTTTTGACGCAATCGGTTATAGAGCTTCCCCGAGCCTAAATTTTCTGATACACGGTCACTATAAACTGGAACACAATTTCTCCAAGAATAATAAATAAATTAATAAATATTTCAGGACAATTTTACATAAATCGAACTAGTCCCATGGTAAGATCAATAAGGCTTGTGTTATGGGTGCTAGAACACGATATATAATATTTTCCCTTACCGGGATTTGAATCCAGGACCTTCGGCTTCGCAGGCAACATTACTCCCGCTTAGCCAAACCGGTCGTGATGAATCTGACGTCACAAATCCAAACTGCTGGATTCATAGCTCGAAAACAAAAGTCGAGCTATACCTCGAAATAGATAACCCTTCTTACGCAATCGGGTAAAGAGCTTCCCTGAGCCTTACTTTTCCGATTCACGGTCGATGTAAAATGGAACTCACTTTTTCCAAGAATCTGACGTCACAGTTTCAGACTGCTGGATTTATAGCTGCCGGAATTATCCCGTTGCACGTCTGCGGGTTATTTCGGGATAATTTCGCACATGCGCCTATTTAACTGGAGATATTTCACTTGGAATTTCTTTAGCTCTGATATCAAACACGCAGATAGGTCGACTTTTTGCTAATTTGTGTGAAAACTACCATGCCTGTAACTAGGGTTACCAACTTTTTTTCTATCGTAGTATTTTCGAAGCTGTTACCCCTAAAACTATAGTAGATGGCAAAAAAAATAAAAAAATATAGAATGTGGTTTAAATATTTACATTATTTTTTAAATGAATTGACGACACGTTTGGCACAATGGGTTGCACAACGGCCTACGAAGCTGGCGGTCCTGGATTCGAATCCCGGCCAGGGTAAGTAATATTAATATTTTTTGCTTCGCCTTAATTTTTTTTTAAAGTTTTGACAGTGCCCGTTACAGATGAATGAAGGAAAAGTGTAAAGCTGCGTTTTGCTTTACGCAAAATTAGTGGTTTCGCCTATTTTATCTCCTAATATAGTAGGATACATTATTATATGGAAGAAAGATTCCATTGTAGGTATATTTATATTTGCCCGCAACTTCGTCAGCGGAGGATAAAACATTATAGCCCTCTTTTTTTTCAGTGTAGTCGAGTAAAAAGTATCCTATAACAATTTGTGGATACCCAGCTAACTGTGTATCAAACATAGTTGAAATCTGTTCAGCCGTTTTGGCATGTTAAGCCCACAACGACTCATCTAAACATACAAAAGTCAATTCAGTGAAAGTTAATAACTTCAATGTACAGACATTTAATTTACTTTATAATATTATAGATTAGGAAGGCGAACCCTATACTAAAAGCAAAGTATATAACGCGGAATTGACGTTCCGTCCATCCTAAAATAACCGTGACGTATCCGTCATCACACGTTACATCACGCGGCGTTGCCCGCGGTCAATGCCGAACAAATCCGAAATAGATTAGGGAAAGTGTTAATGTTTTTGTTTTCTTAGAACTCTATTGAATATCGGATATACACTGTGGGCCCGAGTAACCGGACAGACTTTAACCATCGAGCTTGGTGCCTTATTTTTTTTGAGTTATCCGTGTCTTAGTTTGGTCGCAGGCTGGGAATTGGTGTCGTTTGCCGATGAACAAAAGGTTGGGCCTGACAACCAGTAAGGCTGCCAGGATTTTGTGGTAACCGGGATGAATAGAGTAGTACACGCTCAGTAAAAAAAAAAAAAGGATTTTTGAGATATGTTTACTTTCTTAAATGTCGCGTGCAATGAACATGTGATGTTAAGCTGAGAAATACGAGTACTATTCGACACGAATTACTCTCAATAATGAAAAAATAATGCAGTTGAATATCAAACTTATCGTATAAGGTCAGGTGGGGTAAGGGCAACGTAATTTATTTCGTGGGGTAAGAGAATCCATGCAATTAGCCCAACTCTATTTCTAAAATTCAATGTACAGGTTTTTATTTATTTATATTTATATCTCAAAAATTACGCGTTTTCGCATTATATGTTATACCACTTTATATGCTCCAATTGGGCTCTACATTCATAGTTCAAGCCTGTCGCGTTACTCGGGTCCACAGTCTATACGAAAATCATGATGTTTTTGTTTTCCTGGAACCCTATTGGAAATTGTTCAGGAAAACAATGAATACGACTTTGTAACGAAACAAGAAAATGGGGCAAAAGGGTAATGTCCCTCTAAGGAACATAAACATGAAATGAACACACAAAATATTTTACATTTCGTCACTACTGAAAAAAAAAACTCGTAGATACATTATTTCGCTCCAAAAAAACAAGCAATAGAACTGATCAACAGGAAATGGTTATAAGTTAACATTTTAAGATTTCTAAGAAAAAAAATTCCGAAATATTCGCTCCGAAAGTAGCAAAAATTGTGTCGACCCTCTATTTTCTAAACGGTATGTTCATGAAATATGAAAAAATTTACAAATATAAAACTTAATAAATACTTCCAACGAAAATTGTTTTCAACAGGATCGAACGTACCGTTTTTAAGTTATTGCCAAAAACTGCGCTTCTCAGCAAAAGGACGTAAGTGCCGGGGAGATACGCTCTTTTGTTAGTGTTTTTTTTTCATATCGTATTTTTTTTCATCTGTAGTGCATTTTTTTGTATAAACGGCTGCGGAACCCTTCATGGGCGAGTCCGACTCGCACTTGGCCGCTTTTTTTTACTGGTATAAAATAAGAGTAGCTGGTACGGGTTTGATGCTTTCTATTCAACGTCTGTCCTAAGAATTAGGCCTAATGACATAAAGCTGGTACGAGACAGCTGTCGTTCATAATTCGAATATATACTACATTTACATACAGCCTATCTCGTATTCAACGTGAAGGATTAACACCTTCACCGTACACAATTTTACGTCTTCGCGTAGCGTGCGGTAAAACTCATATTATGGCCACGTGTGATGTAAAATAATTAATATATAATAACATGTACCTTTTCATCTGTGACATTCCAATCCCATATGTATACTATGATGACTTTATTGTTTCTTTGTATTTGACGAACATAATTTAAATTCGCGTAAATTGAATAAAATGTACGTAATTTATATTGTAATTTATATTATGAAATAAAGTAAGTAATTTAATCTCTAATCTAATAATAATAAAGTTTTAAACGGCTCGGTCGATTTTAAACCAAGTTTCTGTTGTGTCGGTATTTTATGTGCTTTCTTTCTGGTAGAGTGGTTGAGACGTTGGATCGGTAATACAAAGATACCAAGCTTAATACAAATATTCCTGTTGTGGAGTACGAATAAGCGCAATTCAGCTTTTCTTTGCGTCTTCTTTATATCGACGTCATAATCATCATACGTTTAATAATAAGTTACTTTTTCTATAAAAATTAAGTTTGTCAGGATTGACGGCGGGAGATATTAATACAATACAAATACTCTTTATTGCACACCACAGATACACAGAAATACAGAATATGACAGTAAAATTCAAATAAGAAGAGGTAAACAAGAGGCGGTTTTATCATTAAATAACGATCCAGACAACCTTTGGGTAGCGGAGTGTTTAAAAGACAACAATTTTAGTTGAGTAGATGGCGAGAAACAGCTATGAAGCAAAAAAACGCATATATACACAATAAACATACTCAAATAAGATTGCGTAGATGAACATACATAAATACTTTTCGATAATATATACATAGCAAGTAAATAAATAACCATAACAGTGTCAGCCGCAAAGTTGAGAGAATGATTTCAATAGCGACCTGTGACTTAAATGTTGCAAGGGACGCACGCTTCATGTCATGGAGAAGAGAGTTCCACAGTAAAGTTGCCTGGATTGTGAAAGAACTATCGTAAAATTTGGAGGATGAAGAAGGGACAGTAAGAAGCAAATTTTGAGAGGACCCGACAGAACCCAAATAACTGGAACCCTCTTTAGGGTAGCGGGGAGATGCGGGATCAAAAAGTACACTATACAGAGGAAACAGAATATGAGAGCTACGACGTTCATTTTGTTACATTAACCAAGTTTTTTCTTCGGTCGGCATCGGCATTGACCGCGGACTACGCCGCGTGATGTTACGTGTGATGACAGACACGTCACGGTTATTTTAGGATAGACGGAATGTCAATTCCGCGGTTCATGTTTTCCTAACCGACTGCGTCATACATGAGCAGGGTAATGTTTTTCAAGTACGAGGGCGGGCTGATAAGTTCCGGAATTACCGATTTAAAAACAAGTATATAAAAAAGTCATAATGTCATAAACTTGAGCGCCTTCAAAATGTATGCATCCGGTTCATTTTCGGCTTGCGTAAATATGACCATATTTCCCATTTCCGTTCACAACTTAAGTGGCTTCCGATTCGGCTTCGCCGTAAGTCTCACATTCTTGCCCTCCTCTATAGCATTCTTTTCAACCCCGCTACTCCTTGGTATCTTAAGGAGCGATTTAAATATTTGTCATCTTTACGATCTTCGCAAAATCATCTCCTTGCACCTGTTGCTTCTTCTTCCAAATTTTATAACACTTCTTTCACTTTTCAAGCGATCCGGATGTGGAATACTTTGCCGTTAGACGTTAGGTGTGCTAAATCTATTTCTGTTTTTAAGAGTCATCTTAAGCAGCACTATTTATCGATCCCTTAAACTGAGATGTCGATGTCGTGTAGTTCAGTAATTTTTTGCCCTCACACTTACGCGGGATGTACAGTCTCATAACTGACGAGCGTGGGTGTAGCATGCGGTGTAGTGAGCAGCAGACGGACCCTCCTATCCAGGGCGTCCAGCTCAGTCTGGGTCCACTTTAGTATGCCAAAGGAGTAAGTGAGCAGGGGCATCACCCAAGCGTTGCCTTGTTGCCACCCGACAAAAGACTGTTAAGTACTTTTGTCAGGCGACAGAAAAAGCGCTCCTTCACTGCCTGCCTAATGTCCCCATCCGCAATACTCAATGCCTGTGACATACCAAGGTATTTGTAGGTTTCAATTTCGGAGAGAGATCTGAGAGACATTGTCTCGGAAAGCTGTAAATTCGTGGAATTTACGACTTTCCCCCGCTGTACATGCATGACCGCACACTTGTCTACACCAAACTCCATTTTGATGGCGCTACTGAAAGTATCTGTGACTTTCAGTAGCTCCACCAATTCCGGTCGTTTTGGTGCAAACAGCTTGAGGTCGTCCATGTACATCAGATGAGAAATGATCTCACCTCCTCTCCGAAGCCGGCAACCTAGTCCTGAATCCTTCAGCAGAGTGCTGAGTTGATTCAGGGCTAGGCAGAACCACAGTGGACTCAAAATGTCGCCCTGAAAAATACCCCTCTTGATCCTTATAAAGTCCTGCGGAGCAGGGCGGTCGTCTCGACCGCCTGGCTGACGAAGGACTGTGGTCCACTGTCTCATACATGCGCCTAAGAAGGATCTTAGAGCTGCATCTACTTTATACAGCTCCAAAATCCTCTCAAGCCATGAATGAGGCACCGAATCATAGGCCTTCTTGTAGCCAATCCAAGCAGCAGAGAGAGACCCCTTGCTCCGCCGAACTTGTTGGCAAATGGTCGTGTCAATGAGGAGGAGCTCCTTAGTACCACGGGACCCAACCCTACATCCATTTTGAGAGAAGGCCAAAATATTGTTCGCAGCAATGTGCGTGTAAATTTTTGCTCTCAAAATAGATGTAAGGAGCTTGTACAGCGTAGGCAAGCACGTGATGGGTCGGTAGTTTTTCGCTTCCGTGGTACTACCGGACTTGTAGAGCAAGAAGGTAACACCAGATGTTAAGAAAGATGGCAGGGAACCAAGCTCGAGGGCTTGTTGGAATTGTGTTATTATTATTATTATTAATGTCATTCTGATTTCTTGACTTTCATGCAAAAGCAATAAGTTTGCATTTCACCTAGAGTCACAGGCTTGTACGTCCCGGATTTTTGGGAGGTTTGCGTTGAGATATGTATCCAACAGGGGCAACGAGGCCCTTTCTAGAAGTTTGATGTGGCTTTACTCCTGCTGGGTCCCGTTGCTGACCATATCAATGAGAGAATATGTCCATGAGCAGCTCCCAGCAGATGTTGGAACTATTGAATTTTATGGCAGAAAAAATCGGGTTATAAGATTGTAATTAGGATGGACATTTGTTTTGGCTATTATAATAAAAAAAATTCTTCCGTCATAAGCACCAAATAGATCGTTATCTGTGGCGAGCGGTGACTCGCCACTCACGTGATGAGCCCGCGTAATTGTCGTCGTGAAAACTTCCGGAAGCAACACGGACGTGAGGACTCAGGGGTGTCCAGAGGTGTGCTGCGCTTTCTCTGAGGTTACTCGTGGCGTTATCCATTTTAACATTTCCACCCCTGGAGCATATAGATGCAGGGCTTGTAACCCGATTTATTTTCCGTACCGGTTAGAGCGCAAATCAGCAAGCGAAATCCATTTACCGGTTAGAGAGCGGTTCCTCCATGTTAGCGGAGTCTAGGGTGAATAACCGGTCGCTTAGACAGAATTGGTTTGCTAGCCATGGTATTAGATTCAATTTTTCATGTTGTTGACTGTCGTTGCGCCACTATCGGCGTGACAGCGGTCATTGGTCCATAATCCGAACACAGAATAACCGGTTAGAGAGCGCTTCGAAATAAAGTTCCCCGATCAATTCGTCCGAACGTAACCTAAATAATTAACCGGTATAACCTAAATAAATACCGGTTTATTGTAACCGCAGCTAATGAAGGCAAGCCAGACCTTCGCAGGCAAGCCGTAAAAAGAGAAAAACATTAGAAAACCTTAATTAAGGGATTCAAGCAAAAGTTCTCTAAAGAGATGTAAAGCTCAAAAGACTAAAAACTTGCGCGATTACAAGAATTCTGATTCTGACTGGTCAATGCAAACTGAACAAGCACTTATTTCAAATGGGTGTGAAACAGAACGCAGTGTGCAGATTCTGCCAAGAGACAGAGGAGACCGCAATGCATATCCTCTGATTCTGTGGACCACTCATACGAAAAAGAAGTATCTACCCAGGGCAACAAGTCGTGCCCCCAGAAGAGATACAACACTTCACTGTCCAAAGAATCTGGGAATTCCTAGACTCCAGTAATGAACTCTACTCTAATAAAGAGCTGCTACGAGTACAATAGATCATAATATGGTATGGCTGAAGCGGCATACAAAGGCCCCACAAATCAATAATAAGCCAGAACTGAGAGTCCTACGGGTCCTCTTTGGTATGCAAAAATGGAAAGAAGTGTGTAAGGATCGTAGAGTCTGTAATTCGGTAGTATCTGCCTACCCCAAAGGGATACAGGTGTGAGTATGATATGTATGTATGTATTGTTATAGAAATGAGTTTTTATTAAAGCAAAAATAAAAATTCATGCTTATTTCTTATTGCAAAAGTAGTAACTTTTAAACAGTCCCCTGTACCGTGGCGAAACGAAAGCTCTGACAAAAAGATGCCATACAAAAGTAAAACTCGATGGTGCCAATAGCGAAACGCAATTATATAAAAAAAACTCTGGACTATTGTCGAAGTTAGCAAAGTTTACACAATTGAGATTTTGTAAAGTTTCCTACACTGTTAAAAATCATGGAATTTCTTTTGCGTTTCATGAATTTTACATGTCTATTTTATTTAAAAATTCAAACGACTGAACAGGCGCAATTATAGGCAAAGATTTTAGGGGGGGACAAATTATGCATAAAACTGTTCATGTCTAAGAGATTGTTCAATGGATAGGTACATTTCAGGTGTGGTTCCCAAAATGTATATCGAAGAAGCGAAACTATGGTGCCCTGTGATGTGATGGTGCCGATGACAGACTCCGTGCGTCTCATTTTCAAACCCTTATAGCTTCTTCCCAGATATCACCCGAGAGCCCAAATTTACGATAAAATTTACTTAGGGAAACATATGAAATACACTAAGTTTCTTTGATCTAACTTTTATACTTTTAGAAAAGTATATATACTTAAAATTCTCAGCTGATTTCTTATTTTTAATTTGATGAATGATTCATTATTTTTGATGGTTATAACTTATAACGACTCTTAATTAAGTCCATCTATACATCATATCCATCCAGCTCGGACGGTTGCCGTTTCGCCGGCGCAAGACTGCGCCGCAGAGACATACATATATTGTCATTGCTCTTTAAAGTACTTTTCAACCCGGCTTCTCCTCCTTACCTCTCTGAAACCTTTAGTTATATGGCTGTTGGCAGTGGACAATGGACATCGCTTGCGGTCAAGCACCAACCTGACTCTAGCCATACCATCTAACAAGACGCGAACATATTCCAGGTCTTTCACGGTACACGCGGTTAAGTTGTGGAACGAGCTGTTGTTGTTATCTTTCAGACAGTCGCACTGTGTAGCATCACTCAAGAGTAAATTGAATAAGTTGTGGCTTTCCAAAGATTTGTAAAATGGTTGAATACGATTTATATTTTATTTAGTTATACGAGGGTTGCTACTTATATATCCGGAAACAAAAAAACAAACAAACGTACACGGCTGAAAATAGTTTTATTGTTTTTCAAAGTATTCCCCTTGATGATCTATGCACTTTTGCATTCGCGTGAACCAATTTTTAAAGCACTTCTGCCACTCTGCCTGAGGTACCTCCATAACGTGTTGTTTGAATGCGTCGACAGCATCTTCAGCGGTCGAAAATCGTTGACCGCGTAATTTATTCTTTATATTTGGAAATAAATAAAAATCGTTGGGTGCCAAGTCAGGGCTGTACGGCGGATGACCCGTTAATTCCACATTTTGACCCTCCAAAAATAGAGTTGTTTCGCGTGACGTATGACAGCTGGCATTGTCATGATGAAGAATGATTCTTCGTCGCTGGTTAGTTTTACGAATTTGTTCAAATACTTCCGGTAAGCAAATGGTCGTGTACCACTCTGAATTAACCGTTCTACGGTTTTCTAGTGGCACTGTAGCTACATGGCCATTAATACCGAAGAAGCAGGCCACCATTTGTTTCAATGTACTTTTTGCACGAGTAACTTTCGTAGGGTTCGGCTCATTTTGAAACACCCATACCGTTGATTGTTGCTTCGTTTCGGGATCGTATGCATAGATCCAGGATTCGTCACCTGTATAGATGTTATAAACGGCTTTTGAGTCACCACGGTTATATTTTTTTAACATTTTATTGCACCATTCGACGCGAGCATGTTTTTGCTCATTTGTTAAGTTGTGGGGTATCCAACGCGAACAAATTTTTTTTACAGCCAAATAATTATGTAATATGCTATTAATGCTGGTCATAGAAATACCCAGAGTCGCCTCTATCTCGCGGTACGTAACATGTCGGTCGTCCATTATAAGTTTTCGCACAGCCTCGATATTTTGTTGTACAACGACCGATTTCGGGCGACCTGCCTTAACTTCGTCCGTAAGCATACTACGTCCACGATTGAACTCACTAAACCAGTGATACACAGTAGTTTTAGATGGGGCTTCATCACCAAAAGTTGAAGTTAGTTGATCTATGCACTGTTGTTGCGTTAAACCACGCCGAAAATCATAATAAATCATAGCACGAATATTTTCACGAGTGAGTTCCATTCTTGCTGCGAGATGACATTTAAAACCCGTCAAAAACAAAACACGAGCGTTAATAAGGAAGAAAAAATATACCTTATATACTTAAAAAAGTTCAAATTTTACCATGGCGGTCAAATATGCTATTTAAGAAGATTGTAATCCCGGTTTCCGGATATATAAATAGCAGCCCTCGTATATTATGTAGATATTAATGTCCCGTAATATTAATTTTGTACATGGTGTTAGTTTGTCTATCTTCCTTATATCTTCACTCACTTGCTCAAAGGTTAACTGGAAGAGATCCCTAATAGGGATTAGTTCGCCTTCGTACTTATATATTTTAAGTCGATTGCATTTGTAACTGGTTACTATGTAGAATAAAGTGTTAACATACATACATACATTAAATTAGGCACTACCTATTTCGCCCTACGGTCATAAGTCTGTCATCGGCACCATCCGTGGATATGACGTTTGACATTTTGGGAACCACACCTGAATTGTACCTATCCATTGAAAAACCTTTTAAAGATGAACAATTTAATGCATAATTTACTTCCCCCCGCGCCTGTTCAGTCGTTTGAGGGTCACCAGCTTTTACTATTGTTTTCAACGATTACTTATTGTTACATTACTGTTTCTAATTACATTTAACGCCGTGTAGGTAGACTTTTAATAGCACAAACAAGGCGAACCATAAAATCTATTCGAGCTCACTCGCGAATTTTATAACGGCTGTTTCTAAACAAACAGACGTGTTACATGTGGAATCTCGCCAGGACATCGACCGTCTGCATTCGACTAGAATCAAAGACATAGTGATCATCATCAAGAAGAAAGCCATAGGGAAGCGCCAAGAAAGTTACAGGGCTATAGATAAATTAAAAAAAAAAACAAATTTCAAATAGTCTATTCTGCGAGTAGGCCTCAAGGCACAGAATAAGTAATAGTACAAGTACAGAAATTTCACTTCCTCGTAAAAACGCTGTTTACGCATGAGAAACGTGCCTGCTATATGCCTCTCTGACTATCGTATAATTTGTATTCATTCGCACGCGGCACGTGTAGTGCTAGGGTTGTCACACCAGGAATACATCAATGAGAACAAAAAGTGTTGTAGCTTACCAGATGTCGTTTGGGTAAAGTGAGCCGACATTAAGTACAGTCAGCATCAAAAGTAGCTGACGATTTTACTACTGGAATATGTCAAATTGACGCTGACTGTACAAGCTACTTCACATATGTCAATTAAATCGACAACGCAGCCGTTGCGTAGCTATCGCACATAACATAGTGATAAAAAAGACATATTTATATATTAACAGGAAATAAAGATAACAGGATAGGAAAGGATAGGATAGGATGTTGTGAGAGCTTACTATGGGTTCCACAAAAAAGACACAAATTTTATAATCCGAAACAAATATATGTATTTACAATTGTGTGACTTTAATGTAATAATGAACCTATTTATTATTATATATGACGCGAAAAATTCACCTCCGCATACCTACCTAATAACAGCGGTAGTTAAAAAAAATGTAAGTAAAGGTCAAGTGTTTTATCTTTTGTACACACACAGTACCTACTGTGTACGTCTGTAGATGCTTAAATCTTATTAATTAACGGTTTAAGTCACGTAAAACACAGTTTGATAATAAACACGTACCTACTTCATAAGTAATAAAAAAAAATATCTTACTGTTTACAATTTGACAAAAAAAAGAGTTCTTTCCGTCCTTATAATATGTATTCAATCATCCATTTACAGAACAATTCACGTAAGCTCTTTTCAAAGTGCAGTTCATGTCGCTTTTATAATCAATTATTAAAGTAAGTATATCTATCAATACGACACGCTCCGAGACCGATCGATCCAGACGGCAGATCGTAGCGTACGCGTGCTTACTCGCTCGGCGCCAGCCCCGGACTGATCGCCACAACCCGGTCTAGCCGGCGAGAAGGTAAATATCTCGGTTCGCCCCGCCCACTGCAAGCCCTCTGTTCAAGGGCACTTATACATGTCTGATTTTACATTAAACAGAAAAAAAAGTAAAAGAAAGATAATGATTGGCATCCATTCTTTTCGCTAAACTATTTAGGCCAAGCCACACCGAATGCGTGTGCGTGACGTGTACGTAGTCGCACACGTCACGTAAGCTTTGTGTCTTCTTTTATGAGGATTCGTACTTTACAACGCGCACGTCTACACATGCACACCACGCACACGCATTCGGCCTTTTTTGTCAAATTGCCACAGTTCCCAACTGACAACATTTTAAATTTCCAAAAAATAATCGAACCAATTTTGCTCATTCATTATCAAGGAACCCATAAATATTGTTTACATTTTTAACGTGATAACGTCTTATAAATCGACGTACGCCGGCTGCACGCACGAAAAAGTATCACTTTCCGTTCATTTTCATGAGCCGAGCGTTCGGCTTGTGACGCATTTATCTCTCTTCCACGTTATCACGTAAAAAACATTTTTTTTTATTGAAACTAGTTTCTAAGATACTCGGGAAATGCGTAAGAAGCATACAATACTCTAAGTGACGTCACTAAGTGGATATGACACAGTGACAGCGCACAAGACGAACAACAGGACAATTTCTATAATAAATCCGCCTAAGTAATAGTGCTTCTGCATGATTTTCTGCGCTGTGACTGTCACCTACGCTCTACTTGTCACCTATATTTAGAATTATGAACTATTGAAATTGATTTTTTATATGAAATGAGGATATTTTTGAATATTATAAATGTGTTTATATTTAATTCTTGTATCCTCTATTTGATTTCATCAAAAAAAGGCTGGTAAAAATAATCATTTCCCAACTTCTCTCCGAAATCGCAAAAAAAAACGATTTTCTTAACCATTATACAAAACCTTATAGGTTAAGGTTTGGTTTATTTTATAAAAATCCTGAAAATTTCACTGCTTCTGTAAAAAATAAGTATTTAAATAAAACAATTTAAACGGATTATGTCACGTATATTATCTCATTTTAGTTCCCAAACTGTCATGTACTCAAATGAGATAATATACGCGATATAATCCGTTTAAAGTAAAATTGAATGAGCGATAATCGCGGAAACAGAGTAAAATATTAAAAACTACGCATGGTAAAATTAAATATTTAAAAATGAAACTTTACGGGAAACATAATTTGATCATTTATTGGTATACCATTTTGACTCCGCCATTTTTTTATATCATCCTAGATCGGCGGTATAATACCTACTTTTAGTTACAGAGATACAAAAATACATTTTGACTTGAGCTCCCATTAACAAGTCGCACAGCAATGGCGTGTACAGGTTTTTTGGTCAATGTAGTTGTAGACAGATTATAATATAACAGATATAAATAAAAAATTGTAGACAGATTTCTGTGCCTATATCGAACCATGGTCGTTCAGGGCTTCAGGGTAGGCAGTTTCTCTGAGTCTGTATGGAGCTATAGTCGTTCAGGGAAGGCAGTACCTTTGTGGGTCGGGTCGCACGCGTTTTAACCACTTTATGTAACGAATTTTTTACATCATACATGTAAATTCGATAAAAAATTTGAATAGAAATAGAAAATATGCCTTGCATTTACCTTATGCCTAAAACTCTGATGCGTTTGTCATTTTATTCGCCAGTAATTTGTTACATAAAAGTACTGGCGGTCGAAACGCTCCGCGGCCCAACCCTATATGGACCACACACCACTGTCGCACAGTATGTTATCCTGCACAACCGACCCCCTCGCTCCACAGAAAAAACAGCGCTGTTAGCAGTGGTATCCTAGCCAAGATACGCATTCAAATTACATACATACATACATACAATCACGCTTTTTTCCCATTACGGGGTAGGCTGAGACTACCTCCTTCCACATGCTACGGTCCTGGCACACAACTGCCGCTTCATCAACATTCACTAATCTCTTCATTTTGTGCTACCACAACCCCTTCGCTTTGTCTCATTCACACACAGGATATCAATATTTCTCGCATCCATCATCTGACATACTTCATCTATTTTATCATTAATTCCTCCCCTTACATTTAACGTAGCAAAGCGGCTCTCCATAGCCCACTCTTCGCTCTCGCTGGGACTGAGATGTGATGGGTTGCGAACCACATCGCCCATCGCATTCAAAATCAAATCATTTATTTATTTCGTGTTATACGACACATATACATACATATTACGATACATTGTTACTTACTTATAATTATTTTATCGCACTACAATAAAATTACATTAGTGGGAGCTTGCACATATAGCACATACATAATAGCACAATTACGTTTATCGGATATCATTTTCAGAATGGTATTGGGACTGTCCCGCGCCAGGCGCACCAGGGATACGGCACGCCCGCGCATGGTTGCATTAAAACAGTCGACACGCGCCTCCGCAAACATCCCTGATTGCATTGCTGAGTGTAGACTTGGAGAGCATTATAGGAGCACATCTCTCGTTTACATTGTATTCTCTGTTTTGTCATCGTGAATTTGTTATGATGTGTTATCTATACTGGGCGTCCCTAAAACCAACGCCAAAATGAAGAGGGGTGATAGAACAGCTCATATGCTACCATATTAGGTACATTTGACCTTGACAAAAAGTTCATGGTTTTCGAGATATTGGCACTTTTAAAAAACTCGTGACTTGATACCCTGTGATACCTATCGATTGCCACCACTGAAAGTTTAAGTATTTTTGTAAATCTGTTTTTTGCAGGGTAACATCCTCAAATATTTAGTTTTATATTTTGTTTGTATGTGATGTTGTCTTCATCACGCATAATCGGCTGAACAGATTCCAACAATTCTTGGTCCACGGGTAGCATCTACAGATGATCATAGGATAATTTCTACCAGACTACGCTGCCAAAAAAAGATGGGTTATCACTTTTTCTCATCCGCGAATGAAGTTGCGTGCACCGTCTAGTCCTTAATAAATCTTTATTCTATTCTTCTATTTTATGGAATAAAAAAATACTTTTGCGTCATGTTTTTTCTTTTTATCACAAAGATAAAATACTTATTGTACCGTAGTGTTACCACAGTTGCACGAACGACTGTACTATACGCGCCAGCCGTACATTTGAAAACACATGTTAGAATCAGAACAGAAAAGTGGGTCGCGAAAATATTTTTCCATTGAAGGGGGTCGGCGACATAAAACTCTTGAAAACACTCTTTGGAAAGTTATTGTGGTAATTTAAATTTAAAAAAATATTTCGCAATCTTAATTACACCCGAACCCCGACAAAAACTTCAAAAACCTTGAATAGTTAGTAAATCGCATTTTCCCCGGACATGATAGATATCAAATATCATTCAGTTGAATAAGTGTTTAGTAGTTTTAATTTACCTTATAATTTAGTTTAGGATTTTATATATTGTTAGAATGTTAATTAATTCATTATTTTCGTGTAACATTTATGTAATATGCATCATTAATATCAAAATACATAAAACCTTTTCAAGAAAATCCGGCATCTTGGAATCGCTTGGAATCTATTACAAAATTAGTTTGAAAAATATCGCATACAATTCCTATTTCATTTTAACAGATCGAGAAACTTTGACGTTTACAGGTCCCCGTATTTAAGGTCAATAAGGTCTACCGGCCTTTAAAGTTTGTATGAAATTACAAGCAAATATCAGCCTTCGCGAATTCAGTATGACAGAAACGTCTACCTTTGTCTAAGAATTAATCTTATTTCTAAAGGATTAAGATTGAATATTTATTGCTCCTGTTTACATATTGCAGTGTGCGATCAACTAGAATAATGGTATTGTATTAGTGCGCCCCCCTCGAAAAACGGCAGAAGTTTTTGTTAGAAAATTTGTAGCGATGCGTCCTCCATTAGTGAATCCTCCAAGACTTTTACACGTCGGATTTTACAATAAACAAAAAAACATTTACAATCGATTTACAGTCAACATAGTGATATTATCTCATCAATTCATTCGCTTGTCTTTATCCCATTTACTTGGGGTCCACGCAGCATGTTTTTCCTTCCATACCTCTCTATCACTCGCCATCTCGTCGCTCACATCCTTCCTGTTCATGTCATCCCTCACGCAATCCATCCACCTTTTCCTCGAGACCTACCCCTCCTCTTACATCCTTCCACATGCATATCTAATACCCTTCTTGTCACGTAACTATCATCCCTCCGCATAACATGTACATACCATACGTAGGCGATTTGCTCTCAGCTTATCGACTACAGGTGCTACTTTCAGGCTTCCTCTTATGTACTCAGTCCTTATCCGATCCATTCTCGTCACGTCACTAATCCATCTCAACATTCTCATCTCCGTAACATGCAATCTCCTTTCATCCGTCACCTTTGCGACCCAACATTCCGATGGTGAAAAATAATATTATCTATATACTTATATAAATATTATATCCATACTAATATTATAAATGCGAAAGTGTGTCAGTCTGTCTGTCTGTCTGTTACCTCTTCACGCTTAAACCGCTGAACCGATTTGGATTAAATTTGGTATAGAGATAGTTTGAGTCCCGGGGAAGGAAATAGGCTACTTTTTATCCCGGAAAAATACCCATATCCGCGATAAACGAATTTAAGGCGGACGAAGTCGCGGGCAAAAGCTAGTTATATTATAATTGATAAAAGTAATTTACGTCACCTTGGGCCGAAATTAGCATTTACTGCCCGGAAATTATATTTCTTGCCGGGAGGAAGAAATAAAATTGCATAGTGCGTTAACGGGCGGTAATAAAGAGTGCTTCAAACCCTCCCCTCCAGCTCGTGCGACAAGTACTTGAAAGACTTTATTTTACCGCCATAGGTGCATTATTAATATACTAACCAGCTGCTACACAAGAAAGTCAAGAAATAGGACAATCAGGCCGTAATCAACCCTCTGAGTCAGTCGGCCATGACATTCAACCCCTGCCCTTTGGACCAGGCACTGTCGCACAACGCGTCACGGCTAAAACGGGTTAGATGTTTCATGAGAACAACTATAGGTAAGTACGTTCTTGTAAAAAACCCGAGTGTAAAATATATAGTCTAGGTATGTAACAGGTATGCAGGAGTTTGGTGAAAACGATAGATTATAGGATAGGGAAAATTTTGACGCTTTTAACCTTTTGAGCGCCAAACGTGTTGACGGGAAAACGTGCGCCACACGCCCACCAATAAAGGCCGAAACACACCGGATGCGTGCGCAGCACGTGCACGTGCGCGTGTGCGTGGCGCGCGCGTTGTATCGTATGAAATGTCATAGTAGATGGCATACCGCTTGAGGTGCGTCCACATTTGTATCATTTGCCCGTATCAGATCATCGTCGTGTGGCATGATCGCGTGTCACGATCACGCGTTTGGACGTTGCGCCGATCCGATCGCTCGAAATCCATGTTGCTACGGCTATCACAGACGAGTGCGGCATGATCGTCGCGTCGACAATGAGCGTCCAAGCAGCGCGATACGCAGTCATGCCACGGCACGGTGATCTGATACGGGCAAATGATACAAATGTGGACGCACCTTTGCGTGTCGTGCACGTGCGCAGCGGTGTGTCATCTCTTATGGGTATTCGTACTTTACAACGCGCACGCCACGCGCACGTCTACACGCATCCGGTGTGGCTTGGCCTTAAACCTGCAGTTGTATGATACTGTATAGCAGCAAATGACGTGGCATCTGAGACACAATTTGGCAACAGATGTTGACGTGATTTTCCGTCTTTGGCGTTCAAAGGGTAATAACATCGTAGGATGAAAAGCAAGCGAAGAAGGGGACCAAGAATAAGCTACATGAAGCAAATAAAAGAGAAGGTTCACGACAAATCGTATAGGGAGATGAAGTAGGTGGCCCTAAATAATAAGAGATATACCTGTACTCATACGTCAAAATCCATCCCGCCTTTTAGGCTGCAGAGCGTGTCAATGAAATATACTTACACTAGAAGATGCCCGCAACTTCGTTGGCGGTGGAGAAAAAGACATAACCCTTCGTTTTTTCTTCAGCGTAGTCGGGTAAAAAGTATCCTATAACCATCTGGAGATACCCGGCTACCCATGTAACAAAAATAGTCGAAATCTGTTTAGCCGATTTTGCGTGATGAAGCCACAACGACACATACAAACATAAATAAAATCCAAAAAAAACATATTTAGTTTTAGAGACCTCCAAATAGTCCATAAAAATATAAATTTTTAAAATATTTTCAATTTACAGACATTTCATTTTTACAACTTTATAATAGTATAGATGTATACATATCCACATGCAAACATACTCCTGCGGTGGAGAATAAATCATAAACCGTCTTTTTTCTTCGGCATAGTCGAGTAAAAAATATGTTAAAATAGGCTGTGCGGTGTACGTTGCCTTTTAATAATTGAGTCATGTTAATGTTTAATCGGTATATATTCCTTTGTATTTGAGATGAGCAATGTAGAGCATGTGTATTATATTGCAGTGTTAATTATTATCTTTTTTAAATAAAACAATTTAACGGATTTTATCGCGTATATTATCTCATTTGAGTTCCCGACGTTTCGGAAGCTATTCAGCTTTCCATGGTCACTGGTGGGCGATATAATCCGTTAAATTGTTTCATTTAAATCCATACTTCCATACTAATATTATAAATGCGAAAGTGTGTCTGTCTGTCTGTCTGTTACCTCTTCACGCTTAAACCGCTTTGGATGAAATTTGGTATGGAGATAGTTTGAGTCCCAGGGAAGGACATTGGCTACTTGTTATCCCGGAAAAATACCCTCATTCGCGATAACCGAATTTAAGGCGGACGAAGTCGCGGGCAGAAGCTAGTGAGTAATAATCGCGGAAACAGAAGAAAATATTAACTATTATCTTTGTTTTCTACCACAAAAGTAATAGATGCTGTTGTATTTATAATAATTTGCTCAACTAAGTACGAGAATCAAATTGGGTCAATCAACTTTTTCCTGTATCTCATTTCCATGTTACCTCTTCTGAGTCACTCTTTAAAACTACAATTTTAAATAATATAAAGCCAATAAAAATATTTTTTTCCAGCCAATATTAGGGCTTATCTCAACAGTATGCTTATAACCTAGATTATTAGTATTTTCTGTGTAACTCTGGCTCTATTGTCTCTTTAGTCATGGGACAGACTTCAACCCCAGAGGAGTCACAAGTGCGTTGCCAGCCTTTTAGGTGGGAGTACGATCTTTTCTTGAAGGCTTGATGGCATCGGTCCAGAAATACTGCCGGCGACCATTTATTCCACAGTCCAGTCGTACAAATCACCGATAACCGAAATTTGACGACCGGTTTGGCTCAGTGGGAGTAACGTTGCCTGCGAAGCTGAGGTCCTGGGTTCAAATCCCGGTAAGGGCAAATATTTGTGTGATGAGCATAAATATTTGTTCCTGAGTCTTGGATGTTTTCTATGTATATAAGTAATATATCTATTAAATATATCCTCGTCTAGTACCCATAACACAAGCCTTATTGAGCTTACCATGGGGCTAGTTCGGTTTGTGTAAAATTGTCCCTTAATATTTATTTATTTATTTATTAAATCAGGAAATTTCTAACAAAATGCAGTTGTGGTCTGCCAACCATCTAAGTGGTGGGGATGGAAAAACTGTCACGTAGGACGATGGCGGAAGAATGCGGTAGGGATCAATCCAAACAATTCCTCGTTATACGAGCAATAGAAAATGTGGAGCAAGGCTACATCTTGCAGTGCCAAGGACTCAAGCTGATTCGAAATTCACTGGCAACCAACAATACAAGTCACTCTCCGTTAAATGCTGTATTAAAGGGAGAAGCTGGTACTGTGGAGCCCCAGCCCACAAATGAGAACAAGTATTCTATATGGGGGCGGACCTGCACCTTGTAAAGCTCTAGGCGGTGGGCCGGAATGAAATACCGTTTCAATTTGTTGAGCACATTAAGGTTCTTAAAGGCTAATTCGGCCTTACAAAAAGTCAATGTCATACTAAACTGTTTCTCCGGGACGTCAAGGTAATTTACAGACTTGCATCGAACAACCATAGAGAGTTAGTAATGTATATGGAAATTTGGTTTCGTAATGTATATGCTGGAAATGGTGTCCTTCCAATTCATTGACAAACCGTTCCTAGAATGCCTTATTTCATAGAATTTTCATTTCATCAATAATTTTTTCAACTGTAACCATATGGTATGGCATATGGTATAGGACTATGACCAATGAACCACCTAAAATACCATGGTTTAGCGAGGGTCAGTTGAACCGACAATTAGTAGTCACAAGCATGCGACTGCGCTCCGGGCACATGCCTCTTAATGTGTTTGGGCACTTGATGAGAGTGATTGATTCTCCTAATTGTACCACATGTGATGCGAGGGAAGAGACCTTCCACGCATTGGTGGAGTGTGCTCGGATCGGAGCCGACCGCAGGGCATTTGAAGCACAGGCCAATCTGAGCTTAAATGATGTTGGTACTTGTAACGTTATACTATCTGAGCCGACGTCTAAAATAGCAATAAGTTTGTACCATTTCATGATAAAATTACTAAATTCTAGATAATTACACAATAGTTGTTTGTCGAATGGATGTGTTATCTATGAGGCTGACGTGGTCGCTCAGCGATCAAAGCCTCTTTTTTTTATTTAAATAAAGATTTAAAAAAAAAAACTGTAACCATACAATTTTCATGAAACCGAATTCAAAAAGATCATCATTTAAAATCAGTTATGTTAGGTTTGTTTTAAACAATCCCAAATTATTAATGGTTATGGAGTAAAATGCTTTTGATGAAATGATATGTCAACAAAATGAAGTATTTGATAAAACATTTTTCTATAAAATAAGGTATAAACGTTGGAAATGCGGAAAGAGTTATACATGAATCTTTAGTAATATAATTATATCCAATATGTTTAGTTCTAATTTCAAATAATCATTTTATTAACAGCATTCAAATAATTTGAGGCCAGTCTTAGTGTAAATAAAAAATAAGTAGGATATTTTTTAATGACAATAAGTTGTTCAAAAACAATGTATACATTATTTATAAATTAATAAAATAAAAGTACAAAGATATATGTGGGTTGTATCAACATATGTTTGCTAATATGAATCTTATTAGAATTTCTAACAGCAAAAACTAAGAATGGACTGAGTATAGGACTTTTTAAATTGTAAAACACAAAAATAATCTTTAAGGAGTAACAAAAATTCCTTGATATATTTGGCTGTTTTATGTTCCTAGAACTATTAATATATAAAGAAATAATTTATGAATGTAAGTATTTTACGCTTGTTATTCAAATTAAGAGGTTGTAGACAAAAAAATACTCACAAATTTCAGACGCCTTCTGTCACCAGTAATTATTCATCAAAACAAGCAACACCACGATATATTTAGCACTATATGTAGTCGAAAATAGATCTAACCACAGAACACTTTATAATTTAACCAAGTCCACATCGTCCAATTGTAAATAAAACACGATGAACACACGATAGATGAAAATGAGATGAAAATTCGTCGAAAAATGTAAAATCTAATCGTTTTTGCGTTGAAAAACGGCAAACTTTTTGCAATAATCACTAACGTATTATCCTTAACCGTTCTCCAGGGTTTTGGTTGGGTTTTTGGAGGGGCATGCCCGCAACCACCTTATGCGAGTATTTTTCACAAACCAAATCAACTCTCGTTTCAGCCAACACAAAATAAAATGAAGTGAATGACAGATTATTTTTGACATGCGCACCCCATTGAAAAAATCAGTGGCGACTTCTAAAGAGCCACTAGATACTATTTTCACAGCTAGCTAGTGCACTTGTCTACTCGTTTGGCTATTCGCCCGTAGATGTCAGGAGTGTTCACTCAACAGTTCATCAAAAACAGAGCTACATCTGATTCGCTTGTGTTACAATAGATAACGTTATATTCGTTTTATATCGCAATATAATATCAACTATTAAATGCTTTATTTTTTTTTAACAGACTTTTAAAAAAGAAGGTTATATGTTCCACTGTATGTATTTTTAAGGTCCTGTTACTTAACGGGTCGAGTAAGGGTAAGAGTTGGATATATAACTAGAATAGAACTAGATGGCACTAGTATCGTCTGATGCAAAGACTACTATATACATACAAGAGATCTGATGGTCTGATGGTCTCCACTCCACACATTTGTTGACAACAAATGTTTCTTTTTTTTCATCTATTGAGTTGAGATGAGAATGAGAATGAATTTAGCTGCAATCAAACTTCCCCGGCTTTAAAGGTCTGTTTACACTTTAATCAGTGATTAGTGGGAGTTCATACATTTGCTACTAAGAGCAAATAAGAAATGTATGAACCGCACAAATACTAATTAAAGCGTAAAAACAGACGGAATTCGAAGTTCGTATCGCGCCATCCCTCTCGCTCTTGCTCCTGCTCGCTACGTTTGTATGTATACGATATATGTATTCATGTAGACGTCATAATTAAAGTCAAGGTATCGTCAAGATTATAATCCTGGTAATTTATCAACAAAATAAAATTGAGTCCGCTTTCATACAATTGAACAACAACGCAACCAAAGTTTAGATATATGTAAGACTTTATATTTTAGCGGTTTGTACACATTATTAAAAATAAATCAATTGTCCCGTACTCTTTAATTATTACTAGCTTCTGCCCGCGACTTCGTCCGCCTTAAATTCGTTTATCGCGGTTGAGGGCATTTTTCCGGGATAAAAAGTAGCCTATGTCCTTCCCCGGGACTCAAACTATCTCCATACCAAATTTCATCCAAATCGGTTCAGCAGTTTAAGCGTGAAGAGGTAACAGACAGACAGACAGACAGACACACTTTCGCATTTATAATATTAGTATGGATACATGACGGGTCTAACGCTATATATCGTAAGAATGCTTATAATATGTGCATATTCATATACAACAATATCCCAGAATATACGAGTATAAGACAAATGGAGTATAGTAATTTTGTACGAGAAATTACCAGATGGCTCATTGAACATTGTTTTTATAGCTTAAAAGAATTTTTAGATTATAGTCCGCATGACTGACTTATTGTGCACTACTTAGAATATATTTTTGCATGTTGTTCACATAATTTTATATTATATAAAATTATTTTTGATGACAGAATACTTTACTGATATACCTTTAGACCTTGTACCACATGTTTTGTAGTATTCTAGCAAATAAAACATTTATATTCTATTCTATTCTATATTTTTTTAACCACTCACTAGCTTGAAATTTAGGATTGAGCTCTATTCATATTAAAATAAGAATGGCGATACGTAACTACTCGTATAATTACCAAAAGCAAGTTAGTGGTTATAAGGGCAGTTTCCATGCAATATGCTCGAAGATGGACTGTGAGCTGCGTGTTATATTTAGGTAAATATCGACGGCATATAGCGGAAACATAGTAACCGCCAATGGATTCAAATTGCGGTTACTACGTTTCCGTTTTTTGCTGTCGGTATTTATCCGAATTTCCGACGTTTATCAGCATATTACGCACGTCTTCTAGGGTTCCAAACATCTGGATCTTCGTTCGGGTCATTGGAGAACCAGTAACCATTATTCTTCCAGTTCCTAGACGGGTTATTGGGATCCTTGTAATCTTCGATGATGCCGAGACCCGTGGGTCTATTGCTGGCTCTGCTAGAAGTAAGATCGTAGGCTACTAGTACTTGAATATCTACGTAGCCACCTCCTTCAACCCATTCTTTGATTTCTCTTTCCGTCCTGCTCCATAACGATGGAGCATTTAAGTTGGTTCTCGTAACAGTTCCTAGATTAATTCGTTTAGTTTGAGGCACCACATTGTACCATGCCCCTGGACCTCCTAATTTGTATGAAATCAAATGTCCATGCTCATCCTTGTTGTTTGGAGTGTCTTTATTCATGCCCATTAATATGCAGTTGTCTTTGGCTTCTTTGTCGACATCTTCTTTAGATGTTTTACGACTATTTACGGCTCTTATGTGGCTGGGTAATATTCTGGCTCGTACTCGGTACGGTAGCCTCAAGCCACTTGGGTACTGTAGATACGTGTAGTCTAGTATCGGGTTTTTTGGATTAGGAAGAGCCGTTGTACTCAAAGCTACTGTTGTCAACAAATTGTTATTGTTAATGTCCTCATTATATCCGGCGACTGTAGGTCTTGGCGGTGCGGTTGCTGCCGCAAGTTCTGCACCCTGTATAAAAAAAATATAAATAAATGTTACAGGACAATTTATACACAAATCGAACTAGTCCCATGGTAAGCTCAATAAGACTTGTGTTATGGGTACTAGATGACGATATATTTAATAGATATAATACATTATACACATATACATATAAAATATCCAAGACTCAGAAACAAATATTTATGCTCCTCAGACAAATATTTGCCCTTACCGGGATTTGAACCTAGCACCTCAGATTCGCAGGCAACGTTACTCCCACTGAGCTAAACCAGTCGTCAATGGTCGTTATTTAATATATTTTATTCAATCACAACATCGTTAAATATTAAACCACCATCTAGTTTTTGCCAGAATATCTCCTTGCGATCGGAATACGATCCAAAGGGTAGAGCTGCCAGTCCTCTCGTTTTAATGATCCTTGCCGATACTAATTCTTTTTTCTGTGCCTAATATGGAGCCAATGTTGTTTACACTTTCAGAGTAGGCAGTTTCTCTATGCCTTATATGGAGCTAAAGTCTTTCAGTGCAGTGCCTTTGTGCCTATATGGACCGCACGCGCACGCCACTGGTTTAAAATTAAAGGAAATAAAAAAAAAACGATGAGGATAGAGTTTTCAGAACTTTTACAATACACGATAGAGACTCACCACGAGTAGCAGCGAAGTAACCACAACTAGGATCGTCATTGTGATTGGATGAACTGATACAGAATGTCCCGTATGTCAAGTTTATATAGCAGCTATCATGTTCTCAAATGCGGTATCAGCACTGTGCGTGTGCGCAGCGCTGCCGGCCTCGTCGCCACTATAGGGTGATACAGATTATGGGATGGGCACCGCAAACGTTTCAACCGCTTTTCTTTTCTTTAAGTAAATAACATACTTTTTACATGTTAAGAAATCTACCAAACTGCATAGCAGTCTTTTAGCAGTAAACATAATACCCTCCACCATTACAATTAAATATCTCCGTGTACGAAATGCATAACTTAAACAACTAATACCAAGTAGAAATTGTATTGTTTTAAAAACTTCTAAACCTTATCTATAAAGGCTAAATAACTGACCACCTCATGATTAATGTTTGGTATTGTAACCGTGAGACGAAATGACATTTTTATCTACATAAACACATATACCTACTGTAGGGTATTAGGTCAGATGGTGGGATAAAATAAATAGTAGAAGGTATGGGTTTGATACTTGTCTATTCAACGTCTGTCTTACGACTAAGGCCTAATGACATAAGGCTGATACGAGACAGCTGTTCTTAAATAAATTTAAATACTACTTTTCCATACGGCCTAACTGTCTCGTATTCATCGTGAAGGATTTACACCTTCACACTACACACATGCGCTCAGCGCAGTTGTATCAAAAACAATTGAAATCTGTTTAGCTCCCCAATCTTACAACTTTGTTATAGTAAATAAGTATACATAAAGTATTTTAATTACCGCTATTGAACAGATTCTTAAACTTCGGTGGTCGCATTAGTTTCAGTATCCCGTGAGATCAGCATGTTTTTGTTGCTTATTTGGCAGAAAACACTGCACCACTGTTAACTTGATAGCTAAAAAACTAGTCAAGTGAAAGTGTGACTCGCGCACCAAGGGTTCCGGACAAATTTTTACTTATTCCGACTTAATTTGCGGGATTGAGATAAGTTTGCCTGTGGTATCTATGGCGTCACATACAAATAAGGGCCAAACTTAATCAAACCTGGATATTCAACAATATTTTTTGGTGATAAAAAAAGGAACACAGATAAACGTATGTTTATAATTTTCGTGTAATTTTCAAATTACATTAGATAATTCCAGAAAATTGTTATTCGCTTGATAAACTTCGGAGACATATTCCTCAGTAAAACGAAATTTGAGCACAATATTTTTTTTTTATTTTGCAAATGTGCAGATCAAGCCCTTTCATAGGAAACCGTAGTGGCTAGACTTCTAATTTTGCCCCCCTCCCCCCGCATCATATTGGTCGTTAAAAATATATTTTATACTATTTCCTCTGCAATATATGTGGGCTGATCATGTTTATAAATATTCCAAATTTCAAATAGATAGCATAAGTAGTTTTTGAGACATGGCGCTCTAATAGTCGGACAGACAGATAGACAGAGTCGTACCATAAGGGTTCCTTTTTACCTTTTTGGTACGGAACCCTAAAAATGTGCATATCTCATGGGATCCGGGCAATAATGCGACCACCGAAGTCAACACGGTTGAGACGCTTGGAGAAATGCTCGGATATACGATACAGTAGTAGTAGTTATTTTTTTTATAACATCGGGGGCAAACAAGCAGACGGGTCGTCTGGTGGTAAGCGATCACCGTCGCCCATAGATACTTACATCACCGGAGGAGTCACAAGCGCGTTGCCGGCGTTTCAGGTGGGAGTACGCTCTTTTCTTGAAGGCTTGAAGGTCGCTTCGGTCCGGAAATACTGCAGGCGGCAATTTATTCCACAGTTCAGTCGTGCGAGGCAGGAAATTTGTAGAAAAAACGTTTAAACTAGTAACTGTAACCTTTATTATGTATAATGGCTTGGGTGCATATAATTTACTTTTCTATCGTATAGGTTTTAAGTAGCAGAAAATTTGGAACTCCTGCCCTAAAATTAGAATTTAAAAGCTTTAACTTGTACCTATGTCCATAGTATTGACGCATAACGCTAACTCATTAAAAATCTGTAAATTTATAAAAGTGCTCCCTCACTTGGAGCATCAACCTGTATCTACTTTAACTACAGTAGCCAAAGTAGGTCCGGGTATGTGGGACCACATTAATACCCCCCCCCCCCCCCCCCTCACCGTTGGTGAATTTTGGTGACGTTCTAGGTGACCCCCTCCCCCCCCCCCACGTAACCTAAGGTGTATTTCTTAATTTGTTTTTGACTACTTAAATCTTTAAGTAAATATGATATTGTATGTAGTTGATCTTGGGTTTATTTTCGTTTTTCGTACATAAATGCGTTATGCAAACGTACCTCGTAAAGGTACATAGGTACAATAAAAAAATACATGTGAGGTCACCTTGTACCCCCCAACCCAACGTGATCAGTCGTGAGGTTTTCGTAAGCCGTAGATTATATTATCTTCTTTTAGTTTTAGAAAATTATTTTAAATAATTACATTTGAATTTGCTGACAAAAATAAATAAATAAGTGACAAATAATATATGTATGTATAGTAATATATCGTCGGTAACTTAAAAAAACTCGTAACGTATCTCATTTTACTCAAACCAAAAACGTAGTAACTCTATACGAAGCCTTTATGCACTTACTGCCATTTTCTTCAAGTCGGTTTCAGATTAAAGCATTTTTCAAAGTAGTGACGATAATATACTGGAACATATATCACTCACGTCTTCTCGTATTTACATAGGTTCTTCAAGGCAGGGGCGTATTTTGAAAACTTCGCGCCCTGGGCTAGTAAGTTTCACCGCCCCAGAAGTTAAGGAAAAAAATAAAACCGGCCTAGAGCTAGTCGGGCCATGCTCAATGTAGAGTTCCGTAGCCGTTTATACATAAAAATGCACTACAGATGAAAAAAATACGATATGAAAAATAAAAACATTAACAAAAGAGCGTATCTCCCCGGCACTTAAGTCCTTTTGCTGAGAAGCGCAGTTTTTTGGCAATAACTTAAAAACGGTATGTCCGATCATGTTGAAAACAATTTTCGTTGTAAGTATTTATGAAGCTATTTTTTTCATATTTTTTAAATTGATATATAGACAAGATCGGAAACATCTTGAAGCGTGCTTCTATAAAAACATATTTCAAGCCGTTGAAGAAGGTGTCTCAATACCTTAGACCCGTGAAGAGTAGCACCCCTTTGCAGAGTGCAGGCATTTATAAGCTAGACTGCGAGTGTGGTCTTTCATACATTGGTCAAACGAAACGCAGTGTATCAACCCGGGTGAAGGAGCACATAGCAGATGTCAAGCACCGTCGGTGTAATAGGTCTGCAGTCTGTGAACATGTCATTGACAAACCAAACCACTCAATTAAGTTTGATAAACCTTCTATCCTTGCCAAAGAAAAAAGATATTTTCCCAGGATGCTACGCGAGGCTATTGAGATTAAAAAGCATCCTAATTTCAATAGAGAAGATGGATTGTCACTACCACCAGCTTGGGATCCTGTAATACATCTCATCAAGGAACAAGCGAGACACAGGACTGCAAAACCTTAATTTCCGAACGGTGTAAAATATCATCTGTGTAAAGTAGTTTAATAGTCTCTGTTTTTAAAATATTATAATTAGTAATGAGGTAGCCTGGGAGTTTTTCTTTGCAGCGTTTCTTTTCTCCTCAGTACGCCTCATTTGTGAAATGCTGCTTGGTAAATTATTAGAATAAAATAATTAAGCCCTTCTGGCACATGTGTAACTGGCACTGTCTTTACAGCTTAGGCCCATCTGGCATGTATGTACACCTTTATTTGTGTTTTTTCAAAAAATGGGTAGTTTGCACAAATTGTAACTTTGACAGAGGAAAATACATCTTTTCTCAGTCCTCCCGTGACCATGGAAAGCTGGTAAGCTTCCGACACGTCGGGAACTAAAATGAGATAATATACGCGATATAAACCGTTAAATTGTTTTATTTCAATGAGTAATAATCGCGGAAACAGAAGAAAATATTATTGATATATATATGTTTTATTTAACTATCAAACTAAGTAGCGGCTTACACAAGACACCTATGTTCCACAAAAAACATAAATCGTATAGTTTTTGAGTAAAATGCATGTGACATACGGACGGACGGACCGACGGACATGATGAAACTATAATGGTTCCGTTTTTGCTATTTTGGCTACGGAACCCTAAAAACCGGTCAAGTGCGAGTTGGACTCGCGCACTGAGGTTGCTACGCCGCCCCTGGCTGTTTGCCGCCCTTAGCCCTAGGGTAAATACGCCCTGCTTCAAAGGTTAGACTAGAGGTAGTTAAACGCTAATTTTCAGATGACACTCCAGTTATACGTGCAATAAATTATATTAACTCGGCCCCTGTGTAGCAATTTCGATAGTATAATTCAACGAACAGTACCTAATGTCAGCAATTTGGGCAGCGATTTAAAAAGGATCAAATTGTGTACTTTACTATCGCTAAGGAAAACCCACTGGAAAAAACACCGAGTGAAGCTTAGTCACCCCAATTCATACTAATATTATAAATGCGCATCTATATGTAACTTTGTCTGTAACCTTTACACGCTTAAACCTAACTCCGTCTTGTAAACTTCATGTCAAAGCACACAATAAGTAGTTCAGCTACTTGCCCATAGATGTCAGGAGTATTTCAAAATCTGTATAAGTTAGTTTACCTATACCACAACAGATGGCGATGTCACCTAGTACGCAATAGTAAAAACATATACACAAAATATATATTTCTTTTTGGCTCAGTAACCTTCAAAAAGCCCGTTTCACATATTTTTATGATGAATATATTTTCAACATACAAACATTTCATTTTTACGACTTTATAGTACAGTTCAGTATTGATATTTCTCCATCGCTTCCTAACTCTATCTGCGTTACACTTGTGGCGACGCCGTATTGTCGCATCAGAACCAGTGTGCAGGTAATGATGACGTCACTCCATATCGCACGCCGCTGTATATAATTATACAATCCTACATGTATTTAAGAGGACGTATACATTTTGAATCGATCTTAATCGATTCAGCATATTTTGTCTGTATCTTAATATCTATTTCCCAAATTTCTACTGTCACTATACCATATATGGCATATATATATATGAAATGTTTGTACATTGTAGATATAAAAAAGAAAAACGGGTTATTTAGAGGTCGAATCTAAATATTTTTTCGTATGTTTGTATGTGTCATCATGCCATAACGGCTAAGCAGATTTCAACTTCTTTTGGTACACGTGTAGTATGGTTACATGATACTTTTTACTCGGCTACGCTGAAGAAAAAAAGGATTTTCTTCTCCGCGAACGAAGTTTAGGCATCATCTTATGAGTATGTTTAAATTTAAAAGTTAATATAGATAAGAGCAAAATTGTAAATTTTACTAGTCATAAGCAAGGACAGCAAAATATTAGTGTAATTGTTGAGAATAAAAAAATTGAATAAGTGAACAACACGAACTTTTTGGGGGTCACGATAGATAATAAATTAAATTGGAAGTCACACAAAGAAAAAATAAATAAATCTCTCTCCAAGAACTGCTATGCACTATCATTGTTGTCCTACATATCATCAGTAGAGGTCACTAAAAATGCATACTACGGCAATGTCTACCCTCTACTGTCATATGATATAATATTTTGGGGTAACTCAGTAAAAGTTCAATCGACATTTATTCTTCAGAAGAGATGCCTACGAATTATGTATAAATTGAAACATTCAGATTCTGTAAGAACTGTATTCAGAAATAACAATATATTAACGCTAACCTGTATCTACATACTAGAAATTTGCTTATTTGTAAGGGGAAATTGTGACCTTTTTACAAAAAAAATTGACTGTAAAGAAAATGTGAGGCCACAATATAAATATGACTTATGTACCGTTCGCCCAACTAGTTACATACTTAAAAAAAGTACTTATGCCTCTGGAATAAGAGTATATAATCATTTGCTAGTATACATCAAATCCCAAGATGGTCATCAATTCAAAAGGATACTAAGAGAATGGTTAACTTACAAATATTTTATATAATCTTAATGAATATTTTATGTAGAAAATTGTTTTTAATGCAAATCATTAGTTGTACGTCCGAAAGGGGCAAACTGTTGACACTAAACAATATATGTTAAGACCTTTTGTACACAGTTTTGACAATAAATACTTATCTTATCTAACTTATCTTATCTTATAAATTAGTATTGTCCCTTATTTAAGAGTAAGCCCTGGTAAGCTTGGCCGAATTTCACCTTCCCATACAAACGGAGTTTCGTTCTCATTTTAAAACTACGTGTTGGATTGTAACTTTGCATATACAATGACATGAAGTATATCTAAGCTTGTAATTAGTTTATATGGCTCCAGTTTATAAAACAAACGAAATACAGCAAAAACAAGTATTGTATGAAAACATAAATTCACTGTTTTTTTTTACTATGGTATCTGAAGCTACATAAACTAATTATAGGCTTGCAGATACCTTAACTTATTCTAAGTACAAAGTTCCAGAGCAAACTAGCTAGTCATTTTAAAATGAGAGCGTAACTACGTTTGTATGGAGAACCTAGCTTACCTACCGGGGACTCTTAACCGAGTACAAGGACTATTAAAACAAGAGGACTGATCATCCCCATAAAAAAGCCGTTCCCCGATATTTACAACGCCATCTATGTTGAAGAATTAGTTTTTACAATTATTCAACTTTGCAAGTGTGCCACAGTTATTAAATGTTACGATTTATTTATATACTATGTTTATTTATTGAATTATAACATGCTTAAATGTTTAGTTTTAAGGCGCCATCTAGTTTTTGCCAGAATATCTCTTTGCGATCGGAACACTATCCAAAGTATGACAACTGTCAGTCCCCTTCTTTTAATGGTCCTTGACCGAATATGTGGTGACGTACTGAGAAAGTTACATCGTTGATCTGTATCGAGTAAGGAAGCGGTGTATCAATAAACAGATAATTGAACTAATATAAGGTCGTTCGTTGGTCGTCGTTATAAAAAAAAAAAGATTTGTATAAAAACAGACTAAGTTTTTTTACCATTCGAACACTGATATATAATAAAGTAGTAAGGCACCTAGGAGAAAAATTTTTTTTTCTTTAGCAATACACAATGGACCGTAGAAATAAACCGTTTGCCACAAACTTAGATTTTAGATTTAGACATGAGAATCTGTAAAATTGGGACTCTGTAGATATGAGAATCTGTAGAATTGGGAATCTGTAAACATGATAATCTGTAGAATTGGAAATCTGTAAACAAGATGATCTGTAGACTTGGAAATCTGTAAATATGATTATCTGTAAAATTTGAAATCTGTAGACGTGCGCCTAAAGGATATTGATAAGTTGTGGCAATAAATACATTTTTCTTTCTTTCAAATAAGAGTACTTCATCCGGTCCAGAAGGTCAGAGGGGTTGCTCCGAATCACGGAATTTGAAGTTCGTAACGAGTCATCCCTCTCGCTCTTATGTTGAATTGTACTTGAGTGAGCGGGATGACGCCATATGAACTTTGAATTTCGAATTTCAGATTAGCCCTTCAGTGGTACTTCGTGGTACGTACAATTTTCAATTCAAAAATCCACTTCTGATTTTGGATGTATCCATGCAATCTATCACAAGTAGGAATACATTGTAATCTCATTCACATACAACAGCTGAGCTCATGATTAATTCAACGCCTGACCCGGATGTCTGTCTACGTCTGGTCGACTATGTTTACATTATTAACTAGTTTTTTCCGTGGCTTCGCCTGTGCTACACACGTGGTAGCTAAAGAGGGGTGGATCGTAGCACTTTTCAATTCCCACCTATTACCACTGGTAACAGCTGGGATTTTTTCCCCATCTGTTACCACTAGTAACATCTGTGATTTTTCCCCATCCGTTACCAGTGTTAAACGCTGGTAAAAAACCAAAACCTACAGTTACCAGCAACATCAATGGCCCGAATACATTTAGTGGCAAAAGCTAGAAATTGTATTCCCACCAGGTACCACTGGTAACGGATGGGGAAATAATCCCAGTTGTTATCAGTGGCAACAGCTGAAAATTGTATTCCCAGTAATTACCACTAACACCAATGGCACCTATCACTTTAGTGGTAACAGCTGGAAATGTTATTCCCAGTAGTTACCACCAATAATACCCATGGTACCAATCGCTTTCGTGGAAACAGCTGAATATTTTATTCCCAGTAGTGTACCACCAATACCAATGGCACCAATAACTTTAGTAGTAACAGCTGGAAATTTTATTCCCAGTAGTTATCACCAACACCAATGGCACCAATCACTTTAGTAGTAACAGCTGGAAATGTTATTCCCAGTAGTTATAAATACAATAAAAAATAAAATAAAATGCATTTATTTCAGACCAATTTTGTCCATATTTTGTTAGTAAAAAAAGACACTAATACTAAGGTTAACTTAAATAACTATCTTAGGAACTAAACTTAAATGCAGAGAGGACCAGTGTCTCTGCCTTATCAGGCCATTGTCCCATCTGTCGGCCACGACCGTCAGGAGACTGTGGCGGCTGTCACGCACTTTGTGGAGCGTCGCGGCGCAACGCTTGCGCATTGTCGCTTCGAACCCGTCCACGTGTGCATCCGCGATCATTCCCGACGCACTGCAGCGTCGAGGCAGCCGCAACAGTACCCTGAACGCGTCATTATACTGTACACGCATGGCGTAAATAGCCCGTTGCGTGTACCTCGTCCACAAGCTGCAGATGTACAGCGATCTACAGAACGCACGAAATTATGTTATTTTAACTTGCGCTGTACACCGGCTGAACCTGCGAGCTATCATATTGGCCCTTACGGCCAGGGCCCTCCGCTCCCTCTCAATGTCGGCATCATCGCGAGAATCGTCGGTTACCAAGTGCCCAAGATATTTAAATGAGTAAACTCTTTTCAGCGGCTCGCCATTCAGACGAATGGGTGGGATGTGTGATGGGCACTTGCTTCCCGCTTTGGAAACCAAGTACTCGCTCTTGTTTACATTATATTTAAGGTTGTGCGTTAGGGCATATGACTCACACTTTTCAATAAGCAATCTCAAACCACCGACCGACGGGCTCAGCAGTACCATGTCATCGGCATAGCTCATGTTATTAAAACAAACTCTATCTATATGACAGCCAACACGTACACCTGCTAAGCCCGCCGATTAAGGAATCGATATACAAATTGAAAAGCTTTGGTGAGATAAGTCGCCCCTGCCGCACCCTGCACTCCAGACCGTACTCGTCCGACAACACACTGCCCCAGCGAACACAATATCGCTGGCCCGCGTACCAACACCTGAATATGCATGTGAGCTCCTTAGGAAAATGCACTTCGTCAAGCTTATTCCAAAGCAGATCATTGTCAACAAGATCGAAGGCTTTGGAAAGATCTAGAAAACACGCATACACAGGTGTTTTTCTGCGAGTGTAGTATTCAACAGCTTGCTTTAGACAAATGATGGCACTTTCAGTAGATAAACCGGCTCGAAAGTTATCACCAACACCAATGGCACCGATCACTTTAGTAGTAACAGCTGGAAATTTTATTCGCAGTAGTTACGACCAACACCAATGGCACCAATCACTTTATTAGTAACAGCTGGAAATTTTATTCGCAGTAGTTACGACCAACACCAATGGTACCAATCACTTGAGTGGTAACAGCTGGAATTTTTATTCCCACAAGTTACCACTTGGTAACACGTGGGAAAAAAATCCAGTGGTAGCTAGTTAGTGGTAAAAGGTGGGTTACTTCCTGGTTTTTAAAGCTAGACATTTTTTACAGAGGATAGAGGTACGAAAGACGTCTCTATGTTTTCCTTTTTATGTTTCGTTGTTTTTCTTTAAAATTAGACGCCACCATAAAAATGCAAGAAATTGCTTAATTTTAAGTACATTAACTTCTGTTAAAAAAACGGCACGTGTAATATTTTTTACAGGATTTTGAAAAAAAGCAAAACATAGAGGCCTAGTTTTACTACTTCTTAATCTATTTTCAAAAAATCTCGTATCTATGTCAAAATGAGGAGGACTAAAGTAAAGTACAAGCTGTTTATTTTCAAATATTCCTCAAATGTTTCGTTGCTATCGCGTCCTCTTAAGAAATTGGCTGTCCAAGCATTACCTCAGAATAAATACTTACTAGTACATCACAATCTGATCTCTCTATAATACTAGCGAAAGTTGCACGTAATGTCGTGTGTTTTGCAACCATTGCGGTGCCCCAAAAGTGGACATCCGAACGATGCGTACGATGCGCATCAATGTATAAACTTCAGCGCTGAGCCACAAGTAGGTATGTTTTTCTTCACAGCGTAATCGCAAAGTGTGCCGCGCTTAATATTATGGAATACAGATACTCACTATAATTACGGATACAGCTAGATAACTTTATTGCAAATCACATGGTATATACTAGTCTCGTAGGTAAAAACACCCTACAATCAACAGGCCAAGTCTTCCAAAATCATGAAAAATGTAGAACTAAAGAAAATTGATAACATACCTTTTTTTCATTGAAATAAAACAATTTAACGGATTATATCGCGTATATTATCTCATTTTAGTTCCCGACGTTTCGGTCCTCCCGTGACCATGGAAAGCTGGAAAGCTTCCGAAACGTCGGGAACTAAAATAAGATAATATACGCGATATAATCCGTTAAATTGTTTTATTTCAATGAGTAATAATCGCGGAAACAGAAGAAAATATTATACCTTTTTTTTCTAAGAAAACTCATAACACGGGTCCCTGAGCACTCATTTTATGACATACTATTTTTTTCGAAATAACATACAATCCAATATAATATAATATAGCAATAATAGTAGATTGTTTGACAAGGGGCTAAAATAAGCCATCATGACACCAAGTGATTATTTGGACAAGCTCACGAAGTGAGCGAGGACAAATATGTCTGAGTGTCATAATGGCTTTTAGCCACGTGTTAAACACTCCGCTTTTCACTTCGACTGCGAGAAAATAAAAAATACTTAACATTAACATTTTATATTTCATGAAAAACTAAAAGTACAGTTTGAGCAATTCTATCAGAAAGTTTGGCCAATCTGATCAAGTTGGTTTGTTTGTTTTTAATTATTCGTAAGGAGTGTGTAGCTGGTAAAGTTGTATGGTATTATATGGCTTTCTTTTAAAACCCTAGGGGCTAAATGTACTTTTTTAGTCTCGCTTCGCGAAACTAATTCGAAGTACTTTTTGATCAGGAGGAGTGAAAAATGTAATTTACGTCACACCTGGCCGTAATCAGTGGCGTGCACAGGGTTATTGGCCAAGGTAGTCAGATTTTCTGTGCCTATATGGAGCCATGATCGTTGAGGGCTTCAGGGTAGATTGTTTCTCTGTGCCTGTATGGAGCCATGGTCGTCCAGGGTAGGCAGTGCCTTTGTGCCTATATAGACCGCACGCCACCGCCCATAATGTAAGTTTAACCGCACGCTACGGATACGGTGAAACTCGCATTATGGCCAGGTGAAGACAGAAAATTGTGTACTCACCACGGGCAGTAAAAAAGAAAGCCGTCTATCGCATATTTACAACCCTCACCTGGGGCTCGGGTCACAAATACCTGCGATTTCGGTCTTTTTTTTCTTTTACAGCTCTTTGTTAGTAATGTACTATAACGTAAAAGAAATAATAGGTTACCTATTAATTTTAACACTAAAGCGACTAGCGAACATGACGGGAACACCTAAATAATCCGAAATATTTTATTCCGAATTTCCTTTTTCCGATTGTCAAAATTCCGAAATTTATGTTTCCGTTGTATTAAAATATCGATTATTGGAAAGCACGAAATTTAGTTTACCGAATATCAAAAATCCGAATTTTTAAAATTCCGATGTTTGTAATACCGAAGAATCCAAAGCCCGATGTTGTTTTAACCCCAAAAATAACAATCCGAATTTGAATTATCCGAAATGACATTTCTAATTCGGAATTTTGACATTCGGAAATATAAAGTTCGTGATTTATATAAATCTTAATAAAAACCGAAATCTGTAGGTTTGGTTAGGTTTGTATTGTGGCCATGTATAGCGGAGCGTCAAAATGCTCGCTTGCATGTTCACAATTGACAGAATTGCAACATGAGCCAAAAACCGAAAATTGTAGATTGAGATCTGATGTTTCGGACTTTTGTTTAGTCCGATTTATTATTCATCGGTGTAATGATATTCGGAATTTTGAAATTCGGCATTTTAGTATTCGGATATCGTACTTTTGATATCTCAAATTTTTATGCAGTCGGACTTCTAATTGTTCGGTGTATTGAAATTCGGATTTTTGAAAATCGGAAATGTAAACGTTAGACATTTTTAAATTTCGGAATTATAAAAATCGGATTTATGACATATCGGAATGTCATATTCGGAATTTTGATCCATTCGGAATTATAAGAATCGGTATTGTAAAATTCGTGATTCTGAATATCGGAATTTAATTTTTCGTGTTTATGTAGTGTACCCAAACATGACGTTTCACGTTTAAATCAACGGCCATGTCCCAACACAGCTCCACCAGAAAGTTTTAAAATAAAGATATCGATAAAAAATATACATTGCAAATCGCAACAAAACATGACTCGTTTCATAAAAACTGAGCACCATTCACCCGAAAATGCGACCGTTTAAAAATCAGCTGTTACGACGCCGGCCATTTTGTTTTCGTTTTTTTTCTAACTACGGAATGCAAGGTTATTTGAAACACGTCTTTGCAGACGTAACAAAGACTGTGGCTGTCATATGAGTTTTTTATGTAAGTACTAGAAGGCGCCCGCAACTTCGTTCGCGGAGGAGAAAAAGTCATAACCCCTCTTTTTTTCTTTAGCGTTGTAGGCTAAAAAGTATTTTATAACCATCTGGTGATACCCACCTATCTGACATTCATGTTTTTGGTGCCATACGAGGACCATAATCTCTAGAGTATTTTCGTCACGTTTTAAATAAAAGTCATACTCTTGTATGTTACTTCTTTATTATTATAAAGTTGTAAAAATGAAATGTCTGTACCTACATTGAAGACATTTAAAAAAAGATATATTGTTACGGACTATTTGGAGGTCACTAAAACGAAAAATATTTATTTTTTTATTTTTTGTATGTTTGTATGTGTCGTTGTGGCTTCATCACGCAAAATCGGCTAAAAAGATTTCAAAAAAATTTGGTACACGGGTAGCTCGGTATGTCTAGATGGTTAGGATACTTTTTACCCAACTACGCTGACGAAAAAAAGAAGGGTTATGTCTTTTTCTCCTCCACGAACGAAGTTGCGGGCGCCTTCTAATTATTTTATAAGAATCAAATTGCATAAAGTAAACATTCATACATTTTGTATGAAGAACTGGCCAAACAGTCATAATGATTTTAAAACGCTTTAGAGCAGGTACCTGTGAATCTAGGTATCCTAAACGTGTTCACCGGCCCGGGCTGAGGTCACCCAGTCTAGGTCATGGTGGCGTGGGCAGACTCATAAAAACTCAATCCGTACGTTTTTTTATACCAAACTTTTGTACCGCAAATCAAGATCTCAGATAATTTGGAGATTTTTGTGTATATTGTTTTTAGCCATACGTATATTATTTTTACCATTGCATTGGGAACATTAATTTTCTCAGAGGTGTGGATATATATACGTATATATACGTTTGTAAACTCTGAATCAAACTTTTTTTTGTATCGAATTGTTTATTGGATATCCTTACAGTTACCTTGTATGAATAATAATAATGTATAATCTCTTGCAATAGCATAAAAAAACCGGTCAAGTGCGAGTCTGACTCACGCACCGAAGGTTCCATGCAAACCAGTTTTTTTCTGGTATCTATGGCGTCACACACAATCAAGGGGCAAACAGACCAAGGATGTAGGAGGCGTTTGCGTCTTGTCCGCGTAATTTAAGTGTACAATAAATTAACAAAACTGCATGAGTTAATCAAAAATGGCTTTTAATTTTGCCGCCACCCCCCACCCTCATATTGGTCGTTTTTTTATTTTTAGAAAATAAAAATATGTTTTATAATGTTTCCTTTGCAATACATGTGGGCTGACTATATTTATAAATATTACAAATTCCAAATATATAGCATAAGAAGAATTTTTGAGATATGGCGCTCTAATAGTCGGACAGACCAACAAAGTCGCACCATAAGGGTTCCTTTTTTACCTTTTTTGTACGGAACTCTAAAAATTTCTATCCAAACTACAATCTCATAGCCGGATATCTCTTTCCATAAAAGCAATAGTTCCAATATCTACTGGGACCTGCTCATGGACATATTCTCTCATTGATATGGTCAGGAGCGGGTCCCAGCAGGAGTACAGCCATGGCACACTTCTCAAAAGGAGGGAGGCCCATTCGAGAAGTGTGTGCAAGCCTCCCAAAAATCCGGGACGTACGAGCCCGTGACTCAAGGCGAAATACAAAATAATAATAAATAGGGCCGCAGGGCAGCTTGTGGTGAGCTGTTGGGGAGTGACGACCCCACGGACTCGAGATCTCCAGAGAGTCGGCCAGGGCTCTCGCCTCTGGTGTGTCTTTATCGGTCGGAGTGGATACCTAAAAAGACGCGTAGGTCTCTCAGCTCTGGCTTGCCTTCGTTGGCTGTCCAGAGAGGAGCGTTAGAGCTATATGCTCCAGGGGTGGAAGTGTTACAGGCTTAAAGGGCATAACCCCGCGAGTAATCTCGGAGAAAGCGTAGTACACCTCTCGACACCTCTGAGCCCTCACGTCCGTGTTGCTTCCGGCAGTCTTGATTGATGGCAATTATTACATATCGACAGAATTGAGAAAGTTCCTCAACATCCTTTGCTATAGGCTCCAGCTCGGCCAAGAGCATAGATCATATGCCAGTAGGCTTACACACTTCAACGTATCATCCCTGTCATCCCGCAGAAAATGCAATGATTTAATTATACTTTATAAAATTATACACTCACATATTGACTGTCCTTCCCTTCTTTCTCTTCTGAACTTCATTACCCGATATAAATCACGTAACCCCTCGCATAAATTATTCCTGCTTCAAATTTATAAAAATAACACCTCATTCTATAACCCTATTATACGAATGTGCCGATTGTATAATGAAACGGTGTCTGAACATCGTTCTTTGGACATTTTTTAAAACAGCTTACTCTCATTTAGAAACACTGTTAAAAAAATATTTTAGGTTATTTAGTTTTACGCAAATGTATAATATGTAAATTTTAATTAGTTAATACTGTTAACACAATGTTAAATTGTTGTTATCCCTAAATATTAAGAAATTTTATATAATTTGTCTCTAGCGATTAATTTGTACTAAATCTTATTAGTCTTTCTGTGCACACATTGTTTAGAGTTATAGTCCAGACCTTAACTTTATTTATTTTATTTATTTATTTATTTACAAATAATTACACAGCTAACAATAAAAACTTTAAGCTTTGTATGTTGATTTTTATGTGACTGTAACTTGTTGTGTGAGCCTAATAAATAAATAAATAAATTACGGAGGCCCATCAAGTGAGTGGCGAGTCACCACCCGCCACAGATAATGGGGATGATGACTAAATTTTTATAATTAGTCCATAATGTAGATTAATAAAAAATATTGGGCACGTATTTTTTCTTTTTCACATAATCGAAAAATAAAGGCGATAAATTGAGTAAAAATGTCGCGTGACGTCACTCCCAAGTACAAATTTTACTTAGGAGTGACGTCACGAGCCCCCACTCTTAAACTTGAATGCGATTTATCTTAGTTGTTTTTATTATTTTCAAAAAGCAAAAAATGCGTGTCCAAAATTTTTTTTTATTGTTTAGCTGACGGGCTAATTAGAATTATTATTTTCATACCCTTTCATCATGCCTATTATCTATTTGGTGGTTATAGCGAGTGACATATTTCTATCGCAGAAGGCCAAGCATCGAACCCTGGACCTTTTGTAAAGTTATTCCAGTCGTGTATGTATAAATGTATGTTCGTCCGAATAGTCCGAATGTAATTCATTCAGATTTATCCCAACACGTTTTGTTTGCGCGTTTAGATCATTAAAATGCCGCGTTTGTTGGCTCGGTGGCAAAAAAATGGTTAAGGCCGAACCGTGAATAATAAGTGGGTCTTATATGTTTTTTTAGGGTTCCGTACCCTAAGGGTAAAACGGGACCCTATTGCTAAAGCCGGCCACACACGCAAGGTTATATATAATAACCGATGGTTATGCCTGCACAGTTAATTTGTGCAGGCATGGCAAAAAATATAATTTAGCATATTTCAAATTTTGCTTGTGCAGGCAAGGAGTCATGTCATACCCACGGTCAGTTATGACTGCACAAATTAACTGTGCAGGCGTAACCATCGGCTCTAACCTAGCGTGTGTGACCGGCTTAAGACTCCGCTGTGCGTCCGTCTGTCCGTCCGTCTGTCTGTCCGTCTGTCAATAGGCTGTATCTCATGAACCGAACTGTGATAGCTAGACAGTTGAAATTTTCACAGATTGTGTATTTCTGTTGCTGCTATAACAACAAATACTAAAAATATATATATATATATATATTTAATTAAAAATAAATCAGTCTTGAACAATCCGGTTTCCGGTTGCGTTAAACCTCATTTGTATGCAACGTTATAGATACCAGGTGCAAAACTTAACTTAACCGGACAGGTAGGTTAGGTTAAGAGAAAGTTTATACGGAATCCTTGGTGCGCGAGTCCAACTCGCACTTGGCCGATTTTTCAAGGTGTACCATCGTTAGCAGTAGTTAACCATTCAAAATATTCAAATGCAAACCCACTGAAAGTAAAATGTTCCGCTGTGCCACGAAAATATTCAATACAGTTTTTACGCTTAATCATTCGTTGCACAATGGAAACTTTCATAGAAAAAATAATTACGTCAGTTTCAGTTAACGTGTCCTACTGTCTTTTCAACTTTGCAACCGTGACACAGTATTTAAATGTTACGATTTATTTATTATAAGCTATTTGCGAACGAATTGTTACTGTAATATGTTTCTTTATTAAATTATAACATCGTTAAATGTTTAGTTTTAAAGAGCCATCTAGTTTTTAATATTTTCTTCTGTTTCCGCGATTATTACTCATTGAAATAAAACAATTTAACGGATTATATCGCGTATATTATCTCATTTTAGTTCCCGACGTTTCGGAAGCTTTCCAGCTTTCCATGGTCACGGGAGGACTAAAATGAGATAATATACGCGATATAATCCGTTAAATTGTTTCATCTAGTTTTTGTTAGATTACTTTCATGGCCACCCTCTCGAAATTGTTTCCGAGTATACTTACCTTGGGCAAATCCTGCAGTTAGGTAAAAACAATTTTCGATTGGAGACCAAGAGGAGGATCCAGCTGGGCTGGGCAGCGTTCGCAGTGCGTCCTACCCGTCATGACCGATGGAGCTGAGACCTGGACACTCACGGTAGGGCTGGTCCACCAGTTCAAAGTCGCTCAGCGAGCTATGGAAAGAGCTATGCTCGGAGTCTCTCTGGCGGACAGAATTCTTAACGAATACATTCGACAGAGAACCAAAGTTATCGACATAGCTCAATGAATTAGTAAGCTGAAGTGGCAGTGGGCCGGCCATATCTCGCGAAGAACCGACAACCACTGGGGTAAACGTGTTCTTGAGTGGAGACCGCAACTCGGCAAACGTAGTGTAGGACGCCCTCCAGCCAGGTGGGATGACGATCTGCGAAAGACTGCGGCCAGATGCTGGATGCGTCAAGCTGAAGACAGGGCGCTATGGCGCTCATTAGGTGAGGCCTATGTTCAGCAGTGGACTAATAAAGGCTGATGATGATCTCCTTGCGATCGGAACACGATCCAAAGTATAGCAACTGACAGGCCTCTTGTTTTAATAGTTCATTGGTACGAATGTGATCAGCGACCCACACGCAAGCGTCTTTCTATCTGCTTCAGGAACCCTAAAAGACACATACCGCGGCATTCGGTGCGCCGTTTTTGAATATCGAATCTCGAATCCGTTAAAATCTGTCTGTTTGTGTTCGTATATGACATGTACACTTGTGTGTGTTAGCACGAGCGTGATCTAAGCAAGAGTGCGGTATTGTAAGACAATTCTATTTTCTAACCAGCTAAAGAGAGTTTAGTTCAGGTCAGTTTTTAATGTTAATGGCTCAGCGTCCAGGTTTTAAGCCATGGTATAGATTTATATTACAAATATTGAAACAATGAATTTATCAATACCGATTCATGTCGCCAGATTACGACAAGAATCCAACTGGACGTATCATGCCTGTACCACACTGCGTCATATGATAGATTATAATAGTAGACACCAGACTATATACGTTCAAGTTTAGATTAAGCTGGAGTTCACTTCCCCAGCAACCCCACTATCTGTTTTGGTATTTATTCATGTAACAAAAAAATGTAAGCAATTTGTACTTATTTAGTAAAAATCGTACCTTAATAGATTCGAAAATATAGTCAAATGTATTTGGGGTTGCTGTAGAGCATCTCCCAAGCAACATGTTTTGGTAATGATTAAAGTATAAAAATCAAAAATCAAAAAAAAAATCAAAATCATTTATCAAAATCATTTATTGTCAACAAAGTTTTTACAATAACTTGTCGAATCCTCCTTTTAAGTTTTACACTTGTGTTAGGAGGTATTCGCTCTTTCCTTTATTTATATGGTTACACGGTTAACAATATAGAAGTAGGGTTTTATTATTCTAATTCAAACTATGAATATTAACTTAAACTAGTGAAACTGGTGAAACCAAAATATTAAGATAAAAAAAAAATATATAAATATTTATGGTATAAGTTTGTTTGTGTGCGTATGAAATACATGCTAAAGTACGTTATTAGGAAAAAGGTATGTGTGTCTTAGGTTGGACTGGACTATAAAAAATAAATGTACGCAATTTGTACTTAATTTGTACTTAATTAGAAAAAAAATAACCTTAATAAATTCGAAAATATAGTCAAATGTATTTGGGGTTGCTGTAGAGCATATCCCAGCAACTTCACTGTCTGTTTTGGTAATGATTAAACAATAAAAAATAAATGTACACAATTTGTACTTAATTTGTAATTATTTAGAAAAAAATTACTTTAATAAATTCGAAAATATAGTCAAATGTATTTGGGGTCGCTGGAGAGTATCTCCCCAGCAACGTAGTGTAAGTATTTATAAATATATCAAATAAATGTAGGAACGCAATTTGTACTTAATTTGTACTTCTTTGGAAAATATTGTACCTTAATAGATTTGAATATATATTAACACAATGGCACTTTTACAAGTCTGACTCTACGGCATTTCCCGAGAGGAGGCCACTGTTGAGAAGAAAGCCGAAACAAACTCAACAGTCAGTTTTTTTTTTCTAAATAACTCTTATCTATGACAATATTTGTACTTGGGCTATCCTAAATATATATTTTAAGTGTAAACTCCATGCTCAGTTCTCCAAGCAAACATGAAAGCAAAGTGAAAAAAATATACAAGAAAAAAAAAGCAAAATATTTTTCATTAAAACAATCATCTGCTAATTTTATTAGAACCGTGTCCCTGAATTTTTTTAACATTAAAATACAATGAAGGAAAACGAACAATCACGCACAAATTCCTAAAATTCCATTTCAAGTAAATAAATAAAACTGCTATCAGATGGCAATAAAAATCTATAACCCGATCCCTATTGCATGGACGGAACTACCCAATAAAATATTTATCTCTAAATTAAAAACTATTTGCTTGAGGAACGTTTTTATTCGCTGAATGATTTTATTTTATTAAAATGGAAAATAATGAAATGAACATTTAATTATAATTTGACATATATTATAAATTTTTATTGTATAATGTTTTTTCACAGTATAAATTCTATTGTATCAATTTGGAATGTAATTTAATTATAATATTAGTATTTTTTTCTCTCTCGGTGTTTAATTTTAAATATATATTTTATTAAAATAGAAAATAATGAAATGGACACTTTATTATAATTTGACATAGGTTATAAAATAATAATAATAAGTACTCTTTATTGCGCACCAAAAGAAAATAACATCAGAAACTTAAATAAAACAGTATCAGAAATGGTATACAACAGGCAGTCTTATCGCTAAAAAGCGATCTCTTCCAGACAACCTTAAGGTAGTAGAGATGGCGCAAAGTAAACATCCAATGAGTAAGTAAGTGAGAAGATTAGACAAATCATAAATTAAAACCAAAAGGAAAAAAGAGGAAGGAACAATACAGATACATACAAAGATACTAGATACTAATAAATAAATATATAAAATACAAATAAACATATATATATATATAAATACACAAATATATACATATAACCAAAAATATTATTGTATAATGTTTTTTTCAAAGTATAAATTCTATTGTATCAATTTGGAATGTAATTTAATTAGAATATAAGTGTTATTTTTCTCTCTCGGTGTTTAATTTTAAATAGATAATTAGTGTATGTAAAAGTTGCTGTAGTATATTATTGTATGCCGTAAAACGGTTTATTGTGACTCTCTCTAATGTTTTTCTATACCAACTTTTGTATCGATATGACAATAAATGAATTCTGATTACAGATTGCTGATAAAGGAGAGGCCTATATCCAGCAGTTGAGGTCTGTGGCTGATAGATAGATAACCTAAATAAGTATTTCTAGTTATATTACTTACTTCAGTCATCTGTTGATTCAAGCAACTATTCTCGCGTGACACTGCAATTATCGACGGCGTCAAGATCGTCTGTTGCTGCATCAAATTACTCTCGCAAGGATGCTTAATTGGTCTCACTGAGATTAAGAGGCCCTTCTTTACTAGGTCTATTATTTATTCTAAACTAGCATTTACTTGTGGCTCTACTCGCTTACCGAAAATTAAGTCGACGACACGTTTGGCTCTGTGGGTTGTACAACGGCCTATGAAGCTAGCGGTCCCGGGTTCGAATCCCGGCCAGGGCAAGTTTTTGTGTGATGAGCACGAATGTTTTTTCCTGGGTCTTGGATGTTTTCTGTGCATTTAAGTATTATAATTTATCTGTATATTATGTATATCGTGGCCTCGTACCAATAGTACAAGCCAAGCTCTGCTTAGTTTGGGACTAGGTCGATTTGTGTAAGATTGTCCCTTATTATAGTTTTTAAGTTTTTTAAGTTTTCCAATTTAAGTAATCCACGTTTAAAATTCAACTCGTGACCTGCGTAAGACGGTCGCGTGCGAGATACTTATTATATACACGGTGTCCCTAAAACCAACGCCAAAAACGAAGCATTACAAATTCGTTTTTAAAAGTGCAAATATCTCGAAAACCATGATTTTTTTATTAAGGTCAAATTTGCTTAATATGGTATCTTATGAGCTGTTCTATTACCCTTCTTCATTTTGGCGTTGGTTTTCGGGACAACCTGTATATTACTTTATATACTACATAGGTGTTATAAAGTTGTAAAAGTGAAATGTCTGTACCTTGAAGATACAATAATAATAATATTGTCACGGACTATTTGGAGATTTTTTTGTATATTTGTATGTGTCGTGGTGGCTTCATCACGCCAAAACGGCTAAACGGATTTCAACTATTTTTGGTACACGGGTAGCTGGGTGTTCACGGATGGTTTGAGGATACTTTTTACCCGACTGTGCTGAAGAAAAAGAGGGGTTATGATTTTTTCTTCTCCGCGAACGAAGTTGCTGGCACCTTCTAATATGTATATATATATTGAATACAAATGTATGTTTGACGCCCGGTTTAAGCTCAGCGGTGCCTGCGAAGCTGAAGGACCTGGGTTCAAATCCCGGTAAGGGCAAACATTTGTGTGATGAGCATAAAATTTGTTCCTAAATCTTAGGTGTTTTCTATGTATATATCTATTAATCTCGTCGTCTAGTACTTATAACACAAGCCTTATTGAGTTTACAATGGGACTAGTTCGATTTGTGTAAAAGTTGTTCTGTAATATTTATTTATTAAAAAACAATGTACCGTAAGGGAAACTGAAAACATGTGCCTTTTTAGTCCTTATTGTCATTGTGACAGGAGCGAAAATGGTACTTTGTTTTAATTTCCCTTACTGCACCTATCTAAAATTGCAACATCTAATGTAAGGCCACGTTAAGATCGCGCCGGCAATTATAAGTCTTCCTATAAAGGTCACTTGGGAAATAAAATGAATCGCGACGCGACTGTGATCATTGGAGTTCCGTAAGGCATGGGAAAATCCTCCCAGTAAATAAACAAATAACATTACGGCTTCTCTTAGACGCCTTACCTAGTAGGTGTCTGAGGGACGTAACTGGGTAACCACACGCGGGCAGCTTTTTCGTACAAAGACTTTCAATAGCCATACAGCGCAGGAATGCTGCCTGCATCCTGGGCGTCTTATCGAAGGGACAAAATTTTTCAGGTAATCATTGTGATCATCATTTCAGCCATAGGACGACCCGCATCCAGCGAGTCCCTGCAACCCTAACCAGGTCATCCGACCAACAGGTAGCCTTCGCACGCTGCGCTTGCCGGTACGCGGTGTCCACTCGAGAACTTTTTTGCCCCAACTGCCATAGGTTCTTCGAATAATGTGCCCTGTCCATTGTCACTTCAGTTTGCTATACCTATCGGTAACCTTTGGGTCGTCTAAGAATCAGCACGATAAGAAAAGAATCCGCAATTTTTCAGGCACTTTTTAATAATCATTGTTTAATTAGGTTTTAGTATGTAGTGACTTCCACGTTAGCATATAAAATTGGATTTTCCACGCAGATTTGGCGCTTTAAACAAACATTAAAGTGAACATTTCCGAACTAATGAGGTGAATAGAAATTTCAATTTATCAAGGTCATCAGTCCTGTGTGGAGGCAGTAATGTGGGTGCAGTGTAATATGCTTATATCCTAGTTTGGATAGTCAAGTGTTACGAGTGTGCGGAACCCACACGCATATATCCACAATTTAATTTAATATTCATTTTATTCATATTTATTGCATAAGTTAAACTGGTCAACCGATTACTAAGATTATGCAAAAGAATCTAGTTACAAGTGGCAACTGTCAGAGAAGAAGATTATGGATTTTTCAATACCGTCAAACCAGCACCCATCCATTGGCTGGGTGCGAAGTGGGGGGGTGGGAGAACCAGAGGCGTTACTCCTAAAACTCGAAATTCGAAGTTCGTAACCTGCCATCTCTCTCGCTCTCATGTTAAGCTGTATTTGAGTGAGCGGGATGGCGCCATACGGACTTCGTTTTTTGGGTTTCGGAGTAGCCCCTCAGGAATCGATCGCAGCGCGCGCCGTGGCCAAAAAATATACTTTCGGCCAAGGACCATTAAAACAAGAGGACTGACGGCTGTCATACTTTGGGTCGTGTTCCGATCGCAAGGAAATATTCTGGCAAAAACTAGATGGCGCTTTGAAACTAAACATTTAACGATATTATAATTGAATGAAGAAACATAATATAGTAACAATTAGTTCCCTAATAGCTAATAATAAATAAATCGTAACATTTAATAACTGTGTCACGCTTGCAAAGTTGAATAATTGTAAAAAATAATTCTTATACATAGATGGCGTTGTACTATTTATATTATATATAGCATCGGTGCAATATCACTCGTACTCGTCTTACGTGATTTGATCGTGATTATTAGGGATTTTGATTTGGAATTTGCCGCGTACCAGCAAGCGCAGCATGACAAGAAAGAACCCGCAAGGTGGTCAGACGACCTGGTTAGGGTTGCGGGGACTCGCTGGATGCGGGTGGCCTCTATCCGGCCCATGTGGAACTCTATTGAGGAGGCCTGTGTCCAGCAGTGGACGTCCTATGGCTGAAATGATGATGATATGATTGGGGATTTTGATAAAAGATAATCTACAATCATAAATTCATAGATATCATAACAAAATGTTTCGCCTATGAGCACATTAATAAGGAAGTAAAAATCTTTTTAATTTGGAATATAGTTGGGTGGGTGTACGTTACGTACAAGGTTTCCACAGGCCTGCAAAGTTAAATTATAAGTCTGCTCTCGGAAAATGTCATCGTTCATGGCTGCACTCCGCGGTCGACTAGTCCCTAGCTACAATCTAATGTCATTAAGATACATCGATACAAATATAATACTCTGTAACTTCTTTTTCTCAAACATGCAATAAAATATTTATGTTAAGTTTCTTCTAATAGGCTGCGAAGTATGACGTTTCAGGTGCGGCTAGGAAAAGAGGTCGTTAATGGAATTTCAAAAATTTGTGGCACAGGCATCATGACATTCTGCCTATTTCTTCCACTACGCGTATTAAAAAATAAAATGTTTTTTTTCTGTTGTTTATTCATTGCATGTTTGAAAAAAGCACTATATACATACCTCGGTGGGAAATATGGGGTTGCCTGCCTCAGACCCCTCCGGCCTGGCTTTGCTCGGCCGTCTATATGTCTTCGGCCGGCAACCCCTTTCGTCCCGGCCTCTGTAATAATGTACTATCACGGAACCTACCAGAGATGCCTCTGCTCATACAGACAGCTTGTTGTCACTTGATTAGGCCTGCTCTACGTGTAATCGTAGGCTCCATCACTGGACACTACCTACTTAACAAACATTTATATGTTCTATTAATAACCGACAGCCTATTCAGGGATTGTCGGCCGACAAAACAACTCCCCGCGTGATCCTGGAATGCGTCGGCGTAGGTACGCCGCGGCCTAAAATCCACTTATCACCGAGGTCGCTCCGGGTAGCCTGTGGAGACATCAAGAGAGATCCGCCAGACGCAGCGCTCCTATATTAATAATACAGGAAACGACACCCGAAGCGGACGCCCCGCGTTGAGCTCCCGCTCAACGTATCGGACACCCTTCCTTAGGCATAGCATTTTACATTCTTTCTGGATTATTATTTGGGTCGCCTGGACTATAGTTGTGTGGTTATACTATAAGACAAGTGGGTATTACCAGATTTTTCCCTCCTTCCCCCTCGCCTCGTGACGACCCACGAGTACTCCACCCAGGGCCAGCTAGGGAGCAACTGTGCCGAGTTATAAAACTTAATCACAAACTGCCAGAGTCTCACAATAGGATCCTAGAATGAAATAATGAACTTTTCTCTGTTCTAGAAGGTGCCACGCAACTTTTCATTTCAGTGTAGTCGAGTAAAAAGTATCCAATAACCATCTGTTGATACCCATGTTCCAACAATTGTTGAACTCCGTTGAGCCTTCTTGGTGTGATGAAGCCACAACGACAATAACAAATAGGTACTAAAAAAAAACCATTCAGTGATCTTCAAATAGTCCGTTCACTTATTTGTTTTAACATATCTAATGTAGCAACATGGTTTTGTACAACTTTGTGATAGTAATTGAAATCGGCCGCAAGGGCACTTTTACAAGTCTGAGTCTATCGGCATTTCCGAAGAGGAACTCACTGTTGAGAAGAAAGCCGAAGCAAACTCAACAGTCAGTCATTTTTAGGATAAAACGGGACCCTATTCGCTGTCCGTCTGCTTGTCTCGTCGCTGTCTGTCTGTGTGTATGTCTATCTGTCTGTCACCAGTGTGTATCTCATGGACCGTGATAGCTAGACAGTTGAAATTTTCACGGGAGCCGCAAGAAGCACGAGACCAATGAGAGGATGTTTATTGAAGTATTAAATAAAGGAAAAGAAAGGCACTTGAGGACAAAACTAACGGTCCTTAGCTACATAGAATTATTTATATTTTTAAACAGTTAATAATCAATTACAAATATTTATAAACTTACGTTTCCGTGCCTAGTATTATAAATTAAGATGTGTTGTCAGCGACAAACCAACAGTATGGTTTTAGATTCAAATAAAGTTTAATGTTTTCAAATAAGAGTCACTCAAAGTCGTTCTATACATACTTAATCTGAATTCCCGTGACTTCTTAAGATAACTTTTTTAAAGACATCAACATATTAACCGTAGCGTCCCAATATATTTATGAGAAAATTATTTGTGTTATTAAGAACCTAGACTTTTTTCCTAAGAATTCAGATATCAACAATTTTAATACTAGATATAAAAACAAAATTACCATTATAAAGTTCCGCGTTCATAAAGTAGCCAAATCATTCGTAGGCCAGTGTATACATTTTTATAATAAGTTACCAGATGATGCTTTAAAATTATCTTTTCCAGCTCGCAAAAAGTACACAAAAGAGAGAGAGTGAGATATTATAGGATAGAGGACTATTTAACAGACAAAAATGCATGGCTCAAAACAGAAACCAAATAATTTACTTTTACCGGGACACGGTTCTTATTTATAAGGTGGCATATCAAACGTATGTAAGTTGTTTTAAATAAAAAAACATATTTTGCTTTTTTATGTTCTATTATTTTTTTACTTTCATAAGTTTGATATGTTTTCTTGGAGGACTACGCATTGAGTTTGTACTCGAAACATATATTTAGGATAGGTTAAGTATAAAGATTGTAATCGATCTAAGATATTAGAGTTATTTTGAAAAAATGACTTGCTGTTACAACAGATTATGTATTTCTGTTGCTGCTATAACAACAGATTCTAAAAACAGTATAATTTTATGTCTGTCTGTCTATATCAGTAACCAATATAAAATGATCGAGCACAGCGTTCATTTTGCTTAAGAGTAGGCCTCTGCTGACACTGGATTTTAATAAATACGGCCATTGTACGGAACCCTCGGTGCGTGAGTCTGACTCGCACTTGGCCGGTTTTTTCTTAATAATTCTTAACTATTACAATATTAGTACTTAAGCCTATCTACTTAAATATCTCTAGGGTTGATTTCACCAAAGTAGTATAAGCCTTATTCCAATAATAAGTCATTCATTACACGTCAGTAAACTTATTTTACGTTTCACCAATAATTAACCTAAAGATAAAATTGAAATAAAACAATTTAACGGATTATATCGCGTATATTATCTCATTTTAGTTCCCGACCATGACCATGGAAAGCTGGAAAGCTTCCGAAACGTCGGGAACTAAAATGAGATAATATACGCGATATAATCCGTTAAATTGTTTTATTTCAATGAGTAATAATCGCGGAAACAGAAGAAAATACTAAAGATAAAATGTCTAAACTAGAGAATAATCTTACACCGCCAATTTTGTCTGAGTAAACTGTTAGATGTAGATTAGTATTGTCATTGTCACTGTCAAGTGAATTCAATACTTACTTCACAATTGATGTATTACTCGATAAATTTAAAAAATACGCAGCACCATTGCTCAAGCATGGGACAAATTGTCTATCTTACTTGGGTGCATTACGATTTCATTCAATTCATTCGTTCAACGTTACCGAGTAACTATGCGAAAGTAAGTTTAGCGTAGACTACCGTGGTGAAACGAAATTGAAGTTAATTATCGGGTTAATCGTTAGAGCCAAGTTATACTGGGGTAGCATCTCTCGTAAAAATTAAATGTTGGTGAAATCGGGCCTAAATATTATATTTATCTTTATAAGGGCCGATTTCACCAACAATCAATTTACACGAGAGTGGCTAACCCAGTATAATTTTAATCTAACGATTTACTCGATGGTTAACTTCATTTTAATTTCACCACGCTAGTCTACGGATAGCACTCACTCGCATAGTTACTTAGTAACGTTGACGTTGAACGAATGAATTGGATGAAATCGTAATGCACCCAAGTAACATAAGACAGTTTGTCCCATGCTTGAGCAATGGTGCTGCGTATTTTTAAATTGGTTCGGGTAATACATCAATTGGGACGTAAATATGGAATTCACTTGACAGTGACAATGACAATACTAATCTACGTCTAACAGTTTACTCTGCCGAAAGTGGCGGTGTAAGATTATTCTCTAGCTTAAACATTTTATCTTTAGGTTAATTATTGGTGAAACGTAAAATGAGTTTACTCACGTGTAATTAACGATTTACTATTGGAATAAGGCTTATTCTACGTCGGTGAAATTGACCCTATGGCAGATATTGATGCTGGTGACAGAGTACAAGCGTTGCTTCGTTTATGATTTGGTCGATTTGTGTAAGACCGATTTGTTATTCAAGCCAAATATTTCCGAATCACCGTTCAGAACCCACACTACAGCAGTTTTTTCTGCAACTTTTTAAAATCCCAGCCGGGCGCCAATATTATGAATAAATTATTTAACCTGTTTGCTGTTTCACTGAGCGTCTGGGATGTCACGTGTGTTCGTGTCAGTGTGGATTCTGTGCCAGTGAGGTGAGGGCGTGTTCAGTTTAGTTTACTTATTGGTGCTGTCAGGTATTACAAGTTTTTTTACTAACTTTAAGCTATGGTTGGCATTTTTAGTATTCACGATGCGGTTATTTAAAAAATGTTAAAAATGGTGGATTTTTTCTGCAGTTCTTTGAGAAATATCTTTATTCACTTCTTTATGTGTTTTTCCTTTTAAATACTCATGTATTTTTACGAAGTCTAAGTAAACTTTAGTATTTTAAAGCGTACATATTGTACACTTTTAATTGAGATACTTACGTTCTTTATTTATCTAACTAAGTCCAAAGTCTGATTTCAAGATATTATTGTTTTTGCCATCACTTTTGGTGTAGGAAGTGTTAATTTAATAAACAGTCATTAAAAATAACTATAAAACAATCCTGTGCTACACATTGTCCCCTTTTTCGAGATCATTTAAAATAAAAAAAACATTACAGGACAATTATACACAAATCGGACTAGTCCCACGGTAAGCTCAATAAGGCTTGTGTTATGGGTACTAGACGACGATATATTTCATAAATAAATATATTTATATACATAGAAAACATCCAAGACTCAGGGACATATATTTATTGCTCATCATACAAATATTTGGCCTTACCGGGATTTGAACCCAGGACCTTCAGCTTCGCAGGCAACGTTATACCAAGTCAGCGGTCGTCAAAAAGTTTGTAATAAACGCCATCTAGTTATTATCCATACTAATATTATAAATACGAAAGTAACTGTGTTTGTCTGTATGTTAACCCTTTAAAGGACCTTGGGACCCTTTAAAGGACATCGAATAGTTTTTATCCTGGAAATCATCCCTTAAGGGGTTGAAAAGGGGCGTGAAAGTTTAATAAAATAATCATAAGATCTTACCTAACTAGTGGACTTAAAGAAACATGGCCGAATTAACAACTAATCGATAAACGACAGTCAGACATCGCACATCCAAAAGCGATTACAAAATCATGCAATATGCCCACAATTTCGTCAGCGAAGGAGAAAAAATTATAACCTTCTTTTTATCTTGAGCGTAGTCGGATAAAAAGTATCCTTTAACCATCTATGGATTACCAGCTCCCTATGTACCAAAAATTGTTGAAAGCCTTTTTAGCGTGATGAAGCCACACCGACACAAACAAAAAATCCAAAAAAATATTTTTCGTTGCCTTCAAATAGTTAGTTTCAATCTTTTTTTTATATCTTCAATGTACACACATTTAATTTTTACAACTTTATAATAGTATAGATTAATACTATACTTGCATACTTATTTTTCGCGGCTTATCATACGAATTTATACCTACAATGTGAAATTTTAGTGGTTGTTTTCCCGCAGCGAGATGATTTTAATAATAATAATCATCATCAATTTACATATTCGGCATTTTAGACACGTATGACATTAATTGTGATCTTGCTATATAAAAAAATTAAGTGAATGTTTGAATTTAGAGGGGTTATGACTTTTTCTTGTCCGCTAATGAAGTTGCGGGCACTTTATGGTCTAAGTATATTAATTGTATTTACTTCATTATCCACCTTTATGCTACGGTTAGATAAAAAAATTTTGGATATTTTACAATCAGCTGTTTAGTTTGTGTCAGTCTCTTAGCTGTCTTATTTCATTCAGTTTTTTAGCTATTCTTAAACGTCTATTATACAGGTAGGTACGTAAGTGTATTTGCCTGGCAAGGGCAAATATTTGAGTGATAATTGCCCCGTTAGTATATGTACGAGTGCACAATATAATCTTTATTTAACTTATAGAACATGCCCGCAACTTCGTTTTGCGGAGGAGAAAAAGTCATACATACCCCTCATGTTTTATTCAGCGTAATCGGATAAAAGTATCCTATAACCACCTGGAGACACCCAGATACCAAAAATAGTTGAAATCCGTTTAGCCGATTTGGCGTGATGAAGCCACAACGACATATACATACAAAAAAAATTCAAAACAAATATTTTTCGATTCTGTGACCTCCAAATAGTCGTTTAGAATCATTATTTTTGGTAATATTTTCAATGTACATACATTTAATTTTTATTTTTTTACAACTTCACTCAGTGTTAAACTTTGGCTGGACAAATATGGCCGCGCGTTGAAATCTTTCACAAAGAGGTTTTATATTCTGTTCTATACGAACTTCGAATAAAACATCAGAAAGTGTTCGTAACTTAGTTCGCGATGGACGAAATAGTACATGTAGTTGGCGCAGAAAGGTTCTCGAGTGGAGACCGCGTACCGGCAAGCACACTTCGTTCGCTGAGGATAAAAAGTCATAACCCCTCTTTTTTTCTTTAGCATAGTCAGTTAAAAAGTATCCTATGACCATCTGGAGATACCAAGCTACCCGTGTACCAAAAATAGTTGAAATCCGTTTAGCCGATTTGGCGTGATGAAGCCGCAACGACACATACAAACATTTTATTTTTATAACTTTATAATTTTATAGAAGATTACACATATTTTAAAAGCCGGCTTTTAAAACTTTTGAGTACAAAGGCCGGCTGTTAAAAAAAAAAATATTTACTAGTCTTGACGAGACTTGTCTCATCGCTTGTATCTATGTATGTATGTATTTATTTATTCGACACACTAACAAAGTACGAGGCTTTACGTGTTATGCTCATATGTATTCTGGTTAGCTTTTAGATTTTATTTAACTTTGTGTGAACGCTTGTATCAAATCACGCATGATGCCCTATTGTGTCTTGTGGCACAGGGAATTTATGTTTTGTACATTATACTATAATAAAATTTCATGTCTGTACATAGAAGATATTTATAAAAAAATATTTTTATCGGACTATTTGTTGGTCACCGAATTGTTTTTTTGTTTTGTATGTTTGTATGTGTCGTTGTCACTTCATCACGCAAAATTGGCTAAATATATTTCAACTATTTTTGGTACACGAGTAGCTGGGTATCCCAGATGGTCATAGGATGCATCTTACGCGATTACGTTGACGAAAAAAGAGGGGTTATGACTTTATCTCCTCTGCGAACGAAGTTCCGGTCACCTTCTAGTGTTCAATAAAGTTTCTCATTTTCATTTTCATCTGACTGATGTAACTGAACGATAGATTCAAAATGCCTAACAAAGCCACAGTTAAATTCGGTCGGACAAGAGATCAAAAAGCCTAACACTGTATTTATCCGGACGAAAACCTTAGCAGAACGCAATTCTTAGTCTTGCCATCTTGCCAATCTCATTTATAAAACTAAAATTTCGTCCACAAACCCAACTTAGATTCTTGCGACAGCCAACATTGTCGCAAAGGTCATCAACTCGCGATCTGACTCTAAATGTACAGATTAGCATACTTAATATTATCCACTATAACTTGATCCCCAGCATGCAGTCACAAACTTATATTTTACCGTTGCCACACTACCATCAAACACTACTCTAACACTTCATTTGATTTTTTCCGTCAGTATCGTTGCATTTGTAATATTAGTATTTATAAGATTTGGTGAGAAAACGTGAGCGGTCGTTGCTATTTGGTTGAGGACAAGGAAGGTTTTGTGTTTTTCCATTGGGTTTTAGTTTTGTTGGATCTTATGGTTTCAATTATTTGGGCTTTTATATTGCACTGGATATTGCAAAAAACAAAGTTTTGGTTACGACCGTTGTTTTACATTCGTTGGGTTTTTTTCACCTCGGTATAGATTAGATTCGATCAGATTAGATATATTTTTTTCTTTCTGAAAATTATACGGTACAAACAGGTCAAAATTAAATGCATGCACAATAAAATCGTTGGTTTGTTATATAATTCAATTAGAAGGAATATGAAAAACCAAGATATAAATTGTCATGAGAAAAACAAAAAGTTGGTTTATGATCTAGGTTATCTCCCAAGTAACAAAGTTCTCCTGATGTGCACAGTTTACAGGCTTACAGCGGTAGTAACTCTCTCTTAGTGGTTCCAGGTTTCACTACCAAGCTTATAACTGGTTACACGGAGTTCGTTTGGGTTTATAGTACACCTTTTCTTATAAGTTGACTTATAGTTGTGTATAGAACGAAATTATAGGCGCAGTAAAGGCTAAGATGGCCTATAAAAGTGTTGCATAGGTGTAAATATACTTGAGAAAACTTGTTCCAGTAAGTTACACTTATAATCGCCTATAAGAAGTAATTATAAATCCACTATGAGTGTCATACGCCAGTAATAGTAATTTGTAGAACTAAATGCACTTAGAACTATTTGCATTTGTTACTTGACCTTATAGGGGTGTATAAGTCAACTTTATATGCCAATTATAAGTGAATTAGTTCTACAGTAGTTTCTTCTAAGAGTAAGTGTACTTGGTAAAATTTTGTACTCTCGAATGCTGTTATAGTCTTAATTTCTGTATAAAGGTTTTTTGTAAAACTATTAGTGTCCAAAGACATCTTCGTGAAGTTCATATAGGAAGACAATTGCTTATAATATTTATCGCATCTTCACGGCCATTTTGATTTCTTTTGAGTCATTGGGTGTTTATTGAATTATTACAAAAATGGATATAAACAAATGGAAGCGGTTAAAAAAAGCGGTTCATATAAGAGGAAACTGCAGAAAACCTAACAACAAATGATAAGTGTGCCGAGTACTAGATTTACTTCGAGCCAAGAACGTCCTGCAGAAGATGGCGAGGGTTCCGGACGAAATAACAATTTTCAAGATATTAGTCCAGGAGTTAACAGTGGCGTTTCTGTACAAAACAAGGTTTTACCCACATTATGTGATTTAGATTCGGACGATGACGAGGAATATATTTGTGACAATTCTGATTCTGTGCAAGGAGATGAAAGTGACTGCTATTCAACATACGAGGACAATATTAAACTACGTAGTTCCCTTAGTAAATGGGCAGTAGAACACAATATTCCACATGTGGCGTTAAATTCATTATTAAAAATTTTGAATAAAAAGTGGAAAGTTAGACCTTAGGGCCCACCTACACCACCAATACTGTATACTACACAACTCGTACACCTATACCAAAATATGTTCCTATAGTATGACGTTGTCAAAGCTCGGTTAACCGGCGCCGGAGGTTTACCTTTGGTGCTAGTGGGCGTCAGATGAACAGATTAAATAAGTAGTGTATCATCAACCTTTCTGAGTAAACTTTTTTTCCGTGGTTGTAAATTTCTACCAGCCTGTTATAGTCCTGGCCCCGGAACCACTACAAGACCACATTTTGTTACTTGGGCTTAGGCAATACAATGTCGAAATAGATAGTAAAATAAAAATAAGAAATAACATGCAAAAATAATTCAAAATACCTGCTGAAATGTCAGGATAATGATTCAAATACCCGAAATTTTTGTTCGTGATTTTCTAGTATGGGATGATGGTGAAAACGATGACAAAATATTGTTTTTTTTGTACAATAGAGTGCGAAACAAAGCTAAGTACGCCAAGTAAAAGGCCAGTCTTTTGGTGATTCTACATTTAAAAGTGTCCCCAAGCCGTTTTTCCAATTATTCAGTCGTCATCTAGATGTTGGGAGTGATGAAGTTGAAGATGAAGCACAAACATTGTACCAATGATATACGCCCAACAAACAGAAAAACACGTACATTCGTAAAAGGCTGAACCTACTTACCGACGATCGATATCTAGTTTAGACTAGGAGCGATTTAGACCAAATCAGCTTTTAACGAGGTGCGTCTTAGGCTAGATGTCTTATTAGACCAGTTGCGTTTTAGATTAGGTGCGTATTAGACCAGTTGTGTTTTAGGCGAAATGCGTTATAGACCAGTTGCGAATTGTCTGCTAGGCTATATGCTACTTAGACCAGTAGCGAAGTAGACTGGTAGCTCGCTACTTAGACCAGTTGCAGTTTAGACGAGATGCGTTTTAGTTAGACTAGCAGCGGTTTAGACCTGTTACCGCAAGTACTAGTTGCATTTTACGCGAAATGATACTAACCCATAATAATATGTCAAAGTAAAATTAAGTGACAATCAAGAGGTTCCATAATCAAAGAGGTCTCAATCAATGACTATTAACTCATTAACAGGGTGTTTTTATGTAGCAACATTGTTTTCCTAATATTTCCAAAAACTAAAATAAACCGCCTTCACGGGATCGTCTTAGCCGGGGGCCGTCCCACGCTGCGCTTTCCTATGCGTGGTCGCCACTCCAGGACTTTACCGCCCGAACGGCCATCCGTTCTCCGGGCTACATAATGCCCCGCCCATTGCCATTTCAACAATGCAATCTTGCGAGCTATGGTTACTTTGGGTCTTCTGCGGATATCCTCATTTCTGTTCCTTTCACGCATAATTGGGGTGAGGAAAAAAAATGCCCTTGTTTTTATGTTTCATTTCGTCAAAATAGGTTGTTCTAAGATACAAATTTCATGCGTTTTACATTTGGATGCGTTTAATTTTTTTATTGCCTACCGAGGAGAAGAGTGCCGTCACTTCTGACTGAAGTCTAATGGCGTGCGATCCACACAGGCACAAAGGCACTGCCTACCCTGAACTACCATGGCTCCAAATAGGCACGGAATAACTGCCTACCCTTGTGATCACATAACACTTACATTGCGTACCTTGGGTAAATACCATGTGCACGCCACTGCTGACGTCTGCACTAGGGTTTCGCAAGGACAAATAAAAGTCAAAATTAAAAACACGAATAACTTATCCCAGAAATCATATTTTTGATATCTGACCATTGCAAGCGGTTTATTAAACCTATTTCTCGAAATGGCCTTTGAATGACCATACCTTATACCAAAGATTGGTTAATATATAGTAATTTATTTTAATTTTGACTGCAATCATATAGATTATTACGAGCAGGTATAAACTATATCATAATTTATCAAGCCCAGAGTGTAGGTGTTGGGACACCGATCGGTCAAATGATTAGTCATTGGGCACAGAATGACTAATACTAAAGCTAACCTTTCCGAATGGTATTCGGGTGGGTTATAAATAAAGTAAAAATCGATCTAAAAATACAAGTGACGTCATCCTGTGAGGGCCAAACTGGGATTCGTATCTTCAGTGCGTGAATATATGTAATAAATTTAGTTTTCGATTCCTGACTTGGGATTAGTTTCGACGACGTTGTACATAATATGATTATATTATAATATATAATATCCGCATAATTTTTACCAGCGTATACCTCGCCTCATTAGGACCTAAGAAAATATATTATCAATTTTCAAATACTTCTATACCTAGTTACATTATTTTTTCAGAAAAGGATGAGTTTCATGCGTGATAGCTGTATCACAATAAATAGTTAACAAACCATTTATTGTGATTACCAAAGTGTGTGAACACATACTAAATGTTGCCAAGTTTGGTGTCGCTATTCATATAAACATCAAAGTGACAGCTATAACGCACGAATACTCAACCTTTTTTGAAAAAATAATGTAACTATAGAAGTATTTAAAAATATTGTTTTGGGGTATCTGATTTGGGTTCATACAAAATTTTCTATAATGATTTTAGGAATGCGTGGTCAAAATCCTTTAGATTCCTCATGAGCACCCATGTATACCTATGTATATATATCCCCGGATTTGTTTTGAGATTTCAGGATTTTTGGGCTCATAAAAAGACTGTGGGCGGACTTTAAAAAAAGCGGCCAATTGCGAGTCGGAATCGCCCATGAAGCCGTTTGTACAAAAAAAATGCACTACAGATGAAGAAAATGCAGTTTGAAAAAGTGCACTAGCAAAGGAGCGTATCTCGCCGGCACTTACGTCCTTTTGCTGAGAAGCGCAGTTTTTTCGCAATAACTTAAAAACGGTTATGTCCGATCATGTTGAAAACAATTTTCGTTGGAAGTATTTATTAAACTTTATATGTGTTTTTTTTTCATATTTTTTTAGAAGAACTGTCGAAATATGCCACACATTGATATTTGCTGAAAAAAAAAATTCGCTTTCAGTTACATGTATAGAGTGCCCTCTCTAGAAATATATATTTTTTTATTTAACTATAAAACTAAGTAGCGGTTTACACACGACACCTATGCTCCAAATTTCATCCATGTACATCTCATAGTTTTTGAGTAAAATGCCTGTGACATACGGACGGACAGACAGACAGACAGACAGACATGACGAATCTATAAGGGTTCCGTTTTTTGCCATTTTGGCTACGGAACCCTAAAAACAGGATTTTCTATTTTTAATATCTAACTACACATGTGACCTTGACAAAATCTCAGGACTTTTTATGAACCTCGGGCCTTTTACTCTAAAATTTTCAAATTTCAAGTTGCACAGTTTTACGCTCGGAAATTGGGTTCATACATGTCTAATTGTCCACGAAGTTTGACAACATGGATGTAATAGGGTGTTTGACACTAACTATAATAGCGCGAGGACCCAAAGTGTATTTTTGGCCTCTGACACCAGTTTATGCCACGCCCCTCGATCCGGAGCCAGTTCTCGCTTTTTGAGAATAGTAAAATAAATTATTTTAATATAAATACTAAATGAAACCATTGAAAAATTCAGATTTATTAGTTTTTTCAACATGAGAATAACCAAAATTAAATCTCCTACCCTACTAGTCTTAATAGAACACCCAAAGAGAGGAAAGGGACGGACTGAAAACTACCACTGCACATGCGCGAGCCTAAACAGACACAAGTATGATTAGTCCGTTCCTTTTGTCACACGGAATATTCGAGGTACCTTTTTTATATCTTCTTTTTTTCATATGTTATTTGTTCCCTGTAGGTAATTTGTTTTGGTCTGGCAGTAAATGTTTTCTTTCTTTCTTCTTTCAAACTCTATTGTCTGCTTCTGAGGGTGCTTTCATTCAACAATCCGTCAATCCGTTGGGCTGTAAGAGAATACTTCATGGAAGATTCTGAATAAGATAATGCAGAAGAATCAAGAAGATTACAACACGAATGGGATCTGACCCGAGGGAGATGTTATACTACAACCTGCAGGTTCATGCATTATTAGAGAAGTCATCAAGGAAGACCGTAGAAGAATCAAGAAGATTTCTTCACGAATGGGAGTCTGACCTAGCCTCTCCTTGGCTTTGTCTGTGTTAAAGCTTCAGACATAGCCTGATAGAGGTTACGTTGGCAACCGTTCCGACCGCTTCTGGAAGAAGGAGGCAGAAGACAGAAGACTGAAGAGAAGAAGATATACAGAAGACTTAAAGAAGGCTGTATTTTCTCTGTACTTAATGCTGTTATTTCATATTGTTATTAAGCGTATATTTTTCCCTGTCTGTAATGAATGTTGAAACTGAGCGTATATTTGATTAATGATTATATTAACAACTAGAAGGCGCCCGCAACTTCGTTCGTGGAGGAGAAAAAGATATCCATCCACCGTCTGGAGATACCCAGCTACCCCGACAGTCAGACAATAAAACATACAAACAAATGAATCTTTTTACTCAAACGAAAATTGAAAACGCTGAGGGAGATTCAGGATTAGATGTAAAATTTATTGGCTAGCTATGTTTAATAATAATAATAAATAAATATTACAGGACAATTTTACACAAATCGAACTAGTCCCATGAGAAGCTCAATAAGGCTTGTGTTATACCCATAACACAAGCCTTATTGCGCTTACCATTAGACTAGTTCGATTTCGAAAATGACATATGTAATAGATATATTTAATTTATACATAGAAAACATCCAAGACACAGGAACCAATATTCATGCTCATCACACACATATTTGCCCTTACCTGGATTTGAACCCAGGAACTTCAGCTTGGCAGGGAACTGAACTTAATGGATTATATATAGTTCCTTTGCTGTTCCGCGAACTAGTGTCTTGGTTAGATGTGACAATAAATTGTGCTCACATGCGCATATTTTCATGCAGTTTCCACAAAAAAATACGCATGCAAATACAACAAACCATCACATATCCTCGACACGTGTTTCGCCTCTCTACGAGGCATCATCTGGAGATGCGGGAGATGTTGACGGTCCGGCGTCCATCCGAGAAGTGAGTCGTTAACGAGCTTTTCTTCTTATACCGCCGGGTGGGTCTGCTTATTTGCCTTCGTTGGCAGGCAATCAGGGGTCGCAGGGAGGCCTTAGTTCTTCTATTCGTCTACAATGACTTGTACTGGAACTGAAGCCTCTTCTGCGGCTTTCTATATGGCTGGTTTCAGGTGGCGTTGGGGCTGGGTTGGCCTGTCTGCGGCGTGGCTGACGGTGACCTATCAGCGGCATTGTGGGTTCCTGGATTGACGGGGGCTCTGTTGGCAGTATGAGCTCTCTCGGCAGAGTTTGATACCTCTTGTCCGGGGGACGGGCGTGAGGTGGGGCAATCCCGGTGAGTGCCGGAGTGCTGGAGTTGTCTGCACCGCGGAACATTGAGAGCCGGACGATGAAGTTGTCCAGTCCTTGCCAATTGAGGTCTCAGGCGATCATCTCATTCCTCATGTATCGAGGTGCTGAGATGATAGTGCGCAGGGCTTGGGTCTCCTGCAAACGCATATAGGTGGGTTGTTCAAAACGATCGGCTCTATTTTTCTTTATCCTGAATATGATTTCTAGAAAGAGATGGAAAACAAGTAACAGCTTAGGACAGGGGACCCTAGAGCAGGAGCTTACCTCTGGCAAATAATTTCCCTTGCGATTCAGAGAGGTAATGCGGCCAGTGTGATGGGGACCATGCCGCAAGGTGAGCTGCTAGAAGAGGTATTCTTTTTGTAGCATTATTTTTAGTACCTATAGTCCTTTCTCCATTTTTTTACTCCTCATTTATTTCCTACGTTATTCATTATTTTGTTACATTATTAGAGTTAATTTATAATAGGCTATGTTGTATATATATATAACTTATAACTGTTTAATAATACTGCTCTATAAGGCAAGCTCAGAGAGAGCATTTTCTCTTTCAAGCGCATGTTGCGCAATCATCTCTTCAATAAATCTCAAGATTGATTGTCTGTGTGATGTTTTGCAGGTGTAAGGGTACATATATATTTTATAATTGTATTGTATTTATCTATTTGTATTTTAATATAATATGTGTGTATGTATATAAATATATATACGTATATATCCCCATATTACTCGCCCTGGTACTTTGCGACAGCGGATCTCACTTATGCGGGACGGGTTCGCCGGCTTCACTACTGTTTTGAAATGAATTCCGACCTCAATAATAGCATGATCTGCGAGGCCTGCCAGACCGAATTGTTGGTAGGTACCGAATACCTTCAGTGTATGGTACAAGCGTGCAGTAAATTATATCATTATGCATGCAATAATAAAACTCTGTCTGAAACCGAAAAGGCATCTTGGGTATGTCCAGAATGCACCTGTGCAGCTAAGAGAGGGGGCCGAAACTGCGAGACTCCTGTTGGAACACCACTTAATATAAAGAATGTCGCTGTAAGAAAGGTTTCTTCGAATACCTCTTCCCCCGCCCCTCTGCGTCAGCAGCTGCAGCAAAGTGATGTGTCCGCATCGATGTCTACGTCCTTAGAAATCCAGCTCCTTCGCGAACAGATGACGTACCTCACCGAGCAGTTGGCGGACGCCATATCGGCTATTGGGCGGTATCAGTCAACTCTTACTGCATGCACAAGTACTATTGAGGTTGTTAGCAACAAGCTACTAGCTTTGGAGCAAGCCGTCGAGTCCTGCAGTTGTACTTCAGCATCGGAATTGGAACGTCCCAGCGGGTCCAATGAAAAGGTCAAGAAGAAGAAAAAACCTAAAACTTCGGCAGCCAACCCGAAGAGAAACGTCAACAAGGAACCGAAGCAAACTGAGACGGTTATTGAAACAGCTGGTGCGTCTGGGTCGGCTAGTGGAGATCTGCTCCCTACTCCACCCGGTAATGAATGTCGGGATAACATGAATGATGGTAATCCCACGGTAGTAATGTCTCCTCCAGATCTTGATGAAGACTCTTCACATGGTGACTACAAGGAAGTTAAGTCGAAGAAGCAGAGACGCCTAACTTCATCGGTACGTTGTACTGCAGGGTCTAACATCACGTCCCTTAAAGCAGTCGAAGAACGCAGATATATTCATTTATGGAATATGGCATCAGGTCCTGCTGAAGTTGAGGAGTACCTGCGAAACTTATGTTTCGGGAAAGCATGCTCCGTGGATGAACTTAAGCCGAAAGGAGACTACAGGTCCTATAAGTTGGGCGTACCGGTTGCCTGTTATGAGAAATGTATGTCAGCAGAAGTATGGCCCGAAAACGCGCGAGTAAAAACCTGGTTTTTTCGAAGACAAACTGTCCAAACCAAAGGTACAACTCAAGCAAAGTAATCTTAAGTCAATATCTATGATATACCAAAATGTCAGGGGCCTGAATACTAAGCTGGCGCACTTTAGACAACGGCTATTAACTCCTGAGTGTGATGTTGTTACCGTTACTGAAACATGGTTGTCTGATTCTGTCGAAACTGCCGAGCTTGTTGAAGCGGACTGGAGTATGCTGCGTCGCGATCGTGAAGACGGTCGCCAGGGGGGTGGCGTACTTGTGGCCGTACGGCCTGGTATCACTTTAAGACGTAGGCGTGAGTTGGAGACCGCCTTCGGGGAAGACCTGTGGTCAACCATAGTGACGGAACACGGGACTTTCCATCTCTGTACTGTATATATTCCACCAAAATCTACAGAAGACGTTTATATGTGTTTTTTCCAAAGTGTTGAGGCAATCATCGACTCCCTAAATGGGCGCGTTGTGATTGTGGGTGATCTGAATCTAAATCCTAAGTATACGTCTCTTAGTATTTTAAGTTACTTTTGTTATTTCACTACTGTTTGTAACCTGCAAGAGATGAATGAAATTGTGAATATGCACGGAGGAGTACTTGATACGGTGCTGGTACGAGAGGGTACTTGCGCAACTTGTGCTGAGGTGGCCGAGGAAGATGGACTGGTACCGCACTCTGACGCGTATCATCCTCCATTAGAAATTTCCATTTCTTTCTCTGGTGTCAATGATAATCTAGTGAATATTGAGCCTAGCAATATTGACACTAGTCGTGACTGGAATTTCGCTAAGGGTGATTACGAACTCCTTTATCAGTTGATCTCTGATGTGTCCTGGAAGGAAGTCCTTGACTGCCGCGATGTCAACGTTGCTGTAGACCTCTTTTATCGACAGATATACTCAATCTTCAATATGTGCATACCTAAAAAGATTCGACCCTTAAAACCTTCCAGACGTTACCCTGTCTGGTTTACTGTTGATCTGATTGCGGATATAAAACGCAAAGCTTTTATTCATCGTGAGTGGAAGCGCTCTGGAAGTACCGAGGCGTATGCTCATTTCTCTAGACTAAGGGCCGACATTAAGCAGCGAATATCAAGCGCCTACAATTGCCACGTGAACCATATTCAGTCTAGACTTAGTAGCGACCCTAGAGCATTCTGGCAGCACATAAGTAGTCTGAAGTCTAAGGGTGGTTTTGAATCGCAGGTTTCGTATAATGGGACAACTTTTGAGGGCCAAAAGGCAGCACAAGCCTTCTCGGACTACTTCTCGAGTGTCTTTTTGCCCTCGGTTCCACGCCTAAACTGTAATGAGGTTCTCAGTGAAGACTTTACGAATACCGCTAATTACGTTCAATTCCATAGTGTTTCACCGGAAGACTTAATAACTGGCATTAAATACCTGAAGCCCAAGAGCTCTCCTGGTCCAGATAATGTCCCAGCTTTCTTCATAAAAGGATGTAAAGACGAATTAACATTGCCCTTGCTACACATTTTTAATTTGGCCTTGCAGTCAGGTAATTACCCTGATCAGTGGAAAATCACTCGCGTGCGCCCCATTCCCAAATCAAAAGACACGGGCAAGGTTGAAAATTACAGACCAATTGCAATTTTGTCAGCTATTGCGAAGCTTTTTGAGTCCATCTTGATGAGTCACATATCTCCCCAAATAAAACCCTACCTTACCGACGCGCAGCATGGGTTCAGGCCTAATCGGTCGGTCGAAACGAATCTCCTGACTCTGGTTGACTCGATATCTGAACACTTAGATGAGGGAATGCAAGTTGATGTGTTGTATTTAGACTTTAAAAAAGCGTTTGATCGTGTGGATAATGACGTTCTCCTGAGGAAACTGACTCGTATAGGATTTTCTCCCAAGTTAGTGAAATTCTTCAGCGATTATCTACGCGACAGACGGCAGTACGTGCAACACGGATGCTTCATCTCCGAATCCTACCACACCCGTTCAGGAGTCAGCCAGGGTTCAATTCTGGGACCAATGCTGTTTGGTATAATGATTAATGACCTGGCTTTGGTCCCGAACAATGCCAGATGCCTGCTCTATGCCGATGACTTGAAGCTGGTGTATGGAGTGCATCAGCTTTCGGATTGCGTATCACTTCAGGAGGATATTAATCGTCTTTATAGGTGGAGCACTGACAATAAGCTTTTATTTAATATAGAAAAATGCTCAGTTATGACCTTTGGGCGTAGTCATAATCCCCTGCAGGTTGAATACACACTTGGGTCAGTACCCTTGACTCGCACGGATACTGTCAAGGACTTAGGAGTCACTTTTGATTCACGCCTCTCTTTTCATGACCATATAAAAGACCTGGCCAAAAATTGTTTCCGGAGGTTGGGGTTCGTGATCCGAAATACCCGTGACTTCTTTAGTCCGACAGTCATACAACTGGTGTTCACTGCCCTAGTTAGAAGCAAGCTGGAAACAGCTTCCATTGTCTGGAATCCGCATGAGGCTTCATATATTTTGTTATTGGAGAAAATCCAAAAAGCCTTCTTGCGTTTTCTTTACAAGAAGAGATTTGGATATTATCCATTTTTATATCCGACTAAATTTTTATTAGGTTTTAATTCGCTTGAAGTTAGGCGTAATAACATCTTACTAAAAAACGTTTGCAAGATCATGCGAGGACAGTCAGACTGCCCAGAATTGATTGGTCAAGTGGTGCGTCTGTTCGTTCCGTCTGTGCCGAGAATCACTCTTCGCCCGCGCAACCGGCTATTGTTTGCTGCTCCTGAAGCACGCACCGTTTCGCGGAAGCAGTCTCCTCTTGTTCGAGCTTTGCACCAGATTTGGATGTTTTTGCAAGTGATTGGCGAACGGTGTGTCGTGAATGTCTACGGTATTGTGAGGCGATGGATAGTAGTAAGTCTAGTATTGTCTATTAATTTGTACCTACCTTATTTAAAAATTGTATCTTTAATGCACAGTGATTTGGTATTAACTGTTATGCTGTGTTTTATGTGGAAATAAATAAATAAATAAATAAATAAATATTGAATTGTTGATTTGTGTCTCTTTTCTTTACTTTTTTTTTGTATTCTCAACATTAATGATCCTGCACTAACTACTAGTTTCTGTTTGGCCCTATGGTTGACTGGTAGAGAATGCCTTAACGCATTCACTCCGCCATTTGTAACAGTTTGTATTGTGCAATAATGTTTAAATAAAGAAATAAATAAAGCACACATCTAGATAAAACTAAAAAAAAAAGTAACAGCTATGTTTCCCAATAGTTTCATTTTCTTCATTTAAATTAGTTTTACTGTTAACAATGTAGTACCACTAGTAGGTACTAGAATTGGCACCTTTTGAGATATCAGTACTTTTGGTGGAACATGACAACTTGGCTAATACTCACATTTATGTTTTACTGGGATATCATTACTTTTTGCTAGGTAGCCGTCACCAAGAAACAGTAGATATTTTTTGTAAAAAATATATTTTTCCATGAACTTGGCTCAACCTTTTATTTGTTCAGTTTTCAGATATTTTTCCTTTTGATATCTAATATCAAGTTTTTACTTCATCTGGAAGTGTGTAAGGTTTTGATCTATAGCCAGTCAGTGAGAGTGATCAGTCAGTTATAATCATACTCACCTACAAACAAAAAAACACCCACACACTGACAATGTACCGTATAAACTAACCGATTACTTTGCCATAGGGGAATAAATTCGTATGTCATCTCTATTAAATGCCATGACTCATAGGTCGACAGGATGACAAACGGACAAAAGACGAATGGAATGGAATTAGACAAATATTTTATTAGGTCCTTAAAACAGAGTGTTAAACAGACAACCAGTTGCCGTGTCACATAATTTGACGTCATTTTAAGAATATGTCGGTATACATACCTACTGCGTGTTACTTTAGCTTAGTTATGGTTAACCTATCTTTGACACCTCGGTTCTATACGGCATCATAGAAACATAGAACACCTTTTTATGGTTCTGTACCCAAAGGGCAAAACGGCACCCTATTACTAGCTGTCCGTCCATCTGTCCGTCTGAACGTCTGTCACCATGGCTGTATCTCATCAACCAGTTGACTTTACAGATGATGTATTTCTGCGGACGCTTTAACAACGAATACTAAAAACATTATTATTTCATGTCTGTCTGTCTATGTCAATAACCAATATAAAAGATCGAACACCGCGTACATTTTGCTTAGGAATAGGGCTCTGCTAACATTGGATTTACATAGCTATAGCCATACGTCAGTTTGTAGCGTATATTTGGTACGGAACCCTCGGTGCGCGAGTCCGACTCGCACTTAGCCGGTTTTTTAGAACCTGCCTTTGAACTTGAATTTTAGTAGTAATAAAAGAAACCAAAGTATGCTATCTATAAGCCTTCGTTCGCGGAGGAGAAAAAGTCATAACCCCTCTTTCTTTTTAGCATAGTCGGATAAAAAGTATTCTATAATCATCTGGAGATACCCAGCTACCCGTGTACCAAAAATAGTTGAAATCGGTTTGGCCGATTTTTCGTGATGAAGCCACAACGACACATACAAACATATAAAAAATAAATAAAAAAATCGTTTTAGTGAACCCCAAAAAGTCCGTAACAAAAGCTGTTGCCCGCGACTTCGTTTGCGTAAGGATGCAATTTACAGCTTACAAAGTTTCACCCCCTTTTTCGTCCCTAAAAGGGATGAAATTTGATATAAATTATAGCCTAAGTCCTATTCTGATATATATGGTACATAACTGGAAAGTTTCATAAAAAATCGTTCAGTAGTTTTTGAGATAAAGGGTGAACGTACATACATACTTTCACGTTTATAATATAGAAAGGATAATGGAGTAAGGATAGATGTCAAATAAAGGTAACAGTTATAATTCAGTGTCATTCAAAAATTGTTACATACTATAGTATTTTTGTAATAGTACTACAGAATACAGAATACAGAATTTATTGGTAAAAAAAGCAATACAATTTTACAAGTCATTATCATTAAATTCGTACACCCTTAGTGGTTCATTTTAATTCTAATTTAATCAATTATTTAATTTGTTACACCATTATATATTATCATATTTCTTAATTACTTAAATGTCCATGTGATGGGTCAGCGTTCTGTTGCCATGTTCTCATCAATGCTGTAATAGGCTCGGTCCAAAAGCAGTGATTTTAATTTGCTTTTAAACAGGACGTGACTTTCAGCGTCCTGTATGTCAGGCGGTACGGCGTTGTAAATTTTTGGTCCAAAAACGCACATCAACTTTCGTGATTTGGCAATATTTTCAATGTTCTCTTAAAATGTAGCTAAGGAATGCTAAGAAATGACGGTTACAAATGACATCAACTCGTCGTGATCGGTGTGTATATACTGTGGTGTGGATGGACACACACGGATGAGCGGATGGACAAACAAACAATTAAACTGGCACATGTTAGAAAAGATGGAATAAAAAGTCACCGTTCAATTAAGAATTTATTTTCTTTCTTTTCGAGTCTACAATTCTACACATAAACACATTATTCTACATGTAAAAAACATGGCGCAGATTTTGAATAGATTAAAAATAGCTTATAGCGTTAATTATGTAGGTAGGTACTCATTCTTTGACACTGCTCGGGGTAACTATTGTTTCCAAGTAGCGAGTTGATGCGGTATATCAGGCAGCTGTGGCGTGGCGTCCATATAAGCCGATTCCCACCGGGTTGCAAAAGGAAATTCTTGTACTCACCTTTTTATTTAATATGAGTAAATAAATACGTTTCAGCTTCCCTTGTAATCTTCCTGACGCCGCGCTTCTGGTACGTACGCCATGAAATGAGAGTCACAACTAAACTAGACTAGGTATACTAATCAATGACTGCAGTCTCTGCCAGCGGGTAAGCATGGGGCCATTTTCTCGCTCCGCCCGTAAAGGTGCATCCACCCTTGTATCATTTACTCGTATCCGATCACCGTGGTGTGGCATGACTGCGTATCGCGCTGCTTGGACGCTTACTGTCGGCGCGGCGATTCGCACTTCTCCGATCTAAGTGTGTGATACGCGTATCGACATGGATTTCGAGCGATCAGATCGGCGCAACGTCCAAACGCGTGATCGTGACACATGATCATGCCACGGGACGAAGATCTTATCGGGCAAATGATACAAATGTAGACGCACCTTTACACGCTTACAATACCGTTGGGGCTGTAGCGGAGAGCGCAGGCGACGCATCAGTGAGACGCACCTCCTGCGCATGATCGCCCCAAAGCTGTCAGTTTGTGCTCCGCAAACAAACAAATGCATAATATATATTTAATTTCTCTAAAATATGTGCAAAGATTTACTGTTCCCTACGCTATGGTATCCACTGTTCTACACCTTCCTCTTATATTCAGATCAATCGCTGGGCGAATATTTCGGCGAGGGCTACATATTTGCGCCGTTTGGCGTAGAAACATTTGGACCGTGGGGACCCGGTGCCTAGGAGCTGTACAAACAAATAGCTCAGCCTTATTGAACCTTAGTGTCCAGAGGGCTGGTGGCTACTTTGGACAGAGGCTTAGTCTAGCCATCCAAAGAGAAAACGCCGCCAACTTGCTGGGCACGATATCCGGCGAAGGTGACCTGGAGGGCATCTTCAATCTTTAGGTAGTTAATTTATAGTTTTAAACTTAGCTGTAGATTCTTCCTTTTCTTACTTTAGATTTACATCGCTGGCTAATTTCAATTGGTATCTCAATCTCAAAATTAAACATTCGATGGAAATTACGAATACGGTTACAATTTTTCTTGAATTTTACTGGCCGTCAGGGAAAGACTTCAATCTATGTATTGCAATACTTAACACCGCTTATTTAACTTACGTAGGCGGTCAGCAGGAATAGTGCCAGTCCTTTCGCGTGTCTATTGAGGCACTTACCTGAGGCACTACTAAATCGCACTACAATAATCAGTAAGTGGAATACGGATACATTCGTATTTTTTTTCATAAAAATATGTCTTAGGAAAAAAATGCATACAGCGATGTGTACGTGGTCTGTACTCTACTTAGTTTATCTATTAATGATTATTTTACGAACGTAGCCCGTGTACGAGGAATCCCGAATTTCCTATTGAACACGTAGGCTGTTGTATGCTTTCTGCGTAAAGTTCGTCCCCAGGCTGCATATGTAAAACGACTGAATACGCTTTGAAAAGTTTAATACATCTTCAATGTACAGACATTTCATTTAACGATTAGGTATAATAAGTATAGATTAGAGATTCACGACGGTTCTCGCTGCGAGAATCACAGAATGACGGCTATAAAGGTGACGTCAGTCGTCGCCCTTGGCTGTGTCGCGACGAAACTTGATTTCTATCGATTTGTGGTTTTAAATGTTTCTCTTAATGGTATGCAATAAGTTTAATTCAATCAAAATGTTTTGAGTCTTATTTTAACGTGGCAAACACTTACTATGTTCTACCATAAAATTATAAAATGTAATTGCGTAAAGGGTCATGATTCCATGAAAAACCTTGACAGCACAGTGTTGTGGAATCTTGCGAGTTAAAGACCCACTTCTCGATTCTCGATTGAGCTAAAATTTGGCATAATTATGTAAGATAGGTGGCAATACAATATTATGATTACGACACCATCGAGCTGATCTGATGATGAAGCCGGAAGGTGGTCATAGGAACTCTGTAATAAAATAACGCAATCCAACCGAGTTTAGGCTTTATAAAGATTGAGTAGTTGATAGATGTCCAAAGAATAGTACAGTCGGCAATAAAAGCTTGTCACAAAAATGAATATTTTGATAGAAACTTATACTACCAGTGCTTGTCTGATAAAACGTAGTGATTATAGCGAGGTAACTTCATTCGTGACACTCCTATAGTCTGCGGGCGACGGGGGGAAAGACAGCGGGGGCGGGTAAGTCTCCCCCCCCCCCCAGTCACGTGTCACGAACGAAGCTGCCGGGTTATACACTTGTTCTCGGGCTGGGCATTTTTTAGAGCCGACAACCGTTGTAAACATGTTTTGATTGCAGACCGCGAATGCGTGAGAGTAGTTGGTAGCTGGAACTAGACGGGGCAACGATCTACGCTAGGTTAAGGGCCAGGCCACGAGCGACCAGCAGCGAGGCAAGCAAATAGGAATATTGACAACTTATTCCATGGTATGTTATAGAACGACCTTTAAATAACAGAAATACTGGTAAAAAAACTACTTCGATGTCATAAAAACTCCACGTGATACAACAACGTTAGAATCACACTTTTGGACTTTCCCAAAAACGCTCCATACTAAACCCTAGGACGGCGTGACGTCACACCTTCCTACCTTGTATGGTGAAATTAAGAACTTTGTTCTGCAGCCATGTTAAAACTTGCGTTTATCGAAAGGATGTCATAACAAAAGTTACCATACATTTTATGGGTTATTGAATGGTATTATTATTTATTGTCATTCTTTTATATATAGTCCGCAAGACTGACTTATTGTGCACAACCTAGAATATCTTTTTGCATGTTGTTCACATAATTTTATATTATATAAAATTATTTTTGCATGTCGTTGACCGACAGAATACTTTACTGATGTACCTTTACACCTTGTACCACATGTTTTGTAGTATTCTAGCAAATAAAACATTTCTATTCTATTCTATTATTCTATTCTTTAAAATGGACTTTCCCACCTGACTTCAAAGGCTCATAAAACAAGCTCCACGTAAGGTATCGGATCCAATTATTTTTTTAGATCTAGGTAAAATAGTAAAGGTATCATCTACGTATCTTTTAAAGATCCTCGGCTTGACAGGTGCCAATGAAAGCGCTCTCTCCTCGAAGTCTTCCATGAAAATATCGGCGACAACAGGAGACACCGGAGACCCCATTGCCACACCATCAACTTGCCCGTAGAATTCACCATTCCATAGCATATAGCCAGATGTAAGGCAGTGTTGTAATAACTCAGCATATTCTATTGCCATCTGTTGTTCACCCAATCTTCTTTTCACAATTTCGATACATTCTTGAACTGGTAGGCATTTGAAGAGAGACTGGACATCAAAACTGACCATAACTTCATCATCAGTTAGTCTCAAATGCTTAATCTCAAAATGGTATGAGTCTCTTGTGTATGCTTCCGTCTTCCCTCGCAGTAAAGAAAGCACACCTGCTAAGTGCCGAGCTAATCGATAGGTAGGAGCATTGATTTGACTCACTATAGGGCGTAACGGAGCACCAGGTTTATGTATCTTTGGTAACCCGTACAACTTTGGGGCACCGGGCAAGAAACAGAAGAAAATATTATGTATTGTTCTCTGTTTTGTGAGGTGTGCAATAAAAAGTTATTATATTGTAATTTTTCCAGCTCTAAAAAAGTACTTAAGAAGTCACTAATGGCAAAGGTTATATAGGGAAGAGGACTATTTAACAGGCAAAAATGCATGGCCCAAATCAGAAACCAAATAATTTACTGTTTCTTATAAGGTGTCATATCAAACGTACGTAAGTTGTTTTCAATAAAAAAACATATTTTGTTTTTTTATCTTCTATTTTTTCACTATGGTAAGTTTTTGTATGTTTTCTTGGAGTTTATACTTAAAAAATATATTTAGGATGGGCTAAGTACAAATATTTTGATAGATAAGTACCTATAAGAGTTATTTAGAAAAAAATACTGACGGTTGAGTTTGTTTCGGCTTTCTTGTCAATAGCGGTCTCCTCTTGGGAAATGCCGTAAGGACTTGTAAAAGTGCCCTTGCGGCCTACTTACAGTATAAAAATCATTATTTCATTAATGAAATATTGATTGCTAAATTAAATCCAATATGAGTTTAATCAAAATTTTCTTGAAATACTAGAAAATGCCCGCAACTTAGTTCGCGGAGGAGAAAAAGTCATAAGCCCTCTTATTTTCTTCAGCGTAGTCGGGTAAAAAGTATCCTATAACCATCTGGAGATACCTAACTACCCGTGTATCAAAAATAGTTGCAATCGGGTTATGCCGATTTGGCGTGATGAAGCCGCAACGCAACATACAAAAAATCCAAATTTACAATATTTTTTTTGAAAATATTTTATATGTAAAGACATTTCATTTTTACAACTTTATAATAGTATAGATTATTCTAATGCTAAACTTAAAATCCATAAACTTGGCAATGTCGTTTGATATTCTGCGACATTACATAACCGGACGAGCGTGTTTGCTTCGAACAGTTTCCACGGATGGTTACATATCGGTGCCTTAAATAGACTTGGCAAATGTATGCAACACTTAAGATAAATATAGGGAATGTTTGACGCCCTAATTTCCATAATTGAACCCTGTTTCCCACCTCTAATGCTGCAATTAGACTACCTTTCAACAATAGAAACATTGGTGAAAAAACCACTTTAATTTAATCTCATAAAAACTTCCCGAGGTACAAAATTAAAATTACATTTTTGCTCTTACTCATAACTACTGAAAAAATACCTGCTTCATACTTACTAAAGTCTACGGACGTGTGACGTCACAAGAAATGAAGAACTTTGTTCTGCAGCTACGGGTATGTTAAAACATTTTCATAACCCTTAAATTAACAGGTTTCATAACCCTTTTATCCGTTAATGTATCCTACGTTGTTTGTGTTATGTATGGTAAGATACAATCGACTCGAGGTTTGGAGGGAATTGAACCTAGCGTTATATGTATTTATGTTATTGCGAGGCAAGTGGTTCAACCCAGGAGTCCTAGCGGAGGTGTATGTGTGGCGACGGCGGCGGCCGAGCCTGGGGGGTTACTCCGAATCTCGAAATTCGAAGTTCGTATTGTGCCATCCCTCTCGCTCTCATGTTAAACTGTATTTGAGTGAGCGAGGTGGCGCGATACGAATTTCGAATATCGAATTTCTGAGTAGCGACTATGCTCGCCGAGCCTCGCGCGCGTACGCAGCTGCTGCGCCAAGCACCCTTTAGTAGGGCCATTCGAACCGTGTAGCGATCGAATTAGATCTTTTCTGCTGCGCGCTGAACGAATTCACAGAGGCAACATTGTACATTTTGTGTTATATCCAATTTATTTAATGTTGTACGAAATGTCTGTATGTTAAATGTATATGTGTAATTTACTTAGGTAGTATTAGTCTAGCCATAGGAGATACCACACCGTCGTATTAGGATGACCTGTAAAGATAGTTGTTTGTTTATTAGAAAAATAAATAGAACAGAAGCTACCATACATTTCATGGGCTATTATTATTTACTAGAAGGTGCTTTCTTTGATTATCAATATCTAGAATATAGTGAAAAGTTATAAAAAATGAACATTATATTTTTTTTGTTTCATATCTATCCCTGTTTCTTTTAGGTGCTTGTCATGTGGCATAATGTTAATTGTCCTAAAAAATGTTTGCCAAAAACGTTGGCATATACTTCAATGGCATACCTACTCCTCGTTTATTCTATTCATTTTTGCGCCTACATATTTAAAAGTCCTGAAGCATGTTTATTCTAATTTTAACTCGCACGTCGAATTACCTAAAACGTAATATTCCTAATATTAATTGTCCTAGGAATAATTATGCCTATCATTAAAATGGCTGCAATTACAGCCCCTAAACTATGGTAGGTTAGGTAAAAAGAAATAGGGGGCTCGGGAGGCAAAGCCCTGGTTAGCCTGGTTAGGTTCGTTAGGTACCATGCGTACCTCAGAGTGGAAATAGAAGCCCCGCTAAGCCGGGCTTCGTCGACTGGCTCACATCCTCCGCATTAAAAGAATACTTTTACTGGTTAGGTTCGTTAGCTACCTTACGTCCATCATCGAGGCGGCACTATCACATCTCCCACCTCCCACCATTAAAAAAACATTCTTAAGCCTGTTAAGTTCGTCAATATATTTTTAAAATTTTTAACTTATTATCAGAAACTTTACTACATTAAATATTAGGAACATCACAATAATGCTCATGAAACATTCGACAATTGAATCTTAGACGCAACAAACGATAGGAGAAATAATATTTAGGACAAACGATATTAGGAATAACAATTTCGGCAAATAAAAAGTATGCGGAACAAAGCTTATGGCAAACGTTATTCGGAGAAAAGTCGTTTACGCGATACAACAATAGGACCAACAGTTTTATGTCACCCGGTATAGACCCCGTCCGCTTAGTATGACGTGTTTGTCACTTCCCTTCAATGTCATTCATTATAAGCGGATTCTACTGTAGTATATGTATATCTAGCACAGACTAATCAGAGATACTACGTATATATCTAGTAGGGCAGACGGGGTAAGGCTGTCTCTCGGGTAAGGACGGCTAAGAACGAACATTCGTTGAGAAGCTTCGTTTGTCGGCAATAACTCAAAAACGGTATATCCGATTGCATGTTGAAAACAATTTTTGTTTTTTTTTCTTCATATTTTTAGACATACCGTTTAGAAAATAGAGTGAGGGGGGGGCACAATTTATGCTACTTCCGGAGGAATATTTTCGAAAATATCCAAAAAATATTTTTTTAGAAACCTCAAAATGATTTTTAAGATCTGTCGAAAAAAAATTCAGCTTCGGTTACATGTATGGCGTGCCCCCTATATTTTTTTCACTTTATTATTTAACCATCAAACTAAGTAGCGGCGTACACAAGACACCTATACTTCAAATTTCATCAATGTACATCTTGTAGTTTTTGAGTAGAATGCCTGTGACATACGGGTGGACGGACATGACAAAACTATAAGGGTTCCGTTTTTGGCATTTGAGCTACGGAACCCTAAAAACGAGCGTTAGACACTAAGAAAATAGATTCTTCATGGTTACAAAACTCCACGTGAAAAATATCATATTTCAACATAAAACGAAATCAATCGTATAATTCAACAATTAATCGCCTCGAAGCTATTAAAAGGTCATATATGTTAATAAACTTGCATGGAGTTGCGTCGTTTTGAAAGTCAAATGGCCACCAACGACATTTAGCCAAGGGCGACGAGTCTGACGCGTGACCACACATGCCTATTACATGTAAACTAATGCGAAATAGATTTCTATATTAAAGCAGATTTGCCTCGATGCTTCTATCCTACTACACGGACCGCTTGCGGAGATGTTGACGAGGGGGTAGATGGGGGGGGGGGGGGGGGGGGGTCATGGTTCTTCCCCTTTCGTCCCCGTTCACTAAAGAGCACTATTACTATACTTTTTTTTAGCATTAGAATAAGAGTACGCTATCTTGACGTGTCTTTTTATTGAAAAACGCTTTAACAAAAGTAACCATTTTAAGAAACCAAAATAATGTAAATTACCGTCCTTACTAAGTACATGCATGATTTTTTTTCTCGCTTTCCTTAAGTAAATATCAAAATACCGTCAAAACTATTTCAAAATGTGACATTAAAATTAAAATCGGCCAAGAAATACGCATAATATTTATAGGCATTTTAAACTAGTAATTAGATAGAGAGGTCCGATATGCACTGTTACGTCACAGTGCACTCCGGCCATATAATCTCCATATTAAATTCTGTTTTAGAATATAATAAGATAGAATGAAATGTTTGATGGCTTATATCTTGGTTATTTTTATAGCTATTCGAAAAATTATTTACATCGACTGTTTGTTACATGAATGCGCTTTTAATAAATCAAAAATAAAAATTCATGCATTTTCCCTATTGTTACATATTTGCTGTGATTTGTTTTTCGAAAGTGTTTTTCAATAAAAAGACACAACAAGATTGTTTACCTTTTTTCTGTATATATATCTATACTATTATAAAGTTGTAAAAATGAAATGTCTGTACATTGAAGACATTTTCAAAAAAAATAAAAACGGACTATTTGGAAGTCACTGAATCGATTTATTTTTATTCTTTGTACGTCTGTATGTGTCGTTCGTTGTGGCTTCATCACGCCAAATTTCAACTATTTTTGGTACACGGGTAGCTGGGTATCCACAGATGGTTATAGGATATTTTTTAACCGACTACACTGTCAAAAAAACAGGGGTTATGAAGTTATGACCTCCGCCAACGAAGTTGCGGGCCCCGTCTAGTATACTGTTATATAAAATATACATAAGTATATAAGTTAGTAAACCGTTTTCGGCGTATCTAAAGGTGCGTCCACATTTCTATCATTTGCCCGATAAGATCTTCGTCCCGGGGCATGATCGCGTGTCACGATCACGCGTTTGGACGTCGCGCCGATCCGATCGCTCGAAATCCATGTTGATACGCGTATCACACACTTAGATCGGAGAAGCGCGGCGTAATCGCCGCGCCGACACTAAGCGTCCAAGCAGCGCGATACGCAGTCATGCCACGGCACGTTGATCGGATACGGGCAAATGATACAAGTGTGGACGCACCATAAGATTGTTGTCTGTGCAAACGTAGGTTGCGTGGGCGTAGCGTGTGAAGCTAGCCGTCTGACGTCATAGTGGCGTCACCTTGTTCCGTCTGTTGCGAAATCCCACCGATAACTGCCATGCACGAGGTGATAAATATGTGTCATCTAACTTATCATTGATACCGATCAGTATACATCTTATAAAGTTGAACTATTATACAGTTGTATTATTATAAAATATTAAAAACAAGCTTCTGCCCACGACTTCGTCCGCCCTAAATTCGTTTATCGCGGATAAGGATATTTTACCGGGATAAAAAGTAGCCTATGTCCTTTCCCGGGACTCAAACTATCTCCATACCCAATTTCATCCAAATCGGTTCAGCGGTTTAAGCGTGAAGAGGTAACAGACAGACAGACCGACAGACATACCGGCAGACACACTCGAACAATACAAAAAAATAGTGATACGGACTATTTAGAGATAACCGAAATAAAAATGTATTTTTACTAGAAGATGCCCGCTCCAGCAACTTAGTTCGCGGGGAGAAAAAGGCAGAACTCCTTTTTTTTTACTTCACCGTAGTCGGGTAAAAATATGCTATAACCATTTGTGGGTACTGTGAAGGTCTTAATCCTTCACCTGCCTTTTTGCCTGGGTAAAGCTAGAGTCGGTAAGCATGTAGTTAGTTTCTGTAACATGCCATAGGCTAGGAAACATACATGCTCCGACCCTGTTTACCTCATAGCATGAGGCCATTCAGGATTTGTTTGTAAGGGCTTCCCTGTACAGGTAGGGACCATTGTACGCTAGGTAGGAGTAGTTTTGTGTAGTGCACTACGCTACCTGCGTCCTCCCCGGGACGGCGAGATATGTGAAGGTCTTAATCCTTCACCATTAATAAGAGACAGGCCGTATGTAAAAGTAGTATATATTGCAATTTAAGAACGACAGCTGTCTCGTTCCAGCTTTATGTCATTAGGTTGAAGTCTTAGGACAGACGTTGAATACAGAACATCAAACCCGTACCAGCTCCTTTTTATTTATACCGCCACGAGCTACAATCCCCACAGTACCCAGCTACCCGTGTACCAAAAATAGTTTAAATCTGTTTGGCCGATTGAAGCCACAACGACACATACGAACATGCAATAAATCCAAAAAAATATTTTTCCTTTTAGTGACCTCCAAATAGCCCGTTACAATTTATTTTTTTATATCTTTAATGTACAGACATTTCATTTTTACAACTTTATAATAGTATAGAAATAATCTATTGGACGCGTGGCTGTAGAGTTGACTAGCTGAGTTGTATGAATGAATTGAAATTGTCTATATAGAGATAGAGTAAAAACATAATCCATGGACCGATTACAAACATACCTAGAGTAGGCTAGTTATAGTCAACAGCAAAAGTAAATGATAATTTTAATACGTAGGTCACTCGATAAATTTTGAGATAAAAAAAAACTATTGAAGATATTAGTATTTATTATTTTACATTTTTTCAAAATACTCTCCATTACTCTCTCTATACAAAGTTCCATTCGTCTGAACCAACTTTGGAAGCACTTTTGCCAGTCTTCATCAGATAGGTCCGAAATTGCTTCTTCATATGCAGCCACGGCTTCTTCAGCTCTCGAAAAAACTTCCCTTTTATTTTTTCTTTCACCACCGGGAACAAAAAGAAATCGCAGGGAGCCAAGTCAGGACTGTAGGGTGGATGTGGTAAGGTCCCAGCTTTCTCAATAAACGTCTTTGTTCTGAGGGACGTATGTGACGAGGTGTTATCGTGATGCAGCAAGATTCCCCGAGGTCCAGTCTTTGGTCTCCTCTCTCGCACTGCTTTGAAAACTTGCGGCAATTCTACTATAGTATACCAATCAGAGTTGACTGACCTATAATTTTCCAGCCTTGATGTTGATAAATGTCTGCCTCGTGAAAAGAAACTAGCTACCATTTTTTTGCCGACATTACGAGGTCTTTGTAGTTTTGTTGGTAACTTTCCCTCTGAGAAGACCCATAAAAGACCCTAAAAGTACCTAATTTCCAAAAGGCCTTTTGCTAGTCTATCCTGTTAACGCACCCCAATTGTCGCAGTATTGTTACGTCAGTGCGACAAAGTACTCAAATTATCATCTATTTTTGCGGTTGACTGTACGACCTTATAACTCAATCAATACAATTCTTCACTCGTGGGATTACTTTTTGCCGCCATTACTGAGAACTGGCGCCATTGTGAATGGTTTTTACGCAATTGTGATGAGATTAGTTATGTGTTGTCGTTGTCACTACTAGTTATTATGTGATTAATCATATATTACATGCAATTGTTCAATTAATAAAATATATAAAATTAAATATAACCACATTTTTTCACGATAATACCCCGATTTCATATAAAAAGTCAATTTCAAAAGTTACTCATTAGGCCAGGCAGCGAAAAGGTATAGTAAATAGCCTAATAAGAGAATACTTGAGTTGGAAGACTTGGAAGGATAAAGTTTATTTTATTTTTCGATTTAGTTCGAAGCACTTGTTTCGTCTTCGTTATAAAGCTCCAATGCCCTCCATAAAATGACTCCTTTCGAGGCCTGCAAAATATTCCTCCACTGCGGCTATGACTTCATCGTTTGTAGCAAACTTCTGTCCACCTAAAAAAGTTTTGAGCTTAGGGAATATGTGAGTGAGTTTAGTAAAACGTCCCACTTTGTCGATTCTAGTTACTGATTTACGGGCAGTTTAGTAGGATCACCAAGTAAGAAATATAGCTTCAAATGGTTCTCTACCTTTTCCCCGAATGTTTCATTAGAAATTAAACATTTCAATGTTACAAAAGGCCATAAAATCTAGGTTGCTCAGAGTTATGGAGAGGGCTATGCTCGGAGTTTCTCTAAAGGACAAAATCCGGAACCTGGATATCCGACGGAGAACCAAAGTTACCGACATAGTGCTCAGAATAAGCAAACTGAAGTGGCAGTGGGCGGCGCATATTTGTCGAAGAGCCGATGGTCGATGGGGCAGACGGGTTCTGGAGTGGAGACCCCGAACGACTCGCCCTGTGGGATGACCCCCCGCCAGATGGACCGACGACCTCAAAGAGTGGTGGGAAGCTGCAAGATGCGGAGAGCTGAGGACCGAGTGTGGTGGCGTGAATTGGGCAGGGCCTATGTTCAGCAGTGGACGACTCGGGGCTGACGATGATGATGATCCCAATCCCAATCCACGATTTTCTCTGAAACCATTTTATTAGAACTTTCATAAAATGAACCCAACCTAACCCACTATGTATATTCTATAAAACCAAAAAAGAATACGAAAATCGAGTATATGGGAAATGAAACAGTTGGCAAATGAAACATTCGGCGAAAAGGTAGGATCCCAGTTTGAAATATAACGTATAACGTGGATTCTGTAGAATTAATAAGAGTTAATAGTCATGTCCTAATCGGTGGGGCACAGGCGCCGGGCGACCTTGACATAGCGATGGCGAGCGAGAGGTTACAGCGCATACCTAAACAAAGAAACGACTAACGTGGCCGGTTTAGACCTAATTCTACAGATTTCTAATACAGAGATTGTTTGACAAGGGGCTAAAATAAGCCATTATGACACGAAGTGAATATTTGGATTAAGCTCACGATGTGAGCGAGGACAAATATGTCTGATTGTCATAATGACTTTTAGCCACGTGTTAAAAACTCTGCTTTTCACTTCGACTGCGTGAAAATAAAAAAGACTTAACATTCAAAATGAATATTTCATTAAAAATTAAAAGTACAGTTTGAGCAATTGGATCAGAAATTTTGGTCAATCTGATCAGGTTGGTTTGTTTGTTTTTAATTATTCGTAACTAACATGTAGCTGGCTGCAATTTTTTTTCAGTTTCATAGACTTTTTTCTGGGATTATATGGCTTTCTTTTAAACCCTAGAGGCTATATGTACTATTTTAGTCTCGCTTCGCGAAGCTAATGTGACGTACTTTTTGAGCAGGAGAAGTGAAAAAGTAAATTTTTGTGACAAGCTTATTTATTGACTGTATTTTTCTTTGAACCTCATCGAGACTAATGTAAAGAGCCCAAACTCGGTAGGACTAAGTTATTTTGCTACAGAGTTCCTAGGATCAAATTCCGGCTCCATCAACAGATCAGCTCGTTGTATCATATTGTTCCCGAACTTAAGTATATAAGTATGCCAAATTTTATCTCAATCAGAAACCGTGAGATCAAATTTAACTTGCAAGATTTGTCCAAACGGGCAAGTTAAATAACAGCTGATAACTACTAACTATTTATAAAGTCGTAAAAATAATATCTGAACATTGAAGATATAAAAAAAATAAGTGATGCGGACTATTTGAAGGTCTGAAATGAAAATATTTTTTGATCGACTCCCAAAAAAGAAGATGGTTATCAATTCGGTTGGATTTTTTTTATGTTTGTTACGTCAGAACTCCCTCTTTATAACCGATTTAGTTTTATTTTTGTTTGAAATAAGGCCATCCAGATTGGTCCCGTTTAATTTTATTGAAGATCTGATGATGGGATCCATGAGGAATTAAAGGAACTCGTCAAATATAGTAGGCATACATATGACGATTTTGGTATTATAAGAAACATAATAAGCATTTGTTTTAATAATATTTTCTTCTGTTTCCGCGATTATTGCTCATTGAAATAAAACAATTTAACGGATTATATCGCGTATAATCCGTTAAATGAGATAATATACGCGATATAATCCGTTAAATTGTTTTATTTCAATGATTTGTTTTAATTTTTAAAATGTTGATTTTATCAATAATATTATACTTAAGTTTAATGATCTGATTAGGTTTTTCTGAGCTTTCCTAATCCTTGCAACAAATGTTGGATCATATTGTATCTCTCCCAGCAAACACTTCTCTAATGTACTGTACCTGACAATTCGAAAGTGCTTGTACCTAGGTCTACTTGAATAAAGCATTATTTGATTGATTGATTTGCATTTAGAAAGTGTAAATTAGTGCAGTGGTACTGATGAAGAACACCACAGAAGGTCACTGGAACTCTTCAACGATAAGTGATGGGTGGCGACGAGATACATCTCGATTAAAATAGCTAAGCTTCTTTATACTCGCAAATTGAAATGAGCCTGATGAGAATGGTACTTACTCATCGAATTAATTTGATGATAGCGCCGGAAGGCTTCAGGCTACAGAACAATCTGACTATCACTTTTTGCACAATATGCTTTTTACGTAAAGATGCGAAAAAAATATGGCGCTAAAATAGTAACATGGCCCATTTGTCTAGCTACCGGTGAAAACAGTCGAGTGTTTGTATGCCAATGTACATTTTTATAATAAGTTATTATACCATCGAGTGATAAACGCGACCATCATAGGCCCGCTATGATGGTCGCGTTTATCACGCGATAAATGATATGATAACGCGCCTGTCTCGCTCGCACTAACATACGTGTCGGAAGGTGACGGCAGCTATGTCATTTATTTGTCGCGTGACAAACGCAACCATCATAGCGCAGATGATGCTTTAAAATTACCGTTTCCAGCTCTCAAAAAGATCTTAAAAATGTATCTAATGGCAAAGGCATATTATAGGGTAGAGGACTATTTAACAGACAATGCATGACCCACAACTTACAAATAACTTACTTTTACCGGGACACGGTTCTTATAAGAAGGCATATCAAACGTATGTAAGTTGTTTTTAAAAAATCATATGTTTTTTTTCTTCTATTTTATTTTTACTTTTATAAGTTTTGATATGTTTTCTTTGAGAACTGCGCACGGAGTGTTACCTAAAAGCATATACTAATATTGTAACAGATAAGGAGTTATTTAGAAAAACGACTGACTGTTAAATTTGTTTCGGCTTTCTTTTCAACAGTGATCTCTTGGGAAATGCCATAGACTCAGGCTTGTAAAAATGCCCTTGCGGCCTACTTACAGAATAAAGTGCATTATCTCATTGTGGGAATGCTTTCTGTCACCCAGCCATCTTAAATGGAAGAACTATAAGCATCTAGCATGAGACATGAGAGATGCAAACTTACGTGGTACATTTATACTCGGATTTTTAATTCAAGACCAAAATTTTACGTTAACGGGCGCACTTTCGCTGTGATCTCACCGGTTCAAGTATCGGTATTTTTTTTATTTAACTTACCCTAATATTACTGGTTGCACGACTTCTCATTCATGTTTTTATGAAATAATGTTTATTTGTTTAAATAATTAAGATGAGAACTGTCAGATTTTGGTCTTGAATTAAAAATCAGAGTTTAGGTTGTGTTGCTTTGAGTTAGTTAGTGTCTAAATAAAATAAAAAAAACCATGTACATTTAAAAAGTATATTAACAAACATAAATAATTTAAATAATTCATATTAGGTACATTTTTAATAAATTAGCTAACACTAACAATTAGTTATCTGTTTTCCTTAAGTTTTATTGTATGTATTTTTATTTAACAACAATAAAATGGTAACAACTTTCCAATGATTTAACAGAATGGATGGAAGCAGGATGAGGGTTTTCTAAAATGGAAATATCAGCTGTTGGCGGCACCGTGACGTAAGGTCTAACTGTCAACCATCCACCAATCACAGCACAAGATTATGACACTTCTTGTCAATTAGACCTTACGTCACGGTGGTGTTAACTGGTGATATTATCATTTTAGAAAACCCTAATTACTGTGCGACTTAAAAGAGTAGAAATTAAATAAAATGGAACTAAAAAAAATCCAGACTAAATTGTTGCCATTCCATACTAAATAGGGATGATGACGAAATTTTAATAATTAGTCCGTGTTGTAGATTGATAAAAAATATTGGATACGTATTTTTTCTTTTTTTACATAATCGAAAAATAAAGGCGATACATTGAGTCAAAATGCGCGTGACGTCACTCCTAAGTACAGTCGAGTTCATCTACATCTACACATATAAGAGAACAAAAATATCTGAACACGCTTCTATGCTCCCCACAATAGGGTCATGTTCAGATATTTATGATCCCGTAAGTGTGTAGATGTAAATGAACTCGACTGTACAAATTGTACTTAGGAGTGACGTCACGAGCCCCCACTCATAAACTTTAATGCGATATTTGCCATCTATAACAACTGTATTTACAACATGCAGCATTAAATAACTTTGACTTTGACTTCGATTTATCATATATTTTTTTTATTATTTTGAAAAAGCAAAAAATACTCTAATATTTTTTTATTATCTGACGGATAATTAGAATTTTGATTTTCATACCCAGTCATCATGTCATGCCTATTGTTGCATTTTGCGTCAAAAATATGACATTTACGTAGAAAGTGGCGCCCTCAATTAATTTTTACTCTTTTTGGTCGCACTGTATTTTCGAGAAATATTTTCCCATAGATTGCAGTATTCATATGAATTTTTACTTTGCGACCGTTAGAAATATAGCTTGGTTGTGACCAAGCTTACACTATGTAAGTCTCAATATTAAAATAATGAAAAATACTAACAGCTTTTTTTATCGTATAGGAAGGGAAACGAGCAGACGAGTCGCCTGATGGTAAGCGATCACCATCGCCCATAGACACTTGCATCACCGGAGGAGTCACAAGTGCGTTGCCGGCCTTTTGGGTGGGAATACGCTCTTTTCTTGAAGGCTTGAAGATCGCATCGGTCGGGAAATATTGCATGCGGCAATTTATTCCACAGTTCAGTCGTGCGAGGCAGGAAATTTCTAGCAAAACGCACAGTTGTGGACTGCCAACCATCTAAGTGGTGGGGATGGAAATAATGACGCGTAGGATGATGGCGAAAAGATACGGTAGGGATCAATCCGAGTAATTCCTCAGAGCACTCCGCGTTATAAAAACGATAGAAAATGCAGAGCAGAGCGAGGCTACATTTCTACGCACCTATTGACTTGTTTACGAACAGTAACGGTTTAAATTCTAAAGTTATTATTAATATTGCTGACAATATTACTACTTTCGAATTTTCGAAAGTGCCTTATACATGCCTACTTACAAGGAACAGATTACTTTTAAAAAAATGCTGGCAATATTTTCTTTTATCGTTAGCAATTGTTTACGACTTTTATGTAAATTTTTCCAAGACACTTGTCATGACAAACTTTAACATCGTAAGGTGCCCTGATGGCTTACAATGCCACTGATTGCCTTATTGTGTCTTGATGGTCCGAAAATCAACTAGTAATAATTTGCTCGCAATATTTTTTTAATTGTCGGCAATATTGTTTTGGTGTATAAGGATTTACTATAACAGTGCTTTTATCGACTTTGACATAGATTCCATAAGGTGTCCTAATTGTTTGAGGTCCCTGCAGGCCAGGAGTCGTATGGTCCCGCTCCGGTCTTCGGGGTTATTTTTGCAGAAGACTGTACTAAAAACCATACATATTTCTTTACATGGCCGGCTCCATTATTCTACCCTCGGATATATCTCACAAATATAGAAACTAACACTTACTTTCAAATAGTAAATTGGTGTGGATAATTAGTGGACCGTCAATATTGCTAGTATTTTTTTTATGTCGGCAATATTTTTTTAATCATCGGCAAAATTTTTTTGGTGGATAGTTTACTAACTATACAATATTTTAATCAACTTTGACATAGTTTCCGTAGGGTGTCCTGATGGTTTGAGGTCCAGCCAGGTAAAAGTAGGGGTTGTAGACCGCCGCTTCAGTCTTCGGGGCTATTTGGGCGGGCGGGCTGTCTCGGGACCACGATGCTGGAAATAAATTATATTACCTATGTTATACATGTTTCTGTAACTAGTAATATAGTGTAGTTTAGATTGGTATTAATTCGGACATGGGATCATTTGGAAAAAATACTCATAATAGGGTATATGCATGAATTTTTATATTTGCATTATTAAAAGCTCATTCATGAAACAAACAGTGGACAAAAAAAATTGAATAACTATAAAAATAACGAAGATATAAGCCATCAAACATTCTATCTCTTTCTAGCAAAACAGAATTTAATATGGAGTTTATATGGCCCGAGTGCACTATGACGTAACAGTTTATGTCGGACCTCTCTGTCAAATCGCTGTCTAATTAATAGTTGAAAATGGCTATATCATGAGTATTTCTTGGGCGATTTTAATTTTAATTTCACTTATTGAAATCTATTTTACGGTATTATGATATTTTGTTACAAAAAACGATTTAAAAATACATGCATGTTCCCTATACAGAATACAGAATACTAATCATCGTTCTAATAATCGTTATAATAATCGTTCGAAATTACCCAATACACCTTACCAATATAAGAATTTTTGAACAGTTTCAAGTATTGTCGGACTGACTTAAGAGCATTTAACCACTGGAGTTGCCATAATACATTCCCGTCTGCCAAAGTAATCGCGAAATCTCCTGTTAATTTATACGGTAAATTGTCAGTGTGTGGGTGTTGTTTGGTTTGTAGGTGATTTCTTTTAATAGTGTGCGTTGGTAGAAATAGGAATATTTCCGTAGTGTGCTGTACGTGTATACCTCACCCTCCGCTAAAAATGCATGAAAAATTTGTTCGGTAATGACACGGCTTGTCATCGCCATTAGTTTCATAGTTTAATGCTCTGAGGTACCCAATAGGCTACCCGATGAATACTTTAGCCACTATTGGTACTTTTCTGCAATTGAAGAGCTTGCGCTTCTATGGCATTAAGTTTATTTCTATTTTATAAGATGTGAACATTTGCATTATAGGAAATGTCACAAATGGTAGTTTTTGCCACTTTTGAAATAAGTGTTACGCAAAAGCGCCAACTTCATTTTTATGTCATTTATGAAAATCATCATTTAATTTCATTAGCGATATAACACATCTAGTGGCGAGTAACATAAGCTAGTCATATAATTAGTCGCTTCACTTGAACAATGTTTGTTTTGCTACTCGGCGGTAGATGACGCTTTGAAGAGAAGTAGTTTTTCAACTCCAGATGGTTACGCTATTAATTAGTAGATGGCACTAGTGTTAACTTTAAGATGCTTATTGAAATAAAAAGAATTTTTAAGATGCTTTTTAAGCATAACGTAAAGAAATCTACGTTTAAACCAAGGGCCAATAAAACAAGAGGACTGTCCATTGCCACATACTTTGAATCGTGTAGTTTTTCAACTCCAGATGGTTACGCTATTAATTACTAGATGGCACTAGTGTTAGCTTTAAGATGCTTGTTTTAAGCATAACGTAAAAAATCTGCGTTTAAACCAAGGGCCAATAAAACAAGAGGACTGTAATTGCAATAATTTGGATCGTGTCCCGATTTTTCAGGCAAAACTAGGTGGTGCTTAAAAACGAAACATTAATCGATGTTATAATCGAATAAAGAAACATAATACCTACATTATCAATTAGTTCAAAAACAGCTAAAATAAATAAATTGTAACATTTAAATACTGTGGCACGCACGCTTGCAAAGTCAAATAATTGTAAATAATAATTCCTATACATAGATGGCGTTATTATTTACAATTATTCAACTTTGCAAGTGTGACACAGTAATAAAATGCTACGATTTATTTATTACCTATGAGCTATTTACGAACTAATTGTGACTGTAAAACCAATATACAGGTGCTATTTTGCGTTCAATTATAACATCGTTAAATGTTTCGTTTCAAAGCGCTATCTAGTTTTTGCCTGAATATCTCCTTGCGATTGGAACACGATCCAAACTATGGCATTCGACAACATTTCAAATATCGAAGTAATATTAAATCAACATACATTTTGTTCATGAACTATCAAGGAACCCAATTTAATTTTATTGCAACTAGTTTTGAAGATATTCGGGAAAATATGTAGGAAGCATACGATTCTTTACGTGACGTCACTAGTCACAGCGCACAAGAAGAACAGCAGTACATTCTAGCATAGTGACGCCATTCACACGCTCTACTTATCACGAACGCTATTTTAGAACCAAGAACTTTTGGAATAGATTTTTTAGTATTAAAATTGGAATATTTTAGATTTTAGTGTGGTTATATTTATTTTTTTCTCCTTTATTTGATTAAATCGAAAAAAGCCTGGTTAAAAAATGAAACGATGACAGTCCTTTTGTTGTAACGGTCTTTACATGTACAGTCATCAGAATTAATATCGGCCACAACAAAGCGCGCAGAAATATCTAACACGACTCTATTTCTAGGTCTGTTAGGACTTGCAGATGTTTTCGCCAGCTTTTTGACTGTAGCACTACTTTTATACTGGTTACATTCTCTCTGACTGTAGGTACCTACGTCCAGGGGCGTATTTTGGGATTCACCGACCCAGAAGTTAAGGAAAAAACCGGCCAAGTGCGAGTTGGACTCGCGCACTGAGGGTTGCTACGCCGCCCCTGTTTATTTCCCGCCCCGGGCCATAACCCCCTTGGCCCTAGGGTAAATACGCCCCTGCCTACGTCGAAGATCCATTTAAAGTATAACAGATAGTACTCACTTAAGTTAGGCATGACCTCCTCTTCATACCCATGATGACCTTGTTGGTTGTTATGTATGTGCAGATGTATCTCCTTACTCGGAGGCGGCGCGTAGTGTGGCTGGTGATGAGTCTTTGTCGCGACAAGTCCGCCGAACTGAAACAGTTTATATCTTTATAACGTGTGAACCGATTTGGAAGAGACAAAGTTGAGAAACATCTTGATTTAATGGGCTTTCTAATAGATTATATTGTACTGAAAATGGGTAGAGCGGTTTAGGAGATAACGAGGGTAAATGTGCATACAAACAGACAAACTGTTTTGAACTTTTAACACTTTAAGAGTCCCCGGCAAGCTCGGCCGAATTTCACCTTCCCATACAAACGGAGTTTCGTTCTCATTTTAAAACTACGTGTTGGATTGTAACGAAACTTTGCATATACAATGAAATTAGGTCTATAATTAGATTATATGGCTCCAGTTTATTAAACAAACAAAATACAGCAAAAACAAGTTTTGTATGAAAAACTTAAATTCGCTGTATTTTTTTACTATGGAATCTGAAGCTACATAAACTAATTACAGACCTGCATATACCTTAACTTATTCTAAGTACAAAATTTCGGAGCAAACTAGCTAGTCGTTTTAAAATGATAGCGTAACTACGTTTGTATAGAGAAACGAGCTTGCCGGGGACTCTTAAGCCATATTACCAATACAAATAAATTTTATAAGATTCATAAAGCTATTTGTAAAATATAGATTTTGATCGAAATGGTTCCTTGGGAGTTAGGCGTACAAAAAAACATATAAAACAAAGTAAGACAATGACCAGTAGGAAAGAGGTGAATAAAAATGCTAGTGATCTAAAAGAGCTTATGTGTCATTTGAAAGCCTAAACAGATATGCCTTTTTGCTATTGTGCTGAATCTACATTAAGGTTTTGATGTGAGCATACCGCTTACATATTCAAGAGAAGATGGGGAGAAAGGTATGCGTAGATAAGATATGTAGTTTAAAAAACACTACAGCTGGAAAAAGTTCCATGGATCGAAATGTTTCCAATAAATAATCCATGAAAAGTAAGTTACAGACTTATAGAGCAATTGGGTGGGTTTAAATAACTGTGTTGTGTGTGTTTTATTCTTTACTGAAAGATGCCCGCAACTTCGTTCGCAAAAGAGGAAAAGTCATTAACCCTCTTTTTTGCTTCGGTGTTGTTGGGTAGTTAAGTATCATATAACCATTCTCGTATGTTTTGCTATCCCTGTACCAAAATTGGCTAAGATTTTCAGCCGTTTTGACGTGATGAGGCTGCAAAGATATTTCGATCAAGAGATGGCGCTGTTATCAAAATAATTAAACTATTGATAGATTCATTGATCAATGTTCAATTGTTCATACTATTTGACCCAATCGTATTTTTTTCCTGGATACATGACCCCTGTAAGTATTAAATTAATAATTAAAAAGTATTGAGGTTATACTATACCTAAGACTAATTTATATTATAGCATATTTAACTGACCAGGCTATTTTTATTTTCGATTTAGCGATGTTACGAGTTGACTATTTTCCAACTCGGATAACTCGAGTTGATTCGGCCACTGATTCAATTCGAAACGCGAGTTGAGTCAACTCGGATCAACCGGATGGCGTTCGCGGCAGCAGGCTAGTCGGCGAGTCGAGTTGAGTTCGGCATATTCGTATTCTTGGTTCAAGTTAACTTGAGTTGCAGTCTCCGCTTTAGGGCGAGTTGAAAGCGAGGCGAGTGCGCAGCGAGTTTGCCGCGAGCGCGCAACGATTTCGTCGGTTCAACGGGTTCGCCGCGTATAGGCTTGGAGCTAGTTAAGCGCAGCGAATTCGTTGCGCCTTGCTTTCAACTCGCTCGTAAATCGCAGTCCCTTAGCCGATCCGTATCAATCCTAGAGTTACGCGAGCCAAGTGGAGTCGGCGAGTTGATTCGAGTTGTGAAGCAACTTGATTCGAGTAATCGAATCAGACCTCTCACAAATCGCTATTTCGATTTGCGTCAAGTCAAGGGGTCAAAACAAAATACATAGAGGTCAAACAACATTCAGACTGTCAAGCTGTCGAGAAAATAAAGAAAAAGTAACAGTGATTTATTTTGAAATACACACAAACAGGTACAACATAATAGTGCTTATGACTAAAGAACAAAAACAGGAGTGAGTGTTGGTGGTATTTCAAAAAAGGAGCCCACTCAGCATGTGTCGGTGCATGTAGTGCATCGACGCTGATTTTCAGTGGGTCCATAAACACAAATAAAACACATAACTTAACCTAAGTAAATAACAAATGTAGTGTGCAGTCTTAATACTACCTATTACCGGCGAAAACCAAACCGTTAATAAATTGAGACGAGGAGTCGTTAATGGATAATCTTACGAATAAATTCATACCATCTATACTAATATTATAAATGCGAAAGCAACTGTAACTGTCTGTTATCTTTTCACGCTTAAACTACCGAGGCGGAAGTTTGTATGAGGCACCAATCACTGAAAACATATAAGGCTCTAGGCAAATGGTAGTACCTATTAAATGTAGACCTATATATGCAGATTATATATAAACACAGTCAGCTAGACAGACGTAAGAAACTTGTTCTTGATGTCAATCTGCATAATATATTTGATCTTTCATTTACATATCGACGCTTGAAAGGAGTAATAGGGTAAGCGACATTTTAGTGACATTTAGCTTAATATTTATTTATTTATTTATTTATTAGGTTTGCCAACAGGTACAATACTATACAATAGGTATACATTTATACAATGGGTACTTAACATTTTAGAGTATTTACCCAATTATAGGCAAACACAACATGCTTTATAGAGGAAAAAGAAAAAAGTCGCTTACGTTAACATTTGACATTTGGTACACTTGAAGAAGATGGTAACAATAAAAAACTGGATTCCGTAATGTTAACATACTAATTTAGTAATTTGATTTTACTTAATAACTAGAATGTACATGAAATACTAGGTAGAAAACTAGATGTATCGAGGGATTAAATATACTCTACTCAAATATTTACATATTTAAACCTGCTTAACCTCAAATCGATAACTACTAACTACTCAAATATTAATCAAGAACTGCTCAAATAATTAATTATTTTGACTAGCTTTAAATACATATAAATATTTCTTTAACTTATTTAAAGAAATGTTTACAATATCTATTTTACATTCTTTAAACAACTTATTGTGCTCTTTGCACATTCTGGGAATAATGTTATGACTGCCAACATTTGTCCTAAAAGTCTTTATAGCAAATGGTCTGAAATTACAGATGCCCATATAACTCAACGCATAAGGTGTATGTATAATTTAATGTCTCGAAAATGTTGCTTAGTACATTTTGCCTTTCCAGCGTCGTTATGGTTAAATGGTTTAACTACTTCCCGTGATTCCCGTCAAAAACAGTTAAAGATAAAAACAAGTCATTTAGAAAACCTATAGCTACCTACACTTAATGTACTACGCTATTCGGCTGAATTGAAGAATTTTTTTTTTTTGTTCGTATGTAGGTATGTAGATGTCTTCATGCTTTTATAGCGCCAAAATGACTGGACGTATTACGATTGTTTTTGGTGTACGAATAGATGGGCATCCACAGATAATCACAGGATACTTTTTACCCGACAACGCTGAAGCAAAAGAGAGGGTTGTGACTTTTTCTCTTCCCAGAACGAAGTTGACTTCTACATCGAGTTCATAAATATATGAGCAAATCCAAGGCTTCAAAAATAATTCAGCATAGAAAGGTACATCATCTGAACAGATTAACCAATCAAAAATATGTACACATTGCACCTATCATATTAATATGAGCAAGTCTCACAATAATATGTAAGCAACTGAAAAATTATAAATATCTGAGCAAATATTTTTCAAAATTATTTAACCATGTGGAAGTACACAAATACCCATGCAAAGGTACAAAAATATCTGTATTAAGGTTTTACAATTTTATGTGAACACGTGGAAGTTCATAAATATCTAAACAAACATAAGACTTAACATTTTGACAATCATCGAAAAGAGTACCGTACTGTCAAATCATACATTTGTCTCTTTCACATTAAGTGTGACATCATAAATGTCATTAGTGTTTGCTTGCGGCTTTCGATTACGATTGACTTAAAGGTAAAGGAGGTTGTTATCAACTTTAATAACTCACAACATTATAAATGATTAGCTGTTCTTGAAGTCATTGACGTCATGCTTAGAAGCATGTCCAGGCGTGGATTAAAGAAAAACAAGACCAGGGAGAATTTAAATTAATTAAAATGTCACCGAAAAGCCCAGATTTGAACCCCATCGACAATGTATGGGGTTTGATGGTGCAAGATTGGGACAAAGGCTCGATCTTTGAACGACCTACGAGCAAACGTCAAAGAAATTTAACCAATTTAACCAATTAAATATAATATAACCCATGAAGATGTAGATATAGTTCTATGTTTCTATTGAATTTATAATTAGATATAGTTTATAATATTTTCTTCTGTTTCCGCGATTATTACTCATTGAAATAAAACAATTTAACGGATTATATCGCGTATATTATCTCATTTTACTATTGTCATTTTTTTTGGTCACGGGAGGACCATGGAAAGCTGGAAAGCTTCCGAAACGTCGGGAACTAAAATGAGATAATATACGCGATATAATCCGTTAAATTGTTTTATTTCAATGTAGATATAGTTTAGTTAGAAGATGTAAACATTTATATAAATATGTAATAATAAATAAATATGTTTTCTTTCTTTCTTTCCTTCTTTATATTAAATCTAAAAAAACACTTTACGTTTTATTTACGTAACATCTTCAATGCATTATTAACCTTTTAAACGCCACAAACATCTAAAGGTGTTATGTGGTGACGTGGCCTACCCCACACTAGCAACAAGTAATGTGTCATGACGTTCACTGTTAAAGTAACTTTCATGATTTCAAGTAGAGTTCATAATGACACATAACTTAAGCTTGTATAGTGACTATTTTGAGAATATACCGTATCGCGTTCAAAAGGTTAAAGTCGGAATAACATAAAAATCGAGTTTTTTTTTAAGTCTACAGTGTAACTGATAACCTTAGCTTCATGTCATATAGAAGAGTCAAATTATAACTGTCGAAATCAATTCTTAATTTACTTCCACTATAAAAGTCTTCGTCACATATGAGATTATGTATTTTGATAAATATTTAGGCCGTGAGAACCAGATGATTTCCTGATACAGTTTTAATCCGATATTTATGAACTTCTAGGTGTTCACATAAAATTGTAATACCCTACAACAGATATTTTTGTTCCACTATATGTTTATAAATATTTGTAAAAACTTTTGTGTTGGTATTTGCGTACTTTCACATTGTTAAATAATTTTGAAATATATTTACACAGCTATTTATCAGTTTTCAGTTGCTTACATATTATTGTGAGACTTGCTAGATTAATATGATATGTGACATGTGTACATATTTTTGATTTGTAAATCTGTTCAGATGCCTATGTACCTTTCTATGCTCAATTATTTTTGAAGCCTTGGATTTGCTCATATATTTATGAACTCGATTGTACATAGTCTATACTATTATAAAGTTGAATGTCTGTATATTGCAGATATAAAAAAAAGATACTACCGGACTATTTTTTTTTTTGCTTGTGTTGTTTGTATGTGTGTCGTTGTGGCTTCATCACGCCAAATCGGCTAAACGGATTTCATCTATTTTTGGTACACGGGTAGCTGGGTATCTCCAGATAGTTATAGGACACTTTTTAGCTGACTATGATGAAGAAAAAAGAGGGTTTATGATTTTTTCTCCTATCAGAACGAAGTTGCCTTTTTTTTATTAAAAAATAGATGGGCATTTCTACATAGTATGTCCATAAACCAAGGGTAAGCACCATTTTCCCTGTATTTACATACATAAGCATTGTATCACCCTTCTCATTGTTAATGTGGTCTCATTGAGCACCCAAAACACGCATCCGTCTGTCTCTGACCTGTATAGCGTCATCTCACTCTAACGCCTTAGAAAGTCACTTTCACTGGAACTAAATGTGTCAAATGTAATGATTCAATAGCAAAAAATGTTATGGTAAGTGATTTAACCACTTTAGCGGGTTAATACCCGATTTAGCTGGTGTAATTCAGAAAATTATCAATTCGCGTTCGTCCCAGATATAATTAGACACGGGTAGTATTCGAGATTATAGGTCAGATATAAGGACAGGCAGGTTGTCTAATTTGATTTAAAAACGAAGTGCAGGTCAAAATCTATGATTGCGAATAATTGATACTAGTGGGTCTGTGAACTGTAGACCTGGCGAGTTTTTTAACTGGCATATCTCCGCCATTTTGAAAAAAACCGGACAAGCGAGTCGGACTCTAATACAAAATATACGCTACAAACAGCCGTATCTATGAAAATCCAGTGTTAGCAGAGCCTTACTCCTAAGCAAAATGTACGCGGTGTTCAGTTATTTTATATTGTTTATAAGTTATGACATAGACAGACATATAATTATACTGTTTTTAGTATTTGTTGTTGAAGCGGCAACAGAAATACATCATTTGTGAAAATTTCAACTGTCTAACTATCACGGTTCATGAGATACAGCCTGGTGACAAACGGACAGACAGACAGACGGACGGACAGTCGAGTCTTAGTAATAGGGTTCCGTTTTACCCTTTGAGTACCGAACCCTAATAAACGACGTCTATGTCTATGTCGAGTCTATATTTCACAATAATTGACAAAAGTGGCTCTGTGAACAATATAAACCTTGCGTCTTTTTCAACCCAAAAAAATGAATCGACCAAAAAATCCATATAATTATCGAACCTCCACACACAATTTCATGAGGATAGGTTGAGAAATACGACCTAGAGGGCTACCCCGAAATCCGAAATTCGAAGATCGTATGGCGTCATCCCGCTCACTCAAATATGGTTTACCATGAGACCGAGAGGGAGGCATGGCACGTTACAAACTTAGATTCGGAGTAACAGACCTACGATCGCATTTTTGGTAAAGCTTAAACGGAGACGCTTCGCTCGTTACGTTCGCTCGGTCAAAGTCTATGGGTCAAATAGCGGGTATGCAGCGCTCCACACAGCGCTGGTTTGACAAGTTTTGTGGATATAATAGCTAGAGTCTATGAATGATTTAAAAGTGAAAATGGAGTAATTTATACTTATCATATAAAATATTGATCTATTTTTTCCCCCTCTAAAATATCGATTGCCATGATCCTGCACGAACCGAACGTTTCTGTTTGGCTGGATGGTTGACTGGTAGAGAATGCCTTAAGGCAGGGGTCGCCAAACTACGGCCCGCAGGCCAAGTCCAGCCCGCGAGCGCTTCTAATGTGGTCCGCGGAAAAAAAGCGGGAGAACCTACGGTCTGGCCCGCGATGAGACTGCCTAACTGGGATTTAATGGTAATTATTCATAACAATTATATTTTTTTATGTTATAGGGACCAACCGAGCAGACGGATCGCCTGATGGTAAGCGATCACCGTCGCCTGCTACACCAGAGGAGTCAAAAGATTGCCGGCCTTTAAATTATGAACCAATATCAAATGGAATTAACGAAATATCATTAATAACGTTTTTACTTATAATAATAAGCAAAAAAGTTCCTTTTGCAATTTTTCAAGGTCTTTCTATTGAAATAAGACATGTTTCCGGAAATACAGATTTAGGGAAACTTTAAAGCTTAGAGTGAAAACTTAAGTAGAGCAATATCAATTTTGCTACAAGACCATAAGATAAGCCAAGCCAAGTTATAGTTTTATTCTTCGTAGGTATTTTATAAGGGTGAGCTGTACAGAACATATAACTTTTATATAGTCGTGCAACTCTAAATCCAGATTTTTATACTGGCACTACACATTGGCGTAGTTGAGGCGAGGCTTTTAAACATTCTCGTTATTCATACCTGGCGCGATCGCACCCTGGAACTTTGGAGGGGGTCACTAATAATAAAGTATGTCGAGTAAATTAGACTTTATTGAACACATTATAAAACAAATTTAATATTTTCTTCTGTTTCCGCGATTAGATAGCTGAAAAGCTTTCGAAACGTCGGGAACTGAAATGAGATAATATACGCGATATAATCCGTTAAATTGTTTTATTTAAATGAGTATTCTATTTTTTTAGCAAAAAATTGTTTTTTTTTAATTTTATAAATTTTTAGAAGGACTGCAAAACCTTCATTTCCGGACAGTGTAAAAATATCTTATCTGTTAAAAGTAGTTTAATAGTCTTTGTTTTTAAAATATTACAATTAGTAAGGTCTACCTGATTGGTAGTCTGGGAGTTTTTCTTTGCAGCGTTTCTTTTCTCTTCAGTACGCCTTCATTTGTGAAGTTCTGCTTGGTACATTATTAAAATAAAATAATTAAGCCCTTCAAGCATGTATGTACACCTTTATTTGTTTTTTCAAAGTGGGTAGTTTGCACAAATTGTAACTTTGAGAGAGAAAAATATATCTTTTCTCAGTCAGCCAGCCATGGAAAGCTGAAAAGCTTCCGAAACGTCGGGAACTCAAATGAGATAATATACGCGATATAATCCGTAAAATTGTTGTATTTAAATGAGTAATAATCGCGGAAACAGAATAAAATATAATTTTTTAGAAGAATTTTCAATTTGACGTGTACGATTTTGTTAAAAAAAAACGAATAAAGCAACGTACCTATCACACTATGCTTCTAAGACTGTTGCCGTCCTTCTCCTATTCCATAACAGCAATATAGGTGTCTCTCTCTCGTCTCAACTCATACCAAATGTGTAATAGTGCCGATATTTAGATGTGAAAACGTAGAAGAATAAAAAAGTATATTCTTCAGAAAGCTAGGGGGTACCAATGGTTTAGGCTGGATGGGTAGCATCGGTCTCATCTGGCTAGAGAACACCTGGTTTTCGTAGACAGGGTTGTAGAATGCCTGTTTGTTCCTTAAACCGGTTTCAACCAGTTCGTAAGCCTGTGTAAATAATAAAACAATACTTTTCATATATAAATAAATATTACGGGACAATAGGGTAGTTTCTTGGGTAAAAAAAATCTAATTTGTCCGTTAGATTACCAAAAAATATAGGACACGTATTTTTTCTTTTGTCAATCAAACAAAAACAGGCAAAGATGAATCGCGTCAAAGTTTCGCATGGCCCCGTGACGTCACGCCGTGCTCATCGCACGGCGTGACGTCACGGGGAACTTTAACGAGCTATATCTTCAGATTTTTTAGTTTAATTGACAAAAGAAAAAATACGTATCCAATAATTTGTGATAATCTATCTGACGGACCAATTATACTCGTATTTATTTAGGACACAAGCCTATTTACATTATCATTTATAAAATATTAATAACACATATTTACAGGTGATTTAAAAACTAGATATAAAAAAAACATTAAAAGGAGTCTCCCAGTATAGAGCCCGTCTGCGGCATGGCATCGTCCCCAGCACGCTCGCAGCGTTACCCCTTTGTAATGCGAGGCTTAATCTTTGGGCGAAATAGGAGCCCGCTCTGATATCGCCTGAGGATCCGACGAGTTTTACTGAAATTTGTTTCACTATATTTTTTCTGTCAGACGACCACGGGCCGAAGGTCTCAACCGCCAGTGCCGCAAATTCGTAATTCTTTTTTAGGTTTGAGCATCTTCCGCGGCCGTCCCTGGTTTCCGGGCGGAGCGTTGGACATGGGACGGGGCAAGAGTATCCACGCATGTAACGTCCCATGCCAAGGACCGCCCTAGATGCCATGGTACCAGAGTGCAGCCATCAGGTCTCTTCCCGTCTGCAGCGGACAGTCCCACAGGCTCCAGAGTCGCTGGGACGGATGCAGTGCCAAGCGCTCGGCGGATGAAGTCGTTTAGTACCGCATGTCTATAAAGCCTATTTTACACAAATCGAACTTAGTCCCATAGTAAGCTCAATAAGGCTCAATATTTTCTTCTGTTTCCGTGATTATTGCTCATTGAAATAAAACAATTTAACGGATTATATCGCGTATATTATCTCATTTTAGTTCCCGACTCGGAGATCGGGAGTCGGGAACTAAAATGAGATAATATACGCGATATAATCCGTGAAATTGTTTTATTTCAATCAATAAGGCTTGTTTTATGGGTACTATAAAACGATATCTTTAATAGATATATTTACTTATATACAAAGAAAACATCCAAGACTCAGGAACAAATATTTATGCTCATCACACAAATATTTGCCCTTACTGGGATTTGAACCCAGAACTTTCAGCTTCGCAGGAAACGCTACTCCCGCTGAGCCAAACTGGTCGTCATTAGCATCGGTCTGATCTGGCTAGAGTACACCTGGTTTTTGCAGACAGGCTTGTAGAGTACCTGTGTTTCCTTAAACCGGTTTCAACCAGTTCGTAAGCCTGTGTGAAAAATAAAACAATACTTTTCATATAGTTTCAATACAACACACCTACCAGTTTGTATCGTCATTATTCATTTAGGTTCTCTATGCATTTCATTTTACTTATCCACCTTTAGGGCTGCGTTTCGAATTTGGTATGGAGATAGTTTGAGTCCCGGGGAAGGACATAGGCTACTTTTTATCCTGAAAAAATATCCTTATACGCGATAAACGAATTTAAGGCGGACGAAGTCGCGGGCAGAAGCTATAGGAATAAATAAATCTTACCATTTAAATACTGTGTCACGCTTGCAAAGTTGAATAATTGTAAAAAAAATTTTTTACACATAGATGGCGTTGTACACATCGAGGAACGACTTTTTGTATGGGGATGGTCAGTCCTCTTGTTGTAATGGTCCATAGGGGAGACATAATACGAGCAAATTTTAAAAAAGCTATCTATATTACAATATTTTCATTGGATATGTGCAATTTTGGGGCCCCCTAGGACCGCTACTTTGTTGACCTAGATCCCCACGGGCCCAACGTCTCAACCCAACCTTCTCTTATTCTTGAATGTCATACCTTAGCAGCACCAGCCATCAACAGCAATTTGAGTATGAACAGCGTGACCACCAAGGTCTTGGCTCCGATGAGCGCTGCCACCACAGCCCAGGTACCGGCGGAGCCGATAGCCATGGCCATTGGGACCAGGGCTTGGATCATCTTCTTCATCGGACGCCCGAAGGTCCTGCCTGAAACGGGCGAATATCTGCTTAATCCATACTCCATACTTTACTATTACTATTTACTATAATTAATATATCACTATATATTATACTATTACTATAATTACTTGTTACTATTACTTTACTATATAATATTATACGTGCGAAAGTGTGTCTGTCTGTCTGTCCGTCTGTCTGTCTGCCTGTCTATCTGTCTGTCTGTTACCTCTTCACGCTTAAACCGCTGATCCGATTTGGATAAAATTTGGTATGGAGATAGTTTGAGTCCCGGGGAAGGACATAGGCTACTTTTTATCCCGGAAAAATACCCATATCCGCGATAAACGAATTTAAGGCGGACGAAGTCGCGGGCAGAAGCTAGTAAATACAGTGAAACTTGGTTAAGTGGGACCTGGATAAGTGAGAAACCTCCATAACTGGAACTCATGCTGAGGTCCCAACACTTTGGCACTGAATTACCTCTGTTAGTGGGACGAGGTAAACCTCTATATCTGGGATTTGTTCTTTCGATTTATCATCATAGTTACCTCTATAACTGAGACAGCGAGTAAATTTTATATGCATAAACCTCTGTAACTGAGATAACATTGTTTGTTTACTCATTCTTATTTTACCCACAAATTCCACACGTAATTCCAAGTACGTAAGTACAAATTTTGAGCTTCAATTACCTTCAGTTTTAGTTTCGCTTTACTATCATACAGATGTTTATTTGAAAAATGTCAAAACGAAAGCTACAATCGTTATCATTACGTGAAAAACTGAAGTTAATATCCGTTTATGAAAGTGGGAAGACACGCGAAGAAGTTTGTGCCGAATTTAATGTGCCAAAATCGACTCTTTGTAGAATAATTCAGAGTAAACATAAAATTGAATCACAATGTTCTGAAGGACAAGGAAAACTAAAACGTGTACGTTTATCAGAATATCCTGAACTTGAACAGTGTTTGCTAACATGGGTTAAGCAACTTCGTAACAAAAACGTTCCGGTATGTGAACCGATGATTAAAGAAAAGGCACAAGATTTCGCGCGAAGGCTCGATATTCATAATTTTTGTAGCAGCAATGGTTGGATGGAAGGGTTTAAGAAAAGAAACGGTATAGTTTTCAAAGCAATTTGTGGAGAAAGTAACGCTGTTGATGTTAACAAATGTAGCCAATGGATTGAAGACCTACCAGTTCTATTACGCAATTATTCTGCTGATGATATTTTTAACGCAGACGAAGCGGGTTTATTTTATAAGTGTCTACCCGATAAAACTTTTACCTTAAAAGGTGAGTCTTGTCATCGCGGGAAACTTAGTAAAGAGCGCATTACAATACTTCCAGGCGCTAACATGTCAGGAACTGAAAAGTTGCCTATCCTATTAATCGGAAAATCTAAGTCTCCACGATGTTTCAAAGGAGTTAAAACTTTGCCTGTGAATTACCAAAATAATAAAAAGGCATGGATGACATGCACTATTTTTTCTGATTGGTTGAAGAATTTAAACCAAGAAATGAAAGCCCAGAAGCGAAAAATTTTAATGTTTGTGGACAATTGTACTGCTCACAATAATATGCCCGAGCTAAGCCACATTAAACTCGTGTATCTGCCTCCGAATACGACAAGTAAATTGCAGCCAATGGATCAAGGCATCATCAACAATTTCAAAATTTATTACAGAAAAGAAGTTGTTCGACATGTTATTAAATCTATAGAAGACAATCAGTGCCCACAAATCGATGTTCTTCAGGCGATGAGGTTTGCTAGGAAAGCTTGGTTTTCTGTGACCAAAACTACTATAGCAAACTGCTTTAAAAAATCTGGATTTAAATCTGAAGTAACTGTAGCTGAAAGCTTACAAGAGGAGGACGAAAATTTCCTCCTCCTCCTCTATTAATGGAACCCTCTGTAAATGAGACAGATATTTATTTATACCTGTATATCTGAGACACTGGGTAAGTGGAATACCTCTATAAGTGAAACGACATTGCAGGTCCCTTGATGTCTCACTTAACCAGGATTCACAGTATATACTTTAGTTTAAATAAAGATTAGTTCCCGATTTATCGGATTCCTGTTTCATCGAATCATGGGCGAATAAAGCAAGATAACCTTTAATGGCCATACTTCGGATCGTGCAGCGATCGCAAGGGGATAATCCAGTATTAAAACTAGATGGCGCTTTAAAACTAAACATTAACGATGTTCATCGTCATCATTTCAGCCATAGGACGTCCACTGCTGGATACAGGCCTCCTCATTCAGCTAGGCCCCGCAACCCTAACCAGATCGTCCGACCACTTTGCGGTGGCCTTCGTACGCCGCGCTTGCTGGGTTGCGGTCTCCACTCGAGAGCTTTTCTGCCTCAACGGCCATCGGTTCTTCGAACTATGTGCCCTGCCCATTGCCACTTCAGTTTGCTTACCCTGTTTGCTATGTCGGTGACCTTGGTTCGTCTACAAATCTCCTTATTTCTGATTCGTAGAGAGATTCCGAGCATAGCCCTTTCCATAGCTCGCTGAGCTATTAACGATGTAATATGGAATGATGGTATTTGATAGTAGAAAAAAAATGAAAAAATTATATAAGATCCTGATAAAACAAGCAAAATAAAAAAACAACGTTAAAATTTTGAGTTTACGGTTAGCTTGTTTTTTGAGTCGTTAAAGTAATAACTAATAATACCATTCAATAACCCGTAAAATGTTTGGTAATTTTTGTTATAAAACCGTTTCGATAAAGGCAAGTTTTAACATAGCTGCAGAACAAAGTTCTTATTTTCCCTATACAAGATACAAGCGTATGACGTCACATGCTTGTGCGCTTTAGTATGAAGCGTTTTTTTAGGAAAGACCAAAAATTTTAACGTCGTTGTATCTCGGGGAGTTTTTATGATATTGAAGTAAGTAGTATTTCACCAATATTTTTATTATTATTAAGACGGTCGATTTATAACATACCATAAAAAAAAATCAAATAGCTTATTGAACAAAGAAATATCACAAGAGAGTTTGTTCGTAAGAAGCTTTAATAAGCACTGACATGCTACAATAGGTAAAGCACTATCACTCTAACAAAGTAGACTGGTTGCCAATAAATAGCTGTTATCTACATGTTATAAAACTCTTGCGTTACTGACCTATTGACAGACAACGTACAGCCTAAACCGCTAAAGATATAAGCATGAAATTTAGAACGTAACTCTTTATAGTACGTGAACGTGTACTAAGAAAGGATTTTTCGGAATTCAACCCTTAAGTTGGTGAAATAGGGGTTGAACCGAAGTTTTCCGATGCTGTTAATGTTAACTAAGTTAAGGAAAACTTCTTTCTGTCAGTTGTGACAGAAAAAACTTTTCCTCATTCATATCTCTGTTTTTACCTAAAATCAACGCGGACGAAGTCGTGGGCGGCCGCTAGTTGCATATAGATGGAGTTATAAATATCGGGGAACGGCTTTTTGTATGGCGATTGCCAGGTTTTGTTCGTCCGTGGTCGAACTTTTTCAGTAAAAACTGTGGACGAATCAGTGTTTAAAAATATATATATACATGAGTGCAATAAAAGATTTTGATTTTGATTTTGATTTGATTTATAATTTCCCTTTTTTACGTCGAAGGTTATAAATTGCCTATAAGCTATATGCAGTGGAGTTTTATGTTAAGTGCAACATAGAAAAATCCGTGATAAGTTAGCATAGAAACTAAGTATGAATACATAAGATCAAATTTATTCATTACAGACAACATGGGTCCAGCATATATTTTTTTAAATACAATTAATAAATTGAATTAAAATTAACACTGATACATAATATGAGATTAACAAGATGATGATGACATAGAATGATAATGATGATTAAAAATATTCTAATGTTTTTAGGGTTTCGTAGCCAAAATAAACGAAAACCCTTATAGTTTCGTCATTTCCGCCATTTTACTCAGGCATTTTACTCAAAAACTACATGTTACATATTGATGAAATTTTGATTGCAGGTGTCTTGTGTAAATCGCTCGGTACTTAGTATGATAGTTAAATAATTTAAAATATATATTTCTAGGGGGGGGGGGGGGGGGGGCTCCATACATATAACCGAAACTGAAAAAAAACAGTATATATCAATGTGTACCACATATTTCGACAGCTCTTTTAAAAAGACTGAGGTTAATTTTTTTATTTATTGAATATTTTCGGATACAATTGCTCCGCAAGTAGCATAAATTGTGTGTCCCCCCCCCCCCTCTATTTTCTACACGTTACTTCCAATAAATATTAAAAAAATTACAAAGATAAACCTTCATAAATACTTTCAATGAAAATTGTTTTCAACATGATCGATATAACGTTTTTGAGTTATTGCCGAAAAAACTGCGCTTCTCAGCAAAAAGACCTTAGTGCCGTGGAGATTATTTATTTATTAAACGAATTACAAATAATGTAACATAATAGTATGAAAACGAAATCGTTACATTGATTCACAGATAAACTCTTTTGCTAGTGAACTTTTTCATTTCGTATTTTTTCATCTGTAGTGTATTTTTTCGTATGTACGGCTGCGGAACCCTACACTGAGCATTGTCCGACATTATCTTGGCTTTGGTTCTTTTAAAGCTATATCTACCCAACGGCGTGGAAGACATCGCTTTTCAGTTGCAAGTTAAGCAATGAAGAGATGTATCCTATGATATAAGTAAATGTATGTAGTAAACCTGGCGTGACGCATTTCCATTTCCCAACATCACGCCATTTTCTAATTGTAATCATAGTTTCTCCGCATGTCCATAGATGGCACCTGTACCTATTATCTTAGTTCTCATAATCTCCACTTTTGTTAAGATCATTTTGCAGTTAAATGTTATGTCATGTCATCGATTTTTAATTCAGAAGCGACGGAGCGTAGCGCGGCCTTAATAGGGCTCCGTTATACGCGACGTTTTTTTTTTATTTCTTGTCACATTGAACGGACAATTTTTCTTGTATTACAAATACACAATTTATGAAAGTTACCGCAATAAATATCTGAACCTGTATGTACTAGCTTTGCTCGGTGGGTGTATGATTTTTTGTTTTTCGACGATAAAACCTATCTAGGCCCACGCATCAAATGATATTCAAATCGTTAGAATTCGTTCCGAAAAACCAATAACATATACATTTACATACATAATAATACTTACTTTTGAATATACGAGTATCGGTCTCCTTTTGTGAAATGTCAGTAGATTCAGATTTGTACAAATTGCCCTTGTGGCATATACTTACAGAATAAACTATTTAAATTTGAATTAAATTTTATAAGTTTCGATATGTTTTCTTGGAGAACTAAGTACATCAAGACATTACTTAGAAAGATATATTTAAGATAGGCTAAGTACTAATATTGTAATAGTCAAGAACGAGGATCGAATACCGGTATTATTTTCATACAAAAAGCCGTTACTTAATTTCGGTATCTTGCTTATTATTAGAAGTTTTTGTTTTTTAATGAGCTAAATTCAAAGTTAATAATGATTACCTAGATACTAGATCAATGGATTATATATAGTTCCTTTGCTGTTCCGCGAACTTGAGTCTTGGTTAGATGTGACAATAAATTGTGCTCACATGCGCATATTTTCATGCAGTTTCCATAAAAAAATACGCATGCAAATACAACAAACCAACACCAAACAGTATAATCCTCGACACGTGTTTCGCCTCTCTACGAGGCATCATCAGGAGATGCAGGAGATGTTGACGGTCCGGCGTCCACCCGAGATGTTTTTTTTTGCATGCGTATTTTTTTATGGAAACTGCATGAAAATATGCGCATGTGAGCACAATTTATTGTCACATCTAACCAAGACACAAGTTCGCGGAACAGCAAAGGAACTATAATCCATTGATCTAGTATGGAATTCCGCAAAGTAACGCCTGAATCTATCAATTACCTAGATACTATTTAACAAACATTTTAAGATATCGAGAGTTTGGTAAGATAGTTCATGTTAGAGTACTACCGGTTAAGAATTATTTAAAAATATTTCTGACTGTTGAGTTTGTTTCGGCTTTCTTCTCAACAGTGATCTCCTCTAAGAAAAGCCGTAGAGTCAGACTTACAAAAGTGCCCTTGCGGCCTAACTTACAGAATAAAGATCATTAATTCATTATTATAATACGAAATTATTATTATTTCTTAAACCTAATTTTAAGCTACATAATGTGTTACCTTGTATGTACCTCTTATATACCATTGTCACCACTCTATCATAGTGAATAAATCTACTTGTATTTCCGAGGTGAGGGCCTGGAGATCTGTAATACAGGTTTATACCCAGTTCAGACTCCAGTCTCTCACCAAGGTTAATGCAAATCATTTGTAAATTTTGCTTGTCGAATTGTCCTTTGTGGGGACAAAATAAATACATTTATTATTATTATTAAAAAAACTTACGGGTACTATCCATTCTTGTACCCTACTGAACTCCTACTTGGCTAATACTTTCTTCTGTTTCCGCGATTATTACTCATTGAAATAAAACAATTTAACGGATTATATCGCTTATATTATCTCTTTTTAGTTCCCGACGTTTCGGAAGCTTTCCAGCTTTACATGGTCACGGGTGGACTGAGAAAAGATATATTTTCCTCTGTCAAAGTTACAATTTGTGGAAACTACCCATTTTTGAAAAAAAAAAACAAATAAAGGTGTACATACATGCCAGATGGACCCAGGCTGTAAAGACAGTTACACATGTGCCAGAAGGCACATGTGTAACTGTCTTTACCTACTTGGCTGTTTAGGATTTAATTCTCTAGAGGCTCTCTCTGCTTGCCGGATTTAACGAGGTGATTCGGATTGTCCTGAATTGCTGTCGCAATTTTTACGCGTGATCGTCATTGGCTGGCAGTTAGCTGGCGCGCACTAAATGTTGCACCGGTAACATCCACAGATGGATATAATGATACTTTTTACTCGACTACGCTGAAGAAAAAGAGGGTTATGACTTTTCCCTCCTCCGCTGACGAAGTTGCCGACACCTTCTAGTATATTATACTACTCAAAAAAGAAAATATGGCCACTTTTTGCGCGGAGAATTTGTGTTCTGTTTTTGTGGTTATAATAAACTTATTTCATCTCAATTAAAACACATAAAACAATTGACTATTTAATTAATCAATTATTGGCCTAAAAAAAAACCTCTTTAGCTGGAGACTTTTTTAAAAAAAATTACTTACTAATATATATTTTCACGCTACGATCAAAATTCTTAATGGCCCCTATATTGTTTTGAGCTGTATATATATATATATATAATATTTTCTTCTGTTTCCGCGATTATTACTCATTGAAATAAAACAATTTAACGGATTATATCGCGTATATTATCTCATTTTAATTCCCGACGTTTCGGAAACTTTTCGTCCACCCGTCCACCCGTGACCATGGAAAGATGGAAAGCTTCCGAAACGTCGGGAACTAAAATGAGATAATATACGCGATATAATCCGTTAAATTGTTTTATTTCAATGAGTATATATATGCTTACTTAGTTTGTCGCTGTCGAAGCATTATATGTTTATGTAGCGGTAAACTATTGTTACCACTAAATATAAATGACTGTAGCCAATTATTACAATCGTTTTCGTGTCATTAGGTGTTGGAAAGTGCAAAAGCATCTAGATTATCGACTTCAAATAGTTATGTCGAAAATTTAAATAAATTATCGATTTTACATATCGGATAAGATTTCAGTAACTACTAGGGTCTGCGGGAGGCTTAGATGGCCTGACCCCTCAACACTTAAAAGATCTAACCTGCCCGCTACTGGGTGACGCTGGGGAGTCCCTACTAAAAGAATTGACCGCTCTGATTAATTTAATGTTATCCGGAAAAATCTGCAGTGCTATCACTCCTATTGTGTATGGAGCCAATCTAATCGCATTAAATAAAAAGATGGCGGCATTCGTCCCATAGCAGTTGGAAGTTCACTACGCCGTTTAGCGTCTAAACTATGCTGTCATGAGTTTCGAACCCGTCTCACCGATCAATTCCAACCAAATCAACTTGGCTTTGGCGTCAGGGGTGGATGCGAGGCAGCGGTTCACGCCACCCGAACTTTCCTGGAAAAATCCGATTATGATCTAGTAGTAAAATTACACGTAAAAAACGCTTTTAATTCGGTTTACAGGAGTACACTCTTAAGTGAAATTCATAAAGAACTACCTGAGATTTTCGGATACTTATGACAATCTTACGGGACATCATCAAAATTAATGTTTGGCAACAAAAAAATCTCCTCTAGCGTCGGTTGCCAGCAGGGAGACCCGCTCGGGCCCGCTATTTTCAGCCTCGCTATCAACCCCATCATCAAACACCTCACGTTAGACTTAAATATCTGGTACCTGGACGACGGCACCATAGGAGGGAACGCGTCTTCGGTTCTAAACGATCTCAACACCGTCATCAACCGCTTCACTGAGATAGGCCTTTCATTAAATTTTGACAAGTGTGAAACGTTCATCTCCGAGAAACTCTCAGTCAGCACACGATCAGATATTATAGAAAATTTAAATCGAGTTGCACCTAACATCACCATACTATCCCGCGAGACTCTCACCTTACTCGGAGCTCCAATCTTCGAGGACGCTATTCCCTTTGCTGTCACTTCAAAATTAAACCATTTCCATGACTCCTCCGACTTACTCTTCAAAATTAACCCACACATTGCCATCTACATTTTACGGTTGTGCCTTTTTTCACCAAAATTCCTGTATATTTTACGCTGTAGCCCTATTTAGAAATACCCCAATTTGACTGCCCCGATAGATGAGCTTTTGAAAGAAACCATAGAAAAAAATCTAAACATATCACCTAATACAACAAGCTGGACTCAGGCAACTTTACCGATCAAATATGGCGGCCTAGGTCTTCGTACAACAAGCGATCTAGCTCTTCCGGCCTTTCTCTCATCAGTTAACAGCACTGTCACGCTCATCAGCGGAATTCTCAAAGTTAATAATCCCTCTGATGTTGTTGTGTCAGGCTTAGCGGATGCGGAGATGGCTTGGAGAAATGGTAGCCCTGGCGAAAACCCACCGGACGAAAAAGCCAACCAAGCTGCCTGGGACCTAATAAAAATAAAATCTATTCACAGATCCCTACTAGAAAACAGTCACAACCCAACAACACAAAGCGGGCCCGTTTACTGGCAGTGTCGGAACCGGAGTCAGGACACTGGCTACACGCTCTCCCCTCGCAAAACCTCGGGTCCATTCTGGATCCAAGCTCTTTGCGAGTAGCCGTCTGTCTCCACCTCGGGATAAAGAGCTGCGAGCCACACCTCTGCAGTCGCTGTGGAGGCTCAGGGGACGTCCTCGGTTGCCATGGCCTATGCTGCCAGCTAAGTGCCGGCCGGCATTTCAGGCACGCGACACTTAATGACCTGATTTGTAGGGCTCTTGGTACTGCTTCCATCCCCGCAACCCTAGAACCCATTGGCCTATCTGCGACCGATGGAAAGAGGCCCGACGGTGGCACTTTAGTGCCATGGTACCGAGGGCGGCCGCTAGCATGGGACGTCACGTGTACAGATACACTGGCCCCATCCCACGTACACCGCTCCGCCCGAAAACCAGGGACTGCCGCTGATGACGCCCAAACCGTCAAGTGCCGCAAATTTGCTTTTTTAAAAAGCAATTACGAGTTTGCGGCACTTGCGGTCGAAACATTTGGGCCATGGTCATCCGACACCAAAACATTTGTCAAACAAGGGCCGGACAAGCTCATCGGCGTTTCCGGCGATATTAGAGCTGGGTCTTACTTCGCTCAACGCCTCAGCCTGGCCATCCAGAGAGGGAATGCGGCCAGCGTTCTGGGAACAATTCCCCGGGCAGGTCCGACACAGGGGGACCCTGAATTGTTTTTTTAAGTTAAATAACTGTTATAAGTGTTTATATTAGAATGTATGTTATCTAGATGCTTAACCAATATTATTAAACAGTTCGGATTTAGACAACTTGTGAATGTACCGACGAGAATAACCGAATTGTCAAAAACATGCCTGGATCACGTTTACACTAACCTGCCTAAACATGAGTTAAGTAATGTATCTTGCGATGACTTAAACTTGTCTGATCACCATAGTGTCAGTACTACCTTGAATATACAAGATTGTACTTTTGCGGTTACCCATATTCCTAAAAGAACCTTCTCCGATAGCAATGTCAGTAACTTTATGTAGTATCAAATGTTATAAAACATTTTTTTTGACTACTAGAAGGCGCACGCATCTTTTTAGGGTTCCGTACCAAAAAGGTAAAAAAGAAACCCTTATGGTGCGACTCTGTCTGTCTGTCTGTCTGTCTGTCTCTCTGTCTGTCTGTCCGACTATTAGAGCGCCATATCTCAAAATCCACTTATGCTATCTATTTGAAATTTGGAATATTTATAAACATGATCAGCCCCCATGTATTGCAAGGGAAACTTTACAAAATATATTTATTTTTCTAAAAAAACGACCAATATGAGGGGGCGCGAAAATTCAAAGTCTAGTCACTAGGTCAAGTAGGGTATCATATGAAAGGGCTTGATCCTACATAAAAACTTCATGTGGTCAAACCTGATTTTTGTCAATGTGTTTGTTTCCTCCGCTTGATAATTTGATATTTTCCTAATATATTTTTGTTTGTAGCATGCCATGTAAAGGTTTTGGTACTTGTACTGTTAATTTACATGTAAATAAATAAATAAATCAGTACATTTTGGAACATTATTTTTATTGTGCTTAAATTTCGTTTTCCCTTAAGATCCCTTTTATCTCCGAAGTTTACCAAACGAAAAATCTGGAATTTTCTGGAATTATGTAATTTAATATGAATATGACACGAAAATTATAACCATATATCTATCTGTCTTGCTTTTTTTTTAATCACTAAAAATCCATTTTGAATAACCCGGTTTGGTTAACTTTGCCCCTCATTTGTAAGTGGCGCCACAGGCAAACTTAACTCAAGCGGCAAGTTAAGTCGGAATAAGTGAAAGTTTGTACGACACCCTCGGTGCGCGACTCAGACTCGCACTTGACTGGTTTTTTTTCTTTAGCATAGTCGGGTAAAAAGTATCCTATAACCATCTGGAGATACCCAGCTACCCGTGTACCAAAAATAGTTGAAATCCGTTTAGCCGATTTGGCGTGATGAAGCCGCAACGACACATACAAACATTAAAATTTTACAACTTTATAATAGTATAGATATTTGCCGGTAACGAAGAATCCTTCTCGTAACCTTCACCGACACAGCATGACAGACATTACAATATATATTAATACAGCATCCAGTTCAAACCGGTTCCAATTGGGCCGGTGAACTTTCTCGCTATCGTACCTGCTTTTATGGAACCATGTTTGATTTGTGCGTTACGTATGAACATATATATAACTAAAAGATACCTGTAGCTTCGTCCGTCGAAAAAAAAATCATTTTTGCTTCTGCGTAGTCGGGTAAAAGTGTCCTTTAACCATCTTTGGATGCTCAGCTATTATTTGCACCAAAAATGGTTGAAATCCCTTGAACCTTTATGACGTAATGAGGCAGCGAATAAACTTCTATACTATTATAAAGTTGTAAGAATGAAATGTCTGTACATTAAAGGTACTTAAAAAAAGTTATGCGGAGTATTTGAAGGTCATTGAAACGAAAAAAAATACTTTGTATGTCTGTATGTGTCGCTGTGACTTCATTACGCCAAAACGGCTAAACAGATTTCAACTATTGTTGGTACCCGGGTAGCTAGGCAGCCACAGACAGTTATATGATACTTTTAATCCTTCCATTTCATCGACAAACGTTTCCTAGAATTCTTTACTTATTTTATCGAATTTTCATTTCATCAACAACTTTTTCCCCTGAAACCATACAATTTTCAAACATACATATGATACAATCACGCCTTTTTCCCATTACGGGAGAGGCAGAGACTACCTCCTTCCACTTGCTACGGTCCTTGCATACAACATACAACTGCCGCTTCATCTATATTCATTAAACTCTCTTCATGCTTACTCGCCGGTTTAGAGTACTTTTCACTTGGCCTTTTTTCAGAATGTCTCCAATCTGATCGCGAAACATTCATCTAGGCCTTCGACTTTCAAAATTTTCACTTACATTCGCCTTGTAGATCTTGTACCTCTTTATCCATCCAGACATTCTTCTGCCTTCTTCCTTTTCTCCTTTTAGGAACCCCACATACTTCAACAGCAACCTTCATTAATTCTTCCTTAAACATCCCCCTTAGTTTTTCAATCTCGCATACTTCATCTAACTCAGTAAATCGTTCTTCGTAGAATCCGTTAGGTTAGGTTTCTTTTATAACAATCCCAAATTATTAACGATTTCAGAGAAGATGCTTTCGATGAAATGATATATGTCGACTAAATAAAGTATTCGATAAAGCGAGGCGATAAAACAAGGTACAACTCGGTGTGGTCATTACCAGATTTCCGACGCATTGACAAAAACTGTATAAGCATTTTAAGTAGCTTACAGGAAAATATGTTAATTTTCCCTTATTCTCGAAGAAAGCTAGCATATTCGTTCTCATTGTTATCAGTCAACATGCGGAATTCCCTGCCTGCGCCAATATTGACAATGAATCACGACATTTTGACCAGTTGCATTTAGAATCTTTTGAGCGCGCTTGCTTAGCCGAATGCTGAAATCTGGTACACGATACATCAAGGGTGTTAATCACTTCAAGTAGGCATAAAAATAAGACTATCAATAGACAATAAATATGAACAGACTAACTGTAATATGTCATATTGAACATAAATGAGCTTCGAACCTATATTGGCCATTCTTCAGATTTCTGTCTGCATCTAATTACCATAACTCCATATAAAATGTATATCAAAAGTTGCGGCAATTATACACAAACCAGCCAAGTGCTTGACGGACTCGCGCACCGAGGGTTCCGTACAAAAGATACGGTACAAATGGCCATATCTATGTAAATCCAGTGTTAGCAGAGCCCTACTCCTAAGCAAAATGTACGCGGCGCTCGATCATATTATTGGTTATGATATAAACAGGCAGACATAAAATTATACTGTTTTTAGTATTTGTTGTTACAGCGGCAACTGAAATGCATCATCTGTGAAAATTTCAACTGTCTAGCTATCACGGTTCATGAGATACAGCCTGGACACAGACAGACAGACAGACCGACAGACAGACAGACGGACAGCTAAGTCTTAGTAATAGGGTCCCGTCTTACCCTTTGTGTACGAAAATTAACGTTTGTTTAACCTGGGTATTTTACCAGGCTACGTTAGTAATTAACGGTTGATCATGTAATAGGCATAACAAAGCGTTATTGTCTAACAATAATATCAATTAACTATGACACGTTATAGGACCAAACTCTTTCTTTTTAAGAAAATGGTTTTACCATGCACAACAATAAAGTGCATCTTTCATTTCCTCACTGCAACAACTTCATGTTACTTACGAGTATGTCTGTCTGGCCTTCATTTTTACATACTTTGTTTCGTGCAAACGAGCGAACGAAAAGTTAAGAAACTTTAAAAAAATTACACATATATTGTATACTAGCGGCCGCCCGCGACTTCGTCCGCCTTAGATTCGTTTATCGCGGGTAAAAGGTATTTTTCCGGAATAAAAAGTAGGTTATGTCTTTCCCCAAAACTCGTAATTTGATATACATTATAGCCTATTTCCTTTTCTGATATATAAGGTACATAACTGGAAAGATTCATAAAAATTAGTCCAGTAGTTTTTGAGATTAAGTGAACGTACATACATACTTTCACGTTTATAATATAGTCAGAATAAGGATAAGAATAGTAGCCAGATATTTTTCTGTTGTAAAAGGTCGTGTCAAAATACAATAAACTTAAAGTTTAATGGAGATGTCTCCAATGCAAGAGCCACGGTCATGACGCAACATTATGTTTTTAGGTGGAAAAGGTCTCCTTGTTTAAAGTAGGTATGAGGGTCGTGTGTAATTAGTTGGAAATATGGTTCTAATATTTTCTTCTGTTTCCGCGATTATTACTCATTGAAATAAAACAATTGAAGGACCATCCCCGTCCTCCCGTGACCATGGAAAGCTGGAAAGCTTCCGAAACGTCGGGAACTAAAATGAGATAATATACGCGATATAATCCGTTAAATTGTTTTATTTCAATATGGTTCTACCTAACCAAAAAAACCATAATTACAAACATAATAGTCAGTTGCAAACTTAAAGCATAACAACTGGAGATGATAAAATGTGTCGCTACGGAACAAAATATTAGGGGATCAAATACTATATTACTAAAAAAAAATGGTACGCGAATCTACTATATTTTGCGCAAAGCGGAACGCAGTCAATACTTTCTCAAAAATAAAAAAATAATTATTAAGGCGCAGAGCGGCAGAAAATATTCATTTAGAAAATAAAGTAAATATTCTAACCACATACTATATATTTATTTGCCATATACTATATTATTTTCTTCTGTTTCCGCGATTATTACTCATTGAAATAAACAATTTAACGGATTATATCGCGTATATTATCTCATTTTAGTTCCCGACGTTTCGGAAGCTTTCCAGCTTTCCATGGTCACGGGTGGACTGAGAAAAGATGTATTTTCCTCTGTCAAAGTTACAATTTGTGCAAACTACCCATTTTTGAAAAAAAACAAATAAAGGTGTACATACATGCCAGATGGGCCTAAGCTGTAAAGACAGTTACACATGTGCCAGAAGAGAAGGGCTTAATTATTTTATTTTAATAATTTACCAATCAGCATTTCACAAATAAGGCGTACTGAGGAGAAAAGAAACGCTGCAAAGAAAAACTCCCAGGCTACGTCATTACTAATTATAATATTTTGAAAACAGAGACTATTAAACTACTTTTTAGACAGAAAACATATTTTGCACCGTTCGGAAATTAAGGTTTTGCAGTCCTGTGTCTCGCTTGTTCCTTGATGAGATGTATTACAGGATCCCAAGCTGGTGGTAGTGACAAACCATCTTCTCTATTGAAATTAGGATGCTTTTTAATCTCAATAGCCTCGCGTAGCATTCTGAGAAAATATCTTTTTTCTTTGGCAAGGATAGAAGGTTTATGAAACTTAATTGAGTGGTTTGGTTTGTCAATGACATGTTCACAGACTGTCTTTACAGCTTAGGCCCATCTGGCATGTATTCAAAAACGTACACCTTTTTTTTTTCAAAAATGGGTAGTTTGCACAAATTATAACTTTGACAGAGGAAAATACATCTTTTCTCAGTCCACCCGTGACCATGGAAAGGTGGAAAGCTTCCGCAACGTCGGGAACTAAAGTGAGATAATATACGCGATATAATCCGTTAAATTGTTTTATTTCAATATACTATATTTTTAGAGGTAACAGCATCGAAAATATAAATTTGATAAATAAAAATTTGGCAACACTAATTACGGAGCCGAGACGCGGTCTCTAACTATGGGCCTCTTAAAGGAAGCTCAGAGTCTCTCACTCAGGATCTCTCTATGAAATCGAATCATGAGGAGATTCGTAGACGAACCAGGGTCACCGACATAGTAAACAGGGTAAGCAAACTGAAATGACAATGGGCAGGGCACACAGTTCAAAGAACCGATGGCCTATGGGGCAGAAAGGTTCTCGAGTGGAGACCGCGTAATATAAGTATTACGGGACAATTCTACATAAATTGCTCTAGTCCCATGGTAAGCTCAATAAGGCTTGTGTTATGGGTACTAGACGACGATATATTCAATAGATATATTACTTATACATAAAAAACATCCAAGACTCAGGAACAAATATTCATGATCATCACACAAATATCTGCCCTTACAACGCAACGTTACTCCCACCGAGCCAAATTGGTCGTCGTCGAAGGAGATATTCAGGCAAAATCTAGATAGCGCTTTAAAACTAAACATGTAACTATGACATAATTGTACAAAGAAACATAGTACAGTAACATAGTTCGTAAACAGCTGAAATAAATAAATCGTAACATTTAAAGACGTGTCACGCTTTGAATTATTGTAAATAATAATCCTTATTCATAGATGGCGTTATACATATCGGGGCTGCTTTTTGTATGGAGAATGGTCTTTGCACACACTGCCAGTTTATCGTACAATACAAACTGACCGCATTTTTCTCAAATACTTTTGCAGTTGACAAGACGTATCATATATCTTGTCTCTACTCGTCCGTATATCTTGTATATGTATGTGTTTTCTACGTATTGAAGTATTATAATTTATCTATATATTATCTATATCGTCGTCTAGTACGCATAGTAAAAGCTTTGCTTAGTTTGGGACTAGGTCGATTTGTGTAAGCCTGTCTCTGTGTTATTTATTTATTTTATTATTTATGTTTCTGTTTCAATAAAAATTTTGTTGCGCTGATCTTATTCGTCGATTTGTCATTTCCCCAACTAAACTTTAAACCATACACTCATTCACGACTGATAACAATTTACCTACTTTTTAACGAGAGAAAGTTTAAAAACGGTACCACTCATAGGCCCACGAATTGTGCAATAATAACATTTAAAATTTTAATATATATGAGAAACCTTCGGCGTACGAATAGGTTGGTCATTTAGAATGCTAATTATATTATGGTTATGTGACATTATGTAATTTTATGACAGCGTGTAAACATAACATGCGACATTATGAGTGTGGAATTCTTGCACGCATAGAAGTAAGTTAAACAAACGTTTCAATGGTTAACACCAAAATTTCAACCATAGGGATGATGACTAAATTATTATTGCGTCATGTAGATGAAGAAAAAAATTATTGAATATGTATTTTTTATTTTTTTTACGTTATCAAAGAATACTGACAATTCATTGAGTCAAAATGTCACGTGGCCATTTATTTTTTTATCTTAATTTGAGGAGCTTGGTTGTTGAACGATCATGTCGCTCCATACGTTCTCCAAAGTATAATTACAATTTACTGAACGCACATTTTATAAAACTTATACAACAATTTGGCTTGCTCTGATTCAGGGTCGGCCAACCCAGCATTACAGGCTCCCGTGCTGAAGGTTGCACGATGAGACCCCCTCCGTACACATTCCATTAAAATATGATGTACGTCCTCAATGACCCCACAGTCCATACAGTTGGGAGTAATAGATTTTCCCATCAAAAATTTAAATTTATTGGTAGGGACGTGTCCAGAGCGTAGTCTCATCGCTACTACAAGATCTTGCCGACTTAGAGAACAATGGGCTATCCAAGGAGACTGTAACGGTTCGGGTTGAATAGTCCTGTACCAGATTCCACATTCCTGGGATCGTTTGACGAAAAACTCTTTCCACTGATCGGAGCAGCTCTCCCTGACTTTACTTAAGGCCTCTGTGTAAAATGGCACGATATTTAGTAAGATACCCTCCGTGGAAGCCTCCCTAGCCAATCTGTCCGCGACCTCATTACCATCAATACCTACATGTGCAGGGACCCATTGAAGGATAATATTTTTATTTTTAGTCACGTGGCCATTGTAATATTATAAAATTGTTAATTTCTACCACTGTGGCGTCACGCCTAGATACAATTTAAGTAACTTAGTTATGACGACCCGAGCCCCCAGTCCTGAGTATTTTTTTAATAATTTGAAAAAGCAAAAAATATGCATGTATAATATATTTTTATTGTCTGACCGAACTGACGCGATAAATAGAAATAATAGAAAATGCATGATAACTGGGTATGAAAATCCAAATTCTAATTAGTCATAAACATTGTAGAAAACATTGGACACGCAGGTATTTTTTGCTTTTTCAAATTAACAAAAAAATACCAAGATATTATTAAGAGTTTATTTTTCTCAACGTCTCCCACTACCCAAAGGTTGTCTGGTAGAGGTCGCTGTTTAGCGATAAGACCGTTGTTTACCTCTCCTTGAATGTATTGATTTCTGTACTCTGTGTGAGGTGTGCAACAAAGAGTTATTGTATTGTATTGCTGTATTGTGTCCAATATTTTTTATTACTCTACATCACGCACTAATTATCGAAATTTAGTCACATCCCTATTTTGATTTCCGTACCCCGGTATTATACCTATTGGCACTCTGCTTGTCAGTTCTATTGCAAAAAAATTAAGCTATTTTTTAGTGAGATTTTTGTCAAATCTAGTATATGAAACAGGCTGGTTTTCAGATATGTGTTTTTTGCCTATATGACCTATTCAGCGCCTAACGCGGAAACCTGTTTGCTTAAAATTTCCTCGATAGAAAAGTTATCCGGTAACGCGTCTTCATTTTCCGCATTTTGTCTAGTTTGTACAAACGACGGATTAATAAACGGCTAAATTATGTAAAAAAGCGGCCAAGTGCGAGTCGGACTCGCCCATGAAGGGTTCCGCAGCCGTATATACAAAAACATGCACTACAGATGAAAAAAAATACGATATGAAAAAAAACACTTACAAAAGGGCGTATCTCCCCGGCACTTACGTCCTTTTGCAGAGAAGCCCAATTTTTTAGCAATAACTGAAAAACGGTATGTCCGATCATGTTGAAAACAATTTTCGTTGGAAGTATTTATTAAGTTTTATATTTGTAAATTTTTTCATATTTTTTGAACTTACCGTTTAGAAAATAGATTGGGGGGACACAATTTTTTCTACTTTCGAATAATTCGGAAAATATTCTCTAAACCATAATTTTTTTTTAGAAACCTCAAAGTATTTTTAGAAGTACTGTCGAAATATGTGCCACACATTGATATTTGCTGATTTTTTTTTTCAGTTTCGATTACATGTATGGAGTGCATCCCCTAGAAATATATATATTTTTTATTTAACTATCAAACTAAGTAGCGGTTAACACACGACACCTATGCTCCAAATTTCATCAATGTACATCTTATAGTTTGTGAGTAAAATGCCTGTGACATACGGACGGACAGACAGACAGACATGACGAATCTATAAGGGTTCCGTATTTGCCATTTTGGCTACGGAACCCTAAAAATGACACAGGCAGTTCCGGGGCAATCTGCCGAATCCTACACCAGATCAGACGACGCAACGGAGCCACGGAGATACGTCGCCTAAATCAAACTAGTTTAAGTTTTTAAATTTTCCCTTTATCTTTTACTTCGATTTCATTGTACTCTTACATCTAGCGCTTTCTCTTACTTTTATGTGCGCGAGCAATAAATGCGTCCCTTATTACAAATTACGCTTATTGGCCCGGTCCGCGATTGGGGTGAGGTTTACGAATGACAATGCAGGCCCTTAAGGTTGGATATGCAAAATATTGGGGCAGTGCCACTGGAACATTTACCTTGGCTGTACAAGAAATGAGATTTAAAAATAAATTACAACAAAATACCTATTACTTACCCGAAATGATTTAACGATTCGTTCGGTGTTGCGAGTACTTGACATTGACAATGAATAAAAATAAAATACAAAGCATATAGATAAAACATAAGACATAACATACCGTCTTTAAAAAAAAACAGGAGACAGGACTAAGAAAGATATAAAGAAACAGGTGGTTATAAATCTTCCCTTGGGCAACGCTGTGGGAATCGGCTTATATGGATGCCACGCCACTGCTACCGACTAACAAATATATATCTATCCATTATAAAATAGTAAAAATGAAATGTCTAGGAAAATTGCTTGCTGGTGGAGAGGTTCACATGTTGGACTCGTAATCCAAAGGTACCGTATGGTATGTTCGATTCCTGGTGTGACCACGTGAGAGAGCCAATTTTTTATTTTTGCTTTAATTTTTATATCTATATCACAATAATGCTGTAATGTTATTCATCAAAAAATTGTTATAATTCTGAAACAGTTATTTTTCAAGATCTGTGTAAAGGTCACCGTAGATCCCATTAGGTTTGTTTTGTGAAAATTCTGATAAGTTAATGGTTTCATGGAATAATGCGGAGAAACATTGCATTAGGTACTAGACACAAAGGACTGACAGTTGGCAAACTTTTGATCGTGTTCCGATCGCAAGTAGGTATTCTGGCAAAATTAGATGGCGCTTTAAAACTAAACATTTAACGATGTTATTATTGAATAAAGAAATAGTATAGTAACGATTCGTTTGCAAATAGCTAATAATAAATAAATCGTAACATTTAAATACTGCGTCACGCTTGCAAAGTTGATTGATCGTAAAAAATATCTCTGATACATAGATTGTTGTGATGTCAATCCTCTTGTTGTAATAGTTCTTGGTAGACGGTCCCCGCTACTTCTTCGCGGATGAGAAAAAGTCATAACCCCTCTTTTTTGACAGCGTAGTCGGGTAAAAAGTATCCTATAACCATATGTGCTACCCGTGTATCAAAATTCGAATGCTTTGCCAGCATCGAGTGAGAATTCTGCTACCGATCCCACATCTCATTCTACCGGATCCGCCGGATGTATGTCTGTCAACAACGGTAACCTTAGCGCAACCTCCGAAACTGGCAAATGTTGACTTACCAATTAGTTATATCCACCGAACACCTTGGAGTTGTGTGTTAAACTTGTTAATAAGTATAATAAAAAATATATATAACGCTGCTTTTATGTATAGAGGTAAAAGGCAACGTCGTCAGCGGAGGAGAGAAACAAATTAAAACCCTAACCCTCTTTTTTATCTTCAGCATAGTCGGATAAAAAGTATCCTATAACCGTCTGTGGATAAACGGCTACCCGTGTACCAAAAATAATTGAAATACGTCTAGCCGGTTTAGCGTGATGATGCTGCAAAGACACATAAACAAACAAGAAATAGGTTGATTGACCTTCAAATAACCCGTTTCACTTAATTTTTAGGGTTCCGTACTCAAAGGGTAAAACGGGACCCTATTACTAAGACTCCTCTGTCCGTCTGTCACCAGGCTGTATCTCATGAACCGTGATAGTTAGACAGTTGAAATTTTCACATGATGATGTATTTCTGTTGCCGCTATAACAAAAAATATAAAAAACAGTATAATTTTATGTCTGTCGGTCTATGTCAGTAACTAATATAAAGTAATCGAACACCGCGTACATTTTGCTTAGGAGTTGCTAACACTGAATTTTCATAGATACGGCCATTTGTAGCGTATATTTTGTTCGGAACCCTCGGTGCGCGAGTCTGACTCGCACTTGGCCGGTTTTTTATAACGTCTTTGTACAGATATTTTATTTTTACAACTATAAAATACTACTAGCTTTTGCCCGCGACTTCGTTCGCGTATAGCTCGAATTTCAAAGAATCCTTCTTTAGTTCGCCTCTACATACATCTCTAACGGAATATGTGTTTCAATTCTCGTATAACATTTTTATATACTTGTATAATAATATTAGTGTAGAAGGAGCACTCACCTTACAAACGGTAATGACCATTCCTGATTAAGTCTATGACCGAATAGAATCGCCTTGGTCGATATCACTAAAAAACGAAAGCGTTTGTCTATGCGTTATACATCACGCCATCTTGCAGCTCAGACCAAATTAAATCCAATTGTTTACTACCTGATTAAATTAAGTATGCACCCGATTTCTATGACGCTGTATAAAAACGAGGTGCAAACTTGAGCTAACCGGTTGTCAAGCAATACCGTTCATAGTAGTAATTGTGGTGTTGAGTTGATTTTCACGCAAGATGAGTAATTATTATTAAACATTTAGCTTTCTATTTCACTTGGGTAATTTGATTATTTCCAGGGAATGTTGAGATGGTTTATGTAATCATTTCTTTTGCAAGCTTCTTTTTAGTTTCACATCTATGTAATTAAATCTTACCGGACATTTGACCCACTTCCAACTCCTCGTTTTAATACCCGACTGCGCGACGTTCAGGAGGTTTATGTGCGTGTGTAAAGTGGGTAAAAAGTATCCTATAACCATCCGGATGTCCAATTACCCTTGATATGAAATAGATGCCGGATCGGGAATGAAGGTTTCTGATTAGAAATTTAGAAAACACATATGTGACATGTATATTAGGAATAATGATGGGCCGAGGATACTGCCCTACGGTACGCTAGCAGACTCGATCTTATAAAACATCGTTTCGTATGTACCTACATTTCAAAATCGTCTCAATGAAACTATTATAAAATTGTAAAAATGAAATGTCTGTACATTGAAGATACTTCAAAAATATATATAATTATTGTACCTAACGGATTATTTGGAGATCACTGCAACGAAAAATATATATTTATTTTTTATTTTTTGTATGTTTGTATGTGTCGTTGTGACTTCATCACGCCAAATCGGCTAAACGGATTTCAACTATTTTTGGTACACAGATAGCTGGGGTACCTATCCACAGATGGTTATAGGATACTTTTTACCCAACTACACTGACGGGAAAAAGAGGGTTTGTGACTTTTTCTCCGCACCTCCTAGTGTCTAATAATGACCGAGATGTTAACATATACCTATACCTACCTACCTAATTCAGTGCATCTTACAATTAGTTAGTTCCTAATATTTTTTACTGTGCCTATACGTAATTTAGTTACTCTAAAAAGATGGCGTAAATAAAATAAATGCAATATTGCATCATTCGGTAATAGGGATAGTGACTGCACGCAAAAAATGACGCAAAATGATAGTATCTATGATAAAAATCCTAATTAACAATTCTGAGTTCTAAATCTTAGGTGTAGCTTGTTTTATGAGCCTTTAAACTTGGGTGGGAAAGTCAATTTTTAAAGTCTGAAAATATTTATAACTTATAATACCATTGACATGTATGGTAACTTTTGTTATGAAACCGTTTCGATAAACGTAAGTTATATCATAGGCAGATTATTATTTTTTCCCCATAAGGGTAGGAACGTGTGACGTCAGTTTAGCATGGAGCGTTTATTGGGAAAGTCCAATAATGTGTTTTTAACAGTTTCGTATCACGGGGAGTTTTTATAAGGTTGAAGTATTTTTCCACAAATATTTCTATTATAGAAACGTTTTATAACATAACACAGAAAAGAGCTGTCAACATCCCTATTTATAGGCTACAATAACAAAGTATAATACAAACAACAGTATATAATGGTATAGGAGCCTCGGTGCGTGAGTACCAATAGGGTACACGACTTACAGATCAAATCAGTTCCTTTTTATGAACTGTCAAAACGGTCAGAAAGTATGAAGTTTGAAAGGAAAAAAGGTTTATGACGTCATAATTCTATACGGTCAAATTGCCTCGTTATTATTAGTTTTTGATCATTTTAAAATCGCCATAACCTTAAAATAAATATTCATGAATGTTTTCTACGTCTTTTTAGAAATAACATTGAACTGCAAGAGTGACATAATTTATGTTGACTGCAGGAAAGTCCCAATAATGTAGCTATAGATTACGTAGAAACCGGATATGAAAAGTCTTGATGCAAAAAGTAAATACACTTACCAATTGATGTATCGCTTGAGCTATTTTCCTCATCGACCAACTTAGTTTCCTTATAAACTTCACTTTGGTTTAACTTAGAATTATTATCAAAACTAACAATATTTTTGGTGCTATTAAAATTACTGTCTTCTAATTCACTAACACTATTAGCTAAACCCGGACATAAATTACAAAATAATAACAACCAAATTAAATACATTCTAGCGTCCAATTTTAGAAGAATGTGAAAACAGGGGATGAACCACTTGATAATTTCTCTTAAATCCATTTTAAGTTCGCGATTTTATTTTTATTTACAAAGTCATTGACAATACGTAATTATTTTTAAAATGGAGGCAGCCGTCGTTTCCCGCCAAAAGCTGTAATCGAACTGACAGTTCGAACAAAATGGCGTTCCATTTCTTCTTTCACCGACCACGCAAGGCATAGACTATTGCAGACATGACTTTCGCTTTTTACTGTGACATGTCCGGGCTATTTGTACGCTTTTGTTTTAAAAGCGCAAGAATATCACACATTGTAAAGTAATGCGTAAAATATAAATATGAAACGTAGAAAGTTTGACTTAGTTTCGTCGGAATATTCAAAAAGTATTGTTTGTATGAAAGTATTTCGTCGTAAGTACCGTTAACTTAGGTGTATTCAACTTATTTGTAAACGATTTTGTAATCAGTGAATACACAAGAGGTTAAGTAAAAACGAATATATTAAATACAATAATAAACTTTGTTTGAGTTTGTAAAAAAACACACAGAATATATTATCCTTCTTCCTATCATATCATATCATATCATATCATATCATTTATTGCGTATCATGTTCATTTTACAATGGATGGGTAGGTAGTTATTATGTAGGTACATGAGACCCTGCTAGGGCATTGCAATTTCTCATCCTACTACTTATTGTAAATTCCGACATTTGTAAATAGTTTAATGTTTGTAACTTTTCCATACATATACCTTCGAACGGATTTAGAGGCCATACATTTCTTGACACGCCTTTTTCAAAAGATCTAGAGGTGCATTCCACCAAAACGTCTTCTTTTTCGAGTACGTGACGGCCATGACAGCTTCCTTAAGGTGCGTCCACATTTATATCATTTGCCCGATCAGATCTTCGTCCCGTGGCATGATCGCGTGTCACGATCACGCGTTTGGACGTTGCGCCGATCCAATCGCTCGAAATCCATGTTGCTACGCGTATCACACACTTGGATCGGACAAGCGCGATACGCAGTCATGCCACGCCACGGTGATCGGATACAAGCAAATGATACAAGTGTGGACGCACCTTTACAAAAGCCAAGTTATAAAATATTGACATACCAAAAATTGTTTTCCAAAACTTTCTTAGGAGTATGAAAAGAATGGCTTCACGTACCCAACCTTCTAGTGGAATACACCTAGAGATTACATCAATGGACATCTGACCAGAAAACGGGCCGTTTTTTTGCTGACAAGCAATAATTTTAAATACTAAGTGTTTTAGTAGATTCATTGGTTTTGCCCATCATTCGTGCGGCGACACGGATCAAATACTACTATTGACACCGAGGACCATTAAAACAAGAGGACTGACAGTTGCCATACTTTGGATCGTGTTCCGATCGCGAGGAGATATTCTGGCAAAAACAAGATGGCGCTTTAAAACTAAACATTTAACTATGTTATAATTGTATAATGAAAAATATAATAGTATAGTTACAATTAGTTCGCAAATTGCTAATAATAAATAAATTTAACATATAAATCTAAATACTCTGTCACGCTTGCAAAGTTGAATAATTACAAAAAATATTTTTTATCCATAGATGGCGTTGTACATAGCGGGGAACGGATTTTTGTATGGAGATGGTCAGTCCTCTTGTTTTAATGGTACTTGATTGATGCGTATAATGGACAGACGTAACAGATGAGTAGTTTTTATATTATGATTAGAATTTTGTTCCTATATGAGCCAGTTTTTATAGAGGTTGAATGCATAATGCAGTACGTCCGTTTCATCACCAGCATTTTAAAACAGCAGGCGTACCCGCAGGTAAAAGCTAGTAGGCTGTATGTTTCGTATCTTAGGACGTGTCCGGCAGCGGTCAACGCATGCGCATCGGCGCAGGTACAGTTAGCTTACGTTACACTGGTCATCGCAGGGCAGATCAGCACAGTTACTTTGTAATAAACGCTCAAACATGTAAATTAATGAAAAGTTTTATTTTATCCTATCCCGGCATCGGCTTGCGTTGGAAGCCACCAAAAATGTTTATTATGTAATACTTTATGTTATTCTTATCCAATAGTCTGACCCGAGATTCACGTTGCGAATTGGGTATCACAATAAGACCACATAAAGTATACTAATAAATGTATATTGTAAAGTCACAAGTATCGCGTGTACAACTTGACCGAATAGTATCACGGACCGCGGGGGACTGCCTGTGCGCATTCCCGATTGCTGTCACACCGCTACATCTAGGTACATACATATAGTTGTTATACATTACAATGTCGCTACAATTATAATAATTTATATTTATTAAAATGTATTTGCATGACGTGATAAAGTCAAACCGGCACATATAAACATACAAAAATAAAAATAATAGTATTTTATGCAATCGTTATATAACGTTTGCTTTTTAAAAAAGGCGTAGATATTATATAATAATTGTATACAATGCTTTTTCTACGAGTAACACATTAACTACATACAGTAAATGAAACATAGCTAAAAAAGTAATTGAAAAAACACTGGGATCTTTTTTGAAATTCATTAGATGTAATTCTGTGCGGAGTTGTATAATATAGGTATTATAATTCAGTGACATATAATATAGACCATAGAGTATATATTCGCAGAGTTCTTATTAACAGATTATTAGTACAGGCGCGGTCGCAGCCATGCAGAAATTTTATTGCACACATTATAAAAAAATAGAAGTCTTTTATTTTTATTGGCAAAAAATTCATATTTTTATTTTCTACATTTTGGAGACGGGAGACGGGGGGAAGGGGTGGACATACCCCTTGTGACCTTCGGACCGCGCCTGCCTTCTGGTGGAATGTCCCAAATAATACATCTTACCTAAGATTCCAGCTGTTTCGGCGCAACCGTCGCGCTGTTTTGCTCTTGTAGGATGACCGCTATCCGTTCCGTGAACAAAACAAGGTTACCAATGAACCTAAAAAATATTATGACTTCTTTACTTCTCTGATGTGGCGTGTGTGTGAGAGTTCCAACAGCCTCCTGCTCCTAGTCAGGGAGTATCCTGCTGGCGCTTTATGGAAGCACTGGAATACTATACACATGGAAGCTTGAGGCTGTATCTACAATATTTTTCAATAAGTCTGTATTCTTATTCACAGATTAGTATTATTAGTGTCAGTAACAGGTATACTTCGCCCACTTCCACTCCCTACTCTCATATGGTACGCTCATCTGGGGTAATTCCACAGACGCTAAAAGGGTCCTACTATTGCAAAAACGGGCGATCTGTATACTTGTTGGAGCCAGGCCTAGAGATACATGTCGTGGTTTTTTCTCATCGCAGGGTATAATGACGCACTACTCACAATATTTGTTGGATGTATTATTGTTTGTAAAGACCAACATTTCGCAGTTTGCACGCGTCGACGTCAAAGGTAAACAGCTTCGTTCAACTGGGCGCCTTAGAACGGTTCCTCGCCGCATGGCACTTTCAGCAAAAAACCCGCGCGTCATCGGCCCGACTTACTTCGAGCACGTACCCGCCGATTTAAGGAACGAACTATGTGACATCACATTTAAGCGCCGGCTAAGAAACCTTTTGTTGGAAAACCCTCTGTACTCAGTAAATGAGTATATGGAACTAAATCTATAATCTTATTGAAAGTGACATTTTATTAATTGTTTTTTTATTTTTCCTTGTATTCTTTGGGAGATGTGACATTGTGTAAATTATCTTTGTTTTTATTAAATTTTATTTTATTTTAGCATGTGATTACGACCTTTTTGGGTGATACTACATTTTATTTTATTTTATTTCATTTTATTTTATATTTTATTGCCTGTTGAGTTCCCTTATTTTATTTTGACATTGTAAACATTGTTTTATTGTTATTATTATTTCTTGCATTATTTCTGACGATCATGATATTAATTCGTATAATTTTGACACTAAGCAAATTTGTAATGTAATTTTTATCGTGAAATAAAATAATCTAATCTAATCTATTGCTAACATAGTTTATAAGTTTCTTGTAACTAACACTATGGACATGGTCTGAAATAAATATTTTGAATTTGAATTTACTTATGCACAGGAGTACAGGTTTAAGTCGACAGTTTACTGTCATGGTCATGAGCGTCGCATTTATATAATTTCGTAGATAATAAATTTTATATTTAAAATTCGCCAATCATATCACTGAATTGAAAAAAATATTCATATCTCTCTCGCACACTGAGATATGAGAGATATCATGCATTTAACTCATTTCGCTCAACAGACCCTGTATACTATACAAGCTTTTGCCCGCGGCTTCGCCCGCGTACTAAGCGTAATGTCTCCATTGCAAGTTTCCCCATACAAACTTTGGACCCCACCCCCTGAAGGGGCGAATTTTGAAAAATCCTTCTTTAGTGCACCCATTGACCTTATAAGGAACCTACGTGACAAATTTGGAATCCCTAGAACCAGCGGTTTGGGCTGTGCGTTGATATGTCAGTCAGCCAGTTTCTTCTTGTATATATTTAGATAGTCGACACTGAGTAGAGATAGATATGTCAATCGATCAGATTGATGGACTTGTTTGTTCTTTCCAGTTCATTTGCAATCATTTTAGTAGGAGCGTGATAGAGAGTACCTAACGATACACTGCGTTTTGTAACTATATTGGTTAGACAATATATGGAATTTGTTTTATATAGTAATTCTATTAGGTAATAAAATACATTTTTTAATAAAAAAATATTATTTGGTACTCCTCGTCTCTTCCGTTGGGCTCGGCTGGCTCGGCACATTCATTTCAATTATGAGCGAGAGCGAGCAATTAATAGTGATGATATAGGTAGATGAGATACTGAGCGACTGGAATGTTTAAACCCGTTCTACACCTTCCGATCCAATCCTAGATATCGGATAAAATCGGATAGTGTATTATGCTACAGACCCTAAAAATTGGGATCTGTTGCACAATACATTATTCGATTTTATCCGATAATTAGGATCGGATCGGATAGGATCGGATCGGATAGGATCGGAAGGTGTAGAACGGGTTTAAGGTAAGAGCGAAAGATCCAAATTATATAAGGTGCGTTGGAATGGAACGTATGGAAACTAGGTACGTTTTAAGAAAATGCTCTTAAAAGCGTTGAAATAAAGTTCACCTTTCGAACTTCCCCTACTTCTGTCTTAGCCCAACGCACTTTTTCATTTTCACTGGTTCATTTCAATCACTCACTCGTGAGCTACACATGTAAGAAGAAAGAAAGAAAGTAAACATATTAATTCAACGCCAGCATAAACAACAATTACCAATAACAAAAACAATTGACGACGCTGAAAGGGGTCACCACTCAGCTTTATGCCACGGCAAGCCGTGACGCTGATTTTCGGTGGTGCCCTGTAACTTAAAACTAATTTATACCTACCTAGTTTATTACGTAAACAGGAAAACATGTCTATTTTTTACATAACATTTCAGCGGTTTCGGCGAAACCGTCGCGCTGTTTTGCTCTGTGAGGATGACCGCTATCCGTGCCGAGCATAAAACAAGGTTACACCAACCAATGAACCTAAAACACATTATCCCTTCTTTACTTACGCAGAGGTTTAAGTCGACAGGTTACTGCTAAGGTCATGAGCACCGAATTTTTATTATTATTTCGTTTTATATCAATCATGAGGCCACAACTCCCAATTCGACTCTAACATGTTTAATCAAACACTAGTATTGAAATAAAACAATTTAACGGATTATATCGCGTATATTATCTCATTTTAGTTCCCGACGTTTCGGAAGCTTTCCAGCTTTCCATGGTCACGGGAGGACATCCCATTTATTTCAATGAGTAATAATCGCGGAAACAGAAGAAAATATTAAACACTAGTATTATTTACATAATATCAAGGACCATTAAAACAAGAAGACTGACCATCTCCATACAAAAAGCCGTTCAACGATATGTACCTACAACGCCATCTATTATTCAACTTTGCATGCGTGACGTAGTATAGGTATAAATGTTACGATTTATTTATTACTAGCATCTGCCTGGGACTTCGTCCGTCTTAAATTCATTTATCGCGGATAAGGGTGTTTTACGGGATAAAAAGTAGCCTATGTCCTTCCCCTGGACTCAAACTATCTCCATACCAAATTTCATTCCAATCGGTTCAGCGGTTTAAGCGTGAAGAGGTAACAGACACACAGACAGGCACACTTTCGCATTTATAATACAAGAACGTACAAATAGAAAAGAAAAAAGAAATTTTTAATTTTTGTTTTATTTAAAGCTGATTCGTGTAACAAACAGTAACCAAAAATATTTTTTCGAATAACTATAAAAATAACCAAGATAAGCCATTAAACATTTCATTCTATCTCTTTGTAGCAAAACAGGATTTAATATGGAGTTTATATGGCCAGAGTGCACTATGACGTACCAGTGCATATCGGACCTCTCTGTCTAATTAGTAGTTTTTAAATGCCTAATATATCTTGCGTATTTCTTCGCCGATTTAAATTTAAATTTCACATTTTGAAATAGTTTTGACGGTATATTTAGTTACGAAAAGCGATTTAAAAAAATCATGCATATACCCTATTGTATAATATTTTGTCTGGACTTTACTTCAAGTTTCGCCTCCAGGGGAGAGGGGTAATTTAGCCGCTTACTGACACAGACCGAATTCCACGCGGGCGGAGCCGCAGGCACAGCTAGTAAAATAATAAAGGCCCACACGCACGGCTTACTTGTTCAGCCCGTGTCTTCTTTATTTTGGTAATGATCTGGGAAATATTAGACGACCGGTTTAGCTCAGTGGTAATGACCCAGCCTGCGACACTAACGGTTCGGTAAGGGCAAATATTTGTGCGATGAGTATAAAATATTTGTTCCTAAGTCTTGGATGTTTCCTATGTATCAGTGGCATGGCGTCTGGGTCTCCTTCGGAATCCCTAATGTCGATTATCCTAATATATCTATATAAACTGCCGCCTGCAGTATTTCCGGACCGATGCGACCTTCAAGCCTTCAAGAAAAGAGCGTACTCCCACCTGGAAGGCCGGCATCGCACTTGTGACCCCTCTGGTGATGCAAGTGTCTATGGGCGACGGTGATCGCTTTTACCATCAGGCGACTCGTCTGCTCGTTTGCCTCCTATGTCATAAATATATATATATATTATTTATACGTTTGTCATAACGCATTTTTTCAGAAACCGTAAATTCTTCAAGATTTTTAAAAGATCATCGTATAGACTAGGTTGGGTTTGTTTTATAACAATCCTGAAAAGTTTACAGTTTCATAAAAAAGCGTAACAAACGATACATTAGGACAGACGACGTTAGGGATTCCGATATAGATATCCGTGGCGTTCATAAGCCGATTCCCACCGGGTTGCCCAAAAGGCTTATCCATATTAATATTATAAATGCGAAAGTGTGTCTGTCTGTCTGTCTATCTGTCTCATGTCATTGTTTTATTTCAATGAGTAATAATCGCGGAAAGAGAAGAAAATATTAGACATATTTTTTTTCGAACTTTTGTATCTTTGTATGTGTCGTTGTGGCTTCATTAGACGACCGGTTTAGCTCAGTGGGAGTAACGTTGCCTGCGAAGCTGAGGTCCTGGGTTCAAATCCCGGTAATATTTGTGTGATGAGCGTAAATATTTGTTCCTGAGTCTTGGATGTTTTCTATGTGTATAAGTAGTATGTCTATTAAATATATCGTCGTCTAGTACCCATAACACAAGCCTTATTGAGCTTACCATGGGACTAGTTTGATTTGTGTAAAGTTGTCCCATAATATTTATTTATTTATTTATCAAGCCGAAAGAGCTAAACGGATATCAATTATTTTTGGTACACGGGTAGCTAGGTATCCACAGATGGTTATAGGATACTTTTTGCCCGACTTTGCATGAAAAAAGAGGGGTTATAACTTTTTCTCCTCCGCGAACGAAATTTATACTTTATATTAATGTTTAAAAAAATATAAATATTATTATTATCTGGATTTGCATCGCGAAAAAAGGAACCATATCTTCCTATTCGTTTATTTGGATTCATTCGTTGACGGCCCTATTTTTGGTATGGTGCAGAATAATAGCGACCTATGGGCACAGCAATAGAACGCAATGTTGCCTGGATTATGGAAGATATAACACTACAATCTCTATATATCCAGTGTCCGTCAAAAGGCGTTAAACTGGTGGCACCACTAATAGCAAATTAAAATAAATTAGGTACCACAAATAATGAATGCCAAAAAAAGCGCAAGAAAAATAATATTGAACACAATTCAGAAGAAGAACGAAGGATTGAGTAGCATTTCGATAAAAATGTTTTTCATTTGTTTGGAACATCAACAGTATTACAAAACATAATATCCATAACAGAGATTCGAATTATTATGAAGCTAATAACAGATGCCCACAGATATACAGTTAGAGAAGCCAATATATCGGTAAATAAGTATGTTTTTTTAATTAATCGGTTGTTGACTTCGTAATAATAATATCTTGCATCTATAGGGTCGATTTTAGAATGGTTTCCGCGAAACAGTACAAGATCGAGAGGACGGCCAAATACAAGATGGGCAGACACCTTCGCGCAAAGAATGGGACCACAGTGGATAAGGAAAACTAGAGATAGAGAACTATGGAAAAAAATGGGGGAGGCCCACGGGCGTATTTACCCTAGGGCCAAGGGGGACATGGCCCGGGGCGGCGTAGCAACCCTCGGTGCGTGAATCTAACTCGCTCTTGGCCGGTTTTACCCTTAACTTCCGGAGCGCCGAAACTTATTTGCCCAGGGCGCCAATTTTTTTAAATACGCCCCTGGGCAGGCCTACGCCAACGACGCCACTATTTTCTTAACGGCAAAACTATATATTTTCTTTATATTGTATATCATATTTGTGTAAAAGTAGTAGAACAATTGGCTTATTTATTTTATTTTTATGTACTCTAGCGTCAATCTGGATGGATTTGAAACTATCATTTACCTGCTGCTTTCCGCTGGACACCCATTCATGTGTTTTCCTATACACGGTGCCCGCGAATAGGAAAGATTTTAACCATCCTTAGGTCATCAGGAGCAAACAATGTTATATGAACCTCAGGCAAACGATAGGTTTATAAACTGCCTTTCCCAGCTGACTACACTCTCTCGCTCTCTCCATTGAGTCCGTCATTACTGAGTTTTACTGGCATATGTATAAATATTATAAATTGCACATACCTACAAAACATTAAGTAAATTGTAAATACTAGCTTTAAAATTACCGTTTCTAGCTCTCAAAAATTACTTAAAAGAGTCCCTAATAGCAAAGGCATATAGGGTAGAGGACTATTTAACAGACAAAAATGCATGGCCCAAAACAGAAACCAAATAATTTACTTTTAACGGGACAGGGTTCTTATAAGGTCGCATATCAAACATTTGTAATTTGTTTTAAATAAAAAAACATTATTTTGCTTTTGTATATTCTATATTTTTTTTTACTTTTATAAGTTTTCATATGTTTTCTTGAAGAACTACGCATTGAGTTTATACTCAAAACATATATTTAGGATAGGCTAAGCACAAATATTGTAATAGATATATCTAGTTATTTTGAAAAAATGACTGACTGTTGAGTTTGTTTCGGCTTTCTCCTCCTCAGTCTGATTCTACGGCATTTCCCAAGAGGAGACCCTCTTGGGAAATGCCGTAGAATCAGACTTGTAAAAGTGCCCCTGCGGCCTACTTACAGAATAAAGATCATATTTCATTATTATTTAACACTAGATTACGATTTCGCTTGTTTACTAACACTATGGATACATTGTTTGTCCGAAATAAACACATTTGATTTGATTACTGAGGATCGAGGTCAGTGGAACCTGTCAAACGGGCAATTTGTCCCCATCGATGCCGGTCCGAAGTAGCCCTCACCACCTGATAAAATTTTGACTAGGAGGTGTCCCTTTTCACTTGGTCAGACCATCGCGTTGGCGACGGCCGCGTGATTTCTTTCCTTCAGTGTTGCCAACGATGACCCAGGGGGTTATTGCCTAACGAAGTTTTGACACTTGGTATCCGAATCAACTGTCATCCATACAAAATCATGAAACTTGATTCTGATTGCGAGCGTCAAACGCGTTAGGCAACAGGAGGACAATTCTGCACATAAGCTGAACTGCACGCAAGTTAACGAAATCAGTGAAAAGCAGAGTGTTTAAATCAGTGAAAGTGTAATTAACCATCAGGAAGTTACGTGCGATTTTTAAAGTATGAGAAAAACGGATTACCGCCGGAACTTAGTGAATAATTCAACGCCAGCTTACCGATTGATGAAAATGTGATTACTAATGATTAGAGTCCCCGGCAAGCTCAGTTCTCCATACAAACGTAGTTACGCTCTCATTTTAAAACGACTAGCTAGTTTGCGCTAAAACTTTGTACTTAGAATAAGTTAAGATAAATCCAGGTCTTTAATTAGTTTACGTAGCTTCAGATACCATAATAAAAAAGATGCAGTGAATTTAAGTTTTTCATACAAAACTTGTTTTAACTGTATTTCGTTTGATTTATAAACTGGAGTCATATTAACTAATTACAGACCTACATATACCTCAGGTCATTGTATATGCAAAGCTTCGTTACAATCCAACATGTAGTTTTAAAATGAGAACGTAACTCCGTTTGTATGGAGAGGTGAAATTCGGCCGAGCTTGCCGGGGACTGTTAACTAGTTTTTACCTGTGTGGTTACCGAATGGGTTAAGTGTGTAAAATAAATCGGTTCGTGATCTTCAATTAGTCCGTATCACGGCACATTTTTTTAATATCTTCAATTTACAGACATTTAATGTTTACAACTTTATAATAGAGAGTTTCAATACATCCTTTTTCCTACCACCGAATCCCTGTCCAAAATTCCATACACCACGGTTGTCATCCGCGCCACCTTACATGAACATCAGGAACCGCAAACATTCGAATCGAATCATTAGTTCATCAAAACACCACGCGCCACACTTCGGCGCCTCTATCAAATCAAGGCAAGAAAAAAAGTTGTCAACAAACATCATGGCATGCTCGCAATTCGATTCCGCTCTTGCATAAAAATCAGAGATCTCTGTACATAACGATAGAATCAGTGTGTGAAACCCTCTGGTGAGTGTGAGTACCTTTCATCTCATTCATCCATCTGTCCTGTTTGTTTGATTGCCGAAGTAGTACCTACTAATAATTTTCTGGCTGTCGAGAGAAATTATACGTCCTCCAGCCCAGTACCCATAGATGTTCCAGGCCTCTGGACCAAATATTAATAATACGCGTTGATTATAGGGCAGTTTTGTGCAAAGTATTGTAACAATTGAGCCGGTGTTTATCTTCGACAACCCGTTTAGCTCAGCGGGAGTGACGTTGCCTGTGAAGCTGACAGTCCTTGGTTCAAATCCCGGTCAGGGCAAATATGTTTTGAGCATAAATATTGGTTCCTGAGTCTTGTATGTTGTCTATGGTAATATATCTGTCAAATATATCGCCGTCTAATACTCATAACACAAGCCTTATTGAGCTTACCATGGGACTAGTTCGATTTGTGTAAAATAAACCTCATAATATTTGGGTTGTAATTGAAGAAACGTCAAATACTAACTTAACCTACAAAAATACTACCTAGGCGACTAAGTTACTATTCTAGTCGCCGAGGTAGTATTTTTGTCGGTCGGTTTATTATTTTCGATAATATTTATTTATTCATCAGCATTTTGTCCATAAACCAGGATAACGAAGAATATGACAAAGGTTTAAGAAGGCAAATGAAACAAGAACTCCAAATAACCGTATTTTTATTATGATTTATAAATATAACATTAAAATAGTTCATAACTATACTAGAAAACTGTATAATTCAATGATAAACCAACCAATCAGTGCATTTCAATGTACTAATGATTAATTTATACTTTCTTCATTCTTACCTGTCCTTCGATAGTAAACAACATTCTAATTTAAAACTACACCTTTTTTAGGGTTCCGTTTTTTTTCTCGAGAACGCGTGGAGGTATCGAGTTTAAATTAACACCATATACTCAGTTCTACGGTCCCTTGAAGCTGTGAAAAAAATCAAACTTCTACATACACGTAAAAAAACGGCCATTTATGCCGCAAAAAAAGTATATTGCGACACTCTCAAGGGAATCAAAATGATAGGGTACTTCCCGTTGACATAGAACTATAAAAATTTGGCAAATAATATCGTGACATACTACAAATACATACAAAAATCTGAAAACTATACATTTGTAATTAAATCATAAGAAATATAGTCTTTCAAAAGTCATATTTGGACAGCCCGGTTGCGTTAAGTTTGCACCTCATTTGTATGCAATGCTCTAGATATCAGGTGCAAACTTAACTCAACCGGAACCGGGTAATATGATAATGTTAGGGTAAGTGAATGTTTGTACGGAACCCTCGGTGCGCGAGTCGGACTCGCACTTGGCCCGTTTTTTTGCCTTAAACTCCCATTTCCTCGTAAATAAAATAACAGGAATTAATATTTTTAGTGCCACGTTGCCAATTTCATACATTCAATTGATTTCCTTGCGAGAATACAGCCGGTATTGGCATTAAATGCATATTTTTAGGTTAGTATGTCGTTTAATATTTAGGACAAGTAAGGATGAATAGAGTATATCGTCGGCTAGTCACAAACCTCGTATTTCCATCGGATCAAATTTTACAGGAGGCACAAAAGTAAACTTTGACAATATGGCGGTCGGATAATGCGAGGTTTTCTATTTCGGTTTTTAAACTTAAGGGGCTAATTCGTCATTCGTAAATCACACGCGGAGCCAGCCAATAAACGTGATTTGTAATAAAGGACGCATTTATTGCTCGCGCGCATCAAAGAAGGAGAAAGCTAATACACTACATGCTTGGGGTTTTTTAGCGTAAGCGCCAGACGTAAAAGTACAATGAAATCGAAGTTATTATTATGTTTTGTTAACATTTAAGTTAATCACTTAAAAGATAAAGGGAAGAATGTCATTTTAACATAATTAGCCGTTTATTAATCTGTCGTTTGTACAAACTAGACAAAAAACGTTTTCGGATAACTTTTCTATCGAGGAAATTTTCATTAAACATGTTTCCGCGTTAATCACTGAAAGGTTATATAGTCAAGAAACACATATCTGAAAACCAGCCTGTTTTATATACTAGATTTGACAAAAAATGCGCTACAAAATAGCTTAAATTTTCGATGCATCCCCTTAAACTGTTTTTTCCTAGCATTTAAGTGTTTTGCCATTATATGCGTTCAGACTTTAACTATCTAAAAACATTATTTTGCGAAAAAATGGAGTTACGAGGTATGCGATTGTAGCCGACGATATTTATATATTTTAACATTTACAACTGCTTAATGGTTCTCGCACCTCAATACTCAGAAAAAAACATAAAAAATCTTCTTGTATTGTCTTCGTAAAGAACTAAAACCGTCAGATATTTAAAAATAAAATATTTGTCCAACACTGATTTTTAATGTCAATTGACACAAGGCTCTGTTAAGTTTTAACGGCTAGCCGTTAATCAGCCGTTAGAAACAGACAGAGTATGGTGAAATAGGGAATAAACGTTGTACGTATACTTTAAGATGTATTTGAAACTGAAATATTAAAAATGCAAAGAAAAATATATTAATTTATAAAAATATTAGAAGTTTAATTCGCTTCGGCTGATAATGTACAAACAGTAACACTTAAGTACCAATGGTCAGTTAAGGGCCTGCAACGTCTTTCGTAAACCACGCCCCATACGCGGAGCAGCCAATAAGCGTAATTTGTAATAAAGGACGCATTTACTGCTCGCGCGCATCGAAAGAGAAAGCTCGTACATGCTTGGGGTTAATTAATTCGGTGGTTTATTTGTAGATACGATAGTTATGTTAGTTTTTTTATAATTATTTTATCAAAATACGGAAATTATTAGGACAGAGTCGCAGTAACATTTGAGTATCTGAGGAGCAAACAAACTATGTAGGTACATTTTGCGTTTTGTTATTTTTTCGTAATGTACAATAGGGTAGTGTCCTGGGTCCAAAACGTGTAATTCTAATTAGTCCCGTCAGTAAAACTATCAAAAAATATTGGACACGTATTTTTTCTTTTGTCGATCAAACATAAAAGGCAAAGATAAAACGCGTCAAAGTTTGGGAGAAGCGCATGACGTAACGCCGTGCGAAAAACGGTCGCACGGCGTGACGTCACGGGGAACTTTACCGGGCTATATCTTCATATTTTTTTGTTTCATTGACAAAAGAAAAAATACGTGTCCAATATTTTCTGATAATGAAATTGACGGGCTAATTAAATTTTTTTAGGACACAAGCCTAATAGGGAATATGCATGATTTTTTATTTTTGCTTTATTAAAAGCTCATTCATATAACAAACAGTAGACAAAAATAATTTTTCGAATAACTGTAAAAATAACCAAGATATAAAGCCATCGAACATTTCATTCTATCCCTGTCTGGCAAAACGGAATTTAATATGGAGTTTATATGGCCGGCGTAGACTATGACGTAACAGTACATCTCGGACCGTCTAATTAGCAGTTTAAAATGCGTATATCATGCGTATTTCTTGGCCGATTTTAATTTTGATTTCACTGTTTGAAATCGTTTTTACGGTATTTTCATATTTTGTTAAGAAAAGCGATAAAAAAAATCATTCATACCCTATTGCGTGTTGATCATTCTTTACAAATATTGCTACTATAGCGTGGAGTACATTTTGCACATACAATTATGCTTTGTAGGTACATTTTGCGTACTGTACATTTGTCATGATGTACATTTTGATTGCGTATGTAATTTTTTATTATTAGCACATTTTGTGTGTTATACATTTTCAGCCGAAGGCGTTGAATTCATCTAACATTCGCATCATATTCCGACGTATATAGGACACACTCGTCTTTTTCAATAAGTTTCCTTAGAAGTGCAATATTTATAAACACACTTTGAAGAAATGCCATTTGCAAAGTTTGATTAGTACGGTAGTTCTACTATAGGCCGACCTTAACCTTTTGAGCGCCCAGAGTGTTGACAGGGAACCGTGCGCCACCGCCAACCAATAAACCAATTATGATACCGAATAGCGGCCACTGACATCGTGGCGTCTGAGACGTATTTTTCCGTTGACGTGATATGCCGTCATTGGCGCTCAAAGGCGTCACCCCGCGACTCTCTTACTGCAAGCAAGGACCATTAAAACAAGACTGACCATTTTTTTATTTTTTTTTATTATAAAATAAATGGGCATTTGACCGCAATCTCACCTGTTGTTAAGTGACGCTGCGGTCAAAGATGTATCATGCCCGTCTAGAAACAGCGTATTCACTCTTGTCTTGAACACGCCCAAATTATAATGGTCGGGGAACACACTCGCAGGCAACGAGTTTTTTCAGTCATCTCCATACAAAAAGCCGTTCCTCGATATGTTCAACGCCATTTATTTAATTACAAAATCGTTAAATGTTTAGTTTTAAGCGCCATCTAGTTTTGCCAGAATATCTCCTTGCGATCGGAACACGATCTAAAGTATGGCAAGTAAGTGTCAGTCCTCTTGGTTTAACGGTCCTTGCTGCAAGCGACATATCAATTATTGATGAAAGAAAATCAGTCGTTTAAGTCCTTTTAATGAGACTCGACTCATTTTGATCGACATACGACACGACTAGCCTTTTAAGACTCATCAAATCTTACATAAGACTCAAACACGAGTCTAAATTGAGTCGCAGTATTTTAACTCGGTCTTGAAATAAAACTAAGTCATATAATGATCTCATATCTACATTGTAAGTGGTATTTTTTGTAGCTGTAAATCGTGTGGTAAGTTGGATTTTTCGCACTAGTGCTTTTTACTTTTTTCATATGGTTGGATATCTGGAGCGGGGCGTGCGCCGCCTGCGCACTGATTAAGTTTATGAATTAACGAAAGTAAAACATTTTTTTTTGTTTTTTTTCTGTAATTTTTTCGTGTGTCATTTTTACTCGTCCCGAGTCTTGACACTTGCTTGCTTGCTTAATAATAATTAAATAATCAGACAAATCGCATTTCAATTTACGAGTGACGATAAGCGACATTTTGACTCAACGTATCACCTTTATTAATTGATTACGTAAGATATGAAAAAAATATGTCTCCAATATTTTTTATGAATGTCCACGACGGACTTATTATTACAATTTAGTCATAAATCAGTCCAAAGAATAGTTTTTAACTTAAATCTGTTATTTTTTCAGGCCCAACGCCTTGAATCTTCAGAAAGTTGACCAGAACTCCAAACTAGGGAAAGATCTTCATTGTTGTGGGTGTTTTTTTTAATCAACCCTACATCTGCTGCGTAGAGTTTCCATTCCAAGTGTTATTGTCATCATCAGGTCTGAAAAAAAGTTGATTTAAGATCAGCTAGATTGGTAGAAATATGCGCTGAAAGCTAGAAGACAATATTGTGTTTTTTTTATCATCTTCAATGTACAGATATTCCATGTTTACTACTTTATAATATTAGAAGGTGGGCAACTTCGTCCGCGTAGGAGAAAAAGTCATTACCCCTATTTTTATCCTTCAGCGTAGTTGGGTAAAAAGTATCGTATAACCATCTGTGGAGCTACCCGTGTACCAATTTGGCGTGATGAAGCCACAACGACACATACAAACTTACAAAATATTCTAAAAAAGTATTTTTCAATTTAGTGACCGCGAATAGTCCGTAACAATATTATTTTAGAAAATATCTTCAATGTACACATTTAATATTAATACCTTTATAATAGTACAGTCGGCAGCAGAGAAACGTGACCCCTCTGCCATATAATGTTAGTATGGCAGGGGGGTTACTTTTTTCTGCAGCTGACTGTACCTAACGATTAGGAAATTAAGATGGAACACGAATTGATCATGTACAAAGGCGAAGTTATGTAACCTATGAAAGTGACAAATAAATGCAACGAAAGTTCAAGGTAAACCTTGAAAGTGACTAAATGCAACGAAAGGTCAACACTCACGTTTCCCCCTGCAGTCGATGCACATTGCCCCGCCTCCTCACGGCGCCCGGACTGACCGCGCGGGGCGAGGGCGGCGGCGGGGGCGCCCCGGCGGGGGAGGGGGAGGGGGAGGGCGCGCGCGGCACCAACACGAACGACATCAGCCACGAGTACAGCCGGTGCGAGGGCTGGACTATGATGGATGATAGCAGCTGCGAGACGAACGCTGGAACAGATATATCAACTATAGAAAAAAGGTCCCGACGAATTGAGAACCTCCTTTTTTGGGAGTCGGTTAAAAAGTATTTTAACCTCCGCCTAGGCCGGCGTGGATAGACATACGAGCGTATGGTAGCTCCAATGAAATTAGTGCCATTATCAGAATATAATGCAAGTTACTTGGATCGCTAAACCTTTACCAGGTTTTCTCCCACTATCTAAAGCTTGAAAAGCTTGCCTCAAAGAGATCGCTGTTTAGCGATAAGGTCTTATCGCTAAACAGCAGCAGCTGTTGGTTACCTCTCCTTGAATGTATTGTTTTCTGTATTATATTTTGAGTGGTGTGCAATAAAGAGTTTATTGTCTTGTTTTCTCACATACTGGTGCCTTAAGATATGTCGAAGAGTTCAGCCTGTTATGCTGTCATATCTGTCAAGAAGAACTTATTAATAACGCTGCCGACGGCAGTGGGTTTCGTAGATTTCGTGACGGCAAAGGTCACAAAATGCGACAGCACCAACAAAGTTAGTACCATTGTCAGAATATAGTACTTGTTTTACAAGGTTTGTAAACCTTGGCGTGCTAGCCTACGTATCCCAGGATTGTGGAGGGCTGATAACTCAATGTTGATTATATATATGGACGTTTATTGATGTCCTTTTTTGGAATATTCTTAAAACACACCAATGATACTGCCAACAGCAGTGGGTCTGATACAGCGATGGGCGCGCGGCGAGGCAGCACCAACAACATTCGTGCCATTTTCAGGATAATGTGCTAGCCAGCTAAACTATCTAAGTACGATCGCGTAAAAAGCTGCACGGTATTTTGTGGCCTGATTAGGGAATTCTTTGCCCAATTCAGTAATGTGCTTACCAATGATGCTGCCGACGGCAGTGGGTCTGGAGACGGCGACGGGCACGCGGCGCGGCAGCACCAGCAGGGCTGCGGAGGGCGCCAGCTGCAGCCCTCGCAAGGTTGCGTCACACTCCACCAGCTCGCGGCGAGGGAACGCCAGCCACAGGGAGAATTGAGATATCGGTAGCTGTAATAATAATACGGCCTTTGTAACTATTTTTACTATAGCGATTAATTATAGTACATTACCACAGAGGCCGGGACGAAAGGGGTTGCCGGCCGAAGACATATAGACGGCCGAGCAAAGCAGCGAGGCCGGATAGGTCTGAGGCGGGCAACCTCATATTTCTCACCGAGGTATGTATAGTGCTTTTTTCAAACATGCAATGAAATAAACAACAAATAAATCAAAGTTTTATTTTCTAATACGCATAATGGCAGAATGTTATGATGTCTGTGCCACAAATGTATGTGGAATGGAAATTAAAAAAGGGGGACTGCCGGCCTAGGCCTGCATTATTTGTATGAAATTCCATTAACGACCTCTTGCCCTAGCCGCACCTGAAACTTCGTACTTCGCAGCCTATTTTAATGAACATAACATCAATATTTCATTGCATGTTTGAGAAAAAATTTAAGAGATTTGAATCCGCGTATCCTAATAACTTTTTGGACCAACAAGAACGCGCTAGTAATTGCACCTACTAAGTAATCGAAGCTATCGACCGATACTTTTGTTTTTATATTTATTCTGAGCCCGTTATGTCCCACTGCTGGGCAAAGGCCTCCCCCTTCTTTGTCCAATGTTCTCTGTTGCCTGGGCCTTCGTGCAATGTTCCCTGGGCGGTTTCTGGCCATTTCTTAAGAAAGGAAAGTCTAGTTCATCCCTCCATCGCCGATGAGGTCTGCCGCGTCTCCGTTTAGAGTTATCGGGTCTCCACTCTGTGGCGATCTTGGCCCACAGCTCACTCGGCATGCGGCAAACATGACCACTTTAACCCAGTCCCACTTTAACCTGCCGCTTTCCGAGCTACGTCGATTATTTCACTTTGGGAGCGTAACGTGGTGTTCCGGACAAGATCCTTTAATTTTACACCTAGTATGCTACTCTCCATAGCTCGTTGGCAAACCCCGACTTTAAACTTCTGAGCTTCTGTCAAAGACCAAGTTTAAGCACCGTAGGAGATTGGAGGTATGCACATGTCCATGAGCCTCTGTGTGACAAGGAGAGGTCGCCCTTCATCAGGTTTATTTATATGCGTAAAGAAAAAGTTGAAGGCACGCTTTCAAAAACCGCTTAAATAAGTATTCAATGTATGTTTACAAAATGTATTTGTATTCTATCAACAAATTAGAACAATAAGCCCAATAAGTTTTGAATTGTCTGTTCGAACTATAAAAAAAGAAGTTTACAATAAGAACAAATGGGGTGTACTATATTAGGGTCAATTAACTTTTTTCTGTGAGTCATTGCTATGGTAACCTTCACTCTTTTAAACTACATCTTTAACCAATATAACGGCAACAAAGATATTTTTTCTAGCCTATATAAATCTATTTTACAAGGGCCCATTTATCGGTATACTAATAGCGGATCCGGTCACCTACGGCCACTTTTTGTGACCGGCCACTTCCCGTGACCGGCCATTTCATCTATCGGCCATTTCCTTGAACGGCCACTTGTCTATCGGCTTCCTTGTACGGCCACTTCCCCATATGACCATCCATCGGCCATTTCCTTAAACGGCCACTTGTCTATCGGCTTCCTTGTACACCCACTTCTCCATATGACCACTTTGGATTCGTCAACTACGGCCACTCTACCCCTCTCCCCCTACTCCCACCTTCTCATCCCTCCTTCATTCCTTCTTTGCTTTCCTTTCCTTGAATGCCCACTTTTCTATAGCCTGCACCCACATTCCTTGAAAAGCCTGTCTTCTTCTCATTACCCCTTACCCTCCTACCGTTGCCATCAAGGATGACAAAATTAGGGTGAAGAGTTAAAATATGTATGTATGTACCTTTATTGTTTCTGCCTTAAGGTTTCACTGGAAGAGAATACCTTCAGGCATTAGATCTGCCTTTTATGCTTTATGATTTTTCAGAATAAAGATTAAATAAATAAATATTATCAAGCATTATTCACGGTACAGTCAGCAGCAGAAGTAGCTAAGCGGTTCAGGTGCCCGTTTCTCGAAAGCTTGTAACTTGTATTACAAGCGGTAGTCTCTTTCTAACGAATAAAGTTAAAAAGAGACTTCCGCTTGTAATAAAAGTTATAAGCTTTTGAGAAACGGGCCCCAGGTGTGCAAATTGATCTACACGCGTTCTTTTTCTCTAGACAATAAAGGCGTGTTGACTTCATTCTGAACACCTCACCCACTTTTGCTGCTGACTGTACAACTATTAATTACTACCTAATCTACCTATTCGTTGTCGCCTACTTGAATGATGTGATAACTGGCCACTTAGACTTTCTACTTTGGAATTATATGGAAAATTGTCGTTATTTATTTGTTTATTCATTATGTCAAGCAGTAGTAATAAGTAGTGTGAATATTATGATTTAATTACTGAATTAAAATGGACGAACTCCAATTCACTACAAGCCGGTATTCACTAGAGGTAAACCTATAGCGTTTTACAAAGGGTACCGTTATAATTTACGCACGGGTAAGAAAAATAAAAATCATACAACTTTGTGGCGTTGTTCAGACAAAGACAATTGTTATGCTTCTATTTCTATCGATTCTAAAGGAAAAAATGTATTGCGAGAAAATAAACAGCATCAGTGCAGGCCTAATTATGTAAAAAAGGAAATCGAAATGTTATTAGATGACTGTAAGAAGGAGGTATGTACCAACTTCACATCTGTACAACAGATCTATGAAACTCACGTTGAAAGATTGATAAACAAGAAGGGACGAAAGTTCGCAAAACACATTCCCCACTTTTCCTCAATAAAAAACGGATTGTACGCCGCCCGGAAAAGATTTTTACATACGGATCGACTGAGCTTCAGAAAGTTAGAAGACGTTCACATTACAGGTACACTTGCTGACGATTTCTTAGTGTGCGAAGATGGCATTGACGACAAAATATTAATTTTTGCCACTGTCATGTGCAGAGACCTAATAAAAAACCTCGACGGTTCTTATTACGCAGACGGCACATTCAACGCAGCTCCACATCCTTTCTTTCAGTTATTTGCTCTCCACCTAGACAGTAACTCGAGTGAAAATACAGTTAATATAGTTCCTGTGGTCTACGGATTACTACCGAATAAAGAAAAAAAAACATACACCCGATTTTTTCGTTTAGTGCAAGAAAAGCTTTTTGTGAATATAGTCCAATTCAAATGTGACTACGAGTTAGGCATACTGAATAGCGTTCGTGAAGTTTTCCCACACGCATTAATAACAGGCTGTCAATTCCACTACAGCACTGCAGTATGGAAAAAATTCAGGAAACTTAAGCTCAAGAGAACACCGCATGGACGCACGTTGACCAGAAAAGCTGCTCATTTGGCATATCCGCCGGCAAACAAAATAAAAAAGACGTTGCTGGCCATTATACAAGACCACCCTCAAACGCCGATAGTAAAAAAATTCAAAAAGTACTTTGAAAGTTTCTGGTTCAAAAAAGTTACGATTGACACGTTTTGCTGTTCGACAGATAAGTTTTTTCGCACAAATAATGCCATCGAGGGATGGCATCATCGTCTGAACTCAATGCTACCAAAAACACCCAATATATTTCTGTTTTTGAAATGTTTAAAAAATGAAGCTAGACGAAGCGAAAACAAAATATTGCAACATATATTCCAAAATAAAAAGAATAGAAGGCAAGATATCATTGATTTCGATCGTAAATATAAGAGGCTTCTACAAAAACTGGACAATTCAGAAATTTCTGAAAACTCATTTTTAAATAAAGTCATTTATTGGAGACTGCTTTTAAAGCAAAAGAAAGAATAGACGACCTAGATATAAGCAATTATTCAATTTAAGTGGAACGTGTATTGTAACGAAGTGGAAACTAAAAAGTTAAGTTAATAAGTAGTAACGAGTGTTTTATGTTTTCTGTTCCTTATTTTAATTTTATTTCAATAATAATATATACATTTACTATACCATTTGTATAATTTACTTATACATATTGTAACCCTGATTCATTAGAATACAATAATCACAGTCCACTATGTCAGGGTTTTTGTTGAAACTAGCATTTGCCCGCGGGTTCGTATGGCCTTATTACTAAAAATAAAAATAAATAAATATTGGATGCTTCCATAAAATAAACCTTTTTTTACTGTTTTTTCTTAACCGTGGCTAATGTTGTGTAAAGTCTATGGTGCGGAACCATCCGTGCCCATTTATTTAAGTCTTTATGTAACCAAAAAATTAAGCAAAATCGTTAAAGTGATCGGTTTGTGTTGCAGCCTTTAATATTTTGCATTTTATGGTAAATACTGTCAAATGAAAACTGTTTATGTCATTTGAACCATCTTTCGGGGGCATTCCTAAGGTGTTTTGAATCGAACCACTAAAGTAGGCTGAATTTAGAATACTCCAGGTTTATATTTATATTTTTTTTTGTTTTTAGATTAGTACTTTCATTTTGGTATAACTCTCACCTTGCTACCGGAGATGAGGTAAATCAGACGACCCCTATTTTGGTACCCTTTGATCAGGCCGGATTCCGAAAGCTCCAGGTTTGGCTTATTAGGTTACAAAAAAATAATAACTTATATAGGAGCCGAATCTTGCTACCCGATGAGGTAGTGACTGGTATGCCGGCTCTCCGTCTTATGGTCTTTCGGGGAAATGGCCTTAGTAGGAATCTGCATTGTGGTCCTTTGGGGAAATGGCCGTAGTAGGAATCTGCATTGTGGTCCTTTGGGGAAATGACCGTAGTAGGAAAAGACCGAACAGGGATATGGCCGATGTAGAAATTTCCACGATGGCCGTAGAAGGAAGTGGCCGTAGGTGACCGGATCCCTAATAGCCTATAATTATTAGCATTTTTCTAAGTAACTCTGTCAGTGAATGTCTGTTGAGTTATGGGACAGAATTACAACAAAAAAAAAGGAGATCTATCCATTACGACCAAATCATACCATGATGAAATACATACATACATAAAATCACGCCTTTTCCCATTACGGGGTAGGCAGAGACTACCTCCTTCCACTTGCTACGGTCCTGGCATACAACTGCCGCTTCACCAACATTCTTTAATCTCTCTATTTCTCGCATGATGAAATAATGACTTTTATTCTGTAAGTAGGCCACAAGGGCACTTTTACAAGTCTGGCTCTAGTGCATTTCCCAAGAGGAGACCACTGTTGAGAAGAAAACCGAAACAAACTCAACAGCCAGTATTTTTTTTTATTTTTTCTGATAGCTATTAATTTGCTATAAGTATTATAAATTGCCATAACGAACTGTCATTGAAGAACGTATTGACCGAGATTTACAGAAGTAACATCTTCAGCAACAACAAAATTGGTGCCATTATCAGTAAACACTTATAAAGTGCTAGACAGTATAGCTAGCTCTACTTGAACTGTTTTTTCTCAGCCGGGCCACGATTAATTTACACGTTTTCCTGTAAAATGTACATCATGCTCACGTTAAGGTTATCCGCCACATATTGCTGTACTGTCGCGAGGGTTCCGTCGGCAGCGAAGTGTGCCGTGTGCGAGGTTCCGTCTGGGAGTTTGAACTGGATACGCGCGTGTGAGCTGGCATCACCGGCGGCTGTGGACGAAGTATGGTAGATTGTAGCGTGTGGCAGGAAAATTATACACTCGTATACTACTCAAAACAAAATAAGGGCCACTAAGTATTTTGCACATGTCAACGTATTTCGAGCAGCGGTGTGGGCTATCCTTTACTTTGTAAACTTACTAGCTATTGGTGGCTCTGTCGACTGTTCTGTCTGTGCCGGTAAGCCCGCCATCGGGGCTTCGGGCCTCGAGGCGGGCATTTTGGACTCTTTCGCACGCTGAGCGCGGGCCAGCATCAACTGCTCTTGCAGCTGCCCTATAAGTTTAACCTTTTAACCACGTCATGTTAACGGTCTGTCTTTCACACTGAAGGGCACACGGATTTGACAATGTTTGCATGCGTGTGTGAGTGCATGCGTGTGTGAGTGTGTGTGTGTTTGTGTGCATGCGTGCGGTTGTCTATCCCTGTCTGTGTGTGTGTGAAGGTGTTTCTGTCTCTCTCTCTCTCTCTCTCTCTCTCTCTCTCTCTCTCTCTTTCTGTGTGTGTGTGTATGTATATGCGTGCGAAGGTATGTGTGTGTCTCTCTCTCACTCTCGCGCGCGCGCGAGTGTGTGTGTGTGTGAAGGGATGTATGTGTGTGTATGGGTGTGTGAATATGTGTGTGTGTATAAGTGTTTGCATATGCGTGTGTGTGTGAAGATGTGTCTGTGTGTTCATATGCGTGTGTGTGTGTGTGCATATGCGTGTGCGAAGGTGTGTGCGTGTGTGTGAAGGCATGTGTGTGTGAAGGTGTGTCAGTGTGTGTATGGGTGTGTGAATATGTGTGTGTGTGGAGGTGTGTCTCTGTGTGTGTGTGTGCATATGCGTGTGTGTGTGAAGGTGTGTCTGTCTGTATGTGTGTGTGCATATGCATGCATGTGTGTGTGAAGGTGCGTCTGTCTGTGTGTGTGTGCATATGCGTGTGCGAAGGTGTGTGCGTGTGTGTGTGCGTGAAGGTGTGTGCGTGTGTGTGTGCATATGCGTGTGCGAAAGTGTGTGCGTGTGTGTGTGTGCGTGTGCGTGTGTGTGTGTGTGTGTGCGACTCACTGGCGGCGGGCGCGGGCGCGGGCGGCTGCGTGTCGACGGGCGCGTCTCGCGCGCGTCTCTCGGCACGGTCCTGCGCGATTTGTTCCAGAATGCGTTGGCGGGCGAGGTTATTCTCCAACTTTTCGCGTTTGCGCTCCTCCTGAACAAAGCAATATCATTAATCATTAGATAAGATAAGGAATGCGTTCTACATACCTGTAGCTCTAGCACGACAGTAATCCGCGACTCTTTGTCGCGCGCAATAATTGACAATGATTATTTTTTCTGACCGATCCCTTTTATTATGCAGTTCGAAGAGGGTATTTTTTCAAGTTACTCATAATTTTTAATTTTAGAGTTAATCATTCTAAAAAAGCGTAACCGCCACAATGACATCATTTAATAGAGGACGAAACAAGCTAATTATTTATTTATTTATTGTGTTACGGACTTTTACACAAAAAAGCTTATAATATTTTCTTCTGTTTCCGCGATTATTACTCATTTAAATAAAAACAATTTAACGGATTATATCGCGTACATTATCTCTTTTGAGTTTCCGATGTTTCGGAAGCTTTTCAGCTTTCCATGGTCACGGGTTGACTGAGAAAAGATATATTTTCCTCTGTAAAAATTACAATTTGTGCAAACTACCCACTTTGAAAAAAAGAAATAAAGGTGTACTTACATGCCTACAGATGGGCCTAATCTGTAAAGATAGTTGTCACACGTGCCAGAAGGGCTTAATTATTTTATTTTAATAATTTACCAAGCAGCATTTCACAAATGAGGCGTACTGAGGAGAAAAGAAACGCTGCAAAGAAATACTCCCAGGCTACCTCATTACTAATTATAATATTTTAAAAACAGAGACTATTAAACTACTTTTTAACAGATAAGATATTTTTACACCTTTCGGAAATTAAGGTTTTGCAGCCCTGTGTCTTGCTTGTTCCATGATGAGATGTATTACAGGATCCCAAGCTGGTGGTAGTGACAATCTTATGATAACAAATTTATGATAACTTTTATTATGATTAATTTATTGGATATTTTTTAACTATGTTCTATTAATTTTATTGATTGTCATATTGAAATGTTGAATTTTTATGTTACTAGGTATATGCGGACCTAAACTTATTCTAAGTACAAAGTTTCAGAGCAAACTAGCTAGTCGTTTGAAAATGAGAGCGTAACTACGTTTGTATGGAGAACCGAGCTTACTGGGGACTCTTAAGAATGTATATTTGGCCCACCGACAAGACCTTGGCTCCTAAAAGTTTGACGATCGCGTACCTGTATCTGTTTGAGCTCCTGGTCGGCCTGCCACCTCTTCAGCTCGGCGACGCCTTGCCCGAGGTTACGACGCTCCTTCTCCTTTTCTTTCTCTAACTGCGAACAAGAGAAAGAGAGAGAATGAATATTTTCAATAACAAAAAAACCGGCCAAAGGCATGTCGGACCATACTCAGTGTAGAGTTCAGCAAACGTTGATATAAAAAAATGTGGCACTAAAAATATCAATTCCTGTTACTTTATTAACGAGAAAATGGAAGTTTAAGACAAAAAGATGTACTTTTAGACAGAAATAAAGAAGAAAGAAAATACATTTTCACTTCTCCCGCTCAAAAAGTACGTCATATTAGCTTCGCGAGCTACATTTAGCCCCTAGGGTTTAAAAGAAAGCCATATAATCCAGGGACCGGACCACCCTTTCCCTGGCTTTGTAATGTATAACCCAGTAAAAGACTTACAGATTCTAACTGATAACCCATACATTTGACTATCCCTTATTATAAGGGGAACAAGGCTAACCCTTTACAATTGCTAACCGATATTCTCTTTATCTTGCTATCCACTTTAAAGGGTTACCCTTATGTTCATAGCGCTTAATATAAAACTTTCCTTTTCAATATGTCATTTAAGCCTTAAGAGAATGAGACAAGACTAGTTCTAACCGGTATTATGCGAGCAACGGCGACGCCCAACGCGACGGTCGCGTGATCATGCAATCTCTTTTATACGAGTACTCACTTCATTTAGTTTATACCTTTGTGTCTCGCCTTCTCGCCTGTTTTGTTTGCTTGTTTTGATTTATTTAGTTGCCAGTTGTTCATGTGGATTTTGCGAATTTGCTAGTTCATTTTTATTTTTGAGGGTGTCATTTTGTAGGTATTTGGGGGTGCCGATTCCGAAAATGGCGTCCATTTTGGAATTCAAGATGGCAGACATCACTTTCAGGGAACAAGTCATCATGGGTGTCATTTTCTAGTTTTTGGGGGTGCCGATTCCGAAAATGGCGTCCATTTTGGAATTCAAGATGGCAGACATCACTTTCAGGGAACAAGTCATCATGGGTGTCATTTTCCAGGTTTTTGGGGGTGCCGTTTCTGAAAATGGCGTCCATTTTAGAATTTAAGATGGCGGAAATTACTTTCTATGAAAATCTCTCATGGGTGTCGTTTTCTTGTTTATAGGTGTGCTGATTCCGAAAATGGCATCCATTTTGGAATTCAAGATGGCGGAAATCGCCATCTTGAATTCTAAAATGGACGCCATTTTCGGAATCGGCACCCCCAAAAACCTAGAAAACGACAACCATGATGACTGGTTCCCTGAAAGTGATGTCCGCCATCTTGAATTCCAAAATGGACGCCATTTTCGAAATCGGCACCCCCAAAATCCTAGAAAACGACACCCATGATGACTTGTTCCCTGAAAGTGATGTCCGCCATGTTGAATTCCAAAATGGAAGCCATTTTCGGAATCGGCACCCCCAAAAACCTAGAAAACGACACCCTTGATGACTTTTTCCCTGAAAATAATGTCCGCCATTTTGAATTCTAAAATGGACGCCATTTTCGGAATCGACACCCTCAAAAACCTAGAAAACGACCACCTTGATGACTTTTTCATAGAAAGTGATTTCCGCCATATTGAATTCCTAAATGGACGCCATTTTCGGAATCGGCACCCTCAAAAACCTAGGAAACGACACCTGTGATGACTTTTTCACTGTGATCCAGTAGGTACCTCCAAGGTCCATCATTAGAACCCAATTAATCGTTAATACTCCTTTTCACTGAAAAATGCTTGACTGCCCGGAAGTTCTTTATATTCTTGCGACTTCATATTTTAAAAAATAGGCACAAAGCACAAACTTGACACGCCAAGCTAAACCAAAGCCACACGCCAAAAAGCAAATCATTCAGCAAGCAGCAAGGTCAAAACAAAATCCAGTGAAGTAGGTAATGTAATACTGCTGACGGTGTGGCTTCCTTAAGTAGTGGTATAAAAGAGATAGCAATGTTCGTCCTATCTTGTCGTCATTGTGAGAAATTAACCGGTTAAGTTGAAATTTTTTATCGGTTCATTGCATTTCCCAAAAACGAATTACGAACGAATTTGGCACTAACGGGTAGCTCAATTGAACAGTTCTTTAACCGATAACTGCCAACGGAAACTAAACCCTTTTCGTTCGCTGATCAATGACCGAAACTGGTATGCCAAAAGAAACGTTTTCCGATCCCTGATTAACCTTTTATAGAAAACTGTTCTATTGCTGCTTGCAAGAAGGTGACAGACAAGTTTATCTGAAAAAAAGGTGTCTAATCGATTCCCATTCAAATATCGGATAAAAAAAATGAGTTGCAGGTGACGGATCGATTTCTGGGGAATCTGCTAAAAAAATATATAAAACATAAATAAAAAATTACGAAAGCAAACGCACGAGTTACTGTAAAATAAATACTTGTAAAATACCCAAATTGCTATAGGATAGGAATGAATGCCCATAATATTTGATGACTTCCCTCGATTCATCTATGATTCCACCATAAGATCCTAATTTGTTGGCAATAAAACTGCTTAAAAGATTAAAAATACAGATCGGTCCAACCGTTTCTGAGTAGATCAGCAACCGACGTACATAAAAAAATCCGATTTTCAACGAACTAAGAACCTCCTATTTTTTAGGCATTTAAATTTAGCACAGGATTTAAAAAAAAAAACATTGTTATTTTCGGTACCGGAAATTGACTACTTAATAATAATAACAAGAAAATACTAATTTATTTATTACGATGCTATGTTAAGGTATAAGTAATAGGTATTAAGTAGGTACTTCGTGTGCTGATATGCCCATATTCCACTTTGTGTCGGTGGTGGCATTGTAGTACACAAACACAACAAAAAATCAACTAAATATGACAATTTCGCATAGTACTTTAACCCGATTCTAAGCATTGATAGCTGCCGTACAAAAGAAAACACGCGGCAGTCCTTGTCAAAATAATCAAACTTCACTCGCACAAACCTGATGCGTATATCCGTAACATCCCTGGTTTGAAGCGGTCTCGCACAAAAATCAAGAATGCCGCCGCCGACAAAACGCTCAATAGTCTCGCTCGATGTTACCTACGCGTCGTAAGCTTCATAAAATAAAGGTAACCCTTTGTTAGGCTAACCATTTAGTAAGGATGGGTGAGCAAATATTCTTATTTTTAAGGGGAATTGTGATACCACTTGTTCGTATGGTGGTTTTTAAAGCTAACTGATAAGGGCTTGATGTTCTTAAGGTTAGCCTTATGCAAAACCCTTGCAAAACCCTTTGAAAGGGATAGCGGGCCGGTCCCTGATATAATCCCATACAAATTTCTGACACTGAAAAAAATAAACTTGCGGCCAGCTACAGAGTCCTTACAAATAATTAAAAACAAACAAACCAACCTGATCAGATTGGCCAGAATTGCACAAACTGTACTTTTAGTTTTTCATGAAATATACAATTTTAATGTTAAGTTTTTTTATGTTCTCGCAGTCGAAGTGAAAAGCAGAGATTTTAACGCGTGGCTAAAAGCCATTATGACACTCAGACATATCTGTCCTGGCTCACTTCGTGAGCTCGTCCAAATAATCACTTCGTGTCATAATGGCTTATTTTAGTCCCTTGTCAAACAATCTACTATTATTTGACGGCATATTTATATAGTAATACAAAAATAAATTCCTATAACTAAGTATGCCCCTAAATGGTCACACCTCAGCATAATGCTGGCTCTAAAGCCAGCGCTGATCTTCCGGTGAGACCATAGGTGGCGCCACGGAGAATTGTACGCACGAAAACATTTTTATTTTGATCGCAGCACTAAGCAAGCTGTCAGGAGTGTCAATTGTCACAGCTGTCATGTGAAATGGAATGGAAAACAGAAAGCGTCGTGCCTAAAGCCCGACAAGGAAAATAAAAAACTTCGCCATATTGCGGAAAACTATTGGAACTAATTTCTTCAACTGGCAACAGTAACTTTACAGCCATTAAAGCCATCTGTCAATTGTTGTCAAAGTGAGGTGTTGATTGTGCGTTGTCTGTTTCTGGGATATAGTGAGTTATTTGTGCGTTAAAATGCCGAAAAATATTAAAAGTCACTTAAGAAAACTTATTTACAATATGATGAAATATTTGGCGGATAGAAAGTCTAAAGGATTAGGCTCTATTCCTCTAAATAACATCTCCGACCTTGTTGTCAACATGACTGGTAGGTACGTCATACTTAGTGTTGCTATAATTATTGCTAATTTAACGCCCCCAGAGCAGGTATTTTATTTTCCTGGTCGGACTTTACAGCTCAGATTAATTATAAATACGAAAAACAAGTACAAATAAGAAAAACGATTAAATATAATAAAAACCCAGTAAAAACAAAGCAAAAATTTTGAAAAGCACAAAGTGGAAAGTGCTCGGATGGTGAGCGAACCGAACATAAATATAAATAAATATTAGCAATAAAACAAGACAGCCAAACACATTGGGACGTGAAACACAGGTGACAATAAAATTTCAATTGTAAAAATGAAGAGATAAAAAATACATTAAAAACGTGTATTCTTGTGTAGAATGTTGTTTACTATTTAGGACAAATAAGGATAAATAACTTAAAGGATACTAGCTTCTGCCCGCGACTTCGTCCGCCTTAAATTCGTTTATCGCGGATAATGGTATTTTTCCGGAATAAAAAGTAGCCTATGTGCTTCCCCGGGACTCAAACTATCTCCATACCAAATTTCATCCCAATCGGATCAGCGGTTTAAGCGTGAAGAGGTAACAGACAGACAGACAGACACACTTTCGTATTTATAATATTCAGTATGGATTGTGATATAGTTACAAACACCACTCTGGGAAACTTAAGAGGCACCAGAAAATTTCGATAAATTTCACTGTTTTCAAAGTAATATAAAATTATTCCACTTAGTAAAATCACGTAATAAAAATACTTATTGTAACTTGGTATTCGGCCTATATTTTTGTCAACTTGAATGTTAATATGAGACAGACAGACAGACACACTTTCGCATTTATAATATTTGTTTGGACTGGTATGGATAAGACAGGTCAGATAACCTTACTTTTGAAGCTTCCTTGTTTCTGCATCCTCTATAGCTCAATCTCACAGAACAGAAAAAGAAGACATTGTCTTACCTGCTTCTCTTTTTCGGCTTTCTCTTTCCGCTTGGCTTCGATGAGGACTTTAGCCCTCTCCATCTTCTCTTCTGCGCTTACACTGCTCTCCGTATCCTCTAGTTTAGCCGGCTCCGGTTCCGGTTCCTAAAGACAAAATAAGTTTCTGTGAACATTAAAATTTCGGTGACAAGCTTTTTTTGCACTGTACTTTTCATAGAACATCCACCAACCAACCAGCTAGTTGGTATCATAATATTACAGAGCCGTTTGCAGCTATTAACCCCATGCTTTGCCTTCACCCATGAACCTCTCCCCCCCCCAGCATTGCCTTCCACTTGGCCCTTATTTTAATTGCATTTATTAACCAATTGAACTTTGAACTCATTAATCCCTCCACCCCCATGTTCCTCTTCGGATCACCACACCTACCTTATGCACGGCTGTGTCCGGGCTCTTGCTAGGTCCGGCACCGTCGGCGCGAGGTCGCCGGATACAAACGCCGTCGTTGCACACGACTTCGCTCTGATCGTCTAGCTTTGGTACTTTGGCGGCCGGCCCTGAACTCTCTGTAAAATAAATTAATAGTTTAAAAGACACTAGAATTTACGATAATTTTCTAACAAATCCAAACACAGCTATAGTACGATGTTCCATCATGAAGTTCCAGTTCATATCTTCCGGCTCCATCATCAGATCAGTTCGACAGTACCGTATTATTGTATTGTCGTCAGAACTACATACAGCTGCCAATTTCCATGACACTACGATGCTTGGAAGATGGTTAAATTAGTTACGTTAGATTCCATTACATGGTTAGTTACATACCGGTCGACCTAATAAAAGCGTCTTAAAAAGGAACTTTTTTAGAACCTAACTTTAAACTAGATGGGCCTGGCTAGACCTCCGTACTAGTAATCCGATTTTAGGGACGCGGTGCGCAAGGCAGAAGGACTACGGGGGTTGAAACGGTTCAAACAGACTCAGGACGCGAGAGACCGAAAAAATTGCCATTACAAAGTTCCGCGTTCGTAAACTAGCCAAATCATTGGTAGGCCAATATATACATTTTTATAATAAGTTACCAGACGATGCTTTAAAATTACCTTTTCCAGCTCACACAAAGTATTTTAAAAAAGTCTGCTGGCAAAGGCATTATAGGGTAAAGGACTATTTAACAGACATAAATGCATGGCCCAAAACATAAACCAAATAATTTACTTTTACCGGGACACGGTTCTGATAAGGTGGCATATCAAACGTATGTAAGTTGTTTGAAATAAAAAATCACTTTTTTGCTTTTTTATATTCTATTTTATTTTTACTTTTATAAGTTTTGCTATGTTTCCTTGAAGAACTACGAATTGAGTTTATATGTACTTAAAAACATATATTTGAGTTAGGATAAGTACTAATACTCGTATTGCAACAGTCTCACTTTTAGTAAAAAATAATGACTGTTGATTTTGTTTCGGCTTACTTCTCAACAGTGGTCTTCATTGGTAAATGTAGAGTCAGACTTATAAAAGTGCCCTTGCGGCCTACTTACAGAATAATAGCTCATTACTACAGAGGCCGGGACGAAAGGGGTTGCCAACCGAAGACATATAGACCTAGGTCTGAGGCGGGCAATCCCATATTTCCCGCCGAGGTATGTATAGTGTTTTTTTCAAACATGCAATGAAGTAAACAACAAAAAAATCTAAGTTTTATTTTTTAATACGCATAGTGGCAGAATGTCATGATGCCTGTGCCACAAATTTATGGGAAATGGAAATTAAAAAAGAGGACTTTGTCGGCCTAGGCCTGCATGATTTGTATGAAATTCCATTAACGGCCTCTTCTCCTAGTCGCACCTGAAACGTTATACTTCGCAGCCTATAAGGAACATAACATCAATATTTTCATTGCATTTTTGAGAAAAGATCATTATTTCATTAATGTGACATAAGGTAACACAGACATCCGAAATGGATTCATGTGGGAATATAACACAGAGTTACTTCTTAATCACTTTTCATCGAGTTTGGGACGATCCAGGTGAACAATTTACCTGCTTCTCTCTGCGCGAATGTCGCCGCAGCCTCCGCAGTGGTGGGGGGCGCTTTGCTCCCCCCTGGAGCGGAGGAAGATTCAGATGACAGCAAATTTACAGTTTGCTCTTTGATATCTTTTGGCGCTGTTGATGGCTGTGCTGGTTTATCTTTGTCTGAAAACAATAGTAATTTATTTTTCACCTGACTCGCGCGGAAAAGCTCCATTAACAACGCCAAATCTGCGTGGTAAAGTTCGTTTTCTCCGCTAGCGTGGAAAAGGAATTTGAAGTTCGATTTTTCTTAATATGTGTATTTGTTTCATTTGTTCTGATTGTGTTTCGTCGCTTCATTATCACTAGTTTTCAATGAAAAAATATCGGTTTGTTATAATTTCATACTTTTTCTTACATATCACATTTTCGAAAAGTTGTGTGTTTCGCACGGCAAAATTGTTTGGCTTCTCGTGCCTTGATTCTCGATCCCCTCGTGGTTCAAGAAACAGAACAAAATATTAATAATCCAGTTGACAAAAATATAGGCCGAATACCAAGTTACAATAAGTAGTCTTTTTTCGTGGTTGCACCAAGTGAAATAATTTTATATCACTTTAAAAACAGTGAAATTTATCGAAATTTTCTGGTTTCCCTTAAGATTCCCAGAGTGGTGTTTGTATCTATCACAATCCATACTAATATTATAAATGCGAATGTGTGTCTGTCTGTCTATTATTTTGATCTGTCTATTGATTTGGATGAAATTTAGTATGGAAATAGTTTGAGTCCCGGGGAAGGACATAGGCTACTTATTATTCCGGAAAAATACCCTTATTCGCGATAAACGAGTTTAAGGCAGACGAAGCCGCGGGCAGAAGCTAGTAGATAGTAATGTGGTTTTAATTTTTCCACATTAAAAACAAAGAAACACAAAAAATTGTGTTTCATTAAAATCTATAGTACAACTCACAGTGCTCCTCCAATATCCTGTCGATCCTGGTCGCCAGGTTGCCAGCTTGGACCCCGGCACACACCACCTCCAGCGGAGTGCCATTCCTGCCGATGAAGAACAGGGAAGGCACGGGGACAAATTGATCTGGCTTTGGAGTTAAGGTTTCACAAACACTTCAAAATAGAGGCCGCCAGTCTGATAGAATTTTCATACATTTTAAATCTTCAAGCAAATTGATACTCATTTCGTTAATTCCCAAACCCACCCACTTGGAACCCACTTTCTGTAGCCAAAATGGCGAAACGGAACCCTTTTCGACATGTCCGTCCGTCCGTATGTCACAGGCATTTTACTCAAAACTACAATAAGAAATTTGGAGTGGGCTTTGGAGTTAAGGTTTCACAAACACTTCAAAATAGGAGGCCGCCAGTCTGATAGAATTTTCATACATTTTAAATCTTCAAGCAAATTGATACTCATTTCGTTAATTCCCAAACCCACCCACTTGGAACCCACTTTCTGTAGCCAAAATGGCGAAACGGAACCCTTTTCGACATGTCCGTCCGTCCGTATGTCACAGGCATTTTACTCAAAACTACAATAAGAAATTTGGAGTGTGGGTGTCTTGTATAAGCCACTGCTTAGTTTTATAGTTAAATGACGCACCAGTGCCTCCATTTGTGCGAAAATTGTAAATTTATGTTAACTAACATTTATTGTCATAAGTAATATTGTAATTGACTAACAAAATGGTTGAATAAAACAATTTAACGGATTATTTTGATATGAGAACATTCATTCTTTCGATTGATTTTTATTAACTTGTATAGATAGATAGTAAAAAAAAGCCCAAGTTCTATCAGGGGCTCTGGGTGCGCCGTGTGCCTTGCTGTAAATATGTTCCTGCTCCCATTATTTCATTGATAAAGGATACAGATCTGTGCAAAGTGTGTGTAGTCAGTGGAACCGCTCTTCAACTTGATGGCGAGGAAGTTGGTGCTGTCTGCCAGCCTCTTCAAGACTGCTGCGTCATCAAGCACTGACGTCATCTCTGTCGACAGCTCATTGTCACCTGTAAGTCAATATGTTAAATTGAACTATCAATTAATACATAAATTAAATTAAATTCTTTATTACACAACTGTACAAGAAAAAGCTAATAATACAGGACCACAGACTACTTTACCCTTATATTTAGGTTAAGTGGTCTGTGTATAGGACAATCCCAAGTAATTACAAGTTTCTTAAATAAATAATTTATCTTACACTATAATTATTACATAAATCAATATTATACATAGTTTAACACTTTTATTATATTAATAATTACCAGAGGTCGGAATAGGTGGTGGTTATTTACCTAAACTTTGCGTGAGGACGTTGTAAAAATCAAATGTCTGTACATAGAAGATATTAACAAAAAATATATTGTAAGGGAAAATTTTAAGGTCACTAAATCGGAAAATACTTTAATTTGTCTATGTTTGTATGAGTCTTTATGACTTCATCATGCCAAGTAGGCTAAACAGGCACAGATGGTTACAAGATACTTTTTACCCAACTACACTGAGGAAAAAAGGGGGTTAATGACTTTTGCTCCTCCGCGACTAACAATAATTTTCATTTGTATGCTTCATCAAGCCTAAAGGCTTATCCTCTTTGAAATCTACAGACTGAATTATTTATTGTTACTATTTTTTTTATTGTGCCTCAAATATCTATAAATTTATTGTAATATAAGATTAAAGACTTAATTATGTCCAGTCTTATCACATCATAATCAATCAGATTCACAGTCACTCACAAAGTATTTCTTCCTTTAACAAAATCAAACTTATTATTTTTAAATTACTTAGTACAAACAAAACAATTGAATGTATATTCACATCAATGGTGGAAAGGAGAATGGAAGGGTAATCATCATTTCGTCTAAAACGCAACTAGTATAAGCAGTAACACGTCTAAAACGCTGCTAGTCTAAAACGCATCTCGTCTAAACTGCAACTGGTCTAAGTAGCTACCAGTCTACGTCGCTACTGGTCTAACCAGTAAGCGGTCTAAAATACAGCTGGCCTTAGAGCACGTGGTCTAAGGCTTAGCTGGTCTAAGTAGTAAAGTGTCTAAGCCACAACTGACCTAAGTAGTGTCTCGTCTAAAATGCAGTTGGTTAAAGTAGTTATTTGACTAAACATTTGCTGTTCTCTAAAGCAGGAAGTAGTCTAAAACTCGACTAACCTGAGTGTGTAATAAGTTGTGATTTGTTTGTTTCTTCATGAACTTATAGCTTGTCTTATGGTCCTCAGGTCTCATTTTTTACCCCATCTGACCCTAGGGTATAGGGTATGCCATTGACCGAAAACTATGAAATTAAATTTCATGCCGGTTTGGTGCCTTAAAAATGTCACTTAGTAAACCAAAAATTTGAGAAAAACCTATGCTACATTGAGCTTGATTATTCAAAACTGGATCATAAAATATAAAAAAAACAGCACGCTTATCTCAAGCAGGTTGAAATTTCCTTTCATATCTTGTAATAAAGTATATTAATATTACTGGTATTTTACGAGAAAAATCCTGATGACGTTGAGCAAATTCGTCAAAATTACGTATACGGACTAGTAATGTCAAAGTCAATAAAAGAAAAGTCGTCATTGTAACTAGACTGAAGTCTGTAACTTGGTTGCAATAAATATCTTATCTTATCTTAAATATTGTATAAACAGCTACACCGAGTAGTGACACATAAATTCGGCAATATTTGGTTTGGAATGCACTAGACAGAAGTAGGAACACCAATCTAACTACTAAGGAAGTCTTGCTGTCAGACTAACGGCGAATCTTCCTTTGCTACCGACGTAGCACATCTCTGTAGCCTGAACTGAAATTTTACAAATGACTCCAGACACCCAGGAAATGCAAATTTCTAATAGGCACTGTCGCAAGCCACAACTCGTATTACCAAAATAAAAAACTGCTGCCAGTGAAGTAGGTTAGGTTATGTTAGAACTGCAATCCTGAACAGAAGATGACTGCTGCCAGTAAAGTAGGTTTTCGGCATTAAAAAGTTATGCGGAAAGACCATTCGGTGAAAATAGATTCGGCGAAAACAGGATTCGGCGTAGTGAAATTATGCTTATAGATCGTTATGCTTATCGTGATTATGCGATATAGAATTTTGACAAAAAATATGCGTAAACAAGGGGAACCCTCACCCGGTTTAAAGCTGATTTGGTCTAAAACGCTCCTAGTCCAAACTAGATGTCGATCGCCGGTAAGGTTCAGCCTTTTATTTCCTGTTTTTTCTTAAAACCGTGCTAGACACACCATACTACCGCCCATACCAATGTGGTGGGTATTTGTATAATCCCCACGGTACCACCAATATAGTGATGTCAAAGTAAATAAAAGAAAAGTCGTCATTCACTGGTTCCCCTTGTTTATGCATATTTTTTTTGTCATAATTCTATATCGCATAATCAAAATAAGACATAATGCTGGCACGGTTTTAAGAAAAAACAGGAAATAAAGACTGAACCTTACCGACGATCTACATCTAGTTCAGACTAGGAGCGTTTTAGAACAAATCAGCTTTAAACGGGGTGAGTCCTAGACTAGATGTCTTATTAGACCAGTTGCGTTTTAGATTAAGTGCGTATTAGACCAGTTGTGTTTTAGGCGAAATGCGTTATAGACCAGTTGCGAATTGTCTGCTAGGTTAGATGCTACTTAGACCAGTAGCGACGTAGACTGGTAGCTACTTAGACCAGTTGCAGTTTAGACGAGATGCGTTTTAGACTAGCAGCGTTTGAGACCTATTACCACTTGTACTAGTTGCGTTTTAGAGGAAATGATGATAACCCAAATGGAACAAGTGACAGCTTGGTGGTATATCTATTCTATACTATTATAAAGTTGTAAAATGAAATGTCTGTACATTGAAGATATTTTCAAAAAAATGATTGTTTCAGACTATTTGGAGTTTACTTAAACGAGAAATATTTTTTTTGGATTTTTTGTATGTTTGTATGTGTCGTTGTGGCTTCATCACGCAAAATCGGCTTAACAGATTTCAGCAATTTTTGGTACAAGGGTAGCTGGGTATCTCCAGATGGTTATAGGATGCTTTTTATCCGACTGCGCTGAAGAAAAACCGAAAGAAGTTGCGAGCATCTTCTAGTTTAGTAATATAATAATAGCCTTTATTTCCGAAAAAGGGTTTACATAATGCTTGATTGAATTCACATTTCTATTACAATACATCCCTTGATTCAATGTGCCTCTTGGCATAGGCCTCCTCCAACAATCGCCATTGGGCTCACTTGTCCAATATGGCCCCAAAGTTAGCTAAAGGTTGTCTTCCCATCTTCATCATCTTCTAAGAGTTTTGTTTTATTTATAGAGGTATATCCTTATACATTTCTGAGGATTTTAATTAACTAATTTTATTTTTTTGCATATTATGGCGCCTAGAGACCATATACATCTCTAAAAAATTTAGATATAATAATTATTATTTTTAATGTATTATTATTCACTTTGACCCCTAAGAGACCTTAAACATCTCAGTAGAATTCAGTCAAATTATTATATTTAATTTTATCGCATGTCGTGACGCCTAGAGACCTTATACATCTCTGAAAAAAAACATAGTTTATATTTTATATTAAAACTGATCTGGAGAATTTGTACATCTCCTCTGCGTGTATCAATTATAAATTAATTATAACACAATTGTAAATGTTTAAAGTAAATTAAGACAATATTGTAATAGTTAATTGGTACACGCATATTAATTGTTTTATATACTCTGACATGTAGAATTTTATTCTAGACACATTCTAGATTTTTTTTTCTTTTTCATCCTTTTGGGATTTATCTTATTAATTATTTTAATTTTTAAAATGATGTTTTTATCAATAATAAGTGGACGATTAGCTCAGATGGTAGAGCGTGCTGCCCCGGTCTGGCTCAAGGCACTGGTTCAAGTCCAGTATCGTCGAAATTTTTTTTCATTTGTTTCTGATCTTTGTTTATAATAATAATAAGTAAGTTATACTTAAGTTAAATGATCTGATTAGGTTTTTCTGGGTTTCCCTAATCCTTGCAACAAATGTTGGATCATATTGTATGTTTCCCAGTGAAGACTTCTCTCATTGTAACTGACAATTCGAAAGTGCTTGTATCTAAGCCTACTTGAATAAAGGATATTTTGATTTGATTTGATTTCTTATAGGACATCCCTGTCGCCTAGTGCCACCTCTCGGGTACTATAGACTGACTTGCTTACTCCACCTTTTTCTTTTGCAGTGCAGCATATGCCCATCCCCATTTTAGGTGGTCAATCCGAGCCAATATGTCAGTAAGTTTGGTTTTCTCTCGTATTTCCTTGTTGGTTATCTTGTATCTTAGTTTTATGCCCAACATCCTTCTCTCCAATACACGCTGACACCTTGCAAGTTGGTTCCAGTGAGCCTCGGTAAGGGACCAGGTCTCACAGCCATATGTCATACAGGGAGGAACACAGGTATTGAACACCTTTTTTTAGGGTTCAATAGCCAAAATCGCAAAACCTGAATCCTTTCCATCCATCCATATGTCACAGACATTTTACTCAAAAACTACTAGATGTATATTGATGAAATTTGGTGCCCTATTTTTTTCATATCTTATTTTTTTTCATCTGTAGTGCATTTTTTGTATAAACGGCTGCGGAACCCTACATTGAGAATGGTCCAACATACTCTTGGCTGGTTTTTTTATAACAAATCCAATATTAATGTAAGTAACCATATTGTTGGTTATACAATGTGATCTGAGATGTTAGTCCAAAGTTCAAAATTCGAAGTTCATATTGTGCCGTCTTTTCCATTGTGTTATACTGTAATTAGGTAAGTGGAATGGCACCTTACAAACTCCAAATTTCGAGCTTCAGATTAACCTCAGCGGCATGTACAGTTGTGTGCAAAATAATAATAGTGAAATTTGCAAAATCAAGATGTAAATGTGACTTAAGATTTAAGTTATAATCATGCTACTATGAGTAAACAAAAAGTGAAGTATTAAAAGGCCTTCACCTATTCTCAATGAACTTTGGGTCATTTTCAGAAGAATAGAGTTTCATTTGCATTATGTCATTCAAATTTAACACAAAGGCAATACAACTGTATTTAGTTCAGTTTTGATTCAAATTCCACAAGCAAATCTCTTTATATGGTGGGCGGCTAGAAAATATAGAGAGAATGTACTTTTCAAAATTTGTGGATTTTTATACCATTTTAGAAATTTGAATTGATTCAGTAATTTTGGGAGTTTTTTGCATCTGCCTTTTTTTGTTTTAGAAACTATTAACCATGGCACATACATACTGCTATTATTTTGCACAAAGCTTTATATAGTCAAAATGTGAATAGGTATGTAGTGTTGGAAATCTGTAGTTATACAAATTTGCACAAGTGGCTATGTGTAGAGATGAGCTTTGTAGAATTAGGAATCAGATATGAAAATATATGAAATTGGGCCTAAAGCTGTGTCAGGTATTGTCAAGTTCTCAAAGCAAAAGTATAGTCAATCTATGTTTAAATTTAATTCTGCTGTATATACCAAAATGTAAAGTTAGGACGACAATGTTAAATACTACTGATAATAATGTTATTTAACTCATACGTGATTTCCCTATGCTTACACTGATTAGTAAGTCATCATGAAGGGACAGATATATGCGTGTTTTTTCGGTCAAATGTTACTAATTAAGTAGCGAATACACTTTAAAATGTATTATTGTTGCCCGTATGAAAGTTAGTTAATTAAAAATGACGAAATAGCACAGAAAATCTAGAAATATTTTAACCTATTTCGAGTTACGTGTCGCAATCGTCTAACGTTTTTCTTGTCTATTTTACTGAAGTTAATTTTTTTCGAAGATCAAACATAGGTAGTCTAATATCTAAATATGGTAGATATTTAAAATCATTTGCATTACCTTCAACAAAAACTACGAAAATAGCGTTCTTCTGTTTTGATAGTGTAACTGCCTCGGCTATGCTTCCTCCGTACCAATGCATCATGAAAACACTTTGTTAAACAGTTTTCTAGCACAGTTACTAACGTTCACAATGTTATTTTGCTATTTTTTTTACACAATTTTCTTTAAATTGTTTCGACGGAAAACGAAAATTATTACGTTGACATGACACTCCAAATTTTGACAGCACTGACGTTGTTATTTTATTCTAATTCACTTTTTCTCTTTCTGTTCGTTGCATTTTGTCTTAACCAGATAAAATGTAAGACGCACGTACTCCACACAATCTTTCTGATTCTCATTGCTCTTTAATTTAGTTTCCTTTTTCGTATGAAAGAGATAGGCTACAAATTGGTTGTCTATGGTCTATTTCATGTGATATAAAGAGAAAACTATTCGCTACTAGATAGCGCTGTACTCAGTTACATTTACTACCCGTCACTAGATGTCATATACATAACCTAGCCACCATTGCAGATTTTGTTATAGAAACGGAAAGTGCTTGCTTATAAAAACGCATACAACATTAAATGACACATTCAACACTGAATTCTTTTTCCCACAGTTCCCGTGCAGGAAACATGTTTGATTTATTCGCTTACTCTTTGGGGCCTATACTCGTAAAACAAAAAAACCGACCGAGGCCAGGTCATTGGTACTTAGGTACTCAGAGTATGATTCCGTAGCCGCTACTGCAAAAAAAACGATTTTTAAAAGGAAGGAATTTCCGAACCATGTTTACGAGTAGAGTATGTATTTAGGTAAGTGTATGCATTATTTGCTTGTGTGACCTGACTGGTGCTCTTAGTACCTACAGATCGATTTTTCCCACTACACAAATTTCTTGCATCTCTGTTTGACCCTAAAGTTGACTGTTAGAGAATACCATTTGGCACTAAATCCGCCGTTGTACTTACAATACAATGCAATACAACTATTATTTATTGCACACCAACAAGATAAACTGTACAATAGAGCCTTAACATAAAGTATGGTAGACAATATGCGGTCTTATCGCTAAAGAGCGATCTCTTCCAGACAACCATTGGGTAGCGGAAATTGTACAAAATAGCTGGGAATGAGTTTATATGTAAGTTTATAGTATATATATATGGTGATATAAGATTATAAATAATACTAAAATAAATTAAAAAAATCCTTTCTCCTATTCCGCCAATCCAAGGTATGCCGTGCCGATGGATGCGTGGCTAGAGGCGAGTCTAGTCGTTAGCGTTCCGAATTGCCCTGGGACTGGTGACCCCAGAATAAGGCTAAACCCTTACCTGGTATGCGGGGCTCTGCTGGGTTCGAATATTTTATCCCTAGCTGCTCGTGGGAACGCAAATGGCGGCGATGTGGTTCGCAACCCATCACGTCTCAGTCTCAGCGAGAGCGAAGAGTGGGCTATGGAGAGCCGCTTTGCTACGTTAAATGTAAGGGGAGGAATTAATGATAAAATAAATGAAGTATGTCAGATGATGGATGCGAGAAATATTGACATTCAGTGTGTGAATGAGACAAAGCGAAAGGGTTCTAAATGAAGAGACTAATGAATGCTGAAGCGGCAGTTGTATGCAAGGACCGTAGCAAGTGGAAGGAGGTAGTCGCTGCATACCCTGTAATGAGAAAAGGCGTGATTGTATGTATGTATGTAAATAAAAACAAACTTACATACATATATAAACGTACTTTTATACATACAAAAAAACGGATGCAGTTAACATCAAACTGATTAGAAAACCAGCAAGCAGGCAATAATAATAAAAATTATACTATGGGAGTGATAAATAATGATATTTTAACTTAGCTAGTATTATATAATCTGTGCTTAGCTTTAAAAACAGGCAAATACTTCCCTGGCCTTAAATCGAGCGGACGAGAGTTCCACAACAGTCTGAGATGTAAAAGAATTCGTATAATATTACTTAGGTACTTTTGTTTTGTGCAATAAAGTTAAATAAAATAAATAGTTTAAAGCGGGTGAAAAGGGGGAGCGATTTTTGTATGGGGAATCAATCATTAAAACATTAGGGCAGTAGTGGGTAACAACACACAAGTACCTACATAGTCAATACCTTTTTTAAGTTTACTGGCTTTTGGCTTTTCGTCCGGAGATCTTTCCTTAGGGCGTATGCACATCGCGCTTTTTTATAACCATCTAAGAGGATTTAAAGGTTACCCTTGCACATCTCTGAGAAACTTTAATGCTCCCAATTAGCTATCAATGGAGTCTTAATTAGCTGTTTTTTTTCTCAATTTCGTGGTTGGCCTGATATTAAAAGTTGCTTGGTGTGGCTCACACTATCACCCCTGAAACTGCCGCTCATGTTCATGACTGCTGAATCTGTCAGTATGATGGAATAAAGAGAATAATATGATTACCCGACAACTTTACACAAATCGAACTAGTCCCATGGTAAGCTCTGTAAGGCTTGTGTTATGGGTATACTAGATAACGATATGTTTAATAAATATATTTACTTATATACATAAAAATCATCCGAGACTCAGTAACAAGTATTTATGCTCATCACACAAATATTTTCCCTTACCAGGATTTGAACCCAGGACCTCCAGCTTCGCAGGCAACGTTACTCCCGCTGAGCCAAACCGGTTGGCAGTATATACGACAAGATAATTTAAGAAATTCTATTTTAGGTAACCTTGTCATCGATGGTTTAATTGACTAAGAGTACAATCTAATTAAATTACTAAATTAGGCTAAGCAAAACTAATTAGCTTCTATGAATAAACTAATTTGTTAGGTGATGAAATATATCCATTTTTAAAGAGTGTAAAAGTTTCGTGAAAGTAAATATCCTTAAAATAGGCATGCTGCATAGACAAAATTCATCTATTACTATTATAAAGTTGTCAAAATGAAATGTTTGTATGTGTCGTTGTGGCTTCATCACGATAAATCGGCTAAACAGATTTCAATTATTTTTGGTACACGGGTAGCTGGGTATCTCCAGATGGTTATAGGGTAGGGTAGGGCTTTTTACCCAACTATGCTAAAGAAAAAAAGAGGGGTTATGACTTTTTCTCCTCCACGAACGAAGTCGCGGGCGCCTTCTAGTCTTCTATACTATTACAAAGATGTAAAATGAAATATCTGTAACATTGAAGATATCTTTAAAAAAATATTGTCACGGTCTATTTGGAGGTCATAGAAACCAAACATTTTTTAATGAAATAAAACAATTTAACGGATTATATCGCGTATATTATCTCATTTTAGTTCCCGACGTTTCGGAAGCTTTCCAGCTTTCCATGGTCACCTCCCGTGAAATTGTTTTATTTCAATGAGTAATAATCGCGGAAACAGTAGAAAATATTACAAACATTTTTTTTTGTCTTTTTGTATGTTTGTACCTATGTGCCGTCTTGGCTTCATCACGTAAAAACGGCTAAACAGATTTCAACTATTTTCGGTATACAGATGGTTATTAGGATACCTTTTATCCGATTACGCTGAAGCAAAAAAGTGTGTTATGATTGTTTCCTTCTCCGCGAGCGAAGTTGGCGCGTTATAGTAATTAGATAAATCACTAATATATAACAGCCATAAAGTCCATAAGACTTTATGGCTGTTATATATTTTTAGTCAGGTCAGGGTGTTTCAGTCAGGGATTACTCATATGAAGTTGCCTTTCCGGCATTTTTGTTATGGTATACGGGTATGCGACCGCGGCTCCCCGAGCTGCTACTGCCTCATACATAGTCTTCCGGGACAGTAGTATCCTTTAACCCTTTCTCCTGTCTAAATTACAATTCCTTTCTTTACCCTGTTATCCTTCCTCCTAATCCGCCAATCCAAGGTATGTCGCGCCGATGGATGCGTAGCTAGAGGCGAGTCTAGTCGTTAGACTGGTGACCCCAGAATAAGGCTAAACCCTTACCTGGTATGCGGGGCTCTGCTGGGTTCGAATATTTTATCCCTAGCAGCTCGTGGGAACGCAATGAGTTTCAATAATTTCAAGAACCATCATGGCGGCGATGTGGTTCGCAACCCAACACGTCTCGGTCCTAGCGAGAGGGAAGAGTGGGCTATGGAGAGCCGCTTTGCTACGTTAAATGTAAGGGGAGGAGAGAATTAATGATAAAATAGATGAAGTTTGTCAAATTATGGATGGAAGAAATAGATTAATGAATGTTGATGAAGCGGCAGTATGCAAGGACCGTAGCAAGTGGAAGCAGGTAGTCTCTGCCTACCCCGTAATGGGAAAAAAGCATGATTTTGTGAATGTATGTGTATATTTTTAGGTTAAGTTTTACTGTAATAGATTATAGGTACTTTAAGGGACATTTTTTGAGATTATCTTTAAAGATTATCTTGTTTCTCAACGATTGTCTGAAAATAAACGAACTGAACTGGATAAATCACGCATCACAACCGAGCGTGTCTGACACGTATCACAGACTCCCGTCCTGACTCGTCACGCCACTTACCCGCTCCCCAACTTTCGTGCAGTGTAGGTACATGAGCTTAGCTCACTAATAATCCAAATAAATGGGCATATATTGTGAAAATTGTACTCTACCTAAATTATTACCACGGGCAGTCTCGCCAACGCGACGTTGGTACCAAGGTAGTGCAAACAAGCTGTTCAAGAGCCTTAGAGGATATAAGTTAAGAGCTAATACGGCCATTATACAGCCAGTTTGAGCGCTGCATAACCTCTAATAGAGCTAGTGTGCTACTTGGGTAGGTATACCAAATGGAGTATTTTTTAAATACACTGACACATACAAAAATTCGAAAAATATATTTTTCGATACAAAAATTCGAAAAATATATTTTTCGATCCAAATAGTCCGTTACAATATATTTTTTAATTATCTTTAATATACCTACAGATTTTTAATTTTTACAACTTTATAATAGTATAGATTAGGATTAGGATGTACTCATATGCGTGTGTACTTCTATTGTATTTATTCTACATATTGTATTTGTTTAATATATATGTACAACAATTCAATTCCAAACTGCTTTGCGCCAACTAAGTAATAGTACATTTTCTCAACCCCCACAACCCAAAGGTTGTCTGGAAGAGATCGCCCGTTGTTTACTTCTTCTGGAATGATTTGATTTTCTATACTCTTGTTTTGTGAGGTGTGCAATAAAGAGTTATCGTATTTTATTGTACTAAGATCGTGTAAAGTAAATTGTAATGTACACGAATCTAGGCCAGCGATACTCAAACTGTGCGATTCTATTGTAAGGTTTTGTTTTATTTGGACATACATTTTAAATTAAAAGTAGCTGCACTGACCATTCTGGTGACGTCGTGACCGACGGCGGGTATAGCGAGTGGGGGAGTTGGCGCGCACGGGCATTCTCGGTCGGACGGTGAAACAGGACGGACGTGTCTAGCTAGTGGTGATTAGAGAATTTATAACCTATTTTTCCAATATTGTTATCAGTAACTGTGAAATATACGTTGTCAAAACTAAAAAGTGTCCGTTATTTCCGAGGGTGACTACATTTCAGCCAGTGGGATAACGAAATTCCGTAAGTACTCGCCCACGTGTTATATTTCTTGCATGTTTTAGTGAACCTAAATAATTTATGGCGAGTCCTAACAGTCGCCTTATAGTTCCATTATAATGCTAAGGTGCCAGGACATATTGGCTTGAACTGTTGTATACTTAGCTCGATGCTTGATGTCGTGGTGTAATCAATTTAATATTTTGAATGGCAAGTTTGTAATGTATATTCCTAACATACATTTTACACGTCGTAACTACACCACGCTATTAACCTAAAATACGTAGATTTCAAACTAGAATATTGTTTAATATGGGTAGATGCAAAAATTTGATGCGGGTTGTTCCAAGTTTGGGAGGGTTAACTGTGCGCATAAACCTTTTAAATTACCACGTGAGTTACAATACAATTCACTCTCATGTAACTGACATTTCGAAAGTGCTTGTAACCAGGCCTACTTGAATAAAGAATATTTTGATTTGATTTGATTGATTTGAATATCAAGGATAGTCCAACACAATTTCGAAAAATTCAGGTTTTGTAGGTATTTGTCAGGATTTTTGATCTACCATTTATTAAGCTTACGATGTACAGGGGTTTATACGGGGAGCAAAAATGTCGTTATTTTCGCGCTAGGACGCACCGTTCTCGAGATAAGACAAAAAAAAAAAAAAAAACTACATTTTTCAGGATTTTTGATTTTTAATTTATGATGCGTGAGTAATTGGGGGTTTCAAAGGGGGGGGCAAAATTTTGTTATTTTTACGCTACGACGCACCGTTTACGAGATATAAACAAAACCAGCTGTATAGATTACCTTGCTTTTGCTCCCATCCATTGTTGTTACTCTTTCTTACTTTGCTTTTGCTCTCCTGTATCGTTACTCTTTTCCTATGTGAATATTTCCTAAATATATAACTAATACTTTCGTGCGACGAGTTTCCAGATGATGGACAGGGGAGACGGAGAACGCCGGAGCTTAGAAACTCCCAGGCGTGAGGTCGACCGCTCCAGGTCACAACGAAGCGAGCCAAGTACTCGGCGTAGAAGCCGCAGTCGCAGCCACAGCCGCCGCTTACGGGCGCGGGAGCTGGCTCTGAGGCTGGAGCAGGAACGTGTTCGACAGATGGAGGAAGACCTGCAAAAGGACCCGGATGCCGAGAGTCGCTCACGGAGGAGAGAACGCCTCGGCTCGCCAAGGCCGAGTCGCGAGCGTCGCAGCCTGAGCCGGACGTCGAGAGCCGTGACCAGCCGCCAGCCCCGCAGCCGCAGCCGCGAGGTGGGCGACAAACGAGACGCGACCGAGCAGGAAGAGACTCCACGAGCATCGATCGACGTTCAAAAAGGTCATGTAGTCCTTCCTTTACTTCTAACGATATTGTGAAAATTATTAGATCAATCAAGGATGTCTTACCGTCTCAGCCGACAACCCAGAGCCAAATTTCGATGAGCAGAAGCCTTGATCATAAAAATATCATTCCAGAATTTAACCCTTCTGGGAAAAACCAGAGGATTGATGTGTGGCTAAATAAAGTCAACGAATGCGCGAAAGTTTACGGCTGGGACGAAAAGACTGTGATTCATTTTGCTATGCAAAAACTCACCGGTTTAGCTAAGACGTGGTTTGAGAGCCTTAATACTATTCTTTTCTCATGGGATGAGTGGCAAGCTAAATTGATTAACGCATTTCCATCAGAACAAAATTATGGACAATTATTAGAAGATATGTTGAAACGGAAAAGTAAGCATCAGGAGCCTATTGAAATTTACTTTTACGAAAAATTAGCTTTGCTCAACCAATGCGAAATCACAGGTAGGCGGGCGGTCGATTGTCTAATTCATGGAATAGGAGACAGGACAATGCGTTCTAGTGCTTTAGCGTTGCGGTGTGAGGAGCCCGACCAACTACTAAAGTTTTTGATGAGTAGTAATAAAGAAACAACAGTACAATATCCGTTAACCAGAGATAGAAATATGACCGTTGACGATAAGGGATCCAATAAAGCGGGAACGAGAACAAATCCTAATATATTTTGTTACAATTGCAAGGAGAAGGGACATATATTTTCTCGGTGTCCCAGGCCCTTAACATAAACCGGAGATGTGTAAACAAAAACCAGACTCGGGGTCGGCAAGGGTTGACACTGTACCCAAAGCTATGTGCATAGCAGGGTCAAACCCATGTGATAAATTTATAAAGCCAGTAAAAGTAAATGGGGTAACAGTGGAAGCCTTCGTCGACCTGGGTAGCGAGGTCACCTTAATACGCGAATCCAGTTTTTCTCGTCTCGGGCTTTCTCATGATAGAGTTCCTTTCACAATGAGGGGCTTCGAAATAACCTTGTATCGTCCTTGGGAACTGCAGAACTGACAATAACCATTGATGGCGTGACAGCCACCGTTACTTGTAGGATAGTTAACGATAGTCTTTTAGAGAAACCGATGCTCATAGGACAATCCTACTCTGAGCAACCGCATATCGTAGTTTACAAAGATGCTGACAGGTTGCAATTTTTACATTTAGGCAGCGAGCTTCCAAACTTGCAAGAACGTGACAATGAAGGGTTGGAGAGAGTTAGAATCGTAGCACGTAGACGTATATATGGGGTAGCTAGTGTCAGAGCTGCCACAGGGAGAGTGTTTAGTGGAAGCATAGTGTTAAATACCAAAGTCGTGGGAAAACCCAAGGACCAGTATATAATATGTGGTGGGGTTTACGAAGTAAAGCAGGGTCGCCTTTTTGTAATGATAATACCGTGTGCGGCATCTTGTTGCTTGCAAGAGAACTTCGTTTTTGCGCGTGCAGAGCATGTACAAGCAGTGTATAGGTTATCAGATGTAGGTACTAATGTAGATCGGCATACCGACGAGATGAGTACAAAAGAGAGTCTGCCATCGTGGATTGATGTAAGCCAACTACATTTAGGTGAGAAAGCTACCGAGAAGGATAGGGGTAAGCTCGTCGAGCTTCTTAATCGTTACAGGGATTGTTTTGCTAATGATCTGGCTAGCTTAGGTTGCACGAATACAACTGAAATGAAAATAGAGTTAAGTAGTGAGCGACCGGTCGTCTACAGGCCTTATAGACTGTCACATCATGAACGCGAAAGGGTCCGTGCCATGATAGACGATATGCTACAGGCTGGAATCATTAGGGAATCGGTTTCTAATTACGCCAGTCCAATTATACTCGTGCGAAAGAAGGATGGCGGCGTACGACTTTGCATCGATTATAGGTTGCTTAACTCGATCACAATAAAAGAACGTTACCCTATACCCGTAATAGAAGACGAGATTGCTCGTCTGGCTGGCCAGGCGTGGTTCATCACGCTAGATTTGATGTCCGGATACTACCAAGTACCAATCGCGGAAGGTAGTAAACACCTAACGGCGTTCGTCACACCTGACGGCCAATACGAGTATAATCGTATGCCGTTTGGCTTGGCGAACGCGCCAGCAGTGTTTCAACGCATGATGAACCGTGTCCTGGGCCAGATTTGATAAAGCTACCGTGTATATTGATGACTTGCTCATTTTTGGAAAGACGTCCGCGGAGTGCTTAAATAGATTAGAAGAAGTTCTTTTGTTACTAAAAGAGGCCAATCTTAAGCTCAATTTATCTAAATGTAGTTTCCTCCAGAATGAGATTAGCTACTTGGGGTTCGAAATTAGTTCAGCAGGCATGCGACCAGGGAAAGCAAAAATTCAGAGCGTGGAGGACTTTCCCCGACCCGAAAACGTTCACAATGCACGACAATTCCTTGGACTTGTAAGTTATTTTAGAAAATTTATACAAGGTTTTGCTCAATTAGCCCAGCCGATTACGAAATTACTTAAAAAGAACGCCGTATGGGAGTGGGGAAAGGATCAGGAGGAATCTTTTGCGACCCTGAAGCATAAATTGGTTGAGAGACCCGTACTAGCGATTTATGATCCTACTGCGAAGACCGAACTCCACACGGACGCAAGTGGGCTAGGCGTTGGTGGAATCCTCTTACAGCGTCCCGTGGGGAGTGGGGGATCTTTTCATCCGGTGGCGTATTATAGTCGCCAAACTACGCCGGAGGAGAGGAACTTCCACTCCTATGAATTGGAGACGTTGGCAGTGATATGCTCACTTAAAAAGCTGAGGGTGTATTTGTTAGGAAAATCGTTTAAAATAGTCACCGACTGTAGTGCGCTACGCTCAACCTTTGAAAAACGCGATCTTATACCAAGGATCGCTAGGTGGTGGTTGGCACTGCAAGAATTTCAGTGCACAGTAGAATATAGGGCCGGAACTAAAATGGGACACATCGATGCCTTATCTAGAAACCCAATTGGCGACCTTGAGACAGTATGTCCCGAACAATATCCTTCTGTTATGACAATTAGCGATGATGACTGGCTTCTCACATTACAAATGGGTGATTCGGAGTTAAGTCGTATCCGCGATATTGTGAGTAGCAAATTAGACCCCAAGGGCTTAGAGTATTTACAATCCAATTACGTCTTACGAGATAATAAGTTGTATATATGCATAGGGGGTGATAAGGAATGTGTGAGGTGGGTGGTCCCGAAGGGCGCAAGATGGCAGATATGCAAGCGTAATCATGACGATATTGGTCACGTAGGTTTCGAGAAAACTTTAGACAGAATAAAAAGAAATTACTGGTTCGCAAAGATGAAAAAGTTTGTAAAGAAATACGTTGGAGCATGTATTGAGTGCGCGTACGCCAAAAAGACTACAAACACAAGAGAAGGGCTCTTGCATCCCATTGAAAAGACGGAGAGACCCTTTCATACATTGCATATTGACCATCTTGGGCCCTTCGTTAGGTCAAAGACAGGTAACACTCACATTTTAGCTATCGTAGATGCATTCACGAAATTTTTATTTATAAGACCTGTTATATCGGGAGCGGGGACAAGTGAAACAAACGACTGCTTGGATATGCACTGACGTTTATTCGCCATGACACCTTATTTTAACAGTTAGTGGACGCAGCCACTACATACATAACATTCCTCCCCGTTTAAATCAGATGTGGGATTCATGTTTAACTAATTACTTATTCTAAGCAAGTTTCTTATTCATACAATAAAAAGGTTTATAATTTACTTTGGGAATCGGACGCAACAGCATTCCAGACAAACCACTCCTGGTAGTCTCACTAAGAGGAGTTTCCACCCGTGATGAATCTCCATTCGTTTCCGAGGCTTCGTAGAATTCTTCTACTTCCGTCGGTAAGTTTTCTACGGACGGTACTCCAGCCGCTCGTTCGGGCTCGTCGGGAACACGCTCCTCTTCCCCTTCGTCTGCTCTCGATTCCGAGGGTGGCTGGTCGCTGGCCGGTGGTGCGGGCGTCGTGAACTGAGCCGGTGGTGCCGGCGGCGCGGGCGGCGAGGAAAGCGGAAGCGCCGCGCTCGCATCACCGCAGCCGGCGGCGCTAGGAACGCCTGGTACATCTATGTCTCGGTTGTGAGAATATTGGAATCTGTTGCTGTCCACTCCTTTACGCGAAATCAGTTGGTTTACATGTTTTTTTAACAGCACTTGTGTTACATGGTCCTTAACTAAATAAACTGTTTTTCCAATTTGTTTAACTATAAAACCCCTGTTCCAGGTAAGGTGTTTGTTAACATCATGTTTTTTATACATTATATTGCCACCCGGTTGGAAACAGGGACGGTTTGTTCCTCCGAATGCTTTACTCTGCGAACACTGATTACGCTCCACTACATGAGTGAGTGTGTGGAACGAGGACGGCGTTGATGGCACATTTAATAAGTCCCAACGCGAACGAAGTTTGCGTCCAAATACGATCTGGGCAGGTGAAGTCCCCGTAGTTACGTGTACGGAATTCCTATAATCGAAAAGGTACTTAAACAGATTTTCGTCGGTAATCCTCTGGTTGTTATTACCCATTAAACAGGACCGGATACCTTTTTTTGCCACTTTGACGTAGGACTCCGCCTGCCCATTGCTGGGCGCATGATAAGCGGGAGATGTGACGTGCACTATCCCGTTTGCTAAACAAAACATACGAAACTCTTCTGACAAAAAGCATGTGGCATTATCACTTACTATTGTATGAACCAAACCGAACCGTGACATAAATTCATATAATTTAGATATAGCCACAGCAGAAGAAGTAGAACTTACTCTATATACTTCAACCCATTTTGAGAACGCATCTACTATAACTAAGTACGATTGATTATTTATAGGGCCTAGAAAATCGACGTGTATCCTATAAAACGTCTGGCGGGGGTATGGCCACACCGCGAGCGGAGCGCGCGCCGGAGTCGGTCTGAGCTGAGTACATATTTCGCAACTGCCTATCATCGTTTCGATGGCTTTATCTATGCCTGGAAACCAAACCCTGCCTCTAGCTTCCGCCTTACATTTAACAATACCTAGGTGTGATTTATGCAATTCAGATAAAATTCTTGATTTTAGCTTTTCTGGTATCAAAATTTTATGACCCCGCATAATCACACCTTTTTCGAATGCCAATTGATTTTTACATAAAAAATATGGACGAATATTTTGATCAGTTTCTCTATTCGGCCAACCATTTACGATAAACTTTGCAACCCTATTTAATACCATGTCTTTCTCAGTCTCTTCGCGTAGTTCTTTCAACGAAATCGGCATACTACCATCCACAACAAAATTTAAATACGATGCTCGATCTTCGACAAACGCTGCCGCTCCGCCGTAGGTGTGACCGGCGCCCGCACTACGAACTGATTGTGAGTCATCGTTGTTTACAGTCGCCCGGGACAGGTAATCGGCACTGTTATCTGCGCTGCGAATATACTCAATCTCGTAGTTGTAAGCACTTAGAAACATCGCATAGCGCTGCAACCTATTAGCTGAGACTTCTGGAATGCCTCGATGAGGGCCAAAAATTGTAGTTAAAGCTTTATGGTCTGTGCGAAGTATGAACGGTACCTCCCTTCCGTATAGGTATTGATGGAAACGACGCACCCCAAAAATAATGGCTGTAGCCTCTTTTTGAATCTGCGAATAATTTTTTTCAGCGTTATTTAACGAGCGAGATGCATAAGATACCGGACGTTCCTGACCGTCATCCCCGACCTGCGATAATATGGCCCCCAATCCTGTAGGAGAAGCGTCGACCGTCAAAATTACCGTTGCATTTGAATCAAAATGCGTGAGAACTTGTTCTGAAGCTAAATATGTTTTAATGGTGTTGAACGCATTGTTATGCCCCGCATTCCAATGCCATTTACTCTCTTTTTGCAACAAGTTATATAAAGGACTAAGTATTGAGGATGCCCCCGGGACAAAATTCCTATAGTAATTAACGAGTCCCAAGAATGATTGTAATTGTCCAACATCCCTTGGCACTGGTGCATTTAAAATAGAACTCACCTTTGCGGGTGACTTTTTCAACCCTTCCTTGTTAATGACGTAGCCTAAGTATTCTACTTCATCTTTAAAAAACTCGCATTTAGTTTTCTGAAGCGTTAGGCCTGCGTCTTGCAGTCGCTGTAATACTGCATGTAATCTGTCCAAATGCTCAGATCTACTACTTCCGGTCACCAAGATGTCATCCAACATGCAAAGGACGCCTTCCATACCAGCCAATACCCCTTCCATAACGCGTTGGAAAATAGATGGCGCACTACTTAATCCGTACACAAGCCTTGAATAAGCAAAAATTCCCCTATGCGTATTTATACTCGTACAAGTGATTTTTTGTGATTCTTCATCCAAAACACATTGTGCGTACGCTTGAGAAAGATCTAACTTAGAGAACTGCTGTCCGCCATGTAACCTAGTAAACAGTTCTTGTGCGGTAGGTAAAGGATAATGTTCCACAATCAGCTGTTTGTTAATGGACACTGAGTAGTCAGCACAAAGGCGTAACGAATTATCTCGCTTCAGTACCGGAACAATCGGCGACGCGTACGGCGAATGTTCAATTGGTTTTAAAATACCTACGCGCAAGAGTCGATCCAACTCCTTATCTATCTTATCACGCAAAGCAAACGGTACCGGCCGTGCCTTAAAGAAAACTGGCTTAGCATCTTTGACTAAATTAAGTTTTACCTTATACTTGTTGAACGTTCCAAGTTCATCCGAAAAAACAGCAGGATATTTTGCTTGTAACTGGTCTATAATGTTTGCAGATTGTTCACAAAAATGTATAGGTTTCATTTCTAACTTATAAAGCGAAATAAAGTCCCTACCTAACAAGGGTACGGCGCCGCCTCGAATTACATAAACGTTCAAAGTATTATTTTGCCCTGCATAAGTGAACGGTAGTTGTGCAATACCTAAACAATGAATATTGTCACCAGTGTACGTTAGTAACCGCTTTGTACTTTTAGATAATGCCACATCCTTAAAATGTTTTAAATATGTTCGCTCAGAGATCGCAGTAACAGCTGACCCGCTATCGACTTGGAATTTCATTTGCACTCCGCCGACGTGAACTAACTCCGTCATAGGCTCGCCAGTTAATGAGCGAATATGATAACACTCACCATCATCGCCATTCTCATCCTCTCCCATGTAATTTAGCTTTTTGCACATCCGACGCAAATGACCCTTGACATGACACTTTTTGCACTTATAGTTAGCAAAACGGCACTTTTCTGCCGTATGATTGTTAAAACCACACACGGAACACAACACTTTAACACTTTGCTGATTCTTAGACGCGATCTTGAACAGCTGGCCGGCGCGCGGGCCCTGCGCCAAGCCTGCGGAAGCCCCCGCGCGCGCGCAGCGCACGCTCTCAGCCAGTTCTACCGCCTTAGCCAGTGTTAAGCCAGATGGGTTCTGAGCGAACAATTTTTCTCGCTCCGCTCCTGGAAGCATTCCCATAACAAAATGGTCTCTCAATGCCTCCTCCACGTTTAGAAACCCACACTGCGCCGTTAAACCGCGAAGTCTTGCCGCCCACTGGGGGTAGTTTTCTCCATCATTTTGCACCGCTGAATAAAATTTGTACCTCTCGTGGAATCCACACGTTTTTGGAGTGAAATGGGTATCCAATAGTTTACGAATATCTTCGTACGGTACCGTTTGGAGATCTTTCGGCAATGCCAAATCCGCTGCGAGCTTGTATGTGGAGTCACTGAGTGCGCTCAGCAAGATCGCTCGTCGCTTGACACCAAGAGGATCTTTCACGTTGTCGATATCATTTGCGATGAACCACTGCTCTAATCGCGCCTTGTACACTTCCCATGTCTGTGAATTATGATCAAAATTCGTCAAGACTCCAATTTGAGCCATTTTTAACGCAAAACCTTCCTTTTATATATATATATATATATATATATTTTTACACACGTGGGTAGATCGTCGCCACTGTTATATCGGGAGCGGGGACAAGTGAAACAAACGACTGCTTGGATATGCACTGACGTTTATTCGCCATGACACCTTATTTTAACAGTTAGTGGACGCAGCCACTACATACATAACAAGACCAGTCAAAAATACGAAAACTCAGAACGTAATTAGGGCGTTGCAGGACATATTTGACGTTTTTCGGGCACCCGAGCGGATTATTAGCGATCGGGGCTCTTGTTTCACCTCTCACGCATTCCGAAAGTTCTGTATAGATCGAGGCATTAAGCATATATTGAATGCAGTTGCGAGCCCAAGGTCCAATGGGCAAGTCGAGCGATACAATAGAACGATTCTCGATTCGCTCACAGCACAGGGCCTTGGATCGGATGAAAAGGAATGGGATAGGAAATTAGGGAGGATTCAGTGGGGACTAAATAATACTATACAAAAAACGATTGGTAGGGCACCAGCCGAAGTTATGTTCGGAGTTGAAATGACAAGCGAGTATAATCCTGTGTTAAGTCAAGTTACGGACAAGTCGCCAACTGAATCATCCCTAGCGTCTATTCGTAGTGAGGTTAAAGATAGGATTGACGAGGCTCAAGAGGCTCAAAAACTACGTTATGATCAGGGTAGAGTCCCCGCGCGTTCATATAAGAACGGCGATTTAGTTAAGATTACTAAAGTGGCATTCCAAAACAATGGCAATAGTACCAAGTTAATGCCTTCATACGAGGGCCCCTACAGGGTCATAAAGGTACTGGGTAACGATCGGTACAAGGTGGCCCCTATCTCTGGTTTTGAGGGGATGAAAAATAAGCGAAAGACCACAGTGGCCGCGGACAGAATGCGCCCGTGGATTCATATAGCATCGCTAGAAATCGATGACGAAAGCGATAGCGATATTTTATATGATGACGATGTGGACGATACTGAAAACTAGTTGCCGCAAATGTATTTTTTATCTCGTTTCAGGTCAAGTGCTAGAAGACGCGGAGGCGTGCTTAGCTTGGCTTGGAACGAGACAATTGGACTGCTACATATGCTTAGTTGCATATATGGTTACTTGGTTACAAGGTTATTTGGTTACAAGGTTATTTGGTTACAAGGTTATTTGGTTACAAGGTTATTTGGTTAAAATGCTACTTGGTTACAAGGTTATTTGGTTACAAGGTTATTTGGTTACATGGCTACTTGGTTATAAGAAAGCTGGTTACAAGGTTACTTGGATATCTAGTTACTTTGGATTAATTCTTACATGAGAAAAATACTGTCAATAGGATATTTATGAATTTATAGTTTGTTATGTATATTTTGTACTTATGGAAAATAATTAATCGGATTAATTTCTTCAAAAATTAGATTACAGTTTGGAGTGATATTATGATTATTACGTATTTTAAGTGTATAGTAAATATGTGATAACTGTTTACAAAGGTGTCTATACAAAGTCATATTGATCCATAAATATGAGAGTTCGTTGAATTGTATAATAATTGGTTGATATCTATATGTATACTCCTTGCTGAGAGTGTCCTTGGTCGCCGAGTGTAAGGTTTTGGTTTCACCCGATACGTGCCTGGGGACATCCACGTCATCAGGATGGTCAAGTGTAAGGTTTTGTTTTATTTGGACATACATTTTAAATTAAAAGTAGCTGCACTGACCATTCTGGTGACGTCGTGACCGACGGCGGGTATAGCGAGTGGGGGAGTTGGCGCGCACGGGCATTCTCGGTCGGACGGTGAAACAGGACGGACGTGTCTAGCTAGTGGTGATTAGAGAATTTATAACCTATTTTTCCAATATTGTTATCAGTAACTGTGAAATATACGTTGTCAAAACTAAAAAGTGTCCGTTATTTCCGAGGGTGACTACACTATAGGTTATAGTAAAAAAAATAGGTTGCAGAGGTTGTCTGCACTCTTTCCTGAGTGAAATGTTTCTGAATTTTATTTTGCATTTTTTATTCGTTTCTATTAGCCTATTTGAGTGTCCCACTGCTGGGCAAAGGCCTCTCCCTTAGATCTCCACGACTCCCCATCAGATGCTACCTCCGCCCAGTTGTTGAGAAACGCATCCAGATCCTCCCGCCATCTCCGCTTAGGCCTGCTCCTTCTACGTTGCCCATCTTGTGGCACCCATTTAGTGACCACACTAGCCCACCTTTCCGGGTGCATGCGGCAGACGTGACCGGCCCAGTCCCACTTTTGCATTGTTTAATTGAATACACATAGTGCGGTGATATATATAAAGATATATCATAAAGAATACCAATAAACGATTATTTGATTATATTAGGGCTCCGTCAAATATTTCACTTTTCAAAAGGATTCCGGCGTCAAAAATAATTGAGAACCGCTGATCTAGACTCTTACTATACAGTCACCGGTTTAGCTCAGCGGGAGGTGTTGCCTGAATAGCTGAAGGTCATGGGTTCATATCCCGGTAAGGGCAAATATTTGTGTGATGGGCGTAAATATTTGTTCCTGAGTCTTGGATGTTTTCTATGTATATAAGTAAATATATTCATTAAATATATCGTTGTCTAGTACCTATAGCACTAGCCGTATTGAGCTTACCGTGTGATTAGTTCGATTTGTGTAAAAATTGGCCCATAATATTTATTTATTTTATAATATTTATTCATACAGGCTTATAAAAATGTAGGTCCAGTAGCGTGGCGTCAATATATGCCGATTCCCACCGGGGTGCCCAAGGAAAGGCTATAACCACCTTTTTCTATAAATATGAGTGAATGAATACGCTTCGGCTTCCCTTTGTAATTCTCCTGACGCCACGCCTCTGGTAGGTACCTATGTAAGTTCTTCAACTTTTAAAAGGCCGGTAGACCTTATTGTATTAACCTTAAATACGGGGAGCTTTAAACATCAAACTTTCTTGATCTGTCAATATGACATACGAATTGTATGCGATATTTTTCAAACTAATTTTGTAATCGATTCCAAGATGCCTAATTTACTTACAGACTAATAAAGTGCATAGGCTTCTTTTGTAATCAAGAGCAATCTCATCGCAGTTACAGTTTTAAATAAAGTTTATTTATTGTCAAATGAACTAAGTAAACTACGTAATAAGTGTTGTAATTTTGAAATATTTATTTATTTTAATAATCACAGGAAAAACTAAAATTTATTAATTTACGATTCCTCCCTTTTTATCGAATTATGCTATAATCTGGAAATTTATTAATCTCCAACATCTCAAAGACGTCTAATTTGTTTTGTCCCGAAAACCACCAAGTGTCACACTGACAGCGCAGGAAGGGGCGTGGCCGCGTTCCGTTTCACACACGACACGATCCATTAACGGTTCAAGTAGACCCCTCGTTTATTTAATGCTGTGGCTACTTGAACAGCGAGGACTAAGGAAACCTATGGACCGGGGAGCTCTAACGATTTATACAAACTTCCATGCTCTTAATACAACTCTTGCGCAGCTATAGCATTCACAAAATTTGCGTCAGCATCGAACGCTGATGTACTCGTCGTTACAAAACATGAACTTTAGACACGTATAAACCACTTGTTTTCATACGACTTATATAGGTGGCCGCTAGTGGGAATAGTTTATACAACACTTTTTTGAAGTGATTTTAATGATCAAAAATATAGCGGTGCAGACGTGTGATTACAAATTAACTTAATCCTACACTTAAACTATTCATCAAAGTCGATCATGACCTTCCGCGACCGCGATGGAAGACATAAGGCGCTTATAACGCTTCACTATACACAGATGTTACCTCGGAGTAACTAAATCCAAAGAGTATATTGAATAATAGGAAATCATCAATCAATGATATCATCAATTTAGTGTTCCGTTCATACCATACCATCTTAAAAAAACATGTACGAATCTATCATTTTTGACACTCTGCTTTGTTTTTGAGAAAAAATATAAGACAACAGGTATCGTTTTATAAAAATAAAAGTATAACTAATTTTTTCTTCAATTGATAACGAATTAAATATTAAATATTAACGAATTAATTAGATAAAAAAGTCTGTAATTTTTATTATTATTTAGTAATAATTGCGTGGAATGAATCGTGTAAAATAGGAATATAATGGGGTTACAAGGATGCAAAATATTTAGTGGTGCTATATGTAGAAAATTAATATCTTTCAGAGACATCTATCGAAGAATAACGGAGGCCTACTCCAGTACTTTGATTTTAGCCATTTTGTTCTAGCTGAACACACTGGTCGAGAGCGTGGGAGCCTCATGGCGTAACATACGCCCTTTGCTTTGTATTTTTGAGTTAATTTTGACAACCTGCTTGATGACCAATATATTTTGACCTGTGATCTGGAACATGTACCACTACCTCAAGTGTCTAGTTATATTAGGGCCGAACTAAAGGCGGTCGAGTGCGTTATTTAATAATGACACCCCTGGCCGAGATTCGAACCCAGAACTGCCAGCTTCGTAGGCCGTGCAACCAACCGAGCCAAACGTGTCGTCATGACCCACAAATACTCATCAAACTTGTAACTTTTAGTTGTATTTTTCATGTTTCACCCATTTACACACACATACACCACTCAATGAGCAGATTTTCTCTTGTTTTACTGAAGATGTCTAATAATAATCTTAATAATAACCTGGATTTCATAGCTTTATCGATATTCTGGCTCCACTAACTGTATATGTGGACATCTGTTATTGGCTTTATGGTGGCTTTATGTATTAATTCCAAGCTTTGTATTTAATGTTTTGTAATGATGTGATATTCCAAATAAATCAAATTATTAAACTTCACATTTGTATGTATGTTTACTTATCTGATAAGGAAGATTGGTACACAATAAAATTGGAAATAAAAACTTGCCTAAAAATGTATTTTTTTATTAGACACTTATTCTGCCACTCCACGGATTTCATTAATCTTTGTTAAACCCTCGCTTAGCAGTTAGTTGAGTTTAGACTTTGTATCAAGGAGTTACGGTAGATATAATATGAGTGGTTTTGTAATATTGCAAGGGACATTATGAGTTTCTTAGGGAAGTGATCGGTAGAGATCTTGGTGTTGTTAATGTGCCACATTAAGCCATTTTGAGTGGTTTCACATATACAGGGTGTCCCAAGAAGTAGTGATATACTAAAGCTGGGAGGTAGAGGACCTAGAGGGCTATCTAAATTACCCCCATGTATGTTCCGCGATTTATTCGTATTTTCGGAGTTATGACTTTTTTTTATTCTTCACCTATCGCCGAGTACGATGAGATTTTTATTTATGGTGACGTGAATGATTGCGGTAGATGCTTGAATTTTTTTGTGTGCTAAGCTGATAGATAGGCCAATTCAGTATAGTAACATTTACTATCGTTAGATCTTTGAATGAAATAAAAAAAAATTAAATGCCAAGAATGATAAAATTACCCAATATGTTCACAACTTCAAGGGGCTTTAAAAAGATAAAATCACATAAAAAAAATACCGTTTGGCTTTTAAAAAACTTGCTCTATCTATCAGGTAGCTACCCTGAAAATTTCATTTTATTATTCATAAAACTTCAATCAAAAAATTGAAATCTAAATGTGGCAAATGCAAAATTAATTAACTTTATAAATAAATTTCGTTCTAAATCACGCACTGGCCATCAATAGAAAAAGAACAAAAAACAAAAGACGGTTGACGCATGAGAAAATTTTCACGTTGTTTGGTCATCGTTGGTACTTTTCAATAATTTAAAAATTGTGTTTTAATACTGCTAATTGTTCGTTTCTCTAATCATTTTGGCTATTCAAATGGACTTTGACTTGCATTACGATTTGGATTAGTGTTATTACCTGGAATTGACGACTTGGCATTATTTAACTGGACTTGAGTTTGCGTGTAAGTGATCATGTTTACTTCACGTGACTACGCAAAAATGCATTACTATTACGGTTATGCTAGGGGGAATGCGGCGGAAGCTTCAAGGCTCTACCGGGAACATGTGGAACGAAGAGGCGGGCCTCAACCTGAAACGTTTCCTGACTATCGCATGATCTTAAGAGTACATAATGTGTATTTGGAAGGTTACAAACCGGGTACCAGATCAGGCCGTATGGCCACTATGCCGAATCCTGATGTAGTAGATGCAGTGGTTGAAGAAGTAGAAAGAGACCCGTCAACCAGTGTGAGAGTTATGGACCGTCGTACCGGACTTTCTAAATCTCAGGTACACCGTACACTACAGAGCGTAGGATATCATCCGTTTCACATTAGAAAAGTGCAACAGTTGAAACCGGAAGATTACAATCGGCGAATTGAATTCTGTCAAGAAATGCTGAGGAGACAAGCTGAAAACGAAAACTTTTTTAACCAAATCTTATGGACGGATGAATCCCACTTTAGACGCCATGGAATTTTTAATATGCACAATTCTCACTCATGGGCAATTGAAAATCCAAATTTAAAAAGGGAATCGACATTCCAAGAACACTTTAGTGTTAACCTTTGGTCTGGCATACTTAACGGTCAGCTAATCGGGCCCTTTCAGCTGCCAGACCGCTTGGGCGGCAATCACTTTTTAAATTTTCTACGCGTCGATCTGCCCCTGCTGTTAGAAGATGTGGACTTGGAGACACGCAGAAGCATAGTACTGCAGTGTGATGGTGCGCCATGCCATTTTGCCTTGGACGTAAGAAACTATTTCAATCAAAGATACCCTGAAAGATGGATTGGTCGTTGCGGCCGAGGTGACGCCTGCCTTATAGCCTGGCCTCCACGGTACCCCGACCTAAACCCCATTGATTTTTTTGTATGGGGATACTACAAAGACCTCGTCTACTCAAGAGAAAGCCGCAATTTGGACGAGTTAACCCGGAAATTGAGAGTAGCAGAAGAAACCATTAAAAATAATAGAAGTGCATTCAGACGTTTAAAAGACAACTTTTTCGGCGATGTCGCACTTGCATTGAGCAACAGGGGGGCCATTTTGAAAATTTCTTGTAATTAAAGACCTTGTAATTGGTTTTACTTTGTTTGTATTAATCATCATGGAAATTAAAATTTTGCACTTACCACATTTAGATTTCAATTTTTTGATTGAAGCCTTATGAGCATTAAAATAAATTTTTCAGGGTAGCTACCTGATAGATAAAGCAAGTTTTTAAAAGCCAAACGGTATTTTTTTTATGTGATTTTATCTTTTTAAAGCCCCTTGAAGTTGTGAACATATTGGGTAATTTTATCATTCTTGGCATTTAATTTTTTTTTTATTCCATTCAAAGATCCAACGATAGTAAATGTTACCATACTGAATTGGCCTACCTATCAGCTTAGCACACAAAAAAAATCAAGCATCTACCGCAATAATTCACGTCACCATAAATAAAAATCTCATCGTACTCGGCGATAGGTGAAAAATTAAAAAAAAAGTCATAACTCCGACAATAAGAAAAATCGCGTAACATACATGGGGGTGATTTAGATAGCCCTCTAGGTCCTCTACCTCCCAGCTTCAGTATATCACTACTTCTTGGGACACCCTGTATATGCGCAATTACCTACTATTATAAAGTTGTAAAAATGATAATTTCTAGTACATAAAAGATATTTTCAAAAATAAAATTATAAGGGACTATTTGGAGGTCACTGAAGCGAAAGATATTTTTTTTGGATTTTTCGTGTGTTTTTATGTGTCGTTGCGGCTTCATCACTCAAAATCAGCTAAACGGATTTCAACTATTTTTGGCACACGAGTAGCATTGGCCTATGAATGCTTTGGCTACTTAACGAACGCAAAACTTTATAAAGGCAAATTAAAAATTTTAAGCCATTAAGGCTTCTAAACCATAGTTACATTTCACACAAATTATAAAACAAACAGAAATACACTGAAATTAAGGGGGCGAACTCGTACACAATTGCCGGACAATTACCGATTATTATCGAATTAAAATTCGAGCAACTGTACCGTAATGACAGGTTCGGTGCCAACATTTGCTTGTGGTCGCACGTCATTGAACATTGAATTAAACAATGCTAGTATTTAATTTTAAACTTACTCGTAGAACCGATAGTCGGTGCGGCAGAAAGATTTTCGAGCAGAGGTCGCGCACAGGACGACAAAAAAGGAAAGATACCTTTTGAAGAGTCCCCGGTATAAGCTCGGGTCTCCATACAAACGTAGTTACGCTCTCATTTTGAAACGACTAGCTAGTTTGCTCTGAAACTTTGTACTTAGAATAAGTTAAGGTATTTGCAGGCCTGTAATTAGTTTATGTAGCTTCAGATACCATAGTAAATAAACGGCGAATTTAAGTTTTTGCTATTATATTTCGTTTGTTTTTAAACTGGAGCCATATAAACTAATTACAGACCTAGACATACCTCATGTCATTGTACCTATATGCAAAGTTTAGTTACAATCGAACACGTAGTTTTAAAATGAGAACGAAAGTCCGTTTGTATGGGAAGGTGAAATTCGGCCGAGCTTGCCGGGGACTTTTCAAAAAATAAAACCGACCACAAGAAAATATAAAATAAAAAAAATAACTGCATAATTCAGTTTCTTTAATTACTTACAAGTGACCATTTTTCTACTCAAGCTATACAGTATATAGAATTAATCTTATTTCGGCGACGAGTTCGGTACAGTACTGCAGGGGCTATTGTTAGGGTTCCGTACCCAAAATGGCAAAAACGTATGTCACAGGCATTTTACTCAAAAACTACAAGATTTATATTGATGAAATTTGGAGTATAGTTGTCTTTTATAAGCCGTTACTTAGTTTGGTAGTAAAATTAAAAAAAAATCTTGAGGGGCACATCAGACATGTAATCGAAGCTAAAAAAAAAATTTTTTTAGCACACATCAACGTGTAGCGGATACCTATATCAACAGTTACTTTAAAAACATATTGATGTTTCTAAAAAAACAGATTTAGTGAATATTTTGGGAAATAATCGTTCTGAAACTAGCATGAATTCTGTCCCCCGCCCCTCTATTTTCTAAGCCGTATTTCAAAAAATACGTAAATAAATAACAAAGTCCAAGCCTTTGTAATTTTTTTTCGCCTAAATTATAAATACTTTGTATGAAAATTATTTTTAACATGATTGGATAATACCGTTTTTAAGTTATTGGCAAAAAACTGCGCTTCTCAGTAAAAGGACGTAAGTGCCGGGAAGATACGCTGTTCTACTAGTGCACTTTTTCATATCGTATTTTGTTATCTATTCCGTAATGCATTTTTGTATGAACGGCTGCGGAACCCTGCACTCATGGCCGGTTTTTTAGATTTAATTAGATTGTGTTACTAGCTTTATTTCGTTCTATTTTTAGGTTTAGTTTTAGTGTAGAACTGTAATCCATTTGTTCATTTGCTTTTGTTATGCCGTTAATACGATCATTTTCCGGCAGTTTGCCTCTACGAACGTTGGTCATATATCCAAAATATCCGAATGTTTGGGCCAACTTTCGACAACAATTAGAGGGGGCCGGTGGGCGGAGCAATATGAGTTATTTGATATAGTACTATTAATTGAATAGCCTTTTCTTAGTAGAGTGTAAAAAAACAGAGATGGCTGAATATATATACTACTAGCTTCTGCCCGCGACTTCATCCGCCTTAAGTTCGTTTATCGCGGATAAGAGTATTTTTCCGGGATAAAAAGTAGCCTATTTCCTTCCCCGGGACTGTAACTATCGCCATACTAAATTTCATCCAAATCGGTTCAGTGGTTTAAGCGTGAAGAGGTAACAGACAGACAGACAGAAAGAGAGACACACTTTCGCATTTATAATATTAGTATGGAGTATGGATATGGATTTACTCAAAATAATAGGGGCCAAAGTGCGCGGAGAATTTCTGTTCAGTTTTTGTGATTACAATAAACTAATTTTATCTCAATCAAAACAAATAAAACAACGGACCATTTAATTAATCGATTATTATCTAAAGAAAAACAAAAGCCTCTTTAGCCGGAGAGTATGTAAAATATTTTTTATCAACTAATATATATTTTCACTTTACGATCAAAATTTTTAGTGGCCCCTATATTGTTTTGAGCAGTAAGTAGATAAATATTAACTTAGATAAACTTTAATAGTATCATAAAGTAAAATAGTAAAAATTTAACATCAATGTTCGGTACCCTAATTCCAATAATTGGCACCCATAATATAATTGAAGGTAAAAAGCAGGTGAAAAGATATACTGTGCTTGCGGTACAACCTTAATTTATTAAAATGTTACAAATTTAAATTCAAATGTATTATGCAAGTAGGTCTCAAGAGCACATTAACATGTCTGATTTTACTGCAGGATGAAAATCAAAAAAAGCTTACCTACATAAAAAAAATATCTTCGAAATATTTATTTTTTGGGCTTATCTTACTCAGAATCAAGAAAAAGAGTAGAAGAGATAAGCCCACAAAATAAATCTTTCGCAGATTTGTTTTTATGTACACTTTCTTTGATTTTCACCCCGTAACGCTTCCGAAACGTCGGGAACTGTAATGAGATTAATATACGCGATATAATCCGTTTATAGTACATTATGGTACGAGTGTGCGTTGGGTTATAACCCAGGGCTCGCACATTTAGTGCGGATGACGTAAAATTACGTAATTTTGCACACAGAATGAGGTGGTAAGTAAAATAAGTTGTACTAAATAATACATCTACTTTATTGATAATATAAGTAGATGTATTATTTATAATCATAAATTCAAAGAAAACCATTTTATGTTATTTATAAGTATATATTATTTATCTAATAAATCGTAAATATATTTGAAAAAATACAACAATTAAACAATCACAACGTCCATTTTTACGTACTGCTCATTTCAAGTGGCGATATCGTTTAATTAAAGAGGTTGATAAGTGGTAATTGTTTACGAAAAGACTATTGAAATCATTCTATATGTCGTGTGACGTCATCCACACTTAATGTTCGAGCCCTTAACACTCTCTAGTGTTCGGGGCTCGAACATTGAGCGCGGGTTGCAAGATAGCCTCTAGCCCCTCTGAGCTAGAGGCTATCTTGCAGTGTTTCTCAGTCCACCCGTGACCATGGAAAGCTGAAATGCTTCCAATAGGTCGGGAACTAAAATGAGACGCGATATAATCCGTTAAATTGTTTTATTTCAATGAGTAATAATCGCGGAAACAGAAGAAAATATAATGTACACCAGTACGGACTGGATGTTGTTAAATTGATTGTTTATTTATAGATAATATCACGTTAGATTAATTAAAAGAACCTTTACTGTTTCTTGTACAGTCAGCGTCACATAGTCTGTAGCATGCAAAGCGCCAAATATATTGTCACACATCTTTATGCCGATAAGAATAAAGAAGTGTTGCGATAGTTTTTGCACTTTGGATGCTACAGACTATTTGACGCTGACTGTACGGACATAAATCTCTTTGCTAACGATTGACGATGACGTTAAAAACTATAATGAAAAAAGGCTCTTGTGCAATTATGTAATGTTGAAAATACACGTGGTTAATTGAGTGGATATTGCAGCCATAAAAACAGCGTAATAAGAGCCACTTTTCAAGCAAGTCTGTTGATTTTTATTTATTTAAATGAGTGATATTTTATTTATTTAATCTTTATTGCACAAAAGAAAAAACTTATCTTACAAAAGGTGGACTTAATGCCATAGCGCATTATCTACAAGTCAACCTTAAATATCGCGGAAAAAATTACAAAATATTTAATTGATATCGCTCAGAAGCTACTATGCCGCAGATATATATATATGCAGCTACATATACATGTACAGATGCACACACGTCTAACTTACAACGCCCCTTATTTTATAGCCAGTTTGAAATATAGACCATGTTAGGTTTATATAGACTTATGGTACCAGGGACATTTTGTATTCTGAAGCTCAGTGCAATTATAATATTGGCACCAAGCGATGGCGATTAGGCCTCGGTCCAAATTGTTAACGCTGTATAACTGCCAACATTAACATTTCAATCACTTCTAAGAAGTATAATTATTTTGTGCCATGTACTTATGTTGTAAGGGTCAAACAAATCTTGCAAGTTAAATTTGACCCGCTTCTCGGTTTCCGTTTGGTGAATGATCAGACATTAGCATACCCCATAATGCAATAATGCTTTCCTTGGATGTAGATAGTTTGTTTACAAACGTGCCCTATAAGGAGACATTAGAGATTCTTAGAGACCTTCTGGAGAAGCAGCGATTACATCCAAGAGAAGTGAATGAGTTAATAGAAATGTCTAACATTTGTATGTCCCAGAATTATTTTATGTTTGGTGGGCAATATTACTTGCAACGCGATGGTATAGCAATGGGTTCACCCCTTAGTCCTTTAATGGCGGATATTTTCATGGACCATTTTCAGAACCAGCACATTGCGGGTAATACTCATACTGTATACTATTATAGATATGTTGATCACTTGATTCTTTGTTGGACGGGGAGTATGAGCCAATTAGATGTTTTTATTACCAATCTCAATGTCAAACACCCGAAAATAAAGTTTAAGAGAGAATTGGAACAAAATAACTCACTTATTTTCCTGGACTTGACAATTACTAAAGTAAATAATAGACACCAGTTTCAAATTTATCGTAAGCCCACGCACACAGATACAATTATCCCGGCTTCTTCCACACAGCCATGGCAACACAAGTTAGCGGCTTTCCACTGTAACGTGCATAGGTTGTTGACAGTCCCTCTTTCTGATACAAATTTCCAGATGGAATTGAATATATTTAGCAGTTTCAAATGGATATAGTAAGTCTCTTGTGGATGGTATCATCAGAAAGAAAGAAATACGGACGGTTAACAATTTACTGTATGCTGCACGTTCTTTTGACCGGATTAAGAAATATAAAGCAAGCATAACTTATGTTGGTCCTTTATCAGATAAAATTTATAAAATATTACGATCTTATGATATTAACGTGGCCTTTAAAACAAATAACACTTTGCATTCTAGACTTTGCAATTGAAAGGATAAAGTAGAAGGTGGGAAGAAGTCAGGCGTTTATAAACTTACATGTGATAGTTGTGACAAGGTGTATGTGGGACAAACGGGTCGTAGTTTTAACACTAGGTATAAAGAACATGTCTTTTCTTATAGACATAAACACCCGGAAAAATCCAATTTCGCAAAACATTTATTAGAAAACAGCCATTACCTGTCAGACAATCATTCTTTTAACACCTTACATGTTTGCGGAAAAGGATTACGTCTTAGTGTGCTTGAACAGTTGGAGATCGTCAGGTACAGAAATAGAGGTTTGATCATTAATAAACAACTTAATGTTACGCCATCACCTTTGTTACGTGTTTTTCCATCTCTTTCTAGAAATCCTATTCAGGGTATAAATAGGGCCGACCGTTTTGGAAAACTCATTTCTCGGGTGGACGCCGGACCGTCAACATCTCCTGCATCTCCTGATGATTCCTCGTAGAGAGGCGAAACACGTGTCGAGGATTATGCTGTTTGGTGTTGGTTTGTTGTATGTGCATGCGTATTTTTTTATGGAAACTGCATGAAAATATGCGCATGTGAGCACAATTTATTGTCACATCTAACCAAGACACAAGTTCGCGGAACAGCAAAGGAACTATAATCCATTGATATTGATATTCGGTGTGTGATTGAGACAAAGCGAAAGGGTTATGACAGCACAAATGAAGGATGGATGGATCAATGTTATCTGTTAAATAAATAAATTTAAATTTGAATTTGAAGAGATTAATGAATGTTGATGAAGCGGCAGTTGTATGCAAGGACCGAAGCAAGTGGAAAAAATCTCTGCCTACCCCGTAATGGGAAAAAGGCATCATTGTATGTATGTATGTATGCCCTATAAAGTTCTACAGTTTTAGAAAAAATGCATTATGCCAAATGATGATTATGATAAAAAGTTTATGCCAGAGTGTAACCGGCCCCCTATTGCCTAACGCGTTTGACGCTCGCAATCGCAATCAAGTGTCATGATTTTGTATGGGCTATGACAGTTGATTCCGATACCAAGTGTCAAAATTTCGTTAGGCAATAACCCCGCGGTTTTCGATACAAGGATAGTTCGATATCCGAGGACGGGTTACATTATTGGACTACAGAGCTAAAGCAGAGTTATGTCATTTTTCTCCTCCACAAATATTGTTAGGGTTCCGTAGCCAAAATGGCAAAAACGGAACCCTTATAGTTTCGTCATGTCCGTCCGTCCGTATGTCACAGGCATTTTACTCAAAAACTACAAGATATACATTAATGAAATATGGAATATAGGTGTCTTGTGTAGGCTTAGCTTGATAGTGAAATAAAAAAATAAAAAAATCTATACCTTACATATGTAACCGAAACAGAAAAAAAAATCAGCAATTATCAATGTGTGACCCATACTTCGAGAGATACTTTAAAATCATTTGGAGGTTTCCAAAATCATTTTTTTCTTTAGTGGATGGATATTTTCGGAAATAATAGCTCCGAAAGTAGCATAAATTGAGTCCGGCTATTTTTAAACAATATGTCCAAAAAATATGAAAAAAAGCTTAATAAATTCTTTCAACGAAAATTGTTTATAACAGTTTTTGAGTTATTGCCGAAAAACGGCCCTTCTCAACAAAAGAACGCAAGTGGCGTAAAGATACGCCCTTTTGCTAGTGCACTTTTTCATATCGCATTTTTTGTATCTGTAGTGTGCATTTTTTGGTATCAACGGCTGCGGAACCCTACACTGAGCATGGTCCGACATGCTCTTGGCCGGTTTTTCTTTACTTCAAATAAAAGTTATTGCCAGTTATTTCCATTCTCAACTCTACCTCCACACAAACACTCAAAACGTATAATTTGCTAACGAGTGACGGAAACTTGCGTTTAGGGAGCTACCCTTACGCACCAAGTCCGACGTAAAACAACATAACTGCACAAACATTCAAGACAACGAGGACTTTACCTTAACGGGATAAAGTGCAAATTTGGTTACTTTTTAATCGAGACTTAGGTTTTTATTTTCATTTAATGTTGGAGTTTTGGAAATCTATCGTAATGGGACATATTTTTAGGATGTTTAAGTCGATTTTCGGTTATTATGTTTTGATATTTTGTATGAATACGCTGATCGATTGATTTGTCGTTATTTTGATGGTTTCTTTGCTGATTGAGATTGATACTAAGTATTGTTAAAGAGTGGTGCTTAAATAAAAACTTAAATCTACAGGTACAGGTATTTATTATGAAAACTATCTATCAGATAGATAATCAAATTTGTATTAAAAAATCAAATATTTTTTTATATTTTTATTTTTATATATATACAATAGGTACTAGCTTCTGCCTTCGACTTCGTCCGCCTTAAATTCGTTTATCGCGGATAAGGGCATTTAACTGGGATAAAAAGTAGCCTATGTCCTTCCCGGGGACCCAAACTATCTCCATACCAAATTTCATTCAAATCGGTTCAGCGGTTTAAGCGTGAAGAGGTAACAGACACACTTTCGCATTTGTAATATTAGTATGGATGTTTGGATAGCAGCTTTCATCATTCCAGGGACTAAATTTACTGCTAGATTTTTGAAAAAATTGCGCTAGGAGACTTTCCAAAAATATCCTTATTATCTATTGAAATAAAACAATTTAACGGATTATATCGCGTATATTATCTCATTTTAGTTCCCGACGTTTCGGAAGCTTTCCAGCTTTCCATGGTCACGGGAGGACGGGAGCTTCCGAAACGTCGGGAACTAAAATGAGATAATATACGCGATATAATCCGTTAAATTGTTTTATTTCAATGAGTAATAATCGCGGAAACAGAAGAAAATCTTATTATCTATGTTTGTTAGTTGTAAAATTTATTAATTAATTTAAGACAGACAGACACACTTTCGCATTTATAATATAAGTATGGATATGGATATTAGTATGGATATATTTATATTTGTGTACATATATATGCGTATTATATATATTTATGTCATTCAAGTATGTCTACATATGTGCTAGTGGCTGGTTAGACTGGTGTGAAGAGTGTTTGAGGTACTGCGAGATAAAAAATGGCCGTCTTCTGTGTAACTTTTATTAATGTTTATCTGTTTCATAAGTATTCCTTGCGTATGTAGTATACAATTGTATCTTAGTTTCGCAGTGCTTTGGTGTAACTGTAATGGTGTCAAAAAAAGATGAATTAAATGAAAGTGTTTTGTAGATACATAAGTCTCAACACCGCCTGTAATTTTTCTGCTTTGGGGCTATTCATAAATTACGTTACATAATTGGGGGGGGGGGGGTCTGGACATCGGATGATGGTAGCATGACGAAGGAGGGGGGGGATCATTCGCAAGATGACATCATCATTTGCAATGAGCCCCTTTGCCCTAAAGGTTGACTGGTAGAGAATGCCTCATGGCATTAAGTTCGCCTTTTGTACGATACATTTTCTATTGTGCAATAAACACATTAATGAAAATATTGGAGATCTAAATCTATATGACGGATTATTAATTAAAATGTAGTCACCATTCGTATTTATCGCTTCACTGATTACTTGTTCGTCGGAGACTAAAAAAACTTCAAAAAATCCCGTCAACACAAACAAAAACAAACACTGCTAAACACCCTGTCACAAATATATTCCTACATCCTGCCACATGCGCCAACTTACAGAGAATTCAAATTAAAATACCAGAGACAAAACCCAATTAATCCACACGTCACTAAACTGCTTCGATTCTAATTTGGTGCCAAATGACAATTAACAAAGTCGGCAGTGCCTAACGAGCGTTTTGTCGTTTTGAGTATCGTGTGATGGATTGAGAGGCGGAGAAATGGATGTTTAATAGTTATTTGTTATGCAAGGCTGCAAAGTTGTTATTTGGCGCGATTGCTTGAATTGAAAGCCGAGTAAGCGAAGCGTAATGACGCTTTCAAGGCACGAGAAGCCAAATAATTTTGCAGCCGTGCGAAACACACAGCTTTTCACCTCACTACAGCGAGAAAAATGTTAAATGAAAAACTAAAATTGGTGCTTCTAATGACTTTTCCACGCTAGCGGATAAAACGAACTTTTCCACGCAGATTTGACGCTGTAAACGGAGGTTTTCCCAGCGAGTGAGGTGAAAATGTTATTTGATTTTCCTTGTGGATTTCTCTATCTCGGATGTCTAGTTTTGTACCAGAAATGGTTGGAATCCATACGAGACATACATACAAAAAAAGGTTAACTGGGAAAGATCCCTTAAAATGATAAGTTCGCTTTGCTTCATTATTTTATGTACAATAAAGAGGTTACAAACAAACATACAAAAAAATATCGATACAGTGTATTAATTTCATTTCACTATCTTCATTCCATTTTACATTGATAATAATTTTACAATAATAAATATGACTACACAAAACATAACAGTAAAAAGAGCTATTGAAATTTGAATAACATAATGGCCAATTGTAATGTTATTTCATCTTGGTTGTCTTATTTTGCTTGTTTCAAAATATAAGATATTTGAATATTGTCAAACTAGTGCTAATTATGCAGTTTACATGTTATTCATAGAATTTAATTAATAGTTTTCAATTCGTTATCTGCATTCGATTTTTGAAGAATATCTTGAAGGCTGTACAGGAACCAACACCAGAGGAGAAATATTAAAATACGTCCGATTGCACTGCGTGCGACTGCGTTTAATCGAGCGAGAGAGCGTTACCAAACTACCCCAAAGTGACAGGAACCTAATTCTACCCACATATATTACAATTTTACAAATATATTTTGTATAAAATATTAAAGTTTGGCATAATTGACGATTAACAAATTGCGTGTCAAATCATAATTAATACAGTTGCCAGGTAGAGTCTGAAAATTAAAAGTTTGAGGGCGGATGCACGAGGTCCGATGCGCCGTTCAGTTTAGCGTATATCAAATATTATTGATAGATAAACTTACTAAACAGATTTCATCATCATCATATCAGCCAAGGGACGGGCTCGTGATCTTCACCAGATCATTGGTCCATCTTATTGGGGGCCTTCCCACGCTGCGACGTCTTGTACGCGAAATTATTGTAAGCATTTTCAAAAGAAAAAAAAACATTTGTAGTAAACTTTTCCATCTGTATTTCTAGTATGGATTTGAGGATCTTTGAATCAAGGACCATTAAAACAAGAGGACTGACCATCTCCATACAAAAAGCCGTTCCCCGATAAGTACAACGCCATCTATGTATAAGAATTATTTTTACAATTATTCAACTTTGCAAGCGTGACACAGTTATTAATTATTAAATGTTAAAATTAATTTATTATTAGCTATTTGCGAACTAATTGTTACAATACTATGTTTCTTTATTCAATTATAACATAGTTAAATGTTTATTTTACGGTGCCATCTAATTTTTGCCAGAATATCTCTTTGCGATCGGAACACGATGCAAAGTATGGCAAGTGTCAGTCCTCATGTTAACGGTCCTTGCTTCGAATGAACTAAATTTACAAAGTCCCACCAAGATAATGTGGCTGACTGTACATCTAAATGGAGACAGAAAAAGTCCCAAAGTTAAGTGATTTAGTTGCCTTTGCGATTTATTTTCAATGGTTGCCTGAAGTTCTGTCGTAAATCAAGAAACGAGGAAAAGGAGGCGGGCTAATTTTATTACACGATGTTTAGCTGTTATTAGTGGCCATACTTTTTAATTGCTCATGATTCTTTGTTAATATTATAGGCCTAACGTTTAAATGAGTCTGTTCGTCAGGCATGGGAGCGGTACGGGAGGGGTGACAATAGTGACGTATATGTGTAGGCCAGACAGTTCGGACACGTCATGTCACGTCACTCGTGACCCCTCCCGTACCGCTTCACGTATATGTGTAGGCCAGACAGTTAGGATACGTCATGTCACGTTACTTGTCACCCCTCCCGTACCGCTTCACGTATATGTGTAGGCCAGACAGTTAGGACACGTCATGTCACGTCACTTGTCACCCCTCCCGTACCGCTTCACGTATGGCCGCCGGATATTAGAGTAGATAGTATTCTCAGGGAGCCAAAGAGGGTCTTGGCCTCCAAAACGAGAGCACGCCATCTGTCCCGATCGTGCGCAACTTCTAGCCAGTTACTGACTTAAAGATGTCGCAGGTCCACCTGCACACTGCCCTCCCAGCGGTACCTGGGACGCCCAACCGGGCGGCGACCAGTTGGTCGTCCCACATACGCTCTCTTGGCAGCACGATCCTCTCCCATTCGGAGTAGGTGACCGAACCAGCGAAGTCTGTGTGATTTTGTTACGCCGATGAAGTTGGGTTCGGCAACCAGCTCGTGGATCTCTATATTATTACGGATTCTCCACGTTCCGTCGTCTTTCTTGATAGGTCCCAGGATCTTACGCAACACCTTCCTTTCCGCTACAAGGAGTTGACATTCTTCTTTTTGAGTTAGTGTCCAGTCCTCACAGCCATACATAAGGATAGGTCTTATGACAGTTTTATAGATCCTTAACTTTGTATTCCTGCTGAGAAGCCTGGACACCAACACCTTGTGGAGGGCTGCACTGCATCGCAGGGTGTTTTGGACGCGGATGTTTATCTCCTCCTCTCTGGTGTTAGTGTCGGTTATGGTGCATCCAAGATACCGAAATTTGTCAACTCCCTTGTAAGCGGTACCCCCAACATGAAGACTACGACGCCGAGCCCGTGTATTTTTGTAATCGTTTCATGTGGAGGTATTCTGTCATTGCCTGATTGATCCTGAGACCTATCTTGGACGCCTCTTGCTCCAAGACCCTGGCCGCTTCGGCTACCTCTACCCGGCTTTCCCCTAATAAAGCAAGGTCATCTGCGTACCCTATCACCTTGTGCTTACCGCTCAACTCAACACCTACGTCGAGTGCTAAAACATTCCTGACAACATGTTCAAGGGCAAAGTTGAAAAGCACTGCTGATAGGGCATCCCATTGCTTTAGACCGGTCATGAGGGAATTCTTCCAAAAGCTCTCCCCCTACTCTGACACGCATTGTACTCTTCTTCATTGCTGTAGTGATTATAGCAACTAGTTTTCTTGGGATGTTAAAATTCACCAGAATGGAATATAGAGCCTCCCGATCTATGCCGTCGTAGGCCTTTGTGAAGTCCACAAACAAAGAGTGGATGCTCTGCTTGTACTCCCACCTTTTTTGCATAAGCTGTCTCAGCAGGAAAATCTGGTCTATCGTGCTGCGATTTCTGCGGAAACCACATACATACATACATACAGCAAATTAAAAACTAAATTAGTTATTGATTAAAGTTAAATATAAAACTTTTATGTAATTTTCATTTGTAAATTAAGCAATGAATTTTTCGCATTGATTTATTTACTCTTAGTGAGTGTTTGTTTACCTAAAGTACCTAATGTGGAATATTAAACGGAAATTAACTGATTAATTGGTGGCTTGTTATTTATTAATCTTTCTTTTAATCTTAACTAGATATGTTAAGGTACTATCCGGTATCAGGCCGAATAGTAAAATTGAGGGTGTGTATCACATGGGCCAGATAGAGGCGACCCGCATCCAGCAAGTCCCTGCAACCATAATCAGATCGTCCGACTACTTGCGGGTGGCTTTTCTGGGGGGCCTTCGGCTATCGGTTCTTCGAACTAGGTATGTGCCCTGCCCATTGCCACTTGAGTTTGCTTACCCTATTTACTATGTCTGTGACCTTGGTGCGTCTACAAATCTCCTCATTTCTGATTCGATGTCGTAGAGAGAGCCCCTGCATATCCCTTACCATAGCTCGATGAGTAACTCTGAGCTTCCTTAAGAAGCCCATAGTTAGCATAGTTAGGCTTTTTTCTTGGTTGGCTGATATTTGTATGTTTGGATTCGTTTATATGTGAATGCGTGAGTGTGTGTGCTTACTGGCATGTTTTTTTGCGGATTCACTAGACTATTCGTAATGTCTATCTGTTTTACTTAGTCTTAGATCAGTCCAAGAATGGGTATTATGCATGATTTTTTGTTTTTGATTTATTAAAAGCTCATTCATGTAACAAATAGTACAGAAAAATATTTTTTCGAATAACTATTAAAATCACCCAGATATAAGCCATCAAACATTTCATTCTTTCTTTTTCTAGCAAACAGAATTTAATATAGATTTGATGGGGCCGTAGTATACTATGACGTAAACATACATGTCGGACCTCTCTGTCAAATCGCTGTCTAATTAGTAGTTTCAAATGCCTATATCATGCGTATTTCTTGGCCGATTTTAATTTCAATTTTTGACATCGTTTTTACGGTACTTTGATATTTTGTTAAGAACTGCGATAAAACAAATTCATGCATGTATAACCTATCATTTTATAGATGACAATTCTTGTTTATTAAATGAGAGAGAAGATAACTAAGGAATCCTCAAATCCAGCCTAAGCAAAAATAGTCCGCTACAAAGTCACTCTTCAATAAATTTCGCAATAAAACAATACGCCATCCGTCGTCAACTGTCAAACGGCCATCTTTATTTTTAGAACTCAAAGGCGCAAAACCGTACCGCATTTCGCGCCCCATTGCATCCTCAGCGCGATTTTCGGTTCCATTTTCAAAGACGCTAAAATGTTGCCAGGGCAATAAAATAATGTTAGTCGAGCGTGGTGTTGCCAGCGGTGGCGGTGACAAATTGGTTAATTGCGTTTTGAAAATAGAACGCTAGGAAGTCCGTTCTAATTGAAGATGGTGACATGTGTGTTAATGTGGTTAAATGTTGGTTTGAGAGGGTTAATAGGAATATTGTTGTTCTACATAGTTTTCTGTAATTTCCTTTTAAGTTGTTGAATTTAAAATTTTATTAATATATCGTATTTTCAATTTAGATGCAGGATAGTATAGTACATTCATGTGAATTTTAACGTAGGTAATATTGTCTGGGGTGTTACATTAAATATATTTGGTGACATTTAATTGGACTCCGAGTAATTTCTGATACATTTCAAATTGTTCCTAAGCTGTGATACATTCGTATAATGTTTCTGAAAGAATATGTTGTATTGTTTCTGTAATGTTTAACTACAAAAATAATTAATTGATAAGAATGACTAAGGTAACTGACAGCTTAGAACGTATCAAAAGTTTATAGCAACATCTGTAACTTAAGAAAAAAATAATTTAAGTAATTTTTATTTGGAAAAACTATAAGTTGCACATCGCTAACCTCGACCTCTTCCATCTTTTTTTTGCATCACGTAATTAATTAAAAATTGTAAAATAAATATGAAAGTAGTGGAAAGTTTCGATGGTAATTATTTTATTAAAAATAAAGCATCAACAATAAACTAACTGAATGTAGTTACGTGTCATCAACAAAAAATATTTTTTAAAGTATTTTTGTAATGTTACTTGTAGGATGTGCATACTTATATTAAGTTACGCTACTTTACACCAATTAACATTTAAAGATAACGTTGACAGGCTAAACCCTTTTGTAGCTATTCAAATATACAATAAAAATATTATTTAATTGACAAGTCAAAAAGCAAAATGAAAAAAATATGAACATAAAAATGGCAATTGAAAGTGACACTCTACGCAGTGACTCATATGACATTGTTTACCGCCCTTCTAGCTGTCAAAAACGTCAAAAATCGCCATTTTCCAAAAACGGGCGCGAATTGATGATATACAAACTTAACATTTCCATTTAGTTAACTAAACGCTGATATAAAATGAATCTTAAATACATGTTATTAAAGAGAAAATTCTTTATAATTTCTACGCAAAGCTAAGTTTGTGTTTGATATCGAAATACACATTTAAATATTGCTTTGGAAATGAGAAACTAGCATTTATAAACGCCACAACAAGGTTTATATTCTATATTTATGGCAGCAAAGATAAGATGGTTGTGTTATTATAGGATTAGCGTCGCGCGTTGAGTGCACTCAACTAGGCGAATCATCAGCAGCAAAAGGCATTATCTGTTTAACTAAACGCATTCAAGTATCAGTCTAAACCCATAGACAAAAAGTTTTTATTTTTTTATTCTATCGGACGCTTGTCCTTTTTTAAATAAAAATGTCTGTAGTGATGTGACATGACGTCAATTCGACACGTTAGGGTCCGATTCGGATTTAGAATTTGGAGTGTTATTTAGATTTTAATACGCTTATTGTTGTTTTAAAAGGATTGTGGCGTTAAGTTTTTACTCATTTGCATTTTTGATTTCTATGAATAGGTATCTACTTATTATTAAAGGGATTCTGATTTAATTTTAATACCCGAAGACAACTCTTTCTTTTACTAAATACTCTTTCAAACCAGCCGTGAAGGAATGGATTGATTGATCGACACTTTTTTACGACTCGTAAATAATAATAATAATGAATATAGTAATATTAACAAATAATTGCCAAATTATCTACGGATGGGAAAGCTGGAGAAAAATAGGACCATTCGGTTGTAAAGTAAAAAATATCAGTAGAAAAGTAGATGACAGGTGGAGTCCGAAGTTATTCCAATTTAGGGTTTCGTCTAAAGGAGTATCAAATGGAACCACATTAACTACTTAAGCTTCCGCTGTCTGTCTGTCAGAGAGCTGTTACTGTAACTATTGAACTGGAATAAAATAAAATTAAAGGGTGTCTACATACAAGAACCGATACCTATTTCGGTTTTTTTTGTCCGTGGGTACAGATATGAGACCTCTTTTGTGGCGAGTCCAACTCGCACTTTTTTATGTTGCAACATAAAGTCTACGTTATTGTGTTTAATGAAGACAAGTTTAAAATAATAATTAATATCTACCATTTTGTATACTAATTACAAATCAATATAGGCTATTTATCCTTACATGTCCTACATAGTTAACAACATTCTAACCCAAAAATATGGATATATTGCACTACCAGTGGATTTCTCGCAAGGAAATACATTAAATGTATGAAATTAGCAATGTTGCACTAAAAATATTATTTCCTGTTAGGTACTTTATTTATGAGAAAATAGGAGTTTAAGACAAAAAAGGTGTACTTTTAGGTTAGAATGTTGTTTACTATTTAGGACAAATAAGGATAAATAACCTATTAAATTAGGAACCTTCTCTTGTCTTCTAGGTCAAATTTATAAGCAATATTGATAGTTTACTATACCAAATTATAACAATAAGACAGTATTCTATTATGTAACATTAACATGAGTTATACTTGAATTTTCCTAACACCCGTTTTTTGACAGCCGTCATCCCAGTACAATAGGGAACATGCTTGAATTTTTTTCATCGCTTTTTTTAACAAAATATCAAAATACCGTAAAAATTATTCCGAAAAGTGAAATTAAAATTTAAATCGGATAAGAAATACTCATGATATAGGCATTTTAAACTACGAATTAGACGGCGATTTGACAGAGAGGTCCGACATAGACTGTTACGTCACAGTCTACGACGGTCATATAAACTCCATATTAAATTCTGTTTTGCTAGAAAGAGATAGATCGAAATGTTTGATAGCTTATATCTTGGTTACTTTTATAGTTATTCGAAAAAATATTTACCTCCCCTGTTTGTTACATAAATGAGTTTTTAATAAAGCAAAAAGAAAAGATTATGCATATTCCCTATTGCGATGGCGCGAAAGCGTTAATGTACTGGGATGACGGCTGTCAAAAAAACGGTTGTGAGAAAAAGGTCTTGTGGAAATTTCGAAAACCTGGATTTTCTGCCTACACTTTCCCAATGTTTGAACTGGGCATCTATAAGTATGTCGGTCAGTCAGGTCATTTTTTTTTTATTTCTCTACGAAACTTTGTTCACGAGAAAAAGATAACGCCTCTAACCAATTATTCAACTGTTTTTATAGGCACTTCTAATGTCAACGTATCAAATTAGAAACAATTCAATAAGCAAAAGAAGATAAATGGAACCGCTTGGGATCAAACGTCGGCTGAACGCGTGCCGTGCCATCGTTTTGTCGCTAATGAAAGGAAATTAAAAAAAAACCGTTCTCATTTCAAAACTCGAAACCGACCAATCGCAGCGGCGGTATGTGATTGCGGGGCGTGACTGCGCTCATTACTTACGAGCCAACAGTCAAAATGGGGCCTACTAAAATATATCCATCTCTGTCAGTTGCTCTTTTTTGTCTGGGTGAGAGAGGGACGGGGACTTGATTGTGGAAAGCAATTTGGACGGATCGTTGATTCACAGCGTGTTTTAATATTTAATTTTATGGTCATATTAATGTTGTTATGAATAAGTTGATTCTATTATGGGGATTTATAGGGGGTTGTAATGGCGCTGGGTTAATGAATAGGATGAGATTTGGGAATCTGTGTGTGAATTTAGTATAAGAGATGGATAATTTGTTGCATGAGATAAATTACCATACAGTCTGATGATGATTTCGTGTTTGTTTTAAATATTTTAGTTTTGGTGATTTAGGAGCTGACTTTTCGTTTTTTTTTATATTTTGAATTTAGATAACTTGAATGAGAAATGGTTCGGATTGTTGATATTTGATTTAGAATTGAATTATAGGTCTTGAAGTGAGGTCGCAGGCGTAGATCTTTATTTTTACAAAAAAGATAACAAAGTCAATAAGTCGTATGTTATGATTTTCATTTGAATTAGAAGTCAGAATAACCATTTTCAAAATAACCGTAAGGAGTAAATACCTACCTACCTACTATTAGGTACTAGACTAAAATGCCTTAGAGTTACTGTGTGTTGTATTTTGATACAAGCGGGTATAATTTAAGTATGTACCTAATGATCTATTGTCTTTGTTTCATGGCGTTATAATAAATATTCCGCCCGCGACGCAATTTGAGAAGCTAATATTGCTTAGGTCTGTGTCACACTATTTTTTATCACAAATAAGCAAAAAACTCCGTTAAGGTGAATTTGAAACGTAAGCTTATGTGGAAAAGTATTTTATTTTTACACCCGTTTCTTTAGTTCGATTTTCATTGGGATAAGACAAAGTTAATAATTTGATAAAAATATAAAGATAGCCATGAGTCTCACCAATTCCTCGGTATATGTAAAAAAAAATAATTAGATAGAAATGATTAGATAGATAGATATATCTACAACAATGAGATGCTGGTCAAATTAACTAAACTCTTTCATTAAAGTTGCGCGTTGCTTTAGTTTTTGAGACGTTGAAATACCAACTCAAAAAGATAGATGAATAAGAAATAGGAGGGAGAAGAAATTAAAACGGTTTATAAAAGTAGGAGCTTTGAATTGTCATGTGGAAGAGTCCTAATAAAAACATTGCATAAGTATTAGATTAAAGACTATATCTACTAGTGAGAACGGACTACGAGACCAGACTGGAATCTATTAGAATTATCAAAATCAAATTAAATCAAATCATTTATTCATTACAGACAACATGAGTCCAGCATACAATTTTTTATAAATACAATAATTAAATTAAAATAAAATAAACACTGATTCATAATTTGAGATTAACATTAATAAAATAAACATAATTAATTATCATCCACAAATGTCTTATTATTAAAAACTTTTAAATTATAAATTTCGTCGCACTGCCGGAGCCTTCATAATAGGTGCACTTAGGCAGTGGTTCATATAGGGGCAGTCTATTATATATTTATGTATTTTACTGAGGTTTTACGTGACGACACTCGCGCGGAGAGGGTGTTACATATACTTCGCTTTGCATTGTTTTGGCATAACTAGTCCACCAAGCCTAAGTGGGTAACCGACACACAGCTCGCAGAATAGGGATATGCATGAATTTTTATCAACGAAATATCTAAATACCGTAAAAACGATTTCAGAAAATGAAATTAAAATCAAAATCGGTTAAGAAATACCTACGCATAATATAGGCATTTTGAACTACAAATTAGAAAGCGATTTGACACAGAGGTCCGACATGTAGGTATGTAGGTAACTTACGTTACGTTATATTAATACACTAAGGCCATATAAATTCCATATTATAAGAGATAGATTAAATGTTTCATGGCTTATATCATGGTTATTTTTATAGTTATTCGAAAATAGTAGATTATTTGACAAGGGGCTAAAATAAGCCATTATGACACGAAGTGATTATTTGAACGAGCTCACGAAGTGAGCGAGGACAAATATGTCTAAGTGTCATAATGGCTTTTAGCCACATGTTAAACACTGCTTTTCACTTCGACTGCGAGAAAATAAAAAAGACTTAACATTAAAATTGTATATTTCATGTATAACTATAAGGAGGTACAGTTTGAGCAATTCTATCAGAAAGTTTGGCCAATCTGATCAGGTTGGTTTGTTTGTTTTTAATTATTCGTAAGGAGTATGTAGCTGGCCGCAACTTTTATTTTTTAGTGTCATAGAAATTTGTATGGGATTATATGGCTTTCTTTTAAACCCTAGGGGCTAAATGTACTATTTTAGTCTCGCTTTGCGAAGTTAATATGAAGTACTTTTTGAGCAAGAGAAGTGAAAAATATTTTTCGCTACTGTTTGTTACATTAATGAGATTGTAATAAAGCAAAAATAAATTTCATGCATTTTTTTCTATTGCATGGTTGAAGTGGCAATGGGCGCGGTGTATGTAGCCCGGAGAACGGATGGCTGTTGGGACAATTAAGTCCGTGAGTAGCGACCACTCATAGTAAAGCAACGTTTGACGGCCCCCGACTAGGTGGACGGATGATCTCATGAGGGTCGCGGAGATTCGGTGGATACGGATTTCACAGGATCCCACTCTGTGGCGAGCTATAGGAGAGGCCTATGTCCAGCAGTGGACGTCCGAGGCTGATGGATAAATAGTCCGCTTAATTTTATTTAAATTATTTTTAACGAAAACTAACTAGTCAAACTGCCAGTCTAGCACTACTCTCCGCGATATCACTTGTCTTACTCGCACTGTATTGAAAGGAAAGAGACAGATAATCGTTTCGCGCGACAAAGACTCGCGTATCACAGTTGTGCTAGAGATGCTGCTAGGGCTGCCATCTTGATTATAGCCTAACCCGGACAAAAACTTCAAAAACCCTGCATATTTGGAGGAAATCGCATTTCCCCCCTCACATGTTAGATTTTATATAAGTAGTTCAATAAGGTTTTTCCTGATACAAAAAGAGTCCGGGTTTTACCTAGACGCATTTTAAAAGCCTCCAAACAATAAAAGGACAGCCTCCAAACTAGGACAAATCCGGACGGACGGCAACCCTAAGGTGCGTCCACATTTGTATCATTTGCCCGTATCAGATCATCGTCGCGTAGCATGATCGCGTGTCACGATCACGCGTTTGGACGTTGCGCCGATCCGATCACTCGAAATCCATTTGCTACGCGTATCACACACTTGTATCGGAAGAGTGCGGCATTATCGGCGCGCCGACAGTAAGCGTCCAAGCAGCGCGATACGCAGTCATGCTACGGCACGGTGATCGGATACGAGCAAATGATACAAGTGTGGACGCACCTCTAGGTGCTGCTAAGACAGTTTGTCGGCGAGATCGCGCTTATCTATAGTATTATACTCGTAAAGTTGTAAAAATGAAATGTCTGTATATATCTAAGAATAAATACATTGAAGATATTTAAAAAAAAAAAATGTAGCGGACTACTTGGAGGTCACTGAATACAAAAATATTTTTCTGGATTTTTGTATGTTTGAATGTGTCGTTGTGGCACTATGTGTACTATGTGGTTGTGACTTGATTACGCCCACTATTTTCAACAGAGATCTAGAGATTTCAACTATTGTTGGTCCACAGGTGTAACAAAAATAGTTAAAATCTGTGTACCGGATGACCCCACAATTATAGTATTATAATATTATATAGACTTAATATAAGACCTAAAATGCCTACATAGCTTATAAGCTAATAAAGAGTATAATTTGTTCAATAAACTAATTTCATACCTTTCTATCTAACCCCGATAGAAAGATATGAAATCATTGCTTTGACTTAACAGTCAAAGGAATAATATTCATATGTTCGAGTCAAATATCAATTGTATAAAGCCCATAAAGCGATAAATTACATAGTAAACTGATGTATGTAAACTTTCCACAGGAATTGCACAACATTTGCAACTATACCATAACATTGGTAATTTTCCATGAAAACCCAATATGTTGCACAATAATTGATAATTATAATTCTGAGAAATAATAAAATTACCCCCTCCCTAACCAATATACGGCTCGACTATAAAAGACGAAGCTAATTCTATTGGCGATAACTCCACTATGTGTGCCATACAAATAAACACACAAATATAGAAATAGTCCCCGTACTATTCAGTCGTTACTACTAAGTTATCGGTACTACTTACAAGCCATTGGAAATACTTACAAGAAACAAACGTCAAGTGAATTAGCTTCAGTCAGATAAATATCATAGTTAAAATAGGAAGCCTAAGTATTGGTTTAGGAACGGGATTTCGATATAAACTGTGACTTCTTATTCTCCATTTCACCTACACTGCTCTTAAAGCTATCGAAAGGGGTTCAGACTGCTTTTACAGTCCTCAGTCTGCACAATCTGTGTAGCCGTTATGAAGCCACAACGACACACACAATCATATAAAAAATAAAAAATAAATATTTTTCAATTTTATGAGTTGAATATTTTTTTGAAAATATCTTCATTTTACTTACCTACAGACATTTCATTTTTAAAATTTTAATAGTACCTACTAGATAAGTTTGACGTGTGTATTTGTGTGTCCGTGTGTCAATCTGGGGCATTGCAGCTCTAAAACCGATGAACTGAATATGGAATGACTAAACATATTCAAATATCATCATTATCATCAATGAAACATTTTCCATTAAACAGCCGAAGGTAAATTCTACGTAACTAAATAGACAAATATGATCTTGCTAGATTACAGATTACTTAGAAATGATCTTTATATAATATCTTCTTCAGAAAAATGACCAGAAAACTCAAGGCAAAAGTTATCTCGAAGACTAATAGCTGCAATCAATTTGGCGGAGGGGGTGGCGGGGGGCGGCGGGGGGCAAATTGTCCGCTAATGACGGCAGTAGCTTTAGACGGGTAAGTCTACTGGTAAAGCCAGGGATCGGAACCAGATTTTTTTTAATCCTTTAAGCTACACGCTATTTCTGGAATGTTTTAAAACTGTATTACGGCAATAAAAATACATCATCTGTGAAAATTTCAACTGTCTAAGCTGTCACGGTTCATGAGATACAGCCTGGTGACAGACGGACAGCGACGTCTTAGTAAGGGGGTCCCGTTTTACCCTTTGGTTACGGAACCCTAAATAGACCATCGGTTGTATAATAAAAAAATATTGAACCGTTGTTTTTGCTTTTTCAAAATAATAAAAAAATACCCAGTTAAATCGCATTCAAGTTTAGGAGTGCGGGCTCATGACGTCACACACAATTTGTACGCGACATTTTGACTCAATTTATTGCCTTTATTTTTTGATTTTGTAAAAAAAATACGTTTCCAATATTTTTTATTAACATGACGGACTAATTTTTAAAATTTTGTCATCATCATCCCTATTATACAGGTTGTTGGGTAACAGGATGCAAAGCTGAAAGTAGGTGATAGTTTAGGCCATTTATAACATATTAAGCCACACATGTCTTAGACAAATGTTATTCCTTTTTTTCGACAATACTAGGAGTTTTCTCTGAAAAAATCTTAGAACTCATATATAAAAAAAAATACATTATAACATTTGTCTAAGACATGTATGGCTTAAAATGTTTTAAATGGTCTAAACTATCATCTACTTTCGGCTTTGCATCCTGTTACCAAACACCCTGTATTGTCGATTGTTGTTGTTAACTTGTTTGTCGATCCCGTTTTTAGATCAATCACCTCACAGAGCCACTACTTTTATATAAATAAAATAAATATGACGGTGAACATGATTGTCTATGTCCATTCAAGAATACAATTTTGAATCAGACCTCTCAATATTTTCCAAGCTATGTATACGGTCGATCCGTCTACTGGCTTCAAATAAGTAGAAAAAATAGTCTAAGTATGGATTTTCTTTTAAACAAATCGAATGAAAGTCAAGATCACACAGCCTAAATTTATCTTACACCTTCACCCGCTTTGCAAACGTATTTTCCATATTTTAACAGAAAAAGCAGCCCTTCTACCTTGCATACTTACTTATACTGAGGGACAAACATTTATGACCAATACCAGAAACCAACTTACTTTAAGGGGCCACGGTTTTTCTAAAAAACCATATGAAACATCCGTAAATTGTTTTTAATCATTATATTTTGCTTTTTTCTGTTAGTATTTTACTGCTTTAAATTGTATACTTCAAGTCTTTCAAACACTCCGCTATACCTAAAGGTTGTCTAAAAGAGATCGTTGTTTAGCGATAAGACCGCCTGTTGTTTACCTCTGTTTAATTGTAACCCTCATGTTCTGTATTTCTGTGTAGGTATTTGAGGTGTGCAATAAAGAGCATGTATATGTATTGTATTGTAGGCTAAGCGCTGATATTTTAAAATTAAGAATAAGTAACTTATTTAGAAAAAAATAGTGACTGTTGAGTTGGTTTCAGTTTTCTTCTCAACAGTGGTCTCCTCTTGGGAAATGGCGGTAGACTCAGACTTATAAAAGTGCCCTTGCGGCCTACTTACAGAATAAAATTCATTATTTTATTTTATTTTATTATAGGTATTCGATGTGCCTATGCCTATATGAAGAAACTATGTCTATTTTTACCTTCGTTGTTAGGTGAAAGAAGGAAAAACCAACAAACCACCAACACTTTCGCATTTATAGGTAATTTGGCTAACTAAACCTATAAAACTACTTGTAATGCATAAGAATGTTTATTTGTACCTAAACGTTACACCGTCATTGTCTAGATCATTCCTTTTTGAATGGAATATATACGCTTTTAATATTTTTATTTACAAAAAAATCCTTAAAATGTATTTTTTTTAAGTTTATTATATTCGATACTTCAAAGATGGTCTATATTATGTAGAAAAGATCTAGTAGAGGTAGATTCCTTTCTACTTTAAGTCATAGAGTAGAAAAAAAACGAAATCTAAATAAGCGTTTTTCCCAAAACTAAGCGAAGCATAGAGCGATGAATTCACTGAGTGCTGACACTGGCAAAATACTCTGATCACCACCAATTACCAGCGTGTACTATGTCCACAAACATATCCCTCCATCCCCCTCTAACACGGCCTAATAGCCTACAGCCAGCTCTGTCTAACGTCATACAAAAGAGTTCTTAATAATTTTGTTCTTACTTTTCAAAAAGCTATTTCCTCATTTCTAAATGAGCAAAAATCTACCTTAAAATAGAGCCACTATGTCGTTAATTCGAATATGGTAGGTTTTGTATCTTCTTTAACTGATATTAACTCAAAATTCAGTCTTATATCGTGATCTTAATGTATAAGTTACAACTAAAAGGCTTACAGTATAAGACCTTAAGTAAATCAGAGGCGTGATAATGATAGCTGTATTAAGCTGCTAGTAATAGGGCTTATATTTGCCCGGCGAGCATTAATAAAATAAATTTGAGTACACCCTCTATGTAGGCGTGGCAGTCTGGCTGAACGAGTAGCGCCTTGGTCGCGCGGCGGACGGACGTGTCGAAAAATCGAATTCCGAATTTGAAATTGATGCACATCACTATCCGCGTTTTTAAAAAGTGTGTTTTCTATTACAAATAATAGGAATGTGTTTTATTAATTAAAATTAGTAAAAAGACTTTTTTATATACAGTGAATTGTATGTAATAACATTTTTATTGTGTGTTTTGAGTTACAAAATAGAGTGACTTAGTATGAAAAGAAATATGACCTAATTTTGGTAATAAAACTTTTCGAGTGTTTTTTAATATCAAAATAACGGAACTAATAACTGTAATAATTTAGTGCTTTAAAAATGGATCCTCAAACAGCCGAAACGCCAACAAAAAAACCGAAACCGTTTTCGATAGACTCAATAATCGGTAACAATCGAAAATCGCCAGAAATCGACATAGAAAACCAATCAGAACATTCTAGAAACTCCGAAGAAGATGAAGAAGAATTGAATAGGATGAGATATTACTTCAATACTCCTTTTTTGCAAAATGGAGTGTCCATACCGTTTTTGCTAGGGTATGGGGAACCTTGGCTGTCGAGAGTTTTGGCTCCTGTGCCTGACGGGGGAGAGAGACAGGAGAAGAGAGACAGTCCTGTCAGCGTTGGGAGTGAAGAGAGTGACGGAGGAGAGGATAATACACAAGGTTTGTTTCTATATATATTAAACACCTAGAAGATGCAACTTCATCAGCGGAGGGGAAAAAAAACATAACCCTCTTTTTTTCTAAAGCATAGTCGGGTAAAAAGTATCCTATAACCATCTGTGGATGGAGACCTTTATAGCTACCCGTGTAAGAGTTTCAAATCCGTTTAGCCGATTTGGCGTAATGAAGCCACAACCACACATACAGATATACAAAAAAAAATCGTTTCAGTGACTTCAATGTACAGACATTTAATTTTTACAACTTTATGATAGTATATCATCGTATCTTCGAGAAGGTAAAAGTACGGAAGAGGCTGTTCTTGAATTGACTAAATCTATCACGTATAACATAGAGAACAAAAATAGGACTTTATGTATTTTCTTAGACATAAAAAAAGCCTTTGATACCGTCTCGGTTCCTATTCTTATACATAAGCTAGAAACTATGGTTGTGCACGGGCAATTTCTAAGTTTGATCAAAAGTTACCTCAGTGACAGGTCACAACGAGTTAAGCTAAACAACGACGTATTCAGCCAGGACCAACCCTTGACACGATATGGTCTTCCTCTAGGAAGTGTGTTAGGCCCGACTCTCTTTTTGGTTTATATAAATGACCTCACAGATTTAAAGCTAGAAAACGGACGTGTTTTCTCCTACGCCGACGATACCGCGTTACTGTTTCACGGAAAGAGCTGGGCCGAGGTCTACGCTAGGGCTGAAGTTGGTTTGTCTAAAGTTGTTTTATGGTTAGAGAACAATCTTCTTAGTTTGAACATTAAAAAATCAAACTACATTACATTTTCAATTCAAAATAGCTCACAACCCAATTTTTCATATACGCTAACCGCCCACAATTGCTTGAATCATGCTACTAACAATTGCTCTTGCTATAAACTTACACGCGTTCCCTGTACAAAATATCTCGGTATCTATATAGACCAGCTACTATCATGGGATAAGCACATAGAGGTCACTGCAAGCAGAATACGAAAGCTAATTTGGATCTTTAAATATCTAAGACACATCTCAGATAGGGAACTATTACTTTATATCTATAAATCCATAGCACAATCGATTGTCCTATACTGTCTGGGGAGGCACATTTAAGAGTAAGATTATTGTTCTTGAGCGTGCGCACAGAGCAATCCTAAAAGTACTGTTAGGAAAAAACAAAAGGTATAGTACCGTTGATGTTTACAAAGATGCCGACGTTCTCACCATAAGACAACTCTTTATTTTATCTTAAAGATTCATAAAGTGAAATAACTTGACCCCCGTACATTAGGTAAACGTAACCCTCATTCAGTAATCAAACAACCATCGATTAGTAAAACTTCATTTTCTAGAAGACAATTTACATTTCTATCTATTTCTCTCTATAATAAGGTTAATAGAAAAACAAATATTTATGATAAAACATACGGAGAGTGTAAAAAAGAAATTAACATGTGGTTAAAATGTAAAAACTATGATGAAACAGAACTTCTATTATTAAGTTAGAACATAAATATACACAGAATTTCGTCTTGGTACCTACATGTTTAACAGTAGTGTAGTACAATTGGACTACTTAGCTTAGTTACTCTTTTCTTCTTTTTGTTAGCAATATATTACAATGTTATCCGTTTAGTAGAATTAAGTAAAGTATTGTATAATTATGTGTAACAGAAACTAACTTCATGTTTAAACCCCAACACTGTATCCCTCTGCATGAAGGAGCGAATACCTCCTAACAGAAGCGCTAAGCTTAAAAGGAGGATTCGAGCCAGTTTTGTGTCATCCAAAGTTAAACAATAAATTATTTTATTTTATTTTTATTTTTTTAATATAGATTAGACTCTGTAAGTTTTTCCATGATTTGATAGCAAGGGTATTTTTGGCTTATTATTTATTCTTAGGGGAATATTTTCCGAGATTTTTAAAATTATCTCCCATTGGATAAAACAATGAAGTACCAATTTGGAATATATCCTCGTAAGTCCTATACTTTATCAGCAGCGGTAGTCCTATCTGCCAAAAGACATCGGCATTCTTACGTCTGTCAAGCCTGTGGTCGCGATGTGTCTTTCCCGTATTGGCTTTCGTAGCCACGGATCCAGGATTACCCTAAGACCGCGTTTGCGCCCCCTATTGGCAGTTCCACAAGCGCGCACCGTCTCCCACGTCTGCTTAACGCGCTTCTGGTATATGCGCCACAGTGGGACCATGCATGGCGATGGACGGACATTTGTAAGGAATGTCTCAGATTCTGTGAGAAGATGGATGACAGGATATCTAGTATTTAATTTTGTTAATGTACCCTAATTTACAAAATTACTGTAATGCTGTGTAAATATATTTATAAATAAATAAATAGCCGCGAATAACGTTGTTTTCCGACATGACACTGTTTAAATAGTTTGTAAAAGACTTAGAGGCCTTTCATTGAGTACTATTTACCGAATGTATTATAACCAAGTACAAGTACAGTATGTACATATCAAGGATAGTGTCTGGTAAACGAAAGATGAGAATGGAATCAACCGCGAAATTGAAAAATGTAGCTGCAGTGTGCCTGTATGAGCTAGATATAAACAAATTTGAACGCTTTTGTCATTAATTAATAACTTAATAATTAATGACAAGAGCAATGAGTTTGTTTAACTATAGCTCATACAGGCACACCGCAGCTACATTTTTAATCTCGCCGTTAATTTCATTCTCATCTTTCGTTTGCCAGACTCTAGTGCTTGAGACCGAGACAACATTTATTGCGTTTTCGTAATTTTGGTTTGTAACACCAAGGTCGTCGTTTTAGAACTAATTCCAATTGATATCATCCAAAACATCCCAATAGATTCAGTACTGCCGGATCAACCTCGTCTCCTCTTGGTGGTTGTTTGAGGATTTGAGTCTTGGAAGCACTAATTACCAGGTCAAATTGTTGAAAAGACCTATGTAGTGCGTCAACGTAGCTTTGGAGATTTGGCATGCTGTCAGGCATAAGGCCTAGGTACGTCGTCAGCGTAAAGTATCTCCAATATGGGGACCCTTTTAATTTTCCTTACGCCACGCCTCTGCTATATATATTTAAAATAGAAAACTAGAGATAAACATACTCGTAGGTGAACAATTGTACTCAGATTTCGGTTGTTACTCTTGCTATGCCTATACGTACATGTCACGACCGATTTAGCTCAATGGGAGTAACGTTGCCTGCGAAGCTGAAGCTCCTGGGTTCAAATCCCAGTAAGGGCAAGTATTTGTGCGATGACCATAAATATTTTGTTCCTCAGTCTTGGATGTCTTCTGTGTTACCTATATTAAGTAAATATCGTCGTCTAGTCTAGTACTCATAACACAAGCCTTATTGAGCTTACCATGGGACTAGTTCGATTTGTGTAAGAATTGTCCTGTAATATTTATTTATTCCACCGCTCGCCATCGGCAGGATATTTATCCACACACCTTGGAACCAAAATGGTCGCGCACCGTGCGGTAAAGGAATTTTCTACCACGCACACTCCGAATATGGAATGACCTCCCTGGCGCGGTTTTCCCTGGAGGTTACAGTATGGGGTTCTTCAAGAGGGGAGTGCATAGGTTCTTAAAGGGTCGGCAACACGCACGTAATTCCCCTGGCGTTGCAAGCGCTCATAGGCTGCGGTGACTGCTTAACATCAGGCAGGCCGTACGCTTGTTTGCTACCTAAGTAGTATAAAAAAATGCGGTTTAAATATCCTTCCATTTCATCGTCAAACGTTTCCTAGTCTAGAATGCTTTATTTCATAGAATTTTCATTTAATCGACAACTTTTTCCCCTGAATCTATGAAATTTTCACAATTTTAGAAGAAAGACTGCGCCCGCAACTTCGTTCGCGGAAGAAAAAAGGCATAACCTCTTTTTTTGTCGACAGCGTATTTGGATAAAAAGTATCCTTTATAACCATCTGTGAATACCCAGCTCCCCGTGTATGTACCAAACATAGTTGTATTTCGTTAAACCGATTTGGCGTGATGAAGCCGCAACGACACATGCAAAATAGGTATACAAAAAATCCAAAAAGAAATATTTTTCGATAATGTGACCTCCAAATAGTCCTTTACATTCATTTTTAATTTTTACTTTATTATACCTACGTACTAGCTTCAGCCCGCGACTTCGTCCGCCTTAACTTCGTTTATCGCGGATAAGGGCTTTTTCCGGGATAAATTAGCAGCGGCAGTTGTATGCCAGGACCGTAGCAAGTGGAAGGAGGTAGTCTCTGCGTACTCCGTAATGGGAAAAAGGCATGTTTGTATATACACGTATGTAAAAATTTACCTATGTCCTTCCCCGGGACTCAAACTATCTCCATACCAAATTTCTTTAAAATCGGTTCTGCGCTTTAAGCTTGAAGAGGTAACAGACAGATAGACAGACAGACACACTTTCACATTTATAATATTAAGTATGGATAGATTATCATGTAGAAGGCGTTAGGTTAGGTTTGTTTTAAAACAATCCCAAATTATAAACGGTTTCAGTGAAAAGTGCTTTTGTTGAATCTTTAGCGGAGGCAAAAAAGTCATTACCCCTCTTTTTTTCAGCGTAGTCGGGTAAAAAGTATTCTATAACGATTTGTGAATACCCAATAATAGTTCCTTTGCTGGGTATTTTTGGTTTAGCTCATTCCAGTTGGAAATCGGGCTGTAGGTGAAATTTTATTGCAAGATTTGTTTATTTATATACTTCGATTTTTTTTGCATTAGAAAACGGTAAATAATCTTGAAGTGCCTTTTTATTGCAAACGCTTTAAAAAAATCGTAACAATTACTTATGAAACCAAAATAATGTAAATTACCATCCTTGTTATATAATTTTCGCATGTTTGCTGTGACTTATTTTACGAAAGTGTTTTTCAATAAAAAGACACGTCAAGACTGTCTACTCTTTTTCTAATGCAAAAAAACCGGCCAAGAGTATGTCGGACCATGTTCAGTGTAGGGTTCCGCAGCCGTTCATACAAAACAATACACTACAGATATTAAAAATCCGACATGAAGAAGTGCACTAGCAAAAGAGCGTATCTCCACAGCACTTACGTCCTTTAGCCGAGAAGCGCAGTTTTTTGACAATAACTCAATAACGGTATATTTGATCATGTTGAAAATAATATTTGTTGAAAGTATTTATTAAACTTTATCTTTGTAATTTTTTTCATATTTTTTGGACATACCGTTTAGAAAATATAGGGGGACACAATTTATGCAACTTTTTAGCGATTATTTCCAAAAATATTCACTAAATTATTATTTTTTTAGAAACTTCAAAATTTTTTTTTAAAAACTGTCGAAGTATGTGAAAAAAAATATTTTCACTTTCGATTACATTGTATGGAGTGCCCCCTTTAGAATATATCTTATTATTATTTAACTATCAAAGTTAACTAAGTTAACTAAGTAGCAGCTTATACAAGACACCTATCCTCCAAATTTCTGAGATATAGATTTAGTAGTTTTTGAGTAAAATACCTGTGACATACGGACGAATGGACGGACGCGGATGGACATGACGAAACTATAAGGGTTCCGTCTTTGCCTTTTTGGCTACGGAACCCTAAAAACAAAGTACAGTTAGTTACAGGAGGATCTAATGCAAAATATGTAAAAAAGACACCGAGCTCCATATGGCCATGGCCATTGCATTTTAGATAACGGCTCTCCCTTCCAGTATTTGCCATTATTATTATTTATACCCCAGTTAACAAGAATCGTAGTCCGATTAGCGACGCTCCTCGATCGTTAGATTTCACGCCACTCGAAGCGCCTGCGCCGTGAAATTGAGCCCGAATCTGTCACAATCGAAACAAATGTGACAGTCGCAGCTGCCTGTATGATTTCTTGTCGATTTCATACGCCAGTTAGTACTAAAGCCTCTTAAGTTTCGTCATGTCCGTCCGTCCGTATGTCAGCCATTTTACTCAAATCTTCAAGATGTAGGTTTACACCTACACCTAGCACGGGCTCTTGGCCGGTTTTTAGGGTTCCGAAGCCAAATGGCAAAAAACGGAACCCTTATGGAATCGTCATGTGTGTCTGTCTGTCCGTCCGTCCGTATGTCACAGGCATTTTACTAAAAAACTACAATGACGAAATTTGGAATATAGGTGTCTTGTAAAAGCCGCTTTTTAGTTTCGTAGTCAAATAATAAAAAATATATATTTTTGTATGGAGTGCCCCTCAGCACTCCATACATGTATACGTAACTGAAAAAAATTTTTTTCAGCAGTTCGTTTAAAAACATTTTGAGGTTTCTAAAGTTTTTTTTGATATAGTGAATATTTTCGGAAATAATCGCTCCGAAAGAAGCATAAAATGTTTTCCCTCCCCCCTCTATTTACTAAACCTTATATCCAAAAAAATGAAAAAAGATAATACTTAATAAATATTTTGAATGAAAATTATTTTCAACATGACCGGATACCGTTTTTGAGTTATTGCCGAAAAGCTGTAGGTACTTCTCAGCAAAAGAACGTAAGAGCCAGTGCACTTTATCATATCGTATTATTACGTCAGTAGTGCATTTTTTTGGATGAATGGCTACGGAACCCTACACTGAGCATGGTCAGATATGCTCTTGGCCGGTTTTTATTCCACTATCTTCTAGCATTTGCCCGTGATTTTACTCCTTAACCTTTTGAGCGCCAAGCAGCGAAGTAATACGACATTGACCCATATTACGGAGAAGTAAAATAAAATGAATCTTCAAAAATAGAATAGTGATTGCAGAAGGAGGTGTTGATATTATATTCGGAATTTTTGAACGATCCATGGTTCGGCATATGCTGACGCTAGCGTCAGTGGAACGAGTTTTTCAAGACGTGATTTGCTGACTGTGGCGGTCAAAGGGTTAAGGGATAAATTCCGGGATAAAAACTATCCTATAGAAATGTTAGGTTTAATACATAATAGCGTAAGGTAGCTATAGCGCAGCGATGTATATTCTTTGTATGTATGTACCTACATAATGCACGTATAGTGGAGCGCACGGAATAAACAGTTAGCAACGGACTAGCCTCGTGTATCAACCACATAACGTGTACAACGCACAAGCTGCACTTCCTTCATACGTCACCGGCCTCCGGTCTCAAAGGGGGGCTGATGTGACGTTAGCTTCGTCATCTATCAATTCTGACATGTTCTGCATCCCGCTAAACGAAGTTTTCATACGTCAACGGCTTCCGGTCTCAAAGAAGGGCTGATGTGACGTTAGCTTCATAATCTATCAATTCTGACATGTTCTGCATCCCGCTAAACGAAGTTTTCATACGTCACCGGCCTCCGGTCTCAAAGGGGGGCTGATGTGACGTTAGCTTCGTCATCTATCAATACTGACATGTTCTGCATCGCGCTAACGAAGTTTTCATACGCCACCGGCCTCCTGTCTCAAAGGGGGGCTGATGTGACGTTAGCTTCGTCATCTATCAATACTGACATGTTCTGCATCGCGCTAACGAAGTTTTCATACATCACCGGCCTCCTGTCTCAAAGGGGGGCTGATGTGACGTTAGCTTCATCATCTATCAATTCTGACATGTTCTGCATTGCGCTAACGAAGTTTTCATACGTCACCGGCCTCCTGTCTCAAAGGGGGGCTGATGTGACGTTAGCTTCGTCATCTATCAATTCTGACATGTTCTGCATCGCGCTAACGAAGTTTTCATACGTCACCGGCCTCCTGTCTCAAAGGGGGGCTGATGTGACGTTAGCTTCGTCATCTATCAATTCTGACATGTTCTGAATCGCGCTAACGAAGTTTTCTAAGTCGTTTGCTTAAATACAACTGCCGACCAACTCTTAATGGACTTCTTTACCCAGGCATAACACCCGCCTTGAGGGAGATCTCTTTATTGGCCTCTCTTCCTACAGAGCCATGGTCGATCAGGGGTTCAGGGTAGGCAGTTCCTCTGTGCATGTATGGAGCCATGGTCATTCAGGGTAGGCAGTGCCTTTGTGACTATATGAACCGCACGCCACTGTATGAGGGCTGATTGAACAGCTCAAAAGCTATCGATTAGACGCCTATGCATATTCGGCGAGTTTTAGTAGGTTCCGAGATATTCATAACTGAAGTTTTTAAAAACACGTGACATTTTTTTTCGAATGTTTTTTAGAGTAATCACGCAATGTTAGATTTTCCATACTACGCAATCACATAAATCCAAACATGGAAAATGCTACCGTGGAAAAACAAAATCCGTCTGTCTGTTACTTCTTTACGGCTCTATTACTGAACCGAATAAGATGCGGTATATACAAAGCGCCTAGGAAAGGACAGAGGCTACTTTTATCCCGGAAAAATACCCAGTTCCCATATTCATAACTATACTTATTACATATAAATGAACGAATAAGTATAGGCGGGCAGTCGCGCGCCAAAGCTAATTTCTTAAATATCATTACTAAGTAGAAGGCGCCCGCAACTTCTTTCGCGGAGGAGAACAAGTCATTACCCCTATTTTTTTCTTCAGCGTAATCGATAAAAAGTATCCTTTAATCATCTGTGGATACCTAGCTATAGCTACCCGTTTACCAAAAATAGTTGAGATCCGTTTAGCCGTTTTGGCGTGATGAGACCACAACGACACATACAAAAAATCGATAAAAGAAAATTTTCCGTTTCAGTGACCTCCAAATAGACCGTTATAATTATTTTTTTAATATCTTTAATGGATTAAATTTTTACAACTTTATTTTAGTTTTCCTTCAGCGTAATCGGATAAAAAGTATCCTATAACCATCTGAGGATACCAAGCTACCCATGTACCAAAAATAGTTGAAATCCTTTTAGCCGTTTTGGTATGATGAAGCCGCAACGACACATACAAACATACATAAAATAGACGAAAAATCTAAAAAAGATTCTTTTTCCATTCATTGACCTCCAAACAGTCCATAACAATCCTGTTTTTGAAGATATCTTCAATGTACAGACATTTCATTTTTAGTTATAATAGTACCTATAGATTCTTTTCAAAGAGCTTTCCAATGACACTTCTTTTGATACTAAAGTTAATTTATTTATTTATTTATTTATTAAAAACAAGTTACATAACATTACAGTGTATACATCAATGCGTCATGAACCGAACAATGTTTATTTAGACCGCAAAACGGTGTGGCCCCGTTGTGTCGACATCTCGGGTGTTGGATTCGGTAGGTTGCCCCGGAACCGACGAAACACGACACCATTCGGCCAGAAATCAGCACACGCGATGGTCTCCTGGAGCGGCCGCGGCACGCGCACTACAAACGAGCTGAAGTGCACGTAGTGGCGTGGTTAATAGATTTGGTAGATGTGTGTAATGTTATCCTTTGAGTTTATTTAAGTAACCTCTATTCCCCACAACCGCCGTCGGGATTTGAAACGCTCTGACTGAACCCCCAGAGGAATCATTCTATACGTCATCTCCCTCGACTATTTCAACCAAAATTTTACACATCAAAACATTAATGGAAAGATCAAGCGAACTGTGACGGAAAATCCAAATCCTAATAATATCCTAATAATATATTACAAAACGTGAAAGTTTGGATGTTTGGATATATGGATGGATGTACGTTCCACTTAATCTCAAAAACTGCTGGACGGATTTTTATGAAACTTTCCAGTTCTTCTATCTATCTTATACCTACATAAGAATAGGACTGGTTTTTTTTATAACTTACACGTTCGACATGCCATCTTATAAAAACCGTGTCCCGGAAAAAGTAAATTATTTGGTTTCTGTCTGTTAAATAGTCCTTCACCCTGTAATATGCCTTTGGCGACTTTTTAAGTACTTTTTGAGAGCTGGAAAAGGTAATATTAAAACATCATCTGGTAACTTATTATAAAAGTATGATTCCTACGAATGATATGGCTACTTTACTACTGCCTACTATTCTAGGCGACAACATACATCATATACACGTCGAAAACGAGTTCAACCATCGAGTTTAGTGCCACATTGGAGTACATTAGTATAAAGTTCAATCAACGAAAATACTTTTATCGGTTTTTTTTTATAAGTTTTGCCTGACATGAATCTTCATATGTGAATTAAATCTGAGAGATACGTGTACACACGAAACTATCTCAAAAAATATGCGTTTTAGACCACATTTTATGCCACTTCATATATTCCAATAGGGTACTTGACTGACAGATCAAATCAGTTCCTTTTATGAACTGTCAAAACGGTCAGGAAGTATGAAGATTGAAAGGAAAAAAGGTTTATGACGTCACAATTCTATATGGTCAAATTGCCGGCTTATTTTTAGTTATTGATCATTTTAAAATTGCCAAAAGCTTAAAAATAAGTAACATTTATTTAAAGTCTGTCGCGTTACTCGTTCCCACGGTGTCTAGATAAATTATAATAATTAAATACATAGAAAATCTCCGAAATCCAGGAACAAGGATTCGTGATCATCACATAAACACTTGCCTTGCCCGGGATTGTAGGCCGTTGTGCAACCCACTGAGCCAAACGTGTCCTCAAATATGCGAGTAATAGGTAGGGTAGACTGGGTACGGTTGGAACAATTTTGCTTATATCGTCCGCAATTTTTGAGTTTATTATCTGAGAGATGAAGTAAATGTATCAAATGAAGGAGTGTGTCTCTACCCACTAATAGGTAATAAAATTTTAGCCCTAAGTCCATTAATATTTGTTGTAGATCAAGTTAAAAAAGAAATTCGATTTGTTCCAACCGTCCCCATCCCAGGGGCGGTTGGAACAATGATGGTGGTCAGTTGGAACACATGCAAGTAACACAAAATATTACATTTTAACAAGTTTTAATCATCTTTTTTTCATACTTAAGAATATTATAGGAACTGTCTTACAACAACATTTAAAAATCAACATCCTTACTATAAAACAATTTAACGGATTATATCGCGTATATTATTTCATTTTAGTTCCCGACGTTTCGGAAGCTTTCCAGCTTTCCATGGTCACGGGAGGACTGAGAAAAGATGTATTTTCCTCTGTCAAAGTTACAATTTGTGCAAACTACCCATTTTTTGAAAAAACACAAATAAAGGTGTACATACATGCCAGATGGGCCTAAGCTGTAAAGACAGTTACACATGTGCCAGAAGGGCTTAATTATTTTATTCTAATAATTTACCAAGCAGCATTTCCCAAATGAGGCGTACTGAGGAGAAAAGAAACGCTGCAAAGAAAAACTCCCAGGCTACCTCATTACTAATTATAATATTTAAAAACAGAGACTATTAAACTACTTTTAAACAGATAAGATATTTTACACCGTTCGGAAATTAAGCTTTTGCAGTCCTGTGTCTCGCTTGTTCCTTGATGAGATGTATTACAGGATCCCAAGCTGGTGGTAGTGACAATCCATCTTCTCTATTGAAATTAGGATGCTTTTTAATCTCAATAGCCTCGCGTAGCATCCTGGGAAAATATCTTTTTTCTTTGGCAAGGATAGAAGGTTTATCAAACTTAATTGAGTGGTTTGGTTTGTCAATGACATGTTCACAAACTGCAGACCTATTACACCGACGGTGCTTGACATCTGCTATGTGCTCCTTCACCCGGGTTGATACACTGCGTTTCGTTTGACCAATGTATGAAAGACCACACTCGCAGTCCAGCTTATAAATGCCTGCACTCTGCAAAGGGGTGCTACTCTTCACGGGTCTAAGGTATTGAGACACCTTCTTCAACGGCTTGAAATATGTTTTTATAGAAGCACGCTTCAAGATGTTTCCGATCTTGTCTGTGACCCCTTTCACATATGGTAATACGGCAGGTTTACGCTCGACTGTTGGTTTCTTCATACTGGGATTCTGCTTGGAACGTGGTATCTGGAGCTCGTTAGCTCGAAGCGCACGTTTGACATTCTGTAACTCAGCAGTCAGATGTTGATTGTCGCAGATACCCCTGGCTCTCTGAAACAAAGATTTACCCACTGTAGCAAGTTGACAGGGATGGTGGTGAGATTTGCCATTCAAATACCTATCTGTATGCGTAGGTTTCCTATATACAGTATGACCTATGTCATTTCAGATGTAAGGCAGTGTTGTAATAACTCAGCATATTATTACAACACTGCCTTACATCTGGCTATATGCTATGGAATGGTGAATTCTACAGGCAAGTTGATGGTGTGGCAATGGGGTCTCCGGTGTCTCCTGTCGTCGCCGATATTTTCATGGAAGACTTCGAGGAGAGAGCGCTTTCATTGGCACCTGTCAAGCCGAGGATCTTTAAAAGATACGTAGATGATACCTTTACTATTTTACCTAGATCTAGTGTTTCAGCTTTCTTAGACCATCTGAACTCCATGCATAGTAAAATTAAATTCACTATGGAGTTGGAAAATCAAAATTCACTTGCATTCTTAGATGTGCTAGTAATTAGTGGTCCTAAAAATGACATAGGTCATACTGTATATAGGAAACCTACGCATACAGATAGGTATTTGAATGGCAAATCTCACCACCATCCCTGTCAACTTGCTACAGTGGGTAAATCTTTGTTTCAGAGAGCCAGGGGTATCTGCGATAATCAACATCTGACTGCTGAGTTACAGAATGTCAAACGTGCGCTTCGAGCTAACGAGCTCCAGATACCACGTTCCAAGCAGAATCCCAGTATGAAGAAACCAACAGTCGAGCGTAAACCTGCCGTATTACCATATGTGAAAGGGGTCACAGACAAGATCGGAAACATCTTGAAGCGTGCTTCTATAAAAACATATTTCAAGCCGTTGAAGAAGGTGTCTCAATACCTTAGACCCGTGAAGAGTAGCACCCCTTTGCAGAGTGCAGGCATTTATAAGCTGGACTGCGAGTGTGGTCTTTCATACATTGGTCAAACGAAACGCAGTGTATCAACCCGGGTGAAGGAGCACATAGCAGATGTCAAGCACCGTCGGTGTAATAGGTCTGCAGTTTGTGAACATGTCATTGACAAACCAAACCACTCAATTAAGTTTGATAAACCTTCTATCCTTGCCAAAGAAAAAAGATATTTTCCCAGGATGCTACGCGAGGCTATTGAGATTAAAAAGCATCCTAATTTCAATAGAGAAGATGGATTGTCACTACCACCAGCTTGGGATCCTGTAATACATCTCATCAAGGAACAAGCGAGACACAGGACTGCAAAAGCTTAATTTCCGAACGGTGTAAAATATCTTATCTGTTTAAAAGTAGTTTAATAGTCTCTGTTTTTAAATATTATAATTAGTAATGAGGTAGCCTGGGAGTTTTTCTTTGCAGCGTTTCTTTTCTCCTCAGTACGCCTCATTTGGGAAATGCTGCTTGGTAAATTATTAGAATAAAATAATTAAGCCCTTCTGGCACATGTGTAACTGTCTTTACAGCTTAGGCCCATCTGGCATGTATGTACACCTTTATTTGTGTTTTTTCAAAAAATGGGTAGTTTGCACAAATTGTAACTTTGACAGAGGAAAATACATCTTTTCTCAGTCCTCCCGTGACCATGGAAAGCTGGAAAGCTTCCGAAACGGCGGGAACTAAAATGAGATAATATACGCGATATAATCCGTTAAATTGTTTTATTTCAATGAGTAATAATCGCGGAAACAGAAGAAAATATTATCCTTACTATAGTTTAATCAGCCTTTGCGTATTTGAGCACACAAGTAAACATCTGCGTACATTATCAGTCTTTTTAACTAAAATATGACCATATCTTTAACCTTATTTAAATAATTAACAAAAACAAAACATAAATAATTTCCTTGCATATAAAAAAAAAAACAAAAAAAAAGACTCAACAATCTTAAATCAAAATATTAAATTAAACTTCCAAATTCTTCCGAAATCAAAATATTAAATTAATCTTCACAATTATGGCAAACATAGCTAACACTACCATCTGTGCATTCTTCATGAGCCCACAGTTTACAAGTAGTACATTGTATCCACTTTTCTCCGGATCTGCTCTCTGAATATGGTGACATACAAACAAGACAGAAACACTCCTCCTCCTCCTCATCTGATGAGTCTTCCTTTTGTGCAACCTTCTTTTTTCCTTTTTTTGTCGTATTCTCTTTTCTTTTCCCTTTATCCAATTGCTGCTTCTTCTTTCCCCCGTCTAGTTGCTTTTTAACTTGCTTAGCTTTAGATCGTTTCAGTTTTGCTTCTTGTTCTTTTCTTATCTCTTCTTTTTCAGGAGTATCTGTGTATATTGTTGACTTCCTAGTTTTCCGCCCTCTATTATTATATTTTCTCGGAGGAGCTTTCGGGAATGGCCGTACAGCTTCTGGTGAGAATACACCAAGAGTATCAGAATAACTTGTACTAGGTTTTGGCGAAGTTTCCTGAGTAGTAACGTCGCTGTAATATACAGGCGGAGAAGTTACAGTTTTTGGCGGTTCTTGAGAAGGAATGTTGTCCTGTTCAACGGTTGGAATTAGTCAACTATTGACAGCCACTTGCTGATTAATCATAATATCTGGCGATTTTTCACGAAGTAAGGCATGAGGTGGTTGCTGAACCGTTTCGTTTCCAAGTGGGGCTGTATTCAGTTCGGTTATAACTGCTGCCTCTGTCGTATTTCCTTGGTATGACCTTTCAGTTCTAAGTACAGGCTGTTCAGGTAGACGTGTATCAGGTACAGGTTCAACGACTGCTTCGGTGATATTTTCAGGATGTGGTCTATCCGTGACAAATGCAGGAGCAAAGTCCAGCTCGGTAAAAAGATTACGATTAAATGGACAAGTTCCAGTTTTTAATGCATGCATGCAATAGCATGTAAATTTAGCCAAAACTTATCAAGATAATCAAACTTTATAATATTCAACCCAAACTCGATGAAGTTGCATCATTATAAAACGAGAAAAATAAACAAATGCACTGTTCCAACCGTACCCATAAAAAATGTTCCAACCGTCCCCAAGTCCCACTTTAGGCAACAAGCCGTTGTAGAAATTTCTATATTAACAGTACATTAAAACTAAAACCGATAACGTGCTTCCCAATAACCACTTCAAACACAAGTACACTCCTAAAACCAGCACATACATAGAAACCAAGATAATTAGAAAACTCGTAGTGTGAAAATACTTACTTTTGGTCACAAAAACACAATAGGGCCTCCTAGACACAAGCACAGCGCGCGGGAAGCGACGCAACACTGCGATTCGTGTTTATACCTGTCGCCCGCTTCGTTCCCCCCTTGGACCCTTCCCCGCCGCTTCAACGGTTTACGAGATATTTGTGTTGTTCCAACCGTCCTGTGTTCCAACCGTACCCAGTCTACCCTACCCATAAAAGGGAAAATATAGAAATAACCGAGAGCCAAAGTCAAAGTACCTACCAAACTACTTAGTCGCAGGTACAGGTAAACTTAATAAATAAATAGCACATATTATTTGTAAATTATTGTTTCTATTAAATTAATATTAAATATATATATTTAAGTCCCAAGTCGGGATAAACCGGTCAAACACAGCAGTCACTGTGCCTTACAAACCGCGTCCCCACCCTACCCCGAGTGGCCTCAGAAAACGTTTACGTTTGTGGGTGTGGGCCCCCACTGAGACCGATTACAGGTAAGAACCATCCTAGGATAGGTTCTAAAAAAAAATGACAGAGGTTGCAAAGTTCAGATGCTAGTCACTAATTACAACCTGATTTTCCAAATCTGAGATCATGATCACCTTGAGAAAAACGGTAAAAACTACTAAAGACTGTGTATACGGTAAAATCTGGGCATGCGTGATCTGGTAGGTATATTTTTCTACCAACTGCTTATTTAAAAACAGCACACGTATTTTTTCTTGCCAAAATGCATTTTTTTTTTCAATGTGGCGATTCAAATGTAAGTATATGTCGCAGGGAAATAGCCAAAATAGAGATTTGATCAAATCTCTGTTTTGACTATTTCCCTGCGACATACACACGAATATTTTGTGACTTTTTGTAGTAAATAAAACAAAAATAATTCTTTCTTTAATGTTGTATAATGGCGTCACAACAATTCCTAATACAGTAAGCATTCTCCACATAACTACATTTCATAAAAAAATAAAGAAATATCCTGACGCTAATATCTAAATCTAACTCCCATATGCATATTATTATGATTTTAATATTCTCTGTATTTGAAAATCATAATTCAAATTTAATAAATGTAATTTTTATTATGAAATCTCTATTAAATAATCTAATTGTCATTTTGACTAAATCAAGTCCAAAATGACATTTTAATAAAATAAACCCAATATAATTTAATCCACATTTTATTCAAACACCGTGTGCGTTTCGTAAAATTCAATACGTGACACCTCACAAATAAAAATATTTCCACGGAAACTCGGTGTGAAAATGATTACGTGACCGCCATTTTGCGTAGTGATGTCCGTTTAACGAAAACTCACCGATAAATTACCGATTCCTATCAAACTGCATCGAATCGTTCACACGCGATTTAACTTTGCCGCTTTTTTGAATTCGAAATTTAAAATTCAGAACGCGAGCACTATGCTCCCACAAACATAACCTCCTTGCTTCTACTTTCAACTTTATTCCTTCAGACTTTAGTTTATACTCGCGCGCAATTGGAGAGGAATGGTGGTTGTAATATTTTTACAATTCATTTGGCGCGTTCGATAACTGTCAATCTTGGTTGCGTCGGCCATAAGAAATAAATAATAATATATTTATTTGCGAAAGGGGATTGGTTTTATGGCGGGTTTTCGAGGAAAATGCAGAGACGTGAGGTCTGGAATTCGGAGAGCGTTAAAGAGTGGATTTATAAATTTGGATCGCGATTGTTGTCACTCAAAGTGATTGAGTTGTCAAGATCGCCATCTTTTATTCACTTGATTACCCAAAAAGAGGTTGTATATATTTGTTTCGTCAATTATGTGCTAAGATTTTTTTGTAAGGATAGCGTGAAATATTTTTATCACTTAAATATGCACAGATTCCACACTCACCAAATACACATTTTGAAATAGAATAATTATGAATTTTAATGTCTTCTATACTACTATAAAATTGTAAAAAATAAATGTCTGTAAATTGAAGATGTTTTGCAATAAATAAGTGAAACGCACCTTTTACAGATCAAAGGATTTTTTTATGTGTATTTACGGATTAATCGCGCCCAAACGGCTGAATGGATTTTAACTATTTTATAGGATATTTTTTACCCGTTTACGCTGAAGCAAAAAGAGGGTTATGACTTTTCCTCCTTCGTGAACAAAGTTGCGGATGAGTGTTGTAGTAAAATAATATACTAACGAAGTGAGGTAGAATCTATTTTTATAGATGTATTAATTTGGTACATAACATAATTAATGCAAGCTACAATAATATAAAATCAATAATATAAAAAGTAATCAAAACTTTAACATGATCAATTTTCTCGCTGACTATACACTGTTCAGCCGTAATCGCCTGACGTCATCAGTTTGGTGACGTCACGTCTACAGGCGCTGGGCGGGGCGCCGACGGAGTCCGTTTTTATGTCCGAGCGGACCGGCGATTGGTAAAAAACAGCCGAGTGCGGAAGATTCTGTGAGAATTCCGTAGCAAATCCTATTTAAGGGGCTCCAAGCGAAAATATACTGTTTTTCATGGTTTTTGTTTTTTTTTTTCAAAAATATGTAAAACTGCCCTAGGAGATTTTTCCAAAAATCTAGCAGTGAATTTAGTCCCTGGAAAGATGAAAACTGCTATCCAAACATGGTAGGTATATATATGAGTTTCTATTTAACACTTTATCGCATTCGGAAATTTGTATATAATTTTATTTTATTTTTCTCTTTAGTTAGGGCCGATTTCAAAAACAATCGATTTACACGAGAGTGGCTAACTCAGTATAACTTTAATCTACCGATTTACTCGATAGTTAACTTCATTTTCATTTCACCAGGCTAATCTACGGATAACACTTCGCATAGTTACTTAGTAACGCCGCTGAAAGAACGAATTGAATGAAATCGTAATACACCCAAGTAACATAGACAGTTTGTCCCATGCTTGAGCAATGGTGCTGCGTATTTTTTTAGGGTTCCGTAGCCGAAATGGCAAAAACGGAACCCTTATAGATTCGTGATGTCTGTCTGTCCGTCCGTATGTCACAGGCATTTAACACAAAAACTATAAGATGTACATTGTCCGTGTCCGTGGACGTGTCCGTCACCACCCTAGTATCTAGTCTCTCAATAAACCTTCCATAGACTCAAAACCTATAACTAAATGGTCATTATGAAAACATTTAATAGTCTAAGCAAGCCTTTTCTAAAAAACATTGTTAAGAAATGTAGCAAATACTGGTTTTTGATGGCGTTTATCTTGGTCTCGGTGACTCGTGGATATAAGCTTATCTTATTATCGGGGTCCTTGCGGATACACTTCGACCCAGTGGGATCTTTTGTGTAGTTTTCCCTTCTTGCTACTCAATGGTTTTTTCTACCACCTCCATAAACGGGATGATAGATGCCAATGGTAGCGTCTGGAATTCCTTTGGCTCTGGGTACTCAATACCAAATTCCTTCTTTCTCTGTCTGGCGAAGGCATGACATTCGCATAATATATGTTCCATTGTTTCTGCCTCTTCACCACACATTCTACAATCCGTATTGTCTGAAAGTCCCAGTTTGGCCAGGAGTCCTTTGACTCCGAAGTGCCCTGTGAAGTGACTGTGAATACCCCCATTATAATTCTGAGTTGTCTTTTGCTGTAGTTCCACAGTTTCTTTGTCCAGCCTGATTCTTCTCTTTCTATGAATAGCTTTGCATGCCTCAGGCCCGACTCGTGGATATAAACTGAAACAGTATATTTGTAAAGACGGTCGTTGTCAACACTATGAGACATAAACAACACGGAATAGTGAAGAGCTACGGACCGAAGGTCATTCAGAGCTGAGAGGTTACTCCAAATCTCGAAATTCGAAGTTCGTAACGTGGCATCCCCCTCGCTCTCATGTTAAACTATATTTGAGTGAGTGGAATGACGCTATACGAACTTTGAATTTCGAATGTCGTAGTAGCACCTCTGGCGAACGAGGAATTCCGGAGTCGATTGTATTGTTAGCTAGTTGTCACATGTAACATTTTTTTTACGGTCGGCTATTTCCAATACGCTAACTGGCAATCAAATTGTTTTTGTAAATGTTTTTTTTTACTTATTCTTACTTCAAAATTTCTAATGGTATTTTCCAGTGACATTAGTTGTATTTTGGATATGTTTCGTTACTTTGACTTGGTAAACAGATTTAGTTAAAAACCTTTAAAATATTTACTGTCATTTAAGTACAAATGGAAAATCGTCCACTTGAATGGATTGGATTTTGAATTTTAATCTGTCAATTTTGCCATTTGGGACGTGATTCTATTTTCGACGATATTCTGGATAAGCAATTTACTTTGTTGATATATTTAAAACTAGCTTCTGCCCGCGACTTCGTCCGCCTTAAATTCGTTTATCGCGGATAAGGGTAATTTTCCGGCATAAAAAGTAGCCTATGTCCTTCCCCGGGACTCAAACTATCTCCATACCAAATTTCATCCAAATCGGTTCAGCGGTTTAAGCGTGAAGAGGTAACAGACAGACAGACAAACAGACAGACCGACAGACAGACACACTATCGCATTTATAATATTAGTATGGATTGGCATTTTTCTGATGTGACGTAAAATCTCGAATTGAGGATTTTACATTTGTACCTAGTGACAGTAAATCTTAATAATCACTATGAACTGATTTTTTATATCGTAAAACGAAATTCTGTTTGACATTTTCAAGGATTTTAACTACATAAAAGTCGTAAGATTCATATGAAATTCGGTACTAATTAGAGAGCACCATACTCTCGAAAAACCCAAACAACCTCACCAAATATAAATTGAACCAGCCACAATTGACTTCTAAAACCACCAATAAACAATTGACGGACGATTTATTTTTTTTACCCACAAAAACCTCACTTCGTCACCCTCTTAATAACTAAAATGCTGACCAAGTCCCTCGGTGATGCCCTATCCAGTAACTCGTGCTTTTGAACCTTATGGCTCAAGAAATGAGGTCTTTCCATGCTTTTTAGTTAGATTGAAGGTTGTCCCAATCTCGTTTTACTACCATTTAATCTGTTATTTAGTTTTATTGAGTCGATTTTATCGGATTTTATTTGAGTTTAGTAACCTAAGGGTATAGTGGTTTGAGAAAGACCTCTATAGAATTGATCCGAGAAATGCTAGTTGTTACAAGCTTTGAATTTAGGCTCATATGTGAGTTAGCTCATTTGGGGCTTTAGTGTTGTGAAAATTCACGATTCTTAAAGGTAATCAAATAAATCTACGTTATCACGACGTCAAAACCGTGTTTGACACGACACACACAATGTAAAAAAACGTTTTGCGAGCCTAAGACAGGTTATTGGAACCTGTCTTAGGCCTTTGCCTTTCTATAAAAATTACATGAAATTACTCCCTAAAAATAAAATAAAACTATAACTAAGTCCTCCTGGCACAGTACCTTAAAGTATTTAACCATAGTTAGTTAAGATATACAGTAGTTCTCAAGTTTCACAATCACCGAAAAATAATTTATACGCTCATTTTAGCCCCAACTAACACGATATTTTATTTTTTTCTAGCAGATTCGTATATTAAAACCATTACACGCAAACAGTAACGTTCTACGATACTGTATTTTTAATTTTAGAGTCTCTCCGATTCCATTCCTTACGAATTTGAAGTAAATTTAGCAAATCGATGATAATCGAATACTTTGAGATACTGAATTACAAATATCTACTAACAAAATCAAACAAAGCCTGTATGTAATCCGAATTTAATTTTTAATTAAACAAATTACATGTGAACCTGTCCTTATTTATTAATGTGTAAACAACAGATTGGATTATTAATATACAGAATAAGTAATCGCATAAATCGATTCAGACTGCCTGTGGAAACCATTGATTATCGGTTATTATGACAATCGAAACGCTTTTGGCTCATCACTATTTACATCATCTGTCATGTGTCAAAAGAGAGATAATGGAGATGACAAACCGTGTCATTCATTACCGAACAAATGTTTCATGCATTTTTAGCGGGGGGTGAGGTAAACACGTACAGCACACTACGGAAATATTCCTATTTCTACCAACGCACACAATTAAAATAAATCACCTACAAACAAAAACCGGCCAAGTGCGAGTCGGACTCGCACACCGAGGGTTCCGCACAAAATATACGCTACAAATGGCCGTATCTATGAAAATCCAGTGTTAGCAGAGCCCTACTCGCGGCGGTCGATCATTTTATGTATTGGTTACTGATATAGACAGACAGACGTAAAAAAATAGTTTTTCAGATTTATTTACTTGATTGTGCTATAAGAGCTTCCTTCATACCAAATTTCAAGTTTCTAGAACAACTTGAAGTACCCTATCAATTTCAAAAAGTGACGAAGTATACGATTTTTGCGGCATAAAATGCAGTATCTTTTTTTACGTAAACTTAGAAGTTTGTTTTTTTCAAAGCTTCAAGGGACCGTAGACCTGAGTATATAGTGTTAATTTCAACTCGATACCTCGACGCTTTCCCAATATAAAGGGTCTTGACAGATATACGGACAGGCGGACAACAAAGTGATCCTATAAGGGTTCCGTTTTTTTCCGATTGAGGTACGGAACCCTAAAAACACCCACACACTGACAATTTACCGCGGTCGCGATTATTTTGGCACAGGGGAATGTATTCGTATGGTTTCTCCATTACTTAAATGCTCTAAGCACAGTACCAAGGATGCTGGCAGCATTTCCTCGCAGTATCGGTATACTTAGCTGTTAAGGGTCAATTTCACCGACGTAGTATAAGCCTTATTCCAAATCATTAATTACACGTGAGTAAACTCATTTCACGTTTCGCCAATAATTAACCTAAATATAAAATGTCTAAACTAGTGAATAATCTTACACCGCCAATTTCGGCTGAGTAAACTGTTAGATGTAGATTAGTATTGTCATTGACACTGTCAAGTGAATTAAATACTTACTTCACAATTGATGTATTACTGAATACATTTAAAAAATACGCAGCACCATTGCTCAAGCATGGGACAAATTGTCTATCTTACATGCACCCAAGTGCATTACAATTTCATTCAATTCATTCGTTCAGCGTTACTTAGTAACTATGCGAGAGATTGTTATCCGTAGACTAGCGTGGTGAAATTGAAATGAAGTTAACCATTGAGTAAATCGTTAGATTTAGTTTATACTGGGTTAGCCACTCTCGTGTAAATTGATTGTTGGTGAAATCGGCCCTAAGGCACAAATGTTTATTAAATAAATAAATACTAAATACACTGGGCGAGAAAGCTGCCAGCCTTTGATTACCTGTTGAGTCGACAAGCCGTTTTGGTAGCTCCTTACCGTTTGCCTTTCTAGTTCAAACATTTAAATTTTGGCTTGCCTGACAGGTACGATGTATCATGGCATTTCCATTAGTTAAATGCTCTAAGCACAGTACGAAGGATGCTGGCAGCCTTTTCATGCAATATCGCAATTCTAACGCTAGAAAATTAAAATTATATTTGACACCAGAGAATTTACTTGAATTGTATAATATTGAGCATTTGTAAAGTATAATTGAGTATTTATCACATTCAATGATTATTGCTTGAATTTTGTTAAATTGACATAGTCCAAGTAAACACATTCTATTTGTATTTTATTTTTTCATTTTATTGTAAGTTATTGTTATATTTTCACATGTTGTCATAGTTTCGTATTTTAATACTAATATTGTATTGTAATAATAATTGTAATTATATTTGACATCTTATAATTTGAATTAAAAATTATATAGGGTTATTGTAACATTGTAATTAACATTATTTTTTGAATTTTGACAACTGTGAAATTTAATCAAATGGTATACTATGCATAGAATAATTACAAAATTGTAACCGTGTCTTACCAAATAATCATTCAAACACCATGTATATTGTTCAATGAATAAATTACTATGACTATACTGATACATTGGGCGAGGAAGATGCCAGCACTTTGATTACCTGTCGAGTCGATAACCCGTTTTGGTAGCTCCTTACAAAGCATTTGCCTTTCTAGTTCAAAAAATAATGATTTTTGCTTGTCTGATAGGTACGATGTAACATCAATGTTCACAAGCTCCTCACATTTATAACGATTTTTGTCAATCCAGATTTCTCGATTACATTCTCCCAGACTAAAGTATATTACTGCGGAGTGCAGTTTAGGGAAAGCGGAAGCAGTCGAACAATTAAACCAGACGATATCAGTATAAAGCACATTATTGTTGTATATGCAGCTTTCACTATATTTATAATAAACTTATTATTTAATTTAGACATAGGTACGTGTCCGTCGGGAATGGCGAGCCAAAGAGAAGGGAGAGCGGGATATAGAGAGTCGACACAGACAAAGATTATACATGCGTAGGAACATTCTCTATGGTATTATAAGGGTGGTCACTCAACATATGAACATAAAGAAATGGCCAAGCCAATATCCAATGTAGTCATTTCTTGCTTTTCTAATTAGTTGACCTATCTATAGTGTCATGGTCAATGAAAGAGCGGTGTCCCTTGACACAACCTTGTATATTTAAAAAGAGACAGCAAATTCATAACAGTGTTAGAGTTACTGAATAAATTATTTATTATCTTCTCTTCTTCAGGAAACGACTCAGAGCCCGACCAAGAAGACTCCACGGACCGGAGGGAGAGTAAAGCGCGGCGCCGGCGTACGGCGTTTACTTCAGAGCAATTACTGGAGTTAGAGAGAGAGTTCCACGCCAAGAAGTACCTAAGTCTGACAGAACGGTCACAGATTGCTGCTGCGCTCAAACTAAGTGAAGTTCAGGTCAGTATACTCAGCAGTATCTGGTCAATTTAGCCTTCATTAAAAAACCGGCCAAGAGTATGTCGGACCATGCTCAGTGTACAGTTCCGCAGCCGTTCATACAAAAAAATACACCACAGATGAACAAAATACGATATGAAAAAGTGTACTAGCAAAAGAGCGTATCTCCACGGCACTTGCGTCCTTTAGCTGAGAAACTCAGTTTTTTGGAAATAACTCAAAAACGGCTCAACCGATTATATATACTTTTCATTGAAAGTACTTATAAGCTAACCAATCTATGGTGCTCTTGCCTTAAATAAAAGATTATTATATTATTATTATAAGGCCTCATTCTCATGAATTTTTCCATAATTTTTTGACCCGTGGTTAGAGGGGGAGGGGGGCCATTTTTTTGGATTTCCGGACCGAATATTTACAAAACTGGTGACTTAATCAAAAAATATTGTTTGGAGACCTAGAGATATTTTTAAATTACCTATTCAACGACACCCCACCCACTAGTGTTCGAACGAAAAAATAATTCACCCCCACTTTAGGTGTGTGAGAGGTGTGTCAGCTTTCTAGTAAGTACTAATGATCACGGAGCTAAGCCGCGGACGGACAGACGGACGGACAGACGGACTTGGCGAAACTATAAGGGTTCCTAGTTGACTACGGAACCCTAAGAAGTAGACATGATAAAGAAATACAACTTAACTAACACAATCAATTCACCGCACACGCTTATAAACGTATAATTTTTGCAGGTGAAAATATGGTTTCAAAATCGTCGCGCGAAATGGAAACGCGTGAAAGCCGGCCTCGCCTCCGGCAGCCACTCCAGCAAGAGCACCGGTACCAAGATCGTGGTTCCCATCCCGGTACATGTGAACCGGTTTGCTGTCCGCACCCAGCACCACCAGATGGAGAAACAGCAGTTCAGACTTGACAGGAACCAGCCCTGCAGTCTATTACAATCCCAGACCTCGGCGTTCTCCAAGAACGACACTCATTTTTTAAAAAGCGAATCCAATTTCAAATCCGACACTGTTCCATTTTTGAAAAGCGAATCGGTAATCTCGATGGTCGGCAGCACTATGTACGACGCAAGCATGTCCGCTAGGCTGGCGTCGCTCAGCCAAGCTGCTAATTTGAGGTTCGGAAACCAAAATGGCCGGCCGAGCTAGTTCGGCTCGATTGCAATAATAGGAATCTAGACAGGCTGATTGTTATAAGAAAATGAGACGTACTATACTATAAACTGGTAGGCCAATTGTGGCAATCGAAAACTCTTTTCCATTACTATTAATCGCAATGACAGAAAATTACGGCTACTAGATTGAAGTTTGGTACAGGATTTGCAATAATGAGGATCTAAAGAAGATGATTATTTTAAAAATGTGAGAAGTGCGATAGTGACAATGAAAACCCATTTTTTTGACACAAGTGAAAGCCGGCCTCGCCTCCGGAAGCCACTCCAGCAAGAGCACCGGTACCAAGATCGTGGTTTCCATCCCGGTGCAAGTCAACTGCATCAACGTCCGCACCCAGCACCACCAGATAGAGAAACAGCAGTTCAGACTTAACAGGAACCAGCCGTGCAGCCTGTTACAATCCCAGACCTCGGCGTTCTCCAAGAACGACACTCATTTTTTAAAAACCGAATCGAATTTAATCCGACACTTTTCAATTTTTGAAAAGCGAATCGGTATACTCGATGGTCGGCAGCACTATTTATTATATACGACGCGAGCATGTTGCAATCTGAATCTAGATAGGCTGACTGCTTAAGAAGATGAGACATGCCCACAGTAAGGAAAGCAATAGTAACTCTAGGAACTCTTTGTTAATTACTATCGTTGTCTTTTTACACTAGTTAACTACACAAATATGAACAGTTCCATTTTCGAAAAACGAATTGGTACTCAATCTGGCGTAAAATCACAAAATCACAGACCTATTAAACTGCGTAGAATGTATGGCGCGAGCATGTCCACTGGGTTGGCGACACTCAACCAAGCCGCCAACTTGAGGTGCGTCCACACTTGTATCATTTGCTCGTATCCGATCACCGTGCCGTGGCATGACTGCGTATCGCGCTGCTTGGACGCTTACTGTCGGTGCGCCGATCATGCCGTACTCGTCCGATATAACTGTGTGATACGCGTAGTAAGATGGATTTCGAGCGATCCGATCGGCGCAACGTCCAAATGCGTGATCATGACACGCGATCATGCCACGCGACGATGATCTGATACGGGCAAATGATACAAATGTGGACGCAACTTTGAGGAACTGAAATCAAAATGGCCGGCCGAGCCAGTTCGGTCCAATATGCAATAATGGGAATTAGATACAGGCTGATTACCTAAATAAGAATATTTGCTGTTTATGCCTACAAATTTTTTTTTGTTAAATTATGAATTTCGCTTACATGTTCCTGTTGAAACAAAATAACAGGCATTATGAGGAATGCGTGTCATATTTCTCTGATTAAAATTGCTAAAAAAATCGACATTCTTCAATTCATATTATAACACAGAGTTCGATTGCAAAGGAAAAAATCAATGCGACCGACTAAATTGCAAACAGGATTTGAACCCGTGACTCTTCTTTAAGGCAGTAGTGCAGACCAACTTAGTTATCGCAACTTTACGTACGTGGCTTGAAATTTTCGATAATGCCAAGATATTCATGAAAAGGCGGCCACATTATCAATTCGACGAATATTCGTGTTTACGTCTCTTTATTTTTATATGTCAAAGAGAGAGACGCCAACGCAAATCTTCGCGTTATCGCGATAATGTGGCTCCAGTATGAATGCACATTACTGAGATATTTTTACAGCAGACTGTACGATTGAAATAAAACAATTTAACGGAGTATATCGCGTATATTATCTCATTTTAGTTCCCGACGTCGAAACGAAACGCCGGGAACTAAAATGAGATAATACAGTTTGTAAACTTACTAAAACCATCCTTTTAAGCCAGTTGATGGCCATGTCGAGTTAAGCGTCTTACCACATTTTTTGCTAGTGTGAGTCGAATATTTTTAATATTCTCATTGTATAAAACTAATAAAATCTTACCTTTTTCAAAGTCGGTTAACCCAAAAAGTAACATTCTGTGATATTTAATGTTTACGTCGTGACAGATGAACGCAAGCCCACTATGAATACGCTAATACCTACTTGAAATTTCATTATTAGTATAATTTATTTTTTCATACCCGTTATACGCTCTTATTAGTCCATGACAGCCAAATTATTTTCAATTTATCATGTAAACAGCATCAGTTCATGCTTATTTATTAAATGTCATTTCATTTTTCTTAATTATTCCAACTAAAAAGTTTGGCTAGGAAGGAAATCTCAAGATTAATTTTCAATGAGACGTTTCTTTATAGCAATGAAATGAGGCTGTGGATTGTAAAAGCTTTCAAGAAAATCAAGCGTAGTGCTTCGCAAAATCCAAATTTGATGCGTAGCGTTCACGAAAACAGCCACCGTCGCTTGGTTCAAGTAACAACTAACTCGTACGTGTGCCCATAGCCTTACTTTAACTGATATTGCATGTATTGAACTTGACGTTTTTTTGACAACCTGATGACAATGTTACAATTGTAAACAAAGAATACAGGATGTTAAAATCATGAATGATTTTTTTATTTTATTTTTTGTATTTTAATTATAAATTCTAAAAAGCTTTAGTATTTCAATAATTTATATACCACAAACTTATTTATCACCTAGACATGTCCGGATTTAAATAAATGGTTTTAGTAAGTTTACATACTTTATACGCGACATAATCCGTTAAATTGTTCTATTTCAATGAGTAATAATCGCGGAAACAGAAGAAAATATTAAGCAGATTGTACCATTATATCAGTTATACATACTTAAATATAATAGAGGGTGCGATGCACACGTCTCGTGTGTTTCTGGCGTTGAGACGGGGTCTAGATTGACGCATCATTGTTCGTGTTAAACCGTGACGTCATAATCCACACTGTTTCCTGCTAGACAAAGGATATGTTTGCCTTATCAATGCTTTTTGTACGAAAATGTTAACTTCTATACTTAGATACTATTATAAAGTTGTAAAAATGAAATGACTATGTAACAGTTTAGGTGGAACCAAGGACCATTAAAACGAGAGCTGACCATCTCCATACAAACAGCCGTTCCCCGATATGTACAGCGCCATCTAATTATAAGAATTATTATTTACAATTATTCAACTTTGCAAGCTTGTCGCAGTATTTTAATGTTACGATTTATTTATTATTGGCTGTTTACGAACTAATTGTTACTGCGCTATGTTTCTCTGTACAATTATTAGATATTTATTGCAACCAAGTTACAGACTAAGTCTAGTTACAAGGACCCTTGTCGGGTGTAGCAAACATTTTTATTAGTTACAAAATTAACTTAAATCTATACATACACTATGTCTTAGGTATAGCTTTACTTGTTTATGTAAATAAAAACGTCGTAGATATTCCAATAACCCATGAATTCCGTGACAGAGTAATAACATTTATCAAGAAGTACAATTTTCAGTTTGTTTTTAAAGGCCGAGTCTGATTGTATAGTTTTTATATTTACAGGAATTTTATTGTATATTTTTATGGCTCTATAATATGGACTGTTCTTATATATTTCCAATTTAGGCTCCGGAAGCTTGAGATTTTGAAGGCGTCGGGTATTTTGACTGAAAGTGAAAAGATGTAAATTATTTCGGACAAACGCTGCTACTTCTAAAATGTACAGGGAGGGAAGGGTTAATAATTTGAGGTCTTTAAAGTAAGGTTTGCAGCTATGGCGTTGGTGGATATTAGCCAGGATTCGTACACACTTTTTCTGCATAATGGAGAGCTGGTACGCGTCTGTGCTGTGGCCCCACAACAGGAGCCCGTACCGCAGCCACGAGACCGCCTGTGTGTTTACACAATTATAACGCCGTCAAATGTTTATTTTTATTGCGCCATCATTTTTGCCAGAATATCTCCTTGCGATCGGGGCACGGACCAAAGTATGGCAAATGACAGTCCTCATGTTTTAATGGTGCTTGGTGGAACTCAACATTTTCTTCGTTTGTTTGCTGTTACAATGCGACCTAGTTAAGGTCAACTAAGTAAAATGTTCAAATGTGTGATCATTTTAAGTCGTACAGTCAGGGGCAAAGATAAATAGCCACAAGAAGTTCCAAAATATGTATACATAAACCTTACTGCCATAATAATAAGACCTGTATACATATTTTTGAAACTTTGTGGTGTATACATATTGGTGCCCTTGACCTATACTACTCGTACTGCAATCATATGTTAAGTAACGAGTTTGTTCGTATTGTGATCGAATCGTTTTAAAAAAATCCAATCAAGCTAAAAAGCCATTTGATAGGCTCATTTTTTTTCAGTGCGGCCTCTTATTATTTCCTTTCATGGCGCTAGCATATTTTTATCTTTTCCGATCGAGATTCGAAAGATCAAAGTATTTAGGTTACAGTTACCTCATAATAATTTCGGTTACCGTTATTGCAAATACTTTGTAATGTTGTCAACTGTTCAATGTAAACTACTATTTATAAGCAATGCCTATCTATATTGTAACGAAAAGTAATAATTAGATAATAAAACGTGTGATAAAATTATTTTGTGTTTTCTTTATGACTATTGCATGCTGTGGCACACAACCGGGGCTAGAAACCGGTATTTATGATTCTTCTAAAATCTGCACTATTTCTGAAATGTTTTAAAACTGTATTTAGGAGAAGACAAATATCTTTAGAAACACCTGATTCACGTTCTTGAATTTTAATAAAATGTATGTGAATCTCGTAATTGAACTAAAAGAACGGAAAAGTAACCGGTTATTTTGTATGTAGAGAATACCGGTTTCAGAGCCCTGACACAAACACTTATACAAAAAAGTTCCGCGACCACAGACGGACTGTCCGTTTACTTGTTGTTAAACATTGTGCCACCACAGAGACAAATAACACACATACACTCCCGTTGTGGCTGTACGGCTAGGGTTGCCAGATGTGTTGAAAACAAAAACGGAACAAGTTTTTAATTTTTATTAATTAACACGGCTAGGGTTGCCAGATGTGTTGAAAACAAAAACGGAATAAGTTTTTAATTTTTATTAATGAACACAAATTTTCTGAAAATTCAATTTCTAGGCAATTCTAGAGCTACAAAAGAAATAAGGGTCAATCTACTTTTTCATAGCGTACAAGCGCCAGATAACGAACTATTCGTAATTATCACGAAAACCGGACAATCTATTGCTAAGATTTTCTTGACTCGCATAAAGGAAACCGGACTGTCCGGTCGAAAACTGGTCATTTGGCAACCCTAAGTACGGCCATAGCCGTAACGTGTACAGCCGTGATGAGCCACAGCTCCCGTTCGTCCCCTTTAATTGGGTGTTGACTGTACTCACATAAAAATAAAATTCAGGTGCGAAAACATAGTCTCCATGACAGAAATCCAAAAAAAATAGAGATCGATACCTTATTTGTAGCTTTTTTTATGAAATATAATTTAAAAAAAAATTAAAATTTCACCTAATAATTTAACATTTAATGCTAAAAGACCCCTAGTAATAAGATAAAAAGATAAGATGTATTGTGTGTGTGGCTGAACAGAATTTAACCATTTTTGGTCCCTACACTGGTAGCAGGGGTTATGGTATACTTTTACTCAACTACGCAGAAGCAAAAAAGATGATTATGACTTTTTACTCCTCCGCGAACGAAGCAACTTTGAGTTACAAGTAGTTGTCAACGAGAGTTCGTCATCGTCTTGCTCGCCATCGGAAAATTCTCAAAATAATCTAATCTAATCTCTGTGTTGCGGTGGGCGTGTCTGGCCAATACAATTTATCTCTGAACGCACCCACCTGGACCTACAAGCTATTTTCAACCGTAACGCTCCTGGCGTATAAAATGCAAGTACCATAGATATGAAATAAAGGAAAAAATCTAAATTAACTAGACGGCTGTTCCGTTTTCCGAGCAAATGTTCATATTAGACTATTTGATTGTGACATCAAATCAGCTACTTTTACATGTCTAAACGATCCAAAAGTAAAACGTACGTTAGAAAATAGTTTCATGTCATGTAAAAAAATTATATAGGTAAGTAGTAAAGTGCACAAATCAATCGTAATTCCATTTTTATTCTGTATTTTGGAATAGGTATTTAAATTTAATTTTACTTATATCTACTGCCAAATAGACTGTTCATATTTAAAAACAAAATAAACTATTACAAAAATAAAACTCGAAAAATTAAAATTTTAATTTCGAATGTTTTGTCGCATCAAATCTACATAATTTCCTTTAACTTATAATAGAATTCAACGTTGAATTTTATTTCAACATCGCCAAAGTTGAATTTCGATTAGATTTATTTATGAAAAAGTGAATCAATGCTGACAAAAGCACAAACTATTAATGGAAAAGGTACCAACTTATAAAATGTATGTACAGCATCTTATAACAGCTACTAAAAGTTCATTTTAGCGTGATTGGAATTAGAGATAACTTTGTTCTTTATATCGCTCTCTGACGTGAGTACAATAGAACATGAAAGATTAGGGTATTATAGTATTTGTATGGATTTGTTGGACGGGTGAGCTTTTAGTGAGCAATTGACTAAATGTCGGCGCTTTAGTGGGGTCCGGATCCCATTTGGAGTTATTTTTGTGCAAATTGTGAATTGGTTCTGTGGTCTTAATGTTAATCGCTAATGATGCACAGACTTCAGAGCGGATAGGCAGGGTCGGGTGTATTTCATTTATTTGCAATTTAAATAAATATTTAAAATACAGAAACATGTTTTGAGAACAGACATCTAGTATACTTCTATATTTACTACTAGAAAACGCTCGCAACTTCGTTCGCGGAAGAGACAAAGTCATAACCCCTGTTTTTACGACAGCGTAGTCGGATAAAAAGTATCCTATTTTATTTATTTATTTACAAATAATTACACAGCTAACAGTAAAAACTAAATCATTGTGAATTATAATATGTATAAAATGGAGATTTTTAAATGAACATCGATACATCATAAAAAAATAACAATATATGCATCTATAAAATAGAACTACGACGTTCGTCCATCGCCTCACAAAACTCTAAGCATTCCCGACATATATCACTCCAGCTGCTTGCAAAAATATCCCAGTCATGTGCTGATGCGAGACATGCATTGAGACAGCTATAACTAGCTAACGAGCTAACCAGCCTATAACCATCTGGAGATACGCAGCTACCTATGCACCAAAAATAGTTGAAATCCGTTTAGCCGATTTTGCGTGATGAAGCCACAACGACACATACAAACATACAAAAAATCCAAAAAAAATATTTTTCGTTTTAGTGACCTCCAAATAGTTACAATATTTATTTTGAAAATATCTTCAATGTCATGTATGATATGTCTGTACATTGAAGATATATATATATATTTTATTGAAACGGACTAATTGGAGGTCACTAAAACGAAAAATAAATTGTCTTGGCTTCATCACGCTAAATCGGCTAAACGGATTTCAACTATTTTTGGTACACGGTTAGCTGGGTATCTCCAGATGGTTATAGGATACTTTTTACCCGACTACGCTAAAGAAAAAAGAGGGGTTATGACTTTTTCTCCTCCGCGAACGAAGTTGCGGGCGCCTTCGACGCGCAGGTTCGACAATGATGTGTCGTTAGACTGATACTCAGGACAATTAAAAGTGATAAAATATTTTATAGACCGATCTCCAAATTCTGCCATACATTACAGCTATCATTTTCAACAATTAACTTTTTGCAACCATCATATAGGCGTGACAGTCATTTTGGACAAATGGCTTGTCGCGCCGCCCCGCCCACGGATTAGCGGCGATTATACGCGCATCTGGCGTACCCGACGGGGGAAAGGTGGATTATGGTTTCAGAAAAGTAAGTACTAAAATTGTTAATGTGAAAGTTTGTGCAAAATTCTTCATGCAGTTCTAGCGGTAGGCGAGGTAAACACGATGTGTTTACTCTTAAACAAAAAGAACACAGATGTTGGTTACTTCCTAAGTGAAAGAGCAGTGAAGTTCGTATCGATGCTTAGGATGACCAACATCTATGTTCTTTTTGTTTAAGAGTAAACCTTATTTTGTTTGACTTAAAGACTAATTTAGTGTAAAAGTCATTTGCACTTACAACGCCTTACATTTCGAAGTGGTAGTTGTGGCCACAGTTAACAATGCAGATAATGAGTATTGCTCATCGGGTGCAAAGCTAAGTGGATTCGCTCTATAAAAATATTTTTTCCTATATCCATATGGCATCTTCAGTGGTTAAATGCTCTAAGATTCAAGGTCACAAAGATTTCTTACCAATTCCATAAGCAAAGTTCTCAGAGTAAATTGAAGCTCCAAACGCCGGGTGTTCGGTCCCAGGGGGCGTGGTCGAGGGTTTGTCATGATACAGTGTAGTTTTAATTGTGCCTTTTGGGGTGTTAATATGGGGCAGGGAATTGCGATCAATACAATTTATTATTTGTTCATTTGTCTAGTTCGGTAAGGCATTTAATAAACCGGCTAAGTGCGAATCGGACTTGCGCACGAAGGGTGCCGTACCTCCAAATTAGAGTTGCCATAAATATGGAGATTTCGACTGAGACAATTGAAGCAAAAGTAGGAAGGAAGAGATCAAAAAGGACTTTAATTAGAAAAACGGTAATTTGTGTTGGACTCCGTACCTCAAAATGAAAAACAGAACATCTGGTAATATCTGACAAATTATGATTAAGAAACCGGGACAATATCCTTAATGGCCGGGACATCACGCTTTAAACCGGGATATGTCCTGGCGTACCGGGAGGTATGGCAACCCGACTCCACATGCAAAAAACCCAGACAAAGAGATATGATTATGGAAAAAAAAATTAACTAAATAAGACCCTAACTTACGGCAAATAATTGAAAAACGGAATAGACAGGGGGCAATATGAAATACTAGGTGCTCGCAACTTCGTTAGCAGAGGAGAAAAAAATTAATAACCCTCTTTTTAGGGTTCCGTAGCCAAAATGGCAAAAACGGAACCCTTATAGATTCGTCATGTCTGTCTGTCTGTCCGTCCGTATGTCACAGGCATTTTACTCAAAAACTATAAGATGTACATTAATGAAATTTAGAGCATAGGTGTCGTGTGTAAACCGCTACTTAGTTTGATAGTTAAATAAAAGATGTATATATTTCTAGGGGAGATATTTTTTCATCAAATATCAATGTGTGGCACATATTTCGACGTTCTTCTAAAAACACTTTGAGCTTTCTAACATTTTTTTTTTGATTTAGTGAACAGTTTCCGAAATATTCGATCCGAAAGTAGCAAAAATTGTGTCCCACCCCTCTATTTTCTAAACGGTATATTCAAAAAATTTGAAAAATTTTACAAATATAAAGCTTATTCATTTATTCATTTGTATTGTAATGTCATATACATAAAAGATGTTATAATTTAAAAGTATTGCTTTAGGGCACACAATATTACTAACCACATATTAAATTCTTTTATTATTATTCACTTATTTATTTTAAATCTTAGGCTAGGTTTTTTACAATATATATATATATATATAAAGTAAAATACAAAAAGCAAATACAAAATATAAACACATTATAAAAAACCTAACCTAGGATGCCGCCGGCGGCGGGGCAGGTCTCAAGCTACCAGTGCTTAGGGCTGCACAGAGAAACCTCCTGACAATGCGGGCCGTGTCCAGGATTACTGCCTTCTGTATCTGACCCTTGATCCAGCCATTTAGCGAGAGTCTCTCAAGATGTTCGTCGAGACTCTTCGCTATAAGACCGTTTGCCGAAACCACTATCGGGACAATAATCGTCGAATCAACATCCCACATGGCGGTCACCTCGTGAGCCAAGTCGAGGTACTTGCTGAGTTTGTCCTTCTCAGCATTCACGAGGTTCTCGTCATGTGGAATGGTGATGTCGATGAGTATTGCCCGGCGCTTAGATCGATCTACCAGCACGATATCAGGCTTATTGGCTACAATAGTCCTGTCCGTGATGATAGATCGATCCCAATAAAGCGTGGCACGACCATTTTCAAGAACTGGCATCGGTGCGTACTTATAGTACGGCACCTCAGACCCCACAAGACCGTATTTAATAGCAAGTTGCTGGTGAATAATCCTGGCTACTTGGTTATGTTTGTGCAAGTACTCGCCGTTAGCAAGATGAGAACAACCGGAAATTATATGCCTAAGTGACTCTCCGGGACGGCGGCATGCCCGACAAATGTCGACCGTACCGTCCTTCAGGATATACTTCCGGTAGTTGTTCGTCATGATAACTTCGTCCGCAATTGCACAGGCAAAACCTTCGGCTTCCCCGAAGAGATCGCCGAAACGTAGCCAGTTCACCGACGCGAGCAGATCTACATCAGGCCCTGTAAGGGCCTTGTAGAACCGCCCGTGTAGCTCTTTACTCCTCCATACGTCCTTGCGGTCTACAGTGCTAAGCACCGTTGATCTGCGCCAGTTCTCGTTTGCCAAGGATAGAGGGGTGAGGCCTTTGTCTACTGCCACTACATCGCGATGTATCTCACACTCATTGTTTAGGAAATACTCCCTGAGACTGCACACCTCGCGGTTATGGAGGTCCTTGGCATTTAAAAAGCCACGGCCCCCACACTTGCGCAGGATGTACAGTCTCATTACTGACGAGCGTGGGTGTAGCATGCGGTGTGTAGTGAGCAGCATACGGACCCTCCTATCCAGGGCGTCCAGCTCAGTCTGGGTCCACCTTAGTATGCCGAAGGAGTAAGTGAGCAAGGGCATCACCCAAGCGTTGAAGGCGCGCGCCTTGTTGCCACCCGACAAAAGACTGTTCAGTACTTTTGTCAAGCGGCAAAAAAAACGCTCCTTCACCGCCTGTCTAATGTCTCCGTCCGCAATACTCAATGACTGTGACATACCGAGATACTTGTAGGTTTCAACTTCGAAGAGAGATTTGAGAGACATTGTCTCGGAAAGCTGTAAATTCATTGAATTTACGACTTCTCTGCGAAGCCGGCAACCTAATCCTGAATCCTTTAGCAAAGTGCTGAGTGGATTCAGGGCTAGGCAGAACCACAATGGACTCAAACTGTCGCCCTGGAAAATACCCCTCTTAATCCTTATAAAGTCCTGCGGATCAGGGGGGCCATCCCGGCCGCCTGGTTGACGAAGGACTGTGGTCCACTGCCTCATACATGAGCCTATAAAGGGTCTTAAAACTGTATTGATTTTATACAGCTCCAAGATCCTCTCAAGCCATGAATGAGGCACCGAATCATAGGCCTTCTTGTAGTCAATCCAAGCCGCCGAAAGAGACCCCCTGCTCCGCCGAACTTGTTGACAAATGGTCGTGTCAACAAGGAGGAGCTCCTTAGTACCACGGGACTCAACCCTACATCCATTTTGAGAGAAGGACAAAACGTTATTCGCAACAATGTGCGTGTTAATTTTTGCTCTCAAAATAGATGTAAGGAGCTTGTACAGCGTAGGCAAGCACGTGATGGGTCGATAGTTTTTCGCTTCCGTGGTACTACCGGACTTATAGAGCAGGAAGGTAATACCAGTTGTTAGGAAAGATGGCAGGGAACCAAGCTCGAGGGCTTGTTGGAATTGTGTTGCCAGTCGTTCGTGTGAACATCGAAACCACTTGACCCAGAAGTTGTGCAACCCGTCCGGCCCAGGACTTTTGCAGTTCTGGGTCGTACGAGCCGCACAGCTCACGTCATCGGGGCTGATGGTAACAGCTCCCATGGTTTCGATAGGCTCACACTCACGTTCGACAACAGTCATCCACTCGCCCTCGGTATGTTCGACTGGCACCGACCAGATACTACGCCAGAAATTACTCATGGCAGTAGGATCCGGCAGCTGACCATCGATCACACGTTGGTCGGTTCCCTCCCACTTTCGGTATACCTTCCTCTGATCGCTCTGGAAAAGGCGATTCTGCTGGAATCGATCCACACGTTCTCTGTAGCGGCGGATACAGCTTGCCCACGCATAGACTTTCTGTCTCAGGAAGTCGATGCGCTCCATGACGCAGGCCATTTAATCACGGGGTCTGACATCAGTCCCCGCAAAGGCCTGTGCTACGTAGCGCATGACACGAGGGCGGTTGTTACCCCCCCTGAAGCAGATTAGCTTTGCAATGAGAGTCCTGAACGTGCTGATACGCCGCTCGATCCGTACTTGCCAGGCGGGGACACCACCGGCAGTTCACGGTGCTTGGTCAGCGTCCGGGAACTTGACACGAGCAACGCAGCATGCCGCGATGGCCCCGCAGTACATGATCGAGTGGGTATCAGCTAAATCTTCGCTAGCCCGCAGATACGGGTCTAGCAAAGCGTTCAGGGCTCCCACTAGCGCTAAGTTACGTCTATTCGTGGGCAAGCGTGGTAATCGCGGCCTAGAGTCAGGTGCGAATCGATACCGCTCAATCGTCTCTTCCAGAGTCCTCCTCAATTGCTCATTGGCCTGGGTACTTACGCTACTCGCGCAGTGCTCCTCGTCAGAGTCGGGATCGACCCGCGGTGCCCCCAGCACCAGGTCGAGTGCTGGCGCCGAAACCGGCGAAGTAGCAGGTGGATCCCGAGACGACGTGGAGGCCGCACGAGCAGGCAGTACTTCCAGGCGCAGTCGATCAAGCGTCGCGTCGTCCAGCAACTTGCGCCGTTGGATGGCGCGCACTTGATCCAATAGTCGTTGCGCAGACACGGCGATGGCCGGTTCGAGGGTCTGGAACAGAAGGAGCATCCTGTCCCGGTACGCAGACAGGTAGGTTCCCCCCTCTGTAGCCCCGTAGTATGCGCGCATGCAGTGCTCGTTCATTGCTTGAATCCATCGCATGCGACGCACTACACCACCGGTAGCGGAAGGCCCCAAGCGTGCCGGCAGCGGTGGGCGCCCTCGACGTGCTGGTGGTCGTGGCGGTGGGGGCGGAGGCCCGCGCCCGTCAACGCTCGACTCGCTGGTGTCGGGAGCAGTCGCAAATTCGTCTCCCGACGACGATGGCGAGGAGCTAGACGGCGCGGGCGTAGGTGGTGGGCGTGCGTTGAGTGATGCCGCTGTTTTTAAGCGCCTTTACGATCTTGTAATCATCGTTATTTTGCAATTTCAATGTGTATAGATGTTGCTCGCCTTGTTGACATATGACAAAGTATGTCTTCTTTCCCATATTAAGTATTTGCAGGTCACAATGCACATAAATATTTGTATAATTGTATATAAGGATGTCATTTTATTTAAAGGAGAGTAGAAAAAGTGGCGAAAACAAGGTATAAACACATAAACGAAATATTTACAATGACACGGAGAAAAAGTGCGCTGTCAGACGTCAGCGGTTTAGACGTTTTTTTTTTTTATTATTATTATTAAATTCTTAATAAATACTTTCAACGAAAATTATTTTCAACATGACCGGACATACCGTTTATAAGTTATTGCCAAAAAACTGCGCTTCTCAGCAAAAGAACGTAAGTGCTGGGGAGATACGCTCTTTTGTTAGTGTTTTTTTTCATATCTTATTTTTTTCATCTGTAGTGATTTTTTTTGTATGAAGGGCTGCGGAACCCTTCATGGGCGAGTCCAACTCGCACTTGGCCGCATTTTTTCCTTGGAATTTCTTTTTCAGGGAATCCTATAACCATCTGTGTATGCCCAGCTACCCGTGTACCAAAACATCTTGAAATCCGTTTTGTCCATTTTGGCGTGATGAAGCCTTAACGACACATACAAACAAACATACAAAAATCCAAAAAGATATTGTCAGTCACCGTCAAATAGTACTTATCATTATTATTTGTTTTTTTTTTTAATGTACAGACATATCATTTTTACTACATTATAACAGAACAAACTTTTGGCCGGGGCTTCGCCCGCGCACTAAGTGTAATTTTTAACCGTCTACAAAAATGGGGGTTCTCAGTTTGACCCGTAAGTTTATTGTTTGTATTTTACATCCACCGTGTTGGATTTTTAAATCGTTGTTGTTTTCGTAATCAGTGACCTGATAAACGATAGAAACAATACCCATGTTGATTTTCAGACTTTGTCACCAAATTTCCCTCTTTTAGGGATTCTCAAAAAACCTGAAACACTTGCTTACTCATTTATCGTTAGGAATACTCCTGTGAAGCTTCGAATAAAATAGTGTAACTAATCTTGTTTCCCCATAGCAAATTTGGACCCCTATCTCACCCCCTTAAGCGGTGAATTTTGAAAAATTCTTTTTTAGTGCGCCCCTTAACCTTATAAGGAACCTACGTGCCAATTTTGGAATCCCTAGAACCAGCGGTTTGGGCTGTGTGTTGATATGTCAGTCAGTCAGTCAGTTTCTTCTTTTATATACAGTATGTAATTATGCGCCACATATGGTCTCACCGGAAGACCAGCGCTGGCTCCCGAGCCGGCATTATGCTGAGGTGGGACCATTTCGGGGCATAGTTTTAGTTTTTTTGTATTAAAATTCAAATATTTTATTGCAGACCAGGGTCAATAGATTGTTAGTAATACAATAGATCTTATTTTCTAGGGATTAGTAACATACATACATACAGTATTGTAATTTGTTTTATTTTATTATTTTTATGCTATGCTACCGAATAAATTTATTTTCATTCTTCTTTCTTTCTTTCTTTACTTTTATATGTATTTAGATATAGACTGCAATGCATATCCTCTGCTCCTGTGGACCACTCATGAGGAAAAGAAGTATCTGCCTAAGGCAACATGTCGTGCCCCCGGAAGAGATACAACATTTCACTGCCCAAAGAATTCGGGAATTCCTAGACTCAACGGGTCTCAGTAGGGAACTCTAATAAAGGGCTGCCACAATAGATCAAATCTGGTCGAGGCGGCATACAGAAGGCCCACAAATCAACAATAATAACAATAATAGATATAGATGAAAAGAGAGTACTAGACGATGATATAACTATTTAGTAGATAACTTGTACAACGCGGAGTGCTCCGAGGAATTGTACGGATTGATCCCTGCCACATCCCTCCGCCATCGTCCTACGCGACAATATTTCCATCCCCACCATTTAGATGGTTAGCAGTCCAAATGTGCGTTTTACTAGAAATTTCCTACCTCGCACGGCTGTCAGTGGAATAAATTGTCGCCGGCAGTATTTCCGGACCGATGCGACCTTCAAACCTTCAAGAAACGAGCGTAATCCCACCTGAAAGGCCGGCAACGCACTTGTGACTCCTCTGTGGGCAGCTAGTACTTATATATATATATATATATAGGTGCATTGGGGTAAGACGGAAGTATGGGAAAGACTAAAATTTTACCGAAAATGCTCTTAAAGGCGTTGAAATAAAGTCCACCTTGCGAACTTTTCCCAACTCGTCTTACCCCAACAACGCACCCAAGTAAACAGCCAAGACTCAGGAACACATATTTATGCTCCTCAGAAATATTTGCCTTTACCGGGATTTGAACCCAGCACCGTCAGCTTCGCAGGCGGGTCGCTGCCGCTGATCTAAAAACCCGTCCTCCAGTTTAGTTAAACAAAGATTTAAAGATGCATACGCACGGCCAAAATGTGTACTTATATGCATGTGTGAGACGGATATTCCCGATTATGGCAATAAATTAGCATACACTAAGCACATCACTAAATCTAACCACATCTCTGTAAGTAGCTTGTCGGGTATCACCGCACGGGGGTGCTATGAATGGCATAATGCCTCGCTAGTGATGTGATGAGGATAGGGTGTATCCTGTATCGATAATTTGAGCATGTAGTCGATTTTTAAAAATCTTTCACAATCTTAGATTGTATTGGTGTGTTCTTTAGTACCTTCTATTTTGTAGGTATGTTTTTAATATTCGTAATTATTATGAAATAATAAGTTAAATTTTAGTTTTTTAAGCCACAGAAAAGTAGTTATTTGGAAAAACAATTCTGCTTCGGGCTCTTAACAGAATACATTGAATATCATTGTCAATTTTTATTTAGCATGAGTGTTAATCGCATTACAGGTTACCAAAGCGACCTACATATTGGGTCCCGTAGTCACATCAACATATACTCTGAATCTAAGACAGCAATGTTACGCGCTGAACTAGGACGCGCTAAAAAAGGACATACAATTAATTATTAATATGCAAAATTTTACGACATAAACCTTATTAATTATTAGAATAAATGAAGAAAGTATACAGTACATGTACAATATCTATGCGTACTTTAAGTAAAAAAGATATAAACGAAAAAGTAAAACCTATGGAATAAAATTAATCAAACAAATTTAATACAGTTAATAACTTCTCTGTATCATCGTAATTTAAGACATGTTTTGTAGGGTGACCTTAGGTGTTTTCTTAAAGATCACGTAAGTAAGCGGGAACAAGTCAAACCTCGCATTAATTATGTTATATAGTAGTCGGCCTAAACATAGAAAAAATATCGAGGAGAATGAATGTCTACTATACATAATTGAGCAAATAGTATCTTTACGTCTCTTGTTAGTATAATCAGAGTTATAAGGAAGTTTGGTATGCTGTTTTAGAACTGTGTTCAATATAAATAGTTGGCGAATTGTCAGAATTTCACACGATTTATATAAAAGGTTTGTGGGAAAAACAAAAGACGGAAAGTTGAAACCTTGAGCATTGCTCTTTGAGCTCTTTGTAGGTTCAGCATTGTTGTTTTGGCTGTGCCACCCCAGGCAGTAATACAATAACTTATCACCGATTAACATAGCGCAAAAGTACACTTGTTGTGGTAAACATCACTAGCGTCACTACACATCCCTAATGACCGCGACAGCGTACGGGGATTTATCTGTGGTTTGGGAACCAGGATGGCTCAGGCTTAATGTTATAATGTGATGTGTACTAATACAAAAGTTTTAACGATAACTGAAGTATTATTCTATACGACAACCAATACACACTCTTTTGATTAATTGTGAATCCGCGATTAAACGTAGTTTTTTGAAAATAAATATTAGTTTACGGACTCTGCTGCATAAAGCTTCGATATGGTATCTAAAAGAGAGAGACCCGACGATTAGAATTCCGAGGTATTTTAACTTGTTAGTTATAGCTATACATGGACATTCACATTGATCATCTGAGGGATTCTTGCAGTTGTGTGCATACAGCGGGAGGTCAGTCGCAGACGAATTTGATTTTCGCATGGAAAATTGTATGAAATGTGTTTTCTCTGAGTTCAACGTTAGTGAATGATGCTGAAGCCATTTGATGACCCTAGTAGCTACGCATATAAAGTTTAAATTTATCCATATATAATATTATAAATGCGAAAGTGTGCCAGTATGTCTGTCTGTCTGTCTATCTGTTACCATTCACGCTTAAACCGCTGAACCGATTTGAATGAAATTTGGTATTAAGATAGTTTAAGTTCAAGGGAAGGAGATAGGCTACTTTTTATTGCGGAAAAATACCCTAATTCGCGATAAACGAAATTAAGGCGGACGAAGTCGGGGGCAGAAGCTAGTTACTTATATTTAAAAAAAAGGGTGTTGCAACACGTACACACCACAATTTAATATTTAGCTTTATAGCGACAGAGTCAATCGTTGGGGAGTTTCGGATAAAAAAATCTCTATCGATATCGATAAATATTTAATCAACAACGTATCCCCTCCTTATGCGTCAAAATCCAACATGATGCGCATTAGCATCGCAAATGCGACACGGAAATAGATTTAAAACGACACGAACGAGGGGATAAGGCTAATGTTTCTGCATTAGAATCGCAAAAATGTGCTTGGTATCGTAACAATGGAATTAGTTTTGGTACTTAGGGCGACTGCTTAAACTATACGGCTGCCCTATATCAAAACCTACCTAGTATAGACTTCAGGCCCCTATTTCACAATCGTGACAAATGTCGGGTGGCAGCGACAATTTCACGTACATTGCGTGCGTGCCCAGTATAAAGTAAGGAGATGTATCGAGATTGCGGGGATCGCCCTGAACATCAAATTGTCGTTATCACCTGACAATTGTCACGATTGTGGATAGGGGCCAGACCAAATTTTACAGGACAGCCTAGAAACATATATAAATGCTGTAAGCATGGAAAAAATCCTGTATTTCGGTAAAAAAAATATATAAACATGGTCAGAATACCAATCAATGTAGGTTTTATTTATTATATAGAAATAAATAAATAAATTTTACAGGACAATTTTTACACAACTCGAACTAGTCCCATGGTAAGCTCAATAAGGCTTGTGTTATGGGTACTAGACGACGATATATTTAATAGATATATTTATTTGTATACATAGAAAACGGATCTATATCGGAATCAAAACGTCTTTTGTCCTAATGTACCGTTTGCTCTAATGTATGATTTGTCCTAACGCATTGTTTTAATGAAAATATTAACTTTTCAGGTTTTTTATAAAAGAAACCTAACCTAACGTAATCTATACGATGATCTTGTAAAAAATCCAGAAGAATTTACGGTTTTTGAAAAAAATGCGTTTTGACAAACGACACATTAGGGCAAACGATATTAGGGATTTCGAAGGAGACCTGAGGGGCTACTCCGAAACCCGAAAAATGAAGTTCGTAACGTGCTGTCCCTCTCGCTCTCATGTCATGCTGTATTTGAGTGAGCAGGATGGCGCCATACGAACTTCGTTTTTCGGGTTTCAGAGTAGCCTCTCTGCACCTCTAGCACAACTGTGATACGCGACTCTTTGACGCGCGACGATGATTGTCTGTCTCTTTCCTTTCAATACAATGTGAGAAAGACAGGTGATGCTATGTCGCGCGCCAAGCGTAGTTGCGGAGAGTTGTGATAGACCGGCTGAAAGGCCGGCAACGCACTTGTGACTCCTCCGGTGATGCAAGTGTCTATGGGTGACGGTGATCGCTTACCATCAGGCGACCCGTTTGCTCGTTTGCCTCCTATTGTCATAAAAAAAAGACCCATACAAAACATTGAGCTGATCTGATAATGGAGCCGGAAAGTCGTCATAGCTAGGAATTTTGTAACAAAATAACGCAATCCTTACCGCGTCTGGGCTCCTTAGAATCGTCTCAATGAGTAGTTGATGGGTATTTAAACAACCGTACAGTGGCAATAAAATTTATCACAAAAATATTTTTTTTGTAAGATACCTATTTCCCCAAGAACCTGTTATTTTTGACGGGGTATTTAGAGAAAGAGTGTTTTGGGAGTCGGATGGCACTTTCTGAAAGCACTTACATTTCAATTTTCGATATTAATCTGTAATCACAATGATCAGAGAACTACCTGTTTTATGATTGAGCATGTGATATCTTATGAGTAGGAAAACCTAAAGACCACGACGTATACATAAAACTGCCGGTACAGATTGGACTCAGAAGGCAGAAAGTAGGAAAGGTTGGAGACAATTGGAGGAGGCTAATACCCGATAAGGGGCAACGTCGTCTTGTGATCTTGGAGTCGGTGGCACCCAAAGTGGCACACGGGTGGCACCGACTCCAAAATAATATTAATTCTCTAAGTAAATTTTTTGGGTCAGTTTTTTGTTTTTGGAATAAAACATACTTTTTTCTCTTATTGAATACTATACTATAAGCATTTTTTTATATTTGAAAGGCATGGAAATAAAGGCTATATTATTATTAATATTACGTGATGGCTTAACATGATTTGTACCATGTACAGTCAGCGTCAAATAGCCTGTAGCATCCAAAGCGCCAAATATATCCTCACACATCTTTATCCCCATAAGAATAAAGATGTGTTGCGATATTTTTGGCACTTTGGATGCTACAGACTATTTGACACTGACTGTACCTATCTATACGAGTATTCGGGATTCGTAGCCACGTGTCGCCATGGCACGTACTAATCCCGCGACAATGGCGTTTGAGGCGAGTCTAAGAAGCGCTCCTATTTACGCTTAGAGAATAATCGATCGCGGGCACTAATATCGGCTGTCCCACAAACGACCATAGACAATACAATAGATTATAAAAAAAATAAATGTAATACATCTCATCAAGGAACAAGCGAGAAACAGGACTGCAAAACCTTAATTTCCGAACGGTGTAAAAATATCTTATCTGTTAAAAAGTAGCTTAATAGTCTTTGGTTTAAAAAAATATATAATTAGTAATGAGGTAGTCTGGGAGTTTTTCTTTGCAGCGTTACTTTTCTCTTCATTTGTGAAATGCTGCTTGGTAAATTATTAAAATAAAATAAAGAAGCCCTTCTGGCACATGTGTAACTGTCTTTACAGATTAGGCCCATCTGGTATGTATGTACACCTTTATTTGTGGGTAGTTTGCACAAATTTTATTTGACAAAGGAAAATATATCTTTTCTCTATCCACCCGTGACCATGGAAAGCTGAAAAGCTTCCGAAACGTCGGGAACTCAAATGAGATAATACGCGATATAATCCGTTAAATTGTTTTATTTAAATAAATACATAGATTTTAAATTAAATTAAAGTAAATTATAAAATGAAATAAGTCAGACAAGTCACCTTTAAACAACATAATTATTAAGTAGTCACAGCGATATTTTACATTTTTATTATGTTGTATCATGCAACCGTGGTTCATAAATGTTAGAATGCTGTTGGAGCTGCCCTTCACCCGCCGCACCAAGGATAGATTAAGCAATCTATTAAAAACACAGCATTTTAACCGTTGTCCGTATTGTCTTCAATTTATATCATACTAGAGGTGCCCGGAAATTTCGTCCGCGGAGGAGAAAAAGATCATAACCCTCTTCAGCGTAGTCAGGGAAAAAGTATTCTATAACCATCTGGAGATACCTAGCTACCCGTTATACCCGTGTACCAATAATAGTTGAAATCCGTCTAGCCGATTTGGCGTGATGAAGTCGCAACAACACATATAAACACAAAAAAATCCAATAAAATATATATTTCCATGCAATGAAGTGCAAATGGAAATATATATTTCTTAGATTTTTTTGTATGTTGGTATGTGTTGTTGCAGCTTCATCACAAAATAAACAGTTGATTTGTATGGCTGCCGGATACAGAATATAAAAAGCGTTTTTAAAACAATAAAATCAGAATGTCACCAACTCTATTGTTTATTAGAGGCGCCATGTTTTTGTCTGTGGCGTAAAAAGGTTATTGTTTCGTTTTTGTGTTAAATCCGGCGGAATCGAGTTTTTTTAAGGATTATAAAAGATGGCGCCAGGGGGCGCGTGGTTAGAATAATGTTGGAGTTATTAAATTAATATTAACATCTTTATTGAAAAACTGGGGTGTAAGACACTGGTCCCATTTCACTGTCAGGGATTACTCATACGAAGTTGCCTTTTCGGCATTTTTGTTATGGTATACAGGTATGCGACCCCAGCTCCCCGAGCTGCTACTGGCTCATACATAGTCTTCCGGGACAGTAGTATCCTTTAACCCTTTCTCATGTCTAAATTCGTACAATTCCTTTCTTTACCCTGTTATCCTTCCTCCTACTCCGCCAATCCAAGGTATGCCGTGCCGGTGGATGCGTGGCTAGAGACAAGTCTAGTCGTTAGCGTGCCGAATTGCCCTGGGACTGGTGATCCCAGAATAAGGCTAAACCCTTACCTGGTATGCGGGGCTCTGCTGGGTTCGAATATTTTATCCCTATCAGCTCGTGGGAATTTCAATAATTTCAAAAACCATAATGGTGGCGATGTGGTTCGCAACCCATCACATCTCGGTCCCAGCGAGAGCGAAGAGTGGGCTATGGAGAGCCGATTTGCTACGTTAATTGTAAAGGGAGGAATGAATGATAAAATAGATGAAGTATGTCAGATGATGGATGCGAGAAATAGAGATATTAATGAATCTTGATGAAGCGGCAGTTGTATGCCAAGACCGTAGCAAGTGGAAGGAGGTAGTCTCTGCCCTACCCCGTAATGGGAAAAAGGCGTGATTTTATATCGCGAGGAAATCGCCAATAGCTAATCGCTTCCTCGTCCTTGGTGGGACCAGTGCCTTATTCTCAATGCCCCGTTTACACGAACCCTACCCTAGAAGACCAGTGCTCCATATAGGCACAGAGAAACATGCCTACTTTGGCCAAGCATCCTACCCGTATAACCTATTCGTTTTCTTAGGTCTCGCCCTTGGCTTCGTTTTCAATCAGTTTTGACAACCTGCTTATGCCAGTGCCTTAAGCAGGTTGTCAAAACTGACCCTCCCACCAAGGACGAGGAAGCGATTACCTATCGGCGATTTTCTCGCCCAAGAAACGAACAAAAGATATAGATCTTGAGTGAAAGAGACACATATATTAATATTACATCGCTGGCTGTTCACACTGCCGGGGAGAACTCTCTTATATAGGTATGTATCTCGTTTATTGACACGGAGTCTACATCTATTGTGCGTTTCTTCAGCGAGTTGGGCGAGAAAATAGTCGATAGTTGATCGCTTTCTCGTCGGCGGTGGGACCAGTACCTGACGGACCAATATATTTTGACCTGTGATCTGGAACGTGTACCACTACTTCACGGCTCTAGTTATATTGGGGACTAAATGAAGGCGGTCTACTGCGGAATGTCTGCCCAATTTACATGAGTCCATTTGAAGAGCCATTCCACTAAGCCAGTCCAATATTGGCATAGTGTAAATAGAGACAGTTTGACCTAGAATTGTCCAGTCCATGTAATAGAACGATTTTAAATTGGGTACTTTCCAGGGTAAAAAAATATGTTAATTAGTCTGTCAATTAGATTATCAAAAAATATTGGACACGTATTTTTTCTTTTGTCAATCAAACGAAAAATGACAAAGATAAACCTCGTCAAAGTTTGGGAGTGGGGGCATGACGTCACACCGTGCGAAAAACGTATACAGCGTGACTTTAACGGGCTATATTTTCATCGTTTTTGTTTAATTGACAAAAGAAAAAAATATATTTTCTTCTGTTTCCGCGATTATTACTCATTGAAGTAAAACAATTTAACGGATTATATCGCGTATATTATCTCATTTTAGTTCCCGACGTTTCGGAAGCTTTCCATGGTCACGGGTGGACTGAAAAAAGATGTATTTTCCTCAGTCAAAGTTACAATTTGTGCAAACTACCCATTTTTGAAAAAACAAATAAAGGTGTACATACATGCCAGACGGGCCTAAGCTTTAAAGACAGTTACACAAGTGCCAGAAGGGCTTAATTATTTTATTCTAATAATTTACCAAACAGCATTTCACAAATGAGGCGTACTGAGGAGAAAAGAAACGCTGCAAAAAAAACTCCCAGGATACCTCATTACTAATTATAATATTTTAAAAACAGAGACTGTTAAACTACTTTTTAAACAGATAAGATATTTTACACCGTTCGGAAATTAAGGTTTTGCAGCCCTGTGTCTCGCTTGTTCCTTGATGAGATGTATTACAGGATCCCAAGCTGGTGGTAGTGACATACATCTTCTCTATTGAAATTAGGATGCTTTATGATCTAGGCGCTAATAAAACATAAGTTAAATTTAATTATGCACTGTATTTCGGTTAAATTATGATTTACAGCGGTTCTAATAATGCTACGGCGCTCGCGATTCGTATGCAACTAACTTAACTATAAACTGTCAATACACATGACAGCTGGCAGGTTTGATGTACCGTCTCGTACACTTTTTAATCTCAATAGCCTCGCGTAGCATTCAGGGAAAATATCATTTTTCTTTGGCAAGGTTTGGTTTGTCAATGACATGTTCACAGACTGCAGACCTATTACACTGACGGTGCTTGACATCTGCTATGTGCTCCTTCACCCGGGTTGATACACTGCGTTTCGTTTGACCAATGTAAGAAAGACCACACTCGCAGTCCAGGTTATAAATGCCTGCACTCTGCTAAGGGGTGCTACTCTTCACGGGTCGAAGGTATTGAGACACCTTCTTCAACGGCTTGAAATATGTTTCCGATCTTGTCTGTGACCCCTTTCACATACGGCTGGTTTACGCTCGACTGTTGGTTTCTTCAACTGGGATTCTGCTTGGAACGTGGTATCTGGAGTGAACCCGTCACCCGTGACCATGGAAAGCTGGAAAGCTTCCGAAACGTCGGGAACTAAAATGAGATAATATACGCGATATAATCCGTTAAATTATTTTATTTTAAAAAGAAAAAATATGTGTCCAATATTTTCTGATAATGTAACTGACGGACGACGGACTAATTATATTTTTTTAGGACAAAGACTATTTTAGTTAGATTGTACCAGGGACCGGAACCGGTATTGTATTTAGAGGAAGAGAAATTAATCACATAACATCTGATCTAAGTTCTAGAATTTTAATAGAATATACGAAAATCTGCTTATTGAACGATTTAAAGGAATCGTTATTTCGGATATTTTGTATGGAAAAATACCGGTTCTGATCCCTTGATTGTACAGATACAAATCTTCATGAAGTAGCTTGAATAAGGTAAGTTGGCGTGAATGAATGTTTTTTTTTTAAAAGCGAATTGGTGATGGATGTGTGTCGATGTTGCCAATGTCCGCGCTAGTGCGTGGACGTCTCTGTAGTGATGCGACACAGTGGAGTTTGTAGTGGAATGCCAGTTTCGGCAACATACACTCTCTCGACTATTTGATGTTGCTAATCAGTCGTTAACTCTAGCAGAACATGACATGGTGTAATTGGGCCTTTAATTTTACGATGAAGGTATTATACTTAAATGCAAACGTGTCTCTGTTGGTTGGTCCATCTTGCTCGCCGAAAGCAATCCAATGTTGATATGAATTTTCGTATGGAGATAGAATATGGGTCAGAATCTGACATAATGCTACTTTTAAATCTTTTTATACTGCAAAACTATTAGCACAGCCTAAAACTTTGAAGGATTAGTTAAACCTGTAACTATATATTAATAAAACATGAAATTTGGATCACATCTTTTTATGTCTGTATAATGACATTAAAAATATTACTTGAAGGTCACTGAATTGAAAAAAAAAATTGTATGTTTGTTATGTGTATTTTTGGCTTCATCACGTCAAAACGGCTGAATTGATTTCAACTATTTTTATACGTACACGGGTAGATCTTAGATATGGTCATCCACTGACATTTTATAACTACGCTAAAAAAACATGGCCGTTTTCCTTCTCCGCGAACAAAGTTGCGGGCACTTTCTAGTCAAAAATTATGAGCTTGTTACTCGGGCTAAAACAAAGGAAAGGCTCAGTCACACAAATTTAATTACATAGGTATTATTGTAAATTCAAAACAGTAGCAGCAATAAAAATCCCAAAGCGCGCTACCAATAAACCAATCAACATTAAAAAAATTGATACAAAAACAACGTCCCAACTACTATTTCCTTGAAGCTCCATTTTGATTCTTATTAAACTATTTATTGAGTAGAAGTTATGTGTGAACGTACGTGGCAGTCCAATCTTTTCATAATGGAATTACCAATTGTCTATGCTCTTTTGAAGCGCCGCATAGACAATTTCTTTTAATTTCTTTAAGTCACCGCCTCACGCGCGTACTCCGTGATTAGAATTTGTCGATGTTAGTGGAAAAATTCTTGGAAATATAATCACGATCCGTGGTGCAGTAATCTGTGGTCGTTGCTATACCTTGACAAATTCTTTCGTGACTCGTGACACTCCCATGGTCTGCGGGTTACGGGGGGAAACACAGCGGGGACGAGTAAGAAGTATGCGCGGGGCAGGTTCATCGTGCTCCGCCGCGCGCACACTTCATACCCGCCCCCGCTGGCTACCGAACCGTCACTGAGCAGGGTCCAACATTCTCTTGTCCGATTTTTTCATTTACCCCTGTAAGCGTTCGTATATTAGGTATTTCTGTTACATACTTATAGGGTTACTATATACATATACTCGTAATATTCGATATAAGAATATGTATTATACTTACGTCCTCTACTGCAGCTATTACCGATGGCATCCAGAATTATGGTCACTGAAAAATAAAATAAATGGTCACAACTAAACAAGACTAATTATGTCTCGTTCCTCTTTTTACCACATTGAATCTGTATCCACAATCTATAAGAACATCCGTGTACATAACCTGCATTCGCGTAAATAAAATATTTCATTTCATTTCGGTAATACGGCATAGAAAAACTGGTTAGTACCACGGCTATTTATCGATAATAATAATAATATAATAAGCCTGATACCGTGTTGGTAGATAGATCTAAGCGCCGGCCAATGCTCGTCTACATCACCATCCTAGGTAACCAGTACCTTGACTTGGCTCACGAGGTGACTGCCATGTGGGATGTTGATTCAACGATCATTATCCCGATAGTCGTTTCGGTAAACAGTCTTATAGCGAAAAGTCTCGACCAATATCTTAAGAGATTCTCGCTAGATGGCTGGATCTAGGGTCAGATGAAGAAGGCATTAATCCTGGACACGGTCCACATCGTCAGGAGGTTCCTCTTTGTGCAGCCTTAACCACCAGTAGCTTGAGCCCTGCCCCGCTGCCGGCGGTCCGGTATCCTAGGTTAGGTTTTTTTATCATATGTTTATATTTTGTATTTGATTTTTGTTGCTTACTTTATTTAAACTTTATTGCACAAAACAAAAGTAAGTACAAATGGGCGCACTTAATGCCAAATGGCATTTTCTACCGGTCAACCATAGGGCCAAACAGAGATGCATAAAAATGGTGCAGTGGAAAAATTATTCAGTACCGTGAGCGTTAGGATTAGGACACACAAGGAAATAATACATACATAATTACTCATAGTTATAATATATATGATATACAATATCAGCTACTGCATGGAAGACGGACGCTACTCGAGATCTTGTCCCAGCAGATGCCTATGTAGCATCAGCTTGAAAACTACCTTGCTTGGAGCTTGTCTGATAGAAAGAGGGAGCGAATTACAGAGACGTTGTCTGAGCGGCGCAAAAATTTGACATGAAACCGGTATGCTGCGAAGGAATTGAAAGTTTGAGAATGCGGGAGGAATGCAGTTCACAGCCTGGACGGGGAGTTTGAAAAACGAATTTACTTTGAGATATCCTGGAGCAGAAGGCTCGAACAGGATATAGAATAGGAAACAAAGGATTGTAAGAGACCTGTGACCACGTATTGAAGCCAAATTGAGCTGACGGTGGCGGGGGAATGAAACGTGGTCATAGTTACGAAGGCCGAAGATGAAACGTATAATGCCATTGTTAAGGAGACGATCTAGCTTATCTAGTTACACTAAATTATTATAAAGTTATAATAATTAAATGTCTGTACATTGAAGATATTTAAAAAAAACGATTGTAAGGGACCATTTGGAGGATTTTTTGCATCTTTGTATGTGTCGTTGCGGCTTCATCACGCTAATTCGGCTAAACGGATTGCAACTATTTTTGATACACGGGTAGCTAAGGTATCTCCAGATGGTTATAGGATACTTTTTACCCGACTACGCTGATGAAAAAAAAGAGGTTATGAATTTTTCTCCTCCGCGAACGAAGATGCAGGCGCCTTCTAGTTATTTTATATACTTACTGTAAATACCTAATGTAAGAGTTAAGAATAATAAAGAGAATAATGCTGAATAATTATCCCCATATCAATTCCTCGCTACCGGGAACAGACATGGCAAAGAACCGCGTTTGAACTGCCGCCGGTTCCAATTATACGATCTGCATAACAACACTGCGCTTTGGATATTGATGAGGCTATAAACTATACTAAGTTAATGCCACAGAATAAATAAACACGAATACAGACAGCTTGAGTCTCTCTACGAGATCAAATCAGAAATGAGAAGATTCGTAGACGAACTAATGTCACCGACATAGCAAACAGGGTAAGCAAACTGTGGCAATGGGCAGGGCACATAGTTCGAACCGATGGCCGTTGGGGCAGAAAAGCTGTGCGGACCGCGTACCGGCAAGTGCAGCGTGAGAAGGCAACCGGCAAGGTGGTCGGATGATGGGGACTCGCTGGATGTGGGTCGCCTCTATCCGTTTAGCCAGTCCAGCAGTGGACGTCCTATGGCTGAAACGATGATGATGATGATAGACAGCTCTCTTCTTTGGTCTTTTGGCACAGAAATCACATAATAAATAAAAGAAGTAAAAGTGAAGTAAGTGCTCCTGCGCATCCCAGACGCCGACGTGTTCGCCGACTGGGAACATTTGTTAGAAGGGTGGAATTGTATCTTAAGACCTGCACAAAATAATGCTTAATTTTAGTATTTCTTATTACAATTTCAGTGCATGTTAAATAAATATTTGAATATTGTGTCTACTTTTATTTATTTTACTGAATTATGATTTTTCTATGTTATTATTAATATTTTATTATATGAACAATTTCTATATATATTATTTGTAATTTCATAATATCGGTTATGTTGTAGCTACTGACATTTCTTTTTTATTCTATTGTTTACTACGTGACATAAAGTTTACTTATTATTAATTGTAATTATTGTATAGTGTCCGCATGCTACTAAAATGGATTTTAACGAATTTTTAATTTTTTTTTTGTATTTGTCTTAATGTGTAAGTGTTAAGGTTTTGCACTGTAAACTTGCACATATTTCTTATAAATAAATAAAATAAAGAACAGAAGGCTTTCTGTTTTGGTCTTAGCAAACCACGCGCAGAATTTAGGGGTGTGAAGCAACTAATGAGTGAAGGCCCTTAGTAAATTTCCAAATACACATTCAATTTCAAAGAATAAGGAACTCTTTGTCAAAACTGTTCTTTTTAAATATCATTTTTGGGTTCCTTCACTAGTATTTTAAATCTATGATCCAATTTTGAAAATGTTATAGTTTAAACTTGCGTTTATCGAAACGGTTTCATAACGAAAGTTACCATTAATTTCATGGCTTATTCAATGTTCTTATTAGTTATTAATATTTCCAAACATTAAAATGGACTGTAAAGGTTCATAAAACAAGCTACAGACGACGTACAGAACGCAATTTTTATTTTGGATGAAAATTTGATTTTTATTTGATTAGGTACAGCCAACATCAAAATTGTTTGCGTCAATACGCATGCGCATATAACACATTAACATTACTATTGTTCCCACTCTTCCTGACCCATCGACTATCAATGATTGAAATCAATCACGCAATCAATTAAACGAGCCGCAGCCATAAGCGCATTACGCATGCGCCGCGTAGAGCCCTTGATGCGCCGCCGGACGCAGCGAGCATAATGCCTGCCATGCCTTCGGCAATTAAAAAATAAATTAAAAAGTTTGTTGACATTGACATCATTGACGATGCCTTGGTCTGTCGCAAAAAAAACCGGCCAAGAGCATGTCGGATGGACTATGCTCAATGTAGGGTTCCGCAGCCGTTTATACAAAAAAAGCACTACAGGTGAAATAAAATACAATAAAAAAAACACTAACAAAAGAGCGTATCTCCCCGGTTTTTGCTGAGAAGCGCAGTTTTTTGGTCAATAACTTAAAAACGGTATGTCCGATCATGTTGAAAACAATTTTTGATGGAAGTATTTGTTACACTTTATATTTGTAATTTTTTTCATATTTTTTGAACATACCGTTTAGAAAATAGAGGGAGCGGGGACACAATTTTTGCTACTTTCGGAGCGAATATTTCGGAAAATATGAACTAAATCAAATTTTTTTTTAGAAACCTCAAAGTGTTTTTAGAAGAACTGTCGAAATATGTGCCACACAATGATATTTGCTGAAAAAAAAACATTTCAGTTTCGGTAACATGTATGGAATGCCCCCCGCCCCTACATTTTTTTATTTTTATGTAACTATCAAACTAAGTAGCGGGTTACACAAGACACCTATGTCCCAAATGTTATCTATATACATGTTATAGATAACATTTGGAGCTTGCTGTAAAAAGATCGTCTTGGCGTTCTACGATCTCTAAAAGCATTAAATCTTTCGAGGAAGAGCGTCTCGCAACGTTAGACGTAAAACGCCAATTACGTAAAGAAAGAACTAAGCCCTCCTACGCGTACACATACAACCCAGCTGGCCAACTCTACTGCCACGCGTGCAAGAGAGTAATTAAAAATAAGTTCGGCCTAGCCAGCCATATCAGAGCCCACAATAGACGAAGTCCATAATATTTGCGCAGGGTCGCCGTCATCGAAATCGGTGAGGAGATTTTGAGTAAAAATGCCTGTGATATACGGACGGACAGACAGACCGACATGACGAATCCATAAGGGTTAAAAGAAAATAAAATCTACAACCTTTTTAGGGTCCCTTTTTTGCCATTTGGCTAAGGAACCCTAAAAAGGTTGTAGAATTTTCAGTTTCATATCTTGGGGCCACACTATGGCGATAACACGAAAATTTGCGTGGTCGCGACACGTGTGGCCAAAACATTCGTCCTATCGCGAATCATCTTCGCAAATATGAGTGCCCTTCGCGTCGCTGTCGGTAAATGGCCGCACATCAAAGTGTTTTGTCGCGACAAAGTTCGTGCGGTGAGCTCCGCTCTACATTCGATGGTTAAGCCTGTCGTGATGCTAAGAGTCTGTCGGGTTGCTCGGGCCCACTGTGTATAAATATTTTCTGGCGACAAGCGCTACCCCGTGGCGTGTTGAGTGTTGAGTCGTGAATATATTGGAACTATTGGAATACGTACCACAGAAATTAATTAATATCTCAAAAATAACGCGTCTTCGGACTTATGTACTATGTTATTTGTTCAAATTAGGCTCTACATTCGACGGTGAAACTCTGTCCTGATGGTAGGTAAGAGTCTGTCGGGTTGCTCGGCCCCACTGTGGACCTATAGATACTGGCCGGCGACAAGTGCTAACCCGTGGCCTGTTAAGTGAAGAGTGTTAGGTCATGAATAGGTATATTGGAACTATTTGACTGATCGGCAACTAATATTATATTTCGGTTGGGTCGCGTGCCTTCACGTGGTTGTATGGTGAGCAGGACAGGCTCTAATATATTTTTATTTAAATTATAAAATTAAAAAATCGAAACTCGGCAAACTTGATTTTATATGATGTTATGAATAAAAGGATGGTGATTACAAGTAAACGGTTTTAGGGTGTTTATTTGAGCGGTTTAATCATCTTATTACTCTGTTCGCGATATTGGCTAATTCATAAAAGAAATCAACCAAATTTTGATAACAATTGTAAAAAGCCGCGACTTATACAATACAACCGAATATGGCGCCATAACTCACATGGAATTCGTTAATATTGGGGACAGGGTAATAAGACGGTTAGAACGCTAAAATAATCACTATTTCTACTCAATTAATGATATTTTGGAGTCGGTGCCATCGTATAACATACCAAAATCATAAATTTTTAACATTTTACTCATTCGGTGTCAGTGTCATCTGACACCAAACTAAGATGAATTATTATAATGCAAAAAAAAAACACAATAACCTTTAAAATCCCTGAAAAAGCAAGGAAATTTGAGGAAAAATTATGTAATTTCAGAAAGTAATCTTTAATTTTAAATTGAGAAAAAATTCAAACTGATGAAAATTATATAGAATTTCATAATTTTTGGTAAATTTCCTTGCTTTTTCAGGAATTTTACAAGTTTAATGTGTGTTTTATGCATGTAATAGTACATAATCGCATGTAGAACATAATTATTATGACGACTGCATGGTTTGCCTCAGTGGGAGTAACGTTGCCTGCGAAGCTGAGGTCCTGGGTTCAAATCCCGGTAAGGGCAAGTATATTTGTATGATGAGCATAAATATTTGTTCCTGAGTCTTGGATGTTTTTTATCTACATCTAATAAATATATCGTCGTCTAAGACCCATAACACAAGCCTTATTGAGCTTACCATGGGACTAGAGCGATTTGTGTAAAATTGACCCGTAATATTTATTTGTTATTTATATTTATAATTTTGTATCAGTGTAGATTGAGTAACATCGGAATCATAGGTATGTCTTTGTCTATGTCTAGCCATGCCGCCTCTGCCGGGTCCGGGTAAAAGGGGAAGATCCAAGAAATGCTGGCGTGACGTCACCAAGGATGACATGCGTGGCAAGTTGGCAACCGTACAGCTGAGGATGCAGAAGACCCTGTGCAAGGTTGACTTAGGGTTTGTCCGGACATGTCAGGATTTTTGATCCTCTGCCAGGATTGCGGCCGGACTTGGTAAGCGTCAGGGTTTTTAGAAATTACCTCATTATATGTTTTTTTTTTATATATGTTTGCAGCGTGGGCTCTGGGAGCAGGCTACGGGGTCGCGCAATGGGAAAGAGAAGGTAGATCCACGATACAGTACACTACAGGGCGCCGGCGCGTCGTTCCAGCTACGCCAAATCTCTGCTACTACAGATGTCAGGACTTTTAGGGTGTTGTCAGGATTTTTTTCAGGACATTTCATTTTTCCATATGGCTACCCTTAAGTGCAGAAGAAAATGCCGGGAAGTGCACCCCGGGCTCCGAAGCAGCAGTTGAAGACGCAACCTGGAAAACGCTACGATGATGATGACGATGATTGTATAGGATTGAGTAGAAAAACGGTTAACTTGTAAGTAAATTGAAGAAACTAAATTACGCAGTTATTTTTTTACTTTTTAGTGTTTTTTTGGAGTCAGGTTAATTTTATGTTAATTTGTAAACTGCTTTAATGTATACAGACATTTCATTTAAACAAATTCATGATATACTATAGAAGGTGTCCCCAACTTCGTTTGTGCAGGAGGAAAAAGTCATAACCCTTGTTTTTGACTCAGCTTAGTCGGGTAAACAATATCCTATAACCTTCAGTAGATACCCGTGTACCGAAAATAGTTGAAATCCTTTTAGCCGATTTGGCGTGATGAAGCCAAAAGACACATACAAAAGATCCAAAAAAATTTTTTTGGATTCAGTGGCCTTTAAATGGTCCGTTACAATCATTTTTTTGAAAGCAGACAGCAGTACAGACATTTCATTTTTACAACTTTATAGTTGTATAGACGCGTAAAAAACAACCTAAAAATTGAGCCTCCACTTTTTTTCTATCGTTACTCTAATCCAGCAGCGTCCGGGCGCCTCTCAGCGAACAAATCTCTTTATTATGCTAATGGTCTATGCCCGCTCTATTGTCTCTGGACTCTGGAGCGTCCGGCCAGTTTTGGAAATTAAAAATTTATTAACGATTTCACTTAAAAAATCATGAACCTATAGTCGAGGAATGAAAAGGTTCGTCACTTTTCGAATCTATGTGATAGTGTTAAGGTTGAAAAGTGACGAACCTTTTCATTCGGTGACAGTACTTAATAGACAAATTTACGAACATAAACATATACATAAGCCGAAATCATAACTCTGTTTTTACAAGATTATTCAACTTGCAATATATGTTTGTTCGGGTGTAATCTTGCAAGTTAAATTTGACCTACTTCCCGGTTTCTGATCGAGCTAAAATTTGACATACTTATCTGAGTTCGATGACAATGCAATAGTATGATACTATCGATCGAGCTGATCTGATGATGGAGCAGGAAGATGGTCATAGGAGCTATGTAATAAAATAATGCAATCCTACCGAGTTTGGGCTCTTTAGAATCTCGGTGAGTAGTTGATGAATGTTCAAGGATTGTACAGTCGGCAATAAAAGCTGGTGACAAAAAAACATGACACAGACTTATTCATCGTAGTGCCAATATTTTAAAAGAGAGAGAGATTATTTTAACGGATACCTAAGGAATTATTATTATTTTAATCTTAATTGTTTTATATACTCTTGAAATTTAGAATTTTATTCTAGACACATTCTAGATTTTTTCTTTTTTATTGACAATCCTTTTGGGATTTATCTTATTCATTATTTTAATTATAAAATGATGATTTTATCAATAATATTATACTTAAGTTAAATGATCTGATTAGGTTTTTCTGGGTTTCCCTAATCCTTGCAGCAAATGTTGGATCATATTGTATGTCTCCCAGCAAACATTGACTCTCATGTAACTGACATTTTGAAAGTGCTTGTAACTAGGCCTACTTGAATAAAGAATATTTTGATTGATTGATTGATTGAGAGCACAGCTCGAAAAGTATCTGATTAAACTATTTTCCCAAATAGCAAATAAGCAGACCATTGTTTATTATTGGTTCCATGTTAATTATTACTGTTATAATGTTACAATCATGAGTTTGTCTGAAATGTTCTTAAATACTTAAGAGAGTGACATTTGCTTCTTATCCCGGAAAAATACAACTTTCCCGAAAGATAAACGCCTTCAAGCCTTCGAGAAAGCGTACTCCCACCTGAAAGGCCGGCACCGCACTTTTGACTCCTCTGGTGATGCAACTGTCTATGGGCGACGGTGATGGCTTACCATCAGGCGATCCGTCTGCTCGTTTGCCCCCTATAGGGACTCGTCCAGAAATCATTTGATCGTGTATATGGGAGGGTGGGGTTCAGAAAAATATCAGTAACGATCACGATACGGGAGACAGAGATCACGTGTCATTTTTCAAAACAGCAGGAAACTCAAAAAATAACGAAATTTCTCAATAACTAACTTAATTCATACTTAGACCCAAAAATACACGTGATATCACCAAGGGGGAGGAGGGCACAAGTTTTTATTTAATTTTTTATTTATTAAAAAAGGGTGAATGCAACATTTCAACATACTTATTACGCAGACCACGAGAAAGATGTAGTCGATCCATAATTGACAAAAAGATAAGATAAATACCTTGGAATATATAAAAGGTAAGGGCAATTTCATATGGGAAAGCAGATGTAAAAGTGTCCAAGGGAAAGCATTAAATAGTAGTTCCAAATCCGTCCACAATAGCGCTGGAGTGGCAAGATAGTATGAAGTCAAGTCAACAACCAATTACATAACATTTTTATCGAAATGCTACTAAATCCTTCGTTCTTCTTCTGATGTAAATATTCAATCGTGTTCAAAATGATTTTTTATGCATTGTTGTGGATTTTTTTGGCATTATTATGGTAATTTATTTACGCAATTGCTACTGTTGTTTGACGACCGCTTTAGCCCAGTGGGAGTAACGTTGCCTGCGAAGCTGAAGGTCCTGGGTTCAAATCCCGTGAGGGGCTAATATTTGTGTGATGAGCATAAATATTTCTTCCTGAGTCTTGGACGTTTTCTATGTAGGTATATAAGTAAATATACCTATCTATTAAATATATCATCGTCTAGTACTCATAACACAAGCTTTATCGAGGTTATACCATGGGACTACTTAGATTTTTGTAAAACATGTCCCGTAATATTTATTTATTTATTTAATCTTTATTGCACTAAAGAAAAACTTATCGTACAAAAGGTGGACTTAATGCCATAGGGCATTCTCTACCAGTCAACCTTGAGGCAAAGCAGACAAATTGTGGGCGGTGCAACTAATTTACAGACATAATTTAGGAAGATAAATACTTAGATACATACATATTCATATAATATATAACTATACATATATATATATATAAATTCAGACGAAACAAGCTAATCAGAGAAGCTAAGAGTTTGCAGTTCTGCTAACTAAGAGTTCGCGCAAAGATTTTTAGAAAGCGCATTTGTTTGGGGCTTTCTTAATCTTGAGAGGAAGTCGGTTCCAAAGTCGGGCCACTTGAATGGTATAAGAGTTGGACATAAAACCTATTCGGTGACGAGGGATAGAAAGAGATAGATTGCCGGAAGAGCGAAATTGACGGTCACGAGTGACACCGTAATAGTGAAAAAAATGATCATACTTACGAAGACAGAAGATAAAGCGAATGCAGTTGTTAAGGAGTCTCTCCAGTTTATTCAGAAGCTCTTGATTTAAATCCGGATAGCACACATCTGCATATGGGTAAAATTAAGGTATGGACTAGGAGGATCTTGGTTTTAATTGGCAAGAAGTGCTTCAGCTTGTTAAGGCTATGTAGCGAACCCATGACCTTCCTGCTAATTTCGGCAACCTGTGTCCTCCAACTTAGAATGCAATCCAGGTGAATACCCAAATCCTTGACGCTGGTACTGAAAGGTATAGGAGTGTCGTTGAAACTCAAAGGGGTAAGAGAGTCCATGTCAATTCTAGATAGCTGGCGAGAGCTACCAATGACAATGGCCTGACACTTAGACGGATTAACGTACAGGCCGAACATCTCGGACCATTGTTGAATGTGCCGGAGATCCAAGTTTAACTTGTCAATGGCAGTCTCGAGGTCAGTCACTTTACATTGGTCGTACAGTTGCAGGTCGTCAGCATACAGGTGGTACGAAGAGCGAAAGTCGGGGGTGATGAAATTAATAAAGATTGAAAAAAGGAGTGGAGAGAGTATTCCTCCTTGAGGCACGCCAGTGGCAAGATCACACCAGTCAGATAAAGACCGGTCAACCCTGACCGCCTGCTGGCGACCCCGAAGATATGCAGAAAACCAACTGAGCGCCGAAGACGACATATTGAGATGTTCAAGCAGGGCAAGAAGAATGTCATGATCAACAGTATTAAATCCGTTGGAGAAGTCAATCAGAATTAGTACTGTGACCAATTGATCCTCCATACCCCGCCTGACATCTTCAGTCACCTTGAGAAGGGCAGTGCAGGTGCTATGTCTGGATCGGAAACCGGACTGATAGGGGCTCAATAGCTGCTGAGAGTAAATGTGGCACGAAAGTTGTTTATGAGCTACCGCTTCAGCGATTTTCGACAGGAAAGGGAGAATAGATATAGGCCTGAAATGGTTGAGCGAGGTGGGATTACTGATTTTCGGCAGGGGAATAACAAAGGCATTACGCCACAGTGTAGGGAATTGACCATAACACAGAGAGGAATTAATAATATCAGTTATTACAAAAAGCACACAATCAAGGACAGATAGCACCATGCAACGACTGATATCATCACATCCAACGGCTTTAGATTTTATAGCTTTGATGATTGTTTTGATTTCAGTTTGTGTAGTGGGTGAGAAGGAAAAGGCATCAGTAACAAGGGGCGTAAGAGACGAGACATCGGAAAGAGTAACGGACTTAACATTAGCGTCAACGGAAGGAGCAGAAGAGAAATGTCTGTTTAGATCATCAAGAGAAAAGGAAATGCCATCGAAACCATTGGTTTTGATGGCATTTCCTTTTCTCTCGGAGAAATTTCCAGACATCCGCCATAGAAGAAGAGGCCACATTATATGCTTTACGTACCATCTGATTGCAACGATTACGGGCCGTCTTAAAAAGTCTCCAGTTCTCGTCAGAACGGCCACGCTTATAAAGTCTAAAGGCACGGTCTCTTCTTCGCATGGCCATGCGAACACCCTCAGTAATCCACGGAGCTGGTGGGCGTCTGACTCTAATAGTGCGTAAGGGAACATGCTTATCGAAAAGTCGTAACAATTCGGCGTTAAACGAGGTTACTTTGGCCTCAGTAGATGGAGCAGAGAGCACAGGAGACCAGTCAACAGCCTTAGTGTCACTTAAGAGAGCTTCAGAATCAACCCTGGCAAAGTTCCGCATACTGACTAAAGCAGGTTTACATTTGGGTGGCTTAATTTTATATGAAGCAAATACCAAGTCGTGGTGTGAGAAACCGGCGGGCAAAAACTGACCTTGCTTTTCAATGTTATTAGGAGAAGAAGTTAGAATGACATCTAGCCATGTGTCAGAGGAAGTAGTGTGATGAGTGGGAGCCAAGGGAAGAATTGCAAAGCTGACAGAGTGGACCAAAGATGTCAATTTACTACTTTGCGGAGAATCTTTGCAAAGATCAGTGTTGAGATCACCCACACAAGGTGATGTGTGTATTCCGAACTTAGGGACTCAAGGATTTTTTCAAAGTCAGAGAAATAATCGATTGTTGGGGGGCAGTAAACTACCCTCAACACGGCCTTAACCCCTTTAATGTTTAGCTCCAGAAAGATCCATTCCGCAGAGGCCGTGTATAGGGACTGAGAAGTATATAGCATTTTATATGGAATGGAACTTCTGAGATAAATGGCAACACCGCCACCGCCTTTACCAGTTCGATCATTTCTTATTAAAACATAACCAGGCAGTGCATAGGACGTTGAGGGTAGGGTAGGCTTCATCTTCTCTGAAACTAAGAGCGCATGGATAAAGTCTGATTGGAAAGTTTCGACAAGATCTGAGTAATGAGAGGGGATGCTTTGGGCGTTGATATGGCACACATTAAAGTGACTAGGGTTTAGAAATTCCCGTGAGAGAAGAGTACCCAGAGTGTGTGAAGTATCGAGTGAATTTAAAGAAAGAAACGCAGAACTATCATCGTTAGCAGAGTAAAAAGTATCATCATCTGACATATAAAGAAGTTAAATAAAATTATAAATATAAATATTAAATATTACAGTTATACACTATTAATATTACTTAAATAATAAAAATATATTAGATGCACAAGAAAACACAATCCTGCCCATCCTGCCAATTTGATTGGTAGAGATTACAATTTAAAAACAAAAATAATAAAAACGTTTCACATAAGACAAAATGATTATAGAATTTAGAAATAAATAGCAGCAGGCGGTTTTTAACGAGACTCAAACACGCCCAACTTTTGACATAACAAACGTCATGCACTGAACGTCACATGGATTGGAAATTTAACAAAACTTTACAAAACAAACGTAAAAGTGGGTAAGAAAGTGAAAGTGTTGAGTTTGTAAGGTTACCTTTGATAAACAAAACTACGTCATAACCTGCTGCTAAAGCCAACGTTAAAACTTCAAGAAAACAACAAAAAAATTTTTTCTTCAACTTTTAACGTTTATTTATGTATTCATTTTGACGGACTCTTTAAACATACACCGATTACAGATACTTTTTTTTAGAAGTCGGTTAATCGGTAAGAATAGCAAACCGAATACTATTATAAAACCGATATCCGCTAACCGTTAAATAATTCCTGGAATTTGATAACTAATATTGCTTATAATGGCGCCATTTGTATTCCGAGTCGCGTTGGCACCAATCAACTAATGCTAGATGTGCAAAGATTAACATACTAGAGATGACAGTTCATATTGATCCTCGAAAGCACTGCCTGCGGCCCACTGCGGTCATAGATGAGTTCAATTCGATTAGCCTATTGTCTATATTTGTTAATATATAGCTTCTGCCCGCGACTTCGTCCGCCTTAAATTCGTTCAGCGGTTTAAGCGTGAAGAGGTAACAGACAGACAGACAGAAACACTTCCGCATTTATAATATTAGTATGGATTTATTTATTTATACTTCACCGCACAATAACACTTAACCCTTCTTTTTTCGACAGCGAAGTCGTGTAAAAAGTATTCTATAACCCAGCTACCTGTGTACCAAAAATAGTTGAAATCTGTCAAGCCGTTTTGGTGTGATGAAGCCACAACGACACATACAATCATACAAAAAATTTAAATAAAATATATTTCGACTCCGTGACCTCTAAATAGTTCGTTTTTGAAAATATTTTCAATGTACAGACATTTCATTTCTACAACTTTGTAATATAGATGCAGATGTAAAACAAACCGATGATAATACTGATAAGCTGAACAATCGCAGAGATGCTTTATTGCCGTAGGCAATTAAATCCAGTCCAAGATCCAAAGACACCTCGGTCTGTAATCTCATCGCTTGCCACATTTTTGCATACAATCGCTTCGCATTACCGACATAATCGCCTGCTAATTTGTCCGCCATCTTGACTCATTTTGGCGCGAACGCCATCTTTGGCGCATTGTTGTCTAATTAAGACAATACGCGCCAATATATGTCTGTACCTAAATATTAACTGCGTCTAATTTGACGTTGCAAAGATATGTCCCTGATATCACCAATACGGTATGTCTATGAAAGTCTTCGAAAATGATTTCAGGATTTTTTTAAAAGAACGAGGTAGCACCAATTTAGGTTAGGGTAGGTTTGTTTTGTGACAATCCTGACAAGTTATCGGTTTCTGAGAAAAATGCGACTATGACTAACAAAAATTCGAACAAACTTACGATTTTGTCCGAAATTTTGGATTAACGATAGGTAATGACTTTTCATTGTATGGAATACTAGCTTCTGCCCGCGACTTCGTCCGCCTTAAATTCGTTTATCGCGGATAAGGGTATTTTTCCGGGATAAAAAGTAGCCTATGTCCTTCCCCGGGCCTAAAACTATCTCCATACCAAATTTCATCAAAATCGGTTCAGCGGTTTAAGCGTGAAGAGGTAACAGACAGACAGACAGACAGACAGACAGACAGACACACTTTCGCATTTATAATATTAGTATGGATAGTATGGATATGGATTGATGGACCTACAATAGGGAATATAGATGAATTTTAATTTTTGCTTTATTAAAAGCTCATTCATGCAACAAACAGTAGACAAAAATAACTTTTCGAATAGCTATAGAAATAACCAAGATATAGCCATCAAACATTTGATTCTATCTCTTTCTAGCAAAACAGAATTTAATATGGAGTTTATATGGCCGGAGTGCACTCTGTCTAATTACTAGTTTAAAATGCCTATATTATGCGTATTTCTTGGCCGATTTTAATTTTAATTTCACATTTTGAAATGTTTTTACGGTCTTTTGATATTTAGTTAAAAAAAGCGATAAATATTCATAAATGTTCCCTATTGCTGGATCTACTTTAGTGGTATAAGAGACCGCTATGACATTTCTTTCTCATTGAGATGAATATAGGTATTCAATTACGATATGAGTAGGAGTAAAGTAAGCTGGTAGCTGGGTATCCACAGATAGTTATAGGATACTTTTTAACCGACTGCGCTGAAAAAAAAGGGTTATGACTTTTTCTCTTACGCGAACGAAGTTGTCAATTTGACAAAGTAAATTAATAAAGTTCGAAAAACAATAATAGACGTATTGGAATTACATACATGGCCGATATATCACTAAATTGAAGGTATCTCTATGCTTTGTCGAATTAGGGCCTGTATTAAGTTTACACCCCGTTTGAATGCGACACTATAAAAGTTAGTTAGTTTCTATAAAAGTGCAAACTTAAATGAATCAGTATATAGCAAACCAAAGTAACCTAAGTAAAATGTGTAAGTTTACTTGATTCTAGCTTCTATGTTTTATTAATTAAAAATTATAATGGCTTGGTTATAAATAAGGACGTATGAGATTTTGATTGGCAGGTACAAATTTGGTAGATAATTGACGATTCATCATTTAATTGGCAGTGATTAATATTGTTTTGGCATCCGTTCGCGTTGTATCTATATGGTTCAATGGGTATGACCTACATCGTAAATCTGTCTAAAAGCGCTTGCGCAGTAACAGATTGAGTCAAGAACCATTAAAACAAGAGGACTGTCAATTGCTATACTTTGGATTGTGCTCCGAGCGCAAGAAGATATATTCTGGCAAAAACTAGATGGCGCTTAAAAACTAAACATTTAACGATGTTTATATTTAACGAAGAAACATAGTACAGTAACATTTGGTTCGTAAACAGCTAATCCGTACTAATATTATAAATGCGAAAGTGTGTCAGTCTGTCTGTTACCACTTCACGCTTAAACCGTTGAACCGATTTGGATAAAATTTACTTTTTATCCCGGAAAAATACCCTTATCCACGATAAACGAATTTAAGGCGGACGAAGTCGCGGGCGGAAGCTAGTAATAAATAAATCGTAACATTTAATTACTGTGTCACTCTTGCTAAGTTGAATAATTGTAAACAAGGTCCATTAAAACGAGAGCACTGTCAATCTCCATACAAAAAGCTGTTCCCCAATATGGACAACGCCATCTATGTACAAGAATAATTATTTACAATTATTCAACGTTGCAAGCGTGACACAGTACTTAAATGTTACGTTTTATTTATTATTAGCTATTTGGGAACTAATTGTTACTATACTATGTTTCTATATTCAATTATAACGTCGTTAAATGCTTAGTTTTAAAGCGCCATCTAGTTTTTGCCAGAATATCTCCTTGCGGTAGGAGCACGATCCAAAGTATATCAATTGGTAGATCGACGTCTCTCATGGCACTTACACATAGAGTATGTAAATAATAGGATTATTAGGAAACTAAACTGGTTATTCAAAAGAATATTGCCACGAAAGTACTTTTAAATCAGCTGTATATTACTCTAGATCAATCCATCATGTGCTACTGCATTACTGTCTGTGTCTGGGGTGGCTCTACAAAACCAAGACAGAGGAGCCTTATAAAAGTCATGTACTCCAAGCCATATATATATATTTCCGTCGAGCGAACTTTATTATATATCTGACTTACTTTCAACGACAAAATTATTTATTTTACTCACGATTCTTAAAGTACACACATCCCATACATATACTCCACTCTTGCCAAGCGGTAGACGAAATCGCAATATTATCCTTATACCACCCAGTAAATCCCGGTTTGCTAGACAGCAAATTGTCTTCTCGTCTTTACAATAAAATTCATACAATACACGATATTTGTGCATTAAACTCCATAGCTTGCAAAAAAACTGTCAGACTGGCTAAAGACTTAACTATGATGACGAGGAAGCTCTCCTCTCCAGTCACACACATGAGATACAGACATACACGCGCTCTTATATAGATACCCTGACACACAAGCGCGCATTCTTTTAAATGTTACATGGACCCAAGTTTAAGGTGCGTCCACACTTGTATCATTTGCTCGTTTCCGATCACCGTGCCGTGGCATGACTGCGTATCGCGCTGCTTGGACGCTCATTGTCGGCGCGGCGATCATACCGCACTCGTCCGATATCAGTGTGTGATAGGCGTAGCAACACGGATTTCGAGCGATCGGATCGGCGCAACGTCCAAACGCGTGATCGTGACACGCGATCATGCCACGGAACGAAGATCTGATCGGGAAAATGAAACAAATGTGGACGCACCTTTAGATTAAGTAGTAGTTAGAAAATATGTTTGTTTTTGTTAAATGTTATGCCGGAACCACACTGCACCGTATGCGCCGAACAATCGTGTTGTATCCCTTTCATTTCACATAGAAAACAAAAGAGATGCAAAACAAATGTTTGACGAATATGGCGAAGTGTGTTCCGGCCTCTAATGCCGGAACCACACTTCGCCATCGCATCGCCAGGAGCGGGGTCTCCTGTCACAGGTATTATTATATGTTAGAGAAACGGTTGACTTGTAACGATTTTATTCAACTGGCCACACTGGTGGCAGCACTGTCGAGCTGTTTATACCTAACCTGTAGGGTAATTGCACTTTGAGGAGTGGCAACACTTTTGTTTACATTTTTTATGCTAACTGTCAGTCAGGGGTGCGGTGGTTGTTGTCACTCACTTTTGCTTGGACCGCCACCTGCGCCGGGGGTGCGCACTGATAGACACTATATCAAGATGGCAACAGATAAATGGCCGACGATCTTAATCTGAATAAATCTCCAACATATACTTACTAGGAGACTCCAACCTTTGCACTTTTGGTAGCCTGTACTTTTTAGCAAAATAAACATTTTTCATTTTCAATTGTTTTAACCGTCCTTGATTGTAAATAATTATTCTTATATTACATAGATGGCGTTGTAGATATCGGGCAACAGCTTTTTGTATGGTTATTCAGTCTTGTTTTAATGGTCCTTGGTACTGGTAGATAATCATAAGGTCCCATTTGCCCCAGACATATCTGTTTATTTTCGCCGATGACTCAGGGCTATAAAATAATAACACCAACAGGTGTTGGAAGCGTGCGCAATAAAATCGATTATTGTTTCCGATTACGGTGTGATTCGAATCTTAAACGCTGTTTAGTGTTTCTGTGTAAATATTATACAGACATACTAATATACTTCGCCAGAAGCAACGGTATGCGGAACTTCTAATTTATACTATTATAAAGTTGTAAATAAAATGTCTGTACAATAAAATTATTTTGAAAAAAAAATACAACCGAGTTGAACAACCGACTCCCAAAAAAGGAGGCGTCCTTTTTTGGGAGTCGGTTGAAATATTATTGTAACGGACTATTTGGAGGTCACTGAATCAATTTTTTTTTTGTTTTTTTTTTTGTACCTTTGTATGTGGCGTTGTGCTCGTGCACGGGTAGCTGGATAACCACAGTTGGTTATTTCATACTTTTTACCCGACTACGCTGAATCAAAAAAGAGAGATATGAGTTTTTCCTCCTCCGCGAACGAAATTGCGGGCAAACGGTAACCACTTAGGACACGAAGCACGCGCAGCTCCTTATTTCTAATGAATCGATAGTAAATCATCGACGAGCTGACGTCATGCGATCGCAAATGAATATAATGAATGGTAACATTGGTACGGAATGGCAACAAATAGAGTCAGGCACAATAGATGTGTTTTGATCTACGGCCAGACTTGAACGCGAAGATTCGTGTTCGCGTTGACACGATAGATTAGATGAGATTGGATATATTTATTTCTCTTTGAAAATTACACAATATCTTACATGTCCTATAAAATAGAATGAATTCACAAAAAGGTAAAAAAGATAAAAGTTCGTGTTCGATCCATGACTCGTGCTCAGCCACAGTGTGCCTACCATGAGCTGAGTTTACGATCGGCGCTAGCGAGTATCTCGTATCGAGAGTCAGTGCACCTCTCTCGCACGCGCCTATAGTGCGAAAGAGATAGACCGTCATCGAGCGCTCGATACTCGCTCGTGCCGAACTCATGGTGGCGCACTGGAACGTGAAGACCGCGAAGTGTAGCCCACCGCACGAACTTTGTCGCGACAAAACCCTTTGATGTACGACAATTTACATACAGCGGCGCAAAGGGCGTTCGTATTCGCGAAGATGATTCGCGGTAGGACGAATTATTTGGCCACACATGTCGCGACAACGCAAATCTTTGCGTTATAGCGATAGTGTGGCTCCAGCATTACACTGTTCTCTATTATTCAACTGGATAGGCTGTCCAATAATTTGACAGCTAATTTTGTGTACGAATTTGAAGCGCCCCCCACGGTCAGCGAGTGCACCATTGAACTAATTTTGACGTAAACTATTCAAAGACGCCATTTTTTTATGGCATAGGGGGCAAACGAGCAGACGGGTCACCTGATGGTAAGCGATCACCGTCACCCATAGACACTTGCATCATCGATGATTTCGTTAACCATATTCAAATAGAGTGCTAATATTAAAAATATAGGGTACATGCATGCATTTATTTTATTACCTAACAAAATATCAAAATACCGTAAAAACTATTCAAAAAAGTGAAGTTAAAATGTAAATCGGCCAAGAAATACGAATGATATAGGCATTTTAAACTACTAATTAGATAGCGATTTGACAGAGGTCCGACATGTACTTTTACGTCATAGTACACTACGGCCATATAAACTCCATATTAAATTCTGTTTTGCTAGACAGAAATAAAATCAAATGTTTGATGTCTTGTATCTTGGTTATTTTTATAGTTATTCGAAAAATTATTTTTGTCTATTGTTTGTTACATGAATGAGCTTTTAAAATATCAAATGAGCTTTTAAATATAAAAGCAAGCCTTATTTATTTTTCCATATATTTTTACCTCCGACAAAAGGGCAGCTTAAGGTGCGTCCACATTTGTATCAGATCATCGTCGCGTAGCATGATCGCGTGTCACAATCACGCGTTTGGACGTTGCGCCGATCCGATCACTCGAAATCCATTTGCTACGCGTACCACACACTTGTATCGGAAGAGTGCGGCATTATCGGCGCGCCGACAGTAAGCGTCCAAGCAGCGCGATACGCAGTCATGCTACGGCACGGTGATCGGATACGAGCAAATGATACAAGTGTGGACGCACCTTTATAAGTTTGTAGTCATTGTCTTTCTGTCTGGTGCTTCAAAAATGCATCTTGAATGGAATGACAGTTTTGACTTTTTAAAAGTTTTTGGGTAGGGATTTAAATCCATCCAACCAGACAAATTTCCGTCTGCGCCATTTGCCTACCTTACCTTACCTATGTGTAAGTAATTAGTATACCTACCTAGTACCTACCTACTTCCATTGAATTCTATAATGAGGTTGAGATCAGCAATAAAACTGCTAGAACCCTGCTTTCTGCCTCAAAAATATAAATACACGCCTCTGAGAAACTTAATATTCCCATTTTCAACATGCTCTGTTACATTTTAATTGCTGGCTACCAACCGCTTAACCAACATTGACAGACGTAATCAACTTTAAAAAGAAAATGAGCGTAGTGAAATTTAACATTATTAACATAGAGATAGCTACACGAACGCAAATCAAGCAAAAAACCAATATCTCAACACAACTATCGCAATTTTTTTAATTTGCATGCATACCGGATATCCCACCTGCCGGCAAACATTAAGCTGATAAACCTCTGCCAGCGTGACTGGCGGAAAAAAAACAATAGCACCAGAGACAATCGCGCCAATTTCCAAACAAACGCCACAGATACGACCACGATATTATCTGTTGTAAAAAACAATGACGGTGTTAATTTTTAATAGGGTAAAGTTGTGTTTGTTGATCTGTCTGTTACAATGAATAGATTTAAACAATAATATCTAAAATTTGATAAACACATATTTGATCAAATATTGTAGGTATAGATATTATAATTTAAATTTATTTTCGCAGGCATCGATTGTCTTTGTTTTTTTTTTTGCTTTAGTTGTGATGTGATTAAGAAGTGACCTTCCTTTGAAAATTGAAAATGGTCCAATCGGAAAGATAGCCGCTACGTGCCTCTACGGATAATCTGGACATTTTCGTGAAAAGAGAAGTTTAAAAGTTTTTAATTTGTTTGCCACTCATTTGCTTGTGATTTTGGTTTTAAGTCTATTTATATTATCTATACTATTAAAAAGTTGTAAAATTGAAATGTCTGTACATTGAAGATATTTAAAAAAAAATGAGACGGACTAATTGAAGGTTACTGAACCAAAAACACTTTTTTGGATTTTTTGTATGTTCGTATGTGTCGTTGTGGCTTCATCACGCCAAAACAGATACACAAATACACAGAATAAACAGTACAGATTCAAAACTTTTTGGTACACGGGTCCACAGATGGTTATAGGATATTTTTTCGAAAAGAAGAAGGGTTACGACTTTTTCTGCTTCGCGAACGAAGTTGCGGGCGCCATCTATAGTTAGAAATAAGAATGTGAAATGCAACTACAGTTGCAGAAAGCACTTGAGTGGTTACGTTGAGTTACTGTCTGTGTTACGTTCAGTTCAGAAGAAAATACAGTATACCTACTATATGGTCTTTGACCTACATAAACCGACACTCCATGCCCACTTTGTAGAAGGCTCTGTGAAAAATTTACCTTTCCAATAAAATACACTCTTTGCAGACGGCGCATTTAGGGAAATGACCCCTTTCAATTGATCTTTTTGAGTTTTGTCTTTATAAATACCATTGCAAATGTTTTTTCAATTCAAAAAAGGTAAATTAAGTATATGCATAACCAGACATCATAAAAAGCAATATTTTCTGTTCCTTGTGAATAACAGGCCCACATGTAGGCAACGCCGGGTGATCCTTAAGTATGACAGAGTGGAAAGTGACAAAACAATATGTAAATAACATTATTTAGTTCTGTCTAGTCATCGAAGCAATTTGTAGCTGGGCTCGCGCCGCCTCACACCCTATTGATTGTTTCTGACGAAAACTGTGTGGAGATGCTTCTTTTAAAAGTTTTTATTTTATAATGTTTTTCGTAGAAAAATTAGAACCGTGGGGAACCAGCGCCAAAGAGCTCTAAGAGCTATAAGAAATGGCAACGATTCATTGATACGTCTGGTGCCCACTACTGGGCGGACTGACCGCTACTTAGACATTCAAAGAGCAAACGCAGTCATCTTCTGGGCTGTGGTGAAGGTGATCTGTGTGCCTACCATGAGCTGAGTTAACGATCGGCGCTAGCGAGTACCTCGTATCGAGAGTCAGTGCACCTCTCTCGCACGCGCTAATAGTGCGAAAGAGATAGACCGTCATCGAGCGCTCGATACTCGCTCGTGCCGGACTCATGGTAGGCGCACTGGAGGACATCTGCAATCTTTTAGTCTAGGAAATGTGTAGTTTTTCTGAATCTCAGTAATATTCCAATCGAGTACCGGCAATAGAAACAGGATACCCTCTTTCATCAAAAAATGCCCATGTTTTTTTTTTTGTTGAAATAAGCTATTCTATGATACTAATGCGTTTTGCATATGGATGCGTTTGATTTTTATATTGCCTAGGAGATATTTCGATTGACGTCACCACTGACTGACGTCTGTACTAGGATTTAGCAAGAACAAATAAAAGTTGAAATTAAAAACACGAATAACTTATCCCAGAAATCATATTTTTCAAATCTGATATTTGCAAGCGGTTTATTCAACCTATTCATCGAAATGGTTTTTGTATGACCATACTTTGTAAAAAATTGGCTCATCCCAGTTGGCTGAAACGTTCTCACATCAGTTTTGCTTTGTTCATTGTTATCTTGAGACCCTCATGAATCGATTCCTCCTGGATTTCAACATTAAATCCTCGCCAAAATTATATAGGAACCTTCTGAGAAACGTCTTTAAAAATAAGATTTTTTACAATCGGTCAAGTCGTTTTTGAGTATTCGGCAAATAAAAAGTAACAAAAATACCGACAAATCAGGAACCCTTCCCCGTGTTTAGATTCGGTTAAAAATGTAGCATATTAACCAATTTAGTTACATAAACTTTTATTTATTACTCCATCTGTCACCTAGGTTATAGTCAGTACTGTCCAGTACTGTACAAAAAATCTTAGTTAAGAGCTTTAATTATAACAAAATTTTAATCGATACCTGTGAGTATCCAAAATTACCAATATATTTTGTACTAGAAGGTGCTCACAACTTCGTTCACGGAGGAGTAAAAGTCATTACCCGTATTTTTTGTGAGTAGGGTAAAAAGTATCATATACTCAGCTACCCGTGTATCACAAATAGATGAAATCCGTGTAGCCGATTTGGCGTGATGAAGCCACAACGACACATACAAAAAACGTTACAATACTTAATATTTCCCTCTGTTTCCGCGATTATTACTCATTTATTACATCGCTTATATTATCTCATTTGCGTTTCCGACGTTTCGGATGCTTTTCAGCTTTCCATGGTTACGGGTTGACTGAGAATATATATATTTTTCTCTGTCAAAGTTACAATTTGTGCAAACTACCCACTTTGAAAAAACAAAAAAGGTGTACATACCTACATGCCAGATGGGCCCGAGCTGTAAAGACAGTGACACATGTGCCAGAAGGGCTTAATTATTTTATTTTAATAATATACCAAGCAGCTGAAGCAGCATTTCACAAACGAGGCGTACTCAGGAGAAAATATCGCGATACTCGTAAAAAATTACTTATTTGCGGCGATTTCAATGTAAATCTTTTGGAAGATTCAACACTAAGTATTAGATTGTTGAATCTATTCAAATCTTTTAAGCCACGTATTTATGGAACCTACTAGGGTGACCGATACCAGCGCCACCTGTATTGATAACATTTTCACTGATATTTCTCCTTCTAAACAAAGTATAATCAGTAAATTAGAATCAGATCATTTAGGCCAATTAATGGAATTTGAGATATTAAGGGAAAATATAGTGAAAAAACAAATTACTTTTGTACCGGTAACCACAGACCGTGTGGAAAGAATGAAGCAACATTTATTTCAGGCGCTTTCTGTCTTCTGAAATGAGTCCTAATCACATGTATGATTCATTCTTTACAACTTTTATGAAATATTATAATACAATATTTACTTCCAAATCGGTTGTGGCTGGCGGTGCACCAGTATTTAGCGAATGGGCTACTGCAGACTTACACAAACGTAGACAAGCACTGTATGCCATGTATGAGGAACGGCGGTTTAATACGAGTGATGAATTTAAAGAACATGTAAAGTAATATTCGAAACAATTCAAAATTGATTGTCATATTGCCAAACGTAATTATTTATCCCAGAAAATCAAAAATAGTTCTAATATTATCAAAACCACCTGGAAAGTGATTAATGCGGAGACTGGTAGATCAAGGCACGCAATTAGTGATCTACAATTAAAAATTGATGGCAAAATTATAGATTCTAGTTTAGATGTAGCAACAGAATTTGAAAATTTCTTCACCGATATACCAGTATCCACAACAAAGTAAATTCATCACCTTCGTCTGCCGTTTTGTTGTTAAAAGAAAACGTCCCAGAATGTAGTAAGGACTTTTATTTTGAACATGTCAGTCCTTCAGATGTAGTAAAGGCATTTAAATCAATTAATGTCAAAAAAACCAATGACCTATGGCGGGTCTCAGTCCATGCTGTCAAATCCCTAATAGAAGTAATAGCGCCTGACTTGGCAGATATATTCAATAACAGTGTTGACTGCGGTGAGTTTCCTGATCTGATGAAACATAGCAAAATAACTCCTTTATTTAAATCAGGTAGTACCTCTGCCCCACTAACTTTGGACCAATATCTGTACTACCTACATTTAGTAAAATTTTTGAAAGCTAATTCTATATCAATTGTTAAAACATTTTAATTTGAATAATTTGATGCATAGTAAGCAATTCGGTTTTACGCGGGGTCGCTCGACATCCAACGCCGGAGTTGAGCTCGTAAAACACATTTTCGATGCCTGGAAGGAATCGCGAGATGCTTTAGGCATCTTCTGTGATTTATCTAAGGCCTTCGATTGCGTTAATCATAAGACACTGATCAGGAAGCTACACCACTACGGAGTTAAAGGATTAGCACTAAATTTATTAGAGTCTTATTTAAATGGTAGAATACAAAGGGTTGACGTGAATGGAAAGCGTTCACCGGGGTCATTAGTCTCTATGGGTGTGCCGCAGGGATCAATATTGGGACCTTTCCTGTTCCTTATCTATATAAACGACTTGCCACACTTCGTAAAGACCCACCATGAGATAGTTTTGTTTGCCGATGATACGTCTCTAATTTTCAAAGTCGTACGAAATGAACGATCCTACAATGACGTAAACAATGCTATCTGTGAAGTAGTAAATTGGTTTAATATAAATAATTTATTGTTGAATGAGAAAAAGACTAAATGTGTTAAGTTTGTCACGAGTAACGTAAAACACGAGCAAGCAAGCGTTATGGTTAAAGGTGAGGAACTAGAACTAGTTAATAGTACAGTCTTTCTCGGTATAACATTAGATTCTAAGCTCCAATGGGGTCCCCATATTGCTAATCTCTCGAATAGACTGAGTTCTGCAGCTTTTGCAGTAAGTAAGATTCGTCAATTAACAGACGTGATAACGGCTCGATTAGTGTATTTCAGTTATTTCCACAGTATTATGTCGTATGGCATCTTACTATGGGGCAGTGCTTCCGACATTAATACTATATTTGTTCTGCAGAAGCGGGCTGTTCGTGCGATATATAAAATGAACTATAGAGAGTCGCTTAGAGATAAGTTTAATGACATTAATATAATGACAGTGTATTGTCAATACATTTATGAGAATATTATGTATGTACATAAAAATATTACCGACTTTAAGAAGAACTGTGATATACATAATATTAATACTAGAAATAAGCATAAGCTCGCAGTGCCTGCTACTAGGCTCCATAAAATAAGGACATCATTCATGGGTAACTGTGTGAGATTTTATAATAAATTTCCTAGCAGCATAACTGAGTTGTCTATTGGTAAATTCAAAAATATTGTGAAACGAAAATTATTTTCTAAAGCTTATTATAGCACACAAGACTACATGAATGATGATGCCGCGTGGGATTAATGTAAATTATAGCGTCATGTAGGTATATGAATAATTATTTTAACGAATACCTAAGATATTATTATTATTTGAATCTTAATTGTTTTATATAATCTGACATTTAGAATTTTATTCTAGACACATTCTAGATTATTTATTTTTTATTGACAATCCTTTTGGGATTTATCTTATTGATTATTTTAATTTTAAAAATGATGATTTTATCAATAATATTACACTTACATTAAATGATCTGATTAGGTTTTTCTGGGTTTCCCTAATCCTTGCAGCAAATGTTGGATCATATTGTATTTGTCCTAGCAAACATTCACTCTCATGTAACTGACATTTCGAAAGTGCTTGTAAGTAGGCCTACTTGAATAAAGAATATTTTGATTTGATTTGATTTGAAATAAACGCTGCAAACAAAACTCCCAGACTACTCGTACCGCATTACTAATTATAATATTTTAAAAACAAAGATTATTATTGAAATAGTTATGTGTTGGATATATTTCTAAAATGTTGTTGTCAGCAAAACTTAAAGACTATCAATATTTATGTCATAGTTTACTTATAAGTAAATATGATTATTTACTTTTATCAACAACTTGTAAAAAATGTAGTAGCGAAGTGACTCCATTCCTTTTTCTATTCAATCTGCATTTTGAAATTGGAACGGTGCTCGCCATAGACAATAATGATGGTATCGTTAGCCGTTTAGCATAGAACAAGACCAGTTTGGCAATGGAAACCAGTCGACAGCCAACTTGGCTGTTTGGGTATACAATCACTTAGTTTTTTTCATAGGTTCGACGATTGCTTAGAGCATTTAACGGATGAGCCATATCAATACCAAACAAATTGGTCATTTTCATTTACTCGAGGTAAACAGGCACACTACGGAAATATTTCTATTTCTTTAAACGTCTACAATTAATAACGCCTAGAAACAAAAAAACACACTGACAATTTATCCTATAAAATGCCCTGATTTTTAAGTTTCCGTAGCCAAAATGGCAAAAACGGAACCCTTATAGTTTTGTCATGTCTATGTAGGTATTCATGACACAGGCTTTTTTTCATCAGGTATTTCGATGGTAGGAGTACATCTAGTATTTACTAGATAATAGAAAATGCCCGCAACTTCGTTCGTAAGTAGCATGCATAGCATCTGTGGATGTCCAGCTACCCGTGCACCAAAAATAGTTGAATCTGTTTAGCCGCTTTGACGTGATGAAGGCTTAACGACACATACATACAAACAAAAAAATAAAAATAAAAAAAATATATTCAGTGTCTTTCCAATAGTCCGTATATTTTTTTTAAGTATCTTCAATGTACATTAATTTTTACAACTTTATAATAATATAGATTACTAGAAGATGCACGCAACTTCGTACACGGAGGGAAAAAAGTCATAACCCTCTTTATCTCTTCAGCGTAGTCGGGTAAAAAGTATCCTATAACCATCTGGAGATACCCAGCTACCCGTATGCCAAAAATAGTTGAAATCGGTTTAGCCGATTTTGCGTGATGAAGCCACAACGACACATACAAAAAAACAAAAAAATAAAATAAAAAAGTATTTTTCGTTTTAGTGAGCTCCAAATAGTCCGTAACAATCATTTTTTTGAAAATATCTTTAATTGTCAGACATTTCATTTTTACAACTTTAAAATATAGATTATTAGTCTGTATTTATTTATATTACACTATAGAACTAGTTTGGACTAGTAGTTATGGATTATAAAATCATAACCCCCTTTTTTGTGTCAGCGTAGTCAGGTAAAATTCTATAACCATCGGCGGCCAGCTGTATAAGAAAAAAAAAATAGTTGAAATGCATCTTCAAGTTGTTGTGATGTAACGTAGCCGTAAAGACTTGTAGGAGTACCTCCATACAAACATACAAAAATAATAATTATTACAAGTTTATAATAATATTTTTTTCTGTTTCCGCGATTATTACTCTTTGAAATAAAACAATTTACCGGATTATATCGCGTATATTATCTCATTTGAGTTCCCGACGTTTCAGAAGCTTTTCAGCTTTCCATGGTCACGGGTTGACAACTAATAATATACGCGATATAATCCGTTAAAAAGTTTTATTTGCATACGTTTATAATAGTGTAGATATTTCGAAAAAGAAATCTACTAATAACAAATTCAAGAGTTCCGTCATTAAGTATTCCAAACCTACAAAATACCTTACAACCTCAAACAAAAATGACGAATTAGTTCACGTTTAAAAAAATACTGCTGGACAAATATAAAAAATACTGACGAAATGAGAACTTCTAGTATTTTTGAAGTTGTACTGTAAGGTTAGTCTACTCGTATGTAAAATGCACATCAAAAAACTCGAACTTTTTAAGGACTACTTACGCCATCTATGGTCGAGTAGCGGCGTGAAGTTCTATTTATAAAAGGTAACCTTATAATTTTTTTCAACCTTGTCTATGGCACTTGGCACAAGTGCCCGAGTGAAGTTCAGTTTTGACAGTTGTAATAGTGGTCATCTTATATTTTTTACCTCCTTGCATTTTGATACAAAATATTTATTTATTCGCAAAGTGGTATTACGTGAACAAGATGAAAATAAGGGCCCACGCAATTCGAGAACGGTGGAATGCGACCCGCTAGCTCAAGTAAGTGTTTTAACAGGCACAAAACGAACGTAATGTCCTTATTTTTAACTGATCAAAAAAACTGTAGTCAATTGGCTGTTAACCTTTTAACTAAAAGCGAGAGATGCGTAATTTGACGCTATGCCCGTGTATAATTTTATTACGATTCGGTCTGTCGCCGCATACATTATATAGACTAGCAGCGCTATGTTTTCGGCGTTTATTATTTAAACACCAATCGTTTACCTTATCTCTATTAATTGTATCGTTATCTAGTTAGACATGTAAAAATCATATTTAAACCGATGATTGGCTGTTAAACTGTTCGATAATACCTTAACTGACATTGTGTTTTATCTCTAAAAAAATAATCAGGTATTTTATTTAGTGATTTTCGTTATACTAAGTGGCTGGCTGGAAAGTGTCAATACCGCGCTTTTGGATATCTTTAAAAAACTTTTCAAGGTTGGTCTATGATATTTACTTTATTTGCAAATATTTTCAAAGCTATCAAACTTGATTAAAATTTACTTAAAAATCTACTACTAAAGTTATTTTTTTAAAACTGAACTGAAATTCTTTATTGATTTACCACCTTTTAATTATTCTACTTGAATACAACATATATGTGTGTTCTTTTATTACACAAAGAGTTCTTTATCTTTTGATTATACATAATTTGTTTAGGAATACTTTATCTGCATGAATAAAATAAAAGCTTAATAGGCATATTTCCTGTCTTTAAGTTTTAGACTTCCCAATGTAGAATGTGTCTTATAATCTATTTTTGATAAGTCTTACTATTAGATTAAACTAGTACATAGGGCCATGTAATCTAAGCTTAGTATAATTCCTTATCATTATTGTTATTTTACGAAATGATGATTAATTAGGTATTATTTAAATTAAATTGAAGAGATTAAATTGATTTTACCACTATTTTATTTTAATATATTTCTTTCAAATCCCTTCATATGGAGTATTCAGTTGTATTATAAAATAAAAAGTAATTACTTCAGTATTTATTAATTAAGCATATAATTAACATACTAGACAACTTTCTATAAAGTTTAGGGTAACTAAAGATTCATACTCATATTATAAATGAAAAACTAACTCATCTGTCTGTTTGTTACCTTTTCATGCTTACAGCAAAACCGATTTAGATTAAATTTAGTTGGAGTTCTGGGAAGGATGTGGTATAGTTTTAATACCAGAAATCATTCCGGGGATGGAAGTAATAATGGAAAATCAATCATTAAAATATAGGCTACTCAGTTCTCTGTAATGCGGGGAATCTATTGGTAAATGCTAGTTTGAAACAAATCTAATGTTTTGTAATATATAATAACGAGTAAGTAATCACTGAAACAATATAAATCCCCTGACCTAGAACTGAAGCAGAGTATCTCTCAATTCAGGATGCCACCTGGCAAAGGCCTATAGCTGTTTCCACTGGGTACAACCACAGGCCACTCTCCTTCAGTTTGGGCTCGCTGTAGATTCTAGCTTGTCTTCCCATTTCCTTTGCTGATATCTTCTGTTCCATTTGCTGAATTTGATATACCAATCGGTTACTATTTTTGTAAAATTTTCCCGTCATTCTCTGATGATCAAGAATCACTGAAACAATATAAATCCCCTGACCTTGAAAAAACCAGAACCAATTATCTTATCATGGCTAAAAAACCCTAGAAAAATAGGTCCACATCTCTTTAGGAGCTATGATGCTACACAGACAAGCAGATACACACATAAAACTTGAAACAAGAGTTAGTCAAATCACAAAGATGGAATAATAAAAACCAATTAGCATTACCGATGTATAAAACGGTCCTTATTGCCAATGTATTAGAATATCAAATAAGACAAAGGAGTCAATTAGAGTGGAAAAGATACAGTAATAAAAAAATATATTTAAAATCAAATTGTTTCAAATTCAAATTGTATATTCTGCAAGTAGATTAAACTGTTAACCCATAAATGCTAATATTCAATAGAGGATTTTTTAAATGATGAGTCTTCGAGACACTAAATATAAATTAAAATGTCTGTACATTGAAGATATTTTCAAAAATACAATTTGTATCGGACTATTTGGAGGTCACTAAATTGACAAATATTTATTTTTTCTATGTTTGTATATGTCACTGTGGCTACATCACGCTAAATCGGCTAAACGGAAATCAACTATTTTTGGTATACGGGTAGCTGGGTATCTCCAGATGGTTATAGGATACTTTTTACCCCACTACACTGAAGAATAAAAGAGGGGTTACGACTTTTCCTCCATCGCGAACGAAGTTAAAAAAAATAACAGAGCAACGGAGCAATCGATCGACGTGTTTTTTAAATCCTATCTATATTATAAGCGTGAAAGTATGTATGAACTACGTTCCACTTAATCTCAAAAACTACTGGATGATTTTTTATGAAACTTTTCAGCTATGTACCTTATATATCAGAATAGGACATAGGCTAGGCTAGGCTAGTAAAATCTATCTCCCACGTGAACAAAAACACGAGAAAAACCAATAATATACTTTTTTAATGTTTATCTTACCCTGACAGTGACATCAAATTAACACTAGCGATGGTTTCTCATTAATACACACCTTATTGACATCATAAAAGAGTCTTTACTAATTCAATAATACGCACCTTTATATGACATTTCGCGCGTAGGCTAAAATTGCACCGAAAGCCTTGGTATTCACATATTAACTACCAGTTTGTGAATGGTCGTTTTAAATGATGACATAATAGTCTGATAACTTTTATAGATTCCGCAGTTCGCGAGATGCATTTGTGGCTTAAATTTTATAATAAATGTATGTTAGTTATACTATACTCTGACTTTTAATACTAGACCTAAATCTGACAGTTTCCATCTTGATTATTTAAACAAATAAACATCTATACTATTATAAAGTTGTAAAAATGAAATGTCTGTACATTGAAGATATTTTCAAAAAAATGACTGTAACGGACTATTTGAAGGTCACTAAAACGAAATATATATTTTTTTGGATTTTTTGTATGTTTGTGTTAACACAGATTTTAACCATTTTTGGTACACGGGTAGCTGGGGATCTAGATGGTTATAGGATATTTTTTAAGTGTTATGACTTTTTCTCCTCCTCGAACGAAGGCACCTTCTAGTTATTTCATAAAAACGTGATTGAGAATCCGCGTAACAGTAACATTAGGGGTAAGTATTTATGTATGCCGCACTCTCTTACGGAAAAATGGTCTAATGGAAAATCCCGGGCCTTTGGGAGGCGTGCGCGGAGCTGAAGCCAACGCGTAGCGGCCCATCCGACAATTGAATTGAATGTAAGGGCGCGCCGCGCGGGTGCTGTTCCTGCCCGTATCATGGGACGCGCATAGAGACAGCACCCGAAGCAAGAACAATTGTAGTTTGATGAGATCGAAATATACTGTGTTATGGGATTGAAATGATGGACTAAATACTGGGCTATTGCTTGATACAATTGGACGTCTACCAGGAAAAAGTGTCCCATAGCTAAAGGCACTGGTAGACGATGACTTGCTCCCCGCTAGATGGGCCCCCGTAAATAGCTACACATAATAGTATTATTACAGACGCTTAAACCAATATCTCGCTGCGCTCTCTCTGTCACTTAAAATTGCGCACAGCGACATTCGGACCTTAATATTTTCTAAGCCGCTCTCTAAATAATAAAAATGTCAATAAACACACACATAACGATTTTAAAAGAACGACGGTTTGGCTCAGCGGGAGTAACGTTGCCTGCGAAGCTGGAGGTCCGGGGCTCAAATCCCGGTAATCTCATCTTCGTGTGATGAGCATAAATATTTGTTCCTTAGTCTTGGATGTTTTCTATGTATATCCTTATTCTTACTTCCTTTCTATATTATAAACGTGAAAGTATTTATGTACGTTCCACTTAATCTCAAAAACTACTGGACGAAGTTTTATGAAACTTTCCAGTTATGTATATTATATATCAGAATAGGGCACAGGCTATAATTTATGTCAAATTTCATCCCTTTTAGGGACGAAAAAGGGTGAAACTTTGTAAGCTATAAATTACATTTCTATGCGGACGAAGTCGCGGGCAACAGCTAGTAAGTTAATATATCTATTAAATAAATCGTCGTCAAGTACCCATAACACATGCCTTATTGAGCTTACCATAGAACTAGTACGATTTGTGTAAAATTGTCCTGTAATATTCATTTATATTATATATGCGCGCAACAAAAATCTATGTTCACAAAATTCCAGCTTTGTGTAATTGGTGATTACTGTGATTAGATGTGATTATGATATACGGACCGACAGACGACCTGTTTGCCTTAGTACTAAAGGTTACCGAGAGTAGTTGATACCGGTATGTTAACCGTAGTTTTTCTATGTACTAAAAATAACTAACGTATCAGTCTAGACAGCTAGCATTGGAATCAAATTAAATTTAACTAGACCTGAGACCTTGACCAAACCAGTCCAGTCCGGCGTGACAAACATGCTAATACCGATATATAGCAACGACTAGCCGTTGTAGGTATTATTTGACTTCAAAAATATATTTCGAAAAACCGGCCAAGTCGACGAGTCCACACTGAGGGTTCCGTACAAAATATACGCTACACACGGCCGTATCTATGAAAATCCAGTGTTAGCAAATCCCGAATTCTAAGCAAATTTAACGCGGTGTTCGATTATTTTATATTGGTTACTGATCGTATCCGGAACACCATGTTGCGTTCACAAACCCAGATAGTTGATGTCGCTCGGATGGCGGCGAGGTTGAAGTGGGACTGGGCTGGTCACGTCTGCCGTATGCCGAATGATTTGTGGGCTAAGAAGACCACAGAGTGAAAGCCACATAACTCAAAACGGAGACGCGGCAGACCTCGTCGGCGATGGCGGGACGACTTGGACTCCTTTGCAAAAGACTGCCCGTTGATGCTCAAAATCGAGACCAATGGAAAAAGAGGGGGAGGCCTTTGCCCAGCAGTGGGACATAACAGGCTTGCTATAATAATAATACTGATATAGACAGACAGACATAAAATTATACTGTTTTTAGTATTTTGTTTTTATAGCGACAGAAATACATCATCTGTGAAAATTTCAACTGTCTATCTATCACGGTTCATGAGATACAGCCTGGTGACAGACAGACAGACAGCGAAGTCAAATCAAATCAAATCAAATCAAAATATCCTTTATTCAAGTAGGCTTAGATAGAAGCACTTTCGAATTGTCAGTTACAATGAGAGAAGTCTTTGCTGGGAAACATACAATATGATCCAACATTTGTTGCAAGGAGTAGGGAAACCCAGAAAAACCTAATCAGATCATTTAACTTAAGTATAATACTTACTTATTATTGATAAAATCATCATTTTAAAAATTAAAATAATTAATATTTTCTTCTGTTTCCGCGATTATTACTCATTGAAATAAAACAATTTAACGGATTATATCGCGTATATTATCTCATTTTAGTTCCCGACGTTTCGGAAGCTTTCCAGCTTTCCATGGTCACGGGAGGACTGAGAAAAGATGTATTTTCCTCTGTCAAAGTTACAATTTGTGCAAACTACCCATTTTTTGAAAAAACACAAATAAAGGTGTACATACATGCCAGATGGGCCTAAGCTGTAAAGACAGTTACACATGTGCCAGAAGGGCTTAATTATTTTATTCTAATAATTTACCAAGCAGCATTTCACAAATGAGGCGTACTGAGGAGAAAAGAAACGCTGCAAAGAAAAACTCCCAGGCTACCTCATTACTAATTATAATATTTAAAAACAAAAATATTATAAAATAAAATATTATAATTAGTAATGAGGTAGCCTGGGAGTTTTTCTTTGCAGCGTTTCTTTTCTCCTCAGTACGCCTCATTTGTGAAATGCTGCTTGGTAAATTATTAGACATGCAAATACAACAAACCACCACCAGACAGTATAATCATCAAACACATTGGAATTTGTGGAAACCGCATATGCGCATTTGAGCACAATTTATTATAACATCGTACCTTACCATAGATCATACAAGACGCCTACTGTATACCTATAGTTTTTGAGTAAAATACGACGGACGGACACAGGACGAAATTATAAGGGTTCCGTTGATGCCAGTATGGCTACGGAACCCTAAAAATGGACGCAAGTTTGCAATTGGTTGACTGTACATTTAATGTTTCCGCCACCAACGGCACCCAGCTCTGATCAATTCTAGTTTTAATGGAATGTAATCTTGACTCTGTTTTTGTGCAAGCAGTAAGTATAGACAAATGTAAATTTTATACGACTTTAGAAACCAGTTGGTTTAAATGTTAACCAGAGGCCATCTAGTTATAAATATAAGATACTAGAAGTTGATTCTTTCTTCGCGGAGGAGGAAAAGCCATAACCCTTTTTTTTAATATTCTATAACCATCTGTGGATTCTCAGCCCGGGTACCAAAAATAGTTGAAATTCGTTTATTAGTCGTTTTGGCGTAAGCCGCAAAGACACACAAACATACAAAAATATATACCTATATATATATTTGTCAGTGACCTTCAAATAGTCCAATCCACATTTTTTTTAAATGGGTCTCCTTCGGAATCCCTAATATCGTTTGTCCTAACGCATTTTTTTCGGAAACCGTAAATTCTTCAGGATTTTTTAAAAGATCATCGTATACAGTAGGTTAGGTTTGTTTTATAACAATCCTGAAAACTTTACAGTTTCGTAAAGATATGCGTTAGGACAATTGATACATTAGGACAAACAATACATTATGAGTATGACAAACGATGTTAGGGATTTCGATATAGATCCTTTTTAAATATCTTCAGTGTACAGATATTTTATTTTTCAACTTTATAATAGTATAGATGTATGTGTATGTAATACACGTACGGAGTTTATATTTTAAATAAAGAGTTTGGCACAGTGGGTTACACAACGGCCTATGAAGCTTCCCGGGTTCGAATCCCGGCCAGGGCAAGTGTTTGTGTGATGAGCACGAATATTTGTTGCTGGGTCTTGGATGTGTTCTAGTTATGTATAAGTATTATAATTTATCTATATAGGTAATGTATATCGTAGCCAAGTATCGTACCAAGGAGGAGAAAAAATTATAACTGTTTTTTTTAGGCGCAATCGGATAAAAGTATCCTATAACCATCTGTGGGTGCCCGTTACCCATTTACCAATAATAGTCTCAATCCGTTTAGCCGTTTTGGCGTGATGAAGCTACAACGACACAAATAAAAAAAAAATTAAATGTGAAAAGGTTACAAGTTATTATTGGTGACTGTACTTTTCTTTCAACATACGTTAACTCTTATAGCACAACCCGCGAAATAAATCTGAAAATCATTTTTTTGTCATGTCAGTAACCAATATTAAATAACCCCACACCGCGTACTGCTTATGATTAGGGCTCTGCTAACACTGGATTTTCATAGATACCGAACCCTCGGTGCGCGAGTTCGACTCGCGCTTGGCAGGTTTTTTTACGAAGGAAGTATCGTTGGTCGACTACACGTATATGTTGATTGTCATTGTGTTATCGACAAACAGTTAAAACAACAAATCGTCATTGTTACATCAACCGTTATCGCTATCTAAACTGTTATCGCTGATTTGTAGGTTTATTGACGACATGATGGCTGCGAATTTCGAAAATGTCTGTACATTGAAGATATTTAAAAAAAATGATTGAAACGAAACTATTTGGAGGTCACAGAATTAAAAAACATTTTTTTTGTGAGTTTTGTATGTGTGAAAATTTCAACTGTCTAGCTATTTATGTTTATGGGATACAGCCTGGTGACATTCAGACAGACAGACAGACGGACAGCGAAGTTTGCCGATTTATTGACGACATGATGTGATGGCTGCGAATTTTGACTTATTCCGAAACAATTGTCAAGTTAAGAATCTTTTTGTAATTTTTGTATCTGTGAAAATTTCAACTGTCTAGCTATTTATGTTTATGAGATAACAGTACAGCCTGGTGACATTCAGACAGACGGACAGCGAAGTTTGCCGGTTTATTGACATGATGGCTGCGAATGTTGACTTATTCCGAAACAATTGTCAAGTTCAAAATCTTCACGTGTAAAAGTATTCAAAGTCAAATTGTTTATTCTGTAAGTAGGCCACAACGGCACTTTTACAAGTCTGACTCTACGGAATTTTCCCAGAGGAGGCCACTGTTGAGAAGAAAGCCGAAACAAACTCATCAGTCAGTCATTTTTAACAGACTTCCAAAAAAGGAGGAGGTTCTATGTTCGATAGTGTGTATTTTTTTTTATGTATGTTCACCGATTACTCCGCCAATAGTGAACCGATTTTAAAAATTCTTTTTTTATTTGAAAGAATATACGCCTGAGGTGGTCCCATTGCCACCAAGTTGAGATCTGATGATGGGATCCCAGGGAAATCGAGGGCAATCCTAAAAATTTTATAACGTTTAACGGCACTTATAACGTTTTTCATATATTTTCTTAAGCTATTTAAGTATTTGCATATGGTAGTCATCATCACATCATGCTGAGCTGATAACGGAAGGTACAACTCCTTAATGGTTAAGAGTTAGAGGATAATTCTTTAAAAATCATCTATTATTATAGGTAGGTACGTTAAAACTGTTACTCATATTTTTATAGTGTGTCCCTGAGGTAGTCTCCTTATCACCAAGTCAGGATCTGATGATGGAAAAAAAACGACTTCTAAATAAACTAAAAAGCCATAAATAATCTTTTATGTACGGTACGGATCACATTTGAATCACCTTTCGAAGTCGGTGCCAAACCTGAAGTAAATAAAGTTATATATTCAACAAAAATACGAATTACGTACTATAGCTAAATATATTTGTAGGTAGATAATAACTAAAGGCTCGCCGCCGCGGTTCTTAATAGTAATAAATGAATGGTTTGGCACCGACTTCAAAGGGTGATTCAAATGTGATCCGTACCGTACATAAAAGATTATCTATGGCTTTTCAGTTTATTTTGAAGTCTGTTCTTTTTTTATTTAAAATTATTCTCAACATAATTCTTAACTATTACAATATTGTCTGAATTATATATAAAACTTTTACAATTGTAATATTATCTTCTGTTCCGCGAATATTACTCATTTAAATAAAACGTCGGGAACACAAATCCGTACTAATATTATAAATGCGAAAGTGTGCCTCTCTGTCTGTTACCTCTTCACGCTTAAACCACTGAACCGATTTGGATGAAATTAGGTATGGAGATAGTTTGAGTCCCGGGGAAGGACATAGGCTACTTTTTATCCCGGAAAAATACCGTTAGCCGCGATAAACGAATTTAAGGCGGACGAAGTCGCGGGCAGAAGCTAGTGAGATAATAAACGCGATACAATCCGTTAAATTGTTTTATTTTACAATTGTGTTATAGCTAATTTATAATTGGTACACGCAGAGGAGTAGTACAGACTAGAACCTAGAACCAAAGAGTCCAGAGACTTGTTCGTCCTTACTTGACCTCAATAGTAAACAACATTTTAACCTAAAAGTGCTCATTTTTGACTTAAACTCCCATTTTGTCGTAAATGGGTGCGGCTCAGGAGCGAGTGTTATGGGATCTTAACAATTATAAGCTTTTTAATACGTGAAAAAAGCGTAAATTTGTGAGCTCACCAAAAAACGCTATATGTAATTATTACAGGACTACAAATAGCAGAGGTTTTTATCCGTCAAAATTTCATAACACACGGGAACGGCTGTTGAAAACTCTCCTGAGCCGCACCCAAATAAGTAACAAAAATCAATAGGTTTAGTGCCTCATTGCCAATTTCATACATTAAATTGAATTCCTTGCGAGAAAACAGCTGGTATTGGCATTAATGCATATTATTAGGTTAGAATGTTGTTTACTATTTAGGACAATGATAAATAGAGTACACTAGAACCTGGGGGACCGAGCTTTACTCGGTGAGTAAAACCTATCTATCCTATTAGAAAGTTGTTAAAATGAAATGTCTGTACATTGAAGATAATTAAAAAAAAATTGAATCGAGACTATTTCGAGGTCATAGAATCAAAAAAACATTTTTTTGTATGTTTTGTACCTGTGACAATGTCAACTGTCTAGCTATCACGGTTCATGAGATACAACCTGGCCCCTATTTCACAATCGTGACAAATGTCGGGTGACAATGGCAATTTCACGTTCATTGCGTGCCCAGTATAAAGTAAGAAGATGTATCGAACTTGCGGGGATCGCCGTGAACATAAAATTGTCGTTGTCACCTGACAATTGTCACAATTGTGAAATAGGGGCCTGGTGACAGTCAGACGGACAGCGAAGTCTTAGTAATAGGTTCCGGTTTTACCCTTTGCGTACGGAACCCTAAAAATGGCAATTATTTATTGTACCTATAGAATTGAGCTTTTGAAGTTTTTATCTTGAGCTAAGGCTATGGTATTTCTGTCCATAGCTTAGTCACGGAAAGTTATGTTTATAGAAATAAGATATAGGTATCACGTTTACACAACAGTATGGACTTTGCGCGTACTACCTGCGAATCAGCACATTCCTTAAGGCTTAATCAATAATCTTGTACGCAATATTCATCCACACACCTTGGAACCAAAATCATTGCGCACCGTGCGGTATCAAAGGAATTTTCTACCGCGCACACTCCGAATGTGGAATGACCCTGCCGCGGTTTTCCCTGGAGGTTACAGTATGGGGTTCTTCAAGAGCCCCTCTTGAATAGGTTCTTAAAGGGTCGATAACACGCACGTAATGCCCCTGGCGTTGCAAGCGTTCATAGGCTGCGGTGACTGCTTAACATCAGGCAGGCCGTACGCTTGCTTGCCACCTTAGTAGTATAAAAAAAAATCACAATAGGCTATTTAACAACTCTTTCTGTGGTATGTTATAGAAACTACCTCTCAATAATGAAAATAATGGTAAAAAAACGACTTCAATGTTATAAAAACTTCCCGAGATACAACAGTTTTAAAATTACATTTTTGGACTTTCCCAAAAAACACTTAAGCCCGCCAGCTTAGTGACGTCACACGGTTAGTACCTCGTATGGGGAAATTAACAACTTTGTTCTGCAGCTATGTTAAAATTTGCGTTTATCGAAACGGTTTCATAACAAATGTTACCTACCATACATTTTATGGGTATTAAATGGTATTATGACACGTTTGGCTCAGTGCGTTGTACAACGGCCGTCGAATCCCGGCCAGGGCAAGTGTTTGTGTGATGAGCACGAATGTTTGTTCCTGGGTCTTGGATGTTTTCTATGTATTTAAGTATTATCATTTATCTATATATTATGTATATCGTCGCCTGGTACCCATAGTACAAGCTAAGCTTAGTTTGGAACTAGGTCGATTTGTGTAAGATTGTCCCTGATATTTATTTATTTATGAGTTATTAATATTTTCATATTTATAAATGGACTTTCTCCAACTTTAAGGGTTCATAAAACAATCTACACGTAAGATATCGCACTTAAAATTGATTGTAACGTACTTAGTTCCTTATTTTGCTCTATTTATCACGATCTTATATATTTTTTACTGTATATTTTTCAGATGTGTGTTTTTAGTTTTTACTGATGGTATGCGTTATGTGAATACAAAATGTACAAATAATTCATTTTTACATCGTAAGGTCAACTGGGACAAATTTGTCTTTTATGGTGGCCATACACAATCCTTCCTATCGTCAAATCTTCATGACACTGCAGGCTTGATCCAATCTGCAGTTCGTCTATATACACCACACACGATCAGTTTCAACTTAAATTGTCCAATCGCTAGCGTCGTTCAGTTGAAGCCGTGGCGTCACTGGTCACGATGACGATTTAGCCATTTTGGACAATTTACTCGTGAAAATGAAAGAAAAATCGAGTGTTTTTGCTGTATTTCGTTTGTTTCTGTAGTTATACACTGGAGCCATATAAACTAATTACAGGCCTAGATATATACCTCATGTCATTGTATATGCAAAGTTTTGTTACAATCCAACACGTAGTTTTAAAATGAGAACGAAACTCCGTTTGTGTGGGAAGGTGAAATTCGGCTGACCTTGCCGGGGACTCTTAGTGAAAAGAAAACAGTTTACTCATACAAATGTATAAAAAAAATGGAGGATTACGCCAAAAGATTATTGTAATTATATACGAATAAATGAAGAAACTTAGAGAGCGCGCCCACGACGACGTCTATCACCGACAAAAATCTAGACCTGACTGAACTCAAGTCAGTTTTACAGGTCACCTGACAAGCTGAAAATAATATAACGATTAGCTATACTACCTACCTAGACCTATTCATACATATACTTTAGTACCGTTCACACAGGATAGCTGGCAGCACTTGGTGGATGTCTTAAAATACGGGTGAGTTACCAGTCTATATGTATACTAGGGAGTATACAATAGTAGTCTTGGGACTGAACTGACGATCGCCGACCTTCATATTCTTCTTCTGATTAGTAAGAAAAATAGGGGGTGAGCTGCCCGTTTTGGCCACACCCTTGTGCGACCTTTATTATACATATGTATGTTTATTTCCACTGGTTTGGATGACAGTATCTTCAAAGACTAAAGAATATATTTGTTCCAGACTGATATGTCCACAACAAGAAGCGCCGTGAACGCAATCCGCGCTCGTCGGGGGCACAAGGAGCGGTCCAAGAACTTCACCGAGCTGGAGAAGAGGACGGTGCTGGAGCTGATCGCGCGGCACCGCGACGTGCTGCGGCAGGGCCGCTCCAACAACGCCACCAATCGCAGCAAACAGGTATGGAATATTAAATAATACAAAAAAAACTACCATTTCCTACCTAAACTATTTGCCAATAAGTACCATTTTCTAACAAAACCGTATCGGAACCTACCATTTTTCCATTACAACTACTCTACAAAACCATATCATAATCTACCATTTACTACTACTTTACAAATCCATATCAAAAACAACCCTTTTCTACTAAACTGACACTTAGTATTTTAATGTACCATTATTTTATTTATTTATTTTATATCAAAAATTGCCTTTTTTTGACAGGATACAAATAGTAGATTTTTAACCAAGGGTTGAAAGTGACCCATTTTACGCCAATATTTCGAGGGTGAAATGGGTAATTTCACCCGAGTTAAACACTACTTTTCATTACCACTGTGAGGAAAAAAAAATCATCATCATCTTCATAATCATCATCATTACCATCATCATCATCACCATCATCATCACCATTATCATCATCATCATGCATCATCATGATCAACATCATCATCATCACTATTATCATCATCATCAACATCACCATCTTTATCATCACCAACATCACCATCATAATCATCATCTTCACCATTATCATCATCATCACCATTATCATCATCATCATCACCATTATCATCATCATCATCACCATGCATCATCACCATCATCATTACCATAATCATCATCATCACCATTATCATCATCATCACCATTATCATCATCATCACCATTATCATCATCATCAACATCACCATCAACATCACCATCATTATCATCACCATCATCATCATCACCATCATAATCATCATCTTCACCATTATCATCATCATCATCACCATTATCATCATCATCATCACCATGCATCATCATCATCACCATTATCATCATCATCACCATTATCATCATCATCACCATAATCATCATCATCATCATCCATCATCATCATCATTATCATCACCATGACCATAATCATCATCATCATCGTCATCATCGCAATCGCAATCGCGATATGAAAAGCTTTTATTTTAATAATATGACGTAATTCAATTACTTTCCACCCTAGCGATGGAAAAGCTATTTTCCACCCGGCTAAATACCAATGAAAATTAAACTTTCCGAGCAAGAGAGATGAAAACCATATTAAAAACAATCATTTTTCTGCCAAACAACAAATCTATAGTAAACACTCAGATTCAACAACAGTCGACCGAAATATACCAAAAATACACGAAAATCTGACAAAAACTACTCCAGTCGTCTAAGGGCCGATTTCACCAACAATCAATTTACACGAGAGTGGCTAACCCAGTATAAACTAAATCTAACCATTTACTCAATGGTTAATTAACTTTATTTCCATTTCACCACGCTAGTCTACGGATAACAATCTCTCGCATAGTAACTAAGTAACGTTGAACGAATGAATTGAATGAAATCGTAATGCACCCAAGTAAGATAGACAAAATGTCCCATGCTTGAGCAATGGTGCTGCGTAGTTATTAAATTTATTCGAGTAATACATAAATTTTGAAGTAAGTATTGAATTCACTTGACAGTGACAATGACAATACTAATCTACATCTAACAGTTTACTAAGCCGAAATTGGCAGTGTACGATTATTCTCTAGTTTAGACATTTTTTCTTTAGGTTAATTATTGGTGAAACGTAAAATGAGTTTACGAGTAATTAATGATTTTAAATTGGAATAAGGCTTATACTACGTCGGTGAAATTGCCCTAAAAGACCTGCCTATACATCAGCCGCAATAAAGGTGAAGTAATTCTCCTATACTCGTAGAAAAGCTATTATTGTATTTACAATATCCGATAAAAAACTTCCATTCTCTAATATAAACTACAATTTTCTTATTTAAATAAAACAGAAACAGAAGAAAATATTATACAATTTTCTTCCAAAAACGTGAGTGATAGCTGTCACTGATGTCTGTCAATAGCGACACGACACTTGGAAACTCAGACTAAGAATCCTATAGACTTGACAACCAAATAATAATATCGAACGAAATGGTCGTATACAAATTATAATAAGTGACAGAGAGAAATATATTATTTTTTGTCGTTGTCATAGTTTCACTTCTCCACCGCTGTCACAACCGAGTTGGTGGTAAACAAATAAACAAAACATTATTTGTAAAACTATCCGCCCAAATTACGTAGGTTCTTTATGGTAAGCTGTAAGCCACTTTTAAGTGTTCTTAATTTAGCTGCATAGCAGTTATGTTATGCCTTACACAGGTGTACGCTGATGTCAAGTCTATAGGATTCTTGGTCTGAACTTGGAAACATACGTGGCAACGTCGCGATCAACAGAGCTTAATGCACTTTAATAGTAATCACAGGGTCAATTTCACGGACGTAGTATAAGCCTTATTCCAATAATAAATCATTAATTACACGTGAGTAAACTCATTTTACGTTTCGCCAATAATTAACCTAAAGATAAAATGTCTAAACTAGAGAATAATCTTACACCGCCAATTTCGGCTGAGTAAACTGTTCGATGTAGATTAGTATTGTCATTGTCACTGTCAAGTGAATTCAATACTTACTTCACAATTGTTGTATTACTCGAATAAAGCATGGGACAAATTGTCTATCTTACTTGGGTGCATTACGATTTCATTCAATTCATTCGTTCAGCGTTACTTAGTAACTATGCGAGAGATTGTTATCCGTAGACTAGCGTGGTGAAATGTAAATGAAGTTAACCATTGAGTAAATCATATTTTCTTCTGTTTCCGCGATTATTACTCAGTGAAACAAAACAATTTAACGGATTATATCGCGTATATTATCTCATTTATAAGCTGGACTGCGAGTGTGGTCTTTCATACATTGGTCAAACGAAACGCAGTGTATCAACCCGGATGAAGGAGCACATAGCAGATGTCAAGCACCGTCGGTGTAATAGGTCTGCAGTCTGTGAACATGTCATTGACAAACCAAACCACTCAATTAAGTTTGATAAACCTTCTATCCTCGCCAAAGAAAATATATATTTTCCCAGAATGCTACGCGAGGCTATTGAGATTAAAAAGCATCCTAATTTCAATAGAGAAGATGGATTGTCACTACCACCAGCTTGGGATCCTGTAATACATTTCATCAAGGAACAAGCGAGACACAGGACTGCAAAACCTTAATTTCTGAACGGTGTAAAATATCTTATCTGTTTAAAAAGTAGTTTAATAGTCTCTGTTTTTAAAATATTATAATTAGTAATGAGGTAGCCTTGGAGTTTTTCTTTGCAGCGTTTCTTTTCTCCTCAGTACGCCTCATTTGTGAAATGCTGCTTGGTACATTATTAGAATAAAATAATTAAGCCCTTCTGGCACATGTGTAACTGTCTTTACAGCTAAGGCCCATCTGGCATGTATATACACCTTTATTTGTTTTTTTCAAAAATGGGTAGTTTGCACATATTGTAACTTTGACAGAGGAAAATACATCTTTTCTCAGTCCACCCGTGACCATGGAAAGCTGGAAAGGTTTCGAAACGTGGGGAACTAAAATGAGATAATATACGCGATATAATCCGTTAAATTGTTTTATTTCATTGAGTAAATCGTTGGATTTAGTTTATACTGGGTTAGCCACTCTCGTGTAAATTGATTGTTGGTGAAATCGGCCCTAAATAGTTTTCATAAAAAAATAGAATATCTTCAAAATTAAGCTACATTTGCCTGGAGTTAATCTAACATTTTTTGGTCCTAATGACCTCAGGTATACGCTGTTAATATTATGCGGGCTCGTGCGGAGCCCGCAGTACGTTATACTTACACAAGTCGAAGTCAACAAACAAAATAATCTAACACGGATAAGTTTAATCTTTACTATCGTTTTAAACTTGTGATCACTAAAACAGTCACGTCACGGTTACATATTACTTTGGGAATGATAACATTAACAACGAATAATTATACGATTATTGATAACTGATAATTCACTAACTGTGTTAGTCACACTTATGTAATACTTGCATTTGGCTGGGGCTTAGCTTTCGTAACCGAGACAGGGGGGTTATTGCCTAACGAAATTGTGATAATAGGCTTGTGTCCTAAAAAAATATAATTAGTCCGTCACTTAAATCATCAGAATACGAGGGTCAAGAAAAAAATTACACGATACTCTAGCGAAGACGGCTCTGGAATACCTAAAGGTGTCTCCACATTTGTATCATTTGCCTGATCAGATATCGAAATATCGCGTATCACACACTTGGATTTTAACAAGCGCGGCGTGATCGCCGCGCCGACAGTGAGGGTCCAAGCAGCGCGATACGCAGTCATGCCACGCCACGGTGATCGTGATCGGATAAGAGCAAATGATACAAGTGTGGACGCACCTTAAGGTGTCATTCTATGGAACTTGCTAACTATGTAAACAAACAGCCATTTTGAAATTGTCTCCGAATGGATGAATTTACTAGTGATGGGCAAGACTCTGACGTACTCCTTTACTTATGTGTGTTTTTACTCAGTTAGATTATCAGAAAATATTGGACACGTATTTTTTCTTTTATCAATTAAACAAAAACTGATGAAGATATAGCCCGTTAAAGTTCCCCGTGACGTCACGCCGTGCGACCGCTTTTCGCAACCGGACAGCGGACGTCCCTCAGCTCAAACACATCTTCACGGCGACTCCAAGAACCAGGGGAGTACTGACGTGGTGGCGGAAACACCCCTTAACTACTGGGAGCAAATTCAGACCGGCTTAATCGTACCCACCTCCTACGACTTAATTTCGTGTGCTAGCGGCATATCGAGGAATAAACGTTAGTTTAAATTATTATTTTTTTGTTTAAATTATTTATTCCCGATCTTTAGACGTAGCGCGTGACAACGTCAGCGGCCCGAAACCTAGAAGCGCTTTTTCTGTGTCCTTTTTTGTTTGTTTGGCAAAATGAAAAATACGTGTCCAATATTTTTTGATTATCAAATTGACGGACTAATTAGATTATACATTTATTCATTCCATTTTTATGTACAAAAAATCAACTAAACGAGATAAAATATATCCACCGCAGGTTTCGTCAATTAGAATATTATTTTTTTTACCCAGAAAAGTACCCTATTAGTACTCGAATCAACTGTCACAGCCCATACAAAATCATGACACTTAATTCTGATTCCGTGCGTCAAACGCGTTAGGTAATAGGGGGGCTGACTAGCTAATGTTTTAAGTTTTTTTTTCAGTGATGATTTCTAGGATAAAAAACCGTAGAGCATGTCGGGCCACGCTCAGTGAAGGGTTCCTCCAGGTAACCTCCTTCGCGAAGTTGGACTTACCTAGCTGTAAAATTTATCCGCAGGGATCTGCTAACACTGGATTTTCAAGGATACGGCCGTTTGTAGCAAGTACTTTGTACGGAACCCTCGGTGCGCGAGTCCGACTCGCACTGGGAAGGTTTTTACACTTGATATTACATCCATCAATTAATCTCACTGACCGGACAACACTGTCATGTTAATGTCAATGACTTATATATCCATAAAGGAAAATAGCTTAATGATCTATCTTAAGCCACCTATACGGACTTTATAATGTTATAATATGCAACTTGCATATTCAAAGTATACGTATATCATAGATACAATTTATCGATAAATTTAATAACGTTAGGAACTCCCTAGGAAAATTTTATTCGTCACACTAAATGTCCTACGTCTGTGACGTATGTTAATTCGATAATTAAATCATTAACTGTAGTTTAAATACCATGTAGATGCTTATTTATCGATAACGATAAGTAAAGCCAGTCACTATATGATAGATAGCAGACATGAATTTGAGGTATTAAAAAGTTGTAAAATGAAATGTCTGTACATTGAAGATATTTTCAAAAATTGATTGTAATGGACTATTTAAAGGCTACTGAATCAAAAGAATAGTTTTTTCTTTTCAATTTATTTAGTTTTAGCAAGAATTTTTGGTGGCTCTTTAAAAACTTTGGATATTTCAATTTTTAACTTTTCCGACTCAAAGGGTTGCCGTTCCCCCCCTACTTCGGTTTAAACCCAACGCACTAAAGCTGACGATTAAAAATACAGAGGCAGGCAAATTCCACATCTTGGTTGTTCAATATACATATGTCGGTACTATATGTACTGTAGGTACGTGTGTCAAATGTGACACAATGCATAGCTGAGCTTTCGTAATATTACACTGCTATCTTAAGTTTCTGCTGAATATGGAAGAAACTCGCCTCGTGTAATAAATGTCGCAAGTCAGGACATCTTAGCGGTTATCTATAGTATTATAAAGTTGTAAAAAATAAATGTCTGTACATTGAAGATATTTTCATAAATAATATTGTTACGAACTATTTCGCGGTCATTGAATCGAAATATATTTTTTTGGATTTTTTGTTTGGTTGTTGTGTCGTTGTGCTTCATCACGTCAAATCGGCTAAACAGATTTCAACTATTTTTGGTACACGGGTAGCTGGGTATCTCTAGATGGTTATAGGATACTTTTTACCCGACTACGCTGTCGAAAAAAAGAAGGGTTATGACTTTGTCTCCACCGCGAAGGAAATTGCGGGCGCCTTCTAGTCTATTTTAAAGTAAAAATTAAATGTTTGTACATTAGAGATATTTTTAAAGATTAAGTAAAGACAATTCGCAGGTCACACTTTTTATAAGTTTTTTATTAGGTTCAACTGTAACTAAGTATGCATTTAGGTAACTTCTAGAAGGTGCCTACAACTTCGTTCGCGGAGGAGAAAAGTCATTAGTCATTCCCCGTCTTTTTTTCTTTAGCGTAGTCGGGTAAAAAGTATCCTATAACCATCTAGAGATACCCAGCTACCCGTGTACCAAAACTAGTTGAAATCCGTTTAGCCGATTTTGCGTTATGAAGCCACAACGACACATACCTACAAACATACAAAAAAAAATGTTTTTGCGTCAGTGACCTCCAAATAGTCTGTTACAATCATTTTTTATATAATATCTTCAATGTACAGACATTTCATTTTTACAACTTTATGATAATAAAGATGTAAACAAATCTTGCAAGTTACATTTGACCCATTTCATTTTCCGATTGAGTTAACATTTGGCATACTTAAGCAAGTTAAGTGATAATACAATATTGTGACACCTTCGATCTGATCTGATGATGGAGGCGGAAGGTCACAGGGAGTTTGTAATAAAATAACGCAGTCCTGCCGAGTTTGGGCTCGAGAATGTGGGCTTTAGAATCGTCTCAATTAGTAGTTGATGGATGTTCAAAGAAAAGTACAGTCGGCGACAAAAGCTAGTCACCGAAACTAAATTTTTGACAGAAACTTATTAACCTTTTGTCCACCAAGCAGCGAAGTAATACGACATGACCCAGATGCAACAGCAAGAAAATAGTGATTGCAGAACGATGTATTGATATTATATTTGTTGTTTTTGAACCATGAAATTTGGTCGGCATATGCCGTCAGTGGCGCGAATAGAGTACATGCATGAATTTTTTTTACCGCTTTTCTTAACAAAATATGAAAATACCGTAAAAACGATTTCATAATGTGAAATTAAAATCGGCCAGGAAATACGCATGATATAGGCATTTTAAACTGCTAATTAGACGGCGATTTGACAGAGAGGTCCGACATGTACTGTTACGTCATAGTCCACTCCGGCCATTTAAACTCCATATTCAATTCCGTTTTGCTAGAAAGAGATAGAATGAAATGTTTGATGGCTTATATCTTGGTTATTTTTATAGTTATTCGAAAATATATATTTGTCTACTGTTTGTTACATGAATGAGCTTTTAATAAAGCAAAACTAAAAGATCATGCACATACCCTATTTTGATGACGTGCTTTGCCGATTGTGGTGGTCAAAAGGTTAAAGGAATGGTCATAAACCGTACAAAATAGACACGATTGGAAAGAAAGAGGGTTAGGTGAGGTTTTACTTTGACGACCGGTTTGGATCAGCGGGAGTAACGTTGCCTGCGAAGCTGAAGGTCCTGAGTTCAAATCTCGGTAAGGGAAAATATTTGTGTGATAAGCATAAATATTTGTTCCTGACTCTTGGTTGTTTTCTATGTATTAAAGTAAAAACATCCGTCGTCTAGTACCCATAAAACAAGCCTTATTGAGCTTAACATGGGATTAGTTCATTTGTCTAAAATTGTCCTGTAATATTTATTATTATTATTTATTATCCTACAGTCAATACTAAATATGCCCAAAATTCCCCATCGAGTCTTAAGGCAATATAATAAACAATTAAGCAGTATTGATTTCTTTGACTGCACCTATTTAAGTTTGAAGAAACGTATTCGGTGTTTACTTCCTAGATTAGTTCAGTGCTGAGTAAAATGATGATTTTATCAATAATATTACACTTAAGTTAAATGATCTGATTAGGTTTTTCTGGGTTTCCCTAATCCTTGCAGCAAATGTTGGATCATATTGTATTTCTCCCAGCAAACATTCACTCTCATGTAACTGACATTTCGAAAGTGCTTGTAACTAGGCCTACTTGAATAAAGAATATTTTGATTTGATTTTGATTTGATTTGTTCCTTTTCACATAACATACATACACGGGCGCCAATCTTGTAATATTTGAGAATATCAAAGGTTTTTTTCTTACAGTGTACTTGCTTTTATGTGACTTGTGCTACTAAATTGTACTTTTGTGGACATCTGTTATTGGCTTTTGATGCAGTGTTTTGTAAATTATGTTTTATGTTTTGTATTGTTGTTGATGCTCCAAATAAATAAATAAATTACTATCAGTCCACCGATTACCCGTTGTTTTGATCTAAATTAAGATTATTTTGGACCCGCTACATCCTGTCACTTACTCCACACGCCACAATTTAACTGACTAATATACGATGATTGCATTACATCGGTTTGTGCTCCTGTCCAGCAATGGCTGAGCAATGCCACCTTTATAACTATGTGTGTAATGTGCCATTTTAGATATATATATGTCGTTTATATCCTCGGTTAAAAGCGGGAACGTGGTAACCGCCAAGGGTTTCATTTGGCGGTTACCACTTTTCCGCTTTTGGCCGTCGATATGTAGATACTAGCTTTTTGCGACGACACGTTTGGCTCAGTGGGTCGTACAACGGCCTACAAAGCTGGCGGTCCCGGGTTCGAATCCCGGCCAGGGCAAGTGTTTGTGTAATGAGCACGAATGTTTGTTCCTGGGTCTTGGATGTTTTCTATGTATTTAAGTATTATAATTTATCTATATATTATGTATATCGTCGCCTAGTACCCATAGTCCAAGCTTTGCTTAGTTTGGGACTAGGTCGATTTGTGTAAGATTGTCCCTGATATTTATTTATTGAGTATGTAGTGAGAAAAAGCAAATACAAATTTCCGCCCGTTTTGCATCCCCTTAACCTATTCGCTGCCATTGACTTGATAAATGAATAAATATTACGGAACAATTTTTACGCAAATCGAACTGGTCACATGGTAAGCTCAATAAAGGCTAAAACTACCATTGCCTACTAAAGCTATAAGACGTTTTTTGAACATGAGAAGCGAAAATAAATATTTTCCACGTTAGCCCTCAACTGAACATATGCCTGCCAGAGCTAAAACTGCCACTTTCGCTCTCTAAAGCTATAATGTTTTTCAAGCATAAGAAGGGAGGCTCAATGTTTTCCACCTTAGCCTTCGACATTTGCCCTGGGGGCTAAAACTACTACTTTAGCTAAACTGGATTTTCCATAGATACGGCCGTTTGTAGCGTAAGTTTTGTACGGAACCGTCGGTGCGCGAGTCCGTCTCGCACTTAGCCGATATTTTTTTTAGTAAATTTGTTGTTGTTACAGCTGGTGTGGTCGACGATATGCGAGGAGGTGAACAAGCGGTGCGGCGGCGAGCGGCCGCGCACTCCTGCGCAGGTCAAAATGTGGTACGAGAACTATAAGAAAAAGTGCAAGATGCGCGCGCACGACTCCCAGGTACTTATGATGATTTTTAGGGTTCCGTACCCAAAGAGTAAAACGGGACCCTATTACTAAGACTGCGCTGTCCGTCTGTCTGTCTGTTTGTCGGTCTGTCACCAGGTTGTATCTCATGAACCGTGATAACTGGACAGTTAAAATTTTCACTATAACAACCGCTATAACAACAAATATTAAAAACAGTATAATTTTATGTCTGTCTGTCTATGTCAGTAACCAATATAAAATGATCAAACACCGCGTACATTTTGCTTAGGAGTAGCTCTGCTAACACTGGATTTACATAGATACGGCCGTTTGCAGCGTATATTTTGCACGGGACCTTCGGTGCGCGAGTCCGACTCGCACTTGGCCGTTTTTTCTGTTACTCAAACCTACGTTTATACAAGGTCAGACCGCGGCGCTGATCCGCGCTCCGGGCACATTCCTACAATGCATTTTTTTGTATACGTACGGCTGCGGAACCCTACACTGAGTCTGGTCCGACATGCTCTTGGCCGGTTCTTTTTATTTATTATTTTATTTATTTATATTTTAACCTTTAGTTTGACTGAAAATAAAGTCATACGATAATAAATATATTACACTACATCGCGTACCCCTTGGCAGGCATACAGGCACTTAGATGGTTGGAAGTCCACAACTGCGTTTTTCTAGAAATATCCTGCCTCGCACGACTGAACTGTGGAATAAATTGCCGCATGCAGTATTTCCGGACCGATGCTATCTTCAAACCTTCAAGAAAAGAGCGTACTCCCACCTGAAAGGCCGGCAACGCACTTGTGACTCCTCTAGTGATGCAAGTGTCTATGGGCGACGTTGATCGCTTACCATCAGGCGACCCGTCTGCTCGTTTGCCCCCTATGCCATAAAAAAATAATAATAATACAGGGACGACTCGCCCAAGGCGCCTGCACCGTAAAGGACGGTCCTGCAGATATAAATGGTGTTGTATTAAAATGCTGTTTTGTTCCAGCAACCACCGCCCGACGCACCCGGCTTACTGGACGGTATGCTCTGGCAAAATATCCACCCGTTAGATGTTAAAGGTACGTTACAAAAGGTTACTTTTGGTTGTGAATTAATGCAAAATGGTTGAATACGATTTATATTTATTAAATATTATTGTTATATTTTATTTACTTATATGCATACGTCGCACTCCAGCGGGTATTTTGGGGGCACGTCAGATGGGAATTCGGAATTGTACATGACATATACTAGGTAATATATACTAAGTACAAATACACTATTCTGACAACTCGAAAATTCATTGATTTATTTGTGAACCTTACCATTTGGCGTGCCCCCAAAATGCCCGCTGGAGTGCGACGTATGGTTATATGTTATGTAGATATACATGTATTTATTTATTTATTTATATTTTTTAGGTGTTAGTTTGTCTATCTTCCTTATATCTTCACTCACTTGCGCAAGGGTTAACTGGAAGAGTTCCCTAGGGATAATTTCGCCTTTTTACTTATATCTTTTAAGTTGATATAGGATATAGTAGGTGCTATAGGACAAAAATGAAAACATACATGTTCTGATATTTTCTTCTGTTTCCACGATTTCTCATTTAAATAAAACAATTTAACGGATTATATCGCGTGTATCCACCCGGGTGAAGGAGCACATAGCAGATGTCAAGCACCGTCGATGTAATAGGTCTGCAGTCTGTGAACATGTCATTGACAAACCAAACCATTCAATTAAGTTTGATAATCCTTCTATCCTTGCCAAAGAGAAAATATATTTTCCCAGAATGCTACGCGAGGCTATTGAGATTAGAAAGCATCCCAATTTCAATAGAGAAGATGGGTTGTCGCTACCACCAGCTTGGGGTCCTGTAATACATGATACAATGATCAAGGAACAAGCTAGACACAGGACTGCAAAACCTTAATTTCCGAACGGTGTAAAAATTGTCTTTGTTTTTTAAAATATTATAATTAGTAATGAGGTATCTTTCTCTTCCGTAATTCTGATTTTAATAGTATTTTGTTGTGATCAGATGACGATGAGGCGGCCACCAGCGAGCAGGGCGCGCACAGCGTGAAGGACGATGACTGCTTGCCCGTTAATGTGAGTACCTATTTCTAGACGGTGCTTGCGAGGAAAGGCCGAGTCACACGCGTGTGCGTGACGTGCGCGTGGCGTGCGCTTTGTAAAGTACGATTGCTCAAAAGAGATGACACACCACTTGCGTGACGTGTGCGTACAAGCGGTGTGTCATCTCTTATAAGGATTCTCTACAACGCGCACGCCACGCGCACGTCTACGTGCACGTCGCGCACACGCCTCCGGGGTGACTCGGCCTGAAACCGAAAGATTGTAACTATGCATTTCGGACGCCATAACGAGTGTAAAACGTTATACAACCCGAGTCAAATTCAGCAAAAAAGAATCAATTTAAAAAATCTAATTTTTAATACATTTGCTCACAAAGTGCTACTTTACGTAGCTGTTTAGCGTGCGAAAAGTTAGTTTTCGCGAACTAGTGCTTTTCACTTTTCCAATGTTTTTAAATTTATACTTGTTCCAATTCATGATTAAGTACTTATTGATCATGATGATGATGATGATGACGATGACGATGACGACGCCGACGACGTGGTTAAAATCTTTCGGGTTCCTCCCGGGCACTTTGTATGGCTTGTCTGTAAATGTAATAATTTGGGGGTGGGGACTGATTCGTCGTGCCCCCCCCCCCACTATAACGAAAGGGCTCTAACCCGGATTTGCCTTTTAAGTTTGTTTATTAGGTTTTTTTTTTACAAGAAAATCGTAAAAGCTGGGCATCCATAGATAATTACAGGATACTTTTTAGTCGACTACGCAGAAGAAAAAAGAGGGTTATGACTATTTTCTTGAAGTTGCCCACCTTCTAGAGTAGACTATATTTCAATCTTTCTTTCTTCAGATGACCAACGGCCGACTATCGAGCACGAACGACAGTGACGACACGACCCCCAATGTCCTCGAGCCTCAAGTCCAAATCATCCCCCACTCCCCCTCCCCCAAACTGCCAATCCCCCTCACCATCCCGCTTCTGAACCCTATAGCCATGGAACAGGCGCGGCTACAACAGGATTTCCTGATAAAGTTGAACGAGCTATCGAACACTCCTCTAAATTTGAGTCATCTGGAGGGGAAGAATGGAGATATGAGGGATAAGGATGCGGAGATGAAGCAGGATTGTGGGAACGCTACGGAGGAAGAGAGGTAAGACTCAATGTTCAAGTCAAGTCAAAATTTTCGTTATTCAAGTAGGCCCAGCTACAAGCACCTTTGAATCGTTATTCAGCCCTACATTGTATGAAACACAGGGAATCCTAGTTCAGGCATATACTATTGTTGTCCATATGTATGATTTAGTTTATTAGTAATAATTACTGTAATATGTTATTTGAATATAAAATATTATTATTATATTATATTTACAAAAAGGTTTTAGAGCAATTTAATGATAAAAATTGGAAAACTTAAGAAAATAAAAACAAAAAAAATGTAGTAAGTTAAAAAACCTAAGTTTACTAAATTTCTATTAGTAAGTTTTTTCTCGGAGTCTACCGAATTTGGGCTTGTTGGAATCGTCTCGATGAATGGGACAGAGGTTCAAATAAAAATACAGTCGGTGATAAAAGTTTGTCACAAAAATGTAATTTTAACATGAACTTTTTTCACAGATTATACTTCACCGCAAAACGCCAGCACGCTATTTGGGAGCATGAAGCCAAGATGAAGATCCTGAATATGGAGCTCAAACAGAAGGAGGAGATCTTCTCGCTGCAAAAGCAACTCTTCCTCATAGAGCTAAGGTTGAAAATGGACTTCCTCGAAAAGGCCAGTGGTAAATAATCGAGATTGCTTGGACCTGAACATGCTTTGGGATTTTTATTTAAATTCACATCTTAATTCATTTAACGAATAACCAAGATGTGGCCATTTTGGAATTCGAATATCTAGGTATGTCTTTCATCGATGTTTAGCATCAGGCATGACTGAATAGGAAAGTAAAAAGTTGCCGCTTGATTCGGACACTTTTTTTAAGGGGCTACCCGGAAAATTTCGGTAAATTTCACTGTTTTTAAAGTGATATAAAATTATTCCTCTTGTTGCAAACCACGTAAAATATATATATTGTATCTTGGTATTTCGCCTATATTTTTGTCAACTGGAATGTTATAAATCAAGATATAAAAAAAACATTCGTAAAGTCCTTTTTCTATCTTTAATTGGTATAGGCTCCCTCGTCAAGCGACGCTTAGACATGGGACTAAAACCACCAAGTGAGTAATGATGTTCACTTTAAAATTGTCAACTGGTTTTTTAATAGGTTTTAACAGTTTTTAAGAAAAGAAGCAATAACTGGTTATTTGTCGTAAAAATAACAATTTTTGATGATGTTTATCTCAGTTTCGGTGACTCGTGGAGATAAACAGCAACAGTATATTGGTAACAACGGTGGTTGTCAACACGATGAGACATATACAACACAGAAAAGTGAAGAGCTACGGATCGAAGGTCACTCGCGTACGGTAGCCCCTTAATGTCAGACAATAAAACAGTATCTAATGATCTTAACATTGACATTAAATAATCAGTCAAAAATAAGCATTATTATACTTAAATATCATCCTAAAGGCATGCGAAGGTCCAAACGTTGGAAACTATAATTTAAACGGTCATCTATTAGGCATGTGCGCCGTTGCCATCTATGTTCATCGGCGTTAAATCGGCGTGAAACTATTTCCATTGAAATATGTTTAAGATGACGTGATAAAACCGAGAATATCGTATGGTTCCAACTTGTTGCTTTCTTTGGTTATATTCACGTTAAATGCAAAATTACGAGTCATGTGATCGTAGATTAGGCAGTTTTTGTATATAAAAAAGAACGCCGATCGCGCCTAAAACTGCCGGTAAACATCGGCGCACACGTCTAAGGTCTGGCGTAAAGCGGTGATTATACCCTTTCTTTTAATATAGAAATGAAATCTAGTTATAATGTGCCATTTTCTGATAAGTTTCCTTATTGTCTGATAGGCATGTAATATGGCTGAAGTGTAAAAGCACTTTTATTATAATAACTGAGTTGATGTAACTCCGAATTCGCAGTTTTACTCGCTAGAACATTCTAGGTGAGATCGCCGTTTGCAAGTAAAGATGTCTGACTTATGGATGAACTTATCCCACTGTTCAACTGACCCCGACTTATATTTGTTCATAGTTTTTTCAAGACAACTGCGTTGCTTTTTTATCACTTCAGCCATCCTAAAACGGTGATATTGTTTCATAATTTCGAACATATTAACTTAGAGTGCAATAATTTTACTATTGACAGCAATAAATGATAATATTTTGCCTATTAAAGGATAGAGTTAGGTTTACGAGATGGTAGTATTCGGTGCAATTTGTAATACCTTTTGGTTCATATGTTCAACAAATTTTACCTTATAAACACGACAACATAAATCGCAAATTGTAGATTTAATTTAGAAAAGACAGCAGTGGACAAAAGGTTAAAATTAACCCTTTGAACGACAGCAAGGCTTAAAGGTGTCGTAAATCGTCTCAATAATAATTTCTTGGCGTGTTACTGACGTCATTCAATGTGAAAGCGTTCAAAGGATTAAATATCCTAACGCACAGCTTCAGTTGTCAACATTCTAAAGAGTACCAACAGTAAGTCTGGGAAAACGTTTACATGTTGAAATGATCTAATAATTAAAAAATCGGCAACGTATGAGTGGATGCTGTGGTTTTGCATATATCCATCACTGACGATGACCACTTCCTAATAGATGGCTCATCTGATGGGTTGCTACGAAGTTCTTGTCTTACCGTCTCCTTCATTCACATGTTATAAACGTTTGAGTGAATGGGACAGCGCTATACGAAAACCCCTACTTTACGTATAAATTCTAGTATTTTTCTCTTTAGCTGTTTGCGCTGCAAATTAGCACCGAATGGGTAAAAAATGTGATCGAAACTTACGTTATTATTTTTTCTAATATATTTTCGCATAGCCTTTTATTTTGTATCGTTTTTACTTTTAGCATAGACATATAATGTGCTTAAGCGATCATTTTCCGCCAACATGTTGTTTTTTTTATAGTATTATATTTTATATGTTTTTTATGGCAGCTTTGATTAAATCGTATAATTTTAAATATGAGAAACTGCCAAAATAATAGCGGATTTGTTACTTTTTAGTAAATAAAAATGTTAAGTTTTCAATAGATTTAGCCCGACATTCGTATTTAAATATTTCTATAAGGTGCATTGGGGTAATTAAGAATGATTTTTGACGCAGAGTTATTTCGAAAATTAGCTGTTTTTTACCAGAAATAAAGTACAGGCTCTGCAAAGCTTCGAAGTGTTAACACGTGAGCATTGAATGGCCTTAAGACGGTGAGCATTGTTATAGCCTCTGATATCACGGAATTATGAGTAATTTTCCGAAATTGTCCCAAATTCATAATTACCCCAATGTTTACGGTTCCAGACGCAGAAAAGTAAACAAAAACAACGATTTGACCTTCTGTAGAATTCATAAGATTTTAGATAATATATAACTATAAACCTCAAGCCAATCTTATGATATATTACGTTTTTATTTCAAGTCCCGAGTATTTGTTTCTGTTGATGTTTAAAACATGGGTCAATGTACTTTTGACATAAAAATGCAACGTGAAAAAACCTAGTCCAGAAATAGTTATGTGAAGTAGTTATTATAAGAAAGTATTTATAAATAAGTACTGTATATGTTAGGGAACTTGGCTAAATTTAATTAGCGGTAATATGGGAAAACTGCCATTTGTTGATATGATAATAATCTGAAAAACGGCAGATTTTTGTTTTGTTGGCTTGGATAAAATTGCGTTTGATTTATATATCCGTAGATATAGCTACTCTTAACGCAGAAGATCGGTTAAACTAATGCGATTTTAACTACTTCAAATAACTAACGCCACTCAGCCCGATTTTGAAAAAGGATTTCTTCCGTTGTGGTATTTTTGGGCTGACCGGTGTTGCCAGTCAGAAAATGTGCCAATAAACAGAAAATTGTTGATATATAAGAAAGTAGTTATTACATAAATAAGTACTATACGGTGGGTCTTTTTGTAGGTAACCAACGCTTTAATATTATATTTAAAATCTAAGTACGTCATCAGATATTTGACAAGTATAAAGTGTTGGATTGTGCCCCAAAAGACCTTATGGCGTTTCACACGGATCGGAAAAGATTTATGTGAGGACGCCATTAATTTAGAAGCAAAATACGTAAAACGGTAGATAAAATGTATTACGTAATGTACAGTATGATATTATTTTTTGTAGTTAATATTAAAGTTAGAAAGAAATAAATTTACAGTACAAAAAAGTAATTTTCAATAAAAAAAATACCTCATGTTAACAGTGTATTGTATTAATAAATAGTTGAATAGTTGTAAAAAAGAAATTTTAGATCCATTTTTGATGGGGGCGACCTACACCTACCATTTTTCAGTTATGTTTTAATTTTAACAATGTTATGTGTCCAAAAGGGTTACCCCATTATGTGTAATAACAAAAAAATGCTGGCAAACGGCCAACACGACAATTTTATATTTGCTGCTCGAAAACTCGCTGTCGTTGTAAAATCACGTACTGTTAAATTTTTTTGTCTGCAAAAATAAGTTTGTCGTGCTCCATATAAAACCATAGCTAATATTGCTCAATCAACCCTGGTAACCCTTTTAAATGTATTAGAACGTTTAATAGCAATAATTTGGCATCAGTAACTATGTGATGTTATTAATAAGATCTCAGTACAGTAAAATATGTTAAAATAATGGCGACATAAGTTACCATAACATATAATGAAATCAGATTTTAACAAAAGCTTACATGTTTTTGATTCGCCTGTATAAATACTCTACTTACGTTGCTGGTCAAAATAATTTTGTTAAAATAGAGTACTTAACTTGTTTAATATAAATCGATTTCCTTTTTTGAATTTACCACGATTACCAAAATTACCAAATATATATGAATGGTAACTTAGACGCCTATCTCCATTTCAGTGTTAATTGCAAGTATTGAAATTCTTTTGTAATGTTCTCAATGTTCTAGTTGTTTTAAACAATCTGACAATTCGATATTATTGAAATTAATAAAGAATTTATTTTCTGTTTTGCTGGATTTTATTTTAAATTAAATGTTGTTTAAATGAAATAAAACTCTTTAGTTCCATTTTATTTAAGAGTCCCCGGTAAGCTCGGTTCTCCATACAAACGTAGTTACGCTCTCATGAAAACGACTTGCTATTTTGCTCTGAAACTTTGTACTAAGAACAAGTTAAGGTATATGCTGGCCTTCAGATACCTACCATAGTAAAAAAAAAAAACAGCAAATTTAAGTTTTTCATACAAAACTTGTTTTGGCTGTACTTCGTTTGTTTTATAAACTGCAGCCATATGAACTAATTACAGGCAGATATACCTCATGTCATTGTATATGCAAAGTTTCGCTTCAATCCAACACGTAGTTTTAAAATGAGAACGAAACTCCGTTTGTATGGGATTGTTAAATTCGGCCGCTCTTAAGTGGATTAACAGGGTGAAAAAAAAAGACTTCAATACTTTGAAAAATATATTTCCTATATATAAATACTAACACACTATCCTCGCTAAACAACCTAAATCATATTCACACAGTACAATTTTAAATAACATTCACTTCATCAAAGTTTTACCTTCACACAACTTATTTCTAAAGTAAGTAAAATATAGCCTTGTTACTTTGATTCTATAATTTTGACTAGCCATTTGCAGAAATAAAAGGCGACTATAGATAAAAACAATAAATAAATTAATAGTTTAAAAAACACTAGAAAAACACGCTTTACAAGACTTTTCTAACAAATCCAAACAGCCATGATACGATGAAAACCATCATGAAGGTTCAGTTCACATCTTCCGGCTCCATCATCAGATCAGTTCGACAGTACCATATTATTGTATTGTCATCAGAACTACATACAGCTGCCAATTTTCATGACGCTACGATCCTTCGAAGATGGTTAAATTAGTTACCTTAGATTCCATTACATAGTTACATACAGGTCGACCTAATAAAAGCGTGTTAAAAAAAAGTTATGTGGAAGTTTTCCAAAGGAAGTGTACATTGAGTTTTTCCTTCCATTCTTTGTAACAGTAACATCAATCTTTTTGGTGTCATTTGTTTTGGAACGCAAAAATCACTGATCCTCGCAACCCCCAAATGGATAAGTACCGCGACCCCCCTGGAGGTCGCGACCCCCACTTTGAAAGACACTAGTTTGTACTATTAGCCCGATGCATAAGTTTTCGTCTAGTCAAGAGCATTTGTTTAGTTTCTCCCATTTATAAGCAAATAACGTCTATACTATTATAGGGTTGTAGAAACGAAATGTCTGTACATTGAAGATATTAAAAAGAAAACTATTGTAAGGGACAATTTGGAGGTTGGATGCTTTGTATGTTTGTATGTGTCATTGCGACTTCATTACGCCAAAACGGCTGAACGAATTTAAACAATTTTTGGTACGCGGGTAGCTGGGTATCTCCAGATTGTTATCGGATAGTTTTTACCCGACTACGCTAAGGAAAAAGAGAGGGGTTATGACCTTTTCTCCTCCGCGAACGAACTTGCCTCTAGTTTTTTTTATACATTTCAACAACAGAGGAATAATAGGGTACTTACATGAATGTATTTTTTTACCGCTTTTCTTAACAAAATATGAAAATACCGTTAAAACTAAAATTAAAGTCGGCCAAGAAATACGCATGATATACGCATTTTAAACTACTAATTAGACGGCGATTTGACGGAGAGGTCCGACATGTACTGTTACGTCATAGTCCACTCTGGCCATATTAAATTCCGTTTTGCTAGAAAGAGATATAATGAAATGTTTGATGGCTTATATCTTAGTTATTTTTATAGTTATTCAATTTTTTTTGTTTACTGTTTGTAACATGAATGAGCTTTTAATAAAGCAAAAATAAAAAATCATGCATATTCCCTATTGATATGTTATCGTATAAAGTACTCTTAGCGTAAGTACTAGACGACAGACTCTTGTAAAAGTGCCCTTGTCTACTTACAGAAGTTAATTATTCCATGACTACCAGTGTTCAGTAGGATATGATCTGTTGTTCCTTGTACCTGTCATGCTTTTTTGCGTGGCTTCGCAACGCCGAGGGTTTGTCGAAGGAGCCACAAAATACCAATTTTGGGATGAAATAAAATGTTTTTTTAGCAAGGCATTATTTTCTTAACTTCAAGGGCGCTGGTGCATATACATCACAAAGGTTAAATTTAAGTTTACATTTTTTTTTTCGACTTTATCGCTACACAGAGGAATAATTGTTATGTTATCGTTTCAACTACCCTTAACAGTCGGTAGGTACTAAAAGTCTGTAGACTGAGGCTTGTAAAAGTGCCCTTACCTACTTCAAGAACCATAAAACAAGAGGACTGGCAATCTCCTTACAAAAAGCCGTTGTCCGACATGTACAGCGCCATCTATGTATAAGACAGCTATGTATTATTATTTACAATTATTCAACTCTGCAAGCGTGACACAGTATTTAAATGTTACGATTTTTTTATTACTGGCTATTAACGAACTAATAGGGTACTTGACTGACGGATCAAATCAGTTTCTTTTTATGAACCGCCAAAACGGTCAGAAAGTATGACGTTTGAAAGGATAAAAGGTTTATAACGTCATAATCCTATACTGTCAAATTGCCAACTTATTTTTAGTTTTTGATCATTTTAAAATCGCCAAAAGCTTAAAAATAAGTATTCATGAATGTTTTCTACGTATTTTCAGAAATAACATTTAACTGCAAGCGTGACATCATTTATGTTGTCTACAAGAAAGTACCCAATTGTTACCGCGATATGTTTCCTTGTACAATTATAACACCGTTAAATGTTTAATTTTATAGCGCCATCTAGTTTTTGCAAGAATATTTCCTTACGATCGGACCATGAACCGAAGAGATATAAAAAATAATATTTTCTTCTGTTTCCGCGATTATTACTCATTGAAATAAAACAATTTAACGGATTATATCGCGTATAAGGACATGGTCCTCCCGTGACCATGGAAAGCTGGAAAGCTTCCGAAACGTCGGGAACTAAAATGAGATAATATACGCGATATAATCCGTTAAATTGTTTTATTTCAATAAATATAAAAAATGATTGCTACACCCGACAAGGGTCCTTATAACTAGACTTAAGTCTGTAACTTGGTTGCAATAAATATCTTAGCTTATGACAAATGACAGTCCTCTTGTTTTAATGGTCCCAGGGCTCGAACATTTAGTGCGGAGGATGTTGTAAGTAAAATAAATTTTACAAAACTTGTTAAGTACCATAAGATACCTACGATTATCTCTACTATTGTAAAGTTGTAAAAATTAAATGTCTGTACATTGCAGATATTAAAAAAAAAAAATTGTTACGGACTACTTGGAGGTCATTAAAACGAAAAATATTTTTTTGGATTTTATGTATGTTTGTATGTGTCGTTGTGGCTTCATCACGCAAAATCAGCTAAACGGATATCAACTATTTTTGGTTCACGGGTAGCTGGGTATCTCCAGATAGTTAAAGGATACTCTTTACCCGACTACGCCGAAGAAAAAATGAAGGGTTATGACTTTTTCTCTTCCGCGGACGAAGTTACGGGCATCTTCTAGTTTATAATAAAAGTAGATGCATTATATATCATAAATCCAAAGAAAACTATTTTATGTCATTATTTATATGTATACTAACTAGCTTCTGCCCGCGACTTCGGCCGCCTTAAATTCTTTTATCATGGATAAGGGTATTTTTTCGGGATAAAAAGCCTATGTCCTTCCCCGGCACTCAAACTATCTCCATACCAAATTTCATCCAAATCCGTTCAGCGGTTTAAGCGTGAAGCGGTGACAGAAAGACAGACAGACACACTTTCGCATTTATAATATTAGTATGGATATTATTTCTGTAATATATCGTAAATATATTTGTAAAAATACAACATCTAAACAATCGTAACGTCAATTTATTTATTTTTAAACTGAATGACAACGTCAGTCAAATACGTTATGTACTGCTCATTTCAAGTGGCGATTTCGTTTAATTAAAGAGGTTGATAAGTGGTAATTGTTTACAAAAAGACTTTGAAATCATCCTAAGGTGCGTCCACATTTGTATCATGTGCCCGATCAGATCTTCGTCCCGTGGCATGATCGCGTGTGACGCGTTTGGACATTGCGCCGATCCGATCGCTCGAAATCCATGTTGCTACGCGTATCACACAATTAGATCGGACAAGCTCGTCGTAATCGCCACGCCGACAGTGAGCGTCTAAGCAGCGCGATACGCAGTCATGCTACGCCACGGTGATCGGATAAGAGCAAATGATACAAGTGTGGACGCACCTCTATGTGTCGTTTGACGTCACCCGCTCTCAATGGTCGAGCCCTGGTCCTAGCCTACTTGCAGAAGTTACAGGGGTACCACGAATATAAGTTATTTTCGGCAATCTTCGGCCACGCCGACGAGTGCTAACAAGTACCGAATGAAACCGAACGTGTGAACATTTCAATAAAGACCTTGTTGCACTATACGTACGGTACATATGCAATGACAGGTGAACTCGTGCTCTCGCTCACGGCGACCGACGCGGCGCCAGACAACATGGCGGGCGCCGGCGTCGCGCGCAAAGTTTTGGCCAATGGGCGGTGAAGATTATACCCGCGCAAACGCGCTGCCTTATAATTGGTTAACCTGTTTTCAAAAAATGCTTTCTGCGCAGGTACATCGTTGTACCGTATATTTGTGGTGCTACTGTAATTATTTAATGACTAACAGTGTTCAGTAGGGTATGAGCTGTTGTTCCTTATTGTCCCTGGCATGCATTTTAGCATGGCTTCGCAACGCTGATGGCTTATGGAACGAGCTGCCACATACGGCACAAGTGTATGGTCGTTCACCTGTGTGCCATCTGAAAAAAAAATGGTTTTATAAAGGAAAACTTACTGTAATTTATATTATTTGCTTATACTACGATTTTAACCTTTTTACCGCCAAGCAGCGAAGTAATACGACGTGAACAAGTCTACAAACTCCCACTGAAAGGCCGGCAACGCACTTGTGACTCCTCTGGTGATGCAAGTGTCTATGGGCGACGGTGATCGCTTACCATCAGGCGACCCGTCTGCTCGTTTGCCTCCTATGTCATAAAAAAAATAAACTGAACCTGCATATAAACACCGGCCATGAGCATGTCGGATCATGCTGTAGGGTTCCGCAGCAGTTCATACGAAAAAATTTACACTACATGTAAAATTTAAAGTGCTCTAGCAAAAGAGCGTATCTTCCCGGCACTTACGTCCTTTCGTTGAGACGTGCCGTTTTTCGGCAATAACTCAAAAACGGTATATCCGATCATGTTGAAAACAATTTTCGTTGAAAGTATTCATTAAGCTTCATCTTTGTAATTTTTTTCATATTTTTTGGACATAAGGTTTAGAAAATAAATAGGGGGCACAATTTATGCTACTTTAGGAGCGATTATTTCCGAATATATCCACTAAATAATTTTTCTTTTACAAACCTCAAAATGGTTTTAAAAGATCTGTTGACATATTGTACAGTCAGGGAATTTAAAGGTATGTCACTTTTGAATCTTAATACCATTACATACAGTCGAAAAGTGACAAACCTTTAAATTCCCTGACCGTACCACTTTTTTTTTCGGTTTTGGTTACATTGTACGGAGTGCCCTCCTAGATTTTTTCCATTTTATTATTTACCTATTAAACTAAGTAGCGGCTCACACAAGACACCTATACTCCAAATTTCATCAATGTACATTGTTGTTTTTGGGTAAAATGCCTGTGACATACGGACGGATAGACATGACGAAACTATAAGGGTTCTGTTTTTGCTATTTTGGCTACGGAACCCTAGAAAGGTTTAAGACCCCTGGGCTCAACTTACCTCACGTGAGAAACGAGATCGTTCTTCTGTACAAAGGCCTTCTCACAGTGGGAGCATTGGTAAGGTTTTTCTCCCGTGTGCGTACGCCGGTGGTTCTTCAACGTGCCCGAAGCTGCGAATCTGTTGACAAACAATTAGGTTCAGCAAAGGTAATGACATTAACACTTTATGCAGGGCAGATGTGTTAACTGGACTGATGACCAGAAATACCAAGCTCCGCATATATAAAACGGTTATAAGGCCGATCTTCCGATCCGATCTGGACATTAAGGGCCTGCATCGCCAAGGAAAAACCACGCCTCGGGCTCCCGTGCCGGCCAATGTGCGTAATTTGTAATAAGGGACGCATTTATTACTCGCGCGCATCAAAGAAATACAAAGCTAATACACTACATGCTTGGAGTTTTTTGGCGTAAGCGCCAGATGTAAAAATACAATGAAATCGAAAAATTGTTATATTTTGTTAACATTTAAGTTAGTGAAGTAAAAGATAAAGGGAAGAATGATATTTTTACATAATTTAGCCTTTTATTTATCTGTTGTTTGTACAAACTAGACAAAAAACGGAAATTGAAGACGCGTTTTCGGCAATTTATTCCACAGTTCAGTCGTGCGAGGCAGGAAATTTCTAGAAAAGATGTGGACTGCCAACCATCTAAGTGGTGAGGTTGAGAATATTGTCGCATAGGACGATGGCGGAAAGATGCAGCTGCAGCAATTCCTCGGAGCACTCCGTTATACAAGCGATAAAAAATGCAGAGCGAGGCTACATTTCTACGCAGTGCCAAGGAGTCAAGCTGATCTGAAATACGTTGGCAACCGACGATACGAGTCGCTCTCCGTTGAATGCGGTCTAGAGGGAGAAGCTGGTACTGGGGAGCCCCAGCCCACAGATGAAAACAGTATTCCATCTGTTTATGTCTCCGGCGGTGTAGAGACAAAAATTACAATACCTGTTTTTTTTTCTTAAGTATCTTTCCTTACCTCATGTGGCAGAGATCGCAGGCATAAGGCCGCTCGTCGCTGCGCGTGCGCCGATGCTTGACCAGCGACGAGGACGTAGTGAAACCGTTCCCGCACTCGTCGCATATGAACGGGTGCGCGCCGCTGTGCTTACGGGCGAGCTACTAATGACAAACTAACCTTACCAACTCGACTGTGAACTGCTAGTTGTAGCTGGTTTAATTGATTTTGTCACTGTACATGACAATAGTCGAACGTTAAAAATATTGTCATAACAATCAATCTACGCTGTTAAGTATAGAAGATATTGATTAAATACCTTATCCAAAAACCACGATTCACTGTCAAGTACAAAAGACAGTAGTCAAAATACCTGATACTAGTATGTAGTAACTAAAAACAGTCAAGCATAAAACACTCGTGAAAACACCTGATTCTATACTGTTACGAAAGACTGTCATGTACCTATATAAGACAGTGTTTTTAATACTTGTTATGGTCACTGAACGCTGTAAACAAAATAAATAAATAAAATAAATCAATCTGTCACATATAGACGACAGCAACTAAATTACCAGATTATACGTCGCATATGAACGGGTGCGCGCCGCTGTGCTTACGGGTGCGCTACTAATGACAAACTAACCTTACCAACTCGACTGTGAACTGTTAGTTGTCGAGCTGGTTAAATTGACATTGAAATAAAACAATTTAACGGATTATATCGCGTATATTATCTCATTTTAGTTCCCGACGTTTCGGAAGCTTTCCAGCTTTCCATGGTCACGGGAGGACTGAGAAAAGATGTATTTTCCTCTGTCAAAGTTACAATTTGTGCAAACTACAATACAATTACGTTACAATTTGTGTGTGGGTAGTTTGCACAAATTGTAACTTTGACAGAGGAAAATACATCTTTTCTCAGTCCTCCCGTGACCATGGAAAGCTGGAAAGCTTCCGAAACGTCGGGAACTAAAATGAGATAATATACGCGATATAATCCGTTAAATTGTTTTATTTCAATGAGTAATAATCGCGGAAACAGAAGAAAATATTAAATTGACATTGTCACTAAGTCATTATACATGACAATAGTCGGACGTTAAAAATATTGTCATAACAATCAATCTACGCTGTTACGTATAGAGCACAATGGTTTAAGTACCTCATTTTATCCGGTCAGTTGACTCTGACAAGTATGATTGTAGTATATGTACCTGATTTTATATGGTCATCAGACGCTGTCAAACATTTTTTTTTTATAGCATAGGGGGCAAACGAGCAGACGGGTCGCCTGATGGTAAGCGATCACTGTCGCCCATAGACACTTCCATCACCAGAGGAGTCACAAGTGCGTTGCCGGCGTTTCAGGTAGGAGTACGCTCTTTTCTTGAAGGTTTGAAGATCGCATCGGCCGGAAATACTGCATGCGGCAATTTATTCCACATTTCAGTCGTGCGAGGCAGGAAATTTCTAGAAAAACGCACAGTTGTGGACTGCCAACCATCTAAGTGGTGAGGATGGAAATATTGTCGCGTAGGACGGTGGCGGAAAGATGCAGCTGGGATCAACCCGAACAATTCCTCGGAACACTCCGTTATACAAGCGATAGAAAATGTAGAGCGAGGCTACATCTCTACGCAGTGCCAAGGAGTCAAGCTGATCTGAAATACGCTGGCTACCGACGACACGAGTCGCTCTCCGCTGAATGCGGTCCAGAGGGAGAAGCTGGTACTGGGGAGCCCCAGCCCACAGATGAGAACAGTATTCCATGTGCGGGCGGACCTGTGCCTTGTAAAGCTGTAGGAGGACGGCCGGAGTAAAATACTGTCTCGATCTGATGAGCACGCCGAGCTTCTTGGAGGCTAATTTGGCCTTACGCTCTAGATGGCCGCGGAACTGGACTTCACTCGATATATCGACGCCAAGGATTCCGATAGTGGCTGTTGCAGTTAGGGGAGTATTCTCAAAACGAGTGATGCAACAAACGCAGACTTTTTAGCGGTGAAAGCGCAAACCTGTGTCTTTGTAGGGTTAAAACGGACTAAATTAAGTCGACCCCATTCTGAAACTTCTTTTAGGGACGTTTCAACTTCAGACACAAGTTTGTTACGGCTCTCGATGACATTATCCCGAGAAATATTGGCGCGGCCAGTGTAGGAGGCATCACCCGTGCTATCATCCGCATAACAGTGAATGCCACAAATTTGCAGCATATCGTTGATATGCAGAAGGAACAGCGTGGGCGACAACACACAGCCTTGAGGGACACCAGCATTCACAGACATGGATTCAGAGCACGCACCGTCAACTACGTCCTTTATGCATCTGTCTACTAGAAAGCTACTGACCCATTCGCATAATTTCTCGGGAAGCCCATAAGATGGAAGCTTCGAAAGAAGTGCTTTGTGCCAAACCCGATCAAAAGCCTTCGCCATGTCCAAGCTAACCGCCAATGCTTCACCCTTAGTCTCGATCGCCTGTGCCCAACGATGTGTCAGGTAAACCAGAAGGTCACCAGCTGAGCGACCTCTACGGAAACCATATTGTCGGTCACTAAGCAGTCGGTGGTCCTCTAGGTACCGAAGGAGCTGGCTGTTGATAATGGACTCCATTATATTCGAGAACAGGGAGGTTATAGCTATCGGCCTGTAGTTGGATGGGTTAGAGCGGTCACCTTTTTTAGGGATCGGGTGCACCAAAGCTGACTTCCATGAGATCGGGACTACGCCAGAAAAGTAAGAGCCGAAAAAGACGCGTTAAAACCGGTGTCAACTCTGGAGCACACGTCTTCAACACAATAGGGGGAATTCCATCGGGCCCACTCGACTTATGGACATCGAGGGAAAGAAGTGCTTTACGCACTGACCTATGGTGGAACCGGACATCCAGCATATAGCTATCGTATCGCGGTATTGTCGGCGGCTCGTGTCCCCCATCATCCAAAGTCGAGCTGGACGCAAATAGTTTGCCCAAGAGATCGGCTTTCTCCTTTGCGTCGTGGGCCAACGAATCATTTCCCATATCTAGAGATGGAAAAGACGGCGTGCAGAAATTTCCCTGGACAGCCTTGGCAAGAGACCAGAACGCACGAGTTCCCGAAGGGAGGCGCTCTAGTTTCTCGCCAATTCTGCCATAGAAGACAGCAGTTAAAATTCCTGTTTCTTTGAGGTGATAACGTCTTATAAATCGATGAACGTTGGCTGCACGCACGAAAGTGTCACGTTCCGAGTGCAAGCGAGAGCGCTGAACAAGCGATAGAGAGGCACGATCGGCCTAAGCGCCTAAAATTATAGCCCGTAAACCGACTTTACAGACAACCAATTTTTTCTTTTTTTCTTACCTCATGTGGCAGAGATCGCAGGCATAAGGCCGCTCGCCGCTGTGCGTGCGCCGATGCTTGACCAGCGACGAGGACGTAGTGAAACCGTTCCCGCACTCGTCGCATATGAACGGGTGCGCGCCGCTGTGCTTACGGGTGTGAGCTACTAGCTCGCCTTTTGACACGAATCTGAAATACAGTCAAAGTCAGTGTTTTATTTGTTAAACATAGGTGATGGCTGTTTACATACAAAGATGTTTAATTGTTTTATGTTCCACTATGTTTTGCCGATTGGCCTACAAAAACGTTGGCTTAAAATATCTACTGCTTCTACTAATCTTGTTTAAACATTACAATACAATTTACAAATTAAGATAATTAAATTGACAGTGGAATTATAGCAAAAAAGAAAATATTAATAAATTAATCAGAAATTATTATATACAATTGAAATCATCATCTAAATAAACGAAAATAGAATAATAGCACTTATTCGTAAGTAATGTTTTTAATTTGTGTCTCAAAAGTGACATTGGTAACAATTTAAATTCTGTCGGTAGTTTATTATAAATCCTTATTGCTAGATAATATACACTGTTACGCATTAAAGCGGTTTTTGCATGTGCATAAATCCTCTCTATATCATTGCTCCAAACATTTGCTGGTAAAACTATTTTCTTTAATAGCGCTGGATTATAATTTACAAATATCACCGCTTCTAGAATATAAAGAGAAGGCATTGTCAAGATGTTGAAATCCCTAAAATGTGATACACAACTGTCAGTTTGTTGAAGGCCACGCAATAATAATCTAATACCAGCTACACTGAGACAAACCGGCCAAGAGCATCAGAGAGTCAGACCATACTCAGTGTAGGGTTCCGCAGCCGTTCATACAAAAAAATGCACTACAGATGAAAAAAATACGATATGAAAAAGGGCACTAGCAGAAAAGAGTATCTCCACGGCACTTACGTCCTTTTGCTGAGAAGCGCAGTTTTTTGGCAATAACTCAAAAACGGTTTATCCAATCATGTTGAAAGTAATTTTCCTTGAAAGTATTCATTAAGCTTTATCTTTGTAATTTTTTTCATATTTTTTGGACATAAGGTTTAGAAAATAGAAGGGGGGACAAAATGTATGCTACTTTGGAGTGATTATTTCCGAAAATATTCACTAAATCAAACAATTTTTTGAGAAACCTCAAATTATTTTAAAAGATCTGTCGAAATATGTGTGACACATTGATATTTGCCGATTTTTTTTCAGTTTCGTTTACATGTTTGGAGTGCCCCCCCTAGAAATATATTTTTTGATATTTAACCATCAATACAAGACATCTATACTCCAAATTTCATCAATATACATCATATAAAGCCCTCTAAAACTGGTCTCATGTCTAAAAGTATAATTGGTATGGCCCCAAAACCATATAACCGACTACCAAGTGCCATTAGAGACAAGGAGGATATCTTAAAATTTAAGCTAGCTTTAAGAAAATTTATTCCCTATTATTCTGTAGCTGAATATATATACGAATATATTAAATAAGAATTATAATTCTTGTTAATTTAAGTTTAATTGTAAATATTCAATTCCATTAATTCAAAATAATTTATTTTAGACAAAGTCCATAATGTGTTAGTGACATAGAATTACCTAAGACTAGGGTTAGTATTTATTATATTGCATACCCTAACAGGGTCCATGTTTGAAAATTTGCCATTTATAACAACTGTATCTACAACATGCAGCAATAAGTAACTTTGACTTTGACTATAGTTTTTGAGCAGAATGCTTGTAACATACGGACGGACGAACAGACATGACGAACTATAAGGGTTCCGTTTTTGCCGTTTTGGCTACAGAACATTAAAAACCAACCTTATTTATTAAAGTAGGTATATTTGAATTCTATACTAGAAGGCGCCCGTAACTTCGTACGCGGAGGGAAAAAGTCATAACCCTCTTTTTTTCTTCAGCGGAGTCGGGTAAAAAGTATCCTATAACCATCTGGAGATACCCGGCTACCCGCGTGCCAAAAATAGTTGAAATCGGTTTAACCGATTTTGCGTGATGAAGCCACAACAACACATACAAACATACAAAAAATCCAAAACATTTTTTTCGTTTTAGTGAACTCCAAAAAGTCCGTAACAATTTTTTTGAAAATATCTTCCAAGTACAGTCATTTCATTTTTACAATTTTATAATAGTAAAGATAAATAAAAAAATAAAAATACCTCTGGTTGCAATGGTCACAGGCGAATGGCTTCAATCCAAGATGGCGTCGCATGTGCTGGGCGAGGTTGGTCTTCTGACTGAACCCACGGCCGCAGGTGGAGCAGAGATAAGGCTTCTCACCCGTGTGCGTCCTGAAAAATACAGCTGTATCTAAACAATAAAGGAAAATTTAATTCACTTCACTTCAATTCAATTCCATTCCTTTTCATTTCATCCAATTCCGTTTCATTCCATTCAATTCCTTTTCATTCCATTCAATTCCGTTTCATTCCATTCAATTCCGTTTCATTCCATTCAATTCCGTTTCATTCCATTCAAATCCATTTCATTCCATTCAATTCCATTCTATTCCGTTCCATTCCATTCCATTTCAACATCATAATTTTCTAGGCATCACCACCAAACAAACAGGGAATTGAATCAAAAAATTCAGGCGATTATAATAGGGAAAATGCATTTTATTTTATTTTTGCTTTATTAAAAGCGCATTCATGTAACAAACAGTAGACAAAAATATTATTTCGAATAGCTATAAAAATAACCGAGATATAAGCCATCAAACATTTAATTCTATCTCTTTCTTGCAAAAAAGAATTTAATATGGAGTTTATATGGCTGGAGTGCACTGTGACGTAACAGTGCATATCCAACCTCTCTGTCTAATTACTAGTTTAAAATGCCTATATTATGCGTATTCCTTGGCCCATTTTAATTTTAAAATAGTTTTTACAGTTTTTTGATATTTAGTTGACAAAAAAAACATACATGTCCCCTATTGGTGAAACAATAAAGAACCCTCAACCCATCTTCATGATCACTTCAACAACTAGCTCATTGGAAGTAACAATTCCTGAGAAGCTGAAGGTCCTGGGTTCAAATCCCAGTAAGGGCAAATATTTGTGTGATGAGCATAAATATTTGTTCCTGAGTCTTGGATGTTTTCTATGTATATAAGTAATATATCTATTAAATATTGACTTCTAGTTCTCATAACACAAGCCTTATGGAGCTTACCATGGGACCTGTTTAATTTGTGTAAAAAAATGTCCCATAAATATTTGTTTTTCTTTAAACATTTGAACCAATTTTTTATCAAACCATAGCTCGATCAAGCCACCTTTCAAATATGATAATTATATCAATTTGGTTCTTCCGTTTAGAAGCCGTATCGCCACAAAGATACATGTTTTAAACCTATCATACCTCTTTTTTATGGTGGGTTAAAAAATTACCTAATATGATCGGTTAACGTTGACAACATGTAAAAAGACTTATTACAATATTTGCATGTGTGCTTCTTATCAATTTTGTGCAAATCCTTGTGAATTTCCAAGCTTTCTTGTGTAGCAAAGTTTTTCGAACAAAACTCACAACCATAACCTTTTTCGTTTGCATGCAGAGTCACCATATGATTGTCTAAATGTGCTTTATGTTTAAATTCTCGTTTACAGCTTCCACATGTGTATTTCACATCATCTTTCTTTTCATGGATACGTAAATGATTTGTCAAACCAGATCTACTCATGAATTTACGTGAACATGAAGAACATTGGTATATGTTTCCGATTGTTTTTTTCTCTTCATGTTTCCTTTTATGAATATTAAGAGAATTTGCTGATTTAAACTCTTGACTGCATTTTTCACATTTGTGTTTTTTCTTTGGTATCAATTTTTCTATGACCTCGCTATTTATTTTTACTTTTGTTTCAGGCTGATTATTTATGTTGTCTTTATCTATTTTCGGCTCAAATTCTATTTGTATGGATTCCATATCATGTTCCGAGCAATCATTGTCAAATTGGCTATCATTGTCAAAATCATCAATAAATTCTTCTTTAACCATGTCCTCTTTTTCTTCTTTTTCTGGTATAATTTCTAGAGTAATCACCTCAGCTTTAGCATTCGAAAACAGAGTTAGTTCGTTAAAAAATGGCACTTTTTTCAATTTATGAAAATCAAACACATGATTTTCTAATAATGCTATTTCAGCGTATTTATTGTAACATATAGAACACTGGTATGGCTCCGTAGTATCTGTTGTGCTTCCTCTTGATTTATCTTCATTCTTTATTGTAGAAAGCGTTGAAGGAGTTTTGTCACTAAAAAGTATCTTCAACTTAAATTCTACGTCTAAACAGCGTCGTTTAAAATGTTCAGCTTGATGTAAAAACATTTCGCACTCGTTGCAAACTTGTTTGGGAAGGCTATCGTCACTATTGATGCTAATATTTGTAATGAACTCAAGTAAGTCAGTCACACTTTTCTCGTCTTTCTGTTTGTGGAACACCGATTTCATATTTGTACCCTTACACATACAAGTTCTGCATATAGTATTGGCGTCTAAGTTATTACTCTCCATTTTAACTCTATACCAATTCTTTATTTATACTTTTAGTCACTAAAACACAAATTAACTCAATCTCAGCAGAGAATACACAAATTGATGACAATTGACGACTGACGCGACCTTGGCGTTGGCGTGACATTAGTTGTGCGTTCAAAAACCAGAATTTATTAAAGTGGCAAATTTTGTAGCAAGTGGATAGAGTAGTTTTTCCCTATGGGAAAGAGACGTAATTGTATGTATGTAAATTTAAGTATATTTTCAAAAAAAAAATACTATGATAATTCTCTAATTTTATGACAACTGGCCGGTAAATGAGCACTGTATACCTCAAACAGCTCACAGGTGAGTATTAACCATCTATATTAAAATGTACTCTCTGTAGTGAATAAATGTTACTTGTTAACTGCTACTTCTTTTTGTGGGACACTCATCTGTCACTTTTTCATGAGGTGGATATTGTGAGGTGTACCGTTCTTAGGTTATAATTTTGTTGTACTTGGATTCTAGTGCCTGAAATAAAACAAGTGAGTGAAAATGAAGATTCTTACCAACGAAAATAATACGGCGACGTTAAAACTGTTAATTGCCGCTAATTTAGCTGGTAAAAAAGTGGAACTACAAAATGTTTCCTTTGAAGGTAGGTATTTCGTTCCTTTTTCGATCTTATTGGAAAAGCTGCATTTTTTGTTAATTATGCATGTTGTTTCGTAAATACGCTACCATTTGCATGTGCCTTGTTGCATATATTTTGTATATAAAAGCAGTTTTGTCTTGTTGTTATTAACTAAACAGTATTTGTCATTAAAGGAAAACTGTAACAAATGAATTATGTGCAATAACGTTTTGACGCGTGGTTTAACTGTGATACAAAGTTGCATCAGTTTATATTAAAAAAAAATATATATATTTATTTATGCAAGTTCAATAATATTTGTTACAATGTAAATATTGACTAGAGATTTGTATGTGCTAACATTTATTAAACTTACTAAAACTAATATTTTCTTCTGTTTCCGCGATTATTACTCATTGGAATAAAAAAAACTTACTAAAACTGTAATCAAAAGAAAAGCTAGTTCATATCCCTGGCACTCACAAATTGACCGTCAAGTATTGGCTCCGGCTCCTATCTTTCAGTTCCCTAGTTATAATGGATACGTAAAATCAACATGGCATTGTCACATTAGCTATGAACCATAATATAATACCTTCTAGTTTATCATACCCCTTTTGTTTTCATCTCAGGATGTAAATGATATAGTACCGTTGCTCCCTGCCCCGTTTAACCCATCGAACGACCTAGTAACACACTACTTACCACATTATATTGATTAGATTTTCATGAAATTTTAATATGACATTGTGTTCCACATGTTAACAACCACTGTAAAATAATTTTTGGCCATCTATCTGGTAGATGATTATTCTATGTACATTCAAATAAAGGATATGTTTGAGAAGGCCCCTTTAAAATAAAATAAAAGTGTTCTCATACAGGATGCTATAGAAATCAAATTATTTTATTGTTGTCCTATGCACAGTAAAAAACAAAATTCAGATGCTTATAAGTCCCTTTTACTATTATAAAGTTGTAAATAAATATCATAAATCATGCAAAATAACATTGGAAATGCCACTGGGCATTTACCATACATGTCATTTTAAGCACATAACCTTTAGCTAAATGCCCGGACCATTTAGGCAGATTGCAAGAATAAAAAGGAGATTAAAATTATAACAATAATAAACTTGTAAAAATGAAATGCTTTGGGCTTATAACTACTAAATTGCAATTTACCTCTTTTTCAATTTTCCCAGACCTCAAAACTTCTTGGTCTCAAAATACCTAAATTGTAGAACGCCTATTTTTTTTTTCTTATGACACCGTAATCTTAATACGGCCGAATTTTGAAATAGCTTAGTCTCATAATGCCTAAATGTCAAAACACTCATGGCAAAACAACATATTCTGTATTTATTATCAAACTGTCATTCGGAATTTGATGGAATTGTGCATTTCAATCTTTAGGTATTTAGAGAATATGACGTTTTAGGTCAAAGTCATAATGAATTTCGTTCATTTTAAGAAAGAGACATTTTGACATTTAGATATTTTGACAATTAGGGTTTTAATGAATAAGGTATTATGAAATTTAGTGGTTTTAAGCCCAAAGCAATGAAATGTCTGTACATTGAAGATATTGAAATAAAACAATTTAACGGATTATATCGCGTATATTTCGCGTATATAATATACGCGATATAATCCGTTAAATTGTTTTATTTCAATGAGTAATAATCGCGGAAACAGAAGAAAATATTATTGAAGATATTTTCAAAAAAATGTTTGTTACGGACTATTTGGAGTTCACTAAAACGAAAATTTTTATTTTTTTATTTTATGTATGTTTGTATGTTGGTAGGTGTCGTTGTGGCTTCATCACGCAAAATCGATTTCAACTATTTTTGGCACATGGGTAGCCGGGTATCTCCAGATGGTTATAGGATACTTATAACCCGACTATGCTGAAGGAAAAAAAGAGGGTTATGACTTTTCCCCCTTCGCGTACGAAGTTGGGGGCGCCTTCTGGTCAGAAATATAGACGTAACATATGCATGATAAGAAATTAAAACTTGATTGGGTATTTACCTTACATAGATGATATAGAGAAGGTAGTTATGTATATGAATATTTATTCAGTTTTTTCCATATTGTGTAGATTTTCATCAAATTTAATGTACTGTCTAAACCTAATCCTAAAAAAATATGTAATGAGTATTTTATTAATTCTATGATCCCTATATACTATGTTTAAATTAGTGACTAGTCAACTCTTTGTTTAAAATTCATCATTTTCTTTACCTAAAAATATATTCATGTAATTATTTTTCCCTATCACATGTACTGCGTCCATTTTTGTTATGATATTCTTATCAGTTATCATTATAAAACAGTAAACATCACTATCTTATTCAACTGTAATTATAATCTATCCTGCAGTTCTTAAATTATACATTGTTTCAAGAAGTTGCAAAATACCTTCTATATTTGAGTGCAGGTCAAGTGCGTTTCAGCCGCCTATTTTCATGTGGCCAGTAACAAGTTTCCCTCTACAAAAAACTCATTGTATAAAGCGCGCCCGCAATGAGTTTCGCTTTCATTTACCGTACAAATGACCAGTAACTAGGAGCTTGCTTAGTGACTGAGGGGATCTTATCAATTACTTTGCCGAGGTGCTACGGCCAAAACGCGAGTACTGGAGCTCCTTCTGTCCTAGACTTATGATCAGGCTGAAGAAGCTTTGAGATAAATTACTCATTATCATCCTTCCCTCTCCTACTCACACTACACTCACCTACACCTACAAATTAACTTAGCCGCACTTCTTCGACTTAACTCATTCTATACTGCATGCTAAATTGTTTGATTAGCTTTGTTTTAACTGCTCCGTATAATTACCTTATGTTATTGCTATCCTTCTTGGTAAATTATGTATTGCTTTGATTTTGTGCATCATACGTTTTATAAACTAGCTGTAAGCCCTGTTGTAATCTCGTGTATGGTACGGCTTCCACGATACAGGCTGAGCCTAGTTTGGAAGTCACTGTATGTGTTTTTAAATGCAGCAATCTTTAAATGAATCATTATTATTATTACTTTCAACATAATCCATAACATGGCGAGGGTAGTAAAGAGTCTTGTGGTCGATAATAACACTAATATAAAGGTGCACCAGAAATATATGACCATTGTCAAGAAGGCGCTATTATTCTGATTTACAAGGCAACAGGTAAGTATAGACTATAATAACATCTTGAGTTGTTTACCTGTCAGCTCAGATGTTAATTTTGAAATTTTTTCTAGCGAAATAGTTTCATTTCCTGTACGTAATTTTTTCAGCAATTGATTATGTACATTATTAATAATGTTCCGCTCTTGACTGTAAATTGTTTTGGGAATTTTTAGTAATTTTTTCATTTAATATAACACTTCACTCTTATTTGAATAAACCGCCACAGTGACACTGACAACTTATCATTAAAATTATTGCCAGTGTAAGAAATTAGTTCAGATGAAATTCCGCAACATGGAGCTTGGTCATATATTTCTGGTCAGGCTTTACTAAGTCATCTAATACTAACCCTGGTGCTGGCCGCTCTAAGCCGTGTCTGTGATTGCAGGCGTGTTCGCAGGCCCGCGCTCGCTGCCCCTGCTCGAGGTCGACGACCAACTGGCCTTCTTCTCGAGCAACGCCGCCGCCCAGTATCTCTTCCCGGTGCTAGACATGTCGCAGAACGGACAGAGGTAAGCGAATGTGGATAAGAGGGTTTTGACGCTTTGTGCCAGATTTGCAAAGCACCAGATTCGCGGAACGCCACATTCGTATAATGCCAGATTTTCAGATTCGCAGTATACCAGATTCGCAGAGTGCCAGATTCGCACGATGCCTGATTTGAAATTCGCATAGTACCAGATTCGCAGAACGCTAGATTAAGTGTAGGGATGACGACATTTTATTTCCGTTGTAATGTTATAGACCGACCTTTCAATAATAGAAATATTGGTGAAAGAACTACTTCAATGTTATAAAAACTCCACGAGATACAACGTCTTGACACGTTTGGACTTACCCAAAAACGCTCCGTACTAAACCCTAGGAAGGGTTACGTTAGAAGGCCTACGTTACACCTTCCTACTTTGTATGGGGAAATTAAAAACTTTGTTCTGCAGCTATGTTAAAACTTGCGTTTATCGAAATGGTTTCATAACAAAAGTTACCATACATTTCATGGGTTATTCAATGGTATTATTATTTCCCACCTAACTTTAAAGGCTTATAAAAAAAGCTACACGTAAGGTATCGAACTCATTTTTTTTTTAGGATTTGCATCATAAGAACTATCATTGTGCATCAAAATTTTATTATTTGAGTACAGTCAACAACCCAATAGGGATGTTGACTGTACTAATATTATAAATGCGAAAGTGTGTCTGTCTGTCTGTCTATCTGTCTGTTACCTCTTCACGCTTAAACCGCTGAACTGATTTGGATGGAATGTGGTATGGAGATAGTTTGAATCCCGGGGCAGCACATAAGCTACTTTTTATCTCGGAGAAATACCCTTATCCGCGATAAATGAATTTAATACGGACGAAGTCGCGGGCAGAAGCTAGTATATAGATAAATTATAATACTTTAATACATAGAAAACATCCACGACCCAGCAACAAACATTGGAGCTCATCACACAAACACTTGCCCTGGCCGGGATTCGAACCCGGGGCCGTTAGGTTCGTAGGCCATTGTGCAACCCACTGAGCCAAAGGTGTCGTCAAATAATATAAACTAACATACATACAATCACGCCTTTTTCCCATTACGGGGTAGGCAGAGGGCAGAGACTTCCTCCTTCCACTTGCTACGGTCCTGGCATACAACTGCCGCTTCATCAACATTCATTAATCTCTTCATTTTGTGCTGTCACAACCCTTTCGCTTTGTCTCATTCACACACAGAATATCAATATTTCTCGCATCCATCATCTGACATACTTCATCTATTTTATCATTCATTCCTCCCCTTACATTTAACGTAGAAAAGCGGCTCTCCATAGCCCACTCTGCGCTCTCGCTGGGACTGAGACGTGATGGGTTGCGAACCACATCGCCGCCAATAATATAAACTAAACATAGTACGTATTGATTTCTAGAAGATTGACCCTGATATTTATTTATTGAAATGAATATTATAACAGAGTTCGAAAAAATCAGCAGGAAAAAATCAATGCGACCTACTAAATTGAAAATGAAAATGAAAAAGTTTATTATTCAAAATTGTACACCACAATAGATCACAACCCTGTGTCCTGAGCTAGGAAACCCTGTGTTACAGGACCCAGTTTCGTTATTCCATAATCTTAACCTATGTATTTAAACAAATTGTACAGAGAGGTCCATATGCAGCTTACAAAAAAAAACTCATTTACTATATTTTGTTCAGTTCATATCATGGTACGTGTGTGCGCGCGCGTGTATTGCTAAAGTGTAAAAATATGTACATTTAATAGGGGTATAGTTATTGTATAAAAAAACATATACAGTTAATAGCAAGCAGGATTGAACCTGTGACCTCTTCCTTAACGCAGAAGTACTCTGACCAACTGAGCTATCGCAACTTTGCGTACGTGGCTTGAAATTTTCGAACACCATCTAATTAGCATTAGTAGCGCCCTCTATATTTCTTATTTTTAAACGCTAAACGCATTAGCCATACTCCAAGACATGCGTATCACGCTTCTTCTCTGTCCGTGCTTTCCAAGCAAGTATTATTTATTTATTGTTTTAATATTAGTAGTATTTCAGTATTTGTAATGTGTAAAACGATCACTACCCCCTTTTTCTTCAGCGTAGTCAGCTAAAAAGTATCCTATAACCATCTGGAGATACCGAGCTACCCGTGTACCAAAAATAGTTGAAATCCGTTCAGCCGATTTATCGTGATGAAGCCTCAACGACACATACAAACATACATAAAATCCAAAAAAAATATTTTTCGTTTCAGTTACCTCCAAATAGTCCGTAACAATCAGTTTTTTGAAAATATCTTCAATGTACAGATATTTCATTTTTACAACTTTATAATAGTACAAGCTTCTGCCCGCGACTTCGTCCGCCTTAAATTCGTTTATCGCGGATAAGGGTATTTTTCCGGGATAAAAAGTAGCCTATGTCGTTCCCCGGGACTCAAACGATCTCCATACCAAATTTCATCCAAATCGATCAAGCGGTTTAAGCGTGAAGAGGTAACAGACAGACAGACAGACACACTTTCGCATTTATAATATTAGTATAGATAAATGAAATTCCTGTCTGTAACGGTGCTAAATAAATATATTTATTTATTTCTTTCTAATACGTATTTGTGTTGTCAGCCAACAGATGCAAGAGTGGGAAGCCACTCGTCTCCAACCAGCAGTGTCGGCAGTTCTGTTGTCCAAAACGGCGCCGGCTGACCTGCGGCAGGCGTTGGATGCGCTACTGCAACACGTCGAGGCCCTCGTCGCGAACAAGAAGTACCTGTTTGGAGTGAGTCTATTTTTAACACGCTGTTATTAGGTCGACCTGTATCTAACTATGTAATGGAATCTAAGGTAACTAATTTAACCATCTTCCAAGGATCGTAGCGTCATGATAATTGGCAGCTGTATGTAGTTCTGATGACAATACAATAATATGGTACTGTCGAACTGATCTGATGATGGAGCCGGAAGATATGAGCTGGAACTTCATGATGGAACATCGTATCATAACTGTGTTTGGATTTGTCTTGTCTTGTAAAGCGTGATTTTCTTGTGTTTTTTAAACTATTAATTTTGTTTCAGTTACTGTACTCTGGCGCAGATAAGGTTTTGTGTCAGAGTCATCACTTTTCTTTATTTATTTAAACTTTATTGCACAATACAAGAAAGTACAAATGGCGGACTTAATGCCATAAAGGCATTCTCTACCAGTCAACCAGTAGGCTAAACAGAGATATTATTGGTGCGGGATATCGGTATCAGACTTGTACAAAATAATAATTACAAGGGCGAGACACCCATGTTACATATACTATACATAATACTTAATATATATAAACATGATACATATATACATAGATATATGTACATACATATAGGTACCTGCTTCTAAACTACTATGAAGGCTCTTAATCTTGAAGATTTCTCAAGAGATGCTTGCGCAACTTACACTTGAAGGGGAATTTACTCTGAACTTGTCTTATACTGAGGGGAAGGGCGTTCCAGAGACCAATTGCCTGTACGGTGAAGGAGTTGGACATGGTACCAGAGCGATGAGGAGGAATGGAGAGTTTGAGTGTACGGGAGGAACGGAGCTCACAGCCCGGGCGGGCCGTGACAAACTGAAACCTAGAACGTAGATAATCGGGTGCAGCTGGATCATATAATATGGTGAAAAGCGTACATAGAATTTTAAGAGTTCTGCGCTCTCTAATAGGAAGCCACTTAAGCTGTCGTCGGTAAGCAGATACATGGTCGTATTTGCGGAGTCCGAAAATAAATCTGATGCAGTTGTTCAGGAGGCGGTCTAGCCTGTCCAGCAAGGCCTGTGTAACGTTCGTATAGCACACATCACCATAATCAATAACAGGTAGCACGAGAGTTTGAATGAGAAGTGTCTTTGTACTTACAGGCAGGAAATGCTTCAGTCCATACAATGACCTCAGGGTGTTGGTGACCCTACGACACACGTCAGACACCTGAGGGTCCCAATTAAGGCCACAGTCAAGGACTAGCCCCAAATTTTTCACCTTCGATCCAAAGGGTATCACTATGCCCTAAAAGATAACCGGAGCCAGGTGTGTCAAGTTGGTGGTCATCATAAATTTAAGAGTCAAACTCTTGTCCGCGTAGCTGATGAAGCGTGAAGCTGTTTCCATCTCGCTCTATCCAAGGCCATCTCCTTGATCCCCCCATACGACATGACGTCAATCTTCTCTTTTATTAGGGTTCCGTAGACAACTAGGAACTCCTATAATTTCGCAATGTTCGTCTGTCCGTCCGCGGCTTAGCTCCGTGGTCATTAGTTTTAGAAAGTTGAAATTTGGTATGAATATGTGTATGTATCACGCCGACAAAACGTTAAAATAAAAACTAAAAAAAACTCTTTCGGGTACCTCTCGTACACCTAAAATTGAGGGTGACTGTTTCGTGGTGGGGTGTCGTTGAATAGGTCTTTTGAAAATAATAGGGGTCCCTAAACATTATATTCACTCCGGAAATCCAAAAAATAGTGTCCCCCCCCCCCTCTAACTTTTTAACCACGGGTCATAAACGTACACTGAGCATGGTCCGACATGCTTTTGGCCGGTTTTTGTAGTCCACAGTGATTTTTACTGTGATGCTGTGTAACTTTTTGAATAATAAATAAATTATAAATGTATTGTGGCAAGGTCAATGAAACTGGTTAGTAACCTGTGTGTAAAGGTCAATAAATATGATTTACAGGATATGCTGTCAGCGGCTGACATATCCCTGTGGAGCACGCTCTACCCGTTGTACCACACAGAAGCGCTCAAGTCCTTCCTAACGCCGTACACCCACATTCTGCGGTGGTACACCGACATAGCACAGGCCAAGGCTGTACAGGTGAGTCTTAAAACGCCTCTCCATTAACCGACCTGTGAAACATGTATCCAAGTGTAGGGTAAACTCATTGGGCGCTCATTTTAAGATTAGTTTTACTCTGTCTTTGTACCAAAAAATCGTTTAAATCTGTTCAGCCGTTTTCACGTGATGTGGGCGCAATGACACATGAAAAAATATGAATCGGGTCAGAGACTAGGTAGCCAGCTGTAGCATAGAATAGACTAGAAGTTTCTCTTCATGCTGTCAGCGGTTGACATCTCGCTGTGGAGCACGCTCTACCCGTTGTACCACACAGAAGCGCTCAAATCCTTCCTAGCGCCGTACATCCACATTCTGCGGTGGTACACCGACATAGCACAGGCCGAGGCTGTACAGGTGAGTTAATACGAATCTTTTTTTTCCATTGTACTAAAAGGTGCCCGTGGAAGAGAAAAGGGTTAACACTCCTTTTTTCTACAGCGCAGTTAAATGAAAAGTATCCTCGAATATCCGGCTTGAGTAAAACCAATCTTAAACTGAAGGCCTCCACTAACCGACGTGTGAAACACGTATCTTAGTGTAGGGTAAACTCATTGGGCGCTCATTCTAAGATTGGTTTTACTCTGTCCTTGTATCAAAAAAGGTTGAAATCCGTTCAATCGTTTTCATTTAATGAATTCAACCCAATTTCGGCCATAGCGACTGCTGGACGGGCTCAACAGCTGGTGGCATCTCGCTGCTCCGCGCGATCGTGTGCTCGCATGTGGCTACTGTAGCCAATTTTAGCCTTAAAGGTCCTTGAGCACCTCGGGCAGGTAAGTACACCGCCGCTATAATTATACGTTAAAGCCGATGGTGGTCTGGCAATTAACTCGTCTCGCTTCGTGTCGAGTTCGTCTGTGCGTGTGCTCTCAAAGGCATCGATTCTCTGCCTTAAGAGACGTCTCCATTCCGGGCGGTTTGCACCTGATGACTCCCACGTCAAGGGGTCAATACTGCATTTTTCATATATTGTGGCCACAAAGATACATGAAAAAACATGAAAAAAAATCGGGGTCAGAGACTTTAGGTAGCCTGTTGTAGCATAGAATAGACTAGAAGTTTCTCTTCATGCTGTCAGCGGCCGACATGTCCCTGTGGAGCACGCTCTACCCGTTGTACCACACAGAAGCGCTCAAATCCTTCCTAGCGCCGTACACCCACATTCTGCGGTGGTACACCGACATAGCACAGGTCAAGGCTGTACAGATGAGTCTTTATACGAATCTTTTATTTTTCATTTGTAACACGTACCTCTTTAGTCCTTATTGTCATTGTAACAAGAACGAAAAAATATTTGTCTGTAAAGTCGGTTTACGGACGATAATTTTACGTGATAACGTGGAAGAGAGATAGATGCGTCACAAGCCGAACGCTTAGGCCGATCGTGCCTCTCTAGTGCTTGTACCGCGCTCTCGCTTGCACGCGGAACGTGACACTTTTTCGTGCAGCCGGCGTTCACCGATTTATAAGACGTTATCACGTAACGTACGTGTTTCAATTTCCCATTCTGTACAGTCGGGTAATGAAAGGTTTACTTTTCAATCTTTACACTATCATTTAGAGTTGCTAAATGACGCACCTTTTCATTAATCAGGGGGCACGGCAGTGCCCCCGCCAAGTCGAGCGCGAAGCAAACACTCCCGTACCATCCTTTACTGGAGCCATTTCGCCGCATTTTCAGGCCCCTATTTGAGAACCTCTGGATACGACCAGAACGCAGAAATTTTCGTCATCCAGTAAGCTATAATCACATCCTTAAAATCCAAAATTTCAAGTCTGTAGGTCGTTTAGTTCCGAAGTTAAGCGAAAGCAAAGTTTCGCATTTATGACACTCACTCACTCACTCATAATCATCAGAATAGAACTAGTACGTCCCATAAACTCAGAGAGCTGAAATTTGGTACAGAGTTAGGGTTTAATGGCACATAAAGGGAAAACTATAAAACTAGGATAATCGAAGATCTGGAGTACCTGGTGACCCTGATTAGAAAACACAAGAGCCCAACCAAACTATTAGAGATCGACATACCGCCTTTACAACAAATATTGAACTTGGTGGGCCGCTTCATTTGATGTCAAAAATCTAAGGTCTATGGCCCCGTTTCTACAAAAAGAAGTGAAATCCCAACAACACCGTCCGACGTCCGACCGTCAACGATTGGTGAAATGGTTTCATGGAGCACCTGATTTTGTACCCTTGTGAACCCTTCAACGGCCAAGTCACACAACATTAACTATAATAATAAAATAAATCGTAGTAAAGAAGAACCTTAGACTTGGCACGACTTTGTCTAGATTTCATTACTTTTTAGAGGTAAACAAGCAGCTCCAACGAGACTTGGCTAGTTTTTTACAAAATGTTTTTGGTGGGATTGACTATACTAGAAGGAGCTCGACTTCATACGTCGAGGAGAGAAGCCATAACGCTCTTTTTTGCTTAAGCGTAGTCGGTTGAAAAGTATCTTATAAATGGTTGAAATCCGTTCAGCCGTTCACATGACGTGGCCACACAGGCATCTATACTATATTCAAAAAATAAGTGATACGGACAATTTGAAGGTCACTGAATACGACCGGTTTAGCTCAGTGGGAGTAACGTTGCCTGCGAAGCTGAGGTCCTGGGTTCAAATCCTGGTAAGGGCAAATATTTGTGTGACGAGCAAAAATATTTGTCCTGAGTCTTGGATGTTTTCTATGTATATAAGTAATATATCTATTAAATATATCGTCGTCTAGTACCCATAACACAAGCCTTATGGAGCTTACCATGGGACTAGTTCGATTTTTGTAGAATTGTCCTGTAGTATTTATTTAATGAATAGAAAAAAATATATATTTTGTATGTTTGTATGTATCGTTGGTCCAAGAAACTGTGGAACTACAGCAAAAAACAACTCAGAGTTGTAATGGGGGTGTTCACAGGCTAATTCGGAGTCAAAGGACTCCTGGCCAAACTGGGACTTTCTGACAAGACAGAAACAATGGAGCATTTATTATGCGAATGTCATGCCCTCGCCAGACAGAGAATGAAGGAATTTGGTATTGGTTACCCACACCCAAAGGAATTCCAGACGCTACCAATGGCATCTATCATCCGGTTTATGGAGATGGTAGAAAAAACCATTGAGTAGCAAGAAGGGGTAATTACACAAAAGATCCCACTGGGTTGAAGTGCATCCGCGATGTATCGTTGAGGCTTCATCACCGCAAAACGGCGAAACAAATTTCAACTATTTTTGGTACATGGATAGCGAGGTATAAAGATGGTTATAGGATGCTTTATAATCGACTACGCTAAAAAAAGAGCTACGACTTTTTTTTCTTTTGTAAACAAGGTTGCACACACACACACACACCTTCTAGTTGCAAATAATAATTATTATGCATAGATGGCGTTGTAAATAGCGAAGAACGGCTTTCTGTATAGCGATTGACAAAAGGGGTATTAAAGCTCCGTTCGTACCCTTCAGATACGGAATACGAAGTGTTTTGAATTTTGTATTCAATCAATCAATCAATCAAAATATGCATTTATTCAAGTAGGCCACTTTCGAATAGTCAGTTAGAAAGAAAGAAAGAAAGAAAACTTACATTGAGAGAAATGTTTGCTGGGTGACGTACAATATGATCCAACATTTGTTGCAAGGATTAGGGAAAACCCAGAAAAACCTAATCAGATCATTTAATTTAAGTATAATATTATTGATAAAATCAACATTTAAAAAAAAATAATAATAATAAGATAAATCCTTAAAGGATTGTCAATAAAAAAGATAAAAAATGATCTAGAATGTGTCTAGAATAAAATTCTAAATGTCAGAGTATAAACAATTAAGATTAAAATAATAATAATACCTCAATAGGTATTCGCTAAAATAACTATACATCTAGGTACCTAAATGACGCTATAATTTACATTAATAAATATTTATTTTCAGGAGGCAGTAAAGCAGTGGGGTGGATCTGTCGACAAGCCCTTCGCTCCGATCTCGGCCTTGGGTGCTCCACAGCTCGCCAGCCTGGCCTCACCAGTTGGGTATGTATACCAGAAGCGCGTTTCACAAAAGCTTGTACAGTAGCACCACAAATATAAGTTACGACGATGTACCTGCGCAGAAAGCATTTTTGAGAACAGATTAACCAATAGGGTACATGCATAATTTTTTTTTGTCGCTTTTCTTAACTAAATATCAAAATACCGTAAAAACTATTTCAAAATGTGAAATTTAAATTGACCAAGAAATACGCAAGATATAGGCATTTTAAACTACTAATTAGACAGAGAGGTCCGATATGCACTGTTTCATCATCGTGCACTCTGGCGATATAAACTCCATATTAAAATCTGTTTTCCTAGAAAGAGACTGAATGAAATGTTTGATGGCTTATATCTTGGTTATTTTTAAATGCTTTAAACTTCATACTGGGATTCTGCTTGGTCACGTTCCAAGCAGAATCCCAGTATGAAGAAACTAACAGTCGAGCGTAAACCTGCCGTATTACCATATGTGAAAGGGGTCACAGACAAGATCGGAAACATCTTGAAGCGTGCTTCTATAAAAACATATTTCAAGCCGTTGAAGGTGTCTCAATACCTTAGACCCGTGAAGAGTAGCACCCCTTTGCAGAGTGCAGGCATTTATAAGCTGGACTGCGAGTGTGGTCTTTCATACATTGGTCAAACGAAACGCAGTGTATCAACCCGGGTGAAGGAGCACATAGCAGATGTCAAGCACCGTCGGTGTAATAGGTCTGCAGTCTGTGAACATGTCATTGACAAACCAAACCACTCAATTAAGTTTGATAAACCTTCTATCCTTGCCAAAGAAAAAAGATATTTTCCCAGGATGCTACGCGAGGCTATTGAGATTAAAAAGCATCCTAATTTCAATAGAGAAGATGGATTGTCACTACCACCAGCTTGGGATCCTGTAATACATCTCATCAAGGAACAAGCGAGACACAGGACTGCAAAACCTTAATTTCCGAACGGTGTAAAATATCTTATCTGTTTAAAAGTAGTTTAATAGTCTTTGTTTTTTAAATATTATAATTAGTAATGAGGTAGCCTGGGAGTTTTTCTTTGCAGCGTTTCTTTTCTCCTCAGTACGCCTCATTTGTGAAATGCTGCTTGGTAAATTATTAGAATAAAATAATTAAGCCCTTCTGGCACATGTGTAACTGTCTTCACAGCTTAGGCCCATCTAGCATGTATGTACACCTTTATTTGTGTTTTTTCAAAAAAATGGGTAGTTTGCACAAATTGTAACTTTGACAGAGGAAAATACATCTTTTCTCAGTCCTCCCGTGACCATGGAAAGCTGGAAAGCTTCCGAAACGTCGGGAACTAAAATGAGATAATATACGCGATATAATCCGTTAAATTGTTTTATTTCAATGAGTAATAATCGCGGAAACAGAAGAAAAATTTATTACTTATGAAACCAAAAAAAATTAAATGATCATCCTTGCTATATAATTATTATATATTTGGTGTGACTTATTTTTTTTAAATGTTTTTCAATGAAAAGACGCATCAAGATCACTTACCTTTTTTCTAATAAAATTTCTAAACGAAGTGTATGTTGGACCATAAATAAATTGTAAAATTAGTTTAACGCACGTGTGCGGTAAGTAGCGCTTTACGTATGTATGCTCGCCCATACAAAGATGCACTTTATGAACATATGCATTGTAAAACGATACTCAAGCGATTAGGTTACCAACTCGTTGGTAAAAAAATCTTTCCACTTTTTTGTAATCAATATGGGGTAACTGATTGACTCCATAAGTGTCCGTTAAATAACTATTGGCCACCAGTAAGTACCGTATCTCACAAAGGTTACAATTAAAAATTTAGAAGTGTCAAGTTACAGTAGGCATGATGATGGGGTATGAAAATCAAAATTCTAATTAATCCGTCAGTTAATAATAAAAAAAAAATCAGACACGTATTTTGAGATAAATACATAGATAAGTTGTATTAAAGTTAAGAGTTCACGCAAAATTTTGACTCAATGTATCGCCTTTATTTTTTGATTGCGCAAAGAAATAAAAAATACGTCTCTAATATTTTCTATTAATCTACATTACGGACTAATTATTAAAATTTTGCCATCATCCCTATGGTAGTGGAAAATTCTTACAAATAAGTGAATTGTAACGACAATTCTACAATTTATTGTAACACAAAAATTTACATACCAAAAACGTTTTTCCGGAAAAACAAATTTGTAGATGACAATTGTTAGTTTAGCATTTGTGGTACAGTAAATTGTAGTAATAAGGATACATATATTTATAATTAAATTGTAGCGAGAATTTTACAACTCACTAAAGTGTCAAGATTCCAGATTTATCTTCTCACTATCTTTGTATCAATATTGATAGTGACGAAATATTTTTGGACAGGACGCCGATGGACGTGCCGGCGGCGGTGCCCGGCCCCACGGCCGAGGAGATCGCACAGGCTAAAGACAGCTGGGAAAACGGACGCAGCAGGTTGCAGCCGCCTCTCACACAGGAGAAATTCGCGTAAGTGTTATATAAGATATAAGAGTATTTGCCGCACGACTCATACGGTTCTATTGATATAAATACGTGTCTGAAAAGATAGCTGGGAGAACGGACGTGGTAGGTTTTTAGACGCCTCTCACACAGGAGAAATTCGCGTAAGTGTTACATAAGATTATTTGCCGCACGACTCGTACGGTTCTATTGATATAAATACGTGTCTGAAAATATAGCTGGGAGAACGGACGTGGTAGGTTTGCAGACGCCTCTCACACAGGTGAGAATTGCGTAAGTATCCGGGTTTCCCTGGGTTTTTCCTAGTTCGGAGTATCCGGGGGCCGTCGCGGTGGGGAGGGGGTGTTTTGAAAGTATCCAGGCAACACCCTCTTTGTTCTAGGGAAAGCTTAAAAACTTAATCAAATCTAACACGTCCGGGGTAAAATGCTCCAAATATTCGGGGGTTTTGACGTTCTGGTGCGGATTAGGCAGAAATTCGCGTAAGCGTTGAATAAGAGTATTTGCCGCACGACTCATACGGTTCTATTGATATATATACATGTCTAAAAATATAGCTGGGAGAACGGACGTAGCTGGTTGCAGACGCCTTTCATACAGGAGAAACACAAAACTTCTTTATGGTGATAGGTACATATGACAGGTAAGTTAGGATACAATTACAATTTTACATTTCATATTAATGAATTTCATAGATATGCGGGTAAGCGTTGTATAAAAGTATTTACCGCAAGACTTGTATGGTCTATTGATATAAGGCCTGATTCGTAACGGATTTGAAAAATTCAAAATGCTGGCATATAGGTTTAAAGACAGATATCCTTTTTTTGTTTTTAATATTGTCATTACTAATATCACCAAATTATGTAGGCATCGTTTTTCATTGCGTAAGATCTGAAAAAACGAAAAAAAGATGAATCAACGTGAACGCCGTGAACAGATTGTCGCCAAATGGTGGAAACACAGCGACCGAACCACTACATCGCAAAACAATTAAAAATCCCAAAAAATACCGTTGATACGGTTCTAAACTGATACTTTGAGGCCTTGTCTACCGCTCAGAAGCCTCGAACCGTAGAACATGGTGGTGCTCGTGACCCTAGGCTAGACAGGAAAATCATTAAGACGATTTGCAACAACCGAAGTATGTCCGAACGGGATATAGCTAAAAAAAATCTACAAGTCAGTCAATGGTGAGACCCAAGGAACTGGCTGCTATAAGGTGAAAAAAGAAGCGAAAAGTGCAGAAAACATAAGAAAAGCAAAAACGCACAATCAAAACCAGGTCTCGAAAGTTGTACGATTTTCTGGGTACAAACAATTTTCACTTGATTTTGGATGACGAAATCTATGTGAAGGTGGACTTTTCCACACTTCCTGGCAATCAGTTTTATGCTATAGCTGATGGAGAAATTGTTCCAGACTCAGAAACTACCGTAAGAATGGAGAAGTTTGGCTCCAAGTATCTGGTTTGGCAGGCAATTTGCCCATGCGGCGATCGCAGCAGGGCATATGTTACAACTGGCACAATCAATTAAGATATTTACATCAATGAATGCTTAAAGAAACGGTTAATACCATTCATTCGAAAACCCAATTCCTCGGCCTTATTTTGGCCAGATCTAGCTACAGCCCACTATGCAACGGATACCCTAAACTTTCTCAAGCGACAGGATGTCCAGATCGTACCTAAAGCACTGAATCCGCCAAATATTCCACAGTGCCGCCCTATCGAAAGGTATTGGGCTCTGGACAAAAAAATCTTACGTAAGACAGGTAAGACTGCCAGCAATCAGTAAGTCTTCCTGAGAAAATGGAACGCAGCGAGCAGGAAAGTGGCTAATGACACTGTCACAAGGCCGATGGAGAGCATTCGACAAAAATTGCAGCAGGAGAATATAAAGAGTACAATATATAAATAAAAAGTACAATTTCAATAATAGTCACGAGATGATAATTTTATACTGTTTTTTTAATATAAAATCATATATTTTTGTCAATTAATACACTAAGTATTTTTCAATTTTTCAAATCTGTTACGAATCAGGCCTTAGCTGGGAGAACGCACGTAGCAGGTTACAGACGCCTTTCACACAGGAGAAATTTGGGTAGGTAAGTGTTATATAAGATATTAGCGTATTTGCCGCACGACTCGTACGGTTATATTGATAGATACGTGTCTAAAAAGGCAGCTGGGAGAACGGACGTAGCTGTTCGCAGACGCCTTTCACACAGGAGAAATTGGTGTAAGTGTGATATAAGATTATTAGCCGCATGACTTGTTACGGTTATATTGATACGTGTCTAAAAAAAGAGAGCATAGGAGAAATCCGCGTAAGCGTAATATACGTCAGATTTATCGCTTTAGAAAGCAGGCGCGGTTACTACGTTAACCTTTTGACCGCCAAACTGTAATACAACGTGACTAGACGTCACAGAAAAAAAGACTTAAAAATAAAATAGTGATTGCAGAACGAGGTATTGATATTATTCGGAATATAATATTGTGTCTAAACAATGAATTTTCGATGACGTGATTTATCGACTGTGGCACTCGAAAGGTTAAGGAGATGGTTGAAGTACCGCCGCATGTTAATGACCCCTATGGCTGTCTTCTATACTGCTTTTTACTTCCTGCAGATACCACTCACACAGGAGACCAAAGGTGTCGACGTCATAAACATTTGACTATTATTCCTGTATAGCAGGGGATAAGGTACACGGAGGAAACTGTACCTTACGTCATCATACGGGTGATATCTGTCTAATAAGGAAGGTCAATAAATGTGGAAATGGGATCTTACACTACTAGATCCTTTCTTTTCAACAAACTACTCTTCCCAAACTGCCTCTGATCCCAACTGTAAAATAGAATACTTGCTCTTCTCTTCAAAACCGAATAAAATGAGATATTTTTTAAGACATTATGTAGGTAGAATTCAATAGGTTATGCTAGGTTCGTTTTAAAGATTTTTTTCGGTTTTCGAATAAAATCTAACGTTTGGTAATGAAATATATGAAAAATGAAACAGTTTGGGAAACAAATCACCCATAATCGGGACAAGAAAGTTGAATAATATGAGCACAAAAAATAAAATGAACTAAAATAACTTATAAATAAATAGAACGCTAAGAACAATAGAATGACTATTTTGCCATGCGGTTCAAGTGGTAGCGTGGCCGAGCGGTCTAAGGCGCTGGTTTAAGGCACCAGTCTCTTCGGAGGCGTGGGTTCGAATCCCACCGCTGCCAATATATTTTTGTTTTTTTCTTTTTGTATGTTGTGTCTTTCCCACCACATCATGTCAAAACGAGTGGGCAAATTTCTACCATTTTTACTATTTAAATAATTACCTTAAATTAATGACTATTATTTCAATCTTTTAGTATATTTGTGGAATCTAATTCTGACTCGGGACAGAACAGAACGGAAAGAGGGGTTATGGTTTTCTTCTCCTCCACGAACGAAGTGGCACCTTCTAGTTATGAATATGAGTAATTTGGAATCACGATCGTTATGAATCAAGACCATTATAAAATATTATCGAATTTACAAATCTTTATTTTGCAGAAAATGTGGTACAAAAAATTGCAGTATTTAATAGATTCACACATTTCACCAGCAACTGACATGCAAAAAAGGAAAAAGAGATTACATAGTGATGTCAAACCAAATCTGTAAATCAACACAAATGTCAAAACTAAAAATAAATAGCAGTACATTACATACATACAATCACGCCTTTTTCCCAACTGCGTAGGCAGAGACTACCTCCTTCCACTTGCTACGATCCTGGCATACAACTGCCGCTTCATCAACATTCATTAATTTCTTCATGCAAGCTCGCCGGTTTAAAGAACTTTTCACTTGGCCTTTTTTCAGAATGTCTCCAATCTGATCGTGAAACATTCGTCTAGGCCTTTCTCTTCCGACATTTCCACTTACATTCGCCTTGTACATTTTTCCAGTCAATCTTCTTTCATGCATCCTCTCTACATGCCCGAACCACCTTAGCATCCCTTTCTCGATTCGCGTTACTACATCATCTGGCACACCACAACGTTCCCTTATCACGCTATTTCTGATCCTATCACCCAATTTCAACACCAATCATAGGCTCAATGCTAAATGCAAATGTCACAGTCAATATTTATAATAATCAAAATTTCCTCGACAGAGTAAAAATATTCTTGTATTAATAATAATTATAAAATCCGGGACGTACGAGCCCGTGACTCAATGCCAGATACAAACATAATAATAAGTACTCTTTATTGCACACCAAAAGAAAATAACATCAGACACTTAAATCTAAATCAGTATGAGCTTATCGCTAAAAAGCGATCTCTTCCAGACAACCTTAAAGTAGCAGAGATGGCGCAAAGTAACCAACCAATGAGTAAGTAAGTGTTGCACAAGAAGATGAGACAAATCATTAATTAAAGGCAGAATGAAAAACAAAATAGAAATGAAAATTTCAGATTCATACAAAGATACTAGATACTAATAAATAAATATATAAAATACAAATAAACATATACACAAATATGCATATACCTACACAAATCCATACTAATATTATAAATGCGAAAGTGTGTCTGTCTGTCTGTCTGTCTGTTACCTCTTCACGCTTAAACCGCTGAACCGATTTGGATGAAATTTGGTATGGAGATAGTTTGAGTCCCGGGGAAGGATATAGGCTACTTTTTATTTCGAAAAAATACCCTTATCCGCGATAAACGAATTTAAGGCGGACGAAGTCGCGGGCAGAAGCTAGTACATACATATAACCAAAAATTTACTGAACTACACGACATCGACATCTCAGTTTAAGGGAGCGATAAATAGTGCTGCTTAAGATCACTCTTACAAACAGGAATAGATTTAGTGCACCTTACGTCCAACGGCAAAGTATTCCACATCCGGATCACTTGAAAAGTGAAAGAAGTGTTATAAAATTTGGAAGAAGAAGCAACAGGTGCAAGGAGATGATTTTGCGAAGATCGTAAAGATGACAAATATTTAAATCGCTCCTTAAGATACCAAGGGGTAGCGGGGTTAAAAAGAATGTGAGACTTACGGCGAAGCCGAATTGGAAGCCACGAAAGTTTCGAACGGAAATGGGAAACATGGTCATATTTACGCAATCAATCATTCAATCAAAATATTCTTTATTCAAGTAGGCCTAGTTACAAGCACTTTCGAAATGTCTGTTACATGAGAGTGAATGTTTGCTGGGAGAAATACAATATGATCCAAAATTTGCTGCAAGGATTAGGGAAACCCAGAAAAACCTAATCAGATCATTTAACTTAAGTGTAATATTATTGATAAAAACATCATTTTTAAAATTAAAATAATCAATAAGATAAATCCCAAAAGGATTGTCAATAAAAAATAAATAATCTAGAATGTGTCTAGAATAAAATTCTAAATGTCAGAGTATATAAAACTATTAAGATTAAAATAATAATAATACCTTAGGTATTCCTTAAAATAATTATTCATATACCTACATGACGCTATAAGCCGAAAATGAACCGGATACATACATTATGAAGGCGCTCAAGTTTATTTAGCTGCTCCTCAGTAAGATCGGGGTAGCAAACATCTGCGTAATCCAAGATGGGGAGAATGAGAGACTGAGCTAGCGCAGTTTTAGTGGAGAGTGGTAAAAGTTGCGTAATCGTCGTAATGATCCCATCGCAGCAAACATCCGCCTACTAACCTCGCTGATCTGAGGAACCCAAGACAGAGTACGATCTAAAATCACACCAAGATTTTTGACTTGATGTGAATAAGGTACCTGCACACCGTGAAACTCTATTATAGGCAAGTTTGGGAAATCAATTCTAGAAATGAGTTTTGAGCTGCCTATAATAATGGCTTGAGTTTTAGCTTAACCATTAACCATTTCTGAAGTCTACTTTTAAATTATTATATAAACTTTGGCGTAGCCTGCTTTATCTAGAAGTGCCGGGGTCGGGTTTTTCTTATCGTTTCCGTGATAACTTGAGTTTGTATTACTTCGTCTTTTAGGATGACGCGCTGGGAACTTGAATATCGACGGCAAAAATCGGAAACGTAGTAACCGCCAATGGATTCAATTGGCGGTTACTACGTTTCAGCTTTTTGCCGGCGATATTAAGATTGTGACCCCTCTGTATCTTTAGTGATAGTGCGTAATATATGTTTACTTAGAAAGTTGATAAAGCCACGCATTCATAAAGGTCTTTTTAACTTCATCTATCCATACTAATATTATAAATGCGAAAGTGCGTCTGTCTATCTGTCTGTTACCACTTCACGCTTAAACCGCTGAACCGATTTGAGATGAAATTTGATACGGAGATAGTTTGAGTCTTGGGGAAGGACAAACACTACTTTTTATCCCGGAAAACTGTTTTTATCCGTGATAAAGGAATTTAGGGCGGACGAAGTCGCGGGCAGAAGCTAGTACTATTATAAAGTTGTAAAAAAGAAATGTCTGTACATTGAAAATATAAAAAAAAAGATTGTTACGGACTATTTAGACGTCACTGAATTGAATGTTTATTTGTATGTTTGTATGCGTCGTTGTGGCTTCATCACGCTTTTCTTTAATCGTATGGCATAAAACAGTACATTTTAATTAATCAAAGTATATTAAACAGGTGTGTCACAAATTTATATCCACGGTTCTTAGGCTCATTTATCATCCTGCTGAATCGGCTAAACGGATTTCAACTATTTTTGCTACACGGGTAGCTGGCCATCCCCGACTACGATGAAGTAAAAAGAGGGTTAATGATTTTTGTCTCTTCCGCAAACGGTACCCGGGTACTAAAAAAAAGTTGAAATCTGTTTAGCCTCTTTGACGTGATGAAACCATAAAAACACAGTATACAAACAGACGAAAATATACATATTAATAAAAATTGTTTTATGAACTGTCTGACCTTCAGACAGTTCCATCACTCGCTTATTTTTGTGAAACCGTCTTTAATATACAGACAGAAAACTCGCTGAAAAGTAAAGAAAAAAATTAAGTTCATTCAATTCACTTTCAATTCAGTTCTTTTTTAACTCAATCTATACAATATAATTGAATCCAAACGGCTGTTATTTATTGTTAAAAAAAATCCTAGCCCCGATGCATAAGCTTTTGTCTAGTCCGAGAAGTTTTTTAGGTTCTCCCGTCTCTAAGGAAATAATATTTTAGACAAAAATTCAATACCGTTTAATAATAAAATAATATCGAGCGTATTCAGAAGAGGTGCCTGAGAATCATGTCGTATAGATACAACCATGAGCAAATCCGACTAAATTACGACCAGCGTTTACGAACATTTGGCATTTGTTCCCTTCAGTCGCGTCTTATTTTACATGACATGCTATTTCTACACAAGTTCCTTCACTCTAAAATTTACTCAACCTATATCCTGCGCATGTCACCTTTAATACACCACGATTCAGATCGCGTGCCCCTAAAGTGTTCGCTCTGCAGGTATACAAAAACAATACTTCCTATTATAATCCCATTGTAAGAATGTGCCTTCAGTACAACGACCTAGTGACAAAAGACATTCTTGTCATTTTCAATCCACGGTTTTTGGTATTCAGGAGGCAGGTTGTAGAAGTGATTTCGCGTTAAACACCTGTTAATATTATTAATATTGTTAATTATTACTCGTAACAATAATGCAAATTAATTCTGTTCAGAGATGCTCAGTAAATAATTATTATGTTATATTTAACAGTTTGGCCATGTGGATAATAGTATTTTTTTTTAATTTAGGGTATTTAACGATGTTACTGTATTGTTTTAATCATGTTGTGCATACTTGTGTTGGATGGCATTTTTCTACAAAGCCTGTTCTATGTATTGTTATATGTTAGTTTGAATTGTATCTGTTTAGTGTGCCAAATAAATAAAATCAAAATAAAAAATTAACAATAGTGTTATAATATTTGTTGCGGACGGGTCCGTAAAGGGTCCATGCAGTGGACTGTAGATGGTGCAGCAGGGTTTCGGCAGGTCACAAGAAGAAATAAGAAGACTATTTTTCAGGTTTCAGCAGCGATGCGGTGTGTAGTGTGGAGCGTGGGACGAATGGTGGCAAGTGGCAGGTGACTGACTTTACTAGGGAAAGGATTGGTATAAGGTGAATTTATGTGGGGCGGAACTAGTGGGATTTTCGCCCACAGGGCAGGCAAATCTGATATAGTCTAAGGTGCAAGGGGAAGGGGGGAACGAGAGACAAGGATGGAAGATGTGTGTGAAGAGTATAGGACATGTGTGTATTGCAGTGTTATTGTTATGTGTGAAATGAGCATCTTTTATTAAATAAGTACACGGGATATTACAGACAATTCAACATTAATAAAAGGCACAATAAAGGTAACAATCAATAAATCTTATATCTAAACACGTAAATAACAAACATAAAGTGTAAAAAACGAAACTAAAAGTGAGTCTTTACTCGAATTAAAAAACATAAGCAAAACCTAAATCTACCTAGCTATTATCTTATATACTACCTAGCTATTATTTACAATTCTCCCCCTCGTGCGCGAGCACTTATAATTAAACGCTGTCTAACACGATGAGGCGAGAGGCTGGACGGCGCATGAGCCCGGAGGCTGTTCTAACTTCTGTTACTCTAACTCTGCCGTCTGGGCCTGGAAAAACAGAAGTTACTTGCCCTCTTGGCCATGTGCCTCTGGGCATAGTCTGGTCTACGATCAGTACGATGTCGCCGATTTTGATCGTTTGTTCGTTGGACACATTACCTCGTCGAACTTGTAGCTGAGGTCTGTATTCTCGAATCCATCTGTTCCAGAACTCATCGGCCATGGCTTGTGCTGCTTTCCAATTGTTCATGTTAGGTTTTACGTCTCTGAAACTCCCAAACGGTGACATGCCACATGACCGCCCTATAAGGAAGTGGTTGGGGGTCAGGGATTCTTTTTCCAGGTCTGGGTTCACTGGTGTCAGTGGTCGGGAGTTGACGAGGTGTTCTGCTTCTAGCATGAGCGTGTGAAGTACCTCTTCTGTTGGATACTTTTCTTTCAACACGGTGTAAAGGGCCGATTTGACTGAACGTACCATTCGTTCCCATGCTCCTCCCATACTCGGGGCTCCAGGAGGTATTTTCTTCCAGGTAATGGTTTTACTGTTTGTGTACGTAGTCATTTCGTTTTCGTTGGCTAGCAGTGCCTCTCCTATCTCTCTTTCTGATCCCTTGAAGCAGGTCGCATTGTCGCTATAAAGAACAGTAGGTGTGCCGCGTCGTGCCATTAATCGTCTGAGTGTTAATATCATAGAGGAAGCCGAGAGAGAAGTGGCTACCTCCAGATGTATGGCTCTCGTGGTGAGGCACGTGTAGAGTGCGCCCCACCTTTTCTCATGACGTCGGCCTACTGTTATCTGCATTGGACCGAAATAATCGACCGCTGTGGCTGTGAAGGGCGGTTGATTATTCATAAGCCTCTCTGAAGGTAAATCGCCCAAGGGAATTTTATTGGGTAACCCCCTATAGGTGCGACACCACTGGCATTTATAGCAGATGTATCTCAGGCCACTACGCAGTCCTATGATGAAGTAGCGCTGTTGTAGCTCGTTCAGCACTGTTTCTCTATTGCCATGACCGAGGGTACTGTGAGTATGCAGCACGATCAGTCTCGTCAGCTGTTCTTTAGCATGTAGGACTGGTAATCTTCTCAAACGATCTTGCGTTATTCTGCTGTTCAAATAGAGTACGCCTTTCCGTATGTCTACGGCTATCTTCTTTAACGGCGAGTTCTTCGGCATCGGCCGCCCAGCCTCTTTGCATGTGATCTCTTCTTGAAACGACGCTTGCTGACTCCTTCTTATAAGGAGTAACTCGGCCATCTGGATGTGGTCGGTTCTCATGGTTGTGTCTGTTGTCTTTTTGAGTAGCTTGGCTTTGAATACCTCAGCAGAGAGCAGAACGGTGGCAGCGGAACGCAAGAGCCTATTGTAGTTTGAGAATCTATCGATCGACGGTAAGTAACTATCGGCTGTGAGTTTACTTGTCGCGTGTAAGACGGGCTTAATCGTTCGTTCCTCCCCTGTGGGGGACTGCGGCACCGAGACTGACTTCTCCTTGGGCCATGTCTCGGGGTCGCCTCTAATAAAATCTGGCCCGAAAAACCATCTATGATTCGCATTGAAGTTCAAGGGGACGCCCTTTGTCGCGTCGTCGGCGACATTCAGGGCCGATGGCACCCATTGCCAGTCTACGGGCGCGGTAAGACTCTCTATTTCGGCTAGTCTGTGAGCTACGAACGATTTGAACGAGCGGGGATCCGATTTTATCCAGGCTAGGACCGTTTTACTATCTGACCAATAGTAGCATTTATCTATTTTATAATCGGATTCGCGCTTGATCGTTTCGGCTAACCTACTGCCTAATACCGCGGCCTGCAGCTCCAGGCGGGGCACGGATATGGGTTTCAGGGGGGCGACCTTTGCCTTCCCTGCGACCAGCCGCGACGATTTTACCCCGTTGACATCGGTGTTAACGAAATATATCGCTGTTGAGTACACTTTTTCACTAGCGTCACAGAAAATGTGCATCTCTTTTTTACCCGAAGGCGCGGGGACGTAACGAGCTATTTCTATCTCTTTCAGCATTTCTACGTTTTTTACGAAAGCTAGCCAGGTCTGATGGTGCTCGTTTGTTATGGGCTCGTCCCATTGTACTCCACTACGCCATACGTCCTGAATGAGAGCCTTACCTACCATCGTAACCGGCGAAACTAGGCCTAACGGGTCGAAAACTGACATGACCGCGCTGGTCACCTGACGTTTGGTGGGGATAGCCCCGCCTTTCGCGACATCGCACGGGATGTTTCTGAGATTAACATTGAAACCGAGAGTATCGCGCTTGTGGTTCCATATCATACCTAATGTTCTTTCAGAATCGCTTTTCCCTAGCGTCGTTTGTTCGCTAGCTCGCTTATCCGTTACGTCATCTATAACCGCTGGGTTGTTGGATGCCCATCCGCGCAACTCGAAAGAGGCCGCCATGTGCACCTTGTGCATCGCGTTTATGACGCTTTTGGCCTCCCCCTCGTCACTAAACGCGCCCAGATAGTCATCCATGTAAAAGTTACGAACGGTTGCCCTCGCGACTTCGGGTTGTTCGCTTGCGTGATCGTCTGCGTTCTTATTTTTTACATAAATGGCCGTGCAAGGAGATGAAGCCGCTCCGAAAATGAGCGACGTCATTCTATATTCGATTGGTGGTCCCGCACGGTCCTCGCCCCTCCATAAGAATCGCAGACTATCACGGTCCGCGTCGATGATTTTAACCTGGAGAAACATCTCCTTTATGTCGGCGACGACCGCGATCCTACCTTCTCTAAATCTGACTAACACTCCGAACAATGACTGAAGCAGGTCCGGACCCGCTAACAATGCGTCATTTAAGCTTTTATTTCCAGACTTGGCCGCAGCGTCAAAAACTAGCCTGACCTTGCCCTTCTGAGGGTGTATAACTGCAAAATGCGGCAGGTACCACGTCCTTGAAGATGCGGGCGGGGCTTCGGCCCGTTCCGCGTAACCGGCTTCTATCAAGTTGTTGACCTGCCTATTATACTCTGTTTTTTGCTCTTCGTCGCGATCTAGTTTTCTCTCCAAGTTATACAGCCTACTCAGGGCCTGGGCTCTGTTGTCAGGCATCTCCTCGCTTTCGGATCGCCATAGAAGACCGGCTTCGAACCTATTTCCGCCGTCAATCCGCCTACACGTGTCGTTAAGAATTTTTAAAGCACGCTGCTCGGTGTCCGCCTTAGGCGTTTTCGCTTCTATACCCAGGCTTTCTATGCTAAAAAAATCTCTCATCATTTTTACGGTCTCTTCTTCATTTTGTTTCGACATGGGTCGCACGTGATTGACGTAGGCAATGGTTCCGCGCGATAGCGAGTCTTTTCCATGCAAGACCCACCCTAATTGTGTAAGCGACGCGACGGGTTCGTGCTTACCGCCTATCTTTAACTGGCGTGACGAAATCAAATGCCAGTTATCCTGACCTATTAAGATAGTCGGTTTCGCGTTATCGTAACACAATTCGTCCTCTATGTCGTCGAGGTGCTTACACCGCCTGACTAAATCTCTATCCACCTGTTGCGCAGCCAGGTGCAACTCGCTAATCGTGTGCGCGGCTATCGAATTCAAATTTCTACTGCACGTACCCCGTACTGAGAACTTAACAACGCATGACTCGTGGTCGTCTAATTTATTGCCCCCTACCCCTTCTCTCGATAAAAGGCTTCGGGGTTGATCGCCAGGCACTATTCTGTCCGCTGTTGCCCTTTCTATCAAAGTTATGGACGACCCCTCGTCCAGCAGGGCGTGCGTCAGAATAGCGCCTAGAGGCCCCGTTACCTCTACTGGTATTATCTTAAGGTAGGTATTAGGCTGATGCACGTGATTAACCGAACCGACCTTGCCGCGCGCGGGTGTGGAACGCTCATTATTGTTTTCACTAGCTTTTTTTTCGTTATGCAACAATCTATGGTGAGACGCTTCACAGCCGCCCGCGCCGCAAGGTACTACATACTTGCATTTAAAAAATCGCCTATGGTCGTTCGTCAGACATCGAAAACACAACCTAAAACGCTTCGCCTTTTCCCACCTGTCCTCGATATTCAGCTTGAAAAAATCTGCGCAATCTGGAGGGGTATGTCCCCCCTCGCATATTGCGCATTTTTGTTCTTTTTTAACGGCAGACTCCACCGGCGGTGGGGGGGACGGCGCTTTTGGTCGGCTTTTCGATGGTTTTTTCGCGTGTTTGTTGACCGTGTTATTTGGCGTTTTTTTTAAACTTGCCACCGTGGCACTATACGCTGGTTCGAAATCTTCTTCTGATTCTGCGCTATAAGAGCTTTCGGAGTTCGATCTATGACGTGCCGCGTTTACTCTTGGTTTGTGCTTAAGGCGACGCTCTTCCCTTACATTCTCGTAAGTAAACATGGACCCGCACTGATCTCCTACCGTGTTCAAAAAACGCGTCAACAAAATGAGATCAGGCGCTCCTCCGTGCGTCGCTTTAAACTCGAACCACCTATATTTTAATATGACGTTAAGTTTCTCTACGATTCTGTTTACTAATTCCGGCGCGTACAAATACTGCTCTTGGTTAAGCGTTTTAATCGCGGCTACGGTATTTGCGACCCTATTCGCGAATGTGACTATATTTCGACCGTCGTCGGTCAGGCGCGGCATTCTTTTTATATTTTCTACTTCCGTTAATATAATCAAATCGGGTCGACCGTACCGCCTCTCTAACGTGTCCATAATTTCGTACGGCTCGGACGTCGTATATAGTAAAGTTCTAACCGTTTCGCGGGCCGCTCCGCGAATCGCCTTACGTAAACGGGCTACATTTTGTATGCCGGAAAACATACTCTCTGTGTCGCTGAAAACCGCCTTAAATGCCATCCATTCCGTCACCGTCCCGTCAAAATGTGGGAGCTCGTGGATGAATTTAGGCGGCTTCGACCTATTGCTTGAGTTCACCGCCTGAACGATAGCGTTGGCTAACGATTGCATATCCGTGCCGCCGCCGCCGCCGCCGGCGGCGTCCGTGCGCGGACACGGTCTAGGAGGGTGCTCGAAATCTGGGATGTCGTTTCTATGCTCTATCGCGGTAGCTGGCCTGTGCTGACGCTGCTCTGTGAGCCATCGCTCGATATGTAAGGACCCCTCAACCCGGGGCAGTCCCGCCGCGTCACTAGAGTTCGCCAGATCACTCATTCTGGCGATCTCTAGCCTACTTTTCGCCGCGGCGGCGGCCGCCTGAGCCCTAATCAATTCGGCGTTATGCGCCTCTAACTCTGCCATCAAAATTGACATATTACTAGCCGGTACCGCATTAACAACAGTGCCCGATGCACTCCTATTTTCGTCGTTAACGTTCGCGCCTTTTTCGATTTCTATTTGATTCGGCGCTGCCCTACGTTCGCTGCCACTACTCTGCTCTGTTATGCCGGTGCCTTTACTCCACGTGTTCGTCTCTCCAGACGTGGTCCCACCGGACTCAGGCGTCTGCTCGATTCTAGGCTTAACCTTGGAACGAGTTTGTGGAGGTTCTGACATTGTCGCGCACGAGGGTCCCTAGCTATACAATTATCCAAATTAACACTCCCTAAGTAACACTCCCTAAATATCACTCCCTACTTTTTCCTAACCACTATCTGCCTGGACGGGCTACTACCGTGGTGATGCCGACCAGGAATAGGAACGTAGGGATAAGGAGGGAAGGAAGGCCCCCGGTAGAGGGATCGGTAGCGCAGGGATGCTGATGACACGGTAGGAACGACCGTGCCAGATTCTTGACCAACTTGTGGCCCCCTTTGCTATCCTTTCCGTACCGGCGCAAACCAAGCTTAACACAGCGCTTTCTTGACAGCCGTTTAACACCGCAAGGTGGCCGGAGCTGCAGATTTAACGAGCCAATAACCTGGCAAAGCTACGCCTTTGGTTACGACTCGCACGTACTTGTTTCTTTCTTGATCGCTGATTCTTCCAATATCCGGCTATTCGGAGGACCACTGTTGCGGACGGGTCCGTAAAGGGTCCATGCAGTGGACTGTAGATGGTGCAGCAGGGTTTCGGCAGGTCACAAGAAGAAATAAGAAGACTATTTTTCAGGTTTCAGCAGCGATGCGGTGTGTAGTGTGGAGCGTGGGACGAATGGTGGCAAGTGGCAGGTGACTGACTTTACTAGGGAAAGGATTGGTATAAGGTGAATTTATGTGGGGCGGAACTAGTGGGATTTTCGCCCACAGGGCAGGCAAATCTGATATAGTCTAAGGTGCAAGGGGAAGAGGGGAACGAGAGACAAGGATGGAAGATGTGTGTGAAGAGTATAGGACATGTGTGTATTGCAGTGTTATTGTTATGTGTGAAATGAGCATCTTTTATTAAATAAGTACACGGGATATTACAGACAATTCAACATTAATAAAAGGCACAATAAAGGTAACCATCAATAAATCTTATATCTAAACACGTAAATAACAAACATAAAGTGTAAAAAACGAAACTAAAAGTGAGTCTTTACTCGAATTAAAAAACATAAGCAAAACCTAAATCTACCTAGCTATTATCTTATATACTACCTAGCTATTATTTACAATATTGAAACAAAACAATTTAACGGATTATATCGCGTATATTATCTCATTTTAGTTCCCGACTTTTCGGAAGCTTTTCAGCTTTCCATGGTCACGGGTGGACAGTCAGTCAGTCAGTGGATTAATGATTTTTTTTCTAACGATTTCGGTTACGAAGTCAACGGGCGTAAAAAGGGCCATTACTGAGAAAAGCTACACGGCATAGCTATATGCTGACAGTTCTGCTTCGAGCCCACGAGTCAAGAAGTGCAGTTGGAGACCACAATTTGACTTGGACAATAGTTTTTAAGAGTCCTTATTTCTACAATAAAATCCTTATAGAATTTCTATTAAGAGTCCCCGGCAAGCTCGGTTCTCCATACAAAAGTAGTTACGCTCTCATTTTAAAACGACTAGCTAGTTTGCTCTGAAACTTTGTACTTAGAATAAGTTAAGGTACATCCAAATCTGTAATTAGTTTATGTAGCTTCATATACCATAGTAAAAAACATACAGCGAATTTAAGTTTTTCATACAAAACTTGTTTTTGCTTTAATTCATTTGTTATTAGACTGGAGCCATATAAACTAATTATAGTCCTAAAAATACCCCATGTCATTGTCTATGCAAAGTTTCGTTACAATCCAACACGTATAATTCGGTTTTGTCATCGGGAAAAAGCTGCTAAAAGCCCCACTAGCAACTTACAAAAAGTCCCAGAACTTGTATCCGCTATGGCGAGTATTTATCTTTTATTTAATATTAAATTATTACCTATTTATGACTACACCTAAGTAATTAGTCTCCGACACAAAATCGGTAAGTTAATACATTCAAAATATATTTATTTACAGGTCATACATATGGAAGTCAAATTGTTGGCAGAAGAGGGTTTACGTAAAGTTACAAGTTGACTTGAGGATAGTCTCTTAAATCTTAACATCAGTAAAACCAAATATCTATGCTTCAGTAAAACCTCTGCGACCAGTCCGGATTCTTTATACGACAAAATGATAATAAATTACGTTTACGTTTTTGAAAATCTGCGATTGGTAGCGGATCACAAACTGCTTATGCAGACATATGAGGCACTTTGTCAGTGTGTTATTTGTTACTGTATGACTTCCTGGGGCGGTGCTACAAAGACACAAATTCTTGAATTAGAACGCGCTCAACGCGCGGTTCTTAAAGTAATGTTTTTTCTTCCATTTCGAATTTCTACCGAATCCCTATATAGGAGTACTGATGTATTAAGTGTCCGTAAACTTTATGTATCTCAAATCCTTCGTAGATATCATAGACGAATAGTCCCTTATGTGATATGTAAGAACAAACGAATAGCTCCATGCCCAGTGCCGCGCTTTAATAGTGCACTTGCTAAGAGACATTATCAATTCTTGGCTCCGTTTATTTATAATAAATTGTTGAAAGAAGTTGATGTTAGCGAACTAAGTAACAATGACATAAAAACTAAAATTAAAAACTGGTTAAGCAGACTTAACTATGCAGAAGTTGAAGAATTGATGAGTTTAATATCATGAATACACACACATGCACACACACACATATACACGCACACACACACACGCACACACACACACACACGCACACACACACACACACACACACACACACACACACACACACACACACACACACACACACACACACACACACACACACACACACTGCTAATTAGCTAGCTGTATCTACTTATTTAAATGAATATAAGTCTAATATTGTAACTTTTATATACTTAAATTGGAAAGGAACTGGCTCTCAAGGCACAGGGAAACCTATTTTGAGAGTCAGGGTATTGTTGAAATGTATGTACCTTGAAGTTATAATAAAGATTTTTTATTATTATACATGATCTTAAACTAACTGACAAACTATAATTACGTGACAGTGTTGTCAGCATCGCAGAAAGCATAATATAGCACTGGCACGCCCTCAAATCCTACGACTTTTCTCTTAACATTGATTTAACCTTACACGATCTTCACTCATTATTACAACACAACAAAACGGGGCTTAGTCGCGTATAAATATGATTTATTTAATTACCTATCGTTAGTAATTCTTCGACGTTTCGGACGTCGCGTTACGTCCATGGTCTCGAAATCGGCATGGTCGAAGAATTACCAACGAAAGGTAATTAAATAAACTTATACGCGATTAAGCCTCGTTTTGATGTCGTGATAATAAATCTTCCGCACAGACTCTATATAACTTTTTGTACTCGGCGCGGTTTTAACTTTAACGTCGTCGTGATTTATAGTTTAAAAAAAACAGGCAACATTTGCACATTAGTATTTAAAGCACTTTATTATATTTATGTATGTACTTATAGTCAATTATTGCTTATGTATATCTACAAATACAAATACTCTTTATTGCACTCCTCACAAATATACAGAGATTTACGAATAATGAAATAAAAGCACAATTAGAGGTAGACAACAGGCGGTCTTATCGCTAGATAGCAGTGTATGCTACACATAACTATAATACACACATATTACACATATACAGTAAGGTGCAAAACTGTACCAATATTAGTACCTTAGTGGGATATGAATAACTTGACGGGGTTTTGAAATACCTAGATATAGAACAGTAGTCTTTGGAATTTTCTACAAAACTGTTAAACCAATCGTGTACTTATCACCTTTACTTAATAGTCAAACGAACTTACCTGTACGTGAAGTTCGACTGTAATTATGTAAAGTAGTTGTCTCGTTCCTCGATGATGAAAGTTAACTAATGTAGTCCCGGCTTGCACTCTGTGGCGTCACACAAATTTACAGCTAAAATAAAAAAAACTGAACGCACCCTAGCTGCCCACTGACAAGTGCGAGCGCGCGCTGTAATTCGAGTTTAAAGTCATAATTTTATAACAAATAGCAATTAAGAAATTCTTGTAAGCTATGACAGAAGGGATGGGTGGGAGTCATCATCTTCGGACGAGACAACAACTTTACATAATTACAGTCGAACTTCACGTACAGGTAAGTTCGTTTGACTATTAATTATGCTCGTTGTTGTCTCGTTCCTCGATGATGAAAGTTAACTAATGTAGATGTTGATTTGTAAAATTAGAAAATAACAATAAAAATAACATATTAAAGGAAATAAAAGTCTTTTATTTCTAGTCTCCATATCTATCCTATCATAATTATTGTTAACCTAATCAGGTCACATATTTCTTTACTTTTAAGTAAATAATTACAATTATTCCTGAAAGATACTTTCCGCAAATTGCGAATTATTAACAATAGGTCGATTATAAAATTTTCCAAACACAGAGGATTCACCAGACCAACCAGCCGTTCGCCTAATGTGATCTATGTTGTTGGCACCTTTCATAAATGCAGCAGATGTTGTGTCGTGTCTTGTAGAATGTGTTCTGAATGTCGAAGTATCTATGCCACTGTCCTGCATACATTTTTTAATGCAACGGCTAATTGTGTAGATACACTCTTATTAGGTTTTCTGAAAGATATAAACAGTGTATTTGTACTTCTGATTTCCTTTGTTGCATCTAAGAAATTAATTAATGCTTTGGCAGGACAGACTCCTGCTCTATCATTGAAAAAAGGTAAAGCGAGAAATGGTTGGCACAGAATTGTTCCCACAGAATGTCCCTAGGCTTTATTTGTGATACATCGTCTGAGATATTATTTCTCTTTTTCTATCTTTATTTTAAAACTCTTGACGAGTCTTGATTTTTTCATAACCTTACCATCGCAATCCGAATCTGGCAATTCCATAATTTTATCTTCTAGGTTGCGTATTTTCTTTAGTAAGTGGAGTCTCTTCTCTTCGGCATTTTTCGCAAAAAACAGCACTTAAATCAAATAAAAACCAAATATTTTCGGAGAAACGTGACGCCATTAAGAGACACAAAAAACCGAATGACAGCGCGCGCTCGCACTTGTCAGTGGGGAGCTAGGGTGCGTTCAGTTTTTTTTATTTTAGTTGTAAATTTGTGTGACGCCACAGAGTGCAAGCCGGGACTACATTAGTTAACTTTCATCATCGAGGAACGAGACAACAACGAGCATAATTTTTGAGTTCAACTAGAACTCAAAAAATATGCTCGTAATTAAAATGTGCCAAATTTCGACTATATTATATTTCAAATAATTTTAATTTGGGTTGTGCCACTTCAAATATAGAAACTCTCTAAAATAAAGACTTTTACTGTCTTTAACATCGGCTGAAAATTATTCACGTCAGATATATTTTGGATGCAGTAATGGGGTACATAGAGCATGGTGCAAAAGTGATTCAATAAAAGTTATTAGAGAAACCACGCGTTAGGTCACGTTTACAGATAACAGTATTTTTGCACGTAATAAAAAACTGCGTGTCTGATTTTAGTCTTTTAACACTCATGCTAAAGAAGCTAAAATTCCCTGTTTTCTACAGTAATTATTTTGAGTTTGTCAACGAGAATATTTAAATTATTTGAAATATAATAAAGTCGAAATTTGGCAGTTTTTAATTAACTAGAACTCAAAAAGTAAAGGTGTCGTACACGATTGGTTTAGCAGTTTTGTAGAAAATTCCAAAGACGACTTGTTCTGTATATATTTCAAAACCCCGTTGACCTTCATCTAGTTATTCACATCCCACTAAGGAACTGATATTGGCACAGTTTTGGCACCTTACTGTATATTGATAAACAATTTATTCCAAAACCAAAAACCTCTTCCAATCTAATATAAGTTTGCTCTAATACTGATTTCCGATGTTGGTGCTATCTTGGATACACATCATGCTGTTGTACGAGCAAGCGTGAGTGTTTATGGGATCCGTATATCCTTTTAGATACAACGCTTCTATGACTTGGTTATTTAAATCAGTATCTGGCCTATAATGGACGGAGCAGGCTGTAATACTCTTTATTTTCCCGTGATCAACAACGATGAGTCCAGCTCCGGAGACAGGGTACCCTGCCAGTAGACTGGATGTGTGCAGCATTCCTGTCTTGTGAACGGTTGACAACAGAAGCTGACCGTCCGGCCCCAACACGAATATAGCCGCCTTTTGACCATAACTGTCATCAGCCTTGCTTGTGTCCACCAGAGCTCCTTGGGAGTTATAAAGCGAACCATTCTCCACAAATACTTCGAATGGAAACCTTTGGTGTACGTCATAGTATACTACCGTCGGCGGGCATTCATAGACGCCTCTCCAAATACACTTTTTCGACTCCAACCCGTACTGGTTCTGCATTGCGTAGGTTCCATAAGCGAAGGAGATGCTCACAGCGCCGCCATGTTCGACGAATAGTGATCTGCTGCGTTGTGTTTGATCTATAATATGTATCATACCTGGTTCCTGAATCGCATACAGCTTTCTACCGTATACTGTCATGTGTCCGTATGAACCGCCGGGGAGTTCAAACTGACTGCACTGGTTGGAACCCTGAGAACCGATGTTTATGAAACCGCCTGTTCTGACTCCGTAAACTGTGTGCCCTATTGCTGCCACGCCTGTGATGTCAGAGCCGGTGTTTACACAATATAATTGACAGCCAGCTTCAGAACAGCGATAGATATGTCCGTTGTTAGAGCCTGCGTAAATGGACGAGCCGACAGCGATTAAAGATAGAAGTTGCTTGCCAGTTTCTAATTTGGCGAATGTCCAGCAGCTGTTCTGTGTGTTCAAATCGCAACTCAATATCGTCCCGTTACGGAGTCCCGCGTGGATGAAGCCAGCCATCACTCCCAGGCCGGTCATATCCGATCCGGCGCGATGGAACACGGAGCAGGAGTGGGCTTTCTGCCAACGGCAGCGGAGTATATGTCCTGAGGCCAGAGACGCGAACAGATATTCCCCGTGCACGACCGTGGCGGTGACCGAAGAGCCACCGACATGGTAGGCCTCGCAAGAACGCGGCTGCGCGTGTGGACAGCGTATGATTGAACCGTTCTTAAAACCCAATACCATCATGGGAGGCATGTAGGTAATTTCGTTATTTAACGTTACCACGGTCTTGGTTTTTTTCACTTCGTTGAATATCGACTCCTGGCTGGTGTCAGCGGCGGCAAGAGTCGCCAGCGTCAGCAATAGAAGCGCGGACTCGGCGACAGCCATGTCTTCCAGTTACACTTGGGAGTCTCGGACTGAATGATTATTTCGGTGGAGCGGTTCGGCTTATATTGCGGGGTCGACAGTAAGTACACAGGGTGTTTGGATCCAGAAATTTGTTTTTAATATAGAATAGTTTTGTTAAAATCTATCCATGCAATCATTTATTTATTTATTTAAACTTTATTGCACAATTCAAGAAAGTACAAATGGCGGACTTAATGCCATAAAGGCATTCTCGACCAGTCAACCATTAGGCTAAACAGAGAAATTATTGGTGCGGGATATAGGTATAAGACTTGTACAAAATAATAATTAAAATAATAATTATCCTGCGCAGTACACCAAATTTTGTTTTACAATAGACTGATGGTAGTTGTTTTTGTACGATTTTACACATGCACTTAATTGTAAAGAATAAATATGTGATATTGTCTTATATTTGTTACCTAAAAGTTATTATTTTAATAAAATACTTTAACATTTATAATTAAATCCCGGCACTCATAATGCGACTATCAAGATTTGCGCTCACAGACTAATATCACACTATATTTAAACTATTAAAAAAAACCATCTATATTATATAAATCTTTGTATTTATAAGAATAAAGTTTCTTAGTGAAAAAAATCACTTTAAAAATCACGAAGATCGAGATGGATCAAGTTTTTCGTAAAAATACAATTCTAATATCACACTTATTTTTAATAATTAAAAATAATTAAATGGGCTTGCAAACTGAAACGGGCTTTACTCCCTTCGAACTTGTGTTTGGTAAAAAGTGTGACTTACCTAGTAATTTAACGACATGTAGAGTCGACCCTTTATATAATAGTGATAATTATGCCTTAGAACTTAAGTATAGGTTACAGGTAGCACAAAAAGAGGTTAGAGAAAATTTAGTTAAGAAGAAAAATATTAGAAAATCATATTACGATAAGTATATTAACCCAATGTCTTATAAACCTAATGATTTAATTGTAATAAAAAATGAGGACAGAAGTAAACTAGACAGTGTTTATACAGGTCCATATAAAGTAATAAGAGATTTAGCACCTAATGTGGAAATACTTAATAATAATAATAAATTAGAATTAGTGCATAAGAATAGGACGAAACTATACTACCCAAATATTCCTATCTGATTTATTTTAAGTTTATTGTTTTAACTATTGTGTAATTAAAAAAAAAATTGTGTTTTTTTTTTCTTTTCATCTGGTGGGAGATGTAATGTGTGTTACAATAAGTGTCTATATATGCTAATGCATAGCTCCAATAAATCAGTTTATACTCGATCATTGACTTGTTTAATTGTCTCGCCTGCTACCCTCCCTACATAGCGATATAATGGACCTACCTATCCCAAGTAGCACACAAGCTGTATTATAGCTTATACAGCCCTTATAACGCTGAAACTGGCTGTTTAATTGCCGTATAAGCTCTTATACAGCTTGTGTGCTACTTGGGATATTAAGGGTTTTTTGAATTAATAAAATGCTTATTATTATTTTGATAGTAAAAATATAAGTAGGTACCTACTTAATAGGAACTAATAGTATAACACGTAAATGTATATTTACACGGACATAAATGAGATAGTATGTATGTGTGTATCAGAAAATTACAAGGGAAGCCGAAGCGTATTCATTTACTCATATTTAAAGAAAAAGTTGGTTATAAGCCTTTTCTTGGGCAACCCGGTGGGAATCAGCTTATATGGACGCCACGCCACTGGTATGTATGGATGTAATCACTTTATTGCCACAAACTAATAAAAAAAATAGGTATTACATAACACGGTTATGTACAAAGACGAACTTATCCCTGTAAGGGATCTCATCCAGGTAACCTTTAAGCAAATGAAAAAAAAAAGTATCCATCAAAGAAGATAGAAGATAAGAGACAAACTACCTAATTGGGTAATTTGCACAAAAAACGAAACCAAAATTTGAATACACATAAATTATAATAAATACTTACCTATAATATATACACATAAATATAATACTAATACTTTGTATATACATTTCAATCAATAACCTTAATTAATACTTAAATATTTAAGTCAAAAATGACAAGAAAAATAAAAAGTAAAAGTACGGAAAGTCTGTCTTTTAGTAATTATTCTAGTCTGGACTAGGGTCTGTCAGCCATAACTTTTTAAGCCTTTTTTAAGCTATTTTAGTTTGTTAGGTTTGCCTTTTTTAACGCAAAGCAGGGGCCCGTGACCTTGCCGCGCGCACTCTTTATACCCACCCTCGCTGTCTTTGCCCCCGTCGCCCGCAGAACATGGAGTGACACAAATTGTATGTGTCTGCGGCTTCATCACGCCAAATCGGCTAAACAGATTTCAACTATTTTTGGTACGCGGATAGCTGGGTAACCGCAGATGGATATAGGATACTATTTACCCGACAACGATGAAGAAAAAAAGAGGGGTTATGACTTTTCTCCTCCGCGAACGAAGTTATGTAAGTATCCAGTTATGCATAAAAGTAAAAATTCTGAAGTTTTGGATTCTTGAAGTTTGAGATTTCTGAAGTTTCGAGATCTCATTTAATGTCTGAATTTAGTTCTTACGGACATTCTGTATAACAGATAAGAGGCAGCGTATATCAGCTGTGAGGGCAGAGTTCAAAAAATACATTTTTACTTAATTACGTACTGCTTGTTGCGACATGTAACTTGATATCTGAATGAGACTTCCCTGTAGATTTGACAACATTTCAGCATTTTTTTTTTCTAAAACCGTTTTTTTACGTGTTTAAGTATTATAACTTATCTATATATTATTGTGTATCGTCGCCTACTACACATAGTACAAGCTTTGTTTGGGACTAGACTAGGTGCGAACTTGTCATTGACAAACCAAACCATTCAATTAAGTTTGATAATCCTTGTCAAAGAAAAAAGATATTTTCCCAGAATGCTACGCGAAGCTATTGAGATTAAAAAGCATCCTCTATACAGAAGATGGATTGTCGCTACCACCAGCTTGGGATCCTGTAATACAATTCATCACGGAACAAGCAAGACACATACATACATACATACAATCACGCCTTTTTCCCATTACGGGGTAGGCAGCCTATCTCCTTCCACTTGCTACAGTCCTGGCATACAACTGCCGCTTCATCAACATTCATTAATCTCTTCATTTTGTGCTGTCACAACCCTTTCGCTTTGTCTCATTCACACACAGAATATCAATATTTCTCGCATCCATCATCTGACATACTTCATCTATTTTATCATTCATTCCTCCCCTTACATTTAACGTAGCAAAGCGGCTCTCCACAGCCCACTCTTCGCTCTCGCTGGGACCGAGACGTGATGGGTTGCGAACCACATCGCCGCCATTATGGTTTTTGAAATTATTAAAACTCATTGCGTTCCCACGAGCAGCTAGGGATAAAATATTCGAACCCAGCAGAGCCCCACATACCAGGTAAGAGTTTAAGCAAGACACAGGGCTAACAAACCTTAATTTCCGAACAGTGTAAAAATATGTTATCTTTTCAAAAGTAGTTTAGTACTTTTTGTTTTAAATAATATAATTAGTAGCGAGGTAGTGTCTGGGAGTTTTTCCTTGCAGCGTTACTTTTCTCCTAAGTAAGCCTGATTTTGTGAAATGCTGCTGGTAAATGATTAAAATAAATAATTAAGCCCTTCTGGCACATGTGTAACTGTCTTTACAGATAAAGCCCATGTGACATGTATGTACACCTTTATTCGTTTTTCTCAGTGGGTAGTTTGCACAAATTGTAACCTTGACAGAGAAAAATATATCGTTTCTCAGTCGGGTTGACTGAGAAACGATATATATAAGCTGAAAAGCTTCCGAAACGTCCAGAACTCAAATGAGATATAATCCGTTTAAATTGTTTTATTTAAATGATGATGTTAACATTTGTGTGTATTTGGTCTTTAATTATGATAATCTATACTATTATAAAGTTGTAAAAATGAAATTTCTGCACATTAAAGATTAAAAAAAAAAATGATTATTGAAAAACTATTTGGAGGTCAATGAATCGAAAAATGTATTTTTTTTATTCAATGACCTCCAAATAGTTCATATCACTTATATTTTTGAAAATATCTTCAACATGCACCGCGAGAAGAAGCATGATGATATTTTCAAAAAAAATATTACACGGACTATGTTAAGGTCACTGAATCGAAAAAAAAAATATTTTGTATTTTCTGTATGTGTCGTTGTGGCTTCATCACGCTCTAACGGATAAACGGATTTCAACTTTTTTTGGTACACGGGTAGCTGGCATCCACCGAGTACAGAAAACAATACATTCAAGGAGAGGTAAACAACAGACGGTCTTGTCGCCAAACAACCATATTATATTCAATTCCAAACTGCTTTGCGCCACCTACTTATACGTACAGTTTTTTTCTCAATGTCTCCCACTACCCAAAGGTTGTCTGGAAGAGATCGCTCTAAGATAAGACCGCCTATTGTGTACCGTATTTGATGTTTAGGCTCTATTGTACTGTTTCTGTTGTTGCTGTGCAATAAATAATAGGCTTGTGTCCTACAAAAGTATAATTAGACCGCCAGTTAGATTATCAAAAAATATAGGACACGTATTTTTTCTTTTGTCAATCAAACAAAAAAAGACAAAGATAAAGCGCATCAAAGTTTGGAAGTGGGGGCGCATGACGTCACGCCGTGCGAAAATCGGTCGCACGGCGTGACGTCTCAGGGAACTTTAACGGGCTATATCTGCATCATTTTTTGTTTAATTGACAAAATAAAAAATACGTGTCCTATATTTTTTGATAACCTACATGAAGGGCTAATTATAATAATATTTTTTGTACTCGTCGACTTTAATCCCTGAATAAGAACTTCATAGACTAAACTTTAATAGCATACTTTTCAATATCGGATACTCTATGGCACTTCCAACTGAACTGATATATTCATAAGCCAACACTTTGAATGCACTATAATGATTTCAAAAATAGAACTTTTGTTGCGAAAAATATTTTTTTTTGGTGATGGTGTTGGTGATGATGATGGTGATGATGATGATGATACCTACTCGTAGAAAAAGTATTGTATACAATAGTTATATAATTAGCTTTTTAAGTCTCGTATAATTAGCTTTTTAACCTTCGTGGCCTAAACGCAGTACTTGACTGAAAAAGCATACATTATATAACGATTGCATAAAATACTATTTCACTTCTCCTGCTCAAAAAGTACGTCATACGTACGAAGCTAACGTGAAGCGAGACTAAAATTGTATATTTAGCCCCCTAGGGTTTAAAAGAAAGCCATATAATCCCATACAAATGTCTGACACTGAAAAAATATATATTTGCGGCCAGCTACATTCTCCTTACGAATAATTAAAAACAAACAATCCAACCTGATCAGATTGGCCAATCTTTCTAATAGAATTGCTCAAACTGTACTTTTAGTTTTTCATGAAAATTAGCCCTTCGTCAAACAATCTACTATTTAACCCAGAAAACTACCCTATTATTGTATTGTATGGAATTCTGCAATGTAACGCCTGAATCTATCAATTATAGGCCTAACTCATAACTGAGTCTGTTCCTGAGGTATGGGAGCGGTACGGGAGGGGTGAAAAGTGACGTATATGTGTATAGCGAGACAGTTAGGACACGTCATGTCACGTCACTTGTCACCGCTCCTATACCTCGGGACAGACTCACTTAAGGGGCTTACAGCTCTGAATGACCTTCGATCCGTAGCTCTTCGCTTTACCGTGTTGTATATATCTCATCATGTTGACAGCGACCGTCTTTACCAATACTTATACTGTTTCAGTTTATCTTCAAGAGTCACCGAAACCAAGATAAATGCCATGAAACTTACGACGAAAAACCAGTTTTTGCCATATTTCTCAAAAAATACACGCTTTTTAAAGAAAATGCTTGCGGAGCAAGTTAGGTCTTTTCATAATGAACAATTAGGCATACGTTTTGAGTCTATCAAAGGTTTATTGAGAGACTAGATACGCAATCTTTATTTTTATAGACCTCACTGTATAAATCCATTATTATTTACATAGAAATATATTCTAATTTTCGGATGCAAGAAAGTGTTAAATAGAAACTGAACTATCATATAAACCACATTTCGAAAGTTAGTTTGGCCATTCAAGGGACTAGGTACAAAACAAAAACCATGAAAATCATACATTTACGCTTGGAGCCCCTTGTGTATTAGACCTGTTGCTAAGAATATTTATCTGTTTCAGAATGCCGATCAAAGGCAAGAAAAACGTGTTGATAACGTCGTCTCTTCCGTACGTAAACAACGTTCCACATCTGGGCAACATCATTGGTTGTGTGTTATCCGGGGACATCTTCGCTAGGTAAGACTATATAGACTAAAGGCAAATTTAAGCAGGGTCAGTGAATGACTTCGAATTCGAGATAAGTCAGCGCTAACAAGAGAAAACCCCAATGTAAATTGATTTGTCAGTGCAGCGGTGGAAGGTCAGCGCTGACCCAAATATTCGCAATATTTTGAGCTCAGTAGGCGCCCCCCGCCACCCGCGCCAGTGGTAAAAACCCCGTGTAAGTGGAAACGTCAGCTCACACGACTGAAATCATGAAATGAAGTCATGGATGGCGCCAGTGCCGGCGCCGATAAAGACTTGTGCACTGACTCTGTCTAAATTCGGCTTGTTTTTTTTTCGCTCGTCGCCCATAGACATTTGCATCACCAGAGGAGTCACAAGTGCGTTGCCGGCCTTTCAGGTGGGAGTACGCTCTTTTCTTGAAGGTTTGAAGGTCGCATCGGTCCGGAAATACTGCAGGCGGCAATTTATTCCACACTTCAGTCGTGTAAGTAAAGATGTTCAAGGCGGGGTTTTTAAAGGGTCGGCAACTTGCACGCAATGCCCCTGGCGTTGCAGGTGCATTCCATCAGAACGTCTACTTTGTCAGGTACGTGACGGCTATGAGAGCTACCTTAAAACATATAAAAAGTCCAAGAATTCACTACCAATACAAAAGCCAAGTTATAAAACTTTGAAGTATGAAAAGAATGGCGTCTTGGTGAAATGCACCTGCAAGCGTCCATAAGCCACGGTGACTGCTTAACATCAGGCATGACGCACGCTTATTTGCCACCTTAATATAAACAAACCGGTCAAGTGCGAGTCGGACTCGCGCACCGCGAGTTCCGTACAAAATATACGCTAGAAACGGCCATATCTATGAAAATCCAGTGTTAGCAGAGCCCTACTCCTAAGCAAAATGTACGCGGTGTTCGATCATTTTATAGTGGTTACTGATATAGACAGACAAAATTATACTGTTTTTAGTATTTATTGTTATAGCGGCTATCACGGTTCATAAGTACAGCCTGGTGACAGACGGACAGACAAACGATGGACGGACGGATGGACAGCGGAGTTTTAGTGATAGGGTCCCGTTTTACCCTTTGTGTACGGAACCCTAAAAAGAATAAATTAATATTCCCATAACATTTCTAAATGGTCTATTGCTTGTCTAACGCGGAGTTAGATACAATGGTTCGGATTGATCCCTGCCGCATCTTTCCGCCATCGTGCTACGCGGCAATATTTCCATCCTCACCACTTAGATGTTTGGCAGTCCACAACTGCGTTATGCTAAAAATGTTCTGCCTCGCACGACTGAACTGTGGAATAAATTGTTGCCGGCAGTATTTCCGGTCAGATGCGACCTTCATATATTCAAGAAGAGAGCGTACTCCTACCTGAAAGGCCGGCAACGCATTGTGACTTCTCTGATGGTGCAGGTGTTTAAGGGCGACGGTGATCGCTACCCATCAGGAGATCTGTCTGCTCATTGGCCCCCTATAACATAAAAAAAAACCTCGCTTAAAAGGATACAGAAAGTGGAGTGCCGACGATGCATCTACAAAAAATAATAATTTGTACCAATTTTTTATAATCATACACACTTTCGATTAAGTCGCGTTTCAAACACTAAAAACTAAATTAAAATCGGTCCACCCTTTCAAGAGCACTGATGCCACTAACTTACAGATACACATTACAAATAGAGTATAGTCTAAATTATTTTTATAGAGCGAATCCACTTAGCTATGTACCCGATGAACAATACTCATTATCTGCATTGTTAACTATGGCCACAACTGCCACTTCGAAATGTAAGGCGTTGTAAGTGCAAATGACTTACACTAAATTAGTCTTTAAGTCAAACGAAATAAGGTTTACTCTGAAACAAAAAGAACACAGATGATGGTCACTATACAAGCATACATTTTTTTATCGCTTTTCTGAACATAATATCAAAATACTGAAATACGATATGAAAATGTGAATTAAAATTGGCCAAGAAATACGCATGGTATAGGCATTTTAAACTACTAATTAGACAGCGATTAGAGAGACTGGCCCGACATGTACTTTTACGTCATACGAATTCTGTTTTACTATATAGAGATAGAATGAAATGTTTGATGGCTTATACAGGATGGAAAGGCACGACGATCCTTTCCGCAAAAGGGGGATTGTTTAGATTCAGTAATGGAATTTCCTTTAAAGGAACTATTCTCATATTCGTAAGCGTTTTGAAGTTATACGCAGTATGTATGTATGTATGTAAACACTTTTTATTGTACATAGTAACCAGTTACAAAAGCAATAAACTTAAAAGATATAAGTACAAAGGCGAACTTATCCCTATTAGGGATCTCTTCCAGTTAACCTTTGAGCAAGTGAGTGAAGATATAAGGAAGATAGACAAACTAGCACCATATGTATATGAATAAAAAAATATAAATAAATAGATATATATCTACATAATATATAACAAAATAAAATATAACAATAATATTTAATAAATATAATTAATATTCGACCATTTTACAAATCACTGGAAAGCCACAACTTATTCAATTTACTCTTGAGTGATGCCACAGACTGCACCTGTCTGAAAGATAACGGCAGCTCGTTCCACAACTTAACCGCATGTACCGTGAAAGACCTGGAATATGTTCGCGTCTTGTTAGATGGTATAGCAAGTGTCAGGTTGGTGCTTGACCGCAAGCGATGTCCACTGCCAACAGCCATAAAATTAAATCTCTCAGAGAGGTAAGGAGGAGAAGCCGGATAATAAAGTATTTTAAAGAGCAATGACAGCATATGTACGTCTCTGCGCCGGTGGATCGGCAACCATCCGAGCTGTGCGCGATAATTTGAAACATGGTCATACTTCCGCAGACCAAATACGTACCTGATACAGACATTTTGTAAACGCTCAAGCCTATCAAGCAGCTCTTCTCTGAGATCCAGAAACGCAATGTCACCGTAATCTAAGAGAGGTAGTAAGAGAGATCGAACCAGAGCGAGCTTGGTAGGAAGAGGGAGAAAATTCTGCAGACGCCTCAGATAATGAAGAGATGCAAAGAGCCTCTGACTGACTCCAGCAATATGAGCCGACCAAGAGAGTGTCTGATCTAAGGTGATACCCAAATTTCTAACAGTAGAGGAATAAGGAATAGAAATCCCATCAAAAACAATTTCGGGAACCACCATATCAGACAACTTGGCTATATAATGGGAGCTACCAATGACAATCGCCTGCGATTTCTTTGCATTCACTTTCAGACCGAAATTAAATGCCCAAGACCGTATAGATTCCAAGTCAATCTTGATTTGATCAACCAATGCCGAGAAATCCTCAATGTAGCAGTTAACATTTAATGCAAAATACTGCAAGTAACAACCCTTATTAGGTTCAGTAACATTTAACAACAACACAAGGGTCAGTGACCCTTATCAAAACAACATTTCTACCCATATTTCCCAGTCAATCACAATTACAATTGTGTGTGTACACTTACATGTAGGTAGATAGTAGGTTGTAATAGTAGGGTTGTCACTAAGAAGAACATTAATTAATTTTAATATTTTTACTAATTGTTCGTAACAAAATCTAAACATTCCGAATCGATTCTCCATCACCTAAACTAACCCCCCTTTGTCGAAAGGATCGTCGTGCCTTTCCACCCTGTATATTGGTTATTTTTATTGTTATTCGAAAAAATCTTTTCGTCTACTGTTTGTTACATGAATGAGCTTTTAATAAATCAAAAATAAAAATTCATACATATTCCATATTAATCCGGTTTTCGTTGGGGATTAGTAAGAGAAAGTTTTTGCTGATTGTCTGTCGTGTTGCCTGCTAAATCTTAGTGACATTATAGTTTGTGTGCTTTGTTTTCAGATATTGTCGATTATGTGACTACAACACATTGTACATTTGCGGTACCGACGAGTATGGGACTGCGACAGAAACAAAAGTATGTATTAAGAGTCTTCTGCAAGCTCGGCCAAATTTCACCTTCCCATACAAACGGAGTTTTGTTCTGATTTTCTAACTACGTTTTGGATTATAACAAAACTTTGCATATATAATGACATTAGGTATATCTAAGCTTCTAATTAGTTTATGTGGCTCCAGTTTATAAAACAACCGAAATACAGCAAAAACAAGTTTTGTATGAGAAACTTAAATCCATACTTCCATACTAATATTATAAATGCGAAAGTGTGTCTGTCTGTCTGTCTGTCTGTCTGTCTGTCTGTCTGTCTGTCTGTTACCTCTTCACGCTTAAACCGCTGAACCAATTGGAATGAAATTTGGTATGGAGATAGCTTGAGTCCCGGGGAACGACATAAGCTACTTTATATCCCGGAAAAATACCCTAATCCGCGATAAACGAATTTAAGGCGGACGAAGTCGCGGGTAGAAGCTAGTTCGGTATATATTTTTTACTATGGTATTTGACGCTACATAAACTAATTACAGGCCTGCATATACCTTAACTTATTCTAAGTACAAAGTTTTAGAGCAAAGTAGCTAGTCGTATTAAAATGAGACCGTAACTACGTTTGTATGGACAACGGAGCTTACCGGGGACTCTTAAATATAGATGATGCAATGTGTTTCTTTTTTATAATTACTTTATTGAACAAACGTTTCCTACTTTATATATCAGGTTGAGCTTAAAAATGTAAAATAAAGAAAAAATAGTACATTGTGCACCAAGGGCGGTAAGAAGGGCCTTTAATGACTCGAGTTTGTAATCCCGTTTGCCGAGATACACACAATGTACCTATATCATCACATTTGCTAGGGAAAAAAATAGATAGTAAAATATATTTTGAAATAACAGTCAAACAAATTAATAGCAAACGCTAAAAGTGATTGTCAACTTTTTTTAATATTCTCTTCCACAGATAATAAGAAGAACTGAGTTTTTAGAAATTATTCAGAAAGACGAGTAACCTCGCTTACTGCCCTTCATGGCTCGTTGAACAACTTTTTAAAATAAATATCTATCTATACTATTATAAAGTTGTAAAAATGAAATGTTTGTATGTGTCGTTGTGGCTTCATCGCGCCAAATCGGCTAAACGGATTTCAACTGTTTTGGTACACGGGTTGCTGGGTATCTCCAGATGGTTATAGGATACTTTTTACCCGACTACGCTGAAGAAAGAAAGAGGGTTTATGACTTTTTCTCGCGAACGAAGTTGCGGACACCTCCTAGTTATATTACTCTCTGGAGATACCCAGCTACCCGTGTACCAAAAATAGTTGGAATCCGTCTAGCCGTATTGGCGTGATGAAGCCACAACGACACATACAAACATACAAAAAAATGTGACCGCCAAATAGTCCGTAAAATATTTTTTTTGAAATTATCTTCAATATACAGACATTTCATTTTTACAACTTTATTATATTATATTCATTTATTTCATATAATAATAACAGTATATTTTGTCTTAGTCAAAATTATAAGTATTTGGAACATTATCGTCATCTAAAACAATAAAATTAAAATACACCGGTACAATGTCAAACGCAAAAGAAATAAATTAATAAAACAATTTAAAATAATGTATCAACATTATAAAGTGTAAATAATATACAGCGTCCCAGATAGAGCGAAGAGTGGGCTATGGAGAGCCGCTTTGCTACGTTAAATGTAAGGGGAGGAATGAATGATAAAACAGATGATGGATGCGAGAGATTAATGAATGTTGATGAAGCGGCAGTTATATGCCAGACCGTAGCAAGTGGAAGGAGGTAGTCTGCCTACCCCGTAATGGGAAAAAGGCGTCATTTTATGTATGTTTGTACCTAAATAATAAACAGTCAAAAATATCATATATCACCCGAAGGGATCGGCATTTCCTTATAGATAAAAAAAAATTAAATCACACAGTTACGTAAAAAACTTTTTTAACAGTATAGATAAAAGGTGGTTTTACAAATTCACAGGCGCTGCAAGAAGGTGTGACGCCACAAGAGATTTGCGACAAATACTTCGACATTCACAACGCCGTGTATCGCTGGTTCGATATCGGATTCGACCACTTTGGACGCACCAGCACTCCTGAACACACACAGTGAGTGATAATCTGATAATTTATTAAGAAAAATGCACGATTTTTAAAGTTTTTTGAACTTTGTATCCGGCACATAAGTAATATGTTTTCGTTACATAAAAGCTTGTTAAAAGGCTTTTATGACTAGTTTGACAATACATTTTCGTTACATATTTAAATAAAAAAATACCTTGGGCAAGTCTATCAGTTTACACATACATTTTATGCACTAAACAAATTATTCACGATTTTTATTAAGTCTTAATTTAGAAATTCCATCTGGAAAGTTTCTTTCAAATTGTAACTGTAAAATTGTATGTAAATACTTTATTCCAACTAACTATTAATGTTACATTAAAAAAAATATCAAAATGTATATTCCAGTTAACCTTCCAGCATTTGAACCAAATATATTCTCTAACAAAAGTACTTGTTCCACTGAACTTTTTTTTTCAGAATTGTTCAAAAGCTGTTCCTCCAAGTAAAAGACAATGGTTTCATCAGCTCGCAAACCGTGGACCAACTACATTGTGAAAAATGCGTCAAATTTTTAGCAGATAGGTAAGTCGTTAAGTAACTTAAGAGTAAAGTTCAAAAAATTGCATTACAATTGAAAAAAAAATTGACCGATGGCACTAAAGCGATGTAAAATGTACTGTTTGTAATATTGTTCACGTTCCAAGAAAATAAGATTTGTTTTTAATTGATTCGTACAGTAATAATAATAATAATAATAAGTCTTTATTTTCAGATAACTATGATCCATACATTATTTTTTTTTTAGTAAAATACTTATACCTATGTTAGTTTAAAAATAATAATAAATACGTTAATACATTAAAAACAAATTTCCAATAAAATTCCATCAAAATCCCAATTAAAATAAAATGTCTGATTACAAAAAAAAAACAACGACAAGATAAGTAATAAATTTTAAAACCTAATAAAATGAAATAAAGAAATTAATATAAAATTGACAAACTAAAATTGTATAAAAAGATTAAAATTGTAAAATTAAAATTGTATAACTAAATAAATTGAGAATTAATAAAATAAGTTAATACATTAAAACAAATTTTCAATAAAATTCCTTCAAAATTCCAATTAAAATAAAATAAAATGTCACATTACAAACATAAGAACAAAATAAGTAATTAATTTTAAATCTAATAAAATGAAATGAAGGAAATAAAATAAAATTGTCAAATTAAAATTGTATAAACAGATTAAAATAGTAAAATTAAAATTGTATAATTAAATTAAATTGAGAATCAATAGATAGTGCGAGCCACCGGTTTGACTTGCCCTATCCAGTATATTAATATTGGGCAATCATATTTGTCAGCAATTGCATTCAGAATACTGTTGGAGCTCTGCCTTACCCGTCCTAGGAGAGACACAATCTTCTTGCGCATGATGGCCTGGAAGCCGTCAGTGCGCATCTCGCAGAACATGCCGGACGCACTACACCTGCGTGGCAGGCCCAGCAACATTCTGAATGCATTGTTGTACTGAACTCTGAGGGCGCTGTAGGCTCGCTTCGTGTACCTGGTCCATAGGCTACTCGAGTAAAAGGATTGGCAGTATGCCTTAAATAGAGTGACTTTCACTTCCGTAGAGCAACGAGCAAACCTCCGGGCCAGCATGTTACTACGAACCGACAGCGCTCTTCGTTCTCGTTCAATATCTAGGTCATCATTTAAGTCACTCGTAATAATGTGACCTAGATACTTAAATTTTTCTACTCGCGTCAACGGCTCACCATCCAGCGAAATAGGTGGAACGTGGTAAGGCTTAATTTTCCCAGCACTAAACACCATCACCTCACTCTTCTTGGCATTATACTGTAGGCCATGGGACCGGGCATACGTCTCACAAAGGCTCAACAGTTTCGTAAGCGCGCCAACAGATGGCGCCAGCAGCACCATGTCGTCGGCATAGCTTATGTTATTGACAGCCATGCCGTCTATATAGCATCCCGCATGGATGCTGCTAAGGCCAACTATTAGCTCGTTCACATACAAGTTGAACAGTTTGGGAGACGTTAGCCCACCCTGCCTAACACCACACTCCAGCCGATATTCACTAGACAGTGCATCGGCCCATCTCACCTGATTAGACTGATTTGTGTACCAGTATTTGAGTATATTTACACACTCACCGGGCATGTCTGTTTTCCCGAGTTTCCTCCAAAGAATATTATAGTCCACGCGATCGAACGCCTTGGATAAATCAAGAAAACAGGCATAAACAGGCGTTTTTCTGGCTGTGTAGTACCCGACAGTATGCTTCAGACTAAGTATTGCACTCTCGGTCGACAGCCCCGCCCTAAAACCGAACTGCGCGTCATGGATATTTAGGTGCTTCTCAAGAAGAGAGTCAAGCATACTATCGAGCACTTTCGCAGCTGTCGTCGCAAGTGAGATCGGCCGATAATTAGCCTTATCCGCGAGGTCACCTGTTTTATTCTTCACAATTGGAACAATTACTGTTTTCATTAACTGGTTCGGTAAGTATGAGTGACAAAGACAGAAATTAAAAAGCATGGCTAATACTCTCGGTAAGTGCATACTTGCATACTTAAAATGCTCGATACTGAGACCGTCGTGGCCGGGCGACTTTCCTCTCTGCATTTTATTAATAGCAGGAGCCGTCATCTTTGCCGTGAAACTAAAACTTCTCCCAGCCGCGACCGTCTCAGTATTGTCTGCAGCACAAGAACCAGCGCCTAGAAGCGACTTGACCTCGAAATGTTCCCTAAAGAGTTCAGCAATGTCATTGGGCTCACATTTGTTGTCCACACTCACAGGCAGGCCCGGCTTTACGTTCAGACTGCGCGTGCCTTTCCAAAAGGTTTTGAAGTCAAGGTCACTGTGCGCCGAGGCTAGGCTGTCCATTCGCAATTGGTCTTGCCTATCCTGGCACCACTTTAGCCTTGACTTGAAAATCTTCTTCGTCAGTGACATACGTTCGAAAGCCTCACCTTGGCAGGGTTTTCCTACAAGCTCCCACATCTGAAAACGCAGCCGCGCCTCCCTGTGAGCCTCTGACACATATTTGTTCCACCCCGCTATATATCCTCCCTTTCTACATTTCTGTTTTCTATAGGTCATTCTAGACGCTTCACTTAAAATATTTATTATTCTAGAGTACATATCCTCTAATATAGCGAGGTGGTCTTTATTTTGGCAAACTCCATCACAACATTCTCTCAACTGAGGAGGAAAATCCAACTCTTTCAGCTTTTCATTACATATTTCGCTATATTCACTGATTTGCTCTTGGTTGCGATCACCCCACATTATTTGACTATTTACATTTATAAAAGGTACATTACAAACCGGTTTTAAAATATCTATGTCGCACTCTACACATATGGGGAAATGGTCTGACCAGAACACATCATGCATGACCGATACATTTTTAATTGTGTCCCAACCACACACTGACACTACACAGTGGTCCAGCCATCTTTTGCAGCCATGACTATCACTAATATACGTGTAGGTATCGGATTTTAGCCCCAATTTCTCAATATCAGCACATATCCAACTTTGTTCCGAGCAAAAGGCTATTAGCTCATTGTAAAACGGCTCACCCGGATGTGCATTAAAATCGCCCATAACGTATACCGCTTGAACATCACCATTTTCAAGAATAGCCGCAGTACAGTGGGTAATTTCATCGAAAAACTCAATAACTTGAGTTAGCATGTTTAAATAAAACAATTTAAACGGATTATTTCGCGTATATTATCTCATTTGAGTACTTGATGTTTCGGAAGCTTTACAGTCGAACCCGTGAACACGGAAGATAACATTTCATTTCATTTATTGAATCATAAAAGTTATGTAACATGACAGTATACACCATGGCGTTACATTGATTGATACTTAAGACTAAAGAGGGCGCAGTTGCTAGGATGTAAAGCTACCGGAAAGTCGAGAACTCAATGCCCAAATCTTTGAACTCTAGTTACATACGCAAATAAAATGTTTTAACAGATTTTGAACCTTTTCACCTCCTCAGGTTTGTAGAAGGAACGTGTCCACACCCAGGCTGTCTATACGAGGACGCAAGAGGCGACCAGTGTGATAAATGCGGCAAACTCGTAAACGCTATAGAGTTGATAAATCCCCGGTGTAAAATATGTGGGAATACGCCTGCCGTGAGACCCAGTGAGCAGCTGTTCATAGAGCTAGCACAGGTGCGTAACATAAAAGTAACACAATAGTGATAAAAGTTACATAAATACAGCTAAATGAATGTTATATTTGTAACAATAAATAACGCACTAATCAGAAAAACTGTTTTGTTTATAAGTTGATAATTTAATAGATATTGTAACCACGCAATTAAAAATTGTAATTTACTTTTAAATTCTGTGTCTTCATAAGGAGGGTAGAAAAGTTTGAACTTCATACGAGTGGGTTGTTTTTACATTTAAAATAAATGTAGCTGCCCTGTATACCTAACATCAACGTGCCGATGGATTCCGAATTATTAAGTCTGTCTCCCCACACGCACTTTAGTCATAGTATACTCCTGTTCACAGTTGGAACCCTCGTTACGCTCATGGTGGACAAAAGTGGAGAACGGCTGGTCACCATCCGCTAGGGCTGTCACGCGGTCGTGGCTGCGCGAGCCGCTGCGAGCTAGGGCTGTCACAAGAGATCTGAAATGGGGCGTACCTGTCCCAGTTGAAGGGTTCAAAAATAAGGTTAGTGTTGGGTATCATATCTGTGTGCACACTTGCGTTGCTTGTAAAGTGAACATAGGTCAGCAATACATATAAATGAAAATAAGTTTCTATCAACAATTATATTTTGTGACAAGCTTTTATTGCCGACTGTACTTTTTTTTAAATATCAATCAACTTTTCATCGATACTATTCTAAAGAGCCCAAACTCGGTAGAATTGCGTTATTCTATTACAGAGTTCCTATGACCACCTTCCGACTCCATCATTAGACCAGCTCCATCGTGCCATATTATTGTATTGTCACCGAACTTACATAATTGTGCCAAATTTTAATTCATTCCGAAACCGGTAAGTGGGTCAAATCTAACTTGCATGATTTGAACCCTACAAACTTACATTGCAAGTTAATAAAAGCTTGTAAAAATGTTTTAGTCTATACCTATCTACAGTAAAAGCAAAGTATTGCAATATTAAATTTAACGTTACATAAAAGTAACGTGAATGCAACTTTTATTCAGATAAACTTATATAGAACAAGTTACATAAAATTGGTACCGAAAGCAAGCAAAATCGTATAGTTGTCGTTTATTAAGATACGAGGTGCAGTCCTTTGTACAGTCGTGCGCACCCGCCGGCCGCCCTGGAGCAAATGTGGCTGGAAGTGGCCTCGCCGGGCGGCCGCCGCATCGCCATTGGCACCGCTTATCGCCCCGAGGCCGTGCCTGTGTCGCAGGCTATCGATGCACTGAGCGAATCTGTCAGCTCGTTCGGTAAATGCCCTCATATGTTCCTTTTAACAGATTTTAATGTTGACCGACCGGTACGTTCGCTCGCGATCTGGAGAGTTTTTGTACTGAGCCAAATCTAGTACAATTAGTAAAAAACCCGACGCGAATGGGGGCTACGACGGACACACTTCTTGATTTAATAATAACGGATTCACCAACTTTATGTACCGGGGTAGAAGTTCACCATAATCCATCGCTTAGTGACCACGCACTAGTCATTGCTAAAATTTGTATAACAAGCCCTCGGCGACTTCCTAGGTATTGCTATAAGCGGAATCTGTCTGGAATAAACCAAGACTCATTTATAGGAGACCTACACAGCCTACCGTGGAACGATGTCACAAACATGGATAACGTAAACGATATGGCCAAAAAATTTAATACCTTAACTATGGAGTTATTTGACAGGCATGCTCCGTGCAAAAAAACACGTATCCAGGATAACGTAAGCCCGTGGATTAGGGACAATATAAAATTAATGATGTCGCTTAGGAACTCCGCTTTAACTAACGCTCGTAGGACGGGGACAGAGGCCCAATGGGAATATTACAGAAGTTTACGTAATTTGGTGAGCAGGTCGATTAAAAGAGAAAAACGAGCATATTTCGAATTCTATGTCAAAGTCAAAATCTTTCATTCGTATAAAATATGGTACAATAGGTGATACAGTAATAACTCCAGTACTAGAACATATTTTGCTACATATATTAGCATGCAAAGTAACCTTAAAACTAGATCATTAAATAACAAGTAGATATAGTGAAAAAAATTGGATTTTTCCGGGTGGTTATGTCTATAAGAAAAATCCAATTTCGCAAAACATTTATTAGAAAACAGCCATTCTTTGTCAGACAATCATTCTTTTAACATCTTACATGTTTGCGGAAAAGGATTACGTCTTAGTGTGTTTGAACAGTTGGAGATAGTCAGGTACAGCAATAGAGGTTTGATCATTAATGACCAACTTAATGTTACGTCATCACCTTTGTTACGTGTTTTTCCATCTCTTTCTAGAAATCCTATTCAGGGTATAAATAGGGCCGACCGTTTTGGACAACTCAGGACTGCCTACGGATCTCCAAGTGTACGGACGTTCAACACCGCTCTCTGCTGCTCACCGTCGCCTTCTGTGAAGACTCGCCGTGCGAACAGCGCCCCACCGTTTTTCGTTGGGAGGGGATACCTGCTCACGTGCTGCCTTCCTGTTCGGTGCCCTCGCCGCCTGGTGGAACCCGGTCCCGCTCAAACGGACGCCCCGGGGAAAGCCATGTGGAGTCCGGCATAGCCGAGCGGGAATAAACGTCGCAGGATCCAAAATTTCGTCCGTTTTTTGGAAATTTTCAAAATGGACCAAGCCGCTGCCGCTTCCAAGGGAAGAAGGGAGGGTAGATCGGCGCCGCGAGGCGCCAGTCTACCTACGCCGAGCTCAGGCGACCCCCCCCAACCCCCCGCAGGAGCCGCACTTTATCGTCGGTAGATGTGAAAATGTCGGTTCACATCTACCGACAGAAAAAATCACCACCGCCGAACCCAGCGCAGATGATTACGCTGATGCTGAGGAACACAAGGAAGACTCCAGAACCCCAGCCCGACCTCAGAAACCCCGCCAAACCGAAGAAACGCCGTCCAAACGGCGCTCCACGGCCGCGGCCTTCGGCATCTCCCTGCCGTCAATCGCCGGCGTCGACCCGCCCGCTTCACCACGGGAAAGCCTGGACCGTGACCGGATCCTGGTAGCCCGCCTGGTAGAAATGGGCATAGCTTCACCGGCGCTAATGGCTTGGATGGCCGTATTCATCCGCATCAAAGCGCACGAACTGGGGGAGGACGAAGAGGAGCTGCCCCCCAGCGACCGGCGCTACCAAATGCTACTCACGCAGCACCCCTACGACGCCACCAGCACCTCGGCCACGACCGAGCGGAAACTCGCCACCAGCCCATCCGCACCTGAGGAGGAAGAAGAAGGGAAGCGAGCCTGCAGGCAAATATCGCCGCCAACCGACCCGAGACTGCGCCGCCGCTCCAAATCTGCGGGCGCAAAAAATACAGAAACAGACAGAGAAGCCGAAAACCAAAGCCGCCAAAATCTGCCCACCCAGACGGCGCATATTGAGAGGGCTGCCGCCCCGAAGGGAAACAGGGAGGGTAGGCCTGCGCCGCAAGGCGTAGGTCTACCTACGCTATCCTCAAGCGACCCCCCTCGCTCCCCGCAAAAGCCGCACAATTCCGTCGGTAGTAGAGAAAACGTCGGATCGCATCTACCGACGGAAAAAATCGCCTCCGCCGAACAACCGCCGCCGCAACCCAAAGCAACAAGCTACGTCGCAGCAACAAAAAATACAGCCCCAAAACGACCTACGCCCCCGGGGCCCGCCGCCAAGCCTGCTACAAGTCAGCAACAGCCACACCAACAACAACAAACTGAAGAAGCCAAGAAAACCAAATATAGGCCTATCTTGGTCGAAAAGATGCCGGACTGGACCAAGCACTTCGGCACCCTGGCCGAAAAACTTGGCCACCCACCAAACGCCGCCCCCGCGGGGGAAGGGGTGCGTTTCTCGCCCAAAACGGACGATGAATTCCGCATCGTCCAGGCCTTCCTCATCAACCTCCAGGATGAGGTGGGTCAGGCGGAGGCCCCCTTTCATGTCTACAACTCCGTGGAAGCCCAGAAGATGAAGGTGGCCATCAGAGGGCTGCCCATACAGACACCACCGGAAGAGATCAAGCTAGCCCTACACAAAAAGGGCTACGACGTGCAGTACATCAAACCGATAGTCGCACGCAACGGGAGACCCGGCTGCGTATACTTCACGCAACTGAACACCACGGCGGCGCAGAGCAGCGGAATCTACGGAATAACGGAGCTGCTCAACATGCCCGGCATGAAGATCGAAGCCTGGAGGAGTAAAAGAGGCCCGCCCCAGTGCCACAACTGCCAGGGGTTCCGGCACTCGTCGGAAGGCTGCCACCGACCGCCTCGCTGCGTGCGATGCGCAGGCCCGCACAAAGCCAAGGACTGCAGCCGACCCAGAGAGACGCCCGCCACCTGCGCAAACTGCGGGGGCCCACACCCGGCCAACCACACAGGCTGCCAAGTGTTCCGTAGGGAGGCTAGGAACAAAAAGGCAGGCCCCTACGCACTCACGAAGCCCGCCCGCCCCGGACCCGAGACCCGAGCGGCCATGGAAGTGCCCACGGTGGCTGAGTCGGCGCCGTCGAACCTGATGGCCCCGGCCAACGACCCCCAACCCAGAGGTCCGCCCTCGGCTCGGTCGGAACCAAAAGCGAGCGAAGGAAACGCCGCCAAGAAGAAGAAAAACAAAAAGAAGAAAAAGAAGCCCGCAGCACAGTTGCCACCTACGCAACCGACCACCTCTAACAAAGCTGCGCAGCCACACATCCCGGCAGTGCAGAAAGCGGCGTCAAATGCCGCCGCCGACATGCTGACGCTCATAACCCAGCTGCTGAGCCTCGCCACCTCCCAGGACCCCGCCATCACAAGCGCCGTCCTACGAGCCGCCACCGCCCTCAAGCCTAACATTCAACCAGCACCTTAACGGTTTGAGAGTGGTTTACTGGAACGCCCAGTCGCTGACCGGCAAACTCGGCCTGCTCCGCAACTTCCTCACGGAGCAGGAGGTCGACATCATGCTGGTCAGCGAAACACACCTGAGAGAGGGCGTTCCTTTGAAGGTGAGCGGCTACGTCGTCTACCGTCAAGACGAAGTCTCCCCGCAAGGGATTGCCTACAGAGGCCTCGCGGTATTGGTGAAGAGAAGAATAGTCCACCAACAAGTCCCACACACGCAACACACGTCCATCTACGCGCTGGGCGTCGAACTCCAGATCACGGGCCACGACATTCGACTCTTCGCCATATACCGCCCCCCCGGACCGCCAGGCAACGTCGTTTCCAACGTGTGCCAGCTCCTGCAGTCCCCCATGCCGACCATCCTGGCGGGGGACTTCAATGCGAAGCACCCCAGTTGGAACGCGACAACTACGAACCGCGCGGGACAGCAACTAGCACAGGCAGCCGTGGACCATGATTTCGACATCTCCGGACCTCAAGATCCGACACACTTCTCCAGCTCCTACAACTCCGGAGATGTACTCGACTTCGCGGTCCACAAAAACGTGAACGCCCTGATGACGCACGAGGCCCTTCCAGACCTCCCGTCGGACCACCGCCCGGTCCTACTCGTCATCAGAGACCTGCCAACATTAACACCAACGAAACCACCGGGTCGACGGATCTGCTGGGAGACCTTCTCGGCGGCCATGGAGGAGCAATCCCACACCATGCCGGTCTCAACAGCAGCAGACGTCGAGCACGCCACCGCCAGCATCACCTCCAGCATCCAATCGGCGCTCAACTCCGCGGCGCACACCGTTCCAACCAGAGAGAGGCGCAAACCCCTTCCTGCGAGGATCCAGGAGCTTATAGCGCGCAAACGCCGAATGAGGCTGGAGTGGCAGAGAACCCGATGCCCCACTCTTAAGACGTCGCTTAACGCACTAGTCGAGAGAGTGAAGGAGGAGCTGGAAAGCCACGCTGCAGAATCCTGGGAGAGCCACCTGGCGTCCATCGACGAGGACATGCCCTCTATCCATCGTCTCTGCCGAAGTCTCGGCATGACGCCCACGGCCACACTCCCTCTACAAGATGAAGACGGCCTCCCGAGGTACAAGGCGGAGGACAGGGCGGAACTCTTCGCCAACTGCCTTGAGAGGCAATTCCAGCCGAATCCAACTGACGATGTGGAGCACGTATCAGCAGTAGAGACACACCTTGAGAGCTACTTCGCGGCACCGATCGAGGCGGAAGAAGACCCCATCTTTTTCACCCCCGGCCAAGTCCAGCGAACACTCAGACGCGCAAAGCCAAGAAAGGCACCGGGCGCCGATGAGATCCCGAACAGGGCGCTCCACCACCTGCCGCCGCGAGCAATCGCAGCGGTGACGCGCCTGTTCAATGGGATCCTGCGCTCCGGACACTTCCCGTCATCCTGGAAACTTGGCCGAGTGATAATGCTGCCGAAAGGGGGGAAAAATCTTCGGAAACCGGAGAGCTACCGCCCGATCACCCTACTGAGCACCATCTCCAAGGTGTTCGAACGACTCCTGCTGAACCAGCTCCAGCCCCACATCGAGCCCAGAGAAGAGCAGTTTGGATTTCGCGCTGGTCACTCCACAACTCTGCAGCTTACGAGAGTGCTGCACCACATGGCTAACGCCATGAACAGGAAGGAGGTCACTGTCGCAGCACTCCTCGACATGGAGAAGGCGTTCGACAGGGTATGGCACGAGGGCCTGCTGTACAAGCTGTCGACGTCCCCAGCTCCTCGGCGTGTGGTGCGAGTCATCGCGTCATTCTTGTCCGAGCGGAGATTCCAAGTGGCGGTGGAAGACGCCACTTCAACGGAGCGCCCGATCCTCGCGGGCGTCCCACAGGGAAGCTGCCTATCACCGGCCTGCTACGCCCGATATACCGATGACTTTCCGGTACTGGGCGACGTCAAGCTGGGCCTCTACGCGGACGATGCGGCGCTGTACGCAACGTCCTTGAACCCCAAGCACGCAGCAAAGAAGCTCCAGCGCTCACTTGACGTCGTGCCAGAATGGCTAGCCCGTTGGCGGTTGTCGGCCAACGTGGCGAAGACGCAGGCCATAGTGACCGGCAGATGTATGCAGCCTCCCCCCCTCCAGATGCTCGGACAAGAGATACCCTGGCAGCACACCGTGAAGTACCTGGGAATCACCATCGACAGGGGACTCACAATGAAGCAACACGCAGAAGCCACCGCACGACGGACGAAGTCAGCACGCACACAACTCCGCCCAGTCCTAGCCAGCAGCCTCCCCATCCGCACCAAGTTGGGGATCTATAAGACGTACCTGCGGTCCCGTCTTACATACGCGGCCCCCGCATGGTACGCCTTAACGTCGGAAACCAGCAGAAAGAGGCTGCGTGCGCAGGAGACCCAAGCCCTACGCACCATAGTCGCGGCCCCGCGCTACATGCGCAACGACCTGATAAGCCGCGACCTAAAGTGGCAAGGACTGGACGATTTCATCGGTCAGCTCACCGGTGCCAAGTTTCGTCGTGCGGACAACTCCACCATCCCATCGCTGGTGGGAATTGCGCCGCTTCACACCCGTCCCCCGGACAAGCGGTATAGAGCTCTGCCGAGAGAGCTCATACCACCAGCAGAGTCCCCTGTAAATCCAGGAATCCACAAAGCCGCTGAAAGGCCACCGTCCGCAACGCCGCAGACAGGCCAACACACCACGCCAGCATCACCGATCAGAACCCAACCACAACAAGCCGCGGAAGAGGCTTAATCGACGGCAAGTCGTTCCCGACAAAACCGAAGACATAGGCCTCCCCGCGACAATGCAGCCAAGCCGGAAGCGGCACTAAAAAAGACACGCCCGTTGTAACGGGCGGTGAAGAAAACCGCCAAAGAGGGCCCAGCCCTGATATGGCATCCCCACACCAGAAAGGTGTGAGAAGACATTTCGACCGACCGGACAACTCATTTCTCGGGTGGACGCCGGACCGTCAACATCTCCTGCATCTCCTGATGATGCCTCGTAGAGAGGCGAAACACGTGTCGAGGATTATACTGTTTGGTGTTGGTTTGTTGTTGGTTTGTTGTATTTGCATGCGTATTTTTATGTAAACTGCATGAAAATATGCGCATGTGAGCACAATTTATTGTCACATCTAACAAAGACACTAGTTCGCGGAACAGCAAAGGAACTATAATCCATTGATCTAGTATGGAATTCCGCAAAGTAACGCATAAATCTATCACTTAGTAAAACTACAGGCGATGGCTGTTTTCTGTTTTGGCTGTTAACTTTACATTCCCGGAGCGCGCCGCCGATCCGGAGTTGCTTGCCACTACCGGATACCTATTTCCTAACTTAAAAACAATAATGGCACCTTGTGTTTAGTTAATATTCTGTTATATTTGTATGTATATACTGGTAAATGTATGTCTTTGTGGCAATAAGGCATTTTTTTTTGCGTTACCCCATTTCAACGTCATGACCAGGAGAAGACGCGAAATAGTGTACATGTTATGGTTAGATCTTAGAATATATCACTATGATGTGGCCACGACCTCGTCATGTATGATGGGTCGTTTGTTACATTGTATCACTCAGAGCGGAAATAGGAGCCCCGCGAAGCCGTAGGCTCTTAATGTATTATGAAATACCCTTTCATGAAATGGCCGGCTATATAATGAAGCGAGATGAGGCCACGACATACACACCACAGGTGGAGATAAAGAATGCCTCAGATTGCAGGTTTATTGACCTTGCCTCGGCTCGTGCGATAAATACCTGAGATCTAAAACGTAATTTATTTTACTCGTGTATATCTTATGATACATTAAACGCCTTTTTCACTCTTTCCATATATTTTTATGTATTGTTGTTTTTAGGTGTTCTACGTATGGTTTGACGCTCCGGTAGGATACTGGAGTATAACACAATCCTTGACCAAAGACTACGAGAAATGGTGGAAACCTGACAAAGATGTACAGGTAAGTGTTAATATATTAATATGTTACGAGGCACACAGTCGTAAAGTAGTCGATTCTAAAGAGCCCAAACTCGGTAAGATTACGTTATTTTATTACAGAGTTCCCACCATCTAGCTCCAACATCAGATAAGCTCGATGGTGTCATAATCATAATATTGCATTAGTATGCCAAATTTTAGCTCAATCGGAAACCAGGTGGATCAAATAGGAATGACGACTAAATTTTAATAATTTTTCCGTATTGTAAATAATTAAAAAACATTGGACACGTATTTTTTCTTTTTTTACACAATAAAAAAATAACGGAGATATATTCAGTCTAAATGTCGCATGACGTCACCGTATGGTACAGAACCTAATAGTGACGTCACGAGCCCCCACTCCTAAACTTTGATGCGATTTACCTCAGCATTTTTTGATCAATTTGAAAAAACAAAAAATGCGTGTAATATTTTTTTTATTATCTACAATTAGAATTTTGATTTTCGTACCCTGTCCTCATGCCTATTTTACTTGCAAAATTTTATTCAAAAATACTAAAATACTAACACGGGAATTGTATTTAAGTATTATAATTTGTCTATATATTATGTACTAGCTTCTGCTCGCGACTTCGTCCGCCTTAAATTTGTTTATCGCGGATAAGGGTATTTTTCAGGGATAAAAAGTAGCCTATGTCCTTCCCCGGGACTCAAACTATATTCATACCAAATTTCATCCAAATCGGTTAGGCGGTTTAAGCGTGAAGAGGTAACAGACAGACAGACAGACACACTTTCACATTTATAATATTAGATTGGAAGTATGGATATCGTCGCCTAGTGCCCATAGTACAAGCTTTGCTTAGTTAGGGAATAGGTCGATTTTTGTAAGATTGTCCCTAATAAATATGTTCCATGTTGTAGGTGAAGCTGTACCAGTTTATGGCGAAGGATAACGTTCCGTTCCACGCGATTATGTTCCCGACGGCCATCATCGCCGCGAACCGGGGCCACGTGCTGGTCGACCACATCTTCGCTACCGGTAACTCACTGATATATAACACGTAACATAAAAGTAGTCATGCATGTTGTAAATTTCACCAGGGCGAATATTTTTAACCGACGCCCAAAAAAATTGAGGTTCTCAATTCGTCGGAATCTTTTTTTTAGACGTTTAATATAGGACCCACAGAACGTATTTACATACATTTCGTTACAGTACATATATATAACGGGGTTATTGTGTTTATTTTGTCCATATTAATTTAATTTAGATGTCCTCGCGTGTATTTTTTTTACTGTACCCGCGCAACCCAGAACAACCTTTGACCTATGCCTCAAAATAAGAGTTTATTTTTCAGAGGTACGTTTGCATAACGCTTTTATGTACTAGAAACGAAAATAGAATATAATTTACTTTAAAATTTAAGTGGTGAAAAAAATCAAAGAAATACACGTTAGGTTACGTGGGGTAGGGGGGGGGGGGGGTCCACTTAGAACCTCACCAAAGATCTCCAATTGGGGTCTAAATGAGGCCCAAAAAAGCGTTGCGTAGTTTCTGGATGAACCCTATAGAATACGTCACCTTAAAAATAAAATTCGTCATATACGCCAGCCAGACGATATACAGGGTGCTAACAAATTAGGTGCCAATATTTTTAGAGCTGAATGTATTCGTCGTTGGGAGACTTAAGTATCATCATCAGCCCATCAACGTCCGCCGCTGGATATAGGCCTCCCCCATGGCATGCCACTGAGCTCGGTCCTGAGTTTTTGTTTCCAACTGCTGCCAGCCACTTTTTTTTATGTCGTCGCTCCACCTAACTGGAGGACGCCCTACACTACGTTTTCCAAGACGCGGTCTCCACTCCAGAACACGTTTGCCCCAACGGTGGTCAGTTCTACGACTTGTGACCGGCCCACTGCCACTTCAGTCTGCTAATCCTTTGGGCTATATCGAGAACTTTGGTTCTCTGCCGGATCACGTCATTTCGGATCCGATGCTTCAGAGAAATTCCGAGCCTAGCCCTCTCCATAGCTCGCTGAGCGACCTTAAATTGGTGTACAGATCTAGTGAATAATCATTTGCCATCGTATTTTCACGGACATATTCGTATTAGTCTTGCTACTTCATTCACACTCAGTACCCATCAAGACAACGTAGGGGACGGTCGCATTGCGAGACGAAGAATCGATATAGAGTGGTTAGTACCACAGGATTTATTTAAGTTAGTATTAAGTCCTTTTTAATAGTCAAGTTAGAACATAATATATTTTGTATAGGTATGCAAACTTTATGATATTAATACTAATCTATGACTACAATATCCTCGGTAACTAGTTTGATCTTTGTTTACCTAACGAATTCTTTATATGATTGTATCATAGTGGTTTTAACATCTCAGTGTGATATACTTCAAACTGGTGGTTTGGCATTTGTCATTGATGAATGAAGTACTCAACTTATTTGATACAAACACGTCACTTAATAATACAATAATTCATGGACACATCGGCACCATTCGGAAGTAGTCGTATGTGCCGAGTTTTCACGATGGGAAAGGTTTATTCACTACATCTGTACCAATCGCACCGTCAGTGTCCACGACTCGACTCCATATGTCATAACTGGTAGGACGCACTCATTAAAGACTTTCCTCTTTAAGTTACTCACTTAAGTATTACATTATAGTATATTACTGCAGAGGCCGGGAAAAGTCATTTCGTGGATGAGTATGGTTTTTACGTTACGTTTACGAGGCGTAGCCGAGTCCTTTAATAGATACGAATCCACGAAATGACATTCCTGCCGAGGCATGTATACTGTTTTTCTCCAAATATGCGAGGAAATTTGACACATGTTTATGTAACTTATTTTCGTAAAAATAACACGACAGACACTCTTTGACAAAATGAAATTCACGTTCCCGCCTTTATTAAAGTTAAAAGTTTTGGGTCCGAATTGTATATTTGGTTCCACATAAAATATAGTAATGAAAATAAATAAAAAGAAAATCCAATAGTTAAAATAAATATATACCTACAGTATTACTTTTAGTTGAATCGGCAATTCCTAAACGCACAACATTAAAAAAAACATACCTTTGCTACAAAATATTTATCAGTTCCAGAAGATCATTAAGAGTAAATAAACTGTATTATGATTTGGACACAATATATTTTTTTTTTCTATTATTATTGGCATTAACCATGCAGTAACTAAACGCAGAAAACTTTTCAATTTTTTTTTAAATCTCGGTTTTTGTACGTTATTATTGGCTGATTTGTGAATTTTCAAAGTCTTGGATGAAATTAAAAGTAAAAACCTGCACAATAATGTACTCTTACCGGGCCTGTCCGGGAAGTAAAACCACTTTTTTTTTAATTGATTATCGTATCAACGTATATAACGATGGACTTCGCGGTGTGTTTTTACTAAATTATTGGGAACATTTCCGAGCAAGTTGGAGAAAAGTACATTTAAATGTTTACGTTAGTATTTTGAGAAAACTAAATAAAACTAGTGTCGAATAATAAATATAACCTGTTGCTGTTATTTAAATTATTGTGATCCAAAATGTTTGCTCATGAGTGTAAAAAGCAGTTATTTCCCAAATTTTCTCAAAAAACTAACGTAAACTTTTAACAGTAATGAGATAATTAATACTCAGTGATTAAGACCTCTTCGGTTATCTTAAAGAACCTCTTGATAGCCACTTAACTGGCCACTTTGCTAAACTGAATAAATATCGATGTAATAAAAAATATAGTGTCAGTTAGCACAGGATGGTTATTTTCGAGCAGAATTTTGTTCGGGAAATTAAAACAAAAAGATCATATACTTTTTTTTTATGTTTTGATGTAATGAAACATCTCCTAAAGGACTGGTACATAATTACTACATAATTTGCGTATAATGTGTGTTTTCGTACAATTACTAAAAAGAAGAAATGTAACTTAAAAAAGAAACCATTATTTTTCAGAATACCTGAACTACGAGGAGGGTAAATTCTCAAAATCGAGAGGAGTTGGTGTATTCGGAACGGATGCTCAGGTAATTGTTTTTCAAGTCAGTTTTTAAGGCAGAATCGTCGCCCAATCGGTGCGTGAGTCCGACTCGCATTTGGTCGGGTTTTTTTTACCTTATCCTCTATTTTACGTTATCGGAAAAAAAACCTTGTTAATTTTTTTTATATGTTGTAGCTTGTTCTTTCGTTCGTGCCACTCCCATGGTCGGGGGGGGGGGGAGTGTCACGAAAGAACTTATCAAGCTGTAAATTGATAAGGTATTTTTGCCCATTGTTTTCTTTCATGTGTGTATGTTGTGTTCAGGACACTGGCATCCCGTCTGACGTGTGGAGGTTCTACCTGGCCAGCGTTCGACCAGAGAGTTCAGATTCCAGTTTCAGCTGGCTCGAACTCGGCACGAGGTAACTTGTCTTAATGCTCTGAGGGCCTACTCCGTATATCGAAGTTCGTAACGTGGCATCCCACTCGCTCTCGTGTTAAAGTGTATTTGAGTGAGCGAGATGGCGCCATACGAACTTCGAATTTTGATTTTTGATAGTAGCCCCTCTGCTCACATGTATTATAGGTACAGGAACCAGAGTTGAGGTCTAGCACTAGTGTACGACCGAAACAATTTTTTTGGCCGGAACCGAAACCGAATTTCGGCCTTGGAACCAGTTTCGGCTGAAATCGAATTTTGTAAAGACACTTGAATCCAGACTAATATTATAAATGCGAAAGTGTGTCTGTCTGTCTGTCTGTTACCTCTTAACGCTTAAACCGCTGAACCGATTTGGATGAAATTTGGTATAGAGATAAGTCTAGAAATAAGATAAGTCCCGGGGAAGGACATAGGCTACTTTTTATTCCGGAAAAATACCCTTATCCGCGATAAACGAATTTAAGGCGGACGAAGTCGCGGGCAGAAGCTGGTAAAACAATAAAACTGTCATCAGTTGACTTAGTGAACGCGAAAGCTGAAAAGCTTTCGAAACGTCGGGAACTCAAATCCATACTAATATTATAAATGCGAAAGTGTGTCTGTCTGTCTGTTACCTCTTCACGCTTAAACCGCTGAACCGATTTGGATGAAATTTGGTATGGCGATAGTTTGAGTCCCGGGGAAGGACATAGGCTACTTTTTATCCCGGAAAAATTCCCTTATCCGCGATAAACGAATTTAAGGCGGACGAGGTCGCGGGCAGAAGCTAGTGAGATAATATAAGCGATATAAAAATAATATTGGTTTGCTCGAATTTAAGCCTACTAGTACTAATGAAGTCATAAAAATAATTAATAACCTTAAATTAAATTCAAGTGCCGGAATAGATGGTATAAGCGCAAAGATAATTAAATCTATTAAAAATGTGATAGCTGAGCCACTGACAAAATGTATCAATCGATGCCTAAGGGAAGGATGCTTTCCAGAAACACTTAAAGTTGCGAAAGTGACTCCGGTTTACAAAACAGGCAATAAACATGACACTAGCAATTACAGGCCAATATCTGTACTCCCAACGCTGTCCAAAATACTTGAAAAAATCTTACATTCCCGCCTAACACAATATTTAAACGATATACACTTTCTCTTTGAAAGACAGTATGGTTTCAGACCAAAATCTAATACTTTGTCCGCAACAATTGATCTTGTTACCGAAATTAAAAATAAATTAGATCAAAAACAAATAGCCTTGGGCGTTTTCATCGACCTTAAAAAAGCGTTCGATACGGTTAGTCACCCGTTACTAATTGCTAAGCTGGCTGCTATTGGGGTAACCGATATAGCTTTGCAAATGCTAAAATCTTACCTATCTAATCGTAGCCAGGTTGTCAAACTAGAACACAATGTCAGTAAACCAGAAACCATTAGTTGCGGCGTGCCACAGGGGTCGATATTAGGACCCCTGCTCTTCCTAATTTACATTAACAACATCCATGAAATACGCCTACAAGGGCACATCACCTTATATGCTGACGACACTTGCCTATTTTACTTTGGTAGCTCGATTGATATGGTAGTCAAGCAAGCACAGGAGGACTTAGTCTTATTGGAGAAGTGGTTCCAATGTAATCTGCTAACTATAAATGCGACAAAGACAGATTATATAATATTTGCTCCCAAAAATAAGAAAATATTGGAACACACCCCCCTAGTTTTAAATGGTGAAACACTAAACGAAGTGGACGAGATTAAGTATCTTGGCCTTATACTTGACAAGCGGCTGTCATGGAAACCGCACCTAGAGAAAATTGTCTCAAAAATATCAAGCCTCAGGGGGTCCTTAAGATCTATAGTCAGGTGTTTCCCTTTAAAAGTGCGCTACACAATATATAACTGCTTAGTAAAACCTCACATTGACTACCTAGTTGAACTCTGGGGAACAGCTGCAAAAACAAACCTTAAAACAGTACAAATAGCACAAAACAAGCTTATAAAACTACTGTTTAACTACAACTTCTTAACATCTACAGATAAAATATATAAGGAAACAAAAATTATGAGTATCAAACAAAGTTACCAATATAACACATGTGTCCTTGTACGAAAAATACTTAACAAAAGCATCCACACACAAATTAATTTTAAAGTTAAAGCCAACAATAAAAACATATCTAAACTACTGCTGAGACGAGCCCACCATATTTGTCTAAGAATGCCAAGAACATCAAACTATGGTAAGAAAAGTATTGTTTATGAAGGTGCTAAATTTTGTAATACTTTGCCAAGGGATGTAGTGAATACCAAGTCATTGTCTATTTTCAAAAAGAAACTTAAGTGCCACATCCTAAACGGCCCCATTTAGCATAAGATCTCAAAAGCGTTATATAATAAATAACAAAATAATAATAAAATAAAATTAAAACTATAATTGTGCAAATGTATACATTTTATAATCGTTTCTAAAAAGCTTAAAATCAAATATAAATAAATAACATGCATTTTGGGTAGCTATATATAGCATCTTAAATTAACCATAAAATAGTAATTTTAATAAAAATTATATTTCTATTATCTATATTAAAATTAATATAATTGTAAAATTTACTGCTAATATATATTATTTGTAACATTACATATCACAGAAATCGAATCAGTCTAAAATAATAATATAATGGTAATAGAAATTGAAAGAAAACTAAACACACAATTACTTTGTAAATACATGTTATCCAGTATGCATGCCGCCTTATATCAGCAGCGAGCACTGGTTCAATGCATGTTGCAGTGCGTCATCGGCTATGCTGCACACTAATAGGTTTCTAACCTAAGTAATTGATATGGATCGATCCACTCGCGAAATCTCACTGATTAGATTTGCCAAGCGTAAACTTTAACAGTATGAAAATAAGAACTAAATCACGCGCCCTCGCGAGTGTACCGAGCCATACAAATTGAATTCTATACTCGTATAATCCTTTTTGTTATGCAAAAAGTTATACTCATATAAATGAACTATGTACTTATAACTAATGTTTCTATACTTACTAAAATATTGTTTGTTTCTCGCTTAAGTGATTTGTAATCTTAGAGAAATAAATATATTTGAACTGAACTGATATAATCGTCTAAATTGTTTTATGTCACCAGATGGTTATAGGCAGGGGTCGGACAAGAAGTGCGGATGACGTCAAACCACTTATAGGATGATTTCAAATAGTATTTTTGATTTTCATAAACAATTATCACTTATCATTTATCAATCTCTTTACTAAACGATATCGCCACTTGAAATGAGTAAGTACGTTTTTGACTGACACATTGTCAATCAGATGAACAATAAATTGACTTCGTTATTCTTTAGCTATTGCCTCTTCATAATTATATTTAGCTAAAATTTATATTTACTAATGTATAAATAAACGCTGTAAAATGTCATCTTTACTCGAATATTGTGGCAATTTTCCCGTTTTTGGAGATATGTGACAAACACGTATACTGCTCTTATTGTAATCAAAGATGAAAAGATATCGGGCAATCCTATATTTATGTTTCAGTACAGTAGATGAGACAAAGACCGTTTGCAACAAAATATTGCTAATGTCCTCATTGGTGCTCTTAGAGAGCATAATGCAAGCAGACGTAAAGTTTTCGACTGTACAAACAACGTCACCATAAAAGATTTAGTTCTCAACTCATTCAACATTTTTTTTTTTTAATTAATACTACTTCGTTACTACATGTCACACAGAATTTTGAATACAAATATCATCCTGTGTGCAAAATTAGGTTCATTTTTACGTCATCCGCACTTTTTGTCCGACCCCTGGTTATAGGATACTTTTTACCGGACTACGCTGATGTAAACAAGAGGGTAATGACTTTTTTCTGTTCCGTGAACGAAGTTGCGAAATAAAAATACAAATATAAATAATAATAAAGAAAAAAAAAATAAAAAAAAATTGGTCTTAGCAGTTCCATTATAATTATAAGTCGCTTACAACTTTCTGATCAAGTGACCACTGAAATAATAGGGATGATGACTTAATTTTAATAATTTGTCCGTCATGTAAATTAATGAAAAATATTGGACACGTATTTTTTCTTTGACATAATCGAAAAATAAAGGCGATACATATCAAAATGTCGCGTGACGTCACCGTATGGTACAGATTATACCTAGCAGTGACGTCACGAGCCCCCACTCCTAAACTTTGATGCGATTTATCTCAGTATTTTTTGATTAATTTGATTGAACAAAAAATACGTGTCCAATGGACGTCAACGGACTAGTTAGAATTTTGATTTTCGTACCCATTCGTCATAAACGATCTTACAATAATAGAAATACTGGTGAAAAAACTACTTCAATGTCATGAAAACTCCACAAGATATAACAACGTTAGAATCACATTTTTGGACTTTCCCAATAACGCTCCATACTAAACTACTAAGGTGGAAAGGCGTGACGTCACGCCTTCCTGTCTTATATGGGGAAATTAAGAACTTTGTTCTGCAGCTATGTTATAACTTGCGTTTATCAAAACGGTTTCATAATAAAAGTTATCATACATTACATGGGTTATTCAATGGTTTTATCTGTACTATTATAAAGTTTTAAAAATAAAATGTGTGTACATTGAAGATATTTTCAAATAAATGATTGTAATGGACTATTTGGAGGTCACTGAATCGTATGTTTGTATGTGTCGTTGTGGCTTCACCACGCCAAATCGGCTAAACGGATTTCAACATTTTTTGGTACACGGGTAGCTGGGTATTTCCAGATGGTTAAAGGATACTCTTTACCCGAATACACTGAAGAAAAAAGAGGGGTTATGACTTTTTCTCCTCCGCGAACGCAGTTGCGGGCGCCTTCTAGTTATTTATAAATATTTTCATACTTTAAAAATGGAATTTCCCACCTATTTTTAAAGGCTCATAAAACAAGATACACGTAAGGTATCGAAATCAAAGTTTTTTTCTTCAGGATTTTCGTCATAAAAACTACCATTCGTTTCAATATTTTATTATTATTTGAGTACAATCGAAATATCTATTGTGCATTAATTCGTTCATAGAAACAACTCGGAATTGCTGAACAACCTGGGTAACTTCTGCCATCGGTCGCTTAGCTTCTGCGCCAACTCCTTCAAGGGGAAAGTGCCTGAACTGCGGCCCACGGGAGCTGACTATGAATTGATGGCTCTAGTCAACAGAGAAATCGTTGGTAAGTAGTTTTTACCACATCATCTTCTTCATAACCAGCATCATCGTTATTATCATCATCTTCATCATTATAATCTTCATACCAGCAGCTTTGTCATTAGCATCATTAGCAGGGTCAGTATCATCGACACTAATAGCAGTAGCCGCATTGTCATTCACTACAATATCAGCATTATCAAGATCATCGTCACCATGAACTTTAGCAACTTCTGCCATCGCTTGCTCAGCTTCTGCGCGAATTCCTTCAAGGGGAAAGTGCCTGAACTGCGGCCCACTAGAGCTGACTATGAATTGATGGCTCTAGTCAACAGAGAAATCGTTGGTGAGTAGTTTTTACCACATCATCATCTTCTTCACCAGGGTCATCGTTTTTATCATCATCTTCCCCATGAGCGTGCATGTACGCTGGAAATGTGCTGGTCTGCCAGACCAAGTTATGCAATTTTTTTCTCCCCGTCAACTCCCGCGAGCGTATATGTAGGGAAGGATGGGTAACAGTGGATCGGTGGAGGAGAGTGGATCTTTGCCTATATTTCAGAGAAATAATTGTTATTCACATTCATCCGACGACCGGTTTAATTCAATTCAATACGTTTATTATCAGATAACAGGGATCCTTACAATGTGTTAGTAAAATTAACTATAACCAAGTTGTTAGTAAATGTAAAATTACAATTAAAATTTCAAACCATGTCAAATTATAAAAATAAAGATAATATATAATAATAGTCATTTAAACAACAATAATAAATAAATTGAACACAACACTAAAATTCAAATTATCACAGCAAGATAAGAAGATTATTAAAATAAAAAAAAATAAAATAAAATAGAAATAAAGTAAATTGACAAGTATGGTTCAAAAAAATTCAATTAAATATATTTGCGTGTAGATTAGCCCATTGTTAGCAATCCCACCAAGGATGCTGTTAGGGCTCTCCCGTATGCGGTGCAGTATGGATGCGGGACGTTTTCTCATGATGGCATGAAAGTCGTCAATTCGAATTTCTGCGAACATGCCAGATTCACTGCAATACTTGGGTCGGCCCAAGAGCATTCTTAGTGTGTTATTGTACTGAACGCGTAGAGCGTTAACTGCCCTAAGGGTATACTCGACCCACAGGCTGCACGAGTAAAAGGACTGGCAATATGCCTTAAACAAGGTTACTTTTACTTCTTTCGTGCAACGCGCAAACCTGCGAGCCAACATATTCCCCCGGACAGCCAACGCTCTACGCTCCCTCTCAATGTCCATGTCATCCGAGAGAGAATCTGTGACCCAGTGACCCAAGGACATAAACTTTGTGGTTCTGGCAAGCGGAACCCCATAAATCCGGACTTCCGGTACCGTGTCTACCTTATGCTCACGGTTGCGGGGCTGAAACACAAGGATCTCGCTCTTGGTCGTATTGTACTTCAGTCCATGTGTCGGTTTAGCTCAGTGGGAGTAACGTTGCCTGCGAAGCTGCGGTCCTGGGTTCAAATCCCGGTAAGGGCAAATATTTGTGTGATGAGCATAAATATTTGTTCCTGAGGCTTGGATGTTTTCTATGTATATAAGTAATATATCTATTAAATATATCGTCGTCTAGTACCCATAACACAAGCCTTATTGAGCTTACCATGGGACTAGTTGGATTTGTGTAAAAATTGTCCCGTAATATTTATTTATTTATTTTTATTTATCCTGGACCGAATTGAAAGAGCGCCTGATACGTATCAAGGTGCAAACAAGACATATATGTAAATCCATTATTTCTCTAAAATATAAGCAATGATCCATTGTTCCCCACTGATCCACTGTTCCTTCCCCTACGCGGGAATTTTCGTTCCAGTTGGCTACCAAGAGCGCACATGTACGCGTAAGCGACACATTGATATTCAAGCCCTGTAGCTTTAAAAATACGTATTATATTCAGTGGAGCATACCTTCGTCCAACACGGTATGAAGTGAGTTGCAGTCCGAAATCAGACGCTTATTTGTCTATACATTTTTTTTTTCAAATGTTATAATGAGCAACTCAAGTGCCGCGTTCGCACCACTTGAGAACAGCTGGGAACACGGGCTAGACACTAGGGCTTCCATTCCGTTATTACATAAATCTGTAATAACGGACAACATTTGGCCTTTTTATAATAACGTTATTCAAATGTCTAATTCCGTAATTTTAACCGACTTCAAAAAGTAGGAGATTATATGTATTTTCCACTGTATGTTCACCGATTTCTATGTGAATTGTAGACCGATTTTCACAATATTTGGAAGCCCTAGTAGACACATGATGCGCGCAGGTTATCATCATCATTATTAACATTTACATCGTCATTATTAATACCAGCTTTGTCATCACTCATCATCATTAGCAGGGTCAGTATCATCAACGCTGATTGCAGTAGCAGCATCTTCATACACTCCAACATCAGTGTTATCAATATCAACATTGGTAACCTCTTGCATCGCTCGTTTAGCTTCTACGTTAACTCATTAAGGGAAAAGTGCTTGAACTGTAACCCACGCCAGCTGACTTCGAGTTGATGGCTCTAGTTAACAGATACATCAGTGAGTATTCCACAGTCATCGTCGTCATTATCGTCATCATCAACATCAGCAAGAACATCGATATTATAATCGTCGTCATATTCATCATCATAATCATCATCTTCATTATCATTAGCATCAACAGAATCATCATCTGCATCATCGATATTATCATCATCGACGCCATCGTCATCGTTATTGCCTATCCTAATCATTATCATCAACATCAGCAGCAACAGTATCATCAAAAAGCTCACATTCAAAAAGTTATACAGGGTGTCCCAAGAAGTAGTGATATACTGAAGCTGGGAGGTAGAGGACCTAGAGGGCTATCTAAATCACCCCCATGTATGTTCCGCGATTTTTCGTATTTTCGGAGTTATGACTTTTTTTTTAATTTTTCACCTATAGCCGAGTACGATGAGATTTTTATTTATAGTGACGTGAATTATTGCGGTAGATGCTTGATTTTTTTGTGTGCTAAGCTGATAGATAGGCCAATTCAGTATGGTAACATTAATATCGTTAGATCTTTGAAAGGAATAAAAAACAAATTAAATGCCAAGAATGATAAAATTACCCAATATGTTCACAACTTCAAGGGGTTTTAAAAAGAAAAAATCACATAAAAAAAATTACCGTTTGGCTTTTAAAAACTTGCTCTATCTATCAGGTAGCTACCCTGAAAATTTCATTTTATTATTCATAAGGCTTCAATTAAAAAATTTAAATCTAAATGTGGTAAGTGCAAAATTTTAATTTACATGATGATTAATACAAACAAAGTAAAAGCAATTACAAGGTGTTTAATTAAAAGACATTTTCAAAAAAAAAGTTGTCTTTTTAAACGTCTAAATGCACTTCTATTATTTTTAATGGTTTCTTCTGCTACTCTCAATTTCCGGGTTAACTCGTCCAAATTGCGGCATTCTGTTGAGTAGACGAGGTCTTTGTAGTATCCCCATACAAAAAATCAATGGGGTTTAGGTCGGGGGACCGTGGAGGCCAGGCTATAAGGCAGGCGTCACCCCAACCGCAACGACCAATCCATCTTTCAGGGTAACTTTGATTGAAATAGTTTCTTACGTCCAAGGCAAAATGGCATGGTGCACCATCACACTGCAGTACTATGCTTCTGCGTGTCTCCAAGTCCACATCTTCTAACAGCAGGGGCAGATCGACGCGTAGAAAATTTAAAAAGTGATTGCCGCCCAAGCGGTCTGGCAGCTGAAAGGGCCCGATTAGCTGACCGTTAAGTATGCCAGACCAAAGGTTAACACTAAAGAGTTCTTGGAATATCGATTCCCTTTTTAAATTTGGATTTTCAATTGCCCATGAGTGAGAATTGTGCATATTAAAAATCCCATTGCGTCTAAAGTGGGATTCATCCGTCCACAAGATTTGGTTAAAAAAGTTTTCGTTTTCAGCTTGTCTCCTCAGCATTTCCTGACAGAATTCAATTCGCCGATTGTAATCTTCCGGTTTCAACTGTTGCACTTTTCTAATGTGAAACAGATGATATCCTACGCTCTGTAGTGTACGGTGTACCTGAGATTTAGAAAGTACGGTACGACGTTCCATAACTCTCGCACTGGTCGACGGGTCTCTTTCTACTTCTTCAACCACTGTATCTACTACATCAGGATCCGGCATAGTGGCCATACGGCCTGATCTGGTACCCGGTATGTAACCTTCCAAATACGCATTATGTACACTTAAGATCATGCGATAGTCAGGAAACGTTTCCGGTTGAGGCCCGCCTCTTCGTTCCACATGTTCCCTTGAAGCTTCCGCCGCATTCCCCCTAGCATAACCGTAATAGTAATGCATTTCTGCGTAGTCACGTGAAGTAAACATGATCACTTACACTCAAACTCAAGTCCAGTTAAATAATGCCAAGTCGTTGATTCCAGGTAATAACACTAATCCAAATCGTAATGCAAGTCAAAGTCCATATGAATAGCCAAAATGATTAGAGAAACGAACAATTAGCAGTATTAAAACGCAATTTTTAAATTATTGAAAAGTACCAACGATGACCAAACAACGTGAAAATTTTCTCATGCGTCAACCGTCTTTTGTTTTTTGTTCTTTTTCTATTGATGGCCAGTGCGTGATTTAGAACGAAATTTATTTAGAAAGTTAATTAATTTTAACCTTGCCACATTTAGATTTCAATTTTTTGATTGAAGTTTTATGAATAATAAAATGAAATTTTCAGGGTAGCTACCTGATAGATAGAGCAAGTTTTTAAAAGCCAAATGGTAATTTTTTTTATCTGATTTTATCTTTTTAAAGCCCCTTGAAGTTGTGAACATATTGGGTAATTTTATCATTCTTGGCATTTTTTTTTATTCCATTCAAAGATCTAACTAGTAAATGTTACCATACTGAATTGGCCTATCTATCAGCTTAGCACACAAAAAAAATCAAGCATCTACCGCAATAATTCACGTCACCATAAATAAAAATCTCATCGTACTCGGCGATAGGTGAAAAATTTAAAAAAAAGTCGTAACTCCGAAAATACGAAAAATCGCGTAACATACATGGGGGTGATTTAGATAGCCCTCTAGGTCCTCTACGTCCCAGCTTCAGTATATCACTACTTCTTGGGACACCCTGTATAATACCAAAATCTGTACTATTATACAGTTTTAAAAATGAAATGTCTGTACATTGAAGATATTAACAAAAAACTATGGTATGGGACTATTTTAAGGTCACTGAAGCGAATAATATATATATTTTTATTTTTTGTATTTTTGTATGTGTCATTGCGGCTTCATCACGCAAAATCGGCTAAACGGATTTCAACTATTTTTGGTACACGGCTAGCTGGGTAATTCCAGATGGTTATAGGATACTTTTTACCCGACTACTTTGAAGAAAAAAAGAGGGTTTATGATTTTGAATAGTTGGTAACAATTGGAAATTTTATTCCCATTATTTTCCCATCTGTTACCAATGGTAACTACCATTGGTAACAGATGGGAAAATAATTCCCAGCCGTTACCACTGCTAATAAGTTGGTGGTAACTAGGGTTACCATCTTAATTATAGCCGAATCCGGACAAAAACCTCAAAAACCCTGAATCTTTAGAGGATATCGCAGTTTTCCCCGGACATGTTAGATTTTATACACTTCAAAAAGGTTTTCCCTGATACAAAAAAAAGTCTGTGTTTTACCCCCGGACCCGCCCGGACAGCTTCCAAACTAGGACAAACCCGGGGAAACCCGGACTGATGGCAACCCTAGTGGTAACAGGTGGGAATATCCCATCATGCCTATTGCTAAATTCTGTAAACATCTTTCAGCGTACGTCCAACACATGGAGAAGGGCCGTCTTCGCGAAGCACTGAAACACGTCCTGTTGATATCCAAATTGGGAAACCAACACATGCAGGCGTCGCAACCTTGGGTGCTGCTGAAGGGCACTGACGATGACAAGTAATTTATGTATACTATTATTATATAAAGTTTTAAAAATGAAATGTCTGTACATTAAAGATATAAATAAAAACGTTCAAAGGCGAGAATCGCTCTCTGAGAAATTTGTCATACAGTACGTAACTAGCCCTAGCAAAGGCCTCGCCCTTTTTGGGCTGTTACTGCACACTGTGTCATAGAACGCTTGTCTGGACCATTAGCTTCTATTAAGGGCCTGCATCGTCATTCGTAAACCACGCCCCAAATGCCGAGCGGGCCACTGAGCGGAATTTGTAATATGGGACGCATTTATTGCTCGTGCGCATTAAAAAAAGAGAAAGCTAATACACTACATGCTTGGGGCTTTTTGGCGTAAGCGCCAGATGTAAAATTAAAATGAAATCGAAGATATTATTATGTTTTCTTAACGAATAAGTTAATCACGTAAAAGATAAAGGGAAGAATGACAATTTTAAATAATTTAGCTGTTTATTAATCTGTCGTTTGTACAAACTAGACAAAAAAAGGGAAATTAAGACGTGTTTTCAGATAACAATTCTGTGTAGGAAATTTTCAAGAAACATGTTTCCGCATTCATCTTTGAATAGGTTTTACTACTACTTACAGAATAAAGATCATTATTTCATTACTAGCTTCTGCCCGCGACTTCGTCCGCCTTAAATTCGTTTACCGCGGATAAGGGTATTTTTCCGGGATAAAAAGTAGCCGATGTCCTTCCCCGGAACTCAAACTATCTCCATACCAAATTTCATCCAAATCGGTTCAGCGGTATAAGCGTGAAGAGGTAACAGACAGACAGACACACTTTCGCATTTATAGTATTAGTATGGATTGTTATCTAGTCAAAAATCGTTATCTGAAAATCACCCTGTTTTATATACTAGATTTAACAAAAACCACGGTAAAACACAGTTTAAATTTTCTATGCATCCCCTTAATGTACATTAGTGAATTGTTTGTTATATACTTCTTTGTTTAATAAATAAATAATCATAATTAGACGTACAGCAGGCTCTTCCAGTCAACTCTTACTAATATTGATAAAAAAAATCAATGTAGAAACATAAATTGATTGTGATCCATTGCATCTAAGTCAGATGTAGAAACATAAATTGATTGTGATCCATTGCATCTAGTCTAAGCCAGAATCGAACCTGCATCTCTGTTTTACTGAAACTGACTCCTGAACCATTAAACCATTAGACCGCTTGTGATTCGCAACGAAATAGTCTTAGACTGCAGTGAAACGCAATTCAGTTTTCTTTATACTAAGATTTTTGTATCAATATTGTTATTGAAAAATTATGAATGTAAACAATCAACGAAAACTTAACTAATTGTTTTTTCAGAGAACGCGGCGCGACGGCCATCGCGATGTGCTGTCAACTGGCCGCATTGTTGTGCGCACTGCTGTCGCCGTACATGCCGGCCACTGGCCGCAAGCTGCGCGCGCAGCTCAACTTACCGCTACAGGCGCTGAGACTGCAGCCCGAGTGAGTACTGTCACATACATAGCGATGTGCTGCCGTCGCCGTACATGCCGGCCACTGGCCGCAAGCTGCGCGCGCAGCTCAACTTACCGCTACAGGCGCTGAGACTGCAGCCCGAGTGAGTACTGTCACATACATAGCGATGTGCTGCCGTCGCCGTACATGCCGGCCACTGGCCGCAAGCTGCGCGCGCAGCTCAACTTACCGCTACAGGCGCTGAGACTGCAGCCCGAGTGAGTACTGTCACATACATAGCGATGTGCTGCCGTCGCCGTACATGCCGGCCACTGGCCGCAAGCTGCGCGCGCAGCTCAACTTACCGCTACAGGCGCTGAGACTGCAGCCCGAGTGAGTACTGTCACATACATAGCGATGTGCTGCCGTCGCCGTACATGCCGGCCACTGGCCGCAAGCTGCGCGCGCAGCTCAACTTACCGCTACAGGCGCTGAGACTGCAGCCCGAGTGAGTACTGTCACATACATAGCGATGTGCTGCCGTCGCCGTACATGCCGGCCACTGGCCGCAAGCTGCGCGCGCAGCTCAACTTACCGCTACAGGCGCTGAGACTGCAGCCCGAGTGAGTACTGTCACATACATAGCGATGTGCTGCCGTCGCCGTACATGCCGGCCACTGGCCGCAAGCTGCGCGCGCAGCTCAACTTACCGCTACAGGCGCTGAGACTGCAGCCCGAGTGAGTACTGTCACATACATAGCGATGTGCTGCCGTCGCCGTACATGCCGGCCACTGGCCGCAAGCTGCGCGCGCAGCTCAACTTACCGCTACAGGCGCTGAGACTGCAGCCCGAGTGAGTACTGTCACATACATAGCGATGTGCTGCCGTCGCCGTACATGCCGGCCACTGGCCGCAAGCTGCGCGCGCAGCTCAACTTACCGCTACAGGCGCTGAGACTGCAGCCCGAGTGAGTACTGTCACATACATAGCGATGTGCTGCCGTCGCCGTACATGCCGGCCACTGGCCGCAAGCTGCGCGCGCAGCTCAACTTACCGCTACAGGCGCTGAGACTGCAGCCCGAGTGAGTACTGTCACATACATAGCGATGTGCTGCCGTCGCCGTACATGCCGGCCACTGGCCGCAAGCTGCGCGCGCAGCTCAACTTACCGCTACAGGCGCTGAGACTGCAGCCCGAGTGAGTACTGTCACATACATAGCGATGTGCTGCCGTCGCCGTACATGCCGGCCACTGGCCGCAAGCTGCGCGCGCAGCTCAACTTACCGCTACAGGCGCTGAGACTGCAGCCCGAGTGAGTACTGTCACATACATAGCGATGTGCTGCCGTCGCCGTACATGCCGGCCACTGGCCGCAAGCTGCGCGCGCAGCTCAACTTACCGCTACAGGCGCTGAGACTGCAGCCCGAGTGAGTACTGTCACATACATAGCGATGTGCTGCCGTCGCCGTACATGCCGGCCACTGGCCGCAAGCTGCGCGCGCAGCTCAACTTCCCGCTACAGGCGCTGAGACTGCAGCCCGAGTGAGTACTGTCACATACATAGCGATGTGCTGCCGTCGCCGTAAATGCCGGCCACTGGCCGCAAGCTGCGCGCGCAGCTCAACTTACCGCTACAGGCGCTGAGACTGCAGCCCGAGTGAGTACTGTCACATACATAGCGATGTGCTGCCGTCGCCGTACATGCCGGCCACTGGCCGCAAGCTGCGCGCGCAGCTCAACTTACCGCTACAGGCGCTGAGACTGCAGCCCGAGTGAGTACTGTCACATACATAGCGATGTGCTGCCGTCGCCGTACATGCCGGCCACTGGCCGCAAGCTGCGCGCGCAGCTCAACTTACCGCTACAGGCGCTGAGACTGCAGCCCGAGTGAGTACTGTCACATACATAGCGATGTGCTGCCGTCGCCGTACATGCCGGCCACTGGCCGCAAGCTGCGCGCGCAGCTCAACTTACCGCTACAGGCGCTGAGACTGCAGCCCGAGTGAGTACTGTCACATACATAGCGATGTGCTGCCGTCGCCGTACATGCCGGCCACTGGCCGCAAGCTGCGCGCGCAGCTCAACTTACCGCTACAGGCGCTGAGACTGCAGCCCGAGTGAGTACTGTCACATACATAGCGATGTGCTGCCGTCGCCGTACATGCCGGCCACTGGCCGCAAGCTGCGCGCGCAGCTCAACTTACCGCTACAGGCGCTGAGACTGCAGCCCGAGTGAGTACTGTCACATACATAGCGATGTGCTGCCGTCGCCGTACATGCCGGCCACTGGCCGCAAGCTGCGCGCGCAGCTCAACTTACCGCTACAGGCGCTGAGACTGCAGCCCGAGTGAGTACTGTCACATACATAGCGATGTGCTGCCGTCGCCGTACATGCCGGCCACTGGCCGCAAGCTGCGCGCGCAGCTCAACTTACCGCTACAGGCGCTGAGACTGCAGCCCGAGTGAGTACTGTCACATACATAGCGATGTGCTGCCGTCGCCGTACATGCCGGCCACTGGCCGCAAGCTGCGCGCGCAGCTCAACTTACCGCTACAGGCGCTGAGACTGCAGCCCGAGTGAGTACTGTCACATACATAGCGATGTGCTGCCGTCGCCGTACATGCCGGCCACTGGCCGCAAGCTGCGCGCGCAGCTCAACTTACCGCTACAGGCGCTGAGACTGCAGCCCGAGTGAGTACTGTCACATACATAGCGATGTGCTGCCGTCGCCGTACATGCCGGCCACTGGCCGCAAGCTGCGCGCGCAGCTCAACTTACCGCTACAGGCGCTGAGACTGCAGCCCGAGTGAGTACTGTCACATACATAGCGATGTGCTGCCGTCGCCGTACATGCCGGCCACTGGCCGCAAGCTGCGCGCGCAGCTCAACTTTATAATAGTAAATGTATAACATATTGTTTTACCATATTATATTAGTATTTTTTTTTTTTAGAAAATAATTTAATATTAGGCTTTCCTTTTGCCTGAAACACAGGGGGAACCCTGATTCAGGATATTTAAAAATCTGAATTTAATTGTGTATTATAGAATTTAGCCGTTACTATGTTATATTGGTTCAATAAATGTATTTGTATTTATTGAATGAATAATTTTAAGACCGAGGCATGGATTGTAGTTTTTAATGTTATTTGTTCTGAAGTACTGCAGTTAATGCGCAATCCAAATGGGTCAATATGCGAAAGTCTGAAACTAAAAAATACAGAAAGAGTCCAAAAATAATTTTATTTGTATATCAATCAACACTATTTTCAGGAGTCCATCATTCATCCAATATCTCCCTGCTGGGCACGAGATCGGCAAACCGGAGCCGCTCTTCACGAAGATCGAACCGGATGTTCTCGAGAAACTCAAGGCGAAGTATGCTGGCACTCAGGATGATAGAGAAAAGAAGGTATTTATTCATTCATAAAGATCGTTCATTCATTCATTCATATTTATTGCTGAATTTAGAAGGTGCAATATATTTTGCGATAGAAATAAGTTTTTGACGAAGACAGCATTTGTTGCCGATTGTACTTTTTTTTTAATTCCGCTAATTACTCATCGAGACGATTCCTAAGAGCAGAACCCATGAAATAAATCTGAAAATCTATTTTTTTTTATGTCTGTCTATGTCACTACATTTTGCTTAGAAGTAAGTCTCTGCTAACACTGGATTTTCATCGATTCCGCTCTTTTTAGCGTATATGTTGTACGGAACCCTCGGTGCGCGAGTCCGACTCGCTTTGAGCCGGTGTTTTATTTATTTAATCTTTATTTCACAAATAGAGAAAATCATCGTACAAAAACCGGTCTTAATTCTGTACCAGTCAACCTTGGGCCAAAGCAGATAAATATTGACTAGATGTGTTTGTCATTTTTTTCAGCAAAACGGTGACGTCACAAACAAAGGTACGTCGTGCGTCGAGCTAGAAAAGGCTGTGACGGAACAGGTAAGAAGATAGAAATAAACATTTTTCACTTCTGCTCAAAAAGCACGTCATATTAGCTTTCGCGAAGCGAGACTAAAATAGTACATTTAGCCCCTAGGGTTTAAAAGAAAGCCATATAATCCCATACAAATATCTATGACAAAGAAAAAAAAACTTGCGGCCAGCTACATACTCCTTACGAATAAATAAAATCAAACAAACCAACCTGATCAGATTGGCCAAACTGTCTGATAGAATTGCTCAAACTGTACTTTTAGTTCTTCATAAAATATACAATTTTAATGTTAAGCCTTTTTTATTTTCTCGCAGTTGAAGTGAAAAGCAGAGTGTTTGACACGTGGCTACAAGCCATTATAACACTCAGACATAATCGTCCTCGCTCACTCCGTGAGCTCATCCAAATCATCACTTCGTGTCATAATGGCTTATTATAGCCCCTTGTCAAACAATCTACTATTTCACCTCACTTGCTCAGAAAAGTTCCGTTTACAGCGCCAAATCTGCGTGGAAAAGTTCGTTTTATCCGCTGGTGTGGAAAAGTAATTTGACGTTCAAATTTATATTTTTTTATATGTTCATTTGTTTGTTTTGTTTTGAGTGTGTTTCGTAGGTTTGTTATCACTAGTTTTAAATGAAAAATATATATATATATAGTCTGGCTATAATATCTTTACCCCACCAATTTTAATTGTTTTATCTGTGCTTTGGCATATGGCAACACTGAATATAAGGCACTAAATAGTTTTAGGAATAATAAATAATCCGTTAAATTGTTTTATTTCAATGAGTAATAATCGCGGAAACAGAAGAAAATATTAATAATAAATAAGTCAATAACACCACATAATTTATTCTCAGTGCACTTAAGAGGCTGCTAAAAGCTAAATGGCTTCACTTGAACATTATTTTTACAAAAACCATATTGGTGTTATTCAAAAGTACTAAGATTGGTTAATCTTACCAGCCAAAGACTTAATGCAATGTAAACATTGCCGCTTTTCAGCGAAAATCGCTTCTTGCTCTTGCTTTACAGCATTCAAGTTAATGATCATGCGGAAAAGCAGTTCTCTCTGACCACTTTTATATGGTTTTCCCATAGTTAAACACTTTTTTTTCTAAACCAACGCACTTAAAGATAAATTGTTTCTTAAGACACATAAACAACTTGACGTCTGTGACAGATACAAAATATTGCCATATTCAGTTTTTATTTATTTGACAGTTCATTTGCTTGGAAAAGATAAAATGGTCCGACTTTAGGTTTGTTATAATTACATAGATTTTCTCACATCTCACATTTTTCTCGCTGTAGTGAGGTGAAAAATTGTGTGTTTCGCACGGCTGCAAAATTATTTGGCTTCTCTTGCCTGGAAAGCCTTGTTAAGCTCCTTCGCTTACTCGGCTTTCCATTGAAGCACTCGTGTCAAATAATAACTTTGCAGCCTTGCATAACAAATAACTATTAACGTTTAATAGTATATTGTTTGACAATGGACTAAAATAAGCCATTATGACACGACGCCATTATGTCTGAGTGTCATAATGGCTTTTAGCCACGTGTTAAACACTCTGCTTTGCACTTCGACTGCGAGAAAATAAAAAAGACTTAACATTAAAATTGTATATTTCATGAAAAATTAAAAGTACAGATTCAGCAATTCGGTCAGAAATTTTGGCCAATCTGATCAGGTTGGGTTGTTCGTTTTTAATTATTTGTAAGTAGTATGTAGCTGGCCGCAAGTCCTTTTTTTTCCGTTTCATAGAAATTTGTATGGGATTATATGGCTTTCTTTTAAACCCTAGGGGCTAAATGTACTATTGTAGTCTCGCCTCGCGAAGCTAATATGACGTACTTTTTGAGTAGAAGTAGTGAAAATTTTCTTTAAATATTATTATCAGACGTTCTCTTCTATTGAGTTTACCATGAAGCTAGTGCGATTTGTGTAATTTTTTCCCCTAGTATTGATGTATTTATGTAACAGTAGAATGCTCCCGCAACTTCGTTCGCGGAGGAGAAAAGTCATAACCCCTATTTTTTTCGACAGCGCAGTCGGGTAGAAAGTATCCTATAACCATCTGTGGATACCCAGCTACCCGTGTACCAAAAATAGTTCAGATCTATTTTGCCGATTTGACGATGAAGCCACAACGACACATACGAATATACACATATGCAAAAAATCCAAAAAAAACATTGTTTTGGTTACATCCAAAGAGTTCGTTACAATATATATTTTTTAATATCTTCAAAGTACAGACATTTCATTTTTATAACTTTATAATAATCGATAATCTATATGTTTTAGGGTGAGAAGGTCAGACAATTGAAGGCATCGACCAAAGACAAGTCAGTGTGGGCACCGGAAGTGAACAGACTGCTGGAGCTGAAGAAGCAGCTGGCGGCCGCGCAGGCCACGCCCACTTCCGGCGCCGACAGCGCCGCCAGCTTGGAGAAGGCCATCGCCGAACAGGTATTGGAAAATCGAACCGACTGCATCAGAAACACTCACCCCTTCATGACGGCACGTTTCGCTAAGTTGGTCGTACAGTCACGGAATTCAATTTATATACCACTAGCTTCTGCCCGCGACTTCGTCCGCTTTAAATTCATTTATCGCAGATAAGGGGTATTTTCTGGGATAAAAAGTAGCCTATTTCCTCCCCCGGGACTCAAATTATCTCCATACCAAATTTCATCCAAATCGGTTCAGCGGTTTAAGCGTGAAGAGGTAACAGACAGACAGACACATTTCCGCATTTATAATATTAGTATGGATTTCGTACCTTGTCACAGTCAAAATCAATATTAAAGCCGACAGAGATTCCATATCAATGTCACTATGACGAGGTACGAAAGGGTACACGAATTAAATTCCTTGACCGTACAACGGCCTACGAAGCTGGCGGTCCCAGGTTCGAATCAGGGATTGCAACCGTTTACCTTTACATAGAGTTTTTAAGCAGTTTTTTAAAACGCTGGGTTAAAGAAATTATTTTGATCTGGTTAAGCTTAATAACGGATTAACACCTAGATAGTTAAGCCGATCGTTTTAATTAATTCACTTAACTCATAACTCAGTCAAACCCTTTTACGGTTTTCAGTAGTAAACGGTTCCAAACTTTTATTGCAATTAGTCCATATAAAAAAAAAAATATTGGACACGTATTTTTTGCTTTATCAAATTAACAGAAACATACTAAGATAAATCGCATTAAAGTTTAGGAGTGGGGGCTCGTGACGTCATAACTGGGTACAAACTGTGCTTAGGAGTGACGTCACGCGACATTTTGACTCAATGTATCGCCTTTGTTTTTTGATTATGTAATAAAAGAAAAAAATACGTGTCTTTATATTGTTTATTAATCTAGGACCTGCATGACAGACTTATTATATAAATTTAGTCATCATCCCAATTACGATACAATTTGAGTGTTAGCCAACATCGAAATTATTCAATCAATCAATCAAAATATTCTTTATTCAAGTAGGCCTAGTTACAAGCACTTTCGAAATGTCAGTTACATGAGAGTGAATGTTTGCTGGGAGAAATACAATATGATCCAACATTTGCTGCAAGGATTAGGGAAACCCAGAAAAACCTAATCAGATCATTTAACTTAAGTGTAATATTATTGATAAAATCATCATTTTAAAAATTAAAATTATCAATAAGATAAATCCCAAAAGGATTGTCAATAAAAAATAAATAATCTAGAATGTGTCTAGAACATGTCATTGACAAACTAAACCACTCAATTAAGTTTGATAAACCTTCTATCCTTGCCAAAGAAAAAAGATATTTTCCCAGGATGCTACGCGAGGCTATAGAGATTAAAAAGCATCCTAATTTCAATAGAGAAGATGGATTGTCACTACCACCAGCTTGGGATCCTGTAATACATCTCATCAAGGAACAAGCGAGACACAGGACTGCAAAACCTTAATTTCCGAACGGTGTAAAATATCTTATCTGTTTAAAAGTAGTTTAATAGTCTCTGTTTTTTAAATATTATAATTAGTAATGAGGTAGCCTGGGAGTTTTTCTTTGCAGCGGTTCTTTTCTCCTCAGTACGCCTCATTTGTGAAATGCTGCTTGGTAAATTATTAAAATAAAATAATTAAGCCCTTCTGGCACATGTGTAACTGTCTTTACAGCTTAGGCCCATCTGGCATGTATGTACACCTTTATTTGTGCTTTTTCAAAAAAAAAAAGGGTAGTTTGCACAAATTGTAACTTTGACAGAGGAAAATACATCTTTTCTCAGTCCTCCCGTGACCATGGAAAGCTGGAAAGCTTCCGAAACGTCGGGAACTAAAATGAGATAATATACGCGATATAATCCGTTAAATTGTTTTATTTCAATGAGTAATAATCGCGGAAACAGAAGAAAATATTAGATTTTAGTAGTATTTATTTTATTTTATTCAATAAATTTTAGACCTGGCAATAGTCGGTTAGCTTCAATTTTTGTATGGAGAATTCGATTATTTTTACAATTACAAATTGGTCTCGTACTAAAAGTTGGTTCTCTAACTAACTAATAGTACGGTCAGCGTCAAATAGTCTGTAACATCCAAACCGCCAAATATATCACAACACATCCTTATTACCATAGGCATAAAGATGTGTGCCGATATATTTGCGCTCTGGCTGTTACAAACTATTTGAGGCTGACTGTACAAGCTCTTTCTAGTTTGAGAGTAGGTCAATATGAGTAAAATTCATATTATTTCTCAGGGTGATAAGGTCCGGAAGCTTAAAGCTTCGACCAAGGACAAGTCAGTGTGGGCGCCGGAAGTGAACAGGTTGTTGGAGCTGAAGAAGCAGCTGGCGGCCGCGCAGGCCACGCCCACTTCCGGTGCCGACAGCGCCGCCAGCTTGGAGAAGGCCATCGCCGAACAGGTATTGAAATTTTTAACCGACTACAGCAGTAGGACCGGCTCCTGAGGAAGTCTCTCTCTGACCCCCCCCCCCCCTCCCCAACCAAGCTCCCCCCCCCCCCAACCAAGCTCTCCCTCCCCTCCAACTAGCTCTCTCTTTCTGCCGCACCCTCTAACAAGTACTCTTCCTCCCCCAACAAGCTCTCCATCTAGCACACATACATACAAACATACACAAAATGCAAAAATAAATTCTATTTATCTATTAGTGACCTTAAAATGTAATTATTTTTATGAAAATATCTCATGTATGTTCGTATATTTTATTTTTACAACTTTATTGTTTGTTTTGTAAACACTTTATTGTACATAAAAACAATGAAACAAAGATGGCAAAGTAACAAATGTGTACAAAGGCGAGCTTCTCCCTTTCAGGGATCTCTTCCAGTTAACCTTAGAGCAAATGAGAGAGAAGAATAAACATAAACTCTTTATTTAATTTGGCTCCTTCATGACTAAATTCTATATATCCCCAGGGCGACAAAGTGCGGAAGCTGAAAGCCTCAACAAAAGACAAGTCAGTGTGGACGCCAGAAGTTAACGTGCTCCTGGATTTGAAGAAGAGGCTAGCGGCTCTCCAGACCAAGTAGACCTGGAGTCGGCAATATATGGGCTATGACGGTTTATCATTATTATACACGATGCTCGCGAGGAACCATAAAGATTATAAACACGCTTTCCTAAGTCATTAGGAGAAAAAAACCGGCCAAGTCCGAGTCGGACTCGCGCACCCAGGGTTCCGTACAAAATATACGCTACAAACGGCCGTATATATGAAAATCCAGTGTTAGCAGAGCCCTGCTACTAGCAAAATGTACGCGGTGTTCGATCATTCTATATTGGTTACTGACATACACAGACAGACAGACATAAAATTATACTGTTTTTAGTATTTGACGTTATAGCGGCAACAGAAATACTTCATCTGTGAAAATTTCAACTGTCTAGCTATCACGGCTCATGGGATACAGCAAATCAAATCAAAATATCCTTTATTCAAGTAGGCTTAGATACAAGCACTTTCGAATACAAGCACAGCCTCGTAACAGACGGACAGACAGACGGACGGACAGCGGAGTCGTAGTAATAGGCTCCCGTTTTACCCTTTGGGTACGGAACCCAAAAAATTTTATATGAGTCCAAGTCAAATTCAGCAAAAAAAAAACTGAAAATGTAGTTTTGTCGATTTTTGTGCATTAAAATTGAATAACTTTCGCTTCTCTAAGAAAATTATGAATTCAAAATGGTAACATTATTTTTCCAAAAAAGGATGACTTTAGTGAGTGGTAGCTGTCAGTTTGATGTCTGTCAATAGCGACGCGAAACTTGGCAACAACGTGGCAATATCGCAATCAAAAGAGCTTAAATGCACTTTATTAATCACTATAAATAGTTTACATGAAAATTGATAAGATCAAAACTCAGCCGGATTTGACTGGAGGTTGGGGGAAAAATACGTGGAAGTGCGAGCGCGGCGAGGGCGATGCTGCAAGGGAAGATGGCGGCGGTTCCGGTTTGACCCGCAGTTGTTGCCATCTCGCTCTAACGGCGGTGCGGCGCGTAGACAACAACTTTATTGCTCCTAATGACCTAAGGAATGTGTGGATAAAATCTTTCGGATATCCTGTATTGGGAAAAGTTTCATCAGAGGCGAAGTTATAGGGTGACCGTTTAACCGAGTCATCGCATGCGGTAGGCGGAGCGCGGGGTGTGGAAGAATCACTTCTTGGCCAACCTTGGCACTCTTGTATCCGCGCCTCTGCGACCGCGTGCATCGACTCAGTTAATTGGTCGACCTACAGCCAACTTTAGAAACGCAAAGGCAACTTTCTACGGAATGTAACTTATTTATACTGCATATAGGTGAAGATAAATTATTTATTAACTCATCAATATGTCTATTATTTCCTCAACTTTTCATCTCCAATTCGGATGTCGACAATTTTTGGCGATTTTTTTCGTGGATAGAACGACCTTTCAAAAATAGAAACATTGGTGGAAAAACTACTTTAATCTTATGTAAATTAACCGAGATACAACAATGTTAAAATCCCATTTTTGGACTTTCCCAACCCTCCATACTAAAGCCTAGGAACGTGTGAAGTCACACGTTCCTACCTTGAATGGGGCAATTAAGAACTTTGTTCTGCAGCTACGTTAAAACTTGCGTTTATCGAAACGGTTTCATAACAAAAGTTACTATACATTTCATGGGTTATTCAATGGTATTATTAGTTACTCATATTTACATACTTTCTCTCCATCTTGCTCGGAATTGTTCCCATTAATGTAGTAAAAACACACCGCGAAGTCGATCGTTATATACGTTGATGCGATAATCAATTAAAAAAAAGTGGCATTACTTCCTGAACAAGCCTGGGAAGTGTAGAGTCTGGCTATAATATCTTTACCTCACCAATTTTAATTGTTTTATCTGTGCATTGGTATATGGCAACAGTGAATGTAGGGCACTAAATAGTCTTGATACTTGTGTATCATCCTCAACCTTTAAACAAAGTGCAAATAACATTTTAGTATTATACATATTTATAGCTGGGAGACTGGTACACATGAAAAAATAAGAAAGTTATAATCATCAGCAGCCTATGTTCATCCACTGCTGGATATGGGTTTGTCTTCTCTAACCAGTCCTAGCGTCTTTTCGTCGCTCCATATCGCCCAGGAGCGCCATCGGCGCTTAAGACATGTCTGATTTTCCTAATAAAAAAAACCGCCTTTCATAAAACTAAAACATAAACTATCACCATAACATTTGTGTATCAGTCATACGATTTCATTACGTAAATACACAATCTACCTATTGTAGCTATTTTAGTATTCTCTGAAGTCAGTAGGTATATACCTAAATTATTCGACTTCTAAATATTCTACTTCTTCATATTCTGTCGATAATGTATCTAAGTATTCGACCTCTTCATACTCAGCTTGTGATGTGGAGTTGTTTTCTGTGCTTTCGTCACTTTCGGAGTCGTCGGAAACATAATAATAGTATATTCTCAGTGCACTTAAGAGGCTTACTCGGCTACGCCTCGCCCTTCAAAACCATACTCGTCCACGAAATAACTTTTCGCGCCCTCTGCAGTAATATACTATTTCCACCCGACTTTAAAGGCTCATAAAACAAGCTACACGTAAGGTGTCTAACTGAAAATAAAATACGAATCCATAGAAAACAGGTTAAAATGTAACCCTTCAAACAATATATTTTAAATGTTTTTTTTTGATTAGTTGGAAGCCTTGAATAAGTCTATATAAATGTTGCACCCGCGTTAATTAAATTGACCATTGGGTACTTCTCAGGTAGTCAATATACATTGTAGGTACCCTCATAATTGAACGCTATTTCCGAAAATACGTAAAAAAGCATGTATGAACTCTTATTTATACGCTTTTGGTGATTTTAAATTAATAAAACCAGGCTAAGTGCGAGTCGGACCGGCGCACCGAGGGTTCCGTACAAAATATACGCTACAAATGGCCGTATTTACGAAAATCCAGTGTTAGCAGAGCCCTGCTCCTAAGCAAAATGTACGCGGTCGATCATTTTATATTGGTTACTGGTCAGACAGACATAAATAAAAGGCTCTTAGAGCAGTGGACACTGTGGGCCCAAAGGATCTAAACTCATTTAATAATGCAACCAAATTGCAGGACGGAATTGTAATGTTAAAAGCTCTTTTCGGTACCAACATACGTGACTGATTAGTGTTAATCAAATGTTTTTCCAGCTGTCTAGATTAGTATTTATCTAGATAGGTTTGAAAACAACAAAAAAAAACATCCACCCACCGAGCAAAGTTCCATCGCCCGGAATCTTGAAGCTAGATTGAGATTGGAATAAAAATAAAACAATAAAATAAAAATGTGACACATTTATTTCATTACAAAAATTACATACATCTTTCAACGAATCACCATTTTTCAGACCAAAAGAAACTCAAAACGGTAGCCATTTAAGCAATTAACACGTTCCCTGTCCGGATGCCCCTAATGGCGGGTCACGCAATTGCTTGCCAGGAGTCCATGCCTCCACTGTGGAGTCAGTTCTCCATACTGGATACGCATCTTACATCGGTTTATACGACAACAGTAAACGTGTTAATATTACAAATATTCTAATAATTCTATAGACAATTATTATTATAGGTTTCAAAATCGTATCAAAGTCCCTTTTAGTCAAATAACCTTCGCTTATCTGAGCGAGAAAATGATAATACTTTATGTCAAAGTAATAATTTGAATAGGTTACTCTGCCATATACAATTTTAAAATTATATGTTCCCGATTTTTTTGGACCAGGATTTTTTCCGATGATTCCAAATAGAGAATGTGAAATTGAATATAAACCACATTTTTACATTTTTGAATAGTTATATTCTGTAGAAAATTGAAATGTTGTCGATTGTCATTTGTCACATTCCCAATTGGTCATGTTCCAAATTCGTCACATTCCTGATTGGTCATGTTCCAAATTCGTCACTTTTGATTGGATCCTGTCTGAATTTGCTAATTTCTGATAGATACATATTTAATTTATTATATTCCTAATTAATCATGAATTCAAGAAAATAAGCATTGATCAATCATATTGCGACTCAGTGCTCATCTTCTGGACCGAATCTTTTAATTATCCAGTTAAATGAAAGGTCATCAAAGATCATGGCCGGAACCTGCCGCAAAAAATAACATCTAAATGACAAATTTTAAATTTATATGACAGTTTCCTCTAGTGGCTCAGATAAGTCGATGGTAAACCGGTTTTTACCGGTTGTGGTAGACCAGCCATGATAACATTAAGTCTATCCATCTTTGGCTTATTTAGTAAACAGTTTCCAACCTCAAAATGCCACTTATTTATCTAAATCAGCTATTTTATTGCAAATTATTCAACCCTAACTTGGCAATGTTACGTTCAAAATGCTGTTTTAGGTTGCTTTATTACTAGGAAAATCCTTATATACAGGGTGAAATAATATGGACCGTTCAAATTTTGACAGTAGATTCTTAGCAAAAAATAAAACATACGTGTTTTTTTCTTTCAGCATCTTTCAGTACAAATATTGAGATAAAACAGCTGAAAGATATCCTAAAAAACCACGCGTTCGTGGACAACGCGTCAGCGCGCTGTGCGAAGGCAGGTGAGCGCGCCCCTCCCCCCGCACCGCCAACCCCTAGCGTAACTCAAACGAATATCTACACTTTACTAATTATTTATTCGGACAGCACATTATATAATCAAAATTTTACCTATATTTTTTTCTCAGAAATGGCATCTTTTATTGATACCTAATGCCTTGGAAAAATTTGAACGGTCATTAAAATTTCACCCTGTATAGGAGAAAAAAAATATTTTGATGATAGAAATATGTTTACTAGATATGCCAGTATGTATCAACTATTACTATAGAGAACTAAAGTAACTACAAAATTACGCTAAGTCAAAAATTATTACAACAGATCGAGACTAATCGGAAAAGGTCTTTGCATTATGATATTTTCAATATGTATAGTTCTTCGTTATAAACTGACTCTTTACTAAAAACGTAAAACAAAATCCTCGTACATTGCCCGCAATTCTCAAAGCCTTTGTACTTTTACAAAGACATTGTCCGCCTTTGTACTTATTACCTGGTCATGATATATGAGCATCTAGTCGCGTGACGTTATAGTAGATTGTTTGACAAGGGGCTAAAATAAGCCATTATGACTTTTATAATGGCTTTTAGCCACGTTTTAAACACTCTGCTTTATACTTCGACTGCGAGAAAATAAAAAAGACGACATTAAAGTTGTATATTTCATGAAAAACTAAAAGTACAGTTTGAGCAATTATATCAGAAAGTTTGGCCAATCTGATCAGGTTGGTTTGTTTGTTTTTAATTAGTCGTAAGGAGTATGTATCTGGCCGCAAGTTTTTTTTTCAGTGTCATAGAAATTGGTAAGGGATTATATGGCTTTTATTTAAACCCTAGGGGCTAAATGTACTATTTTAGTCTCGCTTCACGAAGCTAACATGACGTACTTTTTGAGCAGGAGAAGTGAAAAATTATTTTACCTACACCCATATCGTAAATCCTCTAATGTGCTCAAAACCCGACGGTAACGACCAGATTTTCAATACTAAATGTTCACATTCACGTAACTGCAATGATATGCGAGATAACCCGGCTCACCGCTCTGCGGTCATAACTACACCGTATATGATGTAGTTATGCGATCATTACAGTACAGATCCGGACCGGCATGATAACTAGGTAAACATGCTGACTGGCTCAATGGCATATGAAACACATGAAAACACTTTAATATATGGATGTAGATAAAATAGGTCATGCAACTGTACATAATTTATTAGGTCTTAAACCACTCGTATGATCTTGTTAAGTTTCAAGCCCTCCCATTATGTATAAGTTGCATAAACGTCACGCGTCAAGGTGCACAAATATTGTGACCAAGACATTTTCCGCCTTTGTATAAGTTCAAAGACTTTGTTTTACTTTAAGAGCCACCTTAGATTCCATTCTAAGGGTTAGAAGAACTTATACGGATAAAAAATACAAAATGCTTTGCCTTAAACTAAATAATGTACAAAATGCTTCGTAACTTTTGACAATCCAGTTTCACTGAAGTTTAAATCTATTCTACCAATAGATTGATATATTTTACTTACAAATAATTATTTAATAGAGTAAATTTTTATACATTTGATTTCTACCTATCGAGTTGTTTCATAGTATTGATTCAGTAAATAAAAAAAAAAATTGTAACATTTCATAGACACTTGAGCGCCCAAGACGGAATCACGTCAACGGAAAATTGTGCCTCCGACGCCACGACGTCACTTCCCGCTATACGATATCATACAATTGATCGTCAACACGCTGGGTGCTCAAAAAGTTAATTTATTTTCTTTGGAAAAACAATAAATTTCCATTAATACTAGAAAACAAAAAAATATTTTTTTAGAAGAAAAATATTTTCTTGTTTATTTAAACAATCATATCAAAAATAATGCAGGCAATCAAAATTTTATTATTTAGTTTATGTAAGTTTGCACCTCGTTTTTATATATATAACATCATAAATAAAATGTGCAATTTTTTGAAATTGCTGACCACTTTCTCTAATATGTAAAGAATGCAAATCACATCATCAAAAAACCGTGCCACTGACGCCACAGCGTCTGTATTTAACGACCAAATTTCATGGTTCAAAGACTCCGAATATAATATAAATACCTCGTTCTGCAATCACTATTTTATTTTATTGCTGTGGCGTCGGGATAATCTAGCTGGCGGACTAATTATAATAATATTATATTTACCCAGGAAACTACCCTAATATGATTTTATTTAATTACCTTTCATTGGTAATTCTTCGACGTTTGAGACGTCGCGTTACGTCCATGGTCTCGAAGGAACTGAAGAGGCGGGTATCAAGATCTTCTAGCCGCGCGAGTTTTTCGATCTACCCGCGCTTGGTGTTGATTAGTAGGCTGAACGCTAAGGTACACTCACGACATCTGGCGATTTATCGGATGTTATTTGATTTAAGCCCGTTTTGTTGTGTTCTGATAAATACATGTCATTGTGGCAAAAGGAAAACTCAACACTATGAAACATCCCAGACCATGCAATCTCAGTTCGTTTTTGGCCATTTCCCTTGAATTTAAATAAATACGCTTTCTTAACCGAATATCACATTTAAAATAATAAACGACATACTCTTGGGCCCTTTAAGGAGTATTTGGGATGATCAACTTTTTCTTGCCAATATTCTGAACGGTAAACCCAGGAGACAACAGTGACGGGTCAATTTCAGAGCGTTTCAAACGCACTCATTAGTGTCACCGCATTAATGGTGTCTTCTATTAAAGATTCGAATGGCAATTTGGGATATTGTGTAGAGGTAGAGTACCTCTACACGGGAGGTTATAGTATCTCATTCAAATCTGTAATAGAAGACACCATTAATGCATTGACACTAATGAGTGCGATTGAAACGCTCTGAAATTGACCCTTACTTAGAAAAATGTTAACAAGAGATATGCCTTTGAAGAATGTCATTTAGGCTAGATTTTAAATCGTAGTTTTTAAGAGTAACTCAGGAGACGTAACGTAAACATGGCAACGATACAGAAAAAGTTGATAGACCCATTTAATAGAAAAAATATGTAGTATTTTTGTGTTTTCACAATACTTGCCACTACTGAGTACGAAAATTGGAGTAAAAATTATGTTCTAGAAAAAATAATATACTGTTGTATATTATGGGTGAGAACCAAATCTTAGGCAAGTCGTTAAGGCATTTGGCTAATTTTAATTTATTCCGTTGTGACACGAAAGTTAGCATATACATTGTATGAATAATGGTCATCGTGTCACAACGGCGACAATTAAAATTAGCCAAATGCCTTCACTACCTGCCTAAAATTTGGTCCTACCTCTTATAAATATAGCAGCGACTCTTTCTAACACATGGTTAAATACGTTAGAGCGAGCGAGAATATCTTCGCATAAATTTAGTCACTGCGTCTAGTCTAGAATCCATCTATGGTTAATACGTTACATTTAAATAAACATTATTTATTGTAGCGTAAATATGAAAAATGTATACAGAGTGACTTGTAAGACGTGATACAAAATGGTTTAGGCTACCCACAATGACGATCCACATTTAGTATTTGACGACACGTTTGGCTCAGTTGGTCACAACGACTTACGAAGCGGGCGGTCCCGGGTTCGAATCCCGGCCAGGGCAAATGTTTTTGTGATGAGCACGAATGCTTGTTCCTGGGTTTTAGATGTTTGCTATGTATTTAAGTATTATAATTTATGGATATATTATGAGTATCGTCGTCTAGTACCCATAGTACAAGCTTTGCTTAGTTTGGGACTAGGTCGATTTGTGTAAGTTTGTCCCTGATATTTATTAATTTAAGAAAAAAAACACTGAATGATTTCGATGTTGGTCTCATACTAAAAGTTGGTCGCCATTGTGAGTAGCCTTAAAAAGTAAAATTTTGTATCACGTCTTACAAGTCACCTTGTATAATACAAATAGAAGAAAACTATGCATATCCAAATCAACCAAATACTTAAAATTCGGTACGTCATATTGAACTTTTTTTATTAAAAAAAAACAAAACTCAAATTTTTTAACTAATTTAGTTGACTTTGATATGCGTTGATATATTTATCTGTGACATGTTATTGCTATTGTTTTCTATAAGGCATTAATATAATTTTAGCTGGGGTAAGACTGTTACAGGGTAAAATTTGGATAAGTATACAGCCCAGGATTAATATTAGGAGCATAGCGGCTAGTGTGAGTGGCGGCAAAATTTTAGAGCTGAGAAAATCTAAGGCTCGCCTCCTAAATATTTTTTTTTTTTCAATAATAATAGGGAATATGCATTTTTTTTTCAATGATAACCTGGGTTCGGATATTCGGTGAAATATTTACCTAAAGTTGCCAAAAACCCGGCAAAAGTTGGGCAAATGTGAAGTCGGCTTCCTAATTATTTAATAATATGAGTTCTGGGATTTCGGGATTGCATAAAACGTCACGAACATGTTTAGTTTATGACTATTTTGGTAAGCACGTACATTGTTATGCAAATACAGATAATGTAATAATGTATGTAAGTATTTGTCATAACCGCGGTGTGAATTGATTTAATTTCAAGGTATATATGTAACATAAGATAATAATAATACATACGTTAAGGAGGTCTTGTTACTAAATTTAGAAATCCCGGGAAGTTTATTAGGAATATTAAATTGAGTCCGTCTCCATACCGTTCAACAAAGACGCCGCCGCCAAACTGATGATCCAAACAATCGATCCGATTTCTTATGTCTAACACATGTATGTATGTATGATACCCATTGAAAATTCGACACTAGAAATGTTAAAATCGAGATTAAAAGTCAGGCATAACGGCTGGGCGCTAAGACGTCCCATACAAATCAAGCGTATCGTGACGTCACACGACAGACGACACAGAGAGCCGAGCATTTTCTTATTATGGTCTTTAAAAAGTGCGTTTAAGTGCATTGTTGTCAATATTTTGACGTGATAACGTCTTATAAATCGATAAAAGCCGGTTTATAACGGAACGACTTGCATATTCCCTATTGGGTGTAAGTAATAATGTGCAAATTGCGGAAACCTTTCAAAATGCTTAAAAAAGGTATTTGTGTAAGTGACATTAGGGTGATAGTCTTACCTCCATTTAAACTAGATTACAACCGGGCCCAGTATATATACAAAAACTGAGAAATGGAGAGGGGGTTCGTCCTTTTCATCTCTTACGGATGTAAAAGAAAATATTTTTACCAGTAATTATAGAGTTGTCGTAACTTAAATGCCAACTTAAGAGGCTTCACTCATGCCTATAGGCAGCGTCCCTCCTAGAGACCGTTGGGAGGGAGTTCCCCCTTCCTCTCTCATGTAACAGAAAATATTTTTACCAATAATTATAGAGTTGTCATAACTTAAATACCATAAAGAGGCTTCATTCCTGCCTATGGGCAGGCTCCTCCCCCTATAGGCTGTGGGAGAGGGGGGACAGCTTCTCGCGACTGCCGCGGGCCGGCCCGGCAGTGTTGAGACTGCCGGACCAGTCAGCCAGTTGGGCAGACGGCCGGTAGAACTTAGTGGATGTCTTGTTGAAGATCGGGAGGAGCTCGTTGGCTTCGTTCGAGAGTGCCTGGAAATGTATATACGTTGTCACACGAGTTATAAGTCTAGAAAACTAAGTCTGAATGTAAATAACAGACAGAAGGAAATTGCATTTTTTCCCTGGACATGTTAGATTTTATTCAGTTCAATAAAGGCCGAAACACACCGGATGCGTGCGCAGCACGTGCACGTGCGCGTATGCGTGGCGTGCGAGTTGTATCGTATGAAATGTCATAGTAGATGGCACACCGCTTGCGTGGCGTGCAGGTACGCAGCGGTGTGTCATCTCTTATGGGTATTCGTACTTTACAACGCGCACGCCACGTGCACGTCTACGTGCACGCCACGCACACGCATCCAGTGTGGCTTGGCCTTAAGGCTTTTCCTGATACAAAAAGAGTCTACAGCCTCCAACCTAGGACAAATCTGGTGAAGACCGCCCCCCCTGCCTAACGCGTTTGACACTCGGAATCAGAATCAAGTGTCATGATTTTGTATGGGCTATGACAGTTGATTCGAATACCAATAACTTATATGAATATGCATGAATTTTTTTTATCGCTTTTCTTAACTAAATATTAAAATACCGTAAAAACTATTTTTTTTTAATAGCCTGTATTTGTGTCCCACTGCTGGGCAAAGGCCTCTCCCTCGGATCTCCACAGGTCCCTGTTTGATGCCTGTTCCGGCCAGTTGTTGAGGAATGCGTCTAGGTCATCCCGCCATCTCCGTTTGGGCCTGCCCCGTCTGCGTCGTCCATCTTTAGGCACCCACATAGTGGCTTTGCTGGCCCATCTTTCTGGATGCATACGGCATACGTGGCCAGCCCAATCCCACTTAAGTCTGACTGTCTTGCTACCTACGTCAGCTATGCGTGTTTTGGAGCGCAGCATGGTGTTTCGGACGCGGTCCGTCCTTTTCCCCCCTAGAATGCTGCGCTCCATGGCTCGTTGGCAAACCTTCAACTTGAACTTTTGGCTCTCAGTAAGCGACCATGTTTGGTATCGTAGGTTAGGACAGGCAAAATACACATGTCGATGAGTTTCCGCTTCAGTGACAGTGGAAGGTTTCCCTTCATGAACTCTTTCATGGACCAGTAGCTCTTCCAGGCATTTTCGATGCGGCGTTCGACTTCTTTGTCCTGTCTGTTGCTGAAAGAGACTAGCTGGCCCAAGTAAATATACTCATTGACATAGTGTATTATCTGTCCGTCCACCTCGACCCTACGTTTCGTGCTGTTGGTCATTACTTGGGTCTTAGCACGATTCATTCTAAGTCCAACTTGAAGGCTTGCGGTGCTAAGATCTTTGAGCATTAGCTGTAAATCTTCTGCAGAAGAAGCAAAGAGAATAAACTATTTCAAAATGTTAAATTAAAATTGGCCAAGAAATACACATAATATAGGCATTTTAAACTAGTAATTAGACAGCGAGGTCCGATATGCACTGTCACGTCACAGTGCACTCCGGCCATATAAACTCCCTATTAAATTCTGTTTTGCAATAAAGAGATAGAATGAATTTTTTGATGGCTGACCAAACTATCCACAAGAATATTGAGACAAAATGAAAATAAACACTTTAAAACATTTTTTTAGAGCAATTTCCTAGTAGAATGCTACCAGGGCCCCAGTTCATTAACGCTTGTAACTTGTATTACAAGTGGAAATCACTTTCCAACAATATTAATTAAAAAAAGATTTCCACTTGTAATACAAGTTACAAGCTTTTGAGAATCGGGCCCCTGAGTTATGACCAATTCCACTTAGTTATGTTAATTGTAAACGAACGGTCCGCGAAGCCCTAAAAGAATGTCGTACGAAGATACAGATAAATTATTGACCGTCTTAAAATAATGTAAGAATTAATGTCACGTACTACTTAATAAATAAAGCAGTGCTTTATTTAATAGTGTGTTTCCAAAAAATAATTGTTTTTTTTTTCCACCTTCCACTAATATAGAATAACATTATTTATTACTACTGTTTATTTTAAAATTTATTTTTTTGAGAATCATTTTGTGCTATACTATACATTCGGCTTGTGAATATGTAGAATAGAATTATGTAAGTCCTATTTTGCCTGAAACACGGGGAATCCCAGTTCAGGCTTATAAGTACTTGTATGTACCATTGTTTTGTTTGTTTTTAGCCTATAGTTATCGTTATTGTAAAATACGTTTTTTAAATAAATTTTAATATTATTATTTTATTAATTTACCTTGAGATAGATGACAGCATCCGTGCCGTGGCCCTCACAGGACATAAGCAGCAGGTCTCCGTGGAAGTATCGCGCGTACAGCCTCGAAATGGGGAGACCGTACCCGTAGCCTAGAACACAAATAGATATAATCACTAAAGTGCTTTCTGCAACTGTTGATGCATGCCACAACTATATCTAATCTATTATACAGTTGTAAAAATGAAATATCTGTACATTGAAGATAGTTAAAAAATATATTGTAACTAACTGTTTGCTGTGTCGTTGTGGCTTCATCACGCCAAATCGGCTAAACGGATTTCAACTATTTTTGGTACACTATCTCGAGATGGTTATAGGATACGTTTTACTCGACTACGCTCTAAAAAAGGAGGGGATATAACTTTTAGTCCTCCGCGAACGAAGTGGCGGGCGCCTTCTAGTACATATATAAGGTCCTAATTTATTAGTTGCAGATATTTTAACACATTATACTTTACATTAAAATAATTAACTTTAAATAGAAATTAAAAAATCTTTTCATATAACTTTTTTGATTTCATTTACCTAACAAAAAAATTAATTATAATTTCGTCTAAAAAAAATCACCATGTGCATTATCACATGTCACAATAACACTGTCATGTCAACAATTGTTTGTCGTAAATGTCGTAACGGTTCGGCGGGAAAACTGCAAATGTCATTAGGATGGGATTGGGCCTGTCGAGTTAAAACTTGTCAAGAAAATCCACCCATAAGTGAGTTAAAGTATTTTTTAAAAGAAGCATGAACAAAAGAAAACATTTATTATCATAAAATTTTACAAAAATTGTTGGAAATGGCGACCCTGTCTTTCAATGCACAATAATGCTCGCTTTATGATATTTCTGTTCACACGCAACAAGGCCTCTCTTTCCCTTTTCATGATTTCAAAAGCGTTGGTAATGCGAGCCCGTAACTCTTCTGATGTTCGGATCGTGTGACCATCGTTTCCATACACCAGATCTTTGGCTCGTCCCCAAATAAGGAAATCGAGCGGTGTCAAATCTGGGGAGCGAGCTGGCCAGTTCAATGCACCTGCTTGAGCCCCACCGCGACTTATCCACCGCAATCCGAATTGTTCCGTTAAGTACCTTCGTACGTAACGATCATATTGGGCGGGGGCACCGTCGTGTTGAAAGTACATTCCCATACGAAGACCCACTGGTACTTCCTCTAGCAATTCCGTTAGGTCTTCTTGTAAGAATTGTAGGTAAGTCCTTCCATTTAGGCGATTAAGAAACACTGGACCCAATAAACAGTCTCCAAGTAACCCTGCCCACACATTGACGCTAAAGCGAGTTTAAAAGTGATCAGGTCGAGCCAAGTGGGGATTCACTTCTGACCAAAAGTGCGAAATGTGTAGGTTGAACAATCCCACCCTTGTAAATGTACACTCGTCGGTCCATAGTATGTTGTGTCTGGCGTTTCTTCTAAACCACTGGCAAAATAAGACACGTGGTTCATAATCTTGAGGCTGCAGTTCTTGGACACGTGTGAAATGATACGGGTGCATACCTTCACGTTTTAGAAGTTTCCAAACGTAAATATCGCTGACATTAAACACATTCGCTGCATCTTTTGTACTACTCATGGGATGGCGATGAAAAAAATCCAAAATTGCATCTTCTAGACGCTGCGGATACCTAGGCCTACCGGCGTCACCTCTCGGCATGAATTGTCCTTCGCCACGTAATCTTCGCAGTGCTCCAGTGATAGTGCGAGGATCCACATTAACATTGTATCGTTGTAGATACAGCCTTGCAGCTCTCGCCGCACTGTAGTTTGCATCGTGATAACACGTTACCATATTACGATAATCATCATTTGTGTAACGGTAAGGCATTTCAAAATAAAATTTATTTTCAAACTACACAATCAAACGGAAAATAACATGACATTGACAATCAAGTATTTAATTTATCGACGTGAAGTGGCCAGTTACAGTTAAGTGGTACGTAAAAGAGCTACTATAATCTGTTCAATGAGTTTTCATTTAGTAATCACATTAACAGGGTGTTTTTACGTAGCAAATTTGTTTTTCCTTTTTCTCCAAAAAAACATCGTAAAAGCTATAATGTTTCATGCTTTAATATACTCCGGAGACCGAGTACTATCAGCTGTAAAAATATCTGCAATTAATAAATTAGGACCTAGTGTGAGTCGGTTAACTTCAAACTCAGATAAATCCACTCTAACCACTTGGGAGATTATTGAAAAAAAGTGATAATTCGGTGATTTGAAAGGCAGATTACAAAGAGATTTAACATAATACTTATAGAGAGGACATTGGTCAGGTTCTCATACAAAGACGTTCATCCCAAGCGTCAGTGGCATCATCTAGCGTTGAATAGCGAAACCACTAACTAAACGAATTAAAAATTCATTTCAGCTATTAGCCACTAGGTGATGTTAGTAAGTTACGCTTACGCGTGATAGGGATGCCATACCAAATCAAATCAATCAAATCAAAATATCCTTTATTCAAGTAGGCTTAGATACAAGCACTTTCGAATTGTCAGTTACAATGAGAGAACTCTTTGCTGGGAAACATACAATATGATCCAACATTTGTTGCAAGGATTAGGGAAACCCAGAAAAACCTAATCAGATCGTTTAACTTAAGTATAAAACTTACTTATTATTGATAAAATCATCATTTTAAAAATTAAAATAATTAGTAAATCTAGAATGTGTCTAGAATAAAATTCTAAATGTCAGAGTATATAAAACAATTAATATGCGTGTACCAATTAACTATTACAATATTGTCTTAATTATACTTTAAACTTTTACAATTGTGTTATAACTAATTTATAATTGATACACGCAGAGGAGATGTACAAATTCTCCAGATCAATGTTAATATAAAATATATATATATATATTTTTTTTAGAGATGTATAAGGTCTCTAGACGTCACGACATGCGATAAAATTAAATATAATAATTTGACTGAATTCTACTGAGATGTTTAAGGTCTCTTAGGGGTCAAAGTGAATAATACATTAAACATAATTATTATTAAATCTAAATTTCTTAGAGATGTATATGGTCTCTAGGCGTCATAACATGCAAAAAGATAAAATTAGTTAATTAAAATCCTCAGAAATGTTTAAGGATATACCTCTATAAATAAAACAAAACTCTTAGAGATGTATACAGTCTCTAAATCAAATAAAAAAAGAATAACTTCAATCGAGTACAGGATGAAGTCTCTCATGTCATCAGTTCATTAAACACTGGTAGGCAGTTACTAGGTATACAATTAATTTGGCCCTTGCTAGCATGAACAGACCGGACCCCACAAACGGCACCCGTTCACGAGCATGACGCATATCTCAGCCATCGCCTCCCTCAACCATATTTTAGGGAAGGTTGCGACCCGATCAACGACGCCACCGTAAGCAAAGACCTTTAAGCGAGCATGACATGCTCACACTGCCGGGCATTAAACACTAATAGTATTGCCCGGTGAGAAACAACAAATGTGCTCTCATGTTACATTAAATGCGAACTATTATTACCTCTTAAAAAAATGCTTACTTTACATACACAAGACTAAACTACTGGCTTAAAGACATCTTTATCGTCTAAAAAGTCATTTACAGTATAATACGCCTTGTTTAGTAGGTGACGTTTTATGTGGGCCTTAAATTTGCTGCAAGGTAAATTCACTACATCGGTAGGTATTTTGTTATAGAAGCGTACACAGTTCCCCACGAACGAAGTTCCGACCTTGCGGAGACGATGAGCAGGCATGGCAAGCTTGTTCTTATTTCTTGTATTGTAGTGGTGAATGTCACTGTTGTGTTTGAAATCATGTTGATTTTTCCGAACATACATAATATTCTCGAGAATGTACTGAGATGCTACGGTGAGAATATTAGTTTCCCTGAATTTTTCTCTCAGTGATGCACGAGCTCCCAGTGCATAGATTGAGCGTACTGCCCGTTTTTGTAGTACGAAGATAGTTTGTATGTCCGCCGCCTTGCCCCACAACAGAATTACATATGACATTACACTATGAAAATAACTGAAGTACACGAGCTTTGCCGTCTCGACGTTTGTTAACTGTCTGATTCGCCTCACTGCATAGGCTGCGGAGCTTAGTTTACCTGCAAGAGTGGCTATATGCGCATTCCATTGCAGTTTAGCGTCCAAAGTAACACCCAGGAATACTGTTTTGTCTTCAAATTCTAGCACATCGCCTTTCAATGTCACCTTGGCACAATCTACTTATTTCACATTCGGTAATGTGAATTTGATGCACTTGGTTTTCTTGGCATTTAAAAGTAAGTTATTTGCAGTAAACCAATGTATAATAGTAGACAGCGCATCGTTTATAGTAACGAAGTTATTCTCTCTTCTTTTCACTTTAAAAAGAAGAGAAGTATCATCTGCGAATAACACGATATCATGTTTATCTTGCACAAGGTTTGGTAGATCATTGATATACACTAGAAACAGAAAGGGGCCTAGAATTGAGCCCTGGGGTACCCCCATAGCAACAGATGACCCAGTTGATTGCATCCCGTTGATGACTACGCGTTGCGTTCTGTCTGAAAGATATGATGAGACGAGGTCAAGTGCACCGTTCTTTATTCCGTAGTGTTCCAACTTACGCATTAAATTATTATGATCAACGCAATCAAATGCCTTTGATAGGTCACAAAAAATCCCAATAGCATCTTGAGCGTTTTCCCAGGCATCAAAGATGTGTTTAACTAGCACTACCCCAGCATCAGCAGTGGAGCGACCTTTGGTAAATCCAAATTGACTGCTATGAAGTAGGTTATATCCATTAAAATGAGATGTAAGTTGATTAAGAATAAGTTTCTCAAAAACTTTACTCAATGCGGGTAGTATTGATATTGGTCTATAATTTGTGGGGTCTGTTTTCGTTCCTGATTTAAATAAAGGAATGATCTTGCTGTGCTTCATCAAATTAGGAAATACTCCAGTGTCAATACATTTGTTGAATATATCAGCCAAATATGGTGCAATCGCCTCTATTATTGAATGTAACACTTTAACGGAAAGGCCCCACAGGTCTTCAGTCTTCTTCAAATTTAACGATCTAAAGGTTTTGATAATAGTATTTGGAGTAACATAAGTAAATTTGAAGAAGTCTTTACATTCTGGTACATACATTTTTAATATTGATTCAGCAATATCTGGCGATGAATTTAAAGATTTTGTTGTCTCTACAGGTATATTAGAGAAGAACCGCTCAAACTGATGCGCAACTTCAATGTCCTCATTTACTGTTTCATCGTTGATTTTTAGGCTAAAATGAGGATTTTTTACTTTAGTTTTCCCAGTTTCGTCATTTATGACCTTCCAGACGGCCTTCACCTTGTCACTAGAATTAATAATTTTTTTAGACAAATATTCCGATTTAGCAGCAGCGCACAATTGTTTGAAGGACTTGGAAAAATTCTTCACGTATTCTAGAAATTCCGGTCTCTTATCAATTGACCTTTGATCATATAGATCGTAAAGACGAAGTCTTTTTTGATGAATATCAGGCGTAGCCCAGTCGCTAAATGTAGTTTTAACCTTGCCTTGTACTTTCTTCAGATTGAGACAAGAATCAAATTCTTTTTTTATGCAATCAAATAACCGATATCAAAGTATCGATAATTTGGATAAATCTACATGATGATATATTTAATTGTGACATAGATACAAGTCAAAGCGCAAAGAAAAAAAAAACGATTGCTCTCGCACTCGTCACACACGTGGTCACACCAGGACTTGAACCCGGTACCTCTCGATTACGCGTCGAGCAGAAGCGCAGAACAGAGCGAGAGGTACCGGGTTCGAGTCCTGGTGTGACCACATGTTTGTCACGCACGAGTGAGAATGTGAGTCAGGTGTAATACGTGTTCTTATAGATGGCGCTAAGGTTATAAAAATACCTTTCAAAAAATAAAATAGGTACGAGGGTCAAAGCGGATGGATACATTCGAGGCGCAGTGCTCACTGATTGAGGGGTTGACACGCTCGATGCGTAAACGAGAGGTACCTGGATCGAGTCCTGAGAAAAATACGATTGCTCTCGCACGTGGTCACAACCACGTGCGAGAGCAATCGTATTTTTCTTTGTGCTTTGACTTGTTTCTATGTCACAGTAGATGGTTATGTGGTGTTAGTTTTCCCACATTAAAAACACAGAAACACAAAGATGTGTGTTTCATAGAAATAAAAATATTTCATGTTTGAATTATTTCTAACAAACAAGTGATGAATATAGGAAGTATTCAAATAATTGAAGTTGTATCAATATATCTGAGTTCTTTATATAAGTACATTTGTTTTGTACATATAATAGTGACACAAAAAATAAAACTTGGATGGTTATCACACTACCACCGCATCCGGCTACCACGCCGTAACGGTTTAGTCTGTACTTTTATAATTTTATACATAAATTATTATTTACTTCATAGTAATATTATCGATAACACACATCGACATAATATTACACTACATACCTACTAAGTTTCGTACTGCTACTGAACACCAGAGGGCGTTTTTATTAGGTACCATAAGTTTAGGGACATTTTCTAGAATCATCTATTGACGATTTTGTTTTATTTATTTATTTATTTTATTCAAATTATTAAAGAAATATACATAATACCTACGAAAATAAGCTGAAAACACGTCCAGTGCTTTTGCCGTAACGTGACTTACAGGATTTCAAGACACAACTAGGCATATTTACCGGTAAATTATTTATATTTCCAATGGTTTGTTGCAATTTAAATGCGTCATGTCAGAGCGATGTGTCATACTAGACGAAACGACTTGTTACCTCGAAGTAACAAGTCATGGATTACGCTTTGGTTCGCGATGTCCTGTCTATAGTTAGTTAATATTGAATGTCTTTGGCAGATTATTTGTATTATGGCTAAAGCATTAAAAAAATCGACCCTGTTCGACAAACTCAGCTTAAAAACCATCTAAACTAGTGTATTCTTTTCAAAAAAAAATTTTTTGATTGGATTTACCTTCATTTGATATAATCGTTTGCAATTTATCTATCTTTGAAAAAACTCAGTGTGGATTTGTATAATTTTGATTTAACAGACCTGGATTTATCTAGATTTATTGACGCAGAGTTGACGTCAACTGACAGCCATATTGAACAAACTTCTTTCGCTGATTGGCTTTGATGGACTTGCCTTCATTTGAAATAAACTGTCATATGGATTTACCTGATTTTGATAAAATATTGTGATCTTAACTTTATTTTTCTCAAAAACTACACGAAATCATACTTAACCCCTGAAATAGAAACAAAACCAATTTCTTAACCTTTTATTATATACAAAAATCTTAAAAAATGTCAGAAATGGATTTACCCGAGTTTGAAGTTAACCGACTCATATATATGTCGCAGGGAAATAGCCAAAACAGAGATTTGATCAAATCTCTAAGGGATATGACCAAATCACGCTGGACGTTAAAATGGCGAATCCATTTGCCTAGAAACAATCAGTCATTTTATCAAATCCCTGACTGCTATCATGTTACAGTAGAGATTTTATCATATCACTGAACGTATCTAGTGAAATGATAAAACAGTTGACTTTGCGAGTTCGTTTCGTCAACTCACTGACGTGTTTCAGAGATTTTATCAAATCACTAAACAAATCTGATGAAATGAAAAAACGAGTTGGCTATTTTGTCGGATTTCGTCATTTCACTAAACAGACTCAGGGATTTGATAAAATGACTGATTGTTTCTAGGCAAATGATAAAATGGATTCGCCATTTTAACATCCTGCGTGATTTGGTCATACCCCTTAGAGATTTGATCAAATCTCTGTTATGGCTATTTCCCTGCGACATATATATGAGTCGGTTAACTTCAAACTCGGGTAAATCCATTTCTGACATTTTTTAAGATTTTTGTATATAATAAAAGGTTAAGAAATTGGTTTCGTTTCTATTTCAGGGGTTAAGTATGATTTCGTGTAGTTTTTGAGAAAAATAAAGTTAAGATCACAATATTTTATCAAAATCAGGTAAATGCATATGACAGTTTATTTCAAATGAAGGCAAGTGCATCAAAGCCAATCAGCGAACATAACATCCTGCGTGATTTGGAGATCTGATCAAATCTCTATTTTGGCTATTTCCCTGCGACATATATAATCATAATATATTATTACTAGAAGATGCCCAAACTTTCGTTCGCGGAGAACAACAAATCATACCCCTCGTTTTTTTCTTCAGTGTAGTTGGGTAAGAGGTATTATTTAACCATCTGTGGATACTCAGATACCCGTGGACCAAAAACTAGTTGAAATCCGTTAAGCCGATTTGGCGTGATAAAGCCACAACGACACATACAAAAAACTAAAAAAAAAACCATTTAGTGCCGTGCAAATCCTCAAAAAAAGTCCGTTACAATATATTTTTAAACCCCGACAAAAAAGGGGGTGTTATAAGTTTAACGTTTCTGTGACTCTGTATCTGTGTATCTGTTTGAGGCATCGTAGCGCCCATACGGATGGACCGATTTGAGTGCCGTTTTTTTGTGCCATAGATAATTTTATCCCGAGTGTTCTTAGCTTTGTTTGATGAAAATCGGAGCACTCGTCTCCAAGATATTCAGCTTCTAGTGGAACAAGTCGGGGGTTTATGACTTTTTATGTTTCTATAGTTTTTTTAATATCTTCAGTGTACAGATATTTCAATCTTACAACTTTATAATAGTATAATGTAGATAGATATATTTTGGTAAATATGTGCCTTATTTGTGGCAATATTTGTTTTTTGAAAGGGCCGGGTAGCACTCTGCCGAGATGAGGTCCTAATTGAACTTACCGGCCAGCGGCACGGTGTGTGAGTCCGACTTGGAGGGCTGCGGGGCTGTGCTGTACATGTACTTGAAGAGAAGATCGGACACGCTGCGCGGAATGCCTCCCCCGAGGTCCGACATCTGACAAACAATAGGATATTGTTAGAATATAATAGAATATATTTTTGAAATAAAACAATTTAACGGATTATATCGCGTATATTATCTGAGAAGATGGATTGTCGCTACCACCAGCTTGGGATCCTGTAATACATCTCATCAAGGAACAAGCGAGACACAGGGCTGCAAAACCTTAATTTCCGAACGGTGTAAAATATCTTATCTGTTTAAAAGTAGTTTAATAGTCTCTGTCTTTTAATAAATTATAATTAGTAATGAGGTAGCCTGGGAGTTTTTCTTTGCAGCGTTTCCTTTCTCCTCAGTACGCCTCATTTGTGAAATGCTGTTTGGTAAATTATTAAAATAAAATAATTAAGCCCTTCTGGCACATGTGTAACTGTCTTTACAGCTCGGGCCCATCTGGCATGTATGTACACCTTTATTTGTTTTTTCAAATATGGGTAGTTTGCACAAATTGTACCTTTGACAGAGGAAAATATATATTTTCTCAGTCCACCCGTGACCATGGCAAGCTGAAAACCGATTGGAATGAAATTTGATATAGAGATAGTTTGAGTCCAGGGGAAGGACATAGGCTACTTTATATCCCGGAAAAATATTCTTATCAGCGATAAATGAATTTAAGGCGGACAAAGTCACGGGCAGAAGCTTGTGCATTAAAAATTAATTAATTTTAATTAAATATGTTATTATTGATAACACATTTAATTTAAACTGTAAAATCGAATTTAGTATTTAAGTTCTAACATATATTTTTAAGTTTTATTGTTAACTAACAAAGAAGAAGATCCCTGTTAACAACTTATTGAAAAACAAATGATTATGATTATTATTTATAACTATAATAGTACATTACTGCAGACGCCGGGAAAGAAGAGCTTGCGAGTAGGTATAGAATCATTCGACTTTTAAGTTCATTCGAATTATTCGAATAGTAGAGATTCATTCGAATTAAGGCGAAACTCAGAAAACTTAGAGAGAGTCATAGCTTAACGAGCGGCGGCCGCGGTCCGCCGAAGATTGTCGATCTCACCCGAAACGACTCGAGTCGAAGTCAAAGACACGCCACGCCATCGCCAGAGCCGCCAGTTAGACAACTTAAAAATCGGATAATTCTACTAGTAGCATTCAAAGTCGCCCATCGCTTCCTAGCGGTAATCGCAACATCGTGCAGCAGTCGAAGTCGAAAGTCGAACATTCATTCCACTGTAGTGATTAGTACACAACTATTTTGTTATGCGAATTGTGAAATGAGGCTGGCAATCGACAGAAGAATAGGTTACGGTTGAAGTTCTAGATTCAAACCTGGTTTAAACTTATGACAGCAGGTCATTATTTTGTTTAGAAAGTTACTCTCTAAGCTGATTTATATCATAGTTTGTTTATTGTTTTATTTTAAAGTCTTGTGCCATCTGTAAAGAACAAATAAATACGAAAGCCCCTCTGACTATCATTTTAGACGAATGGTAAAACAAATAGTAACTTTAAATATTTATTGGTAAAAATGAAAATTAACATTCGATAGAAATTATAAATAACAACTAAACTACCGAATTAAACTATGATTATTAAAAAAATCTTAAAAAATTTGGTCCCTTCGGTAGGGTGCCCATGACACAGGCAGCATTCCCGCGCTGTATGGCTATTGAAAGCCTTTGTGCGAGAAAGCTGCCTGCGCGTGGGTCCCCTGTTGCCTCCCTCAGACGCTTACTTAATTCCTTGTGGAGCCCGCGTGCACCCTGACCCCACGGGCCGAGTGTCTCGAAGCCAAAGGGTATAAAGTCGTATTGGGCGCCGAGACAACTGTAGTAACGAGTTATTCGATTTCTAAAATCGCTAAGCAGCGGTAAGTGCGAATAGCTCCGCGGAACTAGCCGCACGGATGCGTCAGCTTCTCTTAGCGCTTCCTGAAGTTAATACATATTGGTCGATGCGGAGCAATCCGCACCGACGGTCAGCGTGACACTAAAACCAGCCTTACATTTTCAATGAATGAATCTGTTTAATCTCGAATTTTGGAGATAGTTGAAAAACTGACCTTGACGGAGACATCCTCCTTGCCCGGCACGATGTTAACAGTAACGGGGGGCGGGCAGCTCTCGTGGCTCTCCATGGTGGCCCGCATGGCGTTCTTGAACAGCTCAAACAGCATGTGGTAGAGATGGGAGGGCACGTAGACAATCGGCATGGGCCGCTCGTTCGGCTCTGCGGACCGACATACATTAATTACTAAAAATCAATTACACATGTAAATTATGAAATATTTACTTATAGGTTAAATTATATAACAACTTACCAAATCAAAATAAAAAATGAAAATTCTGACGTAAAATTTATTAAAATATTGAAACAACTACTGATTTCGAAATGTTTAAATGATAATTTACGATAAACTGCGTGACATATCATCAACTTAATTAATTGTCAAAATGTATTTGAATTTTAAGTTGATGATATGTCACGCAGTTTATCGTAAATTTATTGTATTCTGTAATTTAGAGGAATGATGGGTCACATTTTATTATAATGTAAATGTAAATATGAAATATAGCGAATCCAAATATGTATAAATTTTAGTATATAAGAAATTGCAATGCCCTAACAGGGTATTATGTACCAACGTAAAATGTGTATTGTACCATCAATTGTAATGAACATGATCGCAATAAATATGAATATGAAATAAAAAAAAATATGAAATTAGCTTTTTTGATATCCTTCAAACATAGTTCACGATCACCGCGAACAAGCCAGCCATTTAATTAAAAAATCGCGAATTTTAATAAGCATCTCCCACAAGTGGGCACTGATGTGGTGTGGGCAGTTCAACGTCACTTTTCGTCATTGTCGTCTCACTAAATATCGTTACAAGAAAGGTACAGTTTAAATTCGACAAGAAAATGCTTTAAGTCTCACCTCCACACTGTAGAAGCACAAGCTCAGGCGACGCCAGATAGTATCGGTCGCATAGGAACCGAGCGTTTTCGTACGCGTCTCTGACAACCGCGACCACGTCGCAGGCGGGGTCTATGCTGCCGATGTGCCGGCCTCCGTTGCCCATACCGTTCACTGAGGCCTGCTTCGCCCCGACTGGCTGCTCGCCGAAGAGAAGCGCTGGAAGCAAGCGTTGCGGCATCGGTAAAGACATGTATTTGTTTGAATTTATTCGGATAATGGGTCAAACTTTACGGGTGATATGCAGAACAAAAGGAAATGATTATGACTAGAGATGCAGCGAATAGTCGTTTCGCCGTATACCGAATACCGAATGTTCGGCCGCCGAATGTTCGGCCGTCGATTTTACCTACAGTGGAGTAAATACGGAACGCAGGTGCGCTGTGCGCCGTGAAGGTTGTAACTTGTCACAAATTGTAAGCAAACTATGATTCAAAAACGCGCTCATTTACGTCAGTGGCGTCAGTGCGGTCGACATTTTGCTCGCGATGAATGAACTGCGGCACCTCGCAAAAAAAATAATGCGTGACTTTCTAGTGCTTTTCGTGTTGCTTCTAGTAAGAGAGACTCGCAATTACGTAAAAGTGTTTGTGCTGCACGTAGAAAAATGACAATAAACTTGTTAATTTACTATTCGGTATTCGGCCGAATAGTACGCAATTATTCGGTATTGGGCCGAATAGTAAAAAAGCGGCCGAATAGGCCGAATACCGAATAGTGGCCGAATTTTCGCTCTAATTATGACCTCCTGTTCATAGGCAGCATCTAATATCTTTGATTTTTTTACGAAAATCTTCATGTTTTACTATCATGATCTTCGTGATTTTGAAAGTCAATTTCTTCACTAAGATTACTTACACTAATATTTTTACTAAAATCTAAATAATGAAAAAATGTAAGAGTCCCCAGTAAGCTCGGTTCTCCATACAAACGTAGTTACGCTCTCATTTTCAAACGACTAGCTAATTAACTCTGAAACTTTGTACTTAGAATAATTGTAGGTATATGCAGGCCTGTAATTAGTTTATGTAGCTTCAGATACCATAGTCAAAAAAATACAGCGAATTTAAGTTTTTCATACAAAACTTTGTTTTGCTGTATTTCGTTTGTTTTATAAACTTCAGGCATATAAACTAGTTTCCGGCCTAGATATACCTCATGTTATTGTATATGCAAAGTTTCGTTACAACCAAACACGTAGTTTTAAAATAAGAACGAAACTCCGTTTGTATGGGAAGGTGAAATTCGGCCGAGCTTACTGGGGACTCTTAAGACTCCGACTGGATTTGAACCAGTGCCTTGTGCCTTGCCGGGGCGCACGCTTGCGGGGGAGTCTTGATTTTTTTCATTATTTAGATCTTTGTATTCATAAGAATCTAATAAATATCCTGTTCGGTACTGACTGAAGTCGCATAATGGGTCAGCCTCCCACAAAATAATGGACGCCAGGTACAAAACAGACGCGACTGTTCTTTGTGGAGGTCCTTGGAAATTTAGACCCAGACACAGATACAGCAGTTTGTATAAGGATCACAAATCTACAAGAATGACACTCTCCACTGTTGGAGCTTGGACTTAGAATTCCTAGAAACTCTAAATTGCGCTCAAAGCTAACAGTTATGTGCCAAGACTGAGCTAAAATATAATTCTGGGTGACAGATGTCTTGGTCTTAAATCTTACATGTTTATTTTATACTACTAACGTGGCAAACAAGCGTACGGCCTGCCTGATGTTAGGTAGTCACCGCAGCCTATGAACGCTTGCAAAGCCAGGGGCATTACGTTTGTGTTGTCGACCCTTTAAGAACCTATTCACTCCGCTCTTGAAGAACCCCATACTGTAACCTCCAGGGAAAAAGCTTTTTGGCTCCAAGGTGTGTGGATGAATATCCTGCCGATGGCGAGCGGTGCGATGGTAGAAGGTGGCTGTAGGCATCATGTCGAACAATTTCTCGGAACACAGCCCATTTATTCAAGCGGTAACACGCATAAAGAGGCCTCTCTCCTTAGACTTAACCATGTTATCTAAGTTTGGCATTGCTCTTAGAAGTGATAGCCGATTATGCCACCAAGTATTTGAAATGAATGGAGGCTAAATACACACATTATGAGAAAGATGATGGCCGCGAACCTAAAGAAGTATCCTCATACTTCGGTTAGCAGCTGTAGACATACATCTTTTAGTTGATGATGTGGATGACAATGATCAATAAATCAAATTTTAAGCAATTTTTAACCAACCGAAAGAAAGAGCGTATTCCCACCTGAAGGGCCGGCAACGCACTTGTGATTACTCTAGTGATGCAAGTTTCTATGGGCGACGGTGATCGCTTACCATCAGGCGACCTATCTGCTCGTTTGCCGCCTATGTCATAAATACCAATGCATACACCATGCTGAGTCGGAGCCTCTTCCTTAACGCACACATTGCTGGACCCATTGCAGACAATTGACCAAATTAATTAAAAATTAAATTTATTTTATGCAAATGATGTCCTGTCTGTGTGTGCTTTCTATGGAATAAATATATTTTTCTTTCTTCTTTTCTTTCAAATAAAAAAAAAACCAAAGACTAAAATACTTACTGTGTTGGTTAATAAGCATCCGAATGGATATTCTGCTCATGTAGAACCGGTCGAGGAAGTATTGTATAGAGTGCTCCACCCCACAGTCCACCTCGTGGGACTCTTTCAGCTCCAGGACCCCCTGGGCCATGGTCTGGACAACGTCCGCATGCCGGTTCCGGATATGGACTAGTCGCTCGCAGAATCTGGAGTAAAGTTAACATTTATAATAATCGAATTTCGTTCGCTGACGAGAAAAAGTCGTAACCCCCCTGTTTTTCTTCAGCGTAGGGGCTGTTAAATTACGTTATCTATTTTTGACGATTTTTGACCTCCCCCCCCCTGATATCATCCAACCATCATTCGAATGACCCCCCTCACCCCTACCAAAAAACTTAATTCCCTTTTGTACTCAGCAAGCACTTTTTATAGTTGCGAAAGATGATGTCATCTTGGGACTGACCCCCCCCCTTCCTTCGTCATGCCACCATCACCGATGTCCAGCCCCCCCCAATTTCAAATGACGTTATTTATGAATAGCCCCGTACTCGGGTAAATAGTATTCTATAACCATCTGTCGCGGACGAGAAAAAGTCATAACCCCTCTGTTTTTCATAAACGTAGTTGGGTAAATAGTATCCTATATCCATCTGTCGCGGACGAGAAAAGTCATAACCCCTCTGTTTTTCTTCAGTGTAGTCGGGTAAATAGTACCTATCCTATATCCATCTGTCGCGGACAAGAAAAAGTCATAACCCCTCTGTTTTTCGTCAGTGTAGTCGGGTAAATAGTACCTATCCTATATCCATCTGTCGCGGACGAGAAAAGTCATAACCCCTCTGTTTTTCTTCAGTGTAGTCGGGTAAATAGTACCTATCCTATATCCATCTGTCGCGGACGAGAAAAAGTCATAACCCCTCTGTTTTTCTTCAGTGTAGTCGGGTAAATAGTACCTATCCTATATCCATCTGCCGCGGACGAGAAAAAGTCATAACCCCTCTGTTTTTCTTTAGCGTAGTCGGGTAAATAGTATCGTATATCCATCTGTCGCGGACGAGAAAATCTCATAATCCCTCTGTTTTTTTTCAGCGCAGTCGGGTAAATAGTATCCTATATCCATCCGTCGCGGACGAGAAAAACTCATAACCCCTCTGTTTTTCATAAGCGTAGTTGGGTAAATAGTATCCTATATCCATCTATCGCGGACGAGAAAAAGTCATAACCCCTCTGTTTTTCTTCAGTGTAGTCGGGTAAATAGTATCCTATATCCATCTGTGGATGAATAGTTGAAATCCATCGCGCTGTTTTGATGTGATGAAGCCGCAAAGACACCATTTTAACAACTTTAAAATAGTATAGCTGTTAACTAGAGAACTATTCATACCACGAGTAAACTGGTATTATAAATGCAGAAGTAACTGTGTCTGTTACTTTTTCACAATTAAACTGCTGAACCGAAGAAGAAGAAGAATTTGAGTATGGATATATTCTGAAACCCTGGGAGAGTGGCGTGCGGTCCATATAGGCACAGAGAAACTGCCTACCCTGAAGCCCTGAACGACCATGGCTCCATGTACGTGTAAACTGCAGACAATGCGTGAACCAGCTATTTTTCTGCATGTTTCTCTTAATTTTGATTACTTGCATCTAGGTCGCTAGCCTTGCTTATTGACGCTGATGCAAGTGTGTTTTCTGTTCTCTGAACAATACGGACGGATGGACATGACGAAACTATGAGGGTTCCGTTTTTGCCATTTTGGCTACGGAACCCTAAAAAAGTGGCTCAGAAGACGCAACCGTGACAACGAGGTCCAGAAATAGTTTATTGACCTATGTACTTACTCGCTTAGCACCTTCTGTTCAGGGTCCATCTTCTCAAACCTGATGATCTCTTCAAAGGAGCGCTCGTACCACTGGTTCACCAGACCCACCGACGGCATCTGGAGCAAGTTCTCGGGAAGTAGCGCTATCTCTTTCATTATGTTCGCCAGTCTGAAAGAGAGACAAATAATTATTGAAGAATAGGGAACATGCATGGATTTTTTTATCGCTTTTCTTAACAAAATATCAAAATACCATAAAAACGATTTCAAAAAGTGATGGTCATTTTAAACTACTAATTAGACAGAGAGGTCCGACATGTACTGTTACATACATCGTAGTGCACTCCGGCCATATGAACTCCATATTAAATTCTTTTTCCTAGAAATAGATAGAATTAAATGTTTGATGACTTATAAATAAGTCCTTGTCCTATCTCGACACGGAGGCACTTTGCGCCAGCCAATAACACACCTGCACACCTACTTACACACACACACACATACACATGCTACCCGCTGAATTTATCTGCAATCTAGTGTTATAATTATTGCAATGTTTTTCATCTTGTCTTATTTTCCTGTTTGTTTCGCATAGTTTCATGCTTAGTTTACATCATAAGTACGCATTGAAATACTAGAAATAAGCATAAGCTCGCAGTGCCTGCTACTAGGCTCCATAAAATAAGGAGATCATTCATGGGTAACTGTGTGAGATTTTATAATAAACTTCCTAGCAGCATAAGTGAGTTGTCTATTGGTAAATTCAAAAATATTGTGAAACGAAAATTATTTTCTAAAGCTTATTATAGCACACGAGACTACATGAATGATGAAGCCGCGTGGGATTAATGTAAATTATAGCATCATGTAGGTATATGAATAATTATTTTAACGAATACCTAAGGTATTATTATTATTTTAATCTTAATTGTTTTATATACTCTGACATTTAGAATTTTATTCTAGACACATTCTAGATTATTTATTTTTTATTGACAATCCTTTTGGGATTTATCTTATTGATTATTTTAATTTAAAAAATGATGATTTTATCAATAATATTACACTTAAGTTAAATGATCTGATTAGGTTTTTCTGGGTTTCCCTAATCCTTGCAGCAAATGTTGGATCATATTGTATTTCTCCCAGCAAACATTCACTCTCATGTAACTGACATTTCGAAAGTGCTTGTAACTAGGCCTACTTGAATAAAGAATATTTTGATTTGATTTGATTTGATTGTTATCTCATGGTTAGTGCACTCCTAGGCCCCAAGATACAGGCCCAGCCTAGTTCGGGGTCTGCAAGATATTTCAACGTATTTTATTCAAGTGATGTGAAATAAATTTATTATTTATTCTTATGTCTTGGTTATTTTTATAGTTATTCGAAACATGATTTTTGTTTACCGCTTGTTACATGAATGAGCTTTGAATAAAGCAAAAATAAAAATTCATGCATATATGTGCATATCGATTCTAGATATGTAAGTGAGGTTAGCGGGTACTACTCTTTTCATAAATTGAGGTACATATATTATATGGTGGGAATAAAACTGAATACTAGGACAACACAATACGGATGTTGACAATTTTTTGATGTTGACAAATTGCTGAAAAAACTACTTAATAATATTAATCTCATAAAATAAAAACTCACCGCGATACAACAATGTTAAAATCACATTTTTGGACTTTCCCAACCCTCCATACTAAAGCCTAGGAACGTATGACGTCACACGTTCCTACCTTGTATGGGGAAATTTAGAACTTTGTTCAGCAGCTATGTTTAAACTTGCGTTTATCGAAACGGTTTCATAACAAAAGCTACCATAAATTTTATGGGTTATTCAACGGTATTATTAGTTATTAATATTTTCATACTTTATAAACGGACTTTCCCACCCAACTTCAAAGGCTTATCCATACTAATATTATAAATGCGAAAGTGTGTCTGTCTGTCTGTCTGTCTGTTACCTCTTCACGCTTAAACCGCTCAACCGATTTGGATGAAATTTGGTATGCAGATAGTTTGAGTCCCGGGGAAGGACATAGGCTACTTTTTATCCCGGAAAAATAGCCTTATCCGCGATAAACGAATTTAAGGCGGACGAAGTCGCGGGCAGAAGCTAGTAACTTTTCTAAAACAAGCTACACGTAAGATATCGAACTCAATTCTTATTTTTTTATTTCTGTAATAGAACTAAACTAAGTAGCGGCTTATACGAAATATCTATACTCCATTTTCATTCATAGTTTTAATTCCTGTGACATACGGACGGACATAACGAAACATTAGGGTTCCGTTTTTGCCGTTTTAGCTACGGGGGGTCTCCTTCGGAATCCCTAATGTCGTTCGTCCTAATGTATCGTTTGTCTAAACGAATTTTCTTTCAGAAACCGTAACATTATCAGGATTCTTTAAAAGATCATCGTATAGGTTAGGTTAAGTTTGTTTTACATCAATAAATTGTAAAAGTGCCCTTGCGGCCTACTTACAGAATTAAGATCATTCGTTCAATCCTGAAAAGTTTACAGTTTCGTAAAAAACTTTTAAACAAAAAAATAAAACCGACTCCAAAAAAAACTAAATAGTAAAAAATAACGCCATAATTCAGTTTCTTCAAATTACTTACAAGCTACGGAGAACTAAAAAGATTGCATGAAATTACGGATGAAGTGATTAATCATATGCAATTAATAGTAGTTATTATTCTTAGAGGCCATAATAATTATAACTTTTATTAACACCAATCATTGTTCACTGCTGTAATTATATCCTGTGCTTAATAATAGTAGCTCGTGCGTTACATTTCTAAGTAGTTTCTCGTGTGCCTACGCTTGTAAACTTCTTGAACTATCTATAATTAAAAATATACTTATGTAACATTGCCTGCGAAGCTGAAGGTTAGGTTAAATTCCGGTAAGGGTTTTTTTGTGCGATGAGAATAAATATTTTCCTGAGTCTTGGATGTTTTCTATCTATATAAGTGATTATGATTAGGGTACCATTATTAGGGTTCCGTATCCAAAGGGTAGAACGGGATCCTATTACTAAGACTCCGCTGTCCGTCTGCCCGTCTGTCTGTATCTCATGAACCGTGATAGTTAGACAGTTGAAATTTTCACGGATGATGTATCTCTGTTGCCGCTATAACATCAAATTACTAAAATCAGTATAATTTTATGTATGTCTGTCTATGTCAGTAAAGGTGCGTCCACATTTGTATCATTTTCCCGATCAGATCTTCGTTCCGTGGCATGATCACGTGTCACGATCACGCGTTTGGACGTTGCGCCGATCCGATCGCACGAAATCCATGTTGCTACGCGTATCACACACTTACATCGGACAAGTGGGGCATGATCGCAGCGCCGACAGTGAGCGTCTAAGCAGCCCGATACGCAGTCATGCCACGGAACGAAGATCTGATCGGGCAAATGATACAAATGTGGACGCACCTTTGCTGACATAGACAGACAAACATAAAATTATACTGTTTTTAGTATTCGGTGATCGGATACGAGCAAATGATACAAGTGTGGACGCACCTTAATGGATTTTCACAGAAACGGCCGTTTGTAGCGTATATTTTGTACGGAACCCTCGGTGCGCAAGTCCGACTCGCACTTGGCCGGTTTTTTTATAGTAGCCGTGATAACGTCGTCCGGGTCACTAAATAGTGTCTATCAATCCCATGTATATAAACGTAAGCATATAGGGACAAAACGTTTGGCTCAGAGGGTTGCACAACGGCTTACGAAACTGCCGGTCCCGGGGTCGAATCCCGGCCAGGGCAAGTGTTTGTGTGATGAGCACGAAACTTTGTTCCCGGATCTAGTATATTTTCTATGTATTTAAGTATTTTAATTTACCTATATATTAAGTAACTAGCTTCTGCCCGCGACTTCGTCCGCCTTAAATTCGTTTATCGCGGATAAGGGTATTTTTTTGAGATAAAAAGTAGCCTATGTCCTTCCCCGGGACTCAAACTTTCTCCATACCAGTTTCATCTAAATCGGTTCAGCTGTTTAAGCGTGAAGAGGTAACAGACAGACAGACAGACACACTTTCGCATTTATAATATTAGTATGGAAGTATGGATATCGGCGCCTAGTACCTACATACAATACAAGCTTTTCATATAATAGCTGTACCTAGTATGGGACTAGGTCGATTTGTGTAAGATTGTCTCAGATATTTATGTATTATTAATAGATGGCGCTTTCTATGTGTAGTGACTTATATTTCGTCAGTGACATTACTGATAATACAATCCATAGTGTGTAAATAAATAAGATAGGTCTAATCTCATGTCAACTGCCGAAACTAAAAATATTGTTTAAAGTAACCGATAACGTTTGAAAACAAAGAAGATATAGTAAGCTTGAAGAATACAATGATAACTTATGCCATTTTTTATCTATAGTAGTAAATAACACCCAAATTTTAAAAGATACAAATATACTAATGTTGTTTAAAATTCAATGTCGATGTGTGTTATTGGCGATTTTCCGACCGGGGGAGGTCGGAAAATCGCAAACCCTCTGGTGAGATTTGGCTCAACCGCTTCCCCTGTCCCCCAATCTCACGTGAGAATTTTTAAAATGTGTTTCAAGCGTAAACACAACACAATACAACAATTCTTTATTGCACACCAACAATACAGAACAATAAACACGTTGGATTTATTCTAAAAAATAATTTGCTTAATATTTTTTCGCCAAACCACAATAAATACTTCTATGAAACACATTTTTTTCTGTTTCTTGGTTTTAATGTGTCAATTGTGTCATACATACAAGTCAAAGCTCAAAGAAAAATACATTTTCGTTGAAAGTATTTATTAGGCTATATCTTTGTAATTTTGTTTTCAAATTTTTTTGACATACCGCTTAGAAAATAGAGGGAAGGGGGGACACAATTTATGCTACTTTCGGAGCGATTATTTCCGAAAATATCCACTAAATATATTTTTTAAACCTCAAAATGATTTTAAAAGATCTATCGAAATAAGTGCCAAACATGATATTTTCTGAAAATCCCCACCCTTGATTTTTTAATTTTATTATTTAATCATCAAACTAAGTAGCGTCTTACACAAGACGTCTATACTCCAAATCTCCTGCATCTTCTAGTTTTAGAGTAAAATGCCTGTGACGGACGGACGGACATGACGAAACTATAAGGGTTCCGTTTTTGCTATTTTGGCTACGGAACCCTAAAAACACCCACACACAGACAATTTACCGTTTATACTAACCGCGATTTCGCGATTACTTTGGCAGAGGAGTATGTATCCGTATGGAATGTCCATTAGTTTAATACTCTAAGCAAGAAACACAAAAAAAAAACAAAATTTAATTACCTAACTGGTAGCTCCTTCTTGAGGAATATGTATGATTTTTTTTCACACGCGTTTAAACCTGAAACAAAAAAAGAACAATTGTTAGTGTACTGCTTTGGATCCACGTCTTATTTTTTTCTTACTTTAGGGGCGTGTTCTAGTCTGGTTCTAGTTGTTCTAAATGTTTTAAAAATACCTACTTGACGCTCAGTATGATAAGAAAAGTACGTTTCGGATTAAACTGGTAAATTATTATTTTCAATCGTTGGAACATCTCGTATATGTGTATTTGTAGTTACATAAGTCTCAGCACCGCCCACAATTTTTCTCCTTTGACCTAAGGTTGACTGGAAGACAGTTGACTGGTAGCTTGAGCTGCCGGCGGCACTCTAGGTTAAGTTTGTATAATTTTGGTTTTTGTATTCATATTGTAAAATGCAGCCCACCGAATAGGTATAAATAACACCTGTGCTTCAGGACAGGCAGCGCGAGTCATAATACTTGAAAATGCCCACAACTTCGTTCGCCGTGGAAAAAAGTCATAACCGCTCGTTTTTTACTACACGTGTACATAAAAAAATATTCTTCGTTTCAGTGTCTTCAGTGACCTCAAAATGAGTCCGTTACATTTTTTTTGTAAATATCTTCAATGTACAGACATTTCATTTTAACAACTTTATAATAGTATATGATACTTTTTGTTTTACAAATATCATGATAATAATCACATTTTTTGCAATTTATTAGTGGATCACTCCACTAGCGTTATTATTATAAACAAACATCAGAAACAAATGAAAATTTTTTTCGACTATACTGGGACTTGAACCAGTGCCTTGAGCCAGACAGGGGCAGCACGCTCTACCATCTGAGCTAATCGTCCACACCAGTAGTCGACGAATTTTGTCATCTGTTCTTGCTTATGGATCTCTATGGTGCATCCGACTCTTTAGCCGTTAGCGCCGCCTAGTGCAGAACTATGAAGTTACTTTCATTCTGGTTCAAGTCCAGTATCGTCGAAAATTTTTTTCATTTGTTTCTGATCTTTGTTTATAATAATAGTATATGATGTTAGGTACCAGGTATTTATTTATATATGGGCCATGTTGCCTTAAACAAATGACTTCATTTCATATAGTCAGCTGTGTCTTAAATCGCAGCTGCGGATTCCAGATTATCCTACGCAGTTTGATGCTCCAACAGTTTCAATCAGATTCAACCGCGTCATTTTCTCAGCCAGCGGATTGGAAAAGGTTCTTGAAAAGGTTAAATTACTTACAAGTTAGTGAGTACTGAGTGTATGACGATAACGTGGAACGTCTAAAGTAAAGAGTATCTACTAACGATGAAAAAGATCAGCGTTTCAGCAACCATCAGTTCCTAGAATACTAGGAACTAAAAAAGGTTATAATGTTAGTGAAATTCTCATAGACTGTCAATTTGGAGGTTTTTCAATTGACCTGTACGATTTTGTGAATGGGGTGAAGGGTTGGGGGGGTCCATGATTACTATTACTACGCCCCACAGCTACGCCCCCAACCACACCGCCATTGTAGAAATAGATCATACAAATAGCTGGGAAATCACTTTAATCAGTTAAAGATACGACTAGAATATTGTGACGATGACTTGATCACCTTGAGACGTGTGTAAACAACCAGATATAACTAACATAACACAACAAGCATTGTTTACATTACATCCCATGTTTATATAGTAACAAACAGTTACCCTTGTGTTGCCTAACGCTAGTGCAAATGGGGATTCTCAAAAACAGACAATATAGGTACCCAAATGATAAAACTGTGAGTACATCTAGCGAGTCTTTTATTCCCTACATATATTACACACACACACACACACACACACAAACACACATATGGACAAACAACTTAATCCATACTATCCATGCTAATATTATAAATGCGAAAGTGTGTCTGTCTGTCTGTCTGTTACCTCTTCACGCTTAAACCGCTGAACCGATTTGGATGAAATTTGGTATGGAGATAGTTTGTATCCTGGGGAAGGACATAGGCTACTTTTTATCTCGGAAAAATACCTGTATCCGCGATAAACGAATTTAAGGCGGACGAAGTCGCGGGCAGAAGCTAGTGTTATCATAATATTAAACAACATACTAATGCTACATATATTTAGCCTAGGAAGTTAGTATTAACATTGTTTTTTTCTTTAGGTTGATTCTATAAATCAACCTTAGCTTTTAAATTTGAAAGTGTTAAATTGTTCTTATTTTACTTACGCCTCTGTTCTTTTCTAACTTATTTACACAAGAAAGATAGTTTCTGTACTTGCTTCACTTCTTTACTGTATAACTGTATATATGACTGTGCACGTACCTACTTCATATTACTTTCTACCTCAATAAAGAACGGCGCCTCCCGACACAGGCATTATCATGCTTAATGGGAGACCCCATCCCTTGTGTTATGTAATTAAGTGTTGTAATTAAATAAAGAATTTCGTGTTTTGTATTTGTATATTTCTGACATTTGGAAAAAAAACCGAAAACTTAATCGACATAAAAATATATAATTCCGAGAGGTGTTGGTGGTGTAAATAGTTTCAGTTATCAGTATATTTATTGCTTTCATAGGTACATGGTTAATGGTACATTTTATATTATACCGCTATGAAACCCTGTAGGCTTTTGAGATACGGAACCCTAATAAATTAAATTAAATATTACGGGACATTTTTTACACAAAGCGAACTAGTCCCATGATAAGTTCAATAAGGCTTGTGTTATGAGTACTAAACCACGATACATTTAAAAGATAAATTTACTTATAAACGTATAAAACGTCCAAGACACGGGAACAAATAATTATGCTCAACTAAAATAAACTACATATTTGTATAGTTACAGCTTTCCTGTAAATATTCCCAGTCCAAAGTCCACACTCATAGATCTTTGAACTCATAACAATCTTAAAAATAAACGTCCATCCCAAATTTACCGTCTAGACTCGCTATTTGTTCAATTTACACACGTGCGTTCCAAAGTCCGAGTTTCACAAATATTGGCAAAAAAATTGCCAGTGGCAAACATTTGCTCCAAGTCGCCAATGATACAGAATAATACACTCGAGAGGATTAGTTTCCGGTCACATCGATTTTTATTATTATTAAACACTAGTTTTATTAACACAATATACTATTATTTCCAATACCCAACTGTATTAGCAATTTCCGCGATCTTATCATAGAAATAACAATATCGAAAAATCTCGTTAACGACTTTTTTATCATGAATTTTGAACGAGTTGGATTTATACCTAATAACTATATTTTTTTAAATGTTATTATTGCAGTTTAGATGTAAAATTTAATAAAGATTATGACTGAATTAAAAAAACTGTACAACTCTGAACTATTTTAGGAAACATTACGGTATTTTACCCACACGATATTTTTGCTGAGTGTAGTAAAGTGCAGAACAGGAAAGTTAAGTAGAGTGAAGGCAGTAGAAATGAGTGCACTAAGAAATATGAGTAGAGGGCGGATGTGCGATAGGATAAAGATCAGCGTTATAAGAAAAACGCGGGGAAGAGAAGAAGATGTAGTGATAAAAATTAAGAAAGGTATGCTTCGGTGGTTTGGGCATGCCGAGAGGATGAGTTAAGGTAGACTGACAAAGATTTTTTTTTTTTTTTATTATAAAATAGATGGGCATTTGACCGCAATCTCACCTGTTGTTAAGTGACGATGCGGTCAAGGATGTATCATGCCCGTCTAGAAGCAGCCTATTCACTCTTGTCTTGAACACGCCCAAATTATAATGGTCGGGGAACACACTCGCAGGCAACGTGTTCCACTCCTTTGCGGTACGCATGATAAAAGTTTGCACCATAGCGCTTCGTGCGGATTTGCGGAATATTGACCAATTTATGTCGAGAAGATGGATGAAGTCGGATAGAGACAATATCAATCAATCAATCAATCAATCAATCAATCAATCAATAGTTTATTTCAAAGAATATGGTACAATTTCGGTAAGTAAATGTGGTTAGTTCAGTATATTCTGCTAGCACGGCGTAGAAATATTTAACTTATGACTAGGATCTTTAAATTTATTTGATAATAAATACATTGCTGCATTGTTATACATTCGAGACCGTTTAAATAACTAATTAACCATTATTGTCTAAAAATTCATTTACAGAATAAAAGCATTGATCAAGTAACCGCTTAATTTTTTATTTTATTAAATTCATGTACTTGTAAGCTTTCTAAATCGTCAGGTAACTTGTTAAACAACTTTATAGCCGTGCAATATACATTGGTGCCAAATATATGCAGCTTTTGTCTAGGCTGATACAATTTGAGTGGTTTTCTGCTGGATTTATTGTTCTTATTGACTATTGTATGGGCATTGTTATTTATAATCATCTCCCGGAGGAACTAAAACTGCTGGATGGAATCGCCTTTAAGGTGCGTCCACATTTGTATCATTTGCCCGTATCAGATCATCGTCGCGTGGCATGATCGCGTGTCACGATCACACGTTTGGACGTTGCGCCGATCGGATCGCTCGAAATCCATTTTGCTACGCGTATCACACTGTTATATCGGACGAGTACGGCATGATCGGCGTGTCGACAATAAGCGTCCAAGCAGCGCGATATGCAGTAATGCCACGGCACGGTGATCGGATACGAGCAAATGATACAAGTGTGGACGCACCTTTAAACGCAGTCTAACAAACTGGATCTTAGATCGTTGTTTTTACAGCGTAAAGACGTATCTCGACCACTAGAATTAGTTGTATTTAGTTATATGTTATTGTGACATGCGTATTATGTTAACTTTTTCTATTATTTCAATTTAACATTTTATATTTATTTGAATATATTAATGTAATTTATTTTTTTGTTATTTTAATTGATTACTATAACTTTGCACGCTCGCTCGCAAGCTAGATACACGAACCATAATGTACTTTAACATCCATATGATGTGTCTATGCAAATAAATGATTTCTGATTTCTGAACAGGGCGCCCTCGGCGAGGGTATGACCAGCAAATTGCAGAGATTACCCGGAACCGATGGCGAGCGGTCCATATAGCCACAAATGCACTGCCTACCCTGAACGACCATGGCTTTATATGGGCACAGAGAAACTGCCTACCCTGATAGTTAAGTTTTGATATGCTCGAAATTCGAAAATAGAACGCACCTGAATTATATGTTTTTATAAACAAAAAAATAAAACTGAGTCCTAAAAAAACTAAAAAGTAAAAACAACGCCATAAATCAGTTTCTTCAAATTACTTACAAGTAACCGTTTGTATACTCAATCTATACAGTATATACAATTAATCTTATTTTGGCGTCGGTGCCATATAAAGAATGTGTAAAATATTGAAAATTGACGATTTTAGTAAGTTGTGACACGATGGCACCGACTCCATCCACCCTACAGTCCTGACTTAGCTCCCTGCGATTTCTTTTGTTCCCGGTGGTGAAAGAAAAAATAAAACGGAAGTTTTTTCGAGTGCTGAAGAAGCCGTGGCTGCATATGAAGAAGCAATTTCGGACCTATCTGATGAAGACTGGCAAAAGTGCTTCCAAAGTTGGTTCAGACGAATGGAACTTTGTATAGAGAGTAATGGAGAGTAGTTTGAAAAAATGTAAAATAAATAATACTAATATCTTCAATAGTTTTTTTTATTTCAAAATTTATCGAGTGACCTACGTAGGTCAACAAAAACTGCCTACCTTGACCTTGAATTTGAATTACCCCAGTGGGATTCAGAGGGGCTACTCTGAAACCCGACAAACGTTCGTATGGAGCCATCCCACTCACACAACATGAGAGCGAGAGGAATGCCACGTTATGAACTTCGTTTGTCGTGTTTCGTAGTAGCTCCCCTGGCGTGAGTATTCGCACCTTGATTGAAATAGGGGCACAAATAAAACTAGGCTTGTGTCCTAATAAAATATAATTATCCGTCAGTGATTATCAGAAAATATTGGACACGTATTTTTTCTTTTGTCAATTAAACAAAAAATTATGAAGACATAGCCCGCTAAAGTTCCCCGTTACGTCACGCCGTACGTTTTTCGCACGGTGTGACGTCATGCGCCCCCACTCCCAAACTTTGACGCGCTTTATCTTTCTTTTTTGTTATTGACAAAACTGAAAAATAAATAAGAATAATAATATTTTTTTACCCAGGAAACTACCATATTGTACCGACTTTTAATTGTGCACTTATTGCAGGCAAAGTGCGAATATGTATATGTATATAAAGTGCAGAATGGTCTCTTTTGATCTCAGCGTGCCTGAGTGATCTTCATCTTGTTTAGTAATAGTTGTAAAAAATAATAATGAAAAAATCAAAAAACCCGTCTGCGTAAAAAACTAAAGGAAAAAAACAAGTCCAGTGCCCTAGAAATTTGTTAAGTTATAATGGAAATGTTTCATGATTCATGATCGATACTCACAATATAACAAATAATAAATTCTAATATGGAACATAGCGATTTTGAAATCTAGATCGACGCAAATCTTCCCAACAATGGGTCCCGACTGTTCAAAATCGCTATGTTCCATATTAGAATTTATTATTTGTTATATTGTGAGTATCGATCATGAATCATGAAAGATTTCCATTATAACTTAACAAATTTCTAGGACACTGGACTTGTTTTTTTCTTTTTAGTTTTATACGCAGTCGGGTTTTTTAATTTTTTATTTTTATTTTATACTTTTTAGTTAAAACTATAAAAGTCAGAAAATTTCTCAATCTTTATCGTGGGGGTTATTGAGAAGCTTGCACAGATTTATTACAACGCAATTAAATGAAAATTTAGTGAGAACGGCTTGCTAACCAACTTTAAATCGTTAGTTCCTAACTGGTAATTCCAAATTAAAAATGATAAAAGAAACCTAATGATTTTTAAATCCCTATTCATTGATACCCCACTCGATATAGTACGTCAATTTTCTTTTTTTTCTTTTTCACAATATAGCGTCTCATTATCGCTATTTTGAGTTTTCATCATTTTCATGTCTTCAGTGACATTCGGACAGTTAAGACAAATCGATTGACGTAAGAATCATCAAAATCGGTCCACGCGTTTGGTCTCTAGAGTGCCAGATAGGAACAAACATACATACATACATACATAGACTGATAAACACAATTACCACTCCTTTGCGTCGCGCAGTCGGGTAAAAATAGTTCGCGCTCTCGCTCGTTCGTTGGCATTCACCAAATATTTTGTGGCTCAACACTAAATGAAGCCAACATTTGAGCCAATACGCCAATAATAACAAATCTAAATTGAAGCTATTTTAAAATATTGGAGACATTTATTTACATCTGTTACTGAGTGAATGATGGATGAATTCCATTGACTATTTTTAACTTTTTTGCACGCAATTTTATAAATTATTGCATTGTAGCTTGTGTAAATTTACATTTTATTAAGGACGTCATACTAAACAAAGATAAATCGGCCAAGTGTGAGTCTGACTCGCGCACCGAGGGTTCCGTAGCAAATTTCATTTAGGGCAACCTAACTGGCCGGTTAAGTTTGCACCTGTGCGCGTTCGGCACGAGCGAGCATCGAGCACTCGATGACGGTCTATCTCTTTCGCACTATTGGCGCGTGCGAGAGGTGCACAGACTCTCGATACGAGATACTCGCTAGCGCCGATCGTAAACTCAGCTCATGGTAGGCACACTGGTATGTGGTCGCTCACAGTGGGCCTTATAAGAAGATGCAAAGTCACTCAAAGGGCAGTGGACCGAGCTATGCTCGGAGTTTCCTTGCGTGATCACGTGAAGTGGTAGTGGGCGGGTCACGTTGCTCGTAGAACCGATGGCCGCTGGGGCAGAAAGGTTCTCGAGTGGCGATCGCGTACAGGACGACACAGCGCGGAAAGGCCCCCCAACAACGTGGACCGATGATCTGGTGAAGATCGTTGGATGAGAGCGGCGCACGACCGGTCGTTATGGAAATCCTCGGAGGAGGCCTACTACCTACTGAAGTCCAACCCACTCTTGGGCACTTTCTGTCAAATTAATGTTCAAAATCAAAAGTAATGTTAAGGAAAGTTTTAAGGAAAGCGTGAGCGAGTTGCTATGGCAGACAAAAATAAAGTGAAAATCAAAACTTTCCATGGCATCAGTAGCGAAATCTCGTCATGTGTATATGCGCAGACTTGCCAAAATGGCGTAAATAATCTAGTGTAGTGATATAAATTGACATTTATCGTGGGCAGAAATTAGTGTTACTAGCTAGCAACATCTACCTATATACTATCATAAAGTTGTAAAAAATGTATGTTTGTACATTGAAAATATTTAAAAAAAAGTGATATTTGAAGTTAATTGAATCGGAAAAAACCTTTTTAATCTATACTAGGTATTATAAAGTTGTAATATCTGTACATTTTAGATATTAAAAAAAAGGATCGTAACGGACTATTTGGAGGTCACTAAAGCGAAAGATATTATATTTTGGAATTCATTAGCTTGTAATATATTAGAGTTAGTTTATTTAATGTCTGCACATTATAGATATTAAAAAAATATATTGGAACGGACTATTTAGAGGTCACTAAAACGATTTTTTTCTTGGATGTTTTGTATGTCTTTGTTGTCGATTGACTTCATCACGCCAAAACGTCTAAACGGACTTTAGGGTCATACTGATTTTTAGTATGAGTTAGCATTATGCGTCTTCCCTGTGGACACCCGAAAGTTAAGGGCTTTAAATACTATTTTTTCTTAGTGCCCTATAGGCGATTAAGCGAGTAACGCAGTAGATGAAACATTGTATGAAGAATTTGGAATCGAGTTTGTAAACCACTTACGAGTTTAGCATGTGGAAGTTAGTAAACCACTAGATAACCATGTCATAACACTAAAAGAACGATGTGCACAAAAAAAACATTTAACAAAAATCAACTCTTAAGGGATTAATGCAGGAGATGAAACATTGTATGAAAATAATGAATCGAGTTTGTAAACCACTTACTACTTGTGTATGTGGAAGTTAGTAAACCACTTGAGAACCATGACATGACCCTAAAAGAACGATGAGCACGAAGAAATCATTAAACAAAAATCAACTCTTAAGGGAGTAACGCAGTAGATTAAACATCGTATGAAAATTTGGAATCGTGTTTGTAAACCGCTTACGAGTTGAGTTTGTGCAAGTTGGTAAACCACTCGAGAACCCTGACATGACCCTTAAAAACAAAAATCAACTCTTAAGGGAGTACAAAATTGGAATCGAGTTGTTGATAATAAATTTACGATACATTTATTGATGAATAAATAGCACTTAACTTTAATTACTTTTATTAGTTGTTGCGCAATAGGCACGCGACACAAATGTATTATAATTAATCAAATAATTACTGCAACCAGTTGCATTCACTACATATAATCGAACCCATTAACGTTAAAAAAATTGATATAAAACAATTTAAAACAAAAGTCCCGTGACCATGGAAAGCTGGAAAGCTTCCGAAACTTCGGGAACTAAAATGAGATAATATACGCGATATAATCCGTTAAATTGTTTTATTTCAATGAGTAATAATCGCGGAAACAGAAGAAAATATAATTTAAAACAATTTAACGGATTATATCGCGTATATTATCTCATTTTAGTTCCCGACGTTTCGGAATACGCGATATAATACGTTAAATTGTTTTATTTAAATAAGTAATAATCGCGGAAACAGAAGAAAATGTTAAAAAAATTGTTTTATCCCTATTATAGAAATCACCCCACGCCACTTTTAGATATACTAGTAGCATTATATACAGTGTTCCTTCGGAGGCAGTTTCCTTATAGCCCATTGTCATTAACGATAACGGATAATTGTCTAGGCAACGTGATATTCGCGCTAATAGAGGCGTAGCATGACTATACTAGTATAGTTACATAATAATGTGTTTAAAGCACTTGTCCCACCGCCAGCGATAAGCGATGAGCTATCGGCGATTTCCTCGCCCAAGAAACGAACAAAGGATAATCGCTCCCGTGTAAATCCCGTGACAAATTGTGTGGTCCTTTCTAGTGTATCAAATGATCTCCATATCTCATCAAATCATTAAAACAGACAGTTACTTTCGCATGTATAATATTAGTATGGATTTTATAGACTCCGAAATTACGTCATGCTCCAAAAAGTACTAGATGTGAGCAAACCATGAAAACTCATCGGCACAACGCCCCCTAACTAAAGAAAGCCCCTTAAGAGGATATACTAGCAAAAGGCCTATTGGAAATTAGGTACTTTTAAAAACTATTGCTATCGCATCGCCTCAAACCCTCCGTATTACAGTGCAAAAGGGACAACTGCCGCTCCGAACGATCTGACGTACAAAAAATTGGCGAAAACAGGGTTTCGTAGTCCCCTATTTCCTCTTCCAAAATTGGACTAATTTTAGTTTTTCTTTTACATATATTATAACGTAGGCTTCGGCTATGCTTTTATGATTTCTGTTTTTCTTTTATCAACAAAAATAAAACATAGGGGCATGGCACAGGTAAGTATAGATTATATGTATTTAAAAAAAAATGCTCTAAGACAATTATCCTGGGAGGAAACGGAGTATAACGTTTGTATGGAGGAATGGCCACTAAGTACATCCTCTTAAGGGCTCGTCCAGAAATCATGTAATCATATATGGCCTACTTTTGAGCCAAATTAGTGATATTTGGTGATTATGTATTTCGACGACATGTTTGGCTCAGTGGGTTGCACAACGGCCTACGAAGCTGGCGGCCCCGGGATCGAATCCCGGCCAGGGCAAATGTTTGTGTGATGAGCACGAATGTTTGTTCCTGGGTCTTGGATGTTTTCTATGTATTTAAGTATTATAATTTATCTATATTATTATGCAGGTATACGAGTATAGTCTCCTAGTACCCATAGTACAAGCTTTGTTTAGTTTGGGACTAGATCGATTTAAGTAAGATTGTCCTTAATAATAATATTTAATATTTATAACGCTACCCCCTCCCCCCCATTCATGATCACGTGTACTTTTGGGACTAAGTATGTTAATTAATTAGTACTAATAAGTTAGTTAATTAAAAAAACCATGAGCATGTCGGACCATGCTCAGTGTAGGGTTCCGCAGCCGTTCATACGAAAACACGCACTGCAGATGATAAAAATACGATATGAATAAGTGCACTAGCAAAACAGCGTATCTCCTCGGCACTTACGTCCTTTTGCTGAGAAGCGCGTTTTTGGCAATAACTCAAAAGCGGTATATCCGATCACAATCATGTTGAAAACAAATTTCGTTGGAAGTATTTATTATCTTTGTATTTTTTGGACATACCGTTTAGAAAATACAATTTATGCTACTTTCGGAGCGATTATTTCCGAAAATATTCACTAAATATTTTTTTAGAATCCTCAAAATCTTTTTAAATGAACTGTCGAAATAGTAAAGTATAGCCACACATTGATATTTAATACGCCAGAAAAGCAATAAGAGATAATATTTTTTCATACGGAATCGTATTTGTATAGTTCAGTTTTTATATGCCAGTAACATAACATAATCATTTTATACCGGTCACGTCCCCTACAGCTATTGGAATGCCTATGTACAACCCTTATATAACCTCATTTCTCAATAGAGCAGCTGGAGACGAGACGTGACCTCTGAATGGTCAAGGTCAGAGGTCAAGTCAAGAGCACTGGCGGGAAGAGAATTAAGGACGCTTTACACATGGTTTAGTAAAGTGTAAGAGTGAAACTTATACGCGTATAGAAGACAGTTACACGGCGAGTCGTTTCGCTCTCTAAGTTCAAGGTCAACGCTGAAGTCAAGATTATACAGCTGGCGGAAAGCGTTAAGGACGCTTTACAGGACGAATCGTTTCGCCCTCTACGGTCCAGGTTAAATAATAAGTCCGGAACATACAGCGGACAAAAAGAGAGTTAAGGGTGCTTCACACAAGGCCGATGATACTTTATGAGAGACGGTGACCGTGATGTATACACATATAGTGACGCATATAGAAATATGTACTGTGTAGGTGAAGACGTGAACACTACTTTTCATATTGCGGATTTTGTTTGCAACTAAGTGTCTGATTTGGACAGTAGAATTGTTATCACATCTAGTGATGTGCCGTTCCCGGGAATATTCCCCAGGCGGGAATATTCCCCATATGGGGAATATAGGGGAATTTTATATTTGTATATTGTAAAACATGTTTTATGGTTTCTCCCACAAAAGCAAATATTTAACTATAATTAAAACCTAACCAAGCACAGTAAATAGTCACCTGTAAATGCAAATTCCCCATGCTCCCGGGAATATTCCCAATGTTTCCGGGAATATTCCCGATGTTCCCCGGGAATATTCCCCATGTTTCTGGGGAATTTTCAATTGGTCTCTAGAATAAAAATAAAAGGTTATATAAAATGTGAATAAATCATAGAACTTTTAATATTTTCTTCTGTTTCCGCGATTATTACTCATTGAAATAAAACAATTTAACGGATTATATAGCGTATATTATCTCATTTTAGTTCCCGACGTTTCGGAAGCTTTCCAGCTTTCCATGGTCACGGGTGGACTGAGAAAAGATGTATTTTCCTCTGTCAAAGTTACAATTTGTGCAATCTACCCATTTTCTTGAAAAAACACAAATAAAGGTGTACATACATGCCAGATGGGCCTAAGCTGTAAAGACAGTTACACATGTGCCAGAAGGGCTTAATTATTTTATTCTAATAATTTACCAAGCAGCATTTCACAAATGAGGCGTACTGAGGAGAAAAGAAACGCTGCAATGAAAAACTCCCAGGCTACCTCATTACTAATTATAATATTAAAAAAACAGAGACTATTAAACTACTTTTAAACAGATAAGATATTTTAGAACTAAAATGAGATAATATACGCGATATAATCCGTTAAAATGTTTTATTTCAATCATAGAACTTTTAGTTAAAATTAAGAATAAGAATTAGATTAATTATTCGAGTAATGGGATTATTCTAAGTAACGTTTTATGCAACTAAAATGTTATTTGCCAAAAAAAAAATGTAATAGAATCGATTATGTTTTGTCGGACAGTCAACCATTTTTTTCAGATTCTGATGGACCCTGGGGGTACCTACTGCAAGTCCGGATAGGATGATCATTGGTGGATGATAGTAGTGATGGTGGTGATGATGGTGGATGATGGTGGTGATGGTGATGGTGGTGGTGGCGGTGAAGGTGGATGGTGGTTGTGATGATGGTGGTAATAGTGTTGTTGATGATGGTGGTGATGGTAGTGGTGGTGGTGGATGGTGGTGGTGGTGGTGATGGTGAAGATGATGGTGATGATCGTGATGGACCATCACTACCACCATCACCTCACCACCATCCACCACCGTCACCTCATCACTATCACCACCAACACCATCAACAACATGATCTACCACCATCACCATCATCACATTCATCACCATCCACCACCATCACCACCATAATTACCATCATCACCATCACCTACATCATCACCATCAACACTACCATCCACCACCATCACAGTCACCATCACAATCACCATCACCATCAGCACCTACCGTTGCGCGTCACTGTTCCTCGCATAATACCGGTTAAACACAGCCGCCGCCGGCTACTAATTCAACCTTCACATAATATATAAGTCAAATTTGCCCTGGAACAATAAATCCGTCCACTCCATACCCAGACTACAATCTTATTCATGAAATTTTATTCAAATAAAAAAATCGTGAATAAAAGTTGACTAAGAATAAAGTTAATATTTTCTTCTGTTGCCGCGATTATTACTCATTGAAATAAAATAACCACCCGTGACCATGGAAAGCTGGAAAGCTTCCGAAACGTCGGGAACTAAAATGAGATAATATACGCGGTATAATCCGTTAAATTGTTTTATTTAAATAAAAATAAAGTTACCGTTATTCAACTTTTTCTCATACGAATTATTGACGACGAAATTATTTTAATAATGTTGACGGGAATAAAGTCAAAGTGATTTTATTCTTACGAATTACGAATTTTATTCCTGCTACATACAGGAGAAAAAGGGACACAAAACGGATTGGGGAAAGAGATGCAAACACATAACGCTCAAACAAACATTCAATATACGTCGCAAAATACTTTTTAAATATTTTTTTTGACATTCATATCATTAAAATAATAAAATGAAATAGAAGGTGTTATTTTATTATTTTAAATGTATTTCTCGTTAAAATATGCAATGTGGCATTCGGTAAGGTTTGTTTTATTCAATATGCCTCACTGACACAGACAATCCTTTTCATCAGTTGAATATTAATGAAAAAATATAAGGAACTGTTAGATAGAATAATTAATAACGGTTTTTTTTTTCGTTTTTAAACTTGTTATTTCTACCCAATATGAACTTATTTCATATTTTATTTACGTTGTTATACTATTTGTAATGTTCCCCAGTTTGGGGAATATTCCCGGGAACAAAGGAAATTCCCGGGAATATTCCCCAGGGGATATAAAAATCTGAACAAAGTTTTTTCTGGGAATTAAGAAAATTGTTCCTTTTCAAAATGTTCATCCATTCCCTCCATTCCCCATTATTTCCATTGTTGGAATTCACAAAAACAAATCCATCCTGCTCTATCTTGGAGTTTATATAACTTTCTCTTTCTCTCTCGTGAATACATACTCAAATGGCTTTAAGTTTTTATAAGGAATTATTATGAAGCAGGTCCTTCACGTTAGTTGCCCGGTTGCCATTGTATCGATCGCCTTGTTTAGTAAACACACGACTCTCTGAATAAATAATATTAATAAATATTATAACATTATTAAATCCCCCTAACCAATACCCAGTCATATTAACCTCAAAAACAGTATAGTCTTAACAGTTACCATTTTATTATTCGACTAAAAAGTCAGCCTTTAAATTAGATATGCGAGTAACTAACAGCAACAGGGCAGTAGCTCGCACTGTGTAAGCTTGCCTTAAAGGTGGGGTAGGTATATTAATAGGGTGGCTTGTAAGCGACTGGAATTTGTAAGCGTTATCGTGGAACTTTAACGGGCTAAATCTTCATAATTTTTTGTTTAATTGACAAAAGAAAAAATAAGTGTCAAATATTTTCTGATAATCTAACTGACGGACTAATTATATCTTTTAGAACAAAAGCCTATTGATTGTTTCAAAGCGATGAAGTAGTTAGTGTTCTGTGACCCCGAAGTAGGGCAGGGCAAGAACACTTACATAATAAGCCGGCTGAAGAATCGATACCCGTTGACTATCGAGCGGCGATGGCCGTCTGGAACTAGGGCTGTCAAACTAAAACGCTAAGTTAAAGATAACAGATAGACTGATACACTAACGCATTTAGCTCTGTAAATTATTCAAATTTTACTTCTTTCCTTCTATCATATTTTTACTTTTATAACTTTTTATATGTTTTCTTGGAGAACTACGGATTGAGTTGATACTTAAAAACATATATATAAAAGATAGTAGCCTATCCTGTTATGTTTTTAGTACAAATATTGTAATAGATAAGAGTTATTTAGAAAAAAACCATGACTGTTGAGTTTGATTCGGCTGTCTTCTCAACAGGGAAATGGAAAATCCCTCTTGGGAAATGCCGTAAATCCCATTCACTGATTTTTCACTAATTTCTTTGCCATTATTACTCTATGCAGCTGCGTGTGTTTTCACCTCAACTCTGATGCCGGTACGTATGGGGGGATCAACTTTTACTTATTGTTCTGTCCGGTAACTCGGGAGACAATAGTAACAGAGTTACTTAAAACGATGCTAATAATCTAGGCTATTAACATACTGACGTGATGGACCCTTGAATATATCTAATATAGTTTAATCTTTTGACGGCAAATCACGTCATTGAAAATTCGTGCCACAGACGCCAGCGTCGGCATATGCCGACCTTCATGGTTCAAAAACTCCGAATATAATATCAATACCTCGTTCTGGAATCTTTTAAGAGTACCCGGTAAGCTCGGTTCTCCATATAGACGTAGTTACGCTCTCATTTTAAAACTACTAGCTAGTTTGCTCTGAAACTATGTACTTAGAATAAGTTCAGGAATATGCAGGCCTGTAATTAGATTATGTAGCTTCAGATACCATGGTAAAAAAAATACAGCGAATTTAAGTTTTTCATACAAAACTTGTTTTTGCTGTATTTCGTTTGTTTTATAAACTGGAGCCATACAAACTAATTACAGGCCTAGATATACTTCATGTCATTGTATATGCAAAGTTCCGTTATATATAATCCAACACGTAGTTTTAAAATGAGAACGAAACTCCGTTTGTATGGGAAGGCGAAATTAGGGGCCGAGCTTGCCGGGGACTCTTAAGGATTTTCTATTTTCTTGCTGTGGCGTCTGGGTCACATGGTACTACTTCTCTGCTTGCCGGTCAAAAGATTAAAATCGTCGCTCTAAAGAGTAACTCAGGAGACTGTAACCATGGCAACGAGGTACCTACAGAAAAGCAAGATATATGTAGGAATGGGGCAGGAAAAACGCAAAAATCTTCATATCTTTATATTTACAAATTTACGTAATTATGTACAGATGTAGTGAAATTTTCCCATCGTGAAAACTTGGCACATACGACTACTTTCGAATGGTGCCGATGAGTCCAGGAATTATTGTATTGTTAAGTGTCATGTTTGCATCAAATAAATTGAGTACTTTATTCATCAATGTCAAATGTCAAACCACCAGTTTGAAGTATATCGCACTGAGATGTTAAAACCACCACGATACAATCAAATAAAGAATTCGCTAGGTAAACAAAGATCAAACTAGTTACCGAGGATATTGTAGTCATAGATTAGTATTAATAGCATGAAGTTTGTATACCTATACAAAATATATTATGTTGCTAACAGAACTACTTATGACAAAGGATTTAATACTAACTTAAATAAATCCTGTGGTATTAACCACTCTATATCGATACTTCGTCTCGCAATGCGACCGTCCCCTACGTTGTCTTGATGGGTACTGAGTGTGAATGAAGTAGTAAGATGAATACGAACATTTCTGAGAAAATACGATAGGAAATGATTATTCACTACATCTGTACATCATATAAAAACTCCAACCATCAACTCACACTCTCTGTCATCCGTCAACAGCACACATTCCTAATTCCATTCTATTCTAACTTACTTTTGTCGTCTAACAGCCAGCACCTTACACTCAGCCAGAAGCAATCCCACATAAATCGTTGCGAAGACCATAGTGTCATCTATCGTCGAGTAGTAAATTTAATTCCTTCATTCAAATCCGTATCAGTTTATCGCAGATTCAATTAAGAACCGAATGCCCCTGTCTGTCTTCTTTTTTATTTCTACTATACAAGTGCTGACAAAAAGTAAACCAAACAATAAGCCGTAAATTAAACCATAACGTAAATTCATAGGATGACTGTAAACATCAGCCTCCAGCAATTAATCTGACTTCAGTTACGTAACCGCCCTTGGCTTAGTTAGGGGTCAAACTATTAAGCGTGACAAAGTGCACAATACTATATGGCATTTTTTATCAACGCGAACGTGACTTGACATGCGCGGAGTTTTAGTGGTTCCAGGAATATGGCACATGTGTAACTTGGTCACACATCTCTACCATGTGACCTGATAAAGTATGAATAGAATATTTCCGACATGTTTTACTATGTCACCTCAGTTAGGTAGAATGCAATAAATGTTTTTGATGTGGCCAATATATTGAATAGTTTAGTTTAAGGTTTATATATACATTTTTATTTTCTTTTATTTTGTCTGTAATTTAAAATACTAATTGTAATACCTACTTAGTCATTTACTGATACTAGTATATAGCATAGTTATATTCCGATTAAATATTAAGCATTATTTCATGTTGGGTATTTATAGTAATTATACGACTTATATAATTAGTCCAATTTACAATAATAAGATAAATATTAAAATATATATATATTGAATAAATCAGACAGTTATGCTTAACGTTTTAGATTACAATTTAAAAAAATGTACTATGACTTACACAAATACATGGTAAAGCAGGGGACAGTAACCGGGGTTTTGTATGAAAAACGTGCAATTTTCCACTGCGTTACCATGTTTTTATAAAATTATAGAATTTATAGCCGAATCTGGACAAAAACTTCAAAAACCCTGAATATTTGGAAGAAATCGCATTCTTCCCGCACATTTTAGGTTTTATTCAGTTTAATAAGGTTTTCCCTGATACAAAAGTAGTCATTTTAAAAGCCTGCCCGGACGGACGGCCCCCGGACAGCCTCCAAACTAAGACAAATCTGGGAAAACCCAGATGGATGCCAATCCTACTTGCAAGCAAAATAAAAATCTCTTCAGAATCTAAATCGGTTTATAAACGACGAAGTTCTGAGGTAACAAACATAAAGAAAAAACTGAATCAAGAACCACCCTTTATTGGGAGTCTGTTTAACTGGTTAAGAATGTTGTGAATCGTCTGAATACAAGTCGAATTAAATATCCCAGTTTAGGGTCGATTCGAACCGCGGTTGACAGAACTAGGTCAAGGGGTCTGGAGCATTTCAAGGAGACTCGCCAGCTGTGCGGCTTATCTGTACCTATCTATACTTAATATTATACATGTGAAAGTAACTGTCTGTCTGTTAGCTTTTCACGCTAAAACCGACCAAGCGATTAAGATGAAATTTGGTATGAAAATAGTGGAAGACCATGGGAACGACATAAGATAGTTTTTATCCCGGAAATCGGATTCAATAACCGCTGAACCGATTTGGATGAAATTTGAATCCGAATCCGCAAAATATTATAAATTCGAACATGTGTCTGTCTGTTACCTCGTTACGCTTAAACCGCTGAACCGATTGAATGAATTTTGGTATAGAGATAGTTTGCGTCCCGGAGAAGAAAATAGGCTATTTTTTTATCCGAGAATAATACCCTCGTTCGCGATAAACGAATTTAAGGCGAACGAAGTCGTGGGCAGAAGATAGTACTTAATAATATTAAAAATGCAAAAAAAACTGTTTGTTACCTTTTCACATTAAAACCGCAGTAGCGATTTAGATGACATTTGGTATGGAAATAATTTAAGACCCTGGGAAGGGCATAGGATAAATTTTATTTTATGGAAGACGACCGGTTTGGCTCAGCGGGGGTAACGTTGCCTGTGAAGGTAAAGGTCCTGGGTTCAAATCCCGGTAAGGGATATAATATTTGTGTGATCAATATTTGTTCCCGAATCTTGGATGTTCTTTATGTATGTAAGTAAATATAGCTATTCAATATGTCGTCGTCTAGTACCCATAACACAAGCTTTAATGAGCTTACGACGCGACTATTTCGATTTGTGTAAAATTATCCCGTAATATTTATTTATCCCTTAAAGGGGTGAAAATGTGGTGGAAGAGTATACGGGGAATCAATCATCAAAACCTACTCAGTTCTCGGTAACGTGGGCGGAGAGCCGCGGTTAAATCTAATGCCATTAGTGAAATGGGTTCCTGTGTTTTTAGAACAAGTTGTCCGTAAAACTTATATCATTCCACGTTTTTCGCCTTGTGGATACTAAAATGCGCAGGGCGAAACACGCGTCGAGGACCAGTATACTGGTCGGTGGTCGTTTGTTGTATTTGCATGCGGATTGTTTGTAGAAACTGCATGGAAATATGCGCATGTGAGCACAATTTATTGTTACATCTAACTAAGACCCTATTTCACGGAATTAATATAAAAGCTTGTTAAAACCTTTAGGTTCATTTCGTTCACATTTCTACTTCGTCCACAACTTCATCAACATTCCCATTTCATTCATATTCCCATTTCGTCCTTTTCGCACTTCGGCCACATTCCCTGTCAACATTCGTAGCTTAACTAACACGCGTAAAGTAAAATCAAAAGGAAATAAAAACAAAAATAAAATGAAAATAAAACAAAATACAATTTTCATTATTTTATATGTTTCGTGGTGACCCACATGGTTTTTTCCAGTGCGTTAAGGCTGGGAATGTGGATGAAATGAGAATGTGGGCGAAATGGGAATGTGGACGAAATGTGAATATGGACGAAATGGGAATGTTGACGAAGTGGGAATGTTGACAAAATTTACCTAAACGTTACAAACATGTAATTTTTGCCAGGAACTTACAATATAATATTTATTACTTACATACACGGAAGCGATACGTTTATACGGTACAGCTATGGCTGAATAATTCTAGGACGTGCAGCGCAGATGAAAATTGATGTTGATTGTAGGAAGCATTCGTTAGTCAGGTCATATGAGGACTCATGTGAGTTAACACACTAAACATGAAGCCAGTATAGTTAAATATGGCTCAAAAAGTACCGATAAAAATCTTCAAAACTATCTATATATAAAGAAAATTGTCGGATTCTCCACGATTTTTCTCAGAACTCTCACTGATTGTCATTTTTCCTAACGTTCTCGACAAGTTTGTAGAAGATTCTGAGTTTTTTAGGTACGTTGTGCAATTTGCACATTGCATTCAGCTGATTTTTTTAAGCTTTATATTAGGTTCACCTGTAACTAATATGCAAAAAAATCTTGCAATTTTAATTTGACCCACTTTACGGTTTCGAAAATTGAAAATAGGTGTATGAATGATTTATTATATTATATAATCCTACGTTTATGAAGTGCGTGACAAAGACCACGAAATCACACGAACGCGTGAAAATTGCATTTGCATGTTGACATTTGGATTTCTTGGGATCAGGTCGTGGAAATTGGAAAGATTTTTGTTAAGAGGTTGCTTTTACAGTGTAGAGGAAATTTATTTATGATAGTTAATGTTTTTGGTAGGCTGATTATTTTTATACTTCAATGTTGTCTCCTTTTACCCGCAAAAATATTGTATGGCGGCATTATCTTTTTAGTTGCTTTAATTTTAATCTTAAGATTGTATTTCAAACACAATACCTGTATTGTTTATGAATAAAATACTATGACTACTATGACTATGACTATGGATTACATTTCGAAAATTTTCCAATCAAATTGAAACTAAATGAAATTTTAACATAGGTTTTTTTTTACTTTATTGTTATAAGGACCTTTACAAAAACATATATATCGGGCCTATAAAAGACAACACTATGTCACAAATGTAAATGGAATCATCATAATACTAAATATTAAAGCTACCAGAGGCGTGGGGTCAGGAAAATTACAAGGGAAGCCGAAGCGTATTCATTTACTCATATTATAATTTTCCTGAGCAACCCGGTGGGAATCGGCTTATATGGACGCCACACCACTGAAAGCTACCTAATAAAAAAAAACTACATAATGCCAGGCCTGTAGGTACACAAATTATCTCGTTCTCGTCAGTATGTATAATAGCCTAGATTATTTGCATTAAAATAGTCCGCAAACTAACTTAGTCTAAACTACTGTAAATTGAAGTTTAAGCTACATGTCATATTACGTTTTAGGCAAGCGGAGAACAAAGGATAGTCGTAAGAGGCCCCGGCAAGCACGGCCGAATTTCACCTTCCCATACAAACGGAGTTTCGTGCTCATTTTAAAACTACGTGTTGGATTGTAACGAAACTTTGCATATACATGACATGAGGTATATTTAGGTCTGTAATCAGTTTATATGGCTCCAATTTATAAAACAAACAAAATTTAGCAACAAAAAAAAATAAAAAACCCGATTTATTTTATTTTATACTTTTTAGTTAAAACTATATGTCAGTAAATTTCGCAATTTTTATCGTGGGGTTTATTGAGAAGCTAGTACAGATTAATTACAATTAAATTAAAATTTTGTGAGAACGGCTTGCTAACCAACTTTAAATCGTTATAGTTCCTAACTGGTCACTCAAAATTAAAAATGATGACAGAAATCTAATAATGATTTTGAAATCCCTATTCAATGATACCCCACTCGACCTCGTATGTCGATTTTCATTTTTTTCTTTTTCACAATATGGCGTCTCATTATCGCCATTTTGAGTTTTCATCATTTTCATGTCTTTAGTGACATTCGGAGAATTAAGACGAATCGATTGACGTAGGAAAGAGTGCCAGATAGGAACAAACATACATACATACATACATATACATTTACCCTCCTTTGCGTCGCGCAGTCGGGTAAAAACAAGTTTAGTATGAAAAACTTAGTCGTTTTTTTTGTTACTATGGTATCTGAAGCTACATAAACTAATTACAGGCCTGGTTATACCTTAGTACAAAGTTTCAGAGCAAACTAGCAAGTAGTTTTAAAATGAGAGCGAAACTACGTTTGTATGGAGAACCGAGCTTACCGGGCACTCTTAATGCTACTGAAGATTGAAGTTTAGGCAAAGCGCTACTAAGAGTACTAAGTCATTACGTTTTAGGCAAGCGGAGAACAAAGGATAGTCTTAATGGTACTAAAGATACAAGTTTAGGCAAAACGCTAATAAGCCATATTACGTCTAACAAAGGACTATGTCACTATTATCTCCTGAGTTACCGGACCGAAAAACAAGAAAGAGTTGATCGACCCAAATATCACAACAGAAGGTAACCGAATCGGGATCATTATATTTAGCGATGATCAATCCCTTACGTCGTATGACTCAAGTAACGTGAAAGATAATATTGAATGTACGATAATGTTACCAACACTGTTATCGTGCCGTGTCCCCCAGAGGCGTGCGGTCCATATAGGCACAAAGGCACTGCCTACACTGAACGACCATGGCTCCGTATTGGCACAGAGAAACTGCATACCCTGAACGATCATGGGTCCATATAGGCATGGAGAAACTGCCTACCTTTGCTTAAAACCCTGTGCACGCCGCGGGTGTCCCCCATATTGTGTTTTAAAAAAAGAATCCATGCGCTTTCATTGAATAATTGATGACAAAATAAATAATAATAATATCGCCCCTGAAATTCCTAAATATATTATTCTCTATTTAGAGGTCACTAAGTAGAATAAAAAAAATATTGGATTGTTTGTATGTGTGTCTCTTTGGAGCTTTATCACGTCAAAATGACTAAACGGATTCCAACTCTTTTCGGTACACGGTTAATAGTTGGTCATCCGCAGATGGTTATAGGACTTATAGGATACTTTTTATCCGACTACGCTAAAGAAAAAAAGAGGGGTTATGACTTTTTCTCCTCTACGAACGAAATTTCGGGCACCTTCCAGTTACCAATACTATTATAATTAAGATAAAAATTAAATGAACTATTTAAAGGTTACCCAGCAGAAAAATATTTTAATTGGATTTTTTGTGTGCATGTGTCTTTGCGGCTTTATGACGTCAAAACAGCTAAGCGGATTTCAACTATTGTTGGTACACGGGTAACTGGGGTTCCACCGATGGTTATAAAGTACTTTTTACCTGACTAACGCGCAAGTAAAAAGGGGGTTATGGATTTTCCTCCACCACGAAGTTGCGGATTTTCCTCCACGCACTTAACCTTTTGAACGCTAAGCGGCGGAGCAATTTACCGTGCCAGTGACGCCAGAGCAAAAAAATAAGAAGAGCTCCAAAATCCACAGGGAAGGAAAAATACTTGTTATCCAAAGTTTTTGATCATTGAAATTTGGACGGCTGTAGCCGACGTGGCGTCAGTGGCACGACTTTTAGTTGTCGGCCACAGCCGTCGTTGGCGGTCAAAGGGTTAATGTTATTATACAAACAGTAGCGTCACAAGATGTCAAACTTAAGTCGTGCAAATATTAGTCATAAACACCTAAATACATAAATCGCTTTTTACAACTTTTATCGTGCTGGTAAATCTCGTGATAATCGTTTAAGTAAACACTGACGTATAGGTCAATATTTCATCAGCAACGTTAAACTATAGTAGATTGTTTGACAAGGGGCTAAAGTAAGCCATTATGACACGAAGTGATTATTTGGACGAGCTCACGAAGTGAGCGAAGACAAAATATGTCTGAGTGTCATAATGGCTTTTAGCCACGTGTTAAACACTCTGCTTTTCACTTCGACTGCGAGAAAATAAAAAAGATTTAACATTAAAATTGTTTATTTCATGAAAAACTAATAGTACAGTTTGAGCAAATCTATCAGAAAGTTTGGCCAATCTGATCAGGTTGTTTTGCTTGTTTTTAATTATTCGCAAGGAGTATGTAGCTGGCCGCAAGTTTTATCTTTCAGTGTCATAGAAATTTGTATGGGATTATATGGCTTTCTTTTAAACCCTAGGGGCTAAATATACTATTTTAGGCTCGCTTCGCGAAGCTAATATGACGTACTTTTTGAGCAAGAGAAGTGAAAATATTATTATTTGTTATTCAAATATAGGATTGAGGATGTCTCTTACATAAAGATATCAATGTTAATTGATGTACATATTATTTTTGTGTTTTCTATACAGTCCCAGTAATATTTTTTCACCTCACTCGCTCGGAAAAGTTCCATTTAAAGCGCCAAATCTGCGTGAAAAAATCAATTTTGCACGCTAGCGTGCAAAAGTAATTTGAAGTTCGAATTTCTATTTTTTCTCAAACCGACCTGTACGAAGACTTAAAATGAGAGTGCGATGAGGTCGTATATGAATTCAAAAAGTTAATTAATCATCTTAAAACGTTATTTTATGTACGATATATATGTTATTATTTAAAAATTTATTATTGATTTTTAATATGTATACACACGACTAATTGTTTTTATTATTAAAGAAAACTTCATCGAGATTTTTTTAAAGAGGTTGTCAGTCTTGGCAGATTAAAAAAAACACGATTTAAGAAAATCAATGTGCCACTGACGTTTACGCAGAAATAGTTTCTAAACTGCGTTTTTTTCATAATTAAACCGTGTAAAATAGCAGAAACAAGTCGAAATTAATGTTAGTATTTTGGATTGTATTTTTTTTTAAGTATCAGTTATTATATGAACATTATTTCTAAAATTTAAAAAAATATTTTTTACTATAACAATTTGATTCCTATGATAAGACTGTGAAAATAACTAAACGCAAGGCCCATGTTAAAAAAAAATTGCGAATTAAGGCGGCCTTAGCATATTATTCTAAAATATTTTTAAGTTACATTTTTGAGAAAAAACACTATAGATGCTTAGACCGTAAATGCCATTCCGGCCTCATATTATGTTATAGTATAGCCCACGACCCGGTCCGTCCAGTATCTCATACTCGACCAGTATTATTTACTGATATCTGCCGTAATGTAGCTACTATGTTTATTTGTTTGTCATGTTATAACATGGTATTAGTGTGTTTCGTAGGTTCATTATTACTTGTTTAAAATGAAAAAAAAAATAGTTTGTTTTTTAAAAGACATTTCATAGTTTTATTACATCAAACATTTCCTCGCTTTAGTGAGGTGAAAAGTTGTGTTTCGCACGGCTGCAAAATTATTTAGCTTCTCGTGCCTTGAAAGCCTCGCTACGCTCAGGAATCTATATATAATCTTAGCTTCTTTCGCTTGCTCGGCTTTCAATTGAACTTTGCAGCCTTGCATAACAAATAACTATTTTCCAGTCTTCTTGATCAGTTCCACCTCATCAACTGATGCCGCCTGCTGCCTTAACTATTTTACAAAATAGTGAAATCGTTATACATGTTACATGTGCATATTATGATTGAAGAGTTCCTTTGATTTCTCATGCTGGATCCGATCATCAGATCTTCACCAATTTTTTTTAATTATAGGTTTATTATTGAGAGGTCGTTCTAAAAAAAAAACTAACCTATTCTACTACCAATTCGGCTTAGATACCAATTGCGTATACAATCTTTATCATATCAATCCGAAACCTTGGATAATGGCATTGATTGATAAGTTATCGGAAAAAATATGATTCCAGTAAATACTTCAAGTGGATAATTTATCAATCGAAGATCAAAGTATTGCGTTCAATTCATGAGCAAGGCCGTCTTGAACATAGGGGGCCCTCGGCTTAGAGCATTTCACTACCGAAAATGAGCCTTGTCATTCATTACCGAACAAATGTTTCATGCATTTTTAGCGGGGGGTGAGGCAAACACGTACAGCACACTACGGAAATATTCCTATTTCTACCAACGCACACAATTAAAATAAATCACCTACAAACAAAACTACACCCCCACACCCAAACACACTAATTTACCGTATTATCATAAATAACACAATAAACGGGGCTTAGTCGCGTATAAATATGATTTTATGAGAAGATTTTAAGAGTGAAAATTGTGTGAGTTTAAATCAATTTACCGTATAAACTAACCGGAGATTTCTCGATAACCTCGCTCCGGGTCTTTCCTGATGCAAAGACTGTCTATCGCGGTTCAACGAGGCAACGCTGCGAGCGTGATGGGCACCTTTGCGCCTGGAAGGGCGCGGGGCGAGCTTTTTGATTAGTTTTGTGAATATTTTAGTAAAGTTTAATTTAGTATAGTTTAGTTTGTGTTAAGTTTAGCTCTATGATATTATTTTGTCTCTGTATGGTATTTATTTTAATTATATATTATAATTATTTAAGTATTATGAAAGTGCTGTCTGCTCTTACCAGGACAACGTCTTGAAAGAACGAATCAAGAATCAGTATGGAAGTATGGATTTAATAATTAAAAAAACTTTGGCAGAGGGTGTCGAATAAATATGGGATCTCCATTGGTTAAATGCTCTAAAGGAGCGTCCTCATTTGTATCATTTGCCCGTATCAGATCATCGTCGCGTGGCATGATCGCGTGTCACGATCACGCGTTTGGACGTTGCGCCGATCGGATCGCTCGAAATCCATTTTGCTACGCGTATCACACAGTTATATCGGACGAGTACGGCATCATCGGCGCGCCGACAGTAAGCGTCCAAGCAGTGCGATACGCAGTCATGCCACGGCACGGTGATCGGATACGAGCAAATGATACAAGTGTGGACGCACCTTAAGGCCCTCGTGCATTCGGGAATGAGGGGCTCCCGAGCATCGGAGGGGCCTGGGGCACTCAATAATAAAATTAAGACCTTTTTGGGCTGTAATAAATTAATAAGTTTCTGTCAAAAAAATCATTTTTGTAACAAGCTTTTATTGCCAACTGAACTGTTTTTACGGTTCCGTAGCCAAAATGGCAAAAACGGAACCCTTATAGATTCGTCATTTCTGTCTGTCTGTCTGTCCGTCCGTATGTCACAGGCATTTTACTCAAAAACTATAAGATGTACATTGATGAAATTTTGAGCATAGGTGTCGTTTGTAAACCGCTACTTAGTTTAATAGTTTAATCAAAAATATATATTTCTAGGGGGGGGCACTTCATACATGTAACCGAAACTGAAAAAAAAAACAGCAAATATCAAGGTGTGGCACATATTTCGACAGTACTTCTAAAAACATTTTGAGCTTACCAAAAAAATATTTGATTTAGTGAATATTTTCGGAAATATTCCTTCCGAAAGCAGCAGAAATTGTATCCCCCCCCCCCCCCCCTCTATTTTCTAAACGATATGTTCAAAAAATATGGAATAACTCACAAATATAAAGCTTAATAAATACTTACAACGAAAATTGTTTTCAACATGATTGGACATACCGTTTTTAAGTTATTGCCAAAAAACTGCGCTTCTCAGCAAAAGGACTTAGGTGCCAGGAAGATACGCTCTTTTGTTAGTATTTTTTTATCATCTGTAGTGCATTTTTTTGTATAAACGGCTGCTGCACCCTTCATGGGCGAGTCCGACTCGCACTTGACCGCTTTTTTACACTATGGCCTCAAATTTACATTCTTTTGTACAATAGTATTTTTTGCAATCCTTATGGTATGCTTTTTAGTCGAGTACCGCGTTTAGGCCACGAATCTTGCTGAGTTTTTGTATAGCGACTGACAGTCCTCTTGTTTTAATGGTCCTTGGTTCGTATCGAATATACTCGTTGTAGATTAATAATACATGTATTAAATATATCATCGTCTATTACTCATAACACAAACCAAACTTAGATTTGTGAAAAATTATCCCGTAATCTATTATCCATACTAATATTATAAATGCGAAAATGTGTCTGACTGTCTGTCTGTCTGTTACCTCTTTACGCTTAAACCACTGAACCGATTTGGATTAAATTGGGTATCGAGATAATTTGAGTCGCGGGGAAGGACATAGGCTACTTTTTATCCCGGAAAAATGCTCTTATCCGCAATAAACGAATTTAAGGCGGACGAAGTCGCGGGCAGAAGCTAGTACTATTATAATGTTGTAAAAACGAAATGTTTGATTGTGTCGTGGCTTCATCACGCTAAATCGGCTAAACGGATTTCAACCACTTTTGGTACACGGGTATCTCCAGATGGTTATAGGATACTTTTTACCCGAATATGCTAAAGAAAAAAGAGGGGTTGTGACTTTTTCTCCTCCGCGAACGAAGTTGCGGGCGCCTTATAGTATGTATTATTTATTTATTTATTATTATAGGTACGCCGAATCGCATTTCCTCTACTTTATTGATGCTAAACATCATCAAAGTGGTATGTTTTCACAGAGTTGTTCGTGCCAACAACAGTTAACGTTCATTGCGAAATATGTGTGAATTACTCTAAAACAGTCTCATGTACGCGTCAAAATGCAACATAGAAACAATACGGTAACAATATTTAGATACGATAGGTTACGACTCCTGAGTCACTCTATAAAACTAAATATTTAGACGTTATAAAGAAAACAAAAATATTATTTTCTAGCCAATACTGGTCCATTTTTAACCGACTTCCAAAAGAACATCCATAAAAAAAAAAAAAAAACATTCCGTCGAATTGAGAACCTCCTCCTTCTTTGGAAGTCGGTTAAAAAAGGAGGAGGTTCTCAATTCGACGGAATGTTTGTTTTTTTTTTTTATGGATGTTCACCGATTACTCAAAGACTATTTGACCGAATTCAATTTTTTTTTTGTGTTTTATAGAAGGTACTTTCTAGTTGGTCCCATTTAATTTTGGTGAAGATTCAGATCTTGATGGAATCCATGAGGAATTGAAGGAACTCCTCAAATATTGTAGGCATACATATAGCGATTTTGGTATTATAAGAAACATAATAAGCATTTGCATTCAGAAAGTGTAAATTGGTGAAGTGGAACTGATGCAGAAGACCACAGAATGCCATCGGAACTCCTCGATGATAAATGATTTACGGGTGGCGACAAAATATCTTGATTAATTTAACTAAGCAACTTCATAGTCACAAATTTAAATATTCCTTATGAGAATGGCACCATCGAATTGATTTGATGATGGAGCCGGAAGGTAGGCACCAGATCTATGTAATAAAATAATGTATCCTAGCCGTGTTTGGGCTTGTTCGAATCGTCACGAGATACACTTTTAAGTAACAATTAACAAAAAAGTGTAAAATAAATAAAATTTTAAACAAAAAATTAAAACCGACCCCAAAAAAAACTAAAAAGTAAAAAATAACGCCATAATTAAGTTTCTTCAAATTACTTACAAGTAACCGTATGTATACTCAATCTATACAGTATATACAATTAATGTTATTTTGGAGTCGGTGCCATCGTGTCACAACTTACTAAAATCGTCAATTTTCAATATTTTACACATTCTTTATATGGCACCGACGCCAAAATAAGATTAATTGTATATACTGTATAGATTGAGTATACATACGGTTACTTGTAAGTAATTTGAAAAAACTGAATTATGGCGTTATTTTTTACTTTTTAGTTTTTTTGGAGTCGGTTTAATTTTATTGTTTAAAATTTTATTTTTCAAGCTCATCTCGTCAACATGTCACGACGAGTCTTTAAAAAATATGTCTAAAAAGAATACTTTGTAAAATACTTTTTGTAGATTCTGAGTTCCCATACGTATAGTATCGGGGAAAAAATATATATTCATACCTCTGAGAAACTTAATGTTTACAATTTTCATACACATGTAGTAACGGAACTCAATTCATTTTTGTTACATTTGTGGCGCATCAGTTCTGTGGCATTATACCTACTAGTGGGACATGTAAAGATGTTTATTGGATACATTTTACCCGACTGCACTGAAGCAAAAACTTAGGTTATTTGTGTTTTCTCCACCGCGAATAACCTACTTATTCGTAAATATGCGTCAGTATGCGTCACAACGCTAACCTAATTTGCACTGCATAACTCTTATCTCAAAGTGCATATGCATGCATTATTATATTATGCACGCCCACATAACCCAGTTCAATCAGTTTGCAACTCATGTGTACGTGATGTCATAGATACTAGGTGCAAACCGAATTCAACAGGATAGTATGCACGCCCACATTCACACACAATGCGTGAAGCACACCGCCGGCCTCGTATTATATGTATTTACAAGTCTCAACATGATTATACACGGTACCCGTAAGGAATGAGAAAGATTAAACACCGCACTCCTGAGGCCTTTAGGAGTAAAAAAAATTATCAAAATTCAAATTCAAATTTGTTTATTTAAGACAACGGGGGTCCATCATTTGTTAGTAAATTATTAAGAGCCAGGTTAATCACTATTATCTTATTAATTTTGGTGACTATATAAACCTAATTAACATAATAAACCTGCTCAGAATGAAGGTTTATTACTGCAGATATCCAGTACCTACCTCTGCAATTCAAGGGACTGTCGGCTCTGTCAGCTAATAATCTTAGAATGTTTTTGGAACTACTCTGTATTCTGCCTCTGATGGATGTAATTTTTATGCGCAATACGACATGAAAACCATCTACGCGGGCATCGGCAAACATACCTGACGCACTGCAGAATCTAGGTAGTCCAATCAGCACCCTAAACATGTTATTGAAGAGGACACGCAAAGAGTTGAGATTATATGAACCACAGGCAAAACTTATTCCCTTCCTCATGGAGGGTCTCTCAGCGTGTTCCTCTGCAATATCAGAATTCTCTGCCTCTGATGGATGTAATTTTTAACCGACTTCCAAAAAAAGGAGGAGGTTCTCAATTCGTTCCGTTTTTTTTTTTTTTTATGGTTGTTCACCGATTACTCAAAGACTATTTCACCGATTTCAACAATTTTTTTTGGTTTTATAGAAGGTACTTTCTAGTTGGTCCCATTTAATTTTGGTGAAGATCTGATGATGGAATCCATGAGGAATTGAAGGAACTCCTCAAATATTGTAGGCATACATATAGCGATTTTGGTATTATAAGAAACATAATAAGCATTTGCATTCAGAAAGTGTAAATTGGTGAAGTGGAACTGATGCAGAAGACCACAGAATGCCATCGGAACTCCTCAATGATAAATGATTTACGGGTGGCGACAAAATATCTTGATTATTTTAGCTAAGCAACTTCATAGTCACAAATTTAAATGTTCCTGATGAGAATGGTAACATCGAATTGATTTGATGATGGAGCCGGAAGGTAGGCACCAGATCTATGTAATAAAATAATGTATCCTAGCCGTGTTTGGGCTTGTTCGAATCGTCACGAGATACACTTTTAAGTAACGGTTAACTAAAAAGTGTAAAATAAATAAACTTTTAAACAAAAAAATAAAACCGACTCCAAAAAAAACTAAAAAGTAAAAAATAACGCCATAATTCAGTTTCTTTAAATTACTTACAAGTAACCGTTTGTATACTCAATCTATACAGTATATACATTAATGTTATTTTGGAGTCGGTGCCATCGTGTCACAACTTACTATAATCGTCAATTTTCAATATTTTACACATTATTTATATGGCACCGACGCCAAAATAAGATTAATTGTATATACTGTATAGATTGAGTATACAAACGGTTACTTGTAAGTAATTTGAAGAAACTGAATTATGGCGTTATTTTTTACTTTTTAGTATTTTTTTGTAGTCGGTTTTATTTTTTTGTTTAAAAGTTTATTATGCGCAATATGGCATGAAAACCATCTACGCGGGCATCGGCAAACATACCTGACGCACTGCAGAATCTAGGTAGTCCAATCAGCACCCTAAACATGTTATTGTACAGGACACGCAGAGCGTTGAGATTATATGAACCCCAGGCAAAACCTATTCCCTTCCTCATGGAGGGTCTCTCAGCGTGTTCCTCTGCAATACCAGAGTTGTCTGCCTCTGATGGATGTAATTTTTATGCGCAATATGGCATGAAAACCATCTACGCAGGCATCGGCAAACATACCTGACGCACTGCAGAATCTAGGTAGTCCAATCAGCACCCTAAACATGTTATTGTAGAGGAGACGCAGAGCGTTGAGATTATATGAACCCCAGGCAAAACCTATTCCCTTCCTCATGGATGGTCTCTCAGCGTGTTCCTCTGCAATAGCAGAGTTCACTGCTGATCTGCGATGGCGGTGTAGTGAAGGTTTTGCTCGAAAGGACGGTCCCAGGTAGCACACAGGCTGTATAAGAAATTTATACGGCTATTATACAGCCAGTTTGAGCGTTATAAACTCTACTACAAGCTCTAATAAAATAGGTGCCTAAATTTTCTAACATAATTCTGAGCTGAGGCAATGAAACTAAAATGAAAACTAAAAAAGTACATAATATTAACACAGGAATAAGGACAGGAAAAAGTTAAAATAACCCACCCTACTGTATATAAGAATCAGTTATATAGACCAGATAAAGGGAACGGTAGGCGTCGTGACGTATCAAGAAGTTAAAGAACTTGCATTATGCACTGGTCCCATCAAGGGAGAGGAAGCGAATAGCTGTCGGCGATTTTCTCGCCTAAGAAACGAACAAAAGATATAGATCCCGTGTTAGTAAAGAGAGACACATATTCATAGTTCAACGCTGGCTGTTCACACTTCCGGAGAGGGCCTAGGTATATGAATACTTATGTATCTCTTTTATTGACACGGAGACTACATCTATTGTGTGTTTCTTGAGCGAGTTGGGCGAGAAAATAGTAGATAGTTGATCGCTTTGTTGCCGTCCGTGGGACTAGTGCCTTAAGAAGACATGACTGGTAGGAATTGCGCCGACAAGAGTCACTCTTAAATAATTAATGAATGAACTGTATATACGATAAACAAGCCTTGTTAGTGTTGTTGTTTACGACCTGTGCACGTGACTAGATAAACAAGTGAGCCATAAGAACAAGGAGAACAAACAATACCGCCAACGCTTCATTGATGATGTTCTGGAATATTCGCTCAGAGACCCACTCAAGTGAATGAACAAATGACTTATTTAAAGCCTACACGATAAATTCTGACCATGCCGTGCCGTTTCTGGTAATTTTTTCTATCAGGCACTTTTTTTAATAATCCATGCCTAGATTTCTATACTGTTCGAACTTGATCCCAGGGCACGGCCAATAGGTTTTGACGAGACTCGACGGGTTTGGTGCCTTCTAAATAGAATCAGGGCAGGCGTTGGAAATTGTGCCTCTCTATGGCACAAATAGGAATGGTGTGAGTCAGCGGAACGTCAGTGTGGCTGAATCTACTGCAGTTTTAACCTTATTGCCGAACGAAATTTTGACACTTGCTATCCGAATCAACTGTCATAGCCCATACAAAAAAAATATGACACTTGATTTTGATTCCGAGCGTCAAACGCGTTAGGCAATAGGGGGGCTGGTCTGTCCATCTCATTAGTGATCTGCCACGTGGTATAGCGCCGTGGACTTTTCCGAAATATGTATTCATCACAAAATACTCAATTTTGGGACACGGTATGAAAACAGGAAAATGGGAAGTTATTCTATTTCTTTTCTCGCGAGTATGTATTTGTGTTCCCGCATCGATCGGTGTACAAAGACCTGATCGGTATAATGTCTCTATGTGTATGTAAATAATGTCTTTGCTATCGCTTGTTAAGGGGCTTACAGTTCCGAATGACCTTCGATCTGTAGCTCTACACTTTTCCGTGTTGTATATATCTCATCATGTTGACAGCGACCGTCTTTACCAATACTTATACTGTTTCAGTTTATCTTCAAGAGTCACCGAATCCAAGATAAATGCCATTAGACTTTGTTATTTTTACGACGAAAAACCAGTTTTTGCCACTTTTCTCAAAAAATACACGCTTTTTAAAGAAAATGCTTGCCTAGCAAGTTAGGTCTTTTCATAATGAACAATTAGGCATAACTATTGAGTCTATCAAAGATTTATTGAGAGACTAGACAAAAATCTTTATTTTTATATACCTCTGTAAAAATCTATAGTTTATTACATAGAAATATATTCTAATTTTCGAATGCAAGAAAGTGTTAAATAAAAACTGAACTATCATATAAACCATATTTCGAAAGTTAGTTTGGCCATTCCAGGGACAAGATACAAAACAAAAACCATGAAAAATCGTACATTTACGCTTGGCGCCCCTTAAGCACTTTAAGCATAGGGACCTTGTCCGCGAGGTGCATTATGTCGCGATCAATTTGCTAAATTAAGTTGTCATTGCTTGACAACCGGTTAAACGGAGTTTATTTTGCTTCACTAGACATTTTACGGAGCTTAATGGATAGATTGTGTGTAAGATGGCATGGTAAAGAAGGATCTAAACAACAAACGAAAGGCAAGAAAACGATGTTCTCATTTTAAGAAGTTTGTTCGAAATCAGCAACGCACATAAGAATTACATGTCAGTCGGCTAAGTCGATTTGACCCGTAGGGCGCATGAAGTCATTAGGAAACAATAGCCGTATTTACTTTACGTAGACACGTGCTACGTGCTTTGTGACTTGTACCTTGGACAATGGACGGGCTTGATGCCAAATTGTTGGGTTTCCTATACCGTGCATCGTTTTTGTGACGGCACACCGGCTCTGTTATACCTATGTTATACGTATTATCCTGTTTTTGAATAACGAACATTCTGTCCATATGTAAATGTTATGTGTATAGCGGTGTTAAATTGTTGCTCAAATTCACCGTAAGATGGCAGCACTATCTTTTTAGATCAAGCTGACGTTTGATTTTCAGTCTCTCGCAGTCGAGTCAATTCTGCATGAAAACTCCTCTTATCAATTGTCGGGCGGGCCATGCTAATGACACTACTGAATAAATGATATGGCATCCTTTACACTAGCACTCACATAGACGCCGAAAGTGACAGATACTTTATCATTTATAGACCATGTCCCAGAGACCGGCGAAAATTTTAAGAAGGCTGATAGAGCAGCTCAAAAGCTATCGATTTGACTTCTATTTTTAGTAGTTTCCGAGGTATTCACTCACAATTTTAGTAGCAATTTTGGGATACGGAACAGCAAAGGAACAATAATCCATTGATCTAGTATGGAATTCCGCAAAGTAACGCCTGAATCTATCAATTAATTTTGGGTTATTTCCATTTATGTTAGTATTATTGATAGTCGGTTGTCGTCGGTCTCTGGGACACCCTGTATATCACGCAAAAAACGCAACCATTCTCAGGGGCCTGCAACCTTTTGAGTAGCAAGAGTCAAAAATTACACTTAAAAAAAATTAAAGTTTTTAAAGAGCCACAAAAAAATTCTTGCCAACAATAAATAGTACTTTGATTAGATAAAAAAAACTAATCTATAGAGCCGCAACTTCTCATCTAAAGAGCCGCAGGTTACCGGCCGACCCCTGTCCTACAGGCCTACTGGTCTTATACAAATATAAGGGAGTGTAAGTTTGTTTTTAAGCTTAACGCAACAAACAAACGTCTTGAACGCGTCTGAGATAACGTTACTTATTTCTAACGAGGGCAATATGACTTTCACAGAATGCCGTTTGGTATAAAAACAGTCTTTTCCAGAATTTTTTTTCGCACTTATAGAGCTGAAACGATTGACAACTCCTATAGTTGGCATGAGAATAGTTTGAAGAATCATCCCTTAAAGGGGTGAAAACGGTAAGAGAAATCAATCATTAAAACATAGGCTAATCTGTTCTCATTAATGCGAGCGAAACCCTACTTGCAAGCGCTTTGTGACCGCATTATTATGAGTGCGATGCCTAATCGAATTCGCCTTTTATACTTCAATCTGCACTTCTCTTGATTAGATTGATTCGTTATTACAAAATTGGTACCACAGCCCAAATAATTGACATTACTTTATGAATCAATATTCTAATCATTTAGACATGCCATATTATATTCAAAAATCCAATCGATGCTTTTATGAGTTTCCCAGAATACCGTTTCGTCTAAAACTGGAACTTTTCCTTTAGAAGTGAATTGAATAGAATTGAATAAACAAACAAACACAGTCTAATAGCAGGTAAACCTCGTGATAAAATCAACAAAACTATTATCATACGATCCAAAGTCCGTACAAACAAACACGCTTTTCTTTTCGATCCGCACTTTTTCTAGATTGAATGAGAATTATTGCCAAAAATTTACACTATTTTAGTAGAAAATGAATACCACGGGCAAAACTATTGATATCTCATCTCAATGCGATTTCCTGAAGACAAGTTTAAGTTTAGGATATTTTTCTATGTTAAGGACGGTTAAGGTTGCAGGCATTTTACTCAAAATCTACTAGATGTATAATGATGAAATTTAGAGTGAAGGTGTCTTGTATAAGCCGCTACTTAGTTTGATAGTTAAAAAAATAAAAAAATATTTCTAGGGAGGGCATTCGTTACAACAAACCGAAACGAAAAAAAATTTTTTTCAGTAAATATCAATGTGTGGCACATATATCTTTTAAAAACATTTTGAGGTTTCTAAAAACGGCACTTCTCAACAAATGGACGTATGTCCCGTGTACACGCTTTTTTGCTAGAGCACTTACTTTTACATATAGCATGTTTTTACCTGTAGTGTGCATTTTTTCTTATGAACTGCTGCGGAACCCTACACTGAGCATAGTCCGACATGCTCTTGGCCGGTTTTTTTTTGGAAATATGACGCTATTCTACAGACTAGAATTTTTTGCCGTTGAGTTTAAATTAAAAGTCCGCAAAAAGTCCTTTGTTATTACGAACAAAACAAAACTTTTCTTAGCCTTTATGCCAGACAGTGGGTTTCATTAGCATGAATGGCATTGTAGAACTCTTTGTAGTAGATTACGTAGAATAATTTGTCATCATTTTAAAATAACGAAAATGTTTGTTTTGTGATGATTCATGAACACGCGGAGACGACATGTTATTGGATGCTAGGCCAAAACGAGAACGAAGTTCCATCCTATCCAGGTCTCATAAAATGAATGCCTTTAGACTGAGATGCTCGCCTTATTCACGTAAAAATACCCTATGTCCTTCCCAGGGTCTGGAACTATCGCCATACCAAATTTCATGTAAATCGGTTCGACGGTTTAAGCGAGGTTTCGGATTTATTATAAGGCTTGTTCACGAAAAAAAGTAGCCACTGTTGTATAATTCCGGTCATCAATATGAAATGATTTTTTTTAAAGACTAATTAAAAAGAAGGACTCTTCACCTTTCGTTTTGAGTGCCGTTATAGATATTTATATCAGATGCTATCCATTTTTGGGATTACTTTCGAAATCTCAGGGTTTTACTCTTGGATTTTGTATTTTTCAAGTTTGGCTCACAGAGGTTTTTTTTTCTACGCTATAGATTATCGAAGCTATAACGTTCCGCGAATATCTTTCCAGACTCTTAATTACCGTATGCAGGTCATAAATTGTTTTAAATCATGCCAGAAGTACACACATTATAAATGATGCAATCATTTTCGCTCTAAGCCTTAACTGGCGTTATGTAGGATTTCACTTGTAAGGAAAAATGTAAAGATTTTGTATTCTTACACATAAAAAGAATACTGAGTCGGCAATCTAAATGAAGTTTGAACTACCTAGGCCTACTGGGACACAGTGGAGACTTAGTTTTCGATGCCTACTTTTTTTCGTGGACAAGCCTTTATTAATACGGATATGGAATAGTAGGTATATGGATAACACAGCCAGAGCGGGCGTGATATATGTCACATTATAAGTGGTATTTTGCGCTAAATTATGTAGCTTGCGGTTAGGGAATTCAAAATGACTTAATAAATGTTTTCCATCCATATTTTCCTTTATTTCATGAAAAAAAAACAGTATAATATTTGCCTTAGTCAAAGATATCAGTTGTCATATAAAGATAAAATAAAAATAACCGTTAAAATTTCCAACACAAAAAGAAATAAATTAATAAAACAATTATATTAATACTAGACAAAACAAATATATTAATACTAGAAGGCGTCGTTAGCGATGGAGAAACAAATCATAACCCCCTTTTTAACCGACTTCCAAAAAAAGGAGGAGGTTCTCAATTCGACGGAATGTTTTTTTCTATCGCGTAATCAAGTAAAAAATCCTATAACCATCTGTGGATGACCAAATACTCGAAATCCGTTTAGCCGTTTTGGCGGGATGAAGCCAAAACGACAGATAGGTTGTACATACAAACATACAAAAAACCAAACAGAATACGATTAAGTGATCTTCAAATAGTCCGTGTAACTGTTTTTTAGAAGAGTTTGTTCTTCGTTCGCGAAGTCAGTATGTCAGTATAAAATGACCCCATACCGCGTACATTGCTTAAGAGTAGGGCTCTGCTAAGACTGGAATTTCATAGAAACGGCCGTTTTAGCCTATATTTTATACGGAACACTCGGTGCGCGAGTCCGACTCGCACTCGGCCGCACTTTTTTTAAAATAGATATTCATTTTGTTTTTTCTTTTTGTTTCTACCAAGTTAATTCAGCTATAACTTTATATAAGGCCATAATTAGGTGACACATAGGACATCCGATAACACACGGTTAGCATACGATACAAAGTCACACTCCCGGCCCGTGTCAAGTTTATAAACACTTCCGGTATACAAGGGCACTCGTGCGCATGTTGCGGAAGGTCGCTCGAGATCTATTCTAGTAAACAAGATTTGCTTGGAATTAATTACAATAGATTGCGACAAGAGCAATCATCTCTAACAATAGGCAATATGCTTGTCTTTTTTATTTTTGCTTTATTTAAAGTTCATTAATGTAAAAAACAGTAGAGAATTTTTTTTTTCGAATAAACTATAAAAATAACCGAGATATAAGCCATCAAACATTTCATTCTCTGTTTTTCTAGAAAAAACAGAATTTTATGTTAGAATTCAAACATATGTACTTTTATTTCATAGGTAATTTCATTATTACACTTAAAACATGGCATTATGGAAGAAAGAAGTCTTATATCTATTTTTACAATTCATTTTGTTTGACATGAAATAACTTGACAGATGAGTGGTTTAATGCTATGTCCATGGATCTTTATCATTAGGGTAAGATGACGTGTCATAGTACGCCTTTTTGACTAATTTGGGTTTATAATATTTGAAATAAAACAATTTAACGGATCACGACCATGTCCTCCCGTGACCATGGAAAGCTGGAAAGCTTCCGAAACGTCGGGAACTAAAATGAGATAATATACGCGATATAATCCGTTAAATTGTTTTATTTCAATGAGTAATAATCGCGGAAACAGAAGAAAATTTTATAATATTTTATTCTATTTCCGCGATTATTACTCATTGAAATAAAACAATCGACCCGTGACCATGGAGAGCTGAAAAACTTCCGAAACGTCGGGAACTAAAATGAGATAATAAACGCGATATAATCCGTTAAATTGTTTTATTTCAATAATTTGGGTTTTATAATGTTATTAATATGCATCTTTAGGTAGCACATTAAAGTACCGCACACATGTGCCGCTAACGACCTGTTTATTCTATGGAGCCTTCTACTGGGCGCAGTAAGATCATCTTTATTTCTTAAGAGTCCCCAGCAAGCTCGGCCGAATTTCACCTTCCCATACAAACGGGAGTTTCGTTCTCATTTTAAAACTACGTTGTGGATTGTAACAAAACTCTGCATATACAATGACATGAGGGATATCTAGGCAGGAAATTAGTTTATATGGCTCCAGTTTATAAAACAAACGAAATAGAGTAAAAATAAGTTTTGTATGAAAAATTTAAATTCGCTGTATTTTTTTACTATGGTATCTGAAGCTACATAAACTAATTTTCGGCCTGCATACACCTCAACTTATTGTAAGTACAAAGTTTCAGAGCAAAATAGCCAGGCTTTTTAAAATGAAAGCGTAACTACGTTTGTATGGAGAACCGAGCGGACTACGGACTCCTTAAGTTATAGAAATCGCTTTTTTTATAAAATGTATCTATATTTTTGTGTACATACAGGAGATTTTCGTAAATATATTGCGAATAAATGGTTAGTATATTAATTTATTTAATTTTTTCTCAAAGTGATTCCATGGGACACATCTTGTAGATAGCTCGGATAGTTCTCTTTTGCAGTACATAAATTGTATCAATATCAGCCGCACACCCCCACATTAAGATGCCATACGACATGATGCTGCAGAAGTAGCTGAAATAGACTAGGCGGGCAGTCTCAATATGGAGTTTATATGGCCGTAGTGTACTATAACGTAAAGTACGTGTCGGACCTCTCTGTCAAATCGCTGTCTCATTAGGAGTTTAAAATGCCTATATGATGCGTGTTTCTTGGCCAATTTTTAATTTAATTCCACTTTTTCAAATTGTCTTAAATTTACTTTGATATTTTGTTAAGAAAACCGATAAAAAAATCATACATGTACCCTATTCGCGGTGTCAGCCGCGTCACCGGTAATCAAGAATTCCTATGCTATTTCTATGCTGTAAAATGAACGTAGTCATTATTAACTTCAACCTTGAAAATTAAACGTTGCGTTGTGATACGGAATCCTTCGTGCGCGTCCAACTCGCCCCTGACCGGTTTCAATACTATCTCCCATTATCAGTACTTTTAGATACGACCTTGACGCCTCAATAAGGCCGGTCATCCAAACACGTAACGTATTAGACATTGAGCCGTTGGACTTACGCCAGAATTTCCTCGGATCACTTGGAAAGCGTAGAGACGTCTGTTGTCGGGCACATGTCATGAGAAAATGGCGAATGTACAGCCGCGGCGGAATAAAAAGGTTGACCACCTTAAGATCTGTTTTTGCTTGCTCAGTATAAGTTATCAGTAACTGCTTTATTAACCATACATAGGTATACCTGCTCAGGTATGACACATTCCGTCATAATGCATGTCATTTCACTACATGGCCCACATAGTGAACTTTAAGAATTGACATTGAATGCTTTTTGGAAAGCCGAATTACAATTAAACTATGTATCTTTTTCATTCTTCAGTCATTTCACCGCACATATTCGAACTTTGGTTTTGGGAGCTCTTGCTTGAATATTTAAATTTCTCGGCATTGTAAATTATTAACACGAATACAATAAATATAAATGATGACATTGACAGGAACTGTTCTCACATTCAATAGTTTTAATCATTATAAGCGAAGAGTATGTAATCATTGCACGTATCAAACTTGACACAGCGTAATGGTAAGATCAATCTAATAAAAGGTTTCAGTTCAACTATTAATACTCAAGGAAATTTGCCTAAGCAAAATTGAACTTTGTTGTCAAACAGTTAAACATAATTAGCAATGCTTCACTCTCGTATGTTACACAGTTGAAAAAGGTAACATGTAGTTGCAACGCGTAAATGACTTTGTTTTGAAAACTGGTCAACCTTTTCATTCCGCGACTGTACACACATTTCGATCACACTTACGATGTTCTTTTGTTTTGGGTCGCGACGTATCACCTTGACCGAGAATCATGTATATATTTGGCTGATTTGATATTGTAAGTTTTATCTACTAAATGAATAATGAAAAAATATGGAGTTCGAGAGGGGAACAAACAGGTTCTTCCAGTTAAGTTTTAAATAAGAAATGATATTATGGTTTTTTTATCTTCTGTTATTTTTTCTTTTATATGTTTTGATATGTTTTCTTGGAGAACTGCGCATTGAGTTTATACTTATATTTAGGATTGGGTAAGTACACATATTGTAATAGATATAAGAGTTATTTAGAAAAAATAACTGACTGTTGAGTTTGTTTCGGCTTTCTTCTCCTCAGTGGTCTCCTCTTGGGAAATGCCGTAGAGTCAGACTTGTAAAACTTACAGAATAAAGATCATTATTTAATTAAGGATTGATAGCATATACAAGCACAAGCTTCTGTAGGCCGATGACTACTAAGAGTCGGTTGATTCAAATAGTTTGCAATCATAAGTAAATCCTACAGTATGGCCATAAATATGAATTAGGGAAATTAGGTCCATGATGGGCTTGCGTGAAACGTCTCTCGTCTGTCTCGCATTATAAGGAACAAATAATATTTGCCACACGACAAACTTCATGTCCTTAACGACAAAAGAGTTTTAAGATAGGCATAGAAAAATCTGGTATTTAGTTGTAAGCGACATCTATACTAAAGTGGTAAAAATGAAATGTCTGTACATTGAATATATGAAAAAAAGACTACAGTAACGGACTATTTGGAGATCACTTAATCGAAATACATATTTTTTGGCTTTATTACGCCAAAACAGCTAAACGGATTTTAAATATTTTTGGTACACGCGTTTTATCCCCCTAAGCAGAAGAAAAAAGGGGTATAATTTTTTTTTGCACCTTTACAACTTATTTCCTCAACCCTTTAATATGCCTTTGCCGTTAAAGACTTTAAGTACTTTTTGAGAACCGGAAAAGAGGCATCATCAGGAGATGCAGGAGATGTTGATGGTCCGGCGTCCACCCGAGAAAAAAAAAATATTTTGTAATTTATTTATTTTTTTGTCGGGTAGGGACCGTCAACATCTGCATCTCCTGATGATGCCTTCGTAGAGAGGCGAAACACGTGTCGAGGATTATACTGTTTGGTGGTGGTTTGTTGTATTTGCATGCGTATTCTTTCGTGTAAACGGCATAAAAATATACGCATGTGAGCACAATTTATTGTCACATCTAACCAAGACACATGTTCGCGGAACAGCAAAGAAACTATAATCCATTAATCTAATATGGAATTCAGCAAAGTAACGCCTGAATATACCAATTATCTGGTAACTTAGTATAAAAATTAATCCCATCCGTTTATTGATACGCTTAGTCCACAAATATCACTACATCTGCCCAATATTTTGCTTGCATTCAATTTAATCCATATCCATACTTCCATACTAATATTATAAATGCGAAAGTCTGTCTGCTGTCTGTCTGTTACCTCTTCACGCTTAAACCGCTGAACCGATTTGGATGAAATTTGGTATGGAGATAGTTTGAGTCCCGGGGAAGGGCATAGGCTATTTTTTACCCCGAAAAATACCCTTATTCGCGATAAACGAGTTTAAGGCGGACGAAGTCGCGGGCAGAAGCTAGTACCTACATAAACAGAGTAACATTAATTTTACGAATTACTTACAGCCGGAAAAGAGATTTCAGATTTATTTCAAGGCTTTGGTAATAAATACGTGATTATTGGCAATAGAGCTGACGCAAGACTCGCACGCAATAAACCCACGTGAGCGGGAACCAATAAACAAACAAATGACGACCGGGAACGGCTAGCAGAATTTTCTAGAAACTAATTTAGTAAAGAGGAAGCGAGGAAGTCTAAATATAGCAGCTGATAGCTCTAGATCGGTTAACATTGACCTAGAGGCGAGATACTGACGTTTAAGTGAGCTGCGGCGCTGGAAAAACGGTGTCAACGCCATCAGAAGCTTCAATAATTGTGACTTTTCAACTGTGGGAATCAGTATTTAAAATAAAAAGCAAAGTGGCGTAAGCGTCACAAGACGCTTGAGCGATTGTGGCCTTACTCAAATAGCCTGTAATCTATCTAAAATTAAAAGAGACTAAGTAAGAATCAAAAGCATTCAAATTTGAATCTTATTGCAGCTGCACTGGGTCTAAAATGCAAATAGCTTGCATGGTGATTGAAAGCACTTTTAGAGATAAATACTGGATAAACTTGAATGCTCAGCTACCGGTTCAGAATTTCAGTGGGTAAAGGTGGAAAAGAGGAAAGACATTTTGTTTTATGATTACGTCTATGTCGTCATTCTGAGAATAAAAAAACACATATAACAGTATTCTTATAAATACAAAGATCTAAATTATGAAAAAAATTACAAGACTACGACTGGATTTGAACCAGTGCCGACTGAGATTCAGACCCAGTTTCCAGCCAGCTTGTCTTCAAATATTGTCACTATTTGTTACAAGATCTTTTGCATTTTGCATTGTAACTGTCTTTTGTGCCACACAAGAAAAAACTTTGAAGGTAGGGCACTGGTTCCAAACCAGTCAGTCTTGAATTATTTTCATTATTTAGTCCTTTGTATTTATAAAAATATAGTTTCTTAGTGAAGAAATTCACATTAAAAACCACGAAGATTGTGGTACAACCAGTGGGTAAAACATTAAGATTTTTGTAAAAAAATCTAAATATTACAGTAGCTGAATGTTGCTAAATTTAGTTTCTTCCTATAACCCTACTTCGGAAGCATGATACGCATAGGCAGGAGCTACCAGCGACTAAACTAGAATGTACAAAAAGGCCCAGCTAGGAGCTACCAGCGACTAAACTAGAGATGTACAAAAAGGCCCAGGTAGGAACTACCAGCGACTAAACTAGAGATGTACAAAAAGGCCCAGGTAGGAGCTACCTGCGACTAAACTAGAGATTTACAAAAAGGCCCAGGTAGGAGCTACCAGCGACTAAACTAGAGATGTACAAAAAGGCCCAGGTAGGAGCTACCAGCGACTAAACTAGAAATGTACAAAAAGGCCCAGGTAGCAGCTACCAGCGACTAAACTAGAGATGTACAAAAAGGCCCAGGTTAGGAGCTACCAGCGACTAAACAATATAGAGATGTACAAAAAGGCCACTATGACCGATGTGATGTATACTTGTTAGGAAGAAGCTGACGAAGCTAAAGATAACGCATTTAAAAGGAAATAAAAAAACGACTGATCGACAAATGACAAACTATTTTATAGATGAGTACCTAAAATAATGTAACTCGGCAAAAAAAATAGATTTATAATATATAGATAAGAAACTTAGAATTTTGACGACCGGTTTGGCTCAGTGAGAGTAACGTTGCCTGCGAAGCTGAGGTTCTGGGTTCAGATCCCGGTAAGGGCAAATATTTGTGTGATGAGCATAAATATTTGTTCCTGAGTCTTGGATGTTTTCTATGTATATAAGTAATATATCGTCGTCTAGTACCCATAACACAACCCTTATTAAGCTTACCATGGGACTAGTTCGATTTGTGTAAAATTGTACCGTAATATTTATTTATTATTTATTTATAGATAATGTAAAATGTTGTATTTAAAATGCCATCTATACTATTAATAATGTTTTAAAAATGATATGTCTGTACATTGAAGATATTAAAAAAAAAATGTAACGGACTATTTGGAGGTCACTAAATCGAAAATATATTTTTTGGATTTTTCGTATGTTTGTATGTGTCGTTGCGACTTCATCATGCCAAATCGGCTATACGAATTTTAACTATTATTGGTACACAGGTAGCTGGGTATCTCCGGTATCTCCAGATGGTTATAGGATACTTTTTAACCTATTATGACTTTTACTCCTCCGCAAACGAAGTTGCGGGCGCCTTCTAGTAGGCTATATGAATAATGATATTTATGTGATATTTTATTATTGAAATTTAATTTTATTCTAATTAATAATTATGTTATTAAATTGCTCAATGTTCAAACAACTGTTGTACCTCGAACTTGCTAACTTGAAGTGCCCTGTCTGGGTTCATGCTTTGGAACCGATTTAAATGTAAGACCTAACGTATCACATGATTATAATGGGGAATGAATGAAAATTTTCAAAAATCTTGAAATTTTGTTCATAAGTATTTTTCTGTGGCTTAGAAAAAAATAAAAAGATGAAAAGGTGTTGGTGGGCCTATATGACAGCTTATACGGTACGGCAAATGCACCATTGATGTTTTCGATTAAAATGGCTGTAAATGTACTGTTCTTCTTGCCGTTCCGTATAAGCTGTCATAAAGGCCCACCAACACCTTTTCATCTTTTTATTTTTTTCTAAGCCACAGAAAATTCTGTATTTTTTCTGACGATAAGGAGACTTATTCCTACCTATAAACAAAATTACAAGATTTTTGTAAATTTTCATCCATTCCCCATTACTTATTGTATTTAAAACTAGAAGATGCCAAATCGGCTAAACGGATTTTAACTATTTAACAGACTTCCAAAAAAGGAGGAGTTATTTGAAATGATATACTCCTGAGGTGGTCCCATTGCCACCAAGATGGGGTCTGATGATTTCGGTAAACGGTTAGCTGGGCATCTACAGATGGTTATATTTATGATACGTTTTACCCGACTACACTTAAGAATAAACACATTACCCTCTTTGAGACAGCAAATAAAGGTACATGCCAGATGGGCCTAATCTATAAAGGCAGTTACACATGTGCCAGAAGGGCTTAGTTATTTTATTTAAATAATTTACCAAGCAGTTTTATTTAAATGAGTAATAAACGCGGAAACATAAGAAAATATTAAATAAAATAAAATATTTTATTTCAACGACACACTTCCCTATTATATTATCATTTTCAAACAAAAGTGGAGCAATTTAAGCTGAGCCAATTATACTTGAATAAAAATATAGGTCAACGTACACCGTCCCAATGAAAAAGGTAGTAAAGTTGGTATGCAAATTATAGGCAGCTACGGCGTTATCGTATAATAGACTTGTGAATGAATTGTTCACTTGCTACACGGCTGCAAAGAATAGGTATATATCGACGGTGAAAAGCAGAAAGGTGGTAACCGCCAATGGATGCAGCTGGCGGTTACTACGTTTCAGCGTTTTGCCATTCGTGAAACGGCTGTTTATCAACAATGACTCATGAATAATAAAAAAAAGTCACCGTGTTTTAATTCCGCAGTTCGTATTTTGCCTAACCCGTTTTTTTTTCAGTTAAGCAAAGTAACTCATTAATACTATTATAAAGTTATACAAATTAAACGTCTGTACATTGAAGATAGTTCAAAAAAAATATTAAACCGGAATAATTTAAAGGTCATTGAACCGGGTTTTTTTTTGTTTGTATCTATCGTTGTAGTTGAAGCCGGAATCGAACCAGCGTCTCTTATACCGGAACAGCGTGCAGCGACCTGAAACCATTAGGGCGATTGTGCACTACAAGGAATTTTACTGTCCGGCGTCCAATTTTCCTAGTTTGTCCAAACTATTTTGTGCAAAATCGGACTGCCGGACAGTAAAATTCCTTCTAGTGCACAATCGCCCTAATGGTTTCAGGACACTGATCTATGAACGCTGTTCGCTGAATACTATGACGATACCGTTTGTTTTTCAATATGAATGATGTAGTGGCACGTGCTAACTCGGTAGCTAGCGGCAATGCGATAATAGAGACAATGGCCTTTGTTTGAAAGATTAGGGCTAGAAGCGAAAAAATCACCTGGGAAGAGCCGAACTATAACTTCATTTACATTTCACCGCGCTACGAAGAACACTCTCTCGCATAGTTACTTACAGTACGATTACTTTGAGTTTACCACTGACATATGCTTTTATTCCATTGAATATTCGACTTCAAAACTAATACAAAAGAGTTTCTAAACAAACGACGTTAAACTCTTTTACATTAGTGTTAAAATCGAATATCCAATGGAATGATAGCATATGTCAGTGATAGACTCAAAGTAATCGTACTGTAGTAACCCGAGTAAGATAGACAGTTTTTCCCATACTTGAGCAATAGTGCTGCATATTTTTTAAATTTGTTCGAGTAATACATCAATTGTGAAGTACGTATGGAATTCAGTTAACAGTGACAATGACAATACTAAACTACTTCTTACAATTTACTCAGCCGAAATTGGCCGTGTAAAAGTTTCTCTAGTTTAGAGACTTTAACCTTAGTTTAATTATTGGTGAAACGTAAAAGAGCTTACTCACGAGTGATTAATGATTTATTCTCGGAATAAAACTTATACTACGTTGGTGAAATCGACCCTAAAAAATATAAACAAAAACACATAATCTGCCAATGTCATGTATTTTTTTCTTACTTATCTATGTAGACCAAAGTAAAAATGTATTCATAGGAGGGTAAATGTCAAGACGAGTACTTAAAAATAATATCTACAAAACAATACGTGTAAAAATAAACTATTTGTAGATTATATCAAAAGTTCACATAACGTATGCTATCGAGCATGGAGAATAGGAAGATAAGGAGGACAATCTCATATAGGAAACTTGCCTACTCTATGCCTCTCTGACTATCGTATAGCTTTTATTCATTCGCACGCGGCACGTGTAGTGCTAGGGTTGTCACGCCAAGAATGCTGATATTTCCATTTTAGAAAATGGGTTGAGCCAAAATAAACCTTATCTCTTTCCGTTTAAATATTTAAGTTCATAATTTCATTCAATTTACATTCGGATGCGTTTTATTCAAGATATTTCGAGTGACGAAACTACTGCCTGACGTCAGCACTAGGGTTTGGCAAGGACTAATAAAAGTCAAAATTGAAAACATGAATTAGTTACTTATTCCAGGGATCATACTTTTGAAATCGGATAATTGCAAGTGGTTATTAAACCTATTCCTCGAAATGGTTTTTCATTGACCTTGTAAAATACTGGCTCATCCCAGTAGTAGGTATTTTGAGATCACTGAATCGAAAAGAACTTCTTTCTAATTTTTTTTCGTATGTGTCGCTGTCGCTTCACGCCAAATCGGCTAAACAATTTCAACTATTTTTGGTACACGGGTAGCTGGATATCCACAGATGGTTATAGAAAAAAAAGGGGTTATTACTTTCTTCTCCGCGAATGAAGTTGCGGGAGCCTTCTAGTTATATATGTAGGTAACCTTCTGGTTATATAAATAAGGGAAACTGGAATACGTACCCGTTTTAGTCCTTCTTCTTATTGTGACAAGAGCGAAAAAGGTACTGCGAACGAAGTTGCGGGAAACTCCTAGTTTATAATAAGGCGAAATGTATAAACATATCTTTAACGTCGATTGTACGTATATTCTTCAATAACATTACATATTTCAACATTAAGGTGCGTCCACATTTGTATCATTTGCTCGATCAGATCTTCGTTCCGTGGCGATCGCTCGAAATCCATGGTGCTACGCGTATCACACACTTACATCGGACAAGTGGGGCATGATCGCCGCGCCGAGCCTGAGCGTCCAAGCAGGGCGATGCGCAGTCATGCCACGCCACGGTGATTGGATACGAGCAAATGATACAAGTGTGGTCGCACCCTTATTTAGCTTAAATCAAAGCTGAAGAAGGTAAGGCCACCTACTACATTTCTAGCTATTTTATGTCATTTCCGTTACCCAAAGGTTGTCTGGAAGAGATCGCTCTTTAGCGATAAGACCGCCGATTGTTTACCTATTTTATGTTAAGGCTCTATTGTATTGCTTCTATTGTTGGTGTGCAATAAAGAATTGTTGTTGTTGTTGTTGTTGTAAGGTTTGATTTAAGCTGTGACGTAAATTGTACTAAAAGTATATAATTTGACTTCTGTTTCCGCGATTATTACTCATTGAAATAAAACAATTTAACGGATTATATCGCGTATATTATCTCATTTTAGTTCCCGACGTTTCGGAAGCTTTCCAGCTTTCCATGGTCACGGGAGTCCTCCCGTCAAAGCTTCCGAAACGTCGGGAACTAAAATGAGATAATATACGCGATATAATCCGTTAAATTGTTTTATTTCAATGAGTATATAATTTGGTTATGGTCCTTTACGCCATTAGTGGTATAAACTAATTACATAAGTCGTTAAACTTGTTATTCGAACATTGACTTCAGTGACGTAACATTCAACTATCTCTCTTATCAAGTCGATAGCGAAAAACGGAAATGGTGTAACAGCCGAAGGTGTCTATTGGCGGTTACGACGTTTTCATTTTTTACCATGAATATGTGTTTGTTATTCCAAATGGACAGATCATCGTTATCTGGCTCTAACCAGCTTCGTTCACATATTGGTTAAGCTATTTTATTTTATAACATCTATCCACACTTAATATTATAAATGCGAAAGTGTGTCTGTCACGCTTAAACCGCTGAACCGATTTGAATGAAATTTGGTGTGAAGATACTTTAAGTTCAGAGGAAGGACATAGGCTACTTTTTATCGCGGAAAAATACCCTTAGCCGCGATGAACAAATTTAAGGCGGACGAAGTCGCGGGCAGAAGTTAGTACTATTATAAAAGCTATAACAATGAAATGTCTGTACTTTGAAGATATTCTCAAAAAAAATATGATTGAAAGGGACTATTTGGCGGAGGTCACTGAAACGAAATATATATTTTTTAGATTTCTTCGTTGTGGCTTCATCACGCCAAAACGGCAAAACGGATCAACTATTTGTGGTACACGGGTAGCTGGGTATCTATAGATGGATATAGGATACTATTTACCCGGCTATCCAGAAGAAAAGAGGGGTTATGACTTTTTCCTCCGCGAACGAAAGTACCTAACTCTGTCTATCTGTTACCTCTTCACGCTTAAACCGCTGAACGAATTTAGATGAAATTTTGGCATGGAGATAGTTTGATAATTTAGAAAGGACATAGGATAGTTTTTATCCCGAAAAAATGTACGTTTCCAAGGGATAAAAAAAAGTAGGCTACGCGGGTGAGGCCGCGGAAAAACCTTAGTAGGTATAAGTAGGTACTTAAATAAACTACCCAACAAAACTTTATACATTGATCGATATAGATAGTCTTTTAAAATCATTTTTTTTTTAAATATCTTCAATAATATTTTTTTCTGTTTCCGCGATTATTACTCATTTAAATAAAATAATTTAACGGATTATATCGCGTATATTATCTCATCTATGATGAATATCTTCAATGTACAGAAATTCCATTTTTACATCTTTATAATAGTATAGATTTATTTAATCACGAGTTAAGGAAAACAACGTGCGTCGACAATGAATTGAATAATATTATGCATTCATGTTTTCTAGGTCAAATGTGAACTCTGTCACAGTGGATAATATGCACATTGCATCAATGAAAAGCATATAAATACCTGTGTAACTAGAAGATTCTCGAAACTGCCATCAGAGGAGAAATAGCTCATAACCCTCTTTTTTTTGGTATCCTATAAACATCTGTCGATGCCCAGCTACCCATGTATCACAAATACTTGAAATCCGTTAAGCAGTTTTTGGCGTGATGAGGCCAGAACAGACATATTCAAACAAAAGACCATAAAATATTTTTCGATTCAGTGACCTTGAAATAGCCCGTATCACGTTCTTTTTTAAGATCTTCAATGTACAGACATTTCCTTTTTACGACTTAAAAACAGTATATTTCAGTATCCTGACCTTCAATAGCGGATTACACTTATTTTGTGAAAATGTCTTCAATATACAGACAAATGTTCATATTTAATAATGAAAAATGCTGTGTCCTTCTGTAAGTAATGCTTAGTCTTAAGCTGTAAATGTAAATTATAACACATGTAAAAGTATGCTTATTGTTGAAGGTCCAAATAAATAAATAAATAAAAAATAATTATCTTTACTCGGTAAGTTGCAAGCCACAAGGGTACTTTTACAAGTCTGAATCTACCTCAACCTTTATTTTTTAAGTATAAACTCTATGCCTTATTGGGAGGAATGAAGGGAGTTCTACTCAATAAAATTAATTGAATTGTCAGGCCACAAGTACTTATTGTCTCTTTGTAATTAACCGAATTTTAAGCAATAAATGTGACTAACACCTAGGTATGGAGACACATGCTCCGAAATAAAGATTCTTATTATACACTTTATAGTAAGGATACACACCCATACCCACATATAGGTATAACATTCAGTGTAAGAAATAATCCATAGCATTCTAGATCAGCACGTCATGTAATTGAACACCTCCTGCATGGTGTAGTGTTACTCATTTTGTAACTGCCAACACTGAGCCATTGTTATTTAAAGCTAGGCTTACCATAATGTATGTTTACTATTGTTATATAAAGCTAGGGTTACTTAGGGCTGCCATCTTGATTATACCGGAACCCGGTCAAAAACTTTAAAAACCCTGAATATTTGGAGGAAATTGTATTTTTCCCCGGACAGGTTAGATTTCAAGATTTTATTTAGTTCAATAAGGTGTTCCCTGACACAAGAGACTCCAGGTTTTACCCGGACACATCTTATAAACCCGCCCGGATGGTCCCCGGACAACCTCCAAACTAGGTCAAATACGGGGAAACCCGGACAGATGACAGCCCTAGGATTACCATAATGTATGGTTACCACCATGTGTGCTCAACACATGAATGGGCAAATTATTGTTTTTTTTTTTTTATTGAATAAGGATCCCTATGCATAATTAGGTAGGTAAGTAAATCTACCATTTTGTACAATAAAATCCTGATTAGCTCCACTTAGCTCCCAATTTTTTTTCTGAAAACCTTACATTGTGTAGTGGATAAGTGGAAATCTAATTTTTCTTTTGTAACTCAATTAGAGGGTCTAAAGGCTTGGCTATGTCCCAAAGGGTATAGATATGTAGTTAACACCTTGATTTAGCATGTCTCGTGTAGAAAAATAAGGAATGAGGTATTATTGCACACAGCCCCCCCACTTTTAATTGATAATAATATGAAATAGTTGGAGAGTCAATTTCCAAGTAGAAAATGAGTGTTGAACTATTGATATACTTATAATTGCTTTAATACTTCTCATTTTTATTGCATTTAATTAATGTGCATAGTAATGATTGAATTTAGATAATTTTAATTGTAACATTAATATTTACTACTACCTATATATCATACTAATGTATATTGAAATCAAATGCTACATTAATAAATAAAACAAGTACCCATAGGTATGCATACTCAGCATATTTTGTTATATGATTGGATAGCAATGTGAAAATGGCTTTTAACTGCTTTATAATAAGGTATTCTACAGTTAATTAGATAAAAATCATGCTACTGAACAGTTGTTTATGTAACAACATGCAACCGTGATACAAAAAGGTTGATACAGGTCATTGACTGGTTGATGAGTGACAAAAACTACCTACCTACTAGTAATTGTGCCAAAACTAGTTGGATAATTATTTTTAAGGCTGAATACAGATCAAAATGCTTAATCAAAAATTCAGGTAAAATTGTCTATGATTTTATAAAGAAAACTATCATAAAAAACTTTTCAGCCAGTGACTGAAAAAACACATCACTTTAAAGTCAATTAAACATGTATTATTAGAAACTTATCATACGATTCAATTCTTGAATGTTCTAGATATCATTCGTATAATGTGTGTACTTCCAATGCCAGGCATTCGCCAATTAAAACTGTTTCTAATCCTAATAACCGCGGAAACTTGCCAAACGCGTACACTACAGTAAATAATCAAGGTTCCTCAAGCATTACAAACATTGTAATTGTGTTTACGTTTCGGGTCAAACGTGACACACGACCAGTTTTGCAGAAACAAAACAAAAACAAATTCGGAAATCGGAGATAACCTTGAAAAATGAGCCGCACTCAAAACGTGCGAAAAGCGATATATTTTTTCAATAAAAAAAAACTTACCGAAATCTATAAACTGCTTTATAGACAAGGGCGAAGGATTAAACTGCGAGTAAAAGTCCAGCATTTTGGTCACATTTGTGAAAATGGTCCCTGCCAACCTCATTTTGGACGTTTTGCTTAAAGATATAATCAAAAACAAATAAATGTATTTATCACGGGCACTAAAGCTGAATAAAACACAACATATTCATGTTTAACTCTGACTTGAACGCTAAATAAAAAACTTTACACATCGAAATTATACAAACACTAGAACACCAAAATTGCAATTCCGCGAAACAACTGAATCTCACAATGAATGAAATAAAACTAAGTGAAGTTGAAGTGACTTCTCAACTACTGAATTGACTGACGGACAAGACAAGCGCGCGCGAGCGACCGATCGACCGACAAACCTTCGGCCGAGTAGTTACTTCGAGCACATTTCTAAATGCTAGAGCAGAACCAATTTTATTACCATGTCTCAAAAGTCACTTTACAACTGAAGGTAAATAAAATCTGACTTTACAAAACGTCAAGTGACGCAAGTTGATCATATTTTTATAATTTAAAGCAATCTTGCATTTTATACTGTGCACACGCTTGTATTTAAAATCTGAAAAAGGTCTTAAGCATAAGAGTTCAAGTAGACGCAGCTTCTCTGAAAATAATATTAGTAACAGTACATCTTTACTTGGTTGAGAAAAAAATATATCTGAAAGGCTACCCCGAAATCCGAAAAACGAAGTTCGTATGGCGCCATCCCGCTCAGTCAAATACAGTATAACATGAGAGTGAGCGGGATGGCGCTATACGAACTTCGTTTTTCGCATTTCGTAGTAGCCCCTCCGGCTTGTTAATATTGACATACGATTATAAATTTCAGTTCATAATTAATTAAATCCTGTCCATTTGCCATCATTGTAAAAACTAAGTAAGTTGTTACTCAAACGATTCCAATGTCAGTTTGACGTTTCAAGATCGAAAGAGAGGGAAAGTGAATTTTGAAATTATTTTCTTGTGATATCGTATTGTATTTTAACTGTATTTGTTATCTAGTTAGTTTAATTTGCTTGAGGATTCATGATAAAGACTGTGCATACGTTGACACATTTAAATGTAAAAAGGGTCTTGGCGTATTCAATAAGAAAGGTACGTATAATGTATGTATTTTGCTTATAATTTGCCAAAAATTACCTCAGATTATATCATGTCTGCTTATCTAATAGTTAAATCAAATAACTGTGTTCCTTTTGCTTTATTATTTCCTATTCTACATCGGTGTATCTTTTTCAATGTAGCACTGTAACATGACACACCATTCATAGTTATAACCTGACTCAAATTTCACCTAATTGCAAATACAAATTCAAACATATCAAAATGAAACCAATAAGTATTTCTAAAATTTGTTCCATACATTTTTACACTGACTATTCACTGAACTAGTGTATTTTTTGTTTACTATTTTTATACAATACAAGATGGAAAATGATACCTTACAAGACACAACGCCCTTATTAATAACATTGTAGAAAGAATGGTTGAAGGCAAGCAAGAAAGGAGAAGTCCATTTAAATAAAAGAAAACGTTGACATTGATGAATATCTGAGGTTCTGCGAGGAGATGGATGTCCGTGTGTCCTCAGTTTAAAATTGTAAATGTTTATTTAATTTGATAAATGTATGTTTTTTATATTTTTATAATTTAACAGTACTTTGGTTGTCCGTTATATCGTGTAATTGATTTGAATAAGTAAATAAAATAAAATAACTGTTATATTGGGAGATCAAGATGAGATGGAAACAGCTTCATACATCGACAAGAGTTTGACTCTTAAATTTATGATTATTATTACTTTTTCATTTCAGATGACCCATCAAGTATTTGTCTATGGCACTTTGAAGCGCAATGAACCGAACCACTTCTGGCTGACAAAGAAGGAAAATGGAGTGGGCAAGTTCATTTCCACTGGGACCACGGAGACTAAATACCCGCTAATTATAGCTACAAGATATAACATTCCGTTCTTACTTTACAGTCCGGGCAAAGGAAATAATGTTAAAGGTAAAATGATCCCTCCTGACGATGTTCAAAATTTATAGCCTCCTGAGGCCTCATGTACTTTTAAAGTACAAATTAAAATCAAATGTTGATCTCTCTTAATCAAGAAGGTTCGAAATTCAAAAATGCAAAAATCACTCGGCCTCAGGAGGAATGTGAGGAAAATTGATTTGTGAACCATTATGATGGTAGAACCCTTTTGCTATGAGTTATGGTTGTGGGCTCCCTTCTGCGCACTTAGCCCATGAAAGCCGGGCAATTGTGTATGGGAATGTTGCTGCCTAGGGGTTTAGCCAGCCTAGCTCCATCCAGAAGCGCAAGATCCTCCTGATGTCTCCACACTGACTGTCCTTCCGGTTAGACCTCAGTGCTATGTAGATTTCAGCCCGTTGTTTAGCTAATCTGTCACATTCCAGGATCACCAATTTAGAAGTTCCTGACAAAAGTCCCGACTTGCGAATTAAATTCCTATGACGCCGGGAGTGGAGTGCGGGTAGGGAGGGGGGAGTATGCATGTACGCTTCAGACATTGAAGATTACTGTCATTTTCGTATTGCGGCCGCGTCCTTGACAGTTATTTTTTCTTTTCTTGCATCTGCGATCAGTCCATTAAACTATGAACAGGTGAGTTGAAGGAGATGGGTATTTGTTTCCTGACAAACGGCCGAAATGCCTTCCTCCGGGGTGTATTGGCCCAAGTGCAAAGTCCAAACCCTAGTCCAAAAAGTCTAAATTTGCGTGATGTGGATGGCCTCTGATGATGATGAAATATTTTTGCCGCTGACTGGACCTAATTGAATTTGTCTAATATTTCAGGTGAAATCTATGAAGTGGATGATGAAATGCTGAGCAACCTGGATATACTGGAGGACCATCCAAACTACTACATCAGAGAGATAGATGACATCATGGTAGACAAAGAGTGAGGGTTTTTTTATATATTGGGCTCCTGTGTCAAATACGATACAAAAAAAAAACTTTATTACAAGATTATGGAACATTCAAACATTTATAATGAAATAAATAATGAAATAATGATCTTTATTCTGTAAGTAGGCCGCAAGGGCACTTTTACAAGTCGGACTCTACAGCGTTTCCCAAGAGGAGACGACTGAGGAGGGTTACTAATGTGTTGCACAAAATTTATTGGCATATTTTCGTTTCGCATAGCAACCATTGGCACAATCATCATTTATTTCGCACAATTGCTTTTTACCTAAATTTCTTGGCATACTATCACTTGTTTCTTTGGCAGAATAGTGCATTGGCATAATGTTGATTAGAACAATACTCCTTTGGTCGAATAATTGTGTCGCCGAAATTTATATGGCATAATATTCTATAGGTGCTAATTTAAGATAAGCATAGTTATTTAAGGAATAATCCTTTTCCTTTACTATTTTGCATGTCTTATACTTATATAAAATAAAAATGTCAAGTTCTGTGTTTTTTTAACTGTCCTACTCCATCAGTTTTCTGGTAGCGTTTCGGTTTTGTGGGGGCCGCAGTTTCAACCTAACCTAACCTAGTTTTCTGGCAGCGATTCGTTTCTGCGAGGCACGCAGGTTCAACCTAACCTAACCTAGTTTTCTGGCAGCGATTCGTTTCTGTGAGGCACGCAGTCAAGTTCGTAAGCCAAGTCAGACCTGCGCGGCTCGCTCGCTTCGCTCGCTCGTTAGGGTCGCAGTTCAACCTAACACTCCTCCTCGCTTCGCTCGTCGTCGTACCTAACCTAAGCCAAGTCGGATCTGCCTTAAGGTGAAATTGGTAATGTTAGAAATCGTAAGCCAAGTCGGACCTGCGCGGCTCGCTCGCTTCGCTCGCTCGTTAGGGTCTCAGTTCAACCTAACACTCCTCCTCGCTTCGCTCGTCGTCGTACCTAACCTAAGCCAAGTCGGATCTGCCTTAAGGTGAAATTGGTAATGTTAGAAATCGTAAGCCAAGTCGGACCTGCGCGGCTCGCTCGCTTCGCTCGCTCGTTAGGGTCGCAGTTCAACCTAACACTCCTCCTCGCTTCGCTCGTCGTCGTACCTAACCTAGGCCAAGTTGGACCTGCCTTACCTTCGTTTCTGTGAGGGACGCAGTTTCAACCTAACCTAACCTAATTTTCTGGCAGCGATTCGGTTCTGTGGGTATGCTATGGTACAATTATGCCGAAATAAATTCGGCGGTACTTATATTGTGCTACATAAAATTCTGTGAAATAAAAGTTGGCGATATTAGTATTCTGCTATTCAAAATTGTGCCAAATGAATACTATGCGACATAACAATTGTGGTAAGTATATAATTATGCGATAGTATCATTCGGCTAAAAATTATTGTGCGAAAACGGTTATGCGAAATGTATTTTGGACAATGAGATTGTGCAAGATAAGGGGTACCCCACTGAGGAGGAGAGTAATTTTTGAGAGCTGGAAACCTACAATGCCTACAAATGATTTGGCTACTTTACAAACGCGGAACTTTCTAATAGTGATTTTGTTTTTATTTCTTGTACTTATTAAAATTGTGGATATCTGAATTCTTAGTAGAAGACTCTAGGTTCTTAATAACATAAATAATATTCTCATAAATATATTGGGACGCTACGGTTAATATGTTGATGTCTTTAAAAAGTTCTCTTAAGGAGTCACGGGAATTCCGATTATATATAGAACGAATCGCTCTTTTTTGTAACACAAATATAGTCTGTTTGTCAGCTGCTTTGCCCCAAACCAGAATTTGTTGGAAGTGATACACATGGAAGCACATAGTCTACCCATAAGAGCATGCAATAGGCTTGTGTCCTAAAATAATATAATTAGTCTGTCAGTGAGATAATCAGAAAATATTTGACGCGTGTTTTTTCTTTTGTCAATTAAACAAAAAAATATGAAGATATAAATAAACAAATAAATAAAATTATTTTTAAATGAACATCGATACATCATAAAAAAATAACAATATATGCATCTATAAAATAGAACTACGACGTTCGTCCATCGCCTCACAAAACTCTAAGCATTCCCGACATATATCACTCCAGCTGCTTGCTAAAATATCCCAGTCATGTGCTGATGCGAGACATGCATTGAGACAGTGCAGAGCTCGAACTAATGGTGAGCTTCTGCGAGAGACGGTGCGCGCCTCTGGTGCAGCGAGTAAATGCCTATGGCGTGGGCGGAAACAGATCCTTGATAGCAAGGGGATTTGCAGGTGTACTACTCTGTTTACTAATTCCAAGCAGTCGCAGTCTCCTCGTAAAATTCTACAGGCCATCGTCGGATTATTACGCCTTACTTCCAGAGAGTGGAACCCCAATACTCCTAGAAGGAATTTTGTAGGATAAAGAAAAGGGTAATATATCCGAACATCTTTTTATATAAAAATTAATAAAATTTAATAAAATTATGTTGTACCATGCAACAGTGGTTCGTAAATACGCAGTCGAACCTGCTCGCGATCATTGTCAGAATGCTGTTGGAGCTGCCCCTCACCCGCCGCACCAAGGAGGCGCAGCGCATGCGCATGGTGGCGTAGAAACAGTCCACCCGGGCTGTCGCGAACGTCCCTGCAGTATCGGGGTAACCCCATCAGGACTCTGATATAACCCGTTAAAGTTCCCCGTGACGTCATGCGCCCCCACTTCCAAACTTTGACGCGCTTTTTCTTTGTTTTTTTTGTTTGAATGACAAAAGAAAAAATACGTGTCCAATATTTTTTGATGATTTAACTGACGGATTAATTAGAATAATATTTTTAGTACCCAGGAAAGTAACCTATAGTAGGTTTGATTGACATAATTTAATATTTAAGAGTCCCCGGTAAGCTCGGTTCTCCATACAAACGTAGTTACGCTCTCATTTTAAAACGACTAGCTAGTGTGCTCTGAAACTTTGTACTTAATATAAGTTAAGGTATATCCAGGCCTGTTTGTAGTTTATGTAGCTTCGGATACCATAGTAAAAAAAATACAGCGAATTTATTTCATATAAAACTTGTTTTTGCTGTATTTCGTTTGTTTTATAAACTGGAGCCATATACACTAATTACAGACCTAGATATACCTCATGTCATTGTATATGTAAAGTTTTGTTACAATCCAACACATAGTTTTAAAATGAGAACGAAACTCCGTTTGTACGAGTATGGGAAGGTGAAATTCGGCCGACTCTGAACATAATTTTAATTATAATTTACACACGTTTGATCAGGAGCGTAGCTAGGTAACCCAGGGCAAAAGATTGGGGCCCCGTGTCTGTTCGAGGTTTTATTAGTCAGGGGTGGGTTAACCACTGCATTTTATTATTTGACTCATGTATAGCAATAACTCTTTATTGCACACCTCAGCAGAGTACAGAAAACAATACATTCAAGGAGAGGTAAACAACATGCAGTCTTCTCGCGCGATCTCTTCCAGACAACCTTTGGGTATTTGGGTTTGAAACCTTTGGGTTTCTTTAGTCAGATCTGGAATATCAATCTTAATTTGAAAGGGGTGGGTTTGAAACCTTTGGGTTTGTTTAGTCAGATCTGGAATATCAATCTTAATTTGAAAGGGGTGGGTTTGAAACCTTTGGGTTTGTTTAGTCAGATCTGGAATATCAATCTTAATTTGAAAGGGGCGGGGCGTTTAGGGGTCACTACAAAATTGCCGAAACATAGACAATGTATGAAAAACTAGAGGATGCCTACGACTTCGTTTGTGGAGGAAAAATAATAATATTGAGATCGCTACTTCAAATCCGCTCTCTAGAAATTATACTGCTATCACTTTCATACCAGACCACGCAAGTGTGAATGAAATAGTAGTATGATCTGCCGCCAGTTCGTTTTGCGTTGAGTATATTTTGTATTCTGTACTAGCTTCTGCCCGCGACTTCGTCAGCCTTAAATTCCTTTATCGCGAATAAAAGTATTTTTCTGGGATAAAAAGTAGCCTATGCCCTTCCCCGGGACTTAAACTATCTCCGTATCAAATTTCATCTGAATCGGTTCAGCGGTTTAAGCGTGAAGAGGTAACAGACAGACAGACAGACACACTTTCGCATTTATAATTGAAACTGTTTGAAATAAAATATTTTATTTGTTTTATTTTACAGTGGCAACACAACAAAATGCTGGGTGTACTTCCTGAAGAACTTCAAACCTGAGCTGCTGAACAAGCCGATGATGGCCAGCTATTCTTCCTCTGGGCCCCACGGACTGATATACATGGAAAGGTGCAACCGAGATCCTAACTATGACTATAAGCCGGAAGTCAAGTAGAAACCCAGGGCATATTAACTGTTTTTAGTATTTTGGTAACCTTTTGCGCGCCAAGCAGCGGAGTAAAACGACCCAGACGCCACATCAATAACATAAAATGGATCTAAAAAAATAAAAAAGTGATTGATTGTAGAACAAGGTATTGATATTATATTCAGTTTTTGAACGATGATATTTGGTCAGCATATGCCGATGCTGAGGAGCGACTCCGAAACCCAAAAAACGAACTTCGTATAGCGTTATCCCGCTCACGCAAATACAGCTTAACATGAGAGCGAGAGGGACGGCACGATGCGAATTTCGAGTTTCAGAGTAACACCTCTGGCATCAGTGGCACAAATTTTCGATGACGCGATTTGCGCTCTGTGGCGGTCAGAAGGTTAAGTGCTCGATTTTATTTTTAGATATATTTTTCCGAAACCGCGATATTATGCCGTTTGTACAGTTCGTACAATAAAAAGCGTTTCTTTGTAAAATATTTATTTTTATTTTGTTTCAGTAACAATGAATCTACAATAGACGATTTAGACGATGATGTTTTACGGAAAAATTAGTCAGTCATATAATAATATTCGTTTAATAGTTTCAATTTGAATCTGGGACTTGCCGTGTATTTTTGTAGACAAATATATTTTACAATTGTTTTTGATGTTTTATTTGAGTTTTAGCTCAGTGGGAGTAACATTGCCTGCGAAGCTGAGGTCCTGGGTTCAAATCCCGGTAACGGCAGATATTTGTGTGATGAGCATATTTGTTCATGAGTCTTGGATGTTTTCTATGTATAGAAGTAATATATCTATCAAATATATCGTGATCATCACAACACAACAAAACGGGGCTTAATCGCGTATAAATACGACGTCCGAAACGTCGAAGAATTACCAGCGAAAGGTAATTAAATAAATCATATTTATACGCGATTAAGTCCCGTTTGTGATAATGAGTGAAGATCGTGTAAGTTTAAATCAAATATATCGTCGTCTAGTATCCATAACTCTAGTGAAATAATGGAGATCTGTGATGTAACTGTATTTTATAAAGCTTCTGCTATTATATATATTCTATGTGTATATAATAAGGCTCAAACTGTTGGAGCGTAATTGGGATGTAGACTATTTTTTCTGTGGTAGGTATGTCTGTGTAATGACCTCTCAATAATAGAAACATTGGTGATACCACTATTTCAATCTCACCGAGATGCAAAAATTTTAAAATCACATTTTTGGACTTTCCCATAAAAACGCCTCATACGCCTACTAAAATGGCTATATCTAGCTCATGCAGGCACACCGCAGTCAGATTTTTAATTCAAGACCAAAATCTGACAGTTCTCATCTCGATTATTTCATCAAATAAACATTATTTCATAAAAATATGAATGAGAAATCGTGCAACCAGTAATATTAGGGTAATTTTTATTGATAAAAATACTAACACTTAAACCAGTGTGAAGTGATCACAGCGAAAGTGCGCCCGTTGACGTTAAATTTTGGTGTTGAATTAAAAATCAGACTGCGCTGTGCCTGTATGAGCTAGATATAAACAAATTTGAATGCTTTTCTCATTAACCAATAACTTAATAATTAATGACAAAAGCAATGAATTGTTTAACTCTAGCTTATACAGGCACATTGCAGCTACATTTTTAAATTTCGCGGTTGATTCCAGTCTCATCTTTTATTAACCAGACTAACTTAATGACGTTACACGGTTAGTAACTTGTATGGGGAAATTAAGAACTTGTTCTGCAGCTACCTATGTTAAACCCAATTCTGCACAATTCGTCTACTTGCGTGTATCAAAACTGTTTCATAACTTTTTTTTTTCTTTTCGTCCTTTCGGACAGGCTAAGACCATAGGCCATACTGCCAGGGTTTCATTACAAAACTTATCAATGATTGCATGGGTTATTCAATGGTATGTTTAGTTATTAATATTTTCATACTTTAAAGATGAACTGTCCCATTCAACTTTAAAGGCTCATAAATAAGATACACCTTATGTACCGCACTCAAATTTTATTATTAGGATTTTTACTTATCATAGAAACTACCATTTTGCATCAACATTCTATTTGAGTATAAATATTTACTTTAGTTTGGAACGCTAGATGACCAATTTCTGTGCTTTCGGAACGTAGCCATAGTTTTACATTGCCGTCATTGACAGTTCTCGTGTGATTTTTGAGGTTATACGTAACCGTTGTAAACACTAGTTAAATTAAATTAATAAAAAATCTAAATGAAATCATAATGAACTGACCAATTTTAAGGTTTTATTTATTTTTACATTCTCAACAATGGATTTTGCGAGAAAACAACTCGAGAAATACGGCTGGAGCGATGGTAAAATACACGACCTCCGTTTTTACTACGTAGTAAATTTATTATCGGTATTTCACCTAAACCTATGAAATAGAGTGCGTAGTGATATATTTTTTATCCAATTTTACATTTATATCTTAATTTTAATTGATATTGTATTTAGTTATTATGTCATAGGTGTCAATTGTCATTGTGGTCTCTTGGCATAGCGATTAGCTGAACCACCTTATTTTTTTCATTGTTTTACAAACTAGTGTAATGTAACTCACCATAGAAGTCAAAAGCCAATTATGTAGGTATGCAAAAAGTGAATAAATGTCATTTATTATTTATTTACTAGAAGGTCTCCGGAACTTCATTTGCTAAAGAAAAAAGTCATAACCCCTCTTTTTTTCTTCAGCGTAGTCGGGTAAAAAGTATCCTATAATCATCTGTTGATACCCACATACCCGTGTACCAAAAATAGTTGAAATCCGTATAACCGTTTTGGCGTGATGAAGCCACAATGACAGATACAAATATACAAAAAAAAATACAATTGTGACCTCCAAATTGTCTGTTTCATTTTTTTTAATATCTTCAATGTACAGACATTTGATTTTACAACTTTATAATAATACAAATATTTAATCTTATTTTCACATGCAGGTAAAGGATTGGGTAAGAATGAAAACGGTATAGCCCAAGCATTGAAACCGAAGTTAAAAAGGAGTGTTACTGGCGTAGGACATGATGCTGCGTCCGATTTTACTGAGCATTGGTGGACTACACTATACAATAAAGCTGCTGGCAATGTAGAGGTAAACAAACGTAAAAACTTACCTTTCCTATACTCCTGGAATAGAATTATAAACAACAACAGATTTGGCTCAGTGGGTTGCACAACGGCATACAAAGCTGGCCGTCTCGGGTTGGAATCCCGGCCAGGGCAAGTGCTTCTGTGGTGAGCATGAATGTTTGTTCCCGGGTCTTGGATGTTTTCGCAAACTTACAAGCTTTAGTACTAGGTCGATTTGTGTAAGATTGTCCATAATATTTATATTTTATTTTTAAATGGGAGTATAGAAGCCTTGAGGGTAGTTCTACAAGAGTTTCAAAGGCTATCAGTTTTCTGTCTCATATATTGATACATGAGTCACATTCTAACATATCACTCTCATCATTTGGGCTCTCAAAGGTTGGCAAAATATGGGTGATTCCTCCAGTGTTGCACATATCCATGGGCGACAATGACTACTTTCCATCAGGTGGCTTGTCTGCCCGTTTGCCACTTGTTACATAAAAAAAATAAAAAATTAAATTGTATTGCAGACAAAGCATATTGTTTTACCATATACTAACCCGTAGAATAGTTGGTCCAGTACTTTACAACTGTCACATTTATATTGATATTTATTACATGCTTGGATCAAACGACTAAGTGATAACTATACCTATATATACAAATACATTTACGGAACAGACATAAGAAAGATACAGAGAGGTAGGGCTAAATTATATAATACACAATTAAATTCAGATTTTATATAACCTGAACTAGGGTACCCCCTGCGTTTCAGGCAAAAGGGAAGCCTAATATTGCATTATTTTCATTGAATTAAATACTCATCTATATTATAATAAAACTTATGGTAACTTAAATTATAAAATGTACACAAGACTATTTAAAATAATAATAATAATAAAAAAAATCTATAATAAACATTTATTTCACGACATTGAATAAATTCTCTGTATCTTTGTACGTCATGTAGTGAATCAAGTAAGGAGTGGCAATAATAATAGTAATGTTTAATGTAGTTTTCATTGTTTAATAGAAATTCTATAACGCTACTTAGAAATGAGGGTTGTTAAAAACGGTTGTCCAAGTCAAATCGGGGTCTTCAACTGCACTTGACTCATGGGCTGAAGCAAAACTGTCAGCAGATAGCTATGACGTGTCACTTTCCCTGGTAATAGCCCTTTTTACTCATGTTCAATTTGTAACCAAAATAGATAGAAAAACAAAATAGAGCTATTTAAATAAAACCATTTAAAGGATTATGTCGCGTATATTATCTCATTTGAGTTTCCGGAGCTTTTCAGCTTTCCATGGTCACGAGTTGACTGAGAAAAGATATATTTTCCTCTGTCAGTTACAATTAAATTTAAATTATCTCTTATAATTAAATTATTAAAAATAATCGCGGTAACAGAGGAGAATATTAAAATAGAGCTATTATATTATGACAAGAATTGGGATATGTAACCGCTTGGTAGTGTTTAGTAATATACCCATTTAACCAAATTTTATAAAGTGGATAATTCAATGTCTCTAAAATGTTGCTTATCCCAAATTTCTTTTTCACTAGATATAATTATTATGCTCAGTATGGCTCTTAAATTTATTGATAAGTTTTGCAACCTCTATAAAAATACATCATATATACATAATAAATACAGTTATTAAGTCACGGGGTGGCAGAATAACAGGTCTGTGACCAATTGTCCTTGTGGGCTCCTAGCACTGACATTAGCAGAGCCACCTTCCTTTTCATTGTTTCGCATACTTCTGTACCTCACTATATAAATCAAAACCCAATTATGTACCTATGCTAAAAGTGAATAAATGTCTTAGTTATTATTATTTATTTATTTATAGTAAATACAATCAGAAACAAGCTCCTATAGCTTAAAATCGATTAAAAAATTGTACTCCATGAATCAAAGTAGCCAATTGAAGGTATTTGTTTTATTGCTTTGCTTCTTGTTTGCACAGTTTTGTCCAGACGCTGGGCATATGAATCATTTAGGGATGTATAAAGTACTTCTCCAAGAAATCAACACAGATTTATTGAATACTATTCTTAATTTTATTGTTGCAGGTCACAGACGAAAATGGTAAAACGAAAAAGATTAAAACAAACACAGATGACTTCCAAATATCAAACAGTACCTGGAAATTGACTAAAACCAAAAAAAATACCGAAGAGGAGCAGTATGCGGACTATTTTGTAAAAAAGGCAACATTGACCAACGGAGGGGTGAAAATAGAGAAAGTCACAGATTCAGATTCGGAGAGTGAGGGAGAAAAGAAGGATGTTTTTAAGTTAACAGATGAAGAGCTCTTTGCAGCATGTGGAGGAAGAACGGCACATAAGTATGTTCATTATTACTTTTTTATAAATTTCTTGTTTTTAATTGGACGTAGTTAAGGGAAAACAATCCAATCAACAAGAAAATGTTATCCAAATTTGAACTTTTGACTAGCAACTAAGTTCGAAATTTGAATATTTTTTGTGTGGGTTGGATCCTTTTCCCTTAACTGCGTCCAATTTATTTACTAATACAGAAAAAAGATACATTTTCGTCATAGCAGTGGACAAAATCTTAAAATATTGAAGTGTTTGCTCAGTTAAATATTAAAAACATTTTACTAGATAGACTAAGGCAAAAGCCCCATATAAAAAGAATTTTCTTGAAGAAGTATACTGTTCTCAATGGATAAGCAACATGCTTTGTGAGGAAAACTTTATGAACATTGAACTTATTTAGATGTTACCTGCGCTGGCGACAAACACACCGAACTACTCTCTTTTTCACCGTCAATTTAAGTATATTATTGTCAATCGTAACAAATCTGATTTTCAGGAGTTTTCTAGTTAAATCCAGTTCGTTGATGGAAAACTTTGCCCCAGGCAATAAATCAAATATATGACACTGTATAGTGTAAAGTGACGTTGTAACTAACGTCTGGGCACAACTTTCTGCTAACGCAAGTTTTACTGTTATTGACGTTCAAAGGGTATTTTTTTAATCTAGTTTATTATTTCAGAGGTGCAAGACACGGATTGCGAGCTTTAGGCAAATTAGCAAGAATTGAACAACAAGAACAAACCTTGCTTGATCAGCCACAATATGGAGGTTACTCCCATGCCAAGAAAAAGAAAAACAAAAACCAGCCAGCAAATGACCTGCTGGTTGAAGATTTAAATTTAAACAGTGATGTTGATGTTCCCAAAACTAAGAAAAAAAAGAAGAAAAAACGTTGCTCAAATAGCGAAAGCTTAACAGAAATTGGAAATGGTGACATGGAGGTGGCTGTGGCTGAACCAGTACAATCGCAGACCAAGAAAAAAAAGAAACGCAAACTGACAGATGAAAATGTTGCCAGTGAAATCGAAGAGAGTGATGGTAGGAAAAAGAAAAAAACAAAATGCACAAATCAAAATGATTTAACTGATCCCGATGTTGGATGTTTATTTAAATCAAAGAAGAAGAAGAAAAAACGCAATGAGAACACCGATGCTGTACCAAGTAATGAAGAGGAATCCACAAATTTCTTGAAAACTGGCAAAAAGTATGAGTTTCTCGAAAACGGTGTAGTTAGAAAACTTAAGAAAAATAAGAAAGTTAAATGACAGTGACTAAGTTTTATGAAAATACGGTGTATTTTATATTTATATTGTTAAATGATTTTTTTAATAAGTATACCTACTTAAACGTATCTATTTATTTATTCCTAACCTAATCCAATAGCTATAATAATTATTAATAATTGGGAGATAAATGCCTTCGTGATTGCCATTATTAACATTGATAAGGATGAAAAGCAGATAATGATGGTTTAGAGGTCTAAAAGTAATTTTGTAGTTTTTTACCTCGAAAGCATGTATAATAAAAAACTCGCGCCAACTGGGAATATTAAATTTCTCAGAGGTGTTCAAGATATATATTTTTTCTGTTCCTTACGTTGTGAGATCAAAGTAAAAACGTACTCATACGAGGGATTGGTTTAGCCTCGTAAGTCCCCGCATACTTGTATAAGAACAAATTAAAGTCGAGTTTTGAACTCTTATGGAATTAAAGAAGGTTCGAAATTCAAAAGTGAAAAAATCACTGGGTCTTACGAGGTGTCATGTCACGTCGGGTGTTTTAAAAATGATATACTTACCAAAAACAATTTGATATAAAAAAAGATATTTGTAATCTATGAGTTCACATAAAGTATACGTTATCGGGAAAATATACAAAATGCACATCTCTAAGAAACTGTTCCCAATTTAATGACACCTTGTCTGTAAAATGGTTTCCTACGGGACATGCACTGAAGAAGTAGCGCCACGCCAGCTACCGAGAAAACTGAAAACGAAGTTTTTATTAGAAGATTTTATACTTATAGTGTAGCAACACTAAATTCATCCGTCAAAGTCAAGGGAAGAGAAATTATTTTGTTCCGAAGGAAAACTAGATTTTACTAAAAATGTCGATCGCTAAGATATTGGCGCTAGACAAACTAGCTAATTTCTTCACGATTGTTCGCCAAAATGGTGGAATAAGGGCGTGCCTCTGGAAACTATATCGGTAATAGATATGTTTTTATTATGTAATTATTGCATGTTAGGTTATGTTGTTTTGACTTTTGCGTAAATTTTCTGGGGTTTTCATTTGTTTTCTTTAAGTAACAATATTTGTTTTTAATTCTTTATCTTGATTATTTATGTCACAGATAGTCTTTATGAATGTTGTCGCGAGTAAAGACCAAATATTTTAAACATTTGTTACTGTACTTTTCTACGTAATAAACACTAACTACTTAATAGCTGAGTAAGTAATTATAATAAACAAGTATTTGATTGTGGCTGTCTTATACGCAGTGCCTGCGAGGAATACGAAAGATTTTACCCATGCATTCCGTAGGCTAATAGGAGCAAAAACTGTTTTATGAACCCCAGTCTAATCCAGCTGAGTTTTTGAAGATATTATCAATTTTCATTTATACTATTTATTGTAATTAATGAAACGCATTATGCTCTTTTGATCGAAAATAAATATATATATTAATGTTTGTTGTTATCACCCCAATAGGGTAAAAGCCTCCTCCATCCTTTTCCATTTTTTTTTTTTGAGCAGTGCTCATCCAGTTCCTCCCAGCTGTATGTTCCTGTCAGCATTGATGACACAGCAAACATAAATATATAACGCCATGTATATTTCAGTCAGGATGACTTGAAAGATGGCACCCTGATTGGCGAAGACAAATTCGGCAACAAGTACTATGAGAACCCGCGCTACTTCTACTCCAGGAACCGCTGGGTGGAGTACGCCCCCCACTTCCATATGAATTATGATGGCAGTCAGGTAAAATTTTATAATATTGTATATAGTTTTCGATTTTTAATAGCATTGTAAGACAAAGCCAGCCATAAACTCAAATTTACCATAACAATACTAGCTTAAAATATAATTAGACTTGTTATTGGTGGGAGGTGCAAGGTTGGTAGCTAATGGTCTTAGGGATGGAAAAAAACTATTTTGAAATATAGCTGTCAATACTTTTTTTGGGCCATGAGTCTTAGACAAAAATTAAACATGTTTATTTTGTGAAAAATGAAAAGACTAAGGCTAAACTTTAAGACATACAAATTAAAAAAATTATTAAAAAAAAAAGTTTATAAATAAAATCTTCAATGTTTCATAACTAACTACCATTATCTTCACACATACATTAGATAAAAAAATAAAGAGATTCCTCATTAAAACGGTAGTAGTTAAATTTTGTTTTTATTACAAACGGATCGGGCTTTTTTCAGACTTTGAACATTTCTGATAAAGCAACAACAGTGTTTTTCTTGTACTGATAACGGGTTCTGCTTCTGATGACATTGATTATCATGGAACACAAAATGAAGATGTAATTTTTTGGCAAAAAAAAAGTATATAAAACTTATTGTAAAGAAACAGTAAGAGTATCAATATCGATATTATAAAATAATTTTACCCATGCGAAAGAACAAGAACATCCAGCAATGAAATTGCACCTCGAAATCACCCAATAACGGGGTATAAATGTAATATCCTTTTCTGTTTGCGCGATTATCACTCGTTTACATAAAACAATTTATACGGTTGTTTTTTATAGTACTAATGTGGCAAACTGCCTGATGGTAAGCAGTCGCTGCAGCCTATGAACGCTTGCAACGCCAGGGGCATTAAGTACGTGTAGCCGATCCTTTAAGAACCTATTCACTCCCCTCTTGAAGAACCCCATACTGTAACCAGCAGGGAAAACCGCGGCAGGAAGGTCATTCTACATTCGGAGTATATATATCTCATTTGAGTCCCAATTTGATTGATTTGATTTGAATGTTACGGAAGTTTCACTTCCACACAGTTTCCATATAAAAATAATATTTTTCTCTCTCAGTTACAATTTGTGCAAAATGCCCACTTTGATAAAACAAAGGTGTACGTAATGAAATTATATTAATTTCCTAATTATTTTCGAATGATATTTCAGGTACCCGCTGAATGGTTCGGTTGGCTGCACTACAAGACCGATCTGCCCCCACACCAGGTACATAAATCCATTAATTATAAAATACTAAGAAACATATTATGGAAGTTCTTGGGGGAGCCCTTTGTCCAGCAGTGAACATCCTTGGGCTGATTTATTTATTTTATTCAACACGTCAACAAAGTACATTCTATAAATTATTGCGAGTAACGTTACCTGCGAAGCTGAAGTCCTGGGTTCAAATCCCGGTAAGGGCAAATATTTGTGTGATGAGCATAAATATTTGTTCCTGAGTCTTGGATGTTTTCTATGTATATAAGTAATATATCTATTAAATATATCAACGTCTAGTACCCATAACACAAGCCTTATTGAGCTTACCATGGGGCTAGTTCGATTTGTGTAAAATTGTCCCTTAATATTTATTATAAATGTAATAGGGAAAATGCATGATTTTTTTTACTTTTGCTTTATTAAAAGCTCATTCATGTGACAAACAGTAGACAAACATTTTTTTCGAATAACTTTAAAAATAACCAAGATATAATCTCTTTCTAGCAAAACGGAATTTAATATGAAGTTTATATGGCCGGCGTAGACTATGACGTAACAGTACATGTCGGACCTCTGTCGAATCGCCGTTTATTAGCAGTGTATAATGCCTGTATCATTCGTATTTCTTGGCCGATTTCAATTTTAATTTCACTTTTTGAAATCGTTTTTACGGTATTTTCATATTTTATCAAGAAAAGCGATAAAAAAAAATCATGCATATACCCTATTATAATTAAAAACAGGGATCACATCTAACCCGTACCTCAATAACAGACGTGCAACAGCTTTCACAACTTAAATTACTGGACTGATATATTTATCTGATCTATAATTATTATGATATTTATTTAAGCACTAGAAAGGTGGAATAATTTCATACAACATGGAACTACAAGGGTCAGCCATGAATTTTTGCAAATAGCATCACTGAATTTTTCGGAAACTGTCAGAGTGAGCGGTGGGATATTGGCGGGAAACTATGGGTCACTTCGTGCAATTTTATTTATAACTAGAAGGCGCCCGCAACTTCGTTCGCGGAGGAGAAAAAGTCATAACCCGTCTTTTTTTCTTCAGCGTAGTCGGGTAAAAAGTATCCTATAACCATCTGGGGATACCTAGCTACCCGTGTACCAAAAATAATTGAAATCGGTGTAGCCGATTTGGCGTGATGAAGCCGCAGCGATACATACACACATGCAAAAAATCCAAATAAAATTTATTTCCATTCAGTGACCTCCAAATAGTCCATTACAATTTTTTTTTTATATCTTCAATGTGCAGACATTTAATTTTTACAACTTTATAATAGTATTAATATCTAATCTACAGTCCCATGGGACTAGTTCGATTTGTGTAAAAATTGTCCTGTAATATTTATTTAAATATTATTTGATAATATCGGACTTTTTAATGATTCCAGGACCCCAGCCGCCCCAAATACTCCTGGATGATTTACGGCAATGAGAACCTCTCAGGCACTAAGGGGCAGTACGTTCCCTATAGCACCACCCCGCCCAAGATCGAACCCTGGACGCCCAAGTCCAAGGAATAACTTACCACGACGCTTTACGTGATACCCAAAAGGCAGTCAAATTCTAAATATAAGTAGAAAATGGAATAAATTTATTTATAAATGCAAAAAGTGTATTATTTGTAATCTAGACTATAGCGACATCTAGTGGGGCCTACCGGCAGTATTTCCGGAGCGATTCAACTTTCAAACCTTAAAGAAAACAGAGTAAGTACTCCAACTTGAAAGGCCGGCAACGCACTTGTGACTCCCTGGTGTTGCAGGTGTCTATGGGCGATGGTGATCGCTTACCATCTGGAAATCCGTGTCCTCGTTTGCCACCTGTATGTAAAAAAAAAACCGGCCAAGAGCATGTCGGAGCATGCTCAGACTAGGGTTACGCAGCCGTTCATACCAAAAAATGCACACTACAGACTATTTGCAAACCTCAAAATGATTTTAAAACATTTGCCGATATGTGCCACACATTGATATTTGCTGTTTTTTTTTTTTCATTTTGGTTACATGTATGGAGTGCCCCCGTCTATTTTTATATCTTATTATTTAACCATCAAACTTATAGTGGCTTACACAAGACACCTATATACTCCAAATTTGATTGATGTAAATCTTATAGTTTTTGAGTAAAATGCCTGTGAAATACGGACATATCGAAACTATAAGGGTGCCGATTTTGGCACGAACAGCTCAACACATTCCACCTAGATGGCGCTCTATCCTGTCGCGCTACGTACTTCGTGGTTTTGAATTTTATGCTTCAGGTTTTCTAGCACAGGCTAATTGTCAATTTTTTTTATGAAATGTTATAAAACGACGTTTTAATAATAGAAATATTGGTAAAAAAACGACTCCAATATCATTAAGATACAACGACGTAAAAAGCACATTTTTGGACTTTCCCAAAAAATGCTTCATACTAAAGCCTACAAGCATGTGACGTCACATGCTTTTATGGGTTATTGAATGGTATCATTCGTTATTAATATTTTCATACTTTAAAAATCGACTTTCCCAATCAACTTTAAAGACTCATAAAACAAGCTACACGTAAGGTATCGAACTCAAAATTTTGACGTAGTCTTTTATTTTGCTTGTTATATCAGGATCTTATATAATTTTTAATTTTTTTCTACTTGCAAATTCCCTATTATGACATGCGACTAGCAGTAGTATCTCTTATTAGTCTGTGGCAACAAGTGTGTGTCTTATATAAGCTCCTACTTAGTTTGATAGTTAAATAGAAAAAAAATATATTCCGGGGGGGCACTCTATACATGTAACCGAAACCGAAAATGATCTTTTACAGCAAATATAAATGTGTGGCACATATTTCGACAGTTCTTTTAAAAATACTGAAAGTAGCATATATTGTGTCCCCCCACCCTTCTATTTTCTAAACAGTAAGATCAAAAAATATGAAATAAATACAAAGATAAATCTTAATGAATACTTTTAATGAAAATTTATCGGATATACCGTTTTTGATTATTTGTCAAAAAAACTGTACCTGCTATATAGTGCATTTCTTCATATCGTATTGTTTCATCTGTAGTCCATTTTTTTGTATGAGCGACTGCGGAACCCTACACTGCGCATGGTCCGACATGCTCTTAGCCGGTTTTTTTTTAATATTTCGAAATTGACTACATACTGGCAGACGACACGTTTGGCTCAGTGGGTCGTACAGCGGCCTACGAAGCTGGAGGTCCCGGGTTCGAATCCCGGCCAGGGCAAGTGTTTGTGTGATGAGCACGAATGTTAGTTCCTGGGTCTTGGATGTTTTCTATGTATTTAAGAATTGTAATTGATCTATATATTATGCATATCGTCGCCTAGTACCCATAGTACAAGCTTTGCTTAGTTTGGGACTAGGTCTATTTGTGTATGTTTGTGCCTGTTATTTATTTATTATTTACTAGCTTTTGCCCGCGACTTCGTCCGCCTTAAATTCATTTATCGTGGATAAGTTTTTTTCCGGGATAAAAAGTAGCTTATTTCCTTCCCCGGGACTCAAACTGTCTCCATACCAAATTTCATCCAAATCGGTTCAGCGGTTTAAGCGTGAGGAGGTAACAGACAGACAAACAGACATACTATAATTTCGCATTTATAATATTAGTATGGATATATGAATTTATACTAAAAGTTGATCGTCATTGTGAGTAGTTTTTTTCCACCGTGAAAGAAGTTGTGGGCGCCTTCCAGGAAATTAACAAACAGAGATAAAGTGTTAACAATAGTTAACACCGATAACGTAGACCTAGTTTTGGCACTGCGATCACAAGGCAATAAGTTAATTCATTTCAGTATGAGTCTACAACAAACCAGTTTTGTTGTACGGAGTTTGGCCAGCGGCGCTCAAACCGTCCACTCACGCGCAGAAAGAATAAAATAGAATAGAATACAATGATTTAGTTTGTGAAACATAAATAATTACATAGGTGACTTACTTATATTTAATAGGAACATTATTGGCCAGCGTTAAATTAAAATTATATTGTAGTATAGGTGTCTTGTATTAGGTGTCTTGTATCCGCTACTTAGTTTGATAGTTAAATAATAATAAGAAATATTTCTAGGGAGGGCCTACATACATGTAACCGAAACTGTTTTTTTTTCAGCAAATATCAATGTGTGGCACATACACTCGGGTGCAAAGAAATCGGACCACCCCAGCATTTTTAGCATTTTTCCGTTTTCTATTAAAACTGTAAGCTCGACCGTAAAAATTTAAATTCCACGTGATAGATAATTTTCTGCCCTATCAAATGACACCAATATTCAAGGGCGGGAATGGATATTGTGCAAAATGTGGGCGTGGAAATCACCCCCCTCCAACTGCCTGGTTAACGCATGCACTAATTGGCCACTTACCAATAGGCATAAAACCAGTAATTATCATTGTTTATGCATCATTCGTAATTGATACGTCTTCCTGAACACTGCTCTCATCGACTCGACCCTGAAAAACTGAAGAAACATGGATACTACCCCAGATGAAGCCGCCCAAGCAGTTGCCCTTTTGCAGAGTGGGCTTAGTCAACGTGAAGTGGCTCGACAACTGAACCTATCGAAGTCATCAGTTCAACGTGTGTACCAGAGGTTCCGCGAAGATCAGACGTTCTCCAGAAGACCCGGAACAGGCAGAACTCGCAGAACTTCAGAGAGAGATGACCGTTTTATCGCTGTTTCCTTGCTACGAAATCGTCGATTGAATGCTGTTCAGCTTCAGCAGAGGCTCCGAGAGACCCGGAATGTGTCTATCAGCAACTGTCAACTGTCAGAAGAAGACTGAAGGAGAAGGAATTGACAGCTCACAGGGCTGCCAATGGCCCACGACGTGTCTTCGCTCGCGAACATGAAGATTGGACCCTTCAGCAATGGAGGTTCGTACTTTTCTCTGACGAGTGCAGGATAACTTTATTCGGTAATGATGGACGAGCACGAGTTTACTGGAGGCCTGGGGAGCGGTTATCTCAATGCTGCATCGAGGAACGTGTTGCCTATGGTGGCGAGTCAATCATGATCTGGGCTGGCATTTCTCTGGAAGCGAAGACGGACATTGTGTTCATCACAGGGCCAGGTACAAGGCGAAATGCGGGCGGTTTGACTGCTCCTCGATACGTAGAGGAAATCCTGGCTGATCATGTAGTTCCATTTAAGGGTTTTACGTGCGATGACTTCATCCTCATGCAAGATAACGCACGGCCGCATACAGCCCGGACCACTATGGACTACTACGTACTACGGAGCTTAGGTATGCGATCGAAGAAGAATGGGCGGGCATCCCGTATATATATACATTCATACCGTAAGAAAATTAATAAGGTCGATGAAAAACCGTATGACGCCTGTCGTAGGGCTAGAGGAGGCAATACACAATATAAAATTGCTGAAAATTGTTTTAATTTTTCCTCGATTTCCTTACAACCACAGTTTTCCCCTTAGGCAAAAGTTTTACTCCAGTACGCATTTTTAGGGCGGTAACGTTCTAAGCTCAGAAAATCAGATGAATTTATAGAGGAATAGCTTACGATTCATATGGTATATAATATGTTGACCACCCTTACAGTTTTTACAGAAATTGGAAAATTGTTAAAAATGCTGGGGTGGTCCGATTTCTTTGCACCCGAGTGTATTTCGACAGTACTTTTAAACACATTTAAGGATTCTAAAAATTTAATTTATAATTATCTTCTATTTACAGATATTTAATATATACAACTTTTAATAGTATATATGATTTCTTATTCCGTCGACCGCTGTTTGGTATTTATTCAAAGCTTAGTGGTAAAGCTACCAGCAAACTCAGTAACAAGCTTAACAGAAACTTTCAAAAGTTTGAGAAACTTTGCTCCGCAGCAACTGCCCACAACATACGTATACCAGCGGATTACCAACTCCGAAGCTTTTGAACACTATCGTCCTAATATCAATCTTATTCTGTATCAAAAAGGTTTCAATTCACTTGTGTAACTCGATAACTATGGTCACGCCAATGTAATTGCGTTTGATAAAGGAAAATCAAGTTTAAGCAGCTGAAATAGAGTTCGAAATGCGCTGCAGTGTTAATTAAGTTCGATTGACGAAGTGAACTTTTTGCTCCACACAGGTAAAAATATCTTCAGAAGTCTCAGTTGGAAGGAGACGCTGCCGCGAGCGCGTCCTCGATTTAAAAACTTAACGTTATAAGTTTAAAAATTAAAAACAAAAAACAGTTTTTAATATGTTATAGGTTATGTTACGAAAAGTGAATGTGCGTTTTGTGATTTGACAGAATGAGGTTTTAAAAAATAGTTTTTAAGTCACACAGTGTTCCGAAAACAGGATTTCGTGACATAATTTTATGGTAAGCTGAATTATTCGTATTGTAAGTTTATTTTATTAGTTTTAATGTTAGTTTTACGAGATACAACGACCGGGAAGAACAAAGAGATACCTAACTAGTTTCGAAACGAAAGGCGGATTTAAATCTGTATCTCGTTAAAGGATGTTTGATGTAGGACCGTTGCCTTTTTTTGTCATAAAAAATCGCGTTGGCGTTTAAAATAGTGATGTTACGCGTGTTATTTTTTTATCGATAGTTTTAATTCAAATTCTTTTTGTATTTTACATGTTATTGAAAAAAAGAATGTTAATTTAATTTCATATATAATACCCAGTATTACTTTCAAAAACAACTAAGGCGTAACAGTTGTTGTCAAAAGAAATATTTATAATTATAGTATAATTTCATTGGTATAAAAGCCGTGTAATTTGACCATGCAATATACAATAACAATTGTCGGGCTTAATGAAATGATTGATATAGAGAAGCTTGGTATTTCTCCCACAGTATCGCAATCCGTGTAAAATCGTCATAAGTGCGTATATTACAGGACGTCGTTTAAGCTGTTTTATTATAGGTTCATCGTATTGTTAGCGTGGCTAAATTGACGGTCGTTGCTTCGTAAGTGTGGGTTGTTATTGACAAATTGACTTGCAATTCAATAAACGAGTGCAAATGTTATCAAAAAGAAATTGTGTGAAAATAAGAGAAGATTATTGGCGTGACCATATAAAGCAAGATAATAAGTATAAATGTACAATCAATTGCAAAAAAAAACTTTTTATATATTTGCATCGCAGGGTGCTATTTCTCTCTAGCTCGGCTGTACAGAACAGAATATTATGTAAGAATTAATTTAGTAGATACGATTGAAACTAAAAATAATAAACGCCCTAATAATAATGTTGCAAATTATCCTCTCTCTCTCTCTCTCTCTCTCTCTCTTCCTAGCCAGTATCCCACATGGTGTTGGGGTCAGCTTTCCTTACTTTGCTTCTCCACCTCGCCCTATCTTTGACGTAATCTTCGGATGCTTGACACTCACTTATATCCTTTTCCACTACATCTTTCCATTTCGTTTTGCCCAATTTTCCTATTGACATTTTTATGCGACAGAAATCAAATTCATTCCAACTTGACCTTGTCATTATGAAACAGTTAGCCACCAAAATTTAGACGAGCTTCTTCTTTTAATTAAAAATTTAATTAATACTAGACTTCTAAGTATTGTGTACAATATTGAAATCTTTTAAAAGTTTTAAATATAGCTGGGTGATTGATCTTCATTTAATGATTCGACGTGGTGTTTTTCTATTATTTCCAGGTATTTTGTTGTTAAATGACACTTAACATAACGGTATTTAATTGAGATAGCGTTATACATTTATATTAACATTTTAACGATCTGTCTCTGCTTAAAGGCTCCTTGTGATTAACGAGTTACTTAATGTTTTAGCTATAACCAGTAATCTTGACACAGTACATAAATGAATTGACAACAATGTCTGACAAGATAGGGGGTAGCATACTTACACGTGAAGAAATTCTACAAAAATCACCTAACTTGATTTTTAGATCTAGAAACTTAGAAAGGACATATTCATGATTATCACTCAAACATAATCATCCGTCAACGTTATATTAACGATTATAACGGTATAATTAATTGTGAAAAAGTATTTTTTGCGCATCTATAATAAACAATCATTTGAATTGAAAAGGGCAAAAAAGTGAAATCATACACGTGCATTGCACATTGCTCTGAATTAATTATAAAGCTATTAATTCGATAAAGCCGCTTCTTGTTTCGACGAATTATTCAGAGAAAGGCCTAAGTTTTATTGAAATCCCTTTGCAGATACGTCATTTTTATCTGAGCAGTTTTGTAAGTGCAAGTTGGTACGAGTACAAGTCCCTCAGATTTCAATGCATCGACTAAGGCTGTCCCTTTTTCCGCGGTGTAAATAAGAGAGATGGAATGAGTATGAATTATACATATTGTAACTCGAAGTAATTACGAAAAACAATAAGTTGATTGTACTGACCATTTTTAATAAGCAGACTGTAAAAACGAATAAATGACCGCAATAAGTTGGATGACCGGTGAACACTTAGTGTAATTTAAAATTAACCTAAGGGGTTACTAGGGGTAACTAACCAAAACGATTACCTACCGCATCAATAATTTGTTGTAATACTACATAAAACTATTAAGCATGAAAACTAACAGACATAACTGTCATAATATGTAACTGGACATAAAGTAAGTATTGGGACGAGATTTTTTATTTATTTTATTTAAGGTGTTACTTGGAAGTTCAAACGAAGTATGTATCGTGCCGTCCCCCTCGATCTCGTATTCATATATATTAGAGTAAAATATTATACCTACTTTATCTAACTATTTTTTTAAGCTGTTCCACGTGTCATAACAAATACTAATGATGTCCCGCGTTATATCGATATTTCCATTAGACGTTTCGATGTCCCATTTCAAACGTGTTATTTATACTCTTTCCAGGAATGTTAGTGAAATCCCCTCAAAGGCAATTCCTCATAACGTCTGATATCATATTTCTGCGTTTGTGCAGGTTCACAGTAGAGTTGTGATATTCGATATTATTATCTTTCTTAAGAAATGTGGCTTAAATGTATAAAAGTAATACAGTAAAAAGCAAAATGAAATAAACACAGTTTTGGGCGATAATTGTATAAGTCACCAGGTTAAAAAAAAAAACTAAAAGTACTACATCGGTAGGGACAAATTAAAAATTGTTATAAAAATTACACCACAAGATTTTAACTTTTAATTGACATATAAAACAAAGTCCATCAGGTTTCAGCCTTATTATAGCATTTAAGAATTCGCATAGAGTCACGTTCTATGATTTTATTGCTGTCTCCTAGAATGCGGTCGTAATAAAAGTATTATAGCGCTTAGATAATATTTTTTGCATTACATTGTGACATTTACGTTGGAAACCGTTAAAGCACACACACAAGACATAAATGTTGCCATCTACATAGCGTTACCATATCTCAGATTTGTCGACATTGCAAGATTTTTGGGCTCATGACAGGATTGTGGCCGCACTCGCCGGTCGGTCTTTAAAAATCTCGTCGGGATGTTCTATTTTCCAAGAAGATACAGTATCTACTTTTTTTAGAGTTGCAATCAACATATATAATTATAATGACGAGTAAGCATGAGTGACCCTTAACAAAATATCATTTTTTTATGGGACTCGGGCTGTTTCTCCAGACTTTTAAATTGTACATCTGGTAACGTTAACTCTACACCAACTTTGTCCCTCGACTGAAAACTTTATTCAAAGACCACTTAACTTTGTTCAATCAGCCAGTTGGGTACCACAGATATTAAAGATGACTATGATTGGCTGAATGGCCAGAGCCGTCTGCTTTTTGTTAACTTTTTAAAGGGACGGAGTAACGAAGTTATCAAATTACAACATCAAATTTCAATAAACTATTCATGAAATTTTGTTGCTTTGGACTATCAGAAATCAGATACCTACACATCAGATCAATGTGTTTACTCTTTTAAGTTCTACAAGTATAAAATAATGAAAAAGTAAATAAGTACTCACTGGTATTCTATTATTATAAAGTTATAGTTATTGATAGGTATCATACGAACGATCACAATATTCTTCCTTGCACACTCCAAAAATAAAATAATCCAAAAATAATAATTCTAATATTTATTTTTGTTTATCGTTGCTCATCACTAGCCAACACAAAGCATCCTTATAGTTTTCACTCAACGAAAGCCACTGATATACCCAGAACTAAATGATATAGACATTAACCTCTTTAAGTCGCCTACATCATTTGTCCAATTGCGCATGAGAATGCCACGTAGCAACGGTTTTATATTTCACGCCTAGAAATGGTAATACATTGTACTAAGAATCGTTTTCTTAAATACTGAATATTTTGATTTTTTTACACAACAAACGTGGCTTAATCGCGTATATACAATAAATATGATTTATTTAATTACCTTTCGTTGGTAATTCTTCGACGTTTCGGACGTCAGGAACAGTCAGTTCCTTCGAGACCATGGACGTAACGCAACGTCCGGTAATTAATTAAATCATATTTTTCTACTCGTGAACTACGGTGAATAAGAACTCCGAGAACAAGGCTCGAAGTCTCTGCGGTTCAAAACTGAGGGTTCCGTGCAAAATATACGCTACAAATGGCCGTATCTATGAAAAGCAAGCCAGTGTTAGCAGAGCCTCTTAAGCAAAATGTACGCGGTGCTCGATCATTTTATATGGGTTACTGATATAGGCAGACAGACATAAAAAAATAGTATTTCAGATTTACTTTGTCGATTGCGCTATAAGAGCTTCCTTCGTACCAAATTTTAAGTTTCTAGAACAACTGGAAGTTATGAAATTGATAGGGTATCAATTTCATAAAGTGTCGAAATATACGTGTTTTGCCGTATCTTATTTTTCACGTAAACTTAAGGTGCGTCCACACTTGTATCATTTGCTCGTATCCGATCACCGTGCCGTAGCATGACTGCGTATCGCGCTGCTTGGACGCTTACTGTCGGCGCGCCGATCATACCGTACTCGTCCGATATAAGTGTGTGATACGCGTAGCAAAATGGATTTCAAGCGATCCGATCGGCGCAACGTCCAAACGCGTGATCGTGACACGCGATCATGCCACGCGACGATGATCTGATACGGGCAAATGATACAAATGTGGACGCACCTTTAGAATTTTATTTTTTTACAGCTTCAAGAGACCGTAGACTTGAGTATATTGTTTTAATTTCAACTCGATACCTCCACGGGTTCCCGAGATAAAGGGTCTTGACAGATAGACAGACAGACGGATGGACGGACGGACAACAAAGTGATCTTATAAGGGTTCCGTTTTTTCCTTTTGAGGTGCGGAACCCTAAAAAAACAAATGATTTCTTCTGCTCATAAAAGTGGTAAGTATACTTTAACTTATTTTAATTTTGTTAGTGTGGAATAATTTCATGCAAAATGGAACTATACGGTCAGCCATGATTTTTTGCAAATAGCATCACTGAATTTTTCGGAAACGGTCAGAGTGACCGGTGGGAAATTGGCGGCAAACTATAGGTCACTTCGTGCAATTTTATTTATAACTAGAAGGCGCCCGCGACTTCGTCCGCGAAGGAGAAAAAGTCATAACCCGTCTTTTTTTCTTCAGCGTAGTCGGGTAAATAGTATCCTATAACCATCTGGGGATACCTTGCTACCCGTGTACCAAAAATAATTGAAATCTGTTTAGCCGATTATGCGAGATGAAGCCACAACGACACATACAAACATACATAAAATCAAAAAAAAATTTTTTCGTTTTAGTAACCTCCAAATAGTCCGTCGCAATATTTTTTTTGAAAATATCTTCAATGTACAGACGGTTCATTTTTACAACTTTATAATAGTATAGATTGTGAGATAGCCGCGATCCCTCGCAGTATGTGGCAGCAAGTTTTCTATAGTTTACGTAGTCGATTGCAGGGGTGCCAACGACGAGGCGGAGGACATGTATAAATTGCAATTATCTGTTACTAGGTTAACTAAATAAAACATAGAAAAACATGTATAGTTTAATTTTTATCGATGTTCCAAAAGTGCAAACAATTTTGGCCCACCCTATATTATAACACTAGTATTAAGCGGTACCATTAGATGCTGCAACTTTTCCTAGTTCCGTTTTGTTATTGATTTAAACTTACATGATTTTCACACAATGTCACGACAAAACGGACCCTAAAGGTGCGTCCACATTTGTATCATTTGTAGATCAGATCTTCGTCCCGTGGCATGATCGCATGTCACGATCACGCGTTTGAACGTTGCGCCGATTCTATCGCTCGAAATCCATGTTGCTACGCGTATCACACACTTAGATCGGACAAGCGCGGCGCGATCGCCGCGCCGACAGTGAGCGTCCAAGCAGCGCGATACGCAGTCATGCCATGCCACGGTGAAAGGATACGAGCAAATGACACAAGTGTGGACGCACCTTTACGGTTTTGACATTATAGGAAAGAGACGTTCATTGGAAGAAGGCCATTTTGAGAAACAGACATTTTAAGAAACTAACTGAACGAACCTGAGTTGGATATAACTCACGTCTTAACTCCCTCAATGCTGGTTCCGTGACACCCTCATCCGATTAAGACCAGCATGGCCTTTGATACTGTTTATTTATCAAGAGTGGCCGGCCTCTTCAGCATGTTGTTTCTCTCGGTGCTCATTCAACGCCCCTCCTGCGGGTCTATATAATATGATCGATGAAGCCACAACATACAAAAAATGCAAAAAAAGATGAATATAATTCGCTTCAGTTGTAAAAATTAATATCTGTACTTTGAAGATATTTTCAAATGATAAGCCATGTTTGAAAATATCTTTTATAATACGCATATAAAAAGTAAAATATAAAAAGCAAATACAAAATATAAGCACATTATAAAAATCCTAACCTAGGGTGCCGACGGGAGCGGGGCAGGGCTCAAGCTACCGGTGGTTAGGGCTGCACAGAGGAACCTCCTGACAATCCGTGTACTGGATTACTGCCTTCTGTATCTGTATTATTATACAGACTATTTGGAAGTCAAACTTAATCGTTTGATTTTTTTTATGTGTGTAAGTGTCGTTGTGGCTTCATCACGCCAATTCTGCTAAATTTCAACTATTTTTGGTACACTGTAGCTGGGTATCCATCCAAAAATGGTTATAGGATATATTTTACTGTCAGGGTTCATGTGGAACTGTACCTAACTAAGAAATTAGTTTAAGAACTTCATACTAACATGAGTGCAATAAAGCATTTTGATTTGATTTAATTTACTACTACGCTGAAGGAAAAAAGAAGGGTAAATACTTTTTCTACTTCACCTGCACCTTGTAGTTAAAAATGAAATCTTTAACCTCTAAAAAATCTTGTGTGGTATCATATGATTTCGAAATAATCTCAATACTGTTTTTACTTATAATGGCATTGGCTTATACGATTACAACAAATCCATTTATGTGCGTCAAGTTGCTTCGTAATTCGGCTATAACTTTCTGTTTTATTTTACAGTCAGCTCTTTGGTAATTACTGTTCAATTTTTTGATCGCCACAGACGGCAAATTACGTTATCGAAATTCGAGCCACTGACGTCAGCGTTGGCATATCCCGACCAAATTTCATGGTTCAAAAAGCCACCCGGCTAGGTGTGTACCAAAAATAGTTCAGATCTGTTCAGCCGAATTGGCATGATGAAGCCACAACGACACATACAAACATACAAAAACTCCAAAAAAATATTTTTCCATTGAGTGACCTCCAAATAGTCCGTTACAATAATTTTTAACACGCTTTTATTAGGTCGACCTGTATGTAACCAACTATGTAGTGAAATCTAAAAGTGCGTCCACATTTGTATCATTTGCCCGTATCAGATCATCGTCGCGTGGCATGATCGCGTGTCACGATCACGCGTTTGGACGTTGCGCCGATCCGATCGCTCGAAATCCATTTGCTACGCGTATCACACACTTATATCGGAAGAGTGCGGCATGATCGGCGCGCCGACAGTGAGCGTCCAAGCAGCGCGATACGCAGTCATGCCACGCACAGCACGGTGATCGGATACGAGCAAATGATACAAGTGTGGACGCACCTTAAGGTAACTAATTTAACCATCTTCCAAGGATCGTAGCGTCATGAAAATTGGCAGCTGTATGTAGTTCTGATGACAATACAATAATATGGTGCTGTCGAACTGATCTGATGATGGAGGCGGAACATATGAACTGGAACTTCATGATGGAACATTGCATCAGAGCTGTGTTTGGATTTGTTAGAAAAGTATTGTAAAGCGTGTTTTTCTAGTGTTTTTTAAACTATTAATTTATTTGAAAATATCTTCAATGTACTGATATTTCATTTGTACAACTTTAATAGTATAGAAGTTCATTTTATTTTATTGCTGTGGCGTGTGGGTCACATCGTAGCGCAGTAGCGCTGCTTGGCGCTTAAAAGGTTAAATATCTGACTTCAATTTCCATTATTGTAAATTATGACTTTTTCGTAGAATCTTTGAAAAAACAACTAATGTAAGGTCTCGTGAGGAATCCGCAAGATTTTAGCCGCACATTCCTGAGGTAATTTGGAGTAAAAGTGTTATACTTATGAACCCAAGTAAAATTTCTACAAAAAAAAAGGAAAGAAATGTTAGAAATCTTGTTTTGTTGATTTCTGTAAGTGTAAAACTTGAATAACTTTCGCTTCTCTATGAAAATTATCCCTTTTAATAAAATACCGATTATTTTTCCAAAAGAGGATGACTTTAGTGAGTGGTAGCTGTCACTTTGATGTCTGTCAATAGCGAAACGACACTTGGAAACATACGTGCCAACGTCGCGATCAAAAAAGCTTAATGCACTTAATCACAATAATAGTTTACATGAGAATATAATGTCTTCAAAACTAAGCTAGATTTGCCTGGGGTTCATGTATCATTTTTTGGTCCTAATGATCTCAGGTATACACTGGTAAAATTATGCGGCTTCCTCACGAGCACGTTGTATAGTAATCCGTGGCGAAGCCTATCCTTGAATAAGCCAATGGCGGCTTGGCTTATTTTGTCTTCAAAAATCTTAATATACGATAGCTGCAAAAATTTCCAGTGGGATCTTTTTCTCGCAGTCAATGTGATAATCTTCGTTCCCGGTCTATAGTAGTTGTGGCTTGCGACATAGTATCGCCAATTGACTCTAATATCTTTTACTTAACCCCACAGTCCGAGGCGTCAGGAAATTTCACTTTAAATAGCTTGCACAATACTCTTGTCCTTGTTGTTCGTATGAGGAACGTTGTGTACTATATAATAGCTATAATATCTATTTTCCCCTCACTAGCTCGGAAAGCCGTTGTTTATCCTAACAAGCGGTTAAAAACGCATTTTATCCACTAGTGGGGAAAGTGGTAGCTTTTGATTTGACAGATAAAAAAAAGGTAAAACGCTCATAATAAAACGGTTCGTTCGATATTATTTATCATTAAATAAATGCTTTGAAAATGTAATAATAATTGGTAATAATTTAATGATTTTAAGTCATAAACCTTAGATTTCCATAAGAATGATTTGTTAATTTATAATGATGTTGAATATTATTTTGAACGCACAAGTTGAGTCGATAAAATTTCTAAACGCATAGTCAGAAATCAACATTGTCAACAAAATTTTACTTAAAAACTTTTCTATTCATGATGATTCTTATTAACTTGGTGATGACTATAATGTGTACAAATAAAGACTTATTTTTTATGAGCTGTCTTTTTGCTTTTGCACTTTCCTCGCTATAGTGAGGTGAAATACTCTTTATTGCACACCAAAAGAAAATAACATCAGACACTTAAATATAAAACAGTATGAGAAATGGTAAACAACAGACGGTCTTATCGCTAAAAAGCGATCTTTTCCAGACAACCTTAAGGTAGTAGAGATGGCGCAAAATAAACAACCAATGAGTTAGTAAGTGGTGCACAAGAAGATGGGACAAATTATAAATCAAAGCCAGAAAGAAAAAAAAGAGAAAGGAACTATTCAGATACATACAAAGACTAACTAATAGAATCAATGCAAAATATTATGTTTGGTTTCCGCGATTCTCACTAATTTAAAAAAGTATGTAAACGGATTATATCGTACTAGAATAGAGGGGCCCGTTCATTCGTTCGCGTATTATAAAGTTGTAAGAATGAAATGTTTATTACATAAAAGATATTTTCAAAACAATGATTGTAATGGTTTATTTGGAGGTCACTAAATCGATTTTTTTTATATATGTGTACTAGAAAGCGCTCGCTACTTCGTTCGCGGAGGAGAAAAAGTCATAACCCCTGTTTTTTTCTTCAGCGTAGTCGGGTAAAAAGTATCCTATTAACATCTGGAGATACCCGTGTACCAAAAATTGTTGAAATCCGTTTACCCCAATTTTGCGTGATGAAGCCACACAACAAAAAAATCCAAAAAAAATATTTTTCGTTTTAGTGACCTCCAAATTGTCCATGACAATCATTTTTTTGAAAATATCTTCAATGTACAGACATTTCATTTTTACAACTTTATTATAGTATAGATGTGTTGTTGTGGCTTCATCACGCTAAATCTGCTAAACGGATTTCAACAATTTTTGGTACACGGGTATCTCCAGATGGTTATAGGATACTTTTTACCCGACTACGCTGAAGAAAAAAACAGGGGTTATGACTTTTTCTCCTCCGCGAACGAAGTTGCGAGCGCCTTCTAGTATAATCCATACTTCCATACTAATATTATAAATGCGAAAGTGTGTCTGTCTGTCTGTCTGTTACCTCTTCACGATTAAACCGCTGAACCGATTTGGATGAAATTTGGTATGGATATAGTTTGAGTCCGGGGAAGGACATAGGCTACTTTCTATCCCAGAAAAATACCCTCATTCGCGATAACCGAATTTAAGGCGGACGAAGTCGCGGGCAGAAGCTAGTATAATCATTATTATTGAAGTGTTGCAAAATAAAAACAGTCAACAAAGCAACAAAAATGTTACAAAATTCTTAGTAACTGGCGTTATCAGTTAAAAAGTGTATGCTTCTTGTTCTTTTCCGTTATGAGTACTGAGATACAGAAATGGTGTTAAAAGTCATAAAACTAGCTACTTGTACTTCAAGGAACCTATTTTATCATAAACATTATCGCAGTCTGTGACCCAGCATGACTGATTCGATTAATTATACACGAGAAACTTGTAAAAAATCATTATTATGCAGTGCCGAAACTAGCCTTTTAAGCGCCCGGTGCAAGCTTCTATAAATGCACCCTGGTTTTTTTTTTCATAGGCCTGTTTGTCATTTCTGCGCCCCTCCAGGCTCTGCGCCCTGTGCCTGGGCACCGCTGGCACCGCCCTATTTACGGCATTGTTATTATTGTTGTCATTATTTTTACTAAGATATCAACTAATTGTCACAACACAGCAAACGGGTATAAATATGATTTATTTTATTACCTTTCGTTGGCAATTCTTCGACGTTTCAGACGTTGCGTTACGACCTTAGCCTCTGAGGAACAGAATCTGAAATTATATTGATTCAAAGCCCCGTAACTGTCAAAACCTGCTGTTTTATTTTGCAACAACTGAAAGTATTTATTCGAAATAAAGTGATTAGATGATAAAAAAACCCGGCCAAGTGCGAGTCGAACCCGCGCACCGAGGGTTCCGGACAAATTTTCACTTACCCTAACTTTATTACCCGGTTCCGGTTGAGTTAAGCTTACACCTGATATCTAAAGCATTGCATACTAATGAGGTGCAAACTTAACGCAACCGGGTTGTTCAAATAGGTCCTTTGAAAATAAAAATAAAAATTGCTAGTTAGAGACATGGTTATAATTTTCGTGTAATATTTATGTTAATTTATAGAATTGTGAACATTTCAAAATTTTCGTTCGGTAAACTTCGGAGATAAAGGGGGAACGGTGTTTTTTTTCACATTTTCTTTAAAAAAACAAATACTAATCACTATAAAAAAAAATGAAAAAATTGTTCTGAAATGTGCAAATTAAGCCCTTTCATATGATATACTACTTGATCTGGTAGCTAGACTTTTATTTTTTGCCCCCCCTCTTATTTGACGTTTTTTTAGAAAATAAACATTTTTATTTAATATTTCCATTTCAATATATGTGGGCTGACCATGTTTATAAATATTCTAAAATTCAAATAGATATCATAAGTAGTTTTTGAGATATGGCGCTTTAATAGTCGGACAGACAGACAGACAGACAGAGTCGCACCATAAGGGATAAATAAAACAGTAAAATTAATACTATAAATTTTACTAAAACTAAAATAAATGTAAGACAATGCTCCCCATCAGCATGGTCCTGAAGATGCTTGATTGATGATTTCCTCTTTCCTCGCTGTACAGCAATGCTAATACGTTGAGCAAGGAACCCTCCAGCTCTTCCGTCTCCAGTTGTCTCTATTAGTATTTAGGACATTTCTTTGTAAAGTCTGTGGGCACTGGGACCCCACGGGCCTAAGGTCTCGACAACTCAATTTACTACTCTCACAGTAAATAAATAATAAATATTACGGGACAATTTTTTACACAAATCGTAAAAACTAGTCTCATGCTAAGCTCTATAAAGCTTGAGTTATGAATACATACTAGACGACGATATATTTACTTATATATGTACGAAGAAAACACCCAAGGCTCAGGAACAAATATTTATGCCCATCCTCTATCTAATATCTCATCACACAAATATTTGCCCTTACCGGGATTTGAACCCAGGATCTCCAACTTCGCAGGCAACGTTACTCCAGCTGAGCTAAACCACAAAATAAAATCCTTAACTAAATTATAACTGGATGGGCGTATACAAACGACAATTTACTACTAGGGCAGGATTTTTTTCGATAAAAACAGAATTATCGATGTCATTTAATATCTTGTTTAACTTCTTGAAATTACTTCATTAAATAAAGCTCATTTATAATATAAAAATGGTTGATATAAAACACGATATTGCAACTGTATTGAATAGTGTTGTTACACATTTTATCGATACTTTTGACGGGAAAATCGTAACAATTCATTTTTTAGTAAACTTTCTCTGACCCCTAAATAAAATGATGCGAAATGCCATTGTGTGGTTAAAAATGAGGCGCAATTACTCACGATTTGTGGATGAACATGTAAAACTTTCACTACTTACCTAATTTGTTCTGTTAAGCAAGGAAATTGCGGGAGGCACGGAAAGACACGATTAAATGCTACATATATAATATATACAAACTTATTACATTGCTAATATTATGCTGATATTACAATTTTACCAGCATCAAGTTTTATATAAAAAAACGGGCCAAAGCATGTCGGGCCATGCTCAGTGTAGGGTTCCACAGCCGGCCATACAAAAGATGCACTGCAGATGAAAAAGATACGATATGAAAAAGTGCACTAGCAAAAGAGCGTATCTCTACGGCACTTACGTCCTGTTACTGAGAAGCGCAGTTTTTGGGCAATTACTCAAAAACGGTATATCCGATCAATCAATCAATCAAAATATCCTTTATTCAAGTAGGCTTAGATACAAGCACTTTCGAATTGTCAGTTACAATGAGAGAAGTCTTTGCTGGGAAACATACAATATGATCCAACATTTGTTGCAAGGATTAGGGAAAACCTAGAAAAACCTAATCAGATCATTTAACTTAAGTATAATTCTTATTATTGATAAAATCATCATTTTAAAAATTAAAATCATTAATAAGATAAATCCCAAAAGGAATGTCAATAAAAAAGAAAAAAAAACGTGTTTTCTTTGCTTTTCGATTAAAGCGATACTTCTTTTGCATGCGTAGTGCGAATTGTTCCTCAAGTTTATCTAGTCTAAGTCACTTATTTAACAGTCAGTTCTCTAATGTAATATTAATATTTTAATTCCTGTCTTTGACGTTTGGAGACACTTAACACCTCCAGAACATTATGTTTTGACCATGGAGACATTTTACATCTCCTAATTTAAAGTTTTGCCTTCGGAGACTCAACTTCTCCGTTAAACTTAGTATTAAGCTCTTTTTGTGTATGCTGTTATTTATTATTATTGTTTTTTACTTTTTTTGACGCCTAGGGACCCTTTACATCTCTGTAAGTATAGTTTAAGTTATAATCTAATGGACCCGGTAACAAAATATACATCTCCCTGTAAAGTGTGCCCAGGTACATATGTCTGTTGCATTAATATCGCTATGCACTATAATGTCATTATCTAGATTGTGAATGTTTTTTTGTTTATTGTGAAATCAGACATGTAAAAGTGCCTTTGAGGCGTACTTGCAGAATAAAGTTATGCATTTGGAATTTTATCCCACATACTACACGGGTTAACACGACAACTTGTGGTCTCTCAAATCTCGTTCGCTCCAGCAACCTTTGGGCTTGCAAAACGTTGCACTTTCTAAACGGCCCGTTTGTGGCCTACCGGAGCAGGTAGAGCCTATTCAAAGTGCAACATGAAAAAATGGCTTTTAAAACGTCAAACGATTTAACAGACAATTTTTTTTAATGATGCTGACGCTTTAGAAGCGTTACTCACTAAGTATCTTGGCATAAAGTTGAATTTGGATTAATGTTCGCTTACATTAAAGTTGCTTTAGTTTGCGTAGATCCTTTCATAAGTGACATTCAGTGAAAGCATACACCTACTGAGCTGATTTAATGCTGAGGGTTTTTGTTTTCTTTCAGATCATAATCATGAATGAAAATTAAAGTGTCGAATAAGCTAGGATAGTGTGCGAAGAAATTGAAACTACATAATAATTATTGATACTGCGGAAACTTTCCAAAATGCTTAAGAAAAGGTCTTAAGTCTAGTATTAACTTACATGTTTATAAGACCTTTTTTACGCATTTGTTTGTATATAAAAGGTCTTAAGTCTAGTGTTAACTTACCTGATTAAAAGACGTTTTTTAAGCATTTTGGAAAGTTTCCGCAATTTGCACATCAGTTGTGTTCACGTCATAGAATTTAAAATAAAATAATATACAAACATGCACCTTTTAAGAGTCCCCGGCAAGCTCGGCCAAATTTCACCTTGTCATACAAACGGAGTTTCGTTCTCATTTTAAAACTGCGTGTTGGATTGTAACGAAACTTTGCATATACAATGACATGAGGTATATCAAGGCCTGTAATTAGTTTATATGGCTCCAGTTTATAAAACAAACGAAATACAGCAACTATTTTTTTTATGAAAAACTTACATTCGCTTTATTTGTTACTATGGTATTTGAAGCTACATAAAGTAATTACAGGCCTGCATATTCCTTAACTTATTCTAAGTACAAAGTTTCAGAGAAAACTAGCAAGTCGTTTTAAAATGAGAGCGTAACTACATGTGTATGGAGAGCCGAGCTTACCGAGGACTCTTAATTTGATTACAATAAATCATAAAATCGAATGAACTTTGAGCACCTTACTGACTTGAGCATTTTTTTAATATGCAGTATAGCGTAATGTCAGAAGCTTATTTTTAACAACTCAACTCAACACCTTGTGAGTATTAGGTGATGGATATAGGTATTTAAAAAGCTGTATTAACGTCTTTACTATCTAATTTAAAGGCGCATAAAGTTTGAGATTTAACATCAAAGAAACCAATGTTTACAATTAAGTAATTTACAACTGCATTTTTATGCAAAGGTAAAGAGAAACCGACTGTTGGTATTGTAAGAAAAGCAGCTTAACAAGAACTTTGGCTACTATGACATGTATAAATAAACTGCTACTTATTTTAATGAAACACATTTTTTTTTGTGTTTCTGTGTTTTTAATGTGGGAACATCAACAAATTACCCAAGTAGCACAGGAAGCTGTATTAGAGCTTATACAGCCCTTATAATGCTTAAACTGGCTGTATAATGGCCATATAAGCTCTTATGCAGCTTGTGTGCCACCTGGGTAGGTACATTATTATCTATTGTGATATAAACTAGTGTCCCTATCTGATTGTTAGCTTAAGTTTACATTTAGTTTCACAGTGTATTAGATCTAGTCTGTAATGCTGTGTGAATATACTTATAAATAAAAAAAAAAAATAATAATAAAGATCTCAGAAAGAAAATCGTGATTGCTCTCGCACGTGATCACACCATATCGAACGACTTGAGGCTAAGTCAGTTTAGTCAGATGATAATAGTCTAGGCTATTAACTTAGCCTAGACTATTATCATTTTTAGGGTTCCGTAGCGAAAATGGCGAAAACGGAATCATTATAGTTTCGCTTTGTCCGTCCGACCGTAAGTCACAGGCATTTTACTCAAAAACTACTAAATGTATATTGATGAAATTTAGAGGATAGGTGTCTTGTATAAGCCGCTACTTAGTTTGATGGTTAAATACTAATAAATATATTTCAAATTTTTTATAGAAATCTTCTAGTTTTTTTTTTTGTGACAGTGAATATTTTCGGAAATAATCACTCGGAAAGTTGCATAAATTGTGTCCGTCCCCTCTATTTTCTAAACCGTAAGTCCAAAAAATATGAAAAAATACAAAGATAAAACTTAATAAATACTTTCAACGTAAATTATTTTTACATGATCAAATATATTGTTTTTGAGTTGTTGCCAAAAAACTGCGCTTCTCAGCTAAAGGACGTAAGTGCCGTGGAGATACGGTCTATTGCTAGTGCACTTTTTCATATCGTATTTTTTTCATCTGTAGTGCACTTTTTTGTATGAACGGCTGCGGAACCCTACATTTCAAAAAATGCAACGTTCAACGTTCGGAATTAATTTTCAACGTTCCAACTGTATTGAAGTTCGATCTGTTGGTGTGCAATAAATAATTGTTGTATTGTCTAAATCAGCATACAAAAGTACGTCGAGAAATAATATTTCTGGTCGCAACTTAGAAGTCACCCTGTATAGTAAAACTGGAACCTCAGTACTAAAGCTTGCTATGGAGCCAATTGAATCTAAACACGTACAAAGCTTAGACCGACACCATCAATCTCCGCACCAAACAGTTAGTTTCCTTTCCAGTAACCCTTTTTGGTAAACCAATCGAAAATTTCTTTGCTCACGCGTGTCAACGTCACGATCGCTTTTAGAGATCCGTTGTTCCAATTGATCTATTTATACGAACTTTTAAAAATGATGTTGACCTCTCTGTCTTTTATTATGTAGTTTTTTCTCAATATTTTAGTTAATTGTGAACTTTTTCTATAATTTAGGATTTTGCTTATAATTTGGGATTTCTACAATTTTATTATGATAGATTTGACGACCGGCTTAGCTCAGTGGGAGTAACGTTGCCTGCAAAGCTGAAGGTCCTGGGTTCAAATCCCGGTAAGGGCAAATATTTGTGTGATGAGCATAAAAATTTGTTCCTGAGTCTTGGATGTTTTCTATGTATATAAGTAATATATCTATTAAAGATATCGTCGTCTAGTACACATCACACAAGCCTTATTGAGCTTACCATGGGACGGTTCGATTTGTGTACAAAATTGTCTTGAAATATTTATTTATTTTCAAATAACAATAGTTTATTGTCTATAAAGCGAGATAAACATTTATTGTTTATATAATACTAATATCAACAGTAGAAGGATGTTAGAGGGGTCCACCTTTCGAAACTGCCGATAATAATTTATTTATTATTTATTACCGGAATTTAAAGTAATCTTTGTTGTATTCGACTCCCAGTCTTATCTCCATTGCAAAAATTAAGTATATAAATAAATATCAGGGAAAATCTTACAAATTTCGACCTAGCCCCAAACTATCGTCAAGGGTTGGTCGGTAGGTTGATTAATTTGAAAAACTACAAGTCAACAAACCAAGTATAAACAAATACAACAAAAAATTTGAATAAAAATAATAATACTTATACAACGAGTATGAATAAATATTGGCAAGTTAAATGAAAACTGGGATCTAAAAGTTTTATGGAAAAAGATTAAAGATCTTCAAGTAAAGATTATAAAATCTGGAATGTAGTTGTATATAATTAGATTTCTGTTCCTAAGAATATCATAACCATAAGTGGGATCATTAAGTCGATAAGCGCAAAGGAAACACTCTTAAGAGTGTTTATAACTAGAAAGTGCCTGAAATCTTGTTCGCGGAGGAGAAAAAGTCATAATCCCTTTTTGTTTCGCAGCGTAGTTGGGTAAAAAGTATCCTATAACCATCTTTAAAAGCCTAGCTACACGTGAACCAAAAATGGTTGAATTCCGTTGAGCCAATTTGGCGTGATGAAGCCACAACGACACATACAAACAAACATACAAACGACGTTTTAATGACGTCCAAGAAGTCCGTAACAATTTTTTTTTTTAAATATCTTCAATGTACAGACATTTCATTTTTACAACTTTATAATAGTATAAATATCTGAAACAATGTAAAAAAAAGTAATCATGTACATACCTTACTCTATTTTGTAATCCGTCAAACAATATTTTCAATTGAAATAAAACAATTTAACGGATTATATCGCGTATATTATCTCATTTTAGTTCCCGACGTTTCGGAAGCTTTCCAGCTTTCCATGGTCACGTAAAACATGGTGGTGTAAAATATCTTATCAGTTTAAAAGTAGTTTAATAGTCTCTGTTTTTTAAATATTATAATTAGTAATGAGGTAGCCTGGGAGTTTTTCTTTGCAGCGTTTCTTTTCTCATCAGTACGCCTCATTTGTGAAATGCTGCTTGGTAAATTATTAGAATAAGTTTATTAAGCCCTTTTGGCAAATGTGTAACTGTCTTTACAGCTTAGGCCCATCTGGCATGTATGTACACCTTTATTTGTGTTTTTTCAAAAATGGGTAGTTTGCACAAATTGTAACTTTGACAGAGGAAAATACATCTTTTCTCAGTCCACCCGTGACCATGGAAAGCTGGAAAGCTTCCGAAACGTCGGGAACTAAAATGAGATAATATACGCGATATAATCCGTTAAATTGTTTTATTTCAATGAGTAATAATCGCGGAAACAGAAGAAAATATTAATATTTTCAATGTAATCGCAAGGCATACACTTGCTATTGAAGTATGTTATTCACTATAGAAACCCCCACGCTATTTTACCAAAAAATAACGGTTAATTTATCTGTAAAGATTCTCACCATTATCATTACGTCGGTATCATTTCAAACCGATTTCGTAACATTCAGCGTCCATTTCTTTTAAGAAAATCGGCGTATCGGTAACGCACGAACAAACGTTTTTTTACAAATTTAAACAGCTTACACCAAGTCAAAAGCTACCTTATATATACAGTAAAAGGTCTATATTATGTTGTTGGCAACACAAAGGTTGCCTACCTGAATGAATGGACAGCGGGCCAATTCAATGTTTTTTTATCGATACCTTTTTTGCGGTGGCTCTTCACTAGCAAAGGTGCAGGTATGGTTAGAACCGTTTTTTTGTAATGTATATTTTGAACATTGATATGAAATGAACTGATTTTGAAATAAAACAATTTAACGGATTATATCGCGTATATTATCTCATTTTAGTCCCCGACGTTTCGGAAGCTTTCTAGCTTTCCATGGTCACGGGAGGACATGGCATGAAATGGTCCTCCCGTGACCATGGAAAGCATGAAAATTAAATTAAATTGTTTTATTTCAATGAACTGATTTTGTTTTTAATTAAACTTGCTTCTATTTTTGAATCTAATAGGTAAATCTTTACTACATATTATAAACTGAAATGTTAGTAAAAATTAAATGTTTCTCCATTGAAGATATTTACAGAAAGTGAGACTATTTGAGGGTCGCTGAATATAAATTCTTGTATATATAGTTTTTGTATGTTTGTATGTGTCGTTGTGGCTTCATTAAGCCAAGACTACTAAACGGAATTAAGGGGGTGCATTGAAAATTTAAATTATTTTTAGTGAGCTTTTTGTCAAATCAACACTTAAATACATAAAAAACATCCAAGACCCAGGAACAAACATTCATGCTCATCGTACAAACACTTGCCCTGGTCGGGATTCGAACCCGGGACCGCTAGCTTCATTGTAGCCGTTGTACAACCCACTGAGCCAAACGTGTCGTCAAAAAAGAGTTGCATTATTCTTCTAGAAGTTGTACTAATAACTTCAATTCAAACACAATGTTACTCGTAATAGTGAGCTGAACTGCCGGCAGGAAACTAGGTCACATTTAAGAAACATTCAACCGGTGGGTTAAAGTGTTCTGATGAAAAGATTAGTGGGATTGGGCAGCGTGGGAGCGGTTGCGTACCACGATTAATGTCCGTACGCAAGACGAAACACGCATGCGCATACCCACGGCCATGTTTAGTATAGCTCATAACATTATACTAACTCTAGGAGGTGTCCGCAACGTCGTCAGCAAAGGAGAAAAAATCATAACCCTATTTTTTATTCAACGTAGTCGATTAAAAAGTATACTATTTTTTTATTTTCAAATAATACAAATACAAATACAAATATCTTTATTTGCGTAAAATGTGGTATTAAAGATGGTACATTTCGAATAAATACAGACACACACATTTTGCCAGCAACTGGCATGCAAAACAAGAATTTTAAAATACGACACAGTATATAATAAAGCGTCTATAACTAATAATGCAATTATACCTTAATCCATAACAGAATTCACATCTAAACATATTTATGACCATAAAATATTAAACAAATGTCAGTGCATACTAAATAATTCCTTATAAAACTATCTTAACCTAAAAAATTATATAATGTCATTTGATTGTTCAATTTATGGTGTCATTTACTTCTTATAATATTGGAAATATTCATCCACCGAATAAAAACATTTTTGCACTAGCCAGTTTTTAAGTTCCTTTCTAAATAAGTTAATTGGCAATTCTTTTATGTCATTGTGCAAACGATTGTAAATACTTATTGACATGCAGTAGGTGCTGTTGCCATACAGTTTTGTCTTTTTTGCTGGAAAAACGAGACGATCTGGGTACCTTGTTAGAAATTTACAATTAGTTTTATTTGTTTTATACAATTCAGGATGCATTTTAACAAATTGACAAACTTCGTAGATATACATGCTTGGTACTGTTAACAAATTCAACTCCTGGAATAAGGGTCTACACGACGTCAGGATGTCAACATTTGATATGGCCCGGATGCACTGTTTTTGTGCTACCAGCACTCGCTTAGCGTGACAAGAGTTACCCCAAAGGAGAATGCCATATCTTATCAGGGAGCAAACATATCCATGATAAGCTTGTATTGCCGATTCTTTGGTGCTAACTTTAGTAAGCCTCCATAAGGCATACGCAAATGAGTTAATTTTACTGCATAATTGGTTAATATGCTCGTGCCAAGAGAATTTATCATCTAAGAGTATACCTAAAAACTTTGCCTCGCAAGATTCTGTCACTGTCTGATCTTCAAACGTTACAGTTAACGACTGCTTATTTGCATTCCGATTTATAAACTGAATATATGTCGTTTTGCTTATATTAACACTTAAATTATTTTTGCGCAGCCAGGTCACAATGCTACATAAAACATTATTTATGTTATCATTGTATGTATCAATGCCATAACATGGCACAACCACGGATAAGTCATCTGCAAATAAAGTGCAATCATAATTTATCGCATTAGGTAAGTCATTTATGTACAGTAAAAATAGTAGGGGGCCCAAAATACTCCCCTGCGGTACACCAACCTTATTGATTTTAGTAGAAGACTTATGAGTGGATGCAGTATTCGCAGAATCGATTTGGGTTATTTCTACAAACTGGGTTCTCGCATATAGATAGTCCCTAAGCCATTTATTGACTACCCCTCTTAGGCCATAGAGCTCACATTTAGCCAGGAGTGTTTCATGGCAGACAAAGTCAAAAGCCCGGCTCATGTCGAAGAAGATTGCAGTTACAGGTAAGCTTTGATTCATGTAGCCTAGAATTAAATTTGACAAGTTAAAAGCAGATAATGACGTCGATTTCCCTTTCTGAAAGCCAAACTGTTCAGGTTTAATAATCTTATACTTATTAATGAATGACGTTAAACGGTTTTGAAACGCCTTTTCAAATATCTTAGCGAGAACTGAAATAAGCGATATTGGTCGATAGCTCTCAACACATTCTTTATTTCCTTTTTTTTTGTAGAGAGGTTTGATTAGGGAAAGCTTTAGTGGCTCCGGAAAAGTACCGCTCGTGAAGGATAGGTTAACCAAGTAGCTTAAAACCGTTGCGATTTCGTTTTTAGATTCTTTTATAACCTTTGTTTGTATCTCGTCAAAACCGGCCGAGTTTGTAGGTTTTAGGGAACTAATTAATTTGCATATCTCGTTTGCATCTGTAGGCACTAGAAATAAACAAGCAGAATTATCCTGAACTAGTGAAGTGTCAGGTTTACCTATATTGTGAGAATTTGTGTCAGTTAAATTTATATAATAGTCGTTAAAAGTATTTGCTATGTCAGAGGGATTTACTAATATGTCGTCATTCCTAATAATTTTATCTATCTGAGTATCAACATTTTTACATTCAGTCACATTCTTAATTACGTCCCATGTAGCCTTACATATATTTTTGGAGCGAGCAATGTATTTGACGTTGGATAATTTTTGAGCCTGATATATGCATCTCTTTAGAACTTTACTGTATGTATTATATTTAATTTTACTGCTATTGTTTTTTGGATTTTTATAATAACAAAATATCGTATCGTATGTGTCGTTGTGGCTTCATCAGGCCAAAAGGCATCAGGCAAAAACGGATGTATACTATTTTTGGTACACAGGTAGCTGGGTGTCCACAGATGGTCATAAGATACTTTTTATTCGACTACGCTGCAGTAAAAAGGAGAGTAGCAGCGTACTTGTATAAAAAAATTACCTATAACCATCTCTGGATCCCCAATTACCTGATAATGCATGGGCATTTTGTTATCGAATGTACACCCTTACACATTGTCTATGATAGTTTCATATAAAAAGGAATGTTGTCTATGCTTTCCCTTCTTATTTCAATAGCTGCCTACAAGTAAGAGACCAAGACTATCACTAATTAAATAAAGCTGTTCCTGAAGACAATTCGAGTTGTTTATTGTGCACACCATCACTCCGCTCTCCGATCCAGACCTCATCATTACCCGAGTACCAAAAATTTGTTAAAATCAGTTTAGTCGTTTTAGCGCGATGAAGCCACAATGACACATACAAACACACACAAAATCTAAAATAAAATTACCCAGCCCGAAACTCTTAAAAAAGTCATTTTTGTTCAAAACTCATTGAACGACGCGTATTTCGATATTTTATATGGTACTAGGCAGTAAATGTCGATTTCGAATAAAACTCTTTCAAGGATAAAAGTGTGTAAATAAAAATACTCGCAGCTATAAACGAATAAACGATTAAAATATATGTTTGAAAGCATTTTGCGGTATTTGCACGACATTATATCGCGATGCATTTGTCATTATACAATAATGAAGTCATTCGACCAGGTGGAATCAAATCAAATTAAATCACATTTATTAAATCATTGAGCTTTTATGGAGGTTTTGGGGTCCCGTAGCCAAAATGGCAAAAGCCCTTACAGTTTCGTCAAGTCTGTCCATCCATTATGTCACAGGCATTTTACTCAAAAACTACAAGGTGTATATTGATGAAATAATGAACCTTATTCTGTAATTAGGCCGCAAAGGCACTTTTACAAGTCTGACTCTATACGGCAATCCCAAGAGGAGGCCACTGTTGCGAAGAAAGCCGAAACAAACTAAACAGTCAGTATTTTTTTAAATAACTCTTATCTGTTACAATATTTGTATTTAGCCTATCTTAAATATATGTTTTAAGTATAAACTAATGCGTAGTTCTCCAAGAAAACATATAAAAACTTTTATCTATGCCCAGAGTGACGAAATGGAGAAGGTGGAATTAGTTCATGCAGTCCCGCCGCACACTCCCCGAAGTGTATCATGTAAAATACCACTAGGCAGGCGATCGTACGGTGTTCGAGGCTTTGCAAACTTTATCGATAACTGTGGCCCATCCCTAAATTCGCATAAACATCTGGACTTCACCGGACGTGGATGCGGTCATCTGTTCAGCCGCCATATTGATTCGCAAAGAGCGTTTAGCCACGATAACGAGCGACCAGCGGCGTGGCAAGCGAATTCCTAATACATTGCGTATGAGGGTCCAGACGTCAATACCTACCTCACAAAATGTACACCGTGCCACAAAGATCGGCGGCGGCGGCGTGGAAAACTATCGGCGGCGTAGCGCACCCCTCTAGACTAGGCATTAAGAGGGTTAATACCCGCTTAACAGGCAACATCGCATATTTTTTGGTTTTCCTTGATTATTTTGAGAAATATGAATGTAACTTGAACATGTTTTCAATACATTCATTAGGTTTTCGGTAGTTAAGCTGGCACAATTCAAAATTTCATGTTAATTACCACAACTAAGGCTCTAAAAAAGAATTCATGTCTATATCTTGTTTTGTAATTAAATAAAGGCAAAAGCGGGTGATAGGTGAATTAAACGCTACATGATTCCTAAAGATGTAGGGTATGAATTGAACATACCTTTAAGTTTCATTGAAGTACCACAAAATAATGAAACAAAATGAAAAATATGCGACGTTGCCAGTGAAGCAGGTATAAACGCTCTTATGATGAACAATGATGAAGGAGGCCTAAGTAAGTCAGCAGTGGGCGTTCTACGGCTGATATGATGATGATGATAAACTAAAATCGTTGCAGTCAACGTGTCGTTTTTGCACGCGGCAGAGCACGATGCCGCGCGCACACTTCTTACTCGCCCCCGCTGTCTTATCCCCCGTCACCCGCAGACCACGGGAGTGTCACAAAAGAACTAGTCTAGCTATAGGTAGACTTTTAATTTTTGCCCCCCTGCATATTGATAATTTTTTTGAAAATAAAGATACAATTGAAATAAAACAATTTAACGGATTATATCGCGTATATTATCTCATTTTAGTTCCCGACGTAATGATGTAACTTTCACAGAGAAAATACATCTTTTCTCAGTCCACCCGTGACCATGGAAAGCTGGAAAGCTTCCGAAACGTCGGGAACTAAAATGAGATAATATACGCGATATAATCCGTTAAATTGTTTTATTTCAATGAGTAATAATCGCGGAAACAGAAGAAAATATAATAAAGAGACAATTTTAAATTATGTCCTTTGCAATACATTTGGGCTGACCATGTTTATAAATAACAATTCCAAATTTCAAATAGATAATATAAGTAGTTTTTGAGATTTGGCGCTCTAATAGTCGGACAGACAGATAGACAGAGTCGCACCATAAGGGTTCCTTTTTTAACCGACTGCGCGCAAAGGAGGGTAATGTTTTTATCAGTCTATGTATGTATGTATGTATGTATATATGTATGTTTGTTCCTATCTGGCACTCTAGAGACCAAACGCGTGGACCGATTTTGATGATTCTTACGTCAATAGATTTGTCTTAATTGGGCGAATGTCACTAAAGACATGAAAATGAGGAAAACTCAAAATGGCGAAAATGAGACGCCATATTAAGAAAAAGAAAAAAATGAAAATCGATGTACTATGTCGAGTGGGGTATCACTAAATAGGGCTTTAAAAATCATTATAAATTTTGAATGACCAATTAGGAACTATAACGATTTAAAGTTGGTTAGCAACCCATTGTCACTAAATTTTCATTTCATTGTAATTTATCTTGTACCGGATGACCCCACAATTATAGTATTATATAGACTTAGTATAAGACCTAGAATACCTACTTAGCTTATAAGCTAATAAAAAGTTAATTTGTTGAATAATTTCATTTCATACCTTTCTATCTTATCCCGATAGAAAGATATGAAATCATTACTTTGACTAAACAGTCAAAGGGATAAGATTCATATGTACGAATCAATATGAATTGTATAAAGCCCATAAGGCAATATTTTACATAATAAACTTATGTATGCAAACTTTCCATAGGAATTGCTCAACATTTCGCAACTATACAATAACATTGCATGAGACTTTCCATGAAAACCCAATATGTTGCACAATAATTGTTAATTATAATTCTATAATGGTCCTCCCGTGACCATGGAAAGCATGAAAATTAAATTAAATTGTTTTATTTCAATGAACTGATTTTGTTTTTAATTAAACTTGCTTCTATTTTTGAATCTAATAGGTAAATCTTTACTACATATTATAAACTGAAATGTTAGTAAAAATTAAATGTTTCTCCATTGAAGATATTTACAGAAAGTGAGACTATTTGAGGGTCGCTGAATATAAATTCTTGTATATATAGTTTTTGTATGTTTGTATGTGTCGTTGTGGCTTCATTAAGCCAAGACTACTAAACGGAATTAAGGGGGTGCATTGAAAATTTAAATTATTTTTAGTGAGCTTTTTGTCAAATCAACACTTAAATACATAAAAAACATCCAAGACCCAGGAACAAACATTCATGCTCATCGTACAAACACTTGCCCTGGTCGGGATTCGAACCCGGGACCGCTAGCTTCATTGTAGCCGTTGTACAACCCACTGAGCCAAACGTGTCGTCAAAAAAGAGTTGCATTATTCTTCTAGAAGTTGTACTAATAACTTCAATTCAAACACAATGTTACTCGTAATAGTGAGCTGAACTGCCGGCAGGAAACTAGGTCACATTTAAGAAACATTCAACCGGTGGGTTAAAGTGTTCTGATGAAAAGATTAGTGGGATTGGGCAGCGTGGGAGCGGTTGCGTACCACGATTAATGTCCGTACGCAAGACGAAACACGCATGCGCATACCCACGGCCATGTTTAGTATAGCTCATAACATTATACTAACTCTAGGAGGTGTCCGCAACGTCGTCAGCAAAGGAGAAAAAATCATAACCCTATTTTTTATTCAACGTAGTCGATTAAAAAGTATACTATTTTTTTATTTTCAAATAATACAAATACAAATACAAATATCTTTATTTGCGTAAAATGTGGTATTAAAGATGGTACATTTCGAATAAATACAGACACACACATTTTGCCAGCAACTGGCATGCAAAACAAGAATTTTAAAATACGACACAGTATATAATAAAGCGTCTATAACTAATAATGCAATTATACCTTAATCCATAACAGAATTCACATCTAAACATATTTATGACCATAAAATATTAAACAAATGTCAGTGCATACTAAATAATTCCTTATAAAACTATCTTAACCTAAAAAATTATATAATGTCATTTGATTGTTCAATTTATGGTGTCATTTACTTCTTATAATATTGGAAATATTCATCCACCGAATAAAAACATTTTTGCACTAGCCAGTTTTTAAGTTCCTTTCTAAATAAGTTAATTGGCAATTCTTTTATGTCATTGTGCAAACGATTGTAAATACTTATTGACATGCAGTAGGTGCTGTTGCCATACAGTTTTGTCTTTTTTGCTGGAAAAACGAGACGATCTGGGTACCTTGTTAGAAATTTACAATTAGTTTTATTTGTTTTATACAATTCAGGATGCATTTTAACAAATTGACAAACTTCGTAGATATACATGCTTGGTACTGTTAACAAATTCAACTCCTGGAATAAGGGTCTACACGACGTCAGGATGTCAACATTTGATATGGCCCGGATGCACTGTTTTTGTGCTACCAGCACTCGCTTAGCGTGACAAGAGTTACCCCAAAGGAGAATGCCATATCTTATCAGGGAGCAAACATATCCATGATAAGCTTGTATTGCCGATTCTTTGGTGCTAACTTTAGTAAGCCTCCATAAGGCATACGCAAATGAGTTAATTTTACTGCATAATTGGTTAATATGCTCGTGCCAAGAGAATTTATCATCTAAGAGTATACCTAAAAACTTTGCCTCGCAAGATTCTGTCACTGTCTGATCTTCAAACGTTACAGTTAACGACTGCTTATTTGCATTCCGATTTATAAACTGAATATATGTCGTTTTGCTTATATTAACACTTAAATTATTTTTGCGCAGCCAGGTCACAATGCTACATAAAACATTATTTATGTTATCATTGTATGTATCAATGCCATAACATGGCACAACCACGGATAAGTCATCTGCAAATAAAGTGCAATCATAATTTATCGCATTAGGTAAGTCATTTATGTACAGTAAAAATAGTAGGGGGCCCAAAATACTCCCCTGCGGTACACCAACCTTATTGATTTTAGTAGAAGACTTATGAGTGGATGCAGTATTCGCAGAATCGATTTGGGTTATTTCTACAAACTGGGTTCTCGCATATAGATAGTCCCTAAGCCATTTATTGACTACCCCTCTTAGGCCATAGAGCTCACATTTAGCCAGGAGTGTTTCATGGCAGACAAAGTCAAAAGCCCGGCTCATGTCGAAGAAGATTGCAGTTACAGGTAAGCTTTGATTCATGTAGCCTAGAATTAAATTTGACAAGTTAAAAGCAGATAATGACGTCGATTTCCCTTTCTGAAAGCCAAACTGTTCAGGTTTAATAATCTTATACTTATTAATGAATGACGTTAAACGGTTTTGAAACGCCTTTTCAAATATCTTAGCGAGAACTGAAATAAGCGATATTGGTCGATAGCTCTCAACACATTCTTTATTTCCTTTTTTTTTGTAGAGAGGTTTGATTAGGGAAAGCTTTAGTGGCTCCGGAAAAGTACCGCTCGTGAAGGATAGGTTAACCAAGTAGCTTAAAACCGTTGCGATTTCGTTTTTAGATTCTTTTATAACCTTTGTTTGTATCTCGTCAAAACCGGCCGAGTTTGTAGGTTTTAGGGAACTAATTAATTTGCATATCTCGTTTGCATCTGTAGGCACTAGAAATAAACAAGCAGAATTATCCTGAACTAGTGAAGTGTCAGGTTTACCTATATTGTGAGAATTTGTGTCAGTTAAATTTATATAATAGTCGTTAAAAGTATTTGCTATGTCAGAGGGATTTACTAATATGTCGTCATTCCTAATAATTTTATCTATCTGAGTATCAACATTTTTACATTCAGTCACATTCTTAATTACGTCCCATGTAGCCTTACATATATTTTTGGAGCGAGCAATGTATTTGACGTTGGATAATTTTTGAGCCTGATATATGCATCTCTTTAGAACTTTACTGTATGTATTATATTTAATTTTACTGCTATTGTTTTTTGGATTTTTATAATAACAAAATATCGTATCGTATGTGTCGTTGTGGCTTCATCAGGCCAAAAGGCATCAGGCAAAAACGGATGTATACTATTTTTGGTACACAGGTAGCTGGGTGTCCACAGATGGTCATAAGATACTTTTTATTCGACTACGCTGCAGTAAAAAGGAGAGTAGCAGCGTACTTGTATAAAAAAATTACCTATAACCATCTCTGGATCCCCAATTACCTGATAATGCATGGGCATTTTGTTATCGAATGTACACCCTTACACATTGTCTATGATAGTTTCATATAAAAAGGAATGTTGTCTATGCTTTCCCTTCTTATTTCAATAGCTGCCTACAAGTAAGAGACCAAGACTATCACTAATTAAATAAAGCTGTTCCTGAAGACAATTCGAGTTGTTTATTGTGCACACCATCACTCCGCTCTCCGATCCAGACCTCATCATTACCCGAGTACCAAAAATTTGTTAAAATCAGTTTAGTCGTTTTAGCGCGATGAAGCCACAATGACACATACAAACACACACAAAATCTAAAATAAAATTACCCAGCCCGAAACTCTTAAAAAAGTCATTTTTGTTCAAAACTCATTGAACGACGCGTATTTCGATATTTTATATGGTACTAGGCAGTAAATGTCGATTTCGAATAAAACTCTTTCAAGGATAAAAGTGTGTAAATAAAAATACTCGCAGCTATAAACGAATAAACGATTAAAATATATGTTTGAAAGCATTTTGCGGTATTTGCACGACATTATATCGCGATGCATTTGTCATTATACAATAATGAAGTCATTCGACCAGGTGGAATCAAATCAAATTAAATCACATTTATTAAATCATTGAGCTTTTATGGAGGTTTTGGGGTCCCGTAGCCAAAATGGCAAAAGCCCTTACAGTTTCGTCAAGTCTGTCCATCCATTATGTCACAGGCATTTTACTCAAAAACTACAAGGTGTATATTGATGAAATAATGAACCTTATTCTGTAATTAGGCCGCAAAGGCACTTTTACAAGTCTGACTCTATACGGCAATCCCAAGAGGAGGCCACTGTTGCGAAGAAAGCCGAAACAAACTAAACAGTCAGTATTTTTTTAAATAACTCTTATCTGTTACAATATTTGTATTTAGCCTATCTTAAATATATGTTTTAAGTATAAACTAATGCGTAGTTCTCCAAGAAAACATATAAAAACTTTTATCTATGCCCAGAGTGACGAAATGGAGAAGGTGGAATTAGTTCATGCAGTCCCGCCGCACACTCCCCGAAGTGTATCATGTAAAATACCACTAGGCAGGCGATCGTACGGTGTTCGAGGCTTTGCAAACTTTATCGATAACTGTGGCCCATCCCTAAATTCGCATAAACATCTGGACTTCACCGGACGTGGATGCGGTCATCTGTTCAGCCGCCATATTGATTCGCAAAGAGCGTTTAGCCACGATAACGAGCGACCAGCGGCGTGGCAAGCGAATTCCTAATACATTGCGTATGAGGGTCCAGACGTCAATACCTACCTCACAAAATGTACACCGTGCCACAAAGATCGGCGGCGGCGGCGTGGAAAACTATCGGCGGCGTAGCGCACCCCTCTAGACTAGGCATTAAGAGGGTTAATACCCGCTTAACAGGCAACATCGCATATTTTTTGGTTTTCCTTGATTATTTTGAGAAATATGAATGTAACTTGAACATGTTTTCAATACATTCATTAGGTTTTCGGTAGTTAAGCTGGCACAATTCAAAATTTCATGTTAATTACCACAACTAAGGCTCTAAAAAAGAATTCATGTCTATATCTTGTTTTGTAATTAAATAAAGGCAAAAGCGGGTGATAGGTGAATTAAACGCTACATGATTCCTAAAGATGTAGGGTATGAATTGAACATACCTTTAAGTTTCATTGAAGTACCACAAAATAATGAAACAAAATGAAAAATATGCGACGTTGCCAGTGAAGCAGGTATAAACGCTCTTATGATGAACAATGATGAAGGAGGCCTAAGTAAGTCAGCAGTGGGCGTTCTACGGCTGATATGATGATGATGATAAACTAAAATCGTTGCAGTCAACGTGTCGTTTTTGCACGCGGCAGAGCACGATGCCGCGCGCACACTTCTTACTCGCCCCCGCTGTCTTATCCCCCGTCACCCGCAGACCACGGGAGTGTCACAAAAGAACTAGTCTAGCTATAGGTAGACTTTTAATTTTTGCCCCCCTGCATATTGATAATTTTTTTGAAAATAAAGATACAATTGAAATAAAACAATTTAACGGATTATATCGCGTATATTATCTCATTTTAGTTCCCGACGTAATGATGTAACTTTCACAGAGAAAATACATCTTTTCTCAGTCCACCCGTGACCATGGAAAGCTGGAAAGCTTCCGAAACGTCGGGAACTAAAATGAGATAATATACGCGATATAATCCGTTAAATTGTTTTATTTCAATGAGTAATAATCGCGGAAACAGAAGAAAATATAATAAAGAGACAATTTTAAATTATGTCCTTTGCAATACATTTGGGCTGACCATGTTTATAAATAACAATTCCAAATTTCAAATAGATAATATAAGTAGTTTTTGAGATTTGGCGCTCTAATAGTCGGACAGACAGATAGACAGAGTCGCACCATAAGGGTTCCTTTTTTAACCGACTGCGCGCAAAGGAGGGTAATGTTTTTATCAGTCTATGTATGTATGTATGTATGTATATATGTATGTTTGTTCCTATCTGGCACTCTAGAGACCAAACGCGTGGACCGATTTTGATGATTCTTACGTCAATAGATTTGTCTTAATTGGGCGAATGTCACTAAAGACATGAAAATGAGGAAAACTCAAAATGGCGAAAATGAGACGCCATATTAAGAAAAAGAAAAAAATGAAAATCGATGTACTATGTCGAGTGGGGTATCACTAAATAGGGCTTTAAAAATCATTATAAATTTTGAATGACCAATTAGGAACTATAACGATTTAAAGTTGGTTAGCAACCCATTGTCACTAAATTTTCATTTCATTGTAATTTATCTTGTACCGGATGACCCCACAATTATAGTATTATATAGACTTAGTATAAGACCTAGAATACCTACTTAGCTTATAAGCTAATAAAAAGTTAATTTGTTGAATAATTTCATTTCATACCTTTCTATCTTATCCCGATAGAAAGATATGAAATCATTACTTTGACTAAACAGTCAAAGGGATAAGATTCATATGTACGAATCAATATGAATTGTATAAAGCCCATAAGGCAATATTTTACATAATAAACTTATGTATGCAAACTTTCCATAGGAATTGCTCAACATTTCGCAACTATACAATAACATTGCATGAGACTTTCCATGAAAACCCAATATGTTGCACAATAATTGTTAATTATAATTCTGAGAAATAATAAAATTACCCCCTCCCTAACCAATATACGGCTCGAGTATAAAATCCGAAGCTAATTCTGTTGACGATAACCCCACTATGTGTGACGTACGAACGAACACACACTATTCAGTTATCGGTACTACATACCAGTCATCGGAAATACTTACTAAAGAACAAGTCAAGGGAAAGTTATCATTCAGAGACAATCGTCAAGTCAATTAGCTTCAGTCAGATAGATATCATATAGTTACAATAGAAAGCCGAAGTATTGGTTTAGGAACGGGATTTCGATACAAACTGTGACTTGTTATTCTCCACTTCACCTATTCTGCTCTTAAAGCTATCGAAAGGGGTTCAGACTGCTTTATACAGTCCTCAGTCTGCACAAATCTGTGCAAACTTCTCAATAACCTCCACGGTAAAGATTGCGAAATTTACTGACTTATAATTTTAACTAAAAAGTATAAAATAAAGATAATAATTAAAAAAACAAAAAACCCGACTGCTTAAGAAAACTAAAAAGAAAAAAACAAGTCCAGTACCTACCCTTGTTAAGTTATAATGGAAATGTTTTATGATTCATGATCGATACTCGCATAAAACGAATAATAAATTCTAATGTGGAACAGCGATTTTAATCAGTCGAGACCCATTTTTGGGAAGATTTGCGTCGATCTAGTTTTCTTATGGGTCCCGAAAACCTATCACCGATAAAAAGTTTAAGTTTGAGTTGTAAAAAAATACCGTAAAATTTATATACAGACAGAGATGCACTAAGGAAGGACATTTTAACCGATTTCTAAAAATAAGGAGGTTCTATGTTCTACTGTAAGTATAATTTTCTTGTATGTATTTGAAATTCGAATTCGACACTGACGAAGTTGCGGGCAAAAGCTAGTTTGCAATAAACATCTGTTCTCCACCGGACGTGAACCCGGTGAGCTGTTCAAACTCCATGATTCGCGAAGCGCTTTGAACTCTATGGTTTTGTTTATGCTGGTTACGGTTAATTTAGCTATGAAGAGGGGTTCTTTCTTAGATATGTAAGTTTGAAGGTAATTTGAAGGGCTAAATGGAACGTAAATATGAAACGATCTAACCCACAAAAAGACGTCATCGAAATTTCAACCTTTTGAGTTCTAATTTTAAAATTCACTTTAGTAAGATATGGATTATTTTTAGGGTTCCGTACCCAAAGGGTAAAACGGGACCCTATTACTAAGACTTCGCTGTCCGTCCGTCACCAGGCCGTATCTCATGAACCGTGATAGCTAGATAGTTGTCAATTTTAGATGATGTATTTATAATAATAATAATAATCGTTTATTTGTTCAGCATAGGTAGGTGCTAAAATACATTAGGGTCTTAAAAATTAAATACAGTATCACTATGTTGGGCCCTCAGGCATACAAAATTTATGTGTAATTTGGTGTGAGCCGTGTGGTACACATCTCCACTAACTACATGGTGTCTGTTAAGAAATCTATCACTTTATAATAGGCTTTACTAACAAGAAATTTAAACAATGCTTTTTTAAAATCAGCTATGCTTTCTATATTAATAATTTCTTTTGGAACCTTGTTGTACATTGTAGGTGCTGTACCAAGTACACTTTTACGACACAGAGCGGTTTTACAGGACATTGCGACTAATTTATTCCTTAGACGTGTACTATTAAAGGTCTGGAACAAATGCAAGTTACGTTTTACAAACAATATGACTTCGTAAATGTACAGGCAAGGTAGAGTTAAAATTCCTAATTTTATAAAGTATGATTTACAAGAATCACGATGGTGTAGACCACATAAAGATCGAATGCACCTTTTTTGCGCTCTGAATGCAATTTCTCTATCAACCGAGTTTGCCCAGAATATAACTCCATACCTTAAAGTTGACGTTACATATGCTTGATAGGCATTAAAAACTACATTTTCGTTTACAACTTTTCTTAATTGATATAGTGCGAAGGAGAATTGATTTAACTTTTTACATACTATGTCGATTTGGTTTCTCCACGATAGCTTATTATCAACACTTATCCCTAAAAATTTTGTAATGTCAGTTTGTTCAATTTTCCGGCCCTTATAATTTATATTTAAATTTGTAATATTATTAACTCTTTGTTGAAATGTCATTATTTTAGTTTTGTCCAAATTTACTTTCAAATTATTATTAGTAAGCCAATCTATAATATTTCCTAGAGCTTTGCATATGTCAGTTTCGAAAGTCTTCAAGTCTTTGCCGGTGAATATTATTGTACTGTCATCTGCAAAGAGAACCATGGGAGACTCGGTTACTCTTGGTAAATCATTTATATAGATAATGAACAATAATGGACCTAAAACACTCCCCTGTGGGACACCACACCGAATGTGTCGCAATTTCGATAAATAGATAAGTTCGATTTTAGTTTTACTATTTAATCTATTGATTTGAGTTACTTGCCTACGGTCACTTAAATAAGATTTGATCAGGTTATGTATGTTTCCCCGTATTCCATATGTATATAATTTGTCCAAAAGTATTTTATGGTCAACAAAATCAAACGCACGAGACATGTCCATATATAGAGCCGCTACTGGGATTTTACGATCAAGATTTGTTAAAACTAAATGCATAAAATCATAAATGGCCATATCTATAGATTTTCCTTTGCGAAAGCCCTTTTGTTCTTTTGCAAATAAACAGTTGCCTTCGAAGTAGTTATAAATACAGTTATGAATGTATTTTTCTATGATTTTTGAAAAAATTGATAGTAGAGCCACCGGTCTGTAGCTACCCAAGTCTTCCCTATTACCTTTTTTAAAGAGAGGCTTAATGATAGCTATCTTTAGTCTTTCCGGAAACTCACCATATTCAATACATAAATTTATTACATAGCTCATTATTGGAGAAATTATAAGTGATGCAGCTTTCACAACATTCGTGCTGATGCCATCATAGCCAGTACTATTACTATTTTTTAACGATTTAATTATTAATAAAATGTCATGAGAAGTGGATGGTTTCATAAATATAGATTGAAATAAAATGCATGTCATTGTATTCATAAAATTAAATTGATTATTATTGGTTTGTTGATTATGATTATTATTGATGTTATTAGATGTCTGTTCAATAAAATAGTCATTAAATTCGTGGGCTATATTTCTGTTGCGCTATAACAATAAATACTAAAAACATTATAGTTTTATGTCTGTCCGTCTATATAAGTAACCAATATAAAATGATCGAACACCGCGTGCATTTAGCATAGAAGTAGGGCTCTGCTTACGCCGGATTTTCATGGACACGACCGTTTGTAGCGTATATTTTGCACGGAACCCTCGGTGCGCGAGTCCGACTCACACTTGGCCGATTTTTTGTGTATCTACTTCCAACAGGGAACATTAAGTTTCTCAGAGATATGCTATTTATATTTTTTTCCCGATAATATGTGTTATGTGAACTCAGAATCTACAAATATCTTATTTTTTATATCGAATCGTTTATTAGATATAATTTTTTTTAAACACCCGTCGTGACATTTGTACAGTTCCTTCGTATGAATACATTTTTACTTTGGTTTATATATAATAGTAAGAAAAATTAAAAAGTTAGCTGTCAATGTTAAGTTCAGACTTACGTAACATTAAGTTTGTAAAAGTTTTTTGCACAAAGATAAAATACAGGTTGGAAGTTGGAAAGTGATGGGTTACTCTAAAAACTTTTATTTTCAATTTGAAAAATATTGAAAAAACACACCTTTAATTTTATAAATAAGTTTCTGAACCAAAAATATGTAGAACGTATGGCCACTCATAGGAACAAACATGCTGGAAAAAATATAATTAAAATAGTATCGATTTTCGTCGAGTTTATTTTGCAATTAAGCGTCCTTCAATGTATCTTCACACAAGTTTTAAAAAAGCATTGAGCTAAAATAGTACACTGTGTAAAGATATAAGACTACTTTTGTTCAATTTTATTGTCTTTCAATAATTACGGCTCTCTTTTTAGCTTTTAAAATTGTCTTGTAATCACAGGACAATTTTACACAAATCGAACTAGTCCCATGGTAAGCTCAATAAGATTTGTTTTATGAGTACTAGACGACGATAGTTAATAGATATATTTACTTATATATATAGAAAACATCCAAGACTCAGAAACAAATATTTATGCTCATCACACTTACCGAGATTTAAACCCAGGACCTTCAGCTTTGGAGGCAATGTTACTCCCGCTGAGCCAAATCGGTCGTCAATTGGTGCAATTTTAAACTTTATTCCGTTGTATTACAGCCGCCGCTATGTCGCTCCCGGATGTGACGTCAGCGCGCAGCTCGCCCACGCCGGACGCGTGCCCCGAGTGCGACACTAGCGCCTCCGTCACTTCCGATTTACATAAGGTAAACTATTTTTGAGTATCACAACCGCTTAATGTGTTTGGCTTAGTATTGCATCACTTATCTACACTAGCTCAAAAATAGATGGCGCAGTACTTAGCCCAAACAACATTCACTAGAACTCATTTGAGCTTAATATTCTTCAGAATTACCATTCACATAACTTTATCCTTTGACCTTCGTGGGTAGGAAAGGTGTGAAGCGTCTGAAACATCCATAATCCGTCTCGCATATGAACTCGCCGCTCCTTCGTGCCCTCGCGCTGCTTAACGCGCTTCTAGTATCAGCGCCACAGTGTGACCTTCTTGAATGGCGATGGGTGGCTGTTTGTCAGGAATGTCTGAAATTCTGTGAGAAGATGGTTGACAGGATATCTAGTGTTTAATTTTGTTAATGTACCCTAATTTCATAGTGGTTAATGTACTGCAATATTGTGTAAATATATTTATAAATAAATAATAATCATCAGCTGAAATTCGTCCGTTGCTAGACTTAAGTTTCACCTTGTATATGCTCAGAAATGCCACTTTGGCAGGTCCTACGCCGCATGCATCTAGCGGACCTCCAGACTATGTTTTTCTTGTGATGGGCTTATTCACGTTGCTTCTTCTTATACGTGGTTGCCATGCCAGTCAACATGTATATAGGTCTAATTTTCCAGTACCCTGGGCTTGCCGTTTTTGTTTGTTCATATTTCACGAGGCTTATGATGAGGATGAATGAACGTCTTTTTGTCCGCAGCTACTTAACAGTAAGGCAAATTATTCGCGTACCGCTGTCAAACTCTATTGCATTGACAAGCTAGCATCAAACTCGAGTCGTATTCATATATCACTTTATTGTGATAGGGTTCCATATCTATGGTTATTCTGGCATTGCCTTGTCACTATAGAAATAGCATGATGTCTTTCTGTATATATGCAATTCTCGTTTTATAATAAACGTCTCCATTATCTTTAGTCTGATATCTCACCATCCATAACATAATAGTCTTTTACTGTACAGACACTTATAAATATTCCAGTACCAAGTGGCCTGCACATGCAAACCTTCAGCTGCGTATGCGCGTGCAGATGAGCCCGGGCCCCCGCCCCCCGCGAAGCCGGACACGCCCCCCGCGCTGCCGCCGCGGCCACCGACCAATTTACTCACCGGGAGAAGAAATAATGGTAAGTCTTATTCTGATAATTCAACTCATCTTGCCGCGTGACGCTGCGTATGTGGTTACTAGACGTCAAGATTTTTGGCCATTTATGCGAATGCAAAAATGTTAGGAATTTGGAATGAATATATACTTTTTAAATTAAGTAAAAAAGAGGCCACGTATGCCGTATGCATCCAGAAAGATGGGCCAGCATAGCCACTAAGTGGGTGCCTAAATATGGACGACGCAGACGGGGCAGGCCCAAACGGAGATGGCGGGATGACCTAGACGCATTCCTCAACAACTGGCCGCAACAGGCATCAAACAGGGATCTGTGGAGATCCGAGGGAGAGGCCTTTGTAAAAAGGCCTGTAACCATCTGTAGATACCCATTTACCCGAGTACCAAAAATAATTGATATCCGTTTAGCGGTTTTGGTGCGATAAAGCCTTCCTTGTGGCTTTATCCCGCACAAACATAGCTCTATTGAGTCCATTACAATATTTTTCTGAAAATGTCTTCATTGTAAATACATTCTAATTTTACAATAATAGTATATAGATATTGATTTATGTACGTCTTGGGAAGTGTGAATTCTCTGTTGAATAAATGTTAAAAATTTTGAATTACTTTCGATGTTTTTTTCAGTCCATGTGTCATATTTTTAAAACGTTGCTTGAACAAGACGTGTGATAGAGCCCCTAAGGCGTTCTTCTGTATGTGTACTCCTGTACTATCTGTATTAATTAGTTGTAAAAATGAAATGTCTGTATAAAAAAAAATCATAAAAATAAACTTACATACATTTTTTTTCGATTCATCAACCTTCAAATAGTCTGTATCAATTATTATTTTGAAAATATCTCTCAATGTATAGACATCTATTATATCTATACTATTATAAAGTTCTAAAAATTAAATGTCTGTACATTATAAATATTTTCAATAATGATAGTAACGGAGTATTTGGAGCTCACTAAATCGAAAAATATTTTCTTTGGTGATTTCAACAATTTTTTGGTATTCCGGTAGCTGGTTATGAACAGATGGTTGTAAGATGCTTTTTACTCGACTACGCGGTAGAGAATAATAGGGGTAGGTTATGACTTTTCACAGCACTCGTTCTGAAAAGTTCCATTTACACCGCCTAATCTGCGTGGAAAAGTTCGTATTATCCGTTACCGTGGAAAGTTATTTGAAGTTCGAATTTCTATTTTTTATATATTTATTTTGTTATGAGTGTTTTCCGTAGGATCATTATCGCTAGTTTTAAATAAAAAAAATATCGGTTTATTATAATTTCATAGTTTTTCTTACATTTCATATTTTCCTCGCCGTAGTGAGGTGAAAAGTTGTGTATTTCGGACGGCTGCAAAATTATTTGCCTTGTCGTCCCTTGAAAGTCTCGTTACGCTCAGGAATCTATATTCGAACCACTCGCAGAGCGAGAGAATTTTAGATTCCTTATTCCTTCGCTTACTCGGCTGGACGTGGACCCTGATACAGACAAATAGGGAGAGATTGGAGGCGTTTGAGATGTGGTGCTGGAGGAGGATGGAAGGCATAAGCCGGACGGACAGATATCAAATGAAGAGGTCTTGAATGGGATAGGAGAGAAAATGACATTACAAACACCAATAGAAAAATAGAAGAGGAAATATAATAGGCCATCTGCTAAGACATGACTTTTTCCTCCAAAATATCATACAAGGAAAAATCAAGGGAAAGCGAGGTAGATGAAGGCCAAGACGAAATTACTTTAAGCAGATAAAAGAAACGGTTAAAGTCATTTCTTACCAAGAAGTGAAGGAGAAAGCCCAAGAAAGAAACGGCTGGCGATTGCTAAACCGTCAAGAGCCAAGCTCTTATATTAAAGAAGAAAAGGACTCGGCTTTTAATTCAAGCACTCGCGACAAAAAACAATTTTGCAGCCTTGCATAACAAATAAGTATTTCTCCTCCGCGAACGAAGTTGCGGGCACTTTCTAGCACTAGATAATAAAGTATGTGCTACTGGATATTGAATTCAATAAGATTCACTTGTCTACCAAAAGAGACATTTAAAAGAAAATATTGCCCAGAAATAAGGTATTCCGGTCCTTCTAATCCATTGTCAGTAATAAATTTGGATGTTCATTCATTTGCATCTATTGACCAAACCCATCAAAATGTCGCAAAAATGTCACAGAACCTCTAATTGTAAAGCAGGTGGCAAAAAAACCTTCCCACGACAACGAACACCCATACAAACCGTATAGAATACCAAAAAAAACTTCAAAATAGTTGCGCATACAAAGAAATCTACCTGTATTTTTTGCCCGTACAAGCTTCGTTATATGTATTTATACACGTGCAAAGTAAAATCCATAAGTTACACGTATTCTTTAATACCTTTTACCATTACCTGCATCTATCACCCAGTGCGCATGTGCGAAATTCGTCCATTGTCAAAACCACATAACCTAAATCGCTTACAATAAATAGTAATAACACTTTTTATAAATTATAACTACCGTAAACAATATAATGTAGTGTTATTGTGTTTAATCAGTGCCGAGGGGTGTTAAAAACAAAAAACATCGCGTGTGTTTTGTTATTTTAATTGATGATAAACAAAAGACTGTGTAAAAATATGCAGCCCGTGCACTATTTTTCGAATAAAGAACAGAATCAATGTGACAATGTTTTTGAAAGTGTAGTATTACATCCAGCCAGTGATTTATAAATGTAAATATAGTAAATGCATTTGTTTTTCTCGTAGCGAAAGGTCATTGTTCCTTCCGACCCGCTTGTGGGGTGTAATTATCGATTTTCCACAAATGGCGGGCGATTCGAAAGTTCCTCCAACAAAACAATAGAACGCTATTCAAGTTAACCGTTGAAAAAAAGAAAAAATAGTGATGGCGGGAAATCGGACTTGATGATTTTTTAATCGCAGTGACTTTGGACTCAGTTTTATTTATAGTCGATAAATTTACAATAGTGAAGGGATGCAAGCGTGCGGTGTAATGCAACTAGTACAGTATGAAGTATCGACACCTCAGTCGACCATCGCGGCTGATGTGTCACAGCACTACGTGCCACCGCCACCGTATTTTGGTATGTTAGCTTTGAATTTAGATAATAGATGGCGTTGTTATTACTATAATATTAATAAGTTTAGAACTTGTAGAACAACTTACATTACAACCAAAACAGCGGCAATAAATTAGCATTCCGATTTAATGCTAATTTATTGCCGCTAAATGCGTTTGGAGCCTTAACTTGGCAGTTTTCTATTCAGTATGTTAAAATATCATTTATAACTGCCAAGTTAGGACTCAAAAAATCTACTAACAGAATTGATTTTTTTGAGATATGACTACTTTTGGTGGAACATGAGAACTTGGCTAACAACGTTTTTATTTAAAATACAAAAGTGATATAAAGCCTTAAAATAAACTTAAATATCAAATTACAACTACCTACACCACCGTCGCGCTGGCGGCTACCTCTCGCAACGAGTTTCTCTCGCAATTCAGAGAGGTAACGCCGCCAGCGTGATGGGGACCATGCCGCAAGGCGAACTTTTAGACGGGGTTTTCTTTTTATAATAGTATTTAGTTTTGAGTTTATAGATTCATTTATTTCCTATTTTGTTTTCGTTGTTTTTATAATAATAATAGATGTATAATGTAAACACTTTAATTATCTTTTCTACATCTCTGTTTAAATCATAAAGATAGTTGTTGTATAGTAAATTATGTAAACATTACAATAAGTTATTACCTACACAAGATATAAATTAACTTGACAAAAACTAAATACTTGCATAAACTAAAATTTCACAATTTATTTAAAAATTGGTTGTCTGTAAAGTCGGTTTACGGACGATAATTTTACGTGATAACGTGGAAGAGAGATTTGTGCGTCACAAGCCGAAAGCTAAGGCCGATCGTGACAGGCGGAACATGCGTGCAGCCGGCGTTCATCGATTTATAAGACGTTATCACGACAAAAAGTCGACCCCTTTGGCATGGTACCGAGGATGCTGGCAGCATTTCCTCGCTGAATGGCAAGGCCTATTCTTTAGGTGAGGGAGCTGCCAGCTTTGCCTCCGGTGGAGTCCACGAGCCTTCACGCCAGCTCTTTGAAAAGCCTGTGAGCCTCCAGGACCTACGGACCTTGTCTTTATCGATCCTTATTCTTATCCGTACTAAATTATAAACGTGCAAGTATGTATGTACGTTCCACTTAATCTCAAAAACTACTGGACGAATTTTTATGGAACTTTCCAGTTATGTACCTGATATATAAGAATAGGACATAGGCTATAATGTATGTCCAATTTCATCCCTTTTACGGACGCAAAAGGGGATGAAAATTTGGAATGAAGTAGGAACTTGAAATCTTAGTAATATGCTTCACATTTAAATTACTAAAATATCGAGTTTTGGGAAAAGACATAAGCTACTTTTTATCCCGGAAAAATACCTTTCATCTACTATTAACGAATCTAAGGCGGACGAAGTCGCAGGCGGCCGGTAGTAGCTGTACATTGAAGATATTTTCAAAAAATGATCGATGTATTTGGAGGTCACTTAAACGAAATTATTATTTTTTAGATTTTAAGTATGTTTGTATGTATCGTTGTGGCTTCATCGCGCTAAATCGGCTAAACGGATTTCAACTATTTTTAGTATATGGGTAGCTGGGTATCTCCAGATGGTTATAGGATACTTTTTACCCGACTATGCTAAAGAAAACAAAGGGGTTATGACTTTTTCTCCTCCGCGAACGAAGCTGCGCCTTCTAGTTATTATTTGATATTATTATTACACAAACACAAGACAATATTTTTATGTGAAAATATTAAATCTTGATTTTATTATAACTTGGCAGAAAACGCCGACCGCCATGTTATTACTCTGTGGAATAATAATAATAGTCTTTATTTGCAACCATTGTACACAACACATACAGTTTTAATATCATTAACTGTTCCTCAGGGAGCCTAGCAGGGTATAGTAATTTTACAATAGATAATGCAGTGTTTGTATACATTTAATATAACTTATATCTAAATCTATATAATAAAGTCGTCTAGACCTTCATATGCCGTCTGATATTTGTTTTCTTCTGTTAGTATGACGTCAGTTAATGGCGACTATCGTTTAGTAGCGAATAAGTATTGTTTTATTTTTAATTAATATTTTTTGCCATTTGGTGATATTATGGATACCTCGTTCTGGAACTATTTTTTTAAGGTTCATTTTATTTATTGCTGTGGCTTCAGGGTCGTGATTAGGGAGTGCAATAACTGACGAAATTTTATAACCGACTAGCTTCTGCCCGCGACTTCATCCGCCTTAAATTCGTTTATCGCGGAAAAGGGTATTTTTCCGGGATAAAAAGTAGCCTATGTCCTTCCCCGGGACTCAAACTATCGCCATACCAAATTTCATCCAAATCGGTTCAGTGGTTTAACCGTGAAGAGGTAACAGACACACAGACAGATACAATTTCACATTTATAATACTAGTACTAGCTTCTGCCCGCGACTTCGTCCGCCTTAAATTCGTTTATCGCGGATAATAGTACTTTTCCGGGATAAAAAGTAGCCTATGTCCTTCCCCAGGACTCCAACTATCGCCATACCAAATTTCATCCAAATCGGTTCAGTGGTTTAACCGTGAAGAGGTAACAGACACACAGACAGACACAATTTCACATTTATAATACTAGTACTAGCTTCTGCCCGCGACTTCGTCCGCCTTAAATTCGTTTATCGCGGATAATAGTACTTTTTCGGGATAAAAAGTAGCCTATGTCCTTCCCCGGGACTCAAACTATCGCCATACCAAATTTCATCCAAATCGGTTCAGTGGTTTAACCGTGAAGAGGTAACAGACACACAGACAGATACAATTTCACATTTATAATACTAGTACTAGCTTCTGCCCGCGACTTCGTCCGCCTTAAATTCGTTTATCACGGATAAGGCTATTTTTTCGGGATAAAAAGTAGCCTATGTCCTTCCCCGGAACTCAAACTATCTCCATACCAAATTTCATCCAAATCGGTTCAGCGGTTTAAGCGTGAAGAGGTAACAGACAGACAGACACACAGACAGACAGACACACTTTCGCATTTATAATATTAGTATGGATTAGTATAGTATGGATGGATATTAGTATGGATATTAGTATGGATTATTATATCGGTTACAAAGAACAATAACCGGTTAAATGGTTATAACCGATTATTTCAAAACTTCTAAACTATCATAGATTTAGGAGACTAAATACGGCGAAATATGCTGTAATTGCCTTACCAAATGAAATGTGAACCTTTCTCAATAACTTTGTTAATTATTCCGTCAAAAATAGTCGAAATTAATTAACATTCAACAATTATTATAACGTACTTACATTTGTATTTGATCATATAAAAATATTTAAAGTACCTTGTTAATATAATTATTTATGTACTCGTAAACTTAAGTTAACAATGATAAAAGATAAGATTTAAATAATAGACAAATATAATTATCATAAGTACATACAGATAAAGATCTAGATCATAAAAAAATGAACTAACCGATAACCGATTATAATTGTTTCTATAACCGATTATGTAATTCGGCCGAAATAACCGATTTGTTTTCCCTCCTGATGTGAAATGTTTTAAATAGCCAATTGTAAACTTTTGGTTACAGCGACTGTGAACTGCAACAGCACCGCCCCCTGCCGGCGGCGCAAGTACGCATGGTGGTGCGTCGGCTGCGGCGCGCTGGCCGCCGCGCTGGGCGGGCTACTGGCTGCCCAGCACATACTGCTGAGGGCGTACACCGCGTCTCCGCATCACTTGGAAACGGTGCCGGCTGCTGTACCAGCTGCTATGGTGAGTAGTGAGAGGCGAGTCTTCACTGATGCAGGAGTCGGGCATACGCAGCCCTACACCACCTGGAGATGATGCAGGCCGCTGTACCTGCTGCTATGGTGAGCAGTGAGTTGAGAGTCTTTACTGATGCAGGAATCAAGCATACGCAGCCCCACAGCACCTGGAGACGGTGCCGTCTGCTATGGTGAGTCGTAAGTCTTCACTGATGCAGGAATCGGGCATATGCAGCAGCCCTGCATCACCTGGAGACGATGCTGGCCGCTGTACCGGCTGCTATGGTGAGTAGTGAGTTGCGAGTCTTCACTGATGCAGGAATCGGGCATACGCAGCAGCCCTGCATCACCTGGAGACGATGCTGGCCGCTGTACCGGCTGCTATGGTGAGTTGAGAGTCTCCACTGATGCAGGAATTGGGCATACGCAGCAGCCCTGCATCACCTGGAGACGATGCTGGCCGCTGTACCGGCTGCTATGGTGAGTTGAGAGTCTCCACTGATGCAGGAATTGGGCATACGCAGCAGCCCTGCATCACCTGGAGACGATGCTGGCCGCTGTACCGGCTGCTATGGTGAGTAGTGAGTTGCGAGTCTTCACTGATGCAGGAATCGGGCATACGCAGCAGCCCTGCATCACCTGGAGACGATGCTGGCCGCTGTACCGGCTGCTATGGTGAGTTGAGAGTCTCCACTGATGCAGGAATCGGGCATATGCAGCAGCCCTGCATCACCTGGAGACGATGCTGGCCGCTGTACCGGCTGCTATGGTGAGTAGTGAGTTGCGAGTCTTCACTGATGCAGGAATCGGGCATACGCAGCAGCCCTGCATCACCTGGAGACGATGCTGGCCGCTGTACCGGCTGCTATGGTGAGTTGAGAGTCTCCACTGATGCAGGAATTGGGCATACGCAGCAGCCCTGCATCACCTGGAGACGATGCTGGCCGCTGTACCGGCTGCTATGGTGAGTAGTGAATGGCGAGTCTTCACTGATACAGGAATCGGGCATACGCAGCAGCCCTGCATCACCTGGAGACGATGCCGGCCGCTGTACCGGCTGCTATGGTGAGTTGAGAGTCTCCACTGATGCAGGAATTGGGCATACGCAGCAGCCCTGCATCACCTGGAGACGATGCTGGCCGCTGTACCGGCTGCTATGGTGAGTAGTGAATGGCGAGTCTTCACTGATACAGGAATCGGGCATACGCAGCAGCCCTGCATCACCTGGAGACGGTGCCAGCTGCTGTACCGGCTGCTATGGTAAGTAGTGAGTTGCGAGTCTTCACTGATGCACGAATCGGGCATACGCAGCAGCCCTGCATCACCTGGAGATAGTGCCAGCTGCTGTACCAGCTGCTATGGTGAGTAGTGAGTTGCGTGTCATCACTGATGCAGGAATCGGGCATACGCAGCAGCCCTGCATCACCTAGAGACGGTGCCGGCCTCTGTACCGGCTGCTATGGTGAGTAGTGAGTCGCGAGTCTTCACTGATGCAGGAATCGAGCATATGCAGCCCCACACCAACTGGACACGGTGTCGGCCGTAGTACCACCGGCCATGGTGAGAATTTTCTTTAAGAACCTGACTTTGAACTGGGTATGTCTGGCAAAGCATCCTTAACGCAAGGGAGCAACGGGAGCGCAAATCCACAAAAGGGAATGCCATCCTTGGCTACTCATAGTGGGACTAGGGACGCAATGCTCAAGGCACAAGGACTACGGTGGTTGAACTGGAACGACGTAAGGCTGAGGTACACGGAATGCGTGTGCGTACGCACACGTCACGCAAGCGCAAGCGGTGTGTCATCTCTTATGAGGATTCGTACTTTACAACGGACGCACCACGCGCACGTCTACGTTCACGTCACGCACACGCATTCCGTGTGACTAGGCATTATGAGATGACACAGTGCGGCAAACGCACACGACACGCAAGCGGTGTATCATCTTTTATGAGGATTCGTACTTTACAACGCCCACGCCACGTGCACGTCACGCATACGCATCCGGTGTGGCTCGGCTTGGCGTGAAAGAGAGAGCGAACGAATCGAAATAGAGTCGACGCTAAAACATCATAGTCCGAAGAGATCGCAGGAGCCATCCTTTCAATGGCTGTGGTAGAATTATCGATCACAATATTCACAATCCATTTTACCAGGACCATCTCTGACTATCGATAGACAATTCATCGATTTGTGCGGTATAGTGTAACCAATACCAATACCGCTGTACCGCGCCTTAGGTATGCGAGCGGGGGGTCAGACGACGGCGGAATAACGAATCAGCAGCTGATTTGCCCCCGTTTCGCCGCTCGCATACCTAAGGAGCGGTACGTGGTCACAATATAAAACAACATCGTCCGAAGAGATCGTAGGACCCATCTTTTCAATGGCTGTGGTAGAATTATCGATCACAATATTGGCAATACATTTTACCAGGACCATCACTGACTATTGATAGACGATTTATCGATTTGTGTGGTAACATCCTTTTTGTGCCAGCTTAACACACACTCCATTATATTTTCATACATACTCGATTATATAACGAATAAAAAAATTCTTTCTTTACTTTTTTTTCTTCTTTCTATATGAATATATAATTTTTGCATGTCACTCTGTGACAAAGCATGTGAGGCTGATATTACCTACTTTACTTTCTATTTACCCACCATGTTTTTTACGCAAATAAATGATTTATGATTTATGAATACCAATATTAATAGCAGCCATTTTGTTTCAGCTGGTACTGACGGGAGTGTGCATCATGAGCCTAGCGCGCCGGCGCAACCGATACAGCTATATGGTAAGAAAAGTATGTTATCCATTGTTATTATTATTTTGCCTTATATTGCATGACAAAAAAGTGTTCATTAGGTTCAATATCTATACAAATACATATCTATATACTATTATGAAGTTACAAAAATGAAATATTTGTATACCTATTGAAGATATTTTCATAGAAATAAGTGAAACGGGTTATTTGAAAATCATTAATCAATAAAATAATTTTGTATGTACTTTGGGGCCAAATATGTTAAAACGGCTGTCCTGTCCAGCGTCAAAAAATTTCTGGGCTAGGATAGGTGAACATCCGTGACGTCATAACTCGTTATAAACTGTACCTAGACGTGACGTCACGCGTCATTTTTACTCTATGTATCGCCATTATTTTTTTATTTCGTAAAAAAAGAAAAAATACGTCTCCAATATGTTTTATTAATCTACATGACCGACTAATTTCAAATTTAATCTTTATCGCTATCATACTGCGCGATGTCTGTTTATTAAAAGAAGCTTTTATTTAATTCGCTTTTTTATCAATATGATTGTTTACGTCTGACTAAAACCTAGTATAGTTGGGGTATGAAAAAGTTCGTCACTTTTCGACACTACGTCATTGTAATAAGGTTCAATAGGGACGAACCTTTTCATTCCGTGACTTTACAGTCATCAGCAATAATATCTGCCACAATAAAGTGTGCATAAAGATCTGCCAAGACTCTATTTCTAGAGCCGTATGGACTTGTCAGATATTTTCGCCCGCTCTGTTATAGAAGATATTGACCCTGGTGACTGTACAAGTGTACATGTTAACCCACTTCTATTCGTTGGATTGATTTGAAATGAGGACCATCAAACAAAAGAAATATCATACTGTGAGGTCGTGACTCGACCGCAAGGGGATATACAGTATAAATAGCTAGGCAAAATGTAAAGGCAGACGAGATTGCAGGATAGGCATCTGCTACAAAGACTTCGCTGCCATACTATGCTATACGAGAAAAATGTCTTTAACATGTGCATTGACATTTTTAAGCGTATACCTAATGACATTGGAATTCAAGAAGGAAATAGTTTTAAAAATAAATTAAATAGCTGGCTGCTCGACGGTTGCTTCTATGGTGTAAAAGTTTTTCTCGAGTCATGTAGAATTAGGTAGAATTATATTATTGACATTCTATATTTTATTTTCTATAATCAATTGTTTTTTACTCATTAGTTTTAATTATCCTAAACATTTGCATGCCTGTTTGTAGGCTGAATAGATGGTACTTTTTAATTACTACTGTATTCGTGGCAAAAAAATCTTTGAATCTTGAATCTAGATGGCGCTTTAAAACTAAACATTTAACGATGTTATAATTGAATTAAGAAACATAGTACAGTAACAATTAACAGTAACAATCAAAACAAACTACCAGATGATGCTTTAAAACTACCGTTTCCAGCTCTCAAAAATTACTTAATAGAGTCCATATTAAAGGGTAGAGGACTATTTAACAGACAAAAATGCATGGCCCAAAACAGAAACCAAATAATTTACTTTTAGCGGGACACAGTTCTTATAAGGTGGCATACCAAACGTATGTAATTTGTTTTAAATACAAAATCATTATTTTGCTTTTTATATTGTATATTTTTTTACTTTTATAAGTGTTGATATGTTTTCTTGAAGAACTACGCATTGAGTTTATACTCAAAACATATATTTAGGATAGGCTAAGTACAAATATTGTAATAGATATAAGAAATAAAACAATTTAACGGATTATATCGCGTAAATTATCTCATTTTAGTTCCCGACGTTTCGGAAGCTTTCTAGCTTTCCATGGTCACGGGTGGACTGAGAAAAAATGTATTTTCCTCTGTCAAAGTTACAATTTGTGCAAACTACCCATTTTTTGAAAAAACACAAATAAAGGTGTACATACATGCCAGATGGGCCTAAGCTGTAAAGACAGTTACACATGTGCCAGAAGGGCTTAATTATTTTATTCTAATAATTTACCAAGCAGCATTTCACAAATGAGGCGTACTGAGGAGAAAAGAAACGCTGCAAAGAAAAACTCCCAGGCTACCTCATTACTAATTATAATATTTAAAAAACAGAGACTATTAAACTACTTTTAAACAGATAAGATATTTTACACCGTTCGGAAATTAAGGTTTTGCAGTCCTGTGTCTCGCTTGTTCCTTGATGAGATGTATTACAGGATCCCAAGCTGGTGGTAGTGACAATCCATCTTCTCTATTGAAATTAGGATGCTTTTTAATCTCAATAGCCTCGCGTAGCATCCTGGGAAAATATCTTTTTTCTTTGGCAAGGATAGATAAAATTAGATAATATACGCGATATAATCCGTTAAATTGTTTTATTTCAATGAGTAATAATCGCGGAAACAGAAGAAAATATCATAGATATAAGAGTTATTTCGAAAAAAATACTGACTTTTGAGTTTGTTTCGGCTTTCTTCTCCTCAGTGGTCTCCTCTTGGGAAACACCATAGAGTCAGACTTGTAAAAGTGCCCTTGCGGCCTACGTACAGAATAAAGATCATTATTTCATTAATTAGTTCGTAAACAGCTAATTTATAAAAATAAAATGTCGGTACATTGAAGATATGTCCAAAAAATATTGTAACGCACTATTTGGAGGTCACCGAATCAAGAAAAATGCCAAGTGGGCTAAACGGATTTCAACTATTTTTGGTACACGGTTATAGGATACTTTTTACCCGAAGTTGCGGCCAACATCCATGTAGTAATAAATAAATATTAACGTTTATTTAGTAAGAGTAAATTTATTTCCTTCAAGTAGGCCTTTAGAAGGCACGTTTGACGAGTTGAAACTTGAAAAACTATAATTTAAATACTATATCACGCTTGCAAAGTTGAATAATAGTAAATAATAATTCTTTATAAATAGATGGCGTTGTAAATATCGGAAAACGGATTTTTCTACATCGTTAGACAGTCCTCTTGTTTGAGTGGTCCTTGATTTAAAATTAGGCATTAGATTGACCAATTATTTGTTTTCAGATTAAGGTGGTAGGCGCCTGCTGCCTCGTCTGCGCGCTCACTTGTGTTCTGGTTACCATCACGACAACAGTCATACACATGAACAAGTAAGAATCTAATATTTTCTTCTGTTTCCGCGATTATTACTCATTAAAATAAAACAATTTAACGGATTATATCGCGTATATTATCTCATTTTAGTTCCCGACGTTTCGGAAGCTTTCCAGCTTTCCATGGTCACGGGAGGACGTCCTCATAATCTGTTAAATTGTTTTATTTCAATAAGTAAGATTCTGCAAAACCAATTTTTTTTTAATGTTCAATATCTCAGTTTTGACGAAGGTACCAACTAATGGGACAGTGACGGGTACTGGGATTTTCCCACTTCATCTTATTTGACGAGGGACCCGTTGGGCTAAGTTGGAGCGAGGCCGAAATTGTTGCTGAAGATAGGAAAACGTGCTAACTTATGCTATGCAAGCTCTCGGCACTTCTATTGTGCAACAACATCTTATTAGAAGCAGACATACATGCCGAATATGTATGTACGTTGATGACGTACCTAAACTGTAGTCAAATCTGGCATTTAATGCAGAACGGCCCATATGATTGGAGCGTAGACATACGAAAAGAACCAAGACAGTAGAATTGTGCTGACGGTTGGTCCGGCGCCAAAAACCAGACCACTTTCAAAGTGGGGATTGGTATCCTCCGAAGGAGCAAGACACCGATGATCATGTTGGGCCTGGCAGCCAGTACCGTCCGCTAGGGCCGTCAGGACTATGAGTGAACCAAGATGAATTTAATTTACTATAACAAGAAAATTAGTTAGGAAATTACAGACACTATACTATGGTTCGTAAGACCCAGGTGCGGCGCGAGCCAAAGATTTGGGGGTGGGGGTTATTGGGGGAGGTCACGGGAGTAACATTTTCACATATTGTCAACACGACCTATACACACGGTCACATACGACCCCTGTGTGCCTACCATGAGTTGAGTTTACGATCGGCGCTAGCGAATATCTCGTATCGAGAGTCAGTGCACCTCTATCGCACGCGCTAATAGTGCGAAAGAGATAGACCGTCATCGAGCGCTCGATACTCGCTAGTGCCGAACTCATGGTAGGCGCAGTGGTACCGCTATTACTAAGACCACAGAATAAATCTTCTTTTGGTCTCGTATTTTTAGATTTCCGTAACTCAAAAGGAAAATATTATTAATAGTTTAAAAAAAACGCTAGAGAAACACGCTTTACAAGACTTTTCTAACAAAACCAAACACAGCCATGATACGATCTTCCATCATGAAGTTCCAGTTCATATCTTCCGGCTCCATCATCAGATCAGTTCGACAGTACCATATTATTGTATTGTCATCAGAACTACATACAGCTGCCAATTTTCATGACGCTACGAGCCTTGGAAGATGTTTGAATTAGTTACCTTAGATTCCATTACATAGTTACATACAGGTCGACCTAATAAAAGCGTGTTAAAAAAACGGACCGCTTATACGATCACTTTGTTCTCCGTCTGTCTGTCCGTCTGTCTGTCAAGGCCAGGTCAAGACCCTTTATCTCGGGAACGCGTTGTCGAACGAATCGAGTTGAAATTAAAACTATATACTCAAGTCAAAAATACCAAACTTCTAAGTGTACGTAGAAAAAAGATACGGCCGTTTATGCCGCAAAAAAACGTATACGTACTTCCAGTTGTTCTAGAAACTTGAAATTTGGTACGGAGGAAGCTCTTATAGCACAATCAACAAAATAAATCTGAAAAACATTTTTAATGTCTGTCTGTCTATATCAATAACCAATATAAAATTGATCGCGCACTGCGTACATTTTTCTTTGAAGTAGGGCTCTGCTAACACTGGATTTTCATAGATACGTCCCTCTGTGCGGAGTCCGACTCGCACTTGGCCAGTTTTTTTTCTAATAGGACTGGACTAATTTGCTTTTTTAGAACGTAACCACAACCAGAGATGAACAAAATTGCTTACAAACAAAACTTAAATACAAAATGAATAAGGTTCACTATTTCAAATGCAAAATACTTTTTGGGTATTTTTATACTTCTACATTGAAATAGAATACTTTTCGAGGCAATTCGTTCTCTTTTTTGTTCAAATAATCGCTGATTATATTTATAATATTTGAACACTAAAATTGTAAAAATGAAATGTCTGTTTATTGATATTTTAAGGAAAAAAAAAAAAAAATGTTTCCACTGACTAACTTAACTTCGTCAGCCGAAGAGACAAAAATCATAACCTCTTTATTTCCTCCGCGTAGATGGTTAAAAAGTATTCTATTATTATCTGTGGATACCCAGCTACCCGTGTACCAAAAATAGTTGAAATCCGTTTAGCCGATTTGGCGTGATGAAGCCGCAAAGACACATATAATAAAAAAAAATCGATGTAGTGACCTCAAAATAGTCCGTTTCAATCATTTTTTGTAAATATTTCCAATGTACAGACATTTTATAAATTTACATAATAATATAGATATTTGCCTATGGTTAACACCTACACCTAGGGACCGATAATGTAGGTAACTGAAGCATTTTTGCTTCTTTTGTAACCACCTTACGTGCTTTAGGGTAAGACGGTAGTACCTAAGGAAAAGACTTTACCGAAAAATGCTCTTAAAGGCTTTGAAATAAAGCTAACGTTTTGAACTCCCCCCACTACAGCCTTACAATAGAATCATTTTATTTCGAGTAGTTCTCTCAACTCAATAATGTTGTTTGTAACTTAAATGTAAGTATTTTACAATTATTATTATTATTTTAATGTACCACTGGGGGCATGTAACCCACAACAGTGACGTAAGAAAGGGGCAGTCAATCCTGTCCCATATCATTCTCAAGATGTTGTTGAGACTGCCACGCACCCGGCGCACCAAAGATGCGGCCCTCTTAGGGGCTATTCATAAATTACGTCATTTAAAATGTGGGGGGGTATGTCGAATTATGATGGTTGGATGATTTTAGGGGCGGGGAGGGGGCAGGGGATGAACAGCCGCTTACGCATGGCGGTATAGAAGCAGTCGACCCTTGCTTCCGCGAACACATTTTTATCCAGCCCATACTTAGTATATCCATTTCAAATCAAAACTTCTATTTACAAACCATTTCTCACATTTCTAGTGACATGTTTCTTTTATGCAATTGTATTCTTATACAAACCGTTTTATTCCAGGTTACAAACACTAAAATATTGCGAGTACACAAAGCTGACCAGGACATGCACTTGCTTCTCCGTGTCTCCTGACAGCCCACACAGCAGCAAGGAAGAAGGTATGGTCAAAACTCTTTCTCTAGAGCGAATCCACTTAGCTTTGCACCCGATGAACAATACTCATTACCTGCATTGTTAACTGTGGCCACAACTGCCACTTCGAAATGTAAGGCGTTGTAAGGGCTTCGGACCCGTTTCCCTTCTTGGTCAACCACCTGGGTGGGCAATCAGGAATTATTAGTCCCGGTGTTCCCCGTTGCTGGGGGAGACATCTGTACTAGGTTTTGAATTATAATTGGAGTACTTGTGCACCCTCTGTCAGGTACAACTCACATCACATTTGTGTGTAATTTCGAAGAACTTCGGAGTGGACTGTATTCGGTGGCTGTCCCTGCACCGATCTATATGATATTCATTTCATTTCATTTCATTTCAAAAAGAACACAGACGTGGGCACTTCGTAAGTGAAAGAGCAGTGAAGTTCGTATTCATGACGACGATTTCTTAGAGTGGTGCTATAAGGTACTAAACCTTTCAAAAATTAATGGTATATGTACATAATGTCGTGAGTAACGTATCGTGACCGAAGGTAGAGCATTAATTCGTTGTGAACAAGCGGTCTGATGGTCTAACGGATGGGACGCTGTTCCGGTATAACAGACGCTGGTTCGATTCCGGCTTAGACTGCAGTGGATCGCAATATTTTTTTCTTTTCTACTTAGATCTTTGTATTGTAAGAATATTCAGCAAACTATCTCATTCCAGGAGTACGTTGCGTGTTCGAGGGAGTCTCCGAGTGTGGAGTGGTGCATGGAGCGCTATACTGGTGTCTCCGAGGAGTCTTCGCTCTGTCAGTGTGCGCTGTTCTCGTCTGTATCTTCAGCTGTATGCTCGCCTACCAGCTCTTAAGGTTAGTGTCACTATATACTTCCAAGGTCCTTCATTGTTAACTAGAAGTGACCTGCAACTTCGACAGTGGAAAAAAATAACCCTCTTTTTTCATCAGCGTTGTCGGTTAAAAAGTATGCTATCTGTCAATGACCAGGTACCCGTGTACATAAAATAATTGAAATGTATTGACCCAAAATACACACATACAATAAAATTTAAAAATAATGTTTTGCTTCAAGTAGTCCATAAGACTTTTTGTTTTGATAACATCTAAGGGTTTTTTTTCATAAATTGTCTGTTTAGGATAATTTCAAGGAACTGGTAACAGCTCTAATTTCGAGCCTTGATTTAGTAGTGTCCTGAAAAATAGAGTCAAGAGAGATACACAGAACAGGTGGCAGAGGCACAGAGGTGGTGGCAGAGACAGAGACAGAGTGACAGAGGCAGAGAGATATTCGCAGAGACAGAGAGAGAGTGGCATAGACAGAGAGAGGGTAGCAGACACAGAGAGAGGATGGCAGACACAGAGAGAGGGCGGCAGAGGCAGAGAGAGGGTGGAAGAGACGGAGAAAGGGTGGCAGAGAAAGAGCGAGGGTAGCTGTCAGAGAGTGAGAGTAAGGGTGGCAGACAGAGAGAGACACAGAGTGGGAGAAGGAGAGAGAAAAATAAAAAAAACAACCCTTACGAATTCCACACAGCATTTATTAACGCATCAACAGTCTACGCGTTCAGTGTGCGGAGCTTGCTCTGCAGGGAAGTCAGGGCGATGTGCTGGACTCGCAGCCGGTTCTCGAGCAATTTGGTTCCCCTCTGCAGATCTCCTAGAGCAGCCTTCACGCACACATACTCCATGATGTCTGGCACCTCGTATGCATTTCGGATTTTCTTCACTTCCGTTAATCTGGAAAAAAGGTCTCAAATTATTTCTATTGGAATGTGTCAGGTTCTTGTCTTGATAAATTGAGGCTGGAGGGAACGTCCCCAACAAGATGAAAGATCTGGTCACATGAGTCGGTTGGAGCGGTCGTTGTCCGGATCCTTGGAAGAGTCTTGAGTCAGTTTGTCCAGCAGTGTATATGATGACGATGACTCAAGTAATTTGTCGCATAAGCCAAATTTTTAGCGTTATACTAGAATCTGCCCGCAACTTCGCGCAGAGAAGAAAAACATAATCTTCTTTTCTACAACTGTAATCGGTTAGCAAGTATTCTTTAACCATCTGGATGGCTATCTATACTATCGATAATTGAAGTCCGTGCAGCCATTTAGGCATGATGTACATAAGCATGACATTCTTGTGGCCTTTTACGACATACAGGGAAACCTACCCTTAACCGTGTCTATACGGTAGTGTCCTTACCTAGCTGCTAAAGCATCAGCTTCCACCTGTATCACATCCCTCTCCTTATCAATCGCCACTGTCTGTCTCTCCTTCAACTTAATACTATCTATAATCTTCGCCAAATACGAATTCTGCTCCCACATCGCCTTTTTATGCACCGTCAGATTCAAATTTGCGTCTCCCGTCATCTTCTTTAGTTCTTCCAGCTGCTTCGTCTTCTGATCTATAGTTGCCAGCGCCTCTTGATTTTCTATTTTAATTTTATCGAAGTCTACAGGACGGAGTTGATCGTTCAGTTCTGCTTTGACCTTGATTTGGCCTTTGAATTTGCTGTATTGGGTGTTTAGGGTGCTGGTTCGTAGGCGTAGCTTGCCGATTTGGCTATCAGTTACTTTCATCCACTCAGTCATGTACCTGGAAAGTAGGTTACGTTTTTTGTACTTTTAGTAGCAAATAGTCTGTATACAAGGATTTCACGATCTGAACGTATAATGTAGCAAACATTTGAAACATTCAAACGATATCACATATGTACGTGATTATAGCATTCGTAGAATACGGAATAGTTCTCTTTTTAAAAATTCAAATTTAAAACTTTATTCTGCCAGTAGGTTTCAAAAACACGTTCACAATCTAGGTAATGACATTATAGTTTATAGCAATATTAATGCAACAGACAAGTACCTGGAACTCTATTTATCTAAAACCGATTTTTGTCTAACTCTACGTGTTATTTTATTGTTATTATCTTGGCCTGTATTCCTGTATATTTTAAGAGTGCAATATAGAGCATTTGTATTGTAAATTTGTCCTGTCTGTAAAAGTCTATCTGAATGTTTACTGGTCTGTATGATTTTATGTCTATCTGTCTCTGCGTTTAATATTTATTTGATTTGTTGATCAACTTGTCAGAAATATGTCTGTCTGGGTGTATGAACGTATGTTTGTCTATATCTATTCGTTAGTTCATCTGTCGGTACCTTATCCAGATCTCAGCAGGGATTCGCTGCGCCAAAGCGTCCCAACCATCAACGATGACCTCTTGTTGAAACGCATCACTCGCTTTTTCTATGTCGGCTACCCTCTGGTCGATTTCCTCCAATTGAGCTTTCAGCATCGCGTGCTCTTTTGCTGCCTGGATCAAATTGAAACTTTTGAACACTCAAAAATACAAACTTTACTTGAAAGTGCGTTTATAGTTTTTTATTGTATTCGACTACTTCATAATAGACTATCATCATATTTTCCCAGATGCTGATGAGATTTCTGGGCAAGTTGATGACGCAAATAACTAGCGTTTTTGTCATAAAATACCATCAAAAACTCACCTGCTTCCTTACTTTCTGCAACCTATCCATCATGATCTCCATTTCGGTGCTAACCAACTCAGACCTCGCCATCACGTTGATCCTGGCTCCGGAACCGAAGACAGTGGTGCCTCCCATCTTCGCTGATGATTCTACCCTCCTGGTGGACGCTCTGGAAGTAGAGTAGATGTTAGTCTTTATATTATGAAGTTCGAGACGAAGTTACAGATTTTTAAACATTTAAGTTTATAAGGTCCAAGCCTAAACGTTCGGCAGCTTTGCAGAATTGAGATGTTCAGCGTTCAAGCGTTTTTAAGGCTCAACAACCTTCAAGACTTTAACTCTTTAAGAGCCCTTTTATGCTTGAGATTTCCATGCTTAACGTAATGATGGCTCAGCAGCCTTTGATGCTCAACAGTCTTAAAGTAATACAGCGTTCAAGGCTTACGCGCTTGAATTGTGCTCTTGATTAAGGAGCCCGAACCTCGAAGGTCGTTGTTAGCAGAAGCTCAAGTGCTTTTAAGGCTCAACGGGCTCTCCGGTAACTTAGGTAAGTCATCTCCTGGACCGGTTAAGTTTGGGGTTAGTCTGAAGCTTGCTGGCTGTTACTCTACATCTTTTGTGATTTAAGGCTCAATAGTTTTTGAGGCTCAACGATCTCTAAGGCTCAAAATCTTAAGGAGCCCTTTTAATTTGTTTGCGGTGCCCAGGCTCAACAGACTCAACTCTCAGCAACCTTCCAGGCTTAACAGAATTTAAGCCTTCAGCCTTAATCATGAAGGTTGCAAGTCTTTAGGGGCTCAAATATCCTAAACTAGCTTTACCTGGACGGGCTGGAGACGATCTTGGACGTGACGTCGAACCTCGAAGTCTGGGATCTGGCGAAGCTTCCGCCCATGGTGGAAGCACTGGACAGTTTGTTGGCGTAGTCCAAGGCTTGTTGGATGTTGTTCATCAGGGCTGGTTCCAGCCTGAAAATGTTTTTTTAACCGTTTATTACAATAGGGATGATGACTAAATTTTAATAATTAGTCCGTCTTGTCGATTAATAAAAAATATTGGACATGTATTTTCTCCTTTTTTACGTTATCAAGAAATAAAGGCGATACGATACATTGAGTCAAAATGTCGCGTGACGTCACTCCTAAGTACAAATTTAACCTAGGAGTGACGTCACGAGCCCCCACTCTTAAACTTTAATACGATTTATCTGAGCATTCTTTTATTATTTTGAAAAAGCAAAAAATACGTGTCCAATATTTTTGTATTATTTAACTGACGGACTTAATTGAATTTTGATTTTCATACCCAGGTATCATGCCTATTGTGAAAAACATCGGGGTCAGTAACTAAAAGCTTGATTCATTAAAGGATAAGTCCTCTCCACAAGCGATAAATGATTGCATATGAAATTATATATTTTAATGAGTCACCATACCCAAATGCTGGTATAGCGTGAGAAGTCCATCCCTTGGGGTACTTTCATCATCATCATCATCATCCCCGCTCTTATCGCACAAATGTAGGGTCGGCATAACATGTTTTCTTCTTCCATTCATCTCTGTTATTCGTCATTTCTGCGCTTATCCCTTTCTTTCTCATGTCCTCTCTCACACAATCCATCCATAGCTTTTTGGCCTACCGATCGCTCTTCGTCCTTCGACATTCATCCCTAACATTCTTCTACCAATATGACGCTCATCCCTCCTCATTGGGGTACTTTATGGGCATTTAAAAAAAAGTATAGACGAAAAGAAAGCCAGTTTTGTGACATTATATATACTGTTTGTGAGTTATTACCGAAAATTGCGCTTCTCAGAAAATAGACGTAAGTGCCACGAAGAAACGCTCTTTTGCTGGTACACTTTTTCAGTTAATTTTTTTTTCATCTGCAGTGCATTTTTTGTAGTAACGGATGCGGAACCCTACACTGAGCATGGTCGATGGCTCTTGGCCGATTTTTACAACTTTATAATAATATAGAAGTGTCTAAGTTCTCGTTTCTTCATATTGAATCCAAATCGATAAACTGTCTGTCATACCTCATGATAGTCCTCTCCAGCACATCATTCTCCAAGACCGTGACCTTGATCTGGTGCTTCAGATCACTGACAGCCTTTATGAGCTCAGCATCCGTCAGTTCCTCGGTGTAATTCATTGAGTTGCTCATATGCTGACTGCACATGGATCTGCCATAAAAGGTTTTGGATTTTTTATACATTACTACAGTGCTTTTCAAAGTGTGGGTCGTGATCCCCATGGAGTCGCGGCACTTATCTAGGGGGGGTCGCGAGGATCAGCTTCGAGAAAGTCTCGTGACTGCGTGGCATGATTTTTTTCAGGGATGTTTTAATAAAACAGCAATCGTTCTTAGACATGTGCAATTGTGTATTTATTTATTTTACGATTATAAAAAGTGATTTATGTTTTCTTAATTCAGTGCAAAGAATGCTTGTTTCATTTTAACTAATTTGTCAAAACGTGATTCCTGTCGGAATTCTAAGTTCAATCGTACCGGGGTTTTGGGGTGTCGCGAACGAATTTGCGGGCTGTGGTACCAAAAAGTTTTAAAAACACTGCATTATTAGAAGGTGCAATTTCGTCAGCGGAGGAGCAAAAGTCATAACCCCTGTTTTCTCCTCAGTGTAAACGGGTAAAAAGTATCCTATAACCATTTGTGGATGCCCAGTTACCAGTCTACCAAAACTAGTTGAAATCCTTTTGGACGTTTTGCGTGATTATATTTATTTGACAAACTTTGTCTGTTTGCGTGATTATATTGCTTTTTGCACACTTAATTATATTAAACAAATGAATTATTCCCTTCTCATGTCGCTTCAAACAAAAATAATTTGGATTCCGTTCGCATACGACTCTGCACCAATAAATATCAAAACAAAATATTATTGATATTACCTGGAATGTGTTAAGCTGCCTCTTCCTAAGTATATACTCATGATCAAATAATTTAAAGTAAAATATTATAAGTATAAACACAACACAATAGAAAAACACAGGTCTGTACACTTGACAATTTCTGTCTACTTGGCATACTTGATGAAAATGGCCGACACTTCATTTTTACACGAAAAAATACATGTATCATTGCCGGGCCGTTTTACAACAAATCTTATATTGAGTATAAAAGAGTTTACATTACTGCTAAAACTTCGCGGCAGTTGAGACGTCTTTGTATCAGAGATTTGTTGATTTTACGTAGCAACAGTTTCTATGGTTTTACAAACATAACTCTGCAGTCACTCAAATTAAGTTTCTTGTTGTTTTCGAGCATTTTAAAGGTTAGTTGAGTTTTTTAACTGTATTTACGTTTGTTTTTCGTTGGCTTGATGGTTGTTTTTTTCGGAAATGATAATAAAAAGGTCAAAGGTCGCTTTGTCCTAAAGTAGGTGATGTGGTCGCGAATAAATGTGTCTAGACAGGTTTATTGTGCTTGTATGGTAAACAGTATTGTTTCCAAGAATAGACCTGTTGTGACGTTGATATATGTATACTACATATTATAAAGTTAATATTTTCTTCTGTTTCCGCGATTATTACTCATAATGATGAAACCATTTTAACGGATTATATCGCGTATATTATCTCATGTTAGTTCATTATAAAGTTGTACAAAAGAAATGTCTGTACATCGAGGATATAAAAAGCGATACGGGCTATTTAAGGTCACTGAATCGAAAAAAAAAATATTTTGTATGTTTCTACGTGTTGTTGTGGCTTCATCACGCCAAAACGGCTAAGCGGATTTCAACTATTTTTGTTACGCGTGTAGCTTGGCATCTACACATGGCTATAGGATACTTTTTACCCGACTGCGCTGAAGTGAAAAATAGTCTAGATAGTCCACAAAAATGATTTTTTGAAAATATCTTCAAATTTACAACTTTATTAATAGTATACATGAATGTATCTACGTCACAGTCACAACACAACAGGTGCTATTCATAGAAACGATGCTGCTTATTACTACAATATAAATCTCCAATTTACGAAAAAAAATGTACTAGATATACGCCATGTATAATATAGCACTTTCTTAGAAAATACGAAACATTTCCACAATACAAGCCCAATACACCTGTCTAGACACATTTATTTGCGACCACATTAATGAATTAAACGTATATCCACATCAATGAATAATATGAAATATTCTGAATGTACAGACATTTCATTTTTACAACTTTATAAATAGTTTTCGCTTGAGTAAATTGAAGTAAGAGTTTCAAAGTAGTGACAATATTTTAGATGAGATCGGAAAGGGAAAAATACACAAAATGCTTTGTCTTTAGATTATTTATCACGCACGACGGCTAAAGAGTAAAACTTTCTTCCGACCCTACCTCGAGCATTTCTGTGAGGTGATATGACAATAGGCATCTCGTAGCCGCATCGAAAACCATGCTTAGCTTCCGACATACCTTGTCCCTGAGCAATATAACTTGGATCTCTTCAACTTGAGATGGGCACTATCTATATAGATTGCAATTTCCTCCACACGGTACTAAAATTATATGGACGACGACGACAAAACTATGTTTTGACACATCGGTGACTGACGGAAGTGAAGAGGCACCATGGAGTATAGAAAAGGAAGGAAGACAATCTTATAGAGTCTGTTCGGAAAGAGAAGAGTCGTGGCAGAAACGGGAACTAAGGTTATGAATTTTACATGACAAAATTGGCAATCGAACTTTAGACAGACACCTGTCTTATAAAAAATAAACAAACTTCTGTCGTTTATAAGTCATTGGTGTATTTTATATACAAGAATCGCAAGGTTTTATGTGTAGAATGTGGGCGAAGCTCGTAACTTAGGACTCATAATGGACGGAGAATTACGATATGAGACCCATTTGCTTAATACAGTGCGTAACTGTTTTTATAAATTAAAAAAATTATACAAAATACGTGGCTTCATTAGCGTCGAGTTGAGCATTAGACTTTGTGATGCTCTTGTGCTGTCGCCACTCAACTGCGTGATATCTTGTACGGTCCACGCCTTTTGGCGCAAACGCAGCGCTTGGTACAACGCGTTCAGAATGCCTGCGCTCGCTTTTGTTTCCGTGTTCCGCCGCGCACTCACATAACCCCATTTTTGAACAACAATTCTATATTAAAAATGTCAACACGTCAAAAACTGCACTTAGCCACCCTTATGTTCGGTATCGTTGTCCAGCAGCGGCCCTCATACCTGTATAACAAGTTTACTTGGGCGCATAATTCCAGGTCCTCGGAAGTTAGGCCTGCAAGATATCTCCAGCTTGTGTATCCCGCGCACCGTACAGCTGCATTTTGTGGCAGCTTTCGATATGCTGCCACTAAATGCTGGAATAATCTTCCTCCACCGATTCGCGCACTTAAAACGATTCGATGTTTCAAACTCAAATGCCGAGCTTATTATTTTAAGGTGCAAAATCAAGGTTGAATGCTGTAGGTACTTATCGTGTCTTACTCTAGCTCGTATTTCTGTGTTGTACTACATGTAATTTCATTTACCTTCCTCTTTTTTTCTTTTTTCTTTCGTTGTGTGCTTACTGTCGTTTTCGTTGATTTAATTCCTTTTTTGTATTCGTTATGTGTTCGTCCCGTCACTGATATTATTATTAGTTTTAGTTAGTTAAGCTTATTTTTAATTATTCTTTTGGGCACCACTGAAAATCAGCGCCACGGCTTGCTGTGGCATCATGCTGAGTGGTGTCCATTTTAAGCGTCATTTGTTATTTAATTTTACATAACTCTTTCTAAAATAATGTCGAAACGTGGTAAAACCGTGTATAGTTCAACAAGGGATATTATATTTAATATTATTAGGTTTTTTCAGTGGGAAAAAGCGGCTAAAAGCCCCACTATCGACTTACAAAAAGTCACAAAACGAGTGTCCGCTATAACAGGTATTTATGTTGTATTTAATATTAAATTATTACCTAAATAGTATCCCTAAGTAATTAGTCTCTGACACAAAATCGGTAAGTATATTCATTCAAAAGATATTTATTTACATAAAAATACAGGTCATTCATGATCTTAATATAACAGACAAACTACTAGAGTCAGACCATTTTATCTCTTCCAAGCAAATGAACTGTCAAACGTAAAAAAAATGAACATGGCAATTTTTTGTATCTGTCTCAGACGTCAAGTTGTTTATGTGTCTTAAGAAACAATTTAACTTTATGTGCGTTGGTTTAAAAAAAAATAAAGGTTTAACCATGGGAAAACCTTATAAAAATGGTCAGCGGGAACTCCTTTTCCGCATGATCATTAACTTCGATGCTGTAAAGCAACAGCAAGAAGCGATTATCGCTGAAAAGCGACAATGTTTACATTGCATTAAGTCTTTGCCTGGTAAGATTAACCAATCTTAGTACTTTTGAATAACACCAATATGGTTTTTGTTAAAATAATGTTCAAGTGAAGCCATTTAGCTTTTAGCAGCCTCTTAAGTGCACTGAGAATATATTATGTGGTGTTCGTGACTTAATTATTATTCTTATTAAATTACAGCTGGTTTAAATGATGATCTTAAGAGGAAAATGAAACACGTTCTAAATAAACTTGAAAAAATAGAAGATGTTAATGACACTAGCAAAAGACAATATCTGAAGAGAATTTCTGTTATATGAGGTAGAAATTAATGATTTTATAATATTAGAATGGTAGAAATAAGTAGTCATGTTAAAATAAATAAATAAATAACACAGGGACAATCTTACACAAATCGTCCTAGTCCCAAACTAAGCAAAGCTTGTACTATGGGTACTAGGCGACGAGATACATAATATATAGGTAAATTATAATACTTAAATACATAGAAAACATCCAAGACCCAGGAACAAACATTCGTGCTCATCACACAAACACTTGCTTGCCCTGGCCGGGATTCGAACCCGGGACCGCCAGCTTCTTTGGCCGTTGTGCAACCCACTGAGCCAAACGTGTCGTCAACATGTAGGTACCACATTATTAGATAACAATTTCTTGGTGGAGGTGAATAATTGTATATCACTGCAGAGGTAACCGCAGGTAATGTTTTTTTTATAATATATTTGCTAAATATAATACTAAAATGTTATTTGCATTTTGTTTAAAGGTTGAGGATAATACACAAGTATCAAGACTATTTAGTGTCCTTTATTCAGTGCTGCCATATACCAATGCACAGATATAACAATTAAAATTGGTGGGGTAAAAATATTATAGCCAGAGTTTTTTTTTCTAATTACGTGACAGTGTTTTAAGCATAGCAAGAACTTAAAATCGCACTGGCACGCCATCAGATCCTACGACTTCTCTTTCCGCACAGACTCTATAGGAAAACCGAAGTAAATAGTGTAAAGCGGAAGGCATCAAGTAAAGCATTAAAAATGTTAATTCGAAATCCGTCCACAATGGCGCTAGAGTAGCAATATAGTATGAACGCAACAACCAATTAGAATGCTACAATTTCTTTCTCTGATGTAAATATTTAATCGTGTTGAAAATGATGCATCGTTGTGGATTTTTTGGCATTATTATGGTAATTTTTTTGGGCACTTGCCACAGTATATATGCCCGCTTTATACGGTACGGCAAGAACAGCATTGATATTTTCGATGAAAATGGCTGTAAATGTACCGTATACCGTATAAGGCAGGCATATAGGCCCACCAACACCTTTTCATCTTTTTATTTTTTTCTAAGCCACAGAAAAATCTGTATTTTTTTTCTGACAATAAGGAGGTTATTCCTATCTATAAACAAAATTTCAAGATTTTTGTAAATTTTCATACATTCCCCATTTAACGCCTTTTGATAGACAGTTTGGGATATAGACTGTTCTCCATAGTTTGCTACACTCTAAAGCCGGCACCTTCATTTTCTAGGTCCACTTTTGAGTGCCTAAGTCAAATCATAAGTAATTCTGCTTTTTTTATTTTTTTGACTAAGTTTCTTAGAAAGGAAAGTGGGGTTTTATTCATGTCCCCACTGTTAGGAGTAAATATGGAGTAATTAAATAACATTAACTTACTTATTTAAATAACACAATGTAACGGATTATACGAGTATCGCGTATTGTTAGAGATGATTGCTCTTGTCGCAATCTATTGTAATTAATTCCAAGCAAATCTTGTTTACTAGAATAGATCTCGAGCGACCTTCCGCAACATGCGCACGAGTGCCCTTGTATACCGGAAGTGTTTATAAACTTGACACGGGCCGGGAGTGTGACTTTGTATCGTATGCTAACCGTGTGTTATCGGATGTCCTATTGTCACCTAATTATGGCCTTATATAAAGTTATAGCTGAATTACGAGTATCGCGTATAATTATCTCATTTGAGTTCCCGACGTTTCGGAAGCTTTTCAGCTTTCCATGGTCACAGGTTGACTCTGTTACATGGTGACGGGTTTTATTTAAATGAGTAATAATCGCGGAAACAGAAGAAAATATTATTAACTTACTTGTTGTTTTGGTTATATTTTTTTTAAATCTGAAAACTTCACACAATTTTTTAAATTACTAAATTGATATAAAGGTTATTGTATCAATATAGTAATTAACTTACTTCACAACACGTCAAGCTTATTGACGATCTTACAAAATTATGTTATATTTTTTGTTGGTCATTGAAATACTTGTCCCGTATCCTATGTACGTCAATGATATAATATAAAAAGATATGTAAGTAGCATTATTATTAATAATCTGAATATGGCAGCTGCGAAGTTTGTGCTCTTGTCAGTATTTAATAGAGGTGGGTAAATCCGGAATCTAAAATTTAAATGATTCGAATCCGTAAGCAATCCGATTCCTTTCCGATTTCGTGGATAACCATACAACTATTGTCTATTGTCCATAGCCATGAACGGAAGAAGATGTACTGGGAACAGCTGGAGCTTCGCTGTAGGTCTCTCTACCGTCCTCCAACCGGTCAGCCCACGCAGCCCAGGACTGTCCAGGTAAGTCGGAATCAAATCAGAAGTAAACTCAGCAAATAGGTTAATCCGGAAATCCCGAATTCTCCCGAATTTTTTGGTGGTTATGACCACCAACATAATTATGGTTACCAACATGGTTATGACAACTCTTAATTATATCCTCCCGCGAAGTTTAGATACAGAGGCACTATAGAGGAAGGACAGTGGGGGCGAGTAATAAGTGTGCGCGCGGCAGGGTGATCATGCTCCGCTGCGCGCACATTTCATACCCACCCCGGCTGTCTTTCCCCCCGTCGCCCGCAATCCATGGGAGTGTCACGAAAGAAGTTGTCAAGCTATACATAGTTATTCCGATCTCTGATCCGTATAGCATCTCTATTGGTTAATTACTCTAAGGTGAATACTATCTTAAAGAGCGCTTTAGTTATTTTCAGTCTGTAAAATATTCTCAAAATCTAGTTCTTTTAATGCCTTCTTCCTCTTCCAAATTCTACAACGATTCGTTCACTTTTCAGTCTGTTCGTGTGGAAGTCTATGCCTGTAGAATTAAAACGAGCTAAATCCCTCTCGGTCTTTTAAGAGCATCTCAGAGACCATTCTGTCCCTTCCATAGCACCTCGATTTGTTTTACTGGTCCTATGAACTATATGGCTGAGTAATATTAGTACAGTTATTCAACTTATTATATAGTTATGTGTATATATATGTATATAGTATGTGTGCATTTATTCTACTTATTGTGTTTGTTTAATATATATGTAGCTACAATACTTCAATTCCAAACTGCTTTGTGCCACCTACTTATACGTATAGTTTCTTTTCTCAACGTCTCCCACTGCCCAAATGTTGTCTGGAAGAGATCGCTGTTTAGCGATAAGAGCGCCTGTTGTTTACCTCTCCTTGAATGTATTGTGTGAGGTTTGGAATAAAAAGTTATTGTATTGTTAATAAAGATACGTTTCTAAGCTATGTTTATGTATGTTACAGCCAAGTTGCAGTTGCTGTTCTCAATGCCACCCCACCCAACCAGCCTGGGACATCAGCCTGCAACACAGATTCTGGGCTCCTGGTAAGTTATTCTTATACTCACCACCAGATTCAGATGAAACTTAGCAGATAACTAGATCAAGTCATAGATTGAAATTAAAGATTTTTTTAATGTAATGAGTGGCAAAAGGGCGGACGAGCCACCTGATGGAAAGTAGTTATCGTCGCCCATGGATATGTGTACACCGGAGGATGTGCCCATATTTTGCCAACCTTTAAGTGCCCTGTTAACTCGCTGTTATAGCGGCAACAGAAATACATTATGTGTGAAAATTTCAACTGTCTAGCTATCATGTTTTATGAGATACAGCTTAGTGACAGACAGACAGACGGACAGCAAAGTCTTAGTAATAAGGTCTCATTTTACCCTTTGGGTGCGGAACCCTAAAATAGTTGGTTATAGACCTTTCCTTGGGCAACCCAGTGGGAATCGGCTTATATGGACGCCACGCCACTGCCGTCTTATAGGTTAGAATATTTTTTTAAAATATGGTTATTTGTATCTTTTCCAGGTCGCATTGGGAACCTCTATTCTCCCAACCCTGGCACCGTGAGGAAGACTTCCGCCTGGAGCTGGTTCCCGTGGCCGAGAAGCAACAGTCAGAAGTAAGACATATCCACACATACGTCTACACAATGCACGCGGACTGGTAAAATGACTGACCGTGAAACGTCTTCTAGTACATTACTTACCAAGGGTTGTAAAAGAATGAAACCCGTGCCGCAGGCTTTCTTTTTTATGCGAGTTTTACCGTACGCGGACCATTATTTAGCGTTTTTACGGTGATTTTTCGTCATTGGCGTCTCAGCAAATATCTTTAAAATAAATGATACTCATAATATTTTTTTTATGAAACCGAAAGACAGTCCCGAGGCTGAGTTGATTTTGGTCGAAGTTATCACGTCTATTCAATCGAGCGATCAAAACGCTTGGAGATTGACCCACGCATAGCGTGCGGTAACACTCACATTATGGCTAGGTGTAACGTAACATAACAAAATATTCTCTTCTGTTTCCTCTAAAAAAAAATGAAAAGGATTAATATCCCCACCCGTGCAAACATCACACTGCCGAAACGTCGGGAACTCAATTGAGATAATATACGCGACATTATCCGTTTTAATTGTTTTATTTAAATCTTCAATAAAAGTTCGTAATGTGATGAGCACAAAACTGGTAGGGAACGGATTGGCGAAGATCATTGTGGTTTAGGAGATGGCATACACACATCATTCTCAATCTTTATGTCGTCCACCTTCGGACATAGACATTAGACATCCTCCAAAGTTTGCCATGAACGCTAGTCCTAACCACCATCTTCATGGCGTTTATTTATTTATTTAAGGATTGCCAACAGATATTACATCAGTTACATTACATTAAAGAATCTAACAATTACAATAGGGGCAAACAAGATGCTTACCCAATTATAGGCAACCACGGCTTACAAATATGTATTCCAAAGAATAATAAACAGTAATAAATGATGACAGTTTAGAACTCGTCAATCTATTTATGTTGACCGTAACAGTAGTCAATACATTATTAATGGTTAAGTTATTAATAGTAATAGTTTGATGCTGTTTTTTTGGAAGTTCGTGGACAGCCTTGTTCGTGTGTTTCCCTCGATTTCCACTCCAGCGTCCCTCTGACCCATCAGTCATTATTTAATCCTCCTCCACATAATCTTCTCTGTCAACATCTATTTTTGATGCTCAGTAGATGTAGCTAACGACATTTTCATCTTTAGTTTCCTGTTTTTTTTTTTCACGATCGAGATATAAAGTTTTTTAATGGCCTCCGTCCTTAAATCCACAAATATGAAAAAATAAAGAAAACATTCATTGCCATAACAAAAATAAATTAGGTACAGGGAACAATAACATATACGAAAAAAAGAAGATAGACAAAAAAGGTACAGTCAAGGAATTTAATTTATATACCATTTCGTACATTGTCACAGTCAAAATCAATATGAAAGCCGATAGAGATTCTATATCAATGTCACTATGACAAGGTACGAAAGGGTACACAAATTAAATTCTTTGACCGTACCTCAAAAATTCCGCGTGACAGAAGGAACGGACTCAGCATGTGCTGCGGCGGCCTCGCGACTGCGCAGCGCTCGTTTTCAGTCCGTCTCTTTCCTCACTGAACCACATTGACTTGTTTCACTGGTACGGGTAGATAATCCATGCAGACATTTGATATGATTAAATTAAAAATGACGCATTTATCCACAGTTCTCGTTGCCGTATGGGTGTCCCTCAATCTGGCGACAGCGCCTACGGTTTCTGCGAGACAGAAACACCCACCAACCCTCAAGGCTTCGAGGAGCGGTTCCCGGCCAACTTCCAGACCTTCCAGCGCAGCCAGGCTGGCTTCCAGAGTTCTGGAACCTTCCAGAACTACCCAGCTCAGATGCCGCAAGGATACCAGGGACAGTATCAGGTTAGTAGACAATGATACACCCACCAACCCTCGACGCTTCGAATAGCAGTTCTCAGATAACTTTCAGAGCTTCCAGCGCAATCAAGGCTCCAGAACCTTCCAAAAGTATCCAGCTCAGATGCCCCAAGGATATCAAGGAAGTATCAGATCAGTACACAAAAATACACTTCAAATTTCGAAGTGATGCTTTCAGCCAGCTTTCAGACCTTCTGGTGTAATCAGGCTAGCTTCCAGTGGTCTGGAATCTTCAAGAACTGTCTAGTCCAGATTCCGAAAAAATACCTCAGGCAATATAAGGTTAAGAAGAAGAAGATACATTTATTTTGCAAACAAACTACAATAATACACTTTAAAAAGTGACGTATATTGACTAAATCTTGACTTAACCCCTAGTATGCGATGTCAAAAACTTGCCATTCAAATAAGTAACATTTAATATACCTACCTTTTAAATGCTCTACATGGATCCGTCTCTAAGCATACGAGGGGTTAACGTTAAACCTGGAAATATGAAACCTGGAAACATGGAATATGTTTTTAAGCTTTTTTATTAGTATTATACCGTTTGCTATTTATTTCCTATTTTGTTTATACCTAACTTTGTTCTTTGTGTTTTTTATATTTTCGTGTGCAAATGTTTTGGTTTTTAATCTGTTAATTTGCATATTTACTGAATAAATTGAATTGAATTGAATTAACAAAATACGTCATATACGCTACGTCAAAGCAATCTGGATTTTTGTATGTTTGTATGTGTCGTTGTGGCCTCATCACGCCAAAACGGCTTAACAGATTTCAACTATAATATTTTCTTCTGTTTCCGCGATTATTACTCATTGAAATAAAACAATTTAACGGATTATATCGCGTATATTATCTCATTTTAGTTCCCGATCCACCCGTGACCATGGAAAGCTGGAAAGCTTCCGAAACGTCGGGAACTAAAATGAGATAATATACGCGATATAATCCGTTAAATTATTTTATTTCAATGAGATTTCAACTATTTTTGGTACACGGGTAGCTGCTCCGCGAACGAAGTTGCGGACACTAGTGATGGAACAAATCTGTATTTTTTTTTAATGGCTGGTTATTGTCTAGGTTGAAGGTTTTGGAGAGGCCAGCGGCAGTTTCGATGCTCAGACCGGCGTGTGGGGTCCGCCACCTCCCTACAGCCCACAGGGACGCAGCGGCAGTCGGTAAGCTCATAATGATATTGATTTATTGTATATTCCGTAAAACATACGAAGGAAGGATCGCCGATATTTTTTATTTCAAAGGCTAGTATATGACCTCAATTGTTATATATCAGTGCTCTAAGATTACAGTACGACAATGGTTTCAGGATGCTGTTGGGGCTGCCTCGATTCTGTAGCGCGTCAGGGATGTTCGCTGACGCGCACGTGGATGGTTTTGCCGCCATAATGCGCAAGGGGTGCCGTCCCTGGTGCGCAGAATCCGGGACAGCCCGAACAACATTCTGATTACCATAAATATAGATAGATTCGAAGGTCGTATCCAGAAACAGTGGGACGATATACATTGTTTATGACGTGTACTTGCAATATTATATACCTAATAGCACTAGGATTAGGTTTTTCTTTCAACTGTACGGTAATAACACATTTTTACTATGGTCTACATAGATTAGTAAGAAAATAGAAAAAAACATGATATTGACAGTTAACTTTCTTTCTTACTCGTATTTTTCGAGCAAGGCTCCGCTAACACTGGATTTTTATAGATACGGCAGTTAATAGCGTATATTTGGCAGATAAACGATTTACATACCTACAAATTTATACCGCTCCCTCGGTACGCAAGTTCACTCGCACTTTGGCGATTTTTAACTAGTCTCTCTCTTTCAGTCACCACCTTCACCACCAAGACCCAGCCGCAGCCACCCTCCTTCACCACCATCACATCGACGTACACCGTAACTCCGTACACGACCACAATATGCAACCCCACACCTGCCGGAACTCCTACATGTTACAAAACCCGGATATCCGAACAATCAATCCAGAGGTCCGGCCGAACGACCCCAGAATCAACCAGGAGCTAGCAAGGATGAACCCAGACGTGCGGATAAATCCGGATATGATCCGCAATAATCCGGATATGGCTAGAATGAATCCGGATATCGCCAGAATGAATCCCGATATATCTAGAATTAATCCGGATATAGCTAGAATGAATCCGGACATTGCTAGAATGAATCCTGATATCGCTAGAATGAATCCCGATATCGCTAGAATGAATCCGGATATGCTGAATAGTCCGGATATGAGGAATCCGGAAATGCATTTGACGCAGATGTATCCGCCTGAGGAACTAGCGCGGGTGCAGGAGATGCATTTGACTGAGGGCCGCTTCAATACTTTGAGAGGACATCTTGTGCCATATCCATGCCAACGATCTTTAGGTAAGAGTTAGTATACATTCTTGAAATATAAATATTATTCGTTGGTCTTTACACTGCTATACAATTGTAAGTCATTCATAATATAATGTTTGTCCGTTTTTTCGTTCGTCACAATCGTATTTCTCTATCAAACCGTTAGTTTGCAGTATAGTTATAAAACAAACCTACCTAGCCTAATGGGTTCTGCAGGACGATCATTTCAAAGGTCTTGAAATTTTTACGGTTTTAGAATTATAACAAATAATTTTATGACTAAAATTACATTATGACCAGAGCCCGGAAAATCCATAGCAAAACAAAAGACTGTTGCAATTAAACTAGTGTTAGAAACATGTTTTTATCGATATCGAGTTTTGTCTAAAAAATATCATACCGATATGTTTAGGTACATTATTTTATAATCATTCACGCCAAACGCAAATGAAGTGGTGAGTTAAGGGTTTGTTTTATATGTGTTATTCCATCTAAAACGCAACGCAGCTTATATTATACCAATTACAATGAGTTTCATAAATTTTCTCCCTTGACGTCGAGTGAAGTCGAACGTTCATTTAGTATACATAAATACAGATATTGTCGAAAAATTAATGATTATCTACTCCTATCACTATTACAAACCCAATAAGATGTCATGTGCTGCGGTGAGTACTGACGTGGATTTCGAGGCAGAAATTGCATCTGTATAATTATACAAACCTATGTGTGTGGTGGGCCGTTTTTTTTCTCATATTACACAACTATCGATATTCCGGGCTCTCATTATGACTGTCAATGATTATGGGAAACAGAGGGATCCGACTATTGGTATGTAAGGAAGTCTACGTTGCGGATCAACATTTAAGGTGTTTTTGTCTTTAAAGTCTTAAATACACACCGCTAGTGCAAATGGGTATAATAGTAGAACAAGTTGGCTTGTACCTTGATTTCGCTAAAATAAGTATCTCTGTGAGCTGTCCTCGCTCGTCCTATAACCCCCCTATATCCGCTATTTAGAAAAAATACCTAAACTGAATCGAAAAAAATAATAATATCGAACTTGTTTACAAGTATTACAAGAATCGGTTGAGAAATGGGTAATTTTCAAATTTAACCCAGTACACTGTTACTTTCTGTAAGGACCTACAACTCTGTTACCATGCATAATTACGATTACGAAATTTTATAGGTTAGCTATGGTTTACTCGTATTGCTGACTGTAAATGATCAATTGATATACACAAATAACAACAACTTATATTTTTTTATTTCTTGAGTTCACTGTGTCTTGCCTGTGCAATTTGTGCGGAAAACGACTTATTTAAGCGGCGACAAAGATACCTGCGTAATATTTGAGCATCTGGGCAGATGGACATACGAAATAATTTTTGCCCAACCTGACACGGAGACCTTCGTTACCGCTCGGTTAATGAACCCGGATACCGCTATAATGAATCCGGATGTCGTTAAAATGGACCCGGATATCGCTAGAATGAATCCAGATATCGCTAGAATGAATCCGAATGTCGCTAGAATGAATCCGGATATCGCAAAAATGGACCCGATATCGCCCGAATGAATCCAGATATCGCTGGAATGAATCCGAATATCGCTAGAATGAATCCGGATATCGCTAGAATGAATCTGAATATCGCTAGAATGAATCCGGATATAGCTAATATGCTCCTGATATCGCTAGAATGAATCCAGATAACGCTGGAATGAATTTTATGGTTCAGTTTCAGGAATCATATTTAATAAGTGTGCTTTTAAAAGTCTCTTTGTGACTTCTCGATATATTATTTGTGTTGTTTCTCCAATTATATATTTTATTACAGGTATGAGCGCGGGTAATCTTCACAGAGACTGTAGGATGGACGAAAACGTAGCCATCGAATGTTTGCACCAGAAGAGCGCCAGCAAAGGTACGTGTTTACAAAGACCGTTAGAACAAGAGAACTGTCAATTGCCTTAATTTGGATTGTCCCCGGTCTCAAGTAGATATTCTAGCAAAAACTAGATGACGCTTTAAAACTATACATTTAACGCTGTTATAATTGAACAATAAACATTAGTAACAGTAAGCTCGTAAACAACTAATAATAAATTGTGTCACGATAATAGTAAATAATAATTCTAATACCTACATAGATGGCGTTGTACATATCGGGGAACGGCTTTTTGTATGGAGATTGGCAGTTCTCTCGTTTTAATTATCCTTAGTGTTAGATTTTTAGATTACATTAGCGGTTACTCACGTTAAAGCCGAGTACTGGTCAACATGTTTCGGTACATTACGAGAACCTTAGTCGTGAGCGACGAGTGGATACTAGAGATCGAGTGAATAGTCGTTTGGCCGGATACCGAATACCGAATGTCGGGCGTAGTCGTCGGCCGAAGGGCCGAATATTCGGCCGCCGAATGTTCGGCCGTCGATTTTACCTACAGTGGAGTAAATACGGAGCGCACGTGCGGTGTGCGCCGTGAAGGTTGTAACTTGTCACTAATTGTACGCAAGTTGTGATTCAAAAAAACGCGCTCATTTATACTTTAAAAAAAAGATAGACATGACATTACGAACAATCTTGTGAAGCCGTTTTTTGGCATGGTTTTGACAAATCAGACAACTTCACACACATGATTTGTTTGTATTTGTATCGCGTGAAGTTGGCTTTGGCATGGTTTTTTGTGGCCTCACTAGATTTCGTTCGTAATGTCATGTCTATTTTTTTTTCTTGGTCTGAGCTCGCGATGAGTAAACTGCGGCCCCTCGCAAAAAAAAAGAATGCGTCAGTTTCTAGTGCTTTTTGTGTAGCTTCTAGTAAAAGAGACTCGCAATTACGGAAAAGTATATTTATTAATCCTTCTTTTCGTCTTTGAGCACTTGTTAATTTACTATTCGGTATTCGGTATTCGGCCGAACAATAAAAAAGCGGCCGAATAGTGCGCCATTATTCGGTATTCGGCCGAATAGTAAGAAAGCGGCCGAATAGGCCGAATACCGAATAGTGGCCGAATATTCGCTGCATCTCTAGTGGATACCGACACTATGTTACGGATAAAGGACGGACGGCAGCTATGCATTTGAGCATGCATGTGACGTCACATGTTCCTACCTTGTATGGGGAAATTAAAAACTTTGTTCTGCAGCTATGTTGAAACTTGAGTTTATCGAAACAGTTTCATAACAAAAGTAACCATACATTTTATGGGTTATTCAATGATATTATTAGTTAGTATAGAATAAAGAAACTGATAACTGATACTTATTAATATTTTCATACTTTAAAAATGGACGTTCCCACCCTTAAAATTGGCTGATAAAACAAGCTACACGTAAGGTATCGAAACTACCGAAAGAACCCTGTTCTTAGGAATCGCCCTGTATAGAAGTATTGTTATTTAGTTTCAGACCAAAGCAGCGACTCGTGCCCAAATCAGAATCCGAAGCAGGGCAAAGAGAATCTGGGATTCCAGAACGATAAACATTCTCCCATCAGGTAATAAAACACAACTAGTAATAATATCATTATAGGATCCCTTTAATTAAGGTCAAAGGTTGTCTTGAAGGGTTTATCCTCATCTGGTATAAACTTTTTTGTTATAGTCATCATTTGTCATAATGCTTTTTTTCTGAACACGTAAGCTTTTCAGGATCGTTATACCAAACCTAACCTAATTTAATATATTTAACAGGATGTGAACAAGATGATGCCTTAAAAAAATCCTAAAAATACTACAGTTTCAGAAAAACTTCATACGTCATCGGAGGGTTATTGCCTAACGAAATTTTCACACTTGATATCCGAATCAACTGTCATAGCCCATACAAAATCACACACACTTGACTCCGACAGACACTTGATTCAATGCTTGATTCCGATTGCGAGCGTCAAACGCGTTAGGCAATACGGGGGCATTGGCTACTCAGACTTTTAATTTACTATATGAACAGTTAAATAAACTCTACAAGATGAGTAAATATTGCGAAAACCAAAGAAAATCGAGTATTTTACTGAATGTAATATTTTCCAGGTCTTCAATGCAAGACTGTCACCGCGGGAACCAAAATACAGAGTCCGAAGTCTACTTTGCTGACGTGTCCAGCTGCTGCAATGTTTCCGTCAAGGTAAGAGGCATATATCCTACTGGAAGAGATGCCTGAAAGGTATAAGTTTGCCATACATATTCTATTTTTTTATAACTTTTAATGTACCTTATTTACATGCAAGTACATAAATCTTAGTAAATAAAGTAAAATTTTAATAAAAAAAGCATGCAAGTTAAATTAAATATCCAAAAAATTAAGCTTCGGTGAAAACTGTACTATTCTAGAATAAGCGATAGAATTAACACAAATTATTGTTTGTCATAGATTGACACAATAGCACTATCCAACAAATGAAGCTTAGGTGAATATTGTACTATTCTAGAATAAGCGATAGAATTAACAAAAATAATTATTTGTCATAGATTGACACAATAGCACTATCCAACAAATGAAGCTTAGGTGAATATTGTACTATTCTAGAATAAGCGATAAAATTAACGAAAATAATTATTAGCGATAGATTGATACAATAGCACTGATGATACTAATCAACTACTGATGAAAATAGCAATGATTCTTAACGTTCGGAACGCGCACTTTCAAGAAGTTCATCCGTACCACTTTATCAAATTCTAGAATAAAATCTATTGTCTGAAAGTTAAATTAATAAACTTTTTAATAAAAAATAAAACCGGCTACAAAACGAAAGGACGACAAAACGAAAATACTAAAAAGTTAAAAAAATACTGCACAATTCAGTTTCTTCAATTTACTTACAAGTAACCGTATTTCTACTCAATCTTTACAGTATACACAATTAATTTTATTTTGGCGTCTGTGCTTTCTAATAAATGTGTAAAATATTGAAAATTGACGATTTAAGTAAGTTGTGACACGATGACACCGACTCCAAAATAACATGGGACTAATCTAACAAAAAACAAATATTCAAACAAAAAATAATTCTAAATCGGTTTATAAATGACGAAGTTCTGAGGTAAATGGACATAAATAAAAACCGAATTGAGAACCACTTCATTTTTTGGGAGTCGGTTGAAAACATATCCAGTAACAATGAACACACTAACAAAAACATATCCAGTAACAGTAACTATGAATACATTCATTACGAATGTTCAAAGTAAAAGTCAACGTTTGTTTAGACCGAAAATCGTTGAGCGTGTTCAATTAATTAATATTTTTATAATTTCTAATTTTCCCTTTTTTCAGGCGGAATGTTGCATGAACCCCAACGTATCAGCCTTGGTGGGGACCATAGAAAACCACCCTGAGTCCACTTCGGAGTCCGACACAGGTTCCTTCACCCTCACACGACAGCAGCGCCCCCAACCGCAAGTGGGATCCAAACGCCGCCCCAGACAAGCCGACAAACACGTGAAACAAGAAAAGCTAAGAGACATCAATAATTCTATAAGACTAACCGAACAACAAATAGAACATCTCAATAATTCCATGAGAATGGACAGAATGAACGATTCAAGAATCAGTGAGCGAATGAACGATTCTAGAATAAGTGACCGTGTGAACGAGTCTAGAATTAGTGACAGGACGATGGCAATGAACGATAGATGTGAAAGAATGAGCGATAGAAACGAGACGCGCATGAGCGCAAATGATTCTAGGATAAGCGATAGAATGAACGAAACTAGGATCAGTGAGAGAATTAATGATTCCAGAATAAGCGACAGACTTAACGAGACTAGAATGAGCGAGCGTGTGAATGATTCTAGAATAAGCGATAGAATGAACGAAACTAGGATCAGTGAGAGAATGAATGATTCTAGAATAAGCGACAGACTGAACGAGACCAGGATGAGCGGTCGCAACGATTCGAGGGATCGCTTGAACGATTCCAGAATCGATCGCGACAGAATGGACTCCAGAGATGAAGGCAGTCCTAAAATGCGTATGAATCAACTCAGAATCCCGAGATTCAGTCCAAAACTGAATCACCCTCGACAGCTGAGTTCAGATTCAAATAAAGCTGAATTTTTCGCACCCTCACCACCAAACCAGCCTTTATCGCCCACGGCAGAAAAGCCATTACTTACTGAAGATAATCAGGTGTACTCCAATGAAGGGGAGACAGCCTGCCTTGGTCCTGACTCTCAGTATGAGAGCGTTAGGGATGAGAAGGAAGAAATTAAGGCGCACCACCATAGGCATTGCTATAGCGATACCAATACTATGGATTCTGGGTGGCAGAGTGGTTCGGAGAAGCAGGTTACTGATTAAGTTTAAGCAGTCGAATAATGTCTAAGTTACATAGTCAAAGTTTTCAGAGCAAAAATATATTAAGAGAAACATCCAAATTTTCAACACCGCAATTTCAATAAATGATACTTAAATTATAGTTTTATTGCAGTTAATTAAGGTAGTAGATGCGAACTATTGGGGCAGTGTCCAGCACTGTGACCTTATATTATATAATACATTCATTTTTGCTATGAAAAGATTGACTTTCTTTCCTTATAAAAGTTTGATCCGACATCTTGCCAGACGATGAGGCTGCTGATAACGCGTTATGTGAACAGATCTCCTCGAAAAATAAAGACTTACTAAAGTTGATCGATAATGGGGAATATGCATGAATTTTTATTTTTGCTTTATTAAAAGCTCATTCATGTTTTGACGACCGGTTTGGCTCAGTGGGAGTAACGTTGCCTGCGAAGCTGAGGTCCTGGGTTCAAATCCCGGTAAGGGCAAATATTTGTGTGATGAGCACAAATATTTGTTCCTGAGTCTTGGATGTTTTCTATGTATATATGTAATATATCTATTAAATATATCGTCGTCTAGTACCCATAACACAAGCCTTATTGAGCTTACCATGGGACTAGAGCGATTTGTGTAAAATTGTCCCGTAATATTTATTTATTTATAACTAACTATGTAACAAACAGTAGGAAAAAAATCTAATAATTATAAAAAAAACAAGATATAAGCCATCAAACATTTCATTCTATCTCTTTCTAGCAAAATAGAATTTAATATGGAGTTTATATGGCCGGAGTGCACTATGACGTAACAGTTCATGTCGGACCTCTCTGTCAAACCGCTGTCTAATTAGTAGTTTAAAATGCATATATTATCATGCGTAACTCTTGGCCGATTTTAATTTTAATTTCACTTTTTGAAATAGTTTTTTCGGTATTTTGTTACGAAAAGCGATATAAAAATTCATGCATGTATCGTATTGGACAAATTAGATACCTTTTTGTAGGTGTATTATTTCTAACATCCTTTTCATAGAATGTTTTTTATTCATAGAATAATAATTTCATAAACACTATAGATATATTTTCTCTGTGAAACCGTTTCTTGGGCATGTTATAATGAGAAACCTAACCTAATCTAGCAGATTGTATTCAATGACATCCTTAAAAATGATCAAAATACTAAGTAGTGAAATATTTTCTATGAAATGAAATTACTGTGAAATTCTACATTCTATGAAACATTAGTCGATGATATAGTCGACCTTCTCTAAAATTACTGATGGTAATTTGCGAGATTTGATGATGTCGGAATTATAGCCTGACTTGACCTTCACCATGACCTTGACTTCAAAAATGGCCTTTGACTGTCGACTGCTAAACTTGTTTTCATAATATACCTTTTTATACAGGAAGTATAAAACTGCCACATTTGTCCTCATTATGAAATTCTTAAAAATTAAGATTGAACTTTTTGAATGTCGTTCATAGTTTTTAGAACTATGACACAGCGAGCTTTCCTGACTGTGGTATAAAATGTCTTCAGTAGATTTTAAATTACCCACTAGCATGGTGTGTTTAATAGGGTAGTTTCCTGGGTAAAAAAAATAATATTCTAATTAGTCTGTCAGGTAGATTATCAGAAAATATTGGACACGTATTTTTTCCTTTGTCAATCAAACAAAAAAAGACAAAGATGAAGCGCGTCAAAATTTGGGGCGCATGACGGCACGCCGTGCGAAAAACGATCACACGTGACGTCACGGGGAACTTTCACGGGCTATATCATGGTATTCTATTTCGATTTTGAATTAAAATGTTTTTTTCCTAGTTTTGTCATTACATGCATTTAGACATTAACTGTCTAACACTACCAAAACGTTATTTAGAAAAAAAAATGGAATTAATAGGTTTGTGACTTTAGCAGACTACATTGAGCCAAGTTTCACGTCGCATTTTATTTTATTTATTTATTCATTCTGAACAATAATTACTGTAATAATACAATTTAACGGATTATATCGCGTATATTATCTCATTTTAGTTCCCGACGTTTCAGAAGCTTTTCAGCTTTCCATTGTTCTCCCGACACCATTACGTTACGTTACGTGACGTTAAATTGTTTTATTTCAATGAGTAATAATCGCGGAAACAGAAGAAAATAATAATTATTGTGTCGAACATTGGAATATTATTAACTAAAAAAGTACAATAAAAGTAAAATATTACATTAGCGTCAATAACAAAACAATATGTATGAATCTATTTTCACATTATTAAAAATAAAAATCAAATAATCATTATTATTACTATGATACTCATAATATTCAATAAATCAATGTCAATAAAAAAATAATTAAACATTGTCAGGTCAACTACGTGAATATTTGACATATATCAAAGTATTTGTATCGACGCGGTGTGCTTGGACCCTAAATGGTAATTTCGGTGATAAATATTATTATCATAAACACATTATGCTAGTTATGTAGCAGTAAATGGGTAGCGTTAGCGTGGATTGTAAAAACTGATTTAGGAATCTTAACTGTAATATTATGAAAGTTCACCCGTTCAACTTAATAAGTAACTCTGAATACGCTTTTAAGAATTGGGAACATTTTGAACGCCAAATCAAAATGCAAAAGTTGTAAATCACGACGCCAAGCAGGGCTTGTATCTGATTACAAATAAACCGGTATATATTTAGGTTCCGTTCTTACGAATTGATTTGGGTACTTTATTTCGAAGCGCTCTCTAACCGGTTACTCCGTATTCGGGTACGGGATCAATGACCGCTGTCACGCCGATAGTGGCGCAACGACAGTCAACTACATGAAAAATTGAATCTAACACCATAGCAAGCAAACCAATCCTGTCTAAGCGAGCGGTTAGTTGACCTAGACTCCGCTCACACGAAGGAACCGCTCTCTAACAGGGCAATGGATTCCGCTCCCTGTTTCGCGCTCCGGGATATTAACCGGTTAAAGCGATGTTCTTGCGAGCGTAACCTTTATTATGGGTTAGGCTCTCAGAGTGTGGCTCTAACCGGTACGGAAAATAAACCAGGCCCTGACGCCAAGCCATCTTGATGTCAAACACGAATGTTGAATCTAACGCAAATACATCGGGGATTGCTGTCTTGGCGTCGAGGTGCACAATATTTCGCTGACGGAAATTGCCGTCAAAAGGTGAAGTTTACCAGAGGTATATATTTTATAATTTTACGCCATAGTATACGTTACATGAACACAGAATCTTAAAAAAATAACTAAACTTAATAAAATGAGTTAATTTTTATGTCGTATCGCTTTTTAGATATATTGTTCTAAAACCTCGATGTGACATTTGTTCACGACAATCGACTGTAAACATTTTTACTTTGGTAAACAAAGAAAATTAAAAAATATGTCAAGGCATTGACAGCTAACTTTTTAATTTTTCTTGCTAATCTGTACAGACCAAAGTAAAAATATTAACAGTCGATTGTAGTGAACAAATGTCAAATCCAAGATTTAGAAAAATAAATCTAAAAATAAACCATCAGTAGATTCTGAGTTCACATAACGCGTACTATCGAAAAAAAAACCCTCTGGGAAAATTAACGGTACCAATTATAATCGTAATACTTTCTAAGCTATTGGTAACTATTAATATAATTAATTAGAAAATCGATCCAAAATTGTTCTCTATTTGTAAATGTTTGCTTAAATAATGTTCCTTTGTGATGACTGATGACGTGAATTCTGACGTTATTATATTTTTTCTCAGTTTCTTTGCTTCGTCGTATGTTTAACTATTTCAAAATATTTTATTACTAGCTTCTGCCCGTTTTTCAATTCGCGGATAAGGGTATTTTCCGGGTTGAAAAACTTATGTCCGTCCTTCGGACTGAAACTATCTCCATACCAATTTTCATCCGAATTGGTTTAGCGGTTTTAGCGTGAAGAGGTAACATACAGACAAACACATGTTCGCATTTATAATGTTAGTATGGATTATTTTTATTATTTTTAATAAAAGTTAATTAATTTAAAGGTTGAATAATACATCCGTAAATGCATTTTTTTTGCCACAGTTACGTTTTCCGAAATCTGACAGCTGAAATAAACGTTATTAAAATTATCGGTATAAACAATTAGTTTGCATTTTGCATTATTTTGGAACATTATCTTAAGATAAAAACTGACAGGTATAAAGTGCCAAGTAAAAAAAATGCCAGTGCTCAAAGTACTTGAGGAATGATTTTCTCAAGCCCCATGTATAAAAGGTACGCATAATGAAACTTAAATATGTGGATCCGGTAATATTTAAGTTTAATTATATGTACAAAACGTGAAAGTGTAAAGTGATTAATATATACCATTGAAAATGAGCAGAATGACGTAAGCTTGGTACAGAGATCATAAATATATAAACATTCCTAAGTTTCCAAAAATAAATCTTCATAGAAGGCTTTTTATGCATCTACAGATTTAACAATAAAAAATATATTAATGTTTGACCTCTCATATTCATATGAGCAATTCTGTGTCAATAATATGGAAACAACAGAAAACTAATATCTTTCTATTTTTGAAAAGTCAGGAGAGATTTTTAACTGAAAAGACAAAATTGACAGCATTTATTTCATTTTATTATCCAAAATTAAAATCGCTTTGGTTGTACAGATGTTTATGAACTTCTAGTTGTACACATATGTGGGGAAAAAATAATACATATATTTATTAGTTTTCCGTTGTTTACATATTATTGAGAGGCTTAAAGTGACATTTTTATTTAAAAAATGGACTGTTAGACGAAACTTAAACTATATTTGAATGGCGTCTAGCCTGTCAGTTTTTTAACGAAATATATGCTATTTGAAATTAATCGTCAGTTCCGTGACAACCTCTAATTAAAGATACATATTTCAAGGAAAATCAAATATGACCAGTGAAAAAATTTAATATTTTCTACCGTTAAATCTGTACAGATGTATAAGTACATTTGTACGTACATTTATATTTGAAGGCTTGGGAATGCTTATATATTTATGAACTCGACTGTAAAGTTAAATGATAATGATTAATGCCTACATGATACAGCCCACTGAATTGATTATGGATATGTCCTAGGTATACATTGACCAAACTAGATACTGTAGGTCTTAGATGCCACTATAGGTTAGACTGTACATTATTAATTGATGTGTCATATTCCGCGTAATATTACTGGCATTATGTCATATTTCGTTTAAATAAAGAACAATGATTTGTTGAATGTCAAAAAATATTATAAATTATACATTTTGAGTACATAATTTATGTTACATCTCATTATGCCAAACTTTATGTATTTATTGTCAATTTATATCATGTTCCAAGCAAACTACATAATTATAGTTTTCATAGGTAATGTAAATTCCTCTTGACTATGACTATAATAAACCTATTAGATTTTTGTAATGATTCTAATAGTAGAAAAGTAATTGTTATTCAATTTATTGTATTGATTTTGAAATTTGTGGTATTGTGTCCTTGCCAAATAGTAAATATTTTCTAGAATAATGTGAAATACTTGTTTATCTCTAATACAATTTTAATTATAGTTTTTTAACCAATATTACTGTGCAAGATAATACTGTGTATTTTTATTTTACAGATCGATGTTAAAGATATTTAATTTAATTATTTTTATATTTTCTTCATACTATTGGGAAATATTTTCTCTATGGTATTTAACCAGTGTAATATAATAAATGTATTTAATTTTGACTAAAAATCAATACTCAAAATTTCTTATAGTTTTTAGCAATATGTAAATAAATAATTTGGTAAGTAAGTGTTTAGTGAATGTACTTGTGCCCTTATCTACCGTAAATGTATTTTGTATTTTTAAGTATTGCCACTGTAATGCGAATGGAATTGTTTGTTGATAAGTTTTTCCAATTGTAATTATTATATTTAATTTAACTTTAATTATGATTATAATAATGTTTTTAAATTTTAAATTACGACAAATGTTAACTTTTGTAGTTTCGTTGTTTGAATCTAAACCGTCTCTTGTTCATACAATTATATGAAATAGTGATTTAAGTTCATTCATACTGTGACAATATACACTGTGGACAAGTCAAATTATGCAATTTTTTTTAAATATTTTACTGGCATTGACGAAAACAAGAGATGAAATAATGAAAAAAAAATACCTTCGACAAACCCTTGAAAAAACTTGATTTTCTTTAAACTGCTAGAGATTTAATTGAATAATAGTTAAGAACATTCTCGATTAAGTGAGTTTAAATGTAGGGTTTCGCAGCCGTTTATGCAAAAAATGGACTACAAGAGAACGTATCTCCCCGGCACTTACGTCCTTTTGCTGAGAAGAGCAGTTTTTTGGCAATAACTTAAAAACGGTATGTCCGATCATGTTGAAAACAATTTTCGTTGGAAGTATTTATTAAGTTTCATATTCTTTTCACATACCGTTTCGAAAATAGAGGGGGGGGGGACACAATTTTTGCTACTTTCGGAGCGAATATTTACGAAAATATTCACTAAATCAAAAAATATTTTTAGAAACCTTAAAGTTTTTAGAAGAACTGTCAAATGATGTGCCACACATTGATATGGGAGCGTTCAAGTATTACGTAACGCAATTTTTACAGATTTTTGACCCTCTCTCCCCCCATGTAACGCGCCGTAACTTTTTTGTACCCCCCCCCCCCTCACCCCTAGTAAATCGTTACGTAACCACCAAGTTACCCCGTTTTTACCTAAAATGGTCATTCCATTTGAAATTTTGAGAAAAATAAAGTTCAAACCCCCCTCCCGCCCCTGTAACGCGTCGTAACGTTTTACAAGGCTCCCCCTCCCCCGAATTCGTTACGTAATACTTGAACGCTCCCTATTTGCTGTTTTTTTTTTTCAGTTTCGGTTACATGTATGGAGTGCCCCCCCTAGAAATATATATATTTTTATCTAACTATCAAACTAAGTAGCGGCTTATATAAGACACCTATGTTCCAAATTTCATCAATATACATCTTATAGTTTTTGAGTAAAATGCCTGTGACATACGGACGGATGGACGGACGGAAATGACGAAACTATAAGGGTTCCGTTTTTGCATTTTGGCTACGGAACCCTGAAAAACTACGCTTCATCCGTTTAGAAGCTATGATGTCACAGACACACATTGATACCAACTATAACCATCTTGTCGGAGGTTAAAAATGTAATTGTTTCATAATAAGTAAGTACTACACGATGTTTGTAATGTCAGATTTTCCAAGTTTTTGTAATAATTTGTTTCTCTTACGTTAGTAAACATTTTTGACAGCTGTCAATGTTTAAAATAAGCCCTCCAGTGTTGCCACTATTGTAACTGTTGTCTCTTGCCGTTGTAATTTAAAGTAATAAGTTTTTTATTGTATATGATAGAAGGCCAATTGAAATCTTTTCATCTGTAGTTGTTTGACAAAAAATAACAATCACTTCGTAAAAATAGCCTATATAAGGCCATTGGAGTAAATTTTCCACAGTTTTTTGTGTGTTGCCAGCTTACAGTTTTTCAAATTTATCATGTTTTTGTGACACCGCTCAGGCAGGCCCTCGCTGACAGACTTTACACTGAAGTCAAGATAATAAGTAAATCCTGACACATATTTCTAGTGTTGCAACATGTCGAAAAATATTATCGATAAAATTAGGGATGAATGCGTTCGCTTAGATGTTTACTATTATTGACTATTATTACTCGCGCTATTTTGTTTTCTTTGTAGTATCATCAAATCATACCTTCTACGGTATAAGTAAGGCATTGATATGAGCCATCGAATTACCAGTGATCGGCACTATCAGTTCAAAACCTTAACAAAACTTGCCGAGCGGACATGAAGGAGTAATTACAGCCATGAAAATATTAATATATAGTATTCGAAATCGTGCATTATCAGAGGGGGGTGAGGTAACCACGTACAGCACACTACGGAAATATTCTTATTTCTAAAAAAAACACCTACAAACAAAAAACACCCACACACTGACAATTTACAGTATACACTAACCGGAAATATCGCGATTACTTTGGCAGAGGGGAATGTATTCGTATGGCAACTCCATTGTTTAAATGCTCTAAGTTTCATACCAATAGCCTGTAGCATAGACAACATTTATCGAGCATAAGGCACTGTTTCCACCAAGGGCGAGGAAGCGATTAGCTATCGGCGATTTTCCCGCCCAAGAAACGAACAGAAGATATAGATCCTGTGTTAGTAAAAACACATTTATATTAATAGTACATCGCTGGCTGTTCACACTGCCGGCGAGAACTCTCTCATGTATGTGTCTCTTTTATTGACACGGAGTCTACATCTATTGTGCGTTTCTTGAACGAGTTGGGCAAGAAAATAATCGATAGTTGCTCGCTTTCTCGTTGGCGGTGGGACTATTGCCTAACAACTCTTTGAAATAATAATTGAAATACTTCTTCATCTCACTATTTTGTTTTGTTGCGGGTGACAAGTCTAACCACTGTCAAAGTTTTCAATAAACGAAATGTTATTCATGGTTGTGCAATGCGTCAGAATTAATTAAATTAAATTAATTGATTTAATCAAGTGAAAACGCCAGAAGTGTCCAAGGACTGTTGTTTGGCTCAGTGGGTTGTACAACGGCCTACGAAGCTAGCGGTCCCGGGTTCGAATCCCGGCCAGGGCAAGTGTTTGTGTGATGAGCACAAAGCTTGTTCTTGGGTCTTGGATGTTTTCTATGTATTACAATTTATCTATATATTATGTATATCATCGCCTAGTACCCACAGTAAAAGCTTTGCTTAGTTTGGGACTAGGTCGATTTGTCGTTTACGTTATACGTCGTTTTTCCTGAAATTTTGAGATACAAGTTTAGTAGTAGTAAAAACTACATTTGCAAGGATTTCATACCGTCTGTTATATATACTCTAATATGTAAGATATATTGTGTTTGTCCGAAAACTATTTTCTATGTACATTGTTAGATTGATCAGTTATTACTAGGTTATTCTATTAAAAGACTGAAATCTGGTTTTGGTTTTTCTTATAATAAACCCCTTTATTAACTACCTGTGGCCCGGTTAACAATAGCTTGTAACTTGTATTAGAAGCGGAAATCCCTTTTCACCAATATTTATTAAAAAGGAACTTCCACTTGTAATACAAATTACAAGCGCTTATCAAACATGCCCCAGATTAACGATTAACCCTTTGAGCGCCAAAGATGGCAAATCACGACAGCGGAAAATTGTGCTTCAGACGCCTCGACGTCATTTACCGATACGGTATACAATTGGTTTATGGTTGGCGTGTGGCGCACGGTTTCAAGTCGACACGCTGGGCACTCAAAAGGTTAATAAACGATTTAAGGGTCTATTCAAACGTACCACAACGTCAACGCAGCGACAAAAATTGTGGTTTTGTTACGAGTGCTTATGACCACCTTCCGCGTTGCCAAACGAATGGCAACCCCCGTATGTAGAGGAAAGTGCCTAGCGCTGCGAAAAGCTTGGCAGCGAAAGTGTTAAATTAAACTTGTAAGATTTGACCCAAACTAACGTACTAACACGTCAAGTTAAATGAATGCTTGTAATATTCCATTAAATTTTGATTAGCGAATATGCATGAGTTTTTATTTTTGCTTTATTAAAAGCTCATTCATGTAACAAACAGTACAGATTTTTTTTCTAATTATTATAAAAATAACCAAGATATAAGCCATCAAACATTTCATTCTATCTCTTTCTAGCAAATTGAAATTTAATATGGAGTTTATATGGCCGTAGTGAACTATATGACGTAGGCAAAAGACATAAAAGTACATACGGTAGTACCTCTCTCTATCAAATCGCGTATTTCTTGGGCGATTTTTTTTTTAATCGTTTTTACTGTATTTTGATATTTTGTTAAGAGATAAAAAAATTAAGGAAGTACCCTATTACTGAAAGTGACTTTAGGGTCTATCTATATACACCACAGGGGCTACTCCGAAATTCGAAAAACGAAGTCGAACCACCATTCCGTTACTCAAATACAGCATAACATGAGAGCGAGAGGGACAGCACGTTACGAACTTCGAATTTCGAATTTCGGAGTAACCCTCACGTCTTAAGGTGCGTCCACATTTGTATCATTTGCCCGATCAGATCTTCGTCCCGTGGCATGATCGCGTGTCACGATCACGCGTTTGGACGCTGCGCCGATCCGATCGCTCGAAATCCATGTTGCAACACTTAGATCGGACATGGTCCAAGCAGCGCGATACGCAGTCATGCCACGCCACGGTGATCGGATACGAGCAAATGATTCATTCCATAGAGCAGCATACTGACCTGTGTGCGTATCGCGTTTGTATGTATAGAAACACGCATCGACCACACACATTCCTGTCATTTAACCTTTTGACCGCCAAGCAAGTAATACGACGTGACACAGACGCCACAGCAATAAAATAAAATGAACCGTCAAAAATAAAATAATTATTGCAGAACGAATTTTTAATAGTACACTTATTCGGAGAGATGAAACAATTAAATTTGGACGGCATATGCCGACGCTGACTCAGTGGCAAGAATTTTCCATGGCGTGATTTCGCGTCTGTGGCGGTCAAAACGTTAAGCCTTCATTTGCATTTGATATGCAAAGGTCCGGATTATAACGGCAAAGCATAAGACTGTCGCAATCTAACTAGTGTTAAGCATTTTTTATCGACATCGATATTTGTCAAATCCAAGAAAAAACAGTCCAGGAAATGATAAAATATGTTTAATAAAAACTCTTACGTGAGCGGTCGTTGTAGTTTTGTATAAAATTATATAAAAATAGATGCAATTTTATTTTCGATATACACGTCAGTACACATAGAACATGACATTTTATCTGGTTTGGGATAGGAGTAAATAATCAGAAATAGGTTATATTTCTTTTCCATTGACGTCCAGTAAAATAGTAAAAGTGTACCAAAAATAGTCGAAATCCGTTTAGGCGTTATGGCGTGATGAAGTACAAAGACACATATTTAAAAAGCAAATATTTTAAATAATATATTTTTGTAAATATCTTATATTTTTAAAAATATCTTCTATATACAGACATTTCATTTTCACAACTTTAAAATACTACACAGGTGATCAATCCTAATGAGTCAGTAGGGAGAACTCAGAAACTATGAGAGATAGCGAAATCTGTTCTCAGGAACCATGGCGTCGATTTTAAATTTAATAATAATGGCATTCATACACATGTGTGTGTATATTGTTTATATAATTATGACTATAAGGTATACATGCACATGTACACTTGGATAATCTACCCGCACCCGTGAAACGTGTCAATGTCTTTCAATGAGAAAAGGGACGGACTGAAAACCAGCGCTGCGCCGTCGCGAGGCTGCTGCATCACATGCTGAGTCCGTTCCTTTGTCTTGTATTTAAGGTACCTTTTTTTTCATATCTGTTATTTGTACCTAATTTATTTTTGGTGTTTCAATAAATGTTTCCTTCCTTTCTTTCTTTATTTAATTCAAATTTTTCTTTAACTCTAGAGAGAATTAATGTTTGCATCCAGGAAAATGGCTACATTTTGAACATTTACTTAAATAAAATAAGTAGGTATCTTATTTTTGAGCTTTTCTTTCAATTATTTTAACAAGATTCAATTACAAATGCGTTCCTTGTGACTTATGATTCGCACCATCAACAATAACAACGAAAAAACTTGCAGAATTCATAACATTGTTTAAAGAGATTTTGACCAGGTTCGATTCCCGGTTACGAATGAGTTAAAAAAAATTCAATGCCAGTCTTATCAAATCTAAAATCGACGCCATGGTCCCTAAGAACAGACTTCGCTATCTCTCATAGTTTCTGACTTCTCCATACTGATCCATTTGGATTGATCATCCTGTATAGATCGTTCTGTAAACAATGATAGAATATCCACAATTGCCTCAAATAATAGACCGTGGATGGTAGAATCAAAAAAGAGAAAAAAAAACACAAATAAGTAAGGTTTTTTTATTTCGTTAAGAAAGCATTCGATTTAGTTTTTTAAAGTAAAATGGTAAATTAAATTACGTATTAAAGAATCACAATTAATAAGAAAATATGGCCAAACGAGATAAAAGTACGAAAAAAACTTACAAATATTGTTTTTGTATAATTAATTATGTGAGTAATATATATTAATTAAAAAAATACATAAAGGATCTTATTGATATAAAATTATTCACAGAAATTGGTCTATTATGTATACAATACTTTTATGATAAGACTAGTGAACTTAAAATGATTACCTATTTCTAGGGTCTATGTTCTATTGAGAGATATACATGTACTAATTAGGTTTTAGAAGGACATTTTTGTTTGTTTGTGCGTGTAATTTTCTTAGATAATATCTTTGTAAGTTATATGTGATGTATGTCAAATGGCAGTATTTTTAATTCATATAGTATTTCAGCATTTTCGCAAAATCGTTACGTATTGATCGAACTATTACTAAAGTTATGTCATGCCTAAACATTATATCATCTAATTTACACCTTGTATTTGTTATTATATTAAAAATAGTGATTTCTCAGCATCCATTATTTTAATTTTATTAACATTTATATACTAAATTTTAACCTTAGCTTTCAAAAATGAAAGTTGGTTCAAAAGTGGTCAAAGACAAAGTGCTCGCTCGTGGAAAGGCTGACACGTTGGATTCGAAATTAAAAGGTACCGGGTACAATTCTTGGTGTGACCAAGAGCAATTGTTTTTCTTCTCGCTTCGATCTCTGCGTCTATATCACAATAAAAAAGAAATGTGTTCATTTACCCACATTAAAAACACTTATTTGATTCATAAGCATTCATGAAGTTATTCCTAAGTAATTAGCATTATAAAAAAGAAAGTTTGTGGAAATGAAAATTACTTTTTTCTGTGGAACGTTTTGCGAAAATGCCAAATGAAAAACAATAGTTATAAGACACTTAAAATTACGTTACATCACTTTCTCTTAAAACTAATTTCGTTGTTTACCAACGAGGTATCTGTTTGGAACTCTTATGTATTGATATTTTATTTTTACGGAATGATATTTTTTCATGTATGAATATTCGTAAAATATTCCTTCAAGATCCAACTTTTCAAGCTATAAAAGTGTTTTGATTGTCAAAAAGCGATATTAAATCGTTTTGCTTCGTGATATAAAGGAGGGACACAATTTTGAAACTGTTTTAATTTGAGATCTACATAAAAATAGCATAAATTCAATGCTTGAATATTTGAGATTGTACATACAAGTCTCTGTAACCTCATCTCAAAATTATTTTGAACATTTGAGATTCTACACCCGGGTCTATACCTCAGGTAATTTTTTAGAAGTATTTTCTTCTTCCCGCTGTTTTTTACAAGCTTTACCTTTCATGTTAATTATGTTATGCAAAAAAAAAATTGCTTCTTGATGGTCGTTTAGTAAACCATCTATCTCTTTCTCCTTCCTCTGATACGTTCATAACCCAGCCATGGTATGATACGGTGTAGTGGGCAGAGACCTTTAACGTTTTCCCTTTCGCAACGCTTTATAAAACACTATATTTGCATTGTTATCGTTTAGATTACTATAGCGGTTACACGCATCGCAAGAGGTCCGGTCCACTCCGTGGACCTTAGTCACGAGACATAAGCGCGTTCGGACGCTGCCTCGCAAAGTCGAGCTTACTCTGCAGTACAGTTACCGCTATTGTAACCTAAAAATGTCTGAGTCTCATGATATTTTTTTAATTAAAACACCTTTGTTTATTTTGATGCATTGGTTTCACTCCTATCCCTAGAGATATAAGTGTTTATTAATAATGAACACAATATAAGATAAACGTCCCAATGCTTGGCAGCTTAATCCCAATAATTGACACCCTGTTAGTCACGTCTTTAGCTACGAATTAAAGGTCCAGCCACACAGGATCCGTGTGCGTGTCGTGCGCGTGGCGTTCGCGTTGTAAAGTACAAATGTTCATAAAAGGTGACGCACCGTTGCGTACGCAAAAGTCACGCACTCTTTACGCAGACGTCACGCACTCGTCACGCACACATCACGCATACGTCTCGCAAGCGGTGTATCATCTCTTATGAGGATTCGTACTTTACAACGCGTACGCCACGTGCACGTCACGCTCACGCATCCGGTGTGACTCGGCTTTAAGATGACGCGCAGCCAACGAAACATTTGTAAAATAGGTATCAGCAAATATTGTTGCTGTCGCGATTATCTCTCTCGGTGCGATAGGGACACGACATCTGCAGCTCCGGCTGAATATCGTTAATAAATAAAACCGATCAAGTGCAAATCGGAGTCGCGCACCGAGGGTTCCATACAAAATATACGCTACAAACAGCCGTATCTTTGAAAATTCAGTGTTAGCAGAGCCCTACTCCTAAGCAAAATGTACGCAGTGTTCTATCATTTTATATTGGTTGCTGACATAGACAGACAGACATAAAATTATACTGTTTTTAGTGTTTGTTGTTATACGGCAACAGAAATACATCATCTGTGACAGTTTCAACTGTCTAACTATCACGTTTCATGAGATACGGCCTGGTGACAGACGGATGGACAGCGATGTCTAAGTAATAGGGTCCCGTTTTACCCTTTGTGTACGGAATCCTTAAAACCAAGGAGAAAAAATCTAACGCGTTTGTATGAAAAAAGTGCTGCCATCTTACGGTTAAATGTAACAACTATTGGATCAGTTTCGAGCACTGGGTCTTTTACCTTAACTCTTTTAACGATAGGAATTCTTAAAATAGTGCTTGTAAAAAACCACTTACTCTTACTTAAATAAAACTAATAATATACTAAAGGCGACTAAGAAACTGCATTTTAAAGCGGTAGCGGAATTGAGAGCAAGTTCCTCGGGATAGAGTGTGATGTCCTGGCTGTCTTCGGAGTCTCCAAGCTTCTGGTTCGCCACTTTCAGGTTCTTTAGGAGAGCTAGGATGTCTTCTGCAAAATAAGGTCTGATTGAAAAACTCTTTACAGATATATATAGACATAAAGTCCGCGGGAGGGCCTAAAGGTGCGTCCACATTTGTATCATTTGCCCGATCACATCTTCGTCGCGTGGCATGATCGCACGTCACGATGACGCGTTTGGACGTTGCACCGATCCGATCGCTCGAAATCTATGTTGCTACGCGTATCGCACACTCGGATCGGACAAGGGCGGTGTGATCGCTGCGCCGACAGTGAGCGTCGAAGCAGCGCGATACGCAGTCATGCCACGCGACGGTGATCGGATACGAGGAAATGATACAAGTGTGGACGCACCTTAATGGGGTAGGTCCTGGGTAAAAGGGCCAAGTATGTATAAAATTCTCATGATTTTTAAAAGGTCATCATGTAGAAGCCATTTAGGATAAGATAAGTTAGTTTTATTTTATAATAATGCCAGAATTTGACCCCGTGAACACGAATGCTGAAAAGCTTCCGAAACGTCGGGAACTCAAATTAGATAATATATGCGATATAATACGTTTAAATTGTTTTATTTAAATCCCAAATTATTAACAGGTTCAGAGAATAATATTTTGATTAAATTAAGTATTCGATTAAACGTTTTTCGATAAAACAATAGGGTAACTACCTATATATCCTGGGTTAAAAAAATATTATTCTAATTAGTCGTCAGTTACATTATCAAAAAAATATTCGACACCTATTTTTTCTTTTGTCAATCAAACAAAAAAAGACAGAGATAAAGCGCGTCAATGTTTGGGAGAGGCGCATGACGTCACGCCGTGCGAAAAACGGTCGCACGGCGTGACGTCACGGGGAACTTTAACGGGCTATATCTTCATATTTTTTTGTTTAATTGACTAAATAAAAAATACGTGTCCAATATATTCTGATGATCTAATTATAGTTTTTTAGGAGGAGTGTTAACCACCGAAAATAATGAATACTTTTTATCGAATGCGGGATTTCCCGGATGAGTTGTAATAAGTATTACAACCAACCCAGAAAGTAAATTTATGTGTATTAAGTAATACACATAAATTCACTTTCGGGGTCAGTCCTATAAGTATGTCCGATGGACCTATTGGTATATCCTCTTTTAGGTTGTAAAACTTTTTGGAATTTTCTGGATTAGATAATTGGAATTCATAAATAACCTGACCCTAAGAGTGATTTATTAGTAATAATTAACTAATCCGGGAAATCCCGCATTCAATAAAAGTCAATCATTATTTTTGGTGGTTATAACAACTCTTAATTAAGTCCTCCCGCGAAGTTTATGTAATAGGGACTACCTATTCCGACCTCTGCAAATAACTTATGCGAAGCATTTTATTTTTATAGTTTGGTATCAGGAGGCGAACTATCCTGAACTGGCCTGTAAGTCGGAGAGAGTACTGTAATAGTAGATTGTTTGACAAGGGGCTAAAATACACTTCGTGAGCTCGTCCAAATAATCACTTCGTGTTATAATGGCTTTTAGCCACGTGTTAAACACTCTGCTTTTCACTTCGACTGCGAGAATACAAAAAAAGACTTGACATTAAAATTGTGTATATCATGAAAAATTAAAAGTACAGTTTGAGCAATTTGAGTATTTCAACGGGGGTATATCCAGACAAGCTAAAGCCTGTTGTTGTAAAACCTTTACATAAAAAAGGGGATAAAACGAATGTGTCAAATTATAGGCCCATTGCTCTAGCAACGGTTTTTTCTAAAGTTGTTGAAAAAGTAATATACCAGGCACTCTACAATTATTTAGAGAAATATCATTTGCTAATTGTAGAACAGAAAGGTTTTCGTAGAAAAAAATCCATAAATATGGCAATTTATGATCTTATCCAACCAGTTATAGAAAATTTAGATAGGAGAAATCACGTATGTGCCATATTTATGGATATGACTAAAGCGTTCCATTATGTAAATCATTCCATTCTTTATAAGTAAGTTGAACGCATATGGTATTCGTGGTAATATTTTGGAGCTGTTAAAGTCATATTTGAGCGATAGAGATCAATACACTGAACTCTCTCAAATCTGCATGCACACTAAATATGTAAAGGCTTACCGATCTAAAAAAAAGGCAAATTAAGTTTGGTGTGCCGCAGGGAAGTGTTCTCGGACCTCTACTATTTTTACTCTATATCAATGACCTGCCTCGGTACGTCAAACACCCAATGGTACTATTTGCTGATGACAGCACTGTTATTATTAAATGTAATGATATTAGTGATTATGAAATAGAAATTAATAATACTGTAAGGGACATAATTGAATGGCTAAATATGAATAATTTATTAATTAATCTTGACAAAACCAAAATCATGCACTTTTATCAACGTAAATTACCTGTTCCGATCGTTTGTAATTATAAAGGGACAATAATTGAGTCAGTTTCTGCTAGTAAGTTTTTAGGAGTCCATGTAGACAACCATTTGTCATGGAACTCACATACAGAGCAAGTGTGCCAAAAACTAAATCAGTACGCCTATGCACTTAATAAACTAGCAAAGCAAGCCAATCCTGATGCTGTATTAACTGCGTACCATGGCTTTGTTGCGTCTACCTTACGTTACGGCATAATTTTTTGGGGCAATTCTACAAACAAGGAAGCGGCTTTCAAAGCTCAGAAAAGGTGTATCAGAGCAATGCGTGGCCTTCAACAAACTGACAGTTGTGTACCACATTTTAGAGATTTGTGCATCCTGACAATGCCTTCTATGTATATTCTAGAAGTGGTGATGTTTGTAAAAAATAATCCAGCGCTATTTAAAAAAAGTATTTTTACCAGCAAACGTTTGGAGCAAAGATATAGAGAGAATTTATGCACAGCTCCAGCAAAAACCGCTTTAATGCGTAAAAGTGTATATCTAGGAATAAGAATTATAAATAAACTACCCACAGAATTTAAACTGTTACCAATGTCACTTTTGAGACACAAATTATTAACTTTACTTATGAATAAGTGCTATTATTCTGTTTTAGATTATTTAAATGATGATTTCAATTGTATGTAATTATTTGAGATGAATTTATTATTATTGTTATTATTTAATTTTTCATTTTATTAGTATTCCATTGTCAATTTAATTATCTTAATTCGTAAATTGTATTATAATGTTTAAACAAAATCTTGTTTAGACGCAGTAAGTAAATATTTTTAAACCAATGTTTTTGTACGCCAATCGGCAAAACATAGTGGAACATAAAATAATTGAACATCTCTGTATGTATGCAGCCATCACCTATGTTTAACAAATAAAACACTTTGACTTTGACTTTGACTTTGACTTTCGATCAGAAATTTTGGCCAATCTTTTCAGGTTTGTTTGTTTGTTTTTAATTATTTTTAAGTAGTATGTAGCTGGCCGCAAGTTTTTTTTTTCAGTTTCATATAAATTCTTATAAACCCTAGGGGCTAGATGTACTATTTTAGTCTCGCTTCGCGAAGCTAATATGACGTACTTTTTGAGAAGTGAAAAATAGTAAATATAGCTGACCTGCCTGTGTCTCCCCCTCCTTCCAGTCCACCTTGATGAAGGTGGTCAGCGATACCTCGTACACCTTGTTGCTGTCGGCGCTGGAGGCGATGGCCCTACGTCTTCTACCATAGCCGGTGACTCCGTTACTGCATTGTACCTGTAAAATGAAATAAATAAGCATACTCATCACTGTTGTCAGTACTAAGCCATTCACGTCACGGATTCTTATTCTCAGCACAGTGGCGTAGCCTGCCTTAGGCGGGCACTGTATCAAAATTTGTTGAGAGGCCCAAATGAAGTGTAAAGATTTTCGGGGCTCCGAAAGCCGGGCCCCCGTAGCCCGGGGGCTCCGGACGATACGGCTGATGTGGTGGTAGCTACGCCCCTGCCTTAGCAATACCTTTAGACTAGCTTCAGCTCAGTCCAACGGCTCGCAGCTAGGGTTACAATACCTTAGGATTTGACCTGATATTTGAGCATACAATACCATACAATACAATACTATTACTAAAAATATCACATCTCTTGAAACGTAACGTCACATTAAGATACCACATCACTTGAAACATTACCTATTAACAGCCACTACAGTTCGCCTTCATTACGCCGTACGCAATGCAATAGTATTGCGTGGCCGGCAAAACGTAATGTTTCGAGTGATGTGATATCTCACTGTGATGTTATGAATTACGATACTGATTGCCGACGCCAGCCATTATGATGGTGCGCGCCGAGTGCGAGCGAGACAAGACACTCTTAATAGAGCTGCGATCGGTAACCGCGTCAGTGCCAGAGTAATATCCTATCGAGTGATGTTTGGTGTGATGCTTGTTCCTTCCGAGTGATGCGTGATATGGCATCACGTACACATGTCTAGACCATTGTGGATTTGTTGGAGAAAATAATTCAAAAACGTATTTACCCCCTGGCATTTATCCAAGCATACTGTAACAGTTCCCTTGAACTGCACGTAGGAGGTGTCCGGGAACTTGAACGCCCTGAATTTGGCCGCAAGCGCACCGTCGTCCGCCGTCACGAAGTTGTCGAACAGATACGGGTCCACGGAACACCTGAAATTAACACAAACAATTATTTTCGTTTTCATCATTTATGTGATTGCTTCTTATTACCTTACTATTCCGTCTCTTCAAAAGTAGCCAATTACTTTAGGGTGGTCAACTACAACAATCGCACTAAATAAGAGAAAAAAAAGACAAATCCAGTCGACGCCTTGAGCACGGAAGCTGCAAAGCTTACCTGTATCATAGCGTGGTCGCCTCTCAAGAACTAATCTGCCCCAGCGGCAATCAGTCCTAAGAGCAATGTACTATGCTAATTAACAGAGGGTTGGAATAGGTAAAGCCTATTTACGTAAACTTTGCGGGAATACTTAAATAATGATTGATTTTTATTGAATGCGGGATTTCCCGGATTAGCTAATCATTACTAATTAATCACTCTCAGGGTCAGCTTATTCATCAATAACAATTGTGTAATGCAGAAAATTCAAATACGTTGACAGTTTAAAAGTGGATATACAATAGGTCCGTCGGACATACTCGTAGGACTGGTCTCGAGGGCGGATTGTTTCACAAGTAAGTGGTATAGCTTGACAAGTTCTTTCGTGACACTCCCATGGTCCGCGGGCGATGGGGGGAAAAACAGCGGGGACGCCGCGGCGGAGCACGATGTCCCTGCCACGCGCACACTTTTTACTCGCCCCCGCTGTCTTTTCCCCCGTCGCCCGCAGACCATGGGTGTGTCACGAGTCATGAAAGAACTGGCCAAGCTATACCACTTTTATTTTGCAATTATTCGTGCTAAATATGTCGGTTACATTTACATTGATTTACCCAAATTATCACAACAAAACAAAAGTTCCTTGCTACTATGGACGCCACGTCCGAAACGTTGAAGAATTATCAACGTAAAGTACTTAATGCCCCGTTTCGTTGTGTTGTAAATCTATATCCGTGTTTTACCCAATTAGTCGCTAGATGGAGCTAAACCACTCACTGAATAGCGTTAACGTTGTGTCTCTGTAGCATATATAACAGGCTTGTCAATTTCGTTAATAAATGACTTTAAGTTGAAATAACAGTGCAGTATTAATTGTACATAATAAGTAACATATGTAGTGAGTGAACAATCAGTTCTTCTACAAATCATAGCGATGGGCGACATTGAATGATTTTAGAATCGATTAATTAGTAACTATTTATTTTACCATTCAAATAGTAAAATAGTAGTGTATAATAATCACTAAAAAAAGTAATCACTACAGTCGAATGAATGTTTGAATTTCGACTTCGACTGCTTTACGATGTGGAGATTACAGTAAAGTAGCCGCCGTGGCGTGACTATTATAATTGCTGCTATTGAGCTCTTACTCTCTCTAAGTTATCTGAGTTTCGACTTCATTCGAATGAATCTTGACTATTCGAATAATTCTAATAAACTTATAAATTTAATAATTGGAATAAAATCATTTAAAGTAGCCCATTTTTTTAATGACATATTAGGCAAACGAACAGACGGGTTGCCTGATGGCACAAGTGCGTTGCCGGCCTTTCAGGTGGGAGTACGCTCTTTTCTTGAAGGCTTGAAGGTCGCATCGGTCCGGAAACACTGCAGGCGGCAGTTCAGCCCATTGCTAACGAATCTCTTCATTATGTACGGTCCTACTCACCCATTAAATATTATCGTTTCCTGCTGCTTCCCGGTGTCCGTAACGTGCATGTAATTGACCAGGAGCCCGTACACCGACTTGGACTTGTCGTCCAAATTAATTTCCATGGACAGCGGCGTGCCAGGGCTGACCGAAATCTCGCCTGTCACCCTGAAAGGCGAAAACGTTAACAATTACTAATATTGTTCTTGAACTCACTAGACAAGGATCATCGATGTAGATTATACATACAATGGTAAATGTATTTTTTTATTTTAAAGAGCCCAAACTGGGTAAGATTGTATTATTTTAATACACAGTTCCAATGACTATCCTGCTCCATCATCAGATCAGCTCGATGGTATCAGACTATTGTTTATTTCGTGAAGTCTTGGGTAGTCCATTTCCCATCTAATCTTCCGTCTTCGATTCACTTCAGTTGCGACATTGAATAAATAGGTTATAACTATCCTAGTGTTTTTTGTTCACTAGTTACTTATCATTAGGTGACATTTAGAACAAGCGAATAAAAAATAATAATAACACAGGGACAATTTTTACACAAATCGACCTAGTCCCAAACTAAGTAAAGCTAACGGTGCGTCCACATTTGTATCATTTGCCCGTATCAGATGATCGTCGCATGGCATGATCGCGTGTCACGATCACGCGTTTGGACGTTGCACCGATCCGATCGCTCGAAATCCATTTGCTACGCGTATGACACACTTATATCGGAAGAGTGCGGCATGATCGGCGCGCCGACAGTGAGCGTCCAAGCAGCGCGATACGCAGTCATGCCACGGCACGGTGATCGGATACGAGCAAATGATACAAGTGTGGACGCACCTTAAGGCGACGACATATACGTGATCAATCCAAATGGGTCAGTGGGGAAAACTCAGAAACTATGAGAGATAGCGAAATCTGTTCTTAGGAACCATGGCGTCGATTTTAAATTTAATAATAATGGCATTAATTTTTTTTTAACTCTAGAGTGAATTAATCTTTGCATCCAGATAAATGGCTACATTTTGTTTTGAACATTTACTTAAAATTATTATCTTGTTTTTGAGGTTTTCTTTCAATTGTTTAAACAAGATTCCATTAAAACTTTTGTGACTTATGATTCCCACCATCAACAATAACAGTGAAAAGACTAGCAGAATTTCTAACATTGTTTACAGAAATTTTGACCACGTTCGATTCCCGGTTATGTATGAGTTAAAAAAAATGGAATGCCATTATTATTAAATCTAAAATCGACGCCATTGTTCCTAAGAACAGATTTCACTATCTCTCATATTTTCTGACTTCTCCATACTGACCCATTTGAATTGATCACCCAGTATAATATAATAAAGATACTTAAATACATTGTAAACATCCATGACCCAGGAACAAACATTCGTGCTCATCACACAAACACTTGCCCTGGCCGAGATTCGAACCCGGGACCACCAGCTTCGTAGGCGTTTGTGCAACCCACTGAGCGAAACTGGTCGTCAAAAAATAATAATAGTGTAAAAAGACTAAAGGATGTAATTGAAACTTACTGTCGTCCATTTTGCTTGACAACCGCAGCAAGAATCGGATCAGGTCCATATCCTTGTTCGTTTCTGGTGATGTTTATTACACTGAAATAATAAAAAAAATGTGTTTACAGACAGATAACAGAGATCCCGCTACATGAACGCATCGTATGCGTTTTCCGCTCACCAACTCTCTCCATCAGTAAGATAACCTCCACAATATGGACCAAATACCCAGTTAAGGAATGAAAATATTTTTACAAAATCTTTATTGCACAAACACATTGAAACAAATATTTTATAGTAACAGTAAACCTAAATATAAAACCTAACCTAAAAATATAACTAAGCAACAAAATATAACGAACTTAATCTAAACTAAATCAAAAAAAATCCCCTGCTATTGTAACGAAGATGCTGGCGTCGTTTCCTCGCTGAATCACCAAACTGAGTTGAGCGAGGAAACTGTCAGCTCTCCGTCCGCCAGTAACGTCGGTAAGCCTCTTTAAAATGTCTTTGAAGAGACTTAATGCGCTGGGGCCCTACAGACCCAGGGTCTCAACGCCAATAACGGGGATACATTGAGTCAAAATGTCGCGTGACGTCAGTTGTATCGTAGGAATAGCATAATAAAGGATTTAATAAGATAATAGGAGGCCTATGTTTATAGGAATAGTGGGATAAAGGACTTAATAAGATATTAGGAGGACTTTGTATTGTAGAAATAGTACGATAAAGGATTCAATAAGATAATAGGGGGCCTTTGTTTAGTAGTAATAGTAGGATAAAGGATTTAATAAGATGATAGCACGCCTTTGTTTAGTAGCGATAGTAGGATAAAGGATTTAATAAGATAATAGGAGGCCTTTGTTTAGTAGCAATAGTAGGATAAAGGATTTAATAAGATATTAGGAGGCCTTTGTTTAGTAGCAATAGTAGGATAAAGGATTTAATAAGATATTAGGAGGCCTTTGTTTAGTAGCAATAGTAGGATAAAGGATTTAATAATATATTAGGAGGCCTAGGTATTGTAGGAATGGTAGGATAAAGGGTATAATAAGATAATAGCTTACTCTGGCTCGATGAGGTCCAGTGGAAAGTCGACAGCTCGCGTGACGCGCTTCCCAGGGACCACACAACGCACTGTGTGCGTTTCCCGCCCTCCATCGGTTTCTATCACGATCTTGTGGTAGAATGTGCGTTTGCCCTGAAAAAAATTTGTTAATATTGATAAATTGGTTGTCTGGAAGAGACCGCGGCTTAGTAATAAGGCCGCTTGTTGTTTATCTCTGCTCAAATGTGTGATATTTGAAGTAAAGAGTAATTATAGCATAGTTAATGTCTAGTTTGTCCCTGATATAATTAGTGGCTCTAGTTATAAGCTGCTCGAGACCGCTTTACGATAAAAATCCATAAAATTTTAAATTTCCAAAAACTGAACCGACCAATACCGATATTACAGAAACGACAGAGCGAAACAAGGGCTCCAAATTGTTTGCAAGGGACCTGTCTATTGGGCAAAGACAGCTGATGAAGCTGAAGACAAAAGACGGCTGTGTTAGTGTCGACGAAGCCAGAGGAGTTGAGAGATAGAGAGGTACGTCTGTCTGTCTGTTTATTAAGGGTCTGTATTGGCCCTTGGTCTTGCCAGATGGATAGTGAAGAAAAGGCTTTTGATGAAGCAAGTTATTCAGAAGGTCTGGTCATATTGTCTGGGCTGACTCACCGAGATTTTGTTGAGGACCCTGGTGACTCCACATGTGTGGGGGTCTTGGAGGTCCAGCATAAACGTCGCCACGTTGTTCTCCATGGCAGGCTTGCAGGGCTTATACTCTGAAAAAGTTACAATAAACATTTTAATACAAAATACTTGACAAAAACTTATCACGTTGTCACAAAACTGAACTTTATTCACACATTTTTTTATTGATCAAAATTAATAATACTCCTGATTTTGAGCAAACCGAACCCAAAATGTCCTTAATCTCAAACATCAAGTACACGAGGGTACGCGTTTTGTGAAAATGCCTTAGTTCGATATTTTTGCAGCAACTGAGCATGGCGAGTGTGTGGATGGATCTCGCCTACGGTTTTTAATCTGGATTAGATATGCGCAAAACAGCACTTCGCAAAGTAATGCCATATCACTTATCACATTTCTTGAAACGTAGCATCACAGTGAGATATCACATCACTTGAAACATCACCTATTCTCAGCCACTACAGTTTGCCTTCATTACGCCGTACGCAACGCAATACTATTAATAATAAAACGTTTTATTTTAAGTAATTACACTCATATTTTGTTACTATCTTAAAATCTATGGGTTAGTAAGTAAAATTAAATACACAAAATCGGGGCAAGTAGCCCACAACAGTGGCGTAAATAGGGACAATCAATCCTGTCCCCTATCATTTTCAGGATGTTGTTGGGACTGCCACGCACCCGGCGCACCAGGGATGCAGCCCTCTTGCGCATTGTGCTATAGAAGCAGTCAACCCTCGCTTCTGCGAACATCCCTGATGCGCTACAGAAGCGGGGCAGCCCCACCAACACCCGGAACGCGTTGGTAAATTGAACCCGGAGGGCCGAGTAGGCTCGTTGCGTATATCGAAGCCACAGGCTACACGTGAAGAGAGAGGTACGAGTACAGTAAGCTCTAAACAAGGTTACTTTTACCTCCCTTGTACAGCGCGCAAACCTGCGGGCAATCATATTGGCCCTGACCGCGAGGGCCCTCCGTTCCCGTTCGATGTCTGTATCGTCTTTGAGGTCCCACGTAACAAAATGGGCTAGGTATTCAAAAGCATCTATTGCGTGGCCGGAAATATAGATCTCAATAGGTAATGTTTCGTGCGAGTGATGTGATATCTCACTGTGATGTCACGATGCCGATCTACACCGCCGGCCGTTGTGATGCCACGCGCTGAGAGCGAGCGAGACAAGATATTTCTAAAATAATATTTGACGACACGTTTGGCTTAGTGGGTTGTACAACGGCCAACGAAGCTAGCGGTCCCGGGATCGAGCACGCAATGTTTGTTCCTGGGTCTTGGATGTTTTCTATGTATTATAATTTATCTATATATTATGTATATCGTCCAGTACCCATAGTAAAAGCTTTCCTTAGTTTGGAACTGGGTCGATTTGTGTTGTCCCTGATATTTATATTTTTACTAGCGGCCGCCCGCGACTTCGTCCGCCTTAGATTCGTTTATCGCGGATAAAAAGTATTTTTCCGGGATATAAAGTAGCTTATATATTTTTCCCCAAAACACGATATTTTACTAATTTAAATGTGAAGCATATTACCAAAATTTCAAGTACCTAGCGTAAAAAAATATTTAGTGTCCATACAAATTATCACTCACTTTTTCGTTCCTAAAAGGGATGCAATTTGACATACATTATAGCCTATGTCTGATATACAAGATACATAAATGGAAAGCTTCATAAAAATCGTCCAGTATTTTTTGAGATTAAGTGGAACGTACACACATACTTTCACGTTTATAATATTTTTTATTATATATATAAATGAGCTGCGATCGTAGTCGCGTCAGCTCCAAAGAAATATCGAGTGATGTTTGCTATGATTGTTTCTTTCGAGTGATGCGCAATCGAGTAATATTGCGATTGTGATATCATATTAGTCGCGTCACTTCACGCTGCGTTCACAAAAATGTTTTCGTGCGTACAGTTCTCCGTGGCGCTACCTACCTATGGTCTCACCGGAAGATCAGCGCTGGCTTTAGAGCCAGCATTATGCTGAGGTGGGACCATTTCGGGGCATACTTAGTTTAGTAATTTATTTTTTGTATTGCTGTATAAATATGCCCTCGAAAAAATGTATTTTCTTTCTTTCTTTTTTTCTACTTACAAATGTCTAATCCGGACCCATTTTGTATGAAAGATCTGGATCCAATCTGGATCCAGTTTCATACTATCCGGATTTTTCATACATTAAAATCTAGATTAAAAACCCTACCTTTCGCTTGAACGCCTCGCGCCGTTTTTTAGTTTTGAACATACTATCAATTTTCTTGCAAATAATTTATTGTGATTACTAAAGTACATTCAGAGTCCCCGGTAAGCTCGGTTCACCATACAAACGTTTACGCTCTCATTTTAAAACGACTGGCTAGTTTGGTCTGAAACTTTGTACTTAGAATAAGGTAAGGTATATGCAGGCCTGTAATTAGTTTATGTAGCTTCAAATAACATAGTAAAAAAAATGAAGCGAATTTAAGCTTTTCATACAAAACTGGTTTATGCTGCATTTCGTTTGTTTTATGGACTGGAGCCATATAAACCAATTACAGGCCTAGATATACCTCATGCCATTGTATATGCAAAGTTTCGTTACAATCCAACACGTAGTTTTAAAATGAGAACGACACTCCGTATGTATGGGTGAAATTCGGTCGAGCTTTTCGGGGACTCTTAAGCTCTTTTGATCGTGATGTTGCGTCATATGTGGCCAAGTTTCACGTTGCTATTGACAGAAATTAAAAAGTTAGCTACACTTAAAATAATCAATTTTGGGATAATTTTAATAGACAAGCGAAATTTATTACATTTTTATGTACCAAACTAGTTTTTTTTGCTGAATTTGACTTGGTTCATATAACATTTTTTACTCCTATTGCCCTCAGGAATGCGTGGTTAAAATCTTTCCCATTCCTCGCGAGCACGGTTTTTAGTAGTATTAGTTGAAATAAGAGTGGTGACATGCAACCACAGTTGCGCACTCAAGTGGTTAGTGCTAGCATGAAAAGTTGGAGAAACAACACAAAGTCGTGGGCTGAATCTAGTGTCCTATGCATAGCTTGTGAGACCATTAGGTTTCTCACAGACTCCATATATTTCCATACACACCATTGTTCGGTGTGAACCATGCCTATTAGTCTCACTTTCACTTGTTTTTTGCAAGGCAACCTCGTTCCTGGGTTCGTTAGTTTTATGACTTAATTATGCACAAAGTTATTGTGTAGAGCGACATCTAGTGTGCTAGTAAAGAGTTCTACTTAAATGCTTTTTCCCAGGCGAAATTGTAATTCTAGTTATAATTAATGTGTATGTTAGTGTACAGAACAAATTTATAAAAATAACACCTCATTCTACCCTATTATCCGAATGTGCCGATTGTATAGTGAAACGGTGTCTGAACATCCTTCTTTGGAAATATTTAAAAACAGCTTACCCACATTTAAAAACACTGTTAAAAAGTATTTTAGGTTATTTAGTTTATTGACGAACAAAGAAGGTAAGTGCGTTAATATTAGATTTCAAAATAAAAACAAGTTTTATTTAAGAATTTTCGAACTAAATTTAACACTTGCTTTTGCTCACAAGAATTTAAAAAAAAAACAACAACGTAATAAAATTTAAAAATAAATACCTACCTTAATTATTTTTATGAATTATAATATTAAAACGGAATAATTTAGTTTTAATATTCTCTTTATTTATTTTTACGCAAATGTAATATGTAAACTTTAATTAGTTAATACTGTAAACATAATGTTAAATTGTTGTTATCCCTAAATATTAAGAAATTTTAAATAATTTGTCTCTAGCGATTAATTTGCACTAAATCTTATTAGTCTTTCTGTGCACACATTGTTTAGAGTTATAATCCAGACCTTAACTTTAAGCTTTTTATGTTGATTTTTATTTGACTGTTACTTGTTGTGTCAGCCTAATAAATTAATAAATAAATAAAGTATTTATATATGGCCCATGTTGCCTGAATGAAACGATATATAAATGAATGAATTAAATATTGTCTGCCGATAAACATTCCAAATTTCAAATAGATGGCATAAGTAGTTTTGAAGATATGGCGCTTTGATAGTCGGGCAGACAGACAAAGTCACACGATAAGGGTTCCTTTTTTACCTTTTTGGTACGGAACCCTAACAGTTTAATGACACATCAAGCATCATCTCACTCCTCTGTGCCCCGCCAGCATTATCGGAATACATCCAAGACTGACACTTCAATGGTGGCGCATAGACCCCGTGGGACCATTAGGTACCCAAGAATTATACACTCTAATCTGTCCGATTGTCGCTTTGAAAGATGAACTTTGAAACCTGCCTTTTTATAGCCTGCTTTTGAGCTGGGTTGGCCTGGATTAGGCTTGCCAACTATTTCTTAAGCAAATATAGTATATCCCAACCCAAGGTATAAACAATATAGTACAAAATACTTTTTCTCACACATGCAATGAAATGTCGTCATTACGTGCGTTAAAACAGGCCTCGAAGTATCACGTTTCGGGCGGAACAACTTGAGAGAACTGTAAAGGAATTTCATACAAAATTGAAGGCCTAGGCCGGGAAGTACTTTTTTTTAATTTTAATGTAAACATGGCGCCTGTGTCCATGAACAGGCTACGCAGCTGAATAATATTTTTTTATTTTTTTCTAGTGGCTGAATGGTTATTGGACCAAAAAATATCCGCGTTCATGCCTATTACACACGAACCACACACGAAATGACATTAAGAACACAAATTTGTTTGGTTCGTATATTGATGAATAAATTTAAAATATTGGCTATAGGTAAGTCACCAGAGACCATAGACAACATTTAAAATATTCTGCATTTATTTTATTTAATATAGAAATTAAGATTCTTATTATCAGGTTATGCATAACGGCCCTAATATGGTCTACTCGAACACTAAACACGCGAAATACAGACGACTTCCTTGAAAAAAAAAAACATCACGGACGGATTGGAGGGAAAATTTAAAAAAACTTCTGTCCTGTAGTTTTTTGAGTGGTGTATTTTTTCATTTCATTGCATATGTTTGTGAAAAGCACTATAACATGCCTCTAGCCGTGAAAAGTGCTTGCCGGCTTCGTATCACTATCCTATACCTACTTACCCGGCAAGCCCTTCTTTCCCGGCGTCTGCAGTAATGTACTAAAGAGTGAAAATTGATTCATTAAACATAATGCATAATATTTACTACTCACTAACATTCGGCCTATTATTGCAATTATGTGGGCAACTACTCGTATCTGAGTTGATAAAAGCCCATTTCTCCACTCCAACAACATTGATTGGTCCATAAAATCTAGTTGATATGCGTAAGGACTGACCAAAATATTGTATTTTTGCGTACTATACATTTCTTTAACAGTATATAGTACACAGAGTCAAAATATAGTATAATACTATATATTATAGTACGGTTGGCAACCTTAGCTGGATAGACCTACTTAACTAATAAAAGAGTCCTGTCTATACTATTATAAAATTGTAAAAATTAAATGCCTGAGACTGTACATTGAGAAAAAAAATGCGGACTATTTGGAGGTCACCACACACACTATTTATTAGATTTTTTGTTTGTGTCGTTGTGGCTTCATCACGCCAGATCGGCTAAACGGATTTCAACTATATTTGGTACAGGGCTAGCTTTTGTTTAAATTAAAAAATAGATGGGCATTTGACCGCAATCTCACCTGTTGCTAAGTGACAATGCGGTCAAGGATGTATCATGCCCGTCTAGAAACAGCCTATTCAGTCTTGTCTTGAACACGCTCAAATTATAATGGTCGGGGAACACACTCGCAGGCAACGAGTTCCACTCCTTTGCGGTACGCATGATAAAAGTGGTACCGAAGCGCTTCGTGCGGAGCTGGGTAGTATCTCCAGATGGTTATAGGATACATTTTACCTAACTACACTGAAAAAAGGGGGTTTGACGTTTTCTGCTCCGCGAACGAAGTTTTAGTTTATTTACTAGAATGGGGCCCGCCTTCTAGTAAATAAATAAATATCAGGGACATTCTTATACAAGTCGACTCAAACTAAGCAAAGCTTCTATATTAGGTACCAGGCTACGATATACAAAATATCGATACCCTAGAGCATAATCGTACTAACTGTTAGAGAAACATGCTTGTAATTAGTACGTTAGTGCACAAGTACCTAAAGTTGAAATTTCATGGGCAAAAACTGTAATTAGTACGAGTGTGAACTAAGGTATCGATATATAGATAAATTACACTATATAGAAAACATACAAGACCCCAATCAAGTTGGCAATGACCTGAATGACCTTGATTACTGACGAGAATTTGTTTATATTATCTTTATAATAATAATTAAAACGTAAATAATAATAATAATATAAAGTCAGCGAATATGTCATTTAAAGGTCAAATAATACGCTGAGAGTGCGTTATCGCAGTGATGTTGACTTATGCGTAACGATGTCTCTATACATTCAGCCGCGTAAACGCACCGTCAGCGTTTTTGAGCAGCGGTGTGGAGGGCATGCGGTAAAATCGTGACGTGTAGCAGTCGTCACGTCACTGCGATACCGCACCGTCAGCGTTGCATAAAAGCATTGATTTTGCTGAACCTTATAGTATTTAAATAAATAAATATTATGGGACAATTTTACACCAATCGAACTAGACCCATTGGTAAGCTCAATAAGGCTTGTATTATGGGTAGTCGAAGACGATATATTTAATAGATATATAAATAAATAAATAAATAACACAGGGACAATTTTACACAAATCGACCTAGTGTCAAACTAAGCAAAGCTTGTACTGTGGGTACTAGGCGATGATATACGTAATATATAGATACATTTTTATACTTAAATACTTAGAAAACATGAAAGACCCAGGAACAAACGTTCGTGCTCATTATACAAACACTTGCCCTGGCCGGGATTCGAACCCAGGACCGCCAGCTTCGTAGGCCGTTGTTCAATCCACTGAGCCAAACGAATAAAAATTTGCGCATAGAAAACAACATCCAAGACTCAAAAACAAATATTTGCGTTTACCGGAATAAGAACCCAGATTTGAGAGCAAGGAAATTCTGATTATTGGAAAAAAGTGGAAAAGCGTTGTATGGTTTTTGACTATTCCTTTTTCAAAGTCGGTTACATCCTGCCGTCAGACATCATCCCAGCCCACTGTGTCCGTCATCATTGTCGAGATACATTAAAGACTGGCACTTCAATGGGGTCGTTCCGACACGCCGGCGCAGACTCCGTGGGACCATTGCCTAGAAAGTATAAGATCAAATCTATCTGTATATCGCTTCCATAAGTAAATAGGCGTATTACCGCTCAAATAAGATTTATTGCATACCAAAATAATAAATAAATGAATATCAGGGACAATCTTACACATATCGACCAGGGTACCAGGCGACGATATACATACTATTATTGATAAATTATGATACTTAAATACATAGAAAACGTCCAAGACCCAGGACCAACATTCGTGCTCATCACACAAACACTTGCCCTGGCCGGGATTAGAACCCGGGACCGCCAGCTTCCGCAGCCGTTCATACAAAAAATGCACTATAGATAAAAAAAAAACGATATGAAAAAGGGCACTAGCGAAATAGCTTAGCTCCACGGCACTTACGCCCATTTGCCGAGAATCGCAGATTTTCAGCAATAACTCAGAAACGGTATGTCCGATAAAGTTAAAATAAAAAATTGTTGAAAGTATTTATTAAGCGTTATATCAGTTATTTATTTCATTATTTTTGACATATACAGTTACAATGATAGCTGGGGGGAAAGGCGGCGGGGGGTGGGGGGGGGGGGGGGTGTTAGTGTTTAGAAAAAACTGTCGAAATATGTGCTACACGTTGATTTTTTTTCAGCTTCTGCATGTTACTCGTATGGAGTGCGCCCCCCTAGTCTACATACCTAGCAAACTAAGTAGCGGCTTATATAAGGCACCTATACTCCAAATTTCATCAATATACCTACATAGGGACCAACCTGTGTGCCTACCATGAGTTGAGTTTACGATCGGCGCTAGCGAGTATCTCGTATCGAGAGTCAGTGCACCTCTCACGCACGCGTTAATAGTGCGAAAGAGATAGACCGTCATCGAGCGCTCGATACTCGCTTGTGCCGAACTCATGGTAGGCGTATTGGATGCACCTCCGTTCAAACGTAAAAATAATTTTCTAAATCGGTTTATAAATATGACAGTTCTGAGGTAACAAACACTAAAAAAAATTAACCAAAAGAATTGAGAACCACCTCTCTCTCTCGTCTCCCCCGATACGACGACTGTTATTGTTTTCAATAAAGTGTTTACAAACATACATAACCATTATTAAATCCAACAAATATCTGTAGTAAGAAATTAATTAGGTAACATTACCCATTTTATTGTTGAAACAGTTGCTTATTAAAATCGAGGCCACTTTGTACAGATGACACTATTAAATTTATTACAAGATCGTTACTCGGTTAGCAATTGGTGCATATCGGTAGGAACGAAATGTGGTTTATGGTACTGCAGTTTCTAAACCACAAAATGGTTTTATAGGTGCGGGTAAGACGCCCGCAATTTCGTCAGCGCAAGCGAAAAAATCATAACCAACTTTTTTCTCCGGTGGAGTCGGGTAAAATGTATTCTATAACCGTCTGTAGGTGCCCAGCTACCCGTGTATTAAAAGTAGTTGAAATCCGCTTAGCCGAAGCCACAACGGCACATACAAAAATAAAAAATAAATCGATTCAGTGCCTTTCAAATAGTCTACATCATTATCCTTTGCAGTGCAATGCAATGCAGTGCAGCAATGCAGGATTTCCCGGATTAGTGAACTATCCATACCATTATAATGTTACAAAAATGAACTGAAGATTACTTTGAAGGCATGAAAAAAAAAAAAAACAATAATAATAATAATAAAACGAAAAATATTTTGTTTTGTATTTTTTGTATGTTTGTATGTGTCGTTGTGGCTTCATCACGCCAAATCGGCTTAACGGATTTCAACTAATATTTTCTTCTGTTTCCGCGATGATTACTCATTGAAATAAAACAATTTAACGGATTATATCGCGTATATTATCTCATTTTAGTTCCCGACGTTTCGTTAATTTTCGTTAATTAAGCCCTTCTGGCACATGTGTCACTGTCTTTACAGCTTAGGCCCATCTGGCATGTATGTACACCTTTATTTGTGTTTTTTTCAAAAATGGGTAGTTTGCACAAATTGTAACTTTGACAGAGGAAAATACATCTTTTCTCAGTCCGCCCGTGACCATGGAAAGCTGGAAAGCTTCCGAAACGTCGGGAACTAAAATGAGATAATATACGCGGTATAACCCGTTGAATTGTTTTATTCCAATGGATTTCAACTATTTTTGGTACACGGGTAGCTAGGTATCTCTTGATGGTAATATGATACTTTTTACCCGACGACGCGGAAGAAAAAGAGGGTTATGATTTTTTCTTCTCCGCGAACGAAGTATGCGGGCACCTTCTAGTACTATAAATCCGCGAACGAAGTTTCTAGTATACTAATATACTAATGTATATTATATACTAGAAACTTCGTTCGCGGACGAGAAACAGTCATAACCTCTCTTTTTTTCTTGAGCGTAGTCGGGTAAAAAGTATCCTATAACCATCAGGAGATACCCCGCTACCCGTGTACCAAAAATGTCTGAAATCCGTTTACCCGATTTAGCGTGATGAAGCCACAACGACACATACAAACATAGGTACAAACAAATCTAAAAATATATTTTTCATTTTAGTGACTTCCGAATAGTCCAAAACAATCGATTTTTTGAAAATAACTTCAATGTACAGACATTTAATTTTTCAACTTTATAATAGTACCTATAGATATGCAAATGCATGCCTTCAAAGTATATGTAGGTTTCACCTACCGAACAAATCTAGGTCCCACGGGTACTATATTTAATACCTAATTTCTCTTCACATCTATAATTCCGTCTGTTAGAACTTTAACCAATTAGCAAAGTTCGGGCCAAATTATGTTCCAGCGTAACATAATTTGTTGTAATAATTATAATTAATTTCACCTTTCCCGTTGACGGAGGTTTGACGGGCAGCCGTCAAAGTTTAACTGCCCTTTAACCATATACATTTTCCGGCAAATTGCCCATAGATGAAGGGAGATATGTATTATATACAGGGTGGCACATTAACACACACAAAAGAGACTGACTGTTGAGTTTGTTTCGGCTTTCTTTTCAACAGTGGTCTCCTCTTGTGAAATGCCGTACGAGTATAGTCAGACTTTTAAAAGTGCCTTTGCGGCCTACGTACAGATAAATAGTTATTTGTTATACAAGGGTGCACAGTTGTATTTTACCCGCGAGTGTGGAATTGAAACAAGAGCAAGCGAAAGGACTCTATAGTTGAATCACGAGCGAAGTGAGTGGTTCTAAAATAAAACCCTGAGCGTAGCGAGTGTTTCAACACACGAGAAGTAAAATACAATTAAAATCATTAAATAAATAGAACAATTTAACGGATTATATCGCGTATATTATCTCATTTGAGTTCCCGACGTTTTGGAAGCTTTTCAGCTTACCATGGTCACCGGTGGACTGACCATGTCCCCCAATCCGTTAAATTGTTTTATTTAAATGAGTAATAATCGCGGAAACAGAAGGAAATATCATTAAAAAAATTAAACAAAGCTAAATATCAATTCTTATTAAATTCTCAAAGCATTTATTTAATGATAATTAATATCGCGCGAACTATTACTATGAGCGTTTTACGTTTTGTTATGTGTCAAAAGATACTTAAACTCTGTCAAATTACTTTCCCCACTAGTGGATAAAATGCGTTTTTAGCCGCTTGTCCTAAAGGATAAAAGACAGCTTTCCAAGCTAGTGAGGGGACAAGATCAATATTTCATTATTTAATTGAAACAGGTCAAAATAGGCGGTCATTGGAACCCTTGTCATGTAAAAATCATCTTAGGAAACTTTCACTTACTTTCTAAGTTATTTCGATTGAAATGTATACTTTTCATAAAAAAAGGCATGTGCATTTTTTCAGTTGTACATGTCAGTCACCAGTATCAATATCTGCCATAACAAAGCGGTGAAAATATCTGACACGTCCTTATGGCCCTGCAAAGTAACGTTTTGTCATATATTTATGCACGCTTTGTTGTGGCATATACTAATGCTGGTGACAGTACATATGTTATTTTCTTTCCTTCCCTCCTTGGCTTTTCTATTTCACTCTGTTGAACGATAACGGACCATTGGCAAATTAGGTAAGATTTATCTTTTCACTTGATTGATTTTTATAGTTTGTACATAACTGAAAAAATGGTTAGTGAATAAATATCACCTAACATCATTTGAACATTCCACCCTGTATGCATATTTTTTTATCACCAGCTTAGCATAAGAGAGTAAAGAGTCATAACACACTTTTCTGCAAAATTTCTATACTATTATAAAGTTATAAAAATTAAATGTTGAAGACATTAAAAAAAAAACATTGAAGATATTTAAAAAAAAGTGATACCGACTATTTGAAGGTCAGTTAACGTTAAAAATAAATATTTTTCATCACACTTGTTCGTAAACGGTGTCATTACACGCAAGCAAAACGAGCGACAAGGTCTTAATTAAAACCGTGGGCTTTTTATACGCCATGGGCGTAATAACTTTTAATTTTTTTTTTTGACTGTATTCACTACTCTAATATGCCAGGTTTAGAACGGAACCGAACGGAATTAGTTAAAAACAGCAAATTTTAGTTATACACAATGTAATATCAATAAATACACGTCGACGCTATAGTTAAATACTTTAAAATAGCTTTTTTATACTATTTTACAATTATTAATTTAAGTAAAAGATTGTATGCAACAAAATTAAAAAATAGTTTCAGAACGAAACCTTTCTTGGACGAACGAAAAAAACCGAAACCTTTGTTTATGTTATCTATGGAATGAGATTCTGACAAATGACACTTTATGACACAATGTTGCGACTTGTGACACTTGAATGTAACAAGCTTTTTCTGACCTAATAATTTATTAGTTTCCTCACAAGTGTGATGAAAAACATTGTGTGTTGCTCAGGCGGTACCGGAATTACAAACTCGAGTCATTGAAGCCCTCAGCCTGTGACTTTGGCCTTCAATGTACTCTCGTTTGTAATTCCTTCTCTACCGCCCACGGTGCACAATGCACTATTACTGTTTATTTTTTGTATGTTTGTATGTAATATTTTCTTCTGTTTCCGCGATTATTACTCATTGAAATAAAACAATTTAACGGATTATATCGCGTATATTATCTCATTTTAGTTCCCGACGTTTCGGAAGCTTTCCAGCTTTCCATGGTCACGGGAGGACTGAGAAAAGATGTATTTTCCTCTGTCAATGTCATTTGCACAAATTGTAACTTTGACAGAGGAAAATACATCTTTTCTCAGTCCTCCCGTGACCATGGAAAGCTGGAAAGCTTCCGGAACGTCGGGAACTAAAATGAGATAATATACGCAATATAATCCGTTAAATTGTTTTATTTATATGTTTGTATGTGTCATTGTGGCTTCATTACGCCAAAACGGCTAAATATTTTTAACTCGACTACGCTGAAAAAGACGAGGGCTATTATGTTTTCTCCTCAGCTAACGAATAGTTTTTTATAAAGTCGTAAGTCGATTAATAAATAAATAATATTAACACGCCATCGTTTCCCGTTATATAGAGATATTGTGTGAAAATCGCGGAAGCTTCAGTCAATATTATGTAATTAACGATGTGATATTGTAAAGTATTCTTATTACGAGACAATGAGGTATATAATATTAACACAACGGTATTTATACGGCTAAATATTAAAGTGCGGTTCTCATCGTAAAATTCTTTATTGATTTATGGGTAGTTCTACAGGTGTTTGAACCGCTATCACTTTCCTGTTGCATATTCTGAAGAAGTACGCCACATTGAAAGTAAAAAAACTGGTCAAGTGCGAGTCGGACTCGCGCTCCGAGGGATCCGTATAAATTTTCACTTACTTCGAACATTATTACCAATTCCGGTTAAGTTAAGTTTGCATCAGGTGTCTATAGCGCTGCATACAATTGAGGTGCAAACTTAACGCAACCGGGTTGTTCAAATAGGTCCGTTGAAAATAAAATAAAAAATTGCTAGTTAGAGACATGGTTGTAATTTTCGTGTAATATTTATGTTTCCGCACTACAAAGGTAAAAAAGGAACCTTTATGGTACGACTAAGCATGTCTGTCTGTCTGTCCGATATAAAGCGCCATATCTCAGGAACTTCTTGGGCTATCTATTTGAAATTAAGAATAGTTATACATAAATTTAGATTTACAAAGGAAAGTGAATACCCCCCCCCCCCCCCCCCTAACTCCGAAGTTTTCCCTAGCGAAATTTTCTCAATTTGTATAAACAAACATAAATAGTACACGAAAATTGTAACTATGTCTCTAAAGTTTGCACGGAACCCTCGTCTCGCACTTGGCCGGTTTTTTCTAGTGTTTGAGCCTTGTATTTACTCATAAAGACTATAGGATTCAGACACTCTCTTGGTGGGACCAATGCACTGATCCCACCAAGGGTTAGGAAGCGATTAGCTATCGGCGATTTTGTCGCCCAAGAAATGAACAAAAAATATAGATCCTGTGTTAGTAAAACAGACACATATATTAATAGTACATCGCTGGTTGTTCACACTGCCGGCGAGAACTCTCTCATATATCTATCTCTTTTATTGACACGGAGTCGACATCTATTGTGCCTTTCGTGAGCGAGTTGGGCGAGAAAATAGTCGACAGTTGCTCGCTTTCTCGCCGGTGGTGACTAACTAACTAATTTGGCTCAGGGACCCAAAGAGGGTCTTGGCCTCCGAAACGAGAGCCCGCCATCTGTCCCGATCGTGCGCAACTTCTTGCCAGTTAGTGACTTGAAGATGTCGCAGGTCCACCTGCACACTGTCCTCCCTGCGGTACCTGGGACGCCCAACCGGGCGGCGACCAGTGGCGGTGAGACTAGTGCCTTAAAAGTCAGCAATCAATGATTATAAAGGTAAGTTTAGACTAGATTCTTACCTTTTAGCTGGTCCAGGTATGACAACTGCCGGTCTCCGTCCATAGGCACAGTCACTTTCATAACTTCGGGAGTACATTCGATCTGGGATTCGGAACCTGTGGACAACAAACAAAGGATTAAATGTATATTGCTTTGTTCCCAAATTGATTTCAGTGGGAGTCTTTGATTTCGGTGATTGTAAAATATCAAATATCTCATGAACCACCAAATCCACAGTCCTTTACTTTCAATTTCTAAATTTTTTGGCCTGTATTCGTTAATGGCAGACAGCAAAAAGCGAAGTCAAGCAAAAATTAACCACCCACGCCCATTAACCACTTGCAAAGAGGCTTATGTCCTAAAAAAAATAATAAGTCCGTCAGTTAGATAATCAAAAAATATTAGACACGTATTTTATCTTTTACCAATCAAACAAAGAAAAACAAAAAATAAAGCGCGTCAAAGTTTTAGAGTGGGGGCGCATGACGTAAAGGCGCGTCCGCTGCCTCGAAAATCGAACAAAACATTGTTTGTCTAACATGTTAGCAAAACATCTTCGCAAAACTCCCCGTCTGTTGCAACAACGTTTTTTATAAGCCGCAATATTATCTACGCACAAATGTCAAAATGTCAAAAGACGTGTTATCTGATGATTTGGTTTTAAGTCAAAAAAAAAAATAGTTTTCGTATCAGGCCTTACTTGCAGCAACGCTCTTTTAACATATACCAAGAATTATTACTAACACCCGACACAGTACCAACGACGGTCAAACACGAAGTGAACGCTGCACCCCCCTCCGCAGGCGAACGCGGGGGATGTTTTTCATCCGTCGCGGCAAACATGTTGAGTGTTTTAGCTAACCAAAACATTTAGGCCACGCCCCTTTTATATTAGAATAACATGTTAGGTGTTAGAAAAACACAAAAACACGTCGCAGCGGACACGGCTTAGCGCCGCGCAAAAGACGGTCGCACGGCGTGACGTCACGCCAAACTTTAACGGGCTATATCTTCATCATTTTTTGTTTAATTGACAAAAGAAAAAATACTTGCCCAATATTTTTCGAAAAACCCTTGACGGACTAATTATATTTTTTGGGACATAAGCCTATACCAAGTGTACGTGTATTTGTAAGAATATAGCATAAACAAGAAATTAAAAAAAATCATTAAACACGACATTTTAATGCTCATTTTAAAACCCGCCTAACTAGCTATCTGCTTTGGCAAGCAAACGTCGCGTGAGTCACTGATATATGCAGTTTTAAGCCATTCTTTAACTCAGTGATTGTGTCATTTGACCTCTAGATGGCGTGTTATTACATCATAGCTGTGTCTGTGAAACCATTTGTGTTTATTTTGCACGGTTACACGTTCAGCACAATTTCTAAATCAGTGCATAATAGACTACTGTACTGGACTGTCCCAATAAATGGTTCGTACCTTCATACTAAAGCCTACTAGCTTAGTGACGTCACACCGTCAGTACTGTGAAGGTGTTAAGCGGCAAGACGGCACGTCTGGCTCAGTGGGTTGCACAACGGCCTACGAAGCTGGCGGTCCCGGGTTCGAGTTTGTGTGATGAGCACGAATGTTTGTTCTTGGGTCTTGGATGTTTTTTATGTATTTAAGTATTATAATATATATATATATATATATATATATATCTTCGTCTATATATTATGTATATCGTCGCCTAGTACCCATAGTACAAGCATTGCTTAGTTTGGGACTAGGTCGATTTGTGTAAGATTGTCACTGATATTTACTTATTTATTAAAAAAAAAGCCTTCACGCGTGTATTTTAGACAGATGGACCATATTTTATAAAATAGAAGTGTTTAAATAAAGAATGTCACCGATATCTGTCAGAGATCTTGTTATTTGGTTTGGTCGTAAGACAGACGTTGAATACAAAAATAATTAAACTCGTACCGAAACCGAAGTTCTGACCACGAAGACTTTTTCATCTTCATTAAGCTATTTTTACATATACTGTCTTTTATTATTATTTTTGAAGTGAAAACTTCTTTAGCGGCCCTGTGCACTTTTTGTGATGGGGAAACATTGTTAAACTCGCGACAGGTCACGTGACAGATTGGAAATTCGTAAGACGAACACGTGACCTGATCGAAAAACTGTTACAATGTCATTGAAGCCAGTAGAATTTTCATAGTTCCGAAGTGTTAAATTTTTAATGTAATATAAATTGTCATGTTGAGTGCGATAGCGCAATAAAACAAAATATTTATTCACTAATTTATATACATAAATTCAGATCCGCAACGCAGGCTTTGTCAGGTGGGTTACAATAACAAATCAGCAACAGGCTTCGTCCCATATCCCAGGCGCAATAAATGAATATTGTATTTTACCACATAAATGATAGTACTTTTATACTAATAATTAAAGCAATTCGTGCAAAATTATTCCCTAACCATTACAAAATATCAAAAATACACAACGTTAATATTCAAGTTTTCACTTCTGCCGACACTCCCGGAGTGCAACCCGTTGTTCTTTTTTTTTGTCGCTAGAGACCCTTTACGTGTCTGTAAGTATAGGTTAAAGGCCAAGCCACACTGGATGCGTGTGCGTGGCGTGCACGTAGACGTGCGCGTGGCGTGCGCGTTGTAAAGTACGAATACCTATAAGAGATGACACACCGCTGCGCACGTGCACGTCACGCACACGGACACGTGCACGTGCTGCGCACGCATCCGGTGTATTTCGGCCTTAAGTTATAATCGAATGGACCCTGTAAAGAGTGCCCAGGTATTAGTCTGTCGCATTAAATTGCTATGCACTAAAAGTCTCTATCTAGATTGTGATTGTTTTTCTGTTTTTGTAAAATTAGGCATGTAAAAGTACCTTGAGGCCTACTTGCAGAATAAAGTTTTGAATTTTAAATTCGATCTTTTAACTATAACCCCCTTTTTTACAGTGTAGCCAGGGATAAAGTATCTTAGAACCATCTGTGGATGACTCGCTACCCGTGTACCAATAACAAACATAAAAAAAATACAACCGAATTTAGAACTACCTTCTTTTTTGGGAGTCGGTTAAAAATGGTTAAATCCATTCAGCCGTTTTGACGTAATACAGCTGCAATAACAAACACACAAAAATAATGTGGAATGGATGAAAATTTTCGAAAATCTTGAAATTTTGTTTATAGATAGGAATAAGCCTCCTTATCGTCAAAAAAAATTACAGATTTTTCTGTGGCTTAGAAAAAAAAAAGGTGAATTGGTGTTGGTGGGCCTATATGACAGCTTATACGGTACGGTAAGAATAACAGTACATTTACAGCCATTTCAATCGAAAACATCAATGGTGCATTTGCCGTACCGTATATAAGCTGTCATATAGGCCCACAAACTCCTTTTCATCTTTTTATTTTTTTCTAAACCACAGAAAAGTCTGTATTTTTTTTCTGACGATAGATTTTCATTCATTCCCTAATCTTCAAATACCTAGTCCCTATCACTTATTTCTTCGAACATATCATCAATGTAAAGACAACACATTTTTACAACTTTATAATAATAGAGATACAATATATAGAGATACATAGTAAAAATAAATAAATTTTACACAAATCGAACTAGTCCCATAGTAAGCTCAATAAGGCTTGTGTTATGGGTACTAGACGACGATATGTTTCATAAATATAGACAGATAACATCCACGACTCAGTAACAAATATTAATTGCTCATCACACAAATATTTGCCCTTACCGGTATTTGAAACCAGGACCTTCAGCTTCACAGGCAACGTTACTCCCACTGAGCCAAACCGGTCGTCAAAAATATGCAGTATGTTGCTTATTGTAATTGAAATAATGACGATGAATTTAGATAATGATCTTTTTTATGTAAGTAAGTAGGCCGCAAGAGCACTTTTACACATATGACTCTAGGGCATTTAAGAGGAGATCACCGTTGAGAAGAGAGCCGACACAAACTCAACAGTCAGTATTTTTTTCTAAATAACTCTTATCTATTACAATATTTGTACTTAGCCTATCTTAAATACATGTTTTTAAGTATAAACTAGTGCGTAGTTCTCCAAGAAAATATATCAAAACTTATAAAAGTAAAAATATAATAAAAGAAAAAAGTTAAATATGATTTCTTAAAACAACTTACGCACGTTTTCTATGGCAACTTATAAAAATAAATTGATTGGTTTCTGTTTTGGGCCAAGCATTTTTGGCTGTTAAACAGTCCAACTACCCTATAATATGCCTTTTCCATTAGACTTTTTTAAATACTTTTTTAAGGTAAGTTTAAAGCGTCATCTGGTAACTTATATATTTTTATTTTAATACTTTTCGTTATTGACAGGTGTCAAAATGTCGTCTCCAGAACATAAAAGTGGAAACACGACAAAGGGTGTATGAAAGAAGATGGATTGACTTGCCAATGCATAGAGATTCATCACCATCCACATCTATGCTGTGCACAGACATACATACATGCATATAAAACTTAAAACAAAATATTTTTTGCTTCAGTATAACCTTATAAATACATTGGCCTACGGATGATTTAGCTATTTTACGAACGCGGAACGTTCTTATAATTCCTAAAATATTACTTAAAATTCCTTTTGCTTCGCGTAATAAATACCAAATACCTTCATTCTCTGTCTGGCGAGGGCATGACAGTTAATAAGCTTAATATTCAATACTACTTTTCATGTTCTTAAGCCGTTCTCGTATTTGGCAGCCGATGTGTCGGAAGTATAGTTTTTGCGCTGTTTTTCTCGGTTCAAGTAACATACTAGTCACGCCTCGTGGGCTTGCCGCGGCCATGACCGATGGAAGCGAAAAAAAAATACAAAATAGTATTAGTACTTCAGATTTTCTGGCAATTCAAAATGTGATAACTCTATCCAACATATAATAGATGTTAAATTCAAATTGTTTATTCTGTAAGTACGCGCCACAAGGGCACTTTTACAAGTCTGACTCTATACTACATCATACTAAAATGTGACAGTTCCCATCTTGATAATTTAAACAAATAAACATTGTTTCATTAAAACGCGAATGAGAACACTTGTAAACAGTAATATTAGGGTAAGTTTTATTTAAAAAATACTGACACTTAAACCAATATGCAGTGATCACACCGAATGTGCGCGCGTGGACGTTAGATTTTGGTCTTGAATTAAAAAACCGATTTTACGGCATTTCTCAAGAGGAAATCACTGTTGATAAGAAAGCCGAAACAAACTCAACAATCAGTCATGTCTTCAAAATAATTCTTAATTATTACAATATTGTCTTAGGATTTATAATAAATTTCCCATCGAAAACAGATAATCCAAAAGCTATCAGACAGTTTGAGGACCGGTTTAGCTCAGCAGGGCGGACAGATTATATAATAATACATTGCGGGAGTAACATTGCCTGCGACATGAAGGCCCTGGGTTCAAATCCCGGTAAGGGCAAATATTTGTGTGATTAACATAAATATTTGTTCCTGAGTCTTGGATGTTTTCTATGTTATATATTACCTTATTAGTTGGTGAGTATATCTTCTTCGCTGTATTTTTTGTTCGCATTTGGTCATATTGGTTAGTAGTAACTGGAAAAGATTCCCGACAGAGATAAGTTCGCCTTTGTACATATCCGTGTTTTGTATATAATTTTGTTTACCCATTTGTGTATGGGCCATAAAGTGATCACATAGATATCGTCATATGACAACCAAAACTCACTAAAATATCTGTCACTGCTTTTCAAAACCTCGTATCTCAATTGTGCATCGAAACTAAGATACGAGCTTTGTTTTAAGTAGGTATTTGTTAGTTCGTGAATTTTGTTTGTAAACAAACAATATATTTAGATTTATTACGAATACCTTGATGTTTCCACCATCACGATCTTCGTGATTTTTAAAGTGAAAATCTTCTTTAAAAAATTCTTTCTTTTTAGCCTATTTTAGCGTCCCACTGCAGGGCAAAGGCCTCTCCCTTAAATCTCCACATCTCCCTATCAGATGCTACCTCCGGCCAGTTGTTGCGAAACGCATCCAGATCGTCCCGCCATCTCCGCCTAGGCCTGTCCCGTCTACGTTGCTAAGAAACTATCTTTTAATAAAATACAAAATTCTAAATAGTGAAAAAAAATCAAGACTGACGGCAGAAAAGTCGGTTAAAATGCAAAAATGCAACAAAGGTTTTGTAACAATAATGAAATTTGAAGACAAGCTGACTGGGCTCTGTAGCTCAATTGGCAGAGCGTGCGTCCCGGCAAGACACACGGCACTGGTTCAAAACCGGTCGGAGACCTGAAATTTTTACAGTATTTAGATCTTTGTATTTTATAAGAATATATAGTTTCTTAATAGTACATATTACTACAGAGGCCGGGACGAAAAGGGTTGCCAGCCGAAGACATATAGACGGCTGAGCATAGCGAGGCCGGAGAGGTCTGAGGCGGGCAACCCCACATTTCCCGTCGAGGTATGTACAGTGTTTTTTTCAAACATGCAGTGAAATAAACAACAAAAAAATCAATTTTATTTTTTAATACGCATGGTGGCAGAATGTCATGATACCTGCGCTACAAATTTATGCGGAATGGAAATTAAAAAAAATAGGACTTTGCCGGCCTAGGCCTGCATGATTTATATCAAATTCCATTAACGACCTCTTGTCCTAGCCGCACCTGAAACGTCATACTTCGCAGCCTTATTACGAGTATAACATCAATATTTCATTGCATGTTTGAGAAAAGAAGATTTTCACCAAACACAAAACATTTCACAAAACCAGCGCTGGGCCACTAGCCCGGCACACGCTGTGATTACCCAATACGAAAACATTCTATTAGTTTAGATAAGACTATTTTAAGAGATTTAAATTGTAAGGTATTGTCTAACCTTAGTTGTGTTTTTGTTAATAAATAGATCTTTATTTTTTTATTTTATTTTATATAGAGTTAGGACCCTAGACGGGTTTGAGTCACAATCACAAAACTCTAAATTCCTAATAGTTTCATACAATGCATCTACATTTGCATCCTAAACAAGATGGCTGGCTGCGTCAGAAAAATGTGCGCATAGTAATATTAGCACCTCGACGTTATAACATCGTCAAAAGCATTCAAATTAAAGGTGTTAAAATTCTCCAAGAAACTCCAGGTAACTGGTATTTTATACAAAACAAGTCCAGTTCTTACAATTTTTATGGTACACTTAATAGATTATCATGAAACTTTATATATCGATAGAAGGTGCCGCAACTTCGACAGCGTAGAAGAAAAAGTCGAGAACAAAATATCCTATAACCAAATACACGTAAGGTGGGGAAATGTAGTCAAAGAACCCATTATCACTGAAGGTGACACTGGTCTACGAGGACATTTAGCATGTCGTGGCGTGTGGGTTGCACAGAGGGAGGCGTTATTCGACATCCGTGTTGTAGACACCGACGCTCCCTCTTACATCTCACGCCCTGTTGTTTCTGCCCTGAAATCTGCCGAGTCAGAAAAACAGAACAAATACGCCAATGCCTTATACCCCTCGTCACCTCCGTGGATGGAGTTTTTGCACCACAATTAGCCACCTTTATTAAACACCTCGGGGAAGCACTCGCATCTCGCTGGAACAGATCCGTGTCTTGCGTTTTAGGCTGGCTGAGAGCTCGTATAATAATTTCGATAATTAGAGCGACCAGCATGTGCAATCGAGGCACCTGCCACAAATGGAAGCCAGCAGCAAAGTTGTTTGGCTTCGACGATGGTGCTGCCCTTCCACTCTCCAACTGACAGACTGACATATATGTTCAGAGAACAGAAAACACACTTGCATCAGCGTCAATAAGCAAGGCTAGCGACCTAGATGCAAGTAATCAAAATTAAGAGAAACATGCAGAAAAATAGCTGTTTCACGCATTGTCTGCAGTTTACACGTACAGTACACAAGATGAATATGTAGTAGTGTGCTGTATGTGTTATTTATATATATAGCGTAAGAATTAGAAATAAATCAGATACCAATAGTAAAAAAAAAACATATGTACAAGCACACGCTCACTCTTATCTCATTATTACAATATTTTCTGTTTTCTCTGTGATTTAAAAGATTAAATAAATTCTTATTAAAATACACGTAAGTTTATGTAGGAAGTGGGTCGCTAGGTCACCAAAGATTACGAAGGAGGAAGGGGGTCTAAGTGTGGCCTAAAATACCTTGCATGATTTATGGATGAACCTTTATTATGAGTTGTAAAAACTTAATGTCTGTATACTAAAGATATTTAACAAAAGTGATACAGACTATTATAGTCATAACCCCTATTTTTTTCTTCAGCGTAGTGGGGTCAAAAGTATACAATAATCAACTAAGGATACCCAGCTACCCGTGTACCAAAAATAGTCGAAATCTGTTGAGCCGATTTGGCGCGATTAAGCCACGACACATACAAAATATCGAAAAAAAAAATATCGTGTAGAAGTAACCTCCAAATAGTCCGTTTCAATATTTTTTTTTGAAAATATCCTTAAAGAACAGACATTTCATGTTTGTACATTAAGGATATTTTCATTTTAAAATTTGTTTATTGCACAGTAACGATAGGTAAATTATCAGCACTCGTACATTTCAAGGCAAATAGGTATACCTACAGAGATTCCAGGGGATCCCACACTAGGCTAGGCCTTTATTGCGGGAAACCAGGTATAGCTTTATATTATGCATGCTAGGTTGCTTAAAATAACTGATATTTCGTTAAAAAAAACTTGCTAACTCCAGGGAAATTTTCGGTTTCAAATCCAAAGTTCACAAACTAATTCCAGACAGAGCATTGCTCATTACTTTAACGTCATAGACTCAGCGATTAGTAGGTTCGATGCCCGTTTCGGTCCGGTGCGTGTGAACATGCCCACGCATAATGAGCCCCATAAACATGTAAACTGCTGACCTGTACATTTAAAAGTCCACTGTCTACGGTCTACCTCTGCAATCCTTGTGCCTTGCGCATTACTCTTCTCCAAGTGGCCGCGAATGGCATTACTGTTAGGCTGCGTTTCCACCAGATACATGCGAGGATGCGTAACGAGGGATGTGTTTAAAGAACCAATAGTATTACTTCATTTACCTATCCTTGCTTAATGCAGCTCTAGTGGAAACAGCTTAGCGGAGCGAGGTTTTTGTGCATACAAAACAAGAGAAGAATGTGTGCGAGGGACGGACGTAAGCGAGCAATCACTAGACGGTATTCAAGGAAAGGATGTGTGCGAGAGATGTGTTGTGAGGGATGTGTATGAGGGATGAGTGCGAAGGATGTGTGCGAGGGATGTGTTACGAGAACCGGACATGAGCGAGATCACTAGACGGTGTTCGTCACCGCACCCCACTCGCTTATTTGAAAAGAGCCCGCTATACGTCCTCATACCGCTCATCTGCACTCATTTCACAGCTTCGCTTCGCATCCTCGCTCCACTCCACTACCTCACACATCTCTGGCCGAAACGCTCACACCGTTTCACATCTTCGATACGCATCATCTTTGCTCCACTCAGTTATCTCACACATGTCTGGTGGAAACGCTCACACCGTTTCACATCTTCGCTAGGCATCCTCGCACCGCTCCGCTACCTTACACATGTCTGGTGGAAACGCTCACACCGATTCACGTCTTCGATACACATCTTTGCTCCACTCCGCTACCCACCCGCAACCTTACACATGTCTGGTTGAAACGCTCACACCCATTCACATCTTTGCTCCACTCAGCTACCTCACACATCTCTGGTGGAAACGCTCACACCGTTTCACATCTTTGATAACCATCTTTGCTCCACTCAGCTACCTCACACATCTCTGGTGGAAACGCTCACACCATTTCACATCTTTGATAACCATCTTTGCTCCACTCAGCTACCTCACACATCTCTGGTGGAAACGCTCACACCGTTTCACATCTTTGATAACCATCTTTGCTCCACTCAGCTACCTCACACATCTCTGGTGGAAACGCTCACACCGTTTCACATCTTCGATACGCATCATCGCACCGCTCCTCTACCTCGCATATCGCTGGTGTATTTTCTTTTTTTTTAGAAACCTGAAAACGTTTTTAAAGAACTGTCGACATTATGTGCCACACAATGATATTTGCTGAATTCTTTTTTTAAATTTCGGTTACATGTATTTCTTGAAATATATTTTTTTGTTATTTGACTATCCAACTAAGTAGCGGCTTATACCAGACACTTATACTCAAAAATTAATCAATTCAAAAAGCGAAAATTAAATATACGATTGAGGTAAATTGCGATTAGCTGAAACACTACAAGAAATTTTTGCTTTTGAGGTAAAATAGTAACAAATGAAAAAATATTCTCATTTCATTCCCATCTCAGTAAATAAATACCAATGCGCCATTGTTACACAGAGTTGGACAGTATATCTGCCAATAGAACCCGGTTCGCGGCCAGCAGATTCCCAGTTTTGTAATGTGCGGAGACAATATTTTACTCTCGGCTTCCTGTTGGCTGATAACGGTGGGGTCCAAGACATAGACGCTGTGATTTATTTATTTATTTATTTATAAATGTTTACATGGCTTAACAGAATCATCCAAAGCGCCATGAAACTTAAACTGATATATCTCTCTCTAATGGCAAGGGCATATTATAGGGTAGAGGACTATTTAACAGACAAAATGTTTTGCGGTAGCCTGGGAGTTTTTCTATGCAGCGTTTCTTTTCTCCTCAGTACGCCTCATTTGTGAAATGCTGCTTGGTAAATTATTAGAATAAAATAATTAAGCCCTTCTGGCACATGTGTAACTGTCTTTACAGCTTAGGCCCATCTGGCATGTATGTACACCTTTATTTGTGTTGTTTCAAAGATGGGTAGTTTGCACAAATTGTAACTTTGACAGAGGAAAATACATCTTTTCTCAGTCCTCCCGTGACCATGGAAAGCTGGAAAGCTTCCGAAACGTCGGGAACTAAAATGAGATAATATACGCGATATAATCCGTTAAATTGTTTTATTTCGATGAGTAATAATCGCGGAAACAGAAGAAAATATTATGCCATTATCTGTTACTAGGTTAAATAACTTAAAATATAGAAAAACATGTAAAGTTAATTTTTTATCGATGTTTCATAAGTGCAAACATTTTTGGCCCACCCTATATTAATATTTTCTTCTGTTTCCGCGATTATTACTCATTGAAATAAAACAATTTAACGGATTATATCGCGTATATTATCTCATTTTAGTTCCCGACGTTTCGGAAGCTTTCCAGCTTTCCATGGTCCAGTTCAGTCCTCCCGTGACCATGGAAAGCTGGAAAGCTTCCGAAACGTCGGGAACTAAAATGAGATAATATACGCGATATAATCCGTTAAATTGTTCCACCCTATATTATCAATGTGATTTGCAACCTCTGCAGACTCCTGTTTTTCTTTGTTTAAGCATCGCACAAGCTTTTTTATAAGAATGATGTTGCGATATGCATTATACCCACAATTTCGTCAGCAGAGGAGAAAAATACCCATAACACTCTTTTATTCTTCTCGACATTTTTTTCTTTCGCGAACGATGTTGCGTAATATCGGTAATATCACTTTGAAGTCGGTAAAATAGATGCGACATCGGATAACATTAGTCAGATAAGTCGGATGTGAATTAATATGTACTCGTATGTATGGTTCTGAGAAGACCATCAAAGCCGCGGTCATATGAGCTTTCCCATCGCTTCTCCGTATCAATACCTAGAACAATAGGCATATGTATGACATTAACATTTGATTTGTATGGCTTAGTGGGAATACAGGTTGTTTTTTAATTTAACTTCTATCCGTATGGATATAATCCATACTAATATTATAGATGCGAAAGTGTGTGTGTCTGTCTGTCTGTTACCTCTTCACGCTTAAATCGCTGAACCGATTTGGATGAAATTTGGTATGGACATAGTTTGAGTCCCGGGGAAGGACATAGGCTACTTTTTATCCCGGAAAAATACCCGTATTCGTGATAAACGAATTTAAGGCTGACGAAGTCGCGGGCAAAAGCTAGTAATATTATAAATGTGAAAGTGTGTCAGTCTGTCTGTCTGTTACCTCTTCACGCTTAAATGATTTGGATGAAATTTGGCATGGAGTTAGTTTGAGTGCCGGGGAAGGACATAGGCTACTTTTTATCCCGGAAAAATACCCTTATCCGCGATAAACGAATTTAAGGCGGACGAAGTTGCGGGCAGAAGCTAGTACTATTATTAAGTTGTAAAAATGAAATGTCTGTAAACGGATTTCAACAATTTTAGGTACACAGGTGGCTGGGTGTTCACAGATAATTATAGGATTAACCCGACTACGCTGAACAGAAAGAGGGGTAATGACTTTTTCTCCTCGGCCAACGAAGTTGCGGGCGCCTTCTAGTTCAGTTATAATTTTTCACATGAAATAAAGATAACTTATGTACTATTGTAGTAATAATGAAATGTCTCTACGTCGCAGATATAAAAAAATAAGATTGTAACGGACTATTTGGAGGTAACTGAAGCGAACTTTTTTTGTATCTTTGTATGTGTCGTTGTGGCTTCATAATGCCAAAGCGGCTAAACGGATTTTAACAATCCTTGGTTCACGGGTTGCTGGGTATCCAGAGACGGTTATAAGACACTTTTTACCCGACTACGCTGTTGAAAAAAAAGAAGCGTGTTTCCGCGATTATAACTCATTGAAATAAAAAAAAATAACGGATTATATCGCGTATATTATCTCATTTTAGTTCCCGACGTTTTGGAAGCTTTCCAGCTTTCCATGGTCACGGGAGGACTGAGAAAAGATGTATTTTCCTCTGTCAAAGTTACAATTTGTGCAAACTACCCATTTTTTTGAAAAAACACAAATAAAGGTGTACATACATGCCAGATGGGCCTAAGCTGTAAAGACAGGCGATATAATCCGTTAAATTGTTTTATTTCAAAAAGTTCCTGGCACCTTCTAGTAAATTAATTTAAACATCCTGTATAGCATTTTACGCAAGTTCTTTGTATGTAATGTCGTGTGTGCGCTCTGCACGACTTTCGCAGCACAATGCATATTAATTGATGCATTAATAGCGTACTTATTATATACTTGCATAGCCATGAAAGTTACCGACTTACGTAACTACTTAGGTCTCCATTGCTAATTTAATTATACAAATGCACTCTAATCTATAGCTTCACGACACTCCCATTGTCTGCGGGCGACGGGAGAGGGGTGGGGGGAGGGGTGAGAGATAGGGGCACCATGACTCCGCCGCGCGCACACTTTTTACTCGCCCCCGCTGTATTTCCCCCCGTCGCCCGCAGACCATGAAGGTGTCACGAAAGACCTTGTCAAGCTATAGTGCGTGTATTGTTTTGGCTAAGAGCGTACTTTGTGAATTTACGCACATAGCCAACATGTTCTTTAGCTCCCAAATGAACAAATAAATGAAGTCATTTGATCGTATACCTTTTCAAAGGTAATTAATTAAAAAGAGACACTTCATGATGATTGGATTTATTCTAAAAAATACTAAGATCTAAGTAAGTTACTAAGCAAGAGCATGGTCCCACATGCTCAGTGTGAATGTAACGAAAGAAATTGTGAAGCTATAGTGTGCACTTATAATTGTTTGGCTACTGGCTAAGTGCATACAATTGTGAATTTAAGCATCTACATGTGGTCACAATGTTTCTTTATCTCTCAAAGTAACAAATAAATGAAGTCATTTGATCGTTTACTTTTTCGAAGGTAATTAATTACAAAAAACACTTCATGATGATTGGATTTATATAAAAATCATGATATTTTACCATCACCATGGATGTTGACGTGCCGACTGAATACTGATTATATATCTATTTTAAGACCTAAATAATTGTTACGTATTCTAGAAAAAAAAACACAATCTTCGTAATTTTTAAAGTGAATTTCTTCACTAATATACTAAATATATTCTTAGTGTAGGGTTCCGTAGCCGTTACTACGAAGAAATGCAGTACAGAAAAAAAATACGATGTGAAAAAGTGCACTGGCAAAAGAGCGTATCTTCGTGGCACTTACATCCTTTTGATAAAACGGTAGTACATCCGATCATGTTTAAAATAATTATTACGTTTTATATTTGTATTTTTTTCATATTTTTGGACATACGGTTTAGAAAGTAGGGGCAGGGGGGGACGACACAATTTATGCAACATTCGGATCGATCATTTTCGAAAATATTCACTTAATCTTTTTTTGGGTTCCGTACCCAAAGAGTAAAACAGGACCCTATTACTAAGACCCCGCTGTCCGTCCGTCTGTCGCCAGGCTGTATCTGAAGAACTGAGATAGCTAGACAGTTCAAATTTTCACAGATGATTTATTTCTGTTGATGCTAAATTAAAAATACTGAAAAGAGACTAAAATAAACATATTTTTCTTAATTTTCAAAAATCAGTTTTCAACAATCCGGTTGCATTTAGTTTGCACCTCATTTATATCTAACGCTTTAGATACCAGGTGCAAACTTAACTTAAACGGCCAGTTAGGTTAGGTCAAGAGAAAGTTTATATGGAACCCTTGGTGCGCGAGTCCGACTCGCACTTGACCGGTTTTTTTTGTTAGAAACCTCAAATAGTTTTTAGTTCAGCTTCGGTTACATGTATGGAGTTAGATGGCATTTTCTGAATTCTCTTGACTTAGGACACCCCGTTGCGCATACGCAGCGAAGTCCTCCGACGCCGGTCGCCGACCGTTTTGGTCAATTCTGGCCAATAAGGAATTCACCTTATAAGGAAACTGTGTTTAATTGCTTTCGATATTATCGGTTTTCACACAAATATGGGTATACTAGAAAGCGCCCGCAACTTCGTACGCGAAGGGGAAAAAGTCATAACCCTCTTTTTTTTCTTCAGCGTAGTCGGGTAATAAGTATCCTACAACCATCTGGAGATACCCGACTACCCGTGTGCCACAAATAGTTGAAATCGGTTTAGCTGATTTTGTGTGATGAAGCCACAACGACACATACAAACATACAAATTCCAAATAGTCCGTAACAATCATTTTTTTGAAAATATCTTCAATGTACAGACATTTCATTTTTACAACTTTATAATAGTATAGATGTGAAAATCTTATTGTGAAAATTGCAATTTTTAGAAGATTGTATTCGCAAAAAAGTTACATTAATTCTGGTTGATTTGCTTTGTTGGAGTTTCATTGTGTAGAGTAGCATACGAGTATTAGGTAAATCATTGTTACAACAGGTTTTGTTACAAAAATGTATACAATACATGAATTTATACAATTTAGATTCCGCCGTTTTGGCGTGATATGGCTAGAAAGATACATATAACATCCAGAAAGAAATACATAAAACGTTCTTTAAATAATATATTTAATTACAGACATTTAATTTTTTTGATAATAGATAAATATCAGTCAGTATTATTAGAGATTTTCACAACTTTATAATAGTATAGATAGATAATATTGATATAATTATGTATGTGGCATTGTGTTTGAAATACCCATTCTCAATATAAATTGCTGGCACCAACTCTAACTTTCCTCAGAATGCGATAGATAAGATAGGCCGGCGGTCTTCAGATATCTTCGGACATTGTCGCCGTTATATTTATGAGCCGCCATCGAAACAAAGGGAATTCCTTATTTTATAGCTGATATTTGTGTGTGCGTAATGCAGATAAATTTCAAACAAATACCTGTTAAGTTTTGGGCGTCAATATGTAGGTAGCAATGGCGTGGCGTCCATATAAGCCGAATTCCACCGGGTTGCCAAGGAAAGGCTTGTAACCAGCCCCCCTATTGCCTAACGCGTTTGACGCTCGCAATCAGAATCCAGTATCATGATTTTGTATGGGCTATGACAGTTGATTCGGATACCAAGTGTTAAAATTGCATTAGGCAATAACCGCCAGACTCCTTCGGAATCCGTAATGTCGGTTGTCCTAATGTATAGTTTGTCTTTTCAGAAGCCGTATATTCTTTATGATATTTTAAGATCATCGACATCATCGTATAGATTAGGTTATAAAACAAACCTAACCTTCAGGATTTTATAATATGCTTTGGCTTCCATTGTGATTTTCCTGACGCCATGCCACTGATAGGTAGTGTATTGTTAGTAGTTATTTCCTTTTGGATAATAGAGATTTCAACAATTTTTTGGTACGCTACTCGCTTGGTATCCGCATTTAGTTCTAGGACATTTTTTACTCGATTACGCAGAAGAAAAAAAGATGGTTAAGATTTTTTTCTTAACCCTTTTTTCTTCGTACGAAGTTGCACCTTCCAGTAAAAATATAATTACCTGCATAGAAGATGCCCGCAACTTCGTTCCCGGAGGAGAAAAAGTCATAACTCCCCTTTTTATTTCAGCGCAGTCGGGTAAAAAGTATCCTATAACCATCTGAGGTTACCCAGCTACCCGTTTACCGATAGTTTTGTATATTTTTTAAGTACCGACGATATACTTGTATAAAGTTTTAATTTTATGTACCTACATGTGTACATTTATTTGCCATAAAAATTGGAGCGATGAATATGTATATAAAAAATACATCTCAGTTTACAGAATAGTCACTATCATCGGCTTGACAGATCTATTTATTCCTTTTTTAAATGACAACCGTTACGGTGACGTCACTAATTGACTGGCCTGTCACGTACGTCGCCGGACGTCGTAACGGATCCTTTGTCGCAAAAAGACCCTTCTTGATGAAATGGTCTCACCTAACACAGTAACAGTTACTGACAGAAGTGATGCGCAGATCGACCAGACAAAATATTATTTTATTTTATTTTAGACCTAACAGGACTTATACCTAAGACAATAGCGTAACTATTTTTATAATTCTACATTATTAACCTTTAAATCTTTTTATCTATACTAAGTAATCATACTAATATTATAAACTAGCTTCTACCCGCGACTTAGTCCGCCTTAAATTCGGTTATCGCAAATGGGGGTATTTTTCCGGGATAAAAAGTAGCCTATGTCCTTCCCCAGGACTCAAACTATCTCCATACCAAATTTCATCCAAATCGGTTCAGCGGTTTAAGCGTGAAGAGGTAACAGACAGACAGACAGACAGACACACTTTCACATTTATAATATTAGTATGGATTATTAGAGTAAGGAACCCTATACTGAGCATGGTCCGATATGCTCTTGGCCGGTTTTTCAAAATCAGTCCTTCCGCTCATAAGTTACGATGCAACAGACAGACACACAGATTTTTTGCTTATCACATATGCGAGAGTATATTAAGTGTGTCAGTGTAAGAGCAAGTACAGCGAAGCAGTGTACATTATCATAGTTAGTAACAGGTTATAAAAAGTAGAACTGGACAGTTAGAGGAGAGATGCGACCATTATCGATATATACGAATGTCGATAGTATTATCAGGAGTGGGATCTAATGGAATAAAACTTTCATGGGTTATTATAAACAAAGAACAGAAACAAATGAAAATTTTTTTCGACGATACTGGACTTGAACCAGTGCCTTGAGCCAGACCGGGGCAGCACGCTCTACCATCTGAGCTAATCGTCCACACCAGCAGTCGACGAATTTTGTCATCTGTTCTTGCTTATGGATCTCTGTATGGTGCATCCGACTCTTTAGCCGTTGGGGTTTCATGGGTTAGTTTTATTTTGTAATAATACCAAATTATTAACAACTTCAGAGAAAAATGGTTTCCATTAAATTAAGTTTTCGATGAAATTTTTTCATTTTCTACATAATCAAAAAATTACGGAGATACAGCGAGTCAATATGTCACGTGACGTCACCGTTAGGTACAGATTATACCTAGTTGTAAGGTCACGAGCCCCCACGCCTAAACTTTGATAAGACTTATCCCATTCTTTATTGATAAATTTGATAAAACAAAAAAATACGCGTCGAATGTTTTTTTATTACCTACAATACGGACAGAGACAGACAATAGAATTTTGATTCGTACACTTTCTTCATGCCTTTTATAAGCTGTGTCAAATAAATTCCCTTAGTTAATATAGTTTTGATAATTGTTTTGTCCCTGAAAGTCCATCTCATTGATTATCATGATGGGCCAATCTTCACTGTGTTTTCAACGATTGTTTTTCATCTTTGTCGTTTCAGTAAACATCATGGTCATGACTTACTTATCCTTAAGTTGTGGTCATAACTATGAGATAACAATGATGATTTAACGGAGCGGTCAAAATGCTCCGAGATTCGCCCTGATATACTATTGTGTTTGGATTCATTTATGACGAAGGAAGGAACAAAATAAAAAATATATATTTAGAGGTAGATCGATAAAAGTAGAACTTCAAATCTTTTTTCGTCACTTGGTAAAAAATATAAGCGAGCCACGTGTTTTATCGATACATTTTATCGACAAATCCCAACGTTAGCCCAGCTGGTTAAACAGTATAACATACCATTTGGGATTAAAAATGTACCTTTTTAATTGTATTTTGTCTTCTATTTTTGTCTATTTATTTATAACATGACTTAGCACAACCGGTCCTCCAGTCAATGTGGCTTATTTATAGAGCTTGTTATAGAAGGGGCGTTTTATAAGTTATACTTACATACATACATAAATAATTATGGATTTAAGCGTTTTATTTATATCTCATGGTGAAATTATGCAGTGTACATGGACAGTGTACACATTGACTGGTCTCCCGGTCGTGTTATAAATAAATAGATAAGAAACCATTTTTAATTTTGTATAGATTAATCCAAGCTACTAGATTTGTGAAGGAGAAAAAAACATAACTCTCTGTGTCGCTACTGCGTGATCGGGTAAAAATATCACATAACCATCTATTTATAGATACTTGACTACCAGTTTAGCTCAATCGGAGTAACGATGTCCCCGAAGCTGAAGGTCCTGGGTTTAAATCCCGGTAAGGGCAAATATTTGTGTGAGTTGTAAAAATGAAATGTCTGCACATTGAAGATATTTAAAAAATATATTTTAAGGGACTATTTGGAAATCACTGTATGGAAATATATATTTTTTGGATTATTTGTATGTTTTTAAGTGTCGTTGCTGCTTCATCACGCCAAATCGGCTAAACGGATTACAACTATTTTTGATACACGGTTAGCTAAGATATCTCCAGATGGTTATAGGATACTTTTTACCCGACTACGTTGAAGAAAAAAAAGCACCTTCTAGGAAGTCAATATATCTATTAAATATATCATCGTCTAGTAGCCATAACACAAGCCTTGAGCTTACCATGAGACTAGTTCGATTTGTGTAAAAATTGTCCTGTAATATTAATTTAAATTAATCCTTGCAGCCTCTTTGACGTGGCTATAGGATAATTTCTACCCCGCGGAAGCAAAAAAGAGAATTATGACTTTCTTCTCCACAAACGAAGTTGTTGACACTTTCTATACACATAAACTGTTTTATTCCAACGTTGATAAGTGATAAAACGCATTTGTAAGTGCCATGTACCATTTTAAAATCCAGTAGGCCCGGTTACCTTACAGGGGTTATGAATCCAAGAAAAATCTTAACAGCGTGATTCACGAATATTATACCGGTTGAAAACATGTCTGCATAGCGCAGAAACAAATTCCTGCGAAGATCTATCTTCGTCATCTATCGTCAACTAATGTTAAATTTATTAGTATTAAAATCCGTTGTTATTGGTATCAGTTTTCATAACTTTCAACGGTTTTTATCACTAATAAATTTAACACTACTCGACGAACGATTACGGGATTAAATACATAGAAAACATCCAAGACCCAGGAACAAATATTTATGTTAATCACACAAATATTTGCCCTTACCGGGATTTGAACCCAGGGCCTTCATGTCGCAGGCAATGTTACTCCCGCAATGTATTATTATATAATCTGTCCGCCCTGCTGAGCTAAACCGGTCCTCAAACTGTCTGATAGCTTTTGGATTATCTGTTTTCGATGGGAAACTATTATAAATCCTAAGACAATATTGTAATAACATTCGTGCTCATCACACAAACACTTGCTCTGGCCGGGATTCGAACCCGGGACCGCTTGCTTCGTAGGCCTTTTATTTCAACTTTGATAAGTGATAGGACAACCTATAAACCAGTGGGTAAGTGGTCTATAATTATATAGCTACATGTGGTGCCGTCTGCGGCCGGTCTGCGATCGCGATTCGCTGCGCCGGCGGCGGTTCGGCGCCTGACTCACCAACGGCGTATGCCGCGCGGATGCAAGGGGACAATCCCCCCTCCCCCTCCTGACGTTCCTTATTCATGATCAAAACCATACAAATATATATATTTACTCTAAACCTGCGAGCATGCATGAAGAGATTAATGAATGTTGATAAAGCGGCAGTTGTATGCCAGGACCGTAGCAAGTGGAGGTAGCTAGTCTCTGCCTACCCCGTTGGGAAAAAGGCGTGATTGTATGTATGTATGTAACCATACCAATATTATAAATTGGAAGGTGGCGATGCGGAAGAGAAAAGTTGTTTGCACTTATAATACATTTCATTTTAAAGTAGCATTTTCGGCCACATTTAACAATGCAGACGGTATGTTTGTCAGGGACAAAGCTAAGTGGAAACGGTAAAAAGGATTCCCACTCTACACACTACCGCTGAATACTTTTATGCCCACTGTCCTGCTCACTGTGGCATGTAAACGAATATGATGGAGTGTGTCTCTGTCTCCCTCCTCTGTCTAAAGCTCTACTACATCCTGGTAAGATTTGTAAGAGCTGAAATTGATGGATTGTAAATCTTGGAATATGCGGAGATTGTGTGTATCTAGTTTATTTGGCTGTCCCTCTCTTCGTCGTCTAGAGCTCTACTGCTAGGGCAAATAGGGTAACAGCTGGCCTCAACGCCGTGCCAACCCATTTGGTGTACCAGGCGCCTGGTTCACTGACACACAAACAGCCGGACGTAGTTATATATATATGTGCCGGGATCGCCTATTAGGGACTGGACACGCTTTCTATAATCTTGTCCACGACACGAATACGGGAGTTTACTTGAGACTTATTCTGTTTTTAAACGACGTAAAAGCGGAATGCCATTAGGTTTTATCGCTTAAATTTTTACTTACTTGTAAATTTTTAGATTTATTTTTTGATAAAGTCGGCTTTAGCATTGTATATTGACTGTTAGTTAAGGGTCGATTTCACCAAAGTCTTATTCCTATAATAAATCATTAATTACTCGAGACTATAAGGATAAAATCTCTATAGGGTAAAAGTTTATACCGCTGTTTTCGGCTGAGTATATTAAAGGCAGCGGGGGCGAGTAAGAAGTGTGCGCGCGGCAGGGTCATCGTGCTCCGCCGCGCGCACACTTCAACCCCGCTAGGTGTCACAAAAGAATTTGTCAAGCTATAATTGTCTGTTTATATCTATCTATGAGCCACGGACGTCCTCTGCCGAACATAGGATGCAACTATAGCTCGCCATCCTCCTGACCTGGTCCTGCGCAGACCGCATCCACCGACTCCCCGCGACCCTCACTAGGTCATCCGTCTATCTAGTCGCCCTATGCTGTGATTATTTTTGAGTGTTCGGACTATACTGCTCTTAATAATATGCTTGGGTATAATGCTTTTGAGGGTTCCACACCCAAAGGGTAAAATGGAACCGTATTACTAAGACTCCACGGTCCGTCCGTCCGTCTGTCTGTCCATCTGTCACCAGCCTGTAATTCACGAACCGTGATAGTTAGACAGTTTAAATTGTCACAGATAATGTATTTCTGTTGCCACTATAACAACAAATACGAAAAACAGAATAATTTCATATATATAAAATTAAATAAAACTAAATTCTTTTAGACAATTACAAAGACTAGCTAAAAGCGTTTGACCTGGGAGCGGCATGCAAAGGCCTAAGTGCGTTAGCAATATAGGTAGTTGCTGTATGACTTTGGCGCTTTGCGAATAGAGGCCTAGGGCTGTAATTGCAGACATTAGGTGCATTACAAACACAGCTAGAGGTCCCAGTTCAAAATATCTTACGCACGAAATGCCGCAGGCAGCAATCTCTGTTATTGGAGTAGGTAGAAAAAGGATAGGTTAGAATGGAACGAATAATATTAATGTCGTTGTGGCTTCATCAAGCCAAATCGGTTAAACAAATTTCAAATAATTTTGGGACACTTGTAGCTGGGTATCCACAGATGGTTATAGGATACTTTTTACCCGACTACGCTGAAGATAAAAAGAGGTGTTATGACTTGTTTTGCTCCAGGAATGACGCTGCGGGCACATTCTAGTGAGTATTAAATTAACATCAATGTTCATTTCAATTTCATACCTCTACGCGTTCCTGAGAAAAAGGGTCTTGACAGACAGAGAACACAGTGATCCTGTAAGGGTTTCGTACGGAACCTAAAAGTCATCATCCGATTATAATAATTGTACACACCCGCCCCGTGGTAAACACCGCCATCTCCAATTTAAACAAATCTAGAAACGCATTTAAAGCTTATCACCACATCATTCACACAGCGCGTGGGAAATGGAAAATTATACTAAATTATGGTTTTAAAAACGTTAATCTTGTCTCCAGATGTAATCGGGCCTTTGTTCTGACACAATACCAGTAGTGACGTGCTGACGGCTCTGCTAGTTAGGGTTCCGTACCAAAAAGCTGCGTTCTGCTCACAGTCTCAAACTCTCTCTTCGTTCTCACAGCACTAGTTTTATGTCCAAATCCTTCTCTGCTCAAGCAATTCGTTTATGGAACGATCTTCCTCTCTATATAAGACAAGTTCAGAGCATTTTCTCTTTCAAGCGCATGTTGCGCAATCATCTCTTCAATAAATCTCAAGATTGATTGTCTGTGTGATGTTTTGCAGGTGTAAGGGTACATGTATATTTTATAATTGTATTGTATTTATCTATTTGTAGTTTAATGTAATATGTGTGTATGTATATAAATATTCATACGTATATATCCCCATATTGACTTGTTGATTTGTGTCTCTTTTCTTTACTTTTTTTGTATTCTCAACATTAAGATCCTGCACTAACTACTAGTTTCTGTTTGGCCCTATGGTTGACTGGTAGAGAATGCCTTAAGGCATTAAGTCCGCCATTTGTAACAGTTTGTATTGTGCTATAAAGATTAAATAAAAATAAAATAAAAAGGTAAAAAGTAACCCTTACGGTGCGACTGTCTGTCTGTCCGACTATTAGAGCGCCATATTAAATTTGGATTAGTTATAAACATGGTCAGCACAATTAGTATATTGCAAATAAAAAAACAATTTAAAAGATTTTTATTCATAAAAAAACGACCAATATGAGGGGGGGGGGGGGGGGGGGGCAAAATTAGGTCAAGTAGGTTAGTATTTCATTTATACATTCTTAAACATTGTTTTTATTGAACTGTGGATCAATTTTGATGTACAAAAAAAAATGGAAAACATTTAAAAAAATGTAACGGGTTATTTGGCGGTCACTGAATCGAAAAATATTTTATTTTGTATGTTTGTATGAGTCTTTGTGGCTTCATCACCAAATAGTCTTAACCGATTTATTTCTCAATTTGTATAAATAAACATAAATATTACACGAAAATTAAAACTATATCTCTAAATAGCTCATAAAAAAAAAACATTTTAACAACCCGGTTGTTAAGTTTGCTCCTCATTTGTATGCAACGATATACATCAGGTGCAAACTTAACTTAACTGCTTTGTATCCGAATTTTCGACCAATTCAAACTTGAGTCTCGGCACATCACTACTGGTTGTGTCAAGTTACGTTTGTGCGAAAATCGAGGGAAAATATGCCATTAAATGGTTTTACATGCGTCGTGGGATTATTGTGATTTTAGAGTTATGCGGTTTTGTCTCTCGAGTATTTTTGCTTCAGTTACAAAGTGTATTCAATGCGTTGTAAACGCTTGTTAGACAATTATCTGTCATAATAAATTAGAATAAAGTCAACGTTTATGTAACTTTCGGATCGATTTATATTCACGATATTCACGATTTTTTTCAGAAAACTCAAAGTGTTTTAGAAGAACTGTCGAAATATGTGCCACACATTTGCTAAAAAAATTAGCTTTGCTAAAAAGCTTCGGTTACATGTATGGAGTACCTACCCCTCTTTGAAATATTTATTTTTGTTATTTAAGTACTAAACTAAGTAGCGGCATACACAAGGCACCTCTACTACAAATTTCATCAATATATATCTTGTAGTTTTTGAGTAAAATGCCTGTGACATACGGACGGGCAAACATGACAAAACTATAAGGGTTCCGTTTTTGCCATTTTGGCTACGAAACCCTAAAAAACAAAGGAATTGACATGGCCCTTTCTTTCTAGAAGACGTTTAATAAATAGCATGCTATTTAAATGATCTTAGAATTAAACATAATGGTTGCCCGTGGCGTTTAGCCGACCAGCTATATTGCCCAATTACGGATGTAACAGCGCTTGTTCACTGCCCGACCCGATTCGATTGGAAGAGGGTGTTTTCGTAAAAACTAGTCGGCTCCCAAATTTGTGTATTATTTCCAGAGGTAGGAATAGCTGGTGCCTATTCACTTAAACTTCGCGGGAGGCCTTGGTTATATAAGAGCCGTTATATATAACAAGCCAAAATAATTATAGATTTTTATTGAATGCGGGATCTCCCGAATTACTTAATCATAATCATAAATAGTGCATTTAACATGTGTATTCAGTATTAAGGTTAGATTATTACTGAAAAACTATTCTCTAATGCAGAAAATTCAAATACATTGACAAAATAAAAGTGGACAAACAATAGGGCCTTTGGACATAAAACTGGCCGTGAGTGTTAATTTATAAGGGTGACCACCGAAAATAATGATTTTTGTACTGAATGCGGGATCTCTCGGATAAGGTATGAGCGTTAATTATCTTAAAAAAAAAAATCGATTCAGTGACCTTCAAATAGTCCGTATCACTTGTTTTGCAAGAAAAACGTCAATGTACAGAAATTTATTTGTCACAACTTTATAATAGTATAGATAAAGGCAGCGAATTTAAATAATGATGATAGATTTAGGTATTCAGTTGCGGAATCCCATATTAGATTAATGGAAATTGTATTGGTTAGATGTGACAATAAATTCTGCTCACATGCGCATATTTTCATGCAGTTACCACAAAACAATACCCATGCAAATACAACAAACCAACACCAGACAGTATAATCCTCGACACGTGTTTCGCCTCTCTACGAGGCAACATCAGGAGATGTAGGAGATGTGGACGGCCCTGCGTCCACCCGAAAAGTGTCTTCTCGTCACGTTATACTTACCACCATCAACCCCCCCCCCCCCCCCCCCCCCCCCCCCAACATTAATATTACTCGAAAATTACTGCCATATGTCTCTGGCAATTTTTTTAATATGCAAAAAACCTATGATTGCACCTCATTTGTATTCAATCCTAAATATATCAGGTGCAAACTTAACTCAACCGGTACCGGGTCATAAAAAAGGGCAAGTGAAAAATCGTAAGGAACCCTCGGTGTGCGAGTCCGACTCGCACCTGGCCGGTTTTCTTATTTGTATGCGTATTTTTTTGTGGAAACTACATGAAACTATGCGCATGTGAGCACAATTTATCACTTCTAACCAAGATAGACAGGAACTAAACCTATTAATCTAAAGGCAGCGACTCGTACTTGTCTCGTTTTTTTTCATCCTGGATCGGACACGGTCCGCGCGCTCTGTCAAGTTGTACAACCATTACCCTATTATTTTTCGCCGAGTACAACGTTGTGTTGGTCAATTTGTTTTTGCTCCACTCTCGTATCAAATGAGAGTAGTTTTGTTAATTAGGGGAATTAAGGTGTAATTAAGTGACGTCTGTCTTGCCGACAAAGGGGCACTTAAATGAAGCTTAAGTCTGCTTGAGTTAGACGTATGTAGGTACAAATAGCTTAGAAGGATTGTGCACAAAAGTGTTTTTTAGTCCTTTTTTCTAGACTTTACATAGTTTTTATCTATGTAAAGTAATGCGTTTTGAATGCTTAGTTGAGAATATATTATACTTAATTAAGCTTAGTAATGCCTTTTTATAAAAAATGCTAAGGTTTTTACCTTACATTTCAATTTAAAACATTTTCGGACTATTTTTTGTCAGGTTAGCCAAGGTATTTTGATCATCCTTCAAATTCCATCCATTTTGTAGGATAAGAAAATCCATGTCACTCTTAAACCCAAACTGAAAAATGCACGGCGCTGGATTTCCGTTGTTGCGTTACAGCAGGTTTTTAGAGTCATCAACACGCAGTTAATGCCCCTGACGTTGCGAGTGTCTGTAGGCTTCGGTGACTACTTAAAACATCAGTCAGGGCGTACGCTTGTTTGCCAAATTAGTATTAGTATGAAATATTACTTAATAATCTGTTTTGTTTCTGCCTATCCCTCATTTAAATAAAACAGTTTAAGGTGCGTCCACACTTGTATCATTTGCTCGTATCCGATCACCGTGCCGTGGCATGACTACCTATCGCGCTGCGTGGACGCTTACTGTTGGCGCGCCGATCATGCCGTACTCGTCCGATATAACTGTGTGCTACGCGTAGTAAAATGGATTTCGAGCGATCCGATCGGCGCAACGTCCAAACGCGTGATCGTGACACGCAATCATGCAACGCGACGATGATCTGATACGGGCAAATGAGAATAATGTATTGTGTCGAGTATATTATCCCGTGGACGAGCATACGGGTCACCTAATGGTAAGCGATCACCGTCGCCCATAGACCCCTGCAACACCAGAGGAGTCACAAGTGCATTGCCAGCCTTTCAGCTGGGAGTAGGTACGCTCTTTTCTTGAAGATATAAAGGTCGCATCGATCCTCGGTCAAGTTAAATTAAAGGTTGTAAACAGATACCAAGAACTACGCCGACCAGTCTACTGTCTCATTCTCTCCTCTATATGCGACACTTTCGCTCTCTTTTTCACGCCTTAGTCGAGTTGAACAGATTCAACCTCTGAAATCCTTGTGCCTAGCGAACTGTGCCGCCCAACTCTAAGTGTTCGCAGTTGGCATTCCCGTTAGTGAATTTGCACTCCCGCCACTTAATCTGATAACAGGTACGGAGGCCTAACCAGACATACACAGGTCAAAGTCAGGTTATAATAAAACCGGTCAAGTGTGAATCTGCAAGTTCCGTACAAAATATACGCTACAAACGGCCGTAAATATGAAAATCCAGTGTTAGCAGAGCAAAAGTAACCTAAGCAATATGTACGCGATGTTCGATCATTTTATATTGGTTACTGACATAGACATACAGATATAAAATTATCATGTTTTTATTATTTAATGTTATAGCGGCAACAGAAATACATCATCTGTGAAAATTTCAACTTTCTATCTACCACGGTTCACGAGATACAGCCTGGTGACAGAAGAATAGCGGGGTCTTATACGGTCCCGTCTTGCCCTTTGGGCACGGAACCCTAAAAAGCAATACATACAGAAAGCTTAATGTCGTATCTTCAGATGGGTGGAGAGATTTCGTGTGAAATTGATTTCTATCTATAGTTTGTATGGGAAATAGTACATTGAAAGTACATATTGATACAATTCGCCTCAGAAAGAAAGTACAACCCCACTATCTGGATGCTTGGCATCCCAAAAATAAACGGGCATCACGCTCATTTTTACCACGCACTTGCAAGTTGTGGAATAACCTTCCCCCTGAGGTATTTCCAGAGCGCTATAACATGGGATTCTTCAAGAAGCGAGTTAACATGGCTCTCAAAGGTTGGCAAAATATGGGCGATTCCTCCGGTGTTGCACATATCCTTGGGCGAAGATGACTACTTTCCATCAGGTGGCTCGTCTGACCTTTTGCCACTCGTTACATAAAAAAAAAATTGACGTGCGGTTCGTGATGCAATGTAGGTCTTTGTAATGATTTCCCGTTTCTGTACAGAATAGGTCAGTAAATGGGTAGTTTTACAGGTATTTTATTCGCAATCACTTTCCTGTCCCATATACTTACTACTCAGAAGTGAGCCACAAAAAACCGTTTTAACCGTCTCCCAAAAAACCGGCCAAGTGCATGTCGGTTCATACGAAAAAACCGGCCAAGTGCGAGTCGGACTCGCGCACCGAGGGTTCCTTACAAATTTTTACATACCCTAACTTTATTACCCGGTACCGGTTGAGTTAAGTTTGCACCTAATATCTATAGCATTGCATACAAATCAGGTGCAAACTAAACACAACCGGGTTGGCCATAGGTTTTTTGAAAATTAAAAAAAAAATTGCCGTCGTCTTAATTGTTGATTTTAGTAAGTTGTGACACGATAGCACTTTTATTTTTTGTAAAAAAATTATCAAATTTGACCAAAACAAAATATCTCAGATTAATTCGAATACCCTAAATACTTCCTAAATATTTTGTATATGTAAAAATCAAATAACTATAATAATCAAAATCGATTTCAAACTTTCGAAAATATCGCCTATCACAAAAGAAGTTAAAAAATGCAACCGATTTAAGAATCCTCTCCTCTCTGATGCTGGTTAAAAAGTTACATTACTTTATTAACTGACACAAACAAGAAACAAATTCAATATTGAGAGCAAAGTAAATGACAAACAAAGAATTCGTTAAAAAGAAAAAACAAGATGGCGGGAAGGCGTTCTATTTTTAAACTTGTGTCAGTTTTGCTTTTTTCGCGGTGGGTGACCATGTTACTGTGGTACTTAATATGGTCGTACCCGTTTTAGGGTTCCGTACCGAGAATCATAAAAAAGGAATCCTTATGGTGCGACTTTGTCTGTTTGTCTGTCCGACTATTAAAGCGCCATATCTCAAAAACTACTTATGATATCAATTTGAAATTTGGAATATTTATAAACATGGTTAGCCCACATGTATCGCAAAGGATATATTAAGATTTTAATTTATAAAAAAACGCCGTCAAAAATTAAAAACTAGGTCAAATAATAAATCATATGAAAGGGCTTAATTTGCACATTTTTTTTATTGTGATTAGATTTTGTTTTATTGAAGAAAATGTGAAAAAAAATTGAAATGTTCACACAATTTGTATAAATAAACGTAAATATTACACGAAAATTATAACGATGTCTCTAAATAGCTATTTTTTTTAATTCTTAGAAAATCTATTTGAACATCCCGGTTGCGTTAAGTTTGCACCTCATTTGTACCCAATGCTATAGATATCAGGTGCTAACGTAACCCAACCGGAACCGGGTAATATAATAATGTTAGGGTAAGTGAAAGTTTGTGCGGAACCCTCGTCGCGCGATCCGAGTTTTTTATCAAATACTTCACTTCGTCGACGTATAATTTCATCGAAACCATTTTTCTCTAAACCCGATAATAATTAGGGATTGTTATAAACAAATATATCCTAACCTAAACGGCTTCTACATGATCATCTTTTCAAAAATCATGAAAACTGTATGGTTTCAGTGGAAAAAGTCGTTGAAGCAATAAAGCATTATAAAAAACGGTTGTCGATGAAATAGAAGGCCGGCACTTAATCTTTACTATTATATAGTTGTAGAAATGAAATGTCTGTAAATTGAAGATATTAAAAAAAAAAAAAGAAACGACTTCAAAATAAAGTAAAAAGCCAAAAATAATATTTTACGTACGGTACGGACCACATTTGAATCACCTTTTGAAGTCGGTGCCACTCTCTTAACTATTAAGGAGTTGTACCTTTCGTCATCAGCTCAGCATGATCAGATGATGACTACCATATGCAAATACTTAAATAGCTTAAGAAAATATATGAAAAACGTTATAAGTGCCTATAAAATTTGAAGATTGCCCTCGATTTCCCTGGGATCCCATCATCAGATCCCAACTTGCTGGCAATGGGACCACCTCGGGAGTATATCCTTTCAAATAAAAAATTAAAATCGGTCCACAATTGGCGGAGTAATCGGTGAACATACATAAAAAAAAACATACAACCTATTGAACATATAATCTCCTCCTTTTTTGGAAGTCGGTTAAAAATAGCATTGGGTTTCATACCCGCTAAAATTTTACGTAAAAATAGCATTGATAAAAACCGGCAAAATGTTATTCCATTACAAAATAATTATTCCTTTAATTTGACTGAAATATCCTACATTCTACGCTTGCCGCGGGTGACCATAATTCTCGGAATTCTGCGGATAAAGTCCATGCTAATTAACGCGTGGTCACACGCAAGAAATGATTCGACGAAGTTTTAGAATTCTTTCGGTGCAGTCTGAGAAAGCCTGCCAGACAAGTTTTACATGTGTGCCAGAAGGGCATAATTATTTTATTTAAAAAAGATACCAGCGTTTCAGAAAATCAGAAAAAGTGCAAAAATTTTCAACATTGTTGTATTTTGGGGAGTTTTCATGAAATTAAAGTAGTTTTATCACCGACATTTCTATTATTGAAAGGTCATTATATAATATACCACGAAAAGAAGTTGTCAAAAGTTGTAAATATCCCTATATTATGATTTTCTATTACTAAAATTCGATGGTAATATTTTCATCCATCACCAATATACATCCTCTATGCCCTATGCAGTTCGAAACCAAAATGTACTTGTTTTCTACTGATGTTTTTTTCTTAATAACTTATCACAGTAATTTGTCGTCCACCGATATTTTATTAAAACCATTCTACTATTTAAGAGCCACTATTTTTTCGCATCTTTAAGTAAAAAGCACATTGTGCAAAAAATGATAGTTTGATTGTTGGCCACAAATATTAATCTAAAATATAGTTTAGTAGATTGTCAAAATGTCAATTTTAGTAAAAAAAATTTTGGGCACCTTTTATACTTATAAAGCAGGTAACGCATTGGTCATCGATTTCCCCACTTTAGTATAAAAATAAGTTATTTACTGCTGCGTTACCACCTTTTTACGGCTTTTCGACTTTTCGTCTATGAGTCTATAAATCGGTTACGGAAATTATGCCTAGGATGTTAATTTTATAAATATTTTCTTCACAAGTGCGTTGCCAGCCTTTCAGGTGGGAGTACGCTCTTTTCTTGAAGACTTGAAGGTCGCATCGGCCCTTTCACCCGGTCCTTTGATCGAATAATCTGAGACAACCTTGCACGGTGACAACATTTCATGGAAATTTCGTTATCTGAGACCGAAACTCCCCAAATTGTGGTCATCCAACGTGGAATGTAGTAATTAACAGATTTTGGTTTAATTAAAATAATGAAGAGATTTACATGTTTTTTCACCGTTCAGAAAGAGTTACTGAATTAGTATGTAGGTATGTGTAATTTTAAGCCCTGACGCAAAAAGGAGCTATCCTCATATTACGCCCCTGACGTAGCAGATTTTTATACCTTACTAGCTTCCGCCCGCGACTTCATCCGCCTTAAATTCGTTTATCGCGGATAGGGGTATTATTCCGGGATAAAAAGTAGCCTATGTCCTTTCCCGGGACTCAAACTATCTCCATACCAAATTTCATCCAAATCGGTTCAGTGGTTTAAGCGTGAAGAGGTAACAGATAGACAGACAGTCAGACAGACAGACACACTTTCGCATTTATAATATTAGTATGGATTTTGGAGGAGTAGCATACATACCTAAAGCACATTTGCTAACTTAAAGTAGGTAAGTCTTCAAACAGACAGAAACTCTTTTTGAATGGCTATTGATGTTTTTAGGGTTCCGTACCCAAAGTGTAAAACGGGACCCTATTACTAAGACTTCCCTGACCGACTGTCTGTCTGTCTGTCACCAGGCTGTATCTCATGAACGGTGATAGCTAGACAGTTGAAATTTTCACAGACTATGTATTTCTGTTGCGGCTATAACAACAAATACTGAAATCAATGTTATTTTTTGTCAATAACCAATATAAATAGATCGAACACAGCGTACATTTTGCTTAAGAGTGGGGATCTGCTAACACTGGATTTTCATAGATACGGCCGTTTGTAGTGTATATTTTGTACGGAACCCTCGGTGTGCGAGTCCGACTCGCACTTGGCCGGTTTGTTTTTATTTTAGCAAATTCTTCATTTTTGTGTTGCGTGTATACTGGATACAAGAGCTACGGATCGAAGGTTATTTGCGTATGGGAGCCTCTTAACTAACTTAATTGGGATATCTTATCGCCATCCATCAATCACTCATCTTTGAGGGGTTCCGATGGCATTCTGTGGTCTTCTCCATCGCTGTGGAACTCCACTTCAACAATTTATAATTTTTTTAATGAAAATGCTTGACTTGTTTCTTAAAATAAGTACCAAAATCCCTATCTAGCGCTATTATTAGCTATCGCTAAATAGCTTTCGAGTTCTCATAGATTCCATTATCAGATCTTCACTAAAATTATATGGGACCAACTTGGAGATACCTCCTTTCCTAGTGGGCTCCTATTTTGAAATACCACCAACACTCACTCTTGTTTTTCTTCTTTAGTCATAAGCATTATGATGATGTTGTATGTGTGTATTTCAAAATAAATCAGTCTTTCTTTCTTTTTAACCCCCGACAAAAAAGAGGGGTGTTATAAGTTTTACGTGTCTGTGACTCTGTGTTTCTGTCTGTGGCATCGTAGCGCCCGTACGGATGGACCGATTTGAATGATTTTTTGTGTCACAGATAATTTTATCCCGAGTATTCTTAGCTTTGTTTGATGAAAATCGGAGCACTCGTCTCCAAGATATTCAGCTTTTAGTGGAACAAGTCGGTGGGTTTTAATTTTTTTATTATTTTCCAATAAAGAACATGTTTTTGAAATCGTTTAGTCTTTGAGCAATCGGGGAACATACATAAAAAAAAGATGTCGACGGATTGAGAACCTCATCCTTTTTTAAGTCAATTAAAAATAGTTGTATAATGTTACAGCTTCCAGCTCTTGTAGTTTAATGTTCTAAAGGACTGGCACATGTGGTTACCACAAGCACTAAAAATAGTAAAAAAAACAGTCTTAAACAATGCCTTGTACCAAACAATGTACACGATTTACGAGCCCTATAGTTTATAGGCGTAAACGATAAAAATAGGGTTTTTAATGGCCGATATTGCGTATAAAACAAAATGGCGGAATTTTCTTGGTAATTTAAAGCGGTTACGTCGTTTCAAATGTGCTTGATGTTATTCTTCGTTATAAGCATTGTATAAGTATAAAATTTAATTATAAGGTATCTTTTAAATGGTATTATAAGCGCCTCAATCTATACTATTAGTTTCGAGTAAAAAGTTGTAAGAATGAATTGTCTACAACTTGTAAATTGAAGCTATTTTCATATAAATAAGTGATATGGACTATTTTAAGGCCACTGAATCAATAAAAAAAAATCTTTGGATTTTTTGCATGTTTGTATGGCTGGTGATTGTAAATCCGTTTGATTTCAAGTATTATTGGTACACAGGTAGCTTGGGTATCCACAGATGGTCATAGGATACTTTTTACCCAACTACGCAGTCGAAAAAAGAGGAGATATGGCATTTTCTCCCCTGCGAAAGAAAATTTTGGTCACCGTCTAGTATTACATACAATACACTCTTTAATACCTGGGCAATTATTTTGAGCATACATGTAATAGGTAGACAACAATACGTACTTCAAGAATTCAACTATATGTATTATCATCTAATATCTATACTTATATCTACCGAGCCCACTCTAAGTCTAGCAAAAGAGCAAAAAACGCACGGCCGTACCATCCTTTTCTCAAAGCCATCTTTTTAACAAAAGCTAAATAACCTTTTTTTAAATATTTTATTCAAATCGTGACCGATCTACAATAATATTAATTAATATTATTATATATTATTAATTAATAATGACATATAATGGTAAAAGCCCCGACTGTACGTAATATACTAATTAGTTATTGATTTCATTATATTTAAGTTATTACTATTTTTAATTGATCATTGTCAGTCTTAACATTAATTGTATCATTTCATTTGTTGCACCGAGTTTTATATTTATTTTTTCTTAAGCAATATGTACCTAGTCTTATGTTGCCATTGTAATTTTCACATGCAACTACATACTGGCTGAATATATTATGGGAATGCTAATCATAATAATTGTAACACCTGTATATGTCCCATATATTCTAGTGAATGAACTACATTCATTCATTCATTCATTCATAAAACCCGATTAAAAAATGTAGTTTTTTATATAAAGTTACTTTCAATTTACTTGTGACGTTGAAGTCATTAGCTATCACAATCGAGATATCTTATCACCACTCGTAAATCACTTATCATTGAGGAGTTCCGGTGGCCTTCTGTGGTCTTCTTCATCAGTTCCACCTCACTAATTAATATTTTCTGAATACAAATGCTTGATTTCTTTACTAGAATATTGAAATCTCTAAGATGCCTGTATAATTTGAGGGTTGCCCTCGATTTTTCTGGGATCCCATCATCAGTTCCGGTCTTGGTGACAATGGGACCCTCACAGGAGTATACTTTTTTATTTAATTTATTTTGAGAATAAGTCACTCGATTGGAGAACATACAAAATACATACAGTGGAACATATGACCGACTCCTTTTTTGAAGTCTGTTAAAAATTGGTAGAACGGGAAATTTGAAGAGAATCGAAAAATATTTAATTTTTAATTCTTTGTATGTAATAAATGTATCTTGAACTAGATTGCATTTAAGCATTTATGGTACAAAAGTAGCTTGACTTCCGAGAATAGTTATGAGATAAATCTATTCCCAACTACGCTTAAGCAAAAAAGAGAGTTGTGTCTTTTTCTCCTCTGCGAATTGCATGTTTTCGCAACTTTCTGATACAACAAAAGCTTGCTTTTTCTCAGAAACAGTGTGGGTTTCGTAAATTTGCAACAAACATACATCCACATCAAATCCACCCACAGTGAGCAACGACCTTTACAACTCAAAATGGCATCCACCAACATATTTACAACCAATTATCAGCATACTAAACCTTAAGTGTGTCTCTTTAAGTTCAAACCTAACGATTTTATTTCTCACAATCGCATTTGAAAAATGGCGGACCATTCTTAAAGATATCTACAAGATTTGATTATCAGCTCTTAAGAAATATAACTTAAAGGTTGAGAATTGTATGTGTTTTGAATTTGTGAGCGAATGTGTACGTTTGTATTATTTACAGCTACCAACTACCTACGTTTCACACCCACATAAAAATTTAAGGCAAGAACATGCTAGGAGAGATTAAGAGCGTTTATACCCGCATAACTGACAACGTTGCACATTTATTCTTCTTGCTTCATTATTTTGTGTTATTTGAATGAAACTTAAAGATATGTTCAATACTAAACCTACATTTTTAGCATTTATATTGCGTTTAATTCATGTACTCATTCATCGCTTTTGCCTTTATTTTCTTACAAAACAAGATATAAATATAAGTTCATTTTTAGAGCTTTGGTTGTGGCAATATCATGAAATTTTGCATTAGGCCAGAGTAACTACCGAAAACGCAACGAATGAATTGACAACATGTTCAAGTTACATTCACATTTCTTAAAATAATCAAGAATAACCAAATTGCGACGTTGCCAGTTAAGCAGGTATACACCCTCTTAACAAATCTTAAGAATAATTACGTCACTAGTATTTTTCCACGTTTTCGCCTGTGTACCCATTTTTAGGGTTCCGTACTAAAAAGGTAAAAACCAGCCAAGTGCGAGTCGGGCACGCGCACCGAGGGTTCAAATGGCCGTAACTATGAAACTCCAGTGTTAGCAGAGCCCTACTCCTAAGCAAAATGTACGCGGTGTTCGATCATTTTGTATTGGTTAGTGACATAGACAGACAGACATACAATTATACTGTTTTTAGTATTTGTTGTTATAGCGGCAACAGAAATACATCACTTGTGAAAATTCCAACTGTATAGCTATCACGGTTCATGAGATACAGCCTACTGACAGATGGACAGACAGACAGACAGACGGACAGTGGAGTCTTAGTAATGGGTCCCGTTTACCCTTTGGGTACGGAACCCTAAAGACAAAGTTGTCTTTAGATTAAGAACCATGAAAGAAGCTTCGAACTTTTGATTGTTTTCTATAGGTACCTATATATACCTTTGTCCTGACCAATAGGAGCGTGACCACTACAGTTAGTAATTAAATCCCCATCAAGGCGTTTGATTATATTGTAATGGAGAATAAATGTAGCGTTACCTTGTAGAATATAAAAAAAACGGAACGTTAAAAAAAATTTGCATTCTCCGTCATATGAAAACCAAAGTATTAGTAGCATTCGGTTCAACTCGGTTGATATTGCCGTCCTTCTTACACTCGCATCTGACAATATATTTGTCACCCGTGTTTCATAGAAGCACAAAGATCTTGATTATATCTTTTTAGGGTTCCGTACCTCAAAAGGGAAAAACGGAACCCTAAATAAATAAAATAAATATATAAATATTACGGGACAATTTTACACAAATCCAACTAGCCCCATGGTAAGCTCAATAAGGCTTGTGTTATGGGTACTAGGCGACGATATATTTAATAGATATATTACTTATATACATAGAAAACATCCAAGACTCAGGAACAGATATTTATGCTCATCACACAAATATTTGCCCTTACCGGGATTTGAGCCCAGGACCTCAGGTTCGCAGGCAACGTTACTCCGACTGAAGATCCCTCATAGGATTCCTTTGTTGTCTGTCTGTCTGTCAATATCCTGTTTCTCGAGAACGTGTGGAGGTATCACGTTGAAATAAACATCAAATATTTATGTCTAAGGTCCCTTAAAGCTCTAAAAAAATAAAGCTTCTAAGTCAATTCAATCCAAAGATACAGTCATTTAAAAAGGTGTTTCCATACAAATTGCCGTCCATGGGAAACCTATAGAGTACTTCCAGTTGTCCCAGAAACTTGAAATGAGTTAAAACTTAAAAGTACCCTTCGCACAACCCACAAAATAAATCTGATAATCTTATTTTCTTGTTCGTCTGTGTAAGTAACCAATATAAAATTACCCCAACGCGCACATTTTCCTTAAGAATAAGGCACTGCTAATACTGGATTTTCATAGATACAGCCGTTTTTAACAAATATTTTGTACGGAACCCTCGGTGCACGAGTCTGACTCGAACATGGGTAGTTTTTTTTTTAAATTAAATCGTTCTCATAGCAAGAAATCCTGTAGATATAGCTGTTGATAAGGGTAAAAAAAATTGGTAAAATAAAAATAAATTTTACAGGACAATTTTACACAAATCGAACTAGTCCCATGGTAAGCTCAATAAGGCTTGAGTTATGGGTACTAGACGTCTATATATTTTATAGATATTTACTTCTATATATAGAAAACATCCAGGACTCAGGAACAAATATTTATGCTCATCACACAAATATTAACCCCAACCGGGGTTTGAACCCAGGACCTTCAGGTAAATTTAATCATGGGAAGGTCAAGTTACCCACGACACCAAAAACGGACAATACCAATGTGTGTCGCGTTGCGAAAGTCTTGCGCCTCGCCTTTTAGAGCTCGATCAAAGCCTTCATTGGTATATTAGTCACTGTTCTAATTTGGGTCTCGTTCATAATAGGCTTGACTCCTAAAAAATAGAATTAATTTTTCAGTTAGATTATCAGAAAATATTGGACACGTATTTTTACTTTTGTCAATTAAACAAAAAATGACGAAGATGTAGCCCGTTAAAGTACCCCGTAACGTCGTTTTTTTTAGTTTTTCTATAATTATTTTTTATTTATTTGTTGTATGATTGTATGTGTCGTTGTGCCTTCATCACGCCAAATCGGTTAAACCGATTTCAACAATTTTTAGTACACGAGTAGCTGGGTATCCACAGATGGTTGTAGGATACTTTTTAACCGACTACTCTGAAAAAGAGAGGGGTTATGACATTTTGTTCTTCGCAAACGAAGTTGTTGTCTTTTAGTTTATTAACAAGCTTATTAACCACAATTGCGAATAATTAACTGTAACAAGATGGAGGATTAATTAGAATCTTCTCAAATGCCTGCCGTGTCTCGCGGTTAACAATAGGATTAATATGATAACGTAACTGAATATATTCGTATTAACCGATTTACAAACACTTCGGTGTTTATGTTAGAGGTTTGTATCTAACCCTGGTCGACAACCAAACTGACATCGTCAGATTTGTACTTTTGATAGAATATTATTTTTATGCCCTTGGGTCACTGCAAACTCTGCTACGAGTATGATACATTTAATGTTATTAATATAAAATGTGGTTTGCTTTTTAAACCTACTATAGGTTACACGAACCCGGTTTTCCACAAGCGTAGTAAACATGTGGACATCAGATTCCATTATATTCGTGAAGCCGTTGACAATAAAATTGTAGAGCTTAAGTACATACCTACTGAACAATGACTGCTGATGTATTGACAAAGGCATTGCCGAATTGTAAGCATAGGTTATTTGTGCAGGACATGCTGGAAGTCGCTCAGGATTAAGAGGACGTGTTAGAGGTTTGTATCTAATCCTGGCCGACAACCAAACTGACATCGTCAGATTTGTACTTTTGATAGAATATTCTTTTTATGCCCTTGTGTCACTGCAAACTCTGCTATAATATATTTTATGTTATTTATATAAAATGTGGTTTGCTTTTTAAACCTACTATAGTTTATAATATGAGATCTACCTTGAATTAACTTGTATAACGAACCTTTTATTTTACCCTCTTTTTTTCTTTAAAGAAACATAGTCGGGTAAAAAGCATCCTATAACCATCTGAAGATACCCAGCTACCCGTGTACCAAGAATAATTGAAATCCGATAAGCCGATTTGACGCGATGAAGCCACAACGACACATACAAACATACAAAAAATACATGTACTTTGTCTCGGTGACCTCCAAATAGTCCGTTACAATCACTATTTTGAAAATATCTTTAATGTACAGACATTTCATTTTTACATCTTTGTAATAGTATAGATGTTACAAACACATTAAAATAAAAAGAACTTCTGCATTCAGTCGGTTAATAAAAGGCGCCATTTGCGTCAGTATCAGAAGCATAATTGTGAAGCTGTCGTTGGTAAAGAGACTACGATGTACCGTATAATACGTCTAGTCATCCATTACTAAAGGTACGTCCACACGTGCGGTAGTATCAGCTTGAGATTTTAATCTATTTTACACCGAAAATGTCGATAGCTGACCACAGACAGACCAAAACTAAGGGGGTGCATCGAAAACTTAAGCCCTTTTTTAATGAGATTTTTGACAAATCTAGTTGGTATATGAAACAGGCTTCAGATATATGTTTTTTGACTATATAACCTATTCAGCGCCTAACGCGGAAACACGTTTGCTTGAAATTTCCTCAATACAAAAGAAATCCGAAAACGCATCTTCAATTTCCGTTTTTTGTCTAGTTTGCAAAAACGACAGATTAATAAACGGCAAAATTATGTATAAATGACATTCTTCCCTATATCTTTTACGTCGCTGACTTAAATGTTAACAAAACATAATAATATCTTCGATGTCATTGTTTTTTGACATCTGGCACTTACGCCAAAAAACCACAAGCATGAAGTATAATAGCTTTCTCTTTCTTTGATGCGCGCGAGTAAAAAATGCGTCCCTTATTACAAATTCTGCTCATTTGCTGGCTTGCAGTTTGGGGCTACGAATAGGCATTAGTTGACGATGCAGGCCCTTAAAGTCAAAGTCAAATATTTTTATTGTAGACTGTGGGTACAACAAAAGATGGTACAATGTTTCCAATACGGCCATCACAATAAGCCAGACTTGGCATACAATAAATTTACTTTCACAGCACAATTTACTTCCTAACAATTACCAAAAAAATATAATTATAATATATCTGGGGTAAAATAGTATTCGATAAATTTTAATATAATGTGTATGTATGTCAAATTAAATATTCCAATTCCTTATTTATGTCAAACATTTCTTAAATATCCACTAAGTGTTCATTAATGCTAAATATGTATTAAAAAAACATCATTAAAAAAAATTGAAGTCGTTTTTAGACGTATACTTTCAAGCCGTTATGCTTGACTTTGATTTTCGATTTTAACGTTTCTAGTGTTCAATTTTAATGGGTGTCATCTATTACTAATATAAAGTTGTATTATTGAAATGTCTATTCATTGAATCTATTTTCAAAAAAACTGATCACTGACGTGATTTTTTTTATTGTTTTTTATGAATGTATGTGTCGTTGTGGCTTCATCACGTCACGACAAAACAGCTTAATGAAATGATCTTAATTCTGTAAGTAGGCCACAAGGGCACTTTTACAAGTCTGATTCTACGGTATTTCCCAAGAGGAGACCACTGTTAAAGTCGAAAGAAACTCAATAGTCAGTATTTTTTTTTTATAACACTTATATATTTTTATATTATATGGAGGTTATTGAATCAAAAAATATTTTTTATTGTATTTTTTGTATGTGTCATTTTTTTATCACGCCAAAACGGCTGAACGAATTTTAACTGTTTTGGTACACAGATGGATAAAACATATTTATTCAACGCCAGCACTTAGACCTAGTGGGTGACTTCACGAACGCCATTTTATGGCTTTTTTCTCCTCCGCCATTGAAGGCCCGTTCTAGTAAGAAAAAAAATACAAAAAAATTGACCAATTATTTGGTGTACACGCAACGATACCGTGTGTCCTCGCCTTAACCAGCCGTCGCGAATCTATTGACTCGCTAACGTGTTACATTTTGCTTAATTTCACAGTTCATTGAACCTGGATAGGTCCGTCTATCCATTATGATCTAAGCTTTCATTACAGCAGTCAACAAATTTTGTTCAACAGGTAAAGTAATATTTATAAGCAATACTTTCTATGTGTATAAACATTTGCACATAAACAGATTTGTCTTTGTTCATCTATACTATTATAAAGTTGTAAAAATGAAATGTCTGTACATTGATGATATTAAAAAGAAATTAAAAAAACAAAAAAACCGATTGCGTAAAAAACTAAAAAGAAAAAACAAGTCCAGTACCCCAGAAATTTGTTAAGTTATACATGATCGATACTCACAATATAACAAATAATAAATTCTAATATGGAACATAGCGATTTTAAACTGTCGGGACCCATTGTTTGTTATTTGTTATATTGTGAGTATAGATCATGTAAAACTTAATAAATTTCTGGGGTACTGGACTTGTTTTTTCTTTTTAGTTTTTTACGCAGTCCGGTTTTTTGTTTTTTTAATTACTTTTATTATTTTATACTTTTTAGTTAAAATTATAAAAGTCAGTCAATTTTGCAATCTTTATCGTGGGGGTTATTGAGAAGCTTGCACAGATTTATTACAATACTTACAATGTGATGAAAATTTAGTGAGAACGGCTTGCTAGCCAACTTTAAATGGTTATAGTTCCTAAGAAACCTAATAATGGTTTGTAAATCCCTATTCATTGATACCCCACTCGATATAGTACGTCGATTTTCATTTTTTGAATGTTCGTATGTGTCGTTGTGGCTTCATCACGCCAAAACGACTGAACGGATTTCAACTATTATTGGTACAAAGGTAGCTGGATCTCCAGATGGTTATAGGATACCTTTTACCCGACTACGCTGGAAAAAGAGGGGTTATGATTTTTCTAGTTTATATTATAATGAAAATATTGTCATATTCTGTAATTATCAGTATATTTTTGGTCATGGAACTGAATCTGTGATCTTCATGTGATTTTATTCAGTCATAAAACATACAAATAAAAATACAAACACTATTTTACAGACAAGCTTCTGCCTGCGACTTCGTCCGCCTTAAATTCGTTTATCGCGAATAAGGGTATTTTTCCGGGATAAAAAGTAGCCTATGACCTTCCCCGGGACTCAAACTATCTCCATACCAAATTTCATCCAAATCGGTTAAGCGGCTTAAGCGTGAAGAAGTAACAGACAGACAGACAGACAGACACACTTTCGCATTTATAATACTAACTAGTATGGATTAGCTTCTGCCCGCGGGTTTGTCCCCTTTAAATTAGTTTATTAGTTTATGCCTTATAAACTAATAAACTATAAGGCATAAACTAATAAATGGATAAGGATATTTTTCCGGGATAAAAAGTAGACCATATCATTTCCCGGGCACCTATCTTCATACGTTTCTTCAAATCGGTTCGCGGTTTAAGCGTGAAGAAGTAACAGCAGAACATAAATAATCAACTTCATTGACATGTATGTGTGTAATATTTCTTTAAATTGACTCCCAATTTTTTGCCGTTATGACTAACTTCTGAAACGCTCCTTTTAAACCAGCCCCAAAGTGATTGAACCCGAACAAAAGCCGCTTTAGCACCGTTAGTTAATGAATCACTGTTAAATAATGACATTAATTATGTGTGGGTGTAGCTAAGTGGGCTGCCAGTGTCAAAATGAAAGCCATGACTGCTGCCAGTTCATATTACCGTTAAGTATAGGTTTTACAATACAATACAATACAAATATTCTTTATTGTACATTTCAGATACACATAAATACGGAAGAGTAACATTCGAATAAGCAGAGATAAACAACAGGCGGTGTTATCGCTACATAGCGATCTCTTCCAGACAACCTTTGGGTAGCTCCGCGTGTTTAAAAAACAGCAAATTATAGTTGAGTAGGTGGCGAGAAACAGCTATGAAGCAAAAACAAACTCATATAGACACACGTAGACGCAATAAATAAACACAACAATCTAAAAAAAAATCGAAACAAAGTGATTAGATGATACAAAATTAAGAAACAATAAATGAGAACTTTTACTAAATTAGACTTATTTTGTATTAGTTTAAAGGTGCGTCCACATTTGTATCATTTGCCCGTATCAGATCATCGTCGCGTGGCATGATCGCGTGTCACGATCACGCGTTTGGACGTTGCGCCGATCCGATCGGTCGAAATCCATGTTGCTTCGCGTATCACTAACTTATATCGGACGAGTGCGGCATAATCGGCGCGCCGATAGTGAGCGTCCAAGCAGCGCGATACGCAGTCATGCCACGGCACGGTGATCGGATACGAGCAAATGATACAAGTGTGGACGCACTTTAACACGTCATAAAACATCATCATGTTATCCGTAGTCGGTTATGACTGTTAAAACGCAACTGTTAGTAATCCGGATCGACAGTCACAGTCGATTTCCCGTCGCGTTCGACATGCATATAATTTACGATGCTTCGCTCTATTGTCGCGCATGCGCACTAATACCTGAGTTATAAATATTATAGGTACGAGTACGAAATTATTATAATAGTGTAGACTAATTAATATATCTACATACCCATGATCTTTGTCATGATCATGATCGCTACTTTGAGTCCGCGTCACAAGCCGGGGGGTTCCAGAGAAACGAGCACATTGTCTTTTTAAGGATTCCGTACTCAAAGATTAAAATGGGACCCCAGTACTAAGACTCCGCTGTCCGTCCGCCTGTCTGTCCGTCTGTCACCAGGCTGCATCTCATGAATCGGGACAGTTGGACAGTTGAAATTTGCACAGATGATGTGTTTCTGTTGCCGCTATAACAACAAATACTAAAAACAGTATAATTTTATGTCTGTCTGTCTATGTCAGTGACCAATATAAAATGACCGAACATCACGTAAATTTTACTTAGGAGTAGGGCTCTGCTAACACTGGATATTCATAGATACGGCATATTGTATCTCATATTTTGTACGGAATCCTCGATGCGCGAGTCCGACTGCAACTTAGCCGGTTTTTTATATTGACTTCCAAGTCTTTCCCAAAATCGTCCTTTCTTGTTCGTAGTCGGTTCGAAGGCAAGTAATCCAAGTAGACAGACAGTCACAGTCGATTTCCTGACGCGTTCAAAATGCATATCATTTGCGATGCCACGCTCTGGTATCGCGCATGCGTACTAGTGCCCGACTTAAATAACAAACATAACGCTATATTTAACTGAATTTAACTCGCTTGGCCATAAAATTATACATTATCACGTCAGGAAACATTTTAATTTAGATTAAGTGTATGTGTTAAAATGTTTATCATGTGTAGGAACATCTGCAATTTTATGATGATCGCGTTCTTTAGACTTCTAAAGAGTTTTTGAACACAAAACAATTTAATGGATTGTTCCCTTGCATAAATATAAGAAGTCCGAGTTTGACTTCTCGTGTGGACGACGGACCGTCAACATCTCCTGCATCTCCTGATGATGCCTAGTAGAGAGGCGAAACACTTGTTTAGGAGTATACTGTCTGGTGATGGTTTGTTGTATTTGCATGCGTATTTTTTTGTGAAAACTGCGTGAAAATATACGCATGTGAGCATAATTTATTGTCACATCAACCAAGACACTTTTTTGCGGAAAAGTAAAGGAACAATCCATTAATCTGAATCTATCAATTACACAAATTTTTTTATCACTGTACTTGTTTCTTACTTCAATCTATTTCTCGTTTTTGTTTGTTATGCCAACGAATAAATTTCTTTTTATCTTTCGAAGATTTTTAATGTTTGTTAAGGTAGCCTTATACCGTCGTACTTGGGTTACGTACCTTTTTCGTTTGGCCAGGAAAAACTAAGAAATACCAAAAAAATGCTATTATATTTTATTTCAAAAAATGCTATTAGTTTGGAAGAAGTCGTCTAGTTCACCCTCATTTACCGGGACACGGGACAGCCCTAAAGCACTGTATTTTATTTTTACATCCAATTGAAAAATCTTGGAGATAGACGGCCAACTCTAGGGCTGTCCAACCGGGGGGGGGGGGGGGGGGGGGGTCCATTTTCCAAAATCCTCACCTCCCTCCTAACGGAGTCATGTATGTGTTTTTATTATTACCACTGAGTGAAACGCGGACATCTATGCTAAAGGGTCAAAATCAGAAAATTTACCTTTGCCGAAAACTCCTTGTAGTAAGCTCACAAACAATATGAACTTAATTTCGGCCATCTTGGATTCACGACACTTATACACTTGTCACTTTAGATCTGAAACAAAAAACGATAAATTATTAAAATAAATAAATGAACTTGCTAGAGACGTGTTTCGTGTTAAAACTGTTAAAAGTCAACTAACACTATAAGTACCAGAAGGAGCTCGCAACTTTCGAGGGGGAGAAAGTTGTTATAACCCTTTTCTGCTTGGGCGTAGTCGGATAAAAAGTATCCTATGACCATCTGTAAATGCCTAGCTACCCGTGTACCAAAAATAGTGTAAATCCGTTTAGCCGTTTTGGCGTGAACAAGCCACAACGAGTCATAAAAAAAATCCAAAAAAAGTTTATCGATTCAGTGGTCTTTATTGAAATAGTCCGTATCCCTTATTTTTTTGGAAATATCTTCAATGTACTAAATGACATTTAATTTTACAACGTTATAATTAGTACAGATATTTTTTAAGAGAACTCATTTTATTACTCGTACTTGTTAATTATTTTATGCCTTAAGTCATTGAGCCCATTAATATTGCGCAATAAAGCACACGAGCAATTAATGATTACCGGGAATCGAAGTCGCGCTTCGCCGCGCCTGCTAGCGGTGCTCCTGCGCAGCCGGGCGGAGCGACCATTGGTGCACCATGGTTTTAGAGTTCCGTGTTCATGTCGATGGCCGATCGTAGAATCCACCAGATCACGAAATTCATAGGCATATCGTGAAGCGCCGCCATTTTATGATTTGGTTGAGTGACAACCGCCATATCGTTCAAAATTCACCATTTAACGATTTGCTTAGTGATGATTAGGCAGATCATGAGCTTCCTAGGCATAATTATCATGAAACGCCCCCACTTCATGATTTGGCTAAGTAACACCCGCCAGTGACGTTTAGGCAGATTATGAAATTGCTATTCGCCGGGTGCGAAGTACTAGGGGGGGGGGGGGGGGGGGGGATATAATCGATCGTAACACTCATAGTGGCCAAAAGTAAAACTAATGTTGGCGCTGTTATCTGTCATATCTCAAAGAACCCGGTCCTTAAAATAATACTCATTTCGATCTGCAAACTACAGGATACAGGATCAATTACATATATTTTTTTATTATTATTGAATGAAACCATTAAAGTAGCTTTAGCTTCTTGTTTTACACTAAAACTACAACTAGAAATTAAGTAAACAAACCCTGACATATTCAAAATAAAACACACTTTTTCAATCAATACTCCATTTGATTTGAATGTCGAAAATTTAAGGTATCACATTAAGGTATCACAGTAATTTTGGAAATAAATTAATAGATAATTTTGGATTTTACAAGTCAATTTGTCTACATTAATAATTAATAATAATTAATAGTAATTTTGGATTATCATAATATTTTGTCACAACGTCGCGATTAAATGTCAAAACGTCAGAACCAACCAACTTGTAGAGGCTAGATGGAGCTGAACTCGTGCACGGAGCAAATTGAGTATCGAACGAGTGGCGGTGTTTCACTATATGCCTAGGAATTTCGTGATCTGGCGGATTTTACGATCGCCCGCCGAAATCCACAAGCGCAAAATAGATAATAGATCAAGTACAGAACTTTATGGTACACTGTGTCTTGTGAGGAATCCGCAATATTCGGATTCTCACGAGACACCTTACAAGTGGGAAGAACTGGTATACCTTGTTCGCGATGGTACCTACCTTATAAACTATTTATAATGACAACAGGCGCTATAAGAGTGACACTAGCTATAAATACGACACTACATGACTGTTAGCTTTTTATTAACCATTTGCATTTGATACAAAGAAACTGGTTATTTTATATCGTTGAATCATCTGCAGTCATTTATTATTTGCAATGTATATGCGTAGCTACTAGCTATGTCATATAAGCACTACATATATACTATTGTAACGTTGTAACAAAAATCGGTCACGTGTGAGTTGGACTCGCGCACCGAGGGTTCTGTACAAAATATACGCTACCAACGGCCGCATCTATGATAATCCAGTGTTAGCAGAACCCTACTCCTAAGCAAAATGTACGCGGTGTTCGATCATTTTATATTGGCTACTGATACACTAAATATATTAGTCTTATTTAAATGGTAGAATACAAAGGGTTGACGTGAATGGAAAGCGTAAATGATACGTCTCTAATTTTCAAAGTCGTACGAAATCAACGATCCTACAATGACGTAAAGAATGCTACCTGTGAAATAGTAAATTGGTTTAATGTAAATAATTTATTGTTGAATGAGAAAAATACTAAATGTGTTACACGAGCAAGCAAGCGTTATTGTTAAAGGTGAGAAACTGGAACTAGTTAATAGTACAGTCTTTCTCGGTATGACATTAGATTCTAAGCTCCAATGGGGTCCCCATATTGCTAATCTCTCGAATAGACTGAGTTCTGCAGCTTTTGCAGTATGTAAGATTCGTCAATTAACAGACGTGATAACGGCTCGATTAGTGTATTTCAGTTATTTCCACAGTATTATGTCGTATGGCATTTTACTATGGGGCAGTGCTTCCGACATTAATACTATATTTGTTCTGCAGAAGCGGGCTGTTCGTGCGATATATAACATGAACCATAGAGACTCGCTTAGAGATAAGTTTAAGGACATTAATATAATGACAGTGCATTGTCAATACATTTATGAGAATATTATGTATGTACATAAAAATATTACCCACTTTAAGAAGAACTGTGATGTACATAATTTTAATATTAGAAATAAGCATAAGCTCGCAGTGCCTGCTACTAGGCTCCATAAAATCATTCATGGGTAACTGTGTGAGGTTTTATAATAAACTTCCTAGCAGCATAACTGAGTTGTCTATTGGTAAATTCAAAAATATTGTGAAACGAAAATTATTTTCTAAAGCTTATTATAGCACACAAGACTACATGAATGATGAAGCCGCGTGGGATTAATGTAAATTATAGCGTCATATAGGTATATGAATAATTATTTTATCGAATACCTAAGGTATTATTATTATTTTAATCTTAATTGTTTTATATACTCTGACATTTAGAATTTTATTCAAGAAAAATAGTAGATTTTTTTTTTCTTTTTTTATTGACAATCCTTTTGGGATTTATCTTATTGATTATTTTAATTTTTAAAATGATGATTTTATCAATAATATTATATTTAAGTTAAATGATCTGACTAGGTTTTTCTGGGTTTTCCCTAATCCTTGCAGCAAATGTTGGATCATATTGTATGTCTCCCAGCACACATTCACTCTCTCGTAACTGACATTTCGAAAGTGCTTGTAACTAGGCCTACTTGAATAAAGAATATTTTGATTGATTTTAATTGATTTGATATAAACAGACAGACATATAATTATTCTGTTTTTTAGTATTTGTTGTTATAGCGGCAACAGAAATACATCATGTGTGAAAATTTTAACCATCTAGACATGACTATCACGGTTCATGAGATACAGCTTGGTAACAGACAGACGAACAGCGAAATGTTCGCAATAGGGGACACTATTGCGAACATTTCGTTTTACCCTTTGGGTATGGAACCCTGAAAAATAAATGTCTGTATCTACATTTAAACAGCGCTTCTCAGGAAAAGGACGTAGGTGCCACGACAATACGCTCTTTGGATGGTGCACTTTTTAACACGCTTTTATTAGGTCGACCTGTACAGTAACTAATTTAAGCATCTTGTAAGAATCGTAGCGTCATGAAAATTGGCAGCTGTATGTAGTTCTGACGACAATACAATAATACGGTACTGTCGAACTGATCTGATGATGGAGCCGGAAGATATGAACTGGAACTTCATGATGGAACATCGTATCATAGCTGTGTTTGAATTTGTTAGAATATTCTTGTAAAGCGTGTTTTTCTAGTGTTTTTTAAAGTATTAATTTATTTACATCACAGTACTAGTCTTTGTAGATAATGACTACGGAACCCTACACTGAGCATGGTCCGACATGCTCTTAGGCGGTTTTTTTTCCTTTTTGGTACAACCCTAAAAGGTATCTCGTATGTAACACATTTCTGACGTTATATAAATACAGTTATGTAAACTATATATACAAAGTTCGACATCGAGTTAGGTATATAACCTTGACACGCCAGAACGAGCGCGGGGTCGCGGGTTCGATCCCAGTTCAATATTTATACAGATTAGTGGATAACAAATATTTGCATGTCTGCTCTGTCTGTTTGTACAGGCCTAATCTAGAATACAAAGGTGCTAAGTGTGTGAGATTATTTAAGACATATTACGTTTTAAATTGGCTGTGAGAAGCGTATGGGATGTTAGTGAAATGCAAGATGGCCGCTTGGGAATCTATTCTCTATTACTTACATTAAATTATTACTTTTATTTTATACTTAGTGGTGCCCGCAACTTCGTTCGCGGAGGAGAAAAAGTCATAAGCCTCTTTTTTACTTCAGCATAGTCGGGTAAAAAGTATCTTTTAAGCATCTGTGGATGCCCAGCTACCTGTGTACCGAAATTTGTTGAAATCCGTTAAGCCGTTTTGGCGTGATGAAGCCACAATAACACATACAAACATATAAAAAATCAAAAATAAATATTTTTCGATCCAGTGACCTTCAAATAGGCCGTATCACTTTTTTTTTTTAAAGTCTTCAATGTACAGACTTTTCATTTTAACAACTTTATAATAGATTACATTTTCTAAAAGAGAAGAGGGCAATTTTTTACGTTATAAGTGGCAAACGAGCAGACGGATCGCCTGATGGTAAGCGATCACCGTTGCCCATATTCACCTGCAACTTGTCTGTGGTATGTTGTAGAATAATCTTTCAATAATAAAAACATTGGTGAAAAAACGACTTCAATCTCATACAAACTTCCCGAGGTACAATAATGTTAAAATCACATTTTTGGATTTTCCCAAAAAGCTTCATACTAAAGTCTAGCTTAGTGACGTAACGCGGCTAGTATTTACTTTGTACGTGTAAATTAAGAACTTTGTTGTCCAGCTATGTTAAAACTTGCGTTTATCGAAACGATTTCATAACAAAAATTACCATGCATTTTATGGGTTATTCAATGGTATTATTCATACTTTTAAAATTTATTTATTTATTTATTTATTTATTATCTTTGCCAACATGTACAATACTATACAATAGGTATACATTTATACTTAACGTTTTAGAGTATTTACCCAATTACAGGCAAAACATGCTTTATAGAGAAAAAAGAAAAAAAGTAGCTTACGTTAACATTTGACATTTGGTACACTTGAAGAAGATGGTAACAACAAAAAACTGGATTCCATAATGTTAACATACTAATTTAGTAATTTGATTTTACTAAATAACTAGAATGTACATGAAATAACTAGGTAGAAAACTAGATGTATCGATGGATTAAATATACTCTACTCAAATATTGACTTTTCCACTCAACTTTAAGGGCACATATAATAGCAGCTACACATAAAGATATCGCACTCAAAATGTTTACATAGTTCCTTATATTTTTTCCAAAATTTTAACATTTTTCGCAATCTCACTCGCGGAGGAGAAAATAAAACTCAAAACTGTATATAAATGAAAATATTAACCCTGTTTTTTGATTCAGAGCGTAGCTATAAAAATAAAATAAAAAATATAATAAAATAAAACTAAAATTAAAAGTAGCTATCCTTGAACCAAAAATGGTTGAAATTCGTCAGCCTTTTTGTCTAACGTAACATTTCGGGACATATTCAGGTATTTTATTATCGGCACTTCACTTATTATTATACATTTTTATGTAACACGTTTAATTTTTTATAATACCTTCAATGTTCAAATGTTAATTTTACAACTTTATTAAAGTTTAGAAGATAAAGATTTTCTCAAGCACAAGTTCGCAATTTGTGAGGGTCATATTATACCACCAAGTCTCTACAACTGTTCACTTGTGATGACGTAATCGGAGGTCGAGCGTATTGTCAAACTTATTGCCATTTTGAGCTCTCAAACACATCTTGATTCCACTAATTCAAACAGTTAATTGGCAGATTGACATATCAAATCAGCTCCTTTTCACAAACTGTCATAACAGTAATTGAAAAAAAAACTGCTATCATGATGCCATATGGTCAAATCGTCTCCTTATTATTAGTTATTAATAATTTCAAAATCACCAATAAGAGTTTTTTGCAGAGGTTTTCTGCATTTTCCGAAATAGCATTTAACATAATGGGTATTTTCCCCAATAAGTCCGACAGGTCAATACTTGCGTGAATCTCACGATAAAAATTAGATAAACTGGTTTATATACACATCTAGAAATGTTGGTTACTGTATCCTTTACATGTATAGGAGTCAAATTGTGGTTCGCTCGAATATTGCAATATCCTGGTTAAGTTTGCACCTTTGTATCCATCACAGAAGTTACGTCACTTAGCTGAGCTAAACATATATAATTTACACAAATTGACCTGGACCTCAACTCAGTAATGTTTTTACTATGAATACGTACTACACTACAATGTGTATAAGATACGTTAAACATATCCAAGACCAAACAACCATGAACCATGAACAAACATTCAAACTCAACTCAAATATTTGCCTTTTCTGGGATCCCAACCTGGGACCAATACTTCTGTGTAGCTAGCTTTACTACCTCTAAGAGCATAATATCATGCTTAATTTTATTCTTTTTATATACTACACAAATAATTATGCACATAAATAATGCCTTGTGCGTGTGGGTTTTCCAACTTTTTCATACGAACTTTGATCCTCTGTTTCACTTGTTTTAAGTTTAAGTTGCAGTTAACCTTTTTTACTGCACCAAAATCTTAGCACCTCCACCATTTAAGGAACATGTGTTCTAAATCTTCTGTTCCTACCTTCAGTTGTTTTGTGTGTCTGTCTTGTTATTGTTATACAACATATTATAATCATTAAAGGTTTAGAATTATGAATGAAACTCACCACAAACACATATCCTCACTTTGACACAACAACGAGTATCCGAACGCGATTCAAGATGGCGGTCAGGTGCGTGCGCGCCGGTGGGCGGTAGGCGACTGGCGAGGCTTGTGAGCCTTGAATACTTGATGATTTTGTTAGGCTGCGTGTACGCTGGTTCAAGTTATGTATGGCCTTCAGTGACCCGTAGACTCTCAGTGTTTTTTAATTTATTTAAAGTTTATAGCATCATACAAAAAAGTGAACTTACTGCCATAAAAGCATTGTCTACGAGTCAACCAGCTAAATAGAGAAATTATTGGTGTGGAATATCACACTTGTACAGATTATTAATGAACTAAATTATACAGGTAAATAAAGATAAAACAAACTAAGTATCTATACATATAATAAAGCTGAAAAGGGTTGAAAGTCTGTACATGAAAAATATTCAAAAAATAGCTGGCCGGGGATACTTAAAATCGACATCAGAACACGTTCCAACAGTTTTTAGAATTTTTGTCTGTTTATCTGTTTATTTGTACGCGCATCACCTGAAAACGGCAGAACAAATTTTGATGCAAACTCTGTCGAAAAAATCCCCGACCAGGTTATAGACTATAAAAATTCAACCCCTGAACTTGAGGGGGCACTACACTTGATTGAGTTAAGTTTGCACCTGAATCTTATGGCACTACTTAGGCCAAGAGGTGCAAACTTTTCTCAAATATGTGCTGCGAGCCTACGTCTATCGAGTAACCTGGTAAACTAACAGGTGGCGCTAAAATTAATACCTTGTGACATGAATTAAACCTCCGAGGAAGCATTTTGCCAAATTAACTCTAAGTTTAGAAGAGGGGGTTCGGATATCAACAAATTTAATTGAAGGCAACGTCACAACATACCTGATGGGGTTCCTAAACTCATTGAGCGCTTCAGGACTCCCAGCACATATATTAACCCTGAAAGTTGGAGTTCCGATCATGCTTCTTCGGAATTTGCCACCTCCTAAGTTATGCAACAGAACCCGGCTAAACCTAGAGCAGCTGCAGCGAAACCTCAGCGAGGCGCAAATTCTGATGGGGTGCGGGGTCGGAGAAGCCGTGTTCATCCCCCGCATCCCCCTCATCCCGAGCAACTTTCCGGTTCGCTTCCACCGCCTACAGTTCCCCGTGAGCGTCTGCTTTGCCATGACCATCAACAAGTCGCAGGGGCACACGCTGCGCGCCGTTGGCGTGGACCTGCGCACGGGCTGCTTCTCGCACGGGCAGCTCTACGTGGCGTGCTCGCTCGTCACCAGCTGCACGGAGCTGTTCGTGCAGATGCCCGCCGGGAAGACTCACAATGTGGTGTACAAAAAAATATTGTAAAATGTCAATGTTATGTAAACATACTTTACAGACCTACTCTTGGAGTATGTAACCGTAGATATAATTTATAAGTAAATATTTTCCAAAATAACATAAATTGTATATACTGTATATATTGAGTAGACAAACAGTTACATGTAAATAAAATGAAGAAACTGAATTACGCAGTATTTTTGTTTACTTTTTAGACATTTGGAGTAGGTTTTATTTGTTGTTAAAAAGATAATTTATTTTACACTTTTTAGTTAATCGTTATTTCTTTATTCAATTATAACATCATCATGATTAGTTTTAAAGCGCCATCTAATCCTGCATATCTCCTCGCGATAAGAACAAGATCCAAAGTATACCAATTGACAGTCCTCTTCTCAGTGTTTCGTTCAGAATTGCGTCCAATTTGAACGCGTCCTTAGAATCCATCGACATTACGCGAGAATAAAGTTTGAAGTCTGCGTTAAATGCACGCCGACCACCGAGAACGACCTAACTGCACCTAGTGTTTAAGCTTAATATGTGCAATCAAACACGATGCACTAAAGTGCAATGCTGGTTGTGAAGGTTTAAGGCGGCGTTGGCCGGTTGTGAGGACTTAGGAGAATGTGCCATTCAGGAATAATTTTGTATGAAATTTATACTTTACATTTATATTAAGTAACTAGAAGGCGCACCTTCTTTGCGGAGGAGAAAAAGTCATAACCCCCATTTTTTTCTTCAGCGTAGTTAGGAAAAAGTATACTATAATCATCTGTAGATACCCAGCTACCAGTGTACCAATAATAGTTGAAATCTGTTTAGCCGATTTGGCCTGATGAAGCACAGTGACACATACAAACATACAAAAAATAAAATTAAATTATTTTTGATTCAGTGACATCCAAATAGTCCGTTACAATTATTTTTTTATACAGTTGTCCTTCAGGAGACATGTTTCGAAGAAAAACCTTAACAGTGCGATACACTAATGTTATAAAACCGGCTAAGTGCGAGTCGGACTCGCCCACCGAGGGTTCCGTACAAAATATATACGCTACAAACGGCCGTATCTATGAAAGACCAGTGATAGCCAGCCCTACTCCTAAGTAAAATGTACGCGGTGTTCGGTAATTTTATATTGCTTTTTGACATAGACAAACATAAAATTATTCTGTTTTTAGTATTTTATGTTGTAGCGGCAACAGAAATAAATCATCTGTGAAAATTTCAACTGTCTAACTATCACTTTTCAGGAGATACAGCCTGGTGACAGACGGACAGACAGACGAACGGACAGCGGAGTCTTAGTAATAGGGTCCCGTTTTACCCTCCGCGAACGAGGTCCTTCTAGTTAATGTATGTAGTTACTTATATTAGCAAAATTTGTTAAAACCTGTACCGCTAATGGTCAAAAATCGCACGTTTTAACTGTATATCTGAAATAACTATAGGTTCGTATATCGATATGCGTCCATCCTAAAAACCAGTCGGGGTCATTGACCGTGCACCTGGATCTTGTTTCAAATAATTCTATACTTATAAATAATGAAAAGCATTGGGTTGTCGTATTTCTACTTTAGCCCCGTAAAGGTGCGTCCACACTTGTATCATTTGCTCGTATCCGATCACCGTACCGTGGCATGACTGCGTATCGCGCTGCTTGGACCCTTACTGTCGGCGCGCCGATCATGCCGTACTCGTCCGATATAACTGTGTGATACGCGCAGCAAAATGGATTTCGAGCGATCCGATCGGCGCAATGTCCAAACGCATGATCGTGACACGCGATCATGCCACGCGACGATGATCTGATACGAGCAAATGATACAAGTGTGGACGCACCTTAAGAGGCCTAAGTCCGCGCGTACTTGTATAAACATAGGTGAATTAAGCTATATATTTCTACTAGCTTCTGCCCGCGACTTCTTCCGCCTTAAAGACGTTTATCACGGATAAGGGTATGTTTCCGGGATAAAAAGTAGCTTATGACCTTCCCCGGGACTCAGACTATCTCCATACCAAATTTTATCCAAATCGATTCAGCGGTTTAAGCGTAAAGAGGTAACAGACAGACAGGCAGACAGACACACTTTCGCATTTATAATATTAGTATGGAAGTATGGATTTCATTTTGATATACAATTTCTGCTAGTTTAAAAAAAAACAGTGTCAATCAGTATGGAGTGCTCCCTCTACAAATATATTTTTTGTTACCTATATAACTATCAAACTAAGTAGCGGTTTATACAAGACACCTATAACCAAATTTCATCAATATACATCAGGTAGTTTCGTTTTTCCCATTTTAGCTACGGAACCCTAAAAATGCTAAAGTGCTGTCTCGGTCTGAAACACCATCCTTTTAGTATGTACTTGGTACATGAGGGGAGGTCGGCACTTTTCCCATACAAATGCTCCCTTTTATTTCTTCCCAGATTTTTAAAGCATGGCAAATGTTTTTTTTACTAAAGATACATGTCTTTGTATAGAGTGCGATGGATATTTCTATGTGTTACTTTTATTGACGTGATAACGTCTTATAAATCGATGAACGCCTGCTGCATGCACGAAAAAGCATGACTCATTGTCACGTTCCGCCTGAGCCGAGCGTGCAAGCGAGAGCGCGGAACAAGCGATAGAGCGGCACGATCGGCTTAAGCGTTCGGCTTGTGACGCATCTATCTCTCTTCCTCGTTATCATGTTAAATTATCATCCGTAAACCGACTTCACAGACAACCAGTTTTTTTGTTTATTTTTCCTTACAATTAGACTCCACCAAAAATACAAAATAAATGCCTCGTCCAATGTTACTCGTCCCCCACCGTGTAAAATTATCAGACTATAAATTAACACTAACATTTATATGTGTTATCTACTTGACAATCTTGACATACAGCTTTTTAACCGACTTCCAAAAAAAGGAGGAGGTTCTGAATTCGACGGTTTTTTTTTTTTTTATGGATGTTCACCGATTACTCAAAGACTATTTAACCGATTTCAATTTTTTTTTGTTTTATAGAAGGTACTTTCTAGTTGGTCCCATTTAATTTTGGTGAAGATCTGATGATGGAATCCATGAGGAATTGAAGGAACTCCTCAAATATTGAAGGCATACATATAGTGATTTTGGTATTATAAGAAACATAATAAGCATTTGCATTCAGAAAGTGTAAATTGGTGAAGTAGAACTGATGCAGAAGACCACAGAATGCCATCGGAACTCCTCAATGATAAATGATTTACGGATGGCGACAAAATATCTTGATTTATTTAGCTAAGCAACTTCATAGTCACAAATTTAAATGTTCCTGATGAGAATGGTATCATCGAATTGATTTGATGATGGATGTAGGCACCAGATCTATGTAATAAAATAATGTATCCTAGCCGTGTTTGGGCTTGTTCGAATCGTCACGAGATACACTTTTAAGTAACGATTAACTAAAAAGTGTAAAATAAATAAACTTTAAAACAAAAAAATAAAACCGACTCCAAAAAAACTAAAAAGTAAAAAATAACGTCATAATTCAGTTTCTTCAAATTACTTACAAGTAACCGTTTGTATACTCAATCTATACAGTATATACAATTAATGTTATTTTGGAGTCGGTGCCATCGTGTCACAAGTTACTAAAATCGACAATTTTCAATATTTTACACATTCTTTATATGGCACCGACAACATCCCACATGGCGGTCACCTCGTGAGTCAAGTCAAGGTACTTGCTGAGTTGGTCCTTCTCGGCCTTCACGAGGTTCTCGTCATGTGGGATGGTGATGTCGATGACTATTGACCGGCGCTTAGATTGATCTACCAGCACGATATCAAGCTTATTGGCTACAAAAGTACACAAATGTTGTGTGTCTTTATTTGATTACCGATTAGAACCCAGTCCACGGCTTAACATGGAGTTTGTTCATAACACAGGAGTGGAGGGGGGGGGGGGGGGGGGGGGAGGGAGTAATAGAAAACATGCAAGACTCAGGAATAAATATTTATGCTCATATTGCTCATCAAATAAATATTTGCCCTTACCGGGGTTTAGAGCCAGGACCTTCAGCTTCGCAGGCAACGATACTCCCATATGCTCCCATTGAGCTCGCTAAACCGGTCGTCAAATATTATAGATTCGATTTTGAGTTCACTTAACTTTTCTATTGTGTAACAAAAATAAATAAAGTAAAAAGTGTTGTAAAATAACCCGTCATTAAAAGAAATGGCTAAACATTATGCATTGTCGATAGTTTTTTGCTTGAGATTTGGACTAATCGTTTAACCGCACATGTAAAATTAGTTGCAAAAATACAAGTGACAGAATTTTCACAAAAATGGTCATAACTACGATTTATTTCTTGTACATATGAATGAATAAATGAATGAATGAATCTTTTATTTGCAAGAATGTACGTTATGTACACAGATGTTCTTAGATTCTAAGTCCCAATTACACTCTACCTATTTAAGGTATGCAAATATACAATATATATATATATATATATATATATATATATATATATATATAATGTCAATACAATGTAACTAATTCTAAATAAAAATTATTAGGCCATGTCACAATCAGAAAAAAAATTTAAATACGGTGATTAATATACCAATCACAGGCTTACAATTACATTATATAAGATTTGAAATTTACAATTAAATTGAATTATTCTAATAAATTAATAATTTTGGGCAATTTATTTCAAATAATAATCCTATTCAATACTTCAACTCAATAGCCTAAATAATTCAGTTAACAAGACTTTACAACTATTTTACTCCACAACATGTTACATTATTTAATTGTAGGAGATAAATTTTATACAGATTCCAGATATTCATTAATGGAGTAATAACATTTACCAATTAGCCAATTAAACAACTTCTTCTTAAACAAAGGCAGTGATAATTCTTTTATGTCTTCGGGCAGCTTATTATAGATTTTGACTGCCATGCAGTAAGCGTTTTTATTGTATACTTTTAATTTTGCGTTTGTTACAATTAATTTATTTTTGTGCCTTGATTGTTTTTTAAAAACATCTCCAAAGGTCTTAAAGTATGTTGGGTGTTCTTTGACAAAAATACATATTTGGCAAATGTACATACAAGGAAGTGGCAGAATTCTCAGACTTATAAAGTATTGCTTACAAGATGATAAATAACCGGCGCCACAGATGGCTCTAATACATTTTTTTTTGTGCTCTGAACACTCTTATTGCGTCAACAGAATTCCCCCAAAGGAGAAGTCCGTAATTGAGTACTGAACCTATATATCCGTGATATGCGATTAATGCGGTTTCAATATTATAAGCTCTCGCTTTAGTCACAAAGTTTATTTCGATCGTCAGTAATATTTAAAAAGATTTATCGTAAAGTATCGATAGTCGAAGAAGTCGATAGAACAAAATTAATTCCCTTATGACAGCTGAATTTTCTTATGAATTTTCCTCCTCTTGATAATCTATACTTTTGTAAAGCTGTAAAAATGAAATGTCTGTACATTGAAGATATTTAAAAAAAAATGAGTGTAATGGACGGACTATTTGGAGGTCACTAAATCGTTTTTTTTTTACTTTTCTTTATCTTTATATGTGTCTTTGCGGCTACATCACGCCAAATCGGCTGAACGGATTTTAATTATATTCGGTTCGGTACACGGTTAACTGGGTATCTCCAGATGGTTAAAAGATACTTTTTACCCGACTACGCTAGAAAGAAAAAAGAGGGTTATGATTTTTTTCTCCTCCGCGGACGAAGCTTGCGGGCATCTTCTAGTAAGTAATAATTTTCAGATTTTAAAGTTTGAAGAATTATGATTATGATAAGACAATATTAAGAATAGTGTTACCTTTAGCTGTGGAAGAGCCAATAGCGTAGGAGTAAGTGGGCGATATCCCTGGAAACTCGAGTTTAACTTCAGAAGGCCGTAACTGCTTGCACTTACATAAGACAATGCGACGTTTTTATACCAGAAGTTGTAGCTGCTTGTACAACTCAGTTACGGAAGGTTGCAAGTGTCTCGTATTTTGTAAGGAGTTGTGTCGTTTTTGTTGATAGTGCAGCAACCTGGCTGCATCGACCCGGTGCAGATGCCTGCTGCAGGTGTAGGGATGCGACACTATATTAAGATTATCGATAAAAAAAATTGGTTGTCTGTAAAGTCGGTTTACGGACGATAATTTTACGTGATAACGTCGTTGCGTGCTGCCGCTGTCTCAGATGCGTCACAAGCCTTACGTTTAGGACAATAGTGCTTCTCTATCGCTTAGTTCGCGCTCTCGCTTGCACGCTCGGCTCAGACGAAACGTGACAATAATCATGCCTTTTCCTGCGTGCAGCCATCGTTCATCGATTTACAAGACGTTATGACGTCAAAAATTATATAGTTACCCTTAATAAGGAGGGAAGCCTCCTTATAATAAGTCGCCAAGCTATAATTTTGCTACGATCTGCGGCCTTTAGATTCACTTTGCCCAAATTCCCATTTTGACACGTTCTGAGCTCGGCAAAAATTCCATTTCGTCCACTCAATCAAAATCAATTATCAAATTGTTCACTTCCTACCTCGTCAACATTCCCAAATCGTTAATTTCCTATCTGATTAATAGATTATAGTTCCTTTACCGCGAAATAGTATCGTGGTTAAATGTGACAATAAATTGTTTTCACATGCGCATATTTTCATGCATTTTCCTTAGAAAAATACGCATGCAAATACAACAAACCACCACCAGACAGTATAATCGTCGACAAGTGTTTCGCCTCTCTACGAAGGCATCATCAGGAGATGCAGAAGATGTTGACGAGAAACCATCAAACCTGTCAAAAACCGTTGATCTATTTTGGCGAAACCGTGTTGAGAACATTGAGCTATTATTACGTATAGAGAAGACGCCGCCCAATCACTTAGTGTTCCGTTCAACTGCGGTCGGCCGGCCCCAGTTCACTCAGTGTCGCGCCTATGACAGTGACATCGCATCTATGACTCTTAGCCGCCCCCTCCCGCCCGCGCGCGCCCCGCACTGCCTCGCTTATAGCACAGATTTTGTTCACGCCGTCTTCTCTATACGTAGTAATAATAACTCAATGGTTGAGAAATTGGACGAGTTGGAAATATGGACGAGTTGGGAAAGTGGACGAGTTGCGAAAGTGAACAAGATAGAAAATAGACGATTTGGGAATATATATAGGACACTGTAGGAAATGGGATTGTTGACGAGCTAGAAAATTCACAAAATGGGAATGTAGACGAGAACTACTTTCATAACAAATTTTAAATTTCTAGCTTAGTGGAAGTACCCTATAGGTCTTCCATGCACGCAATTTGTATGGGAACTGTAAAAAGAAATTCTATTTAAAAATTGTGAAAAAGTATCCCTACCAAAAATTAGTAGGCAGTCTTATATACTTATGTATCTGTATTGTAAAGACCTGATATTGCATATACCCTATATTACCTCAGTCAGTATAACAACTTCTATAATGGAACTCATTGGAACCATTTAAAACGATTGTTAAAGTACTTACATTACAACACACCTTTACAAACAAACACCTTTTTTAATGACTGTATCTTTGGATTGCGTTTACTTAGAAGCTTAATTCTTTACCTCTTTAAGGATCTGCAGACATAAGTATTTGATGTTAATTTCAACTTTCTCTCTCTCCACTCGTTCTTAAGAAAAAGGGTCTTGACTGACACAGACAGACGGACAGATGGACAACAAAGTGATTCTTATAAGGGTTCATTTGTTTTACTTTTGAGTTAGTATGGAACCCTAAAAATTGGATAAAGAACCCTAAATATATATATGATTTGTTAACCAGTAGTGTAATCCATTTAGCTTTTGGTCACTTTTGTTTTCATTAGTATAAAAAGAAAAAGACCGAACTCGAAATACATGTATTTTCTTTTGAACTGTATCTCTTTACATTACAATTGAATTTTAAAAAGCAAATGTTTTCGAGTTACGCCATTTAATGACTGAAAGTTTAATTAGACTGCGTAGCATATGAAATGGAGATGACGTATGTATGTACACAGGGTGGTTCAAACAGAGTACTTTTTATATGATATCTCTCTCACACCTAGGTGTATCTGAAAATACCCTATGTATGTTTAACAAACCAAGCGATTTTTCATAATTTAGAAGTTTTTTTTGGTTTAAAAAAGTCATAACTTTTTTATTTAAAACATTTCGTACATTTTTTTGGAACGTTATTTGCCTTGAGCTACTCTTACACTTAAAATAATCTACTACCTACAGTTGACTATATTAAGTATAAGAGAATAATTCAAGCATTATGTCGCATTTTTTTCATTTCATAAGCTGACGGTAGAAAATTCGAGATTACACCTTTGCATTATTTTTACTTCTAACTATGAAATACCGCTTAATATTCATGGGATATTTTCGGATACACCTTGGCGCGAGAAATAAAAAAGGGGTGATAGAGCAGGTTAAAAGCGATCGATTTGATCCCATGTATGTTCTGCGATTTTTAGTAGTTTCCTATCCGAGAAAATCACAATATCCTTATAACCGTGCTTTAGAAACTCGTCAAATATGAGGGAGACTCCTTTTCTTATCTGTATCGTATATTATTTAAACCATAAGAAATTAAGTACTGAAACTTTAAAAACATGTGACAGTTTTTTTTACGACGCCTAGAGACCATATAGATCTCTAAGAAATTTAGATTTAATAATAAGATTATTAATAATAATTATTATTATTCACTTTGACCCCTAAGAGACCTTATACATCTCAGTGGAATTCAATCAAATTATTATATTCAATTTTATTGCATGTCGTCACGCCTAGAGACCTTATACATGTCTGAGAAAATTATTAGTTTATATTTTATACCAACATTGATCTGGAGAATCTGTACATCTCTTCTGCGTTTACCAATTATAAATTAGTTATAACACAATTGTAAAAGTTTTAAGAATAATTAAGATAATATTGTAATAGTTAAGGATTATTTAAAAAAAAAACTGACTGTTGAGTTCGTTTCTGCTTTCTTCTCAACAGTGGTCTCCTCTTGGGAAATGCCGTAGAGTCAGACTTGTAAAAGTGCCCTTGTACCCTACTTACAGAATAAACAATTTGAATTTGATTTTACGGATATTTATTAGTTCATACATATACTTAGTAGTTCTTTTTCTGCACTGTGTCAGTCAGATATCCGTCTAGTGACGTCGTTTAGAGGATCGTATGCTTTCTTCACATTTTCGAAACTAATTAATAAAAAAACATGTTATTTGTGTTCCTTGGCAATTAATTAAAAAAAATGTATGTCATATTAATTTGAAATTTTATATTTTATCGATACATAAAACCAATCACGCTTTCCCATCACTAAACGTCCTGCTGACGTAACAATCGTTCTTGACCCCGTGCTCTAATGCCACCGTTTACCGTAAATACTACCCTATCTATTCAGCAAAGGGTTGGAAATCTATGAACAATATTACCCTTAACCAGAACAAAGGGGAGTACTAATGAGTTCATCAGGAAGTAACAAACTTTCAGTTGGGCAGAAGGTTATTAGAGATAATGTAACTTTAAGATAGACTCTAGATAGTTTCTACAAAGGGGTAAGGATGGTCATCAAAAGCTTCATCGGTAGCAGAGGAAGACATAAAAATTACTTTAAAGTTTAACCGCCAGTGACGTTAAGAAACCTAAAAGTATCAATTCAATTCAAATTCAAAACTTTATTGTGTTGTGCACTAAGGTGCAACTTCGTTTGCGAAGGAGTGAAAGTCATAACCCCTCTGTGCTTTTCAGCGTAGTTGGGTAAAAGTATCCTGTAACCATCTGTGGAAACCCCCTACCAGTTTACCCAAAATAGTTGAAATCCGTTTTGCCGATTTAGCGTGATGAAGCCACAGGGACACGTACAAAAAAAACTTTAAAAAAATCGATTTAGCAGTGGCGTAGCGTTCATATAAGCCGATTCCCACCGGGTCGCTCAAGGACACCTTTTTCTTTATATATGAGTAAATGAATACGCTTCGGCTTTTCTTGTATTTTCCTTACCTTTAAAAAAATATATCTTTAATGTTTAGACATTTTTATTTTTACAACTACATAATAATATAGATGACTTACCTTTTGTTAAGATACTGGTAATTTAGTAAATTTTTATGATCCTTATTGAGCACTTAAAATTCCAATTAGGGTAATTATAAGCTTGATGTGTGCTATCTGTCTGTCACATCTTAACTGATGAACAAGTGGACCTATTTTTATTTAGTGTTTTAAATAAATAAATATTATAGGACAATTTAACACAAATCAAACTAGTCCCACGATAAGCTCAATAAGGCTAGTGTCATGAGTCCTAGGCGAGGATATATTTACTAGATATATTTACTTTACAGACCGATCTCTGCTTGGAGCCTTCTCAAAAATTTTAGAAAGACTGGTAAACAAGCAACTGACTAGCTTCCTGGGAAAAGAAAATATTCTTGGAGAACGTCAGTATGGTTCGCCAGTTCAATTCCGATCCTCCTTAAAAAGCTTGAAGTTGTTGGAATTGCTTTGGACTGGTTTGAAGGTTACTTGACAAATCGTTCTCAGTGCATAAAAATTGACCACTACATTAGTAACAGTAAACCTGTGGATTTCAGTGTACCCCAGGGAAGTATTTTGGGACCAACTTTATTTCTTATTTATATAAATGACATTGCAGGTCCAAATTCCCAATTTGTTACGCAGACGACACCGCGATCAATTTTTATGACGACTCCTGGAGCAAAACTGTTCTACAGGCGGAACAAGGTTTAGGTGTGGTTGCTGATTGGCTTCAGAAAACCATGCTGACTCTGAATATCGCGAAGACAAATTTTGTTTGTTTTCACAAGACAAAAGTCTCAGCACCGACCAACCTTAATATTATAGCGTTACACACCTGTACTGGATCAAGCACCACTTGCACATGTGCTCACATCAATAGGGCTGGTGCTGTGAGGTACCTGGGGGTAGTTTTTGATGAAAAACTCCATTTTAGGCAGCATATATTAGCAACGGCGTTCGAAAACTGATATATGTCTTTAAAATTTTACGAAACTCGGCTGACAAGCGATTGCTAAGAATACTGTACACTTCCATCTGAGAATCGGTCATATCATATTGCATACCGACCTGGGGTGGGGCTTTGAAAACACACATGCTCCCTTTGGAGAGGGCTCAGCGAGCCGTCTTGAAGGTCATCCTCAGGGAGCGTATCAGGTGTCCTACCGTTCTTGTCTACTGTAATATGGATGTGCTCACTGTTCGTAGGATTTTTATTCTGATAGTTGTTTCAAGATTACACCCTGAGGTAATAAAGTCCCCCAAGTACAATTCACTACTACGTAAACGTATTTTCAACATTCCGGTTCCTCCAACCAAATTAGGCTTCACTAAAAGGTTCAGCGCTTTTCTTCATCCTTTTGTATATAACAAGTGCTGTGCCAAAATTCCCTTAAAAAAGTACTCAACTAGAGAACACACACACACACACACACACACATACACATTCGCACAAATACAGGTAATTGTAATTATTAATTACAGTCTAACTTAATTTTACGTCAATACTTCTTGTGAAAGGAATAATATTGGAATTGTTATTTTGCTTTTCGCGTAAATTTTTTGCAAATTCTCTCGTGTGTACGGGACAGGCTATGCCTAGTGTAGGAGCCAATGTAACCTAACTAGATAAACGCCATTTATTCATGTATATGAGTACTCGTAAGCCATATTTTAATCTAGACACCTTTCTTGTATGTTTCAAGTATGTATCTTGTATTGTGTACAATAAATAAATTACTTACTTACTTACTTTAGATAGAAAACATCGAAGACTCAGGAACAACTATTAATGCTCATCACACAAATATTTATCCTTATCGGGACTTGAACCCAGAGCATTCAGCTTCGCAGGCTACTGTTTTGGGTTTATTAAAATGACTTCATTGAGAAAAGTCAGCTGTTTTCCAGATGTGCCGCTTCTTTATCGTTTCAATGAGCCATTCGTTTAGCCAAACAGTTAACACTAAGGATCTAAACATCATGATAGGAAAACACCAGTTCATTGTATCATGTAGGGGATTTACCGACACCGACGAGAAAGACAAACAAACATAAGGATATGCTGAATCATTACTTGCAACAAGTATTAAAATAACAAATAATAGTTATTTGATATACGCGGCTGCATAGTTGTTATTTGGCGCGAGTGCTTGAATTGAAAGCCGAGCAAGCGAAGGACCCTAAAATTTAAAATATAGATTTGGAGTATGAAACTGTAGATATAACTATATGCATATATTTAGTTGTGCATACATAAACGTAATATAACGTTTTGGGATTTATCTTATTGATTATTTCAATTGTAAAAATGATGATTTTATCAATAATATTACACTTAAGTTAAATGATCTGATTAGGTTTTTCTAGGTTTCCCTAATACTTGCAGCAAATGTTGGATCATATTGTATTTCTCCCAGCAAACATTCACTCTCATGTAACTGACATTTCGAAAGTGCTTGTAACTAGGCCTACTTGAATAAAGAATATTTTGATTTGATTTGATAGCTGTAAATAAAATGTAAATACTTGGCCTCACGTTGTTAATATCTTCATCTTTCCCTTAATCCTTACTTCTAAATAATATTAGACCTACATTCGAAAGTTTGTTAGGAAGTATGGTTTTCTATGAGTATATTACTTACCTTTTCATGCTAAGTCTGATTTGACTGGAGGACCGATTTGAGTGATATTTGCCATGGACTTGATTTGGATCGGTACAGGCAAGGACGTAAAAATAGAAAAGTGGTACTGTGTCGTCCGATATACATCTACTAAGTATATACTCTATTGATTTTGGAGTGTAGTTTTATTTACTGATAATTGGGATGATGACTAAATTTTAATAGTAACTTCATAATGTAGATTAATAAAAAATATTGGACACGTATTTTTTCTTTTTTCACATTATCGAAAAATAAAGGCGATACATTGAGTCAAAAGGTCACTCCTAAATACACATTTTACTTAGGAGTGACTTCACGAGCCCCCACTTCTAAACTAACGATTTATCTTAGTTGTTTTTTATTATTTTCAAAAAGCAAAAAATACGTGTCCAATATTGTTTTATTATCTTGCTGACGGACTAATTAGAAGTTTCAAATCAAATCAAAATATCCTTTATTCAAGTAGGCTTAGATACAAGCACTTTCGAATTGTCAGTTACAATGAGAGAAGTCTTTGCTGGGAAACATACAATATGATCCAACATTTGTTGCAAGGATTAGGGAAACCCAGAAAAACCTAATCAGATCATTTAACTTAAGTATGATACTTACTTATTATGGAGAAAATCATCATTTTAAAATTTTTAATAAATAATAAGATAAATCCCAAAAGGATTGTCCATAAAAAAGAAAAAAATCTAGAATGTGTCTAGAATAAAATTCTAAATGTCAGAGTATATAAAACAGTTAATATGAGTGTACCAATTAACTATTACAATATTGTCTTAATTATACTTAAAAGTTTTACAATTGTGTTATAACTAATTTATAATTGATACACGCAAAGGAGATGTACAAATTCTCCAGATCACTGTTAATATAAAATATAAACTATTTTTTTTTGTTTGATTTTCATACCCATTCATCATGCCTATTGTATAATGTTTTATCTGGACTATACTTCAAGTTTCGCCTCCAGGGGAGACGGGTGAACTAGCCGCTTGCTGACACCGACTTCCACGCGGGTGGAGCCGTGGGCACAGCTAGTACTATTGTATAATAAAGTTGTAAAAATTCAACGTCTGTACATTGAAGATATCACCTGCACCTGACACTGAGAGTTGACAGGACTGCTTTGTCGGTCGATGGTCGCTGTCGGCTGCGTTCAGGATAATGACATGCATAATGTTCATGCATACAGCTCTCCGTGGCGCCGGATTATCAGCGCTGGCTCCCGAGCCAGCATTATGCTAAGGTGGAACCATCTCGCGGCATATTTTTTATTTGTCTTGTATATGCTATGCATCTGAATAAATTTATTTTCTTTTTTCTGTTATTTATGAAAATGTGGAAAAAAGCCATTTCCCCTTTTATATCCGAAGTACCAAGCTACGAATCTGAAATTTTCTTGAATTATATAATTTAATATGAATATGACAGAAAATTATAACCATATCTGTTTGTATTACTTTTTTTAATCACCAAAAATAATTTTTGAATAACCCGATTTGGTTAAGTTTGTGCCCCAGTTTGCTTGTATGTGACGCTATAGATAGCGGAGGCAAACTTAACTCAACCGGCCTGTTAAGTCGAAATAAGTCGGAAGAGTCAGACTCGCACATGACCGTTTTTTTTTTGTGTTTAAATTGTCACACTTGGTCGCACTCGCCGACGATCCTGTTTATCCATACTAATATTATAAATGTGAAAGTGTGTCTGTGTGTCTGTATATCTGTCTGTTACCTCTTCACGCTTAAACCGCTGAACCCATTGGAATGAAATTTGGTATGGAGATAGATGGAGTCCAGGGGAAGGACATAGGCTACTTTTTATCCGGGGAGAAGACACACGGGTATTTTTCCGTGATAAGAAGTAGCCTATGTCCTTCCCCGGGACACAAACTATCTCTATACCAAATTTCATCCCAATCGGTTCAGCGGTTTAAGCGTGAAGAGGTAACAGACAGACAGACAGACAAACAGACAGACAGACACACTTTCGCATTTATAATATGAGTATGGATTGCTTTGAAACCAATATGACGCGTTAGTACCTGTTTGCGTAACTGGATGGCGTTAGTTGTAAACGATATCAACGCAGAAGTACTGAACTTAGAAACTTGAAATTTTTGCAGTAGACACATAGCGTAGGCAAGGAGCATGACAGGATTTTTGGAAATTCATCTCCTAACGGAGTTAAATTGGAGTTGAAAGTGTGTATGGAACATCTGTAATTATTTAGTAACTGTTATGATATTTCACGTAAAGAGTCTTAATTTAAAACTAATTTCAGCGTTCTTGGAATTTCATCCCTGAAAGGGTTAAAATAAAGGGTAACAGTCTGGGACAAAAGTACGATGGCCCATAAAGGGTGTTGTGAAGCGCTGAATGGAACTTTCAAAAATATAAGAGGGAACGAAGTTATGATGGGTGGAGTCACTATGTTGTTAGTTGGAGACTTTTGTCAGACTCTGCCCGTATTTTCGAGGAGAACTCGAGCTAATGAAGTTAAAACTTGCATTAAGGCTTCAAATATTTGGCTATAATCAAAAAACTCCACCTTAAGATAAATATGCGAGTGCACCTCAAGGGAGGATTCTCCGACCTTCTTCTTAAAATAGAAAATATCCCGAAACCACAGTTTTGGGATATTCTCCATGTTCTATTTCTTTCCTCAGGAAGGAATACAATCCCATCGGATCTCGCCTAAGTTGTGCGGACCGTTGACGACCTAATTTCTCAAATTTACCCAGATGTTCAAAATCTACACAGCAAGTCCATGGAGTGGTTGTATGAACGAGCGATTCTGCCACCTAAGAACGACCAGGCTCCCGTTATTAAAAACATTTTATTCAAGTCGTTCGAAGGTTCAGAATACGAATACAGGTCTGTAGACTCGATCTGTAGTGAACACGGATGGTGCCATAAACTATCGCGTAGAGTTTTTAAATGCACTTAACCCACCCGGCCTACCTTCTCACATAATTATCTTGGAAGTGGGTGCTCGAGTATTGTTGCTGCGAAATTTTAATCAGCCGAAGTTGTCCAATACAGAGAACCAGGCTGCGTGTGAAAGCCTTACATAAAAAGGTTATAGAAGCCATTGTAATTACTAGCTGTGCTCAAGGTGAATCTGTGTACATATCCCGGATACCATTTATACCCTCGGAATACCCATTCGAATTTAAAAGGCTGCAGCTCCCCCTTAAGGTCTGTTTCACGATGACGATCAATAAGTCTCAGGGTGAGTCACTGAAAACAGCAGGAGTAGATCTTAGGGGGGACTGCTTCTCGCACGGCCTGTTTTACGTGGCTTGCTCGAGAGCAAGCTATCCACGCAGCTTGATCGGGTCTGTTAATGAGGTATACAAAGAAATACTGCAAAACCTACCTAATATTCAATATTATCAATAGTTCAAACTCAATTGTCCAATTATATCTGTAATTTATTTCAAACTACAGGTACTTAATATTTTCTTCTGTTTCCGCGATTATTACTCATTGAAATAAAACATGGTCCTCCCGTGACCATGGAAAGCTGGAAAGCTTCCGAAACGTCGGGAACTAAAATGAGATAATATACGCGATATAATCCGTTAAATTGTTTTACAGGTACCTATATAACAAAGTAACGTGACTTATAACTATTGACGGACAATGCATAGCCTAAACTGCCGACGGTAGGAATACGAAAATTGAACCACATATTCCGTTAGAGATGTATGTAGAGGCGCACTAAAGAAGGATTTTTTGAAATTCGAGCTATACGCAGACGAAGTCGCGGGCAAAAGCTAGTTGTAACATAAAACTCTATATAGAGTTTCCTTTTAGTATAAATAAATAAAATAAATAAATATTACAGGACAATTTTTCCACAAATCGAACTAGTCCCTGGTAAGCTAAATAAGGTTTGTGGTATGGGTACTAGAGGACAATATGTTTAATAAATATATTTACTTAAATACCTACATACAAAACTTCCAAGACTCAGGAACTAATATTTATGCTTATCACACAAATATTTGCCATTACCGGGATTTGAACCCAGGACCTTCAGCTTCGCAGGCAACGCTACTCCCTCTGAGCTAAACCGGTCGTCTTTTAGTATGACTTATTGTTGTAAATGTCAATTTAAGAACGTACTTTAAACTGATTTGCGGTACTAATCAAAGATGCCTATGGTCAATATCAACACAAAAACCGTCCAAGACCATGTCGGACCATGCTCTCTAGGGTTCCGTAGCCGTTACTACAAAGAAATCCAGTACAGATGAAAAATAATAAGGTATAAACAGTAACAATTAAAGGAATCATGAATTAAGTTTTCAAAGAATTAATCCCTGAAAGCAAGCCTACCAAAGTGTCGAAAATTTGTCTGATGTAACCAATCATACCTTACGACTATATCCGATTATGTTGAAAACAATTTTTGTAAAAAATATTTATTGAGCTTTGTCATTGTATTTTTTTTTTCATATTTTTTGGACATCGTTTATTTCCGAAAATATACACAAAAATTGAAGCTTCAAAAAGTGTTTTTAGAAGAACTGTCAAAATATGATCACGCGTGGATCCTTGCTTAAAAAAAATCAGCTTCAGTTACATGTGTGAAGGGCCCCCATAGAAATATTGATTTGTGTTATTTAACTACCAAATTAAGTAGGAGCTTATACAGGACATATATACTTATTCCAAATTTCATCAATGTACATTTTGTATTTTTGTGTAAAACGCCTGTGATATACGGATGGACGGACATGATGAAACTATAAGGGTTCCGCTTTTGCCATTTTGGCTACGGAACCCTAAAACATGGTTTTTCCATATAAGTACGCTTATGACTAAAATATACTAGGAATACATAAAACAAGAGATTCATTCTACCCGCCTTACATAAAGGGGGCTATGCGCCGTGCTAATCCTGTCTACATAAGCCTTTTTTCGAGTGATCTGTAGGTACTTCACATATATTTGCTAAAATCAACAAGTCGTGACAAAAATAGAGCTATGTTTTTGCACTGGTAAAACTTAGAATCATTGAAATTTGTAACTTATTTCGTGTACAATAAAAGCTAGGCCTAGATATTTTAGCGATGAAAGGAAACATGACAAGTAATTCATATAAATACATGTTTCCGATATCGTATGACAAAAGACGATCGGCGATCAGTGATTCAAAATGGCGGCAGTGAGAAATTTGTTTTTGTTGGTGGTGATTTTAGTTGTGTTGCAAGTAAGTGATTTATTTCATTTTCTCAAACATGCAATGAAATGTTGATGTTATGTTCCTTATTATAGGCTGCGAAGTATGTCGTTTCAGGTGCGGCTAGGACAAGAGGTCGTTAATTGAATTTCATACAAATCATGCAGGCCTAGGCCAGCAAAGTCCTCTTTTTTAATTTCCATTCCACATAAATTTGTGGTACAGGCATCATGAAATTCTGCCACCATGCGTATTAAAAATAAAATTATTTTTTTTGTTGTTTATTTCATTGCATGTTTGAAAAAAGCACTATAGATAACTCGGCAGGAAATATGGGGTTGCCCGCCTCAGACCTATCCGGCCTCACTTTGCTCGGCCGTCATATGTCTTCGGCCGGCAACCCCTTTCGTCTTGGCCTCTGTAATAATGTAATATTATATTATAATAGAATGTTATTATTTGTAAATCACAGGAAGTACAATAATGTGTTCATTCTAAACATATAGTGCTGTGTGTTATGCCTATTCAGTTCAATTAAATAATTTATATAATTTTTTCTTATAATAACAATTAAGATCGTTATATCAGATGCGAAGATTAAATGTTATGTCATGTCAGAATTAAATCTTTCGATTTTGATTTAATTGGTATATTTGGCTGTTTATTTATTTGCTACATATTTTCATTAATTGTGAATCGATTTTGAATTTTTGTCAAGTACTGAAACTTTTATCTGCGGTCCAGGTGATTTTGAGACATAATGGACATTTGAATGAGTGCTTGGGTTGATTGAAACTTTTAAATTATAGTATTTTTTTCTGTATCGAAAAGTGCGGTTGATTGGTGCTAGTCCGTTTTGATTGATTGTTGTTTTTAACCGACTTCCAAAAAAGGAGGAGGTTTTCAATTCGTCGGGACCTTTTTTTTCCTTTCAATTATTTCAGTACTATGCAGCTTTTTTTCGTACGACTAGTATTTACCTATTTCTATCCATTAAGAACAGGACGTGCGACACGGCAAGCCTCGCTATACTTAGCACAGGTATACTTACCTCCAATTTGTTTGTTGCAAAAAAAAACCACCGATAAAAATGCTTTGATACCTTATATGCATTTATTTATTTAAAATTAACTGTACTTAAGCGGTCGTTAAAATTCTCACTTCATTAAGAAACTATGCCCAATGCACCCTAAAAGATAGACTTTAAAAAATAATTGAAACTGAAGTACTAATTATCAATGAATGTCAACTTTTCGGCAAAAAGGCATGCTCCATTTCTGTAATCATTGTAGTACGCTTTGTCGTGCGAAACAAGCCTACTTGATTCTTAAAAGAAAGCCTAATGCACCCCAAAAGACAGACTTTAAGAAACTATTCAAACCGAAAACAAATGGAATCTTCCTTACAACTCCGCTCGGAGACACTCACCGACTTGGCAAATGTTGGCACTTGGGAAAATAAAAACACTTAAAGGCAATGTGTACTGGAATTTAAATTTTTGTTGAAAAAAATACCTCATTGAATATGAGGGATGAGGATATAGATAATGAAGAAGGTAAAACATCCAAATAACTGTTTTGAAAATGACACTTCAAATTTAAGTACTACCTACATATTTTTGTGTGTAACTACAATTTTATACGTTCGACTTCAAACAAACCAGTTCAAAAAATTTCTCCTTTATTTTACTTTTTTCTTTAAATTGGATAGGTATAACTACCGCTCGTTGAATCAGCGCGAAAGAAAAAGTCATAAAACGCTTTTTAGCTTCACCGTAGCCGGGTAAACGGTATTTTATAAACATCATTGTGCATGTGTTAGAAATTCGCAGACACGTATTAGGTACCTAAAGTTGGCAAAATACCGGAATATTTTATACAAATATGGAGTCGGCTTTTTACAATTATAATATGAATAATTTAACGAGTTCTAGGATTTGAACACATTTGGCACCTTTACGTAAAGGACAGCAACATGAATCTGGAAAAAAACTACACGCAATATTTCTATCCCATATACTCACTCTTATCTACAACTTATAATTACCTGTTTACTCTTGAATTACCATATGTGTTTTTTAAGTGCCTAATCTGAACACAAATTATAATTATTATTTTGCAATAAGCAAAAAAATACCCACATCGATTTGCTCCTCAAACTTTGTTATTTTATTTTATTACTAGAAAGCGTCCGCAACTTCGTTCGCTGGGGAGGAACCCGAGGAACAAATCATAACCTTTTTGTTTGCTTCAACGTAATCGGACAAAAAGTGTCATATAACCATTTCTGGATTCCTTTTTAAATATCTTCTCCAGGGATATGTTTTAAACATCTTAAATGTACATTCATTTCATTTTTACAACTTTATGATAGGTAGTCTATAAATAAATAATAAATAAATAAATATTACGGGACAATTTTACACAAATCACTCTAGTCCCATGGTAAGCTCAATAAGGTTTGTGTTATGGGTACTAGGCGACGATATATTTAATAGATATATTACTTATATACATAGAAAACATCCAAGACTCAGAAACAAATATTTATGCTCATCACACAAATATTTGCCCTTACCGGGATTTGAACCCAGGACCTCAGCTTCGCAGGCAAGGTTACTCCCACTGAGCCAAACCGGTCGTCAAATATATTATTAAAGTAGGGACATCCACATTGTATATATTAGGTTGAATCAGTTACAAGTAAATTAAATAGCATTTAGTAAATCTATAAATATCTACAAATAGTTAGTGTAAATACTTAAATGTGTGACGTGACATAAATGTAGTGTAAACATTTATGTCGCGTCACTTGTTTACTTATTTATAAGAAGTTTATTAATAAAATAAAATTGAGTCCACTTCCATACAACTGAACAAGAACGCTGCCAAAGCTTAGGTAAATATCCGAATTTCCGATCCCTGAATATAATTGAGCAAGAGAAATTCAAACCACAATAGGTATTCAACATTTGAAAACAGTCCATTTGTGTATAAAGTCGTAGACAAACACTGCACATGTAACTGCAGAATTTATTTTGCATAAATTCATACAAATGCGCAGTGAAAACCATTTAGTTCGTTTGTGCTAGTATAGTGTTACGTGTAAGGAGGTGGTCTTATTGAAACGTACAGCGGGCGCATAAAGGTGCATCCACACTTGTATCATTTGCTCGTATCCGATTATCGTGGCGTGGCATGACTGCGTATCGCGCTGCTTGGACGCTCACTATCGGCGCGGCTATCATGCTTTGCTTGTCCGATCTAAGTGTGTGATACACAATGTGAGCAATACCATGCTGAGTCAAAGCCTCTTCTTTATCGCACACTTTGCTGGACTCTTTGACGGCACTTTTACTCTTGTGTATTATTTAGGTACAATGTACGATGCATGTATCACACTTGTTGCCAGCGAAGTCTTGTTCTGTGTGCTTTATGGAATAAACCAATTTACTTTCTTCTTGATATGAGTAGCAAAATGGATTTCGAGGGATCGGATCGGCGCAACGTCCAAACGCGTGATCGTGACACGGGATCATGCCACGGGACGAAGATCTGATCGGGCAAATGATACAAATGTGGACGTACCTTAAAGCGGAGTACTTCAGTGGCACTTCTATAGTTTTGTAGGATTAGAAAAAGGGTAAAAAATCTTCACTTTTTTTTGAAAAACGCTTTTAAAAAAATAGTAACTATTACTTATGAAACCAAAAGTAAATGTAATTTACGGGTACGGATCAGAAAGCCTAAATTTCAAAAAACTAACGTCAAATAACCTACGTTCAAAATCCCTAAAATCTAAATACCGAATGTATATAAATACCTAAGTAACTAACACCTATCTACGAATTGCCTAAGTTTAAAATACCAATTGGACGAAATACCTAATGTTTAAAATATCTAACACTCATTACACCTACGTAAGATACACCAATATTTGACATACCAAATATTCAAAATACCTAAAAAAAAACTTATAATACTTAATAGAAATTAAGTTAAATAACCTACATTCAAAATCCCTAAAATTGAAATTTCTAAGTACAAAATTCCTAAAATTGGCTTACCTCACAGTTAATTGACCAAAATGTAAAATACCTAACATGGGTCAAAACCGAGAACTGTAGGTCAAGCAAGCATTTTGACGGTCCGCTCGTTTCGCTCGCTCCGCTATACATGGTGACAAAACAAACCTAACCTAACCTACAGTTTTCGGTTTTGACCCATGTTAGGTATTCGGTATTGCAAATGTGGGTGTATCAAATTTAGGTGTATTAACTGTTGATGTTTTAAACATTAAATAGGTAGTCCAATCGGTATTTTAAACTTAGGTTATTCATAGGTAGGTTTTATTTACTTAGGTATTTAAAAACATTAGGTACTTAGATTTTAGGGATTTTGACCGTAGGTTATTTGACGTTAGTTTTTTTTTTATTTAAACATTCTGATACGTAGCCGTTTTAAGGTTCCGGTATTTGGAATTTTAGTGAAATAATCATTAGGTATTTCGATTTTAGGGATTTTGAACGTAGGTTATTTGACGTTAGTTTTTTGAAATTTAGGCTTTCTGATCCGTACCCGTAATTTACCGTCCTTGCTATGCAATTGTTACATATTTTGGAGACTTATTTTTCTTGTGTTTTTCAATAAAAAGACACGTCAATTTTTTTTACCTTTTTTGTAATGTTAAAAAAAAGTATAGGTTAAGGCCACAAGCGTTTCTATTTATATGTAATTCATGTATTTAAGTATATGCTGCCTACATAATGTGTTTTTATAATTACACAAGTCTCACCACCGCCCACAATTTTTCTCCTTTGCCCTAAGGTTGACTGGTAGAGAATGCCTTATGGCATTAAGTTCGCCTTTTGTAAGATAAAAATTAAATAAATAAATGTGAAACAAACCTGCTTTGCTCGACGCTCCGCCTACACCCTGACCACAGCCTTACGTATATGAGTTTCCCGCTGGTGTTTGCTGTTTCCGTCGGGCTTAATTTCACACGGGAAATAAATATTCCCGCTGAGAAAATTGCGGATCGAAGGAAGTGTTTAAATTAGTTTCCCAGTTAGTTGTAGTTAGTGATGTGCCAATTGCAGAAATTTTCCAAAATGCTTAAAAAGGTCTTTTTAACGGGTAAGTTAACACTAGTCTTAAGACCTTTTATATACTAAAAAATGCTTGATAAAGGTCTTATAAACATGTGGTTAGCACTAGATTTAAGACCTTTTTTAAGCATTTTGGAAAGTATCCTCAATTTGCACATCAGTAGTTGTAGTGAAATAGTTGCAGACGAACGTTATCCACCCGTGACCATGGAAAGCTGAAAAGCTTCCGAAACGTCAGGAACTCAAATGAGATAATTTACGCGATATAATCCGTTAAATTGTTTTATTTAAATGTGTAGTTGCAGACGAGCCGAAGGTTTCACAATATGATCACATGAGTGTTTTAAGGCCTAATTAAAGTTACATACTACTTTATCTATATCCATATATTAAATCCTCTTACATGTATTTCATGTTTAATTGGTGAGCCAGAAACCAAGTTTACTAGGATCTCCTAGTAAACTTGGTTCCTATCGGGGCTATCTAGCCCCGCGTGCCGCGTTCAGTACTGTAACACGTATAGGTGCGTCCACATTTGTATCATTTGCCCGTATCAGATCATCGTCACGTGGCATGATCGCGTATCACGTTCACGCGTTTGGACGTTGCGCCAATCCGATCGGTCGAAATCCATTTGCTACGCGTATCACACACTTATATCGGAAGAGTGCATGCGGCATGATCGGCACGCCGACAGTGAGCGTCCAAGCAGCGCAATACGCAGTCATGCCACGGCACGGGGATCGGATGATACAAGTGTGTACGCACCTTATGGTTACTTTATACCCGACACTGAAGAAAAAAAGAGGGTTGTGATTTTTATTCCCCTCCGCTGACGTTGCGGGCACCTACTCAACGTCGGATATAAAAAAAACATTTATTTCAGAAAACGTGTTTCATATTATGTTAGTAACCATTGACTTAAAAAAATAAAATAAAAAAGAACCGACTTCTAAATAAACTAAAAAGCCAAAAATAAGCTTTTATGTAACGTACGGATCACATTTGAATCACCTTTCGAAGTCGGTGCCAAATCATTCATTTATTACTATTAAGAACCGCGGCGGCGAACCTTTAGTTATTATCTACCTACATATATATTTAGTCATAGTAATTCGTTTTTTTGTTGAATAAAGAACTTTATTTACTTCAGGTTTGGCACCGACTTCAAAAGGTGATTCAAATGTGATCCGTACCGTACATAAAAGATTATTTTTGGCTTTTTACTTTATTTTGAAGACGGTTCATTTTAAATTTAAAAAAAAATATTTTTTGCTTTTTAGTGATGGATTTTAGTAGGGATATAAGGTATTTTGTAGAGCCCAGAATGGGAAGATTGAGGAGGCACTTTGCACGCATCTCGAGTCTTTGGAAATAAGAAATGTAAAAGTTGGTTAGTTCATTGTACCTTCCATCATCAGCTCAGCATGAAATGATGAAAACCAGAGGAGAACAACTGATAACTTTAGAAAAATATATGCAAAACATTGTTATTGCCTATTATATTTGAGGGTTTCTCTCGATTTCCCTGGTATTCATACCATCTGATCCTGACTTGGTGATAAGGAGACTACTTCAGGGACACACTATAAAGAATATGACTAATAGTCTTAACGTATCTACTATAATAGATGATTTTTTTAAGAATTATCCTCTAACTCTTAACTATTAAGGAGTTGTTCCTTTCATCATCAGCTCAGCATGATGAAATTATGACTACCATATGCAGATACTTAAATAGCTTAAGAAAATATATGAAAAACGTTATAAGTGCCTATAAAATTTGAGGATTGCCCTCGATTTCCCTGAGATCCCATCATTAGATCCCAACTTGGTGGTAATGGGACCACCTCAGGAGTATATCCTTTCAAATAATTTTTTTTTTTAAATTACCGTGAACATATATATATAAAAAAAACAAACTATCGAACATATAACCTCCTCCTTTTTTGGAAGTCGGTTAAAATGTAATTAATAATAATATTATTCGAGCGGTTTTTTGCATCACCTTCTTAGACCACACCTTATGTTCCTTCTATACAAACCTCCTAGTTACAAAAAGTCATGTACAAAAAAAAAAACATTTTTTATATGTTTACAATATTTTTTATTTATTTACCAAATTGAAATAAAACAATTTAACGGATTATATCGCGTATATTATCTCATTTTAGTTCCCGACGTTTCGGAAGCTTTTCAGCTTTCCTTGGTCACGGGTGGACGGGTGAATGGTCAGCTGAAAAGCTTCCCAAACGTCGGGAACTAAAATGAGATAATATACGCGATATAATCCATTAAATTGTTTTTTTTAATGAGTAATAATCGCGGAAACAGAAGGAAATATTATTTACCAAATGATTTGCAGATTTTAGTCGGAAATATATTTAGACGTCAATTGAAGAAATGGCTGATGGAGAAATGTTTCTACAGTGTGACGGAATATTTGAATATTAAAAATCAACTGACATAATTATATATGTACCTGCCTACATTTTTTTCCTCTCTCTCTCTCTCTGTTTAGCTAAAGTACTTTAATGACATGTTTTTGATACTCTTGCTTAATTAATCAAGTATTTGTACGCATGCTTGCATGTTGAATACAAGGACATTTTATATAGTAAGACCTTATAACTGTATTCTGACAAGTAAATTATTTTGATTTGATTTTGAATAAGATATAAAAATATTTCCTAGCGATGGGCGAATAACTCAAATTTGAGTCTAAGCGACTTCGGAATAAATAGTACAAGATATATTATGTTTTTCTCAGATGTTAGAAGGATTTTCCGTCGTACGGAACTCGAATTTGGCCGGTGTTTCTTGTTTTAAAGTAATTCCTTTTCCTTTTCGCCTCATCATTTTAAATAAACCGGCTAAGTACGAGTCGGACTCGCGCACCGAGGGTTCCGTATTTTTTTTACTTAACCTAACTTTATTACCCGGTACCGGTTGAGTTAAGTTTGCACCTGATTGATATCTATAGCATTGCCTAAAAATCAGGTGCAAACTTAACGCAACCGGGTTGCTGAAATAGGTTTTTTGCGAATTATAAAAAAAGGTAGCTAGAGAATAAAAATTAGCTAGTTAGAGATATGGCTATAATTTTCGTGAAATATTTATGTTTATTAATACAAATTGTAAAATATTCAAAATTTTCGATTGGTAAACTTCGGAGATAAAGGGGGGGAAATAGTATTTTTTTTCACATTTTCCTTATTAAAACAAAAACTAAACACAATATTTTTTAAAAAAAATTGTTTTAAAATCTGCAGGTTAAGTCCTTTCATATGGTATCCCATTTGACCCAGTAGCTAGACTTTTAATTTTTACCCCCCCTCATATATTTTTAAATATTTCCTGTGCAATACATGTGGGCTGACCATGTTTATAAAGATTCCAAATTTCAAAAAGTTAGCATAAGTAGTTTTTAAGATATGGCGCTTTAATAGTCGGACAGACAGAGTCGCACCATAAGGGTTCCTTTTGTACCTTTTTCGTACAGAACCCTAAAAACGGCATTTTAAGAATAATTTGAGAGCAAGGGACGAAAATAAGCGCTAATGCCACCATGTAGAACTGCATTATTTAGAAAAAAATGCTACATTACGAGTATTCGAGTGTCCAATAACACCTTAAGAAATAAGATTGCTGCCTGATAAAGGGTTTGTAATTAAATTAAGAAAATGGCTAATCGACAAATGCTTCTACCCTTTGACAGATTTTTTAATTTTAAGGAATAGACATAACTAAGAGCTGATTTTACTGGATATTTTAACTTGACATTGATATTATTTTTTGTTCTTTTTGCTGACATTATTTATAGGTATATTTTTTTGCATGCCATGTTGTCTAAACATGTAATATTCTTTTAATTTATGTTAAGATAAACACAAAATGTTACAATGGTTGTGGTTGTTGTTGATGTGCAAATAAATTTATTCATTTCCTTACCTAATCTTTCCATCTTTTCAGATGTCCAACAATCAACCTTTCGGTGGCTTCGGTGGCGGCTACGGTGGCGGTTTCGGTGTCTTCGGCATCGGCCGGCCATACGGTTACGGCTATGGGGGGTACGGATACAGACGTTTCTACCCCCCGCCCCCACCGCCCCCTATCTTCTTTGGACCCCCTCCGCCACCAGTTCCGTTCTTTGGTTAAAAATTGTTTAAATTGACTTCGGCTTTTTATGGACCAGAATATAAGACTATTAATTGTAAAATTGTAAATAAAATGGAAAAATTTGTATGTATATATAGTGGATGTAACATAATAACGGGTTCAATTACAATCAAGATTGTTCCTAATATAAATTTATTTGAAAAAAAGGTAATTCAATACAATTAAGGCTGCTGTTTACAATTTTTCATACTGTTTTAGATTTAAGTGTCTCATGTCATTTTCTTTTGGTGTGCAATAAAGAGTATATTGTATTAAGATCGTTGAGCAAAATAAATATTTTTCTGTTTATGAATATGTTACTATTTAATATTAAGTTATTTTTCAAAAGGAGTTTCAGAAAGCAAACAAAAAAAAAGAAGTTATTTAATCATTTGCACAAAAGAAAAACATATCGTACAAAAGGCGAACTTAATGCCCTAGGGCATTCTCTACCAGTCAGAGGCGTGGCATCAGGAAATTACAAAGAAAGCCGAAGCTTATTCATTTACTCATAATTAAAAGAAAATGTAGTTATAAGGCTTTCCTTGGGCAACCCGGTAAGAATCGGCTTACATGGACGCCACGCCACTGCTACCAGTCAACCTTGGGGCAAAGCGGATAAATTTTTGGGCGAAATAACTTTTTTACAAATATTCATAACATATTTTATAGGTACTATATCAATAATATTAAAAAGTGGTAAAAAAGAAATGACTATTTGGAGGTCACTGAAGCGAAAAACATTTATTTTTAATTTTTTGTATGTTTGTAGGTAAGTGTCGTTGCGGCTTTGTCACGCTAAATCGGCTAAACGGATTTCAACTATTTTTGGGACACGGGTAGCTCCAGACGGTTATAGGATACTTTTTACCCGACTACGCTGAAGAAAAAAAAGAGGGTTTATGACTTTTCTCCTCCGCGAACGAAGCTGCGGGCGCCGTCTAGTAAATAAATAAATAAAGATGGAACAAGCTAATCAGAAATGTGTGTCAGCATATTTAACATGTTAAATTTTAATACTACACAAGCACTCATTTCTTTATTTCTGCGATCGTTTGCGTTCCGACTTCTGTTCCGTGGTTGCTTGATAATTGAAACTCATCAGTGACTTTTGCTAAATAGACGAAAGTGTCTTACTACAGGTCTACCGCTTAAGAGTCCCCGGTAAGCTCGGAATTCCATACAAACGTAGTTACGTTCTCATTTGAAAACGACTAGCTAGTTTGCTCTGAAACTTTCTACTTAAAATAAATTAAGGTATATGGAGGCCTGTAATTAGGCACGTAGCTTCAGATACCATAGTAAAAAAAATACAGCGAATTCAAGTTTTTCATACATAACTTGCTTTTGCTGTATTTCGTTTGTTTTATAAACTGGAGCTATATAAAATAATAAAAGGCCTAGATTATAACTTATGTCATAGTATATGCAACGTTTTGATACAATCCGTAGTTTTAAAATGAAAACGAAACTCCGTTTGTATGGGAAGGTGAAATTCGGCCGAGCTTGCCGGGAACTCTTAACTACGTCTGTGCCTGAGGTGTGGGTGCGGTGCGGAAGGGGTGGACAAGTGACGTGACATGACGTGTCCTAACTGTCTTGCTATACAAGCGACGGACAGCTGAAGTTACGCGTCGTTTGACGTTCTGTAAAGACACCCCTCCCTTACCGCACCCATACCTCAGGAACAGACTTAGTTAAGCGTTGGACCTGTGCGCCTACAATGAGTTCGGCACGAGCGAGTATCGAGCGCTTGATGACAGTCTATCTCTTTCGCACTATTAGCGCGTGCGAGAGAGGTGCACTGACTTTCGATACGAGAGACTTGCAAGCGATCATAAACCCAGCTCATGGTAGGCAAGGCACACAGTAATGGGTTAGGGCTATAGTCTCGCGGGGTTTCCTCGTGAATAATGTGGAAGAGGGTGGAAAAAATGGTCGTGGGAATGTGATTTTTGATAGGCATAATCTGTCGGTTATACTCATCTGGCATAAACTTTTTTGTCATAATTAACATTCGGCATAATGAATTTTTTTCTGAAACTAGAATCTTCAGGATTTTTTAAGGCATCATCCTGTTAAATACAACGATTAGTTTTGTTTTATAATAATCCTGAAAACTTAACGTGTTCAGAAAAAAATGTATTAGGTATGCCATGCCGAATAATGAATTGCCCAATGATGAATATGACAAAATAGTTTATGCTAAATGAGGGTAACACATAATTTTCTCTTGTTTTGGTAGAGACACAACTGCTCCACCTGCTCCAGATTATTTGGAAAGTACAATATTTAATATTATTATTATTATTTTACCCGTGTGAAAGTTAGTATAATTTCATTATCAACTAGCTGCCCGGTGGCTTTGCAAGGATGTACTAAGAAAGAAGTTAATAATTACATAATGATCTTTATTGTGTAAGTTGGCCGCACTGGCACTTTTACAAATCTAACTCTACGGCATTTCCCAAGAGATCACTGTTGAGAAGAAAGCCGAAACAAACTGACAACTGTTTTTGAAGATCTCCGGTATATTATTTGTCTCACACTCTTACTAGAGATTTTCTAACCCGATTTTTCAGTTTTCCATGTAATTTTGAGTATATTTTTTCTTACATACAAACCTTGTCCCGAGGTGATAGTTACAAACAACAAAAAAGAATTAGCCAAATATGTGTACCCGTTCTGACGCACATCGGTGCGAACATACATTTCTTCAATCGATTTTTATTTATAAGATGTCTGACTAGAGCTTAAGTAGTTTTTAGAATAAGAACTGAAATTTAATTAGCAATAGAATGGCATCAATAAATTATTAACAACTTTTTAGTTTTTTTCCTTGACACTGATACCGTGCAGTCACTCGACCGAATAAATTATATTTTTGTAAGAATTTTTAATATTTTTTACCAATTTTAACATTGAAAAAAAAAATGCCGTGTTCGTTCTTTGGTTTTTGGTTAAGTTTTCGACCCTTTAAAATTATTAAACAGTATTTTTTGATTTTTTACGAGATTTTTAAAGTGAATTTCTTCACTAAGAACTATTCTTATAAATGCAAAGATCTAAATAATGAAAACAAAAAACAAAAACTCGGACTGGATTTGAACCAGTGCCTTGAGCCTTGCCGGGGCGCACGCTCTGCCAACTGAGTTACAGAGTCCAGTCAGCTTGTCTTCAAATTTTGACACTTTATTATTTAGATCTTACCATAGTATTCAGGCTATATATACACTCTCGTTGAGACCGGACGAGAGTGTACAGCCGGTATTAGAGGAAGAATACGTTAGGTACGATCTTTTTTCAGTCAGCGTCAAACATACATATAAACACATCTTTGAGGACCGGTATAGCCCAGTGGGAGTAACGTTGCCTGCGAAGCTGAGGGTGCTGGGTTCAAATCCCGGTAAGGCAAATATTTATCTATTTAATCTTTATTGCACAAAAGGAAAACGTATCGTACAAAAGGCGGACTTAATGCCATAGCGCATTCTCTACCAGCCAACCTAATAATATTTGTGTGATGAGCATAAATGTTTGTTCCTGAGTCGTGGATGGTTTCTATAAATAAGTAAATTTATCTATTAAATATACCTTCATCTAGTACTCACAACATAAGCCTTATTGAACTTACCATGGGACTAAGTATCATATAGACTCTTTATATCTATAGCATAGGATCCGGAGGGGGATAATGATAGCTACTCCTTTGTACCTAGTATATATAAGTAGTTAAATACTTATAATTAATTACCTACAAAATAATATAGTCTAAACTTTCGATGATACAGACTATTACTATTTTGAAATTATTATTATATTTTTGAAATAAGATTACATTCCTTATTGGGAGGTTAGATGGCTGTTATAATTTTTTGCATTTTGACATCGTTAGGTAATATTCTTATTTTATTTATAGCGGCCGCCCGCGACTTCGTCCGGCTTAGATTCGTTTATCGCGGATAAAAGGTATTTTTTCGGGATAAAAAGTTGTTTGTCTTTTCCCAAAACTCGATATTTTACTAATTTAAATGTGAAGCAAATTACCAAGATTTCAAGTTCGTAGCGTAAAAAAATATTTACTGTGCATACAAATTTTCATCCCCTTTTTCGTCCCTAAAAGGGATGAAATTTGACAAAATTATAGCCTCTGTTATATAAGGTACATACTTGGAATGTTTCATAAAAAATCGTCTAGTAGTTTTTGAGATTAAGTGGAACGTAAATACAAACTTTCACGTTTATAATTAAGGAAGGATAAGGATTATTTCACTTATAAGTTGACGATCATGATTTAAATACTTGTAACTTGACTTTAGGCAAATTTATAGTTTTTTTTTTACCATGAAATAAATAAATGTAATCTAAAATCGAATCTAATAAACAAATATATTTTTTTGCCACACTGAAGTCTGTTGGCGAATAAACTTCTTTCATTATTGATGCTGACTGTTAGTGTGTATTAAAAGGGAAATTTGAAATAACAACTACACTGCTGACATAATTTATATAATTAACACATAATTCATATATTTAATACACAAGTTATTATAAATACAGTACAGAGTACCTTAACTAATAACTTATGCGATGGGTGTAGCATGCGACGCGATGCGTGCGGCATGCGACATGACTTAGGCCAGTCAAACCAGTTTTATTTTTTATAAAAATAAAATGGTCGAAAACAAAAGATATCTCATATCTTTAACAGCAACTAGAAGTTTGGCAGAAAAATATTTTTCATTTCAAATTTTCAACAATCTCTGAAAATAGACACCATTTCATAGTAATCTTAGGCTAATAAATAACGGACTGAAAAATCTGATGATATGTCGTAAAATGTGAATTTTATCATCTAATTTATTATATATTAAAACAAGTATGATATGTATATACCTAAGCACCTAGCATAGTTTGAATTAAGTTAGGTATAGTAAAAATAAGCGAAAAAAACTTTTATTTTACATTTACTCTAAAGAGCCGCTTATTTTAGAAATATATGATATGTATTTAATATTATAACATCAATATTTAGATCTATTAGATATAAATGCCTCAGCCAGTAGGATATGTATATGTTTCAATCGTTGAAGACTTAATTTAATTTTAAATCTAATTTTAAACTGTAACAGTAATTTTTAAACATGAAAATCTATGTAGACGCAATTTTTATGACATTCATAAGATTAGAATATTAAACACTTAATAATTTAATCTAACTCTACACATGTATAAACTAAAAAATAATATTGATATGTTTCACTCACTACGTACCTCTTTTTATTTTTTTTCTCTAGGCTTCAAAAATAAAAAATTAAACAATGCTTAATCGGTGGCCGTGTTCGAAAGCTTTAATTCCATTTTTTTAATCAATCGAAATTTGCAATAACGCCCATTAAAAGTCATAACCATTATTTTTGTAACTAGGCAACAGTTAAAATTTTCAAGTTCCAGTTTTTTAGACATATTTTTTTAAATCAATCATTGGTTTGTCTTGTTTTCGGTTAATGCTCGTTATTTCAAAAAATAAGTAAGAAAAAAACGTTAAGAGCTGCTTCAAAATTGGGTCAAAATAATTGACAACTCTTAAAGTTTTAATCTTCAAATATTAAACCAAAATTTATAAACAAGTCTCGTGAAGTAAACACCTAAAACCGCCTAAGCCTTAAGATATATATAAAATAAAAACAATGCCTTTTAATCTATCCTCCTTTACCCGCGTGTGTTTTAAAATATACTCTGACGCTCAAAAATCATGTTTATTTCAAAAAAAGACACATACTCATAAATTGGAATGAATCTTTATGTTTCCATTAATTTTAATCTTCCAGCCTAGAGTTATCATCAATGAAGAATACCATCAAACGGATCAACTGCATTCGCATTTTATCAAACCAATCACCTAAGATATCACCATGACGTCCTCAAATTTGATTGACCAGCTCTCTTCAATCATGGAACCAAAGAAAACATAAGTTTGAAAAAAAACTATCATCAAGTCTCAAATTGGATTGACTGTTTACTTCACGAAAACTCCGTGCCCCACTAGTTCCATTATTATAACGGAAGTTACTTAGGTCAACAATCAGAATAAATACTAATAGTGGAATCGATGGTTCATGTTATTCCACCTCTAACATAAAAGATAATGTAAACAGCATCTATAAAAGTGCGGAACTTGTCACTGCGACTTGTACTAGGCAGTGTGAATTATACATCGATAATGCAACAAACTTTAATCGGTACAAATTCATACTGTGTCCTCCATACACCGACAATGGAACAAACTTTCATGCTTATAATGGAGTTAGTGGAGCGGATATAAGGATAAAAGTTGTTTAGTGGAGTCTGTAGACACCAATGCGCTTCTCGCCAGCAGTGTGCTGCACGAACTCGCGGACCTGGTCGGTGGCGACTGGTCCGATGCAAACGTGAGGCTCCTTGAAATAGCCGCAACTCTGAAACAATAAATAAAGAAATCCTTATCAATACAGATCTCTTATGTTACAGGAATACAAACACTATTTCTTGTGCCTGAACTAGGAAAATCCTGTATCTCGGGAAATGACGGAATTATGGACGATTTTTTTACTTAACCCATCCCGAGCTCTGTGCCCAAAGCACGTGAGTGGTTAAGTAAAAAATATTTCCCTTCATCATTCCACACATTTATCTCAACATTCTCATCTCAATTGCGTGCACTCTTCTTACATCTGTCACTTTCGATGACGACCATGTTGGGCAACATTCTGATTAATACATTACGACTGGTCTTATGATCGTTTTATAGATATCTCATCAAGTAAAAATATCACCATACCAGCTTGTTATAATAATTTTGTGTATAAATTACGATATATTGTACATATAAGTTCGTCCCAGTTGACCAATGCAATTAAGTACATACAATACAACTCGTACTCAAGTTGAATTTACAATCTGCTCAAGCGTATTTTGTATTCAAGCACTGCACCAAATTAATCCAGGCGGAAAACTCATTTCGTTTCAATGAGCGCGGCAAAATAAGAGTCCCGCTCGTTAAGATAATTTGTAGGGTTCCGTACCAATAGAGTACCAACACAGAACCGTATGATTAAGCGTCCTCTGTCTGTTAATCAAAAATTATAGCAGAATGCGTATTTAGCAAGGCCGTTATATAGTAAAATATATAAGTAACTCAGCTTTGAACCCTCATTTCAAACTTGGGACCCCATTCATGAAACGTGTTTTTCTCTGATTTTTTGGTTACGGATAGTACGGAATTCTTTGTAAGTCCATTAGGAGTTATAAGTTAGCTCAGAGTCATGCAAGCTGCAATACAAAATGCTATGCTCGAAGTTTATCTGCGTGATAGAATCAAATATGAAGATATTCGCAGGAGATCTAAGGTAACCAGCGTAACTCGCTGAATTGCACGGTTGAAATGGCAACTGGCGGGCCTTGTAGCCCGGAGAGCGGTTGGCCGTTGGGGCAGTAAAGTCCTGGAGTGGTGACCATGCCAACAAAACCTCAGCATAGAATGAACCCCCGACTACATGGACGGATGACCTTGTGAGGGTAGTGGGTAGCGGGTGATTATATAGACTACGTTTCGCATTTGGTCAGTTTTACTGAAATGAGAAAAAGATACTACAAAAATACCTTTGTATTTTAAGGTTTGCAAAATATGGGCGATTCCTCCGGTGTTGTACATATCAATGGGCAACAATGACTACTTTCCATCATGGCTCGTCTGCCCTTTTGCCACTCGTTACATAAAAAAAAAGAAAAAAAAACTAGTAATTTGAAGAGCCCCAAAAGGAAAAGTGGAAAAATTCCCGAGCTCGTTTCCGGTATTAATTAAATTGAAATATTCATTCAATTGCTTTTAAATTGGCATTCACGTAATGAGATTGGATTGTAAAATTAATTAAGAATCAGTTTGGCGACGCCAGCATCTTCAGTGCAAAGCAGCAGGGGCCATTTTTATTCGATTTAGTTTATCTTTATTTTGATGTAGTTTAGTGTTATTTTTGGGTTTTTACAATACGTATTGTACGGTCTCAAACCAAACCCCACATGATTACTGACAAAGCGCATACTCGGCATACTTGTTAATTTTTATATTATAGGTAAACGCGTACGCACGTCAGTCTGCATTCAATACGCCTACCATGAGTTCGGCACGAGCGAGTATCGAGCGCTCGATGACGGTCTATCTCTTTTGCACTATTAGCGCGTGCGAAAGAGGTGGACGGACTCTCGATACGAGATACTCGCTAGCGCCGATCGAAAACTCAGCTCATGGTAGGCACACAGCCGTCGATTCATTATAATTGCGACTCGTTTAGTAGTAGTTTTGTGACAATAAACTCTATGTTAACTTTATCAAACTTTTTGAATATCAATCAATCAAACAATAATATTCAATCCAATAATAATAATTGAAAGGTGAATGGTGCGAACCAAACATTTTTTGGTCCTTTCAACCGGATATGAAACTGTCTTATGGGTACCGCACGTATTCGTACATATAATGTAACATTCTAAATAAAATGAATGCATTAAAGTAGGTATTAAAAAAAGTGTAATAAAAAATAATTTCGAAATTTAATACAGGCTTATTTAGCAAGGAAGAATAACTGGTATTCAGACCCTGAAAAAATCCCGGTATCATCTTTGTTAAATTGGGAAGTAACTTGAATAAGAATGATATTCAAATTTCAGATTAAATATTTGCGGAAACTTCGCGAATCAAATTAGAAGAGTTTGGAGCGAAATGTCTCCTCGCAAGTTTTTCTTTCCTTTGAAAGAAATTAACATTTTCTATTTGCGTTGGAGGGACAGTTTGTAAAGCTACTCTTTCTTGACTAGAAATTGAGCGCTTTAAGAAGAAAAAGTGAAAAAAAGTGTGATCTATCCTACAGTGTTCTTTGGATGCCATAAATGTGTTCAATATATTGAAAATCGTCTAGTTCAAATTAATATTGTAACACAGAGTTCGATTGTAAAGGAAAAAATCAATGCGACCTACTAAATTGCAAGCAGAATTTGAATCTGCGACCTCTACTTTAACGCAGAAGTGCTCTCACCAACTGAGCTATCGCAACGTTATGCATGTGGCTGGAAATTTTCGTGCACAATCTAGTTAGCACTAGTTACGCCCTCAGTATCTTTGTTATTTGTATATACTAAGCGCATTAGCCATACTCAAAGACATTCGTATCACGCTTCGTCTCTGGCACATTGCTTCTCCAGAAAGTATTAGGACATGGAGATAGATGGCGTTGTTCTTTAATTAATTAATTTATGTGCTAACATGTATGTACGCCTGTAAAGGTAGGGTCTGGTGATTCTGTGTTATGTAACTCAACCTGCAAATGTAACCCATCTCCCACATACATCGAATAAATCATTCATTCATTCATTCATTCATTCATAAGAAACTGAATGAATATAATTATTGATTATTTTTTTATAAATGTGGACATACCACAATTTTTATTTTAAATTACTATTATAAGATCAATGGATTATAGTTCCTTTGCTGTTCCGCGAACTAGTGTCTTTGTTAGATGTGAATACGCATGCAAATACAACAAACCAACACCAAACAGTATAATCCTCGACACGTGTTTCGCCTCTCTACGAGGCATCATCAGGAGATGCAGGAGATGTTGACGGTCTGGCGTCCACACGAGAAATGAGTTGTCCAAAACGGTCGGCCCTATTTATACCCTGAATAGGATTTCTAGAAAGAGATGGAAAACACGTAACAAAGGTGATGACGTAACATTAAGTTGTTCATTAATGATCAAACCTCTATTGCTGTACCTGACTATCTCCAACTGTTCAAGCACACTAAGACGTAATCCTTTTCCGCAAACGTGTAAGGTGTTAAAAGAATGATTGTCTGACAAAGAATAGCTGTTTTCTAATAAATGTTTTGAGAAATTGGATTTTTTCGGGTGGTTATGTCTATAAGAAGAGACATTTTCTTTATACCTAGTGTTAAAACTACGACCCGTTTGTCCCACATACACCTTGTTACAACTATCACATGTAAGTTTATAAACGCCTGACTTCTTCCCACCTTCTACTTTATCCTTTCCATTGCAAAGTATAGAGTGCAAAGTGTTATTTGTTTTAAAGGCCACGTTAATATCATAAGATCGTAATATTTTATAAATTTATTCTGATAAAGGGCCAACGTAAGTTATGCTTGCTTTATATTTCTTAATCCGGTCAAAAGAACGTGCAGCATACAGTAAATTGTTAACCGTCCGTATTTCTTTCTTTCTGATGATGCCATCCACGACCGTCAACCGTCGGACCGTCAACATCTCCTGCATCTCCTGATGATGCCTCGTAGAGGAGAAACACGTGTCGAGGATTATACTGTTTGGTGTTGGTTTGTTGTATTTGCATGCGTATTTTTTATGGAAACTGCATGAAAATATGCGCATGTGAGCACAATTTATTGTCACATCTAACAAAGACACTAGTTCGCGGAACAGCAAAGGAACTATAATCCATTGATCTAGTATGGAATTCCGCAAAGTAACGCCTGAATCTATCAATTATTTACTATTATAACACAGAGTTGCCTTGGCATATATTGTTGCTTTTCAGTTTCATGGCATCTTTATGAGATTTTGGTAAAAGAGTATTATTTGTGGTTTCAGAATGGAGTACTTGGGTAGGGTTACGTAATGTATGTCGCACTCCGCATGCTAAATGTGGCATGCCGCATGCCACAACTCACTTTACGCGGCGTTGCATGACGCAGCACAGTCCTCGCGTGATGTCGCACCTGCTTGACGCGTTGCAGTCTTTGTTATATTGCCGCATGCCGCATGTCACATGTCGTATGTCACATGTCGCATACCACAAGTTACCTTGCGCGCCGTTTGCCGGCGCACAGTCCTCGCGTTATGTCACACTCGCTCGACTCGTTGCTGTCTTCGTTATATTGTCGCATGCCACATGTCGCATGCCACAACTCACCTTGCGCGCCTTCTGGCGGTGCCGGCGTTGCATGACGCAGCACAGTCCTCGCGTGATGTCGCACTCGCTTGACGCATTGCAGTCCTCGTTGTATTGCTTGCGGCCTGATGTCGGGGGGCGGCAGACGTGCATCTCTCCTGTTCAAAAGATACGCAGTTTATTACGAACTAGGGCTGCCACTTTGATTAGTGCTCAATCCGGACAAAAACTCAAAAACTACCAAGTAAAAGTTAGTAGCTACCCAAGTAGCACAGAAGCTATATAAGGGCTTATACAGCTATTAAACAGCCATTTTAAGCGTTATAAGGGTTGTATAAGAATGTCTAATACAGCTTGTGTGGTACTTGGGTAAATCACATTTTTCCTCGGACGTCTTAGATTTAATTTAGTTTTTAAGCGTTCCCCTTGACATTCCCCGGACACTTTAACCCCCCAATTTTTGAAAATGTACGGACAGCTGAATAAAAGGACTTTCTTTTCATCCTAATTGGAAATTTTAAGGCACTACGATACTATGTTACGTTTATACTACGTTTAGAAATAAAATACAGTATCTTTTGCACAAAAATAGAAAAAATATATCAAAGGTAAAAAAATCACCCAATGTGCTCATGAAATTGCCTATAGTAAATGTTGAAGTGGACTAGGAGGGAGAAGATCAATTCCAAATGCTATAAAAAATATACACTATTAAATGTCGTTTTAAGGTACCGGAATTTTTGCTGTGTAACATAAACACTAATGTTTCTCCATACAATACAGTGTGCTTACCATGAGCTGAGTTTATGATAGGCGCTAGCGAGTATCTCGTATCGAGAGTCAGTGCACCTCTCTCGCACGCGCTGATAGTGCGAAAGAGATAGACCGTCATCGAGCGCTCGATACTCGCTCGTGCCGAACTCATGGTAGGCGCACAGGAGTGACCCACCCTAATACAGATACATAATCAACCATATAAATATGTAAGACATACCTGGGACGACCTCTTCACAGACAAGCCCAGCCTCGCATTGGTTCTCACGGTTGCATATCTCGCCGAGTTTGCGGCCGGCGAACGCAGGCAGACAGCGTCCGCCGTCATCTGAGGACAAAATGACATATCTCAGTCATTACAATACAATACTCTATATTAGAATAGAAAACATTTAATTCGAGTAACAGAGGACTCGTACAAAAATCGTTAGTAACATTACCTTATTTCTAATGTTAGTACTTAATAAAGACATTAAACTAGATATGCACTGTGTGAAACATGCATTTCACAACAGTGTCACATGTACGGACAGTCCGGCCTGTCCGCTATCGAGCCCAGGATGGGGTTGGGGCTGGCTCGCACCCGGCGCACCAGGGATGTACATCGCTTGCGCATAGTCGTATAAAAACACTCTACACGCGCTTCTGCGAACATCCCTGATGCGCTACAGAAGCGGGGCAGCCCCGCCAGCACCCGGAACGCGTTATTGTACTGGACCCGGAGGGCTCCGTAGGCCCGTTGCGTGTAAGACCTCCATAAGCTGCACGTATACAGAGAGGTACAAAAAGCTCTAAATACAGTTATTTTAACCTCCCTCGTCCACCTCGCGAACTATGCACACCAAAAGAAAATAACATCAGACACTTAATACAATATTGATACAAATATCTAAGTAGAATACTTAGATCTTTGTATCAATATTGTATCAAAACATATGTGATGTTTTCACATTAAAAATATAGATAAACATCAGACACTTAAATCTAAAACATTATGAGAAATGCTAAACAACAGGCGGTCTTATCGCTAAAACGTGAGTAGTATTGATAGCTTGACAAGTTCTTGACACTCCCATGCTCTGCGGGCGACGGGGGGAAAGACAGCGGGGGCGAGTAAGAACCCTGTGCGTGGCAGGGTCGTAGTGCCTCGCCGTGCACATACTTTATACCTACGGCATACGCATGATCTTTTCGTCCAAAATGCCGCAATGTCTCAAGACGAAAGTCTTTCACCAATGTGTGTTGCCAGTGATGACCAGTGATCGTAATTGTAGCATTTTGGTGCAGCGATCATGCAGTGCCATAGGTGTGGCAAATTTCAACCGTAATGATGGATTAGGGTTACTGACGACAATATTAAAAATGTTTAATCGTTTTACCTAATTGGTATTTTCCACACCGGGGTAAAACGGAAGGAAAGAAAACATATAAAGAAAGTTTAAACTGTTTAATGGAATAACTTTAACAGATATCAATACTTATCAATCGACTATATATAATTGAATCGGTTTACACTCAAAACCATTCAGTTTTTTGGTAATCAGAAGCACAAGGCAACATGGCAATAATATTTCTAGTTATGAAACCGTGCTAGTAAAATAATCCCAGGCGCTCAGAAAAGCACTTAGCTAAGTGAAGCAGAGTTTTGTTCCATTAGCTCCATTATCTTGAAATAACCTTCAACGCTAAAGTTTAACAGCTACTAAAAACCATATTTAAGTATTAACTCTCATTTTCTGCTTTTAAAACTCACTTTTGTCAACTTTTTTTAACTTAGTTCAGCGGTGACGTGACTGCGAAGCTGGCGGTCCTGAATTCGAATCTCGGTAAAGGCAAATATACGTCTGATGAGCATAAATATTTTGTTCCTAAGTCTTGAATGTTTGAGTGTTCATAAAGTTGTAAAAATTAAATGTCTGTACACCACGCCAAATCGGTTAAGGGCCTGCATCGTCAATGAATGAATGCCTATTCGTAAATCACGCCCCAAATGCCGAGCCGGCGAGTCAGTGGTATTTGTAATAAGGGACGCATTTGTTGCTCGCGCGAAAGAAAAAGCTAATACACTACATGCTTGGGGTTTTTTGGCGTAAGCGCCAGATGTAAAAGTACAATGATATCGAAAATATTATTATGTTTTGTTAACATTTAAGTTAATCACGTAAAAGATAAAGGTAAGAATGAGATTTTTACATAATTTAGCCATTTATTAATCTGTCGTTTGTACAAACTAGACCAAAAACGGAAAATGAAGACGCGTTTTTGAATAACTTTTCTATTGAGGAAATTTTCAACAAACATGTTTCCGCGTTAATCACTGAATCCATCCATACTAATATTATAAATGCGAAAGTGTGTGTGTCTGTCTGTTACCTCTTCACGCTTAAACCGCTGAACCGATTTAAATGAAATTTGGTATGGAGATAGTTTGAGTCCCGGGGAAGGACATAGGCTATTTTTTATCCCGGAAAAATACCCTTATCCGCGATAAACGAATTTAAGGCGGATGAAGTCGCGGGCAGAAGCTAGTAGGTTATATAGTGAAAAACACATATCTAAAACCCAGCCTGTTTTATGTACTAGATTTGACAAAAATCTCACTAAAAAATTGCTTAAATTTTCGATTTTCTGGCACACGCATAGTCGGGCATCCACATTATGTTTTTGAAAATATCTTCAATGTACCTGACATTTCATTGTCACAACTTTATAAAAGGATATATATCGTTGTAAAGTACCTACTGATAACACAAGCCTTATTCAGTTATAATTTTCCTCTATCATCTATTTTTAATGTTATCGCTTAAAACCAGTCCTACAAATATATTTTAATATCGTATTTAATGACTAATGACTTCATAAAAGAGACATCATTTCAATAACTAAATAAGTACGCAGAATAAAATACCTACAAAATTCATACTCACGTCATCGTTATCATTTCGCGTGTTTCGCGGTAAAGAGATCATTATAATGTATATGCCACATATATGAATAATCAAGGAAAATGCGTCAAATATCTATAAGTACACGTATTATTATAAAATTTTAAAAATGAAATTTCGGTACGTAGGTTCATTGAAGATATTATAAAAAAAGTGATACCTACGGACTGTTTGCAGGTGACTGAATAAAAAATATATATTTTTTGTATAATTTTATGTCTTGTTGTGGCTTCTTCGCGCCAAGTCTGTTAATCGGATTTCAACTATTTTTTGGTATACGGGCGGCTAGGTATCCACATATGTTTAGTCATAGTTATAGTCATTTATTCCAAAAACAATATACATTGTATTTGAAAATACATTGCGGTTAGATAAAAATTTAATTAAAATTATGTTCACAGTGATAAATTATCAATTTTATGTAATATATAGGTAAATAATAAATAAGCTTGTTTTAATTCAATAAAAAAGGAATAATACAAAATTAAATTAAATTGTAAACCATGTCGTTACCAATCAATAAATTATTCATACATACTTTTTCTTTTGAGACATCAAAAGAACAGAAGCAGCCTTTAAACACGTACATAAAATATGAAGCATAGTTTTTGCCCTAAGCACAAAATAGCAAGACATCAAAGTAAAATTGTTAATAGTTTATATTATCCAGGAAATTAATTGTAAAGTGAATTGTATAAAACTGTATTTCAAACACAATCTTATGTATTGTTTTGTGAATAAATACTCAATAGTGAATGGATTATGTTCCTTTGCTTTTCCGCGAAAATGTCTGGGTTAGATGTGACACTAAATTGTGCCCACATGCGCATATTTTCATTGAGTTTCCACAATAAAATACGACGTCAGCATCATCCAAAAAACCCATAATATATACATTTTATATCGTCAGATCGTCACGTATCTTTATGCCTATACGAATAAGGATGTGTTGAGATATATATGTCACTTTGGAAGCTACAGACTATTTGACTATCCATTAATCAAAATTGACGTAGATGAAGTCTTCATCGCAATAAATAGTATATATAGTAATGCGAGTAACGCCACCTAGCAATTCTTTTTCAATACTTGGAAGTAATACTAAGAGAGAACAATCTCGTCTGTTATCTCTGCCTAAGTAAAGTAAAATTGGTGATCTATTCCAATTACGATTATATCCAGCAGATTAAACAACTGACCACTCAAAACTTTAAATGTTTAGGTACTTTAGTAATGTATGTTGGTTTAGATGTTAATTTGTAATTATTTACTTAACAATTATGACTTTAAAATACGTCCGCGTTATTTATTAATCGTATAGTTTATATTAAGTTCTCTATTACCATATTGTAATGCGAGTCGATACTTACTAGCTAGGTATATATATTTGTAATACGCAGTGAAATAGCGTGGACAGGCGCCTACGTATGAAAATATAAAAGGTTACGCTTCGATTTCAATATGTTTTCAATGGATAAGAAGAAAATGCTTATTGTTATACGTAAGGTATAATATATAATTGGTTTATATTTAAGCACAATGTACCGTTTATGCCCAGATAAACATGAAAAAAATAAAAAATTTAGTGTATTATACGTATATAATTGTCTTTAGATATTGTCTTTTGCTAGTGTCATTAACATCTTTTATTTTTTTTAGTTTATTTAGAACGTGTTTCATTTTCCTCTTAAGATCATCATTTAAACCAGCTGTAATTTAATAGAAATAATAAATAAGTCACTAACACCACATAATATATCCTCAGTGCAAGTAGCAGTGCAGTAACAGGCTGCTAAAAGCTAAATGGCTTCACTTGAACATTATTTTAACAAAAACCATATTGGTGTTATTCAAAAGTGCTAAGACTGGTTAATTTTACGAGCCAAAGAATTAAAGCAATGTAAACATTGCCGCTTTTCAGCGATAATCGCTTCTTGATGTTGCTTTACAGCATCGAAGTTAATGATCATGCGGAAAAGCAGTTCCCGCTGACTACCTGTATATGGTTTTACCATAGTTAAACCTTTATTTTTTTTAAAACCAACGCACGTAAAGATATTTTATTTCTTAAGACACATAAACAAGCTAAATGGCTTCACTTGAACATTATTTTAACAAAAACCATATTGGTGTTATTCAAAAGTGCTAAGATTGGTTAATTTTACGAGCCAAAGAGTTAAAGCAACGTAAACATTGCCGCTTTTCAGCGATAATCGCTTCTTGCTGTTGCTTTACAGCATCGAAGTTAATGATCATGCGGAAAAGCCAATCCCGCTGACTACCGGTATATGGTTTTACCATAGTTAAACCTTTATTTTTTAAAAGCAAACACACGTCAAAATTGTAACTTTGACAGAGGAAAATACATCGTTTCTCAGTCCTCCCGTGACCATGGAAAGCTGGAAAGCTTCCGAAACGTCGGGAACTAAAATGAGATAATATACGCGATATAATCCGTTAAATTGTTTTATTTCAATGAGTAATAATCGCGGAAACAGAAGAAAATATTACACGTAAAGATATTTTTTTTCTTAAGACACATAAATAACTTGACGTCTGTGACAGATACAAAACATTGCTATATTCAGTTTTTATATATTTGACAGTTCATTTGCTTGGAAGAGATAAAATGGTCAGACTCTATTTAGAGGTTACTGAAAAAGAAAGTATTTTTGGATCTTTTGTATGTTTCTGTCTCGTTGCAGCTTCATTACGCTAAATCGGCTAAACGGATTTCAACTATTTGGCACACGGGTAGCTAGGTATCTACACATGGTTATAGGATTCTTTTTACCCGACTACGCTGAAGAAAAAATGAGAGGTTATGACTTTTTCTCCTCCGCGACCAAAGTTGCGAGCATCCTCTAGTACTTGTATAACTTTGTGTAAGATAGATTTTTATTCTGTTCATTTACGATATCTGTGTGGGCGTATTTTCTGTAGCAAATATATTTTGCCCTATCGAGTATTTTGTATTGGCAACGTTGATGCTATCGGAAATTGGCATCCCACGCTTATTCCAAACTTCTGAGACGAGGAAATCGATAAGACTATTGCAAACGCGACGTAGCTTCTTATCTGACCTTGTGGAAAACTTAACAAGCGGAAATACAAATTCTATGAAAACTCCAAGTATCTGAACCGATTATCATGAATTATACTTAAGAATACTGCGGATTAAATAACAATTCAATACATATACTAATACATGTCGGTGACCTTGGTTCGTTTACGAATCTCCTTATTTGTGATTCGATCTCGTAGAGAGATCCCGAGCATAGCCCTTTCCATAGCTCGCTGAGTGATTCTGAGTTTCCTTAAGAGGCCCATAATAAGAGACCACGTCTCGGCTCCGTAGGTCATCACCGGTAATACGCACTAGTTGAAGACTTTCGTCTTTAAGCACTGAGGTATCCTGCACGAGAAGACACTTCGCAGTTTTCCAAACGCTGCCCATCCGAATTGGATCCGTCAATTGATCTCTTCTAAGTTGTTTTCCGAGATAGAAAACTGAAATGACAATGGGCAGGGCACATAGTTCGATGAATGGCCGTTAGGGCAGAAAGGTTTTTGAGTGGGGACCGCGTGCCGGCCAAGGGAAGGCCACCTGCAAAGTGGTCGGACGACTTGGTGAGGGTTGAAGGGACTCGCTGGGTGCGAGTCGCCTCTATCCGGCCCATGTAGACATCTATTGAGGAGGCCTGTGTCGCAGTAGACATCCTGTGTCTGAAATGATGACTAATATATAATTTCATAGATCCGTTCTGACTTTGCTTTGCGATGGAGATGTGGTGCTGGATACGCCTTTTAAAGACCCTATGACGGCTTTTCGTACCAACAATTCTACCCTCAAAGAGTTGCAGATCCACGATAGACTCGGCGACAGCGCAGTTCTGAGTATTGAAGTTCTTTGGCCATATCCCGAAATAAGAACTCCGCGGAACGATTGGCAGTCCAGAGCCAGATGGAAGGCAAGAGAGCACGAGGCCGATCACTGACTCGCTAGACCGACCTTATTAAAAAGACCACACAGAGCATTATTGTACAGTGCAATCGCTTCGCAGATACCCGGGTAATGGAGACGCATCGCGAGAGCTGCTGTCTGCTCTGCCAGAAGAAGGACGCGGATGAGATCGCATTGAATACGGAAAACCTGTGTTTTTCGTATTTGATGCGTTATTATATAGCTTGTCACTACCACCAGCTTGGGATCCTGTAATACATATCGCCAACGAACAAGCAAGACGAAAATCTTAATTTTCGAACGATGTAAAATATGTTATTTGTTCAAAAGTAGTTTAGTAGAGTCGTTATAATTGTTTTTAATATATTATAATTATTAACGAGGTATACTGGGAGTTTTCTTTGCGGCGTTTTTTTTTTCAGTTTGCTTCATTTTGTGAAACGTTGGTAGTTTATTTTTAACCGACATCCAAAAAGGAGGAGGTTATATGTTTGATAGTTTGTATATATATATATATATATTTTTATGTATGTTCACCGACTACTCCGCCAATTGTGGACCGATTTTTAAAATTCTTTTTTTATTTGAAAGGATATACTCCCGAAGTGGTCCCATTGCCACCAAGTTGGGATCTGATGATAGGATCCCAGGGACATCGAGGGCAATCCTCAAATTTTATAGGCACTTAGAACGTTTTTCATATATTCTTTTAAGCTATTTAAGTATTTGCATATGGTAGTCATGTATAACTCCTTAATAGTTACGAGTTAGAGGATAATTCTTGTAAAAATCATCTATTATAGGTAAATACGTTAAGACTGTTAGTCATATTCTTTTAGGGGGTCCCTGAAGTAGTCTCCTTATCACCAAGTCAAGATCAGATGATGGAATAAAAGGGAAATCGAGAGAAACCCTCAAATATTATAGGCACTAACAATGTTTTGTATATATTTTTCTAAGGTTATCAGTTGTTTTACTCTGGTTGTCATCATTTCATGATATAAAGTACAATGAACTAACCAACTTTTACATTTCTTACTTCCAAAGACTCGAGATGCGTGCAAAGTGCCTCCTCAATCTTTCCATTCTGGGCTCTAAAAATACTTTATATCACTACTAAAATCCATCACTAAAAAGCAAAAAATAAAAATTTATAAATAAAAAAAGAACCGACTTCAAAATAAAGTAAAAAGCCATACATGATCTTTTATGTAAGGTACGGATACATTTGAATCAACTTTTGAAGTCGGTGCCAAACCTGAAGTAAATAAAGTTCCAGTGTTTAATGAACTGATGACGTGAGAGACTTCATCCTGTACTCGATTGAAGTTATTCATTTTTTATTTGATTTAGAGACTGTATACATCTCTAAGAGTTTTGTTTCATTAATAGAGGTATATCCTAAAACATTTCTGAGGATTTTAATTAACTAATTTTATCTTTTTGCATGTTATGACGCCTAGAGACCATATACATCTCTAAGAAATTTAGATTTAATCATAATTATGTTTAATGTATTATTCACTTTGACCCCTAAGAGACCTTAAACATCTCAGTAGAATTCAGTCAAATTATTATATTTAATTTTATCGCATGTCGTGACGCCTAGAGACCTTATACATCTCTGAAAAAAAAATAGTTTCTATTTTATATTAACATTGATCTGGAGAATTTGTACATCTCCTCTGCGTGTATTAATTATAAATTAGTTATAACACAATTGTAAAAGTTTTAAGTATAATTAAGACAATATTGTAGTAGTTAATTGATACACGCATATTAATTGTTTTATATACTCTGACATTTAGAATTTTATTCTCGACACATTCTAGATTTTTTTTCCTTTTCTATTGACAATCCTTTTGGGATTTATCTTATTAATTATTTTAATTTTTAAAATGATGAATTTATCAATAATAAGTAAGTATTATACTTAAGTTAAATGATCTGATTAGGTTTTTCTGGGTTTCCCTAATCCTTGCAACAAATGTTGGATCATATTGTATGTTTCCCAGCAAAGACTTCTCTCATTGTAACTGACAATTCGAATGTGCTTGTATCTAAGCCTACTTGAATAAAGGATATTTTGATTTGATTTGATTTGAACTTTATTCAACAAAAATATTAATTACTATGACTAAATATATATGTAGGTAATCTACTACGTAGACTAAATAAATGAATGGTTTGGCACCGTCTTCAAAAGGTGATTCAAATTTATCCGTACCGTACATAAAAGATTATTTATGGCTTTTTAGTTTATTTTGAAGTCGGTTCTTTTTTTATTTATAATTTTTTTAAATAAATAAATTACAAGCCCTTCTGGTAGATGTGTAACTATCTTTACACATTAGGCTCATCCAGTAAGTAAAAGGCGTCCGTATGTCACAGGCATTTTACTCAAAAGGACGAAGTGAAATTCCGTCTTGATCTGTTGAGCACGCCGAGCTTCTTAGAGGCTAATTTGGCCTCCTCTAAATAGCCGCGGAACTGGACTTCACTCGATATGTCGACGCCAAGGAATCCTATACTGCCTGTGGCAGTTAGAGGAGTGTTCTCAAAACGAGGTGATGCAACGAAGGCAAACTTTTTAGCTGTGAAAGCGCAAACCTGTGTCTTTGTAGGGCTAGATGGAGGTTTCTTATCCACTCCAAGGGTAAACTGCCCGATGATGACCATGATCCTCAGTCATAAGGAGAGAAAGAGGGTCCTAATTTACATCCGAGTGTCCGTCAAAGTGTTAACATAAACCGTTGCCGAGTTCCAAACAATGTGGCATGTCGTATTGAAATTAATAAAGTTTCGCTTGACTGTTTCACTTTTGCTAATTTGGGCAAGTCACTTAACTGTTTGGCTCGGGGGCAAGTTTATGCTAATGAAATGAATGTGGTTGAGTTAGAGGATTCGGGAACTGTTTTCCGACGGTCGTTACATCGATGGACTGATCGCCGGCAGAACGTTTTACTTATGGTTATTTAATAGAAAGAACTTTTCGTCTACGCATGTTTCATACATAAACTGAAGACCAGATCACCTGCGGCCATCTCCTACAATTACGTCGGCGGGGTGTTGACGTGCCCTAAGTGTGCTCGTACCTTCTCTAACAAGATTGGGTACGTAAGCCACATACGAGCGCACTTAAGGGCGGAACAACGACAAGACAACCCAGCATGAGTCTTACATAAATATGCTTGACCAGGAAACACAGTCCCTGTGGCCGAAATCGGCCACGACTATCATCATCATCATCATAAACTGTACAACTACGAACGTTTCACCGACAGATTGGTTCGCCTACACATACTTCACCGGTGAGACTTTTCAGCGAATTTTCAGTTGACCTATGCACGATTCAGCGGTGGGACATTTCAGCGACAAGGTACCTTTACCTACGACCGTTTCAGCAATTATTTACATTTTCACATCCAAGAGTAAGAAAAATGATGTTAAATAAATAGTCATTTATGGTACTGTCTCATTATGACAGGCATCAAAATGGTTTACTAATATTTGGCAAATTATGTTTCCCAAACTGTTTCACTTCCCAAATATTTCATTTCCCAAACTTGGGTTTTTTTGAAATTGGTAAAATTTTCAGAATTTATATAGAACAAACCTAACCTAACCTATTGGGCTCTACACAATGGCTTAAAAAATATCTGGATTTTCTTCGGCTTCGGAGAAAAGCGCGAGTTTGGGAAATGAAACATTTTGGGATTGAGGCAGTTTGCAAAGAATAGTTTGCGAAAAGAAAGCATCCGCATCAAAATACGTGTGGGGTTTTCGGAAACGAGCCGAAGGCAAGTAAATATACGCTGAAAACAGCCATTTCTATGAAAACCAGTGTTAGCAGTGCCCTGCTCCTAAGCAAAATAGGTATATTGTTTTTTGACAAAGACAAACAGACAGACATAAAAATTTAAAATTTTCTCACTTTTCTAGTTCATTGTGCTAGCAGAGCTACCTGCATACAGATTGGTGAGCTAAATATAAAAAAATCCAATAGTATTTGGGCTATATTACTTTTAGAAACTCACATTTTTTGCATGTTTACGTAAAACGTGTTTTTTACTAATAACATTAACACAGGTTCATTAAAACTATGTATGTGCCGCCAGTTGTCCCCAAAGTCGATCACAAAGTTAAATGAAGCGTTGCCAAGTTCCAAACAATTTGGCATGTCGTATTAAAATTAATAAAGTTTCACTTGACTGTTTCACTTAAGTGAAGTTGTGGAAGTCACTTAGCTGTTTGTCTTCGAAGTAAGTTAGGTATGCTAATGGAATCGGTTCGGGATTGGTGAGCTAAGTTTAGAAAACTCAATCGTTTTTTAATCTTTGGAATTGTAAAATTGATTTTTTTATGTGTATTTCTTACAAAATGTGTACAACTAAAACAGCTAAACCGACAAGCGATAAACATAAATTAAAGAAACAAAATACTCGTATAAATATTTTAATTTGAAAATGAATTGCAATATTGCTGGAGAAGCAATGGGACAGAGACGGAGCGTGATACGCATGTCTTGGAGTATGGCTAATGCGCTGAGCATATAAAAATAAGAAACTTAAAGAGGTCGCTACTAGTGCTATTTTGAGAGTGTTCGAAAATTTCAAACCATGTACGTAAAGTTGCGATAGCTCTGTTGGTCAGAGCACTTCTGCGTTAAAGAAGAGGTCGCAGGTCCAAATCCTGCTTGCAATTGAGTAGGTCGTATTGACCTTTTTCCTTTGCATTCGAACTCTGTGTTATTATTATTATTATTTTAATTGAAATGTTACTAAGTTCCAAACAATTTGGCATGTTGTATTAAAATTAATAAAGTGTCACTTGACTGTTTCACTTTGGCGAAATTGGGCAAGTTACTTAAGTGTTTGTCTCGGGGGCGAGTCTAGCTAATTTTAATGTGGTTAAGTTAACGGTTGGTGAGCTTAATATAGAAAATTCAATAGTTTTTCAGTTATCATGCTTAAAATTAAAGGTGTCAACGAGTTTATATTTGGGCTCCCCTGTCCGTGGGTATGCTTGTGATTAGGATAATAGTTATACTAAGATAGCAATAAACACTAATCAGTATATATTACTTTCTCTCTTCAGCTCAAATTAAGGCAAGCGATGTCTTTTAAACATCATTATTTATCACTCCCGTAATTTCTACTTGTCAATTATTGTGCTTTTGGTTTTGTTGATAGTTTGATGTCAACTGCATCATAGTTTTCTTTCTTTTTTTGTATCTATTTATGAATATATACGAACAATATGTATGTATGTTTATGTTTTTATTTATTTTAGCATTATTTATAATCTTATTTCACCATCTACTTATTTCTAGCTATTTTGTGTCATTTCCGCTACCCAAAGGGTGTCTTAAAAAATCGCTCTTAGCGATAAGACCGCCTATTGTCTACCGTAGTTTATAAACCCCTTTTTGACTATCTTTTTGTTTATTTTATTTAATCTGAAATTTTAAGGCTATTTAACAGCTCTGAGGCTTGATTTGCGAAATAAAGGGTTATAAGTCTATTGTACTTTTTTTTCTTCTTGGTGCTTATTCAATAATTATTATATTGTATAGTAAGTAATAATAATAACCTTTATTAAACATACCTACGCACAAGAAAATACCCACGCTCTGTGTTTTTAGCTAAACCTAAACCCAACATTACCCAATAAATTTATTAACCACCAATTATCGAACTCAAACCCTTAATCGAAAGCCGAGAATGTAATCTGAGCCGAATTTCTGAACCGAATCATTTTGAGAGCTTGAGGTAAATTAAATTGCTAGTAAATTTACATAAATTTAATTAACTGATATTTAATGGATTTATTGAATAATCACCTGACGATAACACTAGGCTATTTTGCATGTCTCTGTGATAAAACACGTAGTTCTAAATATAACTCTGTGGCCTAATCTGGCATAAACTTTTTTGTCATACTTTGGCATAACTCATCATTTGGAATAATGCATTTTTTACTGAAACTGTAGAATTTTCAGGATTTTTTAAGGCATCATCTTGTTAAATGCATTAGGTTACGTTAAATGATGAATTATGCGAAATGACGATTATGACAAAACAGTTTATACCAAATAAGGTTAATCTATTTTCAGTAATCATTAATTTATTAGCTTAAACCTAGTAAATACGTGGTGGTCTTAAATTATATATAGCGGGCGGCAATCTTTTAGTAGCCAAGGGCCACATAATAGTAGCTAACGAAATTGACGCGGGCCGAACTTCTATACTATTATAAATTTGTGTCATTGTGGCTTCATCACGCTAAATCGGCTAAACGGATCAACTATTTTTGGTACACGGGTAGCTAAGTATCTCCAGATGGTTATAGGATACTTTTTACCCGACTATGCTAAAGAAAAAAAGAGGTGTTATAACTTTTTCTCCTCCGCAAACGAAGTTGCGGGCGCATTCTAGTTTTTAATGATTTGTTACTTTATCACGCTTTAGCAAAAGGTACCACATTGTCAGCTAGCCAGGGATGGTTGCAAGGATTACCCTCACCTATATTATATATAAAAGTCTGGAATAAACTTTTTTTATCATAATCATCACTTGGCGTAAATTATCATTTGGCATAATGCATTTATTTCTGAACACATAAACTGTTCAGGATTGTACGCAACTTTGTACGTGGGGAAAGAAAAAGTCATGATAATTTTTCTTGCTTCAGCGTATGCGGCCTTTAAATAAATATCACTGAGAATCTTACACAAATCAACCTAGTCATAAACTAAGCAAAGCTTATGCTATATACCAGGCGACGATATACATCTAAATACATAGAAAACATACAAGACTCAGGAATATTCGGACTCATCACACAAACACTTGCCCTGGGACCACTGGGACCGCCAGATTCGTAAGCCGTTTGAGGCAATCGTCCCACCAAGGGCGACGAAGCGATTAGCTCTCGGCGATTTTCTCGCCCAAGAAACGAACAAAAAATATAGATCCTGTGTTAGTAAAAGAAACACATAATAAAACAAATAAATATTACGGGACAATTTTACACAAATAGCTCTAGTCCCATGGTAAGCTCAATAAGGCTTGTGTTATGGGTACTAAATGACGATATATTTAATAGATATATTACTTATATACATAGAAAACATCCAAGACTCAAGCACAAATATTTATACTCATCACACAAATATTTGTCCTTACCGGTATTTGAACCCAGGACCTCAGCTCCGCAGGCAACGTTACTCCCACTGAGCTAAACCGGTCGTCAAAAACACATATATTAATAGTTCATCGCTGACTGTTCACACTGCTGGCGAGAACTCTCTCATATATTGACACGGAGTATACATCTATTGTGCGTCTCTTGAGCGAGTTGAGCGAGAAAATAGTCGATAGTTGCTCGCTTTCTCGCCGGCGGTGGGACTAGTGCCTGATACCAACTGAGCCAAACATATCGTTGCGGAAACCTTTGTCTAGCAATGGACTTCTATAGGTTGATATGATGATAATGAGTTGGCTAAAAGATATTCTATAACCATCCTCTGTTTAGCTACCAGAGGCTTGGCGTCAGGAAAATTACAAGGGAAGCCGATGCGTAGTCATGTGGGGCAAGTGTGCGCACTTTTTTTCAAACTAGTATCAAAATTATACCATAAGCATGAATAAAAATCCCGGCCAAGAGCATTTCGGACCATGCTCAGCCGTTCATACAAAAAAATACACTATAGATGAAAAAAATACGATGTAAAAAAAACACTATCAAAAGAGCGTATCTCCGCAGCACTGACGTCTTTTTGCTAAGAAGTGCAGTTTTTTGGCAAAAGCTTAAAAACGGTATGTCTGATCATGTCGAAAACAATGTTTGTTGGAAGTATTATAAGCTTTATATTTGTTAATTTTTTCATATTTTTTGAACATACCGTTTAGGAAATAGAGGGGGGGACACTATTTTTGCTACTTTTGGAGCGAATATTTCCGAAAATATTGTTCATATATATATCAAAAATTTGTTGTAGAAACCTCTAAATGTTTTTAAAAGATCTGTAGAATGATGTGCCACACATTGATATTTGCTGAAAACAATTTCTTGTCTCTTTATTCAGTTTCGGTTACATGTATGGAGTGCCCCCCCCCCCCCCCCCCCCCCAACCCTAAAAATATATATTTTTTTAATTTAACTATCAAACTAAGTAGCGGCTTACACAAGACACCTATGTTCCAAATTTCATCAATATACATCTTTTAGTTTTTGAGTAAAATGCCTGTGACATACGGACGGACGGACGGACGGACATGACGAAACTATAAGGGTTCCGTTTTTGCCATTTTGGCTTCGGAACCCTAAAAATGAAAATATGTATCTGGCAAAGCATTTATTCAGGCAATTATTAAATAGATAAATTATGAATAAAACTTCGCCACTTCGAAGCAAAATCACCTTAATTCAACTAGCTCAAAATGCGCACACTTACCCCCATACAAGTTTGTGGATTTTTCATTATTCTAAGCAGACTGATTTTTATCAAACATACCTTATTTTATGGTGACATAACATAGCTTCAAATGTTATGCAAAATTAAAAGCTTAAATACATTTCTAACAGAAATAAAATTCATTTACTCATGTCAATTTTCGCAATGACAGCAAATTTTACTTTTACAGCACCGGATTCTGAATATTTTCCTTTTCAAGTAAACGAATGATACCATCTGGGTTTTTCTTGCATAAACTAATTCTCTACCAACATATCTTTAACTTGTCTACACATATCACAAACTTCTCCCTCCCTATTCCTAAATAAATAGGTTGCGCACACTTACCCGCTGTGCACAGTTACCCCACATGACGATATTCATTTACTCATATTTAAAGGAAAAGGTTATAAGCCTTTCCTTGGGCAACCCGGTGGGAATCAGCTTATATGGACGCCACGCCACTGTTAGCTACCTGTGTACCAGAAATCGTTGAGATTCTTCCAGCGGTTTTTTCGTGATGAAGCCACAACACATACAAACAAAAAAAAAACATAGAAATGTTTTAGAATCAGTGACCTCCAAATAGCCCGTAACACTCATTTTCTTCGGAAAATATCTCCAGTGTACAGACATTTCATTTTTACAACTTTATAATAGAATAGATGTATATCGTCTCGTACTCATAATAACATGCAAACAAAGCCTGTAAAATTGCCGCAAAAGCAAGAAAATTTACAAAACATTATTTAAAATCAAATAATTTACATTATTTTGAATTGATAACAATTAAAATGAATAAAAAATATGTACGGGAAAATTTCATATTTTTTCGAGGAAATCCTTGAGTTTTCGGGAATTTTACCTGTTCATGTGTTTTTTATTGCATGCAAATTTAAATAAATGCATGTAAAATTACATAATTTTTAATAGTGATACTGAGCTTACTATGGGACCGGTTCGATTTGAACAAAGTTGTCCCCTAATATTTTTATATTTATTTAATTTAATCCTTATACCAAAAATGAAAAATGGCTGGTATCCGTTCAACCGTTTTGACGTGATAGGGACGCAAAAGTATTCAGTTCAGACCGAGAGATGGCGCTCTGTTATCATCGCGCTGTTAAGATTTTTCGTGGAATCACGACCCCTGTGAGGTAGCTGTGCTTTATAATTTTACGAGAAAGTGCACAATTAATTTTACAAGGTATTTCCAAATTAATTGCTCCATTCACGACCCTTAAGTACACTTGTGTTGTAAGAATCCATCTTAAGAAGCTTAATTAATGTTAATATTACTCAAAAGATAACCGACTTAATTACCAGTGAATCTTTAATTAACTAATTCAGTCCGGAGCTAGTTACTATATTAAAATTAATTAACACGATGAATAGAAAAACGTTAAAGTATGGTGGAGTGAGATTTTAGAGCAGGAAAGGAACCGATATCGAAAAACTGGTTTTTAAGGTGAGTGCCTTTATCGGTATTAAAATATTATTAAAATCCAGACTACTACTATAAATGTGAAAATTTGTCTGTCTGTTACCTCTTCACGCTTAAACTGCTGAACCGATTGGAAAGAAATCTGTATCTGTATCTGATAAACGAATTTAAGGCGGACGAAGTCGTGCGCAGAAGCTGTTATTAGCTTCTGCGCGCGACTAAATGAATTCTACAGGACAATTTTACACTAATCGAACTAGTCATACGGTAAGCTCAATAAGGCTTGTTATGAGTTGGGTTTTTAAAGTAATCTAACCTTAAAACATAAAAGACCTGTCCAAAAACATGTCGGACCATGCTCAGTGTAGGGTTTCACAGACGTTTATTCAAAAAAAATGCACAACAGATGAAAAAAATACGATATTAATACATAGTTATAGCAAAAGAGCGTATCTCCACGGCACTTACGTCCTTTTCCTGAGAAGCGTAGTTTTTAGGCAATAACCCAAACGGTATATCCGATCATGTTGAAATTAATCGATTTATTTTAGAATATATACACTAAATCAATTTTTTTTAGAAACCTCCAAGTGTTTCTACAAGAACTGTCGAAATATATGCCTTATACAGATTTTTTTCAAAAGAAGAAATTATAATGGTTGCTTCTTTTACTTTTTGGCTACGGAAGCATAAAAACGGTATTTATAGAGATTACATTTATAAAAGTAACCTATTGAATTTAAACGTAATATATTATACAGGGTGTTTGGTAACAGGATGCAAAGCTGAAAGTAGGTGATAGTTTAGGCCATTTATAACATTTTACGCCAGACATGTCTTAGACAAATGTTATTCGTTTTTTCGACAATACTAGGAGTTTTGCTCTGAAAACAATCTTAGAACTCATACATGAAAAAAATATCATTATAACATTTGTGTAAGACATGTATGGCTTAAAATGTTTTAAATGTCCTAAACTATCATCTACTTTCGGCTTTGCATCCTGTTACCAAACACCCTGTAGACTAACTACGAGTAAATTGTAGGTAACGTTCAGGTCAAAAAGTATTATTATAGTCAACCGTATTAATACGATGAAATGTTAATTATCCTCAAATTAAGGAATCCTTAGAATTTATATGAACATCTATGTAATAACTGTGTTTCATCTGAGTAATTAAAATTACTCAGAATGAAACACAGGAGTCATGCGGTGATTTTGACGAAATTCTTGACTGTCAGACTTCTCCACATTTTGCAGATATACCTACCTACTTCACATATTTACTATTATAAATCTGTACAAATGAAATGCCTGTAAATTGAAGTTATTAAAAACACACTTCTATCGGAAGAGTGCGGCATGATCGGCGCGCCGACAGTATAGAAATATATTTACTGACTATTTGGAGGTTACTGACTCTAAATAAAATACTTACTTACTTACTAAAAAAAAAAACTGGATTTTATGTGACGTTGTGGCTTCAAGACACCAAAACGGCTTAACAGATTTCAACTATTTTTAGGTGCGTCCACACTTGTATCATTTGCTCGTATCCGATCACCGTGCCGTGGCATGACTGCGTATCACGCTGCTTGGACGCTCACTGTCGGCGCGCCGATTATGCCGCACTCTTCCGATATAAGTGTGTGATACGCGTAGCAAGTGGATTTCGAGCGATCTGATCGGCGCAACGTCCAAACGCGTGATCGTGACACGCGATCACGCCACGCGACGATGATCTGATACGGGCAAATGATACAAATGTGGACGCACCTGGTGGGTAGCTGGGACACAGATGGTTATAAGATACTTTTTATCCGACTACGTTGAAAAAAAAGGTAAATTTTTTGCTCCTCCGCCGATGAAATTGCGAACACCATCTAGACTATATCTATATTATAAAGTTGCAAAAAATTCAATATCTGTACATTGCATAGTATAATTTCAAAAAACGGATCGTAACGGACTATGTGGAGGTCACTAAATCGAAGAATATTTTTTTTGATTTTTTTGTATGTTTGTGTGTGTCGTTGCTTCATTACGCAAAATCGGCAAGACGGATTTCAACTATTTTTGGTACACGGGTGGGTGATTATCCCGAAGTGTTTATAGGATACTTTTTAGCCAACTACGCTGACGAAAAAAGAGGGGTTATAACTTTTTCTTCCTCCGCGAACGAAGTAAATACTAGAAGAACCTTCTAGTATCCATACTAATAGGTATTATAAATGCGAAAGTGTGTCTGTCTGTCTGTCTGTTACCTCTTCACGCTTAAACCGCTGAACCGATTTGGATGAAATTCGGTATGGAGATAGTTTGAGTCCCGGGGAAGGACATAGGCTACTTTTTATCCCGGAAAAATACCCTTATCCGCGATAAACGAATTTAAGGCGGACGAAGTCGCGGGCAGAAGCTAGTATACTATATTTGCAAGAAGTTTCTTAAATATATGCATTAGCAGAAGGTGCCTGCAACTTCGTTCGCGGAGGAGAAGTCATAACCGTCCTTTTTGCTTCCCTGTAGCCGGGTAAAAATATCCTAGAGCATCCTATTAGAATGAAACGACCGTAATCGAGTTCGGATTAGACTAATAGGTTATGGGCCCAGTTTTTCGGCCTTTAGGGATTACTAGAATCGCGATAGAGTACTTCAGTGCGAAGTGTTTTAGAGAGTCATCGGAATATGGTTATGGATGAATATGTTTTACTCGACCACGCTGATGCAAAACAAACTTCACCGCGAACACCTTTTAGTACATCCATTCATGCATACCTACACTTAAAAATCATAATATCATTCTTAGTAGGTCTGCTGCAAATAACCTAAATGCCCTGGCTAATTCCAATAAAGTTATACTTAGATGGGTATCAGGACACTCCGACATTGACGGAAACGAACGAGCAGACAAACTCGCCAATAAGGGCGCGGACAAGCCCCAAGTCGGCCCAGAACCCTTTTGTGGGATCACAAAACGAAAGGCATACGTTCTGCTCAACGACTTATATAGATCTAAGGCAATCGAGGAATGGAGGCTCGTAAAAGGACAAAATCACTCGAAAACCTTAATTAAGGGATTCAAGCAAAAGTTGTCGAAAGAGATACTACAGCTCAAAAAACCAAAAACCTGCGCAATAACAAGAATCCTGACAGGTCACTGCAAACTAAATAAGCACCTGTTTCAAATGGGTAGGAAACAGGACGTAGTATGCAGATTCTGCCAAGAGACAGAGGAGACTACAATGCATATCCTTTGCTCCTGTGGACCACTCATGAGGAAAAGAAGTATCTGCCTAGGGCAACATGTCGTGCCCCCGGAAGAGATACAACATTTCACTGCCCAAAGAATTTGGGAATTCCTAGACTCAACGGGCCTCAGTAGTGAACTCTAATAAAGGGCTGCCACAATAGATAAAATCTGGTCGAGGCGGCATACAGAAGGCCCACAAATCAACAATAATAATAAAAATAAAATAGTAGGTCTGCTAAAATGTAATGCCTTAATAATTGGCATTAAAATATGATTAGCTACCCAATTAAATAATGAAAGTAGCAGAGCCTTAATCCCTCCAAATCCCGCTGTACATAAATGAGCACAGGATTAGGGGCATCCTGTGTAATCCGTGTAGACCTAAACAGATTGTTACAAAAGTTTTACCTTCATGAAAAAAGGGCGAATCAATCTTTTAGATCCACACAAATCTGTCCACAACTTTTAATCTTCTTTGTAAAACAACACCTTTGATTTTTTATTTTGTTTATTTGGAGTTAAAACACAGATAGACGTACATAATAACAACTTAGCAGAGGAGAAAAAAATCATAACCCTCTTTATTTCCTTCAGCGTCGTCGGGTAAAAAGTATGCTATGACCATCTGTGGATGCCCAGTTACCCGTGTACCAAAAACAGTTTAGCCGTTTTTGCGTGATGAAGCCACAACGTTGCATACTAAGATACAAAAAAAACACTTTAGTGAAGCAAGCGCAGCGTGGAATCCATCCACGCTGCGCTTGCCGGTACGCGGTCTCCACTCGAGAACCTTCCTCCCGCCATTGCCACTTCAGTTTGCTTACCCTGTTTGCTATGTCGGTGACCTTATTATTATTGTTGATTTCTGGGCCTTCCGTATGCCGCTTCGACCAGATTTGATCTATGGTGGTGAGCACCGTTGCAAATGTGTACCGATTGTGCGTTCAACACGAATATGCCTGGTTACTTAAGTCAGGGCACCGACTGTACGAGTTTTGATACTTTTGTATTCAACGTCTGTCTTACGACTCAGGTCCTACTGACATAAAGCTGGTACGAGACAGCTTTCTTAATTTAAATACGTATTACTTTTACATACGGCCTGACAGTCTCGTATTCATCGTGAAGAATTAACTCCTTCACATATCCCTCCGTCCCGGGGAGGACGTAGGTAGCCTAGTGCACTACATAAAACTAAAACATAGCATACATTCACAGTACACTTGATGATGTATCATCAGCAAAAAATAGTCCTATATTCCAACGATTATCTAAATAAATTTTACCTCTGTTACGTTCCATACAATGTAGGTGCGTATTAAAGTTCAATATGAATCATTGTCCGAAGTTACTTCCTTAATTCTGTTATTTATAATGCAAATAAACTTTCTATTTACACTCACCTCATTGTATTTAATGATAGATTAGATTACTCATTAATTAATTATAGTCATACTACTTAGTAGTCATTTTTAGTGTTCTGTAGTCACGAAGGTTATTTTATAGTTTCCGTCCGTCTATCCACAGCTTAACAAAAAGCCTATTAGTATAAGCACTACTAATTGAAAGCTATAATATCCATACTATTATAATTTTGACGACACGTTTGGCTCAGTGGGTTGTACAACGGCCTACGAAGCTGGCGGTCCCGGGTTCGAATCCCGGCCAGGACAAGTGTTTGGGTGATGAGCACGAATGTTTGTTCCTGGGTCTTGGATGTTTTCTATGTATTTAAGTATTATCATTTATCTATATATTATGTATATCGTCGTCTAGTACCCATAGTACAAGCTTTGCTTAGTTTGGGACTAGGTCGATTTGTGTAAGATTCTCCCTGTGTTATTTATTTATTTATAACTAGAAGGCGCTAGCGATGGGCGACTTTGAATGATTTTAGAAGTCGAATAACTAGTTACTATTTATTTTACCATTAGAATAACAAAATAGTAGTGTACTAATCACCTAATTCGAATGAATGTTCGACTTTCGACTTCGACTGCTATTCGATGTGGAGATTACCGCTAAGTAGCGATGGGCGACTTTGAATGATGTTGGTGGAATCATTCGATTCTTAAGTTGTTTAACTGGCGGCGTGGCGTGTGACTTCGACTTCGACTCGAGTCTCTAGAGTTTCGACTTCATTCGAATGAATCTCGACTATTCGAATAATTCGAATGAACTTAAAAGTCGAATGATTCGACTGGAGTCATTCGGAGTCGCCCATCGCTAAAAGGCGCCCGCAGCTTCGTTCGCGGAGGAGAAAAAGTAATAACCCTTCGTTTTTTCTTCAGCGTAGTCGAGTAAAAAGTATCCTATAACCATCTGTAGATACCCAGCTACCTGTGTACCAAAAATAGATGAAATCCGTTTAGCCGATTTTGCGTGATGAAGCCACAACGACACATACAAACTCGTCTTAATGACCTCCAAATAGTCCATTTTTTGAAAATATCTTCAATGTACAGACATTTCATTTTTACAACTTTATAATAGTATAGATGTTGGGAAAATGAAATGTCTCTGTATTGCAGTTAGTTTGCATGTACCGTTTTGGCTTCATCGCGCCAGATGGGCTAAATGGATTTCAACTATTTTTGGTACACGGATAGTTTATCTACAGATGGTTATAGGATACTTTTTACCTAACTACCCTAACGAAAAAAGAGATGTTATGACTTTTTTCTTCCGGGAACGAAGTTCCGGGCACCATTTATTACATATTATTAATCATGCCGACGGACTGATAAATTAAAATCTTGAAAAAAAATATTTTTTGGGTACCTTCCGTACATGTAAATTGGGTATGCTTTTTTTCTCGTTTATCCCATCCCATGGTGTAGGGTTGGATAGATCTTTCAAAAATATTGCAGATTTGTGTAAATAACTAGACCGCATCATTTTTCTTTTAATATCTTTTACTACTCGTGTACTCAAATCTATTACTAAGAACTTCGTAAATCATACTAAAAAGGCATACTTTTTAGATTGGAGCATCACACTATGTACACTCTATGGTTTATATTATATGCTACTGAACTATAATGAAATATTACACAACTCCGTGCAGAACTATAATGAATTACAAAAAAATAACGCAGTGTTTTTCCAATTATTTATCTCACCACCATTCCTAGCTATTTTGTGTCATTTCCGCTACCCAAAGGTTGTCTGGAAGAGATCGCTCTTTTACCGTATATTATGTTAAGGCTCTATTGTACTGATTCTGTTGTTGGTGTGCAATAAAGAATTGTTGTATTGTATCGTATTTTACCAACTGTGTTTAATTTTTTTGGATTACGAGTACCCCCGTAAAAAAAAATTATTGTATACAATAGTTATATAATTAGCTTTTTAAGTCTCGTACCTTAATTAGGCCACTCAGCAAGCTTGGTGGCCTAAACGCGGTACTCGACTGAAAAAGCATACATTATATAACGATTGCATAAAATACTATTAATGTACAGACATTTTATTTTTACAATTGTATAATAGTATAAATGAAAAACGGCTTGAAATATTACTATTTTATTTTATTACATACACGATACTTTTTACCCGACTACGCTAAAAGAGGGGAATACTTTATTCGTCCTCTGCGAACGACGTCATAAAATTGAGTCATTTGCAGTTTCAGGATATATATATACAAGCGGTTTTCATTATTATTTAAGTATACATTTACCTTTTATGTACAATAGTGTAATACAAGTATTTGTGAAGTTAAAAATTATCAAAAAGGTAAACATTTATTATTTTCATATTTATTTTTTGATGCTTTTCATTCACCCTAATTTATAGATTTTTGTTATTATTGAACACTAATTTTATTTACATAATATACTAGTCTTTGTAATACCCAACTGTATTAGCAATTTCCGCGATCTTATCATAGAAATAACACTATCCAAAAATGACGATTTTTGCAGTATCTTGCTCCGCTAACGATTTTTTTTTCATGGGTTTTTTTAACGATTATTTTTGAACAACCTTGCACTATTTTAGGAAATATAACGGTATTTTACCGAACCGAAAGTTTTCCTCTCCGGTGTTTATTAAAAAATAACATTTTCGAGGGTTTCGTTCCTCTATAAAGCTAATCCATTATATCATCACTTGGCTTTTGTATATTTAGACGCAAAATAGATATAATAACACAAAAAGGAATCGCAATAATGCCAAAACGTAGATATTTTATACATCCCTCGGGAAATCGGTGTTTTACTGATATGAAAATTACTTATGTCTCTAGCCTATATTTTATCTATTTGAAAATAAAAATAAATCATGCACACGGAGGGTTCGGTACCAATACCTTTATTTTTACTTCATTTTATTTTGATTTTACAATACAATACAACATCTTTATTGCACACCAACAAGAGAAAAAGTACAATAAAACCTTAATATAAACTACCGTAGAACTATAGGCGGTCTTATCGAGAGCGATCTCTCCCGGGCAACTTTTGGGTGTGGGATTATTTGTTTTTATAGCGATAGGGTCTAATTGTTACGGATGAAAAGATATTAAGATTCAAAATATGACGCAAAAAACACTTTAAAAAGTTAAAAAGACACCTCATTGCTTATTTTTTTTATTAGGTGTAGTCAAGTAAAATTTATTCTAAAGATAACCCCACCTGTGAATGACTTACTACCCGTGTACCAAAAAAAATTGAAATCTGTCTAGCTTTTTAGTTGTGATGACGGGACAGACTTACATACATCTATACTATTATAAAATTGGGTAAAATGAAATGTCTGTACATTGCAGATATATAAAAAAAGATTGTAACGGATTATTTTTTTGGATTTTTTGTACGTTTATATGTGTCGTTATGGCTTAATCACGCCAAATCGGCTAAACAGATTTCAACAAGTTTTGGACACAGATAGCTGGGTATCCAGAGATGGTTAAAGGATACTTTTGTCCCGACTACGCTGTTGAAAAAAGTGGGGTTATGATTTTATCTCCTCGGCGAACGAAGTTGTGGGCTAGGTCTTTCTTATTCATAAATATAATTTGTTTCGATTTAATGAAATCACCTACAAATAGCCCGTTTGTAGTAAATCTTCTTCATTGTCTCACATAGTACCTGTGTACGGGGTGTGGAAGTTTGAAGAAGAAATGGGGAATTAATAATTAAAACATAGGTTACTCAGTTCTATTCTTTCTATAATAAAAGAACGCAGGCGCCGGTATAGGCTATTTTCCTTCATACAGATATGAGGACCGAACACGACAAAACATAGCAAAACAAATATCATGAAAATAATTTATGCCCTTTTTTGCAGATATCAATATGAGGAAAACAACATGTTCGCTGTTATATTTATCGCTAATTATAAATTTCAATATGGCGGCAGTTATAACCCGACATCCAACAAACGAAGCGCATTTAGATGACCGCGCCGATTCTAGCTCCGAGAAGAAACTTCCTGATAACCACCGTTTCCAAACTGGAATCGCAAACAATTACCCAATCACCGATGTTTATGCACACGCCGACATGGACAATGACGCCGATTATACCAAAAACGTTGCCAGCTACAACGAAGACATCGTAGATAATAGTCACGAAATTGACAACGCCTATCCTTCCGGATATGTTGACGATAACAACGAGGCTCAAGACTATGTTTTGTCTTTCGACGCCGATTTAGACGCTTACGCCGACGCAGTTTTAGCCAACGCCGATCACACAAAATCTGTACGGAATAAGAGGCGTATTAACAGTAGCTTAAGAGGTGATTGCCCAAATGGATACAAATTTGTTAAGGTTGGGAAAATAGAAATGTGTTCTAGAACAAGAGACGTTAAAGGTTACAAAATATACGGATGACCAAAAAAACTTTATTTTACTTAAGTACATCCCCATTTCAGCTTGAGTGTAAGGTGTAAGAGCAAATGCAACTATATGGGACAAATGCGTCTTTTGACAATAACATAAAAAGGCGTCATTTCGCCACTACCGCTGCTCTCTATTTAGGGTTCCTTACCCAGAGGGTAAAACGGGACTCTATTACTAAGACTCCGTTGTCTGTCCGTCTGTCTATCTGTCTGTCACCAGGCTGTATTTTATGAACCGTGATAGCTAGACAGTTGAAATTTTCATAGATGATGTATTTCTGTTACCGCTATAACAAGAAATAAGTACTAAAAGGAAGCCCCCCCATGCAAGAAACGTGATTTTTTTTGCCGTTTTTGGTTATTACCATTCTGTATCTCATGACATGAACCGTGATAGTTACACGGTTGAAAATGATGTATTTCAGTTGCCACTATAACAACAAATACTAAGCATAGAATAATTTTATGTGTGTCTGTCTATGTCAGTAATCAACATAAAATGACCGCGGCGAATACAGGGGCTTAACATTAGATTTTCATAGATACTGCCGTTTGTAGCGTATATTTTGTACGCCACTCGTTCTGCGGATCCGACTCACACTTGGCCGGTTTTTGACCTACCTAGAGGTCATCTAGCATAGTGCTGAATTTCTCCAATGAATCTGCCATGATCACGATATCTTTTAAAGGTGAGTGAAGTACTCGCCGTTCATGACCGAATCGGTGGCCGGATGAGCTCATGAGGGTCGCGGGAAGTCGGTGGATACGGTCTACGCAGGCACCCACTCTGTGGCGAGCTATTGGAGAGGCCTATGTTCAGCAGTGGACGTACTTTACATACCTAATAGATAGAATAGTATATACCTATAAAAGACTAGAGGGCACCTTCTAGTCTTTTATAGGCAACTTCGTTCACGGAGAAGTCAAAACCTTCTTTTTTCTTCGGCGTAGCTGGGTAAAAAGTAACCTATAACCATCTGTAAATACCCAGCTAAACGTGTACCAAAAATTGTTGAAATATCTGTTTAGCCGATTAGGCCTGATGGAGCCACAACGATACATACAAACATATAAAAAATAAAAATAATGATTTCGATTCAGAGACCTCCAAATAGTCCGCTACAATATTTTTTTGAAAATATCTTCAATGCACAGACATTTAATTTTTATAACTTTATAATAGTATAGATAACTTAGTACCTACTGAGTTGAAATTTTAACAAAATTAGCAAACCCATTAGACAATTACATCAAATTGCGCGGAACACGGTTTTGCAGGGACGCCGGGTAGACAAAATGGCGGGACATTTTGTTTTGTTTGCAAAGTTTGTTGCAATTAATCAAATAGAGTGTCTGCGAGAATATGACAGGTGCGGCCTGCCATTAATGAAAAATGAATGTTTGTTAGGTATCCTGTATAAAGGATACAATAGGGTATTTGACAATAGAAAAAAAAATAGATCCTGATAAAACAAGCAAAATATACCACGTTTAAATTTTGAGTTCGATACCTCACGTGTAAGCTTGATTTATAAGTCTTTAAAGTCGGGTGGGAAAGTCCATTTTTAAAGTATAAAAATATTAATAACTAATAATACCATTTAATATCCTATAAAATGTTTTGTAATTATTGTAGGTAATAAAACCGTTTCGATAGACGCAAGTTTTAACATAGCTGCAGAAAGTTCTTATTTTCCCTATACAAGGTACTAACTTGTGACTTCAGATACTTGTAGGTTTTAGTATGAAGCGTTTTTTGGGAAAGTTCAAAAATGTGCTTTAAACGTTGTCAATCCGACGTCTTCTCGTACACCCCCGAGGAGGGGTGCAGGAGGGCCCGTACTGCCTTGCAGCACCTTCGACAAAACGTCGTTGTGTCACGGGGTGTTTTTATGATATTGGAGGAATTTTTTCACCTATATTTCTATTATTAAGACGTCGTTTTATATCATACCATAAAAAAAATCAAATAGCCTATTATACTCAGAAAACAGCCAGCGGGTGGCTTACCCACGCTGCGCTTGTCCGTACGCGGTCTCCACTTGAGAACCTTTCTGCTCCAACGGCCATCGGTTCTCGAACTACTGATCAGCCGTTCGCCTTGTGTTGCAATAATTTATTTTCCCCCCACTAGCTCGGAAAGCCGTCTTTTATCCTTTAAGACAAGTGGATAAAAACGCTTTTATCCACTAGTGGGGAAAGTAGTTAGACCTTGGAGCATGTTTAAGTAGCATTTGATAGATAACAAAACGTAAAACGCTCATAATAATGGTTCGTCCGATATCAATAATCATTAAATACATGCTTTAAGAATTTAATAAGAAATGGTATTTATCTGCATTTAATGATTTTAAGACATAAACCTTAAAATTCCATAAGATGCATTTGTTTTAAACAATGAAGTTGAATATAATTCTGAACACATAAGTTGCGTCGATGCAATAGGGTACATGCATCTAATTTTTTTATCGCCTTTCTTTACTAAATATCAAAATACCGTAGTAACGATTTTAAAATGTGAAATTAAAACTACTAGAGAGAGAGGTCCGACGTGCACTGTTACGTCATAGTGCACTCCGGCCATATAATCTCCATATTAAATTCTGTTTTGCTAGAAAGAGATAGAATTAAATGTTTCATGGCTTATATCTTGGTTATTTTTATAGTTATTCGAAAAGTTATTTTTGTCTACTGTTTGTTGCATGAATGAGCTTTTAATAAAGCAAAAATTAAAATTCGTGAATATTCCCTATTACAAAACGCATCGTCAGAAAAGTCAACATTGTCAACAAAATTTTTACTAAACTTTTCTATTGATGATGATTCTAATTAACCCCATGATGATTCTAATGTACTGTACAAATAAAGACTTATTTTTTGAGCTGTTTTTTTGCATGTTGCACTTTCCTCGCTACGGTGAGGAAAAAACTTTAGTGTTATATATGAGTGCAAAGTTGTATTTTACTTATCGTGTATTGGAACACTCGCTACGCTCAGGATTCTATTTTAGAACTATAGAAAGAATCTTTTCGCTAGCACTTGTTTCAATTACACACTCGCGGGTAAAACACAACTTTGCACCCTTGTCAACAACAAATAACTTTTTTAATTTAATCATCTTTGTACGTGGAATACTTGATACGTCTTAAACCGCACAAATCTAGTGAATAATTATACTAAGCTAGTCAAATTCTACATACGTGCAGTAATATGAGATTTACATATTGTGGTAATACCTATTTATATAAAGTTGACTAACGGGGATCCGCATGCTTTAACATTTTAGATTTAATAAGGCTGTTGCCTGATCTCAAAAATGATCATGATAAAAAAAGCAAAATAGAGTAGTGCGTTAAATTTTTGATTTCGATTCTTACGTGTAGCTGGTTTTTATGTTATGAGCCTTTAAATTTGGATGGGAAAGTCCAATTTTTAAGTATGAACGTATTAATAACTAATCATTGAATAAGCTATGAAATGTATGGTTTCATATATTTTTCACATAGCTGCTGAACAAAGTTTTAATTTCACCATAATAAGGTGCTAACGGGTGACGCCACAAGCAACATAGGCTTTAGTATGAAGTGTTTTTTGGGAAGTCATCAACTATTTTTGCCACATAGGTGGGCATTCAGTGATAGTTATAGGATACTTTTTACCCGACTACGCTGAAGTAAAACAGAGGCTTATGACTTTTTACTCTTCCACGAATGAACACCTTCTAATTATTTATAAGTTTGAAATGTATTAAAATGTAATAAAATGAAATGTCTGTCTATTTAAGATATTTAAAAAAAATACTTTAACGGACAATTTGGAGGAAATATTTTATTTGGTATCTTTTGTATGTTCGTATGTGTCGTTGTGGCTTCATCACGCTATGTTGGCTAAACAGTATTCAACCATTTTTGATACACGGGTAGTTGGGTATCCAAAGATGGTAATGGGATAATTTTTACCCGATTACGCTGTCGAACAAAACACGTAATATAATAAATTAATGGATTATAATTGCTTTGCTTTTCCGCTAAATAGTGTCTTGGTTAGATGTGACAATAAATTGTGCTCACATGCGCATGGACCGCACCGTCAACATCTCCTGCATCTCCAGATGATGCCTCGTAGATGCGAAACACGTGTCGAGGAGTATACTATTTGGTGGTGGTTTGTTGTATTTGCGTGAGTATTTTTTTGTGGAAGCTGCATGAAAATATGCGCATATGAGCACAATTTATTGTCACATCTAAGCAAGACATTTGGCGGTAAAGCAAAGGCACTATAATCCGTTAATCTAGTATGTAGTTCCGCGAAAAACGCCTGAATCTATCAATTACTGTCCCTAAAATAATACTTATTAAATGTAGTTCGTTCTTGTCGTTCGCATGCTCCTCATTAACATAAATGGCGGCTTCCGAGATAAGGAAACTATTAATTACGACAAGAAATACGACAGCCTTGCCCTTTAACTGTGGCGGTGGATCTGAAAAAGGTTGCAAAATCAAGGTTCTTGGTCCAAGGCTAGACACGAGGGCTAATCTTTCACTTTGTTCTTATGTAAGTACTAACCTGACAATTCGAAAGTGCTTGTAACTAGGCCTACTTGAATAAAGCATTATTTGATTGATTGATTGATTGATTGATTAACAGGTGCCCGCAACTTCATCAGTAGAGGAGAAACAAGCGTAACCCTCTTTTTCCTTCGGTGGAGTCGGTCAAAAAATATCCTATAACCAGTCGCGTGGCGTCAAATATATCCATACTAATATTATAAATGCGAAAGTGTGTCTGTCTGTCTGTCTGTTACCTCTTCACGCTTAAACCGTGTAACCGATTTGGATGAAATTTGGTATGGAGATAGTTTGAGTCCCGGGGAAGGACATAATACGAATTTAAGGCGGTCAACGTCGCGGGCAGAAGCTAGTCGGGTTATATGGACGCCACGCCACTGCTAGCTACTCGTGTACCAAAAATACTTGAAATCCGTTTAGCCGATTTGGCATGATGAAGCCACAACGACACATACAAACATTTCATTTTAACAATTGTAATAGTCTATAGCTTTTGCCCGCGACTTCGTCCGCCTTAAATTCATTTATCGCGGATAAGGAAATTTTTCCGGGATAAAAAGTTCCCTATGTCCTTCCCCGGGACTCAAACTATCTCCACACCAAATTACATCCACATCGGTTCAGCGGTTAAAGCGTGAAGAGGTAACAGACAGACATACTCTTTCGCATTTATTATATCAGTATGGATAGATAGAAGTTACGAAACAACAATTTGCATTTAGATTTAGAATGTGTTTTATATCCTGAGAACGGATTCATATCAAATATGCCAAAAGCAATGTTTTCCTTATTTTGAACCGTTGTCTGAAATTACATGTCTAAACCGTATTATACGTATTAAAATATGAATAAATGATCCATTATACATATTAACAATACAATCAGGATGAAAAAAGATTATTTGCTGGGTAAGGATTTGCTTTTATTATATACTACAAGATGGCGCAACCTCGACAGCTGTAAAACAAAATCACAACCCTCTATTTTTCTTCAGAGTAGTCAGATTAAAAGTATTCAGATTAAATCTGTGGATGCCCAGCTAACCGTGTACCAAAAATAGTTCAAATCTGTTGAGCCGTTTTGGCGTGATGAAGCCACAAAAACATGCAAAAATAGAGAAAAAAAAAACCGTCTTTTTTTATATCTTAAATGTATATACATTTCATTTTTACAACTTCATAATAGTATAGATATGTCTATTATATCGTCTAGTGCACACAACAACAATAACCATACATAAGCTTTATTGAGCTCACTATGGGACTAGTTCGATTTGTGTCAAATTGTCTCCTAATATTTATTTATTTATTTAACAATAGAGGTGACAATCAGGGGTGTCCATTATTGGAATTAAGCATTAGAGCTTTTACCTTATCTCCGTCAAAACACGCGTAAAATAACACAGCGTACAAGACGCGAAAGTCGTTTACGGTATAATAAATTCCTTTTTACAACCTCACTGTGTTTTATGCAGATTCGTTTAAAAAACATCCCTTTACGGCCCGACTCTATTAATTTTCATGAGAGCGACGCGGAAATTGAATTATGCTACGAGACGAAAAATGTGGTGTCTGTAGACTGTTATTTATTCAGGCTATCTACAACTTTGCCTTGACAACACGCCCCAAGGAGTAATAAGACTAGCTCTAGAGCTTCCAAATTAAAACAGTGACTCATCTGTCTCCAGACACACCAGGCTATGTCAGAGCCTGCTGAGGCAGTGCGCAGGTTCGTCGATTGAGGAGCCACAAGTTCTTATGGCTACAAAAATTGCCCTAAGGGCAACAACGACAAGCCCCATAGGAAAACTGTCTAGCTCTGTGGGCTAATATGACTAGCCCCACGGGCTAAAAAACTAGCCCTATGGGCTAAAACATATTAGAACAGTTCACCTGTCTCCAGACACATCAGGCCCCAGCAACGCTAGTTATTAGTGGTGCAGGGCGCCCGCCCTTAGCAGTGCGCAGGTTCGTTGATGACGTCATCGATGAATTACCTTCCAGGGGCTCATCGTAGGCCCAGAAGGAGTCCAGGGCCACAAGTTCTAATGGCTAAAGAATGAGCCCCAAGGGTTAAAAAATGACCCAGGGGAAGAACATGGCTAAAATGTCTAGCCCCTAGGGCTAAAATGACTAGGCCTAAGAGCTTCCATATTAAAACAGTTTACCTATCTCCAGACACATCAGGCCCCAGAAACACTCGCCATAGGAGGTGCAGGATGCGCTATAGCAGTACACAAGTGTGTCAATGTCGTCATCGATGCAACTGCCTCCCAGGGCCTCTACGTAGATTCTGAAGGAGTCCAGGGCCACAAGTTCTTATTCAAATTTAAATTGTTTAATCTGTAAGTAGGGCACAAGGGTACTTTAACGGCTAAAGAATCAGCCCCAAGGGCTAAAAAATGACCCAGGGGAAGAACAGGGCTAAAATATCTAGCCCCTAGGGCTAAAACGACTATCCCGAAGGGCTAAAATGACTAGGCCTAAGAGCTTCCATCCACGGCTGCACTCGCCGTTGGTGGCACAGTGCGCTCTGTAGCATTGCACAGGTTCGTCGAAGACGTCATTGATGCAATTGCTTTCCAGGAGCTTCACTTAGGATTTGAAAGAGTTCAGGGCCACAAGCTCTTATGAAGTGAAATGAAATGAAATGATTTAATTATGGCTAAAGAATGAGCCCCATGGGCTAAAACATAACCCTAAGGGGAAAACCGACTAGGCCCGTGGGCTAATATAACTAGGCCTAAGAGCTTCCATATTAAAACAGTTTACGTGTCTCTAGACATATCAGGTCCCAGCACCACTCGCCATAGGTAGCGTAGGGCACACTGTAGCAGTACAAAGGTTCGTCGATGACGTCATCAATGCAATTGTCTTCTAGAGCGCCACGTAGGCCCTGAAGGAGTCCAGGGCTATAAGTTCTTATCGCAACATAATCAGCCCCAAGGGCTAAAAAAATGCCCCAGGGTAAAAACAACTAGCTCTGAGGGCTAAAATGACTAACCCCAAGGGCTGAAACGACTAGCCTCAAGAGCTTCCATACTTAAACAGTGACTCACCTGTTTCCAGACACATCAGGCCACGGCAGCACTCGCCGTTGGTGGCGCAGGGCGCGCTGTAGCAGTGCGCAGGCTCGTCGATAACGTCATCGATGCGATTGCCCTCCAGGGCCTCTGCGTAGGCCTCCTCGGGGGCCACATCCTTGTGACAATGTTAATTGGTTATTTAAGTTTTTAGCACGTTTTATGTACAGAATGTACATTTAACACAAACATATATATACTCGTATAGTTAAGTCTGGTTCATAACGTATCAATATATGTACGCACTTTATGTATATTTGTGCAAAACATTATTTGTGACATGTAAATTAGCTTTACAAATAAATTAGTATGAGTATGAGTAAGGTAGCATACAACTTTTAGTTTAAGGGGGTACATTGAATATTTAAGCTATTTTATTAGTTAGAATTTTGTCAAATCTAGTATAAGAAACAGGCTGGTTTTCAGATATGTGTTTTTTGACTCAATTCAGCGCCTAACACGGTAACATGTTTGTTTAAAATTTCCTCGATAGAAAAGAAATCCGAAAACGCGTCTTCATTTTCCGTTTTTTGTCTAGTTTGTACCTACAAACGAACAAATTAATAAACGGCTAAATTATGCAAAAATTACATTCTTTCCTTTATCTTTTATGTCACTAACTCAAGAGTCCCCGGCAAGCTCGGCCGAATTTCGCCTTCCCATACAAAAGAGTTTCGTTCTTATTTTAAAACTACGTGTTGGATTGTAACGAAACTTTGCATACACAATGACATGAGGTATATCTAGGCCTGAAACTAGTTTATATGGCCGCAGTGTGTAAAACAAACAAAATACATCAAAAACAAGTTTTGTATGAAAAACTTAAATTCGCTGTTTTTTTTTTTACTACATATACCTAAACTTATTCTAAGTACAAAGTTTCAGAGCAAACTAGCTAGTCGTTTGAAAATTAGAGCGTAACTACGTTTGAATGGAGAACCGAGCTTTCTGGGGACTCTTAAATGTTAAGAAAAACATGATAATCGCTTTGATTTCACTGTAATTTTACATACGGCGCTTACGCCAAAAAACCCCAAGCATGTAGTGTATTAGCTTTCTCCTTTTTGATGCGCGCAAGCAATAAATGCGTCCCTTATTACTAATTACGCTCATTGGCCGGCTCGGAGTTTGGGGCGTGATTTTTCGTTGACGATGCAGGCCCTTATACTGCGCATGAGTATCCAGGCGACAGAGCGCTAGAGGCTACCTTGCACATTCCAACGATAAGAGAAACTCCGCGTCGTGGGAGCATCCGCTCGACATCGCGCTGTCGTCCGAAGCTCTAATTAATATAAATTAGTTTTAGTCTCTTTTTGTACTCGGCTTTGATAGCTACTTTCATTAAAAGATATTTTCCCCTCACTAGCTCGGAAAGCCGTCTTTTATCCTTTAAGACAAGTGGGCAAATATTTTATTCGGCTTTCGTCTGAACAGTGGTCTCAGTGAAATGCCGTAGAGTCAGACTTGTAAAAAGTTCACTCAGTAGGTACTCAATTGTAATAGTTTTAAGTATAATTTACGAAAAAAATACTTACTTCTGAATATATAGCTGTCTGCTCATGTGAAATTCCGGCAGATCAGATTAATATACCTACAGCCTACTTACAGAATAAAGATCAATATTTCATTATTATGTCACTGTCAACCGGAAAAAGTACACTTGAAGGTTACATTGAAGTTGCCGCGAATGTCACAAATTTTATTTCCGGAGCCTTATCCGATTTTAGATATTATTCAAAAGGCAACCCTTTTGGCAAGGGTCTGAAGCAATAACTTCAAATACCCAAAAGACTTTGATTGCACAATAGCGGCGAAATTTTTTGGGGTTCCGTTTTTACGCTTAGGCGATTTAAAATAGTGTTAGTGTCATTGAGCATATTAACTAGTTGGTTTGTCTATCTGCGTTGATGTTTATTCTTCTCTCTTTGTTCTAAGGTTAACTGGAAGTTCGCCTTTGTACAAATGTATTACTTTACTTTCTTTGTTTTATTGATTTTATGTAGTGTTTACAAACAAACAAATAAATATTTGCAACAACTAAGCGTGTATCTATACATATAATAAAGCTGAAGAGGGTCGAAAGTCTGTACATGGAAAAAATTGGCAGGGGATACTTAAAACCGATAACAGAACGCGTCCCAACAGTTTTTAGAATTTTTGTCTGTTTGTCTGTTTATCTGTTTGTCTGTTTATTTGTGCGCGCATCACGTGAAAACGGCTGCACAGATTTTGAAGCAAACTTTACTAATCGGTCGAAAAAATTCCCGGCCAGGTTATAGGGTATAATAATTCAACCCTTAAAAGGGGAAGTAGCCAATAAATCTGATTGAGTTAAGTTTGCACCTGAATCTTATGGAGGAAGGAGGTGCAAACTTCTCTCAAACATGTGTTACGAGCCCACGAGTATCGAGTACCTTGTTAAACTAACAGGTGGCGCTGAAATTAATACCTTTTTGCCTAATCCATACTCATATTATAAATTAAGTGTGTCTGTCTGTCTGTCTGTTATTATTATTATTGTTGATTTGTGGGCCTTCTGTATGCCGCTTCGACCAGATTTGATCTATTGTGGCAGCCCTTTATTAGAGTTCACTACTGAGGCCCGTTGAGTCTAGGAATTGCCAAATTCTTTGGGCAGTGAAATTTTGTATCTCTTCCGGGGGCACCACATGTTGCCCTAGGTGGATACTTCTTTTCCTAATGAGTGATCCATAGAAGCAGAGGATGTGCATTGCAGTCTCCTCTGCCTCTTGGCAGAATCTGCATACTGCGTCCTGTTTCATACCCATTTGAAACAGGTGTTTGTTTAGTTTGCAGTGGCCTGTCAGGATTCTTGTTATTGCGCAGGTTTTTGGTCTTTTGAGCTGTAGTATCTCTTTTGACAACTTTTGCTTGAATCCTTTAATTAAGGTTTTCGAGTGGTTTTTCCCTTTTACGAGCCTCCATTCCTCGATTGCCTTAGATCTATATAAGTCATTGAGCAGAACGTATGCCTTTCGTTTTGTGATCCCACAAAAGGGTTCTGGGCCGACTTGGGGCGTGTCCGCGCCCTTATTGGCGAGTTTGTCTGCTCGTTCGTTTCCGTCAATGTCGGAGTGTCCTGGTACCCATCTGAGTATAAATTTATTGGAATTAGCCAGGGCATTTAGGTTATTTTTGCAGGTTTGCACTAGCCTCGAGTTGGTCTCCAGGGATTCCAGTGCAAACAGGGCAGCTTGACTGTCCGAGTTGATGTAAATGTGATTGTGTCTTAGGTTCTTGTCAAGGTTTATCTCGGCGCATTTATTTATGGCGAAGACTTCCGCTTGAAAGATTGAGGCCTCTGTACCCATGCTGACGCTGACATTGAGCTTTGGTCTCTGTCCATAGACACCACATCCCACATCTCTTCCTTTCTTAGATCCATCCGTATACCAGATGTGACTCCCCTCTTTGAAAGACATTTGATTGTTTAGACATTTGTCTCTAGGGGGTATTTCCACTGAGTAGAGTTGTGTGAAATTATTTTCAGTGGGCATGCCATCTGTAGGCATACATAAAGTTTCGATTTCAAATACTGCATCCTTGATCTTAAGCAGTGCCTGAGAGCGCCATTTCGTCATTGAAAGGGTGCAGATTCTATATATGCACTGTCGCACCAGACGGCGGAAGCATATGTGATTATAGGCCTCACGACTGCCGTGTATAGCCATATCGCAATGTTGGGTCTTACACCCCATCTTGCTCCTGCCATTCTACAGCATGTCCACATTGCCATTTTCGCTTTTTGAATTATGTTGTTCAAATGTGTGTTCCAAGTAACCCTTTGGTCAAGTGTAACCCCTAGATACTTGGCTTCTTTTGAAAATGGTATAGTCTGCCCGTTAAGCTCTAAGGGTTTGAGCTTGTCGAGCTTCCTCTTCCTTGTGAAGGGTACTATTATTGTTTTGTTGGCATTGATTGACAACTCATTTTCTCTGCACTATTTATTGATGGTTTTGAGAGCTCCTTGCATTATGTTTGAAATTGTGCTGAGACAAGGGCCTTTGACTATGATTACTAGGTCATCGGCGTAACCCTGGACATCGTAGTCATAGCCTTCAAGCAATGTAAGGAGTTGGTCCACCGCTAGGGTCCACAGTAGTGGTGATAGAACGCCTCCTTGTGGGCAACCCCTTGTGGTGTAGAATTCGTGTGTGATTGCATTTAGGGTCAGGGTTGCTACTCTATTAGATAGCATGTTCTGAACCCATCTGCTGGTTGTGCCGTCCACGCCCTTTGATACCATTCCTCTAAGAATCGTCTCTGTGGGTGTGTTATCGAAGGCACCTTCCACATCTAGGAACGCACATAGAGCTGTTTGCCTATCCTCTAGGGTCCTCTGCACCTTGTCGACCAAATCTAATAGGGCAGTTTCCGTGGATTTTCCCTTTTGGTAAGCATGTTGGTTGTGACTGAGTGGCCTTTCCATTAGATGATTCGCTCGAATGTGCTGATCAATTATTCTTTCCATTGTTTTTAGTAGGAAAGATGTTAGACTGATAGGTCTGAAGGATTTAGGCTGAGAGTAGTCCTTTTTTCCTGCTTTTGGTATGAAACGTACCTTGACCTTTGTCCATTGTTCCGGTATAGCACCCCAGGCGAAGCTTGCCCGAAATATTTTTACCAGATGCGGGAGGAGGAGGTCGCTCCCTTGTTGTAGTAGCGCTGGGAAAATATCATCCCCTCCCGCTGATTTAAATGGTTTGAATTTCTTTACCGCCCATTTAACTTGGTTTGGTCTGAATATGTTTGCAGCCAAATTCCAGTCTGTATTGAGTACCCTGTGGGCTTGATTGTTCCTTTGGGCGTGCAATTGCGTATTACTGGTGGTGTACGACCCAGGAAAGTGGGTTACCCTGAGAAGCTCTAGTGTCTCCTCTTCAGTGGTCGTAAAGGTATTATCCGGTTTCTTTAGAAGGCCGAGATAATTAGTAGGTGTCTTGGCAAGTATTTTGTGAATTCTCGCTCCTTTGTGTGTTTGAGCGATATTCTCACAGAATCTTCGCCACGACTCTCTTTGTTATATTCGGTCAATGCTCTACTGTACCGTTCCCATTCGCTCGGTTTGGTGGAGTGATTGAATATGCGGCGTGTGGAGACACGGAGCCTTGTCTGTCTGTTACCTCTTCACGCTTAAACTTGGAATGGAGATAGTTTGAGTCCCGGGTTTGAGGCTACTTTTTATCCCAGAAAAATACCCTTATCCGCGATAAAGGAATTTAAGGCGGACGAAGTCGTGGGCAGAAGCTAGTTACATATTTTCTTTATTCAAGTTGGCTACGAGCGCTTTTAAATCGTTATTTACAAAAGGAATTTAGAGCAATATTTATAAAAATTGCACAACCTAAAATATATCTGACACAACTATTATTCCCAGGGCCGGTAGGACGTGTCAGATATTTTTACCCGCTTTGTTATGGCAGATATTGACGCTGGTATCTGTACAGTAAAGCTATTTAGGTATCCTATGTAGAATGAAGGCAACTTAGGCCAGAATTGTATATCAGAGGGGATAAAAATAGCACCCAATTAATAAGTCTTCGCCGGTAATAGGCCTGTTATTTTATCCATGGAAAGGTCAGTTTACAGGTCAAATGCAAATTGGCTTCACCTCAGACCTTTGTCCCGTCTTTAAATAGATATAAGTTATTGTGATACCAGATTATTTTGCTGTCAAGAAAGGGTAATTTACTTATACTGTGGTAAATGTGTTTTTCGGGAGAAAAGTAGACACTCATTTATTGGCACTTGCTTGGCACTTGCTTGGCTTGGCACTGCGTAGAGATGTAGCCTCGCTCTGCATTTTCTATGGCTTGTATAACGGGGAGTGCTCCGAGGAATTGTTCGGGTTGATCCCAGCTGAATCTCTCCGCCATCGTCCTACGCGACAATATTTCCACCCTCACCACTTAGATGGTTGGCAGTCTACAATTGAGTGTTTTTTTTTTTTTCATTTATTTAACATTAAAAGAAACTTATAACTATAATAATGGTTTGGTGAACGAAAACCGCGCGCGGTTTATCTGCCACCAAGAGATCTCTCTTATTTCGGCTTTAGTAATGTCGGCGTCGGCAGCTACAAGGCAGGTATCATCCGCGAACTGATATACGGAGCCACTGTTAAATATATTGCACATGTCGTTAACGTATAAAAGATATTCAGTCGGTCCGAATATGGAACCTTGTGCCGTTCCTCGGTCTGTTGTTGTCATGTTACTGCAGGTGTTATCGATTTTTACCGTTGTGGAGCGATTTGTGTGATAGTTTTTTATAAAATCTAACAGTGGTCCCTGTATACCACTCCGCAGAAGCTTTGAATACAATGTTTTATATTGGAGAGTATCGAACGCCTTGCTGAAATCAATAAATATAGCGAGTACATGTTTTTTGTCGTTTAAGTATGAGTTTACTTCGTTTGTGAAGTTACTATAGAACTATGCAGGAAAGCCTCGCACGACTGAACTGTGGAATAAATTGCCGCCTGCAGTATTTCCGGACTGATGCGACCTTCAAGCCTTCAAGAAAAGAGCGTACTCCCTCCTGAAAGGCCAGCAACGCACTTGTGACTCCTCCGGTGATGCAAGTGTCTATGGGCGACGGTGATCGCTTACCATCAGACAACCCGTCTGCTCGTTTGCCTCCTATGTCATAAAAAAACATTATACACAGGACTGCTAAACCTTAATTTCCGAACGGTGTAAAAATATGTTATCTGCTCAAAAGAAGCTTAGTAGAGTCTTCGTTTTTAAAATAATAAAATTAGTAATGAGGTAGTCTGGAAGTTGTTTTTGTTTAATTTGTTTTTTTTTTATTATACAGTTTTAGCTTCTTTTGAGTTACCTGTAGAAAAAAAACCTTTGAAATATCTAAGATAGGTATTAAGATTGACCGGAATTTGTGCTTCATGTCTTTCGCCTTCATTCTGGGCACATAAATAAATAAATAAATCTTCAAAGCAGTTACAAATCAGAATGTTTAGTAACTGATACGTCACATTGCGACTGTTTGCGACTGCGGTGGGTTTTGGTTTCTACACTTTCTACACTAAACCACTAGTAACTGTGTGTTGTCGCTGTGTCCACGCATAACTGAAACATTTGTGTCTACACATTTTTATACACTTTGCGTTTAGTTTGTGACTAGTGTAGTGTAGGAATAACGTGTAGTAACAGTGTGGTAACTCCGTAACCACATTTTTAACAATAAAAATAAAGCACACGCGAAGTGTGGTAATGTTACGTCAATGTTTCTAAACTTGTAAAAGAAAATGACAGTAAAAAGCCTCCATGAAATTAAATGGTTCTCAAAATTATTCATACAGTCTCTATAGCTTGAGATTGCCATGTGATACCTAATCGTGAATAGTGTTTAATCATAAGTGAGCGAAACGAAAGCAAAAAAGCAAAACCATACAGACTCTCATCGGATTTCTACGGAAGACTTTCAAAATTAAAGAATGTACACAACAAAACCCCAAGTAAGTACTTTTTCAAATAAGTAATTGTTAGAAATATGAAACTAAACTAATCACGAAATTTGATTAATTTTACGTAATTACACTTAGTAACAGTTTTGAATTACACTAGCAAGTAAGTGGTGAGATTATTTATTGAGTGACATGGCACATTTAATTATGAATTTTTGTTTAACGTGCTCTGTTAGTATACAGGCTGATCAATCTTAATGGGTCAGTACGGAGAAGTCAGAAGGTATAAGACAGATATGTATGAGATATACAAAAAATATATACTAAAATATATTATCTTGTCCATGCAAGCTACGGAGCTCTTTAAATGTATGGATTTATTCTAATAATGCAATATAAACATTACTATGCATTTCGCTAAATTGAGTAAATCATGATTATGGTGGCGCGTTAATATATTTCAACAAATATTACAAAATGGCACGAAGTTTTTTTTTCCCATTGAGATTCGACCAAACAAGTTATCACTAAAAGCAAATAATATTTACGTTGTATAACTTTTTACGTTTGTTACAATGGCGATGGTGTCACTTCACTGTCATTTAATATTTTAAATGAAGTTGACCATTACGAAAAATTTCAACAAGTTCTGTCAAAATGAGCGAATGAGCGAATGATTTCTGTGATGACCGGTTTCAAACTGGGAACATTGTTATCACACAGCGACGAAACTGTGAGACTTAAAGTTACTGTGTCATTTATTTCCCTAGCGGCGGCAAAACAAACATGGAACAATGACCAAACGTTACTAGAATGATTCTGTGTCAACACAATTGTGTCAACAATTTTCGTAACGGCTACCAAAAATGGCTATATGGGGTCTTCTACTGTATAAGTTTAGACTTAAACTATAATATTAAATTTAATCAAGAATTAAATTAAGGAGACACACATCCACCCTCTCGCAAAACCTCAAACATTCATGACGCAGTACTACGCAGTACCAAACACATCACACTCGGGGGCTTATGCGAGAAACCCATTTAAAAGAAGCAACAGGGAATTTCTGCGATACAATGTTCGTGATGACATCAACTCTTTTGTCTTTTCTGACGCACGTTATGTTAAAGCGAGGACGACGATAAAAATCTGCTTTCTACCTAGGTAACACATATATGTATCATGTTCTTTGATTTTCGGCTTTCTTCGACTACTTCTGAAATAAAATAATTAACTTTATTTTGAAAGTTGGCCACAAGGGCACGTTTACGAGTTTGAGTCTACCGGCATTTCCCAAGAGGAGACCATTGTTGAAAACGAAGCCGAAACAAACTCAACAGTCTGTCATTCTTTCACAATAATTGCTAACTTAACGAACACAATATCTTTTTAAGGATACACTATATGCTTGGAGGATTTAGTAAATGGAGACGCCTTCATGTCGTTTCCCCTCTGCCAAAGACGTTGGTACAATGTTCCAACTGTTTTATAAAAACTACTTCATTCATCGATTATTGGCAGTCTTGTAATCGTTATTGTCGCGTGACAAGCTCCGTCAAAATTCCTGTATGTGCTGTTTATGGGTGCAAAAAGCAATCAAATATATCAAGCATACAAAAGGATGGAATATCATTTCACATATTTGCTTTTATTATACCTTATTACAACATATTAATACATAAAACGTTTTCAAGATAATCCGGCATGGAATCGATTACAAAATTAGTTTGAAAAATATCGCACACAATTCGTATTTCATTTTGACAGATCGAGAAACTTTGACGTTTACAGGTCCCCGTATTTAAGGTTAATAAGGACCGGCCTTTACATTTTATATGAAATTACAAGCAAATATCAGCCTTAGCAAGGTTGAATATTTATTGCTCCTGTTTACATATTACAGTGTGCGATCAACTAGAATAGTGGTATTGTTTTAGTGTGAGTGCGTAGTAACGAGAGGCAAAAATGCATTTGTAGTTAGATTTTTTATATGTGTGTTACCTCGCCCCCCTCGAAAAACGGCAGAATTTTTTGTTAGGAAATTTGTAGCGATGCGTACTCCATTACTAAATCCTCGAAGACTATATGCGTAGTTATACAAGAAAATTTATCAATTGTACTGTTATAAGATAAAAATTAATAGAAGAAAAAAAACAAAACATGAAATTTTAAAATTACTTTCATACGTGTGATATGCCTTCTTATTAAAACCGTTTCTAGGTAAAAGTTAGTTATTTCGTTTCTGTTGGTAGGTACCTACTAAAACAATTTAACGGATTATATCGCGTATATTATCTCATTTTAGTTCCCGACGTCCACCCGTGACCATGGAAAGCTGAAAAGCTTCCAAAACGTCGGGAACTAAAATGAGATAATATACGCGATATAATCCGTTAAATTGTTTTATTTCAATGAGTAATAATCGCGGAAACAGAAGAAAATATTAGGTACCTACTATTTAAAATTATCACAACACAACAAACAGGGCTTGATCGCGTGTAAATATGATTTAATTTAAGTACCTCTTGTTCCTTCGAGACTATGGACGTAACGCGATGTCCGAAACGTCGAAGAATTACCAACTAAAGGTAATAAATAAATCATATTTATACGCGATTAAGCCCCGTTTGTTGTGTTGTGATAATGAGTAAAAATAGTGTTAGTTTCAATCAATACTATATTTAAAACTTGTGAAAATGATGTCTGTAGTAACATCGAAAATATTTTCAATAAAAAGACCTCCTAATAGCATGTCGGACCATGCTCAGTGTAGGGTTCCGCAACCGTTCATACGAAACAATACACAACAGATGATAAAAATACGAGATGAAAGAGTACACTAGCGAAAGAGCGTATGTCCACAGCACCTACGACCTTTTGCTGAGAAGCGCAGATTTTTGGCAATATCTCAAAAGCGGTATATCCGATCATGTTGAAAACAATTTCCGTTGAAAGTATTTATTAAGTTTTATCTATGTAATTTTTACATATTATTGGACATACTTTAGAAAATAGAGGGGGAGACACAATTTATGCTACGATCGGAGTGATTACCTCCGAAAATATCCACGACATCAATGACAACGACAAAAAAAATCGAAATCACAAAATAATTTTAAAAGAGCTGTACCGCACATTGATATTTGCTGAAAACACTTTTTTTTCAGTTTCGGTTACAGTATGAAGTGCCCGCCTAGATTATTTTTTGTGACATACGAACGGACGGACGGACTACGGAATGACGAAACTAAGGATTCCGTTTTTTTCCAATTTCGCTACGGACCCTAAAAACTGCACAACCCTATACTATTTTAGGTAAGATGACGGGATTTTACTGACCCGAAATATTTGCTCTCAAGTGTATGAAACCTGCCCATTGCCACTTCAGCCTTCTGTTGCGTGATATTGACTCCGGTGCCTATTCATATACCTACTGGCTGTAGTCTTCACGACTAATACATGAAGCACCGACCAGATTTACTAAGCGTCCCTTGCGACGGCCGCTAGGGACGATCCCTCCTAAGCATCCATGAACATTTAATGTTCACACTCGGAATATGTAAGTTCGGGTTAATCCTGGCTTACTGTTTTTCAGTTTTTATAAAAACAAGGATATATTTTATCGCTGACAAGCACTTTTTCTACAAAAAAGTGGCCAATGTCACTTTCCAGCCTCTGTTGCCCCGTTCATTAGTGTCAAATGACCAACAATGACGAATAGCCAACAATGACCATAACTGTCTGTAAGCATGGTGGTACGGGCCGCGGCCATAACCCTGGTTGGTCAGCATGTCGGGGCTGAAGCGGTTGAACAGCCCGCCCCAGCAGTGCACCGAGGCCAGCCCGCCCAGGACCAGCATGACTAACTGTGATGCTAAGTAGCTTGTGACCAACGACTAATGATCTGTGATCAATAGTCAATCAATCACTTATGACCAAATTAATACCAAATACCAATCTATGAAGGCCAAATTACCAATATCCAATGCTGTATGAGTAAGAGATGCCCAATGAATAATGATCTATAACCAACGATTAATGATCAATGACCAAGAATGAGAATGCTCAACAACCAACAATGACCAACTATGACCAATGACTAATGATCAACGATGACCAATAATTCCCAGTAATCAACAATGACCAATGATCTTACCTGTCCGTAGGCGTAGTGGCGGTACGGGCCGCGGCCATAACCCAGGTTGGTCAGCATGTCGGGACTGAAGCGGTTGAACAGCCCGCCCCAGCAGTGCACCGTGGCCAGCCCGCCCAAAACCAGCAGAGCGGTTACTTGCATCGTGTTACTGGGGACAAATATAAAAAAAAATATATACAAGGAGTCTCCTGAGGAATCCGCACTTCCGCGCTTTCTTTTTTTCAATCTTTCTAAAAATAGTTGAAATCCGTTTAGCCGTTTTGACGTGATGAAGCCACAACGATACATACAAACCCTTTTTATTTAATTTACTGACCTGTAAACAGTCGGTATCACCAATTTTTTGATAATATCTTCATAATACATATACTTTTTAAAACTTTATAATAGTAGGTATATATAACTGTAAAAGCTACGAGATTGTCATTAATAAATAAATAAATAAATATTACGGGACAATTTTACACAAATCGAACTAGCCCCATGGTAAGCTCAATAAGGCTTGTGTTATGGGTACTAGACGACGATATATTTAATAGATATATTGCTTATATACATAGAAAACATCCATGACTCAGGAACAAATATTTATGCTCATCACACAAATATTTGCCCTTACCGGGATTTGAACCCAGGACCTAAGCTTCGCAGGCAACGTTACTCCCACTGAGCCAAACCGGTCGTCAAAACCTCATAACCTCATGCCTCGTAAAATAACCCTATATCAAGATTCCCATTAAGGATAATGTCTGTAATTCGTATTACTGATCCCTGCAATATCCTTCGTAAGCTGGGACTTTATGACGTCATTTTAAAACCGGTCAGGCGCGAGTCGGATTAGTTCATCATGGGTGGACACTACACAATATTATAGAAGTCAGAATAGGTAGGGCATATTTACCTAAACTTCGCGGTAGGACTTGATTAGGAGTTGTTATAACCACAAAAGAAAATTGTGATATAGATAAAAGTCAAAGCGCAAAGAAAAATACGATTGCTCTCGCACGCGGTCACACCAGGACTCGAACCCGGTACCTCTCGATTACGCGTCGAGCGTGTCATCCCTTCATTAGCAAACATTGTGCCATCCGCCGCGAATTTAGCCATCTGCTCTGATCCATTTTTTTAATGGTATATAACACCACATTATTATTTATGTCGCAATAGATAATTTGGTGTTAATTTTCCCACATTAAAAACACAGAAACACAAGAAATTGTGTTTCATGTTAAGAAACACAAAAGAAAATGATTGATTTTTATTGAATGCGTGATTTTACGGATTACTTAAGTATAACTAATTAATAGTGAATTCACACTTAAGGTCAACTTAATTCATAAATAATAATTGACAAATGCAGAACATTCAAATACTTTGACAACCCTAAAGTGGACATAATAGGTTCGTCTAGGGTTGCCACCCTTTTTTTGATGAAATATAATATTTTTCTCAAAACCTTGCCAAAATATAGTACTTTTGGAAAATTTTGGAAAAAAAAGTTGTTTAAACATGTTTAAATGTTATATACATATTACAATCTTATATCACTTTATTGCACAGCATTTGAGTGATTTAGTCGATGTTTTGTACAAAAAAAGTGCAACAGCGGAGTTAGCAATGAAAATATAGTATTTTTCGTGCTATATTAGTTTTCTATAATATATAGTAGAATTGACTGCAATAGGCTCATTGTGGTAACAGTGGATCGCCTTTTTTTTAGAGGCATACAGCCCCGAAACTATAGAAGCTATTAATTTCAAACTCAAATGAAATAAAGATCAGCTATTTAGCTGTATTTTATTCTTTAGAGTCGTTAAATAATATCTGCCAGATTTAGAAAAAAAAACTATTTCTTTTTAAAGTGGACATTGACCCACTGTGCCCTCAAAGGTGGACACAATGAGTCAACCTTGAGGGCACAGTGAATCAGAAGGGTATTTTATTATAAAGAAACAGGTTATTGTATATTAATTATTACGCAATCAATATTTAAGAATACACTTAGAACATAGTAAGTTATTAAACTTAACATGAGAACAAAAAAAATAGCCAACATACTATTTAATTTAAAAAAATAAAAGCATCTCGTCAATATTATTACAAAGAGCTTCATTCATATCTTCTGCCGAGTGGTTTACTATTTTCCTACACAATGGTCGCTTTTTAGGCATTCTGTAAGAAAAACAATGATAATATAATTTTATTTAGACATTCGATGATAGATATACACAGTAGGTCGCGACTCACTGTGCCCACTTTGGAAACGACCCGTTGTGTACCCCCTACGCCATTTTAATTTTTTGACGCAGTAACAGAAACTTGTACTGTGATACCAATACCTGTCTTACTGTCAAATGAAACGTTAATAACGACTTATTTTATAGAAACAATAACTTAGTAAATAAGATTAATATCTACGGAAGAAAAACTTACCTGGATTTTTTACTTTTGCACCGTCATAACACAAATTTACTTCCATAAAGTACGTTGCGGCTCCAAGCGGGGCACTGACTAGCATAGACAGGTACATGTGCACTCGCGCTTCTAATGTCAGAAAGACGCAGCTATTGCCCTATTATTTCTATCCAATATGATGCTGACCTGGTGTGCCCACTTGACTCGCTGTTGACACAACGACCCTATAGCACGATACTATATAATTTATTACTGGTGCCAACCCTAGGTCCGTCGAACATAGCACTGAACCCGAGTGTGAATGTGTATTCAGTATAATATAACTCATCCGGGAAATCCCGCATTCAATAAATATTTATTTTTTATTTTTAGGTTATTACCACTCTTAGTTATATCCTCCCGCGAAGTTTAGGTAAATAGACACTACCTATTCCGACCTCTATGCAATGTACATATCACCCTAAGGGTCACACCGCGTTTTAAACGTGCCTAGCCTTTGTATCTGTACTAACGCATTACGCACGCGAGTCAGTTTTTGTTTTTTGTTTTTTTAAGAAAACCACATACATTTTACTCGTTACGATATCTGCCAAATTGCAGTTATAGGTATGCTGCTGAATGGAAAGAATAACGTGCTGTCGACGCGCGTTCCTAAAACGCGTCGACAGTGCGTTTATAAAACTTGGTGTGCATAGACCCTTAATGCTAGCAATATCCTCAAAATGTAAAATAATAGACAACTTGGCATACTAATGCAATAAGAAATTTTAGATTGCAGACGTTTCTAGCCTAAAACCTAACTTTGTTTAACTTCTGGCCTCGTGTACTTTTCAAAGTACAAATTAGAAACGAATTTTGAGCCCTCATAAAGTTTGAAGGAAAAATTATTCTCGGCCTCCGGAGGTTAATTCGATTTGGTTTTTCATACTGTCCTAGAGAAATATTATGAAATACAAACTTATTTCTGCTGCTGATAAAATAATCTTTATACTTGAGTAAAGGTTTTTTCAATTTTTAAAAACACTTGAATATATTCTAATTTGTATACAACGCCATAATTTTCATGTGGAAGTCTTTGGCGGAAACCTATGTTCAGCACAGGAATTCTCTAGGATTGAACTGATCGCGACAATGTTCTTATGGGTTGAAATGCCAATGGGACTGAAATGGCAATCATATTTGACATTTTAATTCCACGAAAAGCTATAAAGATACTACAAAATATATCCCTTAAGAATATTGAGAGGCTTAGGTAATATTTCTTTCCATTTTCAACTTTGAAGTTAAACCCGGAAAATCCTTGCGCTTCAAAACATCGAACATAATCCCAAAAAGCCTTCAGAAGGAACAAGTAAGTCCACTTCAAAGTACCTTTTGTAAAACTGGCTAATTGCCCGTAGTACAATTTATGTACCATATAAAGCACATTTTCATGTAACGCTACCTATAATATTTCGATCCCGTATTCAGAATATTTAATTAACTTTGAAAACACTCTGTTCAATGTAGTGGGTATCATCTATATTCACTGCAATATTATAAAGTTCTAGAATAAAATATAATGTCTGTACTTTGAAGATAGTTTCAAACAAATTATTGTAATGGATTATTTGGAGGTCTCAAAGCGAAGGATTTGTTTGTGTATGTTTGTATGTATCGTTGTGGCTTCATCAGGTCAAAACGGCTAAACGGATGGCAACTATTTTTGGTACACGGGTAGCTGCGTATCCACAGATGGTTATAGGATACCTTTTACCCCACTACGCTGAAGAAACATGAGGGGGTTATGACTTTTCTCCTCCGCGTACGAAGTTGCGGGCATCTTCTAGTATTATTATAAAGTTGTTAAAAATGTAATGTCTGTACATCCATACTATATACTATATTATACTATATATACTTTTATACTATATACTATATGATACTATATATACCATCCATACTATAATATTATAAATGCGAAAGTGTGTATGTCTGTCTGTCCGTCTGTCCATCTGTCTGTCTGTCTGTCTGTCTGTCTGTTACCTCTTCACGCTTAAACCGCTGAACCGATTTGCATGAAATTTGGTATGGAGATAGTTTGAGTCCCGGGAAGGACATAGGCTACTTTTTATCCCAGAAAAATTATCTTATCCGCGATAAATGAATTTAAGGCGGACGAAGTCATGGGCAGAAGCTAGTAATATTATAAATGCGAAAGTGTGTCTGTCTGTCTGTCTGTCTGTTACCTCTTCACGCTTAACCCGCTGAACCGATTTGGATGAAATTTGGTATAGAGATAGTTTGAGTCCCGGGGAAGGACATAGGCTACTCTCTATCCCGGAAAAATCCCCTTATCCGCGATAAACGAATTAAAGGCGGACGAAGTCGCGGGCAGAAGCTATAGAAGATATATTGAAACGGACTATTTGGAGGTCACTGAATTGAAAAATATTTGTTTCGATTTTTTGTATATATCATTGTGGCTTCATCACGTCAAAACGGCTAAACGGATCTCAACTATTTTTAGTACGCTGGTCATCCACAAATGCTTATAGGATACTTTTTACCCGACTACGCCGAAGAAGAGCGTTCTGACTTTTTTCGAAAGAAGTCCCGGACACCTTCAAGTTTATAATATTTGTAAGATTTCACGTGTATACACGCAGTGCTTATAATATTTTAAAGCTTGAACAAAGTTAATTCTAAAAGCCCTCTTAGATGAGTACAAAGAACCGTACTTTAAAACACGACGTAAGCGACATCGTTTCAGTAGAAACATACGACGTTTTATCCAAAGGGAAGTAATTCCACTCTTCCTACTCGTTGAGCGAGGTAATTGAGTGAGGTTTTGGTTTCACGCTCGCTGGTTCCGTGAGTACTCATTATATGATCAAAACTTGGGAACTTTTGTTAAAGTATGTTTGAATATGAATAAAACACTGTTATTAAACGTACGACACAAAAAAACCTTGTTTAAAACGGGGCGTGATCGTGTATAAATATGCTTTATTTAATAACCTTGCTGACTGACTATTAAAATAAAATAAAATATTATTAAAAAACAATCAGATCCATATTTGTCTGTATTACACTTAAACGACAATGTTGGTACTATTCCTTCGAGACTATGGATTGGATATAACGCGACGTCCGAAATATTTAAGACTGCTTGTACCCTAAGCATGTTTTTTTTTTATTCAATTTTCTTACAAAATATCAAAATACGGCAATTATGATGAGAGAAGATTTCAAATTGTGAAATTAAAATTAAATTCGGTCAAGAAATACGCATGATATAGGCATTTTAGCTACTCTTACACAGCGATTTGACAGAGAGGTCCGACATGTAGTTTTACGTCATAGTGCACTCCGGCCATATAAACTCCATATTTAATTCTGTTTTGCTAGAAAGAGACAGAATGAAATGTTTGATGATTATCTTGGTTATTTATATAGTTATAATCGGAAAAATATTTTTGTCTACTGTTTGTTGCATGGATGAGCTTTTAATGAAGCAAAAATAAAAAATAATTATTATTCCCTATTGGGAACATTAAGTTTAATATTTTCTTCTGTTTCCGCGATTATTACCTATTTGAATAAAATAATTTATCGGATTATATCGCGTATATTATCTCATTTGAGTTTGAGAGAATTTGGAAACTCAAATGAGATAATATACGTGATATAATCTGTTAAATTGTTTTATTTAAACATTAAATTTTCCAAAGCTGTTCATATTATATTTTTTCTTGATACGTAATGCACCTTATTTGGACTCAGAATGTACAAATATTTTTTAAACCTCGATATCACATTGGTTCCTCGACTCTGTTTACAATTTTACTTTGGTTTATATACCTAAGCAGGAAATTAAAAAATGGCCTGTCATTAAAAGCTAGCTTTTTAATTTTTCTCACTAATCTGTATAGATTAAACTATTTAATTTTTATTGTTCTTGTATGAGAAGTCACTTTTAACTTGGATTTTATTTTGACTATGTTTTGGCGGCCATAGTACGAGTATAACAAATTTTGTCAAAATGTAAAGTGACCATAGAAAGCTGAAAAAGCTTCCGAAACGTCGGGAACTCAAATGTGATAATATACGCGATATAATCCGTTAAATTGTTTAATTTAAAATGTAAAGCGTTAAAACGTATATTTACAATCAGAAGATACAGCTCTGTGTCAGAACGATGGACGGACAGACATACGGACATGTAGAAAAGTAATACTTTCCCATATAAATAAATAATGTATATCACACTTAAAACATGTCAACACAGCAATAAAAAAAAAGAACAATCTGCTTAAGACTAGTTTATAAATTAAATACCAACCTACTTTAAAATCATGTTAAATTAAAAGATGTCCTATAAAACCGGCCAAGAGCATGTTGGACCATGCTCAGTGTTGGGTTCCATAGCCGTTCATACAAAAAAATGCACTACAGATGAACAAAATATGATATGAAAAAGTGTACTAGCAAAAGAGCGTATCTCCACACGTCCTTTAGTTGAAAAGCGCAGTTTTTTGGCAATTAGTCAAAAACGGCTAGACTGATTTTATTCGGTATAGTTTTCATTGAAAGTACTTATAAGGTTTCATTTTCATGAATTTTTCCATATTTTTTGATCCGTGGTTGAAAAGTTAGAGGAACGTTAGTTTTTGGATTTCCGGAGCGAATATTTACAAAACTGCTGAGATTATCAAAACATAATGTTTGGAGACCCCTATTATTTTTAAAAGACCTATTCAACGACAACACACACACTAGTGTTGGCGTAAAAAAAAAATCACCCCCACTTAAGGTGTAGAGATATACCCGAAAAAAAGTTTTTTTTATTTTTTATTTTACCGTTTTGTCGGCGTGATATATACACATACACATACCAAACAGCTCCCTAGTACTAATGATCACGGAGCTAAGCCGCGGATGGACAGACAGACGGACAGACGGACATGGCGAAACTATAAGGGTTTTCCTAGTTGACTACGGAACCCTAAACAGGACATTTCATCACTTAAGATAATGCGGAGTTTAAATGTTCTTTTTAAAGAAAAACAATTGCAATTAAGAAACTGCTCGAGACAGCTCGATAGCTCTTCGGGGAGCATTTGGCCTTTTAAAAGGACGTTACAAGGTTAAAAAAAGTGGTTTAAATTTTTGAACTACGTTCATAGATTTAAGCTTTATTTAATGTATTGTATTGTCTTGAGTTTTTCCGCGTATATACACGAGGATAAAATTTGTTGTATTTGCATGCGTATTTTTTTGTGGAAACTGCATGAAAATATGCGCATGTGAGCACAATATATTGTCCCATCTAACCAAGACACTATTTCGCGGAAAAGCAAATTAACTATAATCTATTAATGTAATAGGGAATTCCAAAAAGTAACGTCTGAATCTATCAATGATACTTTTCTTCAATTTATTTTTAAGGTGCGTCCACATTTGTATCATTTGCCTGTATCAGCCGAGCGAGCCGACAGTAAGCGTCCAAGCAGCGCGATACGCAGTCATGCCACCGCACGGTGATCGGGTACGAGAAAAAGATACAAGTGTGGACGCACCTTTACTTAAACACGATTCCTTCCGGACGGTTCCCCTGGTTTACGCATTTTTTTTTGTCATAATTCCATATCGCATAATCACAATAGGCATAATGATCTATAAGCATAATTTCATTACACCGAATCCCGTTTTCGCCGAATCTATTTTCACCGAATGGTCTTTTAATGCCAAAAACCTACTTTTCTGGCAGCAGTCATCTTCTGTTCGGGATTGCAGTTCTAACCTAACCTACTTTGAATTTGCAGCTAACTAAAATTTGGCGATACTAAATTATGCGTATTTAGATTCGGACAAATAATGATTCGGCGAGATGAACATTCGGCGAAATCAAATTATGCGAAACCTGTTCGGCGAAATCAGTTTTGAAATATTTAGCACCCCTTCCGGATAACATATTTTGGTGAAGACCAGACCTTTGTCATGTAGGAAAATTTAACACTTTCACGGAAACTCTGTCTACAGACGTAAATTAAGACTCTCGTGATATGACACTGCGTCCACAGCCGAAGAAAACTCATAGGTTTTATATGAAGGCAAGTATGTGCCGCTTTACGCTCATCACCGAGGTATCTAGTGCCACAGAAACAGCGTCAGGGTAACCTCACTTTACGCACTACCCACTTAGTCCCCGGTAAGCTCGGTTCTCCATACAAACGTAGTTACGCTTTCATTTTAAAACGACTAGCTAGTTTGCTTTGAAACTTTGTACTTAGAATAAGTGAATGTATATGCAGGCCTGTAATTAGTTTATGTAGCTTCAGATACCATAGAAAATACAGTGAATTTAGGTTTTTCATACGAAAATAGTTTTTGCTGTATTTTGTTTATTTTATAAATTGGAGCCATATAAACTAATTACAGGCTTAGCTATAATATACCTCATGTCATTGCATATGCAAAGTTTCGTTACAATCTAACACGTAGTTTTAAAATGAGAACTCTTAAAGGGTACGACCGGGTGCTTCGGCGAATCATGGCTGTAAACGTTACGGCTATAGCCGTTAGGGTTTTTGGTTGTATAAAATTCCATATATTCATCTGTCACAGTTGCGGGACAATCTTTAATCTATATACTATTATAAAGTTGTAAATATGAAATGTCTGTACATTGAAGATATTTTCAAAAAAATGATTGTTACGGATTATTTTGAGGTCACTAAAACGAAAAAATTTTTTTTGGATTTTATGTATGTTTGTATGTGTCGTTGTGGCTTCATCACGCAAAATCGGCTAAACAGATTTCCATAATTTTTGGTACACGGGTAGCTGGGTATCTCCAGATGGTTATAGGATACTTTTTACCCGACTACGTTGAAGAAAAAACTACGGGATATGACTTTTTCTCCTCCGCGAACGAAGTTGCAAGCATCTTCTAGTAATAAATAAATGTGTCACTGTGGGCGTGGTTCACCTTCGAAATCCCTAATGTCGTTTGTCCTAATGTATCGTTTGTCATACCGCATTCAAAAAAAAAAAAATGTTCAGAATTTTTTACAAGATCATCGTATAGATTAGGTTAGGTTAGCTTTGTGTTATAACAATCCTGAAAAGTTTATTGTTTCATAAAAAATGCGTCAGTACAAACGATACATTAGGACAAACGATACATTAGAACCAACGATGTTAGGGATTCCGATATAGATCCTGTGGGCGTAGTACTTTTTTGTACGAGTTTTATGTGTGCCAAAGTATGGTACTAGGTCTATGAAAGTCTTAACAACAAAATTGTAATCTATGTTGATAGGCTGAGGTCCGTTACAATTTGATAAGATGGCCTCAGGAGCAGGGTCAGTGTATCAACGGACTCAACGTCATTGCGACTGCCTAACACTGCCTAGGGACGGCGATCTAATCTCTTTGATGAGTTCAGGTTTTTAGGCTTCCGTGCCCAAAGGGTAAAACGGGACCCTGTTACTGAAACTTCGCTGTTCGTCTGTCTGTTTGTCCGTCTGTCACCAGGCTGTATCTCATGAACCGTGATAGTTGAAATTTTCACAGTTGATGTATTTCTGTTGCCGCTATAGTAAAAAATACTAAAAACAGTATAATTTTATGTTTGTCTGTCTATGTCAGTAACCAATATAAAATGATCGAACACCGCGTACATTTTGCTTGTAGATACGGCCGTTTCTAGCGTATAATTTTTACGGAACCCTCGATGCGTGAGTCCGACTCGTATTTGACCGGTTTTTTATCCTTTATAAAGGACCAAGTTTAAAAAATACGATTACAGGATACTAAATCGTAGTCGGTCGTAGCTCGCAGCTCTCTTTAAAATAGGTATATATGCTTTGTTACTTTCATGGTAAATTTGAGATCTAGAGTAAAAAGCAGTTCTATTGTATTGAATTATTTCTTCCATAACACATCTATACCATGTATTTTAAAGTAGAAAAAAGAAAAGTCTGTGCAACGAAGATATTTCGAAAAAAATCACTCAGTGCTCACTGAATCGGAAAATATTTATTTGATATGTTTTTATGTGGACAATTATTAACGGATTTCAAATATTTTTGATACACGAGTAGCAGCGCATTTATTTATAGATGCTTATAGGATAGTTTTTAATCGACTACGCTGAACTAAAGAAGTGTTTACTTTTTTTCTCTTACGAGAATGAATATCCCACCAAAAACCTTTTCATATAAAATGTTGCGTAGAAGCATATTGGCTCGCAGTGTCAATAAGTTATCAGATATGAACCTTATAATATAAAATATTAGAAGGTAGCAGAGGCGAAAAAGTATTTACCCCTCTTTTTTAGGGTTCCGTAGCCAACATGGCAAAAACGGAACCCTTAATAGTTTCGTCATGCCCGTCAATCCGTCCGAATGTCACATGCATTTTACTCAAAAACTACAAGATGAAATATGGATTGTTGGTGTCTGTGGTAAACCGCACTCCATACATGTAACCGAAACAGAAAAATATTATTTAGCAAATATCAATGTGTAGCACATATAAAGAGGCACATTATATTGAGGTTGCTAAAAATTTAGTGGATATTTTCGGAAATAATCGCTCCGAAAATAGCATCGATTGTGTGTCCAAAAATATGAAAAAAATTACAAAGATAAATTCTGACAACGAAAATTGTTTTCAACATATGAATTTTTATTTTCTAAAAAAACGACCAACATTAGGGGGGGGGGGGGGGCAACAATTCTATAGGTCGCTAGGTTAAGAAGAGGATCATATGAAAGGGCTTAATCTGTACATTGTCAAACAATTGTTTTTAAATTTTGTTTTATTAATGAAAATGTGAAAAAAAATAGCACTCCCCCCTTTTATGTTCGAAGTTTACCAAACGAAAAATCTGGAATTTTCTGGAATTGTGTCATTTAATATGAATATTGCATGAAAATTATAACCAGATATCTATCTGTCTTACTTTTTTTTTCATCCCCAAAAATATTTTTTTAAATAACCCGGTTTGGTTAAGTTTTCTCCTCATTTTTTTATTTATTTAACTTATAAAAATAACATTTTACAAAGTAATTATTACTCGCCAAACTGTGACGTTTAATGGCGAGAAGCGCTCAGATTTCAAACACTTAATATAACTTAATTATATAACTACATGATATACAAATGAGCCGGTTAGAAAAATCTGCACACGCATCATATTTATTATGTAGGTACTTCGTCCTCGAGGACAGCGCGTCAGCGTGTTTACGATGACACTGGCTTATCTTCGAGGAAGTCCTTCAGTTTTGATTTTAAAACAGTTTTACTTATTTTACTTTCGTGTCTAAGTAAATGAATCTTATTAAAAATTTTTGGTACTAAATATTTTGAGGTCCTTTCACCGTAGTAGTTTTTTACACTCGGTTGTATTAATTTTCTCTGTGTAACACTTCTAGTATTAATTCTGTTATTTTTAGCCACTTTGTGCTCATCATCATAGAAATACTCTAAACCTATCAGATATTTAACTTTTTTATCAACTGGTAGAATTTTACATAAATTAAATAACTTGTCATATTCTCCATTACACTTATTTTTAACATTTTTACTTACGAGGAATTTTATCAGTCTTATCTGTATATTTTTTACATCTTTAATATAAGTACTAAACGTTCGTCCATACACAATAAGCCCATAACTAAGTAGCGAGTCAGCGAGCGCATAATACACGACTCGTAGTGTTTTCTTATTTAACACTACATTTAATTGGTAGAACTTCCCCAGAACAGATCTTAACCTATTACAGACATCGCTTACATGCGGTTTCCAGTTAAATTTCTTGTCAATAATTAAGCCTAAATACTTGAAAGTCTCAACATACTCTAGTTTCGTACATATACATTTAGTATGTGACTATTGTGACGCCATATATACCAGAGGCAAACTTAACTCATGTGGTAAGTTACCCTCGAAGGAACCCTCGGTGCGCGAGTCAGACTCGCACTTGACCGGGTTTTTTTTTATCTGTAGTGTGCTTTTTTTTCTATAAACGGCTGCGGAACCCTACACTGAGCATGGTCCGACATGCTCTTGGCCGGTTTTTTTAGTAATTATCACAATTTAGTATTACAAAGTATCATATACCCATCAGTGGATATCCAGCTACCCGTGTTACTATTTGAAAGATGTTACCAAAACTATTTGAATTTTTTTGAGCCGATTTGACGTACTGAAGTCACAACGACATTTAAAACATAAAATTCAGTGACCTTAAAATAATCCTTTCACTTTTCTTTTAAAATATCTTCAATGTACAGACATTTCATATAGAAAATAGGTTTTTACAGCTATATGTTATAACTGGCGTTTTACATTCAAATGAAAAACTATAAAAAAAATAGTAAGTACGGTTTATTTCGATTTCTCTTTATAGAGTTTTCACATTAGTCTACCCTGGCTTGTTTTATACCGACATGATATTGTAAGAACCCTGAATCGGAGATTTGAATTCATTATGAATTCATAACGCTCATTCTGTTATACATTTTGTATGTGCCAACTCAACGGAATAAAATTTATGAATTTAGAGAGAAAAATCGTAATAATAAAAAGCATTTTCAAGAAGAATCTTCAAACGTAATGATAGAGATAAATATACGAGTATTTTCTCAGATAAAATCATAATCTTCTTTTTTTTCTGTTCTATTATAAAGTTAAGTGACGACCGGTTTAGCTCAGTGGGAGTAACGTTGCCTACGAAGCTGAGGTCCTGGGTTCAAATTCCGGTAAGGGCAAATATTTGTGTGATGAGCATACATATTTGTTCCTGAGTCTTGGATGTTTTCTATGTATATAAGTAATATATCTATTAAATATATCGTCGTCTAGTACCCATAACACGAGCCTTATTGAGCTTACCATGGGACTAGTTCGATTTGTGTAAAATTGTCCCGTAATATTTATTTATTTAAAGTTGTAAAAATTAGATGTTTGTAGGTACATTGAAGATATTAAAAAAAAACTGTGACGGACTATTTGGGGTTCACTAAATCGAAATTTTATTTAAATAAAAAAATTAACGGATTATATCACGTATATTAATCTCATTTCAGTTCCCGACGTTTCTGAAGCTTTTCAGCTTTCCATGGTCACGGGTTGACTGAGAAAAGATATATTTTCCTCCGTTAGTTACAATTTTTTTTAAAATTTTTCTTTGTTGTTATGTGTCGTTGTGGATCCATCACGCTGAAATTGCTAAACGAATTTCAACTATTTTTAGTATACTGACAGCTGCGTATTAGCAGATGGTTAAAGGATACTTTTTATCCGACTACGCTGAAGAAACATATTTAAAATAAAAAAAGAACCGACTTCAAAATAAACTAAAAAGCCAAAAATAATCTTTTATGTACAGTACGGGTCACTTTTGAATCACCTTTTGAATTCGGTACCAAACCATTCATTTATTACTATTAACACAAATGACACGCAAGAACCGCGGCGGCGAGCCTTTACCTAAATTTAGTTGTAGTAATTTGTATTTTTGTTGGATAAAGGACTTTACTTCAGGTTTGGCACCGTCTGTACATAAAAGATTATTTTTGGCTTTTACGTTTATTTTGAAGTCGGTTTTTCTTTTAATTTTAAAATTTTTTTTTGCTTTTTAGTGATGGATTTTAGTGATGTAAAGTATTTTTAGAGCTCAAAATGGGAAGATTGAGGAGGCCCTAGTGTAAATAAATAAGACCAATGGTAGATAAGACTATTGTAAATAAAATCTAAATTATAAGAATTGGCTATGTCAAAATGGTTAAGTCCAGTAGCTTGCTGGTTAAAAAGAATACGACTAACAGTCTCAACTGACCCATAATATTTAAAGAATTATCTCGCAACTCAAATTGACGTACAATCTTGAGTGATGTTGAGACGGCATATTTCCGTCTCTGATGGACTAGAGGCATAATAAAAAAATATGGCCGGCCCTAAGACGAGATCAGCTGGAGGATGGGGAGCTCCTGGAAGCCATGTACGTAAAATTTGACGATGAAACTGTTGGTCTAAGGTCAAAAGATAGTGACGGTTGCATACCCATACCTCCATCATGTACTAACGTTTCAAGTGACAAGGGGATACGGAGATGTGAAGCCTCATATGTTACTTTTAATATTAAGTTGGGCTGTTACTGTTCATAAGCTACAAGGTACCACCCTCGAGAAAGCTTTGGTAGACCCTGATAAAAAGAATTTCGCTAAAGGGCAAATATATGTTGCACTAAGCCGTGTCAAAACTTTGGAAGGCATAGCGTTGTTAGATTTGGACGCCAACAAATTATTAAATCGACTACATGATGAGAGATCGTTAACGGAAATAACAAGACTACGAAATCTGCCTTCTGACGATCGAAGCCACACATAATACACGACTTTTATGACTTCTACGACTTTTATACGGCACTTACAGCCATAATGCATTCTAATGTCAATTGCTCACGACCTTTAGCAGAACGTTGCTATTTCAGAATCAGGGCCGTTAACCCTTGAGGAGTTCTCTGGTTCTCCATTTTGCTACCCTGATCTTAACCAATTTCTGCCTCTAAGCAAAATATGATAAATAATTATATTGCGATTAGTGAATTAAATAACATGGGTTGAGCTCTAATTAGTGACTGGTGGCTTGTGTCTTCATCATCAGTTTTTCTTCACCAAATGATGATTTTCCAGTGTAAATGCTTGTTCTACTTTAATAAACACCAAAATCGCCATAGATGTGCCCATAATATTAGAAAATTCCTTCGATCCTCATCGATCTCATCATCAGATCTTCACCAAAATTTTATGGGATCAACTTGGAGATTCCTACTCTTAACCGAAAAAATGATTTCTAAATCGACTTGCGATCCCCGTATTAAATAACACTGATAGAGCCCTCTGTGTTAACTGATGGCTTGTGTCACAGTTACAAATGTAAATGCTTAAAGTACTGTAATAAATACCGAAATCACCATAGATGTTCTCATAATATTCGAGGAATGCCTTCGATTTCTCATGGATCCCGTCATCAGATCTTCACCAAACTTTTATGGGACCAATTTGGATATACCTACTCAAGGACATAAAAATAATTTTCCAAATCGTCGTGTAAATGACGGAGTTCTGAGGTAACAAACATAAAAAAAAATACAACCGAATTGAGAACCCCCTCCTTTTTTGAAGTCGGTTAAAAAAAGAGCGGAGTAATGACTTTACTCCTCCAAAAACGAAATTGTGGGCATCGTCTAGTCAAATTTATAATAGTATAGATTAAACTAGAAAACTACTACTATTTATATGAAATGACAAAATGATGAAATAATGAAGTTTATTCTGTAAATACCACAAAGGCACTTTTACAAGTCTGAGTCTACTGGCATATCCCAAGAGGAGACCATTCTTGAGAAGAAAGCCGAAACAAACTCAACAGTCAATCATATAAATAGTTTAATTTGAAATATATCTTTTTAAGTATAACCACTATTTTCCGAGAAGTGATAAATAATAAAAAAACCGGCCAAGAGCATGTCGGACCATGCTCAATGTAGGGTTCCGCAACTGTTTATACAAAAAAATGCACTACAGATGAAAGTTGAAAATTTTTAGTAAAATGCCTGTGACATACGGACGGACGGACGGACATGACGAAACTATAAGGGTTCCGTTTTTGCCATTTTGGCTACGGAACCCTAAAAAGGAACCTAAATACCTAATTGATAGATTCAGGCGTTACTTTACGAAATTCCATATTAGATTAAATAAATAAATATTACGGGTCAATTTTACACAAATCGAACTAGTCCGATGGTAAGCTCAATGAGGCCTGTGTTATCGGTACTAGACGACGATATATTTAATAGATATATTACTTATTTAAATAGAAAAAATTCAAGACTCAGGAACAAATATTTATGTTCATCACACAAATATTTGCCCTTACCGGGATTTGAACCCAGGACCTCAGCTTCGCAGACAACGTCCCACTGAGCTAAACCGATCGTCATTAATTCCTTGGCTTTTCTGTGAAATAATGTCTTGGTTAGATATGACAATAAATTGTGCTCACACACGAATATTTTTATTCCTATCCTACAAAAAAAATACGCAGGCAAATACAACAAATCACCATCAGACAGTATAATCCTCAAAAAGTTTTAAGTATTATTGAGCTCAATTTATTATCACATGTAACCAAGATAGTTCAAGGAAGAGTAAATTAACTATAAACCATTAATCTAAATGGAATCTAGTTTCACGTGTCTGGGCTATACGAAGTGTCTTTATGGATAAGGACTCACCGGGACATCGTGCGTTCTGTCGAAGCTCTGGATTTCAACTGGATCTATATTGGAGGTTACTGCGCAGCGCAGGGGTGTAGGGGTGATTTTATACCGAGGGAGGACGGAGTGCGATTGACGCTGCGATTTTCAGACGCATTTTGAGACCCAGTTGTCTGTATATTCGAATAAACAATAGGGAATATGGAAGAATTATATTTTTTAATAACTGTAAAAATAACCATGATGTAAGCCTTTTCATTGTATATTTGTGTGGTGTGCAATAAAGAGTATTTGTATTGTAAAACAATAACAAATCACAAAAAAACTAATCAAAATTAGAATATTAACAATTTTCGCAACGTCTAAAAAGGTGGTTCTATCAACTTTTATGGTACCTCGTTGCAATAGTTGGTTAAGTCTTCTGACTGACTCTTCAAACCTACGATTTTGAACAGTTTTCCAGGCAACTCTCCTCAGTATGTTAAAAGCCTATAATATCAGCATTTTTCTAAGTAACTCTGTCACTCTGTTGACTCGGTTCAATGACGCGCTGTACTGTAATTATTGACGATCCCATGCTCACGGACGGTATTGAACCTTTAAGTCTAAGGAGAGACTTTGCCTCCTTACGTGTGTTCTACCGCTTGTATAGGTAATGGGCGGTGTTCCGAGGAATAGTTCGACATGATGCCTACAGCCACCTTCTACCATCGCACCGCTCGCCATCGCCAGGTATTCATCCACACACCTTGGAACCAAAATGGTCGCGTACTGTGCGGTATCAAAGGTATTTTCTACCGCGCACACAATGTGGAATGACCTCCATGGACAAAATAACAAGAAAAAGTTGATCCACCCGTAAAAATATTTGTGGAAAAATAAAATCATCGCTGTGACTCACAAGCGGTATGCTGGTCTAATGGTTCAGGACGCTGTTCCGGTATAACAGAGACGCTGGTTCGATTCCGGCTTAGACTTGCAGTGGATCGCAATAATTTTTTCATCTGTCCTGTTTGGAAAGTAAAATTTTCATGCCTATTTAGCCAGGTGGAAAATAGCTTTTCCATCCCTAGGGTGGAAAGTATTCTATTGGTACGATTAGCCAGAGAGTCGAAGATAATTGAGTTACGTCATATTATTAAAATAAAAGCTTTTCATATCGCGTTTGCGATAGCGATTGAATGATGATGCTGGTGATGATGATGATTATGATGATGATTATAATTTTTTTATTCTCCTCACAGTCGAAACGAAAAGTAGAGTATTTAACTTGGGTGAAATTACCCATTTCACCCTCGAACTATTGGAATATCTCGGGTGAAATGTATCACTTTAAGCCCTTTGTTAAAAGTCTACTATTTTTTTTATTAGATCTGTGCATCAATAAAGTAACCCCAAATTATTAACGGTTTCAGAGAAAAATGCTTTCGGTGAAATAATATGTCCACAAAATGAATTAACCGATGAAACGTTATTCTATAAAACAAGGTACGACCCTACTATATACATACAAGAGGAGTTTTACTTAAGTTTTTACCTATATAGTCTCACATCCAATTTTCACAATATGGCCGCACCTTTATTCCTGCTCACGTCACAATCGCACCGGAAGTGAGCAATAGAGCCTCCGTTATTTATATAAATCGTCACAGGATATAACAGCTTTTGGCAACTACTTTTTATCCTTAGATATTTGCTAAGTCGATATCTAGTAAGTTTCGGTAAACAGTCTCCTTCGTAATCCATAATATCGTATGTCCTAAAGTCAAATGCCATACCACTATTACTCAAAACACTTTTGACATATCAATAATTTGCCATAATGATCTTACATATCCTAATGACCATAAGCAATTATATTACATTACCGAATGCTCTAAATACCTAATATGTTTGTACTAATTTATTAACACATACAACTTACGAGTCATAATATACAAAACCATAAATCACATGTCCTAAAGTGAAATGCCATAATGATTACTTGCCATTGTAAAGTAAGAATCATTATCTATTTTACCTTAAGGCAGGTCAGACTTGGGTTAGGTCAGGTACGACGACGAGCGAAGCGAGGAGGAGTGCTAGGTAGAACTGGGACTCTAACGAGTGAGCGAAGCGAGCGAGCCGCGGAGGCCTATATCGAGTGGTCGAAAACTGGGTCTCGTTCGTGATACATAACATAAGCATTTAAATAGTGCAGGCTGGATATAATGTTTTAGGAAATGTATTAGGACACATGATGATTATGGCAACCAGTACTAGGATAGGTAACTATTAGGGCACTTGATCATTAGTACTTAAGAAGTACTGTACTAATAGTGCAAATAAGGATTAGGATATTCGATATAAGGATAATCAATGTTATATATTAGGGCAAACGTTATTATGACAGAAGATTATTATGACAAAAGTTATTATGGAATATACAAATAGGACAAAGGATAATATTATGAATTCCAATATAGACCCACGGTAAATGCCCAGTGCTGGGCACTGTCCCATTTGTCACTTTTAACCTTAATAATGAATCCCATAAAATAAAAGGTCATAATGTAATTTAAATAATACAAGCTTTACAGGTCCCGTGTTCACGAGTAGACTAGATATGTAAAGCTTTCGAAAGGTCGAGAACTCAATGAGAAAATATAATCCGTTTAAATTTGGTAGAACATCTATACTTTTATAAATAAGTTTGAAGATATTTTCAAAACAATAGTTTACGGACTATTTGAAGGTCACTAAATCGAAAAATATTATAATTTGGATTTTTGGTATGCGTCGTTGTGGCTTCATCACGTCAAAGGACCTAAACAGGTTTTCAATATTTTTGGCACACGGGTAGCTGGGCATCCACAGATGGTTATGGGATACTTTTTACTCGCAAAAGAAAAAAAAGGCAGTTGATACTTTTTTTTCCCTCCGCGAACGAAGTTGCGATATTTCTATAAGGCGCCCGCCTTATAGAAATATCTATTATCCAAATTAAGGCCAAACTTTGATGTAATATATTAGTATTTTGAAATCAGGATAAAAAAAAATACTATTTATATTATTATAAAGTTGAAAACATTAAATGTCTGTATGTTGAAGATATTTCAAAAAAGTAAGTGATACGGACAATTTGTTTAATTAATTGTGTTCAATAAAGTGTTCACACACATACATACCACTCCATTTTAGCCCTATATCAAATTGAGTGGCATTTTATCAAAGAAACCCTGAAAGAATTTAATCTGTTCTAATAACTATTATTTTGTAACTTAGACAACTGTCACAAATACGATTCATCTTCAGATAAAAAAATACTTTTGTGAATCTACGAACTGATATTATTTGTATCTCCTCAAAGTAATTGGATTTCGAACGAAAATACAATTTCTATTGAAGATTAAAATATGTATTACGAATTTATATTATACTTGAAGGCCCGCAAGAGAAAAAGTCATGACCCCTTTTTTTCAGCGTAGCCGCGTAAAAAATATACTATAACCATTTGTTGATACCCAATTAGCCGTGTAACATAAATATTTGCAATCCTGTTACATGATTTGGCGTGATGAAGCCACGACGACACATACAACCATACCAACGTACACAAAATAAAAATAAAACATAGGCCGTTACAATAGTTTTTAGAAAATATCATAACAGACATTTAATTTTTATACCAAATAGGTACCTAGATTTAAATGTGCGTGCAATCTAGGGCACATGAGGTATGAGGGGGGGGGGGGGCTTTACCTACCTACATTTCTGAATACGTAGAGCACAACCACAGTCTAGAAATCAATACAGTCATCTCACTAAGCCGTCGAGACAGAGCAATCGTGCGGGGTGCGAGGGGTGAGACGCGCGTGAGCCCGAGCTGCATAGTCAGTATGAGTTAGTAGCTCGGGACATGTCATTGTCATTTACGCGAACATCAAAAACGTCGGCCCACTCTATGTTTTATACACTGTGGCACAACACTGCTTCATCACACGTTGACACTAAAACTAAAACTGTTATTCCGACCCAAAACGTCGTTTCGCTCAGTCATGGTATTCTCAAAAGTGTGTGAGCGTTGTGGTATACAGATACTAGAATATGCACGTAAGTGTGATGCCAAGAGAATTACAATTATATTTCTAACTATGATACTTTAAGATTAAGGGAAAGATAGGTTGCAGGTAGTTGCTCCGAGTTGGCAGAGGAGAGTGTGGTATTCCACTCCGTCAAAAAAAAAGGAGAGTGTGGTATACCGTGTTATAGTACTCTGTGGGGCAGCCTAGCTCTCTCCTTTTCACACCGTATCTTGCTCTCTCTCTGCCAAGATGGCGTAACAACGCGGGTTGTAATTTGTGTGCGCTTGGTCACGGGTTGACCCGTGGTTAGTGGACTATGGAAAGCTGAACAGCTTCCGAAACGTCGGGAACTCAAATGAGATAGTATACGCAATATAATCCGTTAAATTGTTTTATTTAAATAAGTAATAATCGCGGAAACAAAAGAAAATATTATCTATTTCCATACGTCAGTTTTCAGTATAACATTTACAACGTTTCTCTTACCCCGACTGACTTACATTAAAGATATATTTAAAAAAAATGATTGAAAGGGACAATTGGAGATCGCTGAATCGATTTTTTTTTTACTCTTTGTATGTTTGTATGGGTCGTCGTGGCTTCATCACGACATATCGACTAAACTGATTTCAACTATTTTGGTATGCGTATAGCTGGGTGGCTCCAGATGGTTATAGGATACGTTTTACCCGACTACGCTGAAAAAAACAAGGGATCGTGACTTTTACTCCTGCGTGAAAGAAGTTGCTGGCACCTTCAATTATAATAATATAAATTCTCAATACATATTTTAATCTTCAATAGAAATTGTATTTTAGTTGAAAATCCAATTATTCTAGAGATACAAATAATATCAGTTCGTAGATTCACAAAAGTCTATTCATCTTTAGATAAAACACACACAGTTTGTTGGAGGATACTTTTTACCTTACCTACTTACCAGCGATATTACGAAAATCAAAATCCAAATTAGTCTGTCAGTTAGGTAATATAAATATATTGGACACGTATTTTTTGCTTCTTCAAAGTATTAAAAACAATCGGATAAATCGCATCAAATTTTAGGAGTGGGGGCTTGTGACGTCACTTCTAGGTACAATTTATAGGAGTGACGTCTCGCGACATTTTGTCTCAATGTATCGCCTTTTTTTTAATAAGAAAAAAAGAAAAAAATACGTCTATAATTTTTTATTTTTCTACATGACGTACTAATTATTAAAATTTAGTCATCGTCACTATTGGTACGTGTACGAACAGGAGGCGTCGTAACGAACATTTTCAGAACGATACCCCCGATCGTAAACGAGATAGCATAATGTGTAATAAACAGTCTGTAAAACTAACTCCTGTCAGTATAATACACCGAGTAACTCAATTCGTGAGTATTATATACCTCAAAAAGAGTTTTTGACAAAAAAAATATTTTTTGTGACAATTTTTTATCGCTGACTAGCTTCTGCCCGCGACTTCGTCCGCCTTCAATTCGTTTATTGCAGATAAGGGTATTTTTGCGGGATAAAAAGTAGCCTATTTCCTTTCCCGGGACTCAAACTATCTCCATACCAAATTTCATCCAAATCGGTTCAGCGGTTTAAGCGGGAAGAGGTAACAGACAGGCAGACAAACTTTCGCATTTATAATATTAGTACGGATTTGGCAAAAAGGTCTTAATTTTAGCGCCACCTGTTAGTTTAGCAAGGTCCTCGTTACTGGTGGGCTCGTAGCACATGTTTGAGAAAAGTTTGCACCTCCTTCCTAAGTAGCGCGATAAGATTCAGGTGCAAACTTAACTCAATCAAATGTAGTGGCTACCCCCCCTTTTAAAGATTAAATTTTTATAGCCTTTAAACCTGGCCGGAGATTTTCTCGACAGATTAGTAAAGTTTGCATCAAAATGTGTTCAGTTGTTTTCATGTGATGCGCGTACAAATAAACAGACAAACAGATAAAGAGGCAAAAATTCTAAAAACTGTTGGATCGTGTTCTGTTATCGTTTTTAAGTATCCCCGGCCAAATATTTTTCGGATATCTTCCATGTACAGACTTTTCGACCCTCTTCAGCTTTATTATATGTATAGATAGATTGTACTTTTCCTTGAACATCCATCAACTAATCAGCGAGACGATTCTAAAGAGCCCAAACTCGGTAGGATTGAGTTATTTTATTACAGAGTTCCTATGACCACCTTTCTGCTCCATCATCAGCTTGATGGTGTCATACTATTGCATTTTCACCGAAGTTACATAAGTATGCCAAATTTTAGCTCAATCGGAAACTTCCCAGTAGGTAAAATTTAACTTGCAAAATGCCAACCAAACAAACGTAAGTACTTTGCAATTTAAATAAAAGCTTGTTAAGAGTGTTTATACCCGCTAAACTGGCAACGTCGCATATTCTTTGGTTTTTCTATCATAGTTTAATTAGTTGTTATTAATATATCCCAGTTTTTAATTTCTCATTATAGTTTATTTTTAATGTTAGATTTAGTTTTATTTTAAGGTAGTTTAATTGTTTTATTTGGTTTTTCTTGATTATTTTGTAAAATATGAATGTAACTTGAACATTTTTTCAAAACATTCATTACGTTTTCGGTAGTTAAGCTGGCGCAATTCAAAATTTCATGTTAATTGCCATAACTAGGGCTCCAAAAATAATTCATGTCTTTATATTTTTTGTAGTTTTTTAAAGGCAAAAGCGGGTGATAGGTGAATTAAACGAAACATGAATCCTAAAGATGTAGGGTATGAATTAAAACATACCTTTAAGTTTCATTCAAGTACCGTAAAACAACCCAACTATAGTCCAAAATCACCCAACTATGGTCCAAATTAAATCGAATTTTACTCACTTAGTTAGGAATATATTATTATGAATGTGATCATAGGCAAAATCATTTGTTTATAATTCAAACGTTTTTATCGTCAAAATTTACAATAATGATTATGTACATGTTTTTTTTTCCGGACCATAGTTGGGTGCCTAGATTATAGGTGGATGGTTTTACGGTACCACAAAATAATGAAGCATAATTAAAAAAATAAGCGACGTTGCCAGTATTAAGCAGGTATAAACGCTCTTAAATGGCAGGAATGAGTACCTAGGTGGAGGTGATAAGATAAGACAAGATCAGCGCTGGCTTTCAAGCTAGCATTATGCTGAGGTGGGACCTTTTCGTGGCATATTATATTAGTTTTTTTGTACTAGTTTCTTTAAAAAGAAATTGCCCTGTTTGTTATGTTAACGAATAAAAATGTCTGCTTTCTTTATTTTCTTTCTAAGAACATAAAAGAAAAGGAAGAAATAATTAAAAAGAGATCATATACATACAAAAATAAATACAAACGGGTCTCCTTCGGAATCCCTAATGTCGTATAGATTAGGTTAGGTTAGGTTAGGTTTGTTTTATAACAATCCTGAAAAGTTTACAGTTTCCTAAAAAATGCGTTATGGCAAATGATACATTAGGACAAACGATACATTAGGGTTTGTCCTAATGTATCATTTGCCATAACGCATTTTTTTCAGAAACCGTAAATTTTTCAGGATTTTTTAAAAGATCGTCGTATAGATTAGGTTAGGTTAGGTTAGGTTTGTTTTATAACAATCCTGAAAAGTTTGCAGTTTCCTAAAAAAATGCGTTATGGAAAATGATACATTAGGACAAACGATACATTAGGGTTTGTCCTAATGTATCATTTGCCATAACGCATTTTTTTCAGAAACCGTAAATTTTTCAGGATTTTTTAAAATATCGTCGTATAGATTGGGTTAGGTTAGGTTAGGTTTGTTTTATAACAATCCTGAAAAGTTTACAGTTTCCTAAAAAAATGCGTTATGGCAAATGATACATTATGACAAACGATACATTAGGACAAAAGACGTTAGGGATATTCCGATATAGATCCAAAAAGAATAAAGAAAACTATGATACAGTTCACACTAAACTAACTAGAAAACAAAAATAAATAAATTGAGCAATGCTGATAATTGTTTTTTAGGTTAGCTTTAAAAGTAGGCTATTACTTCGCTTGCCTTAAATCGAGCGGAAAACAGTACCCCAACAGAGTAGCCTGGACTGTATAAGAATCGGTATAAAATATTGACTTTGAAGAACGAACAGCGAGAAGGAAATTTTTAAGCCGACCCTGCTGTAATCAGATAACGACTGAGGGCCGCAGGCCCGAAGGCGAGTGTCAGCCAACGCGATGCAAACACACCCGCGTGCAGATCCCTTCTCCTTTTCACTCTCCTTTCACCTTCCCACAGCAATAGGGATGATAACTAAATTTTAATAATAAAAAAAAAAGAACCGACTTCAGAAATAAACTAAAAAGCTATCAATAATCTTTTATGTACGGTACGAATCACCTTTTGAAGTCGGTTCCAAACCATTCATTTATTACTATTAAGAACCGCGGCGGCGAGCCTTTAGTTATTATCTACCTACATATATATTTTGTCATAGTAATTCGTATTTTTGTTGAATAAAGAACTTTATTTACTTCAGGTTTGGCACCGACTTCAAAAGGTCATTCAAATGTGATCCGTACCGTACATAAAATATTATTTATGGCTATTTAGTTTATTGCTGAAGTCGGTTCTTTGTTTTATAAATTTTTATTTTTTGCTTTTTAGTGATGGATTTTAGTAATGATATAAAGTATTTTTTAGAGCCCAGAATGGGGAGATTGAGTAGGCACTTGGTACGCATCTCGAGTCTTTGGAAGTAAGACATGTAAAAGTTGGTTAGTTCATTGTACCTTCCATCATCAGCTCAGTATGAAATGATGACAACCAGTGGAAAAGAACTGATAACTTTAGAAAAATATATACAAAACACTGTTAGTGCCTATAATATTTAAGGGTTTCTCTCGATTTCCCTGGTATTGCATCATCTGATCCTGACTTGCTGATAAGGAGACTACTTCAGGGACACACTAAAAAGAATATGACTGTCTTAACGTATCTACCTATAATAGATGATTTTTTATAGAATTATCCTCTAACTCTTTACTATTAAGGAGTTGTACCTTCCGTCGTCAGCTCAGCATGATGAGATGATGACTACCATATGCAAATACTCAAATAGCTTAAGAAAATATATGAAAAACGTTATAAGTGCTTATACAATTTGAGGATTGCCCTAGATTTCCCTGGGATCCCATCATCAGATCCCAACTCGGTAGCAATGGGACCACCTCGGGAGTATATCCTTTCAAATAAAGAAAGAATTTTTAAAATCGGTCCACAATTCGCGGAGTAATCGGTGAACATACATTAAAAAAAAATAAAAAAAAATACAAACTATCGAACATATAACCTCCTCCTTTTTTGGAAGTCGGTTAAAAATTTGTCCGCCTTGTAGATTAATAAAACATATTGGACACGTATTTTTTCTTTTATAACTTAATCAAAAAATAAAGGAGATACATTGAGTCAAAATGTCGCGTGTCGTCGTCACTCCTAAGTACAAATTTTACTTAGGAGTGACGTCACGAGCCCCCACTTCTAAACTTTAACGCGATTTATCTGACTATTTTTTTATTATTTTGAACAAGCAAAAAATACGTGTCAAATATGTATGTATGTATGCCAAAATAATACTGAGATATGTCGATGACTTTGGTTCTTCTGCGGATCTCCTCATTTCTGATTCGATTGCGCAAGCCCAACAATGCGCAATATATAACACATTTTTGTACGCCTAAGGATAAAAAATGTGACGTCATTGCGTCCTACATAAAGGGCTCATGTTTCTATTGTAGTTTACACTCTCCGACCTCACCGTTTCTCTACAACGAAACGACATGAATGTATAACAGAAAACGTTAACATACGCTCTTTGGTAAATGTAGAAAAATGTTAATAGGTAAGAATGACTTATGTGCCATAGAAACTGCTAGCAAGTTGCGTTATTTTTACCCTAGCGCTGCGAGGGTAGAGATGGGTCATATCTGAAATTAAACGTTTTTTCAAGTGTTTTCAATTTTTATCAGTTTCTATGTAATTTGTAGTGTTAGTATGTTTCTGTGGCTCAAATGTTGGAAGATAAATTAGAACTTCTAGGAACGTTGACAGATTTTGATAGTTTTTTCTGAGGTATATTGCTGGTGTATAACGACCTATCAATAATAGAAATACTGGTGAAAAGGGCCATACTAAAGCCGAGGAACGAGTGACGTCACACGTTCCTACCTTGTATGGGGTTTATTTAACGGTTTCATAACAATAGTTAGCATACATTTCAAAGGTTAATCAATGGTAAATATTATTAGTTACTAGAAGGCAACTTAGTCCGCGGAGGAGAAAAAAATCGTAACCCACTGTATTTTAGCGTAGTCGGGTAAAAAGTATCCTTAAACCATTAGGAAATTACCCAACTAACCGCCGTGTACCAAAAATACTTGAAATCCGTTTAGCCGATTCGGCGTGATGAAGCCACAACGACACATACAAACATACGAAAAATCCAAAAAATATTTTTCGTTTTAGTGATCTCCAAATAGGCCGTTAAAATATTTTTGAAAATATCTTCAATATACAGACATTTCACTTTTACAACTTTATAATAGTATAGATTAATATTAACATATCTTAAAAATGGACTTTGCCGAGACGATGCGGGCGACAGGACACAGGCGCCGCAGCCGGACTAGCACAAGTCTGCGCGACTACGCTTGTCGCGCAGAATAGCATCACCCGTCTTTGTCACATGGTATTGAAAGGAAAGAGACAGACAATCTTTGTCGCGCCACAAAGTGTCGCCTATCACAGTTGTGCTAGGAGATGCAGCCGGTCTAGCACAACTCTCCGCGACTACGCTTGTCGTGCGACAGCATCCCCGTCTTTCTCGCATTGTACTGAAAGGAAAGAGACAGACAATCTTTGTCGCGCGACAAAGAGTCGCGTATCACAGTTGTGCTAGAGATGCAGCGGTCTAGCACAACTCTCCGCAACTACGCTTAACGCGTTACATAGCATTACCAGTCTTTCTCGCATTGTACTGAAAGGAAAGAGACAGACAATCTTTGTCGCACTTCAAAGAGTCGCCTATCAGAGTTGCGCTAGAGGTGCCGGTCTAACACAACTCTCCGCGACTACGCTTGTCGCGCGACAGCATCACCCGTCTTTCTCGCATTGTATTGAAAGGAAAGAGACAGATAATCTTTGTCTCGCGTATCACAGTTGTGCTAGAGATGCAGCGGTATAGCACAACACTCCGCAACGACGCTTAACGCGTGACATAGCATTACCCGCCTTTCTCGCATTGTACTGAAAGGAAAGAGACAGACAATCTTTGTCGCACTTCAAAGAGTCGCCTATCAGAATTGCGCTAGAGGTGCCGGTCTAGCACAACTCTCCGCGACTATGCTTGTCGTGCGACAGCATCCCCGTCTTTCTCACATTGTATTGAAAGGAAAGAGACAGACAATCTTTGTCGCACTTCAAAGAGTAGCCTATCAGAGTTGCGCTAGAGGTGCCGGTCTAACACAACTCTCCGCGACTACGCTTGTCGCGCGACAGCATCACCCGTCTTTCTCGCATTGTATTGAAAGGAAAGAGACAGATAATCTTTGTCTCGCGTATCACAGTTGTGCTAAAGGTGCAGATCCGCTTTTAGCCCTGCACCTACTTTAAGAGTCGCCCTCGCTCGGTCCTTCATACAAACGTAGTTACGCTCTCATTTTAAAACGACTGGCTAGCTTGCTCTGAAACTTTGTACTAAGAATAACTTAAGGTATATGCAGGCCTGTAATTAGTTTATATTGCTTCAGAATCTGAAGCTATATAAATATTGTAATAAACACCTTTTACAATCTGTGTCGTTCCATTATTTTTACACAGAATCTTCACTAAAGGTCACGGATGGATCGGATCCACGTGTAATTAAGATACGTAGCTCCGTGTATACGGAGCTACGTATCTTAATTACACTTAGCCGAATTACACGTCCCGAACGGGCCGGATCCGTTTAACATAGCAACGAAGATCCGGCTACGGGTACACAAAACACGGACACGACCGCGAGTCCTACTTCTGATAAAAAATACAGTGAATTTAAGTTTTCATACAAAACTTGTTTTTGCCGTAATTCATTTGTTTTATAAACTGGAGCCATATAAACTAATTACAGGCCTAGATATACCTCATGTAATTGTATATGCAAAGTTTTGTTACAATCCAACACGTAGTTTTAAAATGAGAACGAAACTCCGTTTGTATGGGAAGGTGAAATTCGGCCGAGCTGGAGGGCGACTCTGAATTTAATCTATTTGCCAAATAGTATTTTAAATCTTAGGGTAAACTTTTAAATCTTAGAACATCCCATCACTAGCACCGCTCTATTGCTGAATGAAACGCCCACAGAATGACGTCCATTCACTACCAACGACCAACCAGCCAAAGCAGCTCTTTCCCGGCCGCTTGCAACTTCCAACTTAAACACAAAGCCGCAAAATCGAGGCTTACTGTACAGCTGCGTTATGGGTGCAGAACATATTTTTACAGGTTTTCAGCGGTGTCAATCTAGTTTTCGTTGGAAATAGAGTGTGTTAGAGTTATTTGGGGCTATTTAAATTGCAACTCTGTAACATTTTAGTAAAATATTCAGCTATCGAGGAATTTTCTCAATGAGTCAACAGTAATTATATTCTGTGTATGGGAAAAGCAAACGAATTAATAAAGTTTTAAACCTTATGGGACATGATAAAAAAAAACATATAATCATTGTTTGTTTGGAATTTCATAAGGAGAATTTTTGTCTTTAAGAGTCCCCAGCAAGCTCGGCCGAATTTCACCTTCCCATACAAACGGAGTTTCGTTCTCATTTTAAAACTACGTGTTGGATTGTAACAAAACTTTGCATATACAATGACATGAGATATATCTAGGCCGGAAATTAGTTTATATGGCTCCAGTTTATAAAACAAACGAAAAACAGTAAAAATAAGTTTAGTATGAAAAACTTAAATTCGCTGTGTTCTTTTTTACTATGTTATCTGAAGCTACATAAACTAATTACAGGCCTGCATATACCTTAAATTATTCTAAGTTTCAGAGCAAAATAGCCCGTCTTTTTAAAATGAGAGCTTCACGTTTATATGGAGAACCGAGCTTACCGGGGACTCTGAGCACATTTTATTAATTAATTTATTTTTATTTTACATCAGGGAGTTACAAAACCTCGTGGCTTTACCTTATATTACTCGTATTGGCGAGATTAAAGCCACGTGACTTCGCTGGCTGGGTCACCTTGGAGAGGATTGGAGACGATCGGGCCGTAAAGAGAGCGTATCAGGGGCGACCAAGTGGAAGACCTCCGATCGGCCGCCCCAGATACCGCTGGAAAGACAGAGAAGAATGGCGTTCTCTTGTATCAGAGGGCAAGATCCTCTTTGGGTCACTGAGCCAGAGTAATATGTAAGTAAGTATTTTGAATTATGTTAACTATATTGCACAATCGAAAAATTTACAAATGGCGGACTTAAGAGTCCCCAGTAAGCTCGATTGTCGATACAAACGTAGTTACGCTCTCATTTTCAAACAACTTGCGTGTTTGCTCTGAAACTTTGTACTTAGAATAAGTTTAGGTATATGCAGGCCTGTAAATAGTTTATGTAGCTTCAGACACCATAGTAAAAGAAATACAGCGAATATAAGTTTTTCATACGAAACTTGTTTTTGCTGTATTTCGTTTGTTTTGTAAACAGCAGGCATATAAACTAGTTTCAGGCCTATATATACCTCAAGTTATTGTATATGCAAAGTTTCGTTACAATCCAACACGTAGTTTTAAAATAAGAACAAAGCTCCGTTTGTATGGGAAGGTGAAATTCGGCTGACCTTACTGCGGACTCTTAAGAGGATATACGAGTGGCCGTTCCTCCATACAAACGTAATCCCCCGTTTGCTCCCTGGATAATTGAATATGAGCAATTTTTTTATAAAAATAATCTATACTTATCTGTGCCATGCCCCTATGTTTTATTTTTCTTAATAATTTCTTTATTTTAAGAATTAGAGGCCCTCTAAAGTCTAATACTGCAAAAAATGCCACCATCCAGCGTCATAAGCTCACGTTCACTAAACAAATTTAACAAATATATAAGAAAAACCGAAAATATAGAAGCATAGCCGAAGCCCTCGTTATAATATATGTGAAAGAAAAACTAAAATCAGTCCATCCAGTTTTGGAAGTTTTGGAAGTTGTTTACTAGTATATCCTCTTAATGCCAAAAGATATTCTCTACCAGTCGACCATTGGGTTGAACAGAATATGGGTGCAGGGAGTGCAGGGCCTGTAAACCAAGAAATTTCAAGAGAAGTAGAATTCGCAGTTATACTTATAATATAAACGTACATACACGTACACAAACTGCTTTCAACTGTATATTAGTTTTCCCAAGAATGACAAACCATTAATGGGGTAACATTTCATGGCGGTGGGGGGGAAGCGTCAGGTGGAGAGTGGTAGGTGGTTAGTGAATTTTAAACGCCACACCCGAATGTGTCATGCATGCCTCACAATAGTTATTTGTTATACAAGGGTGCAAAGTTGTATTTTACCCGCGAGTGTGGAATTGAAACAAGAACAAGCGAAAGGCGAGTGTTTCAACACAAGAGAAGTAAAATACAACTTTGCACCCGTGTGTAACACAAAACTTTTCAACTCACTATAGCGAGGAAAGAGCAACATGCAAAAAACAGCTCATAAAGAATAAGTATTTATTTGTACACATTATAAGGAGTGTTTAAGTACGATATAGTCGACCATTAGTGATAACAGTGACGTGCAGGCCGTGTATATCCTGGGCGACTTTAATGCACATATTACCACGAGTTAACAGAGTTTTGTTCTGAACAATTATGAATCTGTGCGGACATCAGATTGCTCGGCCAGGACATACATACATAGTGTGTACATACGTACACTTATATTAGTGATATACACGGATGTAAAAGGTGGTTAGACCACTGTGTTGTCACGGAGTGTGGTTTGGACACAATTAAATCTATATCTGTCATAAAAGATGTTTATTGGTCTGACCACCTTCCACTGCACATTGAATGTAATCTTGATATACTGAAGCCTACAAACTCGATCCCGGTGTGTAATAATGTAAGTAAAAACGTTGTATGGGGGACGCGTACGGCAGATCAAATTAATAAATATCGGGATGTATGTAATCAAAGGTTAAAAAATATGGATTTCCCCTTTGAACTAACAAAATGTTGCGACAGCTTGTGTAGTAATAAGAATCACTTTTCTATATTGGACAATATGTATTGCGAAATAATTAACCCCTTAACCTGCTCTTCTATGGAGTCGTATAAGAGCAAAAAGCTAAGGAAAGGCGGTTACATATCAGGATGGAATAAGCACGAGGCGGAGGCGCACAGGGTGGCTCGGCTGCACTTTCAGATGTGGGAGCTTGCGTGAAAGCCGAAGCGAGGTAAGGTTTTTGATCTCATAACCGATAGTAAGAAAATGTTTAAATAACAAAACAGACAGGATCAACTTAAGATGGACACTCTCGCTATGGCTCATAATAACATGGACTTCAAAAGCTTTTGGAAAGGAACACGTAGTCTGAATGTGGGGTCGGGCCTTCCTGCTGGTATCGAGGACAAATGCGACCATAGAGAAATAGCTGAGCTTTTTAGGGATCATTTCTCTGTTAAGTCCTTGCGTGAAACCAAAATGTTGAGGGGGAGGTGGACGCTGCTGAAGTGGTTGAGGCTAGGCAAAGCTTCTGTTTTACTGCTAAAAAAATAGCAATAGTAATTGCAAAAATGCAGAGGGGGAAGTCGCCTGGCCACGACGGCATCAGCATCTAACACTTTAAGTATGCCGGTGTACATCTACCGAGAGTGCTCGCCTTGTTCTTCAATCTTTGTCTCTGTCACTCATACTTACCCGTGCCGCTAATGAGGACCATTGTGGTTCCGATTGTGAAGAACAGGACGGGTGACCATTCGGACAAGAGCAACTATCGGCCTATCTCGCTTGCGACCACTGCAGCTAAGGTACTCGACAGTGTGCTTGACTCGCTTCTTGAAAGGCACCTCAACATCCACGACGCTCAGTTCGGTTTTAGGAGTGAGCTGTCAACGGAAAGTGCTATATTAAGTCTAAAGCACACTGTCGGGTATTACACCTCAAGGAACACGCCTGTGTATCCTTGTTTCCTCGATTTATCAAAAGCCTTCGATCGCGTTGATTATACCTTACTATGGCAGAAGTTGGGGAAAACGGGCATGCCAAGTGAGTGCGTTGGTCTATTGAAATATTGGTATGCAAATCAACTCAATCAGGTGAGATGGGCCGATGCACTGTCGAGTGAGTACAGGCCGGAGTGTGGGGCAGTTATATACATTCTCATCTATGGTGTGGGGTGAGACAAGGCGGATTAACGTCTCCCAAATTGTTCAACCTGTATGTTGACGAGTTGATAGCGGGCCTCAGCAGCGTCCATGCGGGATGTTACATCGATGGCGTAGCTGCCAATAACATCAGTTATGCAGACGATATGGTGTTGCTGGCGCCTGCTGTCAGCGCGCTCACCAGGTTGTTGAGCATTTGTGAGACGTACGCCAAGTCCCATGGCCTCGAATATAACACCAAGAAAAGTGAGGTTATGGTTTTTAAGGCGCAAAAAATCAAGCTTTGCCTCGCTCATCCAGTTGTACTTAATGGTGTGCCTTTGGCATACGAGGACAGGTTTAAATATCTTGGTCATATTATAACCAGTGACCTCAAGGATGACCAGGATATCGAACGGGAGCGCAGGGCGTTGGCGGTTCGTGGAAATATTTTAGCCCGCAGGTTTGCTCGATGCTCAATTGAAGTCAAGGTAACGCTCTTTAGAGCTTACTGTCAATCATTCTACTCGAGCAGCCTGTGGGTGAGATATACGCAGCGAGCCTATAACGCATTAAGAGTGCAATATAATAATATATTTAGACTGCTGTTGGGCTTACCCAGTAGGTGTAGTGCCTCTGGTATGTTTTGCGAAGCTAGAGTGGATGGTTTTCTAGCAATCATACGCAAGAAAAGCGCATCACTACTGGGTCGAGTTCGAGAAAGTCCCAACAGTATGCTAAGTGTGATTGCTGACAGATACGATAGCCCAATTCTGAAGCACTGGATAGAGCAAACGAAAGGAGTTGCTACTTATTGTATATATTAATAATAACAATTATAACACTAACCTAGATTTTAAGTCTTTTAGTATATTTTTATTATTGTGTGCTACTAACCACTATGGAGTTTTTGAATGCTTTGAAATAAAGAATTTATTATTATTATTTACTTTATTTATTTGTAGTCATAAGTTAGGTGTTTTATAAAATGGATATAAAAAGTAAAATACAAAATCCAAATACAAAATATAAACACATTATAAAAAACCTAACCTAGGGTGCCGCCGGCAGCGGGGCAGGGCTCAAGCTATCGGTGGTTAGTGACAATGCGGGCCGTGTCCAGGATTACTGCCTTCTGTATCTGGCCCTTGATCCAGCCATCTAGCGAGAGCGCGATGGTGAGCAAGACGAGGCGGGCGGGGGTGTTGGTCGTGCGTGTGTTGGGGTGGCAGCTGTGCTTATTTTTCGCGTAGTTTGGCTCCTCGTGAAATAGCGTTGCATGATTTAAACAGCATTTACATATTTTAACGTTGACATTTTTGACACTTCACAAATTCGGTTTTTCGTCCACAATTACCCTTTCTGAGCTGTGTTTTCACTATGTCCGTGGTTATTGAGAATTTTTCATGATATATGTTGTAAAATTACGTCGAAAACAGTTAGGTAAACATAAAAAATATTAAATATAAGCGGAGGCCAAAATCCGTGACAGCGAGTGACAGCTTGTTATTTATTATTATACTTATAATCTACAGCGCGCGCGTTCAGAATTATATTCAACATCATTATAAAAAACATATGCTTCTTATGGAATTATAAGGTTTAGGACTTAAAATAATTAAATATAGCTAAATACTGATAATTTATATCAAACGTACCATTATTATGAGTATTCTACGTTTACTTATCTGTCAAAAGCTACTTAAATATGCTCCAAAGTCAAATTACTTTCTCCACTAAATTTTTTGTGTTTGTATTTGCCTTTGTGGCTTCATTACGCCAAAACGGTTTGACAGAATTCATTAATTTTGGTACAACAATAGTTATTAGATACTTTTTAACCGACTACGCTGAAGCAAAATAGCTCTATATTTAGTTACTAGAAGGTGCATCTTCGTTCGCGGAGGAATAAAAGTGATAACCTTTCTTTTTTTCGTTTGCGAGAATAAAAAGTATTCTATAACAATCTGGAAATACCCGGCTACCCGTGTACCAAAAATAGTTGGAATCTGTGTAGCCGATTTGACGTGATGAAGTCACGACACATACAAACATACAAAAAAAAAAACGATTTAGTGACCTCCAAATCGTCCGTTACAATCAGTTTTTTGAAAATATCTTCAAGGCTTCATTTTTATAACTTTATAATATTATACATATCACTATTTTCTCCTCTGGAACAAAGTTACGTGTAGTCTTTAATAAAACCAGAGCGGGGAAGGGAACTCTGCTTATGAAGTAGGTATTGATTTTCCACCCGCCGGCCTGGACAGGGTCAATGCCACCGTGTTATGAATGATCAGACTTAACTGTGCGTACATAATAATTACCTTATCGTGCTGACATTGAAGAAATCACTGTGATTTACATTATTTCAATCTTGAGTTGAAAGTGAAAAATATACCCTCGGGTGCAAAGAAATCGGACCACCCCAGCATTTTTAGCTTTTTTCCGTTTTCTATTAAAACTGTAAGCTCGACCGTAACAATTTAAATACCACGTGATAGATAATTGCCTGCCCTATCAAATGACACCAATATTCAAGGGTGGGCCTGGAAATCACCCCCCTCCAACTGCCTCGTTAACGCATGCACTAATTGGCCACTTACCATTAGGCATAAAACCAGTAATTATCATTGTTTATGCATCATTCGTAATTGATACGTCTTTCTGAACACTACTTTCATCAACTCGACCCGAAAAACTGAAGAAACATGGATACTACCCCAAATGAAGCCGCCCAAGCAGTTGCCCTGTTGTAGAGTGGGCTTAGTCAACGTGAAGTGGCTCGACAACCGAAACTATCGAGGTCATCAGTTCAACGTGTGTACCAGAGGTTCCGCGAAGATCAGACGTTCTCCAGAAGACCTGGAACAGGCAGAACTCGCAGTACTTCAGAGAGAAATTACCGTTTTATCGCTGTTTCCTCGCTACGAAATCGTCGATTGAATGCTGTTCAGCTTCAGTAGAAGCTCCGAGAGACCCGGAATGTGTCTATCAGCCGATGGACTATCAGAAGAAGACTGAAGGAGAAGGAATTGACAGCTCACAGGGCTGCCAATGGCCCAAAACTTACCCCAGGGCACCGCGGTGCACGACGTGTCTTCGCTCGCGAACATGAAGATTGGACCCTTCAGCAATGGAGGTCCGTACTTTTCTCTGACGAGTGCATGATAACTTTGTTCGGTAATGATGGACGAGCACGAGTTTACCGGAGGCCTGGGGAGCGGTTTTCTCAATGCTGCATCGAGGAACGTGTTGCCTATGCTGGCGGGTCAATCATGATCTGGGCTGGCATTTCTCTGGAAGCGAAGACGGACATTGTGTTCATCACAGGGCCAGGTACAAGGTGAAATGCGGGCGGTTTGACTGCTCCTCAATACGTAGAGGAAATTCTGGCTGATCATTTGGTTCCATTTAAGGGTTTTATCGGCGATGACTTCATCCTCATGCAAGATAACGCACGGCCGCATTCAGCCCAGACCACTACGGACTACCTGGAGGAGGTGGGCATCAGCGTTATGGAGTGGCCAGCACGAAGTCCTGACCTGAACCTGATCGAGCACATTTGGAACGAGCTGAAAAGAAGAATCCGAGCCAGAAATCCCGCCCTTGAAACTTTATTGGAGCTTAGGTATGCGATCGAAGAAGAATGGGCGGGCATCCCTCAAGATACCGTAAGAAAATTTATAAGGTCGATGAAAAACCGGACGACTTGTCGTAGGGCTAGAGGAGGCAATACACGATATTAAATTGCTGAAAATTGTTTTAATTTTTCCTCGATTTCCTTTAGAACCACAGTTTTCCCCTTAGGCAAAAGTTGTACTCCAGTACGCATTTTTAGGGCGGTAACGTTCTAAGCCTTGAAAATCTTAAAGTATTGGCCGCACACCTTCGGAAATTAGATAAATTTATAGAGGACATGCTTACCATTCATATGGTACATAATATGTTATGGTCACCCTTACAGTTTTTACAGAAATTGGAAAATTGTTAAAAATGCTGGGGTGGTCCGATTTCTTTGCACCCGAGTGTAGTTCATTATTTTTCAAGGTTTAATTTAAATTTTTGTTAAGTTACAGGAGTTGCTAAATTTCTGATATGTTCTAAGCGGTTACCCTGATGTGGTATAAAGTTTTTTGTCATAATCATCATTTGGCATAATGCTTTTTTTATTCAGATAGAGAAAAAGAGAGAGAGACGTAGTGATAAATAGACAGCGAAAAAAAAAGAAAGATAAGAGAGAAAAGGTTTGTCACAGAAGTTTAGTTCCATAGTCACCAGGCATCTTGTTATTTTTGAGGTACTTGATGTTCCATCTGATCTCGTATAAGTAAAGTGATCATCATAGTAAGCTGAGCTCCTCTATCAATAGAAAAATAAATATAGAGTGTGAAAAACTGTAACTGATTTATTTATATAATCTTTATTGCACAAAAGAAAAACTTATCGTACAAAAGGCGCACTTAATGCCATAGGGCATTCTCTACCAGTCAAAGTCTTGAGGCAAAGCAGATAAATTGTGGGCGGTGCAACTAATTTACAGACATAATTTAGGAAGATAAATACTTAGATACATACATATTCATAAATTCAGACGAAACAAGCTAATCAGAGAAGCTAAGAGTTTGCAGTTCTGCTAACAAAGAGTTCGCGCAAAGATTTTTTGAAAGCGCACTTGTTTGGGGCTTTCTTAATCTTGAGAGGAAGTCGGTTCCAAAGGCGGGCCGCTTGAATGGTACTACATTCAAACCGAAAGCTCAAAATAAATATATGAAAAGGATTGAAATATTGAATAGGATAGAAAGAAACAAAATGATCGATAATACCTAACATTTATTTAAATAATAACACGTTCCATTCAAACTGATTTCAGGGCTAAATAAGCAGTTCAAGCAGGGTGCGGACGGTGGCCAGAACGAGCTGCAGCAGGCCAGGCAGCAGGCCGCCACCGATGCCCACCAGCACGTCGTCTGCCACGTCAGTGATGGCGGACACGAGGGTCGAGAGCAGGCCCTGAAGACTGACAACACCTGATGAAGCAGAGCTTGGACACGCTCCAGCTGCATACTCCGGGAGACTCCGCAGGAAGTTCACTATCGCCAACGCTTGGGAGTACAACTTCAGTAGCGAAGTCTCCAAAGCTGATAGGTCTACTGGGATGAGACAGCTGATAGATGGAGGGAGCGTGTCGAAGATGGAAAGGAGGGAGAGAAGCAGATTGTAGACGTTGTTTAGAAGAGGTAAAAGGATGTTGACCAATGGGTAGACTGCTGGGAGTTGAGCTGATGACTGGATTGCAGCGGAGACTGGAGCCTGGAAGAAGACGAAATTGAAAATTAGTTTCCAGAAATTCAAAGATTTGGCTAGTATAGAGAAGACAAGGCAAGGAAGACAAAGCAAATGAGGAAAAGAAGTTCAAGTTTCGAGTGCAACGTGTAATAACGATATAGCAAACCCATTCGCCAAATATTTCTCTACTGTTTATTCTCATTCGACTAATACTACTTACACTCCTGATTCCTTTAATGCCAACTACAATCTTTCATTAGTTATTATCACAGAAACATAAAACATCAGTAAAGGCGCCGTGAACGACGGCATCCCACCTATATTTTTGAAATATTGCTATAAAGATGACGTCCAACTAAGTCTCTATCGCAAGGACTATTCCCTGACCAATGGAAGACTGCAAAAACTGTTCCCATTCACAAAACAGGTGATAAGTAAGATATTACAAGTTATAATCAATCATGCGTCCTTAGCTGCAGGGCTCAGAAACTGGTATATTCTTCATGCAAAATAAGCGTTTTTTTTCGTTCTTTTCGTACAATCACTAGATTTTCGTATAATTTATTAAAATTCTTGTATTTGAATAAAGTGTTTCCAAAAATATTTGTCGTCTCGTAAATACAGTTTCAAACTATTCCAGGAATAGCGTGTATTTTAGAAGATTTATAAATACCAGTTCCGAGCCCTTCTTAGTTGTTAATCAAAGAATTTGAAAGCCTAATCTACAAACATCGTTGCACACTTTAAACTCATAACCAACACTTTTTTAAGCAACATTGCTTCACTAGCCACGCCCTGTCAGTGACCAAATATGTTCTTAAGCTGCAGAGTTTTTCAGGTTTTTTAAAACCTACGCTACCGCCAATTTCATGCATCTCTGTTTGGCCTTATGGTTGACTGGTAGAGAATGCCATTTGGCATTAAGTCCACCATTAGTACTTACTTTTATTTTACAAGCTTCATTTAACTTGCAATGTAACTTTTGTGTTCAGGTGGAATCTTGCTAGTTTAATTTGACCTACTTCTCGATTTCCAATTGAGCTAAAATTTGGTATACTTATGTAAGATTGGTGACAATAGTATGATGCCATCGAGCTGATCTGGTGATGGAGCAGGAAGATAGGAAATCTGTTATAAAATAATTCAATCCTACCGAGTTTGAACTTTTTAGAATCGTCTTGGTGAGTATCGTTAAATGTTTAGTTTTAAAGCACCATCTAGTTTCTGCCAGAATATTTCCTTGCGATCGGGACACGATCAAAAGTATGGCAATTGGCGTTCATCTTGTTTTAATGGTCCTTAGTACTTAATATGAAAATCATAATAGCACCTGACATAAGCAGTGCAAATAAGTTTCAGTAAGCCTAGTACTAATTTCGCGATCAAACTGTTTAATAGTAAAACAAAAAAAAACAAATGTTATTTATGGGTTAGAAGTTCAACCGACAGATACTAACACAAACATCACACAAAATCCACAACTTGAGTTTAAATATTATCAGTTTGAACTCCATAACATCACAGTAACACGTATGTAACACAATCTGATTAAGATATGAGGTAACTTATTCAACTGAATTGGTTATCAGATCGGCTCAACGAGGGCAGATAATTGCTAACAATTGTAGGGTAATCTCATTTGTATGCCTAAGTGTTTATTTATTTATTTGTTTATTTATTGATTGATTTATTTATTGATTTATTTATTTATTATTAGACACCAACAAAACACAGGCTTATTTAATACAGTAAAAGTTACAAAAAAAATAGGTATCACGTCTAGCCTGTGTCTCAATTACAGGCGTGCAACAGCATTCACATAATGGACGGCTAGGTTTATAAAAATAGAAATATATTTTAGATTAATGATTAAAACATATACCAAGACAGACATATACTTTAAATTAAAAAGAATAAAATAAAATATTTATTGAGATATAAATAATCTAAACTATTTTAACGAATATAAACTCTTAAGACATCAGCAACCAACGGGTTGGTAAAACACCGTCATATTTCCAAAAATAGCGCAGGTTTGCAGAGTTTTTTAGAATCTATCATCATCTTTATTTAATTTGACATATAAACTGCAAAACTAAAAGTTAAAATACGTTAAATAGATATCTCAAAAATCATGTTTTTTTATATATTGACTAGAAGGTCCCCGCAACTTCGTTCGCGGCGGAGAAAAACTCATAGCCCCTCTTTTTTCCCTTCAGCGTAGGTAAAAAGTAACCTAGAACCATCTGGTGATGCCCAGCTACCCGTGTACCAAAAATAGTTGAAATCCGTTTGCCGATTTGGCGTGATGAATCCAAAACGAAACATACAAACATAACAAAAAAAAATAATTTTTTCGTTTCAGTAACCTCGAAATAGCCCGTTACAATCATTTTTTAGGGTTCCGCCCTTATAATTTCATCATGTCCGTCCATCCATCCGTCCGTCCGTCCGTAGGTATGTCACAGGCATTTTACTCAAAAACTACATTGATGACATTTGCAGTATAGTGTCTTGTGTAAGCCGCTACTTAGTTTGATGGTTAAATAATAAAATAAAAAAAGCTAGGGGGGCACTCCATACATGTAACCGACACTAAAAAAAAGTATTTCTCAGCAAATATCAATGTGTGGCACATATTTCGACAGACCTTTTAAAATCATTTTAGGGTTAAAAAAAAATGATTTAATGGATATTTTCGGAAATAATGTGTCCCCCCCCCCCCCTATATTTTCTAAATGGTATCTAAAAAAGTACAAAGATAAAGCTTAATAAATACTTTCAAGGACAATTGTTTTCAACATGATCGGATATACCATTTCTGAGTTATTGCCGAAAAACGGCGCTTCTTAACAAAAGGACGTAAGTGCCGTGGAGACGCTCTTTTGCAAATGCACTTTTTAATATCGCATGCTTTTCATCTGTAGTGTACATTTTTTGGTATGAACGGCTGCGGAACCTTACACTGAGCATGGTCCGACATGCTCTTGGCCAGTTTTTTGAAAATATCTTCAATTCAGTTTATTAGCATTTTTCTACATAACTCTGTTAATATTGTCTCCTGAGTTACGAATAACGCCAAGTATAGATTGATTCATTAAAAAAACATAAATAAATGTGCCCTAATTCCACAAACTCACCGTCACAAGACAAACAGCTACTACACAAATCGACGCAAGCGCAGTTTTTGAAGCCATTATAAATACAATAAAAAATATTACCGAATTACCTTGCTCCTGTATCGCGATGTGTATTTATATAAAGAAATTAAGTAAATACAACTTTTATATGGCCGGTTTCAAAATTGGTCTAATCGGTGTTGGTTTATAAATACTTGTGTAAAATTCGATAAGGTTTAGTGTGATAGTAGAAATAATTGCGAAGTTCGTTACCTAATTTTGTGTAATGATAAATAACGTTTGTAGAAAATATGTCATGCGACATTTATCATATTTTTAAAATATTAAAAAAAAACAAACTTAAGTACATATTCATTAAAACACATCCTTTTATTATTGGTAATTCATAATTTTACAGACCTTTTTTTATTGCTTAGATTTTTTTCCGTAGTCATATTTTATTATATTATTGATAAGTTAGTAATCGTCAATAACTGGCCTAATGGCCACCTACTAAAAAAATACGATTTACGATACCTAAGATTGGTAACATTTATTTTACAATAATTCCATAAGTCAAAGTTCAGTAAAGTTCCTTCTTTCTCGCATAAGTAATAAGAACACGTTTACGTCCCGTTTTTTTTTCTCATAATGCTTAAAAAACAACTTTAAATCAAAAGCTGAATACACTTCAAAAACCAATTAAACCAAATCAAGTACAAAACTTCAGTTTGCAAGTAGACGATGTCCGCAACTTCGTTCGCGGAGGAAAAAATGACATAACCCTTTGTCTTTCGACAGCTTAGTCGGGTAAAAAGTGTCCTATAACCATATACCCAGCTACCGTGTACCAAAAATATTTCAAATCCGTTTAACCGATTTGGCGTGATGGAACCACGTCACATACAAAAAATCCAAATAATTTTTTTTTCAATGCACAGACCTCCAAATAGTTCATTACAACTTTTTTAAAATCTATGCACAGTCATTTAATTTTTACAACTTAATAAATACTTGGGCACTTTACTGGGAGATGTATATTGTCTCCGGGTTGATAAGATTATACTTTCAGACACGTAAAGCGTCTCTAGACGGTGAAAAACTATCGATATTAAAAAAAAAGAAACTTATACTAAATTTAATGCAGATGTAGAGTCTCCGCCGTCAAAACTTTAGGTTTGGAGATGTAAAAGGTATCCATGGTCAAAGAATTATGTCTTGGAGGTGTAAAATAGAAATGCGTACAGCGCGAGCATAGCGACAGCGCGCCCGCGCAGCGATTTTCTGTGTCCCGCATGCATTTTGCATGTTTTTGTTAGGCCCACCAGTATATCAGTACTATACTTAGCTTACTCTAGTTAAATTTTTATCACTATAATGTTTTTTTTTTACTTAAAGGTATAAATTAATTACTTAATATTCTTTTTCAGAAAAATAAAGATCTTTAGCCTGTTCGCGTGGCGTGGCGTGAACGCTCCTACATCCCGAGGTATTGCCGTTTTAAACCGCATCGCAGTGGAAGCTGGGGATATTGACGTATTCTCTGACAGTCCCAAGGTTTTTTATCGGAAGGTTTTGGACTACATAACTTCATGTGGTGAAACCTACCCCCCTATTGCCTAACGCGTTTGACGCTCGAAATCAGAATCAAGTGTCATGATTTTGTATGGGCGATGACAGTTGATACGGATACCAATTGTCAAAATTTCTTTATGCAATAACTCCCCAGATTTTTGTTACGTGTGTATACTGTTAGATGTGTTTGTTTCCACCGCTTGATAATTTGATATTTACTTAATAGATTTTTGTTTGTAGCATGTCATGTTAATGTTTTGGTGTACTGTTAATTTACATGTAACTTAATAAAATACCGATGATGTCTCCAAACTTCAAAAAATAGGAATTGAAATATAAACATCGGAAATAGCATTTTGTTTAAGGGAATTTTAATTGACTCAACAAAATGGCGACGAGTAAGTATATCATGTCAGCAATTTATAAATAAGTAGAACAATGTCAATGTTGCCGATTTCATGACGTAACAATTGTAGGTCAATGTCTTGTGTACGTGAGTTTTAGCATCAATTATATGTTATATCGACAATTCAGTAATTATTTATAGTGGAGTCGGCTGATTTGCATGCCACCGAGCACGTGAAGAAAACCATTGAAATCCATTTATCCATTAAAATTAAAATACTTTCTTTGTAAGATTTGAAGAGATATATTTTATTATAAGTTACTGGAAGGTGCCGCTTCATAAGCGTAGGAGACAGAAATTATAACATACATTTTTAGTAGAAAGCGTAGTAGAAAGTATCTTATAACTAAATAAAAGTGCCGGTAAGGGCAAATATTTGTGTGATGAGCATAAATATTTGTTCCTGAGTCTTGGATGTTTTCTATGTATATAAGTAATATATCTATTAAATATATCGTCGTCTAGTACCCATAACACAAGCCTTATTGAGCTTACCATGAGACTAAAGCGATTTGTGTAAAATTGTCCCGTAATATTTATTTATTTAAAACTAACTAACTGCGCTGGCTCAGCAACCCAAAATGAGTCTTGGCATCCGACACAACAGCATGCCACTTTACCCGATCCTGCGCAATCTCTCGCCAGTTAATGGCTCCGAGCTCACGCAGATCCGCCTCTACCAGATCTATCCAGTGGTGCTTAGGTCGACCCAGGTAAAGTATCCATAACTATCTGTACCATTCATTCATTCAATAATTTTGTTGAAAGTTTTTATTAAACGTTATCTTTGTATTTTTTTTATATTTTTTGCATATTCGGTTTAAAAGATAAGGCGGAGGGTGGGTGATGGACACAATTCATGCTACTATCGATGCGTTCATTTCCGAAAAAAATACTTAATAAAAATAATTGCCTAGAAACCTATTTTTTGTTAAAAGAACTGTCAAAATGTGTACCACAAGTTCAGTGGCGCGCACAAGGTTTTTGGGTAAGTAGGTAGTTTTTTCTGTGACTAAAGCCACGTCGGGTAAAGTTGCAAACCGTAACTCAATTTTTTTCTTCAAAATAATGTTTTGTCGCTTTTAGATAGTTAAAGTCTGAACGCATATAATGGCAATACTAATATATAATGGCAAAACCGTTTAAGTTTAAAAACCGAAATTGTAAAACCTCGCAATAACCGACCGCCATATTGTTAAAGTTTGGTTTTTTGTGCCTCCTGTAAAATTTGATCCGATTGAGTTACGAGGTTTGCGAATTTAGCCGACGCGTGGTCGTTCAGGATCTCAGGGTAGGCAGTTACTCTCTGTCTATATGGAGCCATGGTCATTCAGGGTCGGTATTTCCTTTATGTATATATGGACCGCACGCCAAGTTGAAGTTCGGTGAAGAAAAGTATCGAGTGGCCCCCTAGAAATACTTATTTTTCTTATTGAACTTCCAAACTAAGTAGCGGCTAATTCAAACCCAAATACTCCAAATTCCATCGCTATAAATCTATATATATGTTGTCATCATACTTTGTGAAATATAAATAAAGAAAGCAGAAAAAGACAAAAATATATTTATATATATTTTTTATGTAACGAGTGGCAAAAGGGCAGACGAGCCACCTGATGGAAAGTAGTCATCGTCGCCCATGGATATGTGCAACACCGGAGGAATCGCCCATATTTTGCCAACCTTTGAGAGCCCTGTTAACTCGCTTCTTGAAGAATCCCATGTTATAGCGCTCTGGAAATATACTACTCAAAACAATATAGGCGCCACTGTTGCGCGGAGATTTTCTGTTCAGTTTTTGTGGTTACTATAAACTTATCTTATCTCGATTAAAACGAATAAAACAATTGACTATTCAATTAATTTTAATAACCAAAAACAAAATTGCCTTTTTAGCTGCTGAGTATGTAAAATAAATTTTACCAACTAATATACATTTTCACGTTACGATAAAACAATTTAGTGACCCTTATATTGTTTTTAGCAGAAGCGTTACAGACAAGAATTTCATAACAATAATAAACCAAAGGAAGTGCTAAAAAGGTCGCCACTCAGCTTAATGCCACAAAGCAATAGAGTTTACTCCGTGACGCTGGTTTTCAGTGACGCCTGTTGGACACCAGAGGGTAGTGATCGTTTTACACATTAAAAATACTTAAATACTTCGTTTAACGGATCTTACAACTCAAAACACGAATTAACACACTCATAAACCATGACAAACCTTATCGTATGCGAGCGTTGTATGAGAGCGTGGATGTAAATGGACCGAAAGAAATGTGTAAGGACTGTATAGATTATTTATCATCCTAAATAATAAACAACATTCGAAGCTAAAAGTACACCTTTTTTGTAATAAACTTCCATTTTCTCGTAAATAAAGTAACAGGAATTAATGTTTAGTCCCACGTTGCCAATTTCATTCATTAAATTTATTTTGCTTGCGAGAAAACAGCTGGTATTGGCATTAAATGCATATTTTTAGGTTTGAATTTTGTTTACTATTTAGGACAAGTAAGGATAAATAGCCTATAGAGTCTGGCAGTCGGTCACGGATCGGAGCCAGTATTTTTGAAATCTTCTAAAATACACGCTATTTCTGGAATGCTTTAAAACTGTATTTAGGAGAACATAAAATAATCACAATACACCTGATTCAAATTTTATAATATTTAATAAAATATACAAAAATCTCGTAATTGAACGAAAAAAACAAATTATTATTTCGGATATTTTGTATGAAAAAAATACTGGTTCCGATCCATGCATTCGGTTGTCTCCGCCTACAAAGTGGGATTCAGGCGTGAGTATATGTATATACATCTTATAGTCTTTGAGTAAAATGCCTGTGACATACGGACGGACGGGCATGACTGAACTACAAGGGTTTCGTTTTTGCCATTTGCCTACGGAGCCCTAAAAACCTATAATATACTCCAATGAGGCACTAAACTCGCTGATTATAGTCTGTCAGGTTACTTTTTCCCACCCTGTATATGCAGTGACGAGCACAGGGTTTTTTCCCAAGGTAGGCAGTTTATCTGTGCCTGTATGGAGCCATGGTCGTTCAGGGCTTCAAGGTAGGCAGTTTCTCTGTGCATGTATGAAGCCATGGTCGTCCAGGGCTTCAAGGTAGGCAATTTGTCTGTACATGTATGGAGCCATGGTCGTTCAGGGCTTCAAGGTAGGTAGTTTCTTTGTACGTGTATGGAGCCATGGTCGTTCAGGGCTTCAAGTTAGGTAGTTTATCTGTACATGTATGGAGCCATGGTCGTTCAGGGCTTCAAGGTAGGTAGTTTCTCTGTACATGTATGGAGCCATGGTCGTTCAGGGCTTCAAGGTAGGTAGTTTCTCTGTACATGTATGGAGCCATGGTCGTTCAGGGCTTCAAGGTAGGCAGTTTGTCTGTACATGTATGGAGCCATGGTCGTTCAGGGCTTGAAGGTAGGTAGTTTATCTGTGCCTGTATGGAGCCATGGTCGTTCAGGGCTTCAAGGTAGGCAGTTTCTCTGTGCATGTATGAAGCCATGGTCGTCCAGGGCTTCAAGGTAGGCAGTTTGTCTGTACATGTATGGAGCCATGGTCGTTCAGGGCTTCAAGGTAGGTAGTTTCTTTGTACGTGTATGGAGCCATGGTCGTTCAGGGCTTCAAGTTAGGTAGTTTATCTGTACATGTATGGAGCCATGGTCGTTCAGGGCTTCAAGGTAGGTAGTTTCTCTGTACATGTATGGAGCCATGGTCGTTCAGGGCTTGAAGGTAGGTAGTTTATCTGTACATGTATGGAGCCATGGTCGTTGAGGGCTTCAAGGTAGGCAGTTTCTCTGTACATGTATGGAGCCATGGTCGTTCAGGGCTTTAAGGTAGGTAGTTTCTCTGTATATGCATGGAGCCATGGTCGTTCAGGGTTTCAAGGTAGGTAGTTTCTCTGTACATGTATGGAGCCATGGTCGTTCAGGGCTTCAAGGTAGGTAGTTTCTTTGTACGTGTATGGAGCCATGGTCGTTCAGGGCTTCAAGTTAGGTAGTTTCTCTGTACATGTATGGAGCCACGGTCGTTCAGGGTGACTGTGTGCCTATATGTGCCGCACGCCACTATGTATATGTTGCCAGAAATAAACGATTTAATTCATTAAAAAATATAAATTATTTCTCGACTAGAAGAAGTACAATTTATTATTTTCTGTATTGTAATGGACTATAGTTGCAAGCACTGCTAAATATAAATTTCACAATAGGAATGATGATAAAACTCTAATTATTATTCAGTAATCAATATGTACTTAGTGACTTCCAAGTAGGTATTTTTTTATAAATTAGAAAATGAGTCCCACATGTTTTTATTATATACCTAAATGAATACATAGAATTTTGATTTTTATACCCAAGTGTATGCCTATCTAGTTCAATTTATTTGAGAACATTGTAATATTTCCTTCGCTTTTCCAGGAAATAGTGTCTTGGTTAGATGTGACAATAAATTGTACTCACATGCGCATATTTTCAAGCTAATTAAAAAAAAAATACACATGCAAATACAACAAACCACCACCAGACAGTATAATCCTCGATACTTTTCATATTATACTTCCTTTGCTTTTTTCGTAAATTAATGTGTCCGTTAGATGTGAAAATAAATTATAATCCACCACCAGACAGTACAGTAGTTTGTTGTATTTGAAATATTTGAATGCGTATTTATTTGTGGAAAGTGCATGAAAATATGCGCGTGTGAGCAGAAGTTAAGTGAAAAGCAAAGGTACTATAATCCATTAATCTAATATGGAATTCCGCAAAGTAACGCCGGAATCTATCAATTATTTGGAAACAAATTGATAATTTAATAAGGAATTTAACCGCATTGTGTACTAACTTACATACCTATTATATAACTTATCACTATGTCCTATAACAGTTACCTAAGTAATTTAGTAACGATTTCGTACCAAGTGATAATTCCAGTTTATATAGAGTAACTGTGTTATGTTTATTTAATTCTGTGTTTATACGAAAATGAATTGGAGGTACTTTTTGGCGGCGTTCGCCTTGGTCGCAGTGGTTAGTGTGTTTGTTATAATTTTTTATCTATTTTTTATAACAACTAACATTTTATGTTAACGTAAACTTGCTGGTAATAAGATTAGTAAGTTGATATTTCAATGTTGCACGATAATAATTTTTTTTATCAGTGTTTGCACCATCAACTCCTTCCCAACTCCTCTTTTAAAAAGGAGTTTTGAATGAGAAATTATTTTTCCATCGTCTGCCATCAAAGCTTCCCACGTTTTTCTTAGTACATGTACACTAATTGTTGAAATTCTTGGTTTGGTTTCATCGTTTTTGATGGCCAAAGGTTTTCCGGAAGAGTACACTTTATGTCTCGTACTATTTACAACAGAAAGCTGTGTCAAATGGCTGCATCGTTTTAGTTGATGTAAAATTAAGTATTTTTAACTAAAAATGCCTAAATGTCTCTATACCGCGTGATAAAATCTGAAATGATGATATCCGCAGAAAAACCAAAGTAATCTACATAGCTTGCAAGATAGCGTGGTTGAAGTGGCAATGGGCGGGCCGTGTAGCCCGGAGAACGGTTGGCTGTTGGGGCAGTAAAGTCCGGAGTGGCGATCACGCATAGGAAAGCGCAGCGTCGCCCCCTACTAGGTGGACGGATGAATTCGTGAGGGTCACGGGCAGTCGGTGGAGGCGGTCTGCGCAGGCTAACACTCCGTGGCGAGCAGTAGGGGAGGCTTATGTACAGCAGTGGTCGTCTGTGGCTGATAGATAGATAAAAACCGGCCAAGCTTGTCCCTGATATTTATTTATTCATTTGAGTGCGAGTCGGACTAGCGCACTGAGGGTTCCGTACAAATTTTCACTTACCCTCACATTATTACCCGGTACTGGTTGAGTTAAGTTTGCACCTGATATCTATAGCATTGACTTTTTCATCATTGGTTGTTCAAATGGGTTTTTTGCAAATAAAATAAAATCTAGTTAGAGACATGGTTATAATTTTCGTGTCATATTTATGTTTATGTAAACAAATTGTGAAAAATTTAATTTAAATTTGGTAAACTTCTGCGATAAAGGAGGGGAATGGTGTTTATTTTTCACGTTTTCCTTAATAAAACAAAATCAAATCACAATAAAAAAAAAGATCGAAAATGTGCAAGTCAAGTCATTTCATATGTTACCCTATTTGACCCAGTAGCTAGCCTTTTAATTTTTGCCCCCCCTCATGTTCGTCGTTTTTTTTTTAATAATAATATAGTTTAAAATATTTCCTTGGCAATACATGTGGGCTGACCATGTTTATAAATATGTCAAATTTCAAATACATAGCGTAAGTAGTTTTTGAGATATGGCGCTCTAATAGTCGGACCGACAGAGTCGCACCATAAGGTTTCCTTTTGTACCTTTTTGGTACGGAACCCTAAAATAGTCAACTTTGAGAAGGAGGTCACTCGTCGAATCCAACTCGGATGAGCAGCTTTCGGGAAGTTACGTAATATCTTCTCGTCCCAAATACCGCAGTGTCTTAAGACGAAGGTTTTCAACCAGCGTGTGTTGCCAGTGATGATGTACGGCACTGAGACGTGGTCACGTACTATGGGCCTCATAAGAAGGCACAAAGTCACTCAAAGGGCAATGGAGTGAGCTATGCTCGGAGTCCCTTGCGTGATCGACAACGTTCAGAAATGAGGAGATCCGCAGAACCAAGGTCAAAGTCAAATACGGCTCAAAGAGTTGTTTAACTGAAGTGGAAGTAGGCACATTGCTTGTAGAACCGGTGGCCACTGGGGCAGAAAGGTTTTCGAGTAGTGACCGCGTACAGGACGACGCAGCGTGGAAAGGCCCACAACAAGGTGGACCGATGATCTAGTGAAGATTCGTTGGACGAGGGCGGCGCACGACCGGTCGGTATGGAGATCCTTGGAAAGACCTTTGTCCAGCAATGGACGCCCTTCAGCTGATATGGTGATGAAGAAAGACGCAAAACTTTTTGCCTTTTTTTGTTATTATCATACAGATTTTTTTAAATATTTGATTGGAGTGGATAGTGTATAATAACTTATTTTGTTTTTTTTTTAGTTTGACTATAGTCAATTATCTTAATATATCACTTCCCGACGTTTCGCAAGCTTTCCAGCTTCCGTGTTCGGGGGTTGGGGTCGAATTATTAAGCACAATGTACAGACTAGAAGTTTCCAAATTTGCGCCACTTTTTTAAACAATTATCTCGTTATTGTCACTTATTCAAAATTTACTTTAAGTTCGCTTGCAGAATCTTAGTCTATTTATAGAACATTCCCAACGGTCTCACAATAATGTAATATGCATGTTTCTATTCTTGCATTATTTAAATTTTATAGATTGTCTGGAACGGGTCGCATGTTAGCGCTGAGACGTGCTGTCTGCCTCATATTTTAATCTTCTTTTTATGTATATTTCCCAGTTATTTTCAGATATTTCTCTATCTTTATTTAGATCTACTGGACATTTAAAAAATCCTTCCTTAGTGCACCTCTATTCGTACGCCCAAAACATTAACATCTATATCTATATTATCATAAAGTTGTAAAAATGAAATGTCTATACATTAATGTTTTAAAAAAATATATATTGTACCATTTGGATTTTTTGTATGTGTCATTGTGGCTTCGCCGAAACGGCTAAACAGATTTCAAATGTTCTCGATACACGGGTAGCTTCATTCACAGATGGTCATACGATAATTTTAGCCGACTCCACTGAAGAAAAAAAGAGAGTTATGGCTTTTTCCACATCAGCGATCAAAGTTACGGGCCACCTTCTAAAATAAATAAATCGTAACATTTAAATACTGTCTCTCGATTGCAAAGTTGAATAGTTGTAAAAAATAATTCTTTTACATAGATGGCGTTGTACAATAATACATATTGAGTAACGGCATTTTATATGGAGATTGACAGACCTCTGGTTTTAATGGTCCTTCATATTATCTATAGTAAATAGATTACCCTCACCTGGCATAAACTTTTTTGCCATTTATGCATTTTTTTTTAATTGGACAAATTTATTAGCAGTTTTGTTCAGTTCGTGTATCCAGTATATATCAATGGACTGAAATCAAAGGAATATGTTACAAATATCAAGCTCGTACCTTCAATGGTTTAGGCTGTGCAGTGTCTGTCATTATTTATAGTAAGGTGCGTTCACATTTGTATCATTTGCCCGATCAGATCTTCGTCGCGTGTCATGATCGCGTGTCACGATCACGCGTTTGGACGTTCCGCCGATTCGATCGCTCGAAATCCATGTTGCTACGCGTATCACACACTTAGATCGGACAAGCGCGTGATCGCCGCGCCGACAGTGAGCGTCCAAGCAGCGCGATACGCAGTCATGCCACGCCACGGTGATACAAGTGTGGACGCACCTTTACGTTACTGTTTCATAGATAGAGGGAGAAAGAGAGGTATAGATGATTTTAAGCTTATTGTATTTTCCAGATACCGACCGGCGAGGCTATGATACCAGCATACTCCGTCTCAGCTCTCCGCCTGGCGTTCGACGAGATAGCAACAGTCCTCCCCATCGCCAACCAACTCGCCTGCTTGCTCATCCCCTTCCTCATCAACTTGATCAACAATTTGAACAACTTGTCCAACATTGTTCAGAATTTGACGCCCGCCATCTTGCCATATTTTGGCTGCACGCTACCTCTTCTATACGCAACGCTGACCGATCTCGCTTCGGTTCTGTTCCTGTATATCAGTGTGCTAATATCGCTGTTCAGGTCCAATGTGCTGGCCGCACCAGGCTTGCTAATCGGGCTGGTGTCTCAAGTGCTCAATTTGGTGGTGGGGCTGTTGACAGGACTGACTGACAGCTCCGGGCTGTTGAGCAGTCTGATCAAACTGATCACTAATATTCTGGTGGAGCTGGAAAAACTACTGCTTTGAGTGCTGGATAATTTATTGATGTCAATTAAATAGATTTATTAATATCATTGCGTATTTTTTTATTTATGCGCGATTAAAATCCTGTTTATCCTGATAATGTGTTAAAATCGTGTAAGTGTTATACAGGGTGTAATCGTCGTGAAATGATATGAAATGAAATGAATGAAATGAAATGATAACGTGGTAAAATCTTGTAAGTGTTATACAGGGTTTAAATCGTTAAGTGTGACCAGGTGATTATTCCGTAACTATTACAGTTATAATATAAACTTCCTGGAGATTACCGCCCTGTAAACCCAATCACGCAAAGACAGTGGGATGAATTGTACAGCAAACGAGCCTACGTCTCATTGGTGGAAGGTAAATCTGGAGCTGATCTGGCGCGCTTTAAAGCCCTCGCACAACTAAAATCAGGAGCTTGGTTGCACGCTCTGCCTTCACCTCAACTAGGCACCCTGCAAGACAACGATTCTCTTAGAATAACAGTGGCATTAAGGATGGGTACGAGGGTGTGTGAGGCCTACCGTTGTCGATGTGGAATTATGGTGGAGGAGAATGGTCATCACGGTCTCTCTTGCCAAAGGTGCGCCGGTCGGTTCCCAAGACACCACTCGCTGAACGAAATTATCCGGCGGGCCATGGTTTCAGCCAGTATGCCTTGTGTTTTGGAGCCACCGGGTTTAAGTCGCACGGACGGCAAGAGACCGGATGGCCTTACTTTAGTACCGTGGCGTAGAGGGTGGTGCCTCTTATGGGATGCAACATGCGTTAGCACGTTCGCTGCATCCCATTTGAGACAAACTTTGCGGTGTGCTGGCTCCGCTGCAGAACATGCTGCAAAGATGAAACACGCCAAATATTCTAATTGGAGTCAGCATACGATTTCGTGCCGGTCGCCGTTGAAACAGCGGGACCCTGGGGTTCCGAAGCTCGCGAGCTTCTTAAAGAACTCGGCCGGCGAATACGAAACAGGGGTGGCGATCCCCGCTCTGGGTCATATCTGGCTCAACAGGCCTCCATAGCCATTCAGCGAGGAAACGCTGCTGGCACTATGGGCACCTTTGAGCCAGGTACAATACAGGGTGGGGTCTTTTAAGTAAGATTAGGTTAATTTTTGGAGGATTTGTACATTTTAGGGTTGATTTATTTAGCTTAAAATACGTTTGTTTTATTTTACATATTTATTTTTATCTGCGTGTCGTGTTATAAATATAGAAAATAAACCCATATTCAGGATTGATATATAAACTTTAAACTGATATCGAAAGTACGTTACCTAATCAGTAAAATGATATCAATAATATGATTAAGGTAAAATTTGTACTAGACCACTTAAAATAAGGAAACTGAACCCTTTCTACTAATATCATACTAAATATTGATTTAAATTTATACAATCTTCAATCATTATCACAACACAACAATACAAGTCAGTTCCTTCGAGGCCATGGACGTAATGCGACTTCCAAAACGTCGAAGAATTACGAACGAAAGGTGATTAAATAAATCATATTTATCCGCGATTAAGCTCCGTTTTGTTGTGTTGTGGTCATACTAAATGTTAATTTATTTATTTAATTCATTTAATTTCACAGTATTACAATTACACCAAAGCACTGTGCAACTAAAATATAATGTATACTACATACACAAGGAATACTTATGAAACAGATAAACATTAATAAAAGTTACACAGAAGACTGCCGTACATCCATCCTCTCGCAGTACCTCAAACACTCATCACAACAGTCTAACCAGCTACTATCAATATCAAACATATCACAGCTTGGAGCCGATTCGAGGAGCGAGTTTATCAGGTTCAAAGCTCGAACAAGAGGAGTTTTCCGGCGGGACACAGTATGCGCCAATAAATGGCGACAACGGGGTCGAAAGAGAAATCTAATGTAATATATGGGAGTTTTTAATACTTCTCGTTTGATTTTTAAAAAGTTATTGATCCTATATTACTCATTAGGTAACGTTCTTTTGATATCAGTTTAAATTTATTTGATATCTGTCATAGTTATGGAATAATCACACTTAGCGATTACACCCGGTATATGATCATACAAATCCATAATATCCAACAAATCGACAATATGTCAATCGACAGCAAATAAGGTTTAAATCAAACGGTGGTGGCGTCATAACTTAATATAAAGTCGATTAAACCCGGTATAAGATCAATATCCAACAAATCGTCAATATTACATTAGATAGCCAATAAAGTTTAAATCAAACCGTAATGTCGTCATGATTTCATATAAAGTCGATTACACCCGGTATAAGATCAATATCCAACAAATCGTCAATATTACACTAGACAGCAAATAAAGTTTAAATCAAACCTTAATGGCGTCATGACTTAATATAAAGTCGATTTCACCCGGTATAAGATCAATATCCAACAAATCGTCAATATTACACTAGACAGCAAATAAAGTTTAAATCAAACCTTAATGGCGTCATGACTTAATATAAAGTCGATTACACCCGGTATAAGATCAATATCCAACAAATCGTCAATATTACACTAGACAGCAAATAAAGTTTAAATCAAACCTTAATGGCGTCATGACTTAATATAAAGTCGATTACACCCGGTATAAGATCAATATCCAACAAATCGTCAATATTACACTAGACAGCAAATAAAGTTTAAATCAAACCTTAATGGCGTCATGACTTAATATAAAGTCGATTTCACCCGGTATAAGATCAATATCCAACAAATCGTCAATATTACACTAGACAGCAAATAAAGTTTAAATCAAACCTTAATGGCGTCATGACTTAATATAAAGTCGATTACACCCGGTATAAGATCAATATCCAACAAATCGTCAATATTACACTAGATAGCAAATAAAGTTTAAATTAAACCGTAATGGCGTCATGACTTAATATAAAGTCGATTACACCCGGTATAAGATCAATATCCAACAAATCGTCAATATTACACTAGATAGCAAATAAAGTTTAAATTAAACCGTAATGGCGTCATGACTTAATATAAAGTCGATTACACCCGGTATAAGATCAGTATTCAACAAATTGACAATATTACACTAGACAGCAAATAAAGTTTAAATTAAACCGTAATGGCGTCATGACTTAATATAAAGTCGATTACACCCGGTATAAGATCAGTATTCAACAAATTGACAATATTACACTAGACAGCAAATAAAGTTTCAATCAAACCGTAATGTCGGCATAACTTAATATAAAATAGACACTAACTTCTACTTCGTGATATCCTTAGCTCGAGAATAACCAGACTAAATCTTTTCCTTTGCTAACATGTATGAATACTATTATACTAGTATTACATATTTCACGTTTAACACAAGTATTACATTTATGAACAAAGACAGGAATAAAATTTCCATCATCATCATCATTTCAGCCATAGAACGTCCACTGCTGGACACATGCCTCCTGAATAGATTTCCACATGGGCTGGATAGAGGCGACCGGCCGTCGTGCCCGCAACTCAACCAGGTCGTCCGACTACCTTGCGGGTGGCCTTGCCACGCTGCGCTTGCCAGTACGCGGTCTCCATTCGAGAACCTCCCTGTCCCAACGGACATCGGTTCTTCGCACTATGTGCCCTATGAAATGTTCATTTTCGAGGAATTATAAGCGAGTATTTGCTTTTCATAATATATACATACTTACCGCGGTGATTGTTTTTATGTAATACTAGAAAATGCCCGCAACTTCGTTCGCGGAGGAGAAAATGTCGTAACATGTCGTTTTTTCTTCAGCGTAGTCGGGTAAAAAGTATCCTATAACCATTTGGAGATACCCAGCTACCCGTGTACCAAAAATTGTGAAAATCTGTTCAGCCGATTTTGCGCGATGAAGCCGCAAGCAAACATACAAAAAAATCCATTTTTTTTTCCTTTTTACCTCCAAATAGTCCATAACAATCATTTGTATGAAAATATCTTCAATGTACAGACATTTTATTTTTACAAGTTTATAATAATCTTTCTTTACAAGAAAGTATAGTAGGTACTATAAAGTTGTACAAATGAAATATCTATATATTGAAGATATTTTCATTAAAAAGAGACGAGCTATTTAGAGATCACTGAATAAAAAAATGCTCTTTATTAATAGACAAATTAATTATTTATTGATACTTATATTAGAGGGTGGGCAACTTCACTAGCGGAGGAGAATACTTGTTTTGTTAAGGTGCGTCCACACTTGTATCATTTGCTCGTATCCGATCACCGGGCCGTGGCATGACTGCGTCTCGCGCTGCTTGGACGCTTACTGTCGGCGCGCCGATCATGCCGTACTCGTCCGATATAACTGTGTGATACGCATAGCAAAATGGATTTCGAGCGATCCGATCGGCGCAACGTCCAAACGCGTGAACGTGACACGCGATCATGCCACGCGACGATGATCTGATACGGGCAAATGATACAAATGTGGACGCACCTTTATACGCTTTTTATATTATATCACTGTCGCCCATAGACACCTGCAACACCATAATCACAAGTGCGTTGCCGGATTTTCAGAAAATGTGAAATGGAAAACATTTATAATAGCGGATATTTTCTGTGTTAAGAATACAACTTAATTCTATTAATAACGTAGATACATGGTTCAATAAAATTTGAGGCAATTAAGTATTCAAATAAAAACCGGCCAAGAGCATGTCGGACCATGCTCAGTGTAGGGTTAAAAAAAAACGCTACAGATGAAAAAAAGCCGGTCAAGTAAGAGTCCGACTCGCGCACCGAGGGCTCCGTACAAACTTTCACTTACCCGAATATCATTATATTACCCGGTTTCGGTGAGTTTAGTTTGCACCTGATATAGCAATGCATGGAAATGAGGTGCAAACTTAACGCAAAAGGGCTGTCCAGATATGTCTTTTGTAAAAGACTATATTTTTTATGATTTAATTACAAATGTATAGTTTTCATATTCTTGTATGTTTTTTTAGTATTTTACTTGCCAAATTGTTATAGTTCTATGTCAACGGGAAGTACCCTGTCATTTTGATCCCCTTGAGAGTGTCGAAATACTGCGTCATAAACGGTCGTATTTTTTTTACGTTAATGTAGAAGTTTGATTTTATTACAGCTTCTAGGGACCGTAGACCTAAGTATATGGTTTAATTTCAACCCGAAACCGCCACGCGTTCTCGAGATAAAGGGTCTTGACAGACAGACTAACGGAAGGACAGACCTACAGACAACAAAGTGATCCTATAAGGGCACCCTAAATATACGATATGAAAAAGTACACTTACTTTTTTTTGCTAAGAAGCGCAGTTAACTTAAATAGCGCAGTTAGTTTATACATGTCACTTTTCCAATGTACTGCAATTTTTGTTGTTGTTTACAAAATAAATGTATCTTCTTCTTCATCTTCAGTTTGTCGGCAATAACTCAAAAACAAACATGTTGAAATAGTCTGACCATGTTGAAAACAATGTTCGTTGAAAGTATCAATTAAGCTTTATCTTTGTATTTTCTTCATATTTATTTATTTATATTTTGTACATAAGGTTTAGAAAAAGAAAGGGACATAAAATATGCTGCTTTCGGAGCGATTATTTCCGAAAATATTCACTAAATTAGTTTTTATCACTAACACATATAAAATTTTTTTCGAAACCTCAATTTTTTTTTAAAGTACTGTCGAATTATCTGTCACACATTGATATGAACTGAAAAAAAAAATCCGCTTCTGTTACATTGTATGGAATGCCCCTAGAATTTGGTCTTGTTATTTAATTATCAAGCTAACTAGCGGCTTATACAAGACACCTATACACAAAATTTCATCAATATACATCTTGTAGTTTTTGAGTAGAATGCGTGTGACAAACGGACGGACATGACAAAGCTATAATGGTTCCGTTTTTGCCATTTTGGCTAAGGAACCCAAAAATAAATGATTAAAAAATCCTGTAAATGTTGAATATAATATGAATACTTATTTTTTCTTCATAACAAAAAAACATAATGCTTTTATATATATGGACAGACCGATTGACATGACAAATTTATAAAGGTTCCGTTGTCACAATTTTGGCTACGGAACCTTAAAAAGTTACACAGGAAATCATTAAAGATAGTAAAATTAAAGCAGCAAGAAGTGGGTCAGTTTCAGTATTTGGGTTGAAATCTACTAATAGAATTACGCATTTGAGTTCCCGGTGTCTTTTCCAATCTTTTTTTTTAAGTGCCTGAATATATAAAATTATTATTTTTAAGTGTTATTATGAATCGAGGCACAAAGGGGGGTTTTCGTATATTCATAGTCCAGCATTTAGTATATTATATGTCTTTTACTAATGACATATTTCATTGCTTATTAAATGAGTGTCAGATTTGACGCAAATTAACACAGCAAATTAAATAAAATCGTGTAAAATAAAGGTCTTCCATATGACCTTTTTATTGTTAGGTTCGTTTTAAAAAAATATTATACAAACGGTTTAGTTCAGTGGGAATAACGTTGCCTGCGAAGCTGAAGGTCCTGAGTTCAAATCCTGGTAAGGGCAAATATTTGTATGATGAGCATAAATATTTGTTCCTGAGTCTTGGATGTTTTCTATATAAGTAATATATCTATTAAATATACCATTGTCTATTACCCATAATACAAGCGTTATTGAGCTTACCATGGGACTAGTTCGATTTGTGTAAAATTATCCCGTAATATTTCTATTTTTATATTTAAAACTATCATTTTTCGGTGGTGCAGCTGGTATGGATTCCAGGGCATGAAGGCTTCATCGGTAATGGAAACGCAGAGGAACTAGCTAGAAAAGGGTCTGCGACTAATTTCGTAGGACCTGAACCATGTGTGGGACTCTCACAGGGAACCAAAGTAACGGCCATTAAGGACCATGCCAAGAACCAACATCAATAAGAGTGGAAGAAGGTGGAGGGCCTGAGGCATGCAAAGCTATTCATAGAAGGAGTAGAATCAGGCTGGACTAAGAAACTGTGGAACTACAGCAAAAGACAACTCAGAATCATGGGCGTTTACAGGTCACTTCGGAGTCAAAGATCTCCTGGCTAAACTAGGGATTTCTGTAATATTTTCTCCTGTTTCCGCGATTATTACTCATTGAAATAAAACAATTAACGGATTATATCGCGTATATTATCTCATTTTAGTTCCCGACATTTCGGAAGCTTTCTAGCTTTCCATGGTCACGGGTGGACTGAGAAAAGATGTATTTTCCTCTGTCAAAGTTACCATTTGTCCAAACTAAGGTTTACAACAAAAAAATTACATACATGCCAGATGGGCCTAAGCTATAAAGACAGTTACACATGTGCCAGCAAGCATTTCACAAATGAGGCGTACTGAGGAGAAAAGAAACGCTGCTAAGAAAAACTCGCAGGCTACCTCATTACTAATTATAATATTTTAAAACAAAGACTACTAAACTACTTTTTAACAGTAAGGATATTTTTACACCGTTCGTAAATTAAGAATTTGCAGTTCTATGTCTTGCTTGTTCCTTGATGAGATGTATTACAGGATCCCAAGCTGGTGGTAGCGACCACCTATCTTCTCTATTGAAATTAGGATGCTTTTTAATCTCAATAGCCTCGCGTAGCATTCGGGGGAAAAAGTTTCCGAAACGTCGGGAACTGAAATGTGATAATATACGCGATATAATCCGTTAAATTGTTTTATTTACATTAGTCATTGCTTAGTTAGAAATTTGAATAATTCAACTACTCATATTTCTCCACACACATGTCGTAAGTACTCGTGTTGTATCACGATGAAGATTGATAATATACTGATACTAACAGTCGATGTTACTTGCATATATAATCAGGTATATAGCGATAGCACGTACTATATAAAATGTCCCGAACATGGCCGAGGGTTTCTTTGTGTGAATAATGAAAAATGTTGACGCCATATTTAATCTGCTTTCCTCTGAGTTTGGTGAGTATTTATTTTTTCATGTATGCTAAATTTGCCAAGATCATTGTTATCACGTCTTACGGAAACCTATTTTTAACCGACTTACAAAAAAGAGGTGGTTCTCAATTCCAATGTATGTTTGTTATCTAAAAACTCCCTCAGTATTTGTTATAACAAAACCCCGGGTGGTGAGAGTTTGTTGTTTGGTATTCATTCATTTTCATTTAATCATTCATAAACAATGTAGATTGTGTTTGAAGTTGATGTACTTAACCAATCTCTAATCGATAATCTTTTTCGGATTTTTTTATTTAAGTGTAATTCAAGTTTCGACATTAGCTTTTTAGATTTAGATTATTTTTTGTTTGAAATGAGGTGCATCCAGATTGGTTCCATATAATTTTAGTGAAAACCTGATGATGGGATCCATGAGGAATTGAAGGAACTCCTCAAATATTGTAGGCACACATAGTTTTGCTATTTTAAAAACATATTGAGCCTTTGCATTTAGAAAGTGTAAATTGGTGATGTGGAACTGATGAAGAAGACCATAGAAGGTCCTGGAACTCCTCAACTATAAGTAATTTATGGGTGGCGTCGAGATACATCTCGATTAAAATAGCTAAGCTATTTCATAGTCGCAAATTGAAATTGTCCTGATGAGAATGGTACCATCGAATTGATTTGGTAATAGAGCCGGAAGGTATATAGGCAGCGGATCTCTTTATTAAAATAATGTATTCTAGCTGTGGTTGGGCTTGTTCAAATTGTTATAAAGTGTGAAATAAATTAACTTTTACTTAAAAATAAAACCGACTCCAAAAAGAAAATACTAAAAAGTAAAAACAATATTCCATAATTTAGTTTCTTCAGTTTACTTACAAGTAACCGTTTTTTACTCAATCTATAGAGTATACGCAATTTATGTTATTTTGGCGTCGGTGCCATGGTGCCGCAACTTACTTAAATCGTAAATTTTCAACATTTTACAATTTTTTTAGATGTATAAAAAAAGATTAATGTATTAGAATACCAGTTTTTTGTACTTCATTAACATTTCAAGCATAGAAGTTAATTCAGCTATCATTTCAAACGTAAACAACTAAGTATAATTTAAGCAGTATTAACAAAACACTTACTTAACAACAGAAATACTTAGTCAAGAAATGTTCAGTTCAAGTTCACACTTAAGATGCTGACTATTCGATTCAAATCTAAATGTTCTTATTATGAAATCAGTACCTCGTTATTAATTATAAAACAAAGCACAAATTTATGCCGTATTCGATGTTTTCCCAAGAGGATTTAATTTTAGCAGTGGTTCCCAAAGGTTTTCTTATTTATCGCCCCTCACAAGTAGGGGCCGTCCACATATTCACACAACATTCTAACTTTTTGCTCCCCTCCCTTCCCTCCTCCTTGTCACGCTTTTTCCTAACTCTTTAACATGGCCTGTCACATCTGGAATGACCCCTCCCCCCATATCGTTGTGACGTAATATGTGGATAGCCCCTAGTTAATTGAAATGTTTGACGGCTTGTATCTTAATTATTTTTATAGTTATTCGGTAGATTATTTTTGTCTACTGTTTGTGACTTTACATAAAGGAAAAAAAACATGCATATTCCCTCTTGTCGTCAGAGGCTATATAACTCTTGTAATTGTTCCTTGAGCGCTTGCGGCGGTTCTGTATCTGCCGTTCCTTTGAGATCGATACAAAAATCAAAAAGAAGTTTTTGGCTGTTCCGGACGCGTCTAGTCAGCTCAAGGTGCATTCCACCAAAACGTCTACTTTGTCGGGTACGTGACGGCTATGGGCTCGTCCAGAAATCATATGATTTGGTGATTATAACGCTACCCCCTCCCCCTACTGAAGATAACGTGTAGTTTTGGGACTGAGTATGAATTAACCTAACCGAAATTTCTTGGACCCCCCTTTCCCATCGTGATCATTTGTGATATTTTTGTGACCTGCATCGCCCCATAAACGATCATATGATTTCTATAAGGGCCCTATGACCGCTACCTTTCAAACATAAAAAGTCCAAGAATTCACTACCCATACAAAAGCAAAGTTATAAAATATTGACATACCAGAAAGAATGGCGTCACGTACCCGACATCCCGGTGGTATGCACCTCAATCATTTTTTTCACAACTCTCTCACAAGTCACGCTTTCTTCGGGGGGCGCGCTCCACAGTTTGAAAACCTCTGATCTTTAGTATGACTAAATGCGATGTTAAATAATAGAAACAATAGGTTTTAGTTACCGTGATAAAATCATTCCTCAGCATTATGACGATCGGTTTAGCTCAGTGGGAGTAACGTTGCCTGCGAAGCTGAAGTCCTGGGTTCAAATCCTAGTAAGGGATATAATCTATGGGCGACGGTCATCGCTTACCATCACGCGACCCGTCTGCTCGTTTGCCTCCTATGTCATAAAAAAGAGCAAATATTTGAGTGATGATCGTAAATACTTGTTTCTGAGTCTTGGATGTTTTCTATGTACATAAGTACAATACAATACAACAATTATTTACTGCACACCAACACAATAGACAAGTTATAAGTAACATATCTATTAAATATATCGTCAGCTAGTACCCTAACACAAGCTTTATTGAGCTTACCATGACACTAGTTCGATTTGTGTCAAATTGTCCCGTAATATTTTTTATTTTATTATTTATCTTAAGTGACTTTTAAGCCTGCCCTAAAGTAAACGTTCAATACTTGACAGCTTTATTTCAAATATTTGGCACCCTGTTTGTCACCTCTGTTGCTATGAAGTAAGGTTGAAGGGCAACTACTGGGACAGTGTTGGAGACTGAGACATTCACATTTACTGTGTTTTTTTTTATCTCAAAAATTTATCCAGTGTCACTTGGCAATAGATAATAAAATAAAAAGAAATCTCTCACTGATCCAGTAGATCTAGGACTGAGATTAACGCTGAAATTCTGTTCTAAAACATGTTTTTTACGTATACATAATTGGTTCTCGATCTCTTCAACGAAACAATAATAAGTTTCTATTAAAAAAAAAATGTGTCATGCTTTTATTGCCGACTCTACTTTTCTTTAAACATACATCAACTACGCATCCAGAGAATTCTAAAGAGTCCAATGTAGGTAGGACTCCATTATCTTATTGCAGACTTCTTATGACCACTTTCCGGTTCCATTATCAGATCAGCTCAATGGTATTATAACATAATTGCATTGTTAGAACTTACATAATTAGGACAAATTTGACCTCAATCGGAAAAGGGAGACGAAAAAGGTCAAATTTAACTTGCAAGATTTGACCCGGAGAAGCAAGCATACATACTGGAAGAGATTCCTTAAAGAGATAAGTTCGACTTTGTATAAATTTACTACTTTGCCGCCTTTGTTTTTATGTACAATAAAGTGATAACAAACAAAACAAACAAACATACATAAATTACAATAATAGTACATTACTACAGAGGCCGGGACGAAAGAGGTTGCCTGCCGTAGACATATAGACAACCAGGCCGAGCAACGCGAGGCCGGATAGGTCTGAGGTCTCTTGCTCAATGCTCTTTTTCAAACATGCAATGAAATAAACAAAAAAAAATCAGTTTTATTGTTTAATACGCATAGTGGTAGAATGTCATGATGCCTGTGCCAAAAATTTATGTGGAATAGAAATTACAAAAGAGGACTTTGCCAGCCTAGGCCTGCATGATTTGTATGAAATTCCATTAACGACCTCTTCTCCTAGCCGCACCTTAAACGTCATACTTCGCAGCATATTATAAGGAACATAATATCAATATTTCATTGCATTATTGAGAAAAAACTTGTAAAAATTGAACGTTTATTTTCAATCAATAAACTTTTTCCTCTTTTTTTTCAGGTGGCAGCTAACCCAATACTCCAAAGAATACCAATACAGATACCAGCTCAATCGTGGCCAACGCAGCCCCAAACCTGTCCATCACAGACATGTCCAAACGTGTCCCGCCCAGCACCATGTCAGTCCTGTCAAAACCCGTATCGAAATCTCTTCAATGGACAGCAAGTCGTTGTTCGACAACCAAGCAATAATTGTCCTTGTAACAAGCCAGCAGTTCAAACTATACCAAACCAGCCTGTTAATCAGGAAGTTTTAAGCCAAATGATCCTTAAAAGGCTTTTGAGTCTACAGCCTCAGCCACAAAGTTCAGTATTACCAGCACAAACCCCAGCTACAGTCGCTAAAGTGTGTAATCAGTGTGAGCAGCATAAAGTTCCAAATATCATTAATAACTATATCATATTACCGCCTGAATATTTCAAAGCCAATGAAACTAAAGTTAACAATGAAGCTACGGTTAGTAGAAAGAGAAAGGGTAAGAGGAGGAGACAGCAAAATCGACAAAGAAAGCCAGAAGCTGATCCATGTGATGAGGAAAGTTTGGTAAATTATCCTGATAAAGTCATCAATGGCGAACAATTAACGTCTTGTCCACGTGACAGTGGAGATACTATTGAATCAGTTGATTATCCTTTAGTACAAAGTGAATCAAAACGTATTCCTAAACCTAAAATTGAAATAGTAAACGATAAGATTCTACCTGAAAGTGCAGCTGATGCAGAAAAAACAGTGAATCCCCATAATCTACTAGCAGTATCTCGTAAAGCAGCAGGCCCAGAAAATTATCCTATAGACGCAGAAAATCCAAAACGAAAAAATCGAGGGCGAACGAAAAGTTTAGAAGAAGCAATTATAAAAGACTTTTGTAAAAAACATCCAACCATTCCTGAAGAAATCGCAAGAAGCTTACTGAAGAAATTCAAGCATCAAGTAGAAAGTCGACATACATCACACTATGGTCCATATCCTTACTCTCCTTTTGGTTACAGTGAATTTTACCCACCAATGTACTACCCACATAATAAAGGGCATGATAGTATACAAAATGACAGAGTCCAAAGCAATAGAGGAACTAGAAGACGTAAGCCACATCGTTCAGGAAGAAGAAATAAGCAACCAAAAGAAGAAATAAAGGAAAACTCTGGTAATTGCGATAAAAAATGTGAACAATTAGTAGAACTTAAGCCAACAGTAATAAATATTGAAACAGAAACAATAACAACGGAGAAAATAATAGCTACTACTGAAAATAAACACAAAGAAAATGTATTTACTAAAGAATCTGAAACACAAATGGAGACTCCGGATGACTTAATTAGTCAGTTAGAACAAATGAAAGAAAAGTTTGCAAAGTTAAATGAAATAGAAACTACAACTGTTAATCAAAATAAACGCATGGAATATCCTGAGTTAGGGAAAGAAGATAAGGTGCCTACTGTTTATGATAACGGGGTAGATGATTACTATCCTGACTTTAGAGGCGATAACATAGCATTTTACGCAAGCGATGAAGAACGAGATATAAAAGAAGACAGATATCACTACACAACTGACAAAAATGGCGATCGTGATTGCAAAAGGTACGTTAAGAAACAACCTAATATCAACAACAATGAAAACACTTGCGAATATACTTTACCAATCCCAACTGAATCTTATGAGAGTTACGAAGAGTCAATAAAAGACGAAAGCGAAGAAATACGCTTTAGAATACCCCCTCATTTAGAACTACCTGATTTTGAAACCAAACAAATAAACAGATTTTCAGTAATAAACGATGAATTTGTTGCAGATGATTTTAACAAAGTAAAATCGTATTCCGATGTAAAAGCTGATATGAGGATGCCAGAAGTAGAAATGAAACCTGCAAAGGTTTTTAGTAAGGACAAAACAGGTAGAACTAATATAGAGACAGTGTTTGGGCACTCAAGAGTATTCAAATATGGAGATACGGAAGGGGCAGGATCAGATCCCATCATCACATACTATTTGCCTGAAGACGCGATCACTGAAGATAGGATACAGCTTCCTGATGGAGAAAAGGCTGTTGTTGTTGCAAAATCAATCCGTAATCTTCAGGATTTAATAAATTATAATGAATAATTGTTAGATGCTGCCGTTACTTTGCGGAATTCCATATTTGACTAATGTAATAGTTCTTTTCCAAATCCGCGCAATACTGTCTTGGTTAGGTAAGGTTGGACATGGGCATAAATTTATCTTCTCGGGAGGATGGGTGACAGTCATAGGGTTGCCAACTATTTCTTAAGCAAATATAGTATTTCCCAGCCGAAGGTATAAAAATTTTGGACTGAATTTTTTTTTTACAAAATACTTAAGAGTGAAAATTGATTCATTAAACGTAATACATAATATTTACTGCTTACATTCGGCCTGTTATTGCAATTGGGTGGGCAACTATCTGAGTTGATAAAAGCCCATTTGTCAACTCCAACAACATTGATCGGTGCATAAAATCTAGTTGATATGCGTAAGGACTGACCCAAATATAGTATTTTTTTCATACTAGGTATATATTGCTTTAACAGTATATAGTACACAAATTCAAAATATAGTACAGTCAAGGGCTAAGATAAATATACACACAAAGTTCCAAAATATGTATACATAAACCTAACTCCCATAATAATAAGACCGGTCTACATATTTTTGAAACTTTGTGGTGTATTGGTGCCCTAGACTGTACAATACTATATACGGTTGGCAGCCCTATCAATATCTCCTGCATCTCCTGATTTAGTGTGTCGAAGATTATACGGTTTGGTGGTGATTTGTTGTATTTGCATGCGATTTTTTTTTCAACGGCATGGAAATATGTGCACATGCAAGCACAATTTATATTCACATCTAACCAAGACACTATTTTGCAGAATAGGGAAGGAACTATCATCTATTAATATAAATTATTATCTTCGGAAAGTTGCAATAATAAATAATTATTTGCAGTAAAGTTGAAGTAGGGACAGAGTAAAAAATTCAAAGAAAATAGAACAGTAAATTTTGCATGTTCCATCCGTCTTACACTTTCATCTTTTTTTATTTGATAACTCTGGAGTGGGCAATATGCATAATAGCATTATTCAATTTTTTTTCTTAAAATTACTGTCCATATTTAACATATAATATAACATTATAAAACATGCCGTATTTGTAAGTGACGTGCGTGTAATCTGGTTTTGATCATTCTTCAAGAAGCGAGTTAACAGGGCTCTCAAAGGTTGCCAAAATATGGGCGATTCCTCCGGTGTTGCACATATCCATGGGCGACGATGACTACTTTCCATCAGGTGGCTCGTCTGCCCTTTTGCCACTCGTTACATAAAAAATAAAAAAAAATGATTTTTTTTTTCAATCTGGTCCTATTCAAATTTTCGTATAGTTTCAGTCTGACTTGACTCGTTCTGTTAAATTAAATTAAAAAGCACTACCTATTCATATTCGACCTATTGTGTATTATTTTTTATTTTTCAATAAAACATTTAAAAAAAATGATTTTTTTTATGCTTTTGTTTTTAATGTCTTATAGCTATACTATCATAGTCAAATGATTTTTGTGTTGTTTATATTAAATTTCACCATCTATCCTATCTACTGTTTCGCTGACCGATCTATAAGTACCGGGTTCGATTCCTGGGGCCGGTGTCACAAAAGCTTTTAACTTGTATAAGCGGTAAACTCTTTCCAACAATATGAATTAAAAAGAGACTTCCATTTGTCTAACTAGTTGTTTGAAAAACATATATTCCTCAACTCAGTGATTCGTAAAGTGTGCTCTTCTGTGGGGGCTTCGCGATAATACACATCATAATAAAGAAATAGTTACAGAGGAAAATAAATATAATAAATTAGTTTTTTTATTATTTTAGGGTTCCGTGTAATATTTCGTTTTCTAAAAGGGTTCCGTCACCAAAAAAGATTACGAACCGCTTATTAATTGTTAATCTTATTTGAATAGCCGGCATACAGATAAGCAGACATCAGTACGTATATTGAGAGCTAAATGTAGGGATTTCTTGTATCGATAAAGTTACTTATCGATGATTTCCCTTATACCAGTGCTCGTTCCAATTTTCTATTATAAAAATATCAATAAAGAAAGTAATTAAGTTTTACCTTGTATCAACAAAGTATAACTTAATTATTTTCTTCTTAATTTTAAAATATTTAATGAAACTTTACTTATCATCATGATTTTTTAGTGTATTGTAATATAAAATCAGTTTTTTATACTTTGTCCCTTTGTAAATCCCTGCACTTCTCTCCCAATATTCCAATGTCTGCAGATAACAAACGTATCCCAAGATAACTAGGACGATTCAATCAACCCTCGAAGTTTACACGTCCTTTTTACAGAATACAAATTTAACTATGCAGGTAGCTGAATCTAACACTAACATATTTTCATACAACATTCTCATCAGCCTTTTCTAGCACCGCCACAATCAACTGAATCATTAACTTTGTCGAGAACATGAACAAACAACGGCTCGAACAAAGTGATTTGCCTCCTCATTCCTCGTTAGGACAGCTAAAGAGTGGAACTCTCTTCCAGCATATCTTTTCCCGGAACAATATAACTTGGATCTCTTCAAGACGAGAGTGAATAGACACTATTTAGGTAAGCATGTTCCATCGTCGGCTTCATCGTCGCTTACCAATAGGGGAGATTGAAGTCAAATGCTTGCCAATCTTACATTTAAATAAATTACGTATAATAAGTAGTAAGTCAAATTAAAAGGCGTAATTATTCCTAATTACGCCTTTGAATTTTCGCCTTAAAAATACATCAAGCTAAGTTCATTTTTGATGAAAATGATCATTGACCTTGAGACCTTTTAGGCACTTGTCGCACCACCGAGGAGGACGCGACTAGCTATCGACTATTTTCGCGCTCAATAAACGAATAATAGACATACTATCCGTGTCAATAAAAGATATATATATATAATTGATCGCTGGCATTTCACCCTGCCGCCGAGAACTCTCTCTTTACAAGTTTGTCGAGGCAATAAGAGCTATCATAGATAAAACTCGCTCAGCGATGCTCGCTTGACGATCACACCGAGAAATCAACCAGTGTTTTTAGTCCCATCTCGTCGCCAGATTTGGTAGCTAGCTACCATATACCTTTGAAATGGGAAAAATATTCCCTTTTCGAAGCTGGCTATGAAACGGGAATAATTGAATCCCATTCTCTTCTCATATCTTGATACTTGTAGTTTGGTGAGACTTTTTTTATAGTATTATTTTCATTACTAGTAAAGTTTTTCGTTGTCAAATGCTTGACATTTATAAGATTATTGAGACGATGACTTCTGAGAATAAATGTCTTAAACCATGAACCTGTCAATTTAGTATCTAACTATACAAGATGTAAAAGCATAAAACCCATTTCGTAACTAGCTACCAGATGTGGCGTCGAGATGGGAAAATCGTTCCCATTTGGTACAGCTAGCTACAAGACGGGAAAACACAATTCCCATTTCGTAATTTACCATTGAAGTTTTTTTCCAATTTCTTAATAAAAGCCATAGAAAAGTAAGTCCCTTTGAACAGACACTCATCCATTGAAGATATTAAACAAGTAAGCTGAATGTTTAAATGAAACACTATTGGTTACGTTCCGGATTTATTGTTCGCCATTCAAAATATTTTATATCGCCTTCAATAACACAAGAAAAATCTTAATAGCGTGTTTCAGGTTTTGCTTCCGAAGATTAAACGACATCTATTGCCAATTTGAAATACTAATAATTTCATTATAAATAAACTTCAATATCAACCAAAAAACTAGTACATGTCACTCCCTCTAGTACATAAGAAACAGATTATTATACAATTCAGAGATCTGTTACGCCACATATTTGTTGGTATATGACGGTTGTACACTGTAAAACGGTAAAAAATCCCCTAAACCTATAGAAAAATGCTAATTATCCAGTGTACATGGTTTTATAGTTTGTGTTTTTTATTTACAACTATAATATTTTACGTAATCGTATTTAAGAGTCAATATTATAAAGCCTTGAAAAACTATCTCATTGTCATTTTATGGTCAGTCATAGTGAATTAAATAAATGAATAGTTTAAAAGCACCAGAAAAACACGCTTTACAAGACTTTTCTAACAAATCCAAACACAGCTATGATACGATGTTCCATCATGAAGTTCCTGTTCATATCTTCCGGCTCCATTATCAGATCAGTTCGACAGTACCATATCATTGTATTGTCATCAGAACTACATACAGCTGCCAATTTTCATGACGCTACGATCCTTGGAGGATTGTTAAATTAGCTACCTTAGATTCCATTACATAGTTACATACAGGTCGACTTAATAAAAGCGTGTTAAAAAAAATAAAAGATACATACGATTGAACATAGAACGTGACGTGGATATTTTATTGATTTTATAACTGGGTTTAAATGATAAGAATAGGTAGACATTTTTGTGATACACCTATAGGTAGTCTGATTTATAAGCAAGTGCTTCGTGGCGTCATTCAAATAGATATATCAAATAAAGAAACGTACTAAATCAACACAAAATATTTATACATTACATTTTATTCATAGTTAACATTATGTACACATTAAAACTATTCAACATTATAAAATAACACAGAGTCCAATTGTCTTTTAGTCTTCATCTGTACTTGAAGAATATGTTTTATATTGTCAGTTTTCAATTAAAACTAAATAAGGTAAACGTCCCTATGCTCACCATCCTAATTTTAATTGCTGACAGCCTTTGTTTCCCACCTTTGTTGCTCATGAAACGTGCAAACTAATGCCAGCATTGAGCCATTTCCCTTATGTTAAAGGGAATCACATTTTTCTAACATGAAATATTCTTGCAATACACACTGTATGATCATCAAATATATCACATTTATCATTGGTTATACTAGTCTATAACATTAAACTTTTGACCAATTCTTCGAATCCTTGAGCTTCACGACCAGTTTTATTAAGTTTTAAAACTGACGATGATTGTGGCAAAGAACTAGCAGGCATAAATAAAGGTCCACATAAACTCGAACAGTCTGATGATCCTATTGTTGGAACACTTAAAGATATTTCAGGATAATACGCATCAGTTTTTGATAAAGCAAAAGGCGAAGACGAATCAAAAATTGAATCTGGTTGCACAGAAAATAAATCCGAATTGAATGTTGTTACAGGTATTATTGCTGAATTGTAAACAGGTGGTAAATATTCGTTACATGCTACTGGTATATTTGGAAAAGACACCCTTGATGATGAAATATCTAAACAATTTGGTGAATACACTGAGGATTCAGTGGCAAGCAAAGAAGAAAAGGGATTAACAGGTGGTAGTTTTGCTAAAGGTGCACCCGTAGATGGTATAGTTTTTGTTATTAATGTTGATATAATATTCTGAGTCAACGAAGATACCATGTTATTTAAAGATGGGAATACCGCTGGAACTTCAGCTACGCTGTTTGTTTGTGGTAAGTTTACTGTCATTAAGGGGTTTATATATGATGAGGAAATTGGCTGAATAGAAGTACAAACGGGAGGTAAATTAGAAAGAGAAGAAATACAATTATCAGATAACGAAATTGTAGGAGTGATACTGAATGTTGATGATGGTATATTGTTAATAAATGATACTTGAGGTAGTGCTTGGACTGAAGCAGAATTAGAAGAACCGAAGGGACAGTTGGTGTCTGATAAAGTTAACATAGGTTGAATAATATTATTACAACATGAACCCATACTAAAAGCTATAGGTTGATTGGCTATTGCTGATTCCATTGTGGTCATTGAAGCAATGTTTGAAACAGATGGAGCTACATTAATAACAGATGGTACTATGTTAGGTATTAAAGGAGAAACAGTGTTTATAGGGTTGAATGACGATGCTAACATAATATTTGTTGGAATGTTTATCGAAGTATCCGACGGTACACAATATGAAAATGGATTCACTGATGTAGATGAAAACGGAATTGAAGATACGTCCTGTATTGTCAGATAATTGTTTAAATTAGATGAGTCTTTGGAAGTTGAGAGTTGAATAGGACCTGGAACAGAATCTAATGAGATAACGTTATTAGACATTGGTTTTCCATCAAGCAATGTTTGACCGTATGGTAAAACATTAATAGTTGCTTCAGGAACTTGTGACTGTTGATTTGATTTAGCCAGATTTACAATTTTGAGTGCTTGTGACAGATTATCATTTGGCATGGGCATTTGAATACAGTTACAATTGTTATTTAAGTTCACTTTTTGTGATCCTTCATCCAGGCAGCCACAATTCTGGTTATTTATGATTAAGTTTATATTAGCGTCATTATTTTTCAGAGCATATAAATTATTTTGAGCGAGAGCTAATAACTGGGGACATCCTTGATTATTAAGATTTAGAGTTAATACATTATTATTATTATTATTATTCTGTTGTGTGAGTGCTAAGTCAACGTTATCGTTTTGGTTTTGGGAACATTCATTATTTTTGCCTGAAAAACGAATTAATTGCTTATTTAGAAGAGATTCTTTATTGTATATTGGTATTGACAATAATTGAGGACAGCCTTGGTTATTGTTTTGTGTTACGTAGTTAGAGTTGTTATCATCTAAACTGTCTTTAACCATTCTGGCAATATTATTTAAAGAGACTGAAACCCCTGTACTTCCTTGATTATTATTTGAAAAACCACAGTTGTTTATAGGATTTAGAACTAAGTTATTATTTTGGATAAAAGGTACATTGTTGTCAATAGGATCTAACTGAAGTTGTGGACACCCTGAATTATTATCATTATTAGCTCTTCCGTTATTTTGAGGGACATTTTTTACAAGGACATTATTTGAGAGCATTTGTGGTATCACATTGTTTCTAATCCTTAAAACGTTTTCATATTCAGTTACTAATTTGTTATGTTGATCCGCTGTATTATCGCAATCTTCCTTACTGTTTTGCCAATCTTGCACGTTTGGTTCATTATTTATTAATGCTTGTGTCGATGATTGCTGCGATGCGATTTTAGTATTTTGCAAAGTCTGAGCGAACATTAAATTGTTATTTAGTGGATTAATCTGACCAGGTGACGCATTTATTTCCATATTTAGTTGATTCTGTACATTATCTGAATTTGAACATGATTGCAAATTTTGACGAGAGTTAATATAATTTTTCAAAGCAGTAAAAGACGATAATGTTTTAGCTGGTGATATTGATGGTATATTCACTGTTTCACTACTTTCACAGCCACACGCTGAAGAACTGTCCTTTTGATAATTTAATGTATTTGCACCACAACTTTGCGCAAAGTTCATATTATTGAATGAATTAAGTGCTACAGTATTTTTGTTCCCTGGTGAAGAGAGGAAATTATTTTGAAACGATGTACAAGGACTAACATTTGTCAACGACAATTTTTTAGTTGAACCACTGTTAGACAATGTACAATCAGTATCTATAACCTCCGTTAATTTATCTGAATCTTGTAAATTACTATCTACACTAATAAAATTATTTTGTGCAGATGACTGAGTTAAATTTATTGGCAATCTACTGGCAACACAGGGAAATATAGGCTTAAGGTTAGACAATGAAGGTACACTTGAAAAAGGTGATAGGAAACTTTTTGATGATAAAGTATTTGACACGCATGGTTCTTGAGTTAGTACAGAAATAGTATCCCGTAATTCTCTTTTACAATTATCTGAATTCAAATCTATGTTTAAATTTGGAACGATTGATAACCCTGAATCTAATGTAGACGTATGATGGGTAGATTCATTAGAATTTGAATTAGTAGATGTTGCTGGCTCATTATCTGCGTTACATGGTACACCAAAGGGTTGAATATTTAACGATGTAAGTACGTTTAAACTTGAAGTATCCACGGAAGAAATTTGTTCACTGTTGACACTGTTACGTAATGATGGGTCTTGCGATGATAAAAATATTGTATTCACATTTGGTGACCCGATGAAAAGCTTTAAATTGTTCGATGATAAAGTCCCAGGAACTAAAGATGGCGTAATCAAACTTTCAGTGCCCACTAAGTTTGAAGTGGCGCTTGAAGTCACTGATAATTCACATGGTAATTCAGGTGTTTTCAATGATGATATACTTGCAAATGGTAATCCTCTCGTGGAACCAAGTAGAAGTATCTGCAATTTAAAGATAAGTCGTATTAGTAGCTTTACGAATGCATTTTTCATTATTAGAATGTTTATTAAATTAGTCTCTGGAACGCCCTTCCCTTCAGTATAGGTACGAATAACTCAGTGTAAATTCTCCTTTAAGTGCAAGTTACGCATGCATCTCTTGGATAATCTTCATTGTAATTTAGATGTAGGTCCTATATTTATGAAGGTATATATATTAAGCGTCCCCGGTAAGGTCGGTTCTCCATACTAACGTAGTAATGCTCTCATTTTAAAACGACTTGCTAGTTTGCTCTGAAACTTTGTACTTAGAATAAGTTAAGGTATATGCAGGCCTGTAATTAGTTTATGTAGCTTCAGACATCAGAGTAAAAAAAACAGCGAATTAAAGTTTTTCATACAAAACTTGTTGTTGCTGTATTTCGTTTGTTTTCTAAACTGGAGCCATATAAATTAATTACAGGCCTATTTATACCTCATGTCATTTTATATGCAAAGTTTCATTACGATCCAACTCGTAGCTTTGAAATGAGAACGAAACTCCGTTTGTATGGGAAGGTGAAATTCGGCCGAGCTTGCTGGGGACTCTTAAGATATGTATGTATTAATTATGTTACTTTTTTATCGAATTTATAGTATATCGTTTGGATGTCTAACCCTTGTTATTATTAATTTGTAGAAGTTTGATGCCAATATTCGGCACCAATAATTTCAATGTTTAGCCTAATGGTTGATTGGTGCAGAATGCCTTATGGCAGCAACTCCATCATTTGTATTTTCTTGTATTGTGTAATAAACTTTAAATAATTAAATAAAATGACAAAACAGTTGGTCCTCTCGTACAACCGTGCACTAAAATAATTCATTACTGCACACCAAGAAGCAAAACTGTGCAATAGCACAAGCCTTTGTCAAATCCATTAAAAAAATTGATATCAAAAATGTTTTGATCATCTTCGTAGAGTGTATTTTGATTGTGATTTGTATGTCAATTTTAATCACTTTTTGAAAGAAGAATACTGAATAAATCTTTATGTGTAATTTTTCATTGACTATGAAAGGCAGACCGATTCATTGATAAAAAAATCTCCTCCGCGCAATAATATTTTGCTTATTGTCGAGAAATGTACTTTTTTTATTTGCATTACGCAAGTTTCATAATAATCTTAAAATATTGTTAAAGTTTTTAAAGAATGTCTGTGAATTCAATATATTTGTCAATAAGTGAGAGCTATGCGAAAATTCTCAGAAAAAATCGAGAATTCCCTAACTTGCTATTTAAAAAAAAATTACATCCATGAATGACTCCGTTACTCAATCAAACAGGGTTAAACAAATAATCACACTTTCGTATTTAGAACATAAGAAGAATGGTAAGAATTTTTCGTACCTGATAAACAAGAAAAATTAGTATTGTGTTTAAAATGGGCACACCCATTCTGCACTAAGCACTTTCACACAAACGTCCGAAACATTGTAAACGACTCATATTTGTAACATTTTTTATCTGAAACATATAATATGTTACTGGGTAATCAACCGTTGCAAAAGTTGTAATCAATTTGTGACAGTTACCAAATACTTGCAATAAGAAATAAGATAGTAAAACTGAAACGTTATGTAATTTTTATGAACAGAAGAAAAATAATATGTAGCACAATTTCGTATTAAAATCATATTTGACATATTTGACCAAAACTCGACTCCAGATCTTAAAGTGCATGACAAATATAGCAGGTCAAAATACACCCTAAGTTTGGTTTTGTAAAATTTAACACTCTTTTTGTCTGTAACTATTATACTAACAGTAAAAAATAATATAATACCAAATTTGTAGTAAATGGTAATGGTAAAAATAAACACAAGTTTTATTTTTGTAAAAGCAACTGTGCCAGTATTTTTAAACGTTATCGAGATAAAAGCAAATAACTAAAAAACGTGACATTTAAACCAAAATCCTGACGTCAGCACAGCCCCCACATCCGAGGATTTTAGGAGGGCTATCAGAACACCTCACGAAAGCCCTCTACCAATTTTGAAAAGTACACGAATAGGGAACATGTGTGAAATTTTTTCATCGCTTTTTTTTAACAAAATATCAAAATACCGTAAAAACTATTCCAAAAAGTGAAATTAAAATTAAAATCGGATAAGAAATACTCATGATATAGGCATTTTAAACTACGAATTAGACAGCGATTTGACGGAGAGGTCGGTCATATAAACTCCATATTAAATTCTGTTTTGCCAGAAAGAGATAGAACGAAATGTTTGATAGCTTATATCTTGGCTATTTTTATAGTTATTGGAAAAAAGATTTTTCACGCCTGTTTGTTACATGAATGAGTTTTTAATAAAGCAAAAAGAAAAGATTATGCATATTCCCTATTATTTCCGCTGATTGTCTTAATTGATGCTAATATTCTTTAGCTACTTGCCCTGGCCGGGAATCGAACCCGGGACCCCCAGCTTCATAGGCCGTTGTGCAACGAACTGGGCCAAACGTGTCGTCAAATTATTATAAATTATTTACAGATTAGTATTGTTTTGATTAGATAGCACATTTAATATTACCTTTAATTTAACAAAATTTACAATCAATAATCAAAATTACATGTTAAAATTGCGTATAACTAATTTCATAACAGTACGTTTTACAAACTTATTACAGAATGTGTTAAGTAAAGAATTTCTTCACGAATATGGCTGGGTTTTACAATTCCAGTATTTTCTATTTCTAGCACAAAATGTTACTTTTTAATAGAAATTCTCTGTCGCTTACGCTCTTCTAAAAAAAATTAAACTTTTACTTATAGATAAAACATAGAATAATCAGAGTTAAAAGGATTCGTAACACAGCAGGCGCTTACGCTTTTTTTGACATTATTCCTATACAAAAATGGCGCTCTATGACTTAATCGCCAGTTGCTTTATTACGTTTTTATTTCCATGAAGAGTTACATATTAGAATGCATGTTTTTTTTTCTATTTGAGTAAGACCTATAAATAATAGTGTTAAAGTCCCACTGACACACTTTTCCTGTGTATTGGTAATAGCTTACCTTTGAAAAGATGTTGTATCGATTTATTTTGATTGTCTGTCTTGAGGTGTTTCTACAGGTATGAAGCATTTTGTCCCTATTTCTGTACTATTTTCCATAGTTGTAAAAATGAAATGTCTGTACATTGAAGATAAAAAAAAAAAGTGATGCAGGCTATTTAAAGGTCACTGTATCGAAATATATAGATGTGTATGTTTGTATGTGTCGTTGCGGCTTGATCACGCCAGATCGGCTTAAAGGTGCGTCCACATTTGTATCATTTGCCCGATCAGATCTTCGTTGCGTGGTATGGTCACGTGTCACGATCACGCGTTTGGACGTTGCTCCGATCCGATCGCTCGAAATCCATGTTGATACGCGTATCACACACTTACATCGGACAAGCGCGGCGTCATCGCCGCGCCGACAGTGAGCGTCCAAGCAGCGCGATTCGCAGTCATGCCACGCGACGGTAAATGGATACGAGCAAAAGATAAGTGTGGACGCACCTTTACGGATTTCAACTATTTTTGGTACGCGGGTAGCTGGGCATTCGCAGATGGTTATAGGATACTTTTTACCCGACTAAGCTAGAGCAAAAATTAGTGTTACTTATGACTTTTTTGCGCGAACAAAGCATATATCTAATAAACACGTTTAAGTAGGTATTTAATGTGAATCTGTCTGTTTTTGATAATGACGCAAAACATAAATAATAGCTGCACACCGACTTAGGTAATGTATATGATTTATATCTAGTGCCTTAAGCAACTATGCCTAGATAATATAAGATAGTATTGTACATTGATACTCGTATATGTAAATACCTACTAGATATATTGATAAGCGTAAACCAATAAATATGTTATTTGAGAAACATAAGTCATGTTTTTAGAATATTGATCTTTATATTTAATTGATGAATGAAATCTTACACTTCAGGCCACATGGTTTATATAAACACCTTATCATCTAACAAACATATTAAATCCTAATTCTAATATCCTAAAAATATTATAAAGTTCGTTCGCAGAGAAGAAAAACTTTAAACCCCTCTTTTTTTCCTTTAGTGTAGTCGGGTAAAAAGTATCCTATAACCATTTGGAGATACCCAGCTACCCGTGTACCAAAAATAGTTGAAATCCGTTTAGCCGATTTTGCGTGATGAAGCCACAACGACACATACAAACATACAAAAAATCCAAAAAAGATATTTTTCGCGTCAATGACTTCCAAATAGTTCCTTACAATAGTTTTTTTTTAATATCTTCAATGTACAGACTTGATTGATTATGACACAGACACATATATACATACATAACAAAAAAACATTTTTCGATTCAGTGACTCAAATAGCTTATTTCACCTTTTATACAACTTTATAATAAATAGTATAGATAACTACGTAAGTATAATAGGTACCACAATAAGCCAGTATTTGGCACGGAAAAGCCCAGAAAGATCCAAAAGATAAGAAGCACTATTGTCTGTATATAAATAAATATTTTTTTTTTCAGAATGTCTACTCTCAAAGCATCAACCGTCCAGCTTGTGGTTGCCAATCGCAGGTTACCGTAACCGAAACCTGCGTCCAAAATCCTCCGCTCCTATTCAACCAACCCAGCGTTATAGCGCAACCTGGTTGTCAATGCCAACCTAGCATCATAGCGCAACCCAATTGCCAACCATTAGTGTCGCAACCTGGTTGTCAATGCCAACCATTAGTGTCTCAACCTAGCATCATAGCGCAACCCAATTGCCAACCATTAGTGTCGCAACCTGGTTGCCAATGTCAATCTGTGGTTAACCAGCCCAGCATCGTAGCATCTAGCTGTCAACCTGTGGTCGCACAACCTGTGCCTACGGTTCCTAATGTGGTTGCCAACCCTTGCGACGTTGACTTTGTCGCTCAATATGCTTTGCCTACTGCAACTATAATCCAGGTAAATACATGACGTTTCATAGTTTCATTAGAACTTTATCCGCGCAGGAGATGAAAGTCGTAACCCTATTTTTGCTTCAGCGTAGTTGGATTAAAAGTATTCCTATAGGCATCCTCGAATGTTCAACCATAATGTCACTAAAAATGGTTAACAGCCGTCCAGCTAACTCGGCGTGAATGTTTCAAAGATACATACATATAAACATACGAAAAATAACGTTTATTGATGATCAAACAGCCATTTTAACGTTTTTTTGCTCGAAATTTACATTTTTAAATTTCATAACAGCATAGATGAGGGGCGAAGTGACTACATTTGACTAGTGTAAGATTAGCAATCATGAAGGTCCTTGGGAGAGGCCTAAGTCCAGCTGGGGGCATCACTAAGCCGAGAGGATGAAAATAAAAATGACAATGACATTGATTTAAAACTCAGTTGATTCCAAATATCTATTCCTAAGCCTAAGATCTTTTTAAGAACACACACAAGTATATATTCGTTGACCTTCATATAAAAGAAATGATGATTATTGAAGATTACATAATATTCTGAACTAAAAAACTTATTACCGTTTTATAGGACGACTCAATCGCCAACAACTTGGCTAAAGCCCTACAAATCTTGGTCGTCAGCAACCTTCTCAGCAACACGCTTCCCTTCAACGACTTCGCCAACCATGGCGTAGCGCAACCAGCGTTACTAGCGCAACCAGCGCTACAGCTAGCGCAACCAGCGCTACAGTTAGCGCAACCAGCGTTCCAGCTAGCGCAACCAGCATTGCTGCCGCAACCAGTACTACAGCTCGCAAGCCCTGCGCTCCAGTTTACCCAAGTAGCTCCGCCATTCAAAATTGGTGGTTGCGGCTGTGGTGGTGGTCTAAATTACATTCTTTAAACGAACTTTTTACAATTAGAGTTTTTATTCCGTTTAATAATAAATTGTCGAACTTGAATGTTGTTGTTTTATTCACATAATTCGAACAAATAAGAGGACACTAATTATAATATAATTACATAAATGCCTACGCATTATCTACCATATCAATATCACTTTCAATGCCTTGTACTAGTTGCTAACTCCCTGGAGTGCCACCTGCGCACACAAATTAGCTTGTATATAAAACCTATGTCGTAGATAAAACTTGAAACTTTATCCGGCGGCCGGATATCCGGCTATTCGGCCGGCGGTTCCGCGGGATATTCGGTATCCTGTATCCAAATAACCGTAACAGGACTGCAAAACCTTAACTTCCGAACGGTATAAATATATCTTATCTGTTAACACGTTCACTGCGTTAGGAGATTAAAATCAATCACTTGCGTGTCTTTCATTCGGTGCGGCGCCCGATTTCGTATTTTTCACCTCTGTGCGTGTATGACAGAGACAAATATAGGATAATTATTCCTGCTTGAAGATTAACTCAATAACGTATTAAAAAAAGTGGGATCGATTAGGTCCCTAACGCACTGAGTTATACTTTTTTACACTAAGTGCGTTGTGAGGTGTTTTGCGTCTCCTAACCTAAGTTGCAGGTTTCGTAGCCGCAAGGAAGGGAGAGCAAACGGCGCGGGCGCCGCACGTAATGTTTTAGTGTTGTTGAAGTATCGAAGCGAGAGGCCGCGCGTTATTTACGGAAGTAATTTCTTCCAGGTTTCCTAAATTTACATTTCCTTTATTTATATTGGATACCAAAAAGTGTGTAGGTACCAGTTATGAGTGCAACAAACAGAAAAAAGTGCTAAATGTCGATATATTTTGGGTTAGAACATAAATTGTCCTCTCTATCTAGTTTTTGAAAGGAGTGACGAGTATGCATACTACAACATTCACACACGCATATACACTTAAAACAAAACTACTTACGATACCTAATACATACATTGTAAAATCACGCCACAACCTGATATATTGTAAAACTTACACGTTTTTCACATATTTATCAGAACTGAGATGGGACTTGTTGCATTCAAATATTGTTTATTTACATTGCTTTTGTAATTCTTTGTAATTTCAACTGCCTTATCATAGTCATAGCCTCAAAACCAGAGTTGGGCAAATATTAGTTTGAATAAGAATAAGAATAAACGGCCAAACGTTATTCTCATTCAAAAAAATTCAATTAAGATTAAATTCATTCTGAATGACGTGAAATAGACTAAATTCAAAAATTCTTCATTCTGATTGACGAATAACGTGTTGAATGAATTAGTTTGAGAAGCGCTTATTTAAATTAACGTTTTATTTGAATGACTGTTATTTTGATAATGATTATTTTTAGTGTTTTTTTATGTATGTTATTTTTAACCAGTTTCTTATACTTAGTGTATGATACTTAATTCAAATTTCAAAGACATGAGTATTTTTGACAAAAAAATCCTAAATACGTAATTTGTAGTTAGTTTATTAGGTAACCTATTGTTTATATTTTCCTGATTGCGCAAGTGGGAATGTAATGATTTTCGAGTATAGGTATCTACATAATATGTAGCGGTATGAAATGGGTTTTTTAGCAAGTCATGCCACTATCTATCTTTCTATCAGTCACGGACGTCCACTGCTGAACATAGGCCTCCCCTATACCTCGCCACAAGGTGCGATCCTGCGCAGACCGCATCCACTGACTCTCGGCGACCCTTACGAGGTCATCTGTCCACCTAGTGGGGGCCCGCCCACACTGCGCTTTCCTATGCGTGCGACACAACGACATTATGTCGTAATTATGATAAATCAACAGATTATTAATATACTTATGACCAGTGTTGGCCGTACGTTAGTGTGATCTTTAGTGTTTCGAAAGTATTAAAAAACTAAATTAACTATTAGTATATATTAAACCTTCGATTGATATTAATGATTGAATGGCCAAATTCAAGTTAAGTCGTGATACTTAATGTCGTCGAAGACAAAGTACGTAAATATGAGAGTTCAGCACCTTCTAGACTCCGAGTACATGTTGAAAACTTCCATTCTGGATGGATCAGGTGATGGACCCTGGGGGTACCTAACGGAACTCAGGATTGGAACAACATACTGGAACTCATTGTAAGTCCACTAAGCTAAGAAAGCACTCGTCTATGTTGATCCAGTCCTGAGTTCCGTTAGGTACTCCCAGGGTCCATTATCAGGACCATTTGGTAGTACCCTATCTAAATGCTCCTCATTCTGAGGCCATTAAGCTAAAAAGCATTCGTCTATGTTGATCCAGTCCTGAGTTCCGTTAGGTACTCCCAGGGTCCATTATCAGGACCATTTGGTAGTACCCTATCTAAATGCTCCTCATTCTAAGGCCATTAAGCTAAAAAGCATTCGTCTTTGTTGATCCAGTCCTGAGTTCCGTTAGGTACCCCCAGGGTCCATCATCAGGACCATTTGGTGGTACCCTATCTAATTGCTCCTGGGGTAAATAAATATGACATACATTTAATATTACACATAAGTATAAATAAAAACGAAAAAAAAATGGCTTTTACATGCATAATATAAAACGGTTTATAAGGCATAACTCAAAAATTTAACAGACTAAACATAACGATACTACAAATATTACAAGTAGGTATAGTTTTTACAAACAAAAAAACATAAAATCAAACAATTTTATTTAAAATAATCAATCATAAATTGATTTATTTCAATGACGACTAAATTAGTCTCACTCATTTTTTTCTGCTGTGAATTATTCTTAAACAGGTTATTGAAATAAAACAATTTAACGGATTATATCGCGTATATTATCTCATTTTACCCTACGTTTCGTGGTGGGTGTTCCACCCGTGACCATGGAAAGCTGGAAAGCTTCCGAAACGTCAGGAACTAAAATGAGATAATATACGCGATATAATCCGTTAAATTGTTTTATTTCAATCAGTAATAATCGTGGAAACAGAAGAAAATATTTAAACAGGTTAGTCAGAATAAGCTATTCTTGAATGACGGCGCGCTGATTTATTCTTGCCTCGCGTTAGTTTGAATGATGATTTATTCTTGAATGCCCATCTCTGCTCAAAACGACTAGGTAAGGAACGCAAGATAAGTAATTAAATAACAAATTTATATGTGATAAGTCCCGTTTTTGTAGTTATAAAGTTATTTACATATTGTTTACTAATATGTACATTTTATTCACCTAGGGAAGATGTACAGAACACGTTTTGAAACGCGGTAACAAAAAAAGACGTTGCATGTGCTGTTACATCAAATTTAGACACACAATGAACAGCACACAGGCTTCTAAAAAAACTAAAAGGATTATTACTTACCGTGTTCAATGTGAACAAACATTCTGTTTGCCATGTCTTAATGAGAAACATTTTCCTTAAGTTTACTGTAAGTTTTTGAATAAAAAAATGCTTATCGATCATTTATGTTTTATTCTAATCCCATCACTAGTCCGTACAAAAACTCTTCAATCTTCTGTTGCGGTGTGATACAATTGATACCCTATGTTTAATTTTTATTGACAATTTGTGTTTATGTCATAACAGCATGCGAACTCGTGTACAGGTAAATCAATAGATTATGATTAATGAAAAAAAAACAAAACGATACATAGCTTTTTCTGCAAGATATACGTTATTTTCAAAAGCGATGTTTTAGGAGGCTAATTAGGTCTCATACGCACTGAAATATAACTTGGTTATGACTTTTTATAGGTCTCAAACGCACTGGATGAGAGTTTCTTAAAAACGTTCCCGCAGCGAACGTGTTAAAAAGTAGTTTAATAGTCTTTGATTTTAATTTCTTATGATTAATAATGAGGTAGTCTGGGAGTATTTCTTTGCAGCGTTTCCTTTCTCCTCAGTAGGCCTCATTTGTGAAATGCTGCTTGGTAAATTATTAAAATAAAATAATTAACCCCTTCTGGCACATGTGTAACTGTCTTTACAGATTAAGCCCATCTGGCATGTATGTACACCTTAATTTGTTTTATTAAAGTGGGTTATTTGCACAAATTGTAACTTTGACAGAGGAAAATATATCTTTTCTCAGTCCACCCGTGACCATGGAAAGCTAAAAAGCTTCCGAAACGTCGGGAACTCAAATGAGATAATATACGCGTTATAATCCGTTAAATTATTTTAATTAAATGAGTAATAATCGCGGAAACAGAAGAAAATATTAAGGATGAATAGAGTTCTAGGTTCAGCAGTGGACGTCTTAGGCTGATAGATAGATAGATAGATTGTTCTTAACATATGTATATCAATAGCAAAAAGCGGAAACAGATTAACCGCTAATGGAGTCTGTTGGCGATTACAAACGTTTCCACTTTTTGGCATCGATATATTTTTTTTTCATGAAATCTTTAAAGGACGCATTTGTCCCCATAGAAGCAATTTTCCCGGTGGTAATTACATTTTCTTTGCAATCTTCATCGATAATCGGAAAATATACGAATTTGATTAAACACAGCGCTAAATTTGACAACTGACAACTGCCACAGATCCGTTCCTATGTGAAATAATTATGCTTTGTTATTGTATTGTGTTTTTTTATTTATATTGTAATATAATAAATATATCCCTATCTTGATTTGTGTCTCTTTAGTTTGCTTTTTAGGGTTCTGTACCCAAAGGGTAAAATGGAACCCTATTACTGAGACTCCGCTGTTCATCCGTCCGTCTGTCTGTCTGTTTGTCAGCAGGCTGTATCTCATGAACCGTGATAGTTAGAGAGTTGAAATTTTCACAGATGATGTATTTCTATTGCCGCTATAACAACAAACACTAAAAATAGGATAATGTTATCTCTGTCTGTCTATGTCAGTAACTAATGAGCGAACACCGCGTCGTACATTTTGCTTAGCACATGGCTCTGCTAACACTGGATTTTCATAGATACGGTCGTTTGTAGCGCATATTTTTTGCGCCCTTTTTTTGCATTCTCGACTTTAATGACCCTGCACGCTATGGTTGGCTGGTAGAGAATGTCATAAGGTAGTAAGTTCGCCATTTGTACATTTATGTATTGTGTAATAAAGCTTAAATAAATACATTATAGAAGTACCTATTTAGTTTAGAGAGAGTACTGTTAGTAAAACTTTTTACGAGTAATAAATGTCATTTTTATGGTAGGGTGTACTCGTAATTCCTGGGTTGAGCCAAATAATAATGTAATTAACGTTAATTAAAGCTATATTGTACTTGTTCAAGCGGACGTGCGTGAAATGATATATTTTTTCAAACATTTCAACTATATCTATAATATTGTACGGTTAAAAAATGAAATGTCTGTATATACAGTGAAGATATTCTGAAACAAACAAAGTAATCACGGACTATTCGAAGGGCACTGAATCGAAAAATTTTTTTTTAATTTTTATGTTTATATGTGTCGTTGTGGTTTCGTCACGCCGATACGGCTGGACTTTGACTAGTTTTGGTACACGGGTAGCTGGGCATTTAGAGTTGGTTAAGATACTTTTTACTCGACTACCCGAAGAAAAAAGCCACTTATGATTTTTTTTCTCCTCCACTGATGAACTACTAAATTGTATATATTAATATCTAGAATTTGCCCAACAATTCTAGATACTAATATTTAATTGAGTAGTTTCCTAAAGTCAATATTAACCGACACCAACCATTAAATACATAGGTATCAGTGGCGTAGCGTCCATAGGTATAAGCCGATTCCCACCGGGTTGCCCAAGGAAAGCTTATAACCACCTATTTCTTTAAATATGAGTAAATGAATATACTTCTGCTTCCCTTGTAATGTTTCTGACGCCTCCGATAAGAATTATTTAAAAAAAAATACACGACGCAATCAATTTACTGTTACATTTGCCTTTAAACATTTTGAATCCAATAAAACCTGCATAAAAATAGATGAGAATTCTGACCATACTACACACTTACACAGTCAAGTCATCTTGTATTTATTCCGTTAGAAATTTCACATTACCTATCCTATAGCGCCTATTCATAAAAACTGGGAAAGAGTCTGAAGATCGACCTTTGGAGGAAGACTCTGAGCGAGGCTGTGTCATGTGTCCACTTAAGGCGGAAAGATGGGGAAATGACCTTGCTCGTTCGGCCCGAACATAATACTTCGAGCGCGCGCGCCATCTAGTATATATTAGATGCTCTCTCTCGACTCGTCGTATCGCGCATTGACTAGTTGTGAACTATCGACTCCTTTTGCAGTATGGTGGCGCTTATTTTGAGGCTACTTTATTCCAGTTTATTTTTTTGCTTGCTGAAATTACGAGTATGTGTTGTGTCAATAGAAATATTTTTGTTTGTGCCTATTTTAAATTATGGATTCGGAAGGATATAAAGACCTTCCGGACTGTCAACCATTTTCCAGATTTCGATGGACCCTGGGGGTATCTACTGGTATTCAGGATTGGATGATCATTGGTGTATGGTGGTGGTGGATGGTGGTGGTGATGGTGGTGATGGTGGTGTTGATGGTGATAATGGTGGCGATGGTGATGGTTATGGTGATAGTGATGGTACCACTACTACTATCCACCACCATCACTATCATCACCATAACTACCATCATCACCACCATCATCACCACCGTGATGATGGTGATGATGGTGACAGTGGTAGATGGAAGTGGATGATAGTTGTGGTGGTGACGGTGGCGATGATAATGATAGTGGTGGTGGTGGCGTTGATGGTGAGGTGGTGGTGGTGGTGTTGATGGTGATAATGGTGGCGATGGTGATGGTTATGGTGATAGTGATGGTACCACTACTACCATCCACCACCATCACTATCATCACCATAACTACCATCATCACCACCATCATCACCACCGTGATGATGGTGATGATGGTGACAGTGGTAGATAATAGTGGATGATGGTGGTGGTGGTGGTGGTGACAGTGGTGATGATAATGATGGTGGTGGTGGTGGCGTTGATGGTGAGGTGGAGGTGGTGGTGTTGATGGTGATAATGGTGGCGATGGTGATGGTTATGGTGATAGTGATGGTGATGGTATCACTACCATCCATTACCATCATCACCATCACCACCATCATCAACATCAACACCATCACTACCACCACCACCACCACCACCATCGCCACCAATTCCATCACCACCATCACCACCACCACCATCATCACCACCATCACTGCCATTACCACCACCGCCACCGTTCTTGTTCCCCAGTTTTAGGGACTCTAAAATCTCCAAGTAACTACGTTGCACGGAGCGACTCACGCCGCACAAAACCCCAAGATCAATGTCAAATAACACAAACAATAACATACAAAAAACATAACAAATCCCTGAAATATACAACGCCTCAAAGACTAACGGTTCGTAATAATAATAAACACAGAGTACCTTGATATAAAGGCATGATGACTGGGTGTGAACATCAGTATTCTAATTAGTCCGTCTGTTAGATAATACAAATAACAACAATAACAAATAACAAACAAAATATTGGACACGTATTTTTTGTTTTTACATAATAATTAAAAAAATACTCGTGACTAAGTAAAATGTGTACTTAAGAGTGACGTCACGCGACATTTTGACTCAATGTATCGTCTTTATTTTTTGAGTAAGTAAAAAAAGAAAAAAATACGTGACCAATATTTTTATTCATCTACAAGACGGACTAATTTTTAAAATTTAGTCATCATCCCTATTATACTGTTACTAAATCGTAGAATAGAACACATCAAAACAACACAAACGCAATCAGTTGACGCTATGGACAGATGGAAGCGAGCTGGCAACAGCGTAAGCGCACGCCACGCCGCCGCGCGTTGCGTAGCGCGGCGCGAGCACGCAACGTCCCTTTCACTGCTAAAGCGCCTACATTTTTACCCTGATCAAATATTTAGTACGTTGACTTCGTAGAAATGTCGTAGGTAAAAGTTGATTTTGGGTTTGAACTCCGTATTACACAAATTAGACTAAGTTTTTTCCTATCAGTTATTAGACCAAGGTTTTTAAAGTACATGTGCAAAATTTGGTAATGTGGAATTGCTCACAGGCGGAAAAAAAGATGTAGAAGATTTTTAAAAACCTGCTTCTTAAATATAGTTTCTAGGCCTAGTTACATCAGATAGGAACGAACTTACGCTATCAACTCATAATTAAGTATATATGTGTCCTGAATAGTTACTTTTCAAATCTCTACATGCTACATATAATATCAAAAAAATTGCACAAAAACATCTCGATTTCAGTGATTTGCCCAACCCTTCGCCTTAATTCATGCTATCAAGAAAAAATACTATATGCACATCTCTGAGAAAGTTAATGTACCCAATTTGACGGCGGTACGATGTTCAATATCCACCCTGTTCATTAAGATGGTCTCACCTGCTAACCTGCCATAAAACGGCAGGTTACAGTTATAATACAATACAAAAATTAGGCTTGTGTCCTAAAATAATGTAATTAGTTCATCAATTAGAGTATCAGAAAAGAATTGGACACGTATTTTTTCTTTTGTCAATTAAACAAAAAATTATGAAGATATAGCCCGTTGAAGTTTCCCGTGACGTCACACCGTGCGACCGTTTTTCGCATGGCGTGACGTCATGCGCCCCCACTCCCAAACTTTGACGCGCTTTATTTTTGTCTTTTTTTGTCTGATTGACAAAAGAAAAAATACGTGTCCAGTAGTTTTTGATAATCTAGCCGATGGACTTATTAGAATTATATTTTTTTACCCGTTAAATTACCCGATTCTTTATTGCACACCAATAAGAGAAACCGTACCATTGAGTCTTAACGTAAACTATGGTGCATAATAGGCGGTCTTATTGCTGAAGAGCGATCTCTTGTAACAGAAATAACGAATGCTATACATATATACAGTCCTGCAGTCTCTGGGTGAAGTATTCGCAACGGGCCTATAGGGCCCTCCGAATCCAGTATAACAACGCGTTCCTGGTGATAGTGGGACTGCCTCGTTTCTGTAGTGCATCGGGGATGTTTGCGGAGGCGCGTGTCGACTGTTTTTATGCAACCATGCGCGGGCGGGCCGCATCCCTGGTGCGCCGAGTGCGGGACAGTCCCAATACAATCCTGAGAATGATAGCTGATAAGCCTGGTTGTGCTATTATGTCACACTGTGCGGGACTGCATGCTCCTACTAATGTAATTTTATGGTAGAGCTATAAAATAATGGTAATGTTATGTAATAGGTATATGTCTCGTGTAACACGAAATAAATAATTGATTTGATTTTGATTTAATTTTATACAGATACTGTAGTGTTTTGTTATCAGGATAAGAAAAAATATGTAAAAATAGGTAACATGAAGATTAGTTGTACATGCTGTACAAAAGTATGAATTAGGTATAGGTAACATTTACTTGAATAAAATGAAAAAAATCATGTAGTTTTAACAGTATTTATTTCAACCCAATAAGATAGAAATAAAGTTATAAAAATCTAGCAGATGTAGGAGAGACCCGAGGCGTAAGGGCTGACGGTCGGGACGGTCAGCAGATCCGGCGAGTTGGGGAGCGTGCTGGACAGCAAGTTGGACACCAACAAGAGCTGGAGAGTGTTCGCCAGGTTATTAGCCACGCTGTTGTCCTGCTAACAGAAGAAATGGTTAAGATTGTTCTAGAAGAAAGAGTGGTTCAGTTTTTGATTGGTTTTGAGTTCATATAACATTTTTCAGTCCTAGTAACTAATTAAAAAAAAACGGTTTTCTCGAGGGTACTTGTATACGAATACAAGAATTGCTCGTTTACAGTAATAGGATAATAGTTCCATATATTAAACAGGTGAGGTGAGTTTTAAAGTGTTCGGAGTCTATGTGTGACAAGAGAAGGGTGTGGAATAAAAGAGGATGTAGTGACCAAAATTGGGAAAGTAGACTATGATGAGTGAAGGTACACTATTTACGAGCCACGGATGTCCATTGCTGAATATAGGTCCTATAGCTCGCCACAGAGTGCGATCATGCGCAGACCGCATCTACCGACTCCCCGCTACCCTCACGAGGTTATTTGTACATCTACTCGTGGGCCATCTTACGCTGCTCTTTCCTATGTGTGGTCACCACTCCAGGAGCTTACGGCCCCAATTACCATCCTTTCTCCGGACTACATGGTCCGCTCCTTGCCACTTCTGCCATGCAATCCAGCGAGCTATGTCGGATACTTTGGTTCTTCTGTGGATATCCTTATTTCTGATTCTATCACGCAGATAAACTCCGAGCATAGCCTTTTGCATTGCGTTAACTGAGAATGTAGACTAACAAAGAGATTAGAAAAGAGAGAGAGAGAGAGAGGAGAGCGGAAACAGAAGAAAATATTATAACAAAGAGATTTTAGATTGAGAAGATGGATAGGAGTGTCGGTCACCCGACCTTGGCGAGGGTATCTTGACCAAATTGCAGAGATACTGAAAAAAAGCCAGGTGAGAAATGCCTACAAACGATGAGCATGTACGAAGAGACGCATGGATGTGAAAGAAGTGTATAAGGACCGCAGAGTCTGCCATTCGGTAGTCATGCCTACCCCAGTGGGATACAGTCGTGATTATATTTATGTGTGTATGTATATTTGTATACATCCTATGAAATTATTAAAAGAAGCATCAACCCCATAGACACAATTGTCCCGGTTGATTTATATCACAACAGAATAAGTTAAGTACCTGGATGATATTAGCGCCAGGCAGAGTATACTGTCCGTTCACAATAGCTGGAGACACCACGTTAGAAGCCAGACCAGGGATCACATTGCCGGCTACGATTCCAGGCTGACCCAGGATACCAGACTGCGCCAATAGACCGGGCTGATTGAGGAAGACCTGGTTGGGGATAAGATCAACGCCACCGCAGCCGCAGCCGGGGACGAAGTTCTTTATGACCTGGGCGGCAGATACCTGGAAAGAAAATTAATCAACATTGATTTAAACTTAAACGATATTCACTCATTATCACAACACAACAAGAATTCCTTCGAGACCATGGACATAACGTGACGTCTGAAACGTTAAAGAATTACCAACGAAAGGTAATTAATTAAATCATATTTATACGTGAGTAAGCCCCGTTTTGTAGTGATGTGATAATTAATCAATTGTAGTATGGTTTTTGTGGGTTATTTGTATGTATTTGTTCGGATAAACTTTACTGAACATAAAAAAAATAAAACAAAGGCGATAATAAATGTGTACAAAAGCGAACTTATGCCTTTAAGGGATCTCTTCCTGTTAACCTTAGAAAAATGAGAGAGAAAAAAAGATATTTTAAATAAATAGAAGAGAGAAAAAAAATAAACATCAACGCAGATAGACAATCTAACAATCAAAATCAAAAATTACATGTACTAAGACCTTAAAAGCCAAAGTAGCATACACGTGAACTCTAAATAATAAATACTAACATAATTGCATATATATATCATCTAAATAAATAAATATACGTATATGAGTACATAACAAATATACACAAACGTATAAGTATATAACAATACGCATTCAATCTTAAAAACTTATGTTATTATCGGGTGAGGTCTCTGAAATCTAATGGTCAGGTTAAAATGGCAGGTTAAATGATAAGATTAAATGCGCAGGTTACGTTAGATTAAATACTATCTCCAAATATTCCGTTTAGATCATTTTATTGAAAATATCTTCAATGTACAGACATTTCATTTTTACAACTTTATAATAGGACAGATTTATTTATATATTTATTCAATTCAATAACTTAAATCTATCATGATGACTAATTCTATAGACAAGTGAAAATTAGCATCTTAATAAAATTAGCACTATATGAAAATACAATATCAAATAATATACTCGTATATGTACTCAGAAACCATATTAATAACATCCACAGCGATCCCGTCTAAAAAAACAAAAGGTTCCCATAAATCGGTGTAATAACATTTAGGTTTGCTTCCAAAACGTTGATTCTACGTTCCGTAGTCAAAACGTTTTTTTGCCTTCTGACTAAGCTAATAAGTCACTGTATAAACCTGAAATTTTCAAGGAAAATGTCGTTTTTATTTGTCAATCCGTTTCTTTGAACATAAATGCCAGCGATAATGTGAAATCATGATAAAGGAAAATACGCGTCTATATTCTAATAAAATTGGACGCTTGGGAAGTTTGGCCGACTTTTAATTAAAATGTGGGGCTGTATTGTATTTTTTACTTTTATCGAAACGGCAAATGAGAAACAAACGTAGCAACAGTAATTTAAAATGGCGGAGGAAACAAATGAGTTTCAGATGATTGACATACTTTGATTACAGGTCTAAAGCTTAACTGAGGTATGGGAGGGGTGTGTTTACGGAAGGTCAAACGTCGCGTAACTGCTATCGGCCGTACCTCAAGAACAGACTTAGTTAAGTCACAGAATAAGTAATAGTACAAGTGTTAATTGTTAGTCCTGAGGGTCTACTACGACACCCGAAAATCGAAGTTCGTAACGTGCTGTCCCTCTCGCTTTCATGTTATACTGTATTTGACTGAGCGAGATGGCGCCATACGAACTTCGTTTTTCGAATTTCGGAGTAGCCACTCTGTGCGTCTACCACGAGTTCGGCACGAGCGAATATCATCGAGCGCTCGATGACGGTCTATCTCTTTCGCACCATTAGCGCGTGCGAGAGAGGTGCACTGACTCTATACGAGATACTCGCTAATATAAGTGATATATCGGACTATTTGACCGTCACTGTATTTAAAAATATTTATTTAAATAATGTTTGTCGTTGTGGCTTCAACGGGTTATAGGATACTTTTTACTCGATTACGCTAACGAAAAATGAGGGTTATGATCTTTTCCTCCTCTGCTGACGATTTTCCGGGCACCTTATACGTACATAAAAACACAAAAACTACGCTTTTTTGACACCGGACTAAGAAGATAGTAGGTATCAGCCATATTTAGTGGCTCATTTTTGAATGCCTATTGCCTATATATATATATGTATATATATATATATATATACACTATCTCCTGTTTTTCATCTATATATTAATAAAATTAAATACTCACATCAAAAATGGCGAAAGCGACGCAAGCAGCAACTGCAATTTTAGCGGCCATTTTGATTGTATTTTTCTTGGAAGTTGATTCCAATAGAAAACTTTGAATGATATAAAAACAAAAATATGGAGCATATATAGTAAAATATTGGGTAAATATAGATTACTAACGTTTCCTTAATATTTCTCAAATTATAGATAAGATAGCATTCCACATAGTTGTGACACAAAGATAAGTATGACAATTTAGATACTAAATAATAATAGATTGTTTCAAAACATTAATATTATACTTAGGGTTGATTTCACCAACGTAGTATAAGTCTTTTTCCAATAATAAATCATTATTTACTCATGAGTAAACTTATTTTACGTGTCACCAATAATAAGCGAAGGAAAAAATCTCTGAACTAGAGAGAAATTTTACACCGCCAATTTCAGCTGAGTAAACTGTTACACGTAGATTAGTATTGTCAATGGGGGTTATTGCCTAACGAAAACACTTGGTATCAACTGTCATAGCCCATACAAAATCATGACACTTGATTGTGATTGCGAGCGTTTAATGCGTTGGGCAATAGGGACGTTGTCACTGTCAATTGAATTCCATACTTACTTCATAATTGACGTAACAAATTTAAAAAATACGCAGCACCATTGCTCAAGCATGGGAAAAATCGTGTATCCTATAACCATCTGGATGCCCAGCTACCGGGTACCTACCACAAATAGTTGAAATCTGTTTTGCCGTTTAGGTGCGATGAAGCCACAGCGACACATACAAACATACAAAATATCCCGCCACTCCTTATGCAAGAAAAAAAATCTTGGATGAACCTTCTTCCGCCCTTTTAAATAAAACGTACTTAAAAAATTAAATAGTATTTAAAAAACTACATTGGTCCTTACTTAAATGAATTTTTTACTTACATTATAATCGTCACAAAATTTTGTTCGCTTACTTCTGTACGTTTGTTGTTTACGTAAGAGTAATATAGACCCTCCCACCCTCTAAAATAGGATTTTTTGCAGAGACACCTCTCCGCACCAAATCGTCTTACGTACTAATAAATGGATAGCCCCCTAGCTCCTCATCCGTTCGATGTTTTGGTTTTATTTATCTGCCATTTAGGTGCGACTACAGGGTTTCATCTGCGAGAAAGAAGAGAGGGTTTTTTTTGTGATTATCTATCTATCTAGTTTTCAGCCACGGACGTCCACTCCTGAACATAGGCCTTCCCTATAGTTCGCCACAGGGTGCGGTCTTGCGCAGACAGCATCCACTGACTGTCATCCTTCCACCTAGTCGGGGGCCGTCCTACGCTGCGCTTACCTATACGTGGTCGCCGCTCAAGGACATTACGGCCCCAACGGCCATCCGTTCTCCGGGCTACATGGCCCGCCCATTGCCACTTCAACGAAGCAATCCTGTTAGCTATGTCGGTTACTTTGGTTCTTCTGTGGATATCCTCATTTCTGATTATTATGAAGATAAACCGCAAGCATAGCCCTTTCCAATGCACATTTGCAATTTTACGTACATAAAATTTTCAAAATGGCCTATATATAAATAAAGTGAGTTAGTTGTGAATCCGATCCGTTAGCGTGGGTGTACTATGTACAAAAATACATACATAAAGATGACAGAAAATGACGTTAACTGCACCAATAACTGCCGATATGCATTTCGTGTTTAACACTCAAAAATGCGAAATACTGGTATTTATATGACATAATTTTGCAACTATGGTTGCAATATGTGATCCAATGCTCAGATATTCAGTAGCTTAGGAATTTACTGGAAATATGCATACATCAACGAGATTCATAAAACTGACAGGCAAGAATTGTTTGCGTAAGGCGCATGGAAAAGGTTAGAAGGGCAATCTAGTATTACGCCACATTTTTATGCGTTTGGCAGTTCAGATTAAGGGCGTAGCCCAAACTGTAATTTAATGTAGTTAAATAGGCTTGTGTCCTTAAAAAAATATAATTAGTCCGACAGTTAGAGTATCAGAAAATATTGGACACGTATTTTTTCTGTGGTCAATTAAACAAGAAATTACGACGATAGAGCCTGTTAAAGTCCCCTTTAATTTTTAAATGTCTCATATTCATTAATTTTCTTAATTTTAATAGGGATTTTGTTAAATATTTTAATTGACATTCCAAAAGGGCCTGAATGGATCATTTGCAACGTAGAATTAGGGATAGTTAGTCTGTTTCCAGGTCGTAAGTTCGTAAGTCCAGGTCTTAAATTAGGCATTTTACAATATGAATATAAAAAGTGAAATACAAAAAGCAAATACAAAATATAAACACATTATAAAAAATCTATCCTATGGTGCCCCGCAGCGGGGCAGGACTCAAGCTACTGGTGGTTAGGGCTGCACAGAGAGGAACCTCCTGACGACGCGGGCCGTGTCCAGGATTACTGCCTTCTGCATCTGACTGTTGATCAAGCTATATAGCTAGAGTCTCTTGAAGTGTTGGTCGAGACTCTTACTCTCATAACAGGAGTACCTCAGTGGACATCTTGTAGGGATTATTTTATAAGCTATGGTATCCTCACTGTTCCCAGCATCTATATACTGGTAGTGCTTAAGGACTTGGTTAAGAATTTATATAAAACGGAAACATCGGAGGAAAGGGATGCTACACTCAAAACTAGAAGAAAGGACTTGTCACAGACCATGGTTACCAGACTTAGAGTAGTGAAACAAACAGAGAGTTGCCAGGGAATTTATCTTTTTAATAAACTACCATTGGAGTTGAAGTCGATCACGAACAGTACCATCTTTAGCAACAAACTTAAAATCATCTTGCTGAAACAATGTTTGTACTCAGTGGCAGACTTCGGTACGACAGCTTGATATAAAGGTATAGATAGTAGTTAAGAAAGTAATAGTTAGACATAATGGTCTTTTTTGTGGTTTATTGTAGTTTATTTTTATTCTTATTGACATTATGAAATTAATTGTGATTTTTATTGACATTAAATAATTTATAAATGGCATGTACTATCAACAGCATAATTGCATGGACATGGCAAAGACGATAATCGCTTGGCTGTCTTAAGATGCTGAGAGCTACGTGCTCTCAGCATCTTAAGACAGCCAAGCGATTATCGCATTCGCATTGCATGATGGTTACAAAAAAATAAACTAGATGGCGTTGTTATCAAAACGAACAAGAAGAATTTAATGCTTTGTTTGTTGATATGTAAGTCTCACAAGCACTAAAATTGTTCTGTAATAGAATAATCTACTACATGGATGAAATATAATTACTATTAAAGAAAAGCTTCCACTGAAATTAAAATGGCACCTGTATTTAACTTTTGGAACACGCTTCTTTTTAACCGACTCCCATAAAAAGGAGGAGGTTTTCAATTCGTTGGAATGTTTTTTTTTAAGTAAGGTTGTTTTAAAAGTTATCTTTCAAGCGTATTGTTACTATAGTAACAGAACAGAGTCTGTTCTGCAACAAGAACTCATTGCAAATATACCGCCATTTACACTTTGTTTCTTCATGAAACTACGAGGTTTGTAAACATACTTAACTTCATCCACACTTCAATAACATATGCGATGACATGAATATTACGGCACTATACTTTAATAAAAATAATATAATAAGCAAGGTGGAACTTTAGAATACCCTCCTTTGGGAAATACTCTACTTTGGATGCAAATTTCCGTAAAAAGTTGCGTTATTAGTTGTTTGAAAGGCATCAAGGATGAAAATCTATTATAATATCATATAATATAAAGATATAGTCAATTGATACATAGACTAGGCTGAAACAAAATAATCATTGTATGTGCCTGGATCTTTGCCTGAATATTGACTATGAATACCTACACCGATAGCAATCGAAATACTGATTCAATATTAGTATGGTTATTAAATTATATAGTTATTACAAGAAAATTTACATTTGACTTTGTGTATTCATAAAAGATAAGGTAAAAGAAAAATAATCACAAGTTCTCTTATAATGACACTCCTCAAAAGTAGGGTTTTTTTTTTAATTACAACCAATTAATAACTATCTATACATACAACTAGAAATAATACAACTGTGAAATGAAAAAAAAAACTTTATTTCTTACACAATATTTATTTAAAATAAATAACACAATTTATTAATCTATAATTTAAGTAAAATCTATTTATATATGACGGTGAATCTAAGTAATATTTAATTGAAGGTGCATTAAAAAAAACAGGATTCTGAAAATACGTTCCATAATGTAAATTGAATATTTGAGTGACTTGCCATGTGTGTTTGGCAATCGTAAGTTCAACCGAGTTTTTTTTTTATTATTTTGATGTTATCAACGCCATCTAGTAAGATCTTATGAAACCAATGTCGTAACCGGATAGATGGCGTCTCGTTTCGCTGCAAAGCAAATTTTCTGACAAATGTCCATGCAATTATGCTGTCCAGTGTACCTATAGTTACTAGTTTATAAAAATGTGACATTGGAATAACTTTTTCGTATTTTTTATTAAGTTGTTGTTTTATCTAAATTAGGTTTTGTCATTAACGTCACTTGATTAGTGAGATATATAGATTTGTTTATATTAGTTGAAGTTATTTATTACGTAAACTTACTATGTTCGAATTAACAAATGTTTAAGTAAAGCTATCAATTTCAAGAGACAACGACAATTTTATGTTTTTGGCGATCCACGCAAGCTCGATACAATGTTCTTAATTTATACTTGACACGCAATGTACGTGAAATTGTCATTGTCACCTGACAATTGTCATGATTGTGAAATAGGGGGGTGGTATTGTTAACCGACGACGACGCCGAGGAGCCAGGTGGCACAGGCAGAGGTGGAAGGCGTGCGTTGAGGAATATTATTATTATTTATTGGAAAAAAGATAAAAAGTATTTTTTCTCTTTATATGAACCACAAGTTTATTGGGGTTCTGTGTTTTAATGCGGGAAAATTAACACCACATTATTATCTATAAGCAAAAAAATGGTTCTTGGGAAATTGTATAAAATTCTACAATAAAATTCCAAAACACATTACCGAACTAACCGACTGTAAATTCAAATCTGTGGTGAAACAAAAACTTATTTCAAGAGCTTATTATAAGGTAAACGACTATATCATGGATAGGGATGTCTGGCAGTGATTATCGTCCTGCACGAGTTATCGTATTGGAAAAAAAAGAGGTCCTACTGTAAAAAATAATTTTATGAATAATGTGTGTTTTGTAAAAGTACCGCTTTCTATTTGACATTCATAAGTGCATTGTAATTATGCCTAAACTGAAAAATAAAGAACTTTGACTTTGACTTCGACTCTATACTGTGATGATGATGGTGATGATTGTTTTTATTCATTTTGGACATAGTGACATTTACTAATAAGACCGACACAATCGATATCTAAATAGAAATAGTGTCAGTTTTATTTTTCAAAACGTCCGGGTTCGATTCCCGAGCTGAGTTTTTTTTAATGCATAAATGCAGTTTTTCTTATGACTTAAAAATCGAAGACATCGTTCCTAAAAGTGCGGCAACACTTGTATCATTTGCTCGTATCCGATCACCGTGCCGTGGTATGACTACGTATCGCGCTGCTTGGACGCTCACTGTCGGCGCGCCTATAAGAGTGTGATACGCGTAGCAACATGGATTTCGAGCGATCGGATCGGCGCAACGTCCAAACGTGTGATCGTGACACACGATCTTGCCACGCAAAGATGATCTGATACGGGCAAATGATACAAATGTGGACGCACCTTAAGAAGAGATTTTCGTATGTCTTATAGTTTCTGACTTTCCGATACTGACTCTAAATGTGCCACCCTGTATAGATAACATTATCGCACAATAATCATTATGACAAATGAACGATTAGTCAAAATCAATTGATGACAAAATTGTAACGGCAATGGGCATACGTTATTAGAGATTCCGAAGGAGAGCCTATGATATATTCGTATTGTTCTGTTATGGTTACGTTTTACGTTATATCTAGTTGTGTTGTGTTACGCTATGTTACATTACGTTCCCTAACGTTACGTTATACTACCTTATATTATGGCAATGAAACATTAACGAAATAAAATTCACATAATTTATTACCAAATGTACCAATAAATAAATATTCAGCGCTAAAGTTAAAACATACTAAACAAGTCTTTGCTGGAATTGTCATGGGCCATAATAGAGTTGTATGGCGACTGGAAGTCCGCCTTCGGATTTTGTGGGCCGTACTGCGCGAAGACATCTTTTCCTTGAGGGCCTGGCCCCAGGGCTTCATACGGAGACATGAGGCTGTAGCTGTTCCTTGGGTTTTGATTCGAATTTCCGTAGCCAGGTAACGGTGCTCCTATCAAAGATGGCGGCATTGATGGTTCTACGAAACCGGAGGACGATAGGAATTGGGAATTAGGAGGGGTAAATGTAGGCTGCGGAGGAGGTTCTTGGGGCTCTGAGGCGTAGTATCCTTGGACTATGGTCGGTTGCTGGACTTGCTGGTACGCTGGGTTTGGTGGTGGTGGTGGAGGTGTTGGTTGATTTTGAGGATATGTGGTCTGGTCTGGGGGGAGGTTTGATTTTGGAGCTTCTGCCTCTGATGGGTGTAATAAGTTGGTTAGTATTAGTAAATGTAGGGCGATAGCTAGGTTGTTGATTACCGTGGGATCAAATAAAGTTTTTGATGGAATTGGTAATTTGGGGATAGGGTATGATGTTAAAGGATTTTGAGGGGATGCCATTGGCATGACGGAAGACGGTATGGTAGGTAGATTTGACAGTGGTAGCGGTAAATTTGACATGCTTTGTAAGTTTGGTATGTTTGGTAAATTTGGCATACTTGGTAAATTTTGGTAATTTGGTAAATAGGTGTTGAGGAGTGATGAAAAGGTGGGGTTAGTGGGATATGGCATTGGTACACTGGGCATGGTGGGTACGTTAGGACGCATCGGCGCCATGTTTCCCATTTGGAGGTACTTGGTAGCTGGCATTTGGGCGGTGATTATCTGAAAAAAATTAAAATTTCTAGTGACGATTTTGATAAATAGCATATGTTTTGGCAATTAACTAAGAATGTACTAGTTTGAGTCATACATTGTAATAAAAAGCGATACCGAATATTTTCGTTTTGATCAAAAATAGAAGATATCGTTACTTTATTACTTTTGATGCATTAGCAACTGTATTTAATTTTACTTATTTTACTGAAATTGTCGCAATAACATAAAAGTATACATGAATTAAATAACTCTTGTGTAACCTGATATTAATTCAATAAAAAACAATTCTAATTATCTTTTATAAGTGTTACTTAATATTTATGCAACTGGTAAAAGTAAATCTTAACAAAGTTATCTATATGGTAAGTTAATTATAAAAAAACTCCTAATTTAGGTTAAATTATTACCTTGATGAGAAACCATTGTAAAAAACAATTACCGAGAAAACCAAGGGTCATTATGACTCAAAATTAAATAATAAAATGACATTAGATCACCGTGCCACCTTTTCATATAGATTTTCTTATCTTGAATACATGAAATTCGATTTTATTTAGTAATCAATCCATCAATGCCTTTATTACGTCATTGTACATAATTGTCTATTTCTCGCAATAATTTATCAATAATAGAAAAATTACTACAGCTATAAAACTGATTATTAGACAATGTTTCGTAATTTATAGAACGTTTCAATTATGCGCCATTAACTATGAAATTATGTGAAATGCAAGTTATGTAATATTTTTTTTTTGCAACTTTCAACAAAGTAAATTTTTAAAAAAAACGGCACTGACTGAAAATTTTGCTTAAATTTATCTATGTATTCTACATGATAAAAATATTGCAAAGATGTCAACATTTCGCTTGATATTTTGCTACATTTGAACTATTAAAATAGTATTTCTTTCGATAGCAGATATAAAACAAAGATAAATGCAATATTATATTGCAAGGTTTTCCTGCTAATCATAATCGAAAACATTATCAGAAGCATAAACCACGTAACCTAATATCACAAATATTTTATCATAATTTTGCAATTTATAATTATGTCACTGTATCATTGCACTAAATGTAAAAATGTATAAAAAGACGTGTCCTAGCACTCGTGTATCTTTTTAAATATGGCGCTGAAAATAGAGGTTTTTGCGCTGGTGGTTTCAATTTGCACGGTACGTTTTGTTCTTTTTTGCCCCCAATTAAAAAAGAGGAGTATTATGAATTTTTCATTTAATTATTTCGGTATCTTCATGTGAGCTTATCAGTGGCATACGCTCTCCAATGCTCGAATTAATGTGAATGCGTATTTTTGTTAGATTAGAGCTTCTTTGCAATATTTTTTGGTTATATTTGTGGAAAATTTAGAAGTTGCCATTTTGTGACGAGTGTCGCTATTCTTTTTCGTACTTTAAGATTTTATTACTTTTGCTAAAAGCTTTTGATTCCTATTTAATGTTTTTGTTTTTAGGTTCAATCACAATCAATAGGTTGCCTATCAAATTCACCATCGTTATCAAACGTAAGTATTATTTAATATTAGATTTAATCTAAATAAAAAAAATAAATTCTCTCTATCTAGATAGAGAGAATTTAATTTTTTTTTTTAATGTACCAAACATAGTTGAAATCTACTTTTTGTTTTACAAATATCACGATAATAATCACAATTTTTGCAATTTATTAGTGGATCACTCCACTAGCTTTATTATTATAAACAAACGTCAGAAACAAATGATTTTTTTTTTTCGATCAGATGGTAGAGCGTGCTGCCCCGGTCTGGCTCAAGGCACTGGTTCAAGTCAAGTATCGTCGAAAATTGTTTTCATTAGTGTCTGATCTTTGTTTATAATAGTTGAAATCTGTTTAGCCAATTTGGCGTGATGAAGTCAGAACGACAAACATACAAAAAAATATTTTCGTTTCAGTGACGTCCAAATAGACTGTTATAATTTATGTTTTTTAATACCTTCAAAATACATACATTTCATTTTTACAACTTTATAATAGCTTAGAGCGTTCTATTAAACTACTAAAAAGGCTTATCTCTTACGCTTAACTGATTTTAACGAAATTTAGCATATACTTTGAAAGATGATTCAGCCTGGCAATCCTGCAATGCTAGCCATTTGGACATCCTACCTTCCAAGAGGGACATGTGTAATTGTATTATTTATTTATAGTTTAAATAGTTAACGCTAAAATTATGTCATCATCATCATATCAGCCTTGTGACATATCTGTTGCTGGACAAAGATAGGGATCCCACAACAACCGGTCTTGTGCCATCATCCAACAGTTTTCCGTGATCCTGACTAGGTTTTCGGTCCACCTTGTTGGGGCCTCACGCTGCCTCGTCCTAGACGCGGTCACCACTTAAGAACTTTGAAGAATCATTAAAAATAAAAAAAAACCGGCCAAGTTCGAGTTGGACTCGCGCACTGAGGGCTCCATACAAAATATACTCTACAAACGGCCGTATCTCGGAAAATCCAGAGTTAGCAGAACCCTACTCTTAAGCAAACTGTGCTTGATCAGTTTATATTGATTACTGACACAGACAGACATACAATTATACTGTTTTTATTATTTGTTGTTTTAGCGGCAATGGCAGGTTAACACCCTATGACTAGTAGGTAAACATTTCGTTAAGGATAAACATTCATATGTGTACTAGAGTCTGCGCAGAAACAGAAGAGTCTTAGCGGAAATGGAAACCAACATTATAAATTTCACATGGCAATAGAACGTTAAAAAAATAAATAATCTTCTGTCGTTTATATATCATTGTTTATTTTTATATACAAAAACCGCAAGGTTATGCATAAAATAATGTCGAAACTTGGTAAAACCGTGCAAATTCAAGAAAGGAAATTATAGTTAATACTAGAGACATGCCGCAACTTCGTTCGCAGAGGAGAAAAAATCATAACCAGTCTATTTTTCTTCAGCGTAGTGAAGTAAAAATATCGTATAGATAACCATCTGGAGATACCAAGCTACCCGTGTACCAAAAATAGTTCAAATCCGTTTAGCCGATTTGGCATGATGAAGCCACAACGACACATACAAACATTTCATTTTTACAACTTTATAATAGTATAGATTATTCGGTGTTGTCAAAAATAAAAACGGCTAAAGCCCCACTTTCCATTAACAAAGAGTCACAGAACGAGTGTCCGCAGGACGAGTATATTCACAGTCCGCTATGTCATTCATGATCTTAAAATAACTGTCAAACTATAATTACGTGTCAGTGTTGTCAGCGTAGAAAAAAACACAAAATAGCACTGGCACGCCCTTAAATCCTACGACTCTTCTCTTTACGCATAGACTCAATCTAAGAATTAGCATCGTCAATTTCTTGCTAACCAGTTTTACCTAGCTAAAAAAGGATATTAGAAATGTAACAAATTATAAATTATATGTTTAACAGAAATATTGTTAACAGAATCAGCAATCATGTGGGTGTGGAGCTCAAACACAAACGGTAATTATTTATTAATATGTTTATAAATTCTATAAAACTCATCTTTTTAATCCCTACATTTTTTTATCAATCTGCTACTTGACGTCAGATGGCGCTGATTATCAATTACAAATATATGTTAATTGTTAAATACATTAAAAAATGCATGTTTTTGCAATTTGGCAACTTTATCTATAATCGTGAAGAAAAATTTTGCAATAATTTGACTTCACATAATTTTTTTCCTCAGTTTCAACTGCAACCTTCAAATTCGAATAAAGGACTGAAAGCATCTCCGCAGCTACAAATTGTAAGTAGCAATATTAACAAGACTTCGGAATTGCTTAATTTTTATAAGATAACTAGCTTCTGCCCGCGACTTCGTCCGCCTTAAATTCGTTTATCGCGGATAAGGGTATTTTTCCAGGACAAAAAGTAGCCTATGTCCTTTCCCGGCACTTAAACTATCTCCATTCTAAATTTCATCAAAATCGGTTCAGCGGTTTAAGCGTGAACAGGTATCAGACAGACAGACAGACAGACAGACAGACACACTTTCGCATTTATAATATTAGTATGGATAGTCACTGCTACAGGTCTAACGCTTAACTGAGTCTGTTTCTGAGGGGGAGCGGTATGGAGCAAAAAGTGACGTGATTTGATGTCGTAACTGTCTCGATATACACATATACGTCACTTGTCAAAGTGTACCGCTCTCATACCTCACGAACAGACTCTGTTATACGTTGATGATGATGATGATGATGATGATGATGATGATGATGATGATGGTGATGATGATGATGATGATGATGATGATGATGATGATGATGATGATGATGATGATAATGATGATTATCATGATGGTGGTGATGTTGATGGTGATGGTGATTTTGATGGTGTTGGTGATGGTGATGGTGATGATGATGGTGATGATGATGGTGATGGTGATGGTGATGATGATGTTGATGGTGATGGTGATGGTGTTGGTGATGGTGATGGTGATGATGATGGTGATGGTAATGGTGATGTTGATGATGATGGTGATGGTGATGGTGATGGTGATGGTGATGGTGATGATGCTTACTTGTTGTTTGTCTTGTTTTTTCGCAACTGTATTAAAAAAAGTCGTTCGGTACATGTGCGGAAATGTCATTCTTCTCTCGTCCCGAGTCTTGCCATATCTCGGTACTTGTGAAGTAATGACATACTTTCCGCACTAGCATCGGAATGTACTATAATGGATTATTTCGCGTATATTATCTCATTTGAGTGCCCGACGTTTCGGAAGGATTATTAAAATAAAATAATTAAGATTCCCCGGTATGCTAGGTTCTCCATACATACGTAGTTACGCTCTCATTTTAAAACGACAAACAAAGAAACAAAGTTTCAGAGCAAATTAGCACAGAGCTAGTTAGCTCTGAAACTTTGTACTAAGAATAAGTTAAGGTATATGTAGACCTGTAATTAGTTTATGTAGCTTCAGATACCATAGTAAAAAAAATCAGCGAATTTAAGTTTTTATACAAAACTTATTTTTGGTGTATTTCGTTTGTTTTATACACTGGAGCCGTATAAACAAATCACAGGCCTAGATATACCTCATGTCATTGTACATGCAAAGTTTCGTTACAATCCAACACGTAGTTTTAAAATTAGAATGAAACTGTTTGTATGGGAAGGTGAAATTCGGCCGAGCTTGCCGGGGACTCTTCTGACACATGTTTAACTGTCTTTACAGATTAGGCCCACCTTTATTTGTTTTCTCAAAGAGAGTAGTCTTCACAAATTGTAACTTTGACAGAGAAAAAATATGTTTTCTCAGTCAACTCATGAACACGGAAAGCTGAAAAGCTTCCGAAACGTCGGGAACTCAAATGAGATAATACGCGATATAATCCGTTAAAATTGTTTTATTTAAATCAGTATAGATGTTATTTTCTGTTACAGATGCCAGGCCAAAATTGTAATCTGCAAGCGATTCCCCTTTCACAAATTTTGTCACAGGTTAGTAAAATACTTGTACTTTAAACTCTTATTTAAGATAAATGTCCCAGTGATTGGCACTTGATGACCATTTTAGCTCAGCGGGAGTAACGTTGCCTGTGAAGCTTAGGTTCCAAATATTATTGTGTTGAGGAAAAAATCTTAACCCTCTTTTTCTTCAGCGTAGTCGAGTAAAAAGTATCCTATAACTATTTGGAGATACCCAGCTACCCATGTACCAAAAATTTTTGAAATCCGTCAAGCGTTGAAGTGATGCATCCGCAACGACACGTACAAACATACAAAAAATAAAATATTTAATGTTACATTGTTCCGGGTAAAGATATGATGGAAGATATGGGATTAATTTATTAAATTGTTTGTTTTTTCATAGGGATCGAGCCTGCAACGACCTCAAACAGGATGCTCAGCTCCTAGTCAACAAGGCATACAAGTAACATCCATACCTAAGGTAAAACCAATGCTTAAAAGTGTGTTTTTGTATAGAAGCGGCTTCCGTGTTTGGGCTTATGCTTATGGAGAATCTAACTTGAGGTGGTTACCTAAAAAAACATGCTTAAAAAAACTAGCACATGTTCTTAAAAACTTGTTGTAGTATACTGATGCAAAAAGTGACTTTCACTTAAACTTAATTACTACCTGTAACACCATATTTTCTTGTTTCTGCGATTATTACTCATTTAAATAAAACAATTTAACGAATTATATCGCGTATATTGTAGTTCCCTCAAACTCAAATGAGATAATATGCGCGATACAATCCGTGAATTCTTTTACACGTAGTTTTTCCTAATAACGTATGTTAATAGGAAAAGAACCCAAAATTGTTTCTAAACTTGTGAATATCTCGGAAACTAGTGAAAATCACAGAGCATAGGGGTCAAGTCGATAGTTTTGGAGGTGTTCTATGAGGCCATTTAAGATTATCGTCGATTTACGCGACATTGTATATCAATCGTTAAACCAAAGACTAGCTCAATCACTTCAATTTAAATTTTGAATATAAACATTACAACTTAAATCTCTAATTCCAGATTCCATCACAAACAGCGCAATGCGTCCAGCCTGCGCCCTGCAACCCAACCGTCATCTCAGCCCCAGTTTCCACCATCACAATCCCCCCCACCAGCTGCACCACCATCATCGACAACTCCCTCTCCAACTCCCTCGCCAATGCTCTGCAGATGATGATCGCCAACGACTTCATCAACTCTGCCGTCAGCAATAACATCATCAACCAAGACTGCCTTTCCTTACCAGTGGTCGAGACTTCAGTATCTGGTTTCGATCTGACCAATTTCCTTAAAACCTTGAATGCCAACCAGCTTGGATCAGGTTCAACTGTCACTAAATGCCCTGAGGAGCCATCGTGCCCCGATTGGGAAAAGCTACTCGAACGCCTGCGTGATGACCATTGTGGAGTCCAGCCTCAATGCTCCGACTGGACAGCTGTTCTGGACTATTTAAATTCACAGAACGACAGATGCGATGTCGTAGCCGAACCAGAATCCAGCTACGATTACAGCTCATTCATTAACTCTTTGAAACAGCGAGGACAGACTGCTTCTCAGATTTCTAGCAGGCAACCCGTCCAAAGTTGTGGTCAAGCCCAAAACTACAATCTTCAAAATGGGGTCTACGTTCCTTCAAGTCAAAGTGGCATTGACAGTAGCATCCTAGAAACCTTGGCAGCATATTTAGGTTGCAGTGCATCAGAAGTTATCTCCAGTAGCTACCCTAACATGGCTGAAGTAGTATTTCCAGAAGAAATACCAGCTCAGCTGATCTGCAATTACGGATACATGCCGACTTCAGTGCCGGTGGTCAGTTTTAGTGTTCAACCAATAGGAGATTCGAGTAACTTCATTGTTGGCACTAAGTGTCAGTGAATAGAACAAGTGACATGACAGTATTATAACACTTTGTGCTCTCGTGGTTTGTATGCATTACTAAGCATAAATATGACGGGTCTAACTATGACGTATAGAACTGCGTTGAAACGTTAGGTAATAAAGGTAAATAAAACATCGCGTTAGACCAGTCATATCGTTTTATAACATATCACAGACAAAAAAATACAGAAAATAATGAAATAATACAAATAGATATGTTACCTACACGATAATCCACGTGTAAAAATGGCCAGGCTTACGCACACATAAATCTGATAATATTGCAATAACACACTAGTCGTAAATGCTTTATGATGCTTTTATTGAGTAATTAGTGCAAAATCTCACTATGCATGACGGCATTTTTGTTTATTTGACGCATAATCCAATATATAACAAAGTACTCTGTGCGCGAGACTGAGTTAAGGTTTGCCAATTGGCGTAATTTTGGTGTGCCATTTTTGGAGCCCGTGTAATCTACCTCTTTTTCTGTTATATCATTGACAAAAAATGTCAATATCCCAAATGTCATTATCACGTAAACCGCGCATTTTGCTATTACGTTTTAGTTTTTATGCAAATGATTAAATATTTTGTAAACACACTACTGTATTTAATTTACTATTTATATTAAGTGCTGACTTATGCATAAGTTATTTTTGCTGACTTTTTAAACGTCGATGCAGACAAGAAATCTCGAGAAAGCGAATTTTATAAATATTATAAATCCGAAAGTAACTCTGTCTTTCTGTTAGTCTTTCATGCTTAAGAGTCCCCAGAAAGCTCGGTTCTCCATACAAACGTAGTTACGCTCTCATTTTAAAACGACTAGCTAGTTTGCTTTGAAACTTTATACTTAGAATAACTTAAGGTATATGAAGGCCTATAATTAGTTTATATAGCTTCAGATAGGTACCATAGTAAAAAAATACAGTGAATTTAATTTTTTTATACAAAACTTGTTTTTGCCGTATTTCGTTTGTTTTATAAACTGGAGCCATAAAAACTAATTACAGGCCTAGATATACCTCATGTTATTGTATATGCACTGTTTCATTACAATCCAACAAGTAGTTTTAAAATGAGAACGAAACTCCGTTTGTATGGGAAGGTGAAATTCGGCCGAGCTTGTGGGGGTTCTTAAACCGCTGAACCGATTATTACAATGTAATTTATTTTATTTTTATTTATTTATTTATTACAAAGTTAGCACTAACAGTTAAACGTTACGTGCATGATGACGGGGTATGAAAATCAAACTTCTAATTAGTCCGCCAGTAAGATAATAAAAAGTTTTAGGGAACTGGTGTTAAAATAAGAACTGAAATTTAAAAGTACAAGTATTATTATGAAAACTATCTACGAACACAATTTTAAAATCAAATCGAAAACACTGAAACACCGACAATCCACTTAGTCTAACAACACGTCCGTCCGCTTCGAAGCCCAGTGCCAAAGTGTGCCCCTCTCGGCGCTGCTGCGTCAGGTAATAAGATGGCCGGTGTGAAGTTGTCTGCATACCGCGCGACAGAGGCGCCTTGGTGCCAACTTCACGCTAACAAAAGATATTGGGCAAGTTTGCTTTTTCAAAATAATAAAATAATACTCAGATAAATCGCATTAAAGTTTAGGAGTGGGGGCTCGTGACGTCACTCGTAAGTATAATGTGTACCTACCTAGGTGTGACGTCACGCGAAATTTTGACTCAATGTATTACCTTTATTTTTTGAGTACGCAAAAAAAAAAAATACGTGTCCAATATTTTTAATTAATCTACAAGACGGACTTATTATTAAAATTTAGTTATCATCCCTATAGTTACACATTTATGATCAGATTCTATAAAACTAATTATTAATATATAGTAATATGTATGTCCACTTATATATTATCATTACATTTAACATGTCCCATGTAATGAGCGGCAAACGGACAGACGAGCCACCTGATGGAGAGAGGTTATCGTCGCCCATGGATATGTGCAACACCGGAGGAATCGCCCATACATAGCCAACATTTGAGTGCCTGTTAACTCCCTTCTTGAAGAATCTCATGTTATAGCGCTGTGGAAACACCTCAGGGGGAAGCTTATTCCACAACTTGCAAGTACGTGGTAAATATGAGCGTGATGCCCGTTTATTTTTGCGATGACAAGCATCCAAATACTTTGTTTCTGAGGCGGGAGGTGCGATGAATCGGCGACACGTTTGGCTTCAATAAAATAACACGAAATAAAATAAAAAATGTTTAATTCAGACCATCGAGATCCATAAACGTGTTAGGAACAATTGAGACTTATAGGTTAAAAACTTAAGTAAAGCCACTTGTATGTAGTAGTGTACAAAATTGATATGGAAATTATGTAATTTTTCTAATATGGCACGTCAAATTGCCTATACGGATACGCTACGACTACATACAACACAACAGGTGACTTACTTAAGTTTTTCACCTATACAAGACTATGTTAGTATTACATGTTAAATCAATTACAAGAAAAACCACTTGTATGAAAAGTATAGCCAAAGGTAGTGAATCTTTTATTCACTACTTGGCCCTACCAACGAACACTTCAACCCAATATTTTGTGAGCGAGCAGTCAAGGCGTTCAGCCAACACCCTCAGCATACTGTTGCTGCTGCCTCACATCCGCTTTAGCAGTGAGTCAATTCTTTTCCGCCGAATGGCAAGAGTCGTCCGCCCGAGCCTCTGCAACCATGCATGATGCACTGCAATGCTTCGGCAGCTTCAACAGCATTCTGAGGATGTTATTGTACTGAACACTCAGGGTATTATAGGCCCTCTGATTAAATCTCGCCCACAGGCTGGAAATGTTTGACAATATGCCTTAAAAAGGGTCAGGGTTACAATTTGTAAACCTGCGAGCGAGCATATTGCCTCGTACTGCCACCACTCCGAAAATTACCCGAAGCTTTTGAGAGTGAGTGCGGAAATCAATATTTAAAATGAGAGTAGAAATAGTTAACAAAACAAAAGTAACGCGTGATAGATATGAAAATCCTTAGGCGGGCCGGCGGGTTACAAGCCTTGACAAGGTACGGAACGAACATGTTCGCGGCTTGTTCAAAGTTGGCTGTCATCGAAAGACTCAAGGAAACCAGGGGGGTTATTGCCTCACGAAATTTTGAGAATTGGTATCCGAATCAACTGTCGTGGCCCATACAAAATCATGACACTTGATTCTGATTCCGAGCGTCAAAAGCGTTAGGCAATAGGGGAGCAGGATGAGATGGTACGGGCATATTACGCGGCGAGACGATATCAAATTATACAGTGAGGATGAGGATATTATGATATAACTTATAACTTTTAATCAAGAGCGCAAGGCACGCCTGAAGTCATCTTACGCGTACACCTACAATGACCGTGGTGAGCTCCACTACGCGCGCTCCGTCTGGATATTCTCGAATAAACTGAGTTTTGCCAGTCATATTCGCGCCCACCATCGTAGGAGTCCGCCGAGCCCAACTACTTGAAGTCGGTGTCATCGGATCCGATGAAAAACATCATCATCATCATCATACAGTGAGGAAAGCCCTTACATTCCCGAGCCGCCACAGAGGAAGAAACAGACCACCGGCAACGTGGCAGTCTAATTTATTTATTATTTATTTATAGAGACTCACAATGGTGTAATATTACAGAGAATTCCAAGGCGTTACATCGATTCTTAATTACTATTAGTTTAGGCTAAATTATTGCACATTGATAAAGTCAATGGTCATTCCTCTCTAACACTCTCTTCATTCACTCATCAGCTGCACCATCCCAGTCGCAAACACGTCGCACTGTGGTGACGCCGCAAGCACAGAGTTGAGAAGCGCTACCGCGCGGGGGATGTGTGAATGGCGGTACCAATTAGTTCGACAGGGTACTGTTGCTAGAAGGGGCTCCTCTCGTCGCCTATTGCGATAGTGGTCCGGTACCTTAAGTTTAAGGATCTTTCCTAAGAAACAGACGCTATCAATCTTATTCCTTAAGATGTTTAAATTTAAAAAATAACTGTGACTAATGTCGACAAAGAGATGATGGTACAAAACCTGACCACGCAGACAACCAAGGATAGAATATCCTGGCGTCAGTGAACGCGGATGCCTGACCCCAGCTAAACTGGGAAATGGGCTAGAAAGACTTAAATACTGATTATATCGCTTGTATAACGTAGAGTGCTCCGAGGAATTGTTCGAGTTGATCCCATCCCAGCTGCATCTTTCCGCCATCGTCCTACGCGACATTATTTCCACCCTCACCACTTAGATGGTTGACAGTCCACAACTGTGGGTTTTTTCTAGAAATTTCCTACCTCGCACGACTGAACTGTGGAATAAATTGCCGCCTGCAGTATTTCCGGACGATGCGACCTTCAAGCCTTTAAGAAAAGAGCGTACTCCCACCTGAAAGGCCGGCAACGCACTTGTGACTCCTTTGGTGATGCAAGTGGTTATGGGCGACGGTGATCGCTTACCATCAGGCGAACCGTCTGCTCGTTTGCCTCCTATGTCATAAAAAAAAAAACCACCCTCACACTGACAACTTACCGTATAAACTAACCTGAGATTTCGCGATTACTTTGGCAGAGGGAAATTTTGTATGGCATCTTCAATGGTTAAATGCTCTAAGGAGTAACATAATGAAACAAAGTAATATCAATATTTTAAATATTCATAATTTATTAAATAACTTAAATAATTAGCAAGACAACAAGCTTAACAACTTATTATAAGGACTAGCTGACAAACAATTGCATCCAACATTAGTTGAAACAAAACCAGGTGAAATGACGTTAGGAGAAAAGATGTTAGGTGAAACAAAATTAGGAGAAGCGCATCCGCACGGTGAAATAGGAAGAGAATTACAATCACTGCAACCACAGTTGGTGTTTTCTAGAAGATTACATACAATCATCAGTTGTAGAGTGTCTGCTAGGTTCTGACAGGATCTTGGAGTGCAGTCAGTGATGATGGTCGGCGATGAGATGGGTGTGCTGATGATGGGTGATGAGAGTTGGCGACTGAGCAGTGGTTGGGTGATGAGTCGATTCAGCGGCTGGCGGAGACATTGCGAAAGTGCGACCTGGAATTAATAGATTTGAAATTTATTTTAGAATTCGACTAAACTATACAATATAACTAGTGGTGGTAGTAACCGACATAGCTCACAGCGGCAAGGGGCGGGCCATGTAGTCCGGACAACGGATGCTGTTGGGGCAGTAAAGTCCTGGATTGATGATCAAGCATAGGAAAGCGCAACATAGGATGGCCCCAATATGGATGCGGTCTGTGCAGGATCGCACCCTGTGGCGAACTATAGAGGAGGCCTGTGTTCAGCAGTGGACGTCCGTGGCTGATAGATAGATAGTGGTTCTGTGAACCGTAGACTTCTTCTCATTCTCATCTTCGCCATTTTGAACAAGAGAATCGGTTGAGAAATGCAACCTGTGTAAAGGAGAACATTCCGAATGCGTTTTCCCTGGAGGGTACAGTATGGGGTTCTTCAAGAGGGGAGTGAATAGGTTGTTAAAACTTAAAGGGTCGGCAACATGCACGTGCACAGTGACTGCTTAGCATTGGGCAGGCCGTACGCTTGTTTGGCACCTTAGTAGTAAATAATTAAAAAACAAAAACCCGACTGCGTAAAAAACTAAAATGAAAAAAAGAAGTCCATTGCCCTGGAAATTTGTTAAGTTATAATGGAAATCTTTCATGATTCATGATCGATACTCATAATATAACAAATAATAAAGATTTTGAACAGTCGGGACCCACAAGAAATCTAGATCGACGCAAATCTTCCCAACAATGAGTCCCGACTGTTTAAAATCGCTATGTTCCATATTAGAATTTATTATTTGTTATATTGTGAGTATCGATCATGAATTATAAAAGATTTCCATTATAACTTAACAAATTTCTAGAGCACTGGATTTGTTTTTTTTTTTGTTTTTTTACGCAGTCTGGTTTTTTGTTTTTTTTTTTTTTTTTTTTTTTATACTTTTTAGTTAAAATTATAAAAGTCAGTCAATTTCACAATCTTTATCGTGGGGTTTATTGAGAAGCTTGCAAAGATTTATTACAATACAAGCAAATGAAAATTTAGTGCGAACGGCTTGCTAACCAACTTTAAATCGCTATAGTTCCTAACTGGTAATTTCAAATTAAAAATAATAAAAGAAACTTAATAATAATTTTTAAATCCCCATTCATTTATACCACACTCGATATAGTACGTCGATTTTCAGTTTTTTCTTTTTTTGCAATATGGCGTCTCATTATTGCCATTTTGAGTTTTCATCATGTTCATGTCTTCAGTGACATTCGGACAGTTAAGACAAATCGATTGGCGTACAAATCATCAAAATCGGTCCACGCGTTTAGTCTCTAGAGTGCCAGAAAGCAACAAACATACATACATACATAGACTGATAAACACATTACCACTCCTTTGCGTCGCGCAGTCGGGTAAAAAGAACAACTGTACAACCGCCGGACTGTCATGCGCAAGCATTTTTCCGAAGCTGTAACGAAGAACTTCAGACGCTAGGTAAATCCATACAATCCATACTAATATCCATACTAATATTATAAATGTGAAAGTATGTCTGTCTGACTGTCTGTTACCTCTTCACGCTTAAACCGCTGAACCGATTCGAATGAAATTTGGTATTGGAGATAGTTTGAGTCCAGGGGAAGAACATAGGCTACTTTTTCACCCGGAAAAATACCCTTATCCGCGATAAACGAATTTAAGGCGGACGAAGTCGCGGGCCGAAGTTAGTCAATAATAAATGTGAAACTTTTTGCGGGATACACACATTGCTTATTTTGGGACTAGGTTGAGGCTAGGGCTGGGCTTAGTACATTTATTTTGAAAAAAAAAACATAAAATGGCAATATAAAATTAAAACAAAAATATCACAAATATATTAGAGGTATGTGAACTTAGTCGAATTTGAACTGAAAATCAGAAAGGGGCTAGCGGCACTTAAGTTCACGGATTCTGCTCGGCCACATAGACAGACCACGAATCGCAAGACACAGCGTCGAACTCGCCCTAGAAAGTGAAAAATATCAAAAGTAAGATATATATTGACCTACCTGATATTGTGAAGCCAAGACACAAGATAACACAATAATTTTAAACGCCATTGTATGCTTATTGAATCAAAATAAAACTATTTGTTTTCGTGTTGTGTCGCGTCTTTGACTAGACCACCCAATATAAATTCAAAAATGATGTACCAGTATTTATTCGTGTACAATTTATCGAAATAACGTTTTATCTATTAACTAATGTTGTCTATTTGATAAGAATCAAAATGGACTAATATTTTTGATAGCAATCTAGATTAGGCATTGTAACAAAAATAAACATACTTGGTAAAAAAAACTTGTTATTATCCTTTTCATTTCATTTTGAACTTACTGTAGTACAAATAGGTGTACCTAAACGATTTTTTTTAAACTTGACTTTGAACTGCGACTTCAGTCTGGGAAGACTAAACTCACGAGCATCAAGACCATTAGGACCAATGTCGGCTGTCATAACATTAGTCCCAGAATGTGCACAGAGCAACACTCAATAAGTTGTTCAAGGAAGGTAAAATAGATATTTTAAATAAGTTTAAAAAGATTTGAAATATTTGAGTAGTTCTTGAATAATGAAATATTTGAGTAGTTCTTGATTAATATTCATTTATTTATTTCAATTATAAGTTCACAATCAACACTTACAGTATATAACCAAGCATGCTGATTAACTTGGTATTCATGTTAAGTAAATGCAAAAAAAAACATATTACACAGTAATTGAGCTCGGGCAAAACCTTAGACTCCAAGTAGCCGGAAATTGAGGACATGAGCCTGGACTCGGAGCTAGAAAATATATCTAGATCAGTGTCACTGAGTAAGATGTCATTGGGTAACGTAAGCGCGTGATGGAATGGAGAGTGTTTGATTAGTTTGAGTAGTTCTTGATTTGTTGTTGAGCAGGTTTAAATAATGGAGTATTTGAATAGAGTAGATTTAATCCCTCTATACATCTAGTTATTCAGTAAAGTCAAATAGCTTTCTAAGTATGTTAACATTATGGAATATGATGATGACGATGATGATTGTATAGTGTTGTACCTGGTGGCAAACCTAATACCTAAATAAATAAAAAAAAAGCAGGAAATTCAATCTGTGTTAAGGCGTAGGAGAGAAAGCGGAAGATATAGAGAAGAGAAACATCGATTGTATACCTACGCGTAATACAAGATGGCCGCAAGGAATCTTAACCACACATTTCTGAGGCTATTAGGAGTAAAAAAGTTATATGACTCAAATCTAGTTTTGTCGATTGTTGTACATAAAACTTGAATAACTTTCGCTTTTCTATGAAAATTATCCCTTTTAATAAAATGCTGACTATTATTTTTCCAAAAAAAGATGACTTTATTCAGTGGTAGCTGCCACTTTGATGTCAATACCCACGTGAAACTTTGGAACATACGTGGCAACGTCTCAATAAAAAGAGCTTAAAGTACATTTCTGCGAATAACGTATGGCATAAGCTTTGTTCCGGAGTTTTTTTATTTACCGAAATTGTTGGTATAGTATTGTATGAAAGGCTAAAATCAAACGCATTTTCTTCTTATAAATTTGAATAAACCTTACCTAAAATAATCGACTTCACAAACGGCGACAGATCTGGCGTCAGTGGAACGGCCAACGCAGTGAAACTATACTTTGAAAAAAATCGGTATGGGTGTCGTTTTCAAGTTTTTCAGGGCGTATAACTCAACGTTGTTAAATTCTTTGTAATATGAAGAGAGCGGCCAACACTTTTTTTCTAAAAAATCGTCACGGGTGTCGTTTCCAAGGTGTTTTAGGGCGTAGGTTCAAAAATGGCAAGTTTTGACTAATATACAACTAAACAAAAATGTCATTACATAGTCAAGGCCAGATTTAAGGTTCTGGTAGCCTTGGGGCAACGAATGAAGATGCCACTAGTAGTTTTCCAAACACATCAAACATTTTTTTTTTTGTAATTTTATTTGTGGGATCCCCTCACTTGTGGAGACCCAGGGCTCCAGCCTCGGTTGCTCTCCTCTAAATACGGCCCTGATTATGTAATTATAGTAATACACCACAAGCTTAAATGAAACGCATTTTCTTCTTATACATTTTAATAAAGCTTACAAAATAATTGGCTTCACAAATGGCGACAGATCTGGCGTCAGCGGAACGGCCAACGCGGAGCAACTATACGGAGAACAGATCGGCAGTGCTGCTGAAGAGCAAGGAGTACAGCCACAGCCGCACCCACAACACTTGGAGCATGGAGCGAACGCCTTGGCGACCACCGGCAGACCTCCAGGAAGGTACCCTAAGCCACAAGGCAGCTCCGGAGCCAAAGGCGGCAACACCAGTTCTTCATTCAAACCGAAATTCACGCAAGCTTTAGGACCAGGAACCAAAGCTGTGACGAAATCCGGGCAGTCTTTGTCGAAGATATACTGGTCGCTTAGGCCAATGTTGACGCAGACTTTCTTCTTTTCTTTACCACAACATGAGACTTTCTTGGGAACTGGCGGTCTTGGTACTAATGCTGTTACAAAATCTGGACAATCATCGTCGAAAACGAACTCGTAGGGGAAGACGCTGCAGTCGTCGTCGTATCCAGCATCGTAAATGACTGGAGTTACAACCTTCTGTTTTTCTGGAAGGGTTTCTTCGAGAAGGTCGCTGACGATGAAGAGTTGGATTGTGTCGATGAGAGACTGGACAACGGTGCCGTCAACGACAGTTGAGGCGGTGGGGATGGTGGGAGCCATGGGGAAAGCACATGGTCGCCCAATGCTTTGGCTTGATGCAAACTGAAAATTAAATTATAGGTTAGATTTAACATAACAAGATGCCTTCAGATAGGAATTCTCTAGGCGACAAATCAATGCAGCTGTTATACGGGCACAATGGCACCCTCAGAGTTTTTGGCCAAGGTAAGCAGTTTTCCTGTGCCTATATGGAGCCACGGTCGTTCAGAGCGTCAGGGTAGGCAGGTTCTCTTTGCCTGTATGGAGCAATGGTAGTTCAGGGTAGGGAGTGCCTTTGTGCCTATACGGACCGCACGTCACTGTGCAGGTATTATCTATACATTGATTTAAACTTACACGATCTTCACTCATTAGCACAACACAACAAAACGGGGCTTAATCGCGTATAAATATGATTTATTTAATTACATTTTGTTGTTCCTTTTTTTGTTGTTGTTGTCCTTGTTGTTTGTTGCGATTAAACCCCGTTTTGTTGTGTTGTGATAATTATGTATACATTTGATCAATTGATGGATCAATGGCAAAATAATCATCAATCATGTTTTTTTACCTTACTAACTTGAAGATTAAACCTAATTACTACAAGGAAGCACAATTACAAAAATAGCTGTAAGCACAGCGCTAAACCTAGCGGAGTTTGGTTGAACTGTATCAACTTAACATTGTTAAATGTAGCACCATCTTACTGCTTCATAGGGTAAATACTACTGGCACTTTTTGGGACGAATACTATGTTTACTCGTTAGGTTCTCGAGTGTCCCGCGTACAGGACGATGCAGCATGAGCACAATCGCAACAAAATAGACCGAGGATCTGGTCAAGATTTCGGGAAACCGTTGAATTAGGCGGAATGAGGATCCTTGTGGAGGTTGATAAGATGATAACCAGTGATCAGCACCGACGGTACAACACAGGGTCAATTAATTTAACGTTATATAGAAATTAAACATTTATTCATAAATATACACGGTGCCCGCGAGGAGTAGAACATATTTTAACAAGAGGCCATTAGAAGTAAATAATATTGTATGAACCAACTCAAATTCAGAAAGAAAACTAGTTAAGTCGATTTTTATACTTTTTTTATATAAAATTTCGCTTCTCTATGAAAATTATTCCTTTTAATGAAATGGTTATGATTATTTATCTAAAAATAATGATTTTAGTGAGTAGTAGCTGTCACTTTGATTTCTGTAAATAGCGACGCGAAACTTGGCCACATATGTGGCAACGTCGGGATCAAAAGAGCTTACGTACTTCAGTAATCACAATTGATAATATCTTCAAAACTAAGCCGGATTTGCTTGGGGTTCTTATAACGTTTTTTGCTCCTAATGACCTAAGGAATGCGTAGTTAAAATCTTTGCCGTTTCTCGTGGGCACCGTGTATAAATAACACTCAATAGAATTATTTTTTCGAACACGACCGTGGGAATAAAATCCCGGGGAATCCGACGGTATTGCACCGTTCGTGCCGATAACTGATGATAACTAGCTTGCCTGGCACAGCGACCCAAAGTGAATCTTGGCCTCAATATTAAAGTCTCCATCTGGGTCTGTCCCTCCTGACAGTTGAGCTCGCACAAGTCCCATCTGACCTCATCCTCCTAGCGATATCTGGGTCAACCGACCACGACGGCCGCTACCCGACGCTGACAACACAACCAACCGCACACTGCATTTGCACGCCGACGTCTCTGCGGGTGGGGACGCCCACCGCGGAACCATTAGTAAACCACAGGTCCGATACAATCAAGCATAGGTCGATCAAGATACCTACATACAGACTAACATAAAAAGCTGTGTGTAGGGCCCACTCGCGACAGTCCCCACACGCTAGGTCCCTAGGATGTCGTGGCAGCTTACCGCCTAGCACATCGACGACGGTTACAGCAAACATGCTGTCATTTAAGTTCAAACAATGACATGACATGATTTGATAAGATGATGATGATGATGCCCGTACACAGTTCGGCGTTGTTGGACCTAATATATACAACTCTGTCCCTAAAGACATTAACATTCTGAAAGTGACACGGCATTCTCATGGAAACTTTAATCACTGTTTGCCGATCTCGCATGCTACAGTGTAAACGAATGTTTAGAGGTGCACCGTTGACCCAAACACCATAAAAAAATGTATGATAATATTATAATAATGATAATGACAAATCATAATGCAGGGCAGCTTGTGGCGAGCTGTTGGGGAGTAGCAACCCCACGTACCTGAGTGCTCCTGGGGGACCCTGACGGAAAGTGTTCGGTCATGACCCCCACCTCTGGCTTGCCTTAACCGGCCGGTCAGAGTGGAGTCGCTAGAGATGCGGCTCGAGGCTGCATGTGGAATGTAAGTGCCGAGTTGGCTTCGGTAGAAAGTCCAGACACATCTCCACCCTTTAGCCCTCCGCACCGATGTTGCCCTCAGGCCACTATATCTGTCACTATTTAGGGGGGCCCATCTAGCGGTGGGCAAGTCATCGTCTACCAGTGCCTTTAGCCATGGGACACTTTTTCCTGGTAGACGTCCGATTGTCTCAAGCAATAGCCCAGTATTATAATAGTCCATAATTTCAATCCAATAACCCAGCATATTTAAATCTCATTCTCAACTCTCCAATAGTTCTTGCATCTAGCGAGTGCTGTCTCTGTGCGCGTCCCATGACATGGGCAGGAACAGCACCCGCGCGGTGCACCCCTTACGTTTCATTAAATTGTCGAAACGGCCTCTGCGCGTTGGCTTCGGCTGTCGCACCATTGTCCCGTGAGCGGGTGCGACATACAGATGATAATGATATGATATAAAATAATAAACAATGTAATTGACTTGTAATTGAAATGTACACTTAGCAATAATGAATCTGAATGTGAATCTGATGGTGCATTTTTCCAAATTCATCTCCCGATTTAATCGTAATGTAGTGCCAGATGCTGTAATAAAAAGATTAACTCAGCAAAACTTACGTTAAAGGAGGCCACTACGCCCAAAATAACCCAATCCATTTTGACAGCTTCAGACAAATGAATCAAAATACTTAAAGAACTACTATAAATACTAATTACTTTATCGTAAGAAACTGACCAAAATATAGAAACGTAAATGGTATTACTAACCCAGTTTGTGCTTGTGAAATAATCGATGAATTGCAAGAGAGGCACGCGTGGTGAACGCGTGATTCTCTTTTTTAATAAACAGCTTCGTGTCTTTTTATTGTAAAAAAATAATGACCCCAATATCATAGCATCAGTGTTCATCAGTCCATAGTCAAGTTTTGAGCATAAGTGGGTCAAAAATGTCACGAAATAGATGCTATAATTGGAAACTGAAACACAGCAGGACCGGTAAAAACAAGTTATGAGATTATTTCTTGAAGGACTGGAGTTTATTTTTCACCCTACTAGATCGGAAAATTTCTGTTTACAGCGCCAAATGTGCGTGGAAAAGTTCCTTTTATCCGCTAGCGTGAAAAAGTAATTTGAAGTTCGAATTTATATTTTTATAATGTTCATTTGTTTGTTATGTTATGAGTGTGTTTCGTAGGTTCATTATCAATAGTTGAAAATGGAAGAATAATCGGTTTGTTATGATTTCATAGTTTTTCTTACATCCCACATTTTCCTTGCTGTAGTGAGGTGAAAAGTTGTGTGTTTTGCACGGCTGCAAAATTATTTGACTTCTCGTGACTTGAAAGCTTAGTTAAGCTCAGGAATCTATATTTGAGATTCCTTCGCTAACTCGGCTTTCAATTCCAGCACTCGCACCAAATAACAACATTGCAGCCTTGCATAACAAATAAGTATTTCTTATTTCTTTCTTAGCTTGGTAGGTAGTAAGCTATGCAGCTTAAAACTGCAAAAGTACTTGCTTGGAAAATTCAGAAGAGGAGAGGACAGTATCTATTGCTGTAACCTACCGAAAACCTCTGTAATCCAATTTTAAGTGGCCGCGGTGGCATTCTCGTGGGTTCGCGCTCTCCTAACTGAATCCGAGTATCATTAGAAAAACTAGCCAGACCCAGTTCAAAGTTACGTTCTAAAACAATCTAGGAATCTATAAATGTGCAGAATACGGAACCTTATACCGATATATAAAGTAAGTATGTAAATTGTATTTCTGCTTTATTATCGTCAGTATTGCACCTGTGATATTTACACACACAATAAATTGCAAAGTAATATGAATTGTTTTGGTGCTTTTTTTTATTTGTAACCATTGCCCTCTAGATTTGCCATCTAGAGTTTTATGAAAAAGTGGGAAAAAAATACTGGAATCCGGCAACGGGGAATAAGCAAGGATAGGGTGGGGGAGGGGGTTACACTAACGTGGGTTACAAACATGAACATCGTGCATTTCTATATCGAATAATTACTCGTAATAACATCGTATTACAGCCATATCAGCACTCATCATCTTTTAGCCATTTACTACTTAGATATTAGATATTTAGTGGCATTAAAAAGTCTGCAGTTCTAGCAAAACTGTCATATTTCTTTGTCGATCGACATATATTATCTGTCTATTTCTATTTGTGTCGCACTATGAGTGAAATCGCGAATAATTGCGCTAGTCCTGCTATTTTATCTCTTTTATATTTGATTTAAGTTTTTTAATTTTATTGAAATGTTATTTTTGCATTTTCAATCAATGCCATTTTGAATTGAATGTGTAGAATTCCGCGATTGTACAGTACTGAAATCTATCTATCAATTAGTCACAGACATGCATTGTTGAACATAGGCTGCATCCACCGACTTCCCACGACCCTCACGAGGTCATCTGTCCACATAGTCGGGGCCCGTCCCACGCTGTATTTTCCTATGCGTGGTCTTCACTGCCTCAATGGTCATCCGTTCTCCGGGCTACATGGCCCGCCCATTGCCACTTCAACCACGCAATCCTGCGAGCTATATGACAGTTACTTTGGTTCTCCTGCGGATATCCTCATTTCTGAGTATGTCACGCAGAGAGACAATTATAAAGGGTCTTAAGGCAATATAATAAAGTATTTAGCAGTATTGATTTGTTTGACTACACCAAATTAAAAATAAACTTATTCGGTCTTTACTTCTTAAACTAAGTCACTGCTGAGTAAATGTTCCTTTTCACATACAATACACACACACACACACATACACGTCACCCTTCTTCTAATATTTGTGCACATCCAATGTTTTTTTTTCTCATAGTATTTATACTCGCTTTTGCGTAACTTGTTCCACTAAATTGTACTTTTGTCGACAACTGTTTATTGCATTTTGTTATAGTGTTTTTAAATTGTTTCATGTTTTGTATTGTTGTTGATGCCCCAAATAAATAAATAAAATACAGCCAAGTGCGAGTCGGACTCACGTACCGGGGGTTTCGTACAAAATGTACGCTACAACGGGCCGTATCTATGATCATTCAGTGTTAACAGAGCCCTACTCCTAAGCAAAAATGTACGCGGTGTTTTATCATTTTATAGTAGTTACTGACATAGACAGACAGACACTAAATGATACTGTTTTTAGCAGTATTTTTTGTTTTAGCGCGTAGCGGTAACAGAAATATATTATCTGTAAAAAAATTAGCCGTCAAGCTATCACGGTTCATGAGATACAGCCTGGGGACAGACAGACAGACGGACAGCGGAGTCTTAATAGTAGGATCCCGTATTACCGTTTGGGTACGGAACCCTAAAAATGAAATCACGCAGGGAGACAAATATATTGAAATGTAACGTAATGAAACTAATTAATTTTCGGAAAAGTTCCACTTACAGCGCCAAATCTGCGTGTAAAAGTTCGTTTTATCCGCTAGCGTGGAAAAGTAATTTGAAGTTGTTTTTGTCTATATATTTTTGGATATTTGTTTGTTTTGTTATGAGGGTGTATTCATAGGTTTATTATGACCATTTTTAAGAGAAAAAATAATTGTTTTTTTCATAATTTCATAGTTTTTTTTACATCTCACATGTTTCTCGCTGTAGTGCGGTGAAAAGTTGTGTGTTTCGCACGGCTGCAATATTATTTGGCTTCTCGTGCCTTGAAAGCCTCGTTACGCTCAGGAATCTATCTTATAATTTTAGATTCCTTCGCTTAATCGGCTTTTAATTCAAGCACTCGCGCCAAATAACAACTTTGCAGCCTTGCATAACAAATAACTATTGTAACATTTCAGTCCAAACAACTGTAATTGTAACTTGATAAGAAGTTACATTAACTTAGATGGCGCCTTATTATCAAACTTTCTAAATTAGTTGTAACAACTTTTCGTGCCTTATCGGCCATTTGAAATACCTATTTTCGTTGTTTTTATTAGAACTATTCCGTCGAATAATCGTACAATTCTCATGATAATGGAGCAGGAATATTATGCAAAGTAACGCTCGTCTAATGTCGTTTCACCTAATTTAACTGTTACTAGCAAAACTTTGACATAAGGCACATTTTGACGATCTCGGAGGTTAACAAAGTCATAACCTTCTTTGTTGCTTTAGCGTAATCGGATAAAAAGTATCCTATATGTCAGTACATATAGGACACTTTTTATCTGCGTACCTAACAGTTTACGTCGTAGTGCACTCTGGCAATAAAAACTCCATATTAAACTCTGTTTTGCTAGAAAGAGATAGAATGCAATGTTTGATGGCTTATATCTAGCTTATTTTTATACTTATTAAAAAATATATTGTTGTTTATTTTATTTTTTATTTATTAAATAGGTATACATATCACTTACAGAGTAATCCAACACGTGATACATAAAACATAATAACAAAGAACTAGAAACGAAAAGACATGGCATGATTGAAAGACACACATTAATTTAACAAATATAACACATACTTAATTTATATCTGGATAACACAGTAATTCACTTGCGACTTTTGTGAAGAGAAATCAGTCACAGAACAGTTAAACAGATCTGTTTTATTCGAGATCCGGTTCAGCATGTTAATGGCCCTGACTAGTGACGCATTTACGAGCAAGCTGGTGCGCGTGGTCGGGCGCGCGAGCACGCAAGGCGCGCGGCGTCTCGGAGGCGGCCCGCGCGGCACCGCCAGCCTCAGTGACTCAACACCATAGGGTTGTGTAGTCTACCCCGTAACACCTTAAATACATATGTAACTAGTGCCAAGTTCCTCCTAACTTCCAACTTGGTACATCCTACCATTGTCTACTGTTTGTTACATGAAAGAGCTTTTAATAAAGCAAAAATATAAAATCATGCATATTCCCTATTAAACAGTTCAGAATGAATGTGATTTTGCTTCATCACGCCATAACGGCAGAACGAATTTCAACTATATCTGACACATGGTTACCTGGGTATCCACATATGGCTATAGGATACTTTTATCCGACTACGCTGAAGCCAAAAATAGGGTTATGGCTTTTTCCTCTTCCACGTACGAGAAAGAACGCACCTACATACTAGTCTATACTATTACAAAGTTGTTTTTTTTTTATGGCTTAGAGGGCAAACGAGCAGACGGGTCGCCTGATGGTAAGCGATCACCGTCGCCCATAGACACTTGCATCACCAGAGGAGTCACAAGTGCAAATAAGAATGAAATGTCTGTACATTAAAGATATAAAAAAAAAATTGTAACGGACTACTTATTGGAGGTCACTGAATTGAAATATTTATTTTTTGGAAATTTTTGCATGTGTGTATGTGTCGTTGCGGCTTCATCACGCCAAATCGGCTACACGGATTTCAACTATTTTTGGTACTAGGGTAGCTGGGCCACAGATGGTTATAGGATTCTTTTTACCCGACTACGCTGAAGCACAAAAGAGAGTTATGATTTTTCTCCTCCGCTGGCGAAGTTACGGGCAACTTTTAGTAAAGGAAGAGAAACAGTGTGGCACAAAATTTGTACTAACTAGTTTTCATTGAATTTATAACTAAGTATAGGTGAAAAATGTAAGTAAGTCTCCTGTTGTATGTAGTAGTGGCGTATCCGTATAGGCAATTTGACGTTCGTCTTTATTTTCTTTTATTTAACTTAAAATGGGACTAAAATAAATAAGAAATAACAATAAATAAATTAAAACTAAAATAAGTCCCCCGGGTCGTGACCCGAGGCTATACCCATAAGGCTGGCTGCGTTCCCTCTCTGGATAGATATACCTATCCTTTAAGCGAGGAACGAGCCAGCCCTATGGTCCCCGCGGCGCTTTTGGGCTTTATGCTGAGAGCGCGCACAAGTTGGTGGGCGTCTGAGCTCCACGGGCCGAGGGCCTCTACCGCAAACGCCACAAATATATGCCTGTCAGTGAGGCCTATATAAGGAGGGTATAGGGAGGCAATGAAGAGCTACCGCGGCACGAGCCAATATGCTAGCCAGAAGGTTCGCTAAATGCAGCGAAGGTGTCAAAAGACAGCTTTTCCTAAGCTATTGCACCAGCGTCTACACAGTAGAATTGTGGTCACACTACACCTGTGCCGCGATGAGGGATATGCGAGTGCAGTATAATGACGCGTGGCTCGCCATGTTCCGACTGCCGCGCTGGTGCTGGCGCATGTTCGCTGAGGGCCGCGCGCCGGTGTGGGCCCCACTGCTGCGCACGAGGACAGCAAACGCCAAGAAGGCCATCTACACCTCCTCGAACACCCTGCTCACGGCAGTGAGAGAGTGGGATGCCAGCCCACTTCACCAGCGTTGGAGGGGCTACCACAAACCGGTAACCGCGGGGACGGGGTGATCCGTGGTATTCGGTTTTTATTTGTTGTTATCTCTGTGTTAATGTTTAGTTTGCTTAGTATATAAGCTCAGTATTATTATTTATTTATAACTATGGACCAGTTCTGGAAAAAAATATTTTCATTTCATTTTCATTTCTTTTCATATATATAATTTGGACGTTCCATAATAGAAAAATGATATAAGTTCCATAGCAATTTTGTACACTACTACGTACAACAGGTGACTTACTTAAGTTTTTCACCCATATACTGGGAGATTCATGAGTCATGCGCAGAACAGGGGTGATGGGGACAGCTACACTGAGCAACTTTTTATATGCGGCTAACCACTAAGTCAAGGGCCTTTAATCTTTTTGACTCAAGGGCCACACTGCTCTTAATATAAATTTCGTGCGGGCCAAGACTTTGGTTTCATGGCTGGTCATGGGGTAATACATTAAGTTAAGTAGCCTTGAGGGGGTACCTAGATAACGCATAAGGAGCGCACTTGGTGTTGAGTATGTTCATGAGTGGCTATGACCAACAACCGTCATTTTGTAAAAAATTAAGACGCTTTCTTTTCGCGGGCCGTAGTTTGGCGACCCCTGCACTAAGTCATCATCATCGTCATCATCATCATTTCAGCCATAGGACGTCCACAGCTGGATACACCCCTCCTCAATTGACTTCCACATGGGCCGGATAGAGGCAATTCGCATCCAGCGAGACGCCGCAACCATAACCAGGTTGTCCGCCTACCGTGGCCTTCCTACGCTCCGCTTGCCGGTACGCGGCCTCCAATCGACAACCTTTCTGCCCCATCCGCCATCGGTTCGTCAAACTATGTGCCCTGCCCATTGCCACTTCACTTTGCTTACCCTGTTTGCTATATCGGCGACCTTGGTTCGTCTACGAATCTCCTCATTTTTGATTCGATCTCTTAGAGAGATCCCGAGCATAGCCCTTTCCATAGCTTGCCGAGTGACTCTAGGCTTTCTTAAGAGGCCGGTGATACGCACTGGTTGAAGAATTTTGTCTCCATGCACTGAGGTATCCTGGATCACTAAATCACAGAAAGAAATCAGCTGTTGCATACATTTCGGAGAATTAGCTATCAATTTATTTATTTATTTCAATTATAAGTTCCTAATCAACACTTACAGTATACCTATAACCAAGCATGCTGATTAACTTAGTATACATATTAATGCAAAAAATTATAGTACATAGTAATTGAGCTAGGCCTAACATTAGACTCCAAGTAGCCAGTAATTGAGGACATGAGCCTGTACTCGGAGCTAGAAAATATATGTAGATCGGTGTCACTGAGTAAGATGTCACTAAGTAAGATGTCATATGAGTAATGTTAGCGCGTGATGGAGTGGAGAATGAGAGTGGCTCCGCCTACGCGTTGAAGGGACCACGAACAGCGGGCGCCACCGGGGGCAGAGAACGATGGCGGATTCCGGGGGTACCCATAAAGAAATTCGTGACAAGAGGAATGGATTATGGGTTTGGCCTCGTTAACTGGAGAAAATACCTTACAATATAAGTGTTTTCAATTAATGATGTTGTCAATTAACTCTTAATTAGCTATATTCTTAAAATACAAAGATCTAAATACCTGATGAAAAAAAATCAAGACTCCGACTGTAACCAGTGCCTTTGTGTTGTGGGTGCACGCTCTGCCAATTGAACTACAGAGCCCTGTCAGCTTATATTCAAATTTTGTTTCTATATTTATTACAAGATCTTTGTCAGCGCACCTGGTGAGCATCTATGAAATTAAATTTTCACCCTGACAGAGCGAACTTTAAAGTTGCCACATGTTAGCTTTAAAAAAATCACAAAGATCGTGTTGGTATATCTAGATTTTCGTAAAAAATCAATGTCTTAATTAGCTGTTTTTTTTGCGATTTCGTGGTTGGCCTCGTAGTAAAATTTGATCATTGTGACCTTCCCCATCAGCTCAGTCACTATCCTGCCCATGACTCTCGAATCACTCTGTATAAAAGTCAAATTATACAAAAATACGTTGCATTTGTCTAAAATCATTACCACCAAGGTTTTGAAGTCGCAGAAACAAAAGTTAAATTATACATGATTAGACGCATTACTAACATTTTAAAACTTGCTAAATGTGTCAGTATTGCTTAAATTTTTGAGATAGTGTAAGTGTGTTATAACGTTATGTACCTATTTATGTAATACGAGGTATATAAAAACATGAAAATTTGATCAGATTCAGTTTTGTCCAGTGTATAAGAGATTTAAGTGTAAATCATGCTGCCGAGAAAGTTTCTACCCTTTTTGCTAGTCGTTAAGGTTGGTAATGTTAATAAAATGCCAGTATTATAAGATTTTTTTTTAATTAGATATTATCTATTGAATGCCAACATTAACAAGAGTGCATTTAAAAAAAATACACATTTTTTCCACTTTTGACTTATTTTTATTCAGAATCACGGGCTCTTTCCATCGAATAAAATAAATAAAAGAAAAAAGGTCCTAAGATGTCTATACATTTTAAAAACTGAACCTTTATGTCACCACCACCCAGAGTATGTATATGTAAAATGGGTACACAATAGTAAAAAAAAACTTTGGGTGGGCATTTTTTTGCCCATTAGGATTGAAAGAGCTCGTGACTGAGTGGAAATAACACAAAAGTAACGGTTTTTTACAATTAAAAAAATTATTCGTACGTCTTTCATACGTTAGTACGCTTGACTCTTTAATGTTTTCTCTTAGCAATATTTAAATTAGGTATTAAAAATATATTTATTAATAATTAGCTATTTATCCACAGCACGTAGGTACACTTCGAATAACAAAATATCCTTTTTTAGTGCACCTCTACCTCTCAAAAAGAATATGGTACCGATTTCAAATTTTACGTTCCTTCAGCAGTTAGGACTGTGTTATATGTCAATATTTAAAACACTACTGTTTCATAAGTAATAAATTGATTGTTTTTTTTACATTTAATTCCAGATGGTGGTTTCTCAAACAGTCTACCCCACAACCCAAGTGTCATACTCAACTAATGCTGTTCCAACAGTGCAAACATTCCCAGTATCAGCAACAGTCCCCGCCGTACCAGCTGCGGCAGCTGCAATGCCAGCAACAGCTTCAATAAGAGCAACAGCACTGCCAACAACCGCTGCAATAACAGCTACAGCAATGCCAACAACCGCTGCAATAACAGCAACAGCAATGCCAACAACCCCTGCAATAACAGCAACACCAATACCTGCAATCACTGCAGTTACAACCACAGCAATGCCAGCAAGCATTGCTTCAATGTCACCAAAAGTAACAATAGCGTCACCAATTTCACCAGCAACGGTCGTAGCATGTCCTATGCCCTCAGCAACTACACCCAAAGTCACAGTATCTCCCATACCATCATCAGCTAAAGACCCTACAGAGCCTAAAGCATACTTCTTGCCTGCGAACATTCCTGATCCAAAAGTGACAATACTGTCCAACGATTTACCAACTATCATTGAAGTAAAGCCCAAACTTTGCGTAGAAGACGCACGAATTGAAGTCAAAGCTACCGCATGCCCGGATCATTATTCAAAACCAGTAGTAACTAGGAAAGATTGTGGTCCTATGACAGCGGTGAAAAGAGTTACAATGGCGTGTACAGATGACGTTCCAATCAATATTAATCAAGAACCAGTATGTCCAGGTATTCCTAAAATGGATATTTCACCGACTCTAGTTGAAAACAGAGACTTGAAAAGCAATCCCATTGATTTTGATGGATTGTTTGACAGTTTTATGACATGTTTGTAAGTGTTATGATGAGTGAAATGTACAGTGAAGTTGTAGTAATTAATTAATTTGGATGATTGGTTTGGTTGGATGCGTGAAGTTACTGAAATCCAAAGACTATGGAACAGTAATTCCTTGAAAATAGCTGGCCATACATTTTGATTTAGTAGAACGCTGTAGCAAACCTCTGTTTTTGTTTGTTCGAATGATACGTGATATTAAATCAATAGGTATGTACCTAAAAATATACTTTATATATTATTTAGAAAAAAGAGATTATAAGTACGACGTATATATTATCTGTTTCATATCGATAGTAACGTCTGTCTGTCTGGAAACGAACATTTGCTTTCCTTGATAGTTTACTCTCAACTTGGCAATATTTTTGGCAGTAAATAAGAAAATTCTTGGTCGTGTGGTTAATTAAAATTTTAATTGTTAGTGTTCCTTAGGAAAAATATAAAATACATATAATTTAACAAATTTTCGTCGTTTAATTTTATATCGTTACAATACATTGCTTTTGCGTCTCACGCAAGCAAGCATATTATCCTGAATATTTTATAAAAATTGTAGCTAACTACAATCAGTGAAATACAGCTATATATATATATATATATATATATATATATATAAAGAGAAATGGCAGTTCAAGACTTTTGCCAGCATCAGTTTTGAAGATATATTAATTACAACACAATAACGCTGTTTTGCATTACAACCAAACAGCTATTGTGTGTGTGAGAAACACAACAATTGTTGAAGAATGCTATATTAATTTCTACCATTTAATACGTGAAATGTGCCTCTTACCTTGCTTGTTTTACCTTTTTTTATCAATGGACACCGGCAGAAGCGCGCTTCTTGGTGAGCAATAACCAAACGCCTCTGTAAAGCGCGCCCTGTTTGACATTTGTCTTTACCAACATAGTCTTCAGCAGTCCACTCTACCAGCAAGTCCTTTGCTGTATTGTTGTGTTTTCTCTCACACACAATAGTTGTTTTGTTGCAATGCAAAACAGCGTTATTGTATGTGCTCCAAAACACAACAATTGTTGAAGATCTATTTGTCCTCTGCTGGTGAAAAATATGGCTATGTGAACATTATTAATAAAACAGTTTTTTTGATTAGAACAATCATTTATAAAATGTTTTAAACACAGTTTCAATTATCAACATCTCTAATATTATGAGATCAATGCTTTAATATATTGTATTAATCAAAATAACAAAGTCACTTAAAAAGTGACGTTTATATGACTATGAATTTATCAATAGTAATTAAAATACAATTAGGCAGGTTTTCTTAATCATAGTAGACTTGATTAGTCGAGTATTTAAGTTTGTATTTATATAGCCGAGAAGCTCTCAGCTAATTGGTCGGTCTGATCTGTTAGATTTCCATTCTGTTGTCTTGTCACAGGTCGACAGTAGTATTGTTTGAATGTTTGAGCACTTTTCCAGTTGGCTCGTGTCATTATTTCTTCCAATGGTCGCTCTTCTAGGAAGCTTCTGGATGCTACAGCTGCTCTTACACTCCCTGGGGGGCATTGATTCCAATTTCTTTAAATATTGTTTTGATCCAGCCTGCAATCATAGTTGTGGTTGCTGGTTTTGTTTCACCCGTAGTTGATATGAATAAGTTTGTATTATTTGGTCCTTGTAATCTCCTATTTATAGTAATTGCTGCTTGCGTCACCGGACAAAGACTTTCATTAGGATGCTTTTTTAACAGCCATCCCGATTGTCTTTTCAGAGCACTGTCTGTTTTGGAGCCAAACTTTGGCCACAGGGTGATAGTGTTATTTCTTGTGTCGTCTATGAAGTTGCTGTCCGACAAATCTAATAGAGTCAAGTCATGTACTCTTCATCCTGATGCCAGGAGCAGAATTATAGCGGTTCTTCTTGATAAGTCAAAGAGTGTACCAGAACCTGGTACTTCTTTCAGCCAGTTGAATATCAATTCCGTGTCCCATATGTGTGGCTTTTTTGATTCTGGTTTTAACGTGGATATAGCTTTTAGGACTTGTTGGACAAAAAAGTTTTTGACAGTTCTTCGTTTGCTGAGTATGTTAATACTGCTGATTTATTAAGCAGAATTGTCCTATAAGCGAAGTGATCCACAAGGTATAAGTTTGCTAAGAATCTTGCTAAATCATTTCCATTAGGACATTTAGGGTCTATATGATTTGACTGACACCATGCAACCCATCGTCTTATTGGGGCTTTATAGGTGGTCAGAGTGAAATCTCGCCAGCTTCTTTTCAATAGGTGCCTTTCCTCTAATGACCAGTGTGCGACCTGATTGGCCCACACCCAACTTTCCACGCTTGGAGATTCAATTTCTCTACTTGTTGGGGTGTTCTGCCTGTTGACAGATCTATTAGATATCTGTTCAGGTCTTTTATTGGTACTGGCTCTGTTAGAGCCCGCATACGCAGGTCGGTTAGCCAGAAACATTGGTTCCATGTTGGTGCTACTATTATGTATGTGCCCTTGGCTGAGTTTAGATGCTGTAGGACTCGTGGAATTAGATTGGGCGGTGGAAACACCCACGCCAATTTGAAGTTCCACGGTCGACTGAAGGCGTCCCAAAAAATTGCTGAGCCATCTCTTGAGTCCCACGTTACGTATCGAGCTACCACTGCTGCCTCTCTCGACGCGAAAAGGTCTACGTCGGGTACGCCCCAAATATCGAATACGTCCTCCGAGGCCGGGGGCAACAGGTGCCATTCCGGCACTGGTTGGTTCCTTGAAAGGCGGTCGGCTATGCCGTTGTACCTCCCAGGGAGGTACGCTGCCGAAAGTGTGACATTTAGCCAATCGGCCAGCTCCAGGAGCTGTGTCGCTAGTTCGAGAAGGGCGGAGGACCTTGTACCCCCCTGGTTTCTGATATATGCTACCAGAGTCTTGTTGTCTGATTGAACTAGTATATGGGCATCTTGCAGGGTGTGTTGCTGTCTTTTTATCGCGCCATAGACCGCGAACAGCTCCTTGACATTTGAGTGCCAAGTTCTCTGACGGCCTGTCCATTGGTCCGCCAAGTAGCTCTCGTTGAGGTGGGCCCCCCAGCCTGTGTTTGCAGCGTCGGTTGTCAAGAAGTGTGTTACCTCCTTTTTGAACATGCTCATTGAGCTTTTCTGGATTGCTTCTAGCCACCAATGTAATTCCCGCTGCACTGGTTGAGGAAGGCCTATTTTTGTTCTTAGGTTCCGAGGAGTGAATCTTTTCAAGAACCTTTGCGTTTGACGGCAGTGGATCCGTCCTAACGGTGTAGTTAGATTCGCAAAGTTGAAGTGTCCTATAATACACTGCATTTCTTTTAAACTCGCTCGCTCCTTCCCCAGAATCTTGTTTAAAGCTCTTACTGTTCTGTTTATTTTTTCTACAGGTAGACTCATTTTTCCTTCTAAGGTGTTCCAAATTAGTCCTAGGTACTCTAGTTCTTGACTTGGTTTTATGCATGATTTTGTTAGGTTGACATGCCACCCTAGGTCTTCTAGAATTTGTAGAGCTAGTGTCATTTAATTGGACAGAATTTCCTTGTTTTGGTTGGCCAGGAGAAAGTCGTCTAGATACACAAGAACTCTCATGCCTTTGCTCCGCAAGATTTCGGCAACCCAGTTGGATAATGTTGCAAAGGTCCTGGGGGCAGAAGAGAGGCCAAACGGTAGAGCTGTTAGTTGCAATAGTTGTTGGTTGTAATACATTCTTAGAAAGCGGCGGTGGTTTTGAGCAATTGGTAGGTGAAAGTAAGCTTGTTGAAGGTCTATCTTTCCCATCCAGTCGTTTTTCTGAAGAAATCTCGTCACCTCTTGTTGTGATATGAGATGGAAATGTTTTGTTGTAATAAATTGGTTCAGGCCCCTGAGGTCGAATATGGGTCGCATTGTTCCATCTGATTTTTTCCTTAAAAATGTCTTCGATATAAAGCTTGCATTTGTATCTTGAGGTATTTCCAATATTTTCTTCTCTACTAAGTCTTGGATGACATTTGTCATTTCCAGGGATGTTTTTGTCATATGTTTGTTCAGTAAGTTCCGTGTTATTGTCAGAAGGGGTGGTTTCCGAGTGAAAGGAATACGGCCTCTTGTCACTATTTTCATGATAAGTGGATTCGCACCTAATTCCCTCCATCTGTTGGCTCTTTGTTTTAGACACCCCCCTCTGAATGCTTGTACCTGTATATAGTCATTTTTGTCCACCTGTGCTCTCAGCTCCACTTTTCTTGTTGATGTTTCGAAAGTTGTTGTGTGTTTTAAAAATCTGCGAGTCGGTTGCTCTATTTTTCTCCTCTCCTTTACGATTAATGTTAGTGAATGAGGCCTGAAATCTCTTTCCTGGTTTATGGTTCATTCTACGTTCTCTTCTGATATTTTGCTCTTTAATATAGGCTGGTTTATTTAGCCATGTCTGAAATCCTCCCAGTGATTGAACTACTGGTTGTAGGGCCTCTCGGTTGAATAAGTGCTCTGCACTTGGGGGGATGTCACTTAATGTAGTCCTGAGATTGTTATTACTTATTTCTTTTAAGATTCTATCTCTTCTAATTTCAATGCATTCAGATCTTCTTCCACAGATGATCTGCCATGTTCTTTTCTGAGCACTTATGAATTGGTGAAGTGGGTCCTAATAGAGCCATAACTTTGTCAAATAGTGAAGAAGAGTTCAGTTCATTTGGATTTGAGGCTGCCCAGTCAATAAGGTTTTGCAGGCCTGTTTGAAGCAATTCTCGATTCTCTAGTTCGGCATTTGTTAAAGCTGCCATCAAATTTTCCGAAGAAGATAAGTAGTCCTTTGTTCCCTTAAAATGGAGAGGTTCCTCATTGACTTTTAAGCCTACAAATCCCGGGGTAGCTGTGAAACCCTGCAATATTGATTTATATCGCATATTTTTCCAAGCTTGTGAGTTAAAATGTTGCAGTTTTATAACTTCTTCCAGTCTTTCCTTTTTAGCCGAAGGAACAACTGTCTTATGGTCGAAGTTGGTACTAAGTTCACCTAGCTGAAATATTTTTGCATTCTCACCCGGCTTGTTTAGGTATTGAGATGTAGTACCAGAGGTACCCGTTTGGTCAAGTTTGACATTAGAAACTGATGGATTACCCTGAGTTAGGGCGGATATATAATGTGGCAATTGTGTTAAATAACCCGATATGTAGTCAACTTGTCTAGCTGGGTTTTCGATTCGTGAATCAGCATATTCGCGATGTTTTATTTTACGACGCTTATTAGGTGGAAGCGATGCCGAGGTCTCATCATCCTCCGAGGAAGAAGAGAACTCGGCCTGACAACTGTACCCATCGCTGGGGTATTGTCGGTGTGGTTGTTCTCCATCCGAAGCAACAACCTCGTGTTCCGACCGGTCAGTTCCATCGCTCTTACCTTGTTCCTGTACAGGAGGATCTGCCATTCTGTATCTTGCACCACGATCGTAGTTAAAATAACTGTATTTTACACTGATACACTGATAAAACACTTATTTCCTTAATTTTCACAAGGAAGGAAAAATTTTCGCACGTTATTATGATAGAAATAATATGGCTATTTTGGTAAAGACAAATGTCAAACAGGGCGCGCTTTACAGAGGCGTTTGGTTATTGCTCACCAAGAAGCGCGCTTCTGCCGGTGTCCATGGATAAAAAAAGGTAAAACAAGCAAGGTAAGAGGCACATTTCACGTATTAAATGGTAGAAATTAATATAGCATTCTTCAACAATTGTTGTGTTTTGGAGCACATACAATTGGTAAATTACACTACAAAAGTCATCTCCCCCCGATTCCAACAAATGTTTTCAAAATACAGCTACACAATGTCAATCACTCTACAGCAAAGACACTTCCAAACTGTCAGGCTGTCAAGCTGTTCAGCTGTCAGTGTCAAAATACTTTCCTGGAGCGATCGTGTTTTGCAAGAATTTATAAATTTTATCTTGTTTTAAACAGCTTTATAACATAAAATCGTTAAAATGGTGGAAGCACAGAAATTCAGAATAGAACAGGAGATGACGAATCTGGTAAATGAGCTGGATAAAAGTTATTTACGAAAAATGCAGGTTGGTTTTTAGGTTACGTTCTTATCAATGTAATATTATGCAATGAGACCTTAAATAAATTTGAATTGTTAATGATATTGCATCATGAGCATTCAAAAAAGTGTTTGAATAACCTATTTATAAGTTTCGTATTTGTAAACTTTTGATTTTTCTGAACTAACCTCTGAAATTTCAATGACCGGCTTCGTTCCTGGCCTATTTGCCTTCTCGGCCTTGGTTTGGGACTAGGTTGATTTCTGTAAAATTGTCCTTGACATTTATTTATTCTATTATTCATGTAATAATTATATTGTTTATTATTTAGTCTTCAGGTTTCCCGATCCTAAAATCCTTGTATTGTATTGTAATTCCCCTATTATAATACAATACAATAACTCTTCATTGCACAACTCACAGAACAGAGTACAGAAAACAATAGATTCAAGAAGAATTATTCATGAATATAAAGAATTATCTGTAGAGTTCTCTTTAATATTAGGTTAAATGTTTGCAATTCTAAATATGCCAATAGGATACATGACTGACAGATCAAATCAGCTCCTTTTAATGAAGTTAGGGTTGCCATCCATTCAGGTTTTCCCCGATTAGTTGTAGTTTGTAGGCCGTCTGGGGACCGTCCAGGTGGGTTTTTAAAATGTTTCCCAGTTAAAATCAGATGACCTTTTGTATCAGAGAAAACCTTATTGAACTGAATAAAATGTATCATGTCCGGGGAAAATACTATTTACTATGAATATTCAAGATTTTTTAAGTTTTTATCCGTTCGGCTATAATCAAAATGGCATAGTCAGAAGTATGATATTACAAAGAAATGCTGTTTTATCACATCCTCATAATGCTATATGATCAAATTGCCGCCTTATTTGTTATCAAAAGCATAAAAATAAGTATGCATAGATAGATGTTTTCTGTGCATCATTGAAAATAGCATTAAATAGATAATATATTATGAATAATAAAATATTATCTTTTTGAAATGCTTGATAAATATCTTCTGATTATAAAAAAAAAACAGAAATTCTTAAATTAAATAAGTATAATAAGCTTCTAGCTAATATGTAAGTAACAATTTCACTTTGACTATCTGATTATCGTGAAGAAATGCCCAAAAAGAACTCAACAGTCAGTAATTTCTTGTAAAATAATACTATGGGTATCAGTGGTGCGGCATCCATATTAGCCGATTCCTACGGGGCTGCCCAAGGAAAGGCTTATAACCTCCTTTTTCTTTAAATATGAGTAAATGAATACGCTTCGGCTTCCCTTGTAATTTTCCTGACGCCACGCCTATGCTTTTCATTGCCGTTATGATAAATCATAGCAATAATAACACAATTCCTTTGATACTTTCATAAATCAAACTCAATCACAGGTATATAATTTTATTATAATAACTTTAAAACACCAACTATACAATTATAATAAATCACAGAATGCATTAATCACTATAATCGCTATTTTTATACGACCGTCTGCTCTGAGTCATCACCAAAATGAATGATATTCCTCGCTCAAAACCACCTGTCATCAAATTGGAGCCTGATAACCCCATTTAGAAACTCGAATCGGATTGGCTAACAAGTTCTGAAGTTTCATTGGCTCATTCAAATTTGCCGCATTCTAAATATTGCCAGCACGAAATAACTAAAATGCGGATTCTTAGTTTTGCATTAGTTTAAACCCACAGATCTTCACTACCCTTATGCTAACATTGATATTTCATAATTTGATCTCTGTGTTGGTAGTGGTTTCTAGGGCTTTTTATTATGACTAGCTTCTGCCCGCGACTTCGTCCGCCTTAAATTCGTTTATCGCGGATAAGGGTATTTTTCCGGGATAAAAAGTACTAATACCAAATTTCATCCAAATCGGTTCAGCGGTTTAAGCGTGAAGAGGTAACAGACAGACAGACAGACAGACAGACAAACAGACAGACAGACAGACAGGTAGACAGACATACTTTCTTATTTATAATATGAGTATCGATAGTATGGATTAGGTAATTATGTGAGTGGCAAAGAGTGGTAACTGTCTTTACATGTTAGGCTCACTTGGCATGTATGTAAAACAATTTAACCTTAAATTGTTTTATTTACATGAGTAATAATCGCAGAAACTGAAGAAAATACTCCTTCATTTGTTTTCTCAAAGTTTGCACAATTTGTTAATTTGACGAAGAAAAATATTTTCATCTCAGTTGAATCCTGTCAACAAGGAAGCTGTACAGCTTGCGAAACGTTGGGAACTCAAATAAGATAATATCTATACTATTATAAAGTTGTAAAAATCAAATGTCTGTACATTGAAGATATTTTCAAAAAAAATGATTGTTATGGACTATTTGGAGATCATTCAAACGAAAAATATTTTTTTTAGATTTTATGCATGTTTGTATGTGTCGTTGTGGCTTCATCACGCAAAATCGGCTAAACGGATTTCAACTCATTATCACAACACAACAAAACGGGGCTTAATCGCATATAAATTTCAACTGTTTTTGGTACACAAGTAGCTGGGTATCTCCAGATGATTATAGGACCCGACTACGCTGAGGAAAAAATGAAGGGTTATGACTTTTTGTCCTTCGCGAACGAAGTTGCGGCCGCCTTGTAGTATGCGATATAATTCGTTTAAACTCATCAATCATCATCATCATTTCAGCCAAAGGACGTCCACTGCTGGACAGAGGCCTCAATAGATTTCCACATGGGCCGGATAGAGACGACCCGCATCCAGCGAGTCCCCGCAATCCTAACCAGGTCGTCCGACCACCTTGCGGGTATCCCACGCTGCGCTTGCCGGTACGCGGTCTCCACTCGAGAACCTTCCTACCCCAACGGCCATTTGTTCTACGAACTATGTGCCCTGCCCAATGCCACTGCAGTCACTACAGTTCTTCGTTTGAATTGTTTTATTTCATTGGTTTAAATTCTCTTTTGTTTAATTTTCAGGGTGACATGCATCGCTGCGCAGCCCGATGCTGCGACGACCAGCAGAACTCGCTTGAGAGGGTGCATGGCTGCATCGACACTTGCACTGGAGGTCTCAACCAAGCTAACAACTATGTTCAGGTATGGTATAGCTTGTTTATTACCCGACTACCTCAAAGCTAAGAGGAAGGCGTATGTTTTTAGCAACCTATGTATCAGAGGCGTGGTGTCAGGAAAATTACATAGGAAGCAGAAGAAAGAAAAAGGTCGTGGCCTTTCCTAGGGCAACCCGGTAGGAATCGGCTTATATGCTTGGTTATATGCTATGGTATATATGCTTGTGTTTACGTATGTATGTGTGTGTAATATGTAAGCTCCGGTAGCTGAGTGGATAAAGCTTGCGATTTTCAGCTCGAATCCAGTCTGCACCACTGAGTTTCTCAGAATTTATGTACGGAATATGATTTGCGTGAGGAGACTTTCATTTAATTCAGATAAATTAATCCATATTTTGTTAGTATTACAAAAGACTTAAATAACTATGTTAGTACCTAAACTTAAATGTAGAGTCGTCCACTGCTGGACACAGGCCTCCTCAATAGACTTCCACATGGGCCGGATAGAGGCGACCCGCATCCAGCGAGTCCCCGCACCCCTAACCAGGTCGTCCGACCACCTTTTGGGTGGTCTTCGCACGCTACGCTTGCCCGTACGCGGTCTCCACTCGAGAACCTTTTTGCCGTCGGTTCTTCGAACTATGTGCCCTGCCCATTGCCACTTCAGTTTACATAACATAAACATAAATAAATGGGACAATCTTACACAAATCAACCTAGTCCGAGACTAAACAAAGCTTGTACTATGGGTACTAGGTGACGATATACATAATATATAGATAAATTATAATATTTAAATACATAGATAACATCCAAGACCCTGGAACAAACATTTGTGCTCATCACACAAACACTCGCCCTGGCTGGGATTTGAACCCAGGACCGCCAGCTTCGTAGGCCGTTGTGCAAGCCACTGAGCTAAACGTGTCGTCAAATATAGCTATACACATATACGTCACTTTTCACCCCTCCCTTACCGCTCCTATGCCTCAGGAACACACTCACTTATGCATTAGGCTTATAATAATATTTTCTAAACTACAACAAGCATTTCAATATGAAAGCATCTTGAACTACAAGACTTTCTTTTTTTAATCTGGTTTAATTATATCTCTTCCAGAATGAAATCCAACATTTCCAAAACAGGCTGCAACGCTGCGTTATGGACTGCAACGATTCAGCGAGGGACAGGCTCGGTCCGGATCCCAGTCAAGAAACGGTAAGTTATATTACTGCTGTACGCATATGCCGACAGGTGAAAACCAAAATTTCAAAAACAGGCTGCACCGTGCGGTATGGACTACAACGGTTCAGCGAGGGACAGGCTCGGTCCGAATACTAGTCAAGAAACGGTCAGTTACAGCTCACCATGTTACTGCTGTCGGCGTATGCCGACACGTATGAATTTCTACATTTCCAAAACAATCTACAACGCTGTGTTATGACTGCAACGATTCGGCGAATTACAGGCTAAGGCTGCCTGCCTAGAAACAGTAAGTTAAAACTATCCCATTACTGGCGTCTGTAATGCAATAATTCCAAATCAAACTGCACCAGCAAAGGACAGGCTTGGCCTAGATCCCATCCAAGAAACGGTAAGTTGAACACATATGTAATCATTGCTGCTGTCGGCATACGCCGACAGTTCTGAAATCCAACATATCCAAAACAGGCTGCAGCACTGCGTTATGGCTCGGGCCGGATCCCTGCCAAGAAACGGTTATTTAAAATTACCTTACTACTGCTGTCGGTATATGCCGACAGTTATACTTATATATGCAAACATTATTTTGCACCTTAAATAGGTAATATTAGAAAATATCAACAAATAGAATATTCCTACAGGCGAACTTACCTATCTGTAAAAGATTTTCAAATAACGATTAAGCAATTAAACGTAGTGCAGAAAAAGGATCCCGTCCACACAGAATTCAATTTTGTAACTAGAATTTAAGTAGTTGCTAGACAAAACCTTGAAACTATGATGAACTCTTCTTGTGGGTTGTGTCAATGAGATTTATAGTTGAGATAGGTTCAGTCCGGTAAACAGAACAAGAGAATAAGGTTAGAAAGACTATCGAGTACAATTTGTATCAGAACCAATGTCGCCACTGAATTCCTTCCATTTCTACTACTACTCACGTAAAGAAAATAAATACAGTCAAATACACACACACGCGCAATGTCACTCGGAGTGCTACAATTCGTTCACGGCTCACCCACACGAACGGAATTTAAATGCGCGCTCACCCACACAAACGGAATTTAACACTACGCTACACGTGATCGAGCCCTGCACACCACGAATGTCAAGCGATTGAGAAATGGTCGCATTGAGCGCAATACATTGCTATTTTAATACCCAAAGTTAAGTCGGCACTGTAGCAATGTAGACAAAATTTAAAAAGTATCGTTATTATTGTAAAACCTTTAGTACCAAACCGTTTTTCGTAAACATTTCAATAAAATGAAGATATTTACGTTTACCGATGTAAGGTTATTCCTCCTTTGGCTGAAGTAGCCACTCCACTTCTTGCCCTGCAAGTTACAATAGCGCAACTCGGCATTTTCCACCACTTTTTTAATATTTATTTTTAATACATTCTGGCGCAAGGTTGGCGAGCAACTGCGAGCTTCCGCGTACCTGTCGGTAGAAGTTAAGAACATTTGCACAAACTTGTGGCGCGCCTACTCCGCCCACATCGCCGTTCTAACCTTATTCCCTTGTTCTGTGGTCTGGTAGAAGATGGTCAGTTACTTGTTGTCCAATAAAGAATCGGTGTATTTTATTATATTTTACAAGCTTTTATTTAATGCAATTGCAATTTTTGTATGTATGGCCAGGTTAAATCTTGCAAAAGTTAAATTTGACCCAATTCCCAGTCTCCGGTTGAGCTAAAATTTGGCATACATAAGTTGTGCAACCATGCAATATTCTGATATCATCGAACAGATCTCATGATGGAGCCGGAAGGTGGTCATAGGAACTCCGTAACAAAATAACGCAATCCTAACGAGTTTGAGGTCTTTAGAATCGTTTCAAATAGTAGTTGATGGCTGTTCAAAGCAAAGTACAGTCGGCGATAAAATCTTGTCACAAGAATGTATTTTTTGACAGAATATTATTTATATTATGACAGCGGAACAAACGGGGCTTAATCTCGTATAAATATGATTTATTTAATACCTTTCGTTGGTAATTCTTCGACGTTTCGGTCCTTAATATAAACAAATCATATTTATACGCGATTAAGCCCCGTTTGTTGTGTTGTGATGATGAGCGAAAAACGTGTTAGTTTAAATCAATGTGGAATATTATTTGTTTTCAGGTTGACAAATGCACGACTGAATTCGAGAAGTGCGCAGTAAAGTGCGTTGATAAGCACATGGGGCTGATCCCCAGCATGCTGAAGACGATGAAGTCAGTCCTGGCGAGTGGGAAGCCTCCGCCGGCGAGGAGGGAATGAACCACCCTGTATCATTTAAACGTCGAACACTGGTATATAACAAACGTTAAATAGTCCGTAAACAATTAAAATAAAACAATCAGGCTTTATACACTGAGTTTTTTTTCCTGTAATTTTAACAGGTAGTCCCCGTCAATACGAATAACCTTTCGTATGGGGAGACATTTCGGAAACGAAAAACACTTGAAAAAAGTAAATAAAAAAACACTTTGTTTAAATATTTTTTTTGTAAATATGTAACAATAGCAAACCTTGGTAAGTTATCAATTGATGTGAAATTGAAAATGAAATAATGAAATAATGTATTACGATTGACCCAGACGCCGCAGCAATAAAATAAAATGAACTTTTAAAAATAAAATAGAACTAGGTATTAATATTATATTCGGAGTTTTTGAACCATGAAATTTGGTCGGCATATGCCGACGTTGGCACGAGTTTTCGATGACGGGATTTGCCGACCGCGACGTTTAAACGGTTAAATTGCTGTGTATATGCCTGTATATAATCTATACTATTATAAAGTTGAAATAAAACAATTTAACGGATTATATCGCGTATATTATCTGATTTTAGTTCCCGACGTTTCGGAAGCTTTCCAGCTTTCCATGGTCACGGGAGGACCGGGAGGGAGATAATATACGCGATATAATCCGTTAAATTGTTTTAAAGCATTTTGGCGCTACGTGAAAAGCAAGAGGGGTCATTCAACAATTCCACAAACAATGACTTACGGACAGTCTACAGCCTCATGTGGTTTAGCCATCTGTAACCTGTTTTCTTGCTATTTTGGATCTGTCTTTGATGCTCCTACACACCAGACATCCCCTCCTCTTATATCTTCTTCTGACACGTCCATGTTGTTTAACTCGTCCTTAAGCACAGTCTACGTGTCAGAGTATGATATCATCGCGAAAATTAAAATGTTAGACGAAAATAAGGGTCCAGGGCCTGACGGCATTCCTCCTTCTTTCATAATATCCTGTGCTGAAGAACTTGGACTTCCACTGAGCATAATATTTAATAAATCTTTGGAATCTGGAACATTTCCAACAATGTGGAAAAGCGCCCATATTGTTCCTATTCACAAGTCAGGTGATAAGAAGTGTTGTGAGAATTATAGGCCCATTAGCATCCTGTCTTGTATGGCCAAGCTTTTTGAATCTATGGTCTATGAACACTTATACAATCACTTTAGGTCGTTTTTCTCAGAAAAACAGCATGGCTTTATCAAGAATAGGTCTACAATTACTAACTTATTAGAATACAAAGACTTTTTATGTACCAGTTTTGCAAATAGATTGACAGGTGGACTCCATATACACTGATTTTTCTAAAGCTTTTGACAAGGTCAACCACAGCTTACTTTGCCAGAAACTTGCGTCTTATGGTATAAACGGTAGTTTGTTCAGATGGGTTTGTTCTTACTTGAATAATAGGAGCCAACTTGTTGCTATTAATGGTTTTCTATCAGCTCCGGCACCTATAACATCTGGTGTACCTCAAGGTTCTCATTTGGGGCCTTTGTTGTTTATTGTTTTTATAAACGACTTGGCGGACAAGTTATCTTGTGCTTTTTTGTTATATGCGGATGATTTAAAGTTGTTTATGAATATACAAAATGTCGGTGATTGTTTTCAGCTTCAACATAACTTAGCTTGTGTATCTGACTGGTGTCTTAACAACCGCATGTTACTTAATGCTGATAAATGCTTCGTTATTTCTTTCTCAAATAAGAAACAAAAGATTGTATATGATTACGAACTGTCGAACAAGAGTCTTGCACGCAAATCTGGTGCTAAGGACTTTGGCATTTACTTTGATGAACAACTAAACTTTAACTCACACTACGAGTACGTTATTAACAAAAGTAACCGAATGCTGGGATTTATCCTTCGAGTTACCAAAGACTTCAAAAGGCCAAGTAGCCTGTTGTGTCTCTTTCAAAGTCTCGTACGTAGTGTGCTCGAATATGGCTGCGTTGTCTGGTCACCGCATTACTCGGTTCATTCAAATAATATTGAGCGTATTCAGAAAAGGTGCCTGAGAATCATGTCGTATAGATACAACCATGACCAAATCCGACTAAATTACGACCAGCGTTTGCGAACATTTGGCATTTGTTCACTTCAGTCGCGTCGTATTTTGCATGACATGCTATTTCTACTCAAGGTCCTTCACTCTAAAATTGACTCACCCTATATCCTGTCACATGTCACCTTTAATACACCACGATTCAGATCGCGTGCCCCTAAAGTTTTCGCTCTGCAGGTATACAAAAACAATACTTCCTATTACAATCCCATTGTAAGAATGTGCCGTCAGTACAATGACCTAGTGGCAAAAGACAAGAATATTGACATTTTCAATCCACGATTTCTGGTATTCAGGAGGCAGAGTGTAGAAGTGCTTTCGCGTTAAACACCTGTTAATATTATTAATATTGTTAATTATTACTCGTAACAATAATGCAAATTAATTCTGTTCTGAGATGCTCAGTAGATAATTATTATGTTATATTTAACAGTTTGGCCATGTTGATAATAGTTATTTTTTTAATTTAGGGTATTTAACGATGTTACTGTATTGTTTTAATCATGTTGTGCATACTTGTTTTGGATGGCATTTTTCTACAAAGCCTGTTCTATGTATTGTTATATGTTATTTTGAATGTTATCTGTTTAGTGTGCCAAATAAATAAATAAAAAATAACAATGAGTAATAATCGCGGAAACAGAAGAAAATATTATTATAAAGTTGTAAATTAAATGTTTGTATGTGTCGCTGTGGTTTCATCACACTAAAGCTGCTAAACGGATATTTTTATACGTGTAGCTGGGTATCTGGGTATGGTTATAGGATAGTTTTTACCCGACTATGCTAAGGAAAATAAGATGGGTTATGACTTTTTTCCCTCCGCAAACGAAGTTGCGAGCGCCTTCTAGTTCCGCACACAACTTCTTTCGGTCCTGTACCAAAAATCGAAAAAATCGTCAATTTTACAAAAATACTAGATAATTGGAGTAGTCATAATATAATTTCAATGTACACTGTATAGGTTATTTATCCTTACTTATCCTACATAGTAAACAACATTTTTTGTCTTAAACTCCCATTTTCTCGTAAATAAAGTAACAGGAATCAATATTTTTAGTGCCACGTTGCAAATTTCATACATTAAATTTATTTCCTTGCGAGAAAACAGCTGATATTGTCATTAAATGTATGTTCTTTTTTAGGTTAGAATGTGAATAGAGTGTACAGGTTGATCAATCCAAATGGGTCAGTATGGAGAAGTCAGAAACTATGAGAGATAGCGAAATCTGTTCTCAGGAACCATGGCGTCGATTTTAGATTTAATAATTTGGTTTCTGAGTTCTACCTACTGACCCATTTGGATTAATCACCCTGTATATTGTACAGTCATTTTTTTTTCAAATCAAATCAAATCATCATTTATATGGTAAGTAAATAAGGTAGTATAATTAAAAAACATTTTGATCCTTAATATATTCGGCCTTTACGGCATGTGAAAATTTGCATGCATTCTTAACGATTATTTTATATTTTATGTCTGTCATGCATGATGCTTAACATGTACATAATATTACGCATTAAATTCCTTCAAGCTTCGAATCGTGGATATTTTTCCCACTTCGTAGCTAGCTACCAAATTTGGCTTCGAGATAGGACCAGGATTCCCGTTTCGTAGCTACCAAATCTTGCTACGAGATGGAACAAACGGATTACCAGGCAGCTTTTCATCGGGAATATTGTTCCCACTTCCGGGACTAAAGGGATCATGTTTGGTGTCCTATAATAAACACATTTAATAAAAATTGTAAAAAATTAATTAATTTAAATAAATCTTCATCGGGAATATTGTTCCCACTTCCGGGACTAAAGGGATCATGTTTGTTGTCCTATAATAAAAACATTTAATAAAAATTGTAAAATTTGAATTAATTTAAATAAATCAATTTTAAGGGATCATATCGCGTATATCTCACTTGAGTTCCCGACGTTTCGGAAGCTTTTCAGCTTTCCATGTTCACGGGTTATTATTTACAGTTCGAACATAGTTTTTTAACATTTAGTGTGTTAACTAACAAAGGATGAGGTCCTTGTTTTCTTCTATAGGTAGGTTTTCTATTACATAATTGTAAAAATAAAATGTTGAATTGAAAATATTGATGTTTTTTTTATGTATGTTTTTATGTGTCGTTGTGGCTTCATCGCGCCCAATCGTCTAAATAGATTTCAACTATTTTTGGTGCACGGGTAGCTTGGCATCTATAGAAAGTTATAGGATACCTACTTTACCCGACTACGCTGAATACAAAAAAGGGGTTATTTATGTTTATTTCTCTTCCGCGAACTAAGTTGCGAGCATCTTCTACTACATACATACATTTACTCACAGATCAAACAGACAACCTTTTTTCGCCGAACGTTAAGAAAGGTGTTTTAAAACAAAAGCTTTAATTTGTTTTGATTATCAATTATCACAATTGATTGTTACGTTCGATTAATTGCTATATCAAGCGAAGTTTAAGTATTACCCAACTATGTTAAAGATAACAAAATTATGTTAGTAATATATTACAATATTTAACGTACAATTAGAAATAGATTATCAAAATAATATATGCGTATCACCAATTTCGATGTAGATTTTGTAAATAACGTTTTGGTTGAAATTATCGCTTATCTTTTCGCAATCATTGAAAATTTACCTATATAAAGTTATTTTGTATTGAATAGTTACTTAATTAGTAACATCACACGATGTATTCGCCAATCATATTCATTTGTTTGTTTTTTGTTTATAATGTAAGTGTTAATCACATCAAAATTTATTGAAAAACTTGCTTGAAAAAGTTGCTTAGCTTCGCTTTTTGTACTACGGAAGAATATGAGACATAAACTTCCCTTAACTGTATAGAAAAAAATATGTTTGTAGTTTTCTCTTATATTTTTTGTCTCACTCATTCACTCACTTGTAGTATAGAAATTTTTAAACCTTTTTTCACTTTTCCTTATCTTCAATTGATTTATATCTATATATATAGATTATATGAGCAGTCTAAAATTTATTCTTATTTTTCCAGGCCAAATCTCAAGACTGCAGTTCTCTACCATCAAATCTACCCCTACCTATAAAGAATCTATTATTAGGCACCCCATCCCCAGTGTCTAACTTCGTAGCGCCATCTTGTGGCTGCATGCCATCTATAAACATCAAAAACTGCGGCTGTCCTGAACCAAACTGTGGTTGCATTGGCACTCTCATCCAAGCTCCTACGGTCCCTCCTTGTGGGTGCTACAACCCCGCTATAGGCCTCCAAAACCCTGTCATAGGGGTGCAAAGTTGTGGCTGTAACAACGCCTATGGAGCCTGCACTTGCGGTACCCCAGTTGTGGGGAATCTATGTGGAAGGACCACCCCTACTATAGGAATAGCCACGAGTTGTGGATGCTCAGATCCTGGTGTTAGAATCGTCGATGGCTGTCCTAGATGCCAGCCGATTTATAGCTACAATCTACCGGCGATTGGGTACCCAAGCTGTGGGTGTACTTCCATAGGACTCCCGTGTGGGTGTGTTGGGATGCCGAGCTATCTACCACCAATTCTGCCTTCTGCATGCAACTGCCCAATTTCAATACCCTACTCAACTTGTGGCTGTTCTTCTTGTGGCTATTCCCCTTGTGGCTGTTCCTCGTGTGGCTGTGGATGCGGTTGTTCTTGCGGCAGCTCCTCTTGTGGATGTGGACTGTCCCCAATAAACTCATGCGGATGCGTGGAGGTACCCTGTGGTCTACCCAAAGTGAAGACTACTTGTACCTGCATGACTCCCACCGTTGAGACGCCGTGTGGCTGCATACAAGGGAAACCTACGTGTTCGTGTGCAACTACGGTAGAGGTACCCACGTGTGGAGTGCCAGTACTACCTCCGTTTGCACCAGTGATTGGGTGCCCCAGGTATCTTCGGCAGGTGGTTGTGCAGCCCCCGTTCTTGTAGTGTTATGATAAAGATTTAAGTAATAAATTATTGATCTAAATTTACCACTGTTCCTTAGTTCATACCGAAGGTTCATTGAAGACAATGTTAAGTTTTTTTTTTCTATGAGAAACTAAATTCATTGTCATAATGCCTTTAATCATAAATTAGATCGAGAGATAGGGATTATCATCTATCTCCTGGGTCTTGGATGTTTTCTATGTATTTAAGTACTATAATTTATATTATGTATATCATCGCCTGGTACCCATAGTACAAGCTTTGCTTAGTTTAGGACTAGGTCGATTTGTGTAAGATTGTCCCTAATATTTATTTATTTATATCAAATACAGATAACTTTCAAATATAATAGAAGCTTCGTTAGCGGAGGAGAAAAAAAATCATGACCCTCATTTATCTTCAGCGTAGTTGGCTAAAAAGTATCCTATAACCACCTGGAGATATACAGCTACCCGTTTACCAAAAATAGTTGAAATCCGTGTAGCCGATTTAACACAATACGAACATAAAAAAGATCCAAAAAAATAATATTTCGATTCAGTGACCTCAGTGCAGCAGATAAATACTGATGACTGTACTACTGAGAAAGGGGATTATCAACACCACCTCCTAACACGTGCTTAGAATGCGTAGATACCAGACTCTTTGTTGGAATTTCAAGAAACAAGATAAATTACTGGTATATATAGGCGTCTATCTGAAATTTAGGTTAGTAAAGTAGAAATTGTCCAAGATGAAGTGGGGGTTATTGGTACTGTTCGTGATTTTTGCTCTTGTGAGTATATTTTGAAATTCTGTGTTTTTTAGGGTTCCGTAGCTCAAAAGGAGAAAACGGAACCCTTTAGGCGGACAAAAAATTCAAATTCAAATTCTAAAGATTTATTTGCTAGGAATACAGATTTCATATAGGTCTTACAAAATTTTTGGTTTCATGTATTCAGCCTACACGTAGGCATGCAAATATTATAATAATTAAGCCCTTCTGGCACATGTGTAACTGTCTTTACAGCTTAGGCCCATCTGGCATGTATGTACACCTTTATTTGTGTTTTTTCAAAAAAATGGGTAGTTTGCACAAATTGTAACTTTGACAGAGGAAAAACATCTTTTCTCAGTCCTCCCGTGACCATGGAAAGCTGGAAAGCTTCCGAAACGTCGGGAACTAAAATGAGATAATATACGCGATATAATCCGTTAAATTGTTTTATTTCAATGAGTAATAATCGCGGAAACAGAAGAAAATATTACACTAAATTATATTAATATTCAATTTCCAATCTAAATAATCAATAATAATATTATAATGTCAATAATCAATAATAATAGTATAATGAAAATAATCAATAATAATAGTATAATTCAAATAATCAATAATCATAGTATAATTCAAATAATCAATAATCATAGTATAATTAAAATAATTACCTAATTCTACATGTGTCAAGAAAATATTTTACGCTATAAAAACAATTTGCAATCAGCCAGCTATTTAGAGCTGTTTTAAACCTATTCCCCTGAAGAGTTACAATTCCTTCAGGGATGCGATTATAAATGTCAATACACATGTTATAAATATTTTTATTGTATATAGCTTTGCGGCATTGTGGTTTTAGTAGCAGGTGCCTCCCTTTCAATCGTGTCTGCCTCTGAATGGTTTCAAAGTGATCCTTGTTGTCCGTCTGTCTGTCAAGAGCCTACACTGGACGTTGACGCTGGCGTGGCACCCATTTTAGAAACTCTAGAATGGTCTTACAGACCAGAAGACACAAAAAAAGCCGGCGTGGTGTCACCATGTATTTACACCTGAGTCTCTTTGTCGTCCACGCTCTTTTAGAATGAGGAAATTATCAAATATATTTTATCTATATGAATTTTATAAAAAATCTTCATTCACGAGAGAGAAAAAGTCATTACCCCTCTTCTTGTCTTTAGCGAGGACCTCTCAGATGATCTCCACATAGAGAGGGAACGCAGAGCATTATCTGTAAGAGGAAATATGCTGAGCCGCAGGTTTGCTAGGTGTAGTAAGGAGGTGAAAATCAAATTTTTCAAGTCGTACTGCCAATCTTTCTACACCTGCAGCTTGTGGACAGGCTATACGCAAAAATTGTATAATGCCTTGCGTATGCAATATAATAATATATTCAGAATGCTGTTAAAACTGTACCGCTATTGCAGTGCGTCCGGAATGTTCGCCACAGAGTGTACGAACGATTTGTATGCAATTATACGCAACCGAACGGCGTCACTAATGAGGAGGCTGAGTGGCAGCACTAACAGTATTCTGATTACTTTTGCCGCTAAACTAAACGCACCCTTACCTCGGAATTGGAATAAGATACATGCTGGACTGCCCGGTGCCGAGGGGTTCAGTTGATATGTAATAAATAATTATCCTTTAATAGTAAAGTAAATTACTAACCTTAGCTTTTGTAAGTACTTCTACTAACAGTAATATGGATGTATAGTCCGAAATAAAGATAATTATTATTCACTTATTTATTTTAAATCTTAGGCTAGGTTTTTACAATATATATACATATATATATATATATATAAAGTAAAATACAAAAAGCAAATACAAAATATAAACATATTATAAAAAACCTAACCTAGGGTGCCGCCGGCAGCGGGGCAGGGCTTAAGCTACCGGTGGTTAGGGCTGCATAGAGAGGAACCTCCTGACAATGCGGGCCGTGTCCAGGATTACTGCCTTCTGTATCTGACCCTTGATCCAGCCATCTAGCGAGAGTCTCTCAAGATATTCGGCGAGACTCTTCGCTATAAGACCGGTTGCCGAAACCACTATCGGGACAATAATCGTCGAATCAACATCGCACATGGCGGTCACCTCGTGAGCCAAGTCGAGGTACTTGCTGAGTTTGTCCTTCTCAGCCTTCACGAGGTTCTCGTCATGTGGAATGGTGATGTCGATGAGTATTGCCCGGCGCTTAGATCGATCTACGAGCACGATATCAGGCTTATTGGCTACAATAGTCCTGTCCGTGATGATATATCGATCCCAATAAAGCGTGGTACGACCATCATAGTACGGCACCTCAGACCCCACAAGACCGTATTTAATAGCAAGTTGCTGGTGAATAGTCTTGGCTACTTGGTTATGTCTGTGCAAGTACTCGCCGTTAGCAAGATGAGAACAACCGGAAACTATATGCCTGAGTGACTCTCCGGGACTCTCAGGATATACTTCCGGTAGTTCTTCGTCATGATAACTTCGTCCGCAATTGCACAGGCAAAACCTTCGGTTTCCCCGAAGAGATCGCCGAAACGTAGCCAGTTCACCGATGCGAGCAGATCTACATCAGGCCCTGTAAGGGCCTTGTAGAACCGCCCGTGTAGCTCTTTACTCCTCCATACGTCCTTGCGGTCTACAGTGCTAATGAAATGAAATGAAATGAAATGAAATGAAAGCATTTATTTCGGAAATATTGATCCATATTGTGTTGGTAAAATTTATTCTAAGTTTGTTAGTGGACAGTGTAATTATAATTAGACCTAACGTGCACAGACATCCAGTGAGCTAGGATAGGGCTGTCCATCCTCTCAGCTACCACCCTCAGAAGCGCGTTGGTGCTGCCCCGTACGCGCTCACTCAGGGACGCCACCCGCTTGCGCATCACGGCTTGGAAACCGTCAGTTCTCCGCGCTGCAAACATCCCCGACGCACTGCAGCGCCAGGGCAGCCCCAACAACCCCCTAAAGGCGTTGTTATACTGGACGCGCAGAGCACTGTAGGCTCTTTTGGTGTAGTCGCTAAGCACCGTTGATCTACGCCAGTTCTCGTTTGCTAATTATTATTATTATTAGCGTAGACGGGTTAGGAAAGCTTCCCATAACCATCTGTAGATACTCGGCTACCCGTGAACCATAAATTTATGAAATCTGTGTAGCCGATTTCGCGTCAAGCCACAATGACATACTACAAACATACAAACAATATAAATAAAATATTTTTCCATTCAGTGACCTCCAAATAGTCCGTCACAATTTTTTTTAAATATCTTCAATGTACCGACATATTTCATTTTGAATACCTACTTTATAATTAATTAATTGAAGTTTTCAAACATTTAAAAATGTGGTTGCATTTAATTTTCTATCTTCTATTTGATTTCATTGGAGAAATGCCTGGTTAAAAAAAACAATCTCAATAAGGGCTTTGCTAAGATCGAAAAATGAGCCTTCCGTACTTGTACCATTTCCGTGCATGAAAAACTTTATAACTCCTCAGTAAAGTCAGAACAAAATTCAAAGATTAAGGGATTACAGTTCCTTTGCTTTTTCGCGAAAGAGTTTCTTAGGTGCGATGTGACAAAGAACATCTCCTGCATCACCTGATGATGCCTCGTAGAGAGACGAAGCACGTGTTGAGGATTATACTGTCTGGTGGTGGATTGTTGTATTTGCATGCGTATCTTTTGTGGATACCATGGTGCGCATGTGAGCACAATTTATTGTCACATCTAACCAAGACACTATTTCGCTGAAAAGCAACGGAACTATAACCCATTAATCTAATATGGAATCCCGCAAAGTAACGCCTGAATCTATCAATTATGTAAAATTCAAAGACTCATATCCTAAATTAAAATTTCTTGATTTCTTTAAAAATCTCAACTTATCAAGTTCTTTACGCCATGCACGAATAATCTCTGGAGTACTGACAATTTATTTGTTTTCAGGGCAACGTTGTGAACTGTACACACTTGCGTTCCTGTAGCCATGCGCCGCCTCCGCCATGCAAACGCCCCCCTCCCCCCTGCTCCCAGCCTCCCCCTAAGCCTAAGTGCAAATCTCTTCTTGAGAAAATTCGTCACAAGTTTTCATTGCTCTGCTGAGTCTCAGGCCAAGAAAAAAAGAAATTATTATTATGAACAATTTTGTGAAACCGCAAAACCATGCCCAATTAGTAGGCTGGCCCACTCACACAAATAAAAGCATGCACACCTACATGCACGCAAATAACATTGACCAAGAAAAACCGGCCAAGTGCGAGTCGCACTTGCGCACCGAGGGTTCCAAAATATACGCTACAAACGGCCGTATCTATGAAAATCAATGTTAGCCAGAGCCTTTACCCTTAAGCAAAATCTACGCGGTGTTTGATCATTTTACATTGGTTACTTACATAGACAGACAGACATTAAATTATACTGTTTTTAGTATTTTATGTTATAGCAGCAACAGAAATACATCATCTGTGAAAATTTCAACTGGCTAGCGATCACGGTTCATGAGATACAGCCTGGTGACAGACGGACAGACAGACACACAGACATACAGACGGACAGCGGAGTCTTCGAAATAGGGTCCCGTTTTACGCTTTGGATACAGAACCCCAAAACGGCAAGGACTGGGCATGGTTTTGATTGTGTTCGTGAGGATGAGTTGATTTTTGCGACATCACTTGATTGTTAGTAATGATTCGTCTATTTTTAACCGACTTTTAAAAAAGGAGGAGGTTCTATGTTCGACTGTTTGTATATATATATATTTAATCGTCACTATTTTATTAAAATGGATAATTTTCATAGAAAAGTTATTCAAGGTTTGACTTGGATTCATATAACATTTTTACTCCAAATGACCTCAGAAATGTGTGTTTAACCACACTTTCCACACATCTTGCAATTTTCTTCACAAGGCACCTTGTATGTATGTACTTTGATATAGATATTTCTACGCAATGTATACATATTTCTATGCATGCACAAAACTTTCAAATGTACCAATGCTGACAATGTACCTATTGTTTTTGTGCAATAGTTCCACAAGGGATCCGGGAGGCATGTCAGTATGAAAGGGATGGGCAGATTTGTGTTGGAATTAAGACTCCCGGTAAACTCGGTTCTCCATACAAACGTGGTTACTTTCATTTTAAAACGACTAGTTAGTTTGCTCTGAAACTTTGTACTTAGAATAAGTTAAGGTATATGCAGCCCTGTAATTAGTTTATGTAGCTTCAGATACAATAGTAAAAAAATACAGGGAATTTAAGTTTCTCATACAAACCTTGTTTTTGCTGTATTTCGTTTGTTTTGTAAACTGGACCCATATATACCTCATGTCATTGTATATGCAAAGTTTCGTTACAATCCAACACGTAGTTTTAAAATGAAAACGAAACTCCGTTTGTATGGGAAGGTGAAATTCGGCCGAGCTTGCCGCGGGGACTTAACGACATGTTCTTAAAACAAAACAAACTCGTAACAAAATACTTTTAATGGCATTAAAAACTAGCTTACAAATAAGGCGGAGGGATAGGAATCTTCTTCAAATACTTGCATCCACAATTGCAAGGGCTGATAGGCGGATATAAAGAGGATACTGTAGGTGCTAACGCAGATACAGGCGATGCCGCGGGCAAGAACGGGTTTATCATACCTAAAGGAGATAGGAAGTCAGGGATACCTCCCAAACATGGTGAAATACATCCCAAACCAGCTAGAAATGGGGACGCTTGGATACCTGGCAGAATCTGAGGAGAGACTGGCAAGCTTGGGATTGTAGGACAGTTGCAGGTTGGTAAAGCAACTGCAGACACTTCGTATGGTACAGCAACTGTAGAAGTCAATGGTTGGTATGCCTGTACTTCATACCTCGGGGGGCATTCTACAACGACTGGAGGGGGGCATGTGCGGGGGGTCGGGGGGCGAGGGCAGGGTAAAGGCCGGGGCTTGGAGCAACCGCAGCTACATTGAGCGTTCACCTGAAAAAAATATTAGGTTGGAATCAAAAATTTATAGCGGTCAAAACACAAACCCATACTTAATGCTAAACTACTACGTGTCGTCAAAAAATCTTCGTGTATTTAAGGAGACAATACATATCTTCCTGTAAAGTGTGCCCAGGCCCCTATTTCACAATCGTGACAATTGTCAAATGACAACTACAATTTTATGTTCACGGCGATCCCCGCAAGCTCGATTCATCTTCTTACTTTATACTGGGCACGCAATGTACGTGAAATTGTCATTGTCACCCGACATTTGTCACGATTGTTAAATAGGGGCCTGGTATTTGTCTATTCCATTAATATTGTAACCTATTAACTATGGTATAACTATTGCGATTGTTTATCTGTTTATTGTAAAATCAGACATGTAAAAGTGCCCTTGCGGCCTACTTGCAGAATGAAGTTTGGATTTCAATTTATACTAATACTAAGGTGTAAAATAAGTTGCGAGCGCCTTCGAAGGCGCCCTTCGAAGGCGCTCGCAACTTATTTTGCGGAGAACAAAAAGTCATAACCATAACTCCTCTTTTTGTCAGCTTTATTGGGTAAAAAGTATCCTATAACCATCTATGGATACGCAGCTAGCCCTGCTAGCTTTGTGTCTAAATAGATCAAATCCATTCAGCCGATTTGGTAGAAGCCGCGGCTGGTGGCGTTGAGCCGGAAGGCTCCATCATCAGACCAGCTCGATGGTATCATAATATTGCATAGTCACCGAACTTACATATATTTTAGCTCAATCGTGAACCGGGAAGTGAGTTTTTAAGAGTCCCCGGCAAGCTGGGCCAAATTTCACCATGCCATACAAGCGGAGTTTCGTTCTAATTTTAAAACTACGTGTTGGATTGTAACGAAACTTTGCATATACAATGACATGAGATATATCTAGCCCTGTAATTAGTTTATATGGCTCCAATTTATAAAACAAACGAAATACAGCAAAAACAATTTTTGTGTGAAAACTTAAATTCGATGTATTTTTTTACTATGGTATCTGAAGCTACATAAACTAATTACAGGCCTGCATATACCTTAACTGATTCTAAATACAAAGTTTCTAAGCAAACTAGCTAGTTGTTTTAAAATGAGAGCGTAACTACGTTTGTATGCAGAACCGAGCTTACTGGGGACTCTTAAGATGCTAGATTTGTTTACATAGATGGACCTAACAACAAGCTTGTAAAAAAAACACTCCGGGAGTGCCGGCAGAAGTGAAAACTTGAATATTAACGTTGTCGTCAGTTTTTCGACCAGGTCACGTGTCCGTTACGAATTTTCAATCAGTCGGTCACGTGACCTGTCGCGAGTTTAACATTTTTTCTCCACCACAAAAAGCGCACAGCGCCGCTAAAGAAGTTTTCCCTTCAAAAATTGTAAAGTATACTTACATGAGCTAAAACAGCACAAACAGACAATAATATCAGCTTCATTCCGCCTAATTCTAATAACTCTACTAACCTACATTCGAAACTTACACCTTTATGTATCAGCGTTTTATCTAAATTTGGTAATTCCAAAGAATTTCGTCGAAGTAGAGATTGCGTATATAACAATAGGTTATGAAAACTCATCAATTATTACTAAATAATAGACATTGCAATTAGCGGAATATTACTTATAAGACATCTATTACTAATATAAAGTTGTAAACATGAAATGTACCTACATTGAAGATATTTCCAAAAACATGATTGTACGAGTATAGTGCTTTACTTTGGCGGTCACTAGAACAATAAATATTTTTTTGAGATCTTTGTATGTGTCGTTGTGGCTTCATCGCGTCAAAACGGCTTAACAGATTTGACACACGCGTAGCTGGGTATCTACAGATGGTTATAGGATACCTTTTACCCAACTAGTCTCACGAAAAAAGAGGGGTTATGACTTTTTCTCCTCCGAACGAAGCGAACGAAGTTGCGGTCACCTTCTGGTTATTAACTAAAATAACACATGGCATGTCATGTGAGAGGCCTTTCATTTCTGATAAGGCAAACATTTTTTTTTAGTAGATCATGATGGGCACTCCTTGCGTGATCGAATCAGAAATGAAGGAGATCCGCTGAAGAACAAAGGTCATCAACATAACTCAGAGCTGCTAAACTTAAGTGGCAGTGGGCGCGGCGCATTGCTCGTAGAACCGATGGCCGCTGGGGCAGATAGGCTCTCGAGTGGCAACCGCGTACAGGACGACGCAGCGTGGGACGCCCCCAACAAAATGGACCGATGATGCGGTGAAGCTCGCGGGAAACCGTGAGGGTCGTTATGGAGATCTGATGATGATTAGTAAACATTGTTTCGAAATATAAAAGTAGATATTGTCTCTTTCGTAGAATTTGCTTTCATTTTGTATCGTCTGCCTGAGATTTTTTTTACACACATATGTAACTTAAGATACCTTAAAAATGTACTTACCGACACGAACTTTCCTAAATTGTGGAAATTTTAAGGTGAGTGGCTGTCGGTAGTTCCGGGATTTTCCTTAAAATTTTCACTAGTTGGAAACTTATTTATATTCTTGTGAAATTTTTCGTAAATCTCTGAAGAGTCGAGAAAGTTTTGCACATTACTACAATTCATCCCTACTTGTCCTACATAATAAACAACATTCTAACCTAAAAGTACACCTTTTTTGTGCTAAACTCCCATTTTCTCGTAAATAAAGTAATAGGCATTAATATTTTTAGTGCCTCGTTGCTAATTACATACGTCAAATTAGCTAATACTTACATTTTGCGCACTGTATCACACTCACATGGTTGTCGGTTGTTCTATAATTTATGCAGAGTTATCAAAATAATTGTACTTAATGTGCCTGTTCGTACTCAAATTACGTAAATTCAACACTGCCATAACGTATTACCTGTATTTAATATTATGTTTTTCACATTATCAAATGAAACATTAAAAATGCTAGGAAATAAAGGAAATTTCGGCGTTTTACACACTTCTAAGTGCAGTTCTAAAAAAGTTCGTAGGTACATCTAACGCATTTTTTTCATTTTGTTACCAATACTTTTAATGATTTTTTTTTATATATTTAAGAAAATATAGATAGATATACGTGATCTTGATAGAATCCTAATTATGTAAAATAATTAATTATAGTATTGGTATACTAATTAAAAAAAAACATAGGATAGTTAAAGAGTTTTGAGACGATTCACCTGGTTATACAATGCTGTTGAAAGTTTTGAAATTAATCGATAATACATTTTGATATATACGAGTACTAAATTTTGTAACTTTACAAGTTAACATAGAGTTGAAATATCTTACAATTTCCATACTTAACTTTGCTCTTCGTGAAAATAACTTCAGGGAAAATAATAATTATAGGCCTAACGCAGAATTAAGTCTGTTCCTGAGGTATTGGGAGCGGAGCGGTACGAGAGGGGTGTTTTTACGGAACGTCAAACGACGCGTAACTTCAGTCGGCCGTCAGGCTTGTATAGCGAGACAGTTAGGACACGTCATGTCACGTCACTTGTCCGTCTCGTACCGTACCCATACCTCATGAAAAAACTCAGTTAAGCGTCAGACCTGTACTCACGGGCTGGCTAAATGAATGAAGCGACATAAATACATTAACATTTATTAACTTCACACAAATAAATAACATAACATAACATTACAAACAAGGCGGTGGAATTGGAATTTTCCTCAAGAACTGGCTCCTCGCCAGACTTGGATTCGCAGGCGGCAGCAGACTAGAAGTAGGAGGGCATAACGCAGATACAGGAGATGCGGCTGGTAAGAAAGGATTCACCATGGGAGCTGGAGACACGAACGGACACGGTTTCGATGGAGCTGGATAAGTCTGGGTTTGCTGCACTGTGGAATACTGAACACTTGGGGTTTGTGTCTGTTGAACTGTTGAATACTGCACTGAAGGAGCATTGGTTACTACAGGAGCAGTGGCTACTGCAGCGTTCTGATACTGATACCCTTTAACGGGATACTGATTTGAATATGGCACTTCGAATTTACCAGAACTTAATACAGCGTTCTGATTTGGGAAAGCTGGTGATAGGTACTGTCCGCTCGACATAATAGGAGCCACTGGAACTTGCTCGTAGCAATAAGGCTGGTATTCTGTGTTCGCTTGCTGTAGCAGTTTGTTGGACGCCATTTTGAGGAGCTGAGGATTTGATGACAGGAGACCTTGGAGGAGGGACGCTGCGAGGCTCCGCCCACGGGCGTCAGTCAGCGATTGTGATAGTAATACTGTGATTATTATTGCTTCTCGTATCCCCATTGTGTCTGTAATGAAATTGGATAGATAACAAAAATCTTACGAATGGAAATTACTCGACTGATTTAATAAAAATCTATACGAATACATTTTCCTATAAATACCCAGATCTAAATAATGAAAAAGTTCCAAGACTTCGAATGGATTTGAACTAGTGCCTTGCCGGGGCGTACGCTCTGCCAACTGAGCTTCAGAGTCCAGTCAGCTTGAGTTTTGTCAGTATTTGTTACAAGATCTTTGCATTTTAACCGGCTTTTCTGCCATTAGCGCCATAGTGAGCATTTATGGATCTAAATGTTCACCCTACGAGAGCGAACTTTACAGCAAGCAGTTAGCAAGAGATGTCGCTGTATTTTAGACATTGAATTTCAATGAAAATCATGATGTTTTCCATCACGATCTTTGTGATTTTTAAAGTCAATATTAGTAGGGCCCTTGCGCTTCGCTTGGCTTGTCTTGGCGGGGGCACTGCTGATATATATATTTATGCAGCTTGACACCACATTCACGCAAGATTTTATTTGGGTTACTGAGCTAGCTTTGTAAGTAAGTACCAAAGAAGTAGGTTACCTTATCAGGCATAATATTATCTGACCGAAAAACACTGCATATATACTCGTATGTATCGCAAAAAAATGTTTATTCGAATGATAATTTTGCATAAATACTCGTCTATACTTGGCATAACTATGTATACTTATTATTTTTGGCGTTCATTCATGACGGTTTTTTATGCTATAATAATCCTACAACATACTTCTATTACAGTTTAATGTTTTTTTTCTGCTAGCTACTGCAGCAGAAAAAAAACAGTTAAGGTAGGTTAGAACTGCGACCCCATACAAAAACTAACGGCTGCCAGAAAAGTAGGTTACAGTAGGTGAAAACTGCGACCCCCAACAGAAAAGAAGGGCTGCCAGAAAAGTATAGGTTACAGTAAGTCAGAGCTGCGACCACCTACAGAAAAGAAGGGCTGCCGAAAAAGCAGGTTACAGTAGGTCAAAACTGCCACCACCTACGGAAAAGGAGAGCTGCCAGAAAAGTAGGTTACAGTAGATTAAAACTTTGACCCCGCAGCAGAAAAGAAGGGCTGCCAGAAATGTAGGTTACAGTAGGTCAAAACTGCGATCCCCCAACAGAAAAGAAGGGCTGCCAGAAAAGTAGGTTTCAGTAGGTCAGAACTGCGACCCGCTACAGAAACAAACGACTGCCAGAAAAGTAGGTTAGGTTAGAACTGCGAATAGAAACCAAACTGCAAAAGGTAATGCGTGATCAACAGGTACCAAAATCAATAGAACCTGATACCTGTTGATTACCATACCATTGACCCGGTACCATATTCCTGGTGAGACCACATGCGAGAGCAATCGTGGTTTTCTTTGCGCTTTGATCTTCGTATTTGTATTACAATATATAAAAACGTGGTGTTATTTTTTCCACAATAAAAATACAGTAACGCAAAATTTGTGATACATATAAAATATTGGGGGCAATGGGCAGGGCACGTAGTTCGAGGAACCGATGGCCGTTGGGGGCAGAAAGGTTCTCGAGTGGAGACCGCGTATCGGCAAGTGCAGCGTGGGAAGGCCACCTTGCGGGTGGGTCGGACTACCTGGTTAGGTTAGCGGGGACTAGCTGGATGTGGGTCGCCTCTATCCGGCCCATGTGGAAATCTATTGAGGAGGCCTGTGTCCAGCAGAGGACGTCCTATGGCTGAAATGATGATGATGATGAGGATAAAATATTGATAGTTTTACTTCTAATCCAAACTATTATTAAATTGTAAAAATGAAATGTCTGAAGATTTTTTCAGAGAAATAATTGAAATTGTATATTTGTATGTTTATGTGTGTGTTTTTGTGGCCTCATTACATTATGTCAAAACGGACTTCAACGATTTTTGGTAAAAGGATAGCTGGACATCAAAAGGTGCGTCCACACTTGTATCATTTGCTCGTATCCGATCACCGTGGCGTGGCATGACTGCGTATCGCGCTGCTTGGACGCTCACAGTCGGCGCGGCGATCAAGTGTGTGATACGTGTAGCAACATGGATTTCGATCGATCGGATCGGCGCAACGTGATCGTGACACGCGATCATACGAAGATCTGATCGGGCAAATGATACAAATGTGGACGCACCTTAAGGATGGTTATAAGACTTTTTACCATTTTCAGCTGGACACGTCATTTGGTAAGGTTTACAAAAAAACCGGCCAAGTGCGAGTCCAACTCGCGCACCGAGGGTTCCGTTCAAACTTTCACTTATACCTTAACATTACGTTCCTCGTAATTTTTGCAAATATTATTAGATAGTTCGATAAAATTAAGGGGGTAAAAAATTTAATGTTGTCAACTTTTAACACGTTCACAAAACGATATATCCTATGATATGATATATTTTTTTTGTTTTCACAGTTGTATAATTAATAAATGGCGAATGTCGCGCAAAACCGAGAAAAAATGGCGTAATATCGTGTCAGAGGCCAAGATTTACTTTGGGTCGCTGAGCCAAAGCGGTCATCAATAAGAATGTTACCCACACTATTATAAAGTTGTAAAAATTAAATGTCTGTACATTGAAACTATTTTCAAACAAATGACTGTAACGGACTATTTGGAAGTCACTAAAAATATTTTTTTTTTATGATTTTTGGTATGTTTGTATGTTGTGTCGTTGAGGCTTCATTATGCCAAATCGGCTAAACGGATTTCAACTGTTTTTGGTACACGGATATGGTCCAGATGGTTATAGGATACTTTTTACCCGACTACGCTGAAGAAGAAGTTGTCTTAGTTAGTAGAATAATAAAGTGATTATCTATTTATCTATAATTATAGGACGATCACATATAATAAAAACTCACCTATTAGATATGCCAATATAATGAGTAGTACCAAAAAGTTTTACCCTTTATAAAATGTTATCATTATCTATTGCAAAGTTATTGTATAAATCGGTTTTTTTGATAGCCGATAGCAAAGATTACGGTTATGTCAGTGCGTTATCGTTTGTTATACAATCCGTGAACTTTTGACATGATGACATGTCATTGTAACACTTATTAGTGCATTGAAAAAAAACCTGCCAGGTAGGAGTTCGCGAGAGGGTTCCATACAAAATATACGCTACAAACGGCCGTATTTAAGAAAATGCAGTGTTAGCAGAGCCCTACTCCTAAGCAAAATGTACGCGTGTTCGATCATATTGGTTATTGTCGTAGACAGACAGACATACTGTTTTTAGTATTTGTTGTTATAGCGGCAACAGAAAAGCATCTGTGAAAGCTTCAACTGTCTAGCTATCACGGTTCATGAGATACAGCCTGGTGACAGACGGGACAGACAGGCGGATGGACAGCGGAGTCTTAGTTAGCGGAGTCCCGTAATACCTACAGAAGGCGCCTGCAACTTCGTTCACGTAGGAAAAGAAGTCATAACCCCTCTTTTTTCTTCAGTGTAGTCGGGTAAAAAGTATCCTATCCTAAACATCTGGAGATTCCCAACTACCCTAGACCAAAAATTGTTGAAATCCGTTTAGCCGATTTGGCATGATGAAGCCGCAACGACACTGACAAACATACAAAAAATATAATAATGTATTTTTCGATTTAGTTACCACCAAATAGTCCGTTACAATCAGTTTATTGAACAGACACTTCTTTTTGACAATTTTATAATAGTATAGATATGTACCTAGTAAGGTAAATAGACAAATAGTTTAGTGCATATTGTAAATACTATTGAGTGTTATTTCTATCCTTCAACACCAACCGACCAAATTTCTTAAATTTTAGGCATTTTTTTTTTCAACCGCCCACTTTAGCTTCCGCCTTGACGCTGGCAAAATTGTCCCATCGGACCATTTCATGTAAAAACTTAACTGAAGTGCATTGGGGACATTTCAAATGATATTTGATGCAAAGAAATTTCAAAAATTACTTTAATTATAAATCCACGGATTATATAACCTCTGGATTACTCTTCCTGTAACAGACTTTTTCGCAACAGAGTAGGTACCTACTTATATGATTTTTCATGTACCATTGTCAAAGTCATTTAGCTAACAAGATACGTAAAATACTGTTCTCATACGCTGCAACGATATATTTATGGTGATATGTTATACTTAATATGAATGAAATATGAGTAATTGCAGGGTTAAATTGTGCATACGCAACACAATCTATATAAGGATGATATAATTTTTCACCAAAGAGTAAATACTACTACTGCAATGTTATCCATATACTTAGGAATACATAAACAGCTCTTGATTAATTGGTTCTTGTCTATATATAGGCCTTTGCGTCTATTGCAGACGATTTATGGTGTAGTGTTCGGGAGACACCGTTTTTGGTGGCTGACCAAACCGATACGAGAGCGACATGTTCTACCGCAGGCCTGACAAGAGAAATTTGCGACAGATACAGTACTGAGTCGGCTTGACGAAGTCTTTGCCTCTTGTCAGCGAGTGCCGCGAACCAGGCCTCATCACATAACTTGCGCCCCTCCACAACGCGTTTGCGCCACTCCGTCCGTTTCTCCGCAAGTTTTTCCGAGTTTTGGTGGTCAATATGAAAGGCAGTTGTGTCCCTCTTTGTGCAATTTTTAAAACGAAGCAATGGCCTGCCAACGTTTCTTTTTGCATCCGCCACTGCACCGAGAAGAACGCGACGTGGTAATCGAGAGGGTTCCATCCTATGCACATGCCCTAGCCAACGCAAACGTCTCTGTTTGAGAAACGCGGTCAAGCTTCTTGTCAGGCATGCCATTTTCTGGGTCTCGCTCTCACAACGTCAATTTTGAATTTTTTATCTCAGTCCCACCAGGTGACGTGTAAAATACTGAAAAATAAAATAAAATAGGAAATTCATATATGACTCATCAATACAAGTCCGCGCTTATTTTCATACAAATATATGACATTAAATGTCCATTGAAATAAAACAATTTAACGGATTATATCGCGTATATTATCTCATTTTAGTTCCCGACGTTTCCATGGTCACGGGAGGACTCATGGTCCTCCCGTGACCATGGAAAGCTGGAAAGCTTCCGAAACGTCGGGAACTAAAATGAGATAATATACGCGATATAATCCGTTAAATTGTTTTATTTCAATGAGTAATAATCGCGGAAACAGAAGAAAATATTATTAAATGTCCATATTTTTGTCTGTGAATAAATTAAACAGTTCGTGAGCATTTAGAATAGTAAACGGCCCATACGAGCCCCTAGAGTAGGTTTTGGTTATTTTCGAAAGCACGCGAATGTAGTTTTGCCCTACTCTGCATATACTTTTATAACAACTTAAGAGTCGGCAAGCTCGGCCGAATTTCACCTTCCCATACAAACGGAGTTTCGTTCTCATTTTAAAACTACGAGTTAGATTATAACGAAACTTTGCATATACAAAGACATGAAGTATACCTAGGCCTGTAATTAGTTTATATGGCACCAGTTTATAAAACAAACGAAATATAGCAAAAAAAAGTTTGTATGAATAAATTAAATTCACTGTATTTTTTTTACCATAGTATCTGAAGCTACATAAACTAATTACAGGACTGCATATACCTTTACTTATTCTAATTGCAAAGTTTCAGAGCTAACAAGCTAGTGTTTTAAAATGAGAGCTTAACTACGATTGTATGGAGAGCCGAGCATACTGGGGACTCTTAAAAAAGTTAAGACAATTTTCATCAACGCAAAATAAGCCTTAGCTCATTGCATTATAATAATGTTCTGATCGTTGAAGTTGTTTGCATTGGACCTTTTGTCATAATGACAATATCAAGTGCTGATAAGTGAAACGTAGAAAATCGAATACCTTCATTTGTTTATTTCACTAGCGCTATGAATTCCCCCTCTAGAAAATAATAGCCTCGACGAAATAATAGGGTACAAGCATGAATTTTTTTATCGCTTTTCTTCACAAAAATACCGAAAATCGATTTCATAAAGTGAAAATATAATTTAACAAGAAATACGCATGATACAGGCATTATAAACTACTAATTAGACAGCGATTTGACAGAAAGGTCCGACATGTACTGTTACGTCAAAACTCCGGCCGTATTTTAGTTTTTATAGTTAAGTATTCGAAAATTATTGTTGTGTCTGTTTGTTACATGAATGAGCTTTTAAAAAAACAAAAAATAATATTAATGCGAATTCCCTATTGCCCGGGTATAATCTGCTGTATTTACTTCCAAGTTGGTCATTTGATGCGTCCGAAAAGTTTCCGTTGTGGAAGAAACAATGAACCACTTAAATCACTGCGACAACATGTCGCATAGAAGCTTATTATATCACATTATGGCTTGTACAGCAATTCAGTAAAATAGTTTTGTAAATAAATGATTATATGACCTCGTTATGCGATAATTTGGTTACAGCGCTGTAGACATCTTTAAGATTCCTTTTATACAGCGAATTTATCCTGTAATGGTTTATTATATGTCACCTACGCAACAAAAAGCCGTGTATACGTTTTTAATGATATCAGTATTCGACTAGTCATATTGTCAGTCCAATTGCAATTTTTATACTGAATACTGTTCTATAAAAAGGATATAAATTACTTTTATTCTACAGAAAGTTGTATAAAAGCGCTGTATCTTGCGATTATTACACTATCAAGTAATGGATAGTTAATAACGGCAAACTATGTTTAAACTTTTTGGTCTGCACTCATTTTAATTACATTCTTCCACCTTCAATCCAGTTCAAGGACCTTAGTCATGAGAAATAAGAGGATTCCGACGCTGCCCTTTTCGCAGTCTCGGGGCGAGTCTAAATAATGTCTTGGTATCACGGCAGTTTTAAATGACTTTAATTTTATAAATATAGATCATATGAATATAATTCAAAAAATAAATCATTTTCTCGGTAAGTATTGATACTATATTATAAAAAGATATGCATAGTATATGTACCCATACGTTTTACTTATTCAGATTTCTTGCTTAAAAGAGTTAAGTTTGTTTATGTAATACTAGGCTACATTAATGTTATCAAAGTATCTATTTGTTATGCAATTTTTACTATTATTTTAAGCCTTGCCTATTTATTGGCTAATTTTTGATAAATATCTTTAAATAATCAAGATAATACTTACGCATTTATTTCGATAATTAAACAGATAAAACGTATAAAACGGATAGAGGTTTTAATTTTGGTATAGTACTCTATAGTTTTTGATAACAATGGTATCTAGAGGAAGCTTGGTATTTCTTTTTAACATTCTTTTAATTCAGGTATGTACTAAGCAATGTATGTTATAAAAAAGCTATTATTCTACAGTAAATACCATATTATAATATTTAGAGCTATATTAATAGAAAAACATAATATAATATTATAACCAGTAATTTTCAACTATTGTTAACATTTAAGCGTATTAAACAAACATAGAAACACAAATAGTTAGGTATGTAAGTAATAAATAAATGACTTAGATAAAAATATTTCAATCGTGTAATTTTTTGCATTTTTTTTAGAATATATTCTGCCAATTACAAATACCAATTGGCGGCGGGTGCGGATGCCAACAAATTCCAGTGCAACAAAACCTACCAGTGCCAATCCAAGTTGCCAATAACTGTGGCTGCCGGAACAATTTACTTGCCAACCTGCCAAATGGCCTACAAATCGCCAACAGCCTGCTTACCAAGAGCGTGCCATGCGGTTGCCTAGGCAACAATTTACAATTAGGAAACTTACAGGGTTTACAATTGGCAAATATTGGCAATAGCCTGCAATTGGCAAATGGGGCGCAATGCGGAAATGCGCTGTCTCAAGATGTATTGGCACTTGTGAATGGCATGCCAATGTCGAATTGCCAGAACGTTCTTCAGCTCAGCCTACAGGCGTTATTAAACCAATTGCAGCAACCGTGCCAATGTGGTTGCCAATCCGTGGCACCGAATATGGCAAATGGTATAATTAATGCCAATTTGAATCTGTTAGGAGTAAATGGCGTGCCAAAGGCAATTAATAATTTGCCATGCCAGAATCTTCAGATGTTGAATGGCGTGCCATGCGCTGGTCAACAGGAGATTGTGATAAACAATAATCCTTGTCCTTGCCAAGCTTGCCAAAATGTCGTGAGCAACCCGTGCCCATGCCAATCGTGCCAAAACGTTGTGACAAATCCCTGTCCGTGCCAATCGTGCCAAAATCCGATGCAATTTACAATTTATCATTAGTCTGCCTATTTATTAGTAGTTTAAGGAATAAATTATTGATATATTATTTTACAATATGTATTTTTTTACCTTCTTGAAAACCCACGGATCAATGCATGTTTCGATGTTTGGTATTCAATAACGCGTTAAAATTCAAATGGATTTTAATGACATTTGCCATATAAATAAATTACCTAATGGATTAAAACAATAATAAAGCTTTTATTCAGATAAGTTTTACAAGTTTGTACTAGTTAACATATTACATATTGCAACTTCGGTCGCGTAGGAGAAAAAGTCATAACCCCTCGTTTTTTCGTTGGTAATCTATACTTTTATAAAGTTGTAAAAATCAAATTTTCGACGACACGTTTGGCTCAGTGGGTTGTACAACGGTCTATGAAGCTAGCGGTCCCGGGTTCGAATCCCGGCCAGGGCAAGTGTTTGTGTGATGAGCACGAATGTTTGTTCCTGGGTCTTGGATGTTTTCTATGTATTTAAGTATTGTAATTGATCTATATGTATATTATGTATAACGTCGTTTAGTACCCATAGTACAAGCTTTGCTTAGTTTGGGACTAGGTCGATTTGTGTAAGATCGTCCGTGATATTTAAAAAAAAAAAAAAAAGAAAAATGTCTGTACATTGAGGACATAAAAAAAATATTGTACTGGACTATTTCGAGGACAATAAATCGAAAACTTGGTTTGTTTGTATCTGTCGTTGTGGCTTCATCACGCCATATCGGCTTAACGGATTTCAACTATTTTTGATACACGGGTAGCTGGGTGGGTATCCACACAGGTTATTTATAGGATACTTTTTACCCGACTACGGTGTCAAAGAAAGAGGAGTTATGACTTTTTCTCCTTCGCGACAAAGTTACGGGAACCGTCTAGTAAATAATATCTTCTATACTTTTATACAGTTGTTGAAGATATTAAAAAAATATATTGTAAAGGATCTAGGGTCACAAAAACGAAAAAAAAAATTGTATGTTCGTATGTCTCGATGTGGCTTCATCACGCTAAATCGGCTAAACGGATTTCAACTATTTTTGGTACACGGCTAGCTGGTTTCTCCAAATAGTTATAGGATACTTTTAACCCGACTATGCTAAAGAAAAAAAGCTGAGTTATGACTTTTTCTTCTCCGTGAACGAAGTTGCGGGCGCTTTCTAGTAAAATATAAAGGAATATGCAAAGCATAAAAAGTCAAAATAAACTACATATCCATATCAAAAATGAAGTCCCATCTTCGTGGCACCGCGGTTAAGGCTGGCTCGGCTGCCAATTCGGCTGAAGTCCTCAAGCGGCGCAAATATGCAAACATAAATAGTGGTTGCATGTTTGAGCCGTTTGGGGTTGAGACCCTGGGGCCCTGGGGGGAAAGCGTCCACAGGGTGTTTAAAGAGTGCAGCCGAAGATTGGTTGAGTTGACACGTGACCAGAGGGCTGGCTCATATCTCGCACAGCGGATCAGCATTGCCATACAACGTGGCAATGCTGCCAGCCTTCTGGGTACGTTGCCAATCGACGGCGATCTGGGGCAAATTTTTTATTTATAAGTATTTTTTACATCTAGTTTTTAATTTCTCATTTTAATTGAAAATGACTGAATGAATAAATAAAACTACCACTGTCCTCACTAGTTGTAACAGACTAGTTGCATAATACTGAATTCCTTACGCACGCACTATCAATTCTTTCGTCAACAACATATTTAGCTACGTACTAATTTGAATTACGTCATGTTCATTATTCAGTCGATATTACAATTGCATGGTCGTTAAAAATGTCATATTGCTAAATGCAAATGTCTCGCCACAAAATGATGTCTTTCTCAATTTACCACCACTTCATAATTGGCAAGCAACTGAATAGGTTATTAAGCTAAATCAGACGCTCCTTTTTTCGGAAAATAAAAACGTACCCGATGCTTTAATCATAATATTTTTATTTATTAATGTAATTTTACATAGACTTACAGTGCTATACGCCAAGACGCCTGTTTATTTAGTCTACTAAAGTAACAATGAATAACATCGATATGGTATAAAATAAAACAGAATACAAATTTCAAGAAATGTTACGATCGAGCAAGAAATGTTATGCCAAAATAAGATTAATCTATACTAATATTATAAATGCGAAAGTGTGTCTGTCTGTCTGTCTGTTACCTCTTCACGCTTAAACCGCTGAACCGATTTGGATGAGTTTTGGTATGGAGATAGTACCTAACCCGAAAAAATACCTTTATCCGCGATAAAGGAATTTAAGGCGGACGAAGTCGCGGGCACAAGCTAGTGGTATGTATACTGTATACATTTAGTCGAAAAACGGTTAATTGTGAGTTACTTGAAGAAACTAAATTATGCAGTTATTTTTTTACATTTTAGTGTTATCTTCTTGGGGTCTGTTTTATTTTTTTGTTATTACTAAGCACATTAATCACTAACAGTTTTGTACTGACAAGATAATTTCTGATTGCGAAACTTTCTAGGCAGAAATTACGAGTAACCATGACAGAATCTTCTCAAAATTCCCTTTTACCAGAAACTTGCTTCACTTTCTCATGAAAATTTTCATAATTCTTTAAATAGTGAAAACTATTGAAATAATTTATGAATGGTTTTTGATAAAAGAAAATCTTTTCAAATTTAGCTGGGTAATTTAACTTAATTTTATAAGTCAGAAACTTATATGAAAAGTAAGTTCTTAGTAAGAAATCCTCTAATTTTTTAGGGTTCTGTACCTCAAAAGGAAAAACACGAAACCCGTATAGGATAATTACCGTCCATGGAAAACCTATAGGGTACTTGCAGTTGTCCTTGAATCTTGAAATTTGGTTCGAAGATAGCTCTTATAGCATAGCTTACAAAATAAATCTGACAATCTACATTTTTTATCTGTCTGTCTATGTCAGTAATCAATATAAAATGACCATACACCGCGTCCGTTTTGCTTTAGAATAAGGCTCTGCTAACACTGGACTTTACACTGGACTTTCAAAATTACGGCCGTTTTAGGGTATACACGATGATTCTTAATCGGTGATCAGCAACCATTTTTTCTAAGTAAGTAGTTGATGGGGCGGTCTCGTAAAAGTCGTAATTAGGTAAATTTAAAAAAACTTTTTTTTTGATGAAATCATTCATTTGAAATCTATTTTATCCTTAATTCCTTGTCACCCTACTAATCTGTATCTGTGAGCCTACAACCTCTTCAGAAAATTAATGGCAATGATAATTTATGAGTAATAATTTTGTCAATCTTGTCATTGTTATATGCATAAAGTTTATTGACTTAAGACATATAAAATTTCCCGCCTGGCACTTGACGTATCGTACGTAACTTCAATTGTAGGATAACCATGTATTCAGTGGTTCTTCGTTTTGATTATGTTTTAACTTTTAATTAATTAAACAGTGAGCTACTTTGTAAGTTTACTTTTAGCTAGATATTAAGAATTTCCTACTCCTGATCACTGATTAAAAATCATCGTGTTTTTTGTACGGAACCCTCGGTGCGCGAGTGCGACTCGCACTTAGCCTGTTTTTTATACAATGGTAAACACACACGCACTTACAAACACAAATTTGTTGCTCAATTATTTAGTTAGGCAATTTCCCAAACTCTACGACATTATCTGCACCAGTAACAATTTTCGAAACTTAAACGTGACTCAAATGACAAAATGTTAACGACTATGAACAAATATAGGTAAAAGATAATACCGAATATATAAATATTACACCGAAATAAACTAATTTCGGACAAAAGTTGTACGCAATGGCTCGGCTTCGGAGCATAGCAATCATTTTCGCAGTTTGTCTAATGGTAAGTAGGTAGTGGAAATGGGGCATTATACCAAAATACGAACTGTGTCAGTCACGTGACGGTTATGGACCTTATTAAAAATAACAAAATGCCCGCAAGAAATGGGAAAGATTTTAACCACGCATTCCTTAAATCATTAGGAGCAAAAAATGTTACGTGAACCCCACTCAAATCTGTCTTAGTTTTGAAGATATTAACAATTTTCATGTAAACTATTTTATTTTTTTGGTTTATTTATCATAAAGAATCTTAAGTGGTATGTACAATAGTACATTACTATAAAGGCCGGGACGAAAGGGGTTGCCGGCCGAAGACATATAGACGGATAGGTCTGAGGCGGGCAACCCCATATTTCCCGCCGAGGTATGTATAGTGTTTTTTTCAAACATGCAATGAAATTAACAACAAAAAAAAACAAAGTTTTGTTTTTTAATACGCATAGTCGCAGAATGTCATGATGCCTGTGCCACAAATTTAGACTTTGTCGGTCTAGGCCTGCATGATTTGTATGAAATTCAATTAATGACCTCTTGTCCTAGCCGCTCAGACTTCGCAGCCTATTATAAGGAACATAACATCAATTTCATTGCATGTTTGAGAAAAAATATATTCCGCTAAACTGATTGTGATTACTAAAGCATAATAAGCTCTTTTGTGGCCATGTTTCGCGCCGCTATTGACAGAAATTAAAGTGACAGCTACCACTCACTGAAATTAACCTTTTTTGGAAAAAATATCGTTACTATTTTATTAAAAGGGGAAATGTTCGTAGCGAAGCGAACGATATTAAAGTTTTACGTACTAAAATCAAAAAACTATTATTTTTTATTGCTTAATTCAACATGGCACCTTGGTCATGTAACATTTTTTACTCCTAATGGTCTCAGGGATGCGTGGTTAAAAATTTTCCCATTCCTCGCAAGCACCGTGTATATAATTTTTACAAAATACACCGACCTACTGCTTTGTTTTTGCGTGAAAAAATAGCAAACTCATAAACCAACAAGAAATATAATATGAGGCTGTTTGTGTCACAGTCTTTTATACCATAAAAACAACATGGAAAAGTCCTGACTTGTTGCCGAAGTTCTTCTTCCCTGCTGTATATCTCATCTCATTTGGGATTAACTCTCCGTGTACGCTTACTCCTCAACATACGGTTTTATGTTGTCTCGGTGTCGATATCTATCACTTTCGGGTCCTTTACACACGCTGTCGAATACCGCACGCTCCAATTAAGAGAGTGCATCGAAAATTTACGCTATTTTTTAGTGAGATTGTTTAAAATTTCCTCGATAGAAAATAAATCCGAAAACGCGTTTTCATTTTCCGTTTTTTGTCTAGTTTTTACAAACGACAGATTAATAAACGTCTAAATTATCTAAAAATATCATTCTTCCCTTTATCTTTTACGTCACTAACTTAAATGTTAACAAAACATAGTAATATCTTCTATTTCATTGTACTTTTACATCTGGCGCTTACGCCAAAAAACCCCAAGCATGTAGCTTTCTCTTTCATCGATACGCGCGAGCAGTAAAAACGTCCCTTATTACAAATTCCACTCATTTGCCGGCTCGGTCTTTGGGGCGTAGTTTAAGAATAGGCATTCCTTGACGATGCATCCCTTAAAGGCGGAGTTGACATTCGTGGGTAGTCTTAGACGGTAGTCTAACGCATCAACCTCGGTTATTCCGTCATACCCACTTTGGTTCCCCGACTTATGCGGGATGCTTAAACGCATTCCCCCAAAGATAAAAAAGGTCTTTCTTTACATTCTGGCACCAAGACATGGGAGGTCGGTCTAGATCTCGCTTCTCTTGTACTATATTCTTAAGCATAACTAACAAGTTTCCTGAAGTTTAAGCCAAATACATTTGCCACGCAGGCAAAGAAGTGATATACAAATAAAATAGTCGGAAATATGGTTAAAAAAATGTTAGGATTTATTACAAAGGTGTAATTAATACAGTTATCAAACGTATATAAAGTCGGTAGTAGTATACACAGGGTCTTTTGGCCAAGGAAGGCGGTTTTTCTGTGTCTGTGAGCCATGGTTGTTCAGAGCTTCAGGGTAGGCAGTTCCTCTGTGCCTGTGTGGCCATAGTCATTCAGGGCTTCAGGGTAGGCAGTTTCTCTGTGCCAGTGTGGCCATGGTCATTCAGGGCTTCAGGGTAGGCAGTTTCTCTGTGCCTGTTTGGAGCCATGGTCGTTCAGGGTAGGCAGTGCCTTTGTATCTGTATGGACCGTATCCGTACGTCACTAAAAGTCAGATTTCTTTGTTATCCAACTCCGAATGACAATAGACATTAAATGTAAAATTCAAAGTTTCGAAACTTTCCACGTGTAAAAATTACGGTATTTTTTCAAAATGTTGAGTATTTTACGGTAATAGTAACGTTTCTTGAATTTTTGTGATGGTTTCCAGAAATTTCCGAAAACTTTCCCAACTTCTTGGAAACTTTCCGTAACTTATACATTTGTAGATCGATGCTTGTCCGTGTTTAACGTTATCTTTGTGATGTTCTTGTTAAAATAAATTATATTCTTTAGAGCGTAAATCTACTTAAGCTCAACTTTTTTCAGATATGGGGCACAGAAGCGCAACTCCTAGATGGCCTTACTGGAGGAGTGCTTGATGGAGTCCTAGGTACTGCAGAAGTTGTCCTAGATAACGTGCTAGGTGAACCGCTAGATACTGCTACAAAACCTGTAGGTGGTATAACAGAGACTGTAAGTTCAGTTACAAGCTTGGTTACAGGAGACACAAGTTTACTTGATAATGTACCAGTTGTTGGTGATATAGCAGGTTCAGGAGATGCAACAATTTTAGAACCAGTTACAGGGACTGTTGGTGCAATATTACCGACAGGGTCTGGAGATATAACGGATGCTGTTGGTAATGTAGCAGTAGATGCTGCAGGTGATGCGGTTGGTGGGGCAGTAGGTTCAGGAGTTTCGAATGCTCTTGAAGACATACCTGTAGTTGGTGGGGTTGTTGGTCGATCTGATTTGGTTAATTCTGCTACGACTACTGCAGGTAAGGTCACGGTGAAGACTTTACTGAGATTAGTGCTATTGCGTCGTCTTGGAATCGTATGATGGCAGTATTAACTTTTGATAATAATTAATATGTAAGTTTTTATTGCGATGTGTTAGAATGTACCGTAAATTTAAAATATAAAACAAATGTACTCCTTTTAATAACTGAATTTAATTCGTTAGAAATGTAACTAGCAATGCAACATCCACGTTTTTATGTATTGTGTCTTTACTCTGTTTTGTGAGGTGTGCAATAAATAGTTATTGTATTGTTATTAATGTAAAGACGATAATGTAAAATAGTTATATTTTTTCAAGATTATTTTAGTGAGATAGTTTTTGAGTTTGTTAATTAATCTATGAATAGAGTAATAAATAATTGTCAATAAAAGAAATGTACTTTATTTGTAGCTAAAACTACGTGACATAATCTCACCATAATCTGAGGATAAGGGCGCGATATATGGTTTAAAATACAAATATGTATTTCTTTAAATAGTTGTACCTACCTATTACCACGGCACCATCAATGATTTGGTCCGCCGTTCGCTTGCCACGTCCTCTGTGCCTGCCGTCTTAGAACCCGTTGGTATGGTCAGAGACGACGGCAAGCGTCCGGATGGAGCTACGTTGGTGTCATGGAGACTAGGTAAAACCTTCGTGTGGGACGCGACACGCGTCGACACGTTTGCGGCGTCCCACATTCAAGTGACTCGCACAGAAGCCAGCGGCGCGGCTGACCAGGCCCAAGTTCTTAAAGCGCCGCAAATACGCGTGTTTGCTAAAGGACCACGAGTTTGCGGCGCTCGCGGTAAAGACTTTAGGACCCTGGTCAGCCGACATGAATTCTTTTATGAAGGCCCTGTCGTCACGGCTATTCCAGGCCACGGAGGACACTAGAGCAGGCGCTTACAACCTCTCGCAAAGAATTGCCATTGCGATTCAGAGAGGTAATGCGGCCAGTGTGATGGGGACCATGCCGCAAGGTGAGCTGCTAGAAGAGGTATTCTTTTTGTAGCATTATTTTTAGTACCTATAGTCCTTTTTCCATTTTTTTACTCCTTATTTACGTTATTCAGTAGTTTGCAATATATTAGAGTTAGTTTATAATAGGCTATGTTGTATATATAACTGTTTATTTTTACCTCTCTCTTCTTCTCTTCTTTGTCGTCACACTCTTGACAGAGAGGTCGTGGTCGTCATATCAGGGTTTGTGGCAAGGTTTACAATCCGTCGCCTTTCTTCTCGTACTGTAAGCTCTTCTCGTACAGTCGTGGAGTGGGCCATTGAGTGCAGTTTTAACTTGGTCGGTCCAACGCATTGGTGACCTGCCACGTGCTCTTGTGCCTTCAACTTTTCCCTGCACTACAAGTCGCTCCACAGATGTGTCTTCCCGACGTGTAATATGTCCAAAGAATATTTTTACCTACTACTACTTTATTAACTACCCAAAAAAAAAACCGGTATTTAATATTTACCCTCCAATTACCTCTTTCCATATCACACTGGGACTAAAAATTCCTGGTAGTGGGTTGAAAAGGGGTAGGGAATTCACTCTTGTTCTCGCGACGTCTCAGCCTTTTTTTGCGAGATTGATCTCGGCCGAAAGATGGTCGAGATCTTGCGAGTTTAACGAGATTGCACTCGAGCATAAAAACGTCTTATTCGAAGCAGCCGTTTAGCAGATGATTCTTAAGGAGCTACTTTCAAAATAATTCGTAATAATGGCGTGTGATGTGGACTGAACAAGCCTTTAATTTTATTGGTATATTTTGTTAATTAATCTCTAATTTCTAATAGATAGATAGGTATAGTTTTCTTTAATTAATAATAAAAGGGTTGCCTAGGCACTTGAATTGCGTAAATGATACGTTACTATTATTGACAGATATCGTCAACTACTGATTTCTGAACTCGAACGTGCCTTGTTAAAAAATTAAAGACTGAAAACTAATGAATGTTAGCAGATAAAAATAAGAATATATATTTATATTAACAAATATGTGTTCTAATAGAAACCTTGATTGTTGCAATGGCTGCCAGTAAACTTATATTTTTCGTTGCTATTCTAACGGTAAGAAAACCAAACTTACAAAAAAAATGGGAATATATATACAACCTAAAGGGACGTTAAAATGATTGACAATAAATAAATATCAACAATCAATAAAATAATAATGTGAAACTTAATAATAATCATGTCATATAATTTACACTTTTAATATTTTATCATTTTTAATATATTTCTAAATATTGTATTTATTATTTATACGTAATATATATTGTATCTTATATAGTATAAGTAATTATGTATGGCCCTATAGTTGATTGGTAGAGAATTTAGGCATTTGGCATAAGTCTGCCATTTGTAATACTTTTGTTAGGTGTAAATTTTATTTATTTAATAAAGTTTACATAAATAATTACATAAAAAGTAATTATAATCACAATAAAAAAAACCGTCAGTTACGTTTATCATATGAATTCCAGACTCGGTAAATAGACAGAATTTCCAAATGCTCCGATATATATAGCTCAAAGAATTTCTAGATAAGTCTAAGAATGGCGGGGCATATTGCTGCGTAGAAAGGTTTTCGAGTGGCGACCGCGTACAGGATGACGCAGCGTGAGAAACCCTCAACAAGGTGGACCGACGTAAAAATCGCGAACCGTTGGAAAAGTGCGGAGCACAATCGGTTGTTATGGAAACCCTTGGGAAGACCAGCAATGATCGTCTATGGGCTGATAATTATAATTATGATACGATATTGTCAAGTTTAAAGGAACATGAAATAAAAAATATACAGTTTTCTGTCACTGGTGCATATATCATGCTAAGAACTCAACGAAGAGAATGCAGAATTTTTAATCAAACTTACACTCACAAATCATTTCCAGCGTTTAGTTGCTGAAGCAATCCTAGACGGCCTACTGTCGGACGTCACAGGCGCTGTAGACGGAATCCTGGATGGAGTCGTCGGTCCAGGAAATGACCATTCCATGATGACCACGTCCATCATTGGTTCGGTGGACAGCCTGGTGGATGGAGTGCTGGACTCGGTTGGAATTGGAGGAGTTGTGGAGGGACCAGGTTCCAGTTCCAGCTATAGCAGTTCTTTTAGCTGTAGCAGCTCTTCAGGGTGTGTCTACGGGAGTTCTTCATCTTCTGGTAATACATAATTACCGTATTTTATGATGGTTGCATATCTTTTTTGCTTTAATACATCATCGCTGTTTCACTTTTGTCGTGTTGTACACGATTCGCTTCATAATTCTCAATGTGATCAATTAGTTACAAATTCAATTGCAAATATTTTTCAAATTGTATAAGTTAGAAAAAGAAATCTACTTCGGGATGTACTTTTCTTTCAACATCCATCAACTGCTCATTGAGACGATTATAATGAGTCCAAACCAGCTTCTAACTCATCATGAGATGAGTTTAATGTTGCTTTATTATGTGCCACAAAAGCTTACGTAGGTGTACCAAATTTCAGCTCAATCGGTCTCTGAAAAATGGTTGAGGTCTTTCTTGTAAGATTACAAACGTGAAGTTAAAAATAATCAATAAAAGCAAAATTACATTATTATTCTATTTTTAATGAAAGTTCAGGAAGGTTCAGTATATACGAGGAATTCAGAAAGTAGCACCAATAACAGATAAGTTGCGTGCTAACCGACTAGCTTGGACGTAACGAGACAAGCGTTGAGTATGAATGTGGAAGGCTTTAGAAGAAAAGGAAGATCAAAGAAAAGATGGATGGATTGTGTGAAAAATTACATGGGTAGAATTGAATTAAGCGAAATTATGTCGGGTGATAGGAAAGTTTGCAAGGATAAAACATGCTGCCAACCCCAAATGAATGGGATAAGGGCAGGAGAATGATGATGATGATGATATTCTATTTTTAATGAAGGCACATGCATAATCATAATACATGTTATCATTATTATTTGTATTTATTCCAGATGGCATCATCAGCTCCTTAAGCTACAGTGTCGGTGACACAACAGAAGTAGTAGACAGCATAACAGACAAACTATCACCAGAACTCAGTTCTACACTAACCCCAATCTTATCCGAAGTAGTTCCACAACTAGTGAACGATGTTCAAAACATTGTAAGCGGTGTAGTTGATAATGTTAACGATGGAAAAACTGTTTCTATAGGAGCAGTTATAAAAGAAACGGTAGGCACTGTAGAAGATGTTTTAAATGGTTCTAATTTAGATAATGCAGTGAAATCGAATGTTAGCAAGAGAGTGGGGAATAGAATTACGCTTGGAGCGTTATTGAGAGTTCTTGCGATACTTATAAGACTTAAGATTATTGTATTGTGATAATGATGTATCGTATTGTGTTATGTTGTATCGCTTGAGTCTTTATTTGAATAAAGCAATAAACTTGTTACGTTATGGTGCATTTTCTGTTACTATAAAATAATTCTTTTTTTTTATACAGATGTGATAGTTTATCTATAGCATAAGGATAGTAAACTGGAATATGGTAAAGTGATACAATTATAAAGTACGCGTTAACTATTTTAATGCTTTTGAGATGGAACCTCGGACAAAGATAGATCAGCCCCCTTTTTGCCTAACGCGTTTAACGCTTGTTTGACGCTCGGAATCAAAATCAAGTGTCATGATTTTGTATGGGCTAGTACAGTTGATTCGGATACCAATTGTCAAAATTTCGTTAGGCAATAACCCCCCTGGGGAAGGAAAGTGCAGGTTATGTCTTAAAACATTAGCTGATTCAATTCCTGCTAATGCAGGCAAAGCTGCTAAAAGCTATTAGTCTTATCTTCTTCTTCGTTCACTCTTTACAGAGTGGTCATGGTCATATATTATGGAGTCTACTTCTTTAGTTGCTGCTTTCGCGATTCTTTTCCTCCGACCTCTGTTGATTGCATGACGAGCGCTCTCTGTCAGAGGAGTCTTGGTGACAGACTTCATTGTGTCTGTCCATCGGGTTAGTGATCGACCACCTGGTCTATTGCCTTCGACTCTGCCCTTGAGCTATTTTTGCGGGTAATGTGTCCAAAGAATCTGAGGATTCATAATTGCACAAGCGATGGAAATTTTTCCTTAATCAGTTCTTTAACACTTTCACGGACACTCCATCTACAGACATAAATTAACCCTCGTGATATAACACTACGGCTGTGGCCGGTCACTTCACAAAACTCTCACTCCATCCACAGCCGAAGAAAACTCGGGTTTTATATTAAAGCAAGTATCTCGTCCCGTGTTACGCACATCACTGAGGTCTCTAGTGCCACAGCAACTACTTCAGGGTAACCTCGACTTGACGCACTAGTCGCACTACCCACTTAAAGAGGACGACCGAGTGCTGTGGCGCATCACGGCTGTAGACGTTACGGATATAGCCGTACTGCCACAACAGGAGGATTTTGGTTGTATAAAATTACATATATATTTATTTGTCCTAGTTGCTGAGATGGGCAGGTGGAGTGACGAGATTAGATAAAATCAGGAACGAATATATCCGCGGTAGTTCTAAAGTTGCACCTGTACCCGAAAATCTCCAGGAAACTCGTCTATGCTGGTACTTTCACGTGATACGAAGAGATGATGAACACATGGTACGAAAAGCACTCGAAATTCCGGAGAATAAGAGAAGTAGGACGCCCTCCCTTGACATGGTGGTCTGGTATGACCTAACCTAACTAATGGAAAAACCCCAAATCTGAGACCTGTCAGCCCAGGACGAACTGACCTGGCGCCAAGTAATTAGGAGAGCCGACCCCACTTAGCGTGGGAAAGGTAAAGAAAAAAAAGAAGATTTATTTGTCACAGTTGTGGCACAATATTCAATAACAAGTAAATCTGACAGTCCGTCTGTGGGCTTATATAGGGCAACTAGGAACCCTTATAGTTTCGCCATGTCCGTCTATCCGTCTGTCCGTCTGTCTGTCCGTCCGCGGCTTAGCTCCGTGATCATTAGCACTAGAAAGCTGAAATTTAGTATGAGTATGTGTTTGTATCACGCTGACCAAAATGTAAAATAAAAAATAAAAAAAAACTGTTTTTCGGGTACCTCTCGCACCACTAAAGTGGGGGTGACGTTAATTTTCGTTCCAATACCGTGTGTGTGTGTGTGATATCATTGAATATGTGTTTTAAAAATAATAGGGGTCTCCAAACATTATTTTTTGATAAAGTCAGCAGATTTGTAAATATTCGCACCGGAAATCCAAAAAATAGCGTCCCCCCCCCCTCTAACTTTTCAACCACGGGCCGAAAATATATGGAAAAAATCATGAAAATGAGGCCTTACATTCAATGAAAACCATTGAATAAAATCGGTCGAGCTGTTTTTGAATTATTGCCAAAAAACTGCGCTTCTCAACTAAAGGATGTAAGTGCCGTGGAGATACGCTATTTTTTCATCTGTAGTGCATTTTTTTGTATGAACGGCTGCGGAACCCCACACTCAGCATGGTCCGACATGCTCTTGGCCGGTTTTTTGTATGAGTTTTAACTTAGCCACAGTATGCTATTTTCAAAATGGTCCTGTGTCTGTGAAAGTGTTAAGTATAGACACGTTAGTCTGATTAGTTTTATAATAGGTTAGTATTAGTCATTTAGTGTAGGATTAGTTTTATAAATGCATTCAAAAACGTGGTCCAACCCGTCTTTGGCGCTTGCAGGTGGCTTTTAACTCATTCATATCACGACATGACGTGTTACATACAAAGAAACTGCACTAACAATGTGTAGATAACATTTTATTAGTATATAATTGTACTTACGTAGATTTTCCGTTCACAATTGTAATGTATGTTGAAATATAAACGCAATGGGTTTTAGTAACGTTGTGTGTGTTTTTGTGCTTTATGGATCACTTGTAACCGTAAGTACTATATTTTAATCCGAAGACAGCATGGGTAGGCCTACGTGCGGTGGACTGATGACTTTGTGAAGGTTGCTGGAGTCCGCTGGCTACGGGTGGTTCAGGACCGGTCTTCATGGCGCTCTTTAGGTAAGGCCTATGTCAAGCGGTGGACAACTTTGATGATAATCTTATGATTCTCTGTATAATGCTCGGTAATAACCTGGGCCTGGTTGAAAACTTCGATGATTGATCTTATGAGCTTCGATAGCCTAGTTGGTTTAGACGCCCATGGTGGGCCGTAGTGCTGTTAGGGATGTCGATTCGAATCTCGCTCGGAGCAGAACATATTTCAACTTTTCATTTTTATATTCAAGGTATTTCCAGTGCTACACACTGCCCCAAATATTGGCATTTTCAAATGTAACTCATAGAGATGAAAAAGGGGGTGTCAACTATTGGAAATACAAAGTTATGGCAGGAGAATGAATAAGTATGTGGTTCCTAGGATGTGTAATGAAATTGAGTGGTTAAGAGACGACAATAAAGAATACAGCAAAGATGTCGTAAAAAGTAGCTTATAGAGGATATTTTTGGAAAACATCCCCTAGGACAGAATTTCTAAATATATCTTTATTACCCGTGTTTGTTAGTAGTAAAATTAACTTGTTAAGATAGTTATAAGGTAATTAGTATTAGGTGCATATAGCTAAAAATAATGAATATGAGCGCGATCTTGCCAAGAAACTGTCTTAGCAGTTTGGCGAATTAAATTAAGTTGCATGAAGTTATATACACTATTTTGAAAAAAAAAACTAAAAAAATATATAAAATACTGGATTGTTTTATTTTAGCTTGAATCGCTTCTATAATATAAAATATAACCCATAGACACGATTAAACTAATAATTTCATAGATCTCGCCCTTGGCTTCGTTTTGACAACCTGCTTGACGGACCTATATATTTTGATCTATATCTAACACGTACCGCTACTTCATGTGCTTAGTTATATTAGGAACAAATTGCAGGCACTCGGGTGCGAAATTGCAGAATGACACCCGAGTATAGGATTCAATAACCTTTGATTTAAGCATTTTTCCATTCAAAGATCTAACGATAGTAAATGTTACCATACTGAATTGGCCTATCTATCAGCTTAGCACACAAAAAAAATCAAGCATCTACCGCAATAATTTACGTCACCATAAATAAAAATCTCATCGTACTCGGCGATAGGTGAAGAATTAAAAAAAAGTCATAACTCCGAAAATACGAAAAATCGCGGAACATACATGGAGGTGATTTAGATAGCTCTCTAGGTCCTCTACCTCCCAGCTTCAGTATATCACTACTTCTTGGGACACCCTGTATAACTGCATACATATAACATTTTCTGTATGTATAAGGGCCATTATACTATTTTAGCGCCAATATTGTTCCGCATCTTTTCGTAAAAACCATATTGTGCAAAAATTGATAGTCAAATTGTTTTCTGGCGTATTAATCTAAAATATACCATTGACATTTTCAATCTTTTTTTTTTGGTCATCGTTTATAATTATAAAGCAGATAACGCATCATCGATGTCCCCACTTTCGTATGAAAATAAGGTATTTACCGCTGCGTTACCATCTTTTTACGGCTATAATGATTTATGTGTTTTCGTATATACGAGTCCATAAATCGGTTACGGAACTTATGCCTAGCATGTCAATTTTTTTTTTTTTTTTAATATTGGTTATTTATTTGAAAAACTAAAGTTGTTAATGAAAAGAAAATGACTCATAAGCACTTCAATCGCCTATAACTCGAGTAAGAATAAAGTTTACTTACTCATATTATCTAAACAGTTTTCAAAAATGCATTTCACACACCAGCAATATTTTTGAACCACACCTCACACCATGAAATTTACGAGACAAAGGCTTTCTACTTTACCTTGTGGGGAGACATATTATTTTTTGAGCTGGGCTATGCTCGGGATCTCTCTACGAGATCGAATCAAAAATGAGGAGATTCGTAGTCGAACCAAGGTCGCCGACATAGCACACAGGGTATGCAAACTGAAGTGGCAATGGGCAGGGCACATAGTTCGAACAACCGATGGGCGTTGGGGCAGAGAAGTTCTTGAGTGGAGACCGCCTACCGGCAAGCGCAGCGTAGAAAGGCCGCCGGCAAGGTGATCGGACGACCTGGTTAGGGTTGCGGGGACTCACTGGATGCGGGTCGCCTCTTTCCGGCCCATGTCGAAATCTTTTGAGGAGGCCTGTGTCCAGCAGTCAACGTCCTATGGCTGAAATGATGATGATTATTAAAAAAAAAAAAAACACTTTATAGGCCGAGCCACATCGGATGCGTGTGCGTATGAATCCTCATAAGAGATGACACCGCTGCGTACGCACATGTCACGCAAGCAGTGTGTCATCTCTTATGAGTATTCGTACTTTACTACGCGCGCGCCAAGCGCAAGTCTACATGCACGCCACGCACACGCGTCCGGTTTGTCTCGGCCTTATAGCGTGATTAATAAAGCTAGAACTCTAATAGCCTGGTCACGACAACGCGCGACCAGCGGCGCGGCAAGCGAATTCCCAATACATTGCTTCAGATGCCAACTAAGTGCTGTGCTGTGAGCGCCTAGACCGCGCAATGAAGAGAAAATTCGCTAGCCGCGCCCACTATAGCTTGACCAGTTCTTTCGTGAACACTCCCATGGTCTGCGGGGCGAAGGGGGGGACAGCGGGAGAGTATGAAGTGTGACCACGGTGACCCTGCCGCGCACACTTCTTACCCGCCCCCGATGTCTTTCCCCCCGTCGCCCGCATACCATGGGAGTGTCACGAAAGAACTTGTCAAGCTATAGTCACTTGTCTTTCGCGTATTGTATTGAAACAAAAGAGAAAGACAATCTTTGTCGCGCGACAAAGAGTCGCTTATCACATTTGTGCTAGAGGTGCAGGCCGTCCGCGAAGTCGCGGACATATGGATATGGTGAAACAACAAAGGTCTCATTTTGAATTTCGAATCGGATGGTCATCTTTTTTCAGGCATTTCCTGCGGGTGACTGTGACAGCGTAGATCTTGGCCTATTAGGAACTGCGGAAGGAACAGCTGAGTTCAGTGGAACAGCCCCAGCATCGGGTTCTTGCACCATTTTTGGACACTCTTGTAAGATCCTATACTTGTATTTGGCTATTGCCGTTTCAAATTCGAATTATTTCTATTGAACCAAGTTATTAGAGGTTGGAATAAGTAGTGCCTATTTACCTAAACTTCGCGGAAGGACTTAATTAAGAGTGGTTCTAACCACCAGAAATATTAATCAATTTTAATTGAAAGCAGGATTTTCCGGATTAATTAATATTAACTAATAAAAAAAGAAAGATACAATTTATTTGCATACACACATAAGTACATAAAACAAAACAAAAAGTAGAAAATAATTGCGGCAAAGATGTTCAAGCTCAGCATGTGCTACAGCCGGGAGGCCACAAAGCTGATTTTCAGCCTGAACCTTGTTGGTGACAAACGAACACCACACAGGGTATCGGAGAGATATAGTCCTCGTCAGATGTTTCCGCGCCGATTCCTTGTCTACGCATCCTTCTACTGGCTACAGTTTCGAACCAGGACTGATCACAAATTTGCGGCCGTCCAAAACACGTTTGCACCATTCATCCCTGTCTTCAGCCAAATTTTCCCAAGCCTTGGAGTCAATTCTAAATTCGTCCATGTCACGCCTAGCACAGTCGTTAAAGCGCAGCATCGGTCTTCCAATCTTCCTTTTAGCATATGCAACAGCACCAAGCATAACACGGCGCGGTATACGACAGGGTTCCATCCGATGCACATGCCCTAGCCACCGCATGCGTCTCTGCTTGAAAAGAGCAGTTAGAACTCTGTGATTTGTCACTTTGTCCTCCCAAGTTATGCCTAGAATGTTACGTTAGACATCAGAAAAGAATCACAATATATCAGAAGCATGAAAACAATAATTTCAATTATAGTTCATTACTGCACTAATTCCAAAATCCCAAAAACTATGAAAATACATAAAAATACTTGAAGGCACTTTACGTGAAGGGTAAAGGATGAATTCACTCTCAGGGTTAGATTATTCGTGAATAAAAACAGTCTAATGCGTTGTCATTCAAATATGTTGACAACCCAAAAGTGGACATACAACAGGTCCTTCAGATATAGGATTGACCCCGAGAGTGAATTTATGTGTATTAAGTATATAACTTAACCGGGAAATCCCGCATTCAATAAAAAATGTTTTTTTGTGTTTATTACCACTACTAAAATAAATAGGCACTACCTATTCTGACGTCTGCAAATTATTCATTCATAAACAACTAATAAGCTAACATTTGAATATTTTACAGCCCCTGACGTTTTACTAGATTCAAATCTTCCTACATCTATTGCTGTACTAAACGACGGCGTCATAATAGAGAATAGTGATAATGATGAAGCTTATGCACCAATAAATCCAGAATATGATGAAAGTAACAACAATGGAAAAATACCAAACAAAGTAATATTGGGTGCTATATTAGCAGACGCTATAATGGCGGAGAAAGAAGCAGAAATTGATGCAACACTGGCGGAGCTTGAAACATTTGTAGAAACAGAGATCGAAAAGCTAGGACCACTTATGCAAAATGCACTAGCAAATAAAGATACATCAGCAGTCGATAGCTGTGTAGACACCGCCCTTTTTGAAATAGAATCCAAAATTACTTCAGAGTTAGCTACGGTTGATGAATATATAGAATCAGAATTAACAAGAGCTGAAAAACTGGTAGAATCACTCATAGAAAGTACAGATCAAGTAGATTCACATTTTGAAACAGCAGAATGCCTAAATGATAGTAATGATGTAGAGATATCAAATATATCAGAAAAAGAAATATTGGCAGCATTAGAATTGGCAATGATAGAATCTGTGGTTGAATCTCAATTGGTAAAAACTGATTCTTTAATAGATTGTGAATTAGAAAAAGTCAATTCATTTATTGAATCAGAGCTGGCCAAAGTAGATGATATTGTTGAGTCAGAATTGGCTAAAGTAGACTTATTTGTAGAAACCGAGCTGGCGAAAACTGATGAGCTCGTGAAATCTGAACTTTCAAAGATGGAATCATTTGTGGAGACAGAGTTAGCAAAAGTTGCTGCACCAATAGAAGAAACTGTTAAGTTTAGCGATATAGCTCCAGCGATGGGTGCTGCAACAAACGATGAAAATTCTGATTGTAAGTACAAAATATATTTTATTTTTCGTGTGTCATCCAATGCAACTACCTCGTAATATTATATAAAAAAAAATATTTAGTGAATATTTTCGGAAATATTCGCTCCGAAAGTAGCAAAAATTGTGTCCCCCTCCTCTATTTCCTAAACGGTATGTTCAAAAAATAAGAAAAAAATTACAAATATAAAGCTTCATAAATGCTTCCAACGAACATTGTTTTCAACATGATCGGACATACCGTTTTCAAGGTATTGCCAAAAACCTGCGCTTCGCAGCAATAGGACGTAAGTGCCGGGGAGATACGCTCTTTTGTTCCTGTTTTTCTTTCATTCGATTTTTTTTATCTGTAGTGATTTTTTTTTTGTATAAACGGCTGCGGAACCCTACATTGAGCATGGTCCGACATGCTCTTGGCCGGTTTTTCAAGTAGTGTCTAGCTTACGAGAGAGATGGCGCTGTATCACTATAATATGTTTTTAACCGACTTCAAAAAAAGGAGGAGGTTCTCAATTCGGTTCTTTTTTTTATGTTTGTTACCTCAGAACTCCGTCATTTACACGACAATTTGGAAAATTATTTTTTTATTCATAAGTAGGTATATTCAAATTAGTCCCATAAAAATTTGGTGAAGATCTGATGCCGGGATCCATGAGGAATCGAAGGAATTCGTCGATTTTTATGAGCACATCTATAGCGATTTCGGTGTTTATTACAGTAGTTTAAGCATTTACATTTGAAAATCACCATTTAGTGGAGAGAAACCAATGATGAAGACACCAGCCATGAGTTACCACTGAGGGCTCTACCAGTCTTATTTAATTCGCAGATCGCGAGTCGATTTGGAAAATTATTTTTTCGGTTAAGAGTAGAAATCTCCAAGTCGGTCCCATGAAATTTTGGTGATGATCTGATGATGAGATCGATGAGGAATCGAAAGAATTCCTCAAATATTATGGGCACACCTATAGCAATTTCGGTGTTTATTAAAGAAGAACAAGCATTTACACTCGAAAATCATCATTTGGTGAAAATAAACTGATGATGTCTTCATCATCAGTTTACAAGCCACCAGTCACTAATAAGGGCTCAACCAGTGTTATTTAATTCACTCTCAAAGTGTTTTTAGAAAATCAGTCGAATGATGTGCCACACGTTGATATTAGCTGAAAAAAAAAAAACAGTTTCGTTTACATGTATGGAGTGACCCCCTAGAAATATATATATTTTTTATTTAACTATCAAACTAAGTAGCGGTTTACACAAGACACCTATGCTCTAAATCTCATCAATATACATCTTATAGTTTTGAGTAAAATGCCTGTGACATACGGACGGACGGACGGATAGACATGACGAAACTATAAGGGTTCCGTTTTTGCCATTTTGGCTACGGAACCCTAAAAAGCAGTTTGGCCTGAAAGTACTAAACCTTTCACAAACTAATGGTAGATAGATCGTGAGTAATGTATCGTTCGTTAACGAAGGCAGAGGTATTCGTTGTGGATCTCAAGCGGTCTGAAGGTCTATTGGTTTCAGGACGCAATTCCGGTATAACTGAGACGCTGGTTTGATTCCAGCTTAGACAGCAGTGATTCGCAATTAATTTTTCTTTCTATTTAGATCCTTGTATCAATATTATAAATTAATAGTACATTGTTTGACAACGGGCTTAAATAAGCCATTATGACACGAAGTGATTATTTGGACGAGCTCACGAAGTGAGCGAGGCTAAATATGTCTGAGTGTCATAATAGCTTTTAGCCACGTGTTAAACACTCTGTTTTTCACTTTGACTGCGAGGAAATAAAAATGACTTAACATTAAAATTGTATATTTCATGAAAAACTAAAAGTACAGTGAACAATTCCATCAGAAAGTTTGGCCAATCTGATCAGGTTCGTTTGTTTGTTTTTAATTATTCGTAAGGAGTATGTAGCTGGCCGCAAGTTTTTTTTTTCAGTGTCATAGAAATTTGTATGGGATTATATGGCTTTGTTTTAAACCCTAGGGGCTAAATGTAATATTTTAATCTCGCTTCACGAAGCTAATAATGACGTTATTTTTGAGTAGGAGAAGTTATAAAATATTTTGTGATGTTTTCACATCAATAAAAATAAAAAATCCCTCGTAATGGTTTTGATAGGCGAAGCTAAAGTGATTTACTTAGCCCCTAGACTAGAGGTAAAGTTATGGGTAATGTGGTGTCGCTTCACCGCACTAGATGGATTGAATACTTCAGTATCAATATAACAATACATATTTTATATACATTAACGTGTGCTATGATTATAATTGGGACATTTCCGAATGTATGCAAGTTTTTGATACGATAAGAAAACATTAAAAAGTGAAAAAATAGCTGCATAATTTAGTTTCTTCAATTTACTTACAAGTAACCGTTTTTCTACTCAATCTATGCAGTATATACAATTTAATTCATATATCGCGTCAATGCCATTTAAAGAATGTGTAAAATGTTGAAAATTGACGATTTTAGTAAGTTGCACGCACGATAGCATTATTTTTTAAATTTGTAGTGTTTTCTTTTGGAGGCGGTTTTATTTATTTATTAAAAAGTTAATTTATTTAACACATTTTAGTTAATTAGCGAGCTTTATCAAGTTGCTGAACTTTTCAGAAAAGGGACCCTATTATTAAGACTTCGCTGTCCGTCTGTCTATCTGTCTGTCTGTCTCCAGGCGGTATTTTACAGTTGAAATTTTCACAGATGACGTATTTCTATTGCAGCTATAACAACAAATCCTAAAAACATTATAATTTGATGTATGTCTGTCTATGTAAGTAACCAATATAAAATGATCCAGCACCGCGTACATTTTGCTTAGGTGTAGGGCTCTGCTAACACTGGATATACATAGATACGGCCATTTGTAGCGTATATTTTCTACGGAACACTCGGTGCGCGAGTCCGACTCGCACTTCGCTGGTTTTTTATATGTGTGATTATAGTTCAGCAAATTGTTTGCATTTTTCAGATCCTGCTGTTCTACTGAGATCAGATATAAATGTACACGCAGATGATACATCAGCAGCATCAGATGAAGAGCCAATAATTAGCAGTATAGAAATCAACGGCACTTTTCCTGTGACCGGCAGAACGCTGATATTTGGAAGTACTGGATGTAAGTTATTAATGTGTTTCTTAGAAATGTAAGTGTATACCTATTGGGTGTCCCTAAAACCCGACTCCAAATTTTTGAAATAAAAAAAGAACCGACTTCAATATAAACTAAAAAGCCATAAATAATCTTTTATGTACGGTACGGATATCATTTCAATCACCTTTTGAAGTCTGTGCCAAACCATTCATTTATTACTATTAAGAACCGCGGCGGCAAGCCTTTAGTTAATATTTACCTACATATATATTTAGTCATAGTAATTCGTCTTTTTGTTGAATAAAGAACTTTATTTACTTCAGGTTTGGCACCGACTTCAAAAGGTGATTCAAATGTTATCCATACCGTACATAAAAGATTATTTATGGCTTTTTAGTTTATTTTGAAGTCGGTTCTTTTTTTTTTTTTTTTTTTTGCTTTTTAGTGATGGATTTTAGTAGTGATATAAAGTATTTTTTAGAGCCCAGAATGGGAAGATTGGCACTTTGCACGCATCTCGAGTCTTTGGAAGTAAGAAATGTAAAAGATGGTTAGCTCATTGTACCTTCCATCATCAGCTCAGCATGAAATGATGACAACCAGAGGAAAACAACTGATAACTTTAGAAAAATATAAACAAAACACTGTTAGTGCCTATAATATTTGAGGGTTTCTCTCGATTTCCCTGGTATTGCATCATCTGATCATGACTTGCTGATAAGGAGACTACTTCAGGGACACACTAAAAAGAATATGACTAACAGTCTTAACGTATCTACCTATAATAGGTAGATGATTTTGTTAAGAATTATCCTCTAACTCTTAACTATTAAGGAGTTGTACCTTCCGTCATCAGCTCAGCATGATGAGATGATGACTACCATATGCAAATAAAAATATATGAAAAACGTTATAAGTGCCTATAAAATTTAAGGATTGCCCTCGATTTCCCTGGGATCCCATCCTCGGGAGTATATCCTTACAAATAAAAAAAGAATTTTTAAAATCGGTTTACATTTGGCGGAGTAATCGGTGAACATACGTAAAAAATAAAACAAATAATAAAATAAAAATACAAACTATCGAACATATAACCTCCTCCTTTTTTGGAAGTCGGCTAAAAATGAAGAGGGGCGATAGAACAGCTCAAAAGCTATCGATTTGACTCTCATGCATACTCTAAGTTTTGTAGTAGTGTCCGAGATATTCATAATTTTAGTAGCAATTTTGGGACTTTTCCATGTTACAGATAGTAGTTAAGTTTAAATGAAAATCCTTTTTCACTTCTGCTCAAAAAGTATGTCATATTAGCTTCGCGAAGCGAGACTAAAATAGTACATTTAGCCCCTAGGGTTTAAAAGAAAGCCATATAATCCCATATAAATTTCTATAACACTGAAAAATAAAAACTTGCGGCCAGCAACATACTCCTTACAAATAATTAAAAACAAACAAACCAACCTGATCAGATTGACAAACTTTCTGATAGAATTGCTCAAACTGTACTTTTAGTTTTTCATGAAATATACAATTTTAATGTTAATTCTTTTATTTGCTCGCAGTCGAAGTGAAAATCAGAGTGTTTCTCACACTCAGACATATTTGTCCTCGCTCACAAACTTCGTGTCATAATGGCTTATTTTAGCCCCTTGTCAAACAAAGTACTTTTTTTTCGTTAGTATGCTACATTATTTGAATCATAACGAACTACTAAAGTTTTTAATAGTACCAGCTTTTTTCATAATATTTTTTTGAGAAATCACGTAAAGTTTGAATTTCCATAGTAACGTTTTCCGTGTTTGGGTTTATGCGAAGTATGCGAACTCAAACTTTGCATGATTACTCAAAAAAATCATACGAAGAATAAAATTATTTTCAAATTAATCAATCCTTTATGGTTCAAATGATGGAGGATACTGATTAAAAAAAAGAATTATTATTATTATTATTTTCTTTCGGATTTTAATTTCTCAGCCTGAGCTGGTAAATGATGTCCTCTACGGGACAATGCCAAGTTGAATTTGACGACCGGTTTGGCTCAGTGGGAGTAACGTTACCTGCGAAGCTGAGGTCCTGGGTTCAAATCCCGGTAAGGGCAAATATTTGTGTGATGAGCATAAATATTTGTTTCTGAGTCTTGGATATTTTGTATGTATATAAGTTATATATCTATTAAATATATCGTCGTCTAGTACCCATAACACAAGCCTTATTGAGCTTACCATGGGAGTTCAATTTGTGTAAAAAAAATTTGTCCCGTAATATTTCTTTATTTATTATTTATTTATTTAGATGATAATTATGGTCTTTTTGAGGATGAAAGCAAAAGAGTTATGAGTTTTTCTCCTCCGCGGTCGAAAACACGTTCTAGTATTTATTAATTTATTAATATTTTTTATTTTTTATTACAGGTCCACCGATACTCCCAACGGCCGAACCACTTCCGTTGTATGTAGAAAGTGTCCCAGTTATGGAAACTGTATATTATGACAACTCATGTAAGTATCCTTTGAAAATACCTCGGAGATGTATTTCAATATATGTGCAGTAAAACCAAGGACCATTAAAACAAGAGGACTGACAACCACTATGTAAAAGGCCGTTCCCGATATTTACGCCATCTATGTACAAGAATTATCATTTCCAATCAGAAGCTGCCCACAACTTCGTTCGCGAAGGAGAAAAAGTCATAACCTAATTTTTCTTCTTAGTAATCGGGCAAATGTATCCTATAAACAGCTACCCAAAAATAGTTGAAATCCGTTAAAGGTGCGTCCACACTTGTATCATTTGCTCGTATCCGATCACCGTGCCGTAGCATGACTGCGTATAGCGCTGCTTGGACGCTTACTGTCGGCGCGTCGATAATGCCTCATTCATCCGATACAAGTGTGTGATACGCGTAGCAAATGGATTTCGAGTGATCGGATCGGCGCAACGTCCAAACGCGTGATCGTGACACGCGATCATGCTACGCGCAAATAATACAAATGTGGACGCACCTTAAGCTATTTTGGCGCGATGAAGCCACAACGAACATACTTAGCTAAACGAATTTTAACTATTTTTGATCCACGGGTAGCAGGGTATCCACAAATGGTTATAGGATACTTTTTATCCGAATGCGCTGAAGAAAAATGAGGGGTAATGAGTTTTTTTCCTCCACGGACGAAGCCTCCTCGTTTTCAGTTTTTGGTCCATTTAAATTCTCCAAAAGCAACGTTCATAGTGTTACTTTATTACGTTTCGTATTCTCAACACTAGCATTTGACTTTAACCATGGTATTTTACAATACAATACAACAATTCTTTATTGCACACCAAGAATAGAAACGGTACAATAGAGCCTTAACATAAAATACGGTAGACAATAGGCGATCTTATCGCTAAAGTGCAATCTCTTCCAGACAACCTTTGGGTAGCGGAAATGACACAGAATAGCTAGGAATGAGTAGATGGTGAGATAAGATTATAATACAATACTAAATAAAAACAAACATTAATATATACGACTATATATTTATATACATAAAAAAATACATAAGAAGAAAGAAAACTATGATACAGTTAACATCAAACTGATTAGAAAACCAGCAGCAGAATTAAAAATAGAAATTATGGGAGAGATAAATCATATGTAATGTATTGTCAATATATAATTATATTTATTGCACACCTCAGATGCACAGAAATACGGAACATGACAGTAATATTCCAATTAGCAGAGGTAAACAACAGGCGGTCTTATCATTAAATCTCTTCCAGACAACCTTTGGGTAGCGGAGTGTTTAAAATACAACAATTTTAGTTGAGTAGGTGGCGAGAAACAGTTATGAAGCAAAACAAAAAACTCATATAGACACATGTAAACGCAATAAACATACACACATAAGATTGCGTAAATTAACATACATAAATACTAATACATAATAAATATAACATATGCAAAGTAAATATAATGTATTTTAACTATAGAAAAGTACCTTGTTTATCAGTTGTCAAGGCACTAAAGTAGCAATTTATTATTTTTATTGTATGTATAATATAACAAGTATTTGTGTATGTATATAAGTATCTCTTTTTTAGGGTTCCGTAGCCAAAATGGCAAAAACGGAACCCTTATAATTTCGTCATGTCCGTCCGTCCGTATGTCACAGGTATTTTACTTAAAAACTACAAGATGTAGTGATAAAATTTGGAGTATAGGTATGTTGCGTAAGCCGCTCAGTAGCGCATCGGGTATGTTTATTTAGGATGCTGCTGGGGCTACCTTCCTGGTGTAGCGCATCGGGTATGTTTATTTAGGATGCTGCTGGGGCTACCTTCCTGGTGTAGCGCATCGGGTATGTTTATTTAGGATGCTGCTGGGGCTACCTTCCTGGTGTAGCGCATCGGGTATGTTTATTTAGGATGCTGCTGGGGCTACCTACCTGGTGTAGCGTATCGGGTATGTTTATTTAGGATGCTGCTGGGGCTACCTTCCTGGTGTATCGCATCGGGTATGTTTATTTAGGATGCTGTTGGGGCTACCTTCCTGGTGTAGCGCATCGGGTATGTTTATTTAGGATGCTGCTGGGGCTACCTTCCTGGTGTATCGCATCGGGTATGTTTATTTAGGATGCTGTTGGGGCTACCTTCCTGGTGTAGCGCATCGGGTATGTTTATTTAGGATGCTGCTGGGGCTACCTTCCTGGTGTAGCGCATCGGGTATGTTTATTTAGGATGCTGCTGGGGCTACCTTCCTGGTGTAGCGCATCGGGTATGTTTGCCGAGGCCCGCATAGATAACTTTCAGGCAATTATACGAAAAAAGATCGTCTCACTGTTGAGTCGGGTTAGGCAAAGCTCTAACAGCATCCTGAGTGCAATAGCGGCAAGGTTTGACTGCCCAATATTAATATTTTGGGTAAGGCAGATCAAGGGTGTCGCTGAATATGTGTTGTAATTGTAATTGTATATAAATATTTTAAGTTGTTAATTACTAACATAGATTTAAGCTACTTTGTTACTAATCATCTATGGATAATTATCCAAAAAAAAGTTATTATTATTATTCACTTATTTATTTTACATCTTAGGCTAGGTTTTTTACACTATATATATATAAAAAGTAAAATACAAAAACCAAATATAAAATATAAACACATTATAAAAAACCTAACCTAGGCTGCCGCCGGCAGCGGGGCAGGGCTCAAGCTACCAGTGGTTAGGGCTGCACAGAGAGGAACCTCCTGACAATGCGGGCCGTGTCCAGGATTACTGCCTTCTGTATCTGACCGACTAGACTGATGTTCGTCGAGACTCTTCGCTATAAGACCGTTTGCCGAAACCACTATCGGGACAATAATCGTCGAATCAACATCCCACATGGCGGTCACCTCGTGAGCCAAGTCGAGGTACTTGCTGAGTTTGTCCTTCTCAGCCTTCACGAGGTTCTCGTCGTGTGGAATGGTGATGTCGATGAGTATTGCCCGGCGCTTACATCGATCTACCAGCACGATATCAGGCTTATTGGCTACAATAGTCCTGTCCGTGATGATAGATCGATCCCAATAAAGCGTGGCACGACCATTTTCAAGAACTGGCATCGGTGCGTACTTATAGTACGGCACCTCAGACCCCACAAGACCGTATTTAATAGCAAGTTGCTGGTGAATAATCCTGGCTACTTGGTTATGTCTGTGCAAGTACTCGCCGTTAGCAAGATGAGAATAACCGGAAATTATATGCCTGAGTGACTCTCCGGGACGGCGGCATGCCCGACAAATGTCGACCGTACCGTCCTTCAGGATATACTTCCGGTAGTTGTTCGTCATGATAACTTCGTCCGCAATTGCACAGGCAAAACCTTCGGTTTCCTCGAAGAGATCGCCGAAACGTAGCCAGTTCACCGACGCGAACAGATCTACATCAGGCCCTGTAAGGGCCTTGTAGAACCGCCCGTGTAGCTCTTTACTCCTCCATACGTCCTTGCGGTCTACAGTGCTAAGCACTGTTGATCTGCACCAGTTCTCGTTTGCCAAGGATAGAGGGGTTAGGCCTTTGTCTACTGCCACTACATCGCGATGTATCCCACGCTCATTGTTTAGGACTGCACACCTCGCGGTTATGGAGGTCCTTGGCATTTAAAAAGCCACGGCCCCCACACTTGCGCGGGATGTACAGTCTCATTACTGACGAGCGTGGGTGTAGCATGCGGTGTGTAGTGAGCAGCATACGGACCCTCCTATCCAGGGTGTCCAGCTCAGTCTGGGTCCACCTTAGTATGCCGAAGGAGTAAATGAGCAGGGGCATCACCCAAGCGTTGAAGGCGCGCGCCTTGTTGCCACCCGACTAAAGACTGTTCAGTACTTTTGTCAAGCGGCAAAAAAAAACGCTCCTTCACCGCCTGTCTAATGTCTCCGTCCGCAATACTCAATGACTGTGACATACCGAGATACTTGTAGGTTTCAACTTCGGAGAGAGATTTGAGAGACATTGTCTCGGAAAGCTGTAAATTCGTTGAATTTACGACTTTCCCCCGCTGTACATGCATGATCGCACACTTGTCTACACCAAACTCCATTTTGATGGCATTACTGAAAGTTTCTGTGACTTTGAGTAGCTCCACCAGTTCTGGTCGTTTTGGTGCAAACAGCTTGAGATCGTCCATGTACAGCAGATGAGAAATGATCTCACCCCCTCTGCGAAGCTGGCAACCTAATCCTGAATCCTTCAGTAAAGTGCTGAGTGGATTCAGGGCTAGACAGAACCACAATGGACTCAAACTGTCGCCCTGGAAAATACCCCTCTTAATCCTTATAAAGTCCTGCGGATCAGGGGGGCCATCCCGGCCGCCTGGTTGACGAAGGACTGTGGTCCACTGCCTCATACATGAGCCTATAAAGGATCTTAAAACTGTATTGATTTTATACAGCTCCAAGATCCTCTCAAGCCATGAATGAGGCACCGAATCATAGGCCTTCTTGTAGTCAATCCAAGCCGCCGAAAGAGACCCCCTGTTCCGCCGAACTTGTTGACAAATGGTCGTGTCAACGAGGAGGAGCTCCTTAGTACCACGGGACCCAACCCTACATCCATTTTGAGAGAAGGCCAAAACGTTGTTCGCAACAATGTGCGTGTTAATTTTTGCTCTCAAAATAGATGTAAGGAGCTTGTACAGCGTAGGCAAGCACGTGATGGGTCGATAGTTTTTCGCTTCCGTGGTACTACCGGACTTATAGAGCAGGAAGGTAATACCAGTTGTTAGGAAAGATGGCAGGGAACCAAGCTCGAGGGCTTGTTGGAATTGTGTTGCCAGTCGTTCGTGTGAACATCGAAACCACTTGACCCAGAAGTTGTGCAACCCGTCCGGCCCAGGACTTTTCCAGTTCTGGGTCGTACGAGCCGCACAGCTCACGTCATCGGGGCTGATGGTAACAGCCCCCATGGTTTCGATAGGCTCACACTCACCCTCGGTGGCCCTCATGGCAGTAGGATCCGGCAGCTGTCCATCGATCACACGTTGGTCGGTTCCCTCCCACTTTCGGTATCCCTTCCTCTGATCGCTCTGGAAATCGCGATTCTGCTGGAATCGATCCACAACTCTGTAGCGGTGGATACGGCTTGCCCACGCATAGACTTTCTGCTTCAGGAAGTCGATGCGCTCCGTGACACAGGCCATGTAATCACGGGGTCTGACATCAGTCCCCGCAAAGGCCTGTGTTACGTAGCGCATGACGCGAGGGCGGTTATTACCCCCCCTGAAGCAGATTAGCTTTGCAATGAGAGTCCTGAACGTGCTGATACGCCGCTCGATCCGTACTTGCCAGGCGGGGACACCACCGGCAGTTCGCGGTGCTCGGTCAGCGTCCGGGAACTTGACACGAGCAACGCAGCATGCCGCGATGGCCCCGCAGTACATGATCGAGTGGGTATCAGCTAAATCTTCGCTAGCCCGCAGATACGGGTCTAGCAAAGCGTTCAGGGTTCCCACTAGCGCTAAGTTACGTCTATTCGTGGGCAAGCGTGGTAATCGCGGCCTAGAGTCAGGTGCGAATCGATACCGCTCAATCGTCTCTTCCAGAGTCCCCCTCAATTGCTCATTGGCCTGGGTACTTACGCTACTCGCGCAGTGCTCCTCGTCAGAGTCAGGATCGACCCGTGGCGCCCCCAGCACCAGGTCGAGTGCTGGCGCCGAAACCGGCGAAGTAGCAGGTGGATTCCGAGACGACGTGGAGGCCGCGCGAGCAGCCAGTACTTCCAGGCGCAGTCGATCAAGCGTCGCGTCGTCCAGCAACTTGCGCCGTTGGATGGCGCGCACTTGATCCGATAGTCGTTGCGCAGATACGGCGATGGCCGGTTCGAGGGTCTGGAACAGAAGGAGCATCCTGTCCCGGTACGCAGACAGGTGGGTTCCCTCTGTAGCCCCGTAGTATGCGCGCATGCAGTGCTCGTTCATTGCTTGAGTCCATCACATGCGACGCACTACACCACCGGTAGCGGAAGCCGTTGGCGGAGCAGGATGCCCCGCAGGCCCCAAGCGTGCCGCCGGCGGTGGGCACCCTCGTCGTGCTGGTGGTCGTGGCGGCGGGGACGGAGGCCCGCGCCCGTCATCGCTCGACTCGCTGGTATCGGGAGCTGTCGCAAATTCGTCTCCCGACGACGATGGCGAGGAGCTAGACGGCGCGGGCGGAGGTGGTGGGCGTGCGTTGAGTGATGCCGCTGTTTTTAAGCGCCTTTGCGATCTTGTAATCATCGTTATTTTGCAATTTCAATCTGTATAGATGTTGCTCGCCTTGTTGACATATGTCAAAGTATGTCTTCCTTTCCATATTAAGTATTTGCAGGTCACAATGCACATAAATATTTGTATAATTGTATAAAAGGATGTCATTTTATTTAAAGGAGAGTAGAAAAAGTGGCGAAAACAAGGTATAAACACATAAACGAAATATTTACAATGACACGGAGAAAAAGTGCGCTGTCAGACGTCAGCGGTTATTATTATTATTTCGTATGAACAGCTGCGGAACCCTACACTGAGCATGGTCCGACATGCTCTTGGCCGGTTTTTTCTTCTAATATGTTGATTGCTACGATCCTGCATCAAGTGAACGTTTCTATTTGGTCCAGTGGTTGATTGGTAGAGAATGCCTTAATTGGCCCGCCGATTGTACTTTCACTTGTGCAAGAAAGATTAAATATTTAATAATTCTTGACGACCGGTTTAACTTCAGTTCAGCGTTCAGTTCTTTAGTTCAGCGGGGTTAACGTTGCCTGCGAAGCTGAAGGTCCAGGGTTCAAATCCCGGTAAGGCCAAATCTTTGTGAGATGAGCATAAATATTTGTTCCTCTGTCTTGGATGTTTTCTATGTATATAAGTAAATGTATCCATTAAATATATCGTCGTCTAGTACTCGTATGTCACTGGTCACACCGAGGGCGAGGAAGCGATTAGCTATCGGCGATTTTCTCGCCCAAGAAACGAACAAAAGATATAGATCCTGTGTTAGTAAAAGAGACACATATACGAGTATTAATAGTTCATCGCTGGCTGTTCACACTGGCGGCGAGAACTCTCTCATATATGTATTTAGTAGTAGTTACTTGAGCGAGTTGGGCGAGAAAATAGGAAAATAGTCAATAGTTAACTCGCTTTCTCGCCGGCGGTGGAACTAGTACCTTACAAAGACTTGAGCTTACCAAGGGACTATAGTTGGATTTGTGTAAAAATTGTCTGGTAATAAAGAAAGAATGATAGAGAAAAATTCTTATGTTCACAGATGAGCCTGAGCTTGTAGAAGAAGTATTGTATGATGATGACGACATAATTAAGATACCAGTCGCAGGAGAGGTTGTATTCAGTGGGGTAGTACCGGCAGAAGGCAGTTGCAAGATTGTAGGCGTTTCCACATGTAAGTATAATGACATACAACGTATAAATAAGTAAAGCATTATCATTGACGCAACTAGATTAAGCACAGTAGCGTCCCAATATATAAATGAGAATATTAATTATGTTATTAAGAACCAAGACTCTTTTACCAAGAATTCAGATATCCATAATTTTAATACTAGAAAAAAATAACGAAATCGCCATTAGAAAGTTCCGCGTTCCTAAAGTAGCCATATCATTCGTAGGCCAATGTGTACATTGTTATAATAAGTTACCAGATAATACTTTAAAATTACCTTTTCCAGCTCTCGAAAAGTACGTTAAAAAGTATCTAATGGAAAAGGCATATTGTAGGGTAGAGGACTATTTAACAGACAAAAATGCATGGCCCAAAACAGAAACCGAATAATTTACTTTTACCGGGACACGGTTCTTATAAGGTGGTACATAACGTACTTATGTTGTATTAATTAAAAGAAACATATTTTGCTTTTTATATTTCTATTTTATTTTTACTTTTATATGTGTTGATAGTTTTGATATGTTTTCTTGGAGAACTGCGCATTGAGTTTATACTTAAAACATATATTTAGGAAAAGCTAAGTACAAATATTGTAATAGAGTTATTTCGAAAAAAATACTGACTGTTGAGTTTGTTTCGGCTTTCTCAACAGTGGTCTCCTCTTGGGAAACACCATAGAGTCAGACTTGTAAAAGGGCCCTTGCGGCCTACTTACAGAATAAAGATCATTATTTCATTACAAATTAATATAATAACACAGAGTCCGATTGTAAAGGAAAAAAACAATGCGACCTGCTAAATTGCAAACAGGATTTGAACCTGCGACCTATTCTTTAACGCAGAAGTACTCTGACCATCTGAGCTATCGCAACTTTATGTACGTGGCTTGAAATTTTCGAACACAATCTAGTTAGCATTAGTAGCGCCATCTGTATTTCTTATTTTAAATGCTAAGCGCATTAGCCATACTCCAAGACATGCGTATCACGCTACGTCTGTGTCCCATTGCTTCTCCAGCAAGTATTAGGACGGCGAGATAGATGGCGCTGTTTTTCAATGAAGAAACTGAGTCAATGTAAATATTGTTTTTTTCATAAACGAGAAAATACCACAATTCAATTGTTATTCACATTAATGAATGCGATCTATTAAATTGGAAGCAGGATTTGAACCTGTCATCTCTCATTTAACGTAGAAGTGCTCTGACCAACTGAGCTATCGCAACTTTAAGGTGCGTCTACGCTAGACGAACCGAGCACGAGCGAAGCACGAGCGGAGCCGTTCTCGGCTTCGTCGTTCGCAGCGTCAAGTGTGGACGTACAACGAACCTACAACGATCACTTTCTTCGAACGTAATTTTCCGCAGTGTGCTCGCGGCACTTGGCGAATATGGACGATATTAATAATATTGCAGCAGCCGCTGCTGTTGCAGCGATTATTATAGCGGTAGTCACAATTCTACATCCTTATTCAATTCTTGGGATATACGAGACCATGCATCAAAATCTTCTTATTTTTTTTATAGTAATCCTCGTGTTTTGGGTCCCATATCAATGTATTATTTTGATATAATTTAATTAATTGCAAGGAAGCATCTTCTGTCCACGTTTCCATGATGCTCGGCTCGAGCGACCGACGTCTGACACTAAACACGCGAAGCAAATCCCTTTGTGTTCTTCAAAAAACCGACAACTGGCGGAACGCAGCCGAGCACGAACGAAACGCTCGCAGCGCGCTCGTTCGAGGCTCGTAAGGCGGCCCACACTACACGAATTGTGTTCGGCTGGTGCTCGGCTCGTGCTCGGTTCGTCTAGCGTAGCCGCACCTTTACATACATGGCTTGAAATTTACGAACACAATCTAGTGAGCACCAGTAGTGCCATCTATTGATTAAGTACAAACACTAAGGTATATTTTCTTGTATAAATATAGTAATTTAAAAAGACTGTGGGATTTTTCACAAAGAAACTAAAACAAAAAACATTATTAAAGTAATGATTTTTACAGGTGATCCACTGCTTCCATTGATAAATAGAAATGGTGTAAGCCCGCCGATTGTAGGAGAAGCAAATCCCTTCATCACAAAACAAGTTCCAGGACCTTGCAATACAGAATTCCTTTCTCTCCCTGGAAATAATATGCAGAGAACAGAACTAGGTCAGTAATAATTTTAATATTATTCTAAACTTGATGGTGTCCGCGACTTCGTTCGCGGAAGAGAAAAAAGTCATAATCCTGTTTTTTCTTTAGTAAGTCAGTTCTTTATTTGTATTAAATGTGGTTAAACAGCAGGTCTTACAAAATAATGAAAGTGATCACATTTAGCGAGAGCATATAAATAATTATTACAGTTAAATATTATACTGTATGACGCACCCGCTTACGTGACAATGATGTCCCAGACCTTTGGGAGGCCGGCGCGGAGCCGAAGCCAACGTGTAGAGGCCTTTTCGACCATTTAATGAAATGCAACTGGTACACCGCGAGGGTGCTGTTCCTGCCCATATCATGGGACGCGCTTACAGAAAGCAGCCGCTACCTATATGCAAGAACTATTGAAGATTGATGGTATCGAAATATACTGGGTTATGGGATTGAAAAAAAAAGTGTCTCATGGCTAAAGGCACCGGTAGACGATGACTTGTGCCCGCTAGATGGGCCCCCGTATATAGCGACACATATAGTGGCCTGAGGGCGACATCGGTGCGGAGGGCTAAGGGTGGAGAGGTGTCACTGGACTTTCTACCGAAGCCAACTCGCCACTTACGGTCCATGGTTAAGGCAAGCCAGAGGTGGGGGTCTTGAGCCAACACCCCCCGTCAGGGTCCCCCAGGAGCATTTAGGTACGTGGGGTTGCTACTCCCCAACAGCTCGCCACAAGTTGCCCTGCGTTGACTGATTGCGCCAGCGAACCAGCGAGCGATGGGGTCGTCACAGCCCTACGCCAATATATTCTGCTCATTATTAAGTATTTTGTGATTGAAATAATTAGTAATTACTACATGTAAAAATTATCGCAATTGTGCGTATGGGCATTATCACTAGTCTTACTGAAAGAACAATTTTTGTATTGACTTAAAAACCTTCACGATTGAGAAAATGTCTAGACAGCTATTTGTTATTGTTTTTCATGATTGAAAGTAATTAATTTTATCTTTGATTTTCGGTGATTGATATCAAAGTTTTTTCAATTTACAATAACATTTTCAGGTACCATGAAACCTCAAGTAACGATACTGCCTATGGTGAATCTACAGCATTGTATGCCAGCTGATCACGATCCTTCAAGAGTGGCTTTTATTAAAGGAAACGCCCATTTCAGGGGAACTGCGAGAGCTACTGGTAGAACCAGTTTGTTTGCTGAATTTCCATGTAAGTATGAATTTCGTAAGTAAACAGATGCATCTGAAAATGGAATATCGAATTATCAAGATTTTGAAACTCTGCATGAGTCTGGCCACACACAGTATGAATCCTAATTTGAGTTTGGACCATTAAGTTTCCTAGATGTGTACATTGTATGTTTTAGATATAAATGTTTTTAAAGTTTTAGTCTTTATAAGTAGGAAATTACAAACTAGGAAAATGAGTTAAAATAATAATAAAAATACAATTTTAAAACTAATACTAGGGTTTGATGTAAAAATGGCGTTCGTGAAGTCACTCACTAAGTCTAGCTCTCGTATTGCCTAACGCGTTTGACGCTCACAATCAGAATCAAGTGTCATGATTTTGTATGGGCTATGACAGTTGATTCGGATACCAAGTGTCAAAATTTCGTTAGGTAATAACCCCGCTGTTTAGATAATAAACCAGGTAGGTATAAATTAGTCTTAAGTTACAGGGCACCACCGAAAATCAGCGTCACGGCTTGCCGTGGCATAAAGCTGAGTGGTGACCCCTTGCAGCGTCGTCACTTATTTCTGTTATTTGTATTTTCTGTTTATGCTGGCGTTGAGTAAATATTCTTTCTTTCTTTCTTCTAAAACCTTGATACGACATTTGTTCACGACATAATACGTATATTTTTTTACTTTGGTCTATGGTTTAGTAAGAAAATGAATAAAGTCATGATATTGACAGCTAACTTTAATTTTTCTTACCTTACAGACCAAATCCAAAAATGTATACAGCCGCTTGTCGTGAACAAATGTCACTTCCAGAATTTTAAAATGATGAAAACGGGCAAAGTGCGAGTCGGACTCGCGCACCGAGGATTCCGTACAAAATATACGCTGCAAGCGGCCGTATGTATGAAAATCCAGTGTTAGCAGAGCCTTAATCCTAAGCAAAATGTGAGCGGTGTTAAGTCATATTATATTGGTTATTGACATAGACAACTGAAAAGCATTATCTGTGAAAATTTCAACTATCTAACTATCACGGTTCATGAGATAAGTACTACAGCCTGGTGACCACCAAAAACGGCAAAACAACCACGTTCGTTTCATGGGAGCCCCCCTTAAATATTTATTTTATTCTGTTTTTAGTATTTGTTGTTATAGAGGCAACAGAAATACATCATCTGTGAAAATTTCAACTGTCTAACTATCACGGTTCATGAGATACACCCTAGTGACAGACAGATGGACAGAGTCTTAGTAATTGGGTATTTGACAACTTTTTTCCGTGGAATATTATAGAACGATTTTTATTTTATTTTATTTATTTATTTTATTCATGAAATTCCACAGTATTACAGTTAGACCAAAGCACTGTGAAACTAAGATACAATTGTATACTACATACACAAGGAATACTTATGAAACAAATAAACATTAATAAAAGTTATACAAAAGACTGCCGTACATCCATCCTCAAGCAGTACCTCAAACACTCATCACACCAGTCTAACCAGCTACTAGCAAACACATTGCAGCTTGGGGCCGATTCGAGGAGCGAGTTTATCAGGTTCAAAGCTCGAACAAGAGGAGATTTTCGGCGGGAAATAGTGCGCGCTGCCGGTTCCGCCAATAAATGGCGACAACGGGGTCGGAAGAGACTGCTAGTCGGCGAGGGAACATACAAACATACCAACTGAGCTAGGTCCTTATAATAGAAATATTGGTGAAAAAACTAATTCAATCTGATAAAAACTCCCTACGATATAACAATGTTCACAGCACATTTTTGGACTTTCCCAAAGAACGCTTCATACTAGAGCCTAATATATTGTAACGACACACTGTAATACCTTGTATGGGGAAATTAAGAACTTTGTTCTGCAGCTATGTTAAAATTTGCGTTTATCAAAACAGTTTAAAACAAAAGTTACCTTACGTTTTATGGGTTATTCAATGGTATTATTAGTTTTTAATATTTTCATACTTTAAAAATGAACTTTCCCACCCAACTTTTTAATGCTTATAAAACGCGTAAGGTATCAAACTCAAAATTTTGACTTAGTTCATTATTTTGCTTGTTTTATCAGGATCTTATATAATTTTTACAAATTTTGAGATAATCAACGACCCTATTGGGTTCCGTTCGTTCCTTTGGGTCTCTCTCTGTGTGGTCGCTCCCTAATGACTGAGGATCGCGGTCATCGGTGGATGTGAATGCTCTACACCTAGTTTTTATAATCTGCCTCCACCGGTGTCTGTACATCGCGTCTCTGACTACCGAGCAAAACTTGGTTGGCGTACCCTTTGGGTGCGAAACCCGAAAAACAATTTGATATGAAAATAAATAATAAATAAATAATAATCCATTCGTAGATTATGAGTCTACATAATGCGTCTAAGAAAAAATATGAACACCTCTAAAAACTTAATTTTCCATTTTCCCAATTCCATTATCTCGCTAACGTGTGTGTGTAGGGTAAATTGATAATCTGATTTGGGCTTGAGTGTGCTCGCTTATAGGTAATGTATAGAAAGAGTTGCGTTCAGAATTTATAATCAAAATCTCCTAGTGTTTAATGAACTGATGACGTGAGAGACTTCATCCTGTACTCGATTGAAGTTATTCATTTTTTATTTGATTTAGAGACTGTATACATCTCTAAGAGTTTTGTTTTATTTATAGAGGTATATCCTTAAACATTTCTGAGGATTTTAATTAACTAATTTTATCTTTTTGCATGTTATAACGCCTAGAGACCATATACATCTCTAAGAAATTTAGTTTTAAAAATAATTATGTTTAATGTATTATTCACTTTGACCCCAAAGAGACCTTAAATATCTCAGTAGAATTCAGTCAAATTATTATATTTAATTTTATCGCATGTCGTGACGCCTAGAGACCTTATACATCTCTGAAAAAAAAAATAGTTTACATTTTATATTAACATTGATCTGGAGAATTTGTACATCTCCTCCGCGTGTATCAATTATAAATTAGTTATAACACAATTGTAATAGTTTTAAGTATAATTAAGACAATATTGTAATAGTTAATTGGTACACGCATATTAATTGTTTTATATACTCTGACATTTAGAATTTTTCTAGACACATTCTAATTATTTTAATTTTTAAAATGATGATTTTATCAATAATAAGTAAGTATTATACTTAAGTTAAACGATCTGATTAGGTTTTTCTGGGTTTCCCTAATCCTTGCAACAAATGTTGGATCATATTGTATGTTTCCCAGCAAAGACTTCTCTCATTGTAACTGACAATTCGAAAGTGCTTGTATCTAAGCCTACTTGAATAAAGGATATTTTGATTTGATTTGATTTGATCCATATTCTGAATTCATAACGCTTGTCAGTATCATTCTGATAGATCAATCTGAGAAATTCATAATCTGAAATAATCAGAATGTGTGTGGATAATATAGTTAAATTTGATCGAATTCCGTGTTTTCTGATTTCAGATTCCGATTCAGACTGTGTGAGGTTAAAATTCATTTTACCTGAACAGTATAATGTAATAAACCTTCGGCAAATTTATTATATATTAGGCTTTACCTTGTTTTATCGAAATACATTTCATCAAATACTTCATTTCGTCGACATACCATTTCATAGAAAGCATTCGCTGAAACCGTTAATAATTTGGGATTGTTATAAAACGAACCTAAGCTAGATTAATGGATGATAGTTCCTTTGCTGTTCCGCGAACTAGTGTCTTGGTTAGATGTGACAATAAATTGTGCTCGCATGCGCATATTTTCATGCAGTTTCCATAAAAAAATACGCATGCAAATACAACAAACCACCACCAAACAGTATAATCCTCGAGAAAACGAGCGTTGCTTTCTCGCTCTGATGAAAATGCTATGGTTTCAGGGGAAAGAGTTGTCGATGAAATGAAAACTCTATGAAAGCATTCTAGGAAATATTTATCGATGAAATAGAAGGACACCATTATAATATGTTATTTGTTCTGAATAAAATAAACTGTTGATTTCAGAAATAAAGCAAAAAGCAAATAGTTACACTTGCTAATTTTATTATTAACAGTGGCGTGCAGGGTTTATTGTCAAGGTAGGCAGTTTTTCTGTGCCAATATGGAGCCATAGTCGTTTAGGGCTTAAGGGTAGGCAGTTTCTCTGTGCCTATATGGAGCCAAGATCTTTCAGGGTAGGCAGTACCTTTGTGCCTATATGGACACACCACTGATTATTAAGTAAGTGTTAAAAAAGTTAAGTTATGAATGATATAAAGTGAATTAACTTAATTACCAATAATATTTTCTTCTGTTTCCGCGATTATTACTCATTGAAATAAAATAATTAAGCCCTTCTGGCACATGTGTAACTGTCTTTACAGCTTAGGCCCATCTGGCATGTATGTACACCTTTATTTGTGTTTTTTCAAAAAATGGGTAGTTTGCACAAATTGTAACTTTGACAGAGGAAAATACATCTTTTCTCAGTCCTCCCGTGACCATGGAAAGCTGGAAAGCTTCCGAAACGTCGGGAACTAAAATGAGATAATATACGCGATATAATCCGTTAAATTGTTTTATTTTAATTACCAATATTTAAATCATATTATCCATAAGGGTCCCCTTAATTATCGTTTTAGTTTTGTATGGTTTTTCGACTATTAAGTCTACTATAGTTTTGAGGAAACTATTTAGGATAAGAGGCAACTGGCTTGACTAAACTCTTTGGCCATAGGAGTTGGTGCTTTAATAAAGCTTAGTCATTCATGAACAAAAATATTTATATGTTCCATTAAAATTATAACTATGCACAAAAAACTACTGTAGAAAAGATTCTTAATCTCAGACAAGTCTCTTATTCTTTTTTTAGGCACACCTTTAACGGCTACAGAAGAAGGCCCAGATGGAAAGAAGTACATATGGATTTCCAAAAAATCGTTGAATAATGGTAAGTTACATAATCTGTTTTGCTTCAGTTATTGTTAATATTGCACGGTCGTAAAAGCAACATCCACTTTTTTATGCTGATTATGATGTAGATACTTGTAATTTTTGACTAAAGAAAATTTATACTGTTACTATCTCATGTAATGAATTAATCTAATCTAATCTAATTGAATCGAATCGAATTGAATCTAATCAAATCATCTATATTGTATTTCTTTTATGCGGTTATGTTAAAGCAATCAGAGTAATTAACAACCAACCAAACATTAAGTTAAAACAATTTAACGGATTATATCGCGTATATTATCTCATTTTAGTTCCCGACGTTTCGGAATCTTTCCAGCTTTCCATGGTCATGGTCATGGTCCTCCCGTGACCATGGAAAGCTGGAAAGCTTCCGAAACGTCGGGAACTAAAATGAGATAATATACGCGATATAATCCGTTAAATTGTTTTATTTCAATGAGTAATAATCGCGGAAACAGAAGAAAATATTACAAACATTAAGTTGGCAAATTATCTATGAATCACATAGTTAATATTTTCTTCTGCTACCGTGATTATTACTCATTGAAATAAATCACATAAACAAATGTCGGTGTAATAGGTCTGCAGTCTGTGAACATGTCATTGACAAACCAAACCACTCAATTAAGTTTGATAAACCTTCTATCCTTGCCAAAGAATAGATATTTTCCCAGGATACTACGCGAGGCTATTGAGATTAAAAAACATCCTAATTTCAATAGATAAGATGGATTGTCACTACCACCAGCTTGGGATCCTGTAATACATCTCATCAAGGAACAAGCGAGACACAGGACTGCAAAACCTTAATTTCCGAACGGTGTAAAATATCTTATCTGTTCAAAAGTAGTTTAATAGTCTCTGTTTTTTTAATATTATAATTAGTAATGAGGTAGCCTGGGAGTTTTTCTTTGCAGCGTTTCTTTTCTCCTCAGTACGCCTCATTTGTGAAATGCTGCTTGGTAAATTATTAGAATAAAATAATTAAGCCCTTCTCGCACATGTGTAATTGTCTTTACAGCTTAGGCCCATCTGGCATGTATGTACACCTTTATTTGTGTTTTTTCAAAAAAATGGGTAGTTTGCACAAATTGTAACTTTGACAGAGGAAAATACATCTTTTCTCAGTCCTCCCGTGACCATGGAAAGCTGGAAAGCTTCCGAAACGTCGGGAACTAATATGAGATAAATTACGCGATATAATCCGTTAAATTGTTTTATTTCAATCATATAGTTGTAAAATTGAGTTATCTGTACATAGAAGATATATTTAAAAAACGGGCGATTTGTAGATTATTTATTGAAAAATGTTATCATTGTATTTTTTGTAAGTTTGCGGGTGTCTGTGTGGCTTCAACACACAAAACCGCGAAATGACTTCAACTATTTTTGGTACAAGGGTAGCTGGCTAGATGAGTATAGGATACTTTTTACCCGACTACGCTGAGGTAAAAGAGGATTACGATTTTTTTTTAATATCGAAAATTACCCCTTATTTTATATTTTTTTATTCACAAACGCTATTTGCCTATGTATTGCATTGCTGAACTGGGTTACTGAATATGGTTATTTGTGAAACAAGAAGCCAAAGCTATTATTTGCAGCTAGTGATTTTGAACTCCGAGCAAGCGAAGAATCTTATCGTTGAATCACGAGCGCAGTGAGGGATACAACAGCTCGAGAAGCAAAATATCTTTGGTTTCGTGTGACACATTCTTTTCTCCTGCTGAGTAGTGAATGCGATCCCTTATAGCACTATTTGCTGTATTTGTCTATATGATTCGAATTTGCATGGTCATACATTGAAAATGATGTAATAAATGTTTCTTTATTTTCTACAGCGTGAATCCTGAATCGTAAACAGAATTTTTTTTTTCTAAGTTCTAACTGGCCCGACGGCTGCAATCAGGGCAAAGAGATAACATAATCTTTTCGCGGCAAAAAAAATATTTCCTTGTTATTTCATCATAACTCATGGTCACCCTACATTTTTTACGCATTTGACACGTGAATGACAAGTGACTACCAGCTAAGTAGGGTGACCAAAAGAAAATGTCCGTGAGACCGGAAAGGCTTTCAACGGTTAAAAATAATATTAAATCTTATTGATTTGCCATTAGAACCAGCAGCATACAAAAGTACATCGAAAAATAATATTTCTGTTCACGATTTAGGATTCAACCTTTATTTTTGATATACTTGTTTTTCCACCACAATACTCATTTACACATGTTTTTTAGGCACTCCATCAAGACCTGCAATATCAAAACCCAGACCTGAGTTCCCTACGTATACCGCAGAATTCCCAGAAACAATCATCATGGACGCCTCTAAGAACTATGAGAAACTGATGAGTGAAGACCTGGATGTAGATTTTGGACTCTCAGCACCTATACCTGTGTCTGGTGAAGTGTGTTTTGAGGGAACAGCACCAGCTTTTGGGTCTGTCAGTATAAGAGGACACAGTGCTTAGAAACTTACCTTTCTCTTGAAAGTGTTACAAGATAAATTACAAATAAAAAAAATGACGACATATTTTTATATAAACACAAATCTTTAGAATGGACACGAACACACCATGGTTCATCAAACAACAGCTAAAGCAAGGGCTTAAAATTAACACGGTCCTGCGAGCCTATGATGGTCGCGTTTATCACGCGATAAATGATATGATAGCGCGTCTGTCACTCTCGCACTCACATACGTGTCAGGTGACGGCAGCTATGTCATTTATTTATCGTGTGACCACCATGAAATAAGGAACTTCATTGTTATGTATGTATTGGCTGCACTCGCTAACTGTTAAGGTGACGTAGGTTCATGGTCTTCTCTCCCCCTCACTGACCATAAGCATGAGTGAGATGGAAGTGCGTGCTCGGGAGCGCGTATATCATGTTTTCTAAGTTTTATTTTTTGTACGTTTAAATAAATAAAAAAGTAAAGCTGAGTTCCCTCAATCATGCTATTGCCGAGTTATAGAAACAATTTTCATATTTTTAGCTTTTGTGCATAATTTGGTACGAATGTTTTAAGTGTATTTTAGACCTATGTTCGTGATTTTTTTTCTATACAGCGAAAGTCAAAACTCAGGATTCGAAAATCTGTGGTCACTCAAAAAAAGGCCGCAAGATTGTTAATTAAATCTATGGCAGCCGTATTACGATCCAAAAAAGCGCAACCATTTAAAAAAAACTGTTTTCTGAACCTACGCCACCTTAATATAAGGTGTCATAGCGAATAAACGTCAGTGCGTATCCAAGCAGTCATTTGTTTCACTTGTCTCTGCTCCCGATATAAAAATGGCGACGAGGATGGGATTCGAAACCACATGTGCAAAGCACTTTACAGTGAGAGAATCAAATCACACCCAAACATTTTAGCCACAGAGTTGATGAGATGAAATGAACTTTATTTGCGTGATTTTAGGTACATTGAGATATGTATATACATGTTTATAACGGTATCACTAAAATCCACCGAATCTCGGCATGCAAACAATAATCTTTGTTTACTTATAAATCTGAGTACTCCTGAATGCTATAGAAACACTTTTCACTGAGCCATTTTTAGGAACTTTTTAAACATTGCAAATGGTAGGTCTTTAATGGTATCTGGGAGTTTGTTAAACATTTTAATGCACATAATGTAAGAGTTCTTTGCAACTAGAGACAATTTAGTTGAAGGAACAAACAGTTTATTTTGATATTGTGAACGTGTGGGATTTTTAAATACTTATTTAACTTGTTGAAAGATATGCCCCTGTTCATATTCAAACATACATGCATTGAAAATGTAAATACATGGAAGACAAAGTATTCTATGAACCTTAAAGTAAGGTCTGCATGATTCTATAGTTTTAAGTCCGAACATAGTTCTTATACACATATTATATGATGCAAAACGACTCCTCGTTCGTCTCTGAAGAGAAAAGCCCCCATAGATGTATTAAGGTACTTGCGCCCAAGATAGCCCGGTTCTTTAGATAGCCCACTAGAGTCTGGCTACCGAAATATTACCCAAATTTTTGGCGCGAAATTCATAAAATCTTGGGCTGGTCACACTTTGTGTAGTAGGAATTATAGTATTGATACTTGAAAATATTTTTGATTTTCTGTGCACTCGGAAGGTACCTAAACCTAAGGAAATAAGTAAAATATACGTTGACGTGCACTCAAAGTCAGCTAACATAATTTCTACCACTATGTAGACTGCAGTGAACGACAAACATAGGTATATGTTTACACTTTCTCACCATATACCATTGTAACAAGGCGAAAAAGTAAATGTGGTGTGTAAATAAGACCTAGCTCAATAATACCATAAATTAATCCATCACCAAAGGTCTGTGGTTAGGTTAAGTAGGTATAGACATGGGTTAGATTAAAGTAATGTTGCACAGGCACGATGGGCCAAGTGCGAGATTCCATCGACATGCTCGTCGCTCATATATAGACATTTATGGCCAAGATATTTAGAATTCAAAAGAAATGTATCAGAACTTTGTGTGGAGCAGATTTTTTGGAGCACTGCAAACCACTTTTTCAATCTAAACGTATACTACCTCTCCCATGTATGTATGTATTTGAAATGTGTATATTTGTTAAGAAAAACTTAGAACTATTTAATACAAGGTCCATCAAGTCCAAAACAGGGACACACAGAAATAAATTAGATTTGCCAAAAACTAAATTAGCGTTAACTCGGAAAAACGCATACTGTATGGCCATCAAAATATTTAATATTCTCTCTGACACATTTAAGGAGCTGACTTTCAATATTTTTAAGAAAAAGTTATTTAATCATTTAATCGAACATTGTTATTACTCCGTCAATGAGTACTTAAACAAATGCAAATTGTAATATTTCAAAATTTAAAATGTTTAGATATTTAAGTTTAAAACAACACATTTGTACGCCAGCCTTGGCAAAACAAGTAACGATCTGTCTGTGATATTTGTAACACCTTTTATATACGCTTGTTTTTTATGCAAATAAACTATTCATTCATTCATTCATTCATTCATTCATTCATTCATAATTTATATTAAATTACTACTGACCAGTCTGCAGATTTCTTCTAAATATTGGTTTCCAGTAAGTAACTCCTTACGTTCCAATGTTTTGATTTTATGATATTTTCTAGAACTTGTAGTTTATCCGTTTCTTTACACATTTGGTCCTGTTTTTGAGATTCAGGTATTAATAAATTCACGTACCTATTCATAGTTACAGGCAAATGTTAGAACCAGTACATAAAATATAAAAATATTTATAGAGCACTAACCTAATAAATTTTTTAAGACTTGTAAACATTGCAGTTTTTCGTTGTACAACGCTTCACGTCAGCTTCACAGATTGTCTTTATTATTTACGAGCTTAAATCATAGTTTGCGGACCTCACTCGGTATATTCATTGTTAATATTAGTTATTTATATTCTCCTTTTGCATGTAAATAAACCGCGGACCATGTGAATGAATGACATAAATTGACAACAGACTTTTAGCCATTTTATTAAATCATAGACTCATGGTGATACCACAAGGAAATATCTGTCAACAATATTTGGCTAGCCAGACTCTATCAATTAAGATTGGGTCGCCTAAGATCGGATGTGACATAAGACCGGATTGCATAGAGTTTACACACATGAAGCGATATTTTTTACTGATAGCAACATAGTTTTCTTCAAAACAAAATGGCGGTGGTTGTCTTTTTTTTTACATCCATGTGGCAAGGATTTTTTTGTCATATACTATTTTTGGTTTATAATATCATCAATGTACGTCTTTAGTAATATTTATCAGCAACTTCTTTCGCGTAAGAGAGAAAGTCATAACCCTCTTTTTTACTTCAACCAAGTCGAGCAAACAGTCCTATACTATAACCATCGGTGGATGCCTATATATTAAAAATAGTAGAAATCCACTTAGCCTTTTTGGCGTTATGAAGCCCCAACGACACATACAAACATGCAAAATATTAAATAAATATTTTTCTATTCAGTGGCCTTCAAATAGTCCGTATATATTTTTTTATATCTTCAATGTACAGACATGTCCGATTTAGAACCTTAAAATAGTAAAGACTACCAAACAAAAACTATCATGTGAAAAATATATATATGTATATATGTATATATATATTGTATGGATAACCTTGACCGTTGAATTCAATACAATAACATAAAGACAGCAAAGTAAATGAAGAGTAAGCAGATACAACGAACATTGACTTATTTATTATCCACTAGCTTCTGCCCGTGACTTCGTCCGCCTTAAATTCGTTTATCGCGGATAAGGGTATTTTTTCGGGATAATAAGTGGCCTATGACCTTCCCCGAGACTCAAACTATCTCCATACCAAATTTCATCAAAATCGGTTCAGCGGTTTAAGCGTGAAGAGGTAACAGACAGACAGACAGACAGACAGACACACTTTCGCATTTATAATATTTGTATGGATTAAATAACAACTTATTTATTGTTAGGAATTTTTCACGGGTAACAAGATACAATTTACAATATTATAATGTGCATTTTTAATTTATAGGATAATTTTAAATTTAATGTAATGTTTTTGTTTATGTATTTTGTATTTAATTTTATCTGTAGCAAAATAAAAAAAAAAACAATATAACTACTATTTTCTTCTGTTTCCGCGATTATTACTCATTGAAATAAAACAATTTAACGGATTATATCCACCCGTGACCATGGAAAGCTGGAAAGCGTCCGAAACGTCGGGAACTAAAATGAGATAATATACGCGATATAATCCGTTAAATTGTTTTATTTCAATATAACTACTATTCGTAACGTAGGAAGTTGATTTTTTTACATCGTTGGATTGAAAATGTTTATCAAGCACATAATTTTAACAATATATAGAAATTTTAATAAAGACGAAATGGAAATTATGGCTAATATTTTTAACATTTCATAATTATATTTTTAGGTATATGTTATTAGTTTATATGCTCCCGCAGCGCCGTCGTCGAATCCATGCCACCTGCTAACAGGCTTGAAGCGGTGAAGTATGGCGCGGATGCACATTGACTTATTATATTACGATGTCATCAATTAATCAGCTATACGTCACCGTGACTCAAATATTATCTTCTTCTGTTTCCGCGATTATTACTCATTGAAATAAAACAATTTAACGGATTATATCGCGTATATTATCTCATTTTAATTCCCGACGTTTCGGAAGCTTTCCAGCTTTCCATGGTCACGGGAGGACCATGACGGAGGACGGGTGACCATGGAAAGCTGGAAAGCTTCCGAAACGTCGGGAACTAAAATGAGATAATATACGCGATATAATCCGTTAAATTGTTTTATTTCAAATATTATCGTAATGATTTACTTTTTATTTTTTTATGTTAATAGAAACCACTCAGGACAGACAACATTGGACGAAGAACGGAGAGGCTTAGAATAATAAATGTCCGTTTGCAATTCTTTTCAACAAATGTTTCGATAACTCTATTTTTCCAAAGCAACTAAAAGTGGCGAAAATTATTCCCGTATATAAAAAATTCCAAAAAAATGATCCAAAAAATTATCGCCCTATTGCTCTTCTACCAGTACTCTCGAAAATGTTTGAAAAGCTCCTTAAATTACGTTTTTTAAAGCATCTCCAGGTTAATGAAATAATAAACTCGTGACAATTAGGATTCCAAAAAAAGCTGGGTACGATAAATGCAATTGATACTCTAATTGATGATATTGCCACGAAAGTACATGAAAAACAAAGGGTATTGGGCCTCTTCTTTGACTTGAGTTCGGCTTTTGATACGGTAGATCACTCGATACTTTCAAGTAAATTGGAATTTTATGGGTTTAGAGGAAAAGCATACCATCTCATTCGCAATTATCTTCAAAACAGAAATCAATACGTAGAACTGAATAACACTGGATCTGGCGTTGGTGAGCCTATTAGGTCGAAACGAGTTAAAATTAGCAGAGGAGCCCCTCAAGGATCCATTTTAGGCCCTATTCTTTTTACTGTTTTCATAAATGATTTGGTTAATTACGTATGTGGTAGTGTTTCTGACTGCTCTGTGGTCGTTTATGCTGACGACACTAACGCAATTATCTCTAGCAGCAATATGGATGAGCTTAATAGAGTAACAAATAAAGCCTTATTGGCCTTTCATAAATGGTTTTCTAGCAACAACCTTGTTTTAAATAGTAACAAGACCCAAATGATGCTCTTCAAACCTAACCTAAGGAAAAATGATAAGGTGGAAGTGAGTATAAATGCTGATTGTATTGTAAACCCAGTAGATCATGTCAAATTTCTCGGAATCTACATTAATTCGAACCTGAATTGGAAAAAAATAACTAGAAGCAATAGAGAACTCAATCAACTCTGCTTGCTATGCTCTAAGAAGCCTGAGAGACGATTTGAGCTTGGATCAACTTAAAAAGGTATATTTTGCACTGGTTGAATCGAAATTGCGATATAGTATTAAGTTTTGGGGCAATAGTTTTAAATATAATATCAATAGAGCCTTTGTTGCACAAAAGAGAGCTATTGTAGCCAATAACCCTGATATCGTGTTGTTAGATCGATCTAAGCGCCGGGCAATGCTCATCGACATCACCATCCCACATGACGAAAACCTCGTGAAGGCCGAGAAGGAGCAACTCAGCAAGTACCTTGACTTGGCTCACGAGGTGACCGCCATGTGGGATGTTGATTCGACGATCATTGTGCCGATATTCGTTTCGGTAAACGGTCTTAAAGCGAAGAGTCTCGACGAACATCTTAAGAGACTCTCGCTAGATAGATGGATCAAGGGTACAGAAGGCAGTAAATCCTGGTCACGGCCCGCATTGTCAGGAGGTGCCACTCTGTGCAGCCCTAACCAATGGTTGCTTGAGCCTTGCTCCGCTGCCGGCGGCACCCTAGGTTAGGTTTTTTTTAGCGACGCTAAACTTGACAACATACAAGGCAAACGTCGCGATCAAAAGAGTTTAATGCACTGTAGTAATCACAATAAATAGCTTACATGAAAATTTATTGCATTTTCAAAATTAAGCCAGATTTGACTAGAGGATATAACACTAGCTTCTGATCGTTCATCACGATAGTTTATCTCGGATTAGGTTTAGCGTCAGTCCCGGAACTCAAACTATTTCCATACCAAATTTCATCCAAATCGGTTCAGCAGTTTGAGAGTCCCCGGTAAGCTCGGTTCTCCATACAAACGTAGTTACGCTCGCATTTTAAAACGACTAGCCATTTTTCTCTAAAACTAATTAGTTAATGTAGCTTTAGCTACCATAGTAAAAAAATGCAGCGAATTTAAGTTTTTCATGCAAAACTTATTTTTGATGTATTTCGTTTATTTTATGAACTGGAGCCATACACACTAATTACCTCATTTCATTGTATATACACAGTTTCGTTACAATCCAACACGTAGTTTTTAAATGAGAACGAAACTCCGTTTGTATGGGAAGGTGAAATTCGGCCGAGCTTGCCGGGGACTCTCAAGCGTGAAGAAGTAGGAAGACAGACGGACATACAGGCACAATTTCGCATATATAATTTTAATATAGATTTTTTGCTCCTAATGAGCTTAGGAATGCGTGGTTAACATCTTTCATATTCCTCGCGGGCGCCGTGTATAAGGCCGTAATAACATTACTACATCAAATCCATAACATTTTCTATTAAAAACTTCCGAAATAAAGATAACACATCACTCGCAAAGCACGTACAACATTGTGTCATTTTCCCATTATGCAAGTGTGGCATTATGCCACAGTGACACAGTAACTTGCATATTGCTATACACTGATAATATGTTGTATATATACGACATAGGATGTGGAAACCGGTTCAGTATGTCCAAAATGACAGGACTTCGGTTCCTCGTTGTGTTTTGCGTGTTTTTAATTCAGGTAATGATAAGTGTTTATAATTTACGTTAATCCCTTTTGCCACTGGGCTCCCGTGCCTATAATCCCATGGGACTATGATATCATTTTATTCGAGATCAAATGAGATTTCATGAGATGGAACAACAGTATACGACAAGCTCAGAGTAAATTCTGCTTCAAGTGTAAGTTGCGCAAGCATCTCTTGGAAAATCTTCAAGATTAAGAGTCTTCATAGTAATATTTTCTTCTGCTTCCGCGATTATTACTCATTTAAATAAAACAATTTAACGGATTATATTGCGTATGTTATCTTATTTGAGTTCCCGTTGTTTCGGACGCTTTTCAGCTTTCCATGGGAACTCAAATGAGATAATATACGCGATATAATCCGTTAAACTGTTTTATTTAAAAGAGTCTTCATAGTAGTTTAGTACCCGTATGTATGTATATATATTTATGTATTATGGTTATATATATTATGTATAGTATATAATTTGGGTGTCTCACCCTTGTAATTATTAATTTGTACAATTTTGATACCGATATCCCGCACCAATAATTTCTCTGTTTAGCCTAATGGTTGACTGGTAGAGAATGCCTTTATGGCATTAAGTCCGCCATTTGTACTTTCTTGTATTGTGCAATAAAGTTTAAATAAATATATAAACATTTACTTCATAATCCTTAATTAATATACAAACGTGTGTATTTTGTTTTGTTGTGAAACACGATATGACATGATTTTTTTCATATAGATTAAGGACCATTAAAACAAGAGGCACTTGCCATACTTTGGATCGTATTTCGATTGCAAGGAGATATTCTGGCAAAAACTAGATGGCGCTTAAAAACTAAACATTTAACGATGCTATAATTGAATAAAGAAATACTATTCTAACAATGAGTTCTCAAATAGCTAATAATAAATAAATCGTAACATTTAAATACTGTGTCACGCTCGCAAAGTTGAATAATTGTAAAAATAATTCATATATAGATGGCGTTGTATAGGTATATCGAGGAACGGCTTTTTGTATGGATATAGTCAGTCTTCTTATTTTAATGGCCTTTGATATAGATAGAATAGAATCGAGAGAGTGACCTGGGTTATTTAATCACGGAAAATTTACAAAATAGTAGAGCACACGGGAAAAATATAGTTTGAAAAAATTTTCGCAATCGCTACAATAGATCAATGTAATTCGATATCATCTTGATATTAACACGGCTAAAATATTCATTTAAATCGGTTGAAGTAGTAAATATACGAAAGAAATTATTTTTATGCGTCAGTAATAATATAATGGCTAATGGGCTTACTATTTAAGAATAAGAAAGATGCAGAGGGCGCTAGTGATACCTAGATTTCGTCAGAAAATTTCAAGCCACGTACGTAAAATTGCGATAGCTCAGTTGGTCAGAGCACTTCTGCGTTAGTAAAGAGGGCGCAAATTCAAATCCTGCTTGTAATTTAGTAGGCTGTATTGTTTTTTTTCTTTACAGTCGAACTCTGTGCTATATATTAATTTTATTTATAATTCAGTAAGGATTACTTTTTTACAGAGAGCTGCTGCCCAATGCTGCAGCTGCCAATCGGAGTTATTCATATCCATAGATGACCTAATTAACGCTCTTAACAAAGGTCCTGGTATTCCAGGACTGATCAACCAAGGCCAATCTTGTGGTTGCCAGCAAACCTCATACCAACAGTCTGGAAGCAACCAGCAATCCTGTGGTTGCAACCAGCCAAGCCAATCGCAATCATCTATCTCCATCAGCAGCGGCCAATGTGGTTGCAACCGACCGATTGGTCAACCATGTGGTTGCCAACAAAGTATCAACCAACCCTTATCAATTTCCAGTTTGCCTCTCTCCTATAGTAGCCAGCAGAGTAATCAACCTATTTCAATCTCCCCTCAACCGGTCACTCTTAACTTGCAATCCTGCGGTAACCAGCAAAGCATATCACTCAGCCAATCATGCGCTTGCAACCAGCCATCTCAGTCTCGAAGTCAACCATCGATTTCCTTCCAACCAATTTCACTTGGAAACAATCTTCAATCTCAGGCAGGTTGTAACCAACCTAGTCAATCGTGTAACCAGGTTGTAGTTTCGTCTGACTATGATAATGCTGCGGTGGTGCCAGCCGCTCTGTTGCAAGCCCCTCCATACGGTATATTTTTTGCCGGTGACAACCTGTTGATAGATGGCGCTGTTCAAGTGTGTGGCAACCTGCCATTTAATAGTGTCGTGGAACTGGGTGGCATAGTGCCAACCACTGGGTCTGGGTGCGTTCAATACGTTTGCGGTGATGCATGCTCGTAATTTTATATGTGACTTTTATTTTTGTAATAAATACTGGTTTATATATTTCAAATATGGTTTTTATTTGTACCTTGCGTTATTTAAATAACTGTGTATATCCACAGATTATATCATACTATACTAGGTATATCGGAATAGTGCCTATTTACCTAAACTTCGCGGGAGGACACACACACCGCCAAAAAAAGAATTGCTGTTTTCTTAATGCGGGATTTCGCGGATTAGTTCATTATATCTAATAAATAGTTAATTCACTCTCAGGGTTAGATTATTCATGAATAACAATTGTCTAATGCAGAACCTTCAAATAATACTTTTTATTCAATAAATATGAAAATATATATAAAAAAACGCCTTGTGAACTAAATATAGGTATCTAACTTAACATTGTGCAATATTAATGAAAAATATTAATTTAATTCTTTATTTAATTCTTAATAATTACGTAATAGCAATGAATTTAATGCTCATTTAAACTACATCTATACATATAATAAAGCTGAAGAGGGTCGAAAGTCTGTACATGGAAGATATTCGAAAAGAAATTGGCCGGGGATACTTAAAATCGATAACAGAACACGTTCCAACAGTTTCTAGAATTTTTGTCTGTTTGTCTGTTTATCTGTTTGTCTGTTTATTTGTACGCGCATCACGTGAAAACGGCTGAACCGATTTTGATGCAAACTTAACTAATCTGTCCAGAAAATCTCCGGCCAGGTTATAGGCTATAAAAATTTAACCCCTAAAAGGGGGGAAAGCCACTACACTTGATTGAGTTAAGTTTGCTTCTGAATCGTATGGCGCTACTTAGGAAGGAGGTGCAAACTTTTCTCAAATATGTCGTACAACCCGAGTATCAAGTACTTTTCTAAAGTAACAGGTGGCGCTAAAATTAATATCTTTTTGCCAAATTAAATCTAAGTTTAGAAGAGGGGGTACGGATATTAACAAATTTAATTGAATAATTGATTTAATAATACAACAAAATACGAGATAAGTGGCTCGGTGGTATCAACAAGGAGGAGGCTCACATGTGCAAGAATTCGCTCAGGTACTACTTCACGTTGGAGCAGGACTTCTGGAGGACTTCATTCTTCTTTTTGTAGTGTGCAGCGTAACGCACACACACTCATCTCTCCTTCCCTATATATCCGTGTATCCTAGTGTAAGTATTTAGTAATAAATCATATTCAAACACATCACTTGTTTCCATTAAGCGCCATCCTTACATGGCGACCCTGCCATTGCTGGGGGCACTGGCAGGCATCGGATTGCCCACCAGTGTTACCTTGAGCCGGGATATTTATGAAAAATAATCATTTTACATTTGGCCTAATGTGATGTGGCGTTTTAAATAACTTCAAAGAGAAGCTAGCGTTTTTAACGGACTACGATGGAAATTAGCGACTTAGAAAATGAAACGGTCGTGATTTGCGAGTCGCGAGTACACACCAATAAGTAGGACCTATACTATCAAGAATCGGGAAATTTTATAGGATATTTCCTGGTTCCCCTCCGTTAGCCCGAAAAACTTTCGTCCTAATTTCATTAGCCCTAATTTTGGTAACCCTAAAATCACAAACCCGAATTTTCATTCATCCTAATTAATGAATAACTAATTTCAGGATCCCGAATTTCCATAATGCCTAATTTCATCATACCGAATTTTCACTAGCCCTAATTTGCACTTAGCCGACTTTTTTAGACTACTAATATTATAATACCTAATTATGTTAAAACCTACATTTTATTATACATAATTATCTATAAACCTAAATATGCCTCTAATGGATAATTTCAAAAATTATTTCCATTCATTCATTACCACTCGTTCATTTGCGCTCGCGCGCACGGCGCTGCGGGAAAAGCAGCCCTATCGCCTTAGGTAACAAGTGGCAGGCCCCCAAACTCACCTCCGCAGCTTCGGCTCGCACGGGCGGGCGCCTACCATTTGTTACAGCGGGCGACAGCTGCTCTCCCTCCGCGCCTCCGCTTTTGGAATAACACTCTAAGGGTAGGATAGACAAGACCACGTGGAGTCGGAATTGCCATAGACTCAGGATGTAAGTACATGGGAATCTTTTGACGCTCCGCTCGCTTCGCTCGCTCCGCTATACATTGTCACAATAGAAACCTAACCTAAACTACAGTTTTCGGGGTTCAGCCAATTCGATATTTGTCCAAATCCGTATTTTCTGTTTTAAACTAAAAATAGGTTTAATAATCTTTAGTACTCTTGACATTTAGAGTCAGTAATGATTAGGTCTAATAATCATTAGGTTTGGTAATTATTAGGTTATTTCATATTAGTATTGTTGATTATTAGTACAAATGATTATTAGAGTATTCGATTATTAGGTCTAACAACTAATTAGGGTATAAAAATTAGGTGATATGACATTAGGGCTAATGAAAATTAGAGCTAGCGTTGGTAGGTGTAATAATATTAGCACTTGCGTTATTAGGTCAAGTAGAGGAGTACCATATTTCCTATATCACCGCGCTGACAACAAGCCAACCCCAAGAGACTGAACAGCCTCGGTGCAGTGATGGTTCCAGGCTTAGCGATGCGACGAAGACAATAAGCACAAGTGTCAGTGTCCGTGAAAACAGAAAACAGTGCGGTTAGGAGTGTTTTAACGTTATTTTTATTATTTCTAAAACTATTACAAAGTAATGCCATGGATGGCGGGATGACCTGAACTAAGAATGTGCCGTCAGTACAATGACCTAGTGGCAAAAGACAAGAATATTGACATTTTCAATCCAGGATTTCTGGTATTCAGGAGGCAGATTGTAGAAGTGCTTTCGCGTTAAACACCTGTTAATATTATTAATATTGTTAATTATTACTCGTAACAATAATGCAAATTAATTCTGTTCTGAGATGCTCAGAAAATAATTATTATGTTATATTTAACAGTTTGGCCATGTTGATAATAGTTATTTTTTAATTTAGGGTATTTTACGATGTTACTGTACTGTTTTAATCATGTTGTGCATACTTGTTTTGGATGGCATTTTTGTACAAAGCCTGTTCTTTGTATTGTTATATGTTATTTTGAATGTTATCTGTTTAGTGTGCCAAATAAATAAAATAAAAAATAAAATAAACCCATGGCAAGAACATGCACTCCACCGGGACGAGTGGCGAAAAATAGGGGAGCATTTCATTTCTAGTCATCATGCCTATTCAATTAATTTATTTATTTATTTATTTTATAATTTATTTATTTATTAATTTATTTATTTATTTATTAATTGACTAGGTATGAAAATCAAAATTCTAATTAGTCCGTCAGTTAGATACTGAAAATATATTGGGCCCTTCTGGCACATATGTAACTATCTTTACAGATCAGGCCCATCTGGCATGTAGGTACACCTTTATTTGTTTTCTCAAAGTGGGTAGTTTGCACAAATAGTTGGCCGAAAATGCAAAGGTGGGGAAATACCGTGGTCTTGGCGCCGAATACAAATTTGTCCCGTTCGGCGTTGAGATCGTGGGCCCGTGGGGCCCTAGTGCTCTGAGTCTCTTCGGAGACCTCTCGAAGAGACTCAGAGACACAACGGGGGACCGAAGAGCTGGCAGTTACCTCGCCCAACGAATTAGCCTAGCAGTTCAGCGGGGTAACGCAGCCAGCATCTTCGGGACCATGCCGCACGGGCCCTTTTTAGATATTATTTAGTTTAGTTTAGTTTTATTTTAGATTTTATGTTTAGTTTATAGGTAATTTTAAGTTTTTATTCGTGTACTGTTTTTTGATTGTTTTTGTACTATTTATTCACAATAAAATCACTTTGCATAAATTGTAATTTTGAGAGAGGAAAATATATCTTTTCTCAGTCAACCCGAGACCATGGAAAGCTGAAAAGCTTCCGAAACGTCGGGAACTCAAATGAGATAATATACGCGATATAATCCATTATTTTTTTATTTAAATGACATCTTACATTATTTTTTTTGTTTTACAAATATCATGATAATAATCACAATTTTTGCAATTTATTAGTGGATCACTCCACTAGCGTTATTATTATAAACAAAGATCAGAAATATAAATAGGCTAAAGAGTCGGATGCACCATACAGAGATCCATAAGCAAGAACAGATGACAAAATTCGTCGACTACTGGTGTGGACGATTAGCTCAGATGGTAGAGCGTGCTGCCCCGGTCTGGCTCAAGGCACTGGTTCAAGTCCAGTATCGTCGAAAAAATTTTTCATTTGTTTCTGATCTTTGTTTATAATCTTACATTATTATAAAGTTGTAAATGTGTCTGTATGTATATTGAAAATAAAAATAAAAAGTGAAACGGACTATTTGTAGGTCACTGAATCGATTTTATTTTTGTATGTTTGAATTTGACTTTGTGGCTTCATCACGTCAAAACGGCTAAACGGATTTCAATTATTTTTGGTATACGCGTAGCTGTGCATTTTTTTACCCGACTACGCGATATAATCCGTTAAATTGTTTTAATTTAAACGTATTTTTTGCTTTTTCAAACAAAAAAAATACTCAGACAAATAGTATTAAAGTTTAAGAGTGGCGGCTCGTGACGTCACTCCTAGGTACATTTCGTACCTAGGAGTGACGTTACGCGACATTTTGTCTCAATGTATCGACTTGATTTTTTGATTACGTAACAAAAGAAAAAATACGTCTCCAATATTTTTTATTAATTTACATGACGGATTTATTATTAAAATTTACTCACATCATCCCTATTAGCTAAATATATCGTTGCCGCTAAATGTCTCCCTTGGTTTAGAAATTATAAACCATAATAATTTACAGACCAAAACTGAACTGACGCGATATGTGGGCCGCACAATAACATTTGCTGATTTTTTTTTTTCACTTTTGGTTACATAACATTGATTTAAACTTACACGATCTTCACTCATTATCACAACACAACAAAACGGGGCTTAATCGCGTATACATATGATTTATTTAATTACCTTTCGTTGGTAATTATTCGACGTTTAGTGACGACCGTAGTGTTCAACCTAATAATAAACATCAAGCGCGGGTACATCAAAAACCCGCGCGGCTAGAAGACGTTGATTTCGCCACTTTAGTTTCCTTCGAGACCATTACGTCCATGGTCCAAAACGTCGAAGAATTACCAACGAAAGGTAATTAAATAATTACATGTATGGGAGTGCCTCTAGATTTATTAATTTTATTATTTAACTATTAAACTAAGTAGCAGCTCACACAAGACACCAATTCTCCAAATTTCACCAATGTACATCTTGTAGTTTTTGAGTAAAATGCCTGTGACGTACGGACGGACGTGACGAAACTATAAGGGTTTTTGCCATTTTGGCTACGGAACCCTAAAACAGGCAAAGTACGATATACGCCTTCTTATAAGAACCGTGTCCAGGTAAAAGTAAGTTTTATTAAGGTAATTTGGCTTTTGTTAGGGGCTATGCATTTTTGTCTGTTAAATAGTCCTCTACCCTATAAAATGTCTTTGCAATAAGAAACTTTTTATAGTAGATTGTTTGATAAGGGGCTAAAGTAAGCCATTATGACACGAAGTGATTATTTGGACGAGCTCACGAAGTGAGCAATTAGCCACGTGTTAAACACTCTGCTTTTCACTTCGACTGCGAGAAAATAAAAAAGACTTAACATTAAAATTGTTTATTTCATGAAAAACTAATAATACAGTTTGAGCAATTCTATCAGAAAACTTGGCCAATCTGATCAGGTTGTTTTGTTTGTTTTTAATTATTCGCACGGAGTGTGTAGCTGGCCGCAAGTTTTATTTTTAGTTGTCATAGAAATTTGTATGGGATTATATGGCTTTCTTTTAAACCCTAGGGGCTAAATGTATTATTTTAGTCTCGCTTCGCCAAGCTCATATGACCTACTTTTTGAGCAGAAGTAAAAACACACTCATTACAACTTCAAACAAAACTCAGAACAACACACCGAGAAAGTATCCGTAAAGTTGTGAATTTTCTAGAAAATTTCAGAAATTTCTACGCTGGAATTATGCGAAAATACCGAAATCATTCCTTGTAGGAAAGTTTCACAATTTTCGAAACATATTGTCCATATATCTCTAAAAACAATCATAACCATCATTTTTTATTTATATTGTCAGAAACAAATAATTATTCTAGAGATCTTACATTTGGTACCTAATTCATTTAGCGTTAAATAATAAAAAACAAATAATATAATCAAAAGACTTCTAAGTATGTACCACATTTTCATAGGCCAGTTCATGTCTGGCGGTACCTATGTATATATTAAGTAATATCTGCGAAATTATTATCATCTGCCAAACTATTAATTAATTGCTGTTACATAACCTATCACTTTTATTGATAACTTAGCACATTGCAGTCACGTATTGATACTGATTCTTGAATGATGAAAAATCATTGAGAAATAAATGCTGATTATTGTTTAATATATAAGGTGAATGATGCTTGATAAGATTATTATTTAAATCTACATCATAGACTCATAATCAATTATTGTAACTTATAACATCTTTGCAAGTTGTTTGATCAGGTTGATAGTAACCATGAATTATTTGCTATATTTCTTCCAAATTATTATTATAAAGGTAAGTGTTTAAATATTATAATAATTGTTAATTTATTCTTAACTGTGACCCAAGCAAATTCCAGAATATTCTAAACGTGAAATACTAAAGTATGAAGTGAGAAGTAAAGTTTTAAATTATGATTTACAAACAGTTAAATCTTTTCAATCATAGCAAATAATATGCTTGATCAAATCACTGTACCAACAATAAAATAAGTGTTTGTCAAAAATGACAAAATGACCAGCTTTTATGCTAACTGTACTTTCCTTAAAACATTCGTCAACTACATTAAGGCGATTCTAAAAAGCCAAAATATTGGGTTAGAAAAACATTCATCGGGTTCAATTTTATAATTTTTACGAGACATAATTGTATATAAATAATGGCTTTAATCTATAAATAATATTGTGCTTTAAATTAAATAATAATGTTTTTAAAATAATGTTATTTCTATTTTCAGTACACATCAGCACAAGTTATAACATTAGGAGGCAGAAACTTCATACCAAATCTTAACAATCAAAATTGTGCCAACATACCAATAGCGGCAAACTTCGCCAATAACGCCTGTTTATTGGCAAACATTGGCCAAACAAGCCAACTCGCTAACAACATCCAACTAACAACGCAAGACATCGTCAATGCGAACCTACTACACAATAACGGGTATAGCATAGCAAACGGCAATATTGGTTTGGCTAGCGGCAATATACCGATAAACAACAATATCAACGCTAATATAGCACAGGAAATTGGCAATACAAATCTACTCAACAATAACGCAGGTTACAGCATAGCTAACGCCAATATTGGTATAGCTAGCAACGATGTAGGTTACACCGGCAATATTGGCAGTGAAACAGTTTCTAATAACATACCAAGCTACATTAATGTTGTACAGCCTCCAAGAGAGTATGGAATAGAGTTTTCTTCAGGTGCACTGAAAGTTGGTGGTACTGTAGAAGTGAATGGCAGAATGCCGTTCAATGCTAATGTCGCAGTGAGTGGAGCTGTGCCAGCGCAAGGACTTGGTGCTGTGAACTATTCGTGTGACCAGTTAAATAATGAAGAGAGTTAAAATAATAAGTTACTATTGTATTTTATTGTAATATTTATTCTGATTGAAACATAAATATAAGCTTGTACATTTAATTTATCTTTTAATATCCTTACCCTCATTAAACTAACTAAAAGTAAAAAATATACATGGTTAATGCCAAGAAGTTATTCATGATATTATAAACAGAGCAATTAACCATATTGGTGACACTGCAATTAATATTAAAACAAACCTAACTCTTATGATGTAACGGCAAAATTGGCTACGCTAGTAATTTTGGTATTGAAGGCGCAGTAAACAACAACAACGCTGATGGAGACGTCATAAAGAGCAACTTCAAACTATTCTAGAAGATTATAAGAATGAATCTAGTGACGGTCGCGTTTATAACTTCACATTCCTTAATCAATGATTTATCAAGCGACAATAATGCAGCTTATAGCATAGCTTACGCCAATATCGGTTTAGCTAGCAACGATATTGGTTACACTAGCAATATTCGCAGTGAAACAGTTTCTAATAACGTACCAAACCACATTAATATTGTACAGCGTCCAAGAGAGTCTGGAATTGAGTTTTCTTCAAGTGCATTGAAAGTTGGTGGTACTGTAGACGTGAATAGCAGAATGCTGTTCAATGCTAATGTCGCAGTGACTGGAGCTGTACTGGCGCAAGGACTTAGTGCTGTGAACTATTCGTGTGACCAGTTGAATAATGAAGAGAGTTAAAATAATAAGTAACTACAGATTTTTATTGTAATATTTATTTGATTGAAATATAAATATAAGCTTGTAAATATAAGTTTCTTTAAATATTTTTATCTTCTCTCTCTCTCTCTCTCTCTCTCTCTCTTCCTAGATATTATCCCACATGGTGGTTTTTAGGGTTCCGTAGCTAAACTGACAAAAAGCGGAACCCTTATAGTTTCGTCATGTCCGTCCGTCCGTCCAGCATTTTACTCAAAAAGTATAAAATTTACAGTGATGAAATTTGGAGTATAAGCACGTATAAGGGTCTTGTGTAAGCCGCTACTTAGTTTTATGGTTAAATAATAAATTAACTAAATTTAGGGATACTCCATACATATATACGAAACTAAATAAAAAAAATCAGCAAATATCTACGTGTGGCACATATTTCGACAGTTCTTCTAAAAACATTTAGAGGTTTCTATAAAAAAAAATCGGAAATGATCGCTCCGAAAGTAGCATAAATCTCCCCCCTCTATTTTCTAAACGGTATGTCCAAAAATATGAAAAAAATACAAAGATAAAGCTTAATAAATACTTTCAAAGAAAATTGTTTTCAACATGATCGGATATACCGTTATTGAGTTATTGCTGAAAAACGGCGCTTCTCAACAAAAGGACATAAGTGCCGTGGAGATACTTTTGCACTTTTCGATATCGCATCGCATTTTTAGGGTTCCGTAGCCAAAATGGCAAAAACGGAACCCTTATAGATTCGTCCTGTCCGTCTATCTTTCTGTTTGTCTGCCCGTCCGTATGTCACAGACATTTTACTCAAAAACTATAAGATGTACATTGTACATTGGTGAAATTTGGGGGATAGCCGGCATAGGTGTCGTGTGTAAACCGCTACTTAGTTTTATAGTAAAATTAAAAATATAATGTTTAATTCTTTCTTATTTTTTTTTTATTTAGTGAATATTTTCCGAAATATTCGCTCCGAAAGTAGGAAAAATTGTGTCCCTCTATTTTCTAAACGGCATGTTCAAAACATAGAAAAAATTTACAAATATAAAGCTTAATAAATACTTCCAACGAAAATTGTTTTCAACAACGCCTTTTTTAAGTTATTGTCAAAAAACTGCGCTTCTCAGCAAAAGGACGTAAGTGCCGAGGAGATACGCTCTTTTGCTAGTGCACTTTTCCATATCGCATTTTTTTCATCTGTAGTGTGCATTTTTTCGCATGAACGGCTGCGTAACCCTACACTTAGCATGGTCTGACATGCTCTTGACCAGTTTCTAGGGTTCCGTACCAAAAACATAAAAAAGGAACCCTTATGGTGCGACTCTGTCCGTTTGTCAGTCTGTCTGTCTGTCCGACTATTAGAGCGCCATATCTCAAAAACTACTTATGCTATCTATTTGAAATATAGAATATTTATTAACATGATCAGCCCTCATGTATTGCGAAGGAAACATTATAAAATATATTTTTTTTTTCTAAAAAAACCAGCAGAAATTAAAAGTCTGGACACTATACTCAGATTTTTAATTCAAGACCAAAAATTAACGTCAACGGGCGCACTTTCGCTGTAATCACTGCATACTAGTTAAGGTGTTAGTATTTTTATCAATAAAACTAACCCGAATATTACTGGTTGCACGATTTCTCATTCATATTTTTATGAAATAACGTTTATATAATCAAGATGAGAACTGTCAGATTATTGTCTTGAATTAAAAATCTGAGTTTACGTCAAGTAGGGTATATGAAAGAGCTTGATCTGTATATTTTCGATCAATTTTAGTAATTTTTTTTGTTTGCTTAAATTTCGGTTTAGTAAGGAAAATGTGAAAAAAAACACCATTCCCCCCATTATGTCCAAATTTTACCGAACGAAACGTCTGGATTTTTCGGAATTATGTAATTTAATATGAATATTACATGAAAATTATAACCATATATCTATCTGTCTTACTTTTTTTTAATCACCAAAAATATTTTTTTAATAATCCGGTTTGATAAAGTTTGCCCCTCATTTGTATGTGACGCCATAAATACCAGAGCGGCTAGTTAAGTCGAAATAAGTAAAAGTTTGTACGGAACCCTCGGTGCGCGAGTCAAACTCGCACTTGACCGGTTTTATTTTCTGTTTAATCGCCCACTAGTATATACTTTCCAATCCTTTTACATTGAAATTAGTTTTTAAAGCACGTGTCATTTATTTTTATGCAAGGCTGTATTGATACTGTCTTAAACGGTACGTTTAGTTTTAACTCACGTTTAGATTTAATCATATTTAAAATTACAGCCGTCAAACAATGAAGTGTCGATAATGAAGCCATATGCATATATAGGTCACGTATTTTTTTAACAATGTTAGTGTAATTTTTCATATCACTAGACAACGTGTAAAGTAGTATTTCATTACATACAAATTAAAAACCTATGTGCTACGGTCCAGTGAAAGCAGCAGCCATTTTGAAAATGTCTCCCATCGCCGCATTGGTTCTCTGCATCCAAGCTTGTCTGATCCAGGTAAATAATATTAGATTGTTTGACAAGGGGCTAAAATAAGCCATTATGATACGAAGTGATTATTCGGACAAGCTCACGAAGTGAACCAGGACAAATATGTCGTCATAACACTCTGCTTTTCACTTCGACGGTGAGGAAATAAAAATGACTTAACATTAAAATTGTATATTTCATTAAAAACTAAAAGTACAATTTGAGCAATTCTATCAGAAAGTTTGGCCAATCTGATCAGGTTGGTTTGTTTGTTCTTAATTATTCGTAAGGAGTATGTAGCTGGCCGCTAGTTTTTTTTTTCAGTGTCATAGAAATTTGTATGGGATCATATGGCTTTCTTTTAAACCCTAGGGGCTAAATGTACTATTTTAGTCTCGCTTCGCGAAGCTATAATATGACGTAAAGTAAGTGAAAAATACCCTTTTTTATATAAATTATCAATAATTATATTGATTCAGTTTCTTCATTTAAAAACAGCGCCATCGCTCTCGCTGTTTTAATACTTGCGAGGCTTGGAGAAGCAATGGGACAAAGACGTAGTATGGCTAATGCGCTTAGTATTTAAAACTAAGAAAAATACAGAGGGCGCTACTAGTGCTCACTAGATTGTGTTCGAAAATTTCAAGCCATGTATGTAAAGTTGCAATAGTTCAGTTAGTCAGAGCACTTCTGCGTTAAAGAAGAGCGCACAGGTTCAAATCCTGCTTGCGATTTAGTAGGTCGCATTGTATTTTTTCTTTACAATCGAACTCTGCGTTATAATATTATTTTTTTTAAATACACTTGTCTTTTGGATCGTTTGGATTTATAACAACCGCATAAAAAAAATACCACAAGCCACATAGTCTCGACCAACATCTTAAGAGACTCATGCTAGATGGCTGGATCAAGGGTCAGATACAGAAGGCAGTAAGCAATCCTGGACACGGCCCGAATTGTCAGGACCCTAACCACCGGTAGCTTGAGCCCTGCCCCACTACCGGTGGTACATTAAGGTGCGTCCACACTTGTATCATTTGCTCGTATCCGATCACCGTCGCGTGGCATGACTGCGTATTGCGCTGCTTCGACGCTCACTGTCGGCGCGGCGATCACGCCGCGCTTGTCCGATCTAAGTGTGTGATACGCGTAGCAACATGGATTTCGAGCGATCGGATCGGCGCAACGTCCAAACGCGTGATCGTGACACGCGATCATGCCACGCGACGAAGATCTGATCGGGCAAATGATACAAATGTGGACGCACCTTTAGGTTAGGTTTTTGTGCTTATACAATCAAATAGTTAATTTGTGTGTTTTCTTTTGTCAACAGTCGGTGTTCACCCAAGGCTACGGCTGCTATCAGTGCTATCCCGGCTGTAGCATCGCTCCCGTTATCGGGCTTGGCTACCAAAGCTTGCCCGTCGTCGGTTACCAGAATATACCCGTTAACATAGGTTACCAAAGCTTACCTATCGTCGGCTGCAGTCAGATCTTGCCCATCGTCGAATACAGTCAAAGTTTTCCCGTCGTCGGTAACAGTCAGATTTCACCCGTCATCAGTTGCAGTCAAAGCCTGCCCGTCGTGGACTACACTCAAAACTTTCCCATCATCGACTACAGTCAAAACTTTCCCGTCGCCGGTAACAGTCAGATTTCACCCGTCATCAGCTGCAGTCAATGCTTGCCCGTCGTGGACTACACTCAAAACTTTCCCATCATCGATTACAATCAAAGTTCGCCCGTCAACGTTGGCTGCAGACGGGGATTACCCGTCATCAACCAGCCACTCAGCTCAAACTGCTTCGGTGGGCAGGGCTCTGGGCAGGTCAGAGCTGATGGCACCATCTACGCCCGCGGCTCCACCTGCATAACCGGCTCGGTACCAGTGTTGGGTTCCGTGGCGTTCGACGGCTGCGCTCCCGCCGCTGGCTCCGTCTCCATCACAGGACAATGTGAATGTGGCTGCAGCTAAACCAGCATGTTATTCTTCTATAATTAACTTATAAAAAGTTATCAAATAATAAATGCATCGATACTGAAAAAGTACATCTTATTTACTCTGGACAAATTTATTCTGGACAAATTCATTGTTCAAATTTGAAAAGGGCCCCAAAATGTCATTGAAGCCTTTTTATAATCTTTCTAAAGCGTTCAATTGTGAAATAAACTTGTGGCATTTAACGACTTTTTTAGACCAAATTAAGAAATTTATTACAATTAAATCAAAATGTAATGATAAAAAGGATACTATAACCAACCGTGGAAGCCTTGCTACTCGTGTACCAAAAATAATTGAAATCTGTTATGCTGATTTGGGGTGCTGAAGCCACAACGACACGTACAAAAAAATCGATTCAGTTACCTCCAAATAGTCCGTAAAATGTTTATGTTTTTAATACTCGTACATAAAAAAAAATGCATTTATTTCAGACCAATTCTATCCATATTTTATTAGTAAAAGACACTTATACTAAGGTTGACTTAAATTAGTATCTTAGGAACTAAACTTAAATGCAAAGAGGACCAGTGCCATAGCAGGCCACTGTCCCATCTGTCGGCCACGACCGTCAGGACACTGTGGCGGCTGTCGCGCACTCTGCGGAGCGTCGCGGTGCAACGCTTGCGCATTGTCGCTTGGAACCCGTCCACGTGCGTGTCCGCGCACATGCCCGACGCACTGCAGCGTCGAGGCAGCCGCAACAGTACCCTGAACACCTCTAAGATACGGTATTTGACTATTAACATTCGACAGTCCGATACAAATCATGCGTTAACAAATACTTTGTCAGACTGCAGCGCCTATAAAAGTTTATCACTTAATATTTCTGTTAGTACAAATTTAACATATCTTTAGAATATAAGCATTAATTATACACATAAAATACATACTGTGAATCTATTAGTTGTAAATTCACTTCCGGCATCGAATAATTCACTATTTACACAAAACACTAAGACAATTCGACACTATATCGATTTTTGGGTGGACGTATAAAATCGCGCTTGCGCACTGTCCAAGTTAATGAGAGCCTTCACGACCACCGCAGCCGCGCGGTGATGCCCGCCGCTTCGGGGGTCTTGTTAGGCTGGTCACGGCTATGCAGTATGACCGGCAGTGTAGTTAGTTACCAGGCGGGAACAAGATGTAGTGATGAGGCAGGCGATACGTACCATATCTATCGATATACGGCAGGTCGACAATACGCGACTGGCATGTGCGCGAAACCAGAATATTGGTATGATTTCTATGTTTACTAAGGGTAAAATGTAATCTTTAACCATCTGTGGATACCCAGCTACCCGTGTACCAAAAATAGTTGAAATCCGTTTAGCCGATTTGGCGTGATGAAGCCACAACGTCACGTACGAACGTAGAAACACAAAGATCAAAAAGTATTTTTTTTTGATTAAACGACCTCCAAATATTCCGTTCGTTACAATCTTTTTTTTTTAATCTTCTATTTACAGACATTTCATTTTCACAACTTTATAATAGTATTGATGTATAACTAAAAGCACATTGTTAAGAAAGTGAAACGTATATCGCAGAGATGGGCGCTCATGGGTGTAGGTATATATTATATACCAGATAAACAGCCCATCTACAAGGGTATTTAGCTGTGGTATTTAGTAAATACTTAAATACATTTATTTAAGTTTAATAGGGTACAATATTAAACAAATAAATAATAAATATTACGGGACAATGAACCTTATAATTAAGACGTGTTACAGAAACCTATTATTGGTTAGGTTAGGTTACTTAATCCCAATTGTTAGGGATTAATTGTATATTCACCAATGGTAAGATAAGATAAGATGATTTTATTTCACTATAAAAATTACAATACAAAACTGTTCATGGGTGGTTCTATAAAAGTTGGGTAACTTTCTGACAAATTTTGCCATAGGTGTTATTAGATACTAGTTTGAAAACTTTTAGTAAAGTGCATTACTTATAATGGTTTACTTTTTATATCCAAAGAGGCCAGTCACTTTATTTGGTATTTTAAGAGAAAATTAAGTTTTTTTGGAATATGTGTTCTAGGGACTGACGGGCTGTGATAGGGACTGACACCTTACATTGTTAGTACAATAAAATCACATGTGTATCTTATATAATCAGCATTTATTTAGTAATTCTTACTATAATCTTATTAATTGACATACTTATTGCAAAATCAAATTCAATTTATAGACAAAACAGTCTTTAGTAAAGTATTTGTAGTTAGATACTTTCTTACCAACAACAATAATAGTAGTTTAAATTACTTGAGATCACAAAACTAAACATATTTTGTACTTATATCTTACGAAACATAACATCATGTAACAATGAACAAAAAAATATTTTCTTCTTCTAAATAATTGTACTTTAAGAACACAAAGTTGCAGCAGTCTTATTATTTTTATCAATAGATAACAATACTTAAAATCTTATAATACCTAGTTACTTGTCTTACTTCTCATATACATTAACTGCCTTGTTAAATTTATAAAATGGTATATTTCTCTTAATTACTAATTTAGGAACTGGCAGTTTTTCAATCACATCATCGTAAGGCACGTCAGCGATATCATTGTCATTGAGTTTGAATTCTGTCCCATCGTCGTTGCAAACTTCAAGAAATGCAACTGTCAGCTCTCCATCTTCATCATCATATTTAGAGCAAACTGCAGCGTATCGGTATTCTTTTTTTCCCACAGTGAACTTGACCAAAACATAATCTCCACTGACATAGGTTGTCTTAGATATTTCTTGCCCATCACGACTCATGCTTGCTAATGGCATATCATCTTCGGAATCTGAGAATACCGAAGATACTTGAAGGCGATTTATGGTGGTCCGGTATTCTAAAGTCCCTAATCTAAAATGGTCACAGCCTACATCATCACAGAAGCAACTCAGCGTTTTCATCTCAAGTTTATTGGGGATATAAACATTGCCTCTGACTTGGTGTACCAAAAGCGTACCTTTAAAAGGTTTCTGCTTATCTTCATCTTCCTTGATCATTTTATTCACTCTTTCTATATCGACATCTTCAATTATAGAAATATTTATTCCCGGACATTTTTCACGCAGTACACCAACAAAGTCATGTAAGTTTGTTATGTCACCATGTTGTGCTATGAGTTGGTCTGCACTACGTTTACATGTCGCTCCAACTCCATCTGGAGCTCCTTTTCCATGGCCTGCCTCGTGAAAATTCCATGAATACTTTATAGCGAGCGGATAGAAATCTTGAATCCTACACCCCAAAATATAAAACATTGTTTTGTTTTTATATTGGGTTACGGGTCCATCACTCAAGAAATGCAGATTTTCTACAGTTGACGGTAACGTTATGAGCACTGGCTCTAAATGTGCCCAAATAGCTCCAGCACCATGAGCTAAATTTAATGATACAGTGCAATGCGAAGATGTCTTGTCTTTCGTGTAGACTACCACAGTATGTAGCGAAATTTGCGTACGAGACCCGCCAAAATGGTACGACTGAATTTCCTGGTTGCATTTAGTGGTCCAATTTTCCGAGAAATCCATGTGGATTATTGCATCTTTTTCTGTAAGTGTCTCTTTGAGAGATTTTATAGTATTGTATTGGTGCACAATGTTCAGTTCATGTTGAAATAGTTTAGGTAGATCACTCTCTTCAAGTTGTGCAATTAAATCATAAGGTTTCAGTTTTTGTGTCTCCTTTTTATACTTTGTAATATATCTCTCCTTTTTAGTTTTTATATCCAGGATTAATTCTTTACTGTTCCTCCATTGCTCGACTAGAATTTCAGCACTGTTGTCGAATTCGTTATAGGGTAAAATTCTCATTGAACAACCATCACAAGTTCTTGATAGGCATTTCTCAGAGTATCGATCACAGCAAACCGATTGAAGAGCACTCTGATGGGTTGCAAAATTTAAAATGTTTGCGTTTTTTAATGCAACCAGTTTCAGGTTAACGTTTTCATGGGTGATACAAGCACAAGTGTCACGATCGGTGAGTTTAGGCTCGACGACCCAAAATGGACGTAACCGGCAGAACAAAGAATACCCAATTGTCATTGAACCAGTAGACAGGTATTTTTTGTGTAGATTTTTCAAAGAATCCAGCAAGAACCGCTTTTGTTTTTTAATATTATTGCGGGTTATACACTCTTTCTTCCCAGCTGCACACCGGCTATTGCTATCATCTTCATAAAACTTGTGAATAATCGCTATCATTCTGTTCTTGTTGTCTTTCTTTGTCGACTTTGTACGATTAAATCCCATATTTTTATAAGTCACAGCTTTGCCTCCTGACCTCCATATTTTATATTTTTTTACTATAGAACCAGACAAAGCCGTTCTCAAACTATTCTTCTCTTGATATGTCCTTGTTTCCTCTTTTTTTTCTACAATTTGCGTCTGAATGATTTCACCAAAAAGTGCTTTTTTTACTAATTCTGCCTTCTTATTAGGATCATTTGCCATTTCTTCAATTTTGCTTCTGGGTGTGAGTGCCTTCTTTGATTTCTTAATAGTGCGTTTTAGTCTTTTGTACTTCTGTCTTTGGTTAGCTAGTTTTTTCTTTAGTTCAGCAATATCATTGTTCTTCTTCTGTAGTTGTTTATTTCTTATCTTCCGTTGTAAAATACTTCTCCTTTTACCTTCAGCTTGTCTTTGATTAGCAATGCACGCAACATTTATACCATCTGGTTGTCGCTCGAGATTTATTTCTTCTGGTACCTGAGGATCGTTTTCTCCGTCAGATGATGGTGGCGTATTTCCATCCATGTATTGATCAGCTTGTTCACTTATTTTTTTATTTTGCCTATAAGCTGCTGAGTAAGTGATCCAGTTTTTTTTCACTTTTCTGTGCTCGCGAGGAGTCATATCCTTTACGCATTTCCTCTGACCTTTTTCCTTTTTTCTAAGGTATTTTAATCTTTCTTTCTCTTTATACTCGGCTAATAAAACTGGATCACTTTTTATTTTCTCTAGACGTTTTTTTGCCTGTTCTGATTTTTTTTTTGCTTTTTCTTCATTGGACAACGGTATTTTCTTTCGAGGCGCCATATTCTACAACAAACAGAATTGTTTTCAATTGGCGAATCTATTTAAACTATTATGAACGCCAGGCCCTAGCCATGGCATCAGTCCCTGGTCACATTTATGACCGGGGCCTGATGGCCTAGGGACTGACGAATCAGAACTAAATCACTCTTAGTCTACTCTTAAAAAGAAATACCGAAACTTGTAGATAGCTATAACATCAGAACAAACAAATCGCATATACACGCAAACAAAAGAGAATAGTAACTAATTAAGTTTTTATAAAACAACTTACCTAGGGGCTGACAGAGTGGCTGGCACAGCACGTGTTTCCTCAGCGTCGACGCCGACCGCACTGATGTCAAGATGGCCGACGCGGAACAGCCCACGTGTATGGCTAACTTCACGTCGTTACTTCAGAACGCAACAGTTTTAAAACGCTGGTTTTGTTCGGTTGCCGCGTATTTTTGAAATTACTGAGTGGCTAGGGCCTGACTTTAACTATCGATGACACTACTTTTCTTATATAAAAAGATATGAAAATAATTAATATTGTTCACTAAATCGTTTCGGTGATTAAGACAATGTAATTTTTATTGTGTTTAAGTCAAATAAAGTTCAAATATCATCTAGACATACTAAAACCGGACGAATGAAAGCAGTATTTTGGAAATGTGACATGGCTAGGGACTGATATAAAGGAGAGAAAACTACATTTTTTTGTGTTAAAAAAGTATATGAGTAAGGCTAAATTGAGTGACATAATAAAAAGTCGGTTGTTTTATGTGCCAGACATTTTTAATATTGGGTGATTAATATAAATTTATATAAAAATCCACTGGAACACAAAGTTACCCAACTTTTGTGGAACCACCCTCATGTCAAAATTATATAAATTTATATCATGATCGTCAAAATATAATAGATAGTGAAAATAAACATTGTACATAGTGTCCAAACAAGATAAAATAATAAATAAACAATAAGAAAATATCAACCAGAATTCAAATCAAATGAGCCGATAAGGATCGTCATCGCAACTTTAAAAACAATAAAATAAAACATACCTAATAAAAAAAAATTAAAGTATCAAAAAAACGGCCAAGAGCATGTCGGACCATGCTTAGTGAAGGGTTCCGCAGCCGTTCATACGGAAAAATGCACACTACAGGTGAAAAAAAATGCTATATTAAAAAGTGCTCTGGCAAAAAAGCGTATCTCCACAGCACTTACGTCCTTTTGTTGAGCAGTCCCGTTTTTTGGCAATAACTCGAAAACGGTATATTCCATCATGCTGAGAACAATTTTCGTTGAGAGCAAGTAAAGTAGTTTCATCTTTGTTAATTTTCTGATATGTTTGGACACAAGGTTTAGACACACAAGACACTTATACTCCAAATTTCATCAATGTACATTTTTACGGACAGACGGACGGACGGACAGACGGATGGATGGACGGACATGACGAAACTATAATGGTTCTGTTTTTGCCATTTTGGCTACGGAACCCTTAAAAGAATAGTTAGAATAGATATGTTAACGATGAAATGTCAAAACACAGGCAAATAAATAAAATTATCTGAATAAAATATCTCCTCCTCATAAAGATCGTCATCCAAAAAGTTAAAAAACAAAAATAAACTTACAATATCAATCACAATGTCAATTAAAAATTAGAAATTCAGTTCCATATGATATTTATTTACTGACAATAGAGGGTTTTCCACCAAAAGGTTTTTCAACCGCCGTCTAAATATGTCGATTATAATGAATCGAAAATTATGAAGTAAAAAAAAAAATAGTTGTCAGTTAGATTATCAAAAAATATTGGACACGTACTTTTTCATTTGTCAATCTAACAAAAAAAAGACGAAGATAAAGTGCGTCGAAGTTTGGGAGTGAGGGCGCATGACCACACGGGGAATTGTAACGGGCTATATCGTCATCATTTATTGTTTAACTAACAACAAAAAATATGTATATAGATAATGTAACTGACAGACTAATTATGTATTTTTAGGACACAAGCCTATTAATATAAGTTCTCTCTAATACTGATTTCCAATATTTGTGCTATCTTGGATACACAACATGCTGTTAAACGAGCACGCGTGAGTGCTTATGGGGTCCGTATACCCTTTTAGATACAACGCTTCTATAACTTGGTTATTCAGCTCAGGATCTGGCCTATAGTGGACGGAGCAGGCTGTAATACTCTTGATTTTCCCGTGTTCCACCACGATGAGTCCAGCTCCGGAGACAGGGTTCCCTGCCAGTAGACTGGACGTGTGCAGCAACCCTATCTTGTGAAAGTTCGACAACAGGAGCTGACCGTCCGGCCCCAACACGAATATAGCCGCCTTTTGACAATAACTGTCATCAACTTTGCTTGTGTCCACCAGAGCTCCTTGGGAGTTATAAAGCGAGCCATTTTCCACTGAGACTTCAAATATATACCGTTGTTGTACTTCATAATAAACAACCGTTGGTGGACATTCAAAGATACCTCTCCAAATACACTTTCTCGACTCCAACCCGTACTGGTTCTGCATTGCGTAGGTTCCATAAGCGAAGGAGATACTCACAGCACCGTCATGTTGCACGATTCGTGATCTACTGCCTTCTGTTTCATTGACAGCATATATCACACCTGGTTCCTGTATCACATATAGCTTTCTACCGTAGACTGTCATCTGTAAGTATTCGGTGTCGGCGATTTCAATCTTCCTACACTCAATGGAGCCCTGATTACCGCTGTTGATATAGCCATTTTTTTGACACCGTAAACTGTGTGTCCTATTGCTGCCAGGCCTGTGACGTCATAGCCGCCATTTTCACAGTATAGTTGGCAGCCGGCTTCAGAACAGCGATCGATTCGTCCGCTGTCGCAGCCTACGTAAATAGAAGAACCTGAAGCGATTAAAGATCGAACGTGCCTGCCAGTTTCTAATTTGGCGAATGTCCAACAGTTGTGTGTGTTAAAATCGCATCTCAATATCGTCCCGTTGCGGAGTCCTGCGTGGATGAAACCAGCCGTCACTCCCAGGCCGTTCATCTCTGAGCCGGCGTGATAGAACTCGGAGCAAGAGTGTGCTTTCTGCCAGTGGCAGCGGAGCATGGCTCCTGAGGCCAGAGACGCGAACAGATATTCTCCGTGCACGATCGTGGCCGTGACCGGAGAGCTGCCAACATGGTAGTCTTCGCACGAACTTGGCTTTGCGTGTAGACAGCGTTTGATTGTACCGTTCTTAAAGCCGATTATCATCATGGGAGGCATGTAGGTTATTTCGTTATTTAATGTTATCACAGTCTTGGTTTTTTTGACTTCGTTGAATACCGACTCCTGGCTGGTGTCAGCGGGAGCAAGAGTCGCCAACGTCAGTACTAGAAGCGCGGACTTGGGGACAGCCATGTCTTTCAGTTACACTTGGGAGTCTCGAACTGAATGATTGTTACAGGAAGATACGGCTTATATTGTGGATTGGCAGCGACTATACAGCGTGTTCGGATCTATATATATTCTTATTGTTTTCGTTACAAATGTATCTTTATCCGTACATAAATGAGACAGTTTGGTGTGGCCGTTTAAAATGCAAATGGTTGTATCTAAGACTCCTCGTTGCAATATTTTTAGGCTTCTGCACCCAAAGGGTAAAACGGGTCCCTATTACTAAGACTCAGCTGTCCGTCTGTCTGTCTGTCCGTCTGTCACCAAGATGTATCTGATGAACCGTGATAGCTGGACAGTTGAAATTTTCACAGATGATGTATGTCTGTTGCCGCTATAACAACAAATACTAAAAACAATAACGTTACATAAAAAAAAAAAAATTAGGTATGGCCAGAGAATACGGGTGGTTAAAACTTCCAAATATCCTTCAGTTTGGTTTGTAAATGGAGGATTAGTGTTTTCATAAAGGATTTTATTACGCACGCTCAAAATTACAGTGTCCTGACGGAAAATCTATAGGTACTGAAAACTATACAAAATAGAAGAGGAAAAATGATGGGTCACTTGATGCAACATGATGCTTTCTTTGTTAACATTCTGGAAGGGGCAGAGGAAGACGAAGATTAACTTATTTCACTCAAGTGAAAGAGAAAGTGGGCACTATGTCGTATCGTCATTCAAACTGTTTATTTTATATTTCAACACAAAGTTCGATTGTAAAGGAAAAAATCAATGCGACCTAAAAAATAGCAAGCAGGATTTGAATTCTTTAACGCAGATGTGCTCTGACCAACTGAGCTATCGCAACTTTACGTACGTGACTTGAAATTTTTGAGCAGAATCTACTTAGCACTAGTAGCGCCCTCTGTATTTTTCTTATTTTTATATCAGAATCAGAATCAGAAAATTATTTTTTATTATATATATATTGTTACGCCGGTGGCTTAGGGGCAAAACTTTGATCGTGTTTTTCTGTGACTTGGAGCCGTTTCAAATCAAATCAAAATATTCTTTATTCAAGTAGGCCTATATACAAGCACTTTCGAAATGTCAGTTACATGAGAGTGAATGTTTGCTGTGAGACATACAATATGATCCAACATTTGCTGCAAGGATTAGGGAAACCCAGAAAAACCTAATCAGATCATTTAACTTAAGTATAATATTATTGATAAAATCATCATTTTAAAAATTAAAATAATCAATAAGATAAATCCCAAAAGGATTGTCAATAAAAAAGAAAAAAAAAATCCAGAATGTGTTTAGAATAAAATTCTAAATGTATATAAAGCAATTAAGATTAAAATAATAATAATACCTTAGGTATTCGTTAAAATAATTATACATATACCTACATGACGCTATAATTTACATTAATCCGTCGCGGCTTTATCATTCATGTAGTCTTATGTGCTATAATAAGCTTTAGAAAATAATTTTCGTTTCACAATATTTTTGAATTTACCAATAGACAACTCACTTATGCTGCTAGGAAGTTTATTATAAAACCTCACACATTTACCAATGACTGATCTCCTTATTTTATGGAGCCTAGTAGCAGGCACTGCGAGCTTATGCTTATTTCTAGTATTAAAATTATGTACATCACAGTTCTTCTTAAAGTGGGTAATATTTTTATGTACATACATAATATTCTCATAAATGTTTTGACAATGCACTGTCATTATATTAAGGCCCTAAAAATTATCTCTAAGCAAGTTTCTATGGTTCATTTTATATATCGCACGAACAGCCCGTTTCTGCAGAACAAATATAGTATTAATGTCGGAAGCACTGCCCCATAGTAAGATGCAATACGACATAATACTGTGGAAATAACTGATATACACTAATCGAGCCGTTATCACGTCAATTAATTGATGAATCTTACTTACTGCAAACGCTGCAGAACTCAGTCTATTCGAGAGATTAGCAATATGGGGACCCCAATGGAGCTTAGAATCTAATGTTATACCGAGAAAGACTGTACTATTAACTCGTTCCAGTTCCTCACCTTTAACAATAACGCTTGCTTGCTCGTGTTTTACGTTACTCGTGACAAACTTAACACATTTAGTCTTTTTCTCATTCAACAATAAATTATTTACATTAAACCAATTTAATATTTCACAGATAGCATTGTTTACATCATTGTAAGATCGTTGATTTTGTTCGACTTTGAAAATTAGAGACGTATCATCTGCAAACAAAACTACCTATCTCATGGTGGGTCTTTACGAGGTGTGGCAAGTCGTTTATATAGATAAGAAACAGGAAATGTCCCAATATTGATCCCTGCGGCACACCCATAGAGACTAATGACCCCGGTGATCGCTTTCCATTCACGTCAACCCTTTGTATTCTACCATTTAAATAAGACTTTAATAAATTTAGTGCTAATCCTTTAACTCCGTAGTTGTGTAGCTTCCTGATCAGTGTCTCATGATTAACGCAATCGAAGGCCTTAGATAAATCACAGAAGATACCCAAAGCATCTCGCGATTCCTCCCAGGCATCGAAAATGTGTTTTACGAGCTCAACTCCGGCGTTGGATGTCGAGCGACCCCGCGTAAAACCGAATTGCTTACTATGCATCAAATTGTTCAAATTAAAATGTCTTAACAACTGATATAAAATTAGGTTTTCAAAAATTTTACTAAATGTGGGTAGTACAGATATTGGTATAAAGTTAGTGGGATCAGAGGTACTACCTGATTTAAATAAAGGAGTTATTTTGCTATGTTTCATCAGATCAGGAAACTCACCGCAGTCAACACTGTTATTGAATATATCTGCTAAGTCAGGTGCTATGACTTCTATTAGGGATTTGACAGCATGGACTGAGACCCCCCATAGGTCATTGGTTTTTTTGACATTAATTGATTTAAATGCCTTTACTACATCTGAAGGACTGACATGCTCAAAATAAAAGTCCTTACTACATTCTGGGACGTTTTCTTTTAACAACATAACGGCAGACGAAGGTGATGAATTTAAACACTTTGTTGTGGATTGTATATCGGTGAAGAAATTTTCAAATTCTGTTGCTACATCTAAACTAGAATCTATAATTTTGCCATCAATTTTTAATTCTAGATCACTAATTGCGTGCCTCGATCTACCAGTCTCCGCATTAATTACTTTCCAGGTGGTTTTGATAATGTTCGAACTATTTTTGATTTTCTGGGATAAATAATTACGTTTGGCGATATGACAATCAATTTTGAATTGTTTCGAATATTGCTTTACATGTTCTTTAAATTCGTCACTCGTATTAAACCGCCGTTCCTCATACATGGTATACAGTGCTTGTCTACGTTTGTGTAAGTCCGCAGTAGCCCATTCGCTAAATACTGGTGCACCGCCAGCCACAACCGATTTGGAAGTAAATATTGTATTATAATGTTTCATAAAAGTTGTAAAGAATGAATCATACATGTGCTTAGGACTCATTTCAAAAGACAGAACGGGTAGCGCCTGAACCAAATGTTGCTTCTTTTTTCCACACAGTCTGTGGTTACCGGTACAAAAGTATTTTTTTTTTCACTATATTTTACCTTAATATCTCAAATACCATTAATTGGCCTAAATGATCTGATTCTAATTTACTGATTATACTTTGTTTAGAAGGAGAAATATCAGTGAAAATGTTATCAATACAGGTCGCGCTGGTATCGGTCACCCTAGTAGGTTCCATAAATACGTGGCTTAAACGAAAAGATTTGAATAGATTCAACAATCTAATACTTAGTGTTGAATCTTCCAAAAGATTTACATTGAAATCGCCGCAAATAAGTAACTTTTTACGAGTACGCGATATCTTAAGAAACACATATTCCATAATAGTTTGAAAAACATCGAAATTACTTAATGGCGGCCTATACACACAAACTACAATAAATTGCTCTAATTCTATGGTCCGTTCAACAGACAAGGATACAATGTCCTTACGTTCCTTAAATTTCATTTGACTATTTAATATAATTAACGACCCACCATGTATGGAACTAAGTCTGGTGAACGAACTATCCACCTGGTGATTATTGAATTGGGGCATTATCTCATTCCAAGTTAGCCAGTGCTCAATTATACATAAGATATCAATATTATAGGCATTTAAAAATAATTCAATCTGCAAATCTTTCCCTCTAACACACTAAATATTTTGATGAACCAGGTGGATATACTTTTCATTGCCAGAAAAGGATTTCTCCATTGTCTCATCACTTAGTTTAAATTATTACACATAACAACATTAATGTCGGACTACTTTATTTTTTTTTAAAGCATAGGGGCAAACGAGCAGACTGGTCGCCCATAGACACTTGCATCACCAGAGGAGTCACAAGTGCGTTGCCTGCCTTTCAGGTGGGAGTACGCTCTTTTCTTGAAGGTTTGAAGATCGCATCGGTCAGCTCCAACTGCTCAATAGAAGCAGAGTTATGTACCAAATTCTTGGTAGAAATGTCAATTAAATAGGCTAGTGACAAAACGATTTATCGTTTGCAATAATTGGAAAGGTAAAACTTACCTTTCGTCAAAAAATAATGATTACTAACATATTTGTTGTTGTGTTTTCAGCAGGCTGAAATACCGTTTCAGGCCGTTTCAGAGGGTGCTCTACCACATACCACTTTATCAAAATTTCACCCCAGTTACCGTTGTTTTCAGGCGCCTGAAACATGTTTTCAGTCCGTTTCAGGCCACCCTCTATCAGATAACAACATAACCTGAAAACCCGTTTTCAGGCTTTTTCAGGACCCCTTATGGGCCTTTGAAGTCCACGTCAGTATATGACGACATTTCCAATAGCAGTGAAAGAGATAGCATGATTAGAAAGAGACAGACATACTGAGAACATTCTAGAAGGGTATGACAGAGACAACACGATCTAGATAAAGATAGCAGTACGCCGAACAGTCGAGCAAAGAATGAGCAAGACGGCCGTCGGAAGGTTCCCGAACAATCTTGCACCTACTGGGTAGATATAGGTAGTTACCTATAGAATAACTTGTTCCTGCGACTCGAACGTTCGAGATGACCCCAAGCCAGTATAAATATGCGTAACGCGCCGCGCCTCAAGTCAGTCAGTTTTACTTGGATACCCGAAGCGATAACATCGGAAAGGAGCAACTGCGACTGGAGTGTGAAATAAGTGTAAAGTGTTCTAAGTGTGTTAACGTAAAGTGTCAAAAGTGTAAAGTGTTTTAAGTGTGTAAACGTAGTGTCTGCGTGGAAATAAATCCTATATCTTGTTCGTCGGTTTAAAAGTGCTTTTCAATCACGTACCCACCCCCCTAGTACGTAACAATATGCTAAGCGCATTAGCCATGCTCCAAGACATGCGTATCACTTCGTCTCTGTCCCATTGACATTTTTATATTATGACTAAAAGTGTAACTTCTAAAATCTTTCATTATTTCAATGTAATTCTACATTTCTTTATGATATATCTCATTTAATGTCAAAAATTGGTTATTGTACACATTCTGTATAACAGATAAAACGCAATGTATATCAACTGCGAGGGTAGAGTTCAAAAAACATTGTATTTTCCGTAGTTTGCGTTATTTACACATGTGATATGATAACAAGATGGGAGTCCCGGTTGATGTGCAATTTAAAATTTCCAAGTATAATAATTCAATCGGGGTTTCTCCGATTTGACATATTATCAATTTATCATTATAATTGCGAGACAAAGCTTTTTATTTGTCATTAAATACCTCCCGACAAAGTAAAATATTGGATTTATTTAAGAAAGTTTAATACCTAAATATAACGGTGTTTGAGGGTGTGCGATAATGTCCAAGCAGTGATTTTCAATATTGTTATTTTGTACTTTGTAACATCAAATTTGTAGACCCTAAATAAAAAAAAAACGCTTAAAGATGATTTTACGTTTAAAATTTCACAATTCGTACGAGTAATCCCTGACTAAATCAAATTTCCGTTAATACCACATTCTCAAGAGCACATATTTAAAAGAAAACAGATTTCCTATTACACTTCATTTTTGAAAAACCAGATCTTCGTAAAACAATATTCTCGTAACAACTATTTTAATAATTCTTAGCTATTACAATATTGTCTTAATTATACTTAAAACTTCTACAATTGTGTTATAACAAATTTATAAATTTATAATTGGTACACGCAGAGTATATTGTACCTACAGATTCTCCAGATCAATGTTAATATAAAATACTAGAAGGCGCCCATATATAACCCTTAATTTTTTCTTCAGCATAGTCGGGTAAAAAGTATCCTATAACCACAGCTACCCGTGTACGAAAAGTAGTTGAAAACCGTTTAGCCGATTTGGCGTGATGAAGCCACAACGACACATACAAACATACTAAAAATCCAATAAAAATATTTTTCCATTCAGTGACCTCCACTATTTTACGGACTACTGTCATTTTTTTTTAATTTCTTCAACGTAATACATTACATTTTTACAATTTTATAAAAGTAGGTATAGAAGATACGAAACCAGCATAGGGAGCATTAAAATAATATGATCCGTCACAGATAGGGCAACACTAGATGCTTCCACTTCTGAGTGACGACCAAAGAGAATATCACCACTACGTTTTAAGAGGCGGGACTCTCATACTAGCCAGTAGAATCAATTTGCATGGCACACTGATACCAACATGTACGCCAAAGAACCGTCAAACAGCAGTAGTACCAATCTAACAGACTAAAATAGTGTAGTAGACTATACGCTTGCGATTTTTATCGATATCGATAAAATGGACTGGGCTGGAATATAGGCTCATGTCAACAATTTATGTAATCGAAATTTGGTTTAGGATTGATGTAGTATTCTGTGTTGCTACATACTTATCTCATGCATATACGTCACTCGGCATAAGTGGGGTGGGCAGTTGGTTACTGGCTGTCCGAGCGAGTGATGGTGTGCTGGTGAGCGAAGTCAACATATAGTGACGCATACAGATATAGGTACTGTGTACGTGAATACGTGAACACTACAAGTGGAGACGAGGATAAAAGTAAGAACCTATTGAAGTATAAAAAAAAGAGGCCTTCAGGAATTAATCTGGAAGTAAATATATATATATGTATTCAATCGGAATTTGAAAGATTCATGCCTTGTTGTTCCCATATCCCAATAAATCGGTCTAAACCAGAAATCTAAAGATCACAATGCAATAACATTGCTACGCATAACTCTAATGACCGTTCGTACGGAAGAAATAACAGAAAAGTGCATACAATACGACTACTGCAGTAATCTGTGCTTAGGAGCACACCTAAACAAGATGTAATAATAAAATTACTTAAACCGTCGAACTAAAGTAAGGGATAGTTCTTTGTAATTTCTTTATTAAGATAACCAATAACCAATGGTCCATGCGAAGTAATAATAAATTATAACTGTGTTAGTCATACAATTTGACAATCGCAACATGGAAATAGCATTGCATGTTTTTGAGGAAATGTTCTTTGGCTACCGTACATAATAAATTTAAGCGGTGTGGTTTAAATGTTCGTAACGTAAACGTAAGTAAAGATTAAACCTTTTTATTAAGGTGTTTGGGCTGTAAACTTGATAAACAAGTACGCTCTCGCGGCATCAATAACTACTGGTTTATTGTTTGGCTAACAGGTTGTTAGATGCTTCAAGCATTTTATTGCTGAATGCTCTCGCCATGTAATATATAGCAGGATATCTTCAAATTCAAATTCAAATTCAAATTCAAATTCAAATTCAAATTCAAATTCAAATAATATTTATTGTATGGTCATGAGTTATAGAGATCTTTAAAAAATTATACAGAATCATCATGTCCTGCCTCAGAGAGGCGTACAATATTTATATCTTAATTCTAAATATTAAATAATTAAATTACAATGTGCCACAATATGTCAAATAGAATAATGCCTTAAATAGAAATTAGTAATCAAAATTGCAAATGTATGTCACCGTGTAATATAATATGATAAATAATGGTAATTACGATATTCAAATTGAAATATTAATATTTGAGATGAATTTATTAAAAGTAGCACTATACTAAACGGTCACTCATTATAAATAATTAGTCAGAACTTAGGAATTCAGATGTACTGTATACACATTTGTTGGTAAGCCAGTTAAGGAGTTCCCTCCTAAATTCTAAAGATGGTAGTTTCTTTAACTCGACTGGCAATTTGTTGTATATTTTTGTGCTCATACACATGACACTCTTTGTGAAAAACGCTGATTTTGATTTTGGGCATACTACATCATAACCAAATTTGGATTGTAGCCTTTGGCCTTGGATTTCTACTTGTAAACATAGTTATGTTATCTTTCACAAAGAGGCTAATTTGGTATATATATAGCGCAGGAAAAGTGAGTATCCTGTTTTTTACAAAAAATGGGCGACATGACTCTGTTTGATTCAGACCATATACAGCTCGGAGGCATCTCTTTTGCAGTCTGTAGATTTGCTCATTATTTCCAACATTACCCCACAGTATTACCCCGTAGCGGAGATCTGACATGACATATGAGTGAAAAGCTTGTATGGCCGCTTTTTCCGATGAAACCTCTCTTAGACGTTTCAACGCATAAGCAAATCTACTTAGTTTTCCTATTATATACTCCGAGTGCTTAAGAGTCAATGATCATGCCTAGGGCTTCATTCGTCCTGACTAATCTATAACATATTTAAGCATTGAGTTTATTATTTTAATTTGTGCATTAATATTAAATGCGTGTTATATGTCTCTTAGTTATGAAATTCATTTATTTAATTTAAGTTGCAACGCCATCTATCAAGACAACGCGTAAAATTGACGGCAAGAACTATGGAACTATAGATAAGAGTATATACATATAGTTGACAAGAACTTACCACGCTCGGGCGTTATACTTCGGGCTACATTCTCCTTATAAAGCAACTACCCACTTTAATAATGTATAGTACCTATGGTGCGATTTACTTGATATTAGGAAGGTGTAGTTAGTGAGTCAAATGATTGAATAAACAACGACTGCGCAGCGATGTAATGGTATCAAATGTTGGATCATATTGTATTTCTCCCAGCAAACATTCACTCTCATGTAACTGACATTTCGAAAGTGCTTGTAACTAGGTCTACTTGAATAAAGAATATTTTGATTTGATTTGATTTGATTTGATATCCTTACTGATAATTATGGATCTTACAGAAATAGTATTGGTATAGTATATCGTTGTTTTATGCTAAACTATTACCTAGTGATAGTTTTCTGAAAGATATTTTAATAGGGAATATGCATGAATTTTAATTTCTGCTTTATGATAAGCTTATTCATGTAAAAAACAGTAGACAAAAAGAATTTTCCGAATAACTATAAAAATACCCAAGATATAAGCCATCAAACATTTCATTCTATCTTTTTCTAGCAAAACAGAATTTAATATCAAAAAAATAGTCAAAAAATCAAAAATCATAAATATATTTATTTTCAACAAGATTATAGATAATGTTGAATTCTCCTTTTAAGTTAGTACTTGTGTTAGGAGAATTCGCTCTCTCATCCAAGTCATACATGGTTAAAAATAAATAATTAATAGAGTATATTTAAGAATTACATCAACAAACAGTTGCTAGGGAACCAATTTGATATTTATCTATGTAGATTAGTTTAATAGTATCTATTTGAGGAATTTGATGGCGACAGTTGTCTTGCAGCTTTGTTTTGTTCTTTATTTTTAATTTACGTAATATTTATTATCTTAATAATTCACGGAAGAAGCGAATATGAAAATTAATAAGTGTAATTATTTGTTATATTATTATCTTCTAAATATACTGAAGAGAGGAAATACGTGTAGTATATTTATAGTAATTATTATTAAAAAAATAGTTGCTTTGAAACCAAAATGACAGGTTAGTACCTACCTGCTTCCGTAACTGGATGGCGTTAGTTGTAAACGCTGTTTCGTTCTTTATCTATATAAAAGGACAAGTCCTGACTGACATATCAACGCAGAGTTGAAACTACTGAATTTAGAGACTTCAAATTTTCACAGTAGACACTATTTATAACGTAGGCAAGGAACACTTCTAACGGGGTTGAAAGTTTGTATTGAAAATCTGTCATTATTTGAGTAACTGTTATTATATTTCGGTTATAAACTCTTCATTTTAAAGTAAGAAAACTAATTTTAGCATTTGTGGAAATCGTCCCTTAATGGTGTTAAATTTGGGTTGAAAGTTTATATGGAAAACCTATAATTAATTGAGTTACAGTAGGATGATTACAAAACGCCTAAATAATGACGTCACAGCAATCTTTGGCCAGGAATTGTAACAAATATACTCATCCGAATGGAAAACGGACGAAATTAGTATCTTAAATTAACCTATATTTTACGATTTTGATGTAAAATCGAGGTCAATTTTTTTTGGGACATCCCAAATTGGGATATGAATCATATAATCATATAATCGAAACTTATTTTTATTCTGTAATTCGGGTTGAAAATAAAGTTTCATAGTGTTCTGTACAACAGTTTATTAAGTATAATATTTTTTATTGAATTTTTGTTCATATGACTAAGTATTACCAATTAATTATAATAAAGTTGTTTTAAGTAGGTAGATAAATAGTTCCATAAATAGGTATAAGTAAACATAATGGTTAAGGAAATATACCCAATTTTTCCCCCTCGGCTGACAATTTTCTTTCTAGCTCGAAATGGCGCAGAAATGCCGCAGGATTTTTTCATTTCCTTGGATTATTGATTAATTAAGGCTTCTAAAAATAATTATAACTCGATAACGGCAACATGAAAACCTTCAATTGAAATTAAACCATATGAAAAAATTCATTAGGACACTTCAAAATTAATAAAAAGATTCCGCCGTTATACCGTCTTTGCAAACTAAAGAGCCTAGTCAATCTAAAACTGTATGTAACACACAGAGAACAATAAAATAACACATACCTAATTTAAGTAATAAGGTAATAAGGTAATAAAAACACCGGCCAAGAGCATGTCGGACCATTCGCATTGTAGGGTTACGCAGCATTTCATACGACAAAATGCACACTAACGACACTAACTGAAAAAAATGCTATATGAAAAAGTGCTCTGGCAAAAGAGCGTATCTCCACAGCACTTACGTCGTTTTGTTGAGCAGTGCCGTTTTTCAGCAATTTAACTCAAAAACGGTACATTCGATCATGTTGAAAATAATATTTGTTGAAAGTAAAGTAGCTTATATAGGTCACGTCTTTTTGTAACAATGTTTAAAAAAATTTAGTAACCTCAAAATCTTTTTCAAACATTTGTCGATTGTGACACATCATTTTATTTGCTGATATTTTTTTCACTTCGGTTGCATGTAGGGAGTGCCCAAAAAATAGGTATATAGATAATGTAACTGACAGACTAATTATACATTTTTAGGACACAAGCCTATTAATATAAGTTCTCTCTAATACTGATTTCCAATATTTGTGCTATCTTGGATACACAACATGCTGTTGTACAAGCAAGCACTCACGCTTATGGGGTCCGTATATCCATTTAGATACAACGCTTCTATGACTTGGTTATTCAGCTCAGGATCTGGCCTATAGTGGACGGAGCAGGCCGTAATACTCTTGATTTTCCCGTGATCAACAACGATGAGTCCAGCTCCGGAGACAGGGTACCCTGCCAGTAGACTGGACGTGTGCAGCATTCCTGTCTTGTGAAAGTTCGACAACAGAAGCTGACCGTCCGGCCCCAACACGAATATAGCCGCCTTTTGACCATAACTGTCATCAGCCTTGCTTGTGTCCACCAGAGCTCCTTGGGAGTTATAAAGCGAGCCATTTTCCACTGAGACTTCAAATATAAACCGTTGGTGTACGTCATAATAAACAACCGTTGGTGGACATTCAAAGATACCTCTCCAAATACACTTTTTCGACTCCAACCCGTACTGGTTCTGCATTGCGTAGGTTCCATAAGCGAAGGAGATACTCACAGCACCGTCATGTTGCACGATTCGTGATCTACTGCCTTGGGTTTCATTGACAGCATATATCACACCTGGTTCCTGTATCACATACAGCTTTCTACCGTAGACTGTCATGTGTAAGTATACGCTGCCGGCGATTTCAAACTTCCTACACTCAATGGAACCCTGATTACCGCTGTTGATAAAGCCAATGTTTTTGACACCGTAAACTGTGTGTCCTATTGCTGCCAGGCCTGTGACGTCATAGCCGCCATTTTCACAGTATAGTTGGCAGCCGGCTTCAGAACAGCGATCGATTCGTCCGCTGTCGCAACCTACGTAAATAGAAGAACCTAAAGCGATTAAAGATCGAACGTGCCTGCCCGTTTCTAATTTGGCGAATGTCCAGCAGTTGTGAGTGTTTAAATCGCATCTCAATATCGTCCCGTTGCGGAGTCCTGCGTGGATGAAACCAGCCGTCACTCCCAGGCCGTTCATCTCTGAGCCGGCGTGATAGAACTCGGAGCAAGAGTGTGCTTTCTGCCAGTGGCAGCGGAGCATGGCTCCTGAAGCCAGAGACGCGAACAGATATTCTCCGTGCACGACCGTTGCAGTGACTGGAGAGCCGCCGACATGGTAGCCTTCGCATGAACTTGGCTTTGCGTGTGGACAACGTTTGATTGTACCGTTCTTAAAGCCGATTATCATCATGGGAGGCATGTAGGTTATTTCGTTATTTAACGTTATCACAGTCTTGGTTTTTTCACGTCGCTGAATATCGACTCTTGGCTGGTGTCAGCGGCGGCAAGAGTCGCCAGCGTCAGTACTAGAAACGCGGACTTGGGGATAGCCATGTCTTCCAGTTACACTTGGGAGTCTCGAACTGAATGATTGTCATAAGGGAGCGGTACGGCTTATATTGTGGATTGGCAGCGACTATACAGCGTGTTCGGATCCTAATATATTTTAATTTTTTTCGTTACAAATGTATCTTTATCCGTACATAAATGAGACAGTTTGGATTGGCCTTTTTAAATGCAAATGGTTGTATCTAAAACTGCTCGTAGCAATATTTTTAGGGTTCGGTACCCAAAGGGTAAAGTGGGACCCTATTAGGTACTAAGACTCCGCTGTCCGTCTGTCTGTCTGTCTGTCCGTCGGTCACCAGGATGTATCTCATGAACCGTAATAGCTGGTCAGTTGAAATTTTCACAGAAGATGTAATGTATTTCTGTTGCCGCTATAACAACTAATACTAACAACAATAACCTTAAAAAAAATATATGGCCAGAGAAGTCAGGCGATTAAAACGTCCAAACATCCTTCAGTTTGGTTTGTACAGGGGGAAACACTAATATGTTTTAATAAAGGGTTTTATTACGCACCCTTAAAATTATAGTGACCTAACTGAAGATCTTTACTGAAAACTATACAAAATAGAAGAGAAAAATGATGGGTCACCTGATGCGACACGATGCTTTCTTTGTAAACATTCTGGAAGGGGCAGAGGAAGACGAAGATTAACTTATTTTACTCAAATGTAAGAGAAAGTGGGCACTATGTCGTATCGTCATTCAAACTCTTTATTTTATATTTCAACACAAAGTTCGATTGTAAAGGAAAAAATCAATGCGACCTCCTAAATTGCATGCAGGATTTGAATTCTTTAACTTACTTTCCGTAGCAGAAGTGCTCTGACCAACTGAGCTATCGCAACTTTACATACGTGGCTTGAAATTCTCGAACACAATCTAGTGTGCGTTAGTAGCGTACTCCGTATCTTTTTTATATTTAAATGCTAAGCGCATTAGCCATACTCCAAGACATGCGTATCACTTCGTCTTTTTCCCATTGACATTTTTATTTTATGACTAAAAGTGTAAACTTATAAAATGTTTCATTATTTCAATGTAATTCTACATTTTCTTTATGGCATATCTCATTTAATGTCAAAAATTAGTTTTTAAGACACTCTATATAACAGATAAGACGCAATGTGTATCAACTGCGAGGGCTTAGTTCAAAAAAACATTATATTTTACATGGTTGCGTATTTACGTACCGACTACTTTTGGGACATGTGATCCGATAACAAGATGGGGGTCCCCGGCTGATGTAAGATTTAAAATTTCCAAGTATAATTCAATCGGGGGTTCCCTGATTTGAACTATTATCATTATAATTGCGAGACAAAGCTTTTTCTTTGTCATTAGATACCTCCCGACAAAGTAAAATATTGGATTTCTTTAAAAAAGTTTAATACCTAAATATAACGGTGTTTTAAGGGTGTGGGATAATGTCGAGCAGTGATTTTTAATATTGTTATTTTGTACTTTGTAACATCCAATTTGTAGACCCTAAATAAGAAATAAATAAAAAAAAAATAACGATAAAGATGATTTTACGTTTAAAATTACACAATTCGGACGACAAGGTTGGCGCTCGTGGCCATGCACCGCACTAGCGTAATACCGGTTTGCTGGATACACCAGATTAACTTCATATCGCATTCCCATTACCACATTTTCTATTCACTTTAAAATAAAATTTCCCAATTACAATATTTTTAATAAATCTACATACATACATACATACAATCACGCCTTTTCCCATTACGGTGTAGGCAGAGACTACGTCTACTTGCTACGGTCCTGGCATACAACTGCCGCTTCATCAACATTCGTTAATCTCTTTTTGCGCTGTCACAACCCTTTCGCTTTGTATCATTCACACACAGAATATCAATATTTCTCGCATCCATCATCTGACATACTTCATCTATTTTATCATTCATTCCTCCCCTTACATTTAACGTAGCAAAGCGGCTCTCCATAGCCCACTCTTCGCTCTCTCTGGGACCGTGACGTGATGGGTTGAGAACCACATCGTCGCCATTATGGTTTTTGAAATTATTGAAACTCATTGCGTTCCCACGAACAGCTAAGGATAACATATTCGAACCCAGCAGAGCCCCGCATACCAGGTAAGGGTTAGCCTTATTCTGGGGTCACCTGTCCCAGGGCAAATCGGCACGCTAACGACTAGACTCGCCTTTAGCCACGCATCCATCGGCACGGCATACCTTGGATTGGCGGAATAGGAGGAAGGATAACAGGGTAAAGAAAGGAATTGTACGAATTTAGACAGGAGAAAAGGTTAAAGGATACTACTGTCCCGGAAGACTATGTATGAGCCAGTAGCAGCTCAGGGAGCCGGGGTCGCATACCCGTATACCATAACAAAGATGCCGGAAAGGCAACTTCGTATGAGTAATCCCAGACTAGTATATACAAATTTCCGTTAATACCACATTCTCAAGATCACATATTTTGAAGGAAACAGATTTCCTATACACTATATATTCGAAAAACCAGATTTTCGTAAAACAATATTCTCGTAACAACTCGACCTCACTTACCGCGGTTATACTGGATTCTAAACAGCATTTTAACAATAAAACCACATTTTCAGTATCCCACGCTTTCAAAATACTAATGTACGGTCAGGTGCAAGGAAAACCAGGGATATATTATATAAACAATTTAGCAAAGAGGAATAAAATAAGTATAGCCAAATATACAATATAGCATAAGATGCCCACTTCTTTCGCGGATGAGAAAAGGACATAACCCCTCGTTTTTTCTTCAGTATAGTCGGGTAAAAAGTATCCTATAACTACAGCGACCCACGTACGAAAAGTAGTTGAAATCCGTTTAGCCGATTAGGCGTGACGAAGCCACAACGACACATACAAACATACTAAAAATCCAATAAAAATATTTTTCCATTCAATGACCTCCAAGTAGTCCGTAACAATCATTTTTTTTAATATCTTTACTGTAATACATTAATTTTTTAGAATTATATAATAGAAGGTACGAAACCAGCATTAAAATAATATATGATCCGTCACAGATAGGGCAACACTAGATGTTTCTACTTCTCAGTGACGACCTGCCGACCAAACACAGCTAGTTAGGGCTAAAATGGATCACCAAATAAACCCATTTCAATCCTATACTTTTTTTTGTTGAAAGTATTTATTAAGCTTAATATACATAAGTAAAGAAATAAGCCAGAGTCTTGCCCATTACTAGTAAAATTTCATCATTCAAAGACAATTTCAATATGGCGTGTTTTAATTTGAGGTGAAATTACTTTTCAATAATAATAAAGAACTCAGACACTCAGATTATTCAAATTAAAGTACATATTGTTAATTTACATAAATAAATATTATACTTTTTGTTTTACAAATATCATGATAATAATCACAACTTTTGCAATTTATTAGTGGATCACTCCACTAGCGTTATTATTATAAACAAAGATCAGAAACAAATGAAAAAATTTTTCGACCATACTGGACTTGAACCAGTGCCTTGAGCCAGACCGGGGCAGCACGCTCTACCATCTGAGCTAATCGTCCACACCTGTAGTCGACGAATTTTGTCATCTGTTCTTGCGACTCTCGAGATCGAGAGTCGGATGCACCATACAGAGATCCATAAGCAAGAACAGATGACAAAATTCGTCGACTACTGGTGTGGACGATTAGCTCAGATGGTAGAGCGTGCTGCCCCGGTTTGGCTCAAGGCACTGGTTCAAGTCCAGTATCGTCGATTTTTTTTTTCATTTGTTTCTGATCTTTGTTTATAATAAATAAATATTACAGGACAATTTTACACAAATCGAACTAGTCCCGTGGTAAGCTCAATAAGGCTTGTGTTATGTATGATTACTAGACAAAGATATATCATCATCATCATTCGCTTGCCCTTATCCCATTTACTTGGGGTCGGCGCCGCATGGTTTTTTCTTCCATACCTCTCTATCACTCGTCATCTCGTCACTTACATCCTTCCTCTTCATGTCATCTCTCACGCAATCCATCCACCGTTTCCTCGGCCTACCCCTCCTCTTACATCCATCCACATGCATATCTAATACCCTTCTTGTCACATGACTCTCATCCCTCCGCATAATATGTCCATACCACCGCAGGCGATTTGCTCTCAGCTTATCGACTACGGGTGCTACTTTAAGACAACGATATATAGGGTGGGCCAAAATGTATGCACTTTTGAAACTTCGATATAAATTAAACTATACATGTTTTTTTTATATTTTATTTATTTAACCTAGTAACAGATAATTGCATTTTTTTTAATTACATCATACAGATATCCTCCTTCTCGTCCTTGACACTCCTGCAATCGACTACGCAAACTTTGGAAACCTCGCTGACACATGCTGCAAGGGATCGCGTCTATGTCGTCATCTTTTTATAAAACTGTTTAACACAAAAAGCCCGTTGTTTTCTTATGAAACGCTCCATTATGAATAAAATTTCACGAAGTGACCTATAGTGTCCTGCCAATTTTCCGCCGCTAACTCCAAAAAATTCAGTGTTTCTATTTGCAAAAAATTATGGCCCACCCTATATTTAACAGATAAATTCACTTATATACATAGAAAATATGCAAGACTCAGGAACAAATATTTATGCTCATCACACAAATATTTGCCCTTACCGGGATTTCAACCCAGGACCCTCAGCTTCGCATGCAACGTTACTCCCGCTGAGCTAAATAAGGATCATTTACTGCATCCACAGCTACTCGGTCCAAATAATAAAGAACTCAGTCTATCAGACTATACATATTGTTTTTAATATTTTCTTCTGTTTCCGCAATTCTTACTCATTTAAATAAAACAATTTTAAAGAATCATCGCGTATATTATAAGGAGCTCATAGCGGATGTCAAGCGCCGTCGATGTAATAGGTCTGCAGTCTGTCAATGACAAACCAAACCATTCAATTAAGTTTGATAATCCTTTTATCCTTGCCAAAGAGAAAAGATATTTTCCCGGAATGCTACGCGAGGCTATTGAGATTAAAAAGCATCCTAATTTTAATAGAGGAGATGGCTTGTCGCTACCACCAGCTTGGGATCCTGTAATACATCTCATCAAGGAACAAGCAAGACAGAGGACTGCAAAACCTTAATTTCCGAACGGTGTAAAAGTATCTTATCTGTTGAAAAGTAGTTTAGTAGTCTTTATTTTTTAAAATAATATAAGTAGTAACGAATTTCCTTGCAGTGTTTCTTTTCTCCTCAGTACGCCTCATTTGTGAAATTCTGCTTGGTAAAATATTAAAATAAAATACTTAAGCATTTCTGGCACATTGTAACTGTCTTTATAGATTAGGCTCATCTGTCATATACATACACCTTTATTTGTTTTCTCAAACTGAGTAGTTTGCACAAACTGTAACTTTGATAAAGAAAAATATATCTTTTCTCAGTCAAGCCGGGAATATAGAAAGCTGAAAAGCTTCCGAAACGTCGGGAACTCAAATGAGATAATACACGCGATATAATCCGTTAGAATTGTTTTATTTAAATGCATATTGTTTCATTAAAATACGCATCATCTACTGCATCCACAGCCACACTGTCCAGATATAGACACGGAGCCGAGCGCCGATACCGAACCGCCGAACTCGACCGTCCCAAGCACCGGCACGGCGCCAACGGCGACGGTATTGCCGCTCGCGACGATATCGCCCGACACGCCGACCTGCCCCGTGCCCGCGCCGCCGTAGCCGGCGTGGCTGCTAAGACTCTTGAGTCCACTGTTGACGTTGAAGCTGCTCAGACTTAGAGATGGCGGACTGAAAACTTTGCCACCACAACCGCAGTTTTGCGACATCACGAACTGTGAAAAACACAAGACATTTCAGAGATGTACAATGTTAGAATGCGTATATATATCGGGAAAGACAGTTTCATCTTCGTGGAAACCACTTATTGGTAAATGTAAACAGCATCAAGGACCATTAAAACAAGGGAACTGAATCTCCATGCAAATAACCGTTCCCCAATATGTACAACTCCATCTATGTATATGATTTAATATTTTCAATTTTTCATCTTCACGAACCTTCACATTTATCTTTATAAATATTTAGGTACCTACCTGAATCAGGATAGCCTGCGCGAATAGAACAAAAACTTTGAATGGAGACATTTTGTGTAATATTATCCGTTTCTTCTGAGAAATTTGAATGATTTGATAAACGTATTACCCTCTTTTATATTTCATATTTGAGTAAATATGTGCTAATAGGTCATACGTGTTGAAAATATCATAGGCAACTTTTTATCTGTGTACAATTACTATGATATTTTTTGTTAGTGCTTATCTCTGAGTATTCTGACTGCTATTACTAAATAAAACTATTATTTCACATGAATTTAAGTTTGTCAAAACTATTATTATGCAATAAATAAATAACACAGGTACAATCTTACACGAATCAACCTAGTCCCAAACTAAGCAAAGCTTGCACTATGGGTACACTAGGCGACGATATCCATATAGTTAAATTATACAATACAATAACAATGACTCTTCATTGCACACCTCAAAAACAGAGTACTTAGAGAAAATAATACATTCAAGGAGAGGTAAACAACAGGCGCTCTTATTGCTAAACAGTGATCTCTCCCAGACCACCATACGCACAAAAAAAGTCAGAAAATTATAATACTTACTTAAATAAGAAAACATCCTAGACCCAGGAACAAATATTGGTGCTCATCACACAAACAATTAAGGCCGAGATTCGACCCTAGGATCGCCAGCTTAGTAGACCATTGTGCACACTGAGCCAAACGTGTCGTCAAATGTCAAATAGGAGATTGTTTTAAATATCTCACTATAATAGTGCAAGGATCCAAAGTGGATCTTGGCCTTCGACAGCAGTTTACTCAACGCCTCTTGATCCTAAACCAGTTCTCGCCATGTTTAGTTCCCACAGATCTTTCTGAACTTCGTCACTTCAGCGATATCTAGGCCGGCCGACCGACCTGCGACCACGCACGGTCCTTTCCCATTATCTCCACATGCAAAATTAAATCCAAGAAACTGTGGAGCTACAGCAAAAGACAACTCAGAATTATAATGGGTGTGTTTACAGGTCACTTCGGAGTCATAGGACTTCTGGCCCTAGGGCTTTCTGACAACACGAATTGTAGAATGTGCGGTGAGAAAACTGAAACAATGGAACACATACTATGTGAATGTCATGACCTCGCCAGACAGAGAATGAAGGAATTTGATGTTGGATACCCAAGCGCAAAGGAATTCCAGACGCTTTACATACCTTGGTTGCATTTTATCGCAGCTCATGGCAGTTATTCTGTCGAGAAAATTGTTGTTTTCCATGGTTGTGTGCTTAGCTGTCGGCGCGCAGTAACTCCACAGGCCCATGGTTTTTAACCTGTGTAATGATTTGACCGCTTCCGACTGTATCACTATGTGTAGTGGTGGTAGGTCTAGCAATACTTCTTGCGCCGCGGTTGGCGTAGTTCTAAACGCCCCTGTTTTAGCCATGTGCATGGCTTTCTTTGGACCTTCAGTAGGTCGTCTCTGCATGTGCTCTTTAAAGTTCTTGGACACCAGACCAGGCTACCATTGGTACAGTCGGTGCCCTGACTTAAGTATCCACGCATATTCGTGGTTTTGAACGCACAATTGGTACACATTTGCACCTGTGCTCAGGTTTGAAACCTCGCTCAATTGACTTTATTCTTTTTTTTTGTGTTTAATTAGTTAAGTAGTTTCTATTATTCTTATATAAATATTCATATATGATGTAAAGAAGAAAACAATATTTTTTTACATCAAATTCCAAACCTTGTTCTACACACAGTAGGCCTCAAGGGCACGTTCATGTCGGATTTTACAATAAACAGAAGATACATTCACAATCTCATAAATATATTATAGTTAATAACAGTATATACAACAGACAAATACTTGGGCATACTTTACAGGTAGATGTATATTGTCTGCGGGTCTAATAGGTTATACATTACTTAACTTATACGTTCAGAGATGGGGTCTCTCGGCGTCAAAAAAAGGAAAAAGGAATAATAATAAATAACAATATAATTATAAAAAAGATTATTCCAACTTTAATGGAGAGTTCCCGTGGTTAAAAGATTACATCTATGCCCAGAAAAATTGCAAAAATACTTTTTGTTCGACCGGTAATTTATAAATTGTTCAATTAGAAAATATATAATAATAAAATAATACCAATGTGAACCTTTTCTGTGGTCGCTATTAAAGATGGGTTACAACGCCATACAAAATGTATCATGCTTAAATAGCGCCATCTACGGAAATCGCATTGGCAAACCTTACTTACTGGTTTCTGCTAATGCCATTTTAGTTCATTCAATGGGGATGACTACTATCAAAGTGCCACAGCTAATTTTTAAAATAAGCTAAGTAAATTGTGTGATGTATATAAAACGTTATTAATGACAATACTTATGATGGACAAATTCCTGACTGCGCTATGGTCACGCCATCTAGATTTAATTTTGGCAAGCCTTCACATTCTGGTATTTTGCTCGTAAGGGTATAAATAAGAATGAAAACATATAATAAGAAACGTTTTATTTCGTAAACAAACTTATGTTGCATTCCACCAACATTAAACAATTTCAATTAGATTGACAGATGAAACAAATATTTACTTATGTTTATGTTACATTTTACTAGAATTTCGTCACTTTTTTGATAGTCTGGTGTAGTCAAACACACCATAAATAGTTAAAAAATGAAATAAACAAAATAACCAATTGCAATGAATATAGCTATATGTTGCTATTGATTAAAGTATTTCTTTTAACTACAATGAAGAGGCACCTAGTGAATCAACATGTATGTAGATAAAAACAAGCGTTACACGCTTCCATCTTAAAATACAATAACATCACTCGCGCACCTACTTTATTAACAATAAAAAAAATAACCCATATGTTTAATGTTGACAGAATAGCATCACTACAGTTTTTTTTTATTACATTACTTACAAATTAAAAAAAAAACTTTTGTATCACATTTAAGTCTGGGCTTTTTGACGGCCTGATAATTGTTGTGATATCACTTTGGGAACCGAGCCAATCTGTTACAATTTGGGCTCTGAGCTCTGTGCACCGAACAGTTGTCTTGGATCAGGTATATTTGACCTCGGGATAGGCAATTGGCACAGTTGGATACTTGACATCACGCAAAATTTCCAAGTATTTTTCACTATTCATGCGACCACCGACTTAATATCACTATAATATCTCGTGGCCCCATTGATAACTTCCAACCCCAATAAGCTGATGTTCCCGCTATTTCTGGTAGCTAAAATACAAGATTTGTCATATGTATTTTGGTTACAGTCGTTTTGGTGGAAAGGAACGGGTCTTCAGTGTGCATTGTAATTATATTCCGGTGACGTGCAGACTGAGGAGTAAACATCATAGGAGCAAACCCTGGCCGCTTCCTTTCTATATCTCCAGTTTCTCCATGCCGTTTGATCCACGAATTAACGGTTTTTCTCTGTAAGAAAAGTTAGTTTTATTTAATCATCCTTATAATAACTTTAATAGACGATAAGCAAAATAAAATGATGCAATGCATTTATAGTGTAGAAAAATATCATTTTCACAACGCTAAATACGTATACGATAAGGTATTCGTAAAGTGAATTGTAATAATAAATTATAATAAATTAATATGAAATAGCATGTAATATCGTGTTATACGTAAACCAGTTTTAATAGTTTCCTTTGATATCCTAATAAACGAAGGCAAATTTGCCCACTAAAATTATTCATAAATATGAGCTATAAGTAAGTTTATAAAATATAATGAATATTCAACTTACTGTTAAATACAATTGACGAGCAATTTCGATTATTTACGTGTTGTTTTCAAACAACACCACTATTTCCGCCTTCCAAAATGCTGTTAATTGCAGCATTGTAATTCAAAATATGTAAAGAATAGGTAATGTCGACCGTGATTTGTTCTGAGAGTAATAGACGAAGTATGGATAATAGACGACATTGCCCAGTAATGTAATTGCCTACTACCCGCAAATAGCTCAAATTGTGGGTTGTTATGAGAAGACTCCCAAGTAAGATATTAACACGGTTGCAAAAAAAATATGCATGCAATGCGCCATAGCAATGTTAATTTGAAACAACCGGTCTACAATTTTGTCACAGTTAGCAATCGGTCCCGTGGTCTAGTGGTAACCGCGCATGACATTGAATCAGAAGGACGATGGTTCAAACTCTGACTTCTGGGAAAATGTTTTTTGACTTCTTAGTCAAGCTTGCTGGGATTGACTGTAAGCGAAATATGTATTCTTAGGAAATACAATATTTGTAAATGAAACATGATGATAAAATAACATTCGTTTAGTGCTGCCACCTATAGAATATGATGATTTGAAGAGGTCGACTAATTTGTTTAGTGAGACACTCGCTCGCTCAGTGCTGCCATCGAATATCAAAACAGGGGCCGAATTGATAAAAATAAGGCAATCCAATATGAACATTGACTATTAAATGTAAGTGCCCTCGAGGCACACTTGCAGAATAAAGTTTTGAATTTTGAAAAAATTAAAGGATCCATTAAAGTTGTAACTTCCCTTTATAATTATTGATATTTGTAAATAATCTAAACGTTTTCAATTGTCGATTAATGGACTTTAATTTTATGCAAATTGATACGTCCGCAATTTTATAAAAAATGAAATTCCTTTTAACCCCTGTTTTTTCTTCAAATATATTCTCGATGTTACATACCTATAGTAAAGTAAATCATGGGAATTAGTTTTAAAATAATAATTAAAAGGGCAAAAAAAGGGAGAGACAACCGGGGCTCGAACTCACGCTAATACTGAGTTCCAGTGCGCGTTAATAGTCACGAATATGCCTGGATACTTATGTGAGGGCACCGACCGTACCTATCATCCGGTTTATGGAGATGGTAGAACGAACCAACGAGTACCAAGAAGGGGGTATTTACACAAGAGATCCCACTGAGTCGAAGTGTATCCATAAGGACCTCTATTAGTAAGATAAGATAAGATCTCCACATGCCCGAGTCAGCGGAGTCAGGACACCTGGATTTCTCCTATGATATTAGACTCGCGCACTAGGTCTTCTATCTCTATGTTTTTTCTCTACCTCCAGCCTCATAATTGTCTTGCGTCGGTGCCAGAATTTTCCGCAAAATCTTCCTTTCTGCCACTAAAAGCTTGGTCCCATCTTCACGTGGAGTAGAATGGTTAAATGAAATGAAACGGTTACCCTCATCTAATATAAAATGATATTTTTGCCACAGTTTTCTTAATAAAAAGAAATTTAAGCACAATCAAAAAGATAAAAAAAAATATACTTGACTTTTTAATTTACAAATAGACAATAATTGTTTGGACAAATATAACTTTATTTTCAGAATTATCATTAAATAATAAGTTCGATATAGTAAAGAATCAACTACGCAGGACGTTCTTACCCTGTCAAAAACAGTCTCGTAGGTGGAACTTTGAATTTGAGTGCAGGAACACGCGACCGACACTTGCTCATTTAAGGACTAACTGCTGTCATGATTGATAAAATGGCGACTACCATAGACTTAAAATGTTGCTATATTCAAAATCTTTATGAATTTAGCCGATATTTTGTTGCCAAGTTATAGAAAAGGCGGTCGCGTAGTGCGGAAGTTCCTTCACACGCTGTTTCGCGGGACAGGATAAAACCTGTCTTTTTCATTAGAATTTCTACCTACATGCTATTGCTTTAAGGTTTAAAATGAAAATTTGGTTTATAAGTGACCAGTACAAACACCCGCCACTATTGAAATATCTTACGCAGTATTACTTTTTTTACTCCGAATGTGGCAAGGTAGGTATGGGACACATTAAAACACGACTTCTGTTTTACTTTATTTAATTCTTATTTAAAATTTCACATAGCTTTTCAATCTTTTAGAGCTATTACGAAGTATATAAGGTCGTCATAATTAAAAAAAATGAATGTATACATCTTGCCAGAATTTGGAAAAACTGATTATGAAAGTGATGAGACATGACTTTTTCTAACTGACAACTTTATTTGAAAACGCCCAGATACTAGAAAATCATGCGGCGCACCAGTCACGGCGGCGATAAACGTTGCAAAATATTGTAAATAAAAAACGGGCCAAGAGCATGTCGGACCCTGCTCAGTGTAGGGTTCCGCAGCCATTTATACAAAAAAATGCACTAGAGATGAAAAAAAATACATGAAAAAAAGCACTAACAAAAGAGCGTATCTTCCCGGCACTTACGTCCTTTTGCTGAGAAGCGCAGTTTTTTGGCAATAGCTTATAAACGGTATGTCCGGTCATATATAAACAATTTTCGTAGGAAGTATTTATTAAGTTTTATATTTGTACATTTCTTACATTTTTTGAACATACCGTTTAGAAAATAGAGGGGGGGACACAATATATGCTACTTTCGGAGCGATTATTTCCGAAAATATCCACTAAATAAAAAAAAAGTAGAAACCTCAAAATGATTTTAAAAGATTAGTCGAAGTATGTGCCCACACATTGAAATTTGCTAAAAAAAAAATCAGTTTCGGTTACAAGTAGGTATGGAGTGCCCCCCCCCACTACATTTTATTTTATTTTATTATTTGACCATCAAACTAAGTAGCGGCTCACACAAGACAGCTATACTGCAAATTTTATCAATGTACATTTTGTAGTTTTGTAGTGAGGGATCCGTTTTTGCCATTTTGGCTACGGAACCCTAAAAACCGGCCACGAGCATGTCGGACCATGCTCAGTGTAGGGTTCCGTAGTAGTTACTTCAAATAAATGCACTACTGATGAAAAAAATACGATGTGAAAAAGTGCACCAGCAAAAGAGCGTATCTCCAGGGCACTTACGTACTGCTTCATAGCGTTTTCTTCCTTTTCTTGAAAAGGATAAATTAAAAAAGAATGAAAGGAATGAAATCGTAATACACCCAACAAAGATAGACAGTTTGTGTGTTTGTCCCATGCAAAGGTGCTGCGTAATTTATTAATTTTTTTAGGTAATACGTTAATTGGGAATTTTGGGAATAAGAATGCCGGTGAAATTGGCCCTAATTCTTCTAAATTATTTAACGATAAATATATAAAAAGTAAAATACAAATAGCAAATACAAAATATGAACATATTATAAAGAACCTAAACTAGCGTTCCACCGGGAACGGGGCAGGGCTTAAAGCTACCGGTGGTTAGGGCTGCACAAAGAGGAATCTCCCAACGATGTGCGTCGTGTCCAGGATTACTGCTGACCCTTGATCCAGCCATCTAGCGAGAGTCTCTTGAGATGTTGGTCGAGACTCTACGCTATAAGACCGTTTACCAAAACGACCATCGACAATAGGTATTATAGAGATGTACCGACTAGTCGCCGACTAGTCGTGAAAGCCGACTATCCGGCCATATTTATAGTCGGCGAATAATCGGCAACTATATATGTTTTTATGACAGGAGGCAAACGATGCCTGATGGTAAGCGATCACCGTCGCCCATAGACACTTGCATCACCAGAGGAGTCACAAGTGCGATGCCGGCCTTTCAGGTGGGAGTACGCTCTTCTTTAAAAGGTTTGAAGGTCGCATTGGTCCGAAAATACTGCAGGTGGCAATTTATTCCACAGTTCAGTGCGTGCCAGGCAGGAAATTTCTAGAAAAACGCACAGGTGTTGTTGGCAAAAGATACCGAATATTCGGCACATTATGACTTACTGCATAGAAAATAAACTACCGGTATTTGCTTCAAGTTTTTCGTATGTCAACAATAAAATATTTTCACTGTTTATCTTGTTTCTTTTTTCAATACTAAGAAACACGCCGGCTGGTGTAACAAGTAAATCACTAAAACGTTAACAAAACAAACATATCAAAACATGAACACACAAAGAGTGGCACGAGGCGTGACTAGCGAACTAATACGAATGTTCCCGATTGCACCTGAACTTAGCCGAAATCAATGATCGGCGTTGCCGATTAGTCGGCCACCTCTGCGCCGATTAGTCGGCTAGTCGGCAAAATCCACAGTCGGCCCATCTCTAGTATTACCTATGTTAAATTGTTAACTAATGAATTATCAATTATCAGTAAATTTCTTCACATTCTTATCTTACATTACACGGAATCAATTTAGACTTATGTAAAACGCAACAATATGTTATGCAAAGTTTATGTCATATAAAGATATAAAATGCGAACGTTGCTTTTCGCATAGCATTGCTATTCCGTATTTCGATACAAAATGTCACATATTATATTTTTGTTTTGTGTTGTTGCGTGCTCAGTGCAGGTAATTATCTACATATCATAAACCAAAGTCTGTTCGTTTATCCGCTACAAACTTAGAAGTCCTGACATTGGTTTAAACTAACACGATTTTCACTCATTATCACAACACAACAAACTTAGGCTTAATCGCGTATAAATATGATGTTATTTAAATACCTTTCATTGGTAACTCTTTGCGTTACGTCCATGGTCTTAAAGGAACTGAGACAGTTCCTCCGTTGGTTGGGTTGTGATAATTTAGAAGTCCTAAGCTAATATTGATGCTATTTTTGGTAACGATATTTACACTTACCTAAACAGTATACCAGTATTAAACGAGCAATTCTTGTATATAATATTTATAAATTTATCAAGGACTATTAAAACAAGAGGACTTACATTTGCCATACTTTGTTCCATCGTGTTCCGATCGCAAGGAGATATTCTGGCAAAAACTAGATGGCGCCATAAAAATAAACATTTCACTTTGTTATAATTGAATAAAGAAACATAGTATATATAAATAAATCGTAACATTTAATAACTGTGTCACGCTTGCAAAGTTGAATAATTTAAAAAATAATTCTTATACATAGATGGCGTTGTACATATCGAGGAACGGCTTTTTGTATGGAGATGGTCAGTCCTCTTGATTTAATGGTCCTTGAATGTATATAAATACAAAAAAGTTGGGCTCTTAGGAGTATTCCTAAGGAATACGGGTAAACAATATTTATTAGATACTATAGCTAATGCCCGCGACTTCGTCCGCCTTAATTCGTTTATCGCAGATAAGGGTATCTTTCCGGGATAAAAAGTAGCCTATGTCCTTGCCCCGGGACTCAAACTATCTCCATACTAAATTTCATCCAAATCGGTTCAGCGGTTTAAGCGTGAAGAGGTAACAGACAGACCGACAGACACACTTTCGTATTTATAATATTAGTATGGATTAGTTGTTGCCCGCGTCTTTGTCCGCGTAGAAATGCAACTTATAGCCTACTAGAAGGTGTCAGCGGAGGAGAAAAAACTCATAACCCTCTTTTTTTCTTCTGCGTAGTCGAATGAAAAGTACCCTTTACCCATCTGTGGATTCCCAGCTATTACCCTTGTACCAAAAATGGTAGAAATCCATTCAGCTGTTTTAAAGTTATGAAGCCACAATGACACATACAAACATACAAAAAATCCAAAAAAATATATTATCCGATTCAGTGACCTGCAAATAGACTGCATCACTTATTGTTACAGACATTTTATTTTTACAACTTTGTTATCTTATAGATATAGTTACTAAATTTCCGAAATATTTGTAGACAAAAAGTGGGGTGGTTTTGCCTAAAAGCATGACACAAGTTATTACGGTTTATATATTAGAGCCTTGCTACAGACAGACAGTCAGACTGAATTAAAATTAAAACTATCCCTAACCTTTTTTTTCTTTCACCGAAGAACTGTATTTATTTTGAAACGACAGAACAATAATTAAATAACATTTACAAACCCCCCTTTTTTTCAGAATGCCTTTAGTCAAGTCCTATCTCTAAATAACTGCGGTTGCCAACAACCCGGCCAAGCCATTAATCTTGGCAACTTAGGCCTCTCGCTTGGCAACTCTGGCGGCGGCCTCGCCCTTGCCAACACAGGCAACAGCATCAGTCTAGGGAACTCTGGCTGCGGCGGCCTCACCCTTGGCAACTCCGGCCTCTCCCTTAGCAACTCCGGCCTCAGTCTGAACCTAGGCAACTCGCCTAATTTAGTTATCGGTAATCTACCAAGCGGGAATACAGGAACGGTCCAAGGAACGAGTCAGCAGATTGGCTATGGAGATGTGGCGATTGTCGGCGAATTGCCAGTTGCGGGGCCGACGGCGGTATGCGGCAATGTGCCAGTAATTGGCTATGTGGTGTTCGAGGGAGACGTTCCGGCGGGAGGCCTAGTCTCTGTAGTAGACCCTTGCGGATGCCAATGCAACCAGTAACCACTTTTTGTATTTTTAATAAATGTTTTTGATGTTATCATTGTTTTAATACCAACATACAGTGCTGTCGACTTAGCATTAATATGATAATCCTACCTGTTGGTCATAACCACTATAATTACACGTAAGTCATTTATTCAATCTCAAAATTTACAATGTTATGTTATGTTATATTATGTTATAGTTACTTGTAGTTTATGTGTGGGAGTGCAGCGCCGTCGTCGAATCCAAGCCACCTGCTAACAGGCTTGAAGCGGTCCCGTGTGCCGCGGATGCACATGCTAGGGGCGTGTATTACGGCGACACTAATTCTAGCTCTAAGCCAGCCCAGTATGGTGCTTAGGGAGCGATTCCAGCGGTCGGATATGGTTTCTCCCATGTGTTTGATGAAGGAGGACATTTGGGGTGCAAAAACGCCATCGACCGATGTAACAAGTGAGGTGAAGGATGCATGACGCATTTCGCAGGCGTTAGAATATTACCATAAGCCCACCTTGTTCGATTTTTTTAACAAGAGACAATCTCCATACAAAAAGACGTTCCATGATATACAACGCCATCTGTGTATAAGATTTTTATTAACAGTTATTCAACTTTGCAAACGTGACAGTATTTCGATATGACGATTAATTTATTATTCGATGTTTACGAACTTAATAGTTACTGTACTATTTTTTTCTGTTCAATTATAAAATCGTTAAGTATTTAGTTTTTAGAGCGCCATCTCATTTTGGCCAGAGTATCTCCTGGCGATAGGGGCATGAACCGAAGTATGACAATTGACAGTCCTCTTGTTTTAATGGTCCTTGGCGATATTCGCTTATTTTTTAACGCCCTTGGAAAGTTCTTAGCGCCATCTACCACCAACCAGCGCAAATTTTTAAGACACTAGCGTCTCAATAACTTCTAGAATGGATAGAGATTAGAACTATCAAACGCTTTACTTTGCATCGTTCGCCGCTTACTGCGTAGTGTTGCATAATACCACTAGATGTTGCTGCCTCATTCAGGTAAAGGGGGTAGACCCAAAAATGCTGGCTTGATGTCGTAAGGAAAGACATGTGTGCAATAAGGGATGCCAAAGACAAAGACCGTGCGAAGTAGGAGAAAATCCTAGACAGAAGAGCCCGGACTTCGAAGCAGCAGCTGAGGACGCAATCAGGACAATGCTCAGATTAGAGAGGGAGAGAGAGTACCCAGCAGTGGCGTGGAGTCCATATAAGCCGATTCCCACCGGATTAGTCACGGAAAGGCTTATAACCACATTTTTCTTTAAATAGTAAATGAATACGCTTCGGCTTCCCTTGTAATTATTCTGGGGCCACACGCCCCTTTGAAGAGACTTGAAGGTTTCTAAAAAAATATATTAAGTGAATATTTTGTAAATCGATTTTCTAAGCGGTATCCAAAAAATATGAAAAAAATTACAAATATATAGCTTAATAAATACTTTCAATGAAAATTGTTTTCAACATTGTCGAAAATACCGTTCTTGAGTGCCAGAAAACTGCGATTCTCACCTAAAGGACGTGCTGTGGAGATACGCTCTTTTGCTAGTGCACTTTTACATATCGTATTTTTTTTCCTCTGTAATGCATTGCTTTGTATTAATGGCTACGGAACCCTACACTGAACATCGTCCGACATGCTCTTGGCCGGTTTTTTGTTTTCATTTAAGCTTAGGTTACGTGATATTGGAAAAATTTAATTGTTAAAAACGACAGAAATGTGTTAATAATTATTTAAAAAATACCAGATAAACAAAAATCAAATTTAACTAAAAATGCTTTATTAAAAATATTTCAAACTATTTTTAAAAAACATACAGTTAGGTACACTATACCAAATTTTTCTTACAAAAATAATTTAATATAAAATTATGGCTTAATTTAACTACAATAAATGCATCATTGGGAAATTTGTATTTACAAAATTATATAGCTAAAATAAATTATTATATAAATAAATAAATTTTTGTATGAATCGCTATTATTTCCAAAACAGACATTTAGGTACACTAAATACCTAGGAACTAGCTTCCTCATTTTTCTTTTATCTTAATTTTAAGGAGCGTCGTCGTCAAACGATCATGCAGCTCACTTTTATTATATATGTGAAAAATAACGGACAAAATTACCATACCACGGTTACTTCGTTTGTGACGCCCATGGTCTGCGGGCGACGGGGGGAAAGACAGTGGGGCGGGTAAGTAGTGTGCGCGCGGAAGTCCCGCCGCCCGCAGACTATGGAGTGTCACGAACAAAGTTGCCAGGCTATAATGAATTTACAATATTATTATGGAGTTTCGTAGATAATTATAGAGTACACAACCTTATAGAGGAATGTTCTAGATGAATGCAGTGGAAACATTGGGCCCCTGGTCAGCTGACATGAAGTCCGTTATGCAGGTTTTATCTAAACGGCTGGTCGATGCCTGAGGGGACCCGAGAGCTGGCGCTTACCTCTGCCAAAGGATCTGCCTCACGACTCAAAGAGGTAACGCGGCCAGCATAATAGGCACCATGCCGCAGGCAGACCTGCTGGAAGGTGTGTTCTTTTTATGATATCCATGTTTTTAGTTTCTACTTTTAATTTATTTTAGTTTATTTTCATAGTATCTCCTTTTGCTTAGATATATTTTATTGTGAATCATAATGACATTAATAAGTATTTGTAAATATATAAATATTAATAAAATTTGTTATTGTGAAATCAAAATGTAAAACCCGAGGGATATTTTCCTATTCAACAATTACAATTTTTAGTTTAAATTATTACTTAATATTTTCTTCTGTTTCCGCGATTATTACTCATTGAAATAAAACAATTTAACGGATTATATCCCGTGACCATGGAAAGCTGGAAAGCTTCCGAAACGTCGGGAACTAAAATGAGATAATATACGCGATATAATCCGTTAAATTGTTTTATTTCAATTAAATTATTACTTACTAGAGGATACCCGCGCGGAAGAAACAGCCATAACCCTCTTTTTAGAACGATGTAGTCGGGTAAAAAGTATCCCATTACCATCTGTGGCCCAGCTATCCGTGTGCCAAAAATAGTTGAATTCTGTTAAGCCGTTTTGGCGTAATCTATCCAGAAACATACAAAAATAAAAAGTATATTTTTAGAACTATATTTTTTACTAGAAGCTTTTCATAATATTTTCTTCTGTTTCCGCGATTATTACTCATTGAAATAAAACCACCCGTGGACCACCCGTGACCATGGAAAGCTGGAAAGCTTCCGAAACGTCGGGAACTAAAATGAGATAATATACGCGATATAATCCGTTAAATTGTTTTAGAAGCTTCTCATGTTAAAACGTAGGTTTTTTATTGACGTAAAAACAATTGCTGCTGATCTGATGATACATCCAGAAAGTGGTCATAGGAACTCCGTAATAAAATAACGCGAGCGATGTACAGTTAACTGATATTCAAAGAAAAGTACAGTCGGTACAAAACTTGTCACAAAAATGAAATTTCTAACAGAAGCTTATTTATTTTACAAGGCGTAATTTAGTGAAAATACTACACATTTGTAAGAATACATCACCATTTACACATTATTGTATAGGGTTGTGTACTCAAATGGGAATACAATAAATTATTTAACCTACCTACCTACATTAAATTCGTTGCTATGTCCAGAATCCTCGATATTGATATTTTAACATTTTATAAATGCATATTTGGACAATTAAAGTCCATCGTCTTAACAATTACTGCAAAGGCACACGATTTTTCTCTGTATTTCTCAAGTTATCATACTATAACGTTACAAGAACGTTTAAATATCTCAATGTCAGTTTTATTTTGCATAACGCAAATTATTTAGCAAAAAAACATCACTACACCATTATTTAGTGCGCGAATTAATTTTTCGTTTTAACAAGTCAGTCCAGTTTTTTTACAACCTTCAAAAGACCAATTTTTTGTACGTTGGCAATATTTCCAATGTAATTTTATTGGCAATGAATGTCCATAATCATCAATGTTTGATAAAATTTCAAATATAATCAACATTTAAAAATATTAACATATTTTTGGCAATATTTCTAATATTGCCAACTCACTGATTCACTTTGACAACTTCACGTCAACAATCCAAATAAAAAACAATTTGGCAATATTAACCAATTAGTCCATATCACTCGGCAATATTTCCCGAAAATATTATTGCTGACTTAGAACTGTAGTATCTGGTTGATCCAGTCCCGGAACTCGCTAATGCGCGTGTAGACGCCGGGCTGGTTTGGCTCGGCGCAGCCTATGCCCCAGGATATGACTCCTCCCAGTACGAAGCGGCCATCGCGCTCACGTTGTACCACCATCGGGCCGCCGCTGTCACCTACGAAAATAAAATGCCTATCAGAACACATGTAATAAGCTATTAAAAAAAATAAGATAATCTGAATAAGTTTTAGTCAAAAATTGCATTATGACTGAAACTTTAAAGGTAATCTAAATGGTCTCCACGCAAAATGATCAATAATTTTAAATTTAAAAACGCGTATTGACCATTACGCAAAATGACCAATACGCGAAATGACGAATATTGTATACGCAAAATGACCAATATGGTATTAGACCAGTACTAGACAGTTTCTCTGTGCCTGTATTGAGGTAGGCAGTGTCTTTTTGCGCCTATATAGACCACACACCACTGGTCAATCGTTACAAAACTAATAAAAACTGAAATGAAAAAACTTTTTTGAGTACGTACTTTTTGCGAGCTGGAGAAGGTAATTTTAAAGCAACATCTGGCAACTTATTATAAAAATGTATACACTGACCTACGAATGATTTGGCAACTTCACGAACGAGAAACTTTCTAATGATAATATTACTAGTATTAAAATTGTGGATATCTGAATTCTTAGTAAAAAAGTGTAGGTTCTTAATAACATTAATAATATTCTCATAAATATATTCGGACGCTACGATTAATATATTGATGCCTTTAAAAAGTTCTCTTAAGGAGTCACGGGAATTCAGGTTATATGTAGAACGAAAACGAATCGCTTTTTTTTGTAGTACAAATAAAGTCTGTTTGTCAACTGCTTTGCCCCAAACCAGAATACCGCATGACATGATACTATAAAAATAAGTATGATAAACTAAGCGATCAGTATTAACATTGGTCAATTGTCCAATTTTTCTAATAGCGTAAGCTGCTGAACTTAATTCATCTGCAAGTACTGCTATATCGGGACTACATTGCAAGTTACATCACTTTTAATGAAAAAATAATCATGAGAGTCGTTTTCTACATTTTCAGAGGTGCAAATTACAAAAATGGTCCATTTTGGAATTCAAGATGGCGGACATTACTTTTTGTGCAAAAGTCATCATGGGAGTCGTTTTCTAGGTTTATGGGGGCTCAGATTTCAATTTGCAAGTTTTTAATGATAAACCCTATCCACCATTTCTAAGCATTCTTCATTGAGCGATATAGTACTGAAATAAAGATTACCTTCACAACTGTCGGAGCCGCCTTTCTTCCACCCGGCGCAGATGAAGATGTTAGGAATATGCTCGTTGTACCCTGCGGCTAGGTACATAGCTTCACAAGCCGTGTTATTGATGATTGGTACCTCCACCTCTTGTAGGACAGTGGGGAGAGGGCCATCTGAAAAAAAAAAACAATTATTAAAGTCTCTTTCCTATTGTCCCTGATCTTAACTCTTAACTTCTCAGAAGATACCTACGAATGCGGTAATAAATACGATGAATTAACTAAAATTTGAAAGATACTTCTTTAAAGCCTAAGAAAATAATAGTGTGAAAATAAACGTACATTTCTCAACTTCTGAATATTAGAGGATCTGACAATATTTTTTAATTTTGTGATAATATAAATCTTTTTCCATTAAAAATAATAATATTCTCTAGACTTAAAGATGAAGGCATTATAACAAGGAAAAGTTAGACATATTAAATACAAATCCCGACAATAATTCCAACATTGGCGGTATTTCCCATATCAGCAATACTTTAGACACAAAAATATTTAAATAAAACAATTTAACGGATTATCTTCTCTCTCATCTCAAATGAGATAATATACGCGATATAATTTTTTCAGCTTTCCATGGTCACGGGTTGGGTGAGAAAAGATATATTTTCCTCTGTCAAAGTCACAATTTGTGCAAACTACTTTGAAAGAACATATAAAAGTGTAAGTAAGATAGGCCTATAATCTGTAAAGACAGTTACACATGTGCCAGAAGGGCTTTATTATTTTACTAGAAGGCGCCCGCCACTTCGTTCGCGGAGGAGAAAAAGTCATAATCCGTCGTTTTTTTCTTCAGTTTAGTCGGGTATAAAGTATCCTATAACCATCTGGAGATACCCAGCTACCCGTATATAAAAAGTTGTGGAAATCTGTTTAGCCGATTTTGCGTAATGAAGCCACAACGAAAAAAACAAACATACATAAAATCCAAAAAAAATCCTTTTTGTTAAGTGACCTCCAAATAGTCCGTAGCAATTTTTTTTGAAAATATGTACAGACATTTCATTTTTACAACTTTATAATAGTACAGATTTTAATAATTTACCAGGCAGCATTTCGCAAATGAGGACAAAAGAAACTGCAAAGAAAATCTCCCAGAGTACCTCATTACTAATTATAATATTTTTAAACCAAAGACTATTAAACGACTTTTTAACAGATAAGATCAAAAAAATTGTTGAACTAGAACAGAAATATCGGTAAAAATTGGTTGAGGATCTACCGTCATAAAGGCGGCGTGAACGGATGACATGCGCAGTCTTGACCAAAAAGTCAGTGTTTTTAATTTATTAGAGGGAGCTTATAATAATGACACTGACCGTCATACAGACGGCCCCAGCCTGTGACATGCGCAGTCTTCCCCACGAAGTCGTCATCATTGTCAGGCACGCAGATCGGCAGAATATTTGGTTGGAAATTCACCGGCTCGTAGAACCTGCAATCATTATCACCATAAATATAAATAAACAATTATATATTTTTAATCGACTCCCAAAAAAGGAGGTTCTCAATTCGTCGGAACCTTCTTTGAAGTGAAAACTTGTTCAACAGTTGCGTTGACATCCATCAGTTTCTGTTTAGTTTGGTACACCAATTTTCCCAGAGATGGCGTTGTTGTTAGTTTCGTAAATTTCCCATATTAACTTCTGCATCGCGGTGTTGAGATTTTTCCTGACTTAATGACCCCAGCGCTATATGGTTGGTTCGGTGTGTAATTTTCAGTCCGTGTTTCGTATTAAAGTATATGTTGTATTCAGCATTCAGTGGGACTTAGTTTTTCAAAACTGTTAAACTCGCGACAGGTCGCGTGACCGACAGATTGAAAATTCGTAAGACGAACACGTGACCTGATTAAAGAACTGCTACAATGTCATTGTGTACGATAGCGCAATAAATGAATAGTGTATTTTACCACATAAATGATAGTACTTTTATACTGATAATTAAAGCAATTCGTGCAATATTATTCATTACCCATTCCAAAATATCAAAAATGCACAACGTTAATATTCAAGTTTTCACTTCTGCCGGCACTCCCTGAGTGCAACCCGTTGTTTTTTTAATTATATATATGTTCAACGATTACTCGAAGACTATTTGACCAATTTCAATTTTTTTGTTTGATAGGAGGTATTTCCAAGTTGGTTTCATATAATTTTGGTGAAGATCTGATGATGGAATCCATGAGGAATTGATGAAACTCCTCAAATAGTGTAGGCGATATTATATATATATAATATGGCGATTTTAGTACAATAAGAAACATAATAAGCATCTGCATTCAGAAAGAGTACATTGGTGAAGTGGAACTGATGAAGAAGACCACAGAAGGTCACTGGAAATCTTCAACGATAAGTGATTTCCGGGTAGCGACGATATACATCTCGATTAAAATAGCTAAGCTTCTTGATGATGAAAATGGTATCATCAAATTGATTTGATGATGGAGCCGGAAGGTAGGCACCGGATCTCTGTAATAAAATAATCTATCCTAGTCGTGTTTGGACTTGTTCGAATCGTCATGAGATACACTTTTAAGTAACAAAAAGTGTAAAATAAATTAACTTTTACAAAAATAAAACCGACTCCTAAAAAAAACTAAATAGTAAAATATAACTGCATAATTCAGTTTCTTCAATTTACTTATAAGTAACCGTTTATCTACTCAATCTATACATAGAAAACATCCAAGACCCGAGAACAAACCCTCGTGCTCATCACACAAACACTTGCCCTGGCCGGGATTCAAACCCGGGGCCACCAGCTTCGTGAGCCATTGTACAACTGACTGAGCCAAACGTGTCGTCAAAATAAAGTATGTATTCATAACTATAGACAATTAAAAAAATTAAAAACCCCTTGACTTGTTCCACTAAAAGCTGAATATCTTGGAGATTAGTGCTCCGATTTTCATCAAACAAATCTAAGAACTTTCGAGATAAAATTATCTATGATACGAAAAAAATCGCACTCAAATCAGTTTGTCCGTTTGGGCGCTACGATGCCACAGACAGATACACAGATAAACAGAGTTCCAGACACGTTAAACTTATAACACCCCTCTTTTTTGTCGGGGGTTAAAAATGCTTAAAAAATATACTACTCAAAACAATAGGGGCCACTTATGCGCGGAGCATTTCTGTTCAGGTTTTGTGGTTACAATAAACTAATCTTGTCTGAATGAAACGAATAAAACAATTGACTATTTAATGAATTGATTATTAGCTAAACAGAAACAAAAGCCTGGAGAGTAGGTATGTAAAACAAATTTTACCTACTAATATATATTTTTACGTTACGATAATTTGTTTTAGTGGCCCCTATATTGTTTTGAGCAGTATAGAATCGGGGGTTAAAAATGCTTACAAAATAGAATCTTCTTTATTTAACTGTAAATAACATGTGCAAATACACTACATCTATTTCTATTAGATTAGTGTGGAAGACAGACGCCACCCACGAGGTCAAGCGCTTGGTGACTGACCGCACTAAGTACTCATAAAAAACGGCAAGAGACTAACTGTGCAGTAAAGTGCTTGAAAACATGATTCAGAATAATTTTGATTTATCTAAACATTTAAAAAAATATATAGATTTTAAGGTTCCGTACCCTTACGGTGCGACTCTGTCTGTCTGTCCGACTATTAGAGCGCCATATCTCAAAAACTACTTATGCTATCTATTCGAAATTTTGAATTTTTATAAACATGGTCAGCCCACGAAACATTAAAAAATATTTTTTGCGAAGGAAACATTATAAAATATATTCTTATTTTCTGTAAAAACGACCAATATGAGGGGGGGGGGGGCAGAAATTAAAATTCTAGCCACTAAGTCAAGTAGGAAAAAATACCATAAAATCCGGAATTTTCTGGTATTATGTAATTTATATGAATATTACGTCTTACTTTTTTTTAATCATCAAAAATCATTTTTGAAAAAAAAACCCGGTTTGGTTAAGTTTCGCCTTCAATTGTACGGGGCGCCATATATACCAGAGGCAAACTTAACTCAAGCGGCAAGTTTAATTGGAATAGGTGAAAGTTTGTACGGAACCCTCGGTGAGGTGCGAGTCAGACTCGCACTTGACCGGTTTTATTAAAAAAGTACTTGCTTAAATGTTACAATGCTTAACTGAGTCTGTTCCTGAGGTATGTGTGCTATACGGGAGGGGTGACAAGTGACGTGACATAACGGATCGTAACTGTCACGCTATACATATACCTTCTAAGGCAAGTGTAGTACGGGTTCCTAATAAGGAATTTTTTCCCGCACTGATGTGGAGGAGAGATTCACACTGGTGGAAAGGAAGAGCAAGGCGCGCAGGGCACCTCACAAAACTCTTTGTGGCATTGCCGAGCCGGTTGGTTCTGGTCTTCCAATTACTACACCGAGTAAAACTCTACGTGTCGCGTTTGCATCTCTCCGCCGTGGCTGATGACTTGGTGGAGTTCGTCCGCCAGAAGACTGGCTTCTCGCTGAGGGTGCACCAGCTGCAGTCCCGCCACTACGTGCACTTCAGCTTGTTTGTGGTGCGCGTGCCGCGGCCGCTGCAGGACACAATCGCAAGTGCACACTTCTGGCCGAAGGGTGCATGTAGTGTTTCGGCGGTTCCGGGGGAATCTGCCGAATCCTACACCAGATCAGACGCAACGGAGCCACGGTGTTATGTCGCCTAAATCGAACCAGTTTTTAAGTTTTTCTATATGTTTTGTAGTTCACAGTGCCTTGGTTTTTACTGTAATGCTGTGTAACTTTTTGAATAGTAAGCACACAAGCTTCCAGCATAATGGGATACCTATTGGCTTTTGCAACTGGATCGCAGATTTCATGAGTGAGAGGTCAATTCGCGTAGCCCTTAGTGGCTATGCGTCTGATCAAAGAGCAATTGAAACCGGTGTTCCTCAGGGCTCTGTACTGTCAACTACTCTAATTTTATTGCATATTAATGACATGTTAATACCAGATATCGTTGGTTATGCCGATGACAGCACAGTTGTAGACAAGTATATGTCCAGTGCAAGGGCCAAGAGGGTAGAAATCCAGTGTTGTCGAGAAGACATGGTGAATCGGCTGAATCTGACTCTTGAGGCAGTGTCCGATTGGGGAGAAGCCAATCTAGTTAGGTTCAATGCCGCCAAAACGCAGGCCTGTTTATTTTCCACTATACTCTTTCTATCTCTATCTCTGAGATGGATCATGGATCTGCCAAATACCAGCTGGCCACCCTGGATTCAATCGACAGTCGTTCCAAGAAGCTCATTGGTGACCCAGATCTTGTAGAGGCAAAGCTGCAAAGCGTCGAAGACTGTAAAATGGCCGCCTGCCTTGCGGTATTTTACAGAATACATTTCAGGGAGTGTACGGCGGGACTGCATGAACTAATTCCAACTTCTCCATTTCGTCACTATGGGACTAGACGTGGATTTGGGTTCCACCCTTATGTTGTTGATATAACAACGACTGGAACAAAGCAATTTGCATCTACATTCCTCGTTAGGACGGCTAAAGAGTGGAACTCTGTTCTAGCATATCTTTTCCCGGAACAGTATAACTTGGATCTCTTCAAGACGACAGTGAAGGCACTGTCAGTGAAGGCTATCTAGGTAAGCATGCTCTATCGTCGGCTTCATCGCCGCTTGCCAACAGGTGAGATTGAAGTCTAATACTTGCCTATCTTTCATAAAAAACAAATATCTGTTCTCATTTGAATGAAGCACTATCAGGTGCAAACTTAATTAACCGGAACCAGACCTCCTATTGCATAACGCGTTTGACGCTCGGAATCAGAATCAAGTGTCATGATTTTGTATGGGCTTGTACAGTTGTTTCGGATACCAATTGTTAAAATTTCGTTAGGCAATAACCGCTCGGGTAAATAATTTTAGAGTTATTGAAAGTTTGCACGGAACCCTCGGTGCGCGAGTCATACTCGCACTTGACCAGTTTTTTTCGATGATGTTAATATTTGAATATATTTTCGCGAAACTATTTGAATATAATTATTTAGCTAATGTTCTGAATTTCTGTGTATCTGAGGTGTACTATGTAGTATTTTATGCAATCGTTATATGTATAATGTATGCTTTTCAGTCGAGTACCGCGTTTAGGCCACGAAGCTTGCTGAGTGGCCTAATTACGGTACGAGACTTAAAAAGCTAATTATATAACTATTGTATATAATACTTTTTCTACGAGTAACCCATAAACTTCAGTAAATGAAACATAGCTAACAAAATAATTGCAAGAACACTGCGTTCTTTTTTTAAATTCATTATATTTTGTGCGGAGAATATAGGTATTATAGTTCAGTGGCATATAATATAAACCATAGACTATAGAGTGATGGTCCAATCTAAAAATAAAGCCTGTTTAGTATGACTCGCGGCGTTCTTATTCACAGATTATAAATAAATATAAATAAATATATACCAGGAACAATCTTACACAAATCGACCTAGTCCCAAACTAAGCAAAGCTTGTATACTATGGGTACTAGGCGACGATATACATAATATATAGATAAATTATAATACTTAAATACATAGAAAACATCCAAGACCCAGAACAAACATTCGTGCTCATCACACAAACACTTTCCCTGGCCGGGATTCGAACACGGGACCGCTCGCTTCGTAGGCCGTTGAACAACCCACTGAGCCAAGCGTGTCGTCAGAATCGTCGTATAAGTTCACGAGTAGAAAAAAGAGTATGTGTATTGTAATGTAATGTAATCTAGACTGACCTGAGGAGTGCCAGGTCATACTCGAAGGTGGCAGGGTCGAAGTGAGGATGGCTGGCGACGATCTGGACCCGTCTCTCTGCGAAGCCGTATGGCTCGTCTTCTGTCGCCAGATCATGCTCTCCTAGTCGCACCAGCAGCTCCGAGGGTGGGACACTGGAATGTTGAGATGAAGAATCAACATTTACCAAATACAGGAACGGGGCTGAGTTGAAGGCTGTAAAGCAAGGACCATTAAAACAAGAGGACTGACAATGGCCATACTTTGGATCGTGTTCCGATCGCAAGGAGATATTATATAAAGCGCCATCTAGTTTTTGCCAGAATGTTGTTGTTGAATGTTGTTGAATGGTCAGTCCTCTCGTTTTAATGGTCCTTAATAATCCTACTATTGAACAAATATATGCAACAACAAGTCGCCTTTTTCCTCATTATTTCATGCTCGTTTTGAATTCTTGTTTCAATATGACAAGGACGACCGCGAAATAACTTCAAAAATAATCTTTTATTTTCGCATAAGCTTAATGAGCGTGTATAGTAACGTTTTAATTTTACGCTCAGGAGATAATGTATGCAAATATTAGCAGTAATAACCAAGGATACGAAAAGGCAAGAATAGTTACTGCACTCTAAATTACACACGAATATATTGGTTCTTAAACTAGACGTTGCAACGTCGTTCGCAAAGGAGCAGAAAACATAACCCTTTTTTGTTTCAGCGGGGTCGGTTAATAAGTATTCTAAAACCATCTTCAGGGGTCCTAAGGTACCACCACCCCTGTATCAAAAACTGTTAAGGTGCGTCCTTACTTGTATCATTTGCTCGTATCTGATCACCGTGCCGTGGCATGACTGCGTATCGCGCTGCTGGGACGCTCACTGTCGGCGCGTGATTATTGCCTTGCTTGTCCGATCTAAGTGTGTGATACGCGTATCAACATGGATTTCGAGCGATCGGATCAGCGCAACGTCCAAACGCGTGATCATGACACGCGATTATGCCACGGAACGAAGATCTGATCGGGCAAATGATACAAATGAGGACGCACCCTTACAATTTCTCCAACAGTTTTGGAGTAAACGAGGAGAGAAGATATTCTGGCATTGCCTTAGAAATGAAGTTATATGGAGTCCGTTATCAATATATCCGTAAACGGGTAACTGGGTATCCACAGAATGCTACCTATAGGATACTTTTCATGCGACTACCCTGAAGAAAAAAACAGGGGTAATGACTTTTTCTGCTCCGCGAACGAAGTTGAGGTCACCTTCCACTTATTATTAACTACTGGAAGGCGCCTGCAATTTCGTTCGCGGAGGAGAAAGTCATAACCCCTGTTTATTTCTTTAGCAGTTTTGAATTAGAATCTGTGATGATGATTAAAATAGGCTTGTGTCCTATAAAAATATAATTAGTCAGTTAGATTATCAGAAAATATTGGACACATATATTTGCTTATGTGAATTAAACAAAATACGATGAAGATAGCGCCCGTTAAAGTTCCCCGTGACGTCACGCCGCGCGATCGTTTTTCGCACCGCGTAACGTCAGGCGCCCCGACTTCCAAACTTTGACGCGGTTGATCTTTGTCTCTTTTTGTTTCATTGACAAAAGGAAAAATGCGTGTCCAATATTTTATTAATAATGTAACTGATGGACTAATTATAACAATATTTCGTTACCAAGGAAACTACTCTATTACTTACTGTTCAACACAATGCGCCGCCGTGATCGCCCAGTTCTCATTCAGCAAGGCGGCCCCACACTTGTGCAGGTACGTCGAGGTCCGGTACTGCCTCAGGGAGATCTGCCAGGGCCACTGTCCGAAGCCAGACTTGGCTCCACCGACGATTCGCCCCTGGGGCCACAGGCGTCGCCCGCACACTGCCAGCACCAATAGTGTAGAGTTTAAAATCATTTCTATACACTAATTGTTCTACACTAATTGTTAAGTGTCTATAAGTCACTTATTGAGATGTATGAGTCACTTTAATTCAACAGCACCAATAGTGTATGGTTTAGAATCATTTCTATACACTAATTGTTCTACACCAATTTTTGAGTGTCTATAAGTCATTAATTCATGGAGATGTATGAGTCACTTTAATTCAACAGCACCAATAACGTAGAGTTTAAAATCATTTTTATACGCTAATTGTCAATTTTCAAGACGGAATCAGTGAGAAACGTTGAAAACAACGTAAACGTAAATAGTGATAATAAGAATTATCACTACAGTGTCGAGTTTAAAATCACTTGTATACACTTATTGTTCGGCACTATTTAAGTGTGTATTAGTCACTAATTGATAGCGGTTTAATTCACGAGTTACTTTAATTCAACAGCAACACCAATGTTGACTTTAAAATAATATCTATACACTAATGGCCCAGATAAGTCTCTAATTAATTAATGTCGGTTTATGAACCATTTTTCATCAGCAACAACAATGTAGAATTTAACACCAATCGTGTAGAGCTTACAATCATTTATATACACTAATAATTCTACACTATTTTTTAATTGGCATAAGTCACTGATTAACGTTGTTTTTGAGATGTATACATTCAAAGCAGCAACAGTGAGTTTTAAATTATATCAATCCACTAATAAATCGCCATTAGCCGTTAAGTGTATAGGTCATTGATAAATCGTTTTCTAACACTTTCATTTTAAAATAAGTACCGACCGAGTCCATGATTAGAAAAATTGTCCAACAGGATTACTGATAAAAGATTTGCTGACTGATCAAAAACGGATTAATGTGTTAGTTCTGATCACAAAAGTGTAACTAGAGTACTATGTATGTATACTGATTGGTGTTAAATAAAAATATTTTTTACCAACTAGTAATTGATTTAAATCACTAGAAGGCGCCCGCAACTTCGTTCGCGAAGGAGAAAAAGTCATAACCCGTTGTTTTTTCTTCAGCGTAGTCGGGTAGAAAGTATCCTATAACCATCTGGAGAAACCCAGCTACCCGTGTACCGAAAATTGTGGAAATCTGTTTAGCCGATTTTGCGTGATGAAGCCACAACGATACATACAAACATACATAAAATCCAAAAAAAATATTTATCGTTTTCGTGACCTCCAAATAGTCCGTAACAATCAATTTTTTGAAAATATTTTCAATGTGCAGACATTTAATTTTTACAACTTTACAATAGTCTAGAAGTGAAAGTTTTTGACGACCGGTTTAGCTCAGCGGGAGTAACGTTGCCTGCGAAACTGGAGATCCTGGGTTCAAATCCCGGTAAGGGCAAATATTTGTGAGATGAGCATAAATATTTGTTCCTGAGTCTTGGATGTTTTCTATGTATATAAGTAAATAATATCTATTAAATATATCGTCGTCTAGTACCCATAACACAAGCCTTATTGAGCTATAATGGGACTAGTTCGATTTGTGTAAAATTGTCCTGTAATATTTAAAAAAATATATAAGTAAAGTTATGAGTTTAAGACAAAGTCCAAAAAAATGTGTTAGCACTTAAAACATATTTCGACGAACGTTTGTTTTATAACTGCAAATGCACGCAGAAATATATTCGCTGTCTATTCAATTTTACTAATTAATTATTTATGTTTTTTAATGCCTCGTATTCAAATATACTTTAACTAGCCTTATACCGACCTAAAGATTTAATTAATAATCATGACGTTTTTATTTTACACGCATATCACTGAAACCGTCGACGTTTCTTTATCCTCATTATATCTGAAAATTAGCACTCTTAAGTTTTCACCTATTTATGAACTAAACAATTACATTAATAACGTGTTGCTACTGAAATAAATATACTGATATTTAAAAAAAGACCCGCGCAAAACTTTATTAAACTTCGTCACTTCACAATGTTCACGTCTACTTAAACCGATCTGTCACTTAAACAATTCAATTTTCGAGCCACCGTTTCACATTTTTTTCTTTTTTTTAAACTAGAACAAGTTCACGTCCTTGCTTTGCCTTGGCATTGCGCGCCGGCGCCGAGACACGACTGCTCTTTGTTTCAAACCGCCTCAGCGTCATTTTTTTTTCATTGTTTACCCGTCAACAAACTTACACGAACTGGTGGCAAAATGACGAAACTCTCATAGGGAATCGGTTTGAGGAATGCATGAAACGTGCTGTGAATTTAATGGCTATCGATGTCCATTTCATACAAATGCCTATTGATTTGTTTTTTTTTTTCTATGTACCATCTCTTCAATTATAGTAACTGTTATACTAGGGCGAACTGATAAAGTTTTAAATATAAAGGTTATGACACAGTTTTGTTTTTATTTGACCAATAAAGTGTACTAATTGTAAAAGATTTGGACACAAATTAATCTTAGCCGTTTGAGTATCGCAACAAAAAGCTTACAAAACAATAGTTGAGAATTAAAGTCATATAAATGAGATAATATACGCGATATAATCCGTCTTAATGCTTTTATTTAAATTACCAGCAAATGCGGAAACTAAAGACATAGTATAATCCATTATTTACATATTAACTTAATCTTATAGAATATTTTTTGATGAATAAAACACCTTTAAAATAGTAGCGACATTCATAACTGCAATGATAAATTTGTTCTCAATTCGTCAACAAATTTTTGCGTTCTAGTGGTCAAATAATGAACTAAAGATACTCCATAATATTTGTATGAAGGCTTTGCTCAGTGGCGACACTATTGATGTTTTAGACTAATTGTTACTGTTAGGGATACATTGACAATTCGGTTCTTTGACCTGTGATTTGCAGGAATGTCAAGAATTTTGTTTACTTCCATCTTCCAACAATCTTTTTTCTTATTTCCATGCTATTAAGTAGTATTGGGATTATGTTATTTTTCCTTATTATTTAAGAATATAAAAGCGTGCGTCAATGTTTTAATCTTATACTATTATAAAGTTTAAAAATGCAATGTCTGTACATTAAAGACAATTTTAATTTTTAATTTTATTTATTGTACTTTTCTATGTGTTGTTGTGACTTCATCACGCCAAATCGACTAAACGGATTTCAACTATTTTTGGTAGAAGGGTAGCTGGGTATCTTCAGATGGTTATAGGATACATTTTACCCGACTACACTCAAGAAAAAAAAGGGGAGTTATGACTTTACCAATATTACAACCAGTTTATCAGCTAAATATTTAATATATCCTATTCTTGTTACTGCTTCAATTACCATCACATTAGGATATAAGTAATTAAGTATAAACTAATGACGTTGTTGTTTTATTTTATAAAGATTTAAGTGAATAAACGGAACATTATATTATTATTGCTACGATAAATGTAAGGGGAGGAATTATTGATAAAATAGATGAAGTATGTCATATTATGGATGCGATAAATATTGATATTCTGTGTGTGAATGAGACAAAGCGAAAGGGTTGTGACAGCACAAAATGAAGAGATTAATGAATGTTGATGAAGCGGCAGTTGTATGCCAGGACCTTAGCAAGTGGAAGGAGGTAGTCTCTGCCTGCCCCGTTAAGGTGCGTCCACATTTGTATCATTTTCCCGTATCAGATCAACGTCGCGTGGCTTGATCGCGTGTCACGATCACGCGTTTGGACGTTACGCCGATCGGATCGCTCGAAATCTATTTTGCTACGCGTATCACACAGTTATATCGGACGAGTACGGCATGATCGGCGCGCCGAAAGTAATCGTCCAAGCAGCGCGATACGCAGTCATGCCACGGCACGGTGATCGGATACGAGCAAATGATACAAGTGTGGACGCACCTTAATGGGAAACAGGCGTGATTGCATGTATGTATGTATGTATGTATGTATGTATCACGTCAAAGTGCCACAAAGCGGTTTGTAAGTATTGTCATATTAATATTTCTAGTCCTATCATACTCGGGTTCTTTTATAATCAAAAGTATCACGACCATTACTATAACACGGAAGCTGGAAGCCGGAAGTATACAAATTGCTTCTTTATTACAAGTTAATAGTTATTGCTATTGTCATGGAAATCAAGGAGTTACGAGGCTGTAACTGCTGATTCTTATTGCTTAATGATTTTAATTGTCACTTGTTTCTAGTACAACGTTTTGATTATCTTCGTCATCTAGGTATTTAATTTATTTCATCATTCGTAAGCCACGCCCTAAACGCCGAGCGGGCTACTAAGTAAAATTTGTACTAAAGGATGCATTTATTGCTCGGGTGCAATAAAGAAATAGAAAGCTAATCCACTACATGCTTGGGGTTTTTCGGCGTAAGCGCCAAATGTAAAAGTACAATGAAATCGAAGATATTATTATGTTTAGTTAACATTTAAATTAGTGAAGTAAAAGATAAAGGGAAGAATGACATTTTTATATAATTTAGCCGTTTATTAACCTGTCGTTTGTACAAACTAGACAAAAAACGAAAAATGAATACGCGTTTCCGGATAACTTTTCTATAGAGGAACTTTTAAGCAAACATGTTTTGGCGTTAGGCGCTGAATAGTTTATACAGTAAAAAAAACACATCTCACTAAAAAAATGCTTAAATTTTCGATGCAACCCCTTAATAACTCAGCGACTACTCCCTCGGCGACCAGAGGGGCTACTCCAAAACCCGAAAAACGAAGTTTGTATCACGCTGTCCCTCACGCTCTCATGTTATGCTGTATTTGAGTGAGCGGGATTGCGCCATACGAACTTCGTTTTTAGATATCGGAGTAGCCTCTCTGTTGCCGAGTTACTATTTTAGTCGCCGAGGCAGTATTTTTTTCGATGGTTTTATTATTTTCGAATAAAATATTTAAAAAATCGGCCAAATGCGAGACGGACTCGCGCACCGGGGGTTCCGTACAAAATATACGCTACAAATAACCGTATCTATGAAGTTCCAGTGTTAGCAGAGCCCTACTCCTAAGCAAAATGTACACGGTGCTCGATCATTTTATATCGGTTGCTGATATACACAGACACACATAAAAAATAGTTTTTGAGATTTATTTTGTTGATTGTGTTATAAGAGCTTCCTTCATACCAAATTTCAAGTTTCTAGAACAACTGGAAGTACCCTATCAATTTCAAAAAGTGTCGAAATATACGTTTTTTGCGGCATAAACAGCCGTCTCTTTTTTTTACATTAACTTAGATGTTAAATTTTTTTTTACAGCTTCATGGGACCGTAGACTTCTCGATATCTCCACGCTTTGCCGAGATAAAGGATCTTGACAGACAGACATACACACAGACGTACAGACAGGCGGACAACAAAGTGATCCTATAAGGGTTCCGTTATTTTATTTTAAGGTACGGAACCCTAAAAATGGATTTTTTATAACTTCATGACCCTTGACTTTGTCACGAGTTGCATAATACATTGTTACCGATTGACATACTATACTATACTATACCGATGACACGAAAAAAGAGGGGTGTTATAAGTTTAACGTGTCTGTGACTCTGTGTAACTGTCTGTGGCGCCGTAGCGCCCATACGGATGGACTGAATTGAGTGCGGTTTTTGTCATAGATAATTTTATCCCCAGTGTTCTTAGCTTTGTTTGATGAAAATCGGAGCACTCGTCTCCAAGATATTCAGCTTTTAGTGGAAATTGAATATGAACTAAAAAACCGTAGTCAAAAAACGATGAAAAAGCGTATAGTCACTCACCATCTTTGTAGTCAGTCATGTTTACCGCCTCCGTAGTGGTCACCACCGGTGCTTCGGTGGTAGCGTTGGCGGTCACCGTCGTTGTTGCCACTGTAAAAAAAGTTTATGTCAAAAATTTCATTTTTGTGACAATATTGCCGACTGTACTTTTCTTTGAACATCCATCAACTACTCACCGAGACGATTCTAAAGAGCCCAAACTCGGTAGGATTGAGTTAACAGAGTTCCTATGACCACCTTCCTGCTCCATCATCAGATCAGCTCGATGGTATCATACTATTGCATTGTCACCAAATTAATTAAGTATACCAAATTTTAGCTCAATTGGAAACCGGGAAGTAGGTCAAATTTAATTTGCAAAATTCCACCCGAACAAACATATTACATACATACTTACATACATACATTGCAAGTTAAATAAAAGCTTGTAAGAAAGTTAATTACTTGACTTCGTTTCCTTGAATTTTATTATATATTTATCATGTTTCAGGAGCTATCTTTACTAGCCAATCCCAAATCCATAGTGCCTACTGCAGATTTTTATGGACCTCTCTGTAAAAAATCATAGTTAAATACAAAAAAAATATATATATATTTCCGAATCATAATATACCATGTTTGGAACGTTTTTATCACCATTCCAGGGACAAGATTCACCACAAAAACCATGAAAAATCGTACATTTTCGGTTGAAGCCCCTTAATGAGAACCTGCGCAGTACCAGTGTCAGTGGAAGCCTCTGTCGTCACAGCCTCTGTCACTTTGCTCGCTATAGTTGTTGGTGTCGTTGAAACGGTCGTCAGCGGCGGCGCTGTGCTAGAATCACTTCCACATTTTTATCTATATACATACTTAATGAGAACCTGCGCAGTACCAGTGTCAGTGGAAGCCTCTGTCGTCACAGCCTCTGTCACGTTGCTCGCCATAGCTGATGTTGTCGTTGAAACGGTCGTCAGCGGCGGCGCTGTGCTAGAATCACTTCCACATTTTTATCTATATACATACTTAATGAGAACCTGCGCAGTACCAGTGTCAGTGGAAGCCTCTGTCGTCACAGCCTCTGTCACGTTGCTCGCCATAGCTGATGTTGTCGTTGAAACGGTCGTCAGCGGCGGCGCTGTGCTAGAATTACTTCCACATTTTTATCTATATACATACTTAATGAGAACCTGCGCAGTACCTGTGTCTGTGGAAGCCTCTGTCGTCACAGCCTCTGTCACTTTGCTCGCTATAGTTGTTGGTGTCGTTGAAACGGTCGTCAGCGGCGGCGCTGTGCTAGAATCACTTCCACATTTTTATCTATATACATACTTAATGAGAACCTGCGCAGTACCTGTGTCAGTGGAAGCCTCTGTCGTCACAGCCTCTGTCACGTTGCTCGCCATAGCTGATGTTGTCGTTGAAACGGTCGTCAGCGGCGGCGCTGTGCTAGAATCACTTCCACATTTTTATCTATATACATACTTAATGAGAACCTGCGCAGTACCTGTGTCTGTGGAAGCCTCTGTCGTCACAGCCTCTGTCACGTTGCTCGCCATAGCTGATGTTGTCGTTGAAACGGTCGTCAGCGGCGGCGCTGTGCTAGAATCACTTCCACATTTTTATCTATATACATACTTAATGAGAACCTGCGCAGTACCTGTGTCTGTGGAAGCCTCTGTCGTCACAGCCTCTGTCACTTTGCTCGCTATAGTTGTTGTTGTCGTTGAAACGGTCGTCAGCGGCGGCGCTGTGCTAGAATCACTTCCACATTTTTATCTATATACATACTTAATGAGAACCTGCGCAGTACCAGTGTCAGTGGAAGCCTCTGTCGTCACAGCCTCTGTCACGTTGCTCGCCATAGCTGATGTTGTCGTTGAAACGGTCGTCAGCGGCGGCGCTGTGCTAGAATCACTTCCACATTTTTATCTATATACATACTTAATGAGAACCTGCGCAGTACCAGTGTCAGTGGAAGCCTCTGTCGTCACAGCCTCTGTCACGTTGCTCGCCATAGCTGATGTTGTCGTTGAAACGGTCGTCAGCGGCGGCGCTGTGCTAGAATCACTTCCACATTTTTATCTATATACATACTTAATGAGAACCTGCGCAGTACCTGTGTCTGTGGAAGCCTCTGTCGTCACAGCCTCTGTCACTTTGCTCGCTATAGTTGTTGTTGTCGTTGAAACGGTCGTCAGCGGCGGCGCTGTGCTAGAATCACTTCCACATTTTTATCTATATACATACTTAATGAGAACCTGCGCAGTACCAGTGTCAGTGGAAGCCTCTGTCGTCACAGCCTCTGTCACGTTGCTCGCCATAGCTGATGTTGTCGTTGAAACGGTCGTCAGCGGCGGCGCTGTGCTAGAATCACTTCCACATTTTTATCTATATACATACTTAATGAGAACCTGCGCAGTACCTGTGTCTGTGGAAGCCTCTGTCGTCACAGCCTCTGTCACTTTGCTCGCTATAGTTGTTGTTGTCGTTGAAACGGTCGTCAGCGGCGGCGCTGTGCTAGAATCACTTCCACATTTTTATCTATATACATACTTAATGAGAACCTGCGCAGTACCAGTGTCAGTGGAAGCCTCTGTCGTCACAGCCTCTGTCACGTTGCTCGCCATAGCTGATGTTGTCGTTGAAACGGTCGTCAGCGGCGGCGCTGTGCTAGAATCACTTCCACATTTTTATCTATATACATACTTAATGAGAACCTGCGCAGTACCTGTGTCTGTGGAAGCCTCTGTCGTCACAGCCTCTGTCACTTTGCTCGCTATAGTTGTTGTTGTCGTTGAAACGGTCGTCAGCGGCGGCGCTGTGCTAGAATTACTTCCACATTTTTATCTATCTACATAATTCATGAGAGTACACAGTACCTGTGTCTGTGGAAGCCTCTGTCGTCGGAGCCTCTGTCACGTTGCTCGCCATAGCTGATGTTGTCGTTGAAACGGTCGTCAGCGGCGGCACCGTCGGCGACAGCGTTACATTCACCGTGAACTCCAACATGGCTTCTGTAGCGACAGCCTCTGACACCGTTGTCGCTTCTGTAGTTGTCGTTGTTGTCGTTGTTGTTGTTGTGGTTGTTGTAGCTTTAGTCGTTGTTGTTGGCGCTTCTGTAGTTTCAACTTTCTCAGTCGTTGCCGTTTCTGTGGTTGGAGCTTCTGTTGTCGTGGTTGTGGTAGATGTTGTTGTCGTTTCGGGTTGAGGTACGGTTAGTAAGACCCAGCCGTCTGGTGGCGTAATGGGTGACCATATTTCTGAAAAAAAAATGTATTTATATTATACGGTTTTGACATAACTTGCTTATAATAAACCTGCGGAGGATATTTCTACTGGATTTGCTTTAGTTGATCGTGATGACATTGAAATGATATCGTGAAATATTGCCGGCTATATTTCCAAGTATATCAAAGAATACAGAAACAAAACTATTCAGCTCCAACAAATCTATAAAAGTCTCTCGCAACGAAACTTAAGCCAGCTTTTAATAAAATAATGTGCTCTTGGATAAAAAAGAATCGGTAACAAACTAGACGTACAGTGAACGTGATTTTCTACTTCGGAAAAATCTGAGCAATATTTCCACGAGTCTCAAAATATATACAGAAATAAAAACATTCAGATCCAACGCTCAAAATCCCTCGAAACTAAAGACTGCTTTGAGAGCTTTAAATGAAATAAAGCGCTTGTTTATAAAAAATCAGTACGAAAATCTCTAACTACAACTTTGAAATAACCTCAAAAGTATATCAAATTGAACGACAATTTTTACAAATCCCCACTTTCATCACGACTGTCACGCCCTTCGCGAAAAAGGTCGTAATTGAGACTTCTGCTAATGAGATAGTAACGACTTTTTTAATCTCGAAAGCAGGTCACAATGGTCATGATCCAGCAAACGTTAACGGTGTACAAGATCACGGAAACGTGATGCTTACGCGCCAGTTTTCTGCTTTACTTATAAAAAGACGTCATTATTTGGAATTTCCGTGGAGTTCCGTCCTTTTAAACGGTATTAAAATGTCTTATCTGATTAGGAAATTAGCGTCGGTTACGACCTTCTAGAAGGTTCCCCGTGTGATCAACAATGTCATCGGTTCTAGGTTATCTGATAAAAAGTTGGGACGCTCCGCTTGAAGTGAGGTCATTAACGTGGAACTTGTTAAGACAATCCGTTAGGATTTAAGAGGCTACCCGGAAAAATTCGGTAAATTTCACTGTTTTTAAAGTGACATAAAATTGCAACTCTTACTGCGAACCAAGTAAAAAAATATATATTGTAGCTTGGTATTTGGCCTATATTTTTGTCGACTGGAATGTTATAATACTTAATAAATCAAGAGAAAAAAAAATATTCGTAAAGTCCTTTATCTATCTTAAACTGGTAAAGTCTCCCTCGTCAAGCGACGCTTAGACATGGGACTAAAACCAATAAGTGAGGAATAATGTTCACTATAAAATTGTCAACTGGTTTTCAATTGGTTCTATAGTTTTTAAGAAAAGTAGCAAAAACTGTTTTTTTGTCGTAAAAATAACAAATTTTGATGACTCGTGAAGATAAACTGAAATAGTATATTGGTAACAACGGTGGTTGTCAACACGATGAGACATATACATCACAGAAAAATGAAGAGCTACGGATTGAAGGTCAGTCGCGTATGATAGCCCCTTAACCTAGTTAGTCTTACTACACCTTACGGACCAATTATTAAAAAAAAAATTGGACTAACATAGAGTAAGTATTTAATGAGATATTTTCTTTCATGGTGAACATAGTGTTGAACGCTTAGCATCTCAAAAATTGTCGCGAACTACGCTTTTTTTTTGCGTGATCTTTTCGGCTGGGAAAAACCCAAACGAGTTAATATTTTCAGTCAACTTATTCGCCAAACTATTCGGACATCAGACCATAACGACAGGGAAATGGTCATGAGAGAACATCAAAGCCTTTGAGAGCGATAATATTTATCGACACTTCTCTTTAAATGTCTTAAAAGCAATATAAAATCAAGTCCATTACAACAATTCAATCTCTTTATTCCGTTAAAGTCTTTTTCTCCGGAAATATTTCCCAAATATAGACATTTTGTACGAATTTTAAATAATTCCTTTGTCGAATTTTCCTAGACAGAGTTTGCAAATATTTTAATTCTATCTGTCGTTCAATGAAGAGTAAAAGCGCTCTATGGTAATATTTTTGATCCATCTACAGAAGGCGAGTGAAATCTATTGTCATTTTGCATGTGGCAATATTTGCCAAAATTCACCTATACCCGGTTCCAAATATATATAATAAAAGCGTTGTATTGTAACTACAACGCTTTTATATATAATTTATTTTCTTGCGATTAAAAACTATTGTCGTTTTGCGTCTGGCAATATTTCCCAAAGAAGTTTCTATTTTGTAAAACTTTCTTTATTTTATTCAACGAATATTCCTGTTAAATCTCTCAGTGCCTATCTCATGCTCTCACTGTCCCATTAATTGGAATTCAAACTAAATTCGTAGCAGTAGAGGTAACAACGAGGTGTCAGTAATTAGAATTAAGCTGTAAAGTATTGGAACGTTTACCTTATTGTTAGTTAACTAATGTTTATGTTCTTTCGGCCAAATTAATTGTATACCTAGTAACTGCCTACCAGTGTTTAATGAACTGATGACGTGAGAGACTTCATCCTGTACTCGATTGAAGTTATTCTTTTTTTATTTGATTTAGAGGCTGTATACATCTCTAAGAGTTTTGTTTTATTTATAGAGGTATATCCTTAAACATTTCTGAGAATTTTAATTAACTAATTTTATCTTTTTGCATGTTATGACGCCTAGAGACCATATACATCTCTAAGAAATTTAGATTTAATAATAATTATGTTTAATGTATTATTCACTTTGACCCCTAAGAGACCTTAAACATCTCAGTAGAATTCAGTCAAATTATTATATTTAATTTTATCGCATGTCGTGACGTCTAGAGACCTCATACATCTCTAAAAAAAAAAAAGATTATATTTTATATTAACATTGATCTGGAGAATTTGTACATCTCCTCTGCGTGTATCAATTATAAATTAGTTATAACACAATTGTAAAAGTTTTAAGTATAATTAAGACAATATTGTAATAGTTAATTGGTACATGCATATTAATTGTTTTATATACTCTGACATTTAGAATTTTATTCTAGACACATTCTAGATTTACTAATTATTTTAATTTTTAAAATGATGATTTTATCAATAATAAGTAAGTATTATACTTAAGTTAAATGATCTGATTAGGTTTTTCTGGGTTTCCCTAATCCTTGCAACAAATGTTGGATCATATTGTATGTTTCCCAGCAAAGACTTCTCTCATTGTAACTGACAATTCGAAAGTGCTTGTATCTAAGCCTACTTGAATAAAGGATATTTTGATTTGATTGATTGATTGATTCGTCTCATCGTTCAATGGAGAAAAAGCGTTGTATTGTAACATTTTCGATACGTCGGCAGCTTGTGATTGAAATCTATTGTCGTTTTGCCCCTGGCAGTATTTAAATAAATGAATATCAGGACAATCTTACACAAATCGACCTAGTCCCAAACTAAGCAAAGCTTGTACTATGGGTACTAGGCGATGATATACATAATATTTAGATAAATAATAATACTTAAATACATAGAAAACATCCAACACCCAGGAACAAACATTCGTGCTTATCTCAAACACTTGCCCTGGCCGGGATTCGAACCCGGGACTGCCAGCTTCGTAGGCCGTTGTACAACCCACTGAGCCAAACGTGTCGTTCCCAAAGAAGACCTCGACTTTGTTAAAATGTTCTATAATTTATTGAACGAATATTACTGGATATACAATATAAATGTCCCAGTGCCTAGCACTGTACATTGAATGGCATTCAAACTAAATTCGTAGCAATAGAGTAACAACAGGGTGTCAATACTAAGAATTAAGCTGTAATGTATTGGAACGTGTGCCTTAGTTTACAAATATTTATGTCCTTTCGGCGCGTCGTTCAATGGAGAGTAAAAGCGTTGTATTGTAACATTTTTGATCCATCGGCAATTTGCGATTGAAATCTATTGTCGTTTTGCGCCTGGCAATATTTTCCAAAGAAGACCTTGACTTTGTTAAAATTTTCTATAATGTATTAAACGAATATTCCTGGATGTACAATATAAATGTTCGAGTGCCTAGCACTGTCCCATTAAATGGCATTTAAACTAAATTCGTAGCAAAAGAGTAACAACAGGGTGTCAATAATTATAATTAAGCTGTAAAGTAATGGAACGTGTGCCTTAGTTTACAAATATTTATGTTATTTCGTCTCGTCGTTCAATGGAGAGTAAAAGCGTTGTATTGTAACATTTTTGATCCGTCGGCAAATTGCGAGTGCGGTCACGTATTGAGGTCGGGCCGCGAGCGCATTGTCACAGTGAAACTTAGTGCTCACTTTCTTTACCAATTCCGTTTAACTTCGAATTACTAATATATTATCGATTAACGTTTTTTTTTACTAGCCTGTCAGTTTGTCCCATTGCTAGGCAAAAGCTTCTGCCCTAGTTTTCCATCGGTCCTTAATCTATGGCTCTTGCGGCCAGTTGCTGATAAATACGTCCAAGTCATTACGCCTTCGCATGGGCCTGCCTCGTCTACGGCACCCATCTTGCCGGAACCACTTGGTTGCAATGCTGGCCCCACTTTTCAAGTGCATATGATAGATGTGGCCTGCCCAATTCCACTTGAGCCTAGCAGTTTTTTTTGCCCATGCGTTACGATCAATCCTTTTGATCCCTAAAATACTGCGCTTCATGACCCGTTGGCAAGCCATAAATTTTGATTAGGGTAAAATTACCCATTTAAATGGTATCATGGTAATAACCCGGCTCGGTTTTCATGAAACGTAGCTGCATTTCACAATAAGATACTCGTAACCTAGCTGTTTTCATCTGAGTTAGCCTTCGTGAGTGATAAAGGCTTCCATAGATTTCCAACATTGCCGATTAGATGCCAATTCCCTTATGCATTGGATGTCCATTCCCTTATCTATTAAATATATCGTCGTCTGGTACCCATAGTACAAGCCTTATTGACCTTACCATGGGACTAGTTCGATTTGTGTCAACATTAATAAATAAATAACTAAATAAATATTAGGGACAGTGTTACACAAATCGACCTGGTCCCAAACTAAGCAAAGCTTGTACTATAGGTACTTGGCGACGATATACATAATATAGATAAATTATAATCCTTAAATACATAGAAAACATCCAAGACCCAGGAACAAACATTCGTGCTCATCACAAAAACACTTGCCCTGGCCGGGATTCGAACCTGGGACCGCCAGCTTCGTAGGCCGTTGTGCAACCCACTGACCCAAACGTGTTGACCAATTGTCCTATAAGATTTATTTTTTCATTATTGATTTATTGGAGATACAAAATGAGAACGCTGAAGAAATATTTCTTATACCTTAAACTTCGGAAACTGGATTTAGATGTACCTCTTATACTAGTGTCAGTTCAGAGAAAGTGATATTAGAGATCTTTTTCTGTATATTTATTCAAAGTTATTTTTAGGAATAGGTTTAAATAAAAAGATTAAAGTAGTAACTTCCATTCTCGGCAATATTTCCAAAAATAGGCAACAAATTAAAAAAATATTTGCAATATTTCCTAGTGATGTTTAAAATGTACCTATCAAAAGAATGTATGTTTCATAAAACCCCGAAAATCAGTGACAATATTGCCAGTCGCCTAAATTGGTAATAAAACGTAAAAATAACCTCAGCATCTTAGCAGATATAAAATTTTAAAAATACACTTTTACGACTGGATGCGCAATACAAACAACATAATGAGTTTCGGACATTAAAAATGACTAACACAAATATGACACCTCTGATTCGGTCAATGTTTTCCTTTAGGGTTCGTCCATTAACCACGTGAGACTCGAAACGGGCCCACCCATCCTATTCGGAAAAAAATACGAAATATTACAAGGACGTGTGTAGTGATAGGTACTGAGATATCACGTGTATTTTTTTTTTAACCTTGCTGAATTTAACATTCTGGTTGGTTTAGGAACCTAATTTAGTTACTACACTCGCAATAATAGTATAGGTATCAGAAATTGTGCCATTACCAAAAAATTAGTACCTATTTAGGAAAATGTAATTTAATGTCTATTTATCTATCCGTATATTTATTTATTTATTCAGGTAATTTAACGTAATAAAGACTTACAGTGCTATACACCAAGATGCCTATATAATCTAGTCTACTAAAATAACAAACAATAACATAGATATGTAATAAAATATTAGAAAATACAAGTGTCAATAAATGTTACAATTGAGTACAGAGCAATAAAAAAGAAGATTCGTATAAATCAAAATCATAAATTAAGTATAAAGAAAGGCAAAGTCCAGAATACAAAGAACAACAACTAAAAATTTTCTAAAAACACATCACGTGATTAATGGATGAGCCCTTAAGAAAAAATTCTTAAAACCAAAGAGAATTAACTTTTTACCCTAGGTTCTATATTGGACTTTGTGTGATTGTCAGTAGGTTGATATTAAAATGGTCGAATGAGAGTCGTCCTTCTTTTTTTGCGAAAATAAGCTTTGGATGTGCGCCCACGACTCAGCGATCAATGACTGGGCATTACTCTTTAGGTACCAATAAAATAGGCCAAGAGCTATGATTTTTCCAAAAAATATGTTCTTAACCGACTTTGTCAGAAGAATGGTTATGTTTTTCGACGTGTACCTAATATTTATAGTATTATAAAGTTGTGAAAATGAAATATCTGTACATGGAAGATATTTTCGAATATAAAGTGAAACGGACTATTTGAAGTTCACTGAGTCAAAAATATTTTTTCTTCAGCGTAGTCGGGTAAACAGTATCCTATAACTTTTTGTGGAGACCCAGCGACCCGTGTATACCAAAAATAGTTCAAATCCGTTTAAGGTGCGTCCACATTTGTATCATTTGCCCGTATCAGATCATCGTCGCGTGGAATGATCGCGTGTCACGATCACGCGTTTGGATGTTGCGCCGATCGGATCGCTCGAAATCCATTTTGCTACGCGTATCACACAGTTATATCGGACGAGTACGGCATGATCGGCGCGCCGACAGTAAGCGTCCAAGCAGCGGGATACGCAGTCATGCCACGGCACGGTGATCGGATACGAGCAAATGATACAAGTGTGAACGCACCTTTAGGCGTGATAAAGTCACAACAACACATAATATCCTGAAAAAAAATTTTTTTTCAGTGTCCAAATAGTCCGTTACAATTTTTTCGATAATAATTTCAATTTACAGATATTTCTTAGAACTTTATAATACTACTAGAAGGCGCCCGCAACTTCGTTCACGGAGGAGAAAAGTCATAACCCCTCTGTTTTTCGACAGCGCAGTCGGGTTAAAAGTTTCTCTTAACCATCTGTAGATACCCAGCTACCCGTGTACGAAAAATAATTGAGATATGTTTAGCCGATTTGGCGAGATGAAGCCACAACGACACATACGAACATACAAACATACAAAAATCCAAAGAAAGCATTATTCGATTTAATGACCCCCAAATAGTCCGTTACAATCTTTTTTTTTTAATATCTTCAATGTGCAGACATTTCATTTTTACAATTTTATAATAGTATAGATAACTGACTCTTGGACTATGTCACGAGTCATTAGATTTATCGTCAATCGATAACAACAGAAAATAACAGTTCTTTTATGATCGATTATAGGTAATGATAGAAATTAAAACATAGTTTATGTACCAACAGCAGTGGATTTTGCGAACTCGCTAAGTGACTCAGTTTCTTATTAATATACTTTATTGACATTTATAACCTCGAGGTGGTATTTTGACTTTTTACGTTTCTCGGCCACCTCCGCCGCTGCGCCGGCCTTTGCTGAGGTCCGTAGCAGATGTGAAGGTGCCAGTGTATCAACGCATGTAGCGTCCCACACCAGCACTCGACCCATCGTCCACGGGACCAGGGACATCCCGTCGGGCCTCTTGCCATCATGCTCCATCTCTTATTAATTGGGTCCATCAACTTCAAGTGTCATGATTTTGTATGGGTTATGACAGTTGATTCGGATACCAAGTGTCAAAATTTCGTTAGGCAAAAACCCCCCTGGTTGCCATGGTTACGTATCCTGGGTCTCTGTCAACTCACTGACGTGTTTCAAGCATTTTATCAAGTTACTAAACAAATCTGGTCAAATGACAAAACGAGTTGCCTTTTTGGCTGATTTCGTCATTTCACTAAATTGATTCAGGGATTTAATCAAATGACTGACTTTTTCTAGACAAATGATAAAATTGATTCGCCATCAACGTTTTAAATTATTGATGACAAACAACACGTATCTCAACTGCCCAACTTTTTAAGAATACTGCAGTCCTTATTGTTCGAAAGCTTTTCTTAGTCAACTTAGTTCTTAATGCCCACCGGGAAGTCTCAAATAAGGTTACCTCGCCCGAGTCCGATGGACTCCGGCAACGCTCTTTTAAGTTGCCATTAGTTTATACTAAAACATCCTTTTCGAGACGCTTTAGCGCATACCTGAAACCTTTCATCTACAATAAATTTTGTAAACTCTTCGATCTGTGTAAAATGTCTCTCTATGAGGTAAAAGACACTATCACAAAGGCTAGCATGGAGTGGAGTTACGATGAAACTGAGCACTTCTTAAAAACTCAGTTTTAACTCATTAATGTATATACCCACGCATATACGCATATACCCACACTTACAGACGCACTCACACACGCCCACTCACACTCATTCGAGCTACTAGTTACTTGGATTCTGTAGTCATAATTTGTTATAATACCATTATATAATATGTTTCTCTTTTAAACCCATATTGCTGTGGAAGCTGTTAAAAACAAAAATTTGTTTGCCAACTGCACCCTTGGATCACAAGATACGGGCTTAGCCTAGTTTGTGATCCGCGAGTACTGTATTTCTGTTGTAATATTATGTTTTTTTGGCCAAATAAATTAATATTATTATCATCGTATGGATTAGGTTAGGTTAGGTTAATTGATAGATTCAGGCGTTACTTTGCGGAATTCCATACTAGATCAATGGATTATAGTTCCTTTGCTGTTCCGCGAACTAGTGTCTTTGTTAGATGTGACAATTAATTGTGCTCACATGCGCATATTTTCATGCAGTTTCCATAAAAAAGTACACATGCAAATACAACAAACCAACACCAAACAGTATAATCCTCGACACGTGTTTCGCCTCTCTACGAGGCATCATCAGGAGATGCAGGAGATGTTGACGGTCCGGCGTCCACCCGAGAAAAAAAAAAAAGTTTTTCCATCTCTTTCTAGAAATCCTATTCAGGGTATAAATAGGGCCGACCGTTTTGGACAACTCATTTCTCGGGTGGACGCCGGACCGTCAACATCTCCTGCATCTCCTGATGATGCCTCGTAGAGAGGCGAAACACGTGTCGAGGATTATACTGTTTGGTGTTGGTTTGTTGTATTTGCTTGCGTACTTTTTTATGGAAACTGCATGAAAATATGCGCATGTGAGCACAATTAATTGTCACATCTAACAAAGACACAAGTTCGCGGAACAGCAAAGGAACTATAATCCATTGATCTAGGTTAGGTTAGCTTTATTTTATAACAATCCTGAAAAGTTTACAGTTTCATAAAAAAATGCGTTAGGACAAACGAAATTAGGGATTTCGAAGGAGACCCATTGCCCGCAACTTCGTAAGTGGAGGAGATAAAAATCATGACCCTCTTTTTTTCTTCAGTGTAGTCGGGTAAAAAGTATCCTATAATCATCTGTGAAAGACCAGCTACCCGTGACCGAAAAATACTTGAAATCTGTTTAGCCGTTTTGGCGTGATGAAGCCACAACGACACATACAAACATACAAAAAAATATTAAACTTTTTTTCGTTTCAGTGTCCTTCAGATATATACAGACGTATCACTTATTTTTTCGTAAATATCTTCAATGTACAGACAATTAATTATTACAACCTTATAATAGTATCTCCGCGTAATAGGCAGGCCTATGGCGGGACGATCTGCGGGAGGTAGCACCGACCGGACAGGGGGTCGTGGAGATCTAAGGAAGAGGCCTTTACCCAGCAGTGGGACACTCAAATAGGCTAATAAAAAAATAAAAAAAATAATAGTATACAAAATAGTATAGACTAGAAGATGCTCATGTTCTTTAGTTACAAATTTCTTTAGAAACGAGGAGGTTCACTAAAGTAGTATTTTTGAAGTTCGGATTGTACGCGAACGAAGTCACGGATATAATCTACTAAGTAATAAATACTCAGATATGCTTATAACTAGGGTTAGATTTCTGGTGGCATTATGGAACAGGTAATGCGGTGGAGTCGCCATTATATATTTTTATATTTGAATAAATGAGTAACTGAATGATACATCCATAGTTTGTAGATTTTTTAAAAATAAATTTTACTTGTTTGCTAAAATGTTTATGTATTCAAGGACTTGACTTGCAACTGTTATTAAAGTTTCAAAATCTTGCATATTATTTTCAATTGATGTTAAACGGTTGTCAAGATTATTCGTTCCATGTTAGCTGGTACGGTTTCTCAACTTGTGAAAAATCCATTTATGCGTCGAGAACGATTTTGTTCAGGTCAATTTACGGTTTATCAATCATTTATTAATTCAATCAAAAAATATATAACAACGACTCCATTGCTCTTTATAACCCCAATGCCACATAACATCTTAACTGGCTATAACTTAAGTATCCATAGCGATGGACAATGAACTCTTGGAAATGGTTCCAAGCCACTTACCATCTTGATCAAAAACAATTATTCGGAATCCATTACCAGTTGTTTGACCCTAGTGTTACTTGTTTCTTAAGCATAGAAGCGAGAAGGCGTAACGCAGAGGATGTTTATAAAACACTAAAAGGTGCCCGCAAACTTCGTCCGCGGAGGAGGAAAAGTCATAATCCCTCTTTTTTCTTCGGCGTAGTCGGGTAAAAAGTATCCTATAACCATCAGGAGATACCCAGCTACCCGCGTACCAAAAATGGTTGAAATCCGTTTAGCCGATTTGGCGTGATGAAGCCACAACGACACATACGAACATACTAAAATACAAAAAAATCAGTTGTGTGACCTCTAAATAGTCCATTACAATATTTGTTTTTAAATATCTTCAATGCATAGACATTTCATTTTTACAACTTTATAATAATGTAGATATAAGACAGTTGCCTGATTTCAACTTTTGTAAAAATTATATAAGATCCTGATAAAATTAGGAACAACATAAAAAAATTGAGTACGATATCTTACGTGGAGCTTTTTTTATAAGCCCTTAAAGTTGGGTGGGAAATCCCATTTTTAAAGTATGAAAATATTAATAACTAATAGTACCATTGAATAACCCATAAAATGCATGGTAACTTTTGTTATCAAATTAATAGTTTTTTTACGCCCCGACCACCTTTTTACCCCCTTAAGGATTAATTTCCGGGATAAAAACTATCCCTTGTCCTTCTCCGGGAATCGAACTATCAATATCTCTATACCTTTCATCTAGATCGGTAAGTACTAAGTGGTAAGTGGTAACAGACACACAGACCGACACACTTTCGCATTCATAATACTAATGTATGGAGTATGGATATGGAAGTATAGATGTTTGAGCTCCTTCCTAGTCTAATTATTATATGTATATATTTGTATAATTACTATGTACATTGACTTCTACTACTACTGAGTAAGCATCAGATAATATCAGGTATCGCGGAGAAGAGGCTCCACGCCCCCCGCTATAGCAATAATTTGTCTATCTATACATATAATAAAGCTGAAGAGGGTTGAAACTCTGTACATGGAAGATATTGGAAAAAAAGTTGACTGGGGAATTGATAACAGAACACGTTCCAACAGTTTTTAGAATTTTTGTCTGTTTGTCTGTTTATTTGTACGCGCATCACGTGAAAACGGCTGAACAGATTTTGATGCAAACTTTACTAATCGGTTGAAAAAATCCCCGGCCAGGCTATAAAAATGTAACCCTTAAAGTTTGCACCTGAATCTTATCGCGCTACTTAGGACGGAGGTGCAAACTTCTCTCAAACATGTGTTACGAGCCCACAAGTATCGAGTACCTTGCTAAACTAACAGGTGGCGTTAAAATTAATATCTTTTTGCCAAATCCATACTCATATTATAAATGCGAAAGTAATAGTTTGAGTCCCGGGTTCGAGGCTACTTTTTATCCCGGAAAAATGCCCTTATCCGCGATAAACGAATTTAAGGCGGAGGAAGTCGCGGGCAGAAGCTAGTTATGAAGTAAAAACCTACCCTTTGATGACGTAACACATCAGTGGGTTTTAGGACTCATTCAGTGTATAAAATTAGTTTCGTAGTTTATTATGGTTTAATAATTTACCGTGCACTGTTATTTATAATACATCATACAAATATCATTTTTGTAATATCGACTTTCTTTAAATTTTGTTCGGATACATATGAGCTTCCAGTTGTTCACAAAAATTTGGAAAACGTTATTATAGATATTTATGTGTATATCCAGTTGTTTAGATAATTTTGGAAAATCTTAGTTTTATATTATTGAGAGGCTTGCTCTGATGATAACGAGTATGACGTGGTTAAAAGTGTATACAATATTTTTGATTGATACATCTGTTCAGATGTATATGCACCTTTCTACGTTACTACATTTATTTTTCGATTCGGAATGCTCATATATTTATGAATTCGAATGTAACAAAATTGCTCTATAGTTTAGGTTTTACATTAATTTATAGGTGAAAAAATCCTGATAATCTCGAAAAGCTGAGGGACTACTCTGAAATTCGATATTCGAAGGTCGTATCGCGCCATCTCGCTCACTCTAATACAGTTTAACATGAGAGCGAGAGAGATGGCACGTTACGAACTTCGAATATCGATTTTCAGAGTAGCCCCTCTGGTTATGATGGGCAAAGTTGGTAGGAAACGTTTCCGCGGAGATCACCCAAGCGCTGGTCAGACCAGTGCGCCTACCATGAGTTCGGCACGAGCGAGTATCGAGCGCTCGATGACGGTCTATCTCTTTCGCACTATTGGCGCGTGCGAGAGAGGTGCACTGACTCTCGATACGAGATACTCGCTAGCGCCGGTCGTAAACTCAGCTCATGGTAGGCACACTGATAACCTCACTCAAGGGCATATCGGTCTCCACTGCCGTGCGTACTGCTGAATACAGATCTGAATGGAAGGCCTAATCAGAAAGACGGCAGATACCTTTCAAAATGGACACGGCCTTCAGCAATAAAGAGATAAGATTAAGAGGATATACTAGCAAAAGGCCTTTTGGAAATTAGGTACTCTTAAAAACTATTGCTATCGCATCGCCTCAAATCCTCCGTATTACAGTGCAAAAGGGACAACTGCAGCTCGGAACGATCTGAGCTACAAAAAATTGGCGTAAACACGGTTTCGTAGTACCCTATTTCCTCTTCCAAAACTGGACTAATTTTAGTTTTTCTTTCACATATATTATAATGAGGGCTTCGGCTATGCTTCTGTTTTCTGTTTTCCTTTTATATTCGTTAAATTTGTTTACTGAACGTATGGTTATAGCGCCGGATGGTATGGTGGCATTTTTTGCAGTTTTAGAGGGCCTCTAATTCTTAAAATAAACAAATTATTGAGAAAGATAAAACACAGGGGCATGGCACAGGTAAGTATAGGTAGATAGATAGATATAGTATAGATTATATTTATAAAAAAATTGGTCTCAGACAATTCAGGTAGGAAACGGGGGATTACATTTGTATGATAGAACGGCCACTAGTATATCCTGTTAAGAAGAAAGGAAAAGGTAACTTAAAAACTTACCATCAGAAGCTGTTGTGTTCTCAGGAGCTTTGGTCGCAGCATCTACCGTGCTAGACCACGTCACTAATGGAGGGAACTCAGTCGTTGGCTTAGCTGTTGTTGTAGGTGCTTCAGTCTCTGTTGTCTTTACAGTTTCCATTTCAGTGACCAAATCTGTCGTCGTCTCACTGACTGCTTCTGTAGTTGTCACTTCTGTTGTTGGTTGTTCTGTTGTTGTTGGTGGTTCTGTTGTCGTTGTAGTTGTTGTTGTGGTTGTCGTTGTCGTTGTTGGAGGATCAGTGACTATTTCTGTTGTTTCTATAGCCTTTTCAGTGGTTGGAGCTTCCGTAGTGGTTGATGTTGTTGACGTAGTTGATTCTTGGGTTGCGTTTATAAATGTGATCGTTGTTGTTGTTCCTGGTCTTGTGAATACTGGTCTAGAGCTAGTAGATTGTGGTAATATTGTTATGTTTAGCCTAGGAGGAGATGGTAGTGGTTTTTTAGTAGATGGCCGTTTAGGAGGTGGACGATATATAGGTTTCCTAGTTGTGTTATACACAGATAATGGCTTGGTGGGTTTTGGTCTGTTAGTCTGTATGTACTGCGGTTTAGTGAAGTTAGTCGGTCTGTACGAAGGTCGAGGTTTGTATGTTGGTTTAACCGGTCTCCTAGTAGGTTTCACTGTAGTCGGTTCCGTTACTGTCGTTTTGATCGCTTCTGTCGTAGCTTTATCTGTAATCAAATCTCCAGACACCGTCTGGAAGGTCGACAGTTTAACTGGGACCTCAGTTACTTCTTCATCAGCTTTTACTGCTTTAGTAGTAGCTTCTAATTCAATAGTAGTCTTATCATCATCAGGTATTTTATTATCTAAAGATTCATCAGACTTAGTCTCCATTTCTCCTTTATCTGCAACCGTAGTTCTTTCAGTAGTCCTTACTGGTATTTTGCTAACTTCTTTGTTAGTGTCATCTGGCTTAATTTTATCTGTTTTATCATCAGTCTGTGGATGGACGAAGTTAGCTCCATCTATGGAGTTGTCTTCAATGTTATTAACAGGGATGATGTTCTTGTCTTGGACTTGGCAGCAGGAGCCGAAGTAGAACCTGTCGATGCAAGTTCCTAGGTGGGTTCCGTTGGCTTTGAGGCAGTCTATGGCAAACATGCATAGGCCTTCCTGGCCTGTTCGTCTTGATATGCATGGCAAGTGACGTATATTCCTAGCTAGTGGCACTGGACCTGAAACAAAGAAAATAAAATGGTTATAATGAGGAATTACAAATACGTTTTTGAGTGCAGAGTTTTTCTTTGGGTAGGTATAGTAGTATTTAATAGATAAATTATAACTCATAACTAGTTATAAATAGAAACCTAAAATATAGTAGGACACCGACACTGCCCGCCTCGCTCACTCCACGTAACAGCCCGAAGCATGTCGAGCAGTACTCTGCTTTTACGAAGTGAGTAACCGCTAATATATTTTTAATATTCAGAGATGTAATATGTAATATACTTATATATGTATTGTAATTTGTATCACTAGAATGTGGCCGCAACTGCACATTATGTTGTGTAACGTTCTCAGTACTGAAATTTAAGGCCCTATGGTTGACTGGCAGAGAATGCCATTTGGCATTTAACCCGCCATTTGTATTTATTTTTGTGTTGTGCTATAAAGTTTAAATAAGTAATGTTTTGGTGAACGCACCGCGATTTAGAGTATTGATGTTTTGGAACAAATTGTATGAATAACCACTCAATAACACACGACCATTACAAGTACTATTTATTTTACGGTTTGCGTCAGCAGGCAAGCAAAGACGATTTGTTTTCGTACAGTACAAATGTAACTTAATTTATAGTTAATCTTAGGGCTCCCAAAAGGCACCAACGAAACCCTATTACTAAGCTCCCGCTGTCTGTCAGAGTTCTAATTTTAACATATCTATAATATTATAAAGCTGTAAAAATAAAATGAAAAATTTTTTGGACTCCATAAAACACGCCATTTTAAAAAAAATACTCAATAGTCAGAAATGCTTGTGAACCAGCTGGTAGCCAATAATTTTATTTTGATATAGTTAAAAATAGAAAAAAAAGTGTTTTTAAACGTTTTTCGTGAAATATTTTTATTATCGTAATATATATATTGAACCATAAAAGTATGCACTTGGTATTTTCATAAAATGGTTATTACTATGGTGGTTATAACAACAAATTGAATGAATGAAAACGATACAAGATAAATCTTTTTCTCGGCATTTTTTCGTACGGAATCCATTGAGCGCGAGTCCGACGCACACTTGCCCGGTTTTAAAATAGGTACTTACGTCGATATTTTTCATGGTTTTGAGTTATGTAGTAATTGTTTCTTTGGTATGACGTCACAATAAGCTGAGTACGTCATTATATAATAAAACAAATTGTTTACTATACGTACGTAAACAAAATATTTAGGTAGATAGCAAATTCTTTGCGGCCGTAAAATTGGACACATTAGATGACGCATTAGTAGCAAAAATGTGCAAGCGTGGCACAGTATTTAAATGTTACGATTTATATATTATTAGCTGCTTAGGAACTAATTGTTACTGTCCTATGTTTCTTTGTTCAATTAAAACATCGATGAATTTTTAGATTTAAAGCGCCATCTAGTTTTTGACACAATATCTCCTTGCGCCGATCGCACTATCCAGAGTATGGCAATTGACATTCCTCTTGTTTTAGTAATCTTTGATTCAAATTATGTATTAGTACAATGATCAAGCTAAAGTTGAAATAAAACAATTTAACGGATTATATCGCGTATATTATCTCATTTTAGTTCCCGAAGCTTTCCAGCTTTCCATGGTCACGGGAGGACTCCATGGAAAGCTGGAAAGCTTCCGAAACATCGGGAACTAAAATGAGATAATATACGCGATATAATCCGTTAAATTGTTTTATTTCAATGAGTAATAATCGCGGAAACAGAAGAAAATATCAAGCTAAAGTTGTCGAAATTGTACATTGAGCGACATCTATTGCCGTAACGATTCGACAAACAAGAGCCATCTATTGTTGAGGGACTGAATTACCAAGTCTTTCGGCAGACTACACTTGTATTTACAATCTTAAATCGTTCGCTTGAACACATTAACTGACACTGTTCAACAAAGATATAATAGCTGCCAAACTATATAGATGGCGTTATGAATACTTAATCCGTAATGAATAAGTACTATGAATTATCGAGTGTACAAAAGGAGAACAACTGGATCTCCCTCGCAATCCCTAACAACGTTTGTCCTAATATCACCTGTCCCAACTGTTTTGTCCTAATGGGTATTAGTCCTAACAATTAATAGGGAATATGCATGAATTTGAATTTTTGCTTTATTAAAAGCTTATTCATGTAACAAACAGTAGACACAAAGAATTTTTCAAATAACTATAAAAATACCCAAGATATAAGCCATCAAACATTTCATTCTATCTTTTTCTAGCAAAACAGAATTTAATACGGAGTTTATATGACCGTAGTAGACTGTGACGTAACATTCTATGTCGGACCTCTGTCAAATCGCTGTCTAATTAGTAGTTTAAAATGCTTATATCATACGTATTTCTTGGCCGATTTAAATTTTAATTTCACTTTTTGGAATATTTTTTACGGTATTTTGATATTTCGTTAAGAAAAGCGATGAAAAAATTTCATGCATGTTCCCTATTGTCATTAAAATATTTTCCATAATGTAATGATTGACCTAAAACTCATTTGTCCGACTTATGTTTACCATAAATATTAGTAAGGATAAGACGGAAGTATGGGAAGAATACAATTTTACCGAAAATGCTCTTAAAGGCTTACTTCCATCTTACCCCAATCTTATCCCTAATGCTTTTCGCCATAACGTCTTATTGGGATTTGAACCTGGAACCTGCAGCTTCGTAGTCAGAGTCACTACCGACTAGGCTACAGTTGCTGTACATTTTTGACAAGTATGAATTACCATTTTTGTAATTTAAAATTAATTAGATTAGATTAGGGCAGGTAGAAAGAAAAGGGGTGACGGGGGGGCTCGGGGAGCCATTATAATTTTCGCGTAATATTCATATTAAATTATATTTAACCAGAAAATTTTAGATTTTTCGCTTGGTAAACTTCAAAGATAAGGGGGACGAATATTCTTTTCTACATTTTCCTTAATAAAACGAAACTTAAGTACAATAAAACAATTTTCTTTTCGTAAATGTACAGACCATTCATGATACCCTACTTGGCCAAGTGGCCTAGATTTTTAATTTGACTGGCGGAGGGGAAGGTATCCGTATCGCAACATCGATCGTGGAGGAGAAAAAAGTGAAATCCCTTTATTTTCTTGGGCGTAATCGGATAAAAAGTATCCTATAACCACAAAACAGGTAAGTACAGAAGTCAATCTACATACAAGCGCGCTCGAGCAACGCACACATAGACACTGCTCACGGACACGATATCTCGGCACACTTCGGAACAGTGCGAACGCGAGTGCCATCCGCTTGACACGCGCGTCTGTGAACTATTTTCTGCAATAATGGAGGAACGAAAAAAAAGTTATATTATATCTGTTCAGTGGCCGGTTGTTTAAATTCAACATTATACGGTGAATTGGCTTTTATAGCCCCCGAAGAATATATCTATTTAAATAAATAACAGTTTCCTATTTTGAATGAGTATAATAAAAGAAGTATTAAATAAATTATTTTAAGGTAAATACACGCCACCTTACGTAAGTTGAAAATATGTTTTTGTTTGTGTAGATATTGTGTTGTTTTTCGTTTCATTTGATAGGTTTAGGTAGGGCTGCCATCCGTCCGGGTTTCCCCGGATTTGTCCTAGTTTGGAGGCTGTCCGGGGGCCGTCCGTTTTAAAGTGTGTCCGGGTAAAACTCGGACTCTTTTTGTAACAGAAAACCTAATTGAACTGAATAAAATGTAGCATGTCCGGGGAAAAATGCGATTTCCTCCAAATATTCAGGGTTTTTGAAGTTTACGTCCGGGTTCCGGTATAGTCAAGATGGCAGCCCTAGGGTTAGGTCTAAAACGGACAGGGCAATGGAAATTTGGTAAGTCGGGTAATCCGTTTAGAAGTTATTAGGGATTTTCGATAGTGAAAATTGACAAACGTAAAATTGTGTATGTATTTTTCTGTTCTGTAAACGTTTTGTATTGTAATAGTAGGCAGGTTTATTGTTTTGTTTTGTAGGTACTGCGGGAAGGTTTGTAGCTATTGGTACTGCGGGTTTGGAGTACCTAGACCCTTCAGCCACAGCAAGTTGCCGTCGTGCTCGTGTGTGTGAAGCCCATTTTAGTCCCGACTGCATTATAATAAACTAGCTTCTGCCCGCAACTTCGTCCTCCTTAAAGTCGTCCATCGCGGATAAGGGTATTTATCCGGGCAAAAAGTAGCCTATGTCCTTCCCCGGGACTCAAACTATCTTCATACCAGATTTCATCCAAATCGGTTCAGCGGTTTAAGCGTGAAGAGGTAACAGACAGACAGACAGACAGACACACAGACAGACAGACAGACACACACACTCTCGTAAAAATAAACTCAATTCCAGGACTCCTCCTACTATTACCATTTAAGAATTCATTTGCAGATATAGTTTTAGTCAAGCTGTTATTGAAACAACCGATGCAAATGTACAGTGTAATTATGATTTTCAAACGAATGCTCAAGTACAAACTCCATTACACCTTTCAAATGATACTCCTCGAAAAAGCCAGTACCACGATAGTTTTTCGTGCACAAGCCAATAGTCGACAACCCTAGACCGACCGCCGAGCGTAGGTATGAATGAAATGTGAAGTACATACATCAGGTTGATTTCTGTACCTGTCTATTTTGTGCTATAACCATCTGTGCATGCCCAGCCACCTGTACCAGAAATAATTGAAATCCGTTTAGCCGATTTGCTGTGATGAAGCCACAACGACACATACAAACATACAAAAATAATGTCTTCAATGTACAGACATGTCATATTTATAACTTTACTAGAGGATGCTCGCAACTTCGTCAGCGGAGGAGAAAAAAGTAATACCCCTTTCTTTTCTTCAGTGTAGTCGGATAAAAAGTATCCTATTACCATCTGTGGATGCCCAATTGCCCAGCTACCTGTATACCAAAAGTATTTGAAAACCGTTTAGCCGATTTGCCGTGATGCAGCCACAACGACACATACGAACATACAAACATACACAAAATACAAAAAAAAAAGTCCGTAACAGCCATTTTGTCGAAAATATATTCAATGTACAGACATTTCATTTTTACAACTTTATAATAATACTAGAAGGCGCCCGCAACTTAGTTCGCGGAGGAAAAAAGTCATAACCCTTCATTTTTTCTTCAGCGTAGTCGGATAAAAAGTGTCCTATAACCATCTGGAGATACCCAGCTACCCGTGTACCAAAAATAGTTGAAATCCGTTTAGCCGATTTTGCGTGATGAAGCCACAACGACATACAAACATACATAAAATCCAAAAAAAAATATTTTTCGTTTTAATGACCTCCAAATAGTCGGTAACAATCAATTTTTTGAAAAATCTTTCTTAATTTTTAATGTACAGACATTTCATTTTTACAACTTTACAATAGTATAGATATAGAATAGATATAGATATGCAGTCCGTTGTCACTCTCAATACGAAGAACAGACCCGAATACTGTCAAATCTGTGTCAGCGGCCCAAACGTTCACCTTGACTTGCGAACGGTACTAATGACGTATGTTGTGTACTCAACGCGCGCTATCTCCCAAACTCGTTTGGCCGTTAGCCGCAGACGTAACGATCCGTTATGTGCTATCATTGTATCTGGTGGTAAATTACGAGTTTCCGACAATCGTGAGAAGAGTTTGATAACGGCTGAGAAAAAAAAGGCGCAGAATATGTTTTTTTTTTCAATTATAAACCGACTAGCTTCTGCCCGCGACTTCGTCCGCCTTAAATTTCTTTATCGTGGATAAAATAATTTTTCCAGAATAAAAAGTAGCCTGTGTTCTACTCCGGGACTCAAACTATCTCCGTATCAAATTTCATCAAAATCGGTTTAGCGGTTTAAGCGTGAAGAGGTAACAGACAGACAGACCCACTTTTGCATTTATGATATTACTATGGATTGAAAAAAATACTACATCGGCGACTAAAATAGTAACTCGGCTACTGGTCGTCCAGGGAGCAGGTGCCGAGTCATTAATTTAAACGCCTAGGTAGTATTTTTGTAGGTTAGGTTAGGTTAGTTTATGATGCTCCTTTAGGCACTTCCCACCGCCGGCGAGTAAGCGATGAGCTATCGGCGATTTTCTCGCCCAAGAAACAAACAAAAGATAATCGCTCCCGTGTAAATAAAAGAGAGATATATTTATTTATTGGCCGAAAGGTGTAGTGTTTAGGCCGTTCCGGGGCAATCTGCCGAATCCTACGCCAGATCAGACGCAACGGAGTCACGGAGTTACGTCGCCTAAATCAAACTAGTTTTAAGTTTTGCTATTTGTTTCTGTTTTTTTGTAATTCACAGTGACTTGGTTTTTACTGTAATGCTGTGTAACTTTTTTGAATAATAAATAAATAAATAGATAAATGTATGGTTCATCGCTGGCTGTTCACACAGCCGGCGATCTATCTCTCTCATTTATTTACACGGGAGCGATTATCTTTTGGTCGTTTCTTTGGCGAGAAAATCGCTGATAGCTCATCGCTTATCGCCGGCGGTGGGACAAGTGCCTCAATTACAACCCATTTTTAGGTTTCCGTACCTAAAGGGTACAACGGGACCCTATTACTAAGACTCCGCTGTACCTCTATCTGTCTGTCTGTAGGTCTGTCACCAGGCTGTATCTCATTAACCGTGATAGCTAACAGTTGAAATTTTCACAGATGATGTATTTCTGTTGCCGCTATAACAACAAATACTAAAAACAGTACAATTTTATATCTATGTGTCTATGTAGTAAACCAATTTAAAATTACCGAACACCGCGTACATTTTGCTTATGAATAGGGCTCTGCTAACACTGGAATTTCATAGATACGGCCGTTTGTAGCGTATATTTTGTACGGAGCCCTCGGTGAGCGAGTTTTACTCGCACTTGGCCGGTTTCTATTCATATTTGTATGTATTGTGCTTGTAACCTCATGGAGTAATGCGCTTCACCGATTACAACTGTTCGTACAGAAATTGCTTTTATTCAAGAGTGAGTATCGGCTGTTTTTAGGGTTCCGTACCAAAAAGGTACAAAAGGAACCCTTATGGTGCGACTCTGTCTGTCCGTCTGTCTGTCTGTCTGTCTGTCTGTCTCAAAAACTACTTATCCTTACTTTTTGAAATTTGGAATATTTTTACACATGGTCAGCCCACATGTATTGCACAGGAAAGATTTTAAAATATATTTTTATTTTCTAAAAAATCGATGAATATGCGGGGGGTAAAAATTAAAAGTATAGCTACTGGGTCAAATGGGGTATCATGTAAAAGGGCTTGACTTGCATATTTATGAACAGTTTTTTTATTTTTTTATTGTGATTAATTTTTGTTTTATTAAGGAAAATGTGAAAAAAATAAAATATATATATTATTTCTAGGGGACTCCATACATGTAACCGAAACTGAAAAAAAAAATTCATTAAATATCAATGAGTGGCACAGCATTCGTCAGATCTTCTAAAAACACTTTGATGTTTCTTTAATTTTTTATTTTATTTACTTAATTATTTCGGAAATATTCGCTCCGAAAGTAGCAAAAATTGTGTCCCCCCCCCCCTCTATTTTCTAAACGGTATGTTTAAAAAATATGGAAAATTTTCCAAATATAACGCTTAATAAATACTTCTAACGAAAATTGTTTTGAACATGATCGGACATACCGTTTTTAAGTTATTGCCAAAAAACTGCGCTTCTCAGCAAAAGGACGTAAGTGCCGAGGAGATACGCTCTTTTGTGAGTGTTTTTTTTTCATATCGTATTTTTTTCATCTGTACTGCATTTTTTTGTATAAACGGCTGCGGAACCCAACATTGCGCATGGTCCGACATGCTCTTGGCCGGTTTTTTTGTAATACATACTTGTTGTTCTTAAATGACATAATTACAATAATTGGTCATTCCATAATTGTGTAAGAAAATAAAGTATTCTCTCTTCGCCCAGTATGAGTTTGTGACATTCGGCATCGAGACACTCGGCCGGTGGGGCCGGGGTGCGCGCGGGCTCCACAAGGCCCTTAGCAAGCGCCTGCGGGAGGCGACAGGCGACCCTCGCGCAGACAGCTTTCTCGCGCAAAGGGTAGCAATTGCGATCCAGCGTGGGAATGCTGCCTGTTTCATGGGCACTCTGCCAAAGGGTCCCAATTTTAGGTAGTACATTTAAAATTTGATTTTGGGTCTCCTTCGAAATCTCTAATGTCGTTTGTCCTAGAGTATCGTTTGTCATAATATATCGTTTGCCATAACGTATTTTTTCAGAAACCGTAAATTTTTCCAGATTTTTTTAAAGATTAACGTATTAGGTTAGTTGAGGTTAGGTTAGGTTAGGTTAGGTTAGGTTAGGTTTGTTTCATAACAATCCTGAAAAGTTTACAGTTTCGTAAAAAAATGCGTTAGGACAAACTATCATTAGAAAAAATGACGTTAGGGATTCCGATATAGATACTTAGATTTTATTTAAGGTATTTTTTCTATTATTTTGACGACCGGTTTGGCTCAGTGGGAGTAACGTTGCCAGCGAAGCTGAGGTCCTGGGTTCAAATCCCAGTAAGGGCAAATATTTGTGTGATGAGCGTAGATATTTGTTCCTGAGTCTTGGATGTTTTCTATGTATATAAGTAATATATCTATTAAATATATCGTCGTCTAGTACCCATAAGACAAGCCTTATTGAGCTTACCATGGGACTAGTTCGATTTGTGTAAAATTGGCCCGTAATATTTATTTATTTATTCTCTTTTCGCGAATGGTTGACACTAATCATGACGGTCCTAGGTTCGATCCCGGCCAGGGCAAGTGTTTTTGTGATGAGCACGAACGTTTGTTCTTGGATCTTGGATGTTTTCTATGATCACTGATACTGTCACTGATAGATCACTATAACATTAATGAGTTTTATAGTTAAGTTGTAAGAATATAAGGAAAATTTACATGTTATAAAATAATGTACAAATATTATATAATTTGTATGTATTGATGTGATAATTAGACCCATTTATATAACTGGCAATAGTAATTTAAATGTTAACTAGTAGTAAATAATGTAGCTATAGGTACTTAGCAATTTTTAACTTGTACGTCTGATTAATAGACAGAAAGTGGAGAATCTGGCTTTAGTTAAGATCATTTATGTATACCCACTTTTTTACAAATAAATATTCATTCATTCATTCATAAATAATGCATGTACTAATTTTCCCTAGTAATAATGTAATGTTAAATATTGTACGTCCGCGACGGATAAACTGTTGTAACGAAATATATCATTATTACCATCTCTGTGCAAAGTTCCGTCCGCCTTAAATTCGTTTATCGCGGATAAGGGTATTTTTCCGGGATAAAAAGTAGCCTATGTCCTTCCCCGGGACTCAAACTATCTCCATAGCAAATTTCATCAAAATCGGTTCTGCGGTTTAAGCGTGAAGAGGTAACAGACAGACAGACAGACAGACACAGTTTCGCATTTATAATATTAGTATGGATATCGTCGCTTAGTACTCATAGTAGAAGCTTTGCTTAGTTTGGGACTAGGTCGATTTGTGTAAGATTGTCCCTCTATAAAACTTAATTTAACCAAACTTAACCATAATTCCGTACTGATGACTAGAGATTAGAAAGTCATCTCAGTTCCAAAACTCCCGATAACCCTCCACATTTGAGCGGAACGAGGCAATAAAAAAAGGAAAGTAAAGTTTAGTCACGGTGACGATGATTAAAAACACATTTCGCCGTGACTAATGCACGCTTGTGACATGACACACGTCAGCTGATTCGAGGTCAGTGACCCTAGCGTGGTGTTTACACGAATCTAGAAGCCGGGATTTTTACTGGCATTCTTTCTATCAGCCACGGACGGGCTCTGCTGAACTGGGGCCTCCTCTAGAACTCGCCAGAGTGCGATCCTGCTTCACTTTTATCGAGATGAATAAGAAGCCGAATACTCTCTAGACTATATTGTAACAAAGCGAGAGGATGTATATAGTAGAATAAGTTATTTTTATTTCTTTCAAGTTTTACGCGATGAGTGCACTTTTTTGTTTTTTTTTTTACAATGGAGCCAACACATGATTTGACATTTTGTACCTATCTGTATCCAAATTTTTTATCAGTGCCTCTGTATCGATTACCAAGAAAAATCAAGAGATTTGGTGTCAATGTGATTATTTTTTAAATTTCTTTAAAAAAGTCTAATACGAGAAACTAGAAGGTGCCTGCTAATGGTGATCTGTATGTGGTACAACGTAAATTCGTTAGCTTTATATTTTTTTTTGGAAATTATAAAAAAGTGTTAACGTGTCATATTGGTAGTTTAAATTTGTGCCATAAGTAGTGGCGAATTATAATAACAACACGATAAAAAAAATCACAGTGATCGACCGTCTAGAAAAGTATAACTGTGACTGGTCACGACGGAACGTTACTAAATCATGTAAGTTATGTGAGCAACAAGTGTGATAACATCACGGTAAAAAAATTATAATGATCTGAATACATTATAGGAAGTAAATTTAACTTGGCAAGTCAGGGTAAGTCGTGGGTAACAAAATCACAGTGATCGACCGTCTAGAAAAGTATAACTGTGACTGGTCACGACGGAACGTTACTAAATCATGTAGTTCATGTGAGCAACAAGTGTGATAACATGACGGTAATCTTTTAAATACAGGAATGATCTGAATACATTACAGGAAGTAACTTTAACTTGGCAAGTCAGGGTAAGTCGTGGGTAACAAAATCACAGTGATTTTTTTACAACTGGTACGAGAGTCACCGTGATTGAAATTTAATTGTAACGCTTTTCACCATCTCTCGTTTGAGGTGCGTCCACATTTGTATCATTTGCCCGTATCAGATCGTCGTGTGGCATGATCGCGTGTCACGATCACGCGTTTGGACGTTGTGCCGATCCGATCGCTCGAAATCCATTTGCTACGCGTATCACACACTTATATCGGAGGAGTGTGGCATGATCGGCGCGCCGACAGTGAGCGTCCAAGCAGCGCGATACGCAGTCATGCCACGGCACGGTGATCGGATACGAGCAAATGATACAAGTGTGGACGCACCTTATGGCACTTGCCACAATAAGCCGACAGATGCAGATTATTTTTTACTTTATTAATTTATTCCTCCTCCTATTGCGCTTAGGCCCTTATAGAATGAGGTAGTTTTATTTTATTTAAATCAGTGACTAAAATTAAAAATAATATAAATTTACCAAATATTATTAGATAGTTCGAGAAATTGAATTTATTTGAAACATAACTTAATACTCATAGTGCGAGCGGCAGGTAATGATATGTCACACAAGAACTATAGTTCTGCAAGTGCAGATGTCTCAATTGCGCAGGCGCGGCGCGTCCCAGCCGACTTTCACCAGCACTGGGTCATGGGACAATAAAGGACCTACACTTGTAGCACTGCGCACTAATGTTCTAAACTAGACCCCAGACATGTGGACTGACTAGTGTTGCCAAATCGAGCCTGAGTGCGTGTTGCCGACCCTTTAAAACCCTGTTCACTCCACTCTTGAATAACCCCATACTGTTATTTTTTATAGTGGCAAACAAGCGTCCGGCCCGCCTGATGCTAAGCAGTCATCGCAGCCTATGAACGCTTGCAACTCCAGGTCTTTTTAAAAACCTATTCACCCCCCTCGTGAAGAACCCCATACTGTATGTAGTTATTTTGAGTGATCGTTATCAACGTGCAATTTTCGTGGCAAAGTGTATGGTTGACAGAAAAAGCGAATATTCACTTATTTATTTTCTAGTTTTACACAATCGCTTTAAAACAAATACTTTCCTACATAGGATTACATCTCTAGCTAATAAATCTACACTGTACAAAACCTTTTCCGCCCTAAATATTTTTAAAACAATATACGTCAAGATGACATCGGGCGTCAATAAAAGTTGCGTGCAATATTTTAACAGCATAAATTACCTTCCCGTGACTTCTGTCAACGTGAAAGGTCATTTAGTTATTTAAAACGGATTTTTCCAATCGTCGTGAACGACTGGCGGCAAAATCTGTTGAACAAATTGTAGTAGTTTATTCAGCATAATTGCAGAAGTGATAGTAAATATGTATATATATGTTATAATTTGTAAAATATAGTGATATTTAAAATACTTGAGTATTTGTTTTTTTGTCAACCATACTTTGCTACCAATTCAGCACGTTGATCACTGGTTATTTTATACTACTAAAGTGGCAAACAAGCGTACGGCCTGCCTGATGTTAAGCAGTCACCGCAGCCTATGAGCGCTTGCAACGCCAGGGGCATTACGTACGTGTTGCCGACCCTTTAAAAACCTATTCACTCCCCTCTTGAAGAACCCCATACTGGTAAGGTGCGTCCACATTTGTATCATTTGCCCGATCAGATCATCGTCGCGTGGCATGATCGCGTGTCACGATCACGCGTTTGGACGTTGCGCCGATCGGATCGCTCGAAATCCATTTTGCTACGCGTATCACACAGTTATATCGGACGAGTACGGCATGATCGGCGCGCCGACAGTAAGCGTCCAAGCAGCGCGATACGCTGTCATGCCACGGCACGGTGATCGGATACGAGCAAATGATACAAGTGTGGACGCACCTTTAGGTAGTTTTTTTTATACTAGCCGCCCGCCCCGGCTTCGCACGGTTGAACAAAGGAAGCAGATGAGACCGAAGCTTCCTTTTATTGTATGGACCATGTAATAATAGTAGATTGTTTGACAAGGGGCTAAAATAAGCCATTATGACACGTAGTGATTATTTGGAAGAGCTCACGAAGTCAGCGAGGACAAATGTGTCTGAGTGTCATAATGGCTTTTAGCCACGTGTTAAACACTCTGCTTTTCACTTCGCCTGCGAGAAAATAAAAAAGGCTTAACATTAAAATTTTACATTTAATTAAAAATTAAAAGTACAGTTTGAGCAATTCGATCAGAAATCTTGGCCAATCTGATCAGGTTGGTTTGTTTGTTTTTAATTATTCATAAGTAGCATGTAGCTGGGCGCAATTTTTTTTTCAGTTTTATAGAAATTTGTATGGGATTATATGGCTTTTTTTTAAACCCTAGGGGCTAGATGTACCTACTATTTTAGTCTCTCTTCGCGAAGCTAATATGACGTACTTTTTGAGCAGGAGAAGTGAAAAATATTTTAAGACCTCCCTTATATATTTTGTCTGACTCACTCATTCACTTTCATACCTATAGAGGTTTTAAAACCCACAATTATCACTTTTCTTTGCAATTTTTGGTATATTGTGTTACATACAAACCTTACCCTGACAATTACTAGCACAACGAAATAAATAGGTAACAGTTGTTCTAAAAACAATTTTGAAATTTTCAAAAAGAAAATTGATTTAGTTGACAGTTTTGGAAATAATCGAACCTAAATTTGCATAAATTGGTGTCCCCTCTATTTTCTAAACCTTATGTCCAAAAAATATGAAAAAATCACAAAGGTAAAACTTAATAAATACTTTCAACGAAAATTACTTTCAACATGATCGAATGGCACCGTTTTTGAGTTATTGCCGAAAAACGGCGATTCCCAACAAAACGACTTAAGTGCCGTGGAGATTGTTGCTGGTGCACTTTTTCATATCGTATTTTTTCCATCTGTAGTGCATGTTTTCGTATGAACGGCTCGAACCCTTCACTGAGCATGGTCACGACATGCTCTTGGCCGGTTATTGTTTTTCTTCCTGAACTGTTGTTGTCTTTCTGATTGTAACGGTGCTTAATATATTTATTTTTGTTTTATGTTACACGGGGCAAACGAGCAGATGGATCAGCTGATAGTAAGTGATTGCCGTCGCCACCAGAGGAGTCACATGCGCCCTGTCGGCCTTATATAATAAAAATATGTTTCTTTCTGTCTTAAGTGGATACAATTCAATACTCAATACTCCAACGTTAATTGAATTCCACAATGTTAGTGTTAGTTTACAGGATAGATACTAGGTGAACTTAAGTTGCATAAAAGTTACATAACAGTCAACTTAATTGTGAACCCTGTTGAGCACAGCAAAATGCGTGGAGAGAAGACGACTTATTAAAAATTTAATGCACAAAACAAAATCAGTACATATGGCGGACTTAATGCCAAATGGCATTTATTTATGTTTATTTGTTTTTTATTATTATTAATATTAATTTTAGTTTTTCCTCTAAACATTCTCTTAGTGTATAATAGCTTTTATAAATAAGGAGTTCTTTTAACAATTTTATGAATGTATAATATTTTTCTTGGATTTAATTATATCTGGCAGTTTATTGTATATTTTTATGGACATGGCATATGTTGCATCTAAGTGCATTTTAAGTTTTAACGACGGTAGCATAAGTTTTTTCGATATTAATGTCTTACCTTGTAAATAATCGACATTTAGTATAACCGGCCCCGCGAGAGCGCCGTTTTGCCCAAGCAGCGCGTGCAACACAGCGACACACACAGACACGTTCAGCAACACACGCAACTTGTCCGCCAACGTCGCCAGCGTCACTCTGCTGTCGCTCGGAGGCCATACCGGTATGGGAGGACCCATGGCGGTTACTATTGCATTACGATATTTCTGGAACAATGGAAAAACTTAACGTAAGTATTGTGACATAGATACAAGTGAATGCGTAAATAAAAATACGATTGCTCTCGCACGTGGTCACACCAGGACTTGAACCCGGTACCTCCCGGTACCAGCGAGCACTGTGCCAATCACCTCGAATTTATTCATCCGCTTTGACCCATGTACCTATTATTATTTTTTGAGTTAAGGGCCGCTTTTAGGGTTCAAACAAACCCTTATAGTTTCGTCATATCCGTCTGTCCGTATTTATTTATTGAAACTTTTTTGCACAAAACCAAAGGACACTTCCTTGGACACATGGCGGATTTAATGCCAAGTGGCATTCTCCACCAGTCAAAGAAAGATGCATGAAAATGGTGCAGTGGGAAAAATCATTAATTACTGAGAGCTGTATATCACAGGCATTTTACTCATAAACTACAAGATGTGCATTAATGAAATATGGAGTATTAGCAGGTATCTTGTATGAGCCGCTACTTTGTTTGGTAGTTAAATAACAAAAAAGAATATTTCTAGGGCGGGCATATACACGTATCAGACGCAAAAAAATGTATTTTATAACACTTAAAGGTTTATCTAAGAAAAGTTTTTGATTAAGTGGTTATTTTTTAATTTATTAAATAGAATGGAAAATTTTAAATTTTGAGTTTGAATATCTTTATACAAGGATTGAGTAAGTGATTGAGACACTATTTTATGCAATCGTTATATACGTCGCACGATAATGGCAAAAACAGAGATTTTAACAAATATCTAAGGGATATGACCAACTCACGTACGATGTTAAAATGGCGAATCCATTTCATCATTTGCCTAGAGAAAATCAGTCATTTGATCAAATCCCTAAATCTGATTAGTGAAATGATGAAATCAGCCAAAAAAGGCAACTCGTTTTTTCGAAAACGAAAGAGAATAAAGCAGTATTTTTGCAATATTTTTTTTGAGGTATGTTAGTTTATGGGTTACTCGTAGAAAAAGTATTGTATAGAATAGTTATATAATTAGCTTTTTAAGAGTCCCCCGCAAACTCGGCCGAATTTCACCTTCCCATACAAACGGAGTTTCGTTCTCATTTTAAAACTATGCGTTGGATTTTAACGAAACTTTGCATATACAATGACATGAGGTATATCTAGGCGTGTAATTAGTTTATATGGCTCCACTTTATAAAACAAACGAAATAAGGTAAATACAAGTTTTGTATGAAAAACTTAAATTCGCTGTATTTTTTTTACTACAGATACCATCTGAAGATATATAAACTAATTACAGGCCTGAATATACTTTAAGTTATTCTAAGTACAAAGTTTCAGAGCAAACTAGCTAGTCGTTTTAAAATGAGAGCTTAACTACGTTTGTATGGAGAACCGAGCTTGCTGGGGACTCTTAAGTCGCGTACCTTAATGAGGTCACTCGGCAAGCTTAGTGGCCTAAACGCGGTACTTCACTGAGAAAGCATACCTACATTATATAATATATGTCGCAGGGAAATGGTCAAAACAGATAACATAACAATGGGTATGTTAAATCCCTGAATCTGTTTAGTGAAATGATGAAATCAGCAAAAAAAGGAACCCGTTTTTTTCTTTTGACCCTTCCAAAAGTAGCTTTTATCAAGTAATGTTTTTTTCCAGAAGTAGATCAATCAAGAACTTTGTATATCCAAAAGTAATCAATTGACGAAGCGGTCATTTTGGTAAGTGATCAATTTAAAATTAGATCATTTAGAAAAGTGGTAATTTTCAGAAATGGTGATTTTTCAAGGTACCCACCTTGTACCAGACGCAGGTTTTGCTAGAAATGGTTATGTTGAGAACGGGACTTTTCACTAGTAGGACATTATTATAAGTGATAATTTTCATTTATGGTCCTAAATTTAACGAAATCCGTAACTCACACCTTTAAAATGGCAGTATTGTATCACGTATCGAAGACCAATTTTGTCCATATTTGCAAAGCAGTCAGAGCAATCTCTATTAATGGCTGTGATACATAAAGAAAAGAATGAAGCATCTTCTTTTTTTTCAAATTAACGCGCCGTAAGATTCGAACATTCGACTTATTTTAAATTTTTTAGCTAGTATTGCTATCTATAAATAAGCGAGGTCGGATATGATGGGCCTCGTACAGGCACTTGACTGTCACTAGGCCCAATTCAAAAAAATACTTATACTCTACAAGAATTACGCTATGATAACATTATACTGCATTGGGTTGGCAGTAGGTATAGCGGTATCTACGAATTAAGCTATTCTCTTCAAAGTCTGTTTTCGGAGCGGATGAGATACCGTGCGCCGAATTCTGAGTGCCTCATTTACAAACAATGGGTATATTAATTACAATTAAGCTTCCCTTCCTCTTGTTCTTCGAGTATTCTGTGTATTAACAATGTTGGGATTTTTAAAACGTTTGTATCTGCTGCATATGCAATATAACAATTAAATGCAAAATACTATGTATGTACCAAGCACCACTAAAAGAGGACTGACCATCTCCATACAAAAAGCCGTTCCCCGATATCTACAACGCCATCTATGTGTAAGAATTATTATTTATTTACAATTATTCAACTTTTCAAGCGTTACACAGCATTTAAATGTTACGATTTATTTATTACTAGCTTCTGCCCGCGACTTCGTCCGCCTTAAATTCGTTTATCGCGGATAAGGGTATTTTTCCGGGATAAAAAGTAGCCTATGTCCTTCCCCGGGACTCAAACTATCTTCATACCAGATTTCATCCAAATCGGTTCAGCGGTTTAAGCGTGAAGAGGTAACAGGCAGACAGACAGACAGACACACAGACAGACAGACAGACAGACAGACAGACACACTTTCGCATATATAATATTAGTATGGAAGTATGGATTAGATATTTTCGAACTAATTGTTATTATACTATGTTTCTTTATTCAATAATAACATCGTTAAAAGTTTAGTTTTAAAGCGCCATCTAGTTTTTGCCAGAATATCTCCTTGGGGTCGGAAGACGATCAAAAGTATGGCAAGTGTCAGTCTTCTTGTTTTAATGGTCCTTGGTATGTACGTACAGTCACCAGCAATAATATCTGTGTTAGGACTTGTCAGATATTTTCGCCCACTTTGTTATAGCAGATATTGATGCTGGTGACTGTACATAGGATGAACATAGATTCAGAATAAATATCTATACTATGTAGTATATTTATAAAGTTGTTAAAATAAAATGTCTGTACAGTCAGCAGCAGAGAAACGTGACCCCCTTGGCATATAATGTTAGTATGGCAGGGTTACTTTTCTCTGCAGCTGACTGTACATTGAAGATATAAAAAAGTCATACGAACTCTATGAAGGTCACTGAATTGAAAAATCTATACTATTACAAAGTCTGAAAGATTTTTTTATTTAGTAATATTTTTAGGTTGTTTTACTGTCATATATTTGTCATTCTTTATAAAGTTGTAAAATTATAATGTCTGTACATAGAAGATGTTAAAAAAAACTACTGTAAGGGACTATTTGGAGGTCACTGAAGCGATTTTTTCTGTGTGTTTGTATGTGTCGTTGTGGCTTCATCACGCAAAATCGGCTAAACGGATTTCAACTATGTTTGGTACACGGGTAGCTGGTTATCTACAAAAATTTATCCGACTACACTGAAGAAAAAAATACGGGTTTCGCCTTTTATTCTCCGCGAACGAGGTTGCGGGCGCCTTCTTCCAGTATACACATATTTTTTATGTTTGTATGTGTCGTTGTGGCTTCCTCATCGGCTAAACGTATTTCAACAATGTTTGGTACACGGGTAGCTGTATAGCATACTTTTTACTCGACTACGCTGGAGAAAAAAGGGGGTTATGACTTTTTTCTCCTCCGCTGACAAAGTTGCGGGGGCCATCTAGTAAAATATATTTTGGCACATCAGTCCCCAACCCAACCCCAAGTGGGTCTGCATCTCTGCCCACGGCTACTTTCACAGATAACGGTCTCTGCCCCACTTGCGTTGACATAACCGGCGTCTAATCGTGCGCAGGATGAGATGGCGGCAATATTCTGTTACACTGAACTCAAGGAGTTAATCCTGACCAAGGACCATTAAAACAAAAGGACTGACACTTGCCATACCTTGCCATGCAATAGTTAATATCCCGTACACTCATAGCTGCAGGCCAATTTTTAAAAAACTAAACATTTTGCCCCAACCTTGACGTACATAAAAAAGTATGCCTATTTGTCAAGGAATATCCAGATTTCTTTAAAAATAGGTCCGATGTTTTTATAGGCAAACAAAGATCCCAGTACAAGAGCCTACTGTATCAACCTCCGTGTCGTACGGCTATATATCGTAAGAATGCTTATAATATGTGCATATTCATATACAACAATATCCCAGAATATATAAGACAAATAGAGTATAGTAAATTTGTACGAGAAATTACCAGATGGCTCATTGAACATTGTTTTTTATAGCTTAAAAGATTTTTTTATATTATAGTCCGCATAACTGACTTATTGTGCACAACTTAGGATATCTTTTTGCAATGTTCTTCACATAATTTTATATTATATAAAATTATTTTTGAATGTCGTTTACCGACTGAATACTTTACTGATGTACCTTTAGACCTTGTACCACATGTTCTGTAGTATTCTAGCAAATAAAACATTTCTATTCTATTCTCTTCTATACTTTGGATCATGTACCGATCGCAAGGAGATATTCTGGCAAAAACTAAATGGCGCTTAAAAACTAAACTTTTAACGATTTTATAATTGAATAAAGAAGTATAGTATAGGAACAATTAGTTCGCAAATAGCTAATAATAAATAAATCGTAACATTTAAATACTGTGTCACGCTTGCAGAGTTGAATAATTGTAAATAAATAATAATTCTTACACAAAGACGGCGTTGTACATATCGAGGAACGGCTTTTTGTATGGAGATGGTCAGTCCTCTTGTTTTAATGGTTCGTGATTCTGACACATGTCTCTAGTGTAGGGTTGCCATACGTCTCGGTACGCCGGGACATGTCCCGGTTTGTAGCGTGGTGTCCCGTTGTCCCAGGCAGTAAAGAGATTATCCCGGTATCTAATGATGAATTGTTAGGTATTAATCGGTGTGTAAGATAGGGTGATGTATTGATCAAAACCAAGAAAATAGGTATGTATATACGTAGCACGGATCGTTGACACTCGTTGACATTTGGACCAGTGATTTTAATATGCAAAGGCAAAAATAAAACCTCATACGCAAAAAGGTACGCACACATACACACACACACACAAACACACATATCGGTCGAATACTTCTTTTTCTATATAGCTTAACAGACAAGGTTCCACTATTACATGCGCATTTGGGATGTACGATATTCGCCCGTCAATTAGGCAGCCCAATTTTTAATAAAAAAGGAAACCATTTTTTTATTTGAATTACGATTATTATGTACGTAGTGTTACGACCAACCTTGTCAAAAAGACCAATCTGAAAACCAGCGCTGGGCCACTAGCCCGGCATACGCTGAGACTGGTACCCATTGCCAAAACCTACTGTTAGTTTAAGAGTATTTTAAGATATTTACTTGTAAGGTATCGTCTAACATAAGTTGTGTTTTTGGTAATAAACAGATTTTTATTTTATTTTATTTTATTGGACTATAGTTGGGTGGTTTTGCGGTACGATGGTACGGTACCCTTCGTGCGCGAGTCCGACTCACACGTGGCCGGTTTTGATCCCTAACATCAGGGCTAGGGAATTTGCTTCAATTGTCCCGTCCACATCCCCATATTTATGGTAACCCTACTAGTCTTATAACCTGTCGAAAAATATCTATACTAGTAATAGTAATAGATGTATAGGTATATTTTTGGGTTCCGTTCCCAAAATGGTAAACAAGGAACCCTTATGGTGCGACTTTGTCGGTCTGTCTGTCTGTCCGACTATTAGAGCGCTATATCTCAAAAACTACTTATGCTATCTGGATTTTAGAATATTTATAAACATTGTCAGCCCACATGTATTACAAAGGAAACAGTTGAAAAAATAGTTTTATTTAAAAAAAAAAAGACGTATATGAGGGGCGGCAAAAATTCAAAGTTTAGCTACTAGGTCAAGTAGGGTATCATATGAAAGGGCTTGATCTGTACATTTATATATTTTTTTTATTGTGTTTAGATTTTGTTTTATTAAGGAAAATGTGAAAAAAAATTCACCGTTCCCCCCCTTTTTCTCCGAAGTTTACCAAGTGAAAAATCTGGAATTTTCTGGAATTATGTTATTCAACATGAATATTACACATAAATTATAACCATGTATCTATCTAATATTTGCTTCTGTTTCCGCGATTATTGCTCATTGAAATTGTAACTTTGACACAGGAAAATATATCTTTTCTCAGTCCACCCGTGACCATGGAAAGCTGAAAATCCTCCGAAACGTCGGGAACTAAAATGAGATAATATACGCGATATAATCCGTTAAATTGTTTTATTTCATATATCTATCTGTCTTACTTTTTTTTAATGACCAAAAATTCATTTTTGAATAACCCTGTTTGATTAAGTTTGCCCCTCATTTGTATGTGACGCCATAGATACCAGAGGCGAACATGGGCAAACTTAACTCAAGCGGCAAGTTAAGTCGGAATAAGTGAAAGTTTGTACGGAACCCTCGGTGCGCGAGTCAGACTCGCACTTGACCGGTTTTTTTAATACAAAAATTGCTACCCCTTAGAGTGACCACTAAATGTGATTGAATTGATTTGAAAATTGGTACGTATCATTTTTAAGTAGGTTTTCGACGTTCCCGCACGTTCGATTTGACACTGTTGTAAAGGAAGGACAGTCGGAATGTAAACAGTTCGTGTTCTCATAGATGGCGCCTAAGGTTATAATACCTTTCAAAATAAACATAGGTATACAGGGGTCAAAGCGGATGGATAAATATTCGATGCGTACGTCACAGTGCTCGCTAGTGAAAGGATAACACACCTGACGCGTAATCAGGAAGTACCGGGTTCGAGTCCTGGTGTGACCACGTGCGAGAGCAATCGTATTTTTCTTTGCGCTTTGATTTGTATTAAATCACAATAGATAATAATGTGGTGTTAATATTCCCGCATTAAAAACACAGAAATACAAAAAAATGTGTTTTAATATTACGAAAATATGTCATTTATTGATGATTTTTAATTAATAATGATTATTAATGTTAATTTTAATTTATGCGTGGAATTGTTGAATTGGATGTTTTTAATGGATGAATTATGATGATTTTATTAATGTTTTTTTTTATTTTATAATTTGAATATTTGAAAATTATTTTTGCTGGACAACCCTAAACAGCCACTAGTACAGTAAATCCTTTAAAAGCGCATAGACCTCATATGATGAAATTCAAGATACAGTAAGCTATTACTGTTAGACATTAAATCATAAGCCACATTAAGTAGCAACATGCTTTACTAAGTTATACTGGGGTCAGACGGTTAATATACCGCTATAAAGATTATCCTGCCGTTACATCAGGTACAGTCAAGTGCAAAAATATGTATCGAATTAATCCCCTCGTTATTATGAACTGATACAAATACAAATACATTTATTTCGCAGAAAATGTGGCACAAAAGATGGTAATAGTTAATAGATTCACACATTTCACTAGCAACTGGCATGCAAAAAGCAAAAAAGGAAAAAGAGATTACATAGTGATGTTAAACCAAATCTGTGAATAATCAACACTCAAATGTCAAAACTAATATGAAATAAACAGCTAAACCTAATAAAAAAAATATCACATGACACAGTCAATATTTACAGAGTAAAAATATTCTTGTATTAACCATTTTTTAAGTCTACTTTTAAATAAATTAATTTGTAACTCTTTGATGTCATCATGTAAGCGATTATAAATGCTGATTGACATGCAGTAGGCGTTCTTACCATACAGTTTTGTCCTTTTAGCACGAACAACTAATCTATTTGGGTACCTCGTATTAAAGTTACACATCTCATTATTTGTTCTGAATAATTCTGGATGGAGTTTAAAAAATACACAAATTTCATATATGTATATGCTTGGTAAGGTCAAAAGTTTTAATTCTACATTACAAATAGCCCTGATGCACTGTCTTTGTGCTAATAATGCCCTTTTTGCATGAGTAGAATTCCCCCAAAGAAGAATACCATATCTTAGCAAGGAGCAAACGTATCCATGGTAAGGCTGTATAGCAGTGTCTTTAGTACTGATTATTGTTAGTCTCCATAAGGCATATGCAAATGAGTTTAACAGAACGAGTACCACAACTTTATTTCGTTGACATAAGAGCGATGGGAAATAGTTTTGAGAAGTATTAACAATATATTTTTACCTGTGATTTCGAACATGTACAAGAACTTCACGTGTCTAATTATATTAGGTTCGAATTGAAGGTGGTCAAGGACACAATTTGAGGATGACGCCTCTTGGATGTACACAACATATAGTATGATAGTATTATGATGAAGTTAGAGTCACAGTTAGCCATGGACAATCCTACCTTCATATCTATATTATAAACGTGAAAGTATGTATGTACGTTCCACTTAATCTCAAAAACTACCGGACGAATGTTTATGAAAATTTCCAGTTATGTACCTTACATATCAGAATAGGACATAGGCTATAATGTATGCCAAATTTCATCCCTTTTAGGGACGAAAAAGGGGATGAAAATTTGTATGGTAGTAAATATTTTTTTACGCTAGGAACTTGCAATCTTGGTAATACGCTTAACATTTAAATTAGTAAAATATCGAGCTTTGGGGAAAGACATAAGCTACCTACTTTTTATCCCGGAAAAATACCTTTTTCCGCGATAAACGAATCTAAGGCGGACGAAGTCGCGGGCGGCAGCTAGTTGTTACTATATCCTTACTATATTATAAACGTGAAAGTATGTATGTACGTTCCACTAATCTCAAAAACTACTGGACGAATTTTTATGAAAATTTCCATTTATGTACCTTTTAAATGAGAATAGGACATAGGCTATAATTTATGTCAAATTTCATCCCTTTTAGGGACGAAAAAGGGGGTGAAACTTTGTAAGCTATAAATTGCTGCGCGTACGAAGTCCACTACTAATTCAACGTCACGTGTACAGATACACTAGCCCCATCCCTCGTCCTCCGCTCCGCCCGAAAGCCAGGGACTGCCGCTGATGATGCCCAAATCGTCAAGTGCCGCAAATATGTTTTTTTTAAAAGCAATTGCGAATTTGCGGCACTTGCAGTCGAAACCATGGTCATCCGGTCACCAAAAAATTGGTCCAAGAAGTGTCGGACAAGCTCATCGGCGTTTCTGGCGATATTAGATCTGGGTCATACTTCGCTCAACGCCTCAGCCTGGCCATCCAGAGAGGGAATGCGGCCAGCGTTCTGGGAACGATGCCCCGGGCAGCTCCAACGCAGGGGGACCCATCAGAATTGTTTTTTTTAAGATTAAGGAACTGTAATTACTAATTACTAACACAATGCTTAAAGAAAACATCAAAACTTATAAAAGTAGAAACGTATAATAGAAGAAAAAGGCAAAATTTGATTTCTTAAAACAATTTACGTGCGTTTGATATGCCATCTTATAAGAGCCGTGTCCCGGTAAAAGTAAATTATTTGGTTTCTCTTTTGGGCCATGCATTTTTGTTTATTAAATAGCCCTCTACCCTACAATATACCTTTGCCATTAGAGAGTATTTAAGTACTTTTTGAGAGTAGCGGATGAATAAATAAAGTAAATAAACGCTTAACTAAGTTAAAGTGGGGTCAGATGGTTAATATACCGCTATAAAGATTATCCTGCCATTATACTTATCATGTACTGTCAACTGCTAAAAGATATTTACGACACCTTTGGCTAAAGGTGCGTCCGCACTTGTATCATTTGCTCGTATCCGATCACCGTGCCGTGGCATGACTGCGTATCGCACTGCTTGGACGCTCACTGTCGGCGCGGCGATCACGCCCCACTTGTTCGATCTAAGTGTGTGATACGCGTAGCAACATGGATTTCGAGCGATCGGATCGGCACAACATCCAAACGCGTGATCGTGACACGCGATCATGCCACGGGACGAAGATCTGATCGGGCAAATGATACAAATTTGGACGCACCTTAAGTTGCACAACGTCTTACGAAGCTCGGTCCCGGGTTCGGATCCCAGCCAGGGCTTGTGTGATGACAACGAATATTTGTGCCTGGGTCTTGGATGTTTTCTATTTAGTTTAGTATAGTATTTATCTATATAAGTTTGTCGTCATGTGGTACGGTAGCATTTGCTGAAACAAGAACTCGGGTAGCGTCCGATTTCCATCCATGCAGTAGCTGGTATATATTTTATATTTATTGTTTATAGAGCAAAAAATATTGTATGAACCCCAGACAAACCCGTTTGAAGATAATATTATCAATTTTCATGTAATCAATTGTGTTTACTAAAGTACATTAAGCTGTTGCAAAGTGACAGCTAATACTCACTAAAATCATCCCTTTTTCGAAAAATACCTAATCGTAACCATTTTATTCTATTTTTATGTACAAAAATCGTAAAAGAATGATTTTGTTTTTTTGCTGAATTTGACTTGGTTTGGATTTTTTTAATCATAATGGCCTCATGAATGCATCGTTAAAATCTTTCCTATTCCTTGCGGGTACCGTGTATATATATTGTAGTTAGTATCTAGGTAGGATACATATGTAATTATGTATGTATGTGCCCTAACGATCTCATTTCAGATATTTCCAAGTGCACCAATTGCATGTATTTCTGTTTGGCCGTATCGTTAGCTGATAGATAATGCAATTTGGCATGAAGTCCGACATTTGTATTTGCTTTTGTTTTATGCAATAAAGTTAAAATAAATATGCCTAAAGATTTAGGTGGCCGTCGTCAGGGATGCAACGACCTGTGCGCGGGAGTCGGTAACGGCGCGCTTCCTGGTCAACCAGTCTGCCAGCGCAACTAACAGGTCCCGCGACGATAAACTTTCATGCTTTTACGGTATTTGCCTATATAGATAGATAAAAACTTAATTCATCCACAACAATGTTATTGTTGTATATACAGAAAAAAATCAAATTTATAAGCTAAGCTATACACTTTTAATATTAAAATAAGCCGCAAAGTTCGAGTTGGCCTCACGCACCGAGGATTCGTTACAAAATATACCCTAACAATGGCCGTATTTATGAAAATCCAGTGTTAGCAAAATGTACGCGGTGTTCGATCATTTTATATTGGTTACTGACATAGACAGACAGACATAAAATTATACTGTTTTTAGTATTTGTTGTTATAGCGGCAACAGAAATACATCATCTGTGAAAATTTTAACTGTCTATTGACAGACCGGCGACCAGCAGAGTACCCTTTGGGTACGGAACCCTAAAAATCGGGCATTAGGGAGATAGGCATAGAAAACTACGGGCTGCTTGACCCTGCCGGCTGGGTCGACCCTAAGATGTCGTCCAAAGATGTCGCGGTAGCTATATAGTTTTCCTTTAGAAGGCAACTGTGATCTTGTCATCCGGATTAAAACGTAGTGGTTATATTATCTTTGGTCCGGATCAGAGAGTGTCTGCGTGTTTAGACACAGATGGTGGCTGAGGGGGAATTTTTGGGCTAGGCTTAAGCAAGTTAAGGATTTATTGATATTTTGTTATTATTTTATTTTATTGTATTGTATTGACATGAAGTGTTTAATAAATATACTTTTTTAGTTTAAAAACAAAGATTAAATAAAAGAAAGAAGGAAAATAAATTTATTCGATAGCATTGCTTAAAAAAATTAAATAATATTAAAACAAAAAACAAATTACATACAAAAAAACTAAAACTATGCTCCAAAATGGTCCCACCTCAGCATAATTCCGGCTCGGGAGCCAGCGCTGATCTTCCGGTGAGACCATATGTAAAATAAAGTTTAAATAATAAATCAATCCCTAACACTTAGATGGTAGGCAGTCCACAACTGCGCTTTATAAAATTTCTTGTCTCCCACGATTGAACTGTGGAAAAAATTGTCGCCGGTATTTCCGGACCGACGCGATCTTCACACCTTCAAGAAAAGAGCGTACTCCCACCTGAAAGGCCGGCCACGCACTTGTGACTCCTCTGGTGTTGCTCGTGTCTATGGGCGACGGTGATCGCTTACCATCCGGCGACCCGTCTGCTCATTTCCCCTCTATAACGTAAAAAATCAATGCTAACGGATGCGAAATTTGGCTCTAAATCTTAATGATTAGTTCTGCTTAAAGTATGTCAGACGTCGTCAGCAATCGGTGACTCAAATACTTTTCTTGTACTCATAACTGGTAGAATTAACAACTTTACATAATATATAAAATTGTAATTTCTAGCTACCTATAATGTTATAGGCTATAATTATAGCTTACAAAATTATAGGTAAACTAGAATGTGCTTGCAACTTAGTCAGCGTACAGAAACAATATAAGGAGTAAAACAGGCATACGTTTCAGTTTCCCTTGGACACGTATACTTATAAAGTTTGCGTCCACATTTGAATCATTTGCCCGATGAGATCTTCGTCCCGTGGCATGATCGCATGTCACGATCACGCGTTTGGACGTTGCGCCGATCCGATCGCTCGAAATCCATGTTGCTACGTGTATCACACACTTATATCGGACGAGTGCGGCATAATCGCCGCGCCGGCAGTGAGCGTCCAAGCAGCGCGATACGCAGTCATGCCACGCCACGGTGATCGGATACGAGCAAATGATACAAGTGTGGACGCACCTTTTTCGTTTTTATCAGTCTCGCACTTCACTTCGTTGGCGACGCAATACATCTCGATTAAAATTGCTAAGCTTCTTCATAGTCGCAAATTGAAATGGTCCTGATGAAAATGGTACTATCGAATTGATTTGATGATGGAGCCGGAAGGTAGGCACCGGATCTCTGTAATTAAATAATGTATCCTAGCCGTGTTTGGGCTTGTTCGAATCGTCACCAGATACACTTTAACTAAAAAGTGTAAAATAAATTAAGTTTTTAACAAAAAAAAAAAAAACCGTCTAAAAATTAAAACTAGAAAATAAAAAAATAACTGCATTATTCAGTTTCTTTAATTTACTTACAAGTAACCGTTTGTCTACTCAATCTATACAGTATATAATATACAATTAATGTTATTTTGGAGCCAGTGCCATCGTGTCACAGCTTACTAAATTCGTTAATTTTCAATATTTTACACATTCTTTATAGTATGGCACGGACGCCAAAATAACATTAATTGTATACATATACTGTATAGATTGCGTGGACGAACGGTTACGTTTAAGTAAATTAAAGAAACTGGATTATGCAGTTATTTTTTTAGTTTTATATTTGGAGTCAATTTTTTTTAAAAGTTTTTCAGCAAACATAATTTTGAAGTTTCTAAAAAAAATGTTTCATTGTAGTTGATATTTTCGGAAATAATCGCGCCGAAAGTAGCATAAATTATGTCCCCCCCCCCCCCCCCCTCTATTTTTAAATCCAAATGTTTATGTCCAAAAAATATGAAAAAAAATACAAACGTAACGCTTAATAAATACTTTCAACAATTTTTTTTAGAAAAAAGGACGTAAGTGCCAACAATATACACACACTCTTTTAATAGTGTACTTCTTCACATCGTATTTTATTTTAATATGTAGTGTATTTCTTTATTGTAACGGCGACGGAACCGTACACGGAGCATGTTCCGACATGTTCTTGGCCGGTTTTTAATATTTACATGTTATTTATCGGAAAGATTTTAAGCGATGACTCTGAATCGAATCAGTAGGTTACCTTTTGTTTAATTTGCATGTGTGACTCAGTATTTAGCAGATGCAATGAAGAACAGGTTCAATTCCAGACAGGTGACTCACGGTGTAACTGGGACCCACTTTCTGAATGAGGGAATTCCGAAGCTGCTGTATGGGTGTTACAAAAGTTAACCTTTGTGATTCATATTTTTAGGGTTCCGTACCAAAAAGGTAAAAAAGGAACCCTTATGGAGCGACTGTGTCTGTCTGTCTGTCCGACTATTAGAGCGCCATATCTCAAAAACTACTTAAGCTATCTATTTGAAATTTGGAATATTTATAAACATGGGAATCCCACATGTATTGCAAAGAAAACATTTTAAAATGTATTCTTATTTTCTAAAAAGAACGGTGAAATGAGGGGAAAATTAAAAGGACGACAAATAGAGTATCATATAAAAGGGCTTGATTGCACATTTTCGAACATTTTTTTTAATTTTTTTTATTGTGATTACATTTTGTTTTATTTCGGACAATGTAAAAAAAGACACCATCCCCCCCTTTATCTCCGAAGTTTACTAAACGTAAATTTTCAAATCTTCACAATTTGTATAAATAAACATAAATACCTAATACACGAAAATTGTCTCAAACAGCAATTTTTTTTTAATTTTCAAACAGACAGACAGGCAGATTGGCAGTCCTCTTGTTTGAATGATCCTTCGCAGAACCGAGAAAAGTATTAACAAGTACTCACAAGAGTCTCTAATGGCAAAGGCATATTATAGGGTAGAGGACTATAAAAGGCCGTGCATTTTTGTCTGTTAAATAATTTAACAGACAAAAATGCATGGCCCAAAACAGAAACCAAATAATTTACTCTTACCTGGACACGGTCCTTATAAGATGGCATATCAGACGTATGTAAGTTATTTAAAAAGTATATATATGTAGCTTTTTTATATTCTATTATTTTTTTACTTTTATAAGTTTTTGTATTGTATTGTATTGTAAACACTTTATTGTACATAAAAACAATAAAACAAAGAAATTAAAGTAACATATTTGTACAAAAGCGAACTTATCCCTTTAAGGGATCTCTTCCAGTTAACCTTAGAGCAAATGAAAGAGAAGAGTAAACATCAACGCAGATAAACAAACCAACAAGTTAATATGCACAATGACATTAAAACTTAAAAGCTAAAGTAGCATACACATACACATAAACCCTAAATAATAAATAGTAATATAATAGCATATATATCATCTAGATAAATAAATATACGTGTGTAAATATATATTTATATACATAATAAATATACACAAACGGATAAATATTAAAAGACGAGGTCAGGGGTCTGAAAGCCATAACTTTTTTAAGTTATCTTTAAATGATGCCACGGATTGTGACTGCTTAACGGACACCGGCAACGCGTTCCATAATTTAACCGAGTGGACTGTGAAAGATCTCCTATATGTGCGCGACTTATTGGGCGGAAAGGCGAGAGAAAGATTGGCACTTGAGCGCAGCCGGTGGCCACTGCCAGCCGCCATATACGTAAATCTTTCAGAGAGATAGGAGTTTTGATATGTTCTCTTGGAGAACTACGCATTGAGTTTATACTTAACACATATATTTAGGATAGGCTAAGTACATAGATTGTAATTTAGATATATGAGTTATTTAGAAAAAAATGACTGAATTTTGAGTTTGTTTCGGCTTTCTTCTCATCAGTGGTCTCCTGTTGGGAAACGCCGTAGAGTCAGACTTGTAAAAGTGCCCTTGCGGCCTACTTACAGAATAAACATCACTATTTCATTATTAAAGGTGGTCGGACGACCTGGTTAACGTTCGAGGGTTCGCTGGATGCGGGTCGCCTTTATCCGCCCCACGTGGACTTACTATGGCTGAAATGATGATGAGTTTCGACATCATGATGATAGGATTGTCGAAGAAAGTTATGCATACCCCCATACGATGCACATTGCATATGCATATTTTGCAATATGTTGCGTGTCTCTGATAATGCATACATGCGGGTTCCATACAAAGAAGACTAAATCGTTGCGCTTCATATAACGAATTATCTATACTATAATAAAGTTGTAAAAATGAAATGTCTGTACATTAAAGATATTTTCAAACAAATGATTGTTATGGACTATTTGGAGGTGAGTAAAAAAAAATGTTTTTTTGGATTTTATGGATGTTTGTATGTGTCGTTGTGGCTTCATCACGCTAAATCGGCTAAACGGATTTCAACTATTTTTGGTACACGCCTTCTATTATTAGTATAATTCTAGAAGACGCCTGCAACGTCGTTCGCGGAGGAGGAAAAGTCATAACCCCTCTTTTTTAGCATAGTCGGGTAAAAATTATCCTATAACCATCTGGAGATACCCAGCTATCCGCGTACCAAACATAGTTGAAATTCGTTTAGCCGATTTAGCGTGATGAAGCCACAACGACACATACAAACATTTTATTTTTACAACTTTATAATAAGTAGTATAGATTATAAAATTGTAAAAATGAAATGCATGTACATTGAAGAAGTTTAAAAAAAATATATACGGAGTATTTGAAGGTCAGTGAATCGATAAATATTTTATGTGGATTTTCTGCATGTTTGTTCGTGTCGTTGTGACTTCGTCACTCCAAAATGGCTAAACGGATTTTAACTATTTTTGGTACACGGGGATGGTTAAGGTTCTGATTACGCTACGCTGAATAAAAAAGAGCATTATATATACCTACATATATAATCTCTATTTAATATTAATTTTTTTATATCTTCAATGTACAGACATAGTTTTTACATCTTTATAATAATATAGATTATTCCTACCCTTCTAACGCATGGGACAAAAAATCTTGCGAACAAAGAACTGACACAGCAGCACCGGAAATGAAAAGCTTATCGCTTAATCGCGATATTTTCCAGGCAACATAAGTAGATACAACACCAAAAATATAAACTTTGGACAATATGGCTCCATATAATTTTTCTTGTCCTTTATTTATTTCTTCGTTATTAATTGCCACAACATATGTATTTGACAAAATCTATAAGTTCTTACAGCCCGATAAACAGTATATATATATATATATATATATATATATATAATCGTATTCTAGCAGAAAACATGGTTGTCCACGGGACAAACCACAACCCAGGTAGCACATAAGTAGGGCTGCCATCTTGATTACCCCGGAACCAGGAAAAAAACTTCAAAAGCCATGAATATTACGGAAGCCTCTTGAACGGTTTTTCTCTTAAAATCAAACAGGCCCCGAATAAGTTTGCATTCAAAAAGTCCGTGATCAACTTCTTTGCTGGCAGAACCGAAGACTCTTCGTTTATCTGCTCAATACGTTATATAAATATGTTTTTTGTAGTTGCACAAGCCTCAGCACCGCCTAAATTGTTTCTCCTTTGCCCTAAGGTTGACTGGTAGAGTATTGACACGGGAGCGATTATGTTTTGTTCGTTTCTTGGGCGAGAAAATCGCCGATAGCTCATCGCTTATCGCCGGCGGTGGGACAAGTGCCTTATAAATCTCTGAGAAAATGATTAGTTTATGTTTTATATTAACATTGATCTGGAGAATCTGTACATCTCTTCTGCGTGTACCCATTATAAATTAGTTATAACACAATTGTAAAAGTTTTAAGTATAATTAAGACAATATTGTAATAATTAAGATTTATTTAAAAAAAAAATACGGACTGATGAGTTTGTTTTGGCTGTCTTCTCAACAGTGGTCTCCTCTTGGGAAATGCCGTAGACTCAGACTTGTAAAAGTGCCCTTGTGGCCTACTTACAGAATAAACTATTTGAAATACATCAATGAATAGCAGCAGAGAGCTTATTTTCGTGTAATTCATTTTAAACAGCAAATAAGTAGTAGAAACATGGAGGAAACTAAAAAGTCGATTCAACTAGATACACAATTTCAAAATTTCTGCCGTCGTTATTATTCCATATCACATTTGCAAGTCTTTAAATCCTAGCATTCATTCATTCATCAAAAGTTATTTTCATTACAATTGTGAATAAAAAATGTTGTTTCAAAATCAAAAATAGAAATTAAGCTGGTTTTTTACAATTTGTTATGAACGCGTTTATTTCAGCAGAATATGATTTTTCTGACTTAGTTTTTATTTCGCAAGGTAAGTATTTTTTCGAAAGTTTAGTATTTTTGGGAAGTTTACTTTTTCAGGTGGAAGTATAGTTTTTTTACGTTGAATTATTTGTGTGAGCAAAATGTTTTTTTATTCCGGAATATTTTGTAGGTATTTAGTTTTCGGTAATTCATTTTAACTCAGCATAGTAAGTATTACAATCGGCTACATATGGCTGGAGGTTCATTTATTTTTAGGAATCTTTATTATTATCCTTAAGTTATAGGTTATTTTCGAAACAATTCATCTTATGAGTCGTCACGCATAGATAAACATTTATCTTTTCTGTGTATACACGTCTGCTCATTTCTCTAAAAAGCGATATTGTAATACATATTTGATGACGCAGCTTAACTTAGTTAATAGTAGGTAACCCTGTCTGAGAAGCGCTTTTAAGCTGGATAAGTTTTATTCCTGAATCTTCAATTTTTTTACGTCTAAGTAGTTACATACTCATAGTACTTACAAGCCTAGACATAGTATTTAGGTGGGTGACGTCAAGACTAGAATGTAGAGCGAGGAGTGAAGAGTGTCACGTCTTGACGTAGTAACAGTTTTTGAGGTTATGTTCCAGTGACCTATCAGTTTGTACTCTACAATATAATTGCACCAAATACTTATTATACCTACAGGTTTTATCAAACCCTAATCATTTGTTTAAAAAATCATTATGAGATTTGAAATTAGAATAGATTTCCTTTGTAAAATAGTTGAATGAGCTCGTTCTTTATTTTAACCGTGCTGTCAAACAATGAGACATTCTCACTTTCGCATAATTTAAATATTTGTGTCAATTATCTGTGTCATCTCTTTGTTTTTCCTCCTTTCCTGTCGATATTATAACTAGCAATGACAACGCAACCTTATCGCACCCCATTAAAGACTTACATTCGATTGACAAATTAACGTGTAAAGGATTCAAAATTCGAACTGGCCTCAATTTGACCGTTAGCGCCGTTCTATAAATGTCAATCTTAAATATGATTTGAATAAAATATCGAAAAAAGCGACGAGAATCTTGTTGTGGCACAAAATCGTGCAGGTTACATTCCGTACGGGACCGGCGGTCATTTCTCTGACCTACATTCGAAGAAGGCGCCGCCACGATAGATATTTAAGATATTCCAACCATTCAAACACATTTTTAGCACTTGTAAATCAGAGAAAACCATCAATTTTTAGTTTTGGCGTCAGTGGCAGATTAAGGAACAAGGAACGCAAATTAAAAAGTTAGCGTATTTTATGAGAACGCAATCGATAATTAAGCTAAAATAAAGCGAATTAAACGAGGAATCAATTACACAAAAGCTGCACTTATAAAGAACTTAAAAGAGTTTTTTATCGTCCGATCATTCGCCATTTAAAAATAGAACGCGTTCAGCAAGCGAGCAAAAAGTTTGTGAAACTTTTAAGATTTGCAAATGTCACTGGAAATGCTTGTTTCTGTATATGTCTCGCTTTGAGCGTTTCTCGAGCCAGTAGGAAGAGCAATAACCTATGATTGCAGGGCCGTTAGTCCTACACTGAGTGAGCAGGGGAAAAAACTGCAAGTCTTTCTAATTATAGTTTCATTTAATACAGTAGCAGAAACGGTTAAATAAGTTACAAGTCATCAAGATAATAAATACACTTAATTTCGGGTATAATTATCTGTAAATAAATAGATAATTTTTAAACTAGATTATAACGTAGGAATTCCTTAATTTATGTGCGTGTAAATTAAAGACCGTTAGCAAACTTAAGGTCAGCAACGGTGCATTGAAATCAGTTTTATATTCACCTGTTTAAAGTCACAATCACCACATTATCACACAGCATTTAACAATTATTTTTAAACATTAAAAATTCGGAACTGAATAGATTGTACGATAAAGAACCTTTTTTTGACAGCCGGGAGCGCGCGCGTTACTTTTTTAAAGTTTTTTTTTAGCGAGACGCGGGCGTTTACCGTGGAGCCTTGACCGCGGCGCGACTAAGGCCTAACTGAACCTCTTTGGTCGATGCAGGCTCTTCCCTTGTAAATTACTTTCCACAGTTATTCTTCGGTCCGCTGCACTGATTCTTGAGCTTTAGTAAAAGGAAAGCTTGTAACTTGTAAACAAGGTTTTTGAGAAAGTTGGTGGGTTTTTTATGGGTAACAATGCCGTTTTTATATAAAATCTCACATGTAAGTACTTCTATGTTACTATAGGGCAGTTTGTGGCGGTATTATAACGAAGTTATTTAATTTTAATTTGATGAGTAATAACCTAACGTTGAATAATTTAATCTGAGTTGAATGATATAACTAAAAGTTATTTGTTTAAATATGTACGACTATTTATAGGATTTTTCGCATTAAAATTAGGAACATCGATCATCCTGAAAATGGTATATTTGATATGCAATACAAATATCTGCAAAATTACTAACATAATAAATTCCAAATATTTCCTTCTGTTTCTGCGATTATCACTCATTTCAATAAAACAATTTAAACAGATAATATCGCGTATATTTTGTTTTTTTTTTAATAATATAATTATTAACAAGGTACTTACTCTCGGAGTTTTCTTTGGGGCGTTTCTTTCTCTTCAGAAACCCTCATTTTATAGAACGCTGGTAATTTTAAAAAAAGTATTAAGCCCTTCACATATAAAAACTCTTTAATCATTAGACTCTTCTGGCATGTATATAAACAAAGTGAGTAGTTTGTACAGATTGTAGATTTAACAGAGAAAAATATTTTCTTCTCTGTCTACCTACTGAGTGAACACGGAAACTATAAACCTTCCGATACGCCGGGAACTTGAATGCGATAATATGCGCGATAGTCTTTTTAAATTGTTTAATTTAAGTAGTAAATTATTTTTGTAACGTGTAATTTACCTCCACCTGCCAGATACATAACATCAATATCTGCCATAACAAAGCGAGCGAAAATATCTGACACGTAACAGCCCTAGAAATAAAGTCGTCTCAAATATGCGCTAAAATAGCACTCTCTGTTGTGACAAATATTAATGCTGGCGACTGTACTTAATACGAGCGTTCATTTAGTTAAAATCTTGCTAGGAACTGGCCTTAGGAATCGGATGAAAATGGTTTCATCTAATTCCTAAGGCAAGATTAACCTGGCGGCTTAGCAAGGCTTGTCATTTTTAGCTTTAGACAGATACGTAATCGTAAATCCGATGGCAATGCAATAAAACAGTCCTTCAATCAAGAAGATTAAATGCTAAATTAAGAAGATTTAAAGAGGAACGATAAACACATAAAGCTTGGTTATGTACGCTACTGCTAACTAGGTACACGTACGATATAGTGTGTAATGTGAAGTGAAAATATTAATTATTACATTAGTAAGTGTTAAAAAGAACTACACAACAAGGGGTTTAATAAATGTGAAAAAAAACATTAAAAATCCCCGACATTTTGGTATTTCGGCCGTATTCCTGCAAAATTTACCAAAATTGGCATGTCGACAATTTTCTGTACTTTTTCTGTGGTACGTTAAGAACGATATCTCAATAATAGAAACATTGGTGAAAAAAACTACTTTAATCTCATACAAACTCGCCGAGATAACAATGTTAATATCACATTTTTGGACTTTCGCAAAAAAAGGCTCCACCTGCTACTTTACCTTGTATGGGAAAAATAAGAACTTTGTCCTGCAGCTATGTTTAAACTTGCGTTTATCGAAACGGTTTCATAACAAAAGTTGCCATAAATTTCATGGCTTATTCAATGGTATTATTATTTTCACCTCAGCAGCTCAAACATGTCGCGTTTGCTGCGAGACAACAGTGAACAAAACGCGATTTTCATTCGAGCGTGGGTCAAAGTAGCTTTTTAATTTTTCAATTTTCAGTGCCACGAATTGACATTGTTCAGCCATAAATTTGAAACATTCGAATTTTACTGTGCTCAGTCTCTTCCACATGCATATGAAAAAGCTAGTGAAAAAAACAAAACCCTTCGAAATTCGATTTTGGAATTCGACCTCAAAGAAAACACGTTCGGAAACGCGTAATACCCTTAAATTTAAAGATATTTGTAATAAAGAAACTGTTACTTTTAATAATTGTATGTACCTTTAATAATTGTAACTTTTAAAATGATTAGCATGATTTTGATTCATTTGAAATAATAAACGTTATTTCAATCTATTCCTGTTCATTTCTATGTCTCCTAACATATTAATGTGTTCTCACTGCTGAGAAAAGTAATGTGTGCTACACGAGCGCAATTTTTTTTGCATCTCGTGCTGTCGGTCCCTCACTACGCTCAGGATTCTAACTTTGAATCACTCGCTACGCTCGTGAATCATTCATAGAATCCTTCGCTTGCTCGGGACTCAAAATCAGCACTTGAAACAAAAAACAACTTTGCTCTCTTGTTGCACAAATAACTAGGTATTATTAATATTTACATCTTCCGTTTTGTGCTGTTGGTCATTTCCTGGGTTTTTGAACGGTTAATTTTAAGACCAACTTGAAGACTTGCCGAACACAAATCTTGTACCATTGCTTCTAATTGCGATGCTGGAGGAGAAAAGAACAATATCGTCGGCAAAGCGGAGGTCTGTTAGCCTCCTGCCGTCGACAACAATGCCCCTTTCAATTTTGAACGACTGACCATAAGTTTGGAGTTTGATATCTGCTGTACTATTTTCGAAAATTTTATTGATAAGCGAAACTTATGTGGGTTCTATATTTTGCTGGTGAAGGGCAGTGATTATTGAGGTATACAAAATGCTATCAAAAGCTTTTGTTTAAAGGGGTTTGTTGAATTCTTGATGGCTCTCTACTATCTGGTTTATTGTTTGGAGATGATCGGTAGTTTAAAAACCGGGCCGGAATCCCGCCTGTTCTGGTGTTTATCTAATTGGCCGGCAATGCGATACTCTAAAACTTTAATAAATCCATACTAATATTATAAATGCGAAAGTGTGTCTGTCTGTCTGTCTGTCTGTCTGTTACCTCTTCACGCTTAAACCGCTGAAGCGATTTGGATGAAATTTGGTATGGAGATAGTTTGAGTCCCGGGAAAGGACATAGGCTACTTTTTATCGCATTTATAATATGAGTATGGATTTGGCAAAACGGTATTAATTTTAGCGCCATCTGTTAGTTTAGGTTTGGTGGTTTGGTACTCGATACTCGTGGGCTCGTAATACATGTTAGAGAGAAGTTTGCACCTCCTTCCTAAGTAGCGCAATAAGATTCAGGTGCAAACTTAACTCAATCAAATGTAGTGGCTATCCCCCCTTTAAAGGGTTGAATTTTTATAGCCTATAACCTGACCGGGGATTTTTTCAACTGATTAGTAAAGTTTGCATCAAAATCTATTTAGCCGTTTTCATGTGATGCGTGTTCAAATAAACAGACAAACAGATAAACAGATAAACAGGCAAACAGACACACATTCTAAAAACTGTTGGAACGTGTTCTGTTATCGATTTGAAGTATCCCCAACTTTTTTTCGAATATCTTCCATGTACAGACTTTCGACCCTCTTCAGCTTTATTATATGTATAAGATGTACAGATAGAAGATGGAGTATTTCCTTCGGAATTTGGCCCGGTTGTAAGATACTATTAAATAATTTTGTTAAATGTGGAACTAGAGTACGCTTTCCAAGGATCAAACTTTCCGTACCGATTACATCCGCTCCTGGACTTTTTCCAAACTAAATGCTGCTCAGAGCTTTTTCCACCTCGTTGCCCGTGAATGGGGAGACGTTTTCATCACAAAGGTATTCGTTGATGTTGGTGGTTTTTGCTGTATCTGAGTACAGATTCTTGTAGTAACATATTTGTACATTACATGTTTGTACATATTGTCAAAATTTTTGTCTCTATTGTATTGTTTGTTGCCATTATCGATATAGTTGTTGATCAATACTTTGGTTCCTTGGTGGACTCCCTGCCGAGCTGTTCGAAGAGACGTATTTTTGTCGAGAGCAGCGTTGACTGCTGTTGTTTTAAAATTGCGGATATCTTGTCTTATGGATCGTTTTACTTTTTTGTCAAAACTATTGTAACTTCGAGGTAGATGGACAGATCATACACTATGTCAACGAGTATCGGTATTTAGGCCAATTAGTTTCTTTCAGCCAAAGACAGGATAAAGAAGTCGACATACAGATCCAAAACGCATGAAAGAACTATTGGTCTATGGGAGAATTATTGAAGGGGGACCTTCCCCTAGATCTGAAACGGAGACTCGTCGACGTGTGTATACTGTCTGTCCTTACCTATGGTGCCCAGACCTGGTCGCTTACCGAATTTCAAACGACCAAATTGGAGGTTTGTCAGAGAGCCATGGAGCGCAGTATACTAGGTGTGAAAAGGATCGACCGGATCCGGAACACAACGCTCCGCTCAAAAACACGCATTGCCGATGTTGGTGTAAAGACCGCCAGGCTTAAATGGGACTGGGCAGGCTACGTATGCCATATGCATCCTAAGACAGCCACGGAGTGGATGCCTCGGGACGGGCACCGGGCGTCGCGGTCGTCCTAAGAGGAGATTGCGAGATGACTTGGATGCATATCTCAGCGACTGGCTAGATGTTGCTTTGGATCGGGACGACTGGAAGTCTAGGGAGGCCTTTGCCCTGCAGTGGGACACTAGATAGGCTATTTAAAAAAACAAATTACATGCTTTAAAAATGGACTTTCTCACCCAACTTTAAAAGGTCATAAAACAAGCTACGCGCATGGTATCGAACTCAATTTTTTTAAGATTTGTGTCATAGAGACTGCCATTTTGCATCAAAATTCTATTTTTATTTGAGTACAATCACCATCCCAATTTCTGACAAGTCAGGAGAATTTCTAACATCTAATAAGGGGCGAAGGCCAAGGGGGCGGGGCGGCAAACAGCCAGGAGCGGCGTAGCAACCCTCGGTGCGCGAGTCCAACATACACTTGGCCAGTTTTTTCTTTAATTTCTGGGGCGGCGAAAGTTATTAGCCCAGGGCGTCAACTTTCAACGTACACCCTCGTGCATAAGTAGGGACTTTTACGCCGGAACATATAGTTATTCAAAAGTATGTAAGTTTGGCAATGTGACCAAGTGAAGAAAAGCCTGCAACTGCCGCGATTTCTAAAACCCGCACCCGGATATGTTAACCTACTATCCGGTATCCGGCCAGATAGTAAAATTGAGGCCTGATAGGCCGGATACCGAAAAGTGGCCGGATATCCGTTGCGTCTGTACTCAACAGCGCCAAACGCCCAGTTTTACTTTAGTCAGTAGTTTACGCATTTTTAAGCATAATCATACGTTAACAACTAACAGCATGTTCGTTTAAATTGGACTAAGGGCCAACAGACAAAAGGAACCAGTGTGAGTGGTGTCTTATGTGAATAGTTGGAAAGAATTAACTTTGTTCAAAAAATGTGGAACGCTTCACGATTTTGCGTGTCATCCTTGCGCAGGGGCCATGCTAATCTTCTCTGTATCGTTCCAATTTTAGTATATGTACTGCCGAAGCAAGTACACTTACTTTGATATTCAAATTGTATATATACTTACGAATGTAAAATACTTCAATAGCGCGTTTTATGTTCCATACTAAAAGCAGTAAATGTATGAAAATTGATAACAGCGCCACTTTGCGGAATAATTGAAAACTAGTTGGCATCATTTCGCATTTTGTTTGTAGTTTCCATTCTAGCCGCCAGAGGCATTAGTAGTTGAAAAACTAGTGAAGTAGACAGTTGTACAAACGCTTATTAAACTTAAAGTGGTTGTTGGAGTACCAAATAGTACCGAGCACCAACCAAAAGCTACCCGCTTATGAACGGTGTTAAGAAAAGTGCACCATAGCTTTGTTTACAAGAATATTGACTTCTTGTTTATCTTACTCAGCTTTGCTTTTTCGTACATAATATTACACGAAAAAATGACCCAATTTATCGATACCAAATTGTCACATTTTTGTATGGATGATTTTTAGGGTTCCGTAGCCAAATGGTAAAAAGCGGCCAAGTGCGAGTCGGACTGGCCCATGAAGGGTTCCGCAGCCGTTTATACAAAAGTGCATTACAGTACAGATGAAAAAAAAACACTAACAAAAGAGCGTATCTCCCCGGCACTTACGTCCTTTTGCTGAGAAGCGCAGTTTTGCGGTAATAACTTGAAAACGGTACATATGATCATGTTGAAAACAATTTTCGTTGGAAGTATTTATTAAGCTTTATAAATGTAAATTTTTTCACATTTTTTGATCATACCGTTTAGAAAATATGGGGGGGGGGGGGACACAATTTTTGCTACTTTCGGAGCGAATATTTCGGAAAATATTCACTGAATTAATTGTACATTTCGATGCTAGTGTGGAAAGTATGTCATTATTACGAGTACCGAGATATCGGGACGAGTGAAGAATGACATTTCCGCACGTGTATAGAACGACGTTTTATAATACAGTTGCGAAAAAATAAGAAAATCAACAAGCCACCATCACTTTCGCCATCATCATCACCACCATCACCATCATCATGTCCATCACCACCATCATCATCATCATCACCTCCATCACCACCAACACCATCGTCACCATAATCATGACCATAATCACCATCATCATCATCATCATCATCATCATCATCATCATCATCATCATCATCATCATCATCATCATCATCATCATGACCATCACCATCATCATCACCATTACCACCATCATCATCATCATCATCATCATCATCATCATCATCATCATCATCATCATCATCATCATCATCATCATCATCATGACCATCACCATCATCATTACCATTACCATCACCATCATCATCAAGTAGTCATGAATTGGAACAAGTATGAATTTAAAAACATTGGAAAAGTAAAAAGCACTAGTTCGCGAAAACTAAGTTTGCGCACTCTAAACAGCTACGTAAAGTACTGTCAAATTATGTGCCACACATGGATATTTGCTGTAATTTTTTTTTTTCAGTTTCGGTTACATGTATCGAGTGCAACCTCATGCAACATCTGATAAATCGCCTGACGTCGTGAGTGTAGTGTGTCGGTCTAGTGACGACCGTAGTGTTCAACCTAATAATAAACATCAAGCGCGGGTAGATCGAAAAACTCGCGCGGCTAGAAGACGTTGATTTCGCCGCTCCAGTTTCCTTCGAGACCATGGAAGTAACGCGACGTCCGAAACGTGGAAGAATTACCAACGAAAGGTAATTAAATAAATCATATTTATACGCGATTAATCCCCGTTTTGTTGTGTTGTGCTAATGAGTGAAGACAGACGTTAAAGTATTATACCAAACTCGTACCTACTTTTTATTTATATCTACCATCTGAGCACATCCCCCACAGTACGTATAATAGTAAAGTGCGTATCGTACGAAAAACTTGGCAGCGAAAGTGCTAAGACGTTTTTTTTACAGTCCAGAGATCTTTAATTGTATATTGAATGCCCTAAGCCCCCCCTACTTTTGAGTGATAGCTTGACCAATACCGCTATACCGCGCCTTAGGTACGCGAGCGGCGAGACGGGGGGACAGACGACGGCGGAATGACGAATCAGCGGCTGCCCCCTCCCCTCGCGCCGCTCGCATACCTACTGAGTCATTTTTCCAGGCGTAAGACGGTTATACACGTGATACCTTTATTTTATTTTCGCTAGGTACGACGACGAGCAGAGCGAGGCGACTGCCCTCAATCGTCAGAAGTAACGATACCGATATTTTTATAGCATTTCATCTTGTGTCCAAAATACCAAATTTAAAGCAAAATGGGAAGGCCAAAAATGAAACAAAACAAGAGTGCTTCCAAAATTATTTATTTTATTCGTATATAATTTATATATTCATTTATAGTTAAAATCCACCGATTCACACAACATAATGCATTCGTACCACTATCATACACCTCGGACTATTCACCAAAATATGTTTGACAGGTTCCAGCTGTCAAAATTACATTTGACAGATTTTGACACTACATCATTATTAGACAAAGGCCCAGTAATTAAAACTACAGTTTTTGCTGGTAACACTGATGTGCAAATATGAATGTTGCCAGCTTTAGATATAAATAATATCGTAGTTTTAATATATTAAGCCCTGTAGTGACACAGAAGCGACACTAGCCCCTCTAGGGGTGAAACATGAAACTTAAAGGTAAAAGTATTTAAAATAAAATATTAAGAAAAATAGTTCCAATTATATTACAAACGTCTGCTTATTTTACTCTCTAAAATAAAGGCAGTTTGTCATTTTAATTTTAAGTACATATAATGCATTGACAAACTAGTAAAAGAGTTAAAATAATTAAGATAAAATGCTAAAAGTTTTGTTTTTATCCAATTAAAACGGGCGACTGAAAATTCACAGCATATTAAAATTAAGTACCTAAATATTTCCTTAGTAACAAATAAAGGTACAATTAGTTCCACGTTCCCCCCACTAGGTGCGCTTGAATCGCCATTCGAAACCCGCTATGTCGACCAAACATCGACCTTACACGCTGGCAGTATAATTGAGATAGCAACACATATCTTGGCAATGTTTAAACTAGAAAATTCAAATTTCGAACGAACGGTTCGGCTAAAACAAAAGACTGTATAACGGTCAAACTAGTACTTGTTACAAGAATTTGCGCTTTCGAAATGTGATGATATGGCACAAATTCCCATGACAAATTCTAGGTTCATGAAAGTAAATTGTGACGAATAGTACTTTACATAACTCAATAGGTAAGTTATTATTTGTGATTTTTTGGCAGTTTTGGCAAATTTTCTACTACCCCTTCGAGTATTGATTGACGTAACATATTTTAGCCCTGCCAGATAAGTACTAATTATATTTTAGCTGACGAGAATGTTTGATGAATGAAGGTACTAAATAAACAGCTTACATGAATACTTATTGTAGATTGTCAAATTTGTGTTAAACGATCATTAGATATTAACAATTCGAAAACTTCCTTAGATGAAAACAAAAAGGGAGAACTACGTAAACGCCCTGAAATACACTCGAATAATCCAGTCTGTTATATATAACCATAATAAGTTGGGTTGACACATCGTGACGACGACTGAATATAAGGCCCATGCGCCTTTTAATTAGTGTTTTGGCCATATTCCGTTTTGTGTTTCCATCTAAGTCCAAACATCGAGTTTTACAAAGAGCTCAGTAATATTAACATACGTTGGCCATTTCTGCACTTCCAAACAAGACAGTGCAATTCATCAATAAAATATAAATCATACAAGAAAGTCCGTATCAAGCGAAGAAAATAGTACAGTCGGCAGCAAAAGTTACAATGGAAAATAGTACATGACCTGAATTAGCCTTATTCTCATGATGATTAGCGTGCAGATAATTTCGACCACTTGGTTCGCGAAGCTACTTCTGTGGACTGTACATTCACGCACTCAATTTTTTTAGTAATAAAATTGACATAATGCAGCATCAACGCTGTCTTTGAGTGTTCTGGCATTTTGAAGAACAACACGTCAAAACTAAAAAACAAATCATATAGTTTTGATTCCCTCAACAAAGACTTTCTTATACAATTAATTAAACACCCCATACAATTTTCATACATACAAACGGTCATTTGGATGCATAAGTACAAAATTTAGACCGGCGTACCCACCGTCAGTATAAAGAAAACGAAAATAAATAACTTCTAAAAATAAATTAAAAATAAATCAAAATGACTCTTAATTGTGATTTTTTACAAAATTCACGCTGGAACGAAGTGCATAGTTGTCAAGAGCTGAAGCATGTCTCTTTCCACACAATCTAGATAGAAAGGGATGGATTATTTAGCCTTCTAAAGACTAGCTAGCGACTCTTAGCCCTTAACCACGTTTTAATTTGCAAAATTCGACAAAATTGATAAGTTACAATTGTAAATTGACTCTGTCAATATGATAAATTTAATAATAACATTGCGCGTTCATTTTGATTCAACTTTGTCAAATTCTACATATATAGAAATATTTATAGTTTTTTGTCAAAATTCAATGTCACATACCAAGTATTATTACTTTCGAGCAATTATTTGACATAAATAAATACCCAAAAGTAAAGATCATAAGCGTCACAGAAGATACAGTTTCTAAAATTCTTCACCGATTAAAAAGGACTAAAAGTGTAAATAAGCGCCAAGTTTTTACAATATTTGACACGATTTTAAAAAACGCACGTTTTAAAAAATAAAAACAGTGTGAGCGGGACAGCATTAGTCTTAGATAAAACCTGTAAAAAAGCTTGAATAATAAATAGCTAATATGATCTCTTTTGGAACACAGACATATAAAATAGTCACAAAAATGTATAAATAAATATAATATTAACATTATATTTACTAGCAGCACAAGAAAATGTGATATTAAATATTGTTTCATAAAGGCCGTGAAATAATAAAAATTAACCAATCCTAATGGGCCTCAAACCTTAACGTGATGACCACCTCCTTGGTCAGCACGTCAAGGCCAGTTTCATAAACGCTTGTAACTTTTATTACAAACGGAAGTCTCTTACAAACAATGTGAATTAAAAAGAGACTGCCACTTGTAATAGAAACCACAAATATAAGTTACAACGAGGTCCCTGCGCAGAAATCATTTTTTGAAAACACCAATTATAAGGCAGCGCGTTTGCGCGGGTAAAATCTTCACCGCCCATTGGCCAAAACTTTGCGCGCGACGCCGGCGCCCGCCATGTTGTCTGGCGCCGCGTCGGTCGCCGTGAGCGAGAGCACGAGTTCACCTGTCATTGCGTATGTACCGTACGTATAGTGCGACAAGGTCTTTATTGAAATGGTCACACGTTCGGTTTCATTCGGTACTTGTTGCTCCCTCTCTTGATTGGGCTCGTTGGCAGTTCGTCATGCAACTACAGTTTCAGAAAGCACTCGAGTGGATAACATGTTAGCAAAACAGTATTTTGTTCGTGGCATGGCGCAGTAGACCAGACTTCACAAACTCCAGTACAATGCTAGTCAACATAATAGCAATATATCTGTCAAAAGTAAACTGCTTGCAGTCCGTTAACAGTAATGTCATTTCTTGACAGTGCCGTCGTAATTCTGACAGAAGCTGTCATGAGTTAGGCCCAGGCCTTCGACACCGCGGTGGAAACGTCAAATGACAGAGACAATTTTATATACCATGAAACAACGACTGATTGAAATATTACAAATATATGATATATCAAAGTCAATAAGATTGCTGTACTTGGCTGAAAATTAACAAGGTAAATAAAAAATTGTAAAATTATCCAAAAAATATGGCGGCCACACATTGTAATTTACAAAAATAGGTCGACAATTTAATGTCAATGCCCACAGTAGCTGTTCAAACCGGACGTGCTGATATTTTAAGTTGAAATCGTATGGATGGAGATCAAAGTTGGACTTGTTAACTCATGTAATTAAATTTTCTATTAAAGTTTCCGTTGTGCAACAAACAATTAACCATTGAATATTTTCGTCGCACAGCGGAGCATTTCACTTTCGTCGGGTTTGTGCCGTTAACAGCTAACAATGTTCAATTCTTGGGCTTCACTCATATGTCACATAGTTTCTGCCTCTCCCGGCTCGCTCACCCACCCACAGTAGAAATGTCAGAGTTCAGTTGTTTATTAATAAAAAAAAGTGTCACTATAACACCACCGCGGCAGTCCGTAGGCCCTCTAAATCACTCATCTTTATTTATCCTACACCTATAATATTTAATTAGACATCGCCTAAAGCGAAATTTGAAATAGACAACTTTTACTTTTTTACACATCCATTAATAATACATTTACATCTTCCTACAGAAAAAAACTGGCCACCGAGAAAACTGTTCCATTTTCGAAATTCCAATCCAACGTTCTTATAAAAAGAAAATACCCAACGGGTAAAAAATACTGATTCGATGCTACGCGCAAAAAAAAAAACAATCGAATGACATTCAATATTCTATCTCATCTATGCTTAAAAATAGAACTCTATTTTAATACTTTTTTAAACCTACAATTAGTCGCTACTATGTACAATCAACTACAGTTATTAAATACAAGTACACTCAACAACGTTTATACGTGTGCGTTGTTTCAATTTAATCACATTAGTTCGCTCGATGAGATTCGGAGGGTCCATGTGACCAATTCTCGTTCTAGAATCCAAAGTTTGGAATGTTTCGTCATCAAGAAGACGAAAGGTCATTGAACTTTTCAGAAATTTAGTTAAATATTATTGACTTGCCTTTATTATCCTTTAAATTATTACAATTGTCGTGTGCTGTCACATTTTATGCTTTCTATCAGAAAGTGATAAACAGTGTTATCACAAAATGGACATAAACGGTAAAAAAATGCCACAATGTTCGACAATACAATTAGAATGAATGTACCCTTATTATTAGTCAAATCTGTTGGCACTTTTTGATGTCAATAAGTCTGTCATATTTATATTATAAATATTCATATATCTATACTATTATTAAGTTGTAAGAATTAAATGTCTGTACATTGAAGATATTTTCAAAAAAATGATTGTTACGGACTATTTGGAGGTCACTAAAGCGAAAAAAAAATTTATTTTTTTGTATGGTCGTATGTGTCGTCGTAACTTCGTTCGCGGAGAAGAAAAAGTCAGAACCCGTCGTTTTTTCTTTAGCGTAGTCGGGTAAGAAGTATCCTATAACCATCTGGAGATACCCGCTACGCGTGTGCCAAAAATTGTAGGAATCTGTTTAGCCGATTTTGCGTGATGAAGCCACAACGACACATACAAACATACAAAAAATAAATATTTTTCGAATCAGTATCCTCCAAATAGTCCGTTATAATCATTTTTTTTAAATATCTTCGATATACAAACATTTCATTTTTACAACTTTATAATAGTATAGAAGTACAAAGAATCATCAGCAGTAGAACATCTATCTGTCTGCTGATTGCTATGTTCCAAGTCGCTACAATGACCATCCATCTCTATCTCTCTCATAGACAGAACAAAGATAGGTCATCAAATTTAAAGCATTGTCAGCAGACTTAGTAATACAATTAAGAAAGTTCAATGACCTTTTGTTTTCATTAGTATCAGTGTTAAGTAGTCTGAGAGCCGTGTCGTTTACGTCAATTTGTAAGTTTTAGAGCTCTACAGCTCTGTAAGTCACTACAACTTCGTGACGTCATTGTCACTTCGGGTCGTAATCCTAACTAATAATCCAGGACAATTAAAACAAGAGAACTGACAGTTGCCATACTTTGTATCGTGTTCCGATCGCAAGGAGATATTCTCGAAAAAACTAGATGGCGCTAAAAATAACCATTCCACTATGTTATAATTGAATAAAGTAACATAGTATAGCAACAATTAGTTCGCAAATAGCTAATAATAAATAAATCGTAACATTTAAACACTGTGTCACGCTTGCAAAGTTGAATAATTATAAAAAATAATTTATATACATAGATGGTGTTGTACATATCGGGGAACGGCTTTTTGGATGGGGATGGTCAGTCCTCTTGTTTTAATGGCCCTTGCTAACAATTGAAGCCCACCATAAACAATAATATAGCCAATGTAAAGGCATTTAGCGTATCAAAGACACAGTCTAAATGCCTTTTCTTTAGCATACTAAACTCCCATATATAATAGGGATGATGACTAAAATCGAATTCTTAGTTCGTCATGTAAATCAATAAGAAATATTGGAGACGTAATTTTACATGCAAAGAAACACAGAAACCTGTAAGATTCACGAAAAAGCAAGAGCATTTACAAACAATTATGTAAAATCACATAATTTTCATTAAATTGGAAAATTTAAAATTAACAAAACTTATGTAAATTTGCATGATACTTCGGTTAAATTCCTTGCTTTTTCGGGAATTATACATACAGGTTTAGGTGATTTTTTTGCTTGTAAAATAACAAAATTGCATGTAAAAATACATTATTTTTAACAGTGCACAATGTTTATGTTGTGACCGGCGCATCTCATTGGCTAATAGCACAGATTATACACAAATTACTACCGTAACACGCATCACAGACAGCCTCGGTATAAGTCCTCTCCATTTAGACAAATTTTTAGTTTGCGTTTAGATCGCAGTTAGTGGCATGTTTAAAACGACCAAATAGGGCGCAGTCGGCCTTCTGTATCGGTGGATCGATGTAATCGAGTCAGATCTGCACGACCTTCAAATCGACAACTAAGAAAACCGGTGTAAGATCGGGACAAGTGGTGACCAAGACTCGATTTCGGTCGCTGAAGCATTGAGTAGTCTCAAAGTCTTCATAGTTGAGACCATCGCTCGTGGAAGAACTCCCTCATGATGTGTCCGGCGCGTCCGACCGGGCTATCGTCTTCGTTGAAGACTTCGCAGTTGCCGAACATGAGGAGGACGTCTGACGCGAATTCTTCTTTGTTTTTGTACCTGTGGAAGAGATAAATCAATCAATATTTTGACTAGTTTAGCTGTGACTAGGTAGGACGACGAGCGGAACGAGACGTGTACAATGTCCATATAAGGGCGACGGCAAGCGGAGCGAGGCGACCGCCCGCGACCGTGGGTATAAAAAAATAAGGACTGATACTAAGGTATTGTCGTGCCGATTCCGCTTAATGGTGGGCAGGTCAGGGGCACTTGATGCCCTTCTTGTACAGCGACGAGCGGAGTGTGTTCAATCTAGGTACGACGATGAGAGGAGCGAGGTGTGTTCAGCCTCACTGGGTGCGACGGCGAGCGGAGCGAGTGTGTTCAGTATCTATATAGGGGCGACGGCGAGCGGAGCGAGGTGTGTTCAGTCTCGCTAAGTTCGACGGCGAGCGAAACGAGGCGCGGTCGTCGGTATAAAGAAGTAATGATACTGACGTGTTGTCCTGCAGTTTCCGCTTGATGGCGGAGAGGTCCATGGGGTTCTTGATGACCTTCTTGTACTGCGGGAACTGCTTGGTGTTGACGGGGATGAGGAACGGCCACGCCTGCTCGTGGCACTCCATCTCGCTGAGCAGGTTCCTATAGCAACGTAAAAGGTTCACTTCAATTTAAAAAAAAAACAATGGATAGTGATCAAGTGAAAGCTAGAAAGTGTTGTGAAGTTGTAAAAATGAAATTTCTATACATTGAAGATATTTTCAAAAAAATTACTGTAGGTCACTAAAACGAAAAATATTTTTATTTTTTGTATGTTTGTATAATGGCTTCATCACGCTAAATCGGCTAAACGGATTTCAACTATTTTTGGTACACGGGTAGCTGGGTATCTCCAGATGGTTATGGACACTTTTTACCCGACTATGCTAAAGAAAAAAAGAGGGGTTATGACTTTTTCTCCTCCGCGAACGAAGTTGCGGGCGCCTTCTAGCCTTCTAGTTGACAATAAAAGTAAAATACAGAACTCAAGTTGCGTACAAAATCATACGCCATGAACGTAAAATATACATAACTCAATTTACTTCAAGCAATCATCTATACTATTATAAAGTAAGGAAGTACTATAATTATTAAACTAATAATTATAAAGTTGTAAAAATGAAATGTCTGTACATTGAAGATATTTAAAAATATATTATAACATCTATTTGGAGGTCACTATCCCGCTGGGCAGAACAGGGTACATTCATGAAATTTTTATCGCTTTTCTTAAGATAATATCAAAATACCGTAAAAACTATTTCAAAACGTGAAATTAAAATTGGTCAAGAAATACGTATGATATAGGCATATTAAACTACTAACTAGAAAGAGATTTCACAGAGATGTCCGACATGTACTGTTACGTCATAGTGCACTCCGGCCATATAAACTCCACATTAAATACTGTTTTTCTAGAAAGAGATAGAATGATATGTTTGATGGCTTTTATCTTGGTTATTTGTATAGTTATTCAATTTTTTTTTTGTCTCAAAGCGGGCGAAAATATCTGATATGGTTGATGGATGTTCAAAGAAAAGTACAGTCGGCAACAAAAGCTTGTCTCAATGATGACATTTTTGACACAAACTTTTTAAAAGCTAACCGCATTAGCCATACTCCAAGACATGCGCCCAGTGCTTCCCAGCAAGTATAAGCAATTCATATTGATAGAAAGAAAGAAAACACATTTTTTCTAGGGCATACATAATTACAGAAATACAAAAATAACTTACTACATCGAAGTATGCCCCGAAATGGTCCCACCTCAGCATAATGCTGATCTTCCGGTGAGACCATAGGTGATATCAAGGACCATTCAAACAAGAGAACCGTCAGTTGCCTACTTTGGATCGTGTTCCGATCGCAAGGAGATATTCTGGCAAAAACTAGATGGCGCTTAAAACTAAACATTTAACGTTGTTATAATTGAATAAAGAAATATAGTAACAATTAGTTCGCAAATAGCTTATAATAAACAAATCGCAACATTTAAATACTGTGTCACGCTTGCAAAGTTGAATCATTTTAAAAATAATTCTTATACATAGATGGCGTTGTACATATCGGGGAACGGCTTTTTGTATGGAGATGGTTAGTCCTCTCGTTTTAATGGGCCTTGGTGATACTGATATTATATTGATTATGATTAGTTAACTCACTTGCAAAACTGCAGGTCTTTCTGAAGTTTCTTAGCGGTAGTTTTATCCTTTTTCGTCCGCGACAGCAGCGGCACGTTTTCGGTGTCCCGCTCGGGACCTGCAAACATACAAACAGCTGTATCATACCAGAGGGGTTACTACTAACTAACTATTAACTATTTTGGCATAGTGACCCAGATAGGATCTTAGCCTCCGAAACGAGAGCACGCCACTTGTCGCGATCACCTGTGCTTTTCAACTTGGCTCTAGAACATGTGGTGAGGAAAGTTCTAGCCCTAGACATAGGACTGGAGTTGGGTGGAAAGCACAAGGTGATAGGGTACGCGGATGACCTAGCTTTATTAGGGGAAAGCCGTGAGGAAGTGGTGAAAGCTGCTAGTGTTTTGGAACGAGAGGCTGCTAGTATAGGTCTCAAGATTAACCAGTCTAAAACGGAATACCTCCACATGAAACGCACCTGCCCGACGTGATAGCCTTCATGTCGGGGGTACCGTATATCCGGGAGTCGACAAGTTCCGGTACCTCGGATGCACTATTACCGACACCAACACCAGGGACGAAGAGATCCAAATAGGCATCCAGAATTCTTTACGGTGTAGTGCTGCCCTCCATAAAGTCTTAGTGTCCAGGCTTTTCAGCAAGAATACAAAAATAGGGATATATAAAACGGTCATAAGACCCGTCCTCATGTATGGATGTGAAGCCTGGACACTGACCCTCAAAGAGGAAAGTCAGCTCCTGGTAACGGAACGGAAAGTGCTTCGGAAGATCCTGGGACCGACAAAGAGGGCCGATGGCACAGGGTTACTACGAATCTCGAAATTCGTATCGCGCCATTCTCTCGCTCTCCTGTTAAACTGTATTTGAGTGAGCGAGATGGCGCGATACGAACTTCGAATTTCAGGGTAGCGCCTCTGTACACTAAGATTTAAAAAATTAAAACATTAATATTTAAGTTTCGATTACTATACACGGTGCCAGCTAGGAATAAGAGAGATTTTAACCACGCATTTCTTGGGTCATGAGGAGTAAAAAATATAAAAAAAACCCCAGGTGAATCCAGCGTAGTTTTGAAGATATTATCAATTTCCATGTAAACAATTTATTGTGATTTAAGTATGTTTTATTGCAAATAAATAATTGATTGATTGAGTAGTAAGTAGTCACGTCTAAAAGTGTTGACATTTCGTAACTTACATACATACATACAATCACACCTTTTTCCCATTACGGGGTAGGCCCCTTACATTTAACGTAGCAATGCGGCTCTCCATAGCCCACTCTTCGCTCTCGCTGGGACCGAGACGTGATGGGTTGCGAACCACATCGCCACCATTTGCGTTCCCACAAGCAGCTAGGGATAAAATATTCCAACCCAGCAGAGCCCCGCATACCAGGTAAGGGTTTAGCCTTATTCTGGGGTCACCAGTCCCAGGGCAATTCGGCACGCTAACGACTCGCCTCTAGCCACGCATCCATCGGCACGGCATACCTTGGATTGGCGGAATAGGAGGAAGGATAACAGGGCAAAGAATGGAATTGTACGAATTTAGACAGGAGAAAGGGTTAAAGGATACTACTGTCCCGGAAGACTATGTATGAGCCAGTAGCAGCTCGGGGAGCCGGAGTCGCATACCCGTATACCATAACAAAAATGCCGGAAAGGCAACTTCGTATGAGTAATCCCTGACTAAAGAGTACTTAAATACGTAGAAAACATCCAAGGCCCAAGAACATTCATGGTTATCTCACATACACTTGCCCTAGCCGGGATTCGAACGCACGCACGGAGACTTTCTACATCTCCATTAAACTTAGTAAAAGCATTTTTTTGCCTGTATGTATATCCCACTGCCGTATTATAATAAGCTTTTTATATACTGTTATCTTTTATCAATCTTTTTTACTTTTTTTAACACCTAGAAGACCCTTTACAAATCTGTAAAAGTATAGGTTAAGTTATATAATCTAATGGACCCGTAGACAATATACATCTACCTGTAAAGTGTGTCCAGGTATTTGTCTGTTGCATTCATATTGCTATTAACTATAATGTCATTATCTAGATTGTGTATGTATGTAAATATGTATGTAATATGTTTGTTCGGGTGGAATCTTGCAAGTTAAATTTGACCTACTTCCCGATTTCCAATTGAGCTAAGATTTGGCATAGGTACTTTTGTAAGTTTAGTGAAAATGCATGATACCATCGAGCTGGTCTGATGATGAAGCCGGAAGATGGTCATAGGAACTCTGTAATAAAATAATGCAATCCTACCGAGTTTGACCTCCTTAGAATCGTCTCGGTGAGTAGTTGATGTGTGTTCAAGGAAAAGTACAGTCGGCAATAAAATTTTGTCTCATAAATGAAATTTTTGACAGAAACTTATTCCATTTACTGTAAAATCAGAAAAGTACCCATTGGCCTTCTTGCAGAATAAAGTTTTGTATTTGAATCTGGGACTGCCGGCTTTATAGGCCGTTTTGCAAACTACTAAACCGCACATGTCGTCATAATGGAAACAATGTTTAAACCGCAAGCAAATTGTTTACTTCATCGTAAAAATTCGGGATATTTTAACGAGTTGACTAGCGATTTACTGTTTTTTTTTATGTGAACTGCTAAAACCTATCAAAAGCGAGTGTTATGTATTAACTGCATGGTCTCTCTATTTTATTTAGAATGCTTTTAAATTACTGTACTCTTAAATCTCTATTTGTCATTTTTATTTTTGTTTGTTTTTACTGTCGTTTCATTAATTTTTAAAGCGCTTTTGATTATTTGATTTTTCCCTTTTTTCTAAATTTTCAAGTCGGGCTCCCAAAGGGTTTCGACAGAATAACAGCATTACAGTTTGGTTTATATGCGAATTGGAACACCATGCTGAATCAAAGCCTCTTCTTTATCGCACAGATTACTGGACTCCAAGGGCACCTTCATCCTTCTGTAATATACAGGTTTTCCCTAAAACCAACGCCAAAATGAAGAGGGGTGACAGAACAGCCCATAAGCTATCATATTAAGTAAATTTGACCGTAATAAAAAGTTCATGGTTATCGAGATATTTGCACTTTTAAAAAACTCGTGACTTTTGATACCCTGCGTCAGTGTGCCGATTGCCACCACTGCAAATTTAAGTATTTTTTTATACATGTTTTTTGCAGGATGTTACCAAAAACATATCCTATCGAATGTAATTTAAATTTATTACATGTCATGATGAGGATTCATTACATGTCGGTAAAAAAAAAGATTAAAAAAATGAATTAAAGTACCACTTGACGAAGCCTGCGTTGCGGATTAATAATAATGTTTTAATTTTATAATTTACTTTAATTTAATTTGTAATCTATGTATTTATCGTTTAATTTACAAGAATAATAATTATATTTAACTTATTAAAGTAATAATCAAGTCACGAGTATTTTAAAACTGCCAATATCTCGAAAACCATGAACTTTTTATTTACGTCAAATTTACTTAATATGCTTATGTTCTCACCCCTCTTGATTTTGGCGTTGGTTTAAGGTACAACCCATATATCACTCTAGTTGCCAGCAGTCTTGTTGTGTGTGCTTCTTGGGATTTTCATATCAGTCATGGGTGTCGTTTTCTATGTGTTCTTACCGTCCACGCGATCATCGGGCTGAAGCGCGCCGTTCCCGCCGACGTATTGCAACGCTCGGCGTTTCTCCGGCGGGCCGCCGTCTTCTGTACCGAGGTCCGGGGGAGCTGTGAGATAAGCATAATTTAAAATATTAGTATTATTATAGTTGTAAAAATGAAATGTTTGTACATAGAAGATATTTTCAAAAAAAGTGTTGAGGGTTCCGTACAAATTTTCACTAACCCTAACATTATTATATTACCCGATTCCGGTTGAGTTAAGTTTGCACCTGATATCCATAGCATTGAATACAAATGTGGTGCAAACTTAACGCAACCAGGCTGTCCAAATATGTCTTTTGAAAAAGACTATATTTTTTATGGTTTAATTACAAATGTATAGTTTTCAGATTTTTGTACGTATTTGTAGTATGTCACTATATTACTTGCCAAATTTCATAGTTCTATGTCAACGGGAAGTACCCTATCATTTTGATTCCCTTGAGTGTCGAAATACACGTTTTTTGCGGCATAAATGGCCGTATCTTTTTTTACGTTAATGTAGAAGTTTGATTTTTTCACAGCTTCAAGGGACCGTAGACCTGAGTATATGGTGTTAATTTCAACTCGATACCTCCACCTCCACGCGTTCTTGAGATAAAGGGCCTTGACTGACAAACAGACGGACAACCAAGTGATCCTATAAGGGTTCCGTTTTTTCCAATTGAGGTACGGAACCCTAAAAATGATTGTAACGGACTATTTGGAGGTCACTGAATGGAAATATATATCTATACTATTATAAAGTTGTAAAAATGAAATGTCTGTACATTGCAGATATTTTCAAAAAAATGATCGTTACGGACTATTTGGAGGTCACTAAAACGAAAAATATTTGTTTTGGATGTTATGTATGTTTGTATGTGTCGTTGTGGCTTCATCACGCAAAATCGGCTAACAGATTTCCACAATTTTTGGTACACGGGTAGCTGGGTATCTCCAGATGGTTATAGGATACTTTTTACCCGACTACGCTGAAGAAAAAACGAGGGGTTATGACTTTTTCTCCTCCGCGAACGAAGTTGCGGGCATCTTCTAGTTTTTAATTAATAACACTTATAATGGGCACCGCCTGAAAGAAAAGATTATTATTATAATGGCATACCAGGCGGCACGGGGTGCGGGGGGTGGTGGTTTGGCTCGGGTTCTTCTTCTTTCTCCGGCGTGTGCGCATCGCTAGGAGGGCATTCTTCTGCTGTCGTCGAAGTCGACGCGTGCGACGGCGCTGGACTGTAACAAGAAATCATATTAAGCATTAGATGTGATTTTCAATATCGCTTGGTACTTTATAACATCCGATTTGTCAACCTTAAAAACATCAGTTGTCTGTAAAGTCGGTTTACGGACGATAATTTTACGTAATAACGTCATAAGAAAAGAATTGCATATGAATTCACAAGCCGAACGCCTGCCTCTCTATCGCTTGTTCCGCGCTCTCGCTTGCACGCTCCGCTCAGGGAGCGTGAGAATGAGTCTGAGTTCATCGATTTATAAGACGTTATCACGTCAAAAAATAAGAATATATTTATTTATATCATGATAATTTGATCATGAATAAAGAAATAACAATATAAAGTAGCTAATGTCAAAGTTGTGTATTTAAATCAATATTATCACGAAATGACACTCCCATGGTCTGCGGGCGACTGGGTGGAAATAGGACAACAGGGGCGGGTATGAACAGCGCGGCGGAGCATGATAACCCTGCCCCGCGCACACTTCTTACTCGCCCCTGCTGTCTTTCCCCCCGTCGCAGACCCCCCGCAGACCATACGAATGTCACGAAAGAACTTGTCAAGCTATAGAAAATGCATTGTCATCTCTCCTGATCGGAAAGTTTAATTTTCATGGGTATTTAGCCGGGTGGAAAATAGCTTTTCCATCCCTAGGGTGGAAAGTAATTCAGTTACGTCATATTATTAAAATAAAAGCTTTTCAAATAGCGATGGCGATTGCGATGATGATGGATGATGATGATGATAATGATGATAATGATGATGATGATGATGATGATGATGATGATGATGATGATGATGATGATGATGATGATGATGATGATGATGATGATGATGATGATGATGATGATGATGATGATGATGATGATGATGATGATGATGATGATGATGATGATGATGATGATGATGATGATGATGATGATGATGATGATGATGATGATGATGATGATGATGATGATGATGATGATGATGATGATGATGATGATGATGATGATGATGATGATGATGATGATGATGATGATGATGATGATGATGATGATGATGATGATGATGATGATGATGATGATGATGATGATGATGATGATGATGATGATGATGATGATGATGATGATGATGATGATGATGATGATGATGATGATGATGATGATGATGATGATGATGATGATGATGATGATGATGATGATGATGATGATGATGATGATGATGATGATGATGATGATGATGATGATGATGATGATGATGATGATGATGATGATGATGATGATGATGATGATGATGATGATGATGATGATGATGATGATGATGATGATGATGATGATGATGATGATGATGATGATGATGATGATGATGATGATGATGATGATGATGATGATGATGATGATGATGATGATGATGATGATGATGATGATGATGATGATGATGATGATGATGATGATGATGATGATGATGATGATGATGATGATGATGATGATGATGATGATGATGATGATGATGATGATGATGATGATGATGATGATGATGATGATGATGATGATGATGATGATGATGATGATGATGATGATGATGATGATGATGATGATGATGATGATGATGATGATGATGATGATGATGATGATGATGATGATGATGATGATGATGATGATGATGATGATGATGATGATGATGATGATGATGATGATGATGATGATGATGATGATGATGATGATGATGATGATGATGATGATGATGATGATGATGATGATGATGATGATGATGATGATGATGATGATGATGATGATGATGATGATGATGATGATGATGATGATGATGATGATGATGATGATGATGATGATGATGATGATGATGATGATGATGATGATGATGATGATGATGATGATGATGATGATGATGATGATGATGATGATGATGATGATGATGATGATGATGATGATGATGATGATGATGATGATGATGATGATGATGATGATGATGATGATGATGATGATGATGATGATGATGATGATGATGATGATGATGATGATGATGATGATGATGATGATGATGATGATGATGATGATGATGATGATGATGATGATGATGATGATGATGATGATGATGATGATGATGATGATGATGATGATGATGATGATGATGATGATGATGATGATGATGATGATGATGATGATGATGATGATGATGATGATGATGATGATGATGATGATGATGATGATGATGATGATGATGATGATGATGATGATGATGATGATGATGATGATGATGATGATGATGATGATGATGATGATGATGATGATGATGATGATGATGATGATGATGATGATGATGATGATGATGATGATGATGATGATGATGATGATGATGATGATGATGATGATGATGATGATGATGATGATGATGATGATGATGATGATGATGATGATGATGATGATGATGATGATGATGATGATGATGATGATGATGATGATGATGATGATGATGATGATGATGATGATGATGATGATGATGATGATGATGATGATGATGATGATGATGATGATGATGATGATGATGATGATGATGATGATGATGATGATGATGATGATGATGATGATGATGATGATGATGATGATGATGATGATGATGATGATGATGATGATGATGATGATGATGATGATGATGATGATGATGATGATGATGATGATGATGATGATGATGATGATGATGATGATGATGATGATGATGATGATGATGATGATGATGATGATGATGATGATGATGATGATGATGATGATGATGATGATGATGATGATGATGATGATGATGATGATGATGATGATGATGATGATGATGATGATGATGATGATGATGATGATGATGATGATGATGATGATGATGATGATGATGATGATGATGATGATGATGATGATGATGATGATGATGATGATGATGATGATGATGATGATGATGATGATGATGATGATGATGATGATGATGATGATGATGATGGTGATGATGGTGATGATGATGGATAATGGATGATGATGATGATTTCTTTTTCCTCACAGCCGTAATGAAAAGTAGAGTGTATAACTCGGGTGAAATTACTCATTTCACCCTCGAACTATTGTTAACTTAGTTAACAATCTACTATTTCACTTCTGTTCAAAAAGCACGTCATATTAGCTTCGCGAAGCGAGACTAAAATAGTACATTTAGCCCCTAGGGTTTAAAAGAAAGCCATGTAATCCCATACAAATTTCCATGGCACTGAAAAAAAAACTTGCAGCCAGCAACATACCCCTTACGATTAATTAAAAACAAACAAACCAACCTGATCAGATAGGCCAAACTTTCTGATAGAATTGCTCAAACTGTACATTTAGTTTTTCATGAAATATACAATTTTAATATTAAGTCTTTTTTATTCTCTCGAAGTCGAAGTCAAAAGCAGTGTTTACTTTTTACTCACTCACTTCGTGAGCTCGTCCAAGTAATCACTTCGTGTCATAATGGCTTATTTTAGCCCCTTGTCAAACAATCTACTATTAAAAGAAGTTTCACCTGGGCACCATATTTTGGTCGGCGTCGACGCTTGTGTTGACGTCTTTGTGTTTGGTGTCCCGCTTTTTCGTATTTCGTGGCCTCTTGGGTGGTGCTCGGGCGATGCATTGGGAACAGTACCATTTGCCACGCGGATTCTGGAAAAATATATTATAACTATAGAAAAATAAAAATAAAAAACCCCCCGACTTGTTCGTATGTTATTGTATTCGTTTATGTTATTTTCAGTATCGTGCTGATACCGTAGGTCATTAGACTATCACACTAATTATTTTACATATGGATTAAATGTGTTCGTCATGCCGAAAACCTTCAAAACGAAGACTTAGAAAAAGCATATTTAAAAGATGCTCATCCTCTTATAATCAATCTTCAAGAGGATAGTGACAGTGATGAAGAATATTTTTAATTTTAATACTATTAATATAATATTTATTTATTTATTTAGTCTTACTATGTTTTAGTTCTAAAGTACCTAATTGTAGTTTTAAAAGTATTTATTTCATAATATAAAATATTGTATGCATTACTTTGTTTTCATTTTTGCATGTTATCTTATCGACATGCCTTGTACCGTGTGCTTTCTACCTGCCCTATGCGGCCCGGCTGATAACAGGCATGCTGCATAAGGGCGTACGGGTGCGAAAGAGACAATACGATGCTAATTGTTTTACGATCCCAGTCGTCTATTTCAAATAAACCGCACTCAAATCGCTCCATCCGTATGGGCGCTACGATGCCACGGACTCATACACAGAGCCACGGAATCACAGACACGGTAAACTTATAACACCACTCTTTTTTGTCAGGGGTTAAAAATAGGGTACATGCATGTTTTGTTTTTATCGCTTTTTATAAAATTATCAGAATACCAAGCCATACGCATGACATTGGCATTTTAAACTACTAATTAGACAACGATTTGACAGAGGTCTGACATATACCATTACGTCAAAGTACTCTACGGCCATATAAACTCTATATATATTTACTTCTGTTTTGCTAGAAAGAGATAGAATGAAATGTTTGATGGCTTATATCTTGGTTCTTTTTATTTTTCTCTGTTTTTTACACAAATGATCTTTTAAATAAAGCAAAAAAAAGAATTCATGCATATTCCTTATTAGTGGAAAATCTTACCCAGATTTATAGATCGCCGCCCGAAAACTAGCCAAATTATTTATTTAATAGGGAACATGCATGAAATTTTTTCATCGCTTTTCTCAACGCAATATCAAAATACCGTAAAAACTATTTCAAAAAGTGAAATTAAAATTAAAATCGGCCGAAAAATACGTATGATATAAGCATTTTAAACTACTAAGTAGACAGCGATTTGACAGAGGTCCGACAGACTGTTACGTCACAGTCTACTACGGTCATATAAACTCCATATTAAATTCTGTTTTGCTAGAAAGAGATAGAATGAAATGTTTGATGGCTTATATCTTGGGTATTTTTATAGTTATTTGAAAAATTCTTTTTGTCTACTGTTTGTTACATGAATAAGCTTTTAATAAAGCAAAAATTAAAATTCATGCATATTCCCTATTACTTGCCACAACATAAACGAGGATTATTATTTTTTTCCTCCGCGAACGAAGCAGTAATTTCCAATAAATTCGGCGATATTTAACAAAAGTGGTCATGGGAGTCGTTTTCCTTAATCACATTTCCAATTACCTTTGGTAGCGGCGGGAAGTGGCAGTCCTGATGATATGCGCGGACGCACAGCGCACACGGGATGGTGCGGCCGACGCGCGAGCCCCCACAGACGATGCATACACGGTCTCCGCGAGCCTTGTTAACGCACTCCCAGCAATACCTGTAAGGACATCATTTTAAGTCAACTTATTATATAAGACAATAATATATCATCATCTCCCTGCCCTTATCCCACTTGCGTAGGGTCGGCACAACATTTTCTCTTCTTCCGTTCATCTCTATTATTCGTCACTTTAGAGCTTATCTTTCTTTCTCACACAATCCATCCATCGTTTCTTTGGCCTACCGATCGCTCGTCGTTCGACATTCACCCCTAACATTCTTTTGCCAATATGACGTTCATCCCTCCTCATTACAAGCCCATACTAACCTACTGCTCCTCTTTTGTGTAAAATGCCTGTGACATACGAACGGACAAACATGACGAAAGTATAAAACGTGACCCCCCCCCCCCCCTCTTTTGTCTCAGATTATGAAATTATTGGACTCGTTTTACTTAGCGATGGGACCTTCTTCGGGTGCAACCTTATATTTAGCCCACCCACTGTTGGACAGCGAGTAGGTATAAATAGTCGATAAGGTACTAACTATAGCCCAGTAATTTCGTTCGTGACACTCCAATGTTCTGCGGGCGACGGGGGGAAAGACAGCGGGGGCGGGTATATAGTGTGCGCGCGGTAGCGTCATCGTGCTCGGCCGCGCGCACTCTTCATACGCGCCCCCGCTATCTTCCCCCCTTCGCCCACAGAACATGGGAGTGTTGCCGGGCTATACATGTAGTAGTTTTCAAATTTATGTAGCTTCAACAGAGCGACATCGTCACCGGAGTGACAAAGCTCTTTAATAAAGATTTCAAAATTAAATCTAGTGTTATTAACTCACCAGTCTCCCTCGGGGATCTTGTCCATGCTGGGCTTGAAGCAGTACGTGTGGTAGCCCTTATCGCAGCCGTCGCAAAGCAACAACTCGTCCTCGTTGTTACCCGCCAGGCAGATTTGACAGTTCTGAAAGACCAAATTACAAATTGAAATCATTTATTGCAGGCATCAAAATACTTACAAACAATCTATACATTTATAAAGCTGTAAAAATGAAACGTCTGTATTAAAGAATTTTCAAAAAAATCGGCCAAGTGCGAGTCGGACTCGCGCACCGAGGGTTCCGTACAAATATACGCTACAATCGGCAGTACCAGTGTTAGCAGAGCCCTACTCCTAAGCAGAATGTACGCGGTGTTCGATCATTTTATTTTGGTTACTGACATAGACAGACAGATATAAAATTATAATGTTTTTAGTATTTGTTGTTATAGCGGCCACAGAAATACATCATATGTGAAAATTTCAAGTGTCTAACCATCACGGTTCATGAGATATAGCCTGGTGATAGATGGACAGACAGACACCCTTTAATTACAGAACCCAAAATATAAGGACGATTTCAAGGACAGCGAATCGATTTTTATTTTTTGTATGTTTGTACGTGTCGTTGTGGCTTCATCACGCCAAAACGGCGAAACGGATTTCAACTATTTTCGGTACACAGGTAGCTAGGCATACACAGATGGTTATAGGATTTTGACTCGACTACGCTGAGACATAAAGAGGGTTATGATTTTTTCTCCTCCACTGAAGAAGTTGCGGGCGCCCATAAACTTCATTTCATGTGCTGCTGTGTGTACTGACCTGGATTTCAAGGAAGAAATTGCATCTGTATCTGTATAATTATACAAACCTATGTGACATTTTGTATCAATATTTTTATTTTATTTGGTGGGCTGTTTTTTCTCATATTACACAACTATCGATATCGATAAAAAAATGTTTTAACACTAGTTTGACTGCGACAGTCTTTTGTTTTGCTATAGATTTTCCAGGCTCTGGTTATAACTAACTCACCGCTTTCATGATGCTCTTGTCCCAAGCCGTGGCAGCTTCCAGCGCCGCCGCCAGCATGGCCAGTTGTGCTGACGTGTTGCAGCGAGCGACCGCCTCCCGCCATGTCGCGAGACCTCGCGCCATGTATTTCGTGTCAGCTGTGGACAAATTAATAAATCATTTCGACTCTTCCTCTCTTCTCTCTTCAAATAAGTAGGTACATTCGTGTCATTATATGTTATGTGACAATAGGTAGCTTATTCTCCTGTACTTACATACTAGCATGCAAATATCTCAGATATTATTATAACATATCATGAGAGAGGAAATCCTTCACACTATAATGGCATTTTTCATTGAGTAGCTTGATTAATTCATTTTTAAATCTATTTAGAGATAGCTCTTGTAAACATTTTGGTAACTTGTTAAAAAATTTCATGCACATGACAAAGCAGTGATTCGAGTATAATGCAGTTCTAGGAATATAGTTGTGAACCAAACGTCCAGGATTCCTATCTAGTCCTATGTATATAAGTTAATTTAATTATATCGCAATTGATTTATATCGCAGTTTAGTACACAAGCCTTATTAAGCTTACCGTGGGACTAGTTCGATTTGTGTATAATTTGGGGATCTTTTCAGAAAACATTAACTTGTGCCTCTGTTGTTTTACACACACCAAGATTTTTCATATTTTTTTATGATTAAGTGAATATTTTCGGAAATCTTGAAATTTTTTTTGGGTCTCCTTCGGAATCCCTAATGTCGTTTGTCCTAATGTATCATTTGCCATAACGCATTTTTTTCAGAAACCAAACGATACATTACGACAAAAGACGTTAGGGATTCCGATATAGATCCATTTTTTTATAGGTAGGAATAAGCCTCCTTATTGTCAGAAAAAAAATACAGATTTTTTCGTGGCTTACAAAAAAATAAAAAGATGAAAAGGTGTTGGTGGGCCCATATACCTGCCTTATACAGTACGGCAAAGGCAGCATTGATATTATCGATTAAAATGGCTGTAAATGTACTGTTATTGTTGCCGTACCGTATAAGGCGGGTATATAGGCCCACCAACATCTTTACATCTTTTTATTTTTTTCTTGCCACAGAAAAATCTGTAATTATCTTCTGACAATAAGGAGGCAAAATTTCTAGATTTTTAAAAATTATCATCCATTCCCCATTGTTAAAGTAACGGTAATACACACGTATGTACGTGTACGTGTGTATGTGTAGCTCAAAGGTCAAAAGGTAAGGTCAAAGAGCACTCACGTTTCGTGTCGGCGTCCGAGTCTTGCGGCGACGGCGCCGACGCGTTCCCGTGTTCCGCCTGCCGCGCCGCGCCCAGGGACGCTTCAGAGTTGCTGCGGACAAATAGCTTATTAACTACGAATTACTACATTACTGCAGAGGCTGCGAAATAGGGGATCGCCGGACGAGTAGAGAGAAACGAGTTTAACATTGATTTAAAATTACACGATCTTCAATCATTATCACAACACAACAAAACGGGACTAATTATATGATTTATTTTAATTACCTTTCGTTGGTAATTCTACGTCCGAAACGTCGAAGAATTACCATCGAAAAGTAATTAAATAAATCATATTTATACGCGATTAAGCCCCGTTTTGTTGTGTCTTGATATAGAAACGAGTTTAGTTGTTAAGTTGTAACATTGCATGCCAATTGCTGGTTAAGTATGTATTGTTCTTTAATATTGTCTGACCATCTTCTGTACCCTATTTCAAGCAAAATAAAGTTATTTGTATTAGTAGTTATAGATGGCCGAGTGTCAATGAAGCTTTATCGAGATTCGAGGCCGACTTCTCAAATAAATCCAAGGAAATCATAGAAATGTTCAACTTATATATTCATATATATGTTGTTTTTTATTCCCACCAAAATACGTTTTGCAAATATTTTTTGTAAGCTGTTCGGGTTAATGTTTTTGTCACCAAATATAAAGATGATTTTATGTACAAAAAGTGACAGTACCATATTAATTGATTATTTTAATTAATTATTAACAATAAACGTCATTCCTTGTTTATTTTATTGACTAATTAAATAATTTAGTCAAATAAAATATTAAAAATTATATACATATTCACAAATTGTTTTTTTTTTTCAATGGGCATTATGCCATAGGTAGTCAATTAAAGAAATAAAACCCACTGAAACCAAAGACAATCTCTTTGTTGGCCATGGCCATTAATGTTGTATAAAATTCCTTTATTGTCCTGTACTTTGAAATTAGAACGAATTTTCAACAAGTGTTATACAAAGACGTACTTCGCGTTCTATTATCACGAAGATAAGACCGACATTTACTTGGATACTATTTGAGAAAAAATATTTATCATCAGTCCGGTTCAGGCTAGGTTTATAAAAGCCTGACAAAAGATATTTTTTTGCCAAAAATTTAATTTTTTGCTTGCAATATAGTGTCGTCCCATCGTCCATCGGCTCTCCGACAATAGGATACTAGCATGAATTTTTTTAACGTTTTTCTTAACAAAACATCAAAATACAAAGTGCCTGCGAGGAATACAAAGATTTTAACCACGCATTCCTGAGGTCATTAGGAGTATAAAATGTTAATTGCACCCAAGTGAAATTCGACAAAAAATAAAATTAAATCTAGTTTCGTCGATTTTAATGCATAACAATTTAATAACTTACGCTTCTCTATGACACATATCTCTTTTAACAAATGTGTACCATTATTTTTACAAAAAAGGATTTATTCAGTGCTAGCTGTCACTCTGATGTCAATAGCGACGCGAAACTTGACAACAGACGTATCAACGTCGCGATCAACAGAACTGAGGGGTTACTCCGAAACTCAAAAATCGAAGTTCGTAACGTGCAGTCCCTCTCGCTCTCATGTTATGCTGTACTTGAGTGAGCGGGATGGCGCCATACGAACTTCGTTTTTCGGATTTCGTAGTAACCCCTCTGAATGCACTTAAGTGATCACAATAAATAATTTACACGAAAATTGATAATATCTTCAAAACTAAACCGAATTCGACTGGGGTTCATATAACATTTTTTGCTCCTAATGACCTATGGAATGCGTAGTTCAAATCTTTCGAATTCCTCGCAGGCACCCTGTATTTGTCAATATTTAAAATCCGTGTCGACATACTTTCGCATAGCAGTGGAAATGGTACACTCACCAGCATTAAATATCTGCCACAACAAGGGCTCTAATATGTCCTAAAAAAAATAATTAGTATGCCAGTTAGATTATCAGAAAATATTGTACACACATTTTTTCTTTTGTCAATTAAACAAGAAATTACGAAGATATAGCCCGTTAGTTCTCCGTGACGTCACTTCCGTCCGTTTTTGGCACGGCGTGACGTCATGCGCTCGCACTCCCAAACTTTGACGCGCTTTATCTTTGTATTTTTTCGTTTGATTGACAAAAGAAAAAATACGTGTCCAATATTTTTTGATAATTTAACTGACGGACTAATTAGAATAATATTTTTTTATTTATATATATTTTTTTAATATATTATTTTTACAGGAAACTACCCTACTCTAGGAAAATTTGGACGTGTCAGATATGCGCGCTTTGTTATGACAGATATTGATGCTGATGATTGTACTAATGACATACTTTAGCATTGAGATAAGGCACTGCCCCACCGCCGGCGGTAAGCGTTGAGCTATCGGCGATTTTCTCGTCCAAGAAACGAGCAAAAGATAATCGCTCCCGTGTAAACACAAAATTATTATTTTTTAAATCCCCCCGACTTGATCCACTAAAAACTGAATATCTTGGGGACGAGTGCTCCGCATTTTCATCAAACAAAGCTAAGAACACTCGGGATAAAACTATCTATGACACAAAAAAAACCGCACTCAAATCGGTGTATCCGTATGGGCGCTACGATGCCACAGACAGATACACAGAGTCACAGACACGTTAAACTTATAACACCCCTCTTTAGTCTCGGGGGTTAAAAAGAGAGCGATAGATCGCCGGCAGTGTGAACAGCCAGCGATGAATAATAAATATATCTTTCTCTTTCATCTACACGGGAGCGATTATCTTTTGTTCGCTTCTTAGGCGAGAAAATTGCCGATAGCTCACCGCTTTCTCGCTGGCGGTGGGACAAGTGTCTCAATCACCATCTACGTCAACGCTATAGCTCGGAAACTTCATAGGTGACACTCCCATGTGCTGCGGGCGACGGGGGGAGCGGGGGCGGGTATGGGGAGTGCGCGCGGCGGTGCACTATAACCCCGCCGCGCGCACACTTCTTACCCGCCCCTTGCTATCTTTCCCCCCGTCGCCCGCAGCACACGGGAGCGTCACGAACGAAGTTGCAGAAAGTAAAATTAGTGAAACTCCTCAAATTGAATACTAAAAAAACATTCAATTTTGAAAAATAAAACATTCCAATTAGACAAGCATGCAGAATTAGGGCTAAGTTTTATTTTGTTGCAGTTTTTTTTATTATTTCGTACTTACATAGAGTCAATCATTCTGTATACGAAAAACATAATTACCCGATGTCTCTTACAAAAGTTGTATGAAAACCTCCATTGAGTTACAAAAAAAGTATGTGGATTTCGTAACTCAATGGAAGTTTTCATACAACTTTTGTAGGACACGTAAAAAAAACTACAAGATAAAAATTAACCCATTAAACGTGTTCCAAAAGACACAAAAACAAGACGCTGAAAAATATCAACAATCTTTCTTAACTAAAAAAAAACTGTGAGGCTCAAACATATTTAGCTTACATTAGCGTAGAGGTGAAAAACTTAAGTAAGTCACCTGTTGTAGGTAGAATGTGAAGTCACATTCAAAACCAAGCGAATTATGTTGAGTCTATAGTCTAAGCATAGACAAAATAAAACAAGAGGACTGTTTGTCGCCATACTGTCGGCCTATTTATCACGTGGTTTTGAAAAAACCAAAGTAACCTTGCGTCTAGACTTAGATATTTATAATAGGGGCGATGACTTAATTATTAGCCTGTCATGGAGATTATATTTGAGTCAAAATGCCGCGTGACGTCACGCCAAGGTACAGTCAGCTGCAAACGCAGTTTCTCAAAAGCAGTCCATTAGAGTTGAATTTGAATCTTTCTCTCAACTCCATTGACGGGCAATAGCCTATAACGAAGATATTTTTGGATGGACAAAACGTGTATACTGTTTGCATCTGACTGTACAGTTAATATTTAGTTATGACGTCACGATTTGACGCCCCAATTCTAGGCTATGTAATGTTTTTTTTTTTATCGAACCGGCCAATTTATTTTTTATAATATATTGTTAATAGAAAAAAATACACCAGGTTGGTAAAATTTTAAATGATTAAAAAACACACGAACTATTTTGTCGCTTTTTTTTTTAGCATCAGAAAAAGGGTAAACAATCTTGACGAGTGTTGTTATTGAAAAAACACTATAAAAAGTAGTAACTATTACTTATGGTACTAAAATAATGTAAATACCATCCTTGCTATGTAATTGTTACATATTTGCTTTGACCTATTTTTCGACGGCATGTTTCAATAAAAAGGCACGTCAAGATTGCTTACATATTTTACAAATGCTAAAAAAAAATTAAATATAAATGTAATTTCGATTTTCGTACCCCGGCCTCGGGACTGAAATCGCTCAATTGTGGACGGCGACAGGCAGTCCTCATGCCGACACACCACAAGTCTGTCGAGCGCCGACAAACATACAGGACGCAGTCATATGGTTAGAGTAAGTTGAGGCTATTTCTGTCTCTCTCTAACATAGATAGATAAAAACTTTATTCATCCACAACAATAACAACAGAAAATAGTTCAAATTTATAAGCTACTAGCTTCTGCTCGCGACTTCATCCGCCTTAAATTCGTTTATCGCGGATAAGGGTATTTTTCCAGGATATAAAGTAGTCTATGTCCTTCCCCGGGACTCAAACTATTTCCCTGCCAAATTTCATCCAAATCAGTTCAGCTGTTTAAGCGTGAAGAGGTAACAGACAGACAAACATAATTTCGCATTTATAATAATAGCGGCCGCCCGCGACTTCGTCCGCCTTAGATTTGTTTATCGCGGATAAAAGGTATTTTTCCGGGATAAAAAGCAGGTAATGTCTTTTTCTTAAACTCGATATTTTACTAATTCAAATGTAAAGCATATTACCAAAATTTCAAGTTCCTAGCGTAAGAAAATATTAAGTGTCCATACAAAATTTCATCCCCTTTGTCGTCCCTAAAAGGGGTGAAATTCGACATACATTATTGCCTATGTTATGTACCTTATATTCTGATATATAAGGTACATAACTGGAAAATTTCACAAAAATTCGATCCAGTAGTTTTTGAGATTAAGTGGAACGTACATACTTTCACGTTTACAATATAGTAAGGATTAGTATGGATATACATTTGTAATGTAATATTAACTCGGCATGATGTTACGGAGAATGCAGCGCCGATCTTCCGTCAGAGACAGTGTACAAAGAAAAACCGCTAAGCCTACTACTGATACGACTGCGTCTCGTGTCCGGCGGCGCTCGGCATCGCAATCCAACCTAAGCCTTACCTCAACCAAGCTAGCCACCACAACAAAGAAGAGATATTCGAAGTACTTTACCTAGCGTACCTTTGTACCAAAGGCGGCTTGAGGTAGCGCCGCTCGATGGCGGCCTCGAGCGCGGCCAGGCGGCGCCGCGCGCGCGCCACGAGCTCGGCGCCCGACGCCGCGGCCGGCAGCGCCTCCGCGTCGGCGCGCCAGCCCGGCACGTGCAGGTACGTCGCGTCCACGCGGTCCTCCAGCGCCTCCACCTGTGACCCGCGATTCGTTTTTAAAAGAAACAAACAAAAATACTTCATTTCAGCGCATTCAATGTGTAGAGTTGCAATGTGTTTAAAAAAAATGACGCTAGAAATTAACACCACTCGGCGTGATGCCACGGCGGCACCTCGCTTTTCACCTCGCTCAAAAAGATCCATTCACAGCGCCAAATCTGCGCGCTTTATTCGCTAGCGTGGAAATAGTACATTACTGGAGAGGCTGCGAAATAGGGGATTGCCGGTCGGATAGTAATAGATGGCCGAGTGTTAACTAACTAGTATACTGTTCGAGTAACTAACCATGGCCAGTAGCTGCATGTCACACCGACGCGCTGTCGTGGCGCAGAAGGACCCGGGCGGCTCGGGCGGGGGGTAGCCGCCATTTTGTGCGATCGCGTGGTCCAGCGCGGTAATGGACAACTCAGTGCTCGCCACGTCACCTTTGTCTATGAAGAGCTGTGGACAATATATATAGAGCTTTTTCAAAAATCTCTAGCTACTGCGATTCTATTTTTGAAGTTCTATAGCAAAAGGACACCAAAGCGACTCCAGTCGATCTCATTTTAACAATATAAATTATACATTTCGGAACTTAGTCGTGTATAAGAACATTTTTTAAAAATCCGCCCTAGTGCGAGTCAGACTCGCGCACAGAGAGTTCCGTACAAAATATACGCTACAAATAGCCGTATCTATGAAAATCCAGTTTTAACAGAGCTCTACTCTTAAGCAAATTGTACGCGGTGTACTATCATTTTTTATTGGATACTGACCTGACATAGACAGAAATACATAGAATTATACTCATTGAAATAAAACGATTTAACAGATTATATCGCGAATATTATCTCATTTTAGTCCCCGACGTTTCGGAAGCTTTTCAGCTTTCCATGGTCACGGGTGGACTTGTTTGTTTTATTTTTTATTTCAATGAGTAATAATCGCAGGAACAGAAAAAATATTATAGAATTATACTGTTTTTAATATTTGTTGTTATAGCGGCAACAGAAATATCACGGTTCGTGAGATGTAGCCTGGTGACAGACACAGACAGACAGACAGTCGGACAGCGGAGTCTTAGTAATAAGATCCCGTTTCACCCTTTATGGTTTAAGACATTTATTTCTCAAAAGATTTACATAAATCACTTACTGAGAAAACAATAATTTTGCTTAGATCTAATTAGGAGAGGGTAGCATGCAAAAACTATTGACGACTTAAAATACACAGGCGCTTGGTAATAACAAGCGCGATGCAACAATGTAGTACTGTGCGTAAAGGCCAGTTAGACCGAACTCCCCGAGTAACCGCTTGTTAAGTATAGGGTACATACATATATTCGTAGTTTAACTAGCAAAGTATGTTTAACAGCTGTTGTTTTTTCTAAACCGATCTGCATAAGTAAATTGGGCTATGTAACGTGTGTATATATTAAAAGTTTACCTAACTATTAGAAAAGCCTCAAAAGATATAGTTTTTTTTTGTTTTTTGTTTTGAACAAGCGAACGGCCTACCTATATTTATTATTTAATAAGTGTTGTTTTAGTGCTCTTTTGAAGACTATCATTGATTTGGCATCTTTGACATCTTTAGGTAGTTTATTATACAATTGAGCTCCCTCGTATATTATATTCTTTTTTCCATATAATGTTCTAGGTGGTCGTAGGAGTATATTATTAGCTTGTCGCGTCAGTCTTTTTTGTACTTCTGATCTATATTGGGTACGGAACCCTAAAAAGACGAAGACCATGCTCAGTTTAGGGTTTCGTACCGTTACTACGAAATGCATAACAGATGAAAAAAATACATATAGAAGGCGATAAGACCGCTTGTTGTTTACCATTTCTCATACTGTTTTAAGTGTCTGTTGTTATTTTCTTTTGGTGTGCAATAAAGAGTACTTATTATTATTATTATCGCCCTAGACGAAGATAACTTACCTTATTGTTAACTATGGGCGTGTTGTGAACGAGAGCGGCATGTAGCTCCCTCTCCCTCGCTCCACGCGGATGCAACGTCTCTACAAGGTCCTTCAACTGATCCGGTTCCGTAATTCGCCACCAGCCGTGTCTGTTAACAAACGTATATGGTACTAGCTTCTGCCCGCAACTTCGTCCGCCTTAAATTCGTTTATCGCGGATAAGGGTATTTTTCCGGGATAAAAAGTAGCCTATGTCCTTCCTCGAGGTTTTGCTTGTTGAAGGTATAAAAGCATCCGAATTTCCGATGCCTGTTGATAACATGTGCATTGACATATATAATCGCATACCTGAAGAAATTGTAACTTTTCAGGGAAATAGGTTTAATACTTAGGGTAAAATATTTTCTCGACACATGGAGACTTAGGTAATTATTGAAATTATACTATTACTAGCTTCTGCCCGCGACTTCGTCCGCCTTAAATTCGTTTATCGCGGATGAGGGTATTTTTCCGGGATAAAAAGTAGCCTATGTCCTTCCCCGGTACTTAAATTATCTCCATACCAAATTTCATCCAAATCGGTTCAGCGGCTTAAGCGTGAAGAGGTAACAGACAGACAGACAGACACACTGTCGCATTTATAATATTAATTAGTATGGATTATTGATTATTGTCATTTTTTTGAATATTAATATAATTAAGTGTGTAAGTATTTGCATGCTGTAGTATTTGTAGGCTGAATACATGAAACAAAAGTACTGTAAGACAGATATGTATAACACTGTATTACTAGCATTGAATTTAGATAAATATTGATCTTATACATAGAAAACGTCCAAGACTCAGGAATACATAATTGTGCTCATCACACAATTATTTGCCCTTACCGGAATTCGAACCCAAGACCTTCAGCTTCGCAGGCAACGTTACTCCCACTGAGCTAAACCAGTAACCAGTGCTGGCGACTGTACGGTACGAAAATGCCTTTTAATTTTTTAGTATATGCAAGACAAAGGCACTAAGAACCGTGGCACGAGCGAAGCGAGTGGTTCTAAAATAGAATCCTGAGCGTAGCGAGTGTTTCAACACACGAGAAGTAAAATACAACTTTGCACCCGTGTGTAACTAAACTTTTCATCTCACTATAGCGGGGATTTTTTTTTATTACTAACCTGAGTTCCCTGGGCACGAAGGCCCCTCCCCTCTTCTTCGGCAGCCCATGCACCTTGCATTTATCCAACTGCTGCATCTCGTCTGCCGACATCTGTATGGGAGGAGGGCTGTCGCAAGTGACGTAGGTAGAGAGTGCGTTGAAGTTGAGGAGGCCCAAAGAGGTGAGGGAAGAGGCCTTTGCTTTCTGGAGCGCCATGTCGTGTTTTAGGGCGTCCGCTTGGAGTTCTTTTTCTAGGTCGTTTTCCTGTGGAATAATAGTAAGTTGTAATGATTAGAGAGCGGATGTGAGCAATCAATCAATCAATCAATAAAAATATCCTTTATTCAAGTAGGCTTAGATATAAGCACTTTCGAATTGTCAGTTACAATGAGAGAACTCTTTGCTGGGAAACATACAATATGATCCAACATTTGTTGCAAGGATTAGGGAAACCCAGAAAAACCTAATCAGATCATTTAACTTAAGTATAATACTTAATTATTATTGATAAAATCATCATTTTATAAATTAAAATAATTAATAAGATAAATCCCAAAAGGATTGTCAATAAAAAAGAAAAAAAACTAGAATGTGTCTAGTGAACTAACGATCTCAATATTAATATGGATATGACTTGTGAAATTTGTTAAATACATGTCATATTGTTTATATAACGTCTTACAGTCTACTATTAATACAACGCACACCGCAATGATAGCTGAATAATTCAATAAGGAACTTAAAAAATAAACTACTATCGAAAATTTACTAACGATGTTTTTATTTATTATCATAATTTATCCAGTACAAAAGCTTCCAAAAAGGTTTTTAGTTTTTTGTTTCGATAAGTTACATTAATTGTGTGTGTAGAAAAAATAATAAATTATACAAGTCATATCCATATTCAGATTCAGATATTTATTTATGTCATTTTTGCTATATAATAATTGGTAACATTATTTTTTACATTAGGGTACTCATTTATACATTGCTAATCGTTGAGATTAATACATTTTCAGAATTAGATGATAATCATAATTTATATTTCATTAGTTCTATATTATTATTGCCGTCGTTATATTAGTTCATAAAAACGTAGTTATCCGTATCTATACGTAGTTAAACGTAGTTACAAGTGTTATCGTAGGTATTTGAATTTCAGTGTAGGTCAGCGCTTTCTATCAATGAATTCGTTGATATTATAGCATGCCAGATCGATTAGAAGCATTTTTAGTTTGTTTACAAACTGCTTATCTTTATCAGTTGCTCTTATGTCCGATGGAAGCGAGTTGTATAATCTAGGCCCAACGACATCGAGTGACTTCCGAGCCTTCGCGAGTCTACGTCTAGGAACGATAAGGGGAGGCATCCTGCGAGCATATTTATCATGCGCCTGAGAAGCAGTGAAGCTGGCTGGGTTTGTTCTTACGTACTTACAGCGTACAGGTAGCGTTAATATCTTTATTATTGAGATCGCTATTTCACATCCGCTTCCTAGTAATGATAACTGAAGTAATGAACAGCATGATAAACAGCAATACAGAACAATATACACTACTTCAGAATTGCAAGAGATGGCTTAGTACTTCATAAAAAAAAATAGTGTTGTGCCGTTACTCTTGGAGAAGACTAAAAGTATAAAAAAGCGGCCAAGTGCGAGTCGGACTCGCGCACGCATTTAAAATATCTTCAATGTACAGACAGATTTAATTTCCACAATTTTATAATATTACTAGAAGGCGCCCGCAACTTCGTTCGCGGAGGAGAAAAAATCATAACCCTTCATTTTTTCTTCAGCGTAGTCGGGTAAAAAGTATCCTATAACCATCTGGAGATACCCAGCTACCCGTGTACCAAAAATAGTTGAAATCCGTTTTGCCTATTTACAAAAAATATTTTTTTACAACTTTATAATCGTACTAGCTTCTGCCCGCGACTTCATCCGCCTTAAATTCGTTTATCGCGGATAAGGGTATTTTTCCGGGATAGAAAGTAGCCTATGCCCTTCTCCGGGACTCAAACTATCTCCATACCAAATTTCATCCAGATCGGTTCAGCAGTTTAAGTGTGAAGAGGTAACAGACACACAGACAGACACACACTTTCGCATTTATAATATTAGTATGGATAGTATGGAAGTATGGATAGTATAGTATGGATAGACAATACGGACTAATCAGAATTTTGATTTTCGTACCCTGTCGTCATGCTTGTTCTTATTCGTCAAAGACGGCGAAGGATTCAAAATTGTGTATGATATGATAGATCATCTTACCTGCTCTTTGCTATCCTCCTCCACATCATTAAGCAACCCATCCTTACTCGCATCCAGCATATCTTGATCCAGCCCCGACATGGACATGCTGGAGTCCAAGTACACATTATTACTGGGCACCTGAACGCTAGTCACCATACTATTCAGCGTAAAGAGACTAGGGTCATTCAATAAATGTAGGTTATTTGACACATCCCATTTGTGACCTTGGGATGTGATTACTTCAGAGCAAGAATGCTCGTTGTCGCAGTAGATTTTCTGGTCTTTATCATCGGACACCAAAAATGAGTTTTCATGCCGAAGAATGGAAAACCATTTTCCTTCTAGAATTTTCGTGTATAGATAGCTGTGTGCGGCATCGGGTTCCATGGGTTCTTCTTTTTTGATCTCCTTCTTTTCTTCTCTGACTTCTTCTGCTTTCTTGGCCGCGTCGAGTTGGGAGGAGACAGCTTCGGCTAACTTTCGGAGCTCTTCAAGATTGTTGACTAGTTGGTCTTTCGGTTCATCGCCTTCTTCTTTTTCGATTTCTTTCTTGACCACGTTTTCTACTTTTACTATTTCCTGAATAAAAAAAATACAATTTTTAATATTACAGGACAAATTTTACACATATCGAACTAGTCCCATGGTAAGTTCCATAAGGCTTGTTATGAGAAGTAGACGATGACCAATCCAATTCTCGTGAAATTTTGTAAGCAGGTTCGATAATAACATGGTTTTTTTTGTCGATTCAGTTATTGGAATATTTTCAAAATGGCGGAGTTACGGAGATTGAAAGACTTTTGAGGTATACAGCTCACAGAGCTACTAATTATTAGCTATTTAAGAACGAATCTTAACTGTACTATGTTTATTTGTTCAATTATAAGATCGTTAAATGTTTAGTTTTTAAGCGCCATCTTGTTTTTATACTGGATATCCTCTTGCAGTCGCGTCACGGTCCAAAGTAAGGCCATTGAGAGTCCTCTTGTTCGAATGGTCCTTCATTTTATTAAGTCTCGTTGATCTGTCAGGAGCCTAATGGATGCGGGTTACCCTGATCTGGCATAATCTTTTTTGGCATAATACAGTTTTGTCTGCACACGTAAACGTTTCAGGATTGTTATAAAACAAACCTAAACTTATGCATTTAACAGGATGATGCCGTAAAGTCCTCAAAATTCTAGTTTCAGAAATAAAGCATTATGCCAAATGATGATTATGACAATAAAGTTTATGCCAGATGAGGATAACCCGTTGGATGCACTCCATCTTTGCACCACTTCCTCGTCCTACCTGCGGTTTGTCGACGGCCTCGGGCTGCGGCGCGTACATGGGCGCGTGCGGCTTCTGCACGAGGAACGCCGTCGGAATTGAGTCCTCGATGTCCAGCATCTCCTCCTCGTTGCTCTGCTTGTGTTGGATGTACTTCTCCTCCATCTTTATCGAAGAGCCTGGAAGGAATATGACTTAATATAACAACATGGCTTTACCTCTTGGCTGTGAATTGTTTCATATGTCCGGTATGAGGTGTCCTCTTCAAAACCTAATACTTTATGGCGCAGTCGGTGGGATTAGTAGTTTATTGTGAGAATTGAACTAATTGTGCGCTCACACAAAGTTTTATATTTGCAAAACCTTGTTAGATGGCGCATTGTGACTATTAAGAAAATGGATTCAGTTCTCACACCGCCGCCTCCATTTTATTTCGAGAACAATCTATCGAGTGTAACATCAGGCAATTTGAGTAGACAATGGACAAAATGGAAGAAGTCGTATGAAATTTATGCAAACGCTTGTGAGCTCAATAAAAAAAGTTAATAATCAGGTCAAAGGGTAAACAATGACTCGGTCAATGTCTTTACTTTGACTGAGTAATTTTTTACCCTTTGACTGCCAAACGGCTCGTCGACAGCTCAGGCGATAGTTTCTTCGCCCAGCGCATAAGTATGGCGATACACAAAGAAATGCTGCCAGCATATTTCGTACAATACCACGAGAGCCCTTTATAAATTTAATTTACTTATAGTTTTATTTTTATTTTGGAGCAAATAATCTAGACTATTATTTATTATTATGTTTTACGACACGTTTGGCTCAGTTGGTTGTAAAATGGCCTACTAAGCTGGCGGTCCCGGGTTGGAATCCCGGCCAGGGCAAGTGTTTGTGTGATGAGCACGAATGTTTATTCCTGGGTCTTGGATGTTTTCAATGTATTTAAGTATTATAATTAATTTATATATATATTATGTATATCGTCGCCTAGTACCCATAGTACAAGCTTTGCTTAGTTTGGGACTGGGTCGCTTTGTGTAAGATTGTCCCTGATATTTATTTATTTATTAACATACTAACGAGATGGGCCCTTGAAAAATGGACCTATATTGGGTATTAAAATAATATTTCAGTTGCCTTTATATTTTTTTAAATCGTGGTTTTAAAGAGTGACGTAGTTCTAAAGTGAGTGAGTCAGAAGACGTAACTATGGCAAAGTGGTACAGAAACAAGCCGGCCAAGACCATGTCCGACCATGCTCAGTGTAGGGTTCCGCAGCCGTTCATACAAAAAAATGCACTTTAGATGAAAAAAATACGATATGAAAAAGTGCATGAGCAAAAGAGCGTATCTCCACGGAATTTACGTCCTTTTGCTGAGAAGCGCAGTTTTTCGGCAATAACTCAAAAACGGTATACTCGATCATGTTGAAAATAATAACTAAATCGAAAATAAAATTTAAAAACCCACACATTAATATTTGCTGACTTTTTCTTTAGTTTCGGTTACATGTATGCCCACCTAGATTTTTTTTGTTATTTAACTATAAAACTAAGTAGCAGCTCATACAAGACACCTATACTCCAAATTTCATCAATTGGACGGACATGACGAAACTAGAAGGCTACGGAAATTTGGCTACAGAACCCTCAAAATCATCTTTAGATTTGGTGGCATAAAAATTAACCCCAACAATCCCCTAATTCGCAGCCGCTGCAGTAATGTACTGTTGCTTCTATATTGTTTAAAATTGTAGTTTTAAAAAGTGACGTAGTTCTGACGTAGCCTTAAAAGTTGATCAACCTTCTTCCTTTTATTTAAAATCATGTGTAAGTACGTACCTTCGACCTTACAAGCGCCATGTTTAACATTAGGCTCGTACTTGATGATCTGCGTGTGATCGCTGAGGTTTAACTCAGACTTGATGTTTTTAAGTTCCAGTTCGCTCTTAAGTGCTTCTTCCTTCTTGAGAGCTTCGGTCTCCAAGTCCGGCGTGCCGCCAGCTTCGTCTTTGCACTCTTTTATCACTGAAAAAGCAGATGGATTTTGGTAAGTGAATAGATTTGGTATGTAGTTGCATCCATACTATACTAACCTATAGAAAACTACCGTAATGAAATAATTATCTTTTCACCTCACTCGGTTGGAAAAGCTCCATTTAAAGCGCCAAATCTGCGTGGAAAAGTTCGTTTTATCCGCTACCGTGGAAAAGTAATTTGATGTTCGAATTTATATTTTTTATCTGCTCATTCATTTGTTTTGTTATGAGTGTGATTCGTAGGTACTTTTATATGAGACAATAATCGGTTTGTTATAATTTCATAATTTTATTACGTGTCACATTTTCCTCGCTGTTGTGAGGTGAAAAGTTGTGTGTTTCGCATGGCTGCAAAATCATTTGGCTACTCGAGCCTTGAAAGCCTCGTTACGCTCATGAATCTATATTTGAAGCACTCGCTCCGCTCGTGGTTCAATTTTGGATTCCTACGCTTCCTCGGCTTTCAATTCAAGCAGTCGCACCAAATAACAACTTTGCAGCCATGCATAACAAATAACTATTTCGCATAATTTGATTTCGCCGAATTTTCATCTTGCCGAATAATTATTTGTCCGAATCTAAATACACATAATTTAGTTTCGCCGAATTTTAGTTAGCCGCAAATTCAACCTCTAGCAATAAAAAAACTGCTGTCAGTAAAGTAGATTAGGTTAGGTTAGAGCTGCATTACCGAACAGAAGATGACTGTGACTGCTGCCAGAAAAGTAGGTTTTCGGCATTAAAAAGCCTGGCAGTGAATGCCTTTAAGAAGTTCTCTCACCTCTCTTCTTTCTGGCTTCAGCCGGCCTCAACGCCCGCTCTTCCAACGCGCTGTGATAATCCATAATCTCAGGCTGGGCTGACTCCATGGCCTCGACGAAGATTCCTCCGCATTTGCCAAGCGACCAATAGCGTCGCCAATATCTAGATAGGACATAGAAAAGGTTAGAACCGTATTGACTTGGTCCAGTCATACCTATCGTCGACAAGAAGCACAAAAAATCTTTAGGCACTTGTCCCACCGCCGGCGACAAGCGATGAGCAATCGGCGATTTTCGCGCCCACGAAACGAACAATAGATAATCGCTCCCGTGTAAATAAAAAAGAGATAGATCGCCGGCAGTGTGAACAGCCAGCGATGAACTATAAATATATATATCTCTCTTTTATTTACACGGGAGCGGTTATCTTTTGTTCGTTTCTTGGGCGAGAAAATCGCCGATAGCTCATCGGTCACTCGCCGGCGGTGGGACAAGTCCTTAACGAAATGGCGGTCGGGCGCTGCGTGGTTTTCTATTTCACTTTTTAAATTTAAACAGTCTTTTCGTAGTACTTAAGAATTTTGCTTTTAGATGCGTTCAAAGTTTTTACTGTCTAAAAATACCTATTTAAATAAGACACAGAGGGCGCTGCTAGTACTAACTAGATTGTGTTCGAAAATTTCAAGCCACGTACGTAAAGTTGCGATAGCTCAGTTGGTCAGAGCACTTCTGCGTTGAAGGAGAGGTCGCAGGTGCAAATCCTGCTTGCAATTGAGCAGGTCACATAGATTTTTTTCCTTTACAATGGAACTCCCGAATTATTTTGAAAAAAAAAGAACATAAGAAGTTTGCAACCTTGGGTGCCATTTTTAAAAATCGCCTTCAATTCGTTCCTGATATAACTAGACATTTGAAGTATTGGTATATGTTCTAGATGACAGCTCAAAATATATTGGTCCATCAGCTTGTCGCGTGAAACGTGTAGACTCTGGTCAGCGTAAGTTGCCGAAGGTATTAATTAAAATTCTTTATGTGGCAACAATTTTACATATTAAAAAAGATGTCACGTTATAATATCGAACACGTTACTAGGCATTCCATATTGCCAGCTGTCGATTTTTCATATTTACCGCTATTTTCCATTGCCAACTTATGTTGGCCAGACTCAAGTTTAAGAGTCCGCAGCAAGCTCGGCCGAATTTCACCTTCCCATACAATCGAAGTTTCGTTCTCATTTTAAAACTACGTGTTGGATTATGACAAAACTTTGCATATACAATGACATGAGGTATATCTAGGCCGGAAATTAGTCTATATGGCTCCAGTTTATAAAACAAACGAAATACAGTAAAAAATAAGTTTGTATGAAAAACTTAAATTCGCTGTATTTTTTTTACTATGGTAACTGAAGCTACATAAATTAATTACAGGCCTGCATATACCTTAACTTATTGTAAGTACAAATATTCAGAGCAAAATAGCCAGTCGTTTTAAAATGAGAGCGTAACTACGTTTGTATGGAGAACCGGGCTCGCTGCAGTCTCTTAAGAAGGCTTTGGGGGACAGCTATGTTTGGACGTCGGGTTAATGGTTAAATGGTGGGTATACGAGTACCTGTCCTGGCCATAGCAAGTAGCTCGTAGAGCATGAGAGCCAGCCGCAAGTTGTTGTAGCTGCTGTTCCGATTGTCTCAGTAGCTTCTCTAGTTTCCGTCCTAGCTCTTCTGACGACAGGTTCTTATCTTCGTCCTGTAAACATAAAAAATTGTAAATAGCCTAAGAAAATTAGCATTAATTAAGACAGTCAGCGGAAATAATTCTTGTAGTTTTTGAGTGAAAAGCCTGTGACATACGGACGGACGGGCATGACGAAACTAGGTATAAGGGTTCCGTTTTTGCCATTTTGGCTACGAAACCCTAATAATGCCATATGACAAAAAAGTTTATGCCAGATAAGGGTAAACGAGTTCAGATGTATCGTTTAAGAGAAATAAGCAACAAAAGTTTAAATACAAATTTTAGCTAGTTACATATCGGTTTAAAGATCTTTATTTTCTCAAAAAGAATAACATTAATTCACTTAAATGAGAAATAAGTTGATACATTATAGTGTATAAAATAAACTAGAGTAAACTAAGTAGTACGGGTATGCTGGTGGGTTTAACAAAAACACTAAGTAACATTTAAACAACTAACCGGGTAGACGCAGAATGCATGCGGTACATAGAACATCGCTGCGCGGGCGCGCTGTCGGTATGCGCGCGCAGTACGGTAAATGAAAGTGGTGTATACGTAGGTAAGTACTAGATAACGCAATTACATTGATATACAAGCGTTTGGAATCGTCTTAGCTTAACAAATGCGTAGTAGTACCACTTCACCGTATGATTATTTGTTGTTAGTATAAAGTATGTATTAGTATTGTTATTTTGTGTTATTAGTTTATTATTATTATTTTATTTGATTATTAGTAGTAGTTTATAGTTTTGAAGCCGGCATGCGTATACATATGAAAAACAAATCTCTCTTACTTCTTCAGGCTGAGTCCCCTCGCTCTCCAAATCGCTTAATATCGCATCACAATCCCCAATAACGCTATCCTTATCAACTTTATTATCCTGCGGGGAACACTCCTCCTTATTGTTATTCATCAGCTCCTTATTCTTCATGGCGTTTGGCACGTCTTTTAAGGGTGAGAGTTCCTTGTCGCTTTCCTCCTTGTAGGGCGATGGGGGGATGTCTTGGGTTGATTCTTTGTCTGCGTCGTCGTCTTTGCGGTCCTTTTCGGGAGTGGCATGTTCTGGAAATAAAATGTATTTATTTTATTGATTTCTTTATGAAAAAACGACACTCAAGAACAAATTTTCGGGTCACCCAAATTTAAATAACAGCAATAGTTTTTTTTTAATTACTTAACACTAGTTTCATTTACATTATATATTATTCTTGGGAATACTCAACAGAGTCAACTCTTAGACACCGCACCTTCGGGACCGTATTCCGTTATTTCTATTTAAAACTTGGCTGTCACACGCTGCTTACGTTCCCGCGCTAACTACTCGCAGTAACATACCGTCCTCATGTGATTGCGGCGACGCTCTGCTGAGACTGGCAGTGCTCTCTTCCACAAGCCGTTGCATCCTTTCCAAGGCTAGAAGCTGCTGCTTCTCAGCCTGCTCAGCTCGGAGCTTCCGCTGATGGAGGACTCGTACTCTGTGAAGAAACAATTTGTATTAGTTACAAATACCCACAGTGAGAATAGTAAGCACATTGTTTCGTGTTAATTTCGTGTATGTAACATATGCGCTGGAAAATTCGGTTAGTAGTATTAAATATCTAATTTGGAATCTCGCAGTGGAAGCGTGATGGGCCCATAACCTGTTAAATATCTAATTGCACACGGCAGCCGCCATATTCCTTAATATTATTAGTAAAAACAATATTTGCGTCCGCGCATCAATTTCTTTTTATTTTAAAGTGTACTGACAATCAACAAGTCTATTTTTATGTACCATAGGTACAATAGGGAACGTGCATGAATTTTAATTTTTGCTTTATTTAAAGCTCATTCATGTAACAAAAGTAGACAAAATAATTTTTCGAATAACTATAATAATAACCAAGATATAAGTCATCAAACATTTCATTCTATCTCTTTCTAGCAAAACAGAATTTAATATGGAGTTTATATGGCCGGAGTGCACTATGACGTAAAAGTGCACGTCGGACCTCTCTGTCTAATTAGTAGTTAAAAATACCTATATCTTGCGTATTTCTTGGCCGATTTAAATTTAAATTTCACATTTTGAAATCGTTTTTACGGTATTTTGATAGTTAGTTGCGATAAAAGCGATAAAAAAAATCATGCATGTACCCGATTCAAAGACAACATAACATAAAAGTAGTAACCTGATCAAGCAGAACATTAGAAAATAGAGAGAGAGTTGATTTTAGTTATATCCGCAGTAGAAAGCCGCGTATCTGACTGCACGAGACAGTCTGCCAACAAGGAGAGATGGCGGTAGATCGTGCGGGGAGGCTCAACTACCAACGTGAACACCTCGGCGTGGCCATGACCACTCTGTCAAGAGCGAATACAAGCGAGAATAAGACAAAGAGGATGATTGTTTGGACGGTTAAGAGAGCATGAAAACTTAAACAACTTGAAATCTCGAAGATAACATAGATCGAAGACAAATAATGGTGCTAGAAGACACCCAAGTTTTCAATGATCGCTTAGATAACCAACGATATACACTTCCGAATCTTTATGACCATGAGGTGCCGCTCTATCTCCAGCTGGTTGATGTGCCATCCAGCTGTCGCAGAATCTTGTTCTGTAGCAGCTGTTGCAGATCATGCTAAGATGAGATGTACTCACTTCGGAATTTTCATGTCCATGAGGTACCGCTCCTTCTTCAGCTGGTTGAGGTGGTCCAGCGAGCCATCCAGGTGTTGCAGCACCTTGTTCTGAAGCAGCTGTTGCAGATCATGATAAGATGAGATGTACTCACTTCGGAATTTTCATGTCCATGAGGTACCGCTCCTTCTTCAGCTGGTTAAGATGGTTCGGTGAATCATACAGCTGTCTCAGCACCTTGTTCTGTGGTAGCTGTTGCAGATAGTGCAAAGATGAAATGTACTCACTTCCGAATCTTCATGTCCATGAGGTACCGCTCCTTCTTCAGCTGGTTGAGATGATCCAGCGAGCCATCCAGCTGTCGCAGCACAGCCTTATTCTGCAGAAGCTCGTTGCAGATGTAAGCCAAGATGGCCGCCTTTGTCGTCGCGTTCAGAGCCAAAAACGGCTTGTCTCGAAGTGCTTCTGTAATATTACGATATCTATTACCATCGGACTTCAAAAAAATTCAGTGATAGATACAGCTTACCCTTTCACGAGGCTACATTAAATAATTTGTTAAAAAAGGGGCTTAATACCCCAAGTACTATAGTTCGCGCAGGAATGCATCTTGACTATTCTTAACGATAATGCAAAGCATCGAATGATCGAAATGTACGCGATCCTATGGCGCCCCTAACGACAGGTGCGGGAAACTACGGAGTGTTTTAAGTGGTTAAGCTTCCCCCCACCCTCTTGCTAGGGGCAGGACCGGGAGAGGAGTCTCACATAACCCCCCAATGGCAGCCCCACGCCGGGGGGTACGCGTAAAGCATTTTCACTCCAATAAAAAAGGTCTATTACGCATATTCACAATCGTTGTAGCGCTTTGGCATTATAATGTGGGGTAGGTAAGTTTAGAACATCTATCTGATTCAAGGATCCGTTATCAAAAAATAACACGTTTGTATTGTCGCTTGCGCATCGCTGTTACTTTTAAACGCGGCAGCGTTAAGCTTACTTACCTGACAATTTGTAAGTATTATTGTTGTGCAGCTGCTCATAATACGCTTTGTTCTTCGTGGTGGCGACGGTGGCCTGGATCTCCGCGTCGGTTTGATGGTGATCCGCCACTCGTCGCTCGCGTTCGCGCTCTGCGGATAGACCTAGAAATATATGAATATTTTATAATGTTTCGGGAAAACCTTTGTCCTGTGGTGTTGTGCCACAGATACAAGAGATTACTTTCATTGGCTGAACGACCCGAGCCAAGGGTTTTTTTTGCTTTCAGTTAGCGAAAGCGAGTGTAACTGTTTGCAGCTAAGCCTGTCGCGTGAGTTTTCGTTACACGTCTCTTTCGTGCAGTACCGAAAGGAAAGAGACAGGTAAGTTATGTTAGAGGTGCAGTTCAAAAGAGACATCTCGTGCTATCCTCAAGAGATGTCGTGCTAAGTTGGCATCAAAAATGATCGATCCCTTTTGCCATTTCAATTTTGTTATGGGTTTTCTGTTCACTGGCGATATACACGATGATTCTTAATCGGTGATCAGAAGTAGGAAAATCTTAATATTTAGCTAAAATTTAACTCACTAGACGAGGTCCCACGCAATTACCTCACTGTTTAATTAATTCAAAGTTAAAACATAATCAAAACTAATAACCAATGGATACATGGATATCCTACAATTGAATTAGCGTACGATACGTCAAGTGCCATCGCTTTGGCGGGAAATTTGATATGCCTTAAGTCAATAAAGTTTATGCATATAACAATGACAAGATTGAAAAATTATTACGCATAAATTATCATTGCCATTAATTTTCGGAAGAGGTTGTAGGCTCACAGATACAGATTAGGAGGGTGACAAGGAATTTAGGATAAAAATGATTTTAAAAGATTTCGTCAAAAATAAATTTGTTTCAAGCTACCTAATTAAGACTTTAACGTGACCGGCATCAATTACTTACTAAGAAAAAATGGTTCAAGGTCATCAATTAAGAATCACCACATAATTAATAGTAATAGTAAACTCACCTGTCAGAGCTTTGACCTCGCCCGTAGCATTCGCATACAAGTATATGCGCAGTACTTCGCTAAGATTATGTTCTGTGATGTCGCCCATGCGTAACGCATGACCTAGCAGCGTTGTATGGCGTCCTGGGTGCGGGATTCCTGGGTCCTCTAAAACAAAAAAACAGTTTCAATATGTGAACTTCAATTTATTTGTGGTATTGTTATCCACCTTTATGAATGAGTTATGCCTAAACGATGCCGTATTCCGGCGTTTGGGTGGGTTAATGACACGTAGAAATTAAATCGAACCGTGCCATTGCCAATTAAACATAATATGTGCCTACGTTATTTAAATAGTCTGTGACCGACGTAAATATTGACAGACAATACACAGCCTTAACTATAGTAGAAAGAAACTTAACTATAGTTGATATAATTTGGAGTATAGGTGTCTAGTATAAGCTGCTACTTAGTTTGATAGTTAAATGATGAATGGTAAATATGCTACTATAAAATTTATCAACCGATCCAGTTGGTTTGCGCCAGCTACTTATACGTACAGTTTTTTACTACTCAAAGGTTATCTATAAAAGATTGGTGTTTAGCGATAATACCGCCTGTTGTTTACCTCTCCTTGAATGTATTGTTTTCTGTACTCTGTTTTGTGAGGTGTGCAATAAAGAGTTACAGATGTAGTGCATAATTGTTTTCCATCGATTTTTCTCGTATTTGTCATGTTACTTCAATCAACCTCAGTACTTTTTGCACTGTGACCGAGTGAAATAGCAAGACAAGTTCGTACGTTTCCGTGAAAATACGATGTAAACTATCATACATTACACCTGTACTATATTGTTGGTTATTTTCTTGGTAGGAGTACTAAAATGGGCAATGATGTTGAGCTAAATCCGAATCATAAAGGCGCGTCCGCTGCTTCGAAAATCTAACAAAACATTATTTGTCTAACATGTTCGCAAAACTTCCCGTCTGTTGCAACAACGTTTTTGTGAGCCAAAACATTGTAGACGCACAAAAGTCAAAATGAATTCTGACAAAGAAGACGTGTTATCCCAACGACGGTCAAACACGAAATGAAAGCTGCACTCCCCTCCGCAGGCGAACGCGGGGAATGTTTTCCATCCGTCGCGGCAAACATGTTTGAGTGTTTTTGCTAACCAAAACATTTAGGCCACGCCCCTTTTATGTTAAAATAACATGTTAGGTGTTAGAAAAGCACAAAAACACGTCGCAGCGGACCCGCCTTAAGTAACAGCAAGAAACCTAAACTTACCAATGGCACAGACGAGCAGATGCGTCAGAACCTGCATCAGTTCTAGCTCCACTTCAGGATTGCATTCAGGCAGCAGCGCCACTTGGAACGTGTTCAGAGACGGGATCGAATCTAGATCTGTAACAAAAATAAATTTATTTATTTTTCCACACTTATATCTTTACAGGATCTAAGCCTAAGACTATATTTATTTTATACTAGCTGTTGCCCGCAACTTCGTCCGCGTAGATATGCAAGTTATAGCTTACAAAGTTTCAACCCCTTTTTCGTCCCTAAAAGGGATGAAATTGGACATATACGGATAACTGGAAAGTTTCACAAAAATTCGTCCAGTAGTTTTGAGATTAAGTGGAACGTACATACATACTTTCACGTTTATAATATAAAATATAGGATATAGGACTAGGTGCTTCGTCAGCGCAGGAGAAAAATAATCATAACCATAATTTTTTTCTTCAGCGTACTCGAGTAAAAAGTATGCTATAACCATCTGGAGATGACCAGCGTACCAAAAACAGTTGAAATCTGTTTAGCCGTTTTGGCGTGATGAAGCCACAGCGACACATACGGTATACGAGAAAAATTGCACCATGTGAACGTACATACATACATAAAATCACGCCTCTTTCCCATTACGGGGTAGGCAGAGACTACCTCCTTCCACTTGCTACAGTCCTGGCATACAACTGCCGCTTCATCAACATTCATTAATCTATTCATTTTGTGCTGTCACAACCCTTTCGCTTTGTCTCATTCACACACAGAATATCAATATTTCTCGCATCCATCATCTGACATACTTCATCTATTTTATCATTCATTCCTCCCCTTACATTTAAGGTAGCAAAGCGGCTCTCCACAGCCCACTCTTCGCTCTCGTGATGTGAACGTAGCCTTACACTTACCGAAGCCAAGCGTCTGTCCGAAGTTGTGTATGAACTCGAACGCCTGGAGGAGGTCCGCCATTGCTTGTCCTGGCAATTTAAGGCCGGGGATCCGGTTCAGCGTTGGCAGCTGCTTCTGGTCTGACAACGTTGAGTCTTCTTGCGGCCGTCTGTGAAGAGATAAGATAGTATTTGACAACTTATACCCACCAGCCGGTCTAGCACAATGGGGAATGAATGAAAAATTACAAAAATCTTGAAATTTTGTTTTTCCGTGGCTTAGAAAAAGATAAAAAGATGAAAAGGTGTTGGTGGGCCTACATGCCCGCCTTTTACGGCACGCCCGCCCGCCCGCCCGCCTTATACAGCCATTTTAAACGAAAATATCAATGTTGCCTTCGCCATACCGTATAAGGCAGGTATATAGGCCCACCAACACCTTTTCATCTTTTTACTTTCTTCCAAGCAACAAAATAATGTTTATTTTTTTTCTGACAATACGGAGGCTTATTTCTAAGTATAAACAAAATATCTCAATTTTTGAAAATTTTCATCCATTCCCCATTCTCCGCGACTACGCTTACGCGCTACATAGCGTCACCCGTCTTTCTCGCATTGTATTGAAAGGAAAGAGACAGACAATCTTTTGTCGCGCGTATCAAAGCTGCGCTAGAGGTGCAGCATTAATATCGGTCACAAGAAAGCGCACATAAACATTTGACACAACCCCATCTCTATTTTTGTAAGATTGTCCCTAAAGGCGCGTCCGCTGCCTCGAAAATCTAACAAAACATTGTTTGTCACATGTTAGCAAAACTTCCCGTCTGTTGCAACAACGTTTTTGTAAACCAAAACATTGTTTACGCACAAAAGTCAAAATTAATTTCTGACAAAGAAGACGTGTTATCCCAACGACGGTCAAACACAAAATGAACGCTGCACCCCCCTGCGCAGGCGAACGCGGGGAATGTTTTCCATCCGTCGCAGCAAACATGTTTGAGTGTTTTAGCTAACCAAAACATTTAGGCCATGCCCCTTTTATGTTCGAATAACATGTTAGGTGTTAGAAAAACACAAAAACACGTCGCAGCGGACCCGGCTTAATATTCATTATTCATTATATTTTATATGAGCGGTGGCGGAGCGACTAGACGGATCCGTGCCTTTCTTTTGCACTGTAACCGCACATGTATTTATTTTTTCGCTACTTAAATATTAAAGTAAATGATATTGTATTCAGTCGACCTTGGGTACCGTAAGGTATAGGTATGGTTGTTCTCGGCTTCGCAGGTACAGTACATATTTTTTAACATGAGCGGCCAGTAAGACGTTTTTGGCTCCAACTGGGAGTCCTGATTTGCGGGTGGCGGCGGGTCTAGCCCGCAGAACCCGCGGATACTATATTGCACGTATTGTGCTTTACCTAGCTAAGAAATAGTACTGACAGAGGCGGGGCTTAGTGTCTATGAAAAAGGCGTGGCATAAAGTGTGTGTGAAAAAGGCTTGACCAAAGTGGTAATTTGTAATCATGAAATACATATATATATGTCTATATAAACATCCCCCCCCCCCCCCCCCCCCCCCAACCCTTGGATCCACGGGTGATTTCTGGATGAACCCTAACCCAAAAGTCCTTCTGAAAAAATACAAGTAGGTATCAAGCACATCGCTACCTGAGTTCCGCAAGCAGCTCCATCTCTTTTCTCCTCTGCTGTAGCTTTTTCTCTTTCGCCAGCAATCGATCCAGTAGGTTTTGGTGTTTCCGTCTCTCTCGTTCCTCCCACCGTCGTCGAGAGTCCAATTGGCGTACGAACGTAGTGTGCTGTCGTCGTCTCTCTCTCTCCTGTGGACAAATTGTACTGTGTCATAAAAATCAAAAAATATTTTGGTGGTTATAAACTACTCTTAATACAGCATTTTTCTTAATTCCACTTTTTTCTTGTGGCATTTTATGTTATTTCTACTAATAAACACCAGTTTTTTCCATCCCAATAGGAGAAAAAAAGTGTCAGAAATTTTCCATACACTTTTGAAACTTTCTTTTGTGTTGCCGTCATACAAAACATATGGGAAATGGTAATACAATAGGAAACAAACTTACGGATTTTTTTTTTGTCCAATTAGGATCGAAAAGACTCTTGATGCTTATTGGAAATTAAATAAAATTCACAGAATATTTCTTGCTAAAAAATGCTACTTATTTTCATTGTATGAAAAAAGATGGCATTTTTTTAGAAATGCTCAATTAAGTCCTCCCGCGAAGTTTAGGTAAATAGGCACTAGTGATAGTATTTCATCCGTTATAATGTATTTTCTTGATGTTTCTAAAGCTTATCAATTATTATAGCCGAAGGTTTTCTCATAAATATCACAATAATTAGATATTAAGTGACAGTTTAAAATTAAAATGGTTATAGACTACGTAATATTTATTTTATAGGAAAGATACATGAAATAAGATTGATACTTAAAAATACATAAATATATTATTACATAAACAAATTACTAGTGATTCGCACATTGATATCAAAAATACATAGCCCAACAAAAACTAAGCAAACAAACTTTAGTCACACCAAAACCAACAAGCAACCAACACCTCGTGTTAATTTAAAAACAGCCCAAATTCAGCAAAAATCCTTAATAGTGGCCCAATTTCACCATACTCAACTAACAAGTTATTAACGGACGATTACGCTTGATATTTGTCAGTCATAATATATATTTTAAGCCGAGCCACACCGATGCGTGCGCGTGACATACGCGTTGTAAAGTACAAATCCTCATAAGAGAAGACACACCGCTTGCGTGACGTTGGCGTACGTAGCAGTGTGTCATCTTGTATGAGGATTCGTACTTAACAACGCGCACGCCACGCGCACGTCACTTACACGCATCCGGTGTGTCTCGGCCTGTAATCAAATCAATTGATTTGGCGTTGTTCTAAATACACTCGACAGCAAATAAACCGGGCCACCCACTATCGCTAGCGTGGCACTCTAATCCGATTTTCTCAAAAATTATAAAACTTACAACTATCAAAGTGTTACCTACAGAAAGTGCGTTACATGACGATTATAATTAGTGAAAACACATTGGGATTAATGAATTTATTAAGTGTTTAGTATGGAGTTTACAAAATCGCGTCGTTCCAAGGTGGCCCGCTTTATTTGTTGTCGACTTAAGTATCGACGCAATATTACAAGGACTGCTATCAATCAATAGACTTTAAGTCTTTATGGATTAAAGTTCCTTTGCTTTACCGCTAAATAGTGTCTTGGTTAGATGTGACAGTAAATTGTGCGCACATGCGCATATTTTCATGTAATCCTCAAAAGGATTACTCTGTCTGGTGGTGATTTGCTGTATTTGCATGCGTATTTTGGAAAAAACATGAAAATATGCGCATGTGAGCACATTTTATTGTCACATCGAACAAAGGGACTATTTCGCGGCAAAGGTACTATATAATTCATTAATCTAATATGGAATTCAGCAAAGTAACGCCTGAATTTATCAGCCTTTAAGACTAACTATAAAATCAGTGTTATGAAAGAAGACAACGTTTTTCATGACTAAGAACCATAAACCCTTTGACCGCCAAGCATCCAACTAATACAACGTGACCCAGAGCAGTAAAATAAAATGAACCTTCAAAAATAAAATAGTGATTGCAGAATGAGGTATCCTTATTATATTCAGTATTTGAACAATTTTTGGTCAGCATATGCCGGCGATGGCGTCAGTGGCACGAATTTTCGCTGACGTGATTTATTGACTGTGGCGCTCAATAGGTTAAAGCAAGAGGACTGACAATCACCATAAAAAAAGTTCGCCGATATTTACAACGCCATCTATGTATAGGAATCATTATTTTAAATTTATCAACTTTGCAAGCGTAACACACTTCTTATTATTAGTATGTTTTTTTATTGATATGTTTACGAACTAATTGTTACCGCATTATGTTTGCAATTTATATGATATATTTATAATATAAAACGTCGGTGTACATAAAGATTTACATTTCTTACGTTTTTACCTATATTAACCCTTTGAGCGCCAAAGACGCCACGTCACTCGCCGCTATACGGTACCATACAATTGGTTTATTGTATTGATTGGCGTGTGGCGCTCAAAATAATAAAAAGGGATAACAGATTTTTTTAAAAATTCAATCCTTTAATATTATGATAAAACCAGATCATAACATGCCTTGTAATATTGTTCAATTTTGTGAGTAACATGCCTTACAAAATATTATTTACCTCGGTTATATACTTTTGCTGCGTCCGCGCAGACAGCGTCGATGGAAAACAGAAAACATATACACATATAAAATGCCACACACAAACATATAGGTTAACACAAGTGACACCAAGAACTGAGATACAATAGAAATAATAAAACCCTAAGATGCATGGTGTATCAATATTAACATGAACGAATAAAACAAGAGGACCGCCAATCGCCATACTTTGGATCGTGCAACGACTCGCGAGTAGGCGATATCCAGTATTAAAACTTGTTACCCTCATCTAGCATAAACTTAAGTGTCATAATCATCATTTGGCACAATTCATCAATAAAAGGGTGGATCAACATTTGCTGCTTGTTATTCTGCCTCGAAACCCAGGAGACAATACTGACAGAGTTATTTTGAAAGATACTAATAATCTAGGCCTTTAACTTTTTTTTATACTACTAAGGTGGCAAACAAGCGTACGGCCTGCCTGATGTTGAGCACCGCAGCCTATGAACGCTTGCAAAGCCAGGGGCATTACGTTGTTGCCGACCCTTTAAGAACCTATTCTCTCCACTCATGAAGAACTCCATACTGTAACTTCCAGGGAAAACCGCGGCAGGATGGAACATACTGACGAGATTGGCCCATATTTGGAAGAAAATAATATTTGTATTGTCTTTTCTATACTTTTATAAAATACTATTATAAAATCAGTTTTCTACGGAGAGGGATCATGATTCCAGAAAAAATCTTAATAGCGCGATGCAGGATCGTCTTTTGTTTTGTATGGCCGCGCGGCGCCTTGCCAGTCTGGCGCCATCTGTTAGCCAGAATTTCTTTGTCCTCTCATCACGCCAAAACGGCTAGACGGATTTTAACCAATTTTGGTACGGGAATAGGACATCCAAAGATGGTTTTTTTTCTTCTTTCCCAACTACGGTAAAAAAAGTTTTACGCGGACGAGGTCGCGGGCATCTTCTAGTTATCGTATAAAATTGTAGTTTTAAAGAGTGACTCAGGGGAATTAACCATCGCAACGAGATACAGAAAAAACATCATCTAACAACATGAATGAATAAAACAAGAGAACCGCCAATCGCTATAGTTTGGATCGTGCACCGATTTGCGACTGACTGCAAGGCGATATCCAGTATTAAAACTAATTTTATGTCATAATCATTATTTGGCATAGGCAATACATTTTTTTATGAAACTGTAAAATTTTCAGGACATTTTAAGGCATCATCCTGAAAAATGCATTCAGTAAGGTTTATTTTATAACAATCCTGAAAAGTTTACGTAAGAAATGCATTAAGCAAAATGATGAATTATGCCAAATGACGATTATGACAAAAAAGTTTATGCCAGATGAGGGTTAACCATTAAAACTAGATGGCGCTTTAAAACTAAACATTAACTATGTTATAACTGAACAAACAAACGTATTACAATATCAATTATCTCTTAAACAGCTACAATAACACTGTCATGCTACAATAGTTAAGAGTTACGAAATACGGTCGCGGTACAGAGGCATTTTCCGCTCGTGCAGCCAAATATTTATATTTTTGAAAAATTAAAATATATATTTTTTGTTTAATAAGATTTCTTTTTTACTGAGGTGTTTTTTTAATATTCAGTGCTTCTAAAATCTGAGGCCGCTTGTTACAAAATAAAGAACTGACTTATGCAATAAGTAATCAGAATTTTAAATAAAATTTCTGTTTCTTAGAAGAATAATGTCAAAAATCCGTTTCTCACGATTTTTTACCAAAAATACAAAGGCACTCTTAAGCACTGTCACGCTAGTAGAATCGTTGCAAATAATAGATCTTATACATAGATGGCGTTGTAAATATCGGGGATCGGTTATGTGTATAGCGATTGTCAGTCATCTTCCTAATTTTATTCGTCCAAAAACAATACGGAAGTGAGACAAGTAGCAATCAAAATCCACTTTAATCTATTGAGCGCCAAACAGCGAAGTAATGCGAAGTGTCCCAGACGCCACAGCAATAAAATAAATGGAACCTACAAAAAATAAAAGTGATTGCAGAACGAGGTATAGATATTATAATCGGAAATTTTGAACCATGCAATTTGGTTGGCATATAATATGAATTTTCATTGAGGTGATTTGCTGACTGTGGCGGTCAAAATCCATACTAATATTATAAAAGCGAAAGTGCGTCTGCATTGGATGAAATTTGATACGAAGATAGTTTGATTCCCGGGGAAGGACATAGGGTACTTTTTATCCCGGAAATTACCCTTATCGGCGATAAACGAATTTAAGGCGGACGAAGTCGCGGGCAGATGATAGTGTTAAATAAAATCGTTATACTACTACTGTTAGCATGTCCAAAAAGTTTCGCCGTTATAAACAGACGTAAAAAGGCAAAAAAATATCAGTCGGAACGGCACTGGCTAGACAGCCCTGGCAAAAAAATACTTGGACATCAGACCCCAAATTATAGGGTTAACGTTAGGAAGAGAGAGAGAGGAAGGGGGGAGGGAGAGAGATTGAAAGATGTCAATAAAATATGTGTTTTTGTAATTACACAAGCCTCAGCACCGCCTACAATTTTTCTGCTTTGCCCTAAGGTTGACTGGTAGAGAATGCCTTATGGCATTAAGTTCGCCTTTTGCACAATAAGTTTTCTTTTGTGCAATAAAGATTAAATAAATAAATAAAGTGTCACTTAGAGACTTTGTTTATTTCAGTATTGATACATTTCATACACCCTAGGGATAATAAAGGACTTCTCAAAATATCCCGTTCAGCCTAATATATTCTAAATATATAAACGAGTATCTTCTCAAGACTCAGTTCCTGGTGATAAGTCAAAAGAACATCAATTTGCACGTTTCTTTGACAAATATAAGCTTTCCTAAGGATAAAACCCAATAAACTTAGGGACCAAGGCCCCGCTTAGCGGAGCTTCTATCCTCGCCATTCAGGCATGTGTCCTTAAGAATTATATATAGGATGTTATTAACTACATTGCTATTTTGAATTTCCTTGTATGTTAAGTTTTCTCCTAATACCTTACCTGTTCTTTAAGCAGCATGGCTTGTTGCCGTTTTAATTCCCTTTCCTGCAACAAACGCCTCGTGTAACTAGCTTACACCCAAAAACCTAGCGCGTAATTTTGTTCACCTAATCTTAGTTTGTCATAATGCTGCGTTCGATATCACACGATTTTCATTAGAACTATCCACTTTTTGTGTACATACAGGGTGAGAACGAGCAACTCGACTAGACTTTAACCATCGAATGTAGAGTCTAATTGGAGCATATCCAGTAGTAACATGTAGTCCGAAAACGCGTAATTGTTGAGATATTATTTATATAAATTCATAAATCTCAAAATCTCATGACTAACACGCCTTAATGATGCGATGTACCCACTTATTTAATACTTTTATACACAGAAGCAGTACTTGCATGCATCTTGGCTAGTTTGTATTAAGTTTTACAATGCGTTGGGTATCCAATAACATTTTTTTTTCTTTATTGATGGTAATGTATGTTTGGATAATCTACCCGCACCCGTGAAACGAGTCAATTTGGTTTAGTGAGGAAAGGGACAGACTGAAAACCAGCGCTGCGCAGTCGCGAGGCTGTATTGGAATATTTGAGGGAGCTTTTTTCTATATATTTTTTTTTCATGTATGTTATTTGTTCTCGGTAACTAATTTATTTTTGGTGTGGCAATAAATGTTTTCTTTCTTTCTTTCTTCTTTCTAATTCTTGTCGGATAGTACAGTAGGGTTACTTTGAGTTTACCACTGACATATGCTTTTATTCCATACGATATTCGACTTTAACACTAAATAGTTTCTATTACAAACAAACGACGTTTAGACAGTGTGTAAGTAATATAAACTCTTTTACATTAGTGTTAAATCGAATATCCAATGGAATAAAAGCTGTACTGTACTGGTATTTCTCAGCTTTAAGTCACAAATTCATATACACGCGAATTTATTAAAAAAAGTGTTTTTTTAACGTTATACCAATGTACTTCAATGAGGCACTAAAATAACTGTCGAGATACTCGTTCCCACCCTGTACATGTTCCAAATTAAACATTGAAAATGCATTATATCTGATAAACGTTATATAATACGACACGACACATTATATGAAATAAAGGTTCCGTTTCTTTATACGTACGGAACACTAAAATCGTTATATGGGTAACGAAGAAATCGGAATGTCGTAACCTTTCTTGTAATCGTAAGCCTAGTGTTATGGAACTACATAGCGTTTCATTATTCTAAGATACTCAGTGAATATTTAGATTTCACACACACTCGCATAGCCACACAATTAAAACAAAAATAACAGGCGTAGCTCGCATGCGCGAATTATATAAGGACTGTTAAACGCCATACTTGTATACCCGACGCTTACTATGGATCATTGCAGACTGGCATGGGATAATAAACATTAATATTAATTTAAAATAGAAGTTTATAATACTACACTATGTTCATTTTTACTATAATAAAGTTGTAAAAATTAAATGTCTGTACATTGCAGATGTTTTCAAAAAAAATATTGTAACAGACTATTTGGAGGTCACAGAATCGAAAAATATTTTTTTTGTCTTTTTGTATGCTTGTATGTGTCGTTGTGGCTTCATCGCGCGAAATCGGCTAAACGAATTTAAACTATTTTTTGTACACGGGTAGCTGGGTATCTCCAAATGGTTATATAATACCGACTTTTTATCCGACTACGCTGTCGAAAAAAACAGAGGTTATGACTTTTTCTCCTCCGCGAACGATGTTGCGGGGCGCTTTCTAGTTAATTTTAATTTTAAATACAAGTTTATATCACTACACTATGTTTAAATAGTGTAGTAATAATATACTATTTTCCTATAGGTAATCAAAATGCATTTTTAATTTCATGCTAACCACCAAATTAAACATGCAAAAATGCGGGGAATTGGATTAACTACGCTTTTAGTGAGTGTGAATGAAATAAAAACGAAAAAAAATATTTTGACAACTTAATTTCGAGACGTCATAATAAATTATCTTTGTTCAAAATTTACAATATCGTATCGTTTTGCCATTTCAAAAAGTATCTAGATTAACCTGCCAGTCAAATAATATATTGCTAGAATAGGTAAATCCCATCAAAAACATAAAATGTGTCAGCATTATGATGTATGCCTTGGTTGACTTCAACAACAAAAGATTTGAGATCTAACTGGGTGCCAAGTTCAATAGTCAGTCCTGAAATTTATTTATTACAACTTAAAATATCCTTTCTTCTTATAACTTAGGATAATATATTGAAGCCTAAGGTCTGACTTGGCTAGTTTTCATATGAATTTAGGATAGGCATCGATAGAGATGACTCCGTTCTAAGAGCGTCTAATATAGGGAGGGCCTAAAAACTTTGCAGTTTAGAAACATGGATAAAAATTAAACTATACATGTTTTCCTATATTTTATTTATTTAGCCTAGTATAAGATACCTGAAATTTATTTTTTAAAAATTACATCATCCAGATGACCTCCGTCTCGTCGTTGGCACTCCTGCAATCGACTACGCAAACTTTGGAAAACTCGCTGACACATACTGCGAGGGCTCGCCGGCTATCTCATCTTATTTTTATAAAACTGTTGAACACAAAAAGCCCGTAGTTTTCCCGTGAAACGATTCATTATAAATAAAATTGCACGAAGTTACCTATAGTTTTCAGCCAATTTCCCGCTTCTCACTCTGACAGTTTCCGAAAAATTCGGTGTTGCTATTTGCAAAAATTTATGGCCCACCCTATATTATACACGGTGTTGCTCGCCAGTTCATCTAGCTTGATTTTGCCACGCGTGTCTAGATGTTGCAATAGTGATACATGATAATATGCAGGAAAAACATGTTACAAATGTTACAAAACATTGTTGTGTTACCAATTATAAATAGATGGCGTTGAGATGTTTTTATGGCGAATATCAATCCTTATATTTCGTCCATGATTGCTCATTACGAACCTGTTGTCTCTTAGTCTGGTCCTCAAATTTCTGCTTCTCAATCTCCTCCTGTTTTCTCCTTTTAGCCTTCAATAGTACAACACCGAAAGCGGGCAAATAATAACGGAACATGGAACAAAAAAGAAATGAAGAAGAAATAAGTAAGGAAACTAAAAAAAAAGGAAAAGAGAAAATTTAACATCCTCAGCTTTGAGTCATATTTCGAGCGTTCGTTTGACGCCGACAATTTCATGGACCACATCGAAATGCCTGAAAATTTTGATGTGATTTCAAACTATTTCTTAGAAGTCTGGGATCTCCAACAAATATCTCAAAATGGCACAAAAATCTAAAGACATTTCGACAAAAATTTCGTTAAAGTTCACTTCGTCCACATTCCCTTTCCGTTCACACTTTCATCTCGTCCACATTTCCAATTTATCCAGATTCCTATGTCAATCGCATTCCAATTTCGTCCACAATTCAAAATCGTCCATATATTAATTTCATCAATCTTCCTTTGCCGTCCACTTTCCCATCACATCCATTTTCCCATCTCGTCCACATTTCCAATTCATCAACATTCCCATCTCGATCCCATTCCCGTCTCCATACTCCAATCTCCATAATCCAAACTCGTCCATATATTCATTTCATCCACATTCCCTTCTGTCCACATTCTTACTGTGATAGTAAGTCGACAAGTTGGAATTGATTTGGACGAATTGGGAATGTGGAGAAGGTGGGAATGTGGAAGAATTCAGAATGTGGACAATTCGGGATGAGTCTTATATTAGGAAATGAGGACCAAATGAACCTGAAAGACAAATGTTACCATGAAAGTGAAGCGTTTGAAACGCTCGAATAAATACTCCTTTATACAGAAAAATACTCTGTTAGTTCTGTATAAAACCCGTCATGAGATGTTCCAGATTCAAATTATACTAGGAATAAGAATACAGAATTAGTTAATAGTATAAGACATTGGAAAAAAACATCTGAATGCATATAAACATGGACTAACAAAGCAAGAGGACTGTCAATCGCCGTACAAAAAACCGTTCCCTGATATTTTCAACGCCATCTCATCATCGTATAACAATGATTAATTTAAACCATTCTACTTCGTTACCGTGACAGTGCTTAACTATAGGCTTGTGTCCTAAAAAAAATATAATTAGACTGTCAGTCAGATTATCAGAAAATATTAGACACGTGGTTTTTTTTTATCAGTTAAACAAAACATGATGAAGATATAGCCCGTTAAAGTTCCCCGTGACGTAATACGCCCCCACGCCCAAACTGTGACGCACTTTATCTTTGTCTTTTTTAGGTCGATTGACAAAAGAATAAATACGTGTCCGATATTTTTTTGATAATGTAACTGACGGATTCATTAGAATAATATTCTTTTCGACCAGGAAACTACCCTATTGTAGTATGACAGTGTTAATTGTTATTGTAATACGTTTCTTAGTTCAATTATAACATCGTTAATGTTTCGTTTTAAAGCGCCATCTATCTTTAATACTGGATATCGCCTCGCAGTCGGTGCACGATCGAAATAATGACAATTGACTGTCCTCTAGTTTTATTCGCCCATGATATTAACGAACGTTATGTCAATTACGTGTGAGTATTCACTACGTCTGTATTTAAACTGCATCTAGACATCACTCGTGCAAATATTTTAAGCCTTTAACAGCATATTTCGTAAATACGTAATCAGTATAATTAACTTATTAATGCAATATCAAATACAACAATTAATAGCGTGCAAGGAATTGAAAAATATTAAGCTTTTATCAGTCATCAAACAGCGTAGCAAATTTTTTTTATATTGAAAATTAAAAAAGTGTGTATTACTGTTATATTGTGCAAACAAAACATTGTAAAATTTAAAAAAGTGACGAGAAACCTTTCGATTGTGTTATTTGTCAGTTGTATTTACGAGCAATATATTTTCAGTGCCCCATGTTGCATATTTAACCTAATGTAACATTCCGTATAATTTAGCCAATGCAGGTAACATTGATATAATGTGATCGAATTTAACGAGTTTACTTGACAAACATAAAAACTAAACATTATCTAAAACGTGATATACCTACCAAATGTTGCATTAGGGGAACGTGATATTAGATAAAAATTACTTATACAAAATATTACACTCGGTTTTAAGTCCCATCACCACATAGAAGAATCAGATATTAGTGAACAATTTTAGACGAAGATTAGTTTTTAGTCAATTTGCGAATTAGTTTTTAGTTAATCACAAATTCGTAGACCATGGACAATGTTAGTGACCCGAAAGTTAGTGGTGCCATTTTGTAACGTACCGAAACTTCCGTCCCAAAAGGATGTACCGAAATCGACAGTTCCCCATCCTTTCCTATATTTAAAGTCCCTTTATTTATTCTCTTTGACAAAATCTCTGTCAACTCGTCATCTTCGCTCAGATCTATAACTTCTTTGCCCTTTTTTTCTTTCGGCATAAGCATTAAGTTTTGGGACATGAATTCATTTTTAGCATCCAAATATTTCTGCTCCAGGGACTTCGAGTCGTCACTTTTTTTATCTTGCAATTTGGACCAATCACAGCCGTTTATAAACTCCGAAATTCTCGAATAGGACTCGATTAGTTTTTCTAGACTATTCTCTTTATCTGATATGTTTTTGGCGCGTTTATCTTGCGTTTTCATTAGGGAGAAATCGAAGTTTTGTTTTGAACCTTTGGGTAGATCAAAGGCTGCTTTCTCAGCGAAATCCTTCATTTTGTCAAGAGCATTATATTCAATCTGATCTTTCCACCCGGCTGGATCTAGATTCAGTTTGATCGGCGTATTTTGGGTATCCTTGTTGCCGGAAACTGGTATTAAAGACAAGCTTATAGGCGGCATAGTGCGATCCTTGTGAGTTTTGGTTGCAGGTCCCATCACTAAATCCGGTATTTTCCATTCGGTATCGGTACCGCTTCTCGGTATCGTTGGCAGCGGCTCGATGGTGAGCTGCGTTCGGTTCTTGTTGATATGCTGTTTCGAATTCTTTCGTTAGTTTCTTTATAATCGATATTATTATCAATTCGATTTTCGACAACATTGACAATGTTTGTTAGACGTAGACAGACAGACACAAACCCGATAGTTTACAATTACATATATAAATATAGTATAGTCGATTTGCCAAATAACTTTATGCCGAATGTACCACGTTTACTAATTCCTTTCATAACCTCGCCTATGACGCAAAAAAATAAGAGACAACGGTAGGTTTTTTAAATACATACATATTTGTCAGATCTTTCTACATACAAAGTCAGTTATTGTGTCCCCTACAAGTCAAGTAAATAATTTGTAGAAACATCTGATGAAGCTTATACATGAAAACGAAAGATGTTTATTTACTAATCAAACAATGCATTCGACAAAAATTTGTTCAGCAAAATGAAAGAATACCATAAGTAGATACTTGATGCAATTTAGACAAACAGCTAACTACCATCTAAAAAGCTAAGAACTGTCTACAAAAGCAAAAAGTGACATACGACAACCCCATTAAGGCACTTTTTGCTTTGAACTACATATAATGTGAGCACAATGTTGCCAAGCATCAAATTGATAATAAAATAAAAAATACAACAAACACAAGCACGATAAAAACATACATATAATTATGTATATAATACACAGTCCTCATATTTTAAAGTCTATATCATAAAATCGTGAAACAAGTAGAACAAATATTTGATATCTGAACGCATCTGTCAAAAAAATAAAACAAATGAGTAACACATTCTCATTCACATTTAAATATTAAAAAAAAGAATAACCGCTGATAGGCCATATAAGTCTTTTAAAAAATACTGTTTCATTTTTAAACCCATTAGTATAATTTTATCTTGTAATTTTTCCGAAACAATCATATTTTAAGGAATTTTATAGCCTAACCTGATTGGTTCTAAAGGATTAGCTTAAAAATAATGCTCAAAGAATTAATAATTATGCCAATCGATATTAGGACAAAGATTAAGTTATGACCTCAGATTATTTTGTAAATTTTACGTCCCAACATTCTCTATTCATAGATGACAAATTAAATATTTATACAAATCGCATTCAGACATCAAATATTTTTATGAATTGAAATTAATAGTATGAGGACTGTTCGTTCTGTCAAAGAGTAACATTGATATATATATATATATATATAATATAAAATGATATATGTATGAAACTCACAATGGAATAACCGGAGGAAGACCTTGGCTAGGGGGGTGTACACATGTCATTAATATAAGGTCTCGAAAAGTCACTTTTTTTGCATTAATAGGCACACAAACTAACTATCCTATATCTAGCCTAACTTTGCACCTATACCACGTTAAGAACAAAATCCTGTGGGTCTAATAATGGTTTAATGTATCATCCACCCCTCTCGCACTTATTTAGCAGAGCGAGACGGGTGATTTATGGCGATAACGCGACCTTATAGTCCCACAGATGTTACTCCCTTACAGAACGCAGTCTATACACCCGAAACCAGTCGCGAAGCGTCACATGTTATATCAATAATGTCAGAGTATACCTATTTCCATTGTTGAACTAATGTATAGGTAACGTTCCAGACGAATTATTACGGAATTTATGTTTCCAAACTTAGGCAAGTTATTTAATATGAGTATTACACGAAATACAAACAATTGTGCTTTCGAGGCAAACATCCAACAGCAACTCTACGCTTTAGAACAATGCACGATTAAAAGTGCTAAGTAAATGTAGCAAATTTTGCAGAATCTGCAAAATTGAGAAAAAATTACCAGGGGGAAGTAGCTATTAAATGAAGACGGGTTACTAAACGAACAAGGAATCACAATACACAATACGTATTGCCTTGTTTCGTACTAACAAAAAACGGTCGCCTAGTTCACGTATGTGCCTTACTCCTGTTTCATTACTTAAAGCAGTGTTTTTCAACCTGTCGCGACCCCTTAGGGTGTCGCGAGACCTTATAAAGGGGGTCACGTTTTTTTCATCATTAATACAAATATTTTCTTCTGATTCCGCGATTATTACTCATTTAAATTAAACAATTTTAACGGGTTATATCGCGTATATTATCTCATTTGAGTTCCCGACGTTTCGGAAGCTTTTCAGCTTTCCGAGTTCACTGTATGACGGGACAAAAAAAAATAATATACGCGATATAATCCGTTAAAGTTGTTTTATTAAATTAATACATCTCCTCCAAATTGGTCACACCTGAACAAATGACAGAAAGGAGCAAACAGAAAAAAGTTACCGGTTCTCTACAACCAAATATCATAATACCATGTAAACTATAATTCAAATTAACTTTATCGTGAATTTACTAATTTTCAACTCAACCACGTCCTAAAATGACTTAAACTTATATTTCCTTGATACCTAACTGTCACAAGGTTAAAACATCAAATGCTCAAAATACCTAAAATTCAATTAATATGGAAAAATGTCTAATTTTCGAAATTACTGTTTCATGTGATTGTTAAATCTTCATGAAAGTCATTAAACTAATTATCACATTGCTGGTTTCATTCAGTTTCTAAAAAAATATTTTTCATTAAGTTTTTAAAAAACTGGTTAAATTTTAATGTATGTACCCAGTCAAAATTTTAGGTATTATGAGACAATGTCATTTTGATATTTGGGCCTTAGAGTTAAAGGTATTTTTGAATTTTGGTAATTATGAAACTATTGCGTTTTAACCTTCAGTCTTACTGATAATTTGGCATTTGATGAAATTGTCCTTTTTACCAACTATACATTTTGGATATCGGATGTAATATGTATACGTCATTATGACAATATATTATATAGGAAACAATTTTGTTTGAGTTTTTTGGTATTTTGAAACCAAGCCAATGTGAGATTGAGTCAAAATATGTGACCTGGTATTATGCTACTTGGTTGTAAAGGACCGGTAACAGAAAAAACGGTTATATTAATTCGAACTCAATATTTGTAACTTTTTAAAACACATGTTTGAATCAGCTCAGAAAAGGGGGTTTCCAAATGGCCGCGGTGGCATTCTCGTTTCAGGTTTGCGCTCCGCCAGACATCAGATTCAGTAATCCGGTACTACCCAATTCAGTCAGGTTCTAAAAAAGAGGACGCGAAATATTTTTCCATTAATGATGGTCGCGTCATGAAAAGGTGTACATTAAGTACATCACTGTTTGTTACAGAACCGGCACCGGCGGACATGTCTGTCATGGTGTCGGTATGCAACTACAGAAGAGTAAATGTTTCTTAAAAACACATTTCTATAAAACCATACAAAAAGGTTGATAAACACTGATTTAAAGGAAAGTGAAAAGTGCCTAAATGTCTGTCTAAGTGCAAATCCAGATGAGACGTTTTACGCGCGTTTAGAAAAGGATAACATTATACACTAGAATGAGAAGAGCGTTCGTTTTCTCACCCTAGCATATAGTGTTTTCCTTTTCTGTACGCGTGTAAAACGCCTCATCTGGACTTGCACTAAGTGTAAGGTCTCAGTGGACGCTCGAGTTGGGCGTGCAGTTCATGTTAAAAAATGCAATCGATGCAAGCGTCCTGAATGCACGCTACCCGCCCCTCTTTAAGCGTCCACTCAGGCCGTACACTTTTAGGTGAACTTTAGGGAATGGACGCTTCGCTACTGTTACACCGACGCTGCCAAACCTACACTCTCCACTCACCTCTAGCAGTTGCTGGCTCCGCGCCTCCTTCTCGCGTTTCGCGAGCTCGGCCTTCTCTGTACGCTCGAGCTCTCTGACTAGTCGTGCCTGTAACAAACGGTTAATTTAATTTCACGATTCTTGGTCAGTTTCTGAATATAAAAGAAATATGACCTTTCAATTAGGTACACACAGAAATGAGGTTAAATATTGCTCTCACTCTAAACGTAAAAAGTTCCTTAAGCTTGAGTTGTCAGGTTCTCGCGACTTGTTTTAGGTGGCAACCATACACAGAAGTCACAGCACGGGTTTGAACTGTTCATACAGTGTGGGTTGCATATTTAATGCATGTACACGTAAACGTGAAATAACGTGTCTGTTTAACCCGTTAACACCCAACAGTACTTGGTGATAACATGAAATATCTAAGGTCATAATACCAAGCAATGGAGTAAATTCGACCATAAACAAGACTGTCCCCAAATAGGTCCGATAGGCGTTAATAATTAAATAAATACGATCAAGCCTTGCTGTTTAAGAAAATACCATGACCTATGAAATTAGTGTAATTATATTATCACTGTACATTATCGGATACTGACCTGCCACCCCCATTGCCTAACGCGTTTGACGGTCGCAATCAGAATCAAATGTCATGATTTTGTACGGGCTATGACAGTTGATTCGGATACCAAGTGTCAGAATTTCGCTAGGCAATAACCCCCCTGGCCACGAGAGCGCGAGTTGGCGACCCGTCTGGAGTCACAGGCAGCCTGCTGGCGCCACACCAGTTCTATAGCGTGGGCCTGGGGTCAGTAGGGCCACTAATGCTTGTGACCAAAAGAAAGCACCCGCGAAGTTATTTCCATTATCACTATGCACTATCGGATACTGACCTGGTCCAGGGAACGCGAGTTGGTGTCCCATGCGTCGGGGGTAGCTTGCTGGTGCCGCAATCAGGGCCGCTAATACTCGAGACCAAGAAAAAGCGGCCACAAAGTTAGTTTCACTATCACTATACATTATCGGATACTGACCTGGTCGAGGGATCGCGAGTTGGTGTCCCGTCCTGCGCCGGAGGTAGCTTGCTGGTGCCGCAATCAGGGCTACTAATGCTCGAGACCAAGAGAAAGCGCCCACAAAGTTAGTTCCATTATCACTATACATTTTCGGATACTGACCTGGTCGCGGGAGCGCGAGTTGGCGTCCCGTCTGGCGTCGCGGGCAGCCTGCTGGCGCCGCGCCAGCTCGATGCGGCGGTCCACCGGCGGTGGCGTAGGCCTGGGGCCTGTCAGCGCTGCTAATGCCCTAGCTTCCTCCAACCTGGACAAACAAATATTTTGAGGATTAGTTTAAGAAGTTAGTAGATAAGCTCAAGAAGGATCAAGATTGCGATGCCCTTTTGCCCTATCAAGGAAACAGCACTCGTACTCGTATATACCTCTAGAACATCATAGTGTAGCTGTTAAGATATGTTGCAATCTTCTTTTTCTGTGTAGTTCACGTTTGTTTTGTGAATCGTACAATAAAGACTAGGTACTTGTATTTGTATTCAGCATCGTAAACCTTTGTGAGACACTGCGTTGATCAACACATCGAACTAATCGAGCTCAACTGACCCGAACGATTCGTGTCGACTGATACGATGGACTGGTCGAAATGTTACTTAAGGGCTGGGAGAAGAGCTGTCGGGCGCAGAAAGAAATCGTGGCAGCGAAACATCCGGGACTGATGTGGAGTCACAAGAGCAGCGGAGCTTTTCAACCTCGCCAAAGACCGAGACAAATATGCGGAGATAACTGCCAACCTTCACTAGTCGGAGGCCCAATAAGAAGAATACCTATACTCGGCAAAAACAATAGCAACAAACAAAGTCATCAAAATCAAGTTACTCACCTCTTATTGATCTCAGACTCACTAAACAGCAGCGGTTCAGAGAGCTCTGGTGCTGGTTGAATGTACTCCCCGAGCACCGTGCGAGCGCTGAAGCTGAAGTGCTCTGTCGTCAAAGGCGGTTGCGGGTTCGAATCCAGGAACTAGGAATGAAGAAAAATAACAGATTATTAAATAAGGTTCTGTCAAAAAAGCAATTTTGTGACTAGCTTTTATTGTCAACTGTATTTTTCTTTGAACATTCGTTAACTATTCACAGACACAATTCTAAAGAGCTAAAACTCGGTAGAATTGCGGTTGTTTATTACAGAGTTCCTAAGTTCCTATGACCACCATCCGGCCCCATCATCAGATCAGCTGGATGGTCATATTATTATACTGTCACCTAACTTACATAAGTATGCCATTACATTTAGCTCAATCGGGGACCGGCAAGTGGGTCAAATTTAACTTGCAAGATTTGACCATATGCACATACTAACACGGCAAGTTAAATAAAAGTTTGTAAAAACACTAAGAAACGCTGACGACAATACACCTTCAAAACTCAATATGGTCCTACAAACCGTAGTTTTTAAAGATTAAGCGCGTAAGTATGAACATCGCAATAGTTGTGTGTACAAAGCCCAAATCGATCCAAAATGTCACGTTAAAGCGAGTAAATTAAAATGGGCACATTTTGAGGAATAAACGTAACTTATGGAATATCCACAAATTGTGGTTCAAATCAAATCATCTACCGTGTACTACATACGGGTAATTAATACAAGTATTGCAATCATCATAGTGTCTCTGTAATATGTCATTGCGACGTGCAATGGGATAGAGTAGATAATTTTAATAAGTAAGCAAATTCGAAATGTCGAGATTCCAACATTGTAGATACTTACTGTTTGTAGCTCTTGCATACTCTTGATCTTCATCCCCTGATGCGGCTCGGGCGGCGTGTACGACACGTCGCCTTTTATGTTGCAATTTCGGGAAAGACCCTTTATCACGGTTATTCTCTTCCATCCTAAAACAATCGTTATTTGAGATATATAGAAATCCATATTTGTTAGTAACAGAAATCACTTATAAGCTTAATGTTAGTCTATTTTTATAATAATTAAAACCTAAAGATGTGTGATCTGAAGAACAGTTGTGTATTACACACAACACACAACCGTCCACATACACCAGCCAGTCAATTTTGCCCAATACTTCCACTTCCACATCCGACAGTCACATCTGTCGGCTAATACCCTCATAAAGCTGTTAGAGCTACCCCTTGCGCGATGCATCAGACGATTTAATGGACGTGTAGTTTTTTTTACTCAGCTGGTGTGCTAAACCACCACCAACTAGCAGATTTAGTTGAAGTGATATAACGTAACCGCTAGTGTCGGCGAGTAAATGACGAGTTTTCAGTTACTTAAGTACACTGACACGTACCTCTAGCAACCGTTAGCCGAACTTCGTGTGGACGGTGACACGACTCAGAGGCGTCGGATTCTAAGTCCGTGCTCGCTGAATAGGTCTCTCAGTTCTAACCTAAGTAACTATACCACTACTGAACTAAAGCTCCTTACGCAACAAGTCACTTTTTTTTATTTTTTTTATTTAAGGTCTACAAATTGGATGTTACAAAGTAACAATACTGAAAATCACTGCTTGAACATTATCGCACAGCCTAAAACAGTAGACACAACATGCACTGGAGCGCAAGGCGACCGTCATCTACATTACTTACCTGACCATTTCATAGTAGTGTACTTACTACATTATGATGCCGTAAACTATCACAGATCACCACATTTGCAGAAAATAGGAAGAGCCATGGGATGGTAAGAGCGAATCTCCGAGCGTTTTAAACCCTCGTTTCAATCGTCATTATTGTCTCATGATTATCATGACGACGGAAAGATATGTCGTGATAACTTGGACCAAAGTAAACGCAGCCTCGTAATTCCTCTTCGGTTTGATAAAATGCTAATTCAGAATATTATTTCTTGTATTTAGTGAGACGACAATGACGAAAAATAAACGCCGTAGAAACGCTGAAGATCGGCCCGGCTACGGCTAGGTTTTCAAACACATACCTCTAGCAAGCGGTAATCGCAGAGACGCCTCGTGTGGACGACGACTCGACTCGCTGGCGTCGGAGTCTGACGGACAGCTGTCCGACGGACATTCTGAGTCTGTGCTCGCCGTCTCGCCTAGTAGCGCTTTCAGTTTCTCCTAAAAAAATATAATTATAATTATCAACAACATTACCAACAACAGAGAGAAATCGAGAATCGATATGGTCTTGAATCAGTTCTGCCCCCCTATTGCCTAACACATTTGACGCTCGGAATCAGAATGATGTGTCATGATTTTGTATAGGCTATGACAGTTGATTCGGATGCTAATTGTCAAAATTTCGTTAGGTTAGGTTAGGTACTCCCGGGTCTTTTCTGGGAATAGAAATAAGCAAAGAAAATTCCACTTTCTATTGTTGTGAAAAGGGTGTAAAGTGGTTAGTACGAGCTGTAGGATTCAACAGCAAATCAAAAATAAGCCAATGTAAACCAAATCCAGGCCTATTCTTATAGCTGAATCAATTTATTCACAGATTCCCGTATTTTAAGTAAGTTTGTTTGTTTGTTGTTGGTAAATAAATGTCCTTTTATTTTTTATAATTAGTACATTTATCTTTATTATCACTTATTCAGCTCTCTAGCTTACCTAAATAATAAAGTATCTAATTTCGCACAAATAATTTCGACGCAGAAGAGGGTGCATGCATGAATTTTATCGCTTTTGTGAACTAAAATCAAAATACCGTAAAAACTATTTCGGAATGTGAAATTATAATTAAAATTGGGCAAGAAATACGCGTAATATAGGCATTTTAAACTGTTACGTAACAGAAAGAGATAGAATGAAATGTTTGATGGCTTATATCTTGATTCTTTTTATGGTTATTCGAAAAATTATTTTTGTCTACTGTTAAAGCAATAATAAAAATTCAAGCATATTCCCTATTGCGCAGGCTTAGTTTTGTTAAACTACGAGTAGTGGGCAGAATTTTCTCTAGAAAAAATATAAATCTAGCATTAATTCTTACCAGGTCAGTCTCCGCCAGTAGTTGTTGCGCGAGCGCAGGCCGCAGTCCTAAAGCACGACTTTGCGCAAGGAGTGAGGCCACGGTATTCTTCTTGGGCTTGCTGACTCCTCGACCAAGATTCCGCGGCCGACCTTCGCGGTTCGGCCAACCGATAGCTGAAATCATTTATTTATTTCTACATCGCGTTCAGACTAATACACCAGCTACCATTTATCATCGCACCTCCCGCCTCAGGCACAAAGTACCTTTACATGAGTTAACGAGTCAAACCTTTTGGACCCCACCCACGCATCTTAAATACAGTAGATGGAATATTTTATTTATAGGGGATTGACACTGCTGAGTACCCTCAGCATCCTCACTGACACCTTGACATTTTCCACGCAGGAGCGGATCTATTTCAGAGCTATTTGGGCTTCCCATGGATATAAAGGGCCACCAGCTCCCATTGAAAACAATAGACGGTATTGGGAACTAAAAAAACTTTAAAAAAACAGTCAAATAGTTCAATCAATTGAGTTGGGCCTACCCACTAAGCAGTATAAGCCCCGGACACAAATGCACGATCCGCTTTTGTTGCCACGGGAGGACTTAGAAGATACTTTGAGGGTTTATTGAATAATAGTAAGACTAAAGTAAGCCATCATAACACGAAGTGATTAAATAACAAATATGTCTGAGTGTCATAATGGCTTTTAGCCACGTGTTAAACAGTGCTTTTCACTTCAGCTGTAAGAAAATAAAAAAGACTTAACATTAAAATTGTATATTTCAAGAAGAATAAAAGTACAGTTTAAGCAATTCGATCAGAAATTTTGGCGAATCTGATCAGGTTGGTTTGTTTGTTTTATGTATAGCTGGCCGCAAGTTTTTTATTCAGATTCATAGACATTTGTATAGGGATTATATGGCTTCCTTTTAAACCCTAGGGGCTAGATGACAATGTTAGTCTCGCTTCGCGAAACTAGTATGACGTATTTTTTGAGCAGAAGTGAAAAAAATTGTTACATTCGCTGTCCTCGCTACCGCTGGATTTGGGCCGCGGCGAGTCGGCGATCTGGGAGTTTAGCTCAGGAACGACTCGGCGGGGCTTCGCGCCCGGTTTTCGTCGTGCTGCAAGTATTAAAAAAAATCAAATCAATATCTTTTATTATTAAAATAAAATAATTAAGCCCTTCTAGCACATGTGCAACTGTCTTTATAGCTTAGGCCCATCTGGCATGTATGTAAACCATTGTTTGTTTTTTTCATAAATGGGTAGTTTGCACAAATTGTAACTTTGACAGACGAAAATACATCTTTTCTCAGTCTACCCTGTCTACCATGGAAAGCTGGAAAGCTATCGAAACGTCGGGAACTAAAATGAGATAATATACGCGATATAATCTGTTAAATTGTTTTATTTCAATGAGTAATAATCGCGGAAACAGAAGAAAAGATTATCAATATCTTTTTAAATAAAATATTTGATAAGGAAATTATTTCCGATCGACTGAATCGAAAAATATATACATTTTGGATATTTGTATGTTTGCATCTGTCGTTGTGGCTTCATCACTAAAAAAATACTTAACAGATTTTTTTTGTTGGTACACCGTTGTAGCTAGGCATCCACAGGTTAGCATACTGTTTATCCGACTACACTAAGGAAAGAAAGGGTTAAATTTTTTATCTCCTCCACTGACGAAGTTGCGAGTACCTCTAGTTATCAATAAATAAAAATCTTTTTAAAGTAATAAAGTCTATATGGAGTTCCAAGCGTTTTGTTTTTTCGATATAAATGTTCTCACAGAACATGTTTTCTTTTTATTTCATCAGCATTTAAAAGACTATTTAACAGGTTTTTAAGATTACGTTGTTGTACAAATAAACCACTTACATATCCTGTCGTTGCTCGAAGAGGCATTCAGCGAACTGCTGAGAGACGTCAGACGTGATAACGCGTCAGACGCTTGCGTGCTCGCTATAACAAAAACATAGCCCAGTTATACACATATACATCTTTTCTGGTGACTAGCAACTTAACACAGTCCACGGTATAGACCAGGGATCGCCAAACTACGGCCCGCGCGCCAAGTCCGGGCCGCGAGCCCATCTAATCCGGCCCGCGGATTGAAAACGGAAGAGCCTACAAGCTGACGGTAATTGAATCAGCCATTCATGATCGAACATAATCAACACCAAGTGCGGTCCTTATGCGTTATGTAGGTACAGTAGGTACCCCCCTGAAGACTAAAACTACTTAACTAATGTATTAATTACCCCATGACCAGCTATAAAACTAAAGTCTTCGCCCGCACGAATTTATATTAAATGCAGTGTGGCCCTTGAGTTAAAAAGTTTGAAGACCCCTGGTTTAGACCACAGGCCGAATACGCAACAAGCGCCGTAACCAGTAACAATCTGACACTTGTCAATATACACCCCCTAGGTGATCTTTAAGGCTGACCCCCCCCCCCCCCCCCCTTCCGCACCGCGTAACGTCACATGTAGTTTTTCAATTTGTTTTCCACTACTTACATTTTTAAGTTAACTATGTTGTATTTATTTGACCTTGAGTTTATTTTCGCTTTTTCGTACACAAATGCGTAATACAAACGTACCTCTGAAAAATTAGACTCTTATTTTAAGGAGTTTTTTTTACACGTGAGATCATCTTGTACAAAGTTGCAAAAAGACTGTGTTCTTTTTTGAAATTCATTATGGTTCTGTTCAGAGTTGTATAATAAAGGTATTATAGTTCAGTGACATATAATATAAACCATAGAGCATAGAGTGATGATCCAATCTAAAATGTTTGCCTTTTCACGAGTAGAAATAAATATTGTTACACCACTGAAAAATTTAATGTTCTTTTTTTGTACTGGCCATTTTAGAAGCCCTATATATGGGGCGCCTCGCTCCGAAGGAGCGTGGGAGATATTTAAGGTTCCCAATTTTGTGTTAACTTGTTGTAGTAATTTAATCTTTCGCCTGTTTCTGTTTAGAATCTTCTACTCATTTTAGGCCATCTTTTGCATTTATACCATATTTTATTTTAATCAAACTTTAACTCACGATTATTTTTTTGAAATAATAAACATACCAAATGCAAAAGAAGTAATACTTCTTAGACTAGATCACTGCTGAGTAAATGTTCCTTTTCGGCAGATATACACACACAGAACACACACATGCACGGGCACCCTTCCTGTAATATTTAAGCATGTCAAATGTATTTTTTTCTCATAATATACTCGCTTTTATGTAACTTGTTCCACTAAATTGTACTTCTGTGGAGATCTGTTATTCGCTTTTGTTGTAGTGTTTTTAAATTATGTTTTACGTGTTGTATTCCTGTTGATCCCCCAAAAGAACAAATAAATACTAACGGGGTGTAGGTTTGAGGGAGAGGTTAAGCGGCGCGTCTTCATCCGCGCCGGCTTTGAGTCCGAGATCCAGAGGCGAATCCTCCGTACTCGTGTTGTTTGACTTCGTGCTGAGGTTCAGACCGGAATCTGGAAAAAACAACTTTATATAAGTACTAAAAAGCGCCGGCAACTTCGTCAGCGGAGATGAAAAAAAATGATAAACCTCCGAATAAGTTTCCGATTGGGCTAAGATGTGTATACCCGGGTAAGACCGGACTATTTTTCGGCGAGTTGAAAAAGCGTCACAAAAAAACAAATTACTTAATTCTCACTTTTACCTCCAAATTTTGAGTGCGAATGATAAAAAGGAAAACAAGCTTTTATTATTAATTTACTTAATGCCTGTTTATAGTTTAGGAGTAATCTACGCTTAAAGTAGATTTTTTTTTCAAGACACCAAACCGAAAAACCTTCTTGGCCTAAGATCGGACTAATAGCTAAATTCAATTCTAACCCTAGGAGAAGGAGTATACTTAGAAAAAAATCCGGTCTTTCATTATAAAAAAGAATATTATGACACTTTTTTTTAAACGTTCGTAACTCATGACCGATACGACTGAGCGGTTCCTACAAACTGGCGAGAGGGGCAGGGTGAAATGAAGTCTATAGGACCTCTTGTCCCTATAGACCCCATTTGATAAAGTCCCTATAGGGTCCCTCGTGGTATTGCCAGTGATGTAAAATAATTACTATTTTGGTAGCACATGCGACCATCCGATCTTAAATCCTATCCGATCTTCCCGGGTATACCTTACTTATTAAGTTCGGTGACAATACAATACGTAGTATGATACCATCGAGCTGCATCTTATCTTTTTGTCAAAAATACCCCAGTGTTTGAAGACGAAGGTCTTCGAACAGTGCGTATTGCCAGTGTTGACCTACGGAACTGAGACATGGTCGTTCACAATGGGACTCATAAGTCGGCTCAGAGTTAGGCAACGTGCAATGGAAAGGGCTATGCTCGGGGTTTCTCTTCGTGATAGAATCAGAAATGAGGATATCCACAGAAGGACCAAAGTAACCAACATAGCTCACAGGATTGCATCGTTGAATGCCATCCGTTCTCCGGGCCATATAGCCCGTAGAACGGATGGCCGTCGGGGCAGTAAAGTCCTGGAGTGGCGACCACGCAGAGGAAAGTGAAGCGTAGGACGGCCCCCGACTAGGAGGACGGGTGACCTCGTAAGGGTCGTGGGGAGTCGGTGGACGTCAGACAAGAGTGAATAGACACTATCTAGGTAAGCATGCTCCATCGTCGCTTTCATGGTCGCTTACCAACACGGGAGATTGAAGTCAAATGCTTGCCTATCTTACATAAAAAATAATAATAATACAGTACGATGCTAAATTTGACATATGGCATCATTGCTATTCAAATAGGTATCATATCATACCTGCGGCAGCGGTGGAGCCAGCCAACTGTCTCTCCAGCGCCGCTAAACTGACGCCGCTTTGACTCGCAATCGTCTGCAGAAGCTCACGAGATATACCTGCAAAAAAAATAAAAAAACGTCAAAAAACATTTAAATGATAATTGAAAGAAAGGAACGTTACCACGGATCACCCCGTCCCCGCGGTTGCCGGTTTGTGGTAGCCCCTCCAACGCTGGTGAAGTGGGCTGGCATCCCACTCTTCTCACTGCCGTGAGCAGGGTGTTCGAAGTGTAGATGGCCTCCCTGGCTTCCGCGCCAGTAGTTTTGCCCATAGAAGTTATAAGTTACTTCTAACATTAGTAGGATACTTACCCGCGTAGTCAGCTAGGTTGGGCGCCGGACTGCCGGTCCGATGTCCGGCGCGGTCCGGTTTGTTCGGCAGCCGGATCACTTCAACCGACGACCGGGAATTGCCATACTCGTCCTGTACAATTTCAAAGTCAAAGTTATTCATTTTTCAGTTTAGCCATAGTTACAATGCACTTATGAATGTCAAAGAGAAAGCAGTACTTATTAAAAAACACACATTATTCATAAAACTAAATTTTACAGTAGGACCTTTTTTTCTTTCGATTCGATAACTCGTGCAGGGCGAATATCACTGACAGACATCCCTATCCGTGATGTAATCGTTTACCTCATAATAAGCTCAAAAATAGGTTTTTGTTTCACTACAGATTTGAATTTCGGTTAGTTCGATAATGTGTTTTGGAATTTTATCGTAGAAAATTATACAATTTCCCAAAAACGATTTAGAGGTACAGTCACAGTATAGCATAAATATCTGACACGACTCTATTTCTAGGGCTGCTAGGATGTGTCAGATATATTCGCCCGGTTTGCTATGGCAGATATTGATACTGGTGACTGTACAATACAAGAAAAAGCGGTTTTTTTTCTGAACACGTACACTTTTCAGGTACACGGTTCAGGGCAAGTGTTTGTGTGATGAGCACGAATGTTTGTTCCTGGGTCTTGGATGTTTTCTATGTATTTAAGTATTATAATTTATCTATATATTATGTATAACGTCGCCTAGTACCCATAGTACAAGCTTTGCTTTCTTTAAATAAAAAATCATTATATTTTCTTCTGTTTCCGCGATTATTACTCATTGAAATAAAACAACTTAACGGATTATATCGCGTATATTATCTCATTTTAATTCCCGACGTTTCGGAAGCTTTCCAGCTTTCCATGGTCACGGGTGGACTAAAAAAGATGTATTTTCCTCTGTCAAAGTTACAATTTGTGCAAAGTACCCATTTTTTTGAAATAACCCAAATAAAGGTGTACATACATGCCAGATGGGCCTAAGCTGTAAAGACAGTTACACATGTGCCAGAAGGGCTTAATTATTTTATTCTAATAATTTACCAAGCAGCATTTCACAAATGAGGCGAACTGAGGAGAAAAGAAACGCTGCAAAGAAAAACTCCCAGGCTACCTCATTACTAATTATAATATTTAAAAAACAGAGACTATTAAACTACTTTTAAACAGATAAGATATTTTACACCGTTCGGAAATTAAGGTTTTGCAGTCCTGTGTTTCGCTTGTTCCTTGATGAGATGTATTACAGGATCCCAAGCTGGTGGTAGTGACAATCCATCTTCTCTATTGATATTAGGATGCTTTTTAATCTCAATAGCCTCGCGTAACATCCTGGGAAAATATCTTTTTTCTTTGGCAAGGATAGAAGTCCTCCCGTGACCATGGAAAGCTGGAAAGCTTCCGAAACGTCGGGAACTAAAATGAGATAATATACGCGATATAATCCGTTAAATTGTTTTATTTCAAGGATAGAAGGTTTATCAAACTTAATTGAGTGGTTTGGTTTGTCAATGACATGTTCACAGACTGCAAACCTATTACACCGACGGTGCTTGATATCTGAACTCCATGCATAGTAAAATTTACGTTCACTATGGAGTTGGAAAATCAAAATTCACTTGCATTCTTAGATGTGCTAGTAATTAGAGGTCCTAAAAATGACATAGGTCATACTGTATATAGGAAACCTACGCATACAGATAGGTATTTGATTGGCAAATCTCACCACCAGCCCTGTCAACTTGCTACAGTGGGTAAATCTTTGTTTCAGAGAGCCAGGGGTATCTGCGACAATCAACATCTGACTGCTGAGTTGCAGTATGTCAAACGTGCGCTTCGAGCCAACGAGCTCCAGATACCACGTTCCAAGCAGAATCCCAGTATGAAGAAACCAACAGTCGAGCGTAAACCTGCCGTATTACCATATGTGAAAGGGGTCACAGACAAGATCGGAGACATCTTGAAGCGTGCTTCTATAAAAACATATTTCAAGCCGTTGAAGAAGGTGTCTCAATACCTTAGACCCGTGAAGTACTCTTCACTCTTCGGGCACCCCTTTGCAGAGTGCAGGCATTTATAAGCTGGACTGCGAGTGTGGTCTTTCATACATTGGTCAAACAAAACGCAGTGTATCAACCCGGGTGAAGGAGCACATAGCAGATGTCAAGCACCATCGGTGTAATAGGTCTGCAGTCTGTGAACATGTCATTGACAAACCAAACCACTCAATTAAGTTTGATAAACCTTCTATCCTTGCCAAAGAAAAAAGATATTTTCCCAGGATGCTACGCGAGGCTATTGAGATTAAAAAGCATCCTAATTTCAATAGAGAAGATGGATTGTCACTACCACCAGCTTGGGATCCTGTAATACATCTCATCAAGGAACAAGCGAAACACAGGACTGCAAAACCTTAATTTCCGAACGGTGTAAAATATCTTATCTTTTTAGAAGTAGTTTAATAGTCACTGTTTTTTAAATATTATAATTAGTAATGAGGTAGCCTGGGAGTTTTTCTTTGCAGCGTTTCTTTTCTCCTCAGTACGCCTCATTTGTTAAATGCTGCTTGGTAAATTATTAGAATAAAATAATTAAGCCCTTCTGGCACATGTGTAACTGTCTTTACAGCTTAGGCCCATCTGGCATGTATGTACACCTTTATTTGTGTTTTTTCAAAAAAATGGGTAGTTTGCAGAAATTGTAACTTTGACAGAGGAAAATACATCTTTTCTCAGTCCACCCGTGACCATGGAAAGCTGGAAAGCTTCCGAAACGTCGGGAACTAAAATGAGATAATATACGCGATATAATCCGTTAAATTGTTTTATTTCAATAAAAAAACATTATTTTGCTTTTTATATTCTATTTTTTTTTTTACTTTTATAAGTGTTGATATGTTTTCTTGAAGAACTACGCATTGAGTTTATACTCAAAACATATATTTAGAATAGGCTAAGTACAAATATTGTAATAGATATGTTATTTAGAAAAAATGACTGACTGTTGAGTTTTTTTCGGCTTTCTTCTCCTCAGTGGTCTCCTCTTGGGAAACGCCGTAGAGGCAGACTTGTAAAAGTGCCCTTGCGGCCTACTTACAAAATAAAGATCATTATTTCAATATTATTTCATTATTTCATTTGCTTAATTTGGGACTAGGTCGATTTGCGTAAACTTGTCCTTGTTTTATTTATTTAAAATTCGGTTCAAACGTTTCAAGGTCATCTGCTCTTGTTAGCCAGACGAGGAGCGTACAGATACCCTCATCTTAAAAAATAACCTGATTTTACTAGTCCGTATGCCACCACCGGTGATTAAATGCTCTAAGTTTAGGAAGGTCTCTGTCGTAAGATGTTGATTTTTCTTACCATTTTCTGCCTCTTGCTGGGCATCGGCGCGCGCTCAGAGGACGGATGGACGGACACTTGAGGCGGGTCCAGAGATATAGTCTTCTTCCTGCCTCGATTCGTCGTTCCTGGCGGCGCCTAAGGAAAATTTACAAATAAATAAATAAAATCTCTAAGCACAAGTTACTGCTTGGTACAAAATGTAGATTCAAAAAAATATTTTTTGGTTTAGTTTTTTCTAGGTGTTAAAAGGACAGATCGCGTCCGAAACACAACGCTGCGCTCTGTAACACGGAACACGGATGATGGAGAAAAAACCGCCAAGCTAAAGTGGAACTGGGCCGGTCACGTGTGCCGCATGCACCCGGAAAGGTGGGCTAGTGTGGTCACTAAATGGGTGCCACAAGATGGACAACGTAAACGGGGCAGGGCTAGGCGGAAATGGCGGGACGATCTGGATGCGTTTCCCGACAACTGGCCGGAGGTAACATCTGATAGGGAGTCGTGGAGATCTAAGGGAGAGGCAATTGATCAGCAAGTAGGACACTCAAATAGACAAATAAAATAAAATAAAAAAGTTTAAGATTAATAATATGGAATTCCGAAAAGTAACGCCTGAATCTATCAATTATATTTAAAAAAAAATCTTTTGATATGCCCATAATTTTGTATCAGTTAACATGCACGTGGAAGCTCAGAGGTGTGGCGTCAAGAAAATTACAAGGGAAACCGGAGCGTATTCATTTACTCAAAAGAAAACGGTGGTTATAAAACTTTCCTTAGGTGTAGGGCTGCCATCATAATGATAGCCGAATCCGGACTAAAACTTCAAAAATCCTGAATATTTGAAGGGAATCGCATTTTTTCTTTCAGTTCAATAAGGATGTCCCTGACATAGACAGGACACATTATAAAAACCCGCGCGGACGGCCCCCAGACAACCTCCAAACTAGGACAAATCCGGAGAAACCCGGACGGATGGCAACCCTACTTAGGTGGGAATCGGCTTATATGGACATCACACCACTAGTAAATATAGACTTGCACAATTTAAACCCAAAAGAGCAGGCATCATATAAATATACAGTGGCGTGCATAAGGCTTTAGCCAAGGTAGGCATTTAAAATGTTTTAATCACAAGGGTAGGCAGATTGTTTGTGTTTATATGAATATATGGTTTAGGGTAGGAAATGCCTTTGTGCCTGTATGCGCCGATCGCCACTGCATATATACCTATTTTAAAATAATCGTGTCAAGCGTAAAAAATCTGCAAAACGTTTTTCTTACAACCGCCAACAATACACGTAACCCTAAAATTGAATATATTACAAGTATATTTGAACAAAAAGACAAAAATAAATGAAACAAAATTAAAATAAACTACTTATACGACACTGAACTTTAAAAAAAAGTCTAACAAGTAATAACAGACTTCAAACAATTCAGACGCAGCACTCACGGCATTTTCAAAGCGATTATTTGAAATCGGTTACAAAAATCGCACAACATAAAAAGCAAAACGAAACAATTCAAGCACAAGCAATTCTATATATTTAAAAAACTTTCAAAAGGAATTATCAAGTGACACCTTCCTAGCTTAGGTTTTTACAATATAAAAAAAATCTCAACAAACTTGTTCACTCACGAATATTACTGTACTAGCTGTTGCCCGCAACTACGTCGCGTAGAGATGCAATTTATAGCCTATGTGTTATTCTGATGTCTAAACAACATTACTGGAAAGTGTCTTTGAGATCCGTTCAGTAGTTTTTATAATGAAGAGGAACGTACATACAACGGCTGAAACTTTCACGTTTGTAATATTATTTGGATGTTACGACACTTCAAATCAACTTCTTTTTCAAAATTTCAAAACGCTCCGTTAGTGTTAGCATGAATTTTGTAGGGAAAATCCAGACGTGTGACGTCACAGTCAAACTGCTTCTCCTTTTCGGTTTTTGAAAATACTGTTAACGTGCGTACCCGTATTTTAAGAGACTTCAAAACTGCTACTAACATACAATACAATACAATACAAATACTCTTTATTGCACACCTCAGATACACAGAAATACAGAACATGACAAAACATTCGAATTAGCAGAGGTAAACAACAGGCGGTCTTATCGCTAAATAGCGATCTCTTCCAGACAACCTACATAACATACTACACTTAACTGCCTATCTTTCAACACACAAAAGCGTGCCGTGTTTTATTTTACACATCACAAAGCGTGCAGTGAATCCTGTACACAGGCATAATATGCTACACTTAAGTACCTATTTGTCAACACACAGAAGCGTGCAGTGTTTTATTTCACACATCACAAAGTATGCAGTGAATCCTGTACACAGGCATAATATACTACACTTAACTACCTATCTCCGTTAACCGTTGTCTTTTGATGTTTATGCGATGTCTGTACAAGACACAAAAGCGTACAGTGTTAGTGTAGTATTTCATTAAGCGTGCAGTGAATCCTGTACGCAGGCACAATATAGTACCTACACTTAACTGTCTATCTTTAAACAGTTGTCTTTTGATGTTTAAGTAATTTCTTTACAACACACAGAAGCGTGCAGTGTAGTATTTCACACTTCATAAAGCGTGCAGTGAATCCTGTACACAGACACAAAATACTAAACTTAACTGCCTATCTTTCAACCGTTGTCTTTTGACGTTTAAGTGGGGTCTTTACAACACACAGAAGCGTGCAGTGCAGTATTTCACACTTTATAAAGCGTGTAGTGAATCCTGTGCACAGACACAATATGCTAACACCTTACTGCCAATTTTTCAACAGTTGTTTTTTGACGTTTAAGTGGGGTCTTCACAACACACAGAAGCGTGCAGTGCAGTATTTCACACTTTATAAAGCGTGCAGTGAATCCTGTACCCAGGCACAATATAGTACCTACACGTAACTGCCTATCTTTCAACAGTTGTCTTTTGACGTTTAAGTGGTGTCTTTACAACACACAGAAGCGTGCAGTGTAGTATTTCACACTTCATAAAGCGTGCAGTGAATCCTGTACACAGACACAATATACTAACACCTTACTGCCAATCTTTCAACGGTTGTCTTTTGACGTTTAAGTGGGGTCTTCACAACACACAGAAGCGTGCAGTACAGTATTTCACACTTTATAAAGCGTGCAGTGAATCCTGTACGCAGGCACAATATACTACCTACACGTAACTGCCTATCTTTCAACAGTTGTCTTTTGACGTTTAAGTGGTGTCTTTACAACACACAGAAGCGTGCAGTGTAGTATTTCACACTTCATAAAGCGTGCAGTGAATCCTGTACACAGACACAATATACTAACACCTTACTGCCAATCTTTCAACGGTTGTTTTTTGACGTTTAAGTGGGGTCTTCACAACACACAGAAGCGTGCAGTGCAGTATTTCACACTTTATAAAGCGAGCAGTGAATCCTGTACCCAGGCACAATATAGTACCTACACGTAACTGCCTATCTTTCATCGGTTTTCTACGATACGGACAGACGGACATGAAGAAACTATAAGGGTTCCGTTATTGACATTTTGGCTACGGAACCTCTATTTTCTATGATATGAATCTCTTTTTTTTGCAAGCAGTGCAGTGCTCAAAAATCAATGTTCGTCGCGCACGATACCCTCAATGTACAACTAAGAGGCTGTCTGTAGGTATTTCCAGCAGCGTAATCGCGGAGTGCCGCCCCTGCTTAATATATCGTGATCGTGAGTGAAAAAGTCTGTACTATTAATTTATCTATTGTTTATGTGTGCTTGTTTGTAGCAAGAGGTTTACCTTCGGCCCGGCTAGCGAGGAGGTGTATTTGATAATTTCTGTATCTGGCGGAAGTCTTACCCCGCCTAGCACCGACGATGGATCACTAGAAAAAAATAAACTATGATCAGTATTACTATAGTAGCAAATAAAGTACATCTTATCTTATATCAATTAAGAGACTTACAGCTAAAAAACTTAGTGTCCTTCTTGCATGTATAGACTGTTTGGATGGGATCATATTGCGGTCTGTTGTATGGTAATCTTGCAATTAGTATTAGGCTGGTCCATATATTAAGTCACACAAAATTTTAGCTTTTTGCCCCCCCCCTCATGTCACTCTGTGAAAGTTAATGTTTCCAACTGCTTCTTAAGCTTGGACTTACGAAGTACTCCGGTTTGCCTTAGTATTGACTGGCAGAGAATGCCTTGTGGCAATTAGTCCGTAGAATAAGTTTTCTTTTGTGTGATAAAGATTAGTTTAGTATGTTTCAAATTTTGCAAGTTAAATTTGACCCACTTCCCGGTTTCCGATTGAGCTAAAATTTGGCATACTTATGTAAGTTAAGTGACAATAAAATATTATGACACCATCGAGCTGATCTGATGATGGAGCAGGAAGGTGGTCATAGGAGCTCTGCAATAAAATAACGCAATGCTACCGACTGTGGGCTCTTTAGAATCGTCTCGATCAGTAGTTAACGGATATTCAAAGAAAAGTACAGTCGGTAAAAAAAGCTTGTCACAAAATTCCTATTTTCGACACAAAACTTATTTTATTTACACATAGTGTGATAGCAGACACTTACAAGGCAAAATTTAAGCGTGTTTCTAAATTTTATAATTATTTTCACACATACAATAAGGGGAATGTTTAATGGCAGTCTTGAATGCAGATGAATTACCAAACCACCGTAGAAAACTGTCAAAACAAGTTACTGAGACAAGGTTCTATGGTGGTACGCGAATTTACTCCAGGTAAATAAAAGTTTATTACAGGGTAACTTACCCTCCTTCCAATGCAGCACTGGCAGAAGAAAAATATCATTAAAAAGTATTCTCTCAAATCAAAGTCAAGTTAAAAAAAAACGTTTCCTTTTATAATATGTACATTATGGCTTCTTTCTTTTAATATCGAAAACATTAACACTATGTAAGTGAATAATATTTTCTTCTGTTTCCGCGATTATTACTCATTGAAATAAAACAATTTAACGGATTATAACGGATTTTTAAATATTATAATTAGTAATGAGGTAGCCTGGGAGTTTTTCTTTGCAGCGTTTCTTTTTCTCCTCAGTACGCCTCATTTGTGAAATGCTGCTTGGTAAATTATTAGAATAAAATAATTAAGCCCTTCTGGCACATGTGTAACTGTCTTTACAGCTTAGGCCCATCTGGCATGTATGTACACCTTTATTTGTGTTTATTTCAAAAAATGGGTAGTTTGCACAAATTGTAACTTTGACAGAGGAAAATATATCTTTTCTCAGTCCTCCCGTGACCATGGAAAGCTGGAAAGCTTCCGAAACGTCGGGAACTAAAATGAGATAATATACGCGATATAATCCGTTAAATTGTTTTATTTCAAGTATGTGAGTGTCTCTAATATTATCATGTTACTACCTGTGGGAACCTGTAATTGGCTTCCTGATACCTATTGTATGACACCAATATTACGTTTAGCTGTTGGCTCTATGAATAAATAAAATAAAATATAATAAAAACTACCTGTCATTATTATTAAAAATGATCTTTTTTTTTTTAAATTAATGACTGTATTGCGTTGACTTAGAAAATTGATTGTTTTAGAGCTTCAAGGGACCGCAGACATGAGTATTTGGTGTTACTTTCAACTTGATACCTCTACGCGTTAATGAGAAAAGGGGTGTTAACAGATAACAGACTGAATCTCCACTCTCAGTACTGAATGTTTTTCCCCACTGCACCATTTTCATGCTTCTCTGTTTGGCCCTATGGTTGACTGGTAGAGAATGCCTTTTGGCATTAAGTTCACCATTTGTACTTACTTTTGTTTCGTGCAATAAAGTTTAAATAAATAAAATAAGTAAACAGACGGACAACAAAGTGATCCTTGAAGGATTCCGATTTTTCCTTTTGAGGTACGGACCCCTAAAAACACGCAACGCTTGAACTAGCTATAAACTCTCACGGAAGGGCCGTGAGAGTTTATAGCTAGTTCAAGCGTTGCTGGTCAGTGTCCGGGGCCCCCTGAGCTTAGGTGCCCAGCGGCACGGCCCAGTCTAGCCCATAGGTACGCTATTAAATAACTAATTTGAAGGGACCTCAAAAGTTCGTATTAAACCCAGTTCGAAGGAGTTTACAGCTCTGAATGACCTTCGATGTTGTATATATCTCATCATGTTGACAGCGATCGTCTCCATCAATATATTGTTTCGATTTATCTTCACGAGTCACCGAACCCAAGATAACCGCCATCAAACTTTGTTATATTTACGATGAAAAACCAGTTTTTGCAATTTTTCTTCAAAAATACACGCTTTTTAAAGAAAAGGCTTACTTAGCGAGTTAGGTCTTTTCATAATAAACAATTAGGCATAGGTTTTGAGTATACTAAAGGTTTATTGAGAGACTAGATACGCAAACTTTATTTTATAGACCTCTCTGTAAAAATCCATAATTAAGAGTCCCCGGCAAGCTCGGCCGAATCTCACCTTCCCATACAAACGGAGTTTCGTTCTTATTTTAAAAGTACGTGTTGTATTGTAATGAAACTTTGCATATACAATGAAATGGGGTATATCTACGCTTGTAATTAGTTTATATGGCTCCAGTTTATAAAACAAACGAAATACAGCAAAAACAAGTTTTGTATGAAAAACTGATATTCGCTGTATTTTTTAAAATATGGTATCTGAAGTTACATAAACTAATTACAGGCCTGCATATACCTTAACTTATTAAAAGTACAAAGTTTCAGATCAAACTAGCTAGTCGTTTTAAAATGAGAGCGTAACTACGTTTGTATGGAGAACCGAGCTTACCGCGGACTCTTAAATACAGAAAATTACATTCTAAATTTCAAAAGCAAGAAAGTGTTAAATAGAAACTGAATTATCATATAAATCACGTTTCGAAAGTTACTTTGGCCATTCCGGGGACTAGATACAGAACAAAAACCATGAAAAATCGTAAATTTTCGCTTGGAGCCCCTTAAGAGTTTTCACTGTACTTACACGATGTATGTGTTTTGGTCAGTAATTATGAATTTAATAGGCGACGGGACTTACCTAAGTATAGTGTGCGGAAGACCAGTGAGGGAGTCTATGGCCCCGTGCCGGTCCTTGTCGGAGCCCGGCATGCCAAACGGGTAAAGCGGGGACATGTTCTGTAAACAAAATAACCACCATTAGTTTCATTAAAAGTAAATCGTCGGGTAATTCATTCATTAACCCTTTTGCCGGAGTACGACAATCTAAATTGTAATAAGTCCGTCAGTTTTCAGATTTTGGACACGTTTTTTAAATACGGCGACGGCGGCATGGTAGGCGCCGTGCGCGGCCGCCTGCGCCAGCATGAGGTCGCCCCGCAGCAGCGCCAGCTGTGATGCAGCATCTGTAGCGGCCCTCTGTACCTTGCCCTTGGCGGCGGCGGCGACGGCGGCGTGGTACCAGCATGAGGTCGCCCCGCAGCAGCGCCAGCTGTGATGCAGCATCTGTAGCGGCCCTCTGTACCTTGCCCTTGGCGGCGGCGGCGACGGCGGCGTGGTACCAGCATGAGGTCGCCCCGCAGCAGCGCCAGCTGTGATGCAGCATCTGTAGCGGCCCTCTGTACCTTGCCCTTGGCGGCGGCGGCGACGGCGGCGTGGTACCAGCATGAGGTCGCCCCGCAGCAGCGCCAGCTGTGATGCAGCATCTGTAGCGGCCCTCTGTACCTTGCCCTTGGCGGCGGCGGCGACGGCGGCGTGGTACCAGCATGAGGTCGCCCCGCAGCAGCGCCAGCTGTGATGCAGCATCTGTAGCGGCCCTCTGTACCTTGCCCTTGGCGGCGGCGGCGACGGCGGCGTGGTACCAGCATGAGGTCGCCCCGCAGCAGCGCCAGCTGTGATGCAGCATCTGTAGCGGCCCTCTGTACCTTGCCCTTGGCGGCGGCGGCGACGGCGGCGTGGTACCAGCATGAGGTCGCCCCGCAGCAGCGCCAGCTGTGATGCAGCATCTGTAGCGGCCCTCTGTACCTTGCCCTTGGCGGCGGCGGCGACGGCGGCGTGGTACCAGCATGAGGTCGCCCCGCAGCAGCGCCAGCTGTGATGCAGCATCTGTAGCGGCCCTCTGTACCTTGCCCTTGGCGGCGGCGGCGACGGCGGCGTGGTACCAGCATGAGGTCGCCCCGCAGCAGCGCCAGCTGTGATGCAGCATCTGTAGCGGCCCTCTGTACCTTGCCCTTGGCGGCGGCGGCGACGGCGGCGTGGTACCAGCATGAGGTCGCCCCGCAGCAGCGCCAGCTGTGATGCAGCATCTGTAGCGGCCCTCTGTACCTTGCCCTTGGCGGCGGCGGCGACGGCGGCGTGGTACCAGCATGAGGTCGCCCCGCAGCAGCGCCAGCTGTGATGCAGCATCTGTAGCGGCCCTCTGTACCTTGCCCTTGGCGGCGGCGGCGACGGCGGCGTGGTACCAGCATGAGGTCGCCCCGCAGCAGCGCCAGCTGTGATGCAGCATCTGTAGCGGCCCTCTGTACCTTGCCCTTGGCGGCGGCGGCGACGGCGGCGTGGTACCAGCATGAGGTCGCCCCGCAGCAGCGCCAGCTGTGATGCAGCATCTGTAGCGGCCCTCTGTACCTTGCCCTTGGCGGCGGCGGCGACGGCGGCGTGGTACCAGCATGAGGTCGCCCCGCAGCAGCGCCAGCTGTGATGCAGCATCTGTAGCGGCCCTCTGTACCTTGCCCTTGGCGGCGGCGGCGACGGCGGCGTGGTACCAGCATGAGGTCGCCCCGCAGCAGCGCCAGCTGTGATGCAGCATCTGTAGCGGCCCTCTGTACCTTGCCCTTGGCGGCGGCGGCGACGGCGGCGTGGTACCAGCATGAGGTCGCCCCGCAGCAGCGCCAGCTGTGATGCAGCATCTGTAGCGGCCCTCTGTACCTTGCCCTTGGCGGCGGCGGCGACGGCGGCGTGGTACCAGCATGAGGTCGCCCCGCAGCAGCGCCAGCTGTGATGCAGCATCTGTAGCGGCCCTCTGTACCTTGCCCTTGGCGGCGGCGGCGACGGCGGCGTGGTACCAGCATGAGGTCGCCCCGCAGCAGCGCCAGCTGTGATGCAGCATCTGTAGCGGCCCTCTGTACCTTGCCCTTGGCGGCGGCGGCGACGGCGGCGTGGTACCAGCATGAGGTCGCCCCGCAGCAGCGCCAGCTGTGATGCAGCATCTGTAGCGGCCCTCTGTACCTTGCCCTTGGCGGCGGCGGCGACGGCGGCGTGGTACCAGCATGAGGTCGCCCCGCAGCAGCGCCAGCTGTGATGCAGCATCTGTAGCGGCCCTCTGTACCTTGCCCTTGGCGGCGGCGGCGACGGCGGCGTGGTACCAGCATGAGGTCGCCCCGCAGCAGCGCCAGCTGTGATGCAGCATCTGTAGCGGCCCTCTGTACCTTGCCCTTGGCGGCGGCGGCGACGGCGGCGTGGTACCAGCATGAGGTCGCCCCGCAGCAGCGCCAGCTGTGATGCAGCATCTGTAGCGGCCCTCTGTACCTTGCCCTTGGCGGCGGCGGCGACGGCGGCGTGGTACCAGCATGAGGTCGCCCCGCAGCAGCGCCAGCTGTGATGCAGCATCTGTAGCGGCCCTCTGTACCTTGCCCTTGGCGGCGGCGGCGACGGCGGCGTGGTACCAGCATGAGGTCGCCCCGCAGCAGCGCCAGCTGTGATGCAGCATCTGTAGCGGCCCTCTGTACCTTGCCCTTGGCGGCGGCGGCGACGGCGGCGTGGGTACCAGCATGAGGTCGCCCCGCAGCAGCGCCAGCTGTGATGCAGCATCTGTAGCGGCCCTCTGTACCTTGCCCTTGGCGGCGGCGGCGACGGCGGCGTGGTACCAGCATGAGGTCGCCCCGCAGCAGCGCCAGCTGTGATGCAGCATCTGTAGCGGCCCTCTGTACCTTGCCCTTGGCGGCGGCGGCGACGGCGGCGTGGTACCAGCATGAGGTCGCCCCGCAGCAGCGCCAGCTGTGATGCAGCATCTGTAGCGGCCCTCTGTACCTTGCCCTTGGCGGCGGCGGCGACGGCGGCGTGGTACCAGCATGAGGTCGCCCCGCAGCAGCGCCAGCTGTGATGCAGCATCTGTAGCGGCCCTCTGTACCTTGCCCTTGGCGGCGGCGGCGACGGCGGCGTGGTACCAGCATGAGGTCGCCCCGCAGCAGCGCCAGCTGTGATGCAGCATCTGTAGCGGCCCTCTGTACCTTGCCCTTGGCGGCGGCGGCGACGGCGGCGTGGTACCAGCATGAGGTCGCCCCGCAGCAGCGCCAGCTGTGATGCAGCATCTGTAGCGGCCCTCTGTACCTTGCCCTTGGCGGCGGCGGCGACGGCGGCGTGGTACCAGCATGAGGTCGCCCCGCAGCAGCGCCAGCTGTGATGCAGCATCTGTAGCGGCCCTCTGTACCTTGCCCTTGGCGGCGGCGGCGACGGCGGCGTGGTACCAGCATGAGGTCGCCCCGCAGCAGCGCCAGCTGTGATGCAGCATCTGTAGCGGCCCTCTGTACCTTGCCCTTGGCGGCGGCGGCGACGGCGGCGTGGTACCAGCATGAGGTCGCCCCGCAGCAGCGCCAGCTGTGATGCAGCATCTGTAGCGGCCCTCTGTACCTTGCCCTTGGCGGCGGCGGCGACGGCGGCGTGGTACCAGCATGAGGTCGCCCCGCAGCAGCGCCAGCTGTGATGCAGCATCTGTAGCGGCCCTCTGTACCTTGCCCTTGGCGGCGGCGGCGACGGCGGCGTGGTACCAGCATGAGGTCGCCCCGCAGCAGCGCCAGCTGTGATGCAGCATCTGTAGCGGCCCTCTGTACCTTGCCCTTGGCGGCGGCGGCGACGGCGGCGTGGTACCAGCATGAGGTCGCCCCGCAGCAGCGCCAGCTGTGATGCAGCATCTGTAGCGGCCCTCTGTACCTTGCCCTTGGCGGCGGCGGCGACGGCGGCATGGTAGGCGCCGTGCGCGGCCGCCTGCGCCAGCATGAGGTCGCCCCGCAGCAGCGCCAGCTCCCGCTCCTTGCCCTTCGACGACACTGACGTCGACGACGACGATTTGCCTGGGGACGACAAACATATGGTTAGATACAATATATAGTTCTAGGGAAAGCACTTCATCCATGTAACCGAAGCTGAATTTTTTCGAATTAAGTGAATATTTTCGGAAATAATCGCTCTTAAGTAGCTTAAATTCTGTCCCTCCTCCTCTATCCTCTAAACCTTCCAAAAAGTATGAAAAACATTGCAAAGGTAACGCTTAATATATACTTTCAACGAAAATAATTTTCAACATGATTGGGTATATGTTATTTGCGTGTACTCTTATTTTCTTATGTGACTTTCTAACCCAGTCTTAGGACTGTAGGTAGTGCTTAGTGTAACAGTGTAAAAGACTATAAAAACTGGACTAGATATAAATATATAAGTTATGTTTCAGATGAAGGTGTACTAAAACTTACAGGACTACCTCGTATATGTGTTTAGTGTAAATAAATAAGTTGTAACTGTATACCTGTCTTTGATTTAAGAACATCATACGTTTGACGGAGTGATATATCTGGTGCCTGTGTTCATAAATTTTTGATATATCATTCTGCGTTGGCCGAAATTACTCACGAACCCTGATCTCTTTGCTCTCTGCTATCACTTAACAATACTTTAAAAACCTTGCCGTGGCATCTACATTAGTACAGTGGCCAGTTTACGTACGAGACTGAGATGGCTGATGCTTGCTCGGCTTCGACTGGTGTGGAGCCGAGGCGAGGTTGTTCAGCGACGCGAGACTCGACATCGCCTGTGAGTGAGAGTGCATCGTCGAAGGCGAAGACGTCTTCGGGAAGCCGTATGATGTTCCTGAAATGTATGTGTGATAATTAGCACAATATTATGGGAAAACTAGAAGATACCCTTCGTACGCGGAGGGGAAAAAGTCATAACCCCTCATTTTTTTCTTCAGCGTACTTGGGTAAAAAGTATCCTATACCCATTTGGAGATATCCGGCTACCCGTGTGCCAAAAATAGTTGAAATCAGTTTAGCCAATTTTGCGTGATGAAGCCACAACGACACATACAAACATACAAAAATCGAAAAAATATATTTTTCATTTTAGTGAACTCCAAATAGTCCGTAACAATCTGTTTTTTTTTTTTCAAATTTACAACTTTATAATAGTATAGATTAGCGTGCTCGTAACTCAAGTCTCGTATTCACTGCCTACGCTTGTCACTGACACTTCACAATTAAACACATTCATTTTTAGGGTTCCGTATCAAAAAAAGGAACCCTTATGGTGCGACTCTGTCTGTCTGTCCGACTATAAAAGTGCCATGTCTCAAAAACTACTTATGGTATCTTATTCAAATTTGGAATATTTATAAACATAGTCAGCCCACATGATTGCAAAGGAAATATTTAAAAATACTTTTTTATTTAAAAAAAAAAGACGAATACGAGGGGGGCAAGAATTCAAACTCTAGCTACTAGGTCAAGTAGTATATCATATGAAAGGGTTTGATTTGCACATTTTTGTTTTTTTTATTTATTTTGGCTTAAACGGCAGCATGTCTACTGTAACCGTTCGTCGATGAGCTAGGCGGTAGGATGCCACAACATCCTTGGTCTCCAATTTGAATTATTTCGATATATGTAAGAGAATAGTCTGTTATTTTAATAACAGACACGTATTTTATTTAGCGGCCCGTTCTCTACCTATTGGGAGAAATTGTCCTCTAAAATACTGAAAAGTGACTAAACCCTCTAACTTCTGTAGAGTTTTGTTCAAGCAAATTGCTAGTTAATTACTGGTGTGATTATATGTTTGAAACCAAGAAAAAAATAATGAGCACTTGTTTCGTTATATTGGCTCACTCATGTTTTTCTAAAAAAAACACCCTGCAAAGTTTTTAAATCAAATAGACTCTATTTGATTCCATTGATAAAAAGCCTGGTTTAATCTTACTAACTAACCACACACATTCCCTAGTCTGAAATAAATGTTTTTTTTTTGTTTATTAAACATTGTCAATTAGTATAGAAATCTAAGCATTATTTTACCATAACCGTAAGCTTAAGGTTGTCTTAGATCGTTGCTTTTAACAGAGAGTAGAGTGTCACTACGAAACCGTGCTATATAGAAAATATGTAACTAGATAATGGTTGAGATGCCACTTGGAAAACATAGAGAGAGGCCTTTAAGCAGATGGGCATTATAAGCCTCTACAAAATTGCGCATATCTAGATGACGTTTGTATCACCATCTCCCAGCCCTTATCTCACTTATGTAGGGTCGGCACATGTTTTGTTCTTCCATTCATCTCTATTATTCGTAATTTCAGCGCTTACTCCTTTCTTTCCCATGTCCTCTCTCACACAATCCATCCATCGCTTTTTTAGCCTACCGATCGCTCTTCGTCCTTCGACATTCATCCCTAACATTATTTTACCAATATGAAGTTCATCCCTCATTACATGCCCATACCACGCTAACCTACTGCTCCTCATTTTGTCCGTCACGGGTGCTACTTTCAAACTTAGAGTGTCACTACGGAACCGTGCTATATAGAACATATGTAACTAGATAATGGTTAAGATGCCTTGTCACTTGGAAAAAATAGAGGCGAGATTTACCGAGCAGATAGGTTATGGGCTATGAAAAAAAGTGGATATCTAGATGGCGATGGCATCATCTCCCTGCCCTTATCCCACGTATGTAGGGTCGGCAAAACATGTTTTCTGCTTCCATTCATCTCTATTATAAACTACTAGAATGTGCCCGCAAACTTCGTCCGCGTAGGAAAAAATAAATCATAACTCTCCTTTTTTTACAAGCGTAATAACCATCTAGAGATACCTAGTTACCCGTGTACCATAAATAGTTCAAATCTGTTTAGCCGATTTGGCCTGATGAAGCAACGACACATAAAAAAAAAAAACAAATTAATAGTCTGCTACAATATTTTTTTGGAGGATATCTTCAATGTACAGACATTTCATTTTTACAACTTTATAATAGACTAAAAGACGCCCGCAACTTCGTTCGCGGAGGAGAAAAAGTCATAATCCTTCGTTTTTTCTCCAGCGTAGTCGGGTAAAAAGTATCCTATAACCATCTGGAGATACCCAGCTACCCGTGTACCAAAAATAGTTGAAATCCGTTTAGCCGATTTTGCGTGATGAAGCCACAACGACACATACAAACATACATAAAATCCAAAAAAAATATATTTTTCGTTAACAGTCCATAACAATATTTTTTTTGAAAATGTCTTCAATATACAGACAGTCATTTTTAAATATATAAAAAGCCTCAATGACACTGGCTTTGCAGATATCAAGGTATTGAAGGTGAAATGAAATCGTATCATACCCTTTTTTTTATTCATCACAGAATAAATATTGTGGTATATTTCTTACAGATAATTCGCCAAACATGCGTTTATTGGCGATTATAGCACTCATTTTCCAGTTATGTCTAAATGTACCTAACCTTGCTATTACACCATCACTAAATTTCATCATACTTATGTGGACCTAAACTCGACCTAACACCTAAAATCGGCTCTCTAGCATTGTGATATGTTTCAAATTAATGGCGTCATCAGATTTTGGTGTTATACCCCTAATGTAGTTTAAATAACGCGGCGGAATAACGCTTTAACTCTTTACTCTCTGTTAAACGAATGACGCTATAAAGCGATAGCAAGTTCGATACGTGCCCCACTCACTCATACTGGGCTGCGAGTTGCTGGTGGATGGACTCTTATCCTTGATCGATGCGCTCGAGGAGGTACTACTTCGGCCAGACCTGTGGACAAGTCAAACAATACAATACAAATATTCTTTAAAACTAAAAATTAGATAGATAGAGATAGAGAGATTAGATCCTCTGATAAGGCCCTGTAAATATCTAAACGCAAGGACCATGTTAAAAAGTGAGATGCAAATTAAAGCGGGCTTAGTATATTATTCTGTATTATTTTTTAAGTAAAATTGTTGAAAAAAGAAAACTATATACTTTGAACGGAAATGCCATGCTGACCTCGTATTACAGGCTCGGTCTGGTTTTTTTTTAATCTTTTCATAGTATTATTAGATCACACATATTCGTCGCTTTAGTAAGGTGACACGTTGTGCTTCGCACGGCTGCAAAATTATTTAGCTTCTCGTGCCTTGAAAGCCTCGCTACGCTCAATAATCTATATTTGAACCACTCGCTTCGTTCATGGTTCATTTTTGAGATTCCTTCGCTTGCTCGGCTTTCAATTGAAGAACTCGAGCCATATAACAACTTTGCAGCCTTGCAAATTATTTTGCATAACAAATAACTATTATTGCACACCAGATACACAGAAATACAGAACATGACAGTAACACATTATCACAACACAACAACATAGGGCGTAATAGCCTATAATATGGCACGTAATCTAGTGGAATCGTACGTGAAGCAATTGAAATCAAGAAACACTGAAAATTCAACAGGGAAGACGGTTTCAAACTTTCATCTTCGTGGAATCCAGTACCTAATTAGTAAATGTAAAAAACATCAAACATCATCCGATAAATCGCAAGACGCCGTGAGTTGTGTGTCAATCTAGTGACGACCTTTGTGTTCAACTTAGTAATCAACACCAAGCGCGGGTAGATCGAAAAACTCGCGCAGTTAGAAGATGTTGATAGCCGTCTCTCCAGTTCCTTCGAGACCATGGACGTAACGCGACGTCCGAAACGTCGAAGAATTACCAACGATAGGTAATTAAATAAATCATATTTATACGCGATTAAGCCCCGTTTTGTTGTGTTGTGCTAATGAGTGAAGATCATTATTATTCTTGTTTTTTAACTTACCTTAATTGTATTCTTATTATTTATTTTATTTAAATTGCGACTGATATACTATAATATTATTTAATAATGACATGTAATGGCAAAGCCCCGACTGTAAATTACCGTCTTTTATTGTTAGTTATTTTTAATGTCAGTCTTAACATTTATTGTGTAATTATTGTTGGACTAAGCAAATTTTTATTTTTTTAGGCAATATGTACCTACCTAGTCTTATGTTCCCATTGTAACACATGCCACTACATAGTGGCTGAATATATTATGAAAATGCTAATCAAATAATAATTGTAACGCCTGTATATTTACCATATATTCTAGTGAATAAACTACATTCATACATCATGTAAGTTTAAATCAATGACAGCAACAATCAAATAAGGTCAGCTAGCCCAGAGGATTCAATACTTCGGTGGCCTTCTAAGTTCTATTCTTACCTCTCATTCCTCTGCGGCTGCTTGCTCTTCCCCGGCTTGGCGGACAGCGCCGACAACGCAGAGTACGGGTCGCCCAGAGGCCCGCCGAACCCCAGCCCTGAGGCCTGTATCCGGGCTAAGTAGTCCTGGGCAGCTAGGTGTGACGCCATGGACCACCAGGCTGCACCTGGAAATTGGTAGAATGCTATTATTTTTTTATCATGAAAACATTCAAATACCGGTCACAATTTTACCATGATTCGAACCCGGGACCGCCAACACAAGGTTCCGTTTTTGCAATAAATAAATAAATAATAAATAAATATTACGGGACCATTTTACACAGATCGAACTAGTCCCATGGTAAGCTCAATTAATTAGGCTTGTGTTATGGGTAGATGACGACGATATATTGAATAGATATATTTACTTATATACATAGAAAACATCCAAGACTCGGGAACAAATGTTTATGCTAGTCACACCTTACTGGGATTTGAACCCAGGACCTTCAGCTTCGCAGGCAACGTTACTCCCGCTGAGCCAAACCGGTCGTCGTAAAAGATATATGAAAAAGATTTAAGGAGATATTTGGATCTATTATTTGTGCCTTAATAGCCATTCGAAATTCAATAAGGAAAAAGGGAGAAAAGAAGGGGACACTCATGGCATGGCAGTCCGATTTTTCACAGACTAGTATAAATTTAGTATGGGGCCGTAAAAAATCGGACAGCAGGACAGTAAAATTACTTGTAGTGCACAATCGCTCTTATGGTGCTTTGTAAAATGGATCTTGGGATTGTGATAATGTGAATGTACTCACTGGCTGCAGGGTGGAGTGGTAAGGAAGCCGCTTGACTGTGGGCGACTCCGAGGGTGCTCGGGGGGGTGGGGTAGCGAGAGCCGAAGCCGAACAGGGCGGCCTGCGCCTGCGCTTGCGCCTGGGCCTGCGCCGCGCCGCTCGCGCCGTCGCGGCCCCAGTACGCTGGAATGATGAAATATGAATATTAATTTAATATCAAGTTACAAAAGATACAAGTTCGTAGCCGACTAAATGTAGCAACAGGCGATATGTCGTCACGGCTCCTCTGGTTTCTATGACAAAGTATGGAAGCGTCGCTAAGCTACAATACAATACAATAACTCTTTATTGCACACCACACAAAACATAGTACAGTCACCGTCATAAATAAGTGATGATTTCTGTACCTTGTCGCTTTTAATCGTTTCACAATTTCGTATGACATTTCAAACACAACGTTAAAGTGACAAGGTTACTAAATGATACCTTATTTATGCCTGTGACTGTACAGAAAACGATACATTCAAGAACAGGTAAACAACAGGCGGTTTTATCGCTAAACAGCGATCTCTTCCAGACGATTGCAAATGGAATTGAAGTAATAATGAAATAATGATCTTTATTCTTTAAGTAGGCCGCAAGGGCACAAGTATACGAGTATATTAAACAAACACAAATAAGTAGTATAAATACAGATAAATACTCACATACATATATATATACATATACATATAGCTATATAATAAGTTGAATAACTATACTAATATTACTCAGCCATACAGTCATACAGGACCAGTAAAACAAGTCGAGGTGCTATGGAAGGGACAGAATAAATAGTCTTTGAGATGCTCTTTAAAGATCGAGAGGGATTTAACTCGTCTTAATTCTACAGGCAAATAGTTCATTTAACATTTTCTTCAAAGTAGACGGGAAATATGTATCTTATAACCATCTGTAAATTCTTGATTTTTAATGCAAGACCCAAATCTGACAGTTCTCATCTTGATTATTTAAACCAATAAACATTATTTAATAAAAACATGTTAAAAAATCGTGCAACCAGTAATATTAGGGTAAGTTTTATTGATGAAAATACTAACACTTAAACCAGTATGCACTGATCACAGCGAAAGTGCGCCCGTTGACGTAAAATTTTGTTATTGAATTAAATATCAGAGTATAGATACCTACCCATCTAGCCGTGTACCAAAAACAGTTGAAATCCGTTTAGCCGATTTGGCGTGATGAAGCCACAACGAGATTCTTTTGAGTTTTTGTTTGTATTGTACAAACAAAAACTCAAAAGAATATTTGTCTAATATCTTCAATTCTTCTTTTTCGAATATCTTCAATGTACAGACATTTAATTTTTACAACTTTGTAATAAGTACCTATAGAAGAGACATGATGCAACATAATATTTGGCAAATAAACAAGAAACAAGCATTAAACGATTCTACATTTCCAAGTAGACATGTGGTGACCTAAAAATACTTTATTAAAGTGTCGATTCAGTCATCGCGTCTATTTCTGTTAGTACTTGTAATTAGTAAGGCGTGCAAACGTTCAGAAGTAGCCTAAAAGTAGAGAGTTGCTATACCACTTTGTCCATGTCCTATATACCTACTCTATAAGTAGTGAATAGCTAATAGTATATTTCCACTCGTGAACTATAATCTGTGAATAAGAACTTCGCAAATCATACTAAAAAGGCATACTTCCGGCCTATTTGAAAATCTATTGACCAGGCCTGTTTCCAGCAGTGGACGCGTGGCTGAAATGATGATGATGAATGTGTTTACAGAAGTATTTCCTATAGACAAAGGCAGTCTTAAAGACGTAATAAAAGTGTTGAAGTTGCAGCATGTTTACAAACAACAATGATCTACAAACCCATTTGCGAGCTAAAGGCCGAAACAAAGTCGTGGCGTGCGAGTTGTATCGTATGAAATGTGATAGTAGATGGCTCACCGCTTGCGTGGCATGCACATGCACAGCGGTGTGTCATCTCTTATGGGTATTCGTACTTCACAACGCGCACGCCACGCGCACGTCTACGTGCACGCCACGCACACGCATCCGGTGTGGCTGGGCCTTAAGTGGGTCGATTGACAACAAGCTCCTTTTGAAGACTAACTTCTCCAGAATGATGCATAGTCATGACCCGAGCTTTGCATACGTAAGACGTACTGGCCAAGATACGCTACTAGCGTTTCTACTAGGAACCAACGGAATCCTGGACGGTTGCTTCATAACTATATTCCTAGAACTGAATTATACTCGAATCATTGCTTTGTCATGTGCATGAAATTTTTTAACAAGTTACCAAAATGTTTACAAGAGCTATCTCTAAATAGATTTAAAAATTAATTAATCAATGAAAAATGCCATTATAGTGTGAAGGATTTCCTCTCTCATGATATGTTACAATAATATCTGAGATATTTGCATGCAAAGTATGTAAGTACAGGAGAATACGCAACCTATTGTCACATAACATATAATGACACGAATGTGTGAAACTTATTCTTTGCAAATAAATAAATATCTTTTTAGGTAGTTCTATACCTAAGAAACTTAACTAATGCCCCTCTTGGATTGAATGGTTGTGTAGATAATATAGAATTATAATATGAGTGACCGCCGCTCTGATTAACTATTATGAAATATGAATGGAGGGTAGCTTTCTTACACAAAAAAATATATATTTACAAATTTAATAAATACTAGAAGGTGCCTCGCACTTCTTTTTAGGGTTCCGCAGCCAAAATGTCAAAAATGGAACCCTTATAGTTTTGTCATGTCCGTCCGTGTGTCACAGGCATTTTACACAAAAACTACATGAGGTATATTGATGAAATTTGGAGTATAAGTGTCTTGTATAAGCCGCTACTTAGTTTCATAGTGAAATAACAAAAAAAAATATTTCTAGATGGAGCAGTCATCACGCATCAACGTGTGGCAGTTCTTTAAAAAAAAAACATTAAGTGAATATTCTCGGAAATAATCACTCCGAAAGTAACATAAATTGTGTCTGTCCCGTCCCCGTCCCCTCTATTTTCTAAAAAATATTACAAAGGTAAGGTGAGTTATTGCCGAAAATCTACGGTGCTCAGCAAAGGGCGTAAGCGCGAGGAAGATACGCTCTTATGTTAGAGCACTTTTTCACAACGTATTTTTTTCATCTGTAGTGCATTTCTTTGTAGTAACGGCTGCGGAACCCTACACTGAGCTTGGACCGACATGCTCTTGGCCGGTTTTAACATATGTACAAAAAAGATGCCGCCGAATTGAGAAACAGACACTGAATCATCATTCATCAGATCATAGGAAACTGACGATGTGGGAAGAAGGCCAATTTGAGAAGCAGACAATTTAAAAAACAGACTATATAAGAATTAGACATCATACTCATGGTAAACCAACAACATAGAAACAAGACCATTTTGAGAAATAGCGATTTTAGGAAACGTACAGAACGAGCTTAAGCCTCCAAAACATATCAAAAGTTATAAAAGTAAAAATATAATTGAACAAAAAAAAAGAAAATTGTCTTGTTGCCTCCTTTAATCAATGTTTGTTCATAAATAGATGACGTAAATAATTTATACCCGCAGATAAATTACTTTGTATATTGCATAAGATCAACTAATAATCTAAAGAAACTCCCACCGATTGCAACACCTTATCAGTTTATCACCTATATTAACCATACACACACCGGCTTAAACAAAAACCGACCTTACAGCTACAAAATAAGAGCATCAACAACAGTATTTACAAGTTGGTAGCTTGCCAGTGAGAGGGCATTGACCTGTGCTCATGTTATGAGCTACAAACCACTGGCGAAAAGGGCTTAACTGCCGCCACTTTTACAGTTAATTTCGTCCTTTTAGGGTATTAACAAGGAGGCTTTCTGACTGGTGTGAAGTAAATATGGTTATTGGTTGTGATTACGCGACTGTCTGATAATTATCTTTTTATATCCCGAAAAACGTGCGGTTTCGAAAAGATATACAAAAATTAGTGTTTTTAGGCCCAATTGTGTCAAACGGGAATAAGGAACGGGAACGGGAATGTTCCCTATTCCCTCGGAAAAAATAATATGAAAAATTTAGTTAATCTATATCTATACTATTACAAAGTAAAAATGAAATGTTTGTACATAATATGGTCGTGAAGTTGACCGCCCCAAATCGTTTGCCCGCAAATGGCATATCAATATCGTTAGTTCATCGTTAGTTCATGTTTGTTCAGTAGGTAAAATCGTTAGGACCCGATATTTTAACACATTTTTTTAAAAAATAAAATGGGGTGGCTAACTTCACGCCTACCACCCCAAACCACTTTTTCCATATATTGTTGTCTATATAGCAAGATATTCGTTAGTTCACGTTTGTTCACCATATAATATCGTTAGGACCCGACTCTGTCAATTTTTTTTTATTTTTTAAAGTGGGGTGGCTGTCTTCACGCTAACCACCCCACCCCTAAATCGCCAAAACTAACGATGTCTAGGGGTCAAGAGACGTTAGTTCACGTTTGTTCAGGTACTAAAAACGTTAGGATCTCATTGGATTGACCACAAAAAAATAAAATCAAAAAATCGATTATTCTGTATAAGGCAGTCGGACAAAGTGCTGTAAAATGTTGTCTTATCGGGTCCTTACGATTCAAGTGGCTGAACAAACATCTACAGACGACAAGTATTCCATGTAGATATGTAACTTGCGGGCACTCGATAGCAAGTGGCGACTTTCGTCATTTTTCTTTTTTTAGTACTATGGAGGCGGCTGTCTTCACGCTAGTCAGTTTAACCAGACGCCCAAGAGATAATCCATGTCTATGGTTCTATACGGCCTTAGGGTCGTTAGTTCACGTTTGTTCAGGCTTAAGCAACGTTAGAATCTCATTGGTTCGACCACGAAGAAATAAAATCGAAAATTCGAATATTTCGTATAACGCAGTCAGACAAAGTGCTGTCAAATGTTGTCTTATCGGGTCCTTACGATTCAAGTGGCTGAACAAACATCTGCAGACGATACGTAATCGATGTAGATATATAACTTGCGGGCACTCGCTAGCAAATGGCGACTTTCGTCATTTTTTCTTTTTTTAGTACTATGGAGGCGGCTGTCTTCACGCTAACCACCCCACCCCTAAATCGCCAAAACTAACGATGTCTAGGGGTCAACAGATGTTAGTTCACGTTTGTTCAGGTACTAAAAACGTTAGGATCTCATTGGATTGACCACAAAAAAATAAAATCGAAAAATCGATTATTCCGTATAAGGCAGTCAAAGTGCTGTAAAATGTTGTCTTATCGGGTCCTTACGATTCAAAAGGCTGAACATACATCTACAGACGACAAGTATTCCATGTAGATATGCAACTTGCGGGCACTCGATAGCAAATGGCGACTTTCGGCATTTTTCTTTTTTTAATACTACATGGAGGCGGCTGTCTTCACGCTAGTCACTTAAACCAGAAGCCCAAGAGATAATCCATGTCTGTAGTTCTATACGGCCGTGGGGTCGTTAGTTCACGTTTGTTCAGGCATAACCGATGTTAGGATCTCATTGGTTTGGCCACAAAAAATATAATATCGAAAATTCGAAAATTCCATATAAGGCAGTTAGACAAAGTGCTGTAAAATGTTGTCTTATCGGGTCCTTACGATTCAAGTGGGTGAACAAACATCTACAGACGATACGTAATCGATGTAGATATGTAACTTGCGGGCACTCGATAGCAAATGGCGAGTTTCGTATTTTTTTCTTTTTTTTAGTACTATGGAGGCGGCTGTCTTCACGCTAGTCAGTTTAACCAGACGCCCAAGAAATAATCCATGTCTGTGGTTATATACGGCCGTGGGGTCGTTAGTTCACGTTTGTTCAGGCTTAAGCAACGTTAGAATCTCATTGGTTCGGCCACAAAAAAATAACATCGAAAATTCCATATAAGGCAGTTAGACATGGTGCTGTAAAATGTTGTCTTATCGGGTCCTTACGATTCAAGTGGCTGAACAAACATCTGCAGACGATACGTAATCGATGTAGATATGTAACTTGCGGGCACTCGATAGCAAATGGTGACTTTCGTCATTTTTTCTTTTTTTTAGTACTATGGAGGCGGCTGTCTTCACGCTAACCACCCCACCCCTAAATCGCCAAAACTAACGATGTCTAGGGGTCAAGAGACGTTAGTTCACGTTTGTTCAGGTACTAAAAACGTTAGGATCTCATTAGATTGACCACAAAAAAATAAAATCGTAAAATCGATTATTCCGTATAAGGCAGTCAGACAAAGTGCTGTAAAATGTTGTCTTATCGGGTCCTTACGATTCAAGTGGCTGAACAAACATCTACAGACGACAAGTATTCGATGTAGATATGTAACTTGCGGGCACTCGATAGCAAATGGCGACTTTCTTCATTTTTCTTTTTTTAATACTATATGGAGGCGGCTGTCTTCACACTAGTCACTTAAACCAGAAGGCCAAGAGATAATCCATGTCTATGGTTTTATACAGCCGTGGGGTCGTTAGTTCACGTTAGTTCAGGCATTAGTGACGTTAGGAACTCATTGGTTTGGCCACAAAAAATTAAAATTGAAAAATTGAAAATTCCATATAAGGCAGTCAAACAAAGTGCTGTAAAATGTTGTGTTATCGGGTCCTTACGATTCCATTGGCTGAACAAACATCTGCAGACGATACATAATCGATGTAGATATGTAACTTGCGGGCACTCGATAGCAAATGGCCACTTTCGTCATTTTTTCTTTTTTTTATTAATATGGAGGCGGCTGTCTTCACGCTAACCACCCCACCCCTAAATCGCCAAAACTAACGATGTCTTGGGGTCAAGAGACGTTAGTTCACGTTTGTTCAGGTACTAAAAACGTTAGGATCTCATTGGATTGACCACAAAAAAATAAAATCGAAAAATCGATTATTCCGTATAAGGCATTCAGACAAAGTGCTGTTAAATGTTGACTTATCGGGTCCTTACGATTCAAAAGGCTGAAGAAACATCTACAGACGACAAGTATTCGATGTAGATATGTAACTTGCGGGCACTCGATAGCAAACGGCGACTTTCATCATTTTTCTTTTTTTAATACTATATGGAGGCGGCTGTCTTCACGCTGGTCACTTAAACCAGAAGCCCAAGAGATAATCCATGTCTGTGGTTCTATACGGCCGTGAGGTCGTTAGTTCACGTTTGTTCAGGCTAAAGCAGCGCTAGAATCTGATTGGTTTGGCCACAAAAAAATAAAATCGAAAATTCGAAATTTCCTTATAAGGCAGTTAAACATGGTGCTGTAAAATGTTGTCTTATCGGGTCCTTACGATTCAAGTGGCTGAACAAACATCTACAGACGACAAGTATTCGATGTAGATATGTAACTTGCGGGCACTCGATAGCAAATGGCGACTTTCTTCATTTTTCTTTTTTTAATACTATATGGAGGCGGCTGTCTTCACACTAGTCACTTAAACCAGAAGGCCAAGAGATAATCCATGTCTATGGTTTTATACAGCCGTGGGGTCGTTAGTTCACGTTAGTTCAGGCATTAGTGACGTTAGGAACTCATTGGTTTGGCCACAAAAAATTAAAATTGAAAAATTGAAAATTCCATATAAGGCAGTCAAACAAAGTGCTGTAAAATGTTGTGTTATCGGGTCCTTACGATTCCATTGGCTGAACAAACATCTGCAGACGATACATAATCGATGTAGATATGTAACTTGCGGGCACTCGATAGCAAATGGCCACTTTCGTCATTTTTTCTTTTTTTTATTAATATGGAGGCGGCTGTCTTCACGCTAACCACCCCACCCCTAAATCGCCAAAACTAACGATGTCTTGGGGTCAAGAGACGTTAGTTCACGTTTGTTCAGGTACTAAAAACGTTAGGATCTCATTGGATTGACCACAAAAAAATAAAATCGAAAAATCGATTATTCCGTATAAGGCATTCAGACAAAGTGCTGTTAAATGTTGACTTATCGGGTCCTTACGATTCAAAAGGCTGAAGAAACATCTACAGACGACAAGTATTCGATGTAGATATGTAACTTGCGGGCACTCGATAGCAAACGGCGACTTTCATCATTTTTCTTTTTTTAATACTATATGGAGGCGGCTGTCTTCACGCTGGTCACTTAAACCAGAAGCCCAAGAGATAATCCATGTCTGTGGTTCTATACGGCCGTGAGGTCGTTAGTTCACGTTTGTTCAGGCTAAAGCAGCGCTAGAATCTGATTGGTTTGGCCACAAAAAAATAAAATCGAAAATTCGAAATTTCCTTATAAGGCAGTTAAACATGGTGCTGTAAAATGTTGTCTTATCGGGTCCTTACGATTCAAGTGGGTGAACAAACATCTGCAGACGATACGTAATCGATGTAGATATGTAACTTGCGGGCACTCGATAGTAAATGGCGACTTTCGTCAATTTTTCTTTTTTTTAGTACTATGGAGGCGGCTGTCTTCACGCTAGTCAGTTTGACCAGAAGCCCAAGAGATAATCCATGTCTGTAGTTCTATACGGCCGTGGGGTCGTTAGTTCTCGTTTGTTCAGGCATAAGGGACGTTAGGATCTCATTGGTTTGGCCAAAAAAAAAACGAAAATTCGAAAATTCCATATAAGGCAGTTAGACATGGTGCTGTAAAATGTTGTCTTATCGGGTCGTTACGATTCAAGTTGGTGAACAAACATCTGCAGACGATACGTAATCGATATAGACATGTAACTTGCGGGCACTCGATAGCAAGTGGCAATTTTCGTCATTTTTTATTTTTTATTTAGTACTATGGAGGCGGCTGTCTTCACGCTGGTCACTTCAACCAGAAGCCCAAGAGATAATCCATGTCTTTGGTTCTATACGGCCGTGGGGTCGTTAGTTCACGTTTGTTCAGGCTAAAGCAGCGCTAGACTCTCATTGGTTCGGCCACAAAAAAATAAAATCGAAAATTCGAAAATTCCATATAAGGCAGTTCGACATGGTGCTGTAAAATGTTGTCTTATCGGGTCCTCACGATAGTGTGGCTGAACAAACATCTGCAGACGATACGTAATCGATGTAGATAGGTAACTTGCGGGCACTCGATAAGAAATGGCGACTTTTGACATTTTTCTTTTTTTAATACTATATGGGGGCGGCTGTCTTCACGCTGGTCACTTAAACCAGAAGGCCAAGAGATAATCCATATCTGTGGTTCTATACGGCCGTGGGGTCGTAAGTTCACGTTTGTTCAGGCTTAAGCAACGTTAGAATCTCATTGGTGCGGCTGCAAAAAAATTAAATTGAAAATCCGAAAATTCGGTATAAGTCAGTCAGACAAAGTGCTGTAACATGTTATCGTGTGGGGTCATTACGATTCAAATGGCTGAAAAAATATCAACAGACGATATGTAATCGATGTAGATATGCTCATCACACAAACACTTGTACTGACCGGGATTCGAACCCGGGACCGCCAGCTTCGTAGGCCATTGTGCAACCCACTGAGCCAAACGTGTAGTCAGACAAGGAAAAGCGTTTAGTAAGCATATATTGTACCTATTTGTTAGAACCCTACTATCCATACACCATGTATATATATCCATACACCTGAATCCATATTAACGGTTACTACTCGTATCTCGATTATGTGTCGTTCTCAGGCAAAAGGGCCTGGATTGTCGATTCCAGTTTCCAAGATGATGCGAATTTTATAAACCAGTCCGAAATTGATGGACTTCTGTTTTGTTCAAAATTAATTCAATGGACATTCAAAATTATAATATGCAATGCAACTAATAAAATTCATAAATTACAAATCGAACTTGGATAAAACACGTTCAAAGTTTAATGACCAGGGAGCCTGACTGTCGATTGCTTCAAGGATCGACAAATGGTTAATATAGATTACCTAATTTTTTTTTTTTATATTAATACAATAAAATAATGTTAAACTTCGATTCTTTAAAATCATCATAATTAATTTGAAACCCCCGACGAATTGTGAGTGACATATGAATTAATTGATTCATTACGTAATTTGTTTTGAAATCCACCCTTACATCAATTAAACAGTCGGGACCGAAGTTTACCAAGCGAAAAACTGATTTGGCGAGTGGATAAGTCGAAAGTTATTCTTGTAAAAATAAAATGTAAAATTAAGTCATTCTTAATAAGACCTTCGCTTTTTTAATTATTATATTGATCATTCGTAAATCCCATATAAACATATAGTTGGAATTAAACTCGACAGGTGAAAATAGGTACCAATACCAACTAGGTAGTTAAACTTAATCACTTCAAAAACACAACATAAAATACTTTTTAGCTAATACTAAACAACTGACTTACCTTTGATATTATAACTTTTAGATGACGCTGCTGAGTGCCTGCTGACACAATATTGTTATGTATGTAAAAGAAAATATCCAAAGTTTCTTCACTGAGCTCAGCTCGGTTTGATCGTCGTATTAGTAACAAGTAACGGCCTGGCCACGACATTGCGCGAATTGCGGTGCGGCAAGCATTTTATCTGTTCATTGCGTGGTCGCGACGCGCAACGTACTGTGATTAGTTAGAATCACACGCAATGAATTAGAAAAACCGCTGCCGCTGCCGCCGCCGCTCGATGCCGTGGCCGGGCACTTCTCTAGTGCTGCTACGTTCCAAATTCTCATAAAACGACAATACGTAATTCTTAAAAAACATATTTAAACGGGATAGTTTTATTTCAATATAACAAAAACACAAACTCTTATAGCAAGTGAATTAAAGTGATATTGTAAATTATAACGCCATATATTTTAAGAACTTTGACAGTGTTGCCATCGATCTTAATAAAGTCGTCATGCGTTTAATTAAAACGATGCTTAAACGTTAAATGCCGTTAACCAGGACCGACTAGATCAACATTTTGACAGTTCTAGAAATCAAAACTATTTAAGATAATCTCGTTTCATTACTGGAATAAAAAGTTAAATTAGTACGAACGGATAAAAATAAATAAAAACGTAAAGCTGTTCGAACTGAGATGCAACGTGATTTGAAAATTACCGCGAAATTTGAAATATATATGTCGCTATGGTATTCCTGTATGAACTAGGATTAAACAAATTTATGATGGATGATTTCATGGATGTTAAATGCCGCAGCTTAAATTTTGCATAATACTTAAGCATGGTACCATAGCGGTGGTTTCATGATGGGATTGATGGGGAGAAGACGGGGCACATGATAGAGCCGGGAGGTGGCTGCAGGAACTGCTCATGCACTCAACATACGAGGGTTGCTACTTATATATCCGGAAACAAAAAAACAAACAAACGTACACGGCTGAAAATAGTTTTATTGTTTTTCAAAGTATTCCCCTTGATGATCTATGCACTTTTGCATTCGCGTGAACCAATTTTTAAAGCACTTCTGCCACTCCGCCTGAGGTACCTCCATAACGTGTTGTTTGAATGCGTCGACAGCATCTTCAGCGGTCGAAAATCGTTGACCGCGTAATTTATTCTTTATATTTGGAAATAAATAAAAATCGTTGGGTGCCAAGTCAGGGCTGTACGGCGGATGACCCGTTAATTCCACATTTTGACCCTCCAAAAATAGAGTTGTTTCGCGTGACGTATGACAGCTGGCATTGTCATGATGAAGAATGATTCTTCGTCGCTGGTTAGTTTTACGAATTTGTTCAAATACTTCCGGTAAGCAAATGGTCGTGTACCACTCTGAATTAACCGTTCTACGGTTTTCTAGTGGCACTGTAGCTACATGGCCATTAATACCGAAGAAGCAGGCCACCATTTGTTTCAATGTACTTTTTGCACGAGTAACTTTCGTAGGGTTCGGCTCATTTTGAAACACCCATACCGTTGATTGTTGCTTCGTTTCGGGATCGTATGCATAGATCCAGGATTCGTCACCTGTATAGATGTTATAAACGGCTTTTGAGTCACCACGGTTATATTTTTTTAACATTTTATTGCACCATTCGACGCGAGCATGTTTTTGCTCATTTGTTAAGTTGTGGGGTATCCAACGCGAACAATTTTTTTTTACAGCCAAATAATTATGTAATATGCTATTAATGCTGGTCATAGAAATACCCAGAGTCGCCTCTATCTCGCGGTACGTAACATGTCGGTCGTCCATTATAAGTTTTCGCACAGCCTCGATATTTTGTTGTACAACGACCGATTTCGGGCGACCTGCCTTAACTTCGTCCGTAAGCATACTACGTCCACGATTGAACTCACTAAACCAGTGATACACAGTAGTTTTAGATGGGGCTTCATCACCAAAAGTTGAAGTTAGTTGATCTATGCACTGTTGTTGCGTTAAACCACGCCGAAAATCATAATAAATCATAGCACGAATATTTTCACGAGTGAGTTCCATTCTTGCTGCGAGATGACATTTAAAACCCGTCAAAAACAAAACACGAGCGTTAATAAGGAAGAAAAAATATACCTTATATACTTAAAAAAGTTCAAATTTTACCATGGCGGTCAAATATGCTATTTAAGAAGATTGTAATCCCGGTTTCCGGATATATAAATAGCAGCCCTCGTATTCCCTTCATGTTTGGGCTCGTTGGATTTGTCTTGGCGAGCACTATCTACACAGGTGTGGTCCAAGGTCTCATAATAGAACCGGGAGTTGGCCGCAGGAACTCTTCATAAACTCAACATATTCCCGTCATGTTTGGGCTCGTTGGATTTGTCTTGAAGAATTGAATCGTAAGGACCTGGATATGACAACATTTTACAGCACTTTGTTTGACTGCCTCATAGGCAATTTTCAATTTAATTTTTTTGTGGCCAGGCCGATGAGATAGGTACTTACTTTTTAACCGACTTCAAAAAAGGAGGAGGTTCTCAATTCGAACAATTTTTTTTTTGTATGTATGTTACTCGATATCTCCGAGAACCGTGAACCGATTTTCAATTTTTTTTTTAATCGAATCCCGTTGGCACTAAGTCGGGATCTGATGATGGAATCTTGGAGAAATCGAGGGAACTCTTCAAATGTCATAGGGACATGTACGGCGCTTTCGGTAATTTATTGATAAAGTCAAAAATTTTCATTCAGAAAGTGTAAATTGGTGAAGTGGAACTGATGAAGAAGACCACAGAATGCCATCGGAACTCCTCAATGATAAATGATTTACGGGTGGCGATAAGATATCTTGATTAATTTAGCTAAGCAACTTCATAGTCACAAACTTAAATGTTCCTGATGAAAATGGTACCATCGAATTGATTTGACGATGGAGCCGGAAGGTAGGCACCAGATCTATGTAATAAAATAAAGTATCCTAGCCGTGTTTGGGCTTGTTCGAATCGTCATGAGATACACTTTTAAGTAACGACTAACTAAAAAGTGTAAAATAAATAAACTTTTTAACAAAAAAATTAAACCAACTCCAAAAAAAAACTAAATAAAAAAAAAATAACGCCATAATTCAGTTTCTTCAAGTTACTTACAAGTAACCGTTTGTATACTCAATCTATACAGTATATACAATTAATGTTATTTTGGAGTCGGTGCCATCGTGTCACAAGTTACTAAAATCGTCAATTTTCAATATTTTACACATTCTTTATATGGCACCGACGCCAAAATAAGATTAATTGTATATACTGTATAGATTGAGTATACAAACGGTTACTTGTAAGTAAATTGAAGAAACTGAATTGTGGAGTTATTTTTTTACATTTTAGTTTTTTTTTGGAGTCGGTTTTATTTTTTTGTTAAAAAGTTTATTTATCTAGTGCCTAAACAAATGTGAACTAACGACCTCACTACCGTAAATAACCACAGAAATGGATTATCTCCTCGTCTTCTGGGTGGAGTGACTAGCGTGAAGATAGCCCTCCATAGTACAGTCAGCAGCAGAAGTCGCTATACACTCCAGGTGCTCAAAGAGAGGTAAACGTTTAAATTATCAAGAGTTTGTTGACTCTCATTTACTTATGTGGCCTCAACGTGTCACAAGTATCAAAACCGTCGATATTCATTGATTTCCAAACTCACAACAAGTCATTGATTCCTTAGCTGTGGAGAAACCACTGGTATCTAAGCGATATATCTGAACAACATGGAAAAATAGAAGTTTAAAGCATGTACACGTATGGTCGAAAGTTACTTGAAAAATAACCATGCTAATTTCAGGTGAGCGTTTTGACACTCATCGAAAGCAGTACAGTGTTGTCATGACATACATCTATCTCACGTTTTTCTCTTCAATCATTTGACAGATGCCTCTCAGTCGACTTACTGCAACTTATTTACTTTTTACTCAGCAGAATAGACAACAGTTCATTTTGTGTCAAAATGACTACAATTGAAATATCACGGATAGGCTTGGGCTCCCTGAACAGACATTGTTTAACATTGTTTTTGGAATTTTCAGATTACTAATTTTTGCAAAAATGGATATTATTAGCAAATGGTGATTTTTAGGCGGTGCAAAGTTATTTTTTTGGCAACTATAAAAAAGTGTTAATGTGTCAAATTGGCAGTTTACATTTGTGTCATAACTAGTGGCGGGTAATAATAACGACACGATAAGAAAATCACTGTGACTAAAAAAGTATAACTGACTGGTCACGACACGACGGAACGCTACAATACAAAAGCACGTAGGTTATAATATGTGAGCAACAAGTGTGTTAAAATCACGGTAAAATTGTTATAATGATCTGTATACAATACAATACAGATACAAATACTCTTTATTGCACACCTCAGATACACAGAAATACAGAACATGACAGTAACATTCGAATTAGCAGAGATAAACAATAGGCGGTCTTATCGCTAAATAGCGATCTCTTCCAGACAACCTTTGGGTAGCGGAGTGTTTAAAAGACAACAATTTTATACATTACTGTAAGTAACTTTCAGTAATGTATAAAAATCACAGTGTTTTTTTTACAATTGGTACGAGAGTCACGGTGATTGAAATTTAATTATAACGCTTTTCACCATCTCTAGTTATGCCACTTGTCACAATGAGCCCATAGATGCAGTACTTGGTGCTAAATATTACACAACTTTTTCAAAATTTGTTTTGATTTATTTCAACACCTATTTTTACCCGACTGCGCGACGCAAAGGAGTGGTAATGTGTTTATCAGTCTATCTATGTATGTATGTATGTATGTATGTATGTATGTATGTATGTATGTATGTATGTATGTATGTATGTATGGATGTATGTATGTATGTTTGTTCCTATCTGGCACTCTAGAGACCAAACGCGTGGACCGATTTTGATGATTCTTACGTCAATCGTCAATTTGTCTTAACTGTCCAAATGTCACTGAAGACATGAAAATGATGAAAACTCAAAATGGCGATAATGAGACGCCATATTGTGAAAGAGAAAAAAATGAAAATCGACGTACTATATCGAGTGGAGTATCAATGAATAGGGATTTACAAATAATGATTAGGTTTCTTTTATCATTTTTAATTTGGACTTACCAGTTAGGAACTATAACCATTTAAAGTAGGCTAGCAAGCCGTTCTTACTAAATTTTCATTTCATTGTATTGTAATAAATCTATGCAAGCTTCTCAATAACCCCCACGATAAAGATTGTGAAATTGACTGACTTTTATAATTTTAACTAAAAAGTATAAAATAAAAAGACTAATTAAAAAAACAAAAAACCCGACTGCGTAAAAAACTAAAAAGAAAAAAACAAGTCCAGTACCCCAAAAATTTGTTAAGTTATACATGATACATGATGGATACTCACAATATAACAAATAATAAATTCTAATACGGAACATAGCGATTTTAAACAGTCGGGACCCATTGTTGGGAAGATTTGCGTCGATCTAGATTTCTTATGGGTCCCGACTGTTCAAAATCGCTATGTTCCATATTAGAATTTATTATTTGTTATATTGTGAGTATCAATCATGTATAACTTAACAAATTTCTGGGGTACTGGACTTGTTTAAAACCGACTTCCAAAAAAAGGAGGAGGTTTTCAATTCGACGGAACCCTTATAGTTTAGTCATGTCCGTCTGTCCGTCCGTATGTCACAGGCATTTTACTCAAAAAAGACTAATTTTATATTGATGAAATTAGGAGGATAGGTGTCAGAAAAGGTAGGTAGTGCCCCATTTCTTTTTTGTTCGTCTTGACGGGGGCACTGCCGTTCCCCCAGATGTTTAGCATTCGTTTTTACGTTTTTTTTTTTTAATCCATACCAATACTATAAATGTGAAAGTGTGTCTGTCTGTCTGTCTGTTACCTCTTCACGCTTAAACCGCTGAACCGATTTGGATGAAATTTGGTATGGAGATAGTTAGAGTCCCGGGGAAGGCTTAGGCTACTTTTTATCCCGGAAAAATACCCTTATCCGCGATAAAAGAATTTAAGGCGGACGAAGTCGCGGGCAGAAGCTAGTTCTTAATATATCTATACTCATATCATAAAGTTGTTAAACTGAAATGTATATACATTGAAAATATTTTCAAAAAACTGTATGTAACGGACTATTTGGAGAACACTATATAGAAAAAAAAATGGATTTTACATCTTTGTATGTGTCGTTGTGGCTTCATCACGCCAAATCGGCTAAACGGGTTTCAACAATTTTTGGTACACGGATAGCTGGGTATCTCCAGATGGTTATAGTGTGTATGTATTTGAAGCCATAACGACACATACAAACAATAAAAAAAAAACTATTCAGTGACCTCCAATAAATATACCTAGTCCCTTTCAATTTTTTTAAAATATGTTTGTTGTTCAGACATTTCAATTTTAGAACTTTATAATAGTACTAGCTTTTGTCCGCGGCTTCGCCGGCGTACCAAACTTGATTTTTAACCGTCTACAGAAAAGGCGGTTTTCAGTTTGATCTGTATGCACGTATGTAGGTACTATGTTTGTCCGCGATTATCTCGTGGTTGGCTGAAGCGATTTAGATGCGGACATTCTGGAGGTTTTGGTATGCGACGTTTTGGTAAAGGCGGTTCCCTTTTTTTCTGAAATGATTGCAATAATTGTTGAATAGTTAAGCCGGCAACGACTTACTACTGCTAAGAGATTATGATAAATGCAGATTTCTAATCCTGAATAGAAGATTTTGCCCACGGCTTCTCGCGTCAAGTTCGGGCCAGTTTTTAATTTTAAATTTAAAAACTGGCCTAGAGCATGTCGGATGATGCCTAGTCTACACTAGGTTAAAACCAGCGAACGAAAAAAACATAGAACGCGAGCTTTATACAAAATTGCAGTACAAAACGGGGTAAATATATTCTAAGTCGAATATGCGCGTTGTGTGACCAATAAGAGTTGGCCAAAATATCAGTGTACTTTCTATTACCCAAAACAAGTAATTCTGATTTGCCAATTTGACAATCAGCCACTAGCAATCATAACTTTTGTAGTACGTTAAGACAACGCAAAAATGGAGCTTGCGTACTTTTATTGTTGCCGTGTTAGTATGTTTATATGGGTCAATCTTGGAAACCACTTGCCGGTTTCTGATTGTACAAAATTTTTGCACACTTTTGTAAGTTTGGTGACAGTGCAATATTATGATAATATCGAGCTGATATGATGATGGAGACGGAAGGTGGGCATAGGAACTCTGTAATAAGTTACCGCAATCCTACCGAGTTTGAGCTCTTTAGAATCAACTCGATGAGCAATTGATGGATGATTAAAGAAACGTTCAGTCCCCAATAAAAGCTTGTCACAAAAATGTATTTTATGAAGAAACTTATGAACGTTAAATAGGTCCATCGAGATAACTCGCCCTATAGGTATAGCAATAAATATTTATATACATTTTTTTACTACGCAGATCAGGTGCCTACCGTCCGGCTTCATAATCAAATCAGATCGATGGAACCATTTTCCTCAGGACCATTTAAATTTGTGACTATGAAGTCGCTAAACCTTCTAAATTGTTGAAATCCTTCAGCCAATTTGGCGTGATGAAGCCACAACGACACAATACAAACATACAAAAATTCAAAAGAAAATATTTTTCGTTTTAGTGACCTCCAAATAGTCCGTAACAATCCATTTTTTGAAGATATCTTCAATGTACAGACATTTCATTTTTACAACTTTATAATAGTATAGATGTAGATGTTTCATGATTCATTATAGAAACTCACTTAAAACAAATCATTAAATCTAATGTGGAACAGCGATTTTTAACAGTCGGGCCCATTGTTGAGAAGATTTGCATCGATCTAAATTTCGTATTGGTCCCGACTGTTTAATTGATGTAAGGGTGGATTTCAGAACAAATTACATAATGAATCAATTAATTCATATGTCACTCACAATTCGTCGGGGGTTTCAAATTAATCATGATAATTTTAAAGAATCGAAGTTTAACATAATTTTATTGTATTAATATAAAAATAAACAATTTTAGGTACTCTATATTACCCATTTGTCGATCCTTGAAGCGATCGACAGTCAGGCTCCCTATTCATTAAATATTTCATATATTAAACTTTGAACGTGATTTTTCCAAGTTAGATTTGTAATTTATGAATTTTATTAGTTGCATTGCATATTATAATTTTGAATGTCCGTTGAATTAATTTTGAACAAAACAGAAGTCCATCAAATTCGGACTGGTTTATAAAATTCGCATCATCTTGGAAACTGGAATCGACAATCCAGGCCCTTTTGCCTGAGAAAAACACATAATCGAGATACGAGTAGTAACCGTTAATATGGATTCAAGTGTATAGTAGGATTCTAACAAATAGGTACAATATATGCTTACTTAACGCTTTTCCTTCTCTGACTACACGTTTGGATCAGTGGGTTGCACAATGGCCTACGAAGCTGGCGGTCCCGGGTTCGAATCCCGGTCAGTACAAGTGTTTGTGTGATGAGCATATCTACATCGATTACATATCGTCTGTTGATATTTTTTCAGCCATTTGAATCGTAAGGACGCCACACGATAACATGTTACAGCACTTTGTCTGACTGCCTTATACGGAATTTTCGGATTTTCAATTTTATTTTTTTGTGGCCGCACCAATGAGATTCTAACGTAGCTTTAGCCTGAACAAACGTGAACTAACGACCCCACGGCCGTATAGAACCACAGTCATGGATTATCTCTTGGCCTTCTGGTTTAAGTGACCAGCGTGAAGACAGCCGCCCCCATATAGTATTAAAAAAAGAAAAATGACGAAAGTCGCCATTTCTTATCGAGTGCCCGCAAGTTACATATCTACATCGATTACGTATCGTCTGCAGATGTTTGTTCACCCACTTGAATCGTAAGGACCCGATAAGACAACATTTTACAGCACTTTGTCTGACTGTCTTATACGGAATAATCGATTTTTCGATATTATATTTTTTGTGGCCAAACCAATGAGATAACATCGGTTATGCCTGAACAAACGTGAACTAACGACCCCACGGCCGTATAGAACTACAGACATGGATTATCTCTTGGGCTTCTGGTTTAAGTGACTAGCGTGAAGACAGCCGCCTCCATGTAGTATTAAAAAAAGAAAAATGACGAAAGTTGCCATTTGCTATCGAGTGCCCGCAAGTTGCATACCTACATGGAATACTTGTCGTCTGTAGATGTTTGTTCAGCCACTTGAATCGTAAGGACCCGATAAGACAACATTTTACAGCACTTTGTCCGACTGCCTTATACAGAATAATCGATTTTTTGATTTTATTTTTTTGTGGTCAATCCAATGAGATCCTAACGTTTTTAGTACCTGAACAAACGTGAACTAACGTCTCTTGACCCCTAGACATCGTTAGTTTTGGCGATTTAGGGGTGGGGTGGTTATCGTGAAGACAGCCGCCTCCATAGTACTAAAAAAAAGAAAAAATGACGAAAGTGGCCATTTGCTATCGAGTGCCCGCAAGTTACATATCTACATCGATTATGTATCGTCTGCAGATGTTTGTTCAGCCACTTGAATCGTAAGGACCCGATAACACAACATTTTACAGCACTTTGTTTGACTGCCTTATATGGAATTTTCAATTTTTCAATTTTAATCTTTTGTTGCCAAACCGATGAGTTCCTAACGTCACTAATGCCTGAACTAACGTGAACTAACGACCCCACGGCCGTATAAAACCATAGACATGGATTATGTCTTGGCCTTCTGGTTTAAGTGACTAGCGTGAAGACAGCCGCCTCCATAGTACTAAAAAAAGAAAAATGCCGAAAGTCGCCATTTGCTATCGAGTGCCCGCAAGTTGCATATCTACATGGAATACTTGTCGTCTGTAGATGTATGTTCAGCCTTTTGAATCGTAAGGACCCGATAAGACAACATTTTACAGCACTTTGACTGCCTTATACGGAATAATCGATTTTTCGATTTTATTTTTTTGTGGTCAATCCAATGAGATCCTAACGTTTTTAGTACCTGAACAAACGTGAACTAACATCTGTTGACCCCTAGACATCGTTAGTTTTGGCGATTTAGGGGTGGGGTGGTTAGCGTGAAGACAGCCGCCTCCGTAGTACTAAAAAAAGAAAAAATGACGAAAGTCGCCATTTGCTAGCGAGTGCCCGCAAGTTATATATCTACATCGATTACGTATCGTCTGCAGATGTTTGTTCAGCCACTTGAATCGTAAGGACCCGATAAGACAACATTTGACAGCACTTTGTCTGACTGCGTTATACGAAATATTCGAATTTTCGATTTTATTTCTTCGTGGTCGAACCAATGAGATTCTAACGTTGCTTAAGCCTGAACAAACGTGAACTAACGACCCTAAGGCCGTATAGAACCATAGACATGGATTATCTCTTGGGCGTCTGGTTAAACTGACTAGCGTGAAGACAGCCGCCTCCATAGTACTAAAAAAAGAAAAATGACGAAAGTCGCCACTTGCTATCGAGTGCCCGCAAGTTACATATCTACATCGAATACTTGTCGTCTGTAGATGTTTGTTCAGCCACTTGAATCGTAAGGACCCGATAAGACAACATTTTACAGCACTTTGTCTGACTGCCTTATACGGAATAATCGATTTTACGATTTTATTTTTTGTGGTCAATCTAATGAGATCCTAACGTTTTTAGTACCTGAACAAACGTGAACTAACGTCTCTTGACCCCTTGACATCGTTAGTTTTGGCGATTTAGGGGTGGGGTGGTTAGCGTGAAGACAGCCGCCTCCATAGTACTAAAAAAAGAAAAAATGACGAAAGTCACCATTTGCTATCGAGTGCCCGCAAGTTACATATCTACATCGATTATGTATCGTCTGCAGATGTTTGTTCAGCCACTTGAATCGTAAGGACCCGATAACACAACATTTTACAGCACTTTGTTTGACTGCCTTATATGGAATTTTCAATTTTTCAATTTTAATTTTTTGTGGCCAAACCAATGAGTTCCTAACGTCACTAATGCCTGAACTAACGTGAACTAACGACCCCACGGCCGTATAAAACCATAGACATGGATTATCTCTTGGCCTTCTGGTTTAAGTGACTAGTGTGAAGACAGCCGCCTCCATATAGTATTAAAAAAAGAAAAATGACGAAAGTCGCCATTTGCTATCGAGTGCCCGCAAGTTGCATACCTACATGGAATACTTGTCGTCTGTAGATGTTTGTTCAGCCACTTGAATCGTAAGGACCCGATAAGACAACATTTTACAGCACTTTGTCCGACTGCCTTATACAGAATAATCGATTTTTTGATTTTATTTTTTTGTGGTCAATCCAATGAGATCCTAACGTTTTTAGTACCTGAACAAACGTGAACTAACGTCTCTTGACCCCTAGACATCGTTAGTTTTGGCGATTTAGGGGTGGGGTGGTTAGCGTGAAGACAGCCACCCCACTTAAAAAAATAAAAAAAAATTGACAGAGTCGTGTCCTAACGATATTATATGGTGAACAAACGTGAACTAACGAATATCTTGCTATATAGACAACAATATATGGAAAAAGTGGTTTGGGGTGGTAGGCGTGAAGTTAGCCACCCCATTTTATTTTTTAAAAAAATGTGTTAAAAAATCGGGTCCTAACGATTTTACCTACTGAACAAACATGAACTAACGATGAACTAACGATATTGATATGCCATTTGCGGGCAAACGATTTGGGGCGGTCAACTTCACGACCATGTACATAATGAATGATATTTCCGATTATTTCGTATGTCTTAGCAATCTCTCTGGTCCTATATGATATCCAGGGTCTGAAGATGGAGCCGGACGGTGGACAAAGTAACTCAGTTCAAAAACCAGATTGATCAGATTCTGTTCATTAAACATTGTTCTTGATATTCTAAAATACTAACTGAATTGTTTAAAAGACTGATCATTGTATAAGTTGAATCCAATCCTCCTCGTTCTCTCCTTTTTTTGTGTGCTCTTGAGTCCAGACGCATTTTAGTTTTGTTGATAAAGCAACACGCAAATCAAATCCGGCATCACAATCGTCCCCTGACAAACTATGCAACAAGTCTAACGCTATCATGGTGGTTAGATCCATGTTTCACAAACATCCTGTATATTGTAAAAACGTCCTCTTGCTTCGCCGGCTACGAGCATAATTGCGGCAGAAATATATATTTTGGTATGTTTGTAGTGTGAGAAGGGCTTAGCTATACTGTACGATATCTTTCGGTATATTAATATATATTATCGCTCCGTGTGTCACGGGCGTTAGTAGGATATGATAATATCCTGCGACCTTGTGGTTGACATGTTAACCTTATTTGTATGTATCTTACAACAGAAATGTAATTAATATAACTAATTACCTCCAAAGAGCCCTGCGGCATCGAGCAGCCCGTCAGGCGGCGGCTTCCCGGCGTCGCCGCCTTCCCCATTCTCCTTCTCCATACCGCTCCTGGAACCCAAAATAACATAGTAAGTATGTGAAACATGGTTTATGACAGAGAAAACGAACCAGAGCATCAAGACGGCACAAGTTAAAATAATTCGGACACGTATGCATTTGTTTCTAGCTAAGAAACAAATGCACCCGGCGTCTAGGAGGATCTAGTAATCGAAGATTGTGAGACAGTTGAATGAGACATTAGATACTTTGACGATACGTTTGGTTCAGTTGGTTGCAAATCATCATCATTGGCCACTACATCCGTAATGGATGATTGTTGCAGCGACCGTAAAGGGTGTCATTATCTTCCGATTTCGCATCTTCTTCGGTGGCTGTAGAGTTCAATACAAGCCCGGCATGCCTTTCCGCACCTGTCGCAGGTATAACGGGAGTCTGGATTTGGAGTTGGAGCAGAAATGCGGTGTCTTTTCTGCTTCAAGCGAGATGAGACCGGAATGGCGCCATTCCTTGAGAACAGGGATGTCAAAGCATGACGAAGCATGGCTGGTTGCACAACGGCCTACGAATCTGGTGGTCGCGGGTTCAAATCCCTGGGCCAGTTTCACCTGTTTGTGTGATGAGCACGGATGCTTGTTCCTGGGTCTTTGGATGTTTTGTATGTGTTTAAGCATTACTAACAGGTGCCCGCAACTTCGTCAGCGGAGGAGAAAAAAAATCTTTTTTTCCTCAGCCTAATCTAGTTAAAAGTATCACATACATAACCATCTCTGAATACCCAGCATGTACTAAAAATTGTTGAAATCCGTTTAGCCGTTTTGGCGTGGTGAAGCCACAACCATACATACAAACATACAAAAAATCCGAATAAATATTTTTCGATTCGAGTAGTCCGTATCACTTGTTTTTTTGAAAATATCTTCAATGTACAGACATTTCTATTTTACAACTTTGGGGCCGTCCACATATTACGTCACGCAAAATTTAGATCAATCAAATCAAATCCAAATATCCTTTATTCAAGTAGGCTTAGATATAAGCACTTTCGAATTGTCAGTTACAATGAGAGAAGTCTTTGCTGGGAAACATACAATATGATCCAACATTTGTTGCAAGGATTAGGGAAACCCAGAAAAACCTAATCAGATCATATAACTTAAGTATAATACTTACTTATTATTGATAAAATCATCATTTTAAAAATTAAAATAATTAGTAAATCTAGAATGTGAAAATAAAATTCTAAATGTCAGAGTATATAAAACAATTAATATGCGTTTACCAATTAACTATTACAATATTGTCTTAATTATACTTAAAAATTTTACAATTGTGTTATAACTAATTTATAATTGATACACGCAGAGGAGATAGACTGTTTGGAATATCATGCTTTTTTATTTTTTCTTTAAAACACGGCCTGTCACTTCTGGTACGACACCTCGCCCACCATGTGGATGGCCCCTTTATAATAAAATAGATAATTGATCTACACTATATTATGTACCGGGGCACATACTAGCGATAACACAAGCTTTGCTTAGTTTGGGGCTAGGTCCGTTTGTGTAAGATTGTCCCTTATATTTATTTATTACGACCTTAAGGAATAACCGACATGTGATCTCAAAGACATATAAGTACGAGCAGTGTAGCAGCCAACCATTAATTGACACGAAAGCGGGTCAAGTCCGCCGATCCACAGTTTTATATCGCTATCGAGGCCGATATCATTACTCAAACGCGTAGAGGTACAGTCAAGGAATTTAATTTATATACCATTTCGTACCTTGTCATTTTTAGGGTTCCGTAGCCAAAATGGCAAACACGGAACCCTTATAGTTTCGTCATGTCCGTCCGTCCGTCGATATGTCACAGGCATTTTACTCAAAAACTACTAGATGTATATTGATGATATTTGGAGGATAGGTGTCTTGTATAAGCCGCTACTTAGTTTGATAGTTAAATAATAATAAAATATGGGGGGGGGGTCAGCAAATATCAATGTGTGGCACATATTTCTACAGTTCTTTTAAAAACACTTTGAGGTTTCTAAATTTTTTTTTTAATTTCATTATTTAATAGTGTTACCTGATTGACCGAGCGTTAACGAAGGTCCCCGTTTCAGCTTGGGGCAAAAATGCTTCCGTAAGTCCAGATATTCTACTCAGGTCGCATTTCTCAACCGATTCTCGTGAAATTTTGTGAGCAGGTTCTTAATTGTATAGAATTATTTTTGTCGATTCTTTTTTTTTTCTAAATGGCAGAGATATGGGGACTTCAAGACTCGTGAGGTCTACAGCTCACAGACCCCGGTCATTTGTTACAAGAGCCCTCCCACAGCAGTACAGTCACCTTTAATATCCGTCACAACAAAGCGCGCATAAATATCTGACACGACTCTATTTTCTAGGGCCCTTAGGACGTGTCAGATATTTGCGCCCGCTTTGTTATGGCAGATATTGATGCTGGAGACTGTACCTAAAGGTGCGTCCACATTTGTATCATTTGCGCGATCAGATCTTCGTCCCGTGGCATGATCGCGTGTCACGACGCGTTTGGTCGTTGCGCCGATCCGATCGCTCGAAATCCATGTTGATACGCGTATCACACACTTAGATCGGAGAAGCGCGGCGTAATCGCCGCGCCGACAGTAAAGCGTCCAAGCAGCGCGATACGCAGTCATGCCACGCCACGGTGATCGGATACGAGCAAATGATACAAGTGTGGATGCACCTTAACCAACGGATCCGACCTTTCTGGAGTCGAGCAGAGTCAGGAAGGAGGACCTTTTTGAAGTAGGTTAAGAATATTCACAATTCACCGCGGGCGAGGGTGCCCCCCTCCACCCTACGGATGTATACGAAAACAGGAACTTTGATACTTAGGTCTAAACTTGTACGTGCTTGTATTTGGGGAACTTGTTCTCACCCCCGACGTAATATAAGGGGTGTTATCTATACATAGGAGATTTAAAAAAAAAGTGATACCGGACTATTTGCAGGTCACTGATTCAAAAAACACTTTTTTTTTCTCATTTATTGTATGTTTGTATGTGTTTTTGTGCCTTAATCAAGTCAAAACGGCTAAACGGATTTCAACTATTTTCGGTACACGGGTAGCTGATTATCCACAGTTGGTTATGGGATACTTTTTATCCAACTACGCTGAAGAAAAAAGAGGGGTTATGACTTTTCCTTGTCCGCGAACGAAGTTGCGGGTTACGGGCATCTAGTGCACACTAATGTTTTGTTTTTAAAACAAAAAAATATATTCCTCTACAAAAAAAGCCTAAATGCAAAATGCAACAAAACCATTGAAACCTCGTGACACAAAAACCTAAATACATAAAAAATAATGCAAGGTTACTAGATAATGCAATAAGTAACCCCCCACGCCCCCCGGCCCCCCTAACAGCTGACTGGGGTGGTGTTTTGGCTCCTCCTGGGGGGTCGCATGTGGAGTTGACCTAGGTCAGGTCTGACGTTATATAATCAACGTTTTATAGATCGTTGATTTCTTGATTTGGGTACGGAAATGTATATTTTTAAGGTTTACATTTCGGAGCTTGTATATTGCCGAGACGCATTTTTTTTAAATTAATTATCATTGTTTAAAATGTTTAACCGCCGAGGCAAAGAGTCAAATCTACTATATGAAACAGGCTGGTTTTTAAATATGTGTTTTTGACTATATAACCTATTCAGTGATTAACGCGGCAACATGTTTCTTGAAAATTTTCTCGATAGAAAAGTTATCCGAAGACGCGTTTTTTGTCTAGTTTATACAAACGACAGATTAATAAACGGCTAAATTATGTAAAAATGACATTCGTCCCATTATCTTTTACGTGGTTAACTTAAATGTTAACAAAACTTAATATCTTCGATTTCATTGTACTTTTACATCTGGCGCTTACGCCAAAAAGCCCCACGCAAGTAGTGTATTAGCTTTATCTTACCTTGATGCGCACGAGCAATAAATGCGTCCCTTATTACAAATTCCGCTCATTGGCCGGCTCGGCGTTTCGGGTGTGGTTTACGAATAGGCATTCCTTGACGATGCAGGCCCGTAATGGCGAGCCACACCGGATGGGTGTGCGTGACGTGCGCGTAGACGTGCGCGTGGCGTGCGCGTTGTAAAGTACGAATCCTCATAAGAGATGACACACCGCTTGCGTGACGTGTGCATACGCCGCGGTCAGCAGTTTTTCTGTGCTATGTAGCCATGGTCGTTCAGGGCTTCAGGGTACGCAGTTTCTCTGTGCCTGTATGTAGCCATGGTGGTTCAGGGTAGGCGGTGCCTTTGAGCCTATATGGACCGCACGCAACTTTACAACACAGCTGCCCAAATCTACTGTCACGGGTGCAATAGAGTATTTATTTAATAGTAATTTCGGCATAGCCAGCCATATCAGAGACCAAAATAGACGAAACGAAATCCATCGTCATCGAAATCGATGAGGAGGACTATAATATATGTAGGCGAAAATAATAAAAAGGAGTTCATTTGACTATCAAGATCAAGAGGCACAACACGTACCCACTGCTCCTTCCATTGAGGTGGGGCAGGTGGGGGGGACCACGTGTTTACGGAACGTCGGGGCCGGCTTCGCGACAAACGACAGATATCTTTCCGTCGTCCGATGCACACGATAACTCTGACGAACCTTTGCCTCTTTGAAAGAAGATAACCGTGTAAGGGAACAAAAAATGCCCGTAACGGTATAAGCCAATGGATATATCCTATGTATTGGCCATAATACTAGTTATTAATCTGTCAAGTTTCATATCATAATTATTGACAGTTTCCTTGAAATGTCACTTTAAAGTTTTTTTTACTTTTCTAAATATCTTAAAAACTACTGGTCCGTTTCTTTTGTGATTAACGTATATTGTTAATGGCTTAAAGCTGAATAATTTCGTAAAAAACTACACGTCTCTAGGTCAACATTAACTTGACCTTCAATTCACAATTGATGTATTACTCGAATAAATTTAAAAAATACGCAGCACCATTGCTCAAGCATGGGACAAATTGTCTATCTTACTTGGGTGCATTACGATTTCATTCAATTCATTAGTTCTACGTTACTTAGTAACTATGCGAGAGATTGTTATCCGTAGACTAGCGTGGTGAAATGGAAATGAAGTTAACCATTGAGTAAACCGTTGTTGCATTAGAAGATAAATCATAACCCTCTTTTTCCTCAGCGGTCGAGTAAAGGTGCCCTAGTAATTTATATTGATCACAAGAAAGTATCCTATTGTCCTGTTACGAGTACCGACTTGTGTTAAACAAGCTACTTGTAACAGTACAGACCATAATAGAACTAGTGGCCATTAAGCACTCGCCCACGGTGTGTTTCTCTTTTAAATTTGGTGTGCTATGACTTCGCGATCGCCATTGCAGATTAGTGTGTTTGTCAAACAAATAAGTACAATGGTTCGGAATAGTCATCTGTTTAATACTAAGAAGTCACTTCCTGCGGGGAGTGAGCTTTTTTTTCCTTGCATAATATATAAGATCCTGGGTGACCGAGCTTATTTGAACTTAAAACTGAAACTTATCTACACTCGAGAGTAAAAGTTCCGGGTCACCCTAATTTAACTGCTAGCAAAAGGGTTTTTTTCTTCTCGTGAACTATAATCTGTGAATAGGAACTCCGCAAATCATACTAAAAAGGCATACTTTTTAGATTCGACCATCACTCTATACTCTATGGTTTATATATCTATGTATATGTCACTGAACTATATAATACCTATATTATACAACTCCGCACATAATGAATTTCAAAAAAAGAACGCAGTGTTTTTGTAATTATTTATTCACTTCTGCTCAAAAAGCACGCCATATTAGCCTCGCGAAGCGAGACTAAAATAGCACGTTTAGCCCCGAGAGCTTAAAAGAAAGCCATATAATCCCGTGCTAATTTCTATGACATGAAAAAAAAACTTGCGGCCAGCTACATATGCCTTACGAATAATTAAAAACAAACAAACCAACCTGATCGGATTGGCCAAACTTTCTGACAGAATTGCTCAAACTGTACTTTTAGTTTTTAGTCTTTTTTATTTTCTTGCAGTTTTTTTCTTCGTGAGCTCGTCCAAATAATCACTTCGTGTCATAATGGCTTATTTTAGCCTCTTGTCAAACAATCTACTATTGTACCTATGTTTCATTTAGTGTAGTTTATGGGTTACCTGTAGAAAAAGTATTGTATACAATAGTTACATAATTAGCTTACTGAAAAAGCATACAAGTTTTATTTACATAAAATACTATTTTTCGCAATACCCAACTGTACTAGCATTTCCGCGATCCTGTCATAAAAATCATGGGTTTTTCACGAGTCCGATTTAAATCTGACAACATTATTTTTTTAATGTTATTTTTGCAATTTAGATTTGAAATTAAATAAAGATCATGTGCCCGTGCAGCGTTATATTTTAGGAAATATGATGATATTCCACTGATCCGAAACTTTTGTTCTCGAGTGTAGATTTTATTTATTTAATCGTATGGCACAAGGTATTATTCAAGACGGTTACACAATTTATAGGGTAGACAAACTTGAAAGGAGGAGCAGGGTTCTGGTAACACTGGATTTTCATAGACAGGATCGTTTTTAGCGCAAATTTTGTACGGAGCCCTCGGCGCGCGAGTCCGACTCCCGCTTAGCTGGTTTATGTTCTAAATACTTATTAAGTATTATAATAATACACACGACTCAACGGGTCTCAGTGGTGAACTTTATGAAGGCCTGCCACAATAGATCAAATCTGGTAGAAGCGCCACACAGAAGGCCTACAAATATTATAATATTAAGAGTCCCCAGCAAGCTCGGCCGAATTTCACCTTCCCATACAAACGGAGTTTCGTTCTCATTTTAAAACTACGTGTTGGATTCTAACAAAATTTTGCATATACAATGACATGAGGTATATCTAGGCCTGTAATTAGTTTATGTCGCTCCAGTTTATAAAACAAACGAAATACAGCAAAAACCAGTTTTGTATGAAAAACTTAAATTTGCTGTATTTTTTTTACTATGGTATCTGAGGCTACATAAACTAATTACATCGTGTCACAACTTACTAAAATCGTCAATTTTCAATATTTTACACATTCTTTATATGGCACCGTCGCCAAAATAAGATTAATTGTATATACTGTATAGATTGAGTATATAAACGGTTACTTGTAAGTAATTTGAAGAAACTGAATATATAACACTCTACTATTTTCTTGGAGAACTACACGAGTTCTGCAAGAAAATGGATCAAATGGACAGAGAGTAATGATCCTTCTAAGATGAGTTTGAGAGTTACAATTTTTGATATTTCAAAATTGTAAGGTTATCCGTGATAAAGCTTTCAATATTTGAATAAGTTAATATCAATGTTAGAACATGCTTTTAAATCATTAGAAACTAGAAGACGTGTCGTGATCATGCGCGGACGCACATGCCCAAATACACAGAGTTCAACGACCTCCATTGTCTCAGCTTTTACCCGATCATCTTGTTTATGTAGACACTTTGATCGGTGTTAACAAGCTTCGGAACATGTCATTAGTTTTTGTTTTAGAGCTATTTAGGTGACGGTACTTCATTATAACCGTTAACTAAAATTTCCAGTAAATATACTTACAAAATATACTTAGGCGTGATCTAACATAAGTAATCGTTGGGACAATATTGGCGCGTTTTTCGCGATTCCCGGTGCTCCCCCATGGTAAGATTTCGAGAGATTTGGCTCAACCCCTTCCCCCTGTCTCACTTTTTCAAAATACGTGATTCTAGTGTAGTGTTGGATTTATTCTAAACAAAAGATAAATTGCTCAATATTTTTTCACAAAACCTCAATATCTATACTATTATAAAGTTGTAAAAATAAAATGTTTGTACATTGAAGATATTTTACAAAAAATATGTGTTACAGACTATTTGAAGGTCGCTGCATCGAAAAATATTTTAATTTTTTATGTGTTTGTATGTGCCGTTGTGGCTTCATCACGCCAAATCGGATAAACGGATTACAACTACCGATAGCTGGGTATCCACACAGATAAGATTTGCCCAATACGCTGACGAAAAAGGGGGGTTATGACTTTTTCTCTTTCGCGTACGAAGTTGCGGGCACCTTTTAGTACAACTATGACGGTGTGACAAACCAACAAATAGCAGTGACCCAGTTTGGTTAGAGAAAAAATGTGTTCACTGCATTACATTACTGATATCATAGGTACTTGCATGCTATGCTGGGTTATTATAAGTATTGCAAAGGTCACATTCGTCTTCGCATAAGTCAGTAATGCTGTGGAGGCTTGAATTGAATACTCTAGCTTCAATCTGGCTCGTAGAAAGAAATCACACAGGATCGCGCGGCTAGAATACGTTGGTTCGCCGCTCCAGTTCCTTCGAGTGGACGTAACGCGACGTCCGAAACGTCGAAGAATTACCAACGATAGGTAATTAAATAAATCATATTTATACGCGATTAAGCCCCGTTTTGTTGTGTTGTAATAAAAAGTATGACTTTATATAGCTCCTAGGTTAAGCTTTAAGTGTAAGTTAAGTCAATACATAATCGTCTACCGTCTCTGGAATTCGCTCCCTCTTTCTATCAGACAAGCCCAATCAAGGTAGTTTTCAAGCGGATGCTACGTAGGCATCTGCTGGAACAATAACTCATGTAGCTTCCGTCGCCCATGCAGTAACTGGTATATACAGGGTGTTTGGTAACAGGATGCAAAGCTGAAAGTAGGTGATAGTTTAGGCCATTTATCACATTTTAAGCCAGACATGTCTTAGACAAATGTTATTCCTTTTTTTCGACAATACTAGGAGTTTTCTCTCGAAAAATCTTAGAACTCATATATAAAAAAAATACATTATAACATTTGTCTAAGGCATGTATGACTTAAAATGTTTTAAATGGCCTAAACTATCATCTACTTTCGGCTTTGCATCCTGTTACCAAACACCCTGTATTTTGTATTTATTATTTATATTTCACGTCTCGGTCCCAGCGAGAGCGAAGAGTGGGCTATGGAGAGTCGCTTTGCTAAGTTAAATGTAGGGGGAGGAATGAATAATAAAATAGAAGTAGTATGTCAGATGATGGATGCGAGAAATAGAGAGATTAATTAATGTTGATGAAGCGGCAGTTGTATGCCAGGACCGTAGCAAGTGGAAGGAGATAGTCGCTGCCTACCCCGTAATGAGAAAAAGGCGCGATTTTATGTATCTATGTACATATATATATTACATATATAGTATAGGTATAAGTAATTATGTATGCATTATTTGCTTGTGTCCTAACGCTCTCAGTACTGAATGATTTTTTCCTCCGCACCATTTTCATGCACCTCTGTTTGGCTATATAGTTGACTGGCATAGAATGCTATTTGGTATTAAGTCCGCCAATTTTAGTTACTTTTGTTTTGTGCAATAAAGTTTAAATAAATAAATAAATAATATTTTCTTCCGTTTCCGCGATTATTACTCATTGAAATAAAACAATTTAACGGATTATATCGCGTATATTATCTCATTTTAAATTTCCGACGTTTCGGAAGCTTTTCAGCTTTCCATGGTCACGGGTGGTCCACCCAATGTATGTTAGTGTTTCTGTTATGCTTATTTTATGTTATATATATATATATATATATATATATATATATAATCCGTTAAATTGTTTTATTCCAATAAATAAATAAATACATGTCAGTTTTAAAATGTAATCTTCTTCAAAACTCACAGTTGTGAATATGAAGCATAACAGAAACACTAAAATACGTATGTACGATGAAAAAAAATGTCTTACCTTCGATGGACTTGTTCATTCAGATCCCGGCTCCCGGCCCCGCGTGCACACACAACACATTTTCACGCACACACTACACTTCACTGGTCACACACACATAATGCATCCGATATCTGTAACAAAAGAGGAAATACGTTAGTTATAAATAAATTAAGCAAAATAAACACAAATTGTTTGGGTTAAGTCGGTTAATGATAAACATGATATACATATCGATGGCAAAAAGCGGAAACGTTGGAACCGCCAACTGAATCCATTGGTAACCGTCAACAAAATTTATTTATATTTGGAATTTATATTTTTTTTAGTCTGTGATATATTAATTTTATTGTTATTTAGTACATTTTATAACATTTTATCATATATTTAGACATATATTTAACTACACTAAGCACATCTTTCAGATTTCAAAACCCTCAACTCAATGCCCTGAACTTGGGAGTGATTTTGTGTTTAATTATTTATTTATTAACTAAGGTTAATACCTATACATACTATATACCTATAGCCTAAGTTAATACCTATTACTAACACATTACGGATTATTGGTATCTGAAATTAATAAATTAATCGAATTTATACGAGTATACAAGGTACTTTTGTCGTTAAATAAATAGCGAGATGTCAGAAAAGATGAACATGTTGCTTATTAGGGGACGCCCATTGATTACGGGAGGTGTTTGTTTTTTCTAAAATTTGAATCCTACAGCGACTTTTTTCCTTTGAGATTCCTTAAGATTCTAGCCTATAAGAAATTTTCGACCCTTTTTGCTGATTTTGAAAAATAAAAAAGAATATTCGGTAAACGTAGGTACATGGTTATCCTCTTAAAAAGATCAAACAAAATCCATGTCTAGAAAAAAAATATTTTCAATCAAAGATTTTTACGAACAGACATGCCGATTTCTGCGACAAAATTGAACTTCACCCCTACCCTAAACATCAGGATTAATGAAAACTTGTCTTACCAGACTGTACAGTTGACTAAATATACGGTGCAATGGAAAACAGATTAAAAAGGTATTCGACTTTTCTCATTCACAATTTTAGACTCAACTTTGACCAAAACGTCAAAAAGCTCTTAAAACCCCACGTACCAACCCCGAGGAAGATGAAGATTAGCCGTTAATTCAACATCAGTTCGAGTCCAAATGGTAGTCTTGACGATCATATAATCAATCAAATCAAATAAAAAATAATTTTCATTACAGACAACATGGGTCCAGCATACATTTTTTTTAAAATACAATAATTTCAGATTAACATTAATAAGATAAAAATAAATAATTAATTATCATCAACATATAATCAATGGCCCAGACCAAAATAAATAATGGGGAATAATTAGTTACGTATAATAATGCTGTCTAGTATGAAATTAAATGTAAGAATTATAGCATGCAATAATTCTATACACAGTTAAACCAAGTTTTCACATGCCTAACGGTAGAATATACAAGGAACCATGTGACTATTGTAAGAGCTTATGTACCATATATTCCTGTAAATAAATTTTATTTCATTTCATTTTAGTCTATATTGTTTTTATGCGAATTTTGTGATTTTAATGTTTATCATAATCTAGTGACGCGCAGTGATTACATATATAAAGTGCTATCAATTTGCAAACATTTGAATTATCGTACAAATCCTATTCTAATTAGATTCTGCGAGATAAGTGTTCGAATGTGGAGAAATGGATTCATCAAGAGAACCAGAGAACTCAGGCAAGCCAGAGCAGAGCACTTTGAAGCTCACCCTGGTCCGTAGAAAAAAGAGAAGAGAGTCCAAACAATTTAGATGCATTATTTACGTATATTATTTACTAGAATTTACTCGCAACATATATGGGTGATTTCTATTTCAACCGTTGTCAGTCAGCTGGTTGCATTAATCATTTACTATACGCATTACCATTTACAATAATTTTGTAGAAGTTCAGGAATCCAAACAACAGAAATTTTAAATCGAACTTATATGAAAATCGTTAATAATGCGACCAGCAGACTGGCAGCAGTTGAAATGCATGTAGAATCACCCATAACCATCTGTATTTGATGCATGCTCATGTACCAAGAATAGTCGAAATCCGTTAAGCCGAAAAGATCTTCAATGTACAGACATTTTATTTTTGCAACTTTATAATAGACATTAAGTTTTAGGTCCCGATGTTCCGGGCCCTATACACTATACCAGCCAGCGGGTTAACCCAGGAACGTCCAGGAGGTCGGAAACTAAAAACACAATATAATTCATATAAAATCAGTTTCAATTATTTTATTTAAAAGAGAGATAATCGCGGAAACCAAAGTTAATTATAACGGGGTCGATCGAAATAGAGACCTCGCGTAATAAATGGATGGAACACATATTGCATATTAAATATTACCTTGTAAAAATATCAAATACCTGTAACAGTACGCCATGTCCAGGAAATGTTGCATCAACTTTATTTTACTTTATCAAATTACACCCAACTGTACTAGGGCGAGGGGAGCCGGCTCGGAACATCAACGTCGTAACTTACTTCAGGTTGAAGTCGTTTACGACGTTGTGTTTTTAAGGGATATAAATAAGGGTAGTTACATTTAGGGTGCGATTTGGTGATTTTATTTGTTTTAGTCCGGTGTGATTTTGTTTTATGTAGTAGCAATTCTGATTAATTTAGTATAAAATGTTATTGAAATAAATAAACTATATAGGTATACTAGTGGTTCTGTGAGCTGTGTACATCTCTTGAGGCTTTCAAACCCCACACCTCCGATATTTAGAAAAAAATCCAAAAACTGAATCGACAAGCCCAAAAAACACGTATAGTTATCGAACCTGATCATACAATTTCACGAGAATCGGTTAAGAAATGCGAGAAGTAAGGAATAGCCAGCTCGACATACGAAAGCATTCCTGCCCAAGCAACAAGCGAAGCGGCGAGCTTCGCTCGCTCAATTAATTATAAGAAACATTGTAATAATGTCGGCAATCAGCGTCAACGTCGGAAATTCGAAAGACTTAAGAGCGTTTATACTCGCTGAACTGGCAACGTCGCATTTTTTTTCTTGTTTTTTTATTTTGCGGTATTTGAATGAAACTTAAATATATGTTCAATACATACCCTACATTTTCTGGCATTTATATTGTGTTTAATTCATGTACTCATAGCTTTTGCCTTTATTTTCTTACAAAACAACAATTCATTTTTAGAGCTTTGGTTGTGAAATATCATGAAATTTTGTGTCAGCTTAACTACCGAAAACGTAATGAATGAATTGAAAACATGTTCAAGTTACATTTACATTTCTTAAAATAATCAACAAAAACCAAAAAAATTGCGACGTTGCCAGTTAAGCAGGTATACACCCTCTTAACAGTCTATGGTCAAATTGGCCATAAGAATGGTGTAAGTATTAGTACATATCTATACTATTATAAAGTTGTAAAAATGAAATGTCTGGTACATTGACGATATTATCAAAAAAAATAAGCGATGATCACTGAAACGAAAAATATTTTTTGGATTTTTTGTATGTGTCGTTGTGGCTTCATCAGGCCAAATCAGCTAAACGGATTAAAACTATTTTTGGCACACGGGTAGCTGGGTATCCGCAGATAGTTATAGGGTACTCTTTACCCGACTGCGCTGAAGAAAAAAAAGAGGGTTAGTATTTTTTTTCTTTTCTTTTCTCCGCGATCGTATTGGCACCTTTTAGTCATCATCATCAGTCGTTCTCTCTTGGCAGAGTGGTTATGGTTACGGCAATGGTATCCACATTTGGATCCTCATCCTCGTCCTCACCTTTTAGTAATATATACTATTTATTAGTAACTAGATAGTTCAAATGTGTTAAGCTATTTAATTTTATTCATTGATCTCCAATAGTCCGTGACATTTTTTTTATGTATGTTCAATGTACAGACATTTCATTTTTACAACTTTATAATAGAACTAGCTTCTGCCCGCGACTTCGTCCGCCTTAAATTCGTTTATCGCGGATAAGGGTATTTTTCGGGATAAAATGTAGCCTTTTGTGTCCTTCGCCGGGACTCAAACTATCTCCGTATCAAATTTCATCTAAATCGGTTCAGGGGTTTAAGCGCGAAGAGGTAACAGACTGACAGACACACTTATAATATTAATAATATTAGTATGGATAGTGCCAAATGCGAGTCTGAGCCTTGAGCGAGGAGTCACCCCGCCGCGCCCGTAGATTTATACTAACGATAAAAACAGAGCACTAACGCACTCCTTACTCAACTGCGGCTACTATTCACTTTGATAAAACAGCATTGTTACCAAGCCAATAAAAAAACAGTCACAACTCCATCGGAAATACACGTCAATTACACCCTTTTATAAATAAAGCGAATTGGGGTTGAAATGATTTTATCGCAAAATAATAACTAGGGGAGAGACCCTCTGTACAAATTGTGAGTTTGAAGACCTTTATTGGTATAAGAATGAGGTCTGTTTTACGTCATTCTTTTTCTGAATGGAAGCAATACCAGTGGCAAATTACGCCAAATGTTACATTTTTTATTATGATTAACCGGTATTTTTGTTACTTTAGGTTTATAACCGATGTGTTGCATTACGATTTATAAATATTCTTTAGCATGTCATTTTGAAACTCTATTTGATTCACGCTAAAGTGACAACACTTACAACAAGTGAGTGATAAAGACGTTAAGAATTAGATTTTCTGCAATCACTAATACAATACAATGCAACAATTCTTTAATCCACACCAACAACAGAAACAGTAGAATAGTGCCTTCACACAAAATCAATCAATCAATCAATCAAAATATTCTTTATTCAAGTAGGCCTAGTTACAAGCACTTTCGAAATGTCAGTTACATGAGAGTGAATGTTTGCTGGGAGACATACAATATGATCCAACATTTGCTGCAAGGATTAGGGAAACCCAGAAAAACCTAATCAGATCATTTAACTTAAGTATAATATTACTGATAAAAACATCATTTTAAAAATTTAAATAATCAATAAGATAAATCCCAAAATGATTGTCAATAAAAAAGAAAAAAATAATAATCTAGAATGTGTCTAGAATAAAATTCTAAATGTCAAGAGTATATAAAGCAATTAAGATTAAAATAATAATAATACCCTAGGTATTCGTTAAAATAATTATACATATACCTACATGACGCTATAATTTACATTAATCCCACGCGGCTTTATCATTCATGTAGTCTTGTGTGCTATAATAATAAGGTTTAGAAAATAATTTTCATTTCACAATATTTTTGAATTGACCAATAGACAACTCACTTATGCTGCTAGGAAGTTTATTATAAAATCTCACACAGTTACCCATGAATGATCTCCTTATTTTATGGAGCCTAGTAGCAGGCACTGCGAGCTTATGCTTATTTCTAGTATTAAAATTATGTACATCACAGTTCTCCTTAAAGTGGGTAATATTTTTATGTACATACATAATATCCTTATAAATGTATTGACAATGCACTGTCATTATATTAATGTCCTTAAACTTACAGTAGAATTGGCGGTCTTATCGCTAAAGAGCGATCTCTTCGAGACAACTTATATTCACTACTCTATAAATGGCTAAAGAATTTTACTTACCATTTTTCCCTATCAAAAAGTTATTGTCATTATATCACTTATTCTTCGAATAAGCATACAGTGTTTTTCATATAGGCAACAATTTTAATGACGATTAAGAATAGCAGCGACAGAACGTATTACATACATATATAATCTCACTATGTTTGTTCGGGTGAAATCATGCAAGTTAAATTTGACCTACTTCCCGGTTTCCAATTGAGCTAAAATGTGGCATACTTATGTAAGTTTGGTGACAATACAATAGTATGATACCGTCTAGCTGATCTGATGATGGAGCAGGAAGGTGGTCATAGGAACTCTGTAATAAAATAATTCAATCCTACTGAGTTTAGGCCGTTTACAATCGTCACGATGTGTAGTTGATGTATGGTCACAGAATAGTAGTACAGTCGGCAATAAAAGCTTGTCACAAAAATGTTTTTTTTTTGACAGAAACTTATTATCATGTAATACTTCTACTTATTCGACTGAGATATGTAGTATCTACGTACAACGTCACGTTATGCCAGTTGGCAATTCAAGAAGGCTTGCGTATTGCTGCTCGGTTGCACTATAAAAAAACCGGCCAAGTGCGAGTCCGACTCGCGCACCGAGGGTTCCGTACAAACTTTCACTTACCCTAATGCCCTAACATTATTATATTTACACGGTTCCGCTTGAGTTAAGTTTGCACCTGATATGTATAGCATTGCATACAAAAGAGGTGCAAACTTAACACAACCGGGCTGTCCAAATATGTCTTTTGAAAAAGACTATATATTTTTATGATTTAATTACAAATGTATAGTTTTCAGATTAAATATTGAAAGTATTTGTAGTAGGACACTATATTATTTGCCAAATTTCATAGTTCTATGTCAACGGAAAGTACCCTATCATTTTGATTCCCTTGAGAGTGTCGAAATACACGTTTTTTGCGGCATAAATGGCCGTATTTTTTTTACGTTAATGTAGAAGTTTGATATTTTCACAGCTTCAAGGGACCGTAGACCTGATTATATGGTATTAATTTCAACTCGATACCTCCCTCCACGCGCTCTCGAGATAAAGGGTCTTGACAAACAGACAGACGGGCGGACAGACGGACAACAAAGTCATCCTATAATTGTTCCGTTTTTTCCGATTGAGGCACGGAACCCTAAAAATACGCCTCATCAATAATACTAACAAAACAACTTCACCATATGATTTCTATAATCAAGAACCATGGCTAAATACAATATTCGCCCGTTTGTAAACCGACTTTATATCAGATAGGTTGAATCCAGCCTTAGCCAAACCGCCGCAAAGGTCCCCACAGCTGTCTCTCTCAATCCCCACACGTGTGACAAAGACAGACGAATAAACAGATCGATCACGGATGCTTAATGCCGCGTCGATTGGCTCTTGTCTCTCGAATCCATCAAATTAGAGACCGAGCGTCGACGAAACGGCGTAACTGCCACCAACTCGTAACTTTAACCTTTTTTTAATTAAATCGATTAGTTAATTGCAAAAGTACCGAAACACCACACAAAGTGCGAGTTGGACACGCGAGAGTTCCGCACCCACGAAAAATACACATCTCCCTTACCATAACCCTTTGACTTCTAAACTATTATAAAGTTGTAAAAATGAAATGTCTGTACATTGAAGATATTTTCAAAAACATATGCGATACGGACTATTTGAGGGTCACTGAATCGAAAAATATTTCTTTTTTCGATTTCTTGAATGTTCGTCTATGCCGTTGCGGCTTCATCAAGCAAAATCGGCTAAACGGATTTCAACTATTTTTGGTAGACGGGTAGCTGGGTATCTCCAGATGCTTATGGGATACTTTTTACCCGACTAAGCTGTCGAAAAAATTAGAGGTTATGACTTTTTCTACTCCGCAGACGAAGTTACGGGCGTCTTCTAAATGTATAATATATTATTTTTCATGCATTTTTAGCGGAGAGTGAGGCAAACACGTACAGCACACTACGGAACTATTCCTAATTCTACAAACGCACACTATTAAAAGTAATCACCTACAAACAATAAAACACCCACACACTCACAAATTGCGGAATTCACTAACCGGAGATTTCGCCATTACTTTGGCAGAGGGGAATGTATTCATATGGCATCTCCTGTGGTTAAATGCCCTAAGATTTCGTTCGATACATCTATACTATTATAAAGTTGTAAAAATGAAATGTCTGTACATTGAAGATATTTTCAAAATAATAATTGTATCGGACTATTTGGAGGTCACTGAATGGATTTTTTTATACATTTTTTGTATGTTTGTATGTGTCGTTGTGGCTTCAACACGCCAAATGGGCAATACGGCTTTCAAATTTTTATGGTTCACGGGTAGCCCGGTATCCACAGATGGTTATGGGATACTTTTTATCCGACTACGCTGAAAAAAAAAGAGGTTTTATAACTTTTTGGCCTCCGCGAACGAAGTTGCGGGCATCTTCTAGTTTAGATCATTTTGGTAAGTATCAAAACGTTTCAATTAACAGAAAGACCGTTTTTTAGATAGATAAATTAATAATATATAGGTAGTATTTACCTATTTTATGTTAAGGCTCTATTGTACTGTTTCTGTTGTTGGTGTGCAATAAAGAATTGTTGTTGTTGTAGTATAAAAAACAAGCAGTTGACAAAATGTCGTAACATTCCAGAGGTCCCCTTTAACTTAGGCTCTTTAGTAACGAGGAAACTAGGGCAGTCATTGGTGATTACGACATAATTGGTACATTTGACGTGATAGTCAAGTTAATGGGGTATTGACTGCGTTTGAGGTTTTGATATGCTCTGTTAGATCTCGTTCATTAAGCCCAAATTTCACCATAAACCGTTTGTTAGTTACTAGCGGGTACTCAATTCAGACCATTTGAAAGTAATCAGCCGTTAGTGCAGTCAGCATGATGAAATTGGAGATATGATAATATAGGCTGCGCGACAGAATGTTTTGTGAAGTGTATTAGTATTGTTGATATTTAGTTTATTTCGATTAAGTACCTAGTTTAGAACTAGTTTAAGAATTTCAAACACAATTGTAATTGTTATTGATTAAATAAATAAATATTACGGGACAATTTTTACACAAATCGAACTAGTCCCGTGGTAAGCTCAATAAGGCTTGTGTTATGGGTACTAGACGACGATATATTTAATAGATATATTACTAATATACATAGAAAACATCCAAGACTCAGGAACAAATATTTATGCTCATCACACAAATATTTGCCCTTACATTATTAATATGATATGATACTTAGGGAAAAAAATGCTGGGGATATCGTGGACAAAATTCAGGACTAATGTCTCCATCCATATCCATCCATAAAGAACTCCGCATCAAACAGCGTCTGTCTGCTCTATAGTGCAAGATCAGATACTCTAGTTTTTCGGCCATGTCTCAAGGCGGCACAATGTCTCCATAGAGCGAGAGCGACTTGTCATTCAGGCTAGAGTAGAAGGAACCAGAAAACGTGGGCGATCACCCATGCGATGGACTGACCAGATCAAATGGGCTGTGGGCGGACCTCTGCATGAGTGCCATGAGTGCACTCGAATGTCTGCAAATCGGGAGAGATGGCGGGACATTATACGGCGAGTAACATCTGCGTCTGACAGTAAAAGCTGTTGATCACGACCGCTCTGCATACAGTGCAACGACTGACAAGAATGATACCTAGAAACTTACCCAAGTCAGCATTAGAAACCTAGACAGAACTAAGAGCATTTACCACCGGAGATGACATAGACGCATTTCCCTCTGGAAAATTATTAATACGATAAACTGTCAGTGTGTGCGATTTTTTACTGTGTACTTTGATTATATGTGATTTTTTACTGTGTGTGTTTGTAGACATAGCAATATGTATATCCGTAGTGTGCTGTATGTGTTAACCTCGCCTTCAGCTAAAAATGCATTAAAAAAATTCTTCGGTAATAGCACGGCTTGTCATCTCTATTGCTGTAACTGCCCAGATTTTCTTTTCCAAATTAGTTCCGTTTCTTATTAAAGGGTGATTACGCCTGTCATTTACGACTATTTGAGAGATGTAAATAACCTTTAACCAACCGTTAGAAGCTAACAACGCATGGTCAAATTTGGACTGTGGAACAAGCAGTTGACAAAAGGCCCTTTAGTAACCAGGAAAAGATACTAGGGTATCTATATACTTGACACAATTGTTGTGGACCTTATTGGATGGATATATGGTGTGTTATTGGTTGATTAGTCAAGTTACTGACGTATTAAGCGAGGGTTTGATGGGTTCTAAAATGTGTACAGTCAGAATCTATTGAATTTATGCAAACGAAGTTTCAAATTCAATTAAATACGCCTCTATAGCACAGGCGCGCGTGGACAAATCCATATCATTATAGATGCAAAATAGTATTGCTTAAAAAAAACACAGCGCCATCTCTTGGACAATTGCGAACATTAAGTTTCCAAGACGAAATGGATTAGTAAGATAATTAATGTATGCAATTGTAAGTATTATAATTTATCTATATATCCAAAAAATGATTTTCTATTCAGTGACCGTCAAATAGTCCGTTTCAATCATTTTCTAAAAATATCTTCAATGGACAGACATTTCATTTTTACAACTTTATATTAGTATATATATCGTCCCCTAGTACATTTGGAACTAGGTTGATTTGTGTAAGATTGTATCTAATCAGATATGTATTTATTTAATTTTCGTATTACACCGACAGACTCACGCAGACTTGCATCAGTCGCCATTATTAAATTTCAACTTAAAACAAACACTCCAAACATCAAATTACATCCGAGACTCGGAATCTTTCATAAAACAAACCAAATGGGCGTCAGCCATTATTAATCCCATCACCTGTCTCGCTCGCACCCGCCGCAGAGACCCGGTGCGACAGAGACAGCCGCTGAAGGGTAGAATCAATATCTATATGACAGTGTTTTATTTTGTTGGGGACAGTGTGTGGGTTATCCAGTTTGAGGCGGTTCGGGTCTGGATATTTCGTTTCAGATGATTTTAAAGATGTTAACGTGCAAAAGGTGGACTTATTGCCATTAGGCATTCTCAACCAGTAGCTGACAAACTATAAGGAGATGCAAGTAACATAACCCCTCGTATGCGATATCAAAAATTTCCCAGTCAAATTGACTCTAAATTGTTTTTTGCATAGAGTTTAATTGCTTTTTAAGGATCCAGTATAGATGGATAGTATGGATGCTATTGTTACATAATGTATGCTTTTTCAGTCGAGTACCGCGTTTAGGCGGCACGAAGCTTGCTGAGTGGCCTAATTAATGAACGAGACTTAAAAAGCTTATTATATAACTATTTTATACAATACTTTTTCTACGAGTTACCCATAAACTACAATAAATGAAACACAGCTAAAAAAATAATTGCAAAAACACTGCGTTCTTTTTTCGAAGTTCATTATAATTCAGCGCGGAGTTCTATAATATTTCATTATAGTTCAGTAGCATATAATATAAACTATAGAGTATAGACTGATGTTCCACTATAAAAATCATGCGTTTTTAGTTCGATTCGCAGTTTTTATTCACGTAGACCAGTCTTTCTCAAAGTGGGCGATAACGCCCCCTTGTGGGCGCTGGAGGCCTAGAGGGGGGCGGTAAGGGGCCCAGAAAAAATTGGGGGTAATATAGCACACTATAATTCAATTAATTTAAAGTTATATTGGTTTTTATTTTTTTAAAAATAGGGGGCGCTGAAAAACAATCTATTTTTAAAGTGGGCAGTAGACAAAATAAGTTTGAGAACCTCTGACATAGACGAAGTGGCGTGGAAGGAACCAAAAATATGGACCGATGATCTGGTGAAGATCGCGGGAAACCGTTGGATGAGGGCGGCGCACGACTGGTCATTATGGAGGTTCTTGAGGGAGGCCTTTGTCTAGCCGTGGACGTCCTTGGTTTATATCATGATGATGTTGACAGTTAAATATAGTCTGGCCATTCTCAAAAGCTTTTTTATATTTTTCTCCAGAAGCATCGACCATGAACCATTAACCCAGATTTGGCAGGTCTGGCTAAGCGTCCTTAACAATAATCGGATTCAGTCGGGGGGGAGCGCAAAATCACAAACGCCAATGCCACTGCGATCATATAATTATATAAAAAATTATATCACCATTGCGATGGATGTTACGTTCAAAAGTGACCAACCTTTTCAATTTTACCTGCTTGTTAGGGTTTGATGCGAATGAAACTACGAGACAAACTTTGGACCATTAAAACAAGAGGACTGACCATCTCCACACAAAAAGCCGTTTCCTGATATGTACAAAGCCGTCTATGTATCAGTATTATTTTTTACAATTATTCAACTTCGCAAGCGTGACACAGTATTTAAATGTTACGATTTATTTATTATTAACTATTTGCGAACGAATTGCCAATACTATGTTTCTTTATTCAATTATAACATCGTTAAATGTTTAGTTTTAAAGCGCCATCTAGTCTTTGCCAGAATATCTCCTTGCGATCGGAGCAAGATCAAAACTATGGCAACTGACACTCTTGTTTTAATAGTCCTTGCTCGTACTAACAAAACGTCACTCGTTCTGATGACCGAAACATCGCTCTATCGATTTGTTAGGGTAACTTATGCACCCCACAGTACATAGCGATAACAAAGGGTAAATTAATCTCTGCATAATGTCCCCCAATAGTGGCTAGCTGGCGTGTATATGTAGAGGTGTTGGAACCCGATGTAAAGCCGGACCAAGGTTGCATCAGCGATATAAGTAATAACACTCGTGCAAAATTGTGCGCAAGCTGAATAAAAGACACTGTTACACTATATAAAAGGTAGATCGGCAATCTTGTATTAAATGGGAAAAAAAAACACGGATTCAGTCCTGGAAACGCAGATTACAACGTAAAAAGCGCGATGTTTCTACAGAATCTTGCTTCTAATTTGTCCTATTCTCGTGGGCCTTGCCCTGTTGTTGCGTGAAAGACGGATAAACCAAGATACACAACTTCGTAATTGTGTTATTTGCTCTATGTCCGTTTATACAACTAAATTCCTTTTATTTGCAGCCAGAATATTGAATTTCTCCACTACCTAATAGGGATATTGATAACTTATATCGTTTTTCTGTAATATGTTCTATAGTACAACCTTTCAATAATATAAATATTGGTAAAAAAAGTCCCCGAGATACAACAATGATAAAGTCATATTTTTGGACTTTCCCAAAAAACGCTCCATACTAAAGCCTAGGAACGTGTAACGTCGAACGTTCCTAACTTGTATGGAGAAATTAAGAACTTTGTTTTATAAATATTTACATACTTTCAAAATAGACTTTCCCACCTAGCTTTAAAGGTTCATTAAATAAGCTACACGTATCGTATCGAACTCAAATATATTTTTTTGTATTTCTATCACAGGAACTTCTATTTCACATCAAATTTTTATATTTATTTGAGTCTATAGATCAGTCAACATCTCATTAATGTGCAAATGGGTCGTTCTTTTTTTTACCGTCATTGAATATGCTTATTATTTTTTAGTACTCTTAAAGTATTTTTAGAAGCACTATCGAAATATGTGCCACACATTGATCTTTGCTGTAAAAAAATATTTTTCAGCTTGGCTTACATATATTTTTTGTTATTTAACTACGTAATTACGTAGCGGCTTGTACAAGACACCTATACTCCAAATTTTATCAATATACATTTAGTAGTTTTTGAGTAAAAATGCCTGCGATATACATACAGACGGACGGACGAAAGGACATGACAAAACTATAAGGGTTCCATTTTTGCCATTTTGGCTACGGAACCCTAAAAACTAGTGTCACGTACAGCTAATCACCTCGATAATCAACCGTGTATCAGACACGCAAGCATAGTTCAAGAGGAAGTGTTGGACACTTTCTCCTCGCAATAATAGCGTCGCCACTTCCCAAGCCGGCAACTTCAGCCAGGCTAGCTTAACCAAAAAAAACCTTAGGAACCAAGCATTTGTCTATGCGCGCGCAAGAGCGATAAAACAAAGGCTAGATGGCCAATGAGCCAAACATTATTAATATAATAAACTCAATAATTATATCAATTTATAATTACAATAATTATATCAAACAAAATGTTATTTTGTGCAGAAAATTTTATAATTTGTTTAAATGAAAAAAGAAGGTATGGAAAGACCTATATTGTTTCTTGTACATAAAAACTATTTGCGGACGTTTAAAAAACCTGCAATATAATATAAAAGGCTCTAGTGCGATTATGGAATGTAATAACACGCGTGTGTAATGGACTGGATTACAGCCATAAAAACGGTGTAATAAGAACTCCTTTACGAGTGTTGAAAAATCTTTTTCACTTCTCCTGCTCAAAAGTACGTCATACTAGCTTCGCGAAGCGAAACTAAAATAGTACATCTAGCCCCTAGAGTTTAAGAGAAAGCCATATAATCCCATACAAATTTCTAACACACTGAAAAAAAAACTTGCCGCCGGCTACATACTCGCCTCACGAATAATAAAACCAACCTAAAACAATTCAACCTGATCAGATTGGCCAAACTTCTGATAGAATTGCTCAAACTGTACTTTTAGTTTTTCATGAAATATACAATTTTAATGTTAAGTATTTTTTATTTTCTCTCAGTCGAAGTGAAAAGCAGAGTGTTTAACATGTGGCTAAAAGCCATTATGACACTCAGACATATTTATTTATTATTTTAATCACTTCGTGTCATAATGGCTTATTTTAGCCCCTTGTCAAACATACTACTATTTGATTCAGATACGGACATTTTTGATTATTTTAGCTCAGAATCAAGAATACTATTGTCAGAAACGGGGAAATGATAAAATACCAGTTAGAGGATAGTAAAAGCGCCATATTTCGTACATACTTAATCAATTACGCCAAATGCTCAGCAATCGGGAGGGTGTCTGCGTCCAGCGTTCCCATGGCACCCTCCCCTCATTGTTTCCAAGGGGTGCTTAATGCAATCATGCTAATCCTTCATGTGTGTAAGCGAAAACTATAGTCTTCTATGTATAAGTAACTAGACACTGCCCGCTAATTCGCGGAGGAAAAAAAATCATAACATTAACCAACGTCTATACTATTATAAAGTTTTTTTTTAAGGGTCTAGAGTGTCCCGCTGCTAGGCAAAGGCCTCCATTTCATTCATCCACGTGTCCCGCTCTTGGGCAATCTCTCACCAGTTGTTCGGGAAAGTGTCAAGCTCGTCCCGCCATCTTCGTCGAGGCCTACCGCGACGCCGGACTCTATTTTGTGGGACCCACTCGGTGGCTACTTTAGCCCACAAGTCACCCGGCATGCTACCGACATTAATAAAGTTATAAAAACTAAACTGTACATTGCAGATATAAAAAAAAGTGATACCGACTATTAGAAAGTCTAATAGATTTTTTTTGGTGTTTTTGTAAGTTTCGTTGTGACTTCATCACGCCAAAACAGCTAAACGGACTTCCAACTATTTTTGGTACACGGGTAGCTGGGTAATACGAGTATGTACAGATGGTGACAGGATATTTTTTAACTGACTACGCTGAGAAAAAGCAAGTGTTATCTTTTTTTGTCTCCTGCGCTGACGAAGTTGCGGGCACCTTCGAGATAAATAATACAAAAATAATGGCAAAAAGACATAACTCTGTTTTCCTTCAACGTAGTCGAGTAAAAATTACCCTTTTTTTAACCACCATACCTGCACTTTTAGCACAACTGTGATAGGCGACTAATTGTCGCGCGACAAAGATTGTCTGTCTCTTTCCTTTCAATACAATGAGAGAGAGACGGGTGATGCTGTCGCGCGAGAAGCATAGTCGCGGAGTTGGGCTAGATCGGCTGCATCTCTAGCACAACTGTGATAGGCGACTTATTGTGGCGCGACAAAGATTGTCTGTCTCTTTCCTTTCAATACGATGCGAGAAAGACGGGTGATGCTGGCGCGCGACAAGCGTAGTCACGGAGTTGTATTAGACAGGCCGGGGTTAAATGTTGTTTGCCCCTACAGCCACAAACATAAGCCAGCAAATAACACATTTCCGCAGGGAAATCCGCGGCGCAGTCTGCTCTATTTATATACAGATCAATGATATTTCATATCGACTGTGGGGAGAGGTTTATAAACACACCAAGCGATATAGGCACTAGACGAGAGCAGGCGCGGCGCGTTTACCCCGCGCAGGAAAAAGTACATATTATCTGTTTCCGCGATTATTACTCATTGAAATAAATTGTAACTTTGACAGAAGGAAATATATTTTTTCTCAGTCCACCCATGACCATGGAAAGCTGAAAAGCTTCCGAAACGTCGGGAACTAAAATGAGATAATATACGCGATATAATCCATTAAATTGTTTAAGATACAGACACATAGGTAATCCAAGGCAAGCTTCCAAGTTCCAATGTAACACAAGGTCTTAACTTATGCTATCCTGATCACCAAAACAGCGTACTTCCGGGAAAGCATGTTATAATAGAGGGCGCCCGCAACTTAGTTCGCGGCGGAGAAAAAGTCATAACCCTCTCATTTTCTTAAGCGTGTACAGCGGCGTGATTGTATGTATACATACATACAATCACGCCTTTTTCCCAACGGGATAGGCAGAGACTACCTCCTTCCACTTGCTACGGTCCTGGCATACAACTGCCGCTTCATCAACATTCATTAATCTCTTCCTGCATGCTCGCCGGTTTAGAGTACTCTTCACTGGGCCTTTTCAAATTCAAATTCAAATCCTTTATTTGCTAGAAGACAGTTTTATTAGGTCTTATATATGTAATTGTATATTTCCAGTGTGCTCAGCCTGCAAGCAGGCGTGCAAATATTTTAGATGCGCGCTCAATTTAATTAATTAGAGTAAAACATTAATTACAGTCAACCACACTAAATTATTAATTTCATATTAATAACATTACATAAAGTCAATACAAATTTATAAGAAAAAATAAAATAGACTTAAATTAAATCAGAATAGTAAGAAATTTCATGTCATTTACGTTCCAAATAATTTTTAACACTATATAAACACCTGTCCAGGAGCCAGGTGTACAATTTGTGCTTGAACTGGTTTCCTTGGAGCAAGTTAATGTCATCAGGAAGACTATTAAATATTTAACGCACATGTTATAAACATTCCTACCATAAATTGCTTTACGGACCCGTGGTTTATACAATAGATCCACAATCCTTTGTCTGGTCGGCCTGTGCATCACTTCACCACGCGTCTTAAAATATTTCTGGTGGGTTTTGACAAACACGCATATTTCTTTTACATATAAAGAAGGTAATGGGAGTATGTTTAGTTTTTGTAAAAGTGGTACGCAGCTAACATCGTGCTTGTTACAAATGACTCTGACACACTTCTTCTGAATCCTAAAAACTCGATCCACCTCGACTGAATTACCCCACAGTATTAGTCCGTAACGAAGAACTGAAGACACATACCCATGGTAAGCTGTTAGTGCAGCCTCCACCGACACGGTGTCTCTCGACCTTCGCAGAGCAAAAACAAATCTATTTAATTTACTGCAGATTTTTTTCAGAATGTCTCCAATCTGATCGCGAAACATGCGTCTAAGCCTTCCTCTTCCAACATTTCCAGTTACATTCGCTTTGTAGATTTTTCCAGTCAATCTTCTTTCATGCATCCTCTCTCTATATGCCCAAACCACCTTAGCATCCCTTTCTCGATTCGAGTTATTACATCTTCTGTCACACCACAACGTGCCCTTATCTGTTTTTTCTTTAGCGTAATCAGGTAAAAAGTATCCTATAACTATCTGGAGATACCTAGCTACCCAAAAACGTAGTAGGCGGTTTCTAAATGGTCCCACCTCGGGACAATGCTGTCTCGAAAGTCAGCGCTGATCTTCCGTTGAGACCATAGGTGGCGCCACGGAGAGCCTTATATAAACCTTAACTGTTTTTGTATAATGAATTCACATTGGCCATATAATAACCCTATCAATTATGCGTAATGATGTTAACATCCCCTCAATACATACAGAATTTGCATACAAATTAACATTCTATATGTCATTGAACTTTATTTCCATCTTCTTCCCACACGTATTACTTTCTAAGGAATGTCGTAAGTACACAGACGATACAGATAGATAGTATCTTTTTCTTGTGGCAGAATGGCTTAGACATTGTGTTGGGTCTAGAAAAAAACATTCCCAGCGAGCTGTGCGGGAGTATTACGGAAAATGTAACAAGACTATTCAAAGACTGCTTGAATAGGCGGGCTAAGTCTTATAGCTATAGCATTACTGAAATGCTAGAAAATGGGCTTCATCATAATGGGAATCCATGTTTTGGGGAATCCAATATAATGGGGATTCAACTGAATGGTCCGGAAGGAATACAGTCGTACCTGCAACTTCGTCCGCGGTGGACAAAAGGAATAACTTTTTAGGGTTCCGTAGCCAAAATGGCAAAAAAGGAACCCTTATAGATTCATGTCTGTCTGTCTGTTAGATGGTAACACTACCTGCAGTCAGTAACTAAGATTTAGCGTGCAAACTCAGACGCAACCGTTCTGTTCAATATCTGCAAAGGAAATTAGAACAGTCCCTATTGAATTGCTGGAGCGGATTCGATTCAGAGGGGCTACTCCGAAATTCGAAAAACGAAGTTCGGACGGCGCCATCCCGCTCACTCAAATACAGCATAACATGAGAGCGAGAGGAACAGCACCTTACGAACTTTGATTCTAGAGTTTCGGAGTAACCCCTCTGGGTCCCCGGCGCGATGCAGCTCTAGCTTAGTCGCCCTGTTCGCCGCTCCCATCGCCTCGACCAACGCCGGAGTACATGCGCCCTTACGCCGACTATGTAACACTTACAATAAGATGTTCACTGGCGTGGACATTTTCAATTTAAACAGATCCAATGTCCAGAAAGAAATATTAAAATCTCTTGCCCCAAAAATTTGCATATTATGTCATAACTTCTTGCGTACAGTGCTCGCTTTATTTTTGTCCGTGGTGGCTATTTAGGTATGTTAATGTGGATGTATATTATATTCTTGCCATTCAACAGTTTTCTTCGCATAAGTAATGGTTTGTATTTAATTCATATTACAATCAAGTGATTCTATCACAGTGAAGTCTAGTATCAATTTATGTTTTAGTGAGAGCTGTCTAGGACATAAGTGCATGCTAGGTTTCATTAATATATAGGTTTCGTGTAAAAAAAGGCTTACAATCTAAATATTGTAAGCCTACTTTTATACACTTAATGTTTGACCTCCAATAAATAAATAGAATAAAATAAAATGAACAAGAAAAAACCTATACAGGTACAGTCAACCAAGTGGAACTTGAAGCCACTATCGAACTATGTCAAAGTGACATCTACACTTCTACATATATGTACATTATAAGTAAGATTTTAGGTTAGGGCCTGCATCGTCATTCGTAAACCACGCCCCAAACGCCGAGCGGACTAATGACCGGGATTTGAAATAAGGGACGCAGTTATTGCTTGCGCGCATCAAAGAAAGAGACAGCTAATAGACTACATCCTTGGGGTTTTTGGCGTAAGCGCCAGATGTAAAAGTACAATGAAACCGAAGATATTATGTTTTGTTAACATTAAAGTTCGTGACGTAAAAGATGAAGCTAAGAATGACATTTTTACATAATTTAGCCGTTTATTAATCTGTCGTTTGCATAAACTAGACAAAAAACGAAAAATGAAGACGCGTTTTCGGATTTCTTTTCTATAGAGGAAATTTTAAGCAAACATGTTTCCGCGTTAGGCACTGAATAGGTCATATAGTCAAAAAACACATATCTGAAAACCAGCCTGTTTCATATACTAGATTTGACAAAATAATACTAAAAAATAGCTTAAATTTTCGATGCACCCCCTTAATACCGTCACTTTCATATAGATCAATGGTTACCACCATGGTTCCAATTGGTTGACTGTACGTAGGGTTACAGAATCGGTGTGTCTCGGACATACAATATGCAAGAGATCGATCGTTTCCCGGTAAGCGAGTCATCGGAAGTGTAACAATGTCTCGATGTCATAACACGACTGTTTAGCTAGAAATATGCTGACACCAAGACGTGTGTATGACTGTCTGTGGCATCGTGATTTTTAGGGTTCCGTCCTGCCGTCCCAAAGAGGTAAAAAAGGAACCATTATGGTGCGACTCGGTCTGTCTGTCTGTCCGACTATTAGAACGCCATATCTCAAAAACTACTTATGCTATCTATTTGAAATTTGGAATATTTATAAACATGGTGAGCCCACATGTATTGCAAAGGAAAAATTATAAAATATATTTAAATTTTGTAAAAAACGACGAATATGAGGCGGCAAAAATTAAAAGTATTGTCACTACAACTTGTAGGTCAAGTAGGGTATCATATGAAAGGGCTTGATCTTACATTTTCGAACTTTTTTTTTCTGTGCTTAAATTTCGTTTTATTAAGGAAAATTTCGAAAAAAATACCAACCCCTTTATCTCCGAAGTTTACCAAGCGAAAAATTTAGAATTTTCTAGAAATAATAAATAAATAAAAGGAAATTTATTTACCAACAACAAACTTATTTTGTATTACTAGACTTTGTAGCTTATAAACTAGTTTGTGAGGTAAATTGGATTGAGACTCAGCGAGACCGCTGGTTTTCAGTCTCCAACCACGACTTAATATCTACTTAATACTAAAATTTTAACTAAATAAGGTAAATGAGGTAAGTTCGCTGCCAACACGAGAGTAATCAATCAATGTGAGGCGTATCGATTTATGTAGAGTCCAAATATTAGGTACATGGTATTAAAATTATATAGGGCGTTAATACAATTTCTAAATACTATTAAAGAAACGTAATGTTCTTTAACAACAATATAAATATGTAATTTAATACGTATATTACACAAAAATTATAACCATACGTCTGTCTGTCTTACTTTTTTTTAATCACCAAAAATCATTTTTGAATAACCCGGTTTGGTTAAGTTTGCCCCTCATTTGTAAGTGACGCCAATCGCCATAGATACCAGAGGCAAACTCAACTCAAACGGCAAGTTACGTCGGAATAAGTGAAAGTTTGTAAGGAACCCTCGGCGCGCGAATCAGACTCGCAAATGACCGGTTTTAAACTAATACACCGATATTTAAGTATCCTTCTTTCCGTGTGTGTTTATAACGGGTCTATATCGGGTGGCATAAAATTGGTGGTCCTATTGTTTTGTCGCATAACTACTTTTACCCGAATAACGTATGGCATCTTTGTTCCGGATATTTTTCATTTACATTATTCCAGAAAATTCCAGAAGTTGTTATTCCTAATATCCTTTGTCCTATCGTTTTATTACTTGTGTCTAAGATTTAATTGTCGAATGTCCATAATTGTGAAGTTCCTAATATTTAATGTACTAAAATTATTTGGTTGGTAAAATTGGTTTTCAGGTGGCATATATTTTTTTAAATTTACGAACCTAACCAAACTAAAGAATCTTTGATTGGAATGTGGGAAATTTGGAAGGTGTGAAATTTTAATGGTGGGAGATAAAGCAAAATAAGTTGTTTTTATTGTGTATGCTCAGATTTTTACAGGGGGGGAGGGATGCTCCTGTGATTCAGGTACCTTACAGGGACCATGAATCGAAGAAAAATCTTAAAAGAGCGCGACCTACGAATGAGTCAAATCGTCATCATCCTTTCAGCCATAGGACGTCCACTGCTGGCCACAGGCCCTCAATAGGATCTAATCCTAATACGGGAAATCGCCCATTCAATAAATAAATAAATCAAAAATAAATAATTATTTTTGGAGGTTATAAGGACTCTTAATTGTGTCCTCCCGCGAAGTTTAGATAAATAGGCACTACCTATTCCGACCACTGAGGGATTACTCCGAAACTCGAAATTCGAATTTCGTAACGTGCCATCCCTCTCGCTGTCATGTGATACTTTATTTGAGTGAGCGGGATGGCGCCATACGAACTTCGTTTTCGTGTTTCGGGGTTACCCCTCTGATTATAAAGCTAAGCATCCGCAGCGTAAATCTCTATCGTTCTCCGTATAAGTTGGAGTTATTGAATCAATTTGAGGATGCAATGTTGGCAAGTAGCCAGGTTAGCTTGGCGACGTGCGACCCGACCCACGCCAACACCATATATGTAGGAATCAGGTTAAATAGGCTGAGATACCTAGAGCAGACAATACATACATGATGGTCATGATGTTTTGCAATAAGGTGATATAATCTGTGATAGAATATGCTTAGGTCATTTGTAAAAATACGGTTTTCCCTGGAGGTTACAGTATGCAGTTTTTCAACCCAGGCAGTAAATTGGTTTTAAGAGTCGGCAACACGCACGTAATGCCGCTGGCGTTGCAAGCGCTCATAGGCTGCGGTGACTGCTTAACATCAGGCAGGCCGTATGCTTGCTTGCCACATTAGTAATATAAAAAGGCGAATATAGTTTTACGACACGTTTGGCTCAGTGGGTTGTACAAGAGCTTATGACGCTAGCGGTCCCAGGTTCGAATCCCGGCAACGGCAAGTTTTTGTGTGGTGAGCATGAATGTTTTTTTTTGGGTCTTGGATGTTTTCTATGTATTTAAGTATTATAATGTATCTTTTATGTATATCGTCGCCTAGCAACCATAGTACAAGCTTTGCTTAGTTTGGGGCTAGGTCGATTTATGTAAGATTGTCCCTGATATTTATTATTATTATTAGTTATTATGAAGGTTCCCGCAACTTCGTTCGCGGAAGAGAAATAAGGCAAACTCTCTTTTTTAAACGTAGTCTGGTAATAAGTATCCTATAACCATCTTTGGATGACCAGGTACCCCTATACCAAAAATTTTTGAAATCCGTTTTCGCGTTATTAAACCCCAAAGACACATACATACATTCAAATAGTCCGTATCACAATTTTTCACAAATATATCTTCAGTGAAGAGGCATTTAATTTTTACAACTTTATAATAGTATAAATCAGGGGTCGGAACCGGTATTTTTTAAGTCTTCTAAAATACACGTTATTTCGGTAATGTTTGAAATCTGTATTTATGAGAAGAGATATTAATCACAAAAAAACTGATTTAAGTTCTAGAATTTTAATAAAATATACGTAAATTTTGTAATTGAAGGAAAAAAACGAATCGTTATTTCGGATATACTGTACGAAAAAATAACGGTTCCAATCCCTGGTATAAATTAGCTGTTTTCGAATTTATTGTTATTGTACTATGCTTCTTTGTTCAATTATAAAACATCGTTAAATGTTCAGTTTTAAAGCGCCATCTAGTTTTTGGCTGGATATCTTCTTGTACCTTGATGGTCATAATGTTACGCAATAAGTGGATATAATCTGTGACAATAAATGTACTCGGGTCATTTCAAAAAATACAAATATAGTTTTATTTATTACTAAAAGCTCGTTCGCGGAAGAGACATAAGTCATAACCCTCATTTGACTTCAGCGTAGTCTGGTAAATAGTATCCTATAACCATCTGTGGATGCCCAGCTACCCATGTACCAAAAAAGTTGAAATCCGGTAAGCCGTTTTCGCGTAATGAAACCCCAACATACATACATTCAAATAGTCCGTATTACGTTTTTTTTTTTCAAAATATATCTGAACTAATTGTTACTGTACAGTTAAGGGCAAAGATGAATATCCACACAAAGTTCCAAAATATATATACATAACTTTACTTATTAAGACCTGTATACATAGTTTTGAAGCTTTGTGGTGTATAATTTTATTTAATTATTTAAATTTTATTGCATAAGACAAAATAATGGTGCAGTGAGAAAATTCATCGAGTACTGAAAGCAGTACTAATAGTTAGCCGCTCGCGGTCGATCCACGGATATGGAGATTGCCAGTCCTTTGGTTGTAATGGTCTTTGCTTCTTCCCAAATCGGTTCAGCGGTTTAAGGTGCGTCCACACTTGTATCATTTGCTCGTATCCGATCACTGTGGCATGGCATGACTGCGTATCGTGCTGATTGGACGCTCACTGTTGGCGCGGCGATCACGCCGCGCTTGTCCGATCTAAGTGTGTGATACGCGTAGCAACATGGATTTCGAGCGATCGGATCGGCGCAACATCTAAACGCCGTGATCGTGACACGCGATCATGCCACGGGACGAAGATCTGATCGGGCAAATGATACAAATGTGGACGCACCTTTAAGCGTGAAAAGGCAACATACAGACTGACAGACACTCGCATTTATAATAATAGTATGGATATTGAATCAATTTGAGAATGCAACTCTGGCGGGTCGCCAGATTAGTTTGGCGAAGTGCGGCCCGGGCCCCGCCATCACCATATATGTAAGGAATTAGGTTAAATAGGATGAGAATACCTAGTCCCGCAGACGATATACAGGATGTTAGATCTTAGGAGTGTTCGAAACGTTTAAATCAGTTGGTTGCACAACGGCTTACGAATCGGGCGGTCCCATGTTCGAATTCCGGCCAGGGCAACTGTTTGTGTGATGAGCACGAATGTTTGTTCCTGGGTCTTGGATGTTTTTTATGTATTTAAGTTTAAGTATTATAATTTCTCTATCTATTATGTATATCCTCGCCTGGTACCCATAGTATCAGCTTTGATTCGTGTAAAATTGTCCCTGATGGTCATTTATTTGTTTTGATTACGGCACGGCACTGTGGCTTTCTAAGGCTCCGAGCAGTTTCCTGGTAACGCAAAGGCACTGGCATGCACAGGGTTTTCAGGGCAGAGCCATGGTCGTTCAGGGCTTCGGGGTTCGGCAGCTTTTCTGTGCCTATATGGAGCCATGGTCGTTCACGGCTTCAGGGTTCACAGTTTCTCTGTGCCTATATGGAGCCATAATCGTTCAGGGCTTCAGAGTACGCAGTTTTTCTATGCCTATATGGAGCCATGGTCGTTCAGGGCTTTACCGTTCGCAGTTTTTCTGTGCCTATATGGAGCCATGGTAGTTCAGGGTTTCAGGGTAGGCAGTTTCTCTGTGCCTATATGGTGCCATAGTCGCTCAGAGCCTTAGGGTTGGCAGTTTCTCTGTGCCTCTATGGAGCCATTGTCGTTTAGGGTATTTGGCCTGCCTCTAAGCGTGTATGTTCAAGTTACAAACGGCTTCAAATACTAAAGGTGACTTTAATATTAACGTATTCATCGGTCAAATAATGTGTCACTCATAAAAGGCGATACTGAGCCTTTTTAGTCGCCTAGTAAATACCTGTCTGACAGATTAGGACCCAGCCTTTTTGGCGAGTCTGTATGTAATTATGGCGGCCGGTTATGACAAGACAACTCATGGTCGAATACTCAGTTCAATCCAGTTTGAGCCTGGTGAGATTGTCGGTTTGTCCTTCTTTCACGCAACAACGCATCAACTGATCGAGATGTTTTTTTGGCATTGATATAAAATATGAACTTGGCAATGATTTACTACTACATAGTTGTAAAAATAAAAGTGTCGATTGAATATATTACGACGGTGGAAAGTAAAATGGGAAAGGCGAAATTTTCAAAATATTGAATTATACACCTTATACAATTAGTTAAATGGGTACATATTACTAAATGTCACCAATCGGTCGCTTGTCCCATATTTCGATTCAATCGTCGATATACAATATTGATTTCTGTGTTCATGAACATATCTTTGTAGCCATATCATATAGAAACAGCTGAACTGTTAAAGACTATTTTTAGAACAGGACCCGATAAACGCTGAAGAAAAAAAGAGGGTTATGGTTTGTTTTTCCTCTGCTAACAAGATTGCGGGGACATTCTATAGTACTTATCCATACTAATATTATAAATGTGAATGTGTGTCTGTCTGTCTGTCTGTTACTTCTTCACGCTCAAACCGCTGAACCGATTTGGATGAAATTTGGTATGGAGATAGTTTGAGTCCCGGGGAAGGACATAGGCTACTTTTTATCCCGAAAAAAATACCCTTATCCGCGATAAACGAATTTAAGGCGGACGAAGTCGCGGGCATAAACTAGTATGTGTATAAATATGTAATTGGTTTCTCGGATTCGGCTCTAAGACTAACGTTTGGATGAAATTTGGTGCGTTGAAACTTGCTTTTAAAATTGTATCCACACAAAACGAAAAATCGCGCACAAAACTGATGATTGGTCACCCAGGTTCCGCTTATTTAAATCAAAATGCTCAGCTATAAATTGCACTATGCGAAAAGTCTGTGTTTACGGTGCATGCAAATTGGCAAGACTACGGTCAGGCGACCTAGATCGACGTAGTCATAGACATAGGTTAGCTGCGCTATCGCGTTTCACTTTTAGAAATCCCTTACTTAGGTCGATGGGTCAAGCTAGGGAGTCTAATACAGCCATACACTTCTATCTATACGCGACACAACTAACTTTAAGCTGCTATTTGGAAATGATTCATTAGTAACATCATCAATCATCATTCCATAATAAAACCAAGGACCATTAAAACAAGAGGACTGACACTTGCCATACTTCGGATCGTGTTCCGATCTCAAGAAGTTATTCTGGCAAAAACTAGATGGCGCCTCAAAACTAAACATTTAACGATGTTACAATTGAATAAAGAAACATAGTATAGTAAGAATTAGTTCGCTAATAGCTAATAATAAATAAATAAATAAAGTTGAACAATTTAAAACAATAATTCTTATACAAAGATGGCGTTGTACACATCGGGAAACGGCTTTTTGTATGGAGATGGTCAGTCCTCTTGTTTTAATGGTCCTTGTCGATATCAAAGGCGTCAGACTACTGAATATTCGTTATACTGTAACAGTGTACTGAAGCAAGTATATAATATGAAAATCGCAAATTCTCCCGTTAAAAGCCTTTGAGAGAATCTAGGTCGGCGCTGAATGCTGGCTGGATTACATCGCTTTATGCACTTAGTCCGCTGTGTACTGGGTTTAATTACTTTACTGGAGGCAGATAACGTTTTTAGACCGAATTAATCTCTCTTTGAACTTGTCTACGGCTGAAAATTTTACTAAAACTTTGTAGTATCTTTTTTGCTAACCTGTTGGGTAGGTTTTTCCTACTGCTCGGCAAAGGCCGCCCCTATAGATTTCCATCGGCTATTATTTAATGTCTGTATCAACTAGCAAATAAAAATAACCGGCGTTCCGTACCATCACACCTTTAATTTTTATTTTATTTTTATAACATTAAAACGCAAATTTGTCGACATGTGCATCCTGCCTATCCTTACCTACGGCGCCCAGACCTGGTCACAGACTGAAACCGAAAAGTCCAAACACAGGGTCTGCCAGCGAACAATGGAGCACAGTACCTATACTGGGTGTTAGAAGAATTGATCGCATCAGAAACACCGACCTACGCTCCAGAACTAGTATCGCAGACGTGTGTGTAAGAACCGCCAGACTCAAATGGGATTGGGCTGGGCATGTCTGCCGTGTGAACCCAGATCGATGGGCCACGGTATCTACCGAATGGATCCCCCCAGGATGGCTACCGAAACCGAGGCAGGACGATTTGGACACATTTTGCAAGGGCTGGCGGGAGTATGCGCTGGATAGGGATGCATGGCGGAAAAGAAGGAAGGCCTTTGGTGTGGGACACTTCAACAAGCTAAAAACAAAAAGATGACAATAGCTATTACTGACATCGTGGATGCGCTCAGCGCAAGATCGCACTCTGTGGCGAGCTACAATAGAGGCCTATATTCAGCAGTGGATTTCCGTGGCTGACAGATAGATTTGATGCTGACTATACATACATATACGTGAAAAACTTAAGTAAGTCACCAGTTGTATGTAGTAGTAGCCTATCCGTATGGGCAATTTGACGTTCCATATTAGAAAAATGACATAAGTTCCATATCAATTTTGTACACTACTATATACAGTAGGGGCTTTACTTAAGCTTTTTATTTTTACCTATAGCTACTAGTACTTAAGGGAACACGCCCTACCTACTAAAAAAATACTCAAATATTTTGTCGCTGCGCTTGTGATATCATCTACCTACATACTATACTATTATAAAGTTCTAAAAATGAAATGTCTGTAAATAGAAGATTTTCAAAAAAAAAAATTGTAACGGACTATTTGGACATCACTGAATGGAAATATATATCTTTGGATTTTTTGTATGTTTGTATGTGTCGTTGCGGCTTCATCACGCCAAATCTGCTAAACGGATTTCAACTATTTTTGGTACACGGGTAGCTGGGTATCTCCAGATGGTTATAGGTTACTTTTTACCAGACTACGCTGAAGAAAAAAAAGGGTTATGATTTTTTACTCCTCCGCGGACGATCCTTCTAGTATGACATAAGACATAACGAAATAGGCAAACAATAGCACTTGTTTATATTGTTACTATAGCTTCTGCCCGCGACTTCGTCCGCCTTAAATTCGTTTATCGCGGATAAGGGTATTTTTCTGGGATAAAAAGTAGCCTATGTCCTTCCCCGGGACTCAAAGTATCTCCATACCAAATTTAATCCAAATCGGTTCAGCGGTTTAAGCGTGAAGAGGTAACAGACAGACAGACAGACACACTTTCGCATTTATAATATTAGTATGGAAGTATGTATAGTTGTAATTAAAATAATCGTTGCTCCTTGTGTGGTACCCTACTCGCTTCCTACGAGGTATTTTTCCGGGGGCCATCTAGTGATTACGTGAGGCGTTAAATCTCACAATTTGGATACCATCCTTGTGAAATTCAGCGGGATCCTCAACAACATGTTCAAATGACATTTTCCATACATGTTTTGAATGAAACAATTGAGTCTATGTACTAGATGTGTTCATACAATACAATAGAAATGGTCCCCACCTCAAATACCGGTTACCCTCATTTGGCATAAACTTTTTTGTCATAATTAATCACGTGGCATAATGCTTTTTTTTTCAGAAATCGTAGAATTTTCTAGACTTTTAAGGCATTATTCTGTGAAATACATTTATATGGGAAAAGGTCCTGAAATCAATTATTTCATTCATTCATTCATTGTTACGTGACATGTTCAGAAAAAATCCATTAGACCAAATGATGAATTATGCCAAATGATGATTATGACAAAAAAGTTTATGATAGATGAGGGTAAATATCAAATACACAGAAATACAGAAACATGAGTTATAATTAAATGGAGGTAAACATAAGGCGGTCTTATCGCTAAATAGCGATCACCTGCAACTTAAATGTTGCAAGAGACTGGTCACGGCTGACGTCATCCTCTTGAGACATCCACAGTAAAGTTGCCTAGAATGTGAAAGAACTCTATCATCGTACCCCCCGCCTCAGAAACAAAATACATCCCCTCTATCTGGATGCGTGGCATCCCAAAAACAATCGGTCATCACGCCCATTTTTACCAGATTACCCTATTCTGAATTTTTTTTGTCATAATCATCATTTGGCATAATGATTTTTTTTAAACACAAACTTTTCAGGTTTGTTATGAAATAAATTAATAGTTTAAAAAACACTATAAAAACACGCTTTACAAGACTTTTCTAACAAATCCAATCACAGCTATGATACGATGTTCCATCTTGAAGTTCCAGTTCATATCTTCCGGCTCCATCATCTTATCAGTTCCACAGTACAATATTATTGTATTGTCATACAACTGCCAATTTTCATGACGCAGCGATCCTTGGAAGATGGTTAAATTAGTCACCTTAGATTCCATTACATAGTTAGTTACATACAGTTCGACCTAATAAAAGCGTGTTATAAAACCTAACCTAGTCTAATGGTATTAAGAGGATGATGCCTTAAAAAGTCCATGAAAATTCTACAGTTTCAGAGAAAAATGCATTATGCCAAGTGATTAATTATGACAAAAAAGTTTATGCCAGATGAGGGTAACCGGTATTTGAGGTGGGGACCATTTCTATTGTATTGTATGAACACATTTAGTACAGAGACTCAATTGTTTCATTCAAAACATGTATGGGAAATGTCATTTGAACATGTTGTTGAGGATCCCACTGAATTTCACAAGGATGGTATCCAAATTGTGAGATTTAACGCCTCACGTAATCACTAGATGGCCCCTGGCAAAGTATCTCATAGGAAGCGATTAGGGTACCACACAAGGAGCAACGATTATTTTAATTACAACTATACATACTTCAGTCACTATAACAATATAAACAAGTGCTATTGTTTGCCTATTTCGTTATGTCTTATGTTATACTGCATATTACATACATAATGCATATTATGGCAAATGATGATTATGACAGGTGAGGGTAACCGATTTTTACCACGTTCTTGCAAGTTGTGGAATGAACTTTCCCCTGGGGTGTTTCCGGAGCGCTATAACATGAGATTCTTCAAGAAGTGAGGTAACAGGGCATTTAAAGGTTGGCAAAGCAATGTATGGGCGATTCCTCCGGTGTTGTACATATCCATGCGCGACGATGACCGCTTTCCATCAGGTGGCTCTGCCCCGTTTGCCTCACATTACATAAAAAAAAACTAATATAAATGTAAGAGGATGAAGAAGGGACAGTAAGAAGCAAATTTGAGCGGACCCAACAGGACGCAAATAACTGAAACCCTCTTTAATTTAGCGGGGAGTAGCGGGATTAAAAAGCATGCTATACAGAAGAGACAAAACATAAGACTTACGACGAGGACGGATTGGAATCGAATTGAACTGAGACCTGAAGCTAGAAACATGGTCACACTTGCGTAACCCAAATATGAACCGAATGCAGATATTTTGGATACGCTCAAGCTTATTGAGTTGTTCTTAAGTGAGGTCAAGGAGGAAATATCAGCATAATCCAAAATAGGAAGAAGTTATGTTATTTTTATGTATCTAACTCTTTTTATATCAAGTGAGTGGTTATACTTTGTTTATTTCAAGCTTTGCTACAAGCTTTTATTTACCTTGCAATGTAATGTACGAGTATGTAATGTTTTGAGTGGAATCTTGCAAGTAAAATTTGACCTAGTTCTCGATTTCCGATTGACATAAAATTGGGCATAACTACTTATTTAAGTTCGGTGACAATGCAATAGTATGACACCATCGAGCTGATCTGATGATGGAGCAGAAGGTGGTCATAGCAAGTCTGTAATAAAATAATGCAATCCTACCGAGTTTTGGCTCTTCAGAATCGTCTCGGTGAGTAGTTGATGGATAATCGTAGTACCTTCTGCATTTATAATATAAGGCAACGACTTAAAGTGTAAAACACTCGGTGATTTCCACCAACGCAGGAACTTCTCAACTAAGAATTCAAAGAATAGACAAAATTACTAAGTGTTACCAGTTTATTACATCAACAATTTATTTCTGGAACTTCGCGTGAGATTTTTATGGATCTGCCTTTTTACATGGAGTTTCTCATTCTCACAGAACAACAAAACTTGGCTTAATCGCGTATAACATACGAGTTCTTTCAAGCCTATGGACGTAACATGACGTCCGAAACGTCGAGGAATTACCAACGCAGCGTATTAAATAAATCATATTTATACGCGATCAAGGATTAGTTTGTTTGGGCTTTCTTCTCATCGGTGGTCTCCTCTTGGGAAATACCGTAGAGTCAGACTTGTAAAAGTGCCCTTGCAGCCTACATACTCGTACAGAATAAAGATAATTATTTCATTTGCTGTGTTGTTAAATTGTTATATGTAAGCTTTGCTTAGTTTGGGATTAGGTTACGATTTGTGTAAGTTTATCCCTGATATTATTCTTTTATTACTTAGGGCTTCGAAACAAAAGAGTTTCTTATATTCCAAAGGATGTAGGAATGAAGGAGATAGATAAGAAGAACAAAGCGTCAGTCTGTCTCAGATTTGGTGTATGTATTTGTCATTGCTCTGTATTGCAACATTTGCATGCGTCATGCGATTGGAATGACGCGGGATCACGACATCAAGAAAACGAGCGTCTTGACGAGTATAATTGTAAATATGGTCATTTGGTATCGATCGCTGTACCGTGAATGGGTAAGTATTTGACCACGATCTCAGAAATGTATAGAAAAACCTTCCAAGTGCGGGTCGGACTCGCGCACCGAGGGTTCCGTACAAAATATACGGTACAAATGGCCGTATCTATGAAAATACAGTGTTTTAGGTTTTCAACACAACCTTCGGTGCGCGAGTCCGACTCGCATTTGGACGGTTTTTTACATATCAACAGAGTAGAGGCTGGATAGTGACATAGGCTACTTTTTATCCCGGATAAAAGCACGGTCCCTGAGGGATCATCAAAATAGTAGGCCAGCGGGCGAATCCGCAGTAAAAGTTTAGTACTAAATAAATTATTTTCACACCAATGTATCCATTTTAAAGGAGTTAAGAATCAAGGACAGGCTTTCGTGGTCAACAATTGCGAATTCTTTGGATTTATCTCCCGAAACCGGCAGTCCATGGAGCGTCTAGTGGTGCAGGGACAGGTTGAAGGCAAAAGGTCTCGAGGGCGGTCTGCAACCCGGGTACCGGATCTTATAAAAACTGTGACAGACACCAGCATCACAAAGTGTGCTCGAAATGCTGCCAACAGAGTGGACAGGCGACAAATTACAAAGGCTACCCAAGTCGAGAGGACCGTGGACGAATATCAGTCGGTAAGTACCATACTAATCCTATCCTATCCTATCCTTACTATATTATAAACGTGAAAGTATGTATGTACGTTCCACTTAATCTCAAAAACTACTCGACGAATTTTTATGAAATTTTCCAGTTATGTACCTTATATATCAGAATAGGACATAGATCAAATTTCATCCCTTTTTAGTGACGAAAAGGGGATGAAAATTTGTAGGGACAGTAAATATTTTTTTACGCTAGGAACATGAAATCTCCGTAATATGCTTCACATTTAAATTAGTAAAACACACCAAGTTTTGCGGAAACAACATCGAGTTTTGCGGAAAGACATAAGCTAACTACTTTTTATCGCGGAAAAATATATTTTCTCCGCGATAAACGAATCTAAGGCAGAAGTATTATAAATGCGAAAGTGTGTCTGTCTGTCTGTTACCTCTTCACGCTTAAACCGCTGAACCGATTTGGATGAAATTTGGTATGGAGATAGTGTGAGTCCCGGGGAAGGACATAGGCTACTTTTTATTCCGGAAAATTACCCTTATCCGCGATAAACGAATTTAGGCGGGCGAAGTCGCGGGCAGAAGCTAGTTACCTATATATTATAGGCCAAACGTGGGCCAAACGCATAACGGATTCTGTTCCTGAGGTATGGGAGGGGTGAAAAGTGACGAATATGTGTATAGCGAGATAGTTAGGCCACGTCATGTCACGCCACTTGTCACCCCTCCCGCACCGCTCATACCTCAGGAACAGACTCAGTTAAGCGTTAGACCTGTATAACAGCCGGCACACATCAAAAACCTGAATTTAGAAATCTCAAAACGCGATTAAAACGTACTCCCTATAAAAATTCTCAAAATGGCATCTCCGATAAAAAGCAGTCGATCCGCAAGGCGCTGAGGCTAACAAAAACCCATTCTCTACCTAACCTAATAACGAAACGACGTAATCGACCGTGATTCGCTGCTAAACGGCCGCCTTTGTGTGTCTATAAACTCATTCTGTACCTTATCCAATAACAAGACGACATAAACGACTATGATTCCTTACTACAGCCCGCCTTTGTGTTATTTGGGAAAAGTCATCAGAGTTCGTTAACAAATGCAGAGCGCATACGTCGAGGACTTTCTGCCGTTGACACCAAGGCTATTATACGCTGACTTGACTTTCTTAATGTGGGTTTGTAATTCCCGAATAGAATTTTTGCCTTAAAACCGCCGCATTCTTGGCCCCGGGTCTTTTTGCAAGCTTAGCCTGTCAGACCTAAAGCTTTGGGCTTTTAAATAATTCGCGAGTTAACCTTCCGAAGTTAAGGATATACATGGTATGTGACGTTTCACCGCTCGGCAAGTTATACAAATAAATAATTAATAAATAAATATCAGCGACAATCTTCCACAAATCGACCTATTCCCAAACTAAGCAAAGTACTTAAATACATAGAATACTTCTGTACTATTATGAAGTTGTAAAAATGAAATGTCTGTCCATTGAAGATATTAAGAAAATATGTATTGCAAGATTTGCAAGGGACTATTTGGAGGTCACTGAATCGTTTTTTTTTTGGCTCATTGTGTGTGGCTTCATCACGCCAAATCGGCTAAACCGATTTCAATTATTTTTATCACACGGGTAGCTGGGTTATTCACAGATGGTTATAGGATACTTTTATCCGACTACGATGTCGAAAAAAGAGGGATTATGTCTAGTTTTTCAGATATATCATCAATGTACAAACATTTCATTTTTACAACTTATAACAGTATAGATATCGTCGTCTTGTACTCATAACCAGAGATCGAAAAATACTAGATGTGTTCGAACTTCTTAGAATGGTCTGTGGATTGAAGACGTATAGATATAAGTTTCGATGTTATTTTAAAAATGACTTTTGCTACACTAAATAAACGGGCGTCACGCTCATTTTTACCACGCACTTGCAAGTTGTGGAATAACCTTCCCCTGAGGTATTTCCAGAGCGCTATAACATTGGGATTCTTCAAGAAGCGAGTTAACATGGCTCCCAAAGGTTGGCAAAATATGGGCGATTCCTCCGGTGTTGCACATATCCAAGGGCGACGTTGACTACTTTCCATCAGGTGGCTCGTCGCGTTACATAAAATATATATATATATATATATATATATCAAATACTCTTTTGAATGCGTATCGACGACGCCGAATTTCTAGGTCATTCTGGTGATAATGATTTGGATAATTTTGGGGTCATAGTCTCGTTTATGTCAGTATACAGGATGAAAGATACAAATCCGTAAATAAGGGCAGCTACCAACCCTTGCTCTACGTGAGAATGATAAGATTTCACGTAACGATTAAATAAATATTTATGGGATAATTTTTACACAAATCAAACTAGTCCCATGGTAACCTCAATAAGGCTTGCGTTATGAGTGCTAGACGATGATATATTTACTAACTAGCTTCTGCCCGCGACTTCGTCCGCCTTGAATTCCTTTATCGCGGATAAGGGGATTTTTTCGGGATAAAAAGTAGCCTATGTCCTTTCCCGGGACTCAAACTATCTCCATACCAAATTTCATCGAAATCGGTTCAGCGGTTTAAGCTTGAAGAGGTAACAGACAGACAGACAGACAGACAGACAGACACACTTTCGCATTTATAATATTAGTATGGATATAAATACAAAACGTCCAAGATTTAGTGACAAATATTTATGCTTTTTACACAAATATTTGCCCTTTACAGGGATTTGAACCCAGGGCCTTCAGCTTCGCAGGCAACGTTACTCCCACTGAGCTAAACCGGTCGTCAATAATAAATAATAATATTCAATAGAGTCAATGTACGAGTAATAAACATCGAATTAATAAGCTTAATCCAAATTTCCCACACTTTTGGCACTCTATCATGATATCTGCAGTGAAAATGTTATCAAATGTACAATATTATGTCTGCGCATTACGTGAGCATTATTTATTTAAAGATGTATTGTTTATGTTTATTATTTTGCTGATGCAGCTAAATTACATCACGTTATGACCTCGTTGAATGAGTGCATAACAGCTATCATTAAAGCATTACTTTCTTGAAAAATGCAAAATGTCAATCGGTCGGCTAAAACACGCCATTTGCATTATCATATCCTAGGTTGAAACGGCATCATGATACATAACATCTTTATGACTTTTAAGACCTTTCGATCAGAGTGCTTCGTACTTAAGTGACCGGCGCGTTTAAATTAATCGACTCATTATTCAGGAGAAATCGACTTGTAAGCAGTGTTTTTGGACATTCTGTATCAGATAAACATGACCTACTACTATAAAAAATCTATACCTATTCTTATAAAGTTGTAAAAATTAAATGCGGATATTCGAAAAAAAATATTGAAATGAGGGGGTCACTGATTCCAAATATATTTTATTTGGATTTTTTGTTCGTTTGTATGTGTCGTTGTGGCTTCATGATGCAAAAACGGCTGTACAGATTTTAACTATTTTTGGTACACGGGTAGCTGGGCATCTACATATGGTCATAGGATACTTTTTACTCGACTACGCTGGGGAAAAAGGAGGGTTTATGACTTTTTCTCCTCCGCGAACGAAGTTTTAGTCCTTCTAGTCAAAAATAATAGTGTCATATATGATAATTCACAATCAAAATCAAGCCAAATCTGCAGTAGGTATTCATCCAAATTGATGTGTTACTAATACAAAACGAATAAAAGCGATTTTGCTGTAACGAGTATGGATTTATTTGGCAATGTCCGATTCGTGACTAATCGATATTCATTAATATCGCGCACCCAAGCGTAGCCGTCAAAAATAACTCATTGGAACACATCAGTCCAAGTACAACAAACCTTTTAAAAAGCTAGCTCGAGCCTCTACGGTAATGACCGGTGAATCAGCATTAAAAGTAAACGCGAGCATTTAAAAAAGGTCATCAAATGATCCCGAGTACGTGCAAAGACGTACGTTTACAACCGACAGGGTAATACGGACACTTCAAAAAAAGATGACCCGTCTTGTCTGTGGAATGCAACGCGACAAATTCGAGATGATCGCCGCTGAACGAGGTTTCTGATCGCGATCTCGCTATTCCACGCATCAGGGTAATATTAAACAAACGTAGGTAGAGACCAAGGCGCGGTACGAATGCAATTATTTTATGCTCGATGTGCTGTATCCGCCATCGCGCCGTTTCAAACGTCGTTCCATTTCCATTCCAAATTCAAATTGTTTTAGTTTCGAATGGCGTTCGAAACGCAAACTCGATTGTTTTTGTTTTTATTTAAATGGCCTTTAATGCCAGTGTTATCGTAGTGATATAACATTTATCGGTCTTTAAATTACTCATTATGAATGAAAGATTATTGTTTATATAAAAGCGTCTATCTATATGAAGGTTTTATCGGCGTAAAAACGTGTTTTAAGGTCATGCACTGCTGAGGTAGATAAATACAGGCAACGTTTCCTTTGTCTAGAACAAGTTATGTATTTAGGCGTATCGTAGTTATGCAAAATTTCATGCTACAGGTGACAAAAATGACAACGTTATTAGTAGGCATTAGTGGTAGTAATTTATACAAAAGAGGTTAAGTAGTATTTATGTTCGTCAATAACCAAAACAAATTAACTTCCCATTTAGACAACTTTCTACGGATATTTGGTATAGGTGCTGATTAGAAACCAGTTTAATTTAGGGTTTTGATGAATTAGTTTTCTCAATTGCGAACGATAAAGTTAAATAACAATTGTGACATCACAATATGTCAAGATAAGCGAATAAATGTAACATTGATAATAATGATTCAACAATGCGTTTCATGAATGGAGAATGATGCATTCAAAGGACATAACACAAGCTATTTATAGATAACGAAAACATTCTACATTCAAAATGAGCTAATGCCGATTTGTTTCGATTTACCTGATACATCTCATACACTAGCACTAAAAATTCGCACAGCCAATCAAAATAAAATGAATCTAATACGAGTTCAAACGTTCGAAACTTGAACGATTCGAATTAAGAACGGTCCGGCCACTAAAATTATTGATTTAGTTACAAAACAACAAAAGATACAAAAGGACGGCGTCCCCCCCGCAACCGGTCGAATCGATGAGAATGATAATTGTCGCGCACAAAGAGTCGACTCACCTTTCACGCACGCGATAATACAACACAACACAACACTTCGACACTTTTTAGCACTGAAAACACTGTTTTTTCATTAGTTTTTCACTCGTTTTTGTGGTTAATTAGTGCGAATTACAAGCGGGCGATCGCGAGACGCGTTCTCGGCGGCGGTCGCAGGCAAGATGGCTCCTCTCCCTGCCCCCGCGCGTATGCCACCGCCCCCCGCGCGTACGTGCAATGAAAGATAGGTAGCCGGTGCGCGAGGGGATGCCAGAACGCGGATAAATCGGAGGATATATCTCGAGCTTGTCCTTTTCGTCGTATCTTGGTCGATACATGTCACTTCACTATTGTTTTGTAATTAACTAATTTTGAAATGTATAATTTAATGTAATAAGTACCTACTACTGTCTAGGTAAGTTTGAGATTAACATGGAATATTTTTATTTTAATATAGGACCCCAAACTAGGCCCAAAATTAACAATAAAAGCACTTAATTAATATTTTTTGTAAATCAGTAATTTATAGTAGGAATAAAATACCAACGGAAAATTAAGTGTGTTGCATGTTTTTGTTGTGTTTGTATTGTACAGCACTGCATTGAAACACGACTCTTATGGCTAGGGAATAAGATTTCAAATCGTTTAGTCATAGCATAAATACAAAAGGCTCAAATGGCTCAATAACCATTAATACGAATATTACGAATTGACATTATCATGTAGGTATTATTACGTCAGAACTCATGCACTTATTTTCTTTTATTAACATATTGCCTAGTAAAATAAGAAAATATCGAGCGCGACCCACGCGACTTATCAGAATCATAACATTTTTTTATCATTAATTCCAAAAGATCTATCTTTAGCCTGTATCCCATCTGCGCGTCGGCGGACTTATCCCGCGACAGCGCGCCTCATCTGTCCACGACACTTTTCCCTTCGCGCTTTGCCTGCCGAGATCGCCCCTCCTGTTCTCAGCCTAACCTATACTATACTGCTCTCTTTACAACAGAAAAAAACACCAATTTTCCAAATTCGAATCGGTCTCTCTCGCTCGTAAGACGGCCGCCATTTTGATCGCAGATTACGACGCGCGTTCGACGTTTAAAACCTAAATGCCCGACCGTTGCGCTGTTACTACAGTTAACACAAACGTATTGCACACTATTTTAGGCTATTTTTTCCCGTTCTTTTCAACGGTGACAACGGCATGCGCATAAGTGGAGTAGTTTTCGTCAAAATGGCGGTATTTGACGGGTCTGGTTTATTGTATCGATTGGAACGGACTTTCTTTGCAGTGGCCGGCGTGTAAATGCTTGTTGTGGCGTTAGGTTGTCTCTTTCCGCTACTACCTGGGCCAGTTATAAGCAAAGATGGATAGATAAACCTCCCGGTTTTAACAATGCTTTAACACACTGGACAAAAAGCTTATGTTCGGTCGAATTTTAAACATACTTAGCACCTTTTGGAATAAGCAAGCTTGAATGCGTGTTTTATAACAATGTCATTGTTTAATTCGAGAAAGGCTTATAGAGGTTTGCTATTTTAAGGCACTTAGGCTCTTTTAGTATAAGTATGTCGTAATAGCAATGCGTTTTGAGCGAATTTCTAGTTTTATCGCGTACGCAAATTCTCACGACTACATTCCTATCTAGAGTAGTCAGAAATCTCAGTAGGTTTAAGATTTTGACAATGTTTCGAATTTAGTGACTTTTAGAACATTGTGTACGACCTATTTCGTAAATAAAACGTGGTATACCTATTATACCTAAGTAATTAACAATCACTGCAACGATATAAAAAACACACATACATAGAAAACAGCGGGGATCTTCAAACGGCTAAACAGATTATCGTGAATCATATTTAGACCATTCACGATCACGATCAACGTAACCTTTCAAACAAAAAAGAAATAGCTCCGTCAAAATGACTTATCTGTTTAGGAGCTACAATGCCACAAACAGAAACACAGACACATGTCAATCTTATAACACCCTCCCTTATAACCCCTTTTGCGGGGGTTAAAAAAATACTAAGAATTTGTAGTTGATATAACGAAGGTTTTTTTGCTATTTCTCCGAAAGGTAGTTATTAAAACATTTTATAAAACCTATTACGTAAAACAATTTTAACCACTAACCCCCTCGCCCCTTAGTAAGAAAAATTTAACTTGGAAGACCCCAAATAAAAAGCAGCAAAAATACACGTTGGTTTATGTTATACAAAAGTGTACTTAGATAATAATAGAATTGAAATTATAGTTACAATTAATCCTAGGTTACTTTTCTGATATTACGTAAGTTAAAGTAAGAACAATCTAGACCCCCTCCCATCCCCTTGTAAGAAATAATAAGACTTGTCCGGACCCCCACCCTAAATCGTCTTGCGTAATAAATATACAGCCCCTTACAAATTCATTGCACAAATATTTACGTAAATTATAATTATCAGTATCAAAATAAATGTTGGACAGTTTTATACAAATCAAACTAGTCCCATGGTAAGCTCGATAAGGCTTTACTTGTGTTATGAGTACTAGACGACGATAAATTAAATAGATATATTATGTTACTAATATGCATAGGAAACATCCAAGACTCAGGAATATTTATTTATGCTCATCACACAAATTGATTTACCCTTCCTGGGATTTTAACCCAGGACTGTCAGCTTCGTAGGTCATTACCGCTCAGCTTAGGCGGTCGAAAATCAATTTTCATATACATATAAAATATTAATATACTTTCATATCATAACTAAATCATCCACGATGTAGTTATGAGATCATTACAGTACAGATCAGAGCCGCTTCCGCGCCCGGCGCGCAGCGGGCGCGTCATGCTATCTTGCTAAACATGGTTCCTGGCTCAATAGTTGAACATGAAACACATGAAAACAGTTTAATACATGGATGTAGATAAATTACTGTATGCGACTACATAATTAGGCCTTAATACACTCGAGTGATCTTATTATGACGCGAGCTGAAGGTGAAAAACACACTCGTGTTTTAAGGCCTCTTATTATGTGCCAGTTGCATAAACTACTATTAAGGCCCATGGGCCTTCAATAGATTTATCCTTGGCCGTGGTATTAAAAAAATACTTAAAAAAAAAATAATTGAATTAAAAATCGACGACTTTATTTTTCTGTTAATGTACGTTCAACAAAGTAACAGAAAAGCAAGAATAAAGAAAGTTTTTAAATGAAAATACGAATAACCTTTCACAGGTTTCATTTAAAACCTAGTAATAGTTCATTGAAATAAAACAATTTAACGGATTATATCGCGTATATTATCTCATTTTAGTTCCCGATTGTTTGGTCCAAAATCATATGCGTAAGGAGGATTTGGAGGCCGCCAGGATGTGTCTTCAATTTTAAGAAGAGCGAAGTCTCCTAAAGTTAACTTACCCAGAACTGAATTCAACGCTTTGAAGAGCTTGCGTGAAGACCCAGACATCACCATTCTTCGAGCTGACAAGGGAAATGCGACGGTTGTTATGGATACTAGTGATTACAACCAGAAAGTGGAAGTACTTTTGTCAGAAGCTACAACATACAAGCTTGTTAAGCGAGATCCAACGGCGAAAGTAGTAAAAACGACAGCCGAGCTGATAAGTAAGCACTCTGAAAATCTTAATCTGGATGTGAAAAGTTTAGTGCCTTCTTGCCCGGTGCCACCAAAGTTGTACGGGTTACCAAAGATACATAAACCTGGTGCTCCGTTACACCCTATAGTGAGTCACATCGATGCTCCTACCTATCGATTAGCTCGGCACTTAGCAGGTGTGCTTTCTTTACTGCGAGGGAAGACGGAAGCATACACAAGGGACTCATACCATTTTGTCAGTGAGATTAAGGATTTGAGACTAACTGATGATGAAGTTATGGTCAGTTTTGATGTCCAGTCTCTCTTCACATGCCTACCAGTTCAAGAATGTATCGAAATTGTGAAAAGAAGATTGAGTGAACAACAGATGGCAATAGAATATGCCGAGTTATTACAACACTGCCTTACATCTGGCTATATGCTATGGAATGGTAAATTCTACGGGCAAGTTGATGGTGTGGCAATGGGGTCTTCGTTGTCTCCTGTCGTCGCCGATATTTTCATGGAAGACTTCGAGGAGAGAGCGCTTTCATTGGCACCTGTCAAGCCGAGGATCTTTAAAAGATACGTAGATGATACCTTTACTATTTTACCTAGATCTAGTGTTTCAGCTTTCTTAGACTATCTGAACTCCATTCATAGTAAAATTAAATTCACTATGGAGTTGGAAAATCAAAATTCACTTGCATTCTTAGATGTGCTAGTAATTAGAGGTCCTAAAAATGACATAGGTCATACTGTATATAGGAAACCTACGCATACAGATAGGTATTTGATTGGCAAATCTCACCACCATCCCTGTCAACTTGCTATAGTGGGTAAATCTTTGTTTCAGAGAGCCAGGGGTATCTGCGACAATCAACATCTGACTGCTGAGTTGCAGAATGTCAAACGTGCGCTTCGAGCCAACGAGCTCCAGATACCACGTTCCAAGCAGAATCCCAGTATGAAGAAACCAACAGTCGAGCGTAAACCTGCCGTATTACCATATGTGAAAGGGGTCACAGACAACATCGGAAACATCTTGAAGCGTGCTTCTATAAAAACATATTTCAAGCCGATGAAGAAGGTGTCTCAATACCTTAGACCCGTGAAGAGTAGCACCCCTTTGCAGAGTGCAGGCATTTATAAGCTGGACTGCGAGTGTGGTCTTTCATACATTGGTCAAACGAAACGCAGTGTATCAACCCGGGTGAAGGAGCACATAGCAGATGTCAAGCACCGTCGGTGTAATAGGTCTGCAGTCTGTGAACATGTCATTGACAAACCAAACCACTCAATTAAGTTTGATAAACCTTCTATCCTTGCCAAAGACAAAAGATATTTTCTAAGGATGCTACGCGAGGCTATTGAGATTAAAAAGCATCCTAATTTCAATAGAGAAGATGGATTGTCACTACCACCAGCTTGGGATCCTGTAATACATCTCATCAAGGAACAAGCGAGACACAGGACTGCAAAACCTTAATTTCCGAACGGTGTAAAATATCTTATCTGTTTAAAAGTAGTTTAATAGTCTCTGTTTTTTAAATATTATAATTAGTAATGAGGTAGCCTGGGAGTTTTTCTTTGCAGCGTTTCTTTTCTCCTCAGTACGCTTCATTTGTGAAATGCTGCTTGGTAAATTATTAGAATAAAATAATTAAGCCCTTCTGGCACATGTGTAACTGTCTTTACAGCTTAGGCCCATCTGGCATGTATTTACATATTACCTTTATTTGTGTTTTTTCAAAAAATGGGTAGTTTGCACGAATTGTAACTTTGACAGAGGAAAATACATCTTTTCTCAGTCCTCCCGTGACCATAGAAAGCTGGAAAGCTTCCGAAACGTCGGGAACTAAAATGAGATAATATACGTGATATAATCCGTTAAATTGTTTTATTTCAATGAGTAATAATCGCGGAAACAAAAGAAAATACGAGTAATAGTTGCTTACGGACTAAGAACTCCATTCCTAGAACCTCCAAATGGTTTTTAAAATTACCGTAGATCATTTGAATGTCTGAAAACACAAAAATGTTACATGCTTTTATGCATACTGTAGTTTTCTTTGAACATCCATCAACTACTCACCAAGACGATTCTAAAGAATGCCCCGTGATATGAAAGTTGCATATCACGGGGCACGTCACTGCAGTTGCATATCACTGCCGTGCCCCGTGATATGAAAGTTGCATATCACGGGGCACGGCAGTGCCCCCGCCAAGTCGAGCGCGAAGCAAACACTGCCGTACCATCCTTTACTGGAACCATTTCGCCGCATTTTCAGACACCTATTTGAGAACCTCTGGATAAAACCAGAACGCAGAAGTTTTCGCCATCTAGTAAGCTATAATCACATACTTAAAATCCAAAATTTCAAGTCTGTAGGTCATTTAGTTCCGAAGTTAAGCGAAAACAAAGTTTCGCATTTACGACATTCACTCACTCACTCATGATCATCAGAATAGAACTAGTACTTCCCATAAAGTCAGAGAGCTGAAATTTGGTACAGAGTTAGGGTTTAATGGCCACATAAAGGGAAAACTATAAAACTAGGATAATCGAAGATCTGGAGTACCTGGTCACCCTGATTAGAAAATACAAGAGCCCAACCAAACTATTAGAGATCGACATACCGCCTTTACAAAAAATATTCAACTTGGTGGGCCGCTTCATGTGATGTCCAAAATCGAAGGGTTGCCCACGTTTCTACAAAAAGAAGTGAAATCCCACCAAAAACATTTTGTAAAAAACTAACCAAGTCTCGATGGAGCTGCTTGTTTATCTCTAAAAAGTAATGAAATCTAGACAAAGTCGTGCCAAGTGTAAGGTTCTTTACTGCGATTTTTTATTATTATAGTTAATGTTGTGTGACTTGGCCGTTGACCCTTCAACCCTACACAAGGTTGTAAAACCAGTCAGGTTTTGTAAAACCAGGTGCTCCATGACATCGTCCGACGTCCGACCGTCAAAGATTGGTGCAAAGTTGCATATATACAAATGCTCTTTTTATCTCTCCTGTTCGGAAAGTTTAATTTTCATGGGTATTTAGCCGGGTGGAAAATAGCTTTTGCATCCCTAGGGTGGAAAGTAATTGAGTTACGTCATATTATTAAAATAAAAGCTTTTCATATCGCGATTGCGATTGCGATGATGACGATGATGATGATGGTGATGGTGATGCTGATGATGATTATGATGATGATGATGAAGATGATGATGATGATGATGATGATGATGATGATGATGATATGATGATGATGATGTTGATGATGATGGTGAAGGTGATGATGATGATGATGATGATGATTTTTTTTCCTCACAGACGAAATGAAAAGTACAGCGTTTAACTCGGGTGAAATGGGTCACTTTCAACCCTTGGTTAGCAATCTTCTATTTCACTTCTGGTCAAAAAGTACGCCATATTAGCTTCGCGAAGCGAGACTAAAATAGTAAATCTAGCCCCTAGGATTTAAAAGAAAGCCATATACAACATGGTTTTCGCAAATCAAGATGCACCACTTTGGCGGCATTCAAATTGATAAAAAACATTCTGAATGCTGTAGATAATAAGGTACCTGTCACGGTCTTGTTCATGGATATGAACAAGGCCTTCGACTTTGTTTGTCATAAGCGATTAGTAACTAAACAATACAGATACGGTGTGCGTGGCCCAGCGTTTGATTGGATTAACACATACCTTAGTGAGAGAAATCAGTGTGTCGAGATCTTAAAATATTGCCCTAATTCTAAAACTATGAACTCTTATAGGTCTTTATTTAAGAATAATAACTATGAAATACCACAGGGTAGTATCCTGGGACCTCTGCTATTTTTAATATATATAAATGATTTGCCAAATTGCTTGCCCCATAATAGTATAGACGACACATCAATTATTATAGAATGTAAGGATTTATCAACGTATAATGACGATTTAAATAGGGCTCTGACTAATACGGTTGAATGGTTAAGAATAAATAACTTGTAACTAAATATACGTAAAACTAATTACATCCAATTCTGCACAACCAGAGGGAAAACACAGGAATTAAATATCGCCTTTGAAAATGTGTCTGTTGAGGAAGTGCAAAATACAAGGTTTTTAGGGGTCTTAATCGATAGTCATTGCGAATGGAAAATGCATGCTGAGAGTGTACGGTCCAAAGTAAACAGTTTTGTATTTGCTCTAAGAAGAATAAAACAGTTTCTATTCAAGCAGCTCTACTTGCTTATAACGGCTACGTAAATTCAGTCTTACGATATGGACTGGTAATATGGGGAAACTGCAATGATAGAGATGCAGTTTTCATCACACAGAAACGTTGCATTAGAGCTATGTTTGCTATTGACCAGAAAGGTTCCTGTCGAACATATTTTACAAATTATAATATCCTCACTTTCCCCAGTATGTACATTTGTGAAGTGTGTGTTTCTGTCCATAAGTACAAATACCTATTTTTAGAATTCCATTCCATGAGTTCTCGTGAAACTAGACTACAGCATAAATACACTTTACATAAACCCTCTGTGAAACTAGCACTCTCGTCTAAAAATTCGTATGCAATGTGTATTTTAATTTTTAACAAATTACCTGATATTTTTAAGGACATGACTTTAAATGTATTTAAATCACAGATTCATGGATGGCTTGTAGAAAAATGTTTTTATAGTATTAATGATTTCTTGATTATGTGATGTGACTTTTGGATGATCATATTTATTATTTTGTTTAATTTAACTTTATTTGACATTTTAAATGATATTTAATTTTCTTTTAAGTAATGTTTGTGTTTGTACACCTGAAAAGGTAGAGAGTGGTGTGTCTATATATGAAATTGTTATTTGTACCAACAATGTAACCCAATTCAGACAAGCAATAAAAGACTTTGACTTTATAATCCCATACAAATTTCTATGAAACTGAAAAAAAAACGGCCAGCTACATACTACTTAGGTACGAATAATTAAAAACAAACATACCAACCTGATCAGATTGGTCAAAATTTCTGAGCGAATTGCTCAAACTGTACTTTTAGTTTTTCATGAAATATACAATTTTAATGTTTTATTTTAAGTCCCTTTTATTTTCTCGCAGTCGAAGTGAAAAGCAGAGTGTTTAACACGTAGCTAAAAGCCATTATGACACTCAGACATATAATGGCTTATTTTAGCCTCTTTTCAAACAATCGACTAGTACTGCACACCTCACAAATATACAGGGATTTACACATACATTGCAAGTTAAATAAAAGCTTGTAAAAATAGGTATATGTACTTCCAACAAGGACTATTAAAACAAGAGTACTGTCAGTTGCCATACTTTGGACCGTGTTCCGATCGCAAGGAGATATTCTGGCAAAAACTAGATGGCGATTTAAAAATAAACATTTAACTATGTTATAATTGAATAAAGAAACATAGTATAGTAACAATTAGTTCGTAAATAGCTAAGAATAAATGAATCGGAACATTAAATAACTGTGTCACGCTTGCAAAATTAAATAATTGTTAAAAAAAAATGTTATACATAGATGGCGTTGTACATATCGGGGAAAGGCTTTTTGCATGGAGATTGCTAGTCCTCTTACTTTAATGGTCCTTGCTTCCAATTAGTAATAAATTAGTAACTGACTTCAAAACGTAGGATGAAGTTGTTTTAGTAGTGACAGTGACTTTGCTCATTCAGAAATTAACCAGAGTGACTGATTCCAATATGACACACGCTAGTTCAGAAACAGCTTATTCACTCTTGCCTTAAATATAGCTACATTTACTTAAAATACTTTCATTATTATTAGAAAATTCTCACCACACTTAATTATTTTAACCAAATTCATTGGACATTATTGGTAAAATTCGGACGGTTAGACCGAGTTACAAACGCGGATAGCCCTGACTGATCTAGTATAGCATAAGACCATTATTATCTCAGCCGAAATATGTCCAGTGATGGACAAATTAAATGCAAAGATCGACATGTTAGCCGGAATTGCACCACACGCATCCAGTCCATCGTAAGTTTCATCGTCGCTAACCAACAAGTGAGATTGAAGTCAATGCTTGCATATCTAACATAAAAAAAGATTCCGACGAATAGAGAACCTCCTCCTTTTTTTGGGAGTCGGTGAAAAAAAAAAACTCCGACCCTCACTGTATAAAAGATGAAACATATTTCCAAAAAGTTAGTATTTGGATAGCCACTTTATAATTCCCAATAATTTAATTTTTATCTCTTTATTCTAAATTCCCAATAAATTTTTCTATGTTGTCATTTTTATACGATAAACAATACAAACCATTATTTATTTTTCATAACTAAGACTCTATCGATACTGTAATTTCTTAATTATGAAAAATAATCAACAAAACATCAATCATCATTAAAACTATTGGTTGCAAAATGGAAACAATTAAAAAGGCGTTAATTCGGTACTTTCCCGTTGTCAAAATAAATTATGTCCCACTTACATTGTGCTATTTCTGAAAATAGACAGAAAACATCCATGAATACTTATACTTAAGCTTTTAGCGAATTTAAAATGATCAAAAACTAAAGGTAAGGAGGCAATTTGACCATATACAATTATGACGTCATAAACCTGGTTTCGTTTCAAACTTCATACTTTCTGAGCGTTTTGAAGCACCGTCGGTGTAATAGGTCTGCAGTCTGTGAACATGTCATCGACAAACCAAACCACTCAATTAAGTTTGATAAACCTTCTATCCTTGCCAAAGAAAAAAGATATTTTCCCAGGATGCTACGCGAGGCTATTGAGATTAAAAAGCATCCTAATTTCAATTGAGAAGATGGATTGTCACTACCACCAGCTTGGGATCCTGTAATACATCTCATCAAGGAACAAGCGAGACACAGGACTACAAAACCTTAATTTCCGAACGGTGTAAAATATCTTATCTGTTTAAAAGTAGTTTAATAGTCTCTGTTTTTTAAATATTATAATTAGTAATGAGGTAGCCTGGGAGTTTTTGTTTGCAGCGTTTCTTTTCTCCTCAGTACGCCTCATTTGTGAAATGCTGCTTGGTTAATTATTAGAATAAAATAATTAAGCCCTTCTGGCACATGTGTAACTGTCTTTATAGCTTAGGCCCATCTGGCATGTATGTACACCTTTATTTGTGTTTTTTCAAAAAAATGGGTAGTTTGCACAAATTGTAACTTTGACAGAGGAAAATACATCTTTTCTCAGTCCTCCCGTGACCATGGAAAGCTGGAAAGCTTCCGAAACTTCGGGAACTAAAATGAGATACTATACGCGATATAATCCGTTAAATTGTTTTATTTCAATGAGTAATAATCGCGGAAACAGAAGAAAATATTACACTTTAGGGTTGTTTTTGCTAAGTAAGTCAGGCTAGTGGGAATTGCAGGAAGATCGTGCTACCGCCAAGCCGAATGAGGGGCCACGACTGCTCTACCAAAACTTGAGAGCATATGCCTTGGAAGAACAGAAGTAGCACATTAAAACAGCCAATAAAAATACTGACAGACCGAGGATTCACAGATTAGTACTGAAAACAAAAAGGAAGCGATATGGAGCTGCCATAAAAAATAACAGTGTCTGAAATAATATAACCCAACTTGATCCGGAATAATTAAAACTATCATTAAATTCAATTCTATCCATCTATCAGTCACGGACGTGCACTGCCGTGCAGTACAGTCACGAGCATCAAAATCTGCGATAGCAAAGCGTGCGAAAATAAATATCTGACACGTCCTAACGGCCCTTGGAATAGAGTCGGGTCAGATATTTATGCGCGCTTTGTTGTGGCAGATATTAATGCTGGTGCCTGTACATAGGCGTTCCCTATAGCTCGTCACAGTGTGCTATCCAGCGCAGACCGCATCCAGACTCTTCGCGACGCGACCCTTACAAAGTCATCCGTAGTCGAGGGCCGTGCCGCATTTCCGCTTTCATAAAGCGACCTATAGAAAAGCGCAGCGTCTTTCCTATGCGTGGTCTTCACTACAAGACTTTACTCGCCCAACGGAACATCCGTCCTCCGTGTTACATAGTCAGCCCTTTGCCACTTCAACCATGCAGTCTTGCAAGCTACGAGTACGTCGGGTACTTTGGTTTTTCAGCGGATGTCCTCATTTCTGATTCTATCACACAGAGAAACTCCGAGCATAGCCCTTTCCATTGCACGTTGCGTGACTCTGAGCCGCCATATGAGTCCCATGTCCCATTGTGAACGACCATGTCACAGTTCCGTAGGCCATCATTGGCAACACACACTGTTCGAAGACCTTCGTCTTTACGCACTGGGCTATTTTCGACGAGAAAATATGACGCAGCTTCCCAAACGCTGCCCAACCGAGTTGGATTCTACGATTGACCTCCTTCTTAGAAGTTTAGATACCTAGTTAAGATTGTTTTAGTATAGTTACTTGATATTGTATGGCCGAAATGGGCAAGCTGTTGGACCTTTTATATGACATATGATCTAAATGTACACAGTTTTGACAATAAATGATTTTTTATCTTCTCGAAGTTGGACTTACCTACCTGGACAATTTGTCCCAGGTATACATACTCGTCAACAACTTCGAGGGCTGAGCTCTCAACAAGTATCAAGTAAAGTGTAAATGTAAATTCAATTCATGATTTATTAGAAGTATTTGTTATTAAAAGGATTCAATTCATGATTTATTAGAAGTATTTGTTATTAAAAGGGACGAAACAATATCTGGACAGACTAAATGGCCATCAAAAAATGCTGAGACTTAAGGATAATAACACCTAACCTCGGTATGAATTATCGTAATTTCTTAATGAATTTATTATGCCACGAGAGCGCAGAAATTTTTGAAGGAGGCGTGATAAAATAAGTTTTGTGGGTAACCTCTCATGTTAGTAGTTTAGTACTGGATCAGGTAGAGTTACTGACGGTGAGCACTCGGCTTATATCATAAGCGCCATTTTACTTACGGCCATTATGATTATGGCGTCATCGTTATCTAATTCAAGGGTGAGTAGTAAAGTAAATATGTATTTTACTTATCTTTAACTCTTACTTGTACATCTTTATGAATGTTTTGGGACAAATATTGCAAGACGATTTTCAATTTCAATGAGCATTTGCTTCTAAAGTTAAATACACTTAAAACCTTTGACGGCAAAGATGTTTCTCCCAACTACTCTCAAAAACACTCACCTTATTGATTAACAAACCTACATGCAATGGACAAACAAAACGCAGTAGCTATGTCAACCTGTCATCCAGCGAAGCACCCAGTTCAGTAAGACCCTCGCACCAACACCGTCTTTCCCCCCCAAAAGCATAGAATACACTAAGACGGACACATGGGAGCTCAAACGATAATGGTGGCGTGTTCAGGGCAATGACCTTAGGCGTACAAACGTTTTCCAACAAGCGAAACACAAGGATGACCACTGAATTCTATAAAGTAACGATCGCGCTCTGTGTCGCTCTGTGTTCAACCGTGTTCGAATTTCGAATCCCGCCTTGCACGGTTTTCTGTAATATGTGTGATTTTGATAGAAACACTGGCTGTCGGCTGAATACGCGAATGTTCTTAATTCGAAATTTAAAAAAATATCATATTCCATTGGCAGGAAGCCCGTTCTCATTGGCGGGAATTTAGGAGATACGATATTAATGGTAGAGCTTCGTTTGCAAAGTTATCTTTGCGGGTGGGAGAAATGTTAGACTGGTTAACATAGTGGAATTCTGAGTTGTACTTATGTTTGACAGTGGCGCTTCATCGGACGGTAAATGTAATTTTGTATGTTTAATTTTGATTGGTATTGACATAGGCGATTAATCGATGATCGGTTTGGACTGTTCAAATAAGTTTTTCCACTAAAACGTTTTTGGCAAAGGGTTTTTGTGCTGACGATACTTCAACTTATTTTATTTCTTCTCCTGGAAGTGGGTGAAAAGCGATGAACAACTGTAGATATTTACTTACAAAATGACAACCATGACATCATAGGTTAAGAGCCGAGGTAAAAAGTAACAAAAGTGGATTTTTAAAAGACTGACCTTTATTCTGTAGGTACAAGAACTGCCCGCAACTTCGTCAGCGGATGAGAAACAAATTATAACCCTCTTATTTCTTCAGTGTAGGCGAGTAAAAATAGTATAACCTATAACCATCTGGGGATACCCTACCCTAAACTACCAAAAATAGTTGAAATCCGTTTAGCCGATTTGGCGTAATGAAGCCACAACAACACTTACAAACTTACAAAAAATAAAATCGATTCAGTGACCTCCAAATAGTCCGTATCAATATATATTTTTTAATATATTTAATGTACAGACATTACATTTTTTACAACTTTATAGTATTATTGAATTTTAGAAGTTTAATTTATTAAGTGGGTTAAGGTGCGTCCACACTTGTATCATTTGCTCGTATCCGATCACCGTGCCGTGGCATGACTGCGTATCGCGCTGCTTGGACTCTTACTGTCCTGCTGGAAACAAACTCAACAGTCAGTATTTTTTTCTAAGCAATTCTTACCTATTACAATATTATTACTTAGCCTATCTTAACTATATCTTTCTAAGTATAATCTCAATGCTTAGTTCTCAAAGATAACATATATAAACTTATAAAAATAATTTCAAATTCAAATAGTTTATTCTGTAAGTAGGCCACAAGGGCACTTTTACAAATCATCATCCCACCATATCCCACTTATGTAGAGTCGGCACAACATGTTTTCATCTTCCATTCATCTCTATTATTCGTCGTTAATGACCGAGATACCGGAAATCGGAGCAGACTGGTAGGGATACAGCACCCAAGGCAATACCTATGGGAAAAACTGGATAAGCCGCTGAATTCGCTGATCAAGTTCTCGGTTTTGGTTCTACTTATTTTTAACCCCAGGTTCTCTAGTCTGTCCTGCCATTTTCCCAGTCTGCTTTGGACATCAAGAGCACTTTTAAAAATTTGAATCTGAATCTCTGTCACATTACGAATCTGATACAATACGAGGCAAAATTAATTCAACCGGCCAGTTACGTCGGAAGAGAAAGTTTGTACAGAACCCTCGGTGCGCGAGTCATACTCACACTTGGGCGGTGTTTTTAATAAGTTATGTGATTAAACTAGCTATCATTGTCAGATTAGACCAAGGTCATCTGGAAATCTTTAAAAAAACATCATATTTATGTAAATAATCATCAGACATAAGCATAATTTTATTGCATGTAAGTATCTCTATGTCCGGACTATAATAAAGTTATACGAATAAAAGATATTTATTTTATTTATATATTATTCATGGAAGATATTTTGATGAAAATTACTGAAATATACTATCTATATTTCCCTGAAAAAAAAAACATTAACTTTTTTCGATTTTTTATAATAAAGTAGCGGCCGCGATTTGAGGTTTCCATATAAACTTTCAACCCTACTTGAGCTCCTTATGGGTTTCGAAATATCCCTTCTTATTCTTTGCCTGCGTCATATACATATAGGTACTTTGACCCCAAACATCAAACGATAAACATTTCAATTTTCTAAGTTCAGTAGTTTCGGTTCCGCGTTGATATTATAATAGCCGCCACAGCGAAAAAAGTTACTTTAAAAGAATCCCGGATCCCGGGATTTTTTCAAAGTCACTTTTCTCGCTGTGGCCGCTGCTTAGGAACATAATTTTTTTTTATATTTGAGGCGTGCTTTTAAGCTTCCGATTAATGCAAGTTGCAAATACCAATAAACAAGGCCAAAAATAAATAAAATCAAAAATCATTTAATCGCGATTTATTTGACATCTAAAATTCGTAGGACAACCAAAAATAGCTTGAAACATGGCTTGTATTTAGGGAAAGAAATTGTGGATTTCCGTGTAAAACTTTCGAGTTACATATTTTTACGTTTTTGAGAATTCCGGGACTTTAATATACAAGATGGACCTACGGGAGCTTTCGTCATGCATTTGTTAAATAATATTCTATAATAAATCACAATAAAATTAACGTGTCCGAATTTTGGCAAAAAAAAACACTGTGCTTTGTTTTACCCCCTTGGGATGAATTTCGAAAAATGCTTTCTTATCCCTTGCCTACGTTATAAATGTAACCGACTGTGGAAAAATCAATTCTCCAGCGTTAGTAGTTCCGGCTGTGCGTTCATTAGTCAGTCAGTCAGGACATCTTCTTTTATACATATGTATATATATCCATCCATACTTTCATACTAATATTATAAATGCCAGTGTGTCTGTCTGTCTGTCTGTCTGTTACCTCTTCACGCTTAAACCACTGAACCAATTTGGATGCAATTTGGTATGGAGATAGTTTGAGTCAAAGGAAAGGATATAGGCTACTTTTAATCCCGGAAAAATATTCTTATCTGCGATAAACAAATTTAAGGCGGACGAAGCCGCGGGCAGAAGCTAGTATATATATATATATATATATATAAATCATCAATAAAATCATTCAAATATGATCACAAACTGCCCTTAGACTTCGATTAAATGTTAACATTTATGCAGAGATTGTTAAAGCGAACGTAAGTTACCTCTATTTGGCCAGCCGAGTTTTTATTCCTAGTTTTTACACACCAGTAACTGGAGACGCATACGCAGCTGGCGTTGCACGTAGGGTGAGCACGATTTGGACGCGACGCGGGACGTTTCGGGAAACTAGTTTTGACATGACAAGAGAGGAAGAATGAGTTTCTTCGACTAGATTCAGTTTTACTTAGGTCTGTTAAGGGCCTGCCTCGTCATTCGTAAGCGACGCCCAAAACGCCAAGCGGGCCAATAAGCGGAATTAGTAATAAGACACGCATTTATTGCTCGCGCGCATCAAAGAAAGAGAAAGCTAATACGCTACATGCTTGGGGTTTTTTGGCGTAAGCGCCATGATGTAAAAGTGTAATGAAATCGAAGATATTATTATGTTTTGTTAACATTTAAGTTAATCACGTAAAAAATGAAGGGAAGAATGACAAGTTTACATAATTTAGCCGTTCATTAATCTGTCGTTTGTACAAACTAGAAAAAAAAAACGGAAAATGAAGACGCAGTTTCGGATAACTTTTCTATCAAGGAAATTTTCAACAAACATGTTTCCGCGTTAATCACTGGATAGGTTATATAGTCAAAAAGCTCATATCTAAAAACCAGCCTATTCATAAACTAGATTTGACAAAATTCTCACTAAAACATAGCTTAAATTTTCGATGCATTCATCCATCAGCATTAAGAGTCCCCAGTAAGCTCGGTTCTCCATACAAACGTAGTTACGCTCTCATTTTAAAACGACTAGCTAGTTTGGTCTGAAACTTTGTACTTAGAATAAGTTATGGTGTGTGCACTGTGCAGGCCTGTAATTAGTTGATGTAGCTTCAGATACCATAGCAAAAAAATACTGCGAATTTAAGTTTTCCATACAAATCTTGCTTCAGCTATATTTCGTTTGTTTTATAAACTGAAATCATAGAAACTAATCACAGGCCTAGATATACCTCATGTCATTGTATATGCAAAGTTTCGTTATAATCTAACACGTAGTTTTAAATTGAGAACGAAACTCCGTTTGTATGAGAAGGTGAAATTCGGCTGAGCTTGCCGGGGACTCTTAAAACAGAAAAATAAAAATACCATCAACGATGTCTTGACTACTTTTTTAAATATCGCTCGCCAATCTATATAGGCATAACGCATAACTGAGTCTGTTCCTGAGGTATGGGAGCGGTACGTGAGGGGTGACAAGTGAAAGTGACGTAAAGGTGCGTCCACACTTGTATCATTTGCTCGTATCCGATCACCGTGCCGTAGCATGACTGCGTACCTATCGCGCTGCTTGGACGCTTACTGTCCGCGCGCCGATAATGCCGCACTCTTCTGATACAAGTGTGTGATACGCGTAGCAAATGGAGTTCGAGTGATCGGATCGGCGCAACGTCCAAACGCGTGATCGTGACACGCGATCATGCTACGCGACGATGATCTGATACGGGCAAATGATACAAATGTGGACGCACCTTTACATGACGTGTCCTAACTGTACATGTATACGTCAATTGTCAACCCTCCCGTACCGCTTCCATAAGTTAAGCGAAAGACACGAAAAAACATAAATCGTGGTCACACCACATTTCAATCGGAGGGCCAAATTGTGTGACAATTTACAATAATGGCCCCAGGATTAACGTCGTTACCTGGCAAAGTTCGACACGTGCTAAACCATATGGCGGCCATTTTGTTTTGTTCTAAACTGAACGGTTAAACGGAAAGTTCTTACTTATGGACCTTTAAAACAACAGGACTGTCAGTTGCCATACTTTTGATCGTGTTCCAATCGCAAGGAGATATTCTGGCAAAAACTAGATGGCGCTTTAAAATTAAACATTTAACGATGTTAAGTATAATTGAATAAAGAAACATAGCATAGTAACAATTCGTACGCAAATAGGTACGAGGGTTGCTACTTATATATCCGGAAACAAAAAAACAAACAAACGTACACGGCTGAAAATAGTTTTATTGTTTTTCAAAGTATTCCCCTTGATGATCTATGCACTTTTGCATTCGCGTGAACCAATTTTTAAAGCACTTCTGCCACTCCGCCTGAGGTACCTCCATAACGTGTTGTTTGAATGCGTCGACAGCATCTTCAGCGGTCGAAAATCGTTGACCGCGTAATTTATTCTTTATATTTGGAAATAAATAAAAATCGTTGGGTGCCAAGTCAGGGCTGTACGGCGGATGACCCGTTAATTCCACATTTTGACCCTCCAAAAATAGAGTTGTTTCGCGTGACGTATGACAGCTGGCATTGTCATGATGAAGAATGATTCTTCGTCGCTGGTTAGTTTTACGAATTTGTTCAAATACTTCCGGTAAGCAAATGGTCGTGTACCACTCTGAATTAACCGTTCTACGGTTTTCTAGTGGCACTGTAGCTACATGGCCATTAATACCGAAGAAGCAGGCCACCATTTGTTTCAATGTACTTTTTGCACGAGTAACTTTCGTAGGGTTCGGCTCATTTTGAAACACCCATACCGTTGATTGTTGCTTCGTTTCGGGATCGTATGCATAGATCCAGGATTCGTCACCTGTATAGATGTTATAAACGGCTTTTGAGTCACCACGGTTATATTTTTTTAACATTTTATTGCACCATTCGACGCGAGCATGTTTTTGCTCATTTGTTAAGTTGTGGGGTATCCAACGCGAACAAATTTTTTTTACAGCCAAATAATTATGTAATATGCTATTAATGCTGGTCATAGAAATACCCAGAGTCGCCTCTATCTCGCGGTACGTAACATGTCGGTCGTCCATTATAAGTTTTCGCACAGCCTCGATATTTTGTTGTACAACGACCGATTTCGGGCGACCTGCCTTAACTTCGTCCGTAAGCATACTACGTCCACGATTGAACTCACTAAACCAGTGATACACAGTAGTTTTAGATGGGGCTTCATCACCAAAAGTTGAAGTTAGTTGATCTATGCACTGTTGTTGCGTTAAACCACGCCGAAAATCATAATAAATCATAGCACGAATATTTTCACGAGTGAGTTCCATTCTTGCTGCGAGATGACATTTAAAACCCGTCAAAAACAAAACACGAGCGTTAATAAGGAAGAAAAAATATACCTTATATACTTAAAAAAGTTCAAATTTTACCATGGCGGTCAAATATGCTATTTAAGAAGATTGTAATCCCGGTTTCCGGATATATAAATAGCAGCCCTCGTAATAATAAATAAATCGTACATTTAAATACTGTCACGCTTGCAAAGATCAACAATTGTAAAAAATAATTCTTATACATAGATGGCGTTGTACATATCGAGGAACGGCTTTTTGTATGGAGATGGGCAGTCCTCTTGTTTTAATGGTCCTTGCTTATGATGTAGGTAAAAGAGATAAAAAAGTAAGTGATATTTCACGCAAAATACATATGTGTCAAGTTGTTCTTATAATATTGTCATCATCATCAGTCATTAATATCTACCTTTCGTTTTGCAAATTGACATACTTAACTGTTTTAGACAACAAATAATACTTCTATACTATTTATTATAAAGTTGTAAAAATAAAATGTCTGTACATTGAGGATATTTTCGAAAAACCGGCCAAGAGCATGTCGGACCATGCTCAATGTAGGGTTCCGAGGCAGTTTATACAAAAAAAAATGCACACACAGATGAATAAAATACGATATGAAAAAAAAACACTAACAAAAGAGCGTATCTCCCCGGCACTTAAGTCCTTTTCCTGAGAAGCGCAGTTTTTTGGCAATAACTTTAAAACGGTATGTCGGATCATGTTGAAAACAATTTTCATTGGAAGTATTTATTAAGCTTTATATTTGTATTTTTTTTCATATTTTTTGAACATACCGTTTAGAAAATAGAGGGGGACACAATTTTTGCTACTAGAAGAACTGTCGATAAAAGTGCCACACATTGATAATTGCTGAAAATCATTTTTCCACTTTCGGATACATGTATGGAGTGCCCCCCCCCCCCCCCCCCCCCACCCTCTTGAATATATATTTTTTATCTAACTGTCAAACTAAGTAGCGGCTCACACAAGACACCTATGATCCAAATTTCATCAATATAGTTTTTGAGTAAAATGCCTGTGACATACAGACGGACGGACGGACGGACATGACGAAACTATAAGGGTTCCGTGTTTGCCATTTTGGCTACCCTAATAAATGATTGAACCAGACTATCTGAAGGTAACTGTATACAATATATTTTTTAGATTTTTTGTATGTTTGTATGTTCGTATGTGTCGTTGTGGCTTCATCACGCCAAAACGGGTAAAAGGATTTCAACTATTTTTGGTACACGGGTAGCTGGGCATCCCCAGATCGTTATAGGATACTTTATATTTGACTATGCTGAAGAAAAAAGAGGGGTTATGACTTTTTCTCCTCCGCGAACGAAGTTGCGAGCACCTTCTAGTTTATAATAAGCTCAGCAACTAGGACATGTTAGGTAAGTAATGGCCCACTTTATATGATTAGTGCTATAATGACAATGTTATAATTATAATATCCCTATCAGAACACAATATCAACACAAATTGCAAACAAAGATGAGCAAAACGGCTCTATTTCGGAAAAAAAATATGGGTATGGGACCATTAATTTTTAATAAACTACCAAATGAGGTTAAATGTTAAAAATGGCTATGTTTAAAAGTAAACTAATTGAACTATTGCTAGACAAATGCTACTATTCTGTTAAAGACTATCTGAACGATGTTATTGTAAGCTGATGACACTTAGATTATTATTTAGGATTAAAAAAGACAAGTGTATAAACGAATAACTAAAGTTAATTTATGTATTATAATAAGTGGACCTAAAAAAATCTTTTATAATGATTTTTCAGCTGCTTAGTTCTTTTTTTGTTGTATAACGATGTATTGACATTATAATTAATAAGTCCTTAGCCTAGTTCTGTTAATCAACCACTATATAAAACTTTGTACACCTACGGGTAAAACATAGTGCTACAACCACCATGTAATATTCCATCAATGTAACATACCTATGTTTAACAAAAAATAAATATTATTATTATTATTATATTATTATTAATAATAACTTCATTATGAAATTGAGCTATTGTAAAGTTATTAGTTAGTAATGGCCAACTTTATTCGATCAGTGCTATAATCATCTGATCTGAGCCGGATGGTAATCATAGGAACTCTGTAATAAAATAACACAATGCTACCGAGTTTGGACTCATTACAGAATCGTCTCGATTGAGTAGTTAATGGATGTTAAAGGAAGTTCAAGTAGAAAAGTACAGTTGGCAATAAAAGCTTGTCATAAAAATGTAATTTGACGACACGTTTGGCTCAGTGGGTTGTACAACGGCCTACGAAGCTGGCGGTCCCGGGTTCGAATCCCAGCCAGGGCAAGTGTTTGTGTGATGAGCACGAATGTTTATTCCTGGGTCTTGGATGTTTTATATGTATTTAAGTATTATAATTTATCTATATATTATGTATATCGTCGCCTATTACCCATAGTACTAGCTTTGCTTAGTTTGGAACTTGGTCGATTTGTGTAAGATTGTCCCTGATATTTATTTATTTATATTTATGACAGAAACTGTTTGCATACAGTAAAATAATGTTAAGTAGTATTTTTCATATATATTTTCCGCGTATCTTTTGTGTATATACGTGGGGTACCGTAACCTCTTGGGCATTTATATAGTAATGTACGTTTGTCCCTTGAGGTGGAGCTGAGGTAAAATGTATCAATAAATAATACTAGGGACTTAGGGCAAACAAGAGCAGATTAGGATAAATTAACAATTAATATTCTATTTATACAGCTTATGTTAGCAGTTACTTACATTGTTAAAGCCGAGTACTGATCGCCATGTTTACTCTTATATAATCTAAATGCCAGAGTCTTATGATAGTTTTCTTATTATACTGTTATATTTGACGCCACTAACTATGATAATGATAATTTTCCGCCCTAGTGTTGAAATGAACCAATGCTACTAGCAAGAAGAAAAGCTCCACGTAATCCAAACAGACCCGGGCAAAGGATTACGCCACGCATATATACAGCTGTATAAGTATGTACGTTCGTACATCTAGGCGGAGCTAAGGTGAAATAAATCTTCGTGAAGAGGCTTGGGTCACACAAAGGCAAACCACAGCAGATTTGGATAACTTTTTACATCATATAACAATCGGATTCTAGAAGAGATTATGCAAGTAATTTGTATTCTATCTACACTCTGCGAGTTCTATGTTCTCTAGACGTCTAGCCACTGTACGCCACACACATATATTGTGCAAAGTACGATTTTTTACACGTAACCAGTGATAAAATAAACGATTTCCGCCCTAGTGCAGAAATGGATCAATTCCCTAGCAAGAACAGCTCCCAGTCCTTTAAACAAACCCGGGCAAGGGATTACGCCATCTATATAGATGTATAGTTATGTACGTTTGTCCGTCTAGGTGGAGCTGAGGTGAAATGTATCGTCGTCCATAAATATTGATTTTATGCGCGGCCGACCCATAGGGTTGTCACAAACAGAAAACTGTCCACTCCCTGTTTAGAGCTGTTAAATTTATACTCGAAATGGCATACGGACGCTTTCTGAGAGTATGTGAGATAAATCAGGTCGGTTTATACGATAAATTGACAGTGTGTGTGTCTGTTTTTTTGTATATTGATTTTTTATAGTAATGGTTATTTTTGTTTTTCTTTTTTTATGACGATCATAATGTAAATAATAATGTGTAAATTCTAATTATGAGTAACGCAAACTTATACTCTTATTTTCTCATGAAATAAATTAATGTAATCTAAGGGGCCAGCCACATATTACGTCACAACGAGAAAGGGGTTACCGCACCTTCCATTAAAAGTGTAATGACTGACGTGGTTAAATGCTCTATGACGTCATAATTCTCTATGATTAAATTGCCTACTTAATTTTAGTTCTTGATCATTTTAAAATACCCCAAAAGCGTAAAACTAAGTGTTGTCTGCGTATTCTAAGGATAGCATCTAAGTTTAAGCGTCGCATTATTTATTTAAACACAGGAAACTACCTTCTTCACTGAAAATATAAATATAATTTGAATTGCAATACATTAATCTTTGTAGCCTGTATAGTATATACCGCAAAGTTCGTACTTTTCTCTGACACCAATCATCAACATGGCAAAATAAAAAGCCTTCAAAGTATTCAATCGATCATAATAAACACAATAACAAATACAAAAAACCAATCGGTACCAACCCTAAACCGCAGAGTTAAGCCCGCAGGGATGTCACACATCTAAGGGCAATGAGATGTGAGAACGAGACCACAACACTCCCCCAATACGCCAGAGCGAGACGGCTATACCAGCCTCCGTTCCTTCCCCTAAGGATGGTGCCTTAGTTTTATTGCTTTCATTGTATTTGGTCCCATTTTGTAGAGCTAAGATTGTTCTTAATGGGGAATTTAAAATGCTTTGCTTAAGTACATTGCGGCGTAACAATCAATAATGCTAGGAGCCTTGGTTAGACATCATAGGGAACAAAGAATCATTGGATTCTAACACACGTTTTAATACAAGATACTTAGACAGCTAATGCGCTAAGCATTTCAAAATAAAAAAGACAGAGGGCACTACAGTGCTAACTAGATTGTGTTAGAAAATTTCAAGCCACGTACGTAAAGTTGCGACAGCTCAGTTGGTCAGAGCGCTTCTGCGTTGTAGAGGTCGCAGGTTCAAATCCTACTTGCAATTTAGCAGGTCGCATTGATTATTTTCTTTACAATGTAACTCTGTGTTATATATAATATTAATTTGAATAAAAAATACGGTATATCAACATAAATAAAAAAAAATTTATATTGATTCAGTTTCTTCATTGATATAGAAGATACTTTCAAATAAATGCTTCAGATACGTTTTACTTTTATTTTTTGTATGTGTGTATGTGTCGTTGCGGCTTTATCTCGCCAAATCGGCTAAACGAATTTCAACTATTTTGGTACACGGGTAGCCGGGTATCTCCAGATGGTTATAGGATACTTTTTACCCGACTACGTTGAGAAAAAGAGGGGTTATGACTTTTCTTCGTCCGCAAACGAAGTTGCGGGCACCTTCTAGTACTTACATCCATACTAATATTATAAATGCGAAAGTGACAGACAGACATACATGTCTGTCTGTCTGTTACCTCTTCACGCTTAAACCGCTGAACCGATTTGGATGAAATTTGGTATGGAGATAGTTTGAGTCCCGGGGAAGGACATAAGCTACTTTTTATCTGCGATAAACGAATAAAAGATAAGGCGGACGAAGTCGCGGGCAGAAGCTAGTATTTTAATGCAATATTTTTGTATTTTTTATAGAATCAGAATTTAACAGCACCAAGGCTTGAATGTTTTTTTCAATTTGCTAAATAAAGGGTTCAAAGGTGACTTCCGCTGGCTGGGTCACCTAGAGAGGATGGGATCGGTCGAGCCTTCAAGGTGTATCAGGGGCGACCGAGTGGAAAACATTGGTTGGCCGTGCAAGATACCGCTGGTATGACAAGGTGCAGAAGGATCTGTGCGCCCTTAAAACTCCGCGGGGGATGCAGAACAGAGAGGACTGGCGTTCTCCTCTGTCGGATGCCAAGTATGTTGAGTCAGAGCCAGCGAAGTAGGTAAAAGATGACTTCATCGAGTGTCTATATTAATGGTCATATTTTGACCAAAAAGAGACGAAGATACATGTAAAATAAAAATAAAAAACATCGAGTGTCTAGCCGTGCTTCAAAATAATCTGTTTAGTCGTTTGAACATTTTTTTTATCGTTAAGGTTTAAATAAACCTTAATTATTTTATTTTAAAAATAATGAATACAAACTTTTTTTTTATTTAAATGATTGACAGTGACAGTCGCGCAAACAGAAGAAAATATTGTAAATAGTTGTTAAAAAACTGACCTTCACAATTTTTGGTTCTTGCCAATTATATTTGAAGCAAAATAGGTACCTACATTCCGTATGATCGCACAACGCTTAAGTTGCCTAGTTATCGCTACATTTAGGTACCTAAATAGGATTTCCGGGTGCCTAATCTGTTAAGCTCGAGATAGACAGTAATTTCGGCCTAATTTCAAATTCACATTTTCGGTTCAAATCGTTGAAGTTGAGTATAACGTTAAATAAATCTCCTTGTTTGTGCAATTATTTTACCCACCTAATTAAAAAAATCATACAGTATAATGTTACGTTCGATTTGTGCTTCTTTCATAAAATAATGGATCACGGATCAACGTGATTTTGCAGCGATAGAGATGGGGCAGAGAGTGCCAAAAGTACCTAATGTTCAATTTATTTGATGCCTACTAGCTGCCGGCTCTTCGCACGGGTGTGCTGTGTGCCTACTCATATGCTTTGTCTGACTCACTCACATCTTATACAGAGATTTTGACACCCAAAATTCCACTTTTCCATGCTACTTTTAATATATTTTCTTACATACAAACCTTCTCCTGACAATTACAAAAACAACATAAAAAGAATTAGCCAAATAGGTGCAGCCGCTCTGATATGATACGCGAACATACATTTCTTGATTTCTTCAATTGATTTTCATTTATTTATAGATACCTAGATAGTTTTTAGTTGTGAAATAAGCAATTTACTTTGCGTTCTTCCTTTGCGACAACAAAATACTTTAAACGCGCGAAGCCGCGAGGATAATACCTATTATTTTGTAATTAAACTACATAAAGCGTGAAAAACATTAAGTTTCTGATTTTCTTTTGATAAGTACTTTACATTTTCATAATATCACACGAGAATTGCAATAGAGATGTTTTATGCGTTTCAATTCGTACGATACCAAATCATAAATAAAGTTGTAAATGTTAGAAATTACATATGTACATACATGTGTCGATCGAATCGAAAAAAACGAGAATCGGTTTGTAAGCAATCTTAACTAAACAGCCCCATGTACTGACCTCACATACACCTGATTTGAACATTCCAAATTATAGGTTAGATCAGTAAAGTAACCAAAATAACAGTGTACTTGTAAGTACAAAGATTGTGCTAGTTACAATTCGTTGGAAACGAAGCGATAAACACAATGTGCGTTCACGACTATTAAGTAATTGCAATCCTTAGAGTATTAGTGTTCTGTGTTGCAAACTGCAATGCAAGACGAACTGGAACATGACAGTCAAGAGACTTACCGTTATGCAAAATCCACAATTATCACCTCAAAACGAACAGAAAACTGTCACAAATGTCTATTATTAGATAAATGGCTCAACAATATACCAATGTACAGCTTTTAGTCCGTAAAAACTATCCAATTGAGCCTAAAAAGATGTTTTGTTTTTCAATCTTCTCACAACAAGACACCAAACGGCTCACAATCACAATGAATGAATGAATTTATGATGGCGAATTCACGTTATTCATGTTTGTTTACTACTAGTAGCGACATCTTGTAGATTTTGGGGAGTAATATTTCACCTCTGTGTACACAAGCGAACACTTTCGTAGCAGAGGTAAGCAATGTGCACATTGTTTTATAGATGTCGCTACGTTAAAATTTGAATACTCAGCGACAGATGTCACTACGTTACGTTTTAGGGGAAAACCAAAATATTACACTTAGTATTATAACTTTGAAATCAATAATTGCATTGCGGAACTTTTAATTCAATTTTAAAATAATATATACTATAATAACCTTTTGTACTCTACAACTCTAGTATTCCAACGATGAATATTCGTATATTGCAGTTGCGATGATGATGATGATTCGTATATTATACATTCCAATTACCTAGGTACCTCTGTTTCACTACTCACTCCTAGATGGCGTAAGCAATCAAGACTAGTACGAAAATTATTCTTTATTTGATTATATTTGAATTTTACGGTTTATAAAACCATATAAATCTTTATTTAATGTCTATTAAATCCATGATAAATTCCCGAAAATATTTATGATGTTTTAGTTTTACTACTGACTGCTAGATGTCTCTAAATTCTCTGAAGGAGTAGCGCTTTCAAGTAGCGATGACGTCAGAGCTCTAGTCGAGGCAGGTTTCAGTTACCGTTGGGTTGAACGACCTTCGTGGTGATTGTTTGACAACAAATATTATTATCATCAATATATACTTAGCGGCTCTATACTCCTAAAAATAAGTTTTTATGGATCCGTTTCAGACGAATATTTTTCGTTAATGATTTTTTAAACATTATACAAGTAATACTTTTCACCATTAATTAATTAAATTGTTTAAGATACTTCAGTTATCTCGTTTCGTTATTTACGGTCAATAAACGCAATTTGAGCTTTGTGGTATATCCAAACACATTTTATTTCACTCTGTGTACTACCCGTAGCGCCATCTCTTGGTTTTGCAGAATAAAACTTCATTTTGCTAGAACATGTGTCCTGCGTATATGCCGTTTTAATGTTCAATGAGAGATATTACTGACAAGGTAACGAAAAAGTTAAATAAATAAAGATTTTATGAACTCTTGCTAATAGATAAGTAGTATATAGTAACACTAGGGTTTATTGTTAAAGAAAAAATAATATGCTATCTGTTTTTCACAACTTCTTTTTTTATTGTTATAGATATTAGCAAAGACGATTAAAGCGAGATATTAGCAAGCAAAAGATATGATATATTCCTACTTTGCTTGTTACCTAAAAAAGTTTTAGTCCTACTACTCACCACTAGATGGCTATCACGGTGCGCGAGAGTATTTTGATGTGGTAATATATTGTTTTATAGGTAAGGTTAATTTTATAACTTGAGATTTTTACCGGTATGATTTTGACACAAATTTTCTAAGCTTTACAAAAATATTAAAAAGTTTAACCATTAGTTCCACTACTTGCCGACAGACGTCGCTGGCCGAGTAGCGCCAACTGTGACGTCACAGCACCGGGCGAGGCAGGTTGCAGTTACCGTTGGGTTGAACGACCTCCTCGGTTTTGTTTACGCGGGATGCCAATGTGATTCATAAGGGCCTGATTACACGGCTAAGGCTGTACCACATTGTCGCGTGCTGCGAATGGAGAGATAAAATAAATAGTAGATAAGTTGGCTGGAATGGATTCCTTGAGGGATAAGTTTGCCTCTGTATCAAAGGCTGTTGATTTCAGTTTTTGTGAAATTGATTAAGTCACTTTTATACAAACAATTAAATTTATATTTATACCCAATTCAACTCTTTGCTCGATAATAAAGCCGATTTGGACATATGGGATTCAACTCTGGACAACCGCCAGCAAATCCAATATTCTGTGCCTCCAGAGAGCACAAAACAACATTTTGCGGGTTATATCGTCAGAGCCCTGGTATGCTCGCAACTCAGAAATCCATGAGTACCTGGAGATCTCCACAATCTTAGAAGAGGCGAACCGCTACACCGCAACCTACAAGAATCGTCTGATAACTCACCCAAACCCACTTTCTCACACGCTTTTGGATCCGAATCGTGTTAAAAGACTGAAAAGAGCCGACGTGGTCAGGGGCGGATTGTGAATTTGTGGGGCCCTGGACTAATACTGCTGAGTAAGTAACTGGGCCCCACTTATTGAACTAGGTACTTGATTGTTTTTTTAGTTCAATTGTCTTCAATGGGGGCTGGGGCCCTTTATATCCTGGGGCCCTGGGCTGCAGCCCAAATAGCCTTTAGAAGATCCGCCTCTGGACGTGCTGATTAATTGAGAGGAGTAAAGACAGTGGTCCTACCTCCTCGAACGCTTATCTCCTTCAACTCACCTGCTTATTGTCCATTGGACTGATCGCAGATGCAAGAAGTGGGAAAAAAAATAACTCTTTATTTGGTAAATTATAAATAAATAAGAAATATAGTGACTTTAATTTTCTAATGTTCCTACTAACTTAATACCTACATTAAAAAATGGTTCATGTTAAAAATATATTTTCATCGATTGGACATTGACTAATTAAGTGTAGGCCATTTACTCAAAATATGGTGCATTGGGGTGCGAATGTTTTTTGGTGTTATTGCGGAAATTAAGTTTTTTTTATTATAATTAAATACTAAAGGCTCTGCAATACCACAGCGCTTCTGTCTTACACATTAAAGCATTAGATGGCTATAAGATAGATAGTGAGCTTTCATTTGGTGTCTGATTTAATGGAAATGAGTAGGCATTTTTTTCAAAATTCCGACAAATTCGAAATAAGCCCGTTGCATTACAACAATAGAAAAAAGCTGAACCCTTAAAGAATCAACTCGTTGTCCGTCTGTCTATCAGCCTGTACCTGTCTGTCTGTGCCGTTTAGAGGAGGAGCTGGACCCCCTGGTCCAGCTGAATCTCATTTAATCTTACTCTTGGAAGAGGGGGATCTTGACGAATATCAATTTTTTGCAAAAATTTGTAATTTGCAAATAAATAGGTTAAATTAAGAAAAACATCTATCGTCACTTAAATATGGCTAACTCGTACCCAATAATATTTTTCGTGATTCTGCGAAGTTTTTAATACAAATAATATTGAAGTAAATTAGTTCTTTTAGAATGAATCTTATGCATACACTGGAAACACTCAGTCACACATTTTGAAAAATCTTAAGTGAGAATGGGGGACGAGGAGAGGCATTGAGCCAAATCTCACCGGGGGAGGCGAGTGGGAAAAATGCGGGATCTCATTTAATTGATGGACCGGAGGGTTACACACTTTTATTACAAATTTTTAGAATAGAATAAAATACTTTATTGTGATATAGATACAAAAGCAAAGAAAAATACGACTGCTCTCGCTCGTGGGTCACACCAGGAATCGAACCTGGTACCTCTCGATTACGCGTCGAGTGTGTTAACTTTTTCACCAGCGAGCATTGTACTGTCCACCTCGAGTTTATCCATCCGCTATGACCCTTGTCCCTACTTTCATTTTGTATTATTAACCTTAGACTTTATTGTTTAATTGCACACTATTGTTACTAATCTTTAGAATAGAAATACTGGTTTCAACAACTACTTATTCCGGGTGTACAATTACTTTCATCATCATATATTTAATAGCTAGGCTTTTGTCGGTGGAGTAATTTCCAGCTTATTCTACATTCTGCGTTTTCTTTTACTTATATTATATACCGAAAATACTAATTTCGCAATTAAAGTTACGATAAAACTTACTTAAAAAAATACTCATTGCTCGGCATATACCGAATTTCAAGCCAATCCGACTATCTGAAGTGCGTAAAAATAAAATTTCAAGATCTGACCCCCCACACTCAAACTAAAATCTAAAAGACGAGTAAAATAAGATAAATAATAAAGTAAAGTGCATTTTTATTATTTTCACAGCAAAATTACCATTTTGCTAATAGACTTGCTTTGAAATAAGATTTTTGCTGTGCAATCAGTATTTTCGTAAGGGTTTGCTAAACGATTAAATACTAGCCGTTAAATAAAAGATTTTCAAATAGTTCGTATTACTTATTTTTTTAATATCTTTAACGTACAGAAATTTAATTAAGTATTGCACATAACACTCTTAATAACTAGCAAAATAATAAACCTTTTTGCATACAATAATATCCTTAACTAAATTATTAACATTATATTAAAATTTACTAATAATAAATATTAACCTAAAACTAAAATAAATTAAAAGTAGAAAATAAAAACGAGGAAATCATAAAAAGATTGTAAAAATACCAATGTGTAATGTCCTTTAGAATTCCATAATTTCGATTCACAAAAATTATGGTCGTTGTATGACCACACGACGTTTAATTTCGGGACTTCTTCAAAAGTTTAAAAAGTGGTTTTAATCGGAAATTCCTTGAATCTGCGTGTTTCGGCTGTATATTATCTTTAAACATGTTCTGGGAAGGGACTGAGTCTTTTACGAGGTAGAAAGATTTTAACCACGCATTCATGATTCGATTAGGAGTGAAAATGTTATGTGAATGTTATTCAAGTCAAAATCAGTAGAAAGCAAAATCTAGTTTAGTCGATTTTTATACATGAAAATGGAATAAGTTTCGGTTCTCCATGAAAATTATTCCTTTTAATAAAATGTTAACGATTATTTTTCCAAATGAAATTTTTCGAGTTGGTTCGACAATTATACGATTTTTTTTTCGATTCAGTTTTAGGAAAATTTTCAAAATACCTAGCGGAGATTGAAAGACTCGTCATTATCACACCTTAATTATGATTTATAATACTAATTCTCTAGTGCTTATTTTTTTGTGGAATCTTTTAAATAAAACAATTTTAACGGATTATATCGCGTATATTATCTAATTTAAGATCCCGACGTTTCGGAAGCTTTAGCTTGCGTAGCGGAAACAGAAGAAAATATTATGAATTCTATTAAGTAATGGTTCCAGATTTTGCAGGTCAAGTTACAGCGAGCGAGCGAAGCATCCGTTTAAGCTTGGGCAAAAATGCTTTTGTATATCCGTCTGTCCGGCCACATGTCGCATTTCTCATGAAATTTTGCGAGCAAGTATACGGATTTATTTGTCGATGCAGTTTTAGGGAAATTTTAAAAATTCCTACCGGTGATATGGGGTTTGAAAGACTCTTCATTACCACACCTTCATTATGATTCATACTAATTCTCTAGTGCTTATTTTATTGTAGAATTCTTTTAAATAAAACAGTTTTAACGAATATAATATTATGAATTCTTTGAAGTAATGATTCCAGATTTTGAAAGAACGAAAGAAAACATATTTATTTAACGCCAGCAACAAGAAATACAAATACAAATAACAAAAACAATTGACGACGCTGAAAGGGGTCACCACTCAGCTTTATGCCACGACAAGCCGTGACGCTGATTTTCGGTGGTGCCCTGTAACTTTATTTTGCAGGTCAAGTTACCTTTGAGCGACGGCCATCCGACCACCAACAGAAAAACTAGACCGATGGGATTCTGCGTATACTTTCAGTGCCAGAATGTACAGGTTTCCTCTCCATGTTATGATCTCTAACCTAGGGCTCGCAAACGAATTGAACTATATAATTTGAAGTTATAATTATAACACTACTAAGATATAAAAAAAAATTAAGATGGGTATAGGATACTTTTTACCTGACTATAGTGAAGCAAAAAAGAGGGATATGATATTTTCTCCTCCGCGAACGAAGTTGCGAGCATTTTCTAGTAAATAATCAGTATCTACTCGTTAAGAATTATTAGACTTCAACGAAAAAAAAAAACCTATTGATATTATTAAAGTGAAAATATGTTGGTTGGTTTGTTCTTCCTTCACGCGATAACAGGGCAACGGATTGACGTGATTTTTTGCATATACATAAGATAGAGGCTGTAGAGTGCTACAGATGCCTACGTCATGCCACAACTACAAAGAATCTTGCATCCATCCACAGAGCGCACCAAATAAGTATACATACACTATGTTTAAATAAAACAATTGTTTAAATAAAACAATTGAAACGGATTATATTGCGTATATTATCTCATTTGAGTTCCCGACGTTTCGGAAGCTTTACATCTTCTGTTTTCACGGGATCGACTGGGAAAAGATATATTTTTCTCTGTCAAAGTTACAATTTGTCCAGACCACCCACTTTGAGAAAACAAATAAAGGTGTACATACATATATACCAGGTGGGCCGAATGTGTAAAGACAGTTACATATGTGCCAGAAGGCCTAAAATATTTTATTTTAAAAATAAACTACCAGCGTTTCACAAAATGAGGCTTACTGGGGAGAAAGAAACGCTGCAAAGAAAACTCCCAGACTACTTTTGCACGGATAACATATTTTACACCGTTCGAAAATTAAACTAATTTTGCAGTCCTGTAGGTGTTCTTTGATGAAATGTGTTACAGGATCCCAAGCTGGTGGTAGCGACAACCCATCTTCTCTATTGAAATTAATGTGTTTTTTAATCTCAATAGCCTTGTGAAGCAGTCTGGGAAAATATATTTTCTCTTTGGCAAGATTAGAATGATTATCAAACTTGATTGAATGGTCTGGTTTGTCAATGACGTGTTCACAGACTGCAGACCTCTATTAATTCATTTTTGTGACAAGCTTTACAAGCATATCATCACACACAACCGAATATAAACCGAACAAAATATAGTAAATGAGTATTTTGTAAGCTGCATGTAGACCTCTCTGTACAATTTGTATAAATTCATAGGATAAGATATTGGAATAACGAAACTGGGTCCTGATCGTGATCTATTGTGGTGTACAATTTTGAACAGTAAACTTTTTTCATTTTCATCATATCAAATCAACTAATCACCGAAACGATTCTAAAGAGCCCAAACTCGGTAGGATTGCATTATTTTATTACAGAGTTCCTATGACCACCTTCCTGCTCCATCATCAGATCAACTCGATGATGTCATAATATTTTAATGTCACTTAACACACTTAAGTATAATATTCTCTTCTGTTTTCGCGACATGATTATCACTCATTTAAATAAAACAATTCTACCTAGAGTCCACGCGAACACGGAAGCTGTAAGGCTTCCGAAACGTCGGGACTCAAATGCGATAAAATACGCAATATAATCCGTTTAAATGGTTTTATTTAAATTACATAAGTATGCCAAATTTAACCGAATCGGAAACCAGGGAGTGGGTCAAATTTAACTTGCAAGAATTGTGTATGTAGTTCCCAGTAGCGTGGCATCCATATAATTCGATTCCCACTGGGTTGCCCAAGGAAAGGCTTATATAACAACCTTTTTCCATAAATATGAGTAAATAAACACTTCGGCTTCACGTGTAATTTTCCTGACGCCACGCTTCTAGTAGTAGGTGACATACTTAGTTACAGGTGCTAATATAAAGATTCAAAAAACACAAGTCTCCTTTGTGACGCTGTCGGATAAAAATATCGATTATGGAATTTATTCTGTGTTTTAGAAACGAAAAATAGAATTATCACAACACAACCAAACGGAGCTTAATCGCGTATAGCTCTCAAAAAGTACTTAAAAGAGTCCCTAATGGCTAAGGCATATTATAGGGTAGAGGACTATTTAACAGACAAAAATGCATGGCCCAAAACAGAAACCAAATAATTTACTTTTACCGGGACAGGGTTCTTATAAGGTGACATATCAAACGTATGTGTTTTAAAATAAAAAAACATTATTTTGCCTTTTTATATTCGTTTTTTTTTACTTTCATAAGTTTGATATGTTTTCTTGAGGAACTACGCATTGAGTTTATACTCAAAATATATATTTAGGATAGACTAAGTACAAATATTGTAATAGATATAAGAGTTATTTCGAAAAAATGACTGACAGTTGAGTTTGTTTCGGCTTTCTTCTCCTCAGTGGTCTCCTCTTGGGAAACGCCGTAGAGGCAGACTTGTAAAAGTGCCCTTGCGGCCTACTTACAGAATAAAGATCATTATTTCATTATAGATTTGATTTTTTTAATTACGTTTCGTTGGTAATTCTTCGACGTTTCGGACGTCGTTGTTGTGTTGTGATAATGAGTGAAGATCGTGTAAGTTTAAATCAATGTTTTGAAAATAGAATACTCTAATACATTTTTAAATATTGCCGTTTTATCTTGAGAACAAGACAAGCATTTAAATCGCCAAGGCCTTAGGACTGCCCCACTTCGGGTCCAAACCCGGGACCTCAGCTACCGCTACCACGACGAACCGGCATCACCGTTAACATCACTAAAAAAATACTGTTACTCGCGCGAGAGCGCGTCGAAAAAACACAACCGTTGGCTACACCAGCTCCGTAGCACGTCTCTCGAGCCTTTGACAGCAGCTTTGGCGCGAAAAGTGTTGTGTCTATGGTAACGTGTCATGGCGGATTTTGGATAATTTGTGCACAGACTATAGTGAGCGTAACTTTTTAAAATTGGTTATAGTGTTGTGACAGGATTCAAAATGCCGAGCACGATTAGAGGTGAGTTTTTTGTCGTAAAATTTTACTTTATGGTGTGAGACGAATGCGCGTTTTATTAGAGGTAGTTTTAAAAGTTTTTTCGGGAAATTCTGCGGGAAAATATACATAAACTTTAATCAATGCCATAAATTACACCACAGTGAATTGTAATGAAACGCATATTATTACATTTAATTCTCAAAACGAAGCTGTATGTACTTAGAAATGATTTTGTATAATATACTTAATTTAAAAAGTGGTAACTATGCAAGGATATTAATTAATATTTCATATAAAAATACAAGTGGTTGTTAATCGTCTGTAACAAGTAACGTTATATTTGCTTCAATAATTTTATAGCAAAAGTTGCGTGTAGTTAAACGTAATGAATAATGATATGTAACTTTTTTAAATTTAATGATATAAAGCCTAATGTAACGTATATTGCATATATTTTTATAATCATAGCAACGTAAGGGAATAATAAAATGGGGCAACTTTACTTAGTTCTGAAGAAGATGGATATGCTAATGCGTGTTTTTTCTATTGAATCTATTAACGCTTTTGTTTGTCTTTAAAGTTAAAGACTGTAAACATGTCTTAATATTCCATGAATAATACGAAAAATAAAGAAAAAATTTTACTATTGCCCAGTTAAATAAAATGTATTTTAAGTAATTTCTGATTAGAAAATGCCTTCTTTTCTTAATCAGGTATAAAACACAACAGGCAACCGTGTCAATTTCACCGCCTTAAGGAATGAAACAGTCGAATTATACCTACTCGTAGTTTTGCAATTTTACATCACATTTCGTAAAACTTTTCAGAAGTAAACAAAACTGCATGAAATTTAAGGGTTGACCTTGGATGCTAGTATTCGTTCGCTGTACTACACACGTTTATTCTCCATACAAACTACTATCTTCTGAAAGGATTTTTGAAAATTATACCCCTGATTTCGGTAAACCACGGTTTGTGAGCCTCATGCTTATTCTTACTGCCTGTTTTCTCAAACAAAGTTTGATGTATCTAGTTATATTTTTTATATGTCGTGGTTAATTTATTCCTCAATTCAAAAAGTGATCTAAAATTACAAAAATCCTTGCCATCATGAAGTTTTGGACAAATTTGTAAACTGGGGAAGCGCGTGGACGCAATTATGAGAACAGGAATTTAAAAAAATATACCTTATAAAAAACTAATCACAGGGCTCTGTTTTTAGGTGTAACACATAGAAATGGACGTAAACTATCACACAAAATATCAACGATTTATTTATATTTCATCTACACTGTGTGAAATTTGGGCAGGACACGCAAAATTTAGCTTTCTGAGAATGTCCGAAGAGTGCGATATTCTTACGGTGCTTTAGGGCGCCTAAGAGTTCTTTAGAGTCTCTTTTTGAACCAGCTGTTGCCAGCAGACTCCCATTATTACAAGTTTTTATTTAACTTGCCATGTTAGTATGAATGTTTGTGTGGGTCAATTCTTGCAAGATAAATTTGACCCACTACCGGGTTTCCGATTATACTTAATATTGAATACGTATGTAAGTTCGATGACAATGAAAAATTCTGATACCATCGGCTTTATCGACAGATCAGCTGATCTGACGAATTGACGATAGAGCCGGAAGGACACATATAATAAATAATATTTTTTGACAGAAACTTATTGCTTTTGTATTCTTCGGCCCGTCTGGTCCATAGATCTGAGCCATCATAGAAAAAGACATAACGTAAACATAACATTTTCTGTCCTAAATACAGTTTTTATTTGTACCAATGTAGGCTGCGTTTTCAGTCATTTACTTCACTGTTAAATTTTCTTGACAAATAGGTGAATAATAAGTAGGTGAAGGTGAAACTATACATTTGACCGGTATAGCTCAGGAGTAGTGACGTTATCTGCGAAACTGGCTTTCCTGGGTTCAAACCCAGGAGAGGCAAATATTTTTGTGATGAAGATAAATATCCTGGTTCCACGTTCGTGTATCTGAGTGTTTCTACGCATATATTTATTAAATAAGTCGTCTAGAACTCATAACACAACCATTTTTGTAGTTATGAAACCGAAATGAAGCTCCGTAATAAAATAATAAATTTTCTGCATTTTAACAACTTATAAATTAATCAATTATTAGGGAACCCTACTATATAAACCGAGCTTTCAGAATCTTCTTTCTTTAAGGAAACATCACTAAAAATAAAATCTAACTTGCGATGTGTCATTCAAGTTTAAGTGGCCAAAGGTTGTTGAACTTTGTGCTAAAAAAACATAAACACAAACAAAAACCGTATCTAACTAAGAATACGCTTTTAATGTGTGTCACGTTGCAATATGTATTTAGAATAATTATAGTAATTACACAGCAGAGAACGTCTTTGACGGCAGTAAACCAGTTATTTTATAATTCATAAAATGCTAAATACAAAAATAAACAACAAAAAGCTACTATCTATTAAAAATCATTAATGATATCTAGAGGTAGCAATTAAAGGCAAAGTTATCACTTACAAGCGCCTCTTCTAATTATATTTTGATCAATCAAATTATGTGTATATATTTAAAAAATAGTATCATTCCATTTCATCACCAAACGCTTCCTAAAATGCAATATTTCATCGACAACTTTTTCCCCTGAAGCCATACATTTTTCATGATAAATGTGTAAAGATCATCATGTAGAAGATGCTAGGTTAGGTAAGGTTTGTTTTACAACAATTCCAAATTATTAACGGTTTCAGAGAAAAATGCTTTCGATGAAATGATACGTCGACGAAATGAAGTATTCGATCAATGTTTTTTTAATAAAACAAAAATGATATCATTACATTTCATCACAAAACGTTTCCTAAAATGCAATACATCGACAACTTTTTTCCCATAAATAGATTAAAAGCCATAAATTTTGCATGATTTACTTTATTATGAAGCTCAACATGTAGAAGATGTTAGGTTAGGTTAGGTCTGATTTATAACAATCCCAAATGAATCCCTCTCACGGTCAAGGTTTCAGAGAAAAATACGTTCGATGAAATAATATGTCGACGAAATGAAGTACTCAATGAAAAAAAAATCGATGAAACAAGGTACAAGTACAAGTTTAAAAATTAAATTCAAATGTAACTAGAACTGCTTGCATTACCGCCTTTAATCAATGAACTTTCAGCTGACTCATTTTACGCTGAACTCAGAATAGACACTCAGCAAAGAAGAACATATATATATATATATATATATATATATACGTAGCATGAATAATTCATACATCGCGTGATGACGTTTGGCTCGTTTAAAACATTTCACTTCATCAGCTATATAAGTCCCAATGCTGGGTACAGTTTTAATTTCGACGTGGCGTATACATAGCATCATGTATATGTTATACAACTCTTAATCTTATTAGACCAGCTGCCCGTCCCGGCTTCTCACAGATGTACTAAGGAAAATGAGACCTATAAACTTGCCTGTACTGTATGAACATGCACTTCTTATACGGAAATTTTCAAACACAAAATGTTTACTTATCCATGATTTTTTAAATCTTCTTACATACAAATCTTATCCAGACACAACAAAAAAGTTATTAGCTAAATAGGTCCAGCGGTTCTGAAGTGATGCGCGAACATACATTTCTTCAATTGTTTTTTTTTATATTTATTAATCAAAATCCGAGGTTACGTAAGACATTGTTTTTCAAGAATTGCATACCTTATTATTAACTATAATATGCAGATTTTTGAAAAATATAATACATACTTTAAGTACATGCTTTTGCAGTTCTAGTTAAGCTGAGCAGAATTTATAATGATAGTTATCCATATTGACTCACCAAAGAGTAGTTTTCCGATTTTACGAAAACATTATTCTCTCAAATGCATTTATTCTTAAAACCATGTCTCTTCAGTTGATTTTTATTAGGTCAGAATATATTACCCTACTATATTGTTTACATTTGTAAACGTCAAACATTTCGTTCAGAAGAAAATTACTTCCAAACGAAGAAGAGGGCTTTTATGTTTGAAGCATATATGTGTCTGTCTGTAGATCGGTTTTTAGTATCGTATACTCTACCCGTAGACCGACTGAAATTACCTTCACTAGTAAGCCAATTTTCTTACGGTGATTGCTAGTGCTTGATTCGATTAGGTAATTCCTAACTATCGGTGTTTTAAATTCGTAATATATTTTGTATTCTGTAAATAAGTCACTTATTTGCTCAAGATAGGCATGGTACATTGTGATCTTAAAAGTATTAATCAATTCCAGCAATTTTGTAATGCAATACATGCTAAAAAAATATACATTAGAATTAATAAGCTAAAACACATCAATAACAGTTTTCTAAACAATATAAGATACGTATCATAAATAACAATAACGATCTAAATAAACAAAATTAAATATTATAAAAATCCCTTTTATTTTAATGCATTACTCTGTGAAACATTCCATCTTATTTTTTTTGTCTTGTTCCTAAAGATTCAGACACAGTTTCCAACTTTTCCGCGCTTGCGTCGTACGCGGTGCCGGCGCATCGATGCCCTGTACCGTTGCCGCGGTCCCTTTCGTCGTGACGTAGGCAACGGTACTCAGGCTGCGCAAACGCAAGTGCAACGCTTAAGGCTTTACTTGTCGATGAAAATACTGAAGTTCTTTACTAGATCGATAAGGAACAAGTTATAACCAGCTCTATAGTACAGCAAACGGAGAAAATATAATATACCATGATACACCAATTGTTATTTTTGTAAAAAAAATGGTTTTTATTGCGTGTTTGGTGAATGAAACATGCTGAATTTTTTTTTATTCAACTGATATTCGTTTAAGTTAAATATGAAGAAAAATCGCTAACCGGGAAAAATAGGGCGTGAAATTTATCTAGGCCAAGGGTATTGAAAGTAAAATGAAAACAACTTGATAACTCGGATTGACATTTATCTATCTATTATTACGAAAGGACTTGCAGATTCATAAAACATAAATGTCAACGTCATAAAAGTAAAACGAAATTAAAAATGACAAATAATTTCTGCTTAAAATAGTTACGGAAATAATGTTTCTTTTTTTATTATATGAAATACAACATTGTTAAAAATAAAATAAATATTTTTTAGAAAACAAGATCCGTATTTGTTAGTACCCACTTAAATTTCTATGTTAGTACCAGAGGACCAGTATGTCCTTTAGAGTAAATAAAATTTATTGTATGTAAAATATATTACATAAAATACTATTTCTTTGACAAACACACATTACACATAATGCCAATACTACCACAAAACAAATCAGATAAAATATGATTATATATTTATAAATAATAATCTTAATATAACAACAAAAGTGATTAATCATAATTATTATATAAAATACCTTTGCATTGACGATTAACATGAAAAACAAAAGATGAAAAAAGGTTATACTTTAAAACTCAAGTCTACAATTAACATTTCAAAATAATGTAACTAGATCGCTCTATAAACCGGGGCTTTACATAATGTTACGTAAAAACGACAACGAGAGAAGATAAAAATCGACAACGTCCCATCCCTACGGTGACGTATAGCTAACGGTCTCACCCACATACTGGTAACTGCCAAGGCGCCGTTACGTGGTCGCGATCCGCAAATGCAAGATGGCGCTTGACGTTTGTTCCCGCGCTTTTGCCTTTTTTGCCCTTGAACAGACTAAGGCCGTATGCCGTACTGCCAGAAGCTTATACAGTTCAAAAAAAATCTTGCACGGCAACTACCTTTAATCCTTAAGATAGCTCATTTTACTTCAAGGAAACGATCATATAATTTTCCTGAGATTAAAAACTGCGTTCACAGATTTTGTAAAAAGCTTACCTGGACCGGGAATTGAACCAACTAAAGTCCAAAAAAATAATTCTCACTGTTTAATTCCACTAATCGATAAGAGTAATATTAAAGATGAAATCTTTGGAATAAAGATTCGATTGTACCAGTATTTTAATGTGTTTTGCAATCTTAGTTATTTTGACTCCCAGTGCAGGTAAGCTTTTCTCAAAATCTGTGAATTTTTACACATAGATGGCGTTGTACATATCGGAGAGCGGCTTTTTGTATGGAGATTGACAGTCCACTTGTTTTAATGGTCTTTGGTCCCCACGAAATTTCCACATTATTTTATTTTCACGTGATTTTTCCAATTTCAGTCTAATGTAAAATTAAACCTTATTGGACATTCCACAATATTAGCTTATGATTGAGATAGGAGCGAAAAGGGATCATTGTTAAGAAATATCAGAAATCTTAGTACAGAAAAAAAGTTAAGAAGCTTAACTTTATTTACATTTGGACAAAATTTTACAAAAATATTCATCGCACTACAACTCACAATGTTTTTTACAAAACAATGTATGTAAATGTGTAATGCGTCTAGACTATATCTTTAAATCTGACCGATGCATTTTGGACAAAGTTCAAGAAACCCTTTTAATTTAACTTAAATACAAAATGCACGCAAATGGTTTATGAACGGAAAAAATAATAAGATAATAACAAACTTTAGTTGACCGTAAATAAGCACTCAATAATGTTTTCGACACGAAACCACACACAGTACGTTCGCCAACAGATTATATCTGTACATTTTGCCAACTTGACTCGGTTCAAAGACGCGCTGTACGAATTATTGACGATCCCAAGCTTACAAGTGGTATTGAACCTTTAAGTATAAGGAGAGACTTCGCCTCTTTATGTGTGTTACCACTTGTATAATGGGCTGTTTTTCGGAGGAATTGTTCAACATGATGCCTACAGCCACCTTCTACCATCGCACCACTCGCCATCGGCAGGGTATTCATCCACACTGGAACCCAAATGGTCGCGCACCGTGCGGTATCATATGAATTTTCTACCGCGCACACTCCGAATGTGCAATGACCTGCCGCGGTTTCACCTGGAGCTTACAAGGTTCTTCAAGAGGGGTATGAATACATTTTTAAAGGGTCGGCAACACGCACGTAATGCCGCTGGCGTTGCAAGCGTTCATAGGCTGCGGTGACAGCACAACATCAGGTAAGTCGTACGCTTGTTGGGCACCTTAAGTAGTATATAAAAAAAATACACTTCTGGGTACTTAACAATATCGAAACATACACTATAATGAAACATAATAACATAATCAGAAATGAGGATTCCGCAGAAGAACCAAAGTGACTGTCATAGCGCTTAGGATTGCATGTTTAAGTGGCAACGAATGGCCGTTGAGGCAGTTAAGTCCTGGAGTGGTGACTACACATAGGAAAGCGCAGCGTGGGACGGCCCCTGAATAGGTAGACAGATGACCTTTCTCTTACATATTTACCTATGGCATGTCTCAAACAAAATTTTAGACAGATATCTATGAGATCATTGTAAAACAGGTATATTTGTTTCAAAGATTGTGATCTTGAAGTGTTGCAAAATGTAAGTTTGCACCTAAATGAGAATTTTTTCCAGTTTCTAACCTTTTGATTTTGGCTATACCACTGAACTGGATTTGAAGTTTTAGATATTTATTTGACGCAGAATTTGAACCTCCTTCATATTGATTTTCCGTCTGATGTACCGTTTTTGTGCTACATGCAAAAAACTAAGAAAAGAGTAAAAATTTCGCGGTTATTGGGCTCCAAAAAGTTATGCGCACCTCCTCCTCTGGGATTGGGCAAACTCGGATACACGCATTTAGGACCAAATGTAGGTACCTATTAAAACAATTTCCAGCTTGCTGGGAATTAATTCTTCGAAAAATTCTAATTTGATTGGTCTATTGTGACACACTCTAACTGCTTAAAATCAAAATCTCAGCTTCCATAAAATCATGATATTCAACATTAGACCACAGATTACTTGTTTTGTTGTTGACATTGATTGTATATCGGCATGGATAGAATCAACTCATATTTATCACCGAACTAAAGAATGAAAGAACCAAAGAAATATTTACATTTGCTAAAAACAATGTCTTCTTTGCCTTTGCATTTATGTAGGTCTCAGACCACGCCTTAAACATCTCACAATTAATTTGCCACCTGCTTGAAATCCCGGGTTTAACTTCATCTGGGATAAACTCTTTTGTCATAATCATCATTAGGCATAATTCATCATTTGGCATAATGCATTTTTGTTATTAAAAGATTTCAGTTTTGTTATAAAACAAACCCAACCTAACCGGATGTATTTAACAGAAAGATGCTTGAAAAAGTCCTGAAAATTCTAGTTTCAGAGAAAAATGCATTATGCCAAATGATGAATTATGCCTAATGATGATGATTACATAAATTTAAAGGCAAAGAAGACATTGTTTTAAACAAATGTAAATATTTCTTTGGTTCTTTCATTCTTTAGTTCGGTGATAAATATGAGTTGATTCTATCCATGCCGATTATATAAAAAACGTTTATGATAAAAAATCAAATCTTTTAAATAAAACAAGGAATCGGATTATATGGTGTATATTATCTCATTTGAGTTTGAGCTTTCGCGTTTTGGGTCGACTAAGAAGATGAAGTCAACAACCAATTACAAAACATTATTATCGAAAAGCTACTCAATCCTTCCTTCTTCTGATGTAAATATTCAATCGTGTACAAAATGATTTTTATTGCATCGTTGTGGGTTTTTTTGGCATTAGTATATGATAATTTATTTTACGCACTTCCTACAGAAGCGCAACCAATTTAACGCATTTTGACCGACACTTTGGATATATAGAGATTGAAATAAAACAATTTAACGGATTATATCGCGTATATTATCTCATTTTAGTTCCCGACGTTTCGGAAGCTTTCCAGCTTTCCATGGTCACGGGAGGACTGAGAAAAGATGTTTTCCTCTGTCAAAGTTACAATTTGTGCAAACTACCCATTTTTTTTTTTTGAAAAAACACAAATAAAGGTGTACATACATGCCAGATGGGCCTAAGCTGTAAAGACAGTTACACATGTGCCAGAAGGGCTTAATTATTTTATTCTAATAATTTACCAAGCAGCATTTCACCAATGAGGCGTACTGAGGAGAAAAGAAACGCTGCAAAGAAAAACTCCCAGGCTACCTCATTACTAATTATAATATTTTAAAAAACAGAGACTATTAAACTACTTTAAACAGATAAGATATTTTACACCGTTCGGAAATTAAGGTTTTGCAGTCCTGTGTCTCGCTTGTTCCTTGATGAGATGTATTACAGGATCCCAAGCAGGTGGTAGTGACAATCCATCTTCTCTATTGAAATTAGGATGCTTTTTAATCTCAATAGCCTCGCGTAGCATCCTGGGAAAATATCTTTTTTCTTTGGCAAGGATAGAAGGTTTATCAAACTTAATTGAGTGGTTTGGTTTGTCAATGACATGTTCACAGACTGCAGACCTATTACACCGACGGTGCTTGACATCTGCTATGTGCTCCTTCACCCGGGTTGATACACTGCGTTTCGTTTGACCAATGTATGAAAGACCACACTCGCAGTCTAGCTTATAAATGCCTGCACTCTGCAAAGGGGTGCTACTCTTCACGGGTCTAAGGTATTGAGACACCTTCTTCAACGGCTTGAAATATGTTTTTATAGAAGCACGCTTCAAGATGTTTCCGATCTTGTCTGTGACCCCTTTCACATATGGTAATACGGCAGGTTTACGCTCGACTGTTGGTTTCTTCATACTGGGATTCTGCTTGGAACGTGGTATCTGGAGCTCGTTGGCTCGAAGCGCACGTTTGACATTCTGCAACTCAGCAGTCAGATGTTGATCGTCGCAGATACCCCTGGCTCTCTGAAACAAAGATTTACCCACTGTAGCAAGTTGACAGGGATGGTGGTGAGATTTGCCATTCAAATACCTATCTGTATGCGTAGGTTTCCTATATACAGTATGACCTATGTCATTGTTAGGACCTCTAATTACTAGCACATCTAAGAATGCAAGTGAATTTTGATTTTCCAACTCCATAGTGAATTTAATTTTACTATGCATGGAGTTCAGATGGTCTAAGAAAGCTGAAACACTAGATCTAGGTAAAATAGTAAAGGTATCATCTACGTATCTTTTAAAGATCCTCGGCTTGACAGGTGCCAATGAAAGCGCTCTCTCCTCGAAGTCTTCCATGAAAATATCGGCGACAACAGGAGACACCGGAGACCCCATTGCCACACCATCAACTTGCCCGTAGAATTCACCATTCCATAGCATATAGCCAGATGTAAGGCAGTGTTGTAATAACTCAGCATATTCTATTGCCATCTGTTGTTCACCCAATCTTCTTTTCACAATTTCGATACATTCTTGAACTGGTAGGCATGTGAAGAGAGACTGGACATCAAAACTGACCATAACTTCATCATCAGTTAGTCTCAAATCCTTAATCTCACTGACAAAATGGTACGAATCCCTTGTGTATGCTTTCGTCTTCCCTCGCAGTAAAGAAAGCACACCTGCTAAGTGCCGAGCTAATCGATAGGTAGGAGCATCGATTTGACTCACTATAGGGCGTAACGGAGCACCAGGTTTATGTATCTTTGGTAACCCGTACAACTTTGGTGGCACCGGGCAAGAAGGCACTAAACTTTTCACATCCAGATTAAGATTTTCAGAGTGCTTACTTATCAGCTCGGCTGTCGTTTTTATTACTTTCGCCGTTGGATCTCGCTTAACAAGCTTGTATGTTGTAGTGTCTGACAAAAGTACTTCCACTTTCTGGTTGTAATCACTAGTATCCATAACAACCGTCGCATTTCCCTTGTCAGCTCGAAGAATGGTGATGTCTGGGTCTTCACGCAAGCTCTTCAAAGCGTTGAATTCAGTTCTGGGTAAGTTAACTTTAGGAGACTTCGCTCGTCTTAAAATTGAAGACACATCCTGGCGTACGGCCTCCAAATCGTTAAATTGTTTTATTTCAATGAGTAATAATCGCGGAAACAGAAGAAAATATTATATATAGAGATTGTTCTCCTTTATTACCGATCACGCCAAAAATATCATAATTTACCCTGCTTAAAATCCAGGCATCCACAGAATCATCACCGAACCACAGATTAGCCAATTTCCGACACATAACCGGTCGTTTATTGATAACCAGTTATTTAACCAGTTATTTATTAAAAGCCGAAAGAGTTCGTCGACCGCTCCGTGACCACAGGCACAACCGTTATATTTGTCGTAATATTTGGCTGTTGTATGTGGGAAAGTAAAATGCTTTTCGTAATTTGCATTCACGCTGGGTGTGGTCTTGTAAAAATTCCGTGTTTGTTGCGGATTTAAAACTAACAGTTACCAATTAATTATAAGAACATAATCAATGACCGTCGATGATCACTTTCCATCAGGGGGCACTGATCGTTTGTCACTTATTACAAAAAAAATTGAAAGAAATTAGAATGGAGGTTCCTTAAGAGAACGTCCATTAATTATGTGAGTTGTTTGGGGGAGGAGTCAAGCTGAATCTAATCTAATCTCACTTTGGAGTTTCGGAGAATCATCGTCATCATTTCAGCCATAGGACGTCCACTGCTGGACACAGGCCTCCTCAATTCAGTTCCACATGGGCCGGATAGAGGCGATCCGGATCCAGCGAGTCCCCGCAACTCTAACTAGGTCGTTCGACGACCTTGTGGGATTCAGAAATGAGTCACTGACATAGGAAACAGGGTATACAAACTGAAGTGGCAATGGGCAGGCCACATAGTTTGAAGAACCGATGGCCGTTGGGGCCGGAAGGTTGTCGAGTGGAGACCGCGTACCGGCAAGCACAGCCTTTGTAATTATTTTTCTGCTCATCAGGGGAGGAGGGGGCGTGGGAAGAACACCAAAAACTCCTCACGTAATCTATGGACGCCCCCTAACACATACATGAACTGCCACAAAAAGCAAAATTTTTTGTGAACATTCAGTTTTTTTTATTAAGCAGATAGTATATATATATGATTTAATACATTTTGATATGACCTAGGATTAGATACCCGTTATTAACATTTTTAATGTCTTTGATGTGCATTTTTTCCATAATTATAACTTTGTTATTCTGCAATTACCTATTATCATTTTAGTTTTTACCATTAGCAAAATATTAAAGTAATTGTAACTAATCTAAATATTATTTTATTGTTTTAGGAATTATCTAATATTAAATTACCTGAATTGTTAACATAATATTAAAATATACTTGTATGCACTACTAAATTTTCAGTAATATATTCAAAGCACTAAATAATCTTATGCATTTAGGTTATCATGACGTTCTATCTACCTAATCTAGGTCCTTACTATTTTGGTATTTGCGTTAGTATTTTTTTATATACCTAGCAGGCATAAAATTTAATTTAAAATGACAACCTTAAAATAATTACATAAAAATCTTTCCTACAGCGACCTTGCACAACTACAAGACATTAAAAAAAAAACAGTTTGAATTTTAAAATTCGCGCCACGATCCGTCATAACAGTAAGAGTTGCATAACGGACAATTCGGGGTTCAACGAACTTAGTTCGGCTATCCCCCGTTAGCTGGCGCACGTGACTGCAGTTTTACTTTCGGGTTGCCGCTACTCGATAACAGATGGCAGGGTCATTGAACGTACGAAAAGGTAAGTCTTATTGTGTTTCTTGTTTTTGTCATTTTATTAACTGATAAGGGGTTTATAAATGGCCTTATTACGTTTAATACTGTAAATGCTGATGATTTGCAGCATTTGTACGCGTTGAACAAGCAAAATGGTCAGTTCCGTTAGTAAGTGAAAGGCTTGCTTGTTGCTTTAAAAGGAAAGATAAGTATGTAGATAAATGTAATTTTAAGACTTAGAAGACCATACACATAGGTAGGTATACATACACATATCCATGTTTATAACAAAGAGTATTTCATTATCTAAGAAAAAGATGTTTCCGTAAACAGCTGCCGAACTAGATGGCATTACTATCTTCGATTATCTATACTATTATAAAGTTGTAAAACTGAAATGTCTGTACGTACATTGAAGATATTTTGAAAAAAAAATTATTATGGACTATTTGGAGGTCATTAAAACGAAACATATATTTTTTGGATTATATGTATGTTTGTATGTGTCGTTGTGGATTTCAACTATTTTTGGTACACTGGTAGCTGGGTATCTCCAGATGGTTATAGGATACTTTTTATCCGACTACGCTGAAGAAAAAATGAAGGGTTATGACTTTTTCCCCTCCGCGAACGAAGTTTCTAGTATTTATTAAACAGGTTTCTAACCTCAAGAGACATATTTTTTTACGTGATAACGTGTTATAAATCCTTGAACGCCGGCTGCGTGCACGAAAAAGTGTCACGAGCCGCTCAATGTCACGAGCGGCAGAGAGAGAGAAAGGGAGAGAGGGAGGAAGATAGAGAGAGAGGGAGAGAGAGGGAGGGGGATAGGAAGTGGGAGAGAGAGGGAGGGTGGAAGAGACAAAAAATAGGTGTCGTAGTAAAATTATGATGCCGGTTTTCTTATGACGTTATCACGTTAAATTATCATCCCTAAACCGATTTTACAGACAACATTTTTTTTTGGTGAATTTCTATCGTCCTGTAAGTAAAGAATTAAAGATTATATACCTTCTAATGTTTTAGGGTATTCAATTACCTTGAAGCCGTTGTAAATTAAAAACTCTTTTTTCCTTTAGTGTTATCGAGTGAAAAGTATCCTATAACCATCCGTGGATGCCCAGCTACAAGTGTACCAGAAATAGTTGAAATCTGTTTAGCATTTTGGCGTGATGAAGCCACAACGACACATAAAACACACAAACATACAAAAAATAAAAATAAAATAATTGTGACCTCCAAATAGTCCCTTACAATAGTTTTTTTTTTAATATCTTCAATGTCAGACATTTCATTTTTACAACTTTATAAGAACAGAAAAGAAAAGGAAGAAACTAAATCAAAGTAATAACTGTAAATTAACCATTTAAAAATTAAAGATCTCCAGGTCACCTTCGCCGGATATCGTGCCCGGAAGGTTGGCGGCGTTACTTTGGATGGCTAAAAGCTCATTCATGTAACAAACAGTAGACAATAATAATTTTTCGAATAACTATAAAAATAGCCAAGATATAAGCCAACAAACATTTCATTCTATCTCTTTCTTGCAAAACAAAATTTAATATGGAATTTATATGGCCGGAGTGCACATGTGACGTAATAGTGCAAATCGCACCTCTCTGTGTAATTGCTAGTTTAAAATGCCTATATAATGCGTATTACTTGGCCGATTTTAATTCTAATTTCACATTTTGAAATAGTTTTTACGGTAGTTTGATATTTAGTTAAAAAAAGCGATAAAAAATTGTATTGTTTCTACACCAAACGGCGCTAATATGTAGTCCTCACCGAGAGTAGCATAATTATGCTACCGTGCGCCGTTTGTGCTGCTCGGCCGTCGTATCCGCAACTGCAGCCCTGGAGGTGCCATGGAGATGAGACGACGCCAGCAGAGTTTTCCTGCAGAGTTTTTCCAGAATTTCCTGCCTCGCACGACTGAACTGTGGAATAAATTGCCGCATGCAGTATTTCCGGACCGATGCGATCTTCAAACCTTCAAGAAAAGAGCGTACCTGAAAGACCGGCAACGCACTTGTGACTCCTCTGGCGATGCAAGTGTCTATGGGCGACGGTGATCGCTTACCATCAGGCGACCCGTCTGCTTGTTTGCCCCCTTATGCCATAAAAAAAAAGTATCGACACAGGTGGCGTCCCAGACAAGTGTCCTGCCCATCTTCCACGGGACGGGACTACATACCGTCGGGGCGTGCAATACCGTTCGGCTCCAAATGGCCGCCACGCTGACGGGAACAAGAGCCCTCTGGATGAGGTCGTTCAGGGCCGCATGGCGGGAGATAAGCGCGTCGCTCTTTTGGCATCTTTATAATAGTAGAAACTACTATTTTGCATCAAAATTGAGTACAGTCAACATCCCTTTTATTATTTACAATTATTCAACTTTGCAAGCGTGATATATGCATACTTTTACTAGTAAATTGAATAAGTTGTGGCTTTCCAGTGATTTGTAAAATGATTGAATATTATTTATATTTATTAAATATTATTGTTATATTTTATTTTGTTATACATGAAGATATATATCTATTTATTTATATTTTTTATTCATATACATATAATTTGTACAGGGTATTAGTTTGTCTATCTTCCTCATATCTTCCCTCACTTGCTCAAAGGTTAACTGGAAGAGATCCCTAATAGGGATAAGTTCGCCTTTGTACTTATATCTTTTAAGTTTATTGCTTTTGTAACTGGTTACTATGTACAATAAAGTGTTTACATACATACATACATACTATTATAAAGTAGTAAAAACTTATTGTCTGTACTATAAAGAATTTTCAAAAAAGCTATAGTAAAGTAAAGGACTATTTGGAGGTCACTGAAGAGAAAAATATAATATTGGGTTTGTATGTGTCGTTGTGGCTTCATCACGCCAAATCGGCTAAACGGATTTCAACTATATTTGGTACACTGGTAGCTGGGTATCCCCAAATGGTTGTCAGATACTTTTTACCCGACTACGCTGAAGAATAAAAGAGGGGCTATGACTTTTTCTCCTTTTCTTTCATAGTATTTCAATTCTAAAGTTGCGATTATGGATTTGTCTATTATCATTATAAGCTGTTCTAGAACTAATTGTTACTTCAATTATAACTTCGCTAAATGTCTAGATTTTAAGCGCCATCTAGTTTTTACCTGGATAACAGCAAGTCGGCGCATGCTCCAAAGTATGCCGATTGACAGTCCTCTTTATTTTAATGGTCCTATATTTAGTAGTATAAAAATGATGTATTTTCATTTATTGCTTATTTATGATTATGACATCATCAAAAGGCGCATTTGTCCCTGAACACCATGAACCATTAAAACTGTCAATTGCCAAACTTTGGATCGTGGCCCGACCGCAAGGAGGTATTCAGGTAAAACCTAGATGGCGCTGTAAAACTAAACATTCATTTTAACGATGTTATAAATGATCAAAGAAACAGCACAGTAACATTTAGTTCATAAACAGCTAATGATAAATAAAATGTAACATTTAAATACCATGTCACGCTTGCAAAATAGAATAATTGTATATAATAATTATTTTACATAGATGGCGGTTTACGTATCGGGAAACGGCTTTTTGTATGGAGATTGAAAGTTCGCCTTTTGTGCGATAAGTTTCCTTTTGTGCAATAAATATTATATAAATACAAAAAACAAAAACTAGATGGCGCTTTAAAATGCGTTTATACGCAATTGTCCCTTTGCCTTATTCCTGTAGAGTGTAGAGGATAGAGGTACACGACCGGTGACGTCATATAGGTAGGTATATGGGTTAGTTTGTCTGGACCGTGCCGCAGCGCGCCAAGGCCGCGGCTGCGTAGTATGTCTGACCCGACCCTTTGTTACTACTGACTTACTGACTCAGCCCAAATTCACCATTATCTGTTAGTTATTAACGACTGTATGATTGACTGTCGAACGCGTGACATTGTCAGACGTAGTAAGAAATAAATTGTGGTTAACACATTACTTAAATAACTACAACTTGGCTAAAACTTAACCGATTCTCTCAAAAGCGGTCGTGTACAGAATTAATGTTGAAGTTATGTAATTTTTATAATAGGGAATGTCAAATCGTCTACATCCTACTATTATATACAAACAAGGGCAGTTTTTTAAGCTAATATAACCCTTATTTAATCAAAATTTAGTTATTTTCAACATCGTCGAAATGGTCAGCGTATAAATAGTCAATTTTCACCGCTAAATGGCACGCAAATCAAGTTAAAATTCTACAATCGGTTTTCTGTGTCTGTAGTTACACATTTTATTTAGAATATTTAAGGATTTTGCGTTCCCATTAATCTCCATTAACTTAATTGAATTTTACCTTAAATCAGACAATGCTTTACGCCGCTAGATGGCGTGCGAATCAAATACTATATTAAGACCCCCTACCATCGAATTAAGCAATGTTTACAGTTTCCGATATGTTATAATATTCCTTTAACCACGGATTCTTTTTTCTTCTATTGTCATTAACTAGATTAAATTAGTTATTACATAAATATTAGATGGCTTTTCACCGCTAGATGGCACGCGGAGCGTTAGCATATTGCAGACGTATTCTAACTATAAATTGCCATCTTGACTTATATTATTTTATCAATTAATTAATCAATCAAATCGTTTATTAGGCAGGTACAAATGAGGTTTTATATTCTAAACAATACATTTAATGACAAGTGTCGCTTTTCGTCGCTAGATGGCGAACGAATCGCATTCTATTCTATATTTGGCCGCTGCATCGCACCTGAAGAGAGCCACCGTATGGCGGGTTCTGTTTACGTCGTCTGCGTTGTTTTGTTACGTTACGCAACTCTAAAGCCTCCTGTACCGACAGCAGAAAAGCACAAAAAAACAAAAATAATATAAAAGTCCTACTGTCGAGCATCATTTATTTTCTCAAGAGTTTTTTGCGTTTTTTTCCATTTTCCTTGTCTTGTTAAATGAAGTACTCTTTGCCGCTGCATCGCACCTGAAGAGATCAGTCGGAGTGACTACGCAGTCGCAGTAGGATGGGTAATCTAATCTCTTTCCTTGTTTTACAAAGGCCACAATTGGATAACGGTGCCATCTGGTGTTATGTCTTTTTATATTTTTTTCATTTTAGTTCCAGTGCCTCCGGATTGTTTGAAAATTTTGAAAATGTAGGGGGAGCTGAGATAAACCTACCTTTGTATGACTTTTTTTCACCTTCATTGGATTCTTTAGGTAAAATACTATGTTTGAACATAATTATCGTACTAATAATAATTACCCATTATATAACTTTTGAACAAAAACGTGTTTTTTTAATCGCCTAGTGTGCTGTAAATTTTGAAGTGGATCCGGAGGCAGAAGATCAATTCCAAACGCTAAAAAAATGTATACACTGTTTAATATCGATTTATGGTACTGCATTTTCGCTATTAAGCATTAAAAAAATAATTTTATTTGTCTCCATACAAAAGGTTTCCACACTACTGCGCAGTCGGTGGGATTATTTTGCTATGTTACAGCAAGGAGCATTAAAACAGGATAACTGTGTCAATTGCTATACTTTGGATCCTTTCTCTACCGCTAGGAGGTATTCAGGCAAAAACTAGATGGCGCCTTAAAACTCAACAATAACTATGTTATATTGTACAAAGAAACATAGAACTTACAATAAGAGTTAGTTCGAAAACAGCTAATAATAAATAAATCGTAACATTTAAACACTGTGTCACGCTTCCATAATTTAATAATTGTAAATTATAATTCTTACACTTACATGGCGATGCATATATCGGGGAACGGATTTTGCATGGAGATTTACAGTCCTCCTGTTTTTAGTGTCTTTGGTTACAGCTTCTTTTTCACTTACAGCAGAAAAAAAAAAAAAAAAAATTTCCCTACTTCCGCGCAACAATGATACTCTTAAAGGAATAAGTTCGCCTCTTAACATCTACTCTTATTGTTAAATGATAACTAATTTACATATAAATAGCCTTTAGTTCTTTTAGATCATGCACCGAAATCAAAAAACAGTTTAATCAACCGACAGTTTTTAGAATAAATTCGGAAAGCGCATTTACCACTAGATGGCGTGCTAATCAAGTTGCATCGCACCTGGTGGGATGGGTGTGCGTCGCCTGCGTTGTTTTACGTTACGCAACGCACACGTACGGTCAAGGAATTTAAGTTGTGTACCCTTTCGTACCTTGTCATAGTGACATTGATATGGAATCTCTATCGGCGACGAACGGGATGTAAATTAAATTACTCGACTGTACGTTACGTCCTGTCAGCAGAAAAAAACCCAAAAAATACCAGTTTCAAACCAACCAGTTTTGACTAAAACTTTAGTGGTAGTGATCACAGTTCATGAAAGTCCGTGGTATCACTGGCCTCGATAATATTGGGTTTTAACCGACTCCGAACAAAAAGGTGGTACTGAATCAATTCGGGTGTATTATTCTTTATTATATTTATGTTTGTGTTAACTCAAAACTCCGTCATTTATGAACCAATTTGGAATTTTTGACTACATACAAAATTAAAACAATTTCTAAAAAAAATTATTCGCCACGCCTTATTTCATTTTTTCAAGGACCTTCGTTCATCTTTTCAGGGACCTCTGCCTTCTCACTCTCCTTTTCCATGACCTCCTTTTATCTTTTAGATTAGATTAAAGTTATATGATTAATGGACGTTCCTTTGATTTTCTGCGAGATAGAGTCTTAGATGTGATAATAAATTGTGCTCAAATATTTTCATGCAGTTTTCACAAAAAAAGCGTGCAAATACAACAAACTACGATTAGTCAATCACGGAGTTAGTTTAAGAATTTCCAAGCATTATTTTTCCTAAACATGAATCCCTTCGTTTATTTTTCAAGACTAAACCTTATTTTAATCCCGAACTTGCAAGCAAATGCTAAAAAGCGTCGCAAAAATATCCAATTTCCTTTTTTCCCTATTTCCTTTGATCTTCTAAACAACCTTGGCCGCGTTCCTCTTTTAGGTTACCTAGAAATAGTTCAAAAACCGATGCGACCTTCAAGCCCTCAAGAAAAGAGCGTACTCCCACCTGAAAGGCCGGCAACGCACTTGTGACTCCTCTGGTGATCCAAGTGTCTATGGGCGACGGTGATCGCTTACCATCAGGCGACCCGTCTGCTCGTTTTCCTCCTGTCATAAAAAAAATCATAGGTTTTTCTTCTTAAACATTAATTCCTTTGTTTACCATCTCAAGGCCACATCCCCCTTTTTCTGCCGACGCTCCACAATCGGTGGACCCACATAAAATTCGATTATATACTTTTCGTCATTCTCAGTGGATCGAAGCCGTCAGACAGGGATGCGTGTAGCGGGATGAGCGGGAGAGCCGATAGAGGGGAGGGCGCATGCGTAGGCACGTGTCGACGGTGGAGAAGGGTGCGGGCGAGGTTCGAGTGTGGAGATAGGTCCCGGGATATGGACGGTAGCTTAAGATCAGGAAGTGAAAAAAATCAAAATCGAAATTGCACACTGGTGACTTTTAAAAGTGTAAATTTTCAAGTGTCAACAGGTATTAGGAATAATGGTCTCTTAATTTACGTTATGTGACATCAAAAAAGTGCGAGTCAATGTGTTTGATTAGGGAAGCATAGTGGAGTTAGATTGCGGGATATTTTGTCTTGAGATCAGGAAAATATACATTTGAAAATAATTTAAAATATCGTGTCAAAATATACTTTGAGGACTATGAAAAATTAATATATTAATGATATCTCAGTTTAAAATCTGCATTTTGTTCGGTTGACATATCGCTTATGGAGAAGATATCTCACACCTAATTACCCACTTGCAAAGTATTTAATCGCGAAATCGCGGTTACTTTATACCAAGTGTGTTGGTGTTTTTTTGTTTGTAAGCGTGTTTTTTTTTATTGTGTGCGTTTCTAGAAATATGTTAATCGCAATTCCAGATTCGCATTCGCGTTTACGCGGTTGATTATAATATAAGTTGCATTGCATATAGTATTTAACTTGAGTAATCATTAAACATTTTTCTAAATATATTTAGGTCTTGGGCTGTAGATGCTACTATGTGCAAATCGTTTAACATAGTCTAGTAATCTTAATCACTAGTTGGATAGGGTGAGTGACGATGTGTATTCTATGTGCAGACAACTTGTAGGTTTGTGTTTAGTTTATGGAGGATTTAGGTCCTTATTATACAGAGAAACCCCTATTTGTGTTTGGTTATATTTGTTTTCAGAAAAGTGCGTAATTTTGTTTATACTGAGTCAAATACTGGTAAAAGCTTACAATGTAGAATGAAGAAAATGTAAATTTTAAATAAGAAACATTTCAGTTTACTTTTTATTTTATGGCAGTAGCATCACTATGAAAGCAATTTTAGTGCGGATCGTTTCATAATCGCCAATTTCATCAAATGAATATTTATTTACATTACTTCACTTACAAGGGCCCAATTTTAAGTTGATATTACATTACTGAGAGCAACCGCTGACATACAAATATATTCTCGATTGTAATGATTCTGCACTAACTGCTAGTTTCTGTTTGGCCCTATGGTTGACAAGTAGGGAATGCCTTAAGGCATTAAGTCCACCATCTGCACCATTTTGTATTGTGTTGTTATATGTTTTATGTGCACAGTATGTTATTCAAATAGTACAATCAATATTTTTTTCTGCTTTGCCTTAAGGTTCACTGTTAGAGTATGCCTTTTGGAGTTAAGTTCGTCTTTTGCACGAAAAGTATTCTAAATATAAGTGCAACAAAGATTGAATAACATAAACAAATCAAATGATTTCATCAATTCTTGTTTTAAATCATGAGATAACAATAGATATCCCGCGACGTATCTCCCGACCGTTCCCCGGAAGGCGTCAGAAGGCCTACGCCGGCGCGGCTACGCTTTCGTAGGCCACGGGTTGCAGCCGCTTCTAGGACACCGTGCTAATGTGCCACAAAATGTAACCACTATAGTGCCTACCCACCCCACACTGCCAATCGCACTAACGCACAAAAAAGACAATAAAAAAAAATTGACCTACTTACGCGGCGCAGTGCAGTTATGTGTTCAACAAACCAGTGTTCATTAGTTTTACTTCGACTGAATATTTAAGACTTTGAGCTTTTAGTGTAAAGTGCGAGAGTTAAGTCTGGAAATGGCGGCGCGCGATCTTGAGGGGCAACTGACTCAGGTCATCCAGCATCACATGTCTCAGCCCGGGACTGAGGCGCAAGTCAGCGTCCACCAAGTTCAAAGTCCCAGTGGCAGCGGGACGAAGAGACATCAGATTATCATAGATATAAAACAGGATATCGATATGGATGAGTTATCGACTCGATCTTTAGCTGAAAGCGTCATGGAGACGCTCGGCGCCCGATCAGCAGCCGTATACATCGATAACTCTCAACACCAAATCGGCGAATCCAACGATTTAGAGTCGCTAACCACAGTCAACGTGATAGTGGCTAATGACCTTAGCCAAACAGTCCCCAGTCCTCAACCTGAAGAGGAATTGACTCAAGAGCCTGAGGAAAGTCCAGGGATGCACCCTGGGACGCGTATAGAGGTAGACAGGATTGTGGATATGACGAATGCTGCTAATCTTTCGACGGAAACTGCTACGACCAGCGCAGTGTCGAACACGACAGTGGCGACGACGACCGCATCAGGTAAGTTACGTCATCTTCACCGCCCAAACAAAGATGACGCAATGGCGAATTAGGCCAAAACAAACAAGCTTAAATGATAAACAAATGCAAGTGTTTAAAGTACACTGCGTGTCTATATAGTAATAGAAAAGGACATTTGAAACTACGCAATACAAATGAATTGAGAATAACCATTAAACGCAACTTCCAAGGAAAACAAACAATGTACACTTAGTGTAGCGAAACTGATGATGTTTATATTTAGTCAAAAATATACTAATTTGTAATTGATAGATTCAGTCGTTACTTTGCGGAATTTCATATCAGATATAGTTCCTTTGCTTTTATGTGAAATAGTGTATTGCTTAGATGTGACAATAAATAGTGCTCACATGCGCATATATTACGCGAGAAACTTGGGTGTCGGACCGTCAACATCTCCTGCATCTCCTGATGATGCCTCGTAGAGGAGAAACACGTGTCGAGGATTATACTGTCTGGTGGTGGTTTGTTGTATTTGCACGCGTATTTTTTTGTGGAAACTGCATGAATATGCGCATGTGAGCACAATTTACTGTCACATCTAATACAGACACTATTTCGTGGAAAAACGAAGGAACTTAATCCATTAATTTCATAATTTGTTATTTCAACTTACATAGAATCACGCCTCTTTCCCATAGGGGTAGGAAGAAACCACTTCTATCCACATGTACGAGATTTGAACGACCCTTTTGCTTCGATGACTTCCATTAAATCACATGCTCGTCGGTTTAGAGTACTTCCGACCTCGCCCTTCTTAAAAACTTCCTCTATTTGGTCTAGAAATGTCGTCCTAGGTCGTCCTCTTCCAACATTTCTGGTAACTCTCGTTTCATACTCTTCGTTAATCTTCTTTTATTCATCGGTTCAACATAACCGAACCGCATCAATCTTAAATAATAATCTGGACTCCATAGTTAAGTATACCGATATTCTGACTCCACTAACTGTATATCTGTAGACATCTGTTATTGGCTTGCAATATTAATTCGAAGCTCTGTTATGCATGTTTTGTAAAGCTGTTAATGTTTGAAATAAATAAAATAAAAGATTCCGACGATTTGAGCAGCTCCTCCATTTTTGGGAGTCGGTTAAAAAATTAAATAAAACCATCTGAACATACCTTTTTTTTAACTTAGTCACCACACGTTCTTTCACCCCACAATCACTTTCTTAAACACTAACGTAGTGCTTGCACTGCATAAAAATGGGTCAAAACATTTTTTTATGAGTTTAGTTTCAGAGGACATCCAAAAAATTTAATGCTTTGTTGAAGGCATTGAATTCTAATTTTTCTTGATTGACCCTTATAGGCAGGGCCCGGAATTATCGTGTTATTTTCGAACAGTGAGTTCTCATTTTTGAACTTATGACTTTCAATGTACGTATCGATAGATTAAACTTCAAAATAACTTACTTCAAAGCTTGCTTCAAAGTAATTATCGTGTTATGTACTCATGTATGTACTGGCAATTAATCTGATGGCCTTTCATTAATAGCTCTATTGACATTAATGTATTTATTCATATCAGTCATTAGCTGATGTTGTAATTTCTTTCAATTAGATATTAAAAATGCCTTAAAATAACAAAAGTATTTAGCGATAGGATTCCTTGTACTTCTACTTCAATAATCTCGTTTTACAATCTGTGTTCTGTCCTATTTGAGAACCACCTCTTTTTGGGAGTCGGTTAAAAACATAAGTTATATGTACCCAAGCCATTAATGTATTGTCCACAGGAAACACGGGTTTATTCTAGAATCTATATGATCCAAATGCACGATTGTTCTATTATATTCCACTATGACTTAAATTTTATACCTACTTGCTGCAAAAAAATCATATCTCGTAATAATCCATATCCTCCTAATTTTAATATGATGCCAGCTAAAATCATTGATCCTGAAACTGGTGCTTCAACAGGACCTTTAGGTAATCATAAGGCTCTGTGAGCTGTAGGTCTTTCAATCCCCATATCTCCGCCATTTTGAACAAAAAACTGAATTGATGAGAAAAGTGCATACAATTAATAATTATTGAACCTGCTCACAAAAATTCACGACAATCTGTTGAAGAATGCGACCTGTAGAGAAAAACAGACTTACAGCTGGAAAGAGAGGCATACGAAAGCATTTTATCCCAAGCTGTAAGGGAGACGCTTCGCTCGCTACGCTCGCTCGGGCAATTACTATTTAAGGAAACATCTTTATACCGTGAAGCAGAAATTTCTATGGGTATTTTGCGAACGTAACAGCACCATCCCTCTGTCAACTAGAAATACTTTCAAATAAATAAATATTACTGGACAATTATACACAAATCGAACTAGTCCTACGATAAGCTCAATAAGGCTTGAGTTATGAGTACTAGACGACGATATATTTAATAAATAAAACTTATATACAAAGAAAAAATCCAAGACTCAGGAACAAATATTTATACTCCATACATACATGTAACGAAACCGAAAAAAAAATGTTTTTAGTAAATATTATTATAGTTATCAACGTATGGCACATATTTCGACAGTTATTTAAAAAATATTTTGAGTTCCTAAAAAAAATCATTGATTCAGTGAATATATTCGGAAATAATCGCTCCGAAAGAAGCATAAATTGTGTCCGCCCCCACTCTATTTTCTAAACCTTATGTCCAAAAAATCACGAAGATAAAACTTAATAAGCATTTTCAACGAAAATCGTTTTGAACATAGAGAGTTATTGCCGAAAAACTGCGCTTCTGAACAAAGGACGCAAGTCACGAAAATACACTTTATCGTACCATCCTGGAATACTTTTTTACATCTAGCTCTTAAGGTTCCGTACCCATAATTAAAACGGGATCCTATTACCAAGACTCCGCTCTCCGTCCGTCCGTCTCTCTGTCCGTTTGTCACCAGGCTGTATCTCATGAACCGTGACAGTTGAAATTTTCACAGATGATGTATTTCCGTTGCCGCTTTAACAAAAATACTAAAATGAAAGCAGTATAATTTTATGTCTGTCTGTCTATGCAGGTAACCAATATAAAATGATCGACCACCGTGTACATTTAGGAGTAGGGCTCTGCTAACACTGGATTTTCACAAATACGGCCGTTTGTAGCGTATATTTTGTACGGGAGCCTCGGAGCGCGAGTCCGACTCGCACTTGGCCGGCATTTTCATCTGTAGTGCATTCTGACGACCGGTTTGGCTCAGTGGGAGTAACGTTGCCTGCGAAGCTGAGGTCCTGGGTTCAAATCCCTGTAAGGGCAAATATTTGTGTGATGAGCATAAATGTTTCTTCCTGAGTCTTGGATGTTTTCTATGTATCTAAGTAATATCTATACTATTATAAAGTTGTAAAAATGAAATGTCTGTACATTGAAGATATTTTCAAAAAAATGATTGTTATGGACTATTTGGAGGTCACTAAAATGAAAAATATCTTTTTTCGATTTTATGTATGTTTGTATGTGTCGTTGTGGCTTCATCACGCAAAATCGGCTAAACGGATTTCAACTATTTTTGGTGACAGGTAGCTGGGTATCTTCAGATGGTTATAGGATACTTTTTACCCGACTACGCTAAAGAAAAAAATGAGGGGTTATGAATTTTTCTCTACCGCGAACGAAGTTGCGGGGTTCCGTAACAATCAATTTTTTGAAAATATCTTCAGTGTACAGACATTTCATTTTTACAACTTTATAATAGTATAGATATCGTCATCTAGTACCCATAACACAAGCCTTACTGAGCTTACCATGGGACTAGTTGGATTTGTGTAAAATTGTCCTGTAATATTTATTTATTTATTATTTCTTTGTCACGGCTACGGAACCCTACACTGATAGGTACATTACTACATCGGTATCTCGAGAATTCGGCCGGCTTACCCGATCCTAGAATAAACAGCGTCCCAGTCGCAATATAGAAAAATCAATAGCCGCCCGGTGCGTACCTAAATACCTAGGACTTGCATCCCTGACCTAGATTCAGTATGACGCTAATTGTACCTAGTTATAGGTGCAACGGTAGCATTCAAGTGAGGTGTCTGTGCTTATCATCTTTTACCAATCTCTAATGTTGTCCCAATCCTTATACAAACATTTCCTAGAATGCTTTATTAGATAGAATTTTCATTTCATCGAAAACTCACCTGAGACCGTACAATTTTCATATTTTTTGAAAAGATATCATATCGTATCGTATCGTATCGTATCGTATCGTATCGTATCGTATCGTATCGTATCGTATCGTATCGTATCGTATCGTATCGTATCGTATCGTATCGTATCGTATCGTATCGTATCGTATCGTATCGTATCGTATCGTATCGTATCGTATCGTATCGTATCGTATCGTATCGTATCGTATCGTATCGTATCGTATCGTATCGTATCGTATCGTATCGTATCGTATCGTATCGTATCGTATCGTATCGTATCGTATCGTATCGTATCGTATCGTATCGTATCATATCATATCATATCATATATCATTTATTGCGTATCATGTTCATTTTACAATGGATGGTAAGGTAGTTATTATGTAGGTACATGAGACCCTGCTAGGGTATTGCAATTTCTTACATACGTTGAAGTGGTTAGGTTAGGTTCGTTTTACAATTATCCCAGATTATTAACGGTTTCAGAGAAAAATGCTTTGTATGAAATGATACGTAGACGAAATAAGTATTCGATTAAATTATGCGATACAACCATTCTTAATAATTTTATTTTATTTTATTTTATTTTAATTATTTATTTCTTTAATAGTCTTTTTTGAGTTTCTTTGACTTTTGAAACATTTTACCCGATTGTGCCAGGAGGGTTATGTTTTTAGGGTTCCGTAGCCTAAATGGCAAAAACGAAACCCTTATAGTTTCGTCATGTCCGTCCGTCTGTATCTAACAGGCATTTTACTCAAACACTACATGATGTATAATGATGAAATTTGGAAGATAGGTGACTTGTATATGCCGCTACTTAGTTTAATAGTTAAATAAGTGAACACAATATTTCTACGGGGGCACTCCATACATGTAACTGAAACTGATTTTTTTTTAGCTAATATCAATGTGTTGGCACAATAAATATGTACACACGCGTGTGAAATTTTCTGAAAAAAAAATCAGCTTGTGTTATATGTATAGAGTGCCCTCCCTAGAGATATTTTGTTTTATGACTATCAAAGTGGCGGCTTATACAAACACCTATACCTACTCCAAGTTTCATCAATATACATCTTGTAGTTTTTGAGTAAAATGCCTGTGACATACGGACGGACCGGACATGACGAAACTATAAGGATTCAGCTTTAGCCATTTTGATTAACGGAACCTTAAAAAAAAACCTGCACAAAGTGACTAATAAAGTCGCCAGCCAAATGCTAATTCTTGAAGTAGGTAAACATGCAAGTAAATATTTAGGTACTTTCTTAAGTTTTCTAGAAATACCTAACTAAGGTCGGCGGCGAAATTTTGACCTCAATAGTTTAGAGAAAGTAAAGAATTTAGAAACGTTTCTATGCGTCAAAAACAAATAAAGGTTGCATGTTGATTTGGTAATTCCCTCGAAATATATAGAAAGACCGGCCAAGAGTATGTTGGACCATGCTTAGTGTAGGGTTCTGTAGCTGGAAAAAATATGTAGATGGAAGAAATACAATGTGAAAAGATCCCCAGCAAAAGAGCATAATAATGCCATAAATTCATGGCGTTTACGTCCTTTTGTTGAGAAGCGCAGCTTTACGGCAATAACTCAAAACAGTATAACTATCCGCAAACGGTGTAAAAGTTAGGGGCTGGGGGCACAATTTATGAAACTTTCAGAGCGATTATTTCCGAAGACTCACTCTTTCACATTTTCATTTTCAAAAAAGTGTCTTGAGGTGCGTCCACATTTGTATCATTTGCCCGTATCAGATCATCGTCGCGTGGCATGATCGCGTGTCACGATCACGCGTTTGGACGTTGCGCCGATCGGATCGCTCGAAATCCATTTTGCTACGCGTATCACACAGTTATATCGGACGAGTACGGCATGATCGGTGCGCCGACATTAAGCGTCCAAGCAGCACGATACGCAGTCATGTCACGGCACGGTGATCGGACTCGAGCAAATGATACAAGTGTGGACGCACCTTTAGAAACCTTAGTTTTTCACTGTGACATACGGACGGACGCACTATAAGGGCGATTGTGCAATACAAGGAATTTTACCGTCCGGCAGTCCGATTTTGCACAAACTAGTAAGGGCAAACTAGAAAAAATCTGATATTACGACAATTCCTGACAATAATATTCCTTGTAGTGCACAACTGCCCTTACGGGTTAAGGGAACCCTAACAGATCTTGAACCATACTAAGATATCTCGATAAAGTCAAAAATCAGATCAAATCGCTTCTTCCGCTTAAGATAGGCAAACATACAGATATTTACAACTAATAAAACTTTTCGTATTTCCTTGCTTGGGGATTAAAAATGTTACTATAAAAAGCTTTAAAATAATGCAAAAAGATCTCTCCGGCGGGGAATCGAACCCCGGTCTCCCGCGTGACAGGCGGGGATACTTACCACTATACTACCGAAGACTTAACGGACACTCCGAAATTAAAATTATTTTTTATCTACAACATATTCGATTATGTTGAAGCTAAGATTATAAAAACATATATATAACTTAGATAAAAGCTATACTGATTTATACTTTAATCAACATTACCACACATTACTATGAAAATAAATTATAAAAGTAGATGAAATAAGAAATGCTCTAGAAATGAAATTAGATTAGAAATGATCTAGTCATGATCAAGAGAAACCTCTTTTGATTACAAAATGTTTACTTATATCGTCAAATTAAAGTTACATACCTACTGCGGTAGAGTAAAACCAGTCTCAAATTTACAACTTTATTAGAAAAGTCTAGATTAAGTATATTGCCACCGGCATCAATGAGAAATACTAATAATTTACATAAAGGAGCTTTTATCGTAAAAACACTTCTTTCACTTTGGTATATGATGAACCTATATTATTGTGTGTATGTAGGTATCTAAGTGCGGAGAGGGACCGCGCTCGTATTGATCCCAGTATCTACCGGCTGTATTTGAATACAAAATTACTCTGTACTCACAGGGTAATTTTATAAACTGTGGGCTAATTTAAATGTTTTGATAGGTTGCCAAAAGTTGATGAACTCATAATAACTTTTCATACCACATTTTGTTTTTATAGAATGACTTAGTATATTAATAGCTATCGGACCTCGGTACTGCCTACACTGGAATAAGGGGGCGTCCATCAATTACATGAGGTGTTTTTGGCGATTTTTCCGAGTAAGCGATTTTGTCTCTGTCGCAGTTGTTTAAGTGTAAAAATTAAAATAAAAGTGCTGGGGTATCTATTATTTTAAAAGCAAACTCAATATTGTCACGTGTCAAAATGTTATATCTAAATAGGACAGAAAAGAGGACTAATTCACGAAGTTTTCTTACTTATATCTGAACATTAAAACTATATGTAAACAAAATAATCATAAACTCAACCAGAAACCCGTGTCATCAACATAAACAAAAGTAATAAATAACAAACGTGACAACGAAACATAAACTATCGGCTACCGTTACCGCCATCTACCGAACAAAAGCTGCACCCGTTTGACACACATAGGAACATTTCTAACAGTTACTTCTGCAATCTGTCTAGCGTACATCTACTGTTTAATAGCCTTGAGAACGCAATTATATTAATTAGAAGTAATTAAGTGAGGTCAAAGACTTATAACGACATAAACGGGATATACTTAACTGTTTTCATGGGCTTCATTTAATCTAAGCTCGAATGAATCAAAATGGCGACTCCGCAATTTTGACCTATATATTTACTAGTAAACTTCGATATTCTGTAAATAGAATAAAGCTTTATTTTGTTAAACAGTAGCGTTCATAAATTGTGTAACAATACAAACGCGATATTACAAAATGAAATAACTTGAACTGTAAACAGCCATTGATATAAGCGCCATCTGTCGTCGAGTAGCGTCACGGTTTTGCCCAGTACCGTTGGGACCGTTGACTGACACACTTCCCGCACAGCTGATCGTCGCTGTGTGACGTAGACATGAGAAAGTTACGCCTGTGTGCGAGAATCCGGGATGGTACGCCGTTAGTCTTTACAAACCTGTTTTTAAACCGACCAGATTCGAAAGACCTCTGAACTTATACTGACATCGACACAAACTCGTCGTTCTTCAATTGGTCGTCATATCCACTTTATGAAGACCCGTCAGATCTATAGAAGAGTAATACGGAGGAAGATCAAGTAATACTGGATATGTCTAAGTGCTTTAACATGTTTTGTAATAGGTACCGCTTTTGTGTTGTCTGTATGGTGTCTTTAATATTGTTTGGCTAGTTTGGAATCTTAGAGAAACTAATCTGATAAATACATGATCATTTCGTAGTTAAACTGTATTAATTGCAATAAGTTTACAGATATCGTTATCACAGCCACCACTTTTTCTGGCAGGATTACAGAATAACGTGAGGTACTCGGAGTTTCACTAGGACCTAAGTAGTCGATGTATTAATCTATAACATAGCCTATCATGTGCATTGACCTCGATATGTTACCGTTGGACTCGCTGCTGTCAACTCATTGTTGTACGCATCTGATTATCGCCATTTTGGCGCTGTAGGCAGTGGTAGGCAGATACGAATGTCCATGAAACTAAAATTAGTGATGTCCGCAATTCGAGATCTGTAACTAATATATCGATGGTTCGTTATTACATCGACTAAATCGAATGTTACTGTCATGTTCTGTATTTCTGCGTATCTGCGATATGCAATAACGAGTATTTGTATCGCATTGTACATCTAAGTTTGAGTCTGTGGGTGGGGTTGGCAAGAAATACTGTTCTAAGGGTGTGTTTCCACTAAAAGTGCCAAATGTCATCTAAATGCCTTCGACTAAATTGAGTAACAAACATACAACAATCTACTCATTTATTTCTAATATTAGTAGGATTATCTTTTGAAAATAAATATGACTAAATCATATTCGGACTTTTCTTGTGATACTAGATCACTGCTGAGTAAATGTTCCTTATCCATACACCACACACACATAACACACACATAACCCTTCCGCCAATATTTGAGCATATCTAATGTATTTTTGTTTCATAATATTTACTTATACTCTCTTTTATGTAACTTGTTCCACTGAGGATCGATTTGACCAACGTAGTATAAGTCTTATTCCAATAATAAATCATTAATTACTCGTGAGCAAACTCATTTTACGTTTCACCAATATTTAACCTATGGATACAATCTCTAGTAACATCTTATACCGCCAATTTCGGCTGACTAAACTGTTAGACGTAGATTACGAGTTAGTATTGTCATTCCATACTTACCAGTAGGCTTGTGTCCTAAAAAATATAATAAGTCCGTCAGTTCGATTATCAGAAAAAAGTGGACACGTATTTTTTCTTTTGTCAATTAAACAAAAAATAATGAATATATAGCCCGACAAAGTTCCCCGTGACGCCCCCCCAATACCAAACTTTGACGTGCTTTATCTTTCTCTGTTTTAGTTTGATTGACAAAAGAAAAAATACATGTGCAATATTTTTTGACAGACTAATTAGTATGAGTTTGTGACATTCGGCATCGAGACACTCGGCCCATGGGGCCAGGGTGTACAGGGGCTCCACAAGGCCCTTAGCAAGCGCCTGCGGGAGGCGACAGGCGACCCTCGCGCAGGCAGCTTTCTCGCGCAAAGGGCAGCAATTGCTATCCAGTGCGGGAATGCTGCCTGTGTCATGGGCACTCTGCCAAAGGGTCCCAATTTTTGGCAGTACCTACATTTAGAATTAAATTTTATTTAAGGTATTTTTTTCTATTATTTTTATTATCGATATAATTTAGACGATATTTCTGTAATATTAATTACGTAATTGTTATTTATTTAAAGGAAAAAAGATATTTTTTTTTTAGCCACGAAATTACTCTATAGATTAAAAAAATACGCAGCACCATTGCTCAAGCATGGGACAAACTGTCTATCTTACTTGGGTGCATTACGATTTCATTCAATTCATTTGCGATAGTAAGTTATCTGTAGACTAGAGTGGTGAAACGAAATTGAAGTTAACCATCGAATATATCGTTACAGTAAAGTTATACCGGGGTAGCCACTCTCGTGTAAATTAAATGTTGGTAAAATCGGTCCTAAATTGTACTTTTGTGGACATCTGTTATTGGTAAGGACCACTAAAACAAGAAGACTGACCATCTCCATACAAAAAGCCGTTCCCCGATATGTACAACGCCATCTATGTACAAGAATTACTTTTTACAATTATTCAAGTTTGCAAGTGTGACACAGTTATTAAATGTTACCATTTATTTATTATTAGCTATTTGCAAACTAATTGTTACTATATTATGTTTCTTTATTCAATTATAACATAGTTAAATGTTTACTTTTATGGCGCCATCTAGTTTCTGCCAGAATATCTCCTTGCGATAGAAACACGATGCAAAGTATGGCAAGTGTCAGTCCTCTTGTATTAATGGTCCTTGGTTATTGGATTTTGTTGTAGTGTTTTTAAATTATGTTTCACGCTTTGTATTACTTTTTATGCCCCAAATTAATAAATAGATGACTAATTCGACTATTTTTATTCCAGGTAAGATCAGGAAAAATATGCTACTAGACCAAAATATTTCTTCAACCGGGAACCAAACTTGATCATGATTACTGATGTTAATATTTTACAACAAAAGGTAAGTATACATTTAGCTTACTTTAAAACAAACCGGCCAAGTGCGAGGCACAAAATATACGCAACAAACGGCCGTGTCTATGAAAACCGGTTATATTTAATTTTTTATCCACTGTTTGATTTCATCGAAAAAAAGTTGTTAAAACAGTAAAACGTTGTCTATTCGACACTTAAATTTTCCAAAACATTAGCCAAATCACACTAGTGACACTTATATCAATTACATTGCGAATTAAGTAGGAAGAACGCTTTTTTTATTTTAATGTTATAGGGGGCAAACGAGCGAACGGGTCGCCTGATCACCGTCACGTGAAGCGATCACCGTCGCCCATAGATACCTGCAACACCAGAGGAGTCACAAGTGCGTTGCCGGCCTGTCAGGTGGGAGTACGCCCTTTTCTTGAAGGCTTGAAAGTCGCATCGGCCCGGAAATACTGCCGGCGACAATTTATTCCACAGTTCAGTCGTGCGAGGCAGGAAATTTCAGCAAAACGCACAGTTGTGGACTGCCAAAAATTTAAGTGGTGGGGGGTGGAAATATCGCGTTGGACGATGGCGGAAAGATGCAGGCAGGGATATATCCGAATAATTCCTCCGAGTACCCCCCGTTATACAAGCAACAACATGGCCTTTAAGTTGCAGACCATAAAAACAATTGAAGAACAATGTTTTTAGTGGTTATGTAAGCCAATTACGGTAGCCGCATACAATACTGCACTCATAATTGCACACCTCAAAATATATTCAAGAATCTATACTATTATAAAGATGTACAAATTAAATGTGTGTACATTGAAGATATTTAAAAATATATATTGTAACGGACTATTTGGAGGTCACTGAATCTAAATATGTTTGTATGTGTCGTTGTACCTTCATCACGCCAAATCGGCTAAACAGATTTCAACAAATTTTGGTACACAGTTAGCTAGGTATCTCCAGATGGTTATAGGATACTTTTTATCTGACTACGCTATAGAAGAAAGAGGATTATGTTTTTTTTCTCCTCCACGGACAAAGAGACTAGTTTTAATATAAAATAATGAAAAATTATCCTCGTTCTATCAGACAAGCCTTGGGGCACATACTACGTAAGCATCTGCTGCAAAAAGGACTCGATTACCGTCCATTAAGTAACTGTTATATATTTTGTATTTATTATTTACTATAAGACGACCGCAACTTCGTTCGCGGAGGAGAAAAACTCATAACCCCTCTTTTTTTCTTCAGCGTAGTCGGCTAAAAAGTATCCTATAACCATATTTGGATACCCAGCTACCCGTGTACAAAAAATAGTTGAAATCCGTTTAGCCGACTTGGCGTGATGAAGCCACAACGACACATACAAACATACAAAAAATCCAAAAAACATATTTCGCTTCAGTGACCTCCAAATCATCCGTTACAATAGTTTTTTTCGAAAATATCTTCAAAGAAATGTAATTTATTCATTCATTCAAAATAAAAAGGTCCTGAACAGAAGCATATAGTTTTTGGATGTTTGTCTATGATTTTTTCTGTAAATGTCGTTTCAGAACGGCTAGACGCATTTTAACTATTTCTGATACATATTTTACTGACTACGATGAAGTAAAAACGAGGGTTATGTATTATTCCTCCGTCTCTACGAAGTTGCATCTTCTATATAAATATTTGTATAAAACGAATACATTTGCGCAGTAAACGCAGATGCATTTAATCATGAAAATCGATAGCAGTTCGCGCAGATGTCATTCTTCTCGGATTACAAATATAATAACTGTTTATTGCACACCTCATAAAACAGAGTACAGAAAACAATACGTCAAAGGAGAGTTAAACGGTCTTATCACTGCGATCTCTTCAAGACTACCTTTGGGTAGTGGAAGATGTTGAAAAAAAACCGGCCAAGAGCATGTCGGACCATGCTCAGTGTAGGGTTCCGCAGCCGATGAAAACAATACGATATGAAAAAGAGCACTAGCGAAAGAGCGTTCTCCACGGCACTTACACCCTTTTGCTGAGAAGCGCAGTTTTTCGGCAATAATTCAAAAACGGTATATCGGATCATGTTGAAAACAATTTTCGTTGAAAGTATTTGTTAAGCTTTATATTGGTAATTTTTTTCATATTTTTTGGACTTACGTTCTAGGACACTTATGCAACTTTCAGAGCGATTATTTCCGAAAATAGTCACTATATCAAAACATAAATAAAAATATCAAAATGTTTTTAAAAGATCTGTCGAAATAAGTGCCACACATTAATATTCGCTGAAAAAAAAAAACAGTTTCGGTTATACGTATGGAGTGCCAACCCTAGAAGTATATATTTTTATTATTTAACTATGAAACTAAGGGTTCCGTTTTTGCCATTTTGGCTACGGAACCCTAAAAACTGTACGTATAAGTAGGTGGCGCAAAGCATTCTGAATTACATACATATCAATAAAAATATAGACTACATTTGCCTGTAATCTAGATGATCTAGTTTATACTTGAAGGTGCCTGCAACTTCTTTCGCGGGGAAGAAAGTCACAATCATAACCCCTCGTTTTTGCTTCAGCGTAGTCGGGTAAAAAGTATCCTATAACCGTCTATGGATACCCAGCTACCCGTTTACCGAAAACAGTTTTGAAATCTGTGTAGCCGATTTGGCGTGAAGACTTTTTGACTGAAAGTATAGAAACAATAATGTTTCTATACTTTTAGTCTTGGGTGTATAACCACGTGAATATGTTTACTTAATTCATTCAGTCTGCGTCGTAGAATATCAATTTACCAATTATTTTTGACATACTATAACAATTTACCTGTACCAATCACTGTTGTAACTTGATATCAGCCACGTTGTGCATAATAGCAAATGTATCGTCTGTAACTTACTTCCTTTCCTCTATACCTATACTAATACTATGTAGGTGCAAGAAAACAACAATCGTTTTTAGGGTTCCGTACCTCAATCGGAAAGAACGGAACCCTTATAGGATGACTGTTGTCCGTCTGTCTGTCAAGACCCTTTATCTCGAGAACGCTTGGAGGTATCAAGTTGAAATTAACACCATATACTCAGGTCTACGGTCCCTTGAAGATGTGAAAAAATCAAACTTCTACATTAACGTAAAAAAAAGATACGGCCATTAATGCCGCAAAAAAACGTATATTTCGACACTCAAGGGAATCAAAATGATAGGGTACTTCCCGTTGACATAGAATGTCTTACAAGTTTGGCAAGTAATATCGTGACATACTACAAATACATACAAGGATATGAAAATTATACATTTGTAATGAAATCGTAAAAAATATAATCTTTGTCACAAGACATATTTGGACAGCCTGGTTGCGTTAAGTTTTCATGCACCTCATATATTTTATACAGTACAAATTGTGTAGAAAAACGGTTACTTGTAAGTAAATTTGAAATTTAAATATGCAGTTATTTTTTTACTTTTTAGTGAGCTGGACATGTTTATAAATATTCCAAATTTCAAATAGATAGCATTAAGTAGTTTTTGAGATATGGCGCTTTAATAGTCGGACAGATGTTTGTCTATCCGTCAGACAGTCGCACCATAAGGGTTCCTTTTGCATCATTTTGGTACGGAACCCTAAAAATACAACCGAAATGAGAACCTTCCTTTATTGGCAGTCGGTTAAAAAGTAGTATTCTCGAACCGCTATGAGTACGTAGATTAGTACATACACATAGACAGTCGGTACGGTACTATCGTTCGTTGACCGAGATAGCATTATCACGCTTATCGCTCGAAATTAGGTTACCGTGTAAGTGATGCCAAGTGTTTTGGCGCCTTGAGTTTTGGTACTTTGACGATATACTGACTTTATGAGCTAACTAAAAGGTGCCCGTAACTTCGTTCGCGGAGGAGAAAAAGTCATTACCCCTCGATTTTTCTTCAGCGTAGTCGGGTAAAAAGTATCCTATAGCATTATTTAATACTACTCCTATAGCATTATTTACTACTTTCTAATACTAATGATCACTGAGCTATGCCGCGGACGGACAGACAGACGGACAGACGGATATGGTGAAACTATAAGCTATAAGTATATATTTGACGACCGGTTTAGCTCAGTGGGAGTAACGTTGCCTGCGAATCTGAGGTTCTGAGTTCAATATTTAAAGCATAAATATTTTTTCCTGAGTCTTGGATATTTTCTATGTATATAAGTAAAATATATCTATTAAATATGTCATTGTCTAGTACCCATAACACAAGTCTTATTGAGCTTGCCATGGGACTAGTTCGATTTGTGTAAAATTGTTCCGTAATATTTATTTATTTATAAGCGTTCCTAGTTGACTACGGAACCCTAAAAAAAGAGCGTACTCCCACCTGAAAGGCCGGCAACGCACTTGTGAATCCTCTGGTGTTGCTGGTGTCTTTGAGCGACGGTAATCGCTTACCATCAGGCGATCCGTCTGCTCGTTTGCCCCCTATATAAAAAATACTGTTCAAACAAAGACTCGTAACTGAGAGATAATCAGCAATTACAGTAAATACTGCATATTTGCTATTCGTGATGCTCGATTCTATAATTTTCAGTGAATCACTGTTCTTAAACGCTGTAAGTATGATTATTTGTGCGCTTCTATACGTCCGTTGTCTATAGTATTATAAGGTTGTAAAAATAAAATGTCTATATAACAAAGATTAAAAAAAAACCAGCCAAGTGCTAGTCGGACTCGCGCACCGACCGTAACTTACGCTAAAATAAATAAATATTTGGAGCAATCTTACACAAATCGACCTAGTCCCAAATTAAGCAAAGCTTGTACTATGGGTACTAGGCGACGATATACATAATATATAGATAAATTATAATACATTGAAAATATCCAAGACCCAGGAACCAACATTTTTGCTTAACACACAATCAACCTCCGGCATTCGAACCCGGGACCGCTAGCTTCGTAAGCCGTTGTACAACCCACAGAGCCAAACGTGTCGTCAATGGCCGTATTTCTAATTGTCGTATGAAAATTCAGTGTTAGAAGAGCCCTACTCTTAAGCAAAATGTACGCGGTGAGGGGTCATATTATGTTGTTTACTGACATCGACAGACATAAGAACTTAAGATTATCTGATTTATTCGTGGATTGTGCTATAAGAGCTTCAAACCAAATTTAAAGTTTCTAGGACAACTGGAAGTACCATCAACCACACACTTATTGACCATTGGTAGACCTTATTGGCATTGACTTAAAGCCTACATATGTTTACTTAAGTGTGTTGCTGTTTGTACCCTATAGGTTTTCTATGGACGGCAATTTGTATGGAAACACCTTTTTAAATTGTTGACTTAAAGATTGAATTTTTTACAACTTCAAGGGGACGCAGACATAAATAAGTATTTGATGTAAATTTCAACTTGATACCGTGCGTTCCTTAGAAAAAGGGTCTTGACATACAGACAGCGGAAAACATAGTGATCCCATTTCGGGTCGAAGAAATGTGTGAGCTGGGAAATGAAACATGTTGGAAAAATAGGTTTTTGAAGGGACAAACATTGATACACTGATTGTTATCTATCACACACAATAATGAGTTTGAGATATACTTAAAGCCCAACCAGGAAAATAAAATACCTGCACTGGGGGCGTTAAATTAGCAATAATTATAGCAACACTAAGTATGATGCACCTACCAGTCATGTTGACAACTAGATCGGAGATGTTATTTAGAGGAATAGAGTCTAATCCTGCAGACCTTCTATCCGACAAATACTTCGCCATAATGTAAATCACTTTTCTTAAGTGAGTTTTAATAGTTTTCGACATTTTAACGCACAATATCCCAGAAATAGACCACGCACAATCAACACCTCACTTTGACAGAAATTGACAGATGGCTTTAATGATTTGTGTAAAGTTACTATTGCCAGTTGAAGAGATTAGTTCCAATAGTTTTCCGCAATATGGAGAAGTTTTTTAATTTCCTGGTCTGGCTTTACATATATTTTCATTGTCGACATTTTCATTCAAGGGTGCACCCCCTGTAACTTGAATAGCCAACACGGTCTTAAAAACTTTTGTAGTGTAATTTACCAATTGTGTTGTAATTAATTTTACTTTCAAACTGATGCTGGCAAAAGTCTCGAACTGCCATTTCTCTTTATATAAATATATAACTTGTAACTTTACAATAGGGATGTTGTCTGATCTCAAAATTTGTAAAAATTATATAAGATCCCGATGAACCAAGTAAAATAAGTTACTACGTTAAAATTTTGAGCACGATACCTTACGTCTAGCTTGTATTATAAGCCTTTAGAGTTGGGTGGGAAAGTGCGTTTTTAAAGTATGAAAATATTAACAACTGGGTCATCCTCTTTTCATTAACAACTTTAGTTTTTCAAATAAATCACCAATATTAATGAAAAGATTGATAATATTAACATACTAGACATAACTTCCGTAACCGATTTGTGGACTCTTATATACGAAAAGTCATACATTAATCATTATAGCCGTAAAATATAGTATAGAGGTAAGGTGGTAACGCAGCGATAAATACCTTATTTTCATACTAAAGTGGGAACATCGATGACCACTGCGTTACCTGTTTTATAATAATGACTGTGTAACAATGGTATATCTTAGATTAATACGCCAAAACAATCTGACGATCACTTTTTGCATACTTTATACGTCAAGATGCGAAAACATAGTGGCCTTAAAATAGTATGATGACCCAACTACGAGTAATAATACCACACTATTGTGTGTATATATGATATGTCTGATCATTTTGAAACGAATTTTCGTTGAAAGTATTTATTAAGCTTCATATTTGTGATTTTTTTCAAATTTTTTGAACATACCGTTTAGAAAATAGAGGGACACAATTTTTGCTACTTTCGGAGCGAATATTTCGGAAACTGTTTACTTAATCAATTTTTTTTTTAGAAACTTCAAAGTTTTTTTTAGAAGAACTGTCGAAATACGTGCCACACATTGATATTTGCTGAAAAAAATTTTTTTCAGTTTCGGTTACATGTATGGAGTGCCCCCCCTAGAAATATATATATTTTTTATTTAACTAACAAACTAAGTAGCGGTTTACACACGACACCTATGCTCCAAATTTAATTAATGTACATTTTATAGTTTTTGAGTAAAATGCCTGTGACATACGGACGGACAGACCGACACACAGACTTGACGAATGTATAAGGGTTCCGTTTTTGCCATTTTGGCTACGGAACCCTAAAAATGATTCATCAATTAGGCACTGGCCCCACCAAGGGCGAGGAAGCGATTAGCTATAGGCGATTTTCTCGCCCAAGAAACGAATGAAAGATATAGATCCTGCGTTAGTAAAAGAGACATATAATATTAATATTTCATCGCTGGTTGTTCACACTGCCGGCGAGAACTCTGTCATATATGTATCTCTTTTATTGACACGGAGTCTACATCTATTATGCGTTTCTTGAGCGAGTTGGGCGAGAAAATAGTCGATAGTTGCTTGCTTTCTCGCCGGCGGTGGGACTAGTGGCTTAGTCAGCCTTGTTTAAAAGTTCCCGTACGCTTTTGCAGGAATAATCCTCTGAGTTTTAATTTGAAAGTAGGTATACACACTTGTTTTCAAACAGTTAACAGACTATTGTCAGTGATTTTACCCCATATCCAATCCACTCCCCTTGTCTGACAGTCAAATTGCAATTTCCAAACTTGTAACATAAAACATATCAGAAATTCGTCTTTGCAACATCCTGCCTATTGGACAATAGCGTCCTGTCCGTCCAGTTTATTCGCAAACCCTTTGTGAGACCGGTTTTGTATTCGTTTTAGATTCTAACGTTTGGCTGTCTCTTTGGGAGAGGGTCTTTCGGATTTGAATATTTAATTCGCAAATATTAGGTTAGCGACTGACATGAAAATTTGCGAATGATACGTCATGAAACGGACAATATTTTTAAATGCAAAAAGCCGAGGGTTAGGTCGATTTCAAGTTTTTATTTAACTTGCTGATTCCGTTAATATGTTGGTTTTGCGTATTTGGTTTTGATTTACTTATATATCAGGTGCAAACTTGACCGAACTCAACCGAAACCGGGAATAAAGTTGGGGTAAGTGAAAATTTGTACGGAACCCTCGGTGCGTGAGTCCGACTCGCACTTGGCCGTTTTTTTTTTTTTTTAATTAATTTCAAGGGCTGAGTTTTTATTTACTGAGTGATATACGTGGAGAGAAAACTGTAACTTTTATGCTTTTAACCTGTCAAAACAAACTAATTTTAACCGCTTAAATAGTTTGGCACGGTCAGAACAGCGGGATGTTTGTTTATAAAGGGCTCTTGGTTCGATTTCTATGCTTCAATGAAGCAACAAATTAACTGATTATTTTAGAATTCTATCTAGTCTAGTATCCATTTTTATCTGTCTGTCTGTTTGTGACCTTTTCACATTTTGATCGCTGAACCAATAGGGTACTTTACTGACAGATCAAATCAGTTCCTTTTTATGAACTATTAAAACGGTCAGAAAGTATGAAGTTTGAAAGGCAAAAAGATTTATGAAGTCATAATTATATACGGTCAAATTGCCTCCTATAAGTGTTTATAAATGTTTTCTACGTATTATGTCTATACCTACTCACCCGGCAAGCCCTTCTCTCCCGGCGTCTGCAGTAATGTACTATTAACTGCAAGCGTGACTTCATTTATGTTGACTACAGGAAAGTACCCAACTTAGATGAAATTTGGTATGGATATAGAGTGAATGGGAAGAACATATAACATTCAAAATAATTGATAGATTCGCAGGCATTACTTTGCGGAATTCCATATTAGATTAATGGATTCTAGTTCCTTTCGAAGACAAAGTCTTCTCGGGTGGAGCGAGAATCGTTAATATCTCCTGCATCTCCTGATGATGCTTCGTAGAGAGGCGAATACGTTTGTTGTATTGGAAACTGCATGAAAATATGCGCATGTGAGCACAATTTATTCGCGTTAAAGCAAAGGAACTATAATCCATTAATTTATAGAACATTGTAAACACCAGAACCGGTGTATTTCAGGACCAACGCCTTCAAGAAAAGAGCGTACTCCCACCTGAAAGGCCGGCAACGCACTTGTGACTCTTCTGGTATTGCAGATTATGGGCGTCGATGATCGCTTACCACGAGGCGATTCGTCTGCTCGTTTGCCTCCTACAAAAAAAACCCTAATACTCGAAATTATGTGTCTCATTTGTTTTTATTACGAATCGTTACATGTTTGTTTGAATGTGAAACGAGGCAGAGATGTGATCCCAGTGATCCCCGTCGATTTTTTTAATTTCACAAAAGTGATATGTTAGAAAAATATTTTTGCACACAAAATTATGGGGCACATTTTTTCGAGTATGAAATTCAAATTGATTAAACCCAATAAGTTAAACCCAAAACTTCTACATTCTGAAAAAGACTAATTGCAGGTTGTGGAATAACCTTACCCCTGAGGTGTTTCCAGAGCGCTATAACATGGGATTCTTCAAGAAGCGAGTTAACAGGGCACCCAAAGGTTGACAATGCATGGACGATTCCTCCGTTATTGCATATATCCATGGGGGACGATGACCACTTTCCATCAGGTGGCTCGTCTGCCCGCTTGCCACTCATTACATAAAGAAATGAAAAAGGATGTACACTTTTTTTGGTAAAGGCCCGGTTAGGACCCCACAAGATGAATGCAAAAAGCGTACGACCGTTCGCTGTGGAAGCTCGGGAAGACCTATGTTCAGCAGTGTGCGTGTAATGGTCAAAATGATTTTCCGCTAGGATAAGCTGCGACTGCGAGTATACAACATTAAGATCGGCAATGAATAGACAGCTTCTCTAATATTACACATATGGGCTTCGATGACTACTTCCAATCAACTGGTTCATATGCTCGTTTACCACTTACAATAAACAATTAGCACCGACATCTGGATTTTTAAGTTTTCAGCACACGTGCATGAAAGAGAATATTTTTACATTTGTGAGTCATGCATTCTGGGCAAAGAGACGTTATTACACTGTTCCAAACAGGACATACTGATGATGTGTCCCAGTAAAACTGACTTCAATCAAGATTTAGAGGAAAAAGACAAACTTGTGTTGTGCAGTCGCTGTTAGGAAAAATACATACATACATAGTTTTTGGGAATACTTATGTCTTATACTGCAAAGTTGTATTTTATCCGCGAGTGTGAAATTGAAACAAGAGCAAGCGAAAAAAGTCTATAGTTGAACGACGAGTGGTTCTAAAATAGAATGTTTCAACACTCGCTACGCTCCGGATTCTATATCTACACACGAGAAGTAAAATACTACTGTGCACCCGTGTGTAATACAAAACTTTTCACCTCACTATAGCGAGGAAAGTGCAACATGCAGAGAAACAGCTCATAAAAATTAAGTCTTTAATTGTACACATTATAATCATCATCAGGTTAATTAGAATCATCATCAATCATCAATACAAAAGTTTTTAAGTAAAATTTTGTTGACAATGTTGACATTTCTGACGATGCGTTTTGTAATTGCATCGACTCAACTTATGCGTTCAGAATTATATTAACATCATTATAAAAAACAAATGCTTCTTATGGAATTTTAAGGTTTATGACTTAAAATCATTAAATGAAGCTAAATACCAATCCGTATTAAATCCTTAAAGCATTTATTTAATGATAGCCAATATCTAACGAACCAGTATTATGAGCGTTTTGAGTTTTGTTATCTGTCTAAAGCTACTTAAATACGCTCCAAGGTCAAATTACTTTCCCACTAGTGGATTAAATGCGTTTTTACCCACTTGTCTTAAAGGATAAAAGATGGCTTTCCGAGCTAGTAAGGGAAAAAATACATACAAGTTTAACGCTTAACTGAGTCTGTTCCTGAGCCACGGGAAGGGAGGGGCGACAAGTGACGTCACATGACGCGTCCTAACTGTCTCGCTATACACATATACGTCACTTGTCACCCCTCCCGTACCGCTCCCATACCTCACGAACAGACTCAGTTATGTGGTGGCCTGTAATCCTTTTTTTACACCAAAAAATATAAATAACTCGCGAGCTTAAAAGGAATTTCAATAAAGTACATAACTAACTACTAAAACTATCTACAATCAAGTTTTAGAGGAAAAAGAAGAATTAAAGTTTAATTGTACATATTTATTGAATACTTTCATATGAGATTAATGGATTATAGTTACTTTGCTTTTTCGCGAAATAGCGTCTTGGTTAGATGTGACGGTAAATTGTGCTCACATGCGCATATTTTCATGCAGCTTCCACAAAATACGCAAGCAAATACAAAAAGCCACCACCAGACAGTATAATCCTCGACACGTGTCTCACCTCTTCGAGGCATCATCAGGAGATGCAGAAGATGTTGACGGTCTGGCTTTTCGGGTTGACGCCGGACCCCCGCATCAATCTAATATGGAATTGCGCAAAGTAATGCCTGAAGCTATCAATTATTTGGAAAGAAAGAAAACATATTTATTCAACGCCAGCATAAACAAAACATACATATAACAAAAAACATTGACGACGCTGAAAGGGGTCAGCAATCGGCTTTATGCCACGGCAAGCCGTGACGCTGATTTTCGTATGTATTTACTTTCGTATGGCCAAACTATTGACAAAAGCTTAGCTTTTTTTTAAATGAAACTCTTTGGGAATCATGATTTAACTAAAACTACATGTAAACTACATGGGTAGACTTTCAGAAAATTTTATGACACTTACAGGATCTGGAAGGTTTTTTACACAAATTGATCTAATCCCAAACTGAGCAGTTTATGTTTCATTCATTACTTCACTTTTTTTAATAATCTATCCACAATTGCGAATTGTCTTTTCAAAAGGGTTTTTTCTTCATGGAATTGGCAAAAATAAAAACACTAAAATATATCTAAAAAACAATAGGCAAGCATTTAAATTCAATCTCACCTGTTGGTAAGCGACGATGAAGCCGACGATGCAGTATGCTTACCTAGATAGTGTCTATTCACTCTCGCCTTGAAGAGATCCAAGTTATATTGTTCCGGGGAAAGAATTGAGAACTTTAATTAGCATTAATCAAGTCCGTCAAAATGCATAAAACTTTTATTTAAAAACCGAAAGCCAGGATAGCGGCGAACTTACCACGCGCTTACACCAGCCAACTTTTCGGCGCACTTTTCGAAGGGATTGCTAAATTGGCGAACGTTCACCGCGACGCGCGCGCAGTCACCCGCCGTCGCCGCTCGCGCCCGGCCGCGCATACGCAGAATTACGCGACAATACGCAACAATACGGGACGATACGTGACAATACGCGTGTGAAGTGAAGTGAAGTGTACGGATTGCTATTTTGGATGTGAGTTTTTTTCGGTTGAGATTTTTCGTCCGTTGTATGTTTTTTGACTTTTAGGGTGCTCAGGCTCATGTAAGCTTTTTTTTTATGAACACGCTTTTCTATGTATAAGTTAAACTTTAATATAATGATAATAAGATTGGCTAATAATACGACTAAAACCATCGAATATGCAAAAGTATGCAAAATAAGTTATATGTTTACTAAAGTGTATTACATACACCTTCAAAAATGCATATAGGTATTTCAATTTGTAGCTGTCAAAAGTATTACCAACACCTCTATCACATAAATAACACCTACAAATGACAACATGTGGTGATTAAATAATAAACAAGTTGAGATATATGATTGTATATGTAGGCCATAGGTTAAAGTTTGCTGCATATTTATCTAAAAATAAGAAAAATACGGAATATAGTTTTACGAGCCTGAAATATTTCATTTACAAGCAGCAATAAGACCTCTCTTTTTAGGGTTCCTTAGCCAAAATGGCAAAAACGGAACCCTTATAGTTTCGTCATGTCCGTCCGTCCGTATGTCACAGGTATTTTACTCAAAAACTACTTCATGTATATTGATGAAATTTGGAGTGTTGGTGTCTTGTTTAGCTTTCATTATAATGATTTTGTAAAGACAACGTATATATCAGATATAAATGAATTATATCTTAACTATCCTTTTACTAATAGTTCTAAGAAACTATCTTTAACTATGGTCCGAAAAAAAAAACTTAAATAATGAATAGTAAAAATGACAAAAAATACAATAAAATCATTTTGCCTATATGGACCCATTCAAAGTATCGCACCTAGGTAGGTAATATCTAATTTAATTTGGACCCTAGGTGAGTAATTTTAGAACTCAGTTGGGTAGTTTAACGTAGTAATAGGTATCTAGAAATAAAAAAGAAAATCTAAATAAAAATAAATGGTAACCACTTAGGGTTGTACTTGATAAGTATCAAATCATCTCAAACCCTGAAATTTATGAAAGTGAGACAAATAATCCCGGACATTCGTGCTTCGAAATTTTTACAAAAGAATATTTATAAGACATTTTTAAAAATAGAAGGTGCATTTCGTCTTTAACAACTTTATTCGCGGAGGAGAAAAAGTCGTAACCCCTCGATTTTCTACAGCATAGTCGGGTATAAAGTATCCATTAACTATCTGTGGATACCCAGCTACCCGTGTACCAAAAATATTGAAATCTGTTAAGCTGATTTTGCGTAAAGCCACGACACATAAAAAAATCCAAAAAAAAGTTTGTTTTGCGTCAGTGACCTCCAAATAGTCCGTTACAATAGTTTTTTTAAATATCTTCAATGTACAGACATTTCATTTTTACAGCTTTACAATAGTATAGATTGATTTTATAATAGTATGAGCTCCATAATACGGAGCTTATCTATATATCTATATATCGACTTCAGGAAAAAAGATAATAATCGGTCGAATTAAGTACCTTCTCCTTTTTAAGAGTACTTACGTACAAAGCCGATAGAGATTCCACATCAATGTCGCTATTGCAAGGTACGAAAGGCGGCACATATAAAATTCCTTGACCGTACATTAAAAAAAGCTGATCAATAAGAATGCAGATTAGTTTACGATATTTTCGCGTTATTTTTTTCAGATTCACATTTAATTTTGAAAAATTTTCATCTCCAATTGAGGAATCAAATTTTCGAGTACGCATTTTGTCAACATAAACACATTGACTTTTCTGACATTGCATGTTTTCACTAAGAACGTGAGTTCTGTGTTTGTCAATATAATAGGGATGATGACTAAAATTTAATAATAAGTCCGTCATGTAGCTAATAAAAAAATATTGGAGACTTTTTATTTCTTTTTTTACATAATCAAAAAATAAAGGCCTTTACATTCAGTCAAAATGTCGCGTGACGTCCCTCCTAGGTACAGATTTTACGTAGGAGTGACGTCACAAGCCCCCACTCCTCAACTTTAACGCGATTTATCTGAGTATTTTTTATTATTTTAAAAAAGCAAAAAATACTTGTCCAATATTTGTTTATTATCTAATCATCGCACTAATTAGAATTTCGATATTCATACCCAGTCATCATGCCTTTCATATGTTACATGTACATATGATGTACAGTGAAAGTGTTAACTTTTCATAAATAGGCTTATTTGAAACTTGCAAAGAAATATTAAGTAACACAATTCGCATATTCGTAACCATTTTAAATAAGGAATAAGAGCATAAACACGCGCATAATTGTCTATCACGAAATTGCAACAAATCAAGGTTGTTCAGTTGCATGATCTTGCAGCGAGCGAGAGGCATATAGCCCAACCTTGTGTTGGAGAGAGACGGTGTTAAGAAACTGTTGGGAAATATTTTTTCTCAATACGAAGGGCGTTTTTAGAGAATATTTGCTTTTTCATGTTTTCTAAGCGTTATCTTTTAGTTTTTAGGTCGAGGATCGGGTTCACTTTTACATTCGTTGAATCACTCGTTCAAAGCAATAGACATCGTAAACATACACAACATCGCCAGAATTTTCATCATTTTTCTGGGTAAAAAGTAGCCTACAACACCTAAACACACCAATTTTCACATTATTCACATTATTCGGCAGATATTAGGTACATTCATGCGCGTAGTTCAATATGATTGGTAAGATATTTGCTTCTGTTTACAATAAACATTTTATGATTATTATTGCTTGCATAAAGAGATATCAAGTGACAGATGTCAATAGGTTACTTAAAATCATAGAAAATTGCAAGGTTTCGAAGTCAAGGAAATTGGGATGTTGTAAATTTTTGACAACTTTTTTCGTGGTATATTATAGCATATAATCATTGGTGAAGAAACTACTTTAATCTTATAAAATGTCACCGTGATAAAACAATGTTAAAATCACTTTTTTTTTATGTAACGAGTGGCAAAAGGGCAGACGAGCCACCTGATGGAAAGTAGTCATCGTCGCCCATGGATACGTGCAACACCGGAGGAATCGCCCATATTTTACTAACCTTTGAGAGCCATGTTAACTCGCTTCTTGAAGAATCCCATGTTATAGCGCTCTGGAAATACCTCAGGGGAAGGTTATTCCACAACTTGCAAGTGCGTGGTAAAAATGAGCGTGACGCCCGTTTATTTTTTGGATGCCAAGCATCCAGATAGTGGGGATGTACTTTGTTTTTTGAACTTTTGTCACATTCCTACCTTGTATGGGGAAATTAATAACTTTTTTCTGCAGCTATGTTAAAAATTGCGTTTATCGAAACAGTTTCATAACAAAAATGACTATACAGTTCATGGGTATTATTAGTTACTTGAAGGTGCCAGTAACTTCGTTCGCGGAGGAGAAAAAGTCATAACCCTTCTTTTTTCTTTAGAATAGTCGGGTAAAAAGTATCCTAGAACCATCTAGAGATACCCAGCTACCCGTGTATAAAAAAATTAGAATTCTGTTTAGCCGATTTTGCGTGATGAAGCCACAACGACACATACAAACATACATAAAATCCAAAAAAAATATTTTTCGTTTTAGTAACCTCCAAATAGTCGGTAACAATCAATTTTTTGAAAATATGTTTAATGTACAGAAGATAGATTATTATTTTCATGCTTTAAAAATTGACTTTCCCACTGAACTTTAAAGGCTCATAAAACAAGCTAGATGTAAGGTATCGAAGTAATTTTTTTTTAGGATTTTTATCATAGAAATTACCATTTCGCATCATTTTTATTTGAGTACAGTCAACATACAAATTACGCCAAAAACGGAAAAAACCCAATAAAATTATATAATTTATTTATACATTCGATCGGTTAACAATCTCTTTGCATATGCATTACGTACATTTTATAACGCTATACAGTGATAGGCTGTCTAAAAATATATTGTTACGAAAGAGTGAAAGCGGTGTCGGTACCGCCAAACTTTGCCTGTTCCAACGCTCACTTTTAAAGCATGCCTTTGTGAATGTTCACGACACGAATGAAATTTGTTTATCTAGTTACGTTCGATTTTACCAATACATGTTAGCGGTAACATTTAATTATGATTGTCAAATAGTCAATTAAAAGCATAAATAGCCATTAATATAACTTATTGTGGGAAAATTAGAGCTTACATTGGTTTCGTCACTCAATTACTACTAAAATAACACAACATGTTGAATAAGACGCTACTTCGTTCGCGGAGGAGAAAAAGTCGATACTCCTATTTTTTTCTTCATCGTAATCGGGTAAAAAGTATCCTATAACCATCTGGATATTACCAGCTACCCGTGTAGCAAAAATATTTGAAATCCGTTAAGCCGATTTCGCGTGATGAAGCCACAACGACACATACAAACAAACGAAAAATCCAAAAAAAAAAAAATTTTTCGTAGTGACCTCCAAATAATCCAAAACAATATTTTTTTGAAAAAAAATTACATCTTTATAATAGTATAGATAATCGAATTCCTAAACTGTTAAGTTCCACTGCGAAAAAATTGTAAGAATATATATGGACATACGAAATTTTCAACCCTAATTTTCATCTATTCGGTTCAATTTTGAATGATGTCTAAAATGATGTATTACTTATATACTTATGCGTATTGCCATATGGTTTGTTAAAAATAAGCATAATAAAACGTACACAGACGAAACTTTAACAGCATAAATTTGTGATTAACGTTTGACAACCAATTAAATGATTTACCGTTAATGGCTAGTCTAGGTACATCTGTGGAGAACAAAAAAAAGGAATTTATGTTTATAATTGCATATAATTGCTGAGATCTACCGATGTGTCCTCGGAACACGCGAGATTCTTTATAAGGCTCCGATCAGCTAAACATTAGTAAGTACAAGTTTTGTGAGAAAATGAAAAAAGTTGCTGGTATCGTGGGCAGTGGTGGGCACAGGATTTTTGGCCAAGGTAGGTAGTTTTTCTGTGTCTCTAGCAAGGACCATTAAAACAAAAGGACTGATAGTTGCCATACTTTGGGTCGTCTTTCGATCGCAAGGAGATATTCTGGCAAAAACTAGATGGCGCTTTAAAACTAATCATTTAACAATGTTATAATTGAATAAAGAAATATAGTACAGTAACAATTAGCTCGCAAATAGCTAATAATAAATAAATCGTAACATTTAAATACTGTGTCACGCTTGCAAAGTTGAATAGTTGGTGTGTATATGTTTCAAGCTTTTGGTTTTATTTTTTTGCACTTGACTGTACATTGACTTTTAGGATATTCACATTATGAATTTTAATTATTCATAATCGTTTGTACTTTCGGATCTAATGCACTTGAAACGTGTCTCAAATTTTCCACTCCGGATAGCCACGTGAATAAGATAAGATAAGGGGCAATGGAAAAATTGTTTTTCTAACGAAATTTAGGGATACTTCATTTAGAATGAAGTTTGAATGTGCAATAGATTCTGAAAAATAATTGAAGTCGGTGACCCACCCGGTTCAATTGGCATAAACGTTTTTGTCATAATCATTATTTGGCAATTCATCATTTGTTTCTAGTATAATTTTCACTTTTTAAGGCATCATTCTGTTACATACAATCGGTTTGGTTAGGTTTGTTTTATAATAAACCTGAAAAATTACGTGTTCAGAAAGAAAATGCATTATGCAAAATTATGATTATATACCAAACGATGATTATGACACTAAAGTTTAGGCCAGATGAGTGAGGGTAAATCAATTGAAGTGCATCTTTTTGGGAAATCCATACTTCCATACTAATATTATAAATGCGAAAGTGTGTCTGTCTGTCTGTCTGTTTTTTAACTCGTCACGCTTAAACAGCTGAACCGATTTGGATGCAATTTGGTATGGAGATAGTTTGAGTCCCGGGGGACATAGGCTACTTTTTATCCCGGAAAAATACCCTTATCGGCGATAAACGTATTTAAGGCAGACGAAGTCGCGGGCAGAAGCTAGAAAAAAATATAATAATCAAGGTAGGACTGGTGACGGTGTGTTACAGTATAGTATTATACAGGAGTGCATTGTTGAAGTGGCAATGGGCGGGTCATGTAGCCCGGAGAGCGGATGGCCGTTGGGGCAGTAAAGATGGACGGCTTCTACTAGGAGGCCGGATGAGGGTCGCGGGGAGTTGGTGGATGCGGTCTGCGCAGGATCGCATTCTGTGGCGAGCTTTAGGGAAGACCTATGTTCAGCAGTGGACTGTGGCTGATAGATAGGTGACAATGTCATTATGGTATTTCGTTTTTGGCTGTCCTTCGGTATTAGTAATTTCGAAGGAAGGTCGTTTTAACCGACTTCAAAAAGGAGGTTTACAGTTTGACGTGTATGTATGTCCGCGATTATCTCGCGTTTCGCTGAAACGATTGTGAAGCGGTTTTCAGAAAAGTATCTATTACACTTAGGAGAAGGTTTTGGCATTTTAACCAACTTCAAAAGAAGGAGGTTCTCAGTTTGAACCGCATGTATGTGTGTTTGTCCGAGATTATTATTATTTTTTGCTTTTCAGTGGGTTGTTTTTTTTTAAAAGAAATTAAATTATTATAATTTTTGTTTCGGGTTTTAAACTATCATTTTTGTTTTGATTCTCTATTTTTGTTTAATGCATCTTCCAAGATCTTCGTTTTTCCTAGTTCAACTTTTTTATTCTTCATCACGCATATGTCTAAGTTTATATTTATTGTTACTGGCAACATTTGGTTCGTTTAGCATATCTCATATAATGGGCAATAATAATTATGGCATCGATCAAGGCGCTCTCTCGCGCTTTCTCGAGATTTTGGCAGTTACTTTCACTTGGAGCCAGCGCGGCCTAAGTTGTGAGAAATCGGCGGAATCCTGGTTCTTTAATTACGCATGTCATTGACTGACAAGTTGGTATGTATCAGTGGCGTGGTGTCAAGAAAATTACAAGGGAAGCCGAATGCGTATTAATTTACTTAAATTTAAAGAAAAGGGTGGTTATCAAGCCTTTCCGTTGGCAACGCCGTGGGCATCGGCTTATATGGATGACACGCCCCTGCCTAGGTAGCACACAAGCTGTATATGAGCTTATACAGCCAGTTTTAGCATTATAAGGGCTGTATAAGCTCTAATACAGCTTGTGTGCTACTTGGGTGATGTATGCAAGGCATTGACACACAGGAGGAAGCGATAACCTTTCTCGATACAAAATGTCTGACAGTTTTTGGGCTGCTTCACCCTGTTCCTTCCTGGAACAACAGTAAAAAGCTCTGTGACTGGGAAATTAACCAGATCCCCGGAAGTTGAAAATAAGACAAATACTCCTTATAAGTTGACCTTAATTCATAACTTTGAGTGTCCATTAAAAGATCAAATAACGCGAAGACTAATGCATTTTACAATTACAGGACATTTATTATAAGTTACCATGGGTTGAGCATCGTAAGGTACTCGTAGATAATATTAGGAACCATTTCATTGGTGCAGTTGCGAAAGAGGTATGCAGCCTGCCAAACAAATATGTACGTATATTTAAAGCGGTTACTTTTAAGTAATCGGTGACCTAACCTATTAAAGGTTACCGTTATAGCTTCACAGCTGATGTTGGCATGAATATGAATTACAGAGAAAAGTAATCTAATTAAGAAATATATATTACAGGACAATTTTACACAAATCGAACTAGTCCCATGGTAAGCTCAATAAGGCTTGTGTTATGGGTACTAGACGACGATATATTGAATAGATATATATTCTTATATACATAGAAAACATCAAAGACTCAGGAACAAATGTTTATGCTCATCACACAAATATTTGCCCTGACCGGGATTTGAACTCAGGACCTCCAGCTTCGCAGGCACTTACTCCCGCTGAACCAAACCGGTCGTCATATGTTAATTTGCCATACAAACAATGTAGCAAGGATTTTCCTTAAAACTTGCTTTACGATAGACATACACATAGTAGACTCGTGTCTCTACCTCGTCTCCCGCCCCCGCTCCCGCTGGCTCCTGTCGCTCGGCGCCCGGCGCGTGCGTCGCGTAACGTAATGTTGCGTAATGTCGCCTGCGCGTGTGAATGCAACATTTCGGGGATTTTCCTTTCTATTTCATGAATTTGGGCCTCTGACAACATGTTATTGTATATATCAACAAGTCGCATTAGCCGATTGGTGGGGTTGATCCTTGAAACTGACCCTTTTGAAATGAAATAAAAAATCCTCAGGACTTGAAGACGAATGTCTTCAACCAGTGCGTATTAGTGATGATGACCTATGGAGCCGAGACGTGGTCTCTATGGGCGTCTTAAGGAAGCTCAGAGTCTATGGAAATGACGTCCTATGACTGAAGTGATGATGATGATGATGAAAGCTTATGTGACATTCGCGCATCGCGCAGAAAAGAAAGATTTTTCATGTATTTTATTTTTTGTTAACTTTTCTTTACAATTTAGGTATCCTATCACGTTTATCTAACTCTGAATCGTTTGTAAATTCAAACCTTTTAAAGTCATAAAAATACACCTAAAACATTTTTTTTATGTGTTTAGCTTTGAAAGTACAAACGATTTTGATCAAAATACTGAAAAAACCTTTAAATAAATATATATGTCTACAATTTTTTCTGTTCGGAAGAGTATTTTTTTTTTGCGGGTCATATGTAAATTGTACAGTTGCTTTTTGTACAAAAAATTTACAATTGTTGTTAATACAGTCGGCCAAAGAGAGAGGCATACACGGTATCCTAAAATGTGTATTTATATGCTTCTAACGATGCATACATTATCTATATACTTTTCCATACAAACAACACGTAATACGAAACATCTGCATGTCAATTGTCATTAACTGACATGACACGCGCCACAAAGGGACATATGACGTGACGTGACGATCAATACAAAAGGGTTCGCCCAATGGCTTTTTAGGGTTCGCCAGTGGACATCAAAGAGATTTTAAGTGGTTAAATTATTCAGTAGGACGTAAATATAGGAGAAATAGGTTTCTGCCGTGTCTCCACCCTCTATATATATATATATATATATATATATATATATATATATATATATATATATATATATATATCTCTAAGCAATAAACACATAGATTTGGTTGGTTCGATTTTCATGAGCTACAGTTTAAAACCAACAGGAACAAGTATGAGAAACTCATTTATATTGTACCCATCGTCGCGTTTAAAATGAATGAATAATTCAACTCGAACCATGCTTTTTATCATGTTCATGTCACAAATTGACCAACTGAGCTATAAATTCTGATTTTAAGGATGTAAGAATTTTGACAACTTCGTATTCGTTCTTCGTAGAGTTTTTCGTTATATGAAGATGAAAATAGTGTCTCGATATAATTAAGTACAGATATTTGAAAGTGTGTATGAAAAAATGTGTGTGTGTGTGTGTGTGTGTAAAATGAAGGGTGGTCGCTGGATAGTGTCTCGATATAATACTCCGCAATACAACATAACCAACAAAGGACTCCTACACATCTACCGGGCAACATCAAAGTGAATGACATACAGCCATACACAATCCATAAGGCGTCTATAGTAGCAAGGAAAGTACTTGGCAGCAAGCAGGATCGATGACGGTCATGCGCGGTGGCCACCACCGCTTCCGACCCCCCACCCCCCACTGAAGCTGAAACACCCCCCCATTGCAACTGCACTCAGTGCATACGAGAGCGCGATCCAAAACCTATCAAAAACAAAAAATGACGCGTCATTCGACCTAAAAGAAATGCTATCGCGTTCGATTTTTAAAAAGTGACGCCCGTTACCCAGCGTTCCAAAAGACTATGAAGAGGAAAAAACGCCGCGATTTCACAAAAATAACGAACATTTTAAAATCAAACCCGTAAGACAATACCCGAGAACACGTAATCTTATCAAATTTGTACGCATTTAATCAATACATCACAAATAGATTAATATTAACTCCCAAGCAAGTAACCCAACCTTAAGAACGAAATTTTAGACTGATATTTAAACCGAATAGTCAAAATATAGCGTATTTACATTAGTTGACCATTTGAGAAAGTTTATATTATAGACAAAACATAGTATTTATAAAATTGCAATATTAAAATAATAAGTGAATTACAAATAATACGGGATCACGTTAGCGTTAAGTTTTTGTACGGCGGACGAAAGATCTTGACACTTGACTTTTTCAGTGACAATGTGGTAGTGTTATGTTGTGTTAAGTGACCCGGGAGGGGCAATATGTTGAACATGTTTGATATGTGGAACACGGTCAGCACCAAGCTGGAGCAGAGCAACGTGCAGCAGAGTCAACAGCCACACACATCAGGTGGGAGCATTAAAGGTAACTTGATTGCAGGTACGGTAGCTACCCTACGCTGTCACAGTAGTTCGAATAAAGACATACTGTGCCTCAAAAACTGCACCGCTGAAACTTCGCTTGCGGCAAAAAAAAAAAAGATCGGAATGTCACAAAATTATATGACATAGAACACCGCAATAGGCTATCAAAATTGATTTAAACCAATACACGATATTTGTTCTGGTTGATTCTATAACTCGCAACCGCGTGATTCAACGGATTGTTTTTTTTTTTTTTTTTATCATAAAGAATCTTAAGTGGTATATACAAAATTATATTCCGCCAAACTAAGGATAGTTTGTTGGCGGATAAAGCGCTCATTAACATTTTAGTGTTCTGGAAGTGACATAACAAAAATTCGTACCTACTATACAATAAGACACTGAATGAATATGAAATAAACTTCGTCTACGAAAAGAATAGCTGAAACGGCTCATTCTGATGATAGATAGTCGGAAAAGCCTTCAAAAACGCCTTATTTAGACTTTTTAAATAATTTTATCAATTGAACCACGTGGTTTTCGTTAAATCAATAATGGGGTGGCGCACTGTTGAACTTGATACAGGTTAAATATTTTTGGTTATGGCTGACTAGATTGCCTTTATCCTTTTTGTATCAAATGAAATAAAAAATACACTGCATGAAATCATAACATTATGGCCAGAAATTCATATACATTCAGAAACGATAAGAGTTTATTCATTCATAATATCAATTTCTTTTTATATAAATTACATTTGATTGTTTTCGGAGAAACTTCGTTTTGGCTTTCAAATACGTAGGTATGTATAAATTAAACCATACTAAATTAGCGTTACATTACAAATGAACAAACGAAATTAGCCGACAAACTCTAAAAGTTTAACGACAAAATACAAAGTTATAAAACTGAGTCGTGTAATTAGATACTTCCTTTTTAACATGCTTAAAAAACATTAAAATATACTATTAAAAAGATAAAACTATTGCGTGATCATATTGTTAAAATTTAGAAAGTTATGTCATAACCACGGCTATTTAAATAATTATTTCACATCTTACGCAATGAAACACGGAAGAAAGCGTCTGTTTAAGAATATGAGCGTATCTGTGCATTGTTTAATTTGGGCTGAAATTCGCCGTTTTAAAAGTCGACGCCATTTTGGATAGCGGGTTGACATTCACGTAAAATGTTTTTGTTACTTTCGGAACTCGTTTTTAAACTGAAAATCAATAGAGCATAATATATGAACGCTTTGAAACATTTTCTACATCAGTGTCATTGATTTAAATGTTTCTCTGAGTAGGGATATTTTTTTTATGTATGATGGTCTTAAACAATCTTTTACCAGAGATAATACCCAGAAATTTAAATTTCAAATTCCTTAAAAAGGTTAAGCACGATTAAACAAAACTGCACTTAAAATGAGTTCGAATTTCAAAAAATGCACCACTTTCTCATCTTAATTGACATTTCGAAAGTACTTTCGCGCGTGAAAACATTCGAAATTTAAAAAAGGACTCGGTGTGGCCAGTATGAAAGCAATCTGGTTTCTTTTTAAATGCATTGCGCAACTGAAATGTTGGCATAACTGGAGTGCAAACCTGTTTCTGTCTGAACGTGTGTATAAAAGGCCCCTTCGTAACGCCATATTTAGATTATTATAATGTATGCATGTGGCTCTGTTACCCTAGTACTTTCAAACAATTTCGTGTGGTTCATTTTGTAAGTAATATCCTAGTTAGGCCGAAATTCACCATCCTCTGTAAGTTTTAACGAATGATTACGCCACTCATCTAATATCTAATGACTTTGACAGATTTCATCACTCGTTATTCAATCTATAGTATGGTGAAATAGGTTTATTTAATTTAAGATATTATATAAAATGCACCAGGATGCATGATAATTGAAAAATTAATATTTTATATAAGTATTTTTTTTTCGTCTTTATAAGAAATATTTACTAAGTTTTAAATAAATCTCCATATCAAAGAAAATCTTGACTGACTGATTAATGCCTCGTCTATACATTCCTATGGAAATGAAATATATTTTTTCTTTATGCGAGCAAGAATGAAGCGAGTTTTTTTTTTCTTATGTGAGTGAAAGCACGGACAACTGCTAGTCTATTACAACTTATTTCAAAAACCCGTGATCCTGAATGCTATAAATCATTAAAGATGTAATATGATGAGCACTTAATAAATGTTGCCAGTTTTACAGTATACTTTACTAGTGTGTATTTTTTTAAAGATAATGTATATACCTATTATACAAAAATAAATAAAATATGAATAAATTTATAACAGAAAAAGTTATATAATTAATAGAAAAATATTATTTAACATTTTTTTTTGTTAAGGTCCTGTTTTTTTGTAGAAGTATCATTATTAATGGCCGTAGAATAAACATAAAAATAGTGAACATTAAGAATTATATTTACTAATTCAATGTTATCCATTTTTTCATTTAATTCGTGTATGTAAAAATTGAGGATATTCAGCAAAAAAATCTATTATATTATTAAAACACAATTGTGCTTACTTGTATAAATAACAAACGAAATATGATATTGTAAGTGCAATAAACGATTTTACTTTGTCATGAATTTTAGGTATTTCGTGTAAAAACTTGCGACGAAGCAAAATAAGTAGTAAACTTCGTTCGCGGAGAAGGAAACAATGTTAACCCTCTTTTTTCCGGAAATACTGGAAGGTGGACACTATAGTAACAGTATCCTGGCTTAAGGGCTATTACAGACGAACTGCATTTTAAACGATGAATGAAATGGTATTCGTCTGTAACAGCCTTTTACTCTTGGCAGATATCGTAGGAACATGAAATTTGAAACACACATTCCTTTACAAACAAAATATACCCTACAAATGGCCGTATATATGAAAATCCAGTGTAAGCAGAGCCCTACTTCTAAGCAAAATGTACGCGGTGCTCGATCATTTTATATTGGTTACTAATATAGACAGACAGACATAAAATTATACTGTTTTTAGTATTTGTTGCTACAGTGGCAACAGAAATACATCATCTGTGAAAATGTCAACTATCTAGCTATCACGGTTCATTAGATACAGCCTGGGGACGGACAGACAGACGGACGGCGAAGTCTTAGTATTAGGGTCCTGTTTTACCCTTTGGGTACGGAACCCTAAAAAGGACTGAAATTCGAATTGTTAAAGCTAGTTTCTTTACATATGTGTTCAAGGACCTCATAGAAATCCCTTTTAGACCTTCACTATTTATTTATTACCTACCGACTCATATCAATATGTACACCCGGCCACGTTAAGTTTGCACGACGTATATTAAGCTGTTTGGAAGCGAGGTGCAAACTTGCGTCGTTCGGGTTTAGTCCGCAAGATTCACCTACTATGGTGTGACGTCATCGCTGCATACTGCGCTTGCGTGGCTATGTGCCTTTACACTGGGCTTTAGTACTGGCATAAGAACTTACTAAAAACACAGTAACGTAACTAAACTATTGACATATAACGCACAGCTTAAGCTGTTGATTGTGGAACATGGAATTTGAAACACATAAATCCTTTAGAGAAAGGCGTGAAAGGCGGATAAAGCCTGTTTCTATCGCTATGTCTCATCTATTAAGGGGATGCATCGAAAATTTAAGCTATTTTTTGAAAATTATCTCGATAGAAAGTTATCCGAAAACACATCTTCTTTTTCCATTTTTTGTCTAGTTTGTACAAGCGACAGATTAATAAATATTTTATATGATTAACTTAAATGTGAACAAAACATAATAATATCTTCGATTTCATTGTACTTTTACATCTGGCGCTTACGCCAAAATACCCCAAGAAGTAGTGTATTAGCTTTCTCTTTCTTTGATGCGCGCGAGCAATAAATGCGTCTCTTATTACTAATTATGCTCATTGGCCCGCTCGCCGTTTGGGGCGTGGTTTACGAATGATGATGCAGGCCTTAACTTAGTAATCCAAATAATATCGGACGGTCGGACACCGAGGGTTCCGTAAAAATTATACGCTAAAAACGGCATATTTGTGAATATCCAGTGTGAGCAGAGCCCTACTCCTAACCATGTGTACGCGGTGTGAAGTCATTTTGCATTGGTTATTGACATAGACAGACAACAGACATAAAAAAATCAAGATGTTCAGATTTATTTCGTGGGTTGTGCTATAAGAGCTATCATCATACCAAATTTCAAGTTTCTAGGCCAACTGGAAGTACCCTATAGGTTTTCCACGGTCGCCAATATGTATGGAATCACCTTGTTTAATGACTGTATCTTTCGATTGCGTTTACTTAGAAGCTTGATTTTTTTACAGCTTACAGAAACCACAGCCATAACCATTTGATGTTAATTTCAACTTCATACCTCAACGCGTTCTTTAGAAAAAGGGTCTTGACAGACAGACGGACTGACGGACGACAAAGTTTATCCTATAAGGAACCCTTATAACGTAAGGTTTTTCTTTTTGAAATACGGTTCTCTAACCCCAGTTTTTAAATAAGCCATCAACAACTCACTTAGCAAATCATCAACGTCGAAAATGTTTTTGTATTTAAAAGTAGCTCGGAATTACGAAATTATTCAGTGTTATAAAATTAAGCAAAATCTTTTGGGTGTTGCCCGTTTGGTGGATGGGTGAAAATGAGCAATGGGTGCAATTGCTTCTTTCTGGCCGTGACACACGACTTTGAAGTGAACAATCTTAACATTTTATGGCCAGTTTACTTTTTGATTAGATATAAATACTGAGAAATACAGAAACATGAAAGTTATAATTAAATGGACGACCGGTTTGGCTCAGCGTGAGTAACGTTGCCTGCGAAGCTCATGATCCTGGGTTCAAATCCCGGTAAGGGGAAACATTTGTGTGATGAGCATAAATATTTCTTCCTGAGTCTTGGATGTTTTCTATGTATATAAGTAAATATATCTATTAAATACATCGTCGTCTAGTACTCATAACACAAGCCTTATTGAGCTTACCATGGGACTAGTTCAATTTGTGTAAACTTGTCCCGTAATATTTATTCATTATTATATTATTAAATGGAGGTAAACAATAGGCGATCTTATCGCTAAATAGCGATCTATTCCAGCCAACCTTTGGGTAGCGGTGTGTTTAAAAGACAATAATGACTTTATTACCTCAAGGTTGTCCAGAAAAGTTCGCTTCTTAGCGATAAGATCGCCGATTCTTTGCCATTTCTCATACTGTTTTAGATTTAAGTATCTTGTTTCAAGTGATCTACAGAGTCCTGACTGGACTCTATAGGTCAATTGGCAAAGCGTGCGCCCCGGCAAGGCAAAAGGCACTGGTTCAAATCCAGTCGGAGTTTTTCATTTCTTTTCATGATTAAGATCTTTGTATTCATAAGAATACTAACTTTTGCCCGCGACTTCGTCCGCCTTAAATTCGTTTATCGTTAATAAGGGTATTTTTCCGGGATAAAAAGTAGCCTATGTCCTTCCCCGAGACTCAAATTTCATCCAAATCGGTTCAGCGGTTTAAGCGTGAAGAGGTAACAGACAGACAGACGCACTTTCGCATTTATAATATTAGTATGGATAGCATTAATAATACAGTTTAAACAGGAATTTTACTGTAGGTAAAATCCTAAGCGATTCAAACGCAGCTCGGCAACGTACTCCGCCTGCATCTACGCATGCGCTGTCATATGTGCACTCGCCGTACCAGTCTTGATACTTTACCAAATTGCAAAAGTGTTGATCAAATAATCGTGTTTTTTATTTTATCACTTTTTTTATATAAAAAAAGCAGACAAGTATTATTCGAATTACGTGCTGTATCAAAATCAAATCAAATCAAAATCGAAAAGTAATATAAGAAAAAAATGTTTAAATTTTTTTCATTCCATTCCAGTATTGTATCCATAGATTTATAAGGTTAGGAAGGTTAGTAAAAAACCGCAACTTCGTCAGCGGCGGGGAAAAAAACCATAAACCTCTTTTTTCTTCAACGTAGTCGAGTAAAAAATATCCTATAACCATCTGTAAATGTATTTTATGTTAAGGCTCTATTGTACTGTTTCTGTTGTTGGTGTGCAATAAAGAATTGTTGTATTGTATTGTATGCCCAGCTACCCGTGTACCTAAAATACTTGAATGTCGTTTAGCCGTTTTGGCGTGATGAAGCCACAGCGACACATACAAATAAAAAACGATTTAGTGACTTTTATATAGTCCTTATTTTTTTTAAAACATCTTCAATGTACAGACATTTCATTTTTACAACTTTATAATAGTATGGATAACTCAAACCGAAACAGTAATACGCGCCTAGGAATACTTTATTTACAGCAAACCATTTAGGGTCAGTAATAAAGTACTTATAATCGTTCGTAATTGGTCTACAAATAGTCGAAGTGTCATTTATACACTATATTATGTACTAAGGTGACGTTTCAGAATGTACTGAATGAAATATAATTACGGATAAATTGTGGCAATTTCGTCGTTTTTAACTATTTCAATACGTTTTTAGACTATTGAAAAAAAAAACCATGAAGTTGTTTCTTACAGTTCGTCTAAAACCAATTTTGCATTTCTATCATATCTCTTTAAAAATTGGCAATCTGGAGGAAGGACCCTGAATCAATATATCAAATACCGCGGAATACTTTTTTTATGTTTGTATATCTGTTCTGTATATGTATGTTTAGATAGCTGCATAGCTAAAACGGCTTGATGAATTTACACTCTGACAAAGCTGGGAATACAATTATGGTTAGCTGATCCTTTTAACTGACTAAAAAAGGTCTTATGTATTTTTTAAGGCTGCGGTCGGAGTTCGCCTTCAGACATATAGTCAATAAGAGTACTTAGACACAAAAGTACAACAAACACCGTAATTCTTTTTAATTATCACTAAGAGTATAGAGAATATATTTCTCGTCAATCGCCATTTTGTGAGCGTAAGCCATACATCCAAGTACCAAGATGGCCGCGTCGGCTCACACACTATATGGGTCTTGGCCAGGCAACTTTTTCTCGCGCCCAACCTAACGTGCGACGTGTCACATGGCTATGCACGCCTGGTACCTGGGAGTTCTTCGATGGCAGGCAAGCATATCTGCCTCTAGCATAACTATCTTACTTTTTCTCGCTCGACAAACGCTGCCTGTCTCTTTCCTTTCAATGCAGTGCGAGAAAGGAGGATATTGCTATATGTGACAAGCGAAGCCACGGAGATTATCGCCCATCTTTCTCTGTACTTGGTGGAAGGAAAGGGATAAACAATGTTTGTAACGTGACAGAGTCATATCTAAGTTGTATATTACCTTTGAGCTTTGTGCTCGTGCCTTACAGCCAAGTACCACAACGGTTGAATCGGCTCACACGGTATATAGGTCTTGGCCAGGCAACTTTTTCTCGCGCCGAACTTAACGTGCGACGTGTCACATGGCTATGCGCGCCTGGTACCTGGGAGTTCTTCAAAGCCTGGACAAACAACATATTCTCTTACTTGTTAGATAGCTATGCTTGCCTAGTACTTATCTGAGTATTAATTTTCATATTTCCGCGTTTTCCAAAAAAAAAAACAACTTTATTTTTCAGAATATTGGTTTTTTCAGTTTCTATTTGTGGAATATGTGTCCCAATCCCCTTTTATATGAATATGTTTTTTTTTCTTGGCGTAATGGAAAAACAGTTTTCCATATAAGAATTTGGAACATTTATTTTCTAGTATGAGGTTCGAATGTACAAACCATTCTAAGAAGGATGAACCCAAAACAACAACATGCAGAATAATTGTTCAAGTTTTTTTTTAGAAAAGACTCATTTTACCAACTTAATAATGTGGTACACACAATAACTAACTAATAAAGAAAAAATAGGCCAGTTTTTCGATTCCTAGTGTATTGTACGAATAGAAACACTATTATATAAAAACATTAAATAAATTTTACTAAACAGATATAGAAAATAATATTTTTCACTAACGCGCCAATTTCACTCTCAAATAAAAACTTTAGTTTTTTAATCGTTGAGTAAATTCCTGGAAGTGCACAATCGCCCTATGTCAGTAAGTATACAATATATGTTAAAATTTAAAAAACCCCCGACATGTTCCACTAAAAGCTGAATATCTTGGAGACGCGTGCTCCGATTTTCATCAAACAAAGCTAAAAACACTCGGGATAAAATTATCTATGACACAAAAAAAATCGCACTCAAATCGGTCCATCCGTATGGGCGCCACGGTGCCACAGACAGATACACAGATACACAGAGTTACAGACACGTTAAACTTATAACACCTCACTTGTTTGTCGGGAGTTAAAAATGATTAAACACCGCGTAAATTTTGCTTAGAAGTAGGGCTCTGCTAACACTGAATCACTCAAATATTGTATGATGAGAGAGCAAGAGAAAAACTATACGAAAAGAGGAGCTTACAGACAGACAGACAGCTGGTCAACGGAGTCTTAGTAATAGGGCCCTGTTTTACCCTTTGGGTAGGGAACTCTAAAAAGGTTGTTATAATTCCTTGGGCAACCCGGTGGGAATCGGCTTATATGGCCGCCACGCCACTGAAAGGTACCTTTGTGTACGTTTCAGTACGCCTACCATGAGTTCGGCACGAGCGAGTATCGAGCGCTCGATGACGGACTATCTCTTTCGCACTATCAGCGCGTGCGAGAGAGGTGCACTGACTCTCGATACGAGATACTCGCTAGCGCCGATCGTAAACTCAACTCATGGTAGCACACTGGATACTTATAGATGCTTGATTCGTCTCGTAAATTGTTAAAATTTCACGAGCGCATAATAAAACTGTCTTAAGACGAAAATACCAAGTTGCCAGTGATGACATACGGCCCTGAAGGACCATGGTCCTTCAGGGCCGTATGTCTTGTATGGCCATATGTGCTTGTATGGAGTCATGACTCCATACAAGCACATATACACAGAGAAACTGCCTATATACCCTGAAAGACCATGGCTCCATATAGGTACAGAGAACTGCCTACATTGCTTGAAAACCCTGGGCACGCCACTGGCACTGAGACCTAAGGGGCTAAAATTCGATATTCGAAGTTCGTATCGCGCAATCTCTCTCGCTCTCATGATAAACTATATTTGAGTGATCGAGATGGGGCGATACGAACTTCGGAAATCGAATTTCAGAGTAGCCCCTGTGGTCGCCCACAATGAACCCCATAAGAAGGCTCAAAGTCACTCAAAGGGCAATGGAGCAAGCTTCGCTCGGAGTTTCCTTTTGTGATCAAATCAGAAATAAGGAGATCCGCCGTAGAACCAAGGTCGTCGACATAGCTCGAAGAGTTGCTAGACTTAAGTGGCAGTGGGCGTGGCACATTGCTTGTAGAACCGATGGCCGCTGGGGCAGAAAGGTTCTCGAGTGGCGACTGCGCAAATAGCCCAAACTGAGTAAGATTGTGCTATTTTATTACAGAAATCCTATGACCACCTTCCGACTCCATCATCGAACCAGGTCAATGGTATAATTTTTTTACCGAAGTATACCAAATATGAGTCCATTCGAACGCCAAGAAGCGGTTCAAATTTGGCTTCCATGATTTTACCGACAACTAATATATAAAATATTTACAACTATTGAAGATATAGATTTTTTACGAAAATCAAACGGTCTAGACCAATACCACTTTTTTCTGAAACAATATAAAATTAATTGGGCTAAATTAATTATATTCTGTGTCGTCACTAAAATATGGTAAAATGTTACACAGTAATATATACGCGTATCTTGGTTTTGTGCAGTTTTAAATAAAAATATTAAGCAAATTATGTTTTCTCATAGTAAATCCAACGTAATTACACTAGAAATCCCACATTGGAAAATCGCTAAAAAACGCCTCACGTAATTTATGGACACTCCCTATTAATTTGTTATTAATTATTTTTTAGTCAGCCAGTCCCCTCTGCCGAAGTATATGAACAGAACGCCATTTATGTTTACACGTCAAATTGTTAGACTGCGTCCTTTTTTGTTTTTAAGTTAATATTTTTATCGTGTTTGTATATATAGGAATCAGGTGTGTTTCCGTAGTGCCATGTATGTGTTTACCCCCTCGGAGGCCTCTCATTTTGTAGAAAACAATTCATTTCATACTACACACTTTTAGTACAATTTTCAATTGTTACTAAGTTTCACAACACAATCTTTAGCATAAAATCATTTCAAATAACATTAACTTTATAGAATAAACGCTAAAATAATGCATTTTTAGTAAATAAGTCTAGAACCCGTGTTAGGTAGCTTCTACTGAAATTCAACCGAGTTAGGTTTATTGTGATATAGATACAAGTCAAGCACAATGCTCGCTGGTGGAGGGGTGACACGTAATCGAGAGGTACCGGGTTCGAGTCCTGGTGTGACCACGTGCGAGAGCAATCGTATTTTTCTTTGCGCTTTGACTTGTATCTATATCGCAATAGATAGTAATGTGGTGTTATTTTTCCCACATTAAAAACACAGACGCACAAGAATTTGTGTTTCATATCACGAGTTAGGTTTGTTCGTTACCTTTCGTGCCCCAAGCGGAAATAGGAGCCCCGCAAAACGGTGCTCCGTCTATTTGTTGGCGGGTTGATTTTATTACCATCTGAATATTATGCTCATTATAATAAGTGTAGACTATACGAAATAACCGATATATATCAAGTGTTGTTACAAGAAATGAAAATATATGTCGTGGTTTTCTTCCAAATGATTATTCAATCTAGTGGTTCATTATAATAGGCATTGAAATTATACTATGTGTTATTTGATGCTGAGAACATTTTACCATTTGTTTTTCTAAGAAACCTCGTCTTCCGCTAAAAATGCAGTTCCGTAATGAGTAAGGCAGCTTCCCATCTCCTGTAGTCTAGATAACTAAACCATTTTCATCGCATGGAAGCCTAAGCATAGATTATAAAATTGATAAATTTCATCAAACAACCTTCAGGGCCTAACCCTATTGCCTTGGTTTCATTTGTCAATTTAAAAAAAACTAATCAGTCTAACCTTGAAGGGATGTTGCGAAAATTTGTAAAAAGGCCTCAGTGCCAAACGACAATGATTACACAATGCTCCATGGAAGGTCGATTTCACTTTGACAACTAATTGTTTTAAAGGAAATCTATAACGACAATGAAAATTCGATTGACAAACTTACCCGTACGGGTGGATGAATTTGGAACGAGTGAAGGTTCGTACTAAAAATATATAAGGGATGTTTTATCGTAGCGCCAAGGTAGCAGCAAAGATAAAATTGGCCGATTTTCAAAAATGGAACTATTTAATTTCAGCCACCCAGTTGTAAGCATCTAAGTACGTCCAAAAACATAAACAAACAAACAAGTTATCTAAACTACTGTAACATTTCTAAACTGATAAAGCAAGTCGCTTTGATAAGCCGTGAAATATGTCTAAGAACTTTGTACAATGCCTACAACACAAAATTGTTTATCGTCTATTGTAGTTATAACATTTGCATTGGCAGAATAACTGATGTGTTGGTGCATCTATTTGGTTGTCATTTTAAAAATAAACTAACGGTCATAGTTCGCGAACAACTTTTTTGCAAAATACGAAGTTGAATTTTTAATACGTACATATCATGGGATTTCTACTTTATGACAGTGACTTTAGTACAGACAGAATATAATAATCATAACAATTCAGGTATGCCAACATAACCATTGAAAGTATTGAAAATTTTATACACAACTAGCAAGCTACAAGAAGAAAGCCCTTTTCGCGGAGAAAAAGTTAAATTCGAATTTCGAAATTTCGCGACAGGACGCCTAGCATTGTGCCCGGCTCAATTAAAACAAAATCCTAAATGGCGACGCTTTAAAATCAACTCGATCGCATAGTTTTAAGGTTAGTTTCAGCTTGCGGTGAGCTGCGGCGTGTAGCCAACTCAAAAGTATGTCACAAGTTGAATAGCACAACACAAGGTCGATCTATCTGCGAGTGCGCGTCAAATGTACGGATGTGTCGTTGCATCTACCGAGCGTTTAAATATTCGATATTTGAATTACTCGGCTATTTAGTTATTTGTTAAGTAGTTAGCTTCGAATTTTATGGAATTTTTTTATCTATAATTTTGTACCTATGTGACAGAAATGATAAGATTTACTATAGTTGTAAAATTTACCTTGTTTCATATCATTTGATCATCTGATTAGACTATTTTCGCTACAAGCCTTCAACTGATTTTAATATTTATGTCTTAGGTACTTACTGTTTCTCTCAAACTAATAATGTTTCTGACATATTTTTGTGAGAATAAAAATGTAATAAATGCCAGAAGCTGCCGCTGCTAAAGAAAATATTATACTATTATAAAGTAAATACTATTTGAAGGTCACTACAGATGGTTATAGAATACTTTTTATCCGTCTACGCCGAAGACAAAAGAGGGTTATGACTTTTCCTCCTGCGCTGATGAAGTTGCGGACTTTTCATCAGCACAGGATATAACCATTTGTAGATACCCAGCTGCCCGTGTACCAAAAATAATTGAAATCCGTTTAAACCCGTTCTGGGATGATAAAGCCACAACGACACATACAAAAATACAAAATAAATATTTAATAGTCCGTTACAATATTTTTTTACAACTTTACACACATTTCATTTTACACGTTTATAATGGTATAGTATTACTTAATAAATATGAATTGTTTATGATATTGGCCCTGAAATGACCGACGAGGCGACCTTTTCGTAACTGTTTGACATGGGATATCAAATGTTTTGTTGACATGATCTTAGTTTAGTGTCAATATTCCTAAAGCAAAGGAACCGAACTTAGATAAATATTAAACCAAGGTAAGAAGATAGATGAACATTACAAACAAGGATTTTCCCGCAGCTTTGCCTACTATTTTAATTATCCCGTGGGAACCGTGCTTTTTCCCGGGATAAAAACTATTCTTTGTCCTTTCTAGAGTTTTAAACTTTCTCCATTCCAAATTTGATCTAAATTGGTTCGGCGGATTAAGCGTGAAGAGGGTAACAGACAGACAGAGATACTTTCGTATTTATAATATTACTAAAAGGTACAGAGAATTAAACAACTAAAATTATAACCCTCTTTTTAGGGTTCCTTAGCCAAAATGGCAAAAACGGAACCCTTATAGATTCGTCATGTCTGTCTGTCCGTCCGTACGTCACTGGCATTTTACTCAAAAACTATATGATGTACAGTGATGAAATTTGAAGTATAAGTGTCGTTGTAAACCGCTACTTAGTTTGATAGTTAAATAAAAGATATATATATTTCTAGGGGGGGCGCTCCATACATGTAACCGAAAGTGAAAAACATTTTTTTCAGCAAATATCAATGTGGGGCACATATTTCGACAGTTCTTCTAAAACCAATTTGAGGTTTTTACAAAAAAAAAATGATTTAGTGAACATTATCCGAAATATTCGCTCCGAAAGTAGCAAAAATTGTGTCCCCCCCCTCCATTTTCTAAACGGTATGTTCAAAAAATGTAAAAAAATTTGCAAATATAAAGCTTAATAAATACTTTCAACGAAAATTGTTTTCAAGATGATCAGATATACAGTTTTTAAGTTATTGCCAAAAAACTGCGCTTTTCAGCAAAAGGACGTAAGTATCGGGGAAATACGCTCTTTTGTTAGTGTTTTTTTTTTCATAACGTATTTTTTTCATCTGTAGTGCATTTTTAAATGGCTGCGGAACCCTTCATGGGCGAGTCCGACTCGCACTTGGCCGCTTTTTTCTTTAGTGTAGTCGGATAAAAAGTGTCCTAGATCCATCTGTGGATACCCCGCTACCCGTGTACCAAAAATAGGTGAAACTGTTTAGCCGTTTTAGCGTGATGAAGCCACAACGACACATACAAACATACAAAAAATCCAAAAAGAAATGTTCGCTTCAGTGACCTCCAAATGGTGGAATGGTAGTTTTCTTTAAATATCTTCAATGTACAGGCATTACATTTTTACAACTTTATATAGAAGATATAAATATTTTCTTCTGTTTCCGCGATTACTCATTGAAATAAAACAATTTAACGGATTATATCGCGTATATATTATCATTTTAATTTTTTTAAATATTATAATTAGTAATGAGGTAGCCTGGGAGTTTTTCTTTTCAGCGTTTCTTTTCTCCTCAGTACGCCTCATTTGTGAAATGCTGTTTGGTAAATTATTAAAATAAAATAATTAAGCCCTTCTTTCACATGTGTAACTGTCTTTACAGCTTAGGCCCATCTGGCATGTATGTACACCTTTATTTGTTTTTTTCAAAATTGGGTAGTTTGCACAAATTGTAACTTTGACAGAGGAAAATATATCTTTTCTCAGTCCTCCCGTGACCATGGTAAGCTGGAAAGCTTCCGAAACGTCGGAACCCAAATGAGATAATATACGCGATATAATCCGTTAAATTGTTTTATTTAAATGAGTAATAATATTACTAGAAGCTGCAAACATGACAATTTTTTTTCTTTTTTGCTTCAGTGACCTTCAAATATAGTCCGTATAACTAATTTTTTTTTCAGCTTCATTGTACAGACATTTCAATATTACAACTTTTTATGGTGAAATGTTTGAACGAAACAGATGGGGTTCCAAATTAAAAAGCTGTCCATAACTTTAACCCTTGATCTAAGTTATACAATACCTAACTACTTGTTTCCATTCATACAAGAGTTGCTAAAATGCTCTAACCAGTTTAGCAGTTACGTGCACGCATACAGACATGCAGATGACGTAACGGCCCAGCGGTAAGTGTGAAGATCAACAAACAACTCTTGCGCAAGAAGGGCCACCGACAGATGCTTGTTTGTTGATATAGCAAACTTTCCATTAAAGATTACTAGAAATCGAAAGAAAGAGAGAGAGAGAGAGAGATTTATGCATACTTGTCTAATCTTCTGTCAACATTAGGTAATAACAGGTAAAATGGGATACATAAAAAAATTCGAGATGTGGTACTGGAAGAGAATGGAAAGAATCAGTTGGACAGAGAAAAAATCTAATGAAGAAGTATTAAGAATGGTAGAGGAGAAAAAATGCTTGTTAAGAACCATTGAAACCAGAAGAGGGAAGATGATAGGGCACTTGATACGACATGACGGGTTCTTTAAAAACATCATAGAAGGAAAAGTTGAAGGGAAGAGTGGAAGAGGAAGACCCAGAGGCACCTACTTTGCACAAGTAAAGAAAAAAGTAAACGTCAGGTCGTACCAAGAAGTCAAGTCTCTGGCTGAAGACAGAGTAAAGTAGCAGTTACTCCACCGACAAGAGCGTAGCTCTTATATGAAATGATGATGATGAAAAAAATATCGATCCAGTGTCCTTCAAATAGTCCGTATCACTTAACTTTTTGAAAATATCTTAAATTTACAGACACTTAATTTTTACAACTTTATATATCTATACTATTATAAAGTTGTAAAAATGAAACGTCTGTACATTGAAGATATAAAAAAAAGCTATTGTAGTGGACCCTTTGGAGGTCACTGAAGCGAAAAATATGTATTTTTTTAATTATTTGCATGTTTTTATGTGTCGTTGCTGCTCGTGTACGGTCAGTTTTACCCGACTACGCTGAAAAAAAGTGGGGTTATGACCTTTTCTCCTCCGCGAACGAAGTTGCGGGGGCGCCTTCTAGTATAATTATAAGATGTATATATAATATTGGTAGGATGTCCTTCCCTTTCATCGGCAAACGTTTCCTAAAATTAGAAAAAAATATTTCATAGAATTTCATTTTATTGAAAACTTTTTCGCCTGAAACTACAATTTTCATAATTTTTGAACAGATCATCATGTATAAGCGGGTAGGTTAAGGTTTTTTTTTATCATAATCCCAGATTATTAACGGTTTCAGAGAAAAATGCTTTCTATGAAATGATTACGTCGACGAAATGAAGTATCCGATGATTTTTTTCGATAAAACAACGGACAATACTACCTTACTTAGCACAAGTTACTTCTTTAATTTTATTTCTGTTTCTGAATTGTCCTCCTTGGTCCTCATAATACTTTCAATTCTCCAATATCCTATCTCAGTTCCCAATTATATGATTCCTGAAAGAAATACATACATGTCATACATATTTAGATACAATAACGCCTTTTTCCCATTACGGGGCAGGCACAGACTATCTCCTTCCACTTGCTACGGTCTTGGCATACAACTACCGCTTCATCAACAAATAAGAAAGAAATAAGCCGAATTTAGCAACTCTTTAGGCACTCCCATTTAAAAACGGGGTTGTAAACTTACCCTTTCGGAAAACATGATTTATTTTGCAGCCAAGCACTATTTAGTATCTTCTGTTTTCCACGGAATCGCCATATTTTAGGGAACCCCGCATACATTTTACTTAGGAGTCTGCTAAAACTGGATTTTCATAGATACGGCCGGTTATAGCGTGCACTTGGCCGGTTTTTTTCTTTTGGTGTACGGAACACTTGTATACCCACACCGATCTTCCACGCAATCCTTGCCTCATCCGAATGTACATTATTTTCCTTATTGCAACATGTGCACAGTCAAGGGAAAGCACTGACGCATGCTGATTCACTTATAATAGACAAAAGTTTGTATGCGTGCAACTTAGCAACCGATTCTTTGAACACCTATGCTTTCAAAGTATATGGTTAGATGCATGGGGGCTAGTTTTGAATTTCGAAAAATTAATTCAATGTAAAAATAAACAAATGAAGTGGTCTCGGCGCTGAGTATAATTTTATTGCTATCTTATTCTTTTTATTTTTTTTATTTCTATATCCGGTTGAGACTCTGGGTCCGTGGGTCCCAGCGCATTTAGCCTCTTCAAAGAGGCTTACAGACACTGGCGACCGGAGAGCTGGCAGTTTCCTCGCTCAAATAATCAGTCTGGTGATTCAGCGAATAAACGCGCCAGAATCTTCGGTACAATGCCGCAAGAGCCATTTTTAGATTTAGTTAGTTTTATTTTGGTTTGGTTCAGTTATATTTTTAGGTTTAGTTTTACTGTAAAACTGTGATATGATTGTTTAATTGTTTTTGTGCAATAATCAACTAATTCAATTAGTAGTTTAGTTGTTATTTATTATTTGTAATTTCTATCTAATGGTAATTTTAATTTTTACCTATACTAATTCAAGGTCTTCTCTCAAAAAGTACTTAAAAAAGTCTCTAATCGCAAAGGCATATTATAGTGTAGAGGTCTATTTAACGGACAAAAATGCATGATCTAAGACAGAACCCAAATAATTTACTTTTACCGGGTTGTCGGGTGTTCAAAGGAAAGTACAGTCAGCAGTAAAATGTAGTCTCAAAAATTAAAATTTTGACTAACCCTTATTTAACTTTTATATCAACGTCTTTCGTAGGCAAATTCTAAGCTCAGTAAGTAAGTAACTTAGCCCTTTCAAATGCCATACAATTCATTAAGTAAACCAATATACTTAATTTATTCAACGACGGTTACCTACAAACTTGTTTTATAGATTATAATTTAACTCAAGGCTGACTTCACATGAAGTCTCACGTTACTGTTATAAATAAATAAATACATTTTTTTAAATTTCAGACCAGTTTGATCTACACTTTATTAGAAACAATTTAGCCTTAAGTCTAACTATGTTATTCACCCAGAAGAAGGTCAGTTCAAGACTATTAGAAAATTTGAAAAATGTAATGTCTGTACGTTCTGTATTTTCAAAATAAATATTGTAACGGACTATTTGGAGGCCGCGGAACCGATTTTTTTTTTTTGTTTTTTTTTTTGCTTCATCACGCCAAATTGGCTTAACGGATGTCAACTATTTTTGGTACACGGGTAGCTGGGTATACACAGATACTTTTTATCCGACTACGCTTATGAAAAAAAGATGATTATAATTAATTTCTCCTCCGCTGACGAAGTTGGGAGCACCTTCTAGTACTATTATAAAGTTGTAAAAGTTAAATATCTATTTAAGATATTTTTATTGAATTGTTATTGAAGATATCTTCCGCTACTCAAAGGTTGTCTGGAAGAGCTCTTTAGCGATAAGACCGCCTATTGTCTACCGTATTTTATGTTAAGGCTCCATTGTACTGTTTCTGTTTTTGGTGTGCAATAAAGAATTTTGTTGTACCTATTGTATTTTGTTTCGTTTGTGGGTTTGCGCTCCCATCACTGAACCCTATTCCTGAGAAGGAGGCCTAGCCAGAGGGTCCCAAATCCGAAAAACGAAGTTCGTATGGCGCCATCCCGCTCACTCAAATACAGCATAACATCCCAAGTAGCACAAAAGCTGTATTAGAGCTTATACAGCACTTATAACGCTCAAACAGGCTGTACAATGGCGATGTAAGTTCTTATACAGCTTGCGTGCTACTTGGGATGCGAGCGAGGGGGACAGCACGTTGCGTTCGATTTTTGAGTTTCGGAGTAACCACCAGGAGCAAGGTTCAACCGGTTCAACCCGAGATGGGACTGGGTAGAGAGAGAAGAGAAATTGGGCGTGGGGGAGATTGCAAACTGCGGGCTGAGCGACCCCGCCGGCAGGGTTGACTCTAATAGTCTATCGCAATCAATCAGTGGTCAGCTTAAAAAAAACTTGTTTTTTTACCAGCCAGTGCATTCGCTTGCATTCTCCCCCCTATCCCTGTCACGTTACGTTTATGCGCAAGGCCGCCTGCGCACGCGACAGCCACCGTGCGTGATGACGTCACGTCATCGCGAATGCTGACGTCACACGCTTTATTTGGGTCAATGCCTCACTCTCGCTTAGCACTTGCCACTTTCTTTTAAGTGCAACTTTTTTTTTATAACTTAGATCGAATACTAACTTGATGTCCGTTAAAGAATTATAATTATACCTATAGATGAAAATATGTTTACTTTGCGTTGTTTTTAGGGTTCCGTACCAAAAAGGTATAAAAGGAACCCTTATGGTGCGACTTTGCCTGTCTGTCTGTCTGTCCGACTATTAAAGGATCGTATCTCAAAAACTACTTATGCTAGCTATTTGAAATTTGGAATATTTATAAACATGGTCAGCCCACATGTATTACACAGGAAATATTTAAAAATATATTTTTATTTTCTAAAAAAACGACGAATATGAGAGGGTGAAATTAAAAGTCTAGCTACAGGACTGACCCTGTAGCTAGTCAAATGTTGAATGACAAATTTTTGAACAATTTTTTTAAATTTTTTATTGTGATTAGTTTTTGTTTTATTAAAGAAAATGTGAAAAAAAACACCATTCCCCCTTTATCTCCGAAGTTTATCAATCGAAAATTTTGAAATTTTCACAATTTGTATAAATAAACATAAATATTACGCGAAAATTATAGCCATGTCTCTAACTAGCTAATTCTTTTTTTATTTGCAAAAAAGCTATTTGAACAACCCGGTTGCGTTAAGTTTGCACCTGATTTGTATACAATGCTATAGATATCAGGTGCAAACTTAACTCAACCAGTACCGGGTAATAAAGTTAGGGTAAGTAAAAATTGCACGGAAACCTCGGTGCGCGAGTCCGACTCGCACCTGGCCGGTTTTATTTTAAATAACCACACATGTGCTTTATGTCAACAAGTCTGTAGGCCTGATATAAATTATTTTATTTATTTATGCAACTGCAGTTGCATGCCACTATTCTTATCTATACTGTTCAATATAAAGTTGTAAACATTGAACATATTTAGAAAAAATATGTCTCACGGACCATTTGTTTTTTTTTTTTTTTTTTTTTTGTATCGTTGTATGTTTGCATGCGTCGTCGTGGCTTCGTCATCATGCCAAAACGACTAAACGGATGTTTTTATTAAACTGAATCAGGTACCGATCGATAAATATTCCGTTTTAACCTTTAAAGACCAACCAATAGTAGTAATCTTATCTTAGTGTTTACAAACACACACAATAATAAAGAACTAACAGAAAAAAAAACTAAAAAGAAACACATACATTTCGCAAATACGAAGTGAAGAGTTTTTGCAACGACCGAAATGGAGAGTTGCCGAAAATCGTGCGCAAAAAACTTTCTCAGCTTAGGTAACGCGGGTGGAGGGGGGGTGAAAGGGGGGAAAGCCAGGATTGTCATGACAGCTGTGTGATTGACTACTTCCGTATTTGGTACGGTCATTTTAGTTTGTACAATTAAGATTGAGGGACGATACAAATGTAAATTAAAAAAAATATATTTGAGGAAAATTTAACACAAATCGAATTGGTGAGCTCAATAAGGCTTGTGAATACATACATATATTTACTTATATACATAGAAAACATCCAAGACTCAGGAATAAATATATATGCTCATCACACAAATATTCAAATAATTCATAGGTTACTTTCAATCAATCAATTAATCAATAGTTTATTTCAAAGAATATGGTACAATATCGGTTAGTAAATGTGGTTAGTTCAGCATATTCTGCCAGCACGGCGTAGAAATATTTAACTTATGACTAGGATCTTTAAATTAATTTGATAATACATTGCTTACTACTGCATTGTTATATTCGATACTATTAAAATAACTAATTAACCATTATTGTTATACCATATTTCATTATTTAATAGTGTCTTGGTTAGTTGTGTTTTTTTAGTGGAAACTGCATGAAACTATGCGCATTGGAGCACAATTTATTGTCACATCTAACCAAGACACTATTTCCCAGAAAAGCAAAGGATCCATTCACACAAATATTTGCCCTCACCGGGATTTTGAACCCAGGAAAGTCAGCTTCGATGACAGTGCAGGCAGATTGCGATTATGAAGTTGTAAAAATTAAATGAGTGTTAAATCTACAATTCTGTATATTAAAGATATGTGCAACGAGGTAATTGAACGTCGATTTAAACTTACACGATCTTCACTAATTATCACGCCACAAAACGGGGCTTAATCGCGTATAAGTATGTTTTACGACACACCTGGCCATAATGTGAGTTTTACCGCACCTTACACGTTCGGTAAATCTTGCATTATGGCCAGGTGAAGATGTAAAATTGTGTACTCACCACGGGTAGTAAAAAATAAAGCCCTCTATCGCATATTTACAACCCTCGCCTGCGGCTCGGATCACAAATACCTGTGATTTCGGGCTTTCTTTTTTTACAGCCCTTGTTAAATAATATACTGTTATTTAATTACCTTTCGTTGGTAATTCTTCGACGTTTCGGACATCGCGTTACCCATAGTCTCGAAGGGACCAATGTTACCGACGAAAGGTAATTAACTAAATCATTTTTAGGTGATTAAGCCCCGGTTTGTTGTGTTATGATAATGATAATAATTGAAGGTCATTCATAAAAAAACTTTTTTTTTTGTATGTGCCTTCCGTCCAGACATTTTGACGTAATGCAGCCTATTACGTAAAAATGTCGGGACGGATTCCTATGGTTATAGGATATAGTTTACCGGACTACGCAGATAAAAGAGGGTTATGACTTTTTCTCCTCCACGAATTAAATTTCGCCTTGTAGTAATTAAATAAAACTAAGTTTAAACATAGGTCTAGTGACAGAACTAGGAATAGGTCCTTTGTATGAACTGAAAACTAAATAGTTGACTGGTAGTCTTAAGCCAGGCAAAAACGTAAAAAAAAATGGTTCTATTTATTCGGAAAAATATGCAGTAAAAGTTAATACTTTTTCAGCGAGAAAACCTTTTACCTTCGTAGAGAAACCGGGCATTACAAATACTGTTGCATTGTCTGTATAAAATATTGGTTTTAATTAAGATATAGCGTCTAAGATAGCTAGACTAAACTAAACATATTGGTCAATTAATCACTGCTAAGATTATATGAGAAAACAGAAATCCTTCAACAAATAAATGTTAAAACCGTCATTGTATTCCTAATTCTTAATTTATGCACATATAAAACAATTAAAATTTGCATAATAGTAATGGTAAAAACAACGGTTTTTAAAACAGCCGTTATGATACGTCAAATTCTTTTTTCAAAAGCTCCACGGCAACACGCACTGGCGACTTTCGAATTGTGAAAGTAGCATGGCAGTGTGTGACCAAAAAAAAAACAATTTAAAAAAATTCTTACGGAAGTTTGGTTATTGACATCGCATAGACACGCGCTTCAATTTTTTTGAAGCTTAGACATTCTTTATAACAGCTTGGGATTATAAAAGTGTTATCCTTGTAAAGGTATCTAATATCTCAACATTTGTAAAAATCTGTATTTAAGTACCTAAGATTTTTTTATCATACTTTTTGACTTTATTTATACGTATTTTTTTTGTTTTACCTATACTATGAAAGTTATATGAGATTATCTCAATTAATCAAAACAATGGCTCGAAAGTTTGTGAAATAGACATTATAATTCAGGAATACTAACTATGAAGTTTATTATTTATAGCATTATGAAAATAGAATAATAGACTGACGAATTTATGACGTACAGTGTCTATTCCACTCCCTCATAGATGGCGCTGTGATATAGTTTCAACTTCCTGAAATGTGCTATTGTTGCAATCTTATCTTGCCGTTGGCGGCGGCGCTACTGTCTTGCAATAGAAGGAAACTTGGTATGTAGGTATTTTAGTACCATTTTTGACTACTAACTTAAATAAGTTGGTGTACATTTATGCAACATCAACCAATTTGACAAAATTGCACAATATGATTTAGTGTTTACAGTGTTTAATTAGTATTAATGTAACGACTAGATTTTAGTGAAACACTTGTAACAAAATCTACGTTACATTCCGATCTAAATTGGGAGTGTTTTTATTGGTTATATGAAAGTAAAATTAAAGGAAACCAGTTACTTATTCAACACTTAAGGAAACTACTATCACGCAGAATGACGAAACTTCTTGATAACAGATTGAAAACAACCCACAAATAGCAATTTGACAGCTTTTACGTAATAACCAAGCGTCGTCAAACGACCACACTAGCTTGACCTCTATGTACCTTTCATTATCTAATTTTAGTTGGCGACGCATCGGTAGCGTAGGTCAGGTTACGCTGGCCGGGCGGGCAAGATGGCGGATGCAGACATATGTTCGCGCGGCGGAGACGCCCGAAGCCCACCGAACGCGCTCGTAAGTGGGTCACACGGACTCACGCACACACGCAACCACGCGGCGCATCGTATCTCGTGACGTTTTTTGTATAGACACATTATGTGATTATTTGCGATAGGTTAGGTTACATTGGTTTCGTGTTTTTTGTAGTGATTGCTACAACTGCAGTGCATGTATGTATGTAGTACATCTAACCCCACGAACAGGGCTATAAATTCTTAATGTATACGGCCGACGCTTAACCTTTTAAGGTATATCCTTCAGTTAATCTATGAGCAACCAAGCAGTTTATCGTTGTACGTTGAATCCATTACTAGCTCAATAGATACATAACTGAAAAGAAAACCTTAAGCTTTCTTCTTATATAAGGGACTAGGTGTGAGATTGTCCCTAATATTTATTTAGTTTGTAGTTTTTTTACGATGTTAAACACACTCAAAACTAGGATATAATTGTATACCTATTCATGTTTTTAATAGCTCTATATTTCATACTATTATCACAAGTTCATGTAATATATTGACTTAGACCAATTTTATTTCAGTTGTGAAAAATACCACTCAAAATGCTCCAAATAAAGGTACAGGAATTACGTGATATCAGAAAACAGTTCCAATAAACATTAATTGCGGTTATCAACGACTGAAATCCGAATTGTGTCATCGCAGTATCAACTATCTGGAAATCTGGACATTTTAAATGGAAATTTTCAGGGCGTACACCACGCCAGTTTTATAGCGGACATGTTAATTTAATTTATCGCCTTTTGAATGGCTGTACTCAAGTCATAGGCTCAGATGTGTCACAACGTTGCGTCCCAAAATAGTAACACCAATTACTATCTATTTATTTGAACGTGTTCCATTGAATTAAGTGCCTATATCATCCTATAAAAAATACTGGACGTCAGTTCATTTGTTATTCCGCGAGAGCGTCTATATCATCACGTTAACTGAAACAAGTCCTTTGTTGGACAAAGGTCTCTCACAAGGATCTTCACCCCAAGCGACTGCCCTATTAGGTATAATCCCTTCTTTTGGCATTATATTTTTTCTTCTGTTTCCGCGATTATTACTTAACTTTGAAATAAAACAATTTCACGGATTATATCGCGTATATAATCTCATTTGAGTTCCCGACGATTCGGAAGCTTTTAAGCTTTCCATGGTCACGTGTGGACCAGGCCACTCCACTCGTTGTCAGGTTTATTTTATACTAGCAACTTCGTTCACAGTGGAGTTAAAATCATCACCCCTATTTTCATCTTCAGTGTTATCGAGTATAAAGTATCCTCTAACCATCTGTGGGTACTCATCTACCCGTGTACCAAAATTAGTTGAAATCCGTTTAGCCGATTTGGCATGATGAAGCCACAACGACACATACAAACGTACAAAAAAAATATGTTTCGATTTCTTGTAGAGAATGCCTTTTGGCATTAAGTTTTCCATTTGTACTTACTTCTGTTTTATGCAATAAAGTGTAAATAATTCAGTGACCTCCAAATAGTCGGTTACAATATTTTCTTTAATATCTTAATTTCATTTTTACAACTTTATAATAGTATAGAAACGTCCAGAAAAAAGCAAACAGTTAAATAACAAAGTAGTCTGGGAACTGAATTGGTCCATATGTTAGTAAACATTGTATACCACTATATAAATAGCTTACCATATTTTATATATTTGGAGAAATAGTTTATATATTTGGACTTTATATAACTATTTCTCCTTAGTTCAAACACGTAGTGGTAAACTATTTAGTGAATTGCTTAAGGAAATACACAATTAGGATTCCGGATGTAGTTCAATATCAAACGTATGAGCGGGTAATGTTATTAGGTTATGATCAAACAGTTCGTCTATCCTCAAGTTTGAGGAAGGAAATCAGTTAAATCGTGAATAATTGTCGTGATTGAGAGCTATTTTATTTTTCGTTTTCCTATTACAGTCATAGGCTATTTTAGTTTGGACTTTTTTATATGACAAACAGTTCTTTATGAATCTTTAATAATTTTTTGGCTATTAACCATTATTGAAATGAAGAGACTATGACAATCACTACTAAAAACTCACGTATAAAAATGCTCGTTTCAAGTATTAGGATGTATTTCAACGACCAAAGGTTCACGTTAAGTCCAAACTAAGTTCCAAACTTGAAAAGAAGTGCAGTCCTTCAAAAACCCTTAAATAAATAGCAAAATTGCAAATGAATATGGCATTGACCAATTTTGCGTCATTAAACAGCAAATTTATGCAGATAGTCTTGCCGTTGGCCTAGGCCAGGCACTAAGCACCACGCATATGAATAAGCACAAACAACTCGCTTTATCACGTAACTTAAGTTATGTAAGAGTTAAAAACCCTGTTTATTGAATATTTACCAGCTAACAAATGGAGTCTTAGTCCTACCTGATTTGGCCAAGTGAAGACAATTATACGTATATGTATTCTAAGCAGGGTAAAAAATAATCAAAGATATAGGTCGCCGTATAAGAGATAGTGACTCCTAATCTGGATCTACCTGGTCTAACAAATATCCCGGGCCATGCAGCGAGGGAATTCTGACAAGTGTATTTTTGGCACTTTTAGACCTATGAAGTTTGAACGTGAGAACCGGACCTTATTTCATATTCTAAAGAACCGTTAATCTAAGCATTCTTTAATATCCAATGATTTTCAAGCTATACGCTCAGGGTAAGTAATTTTTTTCAACTGCCAGCTTTGTGCGAAGCTGACAGTCCTGGCTAGTAATTCTTTTGTTGCCTTTCTTATGGCTAGGATAAGGTTTGTATGTAAAAATATATACTAAGAATTGCATGGAAAAGTGAACATTTTGGGTTTGAAAATCTCCATATAAGAAGTGAGTGAGTGAGTAAAGAGATATAAGAGAGATCTTCAAAATAATATTTCATTAAATGGCCCATACAGTAAAGGGAAGTTTAGGTCTCATCTTCTTCCTTAGTTCACCCACGCAAAGCTGGGGCGAACAGCGAGTATCTATTCGATATAAAACAAGCCTTATTGAGCTAACAATGGGACGTTCGATTTGTGTAGTTTTGTTGGTAGGACGAGAAAAAATCATTCTTTAACTGCTAGTCCATGATAGTTGTGTTAAGCACTGGTTACTCTAAATAAGCATGTGAGCGCGAAATATGCTTATCATTTATTTATCTTCTGATAAGCAATCATCATAGGTTAGCTTGGTTTGTTATGGCTGTGTACAAAATAAACAATAAAAATTACAAACTAAAAATGTTTGAGACTCATTTGATTTTTCACTGGATCTTCATTTAAAAAAAGAATTTAGATCTCTTAATTGTAAAGGATACTTTATAAACTTAATAAAGTATTGTTACATTTTTTCTCACAACTTCATTCGCGTACGATTTGAATATCAAAAATTCTTCCTTAGTGCATCTTTACGTAAGAGAATGCATGTTTGAAATTCTGTGTTCCTAGGTTCTGTGGTTTAGGCAGTGAGTTGTATGTCAATGGTTGATGTTACTGTATTATTGGCATATTATAAATAATATTATACTTAAACGTGACAATTTTGGCCGATGTGTGCATGTATGTACGTTCTTCTTAATTTAAATAACTAGTCTTAAAAGTTTCCAGTAGTGTTGTTTAGACTTCAAATAACACATAAGGCTACAAATTGCACCTCGACGACGACGAAGTCGCAGGCAACAGCTAGTATTATTAAAAAAAAGTACCTGTTGTTTTTTCTTTTAATTTAATATCATTATAGTGACTGTCTATTATTATTAATTATAAATGTAAAAGCGTCAATTACTCTTTGTTTGTTTTCCTTTACCTCGTATCGTAACATATAAAATTTTATGGCAGTCAGAGGGTCAGACTAACTTGGTAATAAAATAATGAATATATAAATATTTTTACCACACAAGTAAATCTAAGAGCATAACTATAGTGAGAGAATTAAACTATTTTTATCAATAGAGGTTTAAGAAAGAGCGCATGGTAAAATCGCTTTATTATCCCAATTTATACTGTGAAATAATAAATATATTAATTTCATATTATATAGTATGCTAATACTAAACTTCAATATTAAACAAGCTAAACAAAGTTCATACAATTACCAACAGGTTTGTTGTATTTGCAAGAATTTGACCCGGTGACCTTGGAACTACTATTCTGCTTATACTTCTTAGCTACTGTTTATGTACAAGATTAATTACGAATAAAATATCTACTTACAGTTAAACATTCACTGGTTTACTTAAAAACTGATTTAACATTCTTAAAGAGCGATCTCTTCTTATTAATATATGTATATTAGGGTGGCCTTCCATTTAATCGGCAAACGTTTCATAGAATGGTTTATTTCATAGAATTTTCATTTCATTGAAAACTTTTCTCCCAAAACCGTACCGTATAGTTTTCATAATTTTTACAAATTCATCATATAGAAGCCGTTAGGTTTAGGTTAGGTTTGTTTTATAATAATCCCAGATTATTAACGGTTTCAGAGAAAAATGCTTTCTATGAAATGATATGCCGACGAAATGAAGTATTCGATGAAGCATTTCTCGATTAAACAATATACAACCATATTGGTGGTTATTTGTGTGATGGTAAATAATATGTATATATCTCTAGTTCCCAGACGTGTCTAAGTAATCACGCGTCTTATAAAAATAGCGGCATACAATGTCGGAAATTACTATTTACTATGACTATTCATGTCACTATGAATCATCGGTGTACATAACGGTATTTATGTACGTACAGTACATGCCGTTCCCACGTAATCAAGATATAGGTGACTGTATTACCGTAGGTCAGGTTTTTGCAATGGACTTGTATCCCTACGTATTTTTAGTTACGTATTGTATACGTTATAACGGTTTGTGTTACTTTTGATCACGTTACATGAAAACACATAATGTATACTTACATATATTAATACTAAAGCTTATTTGTCTTATTATTCACTTGAATTTCGTTTAAGCAACGAAGGTGACATATGTATAATATCACTTTATATTCGTAATCAATACACGGTTTTTGCAGTATATCAACAATATTGTTTGTGAATAAGTTACTTTTCAAATTAAGAATATGGTGTTTAATTTCGAGATAATATCTTTCAAAAACGTTTACAATTTTCAGTCGTTCGGTAGAAAACCGAACAGTGTAATATTGAGGACGTTAAACACACTTTAACCTGTTACTTAAAAAAAGGGAAAATTAAATATAAATTAAATAAAAAACTACTCTACGGATCTACCTACATATATATTTACAAAAAGAGAAAGAAATTGCGTCTAATATCTTCTTTAAATTGGTGAATGGCGTTATGAATAATTTTTAACGAAAAGCTTATAGGTACAATTTTGATTGAAAGTAAAAGTTTGGTGATTAATGTCGTAGAGATTAGAGTTTTCTAAACATGGACACCATTGGAATTTTGTTGCTAATCTTTTAAATTGCTTTTCATGCTATTTAACTATGAGCATAATTTAAATGCTGTCTTAGTCTCGGTCGGTCCAGATACCGCAGGGAAGGCATGGTGGAGGCGCATCTGAGTCAGCTTCAAGGTAATAAATTGGCAGGAAGCTGCACAGGATCGAGATAGGTGGTGAGCTCTCTTTTTGGATGCCAACACTCTGTTTGGATCTCTGTGCGAAAATAGTATAAAATTAAAAAATATTTTAGAATTGACAAAGTGGAATAGATTTAAATGACTGCCGCCACTACTTATTTATAAAGTCCATGAAATTGAAAGTAAACCCTCTAAATAATTAATCTGACTTTCAAAAGTCAGCTAACTACACATATGCATTAACATACAAGAAAACGTTAAAAGAAATAGGCAAAGCGCAGAAACGAAAACTGAAAGGTGCTCCAGAGAATTTCCCTTTTCAGTGCTTTTAAAAAGTACTCATTAAGGTATGAAACCCGCATGCCACAAAAGATTAGGACCCACACATGCATGTCGTGTGAATGTGTGAGTGTGACCACGTGCCGGCACACATATGTGGTGTTTTCACACACACGCGTGCTACTAGTGATGTAATACCAGAGTTGACGCTTCACAGACATTTTTTATGTACTCTGACGCAACTTTTTCAACCAAAGCCGCGTTAGCTTGTTTGTTTATATTAAAATTTATCGATACGATGTTAAATTTAAATTTTTAATCAATTCCGGCGTCTGGTGATTTAAACAATATTGATGCGGGAAATGTGTTTTTATGACGTGTTTTTGTTATTTTCACTTCTATGTTGCATAATATTTTTATTATTTGTTTATTGTATTGTTGCATTTTAAAAGTCACACCTTTGAATATTCTAAGCTAAGCCCGACTAAATGCTTAAAAAAATAAAGTTTGTATGATATAATATTTTCTTCTGTTTCCGCGATTATTACTCATTGAAATAAAACAATTTAACGGATTATATCGCGTATATTATCTCATTTTAGTTCCCGACGTTTCGGAAGCTTTCCAGCTTTCCATGGAGGACTAAAATGAGATAATATACGCGATATAATCCGTTAAATTGTTTTATTTGTATGATATGTTTTATTGAATAAAACAATTCTCATTGAATTGCACAAAACATAGAGACGCAAATTTTCTGTTTTTGAATGTCTCTCTTTGAATCGGGTCGCCGATGTAAAGTGAATAACTATTTAATTATATTCTAGTATCAAATACGCAATTGAAAAGTTTGCCTCTTAGCGAGTACATGCCATTGCAAAGAAGAAAACATTTATGTGTTGATAATATTCAATAGCAATCCCAAATAATTACGAAATACTTTGCTTTGTCTAAGTATTACCTATGGGCCTTGAATCCACAAACAGTAGATACAAATGGACGTATGGATGTGCGTCATTATATACCTTATACGCTTTTTAGCTCCGAATTGATATCCGACCACAGCACTGAAGATTATTCAAACAGCAAATCGCTACGTTTTCCAAGAAATATAAGCAAACAAAGATTTCATTATATCTATACAATTATCGTTGTTTTTGTTGTTAATTTTTTTATAGCTTCTTTATTTCATTACATTTTTTAATGACAAATACATAAAAGACATAAAAACAAAAACAACGTTGTTAAGTTGTACTTTAGAGCAATATAATTAAAAGTATTTCTTAGTTTTAAGTATTACTAAGGTAAATGTTCGTTCCTGGGTCTTGCACGTTTTCTATGTATTTACGTATTATAGTTTATCTATATATTATGTATCGTCGTTTAATCTTATTACAAGCTTTGCTTAGTTTGAGACTAGGTCAATTTGTGTAAGATTGACCCTATTATATTAATTTATTATTTTAAAATTAAAATATGACGTTTATTAAAAGAAAAATATGTTTTACGACATTTCGTACTACAAAAAAGAAGGGAAGAAATATTTGCTAATTATATGTTAATTTGAGTGATTGAAAATATATAAAAAATCGCGTGATATACATATACTTATACAAAGCATATTTTTATATTATTTCACTAAACAGGTATGGTAATAATAAGCCTGTTATTTTTTATGTTCAATTATGTATGTAACATACATACATTAACGCATAATAATACTATTATTAAGACCAGCAAAAAACTCATCAAGGAAGTATTTAATTAATTTTTAATTTTTATCCTTTTCACCGGGCACTTACGTTAAATTACATAAGGAACTTCAATTTTAAATGTTTTCTCAATTATGCATGGCATGAGCTATATTTTTTATGCTAATATATATTTTTCTATTTTACAGGTAAGCGAGCTGCAAGATACTTAAACGCTACAAAATGACCACACCGTCTTCAACAGGTATAAGTTAACAAAACAATAACCTCCTTAATAAACAGATAACTGTATACTTCATCCCTTACTTGTCCTGAATACAAAACAACATTCTAACCTAAAAGTACCCTTTCTCGTCTTAAACTCCCATTTTCTCGTAAATAAAAGTAACAGGAATTAAACTTTTAGTGCCACGTTGCCAATTTCATACATTAAATTTATTTCCTTGCAAGACTACAGCTGGTATGAGGACTATGAGGGTTTTCAAAAATGGAAATATCATCAGTAGGCCCCACCGTGACGTGAGGCCTAATTGACAAAAAGTGTCATCACCTGTGCTGTGATTGGTGGATTTTGACACATCTTGTCGTATATTTTTAGGTTAGAATCTAGTATAGTAATAAGGACAAGTAAGGATGGAAGAGTATAATTTAATGTGTTGACGATAAAAACACATTCTACACTGAATTTTGATTATATACCTATTTCATATACCAAGATTCTAGGCAAGCATTGACAGATGAATTAAGCAACAACAATTGTTTGTACTAAACTACGTATAGAAAATATAAGTAAAAAAAAGTCGCCATAAACCACATAATTAAAAATAATGACCTATAAATGGTTATTGTTTAATAAAAAAACATCCAGTGTGATCCGCGCCTTATGATGCACGTTTTACTACATGCACACAGTTACGTATATAACTGTAAAGCAAGGCTGCACACATACGCAACAAGGACAGGTCAACGCACTCCGTTGCCTTGCGCGAGAAAGAGAAATACGCGCGAACATACGGGTAAAAGCGGGACAGATATATTTCCCCCGCTTCCGCGTTTCAAGCGGGCGCATAATGAGTGCGAATGAAACGGCCGCGCGGAGTGAAAGAGATAACTATCTATAAATATTATGAGTGTTATTTCACTTCCTTTGCTGTGATGCAATTTTACTGTAAAATATCTATTTTAAGACAAAGCATGGTTATTTAAGTCTGTATTTGTATTTATTAACGATTTTCAATAATATGATTCTAACACACCTACATATAAATGAGAAGTCGAAAGCTGCGAACATTCCATTCTCAAATTTGATACGTTCGTTATTTTACGGTAGATCTAACTTTTCTATTTTAAAATTTAACAATTAAATTTACATTTTAAAGAGTATAAGGAAAATCTGACTCATTGATTGAATTAGGATCATGTCAGTCTTCTTTTTCACGTAGGTTTACATAGTTCGTAAAATTTACCCAGGACATAGTTGATTTTCCTGCAAATTATATTTAAGCATTTGAATGAATGATTTTCGAATTAACCTGTTTTTTCGTGGCTAAATTCTACGAGTTAATATTTTATTTATATTTATTTCAATTTAAAATATAAATAGTAAATAATAGCAGCTTAAAAAAGAAGTCATTTGATAACGGATTATAACGCCATCTATTGGCAAGTAGCGAAACTTGGAATTTGCGGTAAGTTATCACCCTTGTCCTAATTTCGCTCGTTAGTCTCAATAATGCGGAAACAATACACTCAGATTTACTGAGAATCCTCATTATTTATCCTGCTTTGCGAGGTTCAAGGAAAAATCGATAAAAAAACCTTGCAACTACGCATGCCCTACTTTTTAGTTCTGTGGAAATGGTGACGTTTTTCTTCGTGCAGTACAAACTTATGTGGCTCAGCGGACAGATGTGGAACTAAGGTCACGTCGTTTGAACTTTTAAGGCTATGGTTGAAAGCAACGCCTCTGTCGACCGCACATATAAGTTTGTAGATGCGGGCTGAAAAAATCGGCAGGCCCAAAGATGCCAAACCACGTGTCAATGAACTTTCGAAAACCTGGCCCGGCAACACGTTGACTACCAAAATATACTCAAATGACTACAATACACGGTCGAAAATAGCTCTTTCAGTATTAAAAAAAGAGTCCATTTTTGTAAACTCTGACTGCCTGTTACGCTCTTTCGTTCGAATTTCGAAAAATCTAAAGACGCCTACACATAGGCAGAGTATCAAAGACGTCGCAGTAGTGGTGATTATATACAAAGAAAGTACGTGCGAGCTTTCTCTGTGTTAAGTTACACAACTTCAGTTCTCTCTTCTCTTTCACGCCCGTTATTCTAACTATCCCCGTCTCGCTCGCGCTTACTGTTATGTAATAACGGTTGTTGTGATAGCTGCGTAACATTTTTCTCCTAGGCCCGCTATGTGGGTTTGGTTAAGTTTAACTAGACTGAAGATTTTGGCTGAAAAACTTCACAGTTATTTGAGAGGTTGTCTTTGCTTTGAAGTTGTAGTTTTTTTTTTTAGTAGGCCTATGCAACGCATGCAGTTCTAATGTGGTGTGTATAGGGTGGGGTTGTGTGCGTGCATTATGCCTGTGTTGGTGCCGTCAGTAGTCATTTCCTAGTTGGCGGCCCGCTTGCAACACAATGTGAGCGGGGCCTAACATCGCGCGGGAAATTCAAAAATAGAATTTTAAATTTTGTACCCGGGAGTGGCCAGTGCGAAATGTGCAAAAAAATAACCAGTTATTTTTGGTTCAGTGAAAAATAACCAGTGTTAATAACGGATTTATTGGATTGTTCGAGTTAAGGTTTGTGTGCACAACTCGGTTATTTTGAATACTGGATAGGCAGATAGAGTGATGCAACTATTACATTGCAACTGCGTTAAAAACTTTCTTCACTTTTATACGAATAATGTTTTTTTATTACACAATTACACGTTTGACGCGTTACTTTTGAATAAATTACCGTGAACGTAACAGTTTGTGTTAAATAATTAATATAAATTGAATTAAATTACGAAATAGAGTGACGGTGTTAGGTAATGATGATGATTTATTGTCTCATTTTCTTTCACTTTATACGGAAACTTCTTTATAAATAAATATAACAGTTAAGAAACATATAGAGAAGTTATAATTGTATTAATAGATAAATTATTATTTATGTCAATTTAGGTATCATATACAAAATACTTTCTTAGTCATATTTATTATAAAAATAAGTTAAAGACGAATCGTACAGTTTTCTATATTTATAACCTGTTAATCTGATATTTGATAGTGTCGGTGTGCAATGCATATATAATAATAATTATTTAGGATATGTTTCTTCTCGTACTTACCTATAAACGAATTTCAGCTACATTCACAAGATACATCTAATGAACAAGGAAATTAAAGGAAGCAGGTCCCAAAGTTACTTTAGTGTGAAAAATTGTTTGTAAATTAACTAAATTCACAGGTACCTAAATCAGACTTAGTTAGATTAGAATCTATACTGCATGAAATATGAAAGAAAACACAAAATCGGAATTATGAAGAAGTTTCGTATCTTGACGTGACTTTTTGTGGGTCTAATTTTTCTGTTGCCATGTGCAAATAGTGTAGTGAATTTCCAATATCATTTTGCTGTGCCTGGTTCTTCCTACTTTAAGTCAGTATTATTAAACAAACTCCACCATATATAAATCATTATATAGTAATAGTATTTCTTCTTATTTAGTACTAGCTTCTGGCCGCGACTTCGTCCGCCTTAAATTCGTTTATCGCGGATAAGAGTATTTTTCCGGGATAAAAAGAAGCCTATGTCCTTCCCAGGGACTCAAACTATCTCCATACTAAATTTCATCCAAATCGGTTCAGCGGTTAAAGCGTGAAGAGGTAACAGACAGACAGAGACAGACAGACACACACTTTCGCATTTATAGTATTATTATGGATACTTTGCGAAATGGGGTACTTATTCCACCGACAACATGGCCCAAGTTATTAATATGAATTCGTCCATTATTGATAATTTGATAACATTCCAATGCCAAAAATGCTCTTTAAGTCATCGTTCTAATAAAAATGACGCCAGGCGCCATATTTGTTCGACAAACAATCGAAATTTTGACAAATTCGCGAAACACCGCATGTATACAATATGATAAAACAGTATCTTGGTTTCCCTATAACTAGATAAGGACAGAACATACAATAGGCCATTCATGATAACAACTAAAGGGTAAAAAATATGTACTAACTGTATTAACGAACAATTGGATTTTATATAGGTACATTTTCAAGGGAAGTTTAAAAAAATCTTTATAAAGTCCTTTAGTGAATTGGATAGCTAAAAAAATTGATAAAAAAGTTTGAAGGATTAGAGAATTTATAAAAAATATTTTCTATTGGTTAAATACATAAGTCATTTAATTATGCAAAGCAGCATTTTATATGAAAATTATTATTATTATATGTACTAATTTTTTCAGGCTGTGAATTGTACGCCAATCACTTGGATTTCATTTACTACCTACTTAGATCCCGACCGGTCATAGAAATGGAGTATACGGATAAGGAGACTTCGTCATAGTCTGGATTTTTGCCTGTAAGACCGTCTGTAGTTATTTTCTTAAAGTTTATATTACTCTTACCTAACATATATACAAAACAACAACTTTTAGACTGGTAGTTTCTAGAACTCCATAATCAGCTTAAATAGTAGTTGTACAAAACGCCTGCCAAATACGACAAGAAGCTTTTAAAAATATGTACCTATTTATCACTACGTGGAAAACTAGGGGGCCGATCCTCCATCTCATTTCAACCAGCACAAAGGCACTAGCGAAGGAAGGAGACAGCGCCATTGTCTAACATAATAGTTGACCCACTTCGACACGTGGCCAAAACTTTGAAAAGCTTTGAAAAGCCCCAAGTTTTGGGTGGGGTGAAAACAAAGGGGTTTTTTAAAAGCAGAGAATGGGATGTCATATTTTAAAGGTTTTTAAAAGGGTTATATTATAACTAGCGGAGGGATTTGAAGTGTAGTATTGTGGACTGAATTCAGGAACAAATGGATAATATAAGGGTGACCGGCGGTATACACACAGTATAAGAAAATTCAGTTGCATTGTGACTGAAACTTTGAGCGCTGTATACTGAACGACTCAGTTGGATTATTCTACGAGTATTTCAAATTTCTGACGTATACAGTGGGCGCATTACAAGTATTGCCTGGATTCTGCTAGAATAAAATGACAGTTTTAGCTATTTGGTATAAATTTCACTCGTTGGTAACCAAAAATTGCAGGCTAATCTCCCACCTACATAGACACCCACTACTGGACCTTACCCCATCTATTAAAACAAGTCTTGTGCTACGCGTCCCCGTGTGTGTCCCGCAATCCTCACTAAATTGTTATCGTCAGTCCAGCTTGTAGGGCTCCATGCCCCAGTGGTTGTCGGTTCTATGAGCAATATGTCTCGCCCATTTCAGCTTGGCAATTTTTCGGGCCATGTCAATTACTTTGGTTCTTCTGCGGATTTCGTAATTCCTAATTCAAATTCGCAGATATTTTTCGAACATAGCTCGCTCCATTGCTCTTTAATTTACTATGATCATCTTTATGACTTCCGTTGTAAGAAACTATATTGCAGTTCTGTTTATCATTTCTGGCAACTGGTACTAGTTATTTAGTTAGACACCAGTTTGTCTGAAAGGATTGTGTGTATGTAAACTATATTTATATACAAAATCTTAAACATATTATTACATAAAACGCATGATAGTTTGCGAACTGACTTAAGGGATCTTTTTTAGTTAACTCACCAATGTAATGTAGTTAAACTATCAAAATGTACATTGAAGCGTTTTGCGTCGACTTTTCTAAATAGGACAGCAAAGCAGTGGCCCTTCCGGAAAACCTTTCTCTAAAATTATAAATTTTATCTATTCGACTTGAAGTGATATAAGGCATTTCTTGGCAAGCTTGCTTCATCTTAAGTCTCTCCATCACTTGAGGTTTGACGTTACACTAGGTGAGATCAAGGTCATATGCTTGCCTATTTTACATATAAAAAACCGGCCAAGTGCGTGTCAGACTCGTGCACCTAGGATTCCGTACAAAATATACGCTACAAACGGCCGTATCTATTAAAATCCAGTATTAGCAGAGCCTTACTCGTATGCAAAATGTACGCGGTGTTCGATAATTTTATATTGGTTACTGATATATATAGACATTAAATTATACTCATTTAAATAAAACAATTTAACGGATTATATCGCGTATATTATCTCATTTGAGTTCCCAAAGATTCGGAAGCTTTCAGTTTTTCATGGTCACGGGTTGACTAAATACATGGTTATGGGTTAAATTACTTTTAGTATTTTTTTTAAAGTGGCAACAGAAATACATCATCTGTAAAAATTTCAACTGTCTGTCTAGCTATCACGGTTCATGAGATACAGCCTGGTGACAGACGGACAGGCTGACGGACAGCGGTGTATTAGTAACAGGCCTCCGTTTTACCCATTGGGTACGGAACACTAAAAACTAAGTAGCATACTAGATAAGTTAGTTCGAGTCTGTAAAGGCATTTTCGACAGTGGCCTAGTTTTGTGTAAATCAAAACATGCCCTTTTGAAGGTCATAGATACCAATCGGCTGACCTCAGGGTATCTGGGGCGCCGATTTGGGCCACCTCCTGAATTGACCTCAGCAACCTTGCACTTGGTTTTGGGACGGTGTTTCGCGCATGCGTCAAAAGTTTGGCTTCAATTTAATACCGGTGTCTGATTAGTTAATTGAAAGAGACAAATATAACATAGATGTGATGTTTATTAAGATGTATATATCTGTATTGGATATAATCTTGGGGTTTTTATTATCTAGTTATTTTTAAATAAATTGTGAATCAAATAATTATTGTTTTGTTATTTTGATTTTGATTTAATAACAATTTAATAGTGAATATTAATTTCAGAATAATTTGACAAATTGTATCAAGGCTTTACTGTCTGTCTCGGGCCGTAAAGTAATTTATAAAGTTTAGAAATCGTAATACATTTTCTATGACTAGGTTTTACAAGATACACATAAAATATCAGGCAATAAAAATCACGGCGTAATGTTATACGTAGATTAAATAATTCATCGTTTTATTCCATGCCGCTAAATCGACTGAAAAATTTCTAAATCAAATTTTCCTAACCAAGGTTACACCTAAAATATCTCTTTACAAAACGCTGGGCTCGTTGACGGACCCTCAAACCTAACAACCGGAAAATGGCACTAGGGCTCAAATAAAAAGGCACTGTATGTACAGAGCTTGTATACAGAGTGCATATGGCGTAAAGGCAAACATTTTAGGGGCGGTTGCATGAGACATATGTTTTACTACTATGAGTAGATGAAATTGCTACATTAAAGACCTAACTTTTTGCTAATGTCATGTTTCAGTGCAAAATTAATGTGTTTGCTCGATGTTACGAATAATTCGTGAAATAAATTGTTTCTTATGACGTATTCGTTACATTTGTGTATAAATACTCACTACTCTGATTAATTTTGGTATATTAATTTGCTTAATATGATAGCACAACAAATGGGGCTTAATCGCGTATAAATAAATATGACTTATTTAATTACCTTTCGTTGGTAATTCTTTGACGTTTCGGACGTCGCATTACGTCCATGGTCTCGAAGGAACTTTCGAGACCTTCTGTGAAAATCGTATTAGTTTAAATCAATGAATTAACTAGCTTTCTTCACAAATAACAACGCAAGAAACAAAAACCATAAATTATTGTTTTTTGGTGTGATTTGTGTATATCAATTGATCATTTACAGTCAGCAATCAACCATAGCTAAACCTATGAAAATTTCGTTATATGCGTGGTAAAGCTCTTTCTTTATTGTCTGTCACTAAAAAGTTTTGTCAGCTACAATATTCTCCAGTCTCCCATTTCCACCCTGTATACTTGATACTTTTTCCACTTCACGGTAGGGGCTTTAAAACTGAACTATTGATTTTTCCGCTGAAGCTCTGAAGCTAAACTGAACCTTTTGTCGACGTATAGCAATAAAACAATATTTGTTTGCTTTTATTATGTTTTACCAGTTTTACTCTTAGCTTTTGTTGTGATTGTCAGGCTCTTGTGGCTCTTGAAATTTTGCTATTCATTGAGATTTGAGACCCATAAACCCTTACCCTGTTTGCTATTAAATTCAATTCAAAATATTTTATTTCGGATAAATATCCATATCGGGTTAGTAACAGTAGAATCTTATATATCTATGTTAGTAAGAACGTGACGCAGATCGCAACTATTTAATATACCTTATTAATGTCCTGATCTGTGTTACCCAATGACAGAGGATGGGACGATTGTACCTATCCGCTAACACCTTCAAAATACTGTTTTGACTTTTTCTGACACGGTCCATCAACGATGCATTTTTCGTCTCATGACCGCGTGAAATCCGTCCGTGTGGGCTATATCGATGACCTTGAATCGTCTACGAATCTCCACATTCCTGATTCAATCTCGTAAAGAGATCCCGAGCATAGCCCTTTCTATAGCTCGCTGAGTGACCCTGAGCTTCCTTAAGAGGCCTATAGTTAGAGAACACGTTTTTGAACTTGGTTACTAAGAAAGAAAGAAATGGAAATACTAATCTTTTCACTGGAGTAATTCTCGACGTTGTCACGCTTATCACCATATCGTCACGGCTTATGCTTTTTAAAGATGTACACAGCAATGACATAATGATCTTTATTCTGTAAGTAGGCCGCGAGGGGACTTTTACAAGTCTGACTCAACGGCATTTCCCAAGAGGATACCTCTGTTGAGAAGAAAGCCGAAACAAAGTCAACAGTCAGTCCTTCTTTCTAAATAACTCTTATGTATTAAGTGCTAGAAGGTGTTTGCAACTTCGTTAGCGGGGGAAAAAAAATTAACTATTTATCGGTTCAAGATAGTCCATTTAAAAGTATCCTATAACAATCTGTAGATATCCAGCTACCCGTGTACCAAAAATGGTTGAAATCAATGTAGCTGTTATTACGTAATGTCACCAAGAAATATATACAAACATAAAGTCGACTTAGCTTTCAAATAGCCCGTTGTACTTTTTTCTAATAGGTACATAATTCAATGTACAGACATTTCATTTTTACGACTTTATAATAGTTAGATGACAATAGTGGTAAAACATGCCGTTACCCAGTCACGATAACGTAACGGACACGTAACGCGAACGCAACGATAACTGCACTGCGGTGGGGAGTGGGCAGGTTATGAGATTATATGTAACAGTACATTGTACAACGCCATCAGGTGGCTTATGGAGTCAACCATTTTGGACGATAGCTTACGGATCATCTTGTATAATTTTAATAATGCATGCAGGTACCCTGTATGTATAATTTGAATTTGTTATCACACCGTTATGTTAATTCTAGTCTACAAAAACCTGCTCCATAGTGTTTTTTTTAAATCAATTAAATAAAGTATATGTACGATATATTTGTGTGAATAGCTTATACATATACAAAAAGATATACAGCTGATATTGTTATATCTTAATATATTATATATATAATATTGTGAAATAACGAGTAAGTGAATATAATGAAATAACGAAAAAAGAATACGAAAGTTATTTAACGTTAAACTGTTAAAACTTCTTATGTATGTACTTCGGTATGCACATTACACCGCCATCTAACGTCGAGTAGCGCAACCATTCCCAAATTTGCCTACGCACGACCGGCAAAGTTCACTCGTTTTTACAAATCACATCAACAACCGGTGTCAATGACCGTTTAGTTCCGGCGCCCGACAATAGGTGGCGCTACAGTTTTTACTAGGCCAATGCTCTGTGTTATGGAGTATTTTTTTATCGCAAAATTGCATAGCTAGCTAATCGTACGTTGACTGCATTGTTTTTTCCTTGCTTGTTGCTAGGTAAACGATTCTTGATAAATAAATACCTACGGCTTGCTTACGGCTTGTTGCGCATGCGTAGTGGTCAATATATGTATTAAGTTTATTTTATAGGATACATAAGTAATTGAATACTCTTAGATTAATAGTACGATACGGTTATATATGTACAACTACTAGTTTCTGCTATTCTTAAACGAGTTTTAAGCGTAAATTTCTGATCTGCTTGTACACAATAAATAAACGCTTGTGACATAATTCATTAATAATTATTAGTAATTTCAGAGACTTAAGATAGATGCCAATGAAACTTTCTGATACACCTCATTTTTTGAGATACTGTTATCGGTGTAGTCTAGACTAACTGGCCTCAAATTTGTTATTTCTTATCAGTGTTTTAACTATCTACGTCATTTCAATACAAATCCGGTACATTACGCGACTATAATTTACAATCTTGTTCCAAACAAAATTTATAACGACCAGAACAAAATTAATAATAATAATGACGACCGGTTTGGCTCAGTGGGAGTAACGATGCCTGCGAAGCTGAGGTCCTGGGTTCGAATCCCGGTAAGGGCAAATATTTGTGTGATGAGCATAAATATTTGTTGATGAGTCTTGGATGTTTTCTATGTATATAAGTAATATATCTATTAAATATATCGTCGCCTAGTACCCATAACACAAGCCTTATTGAGCTTACCATGGGACTAGAGTGATTTGTGTAAAATTGACCCGTAATATTTATTTATTTATTTATTTATAATTGTAAATATAGATATAAGACTTCTTGCTATAAAATATTAAAGGAGACCTAAGTTTTATATAATGGGTACATTTAAATAAAACTATTAAACGGATTATGTCGCGTATAATATCAAATTTGAGTTTCCGACGTTTTGGAAGATTTCAGCTTTCCATGGTCACGGGTGGAATCCACAGAAGAAAATATTATGGGTGGTAGATGCTTATAAAAGTATCATGTTTTAAGTGTAATAATGAAATTACTACGGAATAAAATTATATTTGAATTTAAATTTAATTATATCAATCCATGATTGAAAATGAGGAAATTTTCAGTATTTTACTAAACTTGTTGTTGCTTTTTTTTTTAATTACCAGTAACTGATTTTTGCGCGTACTTTGATGACTATTTAAGTATACAATCTTGCTTGTAAATTTTGAGGTTGTAAGTTAGGAAAAAGAACGCAAAATATATTCTCTCACATTTTGTTTTTTCTATAAAACTTATGCAACCATCATTTATCAAAGGGCATTCCCTGCTGGATACAGAGGGGTTATTGCCTAACGAAATTTTGACAATTGGTATCCGAATCAATCTGTCATAGCCCATATAAATAGGGAGGAAGCCCCGCTGGTCACCTATCGACATAAAGACTGAAGATATTGTTACTTCTTTAACATTTTGTCATTCCTAAAAACTAGGTGAACTGACTGTCCACTAAGTTTCCGATGGCGTTCGGTGAAAATCAACTATTGCCCTAAAATTAACCGCAACAGCGTCATGACAAATGTCACCTACATATTTGTAGAACGGATATTTACGACGTCATATTATAGAGAATTCTGAAAGTCATCGTTTCCCTTTAAAAGATCTTTCTTTCGAAACTGAACAGCAATAGTTTTAACAAAACTGAACATGCATCTCGGTAAGCGTGCTCCATTTCAAAACTGAGCTTCACTGTATGGAAATTAAGCGAGATTAAGGTCTAATAAAAATCCTTTACTTCTATACTATTATAAGGTTGTGAAATAAAATGTCTGTGAATAGAAATATTTTTGAAAAATTAATGAAACGGGCTTTTTCACTGAAACGAAAAAACCTATTATATTTTTTTGGATCTCATCGGGCATGAACTGTTTAGTGATAATCATCATTTGGCATAATTCATCACTTTTGACAAAATGCATTTTTTTCTGAAGGCGTACACTTCCAGGGTTGTTATAAAAAAAACCTAACCTTGTAATAATCGAATGCATTTAACAGGATGATGCCCTAAAAAGTCCTTAAAATTGTACAGTTTCAGAAAAAAATTAATTATGCCAAATGATGATTATGATATAAAAGTTTATGCCAGATGAGGGTACCCGTATTTTTTATATTTTGGAGTGTTTGTATGTATGTGACTTTTCAGTCACGTCACGTCAAAACAGCGGGATAGAATTCAGCCATTCTTGGTACCAGAATAGCTGAACATATGATGATATACACAGCATACTTTTTACCCGACTACTCTGGAGCCCAAAAAAGGGGGTTATGACGTTTTGTCCTCCACGAACGAAGTTGCCGGCACCTTCTAATATTGGTACTTTAAGTCATACAGTATAAACCTATTTCATGTTTTCAGTGTCAGATTTTAGACTCACTTGTATATACTAATTCACCCATTGGGTCTAGTGACATTTTTAAGAGCATAGTGAATATTCAGCTTCTATCGTATGGCACTAGCTTCATTCGTAAACTTCATCGGTACTCATCAAGCATGATTTTTGTCAAGAGTAATCGCTTTTAAGTTTTATAAGTAATCAATTCTTGCCGCTGCACTGCTCAATCAATACGAGTACACCAGAGCCTCGCAGCTAGACGGAAATCACATACACTACACTGTGCAACCTGTAAATTGTGTATCCGTCTTAAATAAAACCTTGTGCCATACGATTAAATAAATAAGTGGGTCAAGTGCGAGTCTGATTTTAAATTAATATTATTTATAAGTTTTAATTGTTGTTATAGCGATACACTATCTATCAGCCACGGAGGTCTGCTGTACATAGGCCTCTCCCATAGCTCGCCATAGATTGCGCTCTTGCGCGGATCGCATCCATCGACTCCCCGCGACCTTCGAGGTCGAGGGGAGAGGTCATCTGTCCATCTAGTCGGGGGCCTTCCCACGCTGCGCTTTCCTATACGTGTAGTAATACACATTCTATGAAAGTTGCCAGTGTCAACTTATAATGGTTCAATATTTAGAGCCCTGTGACAAACAGGCAGAAACCGGGGCGTTCTATCGTAGGTACCCTTTTGTATACGGAATCTTAAAACCAATTTAAATTGTAGTTGCTCTTTTTTATAAACATCTACACCACGAAGTACAATGATGCGTCATCGCCAGTATTACTGTGACCATTAATAATAAGTATGAAACAATTTATCACAATATTAAATCGATTAATTTGTCTATAGAATTCAATTGATTTATAAATTGCTTGCCTTATGTGTCGAGTTGTGATTAAATGTTGTGATTATTTTGATACACAAAAACTAGCATCTATGAGACTATTAATCATATTCATCTCACTATGCGCTTCTGGATCTTTGAACTCAAAGTTTTCTAAATAATCTTTTCATTTTACTCAAGTATTCTCAAACTGCCTCAGCGCAAAAGTTTTCATTAAATAACTAGCGCTTCTCTTCGAAACCGAAAATTATTTAGTTTTTTTAAGTCCCCGGCAAGCTCGGCTGAATTTCACCTTCCCATACAAACGGAGTTTCGTTCTCATTTTAAAACTACGTGTTGGATTGTAACGAAACTTTGATATACAATGATATGAGATATATCTAGGCTTGTAATTGGTTTAAATGGCGACAGTTTATAAAACAAACGAAATACAGCAAAAACAAGTTTAGTATGAAAATTTTAAATTCGCTGAATTTTTTTACTTTGGTATCTGAAGCTACATCTACTAATTATAGGCCTGCATATAGATTCACTTATTCTAAGTACAAAATTTCAGAGCAAACTAGCTAGTCGTTTTAAAATGAGAGCGTAACTACGTTTGTATGGAGAACCGAGCTTACCGGGGACTCTTAAGCCCTTGTATATAACCCTTGTAATAGGTTAGGTTTGTAATGGAAATTCGTAAAATTTTACGCTTTCCGAAAAAAGCTAAGGTTGGGAAACATAATTTGCCGATTCATTAGTTAATAGCCGAATGCATAAAAAGTGGAAAAGGCGTACAAATATTTAAAAAAAATTAACTCCGTATCTATATTTTACCTCATCTAGCACATAATCAAGTAACTTACTATAATATCGCAACCATCCAAAGTGGAGTGGCCTCCGGAAACAAGTTTCATCGTAAAATTCGAATTTAATTACGAACCAGTGAGATCGATTTGGCACAAACGTTGGAAAATGCAATTTTTTTAATAATCGCCGTATCTACCTCTTAGTTAATCTAAGCACACAGAATCACCGTGTTCGGATCATTTATGCGTCATACTCGATTCATAACAGCAGTCCGATAAGCCAGTTCATTCAACTTAGTTTGGCAATGTTTGAACTTTAGTTCCGCTTCCTGCCGACAGATAGCGCTACAAAAATCATTGATGGAAAAATATCTAGTAATACTATAACTACCATGATATTACAATACTATCATCATAAATACATGAATTTGAATATGTTACGTGAAAAAGAGAGCTGAGAATCAGTTTGTTTTAGCAATTTAAAGCAGACATGTGTTAAAGTTTACTTCCGCTATTGTGCGGTAGATGGCGCTATAATCAATCTCTATAAACTCAGGATCTGGTGTCATTTGAGTACATTGATCCTTGCTGGGTTGTTGTACTTACTTCAAGTGTTTTGGACAAAAAACGAGGGGAAATGAAAAGTGTCGTTTTAATACGTTCGTCTGATCGAGGGATGAATCAATTTGGCGTTTATTAGGATTTGGAGACTGTTAAAATTGGGAAATTTAGTTTTTGTGTATGTTGTGAGATTTTGGCCCGTTTTGATGTCCTATGATGTCTCCACTCACATGCAGGACACGTTAGGCAACATTTAAAGTACTATTCATTGCCTAAGGTATGATTCCTTTGCTAATTATTCAAGGTCTATGCTTATCTGGGATAAAAAGCAGTCTCTATGACGTTTTGATTGTGTCATGAGTTCAGTCCCCTCAAGATGGTCATAATGACACGTCCGAGACGTCAAGGTAAAAAATAAAATTTAGTTCCGTTTTATTTTGATGAAATTGATAGGTATTCCAATTCAGATGTACAAATAGCGACGCAAGCAAACTCGCATGAAGAACGAATGGATTTAATTTATTGTGAGGACATACCTGACACTAATATCGATCGATCATACATTCGTGTATTAGCAATAATTTGCATGACTCAGTATTTGTCACAATTAGGGCAATGAACTGCGTTTTGTGTTGTGAAATATTACCTAAGCAACATTTGTAGCTCAATAAGGAAAAATAATTAAATATTTCTTCTCGAAAAATCTGAATGCTTTATGACACTTAAAACTTAATGCTAACTAGAAGGTGCTTTCATTCCGAAAGAGAAAAAACATCATTTTTAACACAGCGTAGTCTGATTAAAAGTATTCTATAATCATCTTATGATATACAGCTATCGTTGTACCAAAAATAGTCGAAATTGGTTAAACCGTTTTGACGTAATGAGGTCGTTTTTTATCTTGGTGCCTTAAAGTAGGCTATTTCACTTTAAGTAAAAACTAATATCAGTATGTACATAGATGCTATGTTTATGTATTGTATGTGAAAGAAATAAGAAAAAATAGTCTTACAACAGACATAGGGCAAAAGACTCAACGGGGAAGGTAGAGTGGCTATTATACCGATAAGAGCTTAGCTCTTAATAGTCCACGGTAAGCTCGGTTCTCCATACAAACGTAATTACGCTGTCACTTTAAAACGACTAAATAGTTGGCTCTGAAACTTGGTACTTAAAATAAGTTAAGGTATATTCAGGTCTGTAGTTAGTTTATGTAGCTTCATTATAAAAAAATACAGTGAATTTAAGTTTTTCATACAAAACTTGTTGAGAGAAATGAAAACGAAACTCCGTTTGTATGGGAAGGTGAAATTTGGCCGACTTTGTACTCTTAAGTTAAGATCTAATCATCATCACATTCAGCCCTAGGACATCCATTTGTGGACAAAGGCATCATCATTTGTGGATCCAAGGATTTCCATAACCTTCGGTCGTAGGCCTCCATCAACGGTTTCCCACGCTCTTTAGCAGATCATCAGTCCACCTTGTTGGGGGTCTTCCCACGCTGTGTTGGTCTATACGAAGTCGCCACTCGAGAACCTCTCTTTCCCAGCGGCCATCGATCGGAAGAACTAATAGCTGTATAGATAGAATTAATTACAATAATAAGTTATTGTTTTATGACAAAGGGCCTATTTACCTTTGATAACGTATCACAGCCCAAAACCCTTATCAAAGGTCGCTGAACCACATATACCTACCTAGCTAGAGCGCATGTACCTAAGTATCATATTTATCTAAAATGTATCGCACAATCCAAGAGATATGAGTATGTATATCAGGAATTTAAAGCGAGGTATATATATGAATTACGACCATGATTATGAAATAATACACAAAAGGCTTTTTAGAACTGTATTTCCACAAAATAATTGTATAAAATTTAAGGAGGATAGGCTCTTGCTTGCACGATATGGACGAGAACAAAAATCGGTGTTGCCAGTCAAGTGCTACAATTTAATTGATAAGCTAGGCATACACTACAAAATTATAAACTAACTGATAATTGTCCAATGTATTGGAAAACCATTTCCCATACCATTTCTAAATCAAAATTCAAGTCGAACAATAATGATCAGTCTTAAGTGGCAGTGAGCGCACACTGCTTGTAGAACCGACGGTCATTGGGGCCGAATGGTTCTTGACTGGCGACCGCATACAGGATGCAGCGTGGGAGGCCCCCAAGACGTCCGATATTGTCAAGATCACGGAAAACCGCTTTAGCTAAGCGGGAATAACGTTGTCTGCGAAGCTGAAGGTCCTGGGCTCAAATCCCGGTAGGGGCAAATATTTGTGTGATGAGCATAAATATTTGTTCCTGAGTCTTGGATGTTTTCTATGTATGTCAGTAAATATATCTATAAAATATTTCGTCGTCTAGTACTCATAACACAAGCCTAACACGATTTGTGTAAAAAATGTCCCGTAATATTGATTTATTTATTATGTTTTTGTTTCTTTTTTTATCTAAAAAATCACACAATCTTTTTAAATTACTATATTGATACAACGATCTAAGTAGAAAGAAAAAATAAATTGCATTATTATAAATCTCTCTAGCTCTCTGAGAAATCTGTCATACAATACGTAACTAGCCCTGGCACAGGCCCCGGTCTTTTTGTCAAAATGTCAAGGTCAAAACTAATAAATATTACAGGACTATTTCTACACAAATCGAAGTAATCCCATAGTAAGCTCAATAAGGTTTGTTTTATGAGTACTAGACGACGATATATTTAATAGATAAATGTACGTATATATATAGAAAACATCCAAGACACAGAAACAAATATTTATGCTCATCACACAAACATTTGCCCCTACCGGGATTCCAACCCAGGACCTTGAGCTTCACAGGCATCGCCACTCCCACTGAGCTAAATCGGTCCTCAAATTATAGTGGAACGGTGTTTCATACTTTTCTTTTCCCAGTTCCTATGAAGAGGTTATTCTTTTTTTTCTTATCTGTGTCTCTTTTTCCACAATTTTTTCCCAGATTCGCATGGCACATAGCGGCAGGGTGCGTTCACCGGGCATCGACCCCCGAATACGCCTAGTTCACACTCTGCTTGATAAAATTGGCGATTTGGCATTCCTGTACAAATCTCGTTGAAATTGGCACTTTTAGAAACTCTGAACAGCCTTTTTAGTGAATTTTTTAGTGAATTACAGAAATTCGCTTACATGATAATGTTTTACAAAACAATAGTTTAGATATAAATAATAGTAAACTTTACCTAACCTATTAAATATTAAACGTTGATATATGTTTTTCATCTTGATAGTAATAATATAAAATTCGATCTAAATATCGCATTAGGCTTACAAATTATTATTATATTATTAGAATTCCGAAATACTTTGCAGAATTTAGTTATTCCCATAGTTGATGAAAAAGTGTTTGCTCCCTTTTCATTTTTGATTTTAATTATGAAGCTAGTTTGAGACCCCTGGATAAGGGTGGCTCGAAAATTTCTTTTTTCGTTTTCTGGTTTGAACATCTATTTAATCTCTTGCTTATGGCTACTGATTTAACATCCTAAAATATTGGCTCACTAATCGTAATAGAAGTTGGTGATAATAGGTTGATAAATAGGCCTGGGATGTGACATTTATCAACCTATTATCACTCGATTTTTCTGAGGGGGTGGGTGTTTGTAGTGGGTCTCAATTTTTATATTTTCGGAACAAAGTCGGATAAATAATCCTTTCCTTTTTAAGAAATCGGTTCTTTGAACATTGCTTTTTTCTGTTGAGAGGAATCGGGGCTCACTTTATGGATATAGCCTCAAATTGAAGATTCATAGACGGATATTAATTAAGGATTAGCAACAACCTTTATTTTCTCAACACTTAACCAGAATATACCTTAGTATCAACTGATTATAAATTACTACACAACAAACTATAGGACAAGTTACAAGGTAAAAAAAGCAGTGCTTGACACTGTAATTCTGACAGTTGACACATTGCTAAGGTGCCAACTACTGGAGTAGTGGTGAGTACCGGCACATTTACCCTAGTTGGCTGGCCCAGTAACTGCCTTATAGGCGTGAGAAAGCGTAAGGGCAGAAGTTGTACAAAAGTTTCTTGTTTCTGATCAGACCCAGTAATGACAAAATTAATAAATTCGCGACAAACCCAACAGAGATTATAAGTCCAGAAACTTCAATATGTCACGTTTTTTTTCACTCAGAAAAATCTGCCAGCTCATAGTTTTTTTTATTGTCTAGGTAAGTATTTGACGAAACCACTATAGCTTCCTTGTCGACACCCAAACATTGCAAAGTTCATTGACCAGGGCAATGTCCTCAGAAAAATTTCGTCGGTCATACGTTGGTACTGTTTTTCGATGACTACTTATTTTCTATTTAACACATAAATATAATATATATGTCAAATAAAAGGGATTTTTTTGGGCTTTTAAAATGTGCTTTTGTGGTTCAAATCGGTCTGGTAGTTTTTGATTTCGAGTTTAATTTCTGTTTCTTAGTAATGTTTGGTTACTGCGCTCTTTTTTCGCATTAAAATTAAGCGTAATATCTAATTTAAATGGATCTATATCGGTTTCATTGCAAAAACTAATAGTATCTTATCAATATAGATTTAAAAAATCACGTATCGGGTTTCCCCGGTTAAAAATGAGGTAAAAAGATTGATAAACATGTCAGAATGAAGCTTTAGCTGGGGAAGTATCCGCACCGGTCAGAAAGTGCAATAATTTAGCCAAAAACCAAGTAAAAACAATGACTTTACTTACGAAAGAGATCATTCAACTTATGGTCGTTCGTTGACCTAAGAATTTCGGCAGGTCAACGCCCGCACGGCCATATTTATAGCTAGAGCGGGACGGCAACATCGCGGCTATGGCCAAAACGAGACAGACTCAGCTGACGATTCGCAGACTTTTTTTAGATAAGGATGATTTATTGTGTCTCGAATTTTCCAATTGTGACGAAATTTTCGTCATTTCCTTGTCCCGTGTTTAAAATTTTTAATCTGCTTAACGGTACATACAGTTAGATTGAGATACCGGATATCCGTGCCAATTATCAGGCTAAGCCCCCAGTTTCTCCACGCCCTGTTAGATATTAACGGCTAAACTTTACCTCCCAAATGCTTAAAATTACCGACATAATCAGCCGTTAAACCTAGCAGAGGATGGTGAAACTGAGTTTAAAAACTAGCGCTTTGCTATTAAAATTACTGCGTAAAACATCTTCGTTTTGGTTTCCAGTGGAGTTTTGAAAAAAATTAAAAACCGGTTATATTTTTAGGCAGCTATGATGTGTAAACTTAATAAAATATATAAAGCACTAGAACATAAGTAATGGGATATAATCATACCAAACATAGTCATCCTAGCATTATTAATAGGCTCCATACAATAAAAAGTTCGTTTAGCGGCAAATGTGGGAGGTAGGTACTATAATTTAACGGATTATATCGCGTATAATATCTCATTCGAGTTTCCGAGGTCTCGGAAGCTTTTCAGCTTTCCATGGTCACGTGTTGACTGAGAAAAGATATATTTTCCTCTGTCTGTTTTATTTAAATGAGTAATAATCGCGGAAACAGAAGAAAATACTATAAAAGGTTACCTAAAGATGATAACATGTCAATTAATAAATTCAAACAATTTATTAAAGCCAAATTAGTCAAAAATGCGTACTATGACACGTCATCTTACCTTAATGATAAAGATCCAAAGAAGTAGCATTAAATCACTCATCTGTCAAGTTTCATGCCAAGTAAAATTAATTGTTAGAATAGATAAAAGACTTCTTGCTTCAGTAATGACATGTTTAAGTGAAATAATGAAATTACCTACGAAGTAAAAGTATCTATAAATTTGAATTTTAAGTAGCAAAATAATTATCTTATGTAAGCGAAAGTGGTGGAATCCCTCGTTACGGGAATCGCGATGCTAAATTTCAGTATTCTAGCTTCGTTGACAAGTCAGCTAAGACCAATTTTTGCATAGAAAGGCTTACAATTACGTTATATTTTCTTCTGAAATGATCTACCCTCATATGGCATAAACTAATTTGTTATAATCATCATTTGGCATAATGCACTTTTTTCTGAACACGTAAACTTTTCAGTGTCGTTATCAAACAAACCTAGTCTAATGCATTTAACGGGATGATACCTTAAAAAGTCCTGAAAATTCTACAGTTTTGGCAAAAATGCAATGCCAAATGATGAATTATACAAATGACGGTTATGACAAAAACGTTTATGCCGAATAAAGGTAACCGTACGGAAAAAGCCATTTCTCGAGCTCTTCGTGTTTTTTTTTATTCATAAATTTACCTCTTGATGATGGTTACGACGGGGTCAAAGATGCCACTCGCTGACTCAGCGCCAGCTTATTCACTCTTGTCGGAAGTCAGACTAAGACTACTGAGACAAACGGTCTATCTTTCGTTATGTCAGTGTCTCGCAAAATTTGTGTCAAGGAATTCAGTTCAACAGACTTACAAAATACCTTATATTTTCTGACAACTCATTGCCGTTGCACTTTTCAACGCATTTAAAAATAGATGGCGCTTCGTTCGCGAAAAAGGAAAAGTCATAATCTTCTTGATGGATGTAACAGGAATGCTGTGCTGATGATAAATTAATGGGATAAAATGGGGAACTTTGATAAATTGTTACATCTATACTATTAAAAAAGTTGTAAAAAAGAAATGTCTGTAAAATGAAGATATTTTTAAAAAAAGTGAAGGTCTCTCGAGGCTAAGGTTCTCGAGTGGAGACCGCGTACCGAGAAAGGCCACCTGTAAGGTGGTCGGAGGACCTGGTTAGGGATGCCTGCTGAGTTCCGCAGTAGACGTTCTATGGCTGAAATGACGATAATGATGAAAGGTCACTTAATGCAAAAAATATTTTTACTTATTTAATTTCTTGTATGTGTCTTTGTGTCTTGATCACGCCAAAACTTTCAACTATTTTTGATTCACTAGCTGGGCATCTACAGATGGTTATAGGACACTTTTTATCCGACTGCGCTGAAGAATAAAGAGGGTTATATTTATTTTCTCCTCCACTGACGAAGTTGCACCTTCTTGTGACTGCACATACATATCTTTTACATTTGTTATTTACCTACCTATTTTATTGTAGTTAAGTGTGCGTACATATTTATTTTCCATCAGGTGGCTTGGAGAAATCATACGTCACAATGAAATGGTACCACGAAAAACCACGTAGCTTGTTTTCCTCTTATGTCATAAAAAAAAGAAAATCATGCAAGGTATAACTTGTTAAATTTTGCCGAATATGTTCAACGGATATAGTTATGGAGGAACCAACGCGGAAGGACCGATTACAACCTATGACAACATAAGTTCATTGAATGCCCGGCTCGGAGCTCAAGTTATAATGGCTTTGTATATTTTGGCACATTCAACTCTTACAAGAGCAATGAACTTTATCGAGTATTTTTATCAATTTTTCGAGCATATTCGATAAGAATCTTATTGATTGTGATTAGAAATAGTTTAATTATGACGTATGCTATTTTTAATCGGTATTCGTGTGTTCTTTTCGCGTATTTTTGCGAGTTTTGTAACGGGTTCAAACGAGGTTTTTCACTCTGGGTCGAACGCGTGTAGTGATATTATAAATGTGTGTTTTGTCCGTTTTTCTTGTCGTAATGAGGCGGACTGACGTGTGTGTTTGCAGAAATACAGTTGGAAAGAGAGAATGATATAGTCACTTACGCGTCATAAGCAAATTCCAATGACATCTGCGAAGGTGGATTATCGAAAATACCCTTCTGTTAACTGACTCCCAAAAAAGGAAGTGTTTCTCATTTTTTTACCTCAGAACTCCGTCATTTATAAGCCGATTTAGAAAAGGTTTTTTTCTTTGTAATAATTGTTTCAGGAATACTAGGTATATATATATATTTTATCTTCCTGAGTGTTTTTTTTAATTTATTTATTTATTTAATGTTTATTGCACAAAAGAAAACTTATTGTACAAAAGGCGAACTTAATGCCATAAGGCATTCTCTACCAGTCAACCTTAGGGCAAAGGAGAAAAATTGTAGGCGGTGCTGAGGCTTGTGTAATTACAAAAACACATATTTATATACTTTAAATACATGAATAACAACATTTATATAATACATACACAAATATATATAAGGTTAATAAATATATAGCATATATACATACATATATATATATATATATATATATATATATATATATATGTATATATAGCGATGAAACTAATTAAGCAGATAAACTAAGAGTCTTCGGTTCTGCCAGCAAAGAAGTTGCTCACGGACTTTTTGAATGCAAATTTATTCGGGGCCTGTTTTTCACTAGTCTTGCCGACTTTAGCAAGAGGTATTTCGCCAATGTCAAATGTGAAGACATATAACACGAGAGGAGAATGTACAGTCAAACTAAGCAACAATATAATGCCGTTGCCTTAAGCTGGCTGTAGGGGGGCGGGGTGGGGGTGGTCCAAAAAGTCTAGATTTTGTGTGACGTAATATGTGGACGGCCCCTTATGATATGGACAGTTGAAGTTGCCCGAGACGCGGTCTCCACTCGAGAACACATCTACTGCAACGGTTGCTGCTTTGGCAAATATGACCAGCCCACTGCCATTTCAGTTTGCTAACTCTTTGGGCTATGCCTGTCACTTTGGTTCTGTGACGGATCATCTCATTTCTGATGCATCTTTCAAAGAAACACCATTATAATGAGTCCTCATACGTCAAAATCCATCATATCGTTTATGCTACAGAGCGTGCCAAAGAAATATAAATACACTAAAAAGACACAGTTTAAACACATAACCCTTCTCTACGTAGTCGGGTAAAAAACGTAGATTTATCTCGCCACGTGGGGTGGGGTGCGACGACCCGGAGTGTAGTTTCATAACAGACTAACGACCCTGAAGGTTGTTCGATGGACGGGTGTGAACTCTGGGCAGAGCGTGACTATAGATACCTATAGGTAATATAGATATCCTATGACGTTACGCGTTTATGGACTAACCGTGCGTACGAGGAATCTCATTCAGTCTCATGTTTTTCTTGTTAGGGTTGATTTTGGAAAATCCTTTCTGATCTGAAATTCTTTAAACGCAATCCAACGACAAAATAGGTATGTTATGTCGGTGGCATCGCAGCTAATAGCGGTCTTTATAGGCACAAATGCGTCAGAAAAATTACAAGGGAAGCCGAAGCGTATTCGCTTACTCAAATAAAAAAAAATGGTTATATGCCCTTCCTAGGGAAACCCGGTGGGAATCGGCTTATATCGATGCCACGACTCTGCTGCCAACCCAAAACCACCATTGCTTCATACAGGCACATAGAAACTATACCCTGAAACCCTGAACGACCATAGCTCCATATAGGCACAAACAAATTGCTTATATCTTTCAGAGGTTTGGCGTCTGGAAAATTAAAAGGGAAACCGAAGCGTCTTCATCTGCCTATATTTAAAGAAAAGATAGTTATAAGCCTTCGCTTGAGCAACCCGTTGGGAATCAGCTTATATGGACACCACGGCTCTGCTGCGTACCCTGAACCATCATGGTTTTATAGAAGCACAGAGAAACTGCCTACCCTGAAGCCCTTAACGACCATGGCTCCATATAGGCACAGAAAAACTCTAAAATGATCGCTGCACCAAAAATGATACAATACGATCTTTTTTTTTCGTTGGTGCTTAAGATTAATTAATTCTGTACCTACGCACACTAATCTTCTGCAAGGGCCTTTTTTTAACGGCACTTAAGGGCACTCACCCTAAACACCTAAAATGCGTAGGACTCATTCCAACGCGCATGCGTTTGAACAGTATTTTCTAAGGGCGCAAAAGCTCCCTTTGGGTTCATCAACTTTGTATCCAGAGCAGTAACCCATAGGTCAGCAATGGCGGCCAGTCACCGTTCGACGACCTCCAAAAAATGTGTCAAAGTGTAAGATTTATTGTACGAAAATGCGTAGTACTCAATACGATTTACACACCGAAATTTAAAAATGAATTTAATTAAGAAAAAGATAGAGAGAGAGGGATGTAACGGTGATCGAACGTTTCGATTCGAGTTGGACTCGCGCACCGAGGGTTCCGTACAAAATATACGCTACAAATGGCCATATCTTTCTATGAAAATCCAGTGTTAGCAGAGCCCTGCTCCTAAGCAAAATGTACGCGGTGCTTGATCATTTTATATTGGTTACTGATATAGACAGTCCCACGTAAAATTATACTGTTTTAATATTTGTTGTTATAGCGGCAACAGAAATAAATTATCTGTGAAAATTTCAATTGTCTAGCTATCACGGTTCATGAGATGACAGACAGACAGACAGATGGACGGACAGCGAAGTCTTAGTAATAGGGTCCCGCTTAGGTATTTTTTGGGTACGGAACCCTAAAAATCACCAGATCCAAGCTAAAGAATTTTGGGGAAGTCATATTTTTATTCTGAAGAACTTTTTGAGTTGGTGCCACCGTCACGTTTCCCACGTCACCGTCACGTAATTATTATCAGCCTGAACTCTCCCACTGCTGGGCAAAGGCCTCCCTCTCTTTCTTCCATTGGTCCCTATTTAAGGCAGCAGCGGACCAATCCCTTCGGAACGTGTCTAGGTCATCCCGCCATCTCCGTCGTAGTCTACCGAAAATAATTAAAAATTAAATTTTCTAGTGTTTGGGCAGCGGTGCCCAGCGTAGCGTTATATAAAACCATTGTAATATATACGTAGTGATTTAAAGCATTGTTAAGGTAGTTCATGGCGGTCAATCGCACGTTCGACGACCTCCGCAAATTATGTCAAAGTTCGAGGAAATTCGTGGTGAACTGGGAAATGCGTCGAATTTTACGGCTAGTTCGGTTACTAGAGGCCCTTGGTTTCCATCCTTAAAAGGGCTAATAAAAACTAGGTATATGAATACTTAAAAATAATCTTTTTATTTCTCATTAAAATAGTAGATTGTTTGACTAGGGGCTAAAATAAGCCACTATGACACGAAGTGATTATTTGGACGAGCTCGCGAAGTGAGCGAGGACAAATATGTCTGAGTGTCGTAATGGCTTTTAGCCACGGGTTAAACACTCTGCTTTTCACTTCGACTGCGAGAAAATAAATATACTTGTATATTTCATGAAAAAATAAAAGTACAGTTTGAGCAATTCTGTCATAAAGATTGGTCAATCTGATCCGCCCCCCTATTGCCTAACGCGTTTGACGCTCGCAATCAGAATCAAGTGTCATGATTTTGTTTGGGCTATGACAATTGATTCCGATACCAAGTGTCAAAATTTCGTTAGGCAATAACCCCGCAGGTTGGTTTTTTTGTTTTTATTTATTCTTAAGGAGTATGTAGCTGGCCGCAAGTTTTTTTAAGTGTCATAGAAAGTATGGGATTATATGGCTTTCTTTAAAACCCTAGGGGCTAAATGTACTATTTTAGTCTCGCTTCGCGAAGCTAATATGACGTGCTTTTTGAGCAGGAGAAGTGAAAAGATCATTGCATAATTACATTAAAACATAGGTTATAAGTATATGATTTTGCTTGGTATGTTTAAGTAGCTTGATATTGTTTAATGGGTATAGGCCTCCTCCATTCTTTGCCATAGATCTCTGTCTGCTGCTTTTCTTGTCCATGTTTTGCCAGCCACCTCCTCTATGTCGTCACTCCATCTGCGGCGCGGCATACCGCGCGGTCTACGCTTCTTGCGGAGGTCCCAGTGTAAGAATTTTTCTGTCCACCTCCCACCGGTACACCGCACCGTGTCACGAGTCCTACCCATCTGTATTTGAGTGCGCATGCCAGTTTTGCAGCGTCTATTGTTTTTGTTTTCTGACGTATGTTTACATTTCTGGGCTTATCACGCAGTTTTATGTTCAGAATGCTTCCCATATTTATACTCACAGGAAAATACCCAATTTCTGATATTGTTGTCATCGATTCTTATCACCCCTGGCCTTTGGCACGTGTGATCTGAAGTTTTCCTTATCAAAGCTATTTATAAATTATTACGATTTAGGAGAGGACAAGGCTGCAAAGTTGTTACTTAATTGGTTCGAGTAGTTGAATTGAAAGCCGAGTAGGTAAGCGACGAACTAAAATAGAACCGCGAGCGAAGCGAGTGCAACCAAGTAACTCAACCAAAATGTAGGGGATGGCAGTTTTTTTATAGGAAAACTTGTTCGTATTACCGGGTACCAACTGCTAAAATAAAGGGAAATTTAAAAAAAAAAACTCGGTAACTACAATGTAAAGTAACACCTTTTTTTCTTCAGCGTACTCGGTTAAAACGTATCATTTAGCTATCTTTGGATGCTCAGCTATCAGTGTACCGAAATAGTTGAAATCAGTGGTTCTGGCGTGATGAAACCGCAAACACAAACATACGACATCACATCAGGTGGCTCGTCTGTCCGTTTGCCACTCATTGAAATGAAATGAAATGAAAGCATTTATTTCGGAAATATTGATCCATATTGTGTTAGTAAAATTTATTCTAAGTTTGTTAGTGGAAAGTGTAATTATAATTAGACCTAACGTGCACAGACATCCAGTGAGCTAGGATAGGGCTGTCCATCCTCTCAGCTACCACCCTCAGAAGCGCGTTGGTGCTGCCCCGTACGTCCTCACTCAGGGACGCCACCCGTTTGCGCATCACGGCTTGGAAACCGTCAGTCATTACATTTAACAAAAATACAAGGATTAAAAAAAATGTCAGACATGCAATTAGTAATTATCTTCAATGTTTCATTTTTACAACTTTATAATATTGCTAGAAGGCCCTCGCAACTTCGGGAGGAGGAAAAGTCATAACCTCTCTTTTTTTCTTCAGAGCAGTCGGGTAAAAAGTATCCTATAACCATCTGGCAATACCCAGCTGTACGAAATCGTGTACCAAAAATAGTTGAAAATCCGTTTCGCCGATTTAGCGTGATGAAGCCACAACGATACACAAACATTTCATTTTTACAACTTCATAATAGTATAGATATAGATGACAAATACTTACAACTGTAAAACAGGTGAAAAACCTCTATATACCTCACAGAGGCCATTATGAAAATAACTAATTTTGCATCACAAAGGTTTTTTCTGCCTCAATCCCTGATGACAAAAAGGCTCAAGTCCTTATGAAATATGAAGGCATTTATGCTCTTTCTACATACACCCTGACATCATTGACGTGGTGCAATGAAAAAAGGGCTCAGGTGCTTTAGAAATGTAAAGGCAGTTACGTCCTTTTGGAGTGATATGTATTGTGACGTCATCGACGTATGCGCAAGTGATCGCTCGTTAACATGTGTAGGTGTGGCGTTTTGGCGGCTGGTTTTGGTTTTAGGGTTCCGTTGGCACTTTGGCAGATTTATAATATAATAATAATGTATTTTATTTCGAGTAAGTTACACTCATATTTGGTTAGTAGAAGAGACTTATTCTAGATGTTAGTTTTTTAATACCTAAATACTTAATTATTATATTAATTAATTAAACTTCGCTGTGTACGGCGCATGCAGCCGACAGCAATTGCGTATATATACCGTCTTTGTGGTCATGCCTGATTAGAAAATATTGGTAAATATTGTGCAATTATCGTCTAACTGTAGCAAGGTATCTATGTGCTTGAATTAATATATACATTTAAATAAAACAATTTAACGGATTATATCTATCGCGTATTCTCATCATTTGAGTTCCGGACGTTTCGGTTTTAATTAAATGCGTAATAATCGCGCAAACACAAGAAAAAATTATATATACACTTATTATATATGTATTTATTATTATACATAAAAAAATAAACAAATTAATTACAAAACACATATACCTACGTACAAATGCGAACTTATCCTTGTAAGGAATCTATTCCAGTTAACCTTTGAGCTAATGAGAAAAAACAGCGGGGGACGGCCTGTTGGACGACTATGTGGACGGATGACCTCGTAAGGGTCGCGGGGAGTCGATGGTCTAGCTCTCTGTTATTACCAACTCTGTTGCTAGCTATAGAAGGACTATATTTCCTGATTTCACAACTAAAAAAAAAACGAGTCTAAATAAGATGGCTATGGGGGAAGGGAGAGACATTTTTTAGATGCCCATTTGTGCTTTTGTATTGAAATAATGTTAAACCCGACTCACACTTGCTTTTTTTATCCCACACAGTTGATGTCACGCTTTTTTCCATACATTATCTCACCGATTGATTGTCGATGATTATCGACGTGTAATTGGACGCAAAAACGGACGGAAAGGCCGTTAATGATGTATAAATGTACGTACATTAGTGTTATTGAAGTGGGCGTGTATGATTTATGTGAATAGGTATCTGTCATACAGTCATACGCAGTCAAAACCCTCTTTACTTCTCTTATCTATCTATCTATCTATCAGCCACGGACGTCCACTGCTCAATAAGCCTCCCCTATAGTTCGGGTTCAGGTTGCAATCCTGCGCAGACCGCATTAACCCTTACGAGGTCATCCGTCCACCTAATCGGGGGCCGTTCTACGCTGCGCTTCCCTATGCGTGGTCTCAACTCCAGGACTTTACTGACCCAACGGCCATCCGTTCTCCGGGCTACATGACCCACCCATTGCCACTTCAACGATGCAATCCTCTGAGCTATGTCGGTTACTTTGGTTCTTTTGCGGGTATCCTCATTTTTGATTCTATTACAAAGAGAAACCCCGAGCATAGCCCTTTCCTTTCCACGTTGCGTAACTCTGAGCCAACTTATGATTCCCATTGTGAACGAACATGTCTCAGTTCCGTATAGGTCATGACTGGTAACACGCACTTTATGAAGACCTTCGTCTTCAAGCACTGCACCACACCAGCTTCTTCTTCAGAGTAGATGGGTGAAAATATCCTATGATCCTCTTTTTAGGGTTCCGTAGCCAAAATGGAAAGGATCGGCTGGACAGGGAAAAAGTCAAATGGAGAAGTACTAAGAACGGTAGAGGAGAAAAGATGCCTGTGTGCTTACCATGAGCTGAGTTTACGATCGGCGCTAGCGAGTATCTCGTATCGAGAGTCAGTGCACCTCTCGAAAGAGATAGACCGTCATCGAGCGCTCGATACTCGCTCGTGCCGAACGCATGGTAGGCGCATTGTTAAGAACCATAGAAACCAGAAGAGGGAAGGTCATAGGGCACTTGATATGACATGACGGGTTCTTTATAAACATTATAGAAAGAACATTTTAAGGGAAGAGAGGAAGACCTAGGCGCACCAACTTTGCACAAGTAAAGGAAAAGTAAACGTCAGGTCGTACCAAGAAGTCAATTCTCTGGCTGAAGACAGAGAAAAGTGGCAGTTGCTCCACCGACAAGAGAGTAGCTCTTAAGTGAAATGATGATGAGCCAAAATGGCAAAAAAGGAACCCTTATAGTATCGTTGTGTCTGTCCGCCGTGTGTATAAAAAAATACTATTGTTTGTTATGCCAACGAATCTTTTTTCTTTTGTCACGTTCGGTAACTAGTGTCAAATCATACCTTATCAAAGATTTTACGCCCACTTTGAACGAATTTCCGCCTCTATTTTTATAGATAACCCCTTGGGGGGTCGCGAGGCCTCTTAGAGGTGTCGCGATTACATTCCGGACTCAATTGAAACATTTTAAACCACACATGTTTGAATCGAGAACTAAGAAGGTGTCTGCTTCGTTGTTTTCGGAGGAAAAAGTTATAACCCCCTCTTTTTTTCTTCAACGTAGTCGGGTAAAAAGTATCCTATAACCATCTGTGCATACTCAGCTACCTGTGTACCAAACATAGTTGAAATCTGTGTAGCCTTTAGAGCGTGATGAAGCCATACATACAAACAAAAAAAAATCAAAAACAAAATAATTTTCTATTCTGTGACCTCCAAAAATTGTCCCGTAATATTTACTTATTATTTATATAAGACGATTCCCACCGGTTTGCACAAGGAAAAGCTTATAACCTCTTTCTTTAAATATGAGTAAATGCCGCTTTGGCTTCCCATGTAATTTTCCTGATGGCCTCTGCCATACCAGTCTTCTTAGGGTTACCATATCTCAGGATTTGTCCTGAGACTTCAGGATTTTTGGACTCTTCTCAGAATTGCGGCCGGACTTTGTAAATCTCAGGAAATCTCAGGATTTTTTTGAAGTTTGTTTAAATTTAAAAATAATGCTCCTAAAAGAGAATATTCTCAAACTGCAAAAAAAGTTTTCAATGGAAATCAGGCCTTTTCTGTGGGCTTTTGATATTATCATCTGGTAACCCTAAGTCTTCTATACCTTCAATACTGTTTGCTGTAGTATTAATCGCTGCGACCACGTGGTCAGGTCAACGGCTGGCCCAGTGCGCAGTAAGGTCGCTGAACGCGCACACCGGCGCATGCGCAGTACAAGCACACTTGTGTGCGAAATCAAGCCGGTTGGGTTGAGTTTGCGCCTAGTAGAAACAATGTACTTTATTCTACACTAGAAGGCTAAAAAGTATCCTATATAACCATTTGTGCATGCTCAGCTATGTGTACCAAAAAAAGTTGTAATCGGTTTAGCCGTTTTGACGTGATGAAGCTATTCAATATTTTTCGATTTATTGACTTCCAGATAGTCCGTTACAATAATTTTATTGAAAACTAGATGGCGCCCGCAACTTTAATCGCGAAATCAAAAATTTATAATATAATACCCCTCCTTTTTTTTTCAACGAGTATAGTCGGGTAAAAAGTATCATATTATAACCATCAGCGGATACCCAGCTACCTTACTAAAAATATCTGAAATCCGTTTAGCCGATTTGCCTTGATGAAGCCACGGCACATAGAAACGTACACAAATAAAAAAAAATCCATTCAGTGTCTTTTAAATAGTCCGTTACTATAGTTTTTTTTTAAAATAGCAATGTACAGACATCTCATTTTTACAACTTTATATTAGTTCTAGAAGGCGCCCGTAACTTCGTTCGCGGAGGAGAAAAAGTCATAAAACGCTTTTTTTCTTTAACATAGTCGGGTAAAAAGTATCTTATAACCATCTGTGAATACCCACCTACCTGTGTACCAAAAATAGTTGAAATCCGTATAGCCGATTTTGCGTAATGAAGTCACAGCGACATATATAAACATACAAAACATTTTATTTCTACAACTTTATAATAGTATAGATAGATAGATGACTATGGTACGAATGTAGATACCCCGTGTACGAGGAATTCAAATTATCCTCTATTATTGTATACATATAATTGAGAATTATTTATTGCTTACCGAAACAGTTACAGAACATAATTTTGTTGCTTCCTACTTGGAACCGTACCTAAATACACGCGACCTGGTTCCCAAAACTAGGTTATGTTTGCCAGAAACTGAGACGCGCAATAATATGGTTAATAACATATTTGTACACACAGACATATATACAAATACAATACATAGTCGATTATAAGGAAAATATTGTTAAACTAGAATACGCCCGCAACTTTGTTCACAGAGGAGACAAAGTCATAACCCCTCTTTTTTACGACAGCGGCGCCGAGTAAAAAGTATCCTATAACCATCTAGAGATACCCAGCTACCCATGTACCAAAAATAGTTGAAATCTGTTTAGCTGTTTTGGCGTGATGAAGCCCCAACGACACATACAAACATACACAAACATCCAAAAAATATTTTTCCATTCAGTGTCCTCTAAATAGTCCGTTACTTCAGTTTTTTTTTTTCAATACCTTCAATGTACAGACATTTCCTTTTTACAGCTTTATAATAGTATAGAAGATAATTACATGTACTTCTTCCGGACGAGATCAGAGTAGACCAGATATTTGAATGCCTCTAAAAATAGGCTAATAAACTAATGCGTAGGCTAGTAAGAATACATTTTTTTTATAAGTGGATTATCATAAAGGGAATATACATTAGAATACAACATTTTTTTATTGCACATCAACAAAAAAAAACAGTATAATTGAGCCTTAACATAAACTATGGTCATCAATAGGTGGTCTTATCGCTAAAGAGAGATCACTTCCACACAACCTTTCTGTAACGGAAATAACAAAAAATTGCCAGAAATATATGAGGAGTAGTGTCTACAGCAATGAGCCCTTTTGAAGAAACACTCCTGATGTGCGAATTTTGACACTTCCATACACACCCCGGGATGCAAGAAACAACTCACTTAATATAAATAATTAAGCTATTAAACATAAAAACAGAAGAATATAAATAATTAAATGGCCAGCCTACAATAGCTTTTCTCTGTTAGGACAGCCTTAGTGTGAATAATGGTTGCTAAGTGCGGCGTAACGGTGTCAGATCGTGTGGACGCGCCATAACGGCGTCGCGTCGTGTGCGCGCGCTATAAAGCCGGAAGGTGCCGGAAACGCATCAATTGCGGCAGTAACGAAACGCCGATCGATGTACCGGCCATCTGAGCTTAGGGTTATCACATGTATGATATGCATGTATGATAATAATTTGGTACTAGTAGCTCTGGGAGCTGTAGACTTAGTGAGTCTTTCAACCACCGTATCTCCGCCATTTTGAAAAAAACACGAAATCTGAATCGCCAAAAACATCTTTATAATTATCGAGCCTGCTCACAAAATTACACGAGAATCGGTTGAGACATGCGACCTGTAGGTACAGGAGAACATACGGTCAGACGGACATACATAAGCATTTTTGTCCTTGCTGCAACGGGGAGCTTATCTAACGTCGGTCAAAAATAAATGAAATATAAATTCCTTCAAATTCGTTAGAGGAGGTGGAAGTCATATCCCTTTTTTGTTTCTGCGTATTCGGATAGAAAGTATCCTATAATAATTTTGCCCATGGTTGTTTAAGTGCCCTATGTAATATTGCATTAAAAATATTTGTCAGTATGTACCTACTTCCGCATCTTTAGTTTTTTATTCCACATCTTCGCTGTTCACAAGATGAAAGTGAATGCGGAAGGTAAAGATAAAATTGATTATAAATATTAAATGTCTCGTAATAGTAACTATCAACTTAGAATAGTTAGAATGTTTTGGTAGATTATTTTATTTTCTAGTTTGGTTTGGGGTTTGCACCATAAACTTAATTACGGATCAGATTGCTCCATTTTATTTGTCATTCATAGATTATCTGAAAAACGTAAATTGGCCCTTTTTGTGACAGCCCTCATAGGCCCACTCAATAACTCTTCAAACGACTCTTCACTGCCAACCCTAGAGAAGTTCGTTCGCCGGGCGACGACCTATCCAAAATTGCAGGTCAACGAATCGTGGCTCAACCAAAAAAATATATTAACAACCAAATTCTCACACTTTCAATTTCAAACTTACAATAGTTTAAATAGAGCTGATATTATGTTTTAATGGGCATTGTAGTTGCGGCATTTTTGTTATGAGATGGGTTGTCTAGGAGTTGCAATTCGCAACTGAATTTTGAACGCCGAGATTCGAAATTTGAAAGTTTTATTCTGTTTCCTTTTAGTTATTTTTTGGCAATTGTGTTATCTGTTCCTACCGGCCAGTCTTTAATGTTCGTTAATAAGTAATTTAATTAATTTTACGTGTAAAATAGGTTTTAATTTTATGTTACTTGTCGTTTTAGGTATGATCAGAGTTCTTATAAAAAATAGGCTATCTACACCTCATACGTCAAAATCCATCAAGCATAGGTTGAATAGCGTGCCAAATGTCAAAGAAATTGACATACAGACATACCCAAATACATACTCACGAGAAAAAAATATTAAAATCTTAAGATGACTCAGGTATCATCTAATCTGGCTCTAGCAATAATTATTTTAGGGTAGAAATATAAAAATAATAAATATGGTTGGAGGGCAGTCCTAGACCAAATATAGGCCGTTTTAAAAAGGGCTAGCTCAGAAATACTCTAAACTGACGATCATGCATGGGGAATTTAATTAAACTTGCCGAAACGAAAGAGGTATGCATATCTCATAGAAAGTGGTCTTTCCTATGGGAAAGAGGCGTGATTGTATGTAGAAAAATAAAAGTTTAATTCAGGAATCACCTTACGCTGAGCAGATTCTCGTCATTAGTGCAATAAAACAAAAGAACCGGTTAAATGTATTCCGAATTCAAAAAACCAAATGTAGAACGGATTCGAATTTCAAAACATCAAGTTTAACGAACTGTGAACTCATTTGTGACCCTTTTGACAGGTCAAATCACTGTTAAGCCAGTGTTACACTGCGCTTTAACACCGGCTGTTTAATGTTATTTTTCATACACTTGTTTAGTATCATAAAATAAAATAAACATGTATTTATTCAATAGCACAATTGTTTAATACAAAAACAGCAGATGTCTCTTTTTAAGTGTTTGATAGCTGTGCTAAGAGGCAAGGCCTGTTCTTGGATGGTAAGGTTGCATTGCATTAGTGAATGACTTTAACAAATAAATAATTATCAGTCGGCTAAAGGATGAAATTTTGTCACGGAAACTTAACGTGTGTTAAATGATGAAATACGGAGCCGAGACGTGGTCTCTAACTATGGGACTCTTAAGTAAGCTCAGAGTCACTCAGCGAGCTATGGAACGGGCTATGCTCGGGATCTCTCTACGAGATCGAATCAGAAATGAGGAGATTCGTAGACGGACCAGTCACTGACATTGCAAATAGGGTAAGCAAACCGAAGTGGCAATAGGCCGGACACATCTCGAAGAATCGATGGCCGTTGATGCAGATAGGTTCTCGAGTGGAGACCGCGCAACAGGAAGCCCAGCGTGGAAAGGGCACCCGCAAGGTGGTCGGACGACCTGGTTAGGGTTGCGGGGACTCGCTGGATGCGGGTCGTCTCTATCCGGCCCATGTCGAAGTCTATTGAGGAAGCCTGTGCCCAGCACCGATGTGGTGTAACAGTGTTGCGGCTTCATCACATCACCCCACATCGCCTAAACGCATTTCAACTATTTTTGGTACACGGGTAGCTACGCATCCACAGATGGATATACGATACTTTCTAACCGACTACGGTGATAAAAAAGAGGGGTTATGACTTTTTTCTCTTCTGAGTACCAAGTTGCGGGCATTCTCGTTTTGTAATATTCTCTATCTTATGGTACCTTTACGTATAGTATATCATTCATAAGAGTGTATGAGAAATAACATCATCTTTAGTTACTTATTCAAAGCCAATGAACTTTACTGATAAAGTACATGCAATTTTTATCAATTTTTGAAGTATTGATAATTCGTACTGATCTCAAGATATAGCGTAGCAACCATTTTGTATTTACTTTTGATATCAAATCTTTTCTGTACACACGTGTTATAAACATACTATAGGGTGCCCGCAACTTCTTTCGCGGAAGAAAAAAGTCTTTACCCTCTTTTTTAATTCAGCGGAGCCGGTTAAAAAGTAGATATATAACCATCTGTGGATACCCAGCTGTTCGAGTACCGAACATAATTTAAATCCGTTTTGACATGATGAACACTACGACACATACAAATATACAAAAAATCCAAAAAAAAAAATTTTGGATTTAGTGATCTTCTACGGTCCATATCTTATCATTTTTTTTTTAAATCTTCAATTTACAGGCATTTAATTTTTACAACTTTATAATAGTATTTGTTTGGCATTGAGACAATGTGGGAGTGAGAGCGACTACTTTTTATTCCCGAAGGAAGTTACTTCACTTAGTATAATAAATATAATATAGGATACTTTTTATCCGATTACAATAAAACAAAAGAGAGAGTATTGATTTTTTGTCCTTCGCGATTTACTACTTAAAAGTTGATTGTAAGAGGAGACAGAAAATAACATTTTCCAACACGTCTCAAATTTCACCCTGTATTCTATAATATTTAATACCGTACCGCGTGGGGTGTGGGGTACCGCCACACGTCGAACCTTAAGCCCTTTTAGCCCGCAGGGCTAGTGACCTTGCGAGTGAGCGAGAAGCCTGTGACGTCACAACCTCTCGCTCTAAGCTAATGACCTATTGATTTGCTTCATTAAGGATTTTTTAACGAAATAACTAAGTAATTTTCTCTTTTGTGTTGTTTATTCTTATTATAAATAACTAAAAGAACTTGGTTCACTGGTAGAAAATGTTATTTAGTATTAAGCCTGCAATCCCAGGTGATAAAATTTCAATAAAATCATCTGCAATCCGGATCCTATAAGCATTTTTTAGGTGTTATTATCCACGGGTGAACTCTACCAAAAGTGGTTAAAATCATTTCAGACGTTTTGACTTTTAGTGGCCGCAAAGACATATGAAGTATACGAACATAAAATAACTCGTTTCATTTATTCTTGACTACTGGATCTGGATGCTTGGCATCCCAAAAATAAACGGGCATCACGCAAATTTTCACCACACGACGTACTTTCAAGTTGTGGAATGACCCCCACTGAGGTGTTTCCGGAGCGCTATAACATGCGATTCTTCAAGAAGCGAGTTAACAGGGCTCTCACAGGTTGGCAAAATATGGGCGATTCCTCCGGTGTTGCACATATCCATGGGCGACGATGACTACTTTCCATCAGGTGGCTCATCTCCCGCCACTCATAACATACAAAAATCTATACTATCATAAAGTTGTAAAAATGAAATTTCTACATTGACGATATTAAAAAAAGAAATGATTGTAACGGCCTATTTGGAGGTCACTAAATCGAATTTTTTTTTTTTGGTATTTTTTGTATGTTTGTGTGTCGTTGTGGCTTCATCACGCCAAATCGGCTAAACGGATTTCAACTATTTTTGGTACACGTAGCTGGACATCTCCAGATGGTTAAAGGATACTTTTTACCCGAGTAAGCAGAAGAAAAAAAGAGGGGTTATGACTTTTTCTCGTTCGCCAAGAAGTTGCTTCGTCCGCCTTAGATTCGTTTATCGCGGATAAAAGGTATTTTTCCGGGATAAAAAGTAGCTTATACGTCTTTCCCCAAAGCTCGATATTTTACTAATTTAAATATGAAGCATATTACCAATATTTCAAGTTCCTAGCGTAAAAAAATATTTACTGTCCATACAAATTTTCATTCCCTTTTTTTTCCCTAAAAGGGTTGAAATTTGACATAAATTATAGCCTATATCCTAGTCTGATATATAAGGTACATAACTGGAGTATCATAAAAAATCGTCCAGTAGTTTTTGAGATTAAGAGATACACACTTTCACGTTTATAACATACATACTTTCACGTTTATAATATAGATAATAAATAATAATAATACATTAATGATAGGATAGGATAGGATTTCTGTTGAATCCTCATTCACGTGCCTGACTGGTCGTTATGGAAATCATTGGGGGGGCCTTTTTCCAGCAGCCTTTTTCCTTGAGCTGATATGATGACGACTCCACTAACCTCTTGTCTTGGTAATCTTGCCCAGCCTCCAAATTGGCTGCGTGTCAACTTGGTTCCATTATTACTATGACTCAAAAACGGGGGCGGTTATTACCTTCTTCCGCGTGTCTTTGACCCCCAAAGGTGATTGGACGGGGGTGCAAGGCCGTTCAAATTGTGGGTGACTGTACTCAAATAAATGTTATGAAATAATCTACATCAATGGCATTTTTAGGGACGAGAGAACTATTTTATGTGTCTAATTTTGTATTAATGCATATTCATTTAGAATAAAATTGTGGTATTTCCATTTCCTCATTTATAGACAAATTATAATCCATAATTATAATAGTGGTTCGATCTCCTTACTACTTTTTTTTTGGGGTTAGCATAAAATAGTAAGTGCAACATTTCAGTAAAGACAGAACAGAAGAAATTGGTATGTCGGACGTTGGCAAAAAAAGTGTGGATATAATGTTTTTTTCAGAATATTGTTTTCTTTTACTTAGAAATGTTTAAATACATCCGTACAAAGAAGTGTCTTGTATAATTTTGTATGGAAAAGATTTTTCCAGTTGATACTAATTAAAACAAACAATTATGCAAAAATAATATGATCCAAACATAAAATAAAATGAAGTCGATGTACATATTATATGTATGGTAGCGTCATACAAAACCTTTAATAATCACGGATTTGTTTTTTTTATCAGTTTAAAATAACTTTACTACTTAAAAAAACGGGCCTTGAAATTACAAAATAATACACGTAATATAGTTGATTTTGTAATTCTTTCATCAACTGAGAATCGAATCCAAGACAGCAGGTTAGCGGGCCAGCCACTGCGTCAGTCGGTCAGTATTTAGGTAGGGCTTCGCATTAACAGACTTAAAAACTGTTTTGTGTTTTTTTTTTATTATGTAAGGGGAATATGGCGGTACTTAATTAAAGAACAAAGATATTTTTTTTGTTGAATAGCGTTTACTACCGTTTAAATTTGAAAAAATATCATCTCTATGAATATTTTTAGTTTGTATCAGGCAAAATCTGACCAAATCTCTTTGAAAGGAGGGTAAACATTTTTTTTTCTTAATTAAAGATATTTTCCTGTATATACATTTATTATGTTACTAGTGAGAGTATAAACGTTATATGAATTAATAATAAGCTAGTAAATCATTTTACATCTAACTATAGGTACCTGTGAATAATATGACAATACCAATTGCGATGAAGCGTTTTGAATTTCCTTACAAGTATTTAATTGCAAAATAAAAACAAAATGAGTAATAAAACGTATAACGCCCGAGCATTTTCCGGGGTCAATGACCTTTTAACAAACCGACAATATCAGTTACAACAAAAACTACGCGCGGAACCGTTGTAAAAAAACATTATTTCAAAATTCGAAAATCGAACGTTTGCCAAAAATCGCGGCTCAAACGTTCCTAGAGTTCAACAGCATTTCACCGAAATCTACTTTGTTTGGGTCCTCAGTTCAATGACCTGCGTCGGCTGTGTGCGCGCCGCGCGTAAATACGCTATCACGCACACACCTATACGAATCGTTGCGGCCAGTCATTTTGCTTCTTAATTACTATTAAGACTAAGATTATTCCATTTTCAAATTTGAAAATCGAACGTTCCGTAACTGCAGAGGGGAATGTTCTACTTTTTTTTTCTTAAGAACGTGGCTTTTCGGAGTTGGTTTCAGTGCTGGCCGTTGAACTATGACTATGAGCTAGCTCGATTATTCGGATGAAATTTTTTTTCGTGCCCCGTGAAGATTCGACAGTGCGTCAGTCACGACCGCGGCGTCGCGTCGGCCGCCAGTTCACGTCGGGACTCCGAGTTGTGCACAACATATAGTACAAAAATAACGTACAAATTTTTTCTTCTACAGTACCTAGTGAGGTGAACGTATTTTTTTACAAAGTGACAGTGCTGTGACAAAGGAAAAGTGTAAACTTACAGTGCGACACCGATTTTAAGTAACCGCTCGGTTATTTAAAATCCCCAAATTGGCATTTTCCGTAACTTTAGAGCATATTCTTTCTCTGGCTTTCTGTTTACAGATTCTTTTTTAGAAATTTTTAAGTAAGTAGTATACGGGAACAAGCGTGAACAATAACAAAACAGTGCCTTATAATATGTTTATTTGATGAAAAAGTGATTTTTAAAACCTCACCACGGAGACAAAATGCCAAAAAACTTGTTGCTCTTCAAGAAGTTAATACCTGAGATAAACTTTGCTAAAAGGAACTTGACGTCGCCTCTCGCACGGAAAATTCTCATATATATCAGTTAACTGTTGCTTCAACCAAGTTGAACCGTCGTGCCATACATATATGGTGTATCAAAGTTGCCTTAACGACAAAGTCGATTCAAAAAACCATCAATAAAACACCAAAACAGTGATACTAGAAATAAAATGCGAATTCGATTCGCGGACCACTGGCCGGTTCAGATTTAAAGCTAGATAAAAAAAGAAAGTTCCAAATTTGAATTTCAAACGATGAATAACAGTCAGTTTCACGAGTTGTTCGGGTCGCAATGGCCGCCAGATCAGCATGGCGGTCATTCGTCGGCTACGACGATGCTGCATGCCACATCCTTGCCGCAAGGGATGCAGCTGAAAAGGGAGCCTCACACGGATGTGATGCACAACCAGATGGGGATGGGGATGCAGGATATATCCGGTTCCGTGGCCGACAGCACCTCTCCGCCCCCGGGCAGCAGCGATGGGATGTTCGGATCATCGATGAACACTATGTTCATGGATAAGAAGGCCGCTAACTCTATAAGAGGTAATGTGGATTTTGTTTTCACGTTTTTCTTATGCTTGACGACTTTTTTCTCTTTAATAATTTTTGTTCGAAGGGGTTTATCGACAGACGAGACCTAGGGGATGTATAAACATTATTTTTGTTGGTATTTTTAGACCATTTATTTTAATTACAGAAACATGAATATAAAGTAATTGAAGTTTTGTTTTTTAATTATTTACACAATAATTTATTAATTTAGTTCAGATTATCACGAGTTTGTTGTGTTTAGCTTGCAATAAATATTGTAGGTACACTAAATATATCACTGCTATTTCAGTTTATCATTAAAAATAAATAAACAGACAATAAGGAAAGAGGATAATTAGTAATTACATTACATGTGTTAATTGACATAAAAAATACCGTTTGTGGTCTGGAGCCGGTCAATGCACGTAAGGTAACCGCTAACCATGATAACGCTCTTTATTCATGCGAAGTTTGTGACATGTATTTGACAGTTACATTTTAGTTTTATGCGAAAAGATTTTATTCAAGTTGCATAAATATACAGTCAAAGAATAGGGATTATTTATTTATTATTCAAAAAGTTACACAGCATTACAGTAAAAACCAAGGCACTGTAAAGTAAAAACACAGAAAAATCTGATCTGGTGTTAATTAGGCCATCATGTAGATTAACAAAAATATTGGACACGTATTGTGTATTTTTACGTAATCAAAAATTAAAGGCGTGTATCGCCAGTGAGTCAAAATGTCGCGTGACTTCACTCCTAAGTACAGTTTGTACCTAGTTGTGACGTCACGAACCTTAATGTGATTTATCTTAGTGTTTTTTTGTTAATTTGACAAAGCTAAAATACATGTCCAATATTTTTACGATCTAAAGGACTAATTTTGAATTTCGTACTCCGTCATCATGATTGCCGTATTGGAACACTAGGCCACTATAGAACTATGTCACAGTGACATCTTATATGTAATAAGTAACATTTTATTTACTACCATAACTTTGACATAGTTCCAAAGTGGCCTTGGGTTCCAATTGCTTGACTGCACTTTTTAGGGTTCCGTACTTCAAGAGCAAAAAGTCCGTATAGGATCACTCGTGTGTCCTTCTGTGTCACAGCCAACTTGCTCCAAAACTACTGGCCCGATTGAGTTGAAATTTGGTACACATATAGGTATGTCAGTCAGCCGAAGATGGACGTAAACGTAAATAAATGAATTTTAAATAGGGCTACGTTTGAGAGGGTAAATTATAAAAAAAAACATGGTAAAGATTCCAAACCCATTGCATGAAATTTCTAGACTTCTAGTCAAGGTCATTGACTTTGAAAAACCTAGAGCATTTTTTTCCAAGTTTCGTGTCTGAATATTGCATTGCAGGCATCTATATTTGAAACGATTTTTAGAAGAATCAGTTTCTAGATTTACACTGTATCAATTATAAAAAGGTTTTTGACCATCTAAAAATCTAAGACCGCATGTGTAAAAGATTTTTGGAGGCATGATGTACTCCACTACTAAATATAGTTACATATAACGTACATTGCAGATCAGGTCAACTGTATAAAATACTTTTAAAGATAAACTACGAGAAAAAGTCATAATCCCTTTTTTTTCGTCAGTGTGGTTGGATAAAAATTATCCTATAACCACCTGGCGATGCCCAGCTACTCATGGGCTAAAAATAGTTGAAATCCGTTTAGCCGATTTGGCGTGATGAAGCCACAACGACACATATAAACATACCAAAAATCCAAAAAAAAAAAACATTTTGTGACCTCCAAATAGTCCGTTACAAACATTTTTTTAAATATCTTCAATGTACCAGAGGCTTGGCGTCAAACATTATCCATAGACAAGCCGAAGCTAATTTGGCTCGTTTTTTTCATCAAATGCTGTAGTCAGCTGTCTGAAAATCTGAAAATGGGTAACTCGGTGGGATTTGAGTTCTATGGACACCACGCCACTGCAATGTACAGACATTTTTACAACTTTATACCTATTCAACCAAGGCCATTGCACTGAAAATTCAGAGTTCAGCTGTTTCAATTCATATATGTAAGGGTCAATGACCTCTAAAACCCTGAAGAACTCACATATTCTAAGTTTTTATCAACATAATGTAACATTATGCTATTGCCATGGACATTTTAGGTCAACTCTATAAATATGTATTACTGAGTCTACTTTTAAAAATACTTTACATTGTTTTACTTACAACCAAGGCCGTTTAACAAAAAATCAGTTCAGCAGTTTCAATTCCTAGATATAAGGTCATTGACCTCTACCTGAAGAGCTTTTTTGATAATAATTTGTAAGGGCAACTGCTTACATTTAATTTTATTTCACTTATTATTATTTGGAAAACAATTTTCTTACACTATGTGATATTACAATATAAATAGACAATCTAACTATTATGAAGTTGTAACATTGAAATGATTTTCAAAAAAAGTATTGTAACGGACTATTCGAAGGTCACTGGCGCGACAGTGTTTTTTTTTGGAATTTTTGTATGTTTGTATGTGTCGTTGGCTTCATCACATACAATAGGCTTAAAGCATTTCAACAAATTTTTGGTACACGGGTAGCTGAGCATCCACAGATGGTAGTAAGATACTTATTATCCGACTTCACTCAAGAAAAAGAGAGGGTTATGTTTTTTTCTCCTCCACTGACTTGCGCAGAAAATATTCGAGTCTCAAATATCCCAATAAACTTATAATTAAAGACTTGTAACCGAGAACAAGGTTGTTGACCTCCTAAAACTGAAAACAAGATTGGCCCAGTCGTCCCAATAAACACACACATGCGCATTGCCTGATCTATTTTCACATTTCTAGCACACATGCACTAGGTTACACTAGACTTTATAGATCACTTGCTTCTGCCCGTAACTTCGTCCGCCTTAAATTCGTTTATCGCGGATAAGGGTATTTTTCCGGGATAAGAAGTAGCCTATGTCCATTCCCGGGACTCAAATTATCTCCATACCAAATTTCATCCAAATCGGTTCAGCGGTAACAGACAGACAGACAGACAGACAGAAAGACAGACAAACAGACAGACAGACGGAGACAGTTTCGCATTTATAATATTAGTATGGATATGGATTCAGTCTCATATCTTGGTCCTGTTAGGTCAGCTACTACTGAAAAATCTTAAAATAATGGGTCTATTAACTTTTTTTGACTTAGTAGCCATGGTTACGTAGTTACGTCTTCTGAGGTATTTGAAACTAAGATTTTAAACGGTAATAAAAAAACCGGCCAAGTGTGAGTCGGTCTCGCGCACCGAGCGCTCCGTACAAAATATACGCTAGAAACGGCCGCATCTATGAAAACCCAGTGTTAGCAGAGCCCTACTCCTAAGCAAAATGTACGCGGTGTTCGATCATATTGTATATTGTCGTAGACAGACAGACATAAAACTATACTGTTTTTAGTATTTGTTGTTATAGCGGCATCATAACCCTCATCATCTGTGAAAATTTCAACTGTCTAGCTATCACAGTTTATGAGATACAGCTTGGTGATAGACGGACAGAGAGACAGACACACGGACGGTCGGACTGCGGAGTCTTAGTAATAGGGTCCCGTCTTACCCTTTGGGTACGGAACCCAAAAAATGATTATAATAAACCATTTGGAGGCCACTATATCGAAAAAAAAAATATTTGGATTTTTTATATGCTTGTATGTGTCGTTGTGTCTTCATCATACTAAAGCAGCTAAACGGATTTCAACTTTGTCTGGTACACGGGTAGCTAGGTATCCACAAATGGTTATAAGATTCTTTTTACCCGACTATACTCTAGAAAAAAGAGGGGTTACGACTTTTTCTCCTCCTCGAACGAAGTTCAACACCTAGGCCTTTAATAAAACTTAAGTTAGCACCTAATAATGTAGTAGCTGGAGTAAAGAATAAATCTCTCATTTAATCTCTTAGCAGCTTACGACTGTTTAGAAGCAAGAAAAATATATCTCAATTGATATGTTATATAGTATTATATATATGTTGAACACGAGTCGGTTTGATGGACGCTAACTAAATATTCATATCAATAAACTATTTGGCTACCGTATCAGCGACATACTATATATACATACGTGTTATTATAGGTGAATATACTATATTCTAATGGACATATCGATACATCCAAAGTTCTCAAGTTATCTCACAGGTTGGTACATATATCTTCACCCGACACGGGCCCCGAAAAAATACGTCAAGAAAGATAAGTTAGAACATTTCTAGGTATACCTAATATATGTACTCGTATTTAGACTACATAATTGTCGTAACTCGAATCGAGTAAGGGATATATGCTAAGGTTAGGGCATGCAGAGAGGATGCATGATAGAAGATTGACTGGAAAAATCTACAAGGCGAATGTAAGTGGAAATCTTGGAAGAGGAAGGCCTAGATGAACGTTTCGTGATCAGATTGGAGACATTCTGAAAAAAGGGCAAGTGAAAAGTACTCTATACCGGCGAGCATGCATGAAGAGATTAATGAATGTTGATGAAGCGGCAGTTGTATGCCAGGACCGTAGCAAGTGGAGGGAGGTAGTCTCTGCCTACCCCGTTGGGAAAAGGCGTGATTGTATGTATGTATGTATTTATTTATTTATTTATAGGTTTGCCAACAGATACAACACAGAATAAAATTACACTGATATCATATGGACATAAAGACAGAGTGTTTATCCAATTACAGGCAAACACAGCATGCTTTTTCTATAAGCTAGCTAAACAATGCGAAGTGACTGCTAGTACTTATTATAAGTCTACCCTAGTGTTCCTTACATATTCTAGGGATGACACTATGAGATCCAAGATTGGTCCGAAAATTACCTAAAGCAAAAGGACGGAAATTTGCTATGCGCGAGTTAGATCTATGTACCGTAAATCCAATTTTAAGCAGAAGCTGAGGACAATCTATTAATCCGTTTAGAATTTTGAACAACAAGACCTGATCAGAAATCCATCGGCGATTTTCCAACGATGGCATGTTGAAAAAACGAAGCCGTTCCCTATAACTCATTACAGAAGGGAGTTTCCTTTGATGAACAGATAAGAAAAACAGAAAACGCTTTTGGATTCCTTCGATTCTATCCTGGTGGCATTTATACTGGGGGTTCCAGACATTGGAACAGTATTCCAATTGAGTCCTAATCAGCGCGAAGTATGTAGTAATCAAAGCCGTATTATTTTTGAATGTTTTACAGTTACGCCAAACGAAACCTAATAGTTTATAGGCCTTACTAACAATCTCATCGATATGAGCGTTAAAAGACAGCTGGCTGTCAAATATTACGCCTAGGTTTCTTATTACTGACACTTCTTCAAGTGGATTATTATCAATGCAATATGATACTTTTTGTTTTACAAATATCATGATAATAATCACAATTTTTGCAATTTATTAGTGGATCACTCCACTAGTGTTATTATTATAAACAAAGATCAGAAACAAATGAAAAAAATTTTCGACGATACTGGACTTGAACCAGTGCCTTGAGCCAGACCGGGGCAGCACGCTCTACCATCTGAGCTAATCGTCCACACCAGTAGTCGACGAATTTTGTCATCTGTTCTTGCTTATGGATCTCTGTATGGTGCATCCGACTCTTTAGCCGTTAGCGCCGCCTAGTGAAGAACTATGAATAAATCTCTCATTTAACGGCGCTAACGGCTAAAGAGTCGGATGCACCATACAGAGATCCATAAGCAAGAACAGATGACAAAATTCGTCGACTACTGGTGTGGACGATTAGCTCAGATGGTAGAGCGTGCTGCCCCGGTCTGGCTCAAGGCACTGGTTCAAGTCCAGTATCGTCGAAAAATTTTTTCATTTGTTTCTGATCTTTGTTTATAATGCAATATGATGTTAGAAGCGGGCGTCGTTTTTTGCTAAATTTGATGTGCTTACATTTACTAATGTTTAAAGGTAATTTCTATATGTATGTATAGGTATGTATTATTGGTAATTGATAGATTCAGGTGTTATTTTGCTGAATTCCATATTAGTATTTACACGGACACAGAACCATATTGAAAATAGCATACTGTGGCACAGATGAAACTCATACAAAAAAGTACTACGCGCAGATCAGATTTACTTGTTATTGAACATTGTGCCGTAACTGTGACAGATAAATGTATATGAAACTATTCCGATCCCTCAGAGGATCCGATCCCTCAGAAGATCCGATCCCTCAGAGGATCCTCTCTCCAGAAGCCGTCTCGAAAGGGTCGTAGACACGTACTCTCTGATCCGGACGACGAGATCGCAGCTGCCATCGAGAGGATGGCAGCTGCGAACTCTTCGGACGATGAAGTCTAAGAGTCAACCCCGACGGCGGGGTTGCTCAGCACTTAGTCTCGCAATCTCCCCTACTCCCACTTTCTTTTGTCTCTCTCTACCCCGTCCCAACTGGGGTTGAACGGTTCCGGTCCAACCTACCTTCGCAGTTCCTGTGCCTTGCGCAGTGCCCCCCCCCCCTCCCCCCTCGAACTCTAAGTGGCCGCAGTTGGCATTCCCGTTTGTGGGTTTGCGCTCCCCCCACTAAATCGGATTACAGGTCAGGAGGACCTATCCAGTTCAAAGTCAGTTAAAAAAAAGTTTACAGCCGTGATGCGCCACAGCACCCGGGCGTCCCCTTTAAGTGAGGTAAGTCGAGGTTACCCTGAAGCTGTTCCTGTGGCACTAGAGACCTCGGTGATGTGTATAAAGCTGCACAAGATATTAGCCCTCATATAAAACCTATGAATTTTCTTCGGCTGTGGACGGAGTGACAGTTTTGTGAAGTTACGTCACCGGCCACAGCCGTAGTGTCATTTGACAGAATGACGACAATAAATGAAAATGTTCATCTAAAACGAAAGGAAACACCCAAATAGGTACTAAGTACATAAAAAATATGAAGGCGTAAATACCAAGATTCAAATTCAAATATTTTATTGTCATATTGTGAGTTAGTTATAAAGGTCTTAAGGTTAAGTTAAGTACCTACATCACAATCAACCGCTATGCGGCGTACTGTTTTATGTTAAAATTACATTGTTAAATAATTGTCACTGAATGTAACAAAATAAATATAAGCTAAACATTGAAATATATGAGACACGAGTACAATAGAGTAAATATTATGATAAATAACATTATATAACAGTTGTCTCCTCTTGGGAAATGCCGTAGAGTCAAACTTGTTAAAGTGCCTTGCGGCCTACTTACAGAATAAAGATAATTATTTCATTATAAATTATAAGTTATTTGGCGTTCACTCAAATATTCGTGGATGTTACCAGTTAGATAACTTATTTATTTATTTAAACTTTATTGCACAAACGAAAAATGTACAAATGGCGGACTTGGCGAAAGGCATCTCTACCAGTCAATCATTGGGTTAAACAGAAACAGTTATATGGGTACAGGGCCTATAAACTGAAAAAAATTAAAAGAATTATGCTTATGAAATTCATAGATATACTTATAATATTACGTTCATTAATTATTTAAGAGTTTGACCCTTGTCGGAGCAGTTCGTTCCAGTCCTGTCTTAGTGCAAGTTCTTTGTCTTCTTGGTACGTCACGACGCCTACCGTTCCCTTTATCTGGTCTATATAAATGGCCTTCCTCTACCTCTGCTTCCCTGAACTTTTCCTTCCATTATCTTTTGTATGCTCATCGTGTCGTATCAAATGCCCTACCATTTTCTCTCTTCAAGTTTCTATAGCATCTAGAATACATCTTTTTTCTTTTACCCTATCCAATACCACCTCATTAGTGACTCTTTCGTGTGAATATATACGTACATAAACTTAATGTCCATGATTAGTGCCGTCGCGTTTAGTTTTCCAAATCACCGTCCTATTGGCACTGTACCAGATGTAAAGTCTAAAAGTAGCTTAGTACCACAATTTGCGATGCCCTGGTCCTAAAAACCTATTTGGTCAAAGTTCACACCAGGTCATCCCTTAGGGTGGTACGTCTGGCTTTTCAGACACCAAGTCGCCACGCGGCCAACGCCCCTTTGCTCCGAATTTCGGCGACTTATAACCCTTAGGCCGATGCCCGGATATTTTATGCTGATCGCCGTAAAATTTTGGATGTTTAACGGTTTTTGGATAAAAATATCGAGGATGGTTAGTTTGGTTAGTTGAACTAGTCTCAATATCTCAATATTCTCAACAAAAATCTATTGTATAGGAAAAAACCGGTCAAGAGCATGTCGGACCATGCTTGCTCCGTGTAGGGTGCCGCAGCGGATTTTACAAAAAAATGCACTACAGAAAAAAAACAATAGCAAAAGAGCGTATCTCTTAGCACTGCGCTTCTCAGCAAAAGGACGATCTACCTTTTGCTGAGAAGCGCAGTTTTTCGGCAATAACTCAAAAACGATATATTAAGTCATGTTATTTTTTTTGTTGTTGAAAGTATTTATCAAGTTTTATCTTTGCAATTTATTTCATATTTTTTGGACATAAGGTTTCAAAAATGGAGGCAGTAAAAGCTCGTCTCGATAATGAAATTTATTACTCGTATGGACCAAAATTAACGAAAACTTAAAAACTTTTAGCCACTTAAATACATGGCTATTTTGACGTCACGCCCCAAATTCACTATTTACATTTCACGTTATCTTTTGCGTCCAATCGACTTTAAATGTTTGTGCCCCCAATAATTGATAATTTTCCGCAATTAGTAAATTTTTTCTTTGTTTCGAAACTGTGTTAATGTCCAAAATTTGGGTTAAGCTGACACGTCTTCGGAAATATGTTTTTGACTACATTTTCCAAGTGTTGTATCATTGTGTTTGTTTTTGGGGCGCCATTTGCAACAATTTAATAATTTTTCCGAAGTACTTAAAAAGTTATTGATTTTGTAAATTAATCATCTATAGGTGGATCAACACTTTCTTGTTTTTATTTGGACGCGTAACGCAGAAGACAATAGTGACGAAGTTAATAAGAGACATAATAATAATCTAGGATATTAACATACTGTATGTAGATGGGCTCTTGAGAAATGGACTCTATTGGCTACAAAAAAAAACCAGCGTACTCCAGTGGCCTTCTGTAGGTCATCAGTCCAGTTTGGGGAACTTAACCACTTTGTGTTTTCCGGTGCGTGGTCGCCACTCAAGAACTCGTTGGTAAAAACGACAGATTTATCAAGACTTTTTTTTATAAGTAAGTATAGTCAGCATCAAGGATCATTAAAACAAGAGGACTGTCATTTGCCATATGACAATATGACGCTTTAAAATTAATCATTTAACGTTATTATAATTAATTGTACACAGAAACAGTGCAGTAACAATTACTTCGTAAACAGCCAATAATAAATAAATCGTAACATTTAAATAATGTGACACGCTTGCAAAGTTGAATCATTGTAAATAATAATTCTTGTCCATAGATGGCGTTGTACATATCGGGGAACGGCTTTTTGTATGGAGATGGTCAGTCCTCTTGTTTTAATGATCTTTGGTCAGCATTAAATAGTCTGTAACACATATCCAAAGCGCCAAATATATCGACATCCATCTTTATTACTTTAGACAGTTTAGATAGGTACAAGGACGTGTTGCGATATATTTTGCCGCTCTGGTTGTTACAGACTATTTGACGTTGACTGTACACGGCAATAACAACATTAGGTCCATTTAAAAACTAACAAACATCTGAACCTCTAAAATCATTCAAATATCAATTTTACTAACCAGCGTTACAATTACAACACATTACCGAATAAATCAATCGTTTTAAACGCCATATTGAACAGAACTCACAGTGTTCGAATTAAAGAATTTCGAAACGGCCATTATTCATAAATAACCGTTAATCAGACGAACGTAGAGCCCTCTATCGAATGCATTATAACCATTATTCGGGACCCATATGAAATTAGTTTTGCGTTACGTTATTATTTTTACAAGCTTTTATGTAACTTCGAGTAACTCCTGTTTGTACGGGTCAAATGCTGCAAGTTAAATTTGACACACGGTACATGTTAACGTCTTTTGAGTCACTCTTTAAAACTACGATTATAAACTATATAAAGACAACACAGTTTTTTGCAAATATAGGTCCAGGCGTTTTTCTAAGCAACTCTACTATCCATACATTGATTTAAACTAACACGATTTTCACTCATTAATTGCGTTCCTTGGAGACTATGGACGTAACGCGACGTCTGAAACTTCGAAGAATTACCAACGAAAGGTATTTAATAAATCTTATTTATACGCGAATAAGCCTCGTTGGTTGTGTTGTGATAACTCTGTCAATATTGTCTTCTGCGTTACGCACGGAATAACATAAAAAAAGTTGGTCCAACCTTATACAAAGGAGATTATCCATTTTAGGCATTTCGTCCTGTAAAACTTTTATTCAAGAACATAAAAAATACGTACTAAAACAATCTACGTACCAATTGTAATCAGTCAGGCGTAGTAATTTAGACTGTAATTGTATCACTTTAAAGTGCATGTTCGTATGCACCGAGTGTGCACTTGCGCTCTTCATGACATCGGGGCATTGGCACGTGTATTTGGAGGTGAATGCACCTAGAGCCGGCAGTTGTTTTTAAATGCATTTCGTTGCTATGGAGAGGTTAAAAGTTAAAATGCAATACGGTTTGCCCGAGTCATAAAAATATTCTACATTTAATCTACTATTAATATAAAGTTGTAAAGATAAAACGTCTATTTCACTAAAAAAAACATTCCGTCGAATTGAGAACCTCCTCCTTTTTTGGAAGTCGGTTAAAAATAAGTGATATAGGTGATTTGGAGATCGATGAATCGATTTGTTCTCAGTGGATAGCGACTAATTTAATATTGGTATAATAATAGAAGGATATTCAAGAATGGTTATATCGACTACGAAAAAAGCAAAAATGCTTCTCGAAAATAAACCTCTAATGTTAGTTGTGCGGTATTGCACTATCTCCGATGATATGGTAATTTAATTTTGAACATACAAGGACTCTTTGATTGGACTAGGCTTCTATTGTGTTGTCATAATCTTATTTTGGCTAGACCAGTTAACGAAACTGAACTGGGTTCAAGGCCGTTTCCATTGGTGGAAACTGCCAAAACCTTATGTAGGTGGCTGAGGGCAATGACCCAATAAAGCGAGCGGGGCGAGGAGTCTACTTAGGCAGGTACAGTCAGCAACAAATACACTCGACAACAAATAAACCGGGCCACCCGCTACCTTGGCACTCTAAACCGATTTTCTCTAAAACTATAAAACTTACAGCTATCAAATTTTACCTACAGAAAGGGCTCATCCAAAAATTACGCCAGGCTCCGAGGGGGGATCATTTTTTTACTCTACCTATACTTGTACCATTTTACTGTACTATGTACCTGAAATTCGATATCAAGTTATTTGATAACAGTTTTCGTCAGGCAAAAAAAAACTTATTTTCTTAGACAGACTCACGTGGTCCTATTACTAAAAAAAAACTGACATATTAAAGGATTTCGTCCAACCACAAATAATAATAACCTTCTTCCCATATGAATATAAACGAGTTCTTAAAGTACAAGAATTCAAAGCACCTCCTGACCTCTAAAAAAAACTTCGCACGTGCGTCCATCCAACCACAAATAAAAAAACAATTACCTTCACTATAAGTAGGGTACGACACCCTATAAGGCATCTGCAAACTCACGTGTGGGGTCACTGACCCGTGACACGCCTGTGACGTCACAACTATAGCTTGTCACTTTTGTTTTAGGGCGACAATCAACCGTTGACATACAGCGTTCCATTTTAAACGTGGAATACGAGTCGATTATTATAAGTTCTTAACTGTTCCATTTTTAAAAGCTTTGTTTTTACTATTTTAGAATAACTCCTTTGTTTTTTTACCGTTTGAGGTTTGTGTGAGTTCTTTTTTGTTTGTACGGTATCGCGTGTTCGAAACAAAACAATGTCGATACAAGAATCTATAATTGTATGTTTCGACCTTGACTGAAAATAATAGAAAACTTTTATTGAATAACTGTGTATTCTTACATAAGACGGGCATATTTAATTAGTTTTAACAGTTTCTTGATTTAGGGCATACAATAATTGATGGTCTTGGATGGTCGGGTTTGATTTCTAGCCTAGTTGATATAGGCCTGGTTACTATGCCATATATTTAACTTTTTGCTAAGATCCTGCAATTTGGTGTAAGTAATAAGAACATTTTTAGTACATTTATTTTTAAAATTATGTTATTTTATTACACTTCCTTATTTTTTATGTATATGTCTCATTCTTATCATTTAATTATCACCTCGGTTTAGCCGAAGGTCAATAAAACATTATTAAGCAAACAGTTTATCAACTATCAGTGACCCAGGAGATCATTTGGCGCCTTAAAAATTGTGTAAAGATTATCACAATGTAGTAGTATTTTTAGAATAATTATAGAAAATTAAAAATTTTGAAAACCCTCCGACTTGTTCCACTAAAAGCTGAATATCTTGGAGACGAGTGCTCCGATGTTCATCAAACAAAGCTGAGAAGACTCTGGATAATATTATCTATGACACAAATAAAACCGCACTCAAATCGGTCTATCCGTATGGCCGCTACGATGCCACAGACAAATACACAGATACACAGTCACAGACACGTTGAACTTATAACACCCCTCTTTTTTGTCGGGGGTTAAAAACGATACAGCATTTTTCATTCTTCTTGCGATCTGAAAAAAAGATCTGACACGGTACGTTAAAATCCATCAAGCTGTTTAGGCTGCAGACCGTGCTAAAGAAATAGACATACATACACTTAAAAAACATAAACCTCCTTGTATTACAGTCGGGTAAAAAAAAGTATATTTTAAGTTGATGACTACGTAATTTTTAAGTAATGCCGATTCTTCAAAAAATAATAGATCTGTCATAAATGATGTCATATTGTTGGTGGAACAAAGACTGAACTTAAACAAGCATCATAGTGACTTGTGACTTTTCGTCGATAATATAAAATTGCACAACTTATTGCCAAAAACAAACTAAAGTTTAACGACCTGGTGACGTCACGATACCATCTGATAATATATTTGTTAATAGGTCATTGGCATTTGAGTTTGCGAATTATATAATGACTCTTATTGTTATCGGTTGAGGTAGTCACTGTAAAATGTCGACCGCGTACCGGATGACGCAGCGTGGACTCCTGATCTTAATTTTTGAATGATTAGCCATCTTCTCGGTCAGTATGCGTCATTGATAGGCTTTGTTTTCATTTTCAAGGTCAAAAGCTGACCCCTTTTCAAAAAAACTTGCTAGTTATTAGTAATTAGAGCGACCAGCATGTGCATTCGAGGCAACCACCAAAAATGGAAGCCAGCACAGCAAAGTTGTTTGGCTTTGACGATGGTGCTGCCCTTCCACACTTCAACTGACAGACTGATATACTCTTATAGCATTAAATTGATTGAATATTTGTGCTACTGGATTGTTAAATATTAAATATATCTCTTTTTAATAAAACAACTTGCTAGTTCTTTAAAGTCAATTAAAATTCGATACAAATTATGCCGTAGGTACAATTTAGTAAATTTACTAACATTCTAGAAGGAGCGCGGAACTTCGTCAGCGGATAAAAAAAAATGAACCCCATTTTTTTCTTGAGCGTATTTGGATAAAACGTATAAATAACCATCTGGATATACCCAGCTACCCGTGTACCAAAAATAGTTTAAAAGCACAAAAGCTGTTTAGCCGATTTGGCGTGATGAAGCCACAATGCAACGACACATACAAAAAAATCCATAATATCAAGGCTTCAGTGTACAGACATTTCATTTTTACAACTTTATAATAGTATAAATTACAGTTCTGTTGTTCTGGTAGGCAGCGTGAACGACCGGCCTTGTGTGTATTGCAACAGAGCTATGGACGTTTGGCTTCTAAATTATAAATAATTAATAGATACTTCATATTTAAAAGATCCTAAGACACGTCAAATGTTTAAACCTCAGAGGCGTGGTGTCAAGAAAATTACAATGGAAGCCGAAGCGTGTTCGTGACTTTAGGGCTTTATAATAAATAATAAATAAATAAATAAATATTACGGGACAATTTTACACAAATCAAACTAGTCCCATGGTAAGCTCAATAAGGCTTGTGTTATGGGTACTAGAAGACGATATATTTAATAGAAATATTACTTATATACATAGAAAACATCCAAGACTCAGGAACAAATATTTATGGTCATCACAGAAATATTTGCCCTTACCGGGATTTGAACCCAGGACCTCAGCTTCGCAGGCATATAGCACTATTGCTTCTTATTCAGTGACAATTAAATCCTGCATGCAACTTTAAGTAGCAAAATCGATTTTACCCAACCATAAGTAATAAAGTAGAAACAAAAAACGTTCCTGAGCAACTAGAAGTGACAGGATGAACTCATATACAATTTTAAGTTGTGTTTAAAGCTATAACTTTTATCAAACACTGTTATACCACTCATTTAGAACATAAAGCTATAAGATAAACTGCAAAATTCACTAATGTGCTGCTTGGGGTATTCATTTACTCATTTTTAAAGAAAACGATGGTTATAATAAAATACTTCTAAAATACGCGCTATTTCTGGAGTATTTTAAAATTGTATTTAGGAGAAGGGACATTAATCACAGAACACCTGATTCAAGTTCCAGAATTTCAATAAAATATACGAAAATCTCGTAATTGAACGATAATTCGGATCGTTATTTCCGTTACTTTGTTCTGAAAAAAATAACGGTTTTGATCCCTGGTCATAAGCCTCGAAACTTCTATGAAATAAAGCATTCTAAGAAACAGTGGTCGGTGAAATGGAAGGAACAATACATACCTAAATGCTAGATATACATACCTACATATATTTTGCATTTTACCATAAATTCGGCCAATTTTTTAAATCACACGTTGATTCACGAAAGTCAATTTAAAAACAATTGAATCATTTAAGTAACAATGAAAACATGTACTTACATCGAGGGCCAATAACCTCTTTATGTAATGTTCAGTTGGTGCCAGCACTATATATAAGTCGATGAAAATTGTAAACAACTCGATATGCGAAAGCTTGATTAGGCGTTTATTCTAGATTTTTTTTTTATGTAACATAGGCAAGCATTTTACTTCAATCTCTTGATGAAGCCGATGATAAAGCATGCTAACCTTGATAGTCTTGAAAGTTAACAATATACCTATGTGAGTATAACAAACCCTAAATATATAAATAAAATACTTTCTACAAAAACGGTTGACTTAAAACAAAAAAAAAAAAACTTATTTAATCCTCACAACTTCAAAACTACAGAAACGAGTGGATTACTTCGAAGAGTCAATTCATTCAAATTCCGAACGATTTTCTAACAGCAAAAATAACAATACAAGTCGAAAACCATTTGCCAATCCAATACAATCTTAATCCCTTTGTAATAACTTCCTCATCCCGCTAATATACCCGCAAGCATATTCTAGCCAATCAGCAAAAATAAATGTACAATTGGAAAAAACTACTCATTCAAATTCACACTCTATCTCCTTAAAATAGAGTTCACGGACTTCCGTTTTGACCGCAAATGATTGGTTTCAGTTCGGACATTCGCGGTCGTCGACCCGTGACGTACGCAAGCCGTTAGATTAGAATTCAAATTCGGAACTGCCTTGGGCTCGTGAGGGCTCGACCGGGGGCGTTGACCTGTGACGTAGTGTTTAACTGTTTAATTTATAAATATACTGCAATTTTTGTAAGGTTCTGATGAGTACAAATGGTTGAGGGGAAAGGGGTTCACTTAAAATTCCTTTGAGCACTGAATTGACTATAGTTCGAACCCTGTTCCTAAAACAGAACGTTAAACAAATGCAAAAATGCAATTTATTATAATATATATTATACTTGAAATGTATTCAGTACTTGATGATACTTGTTAAGTAGTAGTTTTATTTAAATTATTCAGTACTATTTATAATGTCACATTAAACCAATATCATCAAGGATTTCTTAAAAAAGTTACAATCGACGAAAACCATGAAAAGGAAGAAGCACAAACCAGATGTAGTTTATAAAAGTTAGTCTGCAAGAAAACTAAAATAATGATATTTTTACTTATTTAGCTTCAATATTGTGATACGCAATTTCACTAAAACTAAATCAGGTCAACCCTAAAATTCGAATTCCTCAGTGACGTCACACGTTTTTCAAAGCGCGCGGTCGACGACCTCTGACGTCACGATCAGCTGGCGATGCAACGGTCATAGTGCTGTCTCGCTCGCACGATTACCGATGCAGCGAGGAAAAAGCCTTTCAATGTTAAGGGATACAGAGGGTTTATATGCACATATTAGCACAATCACAACGAAACGGGAAAATAAATACAAAAAATGACGCATGTTACAGATGTATGTTAAAGTTAGGTTTGACATTGCACAAACCTACTTTTATTAAGTTATAAAAATGTAATCTTTATTAAAATAAGTGAAAATGAAGTTTGCTTACGCCATTTCGAGAAAAGCAAAAAACCTCTCCCTCTCTTTTATCGTAGTCGGATAAAAGGTAGATATCCAATTATTGTCGATCAGAAAATACCTAGTCGAAATCCGTCCGGCTTTGTGATGAGGCTAATATAATGTCAAATTCATAAAAAAAAATTGGGACCTCCAAATAGCTTTACTTTTTAGTAACATCTGTACTATTATAAATTTGTAAATATGAGATGTCTGTACATTGAAGATATGAAAAAAAAATTAAGGTCACAGAGTGGAAATAGTAGATTGTTTGACAAAGGGCTAAAATAAGCCATTATGACATGAAGTGATTATTTGGACGAGCTCACGAAGTGAGCGAGGACAAATATGTCTGAGTGTCATAATGGCTTTTAGCCACGTGTCAAACACTCTGCTTTTCACTTCGACTGCGAGAAAATATAAAAGACTTAACACTAAAATTTTATATTTCATGAAAAAAAAAAGTACAGTTTGAGGAATTCTTTCTAGTTAAATTGACAGCTTATATTTTTTTTTAAACTAATAATGGCCATAGACAATTTTTACTTTTTAATGTGAAGGGCTGCAATACGATCAGAAATTTTGGCCCATCTGATGAGGTTGGTTTGTTTGTTTTTAATTATTCGTAATTAATGTAGCTGGCCGCAAGCTTTTTTTTAAGTTTCATAGAAATTTGTATGGGGTTATATGGCTTTCTTTTAAACCCTAGGGGTAAATGTACTATTTTAGTCTCGCTTCGCGAAGCTAATATGACCTACTTTTTGAGCAGGCGAAGTGATAAATATATCCACTTGTTGATTAGTATATGTCTCGTTGCGGCTTCATCACGCCAAAACGGCTGAAAGGATTTCAACTATTTTTGGTACACGAGTATCTGGTAATTCACAGATGGTTATAGGATACTTTTTACCAGACTACGTTGAAGATAAAAAGAGGGGTTATGACTTTTTCTCCTCCACGAATCAAGTTATAATACAGTAGCATAATGCTTTGAAATTATACGCCGATTCACGCTTGACGACTTTTCTGCTAACGCTTTAAAATTATTGTCAAATATAAACAATGGGATTGCGCAAGTAGCTACCTACTTAATTGTTAAAGTAAGCATTATTTTAATGACTGTCTTACGTAAGATGTCCTCCGCAAAACGGAATAAGTATTAATTTATTACTTATTTACTAGGAGGTACCCGCAACTTCGTTAGCAGCGGAGAGAACATTATAACCTCTGTTTTTTCGTCAGCGTAGTCGGGTAAAAAGTATCCTATAACCATCTGGAGATACCCAGCTACCTGTGTAGCAAAAATAGTTGAAATCCGTTCAGCCAACTCATGAAGGCACGACGACGCATACAATTTTTTTTCTGTTCAGTGATCTTCAAGTAGTTCGTATCACTTTTTTTAAATATCTTTAATGTACAAACATTTCTTTTTTAAGTGTTACAAATACAAATACTCTTTATTTCACACCTCAGATACACAGAAATACAGAACATGACAGTAACATTCGAATTAGCAGAGGTAAACAACAGGCGGTCTTATCGCTAAATAGCGATCTCTTCCAGACAACCTTTGGGTAGCGGAGCGTTTAAAAGAACAATTTTAGTTGAGTAGTTGGCGAGAAACAGTTGAGGAGCAAAACAAAAAACTCATATAGACACATGTAAACGCAATAAACATACACACATAAGATTGCATAAATAAACATACATAAATACTTATACATAATAAATATAACATATGCAAAGTAAATAAATAAATAACCATAACAGTGTCAGCCGCAAATTTGAGAAAGTGATTTCAATAGCAGTGTGTTAAGGGAGAGACAGGTAATGTTTTTTAAGGTGTGACTTAAATGTTGCAAGGGGCTGGGCACGCTTTAAGTGGGGTAGAGAGTTCCACAGTAGAGTTGCCTGGAATGTTGCGTGTTGTGTTAAAAAACGTCACTAAATGTTTTTCTTGTATGTGTCTTTGTGGCTTAATCACGTCGAAACGGCTTTCTACTGTTTTTGGTACACGGGAAGCTGGGATACAGATGGTTATAGGATAAGTTTTGCTCGACTATGCTGATGAAAAATGTGGGTTGTGATTTTTCTTTCCACCACTGACGATGTTTCGGGCACCTCCTAGTTATATTATAATAGTATACTATTACATATATAGATGTAAGTAGTCGGTGTTGTGTTGTTCACCAAATCATTTGTAAACAAAATCCTAGTCGGTTCTTATCAATTTAATATAATTTTAATGGATTGGATCATTTTCTTAATCGAAGACACGTGTAGTAATAGTTTTAATCGTCTTTCGTGACCTTTGGAAAACTCTTTTACTATTTAGATTTAGAAAAATAACACATTTAGTAACTTCCTAGATGAATGTAGCCCGAAATAGGTACTATGAAAGGCTTTATCAGATATCTAGTTTAAGAGTCCCCGGTAAGCTCGGTTCTCCATACAAACGTAGTTACGCTCTCATTTTAAAACAAAGTAGCTAGCTTGCTCTAAAACTTTGTACTTAGAATAATTTAAAGTATATGCAGGCCTATAATTACTTTATGTAGCTTCAGATACCATAGTAAAAAAATACAGCGAATTTAAGTTTTTCATAAAAAACTTGTTTTTGCTGTATTTCGTTTGTTTTATAAACTGGAGCTATATATACTAATTACAAGTCTAGATATACCTCATGTCATTGTATATCAAAGTTTCGTTACAATCCAACACGTAGTTTTAAAATGAGAACGAAACTCCGTTTTTACGGGAAGGTGGAATTCAGCCGAGCTTGCCGGGGGCTTAAGGATTTAGACAAGGCTTAATATCGCTGGAGTGAGGAAGTCCAAAAAGATCTCAGGACCTAGACATCTGTAACTGGCGCGAGCTGCTCAGGATCGCGAATCGTGGCTTAAACTGGTGTCGGAAGCCAATATCCACTTTGGGGCGCCTGCGGTCAGCTGGTTAGTAAGTTAGTCTTAGAAAGTAACCGTCATAGCTCGCAATGGCACGGTTGAAATGACAGCCATGTAGGCTTGCAAGCGGCTAGCTTAGCAGTAAAGTCCTGGAGTGGCGACCACGCATAGGAAAGCGCAACGTGGACAGCCCCTGACTAGGCGGACGGATGATGTTTGCGGGACGGCTCCCTGGATGCGGTCTGCGCAGGATCGCGGCGGTCTGTGGCGAAGCATAGATAGGCTTAAGCCTAATATTCAGCAGAGGACGCCCGTGGCTGATAGATAGAGATAGGGATGTAACGGTGATCGAATATTAGTATGAAAAACCGGCCAAGTGCGAGTCGGACTCGCACACCGATGGTTCTGTACAAAATGCACCCTACAAACGGCTGTATCTATGAAACTCCAGTATTAGCAAATCCCTGCTCCTAAGTAAAATGTAAATGCGGAATTCGATCATTTTATAGATATTGGCTACTGGCATTAGACAGACAAACGTAAAATTATACTCATTTAAATAAAACAATTTAACGGATTATATCGCGTATATTATGGGTTGACTATGGAAAGCTACGGGGTACAGTGAACCCGTGACCATGGAAAGGTGAAAAGCTTCCGAAACGTTCGGGAACTCAAATGAGATTAATATTCGCGATATAATCTGTTAAATTGTTTTATTTAAATCAGTAATAATCGCGGAAACAGAAGATAATTATTATAAAACTATACTGTTTTGTAGTATTTGTTATAGCGACAACAGAAGTACATCGTCTGTGAAAATTTCAACTGTCATGTTCATGAGATACAGCCTGGTGACAGACAGACAGACGGACGGACAGCGGAGTTTTAGTAATAGCGTCCCGTTTTATCTGTTGAGTACGGAACAGTAATAAAAAATTTACTCAGAACCTATTCGAATATAGGAGTAATTTTAGAGCGTTTAATTTAAACCATCTGCTTCTCGAATTGTCGATCAAGCTTCTTAAAGGTGCGTCCACATTTGTATCATTTGCCCGTATCAGATCATCGTCGCGTAGCATGATCGCGTGTCACGATCACGCGTTTGGACGTTGCACCGATTCGATCACTCGAAATCCATTTGCTACGCGTATCGGAAGAGTGCGGCATTATCGGCGCGCGATACGCAGTCATGCTACGGCACGGTGATCGGATACGAGCAAATGATACAAGTGTGGACGCACCTTATGGCATTTCGGGCTATCTCGGGCTGTCCCAGACTTCTAATTTTGGTGGAGATCAACTCACTCGAATGACCCATAGATGAATAGATTCGTGTTACAAAATGTCCTCGTCGATTGCCGAGTTTGAAACAAAAGGTGTCGAAATGCAGGATATACATCCTCTATTACAATAATTAAGTGACAGTTGACAATTAGCGCTACGGTATTGTACGGCCGCCATTTTTTAAATTAACCGATTTCAAAAGGAGGTTCCTTATTCAACATTGTTGTTTGGTACAAATGTAGTGAATAATAATTTCCTATCGTATTTTCTCGTAAATGTTCGTATTCGTCTTACTACTTCTTTCATTGACGGTCGCATTGCGAGACGAAGTATCGATATAGAGTGGTTAATACCACAGGATTTATTTAAGTTAGTATTTTGTTTACCCAACGAATTCTTTATATGATTGGATCGTGGTGGTTTTAACGTTGTGATATACTTCAAACTGGTGGTTTGAAATTTGACATTGGTGAATAAAGGACTCAATTTATTTGATACAAACACGTACACTAATTCATGGACACATCGGCGCCATTCGGAAGTAGTTGTATGTGCTGAGTTTTCACGATGGGAAAGAATTATTCACTACATCTGTACATTGATTAGAGCTAACATGATTTTCACTCATTATCACAACACGAAAAACGACGTTTTTCTTTTGAGTTTCTCGAGACTGTGGCCGCGACGTCCGAAAAGTCGGAGAATTATCAACGAAAGGTGATTGAATAAATCATATTTATACGCGATTTAGTAATGAAATGCCTTAACTACTTGCCAATAATTTGGTCCTTATCTATGTAGTAGGCCAATGTAAGGATGAAATGTAAACACTGGATGATTTACAATATCAGATCCTCAGACCAAGAAAAAAAGATAGACATGGCATTACGAACAATCTACTGAGGCCACAAAAAATCATGCCAAAGCCAACTTCACGCGATACAAATACAAACAAACCATGTGTGTGAAGTTGTCTGATTTGTCAAAACCATGCCAAAAAAACGGCTTCACAAGATTGTTCGTAATGTCATGACTATCTTTTTTCTTGGTCTGAAATCAGATCCAATAAGTAACCCTCTTTCTGTTGCATTTGGTGTTAACCCTATAAGAGATATTTTCCAGTAACTCTACATGCATGTCTCTATCTTTAAAAATGACGTTATTGACCACGCCTTTATACATTTCCATATGTTCATATGAAGTTATTTAAAGTTAGACTTTTGTATGAAAACCAAGACAACGTGGGCCGAATATGGCGAGGTCGTTGAGCCGCAAGGTCAAGGCTCGGCCGTTGACCCCGCATGTATGTACGCTCATCCCGCCTAATATGGGGAAGCTGATTTATAAGGCAGTAATGTACAATGGCTACTTATGCAATATGTACTAAAAAAATAGGGAAACTTTTATTGACATACTTGTATTTGACATGCTTTTTCACAGAGATTTTTGTTATACTGTATAATTAATTATTCTTGATCTTATTCAATGGCATATTACGAGCAAGCTGATTTATAAGACAGTAAAGTAGTGGTTACTTATGCACGCTGTTCTAAAAAATTTGTATAAAAATGTGACATTATTTTACTTGACATATCAATTTTTTCCCATAGGTCATTGCCTACATTGGGGCATTCCCTAATGTAGAATGTTTGACGTAATCAGTTTTGTATCATAAAGTGACAACAATATTAGCTTTGCTTTAAATGCATGTAAGGTTCGGTATTATTTAAAAAAAATCTTAAAATGTATTGTTTTGCCCTTAATATTTTATCTTTATATATTTTTGTTGCTTAAATAAATAAAATAAAAACGTGCGGTATTAATAAAGTTAAAGTTACATTTAAAACTAGAAGGCGCCCGCAACTTCGTTCACGGAGGAGAAAAAGTCATAACCCTTCATTTTTTCTTCAGCGTAGTCGGATAAAAAGTATCCTATAACCATCTGGAGATACCCAGCTACCCGTGTACCAAAAATGGTTGAAATCCGTTTAGCCGATTTTGCATGATGAAGTCACAACGAGACATACAAACATACATAAAATCCAAAAAATATATTTTTCGTTTTAGTGACCTCCAAATAGTCGGTAACAATTAATTTTTTGAAAATATCTTTATGTACGGACATTTCATTTTTACAACTTTATAATAGTATAGATACTAACATGTTAAAATGAAGTAACAAGCTTTTATTCGGACTTCTAATGTATAAAAAGTTACAATTTGTAGTTAGATATATCTGTAATGTGTCCTCTTATTCTGTTATGAGAAATACCAATGGGCAGAAAAAAGACAGATTTTTCGTACATTTCTGTGTTTTACTCAACCTTGAATAAAAAAAATACCTTATCCTAATAAAAATAATTCCTTTTACTAATAAAAATAAATGCTTTTTCATAGTAAAATGAATACTATTTCCTAATAAAAATAAATACTTCTTCCTGATAAAAAAAAATCCTAATAAAATATTCTTAGCTATAATTATATATGTAACGTATGTTTTTCCATTGTTGCAGCTCAAATAGAAATCATCCCGTGCAAAGTTTGCGGCGACAAGTCTTCGGGGGTGCACTATGGCGTGATCACGTGCGAAGGGTGCAAGGGTTTCTTCAGGCGGTCGCAGAGCACAGGTCGGCTTCATTTATTCGTCCCTAATACGTCACTCATTCGTTACCATACGTCATTAATTCATTCCATAATATAAACCACTAATTCGTCCCTTATATACCACTGATCCCTCCTTTATACACCACTCATTCGTCCCCATACGTCATTAATTAATTCCATAATATAAACCACTGATTCGTCCTTTATATAGCACTGATTCGTCCTTTATACACCACTCATTCGACCCCGATACGTCATGTATTAGTTCATTATACGTCATTCATTTATCTCTAATACAACACTCATTCGCTTCTTATACGCTGATGCCATTTATTCACCCCTATACGGTGACAAGTCTTCGGGCGTGCACTATGGCGTGATCACGTGCGAGGAGTGAAAGGATTTCTGCAGGCGGTCGCAGAACACAGGTCGGCTTCATTTATTCGTCCCTAATACGTCACTCATTCGTCCCTATACGTCATTAATTCATCTCACAATATAAACCACTAATTCGTCCCTTATATACCACTGATTCGTCCTCTATACACCACTCATTCTTCCCCATACGTTGTTAATTCATCCAACAATATAAAACACTTATTCGCCCCTTATATACCACTCATTCGTCCCTTAAACGTTATGTTTTCGTCCATTATAAGTCATTCATTTATCCCTTAAACGACACTCATTCCTCCTTATACACCGACGCCATTCATCCACCCCTATGCGGCAACAAGACTTCGGGCTTGCACTATGGCGTGATCACGTGCGAGGGCTGCAAGAGCTTCTTTCGGTGGTTGCGGAGCACAGTTTGACTTCATTTATTCGTCCTTAACATAACTCAATCGTTTCTTATAAAAGTCACTCATTTGTCCCTTATACGTCGTTTATTCGCCTTTTAATCGACACTGATTGTCCCCTAATACATCACTCATTCGTCCCTAATACGTCATTCATTCGTCCCTAATACGTCCCTTAAACTCCATTTTATTAGTAACTTATAAGTCATCTTTTCGTCATTAGTTCGTCCTATAAATTACATTAGTAATTTCAAGTGCGCGTTACGTAACATTGTTTTTTTATTCCCGTCAGAACGGTCGTATAGAGAGATTCTGTCATGCATTTATTAAAACGTTTTATTTCTCAAAATTTCACTCGAAAAATTAGGCAAAAATGGTCAATTGGTGGTTATGTAACATTTTACCTAGGGGGGAGGAAGGGCACAGAAAACCATTACGGCACGTTACATAGGTGAGAGAGTGGGGTCAAAATCTCCAAAAATTTTGTTACGTAATACTTGAACGGTCCCTTTACACAGAATCACCGAATGTTATATCATTATTTTTCTACCTACTGTTTTCACTTATTTTATTGTTATCATAAAAGGCTTTCCACTAGAAGACGATATTTGTCAGAAACGTGATGGCATTATGGCAGCTACCTTCTCAATATACCTACCTAAATAAAACTCAAAAGACTGCAATAGGGTACATGCATGAATTTTTTTTATCGCTTTTCTTAACTAAATATCAAAATACCGTAAAAACTATTTCAAAGTGTGAAATTAAAATTAAAATCGGCCAAGAAATACGCATGATATAGGCATTTTAAACTACTAATTAGATAGAGAGGTCCGATATGCACTGTTACGTCATAGTGCACTCCGGCCATGTAAACTCCATATTAAATTCTGTTTTGAAAGAAAGAGATAGAATGAAATGTTTGATGGCTTATATCTTGGTTTGTTACATGAATGAGTTGTTAATAAAGCAAAAATAAAAAATCATTAATATTCCCTATTGCAGCAGTTAAGTTATGAAATAAGAATGTACCCCGCAACTCGCATAGGAGAAAAAGTCATAACCCCTCTTTTTCTTGAGCGTAGTCGGGTAAAAAGTATTGTATAACCATCTGTGGATACGGATACCCAGCTACCCGTGTACCAAAAATAGTTGAAATCCGTTCAGCCGATTTGGCGTTATGAAGCCACAACGACACATACAAACATAAGTACAAAAAGTAAAAATGAAATTTTCGGTGACCTTCAAATAGTTCTAGGGTTGTCACTAACTTCAAGGTCGTCACTTCATAGGGTTGTCACTTAGGGCCTTATTACTTATCATACTAGGGAGTTGCGATTCGAGCGTGTTTTCTATACAAATATTAGTCGCGGCAAACTCGCTGCGTGATCGCCTTCATGCCAGGGTAGCACACCTCCGCCGCGAACGTCAAACCTAAAGGTGCGTCCATATTTGTATCATTTGCCCGTATCAGATCATCGTCGCGTGGCATGATCGCGTGTCACGATCACGCGTTTGGACGTTGCGCCGATCCGATCGCTCGAAATACATTTGCTACGCGTATCACACACTTATATCGGAAGAGTGCGGCATGATCGGCGCGCCGACAGTGAGCGTCCAAGCAGCGCGATACGCAGCCATGCCACGGCACGGTGATCGGATACGAGCAAATGATACAAGTGTGGACGCACCTCAAGGAAGTTCCGCTTTAGTTTCGCGTGCTCTGTATGGCGTTTCGCGGTTTCGCGGCGGAGGTGTGCTACCGGTATCATTCAAAATTCGCTCAAACCTCGCTAAGTGAGATAAGGCTCTTATCGCTAGGGTTGTCAATCTTTTTGAAATAAAAATTTAATATGAAACTAACACAGTTGTCTATTTCAGTTGTGAACTACCAGTGTCCACGGAATAAGGCCTGCGTGGTGGACAGGGTAAACAGGAACCGCTGCCAATACTGTCGGCTGCAGAAATGCCTGAAGTTGGGGATGAGTCGTGACGGTATGTACTTTATTTATCCTTACCCTTACCATAATATAAACGTGAAAGTATGTATGTACGTTCCACTTAATCTTAAAAACTTCTGGACGATTTTTTATGACACTTTCCAGTTATTGTACCTTATTATATATGACAATAGGACATACGCTATAATGTATGTAAAATTTCATCCCTTTTAGGCACGAAAAAGGCGATGAAACTTTGTAGGCTATAAATTAAATCTCTACGAGGACGAAGTCGTGGGCAACAGCTAGTAATATTATAAACGTGAAAGTATGTATGTACGTTTCACTTAATCTCAAAAACTAAACTGGACGAATTTTTATGAAACTTTCCAGTTATGTACCTTATATATCAGAATAGGACATAGGCTGTAATGTATGTAAAATTTCATCCCTTTTAGGGACGAAAAAGGGGATGAAAATCTGTATGGACACTAAATATTTTTTTACGCTAGGAACTTAAAATCTTGGTAATATGCTTCACATTTAAATTAGTAAAATATCGAGTTTTGGGGAAAGACATAAGCTACTTTTTGTCCCAGAAAAATACCTTTTATCCGCGATAAATGAATCTAAGGCGGACGAAGTCGCGGGCGGCCGCTAGTATATTTATACTTACGATATAATAACTTGAATACTTCACAACACATAACAATACATGAGAAGTCAGTAGCTTATGGGCCTATTTTTTATTTTGCTGACGATTATTTTGTGTCTTCCGATTTTAATAAAAAAAATCAAAGAGAGTATGTGATTTTCGCAACTCTCTTTGCAGAATATATCAGAAAATGATATTTTACTTTAAATAAAAACTGGCCCATATTATAACTGGAGAAAAGTTAGAAATTTCAGAGGAAAAAAAAATATATGACAAATATTTCCAGCCCCAAATATATGGCAAAAGTCGACCCGTGACCATGGAAAGCTGAAAAGCTTCCGAAACTTCGGGAACTCAAATGAGATAATATACGCGATGTAATACGTTAAATTGTTTTATTTAAATGATTTTTTTTCTCATACAAATACAAATACTCTTTATTGCACACCTCAGATACACAGAAATACAGAACATGACAGTAACATTCCAATTAGCAGAGGTAAACAACAGGCGGTCTTATCGCTAAATAGCGATCTCTTCCAGACAACCTTTGGGTAGCGGAGCGATTAAAAGACAACAATTTTAGTTGAGTAGGTGGCGAGAAACAGTTATGAAGCAAAACAAAAAACTCATATAGACACATGTAAACACAATAAACATACACAAATAAGATTGCTTAAACAAACATACATAAATACTTATACATAATAAATATAACATATGCAAAGTAAGTAATTAAATAACCATAACAGTGGCAGCCGCAAAGTTAAGAAAGTGATTTCAATAGCCGTGTGTTAAGGGAGAGACAGGTGATGTTTTTTAAGGTGTGACTTAAATGTTGCAAGGGACTGAACACGCTTTAAGTCATGGGGTAGAGAGTTCCACAGTAGAGTTGCCTGGAATGTGAAAGAACTATTCAAAAATTAGACAAGCTAATATAAAACCCCTAATATCGCTAAATTTCCATAACTATGAAGACTTATTTTTATTTAGTAAACTTTTCGTAATATACAATGATCTTCCATTTTTATCAAAACTGACAACCTCCACATGGCAGAACCGCCTGAATATGAATTAAAATTAAAAGGTTACTGCATTCGCGGAAGAGAAAATAGTCTTAACCGTCTATTTTACTCGAGTATAGTCGGTTAAAAAGTATCATATAACCACCTATGCATGCTCAGCTACACGTGTTCCAAAAATAAATGAAAACCGTTTAGCCGTTTTGCCGTGATGAAGCCACAACGACACTTACAAACATACAAGGTAGAATCGATTCAGAGATTTTCAAACAGTTTTAATTTTTTTTTTCAATGTACAGATAGATATTCTTAAACTCAATATAGTTACAAAGATCGGTGGTAACAATACCATAACTCTTAATTCGCCGACCCGTAACAACCACTTTTCTCATAAACTAGCACGCGCCCGCAACTTCGTTCGCGGAGGAGAAAAAGTCATAACCCTTCGTTTTTTTGTTCAGCGTAGTCGGGTAACAAGTATCCTATAACCACACAGCTACCGGTGTACCAAAAATAGTTGAAATCCGTTTAGCCGATTTTGCGTGATGAAGCCACAACGACACATACAAACATACATAAAATCCAAAAAAAATATTTTTCGTTTTAGTAACCTCCAAATAGTCCATAACAATCATTTTTTTGAAAATATCTTTATAATAGTATAGATTATTGGACGATTTTCAGCAAGGTGCATGTATTTTGATTACGTATATCGTTGTATTAATTACCTAAATAAATCTTAAGAATTATATTAGAATACTTATGTAAATAAAACAATTTAAACGGATTATATACCGTATGTTATCTCATTTGAGTTCCCGACGTTTCGGAAGCGTTCCAGCTTTCTTGTTTACGGGGTCGACCCTTAATTTTTAATGAGTGATAGTCGTAGAAACAGAAAAAAAAATTATTAGAATACTTGTCCAACAAATCGCCCAGCACGTCCAACGCGGCGTCCAGCACCACGTGTGGTATGAGGAAGCGAGCGCGGGTCAACGACCGCTTATCGGCCGTGATAACGCAATGTTGTGTTTATACAGTTGCGAATTATAGTGGCGCGAGGCATGGGCGTTAGCGGGAGCGGGTTCATAAGTGAATATAAGTAGAAAATGATTTGAAATACGTTTCTGTTAAAAAATATATTTTTGTGACAATCTTTTCCGACCGTGCTTTTCATTATGGGCATTTTAGTTTAAACTAGTAGATGCCTGCAATCATAATCATACGCGCTCTTTTTTTCTTCAGTGTAGTCGGGTATAAAGTATCCTATAACCATCTGGAGATACCCAGCTACCCGTGTACCAAAAATTTTGGAAATCTGTTTAGCCGATTTTGCGTGATGAAGCCACAACGACACATACAAACATACATAAAATCAAAAAAAAAATATTTTTCGTTTTAGTGACCTCCAAATAGTCCGTAACAATCATTTTTTTGAAAATATCTTCATTGTACAGACATTTAATTTTTGCAACTTTATAATAGTATACATATGTATATAGAGGTTAGTGGTTGTCACGAAACTGACGGTCAATGTCAAATAGCATATAATTCGTTACAAAACTGACAGGCTAGACGCCATTTTAATATAGTTTTTTTAATCATGCTAAAAGGCATACTTTTTAGATTGGACCATCACTCTATACTCTATGGTTTATATTATATGTCACTGAACAATACCTATATTAAGTTTCGTCTAACAGTACAATTTTAAATAAAAAAGCTCTTAATCACCTATCTACTACTCATCGAGATGATTCTATAGTACTTTATGCAATCATTATATAAAGTATGCTTTTTCAGTCGAGTACCGCCTTTAGGCCACGAAGCTGGCTGAAGGGCCTAATTAAGGTACGAGATTTAAAAAGCTAATTATATAAATATTTTTTCTACGAGTTACGAGTTCCATAAACATAAATCCATACTAATATTATAAATGCGAAAGTGTATCTGTCTGTCTGTTACCTCTTTACGCTTGAACCGCTGAACCGATGTGGATGAAATTTGGCATGGAGATAGTTTGAGTCCCGGGGATGGACATAGGTTACTTTTTATCCCGGAATAATACCGTAATTCCCGATACAGGAATTGAAGGCGGACGAAGTCGCGGGCAGAGGCTAGTAATAAATAAATAAAACATAGCTAAAGCCATAAATGTAAATGAAACATAGCAAAAAAAATTGCAAAAACACCTCGATTTTTTTTAATTCATTATAGTTTTGTGCGGAGTTAAACAATATAGGTATTATAGGTCAGTGACATACAATAAACCATAGAGTATAGAAAGATGGTCCAATCTAATAAGTATACCTTTTTAGTATGATTCGCAGGAACAAATATTTATACTCATCACACAAAGATTTGCCCTTACCGGGATTTGAACCCAGGACTTTCAGCTTCGCAGGCAAAGTTACTCCCACTGAGCTAAACCGGTCGTCAAACGCTTGTGATTCGGACCTCTCGCTTGCACCAGCCACCAAGTCTTACGTCTCGCTTATTAACCCGAGCTTATCCTATGGTAAAATCAATTCTTATGATTTGTATGGTCCCATAAAACACATACAATACGCTCACGACTCCTGTTGTTTTGAGTTTATTGCGGAATAAAGCATCGACCAAACCGCTGCTTTCTGACGCTCCGCAAACGCAGTGACGACTTATGCGTCACGAATTAAGCATACAGGTATGCAGGTGAATCAACTTTTAAGTTACTCCTTTTCTACAAGCTAATAAAAACTTATTAGAATATGTGAGATTGATAATTGTATACACATGTTAAAATAAATCATCAAATTTTCGGATTTCACTATTTATAATCATAACCGAATTCTATAATTTTGTAAAAACATGGCAACGCAGTGGAAAATGCACGTTTCTCACACAAAACCCGGGGACAACGTCGTCCCCTGCGTTACCCGATACAATTGTGTTAATCATAGTACAATATTTAAAATTTTATATTGGAAAATAAGCTTAGTTGTCTGATTTATTCAATATATTAGCCACATCAAAAACATTTATTGAATTTTACCAAAATTAGGTGACATAGTGAGTCATGCCAAAAATTGGGGAGTACCTTAAAACTTGATTCAGCCACCTACCACACCGAAGCTTAAAACTGCGTATATGTGATGACGTATCTTATGCATCACGTTTTCTCTTTACATTCATCAGCGTATACGCACCATATGCTTTTTTTGGGTTCTTATACCACCAACTTGTTACTACTGAGATTCTAGTAGACTACTGGGATTTTTTTCCTAGTAGTTACCACCAATACCAATGGCAGCAATCACTATAGGCGTAACAGCTGGGAGTTTTATTCCATCTGGTAAGAGATGGGAAAATATTCCAAGCTGTTACCAGTGGTAACAAGGTGGGAGTTTTATTCCCAGTAGTTACCACCTAGTAACAGATGGGAAAAAACTTTCCACCTGGTCACAGATGGGGGAAATAATTCCAGCGTTATCAGCGGTAACAAGGCAGGAATAACCCCGTTTTTTGAGCAGCGGTGTGGGTGGTACGCGTAAAATCGTAACGCATAAGTGACGTCGCTGCATTTACGTTGTGTCAGCGGAATCTAAATGAAAATCGGTCCTTCCGTTTAAGAGTTACGATGCCACGGATAGACATACAGATACACACTTTAAACTTATACCACCCTAGTGCTTAAAAAGTAAATCACTTCACTTCATCAAAAGTAAATCACTTCAGCGGATTAGAAAAAAAAGTGTTTAGAAAACACTACTATGTGCCTTTAATTAGAAAAAAAGCCGAACTAACGGGTTATTGAAATTCAATAAATTCGGTCAACAAACGAGTCATAAAAATTGATTTATTTAACATATATGCCTACTAGTACGCGCTGACACACATACAGACACGTAACCGCATAGTCGCTGTTCATTAGAGCGAGACGTTATATCATCTGACATAATTAAGTGACAAAAAATACATGCACTTGGAAATCCTTTTGTCATTAATTTAGTCCGTTCCCCTTGTTTACGAATTTTTTGTCATAATTCTATATCGCATAATCACAATAGGCATAATCCATACTAATTTGATAAATGCGAAGGTGTGTCTGTGTGTCTGTCTGTCTGTTACCTCTTCACGCTTAAACCGCTGAACCGATTTGGTTGAAATTTGGTATGGAGATAGTTTGAATCCCGGGGAAGGACATACTTTTAATCCCGAAAAAATGCCCTTATCGCGATAAATGAATTTAAGGCGGACGAAATCGCGGGCAGAAGATAGTGATCTATAAGCATAATTTGATTCCGCCGAATCCTGTTTTCACCGAATCTATTTTCGCCGAACGGTCTTTACGCATAACTTTTTAAAGCCTATAACCTACTTTTCTGGCAGCAGTCATCTTCTGTTTGGGATTGCAGTTCTTACCTAACCTAACCTCCTTTCCTGGCAGCAGTATTTTGTTGTTAGAGGTTAAATTTGCATCTAACTGAAATTCGGCGATACTAAATTATGCGTATTTAGATTCGGACAAATAATGATTGGGCGAGATGAACATTCGGCGGAATCACATTATGCGAAAACTTTTCTGCGAAATCAGTTTCGAACATAAAAAAATATGCGAAATAGATAGCTTCCCATTTAGTCTCCGCACATTCTACTATCCGTATATTATCCTAATCTTGAATTCAACTAGCTAAATAGGTAACATACCTATTTAGTAACCTTGCATTGGAAATTCCTTGACGTTTCGGACGTCGCATGACGTCCAAAGTCTCGAAGGAACTACTAATATCCTTGTTTCTAATATAATTATTGTAAACAAACATTTGGTTTAAAATAAAGCAGCACACATTCTTAGAGCGCATTGCTCGACGCTACCGGGCCGTGCGAAGTTGCGTAACTGACGCTAGTGTTGGGACAATATCGATAAAAATATGTCGATATATAAGTATTAACTAACTTTGGGTCACTGCTGCAGATTTCATTACAAAACAGCATCCTTCCTTCCAGATCTCAGGCTCTATCATGTTACATGAGATATCTGATAGAAAATGTTCTATATAAAAATTATAACAAACAAAAATCATAAATGTTCCTGACAGGGGCGACCTCGCGAGAGTCGTAGTGGTACATTGAGATTGTGTTTGTCATGATTTGACATGAAATTCGTATGTTAACTTTATTTCGACAACAGTAGGGTACAGTCAGATTTCTTGTGTGAATGTACTTTGGGCTAATTTAGTAAACCAACTAAAAGTCCCATTAACCGTTTGAAAACCAAACCTTACCTTACTTTGGTTAAAACGTAATCAATCTCGCTAAATGGCTCTCTCGATTGTTGAATTGCGCCTCCAATAACTGATATATAGTTCCAATTTCATCCGGGCTGCAAGTAAGCCAGGGTAAAAATTGTGAAAAAAAAAACAAATTTATAATTCATTGAAATAAAACAATTTAACGGATTATATCGCGTATATTATCTCATTTTAGTTCCCGACGTTTCGGAAGCTTTCCAGCTTTCCATGGTCACGGGAGGACATGGTCCTAAGCTTCCGAAACGTCGGGAACTAAAATGAGATAATATACGCGATATAATCCGTTAAATTGTTTTATTTCAATGAGTAATAATCGCGGAAACAGAAGAAAATATTAAATTTATAACTCCCCACGTAAAAAATGAGGCATCATGGGTTAAAGCTCTATGTGTTTTTGTCTGTGCCATCGTAGCGCTCATACTCGTGGACAAAACTCATTACGGTTTACTTGATAGCTACAAGATAAGACAGTGCCAAAATATCGAGGGTTTTAAAAGTTTCCTATATTGAAATTTGCGAGTTATTTTTCTATCGATATAATTATCGACACGTGTCCCATCACTAGGCATTGTGCAATTATAGAGCCGAAGCGTAACATAATTTATCGATGTAGGTGCAACTATCAACTGTTATCGTTTATGTAACTGCGCGACGTTACTTACACGCACAAAAATACAAACATAACGTAACATATACACATGGTTTAATAACTAGGTTGGTTCCCACAACTTTGCCCGTCTGGCTGACATGTTTTATTCTTTGGGAACCGTGTATTTCCGGGATAAATAGTAGAATTATGAATGATACAATTTATGAGTTTATTGAATATATAACCGTCTATTTTCAAATATATAATAGTAGAAGACGCCCGCAACTTGGTTCACGGATGAGTCAAAAATCATAAACCTCTTTTGTGCTGCTGCGTAATCGGGTAAAAAGTATCCTATGACCATCTGTGGATACAGGCGAACCAACAATATGGTTTCCGTAGAGGTCGCTCAGCTGGTTACCTTCTGGTTTACCTGACACATCGTTGGGCACAGGCGATCGAGACTAAGGGCGAAGCATTGGCGGTTAGCTTGGACATGGCGAAGGCTTTTGATCGGGTTTGGCACAAAGCACTTCTTTCGAAGCTTCCATCTTATGGGCTTCCCGAGAAATTATGCGAATGCGTCAGTAGCTTTCTAGCAGACAGATGCATAAAGGTCGTAGTTGACGGTGAGTGCTCTGAATCCATGTCTGTGAATGCTGGTGTCCCTCAAGGCTGTGTGTTATCGCCCACGCTGTTCCTTCTGCATATCAACGATATGCTGCAAATTTGTAGCATTCACTGTTATGCGGATGATAGCACGGGTGATGCCTCCTACACTGGCCGCGCAAATATTTCTCGGGATAACGTCATCGAGAGCCGCAACAAACTTGTGTCTGAAGTTGAAACTTCCCTAAGAGAAGTTTCAGAATGGGGTCGACTTAATTTAGTCCGTAATAACCCTACAAAGACACATGTTTTGCTTTCACCGCTAAAAGTCTGCGTTTGTTGCATCACTCGTTTTGAGAATACTCCCCTAACTGCAACAGCCACTATCGGAATCCTTGGCGTCGATATATCGAGTGAAGTCCAATTCCGCGGCTATCTAGAGGGTAAGGCCAAATTAGCCTCTAAGAAGCTCGGCGTGCTCAACAGATCGAGACAGTATTTTACTCCAGCCCACCTCCTACAGCTTTACAAGGCACAGGTCCGCCCGCACATGAAATACTGTTCTCATCTGTGGGCTGGGGCTCCACAGTACCAGCTTCTCCCTCTAGAACGCATTCAACGGAGAGCGACTCGTATCGTCGGTTGCCAGCATATTTCAGATCAGCTTGACTCCTTGGCACTGCGTAGAGATGTAGCCTCGCTCTGCATTTTTTATAGCTTGTATAACGGAGAGTGTTCCGAGGAATTGTTCGGGTTGATCCCAGCTGCATCTTTCCGCCATCGTCCTACGCGACAATATTTCCAACCTCACCACTTAGATGGTTGGCAGTCCACAACTGTGCGTTTTCTAGAAATTTCCTGCCTCGCACGACTGAACTGTGGAATAAATTGCCGCATGCAGTATTTCCGGACCGATGCGATCTTCAAACCTTCAAGAAAAGAGCGTACTCCCACCTGAAAAGCCGGCAACGCACTTGTGACTCGTCTAAAAAAATTCAAGCGAATTGTTTTTGTATTTTTAAAAATGATGATATGGATTCAGTGTAATATGTCAAAGAAAACCTGTATAAATCGCAAATACAAAAGACACCGGCGCCCCCAATTTCGACTTCCTACTAAAATACGTATTTTCTTTGTTTCAAACGAATTTTCGTCACTACCGCTTTAACTGTGCCGGTTATCGTCCCAAAACTGAGCGACGGACAAAAGAACTCTATTTACTTATGAAATGTACGTATAGGCGGTTCATGATACAATGGACAGGGTCAATGCACTTGAGGACAAAGAATAAGGAAGGTTTTTCAATAATTTATTTGTTTAGAAGCTTTGAACGTACAAGTGAACACGCATCTAGGCTTGTATACATTGCAATAATCAATTACCTTAAAAGTAGATTTACTCAATATAAAAACAAATGAATTGAAACGTAAATGGCAATCTTATTATTGTTACGGTGCGGGTGAACAGGCATCTTCGGGTTAAGCGTGCTTCATAGTAGTTTTTGTCTCCACTCTTTGTCAGAGTCAAGCGTAAAGCCATTGCTTATTTATGTAGGTACAATAATTATTATCGCCCTTATAAGAACTACAAATACTAATCTACCGGCTAACTATGAACTAAGTTGTTAATTAATTATTACTAAATTTAATACTTTCAACAATTCATTACAAACACGGTAAAAAAAGAAAAATATTCATCACAATTTTCTATAGACTCCGGACACCCTCTTTTATATATTTTTTTAACGAATCGGTCCAAAATTTACAAAGATACAATACAAAAACAGTCGACTTAGGAGCCGTTTCTTTTTAGGGTTCCGTACCCAAAGAATACCAATAGAACCCTATTAGTAAGCCTCCGTTGCCTGTCCGTAACAAGTCTTGAACCGTAATAAGTAAAACACTTGAAATGTTCACAAAATGTGTGTCAACTGTGACCGCTATAACAACAAAATATAAGAATAAAAAATTAAAGCGATACGGAAACCTGAGCACGCGAGTCCGACTCGCACTGAGCCGTTTTTTAAAGTTACTTTAAAGATAAGTCATACAAACGACGTGCGAAGTTAACCTCTTTTTAGAAGCCCGCTAAAAATCCAAAATGGCCGCGATCCGCGGCAGTACCGTATGCGTGTCGTCACAGCTACGTATACATACGTGTGACTACGTATACAGAGTTCATCGGTCCACTAGGCAGTATGCCAACGGCCTCACACTCACACACGCAATCGAGACATTCCTAGTGCGCATGTGTGAGGTATTGAGTAACATGTCATACTATTAATTACGTTGTGGGAAGCTTCCCTGTTTTTTACGATGCGGGATAGATGGCGCTGAAGTCAATTAACAATGTTGGAGTTTTGATAAGCGAAAGTTGATTCACAGCGACATCTAGTGACTACTGTTAGTAACACAAATTTGCAAGAAAAACACAAAACACAGATAACAAGGAAGATTACAAGCAGAGGTTAACAACAAGCGGTCTTAACGCTAAAATACGATCTGTTTCGGTCACCTTTTGGGTAGAGGAATTGAATTACCGTGTCTGGTAACATTTGAGGACATTTTGGATTTTTGATGTACCTACATAAAGGATTAATTAAGTGTATAAAAAATATATAATTTATATAAAAGCAGAATATCGTCATATTGGCTCGCTATAATAAGCATTGTTTTAATTTTCTTCTTTAGTCACTTAGACAACTAACTGTCCTATGTTTCTTTCTTCAATTTTAACATCGTTTAATGTTAAGTTTTAAAGCGCCATCTAGCGATCGGGGTACGATCCAAAGTTTGACAATATACAGTCCTTTTGTTTTAATGGTCCTTGCTATGCAACTAGATGTAGCCTCTGCTATAATTTCTTTTTTTTGTTCCAGCGGTCAAATTCGGTCGGATGTCAAAAAAGCAGCGCGAGAAGGTCGAAGATGAGGTCAGATACCACCGCGCCCAGATGAGGGCCCAGAATGATGCGGCGCCAGATTCGGTGTACGACGCGCAACAGCAGACGCCAAGCTCTAGTGACCAGTTCCATGGCCATTACAATGGGTAAGTGTATCACTAGGGTCTCCTTCGAAATCCCTAAATGTGCGTCCACACTTGTATCATTTGCTCGTATCCGATCACCGTGTGCAGTGGCATGACTGCGTATCGCGCTGCTTGGACGCTGTCGGCGCCGACGATCATGCCTTGCTGGTCCGATCTAAGTGTGTGATACGCGTATCAACATTGATTTCGAGCGATCGGATCGGCGCAACGTCCAAACGCGTGATCGTGACACGCGATCATGCCACGGAACGAAGATCTGATCGGGCAAATGATACAAATGTGGACGCACCTTAATGTCGTTTGTCCTAATGTATCGTTTATCCTAATAAAGAAAGAAAGAAATAAATATTACGGGGCAATTTTACACAAATCGAACTAGTCCCATGGTAAGCTGAATAAGGCTTGTGTTATGGGTACTAGACGACGATATATTTTATAGATATATTACTTATATACATAGAAAACATCCAAGACTCAGGAACAAATATTTATGTTCATCAATATTCAATCATCATACAATTAAGGAATTGTTTTATTTAAGAGTGATAACACGGAAACTGAAGAAATTACAATTAAGAGGCTTCCAATAGTTCGATTTTTAAACGAAATAATTTAAGCGCCTTATGGAAAGAGATGTTTAAAAATAAACAAGAATTGTTTCTATATTTTTGCTCTTAATTTCTTTGCGTATCATAAATGACATTGTCGCGAGTACTAAATTGAATTTCGGTAAACAGCTCATTATTAATGAGCTATTCAAGTACAGTAAAATTTTATGAATAAGGTACAATTTATGTACTTAGAATGTTTTTTCTATATAATACCAAAAGATTAACTTGGTATCAATGTCAGATCATTACCCCGTTCGAATTGTCTAAATACCGGCGCAGACGCAAGAAGACTGACATCAATAACGATTATCATTAAATACTGATCACCGTTGCTTTTCCGTATTTCATTAAGTGCTTCTCATGATCCCCTTTTTCAAAAGGCATCATGTCTTATGTGACATTTCTTCTATGTGAAATCTTATTTCTAACGAAATAGGGTCTAATTGTGAAGAAAGAAAGACGTATAAGTAAGCTCTTTTAAAGTACTACCTCGTATATCCGTGTCAACGGCGAGACGTCGTCATTACAGTAACGGTGAGTAGTAAAGTCACTGAGAGTGACATTTTTAACGGTAAACGCAAATAGCGCCATCTATCGCCGGGTAGCGGTACTAAGCGTTTCTTGTTAGAGATAACAGGTGGCGGCGTATTCAATGTTAATGTGCGGACATAATTCAATTCATTACGCTGTGAACGCAGGTGGTCCCTTTTATTTTTAACCGACTACAGCGTTATAAGTGGTATTTGTATATTTATTTATGAAATACTTACTTAACCTGTTCTAATTTACACAGTATTTTTTCTAATTGATGTTTATGGTCTTGCTTTTTTACAAGATTTTGTTTGGTTTTACTTTAGCTATACCGATGTGTTAATTCGGTTACGCTTATAATTTAACTTGTCATGTTAGTATGTATGTTTGTATGAGTCAAGACGCATTTGACCTTCCCAGTTTCCGATTCATCCAACATCCGAAATGTCAAAGATTTTTACTAGCCTGTAGGTATGTTCCGCTGCTGGGCAAAGGCCTGTCTGTTAGTTTTCCACCGGTCCCTATTTAATGCCTCATCTGAGCCTGAGTAATGCGACCAAGTCGGTCCGCCACTTCCACCTGGCCTGCCCATCTTGTAGCACCCACTTGGTGGCTATGCTTGGCTTATCTTTCAGGGTACAAACGAAGACTTACGAACGCAAAAATGATTAGATAAATGACATTTACACGGGACAAAGCCCAATTTCGCTGTGAAGTCCCACATTCCCTTTCATAAAAACTTATTGGATATCTCTTTTTTTCAGCTACACCGGCTACCCCTCCCCAATATCCTCATACGGGTACAACAGCACAGCGCCATCTTTGACGTCAAATATGATCCAACCGGCGCAAGCGCAGACATACGACGTGCCCGCGGACACGTACGTGGATTCCACGACATATGAGCCTAAACAGGGCGCGTTTTTGGACACGGATTTCATTGGCCACGGTGAGTTATATCGCTGATTATGTTATCATCATAAGTCTTCCACAAGATGGATAGACGACCTAGTGAAGGTCGCTGCTAGATGCTGACGGCGCAGGACCAGCAATAATGGAGCTCTTGAGGTGAGGCCTATGTCCAGCAGTGACCGTCTTTTGGCTCATGATGATTATAAGTTCTTCAAGAATTGGGATGTCCCAAAAAAAAATTGACCTCGATTTTACATCAAAATCGTAAAGTATAGGTTAATTTAAGATACTAATTTCGTCCGTTTTCCATTCGGATGAGTATATTTGTTACAATTCCTAACCAAAGTTTGCTGTGACGTCATTATTTAGGCGTTTTGTAATCGTCAAAACCTCGTATCTCGGTACAAAACGCCTAAATAATGACGTCATAGAAAACTTTGGCCAGGAATTGTAACAAATATACTCATCCGAATGGAAAACAGACGATTGCAAGCGGTTTATTGAACCTATTCCTCTAAATGGTTTTTCAATTACCTTACCTTTGAAAAAACTGGTACATCCCAATTACAACAGTAGAAGCTCGTCGCCTCTCGCCTCTTTCGTCCTAGCTCATAAACTGCAGTTTTGCAGATATCTTGCAGTTAGGATGCAGTAGAACGGTGGCTTTAAGACGCTGGTGGTTCTCAGCAATGGCTAGTATTGCACTCATCGAAATTATATGTAGACCTATAAATGTTTTCTAGAAATAAACAAATATGTACTTGAATTTTCATGTAAGCATGAATCAATACAAAATAATACAAGTACAGTTGTAGGATTATTAATTACTAACGACTAACTCTAGATTTATAAACGAATAGGCGAATACTAACCCCTTGAATTGTACATATAGACGAAAAAGGGACAACAGTCGTCCGGGCTTCCGGATCAACCACAACATCCACGGCAAGCACATCCACAACATCTCTGCGACAGACAACCATAAACGAGATACCACGGCGGCTACAGGACTTCGACAGATACGAACCAGACAGGATCCAGTCCCCTGCATCCATATCCAGCGGCGTCATAAACATAAAACAGGAGATAAAACCAGAGACATCCATGGGAGTGGATAATCTGGTTGCCAGTTACGTGGACTCTACGACGTTCTTGCACAGCCCTTCGAATCTACAGCACAGTCCTATGGATATACAGAATTCGGTTCTAGTCAGCGGACAGAGCTCCGTGTCGCTGACTAGTGAGGAGCTGAGTCCGGATGATCTGACATCCAGCAGTGGACACGGCCGGTTGATGGATCCGTTGAACTTAAATATGAGCGGTATGGGGATGGTGAATCCAAACGCGGTGAGCAACAGACGACACGCGGGGTCGAGCCACAGCGGATCAAGTAGCGACGATTTGCCTTGTGAGTGGATGCGAATGGTTGCACAATTTAATTTGAAGCTATTTTTGAGTTTTTATCGGTTGCCTTATTAGGTAGTGTTTTTAAGAAATATTGTAGTCGATTTTTTTAAGTTTCTTCATATTATTTTTGTACTATTTTATATTTTTATCTAGTTGTTTAAGTTAATATAGAAACGTTATTTAAAACGTATTTGTATGTATTATATATTGCACCTATCTTGATGTATCAAACTAAAATTGGTAGCTTGTCACAAATTGACACAAGTAGTCAATTAGTATCAGAAAAAAAAACCTACAGTTTAAATGTATGTTGTTCACAAGCAAAAGGTAATATTTTTGTGTCGTCAACTTGTCATTAAAAACCTTTTATAACAGACTACTGATTCAACTTACGTTTACGTAAATGTAATAGTCTTTATTGACAACCAGATATGTAGTTTTTGATTAGAAACCACATACATGGAGCCACAAGAGACTAAATTAGGACCCTATCCTTTTTTGGGTAGCGGATGTTTTAGGTTACAGTTTCTCAATCGCATCCCTTGTAGGATTACTTATACATAGCAGTTACTGAAAAAAGAGTAAGGTAAACGTGCCAATGCTTGACATCCTTATTCCAATAATTAATACCCTATTTTGAAATTGAAACAGTGTTGAGCAAGCGGACGTTACCTTTGTTGCGATTTTTTATAATCAAACTCTACGAGAAAAAATTTAAAATCCGAAAATATTTCCCACTTTCTGTGACTATTCTGTAACCATTCGTTTAATGAAGGATTTGAAGGTCTCACTCAAATATGAAGAATAAATTTCATTCAAGAAGTGGATGAACAAACACTAAAGCCAAGGGCCTCCACTAGATGTCCAGATATTATTAGCTTGATTAATTTTAATATATAACACATTAATTAACTTTCAAACTCAGTTAATTATAAATAAGTTAGTTTATAAATAATTAATTGAAGATTAATTATGTCCTTTTTTAATTCGAAAAACCTCTTTTACAGCGGAAGGTGATATCAGTAAGGTCCTGGTGAAGAGTCTGGCCGAGGCCCACGCGAACACCAACCCGAAACTAGAGTTCATCCATGAGATGTTCCGGAAACCAGTCGATGTCTCCAAGTAAGTGCACTCAACCAGGTCTTGGGTATTTTGTGTCATAAAAGTACAACCGAATTAAGAACCCCCTACTGTGTGACTGTATGACTTTTACCCCGAAAGTGGCTTTTCGGGGTAAAAATCATACAGTCACATTTGGCTACTACTGTTGAAATGAAAATAATTTTCAAAAGTAGATGACATTATCCAGTAACAATATCAACGTTATCTAAACTAGCATAAAATTGTCAAATTGAAATGTCTGTACATTGTACACATTTTAAATGATAAGGGTGTTTGAAGTTACATCCAAAAAATGTTTTAATTTTTTTTGTATGTTTTGGCTTCATCACGCCAAAATGGCTAAACGGATTTCAACTATTTCTGGTACAAGTGTAGTTCGTAAACTATTATTTTGTTTTAGTAACTGATGATGTATTTAATTGTTATGCATTTAAATAAATATAATTACTACCTACTTATTCGCAGTAATCACATATAATTTCGTCACGTTTATTAATTACAATTATAATCGCCTTTAATAATTCAGAATTAATTATTTTTGTTTATTAATTAAAAGTTAATTAAAAGTCATAATCATTGTACTCGCTAGATTGTGGGGCTTTGGCCTGGTTTTACAGCGCATCACCACATCACCATCACCAGTCCACCACCAGAACAAGAGGACTTAGCTTCGTAATATTAAATCCTTCATCCTTTTATCATTAATATGTGGTTATCCAAGGCAAACACCTTATTACGGCATGTAGTGTTTGGGTATTTAATCTTGCAACAAGCACATGTTTCTGTATACGCAATGGTTGTCTGGTTAATAATGCCTTAATGCATTAAGTCAGCCACTTTATTTCTCTTGCTTTAGATAGTCACATATTTGATACTTTTATTTTTTTATTAAGAAATATCGCTATTATTATGTATATATACATGTATTTTTAATTTAATGTGTGTAAAATATTAATGTTACTGCTTTCTTTGAATATATTAAATGTTTTGTTTTATTTATAGTTATATATATTAGTAAAATAACAATTTTTATTTTGTTTCACTGTTATCATTTTGTAATCGTTTTAAAAAAATACATCAATAACAATTTTTTTTAATATCATTTTTTAAATAATATCATATCCATGTCATTATACTTATTTTTTAACCGACAAAATCATACAAACGATTATTACCTGCGAATTATTCATTATTGCCTCCCCGTTATTTCAAATCACGTTCAATTACCACATAAAAAGATGATTACCTCCCAATTATTTATATTACCTCCCAATTATTTTCGATAATTACCATCAGTTTATAAAAAACCTCGTTCTTTACAGGCAATTATGCTACAGTTCAATGACATACGAAGAGATGTGGCTGGACTGCGCTGACAAACTCACCGGGATGATTCAGAACATCATAGAGTTTGCGAAGCTGATACCTGGCTTCATGAAGCTAACGCAGGATGATCAGATCCTGCTGCTCAAGTCTGGTTAGTATTTACATGATAATAATAATATTGAGAAGTCGGTAAAAACTTAGAGCATTTAAAGATACTAGTTACACACTACGGAAATAGTCCTATTTCTACATTTGCACACAACAAAAAAAATCGCCTACAAACAAAAAACGCCCACAAACTGACATAAAATGAATATATCTCAACATAAAATAAAATGAATATATCGCAATAGAAAACTATTTATTCGAATATCTATATAGAAATTATCGATATGACCTTGGAATAGGTTAAGCCAAAATTAGTTCAATGGACACTCAGTGACGAGGGTGGCGCTTCAAATTCATACACAAAATTAGCTGTCAGATATATTGGCCAGCCAATCCAGTGGCATAAGACACGTAAACATTGGTGAGAAACAAAAACTTAACTTCACAAGTTCTCAGATTCATTTTTCATCGCATCTATGAAACCCTATTTCGGAATACTTTACCATCAGATGATATTGGGGTCAATCGCTGGTCAGTTTAAGAATAGGCATGACGACAGGGTACGAAAATCAAAATTCTAAATACTCCGTATTATATGTATAGATAATAAAAAAAATATTGGACACTGTATTTTATGTATTTTCAAATTAATCGAAAAACACTGATATAAATCGCATCAAAGTTTAGGAGTGGGGGCTCGTGACATCACTTCTAGGTATAATCTGTACCATACGGTGACGTCAAAAATACGTGTCCAATATCTTTTAATTATCTACAATACGGACTAATTGTAAAAATTTAGTCGTCATCCCTATAAAAAAATATATATATTCGTGTACAAATGTGCTGCACTGTACGTTTACAATTATATACAACTTCGTCAATGGAGCAGTACAAATAAGGGCGTGCTCTATTTGAGTTTTACACAAAATGCTAATTAACGACTGCACCAACCTTGATTTAAAATAACACGATTTTCACAACATAACAAACGGGGCTTAATTGGGTATAAATATGCGGCCGTTTACTTTGTTATGTTGCGATAATGCACTGGACTTTGTGGGAATCGCATCTTTATATCTGCTTTAACTTTTCCAGGCTCGTTTGAACTGGCGATCGTGCGTCTCTCACGACTGATCGACGTAAACAGAGACAACGTACTATATGGCGACGTGGTGTTGCCCATCAGAGACTGCGTACACGCGCGGTAAGTACCCGTATCATCCGTTATGATCAGTTCGAATATCATCTCTTATGATTCGTACAAATTTTTATTTAGCTCCCGGTGTAACTTGACCCATTTCCCGGTTTTCTATTCAGCTACAGTTTGGTATACTTGTGTAACTAACAATGCAATGTTATGATACCATCGAGCTGATCTGATGGATCCCGATGGTGGTCGTAGGGACTCTGAAATAAAATAACGTAATTACCGAATTTGGGCTCTTTACAATAATTTCTATGAGTAGCTGATGGATGTTCAAAGAAAAGTATAATCGATAGATACAGTTATTTGGTGGAATTCCATATAAGATTAATTAATTATAGTTCCTTTGCTATTCCGTCAAATAGTGTCTTCTTTAGATGTGACGTGAAGTTGTGCTCACAGGAGCATATTTTCATGCAGTTTTCACAAAAAAATACGAATGCAAATACAATATATCACCATCAAATGGCATAATCCTAAATTATTGTTATAATTGAGAGAGGAATATAGAGTAAAACCAATCATAAAATAAACTAAACGCCTCTCTACTAAGTTTACCCTACATTTCGATGCATATTTTCATAGGTCGGTTAGTGAAGGGGTGTTCCATAATTGGTTTTACTTCAATGTTTGGTGGTGATTTCTTGTAAAAAGATCCAAGACACAGGAACAAAAAAAGCTCATCACACAAATATTTGCCCTTGATTCGAACCCCAGATAGTCTTCACAGCATCACCATCAATATTCGCCCTTGCCGGGATTTAAACCCCAGACAGTCAGCTTCGCAGCATTACCACCGCTGAGCTAAACCGTTGCCATACTTATAGCTGCTGTTGGCCCTGTCCTTATTTATGTGTATGTCACAGTGACCCTCGCGACATGGCGCTGGTGGTGGGCATCTTCGACGCCGCGAAGACCATCGCGCGGCTGAAGCTGACGGAGACTGAACTAGCGCTGTACCAGAGTCTAGTGCTGCTGTGGCCAGGTAAGGATACCCAGACACTTACAACATCATACCTTCTCAATCAACCACATCCACGTGCAGACTCCTACTCTATTCATATTTTTATACAAGCTTTTATTTAGTTTCACCCGTCCCTTTGTGTCTGTCGGTCTGTAATCAAATCTTGCAAGTTAAATTTGACCCACTTTCCGGTTTCCAATTGAGCTAAAATTGGGCATACTTATGTGAGTTCGGTGGCAATACAATAGTATGATACCATCGAGCTGATCTGATGATGGAGCAGGAAGGTGGTCATAGGAAGTCTGTAATAAAATAATGTAATCCTACCGAGTTTGGGCTTTATAGAATTCTCTCGATAAGTTGATGGATTTTCAAAGAAAAGTACAGTCGGCGATAAAAGCTTGTCACAAGAATGATTTTTTTGATAGAAACTTATTTCCTATGCAGCAGCAAATTTTAGAACTCGAAACGTCTACCTCTTAAACAACTACCGAATCCAGTGGCGTAGCTACCGAAGGGCTAGATGGGGCCTTGCCCTGGGGCCCCTTAGACCCTGGCCAGTAACGTAGCTTAATTTTTTGGGGGTCCAAGGTGACTGACCCTAACTTACAGAACCTCGAACTGACATGGGGCCCAATCTTCTATTTTGCCCCCGGGCAAAATCTTCTGGTCACATCTCTTGGTTACCTAGTTACGCCACTGATCGAATCCGAAACCTCATACACACTGCGGAGCGCTTGTAACAAATTGCGAGTAGTGTCAGGCAAAGATTCTCTCTGATACTTTGAAAGACGATGGAAGAAGTTTAGCGAACTCGACATGTGAAGATACTTCGCCATCGTAATCATAGATTTAAATATCCCTTAACTTCTTCTTCTTAATCGGCATCTTCATTGCTGAAGGTCGTGTCTAATATGAAATGTTAACCACTTGCTGAACCATGTTCTTCTAGGTATTTCTATCCTCTGCGGTCCTAATAGGTTTAGGTATTGGTAAGCCAGTTCGCGTCTTTATTAGGTCTGCCCAACGGGTAGGCGATCGACTTAGCGGTCTTTCCGTTCCGTTAACTACTGTTACCAGATATTTAAGGAAAAGTACAGTTGGTAATAAAAGCTTGTCACAATAATGCTATTTTTGATAGAAACTTTTCCTTTCTTCCAGAGCGCCACGGAGTCCGCGGAAACCCTGAGATCCAGTGCCTCTTCAACATGTCGATGGCGGCCATGAGACACGAGATTGAGACGAATCACGCGCCGCTCAAGGGTGACGTCACTGTTCTTGATACGCTCCTGGCCAAGATACCCACATTCAGGTAAGACCAACTGGCTGTCTAGGTCTAATGCTTAACTAAGTCTGTTCCTGAGGGAGGGGTGACAAGTGACGTGACATGACGGGTCCTTACTGTCTCGCTATACAAGCCTGACGCCCGACTGAAGTTACGTATCGTTTGAAGTTCCGTATACCCCCCCGCCCCCATGCTGGAAGAGAGTTCCACTCTTTAACCCTTTAATATCGTGAGTAATGACGAGAGTTTCACGGTAGTGTTCTAGTAAAGATTCGCCTTTCTACGATCGCTTGATGGTTAGGACGCAGAATGCTGCGATTTTATAACAAAATTGATTACAAAATAAAGAAAACTTTCCCCATTAGCTACAACTATGCCTACTTATTTATATGCCTGACGGTGATCGTATACCAATAAGACTGATTAAAATTTTCTGAGGTTTACTCTCATCTTACAGAAACATTCTTGTCATAATCATCATTTGGCTAATGCATTTATTTCTGAACACGTAAACTTTTTAGCATTGTTATAAAACAAACCTAACCTAACTCAATGCATTTAGCAGTATGATGCCTTAAAAAGTCCAGAAAATTCTACAGTTGAAAAAAATGCATTAAGCCAAATCATGAATTATGCCAAATGATGATTATGACAAATAGATGAGGGTAACCGGTTTCCTGAACGCGCACTAATGAGAGTAATGTAATGTCTGTACAGAGAGCTGTCTCTCATGCACTTGGAAGCGCTGTGCCGCTTCAAGGCCGCTCACCCGCACCACGTGTTCCCCGCGCTCTACAAGGAGCTCTTCTCCCTAGACAGCGTACTCGACTACCACGTGTAAGCGTACACGTAGAAACGCGTACACACATCGTAGAAACGTGTACAGACCTTCGTATTAATGTATACACTGAGAGTTCAACGGTCGTATTATTGTGTACAGACCTTCATATAAATGTGTACACTGAGCGTTCAACGGTCGTATTATTGTGTACAGACCTTTGTATAAATGTGCACACTGAGGGTACAATGGTCGTATTATTGTGTACAGACCTTCGTAAAAACGTGTACACAGTCGTAGTAACGTGTATTGACACGCAGATCGACGGATCTCCACATTTTGCCCCCGCGATGACGTCATGATGGCGTATAGTTGGCTCCGCTTGACTAAAGATACCTAAACGTTATTTGTTAACCTATTTATAATTGTATGTATGTACTTTGAGACTGTTATAATGATATTTACGTATAGGTACGTACGTACAATATTAATATTTAAATGTTTATTTAATTCTCAAATTTAATGTAGGGACATGTAGGTATCTTTAGTTTCGCCTGTACCGGAATTTGTATTTTTTATTTGTTATGTTTATGTTATACATAGCAAATTATATTGTAGAATACGAACACTGGTTTCTTTGCCTGTATAAAAGTACATAATAACACATTCCATTTATGTTTTATTGTGTATTTTCTATTACGGCTTACGTAATATAATTATCATAAAGTGTATCTATCTAACTTGGATGAAGAAATAATAATTATTATTATAAAGATATAATAATAGTAATAGAGTTTTTATTAAGAAATAAATAAAGGAGTTATAACGGTGTAGCCAGATTTAGACGACACAACAGTTTTTTTAATGGAACCCTTATGAATAGGTCTTTAATTATTTTAACAGTTTTTTTTTAAGAGAATTGTAACTTGTTATTTATTTCAAATGATTATTATTATTGATGTATTGTTTTGTCTTCAATGTAGATTGTCGATAATTTTGTAAAATAGGATACATGATACTGCCCGTTTTTTATAAGTTTTTTGTTCGCTTGTCGAGACTTTCTTGTACCTAAAATACCTTTTTTACAGAAATGTCCAAAAATGCAAACTAAAATATGACTGAACTGTAACGAAAAATCATTTATTATAAGATTTATTATATCAGAAATGGAAACTGAAATCACACTTGACTTTTATTGAAGATATATTATAATGTTTGTATTTTTGGCCGTGTCTTTAACCCAAGGTATACTAAGGCGTTGTAATAATTCAAGAATAATAATGTAATTTAAAATAATAATAAGTTTGGATTGTAACGTATTATTACGCGGTGCATTGAACAAAATTACAGTCGAACATTTATTAAATAATAAAACAAAACAATTTTTATGGACAAAATTATTTTTTGTATATTAGCAGGCAATTTTTTTTCGTAGAATAAATTTGATCTCATTTTTGCACTTTTCTTCGCTTTGGTGCCATGTCTGATTTGATTGACTGCATAATAATTAAAAATAATAATTGCATTAATAACATTTAAGTACAATCTCATGTTGAAAGTACATTTTCAATGTAATACGTAAATTTTTATTTTTTGTTTTTGGACTTTTTTATCGCTGTACGTATTTTTTTTTTACAATTGCCTGCTAAATCAATTAGATGTACTAATAATCATCAATTTTCTAACACTTATGCTAAGTTTTGTCGAATAGCCTTTACTATAGACTGGTTTATATTAATGTTAAAAAAGTATAAATCTTAACTCGTATTTTGTAAATAGCTATTAATCGTATATTATGTATTTTATATTAAATATTATAAGGTTCGATGGGTTATTTTTAATTTTACATTCTATTACAAAACAATTGTTCCACAAAGACAGAGCGTCTTCAAGATCATGTGAAATATATTGTTTCCTTTCTATATATTATATATTTTTTGTTAAATAAAGCAATCTGTTATTGTCTATATTTTTTTCGTTTTATTTTAATTTGCGTTCCTTTTTTGACATATATCACGCATATACTTTTCTCCGATTAAGATATACTAAGGTTAATCATAAATAAATAGTGAGATCATAATATAATATTAAAATATACGGGTGGTTCAAAGTTTTATTTTATAATACTTATATAATTAGTGGATATATATTTTTTATTTCGATTATAATGGTACATCAAACAATAATATCATTGTTGAAGCTTTGCATTTAAATAAGATATATATTTCCATATTTCAAATACGTCATTTTTCATGATATGATATTACACGATTAATTTAGGCGAATAATTAGCGCACATAGTCAGTTGATGTCATAGCTTGCGGGTTAGATGTATAATTTTAAAAGTCGATTAATTATAAAAATAACGTTTTTAGAACACTAAGACTGAGAAAATTGGCTGAAATTTAGCGCATGCCTAATCACGAAATCCGTATCAAGTCAAATAAAAAATGGGCGTTTAATAATTAAAAAAAAATAAGTACAAAAAAATGTACTTTTTAATTTTTAAACGATTATGCTCGGCCATTCCATTTTCGTCCAATTATTTGTAATCACAACATACATTTTCACTAATTCGAAATTTGAGACTGCAAATTAATAATCGCCTTAAAAAAACAACCTGTCATCTCTGCCTTATAGTATTGTACACCATGATGAAGATTTTGCCGTTTTTTGAGCTTTTAATCGCTATGCATTAATTCTTGTTATCTGTCAGTATTTTACTCTATTAAGGCAAATACTGCTATGATGACATCTTTGTGATTTAGATCAATGTAAACCGCGTCGAAAAAAAAAAAATCTGAAAATTAATTTTTATTCACTCTGGACAATTGTAGATTTGATAAAATAATAAAAATACAAAAAAATATTCTTGTGAGATTATTTTGATCAACTTTGGACGAAAATGGACTGAAAGAGAAACAATCGTATTTAAAACAATTCATTACTTTCTAATACCGAATTAACTTTTCAGAAACGTCCCAACGCGTGTCCATTCTTGAATTGTTTCTTTTGAAATTAGACTTTGCGATTGGTGCAACTTGGAGAGTGAAGCGAGATGCACTACTTCCTTCTTTCGCACATATAGGAGGGATGTCTGTGCGATAGTGATAGATATAGGGTAAACGTTTTAATTGCTGGTAGTTTTTAGTAGATATTTCTAAAACTTTTGTACTATGTTTTGCTAAATTTTCACTAAAACTATATATAGATTTGGACACATGGATAGTTTTAGAGTATTGGCAAAAAAGCAAGAATGGTAAAGGGAATATCCGGTTGGTTGAGTGTGTGTTTTAGAGCCGATTTATGTTTTATTTATATATTTTTTGCTTTAGATTTGAAAAAAAGGACGAATGGAGGAGTTGTTTTACGCAAGAAAATTACAGTTTCTTAGATAACTATTATTTTTTTCTATTAAATAAAAAAAATAAAAAATATTGGATTCAAATAATAATATGGTACATGACTGACAGATCAAATTTGCATGAACTGTAAAAACGCTTAGAGATCATGAAGTTGGTCAGAAATATAGTTTGATGACTTTATAATGCTCTAAATACGTTAAAATTTTCTTTTTCTTTTTGATCATTTGAAATTCGCTTAAAGCGTAAATATAGTGTTTATAGACGTTTCTGTGTACTTAAAAAAAGCTTTGAGTTATAAGCGTCGAATAATGTATACTGACTTCTGGGAGAATCCCAATTTCTTTAAATTATTTAATAAACATTTTGGGAAACTGTATTTTTATTGCTGGAAATAATAAATATCATCATCAAATCTCAAGCAAAAAAGAAATTTAATAAAATAAAAATCAGCTAATATCGTATTTGTTTTTTTATTTTGGTGTCAATTTTTTTGAAAGAGATTTTCTATTTTATACTTAAAGGTACCTTCGGTGAAACGGGTATCGTGGTAAAGTTTTGTACCTTGTTTTGTATAAGATGATTTATATTATCTAAATATTGATTTGTTAACGGAGTATTAAGTATTTTTACACATTACCAGAACATATTAAAAGAGAAACAAATATTAAAAAACATATATCTATGTAAAAAAAAATCAGAATATATAAAAAAAACATATTTTGCATGTCCAAATTGATCGAAAACTGAAGTATACAAGTAATTTCTTGCGAATTTTTCTTTCCAGATCATCCGAATGTCAGTTTTTTATTGGTTTGGACCGAAGCTTTGTTGATTTATAATTATAACTAAATACAAACAATTGTACCTAAAAGTAGAAAAATGGAGTTTGAGAACCAATAGTGAATAAATGTTAAATTGTTTTTATTAATCTCGAATCACTTGCAAGCATTGCGTTTCATTTTATGACCCTATCTCATATAACACGTCTATAAGTTTACTATTATAATATAAAGTTGTAAAAATGAAGTGTCTGAAGATATTAAAAAAATATTGTAACGGACTATTTTATTTTGCATGTGTCGTTGTGGCTTCATCACGCCAAATCGGCTAAACAGATTTCAAGTAAGTATGTTTTTAACCGACTCCCAAAAAAAGGAGGAGGTTCTCAATTCGACGGAATGTTTTTTTTAAATTTTTTTTATGTATGTTCACCGATTACTCAAAGAATATTTGACCAAAATTTTTTTTTTGGTTTTATTGAAGGTACTTTCTAGTTGGTCCCATTTAATTTTGGTGAAGATCTGATGATGGAATCTATGAGGAATTGAAGGAACTCTTCAAATATTGTAGGCATACATATAGCGATTTTGGTATTATAAGAAACATAATAAGCATTTGCATTCAGAAAGTGTAAATTGGTGAAGTGGAACTGATGCAGAAGACCACAGAATGGCATCGGAACTCCTCAATGATAAATGATTTACGGGTGGCGACAAAATATCTTGATTAATTTAGCTAAGCAAATTCATAGACACAAATTTTAATGTTCCTGATGAGAATGGTACCATCGAATTGATTTGATGATGGAGCCGGAAGGTAGGCACCAGATCTATGTAATAAAATAATGTATCCTAGCCGTGTTTGGGCTTGTTCGAATCGTCACGAGATACACTTTTAAGTAACGATTAACTAAAAAGTGTAAAATAAATAAACTTTTAAACAAAAAAATAAAACCAACTCCAAAAAAAACTAAAAGGAAAAAATAACGCCATAATTTAGTTTCTTCAAATTATTTACATGTAACCGCTTGTATACTCAATCTATACAGTATATACAATTAATGTTATTTTGGAGTCGGTGCCATCGTGTCACAACTTACTAAAATCGTCAATTTTCAATATTTTACACATTCTTTATATGGCACCGACGCCAAAATAAGATTAATTGTATATACTGTATAGATTGAGTATACAAACGGTTACTTGTAAGTAATTTGAAGAAACTGAATTATGGCGTTATTTTTTACTTTTTAGTTTTTTTTGGAGTCGGTTTTATTTTTTTGTTTAATTGGTTATAGGATACTTTCTACCCAACTACGCTGACGAAAAAAAGAGGGGTAATGAATAAATCAAACAAGCGAATTCAATCCCGAGTGGTATATTTGTATAAAAAACTATTTTTTTTTGTCAACATTTCTGCCTGTGGGCCGATTTCAGGTCTAATACACGGCGGTACGACGGACGTGATTTAAGCTAACTTAACTAAAATACCTCACGGAGGCATTGAACTAGTGGGCCTGGGCAAGAAGTCCACTTTAAAAGAAATACTAATTGGTGTACATATTAGTGGTGGCGTTGCTGCGTTGAAAGTCGCGGATTGTCTTCCAATGGGGCCGACAAAAATGTCTTCAATGTTGCAGGAAAAATGTTAACAGCGCGTTCTAGGATCGTGCGTTTGATTTACTAGCGCCATCTAGCGACAAATTGGAACGACTTTTGTTCCAAACTATACTAGGAAGTCGAATTGTAAAACTATAAAACTACAAAATTGTGAAATTTTAAAGTGACTCATCAAGTCATCGCCGGTTAGAGTGAGATAGGAATACACCGTGCTCACTCTAACCTATAGCTGTGTCCTATTATAGCATTGGGCCGACTATAGTCCCACGTGTTCAGCGGCCACAAATTATTGCCACCGGCATTGCCATAGGTAATCGCGAATAACTGACGACCCTCTAGGAACTGGCCAAATCAAATCAAAATATTCTTTATTCAAGTAGGCCTAGTTACAAGCACTTTCGAAATGTCAGTTACATGAGAGTGAATGTTTGCTAGGAGAAATACAATATGATCCAACATTTGCTGCAAGGATTAGGGAAACCCAGAAAAACCTAATCAGATCATTTAACTTAAGTGTAATATTATTGATAAAATCATCATTTTAAAAATTAAAATAATCAATAAGATAAATCCCAAAAGGATTGTCAATAAAAAATAAATAATCTAGAATGTGTCTAGACTAAAATTCTAAATGTCAGAGTATATAAAACAATTAAGATTAAAATAATAATAATACCTTAGGTATTCGTTAAAATATCAAATCAAATCAAATCAAATCAAAATATCCTTTATTCAAGTAGGCTTAGATACAAGCACTTTCGAATTGTCAGTTACAATGAGAGAAGTCTTTGAGAGAAGTCTTTGCTGGGAAACATACAATATGATCCAACATTTGTTGCAAGGATTAGGGAAACCCAGAAAAACCTAATCGTACTCTCGCTCATGGCGACTGACGCGGCGCCAGACAAAATGGCGGGCGCCGGCGTTGTGCGCAAAATTTTGGCCCATGGGCGTTGAAGATTTTACCCGCACAAACGCGCTGCCTTATAATTGGAAAAGCTGTTTAAAAAAAATGCTTTCTGCGCAGGTTCATCGTTGTAACTTATATTTGTGGTACTACTGTAACTGAATGTCATTTTTTTAAGCGGCCAGTTACTGACGATTTAGCGTTGAGGCCACGACGCGGTGTAAGACTTTTTGCAATGAACAAATTAAGAACTGCGATCAAAGTCCTGTTGGTCGTACAACTTTTCAATCGAGTGTTAGTTAATTAAACAAAAAGTAAGTATTGTAAAGAAAGTTTATTAAAAAATAAAAACGTCCCTTTTACCGTTCTCCCTTTTAGCTGTTTGAACAAATTAAATGCACATCTCGTAAAATTTGACTCTTGCTTCGCTTCCAGTTGAATACAGCCTTAAAATATAGTTGGAAACCAATAAAATCATAATATTAAAGTGACTTGAATTTTCAATAGATTCCCAAAAATCCTATTTTGACTTTACTCGTTTCACATTTAAAACAGCATTTTTTATTGCTTTGAATATCTGTATGATCTTTAGATTGATATTTTATAAAATTAATATAAAAAGCAAATTAAAAATATAAACGTATTTTTAAAACCTAACATAAAGTGCCGTCAGAAGTGGGGCAGGGCTCAAGCTACTGGTGGTTAGGGCTGCAAAGAGAGGAACCTCCTTACGATGCGCCGTGTCCAGGATTACTGCCTTCCGTATTTGACCCTTGATCCAGCCATCTAGCGAGTTTCTTGTAATGTTGGTCGAGAATCTTCGCTCGCCGCTCTTACTGTTGAAAGTGACTCTTTGGCAAGGCTTGTAACCGGTTACAAATAAACCGGTATTTATTTAGGTTAAAACGGTTTATTATTTTGGTTAAGTTCGAACGAATTGATTTGCGAACGTTATATACTGGGAGAGCGCTTTCTAACCGGTTAATGGATTTCGGTCCCTGTTTGCGAACCGAGGTAGATCCGAGATAACCGGTTAATCAAAGCGGTTATTCGTGAGCGTAACGTTATGGGTTAGGCTCTCAAAGTGTGGCTCTAACCGGAACGGAATATAAACCGGTATTCAAGCCCTGCTCTTGGCTACTATCGTTTCTTCTGTTTCTCTTTTTTCTGCTTCTCTTTCCCCCAGACTAAGTAGGAGATCGTCCACTGGAGGCGGTAGAAAATCAGTAAGAGACTGGTAGTAACTACTATTGTTATAGGGAAGTAGACGGTTCCGTAGATTTTCTTGAATATTGGGTACAGCCAGATGCCCTTTTCGACGAATGTGTAAATGAATCTGAAACAATATAAAGATTGTTATTAATATGTTATCTGTTGACAATAGTTTATTATTGCATTGTGGTCAAATGTAGTTTTGCAAATTTTAATAAATCCAACCATTTTAGAAGTCGGTCTAATTTAATATAAGTACATCATGTGAAAAAATACGTAGATTTTCTCACATGATGTATTTCTGTTGCCGCTATAACTACAAACACTAAAACAGTACGATTTTATGTCCATCTGTCTATGTCAGTAACCAATATAATATGATCGAACACTGCGTACACTTTGCTTAGAAGTAGGGCTGTGCTAACACTGGATTTTCATAGATTCGGCCGTTTGTAGCGTATATTTTGTGCAGAACCCTCGGTGCGCGGATAAAAGATAAATTAAAATCATTTAATTATTATTTTTATTTTTAATTAACTTGGGCTAGCCATCTTTATAAATATTCTAAATTTCAAATAAATAGCATAAGTAGTTTTTGAGATATGGCGTTTCATGAGTCGAACAGACAGACACACAGAGTCTCACCATAAGGGTTCTTTATTCACCTTTATGGTACGGAAACCTAAAAACTTGTAAAAAAATTAATTCGGAAACGTGCTCATAGTTTTTAGTAGCACATTTGAATTGAAAACGAATTCTAGTGTTAGTAGGTATATAATATCACAAGTATATATTAACATAAACAATGTATATCGTTCCAGTGCTTCTGTATACGACCTTCGAATCTATCAACAATGGTATGCAGAATGGGAACACCTAAATAATCCGAAATATTTTATTCCTAATTTGCTTTTTCCGATTGTCGAAATTCCGAATTTTATGTTTCGTCCGTATTTAAATATCGATTATTGGAAAGCACAAAATTTAATTTACCGAAATTTTTAATATTCCGATATTTATATTGTTTATAACACCGAAGAGTCAAAAGCCTGATGTTTTTTGCACCGAAAAACAATAATCCAAATTTTAACTATCTGAAATGTCATTGCTAATTCCGAATTAGCAATGACATTTCAGACAGTTCACTTTTCAAACATTCTTAAATTTTTCGTATTTATGTAGATGCAGAATGCTGTTCGGGCTACACCACCCTTTTGTGCATTATGGCGGCAAAACCGTCAACATGCGCGTCAGCGAACACTGACGCGCTACAGAATCGAGGAAGCTCCAACAGCATCCTGAAACCATTTGTTGTACTCTAAGAGCTACTACTAATACTCACACTCCTAAATACACCAACATATACACGAGCAAATGCGCTATATTCTTCACATGGGACCTAGGCTCGTATCTAGGCTGCAGCAACACCTCCCATAACACTGTTGGCACAATCGCAGTGTGCATAATGTGGTTGGATGTTGGTGTTAGTACTTTGTCTATGAAGTCTGGGAATATGAGGCTCCGGTCGTAGAGGAATAGGGACCAGAATATTGTGAAGACGAGCTGTGGACAAACCATTATAGTTATAAGTAGGTATAATAATTATGATGAATAAATTTTAATTATTAGTCCATCATGTAGATTAATTTTAAAAATTGAAGATGAATAAGAGTGGGATCTTGTTCCATACAGCCACTTTAAGTTAAAACACTTGAAAACATTTTAAACTAATTCCGCGCTCAAAACTCTCCAGCCGTAGTACTCTTTTTCGATGTTTAGTGTGCCAATCATTTAGATACGATTTTTTAATACAGTTTCTCAAAAAGTGCTTCTTTATGTAGCTGTTTAGCGTGCGATGATGATGATGATGATGATGATGATGATGATGATGATGATGATTTATTTATTTATTTATTCAAAAATTACATATCGGTAACTTACAGCTAGTTGCCAAAGCGTTACAGACGTTAGCCTAAAAGAAAAAAAAAAAGTGTTGTCCAAAAAACAAATAATGAGCATTTTAACTACACAAATGCTACCTTCTAAACATTACTTACTCTATACATTTATATTAAATTAAGTTAGCATACTTTAAAAACACTCCAGAAATTTCTTACATTCTACAATAAGGTTTGCATATCTGGTAACAAACAGATCGCAGTGTGGCTCTACGTCGACTACGGACTTGAGGATAGAGAGCGCGCTCGAGATGGGCGCGTGTCTCAGCAGCGCCGTGCACGCGCTCGGCACTGCCAGTAAAGGCGCGCGACGCAGGCGCGACCGCGCCGTCGGCGCATATAGCCGCACCACCTCCTCTACCAATCCCGTGCACTCAATTTTGTCGTGATTTATGCCCAAAGCAAACTTTATAACTGCCAGGTATCGCCTCACTTCTAGAGACTCATATCCCAGTACCCCTAATAGGAAGAGATATGGATAATTGGATAGTAGCTATACAGCTTTTTGTACAGACTCCTTAGGAATTTCTTTTGAACCTTCTCTAGCATTAAGGTATATTTAGTCTCGTGCGGGTTCCAAACGGAAGCATTCGACTCGAGAACGCTCCTCACTAGGGCCGCGTAGAGAGCTCGAAAGGCGTTCGGCGTGAGATTTTGTGAATTTCGCATCACAAAGCCTAACTTTTGCGCTGCGTGTTTAGCAACTCTATTTGCATGCTCCCTGAATGTGAGTTGCGGGTCAAAATAAACGCCAAGGTCACGGACTTGCGCCACTCTATCTAACGCGTTACCATCCAGAGTATACTGGTGGTGATGCGGCTAAGACGATTGAGTAAAGCTCATAGCTTCGCATTTTTTTTTATATTAAAATATAGCTTATTCAGCATACTCCAACTATGTAGTGCGTTAATGTCGGCCTGTAAAGCCCTACAATCATCAACAGTATTAATCACTTTTACCAATTTGACGTCATGGGCAAACATTATAACTTTCGAGTTTTGAACTCGATCCGGCAGGTCATTGATTAAAATATTAAAAAGTAACGGTCCCAAGTTTGAACCTTGACTTATGCCAGAGAGTGTCCTATATGACCCAGAGCAAAATGGTCCGTATTTAACAAACTGTCTTCTGTCTGCGAGATAACTCGAGAATACCATAAGTAGCCCCGGCACAAAACCCATACTACCCAGTTTTCTTAGAACGCCGTCGTTGTCTACCCTGTCGAAAGCTTTTTGGAAATCTAGGTAAATTACGTCAACTTGTTTCTTATTGTCCAACTCTTTTGCTATGAAGTTAACTAGTGTTACGAGATTTGTAGTAACTGAACGCTTCGGTAAGAACGCGATGATGATGATGATGATGACGGTGATGGAGATGGTGATGATGCTGGTTTTTTTCCTTATTTTTTCGCAACTGTATTAAAAAACGTCGTTCGATACACGTGCGGAAATGTCATTCTTCACTTGTCCCGAGTCTATCCTCCTCGATATCTCGGTACTCGTGAAGTAATGACATACATTCCGCACTAGCATCGAAATGTACTATTGTTTCACTTTTCTTTCAGACGTGTCACTTTGAGTGAAAGATGCAAAATGGAACAAGAAAATGTGTGAAAAGTGAATCGTCGGATATCACCTTAAAAGCTAAACTTACGAAGGTAGCTGGAAATAGCAACGCAGCAAACATAGTATCACGACATCCTTTCAGGTGTTTAGGAAGCATATAGTTCTTCACAGCACTGTTTTTTATCAGTAGAATCTCGCAGCTCAGACCCACAATGGCGTATATCATATGGAGAAACTGAAAACGACATAGATCAATAATAAAGCAAGTTTTTCATATACGAAATAGCCATTCTTGTGAAGGGTAAACTGGATGTATTTGAATTGAACGAAATAAACATTAAGAGTCACCGCGTAAGCTCGGTTCTCCATACAAACGTAGTTACGCTATCATTTTAAAATGACTGGCTAGTTTGCTTTGAAACTTTGTACTTAGAATAAGTTAAGGTATATGCAGGCTTTTAATGTAGCTTCAGATACCAAAGTAAAAAAAATACAGCGAATTTCGTTTATTTTAGAAACTGGAGCCATATAAACTAATTACAAGCCTAGATATATCTCATATCATTGTATATGCAAAGTTTCGTCACAATCCAACACGTAATTTTAAAATGAGAACGAAACTCCGTTTGTATGTGAAGGTGAAATTCGGCCGAGCTTGCCGGGGACTTAAGACCAGGGATTGAATACCAGCATTCTTTCCATCCACCATAACCGGTATTCAATTTCATTATCTAGCTTATTATTAGAGATTTTTGTATTTTAATCAGCTAAATTAAAAGTTAATAGTGATTACCTAAATGCTATTTAACAAACATTTGAAAATACCGAGAGTTTGGTAAGTTATTTTATGTTAAAGTAATACCGGTATCGATCCCTGATTAAGACCACGTGACAACAGCAGGATCATGAGTAAATTCACGAACACTGTACTCCTAAGAAAAAGCGTATTTGGTATGGCACCCAAAATCCATACTAATCCATACTAGTATAGTATTATAAATGCGAAAATGTGTCTGTCTGTCTGTCTGTTACCTCTTCACGCTTAAACCACTGAACCGATTTGGATGAAATTTGGTATGGACATAGTTTGAGTCCCGGGGAAAGACATAGGCTTCTTTTTATCCCGGAAAAATACCCTTATCCGTGATAAACGAATTTAAGGCGGATGAAGTCGCGGGCAAAAGCTAGTAAAATAATATATATACTCATGTTTATGCAAGTGAAACCAATATTTTGCAGAAAAAATATTCAGTAAGTCAGATTAGATGAGATTCGTCTAGACCCCCCCACCTAGGCTAACGTAATTAATGGACGCCCTCTCTAACGTTGTCCCGCAGCACAATACAAAGTTAAATACTTTTGCTGTACAAAAGACGTTTATACTGCAGAAAAGATGTTTAAGGACTATATATCGCATGCGCACCGAAGAGTCTCTTCAAAACGTTTTTCGAGAAAAACACTTCCTGACTCTTACATCCATATACATCCTAGAATTATGTCTATTTTGTTAGAAATAACCCAGAACACTTTGAAAAGAGAACTTTTAAATCTAATGTTCGATCTCAATATACTCGTAATTCAGATCTTAAACTTCCCAAGATCAACAATTCAATGTTTAAAAAAAGTGCTTTAGTATCAGCTATTCATGTGTTCAATAATCTTCCCAGTGATATACAGAAGTAAAGATGATAGCACTGTTAAACGGACACTGAAAACGTGGCTCTTAGATAAAGCCTTCTATAATTTAAAATAATTTTGTGATAGTAAATTGTGAATTCAAATCAAATCAAATCAAATAAAATATTATTTATTCAAGTAGGCCTAGTTACAAGCACTTTCGAAATGTCAGTTACATGAGAGTGAATGTTTGCTGGGAGAAATACAATATGATCCAACATTTGCTGCAAGGATTAGGGAAACCCAGAAAAACCTAATCAGATCATTTAACTTAAGTGTAATATTATTGATAAAATCATCATTTTAAAAATTAAAATAATCAATAAGATAAATCCCAAAAGGATTGTCAATAAAAAATAAATAATCTAGAATATGTCTAGAATAAAATTCTAAATGTCAGAGTATATAAAACAATTAAGATTAAAATAATAATAATACCTTAGGTATTCGTTAAAATAATTATTCATATACCTACGTGACGCTATAATTTACATTAATCCCACGCGGCTTCATCATTCATGTAGTCTTGTGTGCTATAATAAGCTTTAGAAAATAATTTTCGTTTCACAATATTTTTGAATTTACCAATAGACAACTCAGTTATGCTGCTAGGAAGTTTATTATAAAATCTCACACAGTTACCCATGAATGATCTTCTTATTTTATGGAGCCTAGTAGCAGGCACTGCGAGCTTATGCTTATTTCTAGTATTAATATTATGTATATCACAGTTCTTCTTAAAGTCGGTAATATTTTTATGTACATACATAATATTCTCATAAATGTATTGACAATGCACTGTCATTATATTAATGTCCTTAAACTTATCTCTAAGCGAGTCTCTATAGTTCATTTTATATATCGCACGAACAGCCCGCTTCTACAGAACAAATATAGTATTAATGTCGGAAGCACTGCCCCATAGTAAGATAGATTTTAAGAGCATAAAATATTGTATGCCCGGAAGGGTCACTGTTGAAACACATACTAAAACATTCACACACATCATCTTTGTACCTACACAGTTTTATACAAAAAATATTTTTCAATAAAGATTTTTCTATACTCACGAAAGTCCAACAAGTGAAATATCTCCGTCTCGTCTCAGCAAAGAGCCTCACTCTCTTGTCTTCCAACACATCTTCCTTCAGATTCATACCTACATATACTAGGTTGCCTATATGCATGGTGAGTGTGGCCACATAGCCTAGCATACGAAGGTAGCCTAGCTTTGACATGACTCTGAAAACATTAAGGTTTTATTTGGTTTATTGCGATGCCATTTACGTTGTTTAATGCTACTGCTCCACCTGCGTTAACTGCGTTAATGTTAATGTAAACGTTAATTAATGGACAATAAAACCTGTGGCCACATCAGCGGAACTGCGCCGTTAAAGCGCTAAAATCTTTGATGTGGAGACATATACATCTCCCTGTAAAGTGTGCCCAGGTATTTATCTATTGCATTAATATTGCTGTGTACTATAATGTCATTATATAGATTGTGAATGTTTTTGTGTGTTTATTGTAAAATCAGACATGTGTGCCCTTGAGTGCCCCAGTAATGATTTGAATTTGAATCTTGGAGAACTACGTATTGAGCTTATACTTAAATATATATATTTAACTTAAATATATAGCCTGTACAAATTTTGTTATAGATAATAATTGATTTGCAAAAATGACTGACTGTTGAGTTTGTTTCGGCCTTCTTCTCAACAGTGGTCTCCTCTTGGGAAATGCCGTAGAGTCAGACTTGTGAAAGTGCCCTTGTGACATACTCGCAGAATAAATTTAAATTGACTTTGAATGTGTCGAAAAAACCGCCACCCGAGCTATCGCTTAAAGTCTAATGTGACTAACAATGCCACATCCCTTTTAGGGCACTAAACTATTGGCAATGTCATGTTTAACGCCTTTATTAACGCGTTCAGACGCAGGTGGAGCAATAGCATAACGCGTACTGCACATCGATGTACTCATTAAGTCTGCGGTTTAGATACGCAACGGGTTTACAATGCCCTCCGTGTCCAGTACAATAACGCATTTAGGATGCTGTTGCGGCTACCGATGTTCTGTAGTGCATCGTCCATGTTCGCGGAGGCGCGCACAGACGGTTTCGATGCTGTCTGGCGTAAGAAAACTGTCTTATTGCTAGACAATGTACGGAGAAGCAGCAACAGCATCCTTATATATCTTATATCCTTATATAGCTTGTAAGCTGGACTGTCTTCTGACGTGGAATCTCAGATAGAGGACAAAATCATTGTTAATCATTAAGTACTAACATAGACTCTTAAGTTTATTAACACCAAATGGACCTTTGTAGGTGTCAGTAAGAAAAAAATCGAATTGTGCATCATCTCGAAAATGATCTGTTCAAGACCAACGTGAGACAAAAAAAATTGATTGTTATAAATACAAAGATCTAAATAATGCCAAAAATTCAAGACTCCGACTGGATTTGAACCAGTGCCTTGTGCCTTGCCGGGGCGCACGCTCTGCCAATCAAGCTACACAGCCCAGTCCAGCTTGTCTTCAAATTTTGTCACTACTTGTTACAAGATCTTTTGCATTTTGATGAGCATAAATATTTGTTCCTGAGTCTTGGATGTTTTCTATGTATATACGTAATATATCTATTAAATATATCGTCGTCTAGTACCCATAACACAAGCCTTATTGAGCTTACCATGGGACTAGAGCGATTTGTGTAAAATTGTCCCGTATTATTTATATTTATTTTGAGTTTCAGCCGGCTTTTCTACCGTCAGCGCACCTGGTGAGCATTTATGAAACTAAATATTCACCCTAACAGACCGAACTTTACAGTTGCCACATGTTAGCCAGAGATGTCGCTGTAATGTAAACATTGATTAGCCTATTGTGAATGTTGTTGCATGGCAGAGATCGCATTTTAGCGTTAAGACCGCTTATTGTCTACCGTAGTTTAAGTTAAGGGGCTACCCAGAAATTTTTAGGAAAAATTCATTGTTTTTAAAGTGATATAAAATTATTCCACTTGGTGCGGACCATGTAAAAAATATATATATTTTAGCTTGGTATTTGGTCTTTATTTTAGTCTACTGGAATGTTATAATATACATCAAGAGAAAGATTCGTAAAGTCCTTTTTCTATGTTAAATTTGTAGGTATAGGCTCCCTCGTCAAGCGACGCTTAGACATGGGACTAAAACCAATAAGTGAGTAATGATGTTCACTTTAAAATTATCAACTGGTTTTTCAATAGGTTCTATAGTTTTTGGTAACAACGGTGGTTGAAACACGATGAGACATATACAATACATAAAAGTGAAGAGTTACGGATCGGAGGTCATTCGCGTATGGTAGCCCCTTAAGGCTCCATTATACGCTTTCTCTCGTTGGTGTGCAATAAAGAATTGCTGTGTTGTGTTGTTATTTAGCTATTAATGCCGAAAACTCAGGTTCTTATTGGATTTGCACTTAGATTGGTTCGTGCCCTGAACGCAAGGAGATATTCTGTCAAAAACTAGATGGCGCTAAAACTAAAATTTAACGATGTTCCAATTGAACTAAGAAACATAAGACAGTAACAATTATTTCGTAAACAGCTAATAGTAAATAAATTGTAACATTTAATTACTGTGTCACGCCTGCAAAGTTGAATTATTGTAAGTAGTAAAAGTTAAATAATTTAATGTATAACATTTTGTATGGAGATTGGTAGTCATCTTGTTTTAATGGTCCTTGGTACATAAACTTACACAGAGCTATACATCTATACTTATAATAAAGGTGAAGAGGGTCGAAAGTCTTGGCCGGGGATACTTAAAATCGATAACAGAACACGTCCCAACAGTGTTTAGAAATTTTGTCTGTTTGTCTGTTTATCTGTTGGTCTGTTTATCTGTTCATCTGTTTATTTGTACGCGCATCACGTGAAAACGAATGAACAGATTTTGAAGCAAACTTTACTAATCTGTCGAGAAAATTCCCGGCCAGGTATAGGCTATAAAAATTCAACCCTTAAAGGGGGGGGGTTAATTAATTAAGTTAAGTATGCACCGGAATGTTATCCCGCTACTTTCAAATACAACTACTACAAACTTTTCTCAAACATGTGCTACAAGCCTAAAAATAAATGCGAAAGTGTGTCTGTCTCTCTGTTACCTCTTCACGCTTAAACCGTTGAACCGATTTGGATGAAATTTGGTATTGAGATAGTTTGAGTCCCGGTAAAATACATAGGCTACTTTTTATCCCGAATAAATACCCTTATCCGCGCTAAACGAGTTTAAGGCGGACGAAGTCGCGGGCAGATGTAAGTACCCAATATAATAGCAATCGCTGTGTTTAGGTGTCAGAGCTTGTTTTTCAACTTTGTAAAACATTAACTGCTTATATGATTGTTTGCTTAAAGTCCAAATTCTATTTCATTGTCTTCAATAGGGAATATGCATAATCTTTTCTTTTTGCTTTATTAAAAACTTATTCATGTAAGAAACAGGGGAGAAAAATATTTTTTCGCATAAATATAAAAATAACCAAGATATAAGCTATCAAACATTTCGTTCTATCTCTTTCTGGCAAAACAGGATTTAATATGGAGTTTATATGACCGTCGTAGACTGTGACGTAACAGTCTATGTCGGACCTCTCTGTCAAATCGCTGCCTAATTCGTAGTTGTAAATGCCTATATCATGAATATTTCTTATCCGATTTTAATTTTAATTTCACTTTTTGGAATAGTTTTTACGGTATTTTGATATTTTGTTAAAAAAAGCGATGAAAAATTTTCACGCATGTTCCCTATTGTTATTGTTAATAATGATTTTTCGTAGACTTCATAAAGTTATTATCTAGTAGTTTTAAAACTGAATTATCACATAACGTCCGGTTTAGCTCAGCGGGAGTAACGTTGCCTGCGAAGCTGAAGGTCCTGGGGTCTAATCCCGGTTAGGGCAAATATTTGTATGATGAGCATAAATATTTGTTTCTGAGTCTTGGATGTTTTCTATGTACGAGTATATCTATACTATTATAAAGTTGTAAAAATGAAACGTCTGTACATTTAAAATATTATAAAATATATGTATGTATTGTATGTAATCACTTTATTGTACATAGTAACCAGTTACAAATGCAATCAACTTAAAATATATAAGTACAAAGGCGAACTTATTATCTCTATTAGGGATCTCTTCCAGTTAACCTTTGAGCAAGTGAGTGAAGATGTAAGGAAGATAGACAAACTAACACCATGTACAAATTATATAAAATACTAAACTAAACACAATAATACATGTATATCTACATAATATACAAGAAATAAAATATAACAATAATATTTAATAAATATAAATAGTATTCAACCATTTTACAAATCATTAGAAAGCCACAACTTATTCAATTTATTCTTGAGTGTTGCTAAAGACTGCGACTGTCTGAAAGATAACGGCGGGTAGATAAAATTGTAATGAACTATTCGGAGGTCAGTGAATCGTTTTTTTTAATGCTTGTATGTGTCGTTGTGGCTTCCTTACGCTAAATCGGCTAAAGAGCTTTTTGTACACGGGTAGCTGAGTATCCATAGATAGTTATAAGATACTTTTTACCCCACTACGTTGTCGAAAAAAGAGGGGTAATGATTTTTTTTCCTTCGCGAAAAAATTCCGATGAACAGGGATATCTCCTTGATATATCTTTTAACAATTTTAATGTTAGTTGAAATTTTTGTAAGAAATTTGTTACAATAGGTATATTAGAATAAAATATTGGAATAAATTCATTTGCTACAGATTCAGCTTTACTTATTCTAAACATATTTATTATTATAAATTGAATTATTTAGTAAAATTTTAAAACCACAAGTCAAGCAGCCAATTAAAAATATCTATATTTATCAAATTCGAATACTTTGGAATTGTTACAAATTTTACATCCATACTATCCATAACAAATATACCAATATTAATACTATCAGTATGGATTATGATAATCATTAATAGTATTAATATGAAAGAAAGTCCGTCTGTCTATCTTTTACTTTTGAACCGACTTAGAAGACATTTAGTATAGAGCAGAGGCGTGGCGTCAGGAAAATTACAACGGAAGCCGAAGCGTAATTAATTTACTCATATCAAAGTAAAAAGGTGGTTATAAGCCTTTCCTTAGGCAACACGGAGGGAATTAGCTTATATGGAGACCACGGCACTGGTATAGAGATACTTTGAGACCTTGGGAAGAATATAGGATAGACTTTATCCCAAAAATTATAATAGAGAGTAAAAGGCGGTAGGAAGTTTGTAGATCAATAATTATAAAGCGATAACTATTCAGTTGGGTAAAGCGGGCAAACGCCGCGAATAAATGTTCGTTCATTATTATTATCAATTTCAATTAATCAATTCATATATTTATTTTAAAACATGGTATATAAAAAAGTGTTAAAAATATTTTGACAATAATTGTGAAAACAACACGTAAAATTACAAAGTCGTTAAAACAAGCTATACTTATATAATTCAGGAACCCAGTGCAACTACATTCAAAAAACAATATTAATAACCTAAATGTATAATTTTACCACTAACAATTTAAGTAAGTCAATTAGTCATGTAAAACAAAATATAATTTTATTAACATTAGCACTGTCCAAATAATGTCAATGAAAATAGTATGGAATTTACTGATTTTATTATGAATGTAAAAATATTTTATTCGTTTTTTTATTCGTTGATTATCAAATTAGATTCATCTACAGAATACAATCATTTCTCTATTTGCCAATTTTGTAATTCTCTTATGAATATATTTATTGGAAACTTTTAAATATCTGGGAGCTTATTACCTACTAACCAATTTATGTTACTAACCAATGTATGGAACTAGTTTCTAGAAGTAAAGATTATTATTATATACTAAAAGGTGCCCGTAACTTCGTTCGCGGAGGAGAAACAGTCATAACCTCTATTTTGTTCTTCAGCGTAGTCGGATAAAAAGTATCCTATAACCATCTGGAGATACCCAACTATCCGTGTACCAAAAATAGTTGAAATCATTGCAAAATAATTGATTTTGCGTGATCAAGCCACAACGATACTATACAATAAAATCCAAAAAAAAATATTTCGTTTTAGTGATCTCTCAGTATAGATTATTATTATTAAATATTTTGACAAACATACAGTACGTGCTCCTCTTATGTAAGTGGATCTTTTTTCTTAGTATTAATATGTCTATTTGGATATCTTGTACGAAAATTGCAAATACTTATCTTTTAAGGTTTTATAATAATCATGCTTTTTTACAAATAGGCTTTCGTATAAACACATTGATGGTGTAGTTAAAATAAGTAACTGCTTATAGAGCTTCATGAGGTTTTTATTATTATAATAAACATATAACCTTACCTTCTTTGGAAATCCTCTTTAAAACACAATGCTAAAACATGTCCACTTCACATCAGATTCAACTCGTCACTGGACAACGTAACGGATCTTGAAATCCATTATAAAAAGACCTGTATTTTACTGTAAACTTGCTTCTCTGTATCCATTCATATACTAGCCTATAGACTTGAGACAGTTCAGGATATACTGGTCTTACCTACTTAAGTTATAACGGCATAAGTGAAGCATACCTTTAAACGATTCTCAACTTGATTATCAAGCTTCGGGGTGGGTTTTTAAATGTCATGTGATGTAATTTATCTGTTCAAGTTCACGTATAATTATCTATTGATAACTGTATCGTCTCGGAGTTACATAAAGGCTTATCTTATTTAGATATCAAGGCAGTTAAAATCTTTTGTAAGTATGATATCAGTGTGTTGGTGGAAAGTCGACTTTGCGATGTTAATTTATGGTTTATATTTTAATGGAAAATGGAGTCACTTAGCTACTAATTGCAAAATCCGTTGAATCCATTATGACAGTCAGTAGTCAAAATCGGTGATTAAGAATTAACAGGGGTTTAAACGTAGTTCGTTCTCTTCTATTATATACTTATCTAAGGTGTAGTATCATAGTATATATCTATGCCGTCTGAAACCTGTAATACATGTTGTGGTTTAGGGAAATTGGTAAAAAAAAATCAATAACTTATGTTTATATAGATATGTATATATATATATGTACAATACTTTCTTCTGTTTCTGCGATTATTACTCTACTAAAACAATTTAATGGATTATATCGCGTATATTATCTCATGGAAAGCTGACAAGCTTCCGAAACGTCGGGAACTCAAATGAGATCATGATTATACGCGATATAATCCGTTAAATTGTTTTATTTAAATTATATATATACGCTATCTATTAAATAGTCCGCAGAAGAACCAAGGTCATCGACATTGCTCAAAGAGATGCTAAACTTAAGTGGCAGTGGGCGGTACACATTGCTCGTAGAATCGATGGCCGCTGGGGCAGAAAGGTTCTCGAGTGGCGACCGCGTACAGGGCGACGCAGCGTGAAGAGGCTCCCAACAAGATGGGCCGATGATCTGGTGAAGATTGCGGGAAAGCGGCGCACGACCGGTCGTTGTGGAGATCCTTGGGGGAGGCCTTTGTCCAGCTGTGGACGACCTTGGGCTGATATGATGATGATGATGATGATTGAACAGACATGATGACTTAATTTTTAATTAGTCTGCCATGTATATCCATAAAAATATTTGAGGCTTTTTTTACAGAATTAAAAAATAATGGAAATACCTTGAGTCAAAATGTCTCGTAACGTCACAGTGTACCTAGTTATGACGTAACTAGTCTCCACTCCTAGGCTTGAATGTGATTTATCAGAGTATTTTTTTTTATTAATTTGAAAAAGCAAAATATATATGTCCATTATTTTTTTATTGTCTAACTGACGGATTAATCTAATTACAATTTTGATTAAGGTACTTACGCCCAAGATGGCCCGGTTCTTAAGATGGCCCACTTTCATCATTTTATTTATTTATTTATTTTATTTTATTTTATTTATTCGGAGAACCAACAGCAAAAAGTAATACATTTGCGGCATAGAATAAGTATCAGGAAGCCAATTACAGGTTCCCACCGGTAGTAACATGATACAAAATAGAGACGCTCACATAATGCACAACATCGCAGAGCCTTCTAGTGATTACTATGACTAAGTGAAATAAACTGCAACAAATTTAAACTACAACCAAATAAAATAAAATTAAATTCAACAAACAATGCTCCGGTCAAGGCACGCTCATTCAAAGAAACGGTCCGTTATCCTATGCCGCACAGTTGTAATCCAACTTCTTTAGTTTCGATATAAAATTGTAGTTTTATCTCTGGTACCTTAGTAGGTATAAAACTGCAATTTTATTTACCGAACATGGGCGCGAAATTTAAACTCATTCGAACTTTAAAAAATACAAAATAATTGATAGTGGGCCATCTTAAGAACCGGGCCATCTTAGAAGTCATCTTAGCAGTTATCAAAATGGGTTTAATGGCCTCGAAACACAGAGTCACCATCTCGTTGAATTCGATTTCAAACGTGCTCGCAACTTCATTCGCTAAGGAGAAAAATTTATTACTCCTATTTTTTTCTTGAGCGTAGACGGGTAAAAAGTATCCCATAACAATTTGTGGATACCCAGCTACCTGTGTACCAAAAATATAAATGAAATCCGTTTAGCCGATTTGGCTTGATGAAGCCACAACGACCAACTAGACATACAAAGTTCTCCGTAAAGTTGGATTACGGACGAAAATTTTTACGTGATAACGTCATAAGAAAACATTGATGACAAATTTTATGAATTCACAAGCCGAACGCTTAGGCCGATATCGTGCCTCTCTATCGCTTCTTCCGCGCTCTCGCTTGCACGCTCGGCTCAGGCGGAACGAGACAATGTGTCATGCTTTTTCGTGCGTGCAGCCGGCGGTCATCGATTTATAAGACGTTATCGCGTCAAAAATATTTTTCGATTTAGTGACCTCCTAATAGTCCGTTACAAACATTTTTTTTCACAATATTCCATGTAATAGATGAACTGGGCGAAATTGAATAATGGAACCTATGAAAAAATATTAAAGTGGGAAGAATAAAACAAAACAATATATTACTTTATCTTCTTATTAACTTCTGTCACTTTAACCGGGTGCAGACGACGTATTATAAGCCATTGCATTTTGTAAATAACGGCCACTAATATACAAGTGTAATATATTAGCAATGGTACATATATGGTACCCTCTATGTACTTAAATATGGGGTATATCCATATGTCTTGTTCATAGTATGTGTAGAATAATCTGAAACAATAAGAAACTTACGTTAGCAAATGCCATAAATGCATTTATTTCTTTTATTAGCCAACTTCCGAAAAAAGTAGAAGGTTCTTAACTCATCGGAATCCTTTTTATATTTAAGTAATAGACGGCAACTTCGTCAGCAGAGGAGAAAAGAATTCATAACCCTCTTTTATTCGGGTAACAAGTATCCTATAACCATCTGTGGTTGCCCCGCTACCCGTGTACTAAAAAAAAGTTGAAATCCGTTTAGCCGTCTTGGCATACGCTCACAAAATGACATAAAATATTTTTCTATTCATTGCCTATGTATATATATACGATATATAGATTATACTTTCTTCTGTTTCCGCGATTATTAACTCATTTAAATAAAAAAATTAACGGATTATATCGCGTATATTATCTCATTTGAGTTCCCGACGTTTAGGAAGCTTTGGGGTTGTCCACAAATTAACTAATAACTCTAAATCCTTAAATTTTTCTTCTAAAATCTGCATTTAATAATAAATGTGGTTTCAAAGAATCAAGAAATTTAATCATTACAATCGGTATCGGCTTCGGCGGCGATCACAATCTTCTATGGCTATTTTGAACGGTATTATTTTTGGTCCAAATTCTAAATGGTCAATGTAAGTGGACGAATTTCAATTTGTACCTAATGACAGTAAATCTAAAATCGTGCGTGACGTAACGCAAACCTTGACACCCCCCTCCACCAACGTAATAGGACTGTAACGCTTGGCCGGAGTCCCCCCCTCCCTCCAATTTACGTTACGTAATTTGTGGATGACCCCTTTTCAGCTTTCCATGGTCATGACTCATGTCAACCCGTTTTATATAGATTGCTTTATAGATTTATTTATTCATCGATCGATCTATGCATCTAACCATCTGTCATCAATTCATCCATCAATCCATCCATCGGTCGATCGATCCATCCATCCATCTACCAATCTATCCATCTATTTATCCATCCACAAATAATCAAATAAATAAATCCATCCATCCATCAAACCATCTATGAATACTTAAAAACCACAACTCCGTCAACGTAATCATCCATCCATCGATCGATCGATCCATCCATTAAGCCCCTCTATCCGACTATCAATAATTAAAAACTGTAAAGTAGACTCACACAATCCAATAGAGCAGCGTATACACCGTCAGTATAGTAATCCGCCTCGAATGACTTTCTGGCTCTTTCTGAGGCCTAAACAAGATCTCCTATACAAATATAGGTACTATGGCGGCGCGTATAATATAGTCGAATTATGACTCTCCATAAGAAGTCAGGGTACACAAGGCGATTGCCTAGGACAAATTGCTCGATAGATTTATCCATTCAATTATCTATCTATTTGTCCATCCATCAATTCATCCGCTTCCATCCCTCCATCCATCTATTCACCCATCTATCCATCTATCTATCGGTCGATCGATCCATCCATCCATCAATTTATCAATCCATCCATCCACGAAACCATCTACCAATACTTTAAAACCATAAATTATACTTATTTATTTATTATTAGTCACACCAACAAAACAGAGGCTTATTTAATACAGTAAAAGTTACAAAAAAATTGGTATCACGTCCAGCCTGTGTCTCAATTACCTGACACAATTCAATAAAGCAGCGTATACACCGTCAATATAGTAATCGGCCTCGCATGACTTTCTGCCTCTTTCTAAGGTCCAAACACGATCTTCCATACAACTATATGCACTATGGCTGCGGGTATGAAGTACTTGGACAAGGGAGTGATGACCCTCCGGATGAAGTGAGGGTACATCAGACGATTACCAAGATAGATAGATTGCTTGATAGATTTATCCATTCATCGATCGATTTATTTATCCATCCATCCACCAATCTATCCATCCATTTATCCATGCATTGATCCGCATCCATCACCCCATGGGTTGATGGACCCATCTACCTGTCCATCTATTTATCAGTCCATCCATCCACCAAACCATCTACCAATACTTAAAAACCATAAAGTATACTCACACAATCCAATAAAGCAGCGTATACACTGTCAATATAGTAATCGGCCTCGCATGACTTTCTGGCTCCTTCTGAGGCCTAAACACGATCTCCCATACAACTATAGGCACTATGGCCGCGTGTATAATATAGTTGGACAGGGGAGTGATGACCCTCCAGATGAAGTCAGGGTACACCAGGCTGATGTCATAGAGGTAGAACGGCCAGAAGAGAGCTGCTACTTCCTGAAATGTAAAAAAAAAATCTATACTATTATAAAGTTGTAAAAATGAAATTTCTGTACATCGAAGATATTAAAAACAATAATGGGCATTTGGAGGTCAATATTTCGAAAAATATTTATTTTTTATTTTTTGTGTTTTTATGTCGTTGTGGCTAAAACGGCCAAAACGGCTAAACAGATTTCAACTATTATTGGTACACGGGTAGCTAGGGTATCCGCAGATGGTTATAGGATACTTTTTACTTGACGACGCTGAAGAAAAAAAAGCGGCCAAGTGCTAGTTGGACCTCGATGAAGGGTTCCGCAGCCGTGTATACAAAAAATGCACTACAGATGAAAAAAAATACGATATGAAAAGAAAACACTAACAAAAGAGCGAATCTCCCCGGTACTTACGTCCTTTTGCTGAGAAGCGCAGTTTTTTGGCAATAACTTCAAAACGGTATGTCCCATCATGTTGAAAACAATTTTCGTAGGAAGTATTTATTAAGTTTCATATTTGTACATTTTTTCATATTTTTTGAACATACCATTTAGAAAATAGACGTCCCCCCGTCTATTTTTGCTACTTTCGTAGCGAATATTTCGGGAAATATTCACTAAATATTTTTTTTTTAGAAACCTCAAAATGGTTTTAGAAGTACTGTCGAAATATGTGCCATACCTTAACCTTGATATTTGCTGAATTATTTTTTTTCAGTTTCGGTTACATGTATGAAGTGCCTCCTAAATATATATGTTTTTTATTTAACTAATAAACTAAGTAGCGGTTTACACACTACACCAATGCTCCAAATTTCATTAATGTACATCTTATAGTTTTTGAGTAAAATGCCTGTAACACACGGACGGACAGACAGACAGATAGACAGACAGACAGATAGACAGACAGACAGACAGACAAACAGACATGACGAATCTATAAGGGTTCCGTTTTTGAAGATATTTTCAAAAAAATAAGTGGTACTACAGCGTATTTGGAGGTCACTAATTCGATTTATTTTTTATTTTTTGTGTTTTTTGTGTCGTTGTGGCTTTATCAAGTCAAAACGGCTAAACGGATTTCAACTAAATGTGTCACTAAAAAGAAAAGATTGATATACTTCTTTTGTGCACCGTGAAGTACATCAGTCATTTAGGTCGCCAGTTCAGTTTATTTCATTAGTTCAGCAGATTCATTTACTAAAGTTTATACATAAATATAAATAAATAAAGTAAATAAATAAATAACACAGGGACTTACACAAATCGACCTAGTCCCAAACTAAGCAAAGCTTGTACTATGGGTACTAGGCGACGATATACATAATATATCTTAGATACATAGAAAACATCCAAGACCCAGGAACAAACATTCGTGCTCATCACAAACACTTGCCCTGGCCGGGATTCGAACCCGGGACCGCCAGCTTCGTAGGCCGTTGTGCAACCCACTGAGCCAAGTGTCGTCTCATATATATCAGTACGATGTATTTATCGTCTTTCATTCCTTTACGGAATTAATGGAATGACGTTTAATTACTGCAATTCAATCGCTATAGTACGAAAACGTTTGATAAACATTATGAACCTTAGAATCTATTGTGGAAATGTGTAACATTAAAAACCGAATCAGCGCAGGATGGATGGAATGGCGATAGGTCTCGGGAGTAATATGCGATGCCCGAATGCCCCTTCGATTGAAGGGCAAAATCTACAAGAGCATTGTAACACCTGTTGTCATGTAAAGATCGGAATGTTGGGCCACAAAGGTGACGGATGAAAGCAGATTGCATGTTACGGAGATGAGAATGTTGAGATGGTTGTGTATCGTGACGAGAATGGATCGGATAAGGAATGAGTATATAAGAGGAAGCCTGAAAGTAGCACCCGTAGTCGATAAGCTGAGAGCAAATCGCCTACGGTGGTATGGACATATTATGCAGAGGGATGAGAGCCCTGTGACGAGAAGGGTATTAGATATGCATGTGGAAGGATGTAAGAGGAGAGGTAGGCGGAGGAAACGGTGGATGGATTGCGTGAGAGATGACATGAAAAGGAAGGATGTAAGTGACGAGATGACAAGTGATAGAGACCCCAAGTAAGTGCGACAAGGACAAGTCAATGATGAGAATCTATTGTGGAAAAAGCTAATTATTTATTTTTTGTGAGCAGGTGGGATAATTATCACTTCACTCTCTATAGTCTCTGAGCGAGTGACCAAGTATGGAGACCGTACGGATAGATAAACTGAACTACTGAAGTATTAAATAATCCGAGCTGAACCAGTGAATGATGGAGTGAAACAAGTGAAGTAGGTACTCGTACTTCCACAGTAAGGCATCCACAGATAATTATGGGATATTTTTTATCCGACTACCCTATAACGACACATAAAGGTGCGTCCACATTTGTAGCATTTGCCCGTGTCAGATCATCGTCGCGTGGCATGATCGCGTGTAACGATCACGTGTTTGGACGCTGCGCCGATCCGATCGCTCGAAATCCATTTGCTAGGCGTATCAAACACTTATATGGGAAGAGTGCGGCATGATCGACGCGCCGACAGTGAGCGTCCAAGCAGCGCAATACACAGTCATGCCACGGCACGGTGATCGGATACGAGCAAATGATACAAGTCTGGACGCACCTTAAGACATATCATTTTTTTTTCGATTCAGTGACCTCCAAACAATCCGTATCACTTTTTTTTAATATCTTAAATGTACAGACATTTAAGTAATTTCTACAACTTTATAATAGTATAGATATATAGACGTATCTTTTAGAGTGACGTGTGAATTACGTTATAAGTTATAAGGAAAAATAATATTTTAACCGGTTATTTCAATGTAACCGGCTACTACATTATTGTGAATAATATTTTATACCTGTTTCATTATAATATGTGTACCTATTTATTGTTAATTTTTTAATTTTTTTAACATGATATTTCAGTACTAACATTCACGCTATATTGTTATATATTCTATACAAAATGAATCTTTGCAGTTATGTACCTTACATAGGACATAGGTTATAATGTAGGTCAAATTTCATCCCTTTTAGGGTGAAAAAGGGGATGAAAATTAGTATGGACAGTATTTTTTTTTTACGCTAGGAACTTGAATCATGGTAATATGCTTCACATTTAAATTAGTAAAATATCGAGTTTTGGGGAAAGACATGAGCTACTTTTTATCCCGGAAAAATACCTTTTATCCGCGATAAACGAATCTAAGGCGGACGAAGTCACGGGCAGCTGCTAGTCCTTACTACATTATAAACGTGAATCCTATCTATATTACAAACGTGAAAGTATGTATGTACGTTCCACTTAATCTCAAAAACTACTGGACGAATTTTTATGAAACTTTCCAGTTATGTACCTTATATATCAGAAGAGGACATGGGGACGAAAAAGGGGATGAAACTTTGTATGGACAGTAAATATTTTTTTACGCTAGGAACTTGAAATCTTGGTAATATGCTTCACATTCAAATTAGCAAAATATTATAAATGCGAAAGTGTGTCTGTCTATCTGTCTGTTACCTCTTCACGCTTAAACTGCTCAACTGATATAGATGAAATTTGGTAGAGATAGTCGAGTTTTGGGGAAAGACATAAGCTACTTTTTATCCCAGAAAAACTTTTTACCGCTATAAACGAATCCAAGGCGGACGGAGTCGCGGGCAACAGCTAGTTATATTATAAACGTGAAAGTTTGGTTGTATGGATGTTCGATGTACGTTCCATTTAATCTCAAAAACTACTGGACGCATATTTATGAAACTTTTCAGCTATGAACCTTATATATCAGAATAGGACATAGGCTATAATGTATGTAAAATTTCATCGCTTTTAGGGACGAAAAAGGCGATGAAAATTTGTATAGAGTGCAAATATTTTTTAAGCTAGGAACTAGAAATCTTGGTAATATGCTTAACATTTTGACGACCTACGAAGCTGAGGTCCTGGGTTCAAATGCCGGTAAGGGCAAATATTTGTGTGATGAGCATAAATATTTGTACCTGAGTCTTGAATGTTTTCTATGTATATAAGTAATATATCTATTAAATATATCGTCTTCTAGTACCCATAGCACTAGGCTTTATTGAGCTTACCGTGGGACTAGTTCCATTTGTGTAAAATTATCTCGTATTATTTATTTATTTATTTTATTTATAACATTTAAATTAGTGAAATATTATAAATGCGAAAGTGTGTCTATCTATCTATCTGTTACCTCTTCACGCTAAACCTGCTCAAGTAATTAAGATGAAATTTGGTAGAGATATTTGAGTTTTAGGGAAGGACATAAGCTTTATTATTCCTGAAAAAACTTTTTATACGCGATAAACCAATTTAAGGCGGACGAACTCACGGGCAGAAGCTAGTATTAAAATAAATGTGATACTTTAGTTATGGACGAACTCTTATAATGAAATAATGATCTTTATTCTGTAAGTAGGCCGCAAGGGCACTTTTACAAGTCTGACTCTACGGCGTTTCCCAAGAGGAGACCACTGAAGAGAAGAAAGCCGAAACAAACTCAACAGTCAGTCATTTTTTCGAATTATATCTTCGAATAAAGCTTACTCATATAATATTAATCGAACTTCACTTCGAAGTTCGTTTGATCATATTATTATAATATTTGTACTTAGCCTATCCTAAATATATGTGTTAAGTATAAACTCAATGCGTAGTTCTCCAAGAAAACATATCAAACTTATAAAAGAAAAAAAATAGAATATAAAAAAGCAAAATAATGTTTTTTTATTATGCATCAGGGTCGTAGCGAGATTAAGTAATGAAGTGTTTTTTCCAATACTTACTATAGACGATGGCAATATTATAGCGTTAAACAAGGTGTCTCTGGTCTCCCTCAATACGTGTGGCAGTTTATATTTCATGTTGGAGGAATTTATCAGCGTCATCGAATCACACGCCAGTCCAATGAAAGCGTAGATTATTTGGAAGAGCTGAAATTAATTAATAAATAACATTATAGGACGCCTGTGTAACTATGTAGTCGCATGCGCTAATGCTTGGCTTATAAATTACAAAAAACCGGTCGAGTGCGAGTCGGGTTCTGTACAAAATATACGCTACAAACGGCCGTGTCTATGACAATCCAGTTTTTGCAGAGCTTTACTCCTAAGCAAAATGTACGCGGTGTTCGATCATTTTATATTGGGTACTGACATATACACTCAGACATAAAATTATACTGTTTTTATAGCGGCATCAGAAATACATCATTTGTGAAAATTTCAACTGTCTTGCTATCACGGTACATTAGATACAACCTGGTGACAGACGGACAGACAGACAGACAGACGGACAGCGGAGTCTTAGTAATAGGGTCCCGTTTACCCTTTGGGTGCGGAACCCTAAAAAAACTGTCTAAATGCACTCGAGGAATCCGAAAGATTTAAACCTTGCATTCCTGAGGTCCAAGCACCCAAGGCAAATTCAGCAAAAAAGAAAAAAAACTAGTTTTGTCGATTTTTGTGCATAAAAATTGAATAACTATCGCTTCTCTACTAAAATTACCCCTTTTAAAATGGTAACGATTATCTTTTCAAAAAAAGGATGACTTTAGTACGGAGTAACAGTCACTTTGATGTCTGTCAAAAGTGACTGACTGTAATAGGGTACTTGACTGACAGATCAAATCAGTTCCTTTTTATGAATTGTCAAAACAGTCAGAAAGCATGAAGTTTAATTATTATTAAAAATTATTAGTTTTTGATCATTTTAAAATCGCCAAAATCTTAAAAATATGTATTCATTAATGTTTTCTACGTATTTCCAGAAATAACATTTAACTGCAAGCGTGACAACATTTATGTTGACCACAAGAAAGTACCCAATTAACTGATTGATTGATTTTATTTATTTATTTTTTAATAAACACACAACTATCTTTACAGATTATCCTAAAGGTGCGTCCACATTTGTATCATTTGCCCGTATCAGATCATCGTCGCGTAGCATGATCGCGTGTCACGATCACGCGTTTGGACGTTGGGCCGATCCGATCACTCGAAATCCATTTGCTACGCGTATCACACACTTGTATCGGAAGAGTGCGGCATTATCGGTGCGCCGACAGTAAGCGTCCAAGCAGTGCGATACGCAGTCATGCTACGGCACGGTGATCGGATACGAGCAAATGATACAAGTGTGGACGCACCTTAATACGACAGTGTGGTATCTCCTATGGCTAGATTAATACTACCTAAGTAAATTGCACATATACATTACACATACAAACATTTCGTACAACATTAAATTAATTGGACATAACACATTGTGTATAGATTAATGGATAATAGTTCCTAAGCTTTTCCGCGAAATAGTGCCTTCGGTTAGATGATGCCTCGTAGAGAGGCGAAACCGTGTCGAGGATTCTACTGTCTTCTGGTATAAAAAAAAAAATAGTTTGTTGTATTTGCATGCGTATTTTTTTTGTGGAAATCAGACGTTACTGTGCGGAATACCATATTAGATAATATTAATAACCGGGGTTCGGATATTCGGTGAAATATTTACCTTATTATAGTTTGGCGGCGGCGTCTATGATGAACGGTATGGAGACGGACTCAATTTAATTTTCCTAATAAACTTCCCGAGATTTCTAAATTTAGTAACAAGAACTCCAAAACGCATGTTTGAGAGTCCCCGGTAAGCTCGGCTGAATTTCACCTTCCCAATACAAACGGAGTTTCGTTCTCATTTCAAAACTACGTGATGGATTGTAACGAATCTTTGCGTATACAATGACATGAGGTATATCCAAGCCTGTAATTAGTTTATATGGCTCCAGTTTATAAAACAAACGAAATACGGCAAAGACAAGTTTTGTATGAAAAACTTAAATTCACTGTATTTATTTTACTATGGTATATGAAGCTATATAAACTAGTTACAGGCCTGCATATACCTTAAGTTATTCTAAGTACAAAGTTTCAGAGTAAACTAGCAAGTCGTTTTAAAATGAGAGCGTAACTACGTTTGTATGGAGAACCGAGCTTACTGGGGACTCTTAAGTATATAAAGTAATTTATTATTACATACATTATTACATTCCCTACAAGTCCATAACAACGTACGAGAACGTGCTTACCAAAATAGTCATAAATAGCCATAAATATGTTTATGTGTTTGTGTATTTTTACCTTCTCGTGTCGTTTTATGCAATCCCGGAAAGCCGAAAATTGTATTTTTAAAATAATTGAATTAAGAAGCCGACTCCATATGTGCCCAACTATTCCCGGGTTTTTGGCATCTTTAAGGTGCGTCCACACTTGTATCATTTGCACGTATCCGATCACCGTGCCGTGGCATGACTGCGTATCGCGCTGCTTGGACGCTCACTGTCGGCGCGGCGATCATGCCTTGCTCGTCCGATCTATGTGTGTGATACGCGTATCAACGTGGATTTCGAGCGATCGGATCGACGCAACGTCCAAACGCGTGATCGTGACACGCGATCATGCCACGGAACGAAAATCTGATCGGGCAAATGATACAAATGTGGACGCACCTTTTTAGGTAAATATCTCACCGATTATCCGAACCCTTTTAATAACTTACGAAGGTCCAACAAGTGATGAATCTATATTGAATGCCTATGTACGCCCTGATCTCTGGAATCTCCATAATCTCGCCTTGGTGGAAGCTGGTCATGTAGAGCCCGTTGGTGATGTGCAGCGCCAGGGTGGCCACGTAGCCTGACATTCGCAGGTAAATTTGGGACATTGTCCTGAAAAATTATGATGAAATAAAGATTTTTTTATGTTTAATCATTGACATCTCATTAGTCTAACCATCCTCTATGGATACTCTTATCCATATTTTATTTACTGCTATTAGTAATTTGTCATCTTGTTTACGAACACGCAGTTCGTATTTAATCGTGTAATCTTATAATCTTATGTATACTATTATATTATTAATTTAAAGTTGTAAAAATGTAATGTTTGTACTTAACGAACTATTTGGAGGTCGCAAAATCGAAAAATATTTTATTTTGTATTTTTTGTATGTTTGTATGTGTCGTGGCTTCATCACGCCAAACCGGCTAAACGGATTTCAACAATTTTTGGTACACGGGTAGCTGTGTATCCACAGATGGCTATAGGATACTTTTTACTCGACTACGCTAAAGAAAAGACTATGGGTAATGACTTTTTCTCCTCCGCGAACAAAGTTCCGGGAGTCTTCTAGTAATAAAATATTCTTTGATGTTTTATTTTTCATTCGTACTTGGGCTACCTATCATTATAACTATTGAAACTCAAATGCATAGCATAAGATGTGCCTGAGATATAGAGCTTTAACAGTCGGGTAGACAGACAGACAAAATCACACCATAAGGGTTCCTTTTTACCGTTTTGTTACGGAGCACTAAAAATCGCTCTAGGCTTGACTTCTAAGTTGAAAACCAAATTTTTAGAGTCGAAAACACATGCACTGATTGAAGTTATTACGTCATACTACGTCATCGGGTAAGTTGTATTTGCTTCAATATTAAACTACCTTTTTCCCGTGTTTTTTTTGTTGCATTCTGTATGTATGTTTGTATGTAAACACTTTATTGTACATAATAACCAGTTACAAGTAAAATCAAAGTAAAAGTTATTTATGTCGACAACTGTGCGTTTTCCTAGAAATTTCCTGCCTCGCACGATTGAACTGTGGAATAAATTGTCGCCTGCAGTATTTCCGGACCGATGCGACGTTCCAGCCTTTAAGAAAAGAGCGTACTCCCTGAAAGCCCGGCAACGCGCTTGTGACTCCTCTGATGATGCAAGTGTCTATGGGCGACGGTGATCGCTTACCATCAGGCGACCCGTCTACTCGTTTGCCACCTATGTCATAAAAAAAATTACCTAGAGTTTACACCATCTCTTCCAGTTAACGATAAAAAGAAGATAGATAAATTAACAGTAACACACAAAATATATAATGTCCAGCTACTGATGTAACAAAATTTGTAAAATTTTGTACGTGTCGTTGTGGCTTCATCACGCCTAAATAGCTAAACGGATTTCAACTATTTTTGGTACAAGAGTAGCTGGGCATCCATTAATGGTTATAGGATACTTTTAACCCCACCACGTTGAATCAAAAAAGAGGGTAATGTTTTTTTCTCCTCCGCTAGCGAAGTTGTGGACACTTACTAAAGTTTTTATAAAAATATAGAAGGTGCCCGCCACTTCGTTCGCGGATAAGAAAAAGTCATAGCCCCTCTTTATTTCGTCAGAGTAGTTGGGTAAAAAGTATCCTATAACCATCTGGGGATACCCAACTTCCCGTGTGTCAAAAATAGTTAAAATCTGTTGAGCCGATTTGGCGTGATGAAGCCGCAAAGACACATACAAACATACAAAAAATTAAAAAAATATATATCCAATTCAGTGACCTCCAAATAGTCCGTTACAATAGTTTTTTTAATATATCTTCAATGTACAGACATTTCATTTTTACAACTTTATAATAGTATAGATGTACTCACAGTAATTTGTCTTATATCACAGAAACATAATACACTTTTATGTATCCTCTCTTGTAAACGAGTTTAGACTTGGCACGAAAGGTAGCCGTAGGTACGTGTGGCTTCTGTCAGAAACCGGCTTTGACTGCGGACACATCACCGGACAAAAATGTAAAGTAAAGGATGATTGGTAACTTTGTACGTCATACCAAGGACCATTAAAACAAGAGGACTGTTGCCATACTTTGGATCGTGTTCCGATCGCAAGGAGATATTCTGGCAAAAACTAGATGGCGCCTTAAAATTAAACATTTAATAAAATAAAAATAGCCTTTACTTCTCTACTGCAGTGAAACGTTATTTAACTTTACGTGATAAACTAAACACTGAACAATGTTATAATTGAACAAAAAACATAGTACCGTAACAATTAGTTCGCAAACAGCTAATCTATATAATAATAAAAATGAAATGTTTGTATGTTTGTATGTGTCGTTGTGGCTTCATCACGCTAAATCGGCTACACAAATTTCAACAATTTTTGGTACACGGGTAGCTGGGTATCTCCAGATGGTTATAGGATACTTTTTACCAGACTATGCTTAAGAAAAAAAGAGGGGTTATGACTTTTTCTCCACCGCGAACGAAGTTGAGGGCGTTTTCTAGTAATAAATAAATCGTAACATTTAAATACTGTGTCACGTTCGCAAAGTTGAATAATTGTAAGGAATAATTCTTACACATAGATGGCGTTGTTGTGCATATCGAGGAACGGTTTTTGTACGTAGATTGACATTCCTCTTGTTTTAAGGGCCTTGGTTATACAAACTGGGCCTTTTAATTTTACAAGCTTTTAACTTGCTGTGCCAGTTTGCGTGGGTCAAATCTTGTAAGCTTACATTGGACTCTTTGAGGGCCCTTCACTCTTTTGTAATATACACGGTGTCTGCGAGGAATGGGAAAGGTTTTAACCACGCATTCCTGAGGCCATTAGCAATAAAAAATCTCGCACGTGGTCACACCAGGACTCGAACCCGGTACCTCTCGATTACGCGTCGAGCGTGTCAACCACTTCCCACATTGAAAAATAAAAAAAAACATCGAAACACAAAAAAAAATGTTTCATAGAAAAAAATCTAGTTTAGTCGATTTTTGTACACAAAAATGTAATGAATTTCGCTTCTCTATGAAAATTATACCTTTATTAAAATGGTAACGATATATTTTTTTTACAAAAAAGGATGATTTTAATGAGTAGTAGCTGTCACAGCTGATGTCTGTAAAATAGTAACCGAAACTTAGCCACATGTGTGGGAACGCGCGCGCGCTATCAAAAGAGCTTAATGTACTTTAGTCATTTCAATAACTTGTACACTTTAACTAAGCCGGATTTGCCTGGGGTTCATGTAACATTTTTCGTTCCTAATCACCTACGGAATGCGTGGTTAAGAGTTCCCGGTGAGCTCGGTTCTCCATACAAACGTAGTTATGCTCTCATTTTAAAACGACTAGCTAGTTTGCTCTGAAACTTTGTGCTTAGAATAAGTTAAGGTATATGCAGGCCTGTAATTAGTTTATGTAGCTTCAGATACCATAGTAAAAAAATACAGCGAATTTAAGTTTTTCATACAAAACTTGTTTTTGCTGTAAATCTTTTGTTTTGTAAACTGGGAGCCATATAAACTAATTACAGGCCTAATATACCTCATTTCGTTGTATATGTAAACTTTTGTGACAATCCAACACGTAGTTTTAAAATGCGAACGAAACTCCGTTTGTATGGGAAGGTGAAATTCGGACGAGCTTGCCGGGGACTCTTAAAATCTTTCCTATTGTTCGCGGGCACCGTGTATAGGTACGATACATATATCACTCTAGTTACCAGTGAATTCTTGTTGTGTGTTCTTTATGGAATGAACGAGTTTTCTTTCTACTTTCTAATTAAATTAGACCACTTCTCGGTTTCCGATTGAGCTAAATTAATTTGGCATGCTTATGTCATCCTCATCATCATCGTTTCAGCCATAGGACGTCCACTGCTGGACACAGGCCTCCTCAATAGATTTCCTCATGGGCCGGATAGAGGCGGCCCGCATCCAGCGAGTCCCCGCAACCCTAACGAGTTCGTCCGACCACCTTACGGGTGGCCTTTCCCGGCTGCACTTGCTGGTACGCGGTCTCCACTCGAGAACCTTTCTGCCCCAACGGCCCTCGGTTCTTCGAACTATTTGCCCTGCCCATTGCCACTTCAGTTTGCTTACCCTGTTTGCTATGTCAGTGACCTTGGTTAGTCTAAGGATCTCTTCATTCCTGATTCGATCTCGTAGAGAAATCCCGAGCATAGCCCTTTCCGTAGCTCGTTGAATGACTCTGAGCTGCCTTAAGAGGCCCATAGTCAGAGACCACGTCTCGGCTCCGTAGGTCATCGTAGGTTGAAGACTTTCGTCCGCAAGCACAGATGTATCGTGCTTATTTACATACTTATGTACTTAATACAATAAATGGAGGATGAGATTACGGGTGATAGTGAGGTATGGCAGAAAAAAATATTTTTTTAACAAAAAATAAAACCGACTCCAAAAACAAATCTAAAAAAACTGCACAATTAAGTTTCTTCAATTTACTTCCAAGTAACTTTGCCTACCCAATCTATATAGTACTTATATACAATGAATCTTACTTTGGCGTCGGTGTAAAATATTGAAAATTTGTAAAATATTGAAAATTGACAATTTTAGTAAGCTGTGAAACGATCCTTTCATATCCATATAAAGAAAGGGAGTTACAAGAACATTCCAAATCGATTTTGAAAAATATAAAAAAACGGTCCCCGTTTTTTGGGATTCGGTTAAAAACACTGGCCAAATGTGAGTTGGACTTGCGCACTAAGGGTTCCCTATAAAATATACGCTGAAAACGGGCGCATATCTATGAATTTAGCAGAGGTTTACTCCGAAGAAAATGTTCGCGGTGAGGGATCATTTCACTCAATACTCATTTATATATTGCATTCCACAATGTTAGTTTACAGAATATTAGGTAAACTTAAGTTTTAGTTGAAATAAACAGAAGAAAATATTAAGTTTTAGTTGTTAAATAATAGTATAACCTGTTGGGCACCGCAAATTCGTGTATTTATATTGATTACCGACATAGACAGACAGACACAAAAATAATCCTCATTAAATAACTAAATGCGTTGTCCAATTTCACGTTGACAAAAGTTGTAGGAAGGTAATTTAGGTTTTTAAAATATTGCACGTATATTTTTTGGCGTCATCACTATTCACTTGTTTTTTCCTTTTAATATTGACATTGCAAATCGTAAAGGTTATTTATCCTTAAAGTGTGTCCACATTTGTATCATTTGCCCGTATCAGATCATCGTCGCGTAGCATGATCGCGTGTCACGATCACGCGTTTGGACGTTGCGCCGATCCGATCGCTCGAAATCCATTTGCTACGCGTATCACACAGTTATACCGGAAGGGTGCGGCATGATCGGCGCGCCGACAGTGAGCGTCCAAGCAGCGCGATACGCAGTCATGCCACGGCACGGTGATCGGGTACGAGCAAATGATACTAGTGTGGACGCACCTTTACTTGTCCTAAAGCGTGCGAGCAGCAAGCGTGACACAGTATTTAAATGTTATGATTTATTTATTATTAGCTATTTGCGAACTAATGTATGAACTACATGATGTTTCTTCATTCAATTACTAGCTTCAGCCGGCGACTTCGGCCGCCATAAAATTCGCATATCGCGGACAAGGGTATTTTTCCGGGATAAAAAGTAGACTATGTCCTTCCCCGGTACTCAAACTATCTCCATACCAAATTTCATCCAAATCGGTTCAGCGGTTTAAGCATGAAGAGGTAACAGACAGACAGACAGACAAACGTTCGCATGTATAATATTAATATAGTATCGATAGTATAGTATAGCATATAGTATGGATATTATCGTTAAATGTATAGTTTTAAAGCGCCATCTAGTTTTTGCCAGAATATCTCCTTGCGATCGGAATCAAGCATAGACCGACAAACAACTGACATACAGACTGACGCAACAACAAATAGTGTAATAGCCTAGGAACACTATTGCTGCTCGTAGCGCCTGCGCGCGGCAGCCCCATAAGGCACTAGTCCCACCGCCGGCGATAAGCGATGAGCTATCGGCTATTTTCTCGCCCAAGAAACGAACAAAAGATAATCGCTCCTGTGTAAATAAAAGAGAGAGATAAATCGCCGGCAGTGTGAACAGCCAGCGATGAACTATAAATATATCTCTCTCATTCATTTACACGGGAGCAATTATCTTTTGTTCGTTTCTTGGGCGAGAAAATCGCCGATAGCTCATCGCTTACTCGCCGGCGGTGGGACAAGTGCCTAAATGTGCGTACACTTGTATCATTTGCTCGTATCCGATCACCGTGGCATAGCGTAGCATGACTGTGTATTGCGCTGCTTGGACGCTCACTGTCGGCGCGGCGCAACGCGTAGCAAGATGGATTTCGAACGATCGGATCGGCGCAACGTCCTAACGCGTGATCGTGACACGCGATCATGCCACGGGACGAAGATCTGATCGGGAAAATGATATAAATGTGGACGCACCTTAAGGTGCGCTAGGTATCATTTGCTCGTATCCGAATACCGTGGCGTGGCATGACTGCGTATCGCGCTATTTGGACGTTCACTGTCGGCGCGGTGATCACGCCTCGCTTGTCCGATCTAAGTGTACGCGTAGCAACAACAAAATAACTGCTTAATAGAGTATAATTTAATTTGGATGAAAGTATTTTTATGTACTACTCTTAAAATTTTGTAATTTTTATCCACTATTTCATTGACATTCATTAATTACTAGCTTCTGCCCGCGACTTCGTCCGCCTTAAATTCGTTTATCGCGGATAAGGGTTTCTTCCGGTATAAAAAGTACCCTATGTCCTTCCCCGGGGACTCAAACTATCTCAATACCAAATTTCATCCAAATCGGTTCAGCGGTTTAAGCGTGAAGAGGTAACAGACAGACAGATAGACACACAGACATACACACTTTCGCATTTATAATATTAGTATGGATAATTTACAACAAACTCTAATCTGTACTTGAAATATTTAATAGTGACCTATGTAATGTAATTCGAATAGTCCTGTGTAGAAATACCCCATTAAATAGTTGTTAAGTGCAAATATTGTACGCCGGCTATCGGTATATTGTGACAAACTATGTATAAACTAGATCCACTGTACTCACAATATCATAATAAATATATGATTATGATTATGATAACATGGATTTCGAGCGATCGGATCGGCGCAACGTCCAAACGCGTGATCGTGACACGCGATCATGCCACGGGACGAAGATCTGATCGGGCAAATAATACAAATGTGGACGCACCTCTAGGTGCTGAGGATGTCGTGGCATCTCGCCGCCTAGCACAAATAACGACGGTTACAGTAAACATACTGCCGTACAAATTATAATTACATGACATACACGATCCAAAGTATGGCAGTAGTCAGTCCTCTTGTTTTAATGGTCCTTGTGACTAGTGTTAGTAGGTACGACATAAAAAGTGAGACACAACTAATCTAGACTAACGTAAACAGTGACTCCATACATTCCCGGTGAGCATGGCGCCATTTTGTCGCTTCGTTAACACGCTCACTTATGAGTGTGCGCGGTAGCCCCAACAGCATTATAATGATACTAGCTTCTGCCCGCGACTTCGTCCGCCTTAAATTCGTTTATCGCGGATAAGGGTATTTTTCCGGGATAAAAAGTAGCCTATGTCCTTCCCCGGGACTCAAACTATCTCCATACCAAATTTCTTCCAAATCGGTATAGCGGTGTAAGCGTGAAGAGATAACAGACAGACAGAGAGACAGACACACTTTCGCATTTATAATATTAATATGGAGGATTGGGACTACCGACGACGCATCAAAATACATACAAATAAAAAAAACCGGCTAAGTGCGAGTTGGACTCGCGCACCGAAGGTTCTGTACAATCAATCAATCAAACACAAACAAAAGTACAAACTTTCACTTACCCTAACTTTATTACTCGGTACCGGTTAAGTTTGCACTTGATATCTATAGCATTGCATACAAATGAGGTGCAAACTTAACGCAACCGGATTGTTCAAATAGGTTTTTAGCAAATTAAAAAAAAAAATTGCTATTTAGAGAGATGGTTATAATTTTCGTGTAATATTTATGTTTATTTATACTAATTGTGAAAATTTCAAAATTTTCATGTGGTAAACTTCGAAGAGAAAGGGGGCGGGGGGAATGGTGATTTTTTTCACATTTTCCTTAATAAAACAAAAACTAATCACAATAGAAAAATGAAAAAAAAATGTTTGAAAATGTACAGTTCAAGCCTTTTCATATGATACCTTACTTGACCGCGATATCCACTAGGATCGGCTGACCTGATCACCCAGGTGATCGTATTTGACGAATATGTCCTCTGAGATCACCCAGATGTTCTTATTGGACGCTATATCCTGCACGATCCCCTGGGTGATTTCAGTGGACGGAATTATATCCACTAGGATACCCCTGAAAGTAATATTAATTTGAAAGTGATTCTAGTGGACGAACTTATGCAGTAAGATCACCCAGGTGATTCTTTTGGGTTATGCTGTATATTAGGATCATATACCTATATCATATACCATATCGACGTTTACCAACGACCTATATCATATCGACGTTCTTACGTCTGGGTGATCTCAGAGGACATATTCACCCAATACGATCACATGGGTGTTCAGGTCGGGTGATCCTAGTGGATATCGCGTACTTGACCCAGTAGCTAGACTTATAATTTTTACCCCCCTCATATTAGTCGTTTTTTTAGAAAATATAAATATACTTTTAAATATTTCCTATGCAATACATGTGGGCTGACCATGTTTATAAATATTCCAAATTTCAAATAGATAGCGTAAGTAGTTTTTGAGATACGGCGCTCTAATAGTCGGACAGACAGATAGACAGAGTCGCACCATAAAGGTTCCTTTTTTACCTTTTTGATACGGAACCCTAAAAATATTACAGGACAATTTTACACAAATCCAACTAGTCTCATGGTAAGCTCAGTAAGGCTTGTGTTATGGGTACTAGACGAAGATATCTATACTATTATAAAGTTGTAAAAATGAAATGTCTGTACATTGAAGATATTTTCAAAAAAATGATTGTTACGGATTATTTGGAGGTCATTAAAACGAAAAATATTTTTTTTTGATTTTATGTATGTTTGTTTGTGTCGTTGTGGCTTCATCACGCAAAATCGGCTAAACGGATTTTAACTATTTTTGGTACACGGGTAGCTGGGTATCTCCAGATGGTTATAGGATCCTTTTTACCCGACTACGCTGAGGAAAAAACGAAGGGTTATGATTTTTTCTCCTCCGCGAACGAAGTTGCGGGCGCCTTCTAGTATTTAATAAATATATTTACATACATATCTGTTATAATTTCAGTAAAACACAGCGAGTCCGTTACAACAACCCATTTATTCATCCTGAGTGCGGGTGCATATAATCTACTTAAATCTACCCACAACATCTCCCGCAAAAGAAATCGTAAGTATATTAAAAAAATATAGTTATCGTAGTAAGTTCCCCTTAAAAAAAAACTAAATCTAAGTGCAGGAATACCTACAAACAGCAGTCACTTAGATAACATGGCATAAAACACTTATTGTGCAAGTAATAGACTCAATTATAAATAAGGGTTGGAACAATGATATTCTGTGATTACTCATATTGTTAACAATACTTTAATTTTATTATCAATCACCAAAAACTTAAATCTACGAACACTTACCTAACAACATTTTTTATGGATCTTTTAATGATGATGATTGAATTCAAAAGTGTGTCTACGGCCTCGTCGAAAGAAACAAGCCGCGAGCGCCGCCTTCGGAGTTGACATCAGTCATAATAAATCCACGCTGGACCGTTTTCCTCCAAAAGGAGTGTCTAGTAGAGGCCTAAAGGTGCGTCCACATTTGTATCATTTGCCCGATCAGATCTTCGTCCCGTGGCATGATCGCGTGTCACGATCACGCGTTTGGACGTTGCGCCGATCCGATCGCTCGAAATCCATGTTGCTACGCGTATCACACACTTAGATCGGACAAGCGGGGCGTGATCGCCGCGCCGACAGTGAGCGGCCAAGCAGCGATACGCAGTCATCTCATGCCACGGTGATCGGATACGAGCAAATGATACAAGTGTGGACCTGCGAAGTGCCGCAGACCAGTCAGGCCGTGTTCTCATGCCCCCGCTTTGCTGTGGAGCAGTGCCCAGGACCGTGGGTCAGATAAGCCTAATTAATTACCAGTCAAACTTAAATTCAAATAGCGTAATCGACGAACGTCATCAAAACCCTCAGTTTTAAGCTAACACCAAGCGGCCCCCCTATTGCCTAACGCGTTTGACGCTCGCAATTAGAATCAAGTGTCATGATTTTGTATGGGCTATTACAGTTGATTCCGATACCAAGTGTCAAAAATTCGTTAGGCAATATAACCCTGCGGATCTAGTATCCTACCCTTAAGCGTTCAAATAAGCTAGTCCTATAATAATTATTTTATCTCCCCGGGATGCCTTAGAAAAAAAATATATAGTGGCAAGACTCAGGAACAAATATTTAGGCTCATCACACAAATATTTGCCCTTACCGGGATTTGAACCCAGGACCTTCAGCTTTGCTGGCAACGTTAAAAACAATGCAGAACACAAATTTCAAAAAGGTTCCCACGAATTGAGAACTCGTTTTCTGGGAGTCGGTTAAAAAGAAGCATACCTTGTTTTTTATGAGTATAACTTTTCTAACCATTTACCAGAACGTTTCTTATTTTAAGGCATTTCCAATATTATAGTCAAAGTAAATTGCCACAAGAATGGCTAATGATACATACATTTGTACTTACTATTATAAAATTGAAAAAATGAAATGTCTGTACATTGAATATTTTACATAAAATATTTTATTTTATTTTTGTAGGTTTGTATGTGTCGTTGTGGCTTCATCAAGGCAAACCGGCATAACGGATTTTATTTTTTGGTGCACGGGTAGCTGGGTATCCACATATGGTTACAGGATACTTTTTATCCGACTACGACGTAGATAAACAGAGGGGTTATGACATTTTTCCTCCGCGACCGAAGTACATACTAGAAAGTGCCCGTGAAAATAATGTTTTTCGGATTCGGTTTCATGTACGCCCCCCTAAAAATATTGTTTTTTGTTATTTAACTACTAAACTACTTAGTTTAGTAGTTAAATAACAAAAACTACTTAGCGGCTTATTCGAAACACATATACACCAAATTTCATAAATATACGACATCTATTAGTTTTCGATTAAAATGTCTGTGACATACGGACTGATGGATGGACATATGACGAAACTATAAGTTCCGTTTTTTCCATTTTGGCTACCGGTAGGTAAAACTAAAATCACAACTTTAAATGCAAAAATTAAATTAATTTATGAATATTCTTAAGCCCTCAGGACAACCTCATCATTATCTTAAACTTGTCATTTTTCTAACTAGTCACTTTCTTAACTCGTCACCTTTTTAACTAGTTCCCTTTTAAAATCTGACACTTTCCTAACTCGTCGCCTTTTTAAATCGTATCTTTATCACGCTTGACACTCCTAACTCCTCATATTTGTAACTCATCACCTTTTTAACTGGTCCCTTTTTCACACTTTCCTAACTCGTCATCTTTTGTTAAGTTAAAAATGGTTACGGGTAACTTTTATATCAGAGGTTTGCAAGCAAAATGATCTGTTTATAAGATAGTTGTCTGTTGTCTCCGGAGACAGCTTGTTTATATGTCAATCATAAAGGTTTATAATTAATGAATCACATAAAAATAACAACAAACATTTTTTATTTAATCTTTATTGCAGAATAGAAAAAGACGTATAAAAGGCAGTCTGAATGCCATAGGGCATTCTCTACCAGTCAACCTTGTGGCAAAGCAGATTAATTGTGCTTACTAATATTACGACAAATTGAGGTTGGTCTTACTTTTTTTGGTATTGGTAAATAAGCATTAAATTTTAAATAACTAGTAGCTATAAATTAACATATATACTTCTTTTATCCCCATCGGAATATATCCGCTGAAAAAAACTAGAACGGGGTGAAATGGACACTTGGGTAGTGGCGAAAATATTGTTGCGACTACATTCGGAGTATTAAGACCTTTGGCATGTAAAAATAACCTGTACATGAAAATACGATTAAGCAGTTAAAATATAATATAAATAGCGATTCCAAAGGCAGCGACAATAATTTAAATACAATTAACTTTTTTTTTCCTTTTTTAGGGTTCCGTACCTCAAGAGGAAAAACGGAACCCGTATAGGATCACTTTGTTGTCCGTCCGTCTGTCCGTCTGTCTGTCAAGACCCTTTATCTCGGGTACGCGTGAAGGTATCGAGTTGAAATTAAAACTATAAGTATACTAGTCTACGGTCCCTTGAAGCTGTGAAGAAATCAAACTTTTAAGGATACGTAAAAAAATGATACGGCCGTTTATGCCGCAAAAAACGTATATTTCGACACTTTTTGAAATTGATAGGGTACTTCCAGTTGTTCTAGAAACTTGATATTTGGTATGAAGGAAGCTCTTATAGCATAATCAACGAAATAAATCTAAAAAACATTTTTTTATGGCTGTTTGTTTTAATTTTCAAATGTCAGTTTTGAACCCTCGGTGCGCGAGTCCGACTCTCACTTCGCCGGTTTTTTTTCTTAATGACTTTTACTTCTTGCCGATTTTAGCAAGAGGTATTACGTCAATGTCGATGTGTAGGTAAAATCGGCAAACCACACGTTTGGTATTACATTTTTTGTTTCGATGAGAGGATGTCTGAGTACACTCAAAACAAATAACATTTATAATACGGACGGCACAGACAACAAGACGTTTTACATTATTTACTTAATTTACCTGCGTTAACTTTCTTCTCAAATGTCAAGGTTACTAACAAAAAAAAAGCCATACGATTAAATAAAACTAACATTAAACGTTACTATAGCCTGACAAGTTACGGTACGACCCTGGGATGGTGTTGCTACAAACAGTTTACAAATGGCAATAATGAGCATAAGTCATTTATATCCAGGACAGTGTGAATTGGCTTCTAGTTCATTTTTAAAAACCAACGTCTTTTTACAAAACAATAACCAGGGTAATAAGACTTGGTACTTTTTTTGCAGAGAATAAAGGAAGCCGTTTTTTTTCGCAGCTCATTATTTTTATATAGTTGGTTTACTCAAGTATACCTTACATAAGGGAAAAAAAAATATAAGTTAAACCCAAACAAAGTAACCAATTTAATACGAATGCATAAAAAATATCGGTCATGGCAACAACCAATTTCCAAATAATATTTATTTAAATTTGAAAATGGTAGTCTAAATTATTACATGTATAACACTTGAAACGATAGATAAAAAAGTGCCCCGATGTCCCTCCCGGATGGCAGAGTCCCCAGAAGGCTGGCAGCATTGCCACGCTGAATGGCAACGCCGATTCTCTGGGCTAAGAAAGTGGCAGCCTTCTGGTTACCCGATGCTTCGCGTGATATTTTTATCGAAATACTTAATCCTCTGCTTTTCATCTGATGTAAATATTTAATCGCATTCAAAATGATTTATCTTGCGTCATGTGGAATTCTATTGGCATTATTATGTCAAGACAGAAGAAGTATCTAACGGCAAAGGCATAGTATAGGGTATAGGACTATTTAACAGACAAAAATGCATGGCCCAAAACAGAAACCAAATAACTGACTTTTAGCGGGACACGGTTCTTATAAGGTGGCATATCAAACGTACGTAAGTTGTTTTAAATAAAAAATCATATTTTGTTTTTTTATGTTCTATTATTTTTTTACTTTTATAAGTTTTGATATGTTTTCTTGGAGAACTCATTGAGTTTATACTTAAAGCATATATTAAGTATATGCTAAGTACAAATATTGTAATAGATATAAGATTTATTTAGAAAACAATACTGACTGTTGACTTTAGTAGTTAATATATGCGGCTGCTGGATCACAGGAGCATCCAACAGCCGCATATTCTATTCAAGAAGTCATTTTCCAACAGCCACATATTTTATTCAAGAAGTCATTTTTCTCCCTTAATTTAATAACTATCTATTCGAGGGTGGTTAAACTAACCTTCTTATCTGTCTTCATATTTAATCGTTATACTATATAAGAAATAACCTCTCATCCTCTTTGCTGATAATAACAGCAGCTTCAATATCTAAATTGAACAAGGTAGATTTTAATTATTTATTTACATAAGTATCTTATACTTGCGTAATCTGTTTTCGTAATTTCGAACCTATAGATTAATGCGTACTGAAAAATCTAGAAGGCTGGCACCATGTCTATAAACCATTTGTCTTTTCTAATTATACGCGCTGTTATTTGTAAGCCAGTATAATATATTCGCATCCGACCGGATTTAAAATAGCTTGTTGTTATAAGGGTGCCATAATACTGTTCTGCGTTTAAAATTTTAACATCGTGACGGCCATGTAAGTGACATTTGTCGACGACCACTTCAACTATGTCGTCTATATTCATATCCATTTTTATTATATTACTATTTAATTTTAGATATGAGTGTTACCTCTTATATTGCTACTAACTAAGACAAGTAATCGTTAAACTTGTATTTTTATAGGTAACAAGCTTCTGCCCGCGACTTCGTCCGCCTTAAATTCGTTTATCGCGGATAAGGGTATTTTTTCGGGATAAAAAGTAGCCTATGTCCTTCCCCCGGACTCAAACTATCTCCATACCAAATTTCATCCAAATCGGTTCAGCGGTTTAAGCGTGAAGAGGTAACGGACAGACAGACAGACACACTTTCGCATTTATAATATTAGTAGGGATTTGGAATGAAAATGCAAATGTTTTATAGGTCATTATTTATTTACATAAAAATCTTATTTTCTATACACCACTTATTCAAACATGAAACATTTTTTAAAGCGCATGTATTAAAATGATAAATACAATTCTGAATATCGGATGATTCCGAATATTTAACATTAAGCGTTTGTAAATTAGGACAATTCATATCTTCTAAATTATATACAGTATCACTTTCTGTTATCTCCTTCAACCACCGCATTTTCTCGTAGCCTTTAGTATAAATATTTTTATTTTTACAGAAATCTAATATTAAAGTCTTGAAATTGGCATACGGTATATAGCCCTCATTCCACAACATCCCCCTGTTTTTTTCTATCCATGAAACTAATGAACGTTCTTTTTTAGTTAAATAATAAAATGGATAGGGCGGTTTAATTAACAAAACTAAAATACTCTTATTGCAAACAATTGCAATTTCCTTCGGAATAAATTTGTTAACATCGCTTTTAAATCCTTGGACGTCCATAATTATACTCATGATAATTTTCGAACTATGTTACTCAAAGGCTTATACTCAATAAGACGATCGTTAATGATCAGGCAGTAAGCCGTTGTATTATCAGGAATATCCACTGAAGATTCTAGTTCTAAACGAACGTCGACTGGGCCTGTCTTCAGAGTATCATTTTGTCTCGAACAGTCAATAACGAAGAGCGGAGCTGTTTTCCCAAATGTAAGCAAATTAAGCAGGGGTTCGACGCCTGTGTTGTAATACGACTGCCGAAAGTTGGCGTACATTTCATATAATATACTATACCTTTCTTCATCAAAGTTTAAATGTAGTGAGTCATATGGAAAATATTGTGAATTTAAAAATAACTTTATATTCGTTATATTGCAATGATCAAACTGAGATGAACTCCTCGTCTTGCTTAGTTTTCTATCAGTTTGTAAGCTAAATATGACGTATCTTGGTTTTTCTAACTGAGAAGCAGTTTTGATAGACCATGAATGTTTCTTTGTTTTGGGTAAAAGTGGGTATTCATAAAGATCCCAATTTCTGAAGGCCATTGGTATGGCTCGATCATTTTGTAAATACTTAAGCAGAGATAATCTATTACGATCCGAGACTTTAATATGTGGGACACGCCATTGTACCTTCTGTATGTCTATTTCAACGTTATCTGTTTTATCAATTGTAACACTATTTAAAGCTGAGTTACTTCTTTGAAGTATAAGTTCATGTCTGCAATTAACAAGTATTTTGTTATAATCTTCAGCGAAGCCTAGTACTTTATTTAATGGTATAATAACAGAAAAGCGACCAAGTTTCCGGGGTCCATTTAAGTTCCAGCCCCATAATGCTCCATTTTTACTTTCTCCCTCGTTCATCGAGATAAGAGATTTAATCGTTGTTGTTATTCCAGCATTTTTGACACGGTCTATTTCAACACCATTGAGTTCATATCGTATATCTTGAAATAAAAACAATATCGGATTATTCGTAAAATGACCTTCTTTTGATATTTTTTTCCCTGCTGCATCTATACTGAATACGCTTGCATTGCCTTCAATGAAGATGGAGCTAGCTGATGGTAATACATAAATATCTTGCTGATGAATAGGTATCCTGATTTCATCATTTTCCTTAAAGCTATTATTGTATGGATTGTAGGTATGAATCTCATAGCTTTCAATAGAATTGTCTTGTTCCTGCGGGTCGGTAATCTGCAGCATTTTTATTATTTTATTTTGAAACCAAGAGACAGAAGAAATTTTTTATTAATTTTAGATATGCTTTTTATTTTTCCTGCACTTAACCGTCGTCTTCTTCCTTTGAACACGGGGAGTGGATTATTAGATTTTTGTAAATTGCTCACTCTTTTATTGAAAACATACATATTCAATTATATAAATAAGTAACGCCTTATTCTACACGCTGTTGATATAGTAATGTGCTACTTAGTTTATATCATACTATTTTATTTATTTTTATTGCCTATCTATTTGACCTTACTTACTCAATCATGCCATTGATCTCGTTTTCCAGAATGATTTCAGAAACTGAATACATAAATGCCCGCAATTGTATAGATTATTTCTTTGCAAATTGTCATAGTTATACTGTATATTAGGCCCCACATATGTTATAAATTCTTTAGGTGGTTTTAAGTTACCGTAGCTGTCGAAATATTCTATGTAGTCTTTGATTTTTGCATAGGCTACCCAATGAGTACCAGAATTTCTAGATAAGTCTAAATTAATAACTCCACATTCTATAAGCCGTGGAACTTCTGGTAATTCATCCCTCATAAACACACCGCGAAAATAAGGTATACTTTTCGAGTGCTTTATTATATCAATGTTAGTTAATGCTCTTTTGGGTAGCCTAGCATCTAGTTTTTTTCATTTGAAACATAGATGCCTAAACCGCTTTTGTAGGGTTTGAGATGTAATCCTCTTCCAATACACATAGCCTCCATTTTCATATTATGTCTTTTCAATTCTGCTAGCTGTTTTTTTGCTGATTTATAATGATTAATAGCTTTAGTGATGCCAGCAACACCTCCAGCTAAACTTCCTGTAGCAGATAGGCCGGCGAAAATAGGAATTAGTGGTAGGAACCCCCCAGTTTTAGGTAGAGGTATCACTCTCGGTATTTTCTCTCTAGGGAATTCGGAAGCTAATTCTCGAGCAGCTGCATACGCTAATTCGGTTAGCATTTTTTTGCATTTGGGCTTAAGTTTACGGATATGTTTTTTTGTATGAACGACGATATTATTAAAGGTTTTTTTCAAACCAACGCAGGGTTTCGATGTAGAGGTTACTGGGTTTTTTTCCTTGACTTCTATATCAATGCTATTATTCCTTAAACTCTTCATTGTTACAATATATTATAAAAAATAAAAATGTAGTATGATGGAATAGTTGTCCTTATTGACTCGAGACCTCCATTTAAATGAATGTTAAATAAAAGAAAACCAGTATTTAAATACTTTTAGTTATGTAAATACCTACAAACGATTCGTATGATCTATCCAACTGTTTTCACTTGAAGGCAACCCCAACCACTTTACGTACACTTTATTTCCTTTTCGTCCTAAAACTTTTTCAACGAGATATATTTCAGGATGCAAAGTTTTTTGTATTTCTTCCGCGTAAAATGCTCCTAGAATAGGTCTAGACTTCTTATCTTCAAGCAAATATGTCGTAGGATTAGTATGTTGAACCTTCGTTATCTTAAATATTTCTGTGGACCAATTAGGAGTAAAACCTTTTTCAAAACAACCTTTATATTTACTTATTCTAACAAAATCACCTACATGAAATCGCTTACACTTTGATATTTTCGTAGATCGCGCGAAAATGTATCTTTTCAGAACTGCAGCTTTATTATCGTCGTTAATTGTTGCAGGAGGTCTTCCTACAGTTCTATGAAAATTATGATTGTATTCGTAAATTTTACTATGCAATGTACCGTCGATCCATCTATAATCCCCCTTTAAACTAAATTCCTTATAAAGTTTATTTTTGAGAGTTCTTATGAATCTTTCCACAATCGAAGCTTTCTTATTAGAATAGGTGGAATAATGATTAATGCCGTATTTCTTAATAATTTTTATAAATGTTTTATTATAAAATTCTTTACCCATATCAGTTTGTAAATTTTTAGGGAATCGTCCTTTCGCTAAATGTGCTTCAAATTGATTAGACACGACTTCTTGAGTTTTTTGTTTGAGAGGAAATGCCCAGGCAAATTTTGAAAAACAGTCTATAACGACTAATATATATTTATAACCTGCATTCTTATTTGACAATGCTTGCATATCAATCAAATCTGCCTGCCAAAGATCATCTATATCTTTCAATATAACACTTCTTCGAGGGAAGTTCACTCTAACATTTTTATGAATTTCATTAACGACGTCGGCTTTGCTCATAATGCTTGTTCAATGTTCCTTGAAGTTCCTTTAAAGCGATATCTCTTTCAATTTTTTTTATACGATCTTTCAAAGTAGTAGTTAAGTTTTCGAGATGCGTGTTGTGGACTTCCTTTAAAGAGATTTCTTTTTCAATATTTTTCAAACGATCTATTAAAGTAGCTGTAAGTTTTTCCAAGTGCTGTGCTACGTCCAAAATGCAATTTATGTACTCTTTACTGCTATCTTTGTACACTACAGTTTTATTAACAGATTTTATTGTAATTATTTCTATTTCCAGAAAATCAATATTTTCCGATTTCTCTACATTCATGTCTGATGGTCTTTGAACCACTAAGTGTGCTAATAATAGTTAAGTCGTTTTTATTATTTTATTATACCAGCTTCCTTTAATTCCTCGATAATTGAAATAATTTCATTGTCATGATTGCTATTACCGGCACTTTTAGAAGCAATCAATAGTTTCAGTCTTTCGATTAATTCATTCGGATCATCCCAATAAACATAATCTGTGTTACTTTTATATTTTTTTAATTCTGGCAAGTATCCACCCGTTTTTAAATTTGCCAGTTGTTCGGAAAAATCCTTGTTAGAGTCATTATGTTGTAAAAATAAAGGTTTTATAATCTGACGGTATTTTAAACCTTTGTCACCTTTCAATCGACCGCTTGGTTTGAAGTCTCGCTTGTGCGCATTAGTATTTATGAGCATTTCTTTATACTGAATTTTATCCTGATCTGTTACTAGTTCTAGATCGGGTTTGTTTCGCATTAAAAGCTCCTTTAAACCTTCGGTTAATTCATATTTTTTATTACTAATAGTGATGACATACTTTTTCCCCACATCAGGTGCATTATTTGTAGCAGATAGACAAACAACGGTGTTCCCCATCATAAGCTTCTCATTTTCGCTACGAATTCCGAACGGTACATTAATGTCATCGTATATATTTAGCATGTCTTCTTTTTTTAAAGATAATAGTGTATCGTTATCTAAGTTTTGCGAAATTTTATCCTTATCATCGGCTAAATCATAATATTCGGAATGTTTGCTAGAATCAGCTTTGAGAAGATCTCTAAAGTTGCCAAATTCAGTAGAAGAGTCTAAGTCTGAGAGAGAATCATTTTTATTTATACTGTGCGGGACATGTAAGACATGATTTTTTGCACGATTTTCATTTAACAGTTTCTCCATTGGTTCTGTAATAGGCTTAAAAACTTTTTTAAACTTAAGATCTGCAGCGTCTTCTTCATCTTGAACGGTTTTTATTTTCCTTTTAATGCTATTAATAGATTTAATGAGCTGTTCTTTAACATCTAGCTCCATTTTATTGACTGCACTATCTAAATTCTCAAAGCTAAGTGAGCACCCTTAAATTTGTATGCGTATATATCATGTAAGCTAAAAATAAATATATGTGTCAAATCCTTGTCTGTATCTTCCTTTATTAATTGCGCAATCCTTATTAATCACTACAAAATTAAAGCGATCTTGCCAGACGGTAGAACAAAGCTGTTTAAATTTTACCCAATCTGTATCTGTATTCACATGCTCATCATATATATGTTTGAGATTTATATCATCCTGTTTGAATATGATCAATAAATTCGCATTGTCCCTTAATAACTATTTTGGTATCTTCGAGTAAGTTTGAGACAACTAAAAACAGTCTATTTGTCTATGTCTCCCCATCGCAAAGTAATTTCGAATGTTCGTTTGATTTTCACATGAAACATCGTCAAAAATTATAATCGAATTGGTTAAAGCATCATTAGGGTGTATAACTTCTTCATTGTCGTTAAATAGAAATAATTGCGCTCCTGGTATGTTCGTCATAACTTTTTTTAGAAATTGGTACTTCGGTTGAAACGTCGTCTTAGAGTACAAATAAATATGCTTAAACTTTAAGCCATTTTCTTGTAATAATAAGTTTAACATGACATTCGTTTTACCACAATTAGAAGGACCACATATTACGCAGCGAATTGTGTTCGGCAATAAGGAACTATGCTTTACTTTAAGCTGGTTATTTTCTATATTTATACTATTCACCTGTAATGTCATGGTTTGCTTAACAAATTTCATTGTATTGCGTATTGATCAAATATCGTTACCCTTAAGATACCAAATAAAAGTATCAATTCCGAACTACATGCAATATGAGATGGTGGTAAACAAAATGTAAATGACGCTTCTGCAAGATTATGTGGTCTTTATATAGTTGAGTTCAGACCATTGTTTGATATATATATATATATATATATATATATATATATGAAGTAAAATTAAACAACTCTTCAATTTATTAATTTATTTTGAATAATAAAAATGTGACACGGCTTTTTACATAACCATAATTATACCTTATATTAATAAATATGATCACATTTTATATGTTTACATTGACCCTAGTATCAGTCCTAAGTAAGGTTTACAATAGAGCATATCTTAAAATATAGTTTTAGCGTGACCCCATGGCAAAGTACGTATGCGGTCGTTAGTCAATTGTCGTTTATCATCAATGTTACTTAAAACTACCTTATTCACTTCTTGCGTGTACAGCACATGCTTTATAGACTTTATTAAATTCATTTTACATTTCAAAATCTCGTCAGAATGCAGAGCATGCCCGTAGTTAGAGATGTTTAACTTTTTCGTTACACATTTAGAAGCCCCCTTCGCTTTTTTTATAATACTTTTACTACTTTTGATGCAATATAACTTGGCTCTTAATCCAACAAATTCAGATATAATATCTCCACCCAGTTCGTCTTTAAATAATCCGGGGACTTTAGCATGAAGTCGAGGCATTTCATATTTATTATTAGGAGGAAAATTACTTTTATCGAAAACGGAGATATTATCCCTAATGTCGTTATATACATCATCGGTGCTTATCAAATAAAGCAAACTGTCAGTATCCGTATAACATAATTTTGTTTTACCCTGATACTGCCTTTGAATAAAATCGTAATGAAATTGATATAAATGCTTTTTAGCATACTCTAGCACTGTAAAACCTATGTAAATGGGTCTATCCAAAATTATTTTTTGTTTATTGAGTTGAACTGCAGCCAAATTTTCAGAAAATATCGCAATACTGTTTAAGTTATGACGCGTTATCAATTTTTCAGCGCCTTCTCTTCTATTAGTAATATTACGGTCGTCATTCCAGAATTTCACCAGTCTCACATCTACTTGTTTACGTTTATTCTCGATTGTTTTACCGAAAACAGAATTATTTAATAATTTGAAAAAATCTTTTTCAAAATCCGATGAACAAGATTGTCGTAAATTAGTATTCAAATCTATATACTTCTTTAAAAAATCATCCTGCCGAAAAGTTAGTATGCGATGAATTTTATTTAGAACCAAACCGTTTTTCAAGCATTCTTTCAAATGTTCATAATGAATCACATAATTATATTTATTATATAAGTTTGCGATTAATTTTGGAGTTTTACCTGCCGGTGGGACAAACTTTTCGGGTGCAAACGGTAAGTCACTGTGCACGTCGTGCAAGTGATCCGGATAAGACATGTCCACTTCTAATATATACCCATAGTCACATTCACCTGATGTATTATGTATACTGAAATGACTGATTTCTTCTGTATTTAAAAATCGAAATTCTGCTACAGGCAATTTCTTCGTCATCGCATAACCATACAAGTTATTACAGTCAAGGTAAAGTAAATAAGTGGACGGTAATGATTTATCATAATTCGGCAGATATCTATTATTAGCCTTAGCATGCCTAAATGAACACTGAGCCAACCCACCTCTTATACCTTTTTCAAGCATTTCATACATTTCTATATCATTGATCAATTCTAAGCGAACACCTGTGTATAAGAGCATTGCATCCCAACTTAATCCAGCTGAAGTAATGTAATATGCCGGATCTAAATTATAATAATGCAAACTATTTTTCCTGAAATTTTCAAAAACGTCGCAAAGTAAAATAACGTCACATTTTAAATAAAGGTCTGTATATTCACCGAGCGAACGGATATCGAAAGTTTGCCATATTTTTTCAGCGCGTATATAGTCACTGTCACTTATGTGTTCGGTTGTCAAACTATTATAAAAGTCCTTTTTTGGAGGTAGTTGGCTATCTTCATATCTATCCCATGAATTGATATAGTCATAGGGATATACACCTTTATGTCTCATTAAATTAAAATGCTCCTCACGATAAAATTCTTTTGAAAAGTTAACTAAGTCTTTATCACATAAATTTTTACTTAACACATCTAGACTAGAGCTAAGAAACTGAAACGAATCTATGAACTTGATGCGTGTTCGTAAATTTTCAATTTCGAACATTATGGTTAAATATTTTTCCTTTGTTTTCGGTATTATTTCGATGCTACCATTGTAATTTGACAATTCTTTTATAAATAAATGACAGTCATAACCCGATAAGTTATGAAAGATAACAGGGACGAAGCGGGTAACTCTAAATCTCAAATTACATTCAGAATGCGCGGGACCTCTGTATTCACCAGTGACGTGATCGTGATCTCTGACTCGATCCTCGAAGAGTAACTGATTACAGATATGACAATAAGCATTATTAAGATATTCAAAGTCTTGCTCTTTAGTAAGGGGCATCATAGGCTGTTTCTCTGTCAATGTTTTATCTATTTTAGCTATGTCTTCTATCAAATACTCTATAAAATTTTTTGTGCAGTCTGTTCCTCTATACGATATATATTTATTAAGACTTTCGTCATGTGAGCAACAAATGTAATATCCAAAGCAGGATGCTTGATGTAATTTTAACTTCCGTGTACAGTTCGTTTGTTCGCAGTCATCATGATCTTTTAATAAACTCTCGAAATCTGCGTAAATAACGAAGTTCATTTTTTGTTTCCTTTCATAGTGCTTAAATTTTAACGAATTGTTTTTTCTAGGTAATTCTGTTATAATTTTTGAACAATTATGTCGATTGTACTTTGTCTGGCATGAAAAATACTGTAAACAAGATTCGCAGAGGTATAATCTGCCTTTATGCTTCGAAATTTGTTTACATACTAAGCGAGCGAGGTCTTTTATTAGGCAAAAATGTTGACTGCCGTTTTTGTCAACTAACAATAAATTTACATGGTTAACTTTTCTGTTTTCCGTCATATATAAAGGTCCAGTAACATCATTTTTATAATCTAAACCATATACATTAATACTAACTTCAGAGTTGTTTTTCTCAAATTTCTTAATATCATCAAACGAAGGGGGGAAAGACATTCCTTTTGTATTAAACACCTTAGAGTAATGAGGGTAAGAGCTTGTTCTACATGGGTTACATTTTGCAGGGAACAATTCCGCTACAACACACCATAAGAAACAATTGTTATCTGTGTTTTTTATATTCAGACAGCTTTTTGTGTGTTTTATAACAGGCGGTAGTTCCATATAGGAACCGCCTCTCAGAGGACAGTATTTAGCGATATTTATTTCTAAATGACTAATCGATTCAAACGACCAGCCGGATTCACAGTGCTCAAATTCGGATACCCCATTATTGCATTCGTTTATTAAATTTGTATAAAAATCTGACAGGTCGATATTAGTAAATATTGTTTTGTATTTCATATTAAACGATTTCAACTCTCTTTTATTAGAATGAGGTAATATAAAAAATCCGAACAATTCAAAATTTACTTTAAAGCATGTATGTTTCTTTAATAACATCTCTAATAATTGTATAAGATTCATTTTGTTACTTTGCAGGAACGTTTCAGGCGTAAGATTCTCGTCTTCCTGCAGAGCGTTCAAACGATACGTTATTAATCTATTCTTAAATGCTGTGGAAATAATCTCAATATTCTTAAATTCAGTTCTTAATAAACATTTCGATTTGTGTGCATTAGTTCTCAAATGATAGTTAAATTTCGTAATAGGTACATCTATCTGACATTTATCACAGTATCTTGTTAAATTACTGCTCGCTTCTTTAGTACAGCTGGAGCTGATAGGTGATGGGTCTGAAAAAGTTAAACACATTATACCCGATTACTAAATTTATTTATCAATTATACGTTAGAGTAACCACGATTAAAAGGTTTATTTGATAATTACAATATTTTATTTATGAAAATAAGACATACAATTTTACAAGTTACTTAGAAAATAGTCCGAGAGTTTTATTGCTTAAAAATAAGAATTAATGAAAGTGGGGGGGCAGGCCTTAAATTCCTTTCTCGCTGCACATATGTAATCGGCCATATGACGCCAGGCTGCCGTATCTGTATTAGTTCTATTTTTTATAGTAACCACAGCCTGACGCCATCGATTCATAGGAGGAACTTTCTCTATTTCCTCACATTTATATATCTTTAATTCGATATAGTGACTTCCGGGCTTGTTTTCGTCAGACTGACGAGTGTGACCATTGGCCACCCTTCTAGTCATGTAACTAACCAATGAAGGAGGTTTTTTACCCGTGTGCTCCACGACTGGAACCTCATCTTCACTCTCGCTTCCAAAAAGATCTTTCATAGTGGTCTTGTGCTCCTGCCGCGCTTTCTTAGTAGTGGAACCGCTACTGCCGGCCTCCGTTTTACCCGAAGACCTCTTCTTAGGCTTCTTTTCAGCTCGACATGATGACCTCTCATCGTCTGATGGGAAGAGGAAATCAGCATTTTCAGACCTGCAGAGTAAAAATATATTTTATAAAATAGCAATATTCCGATAGCCGAATAATCCCTAATAACTTTTGAGATCAATATTTAGATGTAAATAATTAAGTACCTAATAGATATAAGAATTTACTGCTCCTGGTGAACCAAAGTGTAACCAAGGTTTCGTTATTCACTTATAATATTATTAGTATTAAAAAATACAATTAAGTTTTAAAAGTGTAAGTTTAGATCAGTTTAATTCTAAAAGAACAGTTTTTAAAATATGTAATACTGAATGAATACTCACATTGTTCAGAGGGTTGATGAATTTGACACGTGTAGTAATTCGCAGATCGTAGAAGAGCAAGTGATAGCCCGATACATTAGCAGGGGGCTTTAAATAATCCTCGAACCATATGCATGTGTGTAATAAAAAATACAGGTGTGTGTAAAAAGAAGCAGTCTAAGCAAAGTATCCTAAATTGTAAAAGTGTCTCACTAGCATTTACGTGTAATTAAATCTATTATGAGCCTATTATCAATATCGAGAAAGATCAATATCCTGTAGGAAAAGCTCCGTTTGGCAAAACCATTTCTATGATGACCTGTCTATAGAACTTTATCATAGTACGTGTGTGAAGTATTTTTATATTTTTAAACTTAAGTGTGAAAAAACAAGGTACAAGATCGAATACAATCGGCTATATTGCTATCTTAGTTTAAAAGGGTATATCTTCCTTTAAGTTTATACTAACATTCGTCCTTTCGAATTAGGATCGCAATGTGATTTATGTTTAATTTTTACTGCAACAAGGTTCTAAGAAAATGCATGCTACAAACACTATAATTTGATAGAAATCACTTTAGCTTTGTCCCCCTGGTTTGTTCATTTGAAAATAATTATGAGAGACTACTCTAATGCTAGCAATAAAAGATACTATGCGTCGTCGGATTTCATATAATGTTGCACCCTTGCATTAGTAGATAGATATAATCGTAATGTATGAACGTCAATCGTACGAACAAACGAAATGGTTATACACTGTTTACTCATAGATAATTATTGTAAACAGTGAGGAGGCGACGCCAATTTGTCGCTGGTGTAAGATGACATGCTACAGATTTGGTAATGATGTGAATGATAATAATTATTGGGTTGATTTTGAACTCTATGTCAATGTGTTTTATTTCACGGGGGGTCTATAAATGCAAGATTTATGAGGGTAAAATGCTTTGTTTTCTTTCAAGTGTACTGTGGTTATGTCAAGCCCGCGCCTCATAATGTCGGTAAGTGACTATTAATATTATAAAAATTAAAAACCCTTAAAGCATATATATCTTATTCATCTTTCAGATTTTAAGTGAATTATTATACTGTCTTATTTATCAAACTAAATATATGTATGCTTAGTGTAGACAGGGAAGTAATTATTCATAGTCCCTATTTATGTTCATGGGTAAATTTTGACAGTTAACATGCGTGTCAATGCGCGGAATGAAAAAATATTTTTATAAAAATATAAGTAACACGTATTTTCGTAATAATAACAGTTTTATCATCTTTAGTGGTTCACAGTTCTCCCTGTAGTTCATTACGTTTTCATCCGTTCATATTGAAACTGTGTTAAATATATTTTAATTTTATTTCAGGACGGTGAAGAACTTTTTAATTTCGTGCCGCAAGAGATCGTGCGATGTACCCAAAAAAAGTTGGGGTTGAATGCTGCCCGCAAAAGACCAGCCGCAGATGACCCGTCTAACTATTCTTATATTAAAAAACGAGAAAAAGGGTCAAAAATAATACGGATCGAGATATACGACAGCAAGGATTTCGAAAACCAGGAAGATAGCCTTTGCAAATGTAATGCAGAGCTATGCGTACAGCATATTGTTAAAAACATGATGTTTGACAGCATTTATAAAAACGTTAAAGACGCAGTGACGAAAATACAGGAAAACTTGGAAGCTGATTTATAGTGCACTTTTGAGCGTTTAATTTAAATACTATATTTTCCGTCGATTTATGTACCCGCATATATCTGTTAATACAATAAATATATCTCAACATGTACATATGGTGTTTTATTTCTCATATACCTACGTAAACTCATTTTCAAGTATAATGCCATTATCATTATTTATTAGCAGTTGTACTTTAAGCGATACCATCAAAGCGATAAAAGTAACTTAGGTAGGCTACGGTAACGCTTAAATTATAACTGACAGGGTTGTGAAAATCATACATTTTATTTTATTTTATTTTTTGATCAATACTAGTACCTAAAAATAGGGCTATGATAATAGTAAACTTATTTATGGTCATTTATCACGATAAACAACGCTGATGTTTTGAATATATACAATTAGGTATCTTTGGCATTGCATCTGGATGGCAGTCATGTAGATGTCTGTCTGTCTAGCAATAGAGCAACGAATATAGAGTTTAGGGCAGTGAAATCGTGTACTACTGCTTTTTATCCTGGATACATCATTGTTAGAGGGTAAGTAAAAATATGCTTGCCACGTAGGCGAAGTCACCAGAAAACACTAGTAGGAAATAAATATGAACTACAAAACCGTCATATGCATCGATGTTTTAAATCGGAATATTAGGTGTCGACTTCGAAGCAGGAATGCAGCCAACTTCCATATTAAGAATCATCCTATGTAAATATACCTAAGCGCTGCGCATTTATACAATATTAAGTCAGACGACATATTAGAAAGTTCTTTGTTAAATTTGATATGTACTCATTGAATACTCTAATAGAGTGTCGATGAACAATGAAAACAGATACGAAGGTTAGGTTAACAACATTTCGAATAGAACATTTTGTCTTCTAAGAAAAAGCACTTTCTGAATAGAAAAAGGAGGCATATTTTGAATAGACAAAAATAATCGTTCGTTAGGTTTGTTTTTCATAGTAAGTAAAAGTGACCATTGAGGGAAGAAATACGAAAAAATGACATCTTGAATAGAATATGCGGCTGTTGGAAAATGACTTCTTGAATAGAATATGCGGCTGTTGGAAAATGACTTCTTGAATAGAATATGCGGCTGTTGGATGCTCCTGTGATCCAGCAGCCGCATATATTAACTACTGACTTTGTTTCGGCTTTCTTCTCAACAGTGGTCTCCTCTTGGGAAATGCCGTAGAGAGACTTGTAAAAGTGCCGTTGCGGCCTACTTACGGAATAAAAATCATTTCATTATGGTATTTTCTTTTACAACAGCAAAATATTTAGTCTTGTCTTCTCATTATTTATATTGGTGACATTGAATGACTCCTGAAGTTTGATGTCTGAGATTCATTGCCAATAAAATAAATTAGTACTACCGAGAATCCGCAACATGGCGCGGGCCGTAATGTAACTTGTCGGGCTTTACATTTTAAATAACTAATTTTTATTTTTTTTCAGTTTTCCCCAAATTAATCGTGTAAGAACCCATTGCATGTAATAATAAATATACAACGCGGCACCTATTACAGCTAAGATTACTGGGAAAAAGACAATACTGTCATAAGCTAAACCGAATATGGGGTACATCCAGACGCCCTGCTCGAAGAAGGTGTAGCACATTCTGAAAGTAAAAAGAAGATTGTCGTTAATAAGAAGCTTTCTTTGCCGGGGTGAGACGGGTTGAGCATGAAAGAAGAAAATTTTTGCGTTCGGTCATTGACCACGGTGTTTTATTTACCTTAGGAATTTTTTAACCGGGGGTCAATAAATAAAAGGCTCGTTGGCTTGCCCTACAGCTGGGTAGACGAGTATACGAGTACTGAATATACATTTAGGTACACATTTTTTTCTCAGACAAAATCAAAGCATAATTTCATAAACTTACAATTAAGTAAAACCTTGATAAACGACAAAACAGTGGTAGTACATCAATGGGTGATAATAAAATATTACTCAAGTGCGTTATGTACTTTAATAGAAATAAAATAAAACCATTCATACTAAAATATAGATGGACATATGATCAGGCTGAAGAAACTTTGAGATAAATTACTCATTATCATCCTTCCCTCTCCTACTCACACTACACTCACCTACACCTACAAATTAACTTAGCCGCACTTCTTCGACTTAACTAATTCTATACTGCATGCCAAATTGTTTGATTAGCTTTGTTTTAACTGTTCCGTAAAGTTAACTTATGTTATTGCTATTTTTCTTGGTAAATTATGTATTGCTTTGATTTTGTGCATCATACGTTTTATAAACCAGCCGCATTAAACCCTGTTGTAAACTCGTGTATGGTACGACTTCCACGATACAGGCTGAGCCTAGTGTGGAAGTCACTGTATGTGTTTTTAAATGTAGCAATCTTTATATGGCAATAAATCATTATTATTATTATTTGTATCTCGCATTGAGTCACGGGCTCGTACGTCCCGGATTTTTGAGAGGCTTGCGTGGGGATATGGATCCAACACGTAGAGGCCCTTTCGAGAAGTTTGCTGTGACTGTACTTCTGCTGGGACTCGCTCCTGATCATATCAATAAGAGAATACGTCCATGAGCTGAGCAGGTCCCAGCAGATGTTGGAACTATTGCATTGAACGGAAAGAGATATCGGGCTAGGAGATTGTAGTTTGGATGGATTTATTTTTGGGCTATTGCAATAGGAATATGTCACCCGCCATAACTACCAATCGATCGTTATCTGTGGCGGGTAGTGACTCGCCACTCACTTGATGGGCCCCCGTAATTGCCGTCAATGAAGACTGCCGGAAGCAACACGGACGTGAGGGCTCAGGGGTGTCGAGAGGTGTGCTGCGCTTTCTCTCAGGTTACTCGCGGCGTTATGCCCTTTAACACTTCCACCCCTGGAGCATATAGCTCTAACGCTTTTCTCTGGACAGCCAACGAAGGCAAGCCAGAGCTGAAAGTCCTACGGATCCTCTTGGGTGGATACTCCGGCCGATGAAGACACACCGGAGGCGAGGGTCCTGACCGACTCTCTAGAGATCTCGGGTCCGTGGGGTCGTCACTCCCCAACAGCTCGCCACAGGCTGCCCTGCTTATTATTATTATTATTATAAAATGTAACGAAAGTGAATGGGTAACCGGTACCAAATATACCGGTATTTATGTAGGTTAAACCGGTTAATTGCTGAGGGCAGCGTTCCGGTTAATGGATATCGTTCCCCTTTTGCGCTCCGAGATATTAACCGGTTAGTCAGAGCAGTTTTTAGCGACCGTAACCTTTATTACGGCCTAGTGTCTCTCAAACTGTGACTAACCGGTACCGAAAATAAACCGATTGTGAAGCCCTGAATAGAAATATAAAAAATCGTTCATATAACAATGTAACTAAGTGGATTTTTGGGACAAATTTTTTCTTGTACGAGTTTCGGATGTACAAAGGATTATGAGTATTAGACGAGCCTAATTTTTTTTCCTGCAAATCCACAATGTGTTGATTCCACAATGTGGTTCTATCGCTAGTTTAATTGGCTTCGTGAGTGACATGAAGTAACTATGAATCACAAGGTGAAATGGATTAAGTGTTTGTATTATAAGCATACGTCGTTATCGCGGGTACAATAACCAATCAGATAAAGAGCAGATAAAACAGAATGTCTATTTGGTAGAAACGGACGTATTCTGCCTACAGTTACTAAACATCTAAGAAGCTCTTTACATGTGGAGAGTTTTCTCTAGAAAAGGTCAATAAAAAGTACAGCCACAAAGGGGTATGGGTTTAAACTGTTGTCATATGTTTCCACCTGTTTAGTTAACAAGTTTATACATAGGAAATAAGTAAATTTAATTATCTTTTAACGTCTTTTTTTATCAATTTTAACAATATATGCGTACTTGTGTGAAGATAACTGTTATCGTCTACTAATTAAACGCTTACCTACTTAGAAGAAAGTCTATTTAAAAAATATGAAAACAACGTGTGTAATTTTTACTAACGTGTATTTTTCACATCTATTATTTGGTTTTCGTAATAGATTACAAAGATTTTTTCTAAATTATCCACAGTCAATTTGCGGAGCCTAGCAGTAAATATCCATTTTAATTGACTAAATGATCTTTCAACATCAACTGTTGTTGTAGGTGCATACTTGAAACGATGGAAATAATCTAGAGTAGTGTGACAAACTCGTAATGATGATTCAAGTATTATCTCCTTCCCTTGTATCAATTCATTATTATTTTTTATTATGTCAAATCCAGTATTTTTCTTTAAGACATGTTTCAGCTTTTTAAATATTCTTTTTCCATTAGCACTCAAATTTAATTTCGATATATGCTCGTATGTTTTTTGAACGATGGCTAAACTTCCACTGAGAGATAGATTCGGGCACTGCAATTTGTTTATAGCGTCTGGAAGTACCTGAAGATATTTCGCTATGAAATTTAAATCATTCCGAATTTTCGCACTGCGAAATGCTTTTTTTACCTTTGTGATACATGCTGTGCCAGAATCACGAAATGTGTCCACAACGCCTTTTATTTCCTAGAAATACTTGTTATAGTATGTCGCAGCCTCAATCCACGTTCTCCAACGAATAATCGTTGGATTTGGAGGTAAGGGTATTCCATTAACCATTTCTTTAAATGTTTTTATTATTTTTGGCGATTTTCGAAAAACTTTTATTACATTTGATATTAATTTATTCACTTCTGGAAAAAGAACGCGAACTTGATCAGCAACTCTGTTAAGACCATGAGCCAAACATGTAACATGGAGAAGGTTTGGGTAATTTTTTTTCAATGTTCTACCCGCTTTTTGCATGTACCCTACACCATCAGTTAATATTAACAACACTTTCTCATGTTTATTGTGGTCGGGACCCCACAAATTATCCAGTGCATTTTTGACGGTATCCGTTATACTTATATTGTTAGTTTGTTCCAATATTTTGCTTGACAATACATGTGGAGTTCCGACTGCCTTCAACCAATGCACCGACTATCAAATTAGCAATTTGACTACCCCTGGCATCTGTTGTTTCATCAACACTCACATAAATAAAAGCATTTTCTAACTCCTTTTTAATTTTTTGCATTTGTTCGTCGTATATTTGGTTTACGTAATTCTGTCTCAACAAACATTCCGAAGGGACCTCCACAGTTTTTTCGAACTTTTCAGAGACGCAGTTATTGATAAAATTTTTGAATATGGGATTTTCTAACTGAGACCATGGTATATTACAGCTTACCATAAATTTGGTCAATTCCATCCTAAAATCTTTTTTGACGGATGTATGCTTTTCCGAGTTGAAATGTCGTTCCATAGAAGCTTTTCTCTGGGGGAAACTAACATTGCTCTTAGTGCAATATAATTTTGTATCGCGAGCCTGTAATTCAGGATAATCCTTTGTCCACAACTCCACAAATTCATCGCACGTTTTTTTCCTTCGCGGCATTTTAAAAGCACTCGGCAATAAATATATTACACACAGTTATCAGTACGGATAATTGATAATGTACTTACTAACAAATGACAATGTCAAATAGGAAAAAATATTAAAGAGTTTGCATTGCGACTGCATAGTTAATCTATTTAAGTTGTATTGGTACTCAAGTCTAGTATGGAGGTTGGGTATTAGAAATACCTAATGTGTGATACATGTTAAACTCGGAGGAGTAGGCATAGATGTTCCTCAAAATGAGTTTCGCGTCTGTTATTGCTTGTTTTTCATAATCTTTCTGTACTGTCAAATCGTTTTTGTACCCGCGATAACGACGTATGATTATAAGTTATCCCAAATAGTACTTAGACAGTATATTTGCGATTCGCTGTAAATCGTCGCATAGATGGTTAGCTGCAGTCATCCGTCTTCGCTTTCCAGTTCCTAGTCAGGATCAGGGTCAGGTTCAGGTAACCAATTGGTTATTTTTATGAAACACAATTTCTTGTGTTTCTGTTTTTAATGTGGGGAAACTAACACAAGATTACAATCCATTGTGCCTATGGTAATACTTATGACAGAGCATCTCTTCGTTCGATTTTACACTGCTGTAAAGGAAGGACAGTCGGAATGTGAACAGGTGTAATACGTGTTCTCATAGATGGCGCTAAGTTTATAACACCTTTCAAAAAATGAAATAGGTACATAGGTCAAAGCGGATGGATAAATTCGAGGCGATTGGCACAGTGCTCGCTGGTGGAGGGGCTGACACGCTCGACGCGTAATCGAGAGGTACCGGGTTCGAGTCCTGGTGTGACCACATGCGAGAGCAATCGTATTTTTCTTTGCGCTTTGACTTGTATCTATGTCACAATGGGTTATTGCTAAACCAACAAATTGAACTCACATATTGCCCGTGACCATTTTCCATTTGGTTCTAATAGCTCCTCAGGTTCCAAAGCAATGGAAATGGAATTCTTCTATAAGTTTTGATATGTTTTCTTGGACAACTAAGCATTGAGTTTATACTTAGGCTAAGTACTGATATTGTAATAGTTAAGAATTATTTAGAAAAAATGATTGACTGTTGAGTTTGATCCGGCTTTTTCCTCAACAGTGGTCTCCTCTTGGAAAATGCCGCTGAGTCGGACTTGTAAAAATGCCGTTGCGACCTACTTACGGAATAAGAAATATTATTTCATTATAATAGATTATTAGTTTCAAATAAAAATAGCTATCCTTCTTTTTGGAATTCAGGCACAAAAAATATTTACACACAGATTCGCCAGCATGTAATAAAACTAAAAACGCTATGTTATTGGCACAGTTTTATGGCACAAGCGTTGGTTAGAACACCACCTCTCAAAGCTCCAGAGGAACCACAGCAGAGTGGTCGATGTTTCGCGGTGCGGGTCAGGATCTTGTAGGTGAAAAGTAGGTAGATCAGATTTATATGCCCTGCCCACTGCCACTTTAGTTTACTTATCAGATTCAGCTCATCTTTCATTGCAGAGTTGATTTTATTTATTGATTTATTAAAGTAGTACTTACACAGTCAGGTACGTCAGCATATAAACTAGCAACAACGTGATATTGACCGTGTGGTCCTTCGGCACTACCCTGGGTGTGAACGCCACCTCCCACAGCACCACAGGAACCACAACAGTGTGGACTATGTGGTTCGAAGTCCTGGTCAGGAACTTATCAGCGTAACTTGGGTAGATAAGGTTTCTGTTGTAGTGGTAGAGGGACCAGAATAGCGATGCCTCAAGCTGTAAACAAATTTTTTTTGTAAAAATGGCTTTGATCAGTAAAATGGCCACGGGTACATGATGAAGAATAAACGAGAAACACACACGCAAGGTCTGAGGGTTTTCCCGTGAAAACATTTTTGTTCAATTATATTCGATTTTTTTACAGAGTTGTGTTCTTATTAATATGTACAGTCAGCTGCAGAGAAAAGTAAACCCCCCTGCCATACTAACATTATATGGGAGAGGGGTCACGTTTCTCTGCTGCTGACTGTACTTTACCGATGATAATGAGAAAGTACTTGTGTTCTCAGAGATTTTGTTGAAAAATATTGTATAATAAGAACGATTTACATGTAGGAAATAAAGAAAATTTGAGGTTGTCGTGTAAAATAAGACGATTTTGTGAAATTCGTTCGTGAAAAATTATTTCAACAACTATTTTTCCATATGCCATCATAAAGTTTCAAGGGTCAAACATACGACTTCGCGCGCTGTTCAGAAAACTACCGTTGATAATCGAGTAATTTTTTTAAAAGTATTCAGTGCTACTAAAATTTGAGACGACTACTTACAAAACTACCTACCAACAAAAAAACACCCACACACGGACAATTTATTGTATAAGCTGACCCGCAATTTCACCGGTAATTTGGTAGAGGGGAATGTCGGTCGTTCAGGGTTTCAGGTAAGGCAGTTTCTCTGTGTCTGTAAGGAGCCAAGGTTGCTCAGGGTAGTTAGTGCCTAAATGGACTGCACGCCAATGATTATAAGTACGGGATTATACTACTATATGTCACTCACAATAATGAGGACAAACCAACAAAAATACAATCGCATCTATAACTATAGGCACTGGTCCCAACAAGGGCCAGGAAGGAAGCAATTAGCTATCGGCGATTTTCTCGCCCAAGAAACGAACAAAAGATATAGATACTGTGTTAGTATCCTGTACAAGAGACACATATATTAGTAGTTCATCGCTGGCTGTTCACACTGGCGGCGAGAACTCTCTTATACATGTATCTCTTTTATTTACACGGAGTCTACATCTATTGTGCGTTGCTTGAGCGAGTTGGGTGAGAAAATAGTCGATAGTTGCTAGCTTTCTCGTCGACGATGAGCGAGAAGCGATTAAAGCTAGACACTAGAAACGAGTTGGCGAGTAGCGAGAAGCGTGTATGTAGCTTCAATAGTTTTGTTACTCGGCTAGAAGCGAGTGTTCGACGGGCTATTACTCGCACCACTCGCTCGGTAACGCTGTAAAATCACCGCTGGTTGGTCTCGCAGTGTGAGTTCTAACATCCAAGCGAGCATCGCTGAGCCACTACCGCTGAGCTAGTTCTATCTTATCGCTCTTATCGCGGCGACAAACTAGTAGAGAGAGACAGTTCTCGCCAGCAGTGTGAACAGCCAGCGATGAACTATTAATATATGTCTCTTAATACAGGATCTATATCTTTTGTTCGTTATTTGGGCGAGAAAATCGCCGATAGCTAATAGCTTCCTCGCCCTTGGTGGGACCAGTGCCTAAGGATTAGGATAAAAATAATAGTAGGCATAATATCAATAATAAATAAATAAATAAATAATAAATATTACATGACAATTTTACACAAATCGAACTAGCCCCATGGTAAGCTCAATAAGGCTTGTGTTATGGGTACTAGACGACGATATATTTAATAGATATATTACTTATATACATAGAAAACATCCAAGACTCAGGAACAAATATTTATTGCTGATCACACAAATATTTGGCCTTACCAGGATTTGAACCCAGGACCTCAGCTTCGCAGGCAACGTTACTCCCACTGAGCCAAACCGGTCGTCAAAATCAATGGTAAAGATAACGTTAAGGTTATGGATAACCAAAATATTAGTATCTATATCCATAAGTTTGAGGGTAAAGATAATAGTGTGAGAGAAAAAAATACAAGTCAATTGGGTGCTAAGTCTATTCCCGTCTTTAATAGCCACCTTAAGCAGCACTATTTATCGCTCCCTTAAGCTGAGATGTCGAAGTCATATATTTCAGTATTTTTTTGGTTATATGTACTATGTATTTGTGTAAATTTTATATATTTGTTTATTTGTATCTAATCTAGTATATTCGTATGTTTCTGAATTGTTCCTTGTGCACCACTTACTGACTTATGGCTTGATTACTTTACGCCATCTCGACTTCCTTATGATTGTCTGGAAGAGATCGCTTTTTAGCGATAAGGCTGCCTGTTGTTTACCATTTCTCATACTGTTTTAGATTTAAGTGCCTGATGTTATTTTCTTTTGGTGTGCAATAAAGACTATTGTATTGTAACTTACAAAAACAGTTGGCCAAAGAACTCCTTCAAACAGCCTAGTCTTGAAGCTCTTCATCAGGGTCAGCAGTTCAGGTTCCTTCTTGCCAGCGTTCTTCAGGGTGAGGTAGTCACAGGATAGACCCAGTATAGCGTTAAAGATTTGTAGGGTCTGAAGACAGATGTAAGATAAGGTGAGATGGGGTGAGATTTGACGAGGTCATTGTACTATTGATCTGTCGTCGCTCAGACCCAGGGCAACATGAGATTTGTAGAAACTGAATGCAAATGTAACGTAAAATACGAGTAAGATGGGGTGAATAGACACATGGGTATTAAGCATACCTACACCTTCGTTAGAATGAATTTAGTCCGTTTTAACCCTACAATGACACAGGTTTGCGCTTTCACCGCTAAGAAGTCTGCGTTTGTTGCATCACCTCGTTTTGAGAATACTCCCCTAACTGCCACAGCCACTATCGGAATCCTTGGCGTCGACATATCGAGTGAAGTTCTCTTCCGCGGCCATCTAGAGGGTATGGCCAAATTGGCCTTCAAGAAGCTCGACGTGCTCAACAAATCGAAACTGTATTTCACTCCAGCCCACCGCCTCCAGCTTTACAAGGCGCAGGTTCGCCCACACATGGAATACTGTTCTCATCTGTGGGCTGGGGCTCCCCAGTACCAGCTTCTTCCTCTTGATCGCATTCAACGGAGAGCGACTCGTGTCGTCAGTTGCCAGCGTATTTCACATCAGCTTGACTCCTTGGCACTGCGTAGAGATGTAGCTTCGCTCTGCATTTTTTATCGCTTGTATAACGGAGAGTGCTCCAAGGAATTGTTCGGGTTGATCCCAGCTGAATCTTTCCGTCATCGTCCTACGCGACAGTATTTCCACCCTCACCACTTAGATGGTTGGCAGTCCACAACTGTGCGTTTTTCTATAAATATTCTTTTCGTATATTTAATCAGTCCGGACTTTTGTCGCGATGACGTCCCAATAGTGCATGTTGGGGAGTAAATGGAACAGTCTACTTTAAATCAGGGACTGAGTACCGGTATTTTTTAATGCAATATAATAGTTAAATAAATTCAAACGATTTCCCTGGAGGTTACAATATGGGGTTCTTCAAGAGGGGAGTGAATAGGTTCTTAAAAGGTCGGCAACACGCTCGTAATGCCCCTGGCGTTGGAAGCGCTCATAGGCTGCGGTGACTGCTTAAAATCAGGCAGGCCGTACGCTTGTTTGCCGCCTTAGTGGTCAAAAAAAAAAAACACAGGCCTCCTCAATAGATTTCCACATGGGCCGGATAGAGACGACCCGCATCTAGCGAGTCCTCGCAACCTTAACTAGGTCGTGCGACCACCTTGCGGGTAGACTCCCACGCTGCGCTTGCCGGTATGCGGTCTCCACTCGAGAACCTTTTTGCCCCAACGACCATCGGTTCATCGAACTATGAGCCTTGCCCATTGCCACTTTAGCTTGCTTACCCTGTTTGCTATGTCTGTGACCTTGGTTCGTCAACGAATCTCCTCATTTCTGATTCGATCTCGCAGAGACATCCCGAGCCTAAGTCCTTTCCATAGCTCGCTGAGTGACTCTGAGCTTCCTTAAGAAGCCTATAGTTAGAGACCACGTCTCGGCTCCGTAGGTCATTGGGATTCCTTCGGAATCCCTAATCTCGTTTGTGCTAATGTATCGTTTGTCCTAACGCATTTTTTTTCAGAAACCGTAAATTCTTCAGGGGACGATAAGAGACGATACTGTTGTGAAATGCATGTTTCACACAGTGCATATCTGGTTTAATGCACGCACATTAATTGTTTTATATACCCTGACATTTAAAATTTTATTCTAGACACATTCTAGATTGTTCTTTTCTTTTTTATTGACAATCCTTTTGGGATTTATCTTATTAATTATTATAATTTTTAAAATGATGATTTTATCAATAATATTATACTTAAGTTAAATGATCTGATTAGGTTTTTCTGGGTTTTCCCTAACCCTTGCAACAAATGTTGGATCATATTGTATGTCTCCCAGCCTAACGATTTTTATATGAGTCCTCTGTTACTCGAATTAAATGTTTTCTAATCTAAAAAAAAAATCTTTTATAGGGTATTCGATGTAGATCCCTTTCCACCTCATGATACTAAGTTTAGTCAATGTATTAGATATGGAATGTGGACTGCTTACTATTGTCCAGACTGTGAAGAACCTTGTGTACATGGCAACGAAGGTTCTGACGTTGGGGTCAGCCATCCCGGGGCCGTGCCTGGCTCTGTCCATGACGTAGAGATTGTAGCCGTGCATCACCAAGCTCACGGAATACCCGAGCATGCGCCAATGTACAGCTGCCCACTCGCTGAAATTTGGGGAAATAGAGTTGGTATAGGTACTTATAAAAGATCTAAATAATGAAAACGATATATGTGAAATACAAATTATGAAATACAAATTATGAAATACATATATGATTAGAAAGTCTAACGTGAGCGGTCGTTGTAGCGTTGTATAAAATTAAATAGAAATAGGTGCAAGTATCTATTTTTTGAAGTCCACCTTACAGCATTGAACTAATGAAGACAAGCCGTCTCATTTGTCATTTCAAACGCACACGATTAAAAGAAATCATTGACAAACAAAAAACCCACACACTGGCAATTTACAATATAAAGTAATCGGAGATTTCGCGATAACTTCGGGAGAGAGGAATATTATTCGTATGGAATCTCCAGTGTTTATATGCTCTAAGAAGTCCATGTCAGTTCACACAGCATATGGCATTTTATCAGTTTTGTGATAGGATTAAATTACCATTAATTTCTCGTTAAAATTTATTTCAATCACTGATACTTAATATCCCAACCTGAACATTCAAACACAATGAGTTTTATAAATGCATTCGATTGATGTCGAGTAAAGTTGAAAGTCCTTATACTACAGAATTATAGTAAAATTAAAAATAAAAATTTGGTGGATCATAACTTTTTTCTAGTGACGACATGTTTGGCTCACTTGGTTGCACAATATAACGGCCTACGAAGCTGGCGATCCCGGGTTCGAATCCCGGCCAGGGCAATGTTTGTGTGATGAGCACGAATGTTTGTTCCTGGGTCTTGGATGTTTTCTATGTATTTCAGTATTATTATTTATCTACATATTATGTAGTAATGAGGAGCAGTATATGAGTGTATTGTCTTGTATTGAAAATGCTGTGTGTAAATATCCTGACTTAGATTTTCTACTGCTCGGTGATTTCAATCTTAATAGGGAATATGCATGATTTTTTATTTTTGCTTTATTAAAAGCTCATTCATGTAATAAACAGTAAACAAAAATAATGTTTCGAATAACTATTAAAATAACCAAGATATAAGCCATCAAACATTTCATTCTATCTCTTTCTAGCAAATCGGAATTTAATATGGAGTTTATATGGCTGGCGTAGACTGGACTGGATTTTGACTCTCTGTCAAATCGCCGTCTAATTAGCAGTTTAAAATGCCTATATCAGGCGTATTTCTTGGCCGATTTTAATTTTACTGTTTGAGATCGTTTTTACGGTATTTGCAAAACTGTATTATTAGTTGCCCGGTAAAATTGTGGGAATACGTTAAAGATAAAAAAAGTGTAAGACAGCACCGAGGTAAATCTTTTATTTTCGAGGGCCGCAGTGTCAGCGGGCAAGACGCGGCGGACGCCTTCGCTAAGTACTACAGCTCGGTGTTCCAACAGGACAGGCCGCGCTTGGACCCTGAAGCTGCAGCGCGCGCAGCACACTCCTCGAGTGACTCTCGGTCGGTCTCGATCCCCTCCATTACTGAGGTTGACTTTACAGCGGTAATGAAAAAACTCAAACCGCGGTCTTCTGGAGGGCCTGATGGTATCCCAGTGTTTTTGGCCAAAGAATGTGCTTCCGCTTTGGTGACTCCCTTGTTGTACGTCTGTATCCTCTCGCTCAAACAATCTATCTATCATAGTCGTTGGAAAAAATCCAGAGTAACGCCAGTTCCCAAAGGAGGATCCGCAATATGGACGTCACTTCTTTTAGACCCATAGCAGTTCTATCTGTGTTTGGTAAAGTGTTTGAGATGACCCTTAACCGACACATAAGTCAACAGGTATCTGATCGTTTGCACCCCAGTCAGCACGGTTTTCGTAAAGCTCGATCTACCACCACGAATCTAGTTGCCCTCGCTGACTACGTCTGCAAGGAGATGGACACTGGACGCCAGGTCAACGCTGCGTATTTCCACTTTAGGAAAGCAGTCGACCACAACGACATCTTGCTGGGTAAACTTGCATTGCTGGGCTTCACGCCAAAGCTTTTAAGTTTCTTTGCCAGTTACTTGGGTGAGCGACAGCAGTACGTCAGTGTAGGCGGCTTTGAGTCTAACGATTACTGCACATTGTCTGGGGTGAGTCAGGGCAGTACTCTGAGGCCTACATTGTTTCTCTTAATGATAAACGATTTGCCTGATGCAATTCCTCAGCTGAGTGTCTACTTTTTGCGGATGACCTAAAGTTGTTGCTAGGCGTCAGTAGTGTGGCGGACAGCGCTGCGTTGCAGAGCGACATCAATGCTGCAGCTGAGTGGAGTATTGCAAACCGTTTGCTTTTTAATGCAGCAAAATGTAAGGTCATAACTTTTTCACGCAAGCGCTCGCCACTTTTGACCGATTACGACCTGGGGGATGCTTGTTTGGAAAGAGTCGACGAAATCCGTGACTTAGGTTTAGTTCTAGATACTAAACTAGATTTCCATAAACACGTATCTAATATTTGTATACAGGCTAGCAAGACCTTAGGTTTTGTCATGAGGGCTTCTAATCAGTTTCATGTCGGAGTCGCTGTGGTTTTGTACAGTGCCTATATCCGTAGTAGGTTGGAGTATGGGGCTGTTATTTGGAATCCCTACGAGGATAAATACTCTCTGTCGGTGGAAAGAGTACAGCGTAAATTCACCCGCTGGTTGTACTACAAGGTCTACGGGTTTTACCCATACCTGTACCCTTCATTGTTTGTCTGCGGTATGGTTGGGCTAGACACGCTTCGGATGAGGAGGAAGTTGTTGTTGTTAGTCCACTACCTGTCTGTTGTCCATTACAAATTGGACTGCCCGGCTGTGTTGGAGAGGATTGGGTTGGTGGTTCCGGGGAGAGTCCCACAGGATTTGGATTGCGTGGCGGTGGCGCCGCGCCGCCGGCCGGGCTTGCTGCAGCGTGTGTCCGCTCGCACGTGCCACGCTCGACACGCTCCTACCGCGCGCGCAATTTCCTTGTTATTTACTGATAGCTTTAGCTTGGATGCTGACATGTTTACTGATAGCTTTACTCAATTGTGCCGTATTGCTAAGCAGTTCCTTCACAATTTTGATTAATTATTATTTTAGTAGGAATATTCTATAATTATTCTGAATTTGACGACTGTTCTTATTGACATCTATTGTTTTTTGCAAATATGTAATAATCTATCGTGTAAGTGCTTTGGTGTTATTGTATGCTGTAAACTTACATTGTATTTAAATGAATAAATGTATATCGTCGCCTGGTATCCATAGCTTTATTACACAAACTTTGCTTAGTTTTGAACAAGGTCAATTTGTATAAGATTATCCCCGATATTTATTTATTTATTATTTCACAACTATTGTCATTGATTAAAAAAATATATAACTATAGTTAGATTGCGACAGTCTTGTTTTACCGCAAGAATTCGAACTTCTGCACATATGTACCCCTTTCATTCGACTATTTTTTCGGACAAATCGTGATCGTTTGTGATGTTTTTGTGACCCCAATACCATACATGATTTCTGGACAAGCCCTAAGCCCCTGTTCATTGAGAAATTCGAAAGGAAACCTTTTTGATGCGAATTTAGTCATGATCATCGTTGCCTCTGCGTGATGCGCCTCTTTTCGTTCCCGCTGCAGCTGTGACATTATTCTGGACGAGCTGGCGGAGTGCTGGGAATCGCCATTGTTGGCTCGCTGGGCGCGGCTCCAAGCGCCACCGGTTGACATCATGCCGTCGATTTTGACTAAAATACAAAATCCTTTATTTTATTTTATTAAAAGCACTTAAGGGCCTGCATCGACAAGGAAAAACCACGCCCCAACAGCCGAGCCGGCCAATAAGCGTAATCCATACTAATATTATAAATGCGAAAGTGTGTCTGTCTGTCTGTAACCTTTTCACACTTAAACCGCTGAACCGATTTGGATGAAATTTGGTATGGAGATAGTTTGAGTCCCGGGGAAGGACATAGGCTACTTTTATCCCGGAAAAATACCCTTATCCGCGATAAACGAATTTAAGGCGGACGAAGTCGCGGGCGGAAGCTAGTTTGTAATAAGGGATAAGGGACGCATTTTTTGCACGCGCGAATCAAAGAAAGAGAAAGCTAATACACTACGTGCTTGGGGTTTTTTGGCGTAAGCGCCAGATGTAAAAGCACAATGAAATAGAAGATATTATTATGTTTTGTTAATATTTAAGTTAGGGACGTAAAAGATAAAGGGAAGAATGACATTTTTACATAATTTAGCCGTTTATTAATCTGTCGTTTGTACAAACCACACAAAAAACGGAAAATGAAGCCGCGTTTTCGGATTTATTTTCTATCGAGGAACTTTTAAATAAACATGTTTCCGCGTTTGGCGCTGAATAGGTTATATAGTAAAAAAAAACATATCTGAAAACCAGCCTGCTTCATGTAATAGATTTGCCAAAAACCTCACTAAAAAATAGCTTAAATTTTATATAAGGTACATAATTGGAAAGTTTCATAAAAAATCGTCCAGTAGTTTTTGAGACTAAGTGGATAAGAATAAGGACTAGCTGTTGCCCACGACTTCGTCCGCGCAGAGATGGAATTTATAGCCTACAAAGTTTCATTCCCTTTTTCGTCCCTAAAAATGTTGAAATTTGACATAAATTGTAGCCTCTGTCGTATTCTCATGTATAAGGTACATAACAGGAAAGTTTCATAAGAATTCGTCCAGTAGTTTTTGAAATTAAGTGGAACGTACATACATACTACGTTTATAATATAGTAACGAAAAACTATGGACAAGATATCGTCGTCTAGTACTACATTATATTAAGCATAATATTAATTTTAAAAACTACGATGGCACAGAAATATTTTAAAAGTCCACTTCTAAATCTTTTAATTATATAAACAGTCATAGCGGTGATAACAAAAATTCCAATCGGACATGCTAAACATGCTAAAGTCCGGTGCGATAAGAAGTCACGGACAACAACACAATTAGAAATTGGGTATTTTCCTGTAGTTAATGTGTATAGGCCATAGGGTACTTGACTGACAGATCAAATCAGTTCCTTGTTATGAACTGTCAAATGGGTCATAAAGTACGAAGTTTGAAAGGAAAAAAGGTTTATGACGTCATAATTCTATACGATCAAATTGCCACCGCATGTCCGTACGCTAGACCCGTGACGTGGTCACGCAATCGGTGTCATCCCTTATGAGGATTCGTACATTACATCGCGTACGCATCCGATGTGGCTCGGCCTTTTAACGGGCTCTAATACGCGAATGACCTTCGATCCGTAGCCTTCACTTTTCTGTGTTGTATATGTCTCATCGTGTTGACAACCACCGTTGTTACCAATATACTGTTGCAGTTTATCTTCACGAGTCACCGAAACCGAGATAAACGCCATCAAAATTTGTAAATTTTACGACAAAAAAACAGTTTTTGCTACTTTTCTTATAAACTATAGAACCTAGTGAAAAACCAGATGTTAATTTTAAAGTGAACATCTTTACTCAATTATTGGTTTTAGTCCCACGTCTAAGTGTCGCTTGACGAGGGAGCCTATACCAATTTAAGGTAGAAAAAGGACTTTACGAATCTTTTAATTATCTCTTGATTTATTTTGTACTAAGCTTCTGCCCGCGACTTCGTACGTCTTAAATTCGTTTATCGCGGATATGGGTATTTTTACGGGACAAAAAGTAGCCTATGTCCTTCCCCGGGACTCAAACTATCTCCATACCAAATTTCATCTAAATCGGTATAGCGGTTTAAGCGTGAAGAGGTAACAGACAGACAGACAGACAGACACACTTTCAGACGCATTTATAATAAACTATGGAGTATGGATATGGATTATAACATTCCAGTTGACATAAATATAGGCCAAATACCAAGCTATAATCCTATATATTATAAGTGGTTCGCACCAAGTGGAATAATCTTATATTACTTTAAAAACAGTGAAATTTATCAAAATTTTCCAGGCAAAATTAGCCCCTTATGCAAAATGTACGCGCTCAAACCACGATTCTTTATAATCCACTACATTTCTGCAAATAAATTTTCTTTGTTCTTCTTTAAGGTATTTGTAAGTGTGGTATAAATAATATGCAGGGTGTTTGGTAATAGCATGCAAAGCTGAAAGTAGGTGATAGTTTAGGCCATTTAGAACATTTTCAGCCAGACATGTCTTACACAAATGATTCATTTTTTTCGAAAATAGCAGGAGTTTTCTCAGAAAAATCTTAAAACTTAAATAAAAAAAATCAACATTCTAACATTTGTCTAAGACATGTATGGCTTAAAATGTTTTAAATGGCTTCCTTCTACCTTCTACTTCTACCTTCGGCTTTGCATCCTGTTATCAAACACCCTGTATAATACAGGGTGCCCGTGGAGACACCGCTAGGTTATAACCACAGATTCCTAAGGTCATTAGGAGCAAAAAAATGTAAATGAATCACAGTCAAATCCGGCTTAGCTTTGAAGATATTATTATTTTCATGTTAACTATTCAATGTGCATTACTAAAGTGCATTAAGAGTCCCCGGTAAGCTCGATTCTCCATACAAACGTAGTTACGCTCTCATTTTAAAAGGGTTTGCTAGTTTGCTCTGAAACTTTGTAATTAGAATAAATTAAGGTATACGCAGGCCTGTAATTAGTTTATGTAGCTTCCGACACAATAGTAAAAAAATTACAGCGAATTAAAAATGTTCATACAAAACTTGTTTTTGCTGTACTTCGTTTGTTTTATAAACTGGAGTGATATTAACTAATTACAGGCCTAGATATACCTCATGTCATTATAATATATGCAAAGTTTCGTTACAATCCAACACGTAGTTTTAAAATGAGAACGAAACACCGTTTGTATGGGAAGGTGAAATTCGGCCTAACTTGCCCAGTTGCGTATGTTGCCAAGTTTAGCGTCACTATTGACTGTCATCAAAGTGACAGCTACCTCTCAATGAAAAAAAAATCCATATTTTGTTAAAATAATCGCAACTATTCTATTTTAAAAGGGATAATTTTCATAGAGAAGAGAAAGTTATTAGATTTTAATGTACAAAACTCGACAAAACTAGTTCTTTACTAGCTGAATTTGACTTTGATTACTAGATTTTTTTTTACTCCTAATGCTCTCAGGAATGCGTGGATAGCCCCCAGTGAACGCATATTTATAGGTATTGTACCAAAAAGGAATCGATTGTACATACCTAGGCAAAATTGACAGTTTTAGTAACTACGACGGCTTTTGATGGCAGAACATGCCAGATTGTGGAAAATTAATATATCTGCATTTTATTCAAAATGCCTTCACGTGCAGTGAAATGGTGTCAAAACCACTCAAGGGTAAATTTTTGAACACCACACCTTTTGGTAATTTTCGTGGCGCGTTTCTTTTATATATATTTTATAATTTTGATAATGGATTACGGTAGATATTGGAATGATGAATAAAATGCAGAAAGAGGCACTCTTTTTTGACGAATAGTTTATCTATAATTCGCTGCCAAAAAAAAACATGCCACACATATTACATTGTTGCCACCCAAATAACATTTTAAGTTTTAATAAGTTATCCTATCTATTTGAAATTTCGAATATTTATAAACATGATCAGCCCACATGTATTTCAATGGAAACGTTACAAAATATATTTTTATTTTCTAAGAAACGACCAATATGAGTATCTAAACGACCACTTTTTATAAAACTAAGTCTAGCCATTAGGTCAAGTAGGGTATCATATGAAAGGCCTTGATCTGCACTTATCTGCACATTTTCGAACGATATATATATTTTTTTATTGTGTTTGATTAATAATACTTTTTTAATAACCCGGTTCGGTTTAAGTTTGCCCCTCATTTGTATGTGACGCCATAGAGTCCAGCGGTAAACCGGCGCTTTAAGTCGGAATTAGTGAACGTTTATACGGAACCTTCTGTGCGCGACTCAGACTTGCACTTGACTGGTTTTTTTTAAAGATAACAAGTGTTATTAGGCATATAAAATGCTCATAACATCCAAATAAAACAAAAAATAATAATTTGTGTGGACTAAAGTGGCACACAAATTACAGCAAAAGTGCATTTCTTTTATTTTGTAGAAAATATAAGCTTTAGGTAAATGACAATAGGACTATTGATTCTCGCTGTTCTAAACTATAAAACACTTTATTGGAATACCGATAAAGTAGTTGAACATGCAATATTTACTAGCCATACAAATTACCTTAAAGGCTGACCAAAAACATCGTGTCACAAAATAACCTATTTAAAAAAATCACAACACAAATTACGCGTCCGCTTCGCTCGGTAATCGAACGTCAACTAGCATGTCTTCAACGTAGTAACTTAAAAATGGCGTTACATAGCTCAACCAATCGTAATCAGCAGGTATTTGCGAGTCATGAAATGATGGCCACGCGCGGGACAAACACATTCCGATCTCTGTATTTTTAAAATTATGAATTTTTTGCTCAGAAGAGCCCTTTTAAATGTTTTTTTACAGAAATTAATTACGACAATCACAGACAAATTTTTATGCAATTGACTGAGCTAAACTTCGCGTGTGACATACCTCACAGCTATGCTAATCGTGAATTTACGGACTTTAATTATTTTTTTGCGGAGATTAGTAGCTCATTATTGTTAATTAAAGGCTTTGCCTTATCATAAATAATAGCTAAGAATACAAGCTTTTTTTTTTATTTTCGTATATAGCACTTTTTTTTGCAAGTGTCGGACATCCAAAAAAGTCGTTTTGAAAATTCACCCTCAAGCAATAATAATAAAAAACGGGGCATCCATGGGTTTGTGTCAGTAACAATCTTTGCATTTTAAAAATATAAAATATAAGACATTTGCATGGGGATGTTATTATGCAATAACTTTTAAGGTATTTATATACAAAAATTACATTATTTTAAAACGTTTTTAATTTAATGAATAAATAAGAGGACATACTAGTGACCGTTTCTCCATACAAACGTGATCCTTCGTTTCCTCCCTGGATAATTTATTGTCTTAGAGCAATTTTTTTAATAAATTAATCTATACTTACCTGTGGCATTCCCCTATGTTTTATTTTTCTTAATAATTTGTTTATTTTAAGAATTAGAGGCCCTCTAAAACTGCAAAAAATGACACCATCCTGCGCCATAAGCACACGTTTAGTAAACAAATTTAACGAATATAAAAGAAAAACAGAAAACATAGAAGCATAGCCGAAGCCCTCGTTATATTATTTGTACCTACACTTATCCAATACAATATTTTTTTACTGAACTCCTTATAAAATAGTACAAAATAAAATAATATATTCAAGGAGTTACCAACAGGCGGTCTTATCGCTAAACAGCGATCTCTTCCAGACAACTTTAGGGTAGTGGGAACCGAACTTCTATACTATTATAAAGTTGTAAAATTTAAATGTACAGATATTGAAGATATTTTCAAACAAATAAGTGACACTATTTTCACTGAATCGAAAAATATTTTTCCCTTCATTAGCTCCGAAAGCCGTCTTTTGTCCTTTAAGAGCGTTTATACCCGCTTAACTAGCAACGTCGCATATTTTTTCTTCTTGCTTCATTATTTTGCGGTATTTGAATGAAACTTAAATATATGTTCAATACATAACCCTACATTATTAGCATTTACATTGTGTTTAATTCATGTACTCATAGCTTTTGCCTTTATTTTCTGACAAAACAACATATAGACATAAATTAACTTTTAGAGCTTTGGCTGTGGCAATATCATGAAATTTTGCATTGTGTCAGCTTAACTACCGAAAACGTAATGAATGAATTGAAAACATGTTCAAGTTACAAATTTCTTAAAATAATCAACTATAACCAAAAAAATTGCGACGTTGCCAGTTACGCAGGTATACACCCTCTTAAGACAAGTGCATTTTATCCACTAGTGGGGAAATTAATTTGATCTTGGAGCGTGTTTAAGTAGCTTTTGACAGATAACAAAACGTAAAACGCTCATAATAATGGTTCGTTCGATATTAATTATCATTAATTAATGGATTGAGAATTTAATAAAAATTGGTAGTTTTATTTAATGATTTTAAGTCATAAACCTTAAAACTCCATAAGAAACATTTGTTATTTTATCATGATGTTGAATATAATTCTGAACGCATAAGTTGAGTCAGCAATTACAAAACGCATCGTCAGAAATGTCAACTTTGTCAACAAAATTTTACTTAAAAACTTTTCTATGGATGATAACAAAACGTAAAACGCTCATAATAATGGTTCGTTCGATATTAATTATCATTAATTAATGGATTGAGAATTTAATAAAAATTGGTAGTTTTATTTAATGATTTTAAGTCATAAACCTTAAAACTCCATAAGAAACATTTGTTATTTTATCATGATGTTGAATATAATTCTGAACGCATAAGTTGAGTCAGCAATTACAAAACGCATCGTCAGAAATGTCAACTTTGTCAACAAAATTTTACTTAAAAACTTTTCTATGGATGATAACAAAACGTAAAACGCTCATAATAATGGTTCGTTCGATATTAATTATCATTAATTAATGGATTGAGAATTTAATAAAAATTGGTAGTTTTATTTAATGATTTTAAGTCATAAACCTTAAAACTCCATAAGAAACATTTGTTATTTTATCATGATGTTGAATATAATTCTGAACGCATAAGTTGAGTCAGCAATTACAAAACGCATCGTCAGAAATGTCAACTTTGTCAACAAAATTTTACTTAAAAACTTTTCTATTGATGATGATTCTAATTAACCTGATGATGATTATAATGTGTATACAAATAAAGACTTATTTTTTATGAGCTGTTTTTTTTGCATATTGCACTTTCCTCGCTATAGTGAGGTGAAAAGTTTTGTGTTCTCGTGTGTTGAAATACTCGCTACGCTCAGGATTATTTTCTCGAACCACTCGCTTCGCCCGTGGTACAACTATAGACTCCTTTCGCTTGTTCTTGTTTCAATTCCACGCTCGCAGGTAAAATACAACTTTGCACCCTGGTAAAACAAATAACTTTTATTTTTTAAAAGTGTCGTTACGGCTTTACTTATTCTCATTTTAATTGTATTTTTTTTCTATTAATCTGATTATTATCACTATATTAACTCCTTAATAAATGAATTACTTACTATTATAAATATGTACAAAAATTATAATCACTGCTGAAATGAAACTGTATCTTATTTTAAATGACTGAGTGATTATATTTATATCACTGACAAATATTTGTCTGTCAAGACTTAATGTATAATGGGTAGCAATGTAAATAAACTAAGATCATATGATACCATATGTTCATTGTGAATAAACGATTTCATTAATTCATTCATTCATTGATCACGCCAAAACGGCTAAACGGATTATTTTGGTACACAGGGAGCTGGACATCCACAAGATAGTTATAGGATACTTTTTACTCGACTACGCTTAAAAAAGAAGAGGCTTATGATTTTTATCCCTCCACTGACGAATTTGCACCTTCTATTAATATTATAAATGCGAGACTAATTCGGTCTGTCTATTACGTTTTTAAGCTTAAACCGCTAAACCGATTTAAATTTAATATTATCATTATTTTATTTATTTTTATTTCGTGTAACCATGGTCACATTTAAATAACAGCAAGAGATTATTATTATTATTATTATTAAATACTAGTTTTATCTACATAATATACTATTCTTTGCAATACCTACCCAATTGTATTAGCAATTTCCGCGATCTTATAATAGAAATAACAATATCCAAAAATTACGATGTTGCAAATATCTCGCTCTGTTAACGACTTTTTTCATAGGTTTTTACGAGTCCGATTTATCTAAGCTATTATAAAGTTGTAAAAATGAAATGTTTGTATGTTTGTATGTGTCGTTGTGGCTTTATCACGCTAAATCGGCTAAACGGATTTCAACTATTATTGGTACAGCGGGTAGCTCGGTATATCCAGATGGTTATAGGATACTTTTTACACGACTATGCTAAAGAAAGAAAGAGGGTTTACGACTTTTTCTCCTCCGTGAACGAAATTGCAGGCGCCTCCGAGTACCTTATAACTATATATATATATTTTTTAACCCTTATTTTTGCAGTTTAGATGTAAAATTTAATTAAAAATATAACAGAATTAAAAAAACTGTATAACCATGCACTATTTTAGAAATAAATAGATGGTGGCCGCAACTTTGTTCGGGGAGGAGAAAAAGTCACAACGCCTCTTTTTTTGTTCCGCGTAGTCGGTTAAAAACTATTCTATAACCATCTGGAAATACCCAGCTAGCCATGTAACAAAAATTGTTGAATTCCGTTTACCCGATTTGGCGTGTTGAAGCCACAACGACACAAACGAATATATAAACATACAAAACTAAAAAAGATTCGTATCAGTGAACCCAAATAGGCTGTTACAATATTTTTTTTGAAAATATCTTCAATGTACAGACATTTTAATTTTACAACTTTATAATTAGTATAGAGATGACGGTATTTTACCGACTTGAAATTTTGACTTGAAATAAGGAGTTAGTAAGTCAAAAACTTACAAATTAAATAAATATTACGGGACAATTTTACACATTCATATTCGTTTGGTTTGTAGAATTGGTAACAGTTACTTACCTAATACTCCGCACTAAGTATTTATACTCGTTACACTAATAAAGTCACAGTGACGTCCGTACCGTTGTGCTAACGATTAGTAACTGAGGAACCAACGCGTAAACAGTACGCTAAGGTCGAGACTTTATTTTGCGTGATTCAATTCGACCCAGGTATAGAGATAAAGACTGCATCCTGTTTGTGTCCATATAAATAATTAATAGTGACTCTGAATTGGAGGGCAAAGTTCCAAAAAAGTCTAGATATATATGACAGTGCGCTGATAAATATAGTGTCCGCTACTGATAGATTGATAAGCATCCGATGATGTGTACTTCTCTGTTTAGTTTAATTGATAACAGGTTCACAGTCCGATAAGCCACATGTGGCTTGTGTGATTTCACTGGTACGTCCGATGAGGCGCATATGGCACATAGATGATTTCACTGGTACGTCCGATGTAGGGTTGCAAAGTTTAATTTTGGAAAATAACGGATATAACTCTCTGAAGAGTGTACAATAAAAGTAATTCCAAACAAAAAAAGTATTTTTAAACTTATTTATTTACGTAAATGTTTGAAATCATTTTTTTTGCGCTACAATTTTATGGTCAAACTATTTCGGCGTCATGTCATCGTTTATTTCTTCATAGTGAGTATTAGTCAGCAATAAAATATTTTCGATAGGTACTCTTTATTCAATAGTATAAAGTATAATGGAGCAAAATAACGTAGGATTATAATAACGTCATTATAAAGTATGTTTGGCAACCCTAGTCCGATGAGGCGCATGTGGCTCATGGGTGATTTCACTGGTACGTCCGATATAGGGTTGCCAACTTTATTTTCGGAAAATAACGTATATAACTCTCTGAAGAGTATACAATTACTCTTTATTGCACACCACACAAAATAGAGTACAGAAAACAATACATTCAAAGAGAGGTAATCAACAGGCGGTCTTATCGCTAAACATCGATCTCTTCCGGAAAACCTTTGGGTAGTAGGAGATTATGAGAAAAGAAACTTTACGTATAAGTAGGTGGCGCAAAGCAGGTTGAAATGGAAGTATAGTATCTACATAATATATTAAACAAACACAATAAGTAGAGTAAATACACACATACTACATACATATTATATACATATAACTATATAAGAAGTTAAAAAACTCTACTAATATTAAACAATAAAAGTAATTCCAAACAAAAAAAATATTTTTAAATTTATGTATTTACCGCATCAACACGCACACTATCTCTAATATTTTTTTCACTTCTCCTGCTCAAAAAGTACGTCATAATAGCTTCGCGAAGCGAGACTAAAATAGTACATTTAGCCCCTAGGGTTTAAAAGGAAGCCATATAATCCCATACAAATTTCTATGAGACTGAAAAAAGAACTTGCGGCCAGCTACATACTACTTACGAATAATTAAAAACAAAAAATCCAACTTGATCAGATTGGCCAATTTCTGATCGAATTGCTCAATCTGCACTTTTAATTTTTCATGAAATATACAACTTTAATGTTAAGTCTTTTTTATTTTCTCGCAGTCGAAGTGAAAAGCAGAGTGTTTAATACGTGGCTAAACGCCTTTATGACACTCAGACATATTTGTCCTCGCTCACTTCGTGAGGTCGTCCAAATAATCATTTCGTGTCTTAGTGGCTTATTTTAGCCCCTTGTTAAACAATCTACTATTTCTACTCGTGAACTATAATCTGTGAATAAGAACTCCGCATATCATACTAAAAAGGCATACTTTTTAGATTGGACCATCACTGTATAGTCTATGGTTTATATTATATGTCACTGCACTAGAATACCCATACTACACGGATCTATATCGGAATCCCCAATGTCATTTGTCCTAATGTATCGTTTGCCCCAATGTTAGCGATGGGCGACTCCGAATGACTCCAGTCGAATCATTCGACTTTTAAATTCATTTGAATTATTCGAATAGTCGAGATTCATTCGAATGAAGTCGAAACTCGGAGTACTTAGAGAGAGCTTAACGGGCGGCGGCCGCGGCCGGCCGAAGATTGTCGATCTCACCCGAAACGACTCGAGTCGAAGTCGAAGTCACACGCCACGCCGCCAGTTAGACAACTTAAAAATCGAATAATTCCACCAACGTCATTCATAGTCGCCCATCGCTACTTAGCGTTAATCGCCACATCGAACAGCAGTCGAAGTCGAAAGTCGAACATTCATTCGACTTAGGTGATTAGTACACTACTATTTTGTTATTTGAATGGTAAAATAAATAGTAACTATTATAAACAAAGATCAGAAGCATATGAAATTTTTTTTCGACGATACTGGACTTGAAACAGTGCCTTAAGCCAGACCGAGGCAGCACGCTCTAACCAACTGAGCTAATCGTCCATAAAAAGTAAATAGTAACTAGTTATTCGACTTCTAAAATCATTCAAAGTCGCCCATCGCTACCTAAAGGTGCGTCCACACTTGTATCATTTGCTCGTATCCGATCACAGTGCCATGACATGACTGCGTATCGCGCTGCTTGGACGCTCACTGTCTGCGCGCTGATCATGCCACACTCTTCTGATATAAGTGTGTCATACGCGTAGCAAATGGATTTCGAGCGATCCGATCGGCGCAACGTCCAAACGCGTGATCGTGACACGCGGTCATGCCACGCGACGATGATCTGATACGGGCAAATGATACAAATGTGGACGCACCTTAATGTATCGTTTGTCATAACGCATTTTTTACGAAACTGTAAGCTTTTCAGGATTGTTATAAAACAAACCTAACCTAACCTAATCTATATGATGATCTTTTAAAAAATCCTGAAAGATATACGATTTCTGAATAACATGCGTTATGACAAACGACACATTAGAAAAAACGACATTAGGGATTCCGAAGGAGACCCATATTATACAACTCCGCACAGAACTGTAATGATTGTAATGAGTAATGAATTTCAAAAAAAGATAGCAGTGTTTTTGCAATTATTTTTAGGGTTCCGTACCAAAAAGCCACAAAAGGAACCCTTATGCTGCGACTCTGTCTGTCTGTCTGTCGGTCCGACTATTAAGGCGCCATATCTCAAAAACTACTTACGCTATTTGAAATTTTGAATATTTATAAACATGGTCAGCCCACATGTATTGCATAAGGGGCTTTATCTCCGTAGTTTACCAATCGAAAAAAAATCACTATTTGTATTAATAATCATAAATATTATACGAAAATTATAGCCATGTCTCTACCTAGCTATTTTTTTTTAATCGTAAAAAACTTATTTGGGCATCCCGGTTGCGTTAAGTATGCACCTGATTTGTATGCAATGCTATAGATATCAGGTGCAAACTTAACTCAACCGGTACCGGGTAATAAAGTGCGGGTAAGTAAAATTTTGTACGGAACCGTCGGTGCGCGAGTCCGACTCGCACTTGGCCGGTTTTTTTTACCTATGTTTCATTTACATTTATGGCTTTAGCTATGTTTTATTTGTGTTATTTATTTTTATAGGTTACTCGTACAAAGAAATATTGTACACAATATTTATATATAATTAGCTTTTTAAGGGTCAATTTCAACGACATAGTATAAGCCTTATTCCAATAATAAATCATTAATTACACGTGAGTAAACTCATTTTACGTTTCCTCAATAATTAACCTAAAGATAAAATGTCTAAACTAGAGAATAATTTTACACCGCCAATTTCGGCTGAGTAAACTGTTAGATGTAGATTAGTATTGTCATTGTCACTGTCAAGTGAATTAAATACTTACTTCACAATTGATGTATTACTCGAATAAATTTAAAAAATACGCACCACCATTGCTCAAGCATGGGACAAATTGTCTATCTTACTTGGGTGCATTACGATTTCATTCAATTTATTAGTTCTACGTTGCTTAGTAACTATGCGAGAGCTTGTTATCCGGAGACTAGCGTGGTGAAATGGAAATGAAGTTAACCATTGAGTAAATCGTTAGATTTTGTTTATACTGGGTTAGCCACTCTCGTGTAAATTGATTGTTGCTGAAATCGGCCTTAAGTCTCGTACCTTAATTAGACTCGACTGAAAAAGATACATTATACAACGTGAGGAACCCAAATAATTTACCAGCGTATACCTGAGATCATTAGGACCAAAAAATGTTACACGAACCCCAGGCAAATCTAGCTTAGTTTTTAAGATATCATCAATTTTCATGTAAACAATTTATTGGCATTACTAAAGTGGATTAAGCTCTTTCGGATGCGACGTTGCCACGTATGTTTCCAAGTGTCGTGTCGCTATTGACAGACTTCAAATTGACAGCTACCACTCATTAAAGTCATCCTTTTTTGGAAATATAATCGTTACCATTTTATTAAAATGGATAATTTTCATAGAGAAGCGAAAGTTATTTAAGTTTTATGTACAAATATCAACAAGATATATAAAAAAACTGTTGAATTTGACTTGGGTTCATATAACATTATTATGGTCCTAATCACCTCAGATATATGCTGGTAAAATTATTTGGGTTCCTCACGAGCACGTTTTATAACGATTGCATAAATTACCTACTATTATCCTATCACGGGTTACACGAATGTCTAATATCATATGTCTTACATGTGGCTTATCGCTATAACACTATAAAAACCGGCAGAGAGCGACGAAGTAATGAATGACTTGAAGTTAACTAGGGATGAACGGAGGGAGACGATCATAGAGAGATGAAGATAATGTATTGCATTAAAAAACCGATAATGTATTGCATTAAAAAACCGTCCAAGAGCATGTCGTACCACGCTCAGTGAAGGGTTCCGCAGCCGTCCATACACAAAAATGCTCTACAGATGAAAAAATTACGATATGAAAAAAAAAACACTAACAAAAGAGCGTATCTCCCCGGCACATACGTCCTTTTGCTGAGAAGCGCAGTTTTTTGGCAATAACTTAAAAACGGTATGTCCGATAATGTTGAAAATAATTTTCATTGGAAGTATTTATTAAGTTTTATATTTGTAATTTTTTTTACATTTTTTTAACATACCGTTTAGAAAATAGAGGGAGGGGACACAATTTTTGCTGCTTTCGGAGCGAATATTTCGGAAAATATTCACTGCATCAAAAAAATTTAGTACTCACCTTAAAATTTTGTAGAAAAGAAATTTTCATCAGTGTGTAATAAAATAAGTAGTTTTATATTTGCACTTCGGCGTCTAAGACAAGAAGCATCAGAGGCTACTAGTCTCATAGCATACCATGGTTATGTGGCATCTGTACTTCAATATGGACTGTTGCTGTGGGGGAACTCGGTGCATGTAAATAAGGTGTTCATTCTACAAAAAAAGTGTGTGAGAGCTATTTGTGGTGCTTATATAACGGACTCATGTAAGCCCCTATTTATAAGATTAAAATTACTTACTCTGCCGTGCCTATATATTAAGCAATATTTGTAAAACAATATCCAGATTTATTTAAAAAACTAACAGATGTAAGTAGCAGAACACAAAGGATATGTAATGATGGTAAATTATTCCTTCCTAAACTGAAGTTGCAAATTTATAAGAGAAATGCCTATATTATGGCCATCAGAGTATTTAATAAGTTACCCAGAGACCTGTGTGAACTGCCTTTAAATAGATTCAAGACAGATCTACATATATGGCTGTTGCACAGACCCTTTTACTCTATTAATAAGTTCTTTAGTAATTAAGTCTACCTACTTGTAAATATTTTTACAAAATATTCGCACGCCAGCAATAGCGTAATATGCAGTTCACATTTTAACTTTATAAGATCTCTGTAACCATATTACTGCGAATGAACGATTTCGATTTCGATTTCGAAAGTATTTTTAGAAGATCTGTCGAAATATGTGCCACAAATTGATATTTGCTGAAAAAAACATTTTCTGTTTAGGTTACATGTGTAGATTGCCCCCCCTAGAAATATCTTTTATTTAACTATCAAATTAAGTAGCGGTGTACACATGGCACCTATGCTCCAAATTTCGTCAATATACATCTTATAGTTTTTGAGTAAAATGCCATACGGACGGACAGACAGACAGACGGACAGACAGACAGACAGACAGACATAACGAATCTATAAGGGTTCAGTTTTTGCCATTTTGGCTACAGAACCCTAAAAACCGGCCAAGAGCATGTCGGACCACGCTTCAGTGAAGGGTTTCGCAGCCGTTCATACACAAAAATGCACTCCAGATGAAAAAAATACGATATGAAAAAGCACTAGCAAATACGCAGTGAATATCTCCACGGCACTTACGGCCTTTGCTGAGAAGCGCAGTTTTTCGGCAATAACTCAAATACGGTATATGCAGTCAGGTTGAAAATAGTTTTAGTTGAAAGTATTTATTAAGCTTTACTTTTGTGACCTTTTGCATGTTTTTACCCGACTGTGCGACGCAAAGGAGAGTAATGTGTTTATCAGTCTATGTATGTATGTATGTATGTATGTATGTATGTTTGTTCCTATCTGGTACTCTAGAGACCAATCGCGTAGACCCATTTTGGTGATTCTTATATCAATCGATTTGTCTTAACTATCCGAATGTCACTAAAGACATGAAAATGATGAAAACTCAAAATGGCGATAAAGAGACGCCATATTGTGAAAAATAAAAAAATGAAAATCTACGTACTATATCGAGTGGGGTATCATTGAATAGGGATTTGAAAATCATTATTAGGTTTCTTTTATCATTTTACATAGAACTATAACGATTTAAAGTTGGTTAGCAAGCCGTTGTCACTAATAGTTCATTTAATTATAATAAATCTGTGCAAGCTTCTCAATAACGCCGACGATAAAGATTACGAACTTTACAGACTTTTATAAAATATTTTCTTCTGTTTCCGCAAATATAAAAACATATTTCAAGCCGTTGAAGAAGGTGTCTCAATACCTTAGACCCGAGAAGAGTAGCACCCCTTTGCAGAGTGCAGGCATTTATAAGCTGGACTGTGAGTGTGGTCTTTCATACATTGGTCAAACGAAACGCAGTGTATCAACCCGGGTGAAGGAGCACATAGCAGATGTCAAGCACCGTCGTTGTAATAGGTCTGCAGTCTGTGAACATGTCATTGACAAACCAAACCACTCAATTAAGTTTGATAAACCTTCTATCCTTGCCAAAGAAAAAAGATATTTTCCCAGAATGCTACGCGAGGCTATTGAGATTAAAAAGCATCCTAATTTCAATAAAGAAGATGGATTGTCACTACCACCAGCTTGGGATCCTGTAATACATCTCATCAAGGAACAAGCGAGACACAGGATTGCAAAACCTTAATTTCCGTTCGGTGTAAAATATCTTATCTGTTTAAAAGTAGTTTAATAGTCTCTGTTTTTTAAATATTATAATTAGTAATGAGGTAGCCTGGGAGTTTTTCTTTGCAGCGTTTCTTTTCTCCTCAGTACGCCTCATTTATGAAATGCTGCTTGGTAAATTATTAAAATAAAATAATTAAGCCCTTCTGGCACATGTGTAACTGTCTTTACAGCTTAGGCCCATCTGGCATGTATGTACACCTTTATTTGTGTTTTTTCAAAAAAATGGGTAGTTTGCACAAATTGTAACTTTGACAGAGGAAAATACATCTTTTCTCAGTCCACCCGTGACCATGAAGAGCTGGAAAGCTTCCGAAACGTCGGGAACTAAAATGAGATAATATACGCGATATAATCGCGCGCGCAGTGATAAGCGACGTGCGTGTCTTCGGTTGCTAATTGTGTGTGCGCGTTGATAAACAATGGCGGCAAGTGTAGTGAAATGTATAAACTGCAATATAGTTATTAATGAAGTATTGGCTTTCATCCAAAGCCAATCGGATTGTATGGGAGATGAAAGTATTATACGGTTGTGTGCCACAACATTTTCCGTTGAGGATGTGGAGACAGCGAAGAACTTGCTTTTTCAGTCAGTGCGAACTACAGAGAAGAAAACGAAGAGAAAAGGCAAAAGTGAGGTGAAAGTGCAGCGAGATCTTGAGGATATTATCTCCGTTATCAAGAATACACCTACAGATCAACTGCCGATTTTTGTGGCCCGTTATTTACGGCGCCTTCCACCAGTTACATTTGACCATCTGGATGCATCAAGGCTTCTTAAGGATATAATTTTATTAAAGGATGAGCTTCAGGAAATGAGAAGTCAATATGCAACCGTTGAACAGCTCAGCAGTTTAAAAATGGAGCTCTTTAACCTAAAACAATCGTCCTTAGTCAACGGGTATGGTCATTCTAATTTTGTGAACTTGAACAAAAGAGGTGTACGTAACCTGGAAGTAAGTGACAATTACGAGATGGATAGTGGCCCCGTAGGTATTTTAAATATATCGTCACATCAGAACATAAATTTACCAGAGCCGGTACCGAACACAGCTGATTGCGATAAAAGTCCCGTAAACCGAAAGGGGCAGCCGAGTGAACCTGCGCACACGAAGTCTCCCTTGCGCGTGCGCTCCCCACATACGGCGATCCCTCTCGTGCAATGCTTGGCTACCCGACAATCTATGTGATAAGGATAGTACTGAGTGCGACCAGGCTCTTAACGGGGCTTCGTTGCGAAAAACATTGGAAAGCACCATTGCGCGTGTGCAGGGGTGTGACTCACCGGCAGGCTTAACGGACCAAGCAGTGGACGCGAAATTATTTGGACAGTCATCGTACTCGCAAATTGCTGGGCAAGGCGGAGTTTTTAAGTGTAATACTAAAGATGATGACTATATATTGGTTCAGAAAAAACGATACAGGAATCGACTAATTGGAACGCAAGGGCAATCAAGAGGTTGTTGTCGCATATAGCTTATGATTGTAAATAATTTATCTCATATAGCTTATAATTGTACATAACTTTCGCATATAGCATTATAATTTTTATATACCGTAATTTCATACACTTAGCTTTTATGTTAATTAATTATAAAATTTGTATCGTGTTTAGGATAAGTTAGTATTGTAAGATTATTGTTTGTTATTGTTTTGTCTCGCTCTAAACTGTTTTTACTCAATAAATTATACACTTGACCACACCCCCACTAAGTGTGCGATGGAACGACGGAATATAATGGCGGCCAAGTCCCATACGATTCATTCCATCTCAGACTACTCACACTCTACACAGTTATAGCCCGCACTTAACAGTTGTACTGGTAACTTTAAGGCCGCAGATATAAAAATACCATTGTTTATAAATAATGTCAATCTGGGGACGTCGCCGAATGATATTAGCGAATATGTTTTAAAGAGGACTAACATTATAGTCAACTTGGTTGAAATAAAAATGAAACAAAAAAGATCTTATAAGGCTTATAAAGTGTTCGTGCCTAAGGAAAAATTGAATATTTTTCTAGATGAGAATCTCTGGCCTGAGGGAATAAATTTTCGTCGTTTTATCAATTTTAACGAAATAAGATCTCCGAATAAGGATATATCAGCGGCTGGCTTACATAACCGTCGATAATGGCTGAAATAAAATTTATAACGTTTAATTGCAAGTCTGCGACGAGGTCAGTGGAGGGGATCCGAGAACTATGTAAAACAGCCCATGTGGTAGCTCTCCAGGAAACTTGGCTTTACCCCCATACTACTAACTACATTGGATCTATTGATGACAATTTCGAGTACACTAGTAAGTCAGCTGTGGATACATCAGCGGGCCTGTTTCGTGGGAGACTATTTGGAGGAGTAGCGTTAATGTGGAGGAGAAACGTATTCTCTGCAGTCAACGTTGTGCCGTGTCGAAGTGATAGGCTAGCAGCCATTATAGTGCATACAAAGGACATAAGTGCCTTAGTGTTTTCGGTGTATATGCCTACGGATACTACTGAGAATCTTACGGAGTTTATAGAGGTATTAAGTGAAATACATGCGGTCACGGAGAGTTGTGAAATCGATTCGGCTATTATATTAGGCGATTTTAACGCACATCCGTGCGAATCGTTTTATAAAGAATTAATGTGCTTTTGTGACGAGCAAGAATGGAGCTGCGCTGACGTGATCAAACTGGGTGAGTCATCAATCACGCATACCTACGTTAGTGATTCTCATGATAATTGCAACCGCTGGCTAGATCACTGTTTGGTCACCGAGGCTGCGTGGAAGTCTGTCACCAGTGCTAATGTACGATACGATGTATATTGGTCGGACCACTTTCCCCTGGAGGTGATTTGCAACCTCGGTAGCATTTCATGTACGCAAGGTATTAATAATAACACGGAGACTAGTAAGGTGAAATGGGGGGAAAGGAATGAAGATCAAATAAATAAATACAATAAATTATGTACTGATAGGTTAAAAAATATTGACTTCCCTTTAGAATTAAGGTATTGTGCTGATAATATTTGTAGTTATTTGGTTCATAGAATGTTTATTGATAATATGTATAATCAAATTAGTACTATATTAAGGGACTGTGCAATCTGTTGTTATGAGGCGAAAAAGTGTCACAAAAAGACTGTTACAGGGTGGAACAAACATGTTAAGGGGGCTCACCAGGAGGCGCGACTGTGCTTTCAGGTGTGGTTGTTGCAAGGCAGGCCTCCCAGTGGAGAAGCATACAGTAAAATGTGTAAATCTAGACGGCGCTTTAAGTCCAAGCTAAAATGGTGTCAGGATAATGAGAACCAAATAAAAATGGACATTTTGGCAACCCGCCATAAGGCAAAGGACTTTAAGCGCTTCTGGAAACATACAAAAAACCTGGATGGACCGCCGCGTGTAGCATCGAATGTTGAAGGCCTGTGTGAACCAAAACAGATTGCTGAATTATTCAGTAATCAGTTCAAAACTGAGTCGCCGCTTGGACCGTCAAGGCGGGTGCCCGGTGCGGGGGAGGTCGTGGCGGGTGAGCTTGTACGGTTTTCAGCTAAAAACGTTTCAGATCTGATTAAAAACATGAAGCGCGGAAAATCACCAGGACATGACGACCTCAGCATTGAGCACCTGCAGTATGCAGGTGTTCATCTACCTAGGGTCCTCGCCATGTTGTTCAATCTATGTATAGGGCATGGTTATCTTCCTTCGGAGCTCTTGAAGACCATAGTGGTGCCCATTGTGAAGAACAAGACGGCGAATGTCTCCGACAGGAACAACTATAGACCGATCTCACTGGCGACTGTCATCTCTAAGGTGCTGGACGGTTTGCTTGATCGCTGTATTAGTAAACACATTAAATTGAATGAGGCTCAATTTGGCTTTAGCTCAGGGCTATCTACTGAAACTGCAATCCTGCGACTCAAGCACACCGTTCAGTACTATGTTACGAGAAAAACACCTGTCTATGCGTGTTTTTTGGACCTGTCGAAGGCATTCGACCTGGTGTCGTACGATATGCTTTGGGCTAAGATGAGTATTGAAACTAGCACACCTAAAGAAATCATTAACCTATTTGAATATTGGTACAACAACCAAACTAATTCTGTTAGGTGGGCTGGTGTCGGGTCTAGGGAGTATAAATTAGAATGTGGGGTGAGGCAAGGGGGTTTGACCTCGCCTCGGCTTTTTAACCTGTACATGAATGGTCTTGTCGATGCGCTCAGCAGTGCCGGCATCGGCTGTTCAATTGACGGTAAATTTGACAATAATATTAGCTATGCCGATGATATGGTGCTGCTGTGCCCATCGGTAAGAGCTCTCGGGATCTTATTGGATATATGCGAGAGGTACGCAGTGGCTCATGGACTAAGATATAACACAAAAAAAGTGAGCTTCTCGTTTTCAAGGCTGGGAAAAAGAAACCAAAAACAGTCCCTCCGGTTAGGCTGTTAGGAGCCACCTTGAAAAGAGTGACGGAATTTAAATACCTTGGTCACTGGGTCACTGAGGACCTCTCCGATAACCTTGATATTGAGCGTGAGCGAAGGGCCCTAGCGATAAGAGCAAATATGTTGGTCCGCAGGTTTGCAAGGTGCTCACGTGACGTCAAAATCACGCTTTTCAAGGCTTACTGTCAGAGTTTCTACACCTGCAGCCTGTGGACCAGGTATACTCAAAAGTCACTAAATAGCTTGCGTGTCCAGTATAACAATGCTTTCAGGATGCTGTTGGGGCTGCCTCGCTGGTGCAGTGCGTCAGGGATGTTTCTGGAAGCCAACACGGATGGTTTTAAAACAATAGTGCGAAAACGTGTGGCCTCCCTGATAAACAGAGTACGAGGCAGTAACAACAGCCTCCTGAGTGTTGTGCTGGATAAATTCGATTGCCCAGTGGTGCGGCACTGGAATTTTGTGCACTGTGGTGACAGACCAGTAATGTTTGATATTAAGTAGCCAAAAAACAACTAGTCAAATAAATTACATTTTTAAAGATTTTTATTTTTTATTTCTATTATACATTTTTTAATTACCTAGTTTTTTTTTATATTATTATACTCAATTTTCTTTTAATTATTATTTTATTTTGATTATTTAATGCTATTATGATAACTTTTACTATGATTAATTTATTGGAATTTGTTTTACTATGTTTTATAAATTTTATTCATTGTCATATTGAAATGTTTGAATTTTTATGTTACTAATCCCTGGAAAATAAGATCTATTGTATTACTAACAATCTATGGACCCTAGTCTGCAATAAAATATTTGAATTTAAATTTGAATAATCCGTTAAATTGTTTATTTCAGACTTTTATAAATTTAACTAAAAAGTTTAAAATAAAAAATAATAATAATAAAAAAACCCGACTGCGTAAAAAAACAAAAAAAAAAACAAGGGACCCATTGTTGGGAAGATTTGCGTCAATCTAGATTTCTTATGGGTCCCAACTGTTTAAAATCGCTTTGTTCCATATTAGAATTTATTATTTGTTTTATGTGAGTGTCGATTATGAATCATGAAACGTTTCTATTATAACTTAACAAATTTCTAGGGTACTGGACTTATTTTTTCTTTTTAGTTTTTTACGCAGTCGGGTTTTTTGTTTTTTTATTTGGACATAAGGTTTAGAAAATAGAGGGGGAGGGGGGACACTATGCTCGCCATCCATCCTGTATATGGGACCTTCGGTTACACAAAATGGTAGAAAGAGAGACATGAGAATATAGAGTTGTAGTGGGTGAATAGGCAGACATTGGCTGTGTGTGAAATTGTGTGCCTTGCCAAGTTGTTCTATCAGTAATTTTGGCTGGATGCTATGGGGCAACGTATGTATTCTGATGTCTGGCTTTCAGGCTGGCTGTTGGTTCGCGTGTGGGAGAAATTTATATTTAAAAAACCCGCCAAGTGCGAGTTCGACTCGCGCGACGAGGATTCCGTACAAACTTTCACTTACCCTAACATTATTACATTACACGGTTCCGGTTGAGTTAGGTTTGCACCTGATATCTATGGCATTGCATACAAATGAGGTGCAAACTTAACGCAACCAGACTGTTCAAATAGATCGTAGTAGTGAATTTACCTTGCAGCAAATTTAAGTCCCACATAAAACGTCACCTACTAAACAAGGCGTATTATACTGTAAATGACTTTTTAAACGATAAAGATGTCTTTAAGCCAGTAGTTTAGTCTTGTGTATGTAAAGTAAGCATTATTTTAAGAGGTAATAATAGTTCGCATTTAATGTAACATGAGAGCACATTTGTTGTTTCTCACCGGGCAATACTATTAGTGTTTAATGCCCGGCAGTGTGAGCATGTCATGCTGGCTTAAAGGTCTTTGCTTACGGTGGCGTCGTTGATCGGGTCGCAACCTTCCCTAAAATATGATTGAGGGAGGCGATGGCTGAGATATGCGTCATGCTCGTGAACGGGTGCCGTTTGTGGGGTCCGGTCTGTTCATGCTAGCAAGGGCCAAATTAATTATATACCTAGTAACTGCCTACCAGTGTTTAATGAACTGATGACGTGAGAGACTTCATCCTGTACTCAATTGAAGTTATTCATTTTTTATTTGATATAGAGACTGTATACATCTCTAAGAGTTTTGTTTTATTTATAGCGGTATATCCTTAAACATTTCTGAGGATTTAAATTAACTAATTTTATCTTTTTGCATGTTATGACGCCTAGAGACCATATACATCTCTAAGAAATTTAGATTTAATAATAATTATGTTTAATGTATTATTCACTTTGACCCCTAAGAGACCTTAAACATCTCAGTAGAATTCAGTCAAATTATTATATTTAATTTTATCGCTAGTCGTGACGCCTAGATACCTTATACATCTCAGAAAAAAAATATAGTTTATATTTTATATTAACATTGATCTGGAGAATTTGTACATCTCCTCTGCGTGTATCAATTATAAATTAGTTATAACACAATTGTAAAAAAAAAAACAATTTAACGGATTATATCGCGTATATTATCTCATTTTAGTTCCCGACGTTTCGGAAGCTTTCCAGCTTTCCATGGTCGCGGGAGGACCATGGAAAGCTGATGAGGATGGAAAGCTGGAAAGCTTCCGAAACGTCGGGAACTAAAATGAGATAATATACGCGATATAATCCGTTAAATTGTTTTATTTCAATGAGTAATAATCGCGGAAACAGAAGAAAATATTACAATTGTAAAAGTTTTAAGTATAATTAAGACAATATTGTAATAGTTAATTGGTACACGCATATTAATTGTTTTATATACTGTGACATTTAGAATTTTATTCTAGACACATTCTAGATTTACTACTTATTTTAATTTTTAAAATGATGATTTTATCAATAATAAGTAGATCTGATTAGGTTTTTCTGGGTTTCCCTAATCCTTGCAACAAATGTTGGATCATATTGTATGTTTCCCAGCAAAGACTTCTCTCATTGTAACTGACAATTCGAAAGTGCTTGTATCCAAGCCTACTTGAATAAAGGATATTTTGATTTGATTTATTTGATTTGATTTGATCTTTTAAAAAGAATTACAAATGTATAGTTTTCATACTCTTTTATGTATTGGTAGTATGTGACAATATTACTCGCCAAATTTCATACTTCTATGTCAACGGGAAGTACGCTATCATTTTGATTACCTTGACAGTGTCGATATATACGTTTTTTGTGGCACAAATGGCCGTATCTTTTTTTAAGTTAATGTAGAAGTTTGATTTTTTCACAGCTTCAAGGGACTGTATGTAGATTTGAGTATATGGTGTTAATTTCAACTTGTTACCTTCACGCGTCCTTGAGATAAAGGGTCTTGACAGACAGACAGACGGACGGACAGACGGACAACAAAGTGATCGTATAAGGTTCTGTTTTTTCCGATTGAATTTCGGAACCATAAAAACAGTACTTACAGATATTTACAAAGATAAAGAAGATTTACTACAGATATACACAAAAACAAACAAACATTCCGCAGGGCGAACGGTGGCTGCCGCTGCGTTTCTCTAGGTTTCACTCCTCTGTAAACATGGCGGCTTTACTTTACACTTAGTCTGACGAAAAATCTCTGAGACTTACGTTTAAAGCTCTAAACTTTACAAATCCTTGACTAAGAATCGATGGTTCATTATAAATATGACAGGCTGACAGCTCCCAGCTTGTGCCAAACATGCCAAAGTATTGGCTCCGTGTACGAGTTCAGCTCCACCTAGCGTCCACAACTTTGTTGGCTCTGACTTTTTGATATTTAATTGCGACGTTGTGACAAAATATTATTATAATCCAACTGTGATACCTTAATTTGGGTTGAGAAAGGGTTGTGAAATCAATTTTCGTCATTCCAATCAAATGGGGTAAGTGTGTTTTATTTTGAATATGTCTTATTTTACTGTAAAACAAGAAGCTAAAGCTACTTTAATGGTTTCATTCAATAATAATAAACATATATAATTGTTCCTGTATCGCTATTGATAAATTAAATATTGTTTCAGATCGAAATGAGTATTATTTTAAGTACCGGGTTTATTCAAATTAGGTACCCAAGTCTAAACAGATTACTTTGAGATATGACAGATAACAGCGCCAACATTAGTTTTACTTTTAGCTACTATGAGCGCTGCGATCGATTATATTACGCATTACATTACTTTACACCCAGCGAATATCACCCTTATCAACCCTTATTTATGCTTGATGCTTGCCAAAGACAGTTCAGTTTTTAACTAGTAGTTGTTTTGATACTGCTCGAAATCAAGTTTTGAAAACAGCAAGATTTAAATTTTACGGATATAAATTATAACATCTAATAAAACCGTCTAAACAAAACGCAGTCTATAGAAGGCTGATATAAAACAAAATGATACTATAGGCTTAACACATAACTGAGTCTGTTCCTCACTATGGGAGCGGTGTGGGAGGGGAAGGGGTGTGTTTACGGAACGTCAAACGAAGCGTAACTTCAGTGGGGCGTCAGGCTTGTATAGCGAGACAGTTACGACATATAGTACCAGCTTCTCCCTCTAGACCGCATTCAACGGAGAGCGACTCGTATCGTAGGTTGCCAGCGTATTTCAGATCAGCTTGACTCCTTGGCACTGCGTAGAGATGTAGCCTCGCTCTGCATTTTCTATCGCTTGTATAACGGGAAGTGCTCCGAGGAATTGTTCGGGTTGATCCCAGCTGCATCTTTCCGCCATCGTCCTACGTGACAAGATTTTCACCCTCACCACTTAGATGGTTGGCAGTCCAAAACTGTGCGTTTTTCTAGAAATTTCCTGCCTCGCACGACTGAACTGTGGAATAAATTGCCGCCAGTATTTCCGGACCGATGCAACCTTCAAGCCTTCAAGAAAAGGCGTACTCCCACCCGAAATGCCGGCAACGCACTTGTAATTCCTCCGGTGACGCAAGTGTCTATGGGCGACGGTGATCGCTTACCATCAGGCGACCCGTCTGCTCGTTTGCCTCCTATTTCATACAAAAGAACCCGGCCAAGAGCATGTCGAACCATGCTCAATGAAGGGTTCCGCAGCCGTTTATACAAGTAATGACGAAGTAATGACCTTTTCTCTCGCACCGTCGGCACTTTACTACGATTATCACATAGCCGAGAAGGTGATGGTCCGTGTTGATGAAGTCCGCGATCTTGGAGTGGTTTTTGACCGGCACCTCAGGTTTCGGCCGCACATACAAAATGTGACTCGGGATGCGTACCAGCGGCTCGGATTTATGTTGCGCAACGCTACTCCATCGACTGTTGCGGCGACGCGTGCGCTATACGCAGCGCTTGTCAGGAGTATCCTGGAGACGACTACAGTGGTCTGGAATCCGCATGAGAAAACATACAATCTCATGTTGGAACAAGTCCAGAAGAAGTTTCTTCGGAATGTATATATAAAATTATGTAGTTATCCTTTTATGTACCCAACACGATTTCTACAGGGGCATTTGGGCTACGACTCATTGGATTTGCGTAGAAATTTAGGGCTAATAAATGTTGTAATTAACATCCTGAAGAACAAGGTAGATACTATCGGTCTGTCGGAAAGGTTCCTGAAACTGTCCGTCCCCGATGAGTTCTGCAGCAGACGGCGGCGCCCGCCCCTGCTGGCCGCGGAGCACGCGCGCACGCGCCTGCGCCTGCACTCGTCCGTTCTGCGCGCGACCGCGCTCATCAACTCCCTACTCTTAGCACAATCTGAATGTGATTTGTTTGCGAGTTCTATGGAGACAAGATAAACACCTTGTAGTTGTAAAATAGTAGATTTTAGTAAAGTATTAGGTAAGCTTAAGAATCTGTGGCGACCACCTTAGAAATAAAGCTGGCTACATGGACTTGACATTGACACTTGTCAGATTAGACATAAGAGATTTAAGAACAACACGTGCTGTACATTATTTCTATTGACTGTATCCACTGTGTTTGTATAAACGGATCATTAAACGTAATTTGACGACCGGTTGGGCTCAGTGGGAGTAACGTTGCCTGCGAAGCTGAGGTCCTGGGTTCAAATCCCGGTAAGGGCAAATATTTGTGTGATGAGCATAAATATTTGTTCCTGAGTCTTGGATGTTTTCTATGTATATAAGTAATATATCTATTAAATATATCGTCGTCTAGTACCCATAACACAAGCTTTATTGAGCTTACCATGGGGCTAGTTCGATTTGTGTAAAATTGTCCCGTAATATTTATTTATTTATTATTTATTTTTTATTTTAATTGTCGAATTAGATCCGGTGTTTCTTTACCATCCACGCATCGTCAGCACCATCACACCAAAAATCCACGTAACGTTTTGGTGTTAAACTGTCATGTTGCATTTTATGAGATACGATAAATGAATAAATAAGTAAATGTTCAAAGAGACGTATAGCCGGCCATAAAAGTTTTTGACAGAAACTTATTTTCTTAATATCGTTTTAACTTAAAGATTTTGCCCCAATAATTTAATTTGATATTTTTTTAAAGTTTCGCACTCGCTACATATATAGCTCCATTCATACAATACATATCCTATACTTAATAAAGTATTTAATGGCAAAGGCATATATTATAGGGTAGAGGAGTACTATTTAACAGACAAAAAATGGATGACCAAATACAGAAAGCAAATAATTTACTTTTACCTTTCTTATAAGATGGTATGGTATATCAATATCAAAGAAAAGTTGTTAAAAAAAACACATCAGAATTGAGAACCACTTCCGTTTTTAGGAGTCGGTAAAAAATAAGATTTCACTTTCTTTTCTTCAATTATATTTTTACTTTTAATAAGTTAGAAACTAGACGATGACCGCAGCTTCGTTCGCGGAGGAGAAAAAGTCATAAGCCCACTTTTTTCGACGGTATAGTCGGGTAAAAAGTATCCTATAACCATCTGTGATACTTAGCCAACCGTGTACGGACTGCCGTTGGATTAGCATATAAATAATAAACATCACAGGTAAATTTTACACAAATCGAACTAGTCCCATGGTAAGCTCAATACGGATTGTTTTATGGGTACTAGACGATGATATATTTAGTAGATATAATTTACTTATATACATAGAAAACAGTCAAGACTCACAAATATTTGCCCTTACCGGGATTTGAACCCAGGACCTCAAGCTTCGCAGGCAACGTTACTGCCAAACCGGTCGTCGAAGTATAATGACCACAATGATAGATTACATTAAACGTCATGTTGACTGGATGACTCTGCATGAATTACATGTCGAGCTAAATATATGTTAGCTTCTTGTCGTCCATTTTGAATGTGCGAAATGAATAGGTGTTGAATAAAACATGTAGAATGTTATAAAGTTGTAAAAATTCAATGTCTGTACATGATTTGAAAATATTTTCAAATAAAATAAGTATGACGGATTATTTGAAGGTCATTTAAAGGAAACATATTTTTTATTTCGATTGTTTGTATGTTTCTATGTGTCATTGCGGATTCGTCACACAAAAGCGGCTAAAAAGATTTCAACTATTTTTGGTACACGGGTAGCTGGGTATCTCCAGGTGGTTATAGGCTACTTATTACCCGACTACGACAAGAAAAAAAAGAGGCGTTATGACTTTTTCTCCTCCGTGAAAGAAGTTGCGGGTACATGTAGTTTATAATGATGCATGTTATTATAATTCTTAATATTTATCGGAGAACCGCGGGGTTATTGCCTAACGAAATTTTGACACTTGGTATCGGAATCAACTGTCATAGCCCATACAAAATCATGACACTTGATTGCGATTGCGAGCGTCAAACGCGTTAGGCAATACGGGGGCCGGTATTGTAGTAGCGCTGATCCTTCCTTTTTCCTTTATAACAATATATAAAATCATAAACTAAATTATAAGGTACATATTCTAGATAAATTATAATACTTAGATACTTAAAGAGTATATTACAACCTGTGAAAGGCCGACAACGTACTTGTGAGTCCTCTGGTGTTAAGGTGCGTCCACATTTGTATCATTTGCCAGTATCAGATCATCGTCGCGTGGCATGATCGCGTGTCACGATCTCGCGTTTGGATGTTGCGCTGATCCGATCGCTCGAAATCCATGTTGCTACGCTTATCGCACACTTATATCGGACGAGTGCGGCATGATCGGCGCGCCGACAGTGAGCGTCTAAGCAGTGCGATACGCAGTCATGCCACGGCACGGTGATCGGATACGGGCAAATGATACAAGTGTGGACGCACCTTTAGGTGTCTATGGGCGACGGTGATCGCTTCCCATCAGGCGATCCGTCTGCTCGTTTACCCCTATAGAGTCGCACCATAAGGGTTCCTTTTGTACCTTTTTGGTACCGCACTCTAAAAAGGATTATGATTTTTTTTCTCCGTTGAATTCGTTAGGTTATAACAATCCCTAATTATTAACGGTATCAGAGAAAAATGCTTTCGATGAAATGATATGTCGACGAAATTAATCATTTGATGAAATGGGTTGTACAACGGCCTACGAAGCCAGCGGTCCCGGGTTCGAATCCCGGCCAGGGCAAGTGTTTGTGTGATGAGCATGAATGTTTGGTCCTGAGTCTTGGATGATTTCTATGTATTTAAGTATTATAATGTACAAGCTTTGCTTAGTTTGGGGCTAGGTCGATTTGTGTAAGATTGTGCCAGATATTTATTTACTTATAAGGTACAATTAAAAAAAAGGTACATTCAATAGAAACAAAAATAACTCCTACGAAAAAAGTCGATCAGAAATGGGAAACTTGATACTTACTCGTTATGTCCTTGTGTTACGTACAAAATTTACATACAATAGATTCTGAGCAAAACTCAAAAGGTTAAAATTTTAGATGAAATATATATTTTTACGGTTCCTTACTTTCACAGGAAAAAACGGAACCCGTCTGTCTGTCTGTCCGTCCGTCTGTCATAGCCGATTTGCTCCGAAACTACTGCAACAATAGAGTTAAAAGGTAGATATGAAATCGACGCGGGGCTTCATTTACTCGATCTCCTTCGATAGGACAGAGGTTCTTAATAATGTTGATTAGATCAGTTCTTGAAATCAAAACCTAACTAAACTTTTCTAATATATACACTTAATTAAACTCAAATTCCGGAGACGCTGGTTCGGATTTGCTGAAAGAGTTGACAGCATTGGTTAACTTTATGTTATCCGGTCGTGTGAATCACGAGATAACCCCACTCCTCTATGGCGCCAATCTGGTTGCATTAGCCAAACAGGATGGCGGGATCCGGCCAATTGCTGTCGGTTGCACCCTGAGGCGCTTGGCTTCAAAACTCTGCTGTCGTAGATTTAATGAGAGACTTACTGACATTTTTAAGCCACGGCAGCTGGGTTTTGGTTGCAAAGGTGGCTGCGAAGCTGCAGTACACGCTGCTCGCACTTTTCTGAGTCGCCCGGGCTATGAAGTTTTCGTGAAAATTGATGTAAAAAATGCATTTAATTCGGTAGACGGTAGGCGGTACTCTCTACACTGAAGTTAAACAAGAACTGCCTGAAATCTACGCCTACTTACAGCAATGTTAAGGAGCTCCAACAAAATTATTATTCGGCGAAAACGTTATTCTTTCTAGTACGGGTTGCCAACAGGGGGACCCGCTTGGCCCTGTTATTTTTAGTTTAGCTATCCATCCGATCATTTATAATCTAAATTCCAAATTCAACCTGTGGTATCTTGATGATGGCTCGCTCGGCGGGGACGCCGAATCAGTTTTACTCGATTTGCAAACAATAATAGACACATTTGCAAATATAGGCCTCTCCCTGAACTATACGCAATGCGAAATCTTCTTAGCTGACCACCTCGCCTCGGATAGAAAAATCGAAATTCTGTCTAACTTTAACGCAATATTACCTAACATTTCCGTCCATTCCAATTCGTCTCTTACGCTGTTAGGTTCCCCAATTTTGAATGACGCAATCAATCCTGTTATTAATTGCAAATTAAACTTCTTTAACTGTACCTCCAACCTACTCTTTGAAATAAACCCCCATATGGCCTTATTCATTATCCGTTTTTGCCTTTTTACCCCTAAATTTTTGTACCTACTCAGGAGCTGTCCAATCCGGAAATTTCCGTCCATTCTGGCCTCAATTGATAACACTCTGCAATCAACATTATCCAAAATTCTAAACATCTCTTTCGATTCAAGGTCATGGAGCCAAGCAGTTCTTCCAATACGGCTCGGTGGTCTGGGTATTCGATCCTTAGCTAGTGTGGCACTACCGGCTTTCCTGTCTTCTGCCTATAGTTCGGCGTCTCTAGTGGGTATTATTCTTAACCTCCCTCAGATACCCGTCATAGAGATTACCAGCTTGGTGGATGCTGAAAAGGCTTGGTGTGACTCGTGCCCGGGAGCGGATACCCCTTCCATAAAACATGTTCAGAGAGTTTGGGATACTCCTAGTCTCCAGGCGATGCATGCCTCTCTCATCAAAAATAGTCAGGATGATTCAGAACGTGCCCGACTTCTAGCTGCCTCCGCGCATGAGTCGGGTCACTGGTTAAACACTCTGCCTTCGCGCAACGTAGGCACAGTCCTGGACCCAGGCTGCTTAAGGATTGCAATTTGTTTAAGGCTTGGGTCCAGGATATGTGTTCCTCACACTTGCGTCTGCGGAAAAAGTGTGGATCAGCTGGGTCGTCATGGTCTGTCATGTTACAGAAGCGCTGGTCGCATGTACCGCCACGGCACCATAAATGATCTCCTACGTCGGGCGCTTGCCACTGCCTCCATCCCTTCCATTCTTGAGCCGTCTGGTATGGTCAGAGACGATGGTAAGCGGCCTGATGGCGTAACTTTGGTGCCGAGGAAACTCGGGCGGGCCCTGGTTTGGGACGCTACGTGTGTAGACACGTTCGCTCTGTCCCACATACAGGCCACCCGAGCCCAGGCCGGCGCCGCGGCTGATCAGGCCCAGACCCTCAAGCGCCGCAAATACTCCACATTACTTCAAAATTACGAGTTTGCGGCCCTTGCAGTGGAGACCTTAGGGCCATGGTCAGCCGACATGAAAAACTTCATGAAGACCCTGTCGACGCAGTTGAGCCGCACCTCCGGCGATCCCAGAGCTGGCGCTTACCTCTCCCAGAGGATTTCCTTAGCCATTCAGAGAGGTAACGCCGCCAGCATAATGGGAACCATGCCGCAGGCGGAACTGCTGGACGGGGTGTTCTTTTTATAACTCCTTTTAATTTTAGTGTGTTTAGTAGTTTTAATTTACCTTATAATTTAGTTTAGGATTTTATATATTGTTAGAATGTTAATTAATTCATTAGTTTCGTTTAATATTTATGTAATATAGTTTCGTGTAATATTTATAGTATATAAATACTTGTAAGTTTCAGTAAATAAATTTAAACTTCTTCTACATATGTACTGGTAAGTTCATTTCAATGAATTTTAGAAATGCGGGCCACTTTCGAGGGTAAATAAGAAAATTTTAAAATAAGTTTTTAAAACTTCATCGTGTTGTGTTCTAACTATCAAATGAAAGGGCTCGTTGTGATAATCTCAATATACTCGTATTTTTTACATAAATAGTTTTGAAGTTATTTAACAAATAGGTAGGCAAAATAACATTTAAATATCTCCAATGTACAGACATTTCGTTCTACAGCTTTATAATAGTACTAGCATCTACCCGCGACTCCGTCCGCCTTAGATTCGTTTATAGCGGATTGAAGGTTTTTTCCGGGATATTAAGTAGCTTCTGTCCTTCCCCAAAACTTAAATATATCTGCCAAATTTCAACTAAATCAGTTGAGCAGTTTAAGCGTCAAGAGGTAACAGACAGACAGATAGACAGACACACTGTCGCATTTATAATATTTTACTAATTTAAATGTTAAGAATATTATCAAGATTTCAAATTACTATAGCTTAAAAAAAAAATGCTCTGCAAAGGATGAAATTTGACATACATTACAGCCTATGTCCTATTCTAATATATAAAGTACATAACTGGAAAGTTTCATACAAATTCGTCCTGTAGTTTTTGAGATTAAGTGGAACGTACATCCATCCATTTATCCAAACTTTCACGTTTATAATATTGTTAGGATGTTAGGATGCGTAGATATCATTTCTGAACATATCAGGCGTTGCAAGATGTTATAACACATTTTACCACAGATATACACAACGCTCTGAGAGATAAAAGGTATCTACGTTTAACGCATACTAATGCGACGCTATAGATACCGGGTGGAAACTAGGTTAATGGGACTGGGTTAAGTCAAAACTACGGGACCCTCGGCGCGTGAGTCAGACTCGCACTTAGCCGGTTTTTTTTTAACTTTGCCCTCCAAACCCAGACTTAACACATTTTTGGAATACAAACATGTTGCCGTCTGTATCTATAGAGACCAGAGTCGAACAGTAAAATACAGGTTTCGATGTTACCGTACTGTTTACGCATGAGTTCCTCAGTTACCCACCGTTACTGCAACGGTACGGTCGTCACTGTGACTTTATTAGTGTAACGAGTATAAATACTTAGTGCAGAGTATTAGATACTAGGTAGGTCATTGTTACTAATTTGACTTAAACTATATATTTACTGACCCGCGCTAAACAAAAGCTTCCGAAACGTCCGGAACTCAAATGAGATAATACGCGATATAATACGTTAAAATTGTTTTTTTTAAATGAGTAATAATCGCGGGAACAGAAGAAAATATTAAAACTGTGTAACCTGTGTTTTACATTTTGACTGTCAATCTCCATACAAAAAGCCGTTCCCCGATACGCCATCTATGTATAAGAATTATTATTTAAAATTATTCTACATTGCAAGCGTGACACAGTATTTAAATGTTACGATTTATTTATTATTTGCTGTTGTCTAACCAATTGTTGATGTACTATATTTCTTTGTTCAATAGAGTATTTATTTATACAGTAGAAAAAAAATGTTAAAATTATATAACATTCTGATAAAACAAGTAAAATAAAAACCCACGTTAAAATTTGGAGTTCAATACCTTTCGTTTTGCTTGTTTTATGAGTCCTTAAAGTTGGGTGGGAAAGTCCATTTTTAAAGTATAAAAATATTAATAACTTATATTATTATTCAATAACCGATAAAATGATTTGTAATTTTTGTTATAAACCGTTTCGATAAACCCAAGTTTTAAGATAGCTGCAGAACGAAGTTCTTATTTTCCATATACAAGATACTAGCGTGTGACGTCACATGATTGTAGGCTTTAGTATGAAGCGTTTTTAGGGAAAGTCCAAAAATGTGCTTTGAACGTCGTTGTATCTCGGGGATTTTTTATGTTTTATGATATTGGAGTAGGTTTTTCACCAATATTTCTATTATCAAGACACCTTTTTATAACATACGTATTTCAAAATCTGAAATTATGTTTTAAATCGGCCAAGAAATACGCAAGATATAGGCATTTTACACTACTAATTAGACGGAGAGGTCCGACATGCACTGTTACGACATAGTGCACTCCAGCCATATACTCCATATTAAATTCTATTTTGCTAGAAAGAGATAGAATGAAATGTTTGATGGCTCATATCTTGGTTATTTTTATAGTTATTCGAAAAAATTTTTTTGTCTATTGTTTTTTACATGAATGAGCTTTTAATAAAGCAAAAATTACAATTACCTTTGCCTTGCCCAAACAGCTGCCAGGCTGAAGTGGGACTGGGCCGGACATGTCGGTCGCATGTGGGCTAAAGTAGCGACCGTGTGGGTCACTCAAAATAGAGCCCACTAATGCCAAACATTTGCTAGAATAGAAGGTCCTTAATTATTCAGATCTTTGTATTTATAAGTATACCAAGTATTTTTCTCCAAATTTCAGCAAGATGGCGGCCGTCCATCTGCGCATGCTCGGCTACTCCGTGACCTTGGTCATGCACGGCTATAACCTCTTCATGATGGACAGAGCCAGGCACGGCCCTGCGATGGCAGACCACAACGTTCGAACTTTCGCCGCAATGTATACGAGGTTCTTCACTGTCTGGACAATGGCAAGTCTATATTCTATATATAATACATTGACTGTTTAGGACTAGACTTATTTCTAGGCCGGGCCATATTTAGGGGAAGGCATCCGGGGCTGGAGCCCTGGGCCTCCACAAGTAAGGAGCCTCCGCCAATGAAATTACTAAAAACAAAAAAATGTTAGGTGGCCCCAGGGCCACCAAAATTTGTCGTTACCCCCGGGCCATCAAATCCCTAAATCTGGCCCTGTTTCTAGGTACAAAACGTGTCTTGCGATATGGTATGATCTTACTTAACTACTAAAACCTAGCTAACTTAACCTAAGTACTTACCAGAGCCGTGGCAACAGGAAAATTACAAGGGAAGCCGAAGCGTATTCATTTACTCATATTTAAAGAAAAAGTTGGTTATTAAGCCTTTCTTGGGCAACCCGGTGGGGATCGTCTTATATGGACGCCGCGCCACTGGTACTTACATACCAACTACTTCTTCCCTCATCTCTTCTGGCTTCGTAGTCCCGCGGTCTGTAGCAGAAGGCCCTTCAGACTCGAAGACTAGCTAAACCGGTATTTATTTAGGTTTAACCTAGACGAGACGTTATCTACTGAGGTAGAGCTTTTTAACTTGGTAATGGATTTCATTCCCTGTTTGCGCTACGAGGTGGCTCCGAGATATTAACCAGTTAATCAGAGCGGTTTTTGCGAGCGTAACCTTTATTATGGGTTAGGCTCTCAAAGTGGCTCTAACCGGTATGGATAATAAACCGGGTTTCAAGCCCTGCTGGCTGGGGCCCGTTGGGAGGACCCGTCCGTGACATCTTCATCATCATCATCATATCAGCTTGAAGTGTGATGCCGAGTATGGCTCGCTCCATGGCTCTCTGTGATTTTATGCACAGCCTCCTTAGTGAGAGTCCACGTCTCGGCACCGTAGGTCATTGGGGGCAGGACACATTGGTTAAAGAGGCGAGTTTTCAGGCATTGCGGAATGTCAACGGATTTAAGGATGTCCGTAACAGCCACAACCAAAGTTCGATTTCCGTATCGATTACTAACGCGGGGTCGCCAACCGCCAACAACCACACACTATTAAATTACAATGTTTTATCAAACTATACGATAATTCCAAGAGCGGGACACATAGGCCAGTAAAAGCACGCTATCCCAACAGATAAGTAAGCGCAAGTGACTATTAGGTTATTACGGGACAGCTGACAGCTCAGGTCGTCTAATAAGTATACCCGGGTAAGAGCGGACTATTTTTCGGCGAGTTGGAAGTGTCACAAAAAAAAAACTTTTTTCACACTAACTTTACCTCCAAATTTTGAATGCGAATGATAAAAAGGAAAACAAGCTTTTAGATTAATTTACTTAATGCCCCTTTATAAAATAGCTTAAGAGTAATCTACGCTCAAAGTTAATTTTATTTTTCAAGACACCAAACCTTCTTGGTCTAAGATCGGACTAATAGCTAAATTCAATTCTAAAGCTAGGAGAAGCATAAAAAAGAATATACTGACACTTTTTTTTAAACGTTCGTACGTAACTACAAACTGGCGAGAAGGGCGGGGTTAAATGGGGTCCCTCGTGGTATTGCCTGTGATGTCAAATAACTACTATTTTGGTAGCAATTGCGACTATCCGATCTTAGATCCCATCCGATCTTACCCAGGTATACCTTACTCATAACACAAGCCTTATTGAACTTCCCATGGGGACTAGTTCCTTGTACAAAATTGACCCGTAATATAAATTTATTTGTATTCCAGTTCCTACAAATCTTCCACGCAGTGCTGGGTCTAACTTGCGACTGTCTCACCCTGAAGAACTCTGCCAAGAAGGAACCTGCAATACTGAACCTGATGAAGAGCTTCAAGAGTCGGCTGTTTGCAGCAGTTCTTTGGCCAACAGTTTTTGTAAGTCATTTGTAATATTTTCACTTTTCTTATCCTTACGCTTATCATTATCCCCGCCCCCCCCCCCCCCTCCCCCTCCTTTTTACATATCTTTATCCTATCTACTATCCTCCTTGTTGCAAAGTAGGTGCGCCTGGGTCTTCCCCTTCTTCTGTTTCCTTCAATATTTCCCTCAATGACGTACTTAAAGAACCGGTCATGTTCAGTTCCCTATATCTCCAGATAATTAATTCACTTGGAGTAAGGTAATTGCGCCCAAGACTTAAAATGGCCCACTATCAATTATTTTGTATTTTTTAAAGTTCTAATGAGTTTAAACTTCGCGCTCATGTTCGGTTAGTACCAGAGATAAAACTGCAACGTGATATCGAAGCCAAGGAAGTTGAACTAATGCACAAGATGAAGATTGGGCTATCTTAAGAACCGAACCGAGCCATCTTGGGGGCAAATACCTTACTCCAAGTTAATTAATTATCTGGAGATATAGGGAACTGAACATGACCGAAGTACCTTATATATTGAATTGTATTGTATTGTATTGTAAACACTTTATTGTACATAAAAACAATAAAACAAAGAAATTAAAGTAACATATTTGTACAAAGGCGAACTTATCCCTTTAAGGGATCTCTTCCAGTTAACCTTAGAGCAAATGAAAGAGAAGAGTAAACATCAACGCAGATAGACAAACCAACAAGTTAATATGCACAATGACATTAAAACTTAAAAGCTAAAGTAGCATACACATACACATAAACCCTAAATAATAAATATTAATATAATAGCATTTATATCATCTAGATAAATAAATATACGTGTGTAAATATATATTTATATACATAATAAATATACACAAACGGATAAATATTAAAAAAAGAGGTCAGGGGTCTGAAAGCCATAACTTTTTTAAGTTATCTTTAAATGATGCCACGGATTGTGACTGCTTAACGGACACCGGCAACGCGTTCCATAATTTAACCGAGTGGACTGTGAAAGATCTCCTATATGTGCGCGACTTATTGGGCGGAAAGGCGAGAGAAAGATTGGCACTTGAGCGCAGCCGGTGGCCACTGCCAGCCGCCATATACGTAAATCTTTCAGAGAGATAGGAGTGGGACGCGGGATTGAATAATACATTGTACAGCAATGACAGCACATGCACGTCCCTGCGACGACGAATCGGAAGCCACTCTTCGAATTCTTTGCCCTTCGACACCACATTGACAGACAGGGAAGACTGGAAGAGCATATTAGCAGCTATGAAATGAAATGGATCATCATTGGCTAGACCTTATCCCATTTACTTAGGGTCGGCGCAGCTTGTTTTCATTCTTCCACACCTCTCTATCACTCGTCATCTATGAAATGAAATGAATAATGAAATAATAAACTTAAATACTATAAGTAGGCCTGTAACCTTACAAGCCTGAGTCTACCCGCAATTCCCAAGAGGAGTCTACTGTTGAGAATAAGACACTGAAAAAACTCAGCAGGCAGAATAAGTGTACGCATACAGTTTTTAGCAACAGACGCATCACAATGTAGTGCTATACCATTACCTCTAAATTTTGAAAATGTTCTACGACTACTTTCCAATCTTCATCCAGTTGTCGCGTTTAACCTCCATAGTCCTCTGCAGACGAAAAGTCAAGCAAGATGCAATCATTACCATGGCGTCCTTGTATTTTCACCCCAAAAGCTTTACAACTCCCATAATTCACAGCTTGCAGTAATTGCCATCATTACTGTCAGGTGACTGTGACTCTGCAGTAAAAAAATAATTGGATGAACTGAAAGAAAATAAAAATAACTAAATTACAGTGAACCTTAACCTAAAATATAACTAAAGTAAAACAAAATAAAACTAACTAAATCTATAAATGGTCCGCAACATTGTGTGTTGCGGCGTTTCGTCGCTAAATCACCAGACCCTTTCTTTGAAACGAAACCGGGTTCGAATCCCGGCCAGGGCAAGTGTTTGTGTGATGAGCACGAATGTTTGGTCCTGGGTCTTGGATTTTGATGTTTTCTATGTATTTAAGTATTACAATGTATCTAAATATTATGTATATCGTCGCCTAATTCCCATAGTACAAGCTTTGCTTAGTTTGGCTAATTCGATTTGTGTAAGATTGTCCCAGATATTTATTTATTTAATTTTTTGTTGACAGCTGGTGTCATCGCTATTCTGGTCCCTTTACCACTACGACAGAAGCCTAATTTACCCACTCTTCGCTGACAAGATTCTGACTCGCACTGCCAACCACATAGTCCACACTGCTGTGATTCCTGTGGTGCTGTGGGAGGTGGCGTTCCAGCCCAGGGTGGTGCCAAGGCACCATGCGGTCAATGTCACGTTGCTGACTGCTTATATGCTTACTTATCTCAGTCTGTAAGTACTTTTATCATTATTGTTACAATATTAGTTTACTAGACGTACCAAGGTTACCGACATAGCAAACAGGGTAAGCAAACTGAAGTGGCAATGGGCAGGGCACATAGTTGGGGCAGAAAGGTTCGCGAGTGGAGACCGCGTATCGCAAGGTGGTCGGACGACCTGTTTAGGGTGGCGCCGACTCGCTAGAGCCGGTCGCCTCTATCCGGCCCATGTGGTAATCTATTGAGGAGGCCTGTGTCCAGCAGTGGAAGTCCTATAGCTTCAATGATGATGATTAGATTACTCATTATCTCAGTGGTAACAGTCCTGACAGAGTGGTCGAGGTCAACACGTCGTAGGCCCACATGTATGAGTGGCAGAAGTTCGCCTGACGATGTTTCGCCAGTTCCCCTTGCTGGCAGACAAACTAGAGCACTGGAGTACGGGGCCTCCATTCAATGGCTCTTATTTCATATTCAAATTCAAAATATTTCTTTTCAGACCATGTCCATAGTGTTAGTATCAGGGTTCGGATATTCGGTGAGATAGTTACCTAAAATTTGGCAGCGGCGTCTATAGATGCGTCCACACTTGTATCATTTGCTCGTATCCGATCACCGTGCCGTGGCATGACTTTGGAGGCTCACTGTCGGCGCGCCGATCATGCTGCACTCGTCCGATATAACTGTGTGATACGAGTAGCACAATGGATTTCGAGCGATCGGATCGGCGGAACGTCCAAACGCGTGACGTGACACGCGATCATGCCACGCGACGATGATCTGATACGGGCAAGTGATACAAATGTGGACGCACCTTAAGATGAGCGGTATGGAGACGGACTCAATTTAATTTTCCTAATAAACTCCCTGGAATTCTAAATTTAGTAACTAGACCTCCAAAACGCAGGTTTAAGTATATAAATAAACATACTGTGGGCTACTCATCCACATTTACTATTTTACAATTGATGCCCTTACACATATATAATTAATTTACACTAAATATTTACAAGTATAATTATATGTATTTATATATATATTTATAACATTATTTACAAAGACAAATATTACATATATAAACACTTAAACAATAATATTCACACATTGTTTACATTTCATCCGTCAACACAATATTGACGTGCCGTCTGGTCGAGTGTATTGGAGCCGGCGCCGCGCCCGGTTTGTGACGTGCGACGAGTACATGCGGCGGCCGCTCGGCAGTTGCGCCTGCGCCGCCAGTCGATCTGATATTTTGACGCGAAGCGCATGCCGCTCTCGACCGCAACTATCTCACGATTTATAACTGCTTTTGCTTTGATATTTACGTTTAACTATATTCCTATATTCTATCTCTCTTCCGTACTATTTCTTCTGTGTGCCTATCTTCGGACTTTGGATATACCTTCTGTGTTGTAATATCTTGACATTATATGTATTGGAGTAAAGGTGTTGTTTACATCGCTTGAACCCGCTAAGCAACCCTACAATACTATTACTATGGATGTACTACTTACTTACATACATTATTCCATTACCTAAATTTGCATAACAACGTACGTGCTTAACTAATATTTATAAATAGCCATAAACTAAACATGTTTGTGTATTTTTACCGGATCTATATCGGAATCCCTAACGAAGTTTGTCCTAATGTATCGTTTGTCATAATGTATCGTTTATCCTAACGTATTTTTTTATGCAACTGTAAATTTTTCAGGATTGTTATAAAACAAACCTAACCTAATATTTTCTTCTGTTTCCGCGATTATTACTCATTTAAATAAAACAATTTAACGGATTATATTGCGTATATTATCTCATTTGAGTTCCCGTTTCCGACGATTCGGAGCTTCGGCTTTCCATGATCACGGGTTGACCGTGACCATGGAAAGCTGAAAAGCTGAAAACTGTGCTTCTCAGCAAAATAACATAAGTGCCGTGGAGATACGCTCTTTTGCTAGTGCCCTACTTTATCGTATTTTTTTTTATCCTTAGTGCATTCTTTGAACGGCTGCGGAACCCTACACTTGGCCAGTTTTGATTTATTACTTTCTTAATATGTTTTCTATTTACTTTCAGAATGTGCTACACCTACTTCGAGCAGGGCATCTGGTTGTACCCAATATTCGGATTAGCTTACGATAGTATTATATTTTTCCCAATAATCATAGCTACAATAGGCGTCATGTTGTATGTTTATTATCACATACAATGGGTTCTTACACGAATAATATGGGGTAAACAGAGTAAAATTAAAAAATAGTTGATGTTATATATGATACTAGCTTCTGGCCGCGACTTCGTCCGCCTTAAATTCGTTTATCGCGGATAAGGGTATTTTTCCGGGATAAAAAGTAGCCTATGTCCTTCCTCGGGACTCAAACTATCTCCATACCAAATTTCATCCAAATCGGTTTAGCGGTTTAAGCGTGAAAAGTTAACAGACACACCGACAGACACACTTTCACATTTATAATATTAGTATGGATTGCGATGGTGCGCGTCGCGTCCCTACAGAGGAGGCGCCTGCACAGCAGCACATGAGCAGAGAAATGGTATAGAGAGAAGAGACTAAGGTACTAAGAGCGTGCAAAATTTATACCTAATTTGGTAGGGTTGGCACAGATGGACAAAACGAAATAAACACGATATTTATGAGTCTTTAAATATTAATTGATCGCAAATTACATACTCTAAAGATTTTGATTAAAAGAAAATTTCGATATTTTTTTTAAATTTCATATATCTTTAATTTGAATGATGAACCCCTAATCTAATAAACAGTTTTTTTATAATGTAGTGGAATGTCTTTATTATAGTGATCTCCCTGACATACAAAAATGTTAAAATCACATTTTTGGACTTTCCCGAAAAGGGCTTCATACTTATACCTACTAAAACAAATTTTGAGATCAGCTAACATCCCTATTATTCTATTAAAACTCATATATTGTAACTACAAAAGGAAAGACGAAATCCACTAGGCGCGAAGCGTACACCCTTCGCTTGAGCACAAACTCAGCGAGTTTAAATTAAACCGGTTTCTCTGCGTACGTGTGGCGAAGAGTTTGTGCTCACGCACACACGCCCATCGCGCATGTAGTGGTGTACGTATCGCAGCACGGCTGTATGAAGCTTGGTCTCTGATCCGTTTTTTTACTGATGTACATCAAAAGTAAGAGTACCGCAGCCCGAACAGTGACAGCTAACCCTAGCTGTCACTGTTCGGGCTGCGGTACTTTCAACTTTCTTATATCAGAAATAAAGTATAATTAAGGTCAGAGAACTAAAATTAACAGTATTTTTGAAAATTAAACAGTGTTTTCGTTATTTTTTATGGCTCTGAATATCTACTTACTCCTACTAGCGGTCACAAAATAGTATTTTGTATACCTTTTTATATAGATTAAAGAGTAAAAAATATAATAGTGTTTTTAAAATTATCATCATCAACATTATTTATTCCCGGAATATATGGTAAGTACATATGGTATAATATAAAACATTTTGATCCTTAATATATTCGGCCTTTATGGCATGTGAAAATTGGTAAAACTTATTTTTATTCCCTAGCGAAATATAACATGCATTCTTAACGATTATTTATTAATATTTACATAGAGTATGGTGGGGAACCCTAGTGACGGCCTTACCGTGGCCTTGCCTAGACGATCCCTTCCTGTATCACTTGGTTAAACTGATTGTGTTGTAATGTGTGTTCTGTTGTAATTGTATATACTACTAACATAGACACACACACTTCTTTGATACTAACTAAAATATGGAATGTAATTATGAAATAAATTGTATGAATTTGAATGTTTTTATGTGACATTTGAGAAGAAAGTTAAGTACCTATCATAAAATCGACCGAACATTTTAAGCCCAAAATATCAATATTCTGAGCGTAAACAACATTTTTTGTATAAAAATGTTACATATATACAAAACAAATATATAAACAGTATAATAGTTTATGTGCTTAGGTAAGTATGTATAAATAAACTGTTTCCACATATCAACTTCCTCGTAACCAGATCATAATCTACTAAAGAGATCATAACCTAGTAAAGATTTTATTTTAATATCCGAACTTTAATAGTTGTTTATGCAGCTGATACATAATAAGAGGCCTTAAACCACGAGTGAGTTTTTATGTGATATGATGAGTGGTAATAAGATCATATGAGTGTTTTAAGAGTCCCCGGTAAGCTCGGTTCTCCATACAAACGTAGTTACGCTCTCATTTTAAAACGACTAGCTAGTTAGCTCTGAAACTTTGTACCTAGAATTAGTTAAGGTATATGCAGGCCTGTAATTAGTTTATGTAGCTTCAGATACCATAATAAAAAATAAAGCGAATTTAAGTTATTCATACAAAACTTGTTTTTGCTGTATTTCGTTTGTTTTATAAACTGGAGCCATATAAACTAATCACAGGCCTAGATATACCTCATATCATTGTATATGTAAAGTTTCGTTACAATCCAACACGTAGTCCTCATTCCTAGCTATTTCGTGTCATTTCCGCTACCTAAAGCTTGTCTGGAAGAGATCGCTCTTTAGCGATAAGACCGCCTATTGTCTACTATATTTTACGTTAAGGCTCTATTGTCCTGTTTCTGTTGTTGGTGTGCAACAAAGATTTGTTGTATTGTATTGTAGTTTTAAAATGAGAACTAAACTCCGATTCTACATATGTGAAGGTGAAATTCGGCCGAGCTTGCCGGGGACTCTTAAAGTCAAATCATATATCTACATCCATATATTAGAATTTCTTAGTCATGTGTTTCATGTTCAATCATTGAGCTAGGAATCATGTTAACAGGGAAACAACCCGGCGCCCGCACTAAGAAAAATTGTTCGGTAAACCAAAGACAATTTCGCCGTGCGTGTTTAAGTAACCGCGTGAGAATCATTTGACCAATAAAATTCAACTGTCTTATTTTATTTTGTTGACAAAAGTGTTTGTTTTTAATTTTTATTATCAATCTAACGCCAGACCGAGTGTGATAGATCTGAAACGAAGCATCCATGTCGAAAATATTGCTGAAGAATAATGTTCGGGGTGTCCCAGAGACCAAATATAATCTTAAGAGGGCTGATAGAGCAGCTCCAAAGATACCGATTTGACTCCGAGGCTATGTACTGCGATTTTTAGTTGCAATTTTGATTTATTTTTGTTATAATTTACAGTAGCGTTTTTTGTGTTTGGGTTTATGAAGTATATAAAATCTAGAGCGTGCGTGATTTCTCAAAGAATTCATCCTAAAAAAATTGGCACATGTTATAAAAACTTGATCACTTAAGTAGTTCGTTATGGTTCAAATGATGTAGTATACTCATAAAAAAAAGGGAATTTCTCCTAAGTATTTAATTATATAGTCTTTATTGCACACAAAAGAAAATAACATCAGACACTTAAATCTAAACCGGTATGATAAATGGTAAACAACAGGCGGTCTTTTCACTAAAAAGCGATCTCTTCCAGACAACCTTAAGGTAGTAGAGATGGCGCAAAGTAAACAACCAATGAGTAAGTAAGTGGTGCACATGAAGATGAGACAAATCATAAATTAACGCCAGAAAGAAAAACAAAAGAGAAATGAAAATTTCAGACACATACAAAGATACTTGATACTAATAAATAAATATATAAAATACAAATGAACATATACACTAATATACATATACCTACACAAATACATACACATAACTAAAAAAATACTGAACTACACGAAATCGACATCTCAGTTTAACGGAGCGATAAATAGTGCTGCTTGAGATGACTCTTAAAAACAGAAATACATTTAGCACACCTAACGTCCAACGGCAAAGAATTCCAAATCCGAATCGCTTGAAAAGTGAAAGAAGTGTTATAAAATTTGAAAGAAGAAGCAACAGGTGCAAGAAGATGATTTTGCGAAGATCGTAAAGATGACAAATATTTAAATCAATCCTTAAGATACCAAGGGGTAGCGGGGTTGAAAAGAATGCTATAGAGCCTTTATAATAGAGGAGGGCAAGAATGTGAGACTTACGACGAAGCTGAATTGGAAGCCCCTTAAGAGGGTTTATATCCGCTTAACTGGCAACGTCTCATATTTTTTGGTTTTCCTTGAATATTTTGAAAAATATGAATGTAACTTGAACACGTTCTCAATACATTCATTAGGTTTTCGGTAGTTAAGCTGGCACAATTTAAAATTTCATGTTAATTGCCACAACTAAGGCTCTAATATGAATTCATGTCTATATCTTATTTTGTAATTAAATAAAGGCAAAAGCGGGTGTTGGGTGAATTAAACGCAACATAATTCCTAAAGATTGAATTCAAAATGAAAAACTATGCGACATTGCCAGTGAAGTAGGTGTAAACGCTCTTAAGTTGCGAACGGAAATGGGAAACATGGTCATATGTATGTATCTAGTATGCGGTAAGTATGTATACAATACTTCAATTCTAAACTGCTTTGCGCCACCTACTTATATACGTACAGTTTCCTTTCTCAACGTTCCCACTACCCTAAGATTGTCTGGAAGAGATCTCTGTTTAGCGATACGACCGCCTGTTCTTTACCTCTCCTTGAATGTATTGTTTTCTCTAATTTGTGTGGTGTGCAATAAAGAGTTATTGTATTGTATTGTACTTTTCTGTTCGGACTAAGAGAATCTCAAAACCCATGACCAAATGTCAGTAACGCTAAGATTTTGACCTCTTGTAGCGTCATCGTCAAATAATAATAGATTCAAAGAAAAACGAATTATGGTCTGTAATAGAAATAAAATGAAACATTGTATTAAATAGTTTATTACAAAAATAAATTAATAGTTAGGTACATTACATCCTAGCCGACTTTAAAATAAAAAAGTAGGCAATAAAATATGTTACTTAATTCCATCTTATAGTAATTAAATATTGAGCATAATATTCTAATAATTATTATAGAAAGGATAAGTTAATAAAATGATACATAAAATTCATTAAACAATTCTAAATAGATATTTATGCTACAAATGTAATATTTGTGAAAAAAAATATTGCACACATTTAACACAACACAATAAAACGGGGCCTAATCGTGTATTATAAATAATTTATTTAATTACCTAGTTGGTGGTTATTCTTCGGCTAGAAGATGTTGATACCCGCTTCTCCAGTTCCTTCGAGACTATGGACGTAACGCGACGTCCACAACACGTCAGAGAATTACCAACGAAAGGTAATTAAATGTATGATATCATATTTATACAAGAGTAAGCCCCGTTTCGTTGTGTTGTAATAAAATAAGTTTCTGTCAAGTATTTAATTTTTTTGATTATTTTCCGACTGCACTTTTCTTTGAACATCCATCGATTACTTACCGAGATGAATCTAAAGAGCCAGGTTATCACCTTCCAACTTGATCTGTAAGTCAAGAATCCTAACACATACAATTTGCTAACTATTAGAAAATTAAGGAACGGACTAAGAAATCTTGAAATTCTAAAATCTAATCATCGATCGTTTCACAATGGCCTAAATCGCTTCAAAATGGACTTACGTTTTTGTTTATCGTGTAACAGAAGTATCAATAAAATCAGTTTCACTACTTAATAAACTTTTAAAAGACGATTGCAAAAATTAACATCATCAAATTTCACATTTGGCAAGAGACAATTCAGTTGATTATTTTAGAAATTTCTTGAACAAATATAATATTTGTTCTTGTGAAAAGTGAAAGTCATAACCATAAATCCACACTATCAACTTTAAAAAGTGTTAATTAATTTCTTAATCATATCAACAGACTCATTCTGTCCAATGCTGTCAATATGAGCAATAGCTTTTTGAGCGTTATCCTCATACAATTTCTGAGTCTTACTAATAGCGTTTGTCTTCAATATGTTATACTTAAGGTCCTCATAATCCACATCTTTAACATCACCTTTCGCTTGATCTATGATCTGGTATAGGCCAGGGTTTTCTTCTAAGGCAAAAAGAACTGGAGCGCTGGCCAAGCAGAACTGTTCTTCTCTGTCTGATGTCAAAGTTTGGACTTCTGCTGCCGCTTGCCACGCCAAGCCAACGTGACAACCAAAATGATAAGCATAATTCACTGTTTCTCTGTTCTGTAGTCCTAGTACCATCGCTGCTTGGCATCCCCTTCCAAGTAACGATGCTCCGTTGTAAACAGATCTAATAGTCCATTCCTTTCTAGCCTTTCCTAGGACATCATCAACACTGATCGCTGTAGTATCAAACGTGATGTCTACATCATCAACAACAGATTTAGGCTTGCCTGGAATCGGTTGGTTTTGTTCATCGCGCTCTCCAAAGAATTCTCCTTCAGACAAATCTCTTAGCGCTGTGGAAATTATGTAAGAAACGTCAGAGTTCCTAAGTTTTGCTAGCATGTCATTGGCTGTGACTAGGATGTAATCTCCGAGGAGCAAGGCGATTTTGTTCCCAAAAATAGCTGACTCTGTGTTCTTAGAGCGTTTCGTAAATGGGACATTGACGATTCCTTTGTGGATTAAATGTCCTGTTCTCATCATCTCTGTGAGTTCGGCTAGGTGCCTCTGCTTCTCCTCTATTTGGATTCGTTCGTGCTGCAGCTGTGTTGGTGATGCTTTCACGGATTTGGAGAGGAGAAGGATGATCAGGCCCCACGGTTGGAGATTCTTGGAGTCGCCGTAGAGGACGTTTTTCGCTGTCTGCATCACGAGATGGTTGCTGCCAAGCTGGAAGATAGAGATTGCAGAAATTAGTTGCGAGTAACGAGCGAGTTGTAAAGTCTTACAATTCTAAGCAATTTTTCAACTAGCGGGATTTTTTACAAAATTCTCATAAGTTATCGTCAATTTCGAATTTGGAAGGTTTTGTTTGTTGAGAAATTTCTTATAATAATAATAATATTTTTATTTCAGACCCAGGGATCCATATTTTGTTAGTAAAGTTTGTACTTAAAATAAGTGTTAGCATTAGACAGTAAAACATTTATATACAAACAAAAAAAAAAACAAAAGGCCAACATATTATTTGAGGGCGTGGAGCCCGATCCATCTCTCCAGCACTGGCGTGTCCCAGCGTTCAACAACAACAGCGCGCAGGAGCGCGTTGCGGCTGTCACGCACGCGCTGCAGCATGGAGGCGCAGCGCGCGCGCATGATGGCGGCGAACCCCGCCGTGTTCGTCTCCGCGAACATCGCGGATGAGCTGTAATAGCGTGGCAGCCGCAACAACGCTCTATACGCGCTGTTATTATGAACTCGCAGGTCGCTGTATGCCCTGCCCGGGATTCGAACCTGGGACCGCTAGCTTCGTAGGGCGTTGTACAAGTGTACAACCCACAGAGCCAAACGTGTCGTCAAAACTTTGAACTATATTGTAGTATGTCTTGTAAATTGTTTTCTTCTCTTGCATTATGATCTTCGCCTACATTTATCTGCGGCTTCGCCTGCGTAACTAAGACGTAGCCTATAATTTAATCAGTGACCTGATTTCTCTGTCTTCGAAGTCTCATTTGAATATTAATACGTTCGTCGGCTAAAGATTTATTGAGTAACAGTGGCGTAGCTACCGAAGGTCTAGACCAGGGGTCGGTCGCGAGCCACATGCAACTTTTTGGATATGAAGCCGCGGCTCTATATATTAGTTTTTTTTTATCAAAAAGTACTATTTATTGGTGGCAAGAAAAAAATTGGTGGCCCATTAACAACTTTGAATTTTCTTTAATTGTAATATTGACTCTTCCGGCTCAAAAGGTTGCTGATCCCTGATCTAGATGGGGCCCTCAATCTCAGGGGTATCTTGGGACCCTGACCAGTGGCTACCGAAGGTGTAGAGGGAGTCCTCAATCTCAGGGGTGCCTTGGGACTCTGACCAGTGACTACCGAAGGTCTAGACGGGACCCTCAAAATCAGGGGTGCCTTGGGACCCTGACCAGTGGCTATCAAAGGTCTATACGGGGCCCTCAATCTTAGGGGTGCCTTGGGACCCTGACTGAACAACTGGAAGTACCCTATATGTTTAGTATGGAAACACCTTTTTTAATAACTTTATCTTTGGATTGCGTGGACTTAGAAGCTTAATTTTTTTACAGCTTTAAGAAATTGCAGACACAAGTATGTGATGTTAATTTCAACTCGATACCTCCACGCGTTCCTGAGAAAACGGGTCTTGACAGACAGATGGAAAACAAAGTGATCTTATAAGGGTTTCGTTTTTTCCTTCAGAGGTACGGAATCGTAAAAAGTGAATTATATAAAAAATATATATAATTTAAGCAAAAGGAAAGTTATGCATATTTTCTTCTCCGCAAACGAAATGTCACCTTCTGGTTTATAGTACAAGTATTAGTAACATTTACATAAATTAACATTTCATTAAAACACTCTTGGGTCAATTAACTTTTACTGTACCTCGTTGCCACAGATACGTCTCCACTCTAAACTACGATTTTAAATATTTCTATGAAACACATTTTTTTGTGGTTCTGTGTTTTTAATGTGGGAAAACTAACACCACATTACTATCTATTGTGACATAGATACAAGTCAAAGCGGAAATAAAAATACGATTGCGCTCCCTCTTGGCCACACTAGTACGCCTACCATGAGTTCGGCACGAGCGACTATCGAGCGGTTGATGACAGTATATCTCTTTCGCACTATTCGCGCGTGCGAGAGATACTCGCTAGCGACGATCGTAAAATCAGCACACAGGACTTAGCTTTCAAAAAATAAAATAGGTACATGGATCAAAGCGGATGGATAAATTCGAGGCGATTGGCACAGTGCTCGCTGGTGGAGGTGTTGACACGCTCGACGCGTAATCGAGAGGTACCGGGTTCGAGTCCTGGTGTGACCACGTGCGAGAGCAATCGTATTTTTCTTTGCGCTTTGACTTGTATCTATGTCACTATACGATTTTAAATGTAATAAAGGCTACAAACATATTATGTTTTAGCTAATATTGTTAAATAATTGATAGATTCAGGCTTTACTTTGCGGAATTCCATATTAGATTAATGGATTATAGTCCCTTCGCTTTTCTGCCAAATAGTGTCTTGGTTAGATGTGACAATAAATTATGCTCACATGCGCATAGTCCTCAACGAGACTTCTCGTGTGGACGCCGGACCGTCAACATCTCCTGCATCTCCTGATGATGCCTCGTAGAGGCGTAACACGTGTCGAGGATTATACTGTCTGGTGGTGGTTTGTTGTATTTGCTTGCGTATTTTTTTGTGGAAACTGCATGAAAATATGCGCATGTGAGCACAATTTATTGTCACATTAAACAAAGACTTATATTTCACGGAAAGGCAAAGGGACTATAATCCAGTAGCTAATGTTGTTTTTGATTATTATTGCCGACATTATTTGATTTTGCTAATTGTTGTATTCTTGCTTTAATTAATATATTTTTTTTTTAATTTCAGATTTGCACGCTTGCTTGCAAGCAAAATACACGGAAATTTAACTGTACCAAAAACCCTTTATAGAAAGCGCCCGCAACTTCGTTCGCGGAGGAGAAAAAGTCATAACCTCTCTTTTTTTCTTCAGCGGCGTCGGGTAAAAAGTATCCTATAATCTGGAGATACCCATCTACTCGTGTATCAAAAATAGTTAAAATCCGTAAATCTTGCGTGATGAAGCCCGCAACGGCACCTACACATATGCAAAAAGACCAAAAAAAATGTTCGCTTCAGAGACCTCCAAATAGTTTTTTTTTTATATCTTACAGTAATTTCATTTTTACAAGTTTATGATAGTATACCTAGATAATTTTGAAAATAAATACATATGATTTGAACTTTCAAGAGCCCATCTCATCAATATGTTAATAGCCTCATTATTAGCATTTTTAGGGTTCCGTAGGCAAAATGGCAAAAACGGAACCTTTATTGTTTTGTTGTGTCCGTCCGTATCTCACAGGCATTTTACTCAATAACTACATGATGTATATTTATGAAATTTGGAGTGTAGGTGTCTTATATAAGCCGCTACTTAGTTTTATAGTTAAAAATAATAAAAAAAAATATTCCTAGGGGGCACTCCATGGTTATCTACTGTTTGCCCGACATACATATGCAATAATATTTATTTGCTCGTGTTTCATTTCCCGAATTTCAGTGGCCCGAATGCTTCATTTACTAGATAAGTTATTTGACATACTCTTGTATTCTCGAATATTAGATGCCAGAATGAATCGAATGCCATACGTATTGTTTTCCATATAATTAAGTGCAATAGTATTATTTCACAGAATACTCAAACGTCATACTAAATATTGTTTCTTTCCGAATTCATCCTGGCTATGCATTTGCTATTACATTTCTGCAGGCGCTCGAAAATTATTCAGTATTGCGGTGTGCGTAAGTGTTTTTAACACATTGATGGGTATACAGTGGATTCTGCAACTGATATTTATAGTCAATTGTTTACATACTCGAGCAATAGTTTACTGTTTGCGAGTATTTTAACGCTCCGCTCGCTTCGCTCGCTCCGCTATACTTGGTCACAATACAAACCTAACCTAACCTACAGTTTTCGGTTTTGGACCCATTTTCCATTTTGTCGCAGTTGCAAGCAAAGCATGCGAGCATTTTGACGCTCCGCTCGCTTCACTCGCTCCGCTATACTTGGTCAAAATACAAACCTAACCTAACCTACAGTTTTCGTTTTTGGACCCATTTTCCATTTTGTCGCAGTTGCAAGCAAAGCATGCAAGCATTTTGACGCTCCGCTATACTTGGTCACAATACAAACCTAACCTAACCTACAGTTTTCGGTTGTGGACCCATTTTCCATTTTGTACAATTCGAACAATTAAGATGGATGGCAAATGACATTATGGCATGTGATTGTTATGGATTACAATGATTATGGAAAATTAGATTATTGAAATTGATATTACGGGAAACAAAGATTCTAGCATACCTATGATTAATATGGTAAACAATGAGTATGGCGTATGAAATTATGAGAAACAACTTTATGGCCGTTCATTAGTAGTGCAGATGATATTCGGGCAAATGAAATTCTGGAAAGTAATAAGAGTATACCGGCACTCCATACATGTAGCCGAAAATGAAAAAAAAAGTAGCAAATATAAATGTGTGGCACATATTTCGACAGATCTTTTAAGACATTCTGATGTTTCTAAATTTTTTTAATATTATTTTTATATTCGGAAATAATCGCTCCGAAAGTTGCATAAATTGTGTACGCCCCCCCCCACTATTTTCTAAACCGTAAGTTCAAAAAATATGAAAAAAATTACCAAGTTAAAACCTAATGTATACTTGCAATGGAAATTGTTTTCAACATGATCGGATATGCCGTTTTTGAGTTATTGCCGAAAAACTGCGCTTCTCAGCAAAAGGGCGTAAGTGCCGTGGAAATACGCTCTTTTGCTAGTGCTCTTTTTCACATCGTAGGTTTTTCATCTGTAGCGCATTTTTATGTATGGACGGCTGCGGAACCCTACACTGAGCATGGTCCGACATGCTCTTGGCCGGTTTTTTCTAAGTAACTTTGTCACTATGTCTCCTTGAGGTACGGGACGGAATTATAAAAAAAAGTGGATCCGCCCTCTTATTAAAATGATAACAATACCGCAGTTCCTGTTACGGCGCGAACAACTTTCTATCGGCTACCAAGTAGTCGTCTTCTTATTATCACATGCCGCTGTGAAAGTGGCTATCATACATATGTCGGTCGACCACCTAGTCAGAGTAATTTACAGAGCACGCAATGTATATATGTTTGTAAACATGTCGTGAACAACTTCTCTCGCGGCTCCGATCATGTGGCAGTATTCCTTTACCCTTTTGAGCGCCAAGCAGCCAGACATGACCCAGACGCCACACCAATAAAATATAATGAACCTTCAAAAATAAAATAGTAGATTGTTTGACAAGGGGCTAATATAAGTCATTATGACACGAAGTGATTATTTGGATGAACTCACGAAGTGAGCGAGGACAAATATGTCTGATTGTCGTAATGGCTTTTAGCCACGAGTTAAACACTAGTTAAAAACTAAAAGTACAGTTTGAGCAATTCTATCAGAAAGTTTGACCAATCTGATCAGGTTGGTTTGTTTGTTTTTAATTATTCGTAAGGAGTGTGTAGCTGGCCGCAAGTTTTTTTTTTCCAGTGTCATAGAAATTTGTATGGGGTTGATAGATTCAAGCGTTACTTTGCGGAATTCCATACTAGATCAATGAATTATAGTTCCTTTGCTGTTCCACGAACTTGTGTCTTGGTTAGATGTGACAATAAAGTGTGCTCACATGCGCATATTTTCATTCAGTTTCCCCAAAAAAAAAATACGCATGCAAATACAACAAACCAACACCAAATAGTATAATCCTCGGCACGTGTTTCGCCTCTCTAGGAGGCATCATCAGAGGTTCAGGAGATGTTGACGGTCCGGCGTCCACCCGAGAAATGAGTTGTCCAAAACTAAACTAACTAACTACTTTGGCGCAACAACCCAAAATGAGTTTTGGCCTCCAACACAAGAGCACGCCATCTTGCCCGATCCTGCGCCACTTCCTGCCAGCTATCGCCAACTCCTAGCTCACGCAGATCCGCCTCCACCATATCTTTCCAGCGATACTTGGGGCGACCAATAGGACGTCGCCCCACTGGTCGACCCAAATATGCTCTCTTGACTTTTCGATCGTCTCCCATTCTTTCGACATGGCCAATCCAGCGAAGAAGTTTCGCCAATGATGTTAGGTTCGGCCACTAGTTCCGCGATCTCTGTGTTCTTGCGGATCCTCCAGCTTCCATCTTCTCTTATTGTAGGTCCCAGGATCTTTCTGAATACCTTTCTTTCCGCAACTAACAAGCTTTGCTCCTCCCTAAGGGTCAGCGTCCAAGCCTCACATCCATCTATTAATGTGGGTCTGATGACGGTTTTGTTAATCCGTAACTTTGTCGATCTGCTGAGAAGCTTGGACACCAACACCCCATGAAGTGCAGCGCTGCAACGTAAGGTGTTCTGGATGCGGATGTTGATCTCATCCTCTCTTGTATGCGAGTCAGTAACCGTGCAGCCGAGATATTTAAATTTCGCCACACCCTTGTAGGAGCTTTCTCCTACAAGTAGGTCATCTCTTTTGACACGCTTATTCCTAAAACGCTTCATATGGAGGTACTCTGACTTAGCGTGATTGATCCTGAGACCAACTTTTGCAGCGTCTTGCTCCAAAACTGTTGTCGACATTTCTACCTCTTCACGGTTTTCCCCTAATAAAGCCAAGTCGCCTGCGTACCCTATCAGCCTATGCCTTCCATTTAGTTCTTGTTCAATCGTATAGTATTCATTTAATGTAAACAAAGTGCCGTGTGCAATTGTTCGTAAGATTAGTCTTCCAATTATCCGCTAGATGGCGCTGTACCAGCGAGGTGAAATCCTACTTCACGCTATTAAGATTTTTCTTGGAATAATGGCATCGGTCCGATCTATATTTATTTTTTGTACTTTTGTGAATAGAGATTACTTGTGCTTTGGTTCAATATACTGTATTGTCAAGCAAAGTGGTTTATTTTTGGGACCCCCCTGAACATGGTCCTTCGAGCTGGAAGCGTGCTCGTTGTGGATTGATGCTGCAGGAGTCTTGGCCATCGGCGCGGTAGCGGGTTGCTACTGAAGGTGGACGTCATCGGAGTATCGTGTGACGTCAGTGCATCGTGACGTCAGCAGAGCAGCGTGTGTCGTCATCGCATCGTGACGTCAGCAGAGCAGCGTGTGTCGTCATCAGTACAGTGTGTGCGTGAGTGTGTGAAGACTAAACTGTGAGTACTTTCATTTATTAACTAGTGGACTTATAATATTTGAAGATTATTTAAACAGAAAAATTTAACATTCTTGGACTTAGAAAAGTTGAGCTCTAGTGACTTAGAATAATTCGCCTAAAAATGGAACAACGGGGAATCCATGCCCAATTTTAGTCAGAGTTAAAAGTGCAGAAACACTTAGAAAAATTCGCAACAATTTGGACTTAGCCGAATTCTGAATAATTTGGACTTAGAAAAATTTGCACCAAGTTTGGACTTACAAAAATTCACTCTTCAAAATGGCAAACAATATCAAGGTACAATGTGATTTGATGCAACGCATCCAGAGAGCCAAGGATAATTTCAAAAAGTCCCCTAAAGAGCGGTTGCGGTCCAAGAATTATTTAAGTACTAGATTGCAGATGTTGGAAGATTTATGGGCACAGTTCAATTTAACACATACTCAAGTCGTGTTGGACACGGAACCTAACGTTTTGGAAGAAAGTGTATATGTTGAGAACGACGTGTATAACAAGACTGAGGATTTGTACATAGATTACAATTTTGAATTGAAGTCAGCAATTAGTGCACTAGAGAACAAGTCATGTCCTGGGAGCGGAACTAACAGCAACAGCGAGACTGAAGGTAGCAAATCGAATATTAGATTACCTAAAATTACCATCCCTGTTTTCTCCGGAAAATACTCAGAGTGGACAACGTTCCGGGATCTGTTTACGTCTCTCATTCACAATAACACGTCCTTAGATAATGTTCAGCGATTACACTACCTGAAAGGTCACTTAGTTGGCGAAGCGGAGCAACTTGTAAGACATGTCAGTGTCACAAACGATAACTACAAAACGTGTTGGGAACTACTTGAAAAAAGATACAATAACAAGAAATATCTGGCGAATCACATACTGAAACGACTAATGAGCCAACGTAACTTAGTATCGGAATCTGCGAATGCTATAAAGGAGTTGTTGGATACCACGAACGAATGTTTACACGCTTTGGAGAATATCGGCGTCGATGTCTCTAGTTGGGACATAGTAATAATTTATATAATTTGTTTAAAATTAGACCCTGAAACCAGGAAGCAATGGGAATTAAAATCTAGTGAATTGTCAGAAGATTTGCCCACTCTTAGTCAGTTTTATGGATTTTTGGAAACTCGGTTTAGAGCTTTGGAATTTGTTGAACCCAGAATATTAAAAAACACTGCAAATAACTTTGCCAATAAAGGTTCCAATAGTTATGTCAATAAAGGGTCCAACGCTCAAGCTAATCCAAAGGTTCATCACGTTACTACTCTATCATGTGCTTTTTGTTCCGAAGATCATAGAATTAGTAACTGTAAGGGTTTTGCAAAAAACGATACTGATGCACGTCGTGATTTCGTTCAATCCAACCATTTATGTTTTAATTGTTTAGGTGCTAATCACTCTGCATTTTCTTGTCGTCAATCCACTCGATGCCGTATATGTAAAAAGAAACATCACTCTCTACTACATCCCAAGAATACCACTTCAACGGCTGATTCTGAAGTATCGAATCAATCAGCCGAGCGGAGCGTGGCTGTGCACACTGCTTCAGCAAGTTCATCATCGCACGATGAACCCACTTGTACAGAAATTAAAAGTCATTTTTCGACCAGCCGTAATCAAGTATTGTTAGCAACGGCTTTAGTCAAGGCACAATCGAAAAATGGCTCGGGAATCACTCTCAGGTGTTTACTAGACCAGGGATCACAGGCTTCTTTGATCACAGAGTCTGCAGTCCAGTTATTAGGGCTAAAGAAAATTCAACACAAAAGCACAATTTCAGGTCTAGGAAGTGACGAAGGCGCCTCTTTGGCGTCCAAGTCGATGGTTAAGGTAACAATTCAATCACTTCTTGATCCGAAATTTAAATATAATGTGAATGCTTTCGTGTTGAACAAGCTGACATCGGTCCTACCAGAAAAACGGGTCGTTGTCGAGCTATGGTCTGAGTTAAACAATGTTGAGCTGGCCGACCCATCATTTGATAAACCAAACAAAATTGACATGCTCCTTGGAGCTGACATTTATGGTCAAATACTTCAAGAGGGTATTATCAAATCATCAGGAGCACCAGTAGCCCAAAAGACAACTTTAGGTTGGATCTTGTCGGGACCGGTTCGCACATCTGATTCAACAGAATACAAAAATATCAGTGTTAACCACATTCAAGTCAATGAAAACGAGCTTCTCAAAAAATTCTGGGAACTCGAGGCTGATATTTCGATCAAATCTCCAAACGATAGTTATACCGATGAAGAAAAGAAATGTGAGGATATATTTAAAGCTTCCACTAAAAGAGATGACACCGGTCGGTACATTGTTAAACTTCCGTTTCGAGATTTAAATCCTAGTTGCAAAGACGGGAATTCGGAAATTATAGCTACAAGACGCTTTATGCAACTGGAAAGAAGATTTGCAAGAGATCCTCAACTGCAAGCACGCTACGCTGAAGTCATAGAAGAATACCTCGATTTAGGTCACATGGAGAAGGTACCTGAAAAGGAAAAAGATAAAACTGACGTAGTATACTTACCTCACCATGCCGTAATCCGGGAAGACAAAACAACGTCGAAATTGAGAGTTGTCTTTGACGCATCGTGTCCTGGTGATAATGGAGTGTCACTAAATCAGGATTTATTAGTGGGACCGACCTTGCAAGCTGATCTTCGTCACATCATACTTCGATGGCGTATGCATCCCATCTGTTTGGTAGCAGATATCGTCAAAATGTACAGACAAGTAAAGGTCGATGAAAATGATGCCGATTTTCAGCGCATCTTATGGCGTAAAAGCCCTGAAGACGAGATGGGTCATTTCAGGTTACTTCGAGTGACTTTCGGCACGGCGTCAGCCCCATATTTAGCCGTCCGCTCATTGCATCAAGTCGCGTATGACGAAGGTACTGACTTACCTTTAGCTGCTGAGCGGGTGTTAAACCATTTTTACATGGATGATTTGCTGACCGGATGTGAATCTGTGGAAGAAGGAAAGAAAATATACGAGGAATTAAAAGAACTATTAGCAAAAGGAGGATTTGAGTTGCAAAAATGGAAAACTAACAATGAAGAGTTAATGCAAGAGCTTGGAAATGAAAATACTGCAAAGACAGAAAACTTACCACTCAAAATCGATACGATAATGAAAATTCTAGGACTCACTTGGAATCGGAGTACAGATGACTTCGAATACACAGTGCAGCTCCCTCCCCCCAAAATGCCTTTAACTAAACGAAATGTTATCTCAGATATAGCACGTTTGTTTGACCCGCTTGGATGGCTCGCCCCTGTAATTATATCAGCCAAGATTTTTATTCAAAAATTATGGCTCTCGGGAATTGAGTGGGATGATGAGGTCCCTGCTCAGTTACTGAAGGAATGGCTAACTTATAGAGAAAGTTTAGGTCAACTTACCAAATTTAAATTGCCACGGTGGATTCGGTCTAGCGCTAGCAACGAAACGTTAGAACTACAAGGCTTTTGTGATGCATCTTCAGAAGCATATGCAGCTGTGGTATATGCTCGTGTCATCGATGAAGATGGTAAGGTACATGTTTCCTTAGTTACAGCCAAAACGAAGGTGGCTCCGATTAAACAAATTTCCATCCCGAGGTTGGAACTCTGTGGCGCAGTGTTGTTAGCGAAGTTATTGATGGAGGTCGCGGATGTAATGGGCATCGATAAGATGAATATTCACGCCTGGACGGATTCATCCATAGTCTTGTCTTGGCTGAACAGTCGCCCGAACCGGTGGAAGACGTTCGTGGCGAACCGCGTCTCTGAAATCATAACATTAGTAGAACCTCAACAGTGGTCTCATGTCGTCTCCAAAGACAATCCTGCTGACAGCGCGTCAAGAGGTACTTACCAAACTGTAGATGATGCGCTCTGGAAGGAAGGACCGGCTTGGCTGAAACAGAAAATCATAAATTACAAAAAAATCATAGTCAAGGAAACAAAATTAGAAGAAAAGGTAAATAAGCTATGTCTAATAAATACCTGCAGACTTGACAATGATGTATCACCTGAAACCGAAATTATGTCCAGGTTTTCAAGTCTAAGAAGATTGATTCGTGTAGTGGCTCTCTGCAGAAGATTTACTAAAATATGTCAAGGTCAAGTTTTCAATAAATGGTTATCGAGTCAAGAAATACGAAGCAGTTTAACAGTATGTATAAAATTAGTTCAACATGAACAGTTTATGGAAGAAATCCTGAAAATGAAAAAGAAGGAAAATATTAATAAACAGAGTAAGCTCACCTCTGTAAATCCAATCCTTGATGAAGAAGGAATATTAAGAGTAGGCGGAAGACTCCAACTTGCTCAAATCAGTGAAGACATGAAGCATCCAATTATTTTGCCTCACAGCTCTCACTTCACTAATTTAGTAATCGCTGACGCACATCAAAGGACCTTACATGGCGCTCCACAGCTTATGCTGAATTATTTAAGATCTAAGTATTGGATAGTGGGCGCAAAAACCCTGGTCAGTCAATTTGTACGCAAATGTGTGACGTGCATACGATATGCTGCTGCAAACCAGCATCAGTTAATGGGACAATTGCCTTCAGTAAGAGGAACCGTCACTCGAGCGTTCCTTCACAGCGGCGTAGATTATGCAGGACCTATAAACATCAGGACATCAAAGGGCAGAGGTCATCATGCATACAAAGGATACATATGTCTTTTCATATGTATGGCTACAAGAGCAATACATCTGGAGCCAGTTAGTGACTTGACATCACAAGGATTTATAGCCGCGTTCAAAAGATTTGTGGCACGTCGTGGCCACTGTTCAGACATATGGAGTGACAATGGGACGAATTTCGTTGGTGCAGCACGGGAACTCAAACAATTGTTTGCCGATGAAAGATCCTCCATGCTGCCGGAAATAATGAATGAGCTGGCTACCAATGGAACCAACTGGCACTTCATACCACCTCATTCACCAAACTTTGGTGGTCTCTGGGAGGCTGGTATTAAATCCACCAAATATCATCTCAAAAGGGTCGTGGGGAACTCAACTCTAACTTTCGAGGAAATGGCAACAGTGTTGTCACAAGTTGAGGCATGTCTTAACTCGAGACCAATGTCGACAGTAAATGAGAACTGCAACGATCCGATGCCGTTAACCCCCGGACACTTCCTAGTAGGAGAACCTTTAGTGTTGGTACCAGACTACAATTATGAATCTGCGAACATAAGCAGCCTAAGAAGATGGCAGCTCACCCAAAGAATGGTCCAAGACTTCTGGCGTCGCTGGTCTCGTGAATACCTGACCCAGTTCTATCATCGGTACAAGTGGGGACATCAAACACCTGAGCCGGCTCTTGGAGATGTAGTTTTGGTTAAAGAGGATGATCTTCCTCCAGCTAAGTGGTTATACGGTAGAGTTACTCATAAACACCCCGGATTGGACGGTATCACACGTGTTGTTAGCCTAAAATGTAAAGGCGGTATCATTAAGAGATCTGTCGGGAAACTATGTGTACTGCCAATTGAAACCTGATACTTAATGATATTGGATAGTTTCCATTATGATATTTGTTTTTCTTTTTTTTTATGTCTGTGTGTAAGATGTGATAATAAGCGTGTGGATAAAGACCCACGATTAATTTAGCCAACATTTCCTCAAGAATTTGAACAATGTTAAAGTTAAATATCTGCATAGCTTAGATATTCTATGTCGATGCTAGTATTACATACACATGATTAATGTTTTAATTTTTATTTTTGATTAACATAACAGCCCGTTTTATTGTCATGGTGGGCGGTTATAAGGACAATCCCTCAGTTTGTCCTTGGTGGGCGGAATGTTCAATCGTATAGTATTCATTTAATGTAAACAAAGTGCCGTGTGCAATTGTTCGTAAGATTAGTCTTCCAATTATCCGCTAGATGGCGCTGTACCAGCGAGGTGAAATCCTACTTCACGCTATTAAGATTTTTCTTGGAATAATGGCATCGGTCCGATCTATATTTATTTTTTGTACTTTTGTGAATAGAGATTACTTGTGCTTTGGTTCAATATACTGTATTGTCAAGCAAAGTGGTTTATTTTTGGGACCCCCCTGAACAGTTCTACTCCGGAATCAAGTGCCAGTACATTTTTAAGAACATGTTCCAGAACCAAGTTAAAAAGCATAGGTGAAAGGGCGTCGCCCTGCTTCAGACCGGTACTCACCGTGAAGGGTTCCGTAAACTCATTACCCACCTTCACCTGCATACGGCTTACGCCGGTGGCTACTTGAATCATATCGACAAGTTTTTTAGGTATGTTGTAGTTTCTTAATATGGAATACAGGGTAGCCCGGTCAATGCTGTCATATGCTTTTGTGAAATCTACAAACAACACGTGGCAAACGGTCGGCCCTATTTATACCCTGAATAGGATTTCTAGAAAGAGATGGAAAAACACATAACAAAGGTGATGACGTAACAATAAGTTGTTCATTAATGATCAAACCTCTATTGCTGTACTTGACTATCTCCAACTGTTCCAGCACACTAAGACGTAATCCTTTTCCGCAAACATGTAAGGTGTTAAAAGAATGATTGTCTGACAAAGAATGGCTGTTTTCTAATAAATGTTTTGCGAAATTGGATTTTTCCGGGTGGTTATGTCTATAAGAAGAGACATGTTCTTTATACCTAGTGTTAAAACTACGACCCGTTTGTCCCACATACACCTTGTCACAACTATCACATGTAAGTTTATAAAAGCCTGACTTCTTCCCACTTTCCATTTTATCCTTCCCATTGCAGTCTGGAGTGCAAGGTGTTATTTGTTTTAAAGGCCACGTTAATATTACGCCCAGCCATTTGTACTTACTTTTGTTTTGTGCAATACAATTTAAATAAAAATAAAAATAGTGATTGCAAAGGAGGTTATTGATATCTAGTATTTAATTTTGATAATTTACCCTAATTTGGCAGTGGTATTGGTCATGTACTGTAAAGCTGTGTAAAAAATAAATAAATAAATTATAATCGGAGTTCTTGAATCTTCAAATGAGGTCGGCATAAGGCGCTGGCGTGTCAGATTTGCCGTCTGTGTCGGTCAAAAGGTTAATATTTATTTTTAGGGCAGGTTTTTTACAATATACAGGGTGTCCCAGAGACCGACGATAATTTTAAGATAGCTGATAGAGCAGTTCAAAAGCTATCGATTTGACCCCCATTTATGTTCTGCGATTTTAGTAGATCCCGGGACATTCACAATTATAGCACACATGTTTAGTTTTTTTCCTTGTAAAACTGTGTTGGAGATAGTCAAACGTATAGTTTAAATTTAAAGCGAAATTTCTTTTTAAGGGTTCCGTACCCAAGGGGTAAAACGGGACCCTATTAAGACTTCGCTTTCCGTCCGTCTGTCACCATCCAGGCTGTATCTGATGAACCGTAATAGTTAGACAGTTGAAATTTTCACAGATGATGTATTTCTGTTACCGCCATTACAACAAATACTAAAAACAGTATAATTTTGTGTCTGTCTGTCTATGTCAGTGACCAATAAATATAAAATGATCGAACACCGCGTTTATTTTGCTTAAGAGTAGGTGTCTGCTATCACTGGATTTTCATAGATACGGCCGCTTGTAGCGTATATTTTGTTCGGAACCCTCGGTGCGCGAGTCCGACTCGCACTTGGCTCGCACTTTATACGTTATGTCATCCAAAATCAAAATATAAGAATAGGACAGATTCCGTTTCAAAATGTAATTTAATGTGAAAATAAGAATTTTTTCGCCGATCTGCCAAAACGTAGAGTTCACAAGCTGGCTGTAACACCTGTTTATACTCGCCTATGTTTAATTAAACCAATAAATGTTATCTCTCTCTCTCTCTCTATGTGGAATGGGAACATTTCCACGTAGAGATTTATACGTTTGTGTCATTTTACAAAAAATTACGCTGTTTATGGCATACAGTCAATCTTTTTACTCGAGCAGCCTATGGGTGAAATATACTAAGCGAGCCTACAATGCCGTACGTGTTCAGTATAATAACGGCTTTAGAATGTTAATTGGGTTGCCCAGTAGGTGTATAGTTAATGTTGTGTGACTTGGCCGTTGAAGGGTACACAAGGGTAAAAAACCAGGTGCTCCATGACACCATTGCACCAATCGTTGACGGTCGGACGTCGGACGGTTCAACGGCCAAGTCACACAACATTAATTATAATTATATAAAAATCGGTAAAGAACCTAAAGACTTGGCACGACTTTGTCTAGATTTCGGTACTTTTTAAAGATAAACAAGCAGCTCCATCGAGACTTGGCCAGTTTTTTACAGGATGTTTTTGGTGGGATTTCACTTCTTTTTGTAGAGACGTGGGCAGAGATCTTCGATTTTTAACATCAAATGAAGCGGCCCACCAAGTTGAATATGTTTTGTAAAGGCGGTATGTCGATCTCTAATAGTTTGGTTGGGCTCTTGTGTTTTCTAATCAGGGTCACCAGGTACTCGAGATCTTCGATTATCCTAGTTTGATAATTTTCCCTTTATGTGGCCATTAAACCATAACTCTGTACCAAATTTCAGCTCTCTGAGTTTATGGGAAGCACTAGTTCTATTCTGATGATCATGAGTGAGTGAGTGAGTGTCACAAATGCGAAACTTTGCTTTCGCTTAACTTCGGAACTAAATGACCTACAGACTTGAAATTTTGGATTTTAAGTATGTGGTTATAGCTTACTGGATGACGAAAATTTCTGCGTTCTGGTCTTATCCAGAGGTTCTCAAATAGGGGCTTGACAATGCGGCGAAATTGTTCCAGTAAAGGATGGTACGGCAGTGTTTGCTTCGGGCTTGACTTGGCGGGGGCACTGCCGTGCCCCCTGATAACAAAAACAAATGACGACACTGAAAGGGGTCACCACTCAGCTTTATGCCACGGCAAGCCGTGACGCTGATTTACTACGAAGTTATACTTAACCCATGAAATAGAAACAAAACCAATTTCTTAACCTTTTATTATATACAAAAATCTTAAAAAATGTCAGAAACGGATTTGAAGTTAACCGACTCAAATAGTCTACTTGCTGAGATTGCGGGTAGATATGGTTGCCACATTTTAATGCACTGGGTGGGTCAGACTTACTATATTCTATAATGTACCCGCAAACTTCGTCCGCGGAGGAGAAAAAATCATAACCCTCTTTTTTTTCTTCAGCGTAGTCGGGTAAAAAATATCCTATAAGCATCTGGAGATACCCAGCTACCCGTGGACCAAAAATTGTCTCTGTTTAGCCGATTTTGCGTGATGAAGCCACAACGACACATACAAACATACAAAAAATCCAAAAAAAATGTTTTTATTTTATCGACCTCCAAATAGTCCGTCACAATATATTTTTTTAAATATCTTCAATGTAGAGACATTTCATTTTTACAACTTTATAATAGTATAGATATATTTGACAACCGGTTTAGCTTAGTGGGAGTAACGTAGCCTGCGAAGCTGAAGGTGCGCCATATCTCAAAAGGTATCTAACTCATTTTTTTAAGGATTTCTGTCATAGAAACTACCATTTCGCTTCGAACATTTATATTTATTTTAGTACAGAAAACATCCCTATCGTTCTTTTTATTCCTAGTTTCCTACCCAATAGTTAGATAACTTGGGTCATCAGTAAACGAGTTATGACATCGACAATTTCCATACAATAGACTAAAAAATAACTATTACAAATTATGACTACTGAATGTATGTCTCACAACACAATGAAATATGCAAAAGCGATGTTTTCCTTGTCACATAATTAGCAAATTCGTATAATAAATAGAGAAAGGAATCTTGAGAATGTTTGACGATAATATAATGATCAGGAAAATGATCGAAGATGCTGGTTTTGTGAATTGCTCATCTATACTATTATAAAGTTGTAAAAATGAAATGTCTATACATTGAAGATATTTTCAAAATAATTGTTATGGACTATTTGGAGGTCAAAATCAAAAAATATTTTTTTTGTATTTTTTTGTATGTCTGTGTGTGTCGTTGTGGCTTCATCACGCAAAATCGGCTAAACGGATTTCAACTATTTTTGGTACACGGGTAGCTGCGTATCTCCAGATGGTTATAGGTTACTTTTTACCCGACTACGCTGAAGAAAAAACGAAGGGTTATGACTTTTTCTCCTTCGCGAACGAAGTTGCGGACGTCAAGACTTAGAGGAATATAAGGGAACGACAAGACAGAGGTTAACACGTGTGCTACAGGAGTGAGATATTTGAAAAATCAACATCTTTGGATATTGTTATTTCTACTGATGTGTAAATGCGGAAACTTTCCAAAATGCTTAAAAAAGGTCCGTTAAACAGGTAAATTAACACTAGACTTGAGGCCTTTTATACACTAAAAATGCTTAAAAAAGTTCCTTTAAACAGGTAAATTAACACTAGACTTGAGGCCTTTTATACACTAAAAATGCTTAAAAAAGGTCCTTTAAACAGGTAAGTTAACACTAGACTTGAGGCCTTTTATGCACTAAAAATGCTTAAAAAAGGTCTTTTAAACAGGTAAGTTAACACTAGACTTGAGGCCTTTTATACACTAAGAATGCTTAAAAAAGGTCTTTTAAACAGGTAAGTTAACACTAGACTTAAGACCTTTTATACACTAAAAAATGCTTAAAAAAGGTCTTTGAAACAAGTAAGTTAACACTAGACTTAAGCTCTTTTATATACAAAAAAATGCTTAAAAAAGGGCTTTTAAACAGGTAACTTAATACTAGACTTAAGACCTTTTGTACAGTATTTTTTTTAAAAAAAGGTCTTAAACATGTAAATTAACACTAGACTTGAGACCTTTTATACACTAAAAAATGCTTAAAAAAGGTTTTTGTAAAAGGTAAGTTAACACTAGACTTAAGACCTTTTATATAAAAATAATGCTTAAAAAAGGTCTTTTAAACAGGTAAGTTAACACTAGACTTAAGACCTCTTTTAAGCATTTTGGAAAGTTTCCGCAATTTGCACATCAGTAGTTATTTCCATGTTAAGATCGCGGAAATACAGTTGGGTATTACAAAAAATACTACCTACACTATGTAGGTGAAACTAGTGCTTAATAATAATAAAATTCTTTTGCTGTTATTTAAATTAGGGTGATCCGCAACTTTTGTTCTCGAATTACATCTAAATTGGTTTAGCGGTTTAAGCTTCAAAACATAACCGACAGACCGAATTAGTCTCGCATTTATAATAGATGCAACTTCGTCAGCGTAGTCGGGTAAAAAGTATCCTATAACAATCTCTGAATCTCTACATGTGTACCAAAAATAGTTGAAATACGTTAAACCGATTCGGCGTGATGAAGCTACTCGTAAAAACGCCAAACAATCATATAAAAATAAAAAATAAATCGATTTAGTGTCCTCCAAATAGTCCGGTACATTTTTTTTTATCTTCAATGTACAGACATTTCGTTCTTACAATTTTATAAATAAAATAAATAAATAAATATCAGGGGCAATCTCACACAAATCGACCTAGTCCTAAACTAAGCAAAGCTTGTACTATGGTTACTACGCGACGGTATACATAATATATAGATACGTTATAATACTTAAATACATAGAAAACTTCCAAGACCCAGGAACAAACATTCGTGCCCGCCACACAAACACTTGCCCTGGCCGGGATTGGAACTCGGGACCGCTAGCCTCGTAGGCCGTTGTACAACCCACTGAGCCTACATTACAAATGTGAAAACTTACCAATTTCCTCAGATACAGCGCCATATTAGCAAACTCGTCACTCAGCAGACACCGTAGATTCATAAACGAAGTAGGATACCCGACCACTTTCTCCGCATCTCTCACAATATTACTCCAATTCGTAAAAGGAGGCCGCAACAATATCAAAATCTCGTCCTTCGTCAGCGACGCCATTGTAGATTCGTGGCGTTTTTGAAAAAAGAACGGTCGGCGAAAAGCGCGAGAGAATACTCGCGCCATTTTGAATTTCTTTTTTTAAATCGAGAGAACGTTCGCGCGCCGCGGTTGATGGGTAAATGAGGTATGACGGCCTCGGTGTTGCCAGTGTATACGAGCACGCTCGACATTATTTTATAACGCTGATGACGCACCTAGCGTGTGCGTCACAGCCGTTTTACTTGCTATATTTCATTATATTTATGTAATTTTAGGGCATTAAAAGTACCTGTCGGGAACGGTCACATATTTTACTTAACAATCGGCCCTGATACTACAAACAACCCTTATTTAACAAATAACAATATGGATGTTAATTGTACTTAAATAAAAATAAAATTTTGGTGCGAAATGGTAACTTTTATGATAGAAATCCTAAAATAAAATTTGGTGTAGCATGGTTATAAGCCTTTAAAGTTGAGTGGGAAAGTCCATTTTTAAAATATTAATAACTATTAATACCATTGAATAACCCATGAAATGTATGGTAATTTTTATTATGAAACCGTTTCGATAAACGCAAGTTTTAACTACCCATAAAAGGTAGGAACGTGTGACGTCACACGTTCCTAGGCATTTTTTGTGAAAGTCCGAAAATAAGATTTTAACATTGTTGCATCTCGGGGAATTTATATGAGATTGAAGTAGTTTTTTCGATATTTACCAGTATTTTTATTACTGAAAGATTGATCTATAACATACCACAGAAAAAAGTTGTTTTTTAACATTCCTACTGTACACTATTACTCCCTACACGGTGGTTCTAGTATCTAGGGGATTGAATAATTATTTATTTGAATAGATAGCTAATTATCCAAATTAGTTATTTTATTTAATCCTTTGGTAAATATCAGTTTATACAATTACTTTCTATTGGTTTCCGCGCCGCGATTTTATTCGTGTTTATTCTTAATTTTTTTCAGAAAAGGTTCCTTCATCCGTTTAAACCCCTCAAAATTTTATTTTATAATAGACACTACCAACAAAGAAACTATTAATACTGAAATAAATTGTAAAAGAAGCAACACTGAATGTATAGCAATTAACATTTTTTTTTTAACTCAAACAGTATTAATATGTTACATTATTTTTGTTTTTAATAAATGTTACTTTACAGTGTATATATATTATTTATCTTTTGCCAATAATTCCGGAATAAATTTGTCCCATCCGCTTACAATCAATTTAACAAGCGACCTAATAAGGCAGCGAAGTATGAATTCTATAGTTAACATAATAATGCTTATATGTGACAAGGATGTTATAATGGACAATGACAGGCAATTTTCTATTGTTTTATTGAATTAAGATATTAGAGGCTTCTGACAACAGGGTCAATATAATTATCATATTGTCGTATGTAATTAACGTCCTAACAAGTAGCATTATTTATAACTAGAATTCGCCTGCAACTTTGTTCGCGGAGGAGAAAAATACATAACTACTCTTTTTTCCTCAGCGTAGTCGGGTAAAAAGTATCCTATAACCATTTGTAGATACCTAGCTAACGGTGTACCAAAAATAGTTGCAATCGGTTTAGCCGTTTTGGCGTGATGAACGACGACACAAACAGACAATAAAATAATGCAATTTTTTTTTTTGATTAAGTGACCTCCAAATAGTCTGTTACTATTGTTTTTTTTTAATATCTTCAATGTACAGACATTTCATTTTTACAGCTTTATATTAGTAGAGATTGTTTAAATGTATATTTTCTTAGGTTTTATAAATATTTTGTTTTCACCGCACACGCACTGTAAAGCTCCATTTAGAACGCTAAATCTGCGTGGAAAAATTTGTTTTATCCGCTAGCGTGGAAAAGTCATTTAAAGTTGGAATTTATATTGTTTTATGTGTTTATTTGTTTATATCGCTATCGTTATTTCACTAAGTTTATATCACTAAGTTTCAAATGAAAAAGCAATCGGTTTGTTAAAATTTCTTTATTTTTCTTACATCTCACACTTTCCTCGCTGTAGTGAGGTGAAAAGTTGTGTGTTTCGCACGGCTGCAAATTTATTTGGTTTCTCGTGCCTTGAAAGCCTCGTTGCGTTCAAGAATCTATATTTGAGCCATTCACTCCGCTCGTTGATCAGTTTTAGATTCCTTCGCTTACTCGGCATTTAATTCAAGCACTCGCACCAAATAACAACTTTACAGCCTTGCATAACAAGTAACTATTAATATTACCCCGTAGGGACATGGGAAAAGCATTATCTCGAAGATAAAAAGTAGCCAATGTCGCTCGACAGCATCTAAACATATACGATATACATATATATATGCAAAAAATCACATCTATATATATAATGCAAAAATGAGTTTGTTGGTTTGCCCTTCTTTCACGCAATATAGGGGCAACAGATTTACGATTAAAAAAAATGCATGCTGAATAGAGGCTTGTAACATGGAATTCTTATCATGGGAAACCGGCGTGGGTAAAAAATTGTACTTAAATATGTAAGACAATAAAAAGACTCATTATAAAATCCCATAAATCCGGCAAAATCTTATTTAACTGGCAACACTGCTGCTCTTGACCGTGTAAAGTAGGCCACTAGTGGACAGATCATTCCGAACCGAGTACCGTGGAGAAAAACAACTTTATATCTGCACCTATTTTCCATTACACGAGTTTAAAAACCGCCTCTATCGCTATACGTTTAAGAGTTAATAAATGTTATTTCTTATGCAAATAGCTTGTACACATGACTAGTATAAAAGACCTCCGGTGTCTAGGCGCGGTCTCTTCCGCGTGGATCAACTTTTAATGGTGTTCTAAACGGATTCCTTTTTCGAAAGTTCGTTTTTTTAAGCTTAAGATGTTAACCGTCATTTCACTCCATAAGACCAGTTTTTTATATAGTTTGGGTCAAGAATGCTCGATTGTTTTATTGTAGTACCATGAAGTACCTACTACAGAAATTAAGGAAAAAGATTTTTTTCGATATTTGAATAGGTACCTATTATAAAGTCGTACATATGAAATGTCTGTACATTAAAGATATTTCAAAAAATAAGAGATACGGACTATTGAAGTGAAGGTAACTGAATCGAAAAAGCATCGATTTTTTTATATGTCTGCCATTTTTAAGGGTTCCGTACCCAAAGGGTAAAACAGTAGTACTTAACTTTTGTTATGAAACCGTTTTGATAAACGTAAGTTTTAACATAGCTGCAGAAAAAAGTTCCTTAATTCCCCATACAAGGCAGTAAACATGTGACGTCACAAGTTTAATATGAAACGTTTTTTTTGGGAAAGTCCAATAATGTGATTCTAACATTGTAGTATCTAGGGGAGTTTTTATGAGATTGTGGTTAGTTTTTTCACCAATATTTCTATTATTGAGAGGTCGTTCTATATAGTTAATAATTAATTCGTATTTTATTATAAATTTATGAAACATGAATGCAAATGCAACCACAGTAGGTATAACAGTAAATTCATCATCATCAATCAATATCTATCAATCTATTTTAGGGCAGGTATGTAAATTGGAATAAAATAAATTTAAACACTGGATAGTGAAATTAGTATATCGATTTTATTCATAAAAATTTCAATAGACAATGTGCATGAATTATTTTATGAACATTACTTTAATAAAAGCTCAATCATGTTACGAACAACAGATGATTTATTTTTGTCATAACTATTAAAATATGTAAGCCTAACAATTCATTGTATCTCCTTCTAGCAAAACAGAATTTAATATGGAGCTTAAATGGCCGTAGTCTCGTTTGACGTAGCAGTACATGTCGGACCTTTCTGTCAAATCGCTTTATAATTAGTAAAAAAAAAGACAGAGGGTGCTACTAGTGCTAAGAGGCTGTTCATAAATTACGTCATCTATTTTTGACGATTTTTAACACACCCGTGACCATGGAAATATACGCGATATAATCCGTTAAATTGTTTTATTTCAATTTGTACTTTTTGTTCTACAAAAATCATGATAATAATCACAATTTCTGCAATTTATTAGTGGATCACTCCACTAGCGTTATTATTATAAACAAAGATCAGAAACAAATGATTTTTTTTTCGACAATACTGGACTCGAACCAGTGCATTGAGCCAGACCGGGGCAGCACGCTCTACCATCTGAGCTAATCGTCCATACCAGTAGTCGACGAATTTTGTCATCTGTTCTTGCTTATGGATCTCTGTATGGTGCATCCGACTCTTTAGCCGTTAGCGCCGCCTAGTGCAGAACTGTGAAGTTACTTTCAGCCAACTTTTTGTTATAATATTAATTAGAATAATGGTAATTCCACATTTATAAAAAAATAATCAATAATTGTTTTGATAAAATTTCCTCTAATTACGAGGGCTGCTATTTATATATCCGGAAACCGGGATTACAATCTTCTTAAATAGCATATTTGACCGCCATGGTAAAATTTGAACTTTTTTAAGTATATAAGGTATATTTTTTCTTCCTTATTAACGCTCGTGTTTTGTTTTTGACGGGTTTTAAATGTCATCTCGCAGCAAGAATGGAACTCACTCGTGAAAATATTCGTGCTATGATTTATTATGATTTTCGGCGTGGTTTAACGCAACAACAGTGCATAGATCAACTAACTTCAACTTTTGGTGATGAAGCCCCATCTAAAACTACTGTGTATCACTGGTTTAGTGAGTTCAATCGTGGACGTAGTATGCTTACGGACGAAGTTAAGGCAGGTCGCCCGAAATCGGTCGTTGTACAACAAAATATCGAGGCTGTGCGAAAACTTATAATGGACGACCGACATGTTACGTACCGCGAGATAGAGGCGACTCTGGGTATTTCTATGACCAGCATTAATAGCATATTACATAATTATTTGGCTGTAAAAAAAATTTGTTCGCGTTGGATACCCCACAACTTAACAAATGAGCAAAAACATGCTCGCGTCGAATGGTGCAATAAAATGTTAAAAAAATATAACCGTGGTGACTCAAAAGCCGTTTATAACATCTATACAGGTGACGAATCCTGGATCTATGCATACGATCCCGAAACGAAGCAACAATCAACGGTATGGGTGTTTCAAAATGAGCCGTACCCTACGAAAGTTACTCGTGCAAAAAGTACATTGAAACAAATGGTGGCCTGCTTCTTCGGTATTAATGGCCATGTAGCTACAGTGCCACTAGAAAACCGTAGAACGGTTAATTCAGAGTGGTACACGACCATTTGCTTACCGGAAGTATTTGAACAAATTCGTAAAACTAACCAGCGACGAAGAATCATTCTTCATCATGACAATGCCAGCTGTCATACGTCACGCGAAACAACTCTATTTTTGGAGGGTCAAAATGTGGAATTAACGGGTCATCCGCCGTACAGCCCTGACTTGGCACCCAACGATTTTTATTTATTTCCAAATATAAAGAATAAATTACGCGGTCAACGATTTTCGACCGCTGAAGATGCTGTCGACGCATTCAAACAACACGTTATGGAGGTACCTCAGGCGGAGTGGCAGAAGTGCTTTAAAAATTGGTTCACGCGAATGCAAAAGTGCATAGATCATCAAGGGGAATACTTTGAAAAACAATAAAACTATTTTCAGCCGTGTACGTTTGTTTGTTTTTTTGTTTCCGGATATATAAGTAGCAACCCTCGTAGTAATCTGAAATGACTATATCGTCCGTATTTCTTGGCCAATTTTAATTTCTCTTTCTGACATCTTTTCTACGGTATTTTCATGTATTGTTAAATTTCCATACTGCTGCCGTGCTAGTTTAAAAACCCGGCTTTTGACAGGAATTTCTATATATTTTACGTTTTTTTTCATTAGCACGGCAGTCTGCCTATTATTTATGCGGATATCCTTATCACCAACTGTAGTAGTCCGAGAGCCAGCCGTACTCGACGGGGTACCACCAGCTCCTGGTGGTCTTCGGTCTATGGGTGGTGCGGCTGTACCTCTTGGGGGTCGGATGACTCCATTGGAACGCCCCTCGCCCTGCGTCCTCGTAATAGCCGGCTGTGGGCACAATCATAGTTACTATACTATCATTATTAATATTGTCATCATTATCATTCTCACAGTCCTTATCATCGTCATCATCATCACCAGGCATCGGATAATGGGATAGATATTTACCTAAACATTGGCGGCGGCGTTTATGTTGAACGGTATGGAATCGGACTCAATTTTATTTGCCGAATAAACTTCTAAATGTTTTATGGAAAACAATGGTTATTTTATTATCTCCTTATGTTACATATACTTTAAAATTAAATCAATTCACACCGCGGTTAACAACAAATACTTACATACTGTTGTGGGTAGATTTAAGTAGATTATGTGCACCCAAGTTATCTACTGAGTGGACGCCTCGAGATGGCTACCGAAGCAGAGGCAGACCGAAGAAGAGATGGCGAGATGACCTGGACGCATTTCAGGAAGCGTGGCAGGAACATGCACTCCACCGGGACGAGTGGCGAAAAAGAGGGGAGGCCTTTGCCCAGCAGTGGGACATACATACTGGCTAATATATATATATATATATATATATATATATATATATATATATATATATATATATATATATATGCACCCGCCCTCGGAATGAATAAATCGGTTGTTGTAACGGACTCGCTGTGTTTCATTGAAATTATAACACATACATTATTACATTACCTACATACCAAAATAGCCATAAATAGCCATAAATTAAACATGTTTGTGTATTTTTACCTCCTCCTGTTATTTTATGCAATCCCGGAATCCTGGAACTTATATTATATAAATAATTTAATTAAGAAGCCGACTCCATATTTGGCCCTTCTTTTGCCGAGTTTTTGCCAATTTTAGGTAAATATCTATCCGATTATTCGATGCCTGGTCATCACCTGCATTCTCAACACTATTATCATCATCACCAAGTTCATCATCACCATCAACATCAACTTCATCATCGTCATCATTACCATCGTCAACGTCGTTATCATTATCATAGTCATTATCAGTATTGACATAATTATCATCGCCATCGGCTTCCCCACGGTGGTGCGGGTCCAGGGTTGCGCCCCGCGGTCGGTGTCCTCGAAATAGCCGCACTGAATGCATGTCAGTTTTAATTTCCGTCATCATTATTAGTGTCGTTATCGTCATTGTAATCGTTATTATTATCATTCCTGTCGCCTTCATTGCACGGATCATTTTTATCGTCGTCATCATTGTTATCTCTATCGTTGTCTTCATCAACACCATGTTTGTCAACATCAACGCCATTGTTAGAGTCATAGTCATTTTCATCAAAGTCTGGGCCATAAGAGGGTTTCTCAGAAAGAATGCCACCATTTGTAATAACAGCTTCAGAATTTATATAAATCAAATCTGATCTATTGGGTTCTATACGACGGCTACATTGAATCCTTTTTTTCGATTTTGGTGTGAAGTGGAAGTTGGAAAATGACGTAGTTTTGAGAAAAGTAGTTTGGCGAAGCAATCCCATTACGTAAGGTTTACGACGAAGTTATGTTACGTCTACGAAATACGGTAGCCATTTTATATATCCTCTCGACTTCGAGCATCATATTGGTAAGATGTTGGATTTCCTAATAAAACTTTTAAATCCTCTGAAGGTATAATATATCTGATCACGGCTACTGATGATCATTATTTAGACCGTTTTGTTGTACATCATCATGAATATCATCGCCATCATAGAATGCCACCATGATAAATAAGGTGATTTCATTGTCAGTGCCAGTAGTATTGTTAGAGTTTGGTTCATTATCAGTTTTGGTGCTAATGTTGTATTGGTGCTAATGTCAATTTAAGTTTCAGTGTCACCGACAGTTTTAGTATTTGTGCTTTTATCAGCGTTACAGTCAGAATCAGTTTAAATGTTACAGCCTATTTTAATGCTAGTTTCTGTATAATTGGATATGTTAGTAAGCGTTTTTCTAATATGTCGGATAGCCGTTTTATCAATAATATTAATTGGATTCAGTTGTCTCCGCTTTATGCCATTGATACCAACTTATTAAAAAATATTGCCGCTAAGCTATACGTATATGTACAGTCAGCATCAAATAGTCTATAACAGCCAAAGCGAGAAATATATCGTCACATATTTTTAGGCCTGTAGTAATAAAGATGTATTGCGATATATATCTGATGCTTTGAATGTTATAGATTTTGATGCTAACTGTTCCTAGTCAAGAGCAGACAAGTTTGTATGAAAATTCCACACAATCAGTGTCCTCATTGACCTCAAGAATGTCTATATCGGTGTGTTCGTGTCGGGGGTAACTTACTTCTATTAAATACGGTATCCATTTTGTATTTCCTCTCGATTTCGTTCATCATGTTGGCCAGATGCTGGACTTCCCAGTGAAGTTTCTCAACCCTCTGGAGGTAATGGATCTGATCACGATTAGTAATGTTCATTCCCATTTGGACCGTCGTGTTGTACATATCTAACATTTTTTTGTAGCTTTCCTATAAAAAGATTATAGGTACCTAGAATAAATCGGGCTGGTGTACCACAGGGGAGTATGTTAGATCTGAAATTATTTTTACTGGATATGAGTTCGCTTCAGGAGCTCCAAGCAAAAATTTACGATTTTTCAAGGTTTTGTTGACACACAACCATGTTTTTGGTGGCGTAGATACTCAGCGGATGTCACCAGAAAAGAAAGAAAGAAAGAACGATTTTTTTTAAATACACACAACATAATACAACATAATCATAGTGCTTATGACTAAAGAAGAAAAACAAGAGTGAGTGTTGGTGGTATTTCAAATAACTATAGAACATAAAAAAAACCCCGACACAAATGAATATAATAACAAAATTTGAAGTTCCTAGCTTCAATATTGGCTGAGATCTGGCCACTTGTTCCACTAAAAGCTGAATATCTTGGAGACGAGTGCTCCGATTCTCATAAAACAAAGCTAAGAACACTCGGGATAAAATTATCCATGACACAAAAGAACCGCACTCAAATCGGTCCATCCGTATGGTCACTACGATGCCACAGACGATAAACAGATACACAGAGTCATAGACACGTTAAACTTATAAAACCCCTCTTTTTTGTCGGGGGTTAAAAAGGAGCCCACTCAGCAGCGGTGCATGTAGTGCATCGACTCTGATTTTCAGTACCATCATCATCATCATCATATCAGCCCTTTATCGCCCACTGCTGAGCATAGGCCTCTCTTCTTTCAGTACCAACATGAGAGAAAGAGTTAGCTACCTCCATAGTCCTCATGACGAAGCCTATCTCAAAGGCCGCACACTGGTCGCTGTTCTGCCGGATCTCAACAGTATTCCACACTATGCCGTTGGTGCCGTAGATGACGTCAGCGGCTGCGGTCATCAGCAGATCCTTCTGTTTCTCAGTCTCCGCGCCAGACGACATTATACCCTGTTGTGGTACCACGCCATGGAAGAACTCCTCATCGGCGTCTGTAAGCGATATAGCAATTGAACCTGTATAAAAGAGAATGAAGCATTTAATCGTCGCCCGCTTTACCGAGAACTGAGTAAGTAATGAATGTTTTAAAAAGGGATACCTCATACAAATTTTCACCCCTTTTGAAATGTCTGTACAGTTACATTGAAGTTTTTTTTTTATATTTTTAGGGTTCCGTACTAAAAATGTAAAAAAGGGACCCTTATGGTGCGACTCTGTCTGTCTGTCCGACTCTTAGAGCGCCATATCTCAAAAACTACTTATGCTATCTATTTGAAATTTGGAATATTAATAAACATGGTCAGTCCACATGTATTGCAAAGGAAATATTATCAAATATATTTTTATTTTCTAAAAAAACAACCAATATGAGAAGAGGGGGGGGGGGGGGGGGGGGGGCAAAAATTTATTGGGCTTGATCTGTACATTTTTTGGAGCAATTTTTTTTTATTTTCAATCAAATCAAATCAAATCAAAATATCCTTTATTCAAGTAGGCTTAGATACAAGCACTTTCGAATTGTCAGTTACAATGAGAGAAGTCTTTGCTGGGAAACATACAATATGATCCAACATTTGTTGCAAGGATTAGGGAAACCCAGAAAAACCTAATCAGATCATTTAACTTAAGTATAAAACTTACTTATTATTGATAAAATCATCATTTTAAAAATTAAAATAATTAGTAAATCTAGAATGTGTCTAGAATAAAATTCTAAATGTCAGAGTATATAAAACAATTAATATGCGTGTACCAATTAACTATTACAATATTGTCTTAATTATACTTAAAACTTTTACAATTGTGTTATAACTAATTTATAATTGATACACGCAGAGGAGATGTACAAATTCTCCAGATCAATGTTAATATAAAATATAATCTTTTTTTTTTTTTTTTAGAGATGTATAAGGTCTCTAGACGTCACGACATGCGATAAAATTGACTGAATTCTATTGAGATGTTTAAGGTCTCTTAGGGGTCAAAGTGAATAATACATTAAACATAATTATTATTAAATCTAAATTTCTTAGAGATGTATATGGTCTCTAGGCGTCATAACATGCAAAAAGATAAAATTAGTTAATTAAAATCCTCAGAAATGTTTAAGGATATACCTCTATAAATAAAACAAAACTCTTAGAGATGTACTGATGTATACAGTCTCTAAATCAAATAAAAAATGAATAACTTCAATCGAGTACAGGATGAAGTCTCTCACGTCATCAGTTCATTAAACACTGGTAGGCAGTTACTAGGTATACAATTAATTTGGCCCTTGCTAGCATGAACAGACCGGACCCCACAAACGGCACCCGTTCACGAGCATGACGCATATCTCAGCCATCGCCTCCCTCAACCATATTTTAGGGAAAGTTGCGACCCGATCAACGACGCCACCGTAAGCAGACCTTTAAGCGAGCATGACATGCTCACACTGCCGGGCATTAAACACTAATAGTATTGCCCGGTGAGAAACAACAAATGTGCTCTCATGTTACATTAAATGCGAACTATTATTACCTCTTAAAAAAATGCTTACTTTATATACACAAGACTAAACTACTGGCTTAAAGACATCTTTATCGTCTAAAAAGTCATTTACAGTATAATACGCCTTGTTTAGTAGGTGACGTTTTATGTGGGCCTTAAATTTGCTGCAAGGTAAATTCACTACATCGGTAGGTATTTTGTTATAGAAGCGTACACAGTTCCCCACGAACGAAGTTCCGACCTTGCGGAGACGATGAACATTTTTGTATTGTGCTTAAATTTCATTTCATTAAGGAAAATGTGGAAAAAATACCCCCCCCCCCCCCCCCCCCCCTTAATCCCTCCTAAGTTTACCCAGCGAAATATCTGGAATTTTCTTGAATTAGGTATGTAATTTAATATGAATATTACACGAAAATTATAACCATATATCCGTCTGTCTTACTTTTTTTTTAATCACCAAAAATCATTTTTTAATATCCCGGTTTGGTTAAGTTTGCCCCTCATTTGTATGTAACGACAATACGCCAACGCCATAGATACCAGAGGCAAACTTAACTTAAGCGGCAAGTTAAGTAGGAATAAGTGAAAGTTTGTACGGAACCCTTGGTGCGCGAGTCAGACTCGCACTTAACCGGTTTCTTTATACTTCTGAGGTGGAAAACAAGCGTACGGCCGGCCTGACGCTAAGTAGTCACCGCAGCCTATAAACGCTTACAAAGCCAGGGGCATTACGTGCGTGTTGCCGTCAATGTAAGAAACTATTCACTCTTCTCCTAAAGAACCCCATACTGTGTCGTCAAGGGAAAACCGAGGCAGGGAGGGTCTTTCCACATTCGGAGTGTGCGCCGTAGAAAATTCCTTTAATACAGCACGGTGCGCGACCATTTTGGTTCCAAGGTGTGTGGATGAATAAATACCTGACTATGGCGAGAGGTGCGATGGTAGAAGATGGCTGTACGCATCACGTCGAACAACTCCTCGGAACACAGCTCATTATACAAGCGGTAGAACACACATAAGGAGGCGAAGTCTCCTTAGACTTAAATATTAACATGCCAGCTCCAGCGGGCTTAAATATCAGTCCTGTCGGCTTCTTACAAAATTACTACTTAATTAATATGAAAAATAAAAAAATACCTACTGCTAAAGAAAAACAACCAAATTTGTATACATTTATTTACAAAAAAATGAATTAAAATTTCGCCGCTCCCGACATTAGTTTTGCCAATGCCAATATTTGATTGGAAAATACCAACATGAACATTGAAGATATTATTTTCTTCTGTTTCCGCGATTATTTATTACTCATTGAAATAAAACAATTTAACGGATTATATCGCGTACATTATTTCATTTTAGTTCCCGACGTTTCGGAAGCTTTCCAGCTCTCCATGGCTCTCAGCTGTCAGTCCACCCGTGACCATGGAGAGCTGGAAAGCTTCCGAAACGTCGAGAACTAAAATGAAATAATATACGCGATATAATCCGTTAAATTGTTTTATTTCATTGAAGATATTTTCAAATAAATCAGTAATACGGATTATTCGAACGTCACTGAATCACAAAATAGCTTCTTTGGATTTTTTGTATGTTTGTATGTGTGGTTGTGGCTTCATCGAGCCGAAATGGCTAAACTTACTATGGGACTAGTTCGATTTATTACAAGCTTTTATTTAACCTGCACTGCATGTAATACCCATGTTTGTTTGGGTGCAATCTTGCAAGTTAAATTTGACCTACTTCCCGGATTCCAGTTGAGCTAAAATCTGGCATACTTATGTAAGTTTGGTGACAATGATATGATACCATCGAGCTGATCTGATGATGGAGCAGGAAGGTGGTCATAGGAACTCTGTAATAAAACAACTCAATCCTACCGAGTTTGGGCTCTTTAGAATCGTCTCGGTGAGTAGTTGATGGATGTTCAAAGAAAAGTACAGTCGGCAATAAAAGCTTGTCCTAAAAATTATTTTTTTGACAAAATCTTACATAAAAACATCCCTTAATGTAACAAAAATATGTATCGTTTACTTACATAATAAAATGAACCTGCTGGTTTGTTGTGTCATTTTTATAATAGCTTCTATTATCACGGCCATAAAATCCAATACATTACATTAACAATTTAGCCAACGATCCGTGAAATTGTTTGTGTTTAAATTAAATAAACAGTGTTCAGAATTACGATTACGCTAGGCGGTTTCCTCGTACCTTCTCTGCAGTTGGTGCTACTTTCAAACTTCCTCTTACATTTCTTACTCTGTGCGCCTACCGTGAGTTCGGCATGAGCGAGTATCGAGCGCTCGATGACGGTCTATCTCTTTCGCACTATTCGCGCGTGCGAGAGAGGTGCACTGACTGTCTATACGAGATACTCGCTAGCGCCGATCGTAAACTTAGCTCATGGTAGGCACACTGTTCCTTCTCGTCAAACCGCACATCCATCACAACATTCTCATTTCGGCTACATGCAACCTCATCTCATACTTCCTCTTTACACCCCAACAGTCTGATGACGTCAAGTCTTAAAAATATAAATTCTGTGTCTGTGTTCTGAAAGGGGTCACCACTCAGCTTTATGCCACGGCAAGCCGTGACGCTGATTTTTGGTGGTGCCCTGTAACTTAAAAGTAATTTATATCTACCTAGTTTTATTATTTTATTATTCGTGCCCGCCATCATGTCTAGATTGTAACCGTGACATAATTTATGTTGACCACAGCTATAGCATTCACAAAATTATCGCCAGTGTCGAGCGCTGCGCTGACGGATTCGTCGCTACTAATCGGCCGGTTTTAGTGTCATGCTGACCGTCGGTGCGGAGTGCCCCGCGCGTAGGTGATCCGCGCCGATTGTCCGCGCGACTCGTTATAGTATCGTGCTGACCGCCGCGAAGTACAGACACGAACAACGCATCGAATGTGGAGGGAGTTACTAATGATTGCCCAGTATTACACAAGAAAAAGAAAACTGCGAAGAAGGAGACTACATTTTCACCCTTTAATCGAGCAGAGAGTCGGATTTTCTTTTTCTTCTGTAATATTTTCAAAGAGGGCCATAGCACCATTCTCCCAAGTTTTGTTTTTAGCGTCTTTATTTTTGTAGAGTGTATGAGAAGCATCCCACAAACAGTTTCTCAAGCGCATCTCGTCAATCACTCGACTTGTATCAACATTACGACTCGCCATGGTTGTACTTCGCCGACGCGTGCGCTCCGCTCGATACGAAAACGCTCACTGCAGGCAAGGCAGAGGCGCGCGAGTGACGGTCCGCGCAGATAGCTCCGCGGCGCTGACACGCCATGCGGACGGCCGCGGAGCTATTCGCGCGGACGATCGTCCGCACGGACCTGTCAGCTTCACTCTAAAGCGCTCCCTGACGTTAATATATATTGGTCGGTACGGAGCAATCCGCACCGATGGTCAGCGTGACACTAAAACCAGTCTAAGAGCGGATACACATTGGGCGCTCGGCGCTGCGTTGAGCGCGCGTTGAAAGCGTACACACCGCGTTCAGCACGGCGTTCAGCGAGCGTTAGTAGGGTGTGCCAGTTCGTAAATTGACGTCGATGTGATTACTTCTGTGCGTCTACACCACACAAAAGCGGGCGATCAAATGTACGACAAAATGGCGGCGCATGTATCTCGAAACGCGTGTGGCTGAGGCTTGCGCAACGCGCGTTCGTACGGAAATATGTGAACGCGCATTTGACGCACGCTTGACCAGAAGGGGACGGGCTTGTATGTGTACACATCAATAGAAATCCAGCGGGCCTATGATGGTTGCCTTTGTCACGCGATAAATAAATGACATAGCTGCAGTCACCTTCTGCGGGGTACTAATGTGAGTGCGAGAGTGACAGGCGCGTTATCATATCATTTATCGCGTGATAAACTCGACCATCATATACCCGCTGGTTCACAAAACGCGCGTTGACAAAGCGCGCGTTTGAAAGCGCCCAATGTGTACTCGCTCTAATATAACCCCTATTCATAAGTCTCGCCCTTGGCTTCGTTTTCTTAAGTCCGTTTTAACCTGCTTGACGGACCAATATATTTTGACCTGTGATCTGGAATATGTACATACCACTACTTCACGGGTCTAATTATATTAGGGACGAACTGAAGACGGAAAGTGCGGAATTTAAGAATAACACCCCAGGAAAGTGCCTTAGTAATTAAACACAGTTGTTTTGCGTTAACACCAGACAACAGTGGTCGGCATTGTTACATATTTGATTAAAGTTCCGTTTCTGTCCTCCAGCTAGCTGGTAGAGAATTTGGGCATCAATAATTGCATTAAAAAATAATACTAGTTTCCAACAAGATTTCGCAAAACAGCGGCTGTTTTCAACGACAGTGATTGTGATTGTGAGTAATCTGTTTTTTTTTTCTATTATTTGGCAATATAAGGGTTTAACGATGCTAAGAGTCTGGCTAGTGGAAGATGAGACTGTAGCTGCGGTGTGCCTGTATGAGCTAGATATAAACAAATTCATTGCTTTTGTCATGAGTTACTAAGTTAGTAGTTAATGAGAAAAGCATTCAATTTTTTTTATATCTAACTCACACAGGTACACCGAAGTTATCCATACTAATATTATAAATGCGAAAGTGAGTCTGTCTGTCTGTCTGTCTTTCTGTCTGTCTGTCTGTCTGTCTGTCTGTCTGTCTGTCTGTCTGTCTGTCTGTCTGTTACCTCTTCACGCTTAAACCGCTGAGTCGATTTGGATGAAATTTGGTATGGAGATAGTTTGAGTCCCGGGGAAGGACATAGGCTACTTTTTATCCCGGAGAATTAACCTTATCCGCGATAAACGAATTTAAGGCGGACGAAGTCGCGGGCAGAAGCTAGTATTGTATATATATCGTTTTATGTTTTTCTTTTAGCTTTAGTATTGTTTTATTTCTAAGTATTTTTAGTAAAATAAATAATTGTTACTTGTAAAAAGTATAAATAGCTGAATTTCATAATATAAATCTATTACTTATGTTAATAGATTAGATTAGATATATTTATTTCTCTTTGAAAATTACACAATATCTTAAATGTCCTAGAAAATAGAAAGAATTCACAAAAAAATCACACCGAGTTCACAAATATAACCATATCTTAGAATTTTTAAGGTGTCCAAAATTAAGTCTGAAGCCTCCCATATCTCGAAGGGGTAATAAATTTGCGAGGCCTCTGATTAGGATTGGAATTTAATACAGATTTATTTAAATCACCGCCTACTTGTACTATTGGACACTTTTAACATAGTCGGGTTTTAGAATTCAGCTATATTTTTAAATTTCGCGGTTGATTCCAGTCTCATCTTTCATTAGCCAGACTCTATTAAAATGAGTGTGTATTTTGTTTGTAATTATAATGATAAATAAAATAAAAAGGTCCCTGCAACTTCGTCAGCAGAGGGGAAAAATCAAGTAAAGAGTATCCTATAACCATCTGTAGATGGCCAGAAATAGTTGATATCTGGCTAACAGTTTTAGCGTTATAAAGCCGCAACGACATTATACTATTGAGCTTTTATTACTACGTATAGAGAAAACGGCGCGAACAAACTCTGTGCTACAAGCGCGGCAGTGCGGGGCGCGCGCCGTCATACCGTCATGGGTGCGACACTGAGTGAACTGGGGCCGGCCGACCGCAGTTGAACGGAACACTTAGTGATTGGGCGGCGTCTTCTCTATACGTAGTAATAATAGCTCAATGCATTATACAAACAAAAATCCAATTTTTTTTTTCGATTTTTTAACCTAATAGTCCGTATCACTTTTTTTTATAGATGTTCATGTACCGACATTTTATTTTTATAATATATATTATAAAAAGCTTTATAATAGTATAGATATTTATGTATATTTGTGTTTGTCTTTCCTGTAGCTTTTAAACCATGGACCGATTTTAATTTCGTTTCCTATGTATGTTTTAAAAACTGACTTGATCTAGTTCTTAAGAAAACCGATTTCGGGTGCCTTTGGTTAACAATATACTATTAAAATGTTTCAGAAACTACCCTGGTGTCCTCACAACATGAGCCTAGGAGTGATACTGTTGACGGCGGTCAGCACTTTGGTGGCGGGCGCTGTCTCTGACACTTGTACTGAACCCAAAATCACAATAGTAGGTGCAAAACGCTGGAAGTTATTTACTTCAGACTACGACATACGCGAAGGACATCCTTATAAAATATATTGTTCCAGCGATACCAACAAACTTGTGGTAGCGTTAGACTCTGAAAACTTAGACACAAACATCATCAACGCGACGACAGTTACAGCGATAACCGATTTCAAGGAAAATGATGTGTTTTTAATGTGTGAATCCACTTGTACGTACACAAAGGTGCGCGTACACATCGATAGATCTCCAGAAATAACAAAATTTAAATGCAGTTCTTTGAATTTTGAAATTTTGAACTGCACGTGGGAAACTTCGCACCGATATGGAACATTTAAGCTATCTACAACTGATGACATTACACTATGTAGCGGCAATGTCGATAAGAGACATCAACAGTGCTTATGGGGCATGACTGCGTTAGCATCAGATCTCGTGGATACAAATGCGACCATGTCTCTAACATTGCAATATTTAAATCTCATATCCGCATATCGTGGTGTACAAAAAACGCTCAACATAGACCTCTTAAAAGTCACCAAACTTAACGCTCCGGCCATCTTGTATATAGACAGCTTAGAGCCGCAGAAGGCTCTTTTGAAATTGAGTCCTTATGGTAGTCCGCTGCCATTTCCGGTAAATATTCATTTGGTGCTAGAATACTGGTTCGGAAGTATAGAGCCTTAAGCATTTTTCTCGAATAAAACAATGGTAAACGCATTTGATAAGGAATTTTACGATTTACGTTTACCGTGCCCAGGAATACGTTATAGAGTGAGGGCATCGTGTAGACTGGCTGACGCCGATCAGGAATACATGTCAGAGTTTGCCTACAGCGCGTTTGAGACGGAAGCCGACGCGGATGCTGTTCCAGATCCTATATGTCGGACGGTAAAAGACAATCCAGCAATGATGATAAATAAAATCCGCGGTTTGAGAACACTAAGTTATCAAAAACTTAGAGACTTAAGGAAAATAAGAAAAGATTTGAATGAAAAGATTGCGAGGATGCGAGAATTAAATAGCGTGCAGTAAAAGATGGGGTTTCTGTGTTGAAAATAGCTAGCCAAGTGCAAAAGGAAGAAATTGCTCAGAAAAATTACGGTGCAACTACGAGTATATTCAATGAGACAGGACCAAGGCCGTGTTTATACATGCGGGCGCCCATGAGCACTCAGGACGAGGAGGCCCCAGGGTACCTAATATAAATTTTTAGACCCCTTTCCACTGTAAAAAAACGTTGCTTGAGATCTTCCTTGTCCATGCCCAGAGTGTATAGTGACAAAAACTGGTCTGGACAAGACTTCAACAATCTTAGAGCATTGGAGATGACTTTGACTTTGTATAGCACCGTCTTACTCACTCACACACTGTTTAATACAAGAGTGAGATGGACAGCACGATACGAACTTCAAATATCGAACTTCAGATCGGCTTGACTCCTTGGCACTACGTGGAGGTGTAGCCTCGCTCTGCATTTTCTATCGCTTTGTATAACGGTAAGTGCTCCGAGGAATTGTTCGGATTGATCCCTGCCGCATCTCTCCGCCATCGTCCATCGTCCTACGCGACAATATTTCCATCCTCACCACTTAGATGGTTGGCAGTCCACGACTATGCGTTTTGCTAGGAATTTCCTGCCTCATACGACTGAACAGTGGAATAAATTATCACCGGCAGTATTTTCTGATCGATGCGACCTTCAAGCTTTTAAAAAAAGAGCATACTCCCACCTGAAAGGCCGGCACAGCTTCTTCAGTTTCTGGAAAAAAATGCATAATGCCAAATGATGATTATGGCAAGAAGTTTTATATTATACCTATTCCAATTGTGATGTAGTCCTAACCCTAACCAAAGTCCAACAATAGCTTGTATGTGTAAATAAAATACTTATCTGTATCCTTGTAAGACTAAAGTACCTAATATAAATGCGTTTACACGTTACCCACAAATTTATCTCCCTACCTGACATTTATTTGTAAGCGTTTTCCTCCATTTGAGTGGTCAATTTCATCTTTATAATAAATTATTGGAAGCATCCATGTATCCATATTCGTAGCAGGGATGGTTCGAGAGAGGGATTTATAGATGCCTCCCTGATTGATCTCCTAAATCATTCTAAGTTCTGATTTTATTGTATTCTTATAACTTATCAACCTAATGAAATAATGATCGTTATTCTGTAAGTAGGCCGCAAGGGTCATGTCATGTCATGTGATTTAATTTGTACGGCAGCATGTCTGCTGTTACCGTCGTCATTTGTGCTAGGCGGCAGGATGCCACGACATCCTCGGCACCTAGCCTAGGCCGCAAGGGTACATTACAAGTCTGACTCTATGGTATTTCCCTAGAGGGCACCACTGTTAAGAAGAAAGCCGAAACAAACTCAACAGTCAGTCATGTTTTCGAATTACAATATTTGTACTTTGTCTATTCTAAATATATGTTTTAAATATAATCTCAAAGAGTAGTTCTCCAAGAAAACATATCAAAACTTATAAAAATAAAAAAGATATGAAGATAAAAAAGCAAAATATGATTTTCTATTTATTTAAAAACAACTAACGTACATTTGATATGCCTCCTTATAAGAACCGTGTCCTGAGTTCCTAGGAACGTAGTGATTAAGTACTCTGTGTTCCTAGGTATGTTATTGCCGAAGCTTACATGATCTTTTTTTAATTATAATACAGATCTAGTTATAAAAACTTCGATTCTAGATTAATTATATATCTCAAATAGTTCGTTTTTCCCATCAGCAACACAGCGTAACAAATGTCAAGAGCCTACTGTCAAATGTCAATTGTTTTCTCTCAGATTTATTTTGGATCATAAACATTTGTTTCAGATCCGAATCTGTCTTAATCTTGAATTTGTGAAGTGAAATTTACGTGAAACATGGCTCTGTTTCCCGGAGCCGTCGCGTTCGACGAATATGGACGTCCATTTATCATATTAAGAGACCAGGATAAGCAAAAACGGCTAACCGGTCTCGATGCTTTGCGGGTGAGTTTTGATTCATATTTTTTATATTTATAATTAAGCAACTTTATGAATTCCTTATTTAGACGTTTCCTATTTTCTAAGTCCAATATACCGCTAAAGAAATCGCTATTTTTATTAAAACTTACTTTCATAACCATACAAAGACTGATCTAGAATTTACGATAGTATCTCAATAAATCTAATTTATATCGCTTAATTATCACTTACATTACTTCATTTATCGGCTATAGCATCTATTGAAGTCAGTAACCTGGAGAAATCTGTCGAGTTTGTGTAATTTTAAGTTATATTCTGACCAGGTGTTTTTGACAATGAGTCATGTGATGTCTACTCTATTAAAGTGTACGACGATGTTGTAAAGAAAGTTAACATTTGTACGAACTAACCTGACGAAACACTCTCGAAAAGAGTAAAAACCAAAATATCTTTAGCCCATAGAACAACTTAACATCTATACTTTTGTAAAGTTGTAAAAATGAAATGTCTGTACATTGAAGATGCTAAAAAAAAACTATTGCAAGGGACTATTTGGAGGTCACTGAAAATCAAAGTTTTTTTTTGATTTTTTGTATGTTTGTATGTTTCATTGCGGCTTCATCACACAAAATCAGCTAAACGGACTTCTATTGTTGGTACAAGGGTAGCTGGGTAGCTCCAGATAGTTATAGGATACTTTTTACCCTACTATGCTGTAGAAACGTGACTTTTACTCCTTCGCGAATGAAGTTGTGGGCGCCTTCTAGTATTAAATATATATCTACAGTTGAAGGGGAAATGGGATAAGCAACATTTTCGAGACATTGTATTATACACCTTATGAAATGTGTTAAATGTGTTTATTACTAAATACCACCAAACTGTCACTTATCCAATTTCTCCTTTACACTGTTGATATGCATTTTGAATGAATTCATGGTTTTTGGTTTGGTTATTTTTTAAATATATTTTGCTACATTAAAAAATAAGCTGAAAACTACAAATGAAAACTCAAAAGGGATATGTGTGCTTTGTATTATCTCTTTTACTGTACAAGTGTACAACAATATGCAATAGTAAATATTTATATCAATAATTAAATAGTTATTATAAACACTAATGAATGACTCTGGTGGGTAAAGCATTTTGAATAGGTCTGAATCATGCACATAAATAATAATAATAAACATTGTAAGGGTTCCGTACCACAAAAGGAAAAAATGGAACCCTTATAGGATCACCTTGTGTGTCTGTCTGTCTGTCTGTCTGTCTGTCACAGCCAGTTTGCTCCGAAACTACTGGACCAATTTAGTTGAAATTAGGCACAAATATGTAAGTCAGTGACCCAAAGACGGCCATCTAACGTAAATAAATGAATCAAATCAATCATTCAATCAAAATATTCTTTATTCAAGTAGGCCTAGTTACAAGCACTTTCGAAATGTCAGTTACATGAGAGTGAATGTTTGCTGGGAGAAATACAATATGATCCAACATTTGCTGCAAGGATTAGGGAAACCCAGAAAAACCTAATCAGATCATTTAACTTAAGTGTAATATTATTGATAAAATCATCATTTTTAAAATTGAAATAATCAATAAGATAAATCCCAAAAGGATTGTCAATAAAAAAAAAAAATTTAGAATTTTAAACACAGGGGCCACTTTTGGGGCAAAATTAGTAAATATTTAAATAAGTTTTGCAAACTATGTTGTGTGACATATGAAATGCAAGGGTTCATTGTGAGAATTTTAAATATATTTTTTTTATAATTTTGAATTAAATAGTTTTGAAGTTATTTAAGAAAATACACGAAAGTTGAACTATTTTTTTTTACAAAAAATACTGAAATAGTTCTTTACCCATAGTTTACAGGAAAACCTATAAGAAGTCTATGGTATTTAAAGTAACATGGTTTTTTTCAAAAAACATTTCAGAATTTTGGTTGCGTTAAGTCTGCACCTCATTTGTATCCAACACCATAGATACCAGGTACAAACTAAACTTAATCGGCCACTTAAGTTGAACTATGTAAAAGTTTTTTTTTAATACAGTTGTGTGGAACACTTTATGCGCGAGTCCGACTCGCACTTGGCCTGTTTTTACATAGGTACATAATTGGGTTTTGACTTATATGGTGAGGTACAGATCTATGCAAGACAATGAAAGGGAAGGCCTAAATACACCCAAGGCCCAAAGTATGTTAACAAAATTATTTCCTTTACTATTTAAAGTTCCATGTCATCATGTATTAAAGCTTAAGAGTCCCCGGCAGGCTCGGCCGAATTTCATTCCCATACAAACAGTTTCGTTCTCATTTAAAACTTCATGTTGGATTGTAACAAAACTTTGCATATACAATGGCATGAGGTATATAATTACTAGGCCTGTAATTAGTTTATATGGCTCCATTTTATAAAACAAACGAAACACATCAAAAACAAGTTTTGCATGAAAAACTTAAATTCACTGTATTTTTTCTACTATGACATAAGATGTCATAGTAGAAATTATTGTAAGTATGTTTCAGAGCAAACTAGCTACTCGTTGTAAAATGAGAGCGTAACGACGTTTTTATGGAGAACCAAACTTACCGGGGACTCTTTATTTTTTAAGTGTATGCAAACAACAGGCTGTTTGCTCTCGCTAAGAGATTTATTCAATTAGCAGGTTTAAAGACTAATTAAACTTCAGCGTCATCTATATCTTACAGTCCCACATATCAGCCGCCCGTCAGATTGCGGGCATCCTCCGCACATCTCTCGGCCCCCGCGGTCTGGACAAGATGATGGTGTCCCCCGACGGCGAGGTGACCGTCACCAATGATGGTGCTACCATCCTGAAGCTCATGGACGTTGAGCACCAGATCGGCAAGCTGATGGTGCAGCTGGCACAAAGCCAAGATGATGAGATCGGTGATGGGACCACTGGTGTTGTTGTGTTGGCTGGTATGAACAATTTCCATTAATTAACCCCTTTTGGCCCCTTTACACGATTCCCAATCATCGGCGAGCAGATGGGACGCGGTTATACGTTAGAAAGAGCACCATTTTTTCATGTCATTCTCACGTATTGCTGGGTCCCGCTTGCTCGGCGGTTAACGGCGATCGTGTAGAGGGGTCATTATAAGCTTTAGCATTTAGAATCAGTTAAAATTTCATATATGTGTGACCATGTTTGACTGAGTTGGTTGCACAAAGTCTTAAGCTGGTGGTCTCGGGTTCGAATCCTGGCCAGGTCTGACATTGCGTACGAAGTGTTAAGCATCACCTGTAAGCTTAACTTTCTATTAAAGCATGCTACTTCATATTTAAAACTAGAAGTATAAACATTATGCATTTTTACGAATAGATCATTGATTCATTAGAGCAAATTGCAACCAACTAGACATTACCAATACTGAGGGGAGGGAGGGGAGCTAATAAACCCAACCTAAAAAAATTGAGACTGGGACAAAATATGAAAAACATCAATTTTCTATGATGGGAATATGTTGAATAATCTAATCTATCCATACTAATATTAGAAATGCGAGTGTGTCTGTCTGTCTGTCTGTTACCTCTTCACGCTTAAACGATTTGGATGAAATTTGGTATGGAGATAGTTTGGGTCCCGGGGAAGGACATAGGCTACTTTTTATCCCGGAAAAATATCCTTATTATAATTTAAGGCGGACGAAGTCGCGGGCAGAAGCTAGTACTATTCTAAAGCTGTAAAAATTGAATGTGTCTACATTGAAGATATTGTCAAATAATAAGTGATATGACGTGCTATTTGAAGGTAACTAAATCGAAACATATAATTTTTTGTATGTTTGTATTGTGTGGGTGGCTTCATCACGCCAAAACAGCTAAACAGATTTCAACTATTTTTGGTACACAGGTAGCTGGGCATCCCCAGATGGTTATAGGATACATTTTTACTCGACTATGCTGAAGGGAAAAGATGGTTTCGATTTTTTTCTCCCCTCACTGACGAAGCACCTTCTAGTCTATAAATATTTATGAATTTATTTCCCAGGTGCTCTCCTTGAGCAAGCCTCTAATCTCCTCGACAAAGGCATCCACCCGATCCGTATAGCGGACGGGTTCGAAATGGCGGCCGCCGCTGCCCTGGCGCACCTGGACTCTATCAGCGAGGCCTTCCCGGTCAACAAGGACACGCGCGAAAACCTCATCAAGGTCGCCATGACCACGCTGGGCAGCAAGGTCGTCGTCAAGTGCCACCGGCTGATGGCTGAGATCGCTGTAGATGTGAGTACATTGCAAACTTATGTTGGATTTTACCTAGCATTTCCAGCAGCTATGAGATCTCTTTAGTTAGTCTGGTGCCCTGGTACTTCTATTCTATATTTTAAATTACAACAAAATATAGAAAGGAGAAGGAAATAGATACAACGGCAGAGAGAGAGGAGAGAGAGTGTTACTAACAAGTGAAAGGGCAACTGAGAGAGAGAGATCTCAAATTTGCTGAGTGATACCACTCAGCAAATTTGAGATCTCTAGATATTCTGGTGCCCTGGTACTTTCGATTCTACGCACGACGACACAGGCCGACAGAGACAGGTATATACGGAGACAGAGAAGGAGAAAAACAAATTAAGAAAGCGAGAAGCAGAGACAGAAGGAGTGTGACAAAAACAAGGAAAGAGAGGGATAATGTAAATATTGCTGAATATCTTCATGTAGTCTGTTATCCTGGTACTTGGTATTAAGTATAACAAAATAGAAACGAAGGTGAAGGAAAGATAGACAAATTGCATCCACGTTTGAGATGGTGGCCGCCGCGGCATTGGCGCACCTGGACTCCATCAGCAAAGGCCTCCCCGTCAACAAGGACACGCGCGAAAACCTCATCAAGGTCGCCATGACCACGCTGGGCAGCAAGGTCGTCGTCAAATACCACTAGCTGATGGCCGAGATCGCTGTTGATGTACATTGCATTTCCCGAAGCTATGAGATCTCTATAGATAGTCTGTTGCCCTGGTACTTTCTACTCTACGCACGACGATACAACGGCCTCTTTCTATCCACGTTTTTTAGGGTTACATTGCATTTCCCGAAGCTATGAGATCTCTATAGATAGTCTGGTGCTCTGGTACTTTCTACTCTGCGTACGACGATACATCATCCTCTCTTTCTACCCACGTTTTTAGGGTTCTTTAGGGTTTTCCCAAAGGGTAAAACGGGACACTATTACTAAGACTCCGCTGTCTGTCTGTCTGTCTGCCTGTCTGTCTGTCCGTCCGTCTTTCACCAGGCCGTATCTCATGAACCGTGATAGTTACACAGATGAAATTTTCTCAGATGATGTATTTCTGTTGCCGCTATTACAACATATACTAAAAACAGTATAATTGTATGTCTGTCTGTCTATGTAAGTAACCAAAATGATCAAACAGCGCGTACATTTTGCTTAGGAGCAGGGCTCTACTAACACTGGATTTTAATCGATACGGCCGTTTGTAGCGTATATATTGTACGGATCCCTCGGTGCGCGAGTCCCGACTCGCACTTGGCCGGTTTTTTCATCTTTTCCATGATTGTGTGTCCTTGCCTATCTCCATTTAAGTTTCAATTCAATACTGTTTTTCAAATATCTTTTGTTTTTGTATATTTGTTCATAGTTTCTGTTCTTATTTTGCCGCTTAGCACAAAGGTATGGAACATAAAGATAACTTTATTGTCGTGTTTCAGGCGGTTTTGTCAGTGGCAGACCTGGAGAAGCGCGATGTGAACTTCGAGCTGATCAAAGTGGAGGGGAAGGTAGGGGGCCGCATGGAGGATTCCCTCCTTGTGCGAGGCGTCGTCGTTGACAAGACCATGAGCCATCCGCAGATGCCCAAAATTCTTAAGGTATGTAAATGAGATATTAAATATTGATTTGGTGCACCAAAATATTTGCCTAAATTACAACGACTTAGTGTTTACTCACAGAACAAGAGAATAAGGTTAGAAATGCTATTGAGTACAATTTGTATCAGAACCAATGTCGCCACGAAATCCCTTCGTCTTCTACTACTACTCACGTAAAGAAAATAAATACAGTCAAACACACACACGTGCAATGTCACTCGGAGCGCTATGATTCGTTCACGGCTCACCCACACAAACGGAATTTAAATGTGCGCTCACCCACACAAACGGTATTTAACATTACGCTACACGTGATCGAGCCCTGCGCACCACGAATGTCAAGCGATTGAGAAATGGTCGCATTGAGCGCAATACATTGCTCTTTCAACAGCCAAAGTTAAGTCGGCACTGTAGTACTATGCGAGCAATGTATACAAAATTTAACAAGTATCGTTATTATTGTAAAACCTTTTTTACCAAACCGTTTTTCGTAAACATTTCAATAAAAAAACTTTTAAACAAAAAAGTAAAACCGTGTTCATTTATTTTACATTTTAGTTAATCGTTACTTAAAAGTGTATCTCGTGACGATTCGAACAAGCCCAAACACGGATAGGATACATTATTTTATTACATGGATCTGGTGCCTACCTTCCGGCTCCATCATCAAATCAATTCGATGGTACCATTCTCATCAGGAACATTTAAATTTGTGACTATGAAGTTGCTTAGCTAAATAAATCAAGATATTTTGTCGCCACCCGTAAATCATTTATCATTGAGGAGTTCCGATGGCATTCTGTGGTCTTCTGCATTAGTTCCACTTCACCAATTTACACTTTCTGAATGCAAATGCTTATTATGTTTCTTATAATACCAAAATCGCTATATGTATGCCTACAATATTTGAGGAGTTCCTTCACTTCCTCATGGATTCCATCATCAGATCTTCACCAAAATTAAATGGGACCAACTAGAAAGTACCTTCTATAAAACCAAAAAAAAATTGTTGAAATCGGTCAAATAGTCTTTGAGTAATCGGTGAACATCGATAAAAAAAATAAAAAATAAAATAAACATTCCGTCGAATTGAGAACCTCCTCCTTTTTTTGGAAGTCGGTTAATGAAGATATTTACGCTTACCGATGGAATGTTATTCCTCCTTTGGCTAAAGTAGCCACTCCACTTCTTACTTACCCTGCAAGTTTCAATAGCGCAACTAGGCATTTTCCACCACTTATTTAATATTTATTTTTAATACATTCTGGCTCAAGGTCGGCGAGCAACTGCAAGCGGCCGCGTGCCTGTCGGTACAAGTTAAGAACATTTGCACAAACTTGTGGCGCGCCTACTCCGCCCACATCGCCGTTCTAACCTTATTCCCTTGTTCTGTGGGGTAAACCCACATGCTAAAATAAAATTGTCTGCAGGACGTGAAGCTGGCGATCCTCACCTGCCCGTTCGAGCCCCCGAAGCCCAAGACCAAGCATAAGCTCCAAGTGGGCTCCGCGGAGCAGTACCGCGAGCTGCGCGCCTACGAGCATGAGAAATTCCTGGAGATGGTGCGCCGAGTCAAGGTAACGTAAAGTCACCACTTATGAAACTACAAGATCTCCTTAAATAGTCTAGTGCCCTGGTACTATCTTTTATAAACTCGCACAACTAAAAGCTACTAAGAGAGGCAGACAAACACGCAGAGATATATATATATATGGAGAGATAGATATAGAGGGGAGTGGGGGGAGGGGGAGACACAGCGAGAGGTGAGGTAGTCAAAAGAGAAAGTCTCGAGAGAGAGAAACACGAGAAGTTCCTCGAGATGGTGTGCAGAGTCAAGGTAACGCCACCACTTGTGAAACTACAAGATCTCCTTAGATAGTCTAGTGCCCTGGTACTTTATTTTATAAACTTACACAATTACAAGTAGATATTCAGAGAGGCAGATAAACACGCAGAGAGTGAGAGAGATAGAGAGCGATAGAGACATCGAGAGGTAGTCAAAAGAGAATTGAGCTAGTCTCGAAAGGGACTCTACAAGTTCCTCGAGATGGTGCGCCGAGTCAAGGTAACGCCACTTATGAAACTACAAGATCTTCTTAGATAGCCTAGTGCCCTGGTACTTTCGTTTATAAACTCCCACAACTACTAGTAGAATACTAAGAGAGGCAGGCAAACACGCAGAGAGAGAGAGAGAGAGATAGAGAGGGGGGAGAGACACGACAAGTTCCTCGAGATGGTATGCCTAGTCTAGGTAACACCACCACTTATGACACTATTATACACGAAAGCGGTACGGCCGGCCAAGATATCGGTTTTCAGATATTAAACGATCTCCATAGATAGTCTAGTGCCCTGGTACTTCTATACTATTATAAAGGTAACTAAAATAATACATTGAAGATATAAAAAAAACCTGAAACTAAAAATATTAGTTTTGGGTTTTTGTGTTTGTATGTGCCGTTGTGGTTTCATCATTTTAAAGCGGCTAAACGGATTTCAACTATTTTTGGTACACGGGTAGCTGAGCATTCAACGATGGTTATAGGATGCTTTTGGACGAAAAAAAGGGCAAGGTATGCTTTTTGTCTCCTCCAATGACGAAGAGTGTTTATTACGAGTGTTTTTGGTTTTGTTCAGGACACCGGCGCAACCCTAGCCATCTGCCAATGGGGCTTCGACGACGAGGCGAACCACCTGTTGTTGTCGGAAGGGCTGCCGGCGGTGCGCTGGGTGGGCGGGCCCGAGATGGAGCTCATCGCCATCGCCACTGGCGGTCGCATCGTGCCCCGCTTCGAGGAGCTCACGCCTGAGAAGCTCGGCAAGTGCGGCCTGGTGCGGGAGCTAGGTGAGTGCCTCTTAGGATGTTCTGGTGCCCTTGTACTTTTGTGTTCCTAACGCAGACCCAATAAGATATACAAATGCGGCCTTGTGAGAGGAGAGTGCTTCTCATAGTACTCGCCAGCAGGGCTTGAAACCCGGTTTATTTTCCGTACCGGTTAGAGCCATAATAAAGGTTATGCTCGCAAAAAACCGCTCTGATTACCCGGTTAATATCTCCGAGCTACCTCGGCGCGCAAACAGAGAACACAATCCATTAACCGGTTAGAAAGCGCTCCCTCAGTGTATAACCCTCCGAAATCAGTTCGTTGGAACGTAACCAAATGATTTGTTGATTGTGATTTGATTTGATTTGAAGCACTGCTCGGCTGTCTCTGTTTCTACGGAAAACGAGTGACAAATATATTGTAAGGTGCTAGTGAGAGAGGGTCAGCAATAAACAGCCGAGTCATAAAAAACTGGTTTTTCTGTGTTATGTTATGTTGTTCATGTCATCGAAGACGTGCCTATTGCTTACTTTTCAGTCTCTACAACAATATACTCTTCTGTTTCCGCGATTATTACTCATTGAAATAAAACCCGTCCACCCATGACCATGGAAAGCTCAAAAACTTCCGAAACGCCGGGAACTCAAATAGATAATATACGCGATATAATCCGTTAAATTGTTTTATTTCACTATACTCTTGTTTCAGCGTTTGGCACGTCCAAGGAGGAGATGCTGGTGATCGAAGAGTGCAGCAACTCCCGCGCCGTCACACTGCTCATGCGCGGTGGGAACCGCATGATCGTCGAGGAGGCCAAGCGCTCTGTGCATGACGCGCTGTGCATCGTCAGGAGTCTGGTGCAAGTAAGTGTTTAGGGATGGGGGAAACATACCACTAGCGACATCTATCGGAAGTAGTAGCATAACTACTCACTAGATGGCGCAAGTCACTGCTGATGAGAACCGCATGATCGTCGAGGGTCGAGGAGACAAAGCGCTATGCATCTTGAGAAGTTCAAGGCATCAGGTACTCGAAACAGTGTGGCGATACCTCTAGAGACATCTATCGGGAGTAGTAGGATAACTGCTCGCTAGATGGCGCTAGTCACTGATGTGAATCGCATGATCGTTCGAGTCAGCCCTCTGCATGTCGCGCTGTGCATCTTGAGAAGTCTGCCATTTACATGGCATTCAAATAAACTTAATTATATTCAAAAATAATAACAAATATTAAACATTGATCCATTGGTCAATAACTGAGAAGGAATAAAAATCGGCAATTTCACTGATTAACACCTAATACGTCTCACTGCAGGGCACAGGCCCTCATTTGGATGGATTTTTTTACGTTGGTTATCAGTGCCACTAGCGACATCTATGGGAAGTAATAGAACAACTACTCACTAGACGGCGCTAGTCACATTGCTGATATGATCGTGTAGGAGGCTAAATGCTCCGTGCTGTGCATTGTGCGGAATCTCCTGCACACAAGTTCACAGAAACAATGAAAGGACACGAGCGACATTAATGGTAGGACTACTTCTCTCGAGATGGCGTTAGTCACAGTACAGATATGATCGTGTATTAGGCCAAATGCTCCGTGCTGTGCATTGTGCGAAAGTCTGCTGCAGGCAAGATCGCTTACTCCGAATTCCTAAAAACGAAGTTCGTATGGCGCCATCCCGCTCACTCAAACACAGCGTAACATGAGAGCGAGAGGGACAGCACGTTACGAACTTCGATTTTTGTGTTTCGGAGTAACCCTTAAGTTCACAGGAACACTGAAAGGACACCAGCGACATACATGGAGAGTAGTAGGACTCTCACTAGATGGCGCTAGTTATCATGATATTTTGACCGCATAATTATTATTTCTTTGTTTAGGACTCACGCGTAGTATACGGCGGAGGCGCCGCCGAGATCTCGTGCTCGCTGGCGGTGGCGCGCGCCGCCGAGAGCATCTCGTCGCTGGACCAGTACTCGTACCGCGGCTTCGCAGACGCTCTGGAGGCCATCCCGCTCGCTCTCGCTGAGAACAGGTGAGACAGATGTCGGGTTCTTTGTATTCAAATTAAAAACACCAATAGGCATAATGACTGGGTTTTTGTCTTTTTATTATAAAATAGATGGGCATTTGACCGTAATCTCACCTGTTGTTAAGTGACGATGCGGTCAAGGATGTATCATGCCCGTCTAGAAACAGCCTATTCACTCTTGTCTTGAACACGCCCAAATTATAATGGTCGGGGAACACACTCGCTGGTAACGAGTTCCACTCCTTTGCGGTACGCATGATAAAAGTTGCACCAAAGCTGGGTATGAAAATCTAAATTCTAATTAGTCTGCCAGTCAGATAAAAAAAAATATTGGACACGTATTTCTTGCTCTTTCAAATAAGAGGTCGTGACGTCACGTGTCATTTTGACTCAATGTGGCGCCGTTATTTTTTGATTATTTAAAAAAAAATGCGTGTCCAATATTTTTTATTAATCTACATGAGGAACTAATTAAAATTTAGGCATCGTCCCTATTGGGATTCTTGCGTACTTATGTGGCCATGGCGTGCTCTTCACACAAGTAGAGAGAAGGCTATGTATGTGTCAACTCAACTAAAAGGTGCTCGCAACGTCGGTGGAGAAAAAAAATCATAACCCTCTTTTTCGTCTTTTTTGTTTGTATGTGTTGTTGTGGCCAGAACGCCTCAACGGATTTCAACGATAACGTATAGCATATAAGGAATATTTCATTTCAACTGTTTTTGGTACACGGGAAGCTACAGATGGTTATAGGATACTTTTTACTCAACTACGCAATACCAAAAATGAGGGGTGATGACATTCTTCTCCGCGAACGAAGTTACGGGCATTTTCTAGTTAGTGTGAATATGCGTATCAATATCTTTATTCTCAACTGTGACTTGATGAAATCCAGTATAATATGTTTTTTCCCGACAGTGGTTTGTCTCCGATCGACGCTCTGTCGGAGGTAAAGGCGCGACAGGTCTCCGAGAAGAACGCCAACCTTGGCATTGACTGCATGAGCAAAGGTATGTAACCTGTTTTAATCCTTCATTAGACAATAATAAAAAAAAAAACAGTATTTCGGGACCGAGCCCTCAAGAAGGGCGTACTCCCACCTGAAAAGCCGGCAACGCACTTGTGACTCCTCTGGTGTTGCTGGTGTCTATGGGCGACGGTGATCGCTTACCATCAGGCGACCCGTCTGCTCGTTTGCCTCCTGACATAAAAAAATCCTTTGTAACTTTAAACAGCCGAAAATTCGGGATAGGTAAAAGATACAAAAAGAGTATGTTTTTTTTAAATAAATTTATACAATACGCTTACGTTGAATTTGTAACTCTGATCGGAAGGACAAATTATACGAAATACATTCCTGCGTATTCACAGTAATAGCATTGACCTTACAGTCTAAGGCAGTAATGTACTATCGAATCAACTGAATCCTGACCCATCATAAGCTCATTTTGACAAACCATCGAAATGCAAGTAGGTCAAAATTCGCCTGAAGATACATTTCCAAAAAAAAATCCTTGGTGACGAACTTATCATTTTTTTAGACACTGACATTTACCGATAGACCTTACAAGATTGACAGATTTATGGTTAAAGAAATTTTATTATCTCATAAAGAAATGTACATTTCACTTAAATGAGAATTACACGGCTTAATTAAATGTTATAATTAACTATCTTCGGCCGTGAGCGTCTGTTAATAAAATCTAGTGTCTGTTTTCGTATTTAATGTAGGTACTACTTAAGTGCTAGAATAATTAGATTAGATTAGATACAAATAAGTTGAAACGAGTTTAAGTTATCATTGCGTAATTTGTGCCATTGCAATAATACATTTTGTGGCGTGGGGTAGAATCTATGGATAAAATTTAAACGAATTATCAGCAAAGTAGTGGGTCATGATTCAGTTGGTTCGATTATACATCATCTCCCGCAATAGGGACGATGGCAATATTTTTTAATAATTAGTCCGTCAATCAAAAATATTAAAGGCGATGACATTCAGTCAAAATATCGTTTTGCAAAGTCAATTTTCTTTTGTTTTCGCAATTATTACTCATTTAAATATAACAATTATTAAAATAAAATAATGAAGCCCTTCTGGCACATGTGTAACTTGTGTCTTTACAGATTAAGCCCATTTGGCATGTATATAAACCTTTATTTGTTTTCTCAAGTGGGTAGTTTGCACGAATCGGAACTTGGACAGAGAAAATTTATCTTTTCTCTGAAAACCAGTGAACATGGAAAGCTGAAAAGCTTCCGAAACGTGGGGAACTAATAAGATAATATACGCGATATAATCCGTTAAAATTGTTTTATTTCAATTAAATATTTTTATATTTCTAAATCTCACCCCCAGGTTCTAACGACATGAAGTCCATGAATGTCATCGAGTCCCTCCACTCGAAAAAGCAACAAATCGCCTTGGCCACGCAGCTGGTTAAGATGATTCTCAAGATCGATGACGTCAGGTCGCCGGCCGACTCCATCCAGTAACTCCTGAAGTCCAGAAGAGCTTTTAACCATGTCTCAGTGAGATGAGAGCCAAACTTAGGGTATAATCAAATTTCTTTATCTACGATTACTTATTTAGCCACGAATAACGTTGTTCTTTCAAAACACTTTTTATAGTTTGTAATGGACAGTGGGCGTGCACATTTTGGGCCAAGGTTCAGTAGTACCACACATATAAGTTACAACGATGTACCTGCGCAGAAAGCATTTTCTGAACACAGATGTGGATAGGCACCGAATCTATACCTTTACCTGGAGCTTCAAGCATAAACAATGCAATAAATGCTGCTCAAGATACCTTAAGAGGACTATTTGGAACTAATGAAGAATATGTGACTAGACATTAGCGACCAATCTTAGGAATTGAGGTTCTCAATATCCGTCGAAGAGCATTGATTGACACTGTCTCCAAGAACAGCATTGCAGGACAGCAGCTCTACTCTTACAACAAAATAATCAAAAGTTCTCCGAGAACCAAATGAGAGTGAAACTGGCAGTGGCAGATGGTTCATCTCAAGTTAGAAAAGTTTTGACAAGTACCTTATATGTCAAAGTTAAACATAAAATAATACCTACAGAGTTCCTGATATTGCCTGAAGCTGAAAATAATGAAACATTATTAGGTATAGATTTTTTGAAAGCGTCCTGGCTGTATCTGGGCTTTGCTGAGTCGACATGGTGCTTCCCCGGTGGTAAGAAATATCCACTACAATATGAATCTAATTTGCCAGCCCAATTATCCATTGCTGCCAGCGGTATGCTTCATGCTCAAGAAGGATCCATGCTTTGTGAAGAAGATCGCATGAAATTAGCCCAAGTTTTAGAGAGGAATCGTGCAGTTTTCAGTCTAGGGGGAGCACCCACACCAATTGTGCAACACACATTGACAATGAAGACGATGTCCCTATATCTGTTTCTCTTTAAAGAAGTTCGTAGACAACTTAGACTCTATAAAGGAGAAAGTTAAATGTCAGCAAGACCAGAAGAAAAGTGACGCGGACCAACACCGTCGGCCGTCACCTATGTTTAGCGTTAACGACTTGGTTCTTGTAGATACACATCTGCTTAGTAATGCTTCTAATGGTTTAAAAAAGAAGTTCATGCCGAAAAGAGATGGTCCCTATCGTATCCGTAAAGTTATTAGTCCAACTTCTTATGTCATTGCCGACACGCAAACTAAAATTATAAGAATTTGCCAACATTGGCCAACATTTTGCGCGCGACGCCGGCGCCCGCCATGTTGTCTGGCGCCGCGTCGGTCGCCGTGAGCGAGAGCACGAGTTCACGAGTTCACCTGTCAATGCGTATGTACCGTACGTATAGTGCGACAAGGTCTTTATTGAAATGGTCACACGTTCGGCTTCATTCGGTACTTGTAAGCACTCGTCGGCGTGGCCGAAGATTTCCGATGTAACTTATATTCGTGGTAATACTGTCGGCAGTTGGTATTACTTGATGGATCACACTAGTAGACAGTTACTCCGTGGGTCTATGGAGCCATGGTAATTCAGGGTAGGCAGTGCCTTTGGGCCTATATGGATCACACGGGGCTGGTAATGGACTTCATATACACCCATATATCCTCTATAATGTGTTCAGAAACCATAGGTAACGAACAGCTTGTCGAGAAGCATACTAAATGTTCACATTCTGATACCTGCATCATCAAGCGACTTCTTGTGAGAAAATTGTGAATCTTGGGATAACGTCAACAGGTGACCTAAAAAAGTGTGTTCAAAAAGTTTGGTCAAATCAGATGGCGAAAGTCTTATAATAATGTGTTTATAATAAAAACTTATTTGGTTAAATTAGATGAAGAAATTTGACGTATTTGAAATACTCCTATCGCCTTGTCAGGGCGGAGATCAAAGTGATGTAATTGTATCTGAATATTACAAAAGTGTTTTCGGATATTCAGGTCATAGGTTACTTTGATTTTTCAATGATGAGCAATCCAAATGGGTACGTCTGGAAAAGTAAAAAATGGGAGATTACTACTGTTCTTTTCGGTATTTAAAATAAGATAAGGGACAATGAACTTTTTTCTGTGTCATTGCCATGGTTGACAGAAGCTATTAAACTTAAAAACTGAATTGAACTGAATACCTAAAAGAGCAGATTATAAGGAAAATCTTCAATTTTATAATATTTCTCCATGTTGGCATTTGGAATGATCACTTGTCAGACCTGGAATCATTCAGAGCGCTAGAACCTCCCATAACTATCGCCTTTTTGTATTAATAATGTTACACAAATGGTATAAGTTATTTTTTAATGCTGGAATTTTAGTTTTAAATTTGATAATTTAAAATTAATTTGGTATCTCATCACATTTTGTACCAAAACGTATGTCTCAATTTCACTAATTCGTATTCGTTAAGTCAGTGTTTTCCAACCTTTTTCATAACGAGACGTCCTTTAATAGAAAAACATTTTCGCGACCCCATTTCTGCACTGATTAAATGTGTTTTAACCCCCCGTTAAGAGGCCACGCGATTCCCGAAGGGGTCGCGACCCATAGGTTGAAAAACACTGCGCTAGATTATAGAGTTCAGTATGTTAGTTTAAGTTTATGCATATTATTGAACTGGAAGGTACCGGGTGTACCACTTTCCTGCACTAATAAAAATAAAATTAACGAAGCTATGTTTTTTTTATTTAATCCCTTTATGTCTATAATATATAAAACTGCCGGTACAGATTGGACTCAGAAGGCAAAAACTAGGAAAGGATGGAGACAGTTGGAGCAGGCCTGAACCCGAGAAGGGGCCACGTCTTCTTGAATATTATAAGAATGTGTTATTTATTTATTTTATATTTGAAAGACATGGAAATAAAGGCTATATTATTATATCTTTAATAAAAGGCGCCCGCAACTTCGTTCGCGGAGGAGAAAAAGTCACAACCCGTCTTTTTTTCTTAAGCACAGTCGGGTAAAAAGTATACTGTAACCATCTGGAGATACCCAGCTACCCGTGTACCAAAAATAGTTGAAATCCGTTTAGCCGATTTAGCGTGATGAGGCCACAACGACACATGCAAATATACAAACAATTCATTTTTACAACTTTATAATTCTCTGATTAGCTTGTTTCGTCTGAATTCATTTATATATATATAGGTATGTATTATATGAATATGTATGTATCTAAGTATTTATCTTCCTAAATTATGTCTGTAAATTAATTGCACCGCCCACAATTTATCTGCTTTGTCTCAAGGTTGACTGGTAGAGAATGCCCTATGGCATTAAGTCCGCCTTTTGTACGATAAGTTTTTCTTTTGTGCAATAAAGATTAAATAAATAAATAAAAATAATAGTACTAGCGGCCACCCGCGATTTCGTCCGCCTTAAATATTTACTGTCTATACAAATTTTCATCCCCTTTTTCGGCCCTAAAGAGATCAGGCTATTTCCTATTCTGGCTATGTCATATATAAGGTACATAACTGGAAAGTTTCATAAAAATAGTTTTTGAGATTAAGCCGAACATACATGAATACTTTCACGTTTATAATATAGTAAGGTTGAGGAAAGATAAACTCGTCTATTGGCGGCGCACGACGTCAGCGCGGCCTAGCGTTCGCAACTTTGCTGGCTTTGTCAAAAGTGTAAAATGATGCCTTCCGGAACTTAATGTTGAATTCTCATAATGTTGAATTCTCGAAATGTTGAATTCTCGAAATGTTGAATCTCAAAATGTTGAATTTTCAAAATGTTGAACCGTAAATCTTGGAATGTTGAATTATTAAATTGTTGAATACTCGAAATGTTGAATTTCCAGATTGTTGAATCTCAAAATGTTGAATTCATAAAATGTTGAACAGTAATCTTGGAATGTTGAATTCTTAAATGGGATGGGTCACTCTTTTCATTTCATTCTAGGTGTTATAGTAGATGACAATCTTAACTTTAAACGTCACATCTGCACGACTGCTGGTAGGGTTCGTAAACTTATTTACACAATAAAGTTACTAAGGGAAGCTGCTGATGCTCAACTCCTCAAAACCGTGTACCTGGCCCTGTGTCAGTCTATTTTGAGCTATTGCATACTTGCGTGGGGTGGTTCTGCTAAATCTAACTTAATATTGCTGGAGAGGGCACAAAGAGCGGTTTTAAAAGTGTCTTTGCGACGAACTCGTCGGTACCCTACCTCTGATCTTTTCAAAGAAACTCAAGTTCTGAGTGTCCGGAGACTCTTCTTCTTGCGTGTCTCACTATGTATGTTCATAGTAAAACTCTAAGATCGCCAGAGTATTCTGACATTGCACTTAGGAGAATCTATAAAATCCCTAAACCTTATGTTAATACTGCCTTTGCGAAACGATTTTCAGCATTTCTCTTGCCACACATATATAATAAGATGGTAAGATTCTGTGATTTAAGGTATTTTCGGGTTAATGAGGCCAAAGCTTGTATACAGAACCTTTTGCTATCGTGGGACTACGACACGTCCGAGAAAATACTTAATGTGTAGGAGGGTAAACGTAGTGATCGGCAATTTTGTCATCGATCCCAAGAAATGTTACCTCTCGTAGGGCTGCTGTTTACCTTTCACACTTCTGCTTATTTACTGTGCACATACTTACATATACTAACTTACACACTACACACATATACAAACATGTCCACATCTCAAAATAATGAGTGTAATACCTATGTATTTCTGCCAAATGTTTCTTACATTATAACAGCTATAAATAGCCGCATTATTATGGTAACTCTTTTGGTACTGAATTCCACGAAACAGGCCTTGCCTAGTGTGGAAATCACTGTTCTTTCTTTGTCATTTGTAACTTATGGTAAATAAACTGTTTTTCTTTTTTTTTTCTTTTTTTTTTATTTGCCACTTAGGGATATAAAAAATACCCTACGATCTATTCTCATAAAAAAAAATAACAATCGGTCAAACCGTTTCAGAGGAGTTTGGTTACAGCAAACACTATTAAAGTGAAGTTTATATGTTAGAAGAAGATAATATCGCCTCGTACATTTTGCCCTTCATGTATGAAATCGCCCCAATTAATGCTGTACAAAAGATATATGAAAATGTGAAAATGACAAAGTGTAATCATCATTATAATAAAGCAATTTGGCAGAAGGCGAAAGAATTAGAGATAACCCAAAAGAAAAAGAAAACCACTAACAACTTAGTATGTCAATAAATCGGAAAGGAACATTGTCCGATTATGCTCTTATTTTGTGCTACTACCTCCCAGGCATATGCAAAACACCTGGCATGTGATTAAAGAATTAGCTCCAAATACACTGAAAATGCATTCGTTTCTGGATTATTTTGAAAATAACTGGTATAAATAAGGACCACAATTTGTTAAGGCGTGCAGATGATGTCCACAGAACTACAAATTCGTGTGAAGGGTATCATCGTAAATTGAATTCCAGACTAAGTACCTCAACATTTCGAGAATTCAACATTATAAAAAATTCAACATTTTCAGATTCAAAATTTCGAGAAATCAACATTTCAGAAATTCAACATTACAAGAATTCAACATTTTGAGATTCAACATTTCGAGAATTCAACATTTCGAGAATCCAACATTATGAGAATTCAACATTTAGTTCCGGAAGGCAAAATATAGCTAAATAATTGAAAATATTGACTGTAGAGCACCTAAAAAGTGCAATATCTGTTTGTTTTTAATTTGAAACACATTAGGTTTTTAGCTTTATTGAAGAAAGTAAGTAATATACATGTGTTTAGTATTATTATGTCAATTTACTTCTGTGTTGTTTCCTTGCAAATTAAAGGATAAAAATAATCTTTTATTCCAGATAATTGAAAAATGACTACTATTATCAAAACTGGTTTCCAAAGCATCGGTCACAACATAAGGTTTCAGCCTCAAACCGAGGGTAAAGGGAAGCTGTTACTTAGGTCCATTAGAACTAAAACAATAAACATTTACTAATTATAAGTTATTCTACGTTTTATATTTTCGAAGCATTATAATTATTCTATCATAATATTATTATTGCACTAAATAGATAAAAATATTTAACCAAGGTTTCAGTTTAATACGCTTACTTTATTTTTCTAACAGCAACTATCCATTTCGTTTTCTGGTCTCGGTGTAGGAAAGCGATAAAATTTGCAATTGCTGTTTCGTCCTGTATTATTGCAGTTTACCACACAACAGCTTTTGTGACCCATTTTATTTCAGTTTATTATTTTATAGCAGAAAACGTAAGAATACTAACTGAAAAGTATGACGTTTCATAGAAACAGACCCGGAAAAGTTACCAATTTTGCCCACATCAAGCGCTGCGATCGTTTTCGCTTTCCGTACACGACCCCTGCCACCCCCGGCCAATACTAAACAAGTTCACAGTCCCGAAGCACATACATGTGCAGCCTTCTTTTGGCATGTCCCCATAGTAATAATGACATTTAATCGCTCACGCTCAAAAGCTCATTCCTATGAGGCACATATGCCTTTTCATCGGACTGTCAATCTGTTAATTATAAAGTTACTAGCTGACCCGGCGAACTTTGTACCGCCTGAAAGTCGATAAATGTAGAGATAGGTAGCTTTTACTTAGCTAAAATTGATTTATGGTTTCAATCAAGGTAATTAAAAAATACACAAACATTATTAAGATGTATAATCTATTGATTTCAGTAAAGAACCTTATGATATACCTACATCATTTTTCTTTATTTCGGGCGCAAAAACAAATAAGGCTGATGGCCGTGTGAAAAGCACGCATTTTCTAAATTTAGACCACAAATGGTCAAGGATCGCCCGTGTGATTTATTTATTGTCATTCAAATTCAAATTCAAATTATTTATTTCGAATTATTGCAATCCATATAGTGGTTAGTAAAACACAAACTTATAAATCTATGTTAACGACAATAACAACAATAACTTAGACATACTAATGGCGTCGTGGTGCGGCGACCGGCGGCGCGTGCAGCCGCACCCAGCGCGCGAGCAGCCGCGGCGAGTCCCATCGCTGCGCCAACACGTTCACAATGCTGTTCGAGCTGCTGCGAGTACGATTTAGTAACGACGCACACCGCTTTCTAATGATGGCATCGAAACCATCGGTGTGCGCCTCGGCAAACATAGCTGACGCACTACAGTAACGTGGCAGACCAAACAGCACCCTAAACGCGTTATTATATTGTACGCGCAGTGCGTTGTATGCCCTCTGCGTAAAACTGACCCACAGACTGCACGTGTAGAATGATTGGCAGTATGCTTTGAAAAGCGTAAGCTTTACTTCATTACTACAACGGGCAAATCTGCGGGCCAGCATGTTACAACGAACACACAACGCCCTGCGCTCCCTCTCTATATCATCATTGTCCGACAAACTTTCTGTTACCCAGTGGCCTAGGTACTTAAACTTTTGTACTACCTTTAAAGCGGTACCACAGAGCGTTACAGGTATCATTTTGTACGATTTTTTACCCGCTTTAAATTGAAGTAACTCGCTCTTTGAAGTATTGTACTTCAGCCCGTGGGAACCTGATTAAGTTTCGCATATCTTCACTAGCCGCTGCAGAGCACCTGCCGAGGGGCTCAGCAGCACCATGTCATCCGCGTAGCTAAGATTATTAACGCAGACCCCGTCTATATGACATCCGGCATATGTGCTGCTGAGCTCCTCGATCAGCTGATTCATGTATAGGTTGAACAGCTTGGGTGAGCTTAAACCCCCCTGCCTCACTCCGCAGTTCATCCTATACACATCAGAGTGCACGCCGGTCCATTTTACAGTGTTCGCTTGGTGGCCGTACCGTACCGTCATTGCGAAGACGAATTGGACATGTTGAATACGTTTAAATTCAAAGGGCATTTCGGTTGGTATCATCGGAATCCTTGGAATGAGGACTTCTTCACCTTTGAATTTTCCTTTCAGTATCGTCGCGTGAATCACATTGGTCATCAGTTATTGCACTGAATTTAGAAATTCAGTGGGATAGCTGGTGGCTTCGTCTTTGTTAATTACACGGTCAACAGATTTGAATAAATGCAGAGTACCAAGTATTCGGTTCTGAATTCCAAAATTTAAATCGTCCGCTTTTATTTTTAGCCGCTCAAATAGCTCGCTCACTCAGCCAATCGTAATTTTGGTGGTTTTCAATTATATTAGGGAATACTTTATCGATGAGCTCCTCTTTGGACGACACAAAATTACAAAAATTCGGAGGAAATGTAATCAATCCGCTCGATTTATCAATAGGGACACGGCCATTACCAACATTTAGCAATCGCTCTGAGAATTCTTCGGCATCTGGATCATTCAGCAATGCTACTCTGATGTTTTCTACCAATTGCAATATCTTAACATTGTGCCACAAATTCGATGACTTGAGGCAAGTGTTAATCGCATCCGCAGCAGCCAATCTTGGTATGACTGGCAGTGTTTGGCGAAAATTGCCAGACAGTAGAACCATTGCGCCTGCAAAACATCTTAAATCTTTACGAAGATCTTTCAATGTCCTCTGTCCAGTGCTTCTAATGCGCGTTTGGCGCCATTGTACATTCGTCCCAGATAATTATTTTAGCCGCTACGAATACTTTGGCCATTGCAGAGTTTTTGGCGATATTACATGTTGTTTGGTGGCTATATTTTGAAGATTCAATGGTAATTTTAATGCTGAATGTGCTGTTCGGCATCCTTCCAACAATGTGGCCGCTATACCAGAAGAAGCAACTGCTACCGTCGAATGTCGAATCTCGCACGAATAAAAACTAAAATTAATGATAAGAGGAATGTCTCCTGTTCCACCGGGGGCATCCAAGAAAAATAAGCCAGCATTTCCATCTTCAACTGCCTTCATTATAGTTTCATAGACTTGCCTCTGTTGATTATTCAACAGAGGTACATTCGTTTGTACCAATTTGTCTAGTTCATTTTGATCATATTCACGCTCACGCTCCATTCTCGATTAAATGCGCCATTCATTCCACGATCTGACGCTAGCATTCCTAACCTGACTAACAAACTGCCGCACATGAGATAACACATGTCTCCGATCAAGAGTAAAGCCTGGTTATGCACTTCCTTACTCGCCTTAAGATGGGGATTACTTGAACTGATGGGTTTACTAATGTTTGGCAAATTATGTTTCCCAAACTGTTTCACTTCCCAAATATTTCACTTCCCAAACTTAAGTTTTTCGAAAACAATAAAATTTTCAGAATTTCTATAATACAAACCTAACCTAACCTATTGGGCTCTACACGATGGCTTAAAAAAGTATCTGGATTTTCTTCGGTTTCAGAGAAAAGCGCGAGTTTGGGAAATGAAACATTTGGGAATTGAGGCAGTTTGGGAAGAATAGTTTGCGAAAAGAAAGTATCCGGTCGGGTACACAACACCATTAACAGTTCGTAGTGATTCAAATGATGTTGGCCCACGAACATTCAACAGTAACAACTGCAAATAGAAGCATTCATTATTTTTTAGATGAACTGTGTAAATACAACCAAGAGCATCATTAGAATGGTCATCTGGATGACTTGAAACAGCATCGCCTTGCTTCCGACATTGATTTTTTTGCATTAAAGCGTTCCACGTGTAATAACGTGGCATCTCCGAGTAAAGCAATGTTCTTGCAAAGGGGTCGCTTTGACAAATCTCAAAGAAACTGGTTAATGTTGTTGCTGGAGGTGTTTCAGCACGTTGGGCAGCATTTGACTCGGTGAAATATACTCGTTGAGCACTCTCTAAATGCACCGCCAAATGTACAACAGTAGGATGACGTTCATGAATGGGAAATGAGAATATCCGCCAAATCGCCTCATTACAGTTCGCATATCGACCAACTTCATCATTGGCGTCGGAGGTTTGGATGCCAAAAACTGCCATAGCGCTGCCTTTTGTGACATATTTGTAGATTGAAATAAAACAATTTAACGGATTATATCGCGTATATTATCTCATTTTAGCTCCCGACGTTTCGGAAGCTTTCCAGCTTTCCATGGTCACGGGTGGACTAAGAAAAGATGTATTTTCCTCTGTCAAAGTTACAATTTGTGCAAACTACCCATTTTTTGAAAAAACACAAATTTAGGTGAACATACATGCCAGATGGGCCTAAGCTGTAAAGACAGTTACACATGTGCCAGAAGGGCTTAATTATTTTATTCTAATAATTTACCAAGCAGCATTTCACTAATGAGGCGTACTGAGGAGAAAAGAAACGCTGCAAAGAAAACCACCCAGGCTACCTCATTACTAATTATAATATTTAAAAAACAGAGACTATTAAACTACTTTTAAACAGATAAGATATTTTACACCGTTCGAAAATTAAGGTTTTGCAGTTCTGTGTCTCGCTTGTTCCTTGATGAGATGTATTACAGGATCCCAAGCTGGTGGTAGTGACAATCCATCTTCTCTATTGAAATTAGGATGCTTTTTTAATCTCAATAGCCTCGCGTAACATCCTGGGAAAATATATTTTTTCTTTGGCAAGGATAGAAGGTTTATCAAACTTAATTGAGTGGTTTGGTTTGTCAATGACATGTTCACAGACTGCAGACCTATTACACCGACGGTGCTTGACATCTGCTATGTGCTCCTTCACCCGGGTTGATACACTGCGTTTCGTTTGACCAATGTATGAAAGACCACACTCCCAGTCCAGCTTATAAAATATTATAATTGTTTTATTTCAATGAGTAATAATCGCGGAAACAGAAGAAAATATTATATTTCTAGATGTGTTTGTTGTTCCCGAGCCTTATTTTTTCGGGTTTGCCTTGCCGTTTCAAGGCCGCAGCATTCACAGTAGTTGAAATTGTCTGAAATAATAATAATGTTTATGAACATTCAACTTAGAACACACATGAGAGCAAGAAGTGTACAAGTACCTATGAACTTCACTACAAAACAATAGGACAATGTTGTCACACACATTCTACGCATCTGCTGCACATTTGCATTTCTTTGCCATTTCTTACAAAAATCCTTGCAAAAATTGCATATCGTTGAAAGCGGATTGGGAATACTCGCGTGAGTTTATGTATGTATGTATATGTACATAAAACATTACGACAACTATCATAACTGAAAAACGTACAGAGGTAATACTTACAATATTTTCTCAAAGCTTTTCATCCACTTGCCGCAATTATGGCAGTGTTTCCCAAAAGCGAGATTTGGCTATGAAAAAAAGAATACGTATGTATAATGTATAGAAAAAATATGTTTCCCACTACAATAAAAAATAATGCAAATACTTACGATTTTTGGCATTACATTTGGCACCACGATAAAAACATTAATAAAATCACAAACACGACTCTTATTATTATTATTTTCAAATATGGCCAAACACGACTGACGAAATAATAGATAAGAACAAAATAAATAATGATTATTATTCTCTTGTATATATATTGTCTTTGATTATTATGACAGACACAATTACAACAAACACAAAATTAAAAAAAGTCTGCATCTCCTGATGATGCCTCGTAGAGAGGCGAAACACGTGTCGAGGATTAATCTGTCTGGTGTCGGTTAGTTGTATTTGCACGCGTATTTTTAGGGTTCCGTACCAAAAAGGTAAAAAAGGAAACCTTAAGGTGCGACTCTGTCTGTCTGTCACTGACTAATTAGACCGCCATATCGCAAAAACTACTTATGCTACCATTTTGAAATTCGGAATATTTATAAACACGAATATGAGGGGAGGCAAAAATTTAAAGTCTAGCTACTAGTTCAAGTAGGGTACCTATAATATGAAAGTGCTTGATTTGAAAATTTTCGATTTTTTTTTAAATTGTTATTAATTTTTTTTTAATTAAGAAAAATGTGAAAAAAATTGATACCATTCCCTTTATCTCCGAAGTAACCAAAAGAAAATTTTGAAATTTTAACATTTTCTATGAATAAACATAAATATTACACGAAAATAATAACTACTAACTAGCTAGTTTTTTTTCGATTTTGAAAAAACATATTTAAACCCGGTTGTGTTAAGTTTGCACCTCAATTGTATGCAAAGCCATAGATTTCAGGTGCAAACTTAACTCAACTGGAACAGGGTAATAATGTTAGGGTAAGTGAAAGTTTTTACGGAACCCTCGGTGCGCGAGTAAGACTCGCACTTGGACGTTATTTTGTGGAAACTGCTTGAAAATATGCTCATGTGAGCACAATTTATTGTCACATCTAACCAAGACATTGTTTCGCGAAAAACAAACGACTATAATCCATTAATATAAACATCACACGTGGATACCGGACGCTATGCTGATCTAAATGAAGATGGCGGGACGATCTGTACGCCACCAACCAACTTTTCGCACCTCTTTTTTACAGCTGACTAAAAATAGCTACGTTACGCAACACATGAACTTATAAAATTCTCAGATGCTGGAATTTTCCAATGATAGGCGTAGATATTTAATATCGCATGATATAACGGTGAAAATGTCGCATAAGTGTTCTAAAAATAGGTACCTAACAGAGATAGGTAAATGAAGCTAGACGTAAGCTAGATATAGGCAGCAGAGTTCAGGGGGTTTATTGCCTAACGAAATTTTGCACTTGGTATTCGATTGTTAATAGCCGATACAAAATCATGACACTTGATTCTGATTGCGAGCGGCAAACGCGTTAGGCAATAGGGGGGCCGGTCCGGTCACACACACAACTTTATGTCACGTATTGACAGCGGGGTTTGGTAATTGTGTTCTTTTTAGGGTTCTATCTATACCCAAAGGGTAAAACGGGACCCTATTACTAAGATTCCGCCTGTCCGTCCGTCCATCTGTCTGTTTGCCTGTCTCCTGACTGTCTATCCGTCTTATCCGTCGTAATTTTCACAGATGATGTATTTCTGTTGCCCCTATAACTACTAATACTAAACTTAAAATAATTTGATGTCTATCTGTCTATGTCAGTAACCAATATAAAATGACCTAAGAATAGTATAATGAACTACTGACGGAAAGCCTTTCCTTGGGCAAGCTGGTGGGAATCAGCTTATATGGACACGACTGACGACTGATAACCTACATTTATAAGTGCAAAAAGTTATGAAGATATCTTCAATATACAGATATTTATAATTTACAAATTTAACTATAACAGTACAGATAATGTAACAAATTGTCACATTAAGTAAATCACAAATCTCTAGATCCACAATATTAAGGCGTAGCAATGGAAACGGCAAACAGTCGCAAATTAAGACGGACGGCTATTGTGCCCCAGGGGAGGGCTTATCCCTGCCAGGGCTGTCTTCCAGCCACGGGTAGGAGCTAAGACAAGCTATATTTACGTGGAGTGATCCAAAAGCATGTCAAGCAAGATTTAATATACAAGGAAAGAAAATAGATATGCTACGAATTGATTTCGCCAGGCGGTTTGAATCGAGTACCTACTAAGAGATCTTTTGCTTTGGAGCTTAATTTTTTTAGCTCTGTTCGCGGAGGGTAAGAAAGTCTCTTACCCACTTTTTTTCTTCAGCGTAGACGTAAAAAGTATCCTATAACCATCCGTGGATACCCAGCTACCCGTGTACCAAAAATGGTTGAAATACACATGTACGAACATACAAACATACACAAAAAAAAATCCAAAAACAATATTTTTCGATTCAGTAACTTCCTAGTACGTTTCAACCATTTTTTTGAAAATATCTTCATAGTAGTTTTTTTATTTTCATAACTTTATAATAGTACTAGCTTCTGCCCGCGACTTCGCCCGCGGTAAATTCATTTATCGGATAAGGGTATTTTTCAGGGATAAAAGTAGCCTATGTCCTTCCCCTGGACTCAAATTATCTCCATACCAAATTTCATTCCAATCGGTTCAGCGGCTTAAGCGTGAAGAGGTAACAGACAGCCAGACATACAGAGACACTTTCACATCCATACTAATATTATAAATGCGAAAGTGTGTCTGTCTGTCTATCTGTTACCTCTTCACGCTTAAACCGCTGAACCGATTTGGATGAAATTTGGTATGGAGTTAGTTTGAGTCCCGGGGAAGGACATAGGCTACTTTTTATCCCGGAAAAATACCGCGATAAACGAATTTAAGGTGGAAAAAGTCGCGGGCAGAAGCCTGTCTATAATATTAGTATGGATAGATTAAAACTAAACATTGATTTAAACTTACACGATTTTCCCTCATTATCAGATCACAACAAAACGGGGCTTAATCGCGTATAAATATTTATGATTTATTTATTTACCTTTCATTGGTAAATAAATAAATCATAATAAAATTTCAACGTTTCGATAATGAGATTAAGCTACTACCAGAGTACTGTTTACCCGGTTGTAACCACTTTACATATAATATAGAGTGGGTAAACCAGTGACTCTATTTATTATGTTCTTTGACGAACTCTAGACATACTAGCGTACCTATTCCGAACACTGCTGACTTCTGATATCTGCCGCTTCGCCTACGCTACACAGGTTGCCTAATGGAAATAACTAACGCAGGTTTCGTTCAGTACGACTCCTGATCCCGACCGCTCGGTACTGATTCCAATACTTATTGAGTGCGGAATACTTGTGAAGTGTTATTTGGTAATTTTCTTCATTATTCCTGTATTTATGTCTCATGTAAGGCGTGTTTTCAAAAGTTCATCTTCACCATTATAAAGTTGTAAAAAGGTTGTATATTGAAGATTTTTTTAAAGTGAAACGGTTTATTTTAAGATCACTAAATGAATTTTATTTCAATGTCTTTATATACTTACTAGAAGGGGCACCTTCTATTTAGTATATGAAGACTTAAAAAAAAAAAACATATCTATACTCTATACTAATATTATAAATACGAAAGTGTGTCTGTCTGTCTGTCTGTTACATCTTCACGCTTAAACCGCTGAACCGATTTGGAGGAAATTTGGTATGGAGGTAGTTAGAGTCCCGGGGAAAGACATAGGCTACTTTTTATCCCGGAGAAATACCCTTATCCGCGATAAACGAATTAGAGGCGGACGAAGTCGCGGGCAGAAGCTAGTCATTTAATAAATAACATAGTGTGCGGCGAAATTGGGCCGTTGTCGAATCTTTATGGTGCGAATTTGTCTGTCTGTCCGACTATAAAAGCGGTATGTATGTATCTATTATCTATCTAAGGAACTATTTATGCTCTCTATACTTGAAATTTGGAAGTTATAAATTATATTTCTTTATAAAATTTATTCCACGACACGATATCGTGTTTATTGTTTCCCTGTTTCTAATTGAGAAGAACGTGAAAAACTGGCAAGTGCAAGTGGGGACTCGAGTATGAAATCTTTATTGTTTCCCATACAATTTTTGCCTTTTTTTAGTTTTATTATGCTTTATTATAGTAGTCACAGTAATGCACATCTACTCTCTATTCTTTATTCCGGATAAATATATCCGCGATAAACGAATTTAAGGCGGACGAAGTCGCGGGCAGAAGCTAGTTTATTATAAAGTTAAACATAGGCTCATGGACATGTGCATACTTCCAATTCTCACCTACGGTACTCAAACTTGGTCTTTGACAGAAGCTCAGAAGTCCAAACGCGAGGTTTGCCAGCGAGTTATGGAGCGTAGCATATTATATAGGTTTAAAATTAAGGAATCGTGTCTGGAACACCACGCTACGCTCCCAAACTCAAATAATCGACGTAGCTCGGATGGCGGCAGGTTAAAGTGGGACTGAGCTGGTCTTGTTTGCCGCATGCCGAGTGAGCTGTGGGCCAAGATCGCCACAGAGTGGAGACCCGATAGCTCTAAACGGGGACGCGGCAGACCTCATCGGCGATGGCGGGATGAACTAGACTCCTTTCTTAAAGAATGGCCAGAAACCACCCAGTACAGAGAACATTGGAAGAAGAAGGGGGAGGCCTTTGCCCAGCAGTGGGACATAACGGGCTCAGAATAATAACAGAATACTAATATAAACTTGTAAAAATTAATGTCAGTATATTGAAGATATTTTCAAAAAAATAGGTGATATAATCCTTATCACCAGTATCAGATTTCACCTATTTTTGGTTCACGAGTACCTGGACATTTTATTATTACACAGTTTATTACTACTTTTTATCCGATTACACTTACGAAAAAAAGAGTGTTATAATTTTTTCTCCCCCGCTGACGAAGTTACGGGCTTAGATAAGTAACCCGAGGATAGATAAGTTTACGCTTTTACGAGACTACGGTATTGCGGTCACTTTTTAATAATATAACTATTAGTGGCTGTAGATCTCACGAGTCCCTCAACCCCCTATATCTCCGCCATTTTTAAAACAACTCAAAAACTGAATCGACAAAAAAATATATGATGATCGAACCCGCTCACAAAATTTTATGAGGATCGGTTTAGTAATGCGACCCGTAGACGAGAACATCCGGACAGACACACAAAAGCATTTTTGCAAAAACTGTACACTTCGCTCGCTAAGCCCGCTTGGTCAGCAAATGATATCCACCCTAGAAAACAGCGGAAAGTTGGGAGCAGTGGAGTAGCTACGGAAGGGTTAGACGGGGCTGTGCCCTGGGGCCCGCCAGCTTAGGGGGCCATAGGGTTGCCAACTATTTCTTAAGCAAATATAGTATTTCCCAGCCCAAGGTACAAAAACTATAGTAATCTGAAAAAAAAAACAAAACACTAAGGAGTGACAATTGATTCATTAAACATAATGCATACTATTTACTACTTAGATTCGGCCTGTTATTGCAATTGGGTGGAACAACTATGTGAGTTGATAAAAGTCCATTTATCCACTCCAACAACATTGATTGGTGCATAAAATCTAGTTGATACAGATTTTTTACTATGAGCTAGCGTTATGCGTCTTTCCTGTGGACACCCGAAAGTTAAGGGCTTTAAATAATCATTTTTCTTAGGACCCTATAGGTGATGTACATATCCATTACTACTCTAGATGTATGCGATAAAAATATCAGTTATATGTACCCAAGCCCTTAACTATTGCGTTGTCCACAGGAAAGACGGTTAAATTCTAGAATCTGTATGACCCTGATATGCGCAAGGACTGACCGAAATATAGTATTTTTGCATACTATATATTTCTTCAATAGTATTTAGTACACAGAGTCAAAATATAGTACATTACTATATATTATAGTACAGTTGGTAACCCTACCTGGGGCCCTGACCAGTGGCGTAGCTACTATCAACCCCCCGAAATTTTGGCAGCCCTTAGTCTCTGCCTAACAGAACCATGAGTGGACATGGGGGCTCTATTTTTATGGTTCCGTACCAAAAAGGTAAAAAAGGAACCCTTATGGTGCGACTCTGTCTGTCTGTCTGTCTGTCCGACTGTTAGAGCGCCATATCTCAAAAACTACTTGTGGTATCTATTTGAAATTTGGAATATTTATAAACATGGCCAGCCCACATGTATTGCAAGGGAAAGCTTATAAAATATAGTCATTCTAGTCACTAGGTCAAGTAGGGTATCATTATGAAAGGGCTTGATCTTTACATTTTCGAACTTTTTTTTTAATTTTTTTATTGTGCTTAAATTTGATGAAGGAAAATGTGGAAAAAATACCCCCCCTTTATCTCCGAAGTTTACCAAGCGAAAAATCTGGATTTTTATGGAATTATGTAATTTAATATGAATATTACACGAAAATTATAACCATACATTTATCTGTCTTACTTTTTTTTAATCACCCAAAATATTTTTTGAATAAACCGGTTTTGTTAAGTTTGCCCCTCATTTGTATGTGACGCCATAGATACCAGAGGCAAACTTAACTCAAGCGGCAAGTTAAGTCGGAATAAGTGAAAGTTTGTATGGAACCCTCGGTACGCGAGTCACTTGACCGGTTTTTTCTTTTGCACTGGGGCACTTCGTTACCAAGCTACGTCACTGGTTGGGAACCCTCTCTGTGTTAACATAAATATGACAACTAATAAAAATAATACATTCCATGAAACTACAGTCATATTAAAATTTTAAGGGTTATTTGTTTTAAAACAAAAGCCACTTTGTTTGAAACAGTTTTGGTTTATTGTTATAAGTGTTTATGTGGTTATCTGTTTGACTTTTCGACGAAATATGCCACTCGGTAGTTATTACGTAATTTTAGACCCAGTATTGAGTATATATTATACTAGCTTCTGCCCGCGACTTCGTCCGCCTTAAATTCGTTTATCGCGGATAAGGGTACTTTTCCGGGATAAAAAGTAGCCTATGTCCTTCCCCGGGACTGAAACTATCTCCATACCAAATTTCATCCAAATCGGTACAGGGGTTTAAGCGTGAAGAGGTAACAGACAGACAGAGTGTTCGTCAGTCAAAAAAAATGAGTCCGGCTATCTGCAGGTTACCACCACGAACCTCATGCAGACCTCTATTCAAAGATCTTGAAATACTGACACTACCTTCGCTCTATATTTTCGAGGCCTGCAAATTTACTAGATTACATCCTAACCTATTTATTAAACTAAGCAGTGTTTGTAAGTTTGATGTCAGAGACTCAGAAAAACTTGTATTGCCAGTCACTTATAAAACTAAGCTCTGCAGTAAAAATAGTTACGCCATGGCAATCAAATTGTACAAAAATTTACCAATTGAAATAAGACGGCTTCCCTTAAAACAATTCACATCTGCATTACACAAATGGCTAGTCGACAAATGTTTTTACACGATACAAGAATTTTTAATGAATAATAATAGAATAAATAAATGTAATTTAAATTAGTTAGCAATTTTAATTAAATAAGTAATAATAATAATTAGTCATAAGTTTGTAAAGTTTGCTTGTCCAAATGTTTGCGAGATGTGCTGATCATAACAAAATGTTGTTCCACCTTATTGTTAACCATATCTCAGGCAAATCAATTTCATTTCATTTCATTTCATTTCAAAGGGCGCTTAAATATCTAACACGACTCTATTTCTAGAGCCGTTAGGTGGTGTCAGATAGATATTCATGCTGGTGACTGTACTCAATAACAAAGAAATATTACGGGACAATTTTACACAAATCGAACTAGTCCCATGGTAAGCTCAATAAGGCTTGTGTTATGGGTACTAGACGACGATATATTTAATAGATATATTACTTATATACATAGAAAACATCCAAGACTCAGGAACAAATATTTATGTTCATCACACAAATATTTGCCCTTACCGGGATTTGAACCAAGGACCTTAGCTTCGCAGGCAACGTCACTCCCACTGAGCCAAACCGGTCGTCAAATTAATATCATATACTCAAATCTAGTCTTAACAAGTCACGGGTTGTCAGTCAACCCGTGACCATGGAAAGCTGAAAGAAAAGCTTCCGCAACGTCGGGAACTCAAACGAGATAATTATACGCGATAAAATCCGTTTAATTGTTTTATTTAAATGAGTAATAATAGCAGAAACAGAAGAAAATATTAATAACTTTATTGTACGTCTTAAAAAACAGAGTACAGAAACCAATACATTCAAGGAGGGGTAAACAAAAGGCGGTCTTATCGCTAAACAGCGATCTCTTCCAGAACTCCTTTGGGTGGTGGTTTGCGACGATACACATAATGCAATTGTAATATGTACTTAAATACATAGAAAACATCCATGACCCAGGAACAAACATTCTCGCTTATCACACAAAAACTTGCCCTGGACGGGATTCGAACCCGGGACCATCAGATTCGTAGGCCGTTGTGCAACCAACTGAGCCAAACGTATCGTCAAATGCCAACCGTTAGTTATTAACAAACAGAATGTGGTGAAATCTGGCGTTAGTGAGCTTCCCCGCGGCCCCTGATACTCTGAAGCTAACCGCTATCTAATCTCGAGTGCCCGTGATTCCAGATAGTTGACTCGTTCATTAAAATGTCCGCGTTATCGCTTGTCCACTTTCTGATGGACGTTTGATTAAACAATAGCTAAACATTTTCCCGCGACTTTGTTTGTGAAAACATAAATTAAATGAAATAAAACAATTTAACGGATTATATCGCGTATATTATCTCATTTTAGTTCCCGACGTTTCGGAAGCTTTCCAGCTTTCCATGGTCCATGTCCTCCCGTGACCTAAAATGAGATAATATACGCGATATAATCCGTTAAATTGTTTTATTTCAATGAGTAATAATCGCGGAAACAGAAGAAAATATTATAAATTAAATGTCTATCATAAAAGATATTAAAAAAAACATATTGTAGCGGACAATAGTCCGCTATGCCAAATATGGAGGTCTTTGAATCGAAAAATAATTGTTTAGATTTTTTGTATGTTTGTATGCGGCTAAACGGATTGCAACTATTTTTGGTATATGGGTCATTAAAAAGTCATTACTCCTTTTTTTCTTCAGCGTTGTCGTAAAGTGTATCCTATAACCATCTATAGATACGCAGCTACCCGTGTACCAAAAAAAGTTGAAATCCGTTGAGCTAATTTGGCGTGATGAAGCCACAACGACTCATACAAACATACGAAAAATCTAAAAAAGAAAACAATTCAATGACCTCCAAATAGTCCTCAGTTATTATTGTTATTTATAGATAGATAGATAACTCAACTTTGCTTGAAACAGTTATTAAATGTTACGATTTATTTATTACTGGAAGGCGCCCGTAACTTCGTTTAAGGAGGAAGAAAAAATCATGACCCTCTTTTTTGCTTCAGCGTAATTGGATAAAAAGTATCCTAAAACCATATGTGGACACCCAGCTACCGGTGCACCAAAAATAGTCGAAATCTGTTTAGCCTTTATGACGTGATGAAGCCACAACAGACAGAGAGACACATACAAACATAAAAAATGAATATTTTTCGATTATGTGACCTCTAAATTGTCCGTTATAATAGTTTTTTTTTTTAATATCCCCTAATATCCCCAAATATCACCTTACCATCCATTGTAAAATGAACATGATACGCAATAAATGATATGATATGATATGATATGATATGATATGATATGATATGATATGATATCTTCAATTTATAGACATTTAATTTTTACAACTTTATAATGGTATAGATAAGTTGTTTTTGAACTAATATTGTTACTGTACTACGAGTATATGTTTCTTTGTTCAATTATAACGTCGTTAAATGTTTAGTTTTAGAGCCATTTAATTTTTCCCGGATATCCCCTTGCACGGCGCGCGCATCTAAAGTATGGCGACGATAATCCTCTTGTTTTAATGGTTCCTCTTAATTACTAATGTCCCTTATTCATCCCCAGATACAATTATGCAAAAATAGCACAAAAATGAGATTCCTACTCCTTCTAACAACCATCACGGTAATTTCATGCACTGATGTGCCAACGTACATCCAAAACCTCAACGATGTCACTATCAACTTCAACGCTGAAGCCGCTGATATTTCATGGGAGTCCTCTATTAATCCTGGTAACACTGAGCTGGCCAGCAGGTCTGCCAACTACCAGAGACAACGGATCGCTTGGGAGGGAACAGAGTGCGCGAGGTTGGCAGCATTGGAGGGCGCTCAGATGCTGAATGGAAGTGAGAGGCGAATGGCGTATTTGATGTGTAGAGGAGCGAGATTTAATGTAGATGAAGCTAGGTTTGTATATTACAAGGTTTTATTTAACTTTTTGTGCTAAGTATGTGTGGCTCAAATCTTGCAACTCAATGAAGGATGGGCAGATTTTTATAGACACCGGCCCTGGAACCAATAAGAATAAACGATATTCCATTAGAATGTTTTTTTTTTATTAACTCCATCTTTGTGTATGGCGAGACTTGTCAAATCTCTGTGTAAAAAAAGTTATGGCAAGATAACTAGACATTTCATCCATACGGTTATTGTTCCCGACGTTTCGGAAGCTTTCCTGCTTTCCATGGTCACGGGTGGAAACGTCGGGAACTAAAATGAGATAATATACGCGATATAATCCGTTAAATTGTTTTATTTAAATTAGTATTAAAACTTTTTGCGTTTTAGTTGTGTAATGTGTACTACGGTTTTTAGTCGTTTTATTATATAAAAGCGAAATCCAGTTAAATCGAAAAGCTAGGTTAGTTCTTTAAATTTGTAAGCTACATCGTGACGTGTTTAATACCTTATTTTTTAACTATTTACAGAAAACTCAACGCACTGTACGAAAATCTTCAATCCATATACTCCGACGCCAAAATTTGCATTCCGTACGATAAAAACGTACTTTCCGACGACTTGGCGGGAATTGAAGCGGGCATCTTGGAATACATTTCAACTGTCAAACGACTGTTGGATTTGAATTCAGAAGGAGTGTTCAGGGCAGTAAAGTTGGCGATTGATGAAGTTGATGTGGAAGTAAGTGCTTCAACTCACTTAAAAATCATTTGGATAAATTTGCAAATAGTTGAATTTGTAATCGGTCCATGAAATAACTCGTCACAAAATTATTTCGTCTACTGTCATTTTTTAATTTATTAACGTCTATCAACAGTTAATACATCTATTGAATGTACAAAATAAATACACTAGTTTCACAAAGTGATGCTTCATTATTTACAGGTAAACACAGTATGTTATATAACGAGATTAATCGAAGTGCTTACTTAGTAACTAAAACTAGAAACGCAGGCATACAAGCACTATGCTAATACTTAAAGAATAATTATATTAATTACTATCTATTGATTTACGAAACCTGTGGGCAGTGAATCAAAATGAATATCACAGGAGTTACTGTGCTTATTCAGAAGTCTATTACATAGCCGAGGAATATGGGAATTGGCGCCGAGAACGTTTCTCCGGTATACAGAGGCACGGGGGTCTATTATTTTGCGAGAATATCTAAATGAAATTCTAAAACGAATTTTGCGTAAAAGTTGTGTCATACATATTATCTGATTAGATTTTTCTGGGTTTTCCCTAATCCTTGCAGCAAATGTTAATTGGATCATATTGTATGTCTCCCAGCAAAAACTTCACTCTCATGTAACTGACATTTCGAAAGTGCTTGTAACTAGGCCTACTTGAATAAAGAATATTTTGATTGATTCATTCATTGATTGATTATCAACTCGTTTGTTTACGAAATGAAATGCATATCTTGTCACCGACAGAGCAATTTGTCTAAAATGCATGTGATCTAAATAGTTGGTCACCTATGAAGCAACTCGTCTCGAATCCAACGTACATATATTAATCCCTACATGGACTCGACTCGGGACAACTAGCTTCGTAGGTTTGCCCTCTTGCACACTATTATTCTAAGTGTCCTTCCATAAGTGGCCTGTCAATCCAGGATAACAGACTTCTTTTGAGAGTTAAACGCTTTATTAACTTTCAGACGAGTTGCTTCATTGACCAATTACTTTTTCAATAGATAGATTAGATATAGAATAGATATTTTTTCTTGTATACATAGAAAACATCCAAGACTCAGGAACAAATATTTAAATGCTTATTACACAAAAATTTGCCCTTACCGGCATTTGAACCCAGGACCTTCAGCTTCGCAGGCAACGTTACTCCCACTGAGCTTAACCGGTCGTCTCCACAATGATCGGTCTACGAGTATATTGACTGCCATAAACTCGAAAGTCACAATGTAGGTGAAACTTGACCAAATTTTCAATAATCATAATCGCATTTTTCTAGTAAACTGCTTAATTTTCAGGATTGTCACAAAACAAACCTAATACCTAATCGGTTCTATAGGATGATATTTTCAAATTATGTGAAAATTGTGGAATATGACTTTGTTTTGTAACGAACTTTTGTTTAGTAACGAAAAAAAATCTTAATATTGAATATATAGCGGTCTCCTCTTGTGTAATGCGGGTAGATTCAGATTCATATTTTTAAAAGTGTGCTTGTGGCCTACTTACAGAATAAACTGTTTGAATTTACTTTTATAAGTTTTGTTATTTTTTCTTGGAGAACAAAGATAATGCTTAAGATACGATAAGTAAACTAATATTGTATAAAAATTATAATAGTTAAGAATTGTTTAGAAAAAAAACTTTCTTCTCATCAGTGGTCTCCTCTTGGAAAATGCCGTAGAGTCAGACTTTCAAAAGTGCCCTTGCGGCCTACTTACAGAATTAATATCATTATATCCTTATTTCATTACGATTATGAGTAAAACAAGCTCTCTTGGCAGGAGCACGTCGGACCATGCTCAGTGTAGGGTGCCGTACTGATGAAAAAATACCATATTATGAAAAAGTGCACTAGCCAAAGAGCGTATATCCACGGCACTTAAGTCCTTTTGTTGAGAATTGCCCCTTTTCGGCAATAACTCAAAAACGGTATACCCGACCGTGTTGAAAATAATTTTAGATAAAAGTATTTATTGAGTTTTGTCTGTGTATTTTTTTAAATATTTTTTGGTCGTACTGTTTAGAAAAGAGGGGTGGGCGGGACACAATTTATGCTACTTTCGGAGCGATTATTTCCGAAAATATCTACTACATAAAAAAAATCTTTATTAACCTCCAAATAATTTTAAAAGAACTCTCGAAATATGCGCCACACATTTATATTTTCCATAAAAAAAATTCTCAGTTTCGGTTACATGTTTGGAGTGCCCCGAGTTTTTTAGTTATTTTACTATCATAGTAAGTAGCAGCATTCACAAGACACCTTTGCTCTCATGTTGTTTTTGAGTAAAATGCCTGTGACATACGCATGGCGAAACTATAAGGGATCCCGAACAGATTTCACCTTTGGCCCGCAGGAGTTTAAGTTACTCCTTATTACAGATATCAGTCTGTTTGAGAGGAGAGGCAGATTTCGAGAAAATGATGAGGTATTCGAGGAATGAGGAGATGCTGCGCTGGCTGTGGCTGGCCTGGAGGGCGAAGGTTGGGCCTCCGATGAAGGACCCTTATAAAGAATTGGTGGCTGTGGAAAATAGAGCAGCTAGGAGAAATGGTAATAATTTTAACAATATAGGGCAGTTTCCTGGGTAAAAAATACTATTCTAATTAGTTACTTAGATTATCAAAAAATATTGGACACGTATTTTTTCATATGACAATCAAACTATTACATATCTTAATCGATGTTTGCTTCCCACTTTACAAAACTTTTTTTACAACTTCATACTTTCGGAGCGTTTTGACAGTTAATAAAAAGGATCTGACTAGATTTGTTAGTCAAGTATGTAGGTATCCTATTATACGAAGTCGTATATGTAACTATGCCTTGATTAATTAACTTTGACCAAATTTTAGGTTATACCGACATCGGGGTAACATGGCGTGAAGAACTTGAGATATCCAACTTGCGAATGCTGTGCCGCCGTCTCTACAGCCATGTCAAGTCTTTATACTCCCTACTACACGGGGTAGTCAGGTACTACCTGAGGAAGGCTTACGGAGGGGTAGTACCGGAGCGCGGCGCCATACCTGCTCATCTACTAGGTATGTAACAATATCATTGACATCCTGAAGCCTCTGCAATGTAGCCTGTCGTTTACCTCAGCTTATGCGAATTTTACTGTCATGTTCTGTATTTCTGTATATCTCAGGTGTGCAATAAAGAGTATTTGTATTGTATTGTAGTCTCTACTACACGGTATACAAACACTACTTAACGAAGGTCTACGTAATTTTTTTTATTCAATATTTAAACCGCCACTAAGTACATACGTGAAGCTTTTGTAGTCCCTACTTAATGAGGTAGTTTGGTTTAGGTACTACATGTGGAAGGCTTTTGTAGGTCATCGTCACTTTAAGTACGTGAATCTTCTGTAGTCCCTACTCAGCGAGATAGTCGGGTACTACCTGAGGAAGGTTTACAGAGAGGCACCACAGGAACACGGCGCTATACTTGCTCATTTATCTTATATCATCTTCCTTCCTTCCTCCCTTCCCCCCTTCTATTTTTCTTTCGTTCTTGTTTGTTATCAGAACGATAAGTAAAATTATTTTACGATGTGAGTGGAACTGCGGGAAACAGGTAGTCTTATATTCCATCTAATATTAGCAGTTTTTTTTCAGGCAATTTGTGGGCTCAAAATTGGGAGTCGATAGCTGATCTAATTCTACCTCAGACTATTGACCTCGATAAGAGTATCATGAACACAAACTGGACAACCTTAAGCTTGGTATGTATGCTTTATATTTTCTTTTTGTCGTGATAACGTCTTATAAATCGATGAACTCCGGCTGTACGCACGAGTTCCGCTCATTATTATTTATTATTGTTGATTTGTGGGCCTTCTGTATGCCGCTTCGACCAGATTTGATCTATTGTGGCAGCCCTTTATTAGAGTTCACTACTGAGGCCCGTTGAGTCTAGGAATTCCCAAATTCTTTGGGCAGTGAAATGTTGTATCTCTTCCGGGGGCACGACATGTTGCCCTAGGTAGATACTTCTTTTCCTCATGAGTGGTCCACAGAAGCAGAGGATGTGCATTGCAGTCTCCTCTGCCTCTTGGCAGAATCTGTATACTGCGTCCTGTTTCATACCCATTTGAGACAGGTGTTAATTTAGTTTGCAGTGGCCTGTCAGGATTCTTGTTATTGCGCAGGATTTGGTCTTTTGAGCTGTAGTATCTCTTTCGACAACTTTTGCTTGAATCCCTTAATTAAGGTTTTCGAGTTGTTTTGTCCTTTTACGAGCCTCCATTCCTCGATTGCCTTAGATCTATATAAGTCATTGTGATCCCACAAAAGGGTTCTGGGCCGACTTGGGGCGTGTACATGCCCTTATTGGCGAGTTTGTCTGCTCGTTCGTTTCCGTCAATGTCGGAGTGTCCTGGTACCCATCTAAGTATAACTTTATTGAAATTAGCCAGGGCGTTTAGGTTTTTCTCATTGCATAAGTTCCGCTCATTGTCACGAGCCTTAGAACTTGTAACGTATCTATCTCTCTTCCACGTTATCACGTAAAATTATCGTCCGCAAAACTGACTTTACAGACATTTTTTTTATACATAAACTGACCGGCGATTGACCCTAGTATCGTATTAAGTTATATAATCGAATGGACCCGAAGACAGTTTACATCTCCGCTGCCTCTGATCTATTGTGTTCTTCACCTGCTACAGTTCCCGCTCGAGTCCTGTTATTCCAAAGAACTTCAACAATTTTTTGACTCTGTGAGGTTTTATCTCTTCTGCACACAGTAAATGTTATCCCAGTATAGAGATGTGGTTACGTATTAGCGAGGGGCAGGCAGTGAGAAATAGGGTTGCCAACCATACTATTTAATATATTAACTATATTAGGTGATGAATAACTGTATTTAAAACAATATATATAGCAGGCGAAACTACTATATTTTGTGCGAAGCGAAACGCAGCCTTACACTTTTCCTTCATTCGCCTGTCACTGGCACTGATAATACTTAAAAAAAGGCGCAGAGCGGCAAAAAATATTCATTTCAAAAATTAAGTACATATTTTAACCACATACTATATTTTTTTGCCATCTCCTATATTTTAGAGGTAACAGTTTCGCAAAACAGCAGCAAAATAATATATTAGATAGAAAAAAAGTTGGTAACCCTAGTGAGAAAGTGCATGGGCGTTTCCTGCGCTGTACGGCTGTTAGTTTAGGATTTTGCCGAAGTTTTATTTGTTATTGTGTCTATGCTATATTTTTGTTCTTTACTGTATTATATATATAGTGTTAAACTGATTGTATTGCAGGTAAAACACGCAGAAGACTTCTACCAATCCCTCGGCCTGCCGGCCATGACAGTTACTTTTTGGCGGGAGTCCGTGTTCGAGCGGCGGAGCCAGAACATACGCTGTCACGGCACCGCGGCGGACATGTTTAAAGATGGCGACTACAGGTATTGCCAGTTCATAAAAATTACCCTAAAATGAGGAATTTATTTCAATATCCGTTTTTAAATTGAATTATCGGTTCTTATTTAATTCTCAATGATTGTGGGTATTAAATAAATGTCTGAAGGTAACTAATGCTCTAAATTCAATGAAGTGTTGAAAATGCGAAAATATAATATATGTTTTATCTATAAGTATATATTTGTTTGAGATCTAGGTAATGATTAGTAAATGATTCGATGGCTTAAAATATGATTTGGGTCAGAAGCAAACTCACTTTTTTTGATTGTAAATATGAAAAATTATTTCGGAATGGAATATATTTTTCAATTCAATGTCCTCCAAATAGTCCGCTACAAAAGTTTTTTTTTTAATATCTTTAATGTACAGCCATTTCATTTTTACAACTTTATAATAGTATAGATGATTCATTTAAAATGTACAAATTTCCATGGTTTTTGGTGTTAAAATAATACCAATTTCCAACATACTACGTATATGATAGTTCAGTATCTATTTAACACTTCCTAGCATTCGGAAATTTGAATATATTTTTATGTATTCAATGGTGATTTTTTACAGAGAGTTCTTTTAAAATAAAGACTGTGTATCTAGTCTCAATAAGCCTTTAATAGACTCAAAACCTACCTATGCCTACCTACCGCCACTAAGTTTAAATATATTTGCATTGTTTGTTGTTTGGTATATTTTCAGACTCCTGTATTGTTCCGGGGCATCTGCAGAAGACCTATACGTGCTTCATCATGAAATGGGACATATCCAGTACTACATGGCATACGAAAATCAACCTGGAATTTTTAGGGTAGGTAAGCGTCAATTTCTCTAACATAGCCATTTTGCCAACGGCGTGCACCGCTTGCTATGGGTTATCCAGGCAAAAAGATGGCGCTTTAAAACTAAACATTTAACGATGCTATAAACAAAGAAGGTTTTGCGAGTCATATTCGCGCCCACCGTCGTAGGAGTCCTACGAGCCCAACTACTTGAAGTCGTCGATCATCATCATCATCATCATCATCATCATCATCAATCAATCAAAGAAAGAGACAGTGCAGTAACAATTTGTTTGTAAACAACTAATAATAAATAAACCGTAATCTATAATTACAGACAGAATTATTGTAGCCAATAGGCCTGATATCGTGTTGGTAGATCGATCTAAGCGCCGGGCAATGCTCGTCGACATCACCATCCCACATGGCAAGAACCTCGCGAAGGCCGAAAAGAAAACTCAACGCGTACCTTGACTTGGCTTACGAGGTGACGGCCATGTGGGATGTTGATTCGACGATCATTTTGCCGATATAGTCGCATCGGCAAACGGTCTTATAGCGACTTATCTCAACCGACATCTTAAGAGACTCGCTAGATGGGTGGATCGAGGGTCAGATACAGAAGGCAGACACTCTAAGTACCATAGTCCCTGCACCAAAATTGCTACATTATTTACAATCACTGCTTACTTTTGATAAATAGGAGGATGCCATTATTTACTCTGTAAATTAACTTTAATCTCATTTCATTTTACAGCAAGCGAATTCGGCATTACATGAAACAATAGGAGACACCATAATGTTGGGTGTCCTAACACCACAGCACTTATACCGTCTTGGTCTGATCAATGACTCAATGCTTTACATAAATCCACCAAAACCCGCACAAGCTATGAAAGAAAAACAAACGTTAACTCCCACAGAACATCATTTTATATATGATGATGATACTGATTATAGAGAAGAATCGGAAGATCACACTAATGACAATCTCAAAACAGAAGATTCAAATTGGACAACAGATGATATCTTACTTCTAAAACAAGCACTGAACAAAATCCCGCAAATCCCATTTTCACTGGCCATTGATGAATATAGATGGAAGTATTTTGAAGGTGCTGTGAAAGATGATGTTAATGAAGAATTCTGGGATCTGGTTTTTGAGCTCCAAGGTGTAGCGCCTCCGGAGAAAAGGGGAGAGGAGTATTTTGATGCTGGAGCGAAGTATCATGTACCTGATAATACACCGTTTATAAGGTAATTCAACTTTTGCTTTAAATACTTAGTGGCTGTTGGGTCCTTAGAGCATTTAACTCAAATTCAAATTATTTAATTTGCAAAACATACACAGGTGGTACAATATTCATGTCAGCGATATAAGAATGTCATGAATGTATGTTCCGCCAATCTTGCATGCATAATTATTAAGGTAATTTAACTTATAAGTATTATAATACATCATAATTAAGGTCAGTCGGTGTAAGAGAAACGTTATAAATGTGATACTGAAAACTGAAATATGTGTCAATGGAAATAGAGTTGGGCCAATTGCATGGATTCTCTTACCCACGAAAAAAAAAATCTTTCCCTTACCCGACCTGACCTTACATAACAAATAATTGAGTAGTGGGGAAGTGAGGTAAACACGTACAGCACACTACGCTGACTGAGGAAAAAGGTACGGAATTTAGCAAATCAACGGCACCACCGTCAGCTCCGCTAGAATCGACGTCGAGTTTCTCAAGTTCTTCCTCTGTCGTGCAAGACTTAAATGTGAAAAAAGAGGAGGAAATTAACCTAAGCTTCGTAGCTGAGGGCCAGGTTGTCTCACAAACCAGATCCAAATCTATGGAGCTGCTATATCAGAGTGATGAGAATGTACCTGAAAACTATCAATTTTCAGGGGACGATCTATCGAGAAGTCTTGAATTGAGTAATGACATCAGCATTATTGCAGAACTAAAACATAAAATTCAAAAACTTGAAATTGACCTAGCAAGTACGGACAACGACTAACAAAACACAATTATAGAAAAGAATGAACTTACTCGCCAAATTATCAAGCTGACACTAGAATTATCCACATTAAAAAAAAACATACAATACGCCATCATTGTCCAGGAAGAGCGTCCGTATGAGCCGGCTATCTAATACGGCTAGCCCTATTGGCAAGTGCAACCACAGCCCAAGTCCAAACACAATAAAAACTTTAGAAATGCAACATACAATAGAAAAGTTAGAAACTGAGCTCTATGACTGTAAACAAGAAGTAATTCGTGTCAATAATATTATCACTGGACTGGAACATGAGCTGCACTATTCGGCCAGTTTAACACCGCACATTATCTCCACTAAGGTTTAAAAAAATATGAATAAGTACTTGCAAAGTCGTACTGAGTCTTCGAAGTGCAAATTACCGCAAAATAAGTTATGTATTATGTCTACAAGCATAAGGTGCAACTTGTTACGCAATATGAAATCAGTAAGTTCTTATGAAAACTTCAAGTGTTTATCATGCCCAATGTGGGAATCGAAATATTACTGAGAGATATAGACTTGAAAGTAAAGATTAAAAAATGTTTCCATTGGTTCGAGTATAAAAGGGATTATTGTAAGGAAAACATTACTAAATTCTCTGAATGCATCTCTGCTTTATATTTCTCTGATGATGACTTTGTCTTATGAGTTTTTGTGCTTACTCTACGAACTGTGCTTTCCTTTGATAAGGGTGAAGGTAAGTAGCCGTCAGAATAAAATTAAGTGGCTGACAAAGGGAATAAAAAAATCTTGTAACACTAAACGTAAGTTATATCTCAAAGCAAGGTTAATAAAATTCAATAAAAATTATAACAGACGGAAACTTAAAACGCTTCTCAAAAAATTGTAAATAACAAGCACATTATGACGAATAAAAATAAATGTAAAGCCACATGGAACATTATTTCTTCAATGACATGTAAAAATAATAGTTATTATGATTTTGAATATATACAATTCAACGACAAGATTTTCGATAACCCTCAAGACATTTGCAATTTATTTAATAATTATTTTATTGACGTTATAAATCGTGATGAAAGTAGTCGTCAAACTTTACCTGAATTTACTTGTAGCTATAATAATCCATCTTCTATGTTTTTAAAGCCTGTAGACGTGAGGGAGGTATACAAGATAATCATGTCACTGAACAATAGTAAATCCTTTTTTTTTTATGGCATAGGAGGCAAACGAGCAGACGGGTCACCTGATGGTAAGCGATCACCGTCGCCCATAGACACTTGCATCACTAGAGGAGTCACTGTAATCCTGTGGTTATGGTAACATAACAACCAACTTACTCAAGTCGAATGCTGCCTACTTAAGTTATCCTTTGACGCACATTATAAATCTTTCATTTGAACAAAGTATATTCCAGAGCAACTCAAACTATCAAAAATTAAACCTCTATTCAAAAAAGGCGACCGTAGGAACCTCAATAATTATAGACCTATTACATTAGTTTCCGGTCTTTCAAAAATTCTGGAAAAGGCCATCTGCGTCCGGTAAACTGCTTTTCTTGATAAGCAAAATATACTTAGGCCTGATCAGTTTGGTTTCAGGAAGGGTCGATCGACTGAACTGGCGTGTTTTAACTTTATTAAGTTTGTTACAGAAGCCATCAACAATAAATCACCAATTATGTCAATATTTTTAGACTTAAGCAAGGCATTTGACAGTGTCGATCATAACATACTTTTGAGGAAACTGGAAACCTATGGAGTCAGGGGTCCTCCTCTTGCTTGGTTAAAAACTTACTTGGATGGTAGAAGGCAACGTACGGAGATTTCAAAAATTGCAAAGGTTGGAAAAAATCGAGTAAAACAGGATTTTGTTTCTGATTATCCAGAAAATAAACGGGGAGTTCCTCAGGGGAGTAACCTGGGCCCATTACTATTTTTAATATATATTAATGACTTACCTCAAGCAACTAGTCAAAAGTGCATTTTATTTGCGGATGACACGACCGTGATGGTAAAAGGCAATGAGATTTCTTCATACGAAGAAAACATAAACAAAGCATTAGCTGACATATGCCGATGGACAGGTAGGAATAACCTTAATGTCAATTTCAGTAAGACTCATTATATGCAATTCCAATCATACAATACTCAAACTAGTAAATTAAGTGTTAATTTTAATAATACAGCAATAAATAGTTGCGATGAAGTTACATTTTTAGGTATACATATCGACAAAAATTTGAATTGGAAACAACATGTCGATTTTGTTTGCACCAATTTGGACAGTTTTGTATTTGCCATAAAGAAACTTAGGATGACTGTTTCAGCGGAAGCTGCCATCACGGCGTATCATGGCTATGCATCTTCATTGCTTAACTATGGGCTCTTGCTTTGGGGAAATTCAGTCGACATAATTAGGGCTTTTGTTAGACAAAAAAAGTGCGTTTGTGCAATAGTTAATATTCCGTACACTGATAGCTGCAGGCCAATTTTTAAAAAACTAAGCATTTTGCACGTACATAAAAAAGTATGCCTATTTGTCAAGGAATATCCAGATTTCTTTAAAAATAGGTCCGATGTTTTTGTAGGCAAGCAAAGATCCCAGTACAAGAGCCTACTGTATCAACCTCCGTGCCGTACGGCTATTTATCGTAAGAACGCTTATAATATGTGCATATTCATATACAACAATATCCCAGAATATATAACACAAATGGAGTATAGTAATTTTGTACGAGAAATTACCAGATGACTCATTGAACATTGTTTTTATAGCTCAAAAGAATTTTTAGATTATAGTCCGCATGACTGACTTATTGTGCACAACGTAGAATATCTTTTTGCATGTTGTTCACATAAGTTTATATAATATAAAATTATTTTTGCATTTCGTTGACCGACAGAATACTTTACATTTACCTTTAGACCTTGTACCACATGTTCTGTAGTATTCTAGCAAATAAAACATTTCAATTTCGAAAGTGCTTGTAACTAGGCCTACTTGAATAAAATATTTTGATTGATTGATTGATTGATTTCTATTCTATTCTATTCTATTCTACGGAAATATTCCTATTTCTAAAAACGCACACGATTAAAATAAATTACCTACAAACAAAAAAACACCCACACACTGATAATTTACCGTATAAACTAACCGGAGATTTCACCACTACTTTGGCAGACGGGAATGTATTTCAATCGAGGAATGGAGGCTCGTAAAAGGACAAAACAACTCGAAAACCTTAATTAAGGGATTCAAGTAAAAGTTATCAAAAGAGATACTACAACTCAAAAGACCGAAAACTTGCGCAATAACAAGAATCCTGACAGGCCACTGCAAACTAAACAAGCACCTGTTTCAAATGGGTATGAAACAGGACGCAGTATGCAGATTCTGCCAAGAGACAGAGGAGACTGCAATGCACATCCTCTGCTTCTGTGGACCACTTATGAGGAAAAGAAGTATGTACCTAGGGCAACATGTTGTGCCCCCGGAAGAGATACAACACTTCACTGCCCAAATAATCAGGGAATTCCTAGACTCAACGGGTCTCAGTAGTGAACTTTAATAAAGGGCTGCCACAATATATCAAATCTGGTCGAAGCGGCATACAGAAGGCCCACAAATCAACAATAATAATAAATGTATTCGTATGGCGTCTCCAGTGTTGGCGGTTAAATGGTCTAAGGTTGGGTCAGAAACGGCATGATTGGCAACCACTACTGGAAAACAGAGTGTGGTAGATTAATGGATTATACTTCATTTGCTTTCCCGCGAAAAATTGCCTTGGTTAGATGATTTTTTTTTATACGCATGAAAATACAACAAACCACCACCAGACAGTATAATCCTCGACACGTGTTTCCTCTCTCTATGAGGCATCACACACATGTCACATCTAACCAAGATACTATTTCGCTGAAAAGCAAAGGCACCATAATCCAATAATCTAATATGGAATTCCGCAAAGTAACACCTGTCTGTAACAGGGCAATAGCCAAATAAGAGATTTGAACAAATCTCTAAGGGATATGACTAAATCACACAGGATGTTAAAATGGCTAATCAATTTTATCATTTGCCTAGAAAAAGTGAAATGATAAAACGAGTTGACTTTTTAGCTGATTTCATCATTTCACTTAACAGATTCAAGCCTCTTCAAAGATATTTCAAAGAGGCTTACAAAAGTCACTGGCGACCGGAGAGCTGGCGGTTTCCTCGCTCAAAGAATCAGTCTGGCGATTCAGCGCCGCCAGCATCTTCGGTATAATGCCGCAGGGGCCATTTTTAGATTTAATTTAAATTTATTTTGTTTTAGTTTAAGTATATTTTTAGGTTAAGCTTTAATACAGTTAATAACTTCTGTGTATCAATATTCTGTGTATGATTAAATCTATACTATCCATACTATATATAATATTATAAATGCGAAAGTGTGTCTGTCTGTCTGTCTGTCTGTTACCTCTTCACGCTTAAACCGCTGAACCGATTTGGATGAAATTTGGTATGGAGATAGTTTGAGTCCCGGGGAAGGACATAGGCTACTTTTTATCCCGGAAAAATACGCTTATCCGCGATAAACGAATTTAAGGCGGACGAAGTCGCGGGCAGAAGCTAGTAGACTATAAATAAAAGCTAGGGATGATTCAGGGATTTGATCAAATGACTGATTTTTTCTACGCAAATGATAAAATTGATTCGCAATTTTAATATCGTGCGTGATTATATTATCTATTTTGGCTATCCCTGCAACATATCAATTATTTAGGGTGTTGTACGGTACCTCAACAAAGTGTACTAACGATTTGGTCAAGGTCAAACAAACTGTTGGATGAGGCAAACGATCTGTACTTACCAACGGTCGGATTAGGTAGTGCCTATTTAAACTTCGCAGGAGGACTTAATTAAGTGATTAAAACCACCAAAAATAATATATCATTTTTATTGAATGATGCAAGAAAAATCATTTTGACCACGATTGAATATTTACATCAGAAGAAGAACGAAGGATTGAGTAACATTTCGATAAAAATGTTTTCTTAATGGTTGTTGACTTCATACTATCTTGCTACACTAGCGCTATTCTGGACAGGTTTGGAACTATAAAAGAAGTAAAGATCACCCTGTTTAAAGCCTTCTGTGTGTCGTTCGACTCGTGCAGCCTGTGGGTCAATTATACGCAGAAAGCGTACAACGAACTTCGCGTCCAGTACAATAAGTAATAACGCGTTCCGGGTGCTGTTGGGGCTGCCGCGCTGGTGTAGTGCGTCCGGTTTGTTTGCTGAAGCGCGGACTGACGGTTTTACGGCAGTCATGAGAACAAGATGCGCCTCGCTACTGTCCCGTCTGCGCAGCAGTCCCAACCGCATCTGTGCGTGTTTGCCAACCGCTGGGACAGCCCCATGTTAGCCTGGTGGACGTCCATGCACGTTGTCAAGCGATGATGATGCCGAATGACATTTGCTGAGCTTATTTATTATTCATTATATTTTTTCATTACCAGGTATCATAAGTACTAACATTAGCTCTTAAGTTATTGCATTTATTAACATACTTGTATGGATTCTGTCTGAAATAAAGACATTATTATTATTACAACTTACTGCTTTCCGGTGGACACTTTTTTATCTGCTTTCCTTATCAGATTGGCCTCCTTACCTTTTCTATACTCCATGGGTGCGAAATTTGTCTCATACTGAAAGTTAATCGTCATTGTGAGTAGCATCGGAAAGTAAAATTTATGTAGTATCACGTCTTAGAAGTCACCTTGTATATTATTTTGAACTGTTTTCAGGTACTTTCTCAGCAGTTTTCTGCAACATCAGCTGTTTGAGAGCCTCTGCAAAGCTGCGGTTTTCGGAAGGGTTGGAGCTAAGGAGGAGATACCGGAGACCATACCCATGAACAGATGCGACATCTACGGGTCTAAAGCTGCAGGGAAATTGTTGAAGTAATTTCTTTTTCACCTCATTCGCTCGGAAAATTTGCGTTTAAAGCGCCATATTTGCATGGAAAAGTTCGTTTTTATCCGCTTGCGTGGAAAAGTAATTTGAAGTTCCAAATTATATTTTGTTATATGCTTAATTGTTCATTGGTTTGTTTTGTTATGAGTGTTTTGTATGATCATTATCACTAGTCTTAAATGAAAAAATTGTCTGCAAAATTATATGGCTTATCGTGCCTTGAATGCCTCGTTACGCAGAGGAATCTATATTTGATGCACTCGCTCCGCTCGATTAAATTTTAGATTCCTTCGGCTTTCAATTTGTGCTTTTTTGGATACATAAGTGAGCCGTGCGCAGCGAAAAAGTGGCAAAACAAGTACCTCTAAACAAATTTTGATCCAGAATAAAACAATACAACATTTCCTAAGAGGTACTAATGGTATCCTCGACTTATGTCTTGGCCCATTGACCGACTTGGTCTTGAAAGCATCCAGCCAATCAAATATATCCCCCACAAAAAAGGGGTATTTTAAGTTTATCTTGTTCGTGGAATGTAGGTGTATTTTTTGTTTGTTTGGAAGTGACTTGAAAGAGAGCGCTCTTAATGATTCTAAAAAAATGTTGAGCCGTTTGAATATTTTTGTGTACATACTCCCGTTTTAGCTCGTACGAGCGATAACTTTTTGCTTTTAAGGTGGAGTAATAAGTCCTTGTTGCAGGGATTTAATGTCAAGAGGCCACTCCCAGCACTGGCGCGAAATACTCAGAGCCACCATCGGCACAGACGTCATCTCGGCTTCAGCGCTCGAGCGCTACTACCGCCCTCTATACACGCTGCTAGCGAAACTCGTGCGCGCGCACCGCATCCCCATAGGCTGGTAGAGGACCAATCACGGCTCGGCGGTTGCTCAAGCGATCAACATATTAATTTCAAAATGTAATGGAGACCTTAATACGATGGTATAATAATGTTGAGATACTATTTGTAATGGAGATATGATGTTGATGTGTTAGTGCTTCCATAATGGGGAATAGATGAAAATTTACAAAAATCTTGAAATTTTGTTTATAGGTAGGAAAAAATACAGATTTTTCTGGGGCTTCGAAAAAAATAAAAAGATGAAAAGGTGTTGGTGGGCCCATGTACCTACCTTATAGGTACGGTATGGCAAATGCCGCATTGATATTTTCGATTAAAATGGCTGTAAAAAGTTAAACATTAACATCCACATATGCAGATACTATAGTTAGGTTAGTTTAAGTGTAAAATCCGCTGAAAATCAAAATGGCTCGTACTAAACAAACTGAGTGTAAATCTACCGGCGGTAAAGCACCAAGGAACCAACTAGCTACAAAAGCGGCAAGGAAAAGCGCCCCGGCGACCGGAGGTGTGAAGAAACCTCACAGATATAGACCCGGGGCTGTGGCTTTGCGAGAAATAAGAAAATATCAAAAGAGCACGGAGCTTCTTGTTCGGAAGTTGCCGTTTCAACGACTAGTCCGGGAAATCGCGCAGGGTTTTAAGACTGATCTGAGATTCCAGAGTTCGGCGGTAGCAGCATTACAAGAAGCCAGCGAAGCGTATTTAGTAGCATTATTTGAAGACACTAATCTGTGCTATCCACGCTAAGAGGGTCACGATTATGCCCAAAGACATACAGCTCGCGCGGCGGGTGCGAGGCGAGCGCGCGTAGCGACAGCTGGTGTTTATATCGTATATTTTACAAGGATAATTTAATTAGTCAAGTGAATCTCGGACAAAGCCCTTTTCAGACAGCAAAAAAAAGTACTGTTATTCTTGCCGTACCGTATAAGGCCCACAAGGCATATAGGCCCACCAACACCTTTTCTTCTTTTTATTACTTTCTAAGCCACAGAAAAGTCTGTATTTTTTCTGACAGTAAGGAGGCTTATTCCTACCTATAAAAAAGAAATCAAGATTTTTGAAAATTTGTTGCACGATTTCACTTGCATCGTTTTGCCGTCCAAGTAGATTTTCTTTCACTTGGTCGGATTAATTTAAAATGTATTGTATTTATCTTAGTTTTATAGTACAATAGATCTGGCGTAATAATTAAAATTTAAACAGCCAAGACTTTTTTTTTTTACTTATAAATTGGGTATATGGTGAAAGATTGAGAGTGAAAATTTATCGCGATCCACTGCAGTCTAAGCTGGGTGTCTTCACATTAAAAAATATAAACAAAAAAATCGTTATTGGGTATGAGTGTTTGAGTTTATTATTTCTGTCGCTTAGTTGTCTGTTTTGCCGACAATGGCCTCATACTAAAAATAGTGACGGAGGTGTAGATGACGCTTCTGTCACGCTAGTTTTGAGAAAACAAATAAAATTATATATGCAAATCATAGTCACCCTATCATGTCAGATATTGTAATCATACTTAATATAACATTTAAAATACTTTACGAACTGTGTAATTTAAATATATTCAATATCGATAAAAAAAGCTACTTAAAGTTAAGGAAAATAAATGAAATTCATATTTCTATAACATTTTACTTACTTAACTTTAGCTTGTGTTAGTAAGAGCATTCATTTTCTATTATCAGACGATACACCGAAGTTTTAAATTCGAAGTTCGTATAATACCTTCCCGCTCACAGAAATATAGATTAACGTGAGAGCGAGCGGGACAGTGCTATACGAACTTCCGAGTAATACTGTGCATATATTGGTAGAAAACTTACACCAAATTGATTATGATTATACCTACCTTGGGTTGGTTTACTTTCGCCATCATCATTAAGATTGTTGTTAGAGAGTTTTTAAGAAAAAGTCAATATTAAATTAACAATAAATACACTTTATTATCCTATTGTTCTTAAATAGTGCATTACACTTGTCGTCAATCAACTTAAAAGATAATCGTAAAAAATGGTGAGCTTAAAAGAAATCCAAAATTAGAATAAATACAAGCCTCACAATAATTTATTTAAAGCGCTCTTAGTTCCGTAAATTATTAATTATTTATACAAAAACGTTAGTGTAAAATTGATACAAAAATCAAACACGGAACATACAACAAATAATTTCGAAAAATCAAGAAACATTTGAAGTCAACGAAATAGGTTTCACAAAGTTGATAACTGCGCTATCTCTCGTGTGCACTTTACAACACTATGAAGTCTAGTTGGTAGGGTGAGAAAGTAAGAGGACGCTAAAGGTAAAGCGTATAAGAGAAACAGTTACAACTATTTCAAAGTAGATGTCGCTGTGTTCAATCAGAACTACAACTGAGTTTTTCTGCGTTTGATATTATATTATATCAATGTTACCATAACAATTGTGGAGTTCCCACAAGATTTGGGAAACATAATGTACGTTTCACAAACAAGAATATTAGTGGTAATATGTACAACTAAGTTTATTTACATATAGGCACTTAAGAATTACACATTTCCTTCGATATTGCAATTTCGGCGAGTACTTTATTGCAAGGACTATCACATTTTTAGCCTAATTTTGTAAAATGAGTTTTGTATAATACGTTTATTGGTAAGTACGAAATATGACAGTTTTTTTCTCTCTCCCACTTTGGGAATTAAAAGAGTGTAGAACTAGGTTTTAAAGTTCAATATTGTGGGGCCTTTGGCTTCGGGTTCCGCACGCATGTGCCCCGCCCCGCCTCGCCCGCCTATTGTGAAATCAAGTACTTCATCACATTAATTATACAGCGAATATACTGCTATAGTACGCTTGCGCAGTTAGTGTATTGAGCCTCAAGTGTAAGTTGACAACGAAATTAAACCTTTCGATCGCCCTACACAAGGCGCTCTGTATTGTATCACCGTGCTTATAAAACAAGGAAAATTCTACAAACGGTGATTTTCAACCAGGGACTGAATACCGGTATTCTTTTTAAACAATATAACCGGTATTTATTTCGGTATCTCGCTTATTATAACACACTTTTATATATTAACTTGAAGACGTCCGCAACTTCGTTCGCGGTGGAGAAAAATGCATAACCCTCTTTTTTTCTTCAGTAGTCGTATAAAAAGTATCCGATAACCATCTGTGGATTCTCATCTTTCCGTGTATCAAAAATAGTTGAAATCCCTTTAGTCGTTTTGGCGTGATGAAAGCACAAAGACACATATAAAAAACCAAAAAGACATACATATTATCGACTCAGTGACCTTCGTTTCACTTCTTTTTTGAAAATATATTCAATGACAGACGTATCATTTTTACAACTTTATAAAAGTATAGATGAGCTCATTACAAAATTCAATATTACCCTTATGCCATTTTAACGTTGATGAATATTGCAAGTATTTTAATTATAGTAATTTTAATTATATATCAAGTCAAATGAATACCGGTAATTGGTCCCTATTTTCAAATAATCTTTCGTTTATACAGTTTTAGCTAGATGGCGCTAGTAGCTCGTGTCAATCGATTTTAGTTTTATCTATGGCGCCCGTGTATAATTTTTCACAAAAGACACATTAGAGTGGTTGAACTATATACAGACTGTTAGTATTTTCATGTTTAGATCAAGATACACAATTATCAGCGTCCAGAACAAATGCATAGCTTAACAAAAGTTAAGTTTATCAAATAAACGTAATTTTTGACTCGCAACGTTTCTATATTGTGGTTTCATCATTCTATTCTTTGACGATTTTGTTATTTAAGTATGTAGTTAAATTAAAATAGGGATGATGACTACATTATAATAATTAATAAAAAATATTGGACACGTATTTTTTCTTTTTTTCACATAGTTGAAAAATAAAGGCGATACATTAAGTCAAAGTGTCGTCAGTCTTAAGCCCCCACTCTTAAACTTTAATGCGATTCATCTCACTATTTTTTTATTATTTTCAAAAAGCAAAAAATATGTGTCCAATATTTTTTTCATTATCTGACCGACTAATTAGAATTTTGATTTTCATACCCAGTCATCATTACTATTGTTATTTGGAAATAATCTTTCTGGCAAATTCCAGTTAACTCTAAGTCGATCTTCCCAACTCACATTTCGTCACTAATTTAAAAACAGGGGGTCATCATCGAAACACGGAAACGAAAATGTCGATTATCCTCTTTCTCGTGATATAAATATCAGAGTGAAAGACAACGATCGTTATCTCGATTTGTCTTGCTTTACGTCTAGCGTAAGCTGCAACCTCCTGTTCGTTAGTCCAACGCTAAAAAGTTCTAACTTCAACTAAATACTATATAAGATAGAACCTTGTAGCTTTAAACTGCATTCTTTATCACTTACGCAACAAATTTTAAGACACTAGGAAAATTCGTTGTAAGGATACAGCCTTAGGGCCCGGACATGACAAATCGTGAATGGAGGCGCGCCAAGCGAATATAGTCGTTTCTTGGGTAAAAAAAATACTATTACTTCAGTTACATTATCAAAAAATATTGGACACATATTTTTTCTTTTGTCAAACAAACAAAAAATTATAAAGATAAAGCGCGTCAAAGTAGGGAAGTTGTCTAAGCAATCTTAGTTATAAGTTTTGACGCTAGATGGCGCTGACCCCTCAGAGCCGAATCCTGAAATACGCTAACGAAATGTTTTCGTAGTTTGCCTAAAGGGGGTGTTTGTTTTGTATCGCTCCGTCCTAGTTAAATAAAGTGTTGTTATGATATATTCAAAACCGACTTTACTTTATCTTACACCAACCTTGTTCAGGAGTAAAGGCGCATGACGTCACGCCGTGCGACCGTTGTTCGCACGGGGAACTTTAACGGGCTGTATCTTCATAATTTTCCTAAAGTGTCCAGTATTTTCTGATAATGTAACTGACGGACTTATTATGTTTTTTTAGGAAACAAGCCTATTCCTTGTACATTGCGTGTGATACAAATTAACTGGTGTGCGGTGAGCGTCTCAAACGCGCAATGAAAAGAGAATTTGCTCACCTCGTCGCTAATTTACTCGTTATCGTGGTCCAGTTAGTGTTCACACTAGCATATATTGTATATGATGACTTTTTCAAGTGTTTACACTGGTGACCATAGCACACTCGCTCGCCCCGCTTGCATCCAAAAGAAAAATGGAGGAACTTCAAAATGTTTACGCAATAGTATAAACTTTTAAAACAAGTTCTGCTTTACAGACCACTTAAGAGCGTATGATCCCCCCCCCCTGTATCCCCCTGTTTCCTCCTTGTTTATTAAACGTATACTTTTTTTCTTTCGGATAACAAAGCGGTTTCGCTTAATTGATGCATCACAATTTAAGGTAAGACTTTTACAAACAGAAATCATATCGACGGCGAGAAATGGGATAAGCGACATTTTCGAGACATTGAATTATACACCTTATTTCATGAGTTAATTGGGTATATTACTGAACATCGTCCAAGCTGTCGTTTATCCCATTTCTCCTTTACACCGACGATATACGATACACAACTGTAAATGAAAATAACTTCATTCAGGTCAATTTTGAACTGAAACCCTGTATAGGGCAAAGAGCATTTCTTTGGAGATTTCCGTGGTCCTAACTTCAATGGTTGACAACATGGTTTGGTCAAAATTCCGCAAATCTACATTACTTTCGGTTATTAACCAAAGCCTCGCCTTTTACAATATAACTAAACATTTTACAACCTTCTGGAATTTAGACGTTAGCTGTGACCATCAAAGCCAGCGGACCTATGACGTTCCGTTCATACCGTGATAGATAGATGACAGAGCAAAAGCACCTGTCACGTTCTGACTAATATAAGTAGAGAGCGAGACAGACGCTTAAGGCACTTGTCCCACAAGGAGGAATGCAATGGGTTAACCGATTTGTACCATCGAATCCTCGACTCAGTTTTTCCACACTGTAAATAAGCTATTGCATTCCCTACCCACCGCTGATAAGAAAGCGATTAACTATTCATCTATTTTCTCACTCAAAAAACGTACAGTAGATATGGATTCCGTGTCTGTAAGAGAGATGCACATATTGGTCCTCATAAAAGCCAGCTCTGAATCATAATGGGTGTCTTTACAGGTACTTCGGACTAGAAGGACTCTTGGCCAAACTGGGACATTCTGACAATACGGATTGTGGAATGTACTCACCGTACATTCCACAATCGAGGAGGCTGAAACGATGGAACACATACTTTGTGAATGTCATGCCCTCGCCAGATAGAGAATGAAGGAATTTGGTATCGGGTTCCCAAGGCCAGGGGAATTTTAGACGCTACTATTGGTATCTATCATCCGGTATATGGAGATGATAGAATAAACAATTGAGTAGCAAGAAGGGGGTAATTACATAAAAGATCCCACTGGGTCGAAGTGTATCCGTAAGGACCCTTAGTAGTAAGATAAGATAAGATAAGGGGTCCTTATATACTTCGAGAAGTACATATTGGTACATTATGTCATCATCATCATTCTGCCTGTAAACGACCATAGTTGTACAAAGGCCTGAGGCCCGAGGATCTCTAGAACGACCGGTCATGCTCCCTTATCCATCAGTTTCCTGCGATTTTGACGAGATCATTGCTCCATGTTTGGGGGCTCCACGCTGCGTCGTGTTGTACGTGGTCGCTACTAGGGAACCTTTCTGCCCCAGCGGCTATCAGTTACTCTGTATACTGACTATATCTTTCGTATGTCTCTTAGGCGAGATAATAGATGCTATAGCTAGTCGCTTGTCATCGATGCGTCGTGGAGTGAGGTGGGACAGGCCTTATCATTTATTAATCACGTGATAAGGTCATTTCTTCAAGCGTTTCAACCACTCTGACTTCGGTGGCCGCATTATTACCGGGATCCCGTAAGATACTCGTAGGTACTGATGTGCAAATTGCGGAAACTCCGAAATTCTTAAAAAGATCTTAGGTCTAGAGTTAACTTACATGTTTAAAAGACCTTTTTAAGAATTTTTTAGTATACAAAAGTTCTTAAGTCTAGTGTTAACTTATCAGTTTAAAAGACGTTTTTGAGCATTCTGGAAATTTCCGTAATTTGCACATCAGTACTCGTAGGTATGCACGTTTTTTTAGCTATCTATTAGACGGCGGTGATTTCTGTCAAATAACAATGAGAAACTTTCTGATCTAACGGGATCCAGGCATTAATGCGATCACCGAAGTCAGAGTGATTGATACGTTCGAAGAAATACCCAAAAACGTAATCATCATTGCCACGTAGGGCTACGAAAAACGCAAAAACGTCCCAGTTAAGATTAAGATAGGGTTGTCGCATGGCTGATCCAGTCGACTGTATGCGCAACTCTATGGTAGATGCCGGGCTGGCCGCGGCTTGCGCACGAGTACCCCGCTGAGACCACGCCTATGAGGTACCATCTGCCGGCCCGCTCTAACATCAGCGGGCCTCCACTGTCCCCTTGGCAGCTGTCTTTGCCGCCGCCGCGGTAGCCGGCGCAAAGCATTTCAGGGTAGATCACCACGTTGATACCTGGAAAGATGGGTTTGATTTAAGAACATGGTACATTTTTAGCTAAGCTAAATAAAATTTCGAGGCGAGTTTCATTTGTTACGTAAGACGAGTTAAAAGGGAGTCCGAACCAGTACAAGTACGGAGGTAGGAGGGGGTGTTTTTAGGGTTCCGTATCCAAAGGGTAAAACGGGACCCTATTACTAAGACTTCGCTGTCCGTCTGTCTGTCTGTCTTCATGCTGTATCTCATGAACCGTGATAGCTAGACAGTTGAAATTTTCACAGATGATGTATTTCTGTTGCCGCTATAACAACAAATACTAAAAACAGTATAATTGTATGTCAGTCTGTCTTTATCAGTATCCAATATAAAATGATCAAGCACCGTGTATATTTTGCTCAGGAGTAGGGCTCTTCTAACACTGGATTTTCACAGATACGGCCATTTGTAGCGTTTATTTTGTACCTACGGAACCCTCGGTGTGCGAGTCCAACTCGCACTTGGCCGGTTTTTTATGCCAGTTTTTTTTGCTACTTTTCTTTACATTTTTAGTAGATACTGAACTTTACGTAAGATTTGAAGGGACGAAGGGGTTAAAAATTCCAATGGATTAGCATTTTTCATCGAATCAGGATGTTTTATATGTATGTTACGTACCGTTGGCTTGTACCACTAATATACCTTGCAGCGGCGCTTTGTTTTACGTCAGGGCTTTGAATTTACTACCGACTGATTCCACGAACAAATTGGCCTATTTTAGTACAGTGCGGAAGTAAGCCTCATCATTGGCGCGGTGCTATATTTTTTACGTTAAGGCACTCGAATGGATCGAATTCGGAACACCACGCTACGCTCCAAGAGCCAAATCATCGACGTAGCTCGGAAATAGGCCAAGTTGAAGTGGGACTGGGCTGGTCACGTCTGCAGCATGCTGAACGAGTTGTGGGTCAAGATAACCACAGAGTGGAAACCCAAAACCTCGAAGCGGAGACGCGGCAGACCTCGTCGCCGATGGCGGGACGACTTAGACCTCATCTTAGAGGACTGGTCAGATGTAGATTTAAACCGGGATCAGTAGAAGAAGAGGGGCCTTTGCCTAGAAGTGCGAGAGCTCGGGCTTAATAATTATTATAATAATAAAGCGGAGAGGTTGCGTTTCCCGCTGACTAATTCCACGGACAAAGTGGCCTATTTTAAGTACAGTGTAGTGACAACCGCTGGAACGCTGTTATTTTTTTTAATTTCTTACTAAAAGGTGGCAACTTTGTTCGCGGAAGAGAAGAAAGTCATAAATTATTTTTGTTTCAGCTTAGTCGGGTAACAAGTATCCTACAACCATCTGGAAATGCCCAACTACCCGTGTACCAAAAATAGTTAAAATCCGTTTTTGGCGTGATGAAGCCATAACGACACATGCGAAGATAAAACATAGAAAAAATCCAAAAAATATAGTTTAGTGAAGTCCGTTACCATATTTTTTTATGTATGTATGAATGTAAACACTTTATTGTACATAGTAACCAGTTACAAATGCAATCAACTTAAAATATATAAGTACAAAGGCGAACTTAATCCTATTAGGGATCTCTTCCAGTTAACCTTTTTAGTTAAAAATCTTCAATGTACAGACATTTCATTTTTACAACTTTATAATAGTATAGATTTCACGTTAGGGTGGAGGGGCTGCCCTTCCCGTAAACTGGTTCTAGGGTTTACTGTAGTACCTACAGTGTATAAGTATTAATTATACTCACCGTTGGCGCGGTGCCACCGCTCGCACACTCGGTTATCCAGCACAGGCACGTCGACGGCCTGCAGCGTGCGCGGACGCAGCCGTGAGCCGGGGCTGAGCGCGCCCCACCCCGCCGCCCACCCGTACTGCCCGAGGAAGTCACTGCCGCGCTCGGGGAGGCAGATCGGCGCTGGAAAGAGAAAAATACAATTAACCCTTTAGTAAAGCTGTGTGAAACAAAAAATATTTTCGAAACCAAAAAGGCAAGAGGGAGTAAACTGTTGCTGAACCAGCAAGCTACATCTTCAAACTCAGTGGTCATGTATCATCAGCTTATGAATAAAAAAAACTTGCAGCTTTATGTTTTCTTCTAGAAAACCGCGAAGTGCTAAAGAAGTAAATTTATAAGAACCTTGCTTCTTATAAATATAAAGATCTAAATCCATATTAATATTATAAATGCGAAAGTGTGTCTGTCTGTCTGTCTGCCTGTCTGGCTGCTATCTCATCACGCTTAAATCGCTGAACCGATTTGGATGAAATTTGGTATGGATATAGTTTGAGTCCCTGGGAAGGACGTAGGCTAAAAAAAAATTCCGGAAAAATACCCTTATCCGCGATAAACGAATTTAAGGCGGACGAAGTCGCGGGCGTCTTCTAGTAATGAATAAATTCAAGACGCCCGCTGGATTTGTGCATTGCCGGGGCGCACACTCTGAGCGTATTTATAAATATAGTTTCTTAGTGTAGAAATTCACTTTAAAAATCACGAAGATCAAATCAAATCAATCAATCAAAATATCCTTTATTCAAGTAGGCTTAGACACAAGCACTTTCTAAGTGTCAGTTACAATGAGAGAAGTCTTTGCTGGGAAACATACAATATGATCCAACATTTGTTGCAAGGATTAGGGAAACCCAGAAAAACCTAATCAGATCATTTAACTTAAATATAATACTTACTTATTATTGATAAAATCATCATTTTAAAAATTAAAATAATTAGTAAGATAAATCCCAAAAGGAATGTCAATAAAAAGAAAAAAATCTATAATGTGTCTAGAATAAAATCTAAATGTCAGAGTATATAAAAAAAATAATATGCGTATACCAATTAACTGTTACAATATTGTCTTAATTATACTTAAAACTTTTACAATTGTGTTATAACTAATTTATAATTAATACACGCAGAGGAGATGTGCAAATTCTCCAGATCAATGTTAATATAACATATAAACTATTTTTTTTTCAGAGATGTATAAGGTCTCTAGGCGTCACGACATGCGATAAAATGAAATATAATAATTTGACTGAATTCTACTGAGATGTTTAAGGTCTCTTAGGGGTCAAAGTACATCATAAATTAAACATAATTATTATAAAATCTAAATTTCTTAGAGATGTATATGGTCTCTAGGCGTAATAACGTGCAAAAAGATAAAATTAGTTAATTAAAATCCTCAGAAATGTTTAAGGATATACCTCTATAAATAAAACAAAACTCTTAGAGATGTATACAGTCTCTAAATCAAATAAAAAATGAATAACTTCAATCGAGTACAGGATGAAGTCTCTCACGACATCAGTTCATTAAACCGTGATTGTAAGACATCAAGATTTCGTAAAAAAATCAAATACACAAGGTATTTTATTTATAACAGGTGGTAGTACCGTCAATATACGAGCAACTTTTCCTGTGGGAGGATATTTAGGAAACGAAAAACATGCCATTTCTTACTTTGTGTTAGTTTAGTAGTAACTCAACCAAAATCTAGGGAATGACAAATTTGTTTTTGTTTTCAAAAAGTCTCCCCATAGGAAAAATTGTGCGTAAGGGTACTACACGTTAAAATTTAAGCAAATCAATAAAAACAACTTGTATATATAAATAATTATTTCTTAATTTGTATAGTTTGGCGATCGTATATGGTGGTTATTATATTATATACAGATATTAGGAAAATATAATTATCGTTACGCCGGCGCAAGTGGTTTTACTGATTAATGGGATAATAACATTTTACGCCAACTAGTTGGGAATTTTATGCCAACTAGTTAGCAATTTTATGGCGACGTATTGGTTACATAGTTAATGATTAATATATGCAATACTATCGATACATGACAGAATTATAATGCATTTTTATATCCAGCAATATAAAATCGCAGCGTAAACCGAACATATATAGCTAAAACACCGGCCAAGTGCGAGTCGGACTCGCGCACCGACAGTTCCGTAAAAAATATACGCTATAAACTGCCGTATATATCCTTATATACCCAGGGTTAACAAGCCCTACTCCTAAGCAAAATGTACGCGGTGTTCGATCATTTTATATTGGTTACAACACAGATAGATAGACATAGAATTATACTGTTAACTTAGTAGTATTTGCTGTTAGAGTGGCAACAGAAATACATCATCTGTCACGGTTCATGTCATGAAATACAGCCTGGTGACAGACGGACGGACAGCGGAGTCTCAGTAATAGGGTCCCGTTTTACCCTTTGGGTACGGAACCCTAAGAACACTTAACACGCCCTTCTTCCATGTGGTAGTGTACAGAATTGGTATAGAACTTAGATATTTTTTGAAATAATACAATTTAACGGATTATATCGCGTATATTATCTAATTTTAGTTCCCGACGTTTCGGAAGCTTTCCAGCTTTCCATGGTCCTCCCGTGACCATGGAAAGCTGGAAAGAATTGTTTTATTTCAATGAGTAATAATCGCGAAAACAGAAGAAAATATTAGATATTTTTTCTAATATCAAATCGTCTATACGAACACGTTACTACTACATATAAGGGCCTTTCTTTAGTTTGTAACATATAAACTAATTTTTATGCCAATTGATTGACAATTAGAAGCCAACGTGTTAGCAATTAGATACCAATGTATTAGCATTCAGATGCCAATGTATTGGCAATTAGGTACCATACAATGCTAATCGTTATGCGGTTTGCAGTGGACATTCAGCTCCAGTGGGAAAACAGCCACATGTAATCTACGCAACAACGGGTGCATTTTGATCCCGTCACACCAAACGGTCGTGGCTCCGCTGCCCAGTTGATAATGAGACAGCGTGAAATCGCGGGTCGCATGATAAAAATGCTTAACAGTTATTAATATGCACGTAATTATTTTTCGATGTTACATTTCTCATGTTAAGTGAATATGATTCTTTATGAGAAATAAATGTCTTAAACCATAACAGTGACTATTCACCAAAATGAAACCTCATGCCAATATTAGTGACTTTATGGCAAAGGGTTCTGTCAAGTTTATGCCAATAGATTAGCAACGTTATGGCAACACGTTGGCATGTTTATGCTACTTGATAAATAACCTTTTGACAGCGGGTTGGCAATTTCATGCAAACGTGTTGGTAACGTTATGCTAACTGGTTGGTGATTGTTTACCAACGTTTTGGCAATATGTCAACGCGTTAGCGTGCGAATAAATAAGTTTTATACCTGTAAATAAAAATACCTGTACCGATATGCGGCATGTAGTGGACATTCCTGTCCAGTGTTAGGACCGTCACATCAAATCTATCCGCTTGTGGTGTAACAGCGGGTGGACTTTGATCCCTCTCACGACAAAGATATACGTCAGCTGTGGCTCAGGCACTATTCCCACCGCCGGCGAGAAAGCGAGCGACTATCGACCATTTTCTCGCCCAACTCGCTCAAGAAACGCACAATAGATGTAGACTCCGTGTCAATAAAAGAGATACATGTATGAGATAGTACTCGCCGGCAGTGTGAACAGTCAGCGATGAACTATTAATATACGTATCTCTTTTATTCACATAGGATCTATATCTTTTGTTCGTTTCTTGAGCGAGAAAATCGCCGATCGCTAATAGCTTCCTAGCTCTTGGTGGGACTAGTGCCTCAGCAGCCGAGTAGATCACTTTTCGCGTGATATAAACGCTTAACAGTTACTGTAGCCACCATAATGAAACTTCATGGCAACTAGTTGGCGACTTCAAGCCAACTGGTTGGCAAGTTTACTCCTACAACCTGTCAAGTTTATGCCAATCGATTGGCAACGTTATGCTAACACGTTGGCATTTTTATGCTAGTCGATAGGTAACCTTTTGCCGACTAGTTGGTAATCTTATGCCAAAGGGTTGGTCTTTTAAGCCAACTAACTACAAATCCATACTAATATTATAAATGCGAAAGTGTGTCTGTCTGTCTGTTACCTCTTCACGCTTAAACCGCTGAACCGATTTGGTAGAAATTTGGTATGGAGATAGTTTGAGTCCTGAGGCAGGACATAGGCTACTTTTTATGCCGGAAAAATACCCTTATTCGTGATAAACGAATTTAAGTTATATACATCAGAAGCTAGTAAATTATAAGTGCAATACTAACCTATATGCGGCATGTAGTGAACATTTCTGTCCAGCGTCAGCACCGCCACATCAAATCTATCCGCTTGTGGCGTAAACTTGAACAGTGGGTGGACTTTGATCCCTCTCACGCCAAAAGTATATGCCGGTAGTGGCTCTGCGGCTGAGTTGATGACGTAGTCACCGAGCGTGACGCGCACGTGACGGGGCTGCGCGCGCGCCACGCAGTGTCCCGCCGTGACGACGTGACGACGCGAAATTAGGGAGCCTCCACACCTGAAAAGTGGAGATAGGGCTAAATGAAACATCTGAACCTTTCAAAGTAAATTTGACCGTTAGGCACTGGTCGAGGAAGCGATTAGCTAATATGCTGTGATTTTCTCGCCCAAGAAACGAACAAAAAATATTGATCTGTGTTTATTAAAGAGACACATATATTACTAGTTAATCGCTGGCCATTCACACTGCCGGCGAGAACTCTCTCATATATGTATCTCTTTCATTGACATGGAGTCTACATCTATTGTCTGTTTCTTGAGCGAGTTGGGCGAGAAAATATTCAATAGTTGCTCGCTTTCTAGGAACTTGTGCCTTAAGAACATTTGAGTCAATAAACTTTTTCCTGTAGCCGTAGTTACATCTCCTGACTTACTCTTAAAACTACGATTTTAAACGATATAAAGTAGTCATAAGTCTCCTTTTTGTTTCGGCGTAGTCGGGTAAAAAGTTGCCTATAACTATAACCATCCTCGGATGCTCAGCTATCTTTATCAAAAAAAAAACAACATAAAATACTAGAAGGTGCCCGCAACTACGTTCGCGTAGGAAAAAAAGTCATTACCCCAATTTCTTCTTCAGCATAGTCGGTTAAAAAATATTACAACCATCTGTGTAGCTGCCTACCTGTTGACCAAAAATAGTTGAAATCCGTTTAGCCGATTTTTTTTTTTTGCTTGTTTCGAATCTCTTTCAGTCTATGGAGACCGTTTTAGAGGTGTGAAATGGGCGCCTCGCTCCGCACCGTTTAGCCGATTTGGCGTCATGAAGCAAATACAAAAAAAAAATGATTCAGTGACCTTTAAATGGTCTTTATTATTTATCTTTTTGAAAATATCTTATCTGTACATTACAGACAATTCATTTTTTCTACATTATAAAAGACTAGAAGGCGGGCGCCTTCTAGTCTTCGTGGAGGAGAAAAACTCATAAACCCTCTTTTTTTCGTCAGCCTAGTCGCGTAAAAAGTATTATATAACCATCTGGAGACACCCAGCTACCCGTGTACCAAAAATAGTTGAGATCTGTTTATCCGATTTGGCGTGATGAAGCCACAAAGACAGATACAAACATACAAAAAATTAAATATAAATATTTTCGTTTTAGTAACCTACAAATAGTCCGTTACAATATTTTTTTTTGAAAATATCTTCAATGTACAGACATTTCATTTTTACAACTTTATTATAGTATATGACTTTTTTTCCTACGCGAACTAAGTTGCGGGCACCTTTTACAGGTCTAGTGCTTAACTAAGTCTGCTCCCGAGGTGGAGCGGTACGGGGGTGTGTTTACGGAACGTCAATGTATAGCCAGACAGTTAATTAGGACACGTCATGTCAAGTCACTTTGTCACCCCTCCCGCACCGCTCCCATAGCTCACGAACTGACTCAGTTAAGAGTCCCCGGCAAACTCGGCCGAATTTCACCTTCCCATACAAACGGAGTTTCGTTCTTATTTTAAAACTACGAGTTGGATTGTAACGAAACTTTGCATATACAAAAACATAAGGTATATCTAGGTCTGTAATTACTTTACGTGACTCCAGTTTATAAAACAAACGAAATACAGCAATAACAAGTTTTGTATGAAAAACTTAAATTCGCTGTATTTTTTTTACTATGGTATCTGAAGCTACATAAACTAATTACAGGCCTGCATATACCTTAACTTATTCTGAGTACAAAGTTTCAAAGCAATCAGCTAGTCGTTTTAAAATGCGAGCGTAACTACGTTTGTATGGAGAACCGAGCTTACTGGGGACTCTTAAGCGTAAGACCTGTAGTATATATGGGCCTTGTAGAATTTGAAAATACGTAATAAGATTCAAAATTGCTGAATAGGTAACACTTGATAGTTAAATAAATTAAAAATGCGGACGACGCACCCGAATTACATAGAATCACCCTTCGATTCAATATATTGTACTCAACTTTTCAGAATTGTGATTTTTCCCAGGATAAAATATAGCCTTAAACAATCTCCGTCCTACATTTTCCTGTTGAAACAATTTCTTAAACGATATAAAGTCATTAAATTCGTTATTAGTAATCCCTTATAACACTTTCATAGTTATTGGAACATGAAGATTACACAACGCAAGCAATTAATCACACACCGATTAAAAAGGCAGCTTAGTCGTCCATACTATTATAAAGTCGTAAATAAAAATGAATTGTCGGTACATCGAATATATATATATATATATATATATATATATATATATATAAAAAGATTAGAACGGAGTATTTGAAGATCATTGAATCAGAAAACATTATTTTGATTGTTTGTATGTTTGTATGCCGAGTGAGCTGTGGGCCAAGATTGCCACAGAGTGGAGACCCGATAGCTCTAAACGAAGACGCGGCAGACCTCATTGGCGATGGCGGGATGAACTAGACTCCTTTCTTAATGAATGACCAGAAACCATCCAGGACAGAGAAGATTGGAAGAAGAAGGGGGATGCCTTTGCCCAGCAGTGGGACATAACCGGCTCAGAATAATAAGAATAATAATAATATTTGCATGTACGACACATACATACAAATATACAAAAAATATACGTGCTTTCATCAGGTCACATCTAAATGGATTTCATCTAATTTTGGTTGACAGGTAGCTGGGCGACCACAGATGGTTATTGGATATTTTTAGCCGACTACGCTGAGGTTGAAAAGAGGGTTAGGACTTTTTACAAGTTTTAATTTAACTTGCAATGTATGTATGTTGATTTGGGTGGAATTTTGCAAGTTAAATTTGACCTACTTCCCGGTTTTCGTTTGAGCTAAAATTTGGTAAACTTAATGTAAATTAATATGCCATCGAGCTTATCTGATGATGGAGCAGGATGGTGGTCTTGGGAACTCTGTTATAAAATAAGAATAGGGTAGTTTCCAGGGTAAAAAAAATATCATAATAAAGCCTTCAGTTAGATTATCCAAAAATATTGGACACGTATTTTTTCTTTTGTAAATCAAACAAAAAAGACAAAGATAAAGCGCGTCAAAGTTTGGGAGTAGGGACGCATGACGTCACGCCTTGCGAGAAACGATCCCACGGCGTGAAGTCACGGGGAACTATAACGGGCTACATATTCGACATTTTTTGTTTAAGAAGTGTCCAATATTTTGTGATAATGTAAAAGACGGAGTAGGTAATTATATTTTATTAGGACACGAGCCTAATCTTCTCTTTTGAATCGTCTCGGTGAGAAGTTGATGGATGTTCAAGAAGGAGTACAGTGGGCAATAAAAACTTGTCACAAAAATGAAAATTATGACAGAAAATTATTTCTTCAGTCTCTACTAGTAAAAAGTTGTGTAAAAGAAAAGTCTGCACATTGAAGATATTTAAAAAAAAAAATCGTAACGGACTATTCGGAGGTCACTGAACAGAAAAATATTTTTTTTTTGGATTTTTTGTATGTTTGTTTAAAACTATAGTCGTTGTAGCTTCATCACGCAAAATCCGCTTAAGAGATTTCAACTATATTCGGTACAAGGGTAGCTTGGTATCCCCAGATGGTTATAGAATACTTTTTACCCGACTACGCTCTCGAAAAAAATAGAGGCTATGACTTTTTCTCTTCCGCGAACGAAGTTGCGGGTGCGTTCTAGTTAAGTATAAATAAAGTACTCATTCGCTTTAACTATCTCTAATCATTAAAAGTCGATGTAGGTTATGGTAGGTAGGTTATATAAGATGCCCTTTCGTGTATAGAACCTTTTTAGTCAATATTAATGGCAGCTACGTGAGACTGCCATTATATATCATGTAATCATTGCCTTAAATTATTAGAGTACCTATGACATAATGTAAAGGCACCTACACATTGACGTGGAAAAACGTTCGCAGAGGAGCAAATTATACTTATAAGTAGGGTTGCCAACCGTACTATATATACTATTGAAGAAATATATAGTACGCAAAAATACTATATTTCGGTCAGTCCTTACGCATATCAAGTAGATTTTATGCACCAATGAATGTTGTTGGAGTGGATAAATGGGCTTTTATCAACTCAGATAGTTGTCCCTCCCAATTGCAATAACAGGCTGAATGTTAGTAAGTAGTAAGTATTGTGCATTATTTAAATAAAACTATTTAACGGATTATATCGCGTATTTCTCTTTTAAGTTCCCGACGCGACGTTTCGGAAAGTTTTCAGCTTTCCATGGTCACGGGAACTCAAATGAGCTATATAATCCGTTAAATTGTTTTATTTAAATGAGTAATAATCGCGGAAACAGAAGAAAATCTTATTACGCATCATGTTTAATGAATCAATTTTCACTCTTAAGTATTTTGTACTACTTAAGTATAACTCTTTTTTATCGTAGTCGAGTAAACGGGTGAAAACGGAATCATGATTCAGAATTCAGACAAGGTAATTTATAGTCATTTCCAAGCAACAGTAATGAAACAAAAGCATTTATTTCTATTAATATTAGCTTTCTGTAAATCATGGTTAATATCTTTAGAACGTTGACTTTTAAGGTATCATGGCAAAACTAGATGCCGCTTTAAAAGTAAACATTTAACAATATTATAATTGAACAAAGAGACATACAGTAACATTTATTTCGTAAACGGCTAATAATACAATTTTTACCATTTTTTATGGTAACATTTTAATACTGCGTCACGCTTGCAAAGTTGAATAATTGTATATAATAATAGAGTACATGCATGAATTTTTTTTATCGCTTTTCTTAACATAATATGAAAATACCGTAAAAACGATTTCAAACAGTGAAATTAAAATTAAAATCGGCCAAGAAATACGCATGATATAGGCATTTTAAACTGCTAATTAGACGGCGATTTGACAGAGAGGTCCGACATGTACTGTTACGTCATAGTCTACGCCGGCCATATAAACTCCATATTAAATTCCGTTTTGCTAGAAAGAGACAGAATGAAATCTTTGATGGCTTATATCTTGGTTATTTTTATAGTTATTCGAAAAAATATTTTTGTGTACTGTTTGTTACATGATTCAGCTTTTAATAAAGCAAAAATAAAAAATCATGCATATTCCCTATTCTTATACAAAGATGGCGTTGAAATATCGCGAAACGGATTTCTGTACGGCGATTAACAGTCCTCTTGTATCAACGGTCCTTGATTCTAGAGGTAATATGCACGTTAAGTTCTTGCAACTTCATTTTTAAAAAGCGGGTTACATAGGTACTTAAACATAATTCTATTAAATAATTACCTCTCGGTTCTAGTCTATAAATTACAAAGATGCTAAGATTACAAAACCTACATAACTTACATGTATATATACTATTATAAAGTTGTAAAAACTGAAATGTTTGTACATTGACTATATTTTCAAAAAAATGATTGTAACGGACTATTTGAAGATCACTAAATAGAAAAAAAAATGGATTTTTTTATGTGTCGTTGTGGGTTCATCACGCCAAATCGGCTCAACGGATTACAACTATTTTTGGTACACGGGTAGCTAGGTATCTCCAGATGGTTATAGGATACTTTTTACCCGACTACGCAGAAGAAAAAAAGAGGGGTTTTCTCCTCCGCGAACGAAGGTACCCACCTTCTAGTCTTGTAATAGTAAGTAATGCCTCACATATCATTGATACTAAAAACAAGCATCGTAATACCGATAGGAAGTTAGACAATGACTTTAATTATCCAATTTTCATTGTGTAACGTACTCCATGCTAAAAAGACGTAACTGACATGGATTTCTAAGTAACATAAGACAAATCTTAGCCTAGTGTATTATATGAGTTTTCTATAGAAAATAGGACGATTCTGTAATCGTAATGTTGGCAAACTGTTGCTGCTCGAGTTGTCTAGGTTTGATACATAAGTGGGGCAAGATGGGCTAACCTCATCTATATATAAAGTTGTAAAAATGAAATGTCTGTACATTAAAGTTATTAAAAAAAAAACTGAAACAGACTATTTGGAGGTCATTGAATCGAAGTATATTATATTATATTATTATATTTTGTATGTTCGAATGTGTTGTTACGGCTTCATCACGCCAAATTGGCTAAACGGGTTTCAACTATTTTTTGTACACGAGTAGCTGGGTATTTTCAGATGGTTATAGCATACTTTTTACCCGACTACATTGAAGAAAAAAAGACATGTTATGACTTTTTCTCCTCCGCGAACGAAGTTGCGGGCACCTTCTTTCTAGTATGGGAATAAGAATGTTATATTAGCACGAGCAGACTCCGGAATTTTCGTGGCACTAACGATCTGTCAGTAGTGAGTTCTCGCTTATCGACATCCGATATACACTATATATATCGATAAAATACAGAACACAGTTTTTAAAAGGAGAGATAAACAGGCAGTCTTCACTTAATAGCCAATACCTTTATTATTTCGAGGAATTTCTTCACTTAAGTTGAAGCAAATTACAGCAAAATGGTAATGGTTGACATAATGACATCTATTATAAGGTTGTAAAAATGAAATGTCTGTGCATTAAAGATTTTTTAAACGGATTTTAATTATTGAAATAAAACAATTTAACGGATTATATCGCGTATATTATCTCATTTTAGTTCCCGACGTTTTAATTATTTTTGGTACACGGATAGCTGGGCATCCACAGATAGTTATAGGATATTTTTTACTCAATTAAGCTGAAGAGAAGAGGGTTTTTTCCTCTGCCGACGAAGTTTAAACTTCTAATGCTTTATACAAATGTCAAATTGTACCAAAGGGTAACTTCGACATTTTTCAAAATAATACAAATAATCAAAATGTTGATATACCTATACAATTTAAAAATATATAAAATTAAATATAAAAAAAAACACTTACCTGGAAAGACTCGAAAAGTATCTTACACTTGTTTTGTTAGTTTTAGTCTCTACACTATGTTATTTTTTACAATTAAAATAGGTAAAACTGAGAAGAGAAATGTGCGAAAAAGTAGTCAGATATAATAAAAAAACAAGACAGAAAATCAGCTACAGAGTAATATGAAGAATCATATCATAAACAAAGTACATCTATGAGATCTGAAAATTATTTATAGTGTACAAAAATCTTTTCTTCACCTTGCTACATGCATAGAAAAACGGCATTCTCAAAACACTTCACAGAAATCTATAAATATACAGAAATTTAGAAATATTTCCCTTTTTTGTGTAAAGCATGCACGTCACATTTCTACCATTTTTTACTATGTTAAATTTTCACCGGAGCCCCTGTCGAACGATTGAGGAATACAAAACCCATGCTCATTTTTTTTACTTTTTTACTACACTATTCAATTGCATTTCTACTACCCTAAAACACGACATCTTCGATGACTCCCATTTTTTAAATAATCCTACTTTGAAAATTAGACATATTTAGACCACATTAGCTGTTACTCACGCCATATTTCGATCCATCCCGAGGACCTTAACATGAGATGCACTCACATGTCATAATCATAGTCATAGTGGTAGTCATAATCATAATCATAATCATAATCATAGTAGTAGCTATAGTCAAAGTCATAATCGTAATCATAGTTATAGTAGTAGTCATAATAAGTATGTATTGTTTATAAACATTTAATACTTTATTTTTACATAATAACCAGTTACAGGTGCAATCAATTTACAAGAAATAACTTTCTTTCTAAAAAGGCGAGCTAATCCCTATTAAGGATCTCTTCCATTTATCCTTTGAGCAAGTGAGTGAAGATATAAAGCCATAGTCATAGTCATAATCATAGTCATAGTAGTAGCCATAGTCATAGTCATAGTCTAATGATTATGACTATGACTATGATTGTTCATGATGATGATTATGATTATTCATAATCATAGTCATATAACCATAATCATAGTCATAGTCATGATCATAGGTTTTACGGCGTAAGTAACTGCTATTATACTCTATATACTCTCAGTTTTATTAATTTATATTTATATCCTACCACGTAGGCTATCTCTTTCGCACATTTACCTCTCTATCCAACACTGCTTCCACCCGATTAGCTCGAATATCGACATAAGCATGTTGCATCTGCAATATAATTGATTAATGATTAACACATATTAGTAGATTTATTAATACACAAATACCATTACCATTTCAAAAAGAGTTCACATTAAAATCGTTCCTTCGTCCACATTCCTATTTTGTCAACTTCATAGCCCTTCAAAAATCCTATTTCATCCATATTCACGTCCTAAATCGTCCACTTCCTATAGACGGGAAATTGGACGATATACTTAGGAGAAGTGGGTTGTATGAATGATTTAATTATCAAAGGACATACATAGAATTCATATAAATACTTATAACTGGTATAATAACATACTTAAACCAATAAAAAAAGAAAAAATAATAATATGACAATTACCACATTACCTAACTGAGGTCTTCTAAATCAGTTCCCTGTGGAACGGTGCCTCTAAGGCTGGCTGCATTCCCCCGTAGAATGGCGATGCCTATTCTTTGTCCGAGGAATGAGCCAGCCCTAGGATCACGTGGATTCAATCAGTTTCTTTTTTAAGATTATATTTATGATCATTTTGACAAGATACACTGGACAAAATGGGATTGATGACGAGCTAGGAAGTAGACAAAATGGGAATGAGAACGAAGTGACCCTAATTCTAAAACGAAATTCTTGACGTAAAAATCAATATTAATTCAGTTTTAAGCCGTCATTGTATCAGTATCTTTACCATACCAAAGTATTGTTTCTTTATTTCCTGGATACAATATAGATGCATTAAAATATGTCGTATAAAACAATGTATGCATACATATTTTAAACGACTTTTATACTCATATTTATGTATTTTAAAAAGGATAATTAAATTTGAAAAAATAACAATCACAGTAAAAATAGTATCCAGACAAGATTTAGCTTCGGTATTTCATTAGCAAAAACAAAAAAATAGAAAACTCGCTTTGAAATATTTCATTCCTAGAAGAATAGATTTGACAAATTTCACAAATACTACGAAAACACAGTGTATTGTCTCGTTTGTCAAATTTCATTTCTAAGACTCGTTTCATAAAAGTCACAAATCCTTTTTTATATGCACCATGCCAGTTTTATATTTGGCTGGTTCTGACTTCACAATTAGTGTGACAAAAAATTAAATTTTTATGAAACGGAATCAATATAGGTCACAAATGTTAATATACAGAAAAAAAGCGTAAGCAATGTGAGTGTGGTGTGGTGTTAATAATAACATGTTTTATTTTAGTAATGGTGTAGGCAGTGTTTAGAATCAAAAGTAGTATTTTGAGCCATAAAAAGAATACAACCGAATTAATAACCACCTCTTTTTTGGGGGTCGGTTAAAAATTGTTTTAAAGACGCCACACTGTCAGCGCCGTTGCAAAATTGTACGCTGCGTAGACGCGGCGTCGACGCAGCGTACAACTTTGTATGGGAACGCTGGGACATCGTCAGCAACGTCCGCCACGTTCTCTTAATTGACAATGTTTCATTTTTTAACCAAGCTTTTTTTTCGATAAACACAGAAAATGTAATAAAAACATTTAAAAAAAATCGAAATGTAATATAAAAAAATATATATTCAAAAGTTAATTCTAAAAGGGCGTGACGGTCACAGCGTAGAAAATCGTACGGAGAGGCAATAGATAAATATTACTAAGGGGGATTTAGTATAGAAATTGTACTGCTGTTCTTTATGTGCGTTGTGGCTGTATCATATCCAACTATTGACGTCACTTAGAGAATCGTATGCTTCGTACACATTTTCCCGAATCGGAATTTGTATTTTTTTTTATTGCAACGAGTTTTGAAGATATAAGTTTATGTGTTCAGAAAAAATGGATTATGCCAAATGATGATGTTAAAAATGTTTATGACAGATGAGGTTAAACTTCGGGAAAGTTTACCCTTTTAAATATTTTGTCATAATTTTCATTTGGCATAATTCATGATTTGGCAAACAATTTTTTTTTCTGAAACTGTAGAATTTTCAGGACTTGTTAGTGCATCGTTCTGTTAAATGCATTAGGTTAGGTTAGGTTTGTTTTATATCAATCCTAAAAATTTTGCGTGTTCAGAAAACAATAAATGCATTATGCCAAATGATGACTATGACAAAAAATCTATACCTACCAGATGAGGAAAACCTTCCCAAATATTTTCAAAACAAGATGCAATAAAAAATTAAAAAAAAAATTGGGTTCCTTAATAATAAATTAACAAAATAAATGTCGATGATATATTACTTGGAAATTTAAATTGTTATCAATTGGTTGGCCCGAATGACGTTAATGTTTTTAACATTAAGTTATTAATAACACGTGTCTACGAGTTACATCCAAACGCATAAATTTTACGCGAGAACTATTTAACCTACTTTTGATTCGTGCTTTTCGTGTTATAAATGTGTATTTTAATTTATACAAATTGTTATGCAAGCGCTCAGAGCTTTAAATCACCAGAGATGACATACGGATGTATACTGCCAAAGTATATGACAAATGTCAGGTCCATTTATACGGTAAATGATCAGTGTGTGTGTTTTTCCGTTTGTTGATGTTTTTTTAATCATGTGCGTTTGTAAAAATAGGAATATTACTTAAGTGCTTACGTGTTTTCGAGATGCCCGAATAATATCACTGAATTGATAAGATTAAATATAAATACGAGTATCAAGTATCAGGGATCGGAACCGGTACCTATTTCTTATATCTTCTAAACTACACTCTATTTCTCGAATGTTTTAAAACTGTATTTAGGGAGCGTTCAAGTATTACGTAACGAATTTGGGGGGAGGTGGGAGTCTTGTACAACGTTACGATGCGTTACAGGGGCGAGAGGGGGGTTTGAACTACGCGTTACGTGACATTGTTTCTTCAGAACGGTCGCGTTCTCTCAAGCATGATTTTACTTTTTTTCTCAAAATTTCAAATGGAATGACCATTTTAGGTAAAATATTTGAACGCTCCCTTAGGAGAAGAGAAATGAATCAGAAAACACCAGCGGGCCTATGATGGTTGCGTTTGTCACGCGATAAATAAGTGACATAGCTGCCGTCACCTTCTGACACGTACGTGAGTGCGAGAGTGACAGGCGCTTTATCATATCATTTATCGCGTGATAAACGCGAACATCATAGGCCCGCTGATTCAAGGTTTAGAATTTTAATAAAATATACGAAAATCTTGTAATTTAACGAAATAAACAAATCGTTATTTCGGATATTTTATATGAAAAAAAATACCGGTTCCGATCCCTTTCAGGGATAATCTACACGATTTGTTGTAAGTATAAAAATTTGGCTGCTTTTCCTTAGTAGTATTTATTCTTTTTGTATTTTTCATACTAAATTAAGTAGTATTTTTGTAAAAAGCTATTAGGATTTATGTTTAGGCCTGCTGGAGCTGGCTTGCTCATTTCCTTTGATCAAAGCTCCTTAAATAAAGATATAAGAATAAAATATATATATATTCATCACGATTTCATAACGATTGATCTAAATCAAATGATGTAGTTTATTTAAATCACTCACCCGTGATGTTTTTTTAGGGTTCCGTACCTAAAGAGTAAAACGGGACCCTATTACTAAGACTTCGCTGTCCATCTGTCTGTCACTAGGCTGTATCACATGAACCGTGATAGCTAGACAGTTGAAATTTTCACAGATGATGTATTTCTATGGCCGCTATAACAACAAATACTAAAAACAGTATAATTTTATGTCTGTCTGTCTATATCAGTAACCAATATAAAATAATCGAGCACCGCGTACATTTTGCTTAGGATTACAGGGCTCTGCTAACACAGGATTATCATAGATACGGCCATTTGGAGCGTATATTTTGTACGGAACCCTCTGTGCCCGAGTCCAACTCGCACTAGGCCAGTTTTTTTTTAGTTTACCTCACCCCCGCTAAAACAGCATGAAGAATTTGTTTGGTAATGACGCGGCTTGCCATTTCCAGCGGTTTAATGCTCTAAGTGTAAATAAGCGTTATAAATAATAGTTTATAGTGTGCCAATAACGTTGTACCGTGCCTTAGGTATGCGAGCGGCAAGACGGGGGCAGCAGAAGACGGCGAATTACCAATCAGCGGCTTCTCCGTCCCCCCGTCTTGCCGCTCGCATACCTAAGGCGCAGTACAACGGTGTTGGTCACACTAGGTATAGTGTATTTGTACATGTATGACACATTAAAATGAACAGCTAGAGTTTTCGGGTAAGAAGGACACTCCCAATTTTCTTTTTACACATTTTTATGCAATGTCTTTCTTACCGTCCCAGGCCATTAATGTTGTATGAAATTTCATTATTATCCTCTCAATTTGAAATTTGAACAATTTTTTAATATATAGTGCTTTACAGTGTGTGACAAGGACGACATATCCTTGGATGTTAGAGAAAAAGTTTTTGTCCAAATGCTTAATAATGGTTATTAATATGTTATTTTATAGCAGGGCCATTGTTAAGTCCCTGGATTATAGTTGGGAGGGGGGGATAAATAAGCGAATTATATGTACCAAACTGTTTTATTTCTCAAATATTTCATTATCCAACCTTTGTATTTTTTGGAAAGTGTAAAAGTTACAGATTTTTTATAAAACAAACCTAACCTAACTTTTTGGTTTTACACAATGGCTAAATAAAACGAGTCCCTATTACTAAGACTCCGCCGTCCGTCTGTCCGTCCGTCTGTCACCAGGCTGTATCTCATGAACCGTGACAGCTAGGCAGTTGAAATTTTCAGTAATGATTTATTTCTGTTGCCGCTATAACAACAAATGCTAAAAGCAATAATTTTATGTCTGTCTGTCTAAGTCAATAACCAATATAAAATGACCGAACACCGCGTACATTTTACTTAGGAGGGCTCTGCTAACACTGGATTTTTATAGACGGCAGTTTGTAGCGTATATTTTGTACGGAACCCTCAGTGCGCGAGTCCGACTCGCACTTGGTTTTCATTTTCGCAAGTTGGGAAATGAAACAGTTGAGCTAAGGCAGTTTGGAAAAAATACTTTGGTAAAATGAAATTATCTTATTTGGAAGGTTTTACGGTCCGTGTTTAACGTCGATTGAAAGCTTATCTAAAAGGTTACCTGGAGGATCCTATCCGGATGTAAGCCTGCCAGGGAAAGGTCCCGAAGCCAGCGTCATCGCCACCGACAATCCGTCGCTGCGCCGTCTGTTTGCCAACCGCTATGCCGCAGCCTTAAAGCAAAGAAACACACTTATTAGTATCACAATAAGGTTCATGGATAGTTTTTTTATCACTTTTCTTGACAAAATACCGCAAAAACGATTTCAAAAAGTGAAATTAAAACTAAAATCGGCTAACTAATACACATGAAAGGAGATATGTCAACGCCATATATTCAAATGAAACCGCCTTAATAGGGAGTATGCATGAATTTTATTATCGCTTTTCTTAAAAAAAAAATCAAAATACCGTAAATACGATTTAAAAAAGTGAAATTAGAAATAAAATCCGCCATGGAATACGCATGATACAGGCATTTTAAACTACTAATTAGACAGCTATTTGACAGAGAGGTCCGACATGTACTGTTACGTCAAAGTGCACTCCGGCCATATAAACTCTATATTAAATTCTGTTTTGCTAGAAAGAGATATAATAAAAATCTTTCATGGCTTTTATGGTTATTTTTATAGTTATTCGAAAAAAAATTTTTTGTCCACTGTTTGTCACAGCTTTTAATAAAGCAAAAATAAAAATTAATGCACATTTATTGCGTGATTACTCAAAAATCATACAAATAATTCTGCCACGTATTTAAAGAAAAATCAGTAGCTCATTATGTTCCAAATGATGCAGAATACATACTCATAAAAAAAAGGAATTTCACTTAAACTTAACTAAAACTATCTCTCTGACTATCTGTAACACGGTTAATAAGGAAAAAAACCCAAAATTGCTACTAAAGTTGTGAATATCCCGGAAACTAATAATTTTCGGACAGGGTACTACATCACATCCTTTAAAAGAAATGTACTCAATAATCAATCCCCCTGTGTAGATTTTAGGAATCAGACATTCGATTCTGAGCAAAATTTACCTTCAAACGTATAGTTCTCCCAGTCCAATTTCGGTATTTTCTTTTCGCTTCGCCGTATAAGTCGTATTCTTAATTCGCTTGTGAATTCCACAAGCGAAAATATAATTATCAATATACGTGTATTCATCGTCGCGTTTTGTCACATCACAGTAATCTCAAATTACGGCAAGTTCACACATTTTTAGTTCCTAAATAGATAGGAGCGATTACAAAAATAACACTTTACGAGCAACTTATTTTTTAAATTAATATTATAACCAGTGATTGGGCACTATCGGTGCAAAACTTTAACAAAACTTATAAAGCTGACATAAAGAAGAACTTACAATCAAGGAAAATAAGAATGTTATTGGCAGATTAGTGTAATAAGTGTTCTATTCAATTGTATAACTGAATCTCCGATTTCCAATATTAATATTTACATACATGGCTGTAAGCGCCCTTTTATTACCGCTCGGCAAGTTTTGTTAAAGTTTTGCACCGATAGTGCCGATAACTGCTTATAACACTGAGTCCGATTGTAAAGGTAAAAATCAATGTGACCTACTAAATTGCATGCAGCAATATTTTTTTTCCGAAAACTAGATTCGGCTGAACAAAAAATGAAATTAAAGAAAAAAACTTAGCTGAATCTACACCACTGTGACCTAGTAGATTATTACCCATATTTTCTCTATCATCTAAAAGTTTATGAAGGAGTGATGTAGCTTTTTTTTATGTCATAGGAGGCAAACGAGCAGACGGGTCGCCTGATGGTAAGCGATAACCGTCGCCCATAGAGACTTGCATCACCAGAGGAGTCACAAGTCCGGCAAGCTACATTTAAAATATATTATATGATTTGAATATTTTTTCTCACTGACAATAAAGTTTAATGATAATGTAGGTTGGTATTATTTTATTTCCTTTTTCCATTCTTATTTTATTATTTACATTTTCACAATTCATTTTAGTTATAAGAAGTCATGTTTAGAACAATACTTAAATATCTTTAATGTACAACATGAACTGAAATAATTAGATTGAATTATATTGAGAATTTAAGACATTTTTAATAGATAAGCTTCATTAGCGGATGAGGGAAAAGTTATAACCCCCTTTTGCGTAGTTGGGAGCTATCCCTGTACCAAAAAGGGTTTAGATCTGTTAAGAGGATATACTAGCAAAAGGCCTTTTGGAAATTGGGTACATTTAAAAACTATTGCTATCGAATCGCCTCAAATCCCCCGTATTACAGTGCAAAAGGGACAACTGCAGCTCGGAACGATCTGACCTACAAAAAATTGGCGAAAACACGGTTTCGTAGTACCCCATTTCCTCTTCCAAAACTGGACTAATTTTAGTTTTTCTTTCACATATATCATAATGAGGACTTCGGCTATGCTTCTCTGTTTTCTGTTTTTTATATTCGTTAAATTTGTTTACTGAATGTGCCTTATGGCGCCGGATGGTGGCATTTTTTGCAGTTTTAGAGGGCCCCTAATTCTTAAAATAAACAAATTATTAAGAAAAATAAAACATAGGGGCATGGTACAGGTAAGTATAGAATATATTTATAAAAATAATTTGCTCTCAGACAATTATCCACGGAGGAAACAGGGGATTACGTATGTATGGAGGAACGGCCACTAGTATATCCTCTTAAGCCGTTGTGACGTCATGAGGTTGCAAAGTGATACTGACAGATGGCGCTGTACTTTGTTCGACGTTTGTTAATATCAGAATTTTATATTTTTTAAGATAAATATTAGTATGTTTAAAAAAAAATCTTAAACGCAATGACAGCTATAGCTTTTGTTGTCATCTCGAACAGATAACTTCAAGAATGTGCGCTCATCTTGTACAAAAATGTCTAAATCCACTGCTCAGCTACAAGGCAATATAAATAGAATATTTTAAATGTTGTTCCCTATTAAAAAAGTCCCAATCAACTTCTATATTACTTTCCTACAACGGAACAAGTTTTCTGAAAAGTAATTCTCGGATAAATGAGTTTTCTGTATACTAATGTGCTTTCCTAATCTATATTACAGCGCATCACAGCGTAACCACTAGTTATCTCTTATCACTACAACACTTGCCGCACTGAACACTTTTTGCCACACTAAACAACACTTTTTGCCACATTAAACAACATTTTTTTGTTAACATTTCCACGTCCACTGACTGCATATTACGGTTCAACACTGACCGCCCGACGTTTTATTACATAAGTGCTTATATACTAATTGTATGTTAGTTCCTGTGCGGATATCCGAATGCGTGTAGTTATGTATAAAGGATCATGAATTCTGGGATAATGATTGGTGAGAAAGCATGAACCTTGTATTGTACAATAGTGTTACGTGTGGGTATTAATTTAGTTTATTTTGCGAATACTAATTGAAAGTTATACAGTGTGTGTCCCAGAATATAGGGCACAAACGAATAGGGATGAAGGTAGATGCAATTACATCGACAAAAAATTTTTTATTTTTAAACCATTAATAATTATTTTATGAATAAAAAAAAATTATGTAGTGGACCTTATCGAAAAAAAGCAAGATATCTTGACACTATGGGGTCTATTGATTTGAAATAAACGTAATTATAGTCACAAAGGATTAATTATGTTAATGTAATTAGAGAGCGAAGAGTGGGTATGGAGAGCCGCTTTGCTACGTTAAATGTAAGGGGAGGAATAAATGATAAAATAGATGAAGTATGTCAGATGATGGATGCGAGAAATAGAGAGATTAATGAATGTTGATGAAGCGGCAGTTGTATGCCAGGACCGTAGCAAGTGGAAGGAGGTAGCCTCCTAATGTGAAAAATGCGTGATTTTATGTATGTATGTAATTAGAAAAAATGCGAAAACTAATCCAAAAACAAAAAAAAACTGGTCTTTCATATGAATTTTGTGTTTTCAAGATATGCATGCTTAGTTTCGATAAGGTCCACTACATACGACATTTTTTTTTATTTATCATGAAAAAGTTAATAATGGTTTAAAATAGTAGTCATTTTTTTTTCGATAAAATTGCTTCGACTTTCATCCCTATTCGTTTGTGCATTTTATTCTGGGACACACTTTATAAAACGTGCTCGTGAAGAACCTGCATAATTTTACCAGCGTATACGGTCATTAGGACCAAAACATGTTATATGAACCCCAGGAAAATCTAGCTTACTTTTGAAAATATTATCAACTTTCATGTAAACTATTTATTGTGATTACTACGTTGCCACGTATGTTTCCAAGTGTCGTGTCGCTATTGACATACTTCAAATTGACAGCTACCACTCATTAAAGTCATCCTTATTGTGGAAAAAAAATCGTTACCATTTTATTATTAGGAAATTCAGTAGACATAGAGAGAACTTTCATACTTCAAAAGAGGTGTATTCGTGCTTTGGACAATGCATGGTTTATTGAAAGCTGCAAACCCTTATTCAAAAAGTTTAAAAAACTCCATGCATCTATATAAAATAACACACGCTTATTTTATATAATCTCGTGCATGTATATAAAATAAGCGTGTCTCTTGGTCAAGGACAACCCACTCAACTTCACTCAGCGTAGCGACACCAGTGCAAGACACACCCGAGCACAATACAAGGACCTCTTATATCAGCCTCCATACCACACTTCTATTTATAAGAAAAACTGCTTTAATATGTATATAGTCCCATATAATAAATTGCCTGCAGATATTAAACTAGAAAATAACATATTATTTAAAAGTAAACTGACTAAATGGCTACAGGAAAATTGTTTTTATAATCTAAATATAATATAAATAGAATATTTAACATTGTAAATACATTTGGCTTGCATTAATTTAGTAATACATATTCAGAACAGATTTAAAAAAGAAAAAAGTGACTGATGGAAATTTGCACACCTGCATGTAGGTTGAATAGAGTTTGGCCAGAGAAACATGATATTGACCTTGAAAGAGAATTCTTTATATGGCAACAATTTTACAAATTAAAAACGCTGTCATATTATAAAACCTACTTCGTTTCTATGCATTCCGTATTGCCAGGCCTTAATTTTTTCAAATTTGTTGCATATTTTTAATGTCATGTTTCGCTTGCCAAACTATACGCATGAACTGTTCTAGATTTAAGATCTTGGTATTGTAACCGTATTCCAGCAAATAAATAAATTTTGAATTTTGAATTAAAACGGATAATTTTCATAGAGAAGCGAAAGTTATTCAAGTTTTATGTTGAAAAATAAATGCAAAACAAAATTTCAAAAAAATCAATGTTCTTTTTGATTTAATCCTTCCTTCCTCGACGTCTCTAAAGGCATATGTGTTTCAAATTTTATTCCTACCTTCAATGGTTTAGTGCTGTGCATTTTCTGTCTATTGTTAAGTTACGTTGATGTTATAATTAGGTATTAACAGACTAAACTATAATATCTAAACATTGATTTTAACCGGGACGGTTTCAAACTTTCATCTTCGTGAAATCCAGTTATTAGTAAAGGTAAACAGCATCAAACATCATCTGATAAGTCGCCAGATATCGTGAGTGTAGTGTGTCGGTATACTTATAGTGACAACCCTAAGTGTCCAAATAAATAATCAAGACCATGGATAGATCGGAAAAATTACGCGGCTAGAAGATGTTGATAACCGCCTCTCCAGTTCCTTCGAGACCATGGACGTAACGCGACGTCTGAAACGTCAACGAATTACCAAGGAAAGTTGATTAAATATATCATATTTATACGCGATTAAGCCCCGTTTGTGATAATGATTATAGTATCTATTCCGATTTTCGTGTTAAGACTCTCATCTAGCAGAGATAATTGTTATAAATACCGCGTAACGCGTGTAATTTGATGAATCGGCTTGCGCAAGAGTCGATCAGTCTAACAAGCGCCGATCAACCGTAATGACAACTGGGTTACGCAAACTGATGCTTTCTGATTTACATTTTTAGGAATAACTCTCTCGAAGCCAATTATGAATTAAACTAAAAAAAAAACTACTTTTATTTATTTATTTATCGTATGGCTGTACTGTACTGTTTGTTTTACATCTATACTATTATAAACTTGTAAAAATTAAATGTCCGTACATTCATGATTTTTTCAAAAAACTGATTGTAACGGATTTGGAGATCACTAAATCGAAACATATTTTTTTGGATTTTTTGTATGTTTGTATGTGCCATTGTGGCTTCATCACGCCAAAGCGGCTAAGCGGATTTCAACTATTTTTGGTCCACGGGTAGCTAGGTATCTCCAGATGGTTACAGGATTTTTACCCAACTACACTGACGGAAAAAGACGGGTTATGACTTTTCTTCCTCCGCGAACGAAGTTGCGAGCATCATCTAGTATAAATATAAATTAAAAATAATTTTAGTTGTTTACAACTGATTTGCTGTATCTGGTGATGGGGCACTGGAATACGATGCGGTGTATTGTTTGTTCCGGGTCTCTGCTCTACCTACTTATTATTATTATTTCTGTCAACTTAGGACACATATCAGCAAAGCCATGCATTTTGTTGATTTAGTGGATTTTATCGTAATTTTATTAGTGAGATTTCACTTTTTACTCATTACAGATAAAAATATTGTTACGCTTACACATAAAAAATACTATTTTCTCAAACATGCAATGAAATATTGACGTTGTGTTCCTTGTAATAGACCCCGAAGTCTCACATTTCGGGTGCGGCCCAACGAAGGACACATAATGATAATTTCATATGAAATTGCCGGCCAAGGCCAGCAAAGCGATCGTCTTTTGTTTCAATTCGCTCCGAGCGCCGCTGCGCCGCCGCGCCACCGCTAGCCGTATATGAATAACTATGTATATTAAAATAACGTTTTAGTGGGAAAATAAAATTTATTATATATAAAATATTGGTTTTTATTTCATTGCATTTTTGAGAAAAGCACTATACAAGCCTCAGCGCGAACAGGGATTGTCGGCCTTGTATCTAGAACTACTCGGCTGGCAATCCCCTATTTCGCAGCATCTGCAGTAATGTACTATACCATTTTTAGTATTAAAAAAAGCCTTTTTTGACACTCATTTTATATACCTACATCCTCATGTTCGGGTGGAATCCTGCAAGTTAAATTTGACCTATTTCCCGGTTTCCAATTGAGTTAAACTTTGGCATACTTATGTAAGTTTGGTGACAATGCAATATTATCATACCATCGAGGTGATCTGATGATGGAGCAGGAAGGTGGTCATAGGAACTCTGTAATAAATAATTCAATCCTACCAAGTTTGGGCTCTTTAGATTCGTGTCAGTGAGTAGTTGATGGATGTTAAAAGAAAAGTACAGTCGGCATTAGGAACTTGTCACAAAGTTGTCATTTTTGCCAGAAACTTATCTCTATACTACTATAAAGTTGTAAAAAATAAATGTCTGTACCCAGAAGATAATTAAAAAAAAAATGATTGTATCGGAGAATTTAAAGGTCAATATATTTTTTGGATTTTGTGTATGTTTGTATGTGTCGTTGTGGCTTCATCACGCCAAATCGGCTGAACAGATTTCAACAATTTTTGGTGCACGGGTAGCTGGGTACCCACAGATGGTTATAGGATACTTTTTACCCGATTACGCTGTCGAAAAAAGAGACCCCTTATGAATTTAACTTCTCCGCGAACGAAGTTGCAGGCGCCTTCTAGTTTTAAGTATTTTTTTATAAAGCTTGTATGAAATGCTATCGCCACTCATATTCCGGAGATCTACGTTTCTTTGCCAAGTGATAGTTGGATTTATCGTCAGTAAATACCGATATAAAGAGCTCCCGGCGACCTCAAGGGCGACCGCAACCGAGAAAGTACAGAAAACGATACGATCTGACTCGTGAGATTACTTCCTACAGACATTAGTGAGTCTGCAGGCATTCCAACCGATATCAGTTTTCTGTCGCGTATAGACGCGAACCACATAATCAAAAACATGTTCACTCCCCGTGCAAAAACATCTGACAATCCATACTGTATACTATATACTTGACGACACGTTTGGCTCAGTGGGTTGTACAACGGCCTACGAAGCTGGCGGTCCCGGGTTCGAATCCCGGACAGGGCAAGTGTTTGTGTGATGAGCACGAATGTTGGTTCCTGGGGTCTTGGATGTTTTCTATGTATTTAAGTATTATCATTTATTTATATATTATGTATATCGTCACCTCGTACCCGTTGTACAAGAATGGCTTAGTTTGGGACTAGGTCGATTTGTGTAAGATTGTCCGCGTGTTATTTATACTATAATATTATATACTATATACTATACTATAATATTATTAATGCGAAAGTGTGTTTGTCTGTCTGTATGTCTGCCTGTCTGTCTCTCTGTTACTTCTTCATGCTTAAACCGCTTAATCGATTTAGATGAAATTTGATACGGAGATACTTTGAGTCCCGGGGAAGGACGTAGGCTACTTTTTATCCCGGAATAATACTTTTATCCGCGATAAAGGAATTAAAAGCGGACGAAGTCACGGGCAGAAACTTGTGTCATATAAGTCCAAATGCGCATCCAGTATGGAGAAGTGACTCCACAGTGGAGGCATGGACTCTTGACAAGCAATTGGGTGACCCGCCATTGGGGGCACCCGGACAGCGAACGTGCTAAAAAGTTTCTGTAAAACATAAAAGTAATTATTGTCTTTAAAACACTCCGCTACCCAAATATCCGGAAGAGATTGCTATTTAACAATGAGACCGCTTGCATACTTAAAAACCTTTTTATTTTGTTTTTCACAGGACAATTTATACACAAATCGAACTAGTCCCATGGTAAGCTCAATAAGGCTTGTGTTAGGACCAGACGACGATATATTTAATAGAGCGCTATAACATTGGGATTTTTCAAGAAGCGAGTTAACAGGGCTCTCAAAGGTTGGCAAAATATGGGCGATTCCTCCGGTGTTGCACATATCCATGGGCGACGATGACTACTTTCCATGAGAGGGCTCGTCTGCCCTTTTGCCACTCGTTACATAAAAAAAGATATATTTAATGGTTATATTTACTTTTTTATACATAGAAAACATCCAAGACTCAGGAACAAATATTTATGCTCATTATCATCACACAAATATTTTTCATTACCGGGATTCGAACCCGACCTTCAGCTTCGCAGGCAACGTTACTCCCACTGAGCTAAACGGGTCTTCAAATATACTAATATTGTACTTAATAGATAAGATTTATTTAGAAAAACATACTGATATTTGAGTTTGCTTCGGCTTTCTTCTCAACAGTGGTCTCCTCTTGGGAAATGCCGTAGAGTCAGACTTGTAAAAGTGCCCTTGCGGCATACTTACAGAAAAGATCATTATTTCATCTCATTATTTGTTTCTAGATACCTATCTATTTAATGCAACTAACTATATAACCTAAGTAATAATAATAAAAAGTATCTAGGTCTAATAGTTTAAAAGTTATTACCTGTCGTACTGGAGTATATAAATACGATAGACGTTTTAGCTACGGTCCACTTTTCTAACCTGGGGGGTTATTGCCTAACGAAATTTTGACAATTGGTATCCGAATCAATTATCATAGCTCATACAAAATCATGAAACTTGATTTGAATTCCGAGCGTCAAACGAATAGTGGGGCACTATGTGATTTTAGAGACGTTTAACGTTAAACATTCATTAACCCCCTTTTTTGGACACCGTAGTCGGGTAAAATGTATTGCATGACCATCTGTGGATACCCAGCTTCCTGTGTACTAAAAAAGTTGAATTCTGTTTAGCTCATTTGGCGTAATGAAGCCATAACGACACATACAAACAGAAAAAATCCAAAAAAATATTTTTTGATTCAGTGCCCTCCAAATAGTTCGTTACAATCATTTGTTTGAAAATATTTTCAATATACAGACATTTTATTTTTACAGCTTAATAATAGTGTAGATCTAAAAATCTAAAAATTCCATGTAAGAAGAGCATTTATTAAGTTCTCAGGTATTATAAAGAACTAGGTCGTATAGCTAAGAGCTTATGTCATAAGCCACTAGAATATGATGTCTAATGTATGTTGTTAGATATGTCTGTATGTATAATCTTTCCTGCGATGTTGCTCAAGCGGATGAGTGGTCGTCTATTACCCGCTGTCTTCAAGCTTGAAGGCAAAATATTATCGTAATATGGCTAATTTGAAGCCATTACATATTTTACCAGACGTAGGTTTATTGGCGGTAAAAACAATAAAAAAACGGCAAAGTGCGAGACTCGCGCACCGAGGCTTCCGCACAAACTTTCACTTACCCTAACATTATTATATTACCCGGTTTCGGTCGAGTTAAATTTGCACCTTATATGTATAGCATTGCATACAAATGAGATGCAAACTTAACGCAACCGGGTTGTTCAAATAGGTTTTTCGAAAATTAAAAGAGCTAGTTAGAGACATGGTTATATTCCTTTGTAAACTTCGGAGATAAAGGGCATGGGGGGGGGATGTTTTTTTTCACATCTTCCTTAATAAAACAAAATTTAATCACAATAAAAAAAAATACAAAATTTATTGAAAATGTGCAAATGAAGCCCTTTCATATGACTACTTAATTGACCTAGTAGCTAGACTTGTAAATTTTGCCCCTCTCATATTCGTCGTTTTTTTTTAGAAAATAAAAATATTTTTTAAAATGTTTCCTTTGCAATACATGTGGGCTGAGCATGTTTATAAATATTCCAAATTTCAAAATAGACAGCATAAGTACTTTTTGAGATATAGCGCTCATTAGAGCCGGACGGACAGACAGAGTCACACCATAAGGGTTCCTTTTTTAAGTTTTTGGTACGGAACCCTAAAATCGACTGATTGTTGAGTTTGTTTCGGCTTTCTTCTCAACAGTGGTCTCCTCTTGGGAAATGCTGTAGAGTCAGAAATTGTAAAAGTGCCCTTGAGGCTTACTTAGAATTAAGATGATTATTTCAATATTGATATATATCAATTTGACTAGTGTATCTGTGGATCTGTGTATCTGTCTGAAGCATCATAGCTGATTTGGATTTAATTTTTTTGTGTGAAGAGAATTATCAGCTTTTTTCTAGCGGTTTTGTCGTCGTCTAGATAATACAAGCCTTATTGAGCTTACCATGACACTAGTTTTATTCGTGTAAAATTGTCCCATAATATTTATTTATTACGTAAGTATTAAGTTTACGTAATAGTCTGTATTAGAGCAGGTGGACTAGAATGCATGCCATGTAGCACAAAACCCTCGATGTAACTCCATGCTATAAACGGACAGTTACTTACATGAGAACGTTTAAAAGATTGTGTAAATAGTGTACCACAACCAGTGGCGTGTGGTCCATATAGGCACAAAGGCACTATGGCACTGCCTACCCCGAAATTTTTTCACCCATTTACACACACATACACAAACACATACACAAACACATACACACACACACGGAGTGAGCAGATTTTCCCGTTTTAACTTCTTTTACTGCAGATGTTTATATATATTTGTATATATGTTTATTTGTATTTTATATATTTATTAATTAGTATCTTTGTATGTATCTGTATTGTTCCTTTCTCTTTTTCCTTTTTTCCTTATGGTTTTAATTTATGATTTGTCTCATCTTCATGTGCACCACTTACTTACTCATTGGTTGTTTACTTTGCGCCATCTCTACTACCTTAAGGTTGTCTGGAAGAAATCGCTTTTTAGCGATAAGAATGCCTGTTGTTTACCATTTCTGATACTGTTTTAGATTTAAGTTTCTGATGTTATTTTCTTTTGGTGTGCAATAAAGTGTATTGTATTGTATTGTATGTTTAATAAAATCTTAATAATAACATGGAATCCATAGTTATACCGATATTCGGGCTCCACTAACTTTATATATGTGGACATCTTTTAGTGGCTTCATGTATTAATTCGAAGCTTTTTTATTAATGTTTTGTAATGTTGTTCATGTTCCAAAAAAAAAAGCACGGCTGCATAAAGGCACAGAGAAACTGCCTACCCTGAAGCCCTGAACGACCATAGCTCCATATGGGCACAGAAAAATTGCCTACCTCCGCCAAAAGCCCTGATGTACGCCACTGACCAGCTGACCACAACACTTTCAGATGAGACTGTATGATCAGTTTATTCTTCCAGTAATTGATAGACTCAGGCGTTACTTTGCGGAATTCCATACTAGTATACGGAATGGAAACCACTAAACTGACTGAAAGGTCCGCTGATAAACTCCGAATCGCGCAAAGAGCTATGAAGAGAGTGATACTCGACATTACCTGTCTTCAACGCAACGAGTTTTAGGCAGAAGAAAGTTGTGGAAGAAGTCTCCACTATAGAAAGCAAGAAATGAAGATGGTCTGGACAAAGGCAATAACCTTTCCCAGCTCTCAATACGCGTAAGTACTTAAAAAAGTCTGGCAAAGGCATATTTTAGGGTAGAGGACTATTAAACGGACAAAAATGCATGGCCCAAAACAGAAACCACCTCTACCGGGACACTTTTACTTATATAAATTTTGATAGTTTTTCTTGGTGAACTACGCATTGAGTTTATAATTAAAAACATATATTTAAGATAGGCGAAGTACAAATATTATAATAGATAAGAGTTATTTAGAAAAAATGACTGACTGTTGAGTTTGTTCCGGCTTTCTTCTCAACAGTGGACTCCTCTTGGGAAATGATGTTGACGCGATTATTACTCATTGGAATAAAACAATTTAACGGATTATATCGCGTATATTATCTCATTTTAGTTCCCGACGTTTCGGAAGCTTTCCAGCTTTCTATGGTCACGGGAGGACTGAGAAAAGATGTATTTTCCTCTGTCAAAGTAACAATTTGTGCAAACTACCCATTTTTTTGAAAAAACACAAATAAAGGTGTACATACATGCCAGATGTGCCTAAGCTGTAAAGACAGTTACACATGTGCCAGAAGGGCTTAATTATTTTATTCTAATAATTTACCAAGCAGCATTTCACAAATGAGGCGTACTGAGGAGAAAAGAAACGTTGCAAAGAAAAACCGTACTCAACATTAAATATATTTTTATAACAATAAATGAAACGAGCTACTTAGATAAAATTGTACTTGGCCTTTACTAAATATATGTTTTAAGTATAAACTAAATGCTTAGTTCTCGAAGAAAACATATCAAAACTTATAAAGGTAAAAAAAATAATAATAATATAAAAGCAAATTTTTTTTTTAAATCAACTTACGTTCGTTTGATATAAGAACCGTGTCCCGGTAAAAGTAAATTATTTGGTTTCTGTTTTTTTGTATTTATGTGTATAAAGTTTACAACCACGTTTTTAAAGGGCTATAGGTCACGTAACCAATCGATTACTAGTTAAATACCTAACCCATTCGAATCCGGAAACCATTCCAACGGACTTATGGTCAGTGATTGTAAAACGCACACGATATGTTACGCAACATGTTACACTAGGAAAAAGCTGGCTAGAATTCTAATGATTGTAATCGGGTCGGTAGTTATATTATATTCAGAATGGGTGCCGGCCTTGAGCTGACAGTGAAAATGTGGGTTATGTTATGTATAATTTTGTTTATTTATATTGCGAGCACTGAGTCAAAGTTTGTATAGAGTATAACTAGACGGCGCCCGCAACTTCGTTCGCGGATGAGAAAGAATCATAATCCCTCTTTTTTTCTTTAGCATAAAGGCAAAAAGTATTCTATAACTATCTGAAGATACCGAGCTACCCGTGCACCAAAAATAGTTGAAATCCGTTTAGCTGACATACAAACATTTAATTTTCGACTTCATAATAGTACCTATACATTAGAGCGAACGACTGTTATGGGCGGTTTACTAGTGTTGCATAAACTTTTTTGTCATAATTCATTTGGCATAATTTTGGCACATTAAAATAGAGAGGTTTTTTTATTTACGTTTTTTACTTCCATTGTTTGAATTTATTACCATCGAACTTTTCAATTTTAATCGTATTCGTGACTTCCATCTTGAAAGAGAGGTTAAGTTCGTTTTACCACGTGTAGGTAAAATTTCAACTTGCCAAATCGCTGCTCTTTTCTCAACTTTTGCAACCAATTGGTTTTTCCCGTGCTGGGCCCATAACCAAATAAGATTAGGGCTGCAAAATAATAACTTAAGAAAGATTTCTTTTTATATTACTTTATTTAATTAGTAACTAACATGTTTATAAATGTATCTCACTGACATGACAGCTATATAAAGACAATGCTGCCCGCAGTCGGCAGGAAAAGTAACTTTAAAATTTACTTATTCAATATTATGTTATAGGTGGCAAACGAATAGACGGATCACCTGATAAGTTTAAGTGATCACCATCGCCCATAGACACTTGCAACACCAGAGGAATCTTAGAAGCTTCCTGGATGTTTATCACCTGTGATTGTAAATTTGGTAGCAATTTTGGTTCAGCGATCATGTTATTGCGTTATAGATGTGGATAATACCAATTTAAACGATTAAACATCATATATGAATACATATATATACCTACAAATCCTTCTTAACACGTTCCCTGTGCATGCCTCGTATGTGAGGCATTAGGAGATACATTTGATACGTGAGCATCATATATGGGACGCAACCCTGTGTAAACTTAAAGGATTATCAAAATTTGCACGTACAAGCTGGAAAGTCTGTATTTGCTTGCACGTATAGGTTACAAAAACTGAGTCAATAAACACGAACATCGAGCATGCACGTGTGAACTCCATTTTTAATTTTCAGTTGTAACGTGTTAAACTTTGTCTTATGGAGTGACCACTGGATTTCGCACTTAGAAGTGTGGCGTAAACAAAACAAATCGAACGATTTGCAAGTAAGGAAACTGTCAATAGAACACACGTCTCGCATCTCAAACAGTGTACAACCGTTACGTCAGTTGGTAAACCCAGCATTCGACCCTTCACAGATGATAACCAGTGATCGTAAGGGTAGCATTTTCGGAGCAGCGATCACTGTACAGTGCCATATGTGTGGCAAATGGGTCTCCTTCGGAATCCCTAATGTCGTCATTTTTTTACAAAACTGTAAACCTAACCTGATCTTTTAAAAAAATCCTGAAAAATCTACGGTTTATGAAAAAAATGCGTTATGGCAAACGATACTTTAGGACAAAAGACATTAGGGATTCCGATAAAGACCCTTCTATAACCCTATTATCCGAATGTATAATGAAACGGTGTCCGAACATCCCTTTTATTTTAAAACAGCTTACTCACATTTAAAAACATTATTAAAAAATGTATAATATGTAAAGCAAAATTAGTTAATACTGTAAACATAAGGTTAAAATGTAGTTATCCCTAACTATTCAGAAATTTTACATAATTTGGCTCTAGCGATTAATTTGCACTAAATCTTATTAGTCTTGCTGCACAGATGCACACATTGTTTAGAGTTACAGTCCAGACCTTAACTTTGAGCTTTTTATGTTGATTTTTATGTGACTGTAACTTGTTGTGTGAGCCTAATAAATAAATAAATAGAAAAGAGGGTTATAGATTTTAAAGAGAACGAAGTTGCGCGGGTACCTTGTAGTATATACATCTATTAAAAATATCGTCTGTACTCATAACACAAACCTCACTGAACATACCATGAGAATTTTTCGATTTGTGTCTCCTAATATTTATGTATTTATTTATTAAACCTCTGATTAGCCAAGGAAAGCCCGTGCATGCGCGTGGCTCGCATCTGAAGTGCGGTAACAGTTATGTCAGAGGGGAAAGTCGGACCACTGACCAACTTACCGTGTTGGGCCTGGCGCCAGGTAACTAGGTGAGATTAACATAGTACGAAAACAAAGCAGAAAAAATAAATTTATTGACATGATGTTATTGATTTAAAGTAGATATAAAATTATTACTTGCTAGAGAAGCAATGGGACAGAGACGAAGCGTATCACGGGATCCGGAATAAAGGAAACAGGAGACCAGGGCCAGGATATATATTGATGAAAATAAGGGAAAAGAAAAGGCACGTTTCCGTGCCTAGTATTATAAATACGTGTTTGACAACACGAGGACGGTTCAACAGTATGGTTTTACTCTTAGATTCAGATTTAAACATGTATTCAAATAAATAATAGTCACCCAAAACACTCAGGTTTCGGGAATAAAAGACTTATGTTTTGCTAACGCTTGAGGATTTTAAAAACATTGTTCAAGATTGAGACACTCAGAAAAACATCTGATCAGGTCCGAAGTACAGAATTGAATGAGGCTCGAGCGTGTGTTCGAGTGTGGAATTTTAAAATAATTTTGGATTTGCTGACAGAAAAATAAATTTTAAAAAGCTGCGCATAGCCAGAGAGTTCGCATGCCACGAGTCGTAATGCGCCTCGTTACAAGCGATACGCATGTCTTGGAGTATGGCTACTGCGCTTAACATTTAAAAGTAAGAAAGATATAGAGAACTCTACTAGGGCTATCTGTAACAGTGACAAAAAGGTGTCAGTGTGTTAGTTTTTTTTAGTCAATTCACAACTGTTTATTTAATTTTTTAGATTAAGTTACATATAAGTACTATGTATTTCAAACACAACGTATATTGATAATGAATAAATCAATCAATCAATCAAACTAGATTGTGTTCGAAAATTTCAAGGAACGTACGTGAAGTTGCGATAGCTCTTAAAAGGGGGCGCAGGTTCAAATCCTGTTTACAATTTAGTAGGTCGCATTGATATTTGTCTTTACAATCGAACGTGTGTTATACAAAAATTGCACTGACGGCAGAAAAGCCGGTTAAAATGCAAAATAAGATCTTGAAACAAATAGTGTCAAAAATTGAAAATCGAATCAATAGGGAATATTCGTGAATTTTTATTTTTGCTTTATTAAAAGCTCATTCATATAACAAACAGTAAACAAAAATATTTTTTCGAATAACTATAAAATTAAACAAGATATAAGCCATCAAAGACTTCTCTCATTGTGACTGACAATTCGAAAGTGCTTGTATCTACGCCTACTTGAATAAAGGATATTTTGATTTGATTTGACAAACATTTCATTCTATCTCTTTCTTGCAAAATAGAATTTAATATGGAGTTTATGGCTGGAGTGTACTGTGACGTACCAGTGCATATCGGACCTCTCTGTCTAATTAGTAGTTTAAAATGCCTATATTATGCGTATTTCTTGGCCGATTTTAATTTTAATTTCACATTTTGAAATAGTTTTTACGGTATTTTGATATTTAGTTAAGAAAAGCGATAAAAAATTCATTCATGTACCCTATTGACTGACTATGTATAATACTTACTATTCTAAAGTTGTAAAAATGAAATGTCTGTACATTGATGATATTTAAAAAAATATATTGTAGCGGACTATTTGTAGCTCAGTGAAGAGAAAAATATTATATTTTTATTTTTTTATGTGTCGTTGTGGCTTCATCACGCAAAATCGGCTAAATGGATTTCAACTATTTTTGGTACTCGGGTAGCTGGGTATCTCTAGATGGTCATAGGATATTTTTTACCCGACTACGCTGGAGAAAAAAAGAGGGTAATGATTATTATTTGTCCTCTTGTATTGAATAAAATTAATAGATACAAATACTTCACGAACACAGCCCTAGTTTGCTAATATTTACAGTTTGTGTATGATTTATTCTGGACCTCACTTTTTACAGAACTATCAAGATAATGACACCTAATTTGGCGGCGCCCAACTTTGTTGGCGAAAGAGAAAAAATACATAACCCTCTTTTTAATTCAGTGTAGTCGGATACAAAGTATCATGTAATGTAAAGTTGTAAAAATGAAATATCTGTGCATTGAAGATATTTAAAAAAAAATGTAACGGACTTGGAGGTCACTGAACAGAAAAATATTTTTATTTTATGTAGGTTTGTATGTGTCGTTGTGGCTTCATCACGCCAAAACGGCATCGGCAAAGCGGATTTCAACTGTTTTTGGCACACGGGTACCTGGGCGTCCTCGGATGGTAATGGGATACTCTTTACTCGACTACACTGAAGAAAAAAAGGTTATGATTTTTTTTTCCTCGGCTGACTTTATTATTTTATTATTATTTCATAATCAATTCTGTTTTACTGCGAAAGCAACTCATTCTATTAATTTAAATCACAAAGTAAACAACGAGTCTATGCACAAGTAGGTCACAACTCAATATATTATCTCGTGTGTAATTATATAAGAGTTACAACAGCATACTAATACATGCAAATTGACAAAAGAAACGGCATTTTTGTAGTAACAATTATCTACGGATAAATAATATTCAAACTTTATTACTAGCGATTTAAGCGGATCTCTTTGTTACCTAGAATCATTGAAAGTCATAATGAAATTATGATAAAATAATAATAATAATAAATGGCATAGGGATGTGACAACCCTGGCGCAATCAGTCAACGCAGGGCAGCTTGTGGCGAGCTGTTGGGGAGTAGCGACCCCATGTACCTGAGTGCTCCTGGGTGACCCTGACGGGGGGTGTTGGGTCAAGACCCCCACCTCTGGCTTGCCTTAACCAGCCAGAGTGGAGTCGCTAGAGCTGCAGCTCGAGGGTGGAAGTGGAACGTCAGTGGCGAGTTGGCTTCCGTAGAAAAACCAGTGACATCTCTCCGCCCTTAGCCCTCCGCACCGATGTTGCCCTCAGGCATAAGCATCGCTATTTGCGGGGGCCCATCTGGCAGGACGCAAGATATCGTCTACCAGTGCGTTTATATTTCGACAGTATATTAAAATAATTTTGAGGTTTCTAAATTTTTTTTGCATTTAGTGGATACTAGCTTCTGCCCGCGACTACGTCTGCCTTAAATTCGCTTATCGCGGATAAGGGTATTTTTCCGGGATAAAAAGTAGATGTCCTTCCCCGGGACTTGAACTATCTCCATACCAAATTTCATCCAAATCGGCTCAGCGGTTTAAGCGTGAAGAGGTAACAGACAGACAAACAGACACACTTTTGTATTTATACTAGCTTCTGCTCGCGACTTCGTCCGCCTTAAATTCGTTTATCGCGGATAATAGTACTTTTTTGGGATAAAAAGTAGCCTATGTCCTTCCTCGGGACTCAAACTATCTCCATACCAAATTTCATCCCAATCGGTTCAGCGGTTTAAGCGTGAAGAGGTAACAGACAGACAGACAGACACACTTTCGCATTCATAATTTTAGTATAGATTTTCGGAAATAATGACTTCGAAGGTAGCCTAAATTGTGTGCTACTCTATTTTCTAAACCTTATGCCAAAAAAAAATACAGAAACGTTTTCCAGTTATTGCCGAAAAATTGCGCTTCTCAACAAAAGGACGTGAGTGCCATGGAGATACGCTCTTTTGTTAGTGCACTTTTTTATATCGTATTTTAATCATCTGTAGTGCATTTTTTGTATGAACGGCTGCGGACCCCTATGGTCCGACGTGCTCTTGGCCGATTTTTGATAAAAAGATAGTTGGACATCCGTTGATGGTTATATCAGTTATGTGACACTGAAGCAAAAAAGAGAGTAATGACTTTTTTCTCTTAAGTTACGGGCACCTACAATATTCGGAAATTACTTTGGAAATGTACTGTTCATAAATATAATGTATTCAGCGCGCGAGTGTGTGACTTCGAGTAATAAAGAACAATTCTGAATGAAAGTCAAGTCTGTACGGTGGCCACGCGTTCTAGCTAATTTTATCAAAGAGTATCGAAGTGTTACTGCCTAAGAACGACTATCCTCTATATTATTATAAAGTTGTATAAATGAAATGTCTATATATTAAAGATATAGAAAAAAATATTGAAAAGTACTATTTCCAGGTTACTGAATCGAATTTTTTTTTCTTGATTTTTTATGGATTTCAACACTCTTGGCACGAGAAGCCAAATAATTTTGCAGACGTGCGACACAGCTTTTCACCTCACTACAGCGTGGAAAATATGAGATGTAAGAGAAACTATGAATTTATAACCGATTATTTTATTCATTTAAAACTAGCGATAATGAACCTACGGAACACACTAATAACAAAAGACACAAATAAACATATAAATATAAATCCATGATTCAAATGACTTTTCCTCGCTAGCAGTTAAAACGAATCTTTTCACGCAGATTTGGCGCTGTAAATTGTTTTTTTTCCAAGGGAGTGAGTGAAAAGAGTTATTGTATTGTATTGTACTGTATTGCACCCATGGACACCGTACGCGCATGCGCGTGGGCGCGAAGAAAGTTTTTTAGCATTGTTCTTAATGCCCTAATGCGGAGATTTCGACATTTCCACGTTCTTGCTTTTATTGCTCTTAAACGGTCGCTATGCCGAGAGATCGCGTGCGACACAGCACTCAAATTTGGTTTTTATTATGACATTAAAATTTGCGCGTGACTTTATCTGCTAAGGTGAAAATACTCTCCTTATTATTAAAATTGTTGAACCCAATGCCAATATGCCCAATTATAACCTAGAAGGTGCCTGCAAATTTGAAATATTATTTAAAAAAAGTAGAGCGAACTATTTGATGGTTACAGATAATATTTGTTTCTATTTTTTGTATGTGTATATGTGTTGTTATGGCTTCATCACGCCAAAACGGCTAAACAGGTTGCGTTAGGTAAACTACAAGGTAAGCCGAAGCGTATTCATTAACTCATATTTAAAGAAAAAGGTGGCTCTAAGCCTTTCCTTGGGCAACCCGATGGGAATCAGGACACCACACCACTTTTTATCCGAAACCGCGAAAAAAGAGGGGTTATGACTTTTTCTCCTCCGCGAACGAAGTTGCTGGCACTTTGTAGTAACAAAATAGAACCAACTTTTAGTGATCCACTAATAAATTGCAAAAATTGTGATTATTATCATGATATTTGTAAAACAAAAAGTAGAACCAACTTTTGTTAAACGTATGTTGCGACATATAATTAAATATCCACGATATTTAGATGTTCATGTTGTGTAAAAAATTTAAAGTTGTCGACTTTTATTTCAACCCTTAGTACAATTCAATCCCCTCGCATAAATACTCGGGCTTACATATATTTTGACATACATCAGGCCTGGATATACTCAAGTTAGGATACTGGTACTAGCGTGCCCGCTCGTCGCCACTTTTTGTGTCATGTATAGTTTTCACTTCTCAGTTACCCATGTCCGTGGACTTCCTTCACCGATTATTTCCATAAAGGCACACATACGCCACCAGGCTGGCTTCGCTCTAAGAATTGGCATATCAATTATCGATACACAGGGCGAAGAAAGAACTCTGCCCAATTGGACGATTGAATAAGTTTTTGCATTGCATTTCTTACTTACATTACCGAGCTCCCCTCCCCCCCCCCCCCCCCCCCCCTATTAACACTTTCACACTAACACTTAACACGTACACTCTGTCTACGGACCCTCGTAATATGACACAACGGCTGTCACCGGTGATTTAAAATTGTTCGACATGATGCCTACTATCAACACACCTTGGAACCAAAATGGTCGCGCACCGTGCGGTATCTAAGGAATTTTCTACCGCGCATACTCCGAATGTAGAATGATCCCTGTAGAGTTTTCCCTGGAGGTTATAGTATGGGGTTCTTCAAGAGGGGGGTGAATAAGTTTCTAAAGGGTCAGCAACCCGCAGGTAATGCCCAATAGGCTAAGGTGACTGATTAACATCAGACAGGCCGTACGCTTGTTTGCCAACTTAGTAGTAAAAGAAATAAGATTTAAATGAGGGCAAGTATCTTGTGCCGCTTTACCCACATCACCGACGTCTCTAGTTCCACAAGAGCTTCAGGCTAACCTCATCTTTACGCACTACCCACATAAAGGGGACGACCGGGTGCTGGGCGCATCACGGCTGTATACGTTACGTTATATGCGCATATGAGCACAAGTTATTGTCACATCTAACCTAGACACTATTTCGCGAAAAGGCAAAGGAACTATCAATTTTTTATAGGAGTTTTATCTGTGCCACAGTACCTGTGCTATTTTCAAAATGGTCCTTTAGGAGATTATTTCCGGGATAAAAACTTCATATCTTTCCCAAGATGTTAAAGTATCTCCATATGAAATGTCATCTAAATATATTTTTACTAGCGGCCGCCCGCGGCTTCGTCCGCCTTAGATTCGTTTATCGCGGATAAAAGGTATTTTTCCGGGATAAAAAGTAGCTTATGTCTTTCCCCAAAACTCGAATTTCTCTATTTTACAAATATCAGTTGAGCAGTTTAAGCGTGAAGAGGTAGCATACAGATAGACGGACACACTTTCGCATTTATAATATTTTACTAATTGAAATTTGAAGCATATTAAATTACCAAGATTTCAAGTTCCTAGCGTAAAATAATATTTAATTTCTATACAAATTTTCATCCCCTTTTTTGTCCCTAAAAGAGATAAAATTTGACATACCTTATAGCCTATGTCCTATTCTGATATGTAAAGGTAGGCATAAAAATTCGTCAAGTAGTTATTGAGATTAAGTGGAACGTACATACATACTTTCACGTTTATAATATAGATTGCAGAACGCCCTCACACAGGGTTGTGTTGAAACAATCTAAAAGCTGTAAGATCTTTTGTACACACAAGGCAATTATTAAATGAACTATGAACTATAAATTGGTTACCCACTAATTATACGTGTACCAACTTCCTTGCGCCCAAAGATGTATTCAATATTTAGTAATGAATACATTAACTTCTATAATCGTGCTAATATGTATGACCTAAGTTCTGTTATGTGATGATTCGGTAATTAGGAGATAAGTGCGAACGAGTAAACAGTGAAAGGCAGAAGGAAGCTACGCGTCGTCGAGCGCGATTACTTGTCCGCTTGCGGTTTGATTCATAAGGGATAGGCGGGATTGAGGAAATGTCTGATGCCGTATAGTACCTATTTGTTAAATGGTTAAGCGTGATTATTTGAGCGTTTTAGCCGCCTAAACAAGAAGGTATTTTTGGTACACGGGTAGCTGGGTATCTCCAGATGTTTAAAGGATACTTTTAACAAACCTAAAATCTCGAAAACAAGTGTGTTATGACTTTTCTCCCTTCTAGATCGAAGTTGCGGGCGCCTTCTAGTCTACAATAAAACTGAATATGGCGCCGCAACTCATGGAATGCGTCAATAATGGGGACAGAGTAATAAGACGATAATCATATTTATCTTATCTTCTCTTAAGCTTCTGTTCTAAGATTAATGTTAAATAATGTATTCGAAAAATCCGCAATGTGAATTTATTATTTAAAAAGTAAGTTTCTTACAAGAATAAAATTTTTGTAACGAGCTTTTAATGCTGACTGTACTTTTCTCTGCACATCCATTAACTGTTCTCCGAGAGGATTCTTATGAGCCCAAACATGTTTACGGGTCAATCTCAGAGCGTTTCAATCGCACTCATTAGTGTCACCGAATCAATGGTGCCTTCTATTACAGATTCGAATGAGATACCATACCTCCTGTGTAGAGGTACTGTACCTCTACACAATATATCAAAATGCCATTCGAATCTCTAATAAAAGGCACCATTAATGCGGTGACACTAATGAGTGCGGTTGGAACGCTTTGAAATTGACCCTTACATGTAATACATGTAATACATGTATACATGTATTACATACCATGTATACATTTAAGATCCACTGTACTCACTATATCACAATAATTACAATACAATACAATACAAATACTCTTTATTGCACACCTCAGATATACGGGATCCCTTTCTTTCCCATATATTTATTATTCCGAATTTAGGACTACAAATGTAGGACTATATTAATACGAACTACTACCAAGTCCAGGTCAGGTCAGGTACAAATTCTTATAATTATAATTTGAATTGCTACTTCAACATTTATAAGTCTAGCAACATCATTACATTGACGTAATCACGCGACAACCAATCATTACAAGCGAATATAGACGTTGTAAAAGTTATAATAAGGAAGGTTATTGCTTCTAACATTCTGGAAATGATGCTGTATGGATTTTAAATGTTATGGGCATCGACTTTTATGACTATCAACAATTATGACCTACAAAAATCTGACCACCGATTTATACTGTTCATTTTTATGACTTATGACAATATGACTAAAAAAAAATCTGACGTACAACGTTATTCACTTCAAAAATCGAACTTAAAACTTTATGGGAACCAATAGAGACCCCACATATACAGAACATGCCAGTAACATTCGAATTAGCAGAGGTAAACAACAGGCGGTCTTACCGCTAAATAGCGATCTCTTCCAGACAACCTTTGGTTAGCGGAGTGTTTAAAAGAACAATTTAAGTTGATAATTCGTACGTGGAGGAGGAAGAAGCCATCACCCTAAATTTTTCTTCGACACAATCGGGTAATAAGTATCCTAGAACCATCTGTGAATGCCCAGCTAAGTTACCCGTGTACCAGAAATAATTAGAATTCGTTTAGCCATTTCAGCGTGATGACGTCACAACGACACATACAATCAAACAAACATTTTTTTTCTATCCAGTGCCCTTCAAATAGCCTGTATCTCTTTTTTTTAAATCTTCATTGTACAGATTATGATTAAAATTAAAACAAGTTTTTTTACAACAGACAACCATTGGCTTAGTAATAGGATTCCATTGGTACGGAACCCTAAAAAGTCACCTAACAACGTTATCTCTCGTAACTTGCGCCGGCGCAGAGCGTCTCCTTCCGCGATTACGAAACTAATCAAGGGCACGGCGCTTCCTCCCGCTAATGAGGGGATGTGGGACAACGACGTATGGTGGTCGGAAGTTACCAATACCGATACGATCCGATTTGACACATCATGATGCATGGCCCAAAACAGAAACCAAATAATTTACTTTTACCGGGAAACAGTTCTTATAAGGTGGCATATCAAACTTATGTAAGTTGTTTTAAATAAAAATTCATTATTTTGCTTTTTTATATTACTTTTATAAGTTTTATATGTTTTCTTGAAGAACTACGTATTGAGCTTATAGTCAAAACATATATTTAGGTTAGGCTAAGTACGAATATTGTAATAGATATGAGTTATTTCGAAAAAATGACTGACTGTTGAGTTTGTTTCGGCTTTCTTCTCTTCAGTGGTCTCCTCTTGGGAAACGCCGTAGAGTCAGACTTGTAAAAGTGCCCTTGTGGTCTACGTACAGAATAAAGATCATTATTTCATTATTATCACTTTAACGACCAGGCAAATATTTGTGGGGTGAACATAAATATTTGACTTTGATTTGACATAATATTTTTGATAAAACAATTTAGCGGATTATATCGTGTATTTTATCTCATTTGAGATCCCGACGTTTCGGAAGCTTTTCAGCTTTCTATGGTCACGGGTTGACTCAACTTTTATTTAAATGAGCAATAATCGTGGAAACAGAAGAAAATATTATATTATTGGAAAAGAACATCGGCAATAAGGCAGGATGGCTTATGAACAAAAAAAACGAACAAATAAAGAATGAATTTATCACAAATAATATGGACATTTAATTGTGAACGAGAAAATAATTTTATTTCTTAGAACTTAGAAATGTCAAACGGACCTACTTAGTTCCGTTTTGGGCATTAAAATCACCTGGTATAAGGCAATGAAAACATTAGGAAATTAAAATTCATGGGTAATAAGTTCCTTAGCTATTCCTTATAATATTCATTTATCTTATATGGAATTCCGCAAAGCAACGTCTGATATATAAAAGAATTTAAACGAATTATATCGCGTTTATTATTTCATTTGAGTTCCCCCCACATGGGAACTCATGTAATAACTTCAAATTGTTTTATTTAAATGAGTGATAAGTTCAGTTCAGATTCACTCGGCGAGGTATGGAAAGGGCTATGATCGGGATCTCTCTACGAGATCTATATCAGAAATGAAGAGATTCGTAGTCGAACCAAGGTCACCGATATAGCAAACAGGGTAAGCAAACTAAATTGGCAATGGGCAGGGCACATAGTTCGAAGAACCGATGGGCGTTGGGGCAGAAAGGTTCTCAACTGGAGACCGCGTACCGGCAAGCGCAGCGTGGATAGGCCACCCGCAAGGATGTCGAACGACCTGCTTAGGGTTGCGGGGATTCCCTGGATGCGTCGCCTATATACGGACCATGTGGAAATCTATTGAGGAGGCCTGTGTCCAGCAGTGGACGTCCTATGGCTGAAGAGATGATGATGATGATGATGAGTGATAATCGCGGTACCAGAAGAAAATATAACGTCTTATAGATTCAGACATTATTTTGTTATTTTATTTAAATTTAATTACCGTAAAATGGTGCTACCTTGCTCCTAAATTTGCTCCAATTTAAGATCAAAAAACTATTCTGGCATCTATAATTTTCAAACATCTTACAAATAACTAAATATAGTATATGTCCCAACAAATTGTAAATTTAAAAAACACGCCTCACTCTGTTTAGTTAAATATGAATAAATTAAGAGCAACGTTACACATTGACTAGGAAAAATTTGCTCCTCCTTCTTAAATGTTGATGGAGCAAAGTTAGGTCAAATCTGCACATTAAATTGCAATCACAGAAAAGACAAGAATTCCGGAGCAAAAAAAACAATGGTGTGACCATTTTGTCATCACATATTTCAGGCGTGTTGTTAATTTTCTTGACTAATTAACGTAAATCAAATAACAGGCCCGTATATATACTACTCAAAAGAAAATAGGGGCCACTTTTGCGTGAAGAATTTCTGTTCAGTTTTTGTGGTTACAATAAACTTATTTTATCCAATGAAAACAAATAAAACAAATGACTATTCAACTAATCGATTATTAGACTAAACAAAAACAAAAGCCTCGTTAGCTGGAGACTTTAAAATATTTTTGCGACTAATATATATCTTCACGTTACGATCAAAATTCTTTGTGGCCCCTAAATTGTTTTGAGCAGTATATGTTTTCGGGAGTGGAGCATACTTATCCTAGGGGGAGCAAAGTAGGACCATTTTACGGTATTTAAAATTAAGCAATATTTCCTTTGACTTGCGAAAATAAATGACACCTTGTCAGCGAGTCTATTAGCGCAAATGGTCGTAATATTCGAATCCATTTCATCTCACCAGGATCTTACCACATAGCTTGCTTAAATCTCTTGAAAACACTGAGTCAGATCCGCTTGCTTAAGCTAGGACAATCGCTTGGGCGATGAAATTCGTGTATGTGTGGAAATGGTTGATGTACGAGTATTATTAACAAGGCAAATATTACCATGACATACATGTGCGTTGGAAAAACCGATAGTTAGTGTATGTAACCTAGTTGACTATTTTATGTTTGACTTCTTACACTGAAACTGTGAATTAAACTTACCCACAATAAGGCTAAGTTAAAGGCTAAAGTTTGAGGTAAAGGTGTGGTTTGAGGTCTATTAATTCTATTACAGAGTTTCTTTGGCCACCTTCCTGCTTCATCATCAGATCAGCTCGATGCTATCATACATTGTCACCATAAGTATACCTAATTTTAGCTCAATGGGAAACCGGTAAGTTGGTCAAATTTAACTTGCATTTCACCCAACAAACATACGATGCAAGTTAAATAAGAGATTGTAAAAAGGTATCAAATACCAATCCGATTTGATTCATACAAAGGAACATGCTTATCAAAAATGTACCTCTCAACTTTCCTCGCGAGAATCGCGTTAAAGTAATAATATACGCGATAAATTCGCGGTGAAAGCGGTTGCGCAACCGCATGTTTCGCGTAAACGCGATGACATTGAGGTGCGAGTCACCCTCACGGTTACGACTTCGAGCGGCGGCAGCGGTTTTCCTAATTCATTGCGTGTGATTCCAACTAACCACAGTGCGTTGCGCGTCTTGACCGCGCAATGAACGGATAAAACGCTTGCCGCACCGCAATTCATGCAATGTCGTGGCCGGGTCGATATAGCCCGACAACTTCCTTCGTGACACTCCCATGGCACAGTATAATAAAGAGTACTACGTACAGTATGGACACTCCCTACCTCCCACCGAAAGTGCCGCTCACCCGCGCTCGGTTACCTCGCAGTTACCGGCTGAGGTAATTGAACAGTATAAGCGAGAAGTGCGCAGGTGGGCGGAGCTTGCAAGTGGCGGGCGGCAGGGATTGTCCACAGTGTGTCCTTGGTCTGCGGGCGACGGGGGGCAAGGTAGCGCGGGTGGGTAAGCAGTGTGCGCGCGGCAGTGTCCACGGCGCGTAGACTTCATATCCACCCGCGCTATCTTCCTCCCCCGTTGCCAGCAGACCATGGGTGTGTCGCGAATGCGCTAGCCGGGCTTATAGCAAGCGCACTCCTCAATTACAGGCCGAGCCACACTGTATGCGTTTGCGTAGCGTGCGCATTCGCGTCGCATAAAATATGACACACTGCTTGCTTGACGTGTGCGTACGCGAGCGGTGTGTCATCTCTAATGAGGATTAATACTTCACAACGCGCACGCCGCGCACGTCACGCACACGTATAAACCAACCTGACCTTGAACTGGGTAGATCTGGCTAGGCCTACTTACCAGTGATCGGATTCAGTGGGGGATAGCGCAAACCCACTAACGGGAATGCCAACGGACACTTGCTAGGATGTGGTCATGGTGCGCAAAAAACACGGAACACGGGGAGAGTCAAACCAGTTCAATCAGACTGAAGGCCTTTGCACACTGCGTTTTTTAAGTATGCAGCTATCCCCTGGTACTCGCTTGAGGACATAACATTAAAATATCCCTAGCCAAATGTCAAACCGGCTTATCAAGTTAACACGCATAGAACGTTTCCGAACGAAACTGTCAACCTAAAAAAATAAACACCGACCCAACATAGATAGACGTTCACAGTGCCTTGGTTTTTACTGTAACGCTGTGTATATGTATCTTGCCAAAGAAATATATTTTGACCATAGCAGATCTTTTAGCATTTAACATAGAACCGAATAAATATAATACCACATTAGCTAGTCCCCAGTATGCCCATAGTGGTAATAGATCCATGCCACATTTAAACTAAATTGTAAGACAGCGGAAACACCTTTGAATATTAACATTATTCACCAGAATATTCAGGGTTTTTCCAGCAAGGAATTAGAAATAGGTTTATTTTTAGATAATATTGAAGTTATGTGTATTACTGAACACTGGCTAAAACAGGAACAATTACTTTTTGATTTTATTAACTTTAAGTTAGTAAGTTTCTTTGCTAGAAAATTAGCCATTCATGGGGGTTCACTTATAATTGTTAAAAGTTCCATGAAATCCAAAGAGCGAGACGATATTGTTAGATTATCACTAAAACGGATTATAGAACTTGCTTGTGTAGAATTAGAGACCTATTTAATTATATGTATCTACAGACCACCTTCTGCTGATTTCCATACATTTGAATGCACTACGGAAAATGTCTTAAAAATAGCTTGTCTTTACAAGCTATTTTTAAGACATTTTCCGCAAAAAACATGTTATAGTATGTGGAGACTTCAACGTTCATTTACTTGAATCGAATAGTAACACTGTTCAGTTGTTAAGTTTGTTTAAATCTTTTAACTTGGTCAATTTGTTTTTTGAGCCAACCCGCGTGGGAATTAGTAGTGAAACCTGTCTAGATAATATTTTTTGTGATTGTAAATGCTTGGATAAGGCAATATTTAAGTCCTTTAGTTCAGATCATAGAGGTCAGAGAGCATCTTTCCCAAACACTTTCCAAGAAATACCACAAACAGACCCATAACTAGTTATCGTTTAGAATTATTCAAAAATGAAGTTCATAATGATCTATGTATGTTATCCCTTTCACATGATGACCTAAATTGTTTAAAAAAAAATATTTGGCATAATTATAAATAATTTTAATACACATTAAAAATGAAAACTATTTCTGGGTCAAAAACGAAGTTTAGTGAATGGGCTACTGTCGGCATTCATAGAAGTAGAAATAGGCTTTATGAATTATATGGAGAGAAAGAGGTAAACAAGAATACTGATTTCCTGGACAATGTCAAGAATTATTCAAAAATGTTTAAGAAAGTGTGCATAGCCGCGAAGGCAAATTATATTAGTTCTAAACTCAAAATGTCTGACAATAAAGTGAAAACTGTTTGGAATATTATTAATAGGGAAACTGGTAAAACAAAAACTCGCAATAGTCAAGTCAACATTATGTCAGGAAATGGTCAGATTATGTCGAACCACGATGTTGCCTCGGCATTCGAGGATTATTTTTCCAACATTGCAATGAATACTACAAGATATCTTCAATCATCTGCGACCGAAGCCCATTTGTTACTTAATGTTCATTTTAGCAAATGCAATGTAAGCTTTGAATTTAGTCAAGTAAATTCAATAGAAATTATTAAAACATTTAAGTCACTGCATTTAAAGAAAACAGAGGATTTATGGGGAACTTCAGTAAAAATTGTTCATCATATCATAGACTCAATTGCACCCTATCTAGCCTTGATTTATAATAATTGCATATCAGAAGGCGTGTTTCCAGATCTTATGAAACTTAGTAAAGTCATACTTCTTTTAAAATCCGGTGACTTGAGTGACTTGACTAATTTCCGTCCGATATCTATACTACCTGTATTAAGTAAAGTTTTCGAAAAGTTAATGTTGATGGATCTGCTGGGACACTTTAATAGAAATAAACTGCTTAGTAGTAAACAGTTCGGTTTCACAAGAGGACGTTCCACGGCTGATGCTCTGTACTCATTAAATATATTTACAATATCTGGGAGAAATCTTGTGATGCAATTGGAGTTTTTTGTAACCTTTCTAAGGCATTTGATTGCGTTGATCATGGAACACTCATTTTGAACAATTTAACGGATTATCTCTCTCGGCTCCATGGTCAAGGGTGGACCCGTGACCATGGAGAGCTGGAAAGCTTCCGAAACGTCGGGAACTAAAATGAGATAATATACGCGATATAATCCGTTAAATTGTTTTATTTCAATGAGTAATAATCGCGGAAACAGAAAGTTCCGCGTTCGTAAAGTAGCCAAATCATTCGTAGGCCTATGTATACATTTTTATAATAAGCTACCAGATGATGCTTTAAAATTATCATTTCCAGCTCTCAAAAAGTATTTCAAAGAGTCCCTGATGGCAAAGGCTTATTATAGGGTAGAGGACTATTTAACGGACAAAAATGCATGGCCCAAAACAGAAACCAAATAATTTACTTTTACTGGGACACGGTTCTTATAAGGTGGCATATCAAACGTATGTAAGTTGTTTGAAATAAAAAATCACTATTTTGCTTTTTTATATTCTATATATATATTTTTTATAGGTTTTGATATGCTTTCTTGAAGAACTACGCATTGAGTTTATATACTCAAAACATATATGTAGGATAGGCTAAGTACAAATATTATAATAGATAAGAGTAATTTCGAAAAAATGACTGACTGTTGAGTTTCCTTCGGCTTTCTTCTCTTCAGTGGTTCTCCTCTTGGGAAACGCCGTAGAGTCAGACTTGTAAAAGTGCCCTTGTGGCCTACTTACAGAATAAAGATCAGTATTTCATCATTATTTCATTATTTCATAAATTTTCGAATAATAAATATATGGCCAATTCCACACCCCAGTCAGGTAAAAAGTATTCTATATCCATCTGTGGATCACCAGCTACCAGTGTACCAAAAAATTTTGAAATCCGTTAAGCCGTTTTGATGTGATGAAGCCACAACGACACATACAAACATACAAAAATAATGATTCAGTGAACTTCACATAGTTCGTTTCAGTTATTTTTAAGGAAATATCTTCAATGTACAGACCTTTAATTTTTACAACTTTCAACTAGGTAATAGTATTATTAATCCCAATTTAAACAAAGCTTGTACTTTGGAAAAAAAAACGAAATGAGATAGAGAAGAGTAGCTTAAAATTTTCCAAGGCCTTGTAAGCACAAACATTATGATTATTATGTCTCATAAGTTGTCTGCATTACAGACTAGGCATTAGTTAGCAATTATCTGAAGTCTAGACTCCGGCCTTTTATGTCACCGCGTAATGACTACACTAGTTCTTTTCTTGACATTGGTGCGTGAGAGAATTGACTATACAGGGGACTTATGCTACTTAGGGCTTACTTTTAGTAGTATAATAAAGTAAGTAATGCCCTGGCCCCTATTTCACAATCGTGACAAATGTCGTGTGACAGCGACAATTTCACGTACATTGCGTGCCCAGTATAAAGTAAGGAGATGTGGGTATCGAGCTTGCGGGGATCGCCGTGAACAAAAAATTGTCGTTGTCACCTGGCAAATCGTCACGATTGTGAAATAGGTGTCTCAAAATTTGTAAAAATATGTATTTTTTACAAATTTCCTGATAATCAAGCAAAATAAGGAATTATGTTAAAATTTTGAGTACGATATCTTACGTGTGGCTTTTTTTATAAGCCCTTAAAGTAAATTTAAAGTATGAAAATATTCATAATTAATAATACCATTGAAGAACCCATGAAATGTATGGTAACTTTTGTTAGTAAACCGTTTCGATAAACGCAAATTTCAACATAGCTGCAGAGCAAAGTTCTTAATTTCACCACACAAGGCAGGAGCGTGTGACGTCACTAAGCTTTTTTAATATTGAGAGGTCATTCTATAACATACCACATAAAAAGATGTTAAATACACTATTGTATTCCAGTTGTATTGTTTTATTATTTTGTTTCCAATTGTTGATTTAAGAGTTCCGGTAAGCTCGGTTCCCCATACAAACGTAGTTACGCTCTCATTCTAAAACACCTTTATAGTTTGCTCTGAAACTTTGTACTTAGAATAAATTAATGTATATACAGGCCTATAATTAGTTTATGTAGCTTGAGATACCATAGTTTAAAAGATACAGCGAATTTAAGTTTTTCATACAAAACTTGTTTTTGCTGTATTTCGTTTGTTTTATAAACTGGAGCCATATAAACTAATTACAGGCGTAGAAATACTTTATGTCATTGTATATGAGAAGTTTCGTTACGATCCAACTCGTAGTTTTAAAATGAGAACGACACTCCATTTGTATGGGAAGGTGAAATTTGGCCGAGCTTGCCGGGGACTCTTAAGCTGAAAATTTACACATATATACATACATACTGTAAAAATATTTAATAAGGTCAATGGCGCATTTCTAGGGTTGATCAAAGTGTTACTGTCACGTATTATATAGGTACATCATTTTGATTAAGCCCTGGAATTCTTCCACAGCAGAGGTAAGAGGGACTAAGGGTAATTATGTATGCCCCTCTTACATGACCTTAAAAAAACAAACATACAAAAGTTAGTGTGTTAGTGTAAAATCAAATATATACAAATTACTGTTAATTATAGATGTGAGAAAGCAAGACATAGTTAGAGTAGAGCGAGAAGAGAATATACATATACTTTACTATATACAAATGTACCTGATGACGTCACAGCAACTGCAATCTAGAAATTTCTAGAACCTTCTATCTATGTCTTGCCGAACGACCACATCTGAGCTCTGTTAGTGAGGGCAGTAGTTTCATAGCACCATATCACAGCAAAGTATTAATTTTATTACATGAAGTCTTACTACAATTGCGTATTTTTATAATTTTAACTTCTACACTGGTTTTAATTTTAACTTCTGACGCGCCAAACAAATATCAACTATAATAAATGAAATAATATTTTCTTTTATTTCAATGTGTAATAAATGAAGTTTGAAAATGATTTAGATGCATTGGAATTGGTCAATTTCAGAACGTTTCAACCGCATTCATTAGTGTCACCGCATCAATGGTGCCTTCTATTACAGATTCGAATGAGATCTTATACCTCCTGTGTAGAGGCACTACACATACTTGTACACAATATCTCAAAATGCCATTTGAATCTGCAATAGAAGACACCATTAATACGGTGACACTAATGTGAGCGGTTGAAACGCTCTGAAATTGACCCGAAAACGAGGAACTCGTTCATACATATGAACACGGCAATTGTTTTCAAATTAAATGCTCCATCGAATTGTATGACAATCTAGGTTCTAAGGTCCATTTCGATACAATTTCTAAAAGTAGGCCCATTGACTGTCCTTTTTAATGCATATATGAAAAAGAAGCCCATCTTTAGTAATCATTTTTGATAACTACTTACTATCATTTTAACTTAAAAGTATATTTATCTAATCTATGTGATATGATATACGTATATGCTGCAAGTAAATATACATTCACGTAAAAAATCTTATAGAAACGATATATCTCCAGTAATTTGTGTCGTTTAAAAACTTAAAAACATAAATCGAACTAGTTTTAAGTTAGTTTAGTTTTTAATATAATGCTATGTAGCCTTTTTTTAATATTAATAAAAAAAAACTTAATAGAACCTATAGTTAAAAAACTATTTTGAACCATGACAAACAAATTATACATCTGCTGTGATAAGGCGTAGCTACAGAAACTCCCCAAAATTCTCCAATTCACTTACTTTCATCATTAATGACCGGCCCGTAACTTTCGCCGGAGTAATCAATACTGTTCGAATCTTGGACTCCAAGGAGACCGGCTTTGGCGACCCTGTGGCAACAGCCTTTGAGCAGCCCCCCACAGGAGCCCTCCAACAAGCCCCCAACCATCCAACAGTAGAAAAAAAACTCGCAAGTCCCCCCTTGAGAGCAGTCTTTTTCATCCTGTCTGTCCTCTTTCTGAGGCTCGATTGAGATTAGATTCGCCGCGTCCGAAGCCGCTAAAATCCGGCCTTTCCTGTAATTTGTACTATATTCTGGCACTGTTTTTGTACTAGGTAAATCTTTCAATATATCACGCATTTTTATCATTTGTTCGTCTGTTATCGGCTTAAATTTCGGTAGCGGTTCTGTCGCATTGTTGAATGATCTTTTAATGTATGGCCTGTTTATTTCTGTTTGTATAAACATTGGTTTATTTAGTCGTTTTTTGTCCATTCTTTGGGTGTTGTATAGAGCTCGATGTAGGTCGTTGGCATCTGTACGGGTAAAAAAGAATGACATGAATATTGACGTCCATTAGGATCAATATATTGATGAGTGACGAAGCGTCTTCTACTGAATGTTTTAATGTGGTTAGTATCACAAGAAAAAGTATCTCTTTTAACCGGGGTAAATGCGACTATGAGAGCGATTCAAATGCTTCATTTTGAAACTATCCCTGCTCTCTTTTTTATGCTTATAATGCCATATTTTAGAATGGGAATGGGTAGTTTTAAAGTTTTCGGATCTTAAGTAATCTTTAAAAAACGCATTTGGCTCATAGTCGCAATTGTCGCGGTTAACCTTAAAATAATATTATGTGACGCTTTGCCACTATATATAGTGAAAGAATGAGTAATTATGATGATATTATGTAAGGCAAAGACAAAATTCAGCTTTTCTTTCAAAATACAGCAATTTCCCTCTTATCTTATGAAAGAGTGAAATCTTTCGCAATTTTCATAATTATGGAAATAATTAATACAATTAATTTAATTTAATTTTTTAAGAGTTAAAACAGACGAAGAATTCACCTTCGCCAAACAAAATCATTTTAATTGAATTTGAATTATCTTTGATGTATTTAATAATTAAACTGAAAGTATTTTAGTATAGAAATGGTCGGTTGTACAAATGTTCATTTAATTTATTTTAAAGTGGAAAGTAAATCTTACTTAACTTGAATGAACATTTGTAAAAGTGGATGAAAATAGGTTTTTTAACATGACTAAGTATTCTACAATTTACAAAAGCTATACAGTAATGTGATGCCAGTAAAACCCTGAAATAAAACACAATCTACATACATATTTACATCATGCAAACACAAATAAACTAAAAAAGAAAAATTTTGTTTGTTATTCATCCTTTTTAAAGATTTTTAACCGATCTTCTAAAAAGGAGGTGCCTCTCAATTCGGTTGTATGTTTTTTTTGTTTGTTTACTCCTGAACTCCGTCATTTATTAATCGATTTAGATTTTTGTTTTGTTTGAATGAAAGGGCATCCACTTTGTTCCCATATAAATAATTTAATCCACCGACGCCAAAATAAGATTAATTTTGTATGATGGTATAGATTGAGTAGAAAAACGGTGACTAAGTAAATTGAAGAAACTAATTTATGCAGTTTTTTTTTTACTTTTTAGTATTTGCTCTTTGTAGTCGGTTAAGTAATCGGCGTTAATCTGAAAACTTTTCCGTTTTTAGGGTATATTTACCCTCGATGCGCGAGTCTCACTCGCACTTAGTCGGTTTTTTCTTGGTACTCCAGTTATTTATGCGTACGATTGTATTTAAATGGTTTTAACCCGTACAAATGGTAGCAGGAACCAAAGCTTGCAGCGTATGTAATAGGAAACGTGTTAACTATATGTAAAATGTATGTAAATGCGCTAATTGTAAAACAATTAAACATGTAACGCGGATATTGGTTGTAATAATAGTTTCGTAATTTACTCTTTCTTTTACAACTAACTTTCTTGACGGCATAAAAGCCGGTTAAAATGCAAAATGCAAAGATCTTTTAACAAATAGTGACAAAAATTTAAGACAAGTGGAATCTGTAGCTCAGTTGGCAGAGCGTGCACCCGGGCAAGATACAAGGCACTGGTTCAAATACAGTCGGGTTTTGACATTTTTTCATTATTTCGATCTTTGTATAAGAATATAACTTACTTTCTTCTCTACAATTATAATACGCTTGGTTAAGGTGGTAGCACAAAGGCCCACGAAGCTGAAGGTCCCGGGTTCAAACCCCGGCCAGGGCAAGTGTTTGTATCATGTATGAATGTTTGTTCATTAGTCTAGGATGTTTTCTATTTATTTAAGTACTAAAAGGTGCCCGCAAGTTCGTTCGTGGAGGAGAAAAGGTCATAAAACCTCTTTTTTTCTTCAGCTTAGTCGTATAAAAAGTATCCTATAACCATTTAGGGATGTCTGGCTACCCGTGTACCAAAAATAGTTGAATGCTGTTTAGCCGTTTTGGCGTGATGAATATACAAAAAATCAAAAAATATATTTTTGTATTCAATGACCTGCGAATAGTCCGGTTCAATCATTTTTTTTTTAAATATCCTCAATGAACAGACATTTCCTTTCTACAACTTTATAATAGTACTAGCGGTCGCCCGCGACTTCGTCGGCCTTAGATTCGTTTATCGCGGATAAAACGTATTTTTCCGGGATAAAAAGTAGCTTATGTCTTTCCCGAAAACAGTATTGTTTTCGGGAAAGACATGATTTCCAGTTCCTAGCGTAAAAAAATATTTACTGTCCATACAAATTTTCATACCCTTTTTCGTCCCTAACAGGGATGAAATTTGACATACATTATAGCCTATATCTTATTCTGATATATAAGGTATATAACTGAAAACTTTCATAAAAATTCGTCCAGTATTTTTTGAGATTAAGTGGAACGTACATACATACTTTCACATTTATAATATAAAGATAGGATAGGATAGATGAAAAAAATATTCAGAATCCTTGTATTGACATGTAATTGTCAGATGAGGCTTTAGTGGCGATTGCATTTATTTACGAACCATCGGCATTATGCAACCCGACCGGATGCTGACTCAGTCGACTGACACGGATTCGTGTCATAAAAATACGTTCCAAAAACATAATTGGCGATGCTCCGGTCATTTTGATATTCGGACAGAAAGAAACTGGACCTTAGCACAACGCCTGCGTAAAGGTGCGTCTACACTTGTATCATTTGCTCGTATCCGATCACCGTGCCATAGCATGACTGCGTATCGCGCTGCTTGGACGCTCAGTGTCGGCGCGCCGATCATGCCGCACTCTTCCGATATAAGTGTGTGATACGCGTAGCAAATGGATTTCGAGCGATCGGATCGGCGCAACGTCCAAACGCGTGATCGTGACGCACGATCATGCCACGCGACGATGATCTGATACGGGCAAATGATACAAATGTGGACGCGCCTTAAGGAAAAATGTTTACTTAAATAGTGAATATAGGTACAATAAAATAATTCTTCTAAAAAAACGACGAAAATTAAGGGGGGCAAAAATTAATGAACATTTTTTTTTATTGTGATTTGATTTTGTATTATTAAACTAAATTTTTCACGACGAGATTTTTTAAATTTTTACAATTTGTGTAAATAAACATAAATATTATAACCATGTCTCTAACTAGTTAATTTTTGTGTCATTTTTTGTGAAAACCTATTCGAACAATCCGGTTGCGTTAAGTTTGCACCTCCTTTGCATGCAATGTTATAGATATCAGGTGCAAACTTAACTCCACCGGAACCGGGTGATATAATAATGTTAGGGTAAGTGAAAGTTTGTGCGGAAGCCTCGGTGCGCGAGTTCGACTCGCACATGGCCGGTCTTTTTTAATATCTTCAATGTGCGGACATTTCATGTATACAACTTGACGATGGATTTGACCCATACTGATACATGAATATCAGTTTATCTACAGATGGTTATGGCACTTATGGCATACTCCTTATTCTACTGCGCCGAAGCAAAGAAAGGGTGACTTTTTTCTCCACGAAGTTCTAATTCTAACACCTTCTAGTACTAAAAAACATTTAATCCCTATCTCAATTACCTACACTTCGTAACTCTACCACTTTCAACGTTGGCCATCGAAAGTGAACGTGTGACGTCAGTGCCCGGATATAGTCCGCGTCGCGTCTTTGCGCGCGTTGTGCCTGAATAGCCACCGTTTTACTGCGCCAGAAAGAGGGCTATATTTTCGATTAATGAAATAATTATCTTTATTCTGTAAGTAGGCCACAAGGGCACTTTTACAAGTCTGACTCTACGGCGTTTCCCAAGAGGAGACCACTGAAGAGAAGAAAGCCGAAACAAACTCAACAATTAGTATTTTTTTCGAAATAACTCTTATATCTATAACAATATTTGTACTTAGCCTATCCTAAATATATGTTTTGAAATTAAACTTAATGCGTAGTTCTTTAAGAAGACATTTCAAAACTTATAGAAGTAAAAAAAAAATATAAAATATTTAAAAAACAAAATAATGGTTTTTTTTTTATTTAAGGCAACTTACATACGTTTGATATGCCACCTTATAAGAACCGTGTCCCGGTAAAAGTAAATTATTTGGTTTCTGTTTTGGGCCATGCATTTTTGTCTGTTAAATAGTCCTCTACCCTATAATATGCCTGTACTATACGATTATAATACAATACCCCTATTTGGCGGCAAAATATGTCCCTCAATGAAACTTTGTTTATAATTATTGGCAATAGAAATGAGGATCTGCCGAGTCCTACCGAAATTTAGGGGTCCTACCTTCTCCACCCCTCCGTCATCAGAACTTGGGGTTCGGGTGATGTTGTCGAACTTGGGATTGTGTAGCTCATTACCACGATGTGAACATTTTCTTTTTATGGGACAAGCTTACACAAATCGACCTAGTCCCAAACTAAGCAAAGCTTGTACCTGGGTGAATCAACTTTTAGACCCACACTTTTACCGTCTCCGGCGTTACCAAAAAAGTATCTTGAGTTACCAAGAAATCGGATTTCTAATAAGATATTTTCCTGTTTATTCGGTTTAATAGACAGGGACATACAACATTTTAACGTACACCATAACATAAAAAAAGAGAAACCATGAAAGCGTTATTTTACAGCGAAGTTTAAAAGTTGTGGACGGATTTGTGTGGGTGTAAAACTTGATTCACCCACTTATGGATGCTAGGCGACGATATACATAATATATAGATAAATAATAATAATTAAATTCATAAAAGACATCCAAGACACAGGAACAAACATTCGTGCTCATCACACAAACACTTGCCCTGGCCGGAATTCGAGCTTCGTAGGCCGTTGTAAAACCCACTGAGCCAAACGTGTCGTCAAATATTAGAAGCATCAGTAGTTATTATTTTTACTGTAAAATATTATTGTTATTGTAATTTATTATTATTAGTATTTTTTTTAAATGCTAGTACATAAATAATTTAGCCTTAAGTATGACATAATTATAAATATTTAAAATACAATGTAAATATTGTTTATAAATAAAGAAAGAAAGAAAGTTATGGCTCCTGGGCATACGATTAAGCAAGGAGCGTTTGTTCAGTTTATGTTCTACAACTGTGATTGTTATTGTTCACGGGTTGACACGTCAACATGGAAGAGTCAACCTGTGAACATAAAAAGCTGAAAAGCTTCCGAAACGTCAGGAACTCAAGTGAGATAATATACGCGATACGCGATATAATCCGTTAAAATTGTTTTATTTAAATGAGTTATAATCGCGGAAACAGAAGTAAATATTATTGAAGATATTTCAAAAAAGTATACTTACGGACTATTTGGAGGTCAATAAAGCGAAAAAAAAATTCTTTCCATTTTTTTGTATGTTTGTATGTTGTGTCACTGTGGCTTCATCACGCTAAATAGGCTTAACTGATTCCAACTATTTTTCGTACCAGGGTAGCTGGGTATCCACAGATGGTTATAGGATACATTTCACCCGACTTCGCTGTCGAAAAAAGAGGGGTTATGACTTTTTCTCCTTCGCGAACGAACTCGCGGGCACCTTCTGGTAGGTAAATATAAAACTTAAATACATAAAAAAACATCCAAGACCCAGGAACTAACATTCGTGCTCATCACACAAACACTTGCCCTGGCCGGGATTCGAACCCGGGACCGCCAGCTTAGTAAGCCGTTGTGCTAGCTAAGGTACGGTACGACATTATAATTAATTAATAAACAGTGTCAACTGACAAATAATTACGTGTGTATGTTTATTACCTCATACAGCGAACGTGACATATTCAGATAATAACCCAACATTACTCCTAGCCCCAACCTTTCTCAACAAAAACCCGACACGACGCAAAAACTGTCGCTTGCGCACGCCAGGCTGACACGCAGACGCCATTATGTCTGCGCGTCGGCTTGAGAACTTTGAAGAACGAGCTGCGGCGAGGATTTCTAGTCAATAAATAAATAACCTAGGTTACCGGGTTTCGTCAGCCTTGCACCCGTGAGATATGCGCGTTTTTAGGATTCCGTATTTCAAAGGAAAAAACGGAATCCTTTTTTCCTTTGAAATACGGAATCCTAAAAAGACCATTTTTTTTTCAGGAACGCGTTCAGGTATCAAGTTGATATTGATATGAAATATTTATGTCTGCGGTCGCTTGCAGCTGTAAAAAAATCAAGCTTCAAAGTCAACGAAATCCAAAGATACAACATTAAAAAAGGTGTTCTCATACAAATTGCCGTCCATGGTACTAACAATATTATAAGAGCAACCAAGCAGAGAACGTACTGTGTAAATTCTAGTTGTTAAGTTTATTTTTTTTAAGTTTCCGCAAAAATCACTCATTTAAATAAAACAATTGAAACGGATTACATCGCGTTTATTATCTCATTTACGTTCCCGACGTTTTGGAAGCTTTTCAGCTTCGTTCACGGGTTGACGGAGAGAAAAAAAAATCTCTGTCAAAGTTACATGGATCCACAAACCAGCGTCAAATCACTTTTTATGGTTTGACATTATGCTGAGTGGACTCCTTTTTCATACCACGCTATTTTTAGGGTTCCGTACCCAAAGGATAAAATGGGATCCTATTACTAAGACTCCGCTGTCCGTCTGTTTGTCTGTCTGTCTATCCGTCAGCCTGTCTGTCTGTCAGTCACCAGGCTGTATCTCATGAACCATGATAGCTAGACAGTTGAAATTTTCACAGATGATGTACTTCTGTTGCCGCTATAACAACAAATTATAAAAACAGTATAATTGTTTGGTTGGTTTTTTTTCTGTTCTTGTTTTTCATGTATACTTATCGCTGCGAAATGAATTATCTTTCTTTATTTCTTTTTTTAATGAAGAAAGAAATGAGAGAAGTCAGAGAGGTTGAAACGTGGAGAAATGCACGAAAGCTTGAAAGTAGAAGACAATGCTAACTCACAATACTGTCTGCGACCTAACAAGACGTGTATGTTAGTCTCACAATGCCGGGTAAGCTACGTGTTATGCAATGACCGCTCGCTCGCTTGTACCGTCGGCAAAACAATATTTAAACAAGAATATTAAATCTATATCATTCATTTCGCATATGAATTAATGATATGTATGTTCTTGATGTTACCTGAAACACAAGATTATCCTAGTTCAGGTGCGTAACATTATTATTATCTAATTATAACTTTGTTTAGCTCATAGTCATTACAGCTGTAATATATTTTTAATAATTTTTATAATTTTTATTTTTATTATAAATTATACCCGCAACTTTGTCCGCGTAGAAATGTAATTTATAGTCTACTAGACGCCCCAACTTCGTTTACGGAAGAGAAAAAGTCATAACCCCGCTTTTATCCTTCAGCGTAGTCGGGTAAAGAGTATGCCATAAGTATCTGTAGATAGATAACCAATTATCCATGTATGGGTCAAATCCATCGTCAAGTTGTAAAAATGAAATGTCTGTACATTGAAGATATCAAAAAAATATATTGTAACGGACTATTTGGAGGTCACTAAAGCGAAAAATATTGCTTTTAAATAATAAAGTAATGTTTTTATTTGTCGTTGTGGGTTCATCACGCCAAAATGGCTAAACGGATTTCAACTACTTTTGGTACACAGGTAGCTGGAGCTGGGCATCTCCAGGTGGTTATCGGAAACTTTTTACTCGACTGCGTTTTAGAAAAAAAGTGGGTTATGATTTTTTTTTTTTCACCTCCGCTGATGAAATTGCGGCCACTTTCTAGTATCGTAATGTAATATTAGGCTTTCCTTTTGCCTGAAACACCGGGGGAACGCTAGTTCAGGTTTTATAAAATCTGAATTTAATTGTGTATTATAGAATTTACCCGTAGGTGCAGGTAGCTACTTTTGTGACGAATGCGAAGACTGACTGTGTTATTTTTAAGTTATCCTTTTTGCCCTAGTGGCATATCCGTTCTGCCCGACCCCTGCGGGCAAAACGGATAATAGTTACTTTTTTATTTTAGTGGTTTAAGTAAAATAAATTGATTAAGTTCATATTTTTTTATAGCTATTTCCAAAGTTTATGAAACAAAGTACAAATTAAAACTAAATAGAGTTATATTGATTACATACAGTATTTTATTTTATCACTTTCCCTTAACATATGCGTTTTGCCCGCGCCTCCCCTACCTATCCGTATATTATTTAATTTATTAATTTATTTTATTTATTTATTTATAGAAGTTACATAATTAGCACTAACAGATATACCTTACGTGCTAATTGTTAGTTAATACATGATACATGTGTTATGATTATAATTATGATTATTTCAGAGTACATTAGATCCAATTCAATTCTATCCATACATTGATTTATTACAAAAAATAGAAACACTGATTTAAGGATTAGATACTGCTAGCTGTCACTATTGTTTCCAAGTATCGAATTGATGCTGTCAAAAATTTTGACTCAGAGCTGAAAAATATGTCCAGTTCGCTGTCGCTGTCTAGGATGTTACTGAGTAGCGTTAGGGCTTGGTGTAAGGGAGAAGATGCATTATGTTGGTTCAATAAATGTATTTGTATTTATTGTATTTGTATCTATTAAATACCTATATCGTAGTCTAGTACTCATAACACAAGCCTTATTGCGCTTACCATGGAATGGGATGGGACCTTGATTTGTGTAAAAATTGTCTGATAATATTTACTTAATTATCTATTTTTCAATCGCCTGTAACAGTCACTAATGTCTATAGAGTTACGGCTGGGTCAAAATAACAACAAGAAAGTTAATCCATCCATTTATTTGTTACGACTGTTCTGCAGACGCTACCGCTTCACTTTCCCACATAATTCTATACAATTACTACAAAACGTACAAATCGTTGTAATCTACCAAATGTTAGATACACGGTTACGATGCGTGGACTGTGATGCCATGTACGCCGACGACAGTGATTGTGTACAGTATAGGTAGCTATCTGAAGGTTACTGATACGTATTTAACATGTCTTTCCCACATGTTAAATACGTAGGTCATACTGTTTTTTTTACTGGCCTTAAAAACACACACATACACATCTCACGCCTGTATTTTTTGAGATATCGCCAATTAGGAACATCAGAGGTTTTATAATGTTTCCCGTTAATATGTGAACTCTGAATGTACAAATTGTTTCTTTACATCGTATTGTGTAAGATCTATTTTTGTAAAGACTCATGGTGACATTTGTACAGTTCCCTAAAAATTAAGTGTCTGTAAGTATTGTAACGGACTATTTGGAGGTCACGGTACCAAAAAAAATGTTTTTTTTTTTGGATCGTTGTACGTTTTATGTGTCGTTGTGGCTTCATCACGCCAAATCGGCTTAACGGATTTCAATTATTTGTGTTACACGGGTAGCTGCGTATCCACATATACGATACTTTTTACCCGACTACCTACGCTGAAGAAAAACCGAGAGGTTATGTCCTTTTCTCCTCTGCCAATGAAGTTTCGGGCCTCCTCCGCCACATGTCTTGGAAACTTATCGTTTCCAATTTTCTCAATTTACTCGATATATTTACACTTGAGAGCAAACATTTCGGGGCGGTAAAATACCGCCATATTTCGTAAAATAGTTCAGGATCGTACAGTTTTTGTTCTGTCATAATCTTTATTAAATTTTACATCTAAATTGCAAAAATAACTGTCAAATAAATATAGTTATTAAGTAGGTATAAATCGGACTCGTAAAAACCCATGCAAAAAGATCGTTAGTGGAGCAAAATATTGCAAAAATCGCTATTTTTAGATATTGTTATATCTATGATCTTTTATATATGTAGATAAGATCGCAGAAAATGCTTACTACAGTTGGGTATATCAAAGAGTGGTTTATTACATAAATAAAACTAGTGATTAATAATAAAAATCCATTGCTGTTATTTAAATTATGTTAACCCGAAACCATTGTTCTTGAGTGTATATCAAATTTGTCAATTTTACATAATTAGACATGATTCTATTTTTGACTATTCTGGATGGACAATTTCCCTTGTTGATGCATATCAAATTGGCATTTGTCTGGTTTGACGTATAATTTAGAGTTGCTGATTTTCCATTAGTACCATAGGACCATTTCAACAAGAGGGCTGACACTTGCCATAGTTTGTCATATGTATATTTTGTTGGTGTTCCAGTCGCAACGAGATACCTATTCTGGCAGAGACTAGATGTCGCTTTAAAACTAAACATTCAACGATGATATAATTGAATAAAGAAACATTGTATCTAGTTCTTAAATAGCTAATAATAAATAAATCCTAGCCTCAGAAAGCTAAAAAAAAAGTAACATTTAAATACTGTGTCACACTTTCAAAGTTGAATAATTGTAAATAATAATTCTTATACATAGATGGCGTTGTACATATCGGGAAACTGCTTATTGTATGAAGATGGTCAATCATCTTGTTTTAATGGTCCTTAATTAGTACTCAATGACAGTAAATCGGAATATCTAAAAACAAGTCATCGCATATTGCTTTCTGAGGGCAAAGTAAGCGTTTTATTGAACTGCGAGAGGTTTAGGTTTCCTGTATAGAGGGAAACCCCTCGAGTCAATGACTAGAGCGGGACGGAAAGACGTCGCGTGCGCAGTGAAATCGACTAAACTGTGATTGTAGCCGTTACTTAATGTGTGCGAATGTAAACACTTGCATATGACGCCGCTAAGGTCTGATCATACCTAGAGAGCGGGGTGTAAACCTGCTGATTTTCATCTATCCATAATCCATATCCATACTAATCCATACTAATATTATAAATGCGAAAGTGTGTCTGTTTGTCTGTTACCTCTTCACGCTTAAACCGCTGCACCGATTTGGATGAAATTTGGTATGGAGATAGTTTGAGTCCCGGGAAAGGACATAGGCTACTTTTTATTCCGGATTAATACCCTTATCCGCGATAAACGAATTTAAGGTAGACGAAGTCGCGGGCAGAAGCTAGTACTATTATAAAGTTGTCAAAATAAAATGTCTGTACATTGAAGAAATTAAAAAAAAAAAATTATATGTGTAGGTCACTGAATGAAAAACAAAAATCTTGTAGGATTTTTTGTATGTGTCGTTGTGGCTTCATCACGCCAAATCGGCTAAACAGATTTCAACTGTTATTGGTACACGTGTAGCTGGGTATCAACAGATGGTTATAGAATACTTTTTACCCGACTACGCTTTCGAAAAAAGAGATTTACTTCAAATATTGAATTGAACTATGGAAAAGTGTATACTAGAGGGTCCCCACAACTTCATTCGCGGAGTAGAAAAAGTATATACCCCTCTTTTTTTCTTCAGTGTAGTCATTATAACCATTTCTGGATACCTCATACGTACCCGAGTACCAAAACTAGTTAAAATCTGTTAAGCCGATTTGGCACTATGAAACCAAAACGACACATACCTACATAAACATACCAAAAATCCTAATAAAAATATTTTTCGACTTAGAGACCTCCAAATAGTCCGTCACAATATTTCTTTTTTAAATATCTTCAATGTACCGACATTCATATTTACAACTTTAGATTGGTCTTTAACATAGAAGACGAATCGCACAAATAATAATAATGTAACATATTTAATTTATATTAAGTTAATTCAAATAGTTTCATTATTTTTTTGATAAAATTTTAAATTTACAGACATTTTCCACTTTAACAACTTTATAATAGTAGGGCAGAGCGGAGCGGATTCTATATCTACGTAATTAGGTACTGGAATTAAGATTACATTGAAAAACTCAGCTGTTATCAATTACTAACGGTCTGTAAAATGGCTGGGTCTTACTAATATTTAGTAGCGCGTTGAAGTCTTTCACAGTCATAATTCTTTAGAAAAGATATCAACGATCGATTTTCGTTAGTATATTACAGTTAGTTAAACATACCTCAGAAATTAAATAATGAAATAATAATGAAATAATGATCTATATTCTGTAAGTAGGCCGCAAGGGCACTTTTACAAGCCTAACTCTACGGTGTTTCCCAAGAGGAGACCACTGTTGAGAAGAAAGCCGAAACCAACTCAACAGACAGTCATTTTTTCAAAATAACTCTTATATCTATTACAATTTTTGTACTTAGCCTATCCTAAATATATGTTTTCAGTATAAACTCAATGCGTAGTTCTCCAAGAAAACAAAACTTATAAAAGTAAAAAAAATATAGAATATAAAAAGCACATGATTTTTTATTTAAGACAACTTACATACGTTTTGATATGCCACCTTAAAAGAACCGTGTCCCGATAAAAGAAAATTATTTGGTTTCTGTTTTGGGCCATGCCTTATGCATAAATCTTTTTCAAAAATAATTCAGGCATATCAATACTTTTGCTTTGAATAATGACTCGATCAATATCTACTTATATAATCTAAAGTATTATTTAATTGTAAAAATGATGTTAAATGAATGTTTGTACATTGAAGATATAAAAAAAATATTGTATGTTTGTATATGTCGTTGTGGCTTCATAATGCCAAATCGGCTTGACAGATTTTAACTAGTTTTGGTACTCGGGTAGCTGGGTATCCCCAGGTGGTTAACAAATACTTTTTACTCGACTACACTGAAGAAAAAAGGGTATTATGATATTTTCTCCTCCGCTAACGAATTTAAGTTGCCGTCACTGTCTAGTTAAACATAAAGTGTTGAGCCATTTCAAGTGGTTATTCATTAATTTGTGATTACTTGTCATATAATTACACATTATTCACATACTTATTAAGACATTCTTGAGACTTATAATTATGTTTAGTCCGTAGTGATAACTGCTGTAACAGGGAATATGAATGATTTTTTATTTTTGCTTTATTAAACTGTTATTCGTGTAACAAACAGTAGACAAAAATATTTTTTCGAATAACTATAAAAATAACCAAGATATAAACCATCAAATAATTCATTTTATCTCTTTCTAGCAAAACAGAATTTAATATGGAGTTTATATGACCGGAGTGCATTATGATTATGACGTAACAGTACACGTCGGACCTCTCTGACAAATCGCTGTCTAATTAGTAGTTTAAAATGCCTATATCAGACGTATTTCTTGGCCGATTTTAATTTTAATTTCACTTTTTGAAATCGTTTTTACGGTATTTTAATATGTTGTTAAGAAAAGGCATAAAAAATCATGCATGTACACATCTAATTGATTTGAATAAAAAAATATTTCTTTATTTAGTCAATTTCAAAAACCATTCCTAACGGTTAAAAATAACTTAACATTCAAAATACCTCACCGCTCACATTCTTCCTGCAGTAACTACGAACATAAAACAGCATGCAGCTTAAGTTCCGCCGACTGTACTTCCTTGTTCTTAAAACGACTTATGAGCCTTTGAAACTCCTATACTTTTACGTCGTTCTTGAGTATTACATTCCTGTTGTTAAAATGACGTACGTGCCTTTGTAATGTTTATAATTTTATGTCGTTTTAAACAGGCATGGTAGATTAGTATGCATGCATGCGTTGCATACCGTTATTTACAAATAGATGTCACTGGCATGTCATATATTACCGTCGTTTAGGTTAGTGACCGTACTTTAGGCTGTGTCAACTAGGGTTACCAAATGCAAATTCTGGTGTATTGCCTTTTCGGCGAAATATCTTTCATCTTATTTCACTTCCTAACTCCCCGGCATAAAAAAAACCTTGAAATCACCTCTAGATTAGCCTGGTTAGGTTCGTTAGGTACCTTGCGTCTCTCAGAGCGGAAATAGAAGCCCCGCGAAGAGGGGATATTAATGGAAACAAAAAATAGTTGAAATACGTTTAGCCGATTTGGCGCGATGAAGCCGCAACGATACATACAAACATACAATAATATATTTTTCGATTTATTGACCTCCAAATAGTCCGTTACAATCTTTTTTTTAATATCTTCAATGTACAGACTTTCCATCATTACAGCTTTACAATAGTATAAACGACTAAATGATTCTACGAGTGACCTACCTGTCAAACCTGTTGCACAATTGTACCTAAAATATGTATGCACGTGTAACCCGCTTTCGTAAGCTCACAAAAGTGCATCGACCTTAAAACGAGCTTTAAGAAAAGCTCATGTTAGTTGAGCCTTAATTAATTCGATTTGGAATCTATTAACAGTTTTTTAATAGTTAATAGATTTTGATTTTAATTATTATTGTGGCAATAATTTACAATTAATTGGTGATTAAAGTTGAACATTTTATAAGTTTTTGGCGATATGATATGACGACATGTTTGGCTCAGTAGGTAAATATATGGATAGCATTTCGTCGTCAATTTCATAATCATTTACCATCAGTTGGAATTGAGGTCAAAAGCCAACATCAAGCATAAAAGCTTAATAAATATTGACACGGCAACAATGTATTGACCCAAAAACATCGGAAGTAAACACTGTTGTCCGATACGGAACCAAACTATTATTCAATACTGTTACATGGCAGTTGCCGGCAGAATTGGAAAAGCAACCTTAAACGAATGGTATTGCAGTCTTATTAACTTGAGAAAATACTTATGTAAAATAAATATGAACTTTACGTTCTAGATTTCCAGTTTGAGGCGTTAGATAATATATAAATAGGGTTACGATATGACCTCTGACGGATCAGTTAACACAAAATTACCTGTATGTTATGTAAAATAGTAAAGGTCATCTAAAAGAGGTTGTTGTTTAGTGATAAGCCTGTTTTCTTCTCTATGCTTTGTAATAAAATTAAGAATTAAGTACGGCTTTTTTGGGGACACAGAAGGCAACCTTACGCCTTCTGTCCGGGTAGACGTAGGTTTCCCAGGATTTGTCCTAGTTTGGAGGCTGTCCGGGGGCTTCCGGGCCAGTTTTTAAAAAGTATCCGAGTAGAACCCGGACTCTTTTTTATATGCCACTAAGGTCACAAACAAGCGTACGGCCTGCCCGATGTTAAGCAGTCACCGATTACTTATGCATGATGGCTATATGTCAGTTGTGTAACTGTTACGACATCCGACGTCTCGAGGTTGGATAATAGGTCGTGGGTTCGACTCCCGACAATAACAAATATTGGTTATGTCATGATGGCTGTAAGATTCACAATATAAGTTAGATCTCAATTTAATTTAATTGTTTACTCCGCTTTTTTACCTACTGCGTTATACGGAAGGTTATGTTTTTCAGTAGATTACTTCTGTAGGTACTAATAAAGTTGTTTTTAGGGTTCCGTACCTCAATCTGAAAAAATGGAACCCTTATAGAATCACTTTGTTGTCCGTCTGTCCGTCTGTCTGTCAAGACCCTTTATCTCGAGAACACATTGAGGTATAGCGTTGAAATTAACACCATTTACTCAAGTTTACGGTCCCTTGAAGCTGCGAAAAAATCAAACTTCTACATGAACGTAAAAAAAAGATACGGCCATTTATGCCGCAAAAAACGTATATTTCGACACTCTCAAAGGAATCAAAACGACAGTACTTCCCGTTGACATTGAACTATGAAATTTGGCAAATAATATCGTGACGTACTACAAATACCTACAAAATTCTGAAAACTATACATTTGTAATTAAATCATAAAAAATATAGTATTTTTTCAAAAGACATATTTGGGCAGCCTGGGTTGCGTTAAGTTTGCACCTCATTTGTATCCAATTCTATAGATATCAGGTGCAAACTTAACTCAACCGGTACTGGATAATATAATAATTTTAGGGTAAGTGAAAGTTTGCGGAGCACTTGGTCGGTTTTCGCGATTATTACTCATAAAAATGAAACAATTTAACTGATTATATCGCGTATAGTATTATCTCATTTGAGTGGGTAGTTTGCAAAAAATGTAACTTTGACAGAGGAAGATATATATTTTCTCACTCCACCAGTGACCATGGAAAGCTGAAAAGCTTCCGAAACGTTGGGAACTCAAATGAGATAATAACCGCGATATAATCCGTTAAATTATTTTACTCACCAAAGATCACCATGAGCGGGGGCTCTAAATGTGGTCCTAAAAACCTCGCCTGATGGATGAACCGAATGCTGTCTCATGAATGAAGTATTGTCTCATGTCCGGAAATAAAAGAGACAGCATGTTAAATGAATAAAAAAACTAAATAACAGAATCTACCTTGAACCTTCGTCGTGACCGGCCTATCAAGGCTATGGGGGCATTCTGACTCGTCAGCCTATTCAATGTGGATTTTATCTTTCATGGTTTGATTGATAAAATCTTGTCCAGTTACCAGATGATGCTATAAAATTACCTTTTCCAGCTCTCAAAAAGTTCTTAAAAGAGTCTCTTATAGCAAAGGCATAATTATAGGGTAGAGGACTATTTATCAGACAAAAATGCATGGCCCAAAACAGAAACCAAATAATTTACTTTTACCGGGACACAGTTTTTATAAGGTGGCATATCAAACGTATGTAAGCTGTTTTAAATAAAAAATCATATTTTTCTTTCGTGTATTCTTTTATTTTTTAACTTTTATAAGTTTTGATATGTTTCCTTGGAGAACTACGCATTGAGTTTATACTCAAAACATATATTTAGGATAGGCTAAGTACAAATATTGTAATAGATATAAGAGTTATTTAGAAAAAATAACTGACTGTTGAGTTTGTTTCGGCTTTCTTCTCAACAGTGGTCTCCTTTCAGGTAACGCCGTAGAGTCAGACTTGTAAAAATGCCCTTGCGGCCTACATACAGAATAAAGATCATTACTTCATTGATTTAAAGTAGATTGACTTTGATTTTTCGGCCATCTTGAAAGTATGGGGAAGATTGGGGAGTAAAGCGAGCGTATATGGGGCGCCCTCGCGGTCTGCTGCCGGTTGGTCGTACTGGGACAGACCCAGATGGAGACTCTTATTATTGGAGGCCAAGACTCACTTTGGGTCACTGCGCCGGTCAAGTTAGTTTTATAGGGTTCCGTAGTCAACTAGGAAGCCTTATAGTTTCGCTATGTCCGTCTGTCCGTGTGTCTGTCCGTCCGCAGCGCAGGCTCCGTGATCACTAGTACTAGAAAGCTGAAATTTGGTATAAGTATGTGTATGTATCACGCCGACAAAACGGCAAAATAAAAACTGATAAAAAAACTTTGTTTTTAGGTACCTCTCGTACACCTATAAAGTGGTAGTAATTTTTTTTTTCGTTCCGACACAAAAATAATAGGCGTCTCCAAACATATTTTTTTGGTAAAGTCAGCAGTTTTGTAAATATTCGCTCTCTATCTTTTCAACCACGGGTCAAGGGAAAATTCTTGAAAATGAGGCCTTATAAATAGTTTCAATAAAAACTATCCAAATTAACATTATATTATGCAAAAGTGTGTCTGTCTGTCTGTTACCTCTTCACGCTTAAACCGCTGAACCGCTTTGGATGAAGTTTGGTATGGAGATAGTTTGAGTCCCGGGAAAGGACAAAGGCTAATTTTTATCCCGGAAAAATACCCTTATCCGCGATAAACGAATTTAAGGCGGACAAAGTCGCGGGCAGAAGCTAGTATTTAATAAAATCGGTCAAGCCGTTTTTGGGTTATTGCCAAAAAACTGCGCTTCTCAGCTACAGGACATATTTACGCTCCTTTGCTAGTACACTTTTTCATATCGTATTTTGTTCATCTGCAGTGCATTTTTTGTATGAACGGCTGCGATACCCTTCACTGAGCATGCTCCGACATGCTCTTGGCCAGTTTTTAGTTAGATTGATTTTGGGGCTGATCTCGGAGAACGGCGCCTGGAGGCGCAGAAAGAAGGCCAAAATAGAAGATCTTGTGGCCGAGCCCAAGATAAGCCCCTAAGTCCTAAGGTCTAAAAGCGTAGCAAAGCACCCGGATGCCGGTCCGTTACTTTGTCTCAAAATGGTTTATTATAGACCCTTATAATTTTATCTACGATAAATTGTCCAGGAAAACACTACATAAAACTTCGGTTTATATTATGCTTATTATGTGTAGAATAAGCCATACAGCGAGAAATTGTTGCCAGTATTTTTGGTACCATGCCGCGGGGGCCCTTTTTAGATATAATTCAATTTTTAGCTTTAGTTTTAGTCATCTATGTAATATACTAAGCTCTATATTTACATGTTCCAATAAATTTATACACACACCTGTAAAATAAAGTAATATCTTTACTTTTATAAGGTTGTAATACTCGTAATGAAATGTCTGTATATTAAAGATATTTTCAAAAAAGTGAATTTGAAGGTCACTGATTTTTTTTTTATGTTTGTATGTATCTTTGTGGCTTCCTCAAGCCAACACGACTGGACAGATTTTAACTATTTTAAGTACGCGGGTAGCTGGGTATGCTACTGAAGCTGAAGAAAAAAAGAGGGGTTATGACTTTTTCTCCATTGCGAACGAAGTTGCACCTTATAGTTAAGAAATGCATCTTTAGTATCTAAAATCATAACCCTTCCTTTACTTTAATATTGTCGGTTAATATAGTTAAATCAAGAACCCTTTCCAAACTCCGTAGCAAAGGTCTAACTTTCATACTGTCACAAGAAAAAAAGATCAAAAAAACGAACAATGCGCAATAATTTCTAAAGTCGTGGGACCGAGTGGCGCCGGGTGAAAACCTAGTTTCACTGTCTCACAAAACAGTGAGAACCAACTTACTTCACAAAATCAAAAAGAGCATACGTCTGTTCTAGTCCTAATGGCGTTTACGCTGTTTTCTAAAAATCTAGCTGACATTGTGGAAACGAAAGTGGACTCTGAAGTTAATATAAATACTATTGTTTGATAATAATTGCATAATTAATTGAGATCTAATCATTTCGGGGCTAATTACTACGGCATCTTTCACACTGATTTTTGATAAGGCGATTAACATTTATACTAAAAGAAATACTTTTTAAACGTGTTTTGCCTGTTCTTTTGAGTACCTACTTAGATGACAGTTTTCTTATGACATACATAGGTACATTTTGCAGTCTACAGAACCAAAATATTCATTTTTGTATGGTGTAAGTACCTCTCTCTAACAATAGGTGCTATTCATTGAAATAAAACAATTTAACGGATTATATCGCGTATATTATCTCATTTTATTTCAATGAGTAATAATCGCGGAAACAGAAGAAAATATTAAATAGGTGCTATTATCATAGCACAACAGAAAATAAAACCCACTCCAAATAGAAAACACTAAAAAGTAACTGCATAAATTAGTCTCTTCAATTTACTTACATGTAACCGTTTTTCTACTCAATCTATACAGTATATACAATGGGGAATAGATGAAAATTTTCAAAAATCTTGAAATTAAGTTTATAGGTCGGAATAAGCCTCGTTATCTTCAGAAAAAAATTATAGATTTTTCTGTGGCTTAGAAAAAAATAAAAAGATGAAAAGGTGTTGGTGGGCCTCTATGACAGCTTATATAATTTATTTAATTACCTTTCTTTGGTAATTCTTCGACCTTTCAGACGTTCGTTTTACGCGATTAAGCCCCGTTTTGTTTTGTTGTGATAATTAGTGAAAATATTGTAAGTTTGAAATTATAGATCAGTTGCAAGACTTCAAATCATTATTCATAGTGCTGATAACAGAAGGTAGATCACTAAGTATGCCTTGGGGGCTATTCATAAATTACGTCATTTCAAATTTGGGGGGATATCGTATGATGGTAGCATGACGAAGGTGGGGGGGTCATTCCCAATATGACATCATCTTGCGCATCTTTAAAAAGTGCTTCAAGGAGTAAAAAAAGGAATGAAATTCGTGTTTCTATAAACTCTCTCTAAAAAGCATTGATTGGAAATGACAATTTTATTTGGTGGGCTTTTAGGGTGGGTTTTTAGGGGGGAGATAAAAAATCGTTAAAAATAAATATAAACAGTCCCTAATTTTAAAGTCATGCATAAAGGTGATAGTTAGATTAAATGTTGTGAGTTATGGAATTAATAAATATAGTAAATAATAATGGGGACAGCACACCGACTTGCGTAACGCCAGCTAGTGTGTTGCACCAGGGAGATCCAGATGTTTCCACCTTTACTCTTTGCAGATGCCCGTCTAAGAAGCTATTAAACCAGCCAATTAGCGCAGGAGATATGTTAAGAGAACATACTTCCTGTCATTCAAGCCCAATCGAACATCATCTGCGATTTTGACTAGAGCCGTAGTAGTACTTAGTCCCGGACGAAACCCAGACTGAAACAGATTAACAGATTCATAACGATTCAAATAATAACTTAATGGTTAATGTACTAGGCGCTCGAGGACTTTGTACATTTTGCGTTATGCAAACGTAGCTCTGAAACATTAGACTCTTATTTTAAGGTACATACTTACAGTAATAAATTAAACGTGGGGCCACTTTGTACCCCCCCACCCCCAACGTGATTAGTCGTGAAGTTTTCGTAAGACCCCCCCCCCCCCTCACCCCTTCTGAGCCTCGCGAGATTTCTGGATGAGCCCCTATTACGTTTAACAATTACAACTTCCTACTCAGTAAATATTTAAAGAAAACTTACGCGTAAAACTGATAACGTTTTTAGAACGTGTTTAAAAAAGTTTATAACATTGTTAATCAAGTGATAGAATGTAAACTTAAAAACCATGCAACTGTAAAAAATAGGAAATATTAAAGTGTCATAATCGTCAATGAAATATAAAAGTTATGACAGCAAGCATATTGTCTACTTTATATGTTGAAAATAATGTCCAAACGGATTGCAGTGTGTAAGAAACAAAGCTTATCGACTAAACGTGTCGATAAATTGTCGAGTTTGTTCTCATATGTGTAGAGTTTATTATAGAAGCAAGTGTATCATCAAATTTGCGATGGCGTGAGGCTATGTCGCGTGTGTTGTGATAAAGGGAAGAATTTCAAGCGTATTATTGGTATGTTTGCCTAATTTCTTCAATTTAAAATGCATTTACCGCATGGACCGATATAAACGTGCCAGCGACATCTTAATCCGTCACGATGGACTGGGAAAGATAGAAAAAGATAAGATAAAAGATCATTTATGCAAATAGGATCACAAGTATCACTTTTGCATCGTCAAAAGTTAACATGATCATGTTGATTACTAAATGGTAACATTACATTTATATTTATATAGAGAGAAATGGCAATTCGAGACTTTTGCCAGCATCAGTTTTAAAGATATATTAATAACAACACAATTAGTAAATTACACTACAAAAGTCCGACAATAATCGTAACATTATGTATAATTTTATTGTTCTTAAGGTTGACATCGTTCTCAATAAGGATGTCGCCTGATATCAAAATTTATTAGAATTATATAAGAACCTGATAAAACAAGCAAAATTTCACTGATCTGAACTTTTTTTTGTTCTAATTTTAGAGATCAGAAAACGTTTTTGATGTGTTGTTTATAGAAAAAAACTTGGTAAATGGTTCCCGCACTTCGTCAGCGGAGGAGAAAATCATAACGCTCTTTTTTCTTCAACATAGTCGAGTTAAAATTATGGTATAACCATCTGGGGATGCCCAGCTACCCGTGTACCAAAAATACCTAGTTGAAATCCGTTTAGCCGATTTGAAAAATGAAATACACAAAAAAATCGATACAGTGACTTTCCAATAGTCTGTATCACTGTTTTTTTTAATATTTTCAATGTACAGATATTAAATTTTCACAACTTTATAATAGTATAGATGTTATGTATTATTTTTTGTAGCTACATCACGTCAAGACTCTCTGGGTACAGAACTCTAAAATAAAAAGGATTTATTGTTAAATCTCCTTATTCCATTTTCACAGCATAACCGTTTGACCCCCGTACGACACCCGTGCCATATCCATCTCCGTCCACTTTCTAGCGCTTGCGCAACCAAGATGGCTTCCAAAATGGCGCTGACGCAACTCCACGTAATGCGATCTTGTTCTCGATATGTTTTTTATTTGTTCCGATTTTGGGTCGCCATTTGAACTCGTTTCCGGAGTAGCTGGCGCTTTTTGCAAACTTTTTTGAGCTTCATTTAGTGTGTTAGTAGGTGTCATTGTGTATAATAAACGATTGCGGACGGAGCTGCTCGAAGAAAATGTTAGGATCGTGGAGAGGACTTTATTCCTTGGAAATTATTTTAATTCCAACTTATTTTAAACAGTTATACTCGACAATATTTAACAATATACTTTTAATAACTTGCGTAATACAATCTCGGATTTATAGCGTGATGGGTGTAATGACATTTAAATACTTATAATCTTCAAAGTACTTCTTTGAACACCCGTCAATCACTAACAGGGAATATACATGATATTTATTTTTGCTTTATTATAAGCTCATTTATGTACCAGACATAGAATTTTTTTAAATAAATAAATGATTTAATAACAAAAATATAAGCCATCAAACATTTCATTATATCTCTTTCTAGCAAAACAGAATTTAATATGGAGTTTATATAGCCGGAGTGCACTATGACGTAGCAGTTCATGTCGGACCTCTCTTTCAAATCGCTGTCTAATTAGTCGTCGAAAATGCCTACATCGTGCGTATTTCTAAGCCAATTTTAATTTTGATTTCATATTTTGAAATGGTTTTTACGGTATTTTGATATTTTGTTAAGAGAAGCGATAAAACAATTCATATTGAGATGATTCTAAAGAGCCTAAACTCTACAGGATTACGTTATATATATATATATGGTTCGGAGAAGCAGCAACAGCATCTTTATTTTGATAGCTTGTAAACTGGATGCTCTGATGAGGAATCTCAGCCAAGGGACAAAACGATTGTTAATAATTAAGTACTAACTTACAACTTTAGGTTACAAATGGACCTTCGTAGTTGTGTGTAACAAATAAATAAAAAATAGTTATACTAGTATTGAGTTCCTATAACCACCTGCCGGCTTTATCATCAAATCCGCTCGATGGTATTATAATATTGCAGTACTAGACGACGATATATTTAATAGCTATTTATATATACGTAGGAAACATTCGAAACTCACGAACAAATATTTATTCCCATCAGTCTCATCCACACAAATATTCGCTCTTACCGGGATTTGAACCCAGGACCGCCAGCTTCTCAGGAGGGTCAGTACCGGTGGGGTAAACCAGAACTGTAAATAACTCTACTGCAATGTATGTCACTCCCACCACCAAGTTTAGGCTGTAGAACGGGCTAAAGAAATAGACACACATACACACGAAAAACATTGCCTGCCTTTATTGGTAAAGAAACACAAAAACAAAACCATGTATTAGGGACGACTTTGGAATTCCACTTTGTATAAAGTGATATCACAAAACGAGATACTATGGCGATAACAGCATTCCAGTGATATCACTTTCGTATTGCTAAAATAGCAAATCGCATGCTATTCGACTTATGCATTTTGGTTATACATTGTTTTACTTTTAACTGTCAAACCCTATACAAAGCAAACTGTCAAACTGACGTAAGAGCAATCCAAAAGCGATACGAACTGTCATTCAAAAACCAAATGTGATTCAAAAGAGATCTGTCAAAATTGCGACTCTGATTGCTTGATGTATGACTTGACGTGTATATTATACGTGTGGTGGTCTGTGGCATCATAGCTCGAGGGCCAAATTGGATGAGCCAATTAACGTATTTTGGACTCAAGGCCGTCAGAAAGTTACCTCCAAAAAAATATTCTTTGGTATTAATTTTTTGAGACACCCTGTAAATTACAAGCTCTTTTTGTGTACAGCGTGTTCAGTAAAATTCGAAAGCGTGTTGCCTAACTATAGGTGACCTCTAGCGTTGAAACCAAAACACATTAACCGACAAGCAATTTGATACGTTCATATAACATTTCTCTTTTTGGTTTTAGGTTTACCTCTTCAACTGAATTGGACCATTTGGAACGGAAAGGCAGTAAGTGGCTTTGAGCTTCAAAGATTAATGTGTCGTTTTGTTTCGCATGTTTATGGCTACACTTTTACCGATTGTGTGGTAATAAGCAGACGCGAACTTACCGTGAGAGATGATTGTATTTTGCGTATTGTTTTACAATAGTGACAAACACATGTCCAAACCATTCAAAACATTATATAACCTTCTCATTATATAATGTTTTGGACTTGTGTTGATTTTAACCAACTTCGAAGAAAGGCACTACGGAAGTGATAAATACAACGTGTTTCGTGAGGAACCCAAATAATTTTACCAACGCCTACCTGAGATCATTAGGACCAAAAAATTATACATGTACCCCAGGCAAATCTAAATTATTGAAATAAATCAATTTAACGGATTATATCGCGTATATTATCTCATTTTAGTTAGTTCCCGACGTTTCGAAAGCTTTCCAGCTTTCCATGGTCACGGGAGGACTGAGAAAAGATGTATTTTCCTCCGTCAAAGTTACAATTTGTGCAAACTACCCATTTTTGAAAAAACAAATAAAGGTGTACATACATGCCAGATGGGCCTAAGCTGTAAAGACAGTTACACATGTCACGTTGGGAACTAAAATGAGATAATATACGCGATATAATCCGTTCAATTGTTTTATTTCAATGAGTAATAATCATGGAAACATAAGAAAATATTAAATCTAAATTAGTTATAAAGATATCATACATTGGCAAATCTAACCCCCCAGGCAAATCTAAATTAGTTATAAAGATATCATATAGTCTTTATATCGCGACTCACGAAGCTGCCACGTACGTTTCAAAGTGTCGCGTCGCTATTGATAGACTTCAAATTTGCAGCCACCACTCATGAAAGTCATCCTTTTTTGGAAAAATAATCGTTAACATTTTATAAAAACGTATATTTTCATAGAGAAGAAAGTTATTCAAGTTTTATATACAAATATCAAACGGGAGTAAAAAAAAGATTTTTATTGAATTTGACTTGTCTTCATTTTTTGACGACACGTTTGGCTCAGTGGGTTGTACAACGGCCTACCAAGCTAGCGGTTCCGGGTTCGAATCCCGGCCAGGGCAAGTGTTTGTGTGATGAGCACGAATGTTTGTTCCTGGGTCTTGAATGTTTTCTATGTATTTAAGTATTATAATTTATCTATATGTTATATATATCGTCGCTTAGCAATGGGTACAAACTTTGCTTAGTTTGGGACTAGGTCGATTTGTGTAAGATTGTCCCTGATATTTATTTATTCATATAACATTTTTTGGTCCTAATCGCCTCAGGTTTACGCTGATTAAATTATTTGGGTTCCTCGCAATATAACTTAAAAAAACTTCGCTTGCCTAACATCAAGCGGAAGAGAGATCCTCAACGGAGCCTGGAATGTAAAAGAATTCATATAGAATTTTGACTTCAATGAGGGAATTGCTAGAATTCGCTCAAATTTGTTCAGTTACTCCTCCGAGGGATCTAATTAGGAGACATCAGTGTATTTAAAAATCAATGATCAATTCAGGCGTTACTTTCCTGAATTCCATATTAGATTAATGGATTATAGTTCCATTGCTTTTCAGCGAAGTAGTGTCGATGTGTCAATAAATTGTGCTCACATGCGCATATTTTCATACAAAAAAATACGCATGTAAATACAACAAACCACCACCAGACCCACACTTTGCCCTTATTTCACAATTGTGACAAATGTCGAGTGGCAGCGACAATTTCACGTACATTGCGTGCCCCGTATAAAGTAAGGAGACGTATTGAGCTTGCGGGGATCGCCGTGAATATAAAATTGTCGTTGTCACCTGACAATTGTCACGATTGTGAAATAGGGGCCAGACCAGTGGATTGCACAGAGTTTTTAGCCGAGGTAGGTTTTCTGTGCCTACATGGAGTCTTGGTGGTTCAGGGCTTCTGGGTAGGCAGTTTCTCTGTGCCTGTATAGAACCATGGTCATTCAGGGTAGGCAGTGCCTTTGTGCCTATATGTACCGCACGCCACTGGGCCAGACAGCATAATCCTCAAACCACCACCAGACAGTATAATCCTCGACACGTATTTCGCCTCTCTTCGAGGCATCATCAGGAGATGCAGGAGATGTTAAAGCAAAAAAATAAGGTCATTCCTTTTCCGCCTTCTCCGCGAACGAAGCTGCGGGCTCCTTCTAGTATTTGACATTGCATTCTGGTATTACATAAACCAAATTTGACTTATGCAGTAACTATTACGCTCTATTTTGCTCGCGAGATTAATGATTTTAAAATGACATTCGAAACTTAATGACACTTCGCGATGACACAACACTCACAACAGTGAAAAGTGATGATTGCAGGCTTAGAAATGATTTGGATTACAATGGAAACTTAAAGGAATAAATTAAGAGGAGAGATTGCCTTCTTCTAGAACTTGGTGCTAAACGAAAAACTACGAAAACCGAGGACCATTAAAACAAAAGGACTGACAGTTGCCATACTTTGGATCGTGTTCCGATCGCAAGGAGATATTCTAGCAAAAACTAGATGGCGCTTTAAAATAAAAACATTTAACGGCGTTATAATTACGTACAAATAAACACAGTGCAGTAACAATTAGTTAATAAACAGCAAATAAATTTAAATAATATGACGCGCTTTCAAAGTTGAACAATTGTAAATAATAATTCTTATACATAGATGGCGTTGTACATATCGGGGAAGTTTGTATGGAGATGATCTGTCTTCTAGTTTTAATGGTCCTTGACGAAAACATACAATGAAAAATATTCTGACTTTTTTAATAGTTAAACTTCGTTCACGGAGAAGAAAAAAATCATAACACCTCTTTCTTCTGCGTAGTCGGGTAAAAAGTCTTATAACCATTTGTGAATACCTAGCTACCTGTGTACCAAAAATAGTTGAAATTCGTTTAGCCGATTTCGCGTGACGTACCCACTACGACACATACAAACGTACAGTCAGCGTCAAATAGTCTGTAGCATGCAAAGCGCTAAATATGTATATCGTCACATGTCTTTATGCCCATAAGAATAAACATGTGTTGTGATCTTTTTGGCACTGACTGTACAAATAATACAAAAAAAAAAAAAATTGAGTCAGTGACCTTCAAAAATAAATAAAACACAGGCTCAGTTCTATGTAACTCGGGCAAAGCCGCAGGTGAAATCTAGTTCATAATAAAATACATAGTAGGTATACAAAAAAAAAATTACATCGTATCTTTATTTGATGCGAAATGACAGTTTCTATGATAGAAATCCTAAGTTAAAAAATTGAGTTCGATATCAAGCGTGTAGCTTGTATTATGAGCCTTTAATTTTAAAGTTGGGTGGAAAAGTCTATTTTAAAGCAAGAAAACATTAATAACTAATAATACCATTTAATAAACCATGAAATGCATGGTAACTTTTGTCATGAAACCTTTTCGATAAAAGCAAATTTTATCATAGATGCGGAACAAAGTTAATTTCCCCAATACAAGGTAGTATAGAAACCTGTGACGTCACAAGTTCGTAGGCTTTAGTATGAAGCCTGTTCTGGGAAAGTTCAAAAATATGATTTTAACATTATTGTATCTCAGGGAGTTTTCATGACATTGAAGTAATTTTTTCGCCAATATTTCTATTATTAAAAGGTCATTCTGTAACATACCACAGAACAAATTTGTCTAAATCCTTTTTGTTTCAAATACTCGTAGATAGCTGATTAACAGGGTGTCAATTATTTGAATTACAGTGTCAAACAATGAGACGTTTACCTTTTTAGGGTTCCGTACACAAACGGTAAAACGGGATCCTATTACTAAGACTTCGCTGTCCGTCTGTCTGTCTGACTTTCTGTCACCATGCTGTATCTCATGAACCGTGATAGCTAGACCGTTGAAATTTTCACAGATGATGTATTTCTGTTGCCGCTATAACAACAAATACCAAAAACAGTTACATTTTATGTCTGTCTGTTTATATCAATAATCAATATAAAATGATCCAGGCACGGCGTTTGCTCAGCTAACACTAGATTCGTATATTTTGTACGGAACCCTTGTGCGATTTTTATTTTTATTTTTAGGCTTTTTTTTAGAGGTAATAAACGTTCAATGAATTCTTCTCAAATAACGTGTATGTATGTTTGTTAGTGGCTTACGATCGAATAACATTACTATTACAACTTTCTTAGGTCAAAAGTTCAAAGCTTAGGTAATACCACGCAACCGTGTTTAATTGCATGTTGTACCTATGCATATAACCTCTATTCGGCGACCATCAGAGGCCCACGCCACTATACGTCCATATAAGCCGATTCCCACCGGGTTGCCCAAGGAAAGGCTTATAACCTTTTTCTTTAAATATGAATACGCTTCGGCTTCCCTTATAATTTTCCTGATGCCATACCTTTGGCAAACACGCAACCGTTGGTGAAAGTTTTGACAACCGGCTTAGCTCAGCGGAAGTAACAGTTAGTCCTGGGTTCAAATCCCGGTAAGGACAAATATTTGTGTGGTGAACATAAATATTTGTTAATATTTTCTTCTGTTTCCGCGATTATTACTCATTGAAATAAAACAATTAACTAAAATGAGATAATATACGCGATATAATCCGTTAAATTGTTTTATTTCAATAAATATTTGTTCCTTGAGTCTTGGATGTTTTTTTATGTATATAAGTAATGTAAATATTATCTATTAAATATATATCATCGTCTAGTATTAATTTATGTGCATAATAAATAAATAAATATTACGTATTACACCAGCGACTTCAGCAGTGTTCGAAGAACTGATCGCATCAGAAACACTGACCTGCGTTCCAGAACTGGTATCACATTCGTGGGTGTAAAAACCGCCAGACTCAAATGGGACTGGGCTGGGCATGTCTGCCGTATGAACCCGGATCATTTTATTGAAATAATAACATCTTTATAACGTCACCAACAGAAAAAATAAATATAGCGCATACTGTCGTTTTTAATAATTATGAATTTAATCAAACTCAATATGTTTTTGGGCTTCTATAAAGCTAGGATTTTAAACGATAGAAATGCAACATTGTTTTTCCCAATATAGGCCCATTTTTAAAAAGCCCATCTCGTCAGTATGTTAATAGCTTAGAATATTAGCACTTTTAAAAATAACTGACACTATTGTCTCTGAGTTACCGGGCAGAATAACAATGTCACTCTTTTAGACAATGTTAGCCCTTAGGGCTAAATTCGAAGCATAAGGCTTATGTCCTAAAAAAATATAATTAGTCAGTCGTTAGATTATTACAAAATATTGGACACGTTTTTTTCTTTTGTCAATTAAACAAAAAAATATGAAAATATAGCCCGTTAAAGGTCCTCGTGACGTCACGCCGTGCGATCGTTTTTCTCACGGCGTGACGTCATGCGCCCCTACTTCACTACTTTGTATTTTTGTTTGATTGACAAAAGAAAAACTACGAGTCCAATATTTTTGATAATGTAACTGGCGGACTAATTAGATTTTTTTTACCCAGGAAACTACCCTATTTTGCAATTTGTGCACACGCATGAACCAAAAATAACGCAACTGTCTGTTTCTAGACCACTCACCTCTCTCCGCGAACGCATCGCCGCTGTCGTCCTGCAACGCCAACTCATTTTCACCAACATCGTTCAAAGCATCCCTGAACACAACATTGTCATTAATCGCGGGCCCGGCATGAGAGTTCGTGAGTATAGAGTTCACATCACTATATGGAAAAACAACGCGAGGGCTCCTGGCTTTCCAACCATTGTTATTATAGAAGCCAGTACGGACAGACGAGAAAGGAATCTGGTACGGTTCGAAGTTGTAGCTAGGCGCGTATCGACCGAATCTTCCTTGGTACAAAGGATATTGAAACGGTCGAATCCTAGGTTCGTAGAATCGTTCGTTCCCTGACAGCTCCTCAATTTTAGGAGGCTCAGTGCCTTCTCCAGTCGACGTAAAGTCATAGTCGGTAGCATCGTCGAATTTGATCTTAGAATTGACTTTTTCTAGAGTCAAGTCGATTTCTCCGCGGCCAACGGGTTGGTAGTTTTCATTTTCGTCCAGGAAGAGTACTCTGGAGCGTCTTGGCTTGTATTTTGGTATGAAGATGGGACGGTAGGGGTCGCGGACTAAGCTCAGTGCTCGGCTAGACTCGCCTGCTACCACAGACGTAGCGAATATAAGAATGACTTTCCATTTTTCGCTCAACATATTGACTCGGTCACTGCACTGGTGATTTCACTTTCATTTTACGTTGAACACTTTAAAAAAAATAATCTTGTACTCAATTGTATTGGTACATGTTTAATTGGACGTGTATTGTTTTTTTTTTATAATTTTGTTTTCATGTTTTTTTGAAGCGAGCGAGCGTGCGGCGCTGTTGGCTTTTGGTCGCGGACTGGCTGTCTGTACGTTCCCCACTATCTCCGTAACTGGTTACATAAAATAGTGTGTGACGCTATGGTTTATGTAATTCTTAACGGCGCCTATTTGGATAAGGTTTTATTATTTGACCGCAACTTTTAGAAAACAGGGAAAAATTGGTGGGACTGATTGGTGTCCTAGATAGACCGGATCGGTGAAAACAATATTTGGTATTGTTTATATTCGTATTGATTTTTGGACATAAAAAATTAAGATTTATTAAAATTTATATCTTTTCATGAGAATCAGCTTCCAACAAGAAAGATCGGTATTTTAGTAGCGGGAGAAAAAAATCACAACCCTCTTTTTCGCTTCATCGTAGTCGGGTAAAAAGTATCCTATAACCGTCTGTTGGAATCCGTTTATCCGATTTGGCATGATGAAACCACAACGACACATATGTACAAACATACATAATTAATTAACAATTTTTGATTTCGAATAGTCCGTTACAATCTTTTTTTATAAATATCTTCAATTTTACAAATTTATAATACTATAGATATGTATGGTTGTCTGTTTTGCGATAAATAGCGATATTTTACTCACATATCAGAAGTTTCATTTTAATCAATATATTCCGGAAATTGTTTCTTTAACAATCTATTATTAAATCTATACTATTACGCTTTTGAGCAAACACTTTTTTTTACTTTATAATTTTTAATGTATTGTGTACTAGAAGAAGGTAGAAAAAAACATAACCCTCTTTTTTGCTTCAGCGTAATCAAATAAAAAGTATCCTATAACTTTCTGTGGATGCCCAGCTACCCGTGTACCAAAAATAGTTGAAATCAGTTTAGCCGTTTTGAAGTAATGTAGCCGCAACGACACACACAAAAAATCCAAAAATACATTTGTCGATTCCTTGGTCTTCATCGTAACCTGATTCCCAAGGGTCGTAACCTATAGGGAAATGCATTTTTTTTATTTTGCTGTATTAAAACCGGACACGTTTGGCTGAGTAGGTTGTACAACGGCCTACGAAGCTAGCGGTCCCGGGTTCGATCCCGGCCAGGGCAAGTGTTTGTGTGATAAGCACGAATGTTTGTTCCTGGGTCTTGGATGTTTTCTATGTATTTAAGTATTATAATTTATCTATATATTATGTATATCGTCACCTAGTACCCATAGTACAAGCTTTGCTAAGTTTGGGACTAGATCGATGTATGTAAAATTGTCCCTGATATTTATTTATATACTAGCTTCTGCCCGCGACTTCGTCCTTCTTAAATTCGTTTATCGCGGATAAGGGTATTTTTCCGGGATAAAATGTAGCCTATGTCCTTCCCCGGGACTCAAACCATCTCCATACCAACTTCCAAATCGGTTCAGCGGTTTAAGCGTGAAGAGGTAACAGACAGACAGACAGACAGACACACTTCCGCATTTATAATATTAGTATGGATGGATTAAAAGCTCATTCCTATAACAAACAGTAGTGAAAAAAAATCGAATAACTATAAAAATAACCAAGATATAAGCCATCAAACATTTCATTCCATCTATTGATAGCAAAACAGATTTTAATCTGGAGTTTATATGGCCGTAGTCTACTTTGACGTGATGAAATAATATTGAAATAATGATCTTTACTCTGTAAGTAGGCCGCAAGGGCACTTTTACAAGTCTGACTCTACGGCGTTTCCCAAGAGGAGACCACTGAGGAGAAGAAAGCCGAAACAAACTCAACAGTCAGTAATTTTTTCGAAATAACTCTTATATCTATTACAATATTTGTACTTAGCCTATCCTAAATATATGTTTTGGGTATATAAACTCAATGCGTAGTTCTTCAAGACAACATATCAAAATATTTTCTTCTGTTTCCGCGATTATTACTCATTGAAATAAAACAATTTAACGGATTATATCGCGTATATTATCTCATTTTAGTTCCCGACGTTTCGGAAGCTTTCCAGCTTTCCATGGTCACGGGAGGACTAAGAAAAGATGTTTTTCCTCTGTCAAAGTTACAATTTGTGCAAACTACCCATTTTTTTTTTGAAAAAACACAAATAAAGGTGTACATACATGCCAGATGGGCCTAAGCTGTAAAGACAGTTACACATGTGCCAGAAGGGCTTAATTATTTTATTCTAATAATTTACCAAGCAGCATTTCACCAATGAGGCGTACTGAGGAGAAAAGAAACGCTGCAAAGAAAAACTCCCAGGCTACCTCATTACTAATTATAATATTTTAAAAAACAGAGACTATTAAACTACTTTAAACAGATAAGATATTTTACACCGTTCGGAAATTAAGGTTTTGCAGTCCTGTGTCTCGCTTGTTCCTTGATGAGATGTATTACAGGATCCCAAGCAGGTGGTAGTGACAATCCATCTTCTCTATTGAAATTAGGATGCTTTTTAATCTCAATAGCCTCGCGTAGCATCCTGGGAAAATATCTTTTTTCTTTGGCAAGGATAGAAGGTTTATCAAACTTAATTGAGTGGTTTGGTTTGTCAATGACATGTTCACAGACTGCAGACCTATTACACCGACGGTGCTTGACATCTGCTATGTGCTCCTTCACCCGGGTTGATACACTGCGTTTCGTTTGACCAATGTATGAAAGACCACACTCGCAGTCTAGCTTATAAATGCCTGCACTCTGCAAAGGGGTGCTACTCTTCACGGGTCTAAGGTATTGAGACACCTTCTTCAACGGCTTGAAATATGTTTTTATAGAAGCACGCTTCAAGATGTTTCCGATCTTGTCTGTGACCCCTTTCACATATGGTAATACGGCAGGTTTACGCTCGACTGTTGGTTTCTTCATACTGGGATTCTGCTTGGAACGTGGTATCTGGAGCTCGTTGGCTCGAAGCGCACGTTTGACATTCTGCAACTCAGCAGTCAGATGTTGATCGTCGCAGATACCCCTGGCTCTCTGAAACAAAGATTTACCCACTGTAGCAAGTTGACAGGGATGGTGGTGAGATTTGCCATTCAAATACCTATCTGTATGCGTAGGTTTCCTATATACAGTATGACCTATGTCATTGTTAGGACCTCTAATTACTAGCACATCTAAGAATGCAAGTGAATTTTGATTTTCCAACTCCATAGTGAATTTAATTTTACTATGCATGGAGTTCAGATGGTCTAAGAAAGCTGAAACACTAGATCTAGGTAAAATAGTAAAGGTATCATCTACGTATCTTTTAAAGATCCTCGGCTTGACAGGTGCCAATGAAAGCGCTCTCTCCTCGAAGTCTTCCATGAAAATATCGGCGACAACAGGAGACACCGGAGACCCCATTGCCACACCATCAACTTGCCCGTAGAATTCACCATTCCATAGCATATAGCCAGATGTAAGGCAGTGTTGTAATAACTCAGCATATTCTATTGCCATCTGTTGTTCACCCAATTTTCTTTTCACAATTTCGATACATTCTTGAACTGGTAGGCATGTGAAGAGAGACTGGACATCAAAACTGACCATAACTTCATCATCAGTTAGTCTCAAATCCTTAATCTCACTGACAAAATGGTACGAATCCCTTGTGTATGCTTCCGTCTTCCCTCGCAGTAAAGAAAGCACACCTGCTAAGTGCCGAGCTAATCGATAGGTAGGAGCATCGATTTGACTCACTATAGGGCGTAACGGAGCACCAGGTTTATGTATCTTTGGTAACCCGTACAACTTTGGTGGCACCGGGCAAGAAGGCACTAAACTTTTCACATCCAGATTAAGATTTTCAGAGTGCTTACTTATCAGCTCGGCTGTCGTTTTTATTACTTTCGCCGTTGGATCTCGCTTAACAAGCTTGTATGTTGTAGTGTCTGACAAAAGTACTTCCACTTTCTGGTTGTAATCACTAGTATCCATAACAACCGTCGCATTTCCCTTGTCAGCTCGAAGAATGGTGATGTCTGGGTCTTCACGCAAGCTCTTCAAAGCGTTGAATTCAGTTCTGGGTAAGTTAACTTTAGGAGACTTCGCTCGTCTTAAAATTGAAGACACATCCTGGCGTACGGCCTCCAAATCCTCCTTACGCATATGATTTTGGACCAAACAATCTTCCACACCGACTATAATCTGTTCAAAAGGGATATTCCGTTGAGTAACAACATAATTAAGCCCTTTTTTAAGAAGCAAGGTTTGTGAGTCCGACAGATCTTTCGAGCTAATTGCACCTGTAGTGAATATTAGCTCGAAAGATCTGTCGGACTCACAAACCTTGCTTCTTAAAAAAGGGCTTAATTATGTTGTTACTCCACGGAATATCCCTTTTGAACAGATTATAGTCGGTGTGGAAGATTGTTTGGTCCAAAATCATATGCGTAAGGAGGATTTGGAGGCCGTACGCCAGGATGTGTCTTCAATTTTAAGACGAGCGAAGTCTCCTAAAGTTAACTTACCCAGAACTGAATTCAACGCTTTGAAGAGCTTGCGTGAAGACCCAGACATCACCATTCTTCGAGCTGACAAGGGAAATGCGACGGTTGTTATGGATACTAGTGATTACAACCAGAAAGTGGAAGTACTTTTGTCAGACACTACAACATACAAGCTTGTTAAGCGAGATCCAACGGCGAAAGTAATAAAAACGACAGCCGAGCTGATAAGTAAGCACTCTGAAAATCTTAATCTGGATGTGAAAAGTTTAGTGCCTTCTTGCCCGGTGCCACCAAAGTTGTACGGGTTACCAAAGATACATAAACCTGGTGCTCCGTTACGCCCTATAGTGAGTCAAATCGATGCTCCTACCTATCGATTAGCTCGGCACTTAGCAGGTGTGCTTTCTTTACTGCGAGGGAAGACGGAAGCATACACAAGGGATTCGTACCATTTTGTCAGTGAGATTAAGGATTTGAGACTAACTGATGATGAAGTTATGGTCAGTTTTGATGTCCAGTCTCTCTTCACATGCCTACCAGTTCAAGAATGTATCGAAATTGTGAAAAGAAGATTGGGTGAACAACAGATGGCAATAGAATATGCTGAGTTATTACAACACTGCCTTACATCTGGCTATATGCTATGGAATGGTGAATTCTACGGGCAAGTTGATGGTGTGGCAATGGGGTCTCCGGTGTCTCCTGTTGTCGCCGATATTTTCATGGAAGACTTCGAGGAGAGAGCGCTTTCATTGGCACCTGTCAAGCCGAGGATCTTTAAAAGATACGTAGATGATACCTTTACTATTTTACCTAGATCTAGTGTTTCAGCTTTCTTAGACCATCTGAACTCCATGCATAGTAAAATTAAATTCACTATGGAGTTGGAAAATCAAAATTCACTTGCATTCTTAGATGTGCTAGTAATTAGAGGTCCTAACAATGACATAGGTCATACTGTATATAGGAAACCTACGCATACAGATAGGTATTTGAATGGCAAATCTCACCACCATCCCTGTCAACTTGCTACAGTGGGTAAATCTTTGTTTCAGAGAGCCAGGGGTATCTGCGACGATCAACATCTGACTGCTGAGTTGCAGAATGTCAAACGTGCGCTTCGAGCCAACGAGCTCCAGATACCACGTTCCAAGCAGAATCCCAGTATGAAGAAACCAACAGTCGAGCGTAAACCTGCCGTATTACCATATGTGAAAGGGGTCACAGACAAGATCGGAAACATCTTGAAGCGTGCTTCTATAAAAACATATTTCAAGCCGTTGAAGAAGGTGTCTCAATACCTTAGACCCGTGAAGAGTAGCACCCCTTTGCAGAGTGCAGGCATTTATAAGCTAGACTGCGAGTGTGGTCTTTCATACATTGGTCAAACGAAACGCAGTGTATCAACCCGGGTGAAGGAGCACATAGCAGATGTCAAGCACCGTCGGTGTAATAGGTCTGCAGTCTGTGAACATGTCATTGACAAACCAAACCACTCAATTAAGTTTGATAAACCTTCTATCCTTGCCAAAGAAAAAAGATATTTTCCCAGGATGCTACGCGAGGCTATTGAGATTAAAAAGCATCCTAATTTCAATAGAGAAGATGGATTGTCACTACCACCTGCTTGGGATCCTGTAATACATCTCATCAAGGAACAAGCGAGACACAGGACTGCAAAACCTTAATTTCCGAACGGTGTAAAATATCTTATCTGTTTAAAGTAGTTTAATAGTCTCTGTTTTTTAAAATATTATAATTAGTAATGAGGTAGCCTGGGAGTTTTTCTTTGCAGCGTTTCTTTTCTCCTCAGTACGCCTCATTGGTGAAATGCTGCTTGGTAAATTATTAGAATAAAATAATTAAGCCCTTCTGGCACATGTGTAACTGTCTTTACAGCTTAGGCCCATCTGGCATGTACGTACACCTTTATTTGTGTTTTTTCAAAAAAAAATGGGTAGTTTGCACAAATTGTAACTTTGACAGAGGAAAAACATCTTTTCTCAGTCCTCCCGTGACCATGGAAAGCTGGAAAGCTTCCGAAACGTCGGGAACTAAAATGAGATAATATACGCGATATAATCCGTTAAATTGTTTTATTTCAATGAACATATCAAAACTTATAAAAGAAAAAAAAAATATAAAATATAAAAAAAAAAATTGGGATTTTTTATTTCAAACAACTTACATACGTTTGATATGCCACCTTATTAGAACCGTGTCCCAGTAAAAGTAAATTATTTGGTTTCTGTTTTGGGCCATGCATTTTTGTCTGTTAAATAGTCCCTATAATAAGCCTTTGCCATTAGGGACTCTTTTAAGTACGTTTTGAGAGCTGGAAACGATAATTTTTAAGCATCATCTGGTAGCTTATTATAAAAATGTATACATTGGCCTACAAGTGATTGGGCTACTTTACGAACGCGCAACTTTCTAATAGCGATTTTGTTTTTATTTCTAGAATTAAAATTGTGGATATCTGAATTCTTAGTAAAAGACTCTAGGTTCTTAATAACATAAATAATATTCTCATAAATATATTGGGACGCTACGGTTAATATGTTGATGTCTTTAAAAAGTTCTCTTAAGGAGTCACGGGAGTTAAAGTTATATATAGAACGAATCGCTCTTTTTTGTAACACAAATATAGTCTGTATATCAGCTGCTTTGCCCCAAACCAGAATACCGTATGACATGATACTATGAAAATAACTATGATATACTAAGCGAGCAGTATCAACATTGGTCAATTGTCTAATTTTTCTAATAGCGTTAGCTGCTGAACTTAATTTACCTGCAAGTACTGCTAAATTAGTTTGTTCATCCTTCTTTACTACCTAGGAAAGCATGTCACTTAGACTGTCAGGCTGTTAAATTGAGGTCAAATCAATATTTATGCCTAATAAATTTCAATTTATGCGTGTTTTTTCAATCGCGTGCCTCAGTGTGTTAACTTGCGTTGGTGTTTTGGTGAAAATATAAAGTCAATTTACGTAATGATATGATCGTATGCGCAATTATAGGCGTTTGTTTTCCGCCTGTGAAAACGTGGGATTTACCGGCTGACTATTAGTGTTAGGGTTCCGTAAAAATAATACATACATACATACAAACATACAATCACGCCTTTTTCCCATTACGGGGTAGGCAGAGACTACCCCCTTCCACTTGCTACGGTCCTTGCATAAAACTGCCGCTTCATTAACATTCATTAATCTCTTCATTTTGTGCTGTCATAGCCCTTTCGCTTTGTCTCATTTACACACAGAATATAAATATTTCTCGCATCCATCATCTGACATACTTCATCTATTTATATACTTCATCTATGTAAAAATAATAGTAATCTATATATAAGGCTAAGGTTACAGGGGTCAAGGCGGATAGATAAATTCGATGCGTACGTCAGTGCTCGCTAGTGAAAGGGTAACACACCTGACGCGTAATCAGGAAGTACCGGGTTCGAGTCCTGGTGTGACCACGTGCGAGATCAATCGTATTTTTCTTTGCGCTTTGATTTGTATCTACATCACAATCTTTATATATTATTGTAAAAGTTTGTTATACAAGGCTGCAAAGTTGTAATTTTGGAGACTTGAGAAACAAACACCCTCACTACAGCGAGGAAGATGTGAGATATAAGAAAAACTATAAAATTCTAAGAAACCGATATTTTTTCATTTAAAACTAGTCATAATTAACCTACGAAACAGACTCATAATAAAACAAACAAATAAACATATAAAAAAATATAAATTCGAAGTTCAAATTACTTTTTCTCAAAAATGTCCGTAAAATTCGACCTTATTGTCTAGATATTAGAAGGTGAAGTGCATAGTTTATGGTCAATCTCATTTTAAAAAAATGGGAAATTGCTGGACGACAATAATGTTGCATACGATTTTCATTATTGTCTAGTTGTGAACTTTTAAAAAAGTTTGAAACTGCAATGAAGGCACAAGTCGTATACAGCCAAATTAAACAGTTTTTTTTTTCTAAAATCGCTGCGGTTTTATCCGTATCCGTGATGGCTTATCGTTTTCTGTAGAAGAATACTGGCAATTTTAATTGTAAAAAAAAGGTTGGTATAGCGATGATATATTTTCACGTACTTAGTGGCTTTCTTACAAATAGTAAAATAAGTTCAAGTGAAGACGATACGGAATGTATCAAATACTTACACAAACCGAAATTAAGCATACTAATATGAGTGCTCCCGGTGTAAATTTAACATTTAGCAGCTGTACTCTGTCGCACAGTTCGTTTAATATGAAGCTGATGTCAACCTGACAAATCAGGTCCGAATTTAATATATATTTATTTAATATTCTCGATCTTTAGTCCCCTGGAATTGCAATAGTTATGTTATAAACATTCCCCTGTGTACGCACACATGTGGGCAAAGTTCAGAAGATCGTTTATGGAAAATTAATAATCTTTTACCTCTATTTTGAAATGAAAGAACAATGAGAACAAGGACGCTGAGACACTGCTAGGCAACGGCACGTATTGCACATGCTCCGCCCGAGAGCGCGCCATGCGCCGACTCCGGCCGTCACTGCTCTGGTGGTTGACAGCGACTGCCTCCACTACTGTCATCTTTGTTTATCTCCTTAATGTTTATACCTACTCTCCTTTTGCATTTTTATAATACGGTACGGTCCTCAAAAACATAGTTTTGCTCTGGTGCGCACCCCGGTGGACTCTTGAGCTTGGACAAAGTGACAATTTGTATGCCGACGAATCTCATAGTAGTTTTGTTTATATTTACATTTTTTTTATTCTTAGCTGTCATTTTATACGTATTACGTTCTTTATTATTTTGTTTAATGGATACTTGTAGCACGGGCTCCACCACTAATGTCGCTTCCAGTTCTGTGTCGCTGGAGAACTCGATTCGTTGCCCACATTGCTCCCAGATTCGTTTCTTCAAAGGTCAGAGGGGACTTAATATACATATCAGTCGTACCCACGGCTCTCGTTCTGGTGCAGTTTTGCCGCCTCCTAACCCTGTCCAGGTAAACATTTTGGAACCAAATCAGTTTAGCCCCTTCTCTGAAAAACTGAGTGAACTTAAACACTCTATTCCAATCATAAAACGAATTCCACGCAGCTCGCGGATACAGGTTGCTCAAAAACTCACAGAAGATATAAAATTCGCAGTAAACCAAAACTCACAGGAATCATGAGAGCACCTCCTTACCTTCCCTTATCGTGTCCTACATGTAAAATAAAACGCAGAGAGAGGTATATCTTTAACGTCTCGTATTAAACAAAACTGCCTCAACCCTCACGATATAAATGATCTGCAAAGTACACCGCTGAAACAGGGTTTTTCTTTACCTCGTCTTGTAGAGACAAAGCTAGGGGAAGGTAACATTAAGGATGCTGCCCGGCTTTTATTCTCCAGCGACACCACTGCTCCTAACACAGCTGACACTCTCACAGCCCTACAAAGCAAACACCCGGCTCCCAATGACAATCTCTCTCTCCCTGACCCTCCCAACCCGTCTGATCCGTATCTCCACGTGTGCCCCGAGGAAGTTCTTAAAGCAGTATCCTCCTTCCCAAATGGCTCGGCAGGTGGCCTCGATGCTTTAACCCCACAGCACTTAAAGGACCTTTTGAGCCACACATGCGGAGAAGCCAGTGACTCACTTTAAGGGAGCTCACGGCACTGGCTTACATCATGCTGTCAGGCACAGTGAACGAAGCGATTACTAACATCTTATACGGAGCCAACCTGTGCGCACTAACAAAAAAAGACTGCGGGATCAGGCCAATAGCGGTAGGAACCACCTACCGCCGCTTAACAGTCAAATGCTGCTGCAACGCTGTCTCAAGCGACCTATCAGCATACTTTCAACCTTATCAATTAGGCTTCGGCTCTAAGGGTGGCAGCGAAGCAGCGGTACATGCTTTACGTACCTTTATCACAAAAAGGGAATGCGAGGTACTTTTAAAAGTTGACGTAAAAAATGCGTTCAACTCCGTCGATCGAGGTACCCTGTTGACACAGGTCAAGCAAAACATACCAAAACTTTTCAATTTTATTTGGCAATGCTACAGCACCCCATCGAAATTAGTCTTCAAAAATAACCCCCTACTATCAGCGGTAGGCTGTCAACAAGGCGATCCTCTTGGACCGACTCTCTTTAGCTTCGCTATTCACCCTATAGAAAAAAATCTAAATTCCAAATTTAACGTATGGTATCTAGACGACGGTACTCTAGGGGGTGATGTTGACACGGTACTCGAAGATCTACAGATCCTAACAGAAAAATTCGCAGAAATTGGACTTGATTTAAATTTCTCCAAATGTGAAATATACTTTTCGGAAAACTGCACCCAAAAAAACCTAGCATTATCTAAGTTCCGGACAATAGCACCAAATATTAAAGAGGTAGATAATACTTCTCTCCACCTCCTAGGGTCACCAATTCTTGATGAATCCTTTCCCGGCTTCATCGAAGAAAAACACAAAATTTTCAGTTCTTTTTCGGATCGATTGCTCCAAATTAATGCTCACATGGCCTACACAATAATAAAATATTGTCTCTTCGTGCCTAAATTTACGTACACACTTAGATGCAGTCACCTCTGGAAACATCCCGCCCTCTTGGAAAAATTCGACGATTTGATCATATCCACAATTTCATCCGTCAGGCACGGAGGCATTGGGATCCGCAAAATTTCTAATGTCGCCTTACCCGCATTCCTTTCTTCTGTTAATGGAACTCAAAATTTAGTACTCAAAATTCTAAAAGAAACCCCTGCTTATTTGGAAATCCCCTTTTTGAATGACGCCGTAAATTCTTGGAGGTCTTACTGCCCCACTAACCTGCCTTCGATTCCCCATCCACAGCGGCAATGGGACGAGCCGCTCTGCGCGCTGGTATGGGATAACTTGTTCGAAACGTCCACCAGCCCCGCAGAACGAGCTCGCCTCCTTGCTAGTTGTAGATGGGAATCGGGCGCGTGGCTACAGGCTCTACCCTCCAAAAATTTGGGCACACTTCTCAGTAATGAGACTTTTAGGCTCGCAGTATCGCTGCGACTGGAAGCGGCGTGTGTTGCCCCGCATCGGTGCAAATGCGGCACCAATGTCGTCCGAATCGGTGTCCATGGCCTGTCCTGCACTAGGAGTGCTGGGCGCATTGCACGGCACGCCACCCTGAACGACATCTTGCGCCGAGCATTCGTCAGTGCGGGAACACCGGCCGTCCTGGAGCCGACAGGTCTGGCGAGGGACGACGGTAAGAGGCCGGACGGCATGACACTAGTCCCCTGGAAGTTGGGACGGCCGCTGGTTTGGGATGCCACATGCGTGGATACACTGGCGCCGTCCCACCTTCCAGTGACCTCCACCAAGGCCGGTGCTGCTGCGGATGCAGCCGAACACCTCAAGCGGCGCAAATATGCAGCCATCGACAGTGCCTGCTTGTTTAAGCCGTTTGGGGTGGAAACGCTCGGGCCTTGGGGAGAAAGTGCCTTAAACATTTTTAAGGAATTGGGGAAGCGACTCGTCGAAGCGACGGGTGACCAGCGGGCTGGCTCTTACCTATCCCAAAGAATAGCTTTAGCTATTCAGCGGGGTATTGCTGCCAGCCTGCTGGGCACCCTACCGCTCGGCTCTGACCTGGAGCCCGTGCATTATTTATAGTTATTTTTCTGTTTTTTGATTAGTATTAATCATTTAGTTTTATTTAGTTTAATCTAGGCTCTACCTGTATCTTACATGCTATAATTGTAATAACGTTAATTAAGTAAATTAAAAATATGAAGTAATTTGTATATATTTGATTAATAAAATTTTATTCTTTTTTTTCTTTGTCATTTTTGAGAAAAGCACTATATATGCCTCGGCGGGAAAGAGGATTGCCTGACTCGTATATAGCAAGGCCTTGCTATCGCTTGTCCTTGCAAACTTATACTCGTCCGGCAATCCTTCACTTCCCAGCCTCGCCAATAATGTACTATTCCACGCTCGCCTATAAAACGAACTTTTCCACGCAGATTTGGTGCTCTAAATGGAACTGTTCCCAGCGAGTGAGATGAAAAAGTAATTTACGGTGTTGATGGGCATTTTTACAAAAACGTGTGCACTTTTTGGAACTTGGTTACCCACGGGAGATGCTGTGCCTAGTTTTGGAGCCAGTGTAGAAGTTAAGATAAGCGATATCAGTACATGTAATTGAATTTATACATGCCATATTTTTGTATTAACAGTAGATGCTCTTCATTGAATGTGTGTGGAATATAGGTGACTTATGAATTTAGAGCATATAGATATATATGCACAATAAACTTTCTTACTTACTTGTTATCTTTTTTTCAAGATTTATAAGAAAAGGTCAGTTTTGTGACATCGTTTCGGTACATGTTGTAATAGCGTCACAGGACTGACGAGTTTTTTCTCATTCATTTGTGCAAAGGTTAACCGAAAGAAATCCATTTTAGGGATGAGTTCACCTTTGTACACATCTATTGTTTATCTATCTTGTTTTTTTATTGTTATTAAAATATTTATTACTGTTCAACTATAATGTCTATTATGCTCCGTGACTTATTACACCTGTCTCATAAAAGACATTGACAAGTTTAATGAGCCGTTGAACAGGTTAGAGGTTTACACTAACTACGGCTGTTACTTCAAACGATTGCACATTGTAGGTACATTTCATCAGGGCAGTAAAAAAATCATAAGAAAAGTGTACCACTAACTTATTGTGTCCGATTTTGAACTTTTTGGGCTCGTTTTACAATTAAGAGCACTATATCAGAAAAAACATTACCCAAAAAATTGAATGAAAAATCAGATCGTCAATTTAATTGTAACATGGCATGATTACAGTACAGCCTAATTGCCCTCCTTGACATAGTTATAGTTATTAGAATCGAGTTTAATTGAATTGTATTCTACTGACTTGTTTTGTTTACTAACATTAGCTTAACTATTTCCATGTTGTGATGACGATCCTTATTGGGAGATGATATTAATTTTACGTTTATTATTTACTTCTGTGTTTGACTTTGTATCATTTAATATCATTTTACTTTATTTTATACGATGATCATGATGCAAATACTTATAACTTTGAGTAATGCAAATTTATAGTATTATTTTCTCGTGTAATAAATGAATCAAATCAAATCAAATCATGTAGGAATGTAATAACTCGATCTATGACCCCAGGATGGTCGAAATAATAATATTTGTCTTTGTATTTGTCAATTTTGTGACGCTCACACAAAATGTACCGGAAAAATGTCAAAAAACTGTCCTTGATTCGGACATTTTTTTCAAATTATCTAATCGATGGTCGGTACTCTTGATTCTGAGCAATACGAACCGAAAAAGTTCAAATGGGTGATTTGCAGAAAAATGTATCACAACATTTTCTAAGAAATATTTCTTAGGTGCGTTACGTTCATAAAAAAAAAATGTAACGAAATTGAGATGGAAATTTGGGACAAATAGTATCTCAAAATTTTGTATAGAAAAATATTTCACATTAAACTTGTAAAACCCCCTTTTTTCATCGAGTTGGTCGGGGCTCAAAAACCCTGCGTTAACTTAGGCGCCATCTATGAATCATCAGGTGTGAAGATCGACTTTCTGTTATAGCATACAAACTAAGCTTGGTATAACTTCCTCGAGCCTTTCACAAGCGCTGATTAGTTCAACATGACGCCGCTAGGTGGCGCTAGATGCTGGTATAAGATCACCCGTCGTAATCAAGAGGCTTGTTTTTCTGAGTGTATGTTTGTATACATAACAAGATTCATTCTTATGTATGGCTGTGAGGCGGACACTGGTTGAGCCGAATATTATGGACGAAACAAAATCTTACAGACTTCGCTGGTTTGGTCACCAGAGCATGTGGGTTAATAAAAAGAAATCTAAGCCAAAGAAAATTTTCTTTACAAATAATTTTGAAGATTATTAGTTAGGTAGTACATCTGCTATGTGCTCCTTTATCCGGCTTTACATTGGTCAAATGAAACGCAGTGTATCAACCCGGGTAAAGGAACACATAGCAGATGTCAAGCACCGTCGATATAATAGGTCTGCAGTTTGTGAACATGTCATTGACAAACCAAACCATTCAATTAAGTTTGGTAATCCTTCTATCCTTGCCAAAGAGAAAAGATATTTTCCCAGAATGCTACACCAGGATATTGAGATAAAAGCATCCTAATTTCAATAGAGAAGATGGATTGTCGCTACCACCAACTTGGGACCCTGAAGTACATCTCATCAAGGAACAAGCAAGACACAGGACTACAAAACCTTAATTTCCGAACGGTGTTAAAATATCTTATCTGTTAAAAAGTAGTTTTATTAGTCTTTGTTTTAAAAAAAATTAAATTAGAAATGAGGTAGTCTGGGAGTTATTCTTTGCAGCGTTTCTTTTCTCCTCAGTACGCCTCATTTGTTGTAATGCTGCTTGGTAAATTATAAAATAAAAATATTAAACCCTTATGGCACATGTGTAACTGTCTTTACAGATTAGGCCCATCTGGCATGTATGTACACTTTTATTTGTTTTCTCAAAGTAGTTAGTTAGCACAAACTGTAACTTTGACAGAGGAAAATATATCTTTTCTCAGTCAACCCGTGACCATGGAAAGCTGAAAAGCTTTCGAAACGTCGGGAACTCAAATGAGATAATATTCGCGATATAATCCGTTAAATTGTTTTATTTAAATAACCTCAGCATTACTATTAATCTGAACATAAATGCGACCTTTGTCGCCCTCGTGGAATGTGTTTATTGCATGTTACGTCGCTGGCGCCGTCTGGTATCGAACTTCGGTGAAACCGACCACTTTCCACACTAGTGCATAATATAAGCGTTTAATGTCAGCTGATTTATATCGCTATCGTCCGATAATGACAGATAAAAATATGGCGCTGAATTGGTTTTTGGACAGACTTTAAATAAATATTAGGATACCACTGTACACAAGGTTTTATACAAATTCTTTTACATTCCGGGCTAATCTGTTGTGGAACTCGTCTTTGCCTATTTTTAAAACTAAGTTAAAATATCATTATTTCTCCCATAATTTATACATTTTTACAGCTGCTGGTTTCCTGATCAGTTTGATGTCAACTGTATCATAGTTTTCGTTCTTCTTTTGTATACATTCATTTATTTATTCAAATTTCTACACAGCATTACAGTAAACTAAGACACTGTGAAAAACAGATCCATATGTACAAAAATTACAAATATTTTAACAGAAAATAAATACTGTAGTAGGTATTAAGCCAATCTTACAGCTATATTAACATATTATGGTCGATTTACATGTATCCATCGCCTCACAGAACCTCAAGCATTATCTACAAAAAGTCGCCCATCGACATGCAAACATATCGCATTCAGGTATATATATATATATATATATATATGTTGTATATATGTATGTTTAGTTTTATTTATTTTTGTGTTATTTATAATCTTATCTCACCACCTACTCATTCCCAGCTATTCTGTGTCATTTCCGCTACCCGAAGGTTGTCTGGAAGAGATCGCTCCTTAGCGATAAGACCGCCTATTGTCTACCGTATTTTATGTTAAGGCTCTATTGTACTGTTAATGTTGTTGTTGTACACAAATCGAACTAGTCCCATGGTAATATTTTTTACATTTTTATACTGTTTGAATAGGGTACATGCATGATTTTTTTTTAATCGCTTTTCGTAACAAAATATCATAATACCGTAAAAACGATTTCAAAAAGTGAAATTAAAATTAAAATCGGCCGAGAAGTACGCATGATATAGGCATTTTAAACTACTAATTAGATAGCAATATGGCAGAGAGGTCCGACATGTACTGATACGTCATAGTCCACTACGGCCATATAAACTCCATATTAAATTCTGTTTTGCTAGAATTAGATACAATGAAATGTTTAATTGCTTATATCTTGGTTATTTTTAAAGTTATTCGAAAAAACATCTAAAGGTGCGTCTACACTTGTATCATCTGCTCGTATCCGATCACCGTGCCGTGGCATGACTGCGTATCGCGCTGCTTGGACGCTTAGTGTTGGCGCGCCGATCATGCCGTACTCGTCCGATATAACTGTGTGATACGCGTAGCAAAATGGATTTCGAGCGATCCGATCGGCGCAACGTCCAAACGCGTGATCGTGACACGCGATCATGCCACCCGTCGAAGATCTGATACGGGCAAGTGATACAAATGTGGACGCACCTTTATGTTTGTTACATGAATGAGCTTTTAATAAAGCAAAAACAAAAATTCATGCATATTCCCTATTATTGAAAAACAAATAAGTATATAATATTGATTGAAACTAACACGATTTTCACTTATTATCACAAAACAAGAAACGGACGAAACGTCGAAGAATCACCAACGAAAGAATTTTTTTCTTAATCTTATATTGTGATAATGATAATATTTAATATTTCTATCAGTGGGCCCTACCGGTGGTTTGCTGAAAAACCACCCTGTATGAGTACATACAGGGTGGTTTTTGTAACCACCACCGATATTTTATAAAATTATCCTAAAGCAGCAGTACGACATACACTAATTAAAAATACCACAGACCACATAATTTTTACAAAATAAAATATAATTTACTGGTTGTAGCACAGTCAGCGACAAATAGTCTGTAGCAGTCAGAGAACCAAATATATAGTCACACATTTTTGTGCTTAATTACTGTCTTTTGACTCATATAACATTTTGGTGGAACGTACAAAATCAACCCTGTATAAGAGCAACTTGATTCCCAAAAGCCTACTTTCTTATAAAGTCAACTCCAATTAAGTTAAGTTAATTACGGTTACGGTATTAATCAATTAAGCATCGGTTTCGGCACTGCGCGGGCGCACCGGACTGGTAAACAAGTCTGTCCTACTAAAGTGACTTTATTTATCTGGTATGAAATAAGTACAGTTCCATATTTTTTTATAACCAGTTCCATAAATTTGTTGCCTTACCGTCGAATTCAGTAACACGTTCTTTTAGTATACATAAATAGCGTTATAGTGAAAAACAAAAAAAAAACATTCTTTCTTCCATGTCACAACTATCGATATCGATAAAAAAAAAGTTTCTAACACTAGTTACAATTCGACAGTTTTATATTTTGCTGCGAAAAATTCCGACTTTTGCTCATTATATTTATGTATGAGGTTGCGTTCTGAAAAATAAGTGGGCGAATGGACTAGTTGACCAAAGCCATTCTATTTTTTAATTTACTAGACATTATTTATTATTTAGGGTTTTAATTCTATACTGTAAGTATAGTCGCAACGCACTTGTGACTCCTCTGGCGTTGCAGGTAAAAAAAAAGACAATCCATGCTAATATTATAAATGCGAAAGTGTGTCTATCTGTCTGCCTGTCTGTCTGTCTGTCTGTCTGTCTGTCTGTCTGTTACCTCTTCACGTTTAAACCGCTGAACCGATTTGGATGAAATTTGGTATGGAGATAGTTAGAGTCCCGGGGAAGGACATCTACTTTTTATCCCGGAAAAATACCCTTATCCGCGATAAGCGAATTTAAGGCGAACGAAGTCACGGGCAGAAGCTAGTAATAATATAATGTTAGGCCAATCAAATTAGATCCATAAAAAACCTTTTGAGGAATTAATTCCGAGCAAGCAGGAAATCGTTTTAATACCTTCATTTGGTCTTAATTGCGTGAAATCCGAGTTTGCCCAATCCCAGGAGGTGTGCATAACTTTTGGGAGCCTAATAACAGAGAAATTTTTGCTCTTTTTAGGGTTCCGTAGCCAAAATAGCAAAAACGGAACCCTTATATATTCGTCATGTCTGTCTGTCTGTCTGTCCGTCCATATGTCACAGGCATTTTACTCAAAAACTATAAGATGTACATTAATGAAATTTGGAGCATAGGTGTAGTGTGTAAACTGCTACTTGGTTTAATAGTTAAATAAAAAATATATATATTTCTAGGAGGGGCACTCCGTACATGTAACCGAAACTGAAAAAAAAATAATTCAGCAAATATCAAGGTATAGCACATATTCCGACAGTACTTCTAAAACCATTTTGAGGTTTCAAAAAAAATTTTGATTTGGTGAATATTTTCCGAAATATTCGCTACGAAAGTAGCAAAAATTGTGTCTATGTTCTAAACGGTATGTTCAAAAAATATAAAAAGTTTACAAATATAAAGCTTAATAAATACTTCCAACGAAAATTGTTTTCAACATGATGGGACATACCGTTTTGAAGTTATTGCCAAAAAACTGCGCTTCTCAGCAAAAGGACGTAAGTACCGGGGAAATACGCTCTTTTGTTAGTGTTTTCTTTTCATATCGTATTTTTTTTCATCTGTAGTGCATTTTTTGTATAAACGGCTGCGGAAACTTTCATGGGCGTGTCCGACTCGCACTTGGCTGCTTTTTTTCAGTTTGTTGCATGTAGCACAAAAACGGTATGTCGGACGGTAAATATATTTTCAACACACTTGCTGGTAAAGTGGCTATTATTACACTATTTTTATGGCTGTAATCCAGTCCATTACTCACGCGTGCTTTTTACATTACATAATCGTACTTGTAAAAAGCAATTAATTTCAATAAATTATAAAGTTTTCTAAACAAAATAACGATTTGATTGTATAAAATTGAGATATTCACTTTATTATATTATTCATGTTTGGCTGATTGGCCTATCAGCCTTTGCCTCAACGCTCGTGCGCGGGCATAGATAGACAAATGTATCGGTCGCTGGGCGCCATTTTGATTTGATTTGACATATTTAATATTTACAAATATTTCATATTGAAGTATGATTATTTTTTTTAAATGTCAATATTATGTACATAGTCTCAAGCAATGATGATTAAAATATAATCATTATGTAGGTATGTACATTTCAGGTAGGTACTGATGACAGATTAATGTAAAACTTACGACTACAGATTTGGTTACGCACGTATAACCTAGACCAAATTTTAAGTAAGGCACGATGGTTTTTTTTGCTTTTTTCCTCGCAAGTGTGTTGAAAAACGTCGTATGAAACTCGCGTGCATTGGTCATTACACTCTCGGCTTTATACAGCACTCGTCTACGACTCGTGCTGCAAGATATACCCTCGAGTGTAATTACCAACGTACCACACTCGTATCATAATGTACTATTATTTAATATTAAAGAGGGTTAAATTCTACGTCGAATGAATATCTAAAACTTCAAATTCGGCTCAGTGGTATAGTCAAAATCAAAGGTTAGAAACTGGAAAAAGGCCATAGTCGGGTTTCCATAGTAAGTCGGTCCTTACATCAAATGGGCTCGGGTTTTTTTTGTGTAAGTACCTCTTATAGTGAAGAATATTTTTGCCGAGAATGAATTGTCTACTTGTTATATTTTTTGACTTTATAAGGGACACAATTTATGCTACTTACGGAGCGATTATTTCCGAAAATGTCCAGTAAATCAATTTAGAAACATCAAAATTATTTTAAAAAATCTGTCGCAATATGTTCCACACGATGTGTGGCACACATTGATATTTGCTGGTTTTTCTTTATTTTTTCATTTTCGGTTACATGTGTGGAGTGCCCCCCCTAGATTTTTTTTTATTTTATTATTTAACCATCAAACTAAAAAGCGGCTTACACAAGACACCCATACTCTCTAAATTTCATCAATGTAGTTTTTGAGTAAAACGCCTGTGATATCTGGACGGACAGGACGAAACTATAAGGGTTCCGTTTTTGCCATTTTCTAAAAAGTGGTACGGATTATATGAAGAGCATTAAATCGAAAAATATTTTTATTTCATTTATTAATGTTCATATCAAATCAATCAATCAAAATATTCTTTATTCAAGTAGGCCTAGTTACAAGTACTTTTGAAATGTCAGTTACATGAGAGTGAATGTTTGTGTGGTTGTGGCTTCATCGCGCCAAAAAAAACGGCTGAACGGATTTCAATTATTTTTGATGGACGGGTAGCTAGTTTTAGATAGATGGTTATAGGATACTTTTTACCCGACTACGCTCAAGAATAAAAAGAGAATTATATTTTTTTCTCCTCCGCTCTCGGAATTGCGTTCTCACATTAAAGGCAACGTCATTTTAGTTAGGCAAATAGACAACCAACTTTTATAAAGTCGGTTAAATCTTTCTCCCACACATACCGCTTCTTAATACGACAAAGTGTTAAACAGAGTGCACTAGTCGGGTGAACCCAGTAACGGTGCGCGCAAAAAATGTCGCATAACGGGCCGCGGATACAGGGTGATAGGCGAGACGTGATCAGTTGGCCTATAAAATAAATAACTACGCACCGAAACCTGAATATTGGCATTATTTTTAATTATTGATAAATTCGACAGTCGTATCCAGAATCATTGAAATACCTATAGGTATACTATTATAAAGTTGTAAAAATGAAAAAATAATATTGGAAATTATTTAAGTGTGTACAAAGTGAGATTATTTAAGTGTGTACAGAGTAGAACATTCTTTGTAAGTGTTTAAAAAGAATGTTCTACTCTGTTAATGAACACTTTGTAACAATCAATGCCTAATGAATTTTTAACTATTTTTTTTAACATGGTATTATCTTGACATTTAAGAATGAATTATTGTAATTGTTTGTTTTACACTTTTTTATGTGCATGACATTGACTTATTAATTTTTTATTTTTATACTTCTCAATATTTACTTTTAGTTTGACATTGCAGTATTTTGATTATTTTTTCATTGCTTTTAATGGCATGCTTATTGAGATTCAAAGAATTGCACGCCAAATTCTGGCTGATTGTGATGAAATCAAAAACTAACTACCACCTTTTATAATCACTTACATTCAAACAATAAATCATTTTGTATTTGTAACATACTATTTAGAGGTCACTGAATCGGATTTTTGTTTTTTGGATATTTCTTTGTATGTATGTGTCGTTGTGGCTTTATCACGCGACTCGAACTATCTCCATACCAAATTTCATCTAAATCGGTTCAGCGGTTTAAGCGTGAAGAAGTAACAGACAGACAGACACACTTTCGCATTTATAATATTAGTATGGATATGGATATATTAATATTATTAGTATATTGGTATTATTATATTAGTATGGACAGTATGGATATGGATAGAGATTACCTAAAAATGGCTGAAACTATTTTTTTTAAGCTTAGCTAAGAGCAAGAGTGACAGGGTTTCATTGGTACCTACCATTCGAATACGGAACCCTAAAATTTATCTACTTTAATCTGTGTATCAAAGTGCGTAACAAACTAACTTAATTTAATTCCTCATTTTTCGAAGTCGGTTAAAAGGGGTAAGCGCGGCTGTTACAATATGTGTCCGCGCAGTGCACAGGCTTGTAGCGGGAAAGAAATAGAGCTATTAAGTTAAGGTGCGTCCACACTTGTATCATTTGCTCGTATCCGATCACCGTGCCGTAGCATGACTGCGTATCGCGCTGCTTGGACGCTTACTGTCGGCGCGCCGATAATGCCGCACTCTTCCGATACAAGTGTGTGATACGCGTAGCAAATGGATTTCGAGTGATCGGATCGGCGCAACGTCCAAACGCGTGATCGTGACACGCGATCATGCTACGCGACGATGATCTGATACGGGCAAATGATACAAATGTGGACGCACCTTTACGTGGCGCTGGCGCAGCCTCGCCCGTAAGGTGTGGGGCACACCGGAGCGCTGAGTTATTTATCCTCGTAACTTAAGAGTCCCCAGCAAGCTCGGCCGAAATTCACCTTCCCATACAAACGGAGTTTCGTTCTCATTTTAAAACTACTTTGGATTGTAACCGAACTTTGCATATACAATGACATGAGGTATATCTAGGCCGGAAATTAGTTTATATAATATATATATATATTATATGGCTCCAGTTTATAAAACAAACGAAATACAGTAAAAATAATTTGTATTAAAAACTTAAATTCGCTATTACGTATTTTTATTACTATGTTATCTGAAGCTACATAAACTAATTACAGGCCTGCATATACCTTAAATTATTCTAAGTACAAAGTATCAGAGCAAAATAACCCGTCGTTTTTAATTAAGAGCGTAACTACGTTTGTATGGAGAACCGAGCTTACTGGGGACTCTTAATCGGATCAAATTTTAAAGCAGGCACAAAAAACTTAACTTTAACAATATGGCGGTCGGATATTGCGAGGTTTTCTATTCAAACTTAAACGGTTTTTATAATATCATATAGATAACTATCCTTAAACGTTCAGCAACCCGTAAAACAAAAACCAGCCAAGTGCGAGTCGGACTCACGCACCGAGGGTTCCGTACAAAATATAATCTACAATCAGCCGTATCTATGAATATCCAGTGTTAGTAGATCCCTACTCCTAAGCAAAATGTACCCGGTGTTCGATCAATTTGTATTAGTTAGTGATATACACAGACAGATATGAAATTATACTGTTTTTAGTATTTGTTCTTATACCCGCAACAGAAATCCGTGAAAACTTCAACTGTCTAGCTAGCACGGTTCATAAGATACAGCCTGGTGACAGACAGACAGACGGACGTTTTAACCTTTGGGTACGGAACGCTAAAAATGCTTCAATTCCGTCAGGTGCACCTTCTAATTGTTTTATAAATGACTTATTTACAACTACCAGATTTTTGTGATTTAACCCAACCTATTGCGACTGTGCTTAATTTGTCTGATTTCAGCTTTTTTTATTAATTGACACACATACATACACACAGAAAAATAACCATCCCTCTCATGTCGGGTGATAAAATAAGTAACTAGAATAACTATTTTAAATAAAACAATTTAACGGATTATATCGCGTATATTAACTCATTTGAGTTCCCGACGTTTCGGAAGCTTTTCAGCTTTCCATGGTCACATGGGATAGAGGAAAATATATCTTTTTTCAGTCCACCCGTGACTATGGAAAGCTGAAAAGCGTCCGTTAAATTGTTTTATTTAAATGAGTAATAATCGCGGACACAGAAGTAAATATAACAAAAACTATGTTATACTTTTTGTTTTACAAATATCATGATAATAATCACAATTTTTGCAATTTATTAGTGGATCACTCCACTAGTGTTATTATTATAAACAAAGATCAGAAACAAATGAAGGCACTGGTTCAAGTCCAGTATCGTCGAAAAAATTTTTCATTTGTTTCTGATCTTTGTTTATAATAAAAACTATGTTGTTTTAGAGAGAGTGTTAGAGCATGTCGGACCATGCTGCATGAAAAAACTATAAAAACGGTATATGGAAAATATTTTTAATTGAAAGTATTTATTTAAACTTTATCTCTGTCATTACCTATCGTTTAGAAAATAGAGGGGGGGAGGACAGAATTTATGCTACTTTCACAGCAATTATTTCTGAAAATATTCCTATACAAAATGTCAGTCTTTTTAAAAGAACTGTCGAAATATGTGCTTCACATTGATATTTGCTGACTTCTGTTTTCAATTAAGGTTATATGTCTGGAATGATTTTAACTATCTAACTAAGTAGCGTCTTATACAGACACCTATATTCCAAGTTCATTAATATACATTCTGTCGTTCTTCAGTACAATCAGTACAATGCCTGTGACATACGGACGGACGGACGTGACGAAAGTGTAAGGGTACCGTTTCTGCCATTTTGGCTACGGAACCCTAAAAAGGCAAACAAAAACCACGAGACTAGGGTAATTCTGCCAGTGGCGTCGTACCACATATTCAAAAGCTTGCCTTGATTGGCGGAATGACACGAGTTACTTGGTTTTTTATTAACTTCTTTTAAATGCACAAAAGATCAGAGCAAGTTAAGCAATGGGGCATTATTTTGAATCTGACAATTAAATCCTGTCAATCAAGGCATTAGAGAAGTTTCATGCTAGGTTATTGTTGACAAAGTCATTTTTTAAGTTAAAAACTTTTACTTTTCACAATATTTACAAATTAATAAGGCAATTAGTACCCAATATCAAGGTTGTTTTCACTCTCCTTTGACATTGACACGTAACTAATAATTATTCATAAGCTATCACCATCAAAACCCAATCAAACGGCGCTCAAAAAGAAAATACAGACTCTCTTTTCCTACCATGCTATTAAATTTTTCCCTTGGAAAATACAAAGTTATAATTGTCACTGGGGAAATAAATTGACATGAAACTTCATACTAATTTGCTTATAAAGTGTTAAGGCTGAGTTTGAGTGCCGGCAATCGTAAGTTTGTAGAATACTGTATAATTTTGTCAGAGTCTAGTGTGCAACTGGCTTTATTACTGGTTTGGAGAAACCTCAGTTGAAAGAGAGACTTGGACCGGTGTGACGGTTTAAGCGCGTCAAAACACAAAATTAAAAATTAAATTGTTTTTAAAGTGTCATTTTTGAGGTTAGGAGCTCAACTGTTAAAATTTGACTAGAGAGTTTTTGTTGTGACGAGCGACGTGTTTGTTATTAATTGTTTTTGTTTTATTTATTTTTGGTTAGAGTTTTTTTTAATATTTTAAAATATAAATAAACATAGTACAGTGATACGTGTTATAAAAAATAAAAAAACAAAAAAATATATGGATTTTTGTGGTCGAATAGCAAAATAGAAAAAAATATTTTGGTAAAAAAGATTTTTTTTTTAATAAAGGAAGCATTATAATTATAATAAATAAAGAGTATTAGTGGAGTGAAAGTGTTGGATAAAAGTGAAAGGTAAGGCGGCGAGCAATCCAGTGCACGGAGAAATGTTTTGAAGATGCCATTGTGTTTGACCTAGTTCCAGCTTTATAAGCTTTCAGCGACATGAAATCAAAAGCTGCATGCGTTCTATACTTAACTATATAATAGGGTATTTGACACTAGAAAAAAAAATGAAAAAAATATGTAAGATCCTGATAAAAAAAGCAAAATAAAAAACTACTGTAAAATTTTGAGTTCGATCGATACCTTACGTGTAGCTTGTTTTATGAGTCTTTAAAGTTGGGTGGGAAAATCCATTTTTAAAGTATGAAAATATTAATAACTAATAATACTATTCAATAACCCATAAAATGTTTTGTAATTTTTGTTATAAAACCGTTTCAATAAACGCAAGTTTAAACAAAGCTGCAGAACAAAGTTCTTATTTTCCCTATACAAGATATAAGTTTGGGATAAAGCGTTTTTTGGGAAAGACCAAAAATGTGCTTTTAACGCCGTTGTATCTCGAGGAGTTTTATGATATTTGAGTAGTTTTTTCACCAATATTTCTATAATTAAGATGTCGTTATATAACACACCATAAAAAAATGTTAAAAAGCCTATTATGGTTAAAGAAAGATTTACCATAAATTTGGTAGTGGGGTTCTCAGTAGTAGCAGGTGTGGCAAATTTCAACCGAAATAAAGGGTTAGGGTTTCTGTCGACAATATTTGACTACTAGAAAGCGTTCGCAACTTCGTTCGCGGAGGAGGTGAACGTCATAACCCTCTATTTTGCTTCAGCGCAATCGGATAAAAAGTATCCTAAACCTATCTGTGGATACCCAGCTACCTGTGTACCAAAAATAGTAGCAATACGTTTAGCCGTTTTGGCGTGATGAAGACACAACGACACATAAAAACATACATAAAATCCAAAAAAAATATTTACAAGACAAGAGCTAAAAATCAACATTTAAAAGCATATACGATATATATAGACAATAGACTGGGGTGCAGCGGTACCCTAGTTTTAGGGTTCCGTAGCTAAACTTTAGGTACAGTCAAGGAATTTAATTTATATACCATTTCGTACCTACACAATCAAAATCAATATAGAAGCCGATAAAGATTCCATATCAAAGTTACTATGACAAGGCACGAAAGGGTACACAAATTAAATTTCATGACCGTTCATAACGGTACGTATAAGCTTATTTTATATATTGGCGGGAAAAAGCGAAAACGTAGGCTTTTTTACTACTTTGCCGTCGATATAAATACTGCTATTTATTATTATCCTTTTTTTGTGACGCCTAGAGACCCTTTACATGTTTGTAAGTATAGATTAATTTATAATCTAATGGACCACAATATGCATCTCCCTGTAAATATTGCTATTCGCTATAATGCCATTATAATATAGATTTTGAATGTTTTTTTCTGTTTATTGCGAAATCAGACAGTGCCCTTAAGACCTTTTTGCAGAATAAAGATTTGAATTTGGTACTGGCTGAGTGTAAGGTGTTGGCTGTTAGACGGCAAAATTAAGTTTGAATAGAATGGAATAAGGAATGTGTTAACGGATGACAGAGTGTCAGTTGATGGTTGGAGTTTTTATAAATTGTACATAATTATGTAATTTTGTAAATATAAAGTATGGAAGAAGATCTTCGCGTTTTCGCTGCCTCATCCCTTCATTTATTCAATAATACAACTGTGTATTGTACAAAAAATGTGTTGGTTGTTGGTGCCTCTTTCTATTAGTTTTTTTTTTTTTTTTCAGAATAAATATTGTTGTACATTTCTTACAGATAATTTGAGACCTATGCTAATAGGCCCCGCTTTTATTAGGTTTGTATTGCATTTGTGAATGCATATTACAATTAAATTAAAATTTATTACCCATAAATAACTTCAAAAATGGTGCAGCGCATGATAATCTCTTTTTGTTAAACCAATTTCTCACGAGAATTCTTCATTCTGTGAAATGGATTACAATTTCACGATTATTCACACCGTAGTGAATTGAGATGCAGTTCAGTAACCTCTTGAAATGGAAAATATGTTTGTCGGATTGTTCATTCAGAAAGTCACTCCATTAATGTGTCATATTTTGTACTTTGGTTCCATAGGGCTTTATAGGGTCGGTGAAAACGGTAAAGTCAAAGCAAAAGCTTCTTTATTGAAGTAGGCCTAGTTACAAGCACTTTTGAATCGTTATTTATAACAAGATCAGGAGTACTCTGAACCGACGTGAACCGACGAGCAAGTATGAAACTAGAAGAATGAGAACTTCGTTCGCGGAGAAGAGAAAGTCATAACGTACTCTCTTTTCTTCAGCGTACTCGGATTAAAAGTATCCTTTAACCATATGTGGATACCCAGCTACACGTGTATCAAAATTTGTTGAAATCCGTTTAGCCGATTTGGCGTGCTGAAGCCACAACGGTACATACAAACACACAAAAACCTCCTAATAGTTCCTTACAATAATTAATTTTGAAAATAGCTTCAATGTACAGACATTTCATTTATACAACTTTATAATAGTATAGATAACACTTTATTGCATAAAAATAAAAAATAAATAAAAAAATCTATATCATTTATTTTTAGAAAAAAGGTTTTTAAACGTTAGCAGGAGGGTGTTCGCCGCAGTGGGTTCACTGAGTAGGCTTCGTAATTTTCTTCCTATCGCCACTAAAATTGCGCTTGCTCAAACACTACTCCTTCCCATTTTTGACTACGCTAATGCTGCCTATCTAGATCTTTCAAAGGAGCAACTTAACAAACTTGAGCGAATTCAAAACATCTGTATTAGGTTTATATTTGGGTTACGCAAGTATGACCATGTGTCTAGTTTCCGTTCACAACTCAAGTGGCTCCCTATCCGTCTTCGTCGTAACACTCACATTCTTTCTCTTCTCTATAATACACTCTTTCATCCTGCGACTCCCCGCCATCTCAAAGAAAGTTTTAGTTATCTTCTATGAGCAAGGTCCGCTCAAAACTATCTTCTAGCTGTTCCATCATCAAAGTCAAAGTTTTATACAAATTCTTTTACATTCCGGGCTACTGTGTTGTGGAACTCTCTTCCACTCGATTTAAGGCAAGCGAAGTCATTACCTATTTTTAAAACTAAGTTAAAGGATCATTATTTATCTCTCCCATAATTTCTATTTTTAATTCTGCTTCTTGTTTTCTAATCACTTTGATGTCAACTGTATCATAGTTTTCTTTCTTACTTTGTATATATATATATATATATATTTATAGTAGTATGTATGTGTAGTATATGTATATGTATAATATGTATGTTTGTTTTTATTTATTTTTGTATTATATGTAATCTTATCTCACCACCTACTCATTTCTAGCTATTTTATGTCATTTCCGCTACCTAAAGGCTGTCTGGATGAGATCGCTCTTTAGCAATAAGACCGCCTATTGTCTACCTATTTTATGGTAAGGCTCTATTGTACTGTTTCTGTTGTTGGTGTGCAATAAAGAATTGTTGTTGTTGTTGTTTTACAAAAAATTACAAATCCTCATTTTAAGTTCCTACTTGTGTTAGGAGGATTCGCTCTTACAATGGTTTTCTTATTAAATTAATATATATGTATGTATATACATATCAATGTGTGTCTGTAGGTATGTGCGATATATGTTTGAGGGTGTATTGTGGGTCAGCACATAATTGCTTCCGTTTTCTCGTAGTTTTTACCTTTCAACCAAGTTGTGATTAGGTTTCTTCACTCGCCATATGATTTATTGTATATTTTATTCATTCTGTGAACTTTGTTGTAAATGTTGATTGATGCTACACTAAATTGTTTTCTAGCAAAAGAGGTCCCACCGATTGGTTTCTTTATTACCGAAAACGGGTTACGTTTTATTAACATTTTAATATCAGATTTTGTGATTTTATGAACTTTCAAGATACAATTTAGAATATATAACTGTGTTACCGTTAGTACATCAGCATTTCTGTAAATATCCATCGTACTGAAACGTATATTCTTACCCAAGAGTACTTTAAGGACTGATCGTTGGGCTCTTTCAAGGACTATTCGCTTGTTGAAATAAAACAATTTAACGGATTATATCGCGTATATTATCTCATTTTAGTTCTCGACGTTTCGGAAGCTTTCCAGCTTTCCATGGTCACGGAAGGACCATTTCCATGGTATAATCCGTTAAATTGTTTTATTTCAATGAGTAATAATCGCGGAAACAGAAGAAAATATTACTATTAGCTTGGTTTTATGGGAACCACCCCAGACTGGTAAACAGTACAGAACAAAGGTTTGCACTAAAGTTTTAAAATATAAATATATATACCTAGCATAAAAAACAGCCCAAACCCAGGAACAAACGTTCGTGCTCATAACAGAAACATTTGCTCCGGCCCCTGGAGGGATTCGAACGCGGGACGGCAAGCTTCGTAGGCCGTTATGCAACGTATGCGCTTTACTCGTATGGTTTAAGGAACAGACATTTACAGTCTTCAAAAAGATCATTTATTCATGAAGTCGGTTTATTGTCTTTTTCGAAAGTCTTATAATTACCATCACAAAAGATTGCAGAGACTCTTTGAAGATAAACAAAAGATTATTTTCTATAATGCTGCGTAATATGTTGTCACGTTTCACTGAATACATAACATACATTGTGCAAATTTCACATGGGCGAATATTTTTATGTCGATTCGATCATTATAGCTCCTACAGAACGTATTTAAGTACCTACATACATTTCGTTAAGAATTTGCTTTTTTTTACCCCACTAGCTCGAAAAATATCCCTTTATAGCACCAAATCTGCGTGGAAAAGTTCAATTTATCCACTAACGTGGAAAAGTCATTTGAAGTACGAAGTTATAATTTTTAATATGTTTATTTGATTGTTTCGTAAGTTCATTATCAGTAGTTTTAAATTAAAAAAAAAATCTGTTTGTTATAATTTCATAGTGTTTCTTACATCTCACATTTTATGTGAAAAGTTGAGTGTTTCGAACGACTGCAAAATGATTTGGCTTCTCGTGCCTTGAAAGCCTCGTTACGCCCAGGAAACTATAGGACTTTGAACCACTCGCACCACTCGTGGTTCAATTTTGAATTCCTTCGCTTACTTGGCTTTTAATTCCACACTCGTGTCAAATAAGAACTTTGCAGCCTTGCATAAAAAATAACTATTAGCTTCTCGTGCGTTAAAAACCTTCCTACGTTCAGGAATCTATATTTGAACCAATTTTAGATTTCTTCGCTTACTCCTCTTTGAATTTAAGCACTGGCGCCAAATAACAATTTTACAGGCTTGCAAAACAATAGTTATTTGTTATGCAGGGCTGCAAAGTTGTTATTTGGCGCGAGTACTTGAATTGAAAGCTGAGTTAGCGAAGGAATCTAAAATTGAACCACGAGCGGAGCATACCAAAGAAAAAAGTTGTCAACATCTTTATCCCTGTAATCTGTGGAATGCCTTCAAACCCTTAAGAAAAGAGCGTACCACCACCTGAAAGGCTGGCAACGTACTTGTGACTCCTCCGGTGATGCAAGTGTCGATGGGCGACGATGATCGCTTACCATCACGCGATCCGTCTGCTCGTTTGCCCTCCCTGTAACATAAAAAAGTGGACAAATTTACTAGGTACTGATATAAATGAAACGTTAACTACTTAACTAAACAATTATTAGCCAACACAAAAACAAAAGCCTTGTTTTAGTTTTTACAAACTTTATTTTCAGTTCATGTATAAATATGTCAGTAAATATCGAGGACCATTAAAATAAGAGGACTGACCATCTCCATACAAAAAGCCGTTCTTCGATTTGTACATCGCCATCTATATGAGAATTATTTTTTAACAATTATGCAACTTTACAAACGTGACACATTATTTAAATGTTACGATTTGTTTCTTATTAGCTATTTGCGAACTAATTATTACTGTAATATGTTTCTTTATTTAATTATAAAATCGTTAAATGTATAGTTTTAAAGCGCCATCTAGTTTTTGCCAGAATATCTCCTTGCAATCGGAATACGATCCAAAGTATGGCAACTGACAGTCCTCTTGTTTTATTGGCCCTTGGTGGTATGTAAGCAAATCTTGTAAGTTAAATCTAACCCGCTTTCCGGTTCCCGATGAGCTAAAAAAATGCATACTTATGTAAGTTAGGTGACAATACAATATTATGACACCATCGAGCTGATCTGATGATGGAGCAGGAACGTGGTCATAGGAACTCTGTAATAAAATAACGCAATCCTAACAAGTTTGGACTCTTTAGAATCGTCTCGGTGAGTAGTTGATAGATATTTGCTGTTGTCGACACGTTTCGCTTAGTAGGTTGCACAACGGCTTACGTTACGAAGCTGGCGGTCCCGGGTTTGAACAAAAAAATCTGCAATACGCTTAGTCAAGAAAATTCTAAGCTACGCGATTGAGACAATTAGCGGAGAAGTCACAGGCCGGTACCGGAACCTCGTTGATTGGGCTACGCCTGTTAGAGGTCGACCCACCTGTGCGGTGGACCGTACAGCTTTCCAGTTTAATCGGCGGGGGTTAGGTTTCTCCTGACTATAGGTTACAGGCTTAAACACTATTTGTGTCTAGAACAAGTAAATGTAGACGGAAAACCCGACATGTCTAGAAAAAAAAGCTGATCATTTTCACACACCTGAATGAGCCATCTTGATGAAATCAGCTTTCGGACAATATATTTCTTTTCGATACAAATAAAGTGGCAAACAAGCCTACGGCCTGCCTGAATGTTAAGCAGTTACCGTAGTCTAACGCTAGCAACGCCAGGAGCATTATGTTCGTGTTGCCGGACCTTTAAAAACCAATTCAGTCCCTTCTTGAGGACCCCATACTGTAACCTCCAGGAAAAACCGCGGCAGGGAGGCCATTCCACATTCGGAGTGTGCGCGGTAGAAAATTCCTTTCATAGCTCGGGTGCTCGACCATATTGGTTCCTAGTTGTGTGGATGAATACCTTGCCGATGGCGAGCGGTGCGGTGGTAGAAGGTGGCTGTAGGCATCATGTTGAACAATTCCTCCGAAAAACAGCCCATTATACAAGTGGTAACACGCATAAAGAGGCGAAGTCTCTCTTTATACTTAAAGGTTCAATACCACTTATAGGCATCATGGAACAATTCCTCGGAACACAGCCCATTATACAAGCGGTAGAACACACATTAAGCGGCGCAGGCTCTCCTTAGACTTAAAGGTTCATTAAATCCAGTGGTTTAAAGCATGTTTAAGGTGTTCACTGTTTTGTCCCATTCCTGAGACAAAAAGCGATCCTATAAGAATAGTTTCTTCTGTTTCCGCGATTTCCACTTGTTTTGATTAATGGTTTTGTTAGTATACTGTAATTGTTACTTATTCATACTCAAATTTAATTATAGTTTACACATAATTAACCGTAAATGTTTTATCATTCGAGCGCTTCAACTGCCTCACTTTCGTAGAAACATTTTCATCGAAGTTTGGTAGAGTTATTTGGTAGAGATCCAAACTTTTTAGAAATAGTTTGATATCACAATTTTATTGTATTATATTACCAATCTCAAGAACTATCTCGATCTCCTCCTCAACTATCTGCCCCCCTATTGCCCAATGCGTTTGACGCTCGGAATCAGAATCAAGTGTCATGATTTTGTATGGGCTATGACAGTTGATTCGGATAACCAATTGTCACAATTTCGTTAGACAATAACCTCCCAGATCAGACTTAGTCGAAAGTTGAGTATTCATAACATATGTCACATAATGACGCAAATGGCGTCAGCGTAGATACTCGGTACATTACTGATTTGAGTTCCCGACTTAAATGAGATAATAGATGCGATATCATCCGTTTAAATTGTTTTATATAAACGATTCGTATACGGTTTTCCTTATGATTCCAGCTTTATTTGTTTTTACTAAAACAATATTTATAGAAAATAAATACTGTGGTGGAATTGAAACCGTATCTCCATAGGCTCTTCAGGGCATTTCTGCTTTGTAAAATTCTTATTACTTTTAACTATATATTAATGTACATAAATGTAATTGACTTTCCTTTTCTAGTTTATAGATATTCTAGATAGATTATATCTTCAAAAAAATCGTGCATCATCCGAGCAGAGCTCAGTCACTCAGTTTCATTAAATAATCCAACTTTATTTGATTTCAGAACACTCCACAACAACGATATGTTCTCAACCACTCACACACCACCATGCAAGCGGTGACATCATGGCCGTACTCACACAGACGTTCTAGAAAACTCTTCCACAACCCCGAAACCAGGAGCACACATGTATACAAAAGCAACAGACAAATCCACGAAAGCGACAGACATCATGGATGCAGAAGCAATAGACAAATCCATAGACAAAAAGAGGAAGGACAGAGAGGGAGGAAAAACGTTTTAAGGATCACAAGATGGCGGATGAAGATAAAATGGCGGTTGAGCTCAAGGGTGCTAATACCGCTGATGATTTTGAATGTGACCGGTCGCGCGGAAGCAGCAGAATGTAAGTAGAGAACTTACATGACTGTCTTACTAATACTATGGGCCAACTGCGTTTGCGCAGGAGAAAAAATCATAACCGCTCTTTTATTCGTCAGCGTAGTTGGTTAAAAAGTATATATAAGTATAGTATAGTATATATAATAGTTAAAATCCGTTTAGCCGATTTGATCGTAAAAATAAAAAAATGTGATGGTTCGGATTCGGTGACTCGTGAAAATAAACTGAAACAGTATATTGGTAAACACGATGAGAAATATATTACACGGAAAAGTGAAGTGCTACGGATCGAAGGTCATTCAGAGCTGTAAGCCCCTGACCTAAACATGTCGAAAGATCATTTAGCCCATTTCTATAAAGCCCCAACTTCTTACACTTCCAGCTCTGACCAGCCGCATGATGTCATTGCTGGGCTACCCAGCCTCCTGCAGCGTGGGCGGCACGGCCCGGCCCTGCACGCTGGCGCTGACGTGCTGGCTGCGTGGTGGGGCGCGTGCGCGTGGCTGCGGTGGCGGCTGGTTGCTGGCGTGCTGCGTGCACGCTGAGCGGAAGGAGAGGTAAGACCGAGAGAGAACATTGAAGATATCAGTATTTTAGATTCATGGATTATATATAGGTCCTTCGCTTTCCCGCGAAATAGTGTCTTGGTTAGATGTGACAATATATTGTGCTCACATGCGCATTTTTTTATACAGTTTCCGCAAAAAAAATACGCACGCAAATACAATAAACCACCACCACACAGTAAAGGTAATCCTCGACATGTGTTTTGCCTCTCTATCAGAAGATGCAGAAGATGTTGACGGTCCGGCGTCCAGCCAAGAAGGACTTCTCGTCAAGCGTGTCTGGTGGAGGTTTGTTATATTTGCACGTCTATTTTTTTGTGGAAACTGCATGAAAATATGCGCATGTGAGCACAACTTATTGTCACATCTAACCAAGACACTATTTCGCTGAAAAGCAAAGGGACTATAATCCATTAATCTAATATGGAATCCCGAAAAGTAACGCCTGAATCTATCAATTATTTATCACTTTTTGCCCTTCATCCTAGATATCGTTTTCTAGGTTTTCGGTGATGTAAATTCAAAAATACCGTCTTTTGTAAACACGATGGTGTAGGATGGACGTTCCTTTAAAAAAAACGGTGTTGTCGGTGAAATTGCCTATATTTCTGGGCTCTATTTCGAAAAACGCGACTTCTGCTTATTTTGGAATTAGCATCGTAGGGAACCTAGAAAACGACACCAATGAAGATTTTGGCAAAATAATGATTTATCAGTTATCTTGAAATCCAAAACAGATGCCATTTTGCCAATCTGCATCCGAAATACTTGACAGAAAAGTGGGTATGTATAGGAATAAGATAAGAGGGAGCGAGAGCTACAGAAGTCTTCACAATTGGGTGATACATTTGGCACGGAACCCTAAAAAGCAACACTCTTCATCTTAAAATCAAAGAGTTGAGCCATTTTGAAAATGTACATCCATATAAACCGTACAAAATATGACCCATTAATGTTTTTTTTTATGAGAAATGTGGTTAAATTGTGATTAACTAAATCGTCCGCTTTTACAGTTCCAGTATACCAACATCAGAATGGCGGTATAAGGCGCCTCCACGCTTGCGCAGTGTGCCGCAGCGCAGCGTGCTCCCCGCCAACGTGTTCAGGAGAAGAGTCGATGATGACAGCACACAGGTCTGTTCTTACCATTATCCTACCTAATATTTTCTTCTGTTTCCGCGATTATCACTTTTAAAAAAAATTAAACAGATTATATCGCGTATCTCATTGGAGTTCCGACGGAAACTTTACAGCTTTCGTGTTCGCGGGTCGACTGTAATGTAATTCATTTAAATTGTTTTATTTAAATTATTGTACCTATTTTTTGTCCGTTGATGCAAGTATATTTTGAGGTATCATAAGTTTCTAAAATTCTAAGGTCACTTATTTTTTGAGTGTGTATATAGTGTGTACAATAAAGCTCATATTACTGGCGTCAGATCTTGCACTTACATTTTCAATAATAAGAATGTTGACTGTACTCAAATAATACTTAAATTTTGATGCGAAGGTAGTTTTTATAACAAAAATCCTAAAAAAACTTCCAATTCGATACCTTACGTGTATCTTGTTTTATGAGCCTTTAAAATAGGTAGAAATGTCAATTTTTAAAGTATGAAAATATTAAAAAAGTAATAAGTAATACCCAATGGTATTATCTATGAAACGCATGGTAACTTTTGTTACGAAACCGTTTCTCCAATACAATTTCCCCATACAAAGTAGGACCGTGTGACGTTCCTAGACTTTAGTGTGGAACGTTTTCTGGGAAAATCCAAATATGTGACTTTCAGATTTTTGTATCTCGGGAAGTCTTTATAAGATTGAAATAGTTTTTTTCATCAATCGAAAGGTCGTCCTGTAACATTCCTAAGTAAAAACTTTCAAAATTTATTAACATCCCTATTGTTTGCGTTAGTAGAAGTTTGCGTTTAGTGTTACCTCACCCCCCGCTATAAATGCATGTATTTTTTTTTCGGGTAATGACACAGTTTATCATCTTTATTAGTTAAATGCTCTATACCTTGACCAATACCGCTGTACCGGGCCTTGAGGTGCGTCCACACTTGTATCATTTGCTCGTATCCGATCACCGTGCCGTGGCATGACTGCGCATCGCGCTGCTTGGACGCTCACTGTCAGCGCGCCGATCATGCCGTACTCTTCCGATATATCGGATCGGTGCAATGTCCAAATGCGTGATCGTGACACGCGATCATGCCACGCGACGATGATCTGATACGGGCAAATGATACAAATGTGGACGCACCTGTAGGTATGCGAGCGGCGAGACAGGGGGCAGACGACGGCGGAATGACGAATCAGCAGCTGCTCTGCCCCCATGTCTCACCGCTCGCATACCTAAGGAGCAGTGCAGCGGTGTTAGTCAAGCTATAAGATAATGAAATAATGATCTTTACTCTGTAAGTAGGCCGCAAGGGCACTTTTACAAGTCTGACTCTACGGCGTTTTCCAAGAGGAGACCCCTTGTTGAGAAGAAAGCCGAAACAAACTTAACAGTCTCAGTATTTTTTTCGAAGTAACTCTTGTATGTATGACAATATTTGTACTTAGCCTATCCTAAATATACAGGGTGGGCCAAAGAGTGACGACTAAAAAAAAAATGCCTCACATCCGGGGTATCCGAATATACCCTATATATTTTAGCCGATTTTTTGTAGTTTTCGAGTTATTATATTTTTAAAGATTTTTTTTTAAGAATTTTTTGGCCGAGCATTTTGTATCGTGTAACTTTTTGTGGTTATGTTTTTTCTGCGTTTTTTTTTCGTAACATGATCCTTACTAATTGTACTTTTACACATAAAATAATCAGCTTCCTAAACTAGACGCAAATCACAATAAAAATGACCGAAAGTGAAAGTTTTACCTTTGAGCAAATCGGAGTTCAATTTTATAATTAAAAAAAAAACAACTAAAAAGCCAATTTCAAAGACTGCCAAACTCTAAACTTTCAGAATAATACAAAAAAAGTGATACCTAATAGGTCATAATTTGCTGGATTCGCATTTCAAACGTACCAAGGTAGAATGTTCGTGGTATAGCGTGTGACAGAGATAGCACGCTAATCAGGCAACTTTCATGTTGTTGTTAAAGTTAGTCTAAAGGATAATCTGCTTCATGAAGCTGCTGGACACGCTGAATATGGTAAGCGTGGTAGTCGGACTCGCGCACGCAGGGTTCCGTACTACTTAAATACCAACTATTTAAATACCTACTGACAACAAGTCGTATCTCAGTATCGATTCCGAGATCTATCAAGAAAAACAAAAAATATTCTGTTTTTAGTTTTTTTTGTTGTAGTGGCAACAGAAATACATCATCTGTAAAAATTTCAACCGTCTCACTATCACGGTTCATAAGATACAGCCTGTTGACAGACGGACGGGTGGAATATGAATACTCTGTAGCCCGGGTAATGCTGCCGTGGGGCTTTACAGCGCTCCAATTGTTCCTGGTACAACCTTGCCGATAAATGTCCGTTGCCTTGAACTACACCGTAATAATAATGCATCTCTGCATATTCACAAAGAGTCTAGTTCATGTTGCTGCATGAAAGTAATTCCAATCACAAGGCAAATTTCAAAAGTCCAAAACACAAGGACAGGTCGATCGTAAGGCAAATCAATCGGAGTTCAGTTAACAAGCGAGTAATGATTTAAAGTAAAATGAGTAGTTTTCGATGAAAGTTTGGATTTCAACAAGGCGCGTTTAAATTTTACTCAAAAATTCTAGGTGTTGATAAGACTGAAGTATTGTGCCATACAGCCAAACCAAGCGTTTATTTTAATATTTAGTTTATTCGACGTTTTTATTTTTAATTGTCAAACGAAAATTTTAAAAAATGGTATAGTAAAAGCTTGGCAAAAACAAGTTTCTGCCTGATTTACAGCTACTAAAAAGTACCACTTTTTAAGCATATGTATTAATACTTTTTTTTTACACATTCTACCATAGTACGTTTGAAAGGAGAATCCAGCAAATTATGACCTATCAAGTATCCCTTTTTTTGTATTATTATGAAAGTTTAGGGTTTGGCAAAGTTTTTAAAACTACGTTTGTTCTTTGAAATTGGCTTTTTAGTAATTTTTTTCTAATTACAAAATTGAACTCCGATTTCGTCAAAGGTAAAACTTTTACTTTCGGTCATTTTTATTGTAATTTGCATCTAGTTTAGGAAGCTGATTATTTTATGTGTAAAAGTACAATTAGTAAAGATCATGTTTCGAAAAAAACGCATTAAAAAGTTACATGATGCAAAATGCTCGGCCAAAAAATTCTTAAAAAATCTTAAAAAAATTAATAACTCGAAAACTACAGAAAAATCGGCTAACATACATGGGGTATATTCGGATAGCCCCGGATGTGAGGCATTTAATTTTTTTTTAGGCGTCTCTCTTTGCACCACCCTGTATGTGTTAAGTATACAATGCGTAGTTCTCTAAGAAAACATATCAAAACTTCCTAGCAGCATAACTGAGTTGTCTATTGGTAAATTCAAAAATATTGTGAAACGAAAATTATTTTTTAAAGCTTATTATAGCACACAAGACTACATGAATGATGAAGCCGCGTGGGATTAATGTAAATTATAGCGTCATGTAGGTATATGAATAATTATTTTAACGAATACCTAAGGTATTATAATTATTTTAATCTTAATTGTTTTATATACTCTGACATTTAGAATTTTATTCTACACATTCTAGATTATTTATTTTTTATTGACAATCCTTTTGGGATTTATCTTATTGATTATTTTAATTTTAAAAATGATGATTTTATCAATAATATTACACTTAAGTTAAATGATCTGATTAGGTTTTTCTGTGTTTCCCTAATCCTTGCAGCAAATGTTGGATCATATTGTATTTCTCCCAGCAAACATTCACTCTCATGTAACTGACATTTCGAAAGTGCTTGTAACTAGGCCTACTTGAATAAAGAATATTTTGATTTGATTTGATTTGAAACTTATAAAAGTAAAAAAATAATAATAATATAAGAAAAAAAAACAAAATATGATTTTTATTAAAACAACTTAAGTACGTTTGATATCACGATATGCCACGTTATAAGAACCGTGTCCCGGTACATTGACATAGGCTGATAGTCATAATGATTGTTCTATATCGCAATTTAATGATGTTACAGGTAGATTGCGGTATGCCAGCAACTCGGATGCTGCAGAAAAGGATAATAGGCGGAAGAGAGGCGAGGTTTGCTGAGTTCCCGTGGCAGGCACATGTGAGGATCTCGGAGTTCCAGTGCGGAGGAGTCCTGGGTCAGATAATGCCTACTTATAAACTGAATATTATAAATGACAAAGGAGGTAACTCTGTCTGTTACCTTATGGGCCTTATCATACTTAGCGAGTTGCGAGCGAATTTTGTATGAAAGCGATCAAGCAGCGAGTTCGCCGCGACTGATATTTGTAATGAAAACACGCTCGCAACTCGCCAGTGTGATAAGGCCCTAAGCCACTGAACCAATTTTGAAATTTTGTTATGGATATAGTTTGAATTTCATCCCTGAAATCATCCCTTAAAGAAGTGAAAAGTAGGGTGAAATTTAGATAAGGAATCAATCATTACAACATTGTATGTCTGTAGACACTTAAACCGCTGAACCAAATGTGTAATTTGGTATGAAAATAGTTTGAGACTCTAGAAAGGACATAGGATGTTTTTCATCCCTGAAATCAACTCTTAAGAGGGTGAAAAGTAGGGTTGAAATTTGGATGAGGAATCAATCATTAAAACATTGTATGTCTGTTGTTACCTCTTTACACTTAAACCGCTGAACCAAATGGGTAATGGTGATAGTTTTGAGACTCTAGAAAGGAGATAGGATAGTTTTCATCCCGGAATTTATCCCTTAAGAGGGTGAAAAGGAGAGACATGAAAATGGTGCAGTGGGAATAATCATTCAGTACTGAGGGCGTTAGGACACACAAGCAAATAATGCGTGTATAATTACTTATACATACATACTATATGATACAATATATAGGAGGTGTTAAAAATGTTACTTTCCGAGGCTACTCACAATGACGATCAACTTTTAGTATGAGACCAATTTCGAAATCTAAAAAGAAATCGACTTCTCCATACAAAACTTGAAGCTAACCGTCATCATCATCATCACCCAAGTACGTCCACTGCTGGCCATACGCCCCGCCTAAAGAGCGCCACCATGACACCATGACCTTACGGCGCCCGCATCCAGCGGACTCCAGCGACCTTTCATTAGGTCAGAGTCTACCATGTTTGGGTCTACCCACGCTGCGTCTTCCAGTGTGGTGTCGCCACTCAAGAAGTCGTTGGCCATAGCGGCCGCCGGTGCTGCGAGCAATGTGCCCTACTCTTAGTGCCCATTGACACTTAAGTTATGCTATCCTTCGGACTATGTCAGATACCCTGGTACTTCTACTAATGTCTTCATTTCTGATTCGATTTCGCAAAGAAACTTCGAGCATAACCCTCCCCATTGCTCTCTGAGGGACTTTGAGCCTTCTTATAGAGCCCATCGTGAACGACCATGTCTCAGTGCCGTAGGTTATCACTGGCACATTGGTCAAAGACTTTCTTCTTGAGACTGCGGGATATCGGACAAAAATACATTTAGCTCAGTTCTGCATTGTAAATATTTTTGATTACAGTGTCCCACTGGTTCGTGGCCACGGCGGCGCACTGCGTGTCTCGAGCACATCCTCGTGACATCGCCGTGTGGCTTGGAGCATTAGACACTACTGCTGGATCGAGCACTGCCAGAAAACTTGGGTACTTACGATTATGAGAGATTGGCCTTCGGGATGTTCGTGGTTCCGGCAGTCTTTCACCACACCAATCTCACGAGGAGACTTGGCTGCTTATGATTATGATAGATTGGCCTTCAGGCTGTTCGTGGTTCCGGCATCCTTTCACCACACCAATCTCACGTCACAACCTTTTGAGCTCACTGCGAGGAAACTTGGGTGCTTATGATTATGAGAGATTGGCTTTCGGGCTGTTCATAATTTCCGCAGTCCTTCGCCACGCTTCTTTCACGGTCTTCTAGCTCACTGCGTGCTGCATTAGTCAGTCGCACATACAGTTTTTTATACCGGCATAACTGTCGTAGCTACATTACATGACGATCGGTTTAGCTCAGTGGGAGTAACGTTGCCTGCGAAGCTGAGGTCCTAGGTTCAAATCCCGGTAAGAGCAAATATTTGTGTGATGAGCATAAATATTTGTTTCTGAGTCTTGGATGTTTTCTATGTATATAAGTAATATGTCTATTAAATATATCGTCGTCATACCCATAACATAAGCTTTATTGAGCTTACCATTGGACTAGTCCGATTTGCGTAAAATTGTCCCGTAATATTTATTAATTTATTGAAATAAAACAATTTAACGGATTATATCGCGTATATTATCTCATTTTAGTTCCCGACGTTTCGGAAGCTTTCCAGCTTTCCATGGTCACGGGTGTCACGGGGTCATGGTCATGGTCACCATGGAAAGCTGGAAAGCTTCCGAAACGTCGGGAACTAAAATGAGATAATATACGCGATATAATCCGTTAAATTGTTTTATTTCAATGAGTAATAATCGCGGAAACAGAAGAAAATATTATTTATTTATTTATTTATTATTTCTGTGTGTTACATCACTGAGAAGTGTGTCTATGATCGAAACGCATATATTTAGATGCAGCTTACAACCCCTCCAGTATAAGACGATTAATTGGCAGGCAAAATCTTTTGGCTATTACATTAAAAATTAATAAAATCATTAAAGTATGAAATCACATTAATTTAGAAATGTCCTCACAATTAAAAGGAATAAACTCATTTCAATAAAATAAAACAAAGTAGACGTAAACCCTCTAGCTCAACTAAGACTATTACTGCAGGGGGATGGGTCGCGTCGCGATAGCGACTTGAAGCCACAAGCACATTCCCCAAACAAAGAATTCATATTATTTTTCAGGGTTATCCAAAAAATTCTCCATCCTCTTTTCCAATTCCGAATGACGCAGCCAGACCGTTATGACGTCGCGCTCCTCAAGCTGTCCCGGGCAATCACGTACGCCAGCCACATACTGCCCATCTGCCTGCCGGAGGCTACCCTAGAGCTGAGGGGAAAGAGCGGAGTAATCGCAGGGTGGGGGAAGACGGATACTAGCAATGGGCACACCGGCACAAATCTGCTGCGGTCAGCTACCGTGCCTATATTAAGTAAGTTTTGCCTAAATCTGTAACTGCTCCAGTTCTTCAGGATATCACTTTTTAATCCTAAATCTGATTCGAAATTAGAGGAAAGTTTAGAAAAGGCGATCGTTATACGAAAAGAAGTTGTGAATTGAATTCTAGACAACGACAAATGACAGTAAGTCAAAATCATTATAATACCCAAAGTTACTGTACAGTAAAAGCATGATAGCAAATAGTTGATTGATGGATAAAAAAATATGTTAAAATAAAAAATTTAGCTGTCTTATTTATGTTAAATTTCGTAAGTTGAAAAAGAATTTTAAATTTTACAAATCATAAATGTTTCTTAACAAAGCTCGCCTTACATAATCCAAAAATCATGAATGTTTAGTAAGGAGGCATTTTTCGCCAGAGGAAACCCTTGATGATGACGAGGCTTCATATTCAAGTCTGATGCTCTGATGATCGCATTGGTTCACAGGTACAGAGCAGTGCATCAACTGGCATCAGAGCAAACAGATCTCAGTGGAGATCCACTCAGAGATGATTTGCGCCGGGCATTCTGACGGGCACCAAGATGCATGTTTAGGTATAGGTACACAATATTACATTTTCTTTAGAACAGGATTTTCAGTTGTCAGGATCGAAAGACTCGGAACAGCATGGACTGAGGTGTTGTACCTTCCCATCTGCTTTGTGATTCAAATGCGGCTAAAGAATAAATTCCATTTATAGATTGGAGAAGTAGAGGAGCATTGTACAGTTGGGAGGAGGCGGTACAAATGGCTGACTTAATGCCAAATGGCATTCTCTACCAGTTAACGATAGGGCCAAACAGAGAGAGAGAGGTGTAGGTGGTTGATATTTGATTTTGTATATTAGTACTTGTAGTTTAGTTTAGTAACTGGTAACAACCTCTCTGGCAAATGCCATCTAAACACATATACAATTAAATTCGTCTCGAGTTACGAGGTGGTGCTCGATGCCCCTATATACATAGACAGGTGAAGTAGTGAGCATCCTATCATATGGACTTCATTCTTTAGCTGGATTAGCCTGATTTCCGACGATGCCTCTACCTCCTCTTCTTCAGTCATACAATACAACTGAAGTAGAGTAGGTGGGGGAACCTCATTATTACTTGATACATATTTGTAGGATACGCAAGACGTATTTAGCATATCTAATTAGGTCATTAGAACTGGGGCCCGTTTCTCAAAAGCTTGTAACTTCTATTACTAGTGGAAATCTCTTTCAAACAATATGAATTAAAAAGAGACTTCCGCTTAAATACAAGTTGCAAGCGTTTATGAAACGAATCCCTGCCGGTCTAGCACAACTCTCCGCGATATCACTTGTCACGCGACATAGCATCACCCGTCTTACTCGCACTGTATTGATAGGAAAGAGACAGAGAAGCGTAGTCGCGCGACTAACAGTCGCGTATCACAGTTGTGCTAGAGGTGCAGGAGTTCCTTATCGAGAACTTAACAAAATTAACCGTGCATATTGTCACCAGGTGACTCGGGCGGTCCGTTGATAGTCCTGGATAGCGGGAGGTACTACCTGGCCGGCATCACTTCAGCAGGCTTCGGCTGCGGCGTGGACCACCAGCCTGGCATCTACCACAACGTTCAGCTCACTGCCAACTGGATCCGCAGCGCCATCAGCCCTGCTGCCAACTACATAGACTTTTGAACTGTTTTAGCAACTGACGTGTGATAAGAAGGAAGCATAGAGGAATAAGCCTCACCACTATTTTCTTAAAATACAAAGATCTAAATAATAAAACAAAATCAAGATTTCGACCGGATTTGAACCAGTGCCTTGTGCCTTGCCGGGGCGCACGCTCTGCTAATTGAGCTACAGAGCCCAGTCAGCTTGTCTACAAATTTTTCCACTACTTTATACAAGATCTAGAAGAAAGAATATAGTTTTTTAGTAAAGAATTTCACTTTAAAAAACACAAAGATCGTGATGGTAAAACATCAAGATTTTCATAAAAATCAACATCACTACCATAATTTTAACAGGCCTGTATGGAATTTGAAGTTTCAACACTTCTTCCATCCGCAGTAATTGTCCCTACCTTACTGCTTAACCCGACTTACCCAGTTCAAAGTCAGGTTCAAAAAAAATGTCAAGCACTGTCATCGTGAGTCCTGAGTCTAGACGATGGAGGCATCAGGTCAGCAGGCTTCGGCTGCGGTGGCGACCACCAGCCTGGCATCTTCCACAACGTGAGCTCAGCAGGATCTGCAGCGTCATCAGCCGCGCCGCGGACACTACATCGACTTATGAACTGTCGGTACTGACAAGTAAAGAAAACCAAATCACAATATTTTCTGTACAAATAGGAAAGGATTTTAAGAACTGATCCATGCAGACGAGGATTAGTAGAGGAGAACAGTTCTAGAGCTGATCGTCATCAGCCCCGCTGCCAACAACATCGATCTCTGAACTGCTCTAACAACTGACGCGTAAAGAAGAAGGATGAAGAGCAGAGGGGAAGGAGCATGATATATTAACAATATCATCATTTGTCAGTGAAAAAAAGACCTTAGAAGTGGGATGAAATTGGTCTTCGCGTAAAGCAAAGATCAGGAGAATAGCCAGGGGCACAATGTTTTCCGTGAAAGTAGTGAACCTTTCATATTAAGAACTGATGCATGAAGACGAGGATTAATAGAGGAGAACAGTAATCCGTTCCAGAGCTGATCTACGACACTTTTTGATAAATTTGACCCATCTTAACTAAATGTGCTATAGACATTGGTATGGAGATTTCTCTTGAAGCCATTTAAGCGCTTGCAAAAATGGTTTGCGAGAATATTTTTGCGGTTTTCATCCACATTATTTACTTCCCTTGAACTCTACTACCATTGAAAATACTAGCGCACTATAACATAGGTAGGTATAATATTATTTTCAGAGAAGCAGAAGGGAGAAGCATCATCACTATTGCCATTATTTTAACAGACATCTAATAAGGAGATGGAATTTTGAAGTCTTGTTTCATCCGCCGTCCTCGTTCCTTGCGCATGCACACCCTACTCCAGCTGGCCCCGGATGGCATTTCCGTTTTTGAGTAAGTGGTCCCACCACTGAATCCAATCATTGGTAAGGAGGCATACTGCCTAGCTACCTATAAATAAATATTACGGGCCAATTTTAACACAAATCGAACTAGTAAGCACAATAAGGCTTGTGTTATGAGTACTAGACGACGATATATTTACTGACATACATAGAAAACATCCAAGACTCAGGAACAAATATTGATGCTCATCACACAAATATTTGCCCTTACCGGGATTTGAACCCAGGACCTTCATCTTCGCAGGCAACGTTACTCCCGCTGAGCCAAACTGGTCGTCAAGATATTAATTATTAGTAATTATAAGAGCAACACTTAATTGAAATGTAAACCTATCTCGCCATTTTCTTGCATTTAACTATTTATTTAATTTTAAAATTAATCTTAATCTCTTAACTCATTTGATCTCCCGTTTTGTACTTTTATAACGTTTTAATGTTTATTTTATTCGTTGTGCAATTTAATTGTGAAATTAAATTTAATAAACAACTTGTATTGTTTTATTTTCAAGACTTTATTATAGCAAAGCGGCTCTCCATAGCCCACTCTTCGCTCTCGCTGGAACCGAGACGTGATGGGTAGCGAATAACATCGCCGCCATTATGGTTTTTGAAATTATCGAAACTCATTGCGTTCCCACGACCTGCTAGGGATAAAATATTCGAACCCAGCAGAGCCCCGCCAGGTGAGCATTTAGCCTTATTCTGGGGTCACCAGCCCTAGGGCAGTTACGTTAAATATAAGGGGAGGAATGAATGATAAAATAGATGAAGTATGTCAGATGATGGATGCGAGAAATAGAGAGATTAATTAATGTTGATGAAGCGGCAGTTGTATGTCAGGACCGTAGCAAATGGAAGGAGGTAGTCTCTGCCTAGCCCGTAATGGAAAAAAGGCGTGATTTTATGTATGTATGTATATACTTTATTATAGTGTGAGCAATTTTGCTGTAACGCGCCTCAGGTATGCGAGCGGCGAGACGGTGACGGAGGTGGCGGAGACGGCGGTACAGCAGTATACTAAACAGACTGAAATGGGATTGGGTTGGGTAACGTATGTCTGCCGAATGAATCCAGAACAGCGAGTATAGAGGTTAGGAGAATAATCTCTATATATCCAAACTGTCCGACGAAAAGGGTTAAATTGGTGGAGCCACTGTAGCAAGTGCGAGAAATAAATTACCATAAAATGCCAAAACAAATCACAGCGATGCAAGAAAAATAATTTTGGACATCTATATTTGAAGAAGAACGAGGAATTGAGCAGCATTTCGATAAAAATGTTTTGTAAATAGTAGATGACATGACCGGAACTGAGAAGCAACGGCAACATTCATTTCATAGTGCGTGCCACACTAGCGCTATTCTGGACGGAATTGGAACTATTATTTACTGCTTTCCGCTAAACACTTTTTCATCTGTTTTCCTATACAGGTTGTTTGGTAACAGGACGCAAAGCTGAAAGTAGGTGATAGTTTAGGCCATGTAGAACATTTTAAGCCAGACATGTCTTAGACAAATGTTATTAGTTTTTTCCAACAATAGTAGGAGTTTTCTCAGAAAAAATCTTTAAACTCAAATAAAAAAAAATTACATTAAGTATAACATTTGTCTAAGACGTGTATGGCTTAAAATGTTTTAAATTGCCTAAACTATCATCTACTCTAGTACATCGAATGGTACCTATCACTAGTTCCCAACTTTTCGTATGAGAAATAAACTATGTTCAGAGAACTAAGATTAACAATGTTTTGAAAAAATAAACAGTATTTTATTTATTTGAAATAAATGTACATAGAAGGGTACCTATCACTAGTTCCCAACTTTTTGTATGAGAAACAAATTATAGTCAGAAAACTAAGATAAACGATATTTTTGAAAAATAAACAGTATTTTATTCATACTTATTAGATGTTTTAATAACTTTTTAAGCTACTTACTAAATTGATTTAGCATCATTCTGAAGCTTGGATAGTTAGTTATAAGTTTTATGGCGCTGAATACCAAAACGGTCACAAAAATAGTATTTTGTATATTTTTTTTAAATAGCCTTCTGAGTCCTCGTGTCCTTTTTAAAAGTACAAAATAAAATCAAGTTTTGAACTCTCATAAAATTCAAGCAGATTCGAAATTCAAAAATGCATAAAACACCCTCGGACTTAGGAGGACATAACAGTAAAAAGTATTAAAGAGCGAAAAAAAGTATAATACTGCTTTTAAAAGAATGTAGCAAGCCGATACGGCGTGATGAAGCCACAACGACACATACAAACATACAAAAAATCTAAAAAAAAAATTTTTCTATTTAGTGATCTCCAAATAGTCCGTTACAATCATTTTTTGAAAAAATCTTCATTGTACAGACATTTCATTCTTACAACTTTTTAATAGTATATATTTAATAGATATATATTTACTTGTATATATAGAAAAACATCCAAGACTCAGGAACAGATATTTATGCTCATCACACAAATATTTTTCCATACTGGATTTGAACCCAGGATCTTCAGCTTCACAGGCAACATTACTCCCGTATAGCTTAACCGGTCGTCAAACATACCGGGACGTACATATATGGCAACCCTTATTTAATGAGATGCAAACTGACTAAGCAAAGCAAAAAACTAAAAAAAATAATGCAAAATCTACAAAATTATAAAGAAACAAGGTGAATGACCACAAATTCAGAAATAACTCGTTTGACTGTACGCTACATATATCACCTCTTAGTGATTTACGTGTCTTTAAGTTCTAAAATGTCTATATTACATAATTATTTATCATTGGACAAAGAAATTGCGAAGTCGGGCGCACGAAGAGATATTTCCAACGAAAATGGTATAACTTTTACAATGAACGAATACAAGACAGACAAAAATACACCACAACCTGATATTATAACGTACAAAATGGCTGTTGAATGTAAAAGTGATTAAGCGAACCGGTTGAGACGAATGCGACAAAGTAAAGTTAGACTTAAATCTTAGAACAAAAGGTCGAGAAAAGAATGACACAGACAAAACCGGTAAGTTAGTAGAACGTGCAACAAATGTCAAACTGTTAGTCGTTGAGAATGCCGCGTCCGCGTTCGTTGTGTTCCTAATTCAAAATTTAAAAGTTCTTCTTTCAAATCCATAGATTTTGTTTTTTTAATATTACTGTGACGTTTTAAATGGCGGGAATGAAATTATTTTTTTTAATTGTGGCGGCCATGGCGGCAGTTCTAGACGGCCAGACCTTGGGAGGTGAGTGAAGGGGTTTTTTTATGCTCAGGGTTAAAAAGGCAGCGTTATTTATAGAGAAAGCTATTATAATGTAATAGTTAAATAAAATTGTTTTTGGAATAAATTAGCGTAATTATTGTTGAGTTTAGTTTATAGAAAGTTTTTCTCAGAATTGTGCTCATGTTTCATTCAACTTATTGTTTGAGTAGATGCTTACACTACTTAAGTACAGTAAGAGTTTACACTGTCAACCAATGAAATTTAGGTTTTCTTTTGATATAATCCCTATCCTTCATACTCTTATTATTATCCTCTGGCGGGTTATATCCTTTTTTCATGCAAGAATGGAGCACCCGCTGATTTGTTACTCACCTATTATGTTCCTTCTGAGTATATAGCCAGTTATTTTCCACAATATTATATCCATCGAACACGCTTACCATGCGGTAAACAAGTTTACAATTGGAACACGAAAAGTTTACATACCTATATCTATATCAAGGACAATTAAAACAAGAGGACGGACCATCTCCATACAAAAAGCTGTTTCCCGATATGTACAACGCCATCTATGTATAAGAATTATTTTTAACAATTAATACATAGAAGATATAAAAAAAAGATTGTAACGGACTATTTGGAGGTCACTGCATGGAAAAATATTTTTTTTTGATGTTTTGTATGTTTGTATGTGTCGTTTCGGCTTTATCGCGCCAAATCGGCTGAACGGGGCTGAACGGATTTCAACTATTTTTGGTACACAGGTAGCCTGGTATCCTCAGGTGGTTATAGAATACTTTTACCGCTGACGTAAAAAGAGGACTTATGACTTTTCTCCTCCGCGAACGAATTTGCGGACATCCTGTAGTTATCGATATCTGTGCTTTAACTTTGAGCCATATTACTATTTGTGAGTATGGTTTAGAGCATTTTTGATTTATTTTAAGAGATGTTTTCTTTGTGAATGATTCATACTCGGTTATTATCAGGCATCGGATAATCGGATAGATATATTGTTTACCTAAAGCTGCTGAAACCAGGCAAAAGTTGGGCAAATATGGAGTCGGCTTTTTAATTAAATTATTATTATAAGTTCCGGGATTCCGGAATTGCATAAAGCGACACGAGGTAAAATACACAAACATGCTTAATTTATGGCTATTTATGACTATTTTGGTAATCACGTACGTTGTTATGTATGTAGGTAATGTAATAATGTATGTAAGTATTTGTTTGTTCAAGCTATATGTAACATAAGAGAATAATAAAACAAACATTGTTTTTCACAATACATTTAGAAGTTTATTAGGAAAATTAAATTGAATCCGTCTCCATACCGTTCAACATAGATGCCGCCAGGGCTTGTAACCTGGTTAATTTTCCGTACCGGTTAGAGCCACACTCTGAGAGCCTAACCCATAATAAAGATTACGCTCACAAGAACATCGCTCTAACCGGTTAATATCTCGGAGCGCAAAACAGGGAGCGAAATCCATTTACCGGTTAGAGAGTGGTTCCTCCGTGTGCGCGGAGTCTAGGGTGAATAACCGCTCGCTTAGACAGGATTGGATAGCTTGTTATAGTATCAGATTCATTTTTTCATGTAGTTGACTTTCGATGCGACACCACTATCGGCGCGACAGCGGTCATTTTAGAGAGCGCTTTGAAATAAAGCTTCCAAATCAATTCGTCCCAATGTGACCTACATAATTTACCGGTATAACCTAAATAAATACCGGTTTATTTGTAACCGGTTACAAGCCCTGGACGCCGCCGCCAAAGTGTAGGTATATATCTTTTTTTTTTATTTAACTGATTATCCGATGCTTGGTTATTATACACTTAATATTACTACTATCCATAATCTTATGTAAAAGTAGCGGCTGGATCTATCAATTATTACCAGGAAACGTGAAGTGCAAGCCAAATCGATTGAAATGACGTATGACAACCAGTGATGACCCCAGGGTTCTCAAAATGCGAGCAAAATTAATTGAAGTGCTGCCGGTCTAACACAACTCTCCGCGGCTACACTTGTCGCGCGACATAGCATCACCCTTCTTTCTCGCATTGTATTGAAAGGAAAGAGACATACAATCTTTGTCGCGCGTCAAAGATTCGTGTATAACAGATGTGCTAGAGGTGCTGATTAATGTTAAATAGAGTCATAATGAAATAATAATGAAATAATGATCTTTATTCTGTAAGCAGGCCGCAAGGGCACTTTTACAAGTCTGACTCTACGGCGTTTCCCAAAAGGAGACCACTGAGGAGAAGAAAGCCGAAACAAACTCAACAGTCAGTCATTTTTTCGAAATAATTTATATCTATTACGATATTTGTACTTACTTAGCCTATCCTAAATATATGTTTTGAGTATAAACTCAGTGCGTAGTTCTCCGAAAAAACATCAAAAGTTATAAAAGTAAAAAAATATATATAGAAAAAAATATAAAATATAAAAAAGCAAAATAATGATTTTTTATTTAAAACAACTTAAGTTATTTAGTTAAGTTTGATATGCCACCTTATAAGAACCGTGTCCCGGTAAAAGTAAATTATTTGGTTTCTGTTTTAAGCCATGCATTTTTGTCTGTTAAATAGTCCTCTACCCTATAATATGCCTTTGCCATTAGAGACTCTCGTAAGTACTTTTTGAGAGCTGGAAACGGTAATTTTAAAGCATCATCTGGTAGCTTATGATAAAAATTTATACATTGGCCTACGAATGATTTGGCTACTTTACGAACGCGGAACTTTCTAATGGCGATTAATTTTTTATTTTATCATTTTCAATAAGGTTTAATCGATTTTTTCGTTTGGATTCCCTAAATCCTTCAATTAGGTTATTAGGGATCTGTACTCAAAGGGTAACGACGGAACCCTGTAATTAAGTCTACTGGCATTGTCTGCCTACACAGTTCTGTCTCTTGAATTAATGACATCATTTAAGGTTAATGATTTCATGTTTAGTCATTAATGAATGCACTGCACTAATTATCGAATATTACGAGTAGGTAACCAATTTAATGAATAAGGTGATTCAACAAACAAGCATTATTATGAAGTACTTCTGTACTATTATGAAGTTGTAAGAATGAAATGTCTGTACATTAAAGATAGTTTCAAAAAAAGGATTATAACGGACTATTAGGAGATCACTGAGTTTTGTGTATGTGTGTGTCGTGGCTTCATCACGCCAAATTGGTTAAACAGATTTTAACTATTTTTTGTGCACTGGTAGCTGGGTAATCCACATATGGTTATAAGATACTTTTTACTCGACTACGCTGAAGAAGGAAAGAGGGGTTAGGTTTTTTTTCTCCGTTGACGAAGCTGAAAAATATTAATGTTTTTCCTTATGACTAATGACTTGAATAGTGCTTACCTTAAGACAATTTTGAGACCTCATATAACCTATTTAAGTTATAAAATTATTCTTATGACATTAAACTTTATTACCTATACGCAACAACCCAAGTGAAAGCCACAACGATACACACAAATCTATAAAAAAATAATCAATCATTTCAGTGATTTCCAAATAGTCCATCACAACCATTTTTTGAAAATATCTTCAATGTATCTGCTGGAACAAGAACTCAAGTAGCGTCCATCTTCCATGCAGTAGCTGGTATATTTTGTATTTATTATTTATATGTAATACTAGCTTCTGCCCGCGATTTCGTCTGTGAACGTGACAGTAACATTCGAATTAGCAGAGGTAAACAAAAGGCGACCTTATCGCTAAATAGCGATCTCTTCCAGTCAACTTTTGGGTAGCGGAGTGTTTAAAAGACAACAATTTTAGTTGAGTAGGTGGCGAGAAACAGTTTTGAAGCAAAAAGAACTCATATAGACGTATGTTAACGCAATAAACATACACAAATAAGATTGCGTAGATTACATAAATACTTATACATAATAAATATAATATATGCAAAGTAAGTAAATAAATAACCATAACAGTGTCAGCCGCAAAATTGAGAAAGTGATTTCAATAGCAGTGTGTTAAGGGAGAAACAAGTAATGTTTTTTTTAATATGAGACTTAAATGTTGCAACGGACTGGGCACGCTTTAAGTCATGGGGTAGAGTGTGGGGATATGCGGGAGAAATATACAATTCTCTCAATATACTCCAGCAGTTCGGTTTCTGTCCATCTTAGCAATAGAGTGCTTTCTGTATGATTCTATACGCTGCGACTGTCACTTACACTTTACTTGTCGTCTACTTTTGAAATAGATTTTTTATCTGAAATCGGGGGATCTATATCGGAATCCCTGACGATCTGCTCTAATGTATCGTTTGTCATAACGCATTTTTTTATGAAACTGTAAACTTTTCAGGTTTATTATGTTATAAAACAAACCTAAACTATCCTAACCTATACGATGATCTTTTAAAAAAAGAATTTACGGTATCTGAACAAAATGCGTTATGACAAACGATTACATTAGGACACACGACAGTAGGGATTCCGAAGGAGACCCGAAATCGAGATAGTTTCAAAATCTTACGAATGTGGTCATAGTCACAGTCATTTATTCTTTAAAAATATACATTGCATTAGAATTACACGTAATTTAACGGTTATTTTATAAGTAGCAAATATAAACAAATATATGGTTATAAATACTGTTAAATTTTATTTAATAATGTTATATTTGAGTCCATCCGAAAAATGCCCGGTTAAGAAAATTTATTGTTGACAATTCCAATAAATTCCACTAAGGTTTTCAATTCATCGCTATGAACTGAACTAGTGTTCGAAGTTCTAACTAATAGGAATATGTCAAGCACTAAGGTAGTGAGCTAGCATTACGCTGACGTGGGACCTTTTCAGGGCACACCCTATAATAGTTACCTATTCATCTTTTCTGTTTTTAGGGTACCGTAGCCAAAATGGCAAAAACGGAACCCTTATAGATTCGTCATGTCTGTCTGTCTGCATGCCTGTCTTTCTGTCTGTCTGTCCGTCCGTATGTCACAGGCAGATAGATGAAATTTGGAGCATAGGTGTCGTGTGTAAACCGCTACTTAGTTGAATAGTTGAATAAAAAATATATATATTTATAAGGGAGCACTCCATACATGTAACCGAAACTGAAAAAAGAACATTCAGCAAATATCAATGTGTGGCATATATTTCGACAGTTCTTTTAAAAACATTTTGTGGTTTCTAAAGAAAATTTGATTTAGTGAATATTTTCCGAAATATTCGCTCCGAAAGTAGCAAAGATTGTGCCCCCCCCCCCCCCCCCCCCTCTATTTTCTAAACGGTATGTTTAAAAAATATGAAAAAGTTTACAAATATAAAGCTTAATAAATACTTCCAACGAAAATTGTTTTCAACATGATCGGACATACTGTTTTTAAGTTATTGCCAAAAAACTGCTTCTCAGCAAACGGACGTAAGTGCCGGGGAGATACGCTCTCTTGTTAGTGTTTTTTTTTCATAGCGTATTTTTTTTCATCTGCAGTGCAATTTTTTGTATAAACTGCCGCGGAATCCTTCATGGGTGAGTCCGACTCGCACTTGGCCGCTTTTTTTTCTTATCGTTGTATGCCTCCGAATAAATATTTATTTCTTTCTTTCACTGGTACATTCACCTTTATCATCATCATCATCATCATTTCAGCCTTAGGACCTTCTCTGCTGGACACAGGCCTCCTCAATAGATTTCCACATAGACCAATTTGATCGGAAGTCCCTGCAATCCTAACCAGGTCGTCCGACCACCTTGCGGGTGCCCTTCCCACGCTGCACTTGCCGTTACGCGGTAACCACTGGAGAACCTTTCTGCCCCAACGGACATCGATTCTTCGAACTATGTGCCCTGCCCATTGCCCCTGTTTGCTTAACCTGCTTGCTATGTCGGATTCACCTTACTAAATTTAAATCAAAACCACACAGATATCTCGTATATTTTTATAATTTGAAGCGATTCCGGTTTTGTGCGACGGACAAATTTGACCTCGTGATCGTGATTTAGCCAATCAAGGGCAGGTGACACACCGCTCGGACATGGCAATAAAAAGCTACAAATAAATTCTAAGAACTTAATTCCCTTAGAGGTTTTTTATTAATTCTTCTCTCAAGATTTGAGAGCCCATCGGGACCGTTTCGGACTTCAAGCGTACTTTTAGGAGAGAGGTGGTCCTCTTGGATTTTCTTTTGTACTTTTAACATGCGTAATATAAAAGACTTACAAGAAATACCGGTTCTCGAAAGGAAATAATAATAATAATAAGCTGCTAAAGTCCTCCACAACAAAAAAGTCCCAACAAAAAATAAAATAAATTAAAACGACTTCGATGAACCTGCCTTTCTGGTTAAAGTAATACTTTATGTGAAGTATGGTGGGTAGCCAACGTGTTCAATTAATTTATTTATTTAATCTTTATTGCACAAAAGAAAACTTATCGTACAAAAGGCGAACTTAATGTCATAAGGCATTCTCTGCCAGTCAATATTTATAATACAGACATTTCTATGTGGACCTCCCCGACGCCCTTAAAACCAAGTTAGATCTACTTAGGAAAAGGTGAAGGTGCAGAGGAGTTATGTTATCGTAGTGTAAAAGACTTTCAGAACATATTCTTGCTGCATGAATATGAATACCCAAATTATCCTCACGAGTCCACCAAGGCACTACTTCGATTGATTGCCAGACCTTACGGTCGCGCCAGAATCTGTAAGTAAAAATTTTCGAAAAGATTATGGTATAAATTCAAATACAGTAGAACTCCAATTATCCGAACTCCGACTATCCGAATCGCCGATTATCCGAATCACAAAAAATTGTCCAAAAAAAGTCTAAGTGCGCTATTATTCTTCCCCCCGCGAAGCCAGTGTTTGCGCGTTAAGTCTTGACTTGAATTGTCTTAACTTGCCGTTGTGCCTACACTGACTTCCCCCCGCGTGTGTAGGCACAACGGCAAGTTAAGACAAGTTCCGGCGCATTGCAGTCACGGCGCACCTGTCATTGTTTATTAAAAAAAAAATTAAAAAAATCCGATTATCCGAATATTTGATTATCCGAATGGGTCCCGGTCCCCATTAATTCGGATAATTGGAGTTCTACTGTACATCATAATTGAAACACGTATCTACATTATTTTCAATAACTTACAAGGAGACGCTGGCCATTTGTAATAATTGTACTTACTCTTTGTAACAGCAATAAATAATTTAATTTAATTTAATTAATTTAATTTTGAAACTAATAAGCCCAAATTGTTTTTTTTTTTATTGACAGTAAGTCAAATATTTTTAGTTATTGGAAGCCGGATTCCTTAGTTAAGACGTCGCATGGAACAACCTCACACAATGGAGTAATTGAAACCCCGTATTGGTGTCGATACTTCGGTAAAGACAATGGACCGATGAAGTTTTACATTTACGACTTTCGCGCTACATATGATGGGGACAGAAATGATTGAACAACATTGAAATACAACGATTGATTTCAAGGAAAGAAAACTGAGTATGCCAGACAATGAAATAAATACTCATTGTTCATATGACATCGGAAGACAATCTAAACATGGGAGACCTCTGTAAATCTTATAGTGACTTACTCTCGAAAGATGTAGCGGATAGTGTTACAACTAAAATTAACGAAGAAGAAGAACGAACCAATTTATCAAACGCTATTAAGGTTGCCACAAACACAACAACACATTAGGAGACGATTTGAAAAACTGCTCGACGAAAATATTATTTGACCATGAGAATCACCTTGGGCATCGACTGTGCACTTACTGTCCAAGAAGATAGATCAATCCGGGATACAGAAATGGAGAAATTATGGTAGATTAATGAAAAAACCAAAATTGGATAAATTCCATTTACCTAATATAGAGGACTTGTTTCCTAAACTGGAAGGCAACGAATATTGTTCCACTTTAGATATAACTGCGGGATGTAAGCATTATTTGGTGGATAAACATTCTATTGAAAAGACCGCTTTTAGTAAAACTGATGGGCTTTTTGAATTCTTCGGGTTGCTGTTGGGTTTGAAAAATGCCCTGGCAACATGTCTAGGACAACTGAAAGTACCCTATAAATTTTCTATGGATGGCAATTTGTATGAAGATACCTTTTTAATTACCGTATCTTGAAATTTCGTTGACTAAGAACTTTTTTGACAGCTTCAAGGGACCGCAGACATAATTATTTCATGTTACTTACAATGTTTGCGGTAGTCTGAAAGTGGCCCCAATAACAGACAAATTGGAAGAAAATAAACTAAGGTGGTACGGCCATGTAATGAGATGATCGGAAGATAACATCGTGAAAAAGTGTCTTTCCATCGCAACAGGCAAAAGGGGACGAGGCAGACCCATAGCTACATGGCTAACGACTGTCCAGAAGGACATGAAATGCAAGAATCTGCATGAAAATGACGTCCACAACGTCATCGCGTTATGGTTAAGAAAACCGACCCCGTGTGACCGGGAAGTGGCGAGGCAAAAGAAGAAGAAGAGAATTTCAATTTCAGCTTGATAACTCCACGCGTTCCTCAGAAGAAGGGTCTTGGTAAACAGATAGACAGACAGATGGACGGATCGACAGACGGGCAGACGGAGATCAAAGTGATCCTATAAGGGTTAGGTTTTTTTTCTTTTTGAGGTATGTAACCCTAAAAATGGTGAACTTACTTTTCTAAGCTTTTATTGAAGATTACATTAACAAAGTTTTGCGATGTCCTGCATTAAAAAATAAGTTCCACATACTAACTTTCAACCCCAATTTTACCCCTTTAGGGGTAAAACGATGAACTTACTTTCCTTAACTTTTAATGAAAACTCTTTTCACGGACTAGCACGGAAAAATTCCGTTTACCAATCTGCGTGGAAAAGTTCGTTTTATCCGCTATCGTGGAATAGTAATATAAAGTCCGAATTTATATTTTTTTCTAAATGTTCTTTAGTTTGTTTTCTCTCGCTCCGCTCGTCATTCAACCTCTTTTTTTTTTTAAAGTAACACCTATAGAAATTAGAACTCTCGTTTCCTCAATGGAAAATAAAAAATCTTGTGGTCATGACGAAATGCCAATGTCAGTGCTTAAGGATAATATAGACATATTGGCTGGTCCATTAGCTTATTTCTACAATAGATGTTACGAATTAGGGAATTTTCCTGACCAACTAAAAATAGCAAAGATTTTACCTGTCTTTAAGAAAAATTCCAAAAGTAATCCAAAAAATTATCGCCCGATTTCTTTGTTACCAGTGATGTCCAAGTTGTTTGAGAAGCTGATCAAAACAAGATTAGGCAAACATCTACGAGTCCATAGTATAATTAACTCAAGACAATTTGGTAATCAAAAGAGCATTGGAACTAGGGACGCAATAGGCACCTTACTTAGTGATGTAGTAGTAAGTTTAAACAAAGGTTCAAAGGTAGCGGGTCTATTTATGGACTTGAGCTCGGCCTTTGATACAGTTGATCACAAGATCTTAATAAATAAATTAGAATATTACGGTATTCGAGAAAATGATCTTAATCTATTCAAAAGTTACTTGCAAAATAGAAAACAATATGTAGAAGTGAGACATGTAATGGAACGTATTGAGAGCGTCTGTAAATCTAAGGTTACTACTGTTACTAGAGGGGTTCCACAAGGATCACTTTTGGGCCCTATTTTATTTATAATATTTATTAACGATCTTATTACTTTTATGCAGAATTCGTTGCCTGATTTAAAAATCATAGTCTTCGCTGACGACACAAACGCAATAATCTCTGCTGAGAGTGAAGATGTTCTTATAAATAAGGTTCATGCAGTCCTACTTGCTTTTCAGAAATGGTTTAATGTGAATAACCTAGAATTAAATTCGAAGAAAACAAAATTATATTTAAAAGTGACCTTAAAAATAAGAAGAGTATTCAGATAAAGATTGACAATGACGTTTTGCATTCAGTGGAAGTAGTTAAATTTCTGGGTGTGAACATAGATTGGTATCTAAATTGGAAAAAGAACTAGATGAAATGGAAAACTCTATTTGCTCAGCTTGTTATGCTTAAGAAAAATGCTGTTAAAGTTTTTCCCAACCCTCGCAACATCCCATGCGAGGGTTGGGAAGAGCTTGCACAATAGAGAGGAGTATGGCACAGCTCTGTTCATGAGGCCGTCACTGATTTTGAGGAGCGTCGATTGAAAGACCTCGATGCAAAGTGCCTAAACAGAAAGACCCGCCCTAAGCCTTCCTATACCTACACGTATAACGACAAAGGGGAGTTGCATTGTGCGCCATGCAACAAAATTTTCAAAACCAAATTCGGTTTTGCAAGTCACATTCGTGCACATGACCGACGTTCGTGAAGGTCATGATGCCAGGTTTCACCATTGACGGATACGTCAAGGAGGACGATATAATGCTTAAGAGATGTTTTGGGAATGGACCAATTGAAAGCTGTATATTACGCCCTAGTCGAACTAAACTGCGATATAGCATAAAATGTTGGGGAGCTACGTACAAGTACAATATGAAAAAAGCTTTTACCATCCAAAAGCGCGCGATTAGGATAATGGTACGTATCCCACAGTGGGAGTCATGCAAAGAACATTTTACTAACCTTAATATTCTTACAGTAGCAAGTCTATACATTTTAATACTGGTGACGGATCTAGTAAAATTTCTGACAAATAATGAATCAGAGACTGCTAGAAATACTCGACTGGCTACAAAGACAAAAAATCTTAACTTCCCTTTCTGTCTTAAACTTAGGTTAGCTGAACACTGTGCAGACTTCCAAGCTGTTAAAGTTTTTAACAAATTGCCAACTGACCTAAAATGTGTTTATAGTCCTATTATATTTAAAAATAAAATTAGACATTTTCTTTTGCAAAATCGTTTTTACAGTATAGAAGACTTTTTCCAGACATTAAATGATAATAATAAATAGATATAAAAATATAAATTGGTAGTAGTTAAGTTGCGTGGCATTATTTCATTAGTTCCTGTTAACTGCAATATGTCTCTTAGTTATTAAGTATGTATTCAAACACAATGTATATTGTTATTGAAATAAATTGAATTGAATTGAAATTAGTCTTTTACAATATTTGTACTTAGCCTATCCTAAATATATGTTTTGAGTATAAACTCAATGCGTAATTCTTCAAGAATACATATCAAAACTTATAAAAGTAAAAAAAATACAATGTAAAGAAACAAAATAGTGATTTTTATTTAAAACAAGACAACTTATAAGAACCGTGTCCGGTAAAAGTAAATTATTTTGTTTTGGGCCACACGTTTTTGTCTGTTAAATTCCTTTACCCTATAATATGCCTTTGCCGTTAGAGACTCTTTCTTTCTAAATACAAATAGTAAGGGCTTCATGGTACAGTTTGCTTGACTTTCTTTAAATTGCCACCATTACCGAAACCAAGAGATATGTGTTACACTGAACAAAAGACATTTTACGCTCGAGGGCATGTCACGCCGTGCGATTTGTGTCACCAAATTTGTGGAACAAACAGGGTCACGCGTAATGTCCCTTTTTACACTAAACTTACATAGACTGATAGGATCTTAAAACTGTTATTTTATACAAGATGCTCGCGAGGAACACAATAGTAGATTGTTAACCAAGGGTCGAAAGTGAAGTGACCCATTCCACCTGAGATGTTTCTAACGCTCGAACAAAGTGAGAGCGCTAATAGTTCAAGGGTGAAATGGGTAATTTCACCCGAGTTAAAAACTGTACTTTTCATTTCGACTGTGAAGAAGGTACAACACTAAACGTACATTTTATAAAATAGACTTACCATAAAATTATTTTAATATCAACCTATAGATTGTAATAAACAGAGTTTAGATAGGTATATGAAAAGCTTTTATTTTCATAAAATGACATAACTCAATTATCTTCGACTCCGTGGCTAATCGTAACATAAAAAAAATCTTTTCACCCTAGGGATAGAGATGCAATTTTCCACCCAGCGATCTAAAGCCCATGAAAATTAAAGTTTCCGAACAGGACAGATGAAAAGATTTTTTGCCACTCATTCCTTAGATCATTAGGAGTACAAAATGTTATATGAAAACCCCAGCTAAATTCGGCTTTGTTCTGCAGATATCATTGTTCATGTAAACTATTTTTAATATAATACATTATAATAACTCTTTATTGCACACCACCCAAAACAGAGGACAAACGAAAATTTATTTATTTATTTATTATTCAAAAAGTTACACAGCATTACAGTAAAAACCAAGGCACTGTGAACTTCCAAAATACAAAATGCAAAAAAAATACTTAAAACTTAAAACTAGTTTGATTTAGGTGACGTAATACCGTGGCTCCGTTGCGTCGTCTGATCTGGTGTAGGATTCGGCAGATTGCCCCGGAACTGAAGTCTGCACTTGCGATGGTGTCCTGCAGCGGCCGCGGCACGCGCATTAGAAACGAGCTGAAGTGCACGTAGTGAAAATAATACATTCAAGGAGATGTGAATAACAGGCGGTCGTATCACTAAACAGCGATTTATTTTGATTACTTAGTGTAATGAGTTCTTTTGATCGCGATGTTGCCACGTGTGTTGCCAAGTTTGGTATCGGTATTGACTGACATCAATTTGGCAGGTGTAAATCACTAAACACATCAACTTTTGGAAAAAATAATCAAACTACAAAACAAGAAAAATAATATTTTTGCTAAATTTGCCTTGGATTTTTTAGTCCCAATGACGTCAGAGCTAAAAAAATATGTACAAAAAATGCTATCGCAGCGGACTGAAACGCACAGTAGACTTCAAATATTTTAATATTCGAAGTATGTAGCTGGTCAAATACAGTTTTTATTTAACCTTCTTCGAACGTAATTATATGGTTAAATATGGTTTCAATAGGGGCTAAAGCGATGACTCTACGCTACGCTAAGTTAAAATGAGGCACTTTTTTAAGCATGAGAAGTGAAATAATAAATGCTTAACCAAGGTATCGATGATACCCATTTCTGCCGAAATACCAGTTGACAGCAACAGGTACTGAAGATATATCTCTCCTTTTCTAACCAAGTATTGTATTTTAATTTCAGGTCCCATGCACGACAAAGTAGTGGTATGCTACGTCGCCAGCTGGGCTACTTATCGGCCCGAGGCCGGGAAGTACGACATCGGTGACCTGGAGCCTTCACTCTGCACGCACTTGGTGTACTCTTTCGCGGGGCTGGATGAAGCCACCATGAGCATCAAGGTCATGGGTAAGTCTTTGGTTATACCAACTATGTAGCAAAAACCCGTGAAGTGCGCTTTTGAACTGTATTGTCTTCTTTAGAGTGAATGAGTGAATGAATGAGCTTTATTTACGCAAATATGGTACATGGATACAAGATGTTAATTATAACTTAGTCTTACATAATTTGGCCGCTGACGCGACTTGCAAGTTTTAAAATTTCTTGGTGACAAAGGTGGAATAAATATAAATTACAGAATTGTCTATGCTATTATTGTTTTAAAAATGAAATGACTGTACATTGAAGGTATTTTAAAAAAAATTATAACAAACTATTTGGAGGTCACTAAATGGTTTTTTTTTTGTATGTTTGTATGTGTCGTTGTGGCTTCATCACGCCAAATCGGCTAAACGGATTACAACTTTTTTGGTATATAGGTAGCAAGGTATCTCCAGATGGTTATGGGATACTTTTTACCCGACTACGCTGAAGAAAAAAATAGGGTTTTGATATTTCTCAACTCCGCGGACGAAGTTGGTGCCCCTGCTAATTATCCCATAAAATTTAAATCACCAAAATGACAATAATAATAAATAAATACCTAGTTTCATAAAATAGGAATAAACACTTGTTTCAATTATTAACTTTATTAGTCAAGTACGAGTACTCTTGAACTGAATCAAAACAATTGACTCTGGTAATTTTGATAGTGTTTCTTGGAGACTAACGACAGTCTTAAGAAAGCTGATGGATCAGCTCAAAAGCTATCACATCACAATTTCAAGAGCAATTTTTTTTTTTTGCATTACATTTGGACTATAATAGAGTTTGAAAGTAAACCCTACCATCTTCAAACGCCTGCACTGATTATGTAGAATGACAGCTAGGAACAGTCTCAATTAAAAAAGAACTAAATCAAAATCGGTTCATTTTTTTAGGAGCTACGATGCTACAGACAGATACACAGCTACACAGACAAACCCACAAATACAAACGTCAAACATAACATCCTTATTTTTTGTTCAGAAATCACCAATGCCTATACCTATATAAGTATAACATGCCATTTTAAAACCTCATAGTACTGTTTATAAGGAAATCACACATTCTTGCACGAAGTACCTAGAAAGTCTATTTGCCGATAATCACGATAGACTATGAATATTTTTACGGTACGCATCTAATTAACATATAACAGAAGTTGGAGAATTGAGATTGCCGCTCGATCAAAGTAAGGACCATTAAAACAAGATGACTGACCATTTCTATGCAAAAAGCCGATGTGTACAACGCCATCTATGTGTAAGAATTTTTTTTACAATGTTTCAACTTTGCCAGCGTGATTAGCTATTTGCGAACTAATTGTTACTATACTATGTAATGAAAGTGTATGTAATGGAACGGAAAGAACTAAAAAAAACCGGTTATTTTGTATAAAGAGAATACCGGTTTCCGAGCCCTGGTTTGACATGTTGAGAGTGATGTTATAAATATTTTTTATAAACAAAACTATTTGGCTTTGGTAACCAAAATAATGTCTGTTATAGTAGTGTCACCCTCATCCATACTAATATTATAAATGCGAAAGTGTGTCTGTCTGTCTGTCTGTCTGTCTGTTGCCTCTTCACGCTTAAACCGCTGAACCGATTTGGATGAAATTTGGTATGGAGAAAGTTTGAGTCCCGAGGAAGGACATAGACTACTTTTTATCCCGGAAAAATACCCTTAACCGCGATAAACGAATTTAAGGCGGATAAAGTCGCGGGCAGAAGCTAGTTTTTAAATAATTTAGACAATTTGGGCTTAGTAAAGAAAAATCCTCAGATCCATGGCAAGACCTCGAGAAAAACAACGGGCAGGTCGGCTACAAAGGCTTTGTGGCTTTGAAGGAGCGGTTCCCCCACTTGAAGGTCACCATCGCCATCGGGGGGTGGAACGAGGGTTCCCTCAAGTACTCGAAGATGGCCGCTAGCAGTGAGAACAGACAAAAGTTCATCGCCAGCGTGATGGCGTTCTTGGAGTAAGTGGACTCTTAACCTCCCAAATTCAGCTTAAAGAGCTCAGAATAGCTGACAAAGAACCTTAAACTATAGAAGGACTCTTTAACTTCACAGTATTACCTTTTGGTTTGTGTTCTGCACCCATAATGCGCTTGGTTTACGTTTAATGACTATACAGTCTTGCTTTTTGGTTTGCCGGTGCACCCACTACGTTTGTACTTATCTGTTTGTGATGATGAGAGTGGGAGTGGAGTTCATTTATAGGATATTTAGAATTATTACACGTACATGCACATTGTTTATTACAGACAGAAATATACACCTAGTGGGTGCACCGTGCAAACCAAAAGGCAAGACTGAATACTTAAACTAACTTTATCTTTCTTATATTTAAGATTGGCTAAGTACTAGTATTGTAATAGACAGGAGTTATATAGAAAAAAATACTGACTGTGGGCTTGTTTCGGCTTTCTTCTCATCAGTGTTCTCCTATTGGGAAATGCCATAGAGCCTGACTTGTAAAAGTGCTCTAGATTGCAGCCTACTTACAGATAACGATCATTATTTCATTATTACGTATTTATTTCCAGTCAGTACAAGTTTGATGGGCTGGACTTGGACTGGGAGTACCCTGCCAGGCGAGATGGCAGACCAGAAGACAAAGTCAACTACGTCACTTTGGTTAAAGTAAGATTATAATTTTTACAAAGATAATTTATGTAAAGCGCTATAACATGGGATTCTTCAAGAAACTAGTTAACAGGGCACTCAAAGGTTGGCTAAGTATGGGCGATTCCTCCGGTGTTGCACATAGCCATGGGCGACGACAATTTCTTTCCATCAGGTGGCTCGTCTGCCCGTTTGCCACAAAAAAAAATGTCGAGATGATGGATGGAAGGGTCGAAAGAGGGTGGGCTCGGCGAGGGTATCTTGACCGAATTGCATAGATACTGAAAAAGGCCTGATGAGATGAGAAGTACTCGCAACTGATGAGCGTGTATGAAGAGATGCATGGATGTAAATGAAGCGGAAGAAGTGTATAAGGACAGTAGAGTCTGGCATCCGGTAGTGTCTGCCTACCCCATTGCGATACAGGCGTGCATATATGTATGTATGTACATGTTCACTCCCCTATTAACAAGGCTGTTTTTCTACCTCCATTGAAGCATTATTTGATGAGTCCAGGCTCCGAATGATTTATTTCATTTTGGTGCGGTTTGTGCACGGAGTTTACTAAACTACTTACCTATAGCAGTAAAATAAACAATTTATAATCAGGTATTTGCCGCACGAGACCACAGGCATTACAGTGAAATTTGAGGCATGCTGTTTATGGCCGGGTGACGTAAATATTTTTATCGTTACATGAAACCAAGGAGCAGTAGTTATGTATGAGTAATGTTGAATGAAGAAGTGTGTACTGTAGTGTAGGGCCAAAAGCAACTCACCTCCTCAATATAAATGATTTCTGTCAACGTCCACTACACAAAGGTAGTCTAAAAGTTATCGCTCTTTAGCGATAAGACCGCCTGTTGTTTACCTCTCCTTGAATGCATTATATAAGCTTTTATTTCACTTGCAATATATATAAGTAACTGTTTGTTCGGATGGAATCTTGCAAGATAAATTTGACCTACTTCCCGGTTTCCTATTGAGCAAAAATTTGGCGTACTTATATAATTTCGGTGACAATGCAATAGCATGATACCATCAAGCTGATCTGATGATGGAGCAGGAAGGTTGTCATAAGAACTCTGTAATAAAATAATACAATCCTACCGAGTTTGGGCTCTTTAGAATCGTCTCGGTGAGTGGGCATGTAATGAGGATGGATGAACTTCATATTGGTAAAACAATGTTAGGGATGAATGTTGTAGAACGAAGAGTGATCGGTAGGCCAAAAAAGCGATGGATGGATTGTGTGAGAGAGGACATGACAAAGAAATGAATAAGCGCGGAAATGACAAATAATAGAGATGAATGGAAGAAGAAGACATGTTGTGCCGACCCTACATAAGTGGGATAAGGGCAGGGAGATAAGAATCGTCTCAGTGAGTAGTTGATGGATGTTCAATGAAAAGCACAGTCGGCAATAAAAGCTTGTCACTTGTAACTTATTTTTAAACTGTCTTGTGAGTTGTGCAATAAAGAGTTTATTGTATGATGTTTCAGGAATTGAAAGAGGCCTTCGAGTCCAAGAAATATCTCCTGACAGCAGCATTGGGTGCTGGCAAAGAGACCATGGATGCAGCCTACGACCTTTCTAAACTTAGTCGGTAAGTCTTGTTCAGGTTTGAGAACTGTAGTGCATTTTTTGGTATGAACGGCTGCGGAACCGTATCACTGAGCATGGTCCGACATGCTCTTGGCCGGTTTTTTCCTTACAATTTGAATTTTTTTCATCTGTAGTGCATTTTTTGTATGAATGACTGCGGAACCCTCCATTGAGCATGCTCGGACATGCTCTTGGCTGGTTTATTTCTCATCGTTGTATGCCTCCGAATAAACATTTCTTTCTTTCTTAGTATAAAACTAAAGGTGCGTCCACACTTGTATCATTTGCTCGTATCCGATCACCGTGCCGTGGCATGACTGCGTATCATGCTGCTTGGACGCTCCCTATCGGCGCCAGCGATCATGCCTTGCTGGTCCGATCTAAGTGTGTAATACGCGTATCAACATGGATTTCGAGCGATCGGATCAGCGCAACATCCAAACGCGTGATCGTGACACGCGATCATGCTACGCAACGAAGATCTGATCGGGCAAATGATACAAATGTGGACGCACCTTTCGGAGTGTCCTTTACCCAAATGTTTCAGATACCTGGACTTCATCCACATGATGTGCTACGATTACCACGGAACCTGGGACGGTGTGGTGGGAGCCAACGCTCCTATATCAGCCCCTGAGCCTGATGTCCTTAGTTTGGTACGTTACTGGAGATACCTACTCGTATACCAAGCCCATTTCTCAATTTTTTTTAACCTGCATTACAAGTGGAAGTCTCTTTTTAATATATACAAGAAGATGCCCTCAACTTTGTTCGCGGAGTAGAAAAAGTCATAATCTTCATTTTTCTTCAGTGTAGTTGGGTAAAAAATATTCTTTAACCATCTGGAGATACCTAGCTATCCGTGTACCAAAAATAATGGAAATCCGTTTAGCCGATTTGGCGTGATGAAGTCGCAACGACACGTACAAACATACAAAAATAAAAATAAAATACTTTTCGATTTTTGACCTCCAAGTCCGTTACAATGTGGGAGTGTGTATGGAGAATCTCGGTAAAGCACGAAGCCGCGTGTAAATGCTAGCGTAAAATAAACATGTCATCATTGAAAAGATTTATCCTCATCTGGCATAATTTTTTTTGTCATAATCATCATTTGGCATAATGCATTTTCTTTCTGAACACGTAAACTTTTCAGGATTGTTATAAAACAAACCTAACCTAACCTATTAGATTTAACATAATGGTGCCTTAAAATATTTTTTTATGATAAACTAGCTTTTGCCCGCGACTTCGTCTGCCTTAAATTCGTTTATCGCGGGTTTCGTTTATTTCCGGAATTAAAAGTAGCCTATGTCCTTCTTCGGGACTCAAACTATCTCCACACCAAATTTCATCAAAATCCGTTCAGCGGTTTAAGCAACAGACAGACACATTCGTATTTATAATATTCGTATGGATGACGCAAACGAGCAGGGTCGCCTGATGGTATGCTAGATAAGGGTAACCCCATTAAAAAAATATAGAATACTTGTATTTTTTGTAGATCTGTATGGATCATTTTACTGAAAATATCTTCAATGTACAAACATTTCATTTTTACAACTTTATAATAGCATAGATATATTATATCATCTCTAGAACCCATAACACAAGCCTTATTGAGCTTACCATGGGACTAGAGCGATTTGTGTAAATTGTCCCGTAATATTTATATATTTATTTCAGGATTACACGATAAAATACATGCTAGACCACGGCGTGAGCCCGTACAAGATGGTGCTAGGCCTCCCCATGTACGGAAGGACCTTCGTGCTGCAGAACCCTGATGTGGAGAAGGTGGAATTTGGGAGAACAGCTGTGAAGAGCGCAGGGTTCAAAGGACCTTTCACAAGGGAGGCTGGTTTTATGGGATACAATGAGGTAATCAAATTCTGTGTAACACCATTACCGCAGTACCGCGGGGGGGGGGGGGGGGGGGGGCAGACGACGGCAAAATGACGAATCAGAGGATGATCTGCCCCACGTCTCGCCACGTTAACGAAAGGGGAACAGCAATACGTTGGAATGAGACGATTCAACTCCCCTCCCCTATTTAGAATGCTAAATTCAGCAAAGTGTAATACACGCTTAAGGCGCGGTTGTTACAGCGGTGTTGGTCAAGCTATAATCAAAATTAGGTAAACAAGTGGCCACCGAACAGTAAACTTTTTAATTTCATATACCATATAAACTATTGATCCGTGTCTCTTTTTTAGGGTTCCATAGCCAAAATTGCAAAAACGGAACCCTTATACTATCGTCATGTCCGTCCGTCTGTCCGTGAGCCACGGGCATTTTACTCCATACTACAAACTGTATATATTAATGAAATTTGGAGTATAGAGGTCTTGAGTAAGCCGCTAGTTAGTTAGATAGTTAAATAAAAATAAAAATAAATTCTAGTGGGGGAGGGGGGGACTCCATACATGTCTCCGAAAGTAGCATAAATTGGGTATATTCAGAAAATCATCCCTTAAGGGGGTGCAAAGGGAGATGGAAGTTTGTGTGGGGAATCTCGCTAACGCGAGCGAAGCCGCAAGTGAATGCTTGTTTAAAATGAATATGTCATCATTAAAAATATATTAAGGTACTGGTCCCACTAAGGGTCAGGAAGCGATTAGCTATCGGCGATTATCTCGCCCAAGAAACGAACAAAACATATAGATCTTGTGTTAGTAAAAGAGACACATATATTAAGTTCATCGCTGGGTGTTCACACTGCCGGCGAGTACTCTCTCTCTCTACTAGTTTGTCGCAGCGAGAAGAGCGATAAGATAAAACTAGCTCAGCGGTAGTCGCTCAGCGGTGCTCGCTTGGCGGTTAGAACTCACGTTGCGAGACCAACCCAATCAGTTGTGCAAGTAATAGCCCGTCTCACTCTAACACTCGCTTATAGCCGAGCGACAAAACTACTGGAGCTACACACTCGCTTCTCGCTGCTCGCCAACTCGTTTCTAGTGTCTAGCTTTATTCGCTTCTCGCTCATCGTCGGCGGTGAGACCAGTGCCTAAATACTTGTACTTTGTGCAGATCTGTATGGAGCTCTCAAACCAGTCCAACTCGTGGACCCGGCACTGGGACCATGCCAGCAGCACGCCGTACCTTCGCGACGGCGGCCGAGTCATTGCCTATGATGATCCGCAGTCTATCGCTATTAAAGTCAAGTAAGTACCCAAAGTGCTATAATGTGATCAACAGCGCCGTACCGCGCCTGCCTTAGGTATGATCCTCATACTTACAAGCGGCGAGATCGTCGATCGTCCCCCATCCCCCCTCTGCGGGCAAGCCCCGCCCCGTACAATGATGGACTGTCAGATGGAGCCAAAAAAGGTATCTGACAAACGAGGAAGGAAAAAAAAATTTTGGTCACACTATAACCAAAGGTTCAAATCAAATCATTATCAAACTGACTTTCATTGCTAGACATAGGCCTTCATGAAAGAACGCTATCATGATCGGTCTAACGGCCCGGCCACGGCATTGCGCGAATTGCGGCGCGGCAAGCGTTTTATCTATTCATTGCGCAGTCGAGACGCGCACCGAACTGTGGTTAGTTGGAGTCACACGCAATGAATTCGAAAAACCACTGCCGCTGCCGCCGCCGCTCGATGTCGTGGCCGGGCCGTTAAACTGCTCGCATCCAGCGGACTCCAAGTGACCTGCCTCCCAAACGAAACAATAGTTCTTTTACATTCCAGGCAACTCTACTGTGGAACACTCTACCCCATGACTTGATGCGTTCCCAGTCCCTTGCAACATTTAAGGCACACCTTAAAAAACATTACCTGTCTCCCCCTTAACACACGGCTATTGAAATCACTTTCTCAACTTTGCGGCTGAGACTGTTATGGTTATCTATTAACTTTACATCTATACTATTATAAAGTTGGAAAAATGAAATGTCTGTATATTGAAGATATTTTCAAATAAATTAATAGTTTAAAAAACTCTAGATAAACACGCTTTACAAGACTTTTCTAACAAATTCAAACACAGCTATGATACGATGTGTTTCATATCTTCCGGCTCCATCATCAGATCAGTTCGACAGTACCATATGTCGTCAATTGTATTGTCATCAGAACTGCATACAGCTACCAATTTTCATCACGCTACGATCCTTGGAAGATGGTTAAATTAGTTACCCTAGATTCCATTACATGGTTAGTTACATACAGGTCGTAGGTCGACCTGTATGTTATAAAAAAAGCGTGTTAAAAAATGATAGTAGCGGACTGTTTGGAGGTTACTGAATCGAAAAATATTTTTTTTGAATTTTTTGTGTGTTTGTATGTGTCGTTGTAGCTTCATCACGCAAAATCGGCCAAACGGAGTTCAACTATTATTGGTACACGGGTAGCTCGGTATCTCCAGATGGTTATAGGATACTTTTTAGCCGATTACGCTATCGAAAAAAATAGGGGTTATGACTTTTTCTCCTCCGCGAACGAAGTTGCGGGTACCTTCTAAGGGTTCTATATTACTGTGTATCTGAGGTGTGCTGTAAAGAGTATTTGTATTGTATTATAATTGCCCTCAGGTTAGCAATATCCCATGGTTTAGGCGGACTTATGGTGTGGAGTATCGACACAGACGACTTCAAGGGATCTTGTGAGATGGACAACACGAAGGACGCATACGCAGTGTTCACTAAGACTTACGCAGAGATTAGAGATAGTCTTGTGCTGAAGCAGGCTCTTAAGACCCTGAAACTACCCGATGGTGAGTTAAACCTTTAAAAAACCGGTCAAGTGCGAGTCTGACTCGCACCTAGGGTTCCGTACAAACTTTCACTTATTATCACAACACAACAAAACGGGGCGTGTATAAATATGATTTATTTAATTACCTTTTGTTGGTAATTCTTCGACGTTTCGGACGTCGCGTTACGAGCATGGAAACTAACGAAAGGTATTTTTTATGCTACTAAGGTGGCAAACAAGCGTGCGGCCTGCCTAATATTAAGCAGTCACCGCAGCCTATGAGCGCATGCAACGCCAGGGGCATTACGTGCGTGTTGCCGACCCTTTAAGAACCTATTCACTCCCGTCTCGAAGAACCCCATACTGTAATATCCAGAGAAAACGGCTCCAGGGAAATAGTTAAGTTTGCCTCTGGTATCTATGGCGTCACATACAAATGAGGGGCAAACTTAATCAAACCGGGTTGTTTAAAAATCATTTTTATTGATTAAAAAAAAGTAACACAGACGGATATATTACACAGATAGGTTGTTTGGAAGTGGTCGCTTTTTAGCGATAAGACTGCCTGTTGTTCACCATTTCTCATACTGTTTGAGATTTAAGTGTCTGATGTTATTTTCTTTTGGTGTGCACTAAAGAGTATTGTATTGTATTGGTTATTCGCTTGGTAAAGTTCGGAGATAAGTGGGGAATGGTTTTTTTTTCACTTTTCCTTTGTAAATCAAAATTTATCCGCAGTAAAAAAACATATTTAAGAATGTACAAATCAAGCTTTTCATATGATACCCCACTTTGACCTAGTATGCTAGACTTTGAATTATAGCCAATTTATTTTTTATTTGCAATATACGTAGGTACTTAGGCTCGCAATCGCAATAAGTAGTTCCTGAGATATAGCCCTTTAACAGTTGGACAGACAGAGTCACACCACAAGGGTTCCTTTTTTACCTTTTTGGTACAGAACCCTAAAAAATAACTCGAGATTTCGGCAAAAAATTGGTGGAGATTATTAGTGGCCGAAGAGCCAGCAGCATCCTGGCACATTTCATTAACATTAGTAAACCCAAAGAGAACAAACTCTATAAATGGTGCCTGCGAGACATCCAAAAGATTTTAACCACGCATTCCTTAGGTCATTTATAGGAGCAAAAAATATTACATGAACCCTGGGGTTAATAATTTAATTAAATAATATAGGGTGGGTCATAAATTTTTGCAAATAGCAACACTGAATTTTTCGGACACTGTCAGAGTGAGTGGCAGGAAATTGGCGGGACACAGAGGTTCTACTACGACACCCGAAAAACGAAGTTCGTAACGTGCTGTCCCTCTCGCTCTCATGTTATACTGTATTCAACTGAGCGAGATGGCGCCATACGAACTTCGTTTTTCGAATTTCGGAGTAGCCCTCCGGGTCACATCGTGCAATTTTATTTATAATGGAGCCTTTAACGGGAAAACAACGGGCTTTTTGTGTTAAACAGTTTTATAAAAAGATGATGATATAGCCTCGATCCCTCGCTGTATGTGTCTGGGAGTTTCGAAGGTTTGCCTATTCGATTCCAGGAGTGCCAACGACGAGACGAAGGACATCTGGATAAAGTATTTTTTTTATAAATAGCAATTATCTGTTACTGGGTTAAATAAATAAAATATAGAAAAACATGTATAGTTACATTTTTATCGATGTTTCAAAAGTGCAAAAATTTTAGCCCACCTTATATAAATTGAATTTAGAGTACTTGTCTAGTACGCCGGGTATACCGGCCTCTTTCGAGACGGCTTCTGGGGAATGGATACTCTGAGGGATAGGGAATAGTCAATAAAAAAATATTAAAAACGGAAAAAAAAATTTGAAAGTCCCAGTCCGGAGTTCACGTCTACACGTGAACAGCTTTATAGCAATCGCAACAAAAAACCTGTGACTATTACTAACCCTAGAATTAATATTCCGCAATAAACGTTATTTGAATTTAGATTTGAATTGTCAAAACATGTTCCTAATCTTTTTTATTGCTTCACAGCCAATCGTATCGAGAACCTCAGCAGACGAACCGCCTACGTCGCCTCCAACGCCAATCTTTTCCTTCGATTACCCGAGCCAGAATACTCAAACTACCCCTTAATGCGCACTATCAACGAAGCGACAACCCTAGCGATTGAGGAGAAGCGCATATTAGATGAAATGGACAGAGTAATGAGGGAGAACGAGATAGAAGATAAACCAGAGCCCGATTCGAGCAGTAGGGCTGTCAACAGCGTCAGCTTGTTGTTTTCTGTGTTACTGGTGTTTCGATTTTGTTAATCTATTAATATTGACTTTTTGACGTTTTGATATTGTTCCTATGTAAGATTTACTGCCAAAAAAGTGAAGTTTTTTTAATTGTTTCGTAATGTGTCTTACTTTGCTAAACTATAGACCCATGGGGTCTCAGTCAAGTGAAGCGAAGTAACTTTGCAACTTGTAAACATTTTTGTCTTTTTTCCTCATCATTCGTCTAGTTAAGAATAAACTAGTGATTAGACAGTTTTAAACTCGTGATAGTTGAAATCAGAGTGAAACGCTGTGCACAACCAATTTGCAAATAAGTCATAGTTCTATACATTTTATTAACCGACATAAAAAAAACATGATTCAATTATCAGTTTTTAAGAGACTGTACCCAAAGGGTACCATTACTAAGCCCTCGCTGTCTGTCTGTTTCATGGATGAAACCTAGTGTGGGCACTATACCCATATACATATTAAATATATGAATAGATCTGTCCATCGTTAAGAACTAGAGATGCGACGGGTATCCGGCCACTATTCGGTATCCGGCCACAATTATACTATTCAGCCGAATACCGGATCATTGTGTACTATCCGGCCGGATACCGAATAATAAAATGATACGTAGTTAAACTTAATAGCGGTAGGTTTAAATAATAAACCACGAAAACATAAATTATTATTGTATTTTTAATAATTCACATAATTCGTACATTCATAAAACGGCATAAATTATAATATAATTAATTTAATAACTAGCCACATAAATTCGTTGCTGGAAAATTATATCGTACTAGACTGACGTGAATAGCGCACTTTCTACAGTGCGACCAAAAAGAGTCGAAATTAAATGAGGGCGCCACTTTCTACGTAACTGTGATATTTTTGACGCAAAATGCTTAAACATAGCAACAATTTAGTATGGATTTTTTTCAGTTCCATTTTATTTAATTTCTACCCTTTTTGGAGGCACTGTAGATATGATAGCCTACAATTCCTTGAACAAGTGGCTTGCCTGCACAAAATGCCGCCTGCGCGCTCGAATTAGCTAACTTGTAGGTAAAACTTTTGGCCGAATATCCGGCTATTATCCGGATATTCGGTATCCATTATCCGCCCAAACAACTATTCGTTGCATCTCTATTTAGAATATTCGACCGGTTAAATCATGCACACTTGCACAGATATCGTTCATGTTCTTTGATACAAGAGTATTGTGGTTATAGCAAAGATGCTATAACCACAAATAATAAATATAAAGTGAAGTTAATTAATGTTATAAGAAAAATGTTTCGTTTTGCATTTTTTGGTAACATTTTTGTTACAATTACAGTATAAACTTAAGAAAGTATGGATTAATATAGTCGCTATAAAAAATAATAATTAAAATAAAGTCAAATTTAAAATTGTGTAATAAGAAAAAATATAATGGAAATTTAAGAGGAAAAGCGTGCGGAGATCATAAAAGAGTAATTTTCTCGGCTTTTCTTGTGTACGATGGTACAGAACCCAGCGAACGTGAGTCCGAGACGCACCTGGCCAGTTTTTAATATCTGTCAATCAATGCGATAGGTATTAAATCTTTTTATCAATCATGTTAATATTTTAACAGCGTTCATATTACTTTGAACGGAATATTTGAAGTCGGTTGTTAGACCTTTTAATGTAGTAGTTATTCTAAGGAATACTCATTTTAAATTAATAAAAAAAATATGAATTTTTAAATTGTTTTATTGACAACCCTATTTTATAAATCTTCGTAAGGAGAACCACATCGGACGTTGTAGAAGTGGTCGCAAACCTGAAACAAAAAATATTTCAAAAATCGCATTTTTGTGGCAAGCTTTTACTGCCGACTGTATTTTCCTTTAAATAATTAAAAAAGCTCAAACTCAGTAGAATTTCGTTATTTTAGTACAGAGTTCCTAAGACCTCCTTCCAGCTCCATCATCAGATCTGCTCGTTGATGTCATATCATTGTATTGACACCTAATTTACAAAAGTATAATATATTCTTCTGTTTTCGCGATTATTACTCATTTAAATGAATCAATTTAACGGATTATATTGCGTATATTATCTCATTTGATTTCCCGACGTTTCGGAAGCTTTTCAGGTCTCCAGGTCACGGGTTGATTGAGAAAAGATATATTTTCCTCTGTCATAGTTACAATTTGTGGAAACTACCCACTTTGAAAAACAAATAAAGGTGTACATACATGCCAGATGGGCCTAATCTGTAAAGACAGTTACACATGTGCCAGAAGAAGCGTAGGGAAATCAAATGAGATAATATACGCGATATAATCCGTTAAATTGTTTTATTTATATAAGTATGCCAAATAACTTAATCGGAAACCAGGAAGTCGGTCAAATTCCAATTGCAGGTTTTGACCCACTGAAACATACCTAACACGGCAAAATAATTAAATTGATGGATTGTTGCTTTGCTTTTCCACGAAATAGTGCCTTGGTAAGATCTGACAATAAATTGTGCTCACATGCGCATATTTTCATGCAGTTTCCACAAAAACATACGCATGCAAATACATCAAACCATCATCCTCGACACGTGTTTCGCCTCTCTACGAGGCATCATAAGGAGATGCAGGAGATGTTGACGGTCCACCAGAAAAGTCTTCTCGGGTAGACTCCGTGGTGTGTTGTATTTACATGCGTATTTTTTTATGGAAACTACATGAAAATATGCGCATTTGAGCACAATTGATTGTCACATCTAACCAAGACACTATTTCGCTGAAAAGCAATGGAACTATAATCCATTAATCTTGTATGGAATTCCGCAAAGTAACGCCTGAATCTATCAATTATTTAAAAATACATAGTGGAACATAGAACCTCCTCCTTTTTGAAGTCGGTTAAAATATTGATTACCTGGAATTGCTCATTGAACAGGGTCCCATTGGTGCAAAGATCTGTCGCCACTAGACGCTGATGCCAACAAAAGTGGTACGCCTGGAAACAATCAATCAATCAATCACGGTTGTCTTCTCACACCTTTCTGGTGTGGGGATGCCATACCAGGGCAGAGCCCTTTTTGGCGGTTCTCTTCTCCGCCCGTTACAACGGGCGTGTCTTTTTAGTGCCATTTCTGGCTTGGCTGCATTGTCGCGGGGAGGCCTATGTCTTCGGTCTTGTTGGAAACAATAGATAGACATATGTATATATATACAGGGTGTACTGCAGATCGTGTACCAAACGACTAAACACAACGCAAAAATGAACTAGTTACCAACATCATATTCACACGTGTGTGGCCTTAGCAAGTGTGAAAGAGATAGCATTATGAGCCCGGTCGCCAGTTCATTTTGCGCTGAGTATAGAGTGGAGAGAAGCTCACGAGTGAGTGATTCAAATGAACTATATCATTTGATTTAGCTCATTCGTTCTTTCACACACTGAAGATTCAAGTCGCTCAGTATGTCATCTATATATCATTATTACTTGCTCGCTCCCGCTTATGATTGATATGAATGGGCCGAGCTGAACGAAAGAGACGAAAAAAATCAAATAATATAATTATGTTATATTTTTTTAATTATAAAGCGTACTCTATTACTATAGAATTACTATAAAAACAATGTAATAACCAATATAAATATGTATTGCAAGTGTCTCTCGTAGTTTGGCACACGACTTGCAATACACTCTGTATATATAAATATATATATTTTCTAATAGACAGGTACATTAGAAAATTGACTTAACTATATGATACCGACAATTTAGTTTAAAGGTGATAAATAGTAGATACTATTTGTGTGTGATTAAAATATTTCAATTTAGAAATACCTGACAGCCCGTATCCACGTCAGCATAATATCCTCTAGAACGACCTTGGCAGCTGAAGACAGTGCGCAGGTCTTCCAGGGCCAGCGTAGGGTGGAGGGGCGGGGAGTGAGGGAGATGCAGGTCATGATAATAGTCCACTGGGAGCTGGCAGCTGGAGAGGGCAGCTGGAAGATCACATTGCAGTATTAGATTTTAGGGTACAGTACAGTCAATAGGGTTAGCAGATAAAAAAAATTGAAATAGGGGAAACTGTGGTGGATTCGTACACTTTTTAGGGTTCCGAAGCCAAAATGGCAAAAACGGAACCCTTATAGTTTCGTCGTCTGTCCGTCCGTAAGTCACAGGCATTTTACTCAATTACTACAAGAGGTATATTGATGTGTCTTGTGTAGGCAGATTGCCCTTTGATAGTTAAACAATTTAAAAAAAACGGCCTAGAGCATATCGGACCATGCTCAGTGTACGGTTCCGCAGCCGTTCACACAGAAAAATGCACTGCAGATGAAAAAAATACTTTATTAAACAGTGCAATAGCAAAAGAGTGTATCGCCACGGCACTTACGTCATTTTCTTGAGAAGCGCCATTTCTACGCAATAACTCAAAAACGGTATATCCGATCATGTTGAAAACAGTTTTCGTTGATATTTATAAAGTTTTTTTTATATATTCTGTTTAGAAAATAGAGGGGGGGGGGGACACAATTCATGCTAATTTCGGAGCGATTGTTTCCGAAAATATCCACTAAATAAAAAAAAAAATTAGTAACCTCAAAATGATTTTAAATGGTCTGTCGAAATGTCACACGTTGATATTTCCTGAAAAAAAAAACAAATCAGTTTCAGTAACATGTATGGGGGCACTCCATACATGTTACCCTAGATTTGTTTTATTTTATTATTTAAAATAATAACATATTTGAAATCTACAAGCTCTGTTGGCTACGATGAAATATCGACAATAGTATTGAAACGGAGTGCACACAAAATTGCATCGATACTTTGCTATCATAAACTTTTCTTTTGCAACAGGTGTCTTTCCATATAGACTAAAGAAAACTATCGTTAAGCCCTTACATACAAATAAAAATATGGAGGAAATTGGTAACTATCGACCAATAGCACTTCTTTCCATATTTTCGAAGATCTTTGAAAGGGCAATGCATACAAGAATAACTAAGTTCTGTAATAAATTAAACATTATTTATAAAAATCAAAATGGTTTTCAGAAAGGCAAGTCAACTTCACTTGCAGCGTTTAATCTAATAAGAAATATTACCGAAGAGATAAACAAAAAAAAACCTGTTGTTAGTATTTTCTTTGATATGAGCAAAGCTTTTGACTTTGTCTCTTATATGCGGCTATTACAGAAATGTGAATGGTACGGTCTCTGAGGGCCAGATTTAAGCTGGATAACTAGTTACCTGACACATAGAATACAATATGTCGAAGTAGAAAACATCTCGAACCAGAACAATATTTGCTACTCTAGGTCAATAAACAAATAAACGCCGGAGTGCCACAGGGAAGTGGTTTAGGGCCGCTTTTGTTTCTATTATACATAAACGACTTGCCTATGGCCACTAGACATGAATGCATACTTTTTGCTGACGACGTATCAATAGTAACCTGTGACCAAATTGAAACATACAATCGTGAAGTAAATAATACAGTAAAAGACATTTTAACGTGGTAATAAATATTTTACAAGCAAATATAGAAAAAACGAAATTTATTAATTTTTATAATAGAAAAAAAATTTAGACATAAATATTGAATATAATGGAAAACCAAAATGAAAAATGAAATACTCTACCGATGTAAACAGAGTATTTGTGAGCCAAAAAAGATGCATTCGTGCGATTTGTAATGTGGCACCACGAACGTCATGTAAACCTCTTTTCAAGAGCCTAAATTTGTTAATGCTACCGTCACTGTATTTTGGAAACTTACAAATTTGTTACACTACATCCGGAACTATTCACAACACGGAAAAATACTTGCAAATTCAACACAAGATACCCAAATAAACTTGTGCGTACAATGAACTACCACACTCAAATTTGCAATAAGAATTGTTATTTAATGGCAATAATAATATTTAATAAGTTACCTGTAAATATTCAAGAGCTACCCTTTAAGTTATTCTTAAGAAAATTGCAGTACTGGCTAGTTGAACATAGTGTTTACTCTATGCAGGAATATTTTGAGATCTAGTTAACTGACATTATAGTTTTATCATATATTTAATTACTAGAATAATCAAATTGACAATTGCGTAGCTCTTAATTAATTAATTAATTAATAATATTTAACCTAATTGATAATTCCAAATTGACATATTAGGTATAATTTAATAAAATGTGATTATGATTGTATGATTAGATTGTAAGTTATTTAACATTAGCATGCCAGAATTGTTGGCGAGATATGCGTGCCTTATTGTCAAATTTATACAATCACAACTAATGTCATGTCTCAAGCAAAATAAATTTTCATTTCATTTCAACCATCAAACTAAGTAGCGGCTTACGGACGGACTGACGGACGGACGGACATGACAAAACTATAAGGGCCGTTTTTGCCATTTTGATTACGGAACCCTAAAAACTTGGGGGGACACTCCATACATATAACCACAGACTACTCATATAACCGAAATTGTTTTTATTTAAATATTATATTCTGTTTCCGCGATTATTACTCATTGAAATAATACAATTTAACGGATTATATCGCGTATATTATCTCATTTGTTTTCTTTGTCTGCAAATATGAATGAGTGGCACATATGTCGAAAGTTCTTTTAAAATCATTTTGAGGCTTCTAAAATATTTCTTTGATTTAGTGTCTTCCTCTAATTTCTATAACTTTTGAAATTACAAAAATAAAAATTGTTTTCAACATGATGGAATTTACTGTTTTTGAGTTATTCCCAAAAAAAACGGCGCTTCTCAACAAAAGGTCGTAAGTGCCGTGGGGATACGATGCTCTTTTGCTAGTGCACTTTTTCATATCGTATTTTTTTTCTGTAGTGCATTTTTTCGTATGAACGGCTGCAGAACCCTACACTGAGCATGGTCCGACATGCTCTTGGCCGGTTTTACCATTAAATATTACTTAAGTAACAAGGTGGTTACCAATAAATTGATATCGGCAGGAAGTCCTCGGTTCATAAATTGTGAATAGTCAATTAATTTTGTGACATTGATTTAAACTTACACGATCTTCACTCATTATCACAACACAACAAAACGGGTCTCAATCGCGTATAAATTTGATGTATTTAATTACCTTTCGTTGGTAATTCTTCGACGTTTCGGACGTCGTGTTAAGGTCCTTAGGTGGAATGGGTATGAGGGGAACAGACAGCAGCACAGACGAAAATCGAAACGTAAACATCCTGACGTTTGGAGGCAACCAGGCCCCTATTTCATAAATGTGACAGGTGACAATTGACAACGACAATTCGACGTACATTGCTGGTCGCCGAGTAAGTGTATGCCTGGCATCATGGTGGAGAAGTAATGTATGCCGAATTGTCGTTGTCAACTGTCATCTGTCACGTTTATGAAATAGGGGCCAGCATTCATGCCTTACGTAAGAGGAATAGCGGACAAAATTGGCACAGTATTACAAAAGTACTCGATAAAAACTGTGTACATGCCGTTATCTAGGGTCATAGGGAATGTAAGATCACCTAAGGATGTTATTTGGTTCCAATCACCTGGCGTTTACAGGTTCGATTGCAGTTGCGGGAGTTCTTATATTGGACAGACGAAGCGCACCATTGCTGAAAGAGTCAAGGCACATATCGCGGCTGTTAAGAACCGCCAGGTGAATAAGTCCGCTATTGCCGACCATTTATTAGAAGCGGGACCAAACCACTGGATTGAGCTTCACAATCCCAAGATCATTTCTACGGAACGTAATTACTATAGCAGAATCGTGCGTGAAGCAATTGAAATCAAGAAACACCCATATTTCAACCGGGAAGATGGTTTCAAGCTTTCATCTTCGTGGAATCCAGTAATTAGTAAATGTAAGCAACATCATATAACATCCGATAAATTGCCTGACGTCGTGAGTGTAGTGTGTCGGTCTAGTGACGACCGTAGTGTTCAACCTAATAATAAACATCAAGCGCGGGTAGATCGAAAAACTCGCGCGGCTAGAAGACGTTGATTTCGCCGCTCCAGTTTCCTTCGAGACCATGGACGTAACGCGACGTCCGAAACTTCGAAGAATTACCAACGAAAGGTAATGAAATAAATCATATTTATACGCCATTAAGCCCCGTTTTATTGTGTTGTGATAATAATTTTGTAACTTCACTTATGTAACCTATTTTTTTACAAAAAAAAAACATTATATATTCAAAATAAAAGAAGTAACTCAGTTACTAACAAGGATCATTAAAAGAAGAGGACTGACAATGCCATACTTTGGACCGTGCCCCGATCGCACGGAGATACTCTGCCAAAAACTAGATTGCGCTTTCAAAGTAAACATTTAACGATGTTAGAATTGAACAAAGAAATATAAGAAACCACAGTAACAATTAGTTCGTGAACAGCTTACTGTTATTATCTATACTATTATAAAGTTGTAAAAATGAAATGTCTGTACATTGAAGATATTTTCAAAAAAATATTGTTACGGACTATTTGGAGGTCACTAAAACGATTTTTTTTTTTTGGATTTTATTTATGTTTGTACGTGTCGTTTTGGCTTCACATCACAATTTTTGATAGACGGGTAGCTGGGTATCTCCAGATGGTTATAGGATACTTTGTACCCGACTAGGCTGAAGAAAAAACGACGGGTTATGACTTTCTCCTCCGCGAACGAAGTTGCGGGCATCTTCTAGTATTACTATTATAAAGTTGTAAAAAATAAAATGTTTGTATGTTTGTACGTGTCGTGGCTGCATCACGATAAGTCGGCTAAACGGATTTCAGTACACGGGTAGCTGGGTATCTCCAGATGGTTATAGAATACTTTTTACTCGACTATGCTCAGGACAAAAAGAGGGGTTATGACTTTTTCTCCTTATAGTAATAAATAGATTGTAATATTTGAATACTGTGTCTTGCTTGCTTGCAAAGTTGATTAGTTGGAAATAATAATTATTATAACATAGATGGCGTTGACCATGTCGTGGAATGGCTATTTGTATATATATTGTCAGTCCTATTGTTTTAATGGTCCTTGATTACTAAGAAATATTGTTATATTTTAGACTTATTTAAAAAAAAACATAAATAAAAAATAAAATAAATGTTTCGAAAAAATTAAAAATCATAATTTACTCAATTAAATTTGAAAGTGGTTCTTGTTCTAGCATTTGAAAATATAGAGCAGATAAAAAAATCTTACCTAAACAAAGAACAGCGGCACCGATTTTCAACATCTTAATATAACTTAATTTAATTACAATAAATTAATTAAATTAAATATAAATAAATAATAAATAGGAACAAGCGGCGCTGAGTGCGCGATTAACTACACTAAACGCTGCGTATGAGTTTATCCGCATTAGAATGTTATAGATCCATAGATCATTGATATAGATCCGGGGACGGTGTCATGCCAATCATATTGGTATAACCATTAAAACGATACAATACAAATATTTTTTTATTGCACACATTAAATATATAGAAATACAGAACATGAGAGTTACAATTAAACAGAGTTAAACTATCGCTAAATAGCGATATCTTCCAGACAACCTTTGGTTAGCGGAGTGTTCAAAAGACAATCGTTTTATTTTTTATGTTATTTTTTTAAGAATAAGAATATTTTTATTTTCTTCTGTTTCCGCGATTATTACTCATTGAAATAAAACAATTTAACGGATTATAACGGATTAACAATTTAATGAAAAGAAGATTGGGTGAACAACAGATGGCAATAGAATATGCTGAGTTATTACAACACTGCCTTACATCTGGCTATATGCTATGGAATGGTGAATTCTACGGGCAAGTTGATAGTGTGGCAATGGGGTCTCCGGTGTCTCCTGTCGTCGCCGATATTTTCATGGAAGACTTCGAGGAGAGAGCGCTTTCATTGGCACCTGTCAAGCCGAGGATCTTTAAAAGATACGTAGATGATACCTTTACTATTTTACCTAGATCTAGTGTTTCAGCTTTCTTAGACCATCTGAACTCCATGCATAGTAAAATTAAATTCACTATGGAGTTGGAAAATCAAAATTCACTTGCATTCTTAGATGTGCTAGTAATTAGAGGTCCTAAAAATGTCATAGGTCATACTGTATATAGGAAACCTACGCATACAGATAGGTATTTGAATGGCAAATCTCACCACCATCCCTGTCAACTTGCTACAGTGGGTAAATCTTTGTTTCAGAGAGCCAGCTGAGTTACAGAATGTCAAACGTGCGCTTCGAGCCAACGAGCTCCAGATACCACGTTCCAAGCAGAATCCCAGTATGAAGAAACCAAGAGTCGAGCGTAAACCTGCCGTATTACCATATGTGAAAGAGGTCACAGACAAGATCGGAAACATCTTGAAGCGTGCTTCTATAAAAACATATTTCAAGCCGTTGAAGAAGGTGTCTCAATACCTTAGACCCGTGAAGAGTAGCACCCCTTTGCAGAGTGCAGGCATTTATAAGCTGGACTGCGAGTGTGGTCTTTTATACATTGGTCAAACGAAACGCAGTGTATCAACCCGGGTGAAGGAGCACATAGCAGATGTCAAGCACCGTCGGTGTAATAGGTCTGCAGTCTGTGAACATGTCATTGACAAACCAAACCACTCAATTAAGTTTGATAAACCTTCTATCCTTGCCAAAGAAAAAATATATTTTCCCAGGGTGCTACGCGAGGCTATTGAGATTAAAAAGCATCCTAATTTCAATAGAGAAGATGGATTGTCACTACCACCAGCTTGGGATCCTGTAATACATCTCATCAAGGAACAAGCGAGACACAGGACTGCAAAACCTTAATTTCCGAACGGTGTAAAATATCTTATCTGTTTAAAAGTAGTTTAATAGTCTCAATTTTTAAATATTATAATTAGTAATGAGGTAGCCTGGGAGTTTTTCTTTGCAATGTTTCTTTTCTCCTCAGTACGCCTCATTTGTGAAATGCTGCTTGGTAAATTATTAGAATAAAATAAGTAAGCCCGTCTGGCACATTTGTAACTGTCTTCACGGCTTAGGCCCATCTGGCATGTACACCTTTATTTGTGTTTTTTCAAAAAATAGGTAGTTTGTAACTTTGACAGAGGAAAATACATCTTTTCTCAGTCCACCCGTGACCATGGAAAGCTGGAAAGCTTCCGAAACGTCGGGAACTAAAATGAGATAATATACGCGATATAACCCGTTAAATTGTTTTATTTCAAAGAATATTTTTATTTGCAAAAATGTAGTGGTAAATACAGATGGAATAGAATGTCATATAAAGTGCGTACTTAAAGAAGCATGCAAATTTTGTTTATTACTTAACTAAGTACTTATTCTAATATTAACACTCACTTTCTTTATTATACTTTGTTACTAGAAAGTGGACGCAGCTTTGTTCGCGGAAAATAAAGTCCTAATTCTTTTTTTGTAGGGTAGTCGGGTAAAAAGAATCCTAGAATCGAATATTCAGTTCGTTTTTGTCAGACCGCAAACAAGCCGTGAAGCTACCGGCAAACGGCAAAATGCTAAAATCTGACACGGGATACATTAATGTGGGTATTCCTCAAGGATCTGCATTGGGAAACACCCTATTTTTAGTATTTATTAACGATCTACCGTCAAGCATTATAGTCGGTTTATCGGTATTGTTTGCGGATGACACAACCGTGCTGGTTGCTGCAAATACCTACGAGCAGCTCAGTGTCAAGGTTACCGAGGCATGTAACCAACTGCAAACCTGGTTTTCGGCAAATGGCTTAATGCTGAATGTCACAAAATCAAACGTAATGCCCTTCACTGGTCGAAAGGTTCAAGAACCGCCATGCATGGCATCCTGTCCGATGCCACTGTGTGACGAAAGTAAGATCCTTGGTTTCATGCTCGATTCTAACTTGAACTGAAAGTGCCATGTTGACAATCTTTGCGGTAGGTTGAGTAGTGCTGTCTTCGCGCTCCGAAAATTGCCACCAATGATATCGGGAGATGCGCTGAAACAAGTATATCTCGCTCATTTTCACTCCCTGATGTCATACTGTTCACTGATCTGGGGTAACTCCACGGATGCGAATAGAGTCCTGATTGTACAAAAGCGAGCTATTCGTACTCTTGTCGGAGTTACACCTAGGCACCCCTGCAAACAACTTTTCATATCGCAACGCATAATGACGCACTACTCACAATACTTCTTTGACTTACTTATATTTGTTAGAACTAACATTACTCAGTTTGCACGCGTGGATGTCACTGGTAAACACCTCCGTTCCACCGAGAGACTGAGTACTGTTCCTCGTCGTATGGCACTTTCAGGCAAGAACCCTCGTGTCATTGGCCCAACTTACCTCGAGCGCTTGCCTGCTGACTTGAGAAACGAGCCGTCTGACGAAACATTTAGGCGTCGACTGAGAAACGTATTGTTGGAAAACCCCCTGTACTCATTAAAAGAGTACATGGAACTAACCTCTTAAGTGTCTATTTTTGTAATTTAATTTCGATATTGTGATGACGATCCTTATTGGGAGATGCGATTTGACTATTACTATTATTATTGCTTTGGATTTTTTTTTAATTATACCTTGTCTAGTTTAACATTAAGAAATATTTTACTTTGATATTGTTTGATTTAAGCGTTTTATTATTATTATTTCTTTTTCTGATGTTGTGATGACGATCCTTATTGGGAGATGAGATTAATTATTACGTTTATTATTTACTTCTGTGTTTGACATTGTAACATTTAATTCAATTTTACTTTATATTGTATACGACGATCATGATGTAAATACTTATAACTTTGACTAATGGAAATTTATACTGTTATTTTCTCATGTAATAAATAAATCAAATCAAATCAAATCTTCGTATGATATCTTTTTATCAATTATCACTGAAATTTGTCCAGACATTTTGATGTGATGAGGCCACAGTGCGGACACACAGGTACAATTTTTAGGGTTCCGTACCTCAATCGGAAAAACGGAACCCTTATAGGATCACTTTGTTGTCCGTCTGTCCGTCCATCTGTCTGTCAAGCACGACCCTTTATCTCGAGAACTCGTAGAGGTATCGAGTTGAAATTAACATCAAGTACTCAAGTTTACGCTCCCTTGAAGCTGTGAAAAAATCAAATTTCTACATTAACGTAAAAAAAAGATACGGCCATTTATTATAAAAGGGATATTTTGACACTCTCAAGGGAATAAAAATGATAGGTTACTTCCCGTTGATATGAAACTATGAAATTTGGCTAGTAATATCGTGACATACTAAAAATACATACAAAAATATAAATACTATTTGTATTGAAATCATAAAAAATAGTCTTTTTCAAAAGGACTCGCACTAGGCCGATGTTCTTTATTGTGTGCGTTTATAGAAATGGGGACATTTCCGTAGTGTGCCGTACGTGTTTAGGTGAGGACCGCCCCCCCCCCCCCCCCCCTCAATTTGTTCTATAATGACACGGCTTGTCATCCCCAGTAGTTGCTTTAAGGTCATGGCTTATTGTGGTATAACGCCATCCAGCGCAAGTATCGATTTCGCGCTTGCGAGGCCGCATGGTGCCCTTGCGCATGCCATCGCTATACAACTGACCATAACAGAACATTATCTGTCTGTTTGTACGTAAGGCGTTAATTAGATTAACTGCACCAATTTCATGAATCTCTGTTTGGCCCTATGGCGGTTATACCCACATAACTTGGCGTGAAAAGGGATTACCAGCCTCGTATCCCTATCCGGGCTCGCGTACTACTTGGCTGGCAATCCCTATTTTCCCGACCTCAGTTGTAATTAATATTGGATTGGAAAAATGTATGTAAGAGATATTTTAATACTTACATAAACTTAATAGACCAAATCGATTACAGTAAAACTAAACTTAAACAAAACCAATAAAACTTAACCTAAAAATATAATTAAACGACAACAAAATAAATTTAAATTAAATCTATAAATGGCCGCTGCGGCATTGTTATTGGATTGCTTACCCATTATAATATTCAGGAAACGAGAATAATTATGTATATATTTAAATAATATTTAATATAGCTTTATTCTGACAATCATATCATAAAGTAATTAGTCATAATTTTATTATTCAATACGCGTGATTTATTATCTATGAGTCTTATGGTAACTTGATATAAACAAATTTTATTTTTATTTTCTCTTAATAAATGACTGTGATAATGATAATAATGTAGTTTGAATTATTTTTGATAGTTAGTTTTATTGTTCACTAGCTTCTGCCCGCGACTTCGTCCGCCTTAAATTCGTTTATCGCGGATAAGGGTATTTTTCAGGGATAAAAAGTAGCCAATGTCCTTCCCGGGACTCAAAGTATCTCCATACCAAATTTCATCCAAATCGGTTCAGCCGTTTTAGCGTGAAGAGGTAACAGACAGACAGACAGACAGACAGGCACACTTTCGCATTTATAATATTAGTATGGATTTCGTGTGACGTTTTATTTTTTCATGACTGCGCACACTTGTCTACTCGTGAGTTAGACTTTAAAACTATGATTTTCATAAAGCCAATAATATGTTTTCTAACCAGTATAGGTCAATTTTTTTCAAGGTCCCATCTCCAACTCTTCAGCTAAAGCCTAGATTATTAGCATTTTTGTACGTTGTTACGGGATAGAATGTTGTTGATCCACCCACATTACACACCTAGAGTGGTAAAGGTAAACTAAATAAGATCTCAGATCTCAGGCAATTGTCGCACGAGCCCGAGGCGAGGACGATAAGCCTGCGATTAGATGCATTCTTTTTCACCATCCGTGGTGTGTACTCAGCATGTCTTCTCTGTTCATATTAAATGCTATTTGGGTTGTTCTTCTTTTTTAACTACATTAAATCCCCCCCCCCCCCCCCCCCTACTCCTCTTTATTCATCTCAATTACGGTAAAAATTACAAAGTACTAAATTAATTTTAAATTAAGAAGGTGCCGCCCGCAACTTCGTTGACAGAATAGATAAAAGTCTTAACCATCCTTTTTGCTTCAGGGTAGTTGGGTAAAATAAAAAGTATCCTATAACTATTTGTGGATGCCCAGCTACCCGGGCACCGAAAATAGTTGAAATCCGTTTAGCCGTTTTGGCGTAATGAGGCTGTAAGGACATACACAAAAATACAAAAAGATATATTTTTCGATTCAGTCACCTTCAATGGAAATATCTTAAATGTTCAGACATCTCATGTTTACAACCTGTTAATAGTATACATGATAGCGTTATCGTGCCTTTGCTTTTTTTTATATGTTTATTCCTTTTATCAAAAATAGCGTGACAGAGAAGACAGCTCCGTCACATATTTTTAATATAGAGCCATTTTCGTTAAAAATAACGACCCATTTATGTCCCCGAGTCAAGTAAAAATCTTTTCTCAAACATGCAATGAAATATTGATGTTATGTTTCTTATAATAGGCTCCGAAGTAGGACAAGAGGTCGTTAATGGAATTTCATACAAATCATGCAGGCCTAAACCGGCGAAGTCATCTTTTTTAATTTCCATTCCACATAAATTTGTGGCAAAGGCATCATGACATTCTGCCACGTGTTAAAAAATAAAACTGATTTTATTGTTGTTTATTTTATTGCATGTTTGAAAAAAGCACTATAGGTACATACCTCGGCGGGAAATATGGGGTTGCCCGCCTCAGACCTATCCGGCCTCGTTTTGCTCGGCCGTTTATATGTCTTCGGCCTACAACTCCTTTCGTCCCGGCCTCTGTAGTACTTAATGTTCTGTAACAACTCAATTAAAATGTATGGGCATTTATAACGATTGCCACCATAGCGCCATCTCTCGGATGGAATAGCGCAATCCCTTATCATTCCAAAAAGACTGAGTATATTTTAACATTTTTTGATACAGGGATTTCCTAAGGATAGCAACTATCCTATTTGTAATTATAAATTATAACTGTTATAGTTTACTTACCCAACTACGTTGAAACTAAAGTTGGGTTAAACCCATTCTACACCTTCCGATCCGATCCTAATTATCGGATAAAATCGGATAGTGTATTGTGCTACAGGTCCTAAAAATTGGGATCTGTTGGACAATACATTATCCGATTTTATCCGATAATTAGGATCAGATCGGATAGGATCGAAAGGTCTAGAACAGGTTTTATACCTTTTTCCTCCTGAGGGTCTACTTTCGAAGTTCGTATCCTACGGCCTGCTCACTAAGGTAAGGGACACCGCTATACGTACCTACCTACTTCAAATTTCGAACTTCGGGTAACAGTTGTCTTCTTTTCTGTTAAGTTTTGTGTCATCCAAAGTTAAACAATAAATAATTTTAATTTTTAATTTTAATAATTTCTGGTGTGAGACATCATGTGATACAATAAGTACAGAACACTTTGTTAGACTCCCACTTAGCCGAATCTAAGTATTCTAATATTTAAATTGTTCGAGTAAAATCATTGAAGTGAAGTAGTATAAATCTAGTTACTTCCTTAATTATTTAACTCAAAATCTAAATGCGAGCCAATAAGGTGAAGGCCGCCCATTCTAATTTCAAAATTTGACACAGAGTAACGCCAAAATTTGAATTTGGAATGTGACCTCGTCCAATCATGGCGGTCAAAAGCCGATCAAACACAAAAGGCCGTTACAACGTATGTGTTCAATACATACTTATGACTTTTCTATTTAGATGCATAATAAGAGTTGGCGCCAACGCATTTTATTTATCAATAATGGTTACTTTCGACAACTCATTTGACGGTTAAAATTGTTTCAAGTTTCGACATTATTTTCAAAGCACAAAGGCTCATTTTAATTGAAGTTACGTTATATATGAGCTTTAGAAAGTAAATGTTTGACATGCAATGGCTACAAACTTATCTTTGCTGTTGGAATCTGGGCAGTTATTAGAAACATTCGCAAAATAACTATAAGCTTGTGTGTTTTTTAAATTGATTCCTTAAGTTGGTAATTTGTTAGAATCCATTAATTAAACTATATCGTTTCAACTTGTTGTCTTATTTACATACTGCCATTATAGTGCTGTCACTCGTTGTAAGATATTTAAGTTAATTAATGATAATGACCGTGTGTCTTGCACCTTTACAATTTAATTCTTAATTTTAATTTATTTTATTAATTAACAAAAAGCCGCATGCAACATCGGTCGCGCGGGGACGAGAAAGTCATAACATAACTCACTTTTTTATTTTATAGGTCCCGTAAACGTACCCTATAACGATATGTAAAACTAGTTGAAATCTTTATTATAAACAAAGATCAGAAACAAATGAAAAATTTTTCGACGATACTGGACTTGAACCAGTGCCTTGAGCCAGACCGGGGCAGCACGCTCTACCATCTGAGCTAATCGTCCACACCAGCAGTCGACGAATTTTGTCATCTGTTCTTGCTTATGGATCTCTGTATGGTGCATCCGACTCTTTAGCCGTTAGCGCCGCCTAGTGCAGAACTATGAAGTTACTTTCACCCCGAGCAGATTTACACAGCATTACAGACTTAGAGCTAATTCACTGTGAAACTAAAAGTAAACTTATACTAACAATTAGATAGGGACACTAGTTATCCTGTCATCCATCAACTCACAGTGACTCAAACACGCATTACACACAGCTGTCCATCGCCACGCAAACAGATCGCATTCCGGTGTTGACCTCAGAAGCGCATTGAGTAGCGTCAGGGCCCGGAGGAGCGGCGAGTTCCTGTGCGACACAGTACGAGCTGCTGGCACTGCCAACAACGCGCGCGTACGGGGCCGAAGCGTGATTCGGGGGACATCCGGAACGTATAACCTAACTAAACTATTCACTAGCTCGAGGCAATCAGACTCCCCACGCAGCACACGGCAGACTAAGGTAAGCAGACTGAAGTTGCGCCTCGCTTCTAGAGAATGGAATCCCAGACATCCGAGAAGAAACTTTGTAGGGTACAAGTACGGATAATATCCATAGATTTTTTTGTATAGAAATCTCAAAAAAGTTTTTTGAACTTTTTCCAGAAGCAGGCTGTAAGAAGACTGGCAAGGGTTCCAGACTATAGCGGACGACTCCAATTTACTCCTTACTAGAGCATTATATAGTTGTTTTATAACGGTCGGGTCGTGAAAATCTCTGGCGTTTCGCATAACAAAACCTAATCTAATCAGATACCTTTACAGGTACCATTGCTCGGCGAGAGGTGGCGCTATTATCAAGACTGTACTTTTTGTTTTACAAATATCATGATAATAATCACAATTTTTGCAATTTATTAGTGGATCACTCCACTAGCGTTATTATTATAAACAAAGATCAGAAACAAATGAAAAATTTTTCGACGATACTGGACTTGAACCAGTGCCTTGAGCCAGACCGGGGCAGCACGCTCTACCATCTGAGCTAATCGTCCACACCAGCAGTCGACGAATTTTGTCATCTGTTCTTGCTTATGGATCTCTGTATGGTGCATCCGACTCTTTAGCCGTTAGCGCCGCCTAGTGCTGAACTATGAAGTTACTTTCACCCCGAGCAGATACCTTTACAGGTACCATTGCTCGGCGAGAGGTGGCGCTATTATCAAGACTGTACTTTTTGTTTTACAAATATCATGATAATAATCACAATTTTTGCAATTTATTAGTGGATCACTCCACTAGCGTTATTATTATAAACAAAGATCAGAAACAAATGGTGAAGTGGCAGCCTGAAATTTTGGAGGGGGTCACTAATAATAAAATATGTTGAGTAAATCAGACGTTATTGCACAATACACAGTTTTATTACACACATTATAAAACTAATTGAAGTCTTCTATTGTTATTAGCAAATAAATTGCTTTTTTTAATTTGTATATCTTTCAGTGGCATGGCGGCCATATACGCCGATTCCTACCGGGTTGCCCAAGGAAAGGCTTATAACCACCTTTTTCTTTAAATATGAGTTAATGAATACGCTCTGATATCTTTAGAAGATTTTTCAATCAGACGTGTACTATTTTTGGCGGGGGTTGGGGGGGGGTCCATGTCCCTGTGAATACCCCCCTTTGGACCACGCCTGTACGCCTGTATAAGACCGTCATGTGTAGGGTTACCATATCTCAGAATGTTGGACTCTTCTCAGGATTGCGGCCGGATTTTGCAAATCTCAGGAAATCTCAGGATTTTTAAATTCATGAAAATAGGTACAGTACATTTTTAAGATTTACTAAAAAAATTAACAAACTAAAAATAATCCTCCTAAAAGAGAAAATTGTCAAACTGCAACAAAATCTCAGGATTTTTCAATGGAAATCAGGCCTTTTCTCCGGGTTTATTAATTTTTCATCCGGTAACCCTAGTCATGTGGGAAGTTGATATCGACGAGCATTGCCCGGCGCTTAGATCTTATCAGGTTTATTGGCTACAATAGTCTCGGTGGTGATAGATCGATCTCAATAGAGCGTTACATAACCCTCGTATGTCATTATTATTACAAGTAAAGATATAACACAAATTACGACGCGTTTGGCTCAGCGAGAGCGAAGAGTGGGCTATGGAGAGCCGCTTTGCTACGTTAAATGTAAGGGGAGGAATGAATGATAAAATAGATGAAGTATGTCAGATGATGGATGCGAGAAATATTGATATTCTTTGTGTGAATGAGACAAAGCGAATGGGTTGTGACAGCACAAAATGAAGAGTTTAATGAATGTTGATGAAGCGGCAGTTGTGTGCCAGGACCGTAGCAAGTGGAAGGAGGTAGTCTCTGCCTACCCCGTAATGGGAAAAAGTCGTGATTGTATGCATGTATGTTGGCTCAGTGGGTTGCACAACGGTCTACGAAGCTGACGGTCCCGGGTTCGAATCCCGGCCAAGGCAAGTGTTTGTATAATGAACACGTATGTTTGGTCGTCGGTCTTGCATGTTTTCTATGTATTTAAGTATTAAAAAGATTTAGTCCTTTCCTTCACCCTTTCCTTTATAACAAGGCTAGTCGCAGAGTTCCGTTCAAGAATCTTACAATAAGACACATGTAACCTAAACTTCAGGAATGGCTCAGCACCTTAACTTATGCTGAAACTGAGGATCTTCTCAAAGGAATCTAACTTACATCGTTCTCACACACACACAAATACACATACTAGCATTTACACACACACGCGCCAACAATGAACCAAACTTCACTCTTTTCTCTTTTTTCCGAATAGTAAGTCACTACCTAAGTAACAAGTTTTGTAATGTACCTATTAAGATTTTTTTTGACACAAAAACACCTGTTAATAAACTCGCGCTAATTATTTGGTAACTGGTCTGTATACTGGTTTCCTACGGGACAGGCTGCGCCTAGAGGTGCGTCCACATTTGTATCATTTGCCCGTATCAGATCATCGTCGCGTGGCATGATCGCGTGTCACGATCACGCGTTGGGACGTTGCGCCGATCCGATCGCTCGAAATCCATTTGCTACGCGTATCACACACTTATATCGGAAGAGTGCGGCATGATCGGCGCGCCGACAGTGAGCGTCCAAGCAGTGCGATACGCGGTCATGCCACAGCACGGTGATCGGATACGAGCAAATGATACAAGTGTGGACGCACCTTAGTGTAGGAATCAGGATTACTGTTGAACGGCACAGAAACACCTCTCGCAGAGTCAAAATTATTTCTAACCTATTTTTACATGTACCTATTGTAAACAGAATTTGTGAAGGTAAATGAATAAATGTTTTATGTTTTTTATGTTTATAATTTATCTATATATCGTCACCTAGTACCCATAGTAGGTACAAGCTTTACTTAGTTTGGGACTAGGTCGATTTGTGTAAGCTTGTCCCTGTGTTATTTATTTATTTTAATAAAATACTAATAATAACTAGACTCTCGCTAGATGGCTAGATCAAGGGTCAGATACAGAAGGCAGTAAATCCTGGACACGGCCAGTATTGTCAGAAGGTTCCTCTCTGTGCTGCCCTAACCACCGGTAGCTTGAGCCCTGCCCCGCTGCCGGCGGCACTCTAGGTTAGGTTTTTAATAATGTATAGACATATTTTGTATTTGCTTTTTGCAATTTACTTTTTATATTCATTTTGTAAAATGCCTAACTTAAGACCATAATTAAATAAAGAGAACAGGGACCTACCCAACCTACCAAATCCTAAAACCCAAAATATGGTATATTAATGGTCAACACCTTTTGTTTTTACTTTCGTCCCTGCCTAAACCAGTCTAAAAAGCTGATAAGTATCTCCAATATATGATATATGTCTGACATATACCTGTCTCCGATGTTGACGGATTGTTCTGGTTTCTTTATAATCGATTAGTATTACTTTGACAGTTTAATTGCTCCTTAAATTAGACTAAGTAAGAGGTGACAATTCTTAAGGAACAGTTAAAATTTGTTTTTAGTTGTATCCCATCCACTCAAATGAAACAATGTCAAATGTATATACTTAAACGCAAAACAATAAAATGACTATATTGTTAAAAAGACAGACCTATAAGGGGAGCACCACTTTTTTGGCCAGCATTTCATTTGCCTAATTTTAATTGATTCCGTTGTGACATGCACACTCTGCTTTTCACGTCGACTGCGAGAAAAAAAAGACATTCAAATTGTACATTTCATGAATAATTAAAAGTACAGTTTGAGCAATTCGATCAGAAATTTTGGTCAATCCGATCAGGTTGGTTTGTTTGGTTTTATTTATTCGTAAGTACTATGTAGCTGGCCGCAAGTTTTTTTTTTTCAGTTTCATAGAGTGTATGGGATTACATGGCTTTCTTTGTAACCCAAGGGTTAGATGTACTATTTAAGTCTCACTTCGCGATGCTAATATGGCGAAATTTTTGAGCAGAAGTGAAAAAGTAAATAAATGAATATCTAACAATAAGTCGCATCGCACCACTCGCTTGCTCTTGCTGTTTCTTCTAAAGTGCGAGCGAGAAGGCCGACTTAATGTTTAACGTTCATTTGTTTCTGGCCCTGGTATATCTCTCTGTATGGGTTTGATAATAAGTGTATAATAAATACCTCTCTGTTCCCTAAAATGGCGAAGTGAACTGGTTTTCAATGCCTTACGCGAGCGGCGACCTCTGACTGGGGCACACTAAACGGTACAATATATCAATGTTAGCTTAGATGTGCTGTACAAGATAATTTTTACCTTCGTATACACTATTATAAGGTTGTTAAAACCAGCCAAGAACATATCGGACGTGAGAACTGGGCATATGAAGATCAGGAAATGTACAAAATTGGGAAAATGAACATTTGGGGATATGAAAAAGGGGGCATGTGCAAAACTGGGAAACTGAAGACCTGGGAATAAAGGGCTCAGTGTAGGGTTCCGTAGACTACAAAGAAATGCACTAAAGATGAAAAAAACTTTGTGAAAGGAGTAGCAACAAAAGAGTGTGTCTTCGTGGCACTTAGGTCTTTTTGCTGCGAAGCGCTATTTTTCGTCAATAACTCAAAAAGTGTCCCCGATCATGAGGAAACAATTTTCTTTGAAAATATTTATTTATATTTTCTTCTGTTTCCGCGATTATTAGTCATTTAAATGAAACAATTTAACAGATCATTCATACGAGTATCGCGTATATTATCTCATTTGAGTTCCCGACGTTTCGGAAGCTTTTCAGCTTTCTATGTCAGCCCATGACCATGGAAATTTAATTATTATTTTTTTGGAAAGCTGAAAAGCTATATACGCGATATAATTCGTTAAATTGTTTTATTTAAATATATATTTATTAAGTTTTATTTTTGTTTTATTTTCATATTTTTTTGGAAATACGTTTAAGTAAATAGAGGGGCAGAGGGACACAATTAAGGCAATTTCCAGAACAATTATTTCCTATAGTATTTAAAAAAACTTTTTTTTTAGAAACCTACATTAAAAAGAACTGTCGAAATATGTGCCACACGTTGATCTTTTACGTACATTAACCGAATTTTTATTCTTGTTAATTAATCATCAAACTTAGTTTGGTGCCTTATACACCAAACTATATGAAAAATTCTCCTAGTTAGGGTTCCGCACCAAAAACGTAAAAAAGGAACCCTTATGGTGCGACTCTGTGTGTCTGTCTGTCGGTCTGTCGGACTATTAGCGCGCCATATCTTGAAAACTACTTATGATATCTATTTGAAATATGGAATATTTATAAACTTAGTCAGCTCACGTGTATTGCGAAGGAAATATTATAAAATATATTTTTATTTTCTAAAATAACGATATGAGGGGGGGGGGCAGAAATTAAAAGTCTACTCACTAGGTCAAGTAGAATATCATATTATAAAAGGGCTAGATCTGTACATTTTTGATCAATTTTATTTTTTTGCTTAAATTTCGTTTTATTAAGGAAAATGTGGAAAAAAACACCATTCCCCCCCCCCCCCCCCCCCCCTATCTCCGAAGTTTACCAAGTGAAAAATCTGAATTTTTTCTGGAATTATGTCATTTAATGTGAGTATTACACGAAAATTATAACCATATATCTGTCTTACTTTTTTTTAATCACAAAAATTCATTTTTGAATAACCCGGTTTGGTTAAGTTTGCCCCTCATTTGTATGGGACGCCATAGATACCAGACAAACTGAACTCAAGCGGCAAGTTAAGCCGGAATAAGTAAAAGTTTGTACGGAACCCTCGGTGCGCGAGTCAGACTCGCACTTGACTGGTTTTTATTTTTGATTAAAATGCCTGTGACATGGACGGACGTGACGGATTCCGTTTTTACCATTTTCGCTACGGAATCCTAAAAATTAAATGTCTGCACTATGAAGATAAAAAAGTGAAACGAACTATTTGAAGGTCACTAATTACAAAGTTTGTTTTATTTGTATGAATCGCACCGTTCGAATTATAGTGTCCTAATTCAACATTTTAGAAATTCGACTTTTAGTTTTTTTTAATGACTAAAAGTCGAATTTGCCAGCTGAAGCCATACTTTTTAAGATAAGGTGTAGGGTCAGTAAAGTAAGAGCTTTAGGGTTTGGCTTTTCCTGGGATCTGATTACATTTTTACAGCGAAAGCGTTATGAGCTTGTGAGTCTTGGCTGCCAATTTTACATGAAATGTTTTTGGTGAGATCTCACTTCTTTTTCTAAGGTGCCCTAGTTTTTTTAGATTTTTTTGGGCAGCCTACTACTATACCAACTATAAGCATCTCTTTCCTACGAATACTTTCGAGAAACACGGGTGATGCTATGTGACGCGACAAGCGTAGTCGCGGAGTTGTCCTATAGCTTGACCACAACCGCTGTGCCGCTCCTGAGTTATGCGCGGCGAGGCGGGGTGCGGGCAGGAAAGATCACGGACACACAAGAGTCTGTCGTCGTGTCGGATAGATCTGAAGATACCGAAGTACAATATCTTGACTCTGTATAGGTACATACTTATTATATCCAATTTTTATTATGGTACAATACGACTTTAAGGTAAGCACAAATAAAAGAACAAATATAAGTCAAATTAATGTGTAATTATCGGAAAAATAAATATTTCCGAGAGTTAAAACAGAATCAGTTCGAAAAACAAAAAATCATAAGCTTCTATTCTAGGTAATGAATACAGTGACTATTCTGACATAGATTCACTTTTATCTTCATCTTCCATTTCGCTACCGGAACTTGAATCATTGTCATCCTGCAAATTTATTATTATGGGGTCAATAATATTGTCGAAACGGTTGTCGCGATCCCAGTAATCGTTTTCATTTTTTTGGACATGGTCATCACACCTCTGCCATTTTTCTGCCGTGAACTCCGAAAATAATAAATTCAGTGCGTTTATCTTTTCATCTAGAGAAGAATGAATATGGTTTTGCGCTATATTGTTTTTAACATCAGCCCATACCAACTCGATGGGGTTCAGATCTGGATGGTATGGCGGTAAACGCAGGACTGTGTGCCCATGAGCTTCTAAGAGGTCATCGATTCTGTAAACGGGCTCTTTTTGAGTGGCATTTATAAGAATTTGCAGTTGATTTTTTTTCATATTTTCCGGAAATTCAACATTGTGACGCCGCAGCCAGTTCTGCATTTCACTTTTGAGGTTTGTCATGGTCGGTTTCTTATCAACTTGAACGCTGTGGTAAGACGCGTTGTCCATCACAATTACAGAATTCGGCAGCAGCTTATCTTTCAACTTTTCATCCACCCACTTATAAAAAGCAGGGGTGTTGCAGATATCCGCATCCGCATCCGCAACAGCGGAACTTCCGCATCAAATTCAACATTCGCATCAGCATCCGCATCCGCTTAAATTGATGTGGAGCTTTATGCGGATGCGGATGTGTGCAAGTCAGAGCAGGAACAACTTAGCCGCGGCGCGTAAGAGCCCCGCGCAAGGCATTTTCTCCCTTGGCCAATACAAATCTCGTTAGGTTTGTACAATTCGCCAATCGAGCGTGTCATTCGGTCATTCGGTGACAAGAAAGGACGAGTTTGTTTTGTTTTGATTTTAGTCGTGCAATGTGAGTGACGAAGTGAATGTGTGTGTTGTGATTGTTTCGTTTCGTTATTTGTACTAAGTGAATAAAACATAAAACAATGGCACCGCCGAGGCAAAGTGCGATATAAACGTATTTTAAAACTGACAAACATGATCGTGAAAAGGCTCAATTTATAATATGTCACAAAACATATTCATATTCATATTCATTTATTCAATGCATTTGTGCGTACAAAGGTCTTAAATTTCTAAGTAGTTCCAACACAAACCCTGTAAGGGCACTGCACTACGTATACTTAACTAATATTAGATTTTATTATAAATTTCGAATTATTATGATCATCATGCATTAAAAATAACATTATTGGAACGAAGAAATAAATAAATTATGAAATCAGTAAAAATACATCATTAGATTATTTAAATTAATTAAAATGGGGGAGAGAGAGGCAGACATTTATTTGTGCTTAATTGTAAGTACCTAATAGAAGTATTTAATTATTCTAAATATTCGTTTACAGTGTAGTATGCTTGTTCCGCAAGAAATGTTTTTAAAGATTTGAGAAATTTGTTTTTATTGGGCTCGTTTTTTATGTGTTTAGGTAGTTTATTAAATATTTTTATTGACATAGGATGAGGTCCGTTTTTATGTATTTTTAATTTTGAAGTCGTTTGAAGTAGATTATTTTTTGAGCGAGATTCGAAGCGACGGGGCCTATCTCCAAGTCTAGAATAGAATTCAGGGTATGTTTTTACAAATTTACAAGATTCTAAAATGTAGATGCACGCTACGGTTAGTATTCCAAGATTTCTAAAGTGTGGTCTACAGCTGTCGGTTTGTTTAATGTTTGCTAGTATGCGTATGCATTTTTTCTGTAAGACGAATACATCTTGCACGTTTGTACTATTGCCATACAAAATTATACCGTAACTAAGCCACGCATGTGCGTAGGCATAATAGGCCGTCAATGCAGTTTGTAAGTTGGTGGTTTTATTAAGCTGTCTTAGGGCATAAACAAATTGGCTAAGTTCTGATTTAATTTTTTGTATGTGTTGCTTCCAGTTTATATGAGAGTCAATTGTCATGCCGAGCAGCGAGAACATATGAACGCATTCTAGTTTATTGGTTTCGAAAGAAAAAATTATGTTTAATTCCGCTTTTTGGTGAGGTCTGAACTGCATAATTTTGGTTTTGGAGAAATTTATTTCTAAATTGTGGTCTTTCATCCAGTCTACAATGGTGGTTACGATTTGGTGTAGTTTTTCATTTAGGTTTGTTTTATTCTTAATTGATAATAACAAAGAAAAATCATCCGCAAACATTACACACGATTTGACATTTCTCGGGAGGAACGTACAACGACTTCATTAAAAATCACCTTAAATCTATGCACGCGGACCAACACAACTTATTCAGCGGTGAAATTGATAAAAAAGACGAATCAGGCAAGTTTTAAATTTGATATTTTATTTTTCTAATTTAATAGTTGTTGTGGGTAAATAGTTTATCATAGGTTGTTCGGTCCATTTTATTTTTATTGTCGCTTAGTACCTAACCTATGTACCTAACTATTCCTTTCTTTCGAGTTCAATGTGCTAGTTGTTCAATGTAAAGTATGTTATTTGTATTTAAAGTGCTAAGTGCTAATGCGTTACTTTAGTTAATCACAATTTTAGTGAATGATTTCTAAATACCTACGTGTTTTGGGTACAAATACAAATCCTACTAAAACTAGCATTTCAAGTTTTTTCATGTACCTATACCTAATCATACATCCGCATCCGCATCTGCGGATGTAAGCCTTGTAATATCCGCATCCGCGGATGTCAAAAAAATCTACATCCGCAACATCCCTGATAAGCCCGTTCATGTCTCCATGGTAGTCGCCAGTCTTAGCATCGGATTTAAATATAGTCAATGCACCTTAGACCAAGCCATTTCGACTTCCAGCGTGAACGATTACCAAGCGTCGTCCTTTCCCAATGTCAGTGTGAATTCCAAGTTCCGACGATGATTGCCAACATTTGCTAACATTGTGACTGACGTTAATATATGTCTCATCTAGGAAATATATGTTGCGGTTTTCACTTCTATATTTATTTTATTTCTGTCAAATATTTTCTCCGCCACTCTGTAATATTAGGCTGCTCTATAAGAAGATGTCTTTTCGATCTACATTTTTTGAACCGGTAACCCATTGTGTGTAAAAGTTTTCTCAAATATTCTCGTCCACAATTCAAAACACCATCTTGTCTCAAACTTGACAGTAACTTACGAATACTTGGCACTGTTTTTCAATCTCATAAAATTGATGAATCTTTCTCCTGATCACTTCCCAAGTCAAAATCATCAATTACATAGTTTTTCTTTATATCTTTCGGTTTTTTGGGCGAATTAAATTTCGGTTGGCCCTCATTTTCAATTGATGAATTTCCTACAGATATTACATTTCTTACGGTTTTTTGGCAGTACCCAGTAGCTTCGGCCACAAGTTTGGCGATATTTGCGTCACTTTTATGTTCGAAGCTATTTTTGTCTGCTTTTCTTTTCCTAAAATATTCGGCCACTTTGAAAATGACAGCTTTAACATCTCGAGATAAAGCACGACCCATCTTTGGATATTCTATCTCATGAGGATTAGACTGTCTGGTAGTAGTTTCTTGTCTTTTGCATGCATATTTTTTGTGCAAACTGCATGAACATATGCGCATGGGTACAACTTATTGTAACATCTAACCAAGACACTATTTCGCGGAAAATCAAAGGAACTAATCTATTTATCTAATCAATATTTAGGCTATGGTGTTAGCCAAACAAGCAGACAAGGTTCAATAAAAACAAAAATAGATGTAATGTTACTTTATTTCAGTAAATAGCCTATATACAATCCCGTATATAATCAATACGTCTCCTGACTTTGGATTTCATAACATGCGGGCGCTGCCCCCCGACCGAACTTATACCTAGCGGTTATTGTGACTACCCCGTCTACATTGTCAGCTCCTGTAACAAAATAAACAATATATTAGTAATATTAAATCAAATCAAATCAAATCATTTATTTGTTCAGCATAGGTAAAACATAGGTCTAACAATTTTTTGGTATCACTATGCTGGGCCGTTAGGCATAGAAATTTCACAAGTACCTAATTAATAAGGTGCAGGGAGGTTGTGCTCCATTAATTATAATGTAACAAATAATCACTCATTTTATAGTACGCTTTTTCTACAAAAAAATTAAATAATTTCCTTTTGAACTCGGCCATATTTTCAATATTTACTATATCTTCCGGGATTTCATTATAAAGTTTTGGGACCATTCCGAGTATACTTTTCTGAAATAGAGCTGTTTCTGAGGTCATTCCTTTTATTTTATTCCTAAGTCGGGTACTATTAAAGCTATTAAATAAATGCAGATTAGATCTTGCGAAAATTATCACTTCAAATATATACAGGCACGGAAGTGTTAATATTTTTAATTTATGAAAATACGGTTTCCAAGAGTCCAGTTGATTTATGCCACATAAAGATCGAACACATCTCTTCTGCGCTTTAAAAGCTCTTTCTCTATCAACTGAATTCGCCCAGAAAATAATGCCGTACCGTAAAGTCGATGTTACATAAGCGTGGTAGGTGGTTAACACTACTGATTCATTGACAATCTTTCTTAAATTATACAGTGCATATGAGCATGTATTGTATATGATGCATATGATTAATAAAATAACTCTAAAAAATACTGGTTCCGAGCCTTGGCATAAAGTTTAACACTTTAGGCCAAGGCTCGGAACCAGTATTTTTTTTAATCTGACTCTATTTCTGGAATGTTTTAAAACTATATTTAGGAGAAGAGAAATTAATCACAAAACACCTGATTCAAGTTCTAGAATTTCAATAAAATATACGAATCGTTACTTCGGTTATTTTGCATGAAAAAAATACTAGTTCCGAGCCCTGTTTTAGTCTTTTAAGTATCCAATTAGCCACTTGTAAAAAAAGACTCATTGACTAAGATATGAATCTTAACCTTTTATTTCATTAAGCCTCTTGAGCTTCCTTAAGAGTCACATAGTTCGAGACCGCGTCTCGGCTGTGCAGGTCATCACCGCTAATACGCATCTAGTGACAAACAACCGTTTTCGTTCCCAGAGGAGACGCTTAGATATAGGTACCGTGCGCGCTACTGTTGGCGAGTGCCATCAACCTGGCATGAAGCGATACTGTCAATGGCTGGGTTTTATAATAACACCGACTCAACATCACCATAATAGCTTGTTGTATAATTGAGGATGTCTGACTGTGTGGGATATTAGCCAAATTTAGTTTTCTTCTAGTACACAATTCTAGTGACAACCAACCTTTTTTGTTCCCAGAGGAGACACTTAGATATAGGTACCGTTCGCGCGACTGTTGGCGAGTGCCGTCAGCCTGGCTGGGTTTTATAATAACACCGACTCACCATAATAGCGTTGACGATGTCGGACTGATTGTTGCGCAGCGCCCGCACGGCACGCGCTCGCGACACGTTGGCCTGAGACATCACTATCTCTACGTCCTTTTCATCCACGCCGGACTCATCGATGCCCTCCTCATCTTCCTCCTCGGCTATGGGTGCTACCGTCTGAAATACGTATGGAAAATGGTTATCTATTCTATTATAAAGTTGTAAAAATGAAATGTCTGTACGTTTAAGATATTTTCAAAAAATTGATTGTTACGGACTATTTGGAGGCCATTAAAACGAAAAATACTTTTTTGGATTTTATGTATGTTTGTATGTGTCGTTGTGGCTTCGTCACGCAAAATCGGCTAAACAGATTTCCACAATTTTTGGTACACGGGTAGCTGGGTATCTCCAGATGGTTATAGGCTACTTTTTACCCGACTACGCTGAAGAAAAAACGACGGGTTATGAATTTTTCTCCTCTGCGAACGAAGTTTCTTCTAGTAAATTTTAAAGTTGTTATTCTGCTGGAGTGTTCCAGAATAATAATCACAAAACTAACCGTTCCAGCACTAGCACTGTCAGTGCCAGCAGCAGCACTCTCCGGAGCCTTGAACCGCTCAGCAGCAGCCATGGTGGCCTGTTGGCTGAGATCCTCGATCTTGGCCTCTCCGAACACAATGTATGTGTCCGAGTGGGGGTTCTTGTACACGTCCGGGGAGTTGATTACGAAGAGGATGTTCTTGGATTTGCGGATGGTGACCCTGTTTACTCCTGAGACCTGCAATATAAATAAAATAGTAAATAACAATAATAGAAAAAAAAATCTGTATTAATTATAATTTGGATTGTAGATGTCAACACACATGCTAAGGTAGGGTATATTGACATTATTAACATTGGCAAAAACACGTCACTATCAGGATTTCGTCACTACTTTGAAAAAAGCTTGTTTCTGAAACCAACCTCAGCAAAAAGGTAATAATCATAATCATCATAATCATTTATTGTATGAGAAATTCGGGTCACGTACAGATGTTTATAACAGTTGCACAGAGTATAGTTTCACCAAACCCTACCTTTCCAGGTGTACACAAATGTATTTTACATACAGTTACAATTTCAATCAATTATATAAAATTTGGTTGAAAAGTACATTATTATATTACAATTAGAGTTAGATGCCATAATTATTTAGGCTAATACATACATTTTTATAATCAATTTATATTATAAAATTTCATTTTTTTACTTGTTCGTTGTCAGTATTAAAAAAAATATTTATACAGTAAAAACATTTATCTGTAAGCCAGTTTTTAGTCATTTCTTTAAATATATGCATATCATATTCTTTAAAAGCATCAGGTATCTCTTTATAGATTTCAATGCACATGATATATGTATTCGTAGACTTCAGAGCTAGTTTGACAGAAGGTTTGTGCAGTTTGTGTTTATACTGAGTACGAACCGTGCGATTGCATATATCCTTTTGATTTTTATGTTTGCGTACAAAAACACTAGCTTCCAGAATGTATAAGCATGTGACAGTGAGAATTTTGTGTTCAATGAAGTGTGGGCAACATGATTCTATTTGCTTTATATTAAACATTGCTCGAATACAGCGCTTCTTAATTAAAAATAACCTTTCTCTGTCTACGCTGTTTCTGTATTGATCTATTGTGGCAGCCCTTTATTAGAGTTCACTACTGAGGTCCATTGAGTCTAGGAATTCCCAAATTCTTTGGGCAGTGAAATGTTGTATCTCTTCCGGGGCACGACATGTTGCCCTAGGTCGATACTTCTTTTCCTCATGAGTGGTCCACAGGAGCAGAGGATATGCATTGCAGTCTCCTCTGTCTCTTGGCAGAATCTGCATACTGCGTCCTGTTTCATACCATTTGAAACAGGTGCTTATTTAGTTTGCAGTGACCTGTCAGGATTCTTGTTATTGCGCAGGTTTTTGGTCTTTTGAGCTGTAGTATCTCTTTCGACAACTTTTGCTTGAATCCCTTAATTAAGGATTTCGAGTGATTTTGTCAGTTTACGAGCCTCCATTCCTCGATTGCCTTAGATCTATATAAGTCGTTGAGCAGAACTTATGCCTTTCGTTTTGTGATCCCACAAAAGGGTTCTGGGCCGACTTGGGGCTTGTCCGCGCCCCTATTGGCGAGTTTGTCTGCTCGTTCGTTTCCGTCAATGTCGGAGTGTCCTGGTACCCATCTAAGTATAACTTTATTGGAATTAGCCAGGGCATTTAGGTTATTTTTGCAGGTTTGCACTAGCCTCGAGTTGGTCTCTAGGGATTCTAGTGCAAACAGGGCAGCAACGGTCAGTAAGTATTTTTTCTTCTATTACACAACTATCAATAACGATAAAAAAAATATGTCCAACACTAGCTAGATTGCGACAGTCTTTTGTTTCTCTGGTACACATGCCAGTGGCGTGGCGTGGCGTCCATATAAACCGATTCCCACAAGGTTTTCTCAAGGAAAGGCTTGTAACCTCCTTTTTCTTTAAATATTAGTCAATAAATACGCTTCGGCTTTCCTTTCCTGACGCCACGCCCCAGATACATGCCAAAAGTAATTCCATATGTGGGCAGAGTTTATTGTTTAATTAAATAACATACGCTATTTATACACATAATTCAACTTACAGGCTTCAGGCCAAGTTTGCTCATGATCTTGCGCGCCTTCTTCTCTCCGCGGGACTGTTTGGCTTTGGAGATGATGTCAATGCCCGCAATCGGGTTTGAGATTCCCCCGGCGCCGGGTGCCCCTGAAAAGAGTTTGTCATGCATCAGACACAGCTCGCCGGCTGATGAAAATAGCTGGAAATAGGTAGTACTATTTGCATAGCTCTTGACTTCAAACATATCTCGAAAAGCTAAAAATAAAGTCATAGCCTTTTTTGGAGTATAGCATTACATGGCTGTGATGCGTGGACCATGACACGAAGGGATAGGGACTTACTGGAGGCCTATTGAAATGTGATGCTGGCGAAAGATGGAAAAGATTACTTGGAAAAGAAAAACTTAGTGGACGGGTGAAGGAAAGGAGGAGCTTAATAAACATGATAGAAAATGATTGGTCACCTTATAAGACACAACACTTTTAAAATCATAGAGGGAAAGGTTATGAGCAAGCATGGAAGGGGAAGCCCAAGGATTAGCTATATAAAACAAATAAGAGATGGTTGATGTCATGTCATATTGGGAGATCATGGAGATCACCCTGGATAGGGCGAAATGGAAACAGCTTCACACTTCATTAGCTACACCAATAAGAGTTTGACTCTTAAATTTAAGGGGCTCACAGCTCTGAATGACCTTCGATCTGTAGCTCTCCGCTTTTCCGTCTTGTATATGTCTCATCATGTTGACAGCAACCGTCTTTACCGTCTTTGCCACTTTTCTTCAAAAATACACGCTTTTTAAACAAAATGCTTGAGTAACAAGCTAGGTTTTCCCATAATGAACAATTAGGCATAAGTTTAGTCTATCAAAGGTTTATTGAGAAACAAGATACGCAATTTTTATTTTTATAGACCTCAGTAAAAATCCATAATTAATTGCATAGAAATATATTCTAATTTTCGAAATCAAGAAAATGTTAAATAGAAACTGAACCATCATATAAACTATAATTCAAAAGTTAGTTGGCCATTCCAGGGGACTAGATACGGAACAAAAACCATGAAAAATTGTACATTTACGCTTGCAACCCCTTAAGATGATGATGAAGATTTGTATAGCAAATTATAATATTATAATAAGTAAGATGACACGTTTGGTTCAGTTGGTTACACAACGGCCTACGAAGCTGGCGGTCTTGAGTTCGAATCCCGGCCAGGGCAAGTGTTTGTGGGATGAGCATGAATGCTTGTTCCCGGGGTCTTAGATGTTTTCTATGTATTTCACTTATTTCAGTATTATAATTTATTTATATATTAAGTATATTGTTGCCTAGTATCCAAAGTGCAAGCTTTGCTTAGTTTGGGACTAGGTTGATTTGTGTAAGATTGTCCCTAATATTTATTATTACTATAATGGCTTATCGTATGAACCAGCAAGGTCCATCTGCGGCCCTATATTGTGACTAGCCCTAATATCACTCAGCTGCAGGTCCCTCTTTTTCAATGAGCATTTGGGCTCACGGGGGCTCTGAAAGATCTTAAGCAACATATTTTTTTTAGGGTCCAACAAGGTTTCTAATTTTATTATCAAACCCAGGGCCCCACATTATAGTAGCCCCCTAATCTTGAGTTGAGTTGCTCAGCTGATATTGGTACTGCTCTTGCTGTAGTTTTGTTTTCAACAATTAAATTTGACTTTATTGTGTCATGTCTGTATCTGTTATGACTTGAGATGGTGATTTGACACAGATCACCAGAAGTTTGAATAGATGAAGAAGTGGAAATGGAATAGTGACAGAAAGAACTAAATCACAATAACCAAGATTTCACTCTTAACTTTGAATTTAAGACTTAGATTATAATTTTTAAATTTATTTACCAGCATCTTCCAGCTCTGGAATGGTATCATCGGAGTCACTGTCCGAGGATGCAGTCTCTTCCTTCCTCTTCTCGGTCATGGATGCGGTGGCCTTGTCCAGCTCTGTGAGTTCCGGCATTATTGTGTTGTGTTGAGGTTATCTTTGCCTAGAGAATTCCTGTAATTAAAAAGAAACAAATATAAATTGTACCAGGCAATGAAGTTGTGGAAGATTATGCAATTGCCTTAGCCTATTTAATAAAAAAAAGATCTTGTAAAAATAGTAAAATTGATTGACCCTAAAATTTTATCACATATATCTACAAATGGGCCTTCAGTATGGAATATGAAAATGAAAAAATACCACACTAAACTATATTTTCTATACTATCCAGAGCAAATAGACCACTGCCGTTGGGCTATTTTTAACCTTTGATACTTCAGTACTTTATCAAATTCTAGCACCAAAAAATGTGACAGGGACATATTAAGTACACAACAATAACAGAGCTGTGCATACGTCAGATATTTCAGTTAAACGACTTAAATGCACCAAGAACAGGAAAATTCATTGCGAATTTAGCCGAAAATCCATGTGTTTAAGTCTAGTAATTTAAGATATCCTTTATAAATAATTATGTGGTAGGGCGTATTTACGTTATTTAAATATAAAAATCAAATGTAAATTCTTTTAATGATTGCGCAAATAGTATATATGTATATTAATAATACAAACAATGAAAAGTATCGATTTTGTCAGGACTCTAATGCCGCCTTTATGAGAGCCTAAGGAGGTGCACCGAAAACACTTATCACTAAAATAACACAGCTTCTCGAGCCATTATATCACTTGCACACAATTAACAACATAATTTTAACACTCCGATGATGGATTCCATTAGAAATTTCGGATTATTTACCTTTCTACAAGGAAATTTTAGTTCCAAAGGCGATATCTACCCGTCGTGACAAATGACAAGAGGATTTGACAGAACGGGATAGCCTAACGAAAGCAAAAATGTATTGTTATCTCTCTCTATTGTAGGTTAAGTATAGCTATACCTGATTTAGTCGTAGGTAAAAGTCGGTAAAGAAAAATCTCATGAATTAAGTTTTAGTGTCAATTCGCATTTCTATTTCGTATAGTTAGTAGTAGCATTAGTTTTTCTGGCATCTATCTTAATTGATAAAAAATAATCATAGTGATGTAGTTATTGCCACTGGTATCATCAATACTCCATTTCAAGCATATAAAGTGTGTATTAAGCTCCGATGAGGTTTTCTTTTTAAAAGAAAAGAAGAAGTGTTATTAATGAAATAAATACATGTAACTGCTAAATCAAATCATCTTACGAAATGAAACATTTATTTTATCAATAACTTTTGTTGAATGTTGGTGCTCTCTGTACATTCTCTTTTTCCAACTCAAGGGCCAATACCGTTGTACAAATGAGACAAAAGATTCTCCATACATCTTAACGTTGATTTCGTACATTTGTCTGTCATCTGTCAGTCACGTAATGTCAATTGAACCTTCCTCTCTTTGGTAGAGAGACGTACAATCGGTACAATCACTTTTACTCGCGTTTATTTTCACGTATTGTTTTCATTGTTCAACTTTATTACACAATCACGTCCACGATTCAACGGCGTGTTGTTGTGAATAATAATTGACTGTGATATATTGAAAACATGATCGTTGCTTTGTGACTTGCTCGATATACTAGTACGGGTTTTAAGGTCCAAAGTGCGTGGTAATTCGTTTGTGTGCAGTGTTTTTGTGCTAAAATGTCGCTGGAGGAGAAGTTTAATGCTGCCGTGAACGTTATAAGGAGCTTACCGAAAAGTGGTGAGTGGCTGAGTGGAAAAGTTTGCCTAAAACCAGTTTAAAAAAAAACTATGCTATTAGAGTGAAAAAGGACGAGTTTACATCCTGCTTTTAATATTCGTATGTTATTGTAGGGTGAACTAATCGTAGGTACCTTTCGTTGCTATGCGTTTTATCTTTTATTATGTCTTATACACCTAGAAATTTTTACCATAGTATGGACCTACTGAGGGAAAACTTTAATGAGTTATTCACAGTCTTTATGTTTAGGATATGGATGGTCAAGTTAATAAATGTCTTACTTTATAACAAAATATACCAATCACTTTATAACAAAAATCTGTTTATTACTCAAAACAAAGTAGTGTGAGACAATTTGCCCTTATCTTTTACATTTTGGATTTTTATTAGGAGGATTTCTCTCAACCAGTATCCAAAGTCACAACATTAAAAGATATGACTTTTTTTTATTGCATTCTTAATAACAAGGTGTTAGGTTTGAATTTACTCACTTAAAACAATTTAATTTAATCCTAAGTGCATATACTCAAGAGATTTTAGCAATGCCCCCATTTACTTTTTACCTTTTAAATAATGTTTATAAAGTTTTTGAGATGCATAATTTGTTGAGTAGCAACACAAACTTATTTTAGTATGGTATTCATAAATATTTGGGGTCAGAAAAAACTGTTTACAAATTTTATCTTAAGTCACTATCCTTGCTTCATAAGGTCATTCACTTCTAGGAATGATCTTGAAAGCAACACAAAAGTAAAACCTTGACCCCACTATATTGCCAAAATGTATTGACTCAAAAAGTAATAAGTAATTCATAGTATGCAAAATTGTTGTAAGTATTACACATTACGCTTCTACATTCCTTGTGAGGACGGCTAAAGATGCGGGAACTCTCTTTCAGCATACCTTTTCCGGGAATAATATAACTTTGACCTCTTCAAGACAATTGTGAATAGGCACTATCTAGGTAAGCATGCTCCGTTGACTTCATCATCGCTTACCAACAAGTGAGATTGAAGTCACATGCTTGCCTATCTAACATAACAAAAATAAGTAATTTTTTTACAATCTTGGATAATGAGATTTTTAAATCTATGTTTTTTACCGTGTAGATGTGTGTTCTTGTGCACTCTGTTAGAAAAAAAATTATGCTGTTTAGAAAGAAGAATACCTCTGATCTCATATCCTCTCATTAACGAAAATAAAATAAAGAAGGAGACAACATTTTGGACAGTGTGCATAGGAATTGCATGATTTAATCCCACCATTAATAATAATAATCAATAGTCAGTTCCGTAAGCGGTCTTATAGCGAAAAGTCTTGACGAACATCTTAAGAGATTCTCGCTAGATGGCTGGCTCAAGGGTCAGGTACAGAAGACAGTAATTTTGGACATGGCCCGCATTCTCATTAGGTTTCTTACTAAAACATATTACAAGACAATTTTACACAAATTGAACTAGTCCCATGGTAAAAGCTCAATAAGGCTTGTGTTATGTTATGGGTACTAGACAACAATATATTTACTTATATTCATACAAAACATCCAAGACTCGGGAACAAATATTTATGCTCATCACACAAATATCTGCCTTTACCGGGATTTGAACCCAAGATCTTCAGCTTCGCAGGCAACATTACTCCCACTGAGCCAAACCAATTGTCACCTTACCGGAATGCAAACATTATCTTTTTACTGTAGGCCTTTATCAGTGCCTTGGAACGAATCAATCCCGGAGTTTCCCTCCAGAGTTGTATGGCTGCAAAAAGCATTATGTCCTGCGGCTTCAAATTTTCGTTACTTAGTGCTAGAAGGGGCCCGCAACTTCGTTTGCGGAGGAGAAAAATTCATAACCCCTCTTTTTTTCTACAGCATAATTGGGTAAAACCTATAACCATCTGGAGATACCCAGCTACCCGTGTACCAAAAATAGTTGAAATCCGTTTAGTCGATTTTGCACGATTAAGCCGCGACGTCACATACAAATATATTAAAACACAAAAAAAAGAACCTTTTTTACTTCAGTGACCTTCCTTTTTTTTAAATATCTTCAACGTACAGACATTTCATTTTTACAACTTTATACTATAGATATGTAAATCGTTCTCATTAAACCATATTTTTCAACACAATCTCACTGATTCCAGAGGTCGGACAAAAAGTGCGGATGACGTAAAAATGACGTATCTAAACTTGCACACAGGATGATGATTGATTTCAAAATTCCGTGTGACATGTAGTAACGAAGTAGTATTAATTAAAAAAAAACATTGAATGAGTTGAGAGCTAAATCTTTTATGGTGACGTTGTTTGTACAGTCGAGAACTTTCGAATCAATTACATGTGGTCTGCTTGCATTATGCTCTCTAAGAGCACCAATGGACATTAGCAACATTTTGTTGCAAACGGTCTTTGTCTCATCTACTGTACTGTAACATAAATATAGGATTGCCCGATATTTTTTCGTATTTGATTACAATAAGAGCAGTATACGTGTTTGTCACATATCTCCAAAAACGGAAAATTGCTACAATATTCGAGTAAAGATGACATTTTACAGCGTTTTTTTATACATTAGTAAATATACAACAGTTAAATTAGGTATATAAAAAACTCAAGACAGAAAGGTAAAGCATCATGGAATGTGATAAAAAATAATCTTAACTTAAATAAGTTAAATAAGAACGAAATAAGCAATATTCAAAATAATGGTGAAACAATTATTGATCCTACAAGAATCTGTGAGTTGTTCAATGATTTTTTCATAGGCAATTCACAAATAAGTGGTGCTGGCGACTGGGGCTCACACATACTAGCTCTGAGTAGTAGCATCTTCCTTTCGCCGTTGGATCAATTTGATGTTGTAAAAATCATAAAAACACTGAAGGACACAAACTCAACCGGCTATGACGAACTTCCTACCAAAATAATAAAAAAGTGTGCACATCTAATAGCAGCACCGCTCAGCCATCTCATTAACTTGTCATTTGAACAGGGCTGCTTTCCAGATCGCTTAAAGCTGACGATTGTTAAACCACTGTACAAAAAAGATGACTCGAGTACAATTAGTAATTACCGCCCGATAGCATTAATACCCATATTTTCGAAAATCTTTGAGAAGGCTATGTACAACAGACTCAATATTTTTTTGGACAAAATGAATGTCATACATCCGAATCAACATGGTTTTAGGAAGGACAGCTCTAGAACTTCAGCTTGTTTTTCTTTAATTAAACATATCACCGAGTCACTTAATAGTAATCAATCTGTATTAGCAATCCTGTTAGATATGAGCAAGGCATTTGATTGCGTTTGCCATAACATTCTGCTTGCTAAATTAGAAAAATATGGAATTAGAGGCAGGGCAAATGAGTGGTTGCAAAGTTACCTGTCCGAGCGTAAGCAGTATACAGAGCTCACAAGAGTGGTTGATAATAGAAAAACTATACATAAGTCTTCATCAAAAGCCAGTAGTTGTGGTGTCCCCCAAGGCAGTGTTCTGGCTCCCTTATTATTTTTGATATACATCAATGATTTACCAGCATTCCTCAAACATACGTACCTTTTGTTTGCCGATGACGCCACTCTAATAATAAAATCCGAAAACAAATGCAACCTTGAAAATGAAGCCACTACGGAACTACAAAATACTTTGGTGTGGTTAGAAAGCAATAATTTGAAATTAAATTATGATAAAACTAAGGTTATTAAGTTTCGAACTAGTAATTCTTCTCAACCAGATATAAAAATCAAATGTAATAATATCGATATTCAACTTGTACAGTCAACCACGTTCCTTGGTGTCACGCTGGACGAGCGACTTAATTGGAAGGCACACGTTGAAAACGTATGTTCAAGATTGGACAGATTCGTGTTTGCGTTGCGACGCCTTAGGTCTGTGGCTTCACAAGAGGCTGCATTGTCAGCATTTCATGGCTACGTTTCCTCGCTTCTGCGATATGGACTCGTTGCTTGGGGTAACTGTACCGATGCCCAAAGAGCATTTATAATACAAAAGAAATGTATTAGAGCTGTGTATGGTGCGGAATATCTTGCTCATTGTAGACCAATATTTCAAGAACTTAATATCCTACCGTTGCCATGTCTTTACATTTTGGAAATTACCAAATTTGTTAAAAAACACCCTAATCTCTTTCCATTACATGACGCGATCATTGGAAAAACTAATAGGCCTAGTAGAAATCCACTCAAACTGAATCAACCGAGGCAAAAATTGAAGATGTTTGGGTCAAATGGATACTGTATGGCTATAAAATTAAATAATAAAGTACCAGAGCAGTTCAAAGCGTTTCACACACGTGAATTCGAGAGAAAGATGTTTAAATTTCTACTTAATCAATGCTTTTATTTTGTAACTGATTTTTTAAACTATGACAACTCTAACTCTGACTATGGCAAGTGAATTTAATATATATATACATGTTTTTTTTATTAATTGTCATTTTTATTACAATGATTCTTAGTTAATAGTAATGGAACTTAATTTTAATTTAATATCATTTTGACATGTTTTGTTAGCAATATACAGGGTATCCCAAGAATATCACTACTTCTTGGGACACCCTGTATAATATAATATAACATTTCTACGCCAATACTGGCCGAATATGTCGCACTAAGATACTTGATACCAACCAAATGTACCATATTCTTGGAAATAAAATGATTTGATTTGATTTATAAATTTTAGCTAAATATAACCGAGAAGAAGCAGTAGCTAAACAATAACAAAGTCAGTTTATTGTTCATCTGATTGACAATGTGTCAGTCAAAAACGTACTTACTCATTTCAAGTGGCGATATCGTTTAATAAAAAGGTTGATAAAATATTATGCATCTTATATTACAATAAAGTACTTATCTGTATCAAAACAATAGGGATAATTAATTACTACATTTTAATCATTAATTCGTCATGTAGATTAATAAAAAATATTGGTCACATATTTTTCGTTTTTTAAATAATAAAAAAATAAAGGCGATACCTACATTGGGTCAAAATGTCGCGTGACATCACTCCTAAGTACAATTTTTACTTAAGAGTGACGTCACAAGCCCCCACTCCTAAACTTTAAGCAACAAACACATGTACAATACTTTTTTATTATCTAACTGACGGACTTCAAATTGATTAAATAATTACAATTATAAATAATCAGTATAATCTACGGTTGAAAATTATAAATGTTTTTAATTTTGAAATAAAACAATTTAACGGATTATATCGCGTATATTATCTCATTGTTTTATTTCAATGAGTAATAATCGCGGAAACAGAAGAAAATATTATGTTTTTAATTTTGTAAATGTATTTCGAACACGACTGTATGTTGTTCATGAATAAATTACTTACTTACTGACTAATTAGAATTTAGATTTTCATACCGAGACCGATGCCTATTCAGTAAAAAAAACAGAACTTATACTATTATTATTTTTTAATTATTCTTAAGTTGTATTTAAATTAAATATTTGGCTATACGCGCGGGAAATGCCCTCTCAGTACCGCGCAAGCGTGCAATATTTCGTCAACGGTCTTTTAAGACGTGTAAGGATGACATCTCATCTTGTTAAGTTTGTTAACTAGTCCACCTTGAAGCGAGTTCATGCATCCTGCATCCCGCTCTAGTGCTATTGCAATTTGGTTATAAATACTGCAAGGCCGACCGTTAAACTGGTAACGGTTGCCTTTTACTAAGTATTTTGCATCGCATTGCTAGGTTTGCCCTTTGTTCCGCAAGGCTAGGCACCTAATGCCTGGCGTTGCAAGCGTCCATGGGCTATGGTAACTGCTTAACACCAGGCAGGCCGTACGCTTGTTTGCCACTTTTTTCTTTAAAGTATAACTTGATCTCGATGTCGAAAGTGTCGATGAAGGACCATCCTCATCCACTAAAATACTATTTACAATTATTCAACTTTGCAAGCGTGACACAGTATTGAAATTGTTAAGATTTATTTATTATTAGCTGTTTATGAACTAATTGTTACCATACAATACAATACAAATTCTCTTTATGGCACACGTCAGATACACAGAACATGACAGTAACATTCGAATACGCAGAGGTAAACAACAGGCGGTCTTATCGCTAAATAGCGACCCCTTCCAGACAACCTTTGGGTAGCGCAGTGTAAGACAATAATTTTAGTAGAGTAGGTGGCGAGAAACAGCTATGAAGCAAAAAAAAATAGACACAAGTAGACGCAATAAACATACACAAATAAGACTATGTTTTGTAGGTTCTGTGTTTCTTTGTCCAATTAAAAATCGTTAAATGTTTTGACGAAAACAAATGTTTTCAGCTTCTGTTACATGTATGGAGTGCCCCCTTTGAAATATGCATTTATGTTATTTAACTACTTAACTAAGTAACGGCTTACACCAGACACCTATACTCCAAATTTCATCAACATACATCATGTAGTTTTTGAGTAAAAACTGTGACATATGGACGGACGGACCACTTTACCATTTTGGCTACAGAACCCTAAAAAAGGCATAAATCTTCGAAAATAACATGGCCACGAAAGTGAGGCACTTGTAACGGTCGACTAATGACCCACGTGTACGTTTCCCTCACTCGTAAGTCATAACGGCGTACGTAACATTTCGGATTATGACATGGTTGGTTCATCTCAATTATAACTATTTTTAACAAGCGGTGTTTGTGAAACCTCTAACTTAAGAGGATATACTAGTGGCCGTTTCTCCATACTAACGTAATCCCCCGTTTCCTCCCTGGATAATTCTTAGAGCATTTTTTTTTATAAATATAATCTATACTTACCTGTGCCATGCCCCTATGTTTTATTTTTCTTAATAATTTGTTTATTTTAAGAATACGAGGCGCCATAAGCACACGTTCAGGAAACAAATTTAACGAATATAAAATAAAAACAGAAAACATAGAAGCATACCCGAAGCCCTTTGTTATAATATATGTGAAAGGAAAACTAAAATTAGTCCAGTTTTGGAAGAGGAAATAGGGTACCTACTACGAAACCCTGTTTTTGCCAATTTTTAGTAGGTCAGATCGTTCCGAACTGCAGTTGTCCCTTTTGGACTGTAATACAAGGGATTTGAGGCGATGCGATAGCAATAGTTTTTAAAAGTACCTAATTTCCAAAAGGCCTTTTGCTAGTATATCCTCTTAAAAATATAAAGATTATGCTAAAGAAACCATTTAGCAAATCTTAAATCTACTTCTACGCCAACTCATCGTATTACAAGTCAGTATTGCAACTCATAAGCGCCTGCTCGGTTCGGATCTACATAAATCAATGTTATGTTAGCAAAACGTGTCTACAAATTACGACTTCCGTGTGTCAATACTCACTTTGGCAAAAGATTTGGTGATTTCACCAAGGCTTTTATTTACAATACTGTAACTAATAACATTGATATTAAAGATTGCTCTATCCATAAGGCAAAAACATTGTTAACAGAATGACTAATATTTCTGGATTATCAAAAATTGAGGTTACTTTTAAACTGTATGCTTATTAGTAGCTAAGTTTCTTTCTTGTAATAAGAAGTTTTCATCTGTAGAGTTTTTATGAGTATTGTTTTATTTTATTTGTTATATTGAGCTTAAAAATATGGAAATACTGTTTTACCTCAGACCAAGAAAAAACAGATAGACATGACATTACGAACAATCTAGTGAGGCCACAAAAAACCATGCCAAAGCCAACTTCACGCGATACAAATACAAACAAACCATGTGTGTGAAGTTGTCTGATTTGTCAAAACCATGCCAAAAAACGGCTACTAGATTGTTCGTAATGTCATGTCTATCTTTTTTTCTTGGTCTGAGTGTTTTACGTTAAATGTATCTGGTCTCCCAAGATACAGACATTGCCTAGTTTGGGGACCCCAGCTTATCTCAGGCAACCTTATCTCTGTGCACTAATATATGTATATGTTTATAGTTGAAATGTAAATTGTATATTTTGTGCAATAAATAGACTGACTTTTTTATTACTAGAAATCGGGAATTCTAAAATTTCTTAAGAGCCCTCGCATATTGAGCCACTAGTTTAGGTTCACGGATTGGGTTGTCAACCGCCCACAACGCCACATGACTTTTAATCACGAAACGCAGCAAAACCAAGCTACTTAATGCAATCACTGCGAAGTATTGTCCAAGAAGGTTTGGAAATAAATCTCGTTTAGAAATAAATAACGTTCAAAATTATATGACATTAAAAAAGAAAAAAAAGTTTGGAAATAAATCTCGTTTAGAATTAAATAACGTTTAAAAATAAATAACGTTTAGAAATTAGACATCAAGATGATATTTATTTTATCCTGTCTCCTGTCCTGTCGACAGTGCTTGTACCTAGGCCTACTTGAATAAAGCATATTTTTAATTGATTGATTGATTGTCTCTTGTGTAGGACACTGACGGCTGGGTTAAGTCGAGTTAAGCTGGATGCGTGGGTGCCGCTTTTTTACGGAAAGTCCCGGAGTTCGAATACAAATGTTCCGTAAACCTAATGCACAAAGGTTGGCAAACTATTACGAAAGTTTTGCTTTCTGCCTGGCTATATTGGAAACAGGGCGTAACCGGTCACATATAAACCGGTATTTATTTGGGTTACTTTCGAACGAATTGAGTTGGGAACGTTATCCACTGAGGGAGCGCTTTCTAACCGATCAATGTCGTTCACTGTTCGTTCGGAGGTATTAACCGGTTAGTCAGAGCGGTTTTTTGCGAACGTAACCTTTATTATGGGTTAGGCTCAAAAAGTCTGGCTCTGATTTTCCACCGAGTTAGGGCTTTTTAGGGACGCCTCGATGAGTTGGTACCTAGTTGATGTTCAAAGAAAAGTTCAGTCCGCAATAGATGCTTATTACAAAAAAAATAACAGAAGCTTAATTACCAATCTGATCAAATTGCTTGCCGGAACTTTAAGACGATTTGTCGAAGCGCTGTGTAGTGCCGGTATAAAAGTGAAACTCCCCAAACTTCGCTTTCTGCGCTGGCGCATTAGAAAGGCCACTTTACTTTATTTTGTGCACTGATCACGGTCAACTCTGTTTTCCGCCATTATGCAATTCGTTTATGTAATTTTTATCTATTTTTAACTACCGATGCCAGTGCGCTGGTGTCTTTCTTAAAGAGGTATGATTGTGTGCAGTGATCTCTCTGCAGTCAAAAAGGATTTATAGGTTATAACGTTTGTCATTAGATGTCGGTGTTAGTAGATCGTTACACTTTTGATCATTTATGGTTGGCAAAGTATGGACGCTTCCTCCGATGTTGCACATGTCATTAGACGACGATGACTACTTTCCATCAGGTGGCTCGTCTGCCCGTTTGCCACTCGTAGCATAAAAAAAATAATTAAAGGGCTACCCGGAAAATTTCGGTAAAATTCACTGTTTTAAAGTGATATAAAAATATTCCTCTCGTTGCTAACCACGTAAAAAAAATGTATTATGTAACTTGGTATTTGGCCTATATTTTTGTCAACTGGAATGTTAAAATACTTAATAAATAAAGAGAAAAAAAAGATTTGTAAAGTCCTTTTTAGGGTTCTGTAGCCAAGATGGCAAAAACGGAACCCTTGTAGATTTGTCATGTCTGTCTGTCTGTCCGTCCGTATGTCACAAGCATTTTACTCAAAATCTATAAGATGTACATTGATGAATTTTGGAGCATAAGTGTCGTGTGTAAACCGCTACTTAGTTTGATAGTTAAATAAAATATATATATATTTCTCGGGGGGAAACAGTATATTGTTAACATAGGTGGTTGTCAACATGATGAGACATATACAACACAGAAAAGCGAAGAGCTACGGATCGAAGGTCATTCGCGTGTGGGAGCCCCTTAAGGTAAAGACCGCACTAGACGCCACGTGACGCGACTTCATGACGCGACATACATGTTGCAGTAGACTGATAATTTCTTTTTTTATAAAGCTTTCTCTTTTTCGTGTTTCGTTAAATATGTTAAATATGTTAATTTTTTTTTTATTTTTTTTTATTATTATTATTATTATTTTTTGTTGATTCATTGGTCTCTTCCGGTCAATTCTGACCGCTTTAGAGTTGTGAAGTGGCTAGGTTTCCAGGTTTGCTGAGCTTGTCCTTTTGCCACTGTTCAATTAATTGATCTTTTTCTTGGTGTTTCTTTTTTTGTATTTTTTTGATGTACATAAAATTGTGTTTTGTTATTTTGGCAACAAATGTATTCTCTTTCTTTCTTTCTTTACATTGCATTTTTACAAGTTTAAAATAGTATAGATTTTAGGGACTAGATATATATCCTTTTCCTCTTTATCTAGAGCACTGCTGGACAGTAGATTTCTTATTTTTAACCGACTTCCAAAAAAAGGAGGAGGTTCTCAATTCGACGGAATGTTTTCTATTTTTTTTTATGGATGTTCACCGATTACTCGAAGACTATTTGACCGATTTCAAAATTTTTTTTTTGGTTTCATAGAAGGTACTTTCAAATTGCTCCCATTTATACTGTTATCACGTGCTCTCTTCGTTATGGTTAAGGAAAATCTGTTCAGCCGTTTGTATATATCACCGTTTTAGGGTTCCGTACCCAAAAAGTAAAACGGGACCCTATTTCTAAGACTCCGCTGTTCGTCCGTCTGTCTGTCCGTCCGTCTGTCACCAGGCTGCATCTCATGAACCGTGATAGCTGACAGTTGAAATTTTCACAGATGATGTATTTTTGTTGCCGATATAACAACAAATACTAAAAACAGTATAATTTTATATCTGTCTGTCTATGTAAGTAACGAATATAAAATTATCGAACAACGCGTAGATTTTGGCCGCGTACGAGTAAGGCTCTGCTAACACTGGATTTTCATAGATCGCACTTAACCGCTTTTAGTATATAATTGATATAAAAATAGAGGGTTATGATTATTTTCTCCTCCGCCGACGAAGTTGGCACCTTCTAGTTTCTAAATATAGACAATGCGAAATCGGGGTCCATGGATGCCCAGCAAAAACAATACTTCCGAACGGTACCCTTGAGTGGGTTTCGCTTCGATTCCGGCGACATTCACTCTTGCCAGTCTTGCAGTGCGCCGGCGCCGACAGATAGACGGCTAAAGCCGGTTACTTTGCCGATTTTAGGTAGATAGGTACCGGAGGCGTGGCGTCCGGAAAATTAGAAGGGAAGCCTAAGCGTATTAATTTACTCACATTATAAAAAACGGGCCAAGAGCATGTCGGACCGTGCTCAATGTAGGGTTCCGCAGCCGTTTATACCAAAAAATGCACTACAGATGAAAATAATACGATATAAAAAAAAACAGTAACAAAAGAGCGTATCTCCCTGGCACTTACGTCCTTTTGCTGAGAAGCGCAGTTTTTTGGCAATAACTTAAAAACGGTATATCCGATCATGTTGAAAACAATTTTCGTTGGAAGTATTTATTAAGCTTTATATTTGTATTTTTTTTTTTCATATTTTTTGAACATACCGTTTAGAAAATAGAGGGGGGGCACACAATTTTTGCTACTTTCGGAGCGAATATTTCAGAAAATATTCACTAAATCATAACATTTTTTTCGAAACCTCAAAGTGTTTGTAGAAGAGCTGTCGAAAGATGTGCCACACATTGATATTTGCTAATCATTATTTCAGTTTCGGTTACATGTATGGAGTGCCCCCCTAAAAATATTTTCATTTTTTATTTAACTATCAAACTAAGTAGCGGCTTACACGAAACACCTATGTTCCAAATTTCATCAATATACATCTAATAGTTTTTGAGTAAAATACCTGTGACATACGGACGGACGGACATGACGAAACTATAAGGGTTCCGTTTTTGCCATTTTGGCTACGAAACCCTTAAAAAAGGTGGTTAAAAGCCTTTTCTCCTCCGCGAAAATGTCCTACTGCAAAAAAAACAATGTGTCGATTAACGATTAACTGTTGAGGCAGTACTTATCCACGTCTAAGAATTTCATAATAACTAGTGTTAATGAGTCTGTTTGTTTTGCAACTTGTTGCTAGCGGCTCACAAGGTCAATAACGCTGGTTTTCTACATTTTGTATGGGTTAAGATTCATATTATAATGAAATAATGATCTGTATTCTGTACTAGAACTTCGTTCGCGGAAGGTAAAAAAGTCATAACCATAACTCCTCCTTTTAGGGTTCCGTACCCAAAGGGTGAAACGGAATCCTATTATGTACTAAGACTTCGCTGTCCGTCTTATGAAATATTACTCGCCTATGCCTAAAAAAAGCGAAGGTTATTTTCTAAGAAAGTAATATTACAGGACAATCCCAAGTCATTACAAGTTTCTTAAATAAATAAATTAAGCTACATTATAATTATTACATATATCAATATTACACACAATTTTACACCATTAATTACATTTTATTAAGTTAAGAGCGTTTATACCCACTTAACTGGCAACGTCGCATATTTTTTGCGTTTTGCTCCATTATTTTGTGGTATTTGAATGAAATTTAAAGATATGTTCAATACATACCCTACATTTTTTGCATTTATATTGAGTTTAATTCATGTCCTCATCACTTTTGCCTTTATTTTCTTACAAAACAAGATGTAGACACAAACTCATTTTCCATTTTTGGTACAATTGGTAATTGTCAAAGTCCTACACAAATAAATACTTAAATGAATAAATAAATATTACAGGAATTTTTTTACACAAATTGAACTAGTCCCATGGTAAGCAAAAAAAGCGGCCAAGTGCGACTCGGACTCGCCCATGAAGGGTTCCGCAGCCGCTTATACCAAAAAAATGCTTTATAGATGAAAAAAATACGATAGGAAAACAAAACACTAACAAAAGAGCGTATCTCCCCGGCACTTGCGTCTTTTTGCTGAGAAGCGCAATTTTATGGCATAACTCAAAAACGGTTGGTCCGATCATGTTGAAAACAATTTTCGTTAGAAGTATTTATTAAGCTTTATATTTGTAAACTTTTTCATATTTTTTGAACATACCGTTTAGAAAATAGAGGAGTGTGCCCTCACACAATTTTCGCTGATTTCGGAGCGAATATTTCGGAAAATATTCACTAAATCATTTTTTTTTAAAAGAAACCTCAAGGTGTTTTTAGAAGTACTGACGAAATATGTGCCACACTTTGATATTTGATGATTTTTTTTTCAGTTTCGGTTAAATGTATGGAGTGCCCCCCCTAGAAATATATATTTTTTTATTTAACTATCAAACTAAGTAGCAGTTTACACACTACATATATGCTCCAAATTTCATCAATGTACATTTTATAGTTTTTGAGTAAAATGCCTGTGACATACGGACGGACAGACAGACAGACAGACGTGACGAATCTATAAGGGTTCCGTTTTTGCCATTTTGGCTACGGAGCCCTAAAAAGGCTTGTGTTATGGGTACGAGACGATATATTTACTTACTAGAAGGTGCAACTTCGTTCGCGGAGGAGAAAAAGTCATAATCCTTCTTTTTTCTTCAGCGTAGTCGGGTAAAAAGTATCCTATAACCATCTGGAGCTACCCAGCTATCCGTGTACCAAAAATTGTTGAAATTTGTTTAGCCGATTTTGCTTGATGACGCCACAACGACACATACAAACATACATAAAATCCAAAACAATTTTTTCGTTTTAGTGACCTCCAAATAGGTAGTCCGTCACATTATTTTTTTTGAAAACATCTTCAATGTACAGACATTTCATTTTTACAACTTTATAATAGTATAGATATACATTGAAAACATCCAAGACCCAGGAACAAATATTTACGCTCATCACACATATTACCCCTTACCGGGATTTGAACCTAGGACCTCAGCTTCGCAGGCAATGGTTATAATGAAGTATAAGATACTTTTCTACCCGACAACGGTGAAGAAAATTAGGGTCTTATGATTGATTATTTTCTCTTCCTCTGACGAAGTTGCACCTTCTATTAACAATTATAATTGTACTTTGAAGGGTCAACAAACCTCAATTAGAAAGCGTAAACAGGAACAAAAAACGTTCCCTCTCGCTTACTCGGCACGTAAGTTAGTGATGTAAGTATGTCGATTTATCAAAACAACTTATAGGGGCCACTATATTCGATCGCAGCGTGCAAATTGAATTCATTTTTAGGGTCCGTACCTCAAAAGGAAAGCACGGATCCCTTATAGGATCACTTTGTTGCAGGGATCGTTAAATTTTTTACAATATTATTACTTTAGCTTGAAATAACATACCAAACTACCGATATTTTAAAATGTTTGTTAAATAGTATTCTGGTAGGTTGAATTTAGCTCATTAAAATGCAAAAATCTCTGCAAAAAACAGTACGATTACTTTGAGTTTACCACTGACATATGCTTTTATTCCATTGGATATTCGCTTTTAACACTAATGTCAAAGAGTTTATATTACTTCAATCAATCAAAAGCCTCTTAGTCTTTTACAGACTATTGAAACAGTGTCATGTCGGAAAACAACGTTTTTCGTGGCTATGTAAGCGAATACGGGATATTACTTACACACTGTCTAAACTCTCTCTGTCGTTTGTTTGTAATAGAAACTCAGTTGTATTAGCATGTAAGTCGAATATCCAATGGAATGAAAGCATATGTCAGTGGTAAACTCAAAGTAATCGTACTGGACTAATAAGCGAGATACTGAAATTGAATACCGGTTATTTTGTATGGAAAAAATATCGGTATTCGATCCCTGCTTTGTTGTCCGTCTGTAGTCCGTCCGTCTGTCTGTCTGTCTGTCAAGGCTCTGTGTTGTGTCTCATGAACGCGTATGTAGCAGAGTTTTTTGCAGAAGACATTTTGGTAATAGGAAATATTTTAGAAATACTGACATTTTAGGCCTGAGCCAAAAAAAAGACACAACCCCTTTTTCAAATTACCTTCTGTAGGATGCCCTGTACCAAAAATATGTAGTTGAAATTCGTTTAGCCGTTTTGGGTGATAGAGCCACAACGACACACACAAACATACTAAAAATAAAAAAATAAAATCATTTCAGTGACCTCCAAATAGTTTGAAAATTTCTTTCGTGACACTCATGGTCTGGCGACGGAGGGGGGGGGGGGGGGGGGGGGGGGGTGAGAGCGGGGCTGGGTATGGAGTGGGCGCGCGGCGGAGGACGACCTCCTCCGTAATAGATCGTCCTCCGCCGTAGTAGTCGAAAACACTAGTGACATACGCCATCATCATCTTGCAAAATCATGAATCATCAAGAACTTGGTCCGCAAAGTAAAAACACAAAGACCATCGCTTCACCGTAATCGGGTAACAACTTCCTATTTTCTAAACACTCAACATTTTTCCAAGACAAAGACAATAAGTCAATGGCGACATAACGTAGTTATATCATCAGACCCAGTATCTTAACTTCATTATACATTTTAAGGAGGTGCCAGCAACTTCGTTTGCGGAAAAAAGTCATAACATTCTTTTTTCTTTAGCTTAATCGGGTAAAAAGTATCCTGTGGATGCCCAACTACCCGTGTACTAAAAATAGTTGAAATCCGTTTATCCGTTTTGACGTGATGAAGCCACAACTACACATACAAACATACACAAAATCCACAAACATATTTTTCAATTTAGTGACCTGAGGGGCTACTCCGAAACCCGAAAAACGACGTTCGTATAGCGCCATCCCGCTCACGCAAATACAGCTTGACATAAGAGCTAGAGGGACGGCACGTTACGAACTTCGAATTTCGAGTTCCGGAGTAACGCCTCTGTACATAGTCCGTTTCACTTATTTTTATGAAAATATCATCAATGTAAATATTTATTATGATTGTAAATTTTTGCTTTAGTTTCAGTTATTTGTATCTTCTGCAACCCTACAAATTGTATTACCAATATGTCATGTATGTACAGACATTTTATTTTATAACTTTATAATAGTATAGATTTGCTGATTTTTCATTTTTCGTTTGCTCAAATGAACATGTCACACAATCACTGCATGCATATATACTCATTCGTGTGATTTTTTTTTTGAAAAGAGTATCTCGAAGTTGGTCCCATATCATTTTAGTTACGATCTGAGTCTCGCTTTTTTAGAGTCGATTGTTAAAGATACAGGCCGGAAAGGCTATCGTCTCAATGACGTTGGCGGGTGTTCAAAGAAAAAATCTATTTTTGTTAAAAAAATATTAAATAAAATGTTATATTTGACAGAAAGTTGTTAATAGTGCCAAACTTTAACCAGTGTAGGTAGGTAGTTTTAAAATGTTTGGATTCGATGAAATCTTTAAATACGCATTTTATTCCATAGCCGCAATTGTCCTGGTTGACCTTAAGTTAAATAAATAACTAAAATAAAAATAAAAAGCATTTAATTCGGACAACGTAATCCATATAGTGTTAATATTACAATTAAACTTAACTAACTATGTCAGTACCTAAACTTAAGTGCTGAGAGGTCCAGTGCCTGATTAGGGCGTTGTCCCATCTTTCTGCCACGACGGTCAGGAGACTGTGGCGGCTGGCGCGCATTCTGCGGAGTGTCGCGGCGTAACGTTTGCGCAGCGTGGCGTGGAATCCATCCACCTGCGCGTCGGCGAACATGCCCGATGCGCTACAGTATCGCAGCAGCCGCAACAGTACCCTGAACGCGTCATTGTATTGTACACGCATGGCATTCATAGCACGCTGTGTGTACCTCGTCCACAGGCTACAGGCGTACAGCGAAGTACAGTACGCTCGAAAGAGTGTTACTTTAACTTGAGCTCTACACCTGCTAAACCTCCGGGCTATCATATTGGCCCTGACGGACACTGCTCTACGCTCGCGTTCTATGTCCGCATCGTCACGCAGGTCATCGGTGACCAAGTGCCCAAGATATTTAAATGTATAAACCCTCTTTAGTTGCACGCCATTTAAACAAATGGGTGGGACATGAGTTGGGCACTTGTTCCCCGCCCTAAATACCATGTACTCACTCTTGAGCACATTGTACTTCAGGCCGTAACTTACGGCATAGGATTCACACTTCTCAATCAGTACACGCATACCGCCCACCGAGGGGCTCAGCAGTACCATGTCATCAGCATAGCTTATGTTATTAAAAATAAACTTAGCATACTGCTAAGCCCGCCGATATGGGCATCCATGTACAGATTGAAAAGCTAGGGGGAACTAAGCCCCCCCTGCCTGACCCCGCACTCCAAGCCATATTCGTCCGATATCGCATCACCCCAACGAACACTATTTCGCTGGCTCCTGTACCAACACCTAAATATGCGTGTGAGTTCCCTAGGAAACTGCACTTCGTCAAGTTTCCTCCAAAGTAAGTCGTAGTTAACGAGATCGAAGGCTTTAGAGAGATCTAAAAAACACGCATATATAGGCGTCTTCCTACGAGTGTAGTACTTAACAGCCTGCTTCAAACAAACACTTGCACTTTCGGTAGATAAGCCGGCGCGAAAGCCAAACTGTGCATCATTTAATGTTAGATACTTATCTAACTGCAAATTGAGCAGGCCGTCGAATACCCTGGCCACAATTTTTGCCAGCGAAATAGATCGATAGTTGGCTTTGTTAGATATGTCACCCGTCTTATTTTTGACAATAGGGATCACAATTGTTTTTGTCATGAGCGGCGGTAAGTACCAGTGACATATATTAAGATTAAAAAACATTGCCACCACTCGGGGTAGGTGAGGACCAGCAAACTGCAACTGCTCAATACTTAAATGGTCGTGACCAGGAGATTTTCCCCTCTTCATTTCCTTTAGTACCCTAGTTACATCACTAACACTAAATCGGGTCTGAATGTCACTCACGGCCATGTCAGCATTGAGAACCTGCTGCCGCGGAGCCCCACCGGCAGAGATGAGGGAAGGCTTCTGATTGAAATGTTCCATAAACATGTTAGCAATGCACTTCGGATCCGAGATACCATCCACACTAACAGAAAGTCCAGGCAGGGAGGTTAAAGTACTGGCTACGATATATAATATATATATTGTACAGTAATGCTAATTGGCAGGGCACATGAGAAACACCGGCTGGTGCCGAGGCCGGGGTTCGATTACCGGGGAGGTCACTTGCGCATCGGACGGCGGAATATTCCAGCAATACATACGTTACACTTATACGAGTACACACACATGTACATTATTTAAATTATTGGTAAAATAAATTAAAATAAAAGTCACATTTTCAGCATTTAAAAATGCGTATTGTGGAGATTGTATAGTACATTAATAGTATTAGAACCTCCACGATAGTATACGAGACGGATTGGCGAATATTTTAAAGGGTAGGTCCCTCAAATCTGAGGATCGTGGTCAGCAAATCGATAATTATGTCATTTACGCTATCGACGCTTTGACAAATAAAAGAGGTTTCACTCATACGTCATTACATCATTCAGTTTCACGCTAACATGACCCGTATGGGTGTCGGTCTACATCCCTGTGATCACTGCTCTTTTTTTGTCCAGTAGTTGCCACTGGTAACAGATGGGAAAAAACCCAGCTGTTACTAGTGGTAACAGATGGGGAAAACCCAGCTGTTACCAGTCGTAATAGATAGGGAAAAACCCAGCTCTAACCAGTGGTAACAGATGGGGGAATACCCAGCTGTTACCAGTGGTAACAGATGGGACAAACCCAGCTGTTATAGTCTGACCGGCGGCGTAAGGATAAAAAGCCATTAAGGTAAGCTAATGAGTTATAAACAAGTAGAAAAAAGAGCGTACCTAAGTGATTTCTTACATAGAGAAAAAGCTAACGTAACAGTTTGTTTTGTTCGAGGAGCGTTCAATAAATTCTGGGCATTGACATCTTTTAAACCTCTTTAGTAAACTTTTTAATACTGGCCGGTAAGTGTCATTAGTAACATAAAAAAAGTAAAATTCAAACGGCGATGTTCTTTTGTTTTTCTGCATCTGCCGAACAAACGTGCTCACAATGAGCGATTTTTTAATGTTAATTAAATTAGAGCACCGAGCGGTAATACAATTTTTGAACAAACAAGGCAAAAATCAAAAATGTATAAAAGAAGAAATGGATTATGTTTACCGAGAGTCTGCTCCTTCTTTATCAACAATTCAAACGTGGTCAAGTGAATTTAAGCGTGGGAGAGAGAGTATCGAAGACTACCCTAGACCTGGGTCGGCCCGTCCAAGCTTCTTCACTCATGGCTGACCCTTAAACTTAAAATTATAATATTTGTAAACAATCATAACCAATAATTATGTGCCGGTATATTTGTCAAATTATTATAAGTCTAGTTTAACTTGAGATATGTACAATGTCATAATATGTAAACAAATGTCTTTTGGCTTACAGTCAAGCCAAAATCTAGTGGGCATTTTGGCTTGACTGTAAAGCTCACAAAACGTTTAATATAAATAAATAAATAAGAGAATATAAAAAAAGCCGAGCCGGAATTTGTAATAAGGGTCGCATTTATTGCTTGCGCGCATCAAAGAAAGAGAAAGCGAATACACTACATGCTTGGGGTGGCGTAAGCGCCAGATGTAAAAGTACTATGAAATCGAAGATATTATTATGTTTTATTAACATTTAAGTTAATCACGTAAAAGATAAAGGAAATAATGTAATTTTTACATAATTTAGCTGTTTATTAATCTGTTTGTACAAACTAGACAAAAAACGGAAAATGAAGACGCGTTTTCGGATAACTTTTCTATCGAGGAAATTTTCAACAAACATGTTTCCGCGTTAATCGCTGAATAGGTTATATAGTCAAAAAACACATATCTAAAAACTGGCGGTAGGATTCCGCAGCCGTTCATACGAAAAATTGCTCACTAAAGATGAAAAAAATGCGATAGGAAAAAGTGCACTAGCAAGAGAGCTTATCTCCACGGCACTTACGTCCTTTTGTTAAGAAGCGCCATTTTTCGGCAGTAACTCAAAAACGGTATATCCGATCATGTTGAAAACAATTTTCGTTGTAAGTATTTATTAAGCTATTTTTGTAATTTTTTCATATTTTTTGAACATACCGTTTAGAAAATAGAGGGGGTGGGGGACACAATTTATGCTACTTTCGGAGCGATTATTGTGGAAAATATCCACTATATCGATTTTTTTTTAAACTTCAGCATTATTTTAAAAGATCCGTCCAAGTATGTGCCACACATAGATAGAGAGATATTTACTGTTTTTTTTTTTTTCAGTTTCTTTTACAAGAATGGAGTGTGCCCCCCATCTCTATTTTTCTATTTTATTATTGAACCATCAAACAATATCATCAAAGTACATTTTGTAGTTTTTGCTATTTTGGCTACGGAACCCTAATAAAAACCCGCCTGTTCCGTATACTAGATTTGACAAAAATCTCACTAAAAATAGCTTAAATTTTCGATGGATCCTCAATACATTCGTGGCGTTCCGCTGAAGAGCAATATGTGCTCACAGCTTGCGAAAGTCCCAGTTAAGTCTTTCTACTATTTAAACAAAGCGTAAGCACGCTATATATATTTTAAAATGTCGTTTAACTTTATACAAACGCTTGAACTACGTCTGCTGCACGTTTGGTGACATTTCATGAATGGAAATTATTAAAGAGTCCCCGGTAAGCTCCGTTCTCCATACAAACGTAGTTACGCTCTCATTTTGAAACGACTAGCTAGTTTGCTCTGAAACTTTGTACTTAGAATAAGTTAAAGTATATGCAGGCCTGTAATTAGTTTACGTAGCTTCAGATACCATAGTAAAAAAAAATACAGCGAATTTAATTTTTTCATACAAAACTTGTTTTTGCTGTATTTCGTTTGTTTTATAAAACTGGAGCCATACAAACTTATAACAGGCCTAGATATACCTCATGTCATTGTATATGCAAAGTTTCGTTACAACCCAACACGTAGTTTTAAAATGAGAACGAAACTCCGTTTGTATGGGAAGGTGAAATTCGGCCGAGCTTGCCGGGGACTCTTAAGGGGGTGCATCGAAACTTTAAGCAATTTTTAGTGAGATTTGTCAAATCTATATGTATGAAACAGGTTGGTTTTCAGGTATATGTTTTTTGACTATATAACCTATCCAGCGCCTAACGCGGAAACATGTTTGTTTAAATTTTCCCCGATAGACAAGAAATCCGAAAACGCCTCTTTATTTTCCGTTTTTTGTCTAGTTTATTCAAACGACAGATTAATAAACGGCTAAATTATGTATAAATGTCATTCTTCCCTTTATCTTTTACGTCACCAACTTAAATGTTAACAAAACATAATAATATCTTCGATTTCATAGTACTTTTACATCTGGCGCTTACGCCAAAAAAACCCCAAGCATGTAGTGTATTAGCCTTCTCTTTCTTTGATGCGCGCGAGCAATAAATGCGACCCTTATTACAAATTACGCTTATTGGCCGGGTTGGCGTTTGGTGCGTGATTTTTCCTTGACGATGCAGGCCCTTAAAACCGACGGCTAGTTCTTTGCGGCGTTTCTTTCCCTTACGCCTCATTTTGTGAAACGCTAGTAGTTTTTCTATATCAAATCAAATATATTTATTTGCAAAAATACAGTCAAAAAAGGTGTTTAGTACAATTCAATTTCCGTGTATTTTGCTTGCAAGCAAGCGTGCAAATATGTGTCGGAGTCAAAAAACATGAAATTACATAAACAAGCAAGAATTAAATTATACAAAAAATATACAACAATTATCAAAATCAAGTAATGTCGGCAATAATAGTCATAAACAATCATCAATAAATACTATTCAGTAGAATCAATAAATACTATTCAGCAGTCAGATTAAATTCGAAATATTCCTTAAAACTATAAAAACAATTGTCAAGAAGCCAGCTTGTTAAATTGCGACTAAATTAATTACCCTGTAGTGACTTTAGGTGCTCCGGCAAATGGTTATAGATTTGTATGCACATAATATATACAATTTTGCCGTACATCATTTTGTTACATACAGGTTTACATATACGATACATAGTTTTTTGTCTGGTCTGTCTTTGTGTAATTTCGTTTCTCTGTGTGAAATAGTGCTGATGAGATTTTACAAAGGTACAAATATTTTAAATATATAGACATGGCAATGGGAGTATGTTCAACTTTTGGAACAATGGAACACAACTGTCATCATATTTATTATACTATTATGAAGTTGTAAAAATTGTCTGTAAAATGAAGATATTTTCAAAACAAATATTGTAACGGAATATTAGGAGGTCACTGAATAGGATTTGCAATCCGAATATTCCGATATTCGAATAATCCGGATTATCCGCTACACTTGAAATCCGAATTTGAATTCTTTTTTTTTGTCATCGGCTATGCTGCACACTAATAGGTTTCTAACCTAAGTAGTTGATGTGGATCGATCCACTCGCGAAATCTCACTGATTAGATTTGCCAAGCGTAAACTTTAACAGTATGAAAATAAGAACTAAATCACGCGCCCTCGCGAGTGTACCGAGCCATACAAATTGAATTCTATACTCGTATAATCCTTTTTGTTATGCAAAAAGTTATACTCATATAAATGAATTATGTACTTATAACTAATGTTTCTATACTTACTAAAATATTGTTTGTTTCTCGCTTAAGTGATTTGTAATCTTAGAGAAATAAATATATTTGAACTGACTGACTGAATAATTCGAATATTTTGAATACTACCAAAAATATACGGTGTTCATTATCTTGCAGAAACAGAAAGAGATATATTGTTATTCGTATTCCTACGTTAGGTTTAAAAATAATGTAAATAATGATTTCTAATGTAAATTAAGTACTTATAGGTCCCTAAAGGCTTAAAATTTTTTGCGCCTTTTTTTGTATGGGGAAATTTTTGGAGTTGCGTTGGTGGCTAGTCGGTTAGAGATAGGTGGGGGATGCTCGACCAAATGTCATAGGGGTCTGTCATAGCAATCGAGTGGAATTGTTTATTTTTTCAAGATGGCGACTTCAAAATGGCGGCAGATCTACAAATTGGCCCTAGGGGGCTGAAATTTGGTATCGGGGGTTTTTGATGCCTCCGATTCAATTAATTATTGGTGAGGCGCTCGAACAAATTTCACAGGGGTCGGTCACAGCAATCTAGTGGTGTTGTTTTTTTTTTCAAGAAGGCGACTTCAAAATGGTGGCTGATTTTCAAACTGGTCAGAGGGGGTTGAAATTTGGTATTGGAGGTGCAATGACGATGATTCCGAATTTGCCTTCATATTTGGAAAATTTGGACAACATACATACATACATAAAATCACGCCTTTTTCCCATTATGGGGTAAGCAGAGACTACCTCTTGCCACTTGATACGGTCCTGGCATACAACTGCCGCTTCATCAACATTCATTAATCTTCATTGAGTGTGGCTCATATTTTCCGAAAAACATTTTTTCTTCAAGGCAAATATTCCGTTCTCTTATTTTCCCGGTGGCATTTTTTCCCAATATTTTATTTTCTATGGGCATTTAATTCCGTTCCCATATTTTCCCAGTGACATTTGTAACCATTCGCATATTTTGCCCAATTTATTTATTTGTCAGAAGCTTCATGCCTTTAAGGTGAAATAGGCAATCTTAGGATTTTTCGACCACTCGATATCCGCGGCTCGCTCGCTTCGCTCGCTCGTTAGGGTCACAACTCAACCTAACACTCCTCCTCGCTACGCTCGTCATCGTACCTAACCTTAGCCAAGTCGGACCTGCTTTAAGGTGAAATAGGTAATATTTGGATTTTTCGACCACTTGATATCCGGTTTTGACTTGGAAATATGAGAATGGTTACAAATGTCACTGGGAAAATATGGGAACGGAATAATTACCACCAAGAAAATAGGTGACTGGAGAAAAATGCCACCGGGAAAAAAAGAGAACGGAATTTTTGCCTCGAAGAAAAAATGATTTTCGGAAATACCCAATTTATCCCAATCTGACATACTTCATCAATTTTATCATTCATTCCTCCCCTTAACGTAGCAAAGCGGCTCTCCATAACTCTTCGCTCTCGCTGGTATAAAATATTTGAACCGAGCAGAGCCCCGCATACCAGGTAAGGGTTTAGCCTTATTCTGGGATCACCAGTCCCAGGGCAATTCGGCACGCTAACGACTAGACTCGCCACTAGCCACGTATTCATCGGTACGGCATACCTTGGATTGGCGGAATAGGAGGATGGATAATAGGTTAAAGAAAGGAATTGTACGAATTTAGAAGGGTTAAAGGATACTACTGTCCCAGAAGACTAGGCATGAGCCAGTTGCAGCTCGGGGAGCCGGGGTCGCATTTTACCATAACGAAAATGGCGGAAAGGCAACTTCGTATGAGTAATCCCTGACTAAAATCGGACAAGTTTGGACAAAATCGAAAAATTACAAATTGGAGCAATCACAGCTCGACCGAGGGTCGTAGGCACGAGGATGAGCGTCAAAACAGGCGAGAGACGAGAGAGGTGTGGAGCGTGACGTCGTTACGCGAGCCAGAGGCCCCGAAGGGCCCGCATGGCGAGCCCACCCAAAAACTTACTTTACCCCATGTAATTTTAGCTCGACTGAGAGTCTGATGGCGATCGTCAGAGATCGCGAGGCTGCAGGCCAAGCTTTCGTGCAGAACCGAAGGTGCGGAGTTTCACCACCAGCTCCCACCTACGTGAGCCCAGGGGCCCTGTGGGCGCATTTTGCAAGACTTGCTCCTCGGCTAGTGAGCACGGCGTCGGCTTTGAGCCGGCTGCTGCCCAACGTGAGCAACCCGAGGGCCTTATGCCGCATGCTCTTCGCGGGGGTTGTGACTATTGTGAGGAGTATGGCCCTATTTGGGTGGACCGGCTTTCGTTAAAAAACAAGTCCCTTCTCCGGAGGCCGCAGCGCGTGGTGCCCCTTCGGATTATCCGGGGGTATACCACAGTCTCCCACGCGGCGGCATGCGCCCTTGCCGGTACACCACCCCGGGGATCTTGACGCCCAGGTACTGGCTGAAAGATACCGCATAAGATCGGACGCAAGGGCGAGGGGAGAACGCCCGGATCCTGAGAGAGCCCAACGACTGGCGTTAGACCGGCTCAAGGAGAGGTGGAATACGGGACTGGAGGACTCCCCCTATGGTATCCGTACCATAGGGGGAGGCCATCTCATCATTCGAGGGCTGGTTGAGCAGGGAGTTTGACTACTTATCGTATAGGTTGACACAGGTGATGTCCGGGCATGGCTGTTTCGGACATTACCTGCATCGAATCGGGAGGGAACCGAGTCCAGCATGCCACCAATGTGGGGACCTGGACGACACGGCCCAGCACACCCTGCAATAGTGTAGCAGGTGGGACGCAGAGCGACGAGACATGATCGCGGTTATAAGAGCGGCTGACCTCTCGCAGCCGAGAATAGTATCTGCGATGCTGAGTAGCGAGAGGGCAAGGAGGGCAGTGGCCTCCTTCTGCAAAACAGTAATGCTGCAGAAGGCGGCAGAGGAGTGAATACGTGAACGCGCACCCGCTCCGTCGCAGGTGGAGGCGACGGACACTCCACGGCTCCACCCGTTTGGGGGAGAGTCGTAGCGTTTTGCGATACCTCCCTCTTTGGCGCGGATCCCCCGGCTAATAGTTGGACCGTTCTGCGTAGCACCGAAGGTGCGGAGCGTCACGATTAGCCCTCATCTACGCGAGCCCAAGGGCCCTAAAGGCCTGCAGGGCGAGCGTTAGCCAACACGAGGCCGAAGGCCGAGCTTCAGAAGGTGTGAAGCGTCACTACCGGCTCCCACCTACGCGGGCTCAAATGCCCATAGGGCCTGCAGGGCGAGCCTACCCGGACTTTAGCTCAACTGAGGGCCGCAGGCCCGAAAGCGAGCGACAGCCAACGCGAGGCCGAAGGCCGAGCTTCCGTGTAGCAGCAAAGGTGCAAAGCCTGACGACCGGCTCCCACCGACACGAGCCCGGGGCGAGCCCACCCAGATACTTGCAACCTCCATTCCTTGTCAAGCAAACACACCCGCATGCAGACTCCTTCACCTTTTCACTCTCCTTACACTTTCCCACTGCAAATTTAAAAACTCGAGCGACTCTCTCGATGACCAAACATAGCCCACACAAGGCTCACGGGTCGCTTGCGCTCCCACGCACAATGCGAAAACCAACGTTATTGACTTAGATTCACACTTGTATTTTAAACGGCTAATTTTATAAGTTTTAGTATGTTTATTGTTATGTACACTTTTATTTTGCCTTATAAAGACAACATTTTGCTATTAAACAACTTGGAGTCTTTATATTATTTTATTTTCTACAACATGGAAATTATCAGAAAAATCCGGATAATTCGAATTTAAGAAATTCATATTATCCGTATTCGAATATTGAACGGATTTTGCAAACCCTATCACTGAATCGAAATTGTACATAATATTTCTTGCCATCATTCTACTTAGCCAAATTTCAGCGTTCTTGATTTAAGGGGCTTAGCTGGGCGTTGAGACTATTTTTATATTTAAACCTATCAAATAGATAAAATATATCCTATGGTATGTCACGAGTATTTTAAAGGTAAAACCACGAATACCAAAACATGTTCTATGAATTCTTGCGTCATCGTCGAAATGTTAAAGCGTTTTTCTTCATAGCTAAATACTGTCCATAATACTTGTACTGTGCTTAAAGTCTTTTATTACCATAAGCTCTGCGTACGGTAAATCTTAGCACAACCATTAACGTTTGTAACCCATAGTGCGATTGTACATTACGACAGAGTACACAGGCAGCAAAACTATTGGGTGCGTGCAAAACAAAGTGCGCGTCGGACTCGCGCACTGAGGGTTTCGTACAAAATATACGCTACAAACGGCCGTACCTATGAAAATCCAGTGTTAGCAGAGCCCTACTCCTAAGCAAAATGTATGCGGTGCTCGATCATTTTATATTGGTTACTGACGTAGACGTTCGTAAAATTACACTGGTATTAGTATTTGTTTTTATAGGGGCAACAGAAATACATCATTTGTGAAAACTTCAAGTGTTCTATCACAGTTCATGAGAAACAGCCTGGTGACTGGTGACAGACAGACGAACGGACAGAGAAGTCTTAGTAATAGGGTCCCGTTTTACCCTTTGGGTACGGAACCCTAAAAACCTATTGCTGTTATTTAAATTTGGGTGTCACGAAATTTCTGCTCTTGTGTGTATATCTATCCAAACTAATATTATAAATGAGAAAGTGTGTCTGTCTGTTACATCTCCACGCTTAAACCGCTGAACCGATTTGGATGAAATTTGGTATGGAGATAGTAATTGAGTCCCGGGGAAGAACATCCCGAGTTTTGCCACTCGCCTACGGCTTGTGAGATATCTCGGTACTCGTGGATTAATGACATACTTTCCGCACTAGCATCGAAATGTACTATTTTTTGCTTTTTTTTTGTTTGTTTGTATGTGTCGTTGTGGCTTCATCACGCAAAATCGGCTAAACAGATTTCAACAATTTTTGGTACACGGGTAGCTGGGTATCTCCAGATGGTTATAGGATACTTTTTAGCCGATTATACAGACGAAATAAAGAAGGGTTATGACTTTTTTCCCTCCGCGAATGAAGTTGCGGGCCCCGTCTAGTCTATCTATACTATTATAAAATTCTAGATTTGTATTGAAAATCAGTTGTCTATGGAAAGGGGTCATGATTTCAGGAGAAATCTTAATAGCGCGATGCAGGATCGTCCTTTGTTTTGTATGGCCGCACGGCGCCTTGCCAGTCTGGCGCCATCTGTTAGCCAGAATATCTTTGTCCTCTCATCACGCCAAAACGGCTGGACGGATTTAAACCAATTTTGGCACGGGAATAGCTGAACATCCAAAGATGGTCTTTTTTTTACCTTTTTTACCAACTACGGTAAAAAAAGTTTTACGCGGACGAGGTCGCAGGCACCTTCTAGTACTATAATAAAGTTGTAAAAATTAAATGTTTGTATGTTTGTATGTGTCGTTGTGGCTTCATCGCGCTAAATCGGATAAACAGATTTCAACAATTTTTGGTACACAGGTTATCTCCGGATGGCTATAGGATACTTGTTACCCGACTACACTGAGAAAAAAGAGGATTATGATTTTTTTCTTTATGACTTTATCTCCTCTGCGAGCAGAAACTTGTTTTTGTGATTTGTTGTGATTATTTCCATCGGTATTTGTTAAAGTGACCCAACTTATCGGAGCAACGTTCTCTTATCAACTCCTTAATTAAACTGATATGTCACTCTGATAACACGTTAGCGACAACAAATCTTAATCCGGATTCTCAATGAAATTAGCGTCCAGTTGCAAAATTTCATACTATTTTCCTATTCCACATAGACTTGATTGAAGCTACAGTAAATTCAAGTGAACTTAAGAGAATTGCCGCTAATAATAACTTTAAGCTACATATACTCAGTCCAACACGTAAAGCATCCTCTCTAGATCAAATACTCTCAAATATTCCGGAAGCCCATGGTAATAGTTTAAAGCTAGGCTTATCAGACCATGAAACTACACAATATTTGACATTTACTGTTAATAACATTGAGATACCGCGTCTGTATTTTTATCGCTTTAAAAGAGACTACAGTCCAGAGAATTTTGTTAAATTCAATGACTGCATAAAGAGCTTGTCGTGGTCTGATGTATATGAAGAACGCGACACGACTATGGCATTCAAACACTTCTATGATATATTCACACTTTTTTATAAGCTGTGTTTTCTAGTCTATAAAATAAAAATTGTAATTAAGGCTAAAAGAGGCGTTTGGTTCACCAGAGGTATCAAAAAATCTGTTGCAACCAAAAGATGTCTGCGGTTTTCGTATTACAAAAAAAACAAAGAACCATGCTAGCTATTTGCAAACTAAGATAAAGTACGATAACTACTCTAAGGTTCTCAAAGGATGCATAAATCATGCTCAAAAACTTGAAAATGCCAATTACATTAGTCATTCTAAAAATAAGTGCAAGGCTACATGGGATCTAATAAAAAATGTGACCAAAAGCAACTCACCTGATGCGAACATGGTAAATTGGCCATGAATGATGACATAATATCTATCCCATCAGAAATAGCGAATGCTTTTAACGATTATCATATAAATCTAACAAATTCAAATACCACTAATAAACTTAAACCTGACATTTCACTAGTAACTGAAAGCACATCCAGTTTGTTATTACCCCCACAGATCAAAGCGAAATATGTAAACTTATTACTACCCTAAATTCTACTAATTCTGCTGGCTATGACGAGGTCCAAATTAAAATAATAAAAGAATGCAAACAAGAAATTGCTCCCGTTTTGAGCTACTTAGTGAATATGTCTTTTATTAACGGCGTTTTCCCAAAACCATTAAAGCTCTCTCTAATAAAGCCACTTTACAAAAAAGGTAGCAAAGAATCTGTGGAAAACTACAGGCCCATTTCTCTTCTTCCCGTTATCTCAAAGATATTTGAAAAGGCGTTTCGTGAACGTATAATGTCATTCCTTACTAAGTTTAAAATAATAAAGCCGGAACAGTTTGGTTTCCAACCAGGAAAATCAACGTCCTTAGCCACTTTCACGTTAACTAATAAAATTCTGGAGTACATGAACGCAAGCTTGCCTGTTACCGCAATTTTCTTTGACATGAGCCGGACTTTTGATTTTGTGTGTCACGAAACACTTCTAGCTAAGTGCGAGCTTTATGGAATGAGAGGACTTGTAAATGATTGGCTCAGAGACTATCTGCGTGAGAGGACTCAGTTTGTGGAAGTAACTCAAATTGATTCTTCTAACGCAGTGGCTGCCCATAGGTGGGTCACGAAAGTAAATGGGGTCGGTGTGCCACAGGGAAGTATATTAGGTCCTCTGCTATTTATACTGTACATTAACGACCTCCCAAAAGTTACAAAGAATAACTGCACACTTTTCGCGGATGACTTATCTGTTGTTATACTGTGTCGTGATGTCGATATCTATAATAATGACCTAAATGAAACAGTAAACAATATAATATCTTGGCTACATAAAAATAATTTGAAAGTTAACATAAATAAGACAACCTTTATACAGTTTGTAAACAAAAATGCTAGTAAACGATATAACTGTAACGTTTGCAGATCAGATTCTGTCAGAATCCCGTCAGACTAAATTCCTGGGTATACACTTGGATGATAAATGTTAATGGAGTGATCACATTAATACATTATGTAGCCAAGTAAATTCTTTTGCATATGCCTTATGGAGACTGACAAAAATTAGCACCAAAGAGACTGCAATGCAAGCTTATCACGGCTATGTGTCCTTCCTACTGAGATATGGCATTATACTCTGCGGAAGCTCATCTTATGCAAGAAGTGCACTTATTGCACAAAAACAGTGCGTCAGGGCTATTTGTAGTGCGGGCATCATGACACCCTGTAGACCACTATTTAGAAGCTTAAAGCTTTTGACTGTGCCATGCATGTATATATACGAAATATGTTTATTTGTTAAAAACCACCCAGATTTGTTCAAAACCTATAAAGACACGTGTAAGTTTAATACAAGATATCCAAATCGTCTTGTATTTCCTGCTGCAAAGACAAAATTGTATGGAAAAAATACTTATTGTATGTGTATAAAAATTTACAATCAGTTGCATAATGACATTAAACAAATGCCAATTAGCTTGTTCAAAATTAAACTTAAAAATTGGCTAATAGAAGAATGTTTCTGAATATTTTGATTATTATAAACATTGACATATAAATAGGGTAGTATTTGAGTATTTTTATATCTAATTCGTAAATTGAAATTATGTTCTATTGATTTGAATATTTTAATTATTATACATTCTCATTATTGACAACGCAAATCCGCAATAGTATTTTTTTTTATTAATTGTTTATTTAATTTATTTTTATAACCTAGATATTTACATACTCAACATATTTGTAAATGAGATTGCTAATATTAAAATCATAGCTTATGGAGGTATACTAGATATACTTCATTGTTTTTTGCATGCCAGCTGCTGGTGAAATGTGTGATTCCATGTAACTATTACACAACCTTGTACCACATTTTAAGCAAAATAAAGATCATTCATTCATTCATTCCAATTATTTATACATCTGTAAATATTTAACATCCATCCTTAGCCTTACTTTATTATAATCGTGAAAGTATGTATGTACGATCCACTTAACCTCAAAAACAACTAGGCGTTTTTTTAATAAACTTTTCAGTTATATCCGTACTAATCCATACAAATAATATTATAAATGCGAAAGTGTATCTGTCTGTTACCTCTTCACGCTTAAACTGCTCAACTGATATAGATGAAATTTGGTAGAGAGATATTCGAGTTTTGGGGAAAGACATAAGCTACTTTTTGTCCAGAAAAAATGCCTTATATCCGCGATAAACGAATCTAAGACGGACGGACGCTATCCATACTAATATTATAAATGCGAAAGTGTGTGTCTGTCTGTCTGTCTGTCTGTTACCTCTTCACGCTTAAACCGCTGAACCGATTTGGATGAAATTTGGTATGGAGATAGTTTGAGTCCCGGGGAAGGACGTAGGCTACTTTTTATCCCGGAAAAATATCCTTATCCGCGATAAACGAATTTAAGGCGGACGAAGTCGCGGGAAGAAGCTAGTACTATTATAAAGTTTGAAAAATGAAATGTCTTTACATTGAAGATATTTAAAAAAATAAATATTGTAACGGACTATTTGGAGGGCATGAGTCGTAAAATTTATATATTTTTTTGTACGTTTGTAGGGTATAACCCGGATAGTTGCCGTGTGGGTATAGTTGCCTCGCTTGCTATTACTCTGGTTTCGCGAATGAAACATCTTATTTATAATAACTAGAGATATATTTAATACTTAACAATCCAGTTGCACAAATATTAAATCAATTTAATGCTATAAGAGTATATTAGTCTGTCAGTTGAAGTGTGGAAGGGCGGCACCATCGTGGAATCCAAACCACTTTGCTGCTGGCTTCCATTTGTGGCGGGTGCCACATGTTATTTTAATTATCTATCGAGAGACTCTGCAGCAACTGCAACAAAGTTGACCGTGTTGCATGTCTCTGTGCGATTGCATGGGACAGCTAGGTGCGATCAAAGTTTTTGCGGGGTAAATGTCCTCTTTCTCGACGGGGCATCTATCCTAAACGTAATTTATATGGATTAGGCAACTGTCCCCTATATAGGATAATTGCCCCAAAATTTAGTCGGCAAAAGTCGCCAAGAACTTAGAAATATCAAAGATAATGTTTATTCCTTTCACAGAAAATAATAAACCAAAGTACTTACCCGTTTTACTAATAAAGAATTTAGCTCTTTGTGCCAAGAGATATAAATTGATTTCAAAAAGATGGGCAATCAGGGTTTTACTCTATGTGTCGTTGTGGCTTGATCACGCCAGATTAGCTGAATGGATTTTAATTATTTTTGCTAAACGTGCAGTTGGGTATCTCCAGATGGATATAGGATACTTTTTACCCGACTACGCTGAAGAAAAAAAGAGGGGCCTTTTTCTATACTTCTCATAGTGTGAAGTTTAATAAAAAGTTTAAAAATACAAAATCATTTAATTCGTTTAGAAATAAATGATGCCGTACCGGGTACTACTAAGAAATGAACTACAGATTAAAAATATATACAATGTGAAAAAGTGCACTAGGAAAAGAGCGTATCTTGCTGACACTTACGTCCTTTTGCTGAGAAGCGCAGTTCTTCGGCAATAACTCAAAAACGGTATATCCTATCATGTTGAAAACAATTTTCGTTGAAAGTATTTATTAAGAGTCCCCGGTAAGCTCGGTTCTCCATATAAACGTAGTTACGCTCTCATTTTAAAACGACTAGTTAGTTTGCTCTGAAACTTTGTACTTAGAATGAATAAAGGTATATGGAGGCCTGTAATTAGTTTATGTAATTTCAGATACCATAGTAAAAAAATACAGCAAATTTAAGTTTTTCATACAAAACTTGTTTTTGGTTTATTTTGTTTGTTTTATAAACTGTGGGTAGGTTCTTAGCGCTAAGTTACGAATAATTGTAAAAATATAATCTGTGGATAACGTTGCTGGTCCCACACGTCTGTTAATTTATTTTATATACATAAAGCCCTAAACTGTGTGTGTTACTGTTTATTGTCCTAAATAAAGTGAAAAAAAAAAACTGGGGCCATATAAACTAATTACAGGCCTAGATATACCTCATGTCATTGTATATGCAAAGTTTCGTTACAATCCAACACGTAGTTTTAAAATGACAACGGAACAAATTCGGCCGAGCTTGCCAGGGACTCTCAAGCTGTACTTTTGTGATTTTTATCATTTTTACTATAGAAAATAGAGGGACGGGGGACACAGATTCACGTAATCTTGTTTCACTTATGTACAACTCTTTTGTTGTCTGGTGTTTAAAATTAAATCTTTAACAAAACTCACTAAGAATGTGTAGATAAGATATTAAATATAACCTGTTAAGTTGTGCCATTTAAATATTTGCTAGTAAACACATCTTATCCTGTAAAGACGAACGAACACATAGGTTATCAAAACTACAATATTGACAACACGCGTGTATACATACAATGTTAGGTATAGTTAAACGGTTATGACTTCAATAAAACAATATTGAAATTGTTAGACATTCTACAAACGTACACTACGTGTTTGCATATTATTGCAACACTAGCTATATGTATGTTGAAATTGACATACAAAGTAAAGGTGACAATTGGCAACAAACTACACGCGGAAGCAGCTGACGACGTGTCGTCGCGTCATGTCGCCACGACACGTCGTTGCGTCCTGTCCGGTGCAGTCATGATATCAAACCTCGAACCCGACTGCAAACGGCAACAGCAGACGGCATCCAGTTGGATCCGACTGTTTCGTGAATAGTTAAGGGCTTGGGTAAATATAACTGATATTTTTATCGCTTACATCTAGAGTATTAATCAATTTGTACATCGCCTATAGGGCACTAAGAAAAAATAGTATTTAAAGCCCTTAACTTTCGGGTGTCCACAGGGACACTAACGCTAACTCATACTAAAATTCAGTATGAGCCGAATGCAGAACAAGTGAGTGAACTAATTCAATACTGATCAATAAACGTTTGAAAAGCGATATGAAAGAATTCAGACAGTCGTTTAAATAACAAAAAAAACCGGTAAGTTGTGAAAGCTGTTGCACGCCTGTTATTGAGGTACAGGTTAGATGTGATCCCTGTTTTTAATTATAATTTATAGAATGTATAATATCCTTGTACTTTGTTGTGTGTGTCGAATAAAATAAATAATTAAAATATATAAGATGGCCAAGTTGATGAAAAGTCATAATTGCATAATGACTAGGTTGTACGACGAATGAATGATGTATTCAACCTATGGTGTGGGGCTTAATTAGCGTTGCCAACCCTACTATATTAGGGGCTCAAATACTATATTTCAAAAAAATATATATACTAGGCAAAACTATTATATTTTGCGTAAAGCGTACAACTGACAATATTCTTGTCAAAAATAAAAAAATAATTATCAAGTTGCAAAACAGCAGAAAATATTCATTTAAAAATTAAAGCACACATTTTAACCATATACTATACTTAATATTTTCTTCTGTTTCCGCGATTATTACTCATTGAAATAAAACAATTTAACCCGTGACCATGGAAAGCTGAAAAGCTTCCGAAACGTCGGGAACTAAAATGAGATAATATTCGCGATATAATCCGTTAAATTGTTTTATTTCATATTCTATACTTTTTTAAACTTTTTTTGCCATCTACTATATTTTTAGAGGTAACAGTTGGTAACCCTAGGCTTAACATTGTCGACAGTGACCCTAATCCATCATTTCGGTTGAAATTTGCCACATCTATGGCAGTCTACCATGATCGCTGCTCCGAAAATGCTACCTTTAGAGTTTGGCCAGAGAAACATGATATTGACGTTGAAAGAGAAATCTTTATATGGCAACAATTTCAAATATTAAAACAGCTGTCAAATTATAAAACCTACTTCGTTTCTATGCATTCCGTATTGCCAGGTCATGCTTTTTTCAAATTTGCCGCATATTTTTAATGTCATGTTTCGTTTGCCAAACTCTACGATCATTGGTTATTACAATATAATACTAGAAGGCGCCGGCAACTCAGCCGCAATTTCTTTCGCGGAAGAGGAAAAATTCATAACCCTTATTTTAGGGTTCCGTACCTCTATCGGAAAAAAACGGAACCCTAGGAGGATCACTTTGCTGTCCGTCCGTATGTCTGTCAAGACCCTTTATCTCGAGAACGTGTGGAGGTATCGAGTTGAAAAAAAAAAAAAAATTCTACATTAACGTAAAAAAAGATACGGCCATTTATGCCGCAAAAAACGTATATTTCGGCACTCTCAAGGGAGTCAAAATGATTGGGTACTTCCTGTTGACATAGAACTATGAAATTCGGCTAGTAATATCGTGACATACTACAAATACCTACAATAATCTAAACTATACATTTGTAATTAAATCATAAAAAATATAGTCTTTTTCAAAAGACATATTTGGACAGCCCGATTGCGTTAAATTTGCACCTCATTTGTATGCAATGCTATATATATCAGGTGCAAACTTAACTGGGTAATATGATAATGTTAGTTAGGGTAAGTGAAAGTTTGTACGGAACCCTCTGTGCGCGAGTCGGACTCGCACTTGGCCGGTTTTTATTTTTCTTCAGCGTAGTTGAGTAAAAAGTATCTTTGGATGTCCGAGGGTTTTTGGCCGAGGTAGGAATTATCTGTGCCTATATGGAGCCATGGTCATTCAGGGTAGGCAGTTTCTCTGTGCCTGTATGGACCGCATGCTACAGCTAATATATTTATTTAAACTTTATTGCACAATACAAATTATTACAAATGGCGGACTTAATGCCTTAAGGCATTCTCTACCAGCCAACCATAGGGCCAAACAGAAACTAGTAGTTACTGCAGGATCATTGTTGAGGATACAAAAAAAAGTAAATAAAAGAGACACAAATCAACAAGTCAATATGGGAAATATACGTATATATATTTATATACATATAAACATATCATATTAAAATACAAGTCGATAAATACAATACAATTATAAAATATATATGTACCCTTACACCTGCAAAACATCACACAGACAATCAATCTTGAGATTTATTAAAGAGATGATTGCGCAACATGCGCTTGAAAGAGAAAATGCTCTGAGCTTGCCTTATAGAGAGAGGAAGATCGTTCCATAAACGAATTGCTTGAACAGAGAAGGATATGGATATAAAACTGGTGCTGTGAGAAGGAAGAGAGAGTTTGAGACTGCGAGCAGAGCGCAGCTTACACCCAGGACGGGCAGTTACAAATGTAAACATAGATTTAAGATAATCCACATACACCACAATAACCAGCATGTGTATTGTTCCAGGGTCATACCAGCCGAGCAATGAGCTGATGCTGCGATTCTACAGTTACTTCAAACAGGCGACCGAGGGACCATGCGACAAGCCCAAACCTGGCTTCTGGGACGTGGTCAACAGGTATGCAAATATTTATTTAGGATAAACCGGTAAATTATTTTGGTTACGTTCGAACGAATTGATTTAGGAACGTTCACCACTGAGGTAGCGCTTTCTAACCGGTTAATGGATTTCGTTCCCTTCTATGGGTTAGGCTCTCAAAGTATGGCTCTAACCGGTACGGAAAATAAACCGGTTTTCAAGCCCTGCGTATATTATAGGGTAGAGGGCTATTTAACAAAGAAAAATGCATAGCCCAAAACAGAAACCAAATAACTTACGTTTGTCTATCTGCGTTAATATTTATTCTTATTGTACCTTTTTTTCTGTATGTACCTTGTCGTCACGGTTTCGTCTTTTGAGATGTCAATTTTTTTTATTTTTGACGTTGTATTTCTAAGAAACAGAAAGGTTATTTAAAATTTTTATTAGTTGTTTGCATAAATCAGTTCCTTATTTTGTAAGTGGTGGTGACCTTAAATTTTAGAAGCACTGAATTACTTAACTAATTTTACCCGATTAACAATAGTTTTCTGAAGAGCTCGGGAAGTCATAAGTTTTTTTTTATACTACTAACGTGGCAAACAAGCGTACGGCTTGCCTGATGCTAAGCAGTCACCGCAGCCTATCAACGCTTGCAAAGCCAGGGGCATTACGTGCATGTTGCCGACCCTTTAAGAACCTATGCACTTCCCTCTTGAAGAACCCTATACTGCTACTTCCAAGGAAAAAGCCCAGCTACCCGTGTACCAAAAATAGTTGAATTCTGTTCTGCGGATTAGGCATCATGAAGCCACAAAGACACTTACAAACATAAAAAACCATAATATTTTTTTTGAAAATATCTTCAATGTACAACAGAGGCGTGGCATCAGGAAAATTACAAGGGAAGCCGAAGCGTATTAATTTCCTTATAATTAAAGAAAAAGGTGGTTATAAGCCTTTCCTGGGGTAACCCGGTGGGAATCGGCTCATATGAACGTCACGCCACATGATGTTACAGACATTTAATTTTTACAAGTTTATAATAGTATAGATTACAAGATTTTGTAACTTATGTATTATATAGTAGTTTGTGCAGTAAATTGGATTGAGACTGTGCAAGACAGCTGGTTTTCAGTCTCCAACCTTGACTTTAATACCTGCTTAATTTAATACAATATGAGGAACCTCCTGCCTGCGTCAGTATTGCCAGCCAATTATAATCCCGACTTTTTCAAAATCAGTATGTGTACTATCTTTGACTGCATTCGCTCCATCGTAGACTTCATCGATGCTTACCAACCGGCGCGATTGTAGTCAAAAGTAATCCCATTTTTGTAAAACAAGAAAGTAACTATAAGAAATTAAAAGTTTGTTAGTACTCATGGTTATTAAAATGTACAATGATAATGGGACCAAGTTTGTAGGCGCTGGTTACTCTATAAGTAGTTACTTCAATTGGCTATTTTATAACTCTTTTCTGTGGGATGTTATAGAATGACCTTTTAATAATATAAATATTCATTGAAATAAAACAATTTAACGGATTATATCGCGTATATTATCTCATTTTAGTTTCCGACGTTTCGGAAGCTTTCAATGATTCAATGAGTAATAATCGCGGAAACAGAAGAAAATATAATATAAATATTCGTGAAGAAACTTCTTTAATCTCATAAAAACTCCCCGAGATACGACACTTTATGGGGAAGTTAAGAACTTTATTCTGCAGCTATGTTAAAACTTGCGTTTATCAAAACGGTTTCATTACAAAAGTTACCATACCTTTTATGGCTTCTCCAATGGTATTATAGTTTGCATAATTTTCAAATGGACTTTCCCATCTAACTTTAAATGCTAATAAAATAAGCTACACGCAAGGTATCAAACTCTAAATTTTAACGTAGTTTCTTATTTTTCTTATTTTATCAGAATCTTTTATATTTTTTACAGATTTTGAGATAAGGCAACATCCCTAATTAAAAGATTTGTTAGTACGCATAGTTATTAAAATGTACAATGATAATGGGACCAACTTTGTAGGCGCTGAGAGCTACTCTACAAGTAGTTACTACAATTCAAACAGTACCAAGGATGCCATTCGTTATTAATTGAAGAGCATCGTGTGTAAATTATAAACGTTCGCGTTTAAAGCGCCATAATGGGTACCAAAACTTGTTAGTTCTCTCGCTCGTACGTGATCCGCTATCTCGCTCATAGTTGAAGATCAAAAGAAAGAGTACTGTTCTTGTACTATGTATTCTGTGGCCGAATACCGGATGGCTGCAACAAACACAAGTATTTGATCCAATCTTTAATCGTATTGCAAATAGGGAACATGCATAAATTTTTTCATCGCTTTTCTTAACGAAATATCAAAATACCGTAAAAACTATTCCAAAAAGTGAAATTAAAATTAAAATCGGATAAGAAATACTCATGATATAGGCATTTTAAACTACGAATTAGACAGCGATTTGACAGAGAGGTACGACATAGACTGTTACGTCACAGTCTACGACGGTCATATAAACCCCATGTTATATTCTGTTTTGCTAGAAAGAGATAGAATGAAATGTTTGATGGCTTATATCTTGGGTATTTTTATAGTTATTCAAAAAATTCTTTCTTTCTTTCTGTTTGTTACAGGAATAAGCTTTGAATAAAGCAAAAACTAAAAATCATGCATATTCCCTATTGTGAAATGCATGTATAAAACACTAACTAGAAAATAAATCTATGGCTAATAAAATCATAACTAGCATTAAAAGGCTAGTGAAGAACCAGAAATAGTAATTTATTTTTAATTTTTCTAAGAATAACGATGTCGTCACGCCGTGTCAGCGTCTTGACCCCGACCAGTCAGACTGCTCATTTATTAAGCATGACTTAGCGAAGTAGAAAAAGCCAGCAAAGTGCGAGTCGCATTAGCGCACTGGAGGTTCCGTACCATTAGTAAACAATATGCATATTTACTTAATCTAAGATTAGAAAGATATCTGTAAATGCACCGGATACGTTAAATTTTCACCTGGTATTCGTATTTAAGGCGTCGCATATAAGTTGCTTGCAAACTTAACGTTGGTTTTTTGAATATAAAATAAGGTTAAATGGTGTTTTTGCTACATTTTCATAAAACAATGTTTTAGAATGTGCAACTTTCCTTTTATATGAAAAATACCCTACTTGTTGAAATAAAACAATTTAACGGATTATATCGCGTATATTATCTCATTTTAGTTTAAATCGTTAAATTGTTTTATTTCAATGAGTAATAATCGCGGAAACAGAAGAAAATATTAAATACCCTACTTGACCTAGAGCTTTGTATTGGTGTCCTCCCTTATTTGTAGTTTTACATAGATAAGTAGAAATATACGAGAATTAACTATTTTTAGAAATATATATTCCAAATTTCAAATAGATGGCAGGAACTACTCCAAAGATATAAGATTGTGACAGTCGGGCTGACAGACAGACAGTCGCGACATAATGGTTATTTGCTTACGTTTGGAACCCTAAAAAATCTAAATATTTACGTTTATCGTCTAGCAACCGTCGTTTGTGTTGCTTCATTTGGAACTTGTTCGATTTGTGTTACTTTTCTCATTTATGTTTTACACTTCTCTGTGATTCTTGTCATAGCTATGTTGGAGAAAATCGTATCAGCCAATTTGATAATATCGGAGTTTATAACACGCGTATATTATTGTTGCAACTTCGGTCGCGGAGGGGTAAAAGTCATAACCACTCTTTTTTCTTTAGCATAGTCGGGTAAAGAGTATTCTATAACCATCTGGAGATCAGCTACCCGTATACCAAAAATAGTTGAAATCCGTTTAGCCGATTTAGCGTGATGAAGCCACAACGACACATACAAACATACAATCATTTTGTTTTTACAACTTTATAATAGTATAGATAATTTAAACATAACACAATTTTTAGGGTTCCGTATCTCAAAAGTAAAAAACGGAACCCTTATAGGATCACTCGTGTGTCTGTCCGTACGTCTGTCACAGCCAGTTTGCTCCGAAACTACTGGATCGATTGAGTTGAGATTTGGCACACATATGATAAATAAATGAATTTTAAAAGTTTTAAATTAATTAATTTACGTTACTTTTGGGGGGTAAATTGGAAAATATTAAAAAAAAAGTTTATTGTGTGACTTATCAAATGAAAGCGCTCATTGTGAGTTTTAGAATTTTAAGATAGTTTTAAAGTTATTTAAGCAAAAAAAAGAAACTTTGCACCTCATTTGTATCCGACGCCATAGATACCAGGTGCAAACTAATCTTAACCGGCCACTTAAGTTGGATTAAGTAAGTTTTTTTTAATACAGTCATACGGAACCCTTTATGCACCAGTCTGACTCACACTTGGCCAGTTTTTAATTACAATATTGATACAAAGATAAATAAATAGCGATCCACTGCAGTCTAAGCCGAAATTGAACCATGACTTCTAGCACAACTGTGATACATGACTATTTGCTGCGCGACAAAGATTGTCTCTTTCCTTTAAATACATTACAATAAAGACAGGTGATGCTATGTCGCGCGAAAAGCGGAGAGTTGCGCTAGCCAGGCAGCGTCCAGGACTTGTAACCGGTTACAAATAAACCGGTATTTATTTAGGTTATACCGGTTAATTATTTAGGTTACGGACGAATTGTTTAAGGAACTTTATTTCGAAGCGCTCTACCCTGTCTAAGCGAGCGGTTATTCACCCTAGACTCCGCTCACACGGAGGAACCGCTCTGTAACCGGTAAATGGATTTCGGTCCCTGTTTTGCGCTCCGACATATTAACCGGTTAGAGCGATGTTCTTGCAAGCGTAACCTTTATTAAGCTCAGAGTGTGGTTCTAATCGGTACGAAAAATAAGGGTTACAAGCTCTGGCAGCGTCTCTGTTTAATCGGAACAAAACAGAACGGAAAGGCGTCATGAAATGTGAGTCACGTTGAGAGTAACTTTTATTTATTGTTTCCAGAGCAAAATGGGAATCGTGGAACAAACTCGGCAACATGACACAGGATGAGGCGATGCAGGCGTACGTCGACGAATTACACAAGGTACAATATAAGAAATAATTAAATAAACACACGGACAATCTTACACAACTCGCTCGACCTAGTCCCAAACTAAGCAAAGCTTGTACTATGGGTACTAGACGACGATATACATAATATATAGATACAATTTTAATACTTAAATACATCCAAGACCCAGGAACTAACATTCGTGCTCATCACACAAACACTTGCTCTGGCCGGGATTCCAACCCGAGACCGCCAGCTTCGTAGGCCTTTGTGCAACCCACTGAGCCAAAACAAAAGGACCGCATATTCAAAAACGATTTGATAAATGGTAGAAAATTCATATTGCTCCGTCCGCACCTAAGGTGTTACGCGGAAGCTCGGCCTTCGGCCTTGCGTCGCTGACGCTCGCCTTCGGACCTGCGGCTCTTAGTCGAGCTAAAATAACATAAAAAATACAATCATAATTTTAGTAAAGGCGTTCAGAATACATATTTTTCAACATCTCTCCTTAAAATGATGATTTAGATTATATTTTTATAGGAATAGTGTGTGTTTATGAAGTCAACTTTGCAGTCGATATTAATCTAAGTCAAATGTTACTCGTTTTGTATCTACAATCGATATCACAATAAAGTAAAAATTAACATAACTCTTCTATATTAGGACATTTATTAAACTGCCTTCTCGTGGAATATAAATACATTTAACATTCATTTTAAGTAACTTATCACATTAATAATTAACCTTGTTATGATTAAATATTGAACATTTTCCTATAATAATTACCTGATATTACATCATTTACACCATTTTAAATTTGTTAAATTGAAATGTCTGCACATTGGAGTTATTTTCAAATACATAAGTGATAAGGATTATTTCAAGGTCACTGGATTGGTTGTGGCTTCATTAAGCCAAAATGTCTAAACGGATTTCAAATGTTCTCATTACAGATAGTAGAGACCATGTCATACAACTCTGATGTGGCCTCCTTCCTCTCAGTGGACGACGAAGACGAAGATTTCCCTAACCGCGACCTGGAACTCGTGGCGGGAGACGTGCTGCGGAGGGTACGCTCCGAACACAACACACCCGTCGGTCAGTAACTACACCCAACGTTTAGTAAATACACCCATCGATTAGTAAATACAACCATCGATTAGTAAATACACCTATCGATTAGTAAATACACCCATCGATTAGTAAATACATCCATCGATTAGTAAATACACACATCGATTAGTAAATACATACATCTCTTAGTAAATACACCCATCGGTTAGTATCTACTCTACACCCGTTGGTTAGTAACTACACCTATCAATTAGTAAATTTACTAATCGATTAGTAGCTACAACCATCAGTTAGTAACTACAACTATTGATTGGTAACTAAACCCAGCGGTTACTAAATACTCACATCGGTTAGTAATTACACCCATATATAAGTAAATACACCTATCGATTAGTAAATACACCCATCTTTTAGTAAATACACCCATCGTTTAGTATCTACTCTATACCCGTTGGTTAGTAACTACACCCATCAATTAGTAAATTCACTAATCGATTAGTAGCTACAACCATCAGTTAGTAACTACAACCATCGATTGTTCACTACACTCAGTTACTATATACTCACATCGGTTAGTAATTACACCCATCAGTTAGTAACTTCAACCATCGATTAATAAATACACAAAACGGTTAGTAACTAGTTAACTAAAACCATCATTTAGTGACTAGACCCATCGGTTTGTAGGTTTGGTTATAAATAAATTATTTTTGACCGCAAGGTAGTCGAACCTGGTTTGCGTTACGGGGAATCGCTGGATGCGGGTCGCCTCTATCCGGCCGGTGTGGAAATCTATTGAGGAGGCCTGTGTCCAGCAGCGGACGTCCTATGGCTGAAATGATGATGATGATGATGATGATGATGATGATGATGATGATGATGATGAAATGATTTTTAGGGTTCCGTACCCAAAGGGTAGAACGGGACCCTATTACTAAGACTCCGCTGTCCGTATGTCTGTCTGTTTGTCCGTATATCACAGGATGTATCTCATAAACTGTGATATTCAGTTCAGTATTCTATTCAGTATACTGTATAATTTTGTGTCTGTGTATGTCAGTAACCAATATAAAGTGATCGAACATCACGTACATTTAGCTTAGGAGTAGGGCTCTGCTAACACTGGATTTTAATAGATACCGCTGTTTGTAGCGTATATTTTGTACGGAACTCTCGGTGCGCGAGTCCGACTCACACTAGGCCGGTTTTTAGTAATATACATACTTAAGCAGCACTATTTATCGCTCCCTTAAGCTGAGATCTCGATGTCATGTAGTTCAGTAAATTTTTGGTTATATATATATATGTATTTGTATATGTATATGTTTATTTGTATTTTATATACTTATTTATTAGTCTCTAGTATCTTTGTTTGTATCGAATAGTTTCTTTCTCTTTTTTTTCTTCCTGGCTTTTTATGATTTGTCTCATTTTCTTGTGCACCACTTACTTACTTATTTCTTGACTACTTTGCGCCATCTCTACTACCTGGTAGTCTGGAAGAGATCGCTTCCTAACGATAAGACCGCCTGTTGTTTTACTATTTCTCATACTGTTTTAGATTTAAGTGTCTGATGTTATTTTCTTTTGGTGTGCAATAAAGAGTATTGTATATAATGTTAAGAGTCCCCGGCAAGCTCGGCCAAATACTAATGGCCTTCCCATACAAACGGAGTTTCGTTCTCATTTTAAAAGTACGTGTTGGATTGTAACGAAATTTTGCATATACAATGACGTGAGGTATATCTAGGCCTGTAATTAGTTAATATGGCTCCAGTTTATAAAACAAACCAAATACAGCAAAAACAAATTTTATATGAAAAACTTTTTTAAATTCGCTGTATTTTTTTTACTATGTTATCTGAAGCTACATAAACTAATTACAGGCCTGCATATATCTTAAGTTATTCTAAGTACAAAGTTTCAGAGCAAACTAGCTAGTCGATTTAAAATGAGAGCGTAACTACGTTTGTATGGAGAACCGAGCTTACCAAAGGACGGAGCAAATAAATTAATTGATACCTCTGACTGTTCCAGCATCCCGGTCCGTCAGTGGCACGTCGTCTCCCGCCCCGCGCATGCGCCACGACTCTGAGGACGAGTACATTGATACGGTCGATGTTAGTATTGTACGTATGGCTGTCTGTCTGTGCGGTGTGAATGTTATATAGTATACCGTCTTCGACTTGAGATGACACGATGTTGCTTGTGTCCTAAAAAAATAGACTTAGCCTGTCAGTTACATTATCAGAAAATAGTGGACACGTATTTTTTCTTTTATCAATTAAACAAAAAATGATGAAGATATAGCCCGTTAAAGTTCCCCGTGACGTCACCCCGACTGCCAAACTTTGACGCGCTTTAGCTCTGTATTATTTTATTTGTTTGACAAAAGAAATACGTGTCCAATAATTTTTGATAATCTAACCGAAAACTACCCTATTGAGACCCTAAATTTTTAGTCAATTAAGAATTTACTTGAAAAATATTGAAGGGGCCATTTCTACTTATATAAAATCCTCTGTCTAATCTATTTTTTTAATATTTATACTAGAAAGTGCTTGCAACTTCGTCAGCAGAGGAGAAAAAAAAATAACCCTATTTTTCTTTAGCCTAGTCGGATAAGATGCTTATAAGCTTAAAACGTACGGTATCATACTTAAAAATAGCGGTGTCTTAAAACACAGGCATTATTTTGCTTACCAGACGGCACTAGCCCATTATATAGGCACCATGGACGCTTAAACGAATAAATCATTTTATATTTCGTACTTCAAGATACCCGCAACTTCGTTCGCGGAGGAGAAAAGTCAGTGTAGTCGGGTAAAAAGTATCCTATAACCATCTGGAGAAACCCAGCTACCCGTGTACCAAAAATAGTTGAAATCCGTTTAGCCGATTTTGCGTGATGAAGCCACAACGACACATACAAACATACATAAAATCCAAAAAATATATTTTTCGTTTTAGTGAACTCCAAATAGTCGGTTACAATCATTTTTTGAAAATATCTTCAATGTACAGACATTTCATTTTTCCAACTTTATAAGAGTATAGATATTAACTAGAAATTGTACGCAACTTCGTTCGCGGAGGAGAAAAAGTCATTAGCCCTATTTTTTTCTTCGGCGTAGTCGGGTAAAAAGTATCCTATAACACGTAATGCCCTTGGCGTTGCAAGCGTTCAGAGGCTGCGGTGACGGCTTAACATCAGGAACGCCGTACGCTTGTTTGCCACCTTAGTAATAGAAATAGATAATTATGCACTGTACATAGACACGCGGAAAAGCAGTTTTTTCCATAAAAGTGGAGTTGCCCATGATATAATATTTTTTACGAATTAACGTTGCTTTACATTTAATGAAGCAATTTCTAAGACGGTATACAGATTATAACACTTTCACTGCGATCTATGTACGCTGGCTGTTAAAAGTGAACTCTGAGACATATATTTTCTCTTTCACTCTTATTTAAACTAACAGTGTAAGGAAGAGAGGTCTCAGTTGTTCTACTATGTACTGAAAAGTACAGGCACTGTACACGCCTTCTTAATTTTATTTTTCCTTTTAATATTTTTACTGTAGAATGTATTAGTAATTCTTATTCAATTCATTTTCAATTTCTCTTTTGACAACCGACTTTAAATAAAAATGACTTTGTTTTTATGCGTATGAAATGGTATATCTTTGACTGTTATAAATCAATTGACCTTTCCGTTACGTTCAAAATAGTATCGTTGTTTGAAGTCAGTTGTTATGTTTTTTTATATATATTTTTCTTATGTTTATTTATTTCTCTTTTATTTATCTGTTAGTACAGTTACACTAGCTTGTACTAATTTCTTACTTATTTATTACATAGATCAATCCACGATAGTATACATCACTCCTCAATACATGGACTGAAAAAAATGCTACTTTCGGAGCGATTATTTCCGAAAATTTTCGCTAAATCAAAAAGTTTTTTAAAAACCTCCAAATATTTTAAAAATAACCACCGGATAATTGTGCCACACATTGATATTTGCTGGAAAAAAGTTTCGTTTACATGTATGGAGTATTTTTTTTTTTTTTCATTTTACTATCAAACTAAGTAACGACATAAACAAGACACCTGTATTCCAGACTAGAAGATGCCCGCAACTTCGTTCGCGGAGGAGAAAAAGTCATAACCCGTTGTTTTTTCTTCAGCGTAGTCGGGTAAAGAGTATCCTATAACCATCTGGAGATACCCAGCTACCCGTGTACCAAAAATTATGGAAATCTGTTTAGCCGATTTTGCGTGATGAAGCCACAACGACACGTACAAACATACATAAAATCCAAAAAAAATATTTTTCGTTTAGTGACCTCCAAATAGTCCGTAACAATCAATTTTTAAAAAAAATCTTCAACGTACAGACATTTCATTTTTACAACTTGATAATAGTATAGTTGTCATCAATATAAATCTTGGTAGTTTTTGAGTAAAAAGCCTGTGACATACGGACGGACGGACATGACGAAACTATAAGGGTTCAGTTTTTGCCATTTTGGCTATGGAACCCTAAAAAGGTGTACTATTAGGTTAGAATGTTGCTTACTATTTCTCCATTTCGTCACTATGGGACTAGACGTGGATTTGGATTCCACCCTTAGTGACCCTTATGTTGTTGATATGACAACGACTGGAACAAAGCGATTTGTTTCCACATTCCTCGTTAGGACGGCTAAAGAGTGGAACTCTCTTCCAGCATATCTTTTTCCGGAACAATATAACATTGGATCTTTTCAAGACGAGAATAGACACTATCTAGGTAAGCATGCTCCATTGTCGGCTTCATCATCTCTTACCAACAGGGGAGATTGAAGTCAAACGCTTGCCTATCATACATAAAAAAACCGGCCAAGAGCATGTCGGACCATGCTCAATATAGGGTTCCGCAGCCGTTTATACAAAAAATGCACTACAGTAGAAAAAAGACAGTAACAAAAAGCGTATCTCCCCGGCACTTACGTCCTTTTGCTGAGAATCGGGGGGGAGGGGACAATTTTTGCTACTTTCGGAGCGAATATTGCCGAAAATATTCCCTTAATCAAAATTTGTTTTTAGAAACCTCAAAGTGTTTTTAGAAGAACTATATGCTGTTTTTTTTTTCAGTCTTTCGTTACATGTATGGAGTGCCCCCTCTAGAAATGTATTTTTTTTTTATTCAACTATGAAACTAAGTAGCGGCTTACACAAGACACATGATACAAATTTAATCAATATACATCTTCTAGTTTTTGAGTAAAATACCTGTGACATACGGACGGATGGACATGACGAAACTATAAGGGTTCCGTTTTTGCCATTTTGGCTACGGAACCTATAGTAAAAGTCTATTAATGAGGACAGTCAGAATTTAAGATCGAAAATCATGGATTGAACTATTTGTATGCTATATTTTATTTTATTTTTTTCTCTATTGTGACTAACGTGGATTAAAACGTAGTGGAGTCAGGTGGAAGCCGACACGGGGCAGCCCGGGGGCTTGCACAATGTCGATGTGAACGTGGTAAGTGTGGTGTGTGTACTGACATAAATTATTAATATATATGTATATATATATAATAAAATAATTAATCCACAATGGGGCTGTTCATAAATTATGTCATCTATTTTTGGACCCCCCCCCCCAAATCATCCAACCATCATAATTCAAATGACCCCCCCGCCCCCCCTTCCAAATAAAATGATGTAATTTACAAAAAGTGCGTTTTTATCAACAGTTTTTAGAAACACGAAATTCATTCCCTTGTTTACTCAGCAAGCACTTTTTATAATTGCGAAAGATGATGTCATCTTGGGACTGACCCCGCCCCTTCCTTCGTCATGCTACCATCATCCGATGTCTAGACCCCCCAAATTTCAAATGACATCGCGGCAATAAGAAATTTTATCTACCCACATATCATTTGTGCTCTAAAATGCATTTTTAACCGTACGATATGGCCAGCATTATTACAACCAATTTTACTATGAGAACTTTCTTGTCTGTGGTAGTAGGTAAAATCTGTACTTTAATGTTATTTCAGTATCGATTTTTGTAAGGTTATGTTATGAGTTTAAATTTGGAACAGCTGTCAAGTGGATCTCTATTCTAGTATCCATAGATATTAAAATAGTTATCAATACGAAAAGTCAATTCAGTATGTTTATTAAATATAAACTGCACGACATTTGATCTCGAGTGATATGAGAATAAGGACTTCATTGTTTGGTCCATGATTTTTAAAAAAACTTTCCTTTTGACGGAGCATCGAATTGCGGCCATTAATGTTGTCATTTGTTTGTTGGGTTTTTGCTGTTACGAAAGATGAATTGTGAAACATTGTTCGTAATTTACATTTAAGTTGAACATTTTAGTAGTAGTGACTCCGATAACTATATGAACACTCCGCCGGATATCGTAAATGTAGACACGATTGCAACAAATAACTTGTTGTCAGGAAAATAGATAACCTAATTTAGTACTAGCAAAAAAGTAAAAAAAAAGGTTTATTAGATTAGAGAATGAACAAACGCACGACTTCGAAGTAAATAAATGATTATTATGTTTCTGTATTTGTTCAAATTTATGTTTTATTGCATTATTTTAATATCTATAGTCTATTGATATTTTACAGCTAGCATTAGTAATAATGCAGGTCGTTTCTCTACGGCTTTTCTGAACCCATCTTAGAGTACTAATGAAATGTGCGTAGATAAAGTAGTGTATGCATCTGTACATATCAAATCAAATCAAATCAAATCAAAATATTCTTTATTCAAGAAGGCCTCGTTACAAGCACTTTCGAAATGTCAGTTACTTGAGAGTGAATGTTTGCTGGGAGAAATAAAATATGATCCAACATTTGCTGCAAGGATTAGGGAAACCCAGAAAAACCTAATCAGATCATTTAACTTAAGTGTAATATTATTGATAAAATCATCATTTTAAAAATTAAAATAATCAGTAAGATAAATCCCAAAAGGATTGTCAGTAAAAATAAATAATCTAGAATGTGTCTACAATAAAATTCTAAATGTTAGAGTATATAAAACAATTAAGACTAAAATAATAATAATACCTTAGGTATTCGTTAAAATGATTATTCATATACCTACATGACGCTACAATTTACATTAATCCCACGCGGCTTCATCATTCATGTAGTCTTGTGTGCTATAATAAGCTTTAGAAAATAATTTTCGTTTCACAATATTTTTGAATTTACCAATAGACAACTCAGTTATGCTGCTAGGAAGTTTATTATAAAATCTCACACAGTTACCCATGAATGATCTCCTTATTTTATGGAGCCTAGTAGCAGGCACTGCGAGCTTATGCTTATTTCTAGTATTAATATTATGTATATCACAGTTCTTCTTAAAGTCGGTAATATTTTTATGTACATACATAATATTCTCATAAATGTATTGACAATGCACTGTCATTATATTAATGTACTTAACTTATCCCTAAGCGAGTCTCTATAGTTCATTTTATATATCGCACGAACAGCCCGCTTCTGTAGAACAAATATAGTATTAATGTCGGAAGCACTGCCCCATAGTAAGATGCCATACGACATAATACTGTGGAAATAACTGAAATACACTAATCGAGCCGTTATCACGTCTGTTAATTGACGAATGTTACTTACTGCATAATTAGGCCTTAAAACACTCGTATTTTAAGGCCTCTCATTATGTATCAGTTGCATAAACGACTATTATTTACTTTCACGTTTCAGTCATCCACGGTAAACATCATGAAACATCGATGTTAAGTAACTGTTATATATAACAGAGTATTTGTTGTTTTTTTTTCAGAGCGACCCCGAAGTGCCAGAGCGGCAACAACAGCATCAACAACAACAGGCGCCCGCGCCGCGGCTCAGCAACGGACATGCGCACCAGATCACGTCGCAACTAACTCGTGAGCATATAGTAGACTACACTACTAGTACCATACTACTAGCGACATCTAGTGCGGAGTAGTGGGATAACTCAACATTCATCTAGTGGCAGTTAGTAGTGTAAATATTAAAAACAGCAAGAAGTAGCAATAAAAAAAAACTTACCACCCTCGGGATGAAAAAGCAATTTTTTACCCCGCCAATATACCCTTGAAAATTAAACTTTCCGAACAGGAGAGATAACAAAAGGGATTTACTAAAAGGTGGCAACTTCTTCAGCGGAGAAGAAAATAATCATAAGTCTTTTTTCTCTGCAGGGTAGTCGGGTAAGAATTCTTTAACCATCTGTGAATGACCAGCTACCTGTGTATCATAATCCGTTCAGCCGTTTTGACGTAATAAAGACACATTACAAACATACAAAAAGCGGCCAAGTGCGAGTCGGACTCGCTCATGAAGGGTTCCGCAGCCGTTTATACAAAAAAATGGACTACAGGTGAAAAAAAATACGCTATGTAAAAAACACTAACAAAAGAGCGTATCTCCCCGGCACTAACGTCCTTTTGCTGAGAAGCGTAGTTTTTTGGCAATAACTTGATAATGGTATGTCCGATAATGTTGAAAACAATTTTCGTTGGAAGTATTTATTAAGCTTTATATTTGTAATTTTTTTCATATTTTTCGAAGAAACCGTTTAGAAAATAAAGGGGGGGGGGGACACAATTTTTGCTACTTTCGGAGCGAATATTTCGGAAAATATTCACTTAATCAAAAAAAAATCTTAGAAACCTTAAAGTGTTTTTAGAAGAACTGTCGAAATATAAATACACATATCAATATTTGCTGAATTTTTTTTTTTAGTTTCGGTTACATGTATGGAGTGCCCCCCCCTAGAAATATATATATTTTTTATTTAACTATCAAACTAAATAGCGGGTTACACAAGACACCTATTGTCCAAATTTCATCAATATACATCTTATAGTTTTTGAGTAAAATGCCTGTGACATACGGACGGACAGACAGAGAGACAGATGTGACGAATCTATAAGGGTTCCGTTTTAGCCATTTTGGCTACAGAACCCTAAAAAATCCATAAAAATATTTTTCGATTCAGTCACTTCACTGCAAATAGTCCGTATTACTTACTTATTTTTTTGAAAATGTCAATGTACAGTCACCAGCATTAATATATATATTTCTAGGGCTGTTAGGACGTGGCAGACATTTTCGCCCGCTTTGCTATGGCAGATATCGATGCTGGGTTACTGTCTAGACATTTGATTTTTACAACTTTATAACAGTATTAATTTGTTTTCAGATTTGAAGGTGTTAGAACAACTGCCTGGCACGTTGGCACGATTGGAGGCTGATGTTGCGGCTCTGCGCAAGGCTGTGGAGGGAGAGAGGCTGATGAATGTGAGTTACTTTAAGACGGGGTATGATAATCAAAATTCTAATGGGGAATGCATGAAAATTTTCAAAAATCTTGAAATTTTGTTTGTAGGTAGGAATAAGCCTACTTATTGTCAGAAAAAAATTACAGATTTTTGTGTGGCGTAGAAAAAAAAAGATGAAATGTGTCGGTGGGCCTATATGCCTGCCGTATACGGTACAGCAAGAATACATTTACAGCCATTTTAATCGAAAATATCAATGCTGCTCTTGCCGTACCGTATAAGGCAGGTATATGGGCCCACCAACACAACACCTTTTAATTTTTTTTCTATGCCCCAGAAAAATCTGTAATTTTTTTCTGACAATGAGTAGGCTTATTCAACATTTCAAGATTTTTGAAAATTTGCACCATTCCCCATTAGTCCGTCAGTTTGATAACAAAAAAATATTGGGCACAGTTTTTTTTTATAATGGAAAAATACTCAGATAAATCGCTTTCAAGTTCAGGAGTGTTCCTGATGTCACTTCTTGGTAAAATTTGTACCTAGCAATAACGTTCCGTGACATTTTACCTCGATCGCCTTTAATTTTTTGCTTACGTACAAAAAAGAAATATAACGTCTTCAATATTTTTTATTATTCTACATGACCGACTAATTATTAAAATGTAATCATCATCCCTCTTTGAAATAAAACAATTTAACGGATTATATCGCGTATATTATCTCATTTTAGTTCCCGACGTTTCGGAAGCTTTCCAGCTTTCCATGGTCACGGGAGGACTGACCGTGACCATGGAAAGCTGGAAAATTAATTGTTTTATTTCAATGAGTAATAATCGCGGAAACAGAAGTAAATATTATCATCCCTCTTACTCAATTCTTCGTTCTTCTTCTGGTGTAAATATTTAAACGTGTTCGAAATTAATTTTCTTGCATCGTTTTGCATCACGCCAAAACGGCTTAACGGATTTCAACTATTTTTGGTACGCGGGTATCTGACAATCCCCAGATGATGGTTACAGGATACTTTTTATCCGATTACGCGGAAGTAAAAAAGAGGGTTATAACTTTTTCTCTTCCGACAAAGAAGTTGCAGTCACTTTCTAACAAGGACCATTGAAACAAGAGGACTGTCAAGCTTCAAACAAAAAGCCGTTCCCCGATTTGTACAACGCCATCTATTAATAAGATTTATTATTTTAAATTTTTCACATTTACACGCGTGACACAGTATTTAAATGTTACAATTTATTATTGGCTGTTTACGAACTTATTGTTACTGTAGTACGTTTCATCGTTAAACGTTTAGTTTTAAAACGCCATTTAGTTTTTGCCAGAATATCTGCGATCGGAGCACGATCCAAAGTATGGTAATTGTCAATCCCTTGTTTTAATGATCCTTTCTGTCTAGTAATACAATTAAAAACTATACAATATGCTGTGAAATTTGACACGAAGCATCCCTATTTTGGTCCTCAGCAAAACTCATGAGCATATATTACACTACTAGCGACATCTAGCGTGGAGTAGTGGCATAACTCAACACTCATCTAGTGGCGTAGTTAGTAGTGAAAAGCATCCCTATTTTGGTCCTCAGCAAAACCACGGCTGGCGGTGGCCGTGGCAGGAGCTGAGCCCACCGACGCTGCTGCTGCTGGTGGCGTGGCCGCTCGTCGCCTACAAGCTGGCCGCGAGACTGCAGAGACGCGACACGTAACACGTGAGTACTGCTAGAGCCATCTAGTGACCAGTAGCGTCACTCAGACCAAGGCCCTTCAGAACCATCTCCGTACAAAAAGCCGTTGCCCGATATGTACAACGCCATCTATGTATAAGAATTATTTTTTACAATTATTCAACTTTGCAAGCGTGACAGTTAGAGTCCCCGGTAAGCTCGGTTCTCCATACAAACGTAGTTACTCTCTCATTTTAAAACGACTAGCTAGTTTGGTCTGAAACTTTGTACTTAGAATAAGTTAAGGTATATGCAGGCATGTAATTAGTTTATATAGCTTCAGATACCATAATAAAAAAAGATACAGCGAATTTAAGTTTTTCATACATAACTTGTTTTTGCTGTATTTCGTTTGTTTTATAAACTGGAGCCATATAAACTAATAACAGGCGTAGATATACCTCCATTGTATATGAAAAGTTTCGTTACAATCCAACACGTAGATTAGGCCGAGCTTGCCGGGGTCTCTGAAATGTTACGATTTATTTATTATTAGCTACTTGGGAACTAATTGTTACTATACTATGTTTCTTTATTCAGATATTAAATAATTAAATGTTTATTTTTAAATCGCCATCTAGTTTTTGCCAGAATATCTCCATGCGATCGGAACACGATCCAAAGTATGGCAACTGTCATTCCTTTTGCTTTAATGGTCCTTGCTCAGACCAGAAGAGAGGGGTCATAACAAAAATTCTAGTGAAGCCGTAAAAAGGGTTCATCCAGAAATCACGCGTTTTTTGGGGCCACATTTAGACCCCCCTTGGTGAACTTTAGTGAAGTTCTAGGCAGTTCTGTATTTTTTTTTAAATTCTTTTCACTACTTTAATTTGAAGATATTGTAATTAGCTTATCTTGGGTTTAATTTCGATTTTTCATACATAAATGTGGTATGCAAACGTACCTCTGAAAAATAGACACTTATTTTACTCTTAGGCACAGTAAAAAATAAACCTAATCCAACCTGATCAGGTTTGTCGTATGTTTTAAGTTAACCTTCAGTGTACGATCGACTGTTGGAATTATATCATCGCCATCTACTGGCAGTCTTTTACTCTTTCTCTTTGCCCTTATTGACAGTTATTGCATTCTTACACACCATATCTAGTGGTTACATTCTTCTTGCTCTGAGCCAAGGACTATTAAAACAAGAGGACTGACACTTGCCATACTTTAGATCGTTTTCCGATCGCTAGGAGATATTCTGCACACGAAAATATTAAAAAAAAAAACACAAAGAACAAAATTAGGTATAAACAAAGTAGGAAATAACAGTATAATATTAAAAATTAAAAATATGTATCTAATTTACAGCGTTTTTAACAATAGGTACTGTCTTGTTTTACAAATATCATGATAATAATCACAATATTTATAATTTATTAGTGGATCACTCTACTAGCGTTATAATTATAAACAAAGATAAAAAACACATGAAAAAGAAATTCGATGATACTGGACTTGAACCAGTGCCTTGAGCCAGACCGGGGCAGCACGCTCTAACCACCTGAGCTAATCGTCCATACCGTGTTTTTTCATTTGTTTCTGATCTTTGTTTATAATAAATAAAGTTAGTCTCATATTTACATTTGTAGAATTTAAGTACCCAAGGAAATTCCTAACAGCGCGGGTGGGTATGAAGTGAGCGCGCGGCGGTGCACGATGACCCTGCCGCTTCTCTCTCATTCGCGGCACATGCAGTCCTATGTGCTGTAGGACAGACGAATTACCCACTTTATTATTAAGGAGACAATAATAGTGCACTATATGAAGTAGTTTGTGCCTTAACTCGAGTGTGTGAAGGCCAACCATACCGGTCATAAACTTACATGGGTGCAAAAATGGATACTAGCCATACAATCGCTTACATACGTATCTGGTGCATTCTTTTGTATTCTTTCCACAATAACGATGTTATAATTGACCAAAGAAACATAGCACATTAACAATTGATTCGTAAATGGCTAATCGTAATATTCGAATACTATCACGCTTACAAAGTTGATTAATTGTAAATAATTATTATGACTCATAGATGGCGTTTGTAAATAACGGCTTTTCGTATGCTGATTGTCAGTCCTCTTGTTTTGATGGTCCTTGGTAATTACACACGTTTATGTAAACTAATTAAAACAAAAACCATGTCGAGTGGTTGCTTTTTCTTGCTCTGAGCACATTACAGTTTAGGGTCACTAGCGACATCCAGTGACAGATAGTGTAATTAATTAACAGACAGATATGAGGTACTACTAGCGACATCTAGTAATATTAAGTAAAACTAAATTAGTTTGAATTGTATGGCAGATGGCGCTACCGTTGAAATAGATCGCGCTAACGTTTGTTTCCCGAAATATCATTGAATGTTGAAGTTTGGTCTTTCGACTAGTACGCTCACTTCTGCTTCCTCGTTTGGAACGTTAGTGGACTATTATGTTGATATCCTAGATTTACAATCTAGTTACTCTCGCGGATCCCCGCTGGAAGTATCAATTACCTTGAAGTGATCGTTATTTGGTCTGAAGCCGGATGATCTTAATTTTGATCGAGAGATAACTGGGTGACTTAATTGGAAAGACTTCAAGACTAGGAAATCCAGGATCTAAAGTCCTGCTAAACATGGACCCTCCTGGATTCGAGCTGGCAGCTACACCTAAATTGCAACAGAGCCCAGAAAACGACCAAAAGGTAACATTAACTCTAGACCAATTTACCCGCCTGCTAGCCGCCATCAAACGAAAAAGCACTTTCGCCACTTGTACGAGAACCTACGACGGCACCAAAGACATCGACACCGTGGAAGTCTTCCTAGCAGCTATTAACGCATTTAAAAAGCTGGAAAACATAAGCGATGAAGAGGCACTTATACAAATACCAATGCTTCTCAGACACGACGCTGGTATATGGTGGTGTAAAACCAGAGACACTGTCCAGACATGGGAGGACTTTCAGACACGTCTACGTAACGCTTTCGCTCCTCCAGGATGGGTTATTTTCCAGAAAATCTTCGACAGAAGTCAACAGCCCGGAGAAGCTACGGAAACCTTCATCGCTCAAAAGCGTAAGCTGTTCTCCCTGCTACAACCAGAACTTTTGGAATCCCAACAGTTGCATATGATCTTCGGTCTGCTCTTACCGGAGATTCGAGAAAAAGTACCAAGAGACTTCACAACGTTCGAGAAGCTTCTAGAAGATGCTAAAGCGGTCGAAGAAGTGACATTTCCTTCGTCTAATCTCAAGGCGCCGAAGCAACGGTGCAGATACTGCAGGCTACGCGGACACAATGCCCAAGAATGTCTAAAGAGGCAGAGAGCTGAGAGGCTGACAGGGTCGACTGAACGCGTTCTAGCGCTGTCTTCCCCCATGTCTCCAACCCCTGATGCTGAAGAACCTAAGTTTTCATGCCACGGCTGTGGTGCTCCTGGAGTCGTCCGTACCAAATGCCCAACTTGTTATGGTACCTTGAAATTCCCGCCAAACATGCATTTTGATTTCAATTAAGTTTCTAAAAGTTTGGTTGTTGCTGTTTTAGTTGAAAAGGTTTTTTTGATAATAAATGTATGATGTGTAATTTGGGTTTTATTTCAACAATTTCCTTATTTATTTAGTACGGTCGGCCAAGAAGTTGGTATACTAATTTTGAACCTTTTTATACACATGGAATACAGTCAAAAGTTGTAAATAAATTAAAAAATCTTGGCCGATCGTATACTTCGTTGGTTAATAAGTTCTGTTACTAAGTTTTTTGTAAATAAAATAAAATTACGGTAATTTTTATATTATCAGCGTACATCAATTTAAAGCCTAGCTTTTGCCATTTAGGATTTAGTAATTTAAAAAAATTGCGTCACCATTGCGTTCTGAGACCTTGAGACAAACATAATGGTCCTAATTAAACATCTTTTAGAAATCTGCTAAAAAAATTATTAAATACGCTGCCGACCTTATTTTACACAACATAAGTTACTGACACTACCGTCTCTATATCTAATGGAAGTTGGGGTATTTGTCAGGAAACATGTATCTTTCAATTAATATAAAGATATAAGTAGCAGAAACACAAGGAATATTGATAGATTAGTACTGCCAAAACCTAACCTCGCAATATATAAAAAAGTCAATATTACAGATTTATAATAATTTATAACAATATTCCGAATTCAATTAAAAAACAAACAAAAAATCACAATTTTATAAAGCAATGGAAGAACTTACTCATTAACAAATGTTATTACTCAGTGCCAGTTTCTTGCCGATTGTGATATAGAGTAAATTCGGCCTTCCAAGACCTATATTATGCTTATTTAAAGTCCAATTTTCAGTGACATAATCTTTTTATTTTGTATAATTTTGACAAAATTTAATATTTTTCTATGTAATAATGACTGTAATTATGAATCCAATTGAATATTATTATTGTATAGACACATTATTTATATATAGTTTTTAAATTTAATCTTTTAATTACCTATATAATTTAACCTATATCCATGCAATTTGCTAACATTACTATCTATCTAATTTGTATTTTCCGCGCTTTTCTGTTTTGATGAATCTTAGTATTAAAACATAAATTATTATAATAAGATATTGCAACGGCCTGACAGGGCCCATGTAAAGGACTCAATTAATATGTAACATCTTATTGTAACCATGGTGCAATGAATAAATGAAATGAAAAATAAATTAAGATCGGTTTGTGTAAGATTTGTCCCGTTACAATATTGTTCTCTTTTCCTATTAGATCTAATCCTATAAATAGTTAGAAGTGTTGTAAAATATTGATAATGCTGTGTTTTGTTACAATCATTTTTTAGGCTATATGGGTACCAGGCGACTATATCTATAGTATATTATAAACTTGTAAAAATGAAATGATAAAAAATCGTTTTAGTGACCTCCAGGTCACTAAAACGATTTTTTTTAATATCTTTGTATGTGTCGATGTAGCTTCATCCCGCCAAATTGGCTAAACGGAATTCATCTAATATTGGTACCCGAGTAGATCGGTATTCACAGATTATAGCAGACTACGCTGAAAAAAAAATAGGGGTTATGACTTTTTCTGCTCCGTGAACGGAATTGCGGGTATCCTTCTAGTATTATTATAAAGTTGTAAAAATTAATGTCTGTGCATTGGAGATATTTTCAAAAAAAATATTGTACCGGACTATTTGAAGATAATCAAAACGAAAAATATTTAAGTATTTTGGATTTTTGGTATGTTTCTATGTGTCGTTGCGGCTTCATCACGCCAAATTGGCTAAACAGATTTCAACTATTTCTGGTACACGGGTAGCTGGGTATTAAGGTAAGACACGTTTTACCGGACTACGCTGACAATGGGATGGAAAAAACTCGTGGTTCTAAGTATGTAGAACTAACATGAAAGTTTCAGAACATGTCACAAGAAAAAAAGATTTTCTTAAGAAATTCTCTAATATTTATTTATTTAAAAAAGACAAAACAATTTGCTCATATTATGTTTTTTGTGTTTCAGGTCCTTAAATATTACCACAGCATAGCATAAGGGGATCAGGCGATAGGGTTGGCGGGCTGAAAGAGTTTCATTACTATCTCAGCCAATTGATCTTATTTCAGGACTCAAAGGCCTAACGTTTAACAGCAACAGCGCCCGTGGTGAGAGGCGCGGGGAGTGGTGACCAAGAGGTTGAGAGGGGGCCGTTCATATATCATGGCACACATTGTTTTTTACCTTTTTGGACCCTCATGTCACGCTTTTTTATCTCTAACACGTCCTATCACGTCCTATGACCCCCCCTATGATTGTGACGTTGTACCCCTCTCTTACCGCGGGCGCTGTGTCAATTAAGTGGTAGACCTGTCTGTACTCTCAGTAAAAAAACTGACAGACAGACAGACGATGCTTACTAATAGGGTTCCGCTGATGCCCTTTGGGTTTGGAACTCTAATAATAGGGTAACGATATTACCATTTGTGTTCGAAACCCTAAAAATAGGGTGCCTATAGTACTTTTTTGTTTGCAACCCTAGTAATTAATAGGGTTCCGTTGGTATCCTTTGGGTTAAGAACCCCTATGATAGGGTTATATTAGTACCCCCCTTTGGTTTGCAACCCTTGTAAAAAGGTTCCAACGGCGTAGCTTGATTTAGGTTTGCAACCCTATTAAAAGGGTTTCCTGTGGTGGCCTTTCTGTTAGGAGCGCTAATAATAAGGGTTTTGTGCAGCCCTAAAATAATTGTAATGTAACTCCGAGCTCGCCATCGCGTAGCTCAGTTTACAAAACGGATATGACGATATCTGTCTTAGTGAAATGGTACCGTTGGGTTTTGTACGTTAAAATAAAGGGGTAAGGATCATTTTCACTTAGCGTCATAATTTTCATTCTGTATGGAGAAATGGTTTAAGTACAATTATTACTGAATTTATATATGAAAATTTGATGGAATTTAGGAAGCTCCTAGGATGCAACAATAGATAGGTACAACTCTTCTTATTTTTAAAAACTATGTTTATTATTATTAATACTTTTGTATTTTTAAAACAAGTTATGATCTTGATCACTATTTTATTAGTATATTTTTAATCTACTGTCCAGAAAATAGAGTGGACAATCTATTAACATTCCCAGGCAGTTAAAATATGCTTCTAATATGAGTTCATTGTCTTACCTGACCAGTCGATGGCATTGTTTCAAAATTCCTAATTTTTTTTCATTTTTAGGTCGTATTTATAAGAATATAGTATCTTAGTGAAGAAGACACTTAAAAAACACGAAGATCGTGATGGTTAAACATCATGATTTTCATATAAATCCAATGATATTCATATGAATCCAATGATTTTCATATAAATCCAATGCATACGCTTAGTTCAAAAAGTAAGGTAAGTATACCATTTCTCCGCATAGATTATAATGAATTTAGTTACACCAGCATCAACACCTGTTTTGTCTTCTACGTTATTCAATTTTGGACACACAATATAATTCGCGTCGCATAAGTTTGAGTCTGAAGTTAGCTACTAGTTAACCTCGCGGCAGTTGTTTTAGTTTCAAAGCGCTAACTTACACTACTGCTCATAAATGTTTACCTACTTGTGACCATACAAATTACAATGAAAAAGAGGGTAGTTCGAGGCCTGCGCCTGCTGCGAGAAGCCGGGCTGTCAGTCTCCTAGCAGTGCGAGACGGGCAGCGTCAGTGTCCACTCGTGGCTCATGACTAAGGTCCTCGTAATGAGCCGAAACATGTCGAGCGGTTAAGTTTTTGAGCGCCAAGCAGCGACGTAATACGACGTAACCCAGTCGCCACAACAATAAAACAACATGAATCTTCAAAAATAATAAAGTGTTTGCAGAACGAGGTATTGATATTCTATTCGAAGATGAACTATGAAGTTTGATCGGTATATGCCGACGTTGGCACGAATTTTCGATGACGTGATTCGCCGTCTGTGGCGGTCAAAGGGAGGATACAATTTTGAAGCTCGATAAGTCAGCTAATTAAAAAATGAAAACTACACGTAAAAATGTCCAGTGCTTTGACTTCGTATTATAATTCTGAAAGTACTTTTTGGATACAGATGTATGGAAAAATAATAATTTGGTAAATACTTTTATTTTAAATTATGAGCAATAGTGTTTGTGGCCCGAACGTAAGTCTTTTTTGACTCGTGTTTAACTTGGCAAATTTTATTCATAGGCGTTGATCTGTTTTGTAAAGCGTACGAAGACATTAACGATAGTTTTTTTTTATTGGTTCAAATCGACTTGCTTAATCAATGAAAGTCATGTAATATCACAAATAACCATTTCTATTTAGCCTAATAGTCGACTGCTAGATAATACCTGTGACAATAAGCCAGAACTAGCCAATTGTTCTTTCTAATTGTATTGCGCGATGAAAATTGTACGTTGATCACACATAATGTATGGTTTGTCAACTTTTGTCCTGTGAAACCCTTAAGTTTTAAGGTTATAAAATAAAACCTACTTAACCTAATGAATGAGTTAAATAAATTATCGAAAAGCTACGGTTCCTTATAAAAATATGAAATGGTAATTAAAAAAAAGATTTGCGTATGACTTTTATTTATTTAGCAAATTGTGAAACCCATTTAATTTCCATAAAAAGTCGCCTAATAATAATTATGAAGAAAATATTACATTAAACAATGTTTTTTGTGACGCATTTTAGTCCCTTGTCCGTACGTTTTTTGTATCAATAATGCATTTCTGTCACATAATTTGTAAGAAAATTTAGGTTCTGCAACAATACAAGGTTAACGTCCCAATTAACTGTCCCATAAGTTGGCACCTTCAAACTTGATCCGTAGCAAGAGGTAACAGACTGGGTGTCAATTATTAGAATTAAGCTTTGGAACGTTTGGAACGTTTACCTTAATGTTAAATTTCAAATATTCCAATAGTGCATAATTTGAGTTTATATTGACTGCCACAAAATTGAAAGTTATAATGTAATGTTTCTCCAAATTTTCGAAAGTCATAATTCATAATTGCATTTTTCTACGAAACTTGACTTTACAGGATCGTCACATAACAAATCCAACCTAATGGGTTCTACAAGTGACCCTTTCAAAGATATTAAAAATATTATGGTTTCAGAATTATAACAAATGATTTTATCGGTAACCTTCTAAATTTTCATCGAGTACCGTTTCCTAATGCTTTATTCAATGGAACTTTCATTTCATCGACAACTTTTTCCCTACCATACAATTTTAATTATTTTTGAAATATTATCATCGAGAAGCCGTTAGGTTAGGTTTGTTTTATAACAATCCCAAATTATTATCGGTTTCAGAGAAAAATGCTTTCGCTGAAATGATATATCGACGAAATGAAGTATTCGATGAAACAAGGTACAATTTTATCACTAAAATTACGTTATGACTTCCATTGATTATGGATAGCAATAGGATTCGGCATAATTGACATTTCAAACTATGCCTGTTTCTACGCAATAATGTGCCAGTCAAAGTTACCTGCAAAATATACTATCTCACGTAATTTATACATATCTCCTCGTTTACATTCTTATTTTAATTTATCTTTTAAGGGTATTTGGTGTACTGATTATTGTTAAACATTGCAAGCGAAGCAAATAAGTTTAACTTATAATCATAATCATTTATTGCATATCACATTATAAAATACAGATGGAAATATATATACTTCATTTTAATTTGCTATAAAATCGCGATATTTCAATTCACTTGGTACAATAATTTATTTGATGTGAATCCCATTGTCTTTATACATTATTATCCATAAACTATCATTTCTAAACTAATATTCAGAATCATCGGGGCAATTTTGCCAGAATCAAGGTTTAAAAGCCAAGGGACGGTTTTACATTCATCTCGCTCGCCCAAGATGGACGACAAGAATCATTAATTGAAGTTTAATTTTTATAACCAGGCTTCATTTCGATTAAATCAAATAAAGGATATATTTTTTTCGATCATATCACAATTTCATAACAAAAAATCCAAGTTCCTCATTCTAAAAGAGCGTAGGTGGCAGTCACAGCGTAAAAAATCATAAAGCACGATTACTGAGGCAGATATAGTATAGAAATTTTGCTGTTGTTGTGTGACGTCACTTATAGAATCGGATGCTTCCTACGTATTTTTCTAAGTATCTGTAATCGATAATTAATTGACAAATGTGCTGATTTAATATTACTTGGAAATTTGGAATGTTGTCAATTAATTCCAGTTGTACACTCCCCGATACTAAGAAAAAGATCGTCATCCTTTTACTAAGATTTTGAAAGTGACGGTATGCCTACTTGTCTCACCAAGTGTATAACCGCCATAAGGTGCTATCACAAAAACTAGCATGATTTTTTATAAAAACTTCCAGCTTCGCTTGCAGTGTATAGCCAAATGTTTATATTTTTTTACTTTAAAAATTGAAGACTAAAAATATTTTTATTGAATTATGAATGGATTCAGTTTTATTCTTGTTATGTTATGTAAAGATTTTTTTTATTCTGTATCCTACGTTAGCGTAAGCCAATGTGTTGTTGGTTATCATTTGTAATAATTATGTGATATGTAGAAGTTAATAAAATGTACTAGTTGTTTTATAAGTTGTTTTATTGAAATTCCTCATCTTCAAACTCGTATATTTTTATTTTTCACGCTGTACATCAAACATTCCATATTAACATTATTCGAAAATATAAGAAACTTACTTCAAGTCGAAGTGCAAACTATTTATAATTAAATTAACACTATACCTAACAGTAGGTAGTCTGGATAATGAAAGATGAAACTGGAATCAACCGCGAACTAATAAAAACTGAATATGGCAATGTTTTGTATCTGTCACAGACTTCAAGTTGTTTATGTGTCTTAAGAACAATTTATCTTTACGTGCGTTGGTTTTTTTGAAAATAAAGGTTTAACTATGGGAAAACCATATAAAAGTGGTCAGCGAGAACTGCTTTTCCGCATGATCATCAACTACCATGCTGTAAAGCAACAGCAAGAAGCGATTATCGCTGCAAAGCGGCAATGTTTACATTGCATAAAATCTTTGGCTGGTAAGATTAACCAATCTTAGTACTTTTGAATAACACCAAATATGGTTTTTGGTAAAATAATGTTCAAGGGAGCTATTTAGCTTTTAGCAGCCTCTTAAGAGCACTGAGAATATATTATGTAGCGTTAGTGACTTATTTATTATTCCTAAGACTATTTAGTGCCCTATATTCAGTGTTGCCATGTACCAAAGCACAGATAAAACAATTAAAATTGGTGGGGTAAAGATATTATAGCCAGACTATAATTTTCTACAATTTTCATATAAAAACTACACCCGTGTTAAAATAGTTTAAAGCACACTTGTGGTATCCAGATATGAAATGTAATAATAATAAAAAATTGTATTATGTAAATATTGCACATTACTAAGTTGGCTTAAATTTGACATTTTAAACCATTTCACTGGTTATTTGCTGTTGAGAATTTTAGTGTCTCAAATTTATTTATAAGAAAATGTTACTGTTAGATATCGGGATGGACGCGAGTGAAACAGCCGAGGGTCGTATACACACTGATTTATTGTCTAACAATGACAAGAGTGGTGCGCTAACGCACACATACATAACAGTCCTCCCCTTAGATCATAACTACTATCAAATCAAAATACTGACAATGAGTCACTAAAAATATTGTTTATAGTTGATTTTGGGGCGGTTTCGTTTGGTCTTCTTATTACACAGCTCTGGCCTTTCCACTGGAGTATCTTCCGATTGTGCATCCAAGAACTCGTCCTCCTGAGGTTCCTCGATGGGGCGCGCCCTGGCGGTTGCTAGTTCTACTCTTTGGGATTGCTGATTCTCGCCGACGCCTTTCATGCCTTTTCCTCCACCCTCATTTTGTAAGTCATCGTTGACTGTGTTCGTTAATGATGAGTCTTCGTGAGATGAAAACAAGTCGAACAAATTTAAGTCATCAAACGAAACGTGCCCCTGATATCCTTTATATAAAACTAATTGATCTTTGTGTTTTTTAATGACGTCTGAGTGCTCACAATCTTGTATTACATATAGCACCTTACCTAACTTCTCTATGACTATACCCTTACCCCAAGTAAATTTCTTATTATCAAAGTTTTTTTTATACAAGACTTTGTCACCAATTTGGAACTGCTGTTTATTGTTTCCGCTATACGCTTTACTCTGCAAACACTGCTTGTTTTTAACATGGTTGTCTAATGACGTGGACGAGGATGACGACGGCAATGAAGAAGGATTAATTAAATCTAGGCGAGTCCGAAGTTTTCGACCGAAAACCAATTGAGCGGGGGAGCGACCCGTAGTTGAGTGTACTGAATTTCTGTAGTCAAAAAGAAATTTTTGTAATTTATTGCTACAATCTTTTACCCCACGACTACTCAACAAACAGGATTTAATTCCATTTTTTATAATCTTAACCGAACTTTCTGCCTGGCCATTACTAGAAGGATGGTAAGCCGGTGACGTCACCGGTACGATGCCATTCAACCGACAAAAATATTTAAACTCTTGCGAAGTAAACGCGCTTCCGTTATCGGTTGCTATAACTTTCGGTAACCCAAACCTAGCCATGAATTCGTATAACTTTTTGCATACGGCTGTTGTATTGGTTCCATTTTTCATACTGTAAACCTCAACCCATTTAGAATGAGCATCCACGATCACTAAATACGTATCACCGTTAAATGGACCCAGGAAATCTAAATGGATCCTATAGAACGCATGAGGTGGATATTTCCAAGGGGCCAGTGGTGCGCGCCCGGGCGTGGGTCTTAGTTTATTGCATGTTTCACATGAGCCTATCATCAGTTCAATCTTCTCGTCAATTCTAGGAAACCAAAATTTTGAACGAGCTTCGGCCTTAGTCTTTACTATTCCTAAGTGAGAGCTATGTAACTCCGCTAAAACTCGTGGCTGTAGTGCCGCGGGAATGACTACCTTATGTCCTCTCATTAGACAGCCGTTCTCGTAAGATAACTGCAACCTACACTGGAAATAAGGTTTTAACTTATCGTCGTAATTTTTTTTAGGCCAACCCTTACAAATGTAATCTATTATCTTACTTAACCCAGAATCTTTTTTTGTTTCGCTACACAAGTCATCAAACGTTATTGGCAAACATCCTTCGATAACAAAATTGACGTATGACGCGCAATCAGCTGTCTCCGACCGGTCCGGCCCCTCCCCGCGTCCCGATGGCGGCCCTTCACTATGCCCGTCGTCAGGTAAACATGCCCGAGAAAGATAATCAGCGCTATTCATAGCACTACGAATATATTCTATTTGATAATTATACGCGCTTAAGAATATAGCGTATCTTTGCAGGCGGTTTGCTGATACTTCGGGAATGCCTTTATGTGGACCAAATATTGAAATTAGGGGCCGGTGATCTGTACGTAAAATAAACGGTACCGACCTACCAAATAAATATTGATGGTACCGTTTCACCCCAAAAATGATGGCCGTCGCCTCTTTTTGGATTTGCGAATAATTTCGTTCCGCTGCATTAAGTGTACGTGACGCAAAAGAAATAGGACGTTCGCTGTTATCCTCTTGTACCTGAGATAATATGGCTCCTAAACCATAGGGTGAAGCATCAACAGTAAGTATTAACTTTGCATTGGCATCAAAATGAGCCAAGACCTGCTCCAACGCTAAACATTCTTTTATTTTTTTAAAAGTTTGGTTGTGTTGCTCTTCCCAACTCCATTTCGCTCCTTTTTTTAATAACTCATACAACGGCGAAAGGATCATGGAAGCCCCCTGAACAAAGTTTCTATAATAGTTAACCAACCCTAAAAACGATTGCAATTTATTTACGTTGGTCGGTACTGGTGCATCTAGGATAGCCTTCACCTTGTCCGGTGATTTATGGAGTCCGTTCTTATCAATTACATAACCTAAGTAATTTACTTGTTCTTGAAAGAAAACGCATTTTTCTTTTTGCAAGGTCAAGCCCGCGTTTTGTAATCTTTTTAAAACGGCATTTAACCTTTGCAAATGCTCGTTTTTATCACTCCCTGTTATCAAGATGTCGTCAAGTAAACATAGAACCCCTTCCATACCACTTAGCAAATTGTCAATTGCGCGTTGAAAAATAGATGGCGCTGGTGAGAGTCCAAAAACCAAACGCGTATGAAAAAATAACCCCCGATGCGTATTTATGCAGGTAAGTGGTTGTGACTCAGGTTTTAGCTCGAGTTGCGAATAAGCAGAAGAGAGATCCAGTTTAGTGAATGTTTGACCTCCATGCAATTTTGAAAACAGCTCTTTTATTGTAGGCAAGGGATACTGTTCCACGAGCAGCTGCTTATTAATGCTGACCGAATAATCTGCACAAATACGCACATCACCATTTTTTTTTAAAACAGGAACAATCGGCGATGCATAATCCGAGTACTCCACCGGCTTTAAAACTCCTAAATTGACCAAGCGGTCTAGTTCCTTGTCTACTTTTCCCTTTAACGCAAAAGCTAACGGTCGTGCCTTGAAAAAAACCGGTTTTGCATCTGGCTTAAGTTGCAGATCTACTTTGTATTTATTAAATAGACCTAAATTGTCGCTAAAGACTACCGGATAATTTCTTTGCAACTGCTCCAAATCGGTTTGATCTTGCATACAATATTTAACGCTTGTCATTTCTAGTCCGAAGGAGGAAATAAAATCACGACCTAAGATCGGTGGGCCGCCGTTACGGACGATGTAAACATCAATTAACTGTGATCTGTCCGCGTACACTAAAGGTAGTTGTGCCATACTTGCGCACTCGATGTAATCACCAGTGTATGACACCAGTTTTTTCTTAGCCGCGCATACCGTTATGTTTGGAAAATGTTTGTTAAATAATCGTTCCGACATCGCTGTGATCGCTGACCCGCTATCAATCTCAAACCTCAAATTCACGCCCAGGATAGTGATATATTCCGACATCGGTTCCCCTTCTTCAGAACGTATATTAAACAACTTACCATCGTCTCCCTCGCTCACGTCATTCGCCATAATGCACTTAACACTTTTGCACATCCTTTTTAAATGGCCTTTACCGTGTCATTTTTTACATTTATAATTAGAGAAACGACAGTCGGCTGTCTTATGACTCGTATACCCGCACACTGCACACTTTTCCTGAACTGTAGCGCTATTCCTGCTGGCGATTTTGAACAGCTGGTTGCTCGGTAGGGCCGCCTGCCCTGTCCCGGCCGCTGCTACCTCCCGCGCACAACGCACCGCGCTCGCTAGCTCCACCGCCTTTAATAACGAGAGTTCCTTCAGGTCCTGTGAAAAAAGTTTGTCACGTTCCGGGCCCGGCAGCATTCCCATCATGAATCTGTCGCGCAGAGCTTCCTCAATGTTAGAAAAATCGCAGTCTGCTGTCAAACCCCGTAGTCTTGCAGCCCACTGGGTATGTGATTCGCCGTGTTGCTGAACCGCTGCATAAAATTTATAACGTTCACTAAACCCAAACACCTTCGGTACGAAGTGACTTTCCAACAACTTCACGATGTCCTCATATGGTACTTCGCCTATATTCTTCGGCAGAGCTAGGTCCGCTGCGAGCTTATAAGTACCGTCATTGAGTGTGCTAAGAAGTATCGCTCGTCGCTGTTGTCCGTCCGCGTCCGTCGTCGCGTTTATTTTATTCGCCGCAAACCATTGTGATAAACGCGATATAAAAGTCTTCCAAGCTTGTGAATTGTGGTCAAACGTAGGCAAAATTCCGAAATGCGCTGTAGCCATTTTGATATTTTCACAATGTGGGTAGATCGTCGCCAATGTTAGATATCGGGATGGACGCGAGTGAAACAGCCGAGGGTCGTATACACACTGATTTATTGTCTAACAATGACAAGAGTGGTGCGCTAACGCACACATACATAACAGTTACTTACGTAAGTGTCCCTATTGGGAAAGTCCACATTCTGAAAATGTATACGCTAGATAGACATATTCAAAATAATACTTTTTTTTTCATACATAACATTATAATAAAGTTATGCATAGTGCAATATAAAATAATTAAGGGGGTTTTAAAGTAAATAATTGAAAAATTAAACAACTTACATAAAAACATAGTCCTTATATTTCGAGTCCACAATGAATATCAACAAAGCTGCAATTAAATAATAAGCCATTTCTACCATTTTGTCTATGGTCTACACAAAGCTCTATGGTACGCTTTGTCTGTGGTTTATGATCGGCGCGTGCGCCAGGGATTAAAAAAACGAATGTACCAGTCAATATCACACCATACACTAGAATTTCCTTCCTAGCACCAAAGACAATTTAAAAAGTTTCTAGGATGGGCTGACCGTAATTTAAACCCATGAGCCAGCAGTCTACCACATCACAATCCAACAAAATATGAATTAATTCCAAAACATTTATAGATTCACTATCAATTCTTTTATGTCGAATATTTTTATATACAATGATTCCAAAGCGGCAGTAAAAGATGTAAATATATAAACAACAGTGTATGACGCCTATCTATAAAAAGCAATACTTAGTTATAATCATAACTTACTGAATTTGTAAATTATTTCATACATTTTCTATAAATTCACATCACTGATTTATTTAACATAACAAAAATCACACAAACTTCGCTGGTTCGGTCACCTACTCGGAATGGGAGAGGATCGTGCTGCCAAGAGAGCGTACGTGGGATGACCAACTGGTGGCAGTGTGCAGGTGGATTTTCGACATCTTGAAGTCAGTAACTGGCATGAAGTTGCGCACGATCGGGACACATGGCGTGCTCTCGTTTCGGAAGCCAATACCCTCTTTGGGTCCCTGAGCCAAATTAGTTTTAGTTAAATTTATTTCAAATTGATTGCAAAAATAGCAGAGTTGAATTATGTGCTAACATTCCTTTGAATATCATTGTACATAACAATACCTACGTCTTCTATTAACAATAATGTATACATTATATTGTTGCTTAGCACTAATACATTAAAACTTGCATATTTCAACCACAATACTCTCACTCCTAACAATTTATCTGTTTCAAACGACAATATAATCGATTTTTGCTTAGTCAAAACTATTTCATACCCAATTCGAATATATTTCAATACATTTAACTTGAAAGTGATTAAGCATAATATTTACTAAGTATGGGTACATCAATATGAAATATAGAACTAGTATTATAAAACATAATTTAAATTTAAAACGTATAACATTAATTTAACATAGTAAAAATGTTCAATAATAGTAAAGTTGTCAATAACATACCAACTTAATTTTAATTTTCAACTTAATTTCAAAGTTAAATCTAATTTGAATATATGTAGGCTTCCCAAATACCTTTGAATGCCGTAATTTATTATGCCATATTTGTAACAATTGCTATAGTTTTGAATTTCACTACAATGATTTTCTCAAAAACTAAAGTTTTTTTCAAAGATTATCGTATACGGAATCAATTTCTTGTGTAAAAAAATGCCAAAGTTGGCAAAAAATATTATTATAAATAAAAAATAGTTTTTCATATCAATTGATAATTATGGCAAAATAAATTACGAGTAGGTATATAATTCGCATATTTTTGAAAATATACCCGTAAAAATGAAAACTATGCTTTTCATTAAAATAATTGCAAACTTAACTATGCCTATAAATAAATAAAAAATGTTTTATAATACTAACTTCATTAGACAAAATGTATTTATGAAAACAAATAACATCAAGTGAGAGGATTTTGCAAAAAAATACTAAATGTTTATACAACATATACAGATATTTTCGTAATACAAAATGTCGATTTCACTATTCATTAAAATGTACCTTATATTACATACCATGTCAATGATTAAAAAAAATATCGCATTTGTTACTAAGAAATAAATGAACCATTTTGTTTAGCGATTCTATTAAAATAGCGATTTTAGTATACCTTATTGCTTTATAGTGTGTAATTAATGAGATGGTATTACATCATTTCATAGAAAAACAGTTCATCGAAATATGGTTTTAGGAAAATTTGTGTATGAAGTCATATTTTTATTCATGATTTTTAAGAAGCCAGGCCAGCCATTTATGTTTTATAAAAATCCCAAAAAAACAGTCGATGAAAAGTTTTTAGGTGAAATAATAACCACCACAATGTGATAGATGTTACATTTTGAGAACAGACCACAAATAAAATAATATACCCTGACATTTTACTGTTACGTACAGTCAGCAAAAGAAATACTTATGCTTATAAAATAAGAATCAAGGTATCTTTTTTTGCATAACTATTTACTCAAACTATTTCTTTCCCAACTTGCGCTTTATTTAAAAACCGTTTTTTTTATCCTTGTGTAGAAACCAGTAGGATACATACGTTGGATTTTTAAAAATGTAAAAAAAATTAAGGCTTCGAGATGAACTTATTTTCAGAAAAAAATGTCAATGCATCTTGGTCATGAGTGTTAATACCAAAATGCTAATCCATCTCGAAATGAAACATCTCATTTAAATCATGAATATCTAGTGCATAATATCTTTCCTCGATTAACTTTTGTCCATTTAAATATGTCCGTATTCCGGATTCAATCAACTTTTACTTACAAAAGACCCTTCTTATGAAAAACATGAAAATGCGTGCAAGAATCGGATGTGCAAAACATTTATTTTATTAGCAAAAAATGTCCAAATATCGACAATATATGTTATAAAGAGTAATTATCACTATGAAGCGAAATGCGTTTTATTGTTGAAATAAATACAAATGCATTTTAGTAATATATAATTGATTCGCGCTCTTCTATTTAAGTCGTTTTGATTTGTAAATGGAATGATAGTATTTATTAGTTTAATCAGAGAGTATACAATTGATCATGTGCCATACCATAGTCTACGATAGATGTAACTATCGCTGGTCAATCTTAATACACTCGTTTGTGTCAAGAACCATTAAAACAATAGCCATTAGTTATCCAGTAAAAACTAGATGGCGCGTCAAGACATTTAACGATGTTATAATTGAGTACAGAAACATAGTACAGTAATAATAAGTACGTTAACAACTAATAAATAAATCGTACCATTTAAATACAGTGTCACACTTGCAAAGTTAAATGATTATAAATAATATTTTTTATCCATATATGGCGTTGTGGATAGCGGGCATGAATAGAAATATTTTTCTACAGCGATTGGCAGTCTTCTTGTTTTAATGGGCCTTGGTTTTTTTTATACCGACGATACTAACGCCATCTGTTAGACAGTGACGCTCTATTAATTATACACTCTCTGGTCGAGTTATAATCATAAAAATAAACAACTTAACCTAATGCCCGTAAAAAACTTAAATCACGTTATAACATTATTAAAAAAAAACTGTAAATAACTATTACGATATCTGGTCACGGAAACGTTAATAATTAAATAAAACGTATAGTCAGCAACCCATATATTAAAATCAATATAAAATGCATATTTTCGAGGGGCAATGAAAAATTGTCCCAAGAGGGGCACTTTTCCATAAGGGTTCACTTTACCGAGGGAATCTTTTCCAAAAGGGTTTACTTGACATAGGGATTTATTTTCCAAAAGGGTTCACATTACAGAGGGATTTCTTTCCAAAAGGGAAACTATACAAAAATACAGTTCCCGCTATGAATTATTTGTCAGAGGATGATTTCTTAAATGCAAAGTAAAAAAGTACCCTTTGGACAATACTGCATAAGCGGAAAAAAGCATGATTTCAAGAACTTTTATGTCATCTTTATTTATGCTAAACTCAATGTGTGAATTATAATTTCGAATAGCGAATTTTAAACCTAGGTTTCTCAGCTATAAACAATTTAAGAGGTGTTTTCAATAGTTAGTAAGGGGTTCGGGGATTAGAACGAACACATTCTGGACAAAAGTAGTCCTAGGATAAAAGTACCCCTTATTGGCAAAAGTTCCCCTCATGGTAAAAGTACCCCTTTATGGGCAAAAGTGCCCCGCATGGTAAAAGTACCCCTTACTGGCAAAAGTGCCCTGTCAAATATATCTTTCTGAAATAGTGACCTAATATAAATTCAATACAGACTATACTAGACTTAGATCAAGATCCTTGAAACTTAACAATTCGAACTAAATCATGGCGCGAAATAGGAACTTAAACTACATAAAAAAAATCACATTCTTATAATCTTGCCCTGTCAATGTGTAAAGTACAGGTATAGTACTTTAATAATTGCCATCGGGAAAACTCGGAAACTCCACTGATACCAAAGTTTTAGTTGCTTCGAGATTCTTTTCAACAAGTTCTCCACTGTTTCGTTTCTCAAAACACGCTCCAAAACATTAAAAAAAACGATTTTAATACACAAATTGAAAAAAAAACGCGATGATGAAATTTTTCAGTCATGTAGAGTAATAAAAAATATTGTCGAGTATCTCAGTTTACTATATAGCCATTAATTATGCAGATTAAATTTCTATGAAAACCGTCATGTTTTAACATCACGATATTCGTGATTTTCAAAGTGAATTTCTTCACTAAGATATTATATTCTTATAAATACATAGATATACATAACGAAAAAATCCAAGACTCCGGCTGCATTCTTGGAACAGGACAGGCAATCTTGAATTTTGTAAATAATTTATGTCTTTGTATTTTTAAAAATATATCTAGGTTACTTCAGAACTTCACTGTATAACTATTTTGATCAATAAGTGTCGCAGTATGGTCTAAAGAAGCGAACGCATTTTTCTTGCAAATAAAAAAAATCACATACAATACATAATTATGATTTCTTAATTTTAATGTGAGGTATCGTCTTGTATACATTTTTAACATATTATAATCCATACATTCTTACAGTATATTTCAACAGGTATTTAAGATGATGTAAACAATAAAACCACGTGACTCGTATTATTTCTCCAATCGACCGATGACTGGTTTAGCTCAGCGGGAGTAACGTTGCCTGCGAAGCTGAACGTTTGGGTTCAATTCATGGTAAGGGCAAATATTTGTGTGATGAGCATAAACATTTGTTCCCGAGTTTAGGATGTTTTCTAGTACCCATAACACAAGCCTTACTGGGCTTACTATGGGACTAGTTCGATTTGTGTAAAATTGACCCGTTATATTGATTATTTATTTATTAATCAAGGTAATCTTTTGTATCAGCAATACGAAGTCACGTGTTTTTTTTTGTTACATTCATTTGGATACCAACAGAAAAGACTATAGTAATATTTGACACAAATTTATAAACTCAAAATACACTAAGAATCAAACCTTCGGCTTCACTTAGCCAATTTTAATTTCAGTATTTTTTTATGAACGAAAACAGCCGAATTAGGTTTTTGAGTTCAGAAGTTTGCCTACAATATAACACAAGTAGGAATGTAGCGAATCAACGTCTGGCAACGTCGCAAGTCGTTATTCTTGATTATTTTGAGAAATATGAATGTAACCTGAACATGTTTTCAATACATTAATTACGTTTTCGGTAGTTAAGCTGGCACAATGCAAAGTTTCATGATATTACCACAAGTAGAACTCGAAAAATGAATTCATGTCAATATCTTGTTTTGTAAGAGAATAAAGGCAAACGGGATGAATAGTTCAATTAAACGCAATATAAACCTTAAAGATGCAGGGTATGTATTGAGCATACCTTTATGTTTCATTCAAATACCACAAAATAATGAAGTAAACGAAAAAATATGCGACTTTTCCAGTTACGCGGGTGACACGCTCTTAACTCCCCATTAAATTCATACAGTTATGAAGTCAACAACCAATTACAATATTTTTTTATCGAAATGCTACTCTTTCCTTCGTTTTTCGTCTGATATAAACGTTCAATTGTGTTCCAAATATTTTTCCTTGCATCTTTGTGGATATTTTTGGCATTATTATGGTAATTTATTTTACGCATTTGCTACGGCGGCGCCACAAATTTAACGCCTTTTGACGGACACTTTTGAAATATAGAGATTGTTCTCCATGATTTTATACTCCATGCATTATGGCTTCAAATTTTATAGCAGACAATATGTAGACCTTATCCAGGCATAAAGTTTATTTAAATAAAAAAATGCAATATAATGATAATAACACTTGATTTTAAGCGCGTTTCACTATATCTTAGTAAGACAGAGACAACACGAGTTCGATTTCTCTGAGCCTTAATTTTAAGCAATTCATGAAGGGCTTCATGGTTCAACGAAGTATAATGTCTCCTGTCTGTTTCCAGGCAAATATTTCACAATCGTGACACCATTGTCACCGGTCGACACCTTTGCACAGATTAAATAATAGGCTATTTAACTTTTTACTGTAGAACGTTATAGACATCTCTATAATAAAAATATTGGTGGAATAACTACTTCAATTTAATAAAACCTCCCAGAGATTTAACAATGTTAAAATCGCATTTTTGGACTTTCCCTAAAAACAATTCATACTAAAGCCTAGCTAAGTGACGTCACTCGGTTGTACCTTGTATGGGGCAATCAAGAACTTTGTTCTGCAGCTATGTAAAACTTGCGTTTATCGAAACGGTTTCAAAACAAAAGTTACCATACATTACATGGGTTATTCAATAGTATTATTAGTTATTGATATTTTCATACTCTAAAAGTGGACTTTTCCACCCAACTTTATGGCTCATAAAAAAAGCTACACGTAAGATATTGTAATCAAAATTTTAACGTTGTTCCTTATTTTGCTTGTTTTATCAGGATCTTATATACTTTTTAAGGTACGAAAGGGTACAAAAATCTAATTCCTTGACCGTACGTCTAAATAGACCCTAACTTGACAATACGGTATTTGATGACAGTTTAAATCAGCTTCATTTTTCGAATTGCCAAATCGCTCCGTTAGTATGAATTTGTTAGAAAATAGACGCTTGTCGTCACAGTCAAAATACTTCCCTATTTCAGTTATTGTTAAATTAAAAACAGCTTAAAGTGCAATAATTAGTGATCAATTATAATCTTTTACTACCCATAATTTTAAATGAAAATAACAACTACAAAATAAAAAAAATTTTTTAGTAAACACAAAATTTATACCAAATACCCTATTGTAACGATTGTGAAATAGGCGCCTGATTTATCAGAGTTATTGACCACAACCCTTTCAATAACCTGTGGCACTTAAGGCATCATTGTTCTTATTTTTCTTCTGCGCCACGTTTGAACTCTAAATCAAAGCATCATATGACAACCCCAAATAATGAAACCAAATGAACGTCACGTACAAAACTACACGTAATACTTCTTCTACAAACTATTCCCAAACATCATTCTATCGTCATATAAACTTAGTCTGTTGCACTCACTGGCTCGCCCCTTCTGCAGAGCTCGGTCCCTCCTCGCTCTCCGGACAGCCACCGGCAGGTCCCCCGGAGTCTTCACTCTGCCCGCTGGGTTCTGAAGATGCATGTCTCCGGACGAAGAGAAAATCTCACTTACCTGCTCTAAAGAGTGCTGTCGCTTAATAGTTAAGTTCTTTAGAGATGGTTTCGGAGACTTTGGTTTCTCTTCGGTCATGTATTTTAAGTCACTTGTGTCGATTTCACCATTTAAAGCTGCCAAGTAGACTGGATTGTCACCGCTGTAACCGTTTACTAAGTTTTCTTTATCGTTCGGATCACTGAATTCGTTATCGAAATTCGTATATTTGTTTTGGAATTTATTGAAACCGAAATCGGTCTTGGTGTGGCTGGCTTCTTTTAAGACTTCATTTTGATATTTCTTCTTTTCCTCTGGCTTTATAGTTTGCATTGTTATTTTGGAGCCTCCATTTTCTGATAGAAGCATGAGGTGTTCGTCTTCGCTTGATGAACAATCGGAGTTTAGATCAAAAGGACTGGTATTTCCATTGAAATTTGGGGTTTGGTTATCTATGTATTGCAGTTCTAAGTTAATACTCGCTCTTGACGAACTTGCACTATTAGAATTAGTTATAATTCTGTTATCGCAACTAAGTCTCTTCTTAACAGTGGAGTCTTCGGATTCAGAATTACCAGACTTGAAAATACTTTGCGAAGACATCGATGTTCGAACTGAATGTTTGTTGATACTCTCCGAGCTTCCTCGTTTCTTCAGTTCCATCAAATTGGTAAAATCACTAGGCTTTGACTTTGGAACAATTACAGCGAACACTTGGTTCGGTTGATCAGTCTTGTTCGTTGGCAACTCCTTGAAACCGAAGACATTATTCTCCGTCCTCATCTCTGATTCAATCATCATAGTTGGAGAGAGAGTTCTATTCGGTGGTGACAATGTACAGGGCCCTTCGAAGTTGAATGGGCTTCGGTCCTGACTTATAACTAGATTAGACGGCCTGAATATATTGCTCGGCTTCTCGTTTACTATGGAAGTCTTCGTTTTACCAATTTGTGTGCTGATAGTTGTTTCCGGTACTAACTTAACCTCCGTCTCAACTTTGGATCTGTTTAGTTTCTTTTCGAAGAACTTTCTTATGCCCCATTTTGGTTTCTCGACTTTGACATCTTGCAGCAGATTTGTTTGTTTCGGTCCTCGATCTACATCATGGGAGCTGACATCGTTAGGGACATAGTCTAGTGGTCTCTGGTACGATCGGATTTCGTTTAACCTGTCTGAATTTTCAAAATCTTGTATGGGCCTGTGGGATGGTCTAGCTACTGATAAGCATTGCTCACTATTAGGTACTCTGGGAGCCTCTGGCGGTAGAGATATGTCTTTAAGACTCTTGTGTATCAGCTGCACCGTATTTTGTGTGGTGGTGTGCGTATTGCGTTCGATGCAGGCGTTTCGGCCTATGTGTGGGTGCGGGTAGAGGAGGGGGGTGGTGACGTCACAGGTCTGTGTCGAAGTGCAATTGGAGTTTTTGTCCGCTTCCGGTGGCGGGGGGTTAGATGGATCTCCTGTGAAAGAAAGTTGGTGTAATTATTTTAAGCTTTTAACATGTCGTGTTTATGTAATGCCATAATTCAAACAGACGGATGGACACACACATTAACACAGTTTCACTCTTGTTTTTGTATTAAAATACTCATTGTAATATTATTATTCCGTACATTTAAATTTTCTGTACTTAAATCTTACTTTTTTGTTTCAGTATACAATTCTCAATGTTAACCGACTCACAGGGTCCCAAGATGCAGGCTCGGCCTAGTTTGGGGCTGCCGGATATTCCATGATGTTTTATGTGTTTTGTTCAATAAAAATATTTCATATCATTTTATGATTTCATTTCATTTCATGTAAGTTCGGTGATAATACAATAATATGGAGCTGGTCTAATGATGCAGTCAGAAGGTGGTCATCATCAAATGTGAGGGTGTACCTCCACCAAATGTGGGGATTAAGACTCCAGGAAACAGTAAAAAGATATTCAAAACCTCTATATTACTGCTTGTCCTGAATATATATTGTTTTTACTGCTTGTCCTGAACTCCTTACCCCCACATTTAGTGGAGGTACACCCTCACACAACATAGTTACAGATGTAGTGCATAATAGTTTTCCACCGTATTTTCACGAAAACGTAAGAACGTGTCTTGCTATTTCAGTCGGTCACAGTACAAAAATTACTAAGACTGATTGCAATAACATGACAAATACGAACGTTTCCGAGAAAATACGATGGAAAATAATAGGGAATATGCATTAATTTTTATTTTTGCTTTATTAAAAGCTCATTTATGTAACAAAAAGTAGACAAAGATAATTTTTCGAATAGCTATAAAAATAACCAAGATATAAGCCATCAAAGAATTCATTCTATCTATTTCTTGCAAAACATAATTTAATATGGAGTCTTTATGGCTGGAGTGCACTGTGACGTAACAGTGCACATCGGACCTCTGTCTAATTACCAGTTTAAAATGCCTATACCTATTATGCGTATTTCTTGGCCGATTTTAATTTTAATTTCACATTTTGAAATAGCTTTTACGGTATTTCGATATTTAGTTAAGAAAAGCGATAAAAAAAATCATGCATGTACCCTATTATGCGCTACATCTGTATTTCCTTTCTTGGTTAGTTACAGGTGGCTCTAGCCCGTTTCACAAAAGCTTGTACCTTTCATTACAAGCAGAATCTCTTTTTAATTCATATTGTTGGAAAGAGATTTCCGCTTGTAAGACTAGTTACAGGCGTTTATAATAATAATAATAATTATTATTATTTATTTCAGATAAAACAATCCATATTAATTGTTAGTAAAAAAGTAGAAAATAGAAGAGCTTATATCTATGTTAGTATTGTCACTAATAATAATTAAATAAGGGTACTTAATTGAAATAAAACAATTTAACGGATTATATCGCGTATATTATCTCATTTTAGTTCCCGACCATGACCTCCCGTGACCATGGAAAGCTGGAAAGCTTCCGAAACGTCGGGAACTAAAATGAGATAATATACGCGATATAATCCGTTAAATTGTTTTATTTCAATGAGTAATAATCGCGGAAACAGAAGAAAATATTAAGGGTACTTAATGATTAATTAATTAATTTATTGGACATGAGCCCAAGTGGAGTATCGTCCAATGCTCAAAGAATGGGCCGTCTACCCTACCAGCAATAACGGCTACGAGGCTGTTGCGGCTGCCACGGATACGGCACCACAGGGATACGATTTGTTTGCGTATGATGGCCTGGAAAGTATCTACGCTTGCCTCAACGAACATCCCTGAAGCACTACAGTATCGAGCCAGCCCCATCATGGCCCTGTAACCGTTATTATATTGTACGCGCAGGGCGCTGCATGTTACACCTGACTGACAGTGACCTACGCTCCCTATCCATGTCAAGGTCGTCGCTTAACGTCTCTGTGACCCAGTGACCAAGGTATTTAAAATGCGACACCTGTTTAAGCGGACTACATCCTAACATAATAGGCGGAAAATCAGTGTACGTTTTGTTTCCTGCTTTAAACACTAGCAATTCACTCTTGTCCACATTTAACACATGGCCATGAGTCGCAGCATATTGCTGGCATATGTTAAGCAACTTACAGAGGCCGTTAACCGATGGGCTCAGCAGCACCATATCGTCAGCGTAGCTAATGTTGTTAAAGAAAGTGCCATCTACTGAGCAACCAACGCCGGAGCCGCTGAGCTCACGGATCAACCCGTCCATGTACAGGTTGAAGTGCCTTGGAGAGGATAAACCACCCTGTCTCACACCGCACTCCATACTGTACATGTCCGATAGCGAGCCTGCCCACCTTACATATTTGCATTGATTGTTATACCAGTACCTAAATATGTCAATCAGTTCATGGGGTATATCTGAACTGTTCTCCAGTTTTTTCCAAAGCTTATCATAAGAGACTAGATCAAAAGCTTTGGAAAGATCTAGAAAACATGCAAAAACAAGCGTCCCTCTAGAGGTATAGTACCGGACAGTATGCTTGAAACAAAGAACAGCCGTTTCTGTAGATAATCCGGGTCTGAAACCGAACTGGGCATCATGTAAGTATATATATTTGCTCATATGTCTATCAAGCAAGCTGTCCAGTACTTTAGCTAGGGCTGTAGCCAATGAGATTGGCCTGTAGGTGCGTTTGTCCGATGCATCTCCTATTTTGTTCTTTGGAACCGGCACAACCAGCGTCTTCATCAGGTCGCACGGCAGGTATGCATGTCTCACACAGAAGGTGTAAAACATGGCAAGAACCCTGGGCAGGTGCACGCCCGCATTCTGCAGATGCTCAATACTAAGCGAATCATGCCCAGGGGACTTACCACGCTTCATATTCTTGATCACTTCTGTTACATCCCGTGCCGTGAAACGTACTCGCGGTACCCCAAGACTAGGTGCAGACAAAAGATCTACCTGAGCCGGTCCCAAAGGTGACTGAACCTGGAAATGGTCCTTAAAAACATTCGCAATATGGGTAGGCTCACTAAGACCCCAACACTCGCTGGCAGACAAGAACGAGGACTTAGTTTATTGGTATTTCCAAAACTGTCCAAAGTCGTGGGATTTATGATTTTTATGAAACGGGTATAAAAGCTTGTAAAAAAAATAGTTTTAAAAAACACTAGAAAAACACGCTTTACAAGACTAACAAATCCAAACACAGCTATGATACAATGCTCCATCATGAAGTTCCAGTTCATATCTTCCGGCTCCATCATCAGATCAGTTCGAAAGTACCATATTATTGTATTGTCATCAGAACTACATACAGCTGCCAATTTTCATGACGCTACGATCCTTGGAAGATGGTTAAATTAGTTACCTTAAATTCCATTACATAGTTACATACAGGTCGACCTAATAAAAGCGTGTTAAAAAGGAAAAACCTACCAGGGGGATGCGGGTGTAGGTTGTTGTCGTGGATGACGGGCCCTTGCGTCTGCAGCATTGCCTTCAGCTCAGCCATCCTCTCTTCTACGCACACTGCTGTTAACCTAAAAGGTACGTCTTCAGAATTAATAACAGAGAAAAAACATAAAAATTTTGGGTACATTTAAATTAGAGTCAAAAGCAATACCAATGGTCAAGGGTAAAAAAATTCTCCAGGTCACTTTTGCTATATAATTGATAAATAAAAAAAGTAAAAAAAAATCGCCTATAGAAATGAAAATCCTTGTAACTTGTATTACAAGCGGAAGTCACTTTTTAATTGTTGTTGTTGTTTTCATTCATTCATATTGTTGGAAAGAGACTTCCACTTGTATGACAAGTTACAAGCTTTTGAGAAACGGGCCCCTGGACGCAATATAATAAATAAATAATAAAATTATGAATTTTGAATTTTAAAATAAACTTTACTTTTTGTTTTACAAATATCATGATAATTATCACAATTTTTGCAATTTATTAGTGAATCACTCCACTAGTGTTATTATTATAAACAAAGATCAGAAACAAATGAAAATTTTTTTTCATTTGTTTCTGATCTTTGTTTATAATTAAAATAAACTTGTTTATAGACATAATAGCTTCTGCCGTGACTTCGTCCGACTTAAATTCGTTTATCAAATCAAATCAAAATATTCTTTATTCAAGTAGGCCTAGTTACAAGCACTTTCGAAATTTCAGTTACATGAGAGTGAATGTTTGCTGGGAGAAATACAATATGATCCAACATTTGCTGCAAGGATTAGGGAAACCCAGAAAAAATCTAATCAGATCATTTAACTTAAGTGTAATATTATTGATAAAATCATCATTTTTAAAATTAAAATAATCAATAAGATAAATCCCAAAAGGATTGTCAATAAAAAATAAATAATCTAGAATGTGTCTAGAATAAAATTCTAAATGTCAGAGTATATAAAACAATTGAGATTAAAATAATAATAATACCTTAGGTATTCGTTAAAATAATTATTCATATACCTACATGACGCTATAATTTACATTAATCCCACGCGGCTTCATCATTCATGTAGTCTTGCGTGCTATAAGAAGCTTTAGAAAATAAATTTCGTTTCACAATATTTTTGAATTTACCAATAGACAACAAAGTTATGCCGCTAGGAAGTTTATTATAAAATCTCACACAGTTACCCATGAATGATCTCCTTATTTTATGGAGCCTAGTAGCAGGCACTGCGAGCTTATGCTTATTTCTAGTATTAATATTATGTATATCACCGTTCTTCTTAAAATCGGTAATATTTTTATGTACATACATAATATTCTGATAAATGTATTGACAATGCACTGTCATTATATTAATGTCCTTAAACTTATCTCTAAGCGAGTCTCTATAGTTCATTTTATATATCGCACGAACAGCCCGCTTCTGCAGAACAAATATAGTATTAATGTCGGAAGCACTGCCCCATAGTAAGATGCCATACGACATAATACTGTGGTAATAACTGAAATACACTAATTGAGCCGTTATCACGTCTGTTAATTGACGAATCTTACTTACTGCAAAAGCTGCAGAACTCGGTCTATTCGAGAGATTAGCAATATGGGGACCCCATTGGAGCTTAGAATCTAATGTTATACCGAGAAAGACTGTACTATTAACTAGTTCCTGTTCCTCACCTTTAACCATAACGCTTGCTTGCTCGTGTTTTACGTTACTCGTGACAAACTTAACACATTTAGTCTTTTTCTCATTCAACAATAAATTATTTACATTAAACCAATTTACTACTTCACAGATAGCATTGTTTACGTCATTGTAGGATTGTTGATTTCGTACGACTTTGGAAATTAGAGACGTATCATCTGCAAACAAAACTATCTCATGGTGGGTCTTTACGAGGTGTGGCAAGTCGTTTATATAGATAAGGAACAGGAAAGGTCCCAATATTGATCCCTGCGGCACACCCATAGAGACTAATGACCCCGGTGAACGCTTTCTATTTACGTCAACCCTTTGTATTCTACCATTTAAAGAAGACTCTAATAAATTTAGTGCTGATCCTTTAACTCCGTAGTGGTGTAGCTTCCTGATCAGTGTCTCACGATTAACGCAATCGAAGGCCTTAGATAAATCACAGAAGATGCCTAAAGCATCTCGTGATTCCTCCCAGGCATCGAAAATGTGTTTTACGAGCTCAACTCCGGCGTTGGATGTCGAGCGACCCCGCGTAAAACCGAATTGCTTATTATGCATCAAATTATTCAAATTAAAATGTTTTAACAATTTATATAGAATTAGCTTTTCAATAATTTTACTAAATGTAGGTAGTACAGATATTGGTCTAAAGTTAGTGGGGTCAGAGGTACTACCTGATTTAAATAAAGGAGTTATTTTGCTATGTTTCATCAGATCAGGAAACTCACCGCAGTCAACACTGTTATTGAATATATCTGCCAAGTCAGGCGCTATTACTTCTATTAGGGATTTGACAGCATGGACTGAGACCCCCCATAGGTCATTGGTTTTGTGACATTAATTGATTTAAATACCTTTACTACATCTGAAGGACTGACATGTTCAAAATAAAAGTCCTTACTACATTCTGGGACGTTTTCTTTTAACAACAAAACGGCAGACGAAGGTGATGAATTTAAACACTTTGTTGTGGATACTGGTATATCGGTGAAGAAATTTTCAAATTCTGTTGCTACATCTAAACTAGAATCTATAATTTTACCATCAATTTTTAATTCTAGATCACCAGCTACCAGTTACGGATAAGGGTATTTTTCCGGTATAAAAAGTAGCCTATGTCTTTTCACGGGACACAAACTATCTCCATACCAAATTTCAAGCGTGAAGACGTAACAGACAGACAGACACACAGACAGACACACTTTCGCATTTATAATATTAGTATGGATATGCAATAACTTTGAATTATCAGATAATATTTCATTTTCTTTTGTTGTTAATAAACAATTATGTTTACTTCGATAACTTATTATTTTATGTATTTTGCAAGAGATTGAACAAATTATGTACAAACAGAAACACACTGACAGCAGCACTTTTTGTATGTGTCGTTGTGGCTTCATCATGCAAAATCGGCTAAGCAGATTTCCTCAATTTTTGGTACACGAGCAGCTGGGTATCTCCAGATGGTTAGGTATAGGATATTTTTTACCCCGACTACGCTGAAGAAAAAGACGGGTTATGACTGTGTTCCAGCAAATAAATTGATTTGAATTCTCGTTCACGTATTATGTGGGAGCGTGTGATTTTTTTAGAAGTGAAGGAATCAAAAGATCGTTTTCGCGAGGCGGTAAGGTAAGGTTCTAGAATAGGCCGCCCTCCGGTAACCTTCGGCAATGGCCTTGTAGCGAGCCTGCAACAATGCCCCACCCTGTATCACCTGGCTTCAGCGTCGTGGTCCCAGCACTCGTCGCAGGCGATCTCAGCGCTCTCTGACCTTGTAGCGAGCCTGTAACATATGCCCCACCCTGTATCACCTGGCTTCTGCGTCGTGGTCCCAGCACTCTGTAGCGAGCCTGCAACATATGCCCCACCCTGTATCACCTGACTTCTGCGTCGTGGTCCCAGCGCTCTGTAGCGAGGCTGCAACATATGCCCTACCCTGTATCACCTGGCTTCTGCGTCGTGGTCCCAGCACTCTGTAGCGAGGCTGCAGCATATGCCCCACCCTGTATCACCTGTCTTCTGTGTCGTGGTCCCAGCGCTCTGTAGCGAGGCTGCAACATATGCGCCACCCTGTATCACCTGGCTTCTGCGTCGTGGTCCCAGCGCGCTGTAGCGAGGCTGCAACATATGCCCCACCCTGTATCACCTGGCTTCTGCGTCGTGGTCCCAGCGCTCTGTAGCGAGGCTGCAACTTATGCCCCACCCTGTATCACCTGGCTTCTGCGTCGTGGTTCCAGCACTCTGTAGCGAGGCTGCAACATATGCCCCACCCTATATCACCTGGCTTCTGCGGCGTGGTCCCAGCACTCTGTAGCGAGGCTGCAACATGGCCCCACCCTGTATCAGCTGGCTTCTGCGTCGTGGTCCCAGCACTCTGTAGCGAGGCTGCAACATTGCCCCACCCTGTATCACCTGCCTTCTGCGTCGTGGTCCCAGCACTGTAGCGAGGCTGCAACATTGCCCCACCCTGTATCACCTGGCTTCTGCGTCGTAGTCCCAGCACTGTAGCGAGGCTGCAGCATTGCCCCACCCTGTATTACCTGGCTTCTGCGTCGTGGTCCCAGCACTGTTGCGAGGCTGCAGCATTGCCCCACCCTGTATCACCTGGCTTCTGCGTCGTGGTCCCAGCACTGTAGCGAGGCTGCAGCATTGCCCCACCCTGTATCACCTGGCTTCTGCGTCGTGGTCCCAGCACTATTCCGAGGCTGGAGCATTGCCCCACCCTGTATCACCTGGCTTCTGCGTCGTGGTTCCAGCACTGTAGCGAGACTGCAGCATTGCCCCACGGTGTATCACCTGGCTTCTGCGTCGTGGTTCCAGCACTGTAGCGAGACTGCAGCATTGCCCCACGCTGTATCACCTGGCTTCTGCGTCGTGGTCCCAGCACTGTAGCGAGGCTGCAGCATTGCCCCACCCTGTATCACCTAGCTTCTGCGTCGTGGTCCCAGCACTGTTGCGAGGCTGCAGCATTGCCCCACCCTGTATCACCTGGCTTCTGCGTCGTGGTCCCAGCACTGTAGCGAGGCTGCAGCATTGCCCCACCCTGTATCACCTGGCTTCTGTGTCGTGGTCCCGGCACTGTAGCGAGGCTGCAGCATTGCCCCACGCTGTATCACCTGACTTCTGCGTCGTGGTCCAAGCACTGTAGCGAGGCTGCAGCATTGCCCCACCCTGTATCACCTGGCTTCTGCGTCGTGGTCCCGGCACTGTAGCGAGGCTGCAGCATTGCCCCACGCTGTATCACCTGACTTCTGCGTCGTGGTCCCAGCACTGTAGCGAGGCTGCAGCATTGCCCCACCCTGTATCACCTGGCTTCTGCGTCGTGGTCCCAGCACTCGTCGCAGGTGTCGCAGGCTATTTTCAGCGCTCTCGCCTCCGGTACGGGACCCTTTGGCAACGGCGGCCGCGCCTTGTTCCGAGACACCAGCGTCTGCAAGAAGTGTTACACATTAGTGAGCTGTTATGTGTTTTTTCTAACGTTGACAGTCCAGGTGGGTGGGTTACCGTATAATATTGTCTGTCGAGTTTTCTTATAATTATTACCTACCGAGCTATCTCGACATAATTGCCTGTCGGGTTATCTTATCATAATTGCCTGTCGAGGTATCTTGTAATAATTGCCTGTCGGGTTATCACGTCATAATTGCCTGTGGGTTATCTTATTATAATTGCCTGTCGGGTTATTTTGTCAGAATTGCCTGTCGCGATTATTTTGTCATAATTGTCAGACGGGTTATCTTATTATAATTGCCTGTCAGGTTATATTGTCATTATTGCTTGTCGGGTTATCGTATCATAATTGCCTGTCGGGTTATCTTGTCATAATTACTTGTAGGGTTATCTTGTCATAATTGTGTTATATATGTGGGAAACATTGTTTTGTTTATGTACCGCCATATTTAGTAGCAATACACTATACGCTGTGAATCCACGTACTTACGCTGTTTTATTATCAAATACTCCATTGGCGTCAAGGAAAATATTTAAACTTATATAAATAAGTGCATCGCGTGCGGAATATAAAAAAATAAACAATGTCCATCGGCAAAATCAGGGAGTTCGACATTGGAAGCGGCAGTTGGGACTCTTATTGCGAGCAGCTGGAGATGTACTTTCAAGCTAACGTCGTGCCTGAGGATAAAAGGTTAGCAACACTGATTGCAGTGGTCGGAGATCAATGTTACGAGCTCATGGCAAACCTGGCGAGCCCGAAGAAGCCGTCAGAGTTAACTTATAAAGAATTGGTCACGTTAGTACAAAAACATTTAAGTCCGAAACCATCTATCATGGCGGAGCGTTATCGTTTTCGACTTAGAAGGCAGGCCGCGGGTGAGTCCATATCGCAATATGTGGCAGAATTAAAAAGATTGGCACGAACTTGCGATTTCAAGGACAGTCTAGCTGATAATCTCAGATATCAATTCGTTTGCGGCGTAAGTGGAGACGTCATACGACAGCGACTTTTTGCGGAGGAGTAACTCACGTACGCCAAAGCGGTTGCTTTGGCTGGCGCATTGGAAGCGGCCGAGCGTAATGCGGCTGTTATCGTGGCCAACGACGGTTCGTCAGGTGGTACTCGAGCTCCAGGAAAACCTGAAGAAGTGCACCGGGTAGCGAGCGGCGGGGCAGGCGCGGGGCGCGGGGCGCGCGGCGAGCCGCCGGTCGCCGGCACAACGCGGAGAAGCCGGTTTTAGTGCGCGGGGAACAGCTGGAGGCGCGGGTAGTGCAGCGGCATGCACTGCCTGCGGTGCGATGAATCACGGCGTTGGAACTTGCAGATTCCGGGAATATGTGTGCAGTCTGTCAGACGACGGGGCACCTGCGGCGAGTTTGTCCCAGGTGGTCGTCCGGCGTTAGTCAGGCGGGGCGTGGCGGCGGCAGGGGCCGCCCGCGGGCTTATTTTGTCCTCGGAGAAGAAGACAGTGAATCGGAGGAAGAGGAATCGTTATGCAGAATGGCATTAAGTCAGTACAAGCCGGTGAGTCTGCCTGTATACATTAACGGTAGACAGTTAATTATGGAAGTCAATACGGGTGCGGATAGCTCGTTTATAAGCAAAAAAACATTGGACTTATACTTTAGGGAAGAGAAATTAAAGAGCAGTAATACAGTGTTTAAATTTTACGACGGCACTAAGATAAAACCGTACGGAGTAATCACGCCGTCTGTGAGGTACGGTTCAATAACGAAAAATTTAGATTTGTACGTCGTAGAACGAGGCGAAACTAACTTAATGGGAAGGCAATTGCTAGCCGAGCTATCGATAGTAATACCAGTGCTAAAATGTAGTCCTGTTAGCGATATCAATTCCGTTAGTAGTGCTAATAGCGATTTAAATATAATTCTCGACAGATATAAAGAGGTGTTCGATGGGACCCTGGGGTGCTACAACGGTGGGACTGCTACTCTTCGCGTGCGCGAGGATGCGGCGCCGGTGTACCGTCGCGCACGGCCGCTGCCCTTCGCCCTACGTTCGCGCGTGGATTCCGAGCTGGACGGCATGTTGCGGAGCGGCATTATTGAACCCGTCAGCTGCGCGGACTGGGCGACGCCCCTGGTTCCGGTTACTAAAAAGGATGGAGGTTTGAGAGTGGGCGCCGACTTTAAAGTGACGCTAAACCCTGTTCTAGTAGTAGATAGGTATCCGTTGCCTAAAGTGGAGGAGTTGTTTGCTAATTTGTCAGGCGGAGAAATGTTTACATAAATTGAAATGTCACAGGCATATAACCAGATTTGCCTATCGGAGGAATCGAAAATGTTAACCGTTATTAATACCCATCGGGGTCTTTTTCGATATAGAAGGTTACCGTACGGCCTGTCGTCAGGTTCGGGAATTTTTTGTAGGATTAGCGAATCAATTGTCAAAGATATACCGAATGCGCAAAGTTTTTGTGGTGATAGTTTAATATTTGGTAAGACCCGGGAAGCTCATTTAGCCACACTGGCTACTAGCAGTATTGAGTAAATTAAGGGATTTGGGCTTCAAGTAAAAAAAAACCAAGTGCTTGTCGGATTATCGCATCATAATTGCCTGTCGGGTTATCTTATCATAATTGTCTGTCGGGTTATCTTGTCATAATTGCCTGTCGGGTTATCTTGTCATAATTGTCTGTTGGGTTATTTCTATCATAATTGCCTGTTGGATATCTTGTCATAATTGTCTGTCGGGTTATCTTGTCATAATTGCTTGTCGGGTTATCGTATCATAATTGCCTCTCAGGTTATCTTGTCATAATTGCTTGTCGGGTCATCTTGTTATAATTGTCTGTTGCGTTATCCTATCCTAATTGTCTGTTGGGTTATCGTCAGCACGAGCCCGGCGTGTGCACGTGTACCTGCATGTCGGCGCGCACGGGCCGCATGGCGTGGTAGGGCACGGCGTGCGGCGGCGCGGGCCCGGCGTGCGCGCCGCCGCAGCGCCACAGCATCTCCCACAGCACGAGCCCGGCGTGTGCACGTGTACCTGCATGTCGGCGCGCACGGGCCGCATGGCGTGGTAGGGCACGGCGTGCGGCGGCGCGGGCCCGGCGTGCGCGCCGCCGCAGCGCCACAGCATCTCCCACAGCACGAGCCCGGCGTGTGCACGTGTACCTGCATGTCGGCGCGCACGGGCCGCATGGCGTGGTAGGGCACGGCGTGCGGCGGCGCGGGCCCGGCGTGCGCGCCGCCGCAGCGCCACAGCATCTCCCACAGCACGAGCCCGGCGTGTGCACGTGTACCTGCATGTCGGCGCGCACGGGCCGCATGGCGTGGTAGGGCACGGCGTGCGGCGGCGCGGGCCCGGCGTGCGCGCCGCCGCAGCGCCACAGCATCTCCCACAGCACGAGCCCGGCGTGTGCACGTGTACCTGCATGTCGGCGCGCACGGGCCGCATGGCGTGGTAGGGCACGGCGTGCGGCGGCGCGGGCCCGGCGTGCGCGCCGCCGCAGCGCCACAGCATCTCCCACAGCACGAGCCCGGCGTGTGCACGTGTACCTGCATGTCGGCGCGCACGGGCCGCATGGCGTGGTAGGGCACGGCGTGCGGCGGCGCGGGCCCGGCGTGCGCGCCGCCGCAGCGCCACAGCATCTCCCACAGCACGAGCCCGGCGTGTGCACGTGTACCTGCATGTCGGCGCGCACGGGCCGCATGGCGTGGTAGGGCACGGCGTGCGGCGGCGCGGGCCCGGCGTGCGCGCCGCCGCAGCGCCACAGCATCTCCCACAGCACGAGCCCGGCGTGTGCACGTGTACCTGCATGTCGGCGCGCACGGGCCGCATGGCGTGGTAGGGCACGGCGTGCGGCGGCGCGGGCCCGGCGTGCGCGCCGCCGCAGCGCCACAGCATCTCCCACAGCACGAGCCCGGCGTGTGCACGTGTACCTGCATGTCGGCGCGCACGGGCCGCATGGCGTGGTAGGGCACGGCGTGCGGCGGCGCGGGCCCGGCGTGCGCGCCGCCGCAGCGCCACAGCATCTCCCACAGCACGAGCCCGGCGTGTGCACGTGTACCTGCATGTCGGCGCGCACGGGCCGCATGGCGTGGTAGGGCACGGCGTGCGGCGGCGCGGGCCCGGCGTGCGCGCCGCCGCAGCGCCACAGCATCTCCCACAGCACGAGCCCGGCGTGTGCACGTGTACCTGCATGTCGGCGCGCACGGGCCGCATGGCGTGGTAGGGCACGGCGTGCGGCGGCGCGGGCCCGGCGTGCGCGCCGCCGCAGCGCCACAGCATCTCCCACAGCACGAGCCCGGCGTGTGCACGTGTACCTGCATGTCGGCGCGCACGGGCCGCATGGCGTGGTAGGGCACGGCGTGCGGCGGCGCGGGCCCGGCGTGCGCGCCGCCGCAGCGCCACAGCATCTCCCACAGCACGAGCCCGGCGTGTGCACGTGTACCTGCATGTCGGCGCGCACGGGCCGCATGGCGTGGTAGGGCACGGCGTGCGGCGGCGCGGGCCCGGCGTGCGCGCCGCCGCAGCGCCACAGCATCTCCCACAGCACGAGCCCGGCGTGTGCACGTGTACCTGCATGTCGGCGCGCACGGGCCGCATGGCGTGGTAGGGCACGGCGTGCGGCGGCGCGGGCCCGGCGTGCGCGCCGCCGCAGCGCCACAGCATCTCCCACAGCACGAGCCCGGCGTGTGCACGTGTACCTGCATGTCGGCGCGCACGGGCCGCATGGCGTGGTAGGGCACGGCGTGCGGCGGCGCGGGCCCGGCGTGCGCGCCGCCGCAGCGCCACAGCATCTCCCACAGCACGAGCCCGGCGTGTGCACGTGTACCTGCATGTCGGCGCGCACGGGCCGCATGGCGTGGTAGGGCACGGCGTGCGGCGGCGCGGGCCCGGCGTGCGCGCCGCCGCAGCGCCACAGCATCTCCCACAGCACGAGCCCGGCGTGTGCACGTGTACCTGCATGTCGGCGCGCACGGGCCGCATGGCGTGGTAGGGCACGGCGTGCGGCGGCGCGGGCCCGGCGTGCGCGCCGCCGCAGCGCCACAGCATCTCCCACAGCACGAGCCCGGCGTGTGCACGTGTACCTGCATGTCGGCGCGCACGGGCCGCATGGCGTGGTAGGGCACGGCGTGCGGCGGCGCGGGCCCGGCGTGCGCGCCGCCGCAGCGCCACAGCATCTCCCACAGCACGAGCCCGGCGTGTGCACGTGTACCTGCATGTCGGCGCGCACGGGCCGCATGGCGTGGTAGGGCACGGCGTGCGGCGGCGCGGGCCCGGCGTGCGCGCCGCCGCAGCGCCACAGCATCTCCCACAGCACGAGCCCGGCGTGTGCACGTGTACCTGCATGTCGGCGCGCACGGGCCGCATGGCGTGGTAGGGCACGGCGTGCGGCGGCGCGGGCCCGGCGTGCGCGCCGCCGCAGCGCCACAGCATCTCCCACAGCACGAGCCCGGCGTGTGCACGTGTACCTGCATGTCGGCGCGCACGGGCCGCATGGCGTGGTAGGGCACGGCGTGCGGCGGCGCGGGCCCGGCGTGCGCGCCGCCGCAGCGCCACAGCATCTCCCACAGCACGAGCCCGGCGTGTGCACGTGTACCTGCATGTCGGCGCGCACGGGCCGCATGGCGTGGTAGGGCACGGCGTGCGGCGGCGCGGGCCCGGCGTGCGCGCCGCCGCAGCGCCACAGCATCTCCCACAGCACGAGCCCCAGCGCGTACACGTCGACGGCGCACAGCGCCCACAGGCAGCCGTCCAGGTCCAGCGCGCCGTCCAGCGCCTCGGGCGCCAGGTAGCGCAGCGTGCCCGCCTGCAGCCACACACCTCCGCTTATACACACTGTTTATTACTTCCTTTCATTTTAACAACTTATCCTATTGGGAGACAGGAAACGAACAATAAATCCGCCATTTCATACTATTATAGGGACAGTTTGTCGCATCGGCTCATATTTTAGTGCAAATTAAATAGGATATGAGAGGAGGGGACGGGAAGAGCGGGGCGCGGTACGCGTCACGTTGGCAGTCTGACTTGGGGCATGTAATTAGATGGTAAAACTTATTCCAGTACTAACATAAAAGGTTAATAGTGTTTTATTGACGAACTGAAATATATACCCCCTAAAGTGGTGACCCCGCAATTGAAACACGATATCAAAAGAGAATAGAAAAATTACGAGCGCACCGGCAGAAGAAAAGGTAGAAGGTCATGACGGTCTCAGTTTCGTCGCACATTCCAGAATTTTAGGTGGATCAGCCTCGCGTCTGGTTCATTAGAGCGGAGGCAGTGCTAACACCGCAGAAAATATCAGATGAGTCCAGGTTCTATATGGTGGTGTCGAAATTGCCAAAAGAAGTGATTGTTCAAATTACTGACTTTTTAGTGAAGCCACCAGATACTAGGAAATTCCAGGCCCTGAAGAACACACTACTCACCTTATTTGAAGATACTAAGGACCGACAAATGGAAAAAAAGATGGTGAAAATGGAATTGGGGGATCAAAAAGCATCGCAACTGCTGCGGCGGATGAGAGACCTTGGGCGCGTTTTAGTAGTAAAAGAATTGCAGTTGTGAATAAATGGGCTCGCATTGATTGAAATCAGGTTATTGCTCTCTGCAACTTAGGCGCTACGCAGAAGCTCGGCCTTTGACCTCGTGTATAGTAAGTGACCGGGTGGGCTCGCCGTGCGGGCCTTTCAACTCGAGTGGAGAGCGCGCCGAAACCATTCACGTATCGAGCAGCATACAGGGTGGCATACTGGCCTCGAGAGCGGTATACAGGGTGGCACTGACCTCGGCGAGGGTAGCGGTGGTAGCGCGGCGGTTCTTGGTGAGGACCTGAGCCAGGCCGAGGTCCGCGAGGCGCGCCTGCCCGTTGCGCACGAGCACGTTGGAGCTGTTCACGTCGCGGTGGACTATGCACGGCTTCGATGGCGCTGGGGACGGAAAACAGTCTCGTCTAATTAATCTCAAGACGTAGTTTTTTTTACATTATATTCGAAACATTCACAGCAGCAGCAAATCCCGTATCTCAATGTCAGGAATGCACTCACTGCTAGTGTGCAGGTGTGCCAACGCCGAGCTCAGCCCCAGCGCCAGCGTGGCGAACTCCAGCCACGTGAGCGGGGCGCGCCGGAGAGAGCGGGACGGGTGTCTGCAATGTCCGGAGTGCACTCACTGCTAGTGTGCAGGTGTGCCAACGCCGAGCTCAGCCCCAGCGCCAGCGTGGCGAACTCCAGCCACGTGAGCGGGGCGCGCCGGAGAGAGCGGGACGGGTGTCTGCAATGTCCGGAGTGCACTCACTGCTAGTGTGCAGGTGTGCCAACGCCGAGCTCAGCCCCAGCGCCAGCGTGGCGAACTCCAGCCACGTGAGCGGGGCGCGCCGGAGAGAGCGGGACGGGTGTCTGCAATGTCCGGAGTGCACTCACTGCTAGTGTGCAGGTGTGCCAACGCCGAGCTCAGCCCCAGCGCCAGCGTGGCGAACTCCAGCCACGTGAGCGGGGCGCGCCGGAGAGAGCGGGACGGGTGTCTGCAATGTCCGGAGTGCACTCACTGCTAGTGTGCAGGTGTGCCAACGCCGAGCTCAGCCCCAGCGCCAGCGTGGCGAACTCCAGCCACGTGAGCGGGGCGCGCCGGAGAGAGCGGGACGGGTGTCTGCAATGTCCGGAGTGCACTCACTGCTAGTGTGCAGGTGTGCCAACGCCGAGCTCAGCCCCAGCGCCAGCGTGGCGAACTCCAGCCACGTGAGCGGGGCGCGCCGGAGAGAGCGGGACGGGTGTCTGCAATGTCCGGAGTGCACTCACTGCTAGTGTGCAGGTGTGCCAACGCCGAGCTCAGCCCCAGCGCCAGCGTGGCGAACTCCAGCCACGTGAGCGGGGCGCGCCGGAGAGAGCGGGACGGGTGTCTGCAATGTCCGGAGTGCACTCACTGCTAGTGTGCAGGTGTGCCAACGCCGAGCTCAGCCCCAGCGCCAGCGTGGCGAACTCCAGCCACGTGAGCGGGGCGCGCCGGAGAGAGCGGGACGGGTGTCTGCAATGTCCGGAGTGCACTCACTGCTAGTGTGCAGGTGTGCCAACGCCGAGCTCAGCCCCAGCGCCAGCGTGGCGAACTCCAGCCACGTGAGCGGGGCGCGCCGGAGAGAGCGGGACGGGTGTCTGCAATGTCCGGAGTGCACTCACTGCTAGTGTGCAGGTGTGCCAACGCCGAGCTCAGCCCCAGCGCCAGCGTGGCGAACTCCAGCCACGTGAGCGGGGCGCGCCGGAGAGAGCGGGACGGGTGTCTGCAATGTCCGGAGTGCACTCACTGCTAGTGTGCAGGTGTGCCAACGCCGAGCTCAGCCCCAGCGCCAGCGTGGCGAACTCCAGCCACGTGAGCGGGGCGCGCCGGAGAGAGCGGGACGGGTGTCTGCAATGTCCGGAGTGCACTCACTGCTAGTGTGCAGGTGTGCCAACGCCGAGCTCAGCCCCAGCGCCAGCGTGGCGAACTCCAGCCACGTGAGCGGGGCGCGCCGGAGAGAGCGGGACGGGTGTCTGCAATGTCCGGAGTGCACTCACTGCTAGTGTGCAGGTGTGCCAACGCCGAGCTCAGCCCCAGCGCCAGCGTGGCGAACTCCAGCCACGTGAGCGGGGCGCGCCGGAGAGAGCGGGACGGGTGTCTGCAATGTCCGGAGTGCACTCACTGCTAGTGTGCAGGTGTGCCAACGCCGAGCTCAGCCCCAGCGCCAGCGTGGCGAACTCCAGCCACGTGAGCGGGGCGCGCCGGAGAGAGCGGGACGGGTGTCTGCAATGTCCGGAGTGCACTCACTGCTAGTGTGCAGGTGTGCCAACGCCGAGCTCAGCCCCAGCGCCAGCGTGGCGAACTCCAGCCACGTGAGCGGGGCGCGCCGGAGAGAGCGGGACGGGTGTCTGCAATGTCCGGAGTGCACTCACTGCTAGTGTGCAGGTGTGCCAACGCCGAGCTCAGCCCCAGCGCCAGCGTGGCGAACTCCAGCCACGTGAGCGGGGCGCGCCGGAGAGAGCGGGACGGGTGTCTGCAATGTCCGGAGTGCACTCACTGCTAGTGTGCAGGTGTGCCAACGCCGAGCTCAGCCCCAGCGCCAGCGTGGCGAACTCCAGCCACGTGAGCGGGGCGCGCCGGAGAGAGCGGGACGGGTGTCTGCAATGTCCGGAGTGCACTCACTGCTAGTGTGCAGGTGTGCCAACGCCGAGCTCAGCCCCAGCGCCAGCGTGGCGAACTCCAGCCACGTGAGCGGGGCGCGCCGGAGAGAGCGGGACGGGTGTCTGCAATGTCCGGAGTGCACTCACTGCTAGTGTGCAGGTGTGCCAACGCCGAGCTCAGCCCCAGCGCCAGCGTGGCGAACTCCAGCCACGTGAGCGGGGCGCGCCGGAGAGAGCGGGACGGGTGTCTGCAATGTCCGGAGTGCACTCACTGCTAGTGTGCAGGTGTGCCAACGCCGAGCTCAGCCCCAGCGCCAGCGTGGCGAACTCCAGCCACGTGAGCGGGGCGCGCCGGAGAGAGCGGGACGGGTGTCTGCAATGTCCGGAGTGCACTCACTGCTAGTGTGCAGGTGTGCCAACGCCGAGCTCAGCCCCAGCGCCAGCGTGGCGAACTCCAGCCACGTGAGCGGGGCGCGCCGGAGAGAGCGGGACGGGTGTCTGCAATGTCCGGAGTGCACTCACTGCTAGTGTGCAGGTGTGCCAACGCCGAGCTCAGCCCCAGCGCCAGCGTGGCGAACTCCAGCCACGTGAGCGGGGCGCGCCGGAGAGAGCGGGACGGGTGTCTGCAATGTCCGGAGTGCACTCACTGCTAGTGTGCAGGTGTGCCAACGCCGAGCTCAGCCCCAGCGCCAGCGTGGCGAACTCCAGCCACGTGAGCGGGGCGCGCCGGAGAGAGCGGGACGGGTGTCTGCAATGTCCGGAGTGCACTCACTGCTAGTGTGCAGGTGTGCCAACGCCGAGCTCAGCCCCAGCGCCAGCGTGGCGAACTCCAGCCACGTGAGCGGGGCGCGCCGGAGAGAGCGGGACGGGTGTCTGCAATGTCCGGAGTGCACTCACTGCTAGTGTGCAGGTGTGCCAACGCCGAGCTCAGCCCCAGCGCCAGCGTGGCGAACTCCAGCCACGTGAGCGGGGCGCGCCGGAGAGAGCGGGACGGGTGTCTGCAATGTCCGGAGTGCACTCACTGCTAGTGTGCAGGTGTGCCAACGCCGAGCTCAGCCCCAGCGCCAGCGTGGCGAACTCCAGCCACGTGAGCGGGGCGCGCCGGAGAGAGCGGGACGGGTGTCTGCAATGTCCGGAGTGCACTCACTGCTAGTGTGCAGGTGTGCCAACGCCGAGCTCAGCCCCAGCGCCAGCGTGGCGAACTCCAGCCACGTGAGCGGGGCGCGCCGGAGAGAGCGGGACGGGTGTCTGCAATGTCCGGAGTGCACTCACTGCTAGTGTGCAGGTGTGCCAACGCCGAGCTCAGCCCCAGCGCCAGCGTGGCGAACTCCAGCCACGTGAGCGGGGCGCGCCGGAGAGAGCGGGACGGGTGTCTGCAATGTCCGGAGTGCACTCACTGCTAGTGTGCAGGTGTGCCAACGCCGAGCTCAGCCCCAGCGCCAGCGTGGCGAACTCCAGCCACGTGAGCGGGGCGCGCCGGAGAGAGCGGGACGGGTGTCTGCAATGTCCGGAGTGCACTCACTGCTAGTGTGCAGGTGTGCCAACGCCGAGCTCAGCCCCAGCGCCAGCGTGGCGAACTCCAGCCACGTGAGCGGGGCGCGCCGGAGAGAGCGGGACGGGTGTCTGCAATGTCCGGAGTGCACTCACTGCTAGTGTGCAGGTGTGCCAACGCCGAGCTCAGCCCCAGCGCCAGCGTGGCGAACTCCAGCCACGTGAGCGGGGCGCGCCGGAGAGAGCGGGACGGGTGTCTGCAATGTCCGGAGTGCACTCACTGCTAGTGTGCAGGTGTGCCAACGCCGAGCTCAGCCCCAGCGCCAGCGTGGCGAACTCCAGCCACGTGAGCGGGGCGCGCCGGAGAGAGCGGGACGGGTGTCTGCAATGTCCGGAGTGCACTCACTGCTAGTGTGCAGGTGTGCCAACGCCGAGCTCAGCCCCAGCGCCAGCGTGGCGAACTCCAGCCACGTGAGCGGGGCGCGCCGGAGAGAGCGGGACGGGTGTCTGCAATGTCCGGAGTGCACTCACTGCTAGTGTGCAGGTGTGCCAACGCCGAGCTCAGCCCCAGCGCCAGCGTGGCGAACTCCAGCCACGTGAGCGGGGCGCGCCGGAGAGAGCGGGACGGGTGTCTGCAATGTCCGGAGTGCACTCACTGCTAGTGTGCAGGTGTGCCAACGCCGAGCTCAGCCCCAGCGCCAGCGTGGCGAACTCCAGCCACGTGAGCGGGGCGCGCCGGAGAGAGCGGGACGGGTGTCTGCAATGTCCGGAGTGCACTCACTGCTAGTGTGCAGGTGTGCCAACGCCGAGCTCAGCCCCAGCGCCAGCGTGGCGAACTCCAGCCACGTGAGCGGGGCGCGCCGGAGAGAGCGGGACGGGTGTCTGCAATGTCCGGAGTGCACTCACTGCTAGTGTGCAGGTGTGCCAACGCCGAGCTCAGCCCCAGCGCCAGCGTGGCGAACTCCAGCCACGTGAGCGGGGCGCGCCGGAGAGAGCGGGACGGGTGTCTGCAATGTCCGGAGTGCACTCACTGCTAGTGTGCAGGTGTGCCAACGCCGAGCTCAGCCCCAGCGCCAGCGTGGCGAACTCCAGCCACGTGAGCGGGGCGCGCCGGAGAGAGCGGGACGGGTGTCTGCAATGTCCGGAGTGCACTCACTGCTAGTGTGCAGGTGTGCCAACGCCGAGCTCAGCCCCAGCGCCAGCGTGGCGAACTCCAGCCACGTGAGCGGGGCGCGCCGGAGAGAGCGGGACGGGTGTCTGCAATGTCCGGAGTGCACTCACTGCTAGTGTGCAGGTGTGCCAACGCCGAGCTCAGCCCCAGCGCCAGCGTGGCGAACTCCAGCCACGTGAGCGGGGCGCGCCGGAGAGAGCGGGACGGGTGTCTGCAATGTCCGGAGTGCACTCACTGCTAGTGTGCAGGTGTGCCAACGCCGAGCTCAGCCCCAGCGCCAGCGTGGCGAACTCCAGCCACGTGAGCGGGGCGCGCCGGAGAGAGCGGGACGGGTGTCTGCAATGTCCGGAGTGCACTCACTGCTAGTGTGCAGGTGTGCCAACGCCGAGCTCAGCCCCAGCGCCAGCGTGGCGAACTCCAGCCACGTGAGCGGGGCGCGCCGGAGAGAGCGGGACGGGTGTCTGCAATGTCCGGAGTGCACTCACTGCTAGTGTGCAGGTGTGCCAACGCCGAGCTCAGCCCCAGCGCCAGCGTGGCGAACTCCAGCCACGTGAGCGGGGCGCGCCGGAGAGAGCGGGACGGGTGTCTGCAATGTCCGGAGTGCACTCACTGCTAGTGTGCAGGTGTGCCAACGCCGAGCTCAGCCCCAGCGCCAGCGTGGCGAACTCCAGCCACGTGAGCGGGGCGCGCCGGAGAGAGCGGGACGGGTGTCTGCAATGTCCGGAGTGCACTCACTGCTAGTGTGCAGGTGTGCCAACGCCGAGCTCAGCCCCAGCGCCAGCGTGGCGAACTCCAGCCACGTGAGCGGGGCGCGCCGGAGAGAGCGGGACGGGTGTCTGCAATGTCCGGAGTGCACTCACTGCTAGTGTGCAGGTGTGCCAACGCCGAGCTCAGCCCCAGCGCCAGCGTGGCGAACTCCAGCCACGTGAGCGGGGCGCGCCGGAGAGAGCGGGACGGGTGTCTGCAATGTCCGGAGTGCACTCACTGCTAGTGTGCAGGTGTGCCAACGCCGAGCTCAGCCCCAGCGCCAGCGTGGCGAACTCCAGCCACGTGAGCGGGGCGCGCCGGAGAGAGCGGGACGGGTGTCTGCAATGTCCGGAGTGCACTCACTGCTAGTGTGCAGGTGTGCCAACGCCGAGCTCAGCCCCAGCGCCAGCGTGGCGAACTCCAGCCACGTGAGCGGGGCGCGCCGGAGAGAGCGGGACGGGTGTCTGCAATGTCCGGAGTGCACTCACTGCTAGTGTGCAGGTGTGCCAACGCCGAGCTCAGCCCCAGCGCCAGCGTGGCGAACTCCAGCCACGTGAGCGGGGCGCGCCGGAGAGAGCGGGACGGGTGTCTGCAATGTCCGGAGTGCACTCACTGCTAGTGTGCAGGTGTGCCAACGCCGAGCTCAGCCCCAGCGCCAGCGTGGCGAACTCCAGCCACGTGAGCGGGGCGCGCCGGAGAGAGCGGGACGGGTGTCTGCAATGTCCGGAGTGCACTCACTGCTAGTGTGCAGGTGTGCCAACGCCGAGCTCAGCCCCAGCGCCAGCGTGGCGAACTCCAGCCACGTGAGCGGGGCGCGCCGGAGAGAGCGGGACGGGTGTCTGCAATGTCCGGAGTGCACTCACTGCTAGTGTGCAGGTGTGCCAACGCCGAGCTCAGCCCCAGCGCCAGCGTGGCGAACTCCAGCCACGTGAGCGGGGCGCGCCGGAGAGAGCGGGACGGGTGTCTGCAATGTCCGGAGTGCACTCACTGCTAGTGTGCAGGTGTGCCAACGCCGAGCTCAGCCCCAGCGCCAGCGTGGCGAACTCCAGCCACGTGAGCGGGGCGCGCCGGAGAGAGCGGGACGGGTGTCTGCAATGTCCGGAGTGCACTCACTGCTAGTGTGCAGGTGTGCCAACGCCGAGCTCAGCCCCAGCGCCAGCGTGGCGAACTCCAGCCACGTGAGCGGGGCGCGCCGGAGAGAGCGGGACGGGTGTCTGCAATGTCCGGAGTGCACTCACTGCTAGTGTGCAGGTGTGCCAACGCCGAGCTCAGCCCCAGCGCCAGCGTGGCGAACTCCAGCCACGTGAGCGGGGCGCGCCGGAGAGAGCGGGACGGGTGTCTGCAATGTCCGGAGTGCACTCACTGCTAGTGTGCAGGTGTGCCAACGCCGAGCTCAGCCCCAGCGCCAGCGTGGCGAACTCCAGCCACGTGAGCGGGGCGCGCTGCAGGCGCGCGCGCAGCGTGCTGTCGCACAGCTCCACCACGATCAGGTGCGAGCGGGGCCCGTTTGAGAGAGCGGGACGGGTGTCGCTGCCTGGAAAACAAATACTATATTACTCAGAGCCCGGAATCGTAGCACTTTCATCTGTCTATAGTGTGTTCTTACTTATATAGACTTCCAAAATACACAATATATCGTGAAAATACAATGCAGAACACCGAACTGCCGTAACACTAAAGACTTACATAGTATTTGAGTATGTTGGGATGCGCTACGTGCGGTAAGGCGTATATAGCTGCCTCCATATGCCACGCGGTTACACTAGAGTAAAGCTTGACTGCCAGTCTGTCCCAAACTGCAGGAACACTAAAGACTTACCATAATATTTGAGTATGTTGGGATGCGCTAGGTGCGTTAAGGCGTATATAGCTGCCTCCATATGCCACGCGGTTACACTAGAGTAAAGCTTGACGGCCAGTCTGTCCCAAACTGCAGGAACACTAAAGACTTACCATAGTATTTGAGTATGATGGGATGCGCTAGGTGCAGCAAGGCGTATATAGCTGCCTCCTTCTGCCACGCGGTTGCACTAGAGTACTGCTTGACTGCCAGTCTGCCCCAAACTGCAGGAACACTAAAGACTTACAATAGTATTTGAGTATGTTGGGATGCGCTAGGTGCGGTAAGGCGTATATAGCTGCCTCCTTCTGCCATGCGGTTGCACTAGAGTACTGCTTGACTGCCAGTCTGCCCCAAACTGCAGGAACACTAAAGACTTACCATAGTATTTAAGTATGTTGGGATGCGCTAGGTGCAGCAAGGCGTATATAGCTGCCTCCTTCTGCCATGCGGTTGCACTAGAGTACTGCTTGACTGCCAGTCTGCCCCAAACTGCAGGAACACTAAAGACTTACCATAGTATTTAAGTATGTTGGGATGCGCTAGGTGCAGCAAGGCGTATATAGCTGCCTCCTTCTGCCACGCGGTTGCACTAGAGTACTGCTTGACTGCCAGTCTGCCCCAAACTGCAGGAACACTAAAGACTTACCATAGTATTTAAGTATGTTGGGATGCGCTAGGTGCAGCAAGGCGTATATAGCTGCCTCCTTCTGCCATGCGGTTGCACTAGAGTACTGCTTGACTGCCAGTCTGTCCCAAACTGCAGGAACACTAAAGAGTTACCATAATATTTGAGTATGTTGGGATGCGCTAGGTGCGTTAAGGCGTATATAGCTGCCTCCTTCTGCCATGCGGTTGCACTAGAGTACTGCTTGACTGCCAGTCTGCCCCAAACTGCAGGAACACTAAAGACTTACCATAGTATTTAAGTATGTTGGGATGCGCTAGGTGCAGCAAGGCGTATATAGCTGCCTCCTTCTGCCACGCGGTTGCACTAGAGTACTGCTTGACTGCCAGTCTGCCCCAAACTGCAGGAACACTAAAGACTTACCATAGTATTTAAGTATGTTGGGATGCGCTAGGTGCAGCAAGGCGTATATAGCTGCCTCCTTCTGCCATGCGGTTAGACTAGAGTACTGCTTGACTGCCAGTCTGCCCCAAACTGCAGGAACACTAAAGACTTACCATAGTATTTGAGTATGTTGGGATGCGCTAAGTGCGGTAAGGCGTATATAGCTGCCTCCTTCTGCCATGCGGTTGCACTAGAGTACTGCTTGACTGCCAGTCTGCCCCAAACTGCAGGAACACTAAAGACTTACCATAGTATTTGAGTATGTTGGGATGCGCTAGGTGCGGTAAGGCGTATATAGCTGCCTCCTTCTGCCATGCGGTTAGACTAGAGTACTGCTTGACTGCCAGTCTGCCCCAAACTGCAGGAACACTAAAGACTTACCATAGTATTTGAGTATGTTGGGATGCGCTAGGTGCGGTAAGGCGTATATAGCTGCCTCCTTCTGCCACGCGGTTGCACTAGAGTACTGCTTGACTGCCAGTCTGCCCCAAACTGCAGGAACACTAAAGACTTACCATAGTATTTAAGTATGTTGGGATGCGCTAGGTGCAGCAAGGCGTATATAGCTGCCTCCTTCTGCCATGCGGTTAGACTAGAGTACTGCTTGACTGCCAGTCTGCCCCAAACTGCAGGAACACTAAAGACTTACCATAGTATTTGAGTATGTTGGGATGCGCTAGGTGCGGTAAGGCGTATATAGCTGCCTCCTTCTGCCACGCGGTTGCACTAGAGTACTGCTTGACTGCCAGTCTGCCCCAAACTGCAGGAACACTAAAGACTTACCATAGTATTTAAGTATGTTGGGATGCGCTAGGTGCAGCAAGGCGTATATAGCTGCCTCCTTCTGCCATGCGGTTAGACTAGAGTACTGCTTGACTGCCAGTCTGCCCCAAACTGCAGGAACACTAAAGACTTACCATAGTATTTGAGTATGTTGGGATGCGCTAGGTGCGGTAAGGCGTATATAGCTGCCTCCTTCTGCCATGCGGTTAGACTAGAGTACAGCTTGACTGCCACGGGCGTGGCGCCGAGACTGCCGCGCCACACTGACCCGAATTTGCCCTGCCCTGCAGATGAACAGTTCTTGGGTTAAACATTGCAACGGATATCCGACCACTATTCTGTATCCAGCCTCAATTTTACTATCCGTCCGGATACCGGCGTCCTATCCGTCCGGATGAGTATCCTCGATGAGTATACTATCGAGTGATAGTGGCGTGCTATCCGGCCGGATATCAGATAGTGACGTGCTATCCGGCCAGACACCGGATAGAAGGTTATATCTAGTTAAGATTAAAACAAGGATTAATAAATAACAAGCCATAAATATTCATGTCCAATATGAGCTAGGATCTGAAAATATTAATAGAGTCTTTTCGGTAAAGGATCTCGGCGTTATCTTTGACACTCGTCTTACTTTTCACGACCATATCAGAGAGCTCGCTACCAGCAGTCTCCGTACACTTGGATTCGTAATACGCAACGTTAAAGATTTTTACGATCCTGGGGCTATAGAGGTGCTTTATAACGCACTGGTGCAAAGTAAGTTGGAAGCCGCTGCTATTGTTTGGAACCCTCATGAAAAAACCTACGTCTTGCTTTTAGAAAAGGTCCAAAAGGCTTCCTTGAGAATACTTTACAAAAAAGTTTACGGATATTATCCTTTTATGTACCCTAAATTTTTTTTATTAGGCACATTAGGATTTAACCCTTTGGAGGTGAGACGCAACGTTAACCTGCTCGGTGTTGCTTGTCGCGTATTGCGTGGTGACTCGGAATGTCCAGAATTGGTGGAACAGCTCGTGAAATGTTCCAGAAGTCCCCAGGATTACCCTAAGACCGCGTTTGCGCCCCCTATTGGCAGTTCCACCAGCGCGCACCGTCTCCCATAAGAACTCGCCGCTCCTTCGTGCCCTCGCTCTGCTTAACGCGCTTCTGGTATGTACGCCACAGTGTGACCTTCTTGCATGGCGATGGACGGCTGTTTGTAAGGAATGTCTGAGATTCTGTGAGAAGATGGATGACAGGATATCTAGTATTTAATTTTTTTTAATATACCCTAATTTCAGTGTATTGGTCATATGTACTGTAATGCTGTGTAAATATATTTCTAAATAAATAAATAAATCCATTAATCAGTATATTCCACAGTACCATTGAAAATACAATATTTTTTTATTAAAAATGAATAATAGAAGAGATTTATCATTATGCATAAAAAATTAATAGATATATCTAGATTGTCGACAGGCTAAATAAAATTAAAGCATATATTTTTCTTTAAGTAACTTCATGTATTTTAAAAAAATATATATATACTGATCAAAACAATATAGGGGCCACTAAAAGTTTGATCGTAACGTGAAAGTATATATTAGTTGATACAATTTATTTCACATAATCTCCAGATAAAAAGGCTTTTGATATTGTTGAGCTCATTAACGATTAATTAATTGTTTTATTTGTTTTCATTGAGATAAAATTAGATAATTGTAACCACAAAAGTTGAACAGAAATTCTCCGTGCAAAAGAGGCCCCTATATATATTGTTTTGAGTAATATATATAAGGAATATTAAGGTACGAAATACTTAATCCACCACCTTACCTATGTGTTCAATGAGAGTGAGATTATCAACGCAGGATAATCCAGTAGCCAAAGCATCAGGCCCGGTGCCCATGATGTCTCCTGAAAGTAAACAGTTATGATAAAGATGTATGTGTTCATTCGCTTTTTTTTTATTAATGTTTACAAATTGGATGTTAGAAAGTACAAAATAACAATACTGAAAATCACTGCTTGAACATTATCGCACACCCTAAAACAGTAGACACAACATGCATGTACAGAGAACAGTTCAGTTTTACTTTATTCACAGCATTTAATTATTCTTAATGGTGATGACGATGATGATGATGATAACGATAGTGATGGTGATGAGGATGATGGCGGCGGTAATGATGATGACGATGATGTTGAAGATAATGTCTATGAAGGCGATTATAATGATGATGGTGACAACGATGATGATGACGGCGGCGATGATTTTGACGACGATGATGACGCGATGATGATGATTAATTGATAATTATTATGAATTTTGTTAATGACATATTATAAATAATTTATTACAATTGAGAAATTTCAATGCATGATAAAATTTAAATGTTATTTTGTTAATTTTCTATTATATTTTTATTGCACCCTCACAGGGTTGTGTTGAAACATACTAATAGCTGTAAGATCTTTTATACACACAACTATGAACTATGATGACGATGAGGGCGACGTTGATGATGACGACGATGATTTTGAAGTTGATGGCGATGATGTTGACGACGATGATAATGGCGATAATGATGACGATGATGATTATTATGTCGATGATGATGATGACCTACCTTTTTCAATCTCTCCCCCGCTGCTCACATCCTTCTCTATCTCAGCTCGCTTGCAGTAGAACTTCCTCAACAGTGCGGCCATGGCCATGACCAAAATGGCGGCCAGCCCAAGATGGCCGACGCGACCGTGTTGGCGTAATTCGGGTGGACCACAGTCATCCGAACATAGAACTAGACTCGGCCTTGAGTGTCACCTCTTTTATTGATGATGGTGACAATGATAACTTACCTTTTTCAACCTCTCCCCCGCTGCTCATGTCCTTGTCCATCTCAGCCCGCTTGCAATAGAACTTCTTCAGCATTACAGCCATGATCAAAATGGCGACCAGAGCCAAGATGGCCGACGCAATCGCGTTGGAGTAATTCGGCTGGATCGCTGCCGTCCGAACGGTGGACTCCGCTTTTGGGGTTACCACTTCATCTGCTATCGATGCTGAAAAATACAAATCAAATTGACAAAGGTAATACAAGGGACCGACAAAGTAAGTGACATAGCTCGCAGAATTTAATGGTTGGTGGCAATGGGCGGGCCATGTAGCCCGGAGAACGAAAGGCCGTTGGGGCAGCAAAGTGGCGACCACGCATAAGAAAATACAGCGTAGAACGGCCACCGATTAGGTGGACTGATGACCTCAAGACGGTCGCGGAGAGTCGGTGGATGGGAGGCCTATGTTTAGCAGTGGACTGATATATAGATAGAATACAAGGGACAGCGTGTTGCAAGTACTTTTATGATTAGAAATCGGTAAATCGTTGAAAAATATCTTGAATCAAAGCTACAAGAACGCTCTCTATTAGGTCAGCTTTTAGACAAAACATTCAATAGATCTACTCAACCTTGCGGAAAATTCTGGAACCGATCCAAGAGGAAGATGAAGATTTTGGGCCACAGATCTGGGGGCACGGTAGTGCCCCCGCCAAGTCGAATAAAAGGGGGAAAAAGGCACGGCCGTAACATCCTTTTTATGATTTTATAGTATGTCCATTGGATATGTGATCACCGTCTGGACATCCATCTTCGGCCAATAAATGTACCCTAAACTGGTGTCGGAGACCAGGATGATAATCTGAGTCGTTGCAGTACTACAGTTAGTTATTTATGACTGTGGCGTGGGATCACACAAGATGGGGGGACTCACTGAAGTCGGCGTTGCAGTAGCTGTTGCTGCAACCGCAGAACGTGGCGTTTATGCCATGCGCAGTCACGTGCAAGCATATGTCCGTCTTAGTACGATATAATGAGTTGAGTTAGATGCACTATGACTGTGGCGTGGGATCACACAAAATGGGGACTCACTGAAGTCAGCGTTGCAGTAGCTGTTGCTGCAACCGCAGAACGTGGCGTTTATGCCATGCGCAGTCACGTGCAAGCATATGTCCGTCTTAGTACGATATAATGAGTTGAGTTAGATGCACTATGACTGTGGCGTGGGATCACACAAAATGGGGACTCACTGAAGTCAGCGTTGCAGTAGCTGTTGCTGCAACTGCAGAATGTGGCGTTAATGCCGCGTGCAGTCACATGCGAGCACACGTCCGGCTTCGTGGGGGAAGCCTTCCAGCAACCTGGAAAGAAAAATGGTTCTTAATCAATACTTCCATACTTCCATACTATTTCTGAGGAGGGCGTTTGCCGCAGTGGGTTCACTGAGAAGGCTTCGTAATTTTCTTCCTATCGCCACTAAAATTGCACTTGCTCAAACACTACTCCTTCCCATTTTTAACTACGCTGATGCCGCCTATCTGGATCTTTCGGAGGAGCAACTTGACAAACTTGAACGAATTCAAAACATCTGTATTAGGTTCATATTTGGGTTACGCAAGTATGACCATGTGTCTAGTTTCCGTTCACTACTCAAGTGGCTCCCTATCCGTCTTCCTCGTAACACTCACATTCTTTCTCTTCTCTATAATACACTCTTTCATCCTGCAACTCCGTTTTAGTTATCTTCTATCAGCAAGGTCCGCTCAAAACTTTCTTCTAGCTGTTCCATCATCTAAGTCAAAGTTTTATACAAATTCTCTTACATTCCGGGCTACTGAGTTGTGGAACTCTCTTCCGATCGATTTAAGGCAAGCGACGTCGTTGCCTATTTTTAAAACGAAGTTAAAAGATCATTATTTATCACTCCCGTAATTTATATTTTTTTAATTTCTGCTGCTGGTTTTCTAATCAGTTTGATGTCAACTGTATCATAGTTTTCTTTCTTGTTTTGTATATTTTTATTTATTTTTGTATTATTTATAATCTTATCTCACCACCTACTCATTCCTAGCTATTCTGAGTCATTTCCGCTACCCAAAGGTTGTCTGGAAGAGATCGCACTTTAGCGATAAGACCGCCTATTGTCTACCGTATTTTATAAAGGCTCTATTGTACTGTTTCTGTTGTTGGTGTGCAATAAATAATTGTTGTATTCTAATTGTATTGTAAGATTATCCTTCACAAAGTCTCTAACATAATAGAGGTTACTACATTCGGGCTGTAAATCATTGGCTGAAAGTTTGGCAGTAATATTGTAAGTATCACATTATTTATACAAGAGACTCATTAAATAGTTTCAATGATAATATATAAAACTGGAAATAATGGACGAGGTTAATGGCTTCTGTATTATTGTCAGGGGGCGGTAACCTACGGCTCTTTTTGTTTAAAATGGTTGCATTAGCTCCATACGTAAAATAACTATAGAAAATTAAAAATTTAAAAAACCCCCCGATTTGTTCTACTAAAGACTGAATATCTTGGAGACGAGTGCTCCGATTTTCATCAAACAAAGCTAAGAACACTCCGGATAAAATTATCTATGACACAAAAAAAACCGAACTCAAATCGGTCCATCAAATGGGCGCTACGATGCCACAGACAGGTACACAGATACACAGAGTCAGAGTCACAGACACGTTAAACTTATAACACCCTTCTTTTTTGTCGGGGGTTAAAAAATACTTAAAAACCTCATCACATCTCTCAGACTTTTCATTATGAAGCTGCTGCCGGCGTGTCAACTTAGCCACATAGGTATGTGGGTGAATCAACTTTTAGACCCACACTTTTGATGTCTCTGTCATTACCAAAAATATATTTGGAGTTACCAAGACATCGGGCTTCTAATATGATATTTTTCTGTTTATTAGGTTTAACAGACAGGGAAATTCAACTCCTTAATGTACACCATAAATCAAAAAAAGAGAAACCATTATTTAAACCGAAGAATCTCTTCGAAACATTTTTCGAGAAAAAAACTTCCACCTCTGACATGCATATACATCCTAGAATTATGTCTATTTGTTAGAAATCAGCCAGAACATTTAAAAAAGAGAACTTTTAAATGTAATGTTCGATCTCAATATAAATCAGATCTTAAACTTCCCAAGATCTATTCAATGTTTAAAAACAGTGCTTTAGTATCAGCTATTTATGTGTTTAATAATCTTCTCACTGATATACAAAGTAAAGATGATAGCACTTTTAAACGGACACTAAAAAAGTGGCAAATAGTTAAAGCCTTCTATAATTTAAAAGAATTTTATGATAGTAAATTGTGAATTAGATTTTAAGAGCATAAAACATTGTATGCCCGGAAGGGTGACTGTTGAAACACATACTAACACATTCTGCATCATCTTCGTACAGTCAAGGGCAAAGATAAATATCCACACAAAGTTCCAAAATATGTATACATAAACCTTATTGCCATAATAATAAGACCTGTATACATATTTTTTAAACTGTGGTGTATACATATTGGTGCCCTTGACTGTACCTACACAGTTTTATACAATAAAGATTTTTCTATTTCTAAAAGCGTTATTTTACAGCGAAGTTTAAAAGTTGTGGACAGAATTGTGTGGCTCTAAAAGTTGATTCACCGATGTTACGTTTTAGGCAAGGAGGGAACAAAGGGACTGTATCGTCACTATACAGGGTGATTTTGGAGTCATGAGCCGGAATGACGGGGGTGGAGCGGTGATGGAGAGGGGTCACACTGGGCAACTTTTATTATGGGACTAACCACGAAACCGCGAAAAAATTATCAGCTAATTAAGATGAATATTATACTTAACACAGAGTTTGATTGTAAAGGAAAAAACCAATACGACCAAAACCCTTCTTTAACGCAGAATTACTCTGACCAATCGCAACTTTAGGTACGTGGCTTGAAATTTTCGAACACAATCCAGTTAGTACGAGTAGGGCCCTCTATATTTTTCTTAGTTTAAATGCTAAGCGCATTAGCCATACTCCAAGACATGCGTATCACGCTTCGTCTCTGTCCCATTGCTTGTCCTGAAAGTATTAGGACAGCGAGATAGGTGGCGCTGTTCTTCAATGATGAAACTAAATCAATATAATTATTTAATATTTTTTTTTACAAATCTGGAAATACCACAATTTTTATTCAAAATAATATTGTAGCTAATTTAGAGTCCCCAGTAAGCTCGATTGTCCATACAAATGTAGTTACGCTCTCATTTTCAAATGACTGGCTAGTTTGCTCTGAAACTTTGTACTTCGAATAAGTTTAGGCATATGCAGGCCTGTAATTAGTTTATGTAGCTTCAGATACCATAGTAAAAAAAATACAGTGAATTTAAGTTTTTCATACAAAACTTGTTTTTGCTGTGTTTCGTTGTTTTATCAACTGCAGGCATATAAACTAGTTTCAGGCCTAGATGTACCTCTAAGTTTCGTTACAATCCAACACCTGGTTTTAAAATATGAACGAAACTTCGTTTGTATGGGAAGGTGAAATTCGGCCGAGCTTACTGCGGACTCTTAAGTGTTCATTGATAGCTAATTATTCTAAATGTATGGAACAGCTTTTTTTTGCGATTTCGTGGTTGGGCCCCCTAGTAAAAGTTGGTCAGTGTGACCCTCTCCAATAGCCCTTTCACTCCTACTCATGACTCCTGAATCATCTTGTAGAACTATAGTGACGATACATGTCTGAAGACATGCTCTCGTTGTTTCAAGACGATGATTAAGAATTGAAATATCACGTCAAAGGATGGCGAGATGTGCTGATCATAACTAAATGTTGTTGCACCTTATTGTTAACCATATCTCAGGCAAATAAATTTCATTTCATTTCATTTCATTTCAAGGTCCAAACGCATACGATTTTGTAAAATCAGTAACAGAATTGGGATGAGCCAACTTTTTACAAGGTATGGTCATTCAAAAGCCATATCAAGGAATAGGTTTTATTAAACCGCTTTCAGTTATCAGATTTCCTAATGTAAAAAGCATGAATTTAGTATCTTAGAATAGCTCATATTAAAGAAAATAAAATAAAAACAAGGGTATTTTTTCTGTCTCATCTCAATTGGGATATTTCATATGGTTTTGTCCAACATTTTTATCAAACAACATTTAGTAGCACCGACCACAATTTACCTGCTTTGCCCTAAGGTCGACCCGGTAGAGAATGCGCTATAACATTAAGTCCACCTTTGTTATATTTTTTTCTTTTGGGCAATAAACATTTAATAAAAGAAATGGCTTAAATTAAAACATAAGCATTGTATGACAGAATCGTCAAGTGTTTTAATTATAAAAAAAATATGAAATATTTAAATGCAACTTCTTTAGTAACTCTTTAAAAGCTGGAAAATCGTGTAAATTGTTACTTTAGGCTTTTCTATTTCAAAAGGTTTTCATCCTTTGGTCTAATACGTAATCATAATATTTCAACCGCATTCCAATTGTTCTTGTAATTAAGATATCTAAATATATACTAGTAAAAAAAGTCTTGAGTCATCAACAGCCAAAACTCAAGCACTTAGAAAGGGTTGAAAGCAGGGACCGGTCAACCTCTTCCCAGACAAAATCCATTTAACGACTTAACCGTTCATTTAATAGCCCAAATCACATGCCTACCACTTGAATAGCTTTCCCATTCATTTGACTTAGCTGTAGGAAGGGGTTTCCCTTACGCGGTCACTTCAATGTAGGAAGGGGCTTCCCTTTCTTTAAATAAGCTTTTGGAACGGCTTAATTGTATATTGGATAGCCGACAAGCCTTGCTTAGCTTCAGGAACGGGTTTCCCTTGGCTTCCCTAACCTTGAGATCTATAAGTTACCTATTTCGGTCTGATTTCGTTAGGCGGGGCAATTTTTGAGTTAGTTGCTGACTTTTGTCGGTCCGTAGAAGTCGTATAGCACTTATATGTATAGTTTGTCTGGTGTACGTACGACAAAGTGTCTGATATAATAGTGATAACATGAGGTAAGTATTTTAAAATAAGAGAATATTTTTACAGTTTTAATCTGAGAAACGGGATGACAGCGTCGACGCGCGTGTGCGCAGACTTAAATCAAAATAAAAAAGCTACCAATAATTTCGGTATACCTACTAATTTTATTTATTTTTTAGTACTAGGAGGAGTAGGAGTGGAATATATGTCCTAGAAACAGAGGATGATAACGACGAACGAATTAAACCTTATGACGATTTGATAAGATACTTTGTATCGCAAGCGACGGCGGCTAGCGGCATTATCAAAGAACGTCAAGGCGCGTGCCGATACAAATTACACCGCGCGAAACGCCTACAACGTAAATACTGAAATATTTCTCTTCTTTTTATGGATACAAGGATCAAAATGGCACAAGCGTTATAAGGGAAGCCCCTTCAAGAGGTAAGCAGTTCCAACGACTTTTTAAGCGCTTAGCAAAGGGTATCAAGAATCCGTTTGGTATACCGATATCCGTATTAAAAGTCGTTTAAAAAGCCTTATGAAGGGGTTTTAAACGGGAACGGCTTTGGTTAGGAAAGTCGAACGAAATACCCCTTCAAAAACCCTCGAAGGGGATACGGGACCGGTCCCTGGTTGAAAGTGACCCATTTCTCCTGAGATATTTCTGGCGCGCGAACGAAAAGTTAAACCCTTTTCATTTAAATGGTGAGGAAAGTGAAATACTACATGCACATTTTATAAAATAGACCAGCTGTAAAAAGATTTTATTATCAAGCTATAGATCTTAATAAACACAATAACATAAAGATTTATTTTTAATAATATGACGGAATTGTTCGTGACTAATGGATTGCCTGTTTCGTAGAATTCCTGATTCGTCGTATTCTTGTTTCGTCGGAATCCATACTAATATTATAAATGCGAAAGTGTGTCTGTCTGTCTGTCTGTTACCTCTTCACGCTTAAAGCGCTGAACCGATTTGGATGAAATTTGGTATGGAGACATTCCAATTTTTATCCCGGAAAAATACCTTTATCAGCGATAAACGAATTTAAGGCGAACGAAGTCGCGAGCAGATGCTAGTTATCTATATTTAATGAAATCTATCATGCAGTACATCAATATTTAGTTTGTATTGTAGTCACGGTAATTATATAGTTTCAATTGATATTGAAAATCCGACGAATCAGAAATTCGACGCAACAGGAATACGACGAGTCAGAAACAATTCATATGACGTAACTCAATCTATACTAATATTATAAATGCGAAAGTGTGTCTGTCTGTCTGTCTGTCTGTTACCTCTTCACGCTTAAATGGCTGAACCGATTTGGATGAAATTTGGTATGGAGATAGTTTGAGTCCCGGGGAAGGACATAGGCTACTTTTTATCCCGGAAAAATACCCTCATTCGCGATAACCGAATTTAAGGCGGACGAAGTCGCGGGCAGAAGCTAGTTATCTATAAAATAAGTACTTTCCAGTCTAGGGATGAAAAAGCTATTTTCCACCTGGCTATCTTACCCGTGAAAATGAAATTTTCAGATCAGGAGAGTAATAAAGTTTTACGTGTTTAATATCTTTATTGACAGTAAAACAATCGACTCATACAATATGAATGTCATAGACACCAAGAAGGATATGAAAGGAGGTATACTCCTTAACATCCGCCTCTGTTTTTTATGTTGCGCATCTCACTGAGCTCTTGAATTCTGGGTCCATACAGCGGTTTCGTTAACATATCCGCAAGCTGTCGAGCCGCAGGGACCTTGCATACATGAAGAACACCGTCAGTTACACATTCTTTTATAAGGAACGATCTGATTCGAATGTGCTTTGTTCGTTGATGATATTCATATGGTGGATTTTTGGCTAGTCTTATTGCGGACTCATTGTCGATGTAAAGACTTGTTGGGCAATCTTCGCCAGTGATATCTTTCAAGATTCTCTTCAACCATATGATCTCGCGAGCAGTTTCACTGGCAGCTATTACTTCCGCTTCAATTGATGAAATTGCAACGGTGGTTTGGCGTTTACTTTGCGATGAAATTGGTCCACCAGCAAACAAGCATAACATGCCAGTAGTAGACCGTACTGTGCTATGATCACCTTCATGGTCAGCATCACTACAGAATTCTAGACCAGGGGATTTATCGATTTTGTAGATAATGCCTTTATCCATTGTGCCTTTCAAATAGCGTAATATCCGCTTGGCATTTTGGATATCTTCCTTTGTAGGATGGTCTAAATTTCGTGATACAACGCTAATAGCAGAGGCTATATCTGGTCTTGTACCAGTCATAAGATAAGCGAATGCTCCAACTGCTTGACGGTACGGGAAGCGGTCCGAAGTAGTTCCAACCTCTATGTTATTCGTCTTAACAATTGGTGTGGCTACGGCTTTACAATCTGCCATTCCGAATCTTTCTAGAACGCGTTTAGTGTACGCTTTCTGATGTACTAGAATAGAGCCGTCTGTCTTCCTCTCTATTTCCATACCCAGAAAATAGTTCAATGATTTGACAGTTATTTTAAAACGCTTTTTCAGCTCTTCCAGAAAGTTTTGCGTTTCTTTTTCACTTCTGGAAGCGATAAGCCCGTCGTCAACATACAAGGCTAAGACAATTTTATTTGTACCTCTTTTTCTAATAAATAGGCAGGGATACGCTTTGCTCTGCTGAAATCCGTGAGCTATTATGTAGTCGGTGATACATCGATTCCAGCGTCGCGGTGCCTGTTTTAAACCGTACAGACTCTTCTTTAACCTAAATACAAGCCTAGGATTAGTTGTACATCCTCATGGTTTTCATGGGTTTCATGTAAATTTCCTCATCCAATTTTCCGTATAAGAACGCAGTGGAGACATCAAATTGAGCTAACGACATGTTTTGCTTTGCAGCAACACTAAGAAGTGCTCGTATTGTGCTGCTTCTTGCAACAGGACTGAAAGTTTCATAGAAATCCAGCCCTTCCTTTTGAGAATATCCCTTAATTACTAATCTGGCCTTGTATTTGTCCAGTATCCCGTCCGGATTCCTGTTATAATAGCTTTCCTGTTTTCCGGTAATTCTACTAGTTTCCATGTTTCGTTTTCTTTCAAAGAATTAATTTCATTATCAACTGCCTCTTTCCATTTATTGCGATCTACTCCTGACATAGCTTCTTTATATGTTTTAGGTTCAACTGCATGAGATGACATACTGATGTTACAAAAATGGTCTCTGTATCAACTTGGAGCTTTAAGATTATTCCGGTTCCTCAGAGTCATTTGACCTTCTTGCTCAATTTCGTTAGTAGAGAGTTCGTCGTGACACTCATGGTAAACTGTTTCTGTTTCCTCATATTCTGATTCCGCAGTTTCCAGTTGGTCTGACTCATCTTTGGTCTCATTTTGTTCAGAGTGATCATCTTGTGCTTCCTGTTCATCTTGCTCTACATGGACTTCCTGCTCTGCAACTAGCTCATTATGTCCATTCAGCTGTGATGGCTGGTACGTCTGATACGTCGGATCGTTTTCATTTATACGTCTATCGTGACAGGCATCGTTCTGTATAGTGTTTTTGGGCAAGTTGTCTTGTGAATCTGGCAGTTCGAATGGAAATTGTTTGCTAGTTGATGGTGAAGGTTGAGAAATATTCGCAGTTTGATCGTCTTTGTGGTCTTTGTAACTCAGTAACGACTTTTCTTCGAATAGTACGTCTTTGGATCTAATCAGCTTGTGATTGACTTTGTCCCAGATCCTGTATCCTTCATCTCCATCACAGCCAATCAAAATTCCTTTTTGAGCTTTCTTGCTCAACTTCTTGCGGTTAGGTGCTTAATACCAGGTTTCTTTCCGTACCATAGTTCATAAGGAGATGTTCCAGGCATGCTCGATAAACCAGTTCGGTTTAAGATATACGTCGCTATGTTAATGAGTTCTGTCCATAAACCTTGCGGTATCTCCTCATGTGCATGCATCATTGCTCTGGCTGCTTCTACTATAGTCCTTTTTTCACTTTCCACGCATCCAGCTTGTTCATGAGTGTGAGGCATCATCAGTCTCTGTTTTATGCCATGCTCGTTTGAGATCTTCCGAAATTGCTCGTTATCGAACTCTCCTCCGTTATCGGTCAAAATTTCTTTAACAGTGTGTCCTGTAACCCGAGCTACAGTTAACATTTGTTTAAGCTTATGATACGCTTCGGATTTCTGCTTTAGAAAATATATGCATCGATAGTGACTAAAGTCGTCTTTAAACAACGGAAAGTATAAAATTTCTGGATTGAGTATGTGAAAGGTCCACATATGTTAGCATGGATGAGTTCTCCAGGTTGAGTTGCTCTTACCCTTGTGCCATCTTCCTGTGAGCCTTTCCATATAGACATCCTTCACACAGATCTGATTGATTGTCCTTCACTTTCCAACCGAATTCTCTTTCAATGAGTTGTTTCACATGTCTCTTACTTTGGTGAGCGAGCCTTTCATGGTACACTTGCAGTGGATTTGTTAGTGCCACATTAACGTCTGATTTTGGTATCAGAGAAGTAAGGTTCAGCTTAAAAAGTTCACCATTTCTCCGCCTTTTTCCTACTAACTTAATGGATCCAGCTATCTTCAAAGTGTACGTATCTGGCGGCGACTCAAAGACGGTGTTGTACTCATGGTCGTGTGCAGCAAGAACAAAAAAAAAGATTCATCTTAACGTTTGGGACATACCAGACATCTTTGAGCGTTAGTTGCTCCCGTCTTCCACACACTTCAGCTTCTGCACGGATGGTCCCCTTCCCTAGTGCCTCTATGGTGTGACCATTCGCTGCTGTCACATTATGTTGGCTTTTAAATTCTTCAAAAGTTACAAAGAAATCAGCTCTATTTGTAACATGGCTGGTCGCGCCATTATCTACAAACCAGTTGTCTTTATCTGTGACTAAATCGTTGAGGGCCAAGACTGGTAGCGTTAGGTTTACTGATGTTGCCTCTTTAGGTGGTCTACCATCAGATATCCATTTTTTACACTGTGTAACTCTATGTCCGGTCATTCCACAATATTTACATTTAATTTCCTTTTCTTGCTTCCATTTGACTTTCGTAGTTCTTACATAAAGTGCTTCTAACGTGCTCGCATTCTCAGTTTCGCTCTTATTCATTAAAATTTTTTCATGGACACATAGTTGGGTAGTGTGATTTTCAACGGTCCGATCATTCTTTGTCATTAGTAGCCAACTTGATTTAAAGGCGAATAATTCTGACGGTAAAGTGTCGAAAATCTTGCAGATCAGTAACATGTCTGGTAATTTTCAATCTAATAAACTATTCAGTTCATGCCAGACATTCTTCAGCGCAGAAATGTGAGTTGCCATCCCATGTTCCGTTTCCTTTTTGTAACTAGAGAAATGTAGACATAGGTCGTAGCTTTTATCTTCATTACTTTCTCCATATAAACGATTCAGTTCTTCCCATACTTCATTAGAACTTGTCAACCGCATAACATGATTCAGAATTTCATTCGTCATGTTTGTTGTGATGCGAACTAAGACGGCACTATCAATGTTCACAAATTCCTGTAGAAATTTTTCGTATTTTGCTTTGACAGCCGCATCTGCTTCTGCGGGTGGTTGACGAGGCGCCAGGGATGGCCTTCATAACAACCATTATTCTGTTACTTCCGTGATTTGAAGTTTTTGGTATCCAGGTGTCCTATCTGCACCCTAGATGCATCCACGATTGCTCTATCCATAGCGGTAGTGGTAGTCACCCGGCACAGATCACACTGTATGATATATTTTTTTTAATTCGTTCCCAGAATAACACTTCGCGTCATCAAAATACTTAAAATATTACGCATCTGCTACCATAATAAAGTTTTACGTGTTTAATATCTTTATTGACAGTAAAACAATCGACTCACACAATATGAATGTCATAGACACCAAGAAGGATATGAAAGGAGGTATACTCCTTAACACAGAGATGAAAAATTGCTTTTATGTAGAAGTTTCTTGTCCCATTGCAACTGTATATCTAATTAAAAAGTTTTTAGTGACTATCATGCAATGTACGACCACAACAAAATTAGAACATAATACTTTTGTTGAGCCAAACCTCACGAAATCTCATTAGGGGACCCTTTGCTCTGATAAGATTTTGTGAGACTTGGCGCTGGTCAATAAATTTCCAGAAATGCCTCGCGAAATTAATGAATGCTGCCTTATTTATCTTTAATACAGACCTTGACCGAGTACAGTGATGTTTCCAGCCTTGTCATTACGCCACAGGGTGTAGCAGATGGATCGAGGATCAGTGCACTGTTCCACTTGCACTGGCTCTCCATTCAGGATTACGTCGGATATCTCGCCTCGTATGTCTGAATCTAGAACAAAAGTGCATTGATTTTGTGGGTGAATCAGGGGACACATAAGGTGGCTCAGTCACGTAACGTGCATTGAACAGGGCTATGTTCGAATTTTCTCTGGGTTGTAGAGTCAGAAATGAGAACATCCACAAAAGAACTGAAGTAACCAATTAAATAATATTTTCTTCTGTTTCCGCGATTATTACTCTTTGAAAAAAAAACAATTTAACGGATTATATCGCGTATATTATCTCATTTTAGTTCCCGACGTTTCGGAAGCTTTCCAGCTTTCCATGGTCACGGGAGGACTGAGAAAAGATGTATTTTCCTCTGTCAAAGTTACAATATGTGCAAACTACCCATTTTTTTTTAAAAAACAGAACACAAATAAAGGTGTACATACATGCCAGATGGGCCTAAGCTGTAAAGACAGTTACAAGCAGAATCCCAGTATGAAGAAACCAACAGTCGAGCGGAAACCTGCCGTATTACCATATGTGAAAGGGGTCACAGACAAGATTCTCTCAGCTATTCTCGGCCAAAAATCGAATCGAGAACTCGGTCTCGGTCTCAGCCGAAAACAGCCGAGATTATCGGCCGTTACCGAGACATTGCAACGACCCAAGATTGGCGAATTTTACCGCGCGCTTGCGGCGAGCGCGGCGGCGCTCGAGGCGATCTGATTGGCAAGTAGCTTTGTTCGCCATTTATTTTCGTTATGTTTATTGGTGGCGTACGAACTTCTCAAGCTAATTATTACACGCTGCTGGCGCTAAGACAAGTAACAACTGGTTCATTTCTTTCGTTTGTTGTTGTTTAGAAGAAATTTGGCTTGTGCATAGATAAAAGTAGTAAAATAAATAATAACAGTTATCAAGGCAAAATTTAGTTATTGTTTGGGGATATAGGTACCTACTATACTAGTGAGGGAGTAATCCATATCCATACTTCCATACTAATATTATAAATGCGAAAGTGTGTTTGTCTGTCTGTCTGTCTGTTACCTCTTCACGCTTAAACTGCTGAACCGATTTGGATGAAATTTGGTATGGAGATAGGTTGAGTCCCGGGGAAGGACATAGGCTACTTTTTACCCCAGAAAATACCCTTATCCGCGATAAACGAATTTAAGGCGGACAAAGTCGCGGGCAGAAGCTAGTATATAATAAATAAAAATAACTTACCTGCTGCAATTGAGTCAATTTCCTGACTCCATTGCACCAGGTAAGTTATTTTATTTATTGTTTAATGGGTTAAGTAAAATAATAGTACCTACCTAATTAGAGTTAGTAAAGCTGGTCAGTTTTATAAAAGCGTAGGTACAATCTGACTGGATACAATGCAGAGAAATTGTTGTATATAAAATAAATAGAGGGTGGGTCTCCTTCAGAATCCCTTATGTTGTTTGTCCTAATGTATTGTTTGTCCTAATGTATCGTTTTTCCTAATAATGTATCGTTTGTCATTACGCATTTTAGCAGAAACCGTAAATTTTTCAGGATTTTTTATAAGATCATCATACAGTTTAGATTAGGTTAGGTTTGTTTTATAACAATCCTGAAAAGATTACAGTTTCGTAAAAAAATGCATTATGAGAAACGATACATTAGGACAAATGACGTTATTGATTCCAATATAGATCCAGTATAGACTTATTTGATTTTGATTACTAAATACATGAAAATTGTTACAAATTGGCGTTTTTTTTTCACATTTTTTAAATTCTCGGCCGAGAATTTAATTTATTCTCGGTCGGACCTTAATGTCAATTGTTTCTCTTGTGTTACGGGAAAAGATATTGTATACAAATGAATCCTACTCTAACAGACAGAAGCTTAAACCAGTGGATCTATAAAAAATAACACTTTTGCAACTGACATTTTCGTAGCGCTACGCTCATAGCCAGTAACATGGGAATAAATGTATGTAGCGGTGAATGTGTTAAGATTGCATTAATATAATTTTGTCACTGAACATATTACATTTAACTACTGGAAATGCTAAACCAATACATTTATTTCCCTCTGCCAAAGCAATCACAAAATCTCCAGATAGTTCATAGTGTAAATTATCAGTGTATGGTTGTTTTTTGTTTGTAGGTGATTTCTTTTAATAGAGTGTGTTTGTAGAACTAGGAATATTTCCATAGTGTGCGTGTTTACCTCATTCCCTGCTAAAAATCAATGAAAAATTTGCTCAGTAATTACACTTCTTGTCATCACCATTAAGTAATAGCTCTTAAAAAAATAGATGACTATAACTAAATTACATTATTCTAGAAGCATTTCTTACCGAAATCATTTTCCACAGTCATTTGAGCATTCTTGTCATCATTATAATTCGGTGTAGCACTTCTGGCAACATTATTGGCCATGTACAAGCACATCTTTGGGCTCACTGTTGTTGGTGATTCCACCACCTTGTCTTTGAATTTCTTCACATCATTAGACAGTCCATTCTTATCGGAATTATCCAGCTTACCAGAACTTATGGCATTATGATCTGCACCTATGATATTGGGTACACTGGATTCTGGTGAAAACTGATTTAAATTCACCTCAGTCTTACCAAATTCATTTGAATTTCGAATGTTTATGCTCCTCTTTCGTATTCTTCTTACACCTGGCCACTTATCTTCAACAATTTTTAAATTTGGAACACTTCTTTTTCCAATGACTTTAGGTTGGTCATGAGTTACTGGCCAATAATCTTGCATGTTATTCCACTGGATTGTTCTCCTGTGATGGTATTTAGTGAAAGTCCGGACATAGTGATAAGGCTTCACTTGGTGAATGCTGTTTTTAGTCTCCTGGGCTTCTGGGTCTTGCGGCCTCGACGTTAGTACTCTCGCCGTGAAAATAAATAGAAACAAAACAACACACTTTATAATCTGCGTCATTCTCTGATCTAACAACCCTTCCATTTTCAAATTTCAAATCGCAGCATTTTAAAACCACATGAGGTTGTTAAGTGCATATTTAATATGAAAACCTAGCAACGCGAGACACTGCAGATTTTATTGATTTTTTAGCACGATGCGAAAAGCATGGTGACTCTGCGGTTTTTGCTTTTCAATAAACGTTTCTATTCGCGATAGACGTCGGTTAAATAGTCGCGATTAAGAAATTTTACCCATAAAAATCTTGTGAGAAATTCTTTTGTAATTTTTGTATATTCATAGAAGAATGTAAATCGGTAAGTTTTGCTATACACTTGTTATCACTGGCACTTGTTTTTACATTTTTTTAACGTGTGATTATTAAACTGTCTAGTGTGATTTTATTTATTTTGGATTAGTACGCAGTCGGGTAGTCTTAAATTTTAAATAGGGATCGATAGAATGTTGACAAACACCTCGCCCCGTGCCGACATATTGATTTGTTTTTTTACCACAACACGCACGTATATCGTGATATGCCTTAATTACTGTACATTATTTTACAATATTAATTATTTTGAGAAGGCTTTTATTGCAATTAATATGTATTTTTTATATCTTTGTGTACTCTTAAGATAGACAATTGAGAAATAAGCTAAGCAAATACTACTTAGTATGCTTATTTTGGCTTTTTGTAAACACTATTTTATCTTATACCATTAGAGAGTATTTTGTAAGACAAGATATTACTGCCAACATGACAAACTACATCTCTAATTGTGTATATTGGTAAAAAACGCTTCATCTTCATTGACGTTGACACTGACAGTTGACAGTTTATGATCGGGCGGGGCGCAGGCGAGGCGGGACGAGGTGACGGCCGACGGAAGGAAGAACACCAAGAATTTTCATTCTATTTCTAACTAATTACGTTGATTGATATCACCTCTAGTTGAACCAACGCCTTATTTTTGTACCGGTGCCCTAAAAACCTGTGAAAAATGTCTTCAAACTCGGCGGCAGACGAAATAGACGAAGCAAAGGAGCGGGCCCACTTTCGCGCCGTTGTGACCGCTTTTAAATATTATAAGTAAGTAAATTATTAAAAAATAGTTTTCTCTGCCCTGTTGCGCTTTTTTTTAATTTTTGTAACGGTATCCGGCGTTTTTTGATGCTTCAGGAGGTTAAATTTCCGCTTAGCAACAGTTCTTTGTTGGAGTGGGTGACAACGACGGATCAAATTGGCCTGTTTAGGTATAACAAAAGGTTTGTTTATGTCGCTTACACGTGCGGTCTGGTATTGACCTGTATCCTTGATGCAATGGTTTGTGTTTGCCTCAGATCTCAAGGCTAATTATCTGTGGTGTTGTTCTAATAGGTAAATTGTCGTAATGTGTTGAGTAAATAAAGACATTGTTTGTGTGAATGTTAATGAAATGCAGTCAAATTTGGTAACAGTTTACTTTATACAACTTTTAAACTAAAGAATATTAATATTCCTGAGTTTTTATCTACTTCTAGATAATTTCCAAAGTTCTTAAGGAATTGTTTTTACGACAATAACATTGGACTAATGTTATCAATAAGAAAAAACTTGTCTTATCTTTTTTTTTAATAAATTAATGTATGCAAATACACTGCAATGATTCATTTCGGTGCATTGTTTTATGAGTAACGGAACCGGTTTGTGCAATATTTGTTGCAATTATACTGATGTATTATTATTTCTTGTGCCTAATGACCGATTTGTATATAATTTTATCATCATCATAAATGTCAAATTCTCTTGTTGGTATAGCTGATGAAGCAAGTAGCTGTTTTCATCTCGGCCTATCCAGGGTCACCTTGGCCTGCCTATACAACAAAGTCAAAGATTTATTGCATGGTTACATGTGTTCAAAGATCTTACAAACAACTGAACTGTGGAATAAATTGCCGCCTGCAGTATTCCCGAACCGATGTGATCTCTAAGAAAAGACCATGCTCCCACCTGGCCTTTCAGGTGGGAGTTGGTCTTTTCTTAAAGGCAACGCACTGGTGACTCCTCTGATGATGCAGGTGTCTATGGGCGATGGTGATTGTTTACGAACAGGCGACCCGTCTGCATGTTTGCCTCCTATGTCATAACGAAAAAAAAAAAACATGAACAATTTTAGTGTCCTCCATATCCTGCCAACAGAGGCCTGCAATATTTTTTATTTATTTATTACACACAATAACCTATCCTTACAGTTACCCATTGCGATAGTGTAGCAAGACAACAATAACATAATTACAACATATCATAGTAGCATAACACATAGAGCTTACACATTAAAATTACTATATATATAATTCGATAAATTTAAATTATATTATCAACATCATTCATTTGTTATAAACAAAGATCAAAAACAAATGAATTTTTTTACGACGATACTAGACTTGAACCAGTGCCTTGAGCCAGACCGAGGCAGCATGCTCTACCAATTGAGCTAATTGTCCATACCAGTAGTCAACGAATTTTGTCATCTGTTCTTGCTTATGGATATGGCTTATGTTATATTACATCTGTTAATGTTTATGTGCTGCCCCGGTCTGACTCAAGGCACTGCTTCAACTTCAGTATCTTGGAATTTTTTTACATTTGTTTCTGATCTTTGTTTATAATAATAACGCTAGTGGAGAGATCCACTAATAAATTGCAAAAATTGTGATTATTATCATGACATTTGTAAAACAAAAAGTGGATCATTCAGTTTGTATTAATATCACCAATTATTTACATTATTTAATTAATTCAATCAATTTACATTATATCATTAACTTGACAACCATTTTCTCTTTTATTTGGTTCATGTAGCTTATCCTTGGTCTTCCTTCTTCGCTAGTCTTCAACCTTTCCTTCTATGATGTGATTAACTTTTTGATGCCAAGCAGCAAAGTAATACAACGAAACCCAGGCCAGACGCCACAGAGAAAAAAAAATAGTGATTGCAGAATGAGGTATTGCTAATATATTCGGTGTTTTTGAACTATGAAATTTGGTTGGTGTATTCCTAGGGGCACAATATTCGATTAAATCATTTTACCTCTTCTTTTGTCTATCATTTTCATTAAGCTCCCGAAACCAATTATATACTTGTTTTTATTTTTATAATAACATAAAACAGCGCATCACGTCATATTGCCAGCATTGAAAAAAACACAATAAATATATGTTTAAGCCATACTTTCTCACCTGGTGTCAATCTTAGTCGAACTCACCGTACATACAATATTCACAAGGACATTTATTAATTTATTCAAACTTTATTGCACAAAACAAATGGCGGACTTAATTCCGAATGGCATTCTCTACCAGTCAAACATAGGGTCAAACATAGATGCATTAAATTGGATATCTTGTATACTATTTCGCAGCTTGAATACTCAGTTAAATAAAAAATGCTAACTGCACACAAAACTGTCTAGCAACTCCGACTTTTCAATGGACAGGTACGACTTGGGCCGAGGGGTTCATGCCCCCCACCCCTTTCCTAATGAAAGGGAAAGCCTTTTATTCAACAGTGGGACCCTCCAGGCTGTAAAATCTGTACTAAGTATTATAGTTGTAAAAATAAAATGTTTGTATGTGTCGTTGTGGCTTCATCACGCTAAATCGGCTAAACGGAGTTTAATTATTTTTGGTACACGGGTAGATGGGTACCTCCAGATGGTTATAGGATATTTTGATACACCGAAGAAAAAAGAGGGTTATGACTTTTTCTCCTCCGCGAACGAAGTTGCGCGCGCCTTCTAGTAGTTAATAATTTTACTAGCTCCAATCCAATTATTATTATTATTAGTTCCCTAGGTATTTTCATGGACTACATTTCTATAATTAACTGCTCCGCTGATTGGCTAATCAATTTAGATAGAAATAAACAAATGCATTGTTATCTGTTAACCTGTGTATATTAGCTTTATTATATGCAGATATACTTGTGGTAAAATCATTGTTTACTAGTGTGCCCGTAACTTTGTTCGCAGACTATGCATACTAATATTATAAATGCGAAAGTGTGTCTGTCTGTCTGTTACCTCTACACGCTTAAACCGCTGAACCGATTGGAATGCAATTTGGTATGGAGATAGTTTGAGTCCAGGGGAAGGACACACGCTTTTTATCCCAGAAAAATACCCTTATCCGCGATAAACGAATTTAAGGCGGACGAACTCGCGAGCAGAAGCTAGTAATAAATATAGTTAAAATCTGTCCAGTTGTTTTGACGTTGTAAAATGTTTCATTGCACACTCCATTTCGTCGAAATATCATCTCATAGAAAGCATTCTTCTCTGTAACTGTTAATAATCTTGGTTTATTATAAAACAAACCTAACCACTTCTACATGACGAAATTAGGAATGTTGATTGTACTCAAATAATAATATCAAACGTATGTTAGTTGTTTTAAATAAAAAAAAAAACATTATTTTGCTTTTTTATATTCTATATATATATTTTTTTACTTTTATAAGTTTTGATATGTTTTCTTGAAGAACTACGCATTGAGTTTATACTCAAAACATATATTTAGGATAGGCTAAGTACAAATATCGTAATAGATATAAGACTTATTTCGAAAAAATTACTGACTGTTGAGTTTGTTTCGACTTTCTTCTCCTCAGTGGTCTCCTCTTGGGAAACGCCGTAGAGTCAGACTTGTAAAAGTGCCCTTGCGGCCTACTTACAGAATAAAGATCATTATTTCATTATTATTTCAAATAAAATGTTGATGCGAAAAGGTAGTTTTTATGACGCAAATCCAAAAAAAATGTTTGAGTCGATACCATACGTGTAGCATGTTTTATAAGACTTTAAAGTTAGGTTAGTCCAGTTTTAAAGTATGATAATATTAATCTATACTATTATAAAGTTGTTAAAATGAAATGTCTGTACATTGAAGATATTTTCAACAAAATGGTTGTTACGGACTATTTGGAGTTCACTAAAAAGAAAAATATTTTTTTAGATTTTATGTATGTTTGTATGTGTCGTTGTGGCTTCATCACGCAAAATCGGCGGAACCGATTTCAACTAGTTTTGGCACACGGGTAGCTGGGTATCTCCAGATGGTTATAGGATACTTATTACCCGACTACGCTGAAGAAAAAAGAGGGTTATGACTTTCTCCTCCGCGGACGAAGTTGCGGGCGGTTTCTAGTCAATAATAATACCACTGAATCATCATTCGCTTGTCTTTATCCCATTTACTTGGGGTCTCTGTCACTCGTCATCTCGTCACTTACATCATTCCTCTTGTCATCTCTCACGCAATCCATCCACCGTTTCCTCGGCCTACTCCTCTTACATCCATCCACATGCATATCTAATACCCTTCTTGTCATATGGCTCTCATCCCTCCGCATAACATGTCCATACGACCGTAGGCGATCTGCTCTCAGCTTATCGACTACGGATGCTACTTTCGGGCTTCCTCTTATATACTCATTCCTTATCCGATCCATTCTCGTCACGCCTCTCATCCATCTCAACATTTTCATCTCCGTAACATGCAATCTGTTTGAATAACCCATGAAATGTATTGTAACTTTTGTTACGAAACAGTTTCGATAAATCCAAGTTTTAACATAGCTGCAGAACAAAGTTCTTAATTTTCCCATGCAAGGTAGGAAGGTGTGAAGTCACACAATGCTAGGGTTTAGTATGGAGCGTTTTTTGGGAAAGTCCAAAAGTGTGATTTTAACGTCGCTGTATCTCGTGGAGTTTTTATAACATTGAAGTAGTTTGTCACCAGTATTTCTGTTATTGAAAGGTTGTTCTAAAACATAGCACAGAAAAAAGTTGTCAACATCCCTATTATGAGAATTGTACGGTTTCAGGGGAAAAAGATATCGATGAAATGAAAATGATATGAAACATTTGTCGATGGAATGAAAGGACACCCGCAGACATAATTCTTAAATTAACTTCTTTTACAGATTGTGCAGTCTCGACAGAATCCAAAAATCCGAGAAAATAATCTCCAAACTTCCTACGAACCACCAGCGGCGTTTAGAAAAGTACAAGACCTACCTATGCAAGTTCAAGAAGTGTCTCGACACGAACAACGGTGTGGCGCACCTGATCATAAAGGACGTGGACACCATGTTCGAGAACGTGGAGCACGCGACGGACAACGGTGCGAGCGGGACGGAGAGCTTCGGCTGCAACTACAATAACTGCGAGATCAGCTCGCACAAGCAGCACAAGATGAGGCACGACGTCGACAAGGTGAGGCTGGAGTGACAAAGGCCTGGTAGGAGGGTGGTAGAGGGTGGGGGGGGGGGGTGGGGGGGGCAGAGGTCTGTTTGGGGAGTCTGAGTGGGGGATTTGTGTGTGGGCTTGGGGAATAATTGGGGGGGGTTTATGACTCGCTTATATGAAGATTGAAGTCATCTTTAGTAGAGAGAGAGCCGTCGAGGAGTGAGAGTGGGAGGGTACTGGGGGTACGGGGGGGGGGGCAGTTGTCTGTTTGGGGGACATAGGTGTGTTGTAAGGCTGGCTTGACGAAGGCCTTCCTCAAGCATCTCTACAAACGATTTCCTGCAATCTTGACCAGAATATCCTTCTAGCTTGTTGGGGGCTCGTCAGCCCCTTCGCCCAATTCTACGAGAAATGTATGTATGTATGCGTTATGGCTGTATAAATGGATGGTCCACAGATCACGTACGTTTTGTATCCTAAATATTTTTTCCTTAAATGGTCCGCAGGGTGGTAAGGGGGGGAAGGGGTTAATTACATACTAAAAGGTGTCGGCAACTTCGTTCGTCGGACGCTTCCTTCATAACCCCTCTTTTATCTTCAAGTCGGGTAAAAAGTATCATATAGCCATTTCTGAATGACCTTCGATCCGTAGCTCTTCGCTTTACCGTGTTGTATATGTCTCATCATGTTGACAGCGACCGTCTTTACCAATATACTGTTTCAGTTTATCTTCAAGAGTCACCGAAACTAAGATAAATGCCATCAAACTTCGTTATTTTTACGACGAAAAACCAGTTTTTGCCACTTTTCTCAAAAAATACACACTTTTTAAAGAAAATGCTTGCGTAGCAAGTTAGGTCTTTTCATAATGAACAATTAGGCATCAGTTTTGAGTCTACCAAAGGTTTATTGAGAGACTAGATACGCAATCTTTATTTTTATAGACCTCTCTGTAAAAATCTATAATTAATTACATAGAAATATATTCTAATTTTTGAATGCAAGAAGGTGTTAAATAGAAACTGAACTATCCTATAAACCACATTTCGAAAGTTAGTTTGTCCATTCCAGGGACTAGATACAAAACAAAAACCATGAAAAATCGTACATTTACGCTTGAAGCCCCTTAACATGCTTTATACTATGAGGCGCGCTGTGGTCATAAACAAACTGTAATCATTAAGGTCCACGGATTGGATCGAAACATTGTGAGGAATTATAAGTAAACTAATATTTTCTTCTGTTTCCGCGATTATTACTCATTGAAATAAAACAACGGGAGGACTGACTGATCAGTCCTCCCGTGACCATGGAAAGCTGGAAAGCTTCCGAAACGTCGGGAACTAAAATGAGATAATATACGCGATATAATCCGTTAAATTGTTTTATTTCTTTAAGTAAACTAATTAAATTAAATATTTTAGTTGCGACAATGTAGGTTATGTACACAGATGTTCTTAGATTAAAAGTTCCAAATACGCTTTGCCTATATTTAAGGTATGCAAATATTATTTAAGAGCCAACACGTGTGTTCCAAAATACAAATTATTAGGCCATGTCACAATATTAGTAACATTGAATAAATACATAAATTTAAATACCACTCATACGCTTACAAACATTATATAAGATCTAAAGTGTACATATAAATTTAATTTATTCTATCTATACTATTATAAAGTTGTAATAATGAAATGTGTGTACGTAGAAGATATTTTCAAAAAAAATATTGTTACCGACTATTTGGAGGTCACTAAAACGAGTTTTTTTTTTTTTTGGATTTTATGTATGTTTGTATGTGTCGTTGTGGCTTCATCACGCAAAATCAGCTTAACAGATTTCCACAATTTTTGATACACTGGTAGCTGGGTATCTCCAGATGGTTATAGGATACTTTTTACCCGACTACGCTGAAGAAAAAACGACGGGTTATGACTTTTTCTCCTCCGCGAACGAAGTTGCGGGCATCTTCTAGTTATATATATAAAAATAGTTATAAAAATTAAATGTATGAAATATGTGCCACACATTGATATAAAGCTGTTTTTTTTTTCAGTTTCGGTTACATGTATGGAGTGCTCTTTCTGGATTTTTTTTTGTTTTATTAAATAACTATCAAACTAAGTAGCAGCTCATATAGACACCTATACTCCAAATTTATTATACTTGTAGTTTTTGAGTAAAATGCCGGTGACATACGGACGGACATTATTCTAATATCGAATTTAAAAATTTCGTCGTCAGGTGGTATCAGTACTGAAAAACATAGTCCGCGATTGGAGTGAACTGGGGGCTGCGGAACGCGACCAGTGTTACAAGCCTATACTGGACGAAATGGAGGAGAGGTTCCCACTGGACGAATACAGGTGAGATATTATTAGTATATATATATATATATACTATTATAAAGTAGTAAAAATGAAATGTCTGTACATTGAAGATATTTTCAAAAAAATGATTGTTACGGACTATTTGGAGTGCACTACAACGAAAAATATTTCTTTTGGTTTTTTTGTATGTGTTGTTGTGGCTTTATCACGTAAAATCGGCTAAATAGATTTCCACAGAATATTTTCTTCTGTTTCCGCGATTATTACTCATTTAAATAAAACAATTTAACGGATTATATCGCGTATATTATCTCATTTGAGTTCCCGACGTTTCGGAAGCTTTTCAGCTTTCCATTTCCAGTTTCCAGTCCACCCGTGACCATGGAAAGCTGAAATATACGCGATATGATCCGTTAAATTGTTTTATTTAAATAGATTATTATAAGGGGTCACCAGCGCACTGTAAAATTAGTACCTACTAAGAAAACAAATAAATTATTTTTCATTTTCATTTTTCATTTCCACAATTTTGGTACACGGGTATCTCGAGATGGTTACCTATAGGATACTTTTTACCCGACTACGCTGAAGAAAAAACGACGGGTTATGACTTTTTCTCCTCCGCGGACGAAGTAGCGCGCATCTTCTAGTGTATATATATATATGTATATATATATATATATATTGTTTTTATATATATATATTGTTTTTATATATATATATGTATTACAGGACAATGTTTACACCAATCGAACTAGTCCCTTGGTAAGTTCAATAAGGCTTGTTATGAGTACCAGACCCGTAGGACGGCCTAGATATCGCTGGAGTGAGGAAGTCCAAAAGATCTCAGGGACCTAGACATCTGTAACTGGCGTGAGCTGCTCAGGATCGCGAAGCGTGGCTTAAACTGGTGTCGGAAGCCAATATACACTTTGGGTCGATGCGCTCAGCATGCGATATATTTACTTATTTACATAGAAAACACCGAAGACTCTGGAACAAATATTTATGCTTATCACACAAATATCTGCCCTTACCGGAATTTGAACCCAGGACCTTCGCAGGCATCGTTACTCCCACTGAGCTAAACCGGTCGTCAAGAACCAAATAGAGGAGAGTTTTCAGTTTAATATTTGAATTTGGACCTCGGTGAGCAGTGGTGTGCAGGAATCGACTACAAGTCAAAAGTGGGCGACTTGGAGATGGTTCTCACCTCAGACTAAGACATGACACAAAAAAACATGCCAAAGCCAACTTCACGCCATACAAATACATAAAAATCATGTGTGTGAAGTTGTCTGATTTGTCAAAATCAAAACCATGCCAAAAAACGGCTTCACTAGATTGTTCGGGTGTTAATGCATGTACACCTGAAAAGGTAGAATTTTGGTGAAACCCAGTGAAACTATGTACCTAATACCTACAATTGGAACCCAATTTTCATACGCAAATAAATCATTCAAATCATTCATTCATTCATTCGTAACGTTACGTCTATCTTTTTTTCTTGGTCTGAGGTTCTCACTGGTTTTTTTTTTTCATCTGTGCATTTCTGTGTAGTAATGGCAGCGCGTATATATTCGACATGCTCTTGGCCGGTATTTTCTACCTTAGCCTGACACGCTATCCTATGTCTAGATATTTCGAAGTTTTAGTAAGTTTAGACATTTTTTTACAGCGACCGAAGTCGAATAAAGGTGTTAGTCCCCGGCGCGGGGCTCGGCCGCCTGGCGTGGGAGATAGCGGCGCGAGGCTACAGCTGCCAGGGCAACGAGTTCTCGCTGTTCATGCTGTTCGCGAGCAACTTCATACTGAACCGGTGTGCAGAGGTGAGCGAGCGAGACAGACACACGGGCTGAGGGAGACGGCCGCAGGCGTGGGAGATAGCGGCGCGAGGCTACAGCTGCCAGGGCAACGAGTTCTCGCTGTTCATGCTGTTCGCGAGCAACTTCATACTGAACCGGTGTGCAGAGGTGAGCGAGCGAGACAGACACACGGGCTGAGGGAGACGGCCGCAGGCGTGGGAGATAGCGGCGCGAGGCTACAGCTGCCAGGGCAACGAGTTCTCGCTGTTCATGCTGTTCGCGAGCAACTTCATACTGAACCGGTGTGCAGAGGTGAGCGAGCGAGACAGACACACGGGCTGAGGGAGACGGCCGCAGGCGTGGGAGATAGCGGCGCGAGGCTACAGCTGCCAGGGCAACGAGTTCTCGCTGTTCATGCTGTTCGCGAGCAACTTCATACTGAACCGGTGTGCAGAGGTGAGCGAGCGAGACAGACACACGGGCTGAGGGAGACGGCCGCAGGCGTGGGAGATAGCGGCGCGAGGCTACAGCTGCCAGGGCAACGAGTTCTCGCTGTTCATGCTGTTCGCGAGCAACTTCATACTGAACCGGTGTGCAGAGGTGAGCGAGCGAGACAGACACACGGGCTGAGGGAGACGGCCGCAGGCGTGGGAGATAGCGGCGCGAGGCTACAGCTGCCAGGGCAACGAGTTCTCGCTGTTCATGCTGTTCGCGAGCAACTTCATACTGAACCGGTGTGCAGAGGTGAGCGAGCGAGACAGACACACGGGCTGAGGGAGACGGCCGCAGGCGTGGGAGATAGCGGCGCGAGGCTACAGCTGCCAGGGCAACGAGTTCTCGCTGTTCATGCTGTTCGCGAGCAACTTCATACTGAACCGGTGTGCAGAGGTGAGCGAGCGAGACAGACACACGGGCTGAGGGAGACGGCCGCAGGCGTGGGAGATAGCGGCGCGAGGCTACAGCTGCCAGGGCAACGAGTTCTCGCTGTTCATGCTGTTCGCGAGCAACTTCATACTGAACCGGTGTGCAGAGGTGAGCGAGCGAGACAGACACACGGGCTGAGGGAGACGGCCGCAGGCGTGGGAGATAGCGGCGCGAGGCTACAGCTGCCAGGGCAACGAGTTCTCGCTGTTCATGCTGTTCGCGAGCAACTTCATACTGAACCGGTGTGCAGAGGTGAGCGAGCGAGACAGACACACGGGCTGAGGGAGACGGCCGCAGGCGTGGGAGATAGCGGCGCGAGGCTACAGCTGCCAGGGCAACGAGTTCTCGCTGTTCATGCTGTTCGCGAGCAACTTCATACTGAACCGGTGTGCAGAGGTGAGCGAGCGAGACAGTTAGACGGACAGACAGTTTTAGCAAACTAGCATCGACAAAGTTCTAAGTGGAAAAGAAAAATTAATTGCGATCCACTGCAGTCTAAGCCGGAATAGAACCAGCGTCTCTGTTATACCGAAACAGCGCCCTATCCGTTAGACCGTCAGACCGCTTGTGATTCACAACGAATTAATCCTCTACCTTCGGTAACGATACGTATACGATAATATTTGTATCAATATTGTAAAAAAAATATGTGGTGTTTTCACATTAAAAAATATAAACTAGCATCGACAAGTTCTGTTTATAGTGCCAAATCTACATAGCAAAGTCCATTTTTTTTCTTGCTAGCGTGGAAAAGTAATTTGAGGTTTGAATTTATAATTCTTATTGTATGTATGTGTTTATTATTGTTGGTGTGTTTTGTAGCTTCATTTTGATAAACTCTTAACGAAAAAATAATCTGATTTAAGTAATTTTTTTGGATCTCACACTTTCTTCGCTGTGGTGAGGTGAAATAATTTTGCCTCGAGCATTGAAAACCTCGCTACGCTCAGGAATCTAAATTTAAACCACTCGCTCCGGTCGTGGTTGAATTTTAGACTCCTTCGCTTTCTAGGCTTTCAACTCAAGCGTTGGCGTAATAACAACTTTGCAGCCTTGTCCTTACTATATTATAAACGTGAAAGTATGTATGTACGTTCCACTTAATCTCAAAAACTAGTGGACAAATTTTAATGAAACTTTCCAGTTATGTACCTTATATATCAGAATAGGACAGGCTATAATGTATGTCAAATTGCGTCCCTTTTAGGGACGAAAAAGGGGATGAAAATTTGTATGGACAGTTAATATTTTTTTCCGCTAGGAACTTGAAATTTTGGTAATATGCTTCACATTTAAATTAGTAAAATATCGAGTTTTGGGGAAAGACATAAGCTACTTTTTATCCCGGAAAAATACCTTTTATCCGCGATAAACGAATCTAAGGCGGACGAAGTCGCGGGCGGCCGCTAGTATAGCAAATAAGTTTAACAATGTAACGATTGGGTGTTGCGAGGATTTTTGTTTCGTTTTGAATTTAAACTGTTTTTCGTAATAAGAGATTTGCTATTAGATACGTTCAGTTCTTTTTTAAAGTACGTGTACCAAAACATTATTATGTTTGTAGGTAAAGTCGGTTTACAGACGATAATTTTACGTGATAACGTCGTTGTGTGCTGCCGCTGCCTCAGATGCGTCACAAGCCGAACGCTTAGGCCGATCGTGCCTCTCTATCGCTTGTTCAGCGCTCTCGCTCGCACGCTCGGCTCAGGCGAAACGAGACAATGAGTCATACTTTTTCGTGCGTGCAGCCGGCGTTCATCGATTTATAAGACGTTATCACGTCAAAATGAAGTTTAGGTTTGCGACTTTAGCCGACGGTACAAGTGTTTGTTATCAACATAAGATGATAACAGCGCAATCTGGGCTGTTTATATAGTTCCCAAATCAATAAATTACATCAATCTAGTTCAGCTGCAATCCGATAGAGGACGCCTGTATACTATAGAGAATCGAACGGATTATGTGCAAACTAGTTCGTAATACGAGAAGCTTAGATTCTAGATATTGTATAATGTAACTAGTACACGGCTTCACTGATAGATGGCTCTTTCCGAGTGTACATAAGCGCGGGCCTATAGAACGCGCCCCTTTTTTCTCTCGTATCTGGTGTCCAACACGGTCGACACCGTTGTACTTTTTACTTTTATTAATAAGTTATAACTATAAAACCTTCATCTTTTTTCTACGCCCCATGGTCCCATCTTAACAACAAGTGGTGGTGATAGTTTAATTTTGAATCTATTGTTGCAGGCAAACAAGTATACGGTCCATCCATGGCTGCATCAATACGTGAACAATGTGACATGTGAGCATCAACTACAGGCTGTCTCGTTCCCCGACGTGTGCCCCGGTGGACAGCGCCCCAACCGGTTCTCCATGACAGCCGGAGACTTTCTCAAGGTGAGGCTGGACATTCATAAAATGAATAAATATTAGGGGCAATCTTACACAAATCGAACTAGTCCCATGGTAAGCTCAATAAGGCTAGTGTTCTGGGTACTAGACGACGATATCTAAAAGATTTTAAAAAATTGTAAATTGAAATGTCTGTACATTGAATATATTTTCAAAAAAACAAACAATTTGGATTTTTAGTATGTTTGTATGTGTCGTTGTGGCTTCATCACGCCAAATCGGCTAAACAGATTTCAACAATTTTTGGTACACGGGTAACTGGGTATCTTCAGATGGTTATAGGATACTTTTTACCCGACTACGCTGAAGAAAAAACGAGGGGTTATGACTTTTTCTTCTCCGCGAACGAAGTTGCGGGTGTTTTCTACTACATCATATATTGTGACAATGTGTAGGGGTTTGGGGCGCTGGTTGAGAGGATCGACAGAAGTACTCAAAGCTTAGCGGGGTAGTCCAGATATACAGTGCATTGTTCACTTGATTCACTCGCGTGCCTGGCCTAAGATTATCGGTAATCCGTCGCGACACGGGCGTGATTTCGGATTCTCGTTTTCGGTCCCTTTTTAATCGTAAGGGAAACGACACAAACGTTCTGTCTTACACTCCGGCGCAAACTGCTTCGCCCCGCGTCTCCCTAATATTTGATGACCCCCGAGTTAACATTGTGTAACGAGGTAACATGAGGATAGAAGGCATATAGATAAATTGGACGCTGTTCCTAATAGGTTGACACATTATTGCATAACAGCGTCCAATTATAATACTTAAATACATAGACAACATCCAAGAACCAGGAACAAACATTCGTGCTCATCACACAAACACTTGCCCTGGGCGGGATCCGAACCTGGGACCGCCAGCTTCGTAGGCCGTTGTGCAACCCACTGAGCCAAAGTTGTGGGTCAAGAGCCTTGTGACCAACGGATGGACGGACAAATTAACGGACAGACAGGAAGAAAAAGAGAGAGAGAGAGAGATAGAAAGAGACACAGTGAAAGAAAGAGAATGACTTAATTTAGGTAACACTTAAAAAAATAAAAGGAGTGCAGAGTGAAAACTGTCGATTCGCTCGGCGTCGCCCCAATGTCAACTGAAAGCCTTCCATATAAGGACGGGTATTTCGTAAAAAAAGAAACTGAAACACTTCTTCGCTCATCGTTAACTTTCTTAAGAAAATACTGGAAAAACAGACACACGGATGGATGGACAGACTGACTTACAGTCTGACAGAGACAAACAAACAGACAGGCAGAGGGACAGACAGAAAGATAGACAGAGAGACACATAGAAAGAAAGACAGCGAAGGCTTAGTAATATTATAGGGTTTATTTATTTATTTATTGGTGAACAAAAGTATAAACGTAGGCTTACAATCTAAATATATATGAAACCAAGAAAGCACTGATTTCCTAAACAGCTCTCAGTAAGACATAGAACATTGATACGAGTCTTCATTATGACAAAATCACTTGATTGGAACACCTACTCCTGCGCCTGGTACCTTTTAGGCAGTGGCGTGCACCGAGTGTTTTTACATGTTTGTATGTGTCGTCGCGGCTTCATCACGGCAAAACGGCGAAACCAATTTCAACTGTTTCTGGTACACGGGTAGCTGGGCATCCATGGATGGTTAGAGGATAGTCTGTACTCGACAAAGCTGAAGAATAACTATAGAAAATAACAAAAAGAAACCCCGACACAAATTAAAATAACAACAAAATTTGGAGTTCTTAGCTTCAATATTAGCTGAGATCCGGTCACTTGTTCCACTAAAAGCTGAATATCTTGGAGACGAGTGCTCCGATTTTCATCAAACAAAGCTAAGAACACTCGGGATAAAATTATCTATGACACAAAAAAACCGCACTCAAATCAGTCCATCCGTATGGGCGCTACGATGCCACAGACAGATACACAGTCACAGACACGTTAAATTTATAACACCTCTCTTTTTTGTCGGGGGTTAAAAAAAGAGGTTTATGATTATTTCTTCTCCACTGACGAAGTTGCGACCTTCCAGTGATAATAAAAGTATTCTTTACTCTGATCCAGGTATACACAGAAGCTGAGCAATGGAACTGCGTCGCATCCTGTTTCTTCATCGATTGCGCTCCGAACGTGATAGAGTTCATCGAGAGGATATACGCCATCTTGGAGCCGGGTGGGTTCTGGATCAACCTGGGACCCCTGCTTTATCATTACAGGTTCGTAATGTATATCTCGCTCCGCTCGTTGTCGGGCTTAGCAGGACTAGAGCGATGGTAGGTAATGATAACTATAATATGTACACCTCGCTTCGCTCGTCGTCGCTCGTAATATCTTCATATTGAAGGTACCTCGCACTATAGGTAAGATATGTACACCTCGCTCCGCTCGGTGTCGTGCTTAGCAGGACTAAAGCGATGGTAGCTAATGATAACTATGATATGTTTACACATTATAAACAAAATTGCACGAAGTGACCTATAGTTTCCCGCCGCTCACTCTGAAAGTTTCCGTAATATTCAGTGTCGCTATTTGCAAAATTTTATAGCCCACCCTATATATCTATATATCTTCCTGTAATGTGTGCCCAGGCTATTGTCTATTGCATTAATATAGCAATGAACCAAAATGTCATTATCTAGATAGTGATAGTTTTTTTCTTTATAGTAAAATCAGTCATGGAAAAGTGTCCTTGAGGTCTTCTTGCAGAATAATATTTTGAATTTGAATTTATTGGCTACGAGCGTAGCGCTACGATAATGTCGGTTGCGAAGGTGTCAAGCGTCGTTGAGATATTTTTGCCGGCAGTATGAAACAATTTTAATATTTTTTTTCGTTTTATTACAGTGACATGCCTTCAGAGAGCAGTATCGAGCCACCGTATGACATACTATTGGACATTATTAGAGACATAGGCTTCGATATCTTGGTAAGCAATGTACAATAGAAATTTTACCAGATTTTTTTTTATATATAAGATCATGATAAAACAAGAAAAATAAGGAACTAACTACGATAAAACTTTCAGTTTGATGCCATACGTGTAGCTTGTTTTATGAGCCTTTAAAGTTGGATAGGAAAGTCCATTTTAAACTATGAAAATATTAATAACTAATAAAACCATTGAATAACCCATAAAATGAATGGTAACTTTTGTTATGAAACCGTTTCGATAAACGCAAGTTTTAACATAGCTGCAGAACAAAGTTCTTAATTTCCCCATACACGGTAGAAACGTCAAGGTACGAACGAGTTCCTAGGCTTTAGTATGAAGCGGGTTTTGTGTAAGTTCAAAAATGTGATTTAATATCATATATCATTGTATCTCGGGGAGTTTTTATGACACTGAAGTAGTTTATTCACCAGTATTTTATAGCATACTACACAAAAAGTTGTCAAATAGCCTATTCACCTTTAGGGCGCCAACGACGCACCGCAGGTAAATCCCCAATGACCCATATATGCGTCAAGGCATTTAGACCGTTATAGACTGATGTCCACTGACATACGGGTCATGTTAGCGCGAAACTTAATGATATCATGGCCTCAAAGCCTCAAAAAAGTTAAACAAGAGACAACCTTTCTTTTCATTATTCTTTGTTTATTTTATATTGATGTGAATCTTAATTATTTTTTCAGAAAGAGCAAACGGGCGTAAAGACGAAATACGCCCAAAATCCAAATTCTATGATGCAACACGAATATGACTCAGTTTTCTTCGTATGCCGGAAGCCATATTGCTGTTAAACCTTCAAGCCAAGTCTCAGCCTCCAGAAAATATGACACTATAATCGCTATGTAAGAATGTTTGGATCGACGACGAGCGAAGCGAGATTCTTGTATCCATGTGTCAAAAACTGTACTGTTTATAAACTAAGCTTCAAGGCATTTCAAAGCCTCGAAAATATGACACAATTGTTATGTAAGTATGTTTGGCTCGACGACGAGCGAAGCGAGTTTATTATATCCATATATCGATAACAATACGGTATATAAACTTACTTTAAGGCATTTCTCAGCCTCAAAATTGATATATGAGACATAATCGCTCTATGTAAGAATGCTTGGGTCGACGACAAGCAGAGCGAGGTATTCGATAATAAGGTAATACAATTTCGTTAAACATGTCATCAATGTACATGATGCTTCAAGTAACACAATATCACCAATTTCACCATACATTGTTAGATTTTAGCGGCTGATTATTATTCGCGCCACGTAGCGCGTCAGAAGTTGACTACTAGTAACGTCACAGCGATTGTTTTTAGGTGTCAAAGTGGTAAGCAAATTTTAGGGACACAATTTAATGTGGCGAATAGTGTATAATCAGCCGTTAACCCTAAGATGCAACCAATATCAAAATAGGTATAGTCTCTCGGTTATTGTTTTCTTTTCCAAAGCGCTGATCGTCGGGTGAGACCTTCGGTGACGTCACGGAGAGATGTGCACACGTTGCAACTTACTTTTTACCTTAAAATCGTCAAGTAAGCGATAAGTTCTGACAGATCTGTCAGATAATTCAAATTCAAATTGTTTATTCTGTAAGTAGGCCGAAAGGGCACTTTTACAAGTCTGACTCCACGGCATTTCCCAAGAGGAGACCACTGAGGAGAAAAAAGCTGAAACAAACTCAACACTGTTTTTTTTTCAAAATAATTCTTAACTATTGCAATATTGTCTTTATTAGCAAACATATATATTTTTTTAATAAAAATATATTAAATGGTAACAATGCCATTGTGTGCATAACCGTAAACACCAAAATGACCATATTGTAAAAAATCCAATAGATTATCGACGCTATCGCCATAAAAAAATAGATGGTTTATTTGAATACGCCCCTTTCGTTTACTTGAGAATGGTTCAATACAAAAGTGTCCTGAACGCCATTTTTCTATTAGTGCACTAGTAATCTATTGTTCCTGGAAATAGAGTCGATAATCTATTGATCTTTCAAATTGGCTGCCTTTTACAATATGGTCATTTTGGTGTTTTGTGGTTGAACATACTATGGCATTGTTTCCTTTAATTGGAAAGGATATAACAATAACCAGACGAACTATACCACTGAAGTGACACAAGTGAATGTCAGAATTTGTCAATATTCCTATAAATACATAGATCTAAATACTGAAAAAATCCCAAGACTCCGTCTGGATTTGAAACAGTGCCTGGTGCCTTGCCGAGGCGCACGCTCTGCCAACTGAGCTTCAGCTTGTCTTCGAATTGTGTCATTATTTGCCACAAGATATTGGCATTTTAACCGGCTTTTCATAAAAAATCAAACCTTGTCAAACTTGCCATGAATTTTTAACTAGGTTATTTCAGAAACAAAACGCATGATATCGTAGACCGTAATTGAATTTAGTGAAGGGATACTATGAAACATTTTGACACGACAATTGGCGTGAGGGTCAAAAGGAAAGAATTTTCATTTTGTCCCTTACGATGTTTTGCTTTCAGGACAAAAGTAAATAATCTTCATGTTGTCCCATAGATTTAGATTACGGTCGATACCATAATGGTATGTATCTAAAAGTTAAGAAAGAGTATGGTGAAATTAGGCATTCATAATTGAAGCACTAAAATGTCTATTTTGTTATTTGTCAAATATAATTGCACAAACATTCGCTAACTATAATTATTTAAGATGATTGACGGTGATGATTTTACAAGTAAAAATTTACAGTTTGACTTGTTTCCAAAACAATAGTTCTCGTGGATGCCGACATCGATTTTTCTAATCGTGCAACTAATAGCGTTTTGTGCAAGGCAAGTGAACTGAGGTATTGTTTAATTAGTCATTTATTCAAATGCATGATTAAAGTTAAGTATTATTTTGAGTAGGAAACGGAAACTGGTAGATCTAAGTCCCGATCTAGTATTTGACGGTACTAAAATATATATTTTGTATTACTAAATATTTAATGAAACATTCGAAAATACAGGGCTTATAAGAAAGGGTTGCTAATTATTACAACTAAAAAAACTGAAAAGGGGGCGCAGTTTGACTGGCGTCACACGTCTGTATTTTCCTACAAATTTCACACTAACGGAGCGCTGATATTTTCAAAAAAGAAGCTGATTTGAACTGTCATCAAGCTACTTTGGCGATTAGCGTCTAATTGAGGCTATCAAATCGTCGAAATTGACAGTTTCCTACCAGTTTTCGCTTCCAAATAACGTATTAAATATCAAGACTTATATGTAGATAGGTTATCAATAAATAAAGGCCGGAATTTTGGTAGACCTGGGCATATAGACCCACTTCTTTATGGGATCTATATCGGAATCCCTAACATCATTTCTCCTAATGTATCGTTTGTCATCATGCATTTTTTTACGAAACTAAACTTTTCAGAATTGTTATAAAACAAATCTTACCTAATTTATACGATGATCTTTAAAAAAATCCCATTTATTTACGCTGATTTGGCAATTTTTTTCATACTAATATAGTCGTACATAATCGTTTCATGAAGTCCCTAGATGAAAAAGATGTTAATTGGCTGTCATCACGTAGAAAAAAGGTCATATATATTTCTTTTTTTTATAATTTTGTATTTAGAATATTAAAATAAGTGATTATCTGATGATTGATAATATACCTTTAATTTAATACCTAGTAAGAGCAAGGATTACTGATTATATTTATACACTATCTCTTGATTTATTAATAATATGGATATATTCATTACCTATCATGTTTCGAGTATATTCAGCAAATTACATTAGAATTGGGGTAAATCTTGCAAAGAAATAGTTAACAATAGTTAAGCACCTACAATGGGCGAGATCGTTTACATAAGGCAGAAAGGCTGGTAGAGCACGCGTGGAGATTACCTAAGAAGATATAATGGTGAAGGTGAAACACCATTATGTTTTCTTACGACGAGATTTCATTATACCGCGCTTGCGTATCTGATATATGCACATATTTCTGGTTTATCCGACGGACCAATATGTAGGATCCAAAAGCGTTAAAAAAATCTTACAAATTTTAAAACCACAATTTACATAGGAACGTTGCAAGTTAAATAAAAGCTTGTAATGAGCATAATCCTTTTCGGAATTTTACGCCTAGGTGCAAGGCACTTCTTCAGTGTGTAGAATACGGATATAATAACAATGTACAGTTACTGAAAAAAATGCGTTATGACAAACGATACATTAAGGAGATCCGATAGACTGGCGTGCTCAGAGTTTTTGGTCAAGGGTAGGCAGTTAAAATGTTTCGATCACAAGGGTAAGCAGTTTCTGTACGGCTATATGGAGCCATGGTCCTTTAGGCAGTGCCTTTGTGCCTATATGGGCCGCACGCCCCTGATGTTATGACCATGGGACATCCACGTGGTACAGTCAGCATAAAATAGTCATGAAAATAACCTTTTTTTGTTGTAAATGTGTTGTACTATAACCCCTTAAAAGGAATGTTTCAATAACTAATCGCCCTGTATATCGTCACACATCTTTGAGCCTATAAAATAAAGATGTGTTGCGATATGCGCTTTGGGTGTTTCAGACTATTTAATGCTGACTGTACTTGTCATTTCAGTAGTACGGTAAGGCCGCGAGCGTTGCAACCAAAACCGCGAAATATTCACAGATGCGATAGCAAATGAATCAACTTTAAATGAGATCTTGAAGTTCGATTTAATTGCATTACAATACATAATATTTTCTTCTGTTTCCGCGATTATTACTTATTTAAATAAAACAATTTAACGGTTAACGGTATATTATGTCATTTGAGTTCCCGACGTTTCGGTAGCTTTTCAGCTTTCCATGATCACGGGCTGACTGAGAAAAGTAGGCATGTATTTACACCTTTATTTGTTTTCTCAAAGTGGTTTGCACAAATTGTAACTTTCATAGAGAAAAATATATCTTTTCTCAGTCAACCCGTGACCATGGACAGCTGAAAAGCTTCCGAAACGTCGGGAACTCAAATGAGATAATATACGCGATATAATCCGTTAAATTGTTTTATTTAAATGCATTACAATAATTTTTTTTTCTCTAGTTGCATCTGCAATCAGTCCAATGGACTATAAGCAGGTGAGTTGAAGTAGATAAGCGTTTGAAGAGGTAGGACCACTGTCCTAAATCCTCTCAATTAATCAGCACGTACGGCTCTTTTCAGTCTTTTGCTATGATTCGGATCCAAAAACTTATGAGAAATTGCGCTAAAAGCGTGTGAGAAAGTGGGACAGGGCTAATCTTTAGCGTTTTTACGGCGTTTATCTTTCGCCATAGCCGTCCCAGCAAATATCTTTAAAATAAATGATATTCAGAATTAACTTTTCATGAAACCGTGAAACAGTCTCGAGGCTGAGTTTATTTTGGTCGAAGCTATCACGTCTTGTCTTGCCGTTGCGGCGATTATCTTGCGAGACAACAATTATTCAACCGAGCGGTCTAAACGCTCGGAGATTTGCCCGACAATACATTTGCAATCGTATTTGAGAATATTTCGTAACATAAAAGCAATGGCGGTTAAAACGCTCGCGTCCTTACCCATTATCGTTTTTGATCCCGTATATATACAGGTCTAACTTTCTTTATCAAAGAAATCAAGGAACAAGCCCCAGATATGTTTTCGTGATTGGAGCTTACTGATAAGTGGGAGTATAGTAGAACCAGTTTACGGTACTTCGATATTCTTGTAGCTGACTGTATTATACTCAACGCAAATCAAACTGGCGACCGAGAACATAATGCTATTTTGTTCATGCTAGCGTGATCTTAGCAGATGTGAAAGGGATAGCATCATCTCCGTCGCCAGTTTCGCGTTGGGTAGTGTTTCGGTTTTTGTTGTATCCTTTTCACTTGAAGGAAACAATGCCATAGTGGGATGACCGCAAAACATCAAAATGACCATATTGTAAAAAACCGTTACAACCTTAAACGTTCAATAGATTATCGACTCTAAAATCAAAATTCAAAACTTATTCTGCAAGTACGCCACAAGGGCACTTACATGTCTGATTTTACAATAAACGGGAAAACTTTCACAATCTAGATAATGAAATTATAGTGCAATATTAATGCAACAGACAAATACCTGGGCATACTTTACAGGGATGTATATTATCTCCGGGTCCGTTAAATAATAACTTAACCTACAAACATTTAAAGGGTCTCTAGGCATCAAACAAAGTAAAAAGAATAATAATAAATAACAGTATATATAAAAACAGCTTACACTAAGTTTAATGGACACTAGAAAGCGCCCGCAACTTCGTTCGCGGAGGAGAAGGAGTCGTAACTCCTCTTTTTTTTCTTTAGTCGGGTAAAAGGTATCCTATAACTATCTGGAGATACCCAGCTACCCGTTTACCAAAAATAGTAGAAATCCGTTTAAGCGATTTAGTGTGATAAAGCCACAACGACACATACAGACATTTCATTTTTACAACTTAATAGTATAGATGTAGTCTCTGTGGTCAAAACTTTAAATGCTTTGCTTAGTTTGGGTCTAGGGCGATTTTTGTATGATAGACCCTTTGTTATTTATTTTATTTTATGTGAGAGAGTGTGATGTAAATGGTCACCATTGAACACTAGATTACGAGTGCACTAATAGAAAAATGGCGTTCACGTTGTCTATATTTGAGGTAAACGAAATTGTGTATTCAAATAAAACATTAATTGGTATGGGGCTAACAGCTCTGAATGACCTTGGATCCGTAGCTCTTCGTTGTTCCGTGTTGTTTATGTCTCATCATGTTGACAGCGACCGTCTTTACCAATATACTGTTTCAGTTTATCTTCACTGAAACCAAGATAAATGCCATCATACTTTGTTATTTTTAAGACGAAAAACCAGTTTTCGCCACTTTTCTCAAATAATACACGCTTTTTAAAAAAAATATTTGCGTAGCAAGTTAGGTCTTTTCATAATGAACAATTAGGCATAAGTTTTAAGTCTATCAAAGGTTTATTGAGAGTATGTTTGTTTTATAGACCTCTCTGTAAAAATCCATAATTAATTGCATAGAAATATATTCTAATTTTCGAATGCAAGAAAGTGTTAAATAGAAACTGAAATATTATATAAACCATATTTCGAAAGTTAGTTTGGCTAGGCCAGGGACTAGATACAAAACAAAAACCATGAAAAAACGTACATTTACGCATGCAGCCCCTTAATAAGGAGAGTCGATAATCTATTGCACTTTGAAGGTGGCTGTACCGACTTTTTACAATATGGTCATCTTGGTGTTTTGCGGTCATCGCACTATGGCGTTGTTCCCTATAAGAGCACAATAAAACCGAAACACTACACATTATTGCCAAGTGGTTGTATGCACTTTCGACCATTGGCTTCTGAAGCTAGAACTGACGCATTTTATACAAAGTCGGTTTTTGTGAAGTTTTTTGTTATTTTTGTGTTAGGCAAGAACCATTAAAACAAGAGGACTGTCAATCTCTATACTAAAGCCATTCCCCGATATGTACAATTTCATCTATTTATGAGAATTATTATATACAATTATTCAACTATCCAAGCGTGACGTGTGTCATTTAAATATTACGATTTATTTATTACTAGAAGGCGTGAACTTCGTTCGCGGAGGAGAAAAAGTCATAACCCCTCTTTTTTCAACAGCGTAGTCGGGTAAAAAGTGTATAACCATGTGTGGATACCCTAGCTTCCCGTGTACTAAAAATATTTGAGTCTGTTTAGCCAATTTGGCGTGATGAAGCCACAACGACACATACAAAAAATCCAAAATACACATTTTTTAATTCAGTGACCTCCAAATAGTCCGTTACATTTTTTTGAGAATATTTACGATGTATTTCAATTCATTTTTATACATTTTAACACGCGTTTATTAGGTCGACCTGTAACTATGTAATGGATCTAAGGTAACTAATATAACCATTTTCCAAGGATCGTAGCGTCATGAAAATTGGCAGCTGTATGTAGTTCTGATGACAATACAATAATATGGTACTGTCGAACTGATCTGATGATGGAGCCGGAAGATATGAACTGGAACTTCATGATGGAACATTGTATCATAGCTGTGTTTGGATTTGTTAGTGTTTTTAAACTATTAATTTATATAATAGTATAGATTAGCTGTTTACGAACTAAATGTTACTGTACTATGTTTCCTTGTTCAATTGGGAGCAGTTTTTGCTTGAATATCTCCTTGTGGTAGGGGCACGATGTATAGTATAACAATTGACAGTCCTCTTTTTTGTTAGTGGTCCTTGGTAAAAGGTGATATAAGCATAAATAAGTCATAATTTGCATGAGAGTGTGTTGTAACCAGAGAGTAAACAGGTGACATTGTTCTAAAAAATGCTTGATTTTCCAAAAAACTATCCATACATTCGTTGTGTTGAGGATGATCCATGATTATAGGGCATTTTCCAAAAGTGTAAATAGACTTTAAAAAGGTCCCGACGGATTGAGAACCTTCTCCTTTTTGAGAGTCGGTTAAGGGGCTGTTCATAAATTACGTCATCTATTTTTGACCCCGCGCCCCTAAAATCATCCAACCATCATAATTCAAATCCCCCCCCCCCCCCCCCTCTACCAAATAAAATTATGTCATTTTCCAAATAATGCGTTTTTAGCAACAGTTTATACAAACACGAATTTCATTCCTTTTTTTACTCATTGAAGCACTTTTTAAAGATGCGAAAGATGATGTCATCTTGGGAATGACCCCCCACCCCTCCTTCGTCATGCTACCATCATCCGATGTCTAGACCCCCCCCCACATTTGAAATGACTTAATTTATGAATAGCCCCTAAAAAGAAATAATACGTGTTCAATATTTTCTGATAATAACTGACAGACTATTTATATTTTTTTAGGACACATACTCTCTGATTGTAAATCCATAAAACGTACTGTTGTATCCATTTAAGTTTAATATAGGTATAATTTTGTTCTCATTAAGTTTTGACAAAACACGTTTTCACCTGGGGTATATTTTTAAGCCTAAGGCGGGCTTGCACCAAAATTTTTACCTAGAGTTAAGATTTTCTTCTGTTTCCGCGATGATGACTCATTGAAATAAAACCATTTAACGGATTATATCGCGTATATTATCTCATTTTAGTTCCCGACGTTTCGGAAGCTTTCCAGCTTTCCATTTGTGAAATGCTGCTTGGTAAATTATTGGAATATAATAATTAAGCCCTTCTGGCACATGTGTAACTGTCTTTACAGCTTAGGCTCGTCTGGCATGTATGTACACCTTTATTTGTTTTTTTCAAAAATGGGTAGTTTGCACAAATTGTAACTTTGACAGAGGAAAATACATCTTTTCTCAGTCCACCCGTGACCATGGAAAGCTGGAAAGCTTCCGAAACGTCGGGAACTAAAATGAGATAATATACGCGATATAATCCGTTAAATTGTTTTATTTCAATTTATAGAGTTAAGACTTAACTTAGAGTTAATCTGACAGACTAACTCTCTCTTCTATTCTCTTCTTCACTCACTACAAAAACGGAACAGAAATTCTCAGCGCAAAAGTGGCCCCTATTTTGTTTTGGGTAGTAGGTATACAAAACTGAAATTTAAGCTTATTCTTTAGATTAGGTACTGATAGAAATACCCCAGGTGAAAACAAAACTATTATTTACTTTTATTTCACTTTTATTTCTGACAAAATATGTATTTTTTAAGTTTTGTGATTGTAGGTTATTTTTACTAAAATTAGGTTTCCACTGTAAAATCGACCAAAATTGATGTTGCTATGGAACCTTGTCTTTATAAGAAATATTGACTAAATACAACGATGACACAATTAGGAATTAAAACTTAATACGATAAAGTTCCATTTATAGTACTCATAGTCTATATGCTTGGAAAATTTGTTGAATATATGTGAACTATTTTTTGTTGTATGATAATGTTTTTGAAATTAAGGTTAAGTAACGATTTGACTCGGATATATTTGAATTATATTTAGCGGTTACTCACGTCCGAAAAGCAGAGTACTGTTCGACATGTTTCGGTTCATTTAGAGGACCTTAGTCATGAGATATGAGTGGACTCCGACGCTGCCCTGCTTTTACTATAGAAGTAACCGCTAATGTAATCTTAATATTAGAAATGCAACGGATATCCGGTCACTATCCGGTATCCCGCCTATACGGAAACATTTTACTATCCGGCCGAATACCGGATAGTTGCGTGGTATCCGGCCGGATTAGTAATTTAGTACCTAATATAAGGAGAACATTTTGAGTAACATAAATATTAAACCACAAAGTAATCAATTTTAAGATCAGTTTAATCTTACAAATAATTTTAAACAGAAAGTAAAATACAAATATATTTTTTTTATTTTAAATGCGTGCGCGATTCCCAACACATTCCAAATATTAAGAAATATCAATCAGTTGGTTTGTTGACTTTTCAAACAAAAATTGCCCACAACTAGAAACACGTTGCAACCGACACCGCCCATCGCGCGCCGTCGATTTTACTCCATTCAGGTATTTTAGGTAAAAAACTTTTGGCTGGATATTCGGCGGCCGGATACCGGATATCCGGCCAAAGCACTATCCGTTGCATCTCTACTGAATATGTAACGATTTGTTCCGGGGTTGTTAAGGGCATGCATCGCTCGGCGTGGTTTACGAATGACGATGCAGGACCTTAAGAGTCCTCGGCAGAACTTCACCTTCCCATACAAACGGAGTTTCGTTTTCATTTTGAAACTACGTGTTGGATTGTTGTAACGAAACTTTGCATATACAATGACATGAGGTATATCTAGGCCTGTAATTAATTTATATGGCTCCAGTTTATAAAACAAACGAAATACAGCAAAAACAAGTTTTGTATGAAAAACTTAAATTTGCTGTACTTTTTGACTGGTGTCTGAAGCTACATAAACTAATTACCGGCCTGCATATACCTTAATATATTGTAAGTAGTAAGTTTCAGAGAAAACCAGCTAGTCGTTTTAAAATGAGAGCGTAACTCCGTTTGTATGGAGAACCAAGCTTACTAGGGACTCTTAACAACAATAAAACGTTGATCCACCGCAATTCATTTTGTAATTTGACTTCTGCATTTGCAGTGTTTTCTGCGGCTTTTATATATTTCGATAAGGTAGCCAAAGCGGTCACAGGAACGACAAGACAGTAAGTCTAATACGACTGGAACAAATCGAATAGGCATGATGATTGGTTATGAAAATCAATATTCCAATTATAGCTTGACAAGTTTTGTCGTGACACTCCGAATGGTCTGCGGGCGACGGGGGGAATGACAGCGGGGGCGAGTAAGAAGTGTGCGCGGGGCAGAGTCGTCGTGCCCCGCCGCGCGCACACTTCATACCCACCCCCGCTGTCTTCCCCCTCCCGCAGACCATGGAAGTCACGAAAGAAGTTGTCAAGGTCAAATATATAGTCCTCCAGTTAGATAATAAAAAAATATTGGACACGTATTTTTTTGCTTTTTCCAAATTATACCAAAATTGGGTAATTTCCTGTAGTCAACATAAATGATGTCAGGCTTGCAGTTGAATGTTATTTCTGAAAATATGTAGAAAACATTCATCGATACTTGTTTTTAAGTTTTTGGCGATTTTAAAATGATCAAAAATTAAAAATAAGGAGGCAATTTGACCGTATAAAATTGTGACGTCATAAACATTTTTTCCTTTCAAACTTCATACTTTCTGACCGTTTTGACAGTTCATAAAAAGAAACTGATTTGATCTGTCAGTCAAGTACCCTATTGTTAGATTATTCGCATTAAAGTTTAGGAGTGGGGTTCGTGACGTCACTCCTGTACTCAACTCAAAAGGAACTGGCTATCTCGTTCACACTTGCGTTGCTTTAACAGGTGTGAAAGAGATAGCAGTATGATCTCGATCGACAGTTCATTTTGCGTTCAGTATAGGTACAATTTTTACTTAGGAGTGACGTCACGCGACATTTTGACTCAATGTATCGCCTTTATTTTTTTGATTATGTAAAAAAAGAAAAAATACGTGTCCAATATTTTTTATTAAATTACATGATGGACTAATTATTAAAATGTAGTTGTCATCCCTATGATGGAAGCACTCGGATACCACTGTCTAAGTCACTGCTACTTTGTCAGAATTTAGAAATTTTATGTGATTTCCACTCAGAAACATGAGTACTTTTAATTTTGATAGAAGAAAAGTATTTTTATAAGTATTTAAAATTATTTTCCATTACGTTACTGTATTGTGTAAGATTTTCAATTTGATTGAAGTAATAACGCAAAATTCAAAAATAGTAGGAACATTTTTGGTATTTTTTTTCTTCTATCAGAATGAATAAATAAAAATAGATCTACTCTGGCATTATTCTGAGTATAAACTACATACAATGTCCAAGTTCTGGAAAATAGTGACAATGAGTAGACTTTTGTTTATAAAATGGCCCGGATATCCGAGGGCTACCCAAATCATATGACAAATTTATAGAAAAATTGACATAAATGTTAGGTTCCTTTTCTTGTAAATTGTCGCAATTAGTTAATAAATCACAAAAGGCCTGTATCTAAAGTATTATAACTCATTTAGTTGTTATTCTGTTGATTTATCCATTGAGGAGTATACTTGATCTATGGGACCGTCCAAAAATTACGTTAACTTAGCCAAGGACCCGCCAAGCGGCTCTTATATGGAAATTAAGGAGTTAGTTGAGTCTACTCCTCAATATAGTTTTATATCTCAAAACTAAAGACTTGCTAGTTGTTAAAAGTACACTGTAAAGAGATTACATTTATCAGTTTATTGGATATTTTTGAGTTTCACTTCCTAAACTAGAATCCCACATGGATATTTTTGAGTTTCACTTCCTAAACTAGAATCCCACATGGATATTTTTGAGTTTCACTTTCTAAACTAGAATCCCCACATGGATATAAGACTCCGCTGTCCGTCTGTCACCAGGCTGTATCTCATGAACTGTCATAGATAGACAGTTGAAATTTTCACAGATGTGTTTCCGTTGTTGCTATAACAATGAATACTAAAAACAGAATATTTTTTATAATTGTCTGTCTGTCTATGTCACTAACCAATATAAAATTACCGAACACCGCGTACATTTTGCTTAGCAGTAGGGCTCTGGTAACACTGGATTTTCATAGATACGGTCGTTTGTAGCGTATATTTTGTACGGAACCCTCTGTGCGCGAGTCCGACTATCTGACAGCGTCTGTACGGTCAGCATCAAAAGTATCTGTCAATTATAAATCAAATCAAATTATTCTTTATTCAAGTAGGCCTAGTTACAAGCACTTTCGAAATGTCAGTTAGAACATTTGCTGCAAGGTTTAGGGAAAACCTAGAAAAACCTAATCTGATCAAACTACTGGCGTTGGTCAAATTGCATACTATCGACCAAATCTGCGGATCAACATGTTTGCTCGGACTGACAACGCCTTGCGCTCCTTCGCCATATGAGTCTGTAACTTCAAACTCGGGTAAATCCATTTCTGACATTTTTTAAGATTTTTGTATATAATAAAAGGTTAAGAAATTGGTTTTGTTTGTATTTCATGGGTTAAGTATAATTTCGTGTAGTGTTTGAGAAAAATAAAATTAAGATCACAATATATTTTCAAAATCAGGTAAATCCATATTACAGTTTATTTCAAATGAAGGCAAGTCCATCAAAGCCAATCAGCGAAAGAAGTTTGTTCAATATGGCTGTCAGTTGACGTCAACTCTGCGTTACTAATTCTAGATAAATCCAGGTCTGTTAAATCAAAATTATACAAATCCACACTGAGTTTTTTCAAAGATAGATAAATTGCAAACGATTATATCAAATGAAGGTAAATTCAATCAAAATGTTTTTTTTTTTTAAGAATACACTAGTTTAGATGGTTTACAGCTGAGTTTGTCGAACAGGATCGATTTTTTAATGCTTTAACCATAATACAAATAATCTGCCTTTCAAATCACCGAATTATCACTTTTTTTTCAATAATCTCCCAAGCGATTAGAGTGGATTTATCTGAGTTTGAAGTTAACCGACTCATATCTGCATCGTCCTTTTACAGCAGAAAAATTGTGGTGCACCAGAAAAGACGACTGCCCATATTGTTGAGGAATGTCCCGGAAGACGCTTTACAGGAGAAATAGGGGACTTGCATGCGCTAACTGAAGATGCCAGGGAATGGCTATCAAACCTGGACATTCAATTGTAAAGCATGACTGATTTTATTTTTTTAATTTTATTACACACTAGACGGCGCCCGCAACTTCGTTCGCGGAGGAGAAAAAGTCATAACCCTTCATTTTTCCTTCAGCGTAGTCGGGTAAAAAGTATCCTATAACCATCTGCTGACACCCAGCTACCCGTGTACCAAAAATTATGGAAATCTGTTTAGCCGATTACGTAAAATCCAAAAAAAATATTTCTCGTTTTAGTGACCTCCAAATAGTCCGTAACAATCAATATATTGAAAATATCTTCAATGTACAGACATTTCATTTTTACAACTTTATTATAGTATAGATTAGCAGAAAAAAAAAACAAATCAATCCGATAGCGTTTTATTCAAGTATTGTATATAATATCTGGCTATGTTCCCGGTGTGGTCTCCTGCGTGGTTCAGCTTCGCGTACGTGAGGAACTGCCGTCGCAGCCGCAGCAGCTTCTGCGGCGTCACCATCGGCAGAGCGTCCAGGACGCAGCCAGGGTAGTCGGGGAACCTGGCGGAGTCCTGGTTCAGTTGCTTCGCGTCTAGTATCTGTTTCGATATGGCTTGGGTGAGTTTGTCTAGCTCGTAGAGGAAGTTCGTCGCGCTGAGCGGTGGCTAAAACATAAAAAGTTACTGTCAAAAATTGATTTCGTGACAAGCTTTTGTTGCCGACTGTACTTTGCTTTGAACCACCGTTAAAGAGCCCAAATTCAGTAGGATTGGGTTATTTTATTATTATTACCAAGGACCATTGAAACAAGAGGACTGTCTGCCATACTTTGGATCGTGTTCTGATCGCAAGGAGATATTCCGGCAAAAACTAGATGGCGCTTTCAAACTAAACATTTAACGATTTTATAATTGAATAAAGAAACATAGTATAGTAACAATTCGTTCTCAAATAGCTAATAATAAATAAATCTTAACATTTAAATACTGTGTCACGCTTGCAAAGTTGAATAATTGTAAAAAATAATTATTTGGATGGCGTTATACATAGCTGGGAACGGCTTTTGTATGGAGATGGTCAGTCCTCTTGTTTTAATGGTCCTTGTTATTACAGAGTTCCCATGACCACCATCCGCCTCGATGGTATCATAATATTGCATTGTCACCGAACTTACATAAGTATACAATTTTATCTCTATGGGAAACCGGGAAGTCGGTAAAATTTTACTTCCAAGATTTTACACACAAAAACATACATACGTATAAATATACATATTAGTACGTCAAGTTAAATAAAAAGCTAAATAAATAAATACTTGGGCCGGTCACATAATGCGCGACACAAAGGGGAAATGGAGCAAGAAAATAACGGAATGGCTCCCGAGGGAAGGAGCAAGAAATCGGGGAAGACAAAACATTAAATGGTAGGATGATTTGAAGTTGACTGCAGGTGAAAAATGGAGAAGGGTTGCAAACGTTAGAAGCCAGTGGAAATCATTGGAGGAGGCCTATGCCAAAAGGCACACTGAAATTAGAGATATACTATAACAAATATATCTTATTAGAATAGATTTATAACTTAATGTAAATACTAATTCCAGAATAAAGGGCTTTATTATTATTAAAAATAAATACTATTAGGGACAATCATACGCAAATCGACCTTGTCCCAAACGAGAGAGAGCAGGAAAGTTTGTTCCTGGGTCCTGGATGTTTTCTATGTAAGTATCATAATTTATCTATATATTATGTATATCGTACCCGTAGTACAAGCTTTGCTAAGTTTGGGACTAGGTTGGTTTGTTTAAAAATTATCCCCTAATATTTAAAGACTATATCGTCTGATATAAACACAAAAAGAAAAGGCAATATATATCGTTTTTTTTTTTAATTTACGTATACTTTTTCAAATTACCTATGTACACAACTACAGAGAAACCAAAATTACTCATTTCTGACCAGTTTTCTGACTTTTTGTCTCATGGTACCCATCAATGATTGGACAGCGACTTTGTTAAAAGTTCGAGTCATCTTGTTCCAGTCTGAACGAAACTGCTGCTCTGTATCGGCACTACGGGCTGTTTTACGTAATGTAGCTTTCATTATAGCTCAGTAGTGTTCGATCGGGCGAAGCTCTGGACAATTAGGCGGGTTCAGTTCTTTGGCCACAAACTAGACATTAATGTCTTTGTACCATTTTATTACCTCACCTGCGTAATGGCAAGACGCCAAGTCGGGCCAAAATACAGTTTTGTTGTTGTGCTTTCTTATCATAGGCAAGACTCGCTTCTGAAGACACTCCTTGTAAATTTTGGCAGTCATTGATGAAGTAGTGAAAAATGCACTTGATTTTATGCCACATTCACAAATGGCCTGCCACACCATTATTTTTTTTACTAAATTTGTCGACACTAATGCATTTTTCAGACTGTATGACCTCTGTTCCTTCATGGACCGTGTAATATTGGGGACCTGGCATCGACTCATAGTCCAGTTTTACGTGTTGCGCGTTGAACCATCCCGATACTCGTTACCAATTTTTTGCGACATCTCGAACAGATAGTTCTTTCTTAGATGGTCCAGTTTTAGGTTGGATGGACCTGCTTTTTGACCTGGTCGTTGTCGGTCATTGAAGGTATATTCCTCACCGTACTTACGGATCGCAGTTTGGACTGCTCCTACACTAACGCCTTCCATTTTTGCTAGCTTTCGGTACGTGATACCTTTTACAGTGCACCATTTGTCCACAATTGATTTTCGCTATTGTGGTGTAAGGCCACGTATTTTTTTATTGCAATAAAATGTGAAAACCAAATATATAGCAATCGATTCTGTGACATATGTGTAGCAATTATGTCTTATCAGCTTATTTTTTAAAGGTCATGACAGTTTATAGCGCTAGGAATAAGTTGTATTTATAACAAACGATACAGTCTTTATTACAAAATTTAAATGTTAAAAACACAACTAAGGACTCACATTCTGCGTGCTCTGGTTCGGTGGCGGTGGTCTCTTCTCGAACAGGGCAGCAAACACAGCGTCCAAGTCCAACTGATCATGGGGCTGTACGGTGAACAGCGGACTGTCCCAACGGTTGTTGGAGTTTGGCTCTTCAAACCTTAAATTATTAGGATATATACAATAATATTAATTATATTTTCCGATATTTTTGTATGGAGCGGAACCATGGACCTTGCGGATGAAGGATCGACGCAAGATCGACGCCCTAGAAATGTGGTCTTGGAGCTTGTTGGGAATCAGCTGGACCGCTCACCGGACTAACGTGTCCATACTAAAGGAATTAAAAATTGACCAGCGTCTCTCGTCGCTTGTTCAGTTACGAATCCTCAGATTCGTTGGACACGTTACACGCAAAGGTGAATCAATGGAGCGGCTGGTGATTCAGGGCAGAGTGGAAGGTAGTAGACCTTGTGGGCGATCACCAACTCGATGGACAGACTCCTATGGCAGAATGCGCGCGCCATGCAACCAACAGGAATTTGTTTGTGTAATTGTGGCTTCATCACACCAAAACGGATTTCAACTATTTTTGGTACACGGGTACACTGGTCATCTACAGATGGTTATAGGATATTTTTATCCAACTATGTTCAAGAAAAAAAGCGGTTTATTATTTTGTTATTAATTCGCTGACGAAGTTGGGGGCACCTTCTTGGAAAATAAGATTTACCTGAATTTAGTCAAAGCATCAAACACTTCTTGGCTGTAAGCACTGGCATTGCTCTCTGGTTGTGTGTCTGCAGTCCGAGTTAAGTTAGCTTCCCATGCCTCTTGGTGGTTCCGTATCGTGAATAATGTACACTGTGTGGATTTCGACGCTTTGGATGCACAGTACAGTTCATAGCGGTAGCCTGTAATTACAAACTGTTTTATGATACACATCAATTTTATGTTTAAATTAATTGTAATCATACAAACATACGGAAATAAGAATGTTTTCCAATAATCTAGACACACCGTTAAAATAGTTTTATTTAAAAATCACAGAAAGAGAAGAAAATATTTATCTAGACACAGTTAACCAATGAAAACTGATTAACATTGATTTGAAATATGTGTTGAAGCTAGCTTCATCATATTGTTAATTGACTGTAGTTTTGTATTTGTGGAAAGTAACCAGAGATTTTTTTTTAGTAATACAAAAAGCTACCAAACTCATTGAGGTAAGACTTAAGTCACTTTCAAAAATAAATACTATGATCACACCCCACCACACCGCACAGCGAAATAATTGAAGCAATAGAAGCTACCGGCAACAAAGTGTGTGGAGAAATCATTAACGCCCGCTACGGCCTAGACAAAATCCCAACCTTTACGTTTTTTGTTTGAACTTAGAACGAAACGCTAACAACAAAGCAACTAAAGATATTAAGGCAATATTTCACCAACAAGTTATCATAGAAGATCCTCGAAAATCCACAACGATAGTCGAGTGTCATCGGTGCCAACAATATGGTCATTCAAAGAACAACTGTATGCGATCACATCGATGTGTAAAATGCGGGGAAGGCCACAAAACTGCAGACTGCTTGAAGACAGATCGAAACACTCCAGCAACATGTGCCCTGTGTTCTGGTGACCACCCAGCCAACCATAAGGGATGTCTGGTTTACAAGGAAATCCTGGCGAGAAAAAACAACCGCCACCAAATAAAAACCCAGTCTCAAAATCTAAATGACCGCAGCAAAGACACTCTACAAACAAGCAATCACCCACCCAGCGCAGATATATTGAGAACCATACAACCCTCAGATGAGAAAACTTTCTCTGACATCACAGCAAACCGGCTCCCCACAGGTCCAACCTGCGAACCGCAATCAAACTCACCACCAAGTCCTTCCTTAGAACAAATCCTCAGCAAACAATCAGAAAAGATAGATCAACTTATCCAACAATTAGGTACATTAATAGGCCTATTAACCACTGTCATTTCTAAGCTGCATTCATAGTTCCATTACGGATCGCAACGTGGAACATCAATGGACTGTCGGCCAATCTCTTGGAACTAGAAGTGTTTCAGCGAACATAATGCAGTTTCAATGAAACTCAAAATAACGTTTACATATTTAATTATAAGTACAGTGTGTACAGTTAAGAGATCGGTAAGCAAGTGACATAGCAAGTTTGCTTGTCAGTATGATGGTTTTAAACGCCTAAACGTTTTGATTAGCACGCGCGCGCGGTGGCGCGCAGTATTGCCGGAACATATTCCCGCCTCGTTGAAAGATGACAAGATCTTTCAATCTTCATCCGTCGTTAAAGGGCAGAGTCGTACAAGTGGTCGCCGCACACATCCTCTGACAGTATTGACGTCGGCTACTCTTGAAATCCCATCTGGACCCGGGAATAGGCGAGAGACACGTCCAAGAGTCCATTTTAGTGGAGGTACGTAATCTTCTTTAATGATGACCAGGTCACCCACTTTCAGTTTGCCGGTATTGGTTCTCCATTTGCTTCGTTGCTGCAGTTCTGATACGTATTCATTTTGCCAACGTTTCCAGAAGTGTTGTCTGATCTTTTCGAGACGCTCGTATCTGTTCAGTCTTCCTTCATTACAGTCCACCAGAGTAGGCGTTGGTAACGCAGTTAACGGCCGTCCAATCAGGAAGTGCCCTGGAGATAAGGATAGGAGATCGTCGGGCGACGAAGACAAGGGACACAAAGGTCGACTGTTGAGTATTGCTTCTACTTGAGAGAACAAAGTAGAAATTTCTTCAAAAGTTATATGGTTGTTTCCCATGACTCGTTTTATGTGAAATTTCGCAGATTTAACCCCGGCTTCCCAAATGCCGCCGAAGTGAGGAGCGTAAGCTGGCGTGAATACAAATTTAAAGTTTTCTTGGTCTGCAAAATCAGATAGAGGTTCGGTGTTTGATTTTAGAAATTTACTTATTTCATTTGCAGCTCCTACAAAATTGCGTCCGTTATCGCAAAAGACCTCGGCCGGTCTGCCTCTTCGCGAAATAAATCTATTGAGAGTCATAATAAAAGCATCTGTCGATAAATCACTGACTGCTTCAAGATGCAGACATTTGTAACGCAAACAGACGAATAGACATAAGTAACATTTAATCAGCCTACTGCCTCGACCTTTTCTATTTAGAATGTTGAAATGACCAGCGAAGTCCAGCCCGACAGAATAAAAAGGATAATCAGGGTTTATCCGCTGTGGAGGGAGGTCACCCATTTTCGGACAAAGTGTTTGGCCACGTGCGCGTTTACAACGTATACACTTATTTACAGTGCGTCTGGCAAGGTGCCTTCCCTTTATAGGCCATATTGTTTCTTTGACTGATGCCAACAATAGTTGTGGGCCTGCATGCAGAGTTTTTATGTGTTCCCGTTCGAAAAAAAGTTTAGTTAAATGATGCGAAGAATGTAAAAGAATGGGGTGCTTCTTTTCATAGGCGCATTCTGCAGCACTAATTCGACCACCAACTCTGATCAAGCCTTCCTTAATGAATGGTGACAAAGGTAAGATTTTACATTTTGAACTCAACGATTTATCCTGTGCAAGCGTATCGTATTCATCTGGGAACGATTGAACTTGAGCTAAAACGCAAAGCGCACGAAATGAATTGTTTAGTTCATTTATTGTTAATTTTCCGCTTATTTTAGTTTTAGGATTTCGAGCATTGTATATAAACCTTTTAACATAAGCTAAAGATCGAATTAATCAATTTAGTTTAGAATAGTTTTTAAAGTTTATTACAGGTTCATTTTTATTAATTGATGTTACATTTGATTTTATTTCAGGTATTTCTACATTATTATGTTTTATGTTAATTGTTGGCCATTCAGACTCATCTTTAGTTAGGAACGCAGGACCCGTCCACCACCACTTTAGTTTCACTAACTGAGCGGCATCAACTCCTCTGGAAATCAAATCAGCCGGATTGACTGATGTGGGAACATAGCGCCACGATGATGATGTGGTTGTTTCGAGGATCTCACTCACACGGTTTGCTACGAATGTTTTTAAGTTAGAATGGTTGCCATTTAGCCAGGCTAAAACTATCGTTGAGTCGCACCAGTAAGTGATGCGATCGGGTTTGTACCTAAGTGCATCTACAACAGTTTTACAGAGCCTTGCTGAAAGCAAGGCGGCGCTGAGTTCAAGTCGCGGAATTGTTGTAGCTTTTATTGGCGAGACTTTAGACTTTGCACATAATAAATTTACGGATACCGCGCCGTTGGAGTCAACCGATTTGACATATACGCAAGCACCATACGCTGTAATCGAAGCGTCGCTGAAAGAATGTATTTCTATAATTTTAGGTGAGTCACAAAGGACTGGTCTGCGAATCTGCAAGCTTTTGAGATAAGGTAAGTTTTCTACATATTTTATCCATTCTTGTTCTATATCAATTGGAACGGGTTCATCCCAATCCAATTTCTGTTTCCACAATTTTTGTAATAGAATTTTAGGTTTAATGACACAAGGGCTTAGAAGCCCCAATGGGTCAAAAATTTTGAATGAGTTTGACATTATATGCCTTTTAGTAATTTCATTGCATGGATTTTGATCTTTTACAGGAAAATTCAAGCTATCACTGGAAGGATCCCATCCCAAACCGAGAGTACTTGACGACTCGCTTATGGTAAGTTTCTCTTTCGTATTTATGCTGGAATCATGGAACAATGACGGTAAGTTGCTTTTGAATTTTCGTAGGTTAAAGCCTCCGGCACTTAGGGCCTTAGACACTGATGTTTGTATATAACGTAGCTCCTGTTCACTGTTAGCTCCCGTTATTAAATCGTCAACGTAAAAATCTTTTTGGATTACGTGTTTAATTAATTCATCCTCCTGCTCCTCTCCCACCTGTGACAAGCAACGCGTACTTAGATAGCTCGCACTTGCGGTCCCGTAAGTCAGAGTATTCAAACGTAGGGTTCTGATGGTTTGAGACTCATCTTCTCTCCATAGGATAAGCTGCAAGTCACGATCTTCATCGTTGACTTGTACCATTCTGTACATCTTCTCGATGTCGCCAGCGAGAAGATATTTATGTTGTCTTGCTCTTATTAGTATAGCGAAAAGAGAGTCTTGTACGTTTGGACCCACCATCATTATGTCATTTAACGAAATTCCAGTGGCGGAGGGAGCGGAGCCATCAAAAACTACACGGAGTTTAGTGGATTCACTATTTTCTCTTAACACCGCGTGATGGCATAAGAAGTAACATGGACTTGGTTTGCTTATGGCTGGTTCAGATAAATGACCAAGATGAGCATATTCTTGAATAAATTTAGAGTACTCAGATTTGAGAGTAGGATTTCGCTTGAATTTTCGTTCTAGGCTTAAGAAGCGTTTTTTAGCTAAGTGGTAAGTGTCTCCTAATTTGTCGGGAGAGTCACGCAATGGTAATTTTACACAAAACTGGCCTGAAGGTAGGCGCTGAGTATTTTCTATAAAATGTTTTTCGCATGCTGCTTCACTTTTGTTATAATTAGTTTTGGTCGGAAGCTCTTCAAATTCCCAGAATTTTGTAAGTAATTTATCTATGTCATTATGTGCATCTTTTGTTATAATTGCATGTTTACAATGTATTGTTTGATTTTGATTTGAAGTGCTTCTAACCATAGGACCAGATACCAGCCAACCGAATTTAGAATTTTGCAATTTAGGATTGTTTGGGCCAAGGGATTGCTGTTCGTTGCCTATTATATCCCAAAACAAATCAGCACCTATGAGTACATCAATAGGAACAGGTTGGTGGAAGTCAGGATCGGCCAATTGTATATTTTTTGGTAACTTTAGCGTTTGAACGTCTATAGGAGCTTTAGGGATCTCACTTGTAAGTTCATTTAGTACTAAACATGACGAAACGACGTGAAACTGGCTATTTAGAGAATTAATTTGGGCAATGCAACTTTCCTCAATTTTGTTGGTGCAGTTGTTGCCAATACCGATGACCTTTAGAGTGTCAATCTGGGTAGACTTTAGAGATAATTTATGTTTTAATGATTTTGTAATGAATGTGGACTGGCTGCCGCTGTCAAGGAGGGCGCGAACCTTTAGTTTATCTTTTATTAGCAATTTCAATCAACGCAGTGGACAAAATAACCTGACTGCTTTGACTGGAGTAGTTAACCAACGTCTGAGGCTGGTCTACAACCCCGGCGTTGCTGACTGCTGATTGTTCGTGCAGAAGGCTGTTGTGCTTCTGTTTGCACTCACGACATGGCCCCATGCGACAATCGCTTGTGGGGTGCCCTTGCTTTAGACAATTGTAACATAATTTGTATTTCTTTACATCAGCCATTCTTTCAGGAATGGATTTGGCCTTGAATGACGGGCAATCGTAAATTTTGTGATTTTGATCGCAAATAGTGCATTGGTACACCATGGCTTTATTATTATTATTGCTATTTTGATTGACACATGCAAAGGATTTCGTGCTAGAAATTCTCTCATGCTTAAAATTCTTGTTATTATATTTATCATTTTTATTGTAATTATTATTATTTATTCTATCATGCTTATAAAAAATATTATCTCTCTGGAGGTCAGACGCAATTTTGCGCTTCTCACTTTAGCCTGTGGCATCTTACGTGGAGACTCTGGCTGTAGTGAATTGGTGGCGCAACTTGTGCGTCTATTCGTTCCCTCCCAGATCAAATTTGATTTTCGGCCGCGTGATCGCCATTTGCTAGCGGTGCCAACATTGCGAACAGTGTCTCGTCGAAATTCCCCTCTGGTTCGTGCCTTGCTCCTTTTAAATGGGCTCCTCGCATCAGCACCCGAGTGTGATGTATTTGCTAGTAGATGGGTAGTACTGCGTGATGAATGTTTGAGGTTCTGCGAGGCGATGGATGTGCGTGCCTCCTCAATTTAACTTAATTCGTGTTTAAATGTAATTTTATGTCATAAGTAACTTATCTGTAACTTCACAGTGCTTTAGTTCTAACTGTTATGCTGTGAAATTAAATTGTAAAAAATAAATAATAAATAAATAAATTATTATTATTTTGTTGCGATGGTGCTGGCCGAGATGCGGACGACGTGTGTTTTGAATAATTTTCATTTTTATTTCTACTTAAGGCTTCAAGAACATCTGCGCGATTGATTAAAAATTTGTGGAATTGATCCAGAGTTGGTACATCGTCAAGGGTACTCCTAAACTCCTCCCATTTTGTTAGTGTCTGACTATCTAATTTAGAGGTTAACATATAAATGAGCAACATATCCCATTTATCTGTGGGCTGGCCTAAACTAGCCAATGCACGCAAATTTTTGTTATGTGGTCAACCAAGAACCGCAGAGCCCTTTCAGATTCTCGAGTGAGCGCATTTATATTGAAAAGTGCACTTATGTGATGATTGATGAGCAACCTTTTGTTGTTGTACCGCTCACCGAGCAGCCCCCAGGCCTCGGCGTAGTTGGCTGATGACACCTCAATATTTGACACAATTCTGGCGGCGTCGCCCTCAAGGTAAGAAAGCAGATAGTGAAATTTATGAATGGGCTTGATGCGATTATTATTGTGAATTAAATTTTCAAAAGTGTCGCGAAACTCTAACCAGCGAAAAAAAGAACCATCAAATTTAGATATTTGAATTTGAGGTAACTTGAACCCCAATTCATTTTGGTCGAGAAAAGATTGAGCTTCTAAAATAGACCCGCGCCTTTGTATGTCAGACTCAATTAACTTGTGTTTTTCAATTAAAGTTTTTGCTGTCGCGATGCACACTATAATGTCATGCTCAATTATTTCTCGCTCATCAATTTCGTTTGATAAACTAGAACTTAAAACTTCGATCTCATTTTGCAAACCATCGAATTTCACTGCTAAACCTTCCAATTTACCAAGTTTCAAATTTAATTCAGCTAATTCAATGTTGGTTAATTGTGTTTTGTTTGTAATTGTACTTAAGTAGTTCTTAAACTTGGTAATTTGACCTTTAGTAGAACTACGCATGGTAAATAAATTTAATAAACCAGGCGTAATCTCCGCAGGATTTTGCATTGTGACAAAATATTAATGTACGCCTTGTTTAAATAGCTTATGGTAATTAGTTAAATAAAGTGCTTATCTCACGCTCCTCACGAACTGCACTTGCCGACTCGGGAAACCGGTTGCGCTGGCCCAGCTGATGAAGTACTTCGCGTTCACTCAACTGGCGCGCTGCGTCCCGCCCCCAGATGCTGGAATAGTCGGCCAAATACGTGAGAACAGCGGAAACAACACTTGGAAATAGTCGTTGGGTAAAAACAATGTACAGTTAACTAACTAAAATTCAGGGCGGTTTTAATCTCGAAAAAACGACGTAAATATCACAGTATTAGTCTCTGTGCAACGTTAATAATATCAGTTAACACTTAATTATGACCATAAAATACATTTTACATAAAACTATCACTAATTTTCTGCTAATATAACGATAAACCAAAGTATATTTCAATTATTATTTTTTCTGTGTAGGTATGCTGGTAGACGTAAACTAACGAGATGATGAAATATCTTTGCGTAATAAATTACAATTTTAATGTATATTTCCACTTTGTACTATCAAATAGAAGCTTAATTTAATAACAATCTACCTTGTTATGATGTAATTATGATGAAAGATTGGGAATAATACGTGTGATTTAGGAAACAAAGGAATCCAAGGCACTTATCTTTTTTGTAGACTGCACTCGAAGTGTGAAACTTTTGATGCCTCACTGAGCCTCGCCGTGATTTTTGAATGTCCAGATAATGAAAACCTTCTCTTCAGTTGCTCCTCATATCCATTCTTCAACCATATTTAGCTGCCGCGAATGTACTTGGCACCGGCCGTTGAAGTCATGGAACTCGAATCTTTGTATATTTCGCTTGATTTTGTCTATTATTTCGTAGTTTTAGTTTTTCTGGGTCACCAATTTATGTTTCAGCGAACATAATGCAGTTTCAATGAAACTCAAAATAACGTTTACATATTTAATTATAAGTACAGTGTGTACAGTTAAGAGATCGGTAAGCAAGTGACATAGCAAGTTTGCTTGTCAGTATGATGGTTTTAAACGCCTAAACGTTTTGATTAGCACGCGCGCGCGGTGGCGCGCAGTATTGCCGGAACAAGAAGAAATCATAAAAAATAACATCTTGATGTGGTACTCATATCAGAGTCACATGCCACTAGAACCAGCTGCTACAGTATGAAAAACTTCAACATTTCTTTTTCTCACTTCACCCCCCACCCTGACGATGGAAAAGCTCACGCTGGAACTGCTATTGTCATCAGATCAAACATAAAACACTCTCAGTCAGATTACTATGCCACAGATCACATACAGGCTACAATAATAAGATTGGAGGATCGCTCCGGACCTATCACATTATCAGCTGTGTATTGCCCCCCAAAACATAAAATTTCTGAACAGATGTTTAAAAATTACTTTGAAATTTTGGGAAATAAATTTATTTCTGGAGTAGATTGGAATGCGAAGCATACGTTTTGGGGATCTCGTATCACACTTTCGAGAGGTCGCTCACTAAAAAAATGCCTCGACGCAAATCGACTCACAACAATATCCTCTGGAGAACCAACTAGCTGGCCCGCGGACCCGAATAAATTGCCCGATTTGTTGGATTTTTTCGTAACAAAGGGAATCAGTCAACTCTACTCTTCAGTAGAGTCAAGCCTGGATGGATCATCTGACCACACACCGGTAATTCTCACCCTAAGCACTACAGTAATCATAAACCTGACTGGGAAGGATTCCGAATGTACCTAGATGAGAACATCAATTTGAAGATATGTCTAAAGACACAAGAAGATGTTGACATTGCATGCGAATATATAACAAACATGATTCAGATATCTGCTTGGAAAAATACACCCTACCTAAATCATTCTCACACGACTACATCAGTACAATCTCGAGACATAAAATCAAAACTTCAAGAAAAACGACGTTTTAGAAGAATTTGGCACCAATCCCGACATCCTGCAGATAAAGCTGCATTTAATCGAGCTGCAAAACAATTGAAAACACAGTTACAGAAAGCGAGAAACACCCAGATACGTAAAACTTTAGAAAATATATCTTCCCAGGGCAAGGGTGAATTTTCTCTTTGGAAAGCTACAAAAATTGCGAGGAAACCCCAACAATGTCACCCACCACTGCGATCATCAAGCTCATGGGCGAGAACGGATGATGACAAAAGAGAAATATTTGCGAATCACTTAGCAAAAGCCTTTAAACCCAATGAAGGTACGGCCGATGAATTAGATGTGGACGCAATACTTCAACAGGATCTTCAGATATCCTTACCTACCTTACCCACATCACCAAAAGAGATAGCGGCAGAAATCAGACGACTGGACACAAACAAGGCCCCAGGAATTACCCAAAAAATGCGTTACTTTTCTCGCCTCACTCTTCAATGCTATTTTTCGGACAACATACATACCTATATTCTGGAAAATATCTCAAATAATCATTATTTACAAAGACGGCAAACCTCGACATGAAGCTTCTTCCTACCGACCGATTAGTCTCAAGCCAGTTCTGTCAAAATTGTGGGAAAAATATTTGTAGCTCGCCTAAAGGTTCACTTGGACGACCGTGAAGTTATTCCCAAGCATCAGTTTGGATTTCGGAAATCACACTCAACGATTGAGCAAATGCACCGCATGTATCATGAGATCAGAGGCTGCTTTGAAAAGAAACAGTACTGCTCGTCAGCGTTTTTGGACGTGCAGCAAGCCTTCAATAGAGTTTGGCACAAAGGATTATTGTGTAAAGTCAAAGAACAACTCCCACACTCTATGTATCTCACTGTGAAATCCTATCTCTCAGACAGATTCTTTCAAGTAAAACATGGTGAGGCTAGATCCGCTTTGCACGAAATAGAGGCAGGTGTTCCGCAGAGCTCTATACTTGGTCCTGTGTTATATAATATCTTCACGTCAGACCTTCCGACTTCTGAAGACGTAACTGTTGCAACATATGCTGACGATGTAGCTTACCTCGCCAGCGATGAAAGTCCAGAAGAAGCTAGCAATAAACTACAAGATCTACTAGACAGAGTACATGCATGGTTGGAGATGTGGCGCATTCGGGCAAGTGCTCAAAAGTCCCATCACATCACATTCACACTGCGAAAAAAAGACTGCCCATCTGTCAAACTCGGACTTGCGGTTCTGCCCGTCACAACCTGTGTCATATATCTGGGGTTCCATCTGGATAGAAGGCTCACATGGAAATGTCATATAAAAAAGAAAAGAGACGAGATAAATATGAAATTCAGGAACCTACTGGCTCATAGGAAGAAACTCAACCCTCTCTGTAGACAACAAGCTCCTGATATACAACTCTGTCTTAAAACCGATGTGGACATATGGTATCCCGCTTTGGAGCACTGCCAGCAAAACCAACATACTATGCCTGCAATGCATACAAAATAATATCCTGCATACTATAGTCAATTATAACCAAATCAGACTCAAAACCGTTGTATACTTGGCCTAATGCGTGATAAATATCAATTCTATGACTAATATCCACAACATTGACATAATATGTCATGTCAATGCAGACAATATTATTATCTCATGGCATTAATGAGCTTGAAATAAGCTAAATATAGTCAATGGTCTACACTGATTGGAATCCTTTTAAAGTTTTGACTCAAAGCTGCATTTTAAACCTCAACCTTTTCTCATGAATAAGAAAAGCTGTATAAGAGACAAGTTGTATGCAGGCCCCTATTTCATAAACGTGACAGGAGACAGTTGACAACGACAATTCGACATACATTACTTCTCCATCATGATGCCAGGCATACACTTACTCGGCGACCCAGCAATGTACGTCGAATTGTCGTTGTCAATTGTCACCTGTCAACCTGTCATGTTTATGAAATAGGGGCCTGGAAACACAGTAGGCTTGTATGTAAATGGGATTAAATACGGTGTTCTGAAGCAAAAGGTACCAGTTTGTCAGTTGTTGAGAAAGGGTAACATGTAACCAGCAAATCATTCAGATTCAATGAAAAATTATTCTTGTCGTCATCTAGAGATAGTAAAGGTACATATCTTTTGTCCTAAAACATCACAATGTAAACATTAAAATTGTGTGTCAGAAAATTGTCACAAACCTTTGATATAGTTACTGCCATCCAGTATAACGACATTATCCTTCCCAATAAGCCGTAAAACCTCTGATTTGAGGTAACCTCTCACTCTTTTCTCCTTCTGTGAGTCCAAATATGTAGCATTAAGTTCATAACCTAACTTCGCTATGGCTTCTGCTTCTGAGACTATTTCGACCTGTTTTGCGTGTGTTTTCTCAAAAAACTCCTTTAATTCTCTCGCTCTTGTGGTTTTTCCACTCACCGGGCCACCGCAAATTATAATTAAAGGCATTTTGTTAGTTATTTTCGACCACTTTTCGACAACACATATTCTACTCAGCTGTTCGTTGTGTATTGACAGCTGTCACTAAACGTATGCGTAATATGCGTTCAGAAATCTAAATTGTAAACAGTTACTCATTTGCGATCTTTAGGGATGTTGACTATAATCAAATAAAAATTAAATTTTCACTTCTCCTGCTCAATGAGTACGTAATATTAGCTTCGCGAAACGAGACTAAAATAGTACATTTAGCCCCTAGGGTTTAAAAAAAAGCCATATAATCCCATAAAAATTTCTGACACTGAATAAAAAAACTTGCGGCCAGCTACATACTCCTTACAAATAATTAAAAACAAACTAACCAACCTGATCAAATTGGTCAAACTTTCTGATAGAATTGTTCAAACTGTACTTTTAGTTTTTTATGAAATATACAATTTTAATGATTAGTCTTTTTTATTTTCTCGCAGTCGAAGTGAAAGCAGAGTGTTTAACACGTGACTAAAAGCCATTAAGACGCTCAGATATATTTGTCCTCGCTCACTTCGTGAGCTCGTCCAAATATTCACTTCGTGCCATGATGGCTTATTTTAACCCCTTGAACAATCTACTATTTGATGCGAAATGGTAGTTTCTATTAGAAATCCTAAAACACAATTTTGAGTTCGATACCCTACTTGTAGCTTGTTTTATGATCAATTAAAGTTGGGTGAGAATGTCCATTTTTAAAGTATGAAAATATAATACTATTAAAATAAATAACTCATGAAATGAATGATAACTTTTGTTACGACACTGTTTCGACAAACGTAAGTTTTAACATAGCTGCAGAACAAAATTCTCAATTACCCCATACAGAGAGAAAGTCATAACCCCTTTTTTTCTTCAGCGTAGTCGGGTAAGAAGTATCCTATAACCATCTGGAGATACCCAGCTACCCGTGTACCAAAAATAGTTGAAATCCATTTAGCCGATTTGGCGTGATGAAGCCACAACCACACATACAAACATACATAAAAAACAATAAAAACATTTTTCCATTGACCTTCAAATAGTCCGTACATTAGTACCTACAATCATGTTTTTTAAAATATCTTCAATGGTCAGACATTTTATTTTTACCACTTTATAATACCTACCTACCTATAGATATTTTTTATTACTAGGTATCGTAATAATTACTAACATTAGCTCTTAAGTATTACTTATTCTGTGCTTAAGTTACTGCATTTATTTACACACATGGGGACTCGGTCTGAAATAAAAATATATCATTATTATACAAATTATTAACATGCTGTGAGTCCAAACATGCCAATTTAAAAGGTCACGTGAGATTATCGTGAAACCCTCGCTTGAAACGAGATTAGACTATAATGCATTGTTAAATTCTGTGCTATCTAGCAAAGGCGTGGCGTTAGGAAAATTACAAGGAAAGACGAAGGGTATATTTATTTACTCATATTTAAAGAAAAAGGTGGTTATAAGCATTTCCTTGGGCAACCCGGTGGGAATCGGCTTATATGGACGCAACGCCACTGCTATCTAGACACGTCAAAACCGTGGTTACACTCCTCCCTCCTATCTCATCCGTGACCTACCATCTCTTGACAAAGTTACAAAACACATTGGATGACGACACGACAATCCATAACTACATCACGATACATTTAGATTAATAGATAAAAACTTGATATTTATTAATTTCTATCAGGTTTTAGTCATAAGAATATTTTCTTATGACTTTTGTGTGAAACGTGTCAAGAGGATGGGGTGGGTAGCGTGGGTTTCAACGTGACCGTGAATTTTACAATTCTAGACATTGATTTAAATTAAGACGATTGTCTCTCATTATCTCACCACAACAAACGAGTCATCGGGCAAATCATCATCCTCGTCACCTCCAAGCTGTTGTGAGTACCCTCTATAACAGAGCACGTGACCTTTTCGACTTTCAGCACTTGCACGCCGAAGTCTCGGCCGGCGAGAACGTCCAACGCGGAAATAATAACACCACCAGAATCCCGTTAAAATCAAGCATAGGTCGACAAACATACTGACATACAGACTGACATAACAAAAATAGTGTCGTAGACTAGGGATACCTACTCGTAGCGCCTTCACGCGGCAGCCCCCACACTCTAAACTCTGATTTTTAATTCAAGACCAAAATCTGACCGTTCTCATCTTGATTAATTCATCAAATAAACATTATTTCATAAAAATATGAATGAGAAATCGTGCAGCCAGTAATATGAGGGTAAGTTTTATTGATACAAATACTGACACTTAAACCAGTATGCAGTGATCACAGCGAAAGTGCGCCCGTTGACGTTAAATTTTGGTCTTGAATTAAAAATCAGAGATTAGGTGCCGGGGATGTCGTGGCATTCTGTCGCCTAGCACAACGACGACCGTAACAATAAACCTACTGCCGTACAAATTAGAATAACATGACATGATGATCCGAAATTCTTAGAGAGTGAGGTCTCGCATATTCGAAAGGTTCTTAGATCGAATGAGTGTATTGAGTATAAAGTGAATAGGCGGCAGGCCAGACGGAGACCAAAACGAAAACATAGTGAGGTTGTGAGGCAACCAGCTTTCATGCCTTACGTAAGAGCTAGGGATAACCAACAAAACCGGTACAGTACTACAAAAGTACTGTGTACACGCCGTTATCCAAGGTCGCAGGGTGTGTTACAAGTATATGTTCAGTGCAAGGGCCAAGAGGAAAGAAATCCAGTCTTGTCCAGAAGACGTGGTGAATCGGCTGAATCTCACTCTTGAGCCGCCAAAACACAGGCGTGTATATTCTCCACTAAACGGAGTCGTTTCACTTGACTTCGATTCTCCTATGTGTATCCGTACATATTTTCGATCATCTGGAACTTCTTGGTATGAACTTGTGCTCCAACTTAAACTGTGGACATTTTATGGAATCCTTGGCAAATAGATCGCTTATTGGCGATGATACCGCCTGTTGTTTACCATATTTCTCATACTGTTTTAGATTGAATTGTCTGATGTTATTTTCTTTTGGTGTGCAGTAATAGTAGATTGTTTGACAATGGTCTAAAATAAGCCATTATGACACGAAGTCTGTATGACTGTCATAATGGCTTTTAGCCACTGATTTTCACTTCCACTGCCAGAAAATAAAAAAGACTTAACATTTAAATTGTATATTTCATGAAAAATTAAAAGCTATTAAAAAAATAGAGCAATTCGATCAGAAATGTTGGCCAATCTGATCAGGTTGGTTTGTTTGTTTTTAATTATTCGTAAGTAGTATGTAGCTGGCCGCAAGTTTTTTTTTCAGTTTCATAGAAATTTGTATGGGATTATTTGGCTTTCTTTTAAACTCTAGGGGCTAGGTGTACTATTTTATTCTCGCTTCGCGAAGCTAGTATGATAGGCCAAGGCCAGTAAGTGGAGCGTGTATTACATTGACAAGTTTTGATAATTCGAAAGTGCTTGGTTTTTGATTAGTGAATAAATAATGTCAATTAGAAACTATTTATAAACAAATACAAAAAATCGGAGTGATGCGTTAGATATGGTTTAGGTATTTCGTATTTTAAATTTGTTATACATGAAATATAGAATGGATATCCGAATTTTTAATTGCTGTGTGTTAATAACTATTTAATAATACTGTTATAGAAAATGTAGAAATTTTATGGAACCACGAGATAACGCAAAGTCGAACTATTGATAATGTAAACTGATTGATATAATTTGGATGTCGGTGAAATGAGTTCCTATGAGTTTGCCGTAACTAGTTGTATCTGTATAAAAAATATTAGAAAATATAGATCTATGCTGAACACGCCATTATCTTTTTTCTTCACAGCGTCACTAATATTGTATGAAAATCCGTAATTTCGCTCCTACATAATCTAATCAATTGATTTAATCGTCATACACTTTAAAAAGTTTGACTTTTATTGTGCAATTTATTTAAATTGCGAACAAACAATTTCGCTTATTTCAAATTTCGCGCGTCGCGGCAAGCGACGTTGCGCGCGCGGGTGGTTCACATGAGTACGTTATAATTGAGCAGTAAACAGACCATTATAAATGTATTGAATTGGCGTAATAATGAACCTACCTCTATTAAGCGTGTTTTGAATTATAAAATGGTTATTAGTATTTTGAAACTACGTAACGACGTACGAGTACGTAATAGGATCATAACACGTTAACAAGTAGTTCATGCAACATTCTCATGGGCCGACTATACTGATTGATTGCATTCAGTTGCCACTATCAAAACTAAAATATCCGTTGGCGTTAGGGAATTAAATTGTATACCTAGCTAATTAAGATGACAAAAATTTTGTAAGCAAATGCGAATTGCATGAACTAGAGCGGCACTATTTTTCAAGGGCAGATGGCTGGCCGGCCGACTTCATAGATTTACGTGATTGGTCGAAATAGTAACACATTGCCGTCGCATCGCAGTCAAATGCATAGATTTTTTTCAACATTGTTCTCGTCTCACTCAAGCAGTAAACGTCGTTTATTTATTGGCTTCTCGGTGCAGTAAGTAGTCTGTTGTGGTGATGTCTATCTATTCGGTGTTTGGTTTATAAAATGTGATTTATTTGAGTTTGTTATAAAACGGACGCATAAGCGCCGTGTTTGTTTATCAAGATGGGTGAAAAATGTGTTATTTGTGCCCTGCCTCTGATTTCGGACATAAGTACAGTGAAAACAAAAGGCGTTGATCCGCGCGTTACTACTGTTCGGACAAGCAATCGTTCGGTTGAGCAACGTTCGGATAATCGAAGCTACACTGTAATGACTAGCCTGGTAAAATTGGATGTCCAAGTCTACAGAAAAACTTAATGTATTAACAAGTTAGTTGGAAATCAGAATAAAAGTAGTTGATCATTGCCAATCATGGTAAAACATGGCTGTACAAGTAAATGGTGCTAAATAGGTGGGATATTTTTGGAGCTTATCTGAAATAATTGTGATGTGTACTTACTTTTTCTTTAAAGAAAGCTTATATGATTGATTATTCTACTTTTACATGATCGTGTAGTTCTCGTGTGTTGATCGTGTAGTTTTAACATACTGCGTCATCGTTTTTCTATAGGTACAATATTTATTGGTCATTAATTACTATAAAAAATGCAATACTGATAAAAAGTTGGCTTTGGTTACTTTTATATTACTGCATCTACTCGTATTTAATTTTTATATTGTTGACGTTCTTTAACGATAGAAGCTTAATGAGCAAGGCTGAACTCTTATTTAATAACTTAATTTTATACTTGTCTTTCAAAATGGAGAGCCAAAATCATTACTGTGTTGTCCGACACTCTAAATTGTTACATTTTATATTTTTGTATAATCTAAATAAAGGATTACCATTAAACTGTCTCGTCTCGTTATTTCTACGTACATTCATTCTTATGCTTATAGTGTCTCAACTGTATTCGACTTCCAGTAACTTGTTTCGAGTAGACTTCACTGCAGGGGGAACAAGTGGCAATAACCCAAAACGAGCTATTTTTCTGGCCTCAACAGGTACTTAATTCACTTACTTTTTATTTCCTTACTTAAACTTTATTGCACAATCAAAAAGTATACAAATGGGGGACTTAATAAGTAACGGCAGTCAACGATTGGGTTAAACCGAAACAGTTATTATAGGTTGGTTGGTTGGTAGGTATAGTGTAGAGCCTGTAAACTAAGAAAATTGAGAAATAAAATTTATAGATATACATCTACTTACTTATAGCATAGAAGCACATAAACTTACACAAATGCACAATATTATACATATACATACATATAACGTTTTTCTTATTACGAGTATATATATCTTTCCCATTCCTCGCGGGCACCGTGTATATATACGTCGCACTGCTGGGCACAGGCATCCTCTCGTGGATGAGAGGGAATGGGCTGTAGTCTCTACGCTGGCCCAATGCGGATTGAAGACTTCACTCCACGTTTGAATTTCTTCGCAGATGTATGCAGAAAAGAAGCACACTGTATGAAACATATGCGTTTTTATAAAAATCTGTTCTTGTAGTTTGCTTAAGTCCAAATGTTCATCTCTTTTAGGTTCAAACTTTCCCATACCGACCCATTTGCATTTCTCACCCTGTATATGTAAAAATAATGACTGCTCGGCAGTAAATTATATTTATCGCGCGTTATTAAAAAACCTTTTCGAGCATGTTAGCAATAAAATAATTTTATTTGAAGCACGAGGATAGTTTATGTTGAATATATTCTTGTGCTTTCTTAATGTACCTACTGTTAGTTACAAATAGAAGTACTTTATTATATTCTTACTTTAATATAAACGAGGTAAAATGATTACAATTGTCATGAACACATGGATACCGTCGATCCGAAACCTTGATTGTTCTAAGCAAGTCACTGTCATTCATAAATTGTAATTTTTGACTACGAATATATAAATTTATACTAGTATTGTTCGAAAATAATAGAACATAATAAATTAATTTATAAATTTGATATCATTTTAGTTCAACTTTCGTGGTTTCAAATTTTAAATTTGGAACGCAGCGGTGAGAGAGTAACATGAATATACGATCGGTAAGCGGCGCGGCGCGCGAATCTTAAAATCTGTGAAACTATCTCTTTGAAGTTTTATAGATTGCATAATATAAATCATCCTGTTTCCTGTGTGTGGTAGTTGAGTAAGTTGATCAGACCATATAAGACCAAACTTATGAATATCAATATAATAAAACCAACGCTATAATGGAAAAACTAAATATTTTTTTTGCACAACCTATAATTTTCTAAAATTTTTACTAAAAATACTGTTATCCTCTAAACGGCTATAGAAAGTAATTTTACTCATTTCCAATCTATCTTGTAGAATTTATAACCGTTTTCCAATGACGTCACTTTTTCTCGTAGATCCACATCGTTTCAATTTCTAAGATTTGCATAATAAATGAATTTATGGGTTGTAAGTTCATGAAAGTTATAATTTTGAACATCAACTTTATATTTATTAAATAACGTGCAAAGATGTGAAATACCTAAATATATATATACCCATACCAAACGCACAACTTTATATCTTCTAACATTTTAAAACTAACTCTCAATTGACATAATCTATCCACTCCGCAAAAATGAAAGACATCCGAATTATCAAAGGTCTCAAATCTAAAATGATAGGACTATGACGCGCTTTTTGAGCAGGAGAAGTGAAAAGAGTATTGTATCTATACTCATTGTGCAAGAAAAGTGCTGTCGGCAGTAGTGACAAAACAAGCTTGTCTTGTTTTTTTTGACTAATTTTGCACTTATTTATTTTATTACCAAATTCAAATTATTTATTCTATAAGTAGGCCACATGGGCACTTTTACAAGTCTGACTCTACGGCATCACCCAAGAGGAGACCACTGTTGAGAAGAAAGCCGAAACAAACTCAACAGTCAGCCATTTTTCCAAAATAATTCTTGCTTTCATGCTTGTGTCATATGACGAACTATTACAATATTGTCTTAATTATATTTAAAATTTTTACATGTGTGTTATAACTAATTTATAATTGGTGCACGCAGAGGAGATGTACAGATTTCCAGATCAATGTTAATATAAAATATAAACTAATAATTTTCTCAGAGATGTATAAGGTCTCTAAGCATCACGCCACGACATGCAATAAAATTAAATATAATAATTTGATTCAATTCTACTGAGATGTATAAGGTCTCTTAGGGGTCAAGGGGTCAAAATTAAAAATAATAATTATGAAATCTAAACTTAGATATGTATAATATGGTCTCTAAGCGTCATAACATAAAATTAGATAAAATTAATTAAGTAATTAAAATCCTCAGAAATGTTTAAGGATATACCTCTATAAACAAAGAAAACAAATATTTCGTTCAAGAATCTTACAATAAGACAAATGAAACCTAAACTTGAGGAATGACTCAGTACCTTAACTTATGCTGTAACTGAGGATCTTCTCGAAGTAATCTAACATCGTAGTCACACACACACGAATACACATGCTAGCATTTACACACACACGCGCCAACAATAAACCAAACCTGACTATTTTTATTTTCTTTTTTCCGAATAGTAAGTCACTAGTACCTAAGTAACAAGTTGTAATGTACCTATAAGGTTTTTTTTGACACACAAAAATACCTGTTAATAATCTCGCACCAATTGTTTAATAACTGCAATTCAGCATATATTACTTCTCCATCATGATGCCAGGCATACACTTACTCGGCGACCCAGCAATGTACGTCGAATTGTCGTTCTCAATTGTCACCTGTCACGTTTATGAAATAGGGGCCCTGGTCTGTGTACTGGTTTCCTACGGGACAGGCTGCGCCTAGTGTAGGAATCAGAATTACTGTTGAACGGCACAGAAACACGTTACCTCTCGCAGATTCAAAATTATTTCTCACCTATATTTTACATGTACTTACTGTAAACAAAATTTGTGAATAATATTTTCTTCTGTTTCCGCGATTATTAGTCATTGAAATAAAACAATTTAACGTCCCGTGACCATGGAAAGCTGGAAAGCTTCCGAAACGTCGGGAAGTGTCGGGAAGTCGTGAGATAATATACGCGATATAATCCGTTAAATTGTTTTATTTTAAAATTTGTGAAGGTAAATTATTTAAACTAAGTTTCTTAGAGATGTATATAGTCTCTAAGTCTCTAAATTACCGAACCCCGAAATCGGTAACAGTGGTTAATTAACTTTGCAGTAAAATGTATTTTGTAAAAAAAAACTGGTCGTGCTTAAAAACAGGCTAGATTCAGCGTGAGAAGCTGATATTTGAATAGCAATCTAAAAATAAATTTAATAGAGAAGATGCATTATTAGGGTTCCGTACCTCAAAGGAAAAAAACGGAACCCTTTTTAACCCACTTCCAAAAAAAGGAGGAGGTTCTCAATTCGACGGAATGTTTTTTTTTTTATGGATGTTCATCGATTACTCAAAGACTATTTGACCGATTTCAGTATTTTTTTTTTGATTTATTGAAGGTACTTTCTAGTTGGTACCATTTAATAGGGTCACTCGTGTATCTGTCCGTACGTCTGTCACAGCCAGTTTGCTCCGAAACTACTGGACCGATTGAGTTGAAATTTGGCACACATGTGTAAGTCGGTGCTTTACGGTGGTTTACTGCAAGCAAAAAGCCGTTCATGTAACCCTAAGGTTGTCCATGTCCAGGGTTCGGTAACCAAAGGGTAAAACGGGACATGGGACCCTATTACTTAGACTCCGCTGTCCCTCTGTCACCAGGTTGTACCGTATATTTTGTACGGAACCCTCGGTGCGCGAGTCCGACTCGCACTCGCCTGGTGTTTGTATATCTATCGTTCAGTCACTTCAGTCAGAAACCAGCGAGCGAGACCTCCCTGCATCGCCTTTTTTTAAGCGTCGGGCATTGGGACTCAAAAGTCCAGCTTTTAAATATGTGTTTTATTTCATACTAGCTTCTACCCGCGACTTTGTCCGCCTTAAATTCGTTTATCGCGGATAAGGGTATTTTTCCGGGATAAAAAGTAGCCTATGTCCTTCCCCGTAACTCAAACTATCTCCATGCCAAATTTCATCCAAATCGGTTCAGCGGTTTAAGCGTGAAGAGGTAACAGACAGACAGACAGACACACTTTCGCATTTATAATATTAGTATGGATTCATGAGAAAAATCTTTTTGACTTGATAACGTCTTATAAATCGATGAACGCCGGCTGCACGCACGAAAAAGTGTCTCGTTCCGCACATTGTCACGAGCCGAGCGCTCGGGTAGTGACGTATCTATCTCTCTTCCACGTTATCACGTTAATTTATCGTCCGTAAACCGACTTTACAGACAGCCAATTTTTTTTAGCGTCTTCCCTTGGGAGCTTGGAAAAAACCGGCTTTTTGATTCTTAGAGATGGCAACGCTTTATAAATTAGTCCTTTATTTTTAACATCTTAGTAACAACCACGGTCGCTTAATGAGTGATGACTTGATGAAAATGTCTACTTAGAAAACGAAAGATCATGAAAACAATTCTTAGAATTCGTCCCGTGACTGGGGTCAGATAAGGTCACGGCCAAAGATCAAGGTTATAAGTTAAATTAATTCAAGAAAGAGACGTACTGAATAAGCATGTATTACTCGTACACCTTTGAAAGCCATTACAAATGATATACATAGAGACTTAAACTATATATTTTTATAATGTCGAAATAGGGTAGTTTCCTGGGAAAAAAGAATCTAATTAGTCCGTCAGATAGATTATCAAAAATATTGGACACGTATTTGCACTTTTGTCAATCTAACAAAAAAAAGGGCAATACATGTGTAAATGTTCCAAATTTCAAATAGTTAGCACAAGTAGTTTTTGAGATTGGCGCTTTAATAGTCGAACAGACAGACAGACAGAGTCGCACCATAAGGGTTCCTTTTGTACCTTTTTGGTACGGAACCCTAAAGACAACGATAAAGTGCGTCAAAGTTTGGGAGTGGGGGCGCATGACGTCACGGGGAATTGTAACGGGCTATATCTTCATAATTTTTTGTTTAATTAACAAAAGAGAAAATACGTGTCCAATATTTTCTGATTAAGACGTCATCCTATATCATACTACAAGAAAAGTTGTCAAATTGCATATTTAGTCACTGACGATAGGGACGACGTAATACTTTGAGGTGAGATGCACTGCACTCCTCTCTTACCAACATATCGCTGCGTCCCTGTCGTCAGTGACTAAGAAGGTGTAATGCATGCTATAATGTTTTGCTATCGCATTTTGATGGAAAAGTTCGCATCTGTCTTGCTGTCTCACTTAACTTACGTACCCTTGTACGGGCGGTAGATGGAAACAGCAAGATAAATATGAAATTTTCCGAGTAAATACAATAGCAAAACATTACTGACTAATACGTGTGTAGAGGAAGGTGGGGGGCAGTGTGAATCATTACCTATCATCATTATATAAGCCCAAGGACGGTCACTGCTGGACAAAGGCCTCTCAAGGGACTTCCAAAACGACCGGTTATGCGCCGCTGTCATCCAACAGTTTCGCGCGATCCTCATCAGATGATCGGTCCACATTGTTGGGGTATTTCCACGCTGCGTCGTCCTGTACGCGGTCGCCACTAGAGAACCTTTCTGCCCCAGCGGCCATCGGTTCTACGAGCAATGTGCCTTGCCCACTTCCACTTAAGTTTAGCAACTCTTAGCGCTATGTCGACGACCTCGGTACTTCTGTGGATCTCCTGATTTCTGATTCGTACAAAGTAGACAAAAACGGAAAATGAAGACGCGTTTTCGGATAACTTTTCTATCGAGGAAACTTTAAACAAACATGTTTCCGCGTTAGGCACTGAATAGGTTATATTATATAGTCAAAAAATACACATGTCGAAAACCGGCCCATTTCATATACTAGATGTGACAAAAATCTTATAAAAAAGTAGCGTACATTTTCGATGAACCCCCTTAACCATCGAGTAAATCGTGAGATTTAGTTTACACTGGATTAGCCCTTCTCGTGTAAATTGATTGTTGGTGAAATCGGCCCAGTCATCTACAACATTCAGCGTAGTCTCCTACTTTTAGGCGAGTGGGCACCTCATGAGAGTTGGACATAATTTACGTCTCCTCCATGTTCATCATAAGGCCCACTTGTTGAGAGACTCTATTTAGGTCGTTGAATAATTTGCTGAGGTTTTCTAGGGTCCCGTCCCTACATTATTATCAACAAAGCGGATGTTGTTGATGCATTCACCGTTGATGTTGAAGCCAAAACTCCGTCTTGATCGGAGCTTGAAGACATCTTCCAAAGCAGCGCCGAAAAAATCGGGAAATATAACACAATATAATATCATTCATTCATTCATTCATTCTCTTTATTGCACACCTCACAAAACAGTACAAAAGAAAATAATGCCGTCAAGATTTATGGAGATACTGTAGTTAGATGATGATTAAATAGAATACAGTGCATTATCAAGTAAAGAAAACCGTACGAAAATCTAAATGGCTTTAAAATACAACACTTCAAAGTTATGCAAATTTTCTAATTTTTTTAAGTCAAAAATCCTTTTTAGGGTTCCTTACCTCAATCGGAAAAAGCGGAACCCTTATAGGATCACTTTATTGTCCGTCTGTCTGTCTGTCTGTCAAGACCCTTTATCACAAGAACACGTGGAGGTATCGAGTTGAAATTAACACCATATTCTCAGGTCTACGGTCCCTTGAAGCTGTGAAAAAAAAACTTCTACATTAACGTAAAAAAAAGATATGGCCATTTATGCCGCAAAATAAATAAATAAATAAAAAATAAAAAACTGTTTAATACCAAAAACACAACTTATCTTAGACAATAACATACAATAAAATATCTTAAAATACTCTTAAACTAACAGTAGGTTTTGGTAATGGGTACAAGTCTCAGCGTATGCCGGGCTAGTGGCCCAGCGCTGGTTTTCAGATTGGTCCCTTTGACAGGGTTGGTCATAACACTACGTACTTAAAAATAAAAAATTAAATACAAAAAAATGGTTTGCTTCTTTATTAAAAATTTGGCTGTCTAATTGACGGGCGAATATTGTACATCCTAAATGCGCATGTAATGGTGGAATCTTGTCCTAAGCTATAAAAATAAAATAAATAAATATTCGACAGATATGTGTTTGTGTGTGTGTGTGTGTGTGTTTTGTACGTATGAGGCTTTATTTTTGCCGTTGCATATTAAGAATATGTATTCGTGTAAGTATTTAAATTTAAAGAAATGCATTCAAAAAACATATATTCGACACTCTCAATGGAATCCAAATGATAGGGTCGCGAGGTGTACACAGAGTCACTATTTATTGTTTTCATCTGAATATCCTTGATCAAGTGGGACTAACGTCACGTAATACGCATACCACAAAATGTACTAAAATCATTATCGTCAATCTAAAGACTTATCTCTAGATCGATCGGGTAAACAGTACTAATAACTTAATATTTTTAATAGATCATTTAAATATTATTAATGGGTATCGATGTAATCTTTGTAGGATGTGACCGACACGTGTGTGTATAATGTCGCAAGTTAGGCTATTAATACTTGAACATGCAACAATTTACAAAATTCTAACCTTCGGAAAGTTTAACGGTTAATTTTTATTACAAAAATTCCGTTTATGATCCAAATATAGAAGGCCTAAAACTTCATTTAATACTAGCTTTTGCCCGCGACTTTGTCACGTACAATTCCAAATTCAAAAATCTTTTTTTTTTATGACATAGGGGGCAAACGAGCAGACGGGTCGCCTGATGGTAAGCGGTCACCGTCGCCCATAGACACTTGCATCACCGGAGGAGTCACAAGTGCGTTGCCGGCCTTTCATGGTGGGAGAAAGCTCTTTTTTTGAAGGTTTGAAGGTCGTTTTAATAGTTAATCTAATCCCGCATACTATTTATTACCTTCTATAACATCAACATCTGCGCTTTTAGCTGAGTGCTGTGAGCCTACTGTTAGATGAAAAAAAAATACCAATCCATCATGAAATAAAGTAAATAAATCAAAAGAAAACCGGCCAAGAGCATATCGGGCCATGCTCAGTGTAGGGTTCTGCAGCCGTTCACACGAAAAATGCGCTACAGATGAAAAAAATACGATATGAAAAAGTGCATTAGCAAAAGAGCGTGTCTCTGACACTTATGTCCTTTTGCTGAGAAGCTCAGTTTTTCGGCAATAACTCAAAAACGGTACATCCAATCATGTTGATAGTATTTATTAGGCTTTATTTTTTTAATTTTTCATATATTTTGGACATAAGGTTTAGAAAATAGAGGGAGGGATACAATTATGCTATACTTTCGGAGCGATTATTTCCAAAAATATCCACATATCCAAAAAAAAATTTTAGAAACATCTAAATGATTTTAAAACAAAAAAAACAGTTTCAGTTACATGTATGGATTGTCCCACCCTAGATTTTTTATTTTTTATTTAACTATCAAACTAAGTAGCGGCTTACACAAGACACTTATATTTCAAATTTGATCACTATTCATCTTGTGGTTTTTGAGTAAAATGCCTATGACATATGGCCGGCCGGACGAACTTTGCAATATAGAGCTTGAAAGCTACACAAACTTTGTGAGATTTTTACCCCAAATAATATCGTTTTTCACGACCAAAATGCCAAACTATTTATTTTTCTATATAAATTTGGTACGCCAACTCAAGAATGACGTCACACTTGTAGCAATTAGTATGGAGCTGCTGACTTTTAGAGTACTCTTTTTGTATTTAGTCCCATATAGACATTTGATCCTTACAAAAAACAGAATCGATTATCACCATCAAAAAAATCATAATGCTAATTTTTTGCCATGTTGCTGTTTCATAGGTACGAGAACATTAATAAGCTTCTGCCAATAAAACTTCTTTTAATACATGCGTTTTTGTTTATATTTTTTTAATTTACAAAGACCTAATTAGCAAGAAAAAAATAAGTGCGATCCACTGCATCCTCCGGCTTAGACTGCTGCGGATCGCCATTATTTTTTTTTCTATTTAGATCTCTGTATCAATATTGTAAATTATTTTAATAGACTTCAGTTTCATTAATTTGTCACAAGCTTTTATTGCCGACTGTACTTTTCTTTGAACATCCGTTAATTATTCACGGAAATGACTCTAAAGAGCCCAAACTGGTACAATTGAGTTATTATAGAGTTCCTATGACCACCTTCCGGCTCTATCATCAGATCAGCTCTACGGTGTCATAATACTATATTGTCACATAAGTATGTCAAATTTTAGCTCAATCGGAAACCGGGAAGTATGTCAAGTTTAACTTGCAAGATTTGACCCACACATATACTAAGTAGTTAGCATACTAACACGGTAAGTTTAATAAAATCTTGTAAAAATATTAGCGTAAAGGTGCGTCCACATTTGTATCATTTGCCCTATCAGATCTTCGTCCCGTGGCATGATCGCGTTTCACGATCACGCGTATGGACGTTGCGCCGATCCGATCGAAATACATGTTGATACGCGTATCACACACTTAGACCGGAGACGCGCGGCGTCATCGCCGCGCTGGCAGTAAGCGTCCATGCAGCGCGATACGCAGTCATGCCACGCCACGGTGATCGGATACGAGCAAATGATACAAGGGTGGACGCACCTTAACGTCGCTTGCTGAAATTGCCAGTTTCGCTATAATTATACGCTATACGCTAGTGCATATTAGCAACATCCCCTGGAAGCCAAATACACATTTATTATTTCGACTTTTGGCACACCGGTAGCTTGGTATCCACTGATGGTTATAAGATACTTTTTACCGAAAAAAAGAGGGGTTATGGTTATGACTTTTTCTTTTCGCAAACGAAGTTGCTGGCGCCTTCTAGTATACAGGATATTTGGTAAAAGGATGCAAAGCCGAAAGTAGAGCCATACATGTCTTAGACAAATGTTATACGAGTATGTTTGAATGAATGAATGAATAAATAAATCTTTTATTTGCAAAAATGTAGGTTATCTACACAGATGTTCTTAGATTCTAAGTCCCAATTACACTCTACCTATTTAAGGTATGCAAATATACAATATATATATATATATATATATAATGTCAATACAATGTAACTAATTCTAAATAAAACTTAATAGGCCATGTCACAATTAGAAAAGAAATTTAAATACGTTGATTAATATACCAATCACAGGCTTACAATTACATTATATAAGATTTGAAATTTACAATTAAATTGCATTATTCTAATAAATTAATAATTTTGGGCAATTTATTTTAAATAATAATCCTATTCAATACTTCAACTCAATAGCCTAAATAATTCAGTAAAGAAGACTTTACAACTATTTTACTCCACAACATGTTACATTATTTAATTGTAGGAGATACATTTTATACAGATTCCAGATATTCATCAATGGAGTAATAACATTTACCAATTAGCCAATTAAACAACTTCTTCTTAAACAAAGGCAGTGATAATTCTTTTATGTCTTCGGGCAGCTTATTATAGATTTTGACTGCCATGCAGTAGGCGTTGTATTGTATACTTTTAATTTTGCGTTTGTTACAATTAATTTATTTTTGTGCCTTGATTGTTTTTTAAAAACATCTCCAAAGATCTTAAAGTATGTTGGGTGTTCTTTGACAAAAATACATATTTGGCAAATGTACATACAAGGAAGTGGCAGAATTCTCAGACTTATAAAGTATTGCTTACAAGATGATAAATAACCGGCGCCACAGATGGCTCTAATACATTTTTTTGTGCTCTGAATACTCTTTTTTTATTATTTGTTTTTTTATTTGATTTTTAAGTTTAGCGAAAACTCCTACTATCGTCGAAAAAAAGGAATAACATTTGTCTAAGACATGTCTGGCTTAAAATGTTCTAAATGGCTTAAACTATCACCTACTTTCAGCTTTGCATCCTGTCACCAAACATTATATTTATACACGGATATAAAACTCGTGTAGTTTTCAAAATCGGTTCAGGGCCTTCTTGAGGCGTTCTGATTACCCATGACCCTCTTAAAGTCTTCGGGCCTCGCTCCGCTGACGTCACGATATTCGTGTTTCCAGCCTTCTTATGAATGTTTTCCGCCGAAGAACCAAGGTTGACGATATAGCTTAGAGTTGCTAGACTTTCTCGTAGAACCGATGGTCACTGGGACAAAAAGGTTCTCGAGTGGCCGCCGCTTACAGGACGACGGGGCGTGGGAATGCCTAAATGTTCGTGCGATATATAAAATGAACCATAGAGACTCGCTTAGAGATAAGTTTAAGGATATTAATATAATGACAGTGTATTGTCAATAAATTTATGAGAATATTATGTATGTACATAAAAATATTACCCACTTTAAGAGGAACTGTGATATACATAATATTAATACTAGAAATAAGCATAAGCTCGCAGTGCCTGCTACTAGGCTCCATAAAATAAGGAGATCATTCATGGGTAACTGTGTGAGATTTTATAATAAACTTCCTAGCAGCATAAGTGAGTTGTTTATTGGTAGATTCAAAAATATTGTGAAATGAAAATTATTTTCTAAAGCTTATTATAGCACACAAGACTACATGAATGACGATGCCGCGTGGGATTGATGTAAATTATAGCGTCATGTAGGTATATGAATAATTATTTTAACGAATACCTAAGGTATTATTATCATTTTAATCTTAATTGTTTTATATACTCTGACATTTAGAATTTTATTCTAGACACATTCTAGATTATTTATTTTTTATTGACAATCCTTTTGAGATTTATTTTATTGATTATTTTAATTTTTAAAATGATGATTTTGTCAATAATATTATATGTACTTCAGTTAAATGATCTGATTAGGTTTTTCTGGGTTTCCCTAATCCTTGCAGCAAATGTTGGATCATATTGTATTTCTCCCAGCAAACATTCAGTCTCATGTAACTGACATTTCGAAAGTGCTTGTAACTAGGCCTACTTGAATAAAGAATATTTTGATTGATTGATTGATTGAAATAACATTGTCCGATGACGGCGGTGCACGACCGGTCGTTACGGAGATCCTTGGGAGAGGCCTTTGTCCAATACAACACAACAATTCTTTATTGCACATCAACAACAGAAACAGTACAATAGAGCCTTAACATAAAATACGGTAGACAATAGGCGGTCTTATCGCTAAAGAGCGATCTCTTCCAGACAACTTTTGGTTAACGGAAATCACTCAGAATAGCTAGGAATGAGTAGATGGTGAGATAATATCAGATATTTGCTTATATCTTGAAAACCTTCCAAAATATTTGTATCTATACTTGCTTTTACAACAATGTTTACAACATTCTGACTACACTTTTGCAGTGGTGTAGCGTGGTCTAATCTAGACGTGGGCTCAGTCGTATCAGCGGGGCCCTTTCTTCTTTCAAGAGAATGTTCATCATCCAAAATGGGGCTTCGCGCGGGGCCCCATGAAGTGCGCGGCCGTGGGCGAGGGCCCGCTTCGCCTACGCCTCGCTACGCCACTGCATGTTTGGCTCAGTTGAATGCACAACGGCCTACATCGCTGGCGGTCCCGGGCTTTGAATCCCGGCCAGGGCAAGTGTTTTTGTGATGAACACGAATGTTTGTTCCTGGGTCTTGAATGTTTTATATGTATTTGAGTATTGATTTAAACTTACACGATCTTCACTCAATATCACAACAAAACGGGGCTTAATCGCGTATAAATATGATTTATTTAATTACATTTCGTTGGTAATTCTTCGATGTTTCGGACGTCGCGTTACGTCCATGGTCTTGAAGGAACCGTCTGAAACGTCGAAGAATTACCAACGAAAGGTAATTAAATAAATCATATTTATACGCGATTAAGCCCCGTTTTTTTGTGTTGTTATATTTGAGTATTATTATTTATCTATATCGTCCCGTAGTACTCATACTCGTAGCGCAAGCTTTGCTTAGTTTGGGACTAGGTCGATTTGTGTAAGATTTGTCCCTGATATTTAAGACGGTTATGATTTTTTTCTCTTCCGCTAACGAAATTGCGGATACCTTCAAGTTGTTTTTTTTAGCCTACTTGAGTGTCTCACTCCTGGGCAAAGGCCTCACCGTTAGATCTCCACGACTCCCTATCAGATGCTACCTACGGCCAGTTGTTGAGAAACGCATCCAGATTGTCCCGCCATCTCCGTCTAGGCCGCTCCGTTTACGTTGCCCATCTTGTGGCACCCATTTAGCGACCACACTAGCCCACCTTTCCGGGTACATGCGGCAGACGTGACCGGCCCAGTCCCACTTTAGCCTGGCGGATTTTTATCCAACATCAGTTATTCGGGTTACAGAGCGCAGCGTAGTGTTCCGGACGCGATCTGCCCTTTTAACACCTAGAATGCTGCGCTCCATTGCCCTTCTTGCATTGATCTTCTAGTATTATGTAGAAAACGAAAATATAAATACTTGCACGATGTTATAACTAGGGACAATACGTGTGACGCGTCTTCTCTCTGGTAATACTGGAGTGGGTTGGCCAGAGCTCACTCTGAAGTCACCCACTAGGTCTAGGTTTAGATAATAAACTAGGTAGGTACCTATAAAGTAGTTTTAAGTTACAGGGCACCACCGAAAATCAGCGTCACGGCTTGCCGTGGCATAAAGCTGAGTGGTGACCCCTTTCAGCGTCGTCATTTGTTTTTGTTATTTGTTACTTTTTGTCTCCTCAAGATACAACAATGTTAAACATAACATTTTTGGACTTTTCCCAAAAAAAAAAACGCATCATGTGATGTCACACGTTCCTACGTAGTATAGGGAAATTAAGAACTTTGTTCTGCAGATATGTCAAAACTAAGGTTTTTTATTGAAATAAAACAATTTAACGGATTATATCGCGTATATTATCTCATTTTAGTTCCCGACGTTTCGGAAGCTTTCCAGCTTTTCATGGTCACGGGAGGACTGAGAAAAGATGTATTTTCCTCTGTCAAAGTTACAATTTGTGCAAACTACCCATTTTTTTTTGAAAAAACACAAATAAAGGTGTACATACATGCCAGATGGGCCTAAGCTGTAAAGACAGTTACACATGTGCCAGAAGGGCTTAATTATTTTATTCTAATAATTTACCAAGCAGCATTTCACCAATGAGGCGTACTGAGGAGAAAAGAAACGCTGCAAAGAAAAACTCCCAGGCTACCTCATTACTAATTATAATATTTTAAAAACAGAGACTATTAAACTACTTTAAACAGATAAGATATTTTTACACCGTTCGGAAATTAAGGTTTTGCAGTCCTGTGTCTCGCTTGTTCCTTGATGAGATGTATTACAGGATCCCAAGCAGGTGGTAGTGACAATCCATCTTCTCTATTGAAATTAGGATGCTTTTTAATCTCAATAGCCTCGCGTAGCATCCTGGGAAAATATCTTTTTTCTTTGGCAAGGATAGAAGGTTTATCAAACTTAATTGAGTGGTTTGGTTTGTCAATGACATGTTCACAGACTGCAGACCTATTACACAGACGGTGCTTGACATCTGCTATGTGCTCCTTCACCCGGGTTGATACACTGCGTTTCGTTTGACCAATGTATGAAAGACCACACTCGCAGTCTAGCTTATAAATGCCTGCACTCTGCAAAGGGGTGCTACTCTTCACGGGTCTAAGGTATTGAGACACCTTCTTCAACGGCTTGAAATATGTTTTTATAGAAGCACGCTTCAAGATGTTTCCGATCTTGTCTGTGACCCCTTTCACATATGGTAATACGGCAGGTTTACGCTCGACTGTTGGTTTCTTCATACTGGGATTCTGCTTGGAACGTGGTATCTGGAGCTCGTTGGCTCGAAGCGCACGTTTGACATTCTGCAACTCAGCAGTCAGATGTTGATCGTCGCAGATACCCCTGGCTCTCTGAAACAAAGATTTACCCACTGTAGCAAGTTGACAGGGATGGTGGTGAGATTTGCCATTCAAATACCTATCTGTATGCGTAGGTTTCCTATATACAGTATGACCTATGTCATTGTTAGGACCTCTAATTACTAGCACATCTAAGAATGCAAGTGAATTTTGATTTTCCAACTCCATAGTGAATTTAATTTTACTATGCATGGAGTTCAGATGGTCTAAGAAAGCTGAAACACTAGATCTAGGTAAAATAGTAAAGGTATCATCTACGTATCTTTTAAAGATCCTCGGCTTGACAGGTGCCAATGAAAGCGCTCTCTCCTCGAAGTCTTCCATGAAAATATCGGCGACAACAGGAGACACCGGAGACCCCATTGCCACACCATCAACTTGCCCGTAGAATTCACCATTCCATAGCATATAGCCAGATGTAAGGCAGTGTTGTAATAACTCAGCATATTCTATTGCCATCTGTTGTTCACCCAATCTTCTTTTCACAATTTCGATACATTCTTGAACTGGTAGGCATGTGAAGAGAGACTGGACATCAAAACTGACCATAACTTCATCATCAGTTAGTCTCAAATCCTTAATCTCACTGACAAAATGGTATGAATCCCTTGTGTATGCTTCCGTCTTCCCTCGCAGTAAAGAAAGCACACCTGCTAAGTGCCGAGCTAATCGATAGGTAGGAGCATCGATTTGACTCACTATAGGGCGTAACGGAGCACCAGGTTTATGTATCTTTGGTAACCCGTACAACTTTGGTGGCACCGGGCAAAAAGGCACTAAACTTTTCACATCCAGATTAAGATTTTCAGAGTGCTTACTTATCAGCTCGGCTGTCGTTTTTATTACTTTCGCCGTTGGATCTCGCTTAACAAGCTTGTATGTTGTAGTGTCTGACAAAAGTACTTCCACTTTCTGGTTGTAATCACTAGTATCCATAACAACCGTCGCATTTCCCTTGTCAGCTCGAAGAATGGTGATGTCTGGGTCTTCACGCAAGCTCTTCAAAGCGTTGAATTCAGTTCTGGGTAAGTTAACTTTAGGAGACTTCGCTCGTCTTAAAATTGAAGACACATCCTGGCGTACGGCCTCCAAATCCTCCTTACGCATATGATTTTGGACCAAACAATCTTCCACACCGACTATAATCTGTTCAAAAGGGATATTCCGTGGAGTAACAACATAATTAAGCCCTTTTTTAAGAAGCAAGGTTTGCGAGTCCGACAGATCCTTCGAGCTAATATTCACTACAGGTGCAACGGCATTTGACGTTGACGTTTGATTACCTCCACGGAGAGAAGATGGATTGTCACTACCACCTGCTTGGGATCCTGTAATACATCTCATCAAGGAACAAGCGAGACACAGGACTGCAAAACCTTAATTTCCGAACGGTGTAAAAATATCTTATCTGTTTAAAGTAGTTTAATAGTCTCTGTTTTTAAAATATTATAATTAGTAATGAGGTAGCCTGGGAGTTTTTCTTTGCAGCGTTTCTTTTCTCCTCAGTACGCCTCATTGGTGAAATGCTGCTTGGTAAATTATTAGAATAAAATAATTAAGCCCTTCTGGCACATGTGTAACTGTCTTTACAGCTTAGGCCCATCTGGCATGTATGTACACCTTTATTTGTGTTTTTTCAAAAAAAATGGGTAGTTTGCACAAATTGTAACTTTGACAGAGGAAAATACATCTTTTCTCAGTCCTCCCGTGACCATGGAAAGCTGGAAAGCTTCCGAAACGTCGGGAACTAAAATGAGATAATATACGCGATATAATCCGTTAAATTGTTTTATTTCAATGAGTAATAATCGCGGAAACAGAAGAAAATATTAAGGTTTTTTATTTCATGGTATATTCAATGGTATTATAATTATAATTATTTTCATACTTTAAAAATGGATTGTCCCACCAAACTTTAGGCTCAGAAAACAAGTGACACGTAAGTTATCCAACTGTATATCTTAACGTATACCCATATTCGTCGGTTGTTTTTAGAAAATAAAAATATATTTTTAAATATTTCCTTTTCAACACATGTTTATAAATATTCCAAATTTAAAATAGATAGCGTATGTAGTTTTTGAGATATGGCGCTCTAACAGTCGGACAGACAGACAGACATACAGACAGACAGACAGAGTCACACCATAAGGGTTCCTTTTTTACCTTTTTGGTACGGAACCCTAAAAACGACGATACGATTGGGTCAGTTGGTTTGTTCGACGATACGTTTGGGTCTATTGGACTTATGGAACTAGTTTGACTTGTGTAAAATTGTCTCCTGATATTATGTAAATGCAGATTTTCCTTGCCGGGTGACGTCACGAATGAATTCCCAGTGATAAAGTTATTTCCTGTACTTAGTATTAATTATGCCATGCTCACGGTTAAATGTTATTTCAGAAAATACGCACATAACATCTACGACGGCTTATTTTTACGCCTTTGATGTTTTTAAAAATAATAAACATTCATAACAAAGAGACATTTTAACCATGTGGCATTATGGTTTAAAACTATGTTTTTCCATAAGTTTGATTGTTTTTTTTTTAATGTTATAGGAGGCAAACGAGCAGACGGATCGCCTAATGGTAAGCGACCACCGTCGCCCATAGACACAGAGTTACAAGTGCGTTGCCGGCCTTTAGTTCATAAAAAGGCGCTGATTTGATCTGTCAGACAAGTTTGAATTTGTACCTATGAGCGTTTTCAGCGCTCGTAAGAAGGTCTAACTTTATTTATTTATTTAAACTTTATTGCACAATATAAGAAAGTACAAATGGAGGAATTCATGCTATAAAGGCATTCTCAACCAGTAAACCATTAGGCTAAACAGATAAATTATTAGTGCGGGATATCGGTATCAAAGTTGTACAAATTAATAATTACAAGGGCGAGACACCCAATTTTAATACTATACAAACTATACATAATACGTTTATATATAACCATAATACATAAATATATATACATAAATAAATAAATAAATAAATAAATAAATATTACGGGACAATTTTACACAAATCGAACTAGCCCCATGGTAAGCTCAATAAGGCTTGTGTTATGGGTACTAGACGACGATATATTTAATAGATATATTACTTATATACATAGAAAACATCCAAGACTCAGGAACAAATATTTATGCTCATCACACAAATATTTGCCCTTACCGGGATTTGAACCCAGGACCTCAGCTTCGCAGGCAACGTTACTCCCACTGAGCCAAACCGGTCGTTAATACATACACATAGGTACCTGCTTCTAAACTATTATGAAAACTCTTAATCTTGAAGATTTTCCAAGAGATGCTTGCGCAACTTTGTATATAATGTCCATCATTTTTAGTAGTCTAATCGTAGTTAGGGTTAGATTTCAGTTCGATTTTGGCCATTTCGAAATATATGGTGGTAATCCTGAACTTCCAAGAAATACTTTAAAATCACATTAAAACCTGCAGGCATTTCGTTCCCATAATGACCCAGACGGTCACGATACCAACACATTCGTTCCCCACATAACAGAGAAAACTAAATAAATATTACGGGACAATTTCTATACAAATCGAACTAGTCCCATTCTACAAGGCTTGGGTTACGATTACTAGAGGACGGTATATTTAATAGATACAAGAAAGCGCCCGCGGCTTCGTTCGCGGAGGAGAAAAAGTCATAACCCCTCTTTTTTTCATCAGCATAGCCTGCTAAAAAGTGTCCTATAACCATCTGGAGATACCCACAGCTACCCGTGTATTAAAAATAGTTGAAATCCGTTTATCCGATTTTGTTGTTGAAGCCACAATGACACGTACAAACTACAAATATACAAAAAATAAAAAGAATATTTTTATTTTTAGTGGACTCCAAAAAGGAGTCCTCTTTTTTTGATAATATCTTCAATGTACAGACATTTCATTTTTACAACTTTATAATAGTATAGAAGATGCCCGCAACTTCGTTCGCGGAAGAGAAAAAGTCATAACCCGTCGGTTTTTCTTGAGCGTAGTCGGGTAAAAAGTATCCTATAACCACCTGTGTACCAAGAATTGTGGAAATCTGTTTAGCCGATTTTCCGTGATGAAGCCACGACACATACAAACATACAAAAAATCTAATAAAAAATATTTTCATTTCAGTGACCTCCAAATAGTCCGTAACAATTATTTTTTTGAAAATATCTTCAATGTACAGACATTTCATTTTTTCAAATTTAAAATAGTACTAGCGGCCGCTGGCGATTTCGTCCGCGTAGATTCTAGGTAAAACCAGAGATATAAATGAAGAAAACTTTTTTCTGTCAGTTGTCCAATACTGTTAATGTTAAAAAAAATACTCAGAAGATATTCAGCGACCAACGGATTTATAGTGAGAAAATGGGGATATTGAACATTATTCCATAAGAAGGCTACACTGGAACTTTTAATTTGAACGCCTGCTAGACTATGACAGGCGAAGTCCCGACACACTGGCCAAAATAAAATGTTCTAGAAGGTCCTTCGGCGTTTCAAAGGGATAGTATTTTAAGGCAAAGCAAAAGTCGGTTTACAAACGATAATTTTACGTGCTACCATCATAAAAAAAACAGACGTCATAATTTTACAACGATACCATTTTTTGTCTCCCGCCCTCCCTCTTTCTCTCTCCCTCTTTCTCTCTCACTCTCTCTTTCTCCCTCCCTCCCTCCTTATCTTCCTCTCTCTCTCTTTCTCTCCCTCTATCCCTCCCTCACTCCGTCTCTCCCTCCTTCTTCCTGTTTTTCTTTAATAATTCATTAAAAAATATATTTCTGGATAGCTCTACCTATTATAAAAGAAACCTGCTGTCCTGCTGTCATGTTTCTAGCCACAGTTTAACTTAAAAATCACACATTACTTATGTGAACTTTCAACCCCCATCCCCCCCAACCCCCTTGAAGTGATGAATTGGAAAAGATTCCCTTATCAATGTATTTCACTGTACATTAGGAGGTTGTGACCGAAGTTTTAATGTTTTAATGTACATATGTAAAATGTTTAAGCGTCTAACTTTAAAAACGACATGTTTCCCATACAAACTTTCAACTTTTGGGATGATTTTTTATAGCAACGATAAATCATTTGTTTTTTTTTTAGTAAGAAACCTTTATACAAAGCTTCAAGTTTATAACTTTCCAAATGAACGATTTCTATACAACGGTTCAACCCCTATTTCACCCCCTTAAGGGTTGAATTTAGTTAATTTTTTTCTTAGTACACGTCCATGTACTATAAAGAATATACGTTCCAAATTTCATGCTTATATCTTTAGCGGTTTAGGCTGTGCGTTGTCTGTCAATAGGTCAGTAACGCAAGAGTTTTATAATATGTATAGATAATTCTTCGGAATAAAAATTTCAGTTAGCAAAAAGTGATGATTATCCATTTATTGTTAAAAAAACTCTTTATATGTATTTATCTTATTTTTAACCATACTTTGATACTAACGTGTCAAATTGGTTTCCTAGCAACTGTTTGTTGATATAATTCTTCGCAATAGAAATGTCACAATGAACAAAACTCGGGGTTTTCTAAGGCGTTTCCATTTATCTTTAAAAAAACCATTTTATGAATGCATATACTCGAAATTTGTAGCCTATGTCCTATTCTGATATCTAAGCTATATTACTGAAGATTTTTACGCAAATCTGTTGTGTAGTTTTGGCGCAATAGTGGAACGTATATACATACGTACGATTCACGTTTATAATATAGTAGGGAAGTAGGCAAGTAGAGATATGGACAGATAGATGTTAACTTATATAGGGTAGACCGGGGTCAATAGTATCACGGGTCAAAAGTACCATCGCCTATAATTCTGCAACTACATCGAAATATGCAATTGTGGGTATACACGAGTGTGCCTTGAGCGTGTCTCAACCTGCTCACCAGTCGGCCACTCGCTGCCGCGCGAGACGCACGTGCTAGACGACAATTTGTGTTTTTGTCTGACCAACGTAAGTATTTACGGTTTAAATTTTGTACTAGGATTTATAATTAAATAGTCGTATTGTGAAAGTTTTACTGAAGTGTGATTCTCTAGTTATTAAAGTGTGTAATGTGTCCCAGTGTGGGGGTCAGTTCGATATAGAAATCGAGATTTGAGAAGTTTAGTGAGTGCGAGTAAAACGACTAAAGTAACACGACTGCTAAAAAAAGGAGTGTAATGTTTTTAAGGTTCATGTACGTGTGCATGTACAACAACAACAACAACAATCTTTATTGCACACCAACAACAGAAACAGTACAATAGAGCCTTAACATAAAATAGGTAAACAATAGGCGGTCTGATCGATAAAGAGCGATCTCTTCCAGACAACCTTTGGGTACCGGAAATGACATAAAATAGCTAGAAATGAGTAGGTGGTGAGATAAGATTGCATATAATACAAAAATAAATAAAAACAAACATACATATTATACATATACATATACTAATACATACTACTACAGATATATACAAAGTAAGAAATAAATCACGCATTACTGTTGACATCAAATGTATGATACAGTTGACATCAAAGTGATTAGAAAACCAGAAGCAGAATTAAAAATAGAAATTATGGGAGAGATAAATAATTATCCTTTAACTTAGTTTTAAAAATAGGCAATAACTTCGCTTGCCTTAAATCGAGTGGAAGAGAGTGATGATAACTTGCGTCTTCGTAGGATTAACTTTCAGGCCATAGCTACTAGTCCACTCCGAAATTAGCTCCAAGTCACAATTTGCCAAGGTTATAACCGACGGGAGATCGCCGAGTACACCCTGAGAATATATTTAGAGATCGTCAGCATAAAGGTGATAAAAAGAAGATAGATTATGAGTAATGGAATTAATAAAAATTGAAAATAGCAGTGGAGACAGCACACCGCCTTGCGGAACGCCAGAAAGTATGCTGCACCAAGGAGATCGGGAAGTATTCACCTTTATACGCTGCCGACGATTAGTTAGGTAACTATGAAACCATTCAATAACCGCAGGAGATATGTTAAGAGAACGTAATATAGCCAACAAAATTTCAAAATCAACAGTGCTGAACGCGTTACTAAAATCCAGAAGCGTAAGCACCGTCAATTTCCGGTCATTCATACCCGACCGAATATCATCCGTAATTTTTACGAGAGCAGTAGTCGTACTATGACCGGATCGGAAACCGGACTGATATGGATTTAGAAGATCATTCCGATTGAGAAAAGACGTAAATTGCTGAAATACTAAACGTTCAAGGACTTTGGATAAGAAATGAAGAATGGAAATAGGTCGGTAATCTGAGAAGGTGGCAGGATTGGATTTTTTCGGTAAGGGAATTATATCAGCATCCTTCCAGATAGCAGGAAAGACACTAGATGAAACAGAAGCATTCAGGATACTGGCAATTACAGGAACAAGAAGGTCAAGCAGAGGAATGATCATACTACGGCTCACATTATCAACACCAACGGCGTTGGCAGTAATGGCTAGTACGTTTTTCTTCACTGTCAGAAAATTGAGTAAGAGAAAAAGGATTAAAGTCTGGAGTTGGGAGAGATGAAAGATAATCAAGGGTCCTGGTCTTAACAGGACCGCTAAAAACGGAAGAAGAGAAATGCTGATTCAGCTGATCAATATTGAGGTCTTTAGAACAGGAATCCTGCTGGGATTTCCCAACTCCTAGCGACTTAAGAAATTTCCAAACTTTAGAAGGATCACCATTTTCAACAGACTGGTGAATATGGCGCCTTTGTGCATCTCGGCAAACAGTACTACAACGGTTGCGCAAAGTGTGGTAACGTGTTTTGTTCTTATCAGAAGGGTCATTTTTATACCTAGACTTGGCCAAATTTTTCTTCTCAATAAGCGTTCTGATCTCATTAGTGAGCCAGGGAGCAGGAAGATGTTTCACCCTGATAGGCCGAACCGGAGCGTGCACGTCTTAGAGCTGAGTAAGAAGCGAGTTAAATAAAGAGATCTTTTCATCAATCGTGTCAGCCCCAAATATGACACTCCAGCCCACCTTCATCGCATCATTACGAGGCTTATCCCCATCAATCCGACTAAAATTGCGCTGAAATAAGGGTTTACGTTTGAGTTTAGGAGGTCGAATTTTATATGACAAAAAAAGTAAATCGTGATATGAAAACGCATCCGCAGAGTACTGTCCAAATTTGGCAACATGGGCTTTAGATGATGTCAGGGTGATATCTAAAAGTGAAAGAGAGCATTTCGGAAAGTGATGCGTAGCACGAGAAGGAAGAATGATCATATTACAGGCGGATACTATAGATCTCAATGATCTTGACCGATGATCATCTTTGAGGAGGCATGTATTAAAATCACCCATTATGACATGATGATTATAGGATGGCATAATGTCTTCAAGGAGTTTTTCTAAACAAGCGAAGTAATCAACGTTAAGAGACGGTGAGTAAAATACACCAAGGAGAAATTTGGAATGTGAAACAGTTACGTCAAGAAATAAGTACTCTCAGTAAAACAGCATTACTACAATACATTTGGGAGTCAAAGTCTTCTCGTCCTCCTTGATTTCCCCGTACGAAATGACGTCAACTTTCTCTTGTATTGGTTGCATGTAGCTTAATTCTTAGTCTTCCCCTACCTCGCTTGCCTTCAACCTTTCCTTCTATGATGTTATTAATAAAAGCATCGTGTCTCATAAGTTGGCCAAACATCATCCCTCTTCTATTTTCTATCGTTTTTATTAAGCTCCTCCTTTGGGTGGGGCTTCCGAGTACTTCTTCATGTGTGACTTTTTCTGCCCAAGTAATCATTTCCATCCTAAGCCACGACTACATTTCAAAAGGCCTCCAGTAAGTCCTTTTCTTTTTGTGTCTTACATTGAAGATAATTTTGAAATAATGGTTGTAACAAACTATTTGGAAGTCACTAACCAGATATGTGTCATTGTAGCTTCATCACGCCAAAACGTCACAACGGATTTCAACTATTTTTTGTACACGGGTAGCTGGATATCTGTAGATGGTTATAGTTACAGGTTACTTTTTACCTAGCGATGTACACAAACGGTCCTTATTACCAATGTATTGCAATATCAAATAAAATACCAGAGTCAACTAGAGAGGAAATTAAAGATACAGTATTTAAAAAACAGCTGATGAGCTGATACAACTGTTAACCACTAATTGCTACTATTCAACAGAGGAATTTTTAAATGATGAGTCTTTGAGCCACTAAATATATAAATATTATTATTATTAAGAACCTAGCTATAAGTAAATTGCCATGCCTTAGCAGGGTTCATGTCTTGGACATATATATAACTAAATAAGACCTAATGTACAACACGACTAATATGCAATAAAAGAATTATGAATTACCCGACTACGCTGTCGAAAACAGGGGTTATGACTCCTACTCGAACGAAGTTCGGCACCTTATAGTTATTGTGTAACACAGCGATCCTCAAACCTGCGACGGAACCCTTTTTTGAAGTGAAATATTTGATGGAGCCCTAAAATAATCAAACACTATTTTATTTGTATCCCTTATTTTTTAATGACGACGGAAATATTAGTTAAATTAACTTAATAACCGCACTACGTAAATTCAATTGAACGATGCAAAGTAATTATTTAGTAACAATCGTATTTTTTTTTTTTTAATATATTTTATTAGAACATCAACAGCATTACAAAATATTAATAACAAAGCTTCGAATTAATTATGGAATGAAATCGGTTAACCGATTTGTATGAAATAACCGTTGGTTTCGTTTAATACCCGGTTTTTTCCCATACTAAAAATAACCGATTGCATTCCCTAGAATTAATACATAAAGCCTATAACAGATGTCCACAGATATACAGCACTAGAAGGTAGGAACTTCGTTCGTGGAGGAGAAAATGTCACAACCCCTCTTTTTTATTCAGTGCAGTCGGGTAAAAAGTGTCCTATAACCATCAGGTAACTACCTGGCTAACCGTGTGCCAAAAATAGTTGAAATGGGTTAAGCCGATTTTGCGTGACGAAGTCACAACGACAGATAAAAACACGCAAAAAATAAAAAATAATTAAATTTCGTTTTACCACATTTTAGTGAACTCCAAAAAGTCCGTAACAATATTTTTTTTGAAAATATCTTCAATCAACAGACATTTGATTTTGTTAGTGGAGCCAGAATATTGGTATAACTATGAAACGTTTCTCATCTACAGTATTTTTTTCCATTATATATGACCTATATTATTACGGAGCCTCCACAGAAGATTTGTAGAGCCCTAAAGCTTGCTGGTGTAATATAAACACCGCACCGAGATAGGTAAACTACCTATATTTGAGCGATATGAAACTCGTCTGAACTCGTTTAAATATTCATTATTTACAAACAAATAGTAGTATTAATTATTTATTTACTGTATAGAGTTCGATAACGATCTGATCACCCGGAAAATCTATTAAAAGTATTTACGCCATTTTTCAACTTGTGTCCTCCAGCGGTTCTCGGTCTCGGCCATGAGAGACTAGCGGTTTTAAACCACGACGAAAAAAAGAGGATAACAATTAGGAAGGTGGCGGTCCCGGGTTCGAATCCCGGCTAGGGCAAGTGTTTGTGTGATGAGCACGGATCACGAATGTATGTTCCTGAGTCTTGGATGTTTTTTATGTATTTAAGTATTATATTAAAGTACTATCTGCTCTTACTAGGATAGCGTCTTTTAAGAACGGACGAAGCATCGTAAAACGATGTTTAGAAATGAGTTTTAATTCGCTGATATTTAAAGCGCATTTTCTGTATGAACTTACTTTCGTTTAATTAATTTTTACGTAACACCGGTTAGCCTTTCATTTAGCGTCTGAAAAAAGCAGTCCACTTCAAACGTAATTTTCATTTTGTGGTGAATGTAGTTGGGATGTTCAACAAACTGTCAGACCGTGGTTTAATTTCTTCATCCAGCAATCCAGTTCCACAGCAGAAATCGAATGCCATCTCTTTGAAGCATTTCATCTGCCACGACTGCACATGAAACTGCGCTGAAACGTTCAACGATTAAAATTAATAAATTACAAGTTATTAAAAATATAGTTATGAAGATTCAAGATGGAAAAACATATTCCGGTCTTTGCTGTTGCGCAGCCGGGTAATAATCTACTAAATAACCAATTATTATATTTTACTAAACAAATGATTTATTAAAACTTACAAGATTTCCACTCATTATAACAAGTATCACAACACAACAATAGGAGGCTTTATCGTATATAAATAAAATTTATTGAATTACCCTTCCTTGGCTAACCTTAGTGCTCAACCTAATAATCAAGACCAAGCGCGGATAGATCGAAAAACTCGAGCAGCAAGACGTTGATACTCCTCCAGTAAAAAAATAAGATCTTTTGAGACTGTGCACAAAATGGGACGTCTGAAAGATTACAAACAAAAGGTGATTAAATCATTTTTAGACGCGATAAAACTTCGATTTTTTTTGTTGTGACACCAAAAATCAAGCTTTATTACTATCATTTATCAGACTCAATGCCTTGTAAAGAAAGTTTCTTTTTTAAATATTTATTACCAAAAACGCAACATTATCAATTGCACTCTAGTTTCACGCTAAAATCACTACATTCGGCTCATCCTTCTTCTGTTTGTTTCCTAAAATGTCTGTTTTCAAAATGGTCTTCTCCCTACATTGTCAGTTTACAATGTTGTCTACTTCTTATACAGTCTGTTTCCTAAATTGTCTGCTTCTCAAAATGGTCTTCTTCCTACATTGTCAGTTTACAATGTTGTCTACTTCTTATACAGTCTGTTTCCTAAATTGTCTGCTTCTCAAAATGGCCTTCTCCCTACATTGTCAGTGTCCTATGATGTATGATGATTCTTAAAGTGTCTGTTAGTCTGTTTCTCATTTCGGTGGGATCCTTTTTGAAGTGATAATGTATGTATGTATATATGTATGTATGTATGTAAACACTTTATTGTACATCGTAACCAGTTACAAAATATATAAGTACAAAGGCGAACTTATCCCTATTAGGGATCTCGTGATATCGTCTTATAAACCGATGTACGCCGACAGCACGCACAAAAAAGCATGACTCATTGTCACGTTCCGCTCATTATCTCGTTCCGCCTGATCTGAGCGTGGTGCAAGCGAGCGCGCGGAACAAGCGATAGAGTGGCACGGCCGAAGCGTTCGATTTTTTTTAATTATCTTTCTTAAAGAGCTTTGTCACTCAGGTGATGATGTCGCTCTGTTGAAGCTACATAAATTTTAAAATTACTACAGCTAGTTAGTACCTTATCGTCTACTTATACCTAATCTCTACTTATATCTATCTCTATTCCACATTATCACGTAAAATTAACGTCCGTAAACTCACTTTACAGACAACCAGTTTTTGGATAAATAAATAAAAATTAAGTGTATCATGTAGTGTCAAAAATGTAGGAAAAGAATTTTTTTTTATAGCTTTTTTAACTAAATATCAAAATACCGTTTATTAAGACAAGTGTAATACATCTTTTCCCGAAATTTCCTGGAGAGATAAAGTGTCAAACATTGAAGTTTTAAATATAATGAACAAAAACCTGGAACTTTTGGGCACAGTAAAGAAAAGGAGAATCTCATATTTTGGACATATTTATAGACACGACAAATATGACATAATCAGGAAAATCTTAGAAGAGAAAATCGACGGTAAGAGGAGCAGAGGAAGGAGAAAACTGACCTGGTTAGACAATATCAAAAGCTGGTCCAACATTAATGACACTGCCAGTCTTTGCAGACTCGCAGCTGACTGGGACAGGTTCCGGAAGATGGCCGCCGACATCCGTTGAGGATATGGCCCAAAGAAGAAGAAGAATACATCTTTAAGCATATTGAGTCCGCTGTCGTCCCCGCTGCCGCTTCTGACGTGTACCTCCTGATCTATCCGCCAATAAGTCCGTAGACTTGTCGCGTAAAGAGCATCCATATAAAAGCGGTGCGCCGCCGTCCGGCCACCAGTCCACTGCCGCTGTCATCGCATTGCATTAAAAAAAAACATTGAAAAAAAAAAACTGTATTCGCCCGCGAAACTGTTTCGGCTGCAAGGTACGTGTGATTTTTTATTTTCTTTAGAGCAACGTATCCGTTACTGTAGGTACTTTACCATAGTATAAGCTATTTCATCAAAAATCGAACTTGAAAGATGTGAAATTTTATTTTGTGGCTAATTGAGGTTTTTCTTAAATATCGTATATTTTAAAACAACTTTCTCTATATTATACAAGATCTACTCTAACATAAACTTGTAAAAATGAAATGTCTGTACATTGAAGATATAAAAAAAAATAAGTGATACGAATATGAATTTGAAACTTGAATGTCACTGAAAAAAACAATGTTTTGTATGTGTCGTTGTATTAGATTTCAAATATTTTTGGTACACGGGTACCTGGGCATCCATAGAAGGTTATAGAATACTTACTTCTCGATTACGCTGAAGAAAACATAAAGGGTTATGATTTTTTGTCTCATCCGCTGACGAAGTTGCAGGCACCTTCGTAAAATAATAAAGATGCAATAAATTGCAGTAAAAATACTAAATAATGAAATTTATTAAAAACACATTATAGCTGTAATGAATATGGGCTATACATATGCTTATAATTAGACTAACGGCCGCCCGCGAATTCATAAAATAAAAATAAAATAAAATAAATATTACGGGACAATTTTACACAAATCGAACTAGCCCCATGGTAAGCTCAATAAGGCTTGTGTTATGGGTACTAGACGACGATATATTTAATAGATATATTTCTTACATACATAGAAAACATCCAAGACTCAGGAACAAATATTTATTGCTCATCACACAAATATTTGCCCTTACCGGGATTTGAACCCAGGACCTCAGCTTCGCAGGCAACGTTACTCCCACTGAGCCAAACCGGTCGTCAAACCGGTCGATTCATGCGCCTTAGATTCGTTTATTGCGGATAAAAGTTATTTTTCAGGGATAAAAAGTAGCTTATGTCTATCCCCAAAACTCGATACTTTTTTACTCGAACTTAAATGTGAAGCATATTAACAAGATTTCAAGTTCGTAGCGTAAAAAAATACGTACTGTCCATACAAATTTTCATCCCCTTTTTCGACCCTAAAAGGGATGAAATTTAACACATATCTATAGCCTATGTCCTATTCTGATATATAAGGTACATAACTGGAAAGTTTCATAAAAATTCGTCCAGTAGTTTTTGAGATTAAGTGGAACGTACGTACATACTTTCACGTTTATAATAAATTAAGGAAGTAAAGATAATGTTACGCGCCTGAACTAGGATTATCCTGTCTTCGTCGGTTTTCCAAAATTTTCATATTTTTTAAGTAAAAAATAAATAAAAATGTATAATACACACAACACTTAACTATTCACATTATTACAAGTTTCCAACTTAACAAGAATGGTGCACAACGTTTGTAGGTTACCTTTTTTTACCCCCGACAAAAAGGAGGGGTGTTATAAGCTTAACGTGTCTGTGACTGCATATCTGTGTATCTGTCTGTGGCATCGTAGCGCTCATACGGATGGACCAATTTGAGCACGGTTTTATTGTGTGATAGAACTGATAGATATTGTGTAATTTTACGAGTATCCCAAGTGTTCTTAACTTTGCTCGATGAAAATCGGAGCATCGTCTCCAAGATATTCAGCTTTTAGTGGAACAATTCGGGAAGCTTTTAAATTTTTTAATTTTCTATACTTATTTTCAACCTATAAACTTGCAAAGCTTCTACCGATTACTTCTACCTCATAGACATAAATAAGTAATATTAATTCATAAATATAAACTGATGGATCAAAAGAATGTTTTTTTAAAGAGTCTGTAATATAAAAATAATTGAGCATTAAGTTGCTTCTGAAAATATTTCCCCCAAAGAACGTTAAAGTTTCACTGGAAGAGATCCCTTATAGGGATAAGTGCGCCTATGTACACATCTTTAGGTATTTTTTTAAGTATTTGATCTACTGTTTTAACCGACGCCCAAAAAGGAGGATGTTCTCAATTCTAGGGAAACTTTTTTTTAATGTACAATAAAGTGTTTACATACATACATAATTTGAGGTAAAAGTTTTTTACGAAAATCATGCTTGGAGTATGATTTTCTCGTTACTTAAAATCAATTTAACTTTTTTACTTTAATGTATGAATTGGGCTAATTTTGAATGATTTATATATTTATTTATTAATAGGTTTGCCAACAGATACAATACAGAATAAAATTACAATTAATTTATAATGCAGTGTAATTTCGGAAATATATATTTTAGGGTTCCGTACCTCAAAAGAAAAAAAACGTAACCCTTATAGGATCACTTTCTTGTCCGTCTGTCTCAAGTTGAAATTAACATCAAATACGAGTACTTGTCTGCAGTCCCTTGAAGTCGTAAAAAATCAAGCTTAGTCAACGCAATCTAAAGATACGATTAAAAAACCGGCCAAGAGCATGTCGGAGCATGCTCAGTGTAGGGTTCCGCAGCCGTTCATACGAAAAAATGTACACTACCTACAAATGAAAACAATGCGATATGAAAAAATGCACTAGCAAAAGAGCGTATCTACATGGCACTTACGTCCTTATGTTGAGAGGCGCATTTTTTTTAGCAATAACTCAAAAATAGTATATCAAAACATGTTGAAAGTAATGATTGAGGGGAAAAAGTTATTCTACTATTTTAACCATAAAGTAAGTAAGCAGCATATACAAGACACTATATTCCAAATTTCATCAATAGCTTTTGAGTAAAATGCCTGTGATACACGGACGGACAGACGGACATGGCGAAACTTTAAAGAGTTTCGTTTTTGCCATTTTGGGTACGGAATATAAGGGTAATTATACAACAATTTTGTCAGAACCGTCAATATTTAACATTTTATTATATTTCTTTACTAGCTTCTGCCCGCGACTTCGTCCGCGTTAAATTCGTTTATCGCGGATAAGGGTATTTTTCCGGGATAAAAAGTAGCCTATGTCCTTCCCCGTGACTCAAACTATCTCCATCCCAAATTTCATCCAAAACGGTTCAGCGGTTTAAGCGTGAAGAGGTAACAGACAGACAGACACACTTTCGCATTTATAATATTAGTATGGATAATATGGATTTTGTTACCTACTAGCACGTAAAAAAACTGTTATAGAAGAAGTTTTAGAAAAGGTTATATTAAAGTAACTCAATAAAAAAACTCCAACGCCATCAAAGGCCATGCATCACAATCTATCAACTCCGTATCTATTATAACACCTTTATTTATTTTATAGAAAATGGCCGCACCTTTCTGTTTTATTGTATTGTCCGGTTTTGAAACACGGACCGAAAAGGCACCGATATAGTTAGGGTAGGGTAGATAGAGTAGGGTAGCTGTCTCAAAGTTTAGAGGCTTGTAATAAAAATAGCGGCGCTAAATATAAAACAAAATACAATTTCCCAACTAGCAAAAACTAAATTTTGAATTTGATGTATACTAAGGTAAAATACAAAAAACGTGCGCAGGTAATTAATTTATTTTACTAGCAACAAAGCCTTCGTAACGTATTATTAACCGACTAAGTAAGGATTTCCTCCGATAAATTCATTTATCGATGCTTTTCCCCTATACTTGTGTTCGCTCCAAATATTGATTGCAAAAATACCATTTTATTGAGAGTATCAAATTGAAACAAAATATAACTTAACTCTTTTCTTCTTTATTTAAAAACGATTTTTAAAACTTCACTTATCATAGTCTTCAGTGTATATAAATTCAACAATCAGTGTGCAATGCTTTGTGTAACCTACTTTGTCGTGGTTTTCAAAATTATTCTTACTAAAAATACACAATTACAAACAAAGCTGGGAGCGAACACAAGTATAAATTAAAATTAAGCTGAAGCCGTATCTGTTGAAGAGGTGTTTTTAGTCTGTAGAGGAATTTTGCCAGAATTTAAATACGTAATTGACTGATTAGATTGATTATTTAATTGATGAAATGTATATTTGTTGTGTTTGTTGAATCCATACTAATATTATAAATGCGAAAGTGTGTCTGACTGTCTGTCTGTTACCTCTTCACGCTTAAACGACTGAACTGATTTAGATGAAATTTGGTATAGAGATAGATCGAGTCCCGGGATAAGAGATACGACTTTTTATTCCAGAAAACATTCTTTAAGGGGGTGAAAGGGAGGGGTGGAAGTTTGTATGCAGATTGAGGAAAAAGCAGATTAGATAAAAAAATAAGCTACCCAAAGTACTAGTTTGATATAATTGAATAATGTATGTGTAGTGTGTGTATTTATTAATGTATTACAGTGCAATATAAATCAGTAGGAAATAACATGATAATTCAATGTTTCTACTGATTTTTTTTACAAGCTTCTATTTAACATGCAATCTATGTAACAATGTTTGTTCGAGTGGAATCTTGCGAGTTAAATTTGACCTACTTACCCGATTCTGATTGAGCTAACATTGCTTATATTAGTTTGGTGACAATGCAATAGTATGATACCATCGAGCTGATCTGATGATGGAGCAGGAAGGTGGTCATAGGAACTCTGTAATAAAATAATGCAATCCTACCGAGTTTTGGCTGTCTAGAACCGCCTTGGTCAGTAATTGATGGATGTTTAAAGACAAGTACAGTCGGCAGTAAAAACTTGTCACAAAATTTAGAATTTAGTCTTTAGGATTAATTACATATAATTTTTTGGTTTGTAGTGTAATTCGGTTACCCTCATCTGGTATTTTTTTGTCATAATCATCATTTGGCAAAATGCATTTTTTCTAAAACTGTACAATTTCCAGAATTTTTTAAGGCATCATCCTTTTGAATGCATTAGGTTATGTTTGTTTTATAACAATCCTGAAATGTTTACGTGTTCAGAAAAAAATGCATTGTGCTAATAGATGATTATGACATATTAAACAAAAAAATAAAAACGACTCCAAAAAAAACTAAAAAGTAAAAAATAACGCCTTAATTCAATTTCTTCAAATTACAAGTAACTGTTTGTATACTCAATCTATACAGTATATACAATTAATCTTATTTTGGCGTCGGTGCCATATAAAGAATGTGTAAAATATTGAAAATTGACGATTTTAGTAAGTTGTGACACGATTTGGAGTCGGTTTTATTTTTTTGTTTATTAGTTATAGTAGTTTATTTATTTTACACTTTTTAGTTAATCGTTACTTAAAAGTGTATCTCGTGACGATTCGAACAAGCCCAAACACGGCTAGGATACATTATTTTATTACATAGATCTGGTGCCTACCTTCCGGCTCCATCATCAAATCAATTCGATGGTACCATTCTCAATAGGAACATTTCAATTTGTGACTATGAAGTTGCTTAGCTAAATTAATCAAGATATTTTGTCGCCACCCGTAAATCATTTATCATTGAGGAGTTCCGATGGCATTCTGTGGTCTTCTGCATCAGTTCCACTTCACCAATTTACACTTTTTGAATGCAAATGCTTATTATGTTTCTTATAATACCAAAATCGTTATATGTATGCCTACAATAAATAAATAATAAATAAATAAATAATAAATATTACGGGACAATTTTACACAAATCGAACTAGCCCCATGGTAAGCTCAATAAGGCTTGTGTTATGGGTACTAGACGACGATATATTTAATAGATATATTACTTATATACATAGAAAACATCCAAGACTCAGGAACAAATATTTATGCTCATCACACAAATATTTGCCCTTACCGGGATTTGAACCCAGGACCTCAGCTTCGCAGGCAACGTTACTCCCACTGAGCCAAACCGGTCGTCAAGACAATATTTGAGGAGTTCCTTCAATTCCTCATGGATTCCACCATCAGATCTTCACCAAAATTAAATGGGACCAACTAGAAACTACCTTCTATAAAACCAAAAAAAAATTTTGAAATCGGTCAAATAGTCTTCGAGTAATCATCCATAAAAAAAAAAAAACATTCCGTCGAATTGAGAACCTCCTCCTTTTTTTGGAAGTCGGTTAAAAATAGTTTATGCCAGATTACCAGATTATAGTAAACCAGTGTAATTACTTAACTACAAAGTGTATCTAATTTTCAAACACAATGCATATTGTTACGGAGTAAATGATTTGATTATAAGGAAAAAGCATAAATAAGCGAGTTTATTGATATAGGAAATCTCTACACTTCGCTCCCAAAATTCTGAAGTCTGCAAATAACATAAAGTAGAAATCTGGTTATGAATTGTATCAGAAAACAGTATTTTCCGGACGCCCATACAAAGCTACACATCGGCGTTGCTTTAAGACTGTCGCTGTCAAATGTAACCAATCGAATGGAAAACTAGCCAAGTGCGAGTCGGACTCGCGCACCGAGGATTCCGTACACAATTTACGCTACAAACGGCCGTATATCCAGTGTTAGCAGAGCCCTACTCCTAAGCAAAATGTAAGCGGTGTTCGATCATTTTATATTGGCTATTGACATAGACAGACAGACATAAAATTTTACTGTTTTTAATTTAAAAAAAATATAGCTGCAACAGAAATACATCATCTGTGAAAATTTCAACTGTCTAGTTTGACTGCAAAATATTGGTCAAAATTACTTTTGCCCAAGACTGGTAGTTAAAATCATTATTAACTAGGGATATTTAGTAAAATATCGGTCATTAACAAAAAAATAAAACCGATTCCAAAAAAAACTAAAAAGTAAAAAATAACGCCATAATTCAGTTTCTTCAAATTACTTACAAGTAACCGTTTGTATACTCAATCTATACAGTATATACAATTAATGTTATTTTGGAGTCGGTGCCATCGTGTCACAACTTACTAAAATCGTCAATTTTCAATATTTTACACATTCTTTATATGGCACCGACGCCAAAATAAGATAAATTGTATATACTGTATAGATTGAGTATACAAACGGTTACTTGTAAGTAATTTGAAGAAACTGAATTATGGCGTTATTTTTTACTTTTTAGTTTTTTTTGGAGTCGGTTTTTTTTTTAGTTTATGACTTTATTTATTTTACACTTTTTAGTTAACCGTTACTTAAAAGTGTACGTGACGATTCGAACAAGCCCAAACACGGCTAGGATACATTATTTTAATTCATAGATCTGGTGCCTACCTTCCGGCTCCATCATCAAATCAATTCGATGGTACCATTCTCATCAGAAACATTTAAATTTGTGACTATGAAGTTGCTTAGCTAAATTAATCAAGATATTTTGTCGCCACCCGTAAATCATTTATCATTGAGGAGTTCCGATGGCATTCTGTGGTCTTCTGCATCAGTTCCACTTCACCAATTTACACTTTCTGAATGCAAATGCTTATTATGTTTCTTATAATACCAAAATCGCTATATGTATGCCTACAATATTTCAGGAGTTCCTTCAATTCCTCATGGATTCCATCATCAGATCTTCACCAAAATTAAATGGGACCAACTAGAAAGTACCTTCTATAAAACCAAAAAAATTTTTTTGAAATCGGTCAAATAGTCTTTGAGTAATCGGTGAACATCCATAAAAAAAAACCGTCGAATTGAAAACCTCTTCCGTTTTTTGGAAGTCGGTTAAAAATTACTTTTGCCCGAGACGTAGTTAAAATCATTATTAACCAGGGATATTTAGTAAAACATCGTTCAAAATTACTTTTGCCCAAGAATGGTAGTTATAACTACTTTTTACCAATAATGGTAGTTAAAATTACTTTTGACCTATAATGGTAGTTAAAATTACCTTTGACCAAAAATATGGTTAGGTTAGGTTAGTTACTTCTTTCAAATCTATATAACTATACTATTATAAAGTTGTAAAAATGAAGTGTTTGTATGTGTCATTGTGGCTTCATCACGCTAAATCGGCTAAACGGATTTCAACTATTTTTGGTACACGGGTAGCTGGGTTTCTCCAGATGGTTACAGAATACTTTGAACCCGACTATGCTAAAGAAAAAATGAGGGGTTACGACTTTTTCTCCTCCGCGAACGAAGTTCGAACCCTTCTAGTATAAAACAAAATTTTTTGACCGATACGTTTGGTCAATACTAGTTTTCAGTAGGAAAAGTAGTCATAAATCCTTTTGACTACAGGCCTTAGTCAAAACTAGTTTTCGCGGAAATTTCAGTCAATAGTACTTTTGACCAAGGCTTGTATTCAAAAGCACTTTTGACTTACTTTGCTAGGTAAACATAGTTTTAAGTTAAAACTTTTAACCGGGAGAGTCTTGAGTGTAACATGTATACGTTTTTAGCTTGAAGAAATACTCAAAAGGTTCAAGTTTGATACCTACCGATATCCCGCACCAATAATTTCTCTGTTAAGCCTAATGCCTTTATGGCACTAAGTCCGCCATTTGTACTTTCTTGTATTGTACAATAACGTTTAAATAAATAAATAATAAAAGGTAAACGGTCGTTGTAGCTACACATGCCCGGTCACAGTTCCACATGCCGCTGCCTCATCGATAGTGAGTTTGTATGGCTTCACAGCGTCGGATTAGCGGCGGGGACGGTCCGAATTTGTCTTTAATTTATATGTAGTTCGTTCTCAACTGCGATAGGTTTAAATTCAAAACGTTATTCTGCAAGAACACCTTAAGGGCAATAGGCTTGTGTCCTAACTATATATATACCGTTGAAATAAAACAACTTAACGGATTATATCGCGTATATTATCTCATTTTAGTTCCCGACGTTTCGGAAGCTTTCCAGCTTTTCATGGTCACGGGTGGACTGAGAAAAGATGTATTTTCCACTGTCAAAGTTACAATTTGTGCAGCCTACCCATTTTTTTGAAAAAACACAAATAAAGGTGTACATACATGCCAGATGGGCCTAAGCTGTAAAGACAGTTACACATGTGCCAGAAAGGCTTAATTATTTTATTCTAATAATTTACCAAGCAGCATTTCACAAATGAGGCGTACTGAGGAGAAAAGAAACGCTGCAAAGAAAAACTCCCAGACTACCTCATTACTAATTATAATATTTAAAAACAGAGACTATTAAACTACTTTTAAACAGATAAGATATTTTACACCGTTCGGAAATTAAGGTTTTGCAGTCCTGTGTCTCGCTTGTTCCTTGATGAGATGTATTACAGGATCCCAAGCTGGTGGTAGTGACAATCCATCTTCTCTATTGAAATTAGGATGCTTTTTAATCTCAATAGCCTCGCGTAGCATCCTGGGAAAATATCTTTTTTCTTTGGCAAGGATAGAAGGTTTATCAAACTTAATTGAGTGGTTTGGTTTGTCAATGACATGTTCACAGACTGCAGACCTATTACACAGACGGTGCTTGACATCTGCTATGTGCTCCAAACATTCCCTGTTGAAAAACACTCTGTCAATGTTTTATTTCAATGAGTAATAATCGCGTAAACAGAAGAAAATATTATATATACATATATATACCGGTTTGGCTCAGTAGGAGTAACGTTGCCTGCGAAGCTGAGCTCCTGGGTTCAAATCCCGCTAAGGGAAAATATTTGTGTGATGAGCATAAATATTTGTACCTGAGTCTTGGATGTTTTCTATGTATATAAGTAATATATGTATTAAATATATCGTCGTCTAGTACCCATAACACAAGCCTTATTGAGCTTACAATGAGACTAGTTCGATTTGTGTAAAAATTTGTCCTGTAATATTTATTTATTTATATATATATATACATATATATATATATATATATGTAGTCATATATATGTATGTTTGTTTTATTAATTTTTGTATTATTTATAATCTTATCTCACCACTCATTCCTAGCTATTCTGTGTCATTTCCGCTACCCAAAGGTTGTCTGGAAGAGATCGCTCTTTAGCGATAAGACCGCCTATTGTCTACCGTATTTTATGTCAAGTAAGGCTCTAGTGTACTGTTTCTGTTGTTGGTGTGCAATAAAGAATTGATGTAATGTATTGTATTGTAAACAAGAAATTAGAAAGATAAAAGATAACAGAGACGCTGGTTCGATTCCGGCTTAGACTGCAGTGGATCGCAATATTTTTTTATTTCTACTTAGATCTTTGTATCAATATTGTAATTTAGGACACCGGATAGTTTTCATCCCAGTAAAATGCACGGTTCCGAAGGGATAAATAAAATAGTTAGCAATTAAGTTTGTCACGAGTAACGTAAAACACGAGCAAGCAAGCGTTATGGTTAAAGGTGAGGAACTGGAACTAGTTAATAGTACAGTCTTCCTCGGTATAACATTAGATTCTAAGCTCCAATGGGGTCCCCATATTGCTAATCTCTCGAATAGACTGAGTTCTGCAGCTTTTGCAGTAAGTAAGATTCGTCAATTAACAGACGTGATAACGGCTCGATTAGTGTATTTCAGTTATTTCCACAGTATTATGTCGTATGGCATCTTACTATGGGGCAGTGCTTCCGACATTAATACTATATTTGTTCTGCAGAAGCGGGCTGTTCGTGCGATATATAAAATGAACTATAGAGACTCGCTTAGAGATAAGTTTAAGGACATTAATATAATGACAGTGCATTGTCAATACATTTATGAGACTATTATGTATGTACATAAGAATATTACCGACTTTAAGAAGAACTGTGATATACATAATATTAATACTAGAAATAAGCATAAGCTCGCAGTGCCTGCTACTAGGCTCCATAAAATAAGGGGATCATTCATGGGTAACTGTGTGAGATTTTATAATAAACTTCCTAGCAGCATAAGTGAGTTGTCTATTGGTAAATTCAAAAATATTGTGAAACGAAAATTATTTTCTAAAGCTTATTATAGCACACAAGACTACATGAATAATGAAGCCGCCTGGGATTAATGAAAATTATAGCGTCATGTAGGTATATGAATAATTATTTTAACGAATACCTAAGGTATTATTATTATTTTAATCTTAATTGTTTTATATACTCTGACATTTAGAATTTTATTCTAGACACATTCTAGATTATTTATTTTTTATTGCCAATCCTTTTGGGATTTATCTTATTTCCCTAATCGTTGCAGCAAATGTTGGATCAGATTGTATTTCTCCCAGCAAACATTCACTCTCATGTAACTGACATTTCGAAAGTGCTTGTAACTAGGCCTACTTGAATAAAGAATATTTTGATTTGATTTGATTTGATTTGATAGTAGACTACGGGCCGAAACCACGGTAAAATCTCAGTGGTCAAGAGTCCCCGGTAAGTTCGGTTCTCCATACCAACGTAGTTACGCTCTCATTTGAAAACGACTAGCTAGTTTGCTCTGAAACTTTGTACTTAGAATAAGTTAAGGTATGTGCAGACCAGTAATTAGTTTATGTAGCTTCAGATCTCATAGTAAAACAAATACAGTGAATTTAAGTTTTTCATATAAAACTTGTTTTTGCTGTATTTTGTTTGTGTTATAAACGGGAGCCAGATAAACTAATTTCAAGCCTAGATATACCTCATGTTATTGCATATGCAAAGTTTCGTTACAATCCAACACGTAGTTTTAAAATGAGAACGAAACTTTGTTCGTATGGGTAGGTGAAATTCGGACGAGCTTGCCGGGGACCCTTAATAAATACTTTTTTTTCTATTCCGCAAAATAATGTCTTGATTAGATGTGACAATAAGTTGTGCTCACACATGGGCTTCATATTATTTTCATGCAGTTTCGATGAAAAAAAAACTCAAGCGTAAACAACAAACCACCACCAAACAGAATAATCCTCGACACGTGTTTAGGCTCTCTACGAGGCTAGGTTTGTTTGAGAAAACTTCTAAAAATTTACCCACTGTTTCAGAGAAAATTAATTTTAGTTTCTGAAATATAGTCTACCGTATTTTATGTTAAGGTTCTATTGTACTGTTTCTGTTGTTGGTGTGCAATAAAGAATTGTTGTATTATATTGTTTTATATGATTTAGCTTATAATTTGTGCATTAAGTTAATAAATAGTTTAGACTTGTAAAAGACGGACGGACAGCGGAGTCTTAGTAATGGGGTCCCGTTTTAGAACGATACTTAAATAACATTAGTAAGTAATCTGTTCTTTCTTTGTTTCAGGATAATTGGACCGGAGTTTTAAGAAGATGGAGCACACTGAGTTTCGCGTGAAGGGTGAGTGTAAAAAAAATAAAGTTATTTTTACCTCACTCGCTCGAAAAAGTTCTGCTTACAGCGTCAAATCTGCGTGGAAAAGTGCGCTTTATCCGCTAGCGTGGAAAAGTCATTTGATGTTCGAAGTTATTAGTTTTATATGGTCATTTGTTTGTTTTGGTATGAGTGTGTTTCGTAGGTTCAGTATTAATAGATTGAAATGAAAAAATAATCAGTTTGTTATAATTTCATAGTTTTCTTACATCTCAGTGAGGTGAAAAGTTTTGTGTTTCGCACGGCTGCAAAATTATTTGACTTCTCGTGCTTTGAAACCCTCGTTATGAGCAGGAATCTATATTAGAACCACTCACTCCGCTCTTGGTTCAATTTTCGATTCCTTCGCTGCCTCGGCCTTCAATTCAAGCACTCACTCACTACTCATAAGTATTTGAAGGATTGAGTAGCATTTCGATAAAACTGTTTTATAATTATTTGTTGACTTCATATTATCCTATTACTCTGCCGCCTTTGTTTATGGATTTGGAACTTTTATTTACAATTTCCACTAGAGTTTGGCTAAAATATCTTTACCCCATCAATTTTAATTGTTTTATCTGTGCATTGGTATATGGCAACACTGAAAATAGGGCACCAAATAGTCTTGATACTTGATACTTGTGTATTATGTCTGGTACACATTAAAAAATACAAAAGTTATAATTATCAGCAGCCTATGTTTATGCACTGCTGAGCATAGGTTTGTCTTCTCTAACCAGTACCAGCGTCCTTTCGTCGCTCCATATCGCCCAGGAGCGCCATGGGCGCTTAAAAGACATGTCTGATTTTCCTAATAAAGTTACATACGTTAAATAACCATCACTAATTGCCCGCCTACTTCTCTTACCTACCACTACTTGATGAGATGGCTGAGACGGCGATCGCTATAGCTCGGCAGTCGATAACTACTTACTCCTTAAGCAATCCTATGTTTCGCTACTTCTGCAGTAAAATACTATTATTCACCTCCACCAAGAAATTGCTATCTAATAATGTGGTACCTACATGGAACATGACTATTTATTTCTACCATTATAATATTATAAAATCATTAATTCCTACCACTCATAACACAAATTATCTTCAGATATTGTCTTTTGCTAGTGACATTAACATCTTTGACGACCGGTTTGGCTCAGTGGGAGTAATGTTGCCTGTGAAGCTGAGGTCCTGGGTTCAAATCCCGGTAAGGGCAAATATTTGTGTGATGAGCAATAAATATTTGTTCCTGAGTCTTGGATGTTTTTCTATGTATATAAGTAATATATCTATTAAATATATCGTCGTCTAGTACCCATAACACAAGCCTTATTGAGCTTACCATGGGACTAGAGCGATTTGTGTAAATTTTCCCGTAATATTTATTTATTTATTTATTAATTATTTATTATCTTCTATTTTTTATGTTTATTTAGAAAGAAATTCATTTTCCTCTTAAGATCATCATTTAAACCAGATGTAATTTAATAGAAATAATAAATAAGTCACTAACACCACATAATATATTCCTACTACACTAAAGAGGCTGCTAAAAGCTAAATGGCTTCTCTTGGACATTATTTTAACCAAAACCATATTGGTGTTATTCAAAAGTACTAAGATTGGTTAATCTTACCAGCCAAAGACTTAATGCAATGTAAACATTGCCGCTTATCAGCGATAATCATTTCTTGCTGTTGCTTCACAGCATCGAAGTTAATGAATATGCGGAAAAGCAGTTCCCGCTGACCACTTTTATATGACTGTCCCACAGTTAAACCGTTATTTTTTTTAAAAACCCACGCCAGTAACGATAAATTGTTTCTTAAGGCACATGAACAACTTGACGTCTGTGACAGGTACAAAACATTGCCATATTCAGTTTTTATATATTTGAAAGTTCATTTGCTTGGAAGAGATAAAAGGGTTCGACTCTAGACACTTAGCGGCTAAGGCCTCAAATTCCTTATCTATAAAGTTGTAAAAATGTAATGTCTGTATTATGTGTCTATGGGCGACGGTGATCGCTTACCATCAGGCGACCCGTCTGCTCTTTTGCCTCCTGTCATAAAAAACCGGCCAAGTGCGAGTCGGACTCGCGCACCGAGGGTTCCGTAAAAAAATTACTTACCCTAACTTTATTACCCGATACCGGTTGAGTTAAGTTTGCATCTGATATCTATAGCATTGTATACAAATCAGGTGCAAACTTAGAGGTGCGTCCACACTTGTATCATTTGCTCGTATCCGATCACCGTGCCGTAGCATGACTGCGTATCGCGCTGCTTGGACGCTTACTGTCGGCGCGCCGATAATGCCGCACTCTTCCGATACAAGTGCGTGATACGCGTAGCAAATGGATTTCGAGTGATCGGATCGGCGCAACGTCCAAACGCGTGATCTTGACACGCGATCATGCTACGCGACGATGATCTGATACGGGCAAATGATACAAATGTGGACGCACCTTAACGCAACCTGGTTGTTCAAATAGGTCTTTTGCAAATTAAAAACAAATTAGCTGGTTAGAGACATGGCTATAATTTTCGTGTAATATTTATGTTTATTATCACAAATTGTAATTCACATTTTCCTTAACAAAACAAAAACTAAACACATTAAAAAAAATGTTCAAAAATGTGCAGGTCAAGCCCTTTCATATGATACCCTACTTGACAAAATAACTACACTTTTAATTTTAACCCCCCCCCCCCCTCATATAAGTTGTTTTTTTAGAAAAATAAAATTATATTTTTAAATATTTCCTGTGCAATAATGTGGGTTGACCATGTTTATAAATATTTTTAAATAGTTAGCATAAATAGTTTTTGAGATATGGCGCTTTAATAGTCGGACAGACAGACAAAGTCGCACCATAAGGGTTCCTTTTTTACCAGTTTTGGTACGGAACCCTACAAATTGAAGAAATTTCTAAATAAATAAGTTGTACCTACTATTTGAATTCTTTTTAATTTTTTGTATGTAGGTACTGGTAGGTAATTGTAGTTTCATCACACTAAAACGGCTAAACGAAAAAAGTTAGGCATCCGCAGATGGTTATATTAGAATACTTTTCAGCCGACTACGCCGAGGCAAAAAAGGGGGTTATGGCTTTTTCCTACTCCGCGATCGAAGTTTAATATATTCATTTTCATTCAGCTCACGTACCAAACGACATTTCAAACTAACTATATCTCTGATTGGACATTTAATATTAGTTATTAGAGTCGTTACAGTTGCAATTGAAGGTGAATGGCTTGCGATAATTAGGTAAATAACTAACATATTGTCAATGGCAAGTTATTTATATTGTTGCAATGCTTTAAATAAGTTCATGAAAATTTCAAAACAAAATGAAATAGGCTGGATGAACTTCTTCTTGTTGGTAGTGGGTCCCTTTGGAGATAATAGTGTTACTTTCTCGTAAATAAAGTACCTAACAGGAATAAATATGTTTAGTGCCCCGTTGCCAATTTCAAACATTAAATTGATTTCCTTGCGAGAAAACAGCTGATATTGGCTTTAAATTTTAGAATGTTAGGTTGAATTATAGGTACTGATGAGATGAGCCCCAGAAATAATATATTTGATGCTATTTAATAGCTTAAAATCGTAGTTTTAAAGGGTGACCCAGGATATGCATCCATGGCAACAAGATACAAAACAAAGTTGATCGACACAATTACACTTTTAACAGTTTTAACCAACTTAAAACAAGCGAGGTGCTGAGGTATTTCCAGAGCGCTATAACATGGGATTCTTCAAGAAGCGAGTTAACAGGGCTCTCAAAGGTTGGCAAAATATGGGCGGTTCCTCCGGTGTTGCACATATCCATGGGCGATGATGACTACTTTTCCATCAGGTGGCTCGTCTGCCCTTTTGCCACTCGTTACATAAAAAAAATCTCTAAGGTGGTAGAATATTACAATAAAATACAATACTCTTTATTGCACATTGGAAAGAAACTTGAGACACTTTAAATTTAAAACGGCTGGAGAAATGGTAAAGAACAGGCGGCCTTATCGCTAAGAAGCGATCTCTGCCAGACAAACATCGCCCAATCCTTACCTTAAGGTGCGTCCACATTTGTATCATTTGCCCGATCAGATCTTCGTCCCGTGGCATGATCGCGTGTCACGATCACGCGTTTGGACGTTGCGCCGATCCGATCGCTCGAAATCCATGTTGCTACGCGTATCACACACTTAGATCGGACAAGCGGGGCGTGATCGCTGCGCCGACAGTGAGCGTCCAAGCAGCGCGGCAAATGATACAAGCGTGGACGCACCTTTAGACTAGTGGCGTAGTGTACATAAGACGAGCCCTGTCTCACATTTTTTGAGAGGCCCAAATAACTACGCCCCTGCCTTAGACCAATATTCTTAGTTACAATAATGCTTGTGTCTATGTCAGGTATCAATATAAAATGACCCCACACTGCGTACATTTTGCTAAAGAGCATGGCTCTGCTAACACTGTTTGGTAAATAGATATGGCCGTTTTTAGCGTACACTGTGTACGAAACCCTCGGTGCACGAGTACACGGCTCGCACTTGGCCGGTTTTTCCTACAATGATAGTTTATAGTTAAATTAACAGTATACTAGTTGATATATCCACAGGTGGTTTTAGGATACTGTATACCCGACTAAGCAGAAGCAAACAGGATGGTTATGACTTTTTTCTAAATAATTGATAGATTCAGGCGTTACTTTGCGGAATTCCATATTAGGTTAATGGATAATAGTTCCTTTGCTGTTCCGTGAACTTGTGTCTTGGTTAGATGTGACAATAAATTGTGCTCACATGCGCATATTTTCATGCAGTTTCCACAAAAAAATACGCATGCATTTACAACAACCCACCACCAGACAGTATAATAAATAAATAATAATCAAAATACATGTTTCGGGACTATTTTTTACACAAATCGACTAAGTCCCATTGTCAAGCTCAATAAGGCTCGTGATATGAGCACTAGACGAAGATATATTTAATAGATAATAATTTACTTCTATATATAGAAAACATCCAAGACGAAGAACAAATATTTATGCGCATCACACAAATATTTCGCCTATTGACAACCAAAACTCACTTACTAACTTACCTACTTGAAGTTAAGCTCATATCTTAGTATCGATGTCGTACCGGGATACGAGGTTTTGAAGAGCAGTGACGGATATTTTAATGAGTTTTGGTTGTCACCGATTGTCAGACGATTTGCCTTCGTTTCATTCAGCTCCACAGGCAACGTTTATTTCCACGGAGTCGTCAAAATCCTAAGATATGATATGATATGATATGATTTTTATTCAGAAACAATAAAGAGATTGTGTTTGAAATACAATAAAATGAACTTACAATAAATAAAATGTGACAAAGTTAACTTAATCGCTATATATTGACTATTTAATTAGTACTCAACTACACATTACAAACTTAATAGTACTAGTTATTTTTGATGAAGATTTTCTCAATACTGTAGAAACACCCTCTCAATAAAAATATCTTTAATTTTCTACTAAACAACTTATGACTAGTAATAACATTTTATTCGGTGGGAAGTTTGTTAAATAAATTTACAGGTTGATATTTAGGAGAGTATTGAGCGACTTTGAGTTTCGGGAAAAACCTTTGCTTGACATTATTTGTTCGCGTTTGTAGACGCAATTCTTGTTCATCAAGTGTCTCGTGCTTTGACAGCGTCTTAAAAAAATCAGTAAGCAACACAAGGACGTACAGGCAAGGGACTGTCAGTAAGCCCAATTCTGTAAAATAGCTTCGGCAAGAAATCCACTGGGGAATACGCATGATAGTCCGTATTGCCCTTTTTTGAACGACAAAGGCTCTATTGACGTTACACTTAAAACTATGACCCCAGAGCTTAACACTATAACGTAACTTAGACTCTACTAACGCATAATAAACAGTCTTAAGCTGATCAATAGAGAGCTCGTCCCTAAGGCTTTTCAAAGCATAACAAGCAGAAGAAATGGAGTATTCTACTACAGAGATTATAAGTCATGCGTATTTTTTTGTGGAAACTGCATGAAAATATGCGCATGTGAGCACAATTTATTGTCACATCTAACCAAGACACTATTTCGTGGAAAAGCAAGGGAACTAAGCCATTAATCTTGCCCCTTCTAGTTAGAATACGATGCCATAGACAATATGTCGCTTAGCACCTAGGATAAATAGCAACAGTATTGCTGCTATAAAGCCAAATGAAACGGCATCGGATTTGCCTTATTGAATCCTGTCTTTTACAGCCATTTTATGGTGATCTGGGATAAACAGTTACCAATGTACAGACAATATCACTGTAACGTATATTATACACTGTAGTCAGCTGTAGATTCCGTATTCAGCGGACCAGTTGAGGATTTTAAAGTTTTAACAACAGATACCGGATTTTCAGCATTGTAGATTTAAGTTCAAATTCAAATGATTTATTTGCTAGGAATACAGTGTTCTACGTATAGGTCTTACAATATTTTTGTTTCATGTATTCAGCTTACACGTAGGCATGCAAATATTGAACACACTAAATTAGATTAATATTTTAAAAAAATCCAATGTCAATAATTACCTAATTCTACATGTGTCGAGAAAATATTTTACGCTATAAAAACAATTGTCTATTTACACTAGTTTTAAACCTATTTCCCTGAAGAGTTACAATTTCTTCAGGGATGCGATTATAAGTATACATAAATATATCAATGCACATGTTATAATAGTAGATTGTTTGACAAGGGGCTAAAATAAGCCATTATGACACGAAGCGATTATTTGGACGAGCTCACGAAGTGAGCGAGGACAAATATGTCTTAGTGTCATAATGGCTTTTAGCCACGTGTTCAACACTCTGCTTTTCACTTTGACTGCGTGAAAATACAAAAGACTAAACATTAAAATTGTATATTTCATGAACAATTAAAAGTACAGTTTGAGCAATTCGATCAGAATATTTGGCCAATCTGATCAGGTTGGTTTGTTTGTTTTTAATTATTCGTAAGTAGTATGTTGCTGGGCGGAAGTTTTTTTTTCAGTTTCATAGATATTTGTATGGGATTATATGGCTTTCTTTTAAACCCTAGGGGCTAAATGTACTATTTTAGGCTCGCTTCGCGAAGCTAATATGACGTACTTTTTGAGCAGGAGAAATGAAAATATCTTTTCATTTCTCCTGCTCTAAAATCCCCCTCCCCTTCAATCGTGTCTGCCTTTGCAAAGCAAGTAATGAGCATGGCAAAGGCAGAATGTGTAGTTTTTTGAAAAGGGGGACACAGTTGTCGTCAAACCACGCATAGTTATCTGTGAAGACGAAGATTTGATTTGATTTGATTTAAATATATATCAGAGGGCACCTTCTGATATATATTTAAATCAAATCAAATCGTCAAGTTCGTCAGCGGAAGAAGACAAACCATAACCTTTATTTCTTCAGTGTAGTCGGGTAAAAAGTATCCTTATAATCATCCGTGGATGACAGTGGCGTGCACTTTTGGCCAAGATAGGCAATGAGGGTTTTCTAAAATGGTAATATCACTAGTTGGCGCCTCCGTGACGTAAGGTCTAATTCAATTCAATTCAATTTATTTGTTGCAGTTCATGTTGTACATTAAGAGGATTTATACCTGCTCAACTGGCAACGTCGCATATTTCTCGGTTTTTCTCGATTATTTTGAGAAATATGAATGTAACTTGAACATGTTTTCAATACATTCATTACGTTTACGATAGTTACGCAGGCAAAATGCAAAATTTTATGATATTGCCACAACTAAAGATTTAAAAATAAATTCATGTCTATATCTTGTTTTGTAAGAAAATAAAGCCAAAAGCGATGATTAGGTGAATTAAACGCATCATAAATCCTAAAGATGCAGGGTATGTATTGATCATACCGTTCAGTTTCATTCAAATTCCACAAAATAGTGAAGTAAAATGAAAAAATTGCGACGTTGCCAGTTAAGCAGGTATAAACGCTTTGAAAGATCTTAAATTTAATTATTGTTCAAAATCATGAGCCCTGTTGGGCACAGCAATATCTTATAACTAAGATTAATGTCAAAATGTAAATAATAAAATAGGTATGTAAAATGCAAATAAAAACCATAGCGACCTAAATTATTATTAAAATTAATTGTCATTGATAATTTGAAATATTGAGTCAATACAAAAATAATTTAAATTAAGCTAATAACTTAGAATTGAATTAATAATTTAAGGACATAATGAGCATGGTTTAACTTTGGTTTTCATTAAGAAATTCTGGAATGGAGTATTTTGAAAGTTTAATTGACAAGAAGTGTCAAAATCTTGTGATTGGTGGATGTTGATACTTCTTGTTAGACCTTACGTCATGGTGATATTTCCATTCTAGAAAATGTTTCGATCACGTGGGTGCTGTGCCTTTGTGCCTATATAGAGCTATGGTCTTTCTGGATAGGGATTGCCTCTGTATCTATATAGACCGCATGCCACTAGTTGATGACCAGCTACCCGCGTACCAAAAATAGTTGAAATCCGTGTAGCCGTTTTGACGTGATGCTCGAACATACAATTCTTCGATTGATTCTTATTTATATACTAGAATTTACCCGCAACTTCGTTCGCGGAGGAAAAAAATCGTTACCCGTCTTTTTTTCTTCAGCGTAGTGGGGTAAAAAGTATCCTATTCATCTGTAGATACCCAGTTACCCGTGTTCCAAAAGTAGTTGAAATCCGTTTAGCCGATTTGGCGTGATGAAGCCACAACGACACTTGAAAAAGTCCAAAAACAAAATTGAATTCAGTGACCTCCAAATAGTCCATTACAATATTTTTTTTTAAAATATCTTTAAGTTATAATAGTTTAGATAGCTAGAATAGAACTATGTTCTACCATAATTAAAGCCTGCAGATGGGACACAGTCACAAAAAGCCATTTTCAATTCTTTTCGCACATACTCGACTAGAAGCTCTTTAAAGGAGTGAAAGGGGACGGACAAACGGACTTGTTGAGCATTGCTTTAGTTTATTTCTGCTAGATTGAAGCGTTTGAGAAAGCACTTGGGTTTCTTAGGAATCCGCTGCTGTAATAGGGATGTTGACTGAACTCAAATAGTAATAAAATTTTGATGCGAAAAGGTAGTTTTTTGATGCGAATCCTAAAATCAAAGGTTTGAGTTCGATACCTTACGTGTAGCTTGTTTTATAAGACTTTAAAGTTAGGAGGAAAAGTCCATTTTTAAAGTATGAAAATATTAATAAACAATAATACGATTGAATAACCCATAACTTTTTATATGAAACCGTTTCGATAAACGCAAGTTTTAACATAGCTGTAGAACAAAGTTGTTAATTTTCTCATACAAGGTAGGATGGTGTGACGTCACACCTTCCTAGGGTTTACTTAGTATGGAGCGTTTTTTGGAAAGTCCAAAAGTGTGAGTCTTAACGTCGTTGTATCTTGGGGAGTTTTTATGGCATTGAAATAGTTTTTTCACCAGTATTTCTATTATTAAAAGGTCGTTCTATAGCATATCACAGAAAAAGTTGTCAACATCCCTATAGTGCTTCTATGGATCCTGCTATAAATAAATTTGTAAAAATTAAATGTCTGTACATTGAAGATATTTTCAAACACCGGCCTAGTGCGAGACTGACTCGCGCATCGAGGGTTCCGTACAAACTTTCACTTACTCTAACATTATTACCCGGTTCCGGTAAAGTTAAGTTTGCATTACATACAATTGGATATAAATGAGGTGCAAACTTAAAGCAACCGGGTTGTTTAAATGGGAATTTAAAAATAAAAATAAATTTCCTAGTTAGAGAAATACTTATAATTTTCGTATGATATTTATATTTATCTATTTGAGATAATTTCAAATTTTTTGCTTGGTAAACTTCGGAGATAAAAGGGAGGATGGTATTTTTTCACTTTTTCCTTTGTACATTTTATCCATATTATATGATATCCCGCTTGACCTAGTAGCCAGACTTTAATTTTTATTTTATTTAGATAGACACTTGCAATTTTCACGAAGCGCGTAAAAAATAACACAGTAAAAAAAAGTTTTGGGACCATACTAAGAAATGTTTATCTCTTTATTTTTTGCTCATTGTAGGGTAGGTACGGAAACCTACGTGCGAGGGCCCGACTTTCACTTGGCCGATTTTTATTTCCTATTGTACATTCATATAAAATGTACAAGCTGTATACGCTCGCAAATAAAAACAGCGTTTAAAAAGTAATCGTTGAAATAAATAAACACAATCTGACACACCTAGATTTGGTGATCTTTTTTTAGCTTATCAAATTATTTTAAAAATATAATTAAAGGTGTATGTCGAATGTACAATAAGTAAATTTAAGCAAGTTAATAAAAGAAAAATGATATTCTCCGACTGTGATTTTGAGTTCGAGACTATCAAGCGCCAGCTTAGAAGGAAGAAAGGCCACGTACACAAATACAAACATACATATACATATAAATATACTACTATAATCATAACTTTTTCTAACTCTGTTAACTATATCGGGTAATAATAGTAAATACATATAATAAAATCGCCAAGTTTCAGCGATATAATCTATTTAAATTGTTTTATCTATATAAAATACTTTTTTACTTCTCCTGCTCAAAAAGTACGTCATATTAGCTTCGCGAAGCGAGACTAAAATAGTACATTTAGCCCCTAGGGTTTAAAAGAAAGCCATATAATCCCATACAAATTTCTATGACACTGAAAAAAAATTGCGGTCAGCTACATACTCCTTGATCAGATTGGCCAAACTTTCTGATATAATTGCTCAAACTGTACTTTTAGTTGTTCATGAAATATACATTTCAATGTTAAGTCTTTTTTATTTTCTCGGCGTCGAAGTGAAAAGCAGTGTTTAGCACGTGGCTAAAAGCCATAATGACACTCAGACATATTTGTCCTGGCTCACTTCGTGAGCTCGTCCGAATAATCACTTTGCCTCATAATGTCTTATTTTAGCCCCTTGTCAAACAATCTACTATTAATTATAACTATGAAAATTCTCGCTAAATCGACCTTTCAAATAAACAACTATACAAAGGGGGACTACTATGACTTCCTAATCAGACACAACCATGTTATTTTAGCTATTTTTTCGTCTTTTAAAATGTCTACATAACTCGTCTCCCTCCCAATATTTCTGTTTATACATGGTTTAGATGTCTACAATAATTCGTCTTCCTACAGCCAAGGAGATGGTAGACTACATCGCAGACTACCTTGAAAATATCCGCGACCGCCGCGTCTACCCAGGTGTGCAGCCGGGCTACCTGCACAAGCGGCTTCCAGCGACGCCTCCTACCCAGCCCGAGCCCTGGGACAACATCTTCAAGGACCTGGACGAGCATATCATGCCTGGGGTAAGAAATATAGCATTATTATGACAATTACAACATGTATCCCGAAGAAACAAAGATGAAAAGCAGGAAGTTTTAGCGTTTGATGATTGGTCTATAATTTGAGCGCATAGTACGTGACATGCAGCTACATAAAATAAGCCGAACAGCAAGACGGTAAACTCATATAGCCTATTATGGGACGAGAGTTTCAAGGATCTTGACGAGCATAACATGGGGTAAGCGTGTTGTTATGGCACAATATATATGTCTTTTTTGATTCAATGAATGTAATAAAATAAATGCAGTTGGTTGCGTTTATCGCGCGATAAATAAATATGAAAACGTCATCTTACTCTCACAAACATTGGTGATCTGCCCCGCGCTCTTGTGCCTTAAAATTTTCCCTGCACTACAAGTGGTTCCACAGATGTGTTTGCTTGACGTGTGATATATCCAAAGAAAGTGAGAATACGACATCGAACGACAGAAGATGCATTTAATTATTTGGTAAACGATTTATGTTCAATCAATCAATCAAATAATGCAAATCGGACGTTTTCTTGTAACAAGAAAACGTCCTAGAATTTAAACAATTTGTTGTGGATACTGGTATATTGGTGAAGAAATTTTCAAATTCTGTTGCTACATCTAAACTAGAATCTATAATTTTGCCATCAATTTTTAATTCTAGATCACTAATTGCGTGCCTCGATCTACCAGTCTCCGCATGAATCACTTTCCAGGTGGTTTTGATAATATTAGAACTATTTTTGATTTTCTGGGATAAATAATTACATTTGGCAATATGACAATCAATTTTGAATTGTTTCGAATATTGCTTTACATGTTCTTTAAATTTATCACTCGTATTAAACCGCCGTCCCTCATACATGGCATACAGTGCTTGTCTACGTTTGTGTAAGTCCGCAGTAGCCCATTCGCTAAATACTGGTGCACCGCCAGCCACAACCGATTTGGAAGTAAATATTGTATTATTATGTTTCATAAAAGTTGTAAATAATGAATTATACATGTGATTAGGACTCATTTCAGAAGACAGAACGGGTAGCGCCTGAAACAAATGGTGTTTAATTCTTTCCACGCGGTCTGTGGTTACCGGTACAAAAGTAATTTGTTGTTTCACTATATTTTCCCTTAATATCACAAAATCCATTAATTGGCCTAAATGATCTGATTCTAATTTACTGATTATACTTTGTTTAGAATGAGAAATATCAATGAAAATGTTATCAATACAGGTGGCGCTGGTATCGGTCACCCTAGTAGGTACCATAAATACGTGGCTTAAACGAAAAGATTTGAATATATTCAACAATCTAATACTTAGTGTTGAATCTTCCAAAAGATTTACATTGAAATCGCCGCAAATAAGTAATTTTTTACGAGTACGCGATATCTTAAAAAGCACATATTCCATAATAGTTTGAAAAACATCGAAATTACTTAATGGCGGCCTATACACACAAACTACAATAAATTGCTCTAATTCTACTGCACTTAATTCTATGGTCCGTTCAACAGACAAGGATACAATGTCCTTACGTTCTTTAGATTTCAATTGACTATTTAATATAATTAACGACCCACCATGTATGAAACTAAGTCTGGTGAACGAACTACCCACCTGGTGATTATTGAATTGGGGCATTATCTCATTGCACTCACTGGCTAGTGTTCAGTTAAAATATATTATAGGCATTTAAAAATTATTCAATCTGCAAATCTTTCCCTCTAATATACTGTATATTTTGATGAACCAGGTGAATATACTTTTCATTGCCAGAAAAGGATTTCTCCATTGTCTCATCACTTAGTTTAAATTATTACACATAACAACATTAATGTCGGACTGCTCAATAGAAGCAGAGTTATGTACCAAATTCTTGGTAGAAATGTCAATTAAATAGGCTAGTGACAAAACTATTTGTCGTTTGCAATAATTGGAAAGGTAAAACTTACCTTTTGTCAAAAAAATAATGATTACTAACATATTTGTTAGCGTCTACTATTCTAAAGTAACTACTATATGTACAAAGATTATATAGAGATGTATTTAAAATATATCTTGTATCATTTTCAGATTTTGTCAATTGTTTACAATAGGGAAAAGTGAATATAATACTTTCTTTGGAACGTTTGCCCCAGGTGCTGGTCAGGCCGGAGTTTGATTATTATTTGTTATTGACGAAGCGTGTTGCGGATTGCTATAATGTATCATTTGGACGAAGCTTGTCGCTGATAAATAGTTGTATATAATTTTGACGAAGGTTGTAACGGATGCTCATTTTGTATTTAGGACGAATCCTGCGCTGTGGATATTATATTTGGATGCTTGCATTTAATTTATATCACTTGAATAAAAATTCGGCCAAAAATAATTTCCTTAACTGTAATTGTGTTCAAAGTTTCATAAAATTTAATTAAATCATTCTTGTTCACTTTACCCCAGTTTCCCAAAAGAATAAGCAGTGTTGTCTTGGAATTAATATTACTGTCTTTTAGAATGCTTTATTCAAGTAGGCCTAGTTACAAGCACTTTCGAATTGTTAGGTACAGTACATTAGAGAAGTGTTAACTGGGAGAGATACAATATGATCCAACATTTGTTGCAAGGATTAGGGAAAACCCAGAAAAACCTAATCAGACCATTAAACTTAAGTATAATAATATTGAAAAATATTATCATTTAAAAAAATAAAATAATTATTAAGATAAATCCCAAATGAAATGTCAATAAAAAAGAAAAAATCTAGAATGTGTCTAGAATGAAATTCTAAATGTCCGAGTATATAAAAACAATTAAGATTAAAATAATAATAATACCTCAATAGGTATTCGTTAAAATAATTATACATATACCTACATGACGCTATATTTTACATTAATCCCACGCGGCTTTATCATTCATGTAGTCTTGTATGAGTTGTGTGCTATACTATATATAATAAGCTTTAGAAATTAATTTTCGTTTTACAATATTTTTGAATTTACCAATAGACAGCTCACTTATGCTGCTAGAAAGTTTATCATAAAACCTCACGCAGGACACAATGGATAGGGTAGAAAGCACTAATCAACATGTTTGTTTCAGCTGGTCCACTGGCAGTCTCCGCACATGCATGCGTACTTCCCAGCACTGACGTCATACCCCTCCATCATGGGCGACATGCTGGCTAGCGCGCTCAACGTGCTCTGCTTCACCTGGGTACGTATATCCTTATCACATACTCGAAGTCAAAAAGTCACGACCTGTGACTTTTTAATGAGGGTTTTATAAAATGGAAATGCCGACAAGTATGGCCCAGTTTATTGCACAACGGACTATGAAGCTGGCGGTTCCTGGTTCGAATCCCGGCCAGGGCAAGCGCTTGTCTGATGAGCACGAATATTTGTTTTTCGGTCTTGGATGTTTTCTATATATTTAAGTATTATAATTTATCTATATTAAGTATATCGTCGCCTATTAGTACAAGTAAATCAAATATAATTAATTATTTACGTTACTAACTCACTACTTTGTAAACCTATAGATTTTGTAAGAAATACAGGCTTTTTTATTTTTATTTTATTTATTTATTTATTATTAGTACAAGCTTTGCTTAGTTTGGGACTAGGTCGATTTGTGTAAGATTGTCCCTCTTATTCATTTGACTTGTTCCAACAGGCATCATCACCAGCGGGCACAGAGTTGGAGACCATCGCCATGAACTGGCTGGGCAAGATCCTGGGGCTCCCGGAGTGCTTCCTTAATGAAAAGAACGACAGCCCTGGTGGTGGAGTCATCCAGGTAAGACGCTGAAATAAGCAATTTTTGCAGAGCTGTATTTCAGCGTAGACTACAATGGGTATAGAAGTATTGTATGTTAATTATCTGGGTCAAAATCTTCACATTGATGTTGTCCATGGGCATCAGAGCCTATAGGTGGTCTGGGAGGTCGTTTGCCAACTCTATACAAATATAAGTCTTCTTCTTCTTCTTCTTCTCCTATTCCCATTATTTGGGGTCGGGTCTCCTCACATTTTTGCGCCAAGTACCTCTGTCTTGGGTTGTCGGTTCTGGCAACTGGGCTTTCTCGAGGTCTCTTTTTATGTTAGACCACCAGTTCGATGGCGGGCGGCCTCTGCCTCTCTTTTGCTCCGGCAGGTTCTACGCGATTTGCACGACGTGATCTTCGCTGTGTCTTTTCACATGGCCATACCATCTCATGCGGTTTTCAGTAACTTTCTCGACGATCGGAGCAACCTTAAAGCTACCGCGGATAAATTAATTACGAATTTTATCAAGCCGGGTTACACCTCCTACGGTGGGCACCTTAGCATCTTCAATATAAATACTTCTATACAAATATAAGTATATGCCAAAAATTACGTTTTTGTGAGTAGCTTTTTTTGGCGATTGTATTTTTCTTTTGAACATCCATCAACTACTGACCGAACGATTCTAAAGAGCCCAAACTCGGTAGAATTGCGTTATTCTATTACAGAGTTCACATGACCACCTCCCGGAACCATTATCAGATCAGGTCGATGGTATCATAACATTGCATCGTCACCGAACTTACATATGCCTATTTTTAACTCAATTGGAAACCGGAGAGTGCGTAAAATTGTACCTATAAGATTTGACCCGGACAACAATTTAAGTTAAGTAAAAGCTTGGAAAAACTTTAACAAATCAGTCTGGTATATGTGTATTGAAACTTGATGGCCGAAAATGATCACTGATTAGTCATGTTTCTCCAAGGCGCTGGAGGCACGATAGAGTAAAACCTTTGTTGGTGACAAATTGAATGAATTTGAAGTAATAACCCTTTCTCTTCTGTTAGACGACGGCGAGTGAGGCGACTCTGGTGAGCCTCCTGGCAGCACGCACCAGGGCGTTGATGGAACTGTCCAGGTTGAACTCTGACCTCCAGTCTTCGGAGCTACTGGGGCACCTCATCTGCTACTGCTCTGACCAAGCGCACTCCTCCGTCGAGAAAGCTGGGCTCATTGGTGAGTACACACTAAGAGGAAAGACTCCTCGCAACAGTAGGGCGCTGGTGATGCTGCCCAAGTTGAACCCTGAGCTGTAGTTCTTGGGGTTGCTGGGGTACCTCATCTGCTACTCCTGCGAACAGGCGCACTCCTCCGTCGGGAAAATGACAAATTTTTGATTCTGATTCTGAGGCCAGGCTCATTGGCGAGTACATATTAAGAGGAGAGACACTTGGCAGCAGCAGGGTGTTGGTGGGGCTGGTCAAGCTGAACCCTGAGCTTCTTGCAGTCCTACGAGGTAATGGTGCACCTCATCCGCTACTACCGACTAGGCACACTCTTCCGTCAAGAAGGCTGGGCTCATGGTAAGAACAAGGACATACTAAGACAGAATTGAAAACCGGCCAAGAGCATATCGCACCATGCTCAGTGTAGGGTCAGCCGTTACTACAAAAAAAGCACTACAGATGAAAAAATACGATGTGAAAAAGTGCACCAGTGAAAGAGCGTATCTTCATCGCACTTACGTCCTTTTGTTGAGAAGCGCAGTTTTTGAGCAATAACTCAAAAACGGTATATCCGACTGTTATGAAAACTATTTTCGTTGAAAGTATTTTATATATTTTTTTACAATTTAGTTACAGTTTAAAAGATAAAGGGAGCGGGGACGGGGGGACACAATTTATGTAACTTTCGGAGCGATTATTTCAGAAAATATGAAAACTTAATCAATTTTAAACCCTAAAGTAGTTTTAGAAGAACTGTCGAAATATGTGCTACATGTTGATGTTCGCTGAAAACTAACTTGCTTCTGTTACCTGTATGGAGTACCCCCCCCCCCCCCCTCCCTAGGGTTATTTATTTTTGTTATTTAACTACTGAACTAAATAGCGGCTTATACACGAAGTACCTACTCTTGTAGTTTTTGCGGAAAATGCTTAAGACATACGGACACATTAGGCCCATTTGGCATTTATCTTTATTTGTTTTCTCAAAGTGGGTAGTTTGCACAAATTGTAACTGACAGAGGAAAATATATCTTTCTCAGTCGACCCCGTGAACACAGAAGCTGCAAAGCTACCGAAACGTCGGGAACTCAAATGAGATATATATGCGATACAATCCGTTTAAATTGCTGTATTTAAATAAAACTATAAAGGTTCCGTTTTTGCCATTTAGGCTACGGAACTCTAAAAAGGATATACTTACAGAAAGGGACATAAAAGATCGAGGTGCGAGTATGTCACAGTAGAGAGTATTGTTTTTAATGTGCCCTTTGAATATCCCCCCCACCCCCCTGGTTGTGAAAGTGGAGGTTGGCATATTCTTAACCGGGGGCACAAAGAGATGATGTACCATTGAGCTCTTATTACTACGCATAGAGAAGACGGCGCGAACAAAATCTGTGCTACAAGCGCGGCAGTGCGGGGCGCGCGCGGGCGGGAGGGGGGCGGCTAATGAGTCATAGATGCGATATCACCGTCATAGGCGCGACACAGAGTGAACTGGGGCCGGTCGACTGCAGTTGAACGGAACACTAAGTAATTGGGCGGCGTCTTCTGTATATGTTTAAAGCTGACATATCTGACATTCATTTAATTTTCTAATTTAATTTGAAATCTGTTTTTAATTTCATTAGATTTAATTTATAATTTATACGTAATAATGAACATGCCTGTTATTTAATTTAATTTAATTGTGTATTGACTCTGTCTGAAATAAAATGATTTTATTTTTATTTATTTTTATACGTAGTAATAATAGCTCAATGTGATGAACATGGGATAAGATCATGGATGAATGTTACGTGTATGCCGCAGGTCTAGTGCGCATGCGGTACATCGAGTCTGACGAGCACCAGAGCATGCGCGGGGCGCAGCTGGAAGAGGCCATCGTCGCTGATAAGGCCAAGGGATTAGTGCCTTTCTGGGTAAGTTTACAGCATAATTTGTGAAACACCCAATTTTATAGTTCTATTCGAAGGTGTGATGAAGAAGGCAAACATCATAACCCTCACCTGTGGATGCCCAACGACCAGTTTACCACAAAAGTTGAAATATGTTTAGCCGTTTTGTCAAGGACACATAAAACATACAAACTCAGACCAAGAAAAGAAGATAGACATGTCATTACGAAGAATCTTGTGAAGCCGTTTTTTTTTTTTTTTTTTTCTACTACTAAGGTGGCAAACAAGCGTACGGCGTGCCTGATGTTAAGCAGTCACGGCAGCCTATGAACGCTTGCAACGCCAGGGGCATTACGTGCATGTTGCCGACCCTTTAAGAACCTATTCACTCCCATTGCCATTATTTTTGGCATGGTTTTGAACTTTTGACAAATCAGACAACTTCACACACATGATTTGTTTGTATTTGTATCGCGTGAAGTTGGCTTTGGCATGTTTTTTTGGGGCCTCACTAGATTGTTCGTAATGTCATATCTATCTTTTTTTCGTGGTCTGAGCATACGAACAATAAAAAAAAAAATCGATTGAGTAACCTTCAAATAATTCGTTACACTTATTAGGGTTCCGTACCGAAAAGGTAAAACGGGGCCCTATTAATAAGACTCCGCTGTCTTACGAACCGTGATAGCTAGACAGTTGAAATTTTCACAGATGATGTATTTCTGTTGCCGCTATAACAATAAATACTAAAAATAGTATAATTTTATGTCTGTTTGTCTATGTTGGTAATCAATATAAAATGATCGAACACAGCATACATTTTGCTTAGGATTAGGGCTCTGGAAAAACTGGATTATCATAGATACGGCCGTTTGTAGTGTATATTTTGTACGGAAACCTCGGTGCGCAAGTCCGACTCGACCTAGAGCGATCTTTTTTTAAATATTTTAATTTTTGATATTGATTCCTGTACATGATATCTAGAAAATGTGGTTATATTTATTTTTATCTTTTATTTCATATCATTGAAAAAAAGCCAGGCTAAAAAAATTAAACGTTATCAATTGATACACAATATACAAAACCACGAAAATTATAAAACAAAAGTGCAAAATGTTAATCAGAATCCCACAGCTAGGCATAATCATAATTATCAAAACCGTCATCATTCAGCAAATATATCAAAGTTTAATTTCCTAAAACGCGCAGGTCCCTAGGGACCTAAGACGTTTAATAAGCCCTAAGCCGTCAAGTCACTTTGTTATTTTTAAACCGATGCGCTCGCTGTGGGACCAATTTGTGTTGTTCCGAGCTTACGGACTTTCTTGTCAAGTTGAGAGCGGATAGCGAGCTGTAACCTATGCTGAAAGCTAGTCATTGTTAACTAAGGCTATAAAAGTAAAAGCAATTTCATATTTTTCTGTGATATATACGTTTATTGTAAACCGATTGGGTGAGCATAGAAAATGACCTTCGAAAAATTACAAAAGGATAAATGTTTTAGAGTTTACATCGTCCTGCTCATGTCAATTTAGACCTACGTCGATTTGTATAAAACTGACCTTTTTTGTAATATGTTTTATTATTTATTACTAAATTGTATTACTGATTTATAAATTTTATTTGCGGTTTATCCTGGAGGTTACAGTATGGGTCTCTTCAAGAAGGCAGTGAATAGGTTTTTAAAGGGTCCGCAACACCCATAGGCAGTGACCCGGCGTTGAAAGCGTTCATATTTATATTCTTATCGCTAAACAGCGATCTCTACCAGACAACCTTAGATATTTGTTTTAAAAATAACGCTATTATTTTATGTGTTGCACCAAACGTTGTTCATCGGATTATTAATTTGCCTGTCGAGTATCCCCATAGATTACTCTCAACTATTAAGATAGAGACGCTTGTAATGAAACAATACCGATTTTGAAAACATTTTGAACATAATTTTAGTTAAATAATCATAAATAAATATCAGGGACAATCTTACACAAATCGACTCAGTCCAAAACTAAGCAAAGCTTGTAATATGGGTACTAGGCGACTATAAACATAATATATAAATGATAATACTTAAATACATAGAATACATCCAAGACCCAGGAACAAACATTCGTGTACATCACACAAACACTTGCCCTGACCGGAAATCGAACCCCAGACCGTTTGCTTCGTAGGCCGTTGTGCAACCCTCTGAGCCAAACGTGTCGTCAACTTTTTCAGTCGAGTAGCGCGCTTTAGGCCACGAAGCTTGCTGAGTCTGGTAGACTTAAAAGCTTTATTATATAACTATACTGTATACAACATTTATTTACCGTCTCTCAAAAAAGAGGTGCTTCGCTATTCGGTTGCATTTTTTTCCATTTTACACATTCTTGAGATGGCACAACGCCAATATAAGATTGTTTGTGTATACTGAACATACACATTGAATAGAAAAACGATTACTTGTAAGTAAAATGGAGAAACTGAACAGGGAATATGCATATTATTTTCTTTTTGTTCTATTAATAACTTAATCACTCTTCGCTCTCGAGAGCGGAGAGTGTATGGAGAGCCGCTTTGCTCGCGAATGTAAGGGGATGAATGAATGATAAAATAGATGAAGTATGTCAGATGATGGATGTGAGAAATATTGATATTCTGTGTGTGAATGAGACAAAGCGAAAGGGTTGTGACAGCACAAAATGAAGAGATTAATGAATGTTGATGAAGCGGCAGTTGTATGCAAGGACTGTAGCAAGTGGAAGGAGGTAGTCTCTGCCTACCCCGTAATGGGAAAAAGGCGTGATTGTATGTATTTAAAAACTCATTCATGTAACAAACAGTGGAGGAAAATATGTTTTCGAATAACTGTAAAAATAACCAAGATATACGCTATCAAACATTAAATTCTATCTCTTTCTAGCAAAACAGAATTTAATATGGAGTTTATATGACCGTAGTGGACTGTGACGTAACAGTATATGTCGGACCTCTGTGTCAAATCGCTGTCTAATTAGTAGTTTAAAATGCCTATATCATGCGTATTTCTATATTATTTATTCCGGTATTTTGATATTTTATTAAAAAACCTGAAAAATGCCCCGTCCCGGTCCTGGTGCAAATATTCCCATAATGCTAGCGGCAAATGCAATGATACTCGTATAACATTAAAAGAAGTAGATAGGTTATACGGGCTCCGAAAATGGCACTCCAAAACTACGCCAATTGGCAAACCGTAACTTAGTCTCGCGCAAAGAGTACCTACTTTGTAATATATTGGATTATGCGTCATATAAAAAAATGCCGTCATGCACAATGAGATTTTGCACTAAAAACTCAATAAAAGCATCTAAAAGTATTAATGATTAGTGTCTTTTTGCAATGCCTGGCCATTTTTAAACGTGGATTATCGTGTAGGTAACCTATCTATCTCTTTTTATATTATATCATTGGGCAAATGTAATTAATTTGATTCCAATATATCAACAATAAAATTTACTTTTCATAGTACCTATAGCATGTTATAGAGCAAAACTACGCCAATTGGCAAACCTTAACCGAGTACTTTGTTATATATTGGATTATGCGTCATATAAAAAAAATGCCGTCATGCATAATGAGATTTTGCACTAATTACTCAATAAAAGCGTCTAAAAGTGTGTTATTGCAATATTATCAGTTTTGTGTGTGCGTAAGGCTGGCCATTTTTCCACGTGGATTATCGTGTAGGTAACCTTCTACCTCTTTTTATATTATATCACTGGGCAAATGTAATTAATTTGATTCCAATATATCAACAATAAAATTTACTTCTCATAGTACCTATAGCATGTTATAGAGTTCACAATAAGATCCAATCTTAAGCTTTGCGAGCAAGCGTATTAACAATAATGTAGTTACTTGCACGAGGTACAGGATAACGTATTACGTGTCTAATGATAAAATTCACTTCTGCAAGATACACTTTTAGCTAAGAAATTGATTACTAGAGACGGGCCTGTTGACACTTTCGATATTTTCCGAAGGGAACTTAGAGCATTTATTTAGGGGAGAGTGAGGTGAGTTGTGACAGAGGAGAGTTGTGACATCGTCGATTTACTGTACCTGAGTGCTATATTTTTGCTGTTGCTGATAAGTAGCTAGGTGGTTGTACGTACTGATGTGCATATTGCGGAAACTTCCCAAAATGATTAAAAAACGTCTTAAGTCTAATGATAACTTACATGTTTATATGATCTTTTTGAAGCATTTTTAGTATATAAAAGGTCTTAAGTCTAGTGTTATGTTACTTGATTAAAATACCATTTTGAAGCATTTTGGAAAATTTCCGCAATTTAGACACCAGTTGAAGTTCTGTGAGGCGATGGATGATCGTCATACTTCTATTATCTGTCCTTAAATTTATTGTATTGTATTTAATTATTTTCATAGTGCGTTAGTACTGTAATACCGTGTAATTATTCAAGAAATAAATAAATTCAAATTCAATTATTACACTTAAAACAGTATCATTATTGATGCAAGAAATCTTATATCTTAATTTTATTTGGCATGAAATAACTCTAATCTTTATCATTAAGGTAAGATGACGTGTCATAGTACGCATTTTTGACTAATTTGGGTTTTATAAATTGTTTGAAATTATTAATTGACATGTCATATGCATTTTTAGGTAGCCTATTATAAAGGTAGCCTATTAAATAAATAAATCATCTTTCTTAATCGACCCATACGGATTTTATACTGTTATATGTAACTTGCATATTCATATTATACGTATATCATAGAAGTACAAGATTTCTAAGCGGGCAGCCGTGCGGAACACACAACTCTTCACCTCACGACAGTGAGAAAAATGTGAGACGTAAGAACTATGAAATTATAACAAAAAGTTAATTTTTTCATTTAAAACTATAGCTTGACCACAACCTGAGGTATGCGAGCGGCGAGACGGGGGGCAGAGCAGCCACTGCGCTCTGTCATTCCGCAGTCGTCGCTCGTGGCGGCGTGTAGTGTTATCTGTTGCGGGCTGTCTATGTAGACGCACATGAGATAGAATATCCAAAGATGGGTCGCGCTTTGTCTCGAGATGTCAAAGCTGTCATTTTCAAAGCGGCCGAATATTTTAGGAAAAGAAAAGCAGACAAAAATAGCTTCGAACATAAAAGTGACGCAAATACGCCAAACTTGTGGCCGAAGCTACTGGGTACTGCCAAAAAACCGTAAGAAATGTAATATCTGTAGGAAATTCATCAATTGAAAATGAGGGCCAACCGATATTTAATTCGCCCAAAAAACCGAAAGTTATAAAGAAAAAATATGTAATTGATGATTTTGACTTGGGAATGATCAGGAGAAAGATTCATCAATTTTATGAGATCGAAAAAACGGTGCCAAGTATTCGTAAGTTACTGTCAAGTTTGAGACAAGATGGTGTTTTCAATTGTGGACGAGAATATTTCAGCAAAACTTTTACACACAATGGGTTACCGGTTCAAAAAATGTAGATCGAAAAGACATCTTCTTATAGAGCAGCCTAATAATTAAAGAGTGGCGGAGGAAATATTTGACAGAAATAAAAAAATATAGAAGTGAAAACCGCAACATATATTTCCTAGATGAGACATATATTAACGCCAGTCACAATGTTAGCAAATGTTGGCAATCATCGTCGGAACTTGGAATTCACACTGACATCGGAAAAGGACGACGCTTGGTAGGTAATCGTTCACGCTGGAAGTCGAAATGGCTTGGTCGAAGGTGCATTGACTGAAAATGGCAGAGGTGTGATGACCATGTCCAAAAAATTGAAAATGATTACTGGGATCGCGACAACCGTTTCGTCAATATTATTGACTCCATAATAATAAATTTGCAGGATGACAATGATTCAAGTTCCGGTAGCGAAATGGAAGATGAAGATAAAAGTGAATCTATGTCAGAATAGTCACTGTATTCATTACCTAGAAGCTTATGATTTTTTGTTTTTCGAACTGATTCTGTTTTAAATCTCGGAACTATATATTTTTCCGATAATTACACATTAATTTGACTTATATTTGTTCTTTTATTTGTGCTTACCTAAAAATCGTATTGTATCATAATAAAAATTGGATATAATAAGTATGTACCTATACAGAGTCAAGATATTGTACTTCGGTATCTTCAGATCTATCCGACACGACGACAGACTCTCGTGTGTCCGTGATCTTTCCTTCGGGTGCGGGCGCACCCCGCCTCCCCGCGCATACCTCAGGAGCGGCTCAGCGGTTGTGGTCAAGCTATAGTGATAATGTACCTACGACATACACTCATAATAAAACAAACACATGAACATAAAAATAAAATATAAATTCGAATTACAAATGACTTTTCCACGCTAGCGGATAAAACTAACTTTTCCACACAGATGTCGCTGTAAATGGAACTTTTCCGAGTGAGATGAAAAGAGTATTTGTATTTTTTGTCTATATTCCAGGTGTGTGCAACCCTTGGAACTACAGGTTCGGTCGCGTTCGACAATCTTCGCGAAATCGGCGCAGTGTGCGAAAAGCATGGCGCCTGGCTCCATGTGGACGCAGCCTACGCAGGAAGTGCCTTTGTGTGCCCGGAATATAGGTAAGGTATTCTCTTACATATTTACATTACACTGAAGTAAACCCGTTCTCGCCACGAGTCCAAAATAGGTCAAGATTCTTTGGAATCATATAGACGAGGCTCGTTTTTATCTTATGCTGCTAAAGGATGGATATCAATGGTTCGCTTAACATTACATTGGTCCAGGGAATGTGAAACATGGATAGTATGTTTCAACCTCCAACACCACATTAAAAAAATTCTTGTCTCTAGATCTAGAATTAGAATATCTTTATTCGGGCTTAAAAATTAACAAAGGCTGCGAGAAATACCCTGGGTTTAATTGATTGGATTATTTCACTGATTTTTCAGGCATTGGCTGAATGGGGTGGAGATGGCGGATTCCTTTGCCTTCAACCCTTCCAAGTGGCTGATGGTGAACTTCGACTGCACAGCAATGTGGTGAGTGAACTCAGGGTTTATTCAGACGTACCAAAACGACACCACAACCGCACCACAACCACACTACAACCAAACCACAACCAAACCACAACCACACCACAACCACACCAAAAACACAACCACACTACAAACCCAACCACACCACAACAACACCACAAGGACAACCACGTGGTCGGACGATAATTTACATGCAAATAAATATATGTAGTTTTATTCACACGGACCACATTTCGACGTCAAACGCAATCGTGTGGTCGGTCTGACCACATCAGAGCGACTCCAAGAAGCAGCAGCGCAACTATTCACACGTAACCACAGCTTCACCACTTCTTGCCGCTGCGTTATGGCGTGGTTGTGGTCCGTGTATATACTCTTATTTTAACAACTAGGTTTATATTATACCCTGACTGTGCTCACGTCACATATTTTTTATCCTTTTGGTACTGTCACTGTTTTGGGACTGATTAGAGCTAAATAAAGTAGCAGTTTTCAACGTATCATCTATGTCTATATGTATAAACAAAATCATTATGACGTGCGACTTTGTTGTAGCATGTATTTACCATTTTTGCGATTTGCGTATTTGGCGATTCACCGACCCCCCTCCCTCCCTGCTCCCTGGTGAGATTTCGTGAGATTTGACTCAACCCCACCCCCTGGCCCCCGATCTCACATGAGATTTTTCAAAATGTGTGTTCCTAGTATAAATGCGTTGTAATTATTCTAAAAAACAAAACCACGATAAATATTATTGTGTAAAATTTACCATATTTTAGTGACGCTAAGTTTTTACTTAATGTAAGCCAATTTTTTTAGCACTGTTTCTTACAGAAAAAAATGTGATATGCGCCGAGACATAATGCATAACACGCAAAATATAATAAATTGTAATGCTTGAACCGCACTTCACCATATTCGTCAGACATTTGTTTCGCATCTCTATTGTTTTCTATGTCAAATTAAAGGGGTACAACACGATTGTTCGGCGCATACGGCGCAGTGTGGTTCCGGCATAACATACATTTTAATGGCGTGTTGTGTACATTTGTCATGATGTACATTTTATGCCTTGTACATTTTGCGTATGTACTATTTTGATTGTTCGCACATTTTGCGTGTAGTTAGCATTTTGCCTGTCATACTTACTCATACATATACCATGTGATTTTCCAGGGTACGCGATAGCACCGCCCTTCACAGGACATTCAATGTGAATCCGATTTACCTCCGACACGAGAACTCAGGTAAAGATTATTAACGCAAATTTTCATTCTGACGTAACTAAGTAAAACACTGATTAAAACTTACATCACGATCTTCACTCATTATCACAACAAAACACGGGTCTAAATTGCGAATAAATATGATTTATTTAATTACCTTTCGTTCAGGGGGAACCCTAGTTCAAGTTATATAAAATTTGAATTTAATTGTGTATTTAAGAATTTAGCGGTACCTCTCTGTATATTATGTTGGTTCTATAAATATATTTGTATTTCGTATTTGCTGGTAATACTTCGATATTTCGGACGTCGCGTTACAAAGAAATCATATTTATACGCGATTAAGCCCCGTTTTGTTGAGGTGTGATAAATAAGTAAGTAAGTTGTTTTCGGTATATAATCAGATTCAGACATGGTCATCAAAATTAGGAGATATGGGATTATGAAGATAGCTCTTATAGCAACCCACGAAATAAATCTGAAAATCTTATTTTTTTATATCTTTCTATGTCAGTAACTAACTATTATAAAATAAGTACCTGTCAAAAAAAAACATTTTTGTGACAAGCTTTTATCGCTGACTGTACTTTTCCTTGAACATCCATCAACTACTCACCGAAACGATTCTAAAGAGCCCAAACTCGGTAGGATTGCATTATTTTATTACAGAGTTCCTATGACCACCTTCCTGCTTCATCATCAGATTAGCTCGATGGTACCGAACTTACATAAGTATGCAAAATTTTAGGTCAATCGGAAACCAGGAAGTGGATCCAATTTAATTTGCAAGATTTGATTGCAGACCGACAGACAGACAACGGGACAGGTGAAACTAAATAAAGGCTTGCAAAATCACCTCACACCGCATACGTTTTGCTTAGGAGTACGGCTGCTAACACTGCTGCGTAAAAGCACGTTCTTAGAGTGGTGTTATAAGGTACTAAGCCTTTCAAAAATAAAATTAATCGTACATAGATCGTGAGGAAGGTATCGTTACCGAAGGTAGAGGATTAATTCGTTGTGAATCACAAGCGGTCTGCTGGTCGAACGGTTCAGGACGCTGTTCCGGTATAGCAGAGACGCTGGTTCGATTCCGGTTTAGACTGCAAGTGGATCGCAATTAATTTATCTTAGCTCTTTGTATAAATATACTAATAAAATAAATAATGTGAATTTTCACATTTAAAAAATATAAACAAAGAAAACATGTAACATTAATGTTTTTCTTTCTTTCTTCCTTTCAGGAAAAGCTATTGATTATATGGTAAGTTATAGTAACTGATTATTTAAACAGATTATTTTATGTCGCCTATATTGTTTAATTTTTAAAAGACTACAGAAATCCGTTTCAGCACTCGTGGTCGCGAGTTAATCTGCTGAAAAATACTTGAAATATCAATTGTCAATATTCTTATAAATACATAATGAAAAAAAAAACCAAGACTCCAACTAGATTTGAACCGGTACCTTGTGCCATTCCGAGCTCATAGAAATTCATCAACTGACAAATTAGATTGTATAGGCGCTGTAACGTTTTCATTTTTGTAATCGCATTTTCACTAGTAAATAACGAAAACGTTGATTTCATTTTCATTACCGTATCAAGAAAACCATTTTACCTTAGTTCAGATGTACGAGAGTGTGCTTTTAATAAGACGAGTAAAAATATATTCATCTTTATATCATAGTTCTATGTTTTTACCATTTAAATTATAGGTAGGCTCACAAGTTTCGAATGTAAAACGGACGATTCGCACCAAAGAAGTCAAAGAAGATATAATGAATAACTTTAAAAATGACGATATTATTACCAATAATGGTCATGGTGAAATTAGCGAAGTTAACAATGAAGATATGAAAACTGAAGCCAGCGGCAATGGATTACCAGACGATGGATTCAATGGTAATGACTCGATTGACGGTCTTTATGATGATGAAGAAGGCCTTCATGGATATGATAAAATATCTCCTGGATGCGGCGAGAACATTCAGCTGGAGAATCCTGATAAGAAGGAATTGCTAGTAGGACATATTGCTGTTGGTGGTGGTACAACTAATATTGGTGAAGGAGATGCTAAATGTGTTATTTACTTAAAACCGTCAAAATTGTGCAAACTAATATGAAATTCTGTTAAAAATCATGGTAATTGAAATCTTGTGGATGTACAAATAGGACTTTATAATATCAAGATTCTACTCATTTCTGGCATTAGTGCTTTACCCACTTCTATGACTTCTAATTCTAACATATTTTAGAATCTATTTTAGTCTTCTTATTGTAGATCTATTCTTAAGTTGTTCTTATTTCTTGGGACCTTCTTTATACAACCCTAAATTTCCAGTACTCCTAAAGTTCTTTCTCTAGTAGAACTTCCACAAGAACACTCTTCTAGGTTTTCTTCAGTATGTTAAGGCCTTTCTGTTTCACAGTTTTCCTTGCTATGTAGGTGTGGGTGATCCAAACAATGCCCTCTTCAAAATTACTAATTAAATTAACAAATTACGTTTAAATTTTGTATATCAATGCTGTGATGTTTGTAACTTATGTGGTGTATGATGTATCCTCCTCGATCCCCTCGTTCTCGTTTGATTGTGCTTATGAGTGCTTGTGTGTGGACTTTGCCATCTATGACTCGGTGTATATTAGTATCGTTCGGAAATGTTCTATGCGTGTTCTTTTTTTAATGTCATGTCCTCAATTGAGGACCGGGGGATCTAGAAGGGTATGAGGTGCATCTGTCTCTAATTGCCATCTCAATGATTGCTGGTAAAGGTATCTCAAGAAATCCTAATTGCATCCAGAAGTCGACATTCTTGTAATATGCTTTCTGGTGAAGGTATATTATTAAGTTCTTTTGTTCCATCCTTAACTTTGAATTTCTTTTGCAGCATTGGCAGATCCCTCTCAGCCGTCGATTCAGGGCTCTGAAGCTGTGGTTCGTGCTGAGGAACTATGGAGTCATCGGGCTTCAGAAGCATATTAGAGAGGTAACTGTTTCACAGAACGGTATATGGTCATTTTTGTAAAAATGACATCCTGCCAACCCCTACCACATCGTCCTACTTCCGCGCCTCTCTTATAAATTACAAACATTGCTCATACTTATAAGATTTTTTTCGACAATTCGACAATAGTAGCTGACTGAACCTGTGATCAAGGTACCTATTATGCCGGCACTCCACGTGGCTATATTTGCCAAATATTCGTGTTGCGTCCCTTTCGATTGACATAGAAAGCGAAAGGGACACAACACGAATATTTGGCAAATACGGCCATGTGGAGTGCCTGCATTACTATTTGTTCTGTTATATGTGTGGTGTGTGGTACGACGCCACTGGCTGAATGATCCGAGTAGGGTTGCCAACCGTACTATAATATATAGTATTGTACTATATTTTGACTCTGTGTACTATATACTGCTGAAGAAATATAAAGTACGCAAAAATACTATATTTCGGTCAGTCCTTACGCATATCAACCAGTTTATGCACCAATCAATGCTGTTGGAGTGGAGAAATGGGCTTTTATCAACTCAGCTATTTTGACAGTATTTTAAATTAGTGATTTCATTTCAGGGTGTCCGCTTGGCGCAAAAGTTCGAGGCTTTGGTGCTGGCTGACCAGCGTTTCGAGATCCCGCAGCCCAGGAACTTAGGTAAGACAAGGTTAATCATAGACGGGGGATTCATCGGAGACCTTTTTGGCAACGTTTCTTCTCTTCTGCTGCCTAACATCTTCTATGATTCGTATAGTCATTTCGACTTGGTATTTTTCTGTAGCCAAAATAAATTATGCAGTTTAATGCTATTGCTGAAGATACGCAGAAAATATCAATTATAACTTACTAGCTTCTGCCAGCGACTTCGTCCGACTTAAATTCGTTTATCGCGAATAAGGGTATTTTTCTGAGATAAAAAGTAGCCTATGTCCGTCCCCGGAACTCAAACTATCTCCATTCCAAATTTCATCCAAATCGGTTCAGCGGTTTAAGCGTGAAGAAGTAACAGACAGAGCGACAGAAAGACAGACAGACACACTTTCGCATTTATAATATTTCTAGCTTCTGCCCGCGACTTCGTCCGCCTTAAATTCGTTTATCGCGGATAAGGGCATTTTTCCGGAATAAAAAGTAGCCTATGTGCTTCCCCGGGACTCAAGCTATCTCCATAACAAATTTCATCCAAATCGGTTCAGCGGTTTAAGCGTGAAGAGGTAACAGACAGACAGACAGACAGACAGACAGACAGACAGACAAACAGACACACTTTCGCATTTATAATATTAGTATGGATATAGTATATAGTATAGTATGGATATGGATTTTCTATATCTACACCGATTTTAGAATTAATAAGAACTCATACATAATACGCATGCAATTTGACTATATAGGTACTCATACATGATGCTACATAGTCAAATTGCAGTCAGGTCATAAACAATTTTTCTTTGAAACTCCATACTCTCCCAGCGTTTGGACAGCTCATAAAAGGAATTGATCTGCCACTCAAGTGCCTATTGGAGTTTTCTGAAATTGAAAATAAGTATCATACATAATCAACCAATCACAGCATCTGTGCTTTGATTGGTTGATTTTGATTCGATGATTTAGACTAGTTATCAAATAGTTTTTACAGTGGAAACTGCACGATTTGCGCGGGCGCGCATACACCACCCTCTCGCGAAAATAGTTAAGGTGGTATCCATGAATGTCTTGTCTTATTTAAGTTACGTTGTGGAGAAGTGTAAGTGTCTTTGTTATTATTATTGGACGTTTATAGCTGTGATGATGATGATGAATCAGAAATGGAGAAATCCGTAGAAGAATCAAGGTTACTGAAGAACTGGCTCGAAGAATCGCAAAACTTAAGTGGGAATGGGCAAGGCATATTGGCATGGGGCGACGAGTTCTTGAATGTCGACCAAGCACCGAAAGACGCAACGTGGGTAGGCCCCCAACAGGGTGCGTCTCACGAGATATAACAACACTATATATAATTACATATGAATAACGTTCACTAGATATAATGAACGTTACCTATAACAACATAATCAATACTTTTATAAGGAATAACGGTCAATTTACATAATACTTACTTTATATAATGTGTTTTATATAACTCTCAAATTAACTAATTCTAGTTCGTATAACATACATAACGTATAACAGGTCCGACTTGGGTTAGGTTAGGTACGACGACGAGCGAAGCGAGGAGGAGTGTTAGGTTGAACTGCGAACCTTACGAGCGAGCGAAGCGAGCGAGCCGCGGTGGTCAATATAGAGTTAATGTATTATTCTGCATTAGGTGTTATGAATATTATACGCTTTAATCGTTATATAAATTGGTATTATATCAAAATAACGTTATACTTTACGAAAGTAGATATTTTGACATTATATCTTCCGTTCATTATATCCAGTGAACGTTATACTAAACAAGCTTAAGCTACAAAGTGAGCGAATATATTTTGACTGTTATATGATAAGTTCTTATATCTCGTATTACTTACCCCCCCAACATGGTAGACTAGCCATTGTCTGTCTCCTTCCTTTCAATACAATGCGAGAAAGACGGGTGATGCTATGTCGCGCGACAAGAGTCGTCGCGGGGATTTGTGCTAGATCGGCTGGACGAGTAGCGCTGGACCAGTCTTTGTGGCGTCTTTTGAGGCCAGCAGTGGACTTCTTTAGTCTGTGATGATTCAGTAACGTGCTGTGTTCCAGGGATGGTGGCGTTCCGGATGAAGGGAGATAATGCACTGACAGAGCGACTCCTCAAACGTCTCAACGCTCGTGGCAACATCCATGCTGTACCGGCCTGCTTCAAGGGCACGTACGTCATCCGCTTCACGGTCACGTCGCAGAGGACTACCAACCAGGACATCCTAGGTAAGGGACATACAGTTACTATAAAAGTCTTAAGGTGCGTCCACACTTGTATCATTTGCTCGTATCCAATCACCGTGGCGTGGCATGACTGCGTATAGCATTGCTTGGACGCTCACTGTCGGCGCGGCGATCACGCCGCACTTGTCCGATCTAAGTGCGTGATACGCGTAGCAACATGGATTTCGAGCGATCGGATCGGCGCAACGTCCAAACGCGTGATCGTGACACGGGACGAAGATCTGGCAAATGCTACAAATGTGGACGCACCTTTATGTGATAGAGATGGGTAAATCCGGAGTTGAAGATTTAAATGATTTGAATCCGTAAGCGGATCCGATTCCTTTATCAGCTTCTTTTAATCGAAAACCGAATGAAGGATCGAATTGTTTCGAAACCGAGGAGCATGGTAGGCACTAATCAGCGAGTCCGGAGTGACATGGTTCGAAAGATTCAAAGGAGTCAAAGAGTCGTTAATCGGACTCGATACCGAAAGCGAAATCGGATTCAGTGATTCGAATCACTTCCCGGAGTCGAGATTACCCATCTCTATGTAATAGGAGATTAAGGGCGGCGGCAATATACGCTCTGACCAAACACTGACTCAACTCCGTGCTGTTCTGCCTTATAGACAGCTTTACCGAAGTCACCTGGGCAAGGGTTTGCACTATTTCTATCGCTCAAGCTTTCCATGATACGAGAGCGAGAGCGGTGATAGCCCCAAGTGGCTACTTCATCTAATCCATCGAGTCGTAGGCAAACTGAAAGCGTTTTTGAATATATTTGAATCCGCAAATATCACTGGAGAATCTAATGCATTAATTTTGAGACTCTCGATTACTATGTGTACAGTCAACAGCAAAAGTATATGATCGTTTTAATTCCTTGTCACTTTCACTACTTTAACGCATCCCAATTGTCGCAGTACTGTTACGTGGGTAAAATACTATAAATATAGAAAATTAAAAAAATTCAAAACCTCCCGACTTGTTCCACTAAAAGCTGAAGATCTTGGAGACGAGTGCTCCGATTTTCATCAAACAAAGCTAAGAACACTCGGGATAAAATTATCTATCACAAAATAAAACCGTGCTCAAATCGGTACATCCGTGCGTGGGCACTACGCTGCCACAGACAGATACACAGATACACAGAGTCAGAGTCACAGACACGTTAAACTTATAACACCCCTCTTTTTTTTCGGGGGTTAAAAATGATCATCTACTTTTGCTTGTGACACATGCAAATATTTGACTTAACTCTTTTCCTTTTACAGATGATTGGAACGAAATTAAAACCGTGGCTTCCGAGATACTCATGGAGGTATTCGGGTCTGAAAATGGCAACATCGTTGTGCTGAAGAAGCCGAGGATCTCTCTCAAAGGTACAATTTACTGTTCATCATTACGAGTATGCTTGCCTTGGAGTGGAATCCTCATCTATAGTAAACGATCGGTATATTATGGCTATACTGAGCAGCGATTTAACTCAGATTAGATGGTAAAAAAACAGGCCAAGTACGAGTTGGACTCGCGCACCGAGTGTTCTGTACAAATTTCACTTGCTCTAACATTATAACCCGATTCCGGTTGAGTTAAGTTTGCACCTAAGATTAATTAGCATTGCTTACAAATGGGGTGCAAACTTAACGCAACCGAGTTGTTTAAAATGGTTTGTTTTTTATTAAAAAAAAATATTTAGTTAGTTTATTTATACAAATTGTGAAAATTTCAAAATTTTCGTTAGGTAAACTTTGGAGATAAAGGGAGGGATAAGTGTTTTTTTCACATTTTCCTTAATAAAACAAATCAAGTCACAATAAAAAAAATTGTTCAAAAATGTGCAGATCAAGCCCTTTCATATGATATACTACTTGACCTAGTAATTAATATTTGCTCCCCCTCATATTCATCGTTTTTATATATATATATGAACTTTTCCTTTGCAATACATGTGGGCTGACCATGTTTATAAATATTCCAAAGTTCAAATAGCTAGCATAAGTATTTTTTGAGATATGACCCTCTAATAGCTGGACAGACAGAAAGACAGATAGAGAGTCGCACCATAAGGGTTCCTTTTTTACCTTTTTGGTACGGAAGCCTAAAAAGAGTACATTATGTAGTTATGTAGACCAATAGTTCAGCAATAGCTTGTTATCTCAAGACGTATAAGCGTGAGAAGCCGTCTATTGATAGAAATGATGGGTGAGTTCTGCACCTGCTTAGATTCGTTTTTTCCGTTTAAAAAATATATTATTAAAGCACTGGCACTTCAGACAATGGTCACTAAATAATTTCGAATATAAAAGTTAAATTAAAATAAATATGTACAATTCAGCTAAAACTATAACAAAGCAAACGTATTCTGAGCTGAATAAATCAATCCAAAAAAATCCTAAAATGTACAAATCCTCTAAAAGTTAACCTAACCTTACTAAAAGGACCCCAACCTGTATTGTACCTGACTCAAAGGTGCCAATAATGCCAGCAGCGTTTCCTCGCTGATTGGCACCGTTCAAAATGACTACATGATGGCTTCTCATGAACTCATGATAAGACAAAAATTAATTAAAAGGGTGGTGTGTGGTAGTGGTTATTGATTTAACCTTTGTAACTTACATGACGTAGGTAATAATTCTTAATTTTTAAAGGGTTGTGAACTTTTTATCTACAAAAATCTGTCTTGTACGGTACAATATTAAACGTTTTTCCCATAAACCGTTAAAAAAATAATAATTTTACATGCAAAATCAAACGCGTACCTGTAAATTTCCCGAAAACGCAAGGAAATTGAACAAAAACTATTCAGATTTACATATATAGTTGTTTTTTTTTTGCATGTAAAAATACATAATTTTTAACAGTGTACCTATAATGTGCTGCAGTGGGAGGCCTGAAGTTCAATAGTGGACGAAAACAAATTGATGATGACGATGATGATGTATTACCGGATCCAATATAATAACGCCTTCCGGGTGCTGGTGGGGCTGCCTCGCTTCTGCAGCGCATCAGGGATGGTTGCTGAAGCGCGCATAGATTGCTTTTATACGACTATGCGCAAACGATGCACATCCCTGGTGCGCTGGATATTGGCCAGCCCCAACCCCATCCTGTATTCTATAGCGGACGGGCTTGACGATCCGTATATGAGGCACTGTTGTAAGATGCATGTGTCAAACAGTCCTTTTATTATGTTAAATTATTTAATATGTATGTTAGTTGGTAAGGTATTTATCTATGGGCCATTTAGATGCCTGCTATAAATAAATTTGAAATTGAATTTACAGACACCCGGGAGCTCAACGCGACCTTCGGCACCAGCCTACTCCTGGCCAACAGCCCAATGAGCCCCAAGATCGTGAACGGCACCCACGCCGCCATCTGCGACTACGAGCAGGTGCTCACGTCCTGCGCGCAGACCTTCGCGCAGCTGAAGATGGAGCCAAAGGATAGCCCTGGTAAGTTGTAGAAAACAAACTGGTCTCGCCATCTCCAGCGAGGTCACTTTCATCATCATCATATCAGCCCAAGGATGTCCACAGCTAGACAAAGGCCTCCCCCAAGGATCTCCATAAGACCAATCGTGCGCCGTCATCCAACGGTTTCCAACGATCTTCATCAGATTATCGGTCTATCTTCTTCCCACGCTGCGTCGTCCTCTACACGGTCGCCACTCGAGAACCTTTCCGCTCCAGCCGCCACTTCACTTACTTCACTTCAACCGCCACTTCACTTACTTCACTTCAACCGCCACTTCACTTACTTCACTTCAACCGCCACTTCACTTACTTCACTTCAACCCGAAAGTTATCCAGCATGCAATGTTCTTATTATATTATAATCTATTATTTACCTACTGAGTCACAGATGTGGTTTTAATTTCACTGTACTGCACAGAACACGCTTCCTGGTTCACCTGTAACTTGTTTGTGCACCACCTGTTCTTAACAGTTCCTAAATCAATATCACACAAAGCTAATGGCTTAACTAACAAAATCATCTTTAAACGAGGTACAAGCAGTTGTTTGAGGTTAAGAACTGCAACGAAAGTAAATATACAGGGTGGATCCTAAATCGGAAAAATATTTTCTAATATAAATCCGTGGATGCCTAGATTGCCTAGCAGTTGATTAGTGTGATAAACACGGCAAGGATGATTTAATGTGGCATTTAAAATTATTTTTCTTTTCAATCATTGTTCACGTAAATGTGAGTGATTCTTGAATCTCGAAATGATTATAGTAGTTGAAATAAAAATATCCTTAATTATTTTGCGAAAGTATAAGAGACAAAAATCTATTCACGACTCAGGAAGCACCTTGTCTATTTTTATGGCCGAACCATCCTAGTGTCTAGTAGGGGAGACCAGGGACGAAAGTAACACGGGACAAAAGTAACAAATGGGTTTCTGACCGAATTATGCTGGCTGCACTGATGGCTGTATCGCCGCTATGCGTCATTTTGTTTTTATTTCAAATGTTACAACCATCCCCTTGCACTTTTTTTATTTGGTCGGTTTTCTTAAAATCTGTGATATCAATCGTATTAAAGCTAGTGCTAAAATATAGTTGAAAGACCAATCTATCGTGTGTATTAATTAGAATTTTGATATTTTAAAAGTTCTGTGATATATTACGGGAGAATTAAAAATTGTTACGTTCGTCCCTGGTCTCCCCTACGATCTAGTAACACGTCAATACACATTATATTCGTATTCACAGTAATACGAGGTACAATACAATACAAGAACTCTTTATTGCACACCTGAAAGTACATTTAAAAAAAATAAGTAAAGGTAAACAACACGCGATCTTATCGCTAAACAGCATCTCATTCGGACAACGTTAGGGTAGTGGGTAGGTATTATATTAGTAATGCTTCTTTTTTACACCGTGAAACTTGTTCTCCTTTTAACACGCCTTATATTCAATCTCTCTCTCTCTTTCATCCCCGACTAATAAAACAATAACATCAGAGATGCGCCGGCGCATCCGCGCGATCAAGATGTGCGGTAAGAAGCTGTCGCTAGACTCCTGCATGGACATGGTGCAGGGTATGATGGTCGAACAGTCCCTGCCGCTGTGTCACGAGGAGGGGGAGGACGCGTCTAATGGTTGGTGCTGGTGCTTGCTTGAACTTGCTTTTAGTAGGTACCTAATCTTATAAGACAGCTATTATGCTTTTTGACATTTTTATCGTGATAACGTCTTATAAAACGATGAACGCCGGCTGCACGCACGAAAAAGCAAGACTCATTGTCTCGTTCCGCCTGAGCCGAGCGTGCGAGCGAGAGCGCGCAACAAGCGATAGAGAAGCACGATGGGCCTAAGCGTTCGGCTTGCGAATTCATAAAAGTATGCAATTTTTCATCAATGTTTTCTTAAGATATGACGTTATCACATAAAATTATCGTCCGTAAACCGACTTTATAGGCAACCAATTTATACTTTTTTTTTTGAGTTGTCATGTTTTGAGGTAATGAAGTGACGCCTCAAATTTTTACGTATATTCTCCACATCGAATCTTAACGCTGCGTATACGTTGATGACATGTCTTATGCCTTATGCCTCACGCTTCCTCCATACATTCAGCCGCGTGAACGTACCGCTAGCATGTTTTGAGCTCCGGTGTGGATGATATCTGCTAGTTTTTAAGGTTCCGTACCAAAAAGGTACAAAAGGAACCCTTATGGTGCGACTCTGTCTGTCTGTCTGTCTGTCCGACTAATAAAGCGCCATATCTCAAAAACTACTTATGCTAACTATTTGAAATTTAGAATATTTATAAACATGGTCAGCCCACATGTATTGCATAGGAAATGTTTAAAAATATATTTTTATTTTCTAAAAAAACGACGAATATGAGGGGGGATAAAAATGAAAAGTCTAGCTACTGGGTCAAATGGGGTATCATATGAAACTAAACTGCACCTACACTCACAACCTGCATTGTGATTAGTTTTTGTTTTATTAAGGGAAATGTGGAAACAAAACACAATTTCTCCCCTTTATCTCCGAAGTTTACCAATCGAAAATTATGAAATTTTCACAATTTGTATTAATAAACATAAATATTACACAAAAATTATAGCCATGGCTCTAACTAGCTATTTTTTTTAATTCGCAAAAAAACCTATTTGAGCAACCCGGTTGCGTTAAGTTTGCACCTGATTTGTATGCCATGGATATCAGGTGCAAACTTAACTGGTACCGGGTAATAAAGTTAGGGTAGGTAAAATTTTGTACGGAACCCTCGGTGCGCGAGTCCGACACGCACTTGGCCGGTTTTTGCAATCTTGTTGTGCTTCAAAAATTTATTGAACATATTGTATCACATCATCATTTCTTGATTAGGCTGTTTTGTGTCAAAATAGGGATGCTATAAAATTTTAGAAAATAACGTATCATGAAATATACATAAAAATCTACAAAATCGAAATGGTTTTAAAAAAAATATTTTTGGGTTCTGTAGCCAAAATCGCAAAGTAAAATGGTTGGTGAGTAAAATGCCTGTGACATACGGACGGACAGACAGATAGGCAGACAGACATGACGAATCTATAAGGGTTCCGTTTTGCCATTTTGGCTACGGAACCCTAAAAACGTCATCAGTCATCATCCAAATTTGATAACTCGTATATTTTTTTGCTAATAATTGTTAGTTTTAGTTTTTACTTTGTTGTTTTCGTTACTTATTTTGCTAATTGTATTCTAGGTGCCAAAGTAAAGAAAGTTGGATCAAATTAGAAATAATTGTGAGTAGTTTTGACATTTTGGTGACGGGTTATTATTTTAACATTACTTCTAAGGACTTTAAATATCAATTAATTACCTCTACAGCTAAAAAACTTATAAAACTTACTTGCATGTAGTACTTGGCTTATATATTTTATATGGAACGTATACCAATTTTTTGGGTCCACATCACCATCACCATCGATACTAATACGCTGAGCGACGAAGCTGCCAGCCCTATGGTCGCCTGAGGGAAAATCAATATAGGGAAAATTATTTTAGGGATTCCAATATGGATCCCGATTTTTTAATATGGATCGTTTAAAATCGCAGTTTTAAAGAGTGACTCAGAAGATTTAACTATGGCAACGAGGCACAGTTAGAAGTTGATGGACCCAGCTTAGAACACTCTTAATTAAGTCACCTTTCAAATTCAATTATTATCAGTCTATCTGTTGAAGAGCTATGATCCCACAGACAGACACACAGATACACAAGTCAATCTTTGAACACCCCTCATTTTTCATCGGGGGTTCACAAATAAATCACCGGCTTAGGAGCTATGTTGCCACAGACTGTCACACAGATACACTGGGCATAAGAATCTCCCCTTACAATGTGGCCTATACATTTACAAGACAAGACCGATCAATGATAAATTAATTCTTTCAATTCAATTGTACAGTTGTGACTTATAATACAAAACAATAGACATTCAAGCATGTTAAAGGAGATGATGACTAAATCATAATGATTAGTAGGTCACGTAGAAAAAAAATCGGACACGTATTTTTTTTTTGCGACACATTGACTCAAAATGTCGCGTGACGTCACGCCTTTGTACATTTTATACTTAGTTATGACGTCACGAGCCTGCACTCCTAAAATTGTATGCGATTTATCTGAGTAGGTATTATTTTTAAAACTAATTTGAAAAAGCAAAAAATACGTATCTAATATTTTTTTATAATCAAACTGGCGAACTAAATAGAATTTCGATTTTCGTACAACAGCATATTTCCCAATTGATGTCATTTTTTTTCTATAAAGTCAATTGAACTCCAGGATCCAGCCCCGGTGACAGGTCCTCGCTGACACCTTCCCCCGTCACTGTCAAACAAGAGGCCGCCCCGGAATCGAACCAGCTACAACTCCCAACCAGGCAGTACAGATCCAAGTCCGTTGACGTCTCTCTAACTGGTCTTAAACTAGATGATGCTAAAATAACCATCGATGTTAAAAACAATGAAATAATTATAACTCCCACAGGATCTAAAGCTATAACTGATCCAGTAAATGAACAAAAAGCTGTACATTTCAGTGACCTGGAAGACAAGCTTAATATTGGAGATAAAATTACTCAAGCATTCGAGAATTTTCAAGATGGCCTGCAAATGCTTAGCGAATATAGGCAAAATGACGAAGACAAAGTTGATGATAAAGAAGAATGTGACAGCAAGCTCACTATCAGAGGCCCTGGTAGTTATATTAAGAAATTAATCCAGCAATTTAGTGAGGATCCTTTTGGGAGTGAAGATGCTAAGCCAGAAGCTGACAGAGGAAGCTCCAGTCAGACAATTAAGGAGAAAGCGGATGCGATTTGTAAAAAGTGTCTACATTATAAGGGAAAGATATCGAAGTAAATGTGTAACTTGGCAATAATAATTACGACAATGGAATCGATGTTTTTAAATGTTTAGATTAACCGACTGCGGCAAATGTTTTCCTATGTTCAATCAATAAATCAATCAAAATATGCTTTTATTCAAGTAGGCCTAAATAGGTACAAGCACTTTCGAATAGTCAGTTAGAAAGAAAGAAATCTTACATTGAGAGAAATGTTTGCTGGGAGACATACAATATGACCGAGATTCTACTATAACAGAGTTTATTTATGTATATTTGAATTAAAGTAAAATATTAAAGTAAATAAAGTTATAAGTTAAAATACAACTGCTTTAAAACTACTTAAAAATTAATACATCAAATTAAACCCTAAAAAATAAAACTAAACTAAATCTAAAAATGGCAAATATTAAGAGATTGTCGCTTTTTCGGAGTTCACCCCGTTCGCGGTTCAATTTTAGTTTTCTTCACTTACTCGGCTTTCAATTCAAGCACTCGCGCCAAATAACAATAGCCGTGCCAAACACACAATTTTTCACCTCACTACAGCGATGAAAATGAGAGATATTAGAAAAACTATGATATTATAACAAATCGATTATTAAAAAAAATAATATAATAATGAACCTACGAAACACACTCGTAACTAAACAAAGAAATAAACATATGAAAAAATATAAATTCCAACTTCAAATGACTTTTCGACGCTAGGGGCATAAAAGGAACTTTTCCACGCAGATTTGGCTCTGTAAACGGAACTTTTCCGATCTAGTGAGGTGAAAACTATATTTCAGATACCTAATACTTAGATCCATATTATGTACAACTGTATACAGATTTCGCCGTTCCTGACATGGGTTCTACCAATGTAGATTGGAAAATCCTAACATTAATACAATTATGATTTCTACTTTTGAGTCTATCGCAATAATTTTGAATATTAGTTAAATAATTTTAGTCTATAGATATAATCCGTTAAATTGTTTTATTTCAATGAGTAATAATCGCGGAAACAGAAGCAAATATTAATTTTAGTCTGTTTATTTGCCGTAGTCGGGTTAAAATGTAATAATTTTTAGAGGTTGTATTTAAAATAACTTATGGAAATATTTAAGAACTTATATATCTTTGATAGGTGTTGTAATAATGTTATTAGTGTTAATAATATAGGTAATAAATTGCCTGTCGTATTAGCCAGTTATAGTTAGACAAAATATAATATTTGGTGTACCACTTCAAAACCCTAAGACAGGGGTCAGCAACCTTTGGAGTAGGAAGAGACAAAAATTACAATTAACAAAATTTCAAAGTTTTTAAGGAGCCACAATTTTTTCTTGCGAACAATAAGTAGTACTTTTTGATTAAAAAAACTAATCTATAAAGCGGCAATTTCACATCAAAAGAGCCGCATGTGGCTCGCGAGTCGTGGGTTGCCGGCCCCTGCCCTAAAGGTGCGTCCACACTTGTATCATTTGCTCGTATCCGATCACCGTGCCGTAGCATGACTGCGTATCGCGCTGCTTGGACACTTACTGTCGGCGCACCGATAATGCCGCACTCTTCCGATACAAGTGTGTGATACGCGTAGCAAATGGATTTCGAGTGATCGGATCGGCGCAACGTCCAAACGCGTGATTGTGACACGCGATCAAGCTACGCGACGATGATCTGATACAAATGTGGACGCACCTTAAGGATTTATTACTTAGTTCGTTTCGAGAACTAGAAATTGTGCTATAAAAATGTTTAAGAGTCGGCAGTCCGCTCGGTTGTCCATACAAACGTAGTTACGCTCTCATTTTAAAACGACTGGCTAGTTTGCTCTGAAACTTTGTACTTAGAATAAGTTGAGGTATATGCAGGCCGGAAATAAGTTTATGTAGCTTCAGATACCATAGTAAAAAAATACAGCGAATTTAAGTTTTTCATACAAAACTTATTTTTACTGTATTTCGTTTGTTTTATAAACTGGAGCCGTATAAACTAATTTCCGGCCTAGATATACCGCATGTCATCGTGTATGCAAAGTTTTATTACAATCTACCTCGTACTTTTAAAATGAGAACGAAACTCCGTTTGTATGGGAAGGTGAAATTCGGCCGAGCTTGCTGCGGACTCTTAAGTTGGATGTGCAATTGACCGAGCGCGGGTAGCGAGCGAAGCGTCTTCGTTTTAGCTTGGGAAAAAATGATTTCGTCTGCCTGTCTCGCGGATTGTCCGGCTGTTCTCTACAGGTCCCATTTCTCAAACGATTTTGTGAGTTTGTTGTCTAAACTATAAGATTTTTTTTGTCGATTAATTTTTTGGATTTTTTCAAAATGGCGGAGATATGGGGGTGAAAGACTCACGAGGTTAACAGCTCACAGAGCTACTAGTAATGTATTGTCTTATATACAGGGTGATCAATCCAAATGGGTCAGTATAGAGAAGTCGGAAACTATGAGAGATAGCGAAATCGTTCTTAGGAACCATGGCGTCGAACGGCATTTAACTCATACATAGCCGGGAATCGAACCTGTTCAAAATCTTTGTAAACAATGTTATAAATTCTGCAAATTTTTTCGTTGTTATTGATTGATGGTGCGAATTATAAGTCACAAAGGAACACATTTTTAATGGAATCTTGTTTGAACAATTGAAAGAAAAACACAAAAACAAGATAATTTATTTATTTAAGTAATTTGCCTGGATGCAAAGATTAATTCTCCCTAGAGTTAAAAAAAATTGAATGCCATTATTATTAAATTTAAAATCGACGCCATGGTTTCTAAGAACAGATTTCGCTATCTCTCATAGTTTCTGAGCTCTCCCTACTGACCCATTTATATTGATCATTCTGTATGTTGATTTTGTGTTTGCGTTACCTATGGCTCAAAGTTTGAAAAATGGGAGTTATTTTTCTTATACTCTAAAAAACTGTGGTTTATTTTAAAACTCTCATGGACACTCCGTCTACAGTTGGCCTACCATGAGCTGAGTTTACAATCGGCGCTAGCGAGTATCTCGCATCGAGAGTCAGTGCACCTCTCTCGCACGCGCTAATAGTGCGAAAGAGATAAGCCGTCATCCAGCGTTAGATACTCGCTCGTGCCGAACTCATGGTAGGCGTACAGACGTAAATTAGGACCCTCGTGATATGACACTACGGCTGTGACCGGTGACGTTTAACAAAATTGTCACTCCGTTCACAGCCGAACAAAACTCATAGGTTTTATATGAGGGCAAGTATCTTGTGCCGCTTTACGCACATCACCGAGGTCTCTAGTGCCACAGGAACAGCTTCAGGGTAACCTTGACTTCCCTCACTTAAAGGGGACGACCGGGTGCTGTGGCGTATCACGGCTGTAGACGTTACGGCTATAGCCCTACTGCCATAATGGGAGGATTTGGTTATATAAAATTACATATAGATTTATCTGTCACATTAACAAGAAGATGAAAAAGTAGGTCACAAAAAATGATACCTACACTGTATGCTGAATACAACATAGTATAATGTTCTATTCAGCATACAGAATTGTATATGTCGTATTAATATGTACAAGCACTGAACAATGCACACCGAACCAAACATATAGCGCTGGGGTCATTAAGACAGGAAAAATCTCTACAGCGCGATGCAGAAGTTAATATGAGAAATTTACGAAACTTACAACGCCATCTCTGGGAAAATTAGTGTAACAAGTATATCTGATACCGTCTGTGGGCGTAGTACGTTTTTATTTGAGTTTTATCTGTGCCACAGAATGCTATTTTCAAAATGATCCTGTGTCTGTGAAAGTGTGAAGGATCTGTACTTAGCTGTGTTTTTTTTTATATCAGACATATTTTAACTGTGTTCGGTTATCTTAAAGAGGTTAAACGATTGCGTTCTGACTTGATTTCGGTTTATGTTCATGAAGTAGTTTTCATGAAAAAGTATATGCGTTGTTGGCTCACCACCCAGAATTATTTATTTATTAAGTACACCAGATAAAATAATCAAGGGAACTGGACAATGTTATTGCTTTCAGTAAAACTGAACGCCGTGTAGTTAAATTATTAAATCAATATATATTATTTAAGCAATTTCATTGAAAATGCCCAAAAAAATACTACCTAAATTTAAGCGTAGTTAAGTTGGTTGGGTAGAAAATACTATAGTATTATAGCTAAATATCATATTGTTTCTAGATGTTAATAAAGCACAATACAATACAGAGAATATTGATAGTTATTTTTGTCGCTGTAGACAATATTTTTGCTTCACATTACGAGTAAGTGAGCTTTATGTTTTTAAATAAATTCGCGTGCAATTATATAATTGTTTTTAATATTGTAACGAGTAATAAATTTTGTAGATTATCATTATGTTTGAATAAATATGTATTTTTGAGAGCAGAACATATCCCATTATTTTTTAATTTGAAAAATATTTAGAGCTTCAGAAATTCGAGGACACATTTTGTAATGATTAGTTAAATAATAATTGTGTATTTGTCTATGAAATTATATGAAAATTATTTAAATATTACATATATAATGGAATTTAAATACTTCTATATATTCACTTTTTTGTTGAAAAATCATTGACGCGAACTATAAAAGAAAAGATGGCTTATTAGTACATGTTATGTATTAAATATATAATATGATATACGGAGATACATATATGTGTATAAATATTAACTTCTCATTAGACTCATGCTGTATCGTGATTCAAAATGTACTTTGTATAAATTAGACATAAATATACGATAGTTTATGTAATATAATTTGTATATTTACCAACTAAAAATACTGCTGTGCTTTCTCAATAATAGTGATTATTATTAAAAAACATGCTTGATATGTTTTAAGTGCATAAATAAAATAATAAAAAATATAGCCACAAAATAGGTTATAGAAATGCTTGTAAGTAGATTTAGTGATTTGTGAAATTAATATTATATTCGATGCAAATTATTTTGTGTTTTAATCTTAACTTATCCTTACATAAATATATCCTATTCACGGTACCTATAATCGGGTTGCACGGTAGTGCCCCCGCCAAGACGAGCCAAGCGAAGCCCAAAGGTACTACCTACTTTTTTTCTAATAATATTTCTATAATAATAAATAAAATTCACGAGATATGATGTCAATTAGTAGACTCATTAAACATATAAATTTTCAATTGCTTAGCTCTTATACTTTAGATTTAATTGATAGTTTAAAAAAAAACCTCGATTTCGTGACTGACTCGCTCAGTGATTATCATAAAAATTTTCAGTCATCACAATTCTTAGGGTAGGTACGTCCTGAAGTCCTAGAAAGCTAAAATTTGGTATATAAGCTAGTATTAGTACACAAACAATAAAAAAATCTAAAACTTGCAACTTTTACCCCCCCAACCGCTTAAATTAGGGAATTTTGTATGAGACTTTGATGTTAGAGGTGTGAAAATTTATATGGGGACCCTTGTTATAAAAACCACATAAAAGCTATTTTTTTCCTTCTAGAGACCTGAAAATTATACACAAACTTCTTATGAAACAAATTAAAAAATACGTTTTTCAGGTTATAATAAAAAAACAGTGTCGTAAGCAACATATAGTTAAACCATTTTCATATAAAATGTTGCCATGACGAAACCATATGGCTCGCATTGTCAAAAAAATATCAGATCTCATGTAGAGCCAAGCTTCTAACTCTACACGCCCCAATTCTATAAGCCCTAACTTCACAAACTCTGCACTTTAGTCAAAATATGTGGCTTGGCCATTTCGTTACTACAATAACTGTCGTATAACAGAAAAGTAAAGAACAATTTTCACCTTACCATGTGACGGTAGCGAAACGGCCAAGCCACATATTTTCATTAAAGTTAGGTTTTATATTAATTACAGGTTTTGTATTTTAAAATCTGCGCCGCTAGAAGGGTAGGTGCCATTTACCACTATACCAAAGTACCATTGTGTAAGATTATTAATTGAGTATTATTAATTGAGTAGTACCTCCCCGCTATTAAGAAACACCGGCTCCTGCTCAGCAATAGGTAACATAAAGCTGTTTGTTTGGTAGGAAACAACTTCACTTACAATAGTAGATTGTTTGTCAAGGGGCTAAAATAAGCCATTATGACACGAAGTGATTATTTGGATGAGCTCACGAAGTGAGCGAGGACAAATATGTCTGAGTATCATGATGGCTTTTAGCCACGTGTTAAGCACTCTGCTTTTCACTTCGACTGCGAGAAAGTAAAAAAGACTTAATATTAAAATTGTATATTTCATGACAAATTAAAAGTGCAATAAAGAATTGTTGTATTGTATTGTATTGTATTGTATTGTATTGTATTGTATATAGCTGGCCGCAAGTTTTTTTTAAGTTTCATAGAAATTTGTTTGGGATTATATATGGCTTTCTTTTAAACCCTAGGGGCTAGATGTATGTGTAAGTACTTTTTGAGCAGGAGAAGTGAAACATTATTTTTTATTTGGATGATTCTCAATATGTTTTATGTATGTTAGGAAAATAGACGTGACGAAGGCAGCTATTGTCCTAGAGCGGGCCTCTAGAATAGGTCTCGGGATCAACCAGTCTAACACTGAATACCTCCACATGAAACGTTACAAAAATACATGCATTCAGCATGACAGTCTTCATGTTGGAGCACCGTGTAGTGTGGAGTTGACAAATTTCGGTACCTTGGATGCACATGTACCATTACTGATACCCACCCACACTAGGGAAGAGGGAATCAAAATACGCATCCAAAATGCCCTGCGATGCAGTGCAGCCCTCCATAAAGAGTTAGTTTCAGGCAAATACAGTTAACATGAGAGCAAGAAGTACTGCACGCAGAACTACTTCGGAGTAACGCTTCTGGAATCGACACATCGATTCTCTGTTGTACAATAAGATTTTCAAGAGCTGAAAAAGAACGTTTTTTTAGTAAATTTCAGTTGTCATCAGACGACCAACTTTTTCTGATTTTTAGGAGCAATGACAGATTATTTTGCCCCAAAGTTCAACTGACGTCATTAAATATCTATTTACTGTAGGAAGGGCTCAGCTCATGCGGCCTGCCTGAGGCCTGGTCACTAACACTCAAAAAGGAAAGTAAGCTCTTGGTAGCGTAGAGAAAAATTATCCGTAATTTCCTGGGACCTGTCAAGATGGTGGCACGTGGAGGATTCACAGGAATGCAGAAATCGAGGAGTTAGTGGCCGCACCTAATATCATTGGCGAAACAAAATCCCACAGACCGATGGTTTGGCCACCTGCTAAGAATGGATGAAGATATGGCTGCTAAGAGAGCATACTTGGGACGACCGTCTGGTCACCGTCTGGTGGATCGGCCCAGGTATCGCTGGGGGGATAGTGTGAAGGCGGATCTGTGTGAGCTTCAAGCAAATAATTGGCAGGAAGCTGCGCATGATTGAGACAGGTGACGTGCTCTCGTTTCGGAGGCCAAGAACCATTTTGGTTCACTGAGCCACAATAGTTAATTACCTTAGGAAAATACTTGGCTCATGTGTGGTCTGATTGTATCTTTTGAGCGCCAAACAGCGAAGTAATAAGGCGGGACCAGACGTCACAGCATTATTAACCTTCTAAAATAAAATAGTGATTGCAAAAATGAATAATTCGGAATTTTCGAACCATAAAATTTGCTTGACTGGACCCTGGCGTCAGTGGCACAAATTTTCAATGCCGGGGTTTGCCGGCTGTGGTGCTCCAAAGGTTAAAAAGAGTATTGGTAAGCGAGTTCACACAAATGAATAAACAAAGTATAGTGATTATTTTAATAAATGCATAACAGTCGTAAGATAATTATTAACATTTTCTACTTATTTAATATCCATAAATTATCATTGAGCGATTCGTATCTTTACTAAAAATGTACAATTTTCATAAAATGGTAATCCAAAATAAGTATCAATATTTTAATAAACATTTAATATAAAACAATGCTCTCTGATAGTTAGATATCTGTAACTATCGTACATTCGCGACAAACTGTACTAATGATTTTTGGGGTCCATCTTGAACCGGCGACATAAATCGATGTAGATCAACTCATTATTTTATTAAGTATCTATACTATTATACAGTCGTAAGGGGCTATTCATAAATTATGTCATTTCAAATTGGGAGAGGGGGGAGGTGTCTGAACATCGGATGATGGTAGCATGACGAAGGAGGGGTGGGGGTCATTCCCAAGATGACATCATCTTTTGCATCTTTAAAAAGTGCTTCAATGAGTAAAGAAAGGAATCAAATTTGTGTTTGTATAAACTGTTGCTAAAACGCATTATTTGGAAATGGCATCATTTCATTTGGTAGGGTGGGGGTCATTTGATTTATGATGGTTGGATGATTTTAGGGGGAGGGGGGGTCAAAAATAGATAACGTAATTTATGAACAGCCCTTAAAATGAAATGCCTGTAGATCGAATATATTTTCAAAAAAATGATTATCTAGGACTATTTGGAGCTCACTGAATCAAACATATTTTTGACGTGATAACGTCTTATAAATCGATGAACGCCGGCTGAACGCACAAAAAAGTGTCTTTTCCGCTCATTGTCACGAGCGGAACGTTTGGCTTGTGACGCATCTATCTGTCTTCCACGTTATCACGTAAAATTATCGTCCGTAAACCGACTTTACAAACAACCAATTTTTGTTTCGATTTTATGTAACCTTGTATGTGCGAGTTTTAGTGTTCAGATTTCATGAAGGTTATGAAACCTTTAACTATTTGTATTTGCCTTTTTCGGCATACGCCTAAGGGTATACACCCTGGTTGGCCACGAATATCACGATAGTTATCGATGTTTGCTATTAATTAAACTTAATAAATTATATATGTATGTAATATATAATTCTATTTTTTATCAAATGGTAATTCAACAATTGCAACACTCGTTTGAAAAAATCAACAATACGCGCAAGGTACGATCTAGAAAATATTTTTTCAGTTCTTAAATCTTATTTAATATTAATATAATTTAACAATAAATAAATGCATTTTAATGTACAATAATTACTAAAACTAATAAATATACAAATGTGTATATTACAAATGCTGAAAATGACACGATTGAAAGTGTTTAGCGATTAAATGTTTTTCGTTTATTTAATAAAATGCCCAAATTTATCTTATAAGAAAATAAATTTATTTAAATGTTAAATATTCGGTTGATAAATTAGAGAGCAATTATTATATTAAAATGGTTTTATTAATAAACATTTAACCGCAAACACTTTCATTTATTTACAAAATAAATGCAAAAACCTTATTTAAATAATGAAAATAGTAACATTAGGGTGGGTTTGCCAACGTCGAATTTAAGAATAAATTTTATATCTTTTATAATATGACAATAAGCTGATTAAATAATTATTTTAGTCAAGTACGACTTTCGTCCACTGTTAGCCAATATTAAAAATAAAATTATCACATAAATCCGAAAACTTCATGAATAACAATTTTCCAATTGAACATCTTTGGTGAAACAACCCATTCGTTAGCACTTAGTTTCATAGATTCTTCACAAATACTAGCTTGAAGGAAACCTGATGGTGCCCTTAATTGGTTGGGTGCCGACAATAGGGTTGTTTGTCCTAAAAACATTGACACTTTTTCACGATAAATTGTCCATATGCAAGCTTTGCTCATTTTGAAGCATATTCTTTTTGGATATTATTATCATACCACAACATAATGGGGTAAACTTACCAGTAATTGGCACTCCTATATATTATAAGTTTTTACAAGTAATCACTGTTGCTGCTCTAGAATAAAAGTTAAAGTTCGATTAGGTTCGTGGTGCCGACAATAGGAATATTTATCCATGTATATTAATTATATTGATCAATTTCACTGTCATTAGTGCATAAATAATACTTGTAAAGTCACAATTGACAGCCCAAACTAAGTTCGAATGTCATATTAGTCCTGTGTTAATCACATATAAAATAGCGTATACATCTCAATAATACAAGAAATATCTTGAGTCTGGGTAAAATTTCATCGTGATCATTGGGGGTGCTGATAATAGGATTATTTAGCCTATCTTTGTATTAGTATTAATCTCTTGTGTAGGTCGCATTTTAATATGATTTAGTATAATGTATCTATATAGTTTAAATAAGCAATAAAATATCTGCAGAACAAATGATTACAATTTGCCCCATTCTTAGAGTATCAAGGCATTTCAAAATACCCCTACTAATCTGTCAAGTTATTTTTTTAAAAACAAGGGTAATATATTTTAACATTGTCACATATACATAAAGTAAAAAAACGCATTAATGTACGCTAAAAATAACTCTTTAAATGTATGAACTTAGAGAGTAATGTCTCACGCTTACTCATAATGTATTTGACAATACCTGTTTTTTCGTACATTTTAAATCAAACCTTTTTCAGTAATTTTAACTAATGTCCCATTTCCCTGCAGTTGCGAGAAAATTGATGTTTCGCAGTGGCATGCACAGGGATTTTGGCCAATCTAGGCAGTTTTTCTGTGCCTATATCTAGCCATGGTCGTTCAGGGCTTCTCAGGATAGGCAGTTTGTCTATGCCTTTATGGAGCCTTGATTTTTCAGGGTAGGCGGTGCCTTTATGCCTATATGGATTGTACGCCACTGATGTTTCGGTAGAATCACTTGAATCGCTTCTAAGAATCATTTTGTCTAACCAATGTGTATAAATTAATTATTTGATAATTTTAATAATAGTAATACAAGTAACCAAGGTACAGTAACCAAGGAGAATGTAGACGGCGTGTCGTATCAGGACATCAAAAAGAAAGCTGAGGATAGAAAAAGATGGAAGTTGCTCCACCGACAAGAGCCTGGCTCTTAAGTTTCTGATGATGAGCACCTACATGCTTATCTCAATTAGATTTTCGCTATCAGTTTAAAAGAGGGTTAGTGCAAAAACGATTTAATATTAACCTCCTGGTTCTCCGAACCTCGAGGACATAATATAAAAAAATCTACAGCCAAATGTCAAAACAGCGTAGAAGGAAGCAGAGAGGTATAATTATATTAGCTTAAAATCAATGTTTCGCCAACCGCGACGCATTCATTTTGACAACTCGCTTTCAATATGCCGCTAGAATTCAATGTGTCCCCAGCTTAAGCCCCAGCTATATGCCCCTGGGGTTCAATGTACCCCTAGTGTCGTGTACCCTTAGTCGGGCGGCCTTGAAAAAGGTGACAGGGCAGCTTTGCTCTTGCAGTGGCTAACCCACGTAGAAAAATATTAGGAACTATAGGCCTAACGCATAATTGAGTCTGTCCGTGAGGTATGGGAGCAGTACGGGAGGGGTTTTTACGGAACGGCAAACGACGCGTAACTTCAGTCGGGCGCCAGGCTTGTATAGCGAGACAGTTAGGACACGTCATGTGACGTCACTTGTCACCCCTTCCCCACCGCTCCCATACCTCAGGAACACACTCAGTTAAGCGTTACACCTGTAATAGTACTGTTTATTTTAATTTCACGCCTTACGCTTGCAATTCTCGTGAAGCATTAAGACTTATTCCGCAAAGGCCTTGCAAAGATCTTGCAATATCAACAGTTTGCTTTGAATGCAAATTGCAAAACCTTGCTGTGTCAAAGCCTTTTCTTTATCGCACACATTGCTGGGCTGTTTTTCTTCGCACTCGACCACCCTCACTTCATCCCTAATATAACTAGACACGTAAAGTAGTGGGACATGTTCCAGATCTCTGTCTTCCTAGCTATTATCCCATATGGTGGTGGGGTCAGCTTTCCTTACCTGACTTCTCCACTTCGCTCTATCGTCGATATGCATGGTCAACGTATGCTTGAAACTCACTCATATCCTTTTGCACTACATCTGTCCACTTTGTTTTGGATCTGCCTCTAGACTTTAAGACATGTTTCAGATCACAGGTCAAAGTATATTGGTCCGTCAAGCAGGTCAAAACTGGCTTAAGAAAACGAAGCCAAGAGCGAGACCTATGAAATCGAATAGTTTAACGTATAAACTATTCGATTTCATAGGTCTCGCTCTTGGCTAGGGGTCATATTATAGTAGCGATCAGCCCATCACCGCTGACGTACATTTTGCGAATGCTATAGCTGTAATCGCTGAGGGCACCTTTACTCTGTGTACAAATATGATAGATACCTCCCAAGTAGCACACATAGCTGTATTAAATAAATAAATAAATATTAAGTGTCAAATTTCCACAAATCGAACTAGTCCCATGGTAAGCTCAATAAGGCTTGTATTAAGGGTACTAGAGGACGATATATTTAATAGATATATTACTTTTATACATAGAAAACATCCAAGACTCAGGAACAAATATTTATGTTCATCACAAATATTTGCCCTTACCGGGATTTTAACCCAGGACCTCAGCTTCACAGGCAACGTTACTCCCACTGAGCTAAACCGGTCGTCAAAACTGGTGTATTAGAGCATATACAGCCCTTATAGCGCTCAATCTGGCTGTATAATGGCCGTATCAGCCCTTATAAACCTTGTGTGCTACCTGGTCTGAGACAAAAATGTCACTAGTCCCAGCGAAGTCTTGTCGTGCGTACTTTATAGAATAAACGAGTTTTTCTTCTTCTATCTTCCGATGTCTAAGGCTGCCCCTGCCGCTAGCCTTCAGTGTACCCCCGTGATGCTCCTCAACCAGGGTTTGTAGAACGTGGTCCGCATGTAAACCCCAGGCAAATAGGGCGCGGCGCACTTGATGCCGTGGGATACCGTGCCCACTAGCTGCCAGCGTCCGTCACCGCGCTGGAGGACTAGGGGACCGCCGCTGTCACCCTGAGAAAAAAAAATGCGTGAAACAAACGTTGATTTCGGAAAACCAATAAAAAATCCGGTTTGAAGGACCATGGCGTAGTTTAAGGGACTGTATCCTTATTTATTATTATAGAGGCTAACTTGGAATATTTAAGGGCTTTCAAATAGTAGAGACCTCTATCTGGAAGACACAGCGTGGATTTAGAAAGAAAAAACCCGTGGATGCGGTTAACACATGTAGTTACTTAAAGGAGTCAGTATTCATCGTTTGTGATTGTTTTCTGTCATTTTTCTCTAATAGTTTGTTTAACTCACAATAAACCTGTTTATTCACTAATTTATATACATAAATTCAGATCCGCAACGCAGGCTTCGTCAGATGGGTTACAACAACAAATCAGCAACAGGCTTCGTCCCATACAAACCAATGATGTAATCTGCAAAAGGCTTCGTCATTTTCGTTATAATAATCAGAATAATAATAATGTATACGTAACTCGTATAAAGTTATCAATATGTTATAAAGGCCCGCCCCGAATCGTAACCGGGCCAAACGATCTGTTTTATGGTCTGTTTAACTAGTCTCGTTGACTGTGACTTTATTACTCATTAGTAACCGAAAAATCTGGGGCTACTGCTGGGTCATTACTGAACCGTTTCAACCAACTGCTTTTCGCGGACAAATTGTATTGAAGTGTTATATGTGATGAAAGTGAGTGTTAAATGTTGTATATGATATTTGAAAAGGGCCCGATATGGACCCTGTTCCTGACGTATTGGAAGTGCTGCCGAAACCACAAAACTCTTACTTTTGATCTACTTATTTTGGATACGACCTATATCGAATTTCTAGTAAAAACGGCTGTTGCTAACACTGTATATTCCTTGCCGATGAAAGCATTAAATTTGAATGGCAAACTCTTTAAGTCAGAGATAATATAGGTGTATGTCATGAATTTACTCACTTCGCAAGAGTCCTTCTGTCCGTTCGCATATCCCGCACAAAGGAAGGAGCTGAGGATCTTCTTCGCGTGTCCAGCCGTCTGGAACATCTCCTGACACACGTTGTTCTCTATCACAGGGACCTGGAATGTTTAAATCACTCATAACTACACAAATTTTATATGCGTCCATAATCTTCAAATACAAAATCGGTATACAGCACAAAAAAGAAAAGTCCTGATACAGCACAAAAAAGAAAGATACCTGGCGGCTGATAATGAAATCAAAATTACGGATCTAAGTTTGGTCATAATCAATGCACGAATTGTTATATACATCGTTGTATTCATACAGATGAAGTTGGATACATGCTTGTTTGTTCTTTGATTTTTAACGAGCACTTATACCAACTTAAGGGGCTCCAGAAAATAGATGATTTTCTAGTTTTTTAGAGTCGTTGATTGCGGTTTGCGGAGGACCGCATTTTGGGAGGGAGGTCTATTTTTAGCAGTGGACGTCCGTGGCGGCTAGATAGATAGATTTGTTATAGCGGCTGCAGTAACACATATACTGTTAAAATTTCAAGTGTCTACTAGAGATCTGATTTGTACCTTTTGGGTGCGGTACCCTAAAAAATCATTTCACCTGAACTTCTTGTAGCACCGCTGGCACCGCGCCACCATATTTGAGCCGGCCCCAGCCTGTGACGGTCGCCATGCGCCCCGTGAAGTCCATCTCGTCTGGTGGCATGCAGATCGGCACTGGAAAGAGAGACAGCTATATCAGGACTTGGTCTAGAACTTCAGAGTCTGATGATGGATCGGCACTGGAAAGACTGTGAGCATCAAATTTTTTAGGCGAGTTTGTCCAGAAGTGCCAATTCACTTTTTAAATAAGTCCTCGCCGTATTGTCTGTGGAAGATCACTATCCTCATATTTCTGGAGATAGGTTTTTTTAAGTAGGTAGATGTCGTTCCAGCTGGAGACAGTGCTGGATATACAAGGGGGGAAGGATAAAAAGAGATTTAAAAAAGAAAGGGAAATAAAGGCAGCGGTAAAAATATATACATAAAAAGCGATATCATGGTAAAATAGATTGAGACAGAGGAATTAGGGAGCAATAGAGATTGAGAAAGACAAACAAAAATGGGCAGAAACGAAAAAGAAAAAAATAATTATGAAAGAGAGAGAGAGTAAGGACAGATCCACACGAATAGACAGTGAATGAGAGAGGTTAATACAGGGCGATAGAAATAGAGAGAAACAGACAAAAACCGACAAAGATAAATGAAAAACAATCATCATAGAACCTTACCGATGTGAGCATCGAATTTGATAGGCTACTCCAACTCCAGAAGGGCCAAATCATTATCAAATGTGGCAGCGTCGTATTGTCAATGGACGATGACCCTTCTCACATTTCTGGAGACGGTTTTCCTTGGCTCCAGGTCTAGAAAGACGTTGTTCTTGCCGAAGACAGTGAGGGAGATTGAATGAAAGAAGGGTATAGAGAAATTTAAAGAAAGAAAGGGAGATAAAGACAGTGGTAAATATAGACAGATAACGAGCGATATCATGATGAGATAAATAGAAACAGTGGCAGGACGGAGCAATAGAGAAAGAGAGAGACAAACAGAAATAGACAGAGGTGAAAAAGGAAATGAGAACTATGAAAGAGGGACTAAGATTAAGGACAGAGCCACACGAAAAGAGAGAGAGAAAAGTATTAACACAAGGCGATACAAATAGAGAGAAACAGACAAACACCGCCAAAGATAAATTAAAAACAATTATCATAGCACCTTCCCGATGTGAGCATCGAATTTGATCGGTGACTCCAACTCCAAAAGAGCCAAATCATTTTCAAATGTGGCAGCGTCGTATTGTCTGTGGACGATGACCCTCCTCACATTTCTGGAGACGAGTTTCCTTGGCTCCAGGTCTAGAGAGACGTTATTCTTGCCAAGACAGTGAGGGAAATCGAATGAGAGAAGGGTATAGAGAGATTTAAAGAAAGAGAGGGAAATAAAGACAGTGGTAAAAATATATAGATAAAAATCGATTATAGTGAAAGAGATAGAGACAGAGGAAGGAAGGAGCAATAGAGATAGGGAGAGACAAACAGAAATGGAAAGAGACAAAAAAGAAAATCAGTATTGTGGAAGACAGACTGAGAGTAAGGACAGAGCCACACGAACAAACAGTGAGTGAGAGGGGTTAATACAGGGCAATACAGATAGAGAGAAACAGACATAAACCGATAAAGATAAATTAAAAACAATTATACTCGTACTATGTATACTCATGTTTATGCAAATAAAAAAACTCTCTATCTCTCTCTATCTCTCTATTTCTATTATCATACAACCTTACCGATGTGAGTGAGCGTCGAATTTGATCGGTGACTCCAAGCTTAGAAGAGCCGAATCAGTTTCAAGTATGGCAGCGTCTTATTGTCGACGGACGATGACCCTTCTCATATTTCTGGAGACGGGTTTCCTTGGATCCAGGTCTAGGGAGACGTTTTTCTTGCCGGAGACAGTGAGGGAGATTGAATGAAAGAAGGGTATAGAGAAATTTGAAGAAAGAAAGGGAGATAAACAAATAACGAGCGATATCATGATGAGATAAATAAAAACAGAGACAGGAAGGAGCAATAGAGAAAGAGAGAGATAAACAGAAATGGACAGAGGTTAAAAAGGAAATGAGAACTATGAAAGAGAGACTAAGATTAAGGACAAAGCCACACAAATAGAGAGAGAGAAAAGTATGAATACAAGGCGATACCGGATACTTTCTTTTAACAAACTATTCTTCCCAAACTGCCTCAATTCCCAAATGTTTCATTTCCCAAACTCGCGCTTTTCTCCGAAACCGAAGAAAATCCAGATATTTTTGTAAGCCATTGTGTAGAGCCCAATAGGTTAGGTTAGGTTTGTTTCATAGAAATTATGAAAATTTTACTGTTTTCGAAAAAACCCAAGTTTGGGAAATGAAATATTTGGGAAGTGAAACAGTTTGGGAAACATAATTTGCCAAACATTAGTAAACCAAGGCGAAACAAATAGAGAGAAACAGACAAAAATAAATTAAAAACAATTATCATAGAACCTTACCGATGTGGGCATCGAATTTGATCGGTGACTCCAACTCCAGAAGGGCCAAATCATTTTCAAATGTGGCAGCGTCGTATTGTCTGTGGACAATGACCCGCCTCACGTTTCTGGACACGGGTTTCCTTGGCTCCAGGTCTAGGGAGATATCGTTCTCGCCGAAGACCGCGACGAGGGAGGCTAGGAATCTGGAAGAAGGTTTTGTGTGTATTTAGATTACATTAGCGATTTGTGTCACACCATGTACCTATGTAAATAAATATGTAGATATAGATATAAGTTTCTACTGTTACTAACCCGATATGGATATTTATCCGAAATAAAATATTTTGAATTTGAATTTGAATTAGCGTTTACGCACGTCGTTAGAGCGGAGTACGGCTCGGGCTGTCAGAGCTTTTTTTTAGGGTTCCGTACCCAAAGGGTAAAACGGGACCATATTACGGACTCTACTGTCCATCTGTCTGTCTGTATCTAATGAACCGTGATATCTAGACAGTTGAAATTTTCACAGATGATGTATTTCTGTTGCCGCTATAACAACAAATGCTAAAAACAGTATAATTTAATGTCTGTCTGTCTTTGTCAGTAACCAATATAAAATGATCGAACACCGATAACGATAACATTTTGCTTAGGAGTAGGGCTAAAAGTGGATTTTCATAGATACGGCTGTTTGTAGCGTATATTAGGGTACGGAACCCTAAAAAAGGAACTTTTTCCATATGTTCAAGGTTGTTATAAAAACAGAAGATTTTCCAAGGTCTTTAAATTTGTTGATAGACTTTGGTACATCTCACCCCGGCTGGCAATGGGCGGCTGTCGTCACGAATCTGGACGTGATCAGCACTCCTCCGCATTTATTCTTCGTGAAGAGCCCCAGCCAGGTCGACTCCCGCACTAGAACCTGCCACGGCCACTCGCCCTGCTTCGCGTTCTTCCCTCCGACTATACGCCCTGACTTCATCAAAGGACGGACGCCACATACTGAAAATTAAATTATGAAATTATGAAATTTATCCGTAAGTGGCCGCAAGGGATAATTAATAAGAGATATACTTCTATACTATTATAAAGTTGTAAAAATTAGATGTCTGTATATTGAAGATATTTAAAAAAAGAAGATTGTTGCGGACTATTTGGAGGTCACTAAATCGAATATTTTTTGTATGTGTCGTTGTGGCTTCATCACGCCAAAACGGCTTAAGGGATTTCTACAATTTTTGGTCCACAGATAGCTGGACATCCACAGATGGTTATAGTATATTTTTTACCCGACTACGCTGAAGAAGAAACGAGGGGTTATGACTTTTTCTCTTCCGCGAATTAAGTTGGGGGCACCTTCTATATCTACAACATCTAGATCTAGAACATCAATAAATAAATAATTATTAGGGACAATCTTACACAAATCGACCTAGTAAAAAAACTTAACGAGCTTGTACTATGGGTACCAGGCGACATTGCACATAGAATTTGGGCAGGTTATTGCAAAAATAAATTCGGATATAGTACAAGATGCAGTAGAGTCGTTAAATGTGTATCTTCATCATCATTTCAGCCATAAGACGTCCTCTGCTGGACACAGGCCTCCTCAAAATAGACTTCCACGTAGGCCGGATAGAGGCGACCCGTATCTAGCGAGTCCCCGCAACCCTAACCAGGTGGTCCAACCACCTTGCGGGTGTCCTGTACGCGGTCTTCACTCGAGATCGTTTCTGCCCCAATGGCCATCGGTTCTTCGCACTATGTGGCCTGCCCATTGCCACTTCAGTTTGATTACCCTGTTTGCTATGTCGGTGACCTTGGTCCGTCTAGGAATCTCCTAATTTCTGATTCGATCTCGTAGAGAGATCACGAGCATAGCCCTTTCCATAGCTCGCTGAGTGACTCTGAGCTTCCTTAAGACACCCATAGTTAGAGACCACGTCTCGGCTCCGCGTATAAATATGATATAATATTAAGAGACCCAGGCAATTACTTACTTCAATGAAATTTTTAGCTTTATCATAGTGACGTTAACGTTACTAAAGCAGTTTTATTACATCCAAAATAAGTAGAACTATTTGTCGTTATTTCTAAATAATTTAAGTATGGTGAAATTAAGAATGGTCAAGAAGTGGATCAAGAACTATTCTGAGCGATGAAGATGTCTGTGAGGTATTAAGTACACTTGCCCTGGCCGGGATTCGAACCCGGGACTGCCAGCTCCGTGGACCGCTGCGCAACCAACTGAGCCTGAGCCGAACGTGTCGTCAAAATCTGTAAGAAATTTACAATTCTTATCGTTGTAGTCGATGGACTGGTCAGCGTAGCCCTCGGTGGTGACGTCATCCGAAGCCTCGGTGGTCACTGTTGTGGTCGGCGCGGTGGTCGTGGTCGCCTTTTTGATCGGCCCCTTCTTCTTTGTAGTGGTCACCTGTAAAATAAAGTCTTGCACTTGATTTATAGTCACTTAAGTCACTCAAAGAAATGGATCGAGCTATGCTCGGAGTTTTCTTGCGTATCGAATAAGAAATGAGGAGATCCGCAGAAGAAGCAAGGTCATCGACATAGCTCTAAAAGTTTCTAGACTTAAGTAAGCTCGGCTTAGTTTATCCTGGTTTGTCAAAAGGCACAATTGGAAAATGGTGCCATTTGGTGTTAATATTAAAATAATGCCCAATTTCAGATTATTTTTTCATTTTAGTTTCAGTACCTCCGGATAGTCCGGATTATGTTTGAAATCTTGAAAATGTTCCCACTAGCTGAAAAAACCTCTCTTTTTAAACTTTATCCTACTTCATTGGATTCTTTAGGCATTAAATACTACGTTAAGAACAAAATTACCGTAACTTCTGAACAAAAACATGAAAAAATAATTAATAATCACCCAGGTACTAAGTGCCAGGTGCCAGGCGCAAAGTATATAGTAAAAGTTGAAGTGTATCCGGAAGCAGGAGATCAATTCCAAATGCTATAAACACATATACACAATTTCATGCACAGAATTTTCTCTATGCAGCATAAAAGATTGACAATTATTTTTCTCCATCCAAAAGTGGCCTAGCCTAGTACGTATTGCCAAAGGCCATACAAAAAGCTGTTCCCAGATATGTACAACGCCATCTATGTATAAGAATTATTTTTTACAATTATTCAACTTTGCAAGCGTGACACAGTTATTAAATGTTACGATTTATTTATTATTAGCTATTTGCGGAGTAATTGTTACTATACTATGTTTCTTTATTCAATTGTAACAAAGTTAAATGTCTATTTTTATGGCGCCATCTAGTTTAATAACTCCTTGCGATCGGAACATGATGCAAAGTATGGCAAGTGTCAGTCCTCTTGTTTTAATAGTCCTTGGTATTGCTAATTTTTTTAGGCTTAAGTGTTGGAAAAATAACTTACTGGTTTCTTAGTGGTGGTCGTTGTAATAACGGTCGTGGTCGGCGGCGGCGTGGTCGTCGTGGGCCGCCGAGCCGCCGTCGACAGCTTCACCGGTTTCTTCGTCGTCTTTATCAACGGTTTCTTAGTCGTAGTCGCTCTAATCGGCTTCCTCGTCGTCGTGACCGGTCGTCGAGTCGTCACCGGTTTCCTAGTAGGCTTCGGAGTGGTCGTTTTTGAATTTATGATCGTTGCGTTTGGTTTTTTATCAAGGATTACTATGTCGTGTAATTCTTGGAATGTTCCTTGTAGACTGCCAACGATTTTGTTAACGAAAAGATTCATTTTTTCGTTTAATTTCTCGTCTTCTTGCCATGTTGGCGTAGTGAAGTCTACGTCATGTATGATTTCCAGTTCGTTGTCAGATAGAGATATGCTGGTGTTGTATAGTCCTGGGTTAGATCCTGTGGCATTGAGCATCGGGTTCCGAACAGGAGGGAAGTTAATCAAATCGTCTGGTGAAGTCTGCATTTCTGGTTTCAAAGTGGTGGCGGAGAAATATTCTGTGTAAGAATCGAAAGAAGGACTTGTGGAAATCACTACAGATACAGGTCTAGTAGATGCTTTAATAGGATAAGGAGTTGTTGGCGATGGTTTTGGAGTAATGACAATCGTTGGCGATGATGGTCTTTCATAAGTTTGCGGAGGTTTTCCCATGTAGATGTTATTTGTAGATTCGATGTGGTTGTTCACTGTGATCTGGCTTACTGGTTTCTTGAAAGGTTCTTGCGATATTTCAACATATTGTGGCTCCTTGTCTTCGACTGGTTTAGTAGTTTGGAAGCCGTTTAGAACAATCACAGTGGGGGTGACGCTGGAGAATGTTTCCGGAGCCACATCGTAACTCGATATGATGCTTGATGGTGACGTTACTGGTCTTCGAGAGGGTTTAGCACCTGTGACGTAGCTGGTCGAAGGTGGTCTTCTTGTAGTACTTGTATGTAATGCTGGTGGAGGAGTTGTAGTTGAACTGACATAGCTAAATGTCGTTACTGATTCGCCGAATTCACTAGGATTAGTTGGATAACGATTAAAAGCATCTATGGCTTGACTAGTTGATTGACTAGGCTTCGGAGACGAATAATACGGTTTGCTTGAAGGTCTGTTTTCATGTGGAATTGTATTCGGAGTAGTATATTTGATAGGTTTTTTGGTAATTAATACAGGTTTCTTAGTAGTAGACGTTGATGAAAAGATCGTGCTGCCAAAGGAGGACGGTTTTAAAGTGACGTAGTGGCCTGTTGATAGATAGTAGTTAGGGTAAGTACTGCTGTATTGTACTGGAGATACTGTTGCGGTGGAAGGAGATGGCGATGATTTTGTTTCAGCGATGTCAGGCATTGGTGACGTCACTTCGTCTTTCATACTGGGTGTGCTCTCGTTCAACATTTGTATAATACTGTTGATAGAAGAGAGATCAGTTACTCTTTGAGGTTCTTTGGTCACAGTTGAGACTATGACGTAGTTTTCCGTTGGGTTTTTGGTTGTTGTTTTATTTTTAGGTCTGAATACTGGTTTAGTGTATATTGGTCTGTGCGTAGACACAGTTTTGGGTGTAGATGTGGACGTGCTCGGTGCTTGAGTAGGTTTCGTTTGCATTGAAGATACCTGTATATTGAAATCCGACGGTCTCGCCACATTATCAACTGCTGAACCGTTTTTATGCAACAATACTGTATCTACTGTCCCGTGATCTATAGAACTGTGTGTGTATAATCCATCAGGCTTTGGCTTGATGTAAACATAGTTATCATCTTTAGGAGGAGCATGTAATAACGAATCTGTTATTTGACTTAGACCTTCAGAAATAATCTCCTTCTCTGTGCTATCATCAACAGTTTTAACTGTAGATGATGAGGGCTTTTCCCCAGGTCTGTAGCCAGGAGTGACGATGGGTTTGAAGCTGTTGTGCCACGCGTTCAGGGCTTCGGAGTCGTAGTCATCGCTCTCAGTCTCAGCATCGGGATAGTCCAGGTAGCTGGTCATGACCACTCCTGGGCCCTTTGGGATGTGGGATTGGCTATCGGATTTGAGCTGGCAGCAGGCTCCGAAGAGAAAGCCATCCATGCATGCGCCGACGACCTGAAATGAAAGAAGATTTGGATAAAACGACTGGTATCGAGAAGGTTGTATTGGTATGGCAGTTAAACTGTGCGTCCAAAAACTGTAGAAAAATAAAAAAATTAAAATGTACACCGCATTTTTAAACCCGGCGCATTCCTAGAATCGCGCGTTGACAGTGCGTTTTTCATTGCCCAGAGTAGTTTGTTTGCACTCGTAGCGAGCATCGGCGTCGCCTGCTTGTCTTTTTACGGCGCATTTGAATCGGTCCAAGTACATGTCGACGACGCGTCCTCTCTACTGCCGGAGTATCCCCCCAGGTGAAGCAAAGGTGCGGACGCGGATCTACGCTACAAACGCGTTAGAAGCGCGTCTGTATTGATACAACCACGGGACAGGAAAAATTAATGTCTGCAAAGGTTTACAAGCGGTGTCTAACTAAAATGCGCGTCGATGGTGCGTTTAAAAAACGCGGTGTGAGGGATGAAATAAGACGAATGATATGTGGAGCTATGTTAGCCCAGCTGGTGACACGTGTACACCTGTCACATAGCGTACAATATCGAGCGATATACAACAAAAAAATATATTAGTTCATCTATCATTTATCTCGAATCTACTATGTATAACTTATGCTCAAACTTAAAACTTTTTTGGTTTGTATAGAGACAAATAGTGACAGAATCTAATTTTATGTCCATTACACGCACATAAAACACCCAATTTACGATAATCAAATTGAAATCGTATTTTATCAAAGCCATAAATGTCAAATTCATTCAAATTCTTTTATGTGGCTAATAAAATAATCGAATTAACACTGTGATACAGCGTTCTATGGGCTTAAGTAGGTTTTTATTTGTTTATTTTGTCACTTCTGTTTAGTGCGATGACTCTTATATTAAATGACTAATCAGCGAAAGTTTATTTTGCAATTTTATGTAAAAGTAAAGTGGGTCGTGCGACTCAGGAATATGGAATGTTCTGTTCTTAACCACTACAGACACACATACACTCATATACCGGGTGATCAATCCAAATGGGTCAGTAGGGAGAACTCAGAAACTGTGAGAGGTATCGAAATCTGTTCTTAGGAACCATGGCGTCGATTTAAAATTTAATAATAATGGGATTATTTTTTACTCTAGAGATAATTATCTTTGCATCCAGGACAATGGCTACATTTAGAAATATCTTTTTTTTTTAAATTGCTTAAACAAGATTCCTTTAAAACTGTGTTCCTTGTGACTTATGATTCGCATCATTAACAATAACAACGAAAAAACTTGCAGAATTTGTAAAAATGTTACAGAGATTATGATCAGGTTCGATTCCCGGTTATGTATGAGTAAAAAAAAAAGAATGCCATTATTATTAAATCTTAAATCGACGCCATGGTTCCTAAGAACCGATTTCGCTATCCCTCGTAGTTTCTGAGTTCTCCCTACTGACCCATTTGGATTGATCACCCTGTATATGTTTGATGAATGGCAGTCTGGTCCTGAGGTATATGAGGGGTGACAAATGACGTGACGGTCGTTTGACGTTCCGTAACCTACCGCTCCCATACCATTCCAGCCTCAGTTCTGATCACAAAAAAAGATTAGAAATAATAAATAACGATTAAAAACACACCATACCTACTTACCTAAATAAAAGAAAACATTTTCCTTTTTTTTCTACTTATTATATTTTTACTTTTTCTATAGTTTGTATATGTTTCCTTGGAGAACTATTTGTATTGAGTTTATACCTAAAAACAGGCAAAGTACTAATATTGTAATACATAAGAGTTATTTCGATAAAATGACTGATTGTTGAGTTTGTTTCGGCTTTCTTCTCAACAGTGGTCTCCTCTTGCGCAACGCCGTAGAGTCAGACTTGTAAAAGTACCCTTGTAATAAACATTATTATTTCATTAAACATATATTACTAAAAAAAACTTTATAAGGTCCCGTCAGTAGCGCCCATGACGCAGGCAGCATACCCACGCTGTATAGTCACTTGGGTCACTTCCCTCCACGTGGGTCCCCTATTATCTCCCTCCCCATGGGCCCCTGTTGCCTCCCTCCCCATGGGCCCCTGTTGCATCCCTCCCCATGGGCCCCTGTTGCCTGCCTCCCCATGGGCCCCTGTTACCTCCCTCCCCATGGGCCCCTGTTGCCTCCCTCCCCATGGGCCTCTGTTGCCTCCCTCCCCATGGGCCCCTGTTGCTTCCCTCCGCGTGGGTCTCCTATTAGCTCCTTCATTTGGTAAATAAATGCCAGTTAGGCAACTAAACTGTAAATGGTAGTTACCTCTCCCCCCCGCTGCCCGCACTCGTGATTGAACATGCATATCGTGTTGCCGCGGTTGTACTTGGCCGCCCTCGACGCTTTGCAGTACGCCGGTGTTATTCGGTACCCACCGAATAATTTTCTAGAATCTGAAAAGATGGAAAAATCTTCCTTTACTTATAATAATGACTAATTTCGGCCATAGCAACTGCTGGGTGAGCTCAATAGTTGGCTTCTCGCTGCTGCGCGTGATCGGTTATTTAATCGATATTCCGTTAATCTATTCGTTTAGGTTTTGTTTTAACTCGAAAAGTATTTTTGGAAAAGTAAAAACTCTTAAATGCTAAGAAAAAACCGTTTAAGTTTTTAAAAACGAAATAGAAAACCCCGCAATAACCGACCGCCATATTGTTAAAGTTTCATATTTTGGGGCTCCTGTAAAATTTGATCCGATGGAGTTACGAGGTCTGCGAATTTAGCCGATGGCATACGCATATTGTACACGGTTATATTTTATTAATATATTCCGCGTGTTATCTATAACGTAAACGCAATTCGTGAAATGTATTTTTTTTACATATTTTGTGTTATGTGCATTTATAACATGATGTACATTTTACATTTTGCTTATGTACTTACTGATTGTTTTCACATTTTGCTAGTAGTTAGCATTTTGCGCGATTCACATTTTCAACTGAAGCCATTACTTGCACGAAAGCAATAATAGCAAAACATCAGTCAGAATGAAATAAAGACGAAACCAAAATTATTTGAACTAAATTGCATCAAATCTTGTTGATTATTACACTAAGATTTCAATCACTTTTCGCTAAAATCGTTGCAAATCGGAACTAATCGTATCTCAAACTATTAAATTTCTAAATGATGCAACTTGATGAAGAAAGTAGAATCGGACAAATTATCGAAATGACGTTTCAATTGGCTCCGTATCGGGAAAGTTGGATTGATTTTGGATTAATGGTAGGAACGTGAGTGAAAATCGACGCCATTTTGATATGTAGAAGGTAATGTTTTAAACAATTTCATCAAAGACAGAGGAAGATTACCAAAGGGTGTATAGCTACCATGAGAGTTTTCTTAAGGGGATGCATCGAAAATTTAAGCAATTTTGTAGCGCATTTTTTGTCAAATCTAGTATATAAAACAGGCTGGTTTTCTGATATGTGTTTTTTGACTATATAACTTATTCAGTGATTAACGCGGAAGCATGTTTAATGTAAATTTCCTTGATAGAAAAATTATCCGAAAACGCGTCTTCATCTCCCGTTTTTTGTCTAGTTTGTACAAACGACAGATTAATAAACGGCTAAATTATGTTAAAATGTCATTCTTCCCTTTATCTTTTAAGTGATTAACTTAAATGTTAACAAAACATAATAATATATTCGATATCATGGTACTTTTACATCTGGCGCTTTCGCCGTGTAGTGTAGTGTATTAGCTTTCTCTTTCTTTCATGCGCGCGAGCAATAAATGCGTCCCTTATTACAAATCACGCTTATTGGCTGGCTCCGCGTTTGGGGCGTGATTTAAAAATGACGAAGTAGGCCCTTAAATGGAAATGTCGCCAGCTGGCGTACCCGTGACGTGAGGTCTAATTGACAAAAAGTGTCTAACTTCACCAATCACAGCACAGGATGTTACACTTTGTCAATAGGCATGTTGGTGGGTATGAAAATCAAAATTCTAATGAATCCTTCTGTTATATAATACAAAAATTGGAAGACGTATTTTTTGCTTTTACAAAATAATAAAAGAATACCCAGATAAATCGCATTAAAGTTTAGAAGTGACGTCACGCGACATTTTGACTTAACGTGCGATACGTTACTTTTGATTAAATAAAAAAAGAAAAATACGTGTCCATTATTTTTTATTAATCTACAAGACTGACTAATTATTACAATTTAGTAATCATGCCTATTAGACCGTATGTCACGGAGGCGACAACTGGTAATATTACCATTTTGAAAAAAAAAAAAAAAAAAAATCTTATCCCACTTATGTAGAGTCGGCACAGCATGTTTTCTTCTTCCATTCATCTCTATTATTCGTCACTCCAGCGCTTACTCCTTTCTTTCTCATGTCCTCTCTCACACAATCCATCTATCGCTTCGTCCCTCCTCATTACATGCCCATACCACGCTAACCTACTGCTCCTCATTTTGTCCGTCACGTGTGCTACTTTTAAACTTCCCCTTATATACTAATTTCTAATCCGATCTTTCCTCGTCACTCCACACATCCATCTCAACATTCTCATCTCCCGTTGTGGCAGTATGACTTTTGGTTGTATAAAATTACAAATATATGATCTGTCACATGCAGCACAATCTGTTCAATGACAAGGAAACTGACAGTCCGTCTTCTGTGAGCATAGTACTTTTTTGTGTCATGTCATGTTTATTTAATTTGTACGGCAGCATGTTTGCTGTTGCCGTCGTCCTTTGTGCTAGGCGGCAGGATGCCACGACTTCCTCAGCACCTAGCCCGCGGGCGCTACGAGCAGCAATAGTATTCCTAGTCTACACACTATTTTGTTGTTGCGTCAGTCTGTATGTCGGTTGCTTGTCGGCCTATGTCTCTATGGTCTTCTGGTTATTTTGTTGTTTCCACGGTGGGCGTCTCCGCCGGCGGAGACGTTGGCGTGCAAGTAGAGTGTGCGGTTGGTTGCGTCGTCGTGCCTGGTTTCGCAGGCGTCGTTCCTGTCGTCTGGCGTCCCGTTCCATACAAAAGTCAGCAGTATGGTTAACGTCTCTGTAGATGTCGTCGTCAGGGTCGGATGAGTCATCGGGGTACCATTATTTAATGGTGGCTGTGATGACATCATCCGGGTCAGTCAGTAGGTGTCGAGGTCGCCTGATGAGATGCCTGCACTTTGCCCTTTTAAAAGCGCGGACATCCAGGGCTTGGGTCGTCAGATCGTGTAAAGCTCTGATTCTGTCGGCGAGTTTGTCAGAGTCAGAGTCGTCATCGTCAGGGTTTACGAGTATGGTTAAAAGGGGTATGTCTTGGCTGGGTATGAGTCGTTGCGTCGTCATGTAATCCACCTCCTTAGGAGATGGGGGTGGGTCGTAGGTCAGTGAACAGCTTGTTCGGATGGTCGTCGGCCTTGTCATAGTAATTCTGTGCTAAGTCGCGTATATGTTCATGTATTGTCGGTATGCCGGCGGCTGTATGTAAGTCTAGGTTGGCAACCCGTCGGGGAGCGTCAAGTGCTCGTCCTAAAAAGTTGTTTTGCACATCTTGTAGTTGGTGCAGCTGTTTCTGTCCCACGTGACCAAAGACAGTACACCCGTACGTCAGTATTGGCCTCACGCAGGATTTTTGATGTGTCGTCGGTATGTCAGGTTTCTGTCGAGAGTACCTTCTTTTTTTTACGTTGTCCCAAAGTATGCTAGAGTCTGTGCGGAAAGAGAAGTGTCGTAGGATCTGAGGGCGAGCTACTTTATGTTTTAGGGTTTCGTACCAAAAAGGTGTCTGTCTGTCTGTCTGTCCGACTATTAAAGCGCCATATCTCAAAAACTACTTATGGTATCTATTTGAAATTTAGAATATTTATAAACATAGTCAGCCCACATGTATTGCAAGGGAAAAATTCGATAATATATTTTTATTTTCTAAAAAAACGATCTTAATCTGCACATTTTCGATCAATTTTTTATGTTTAATATTCTGATTCGATTTTGTTTTATTAAGGAAAATGTGAATAAACACCATTCCCCCCTTTATCTCCGAAGTTAACCGAACGAAAATTTTCACAATTTGTATAAATTAACATAAATATTACACGATATACGACGAAAAAAAATAGCTCGTCAGAGACATGGTTATAATTTAACCATGCCTCTGACGAGCTTTTTTTTTTAATTTTCAAAAAACCTGCGGTCCGGGTCATATAATAATGTTAGAGTAAGTGAAAGTTTGTACGGAACCCCCGGTGCGCGAGTCCAGCTCGCACTAGGCCGGTTTTTTTGTATGAGTCTTATCTGTGACTCAGTATGCTATTTTCAAAATGGTCCTGTATCCGTGAAAGTGTTAAGAAGTGGTGTGGTGCCAATCCTTAAAGTACCGCTCGCAGATAAATCTGAGTTTTATGCAAACTGGGTAACGGTGCGGCCTGCGTGCCCTTGTTCTTTGGAGTTTCGCTTACGCCATTTTATCAGAACAGCTTTTTAGGGTTCCCTAACAAGAAGGTTAAAAGGATGCCTTAAACCCGTTCTACACCTTCCATAGTGTATTGTGCTACAGGCCCTAAAAGTTTGGATTTGTTGCACAATTATTTATTTATTATTCAAAAAAGTTACACAGCATTACAGTAGAAACCAAGCCACTTTGAACTACAAAAAAACAAAAACAAATAGAAAAACTTAAATACTAGTTTGATTTAGGCGACGTAACTCCGTGGCTCCGTTGCGTCGACTGATCTGGTGTAGGATTCGACAGATTGCCCTGGAACTGCCTAAACACTACACCCTTCGGCCAGAAGTCTGTACTTGCGATGGTGTCCTGCAGCGACCACGGCACGCGCACCACAAACGAGCTGAAGTGCACATAGTGGCAGGACTGCAGCTGGTGCACCCGTAGCGAGAAGCCAGTCTTCTGGCGGACGAACTCCACCACGTCATCAGCCACGGAGGAGTGATGCAAGCGCGACACGTTAAGGTGCGTCCACACTTGTATCATTTGCTCGTATCCGATCATCGTCCCGTGGCGTGACTGCGTATAGCGCTGCTTGGACGCTCATTGTCGGCGCGCCGATCATGCCGCACTCTTCCGATGTAAGTGTGTGATACGCGTAGCAAATGGATTTCGAGCGATCGGATCGGCGCAACGTCCAAACGCGTGATCGTGACACGCGATCATGCCACGCAACGATGATCTGATACGGGCAAATGCTACAAATGTGGACGCACCTTTACATTATTCGATTTTATCCGATAATTAGGATCGGATCGGATAGGATCGAAAGGTCTAGAACGGGTTTTATGGTGCGACTCTGTATGTCTTATGACTATTTAACCGTTATAGGAATATTATTTACAATTATTCAACTTTGGAAGTGTGACACAGTGTTTAAATGTTGCGATATTCATTACTAGGCGGTGCCCGCAATGGTTGCGAAGGAGAAAAGTCATAAACCCTCTTTTTTCGACTGCGTATTCAAACCCATGTACCAAAAATAGCTGAAATCTGTTTAGCCGATTCAGCGTGATGAAGCCACTACGACACTTACAAATATTTTAAAAAAAGTTGGTTCAGTGACCTTCAAGTAGTCCGTTGCAATATTTTTTTAAATATATTTTCAATGTACAGACAAGACATTTCATTTTTACAACTTTATAATAGTATAGACTAGCTGTTTACGAACTACTTGTTATTGTACTATGCTTTTATGTTCATTTTTACATCTTTAAATGTTTAGTTTTAAAGTTGTACCGCCGCGAAAATTATACATGTTTTGTTCATCATTCTTGACATTTTTTTTTTTATTCCATTCAAAGATCTAACGATAGTAAATGTTACCATACTGAATTGGCCTATCTATCAGCTTAGCACACAAAAAAAATCAAGCATCTACCGCAATAATTCACGTCACCATAAATAAAAATCTCATCGTACTCGGCGATAGGTGAAAAATTAAAAAAAAAGTCATAACTCCGAAAATACGAAAAATCGCGGAACATACATGGGGGTGATCTAGATAGCCCTCTTGGTCCTCTACCTCCCAGCTTCAGTATATCACTACTTCTTGGGACATCCTGTATAAGTTTTTGTATTACTTAATGCTATGGATCTCAAGTCTGAAACAAAATATTTGAATTTGATTTTGAATTTTTAAAGCACCATCTAGTTATCCCCTTGCACACGATCCAAAGTCTTCCTCTGTTGTTTTAATGGTCCTTGCTATAACTTATATTGAACCGACAAGGTTGTAAATTGCAAATGATGCGCTTAATATAAAGTACTTTCTTAAAGTAAATTAAATGACCGTATATTGGATCGTAAAGATCTGAATTTCCCCGGTCGATTCAGGCTTTCTATAAATTTCTCTGGTGCATGCGAATGGACTGACTAATGGCGGTAAGTAGGCAGGAATAACGTTTCTAGGTTATCTTCAATTGCTCTCAATGGTTGAAAGTCGTTGAAAATGGTTGAGAAACTAGTCAGGATTTTCGGGGTGAGTGAGTGTTTTCTAAAATGGAAATATCGCCAGCTGGCAACGTGACGTAAGGTTTAAGAGTCTCCGGTAAGTTTGGTTCTCTACACAAACGTAGTTACGCTTTCATTTTAAAACGAATAGCTAGTTTGCTCTGAAACTTTGTACTTACAATAAGTTAATGCATATGCAGGTGTGTAATTAGTTTATGTAGCTTCAGATACCATAGTGAAAAAAGATACAGCGAATTTAAGTTTTTCGTACAAAACTTGTTTTTGCAGTATTTCGTTTTTTTTTTATAAATTTGAGCCATATAAACTAATTACAAGCCTAGATATACCTCATGTCATTGTGTATGCAAAGTTTCATTACAATCCAACACGTAGTTTCAAAATGAGAACAAAACTCCGTTTGTATTGGAAGGTGAAACTCGGCCGAGCTTGCTGGGGACTCTTAATTGACAATGTTTACATCCTGTGCTATGATTGGTGGATTTTGACACTTCATGTCAATAAGAACTGACGTAACTGTGGCGTCAAAGTTGGAGTCAAGCAGATGAATAGGGAATTTGCACCAAGAAAAAAATAGGCTTTACTGTATTTCTACAGGTTCGAAAACACCACATTTTTACAATAAAATTAAAATCTAGAATAAACGTTAATTTTTCATATAGATTTTGCATTCTCAATACATTTTTTTTTTCAAATCGTCATCACTAGAATGAAGAAAAAATGTCCTAGACGTGCAGTGTTTTCATTGGTTTAAATATGGTCTATTTTCCTTCAGTTTCATTTTGTTTTCAAAATTATTTGTAACAAAGAAAGTAATCATACATTTTCCAAATTTTACCGAAATCGATACAAAATACAGACATACAGCAAATAATTAAAAAAATATTCATTCTTATAAATACAAAGATTTAAATAATGATAAAATTCCGATTCCGCCTGGATGTGAACCAGTTCCTTGTGCATTGCTGGGTTGCACGCTCTGCCAACTGAGCTACAGATGGTAAAAAAATCTCGATTTTCATAGAACTTTAAAAAAATCATTTTAACTGACTTCAAGGGAAGTCAGTTAAAATGTAGTCTGTCGTTGAGACTTTTACCTTACATTATCCTCAGTCTCTGACACCGAAAGCAATTTAAGTCCTAAAGAAAGTCTGCACTTATTATTCTCCTCGCATGTGACATACAAACTGACGGTTTCGGACTTCCGATCAGTTTGGCGACACGGGAATTTCGTCCAGATAACTAGGGCAGTAGGCCTTGAATCAGCGCGACATTTATATTCAGATAAGCATTTAAGATTCTGTCTGGATCATCTTTTTCTTTTTGTTACTTTGTGCCGGAACTCAGGAGAATAACAGTGACTTAATTACTTAGAAAAACTGGCCAAGTGCGAGTCGGACTCGCAAACCGAGAGTTCCGTACAAAATATACGCTACAAACTGCCGTATCTATGAAAATCCAGTGTTAGCAGAGCCCTACTCCTAAACAAAATGTACGCGGTGCTCGGTTATTTTATATTGGTTATAACATAGACAGAAAGACATAAAATTATTCTGTTTTTAATATTTGTTGTTATAGCGGCAACAGAAATACATCATCTGTGAAAATTTCAACTGTGTAACTATAACGATTCATGAGATACAGAGATACATAATAAGTTTTAATATGTTTTTTGGGAGTAGTTAAGATAGGCTAAATACTAATATTGTAATAGTTAAGAATTATAAAAAAAAATACTGTCTGTTGAGTTTATTTCGGCTTTCTTCTCATTCTCAAAGATCATTATTTCATTATTTCGTATCACTGCGACTATGAATCTATTGTGCCCTCATCTAGCATAAATTTCTTTGCTATAATCATCATTTGGCATAATTCAACATTTGGCATAATGCGTTTTTTTCTGAACACGTAAACTATTCAGGATTGTAATAAAACAAACCTAACCTAATGCATTTAACAGGTGATGCCTTAAAAAGTCCTGAAAATTCTACAGTTTCAGAAAAAATGCATTATGCCAAATGATGATTATGACACAAAAGTTTGTGCCAGATGAATAACCGGTGATCGCCACCTTTTACTGTTTTTGAAATAACGAAAGAAAGAAGAACGAAAACACATTTATTCAACGCCAGCATAAACAAAAATTACAAATAACAAAAACAAATGACGACGCTGAAAGTGGTCACCACTCAGCTTTATTTATTTATTTATTTGTTTATTTATTAAACGAATCACAAATAATGTAACATGTAAGTAAGAAAACCAAATCGTTACATTGATTCAGAGGTACTTAAAAACTAATTAACTTATAGCTACAAGGTGTCTATCTTTCTCTCTTTCTAGCACTCTCTTCCATTCGTTCATCAGCCTCGCTATCCCGTTCACAAACAAATCACATTCAGATTATGCCACGGCAAGCCGTGACGCTGATTTTCGGTGGTGCCCTGTAGCTTAAAACTAATTTATACCTACCTAGTTCATTATCTAAACCTAGACCTAGTGGATTTTGCAAAGAACTACAGCACTTTTTTTGATTCCGAGAGACTTTATCTCTCCTGGGCACTGTACATAATGGCGCCTATCTTACTTCAACTTATGCGCGGAGATAAACCTTGACAAGATCCTAAGCCAACTAATTTACTAGAGCCTCACGCCAAATTTATCCAACAATACGCAATTTTTAGTCTTTATTTACTGAACAAAAGCTTAAGACAGTGAAGTGACGTGGGCCGCCATAATCGTCCACGAAACGGTGTGATGTCATCGGAGAAAGTTCACTTTTGGTTTCTGGCCCGTTACGGACCACAGACATCCAAACAATCCGGCTGTTTCAGTCAGGCAAGTGTAAAGTTTATCGACTAACAAAACTAACTATTTTGGCACAAGTTCTTGGCCTCTGAAATGAGATCGCCTCCTATCCCAATCCTGTGCAGCTTCATGTCAATCAAGGACCATTAAAACAAGACGACTGTCTGTTGTCATACTTTGGATCGTGTTCCTATCGCAAGGGGATATTCTGGTAAAAACTAGATGGTGCTTTAAAAGTAAGCATTTAACGATGTTATAATTGAATAAAAAAATAGTATATTGAAATAAAACAATTTAACGGATTATATCGCGTATATTATCTCATTTTAGTTCCCGACGTTTCGGAAGCTTTCCAGCTTTCGATGGTCACGGGTGGACTGAGAAAAGATGTATTTTCCTCTGTCAAAGTTACAATTTGTGCAAACTACCCATTTTTGAAAATCAAATAAAGTTTTACATACATGCCAGATGGGCCTAAGCTATAAAGACAGTTACACATGTGCCAGAAGGACTTTATTATTTTATTTTAATAATTTATCAAGTAGCATTTCACAAATGAGGCGTACTGAAAATAGTATAGTAACAATTAGTTCGCAAATAGCTAATAATAAATTAATCGTAACATTAAATCTGTGTCACGCTTGCAAAGTTGAATAATTGTAAAAAATAAATCTTATAGGTACATAGATGGCGTTGTACATATCGGGGAACGACTTTTTGTATGGAGATGGTCAGTCCTCTTGTTTTAATGGTCCTTGAAGTCAATTTAGTTTATCGACGAATAAAGTATCTAGATTAAGGGGTTGTATAACCCGGTTTATTTTCCTTACGGTTAGAGCCACACTTTAAGAGGTTACGTTCGCAAAAAATCGTTCTAGTTAACCGGTAAAATTTTGGATCCAACTCAGCGCGCAAATAGTTAATGGATAACGTTCCCAAATCAATTCCAACGTCGCCCATGGACACCTGCAACACCAAAGGAGTCACAAGTGCGTTGCCGGCCTTTCAGGTGGGAGTACCCTTCTTTCTTGAATGTTTGAAAGAAATAAGTCCGTGTAGGAAATAAGTGCATGATTGGTTTCGTATATACAATACAATACAAATACTCTTTATTGCACACCTCAGATACACAGAAATACACAACATGACAGTAACATTCGAATTAGCAGAGGTAAACAACAGGCGGTCTTATCGCTAAATAGCGATCTCGTCCGGGCTACCTTTGGGTAGCGGAGTGTTCAAAGACAACAATTTCAGTTGAGGTGGCGAGAAACAGTTATGCAGCAAAAAAAACTCATATAGACACATGTAAATGCAATAAACATACTAGTAATATGCAAAGGAAGTAACATTACATTAATGAATTATAAGTTGCTTTGCTTTTCCGCGAAATTATGACTTGGTTAGATGTGACAATAAATTGTGCTCACATGCGCATATTTTCAAGCAGTTTCCACAAAAAATACGCATGCAAATACAACAAACCACCACCAGACAGTATAATCCTCGACACGTGTTTCGCCTCTTTACGAGGCATCATCAGGAGATGCAGATGTTGACGGTCCGGCGTCTAAAATCTAATATGGAATTTCGCAAAGAAATGCCTGAATCTGTCAATTATTTAAGAAACATTACTTAATTGAAATAAAACAAATTTAAGGGGCTCCCAGCGTAAATGTACGATTTTTCATGGTTTTGTTTTGTATCTAGTCCCTGGAATGGCTAAACCAACTTTCGAAATATGGTTTGTATGATAGTTCAGTTTCTATTTAACCCTTTCTTGCATTCGAAAATTAGAATATAATTCTACTTAATTAGTTATGGATTTTTACAGAGAGGTCTATAAAAATAAAGATTGCGTATCTAGTCTCTCAATAAACCTTTGGTAGACTCAAAACTTATGCCTAATTGTTCATTATGAAAAGACCTAACTTGTTACGCAAGCATTTAAAAAACAACGTGTATTTTTTGAGAAAAGTGGCAAAAACTGGTTTTTCGTCGTAAAAATAACAATGTTTGATGGCATGTATCGTAGTTTCGGTGACTCTTGAAGATAAACTAAAACAGTATATCGGTAAAGACGGTCGCTGTCAACATGATGAGACATAAAGAACACAGAAAAGCAAAGAGCTACGGATCGAAGGTCATTCAGAGCTGTAAGCCCCTTAACAGAATATCGCGTATATTATCTTATTTGAGTTCCCGACGTTTCGGAAGCTTTTCAGCTCTCCATGGCCACGGGTCGACATGGAAAGCTGAAAAGCTTAACATAATTAAGTTTTAGACAAGTTAGTGGACAACCAGAAAGGGATTGATGATTTGAAGCATCACTTTTTATTTTAATTACTTACGAAATCATCATATGATTTGACCAATATTCAACCTTACTTATTGCTTATAGGAACGTCCTCACAAATCCAAGCAATTAATTGGCAACCCCGACAGCATCATTATTTCTCTAAAAACACTTTTCTGTATCTAATCTAACGAGGTGGTGGTGGGATGTTAGTTACTATAAATTACTTAAGTAGGTAGGAAGAACAAGATAGATAAATATTATAATTAGATATATAAATAATGAAATGAATGAAAAACATTTATTTCGAGTAACAAGAACTCATATAATTTGTTAGTAAAATAGCTATAACCTATAGCTATAATGTAAGTAAATACACACACACACACATTCACAAAACTCACACAAAATACATACTTCTTGACACGTGCTGTTCACAGCAGTGCGTCATGTAAGGGCAGTCAAGTCTATCCACTATCGAGCGTAGGATGGGGTTGGGGCTGGCCCGCAGCCGGCGCAACAGGGACGTGCATCTTTTGCGCATGGTCGCATAGAAGCAGTCAATGCCCGCTTCCGGGAACATCCCTGATGCGCTGCAGAAGCGAGGCAGTCCCAACATAATATCAACATGACATGGAGAGTTGAAAAGCTTCCGAAACGTCGGGAACTCAAATGAGATAATATACGCGATATAATCAGTTAAAATTTAAAGAAAACAATTGTAACTGATTATACGATACGGGTTCCCAGTCAAGTTGACTGGAAAGCTGAAAAGCTTCCGAAACGTCGGGAACTCAAATGAAATAATATACGCGATATAATCCGTTAACTTATTTTATTTAAATGTGTTAATCGCGGAAACTGAAGAAAATATTATAAACATTACTTAAGTTCGGTATATTTAGCATCAAGGCCATTGATGATCTTTTGATTATTGCGCCAATAAAATCGATATGATATAGAAACTGTCGTCGCGCGCGGCCGGACGCGGCAATCAGAGCGTGGGAGAAACGCGGGCATTCCGGCAGAGAGATTATGTGATGTTATTACACCCGTGCGTACGCATACGCGCCTAATTTATTGTTAATCCTATATTAAAGACACCACCTTTTTCTTCACAAGATAAAAAAGTTTATAATAATAATAAATGCAAAGGCCGCAGGGCAGCTTATGGCGAGCTGTAGGGTAGTGACGACCCCACGGACCTCTGAGATTTGCAGGGAGTAATAATTTCGTTGACCGGTGTCAAAAGATCGCGAGCGCTTTATCAAGGAAAGACATATAGCCCTCGCGACCTTTCGACACCGGTTCATAGTCCATTATGGCCGCTGTGACAACTGACCCTTGAGACGGTATTACCCGGTCTCACCTTACATCAAGTTTTCTTGAAGACACTTTGAAATTGTATTGTATTTCTGTATTTGTATTGTAATATAATATGTGTATATAACTATATATATAGTCATATATATATATATATATATATATCTACATATATATATCTATATATGTATAGGACATATCCCTATAATGATCTGTTGATTTGTGTCTCTTTACTTTGCTTTTTTTTAATCTAGAATTTTATGATTTTGCAGCAACTGCTTGTTTCTACTTGGCCCTATGGTTGACTGGTAGATAATGCCTTAAGGCATTCAGTCCGCTATGTGTACCGTTTTTTATTGAGGAATAAAGTTTAAATAGATAAATATTCCTCGCATTCCTTTTTAGGGTTCCGTAGTCAACTAGGAACCCTTATAGTTTCCCCATGTCCATCTGTCCGTTTGTCCGTCTGTCTGTCAATCCGCGGCTTAGCTCCGTGATAATAGGTACTAGAAAGCTGAAATTTGGTAGGCACACCTAAAGTGGTGGTGATTTTTTTTTTCGTTCCAACACTAGTGTGTGGGATGTCATTGAATAGGTGTTTTAAAAATAATAGGGGTCTCCAGACATTATTTTTTGATAAAGTCAGCAGTTTTGTAAATATTCGCTCCGGAAATCCAAAAAATAGCGTCCCCCCTCTAACTTTTCAACAACGGGTCAAAAAAATGGAAAAATTTATGAAAATGAGACCTTATAAGTACTTTTAATGAAAGCTATATTGAATAAAATCTGTCAAGCCGTTTTTGAGTTATTGCCAAAAAACTGCGCTTCTCAATTAAAGGACTTAAGTGCCGTGGAGATACGCTTTTTTGCTCGTACACTTTTTCAAATCGTATTGTGTTCATCTGTAGTGCATTTTTTGTATGAACGGCTGCGGAACCCTACACCGAGCGTGGTCCGACATGCTCTTGGCCGGTTTTTTTTTTGTGCTCTAGACTTTTATGATCCTGCACTAACTGCTAGTTTCTGCTTGGCCTATTGTTAACTGGTAAAGAATGCCCTAAGGCATTAAGTCCGCCATTTGTAGCATTTTCTATTGCGGAATAAAGTTTAATTTTTTTTTTCATTAGGCCACATTATAAAAATATTACCAAAGCCAATTTCAATAGCATCATTAAATATTTACAGCCATTCTCATTTTCTGAAGAAAATGAGAATATGTGAATTTACCCACAAAAACTGCCTGACAGCTACTATGCGTACGCGCACAATTACAGTTAACAATTCCGCAAAAAGTATCTTTAAGTAGGTATGTCAAACAGTAAGCAAGAAGGTGAGAGATGAAGACAATGAACATTGTTATGGCAAAAAAACAGGAAATCGTTTCTCTCATCAGCCCCAGATTGGATCTGGGACATGCACCTAGACCATCGGTCTACTTAATTATAAATACTATTGTATATAGTGGCACTCTTAGCCCCCATTATGTTGTATGTATCCATACCGTTTAGCCGATTTGGCGTGACGAAGCCACAATCCTCACGCCAAACCTGCTAAACGGTATCCACAGATGGTAAACCGACTAAAAAAGGAGGGTTTATGTCTTTTTCTTCTCCGCAAACGAAGGAACTATATCTTACGTATAGCTTTTTTATGAGCCCTTAAAGTTGGGTGGGAAAGTCCATTTTGAAAGTATGAAGATATTAATAACTAATACCGTTGAATAACCCATAAAATGTATGGTAACTTTTGTTACGAAACCTTTTCGAACGCGCAAGTTTTATAAAAGCTGCAGAACAAAGTTCTTAATTTGCCCATACGAGTACTAGGTACTAACCGTGGGTATGAAACATGAGGCAGTATGCAGATTCTGCCAAGAGACAGAGGAGACTGCAATGCATATCCTCTGCTTCTGTGGACCATTCATGAGGAAAAGAAGTATCTACCTAGGGTAACATGTCGTGCCCCCGGAAGAGATACAAAATTTCACTGCCCAAAGAATTTGGCAATTCCTAGACTCAACGGGCCTCAGTAGTGAACTCTAATAAAGGGCTGCCGCAATAGATCAAATCTGGTCGAAGCGGCATACATAGGGCCCACAAATCAACAATAATAATAATACTAACCGTGTGACGTCACTAAGCTAGTATGCTTTACTTATTATGAAGCGTGTTTTGGGTAAGTCCAAATATGTGATTTTAACATTATTGTATTTTGACGTAGTTTTTTCACCAATATTTTTATTATTGACAGGTCGTTCTATAACACACAACAGAAATAAGTTGTTAAATAGCCTATTGCAAATAGTCCGCGCCACACTTATGAATGCGAAATTAACTCTGTCTGTTTGTCCTTTTCAATATTTCCGGCTTAAACCGCTACACCGATTTAGATGAAACTTGTTATACAGATAGCCTGAGACCTTGGTAAAGAGATAGAGAAGTTTTTATCCCGGACATCAGCCTTTAAGGGGATGAAAAGGGGGTGGAAGTTTTACAGGAAATTAATCGGTAGAACATAGGCTTCTCAGCGGGAACAGAAAGAAGAAAGAAAGAGATAAATCAACGGATCCAACTCGGATGGGCAGCGTTTGGGAAACTGCGAAGTTTCTTCTCGTCCAGGATACCTCAGTGCTTGAAGACGAAAGTCTCACCAGTGATGACCTACGGAGCCGCAGAGTGGTCTCTAACTATGGACCTCTTAAGGAAGCTCAGAGTCACTTTGCGAGCTATGGAAAGGGCTATTCTCGGGATCTCTCTATGAGATCAAATCAGAATGAGTTCTCGAGTGGAGACCGCGTACCGGCAAGCGCAGCGTGGAGAGACCACAAGGTGGTTGGACGACCTGGTTACGGTTGCGAGGACTCGCCAGATACCTCTATCTGGCCCATGTGGAAATCTATTGAGGAGGGCTGCAGTGGCCGTCCTATGGCTTAAATGATGAAACGGTATTTTCCAATAAACTAGAAGGTGAAAACTTCGTTCGCGGAAAAGAAAAAAGTCAGAACTATCTTTTTTTCTTCAGCGTAGTCTAATAAAAAGTATCATATAACCATCTTGAAAATATCTTCAATGTACAGACATTTCATTTTTACAACTTTGTAATAGTAAGATGCCCTCACTTGCAACCCAGGACCGCTAGCTGTCACTATCAACTAAACTAACTCGCTATATCCGTATCTATGTCCAACAACCCGTCAAATTGCATGACATTGACATAGTTTCTTATGTTTATGTGTAACAGAGCAGTGAATAAAGTACCTACTTGTGTTCTAAAAAATGAAAGTTGTGCGGAGAGAGAAATTTTTTGTGCGCTCACTTCGATGGCAAATTAAATAAGATAACAGTTTTGATTACAATTGCAAGTAAAAGTTTTGTTATTGTGCTGTTAGGCTGAGAGGTGACAATGAGCTTGCTACTTCACCGAACACTAACGCGCGTTTATTAGTGAATGAATGAATTCGTTTATTTCATTCAACATGGGCCATATATAAATACCTTATAATTCTAGTAATGAATATGTATGATACAGGTCTAACGCTTCACTGAGTCTGTTTTTTTTTATTGTCGATAGACGGGCATTTAACCCCACTCTCACCTGTTGTTAAGTGATGATGCGGCCGAGGATGTATCATGCCCGTCTAGAAACAGCCTATTCACTCTTGTCTTAAACACGCCCAAATTATAATGGTCGGGGAACACACTCGCAGGCAACGAGATCCACTTCTTTGCGGTACGCATGATGGCAGGGGCAACGAAGCGCTTCGTGCGGATACGCGGAATATCGACCACATGTGGCCTGTTCCTGAGGTGAGGTAGCAGTACGGGGGGGGGGCAGGGCAGTTTACGATGTGACATCACCGCTCCCCTACCTCAGGAACAGACTCAGTTAAGCCTTAGAACTGTAGCATACATTGTAACATACATATTCATTACTAGAAGGTACTCGCAACTTCGTTCGCAGCGGATAAAAAATTGCGCCATTTTTTCTTGAGCGTAAGCCTTTAAAACCCAAGTTTTATACAAAAATTCAGCATTCATCAAGAGGACTGTTGAGAAGAAAGCCGAACCAAACTCAACAGCCAGTCAATTTTCAAAATAATTATGTTCTATTACAATATTAACTACTTCTATATCTTAATTATAACTAATTTATAATTGGTACATGCAGAGGAGATGTACAGTTTCTCCAGATCCATGTTAGGTTAAGAATTGCGTTGCCTGTCATTTAAGATTCTCAATAACTAGATTTTTAAGTCATGGCCTAGATTTTCCTTTTGGAACTCACGTGTGTCAATGTCATCTATACTAATATAAAGTTATAAAAATTTAAATTAAGCATTGATGATATTTTCAAAAAAGTAACTGATATTTGAAGGGGTCGTCGTTCGTTTCATCGTTTCTCTTTCATCACGCCAAAACGGCCCATCCGATTTCATTTATTTTTGGTACATGGGTAGCTGGACTCCCTCACATAATTAAAGGATACTTTTTACCAGAATACGCTGAAAAAACAGAGGCTTGTGAGGTTTTTCTCCTCCGCTAACAAAGTTGCGGAAAGCTTCTAGTTTGTATATAACTCAGTATATCAATGGATTATAATTCCTTTGCTGTTCCGCGAACTTGTGTCTTGGTCAGATGTGACAATAAATTGTGCTCACATTCGCATATTTTCATGCAGTTGCCACAAAAAAAAAATACGCATGCAAATACAACAAACCAACAGCAAACAGTATAATCCTCGACACGTGTTTCGCCTCTCTACGAGGCATCATGAGGAGATGCAGGAGATGTTGACGGTCCGGCGTCCACCCGAGAAATGAGTTGTCCAAAACGGTCGGCCCTATTTATACCCTGAATAGGATTTCTAGAAAGAGATGGAAAAACACGTAACAAAGGTGATGATGTAAGTTATTCATTAATGATCAAACCTCTATTGCTGTACCTGACTATCTCCAACCGTTCAAGCCGGACCGTCAACATCTCCTGCATCTCCTGATGATGCCTCGTAGAGAGGCGAAACACGTGTCGAGGATTATACTGTTTGGTGTTGGTTTGTTGTATTTGCATGCGTATTTTTTTTTGTGGCAACTGCATGAAAATATGCGCATGTGAGCACAATTTATGGTCACATCTAACCAAGACACTAGTTCGTGGAACAGCAAAGGAACTATAATCCATTGATCTAGTATGGAATTCCGCAAAGTAACGCCTGAATCTATGAATTATATAACTGAGTATGTTGATGTTGATATTCTCATGTTTGCCTCTCGGTCTACATCCCCTTTCATTGCAATAAGTAAAGCGGTCGTTACGACACCAATGAAACAGTGAAAAATCATAACGAGATAAGTTTAAAAAGTCTGATCGATAAGATTGCATAATAAAGTCAATGGCGCGGCTCTCATTTCGATAATTGCATTTCGTTGTTTCTTTCACTAACAATAAAATTTAATGCAATCAAGGACTATTAAAACAAGAGGACTGTCCATAGCCATACAAAAAATCGTTCCCCGATATTTACAACGCCATCTATGAATAGGAATTATTATTTAAGAAAAGGTGCCCGCAACTTCGTTCGCAAAGGAGTAGAAGTCATAACCCCTCTTTTTTCGACAGTGAGGTAAGATAAAAAGTATCCTATAACCATTTAAGGATACCCGGCTACCCGTGTACCAAAAATAGTTGAAATCTATTTAGTCGATTTGGTTTGATGAAGCCACAACGACACATACAATTTAAAAAAAAATTGATCCAGTGTCCAAATAGTCCGTTACAATAGTTTTTTTGAAAATATCTTAAACTAGAAAATGCCCGCAACTTCGTTCGCGGAGGCGATAAAGTCATAATTCCTCGCTTCTTCTTCAGCGTAGTCGGGTAAAAAGTATCCTATAACCATCTGGAGATACCCAGCTACCCGTGTACAAAAAATTGTGGAAATCTGTTTAGCCAATTTTGCGTGATGAAGCCACAACGACACACAAACATACAAAAATAAAAATAAAATATTTTTCGTTTTAGTTACCTCGAAATAGTTCGTAACAATCATTTTTTTTTTAAATATTTTCAATGTACAGACATTTCATTTTTACAACTTTATATTAGTATAGAATAGATATAACAGATAATTATTTAAATGATACAATTTATTAATTACTAGCTTCTTTATCCGCCTTAAATTAGTTTTTCGCGGATAAGTTATTTGAAAAAGTACCCTATACCAAGTTTCATCCAAATCGTTTCAGCGGTTTAAGCGTAAAGAGGTAACAGAGAGACAGACAGACACACACGTTCGCATATATGATATTAGTATGGATTCGTTGTTTAAGAACTATTTTTATAGAAGGTGGCATGATGGCAATGGGCATTTGATCGCGGAAAAAGTCATAACCTCTCTTTTTTCAGCGTAGTCGGGTAAAAAGTATCCATGGACAGCTGGGTATCTTTGGATACCCAGCTGTCCATGCACCAAAAATAATTGAAATCTGTTTAGTCCTTTGTCGTGATGAAGTCACAACGACACATACAAACATTAAAATAAAATCGATTTAGCTACCTTTAAATAGTTTTTTTCAATCAGTTTTTTGAAAATATCTTTAATCTACAGACATTTCATTTTTACAACTTTGTAATAGCACACATATCGCTTTGCAGTTGGCACACGAACCGAAATATAGCGATGGACTGTCCTCTTGTTTTAATGGTCCTTGAATGCTATTTAGGTATTCGAACTGAAATGGAGCTGGCTGGACTCGGTCACATGCATCCTGGCAGGTGCGCTAAAATGGCAGGTTAAATGGGTCCCGCGAGATGAATATCGGCCGCCAGGCAGACCAAAAAGAGACGGCGGGACGATCTCGACGCATCCACAAGTAACGGCAGAATCAAATAAGCAATAGGTTCTAGTGGAAAATATAAGAGGAGGCCTTTGCCTAGCAGTGGGACACCTAAGTAGGCTATAAAAAAAACCGGACAAGTAAGAGTCGGACTCGAGCACTGTGAGCTCTGTACAAAATATACGATAGAAACGACCGTGTCTACGAAAATCTAGTGTTAGCAGAGCCCTGCTCCTAAGCAAACTGTACGCAGTGTTTGTGATTAATAACAAATTCAAATTCAAAAGATTTATTTGCTAGGAACACAGTGTTATACATATAGGTCTTACAATAGAATAAATAATAAATAAATAAATAATAAATATTACGGGACAATTTTACACAATTCGCTCTAGTCCCATGGTAAGCTCAATAAGGCTTGTGTTTTGGGTACTAGACGACGATATATTTAATAGATATATTACTTATATACATAGAAAACATCCAAGACTCAGGAACAAATATTTATGTTCATCACACATATATTTGCCCTTACCGGGATTTGAACCCAGGACCTCAGCTTCGCAGGCAACGTTACTCCCACTGAGCCAAACCGGTCGTGAAATATTTTTTGTTTCATGTATTCAGCCTCCACGTAGGCGTGCAAATATTTAACACACCAAATTATAATAATATTCAATAACATTTCCAATTCCAATAATCAATGATAATAGTATGATGTCAATAATTATCTAATTCTACATGTGTCGAGAAAATATTATATGCTATAAAATCAATTTTCAATAAACCAGCTATTTAGACCACTTTTAAACCTATTTCCCTGTGAAGAGTTACAATTTCCTTAGGGATGCGATTATATCAATTCTGCACCTTTGTATGTCAATGCACATGTTGCAACATAGAGAGACAGACAGAAAATATAAGATTTCAGAGTTAAATACGTTAGATTCAGGCATTACTTTGCGGGATTCCATATTAGATTAATGGATTATAGTACCCTTGCTTTTCCACGAAATAGTGTCTTGGTTAGATGTGACAATAAATTGTGCTCATATACGCATATCCTCATGCAGTTTCCAAAAAAAAAAACTAATTTTAGCCACTGATTTTGATAAAACAAAACATTCTATAAGGCAATTTGAGGTAGAATAAATTTAAAAAGTAAAAACTATTCTGCATATGTGGGCTCATTGTGACAAATGTCATAACTAGAGAGGGTGAAAAGCGTTACAATTAAATTTCATTCACCGTGACTCTCGTACCAGTTGTAAAAAAAACACTGTGATTATGTTACCCACGACTAACCCTGACGTTAAAGTTACTTAAAGTAATGTATTTAGATCATTATAATCATTTTAAGGTGCGTCCACATTTGTATCATTTGCCCGATCAGATCTTCGTCCCGTGGCATGATCGAGTGTCACGATCATGCGTTTGGACGTTGCGCCGATCCGATCGCTCGAAATCCATGTTGCTACGCGTATCACACACTTAGATCGGACAAGCAAGGCATGATCGCCGCGCCGACAGTGAGCGTCCAAGCAGCGCGATACGCAGTCATGACACGGCACGGTGATCGGATACGAGCAAATGATACAAGTGTGGACGCACCTTTACCGTGATTTTATCACACTTGTTGCTCACATAACCTACGTGGTTTTGTAACGTGCCCTCGTGACCAGTCACAGTTATACTTTTCTAGTCACAGTGATTTTTTTATCGTGTCGTTATTATTACCCGCTACTATAGTTATGACACCAATGTAAACTGCCAATATGACACGTTAACACTTTTTAATATTGGCCAAAAAAAAGCAAAGAAATTAACTTTGTACCGCCTAACAGATCACCATTTGCTAATAATATCCATTTTTCAATAATGAGTGATCCGAAAATTCCAAAACTAATGTTAATGTGTTCAGAGAGCCCAAATCTATCCGTGATATGTCAATGGGGAATGGATAAAAAAATTTCAAAAATCTTGAAATTTTGTTTATAGGTAGGAATAAGCCTCCTTATTGTAGAAGTCACAGGTTTTTCTGTGTCTCGAAAAAAAAAAAAGATGAAAAGGTGTTGGTGGGCCTATATGCCCGCCTTATACGGTACGGCAAGAGCAGCATTGATATTTTCGATTAAAATGGCTGTAAATATACTGTTATACTTTACCGTACCGTATAAGGCGGGCATACAGGAAAAATGAAATATTGTCCATTGTGGCCTTTAAAATCGTTTAAAATCGTAGTTTTAAGAGTGACTCATCATCTCGTTGTCACGGTTACGTCTACACGTAACCATGACACCGAGATACAAAGAAAAGTTGTTTGACAATTAAATAAAGCTGGTTATTATATGGAAAGTGAAAAAAACCATCTCTAACTAGGCCGCCACAAATCTCCGTACACCATTAAAGGCAATTAACTAATGAATGTAAAAAACAGTAATAAAACCATAAGCCATTAAGCATAAACTTTATATCATTCAATTTGAACCACAGATAATCTATTACTAACGGACGACCGCCCAAATTAAAAAAAATGCGGTCACAATCCAAATACAAACCGCTATAGAATATTAATAACGACACAAAACAAAAATCAGCGTACATTGCGTATTCTGTACTATACTAGCGTGTCATTCGCTAGTGTAATGTTCAATGGTAGGTTAGGCATTCGTTAGGATTGTGTTGGGCAACGATAAGACATAATTCAGTAGAAAGTAAAGGCAGGTCACAGAAAGTGAAAATCGTGTTGACTTAGAAAAGCACAGGTGTACAGAACAATGGTTCCAGTGAGGTTTATAAAAGGCCGCGAGGGACTAGATGTGTACGATAAAATGAAGATTCTCTGTTTATTTAGGGACGTCCATTAATTACGTGAGCCTATTAAAGTGGGAGGGGTGTCAAGCTGAATCTCATCTAATCTTACTTGAGGGGAGTGGAGGAGGTACCCGCAACTTTTTTCGCGGAGGAGAAAGTCATAACCCCTCTTTTATTCTACAGCGCAGTCGGGTAAAAAGTATCCTGTCACCATCTCTGGATACCCAGCTACCCGTGTACCAAAAATAGTCGAAATCTGTTTAGCAGTTTCGACGTGATGAAGCCACAATGAAACATTCAAAAACACAAAATAAAAACTCTCGATTAAGTAACTTTCAAAGAGTAGTTTACTTAGCTTAGCTTAGTCCTGGGTTCTAATCCCGGTAAGGTCAAATATTCGGGTGATGAACATGAATATTTTTTCCCGAGTCTTGAATGTTTTCTATGTATATCAGTAAATATATCTATTAAATATATAGTCGACGCTAGTACCCATAACACAAGCCTTATTGAGCTTACCATGGGACTAGTTCGATTTGTGTAAAATTGTCCCGTAATATTTATTTATTTATAAAAAATATAACGTGAGATTGGGGGACGGGGAGAGCGGGTTGAGCTAAAAGTCATGAAATCTCACCAAGGGGGTCGGAAAAATAGCTAAAAATGCCTCACGTAAAGCCTGTTTGACTTGATAAAGCCACAACGACACATACAAACGGACAAAAAATCTGAAAGAAAAATCGATTAAGTGACCTTCAAATAGTAGTTCACTTATTTTTTTGAAAATATTTTGAAGGTACACACATTTCATTTTTACAACTTTATAATAGTATAGATATGCGATTACACCTGGAACAATAAAGCTGACCAGAACTGTTTTAATATGTTTGTAAACATTTTATTCTACATAAAGAAAAATAAAACAAAGAAAGTAAAGTAATACATTAGTACAACAGCGAACTTATCCCTTTAAGGGATCTCTTCCAGTTAACCTTAGAGCATGAGAGAGAAGAATGACCATCAACGCAGATAGACAAACCAACAAGTTAATATGCACAATGACATTAAAACTACACTCTCTTTGCTTCGCTATATGTAATTGTGGGAGGGTTTAAAATAACAAGTATGGTTACATCTGTAAATGGAAGATATTGCGTGTGCGCAGGCAATAAGTTTTGCGCTCGTAATTTGGATTTTGCATGAGATCTGCTATGGATGAAAGTTATGGGAAGTATTTATTACGCAATATATTGTAACAACTGTTAGAACTACAAGGTGTAACGCTTAACTGAGTCAGTTCCTGAGGTATGGGAGCGGTGCGGGAGGGGTGACAGGTGACGTAACATGACGTGTCCTAACTGTCTCGCTATACAAGCCTGGCGCCCGACTGAAGTTACGCGTCGTTTGACGTTCCGTAAACACACCCCTCCCACTGCACCTCAGGAACAGACTCAATTACGCGTTAGGCCTATACTTTACTTTGCTTTTTGTATGAAATAGGAGGCAAACGAACAAACGGATCGCCTTATGGTAAGCGATTTCCGTCGCCCATAATAGACACCTGCAACACCAGAGGAGTCAGTTTGACCTACTTCCCGCTTTCCGATTGAGCTAAAATTTGGCGTACTTATGTAAGTTTGGTGACAAAACAATAGTATGATATCATAGAGATGATTTGATGATGGAGCAGGAAGGTGGTCATAGGAATTCTGTAATAAAATAACGCAATCCTACCGAGTTTGGGCTCTTTAAAATCGTCTCGGTGAGTAGTTGGTCGATGTTTAAAGAAAAGTACACTCGACAAAAAATGTGTCAGAAACTTATTATATTTAAGTGACGGATTTATTAGAATTTTGATTTTCATACCTCGTCATCTTGCCTATTGGATCGACTTGTGTTAGGTGTTCGTTTTATTATTTGAATCAAAATTAAGGTCAGGTGGAGTAAATCTAGTACAATAGACTGTAGCTCTGTGATTTACTGGTCGATAAAGCAGTAATTATCATTTCGATACTGTAATAATACTATATTAGATCTGCAGTGTATTGTTCTAGATTTACAAACCAATTTTTACCTTCCCCCGGTATTCCCCTTACCCCACCTGACCTTAAATAATAATAATAATAATTTCAGCAATCGGTCTTATAGCGAAGAGTCTCGACCAACATCTTAAGAGACTCTCGCTAGATACCTAAATAAAGGGTCAGATGCAGAAGGCAGTAATGCTGGACACGGCCCGCATTGTCAGGAGGTTCCTCTCTGTGCAGCCCTAACCACCGGTAGCTTGAGCCCTGCCCCGCTGCCGGCGGCACCCTAGGTTAGATTTTTTATAATGTGTTTATATTTCGTATATTACTTTTTACACTGATGAACTGATGACTTCGATAGGTTCAGTTGTCGAGCCACTTCACGTTGACTAAGCCCACTCTGCAACAGGGCAACTGCTTTGGCGGCTTCATTTGGGGTAGTATGCATGTTTCTTCAGTTTTTCAGGGTCAAGTCGATGAGAGCAGTGTTCAGGAAGACGTATCAATTACGAATGATGCATAAACAATGATAATTACTGGTTTTATGCCTAATGGTAAGTGGCCAATTATTGCATGCGTTAACGAGGCAGTTGGAGGGGGGTGATTTCCACGCCCACATTCTGCACAATATCCATTCCCGCCCTTGAATATTGGTGTCATTTGATAGGGCAGAAAATTATCAATCACGTGGTATTTAAATTGTTACGGTCGAGCTTACAGTTTTAATAGAAAACGGAAAAATGCTAAAAATGCTCGGGTGGTCCGATTTCTTGGCACCCGAGTGTATATTCATATTGTAAAACACCTAACTTATGACGACAAATAAATAATGTGTATAATAATAATAACAAGTATTTACTCACGCCACCACAAATAGTACAGTACAATAGTTCAAACATTTGTCTATCTGGGTACATATATAAGCCTGGTGGAGACTGGTGCCTGAACTAGGGGAAACCTGTATGTCAGGTCACCAGGTCTCCGACCCTCGCGTGTCTATAACGACAGAAAGGTTATTATCTAAACTATTACAAAATTAAATTTTGCTTTTTTATGGTAAGATAGACAAACAGAATATCTTACAGAAAGACGGAGCAAATTACATATAACAAATTGACTAAGTCTACCTAGTTAAAACTTAATATATATGTCTACCAAAGACATATGGTAAATTCGCTAATATACGATATGATTATTTTAGGTTGGTTTATTAATTTTAAGCATAAAGCACTTCACAAGCTCCATACTGTCACCGTGTTCGCACAACCACGTTGACAGCCGGTACCTATTAGGGTCACCAGTCCTGCAGAACAGGTATTTTGGCCAGCCGCCAACTGATAGTGATCTGATTGTTTCGTATGTGTATGTATGTCTGACCATTCGTCGACAGTTAGTCTATCAATACGGATGATGACCAAAATTTTAATAATCAGTCCGTAATGTAGATTAATAAAAAATATTGGTAACGTATTTTTTCTTTTATACATAATCAAAAAATAAAGGCGATATCTTGAGTCAAAATGTCGCGTGACGTCACTCCTAGTTAGAAATTGTACTAAGGAGTGACGTCACGAGCTCCCACTTTACGATTTATCTAAACATTTTTTTATTATTTTGAAAAAGCAAAAAATACGTGTCCAATATTTTTTTTTCTATCTGACGGACTAATTTGAATTTTGTATGAGACATCTATACTATTATATAAAGTTGTAAAAATGAAATGTTTGTAAGTGTCGTTGTGGCTTCATCACGCTAAATCGGCTTAACGGATTCCAACTAGTTTTGGTACACGGGTAGCTGGTTATCTCTAAATGGTTATAGGATGACTTTTTCTCCGCTGCGAACGAAGTTGCTAGCGCCTTCTAGTAAATATATAAATCTCGAAAGTCTCCTTGAAGATCTTCATATTTTCTAAATTTGAACACTGTTCACGATAAAATTTGGCCATGCCTAATCTGGTATATTTTTCTATTAACTTTTAGTTTAGAAACGGCGCTTTTTTAATGATCCATAGATTATTTATACTATTATAAAGTTGTAAAAATTAAATGTTTGTACATTGACGATATTTTCAAAAAAATAAGTAATAGAAGCTTGAAGGTCACTGAGACGAAAAATATTTTTTTGCATTTTTTGTGTGTGTTGTTGTGGCTTCATCACGCCAAAACGGCTAAACAGATTTCAACTATTTTTGGTACACGGGTAGCTGGGCATCCGCAGATGGTTATAGGATACTTTTTACCTTACGCTGTCGAAAAAAAGAGGGGTTTCGACTTTCTCTCCTCCGCATAAGAAGTTGCACCGACTTGTACAGAACAAAATTTTTAATATGATTTTAAGCAAAGTCCCGGGAAACAGCGGGTATTTTTAAAGGTTCATTGAACCTACCCCGTATGGTCAAAGGACCACAATGTTATATTGTCCATAGGTCGTTGACCCGAGGCGCAGTTATGCTGAGGTATAAATATTCATGCTGACTGACCACATAATATACCGGAGATTTCCTTGCGGCATACATATAAAATACCCGCTATTACAAGCGACATCGACCGCGTACAAGGGTGATTTGCAGAAAAAAAATATCTTTAGGTTTTTTATTTTTTAAGAATTGAGATTTTTTGGGCTCATTGTTTCTGCAGCGTAGTCAAATAAAAAGTATCCTATAACCATCTGTGGATTGGATACCGTCCAGCTACCGTTTAAAGCCGTTTTGGCATGATAAAGCCACAACGACATATACATATAAAAACCAAAAAAAAAAAACTTTTTCGATTCAGTGACCTGCAAATAGTCCGTATCACTTTTTTTTAATATTCTCCTTACCTCAATGCACAGACATTTAATTTTTACAATAGAATAGATTATAAAATTGTAAAATGAAATATCTGTACATTGAAGATTACACACACTAGTTGTAAAAATAAAATGTTTATGTGTGTCGTTGTGGCTTCATCACGCTAAATCGGCTAAACGGATTTCAACTATTTTTGGTACACGGGTAGCTTCGTATCCACATATGTTTATAGAATACGTTTTATCCGACTGCGCTGTAGAAAAAAAAGGGTTATGATTTCTTTCTCCTCCGCTGGCGAAGTTGCCCACTTCTAGTCTAGTCTAAGAACGTTGAATGACGTCATCAGACAGTCACATTACAGTAGGTATCTTTTATCTGCGTTCCTGTCGTGAGTCAGTGATAAGCCACCGAATTGTCAACGGTCGACTAAAGAAATGATTGCAACCTTTGGACCTTATTAAAATGACACAAGATGAAATAATGGATACAACTTTTTGTATTAAACTGTACAAAACTATCTGTAGGATTAGAATGGAATATTTTCTTCAAATAAAAAAAAATAGTACCTAACCTGTTCTTCTTCAAGTTTAAAAAAAAAAACTGTCGAAATATATGCCACATATTTATATTTGCTGTGTTTTTTTTTTCAGTTGCGGTTACAGTTACATATTATAAGCAGTGTTCTCCCTATTTTTTTTTATTCAACTATCACACTACGTAGCGGCTTATACAAGACACCTATACTCCAAATTTCATTAATATAATATATATAATATTAACAGGGGATTCTTCAAGAGACGAGTTAACAGTTTCAAAGGTTGGCAAAATATGGGCGATTCCACCACTGTTGCACATATCCATGGGCAACGATGACTACTTTCCATCAGGTGGGTTGTCTGCCCGTTTGCCACTCGTTACATAAAAAAAGACTATATATATATATTATGAAGTTTTTGTGTAAAAAGCATGTGACATACGGACGGACGGACGAATGGACGGACGAACGTGACGAAACTATAAGGGTTCCGTCCTTGCCATTTTGGCTACGGAACCCTAAAAATTACTGACTGTTGAGTTTATTTTTATGACATAGCAGGCAAACGGGCAGACGGGTCGCCTGAAGTTAAGCGATCACCGTCGCCCATAGACACTTGCATCACCAGAGGAGTCACAAGTGCGTTGCCGGCCTTTCAAGTTTACTGCTCTTTTCTTGAAGGCTTGAAGGTCGCATCGGTCCAATTTCGGCTTTCTTCTCAACATTGGTATCCTCTTGGGAAATGCTGTAGAGTCAGACTTCTAAAATTGACATTGCGGCCTACTTAAAGAATAAAAAGATCATTATTTCATTACTTCATTAAAAAAATGTTTGACGATTGTTTTGCTTAGTAGGATGTTCATGTAAACGACCAACGATGTAGTTTCTTTTTGAATTGAAAAGCCACAAACAGTCGCGTAACATGTGCTAATCTAAAATTGATGGAAACTGCCAAATCAGAGAAAGTAACCATATCATTATACCCATTATGTCCTCACAAACATGTTTTTAAAACCTTTAACTTGTGGTATATCGCGTTATAAACATACATGCTTACTACTACTAGTCACGTTTGTAGAAAAAATTATGAAACCACAAAGACAACAAAACATGAAAAAAAAGTACACCCCATTTTTTTGGCGACACTTTTGGCTCAGTGGGTTGTACAACGGCCTACAAAGCTGGCGGTCCCGGGTTCGAATCCCGGCCAGGGCAATTGTTTGTGTGACAAGCACGAATGTTTCTTCCTGGTTCTTGGATGTTTTCTATATATTTAAGTAATATAATTTATCTATATATTATGTATATTGTCGCCTAGTACCCATAGTACAAGCTTTGCTAAGTTTGGGAATAGATCGATTTGTGTAAGATTGTCCCTAATATTTATTTATTATTTATTTATATTTCAGAATATTGAGTTTCTGGGCTCACGTATCTTACTCACAATCTATATTGTATCTGTCTGTATAAATAATGAAATAATGATTTTTATTCTGTCAGTAGGCCGCAAGGGCACTTTTACAAGTCTGAGTCTACGGCATTTCCCAAGAGGAGACCACTGTTGAGAAGAAAGCCGAAACAAAGTCAACAGTCAGTTTTTTTTTTCTAAATAATTCTTAACTATTGCAATATTAATATTTTCTTCTGTTTCCGCGATTATTACTCATTGAAATAAAATAATTTACCGGAATATATCGCGTATATTATCTCATTTTAGTTCCCGACGTTTCGGAAGTCTCATTCCACCCGTGACCATGAAAAGCTGAAAAGCTTCCGAAACGTCGGGAACTAAAATGAGATAATATACGTGATATAATCCGTTAAATTGTTTTATTACAATATAACTTATTAGCCTATCTTAAATATATCTTTCTAAATATAAACTCAATGCTTAGGTCTCCAAGAAAACTGAGTAATATCAAAACTTATAAAAATCATTTGAAGAAATGTATGTTCGCGAATCACTTCAATACGACTGCATTTATTTAATTATTTTTTTTGGTGTGTTTGTAACTGTCAGGACAAGGTTCTATATATATGTATTCTAGAAGATGCCCACGACTTCGTTCGCGGAGGAGAAAAAGTCATAACCCGCCGTTTTTTCTTCGGCGTAGTCGGGTAAAAAGTATCCTATAACCATCTGATACCCGGCTACCCGTGTACCAAAAATTGTGGAAATCTGTTCAGCCGATTTTGCGTGATGAAGCCACAACGAACATACAAACATACATAAAATCCAAAAAAAATATTATTCGTTTTAGTGACCTCCAAATAGTCCGTAACGATCATTTTTTAGAAAATATCTTCAATGTAGAGACATTTCATTTAGACAACTTTATAATAGTATAGATAATTTAAGAAGATTTTATGGTAAATGATAAAAAGCCTTGTTTTACTTTTAAAAACAATTGTCGTGTTATCCTAAGACTAAAAAATTTAGGGTGTCTGGATTTTTTACCCAAATGTCCAGCTAAACTGGTTCATCTGTCCGGCTTTTCGGTTTTAAGACCTACACGGCAGCCTTAGACGCAGCTAGTATTTGGGTCCAGTCGGTACCGGTACTCGTACCACATTGATTCCGACAGGCTAGCTTCATCCTCTCAAAAATAAATATGTACAATTAATAATATTTTCTTCTGTTTCCGCGATTATTACTCATTGAAATAAAACAATTTAACGGATTATATCGCGTATATTATCTTACTTTAGTTCCCGACGTTTCGGAAGCTTTCCAGCTTTTCATGGTCACGGGTGGACTGAGAAAAGATGTATTTTTCTCTGTCAAAGTTACAATTTGTGCAAACTACCCATTTTTTGAAAAAACACAAATAAAGGTGTACATACATGCCAGATGCACCTAAGCTGTAAAGACAGTTACACATGTGCCAGAAGGGCTTAATTATTTTATTCTAATAATTTACCAAGCAGCATTTCACAAATGAGAAACGAAACGTCGGGAACTAAAATGAGATAATATACGCCAAATAATCCGTTAAATTGTTTTATTTCAATGTACAATTCAGCTAAAACTAAAATAAAACAAACGTATTCTAAGCTAAATAAATCAATCCTAAAATGTAAAAATCCTCCAAAAACCTAACCTTACTTAAAAGACCCCACCCTGTATTGTACCTGGCTCAAAGGTGCCCTTATGGGCACCTTTGAGCCGGCATTATTGCCAGCAGCGTTTGCTCGCTGAATGGCTATGGAGACCTGTTGAGCGAGATATGACCCAGAGCGGGGATCGCCACCCCTGTTTCGTATTATCGCCGGCCGAGTTTTTTAAGAAGCCCGCGAGCTTCGCAACCCCAGGGTCACGCTGTTTCAACGGCGACCGGCACGAAATCGTATATCCTCTCAACCTCAATGAAGCCATTCTTGTCGCATTGGGACTGTGTTTGAGCCCACTTTGACAAGTCCTTTTCAAAGACCAAAGTGTGAAACTAAACAAGTTGTTTGATATTACAAAACTGCCAGATCAGTGAAAGTAAACGTATCATTATGCCTCATTATAACCGCGTGACGCTTTTAGAGCCTACTTTGTGGTATACCGCGACACATACACACGTACATACATGTTTGCTAAACTTTCTCGATCATTTGCAGTTTGCTAAACGGCGTTTACGCAACTGTCTACTTTCCAATGTCAATTTTGTATGTTTGTTCTCATATCACGTCGAACATGTAGTCGTGAAGGGAAAGATATCAATAGGCAAATCAGGACAAGATTGGTTTTCTTTTGCAATGAAAATGCGCCCGAATGGTACAGTCCAATGTGTCCAAAATGTAGTAAATTCTCAAAAAATAATATAGTGTGTAAATTCTCAAAAAATAATACAGTATACAAATCTAGTGGCGTAGCTAGGCGTAGGTGAAGCGGGTCCTCGCCCACGGCCTCCTCGAAACCCCCTTCTGGATGATGAATATTCTCTTGAAAGAAAAGGGCCCCGATGATAAGACTGAGCCCTCATCTAGATAAGTTCACGCGACTGTCCCTGAAGAGGAGATACTATGCTGGAGAGGAATGCTTGGCATAATCTGGACACAGTTCCGAACCAACGTGTCATTCCTCCAAGAACTCGATATCAAGCAACGTCTATTTTCCATCGTCCAATCTCGCATTCTCACTTTCTTTTGACATATCACACTGCAAGAAGACACATCTGTGTCGACTTGTGGTGCAGGGAAAAGTTGAAGGCACAAGAGCACGCGGCAGGTCACCAATGCGTTGGACCGACCAAGTTAAAACTGCACTCAATGGCCCACTCCACGAATGTACGAGAAGAGCTTACAGTACGAAAAGAATGGCGACGGATTGTGAGGCTTGCCACAAACCCTGATGTGACGACCACGCCCACTCTGCCAAGAGTGGGACGACAAAAAAGAGACGCTACTTTCAAAGTCTTATTAAGCAAGCCGGTGGGAAGATGGTTGGACCGATTTTTACAACCTGTCGTAATTCCAATACCAGAACATCAGCGCTGGCTTTAGAGTTAGCATTATGCTGAGGAGGGACCATTTCGGGGCATAGTTAGCTTAGTGATATATATTATTGTATTGCTGTATAAATATGCCCTCGAATAAATGTATTTTCTTTCTTTCTAATACATTACATTAACAATAATATTTTTTTCACCTCACGCGCTCCAAAAAGTTCAATTTACACCACCAAAGCGTGGAAAAAATCCTATTATCCCCTAGCGTGGAAAAGTAATTTGAAGTTCGAATTTATATATTTTTATATGTTTATTTGTTTGTTTTGTTCTGAATGTGTTTCGTATGTTCCTTATCACTAGTTTTAAATGAATAAAATTAACGGTTTGTTATAATTTCACACTCACATTTTCTTTGATTGTAGTGAGGTGAAAAGTTGTGTGTTTCACACAGCCGCAAAATTATTTGGCTTCTGGTGCCTTGAAAGCCTCGTTACGCTCAGGAATCTATATATGAACCAGTCGCTCCACTCGTGGTTCAATTTTAAAAAAAATTTCAAGCATTCTCGCCAAATAACAACTTTGTAGCCATGCATAACAAATAACTATTGCTAGGACTTGTAAGTCTGCCCCCTGAGGTGTGACGCTGGACCTTCAACTTCGCAGGCAAGTTTCTCCCGCTGAGCATAACTGGTCGTCAAACACACACAACCCTCGTTTCGACAAAGTAAATAGAAGCTTTATGGTGCCTCTTGACTGGACCAACAGGAAGGATAATAATACCTTATTATAGTTTTTTTATCGGTGTATAAACAAGAATGCAGGCCAAGGCCGCGAGAGGAATGCAGATGCATCTATTAACGTCAGTGCGTTTCTATCGGTATACTTAGATAAGTAACATTATAGAAGATTGATTGATCTACATCAAGGTAAATTAGATGAGATAATTGACGGATTTAGATGCAATAGCATGTAACTTATTAATATTTTTATCTTTATTCATTTTAGGTCTGGTGTTTTACAATATGATTATAAGCAAAATACAAAAAGCAAATACAAAATACACGGTGATTTTTAATCGGTATATAAGGAACCAATTTTTCAAAGTAAGTAATTGATGGCGGTCACGTTAGTCTTAATTAAGTAGATTGAAACATTTTTTTTATGAAATCATTAATTTGATATCAATTTTATACTATTTTCCTTGTCACCCTACTAGCCTAATATGTATCTGTGAGCCTACAACCTCTACAGAAAATTAATGGCATATAATTAATGAGTAATAATTTGTCAGTCTTGTCATTTTCATATGCAAAACAAAGACTTAAGACGTATCAAATTTCCCGCCAAAGCGCTGGCACTTGACGTATCGTACGTTGTTACTTCAATATGGAATATGCAATAATTTTTGTTTTTGGTATATTAAAAGCTCATTGATGTAACAAACAGTAAGGATTTTTTTTTTCGAATAACTATAAACATAACCACGACATAAGTCATCAAATATGTCATACTATCTCTTTCTAGCAAAACAGAATTCAATATGGAATTTATATGGCCGTAGTGGACTATGACTATGACGTAACAGTACAATCTCTCTCTGTCATATCGCTGTCTACTTAGTAGTTTAAAATGCCTATGTCATGCGTATTTCTCGGCCGATTTTAATTTAAATTTCACTTTTTGAAATATATGTTACGGTATTATGATATTTGGTTACAAAAAGCGATTTAAAAAAATCATGCAAGTAACCGAAGGGGTTCTTACTTTTGGTTATGTTTTAACTTTTAAATAATTAAACAGTAAAGTAATTGCGTGAGACCTCGTCTATTAAGTTTAATTTTAGCTAGCTTAAGATTAAGATTTTCCTACTCCTGATCACCGATTAAGAATGCATCATCGTGTATAAACTCATTATATAAAAACCTAACATACATACATACCGCGGCAGGGCAGGATTCGAGCTACCGGCGGTTAGGGCTGCATAGAGAGGAACCTCCTGACAATGCGGGCATTGTGCAGGATTACTGCCCTCTGTAATCTGACTCTTGATCCAGCAGAGGCGTAGCGTCAAGAAAATTACAAGGGAAGACGAAGCGTTCAATTACTTCATCGATTTATAAGACGTTATCACGTCAAAAATATTGTAACGGACTATTTATATTGGAGCTTACTGGATGGAAAAATATTTTTCTTCTGCTCAAAAAGTACGTCATATTAGCTTCGCGAAGCGAGACTAAAATAGTATATTTAGTCCCTAGGGTTTAAAAGAAAGCCATATAATCTTATACAAATTTCTATGACACTGAGAAAAATAACTTGCGGCCAGCTACATACTCCTTACGAATAATTAAAAACAAACAAACCAACCTGATCAGATTGGCCAAACTTTCTGATAGAATTGCTCAAACTGTACTTTTAGTTTTTCATGAAATATACAATTTTAATGTTAAGACTTTTTTATTTTCTTGCAGTCGAAGTGAAAAGCAGAGTATTTAACACGTGGCTAAAAGCCATTAATGACATTCAGCCATATTTGTCCTCGATCACTTCGTGACCTAGTCCAAATAATCACTTCGTGTCATAATGGCTTATTTTAGCCCCTTGTCAAACAATATACTACTATTTTTATCTTTTGTATTGATAAAAAAAGGGGCCTGCGCCCAAGTAGCGACTGTAAAATGACATGTAATATTAACGTGTACGTAATTGTAATGTTAGTCGTAGAATAAATGACTTTTTATTAATTAATTTATTATTATTGTCAGATTATCTACATTGTACTGTTATGGCGTAGTAAAAATTATCATATAACAGTGGTTTAAACGTAATGAACCATTATAGGAAGTGAAACTTCATGGCTACATTCACGGTACGATGAGCTACCAAACTACTGTAACAAAAAGACGGTAATTACTATAAAAAGCTCGTTACTTAGGCCCTTATCAAAAACTATCCATTTATATGAAGTATGAAGACTATGCTTTGCTGATTGCGCTATAACAAAAAGATGATGTTTCGTAGAAAAATCTTGTCACTTACGGCCTTATTAAATGCTATTGATTAATATGGAGCTATAGATTGTACTAGTTAGAACAAATAGGTAATATATAAATCGACGGCAAAAACCGGACACGTTGTAACTGCTAACTGAATCCATTGGCGGTTACTACGTTTCCGCTTTTTGCCGTCGATATATATATGTATGCATTATTTACTTGTGTGTCCTAACGCTACTGAATGATTTTTCCCACTGCACCATTTTCATACATCTCTGATTGGCCCTATGGTTCACTGGTAGGGAATGCCATTTTACTATTAAGTCAGCCATTTGTACTTACTTTTGTATTGTGCAATAAAGTTTAAATAAATATCTTCTTTCCGTCCTATTACTTTAACAAAGAATCCACGTCCGTCAGTTTTGCCGTTTTGGTGTGATAATATTCTCACTTATTATGAAGTGATAATAGCATCGTGCGTAGAGAAGGCGTATTTATTACAGAAACCCTGGGGTGTCATATCGTTCTTAAATATCTCACTACATGTTCCAGAATCACAGGTAAAAATATATTGGTCGGTCAAGCAGGTTGCCAAAAGTGACTTAAGAAAACAAAGCCAAGGGCGAGGCCTATGAAACTCGCATTTTATGTAATCGTTATATAATGTATGTTTTTTCATTCAGTGCTGAGTGGCCTAATTAAGGCACGAGACTTAAAAAGCTAATTATATAAATATTTTATACAATACTTTTTCTACGAGTAACCCATTAACTAATTACAGTAAATGAAACATAGCTAAAAAATAATTACAAAAACACTGCGTTCTTTTTTGAAATTCATTATAGTTCCGTGCGCAGTTATATAATATAGGTATTATAGTTCAGTCAAGTATAATATAAACCATTGAGTATAGAGTGACGGTGCAATCTAAAAAGTATGCCTTTTTAGTATGATTCGCGGAGTTCTTATTCACAGATTATAGTTCACGAGTAGAAACAATAGTTTATACGTGTTTTAGGGGTCATATTATAGTACAGTATTGTAGTAACGAGTCCGCCAGCGCTGGGTTCGACGCTGACGCACCTTTTTTGATTTTTTTTCTGGTTTTCTTCTATGATCTCTTTTGGTCCATTCTGACCATTTAAGAGGTCCTTTTTTGAATGCTTTAGCTGTTTCTTAAGTCATTTTAGATAATGACTCTTTAAGTATTGCTCACAGCGGGATGTGGGTTTGATTCCCGTAGAGATATAGGATACTAATGGTTTTATCACACAATCGGGTGTAAAAAGATCGAGCGGGTGTCAGTAGCATAAACATTAATAATATTTAATGTTTCATATGGTCACTTATGTCAATTTTCAAGTCGCTAAGCTATATTCAATATTTATCTATTAAACTATTATAAAGTTGTAAAATGAAATTCTGTACATTGAAGATATTTAAAAATATATATATTGTAACGGACTATTTGGAGGTTACTGTATCGAAATATATATCATTTGTTTTTTTTTGGTATATTTGTATGTGTTGTTGTGGCTTCATCACGCCAAATCGGCTAAACGGATTTCAACTATTTTTGGTACACGGGTAGCCACAGATGGTTAATAGTAGATTATTTGACAAGGGGCTAAAATAAGCCATTACGACACGAAGTGATTATTTGGACGAGCTCACGAAGTGAGCGAGGACAAATATGTCTGAGTGTCATAATGGCTTTTAGCCACGTGTTAAACACTCTGCTTTTCACTTCGACTGCGAGAAAATAAAAAAGACTTAACATTATAATTGTATATTTAATGAAAAATAAAAAGTACAGTTTGAGCAATTCTTTATAGTTAAATTGACAGCTTTTATATTTAATATTTTCTTCTGTTTCCGCGATTATTACTCATTGAAATAAAACAATTTAACGGATTATATCGCGTATATTATCTCATTTTAGTGAGTCATGGTCCTCCCGTGACCATGGAAAGCTGGAAAGCTTCCGAAACGTCGGGAACTAAAATGAGATAATATACGCGATATAATCCGTTAAATTGTTTTATTTCAATGAGCTTTTATATTTTTTAAAACTAATAATGGCCATAGACAATTTTTACTTTTTAATGTGAAGGGCTGCAATACGATGACAAATTTTGGCCAATCTGATCAGGTTGGTTTGTTTGTTTTTAATTATTTGTAAAGTAGTATTTAGCTGGCCGCAAGTTTTTTTTTCAGTTTCATAGAAATTTGTATGGGATTATATGGCTTTCTTTTAAACCCTAGGGGCTAAATGTACTATTTTAGTGTCGCTTCGCGAAGCAAATATTACCTACTTTTTGAGCAGGAGAAGTGAAAAGGATACTTTTTACCCACCTACGCTGTCGAAAAAAAGAGGGGTTACAACTATTTCTCCTCCGTGAACGAAGTTGCGGGCACCTTCTAGTAGGTTTATATTGCGACTAGAAATCCGCAACTTGGTCAGCGGAGGAGTAAAAATTTCATAACTTTATTTTATTTCGGCTTAGTTGAGTAAAAGTATCTTATGATTATCTGTGGATGTTCAGCTACCCGTGTACCAAAAACAGTTGAAATCCGTTTAGCCGTTTCGGCGTGACGAAGCCACAACGACACATACAAACATACAAAAAAATATATATTCATCATCTTCAATGTACAGACAGACATTTCATTATTACAACTTCATTAAAGTATAGATATAGGTGCAATAGAAAAGCTACTATTAAAAATAAAAATAAAATATCATACGCTTATTTTATTTTCATACACAAAACTTATTTCATTACATTCGTTTGAAAGCCGGTTGCTAAGTAACTAAAGGGTTAACTAACTAAACGAAGCTATCGTCAGCTGTTAATGAGGCATATATATTAAACGACAGTTAGAGGGTAATTAAGTGAGTGCTTAACCAGTTATGGTTTCACTGGCCTTAGCCACAGATAAGATAATGTTGAACTTATGTTTTTTATGGAACGATCGACTGGTAGAGAATACTTTGAGAGATTAATTCCGCCGTATGTGCTAGTTTGTATTGTGAATATCATATTTCACTTAAGTATTTCTCTAGGTATTTTACGAATATGTGACGACATTACATTATTTTAAGCTAAGAAAAGATAAAAAAAAAAAGATAAATTTACAAAACAAATTTACTAATGTCAAAATTATACGAATTTATGTCATGATCGTTAAAGTATAAGGAAAATTGAAAATAAACAAAGTACCAACATAATGACAAAACCAATCTTAATGATACGCATATAACAATTTATATGTCATATACATATATGTATATGCCTATATGTATATGTCATGTATATATGTATATGTCAAGTTATGTATATTAGTTTCATTAAGTAAATTTGAATTGAACGCAATGTGGTAATTTCCTTTTCATGGAAATATTTCGACGTAGATGATAAAATGAATTAATATAAATATAACTTATATTTAGCAGCATAAAATAACGAAAAATTATTTTTTTTTTGCTTTTTTTATCATAATATTAAAAAGCTTTGTCGCTAAACGATCCTGCCGTATTTTAGTTGAGGTTATGAATATTGTAGAAAATTATTCGTATATAAATTTTGTCAATGGGTCACTATTTAAAAATGACTTTTAAATTAAAAGTTTGATAGAAACAATGAACAATTTTGTTATATTTTTTTTAAAGTTTTTTTTTAGATTGAGTCACTCACCTCTATTATATTCTTGCGCTCCGCAAACCAAAATGTCCAAAACCACCACAAACACCAACAATCGTTTCACACCACACTCCCTAGACGTCATCGTGTCTTTTTCCCGCGCTAAATCAAAAACAAAAAACTACTACACATGGCGCCTAAGTCTAGGCATTTTTTTTAATTATTTTTTTTAAACACTACCGCTCGTGGCGACGTTCGGAAACCCACTAGCCAACTGACCAACTTAATGCAGTAAAATAAGAAACATACATATTACAAGTGCACAGATATAACGACAGGGTATCTGACTTTCTTTTACTTTCCAATGTAAACTTTCTCCGTAAACACTTACGGTTGATTATGGCTGGGTCTTCTTGGATGGGACTTTGTCGTGGTTAGTGAAGACTTGCTAAACGAGTGAACGGTGAAATGAGAAATTGTGAGAGACGGACGTACGTCAGAGAGGGATGGGTAGACATTTCTTTTTACGATGCCGCTCTGTAGAGTTTGGAGTTGGGAAAGTTTTGTTTTGCCGGTTTTTGTGCTTTGCATGAAGCATTCACATGTATATTCAATCAGGCATATAAAAATTCTATTAGAAAATAATATTGTTATTTTTTTTATTAACTTACAGTTTTAGTGTCAGTACTGCAAATAAATTACGAACTTATTTTTCAGTTGTATAGCATGAAAAAGGAATATGAATAGATTCAACTATTTTTTGTTATTCGTCATCGTTAGATAATATTGTTATTAATAAAAAAATGCCTATAGGTAAGATTTTTTTTGGCGTACCTACATAAATGCTTATCGCAGATGTATAAATCGTCGAAGAAATATTATTGTATGGGTAAAAAATAAAGACAATTTTTTTTATACATGCTTTCCGCAGACGTGTGAAGCGTAGAAATCATTTTTTTCATTAAACTAAAAAAGTCACTATGTGTTTCAAATGTTATTGATTAATATTGGATCAATATACAAACATAACGTCAAAAGAATAAAATAAAAAACATTTCTTAGGACATGTTTGTCTAAAAATATAGAATTTTAATTTACTTACTGCATTTTTTTAAATAAAGAATTAAGCTCCTACAAAATAAACTGCATCGAAAAAATTACTTGTTACTAAATTACCTCAATAGCTCAAGTTCAAAGTCACAGCACCCGTTTTATAATATATCGAGCATGGTAACGGAAGAATCTCACTTTTTTAAATAACCTGTATGACATAATTTGTCAAACTGACCCTATTTTACACTATCACACCTCACGCGTAAGACAAAGACAGCTATAGTTCCGAAATTCCATCGTCCAAGTAGGACAATCCTTTACAAACTTAAGTTTGCGTTTGAGGAAATTAACTACCTAAAACTTAAAAAAAAAAACAATTTCGTTGCATTGTACTTTTTCGTAGTTAAGAATCTCACAGCAATCATATTTTTCTAATGGAGAATATGTTTTGTCTAACAACAAGATCACATTATAATCATACGTAAATACTACGATATAATCCGTTAAATTGTTTCATTTCAATGAGTAATAATCGCGGAAACAGAAGAAAATATTATACGTAAATACTGTTTAAATATTTAATTTATTTTAATTAAAATAGAAATAAAAAATCCTTAAATACATCATAAGCTTTTTTTAACTCTTAATATAATGACGTCACTATTATTAACAAAATTCATAAATAATGGTTATAATAACTACACTGTGGCGATTATGTAAAATAAAAATGAAATATCTTTTTGTTTTACAAATATCATGATAATAATCACAATTTTTGCAATTTATTAGTGGATCACTCCACTAGCGTTATTATTATAAACAAAGATCAGAAACAAATGAAAAAAATGTGGTCTGGCTCAAGGCACTGGTTCAAGTCCAGTATCGTCGAAATTTTTTTTCATTTGTTTCTGATCTTTGTTTATAATGAAATATCTTGTTACGACAAGTAAAAACAAAATAAGACTTGGATTGAGTTTAACAGGACACTACAGGAAAAAAAAATATTCAAAAAGTACCTGTGAAGTGGCAGCCCTTGTGGATATGTAATCCAACACATTAATTCAAACACTAGACAGTTTTTACAATTTTAAAGTTTTGCAACAGCACATCAATTAATAATATATTAAAATCTCAGATCTTTCATCATAGGTCCAAACAAAAGACAATCGTGGAATTCAAATTTTCCCGATCCAATTTATTACTGGCCAGTATTGTGCCAAGGAGGTTTGCCGCGTTGCAATCTTTACACAGAATATACCTATTAAAAAAAAATGGTTGTAACGGACTATTAGGAGGCCAGTAAATCGGAAAATATTTTATTGTTTTTTTTTTGTTTGTATGTGTCGTTGTGGCTTCATCACGCTAAATCGGCTAAACAGATTTGAACTAATGTTGATACACGGGTAGCTGGGCATCCTGCGCACATGGTTACAGGATGCTTTTTATCCGATTACGTGGATGCAAAAAAGAGGGTTATAATTTTTCTCTCCTCCGCGAACGAAGTTGCGGGCGCAACTTTGTTTGTTATAAATTTATACTCTTGAATTCTTGTTGTAGGAAAGATATACAATTTGACAATCTCTTCCAGGCAACGTTTGGGTAGTGGAGGAGTGAATTATATACGGTTTTGAGCTTTATTTGTTTTCGTGGTCGCGCACGAGCAAATACAAGTTTGTCATGTGTATGGAGTCGCTAATTCGAGTCAATGCGATGGAAACGGTAGTGTAATGACGTTGTCGCTGAATCGATTGCGCAGGAGTGGTTCGATGCCAACCGACTTTGGATAAGGTCCTTTGTTGCTTTTATGTATTACTCACAATCTATATTTCATTTCATTTTTTTTTTTCATTTCATTTTATTCGAAATAGCAATATAAATTGTGTTTGAAATCATGGTTCATGCATTTACAAAAAATGTACGAAGATACAGATAAAATATTCTCCGTCATAAAATTATGCAAGAATTATAGTCACGTAGACACGCAGGTACTACTTAATAAGAATAGCATTGCTTTATTTTATAGTCTGTGTCCAAATAATAATTGATATTTTTTTTTGTTACCATTCACTAATATACAATAACATTGATTATCATCTTTTAATAACTATTGTTTTAATTTTAAAATTAATTTTCTACGAATTATTTTGTGGTATACTTTACATTCGGCTCGTGAATATTTAAAATAAATTATGTTAATTCTATTTTGCCTGAAACTCAGGGAATCCTAGTTCAGGCTTATAAGTACTTGTATCTACCCTAAATTGTTTGTTTTTGACCTAGTGATTATTATGGTAAAATACGATTTTTCAATAAATTTTATTATTATTATTCCGTTTATTTCGTGACTGTCTTAAGTTAGGCATTTTACAATATAAATATATAAAAAGTAAAATACAAAATATAAACACATTACAAACAACCTAACCTAGGGTTGCCGCCGGTAGCGGGGCAGGGCTCAAGCTATGGTTGGTTAGGGCTGCACAGAGAGGAACCTCCAGACCTGACAAAGTGGGCCGTGTCCAAGATTACTGCTTCCTGTATCTGACCTTTGATACAGCCATCTAGCGAGAGTCTCTTGAGGTGTTGGTGGAGACTCCTCGCGCGGCGATGGCCCGTTCGAGGGCGCATTCTGTCCCGGTATGGTGGGTTCCCCCCTCTGTAGCCCTGTAGTATCATTATTTATTATTTAACTTAATTAACATCTTAATACTGATTGATATCAATTACAATTTGGCAATCACGATAAAATTAAAATAAATTACAAACAAAACACAATTATGTAGGTAGGTATAAAAAGTATATAATAGGGACTATGTATGAATTTTTATTTTTGCTTTATAATATAATAATAATAATCATATCTTTATTTCAGACAGAATACATACAAGTGTGTTAATAAATGCAGTAACTTAAGAGCTAATGTTAGTACTTATGATAATACCTGGTAATGAAAAATATAAAAATCAGCAAATGACATCATCATCGCTTGACAACGTGCATGGACGTTCACCGAGCTAACACGGGGCAGTCTCAGTAGTTGGCAAACACGCACAGATGCGGTTGGGGCTGCCGCGCAGACGGGACAGTAGCGAGGCGCATCTTGTTCTCATGACTGACGTAAAACCGTCAGTCCGCGCTTCAGCAAACATGCCGGACGCACTACCCCAGCGCGGCAGCCCCAACAGCACCCGGAACGGGTTATTGTACTGGACGCGAAGTTCGTTGTACGCTTTCTGCGTATAATTGACCCACAGGCTGCACGAGTAGAACGACACACAGAAGGTTTTAAACAGGGTGATCTTTACTTCTTTTGTACATCGAGCAAATCTGCGGGCCAACATATTGCATCGGACGGCCAAGACCTTCGCTCCCGCTCAATGTTCACGTTGTCATTCAAATTATCGGTAACCCAGTGACCCAAATATTTGAACTGGCTAACTTGCTTTAAAAGAACGCCCGACAGTGTGATGGAAGCCAGCGGGTACGTTTTGTTTCCTGCCCTAAAAACCATGAGTTCACTTTTGTCGCCATTATATTTGAGTCCATGGGTCACCGCATAACTCTCACAAATTGTCAGAAGGCGCTTGAGGGCCCCAATAGAAGGGCTCAGCAGCACCATGTCATCTGTATAACTGATATTGCATACACAAACACCATCAACATGGCATCCGTAGCGCGGTAGGGCCTGATAACTTGCCTGCCTTTATTTTGAAGGGTTGTAGGGACTTTCTTATAGCACCTATTCATTATTTATTTAGTTTATCTCTATCCACGGGCACATATCCCAAGCAGTGGAAGATCTCGAGGGTTAGGCCTATCCCAAAGTCTAAGGACCTTGGCAATGTGGAGGGTTATAGGCCTATAGCCATTCTTCCTACCCTTGCCAAGTTGTTTGAATCTATCCTCCATCGGACACTTTCTGCACCTTTAAAACCTTTTTTGTGCGACTCTCAGCATGGGTTTAGGGAGAACCGCTCGGTTAATACGAACCTATTAATTCTGACGGACACCATTTCTGAGTACCTCGACAAAGGCATTCAAGTCGATGTCATTTATTTTGACTTTCAGAAGGCTTTCGATCGTGTAGATAACGATATCCTACTTCAAAAACTTGATAGTATTGGTTTCGCCCCAAATCTGCTTAAGTTCTTTGCCAGTTATCTACGCGATCGACAACAGTTTGTTCAGCACGGCCATTTTGTGTCAATTCCCTACCATACTCGTTCTGGTGTCAGTCAGGGTTCGATATTGGGGCCTCTGTTATTTGGACTTATGGTTAATGACCTTGAATCTGTGGTTAAGAATGCAAAATGTCTTCTCTACGCTGATGACTTAAAATTAATTTACGGAATAAAGCAAGTCGAGGATTGCCACACACTTCAAGAGGACATTGCAGCTGTGTTCCGATGGAGTGTGGTTAACAAACTTTACTTCAATGGGTCTAAGTGTTGTGTGTGCACTTTCAGTCGTACGACTGCTCCCACTTGTGCACAATACATGTTAGGTTCGGAGCCAATCAACAGGGTTTCTTCTGTTAAGGACCTAGGTATAGTCTTTGATACTCGTATAACCTTCCACGATCATATTAGGGCTCTTGCTGCCGATGGTTTTCGTAGATTAGGTTTTGTTATGCGAAACGCCAGAGATTTTCACGACCCGACCGTTATAAAACAACTATATAATGCTCTAGTAAGGAGTAAATTGGAGTCGTCCGCTATAGTCTGGAACCCTTGCCAGTCTTCTTACAGCCTGCTTCTGGAAAAAGTTCAAAAAACTTTTTTGAGATTTCTATACAAAAAAATCTATGGATATTATCCGTACTTGTACCCTACAAAGTTTCTTCTCGGATGTCTGGGATTCCATTCTCTAGAAGCGAGGCGCAACTTCAGTCTGCTTACCTTAGTCTGCCGTGTGCTGCGTGGGGAGTCTGATTGCCTCGAGCTAGTGAATAGTTTAGTTAGGTTATACGTTCCGGATGTCCCCCGAATCACGCTTCGGCCCCGTACGCGCGCGTTGTTGGCAGTGCCAGCAGCTCGTACTGTGTCGCACAGGAACTCGCCGCTCCTCCGGGCCCTGACGCTACTCAATGCGCTTCTGAGGTCAACACCGGAATGCGATCTGTTTGCGTGGCGATGGACAGCTGTGTGTAATGCGTGTTTGAGTCACTGTGAGTTGATGGATGACAGGATAACTAGTGTCCCTATCTAATTGTTAGTATAAGTTTACTTTTAGTTTCACAGTGAATTAGCTCTAAGTCTGTAATGCTGTGTAAATATACTTATAAATAAATAAATAAATAAATAAATAAATAAATCCGACTTTGGTACTGCTGAGCCTCTCGATTAACACATTGACATAAAGATTAAATAGTCGTGGTGAGGTAAGCCCCCCCTGCCTCACCCCGCACTCTAACCCATACTCATTCGACAAGTGCCCTGCCCACCGAACATTGTTTTTTTGGTGGTTATACCAATATCGCATAAGTGATGTTAATTCATTGGGCAAGGTCGTCTCATTACGTATTTATCCCAAAGGACACCATAGGACACAAGGTCCAAAGCCATCAACAGATCTAGGTAACAGGCAAAAACCGGTGTTCTCCCTTATGTATAGTATTGGACAGTGTGTTTAAGGCACAGGATAGCACTCCCCGTGGACAGCCCCGGCCTGAATCCAAACTGCGCGTCATTAAGACGGAAGTGCTGATCCAAGTGACTATCCAAGACACTGCCCAATACCTTGGATATAATTGTTGCCAAGAATATTGGCCTGTAATTCGAGATCTCGGTAGCATCCCCAGTTTTATTTTTCATTACGGGAACAACAATGGTGCACATGAGGTCGTCAGGTAGGTAGGAATGTTTTATGCATAAGGTATAAAACATCGCAAGAACCCTCGGTAAATGCACACCGGCGTGCTGCAGGTGTTCAATGCTGAGACCATCGTGCCCTGGCGACTTCCCTCTAACGATACTTTTGATTACGGTTGATACTTGCTTTGCGGTTACGATGAGGGGTCCCTCCGGAGAAATGGTGTCAACACTGAACACCCGCGAGGACGGCCCCAGCGGCGACTCCACCCTGAAATGATGCTGGAAGAGATTGGCTATATCTTTAAGGTCATGCGCACCTGCGATACTCACAGGAAGGCCAGGCTTGTGACTCTGTTTATTCACAGCTTTCCAAAACTGCCCAAAGCTCTTGTCGGAATGGTGTTCAGCGAACATGTCACATTTTATTTGATGTTCGTTGTTTTGACACCACTTCAACTTGGCCTAGAACACCTTTCGAGACTCGACCATGTTTAGATATATATGACCAGATGGTGGTTTGCCATGCAGAACCCAGTTACTGAAAAACACTCTGGCCTTCCCGTGCGCCTCGCGAACATAACGATTCCAGCCAGTTACCTGCTTCTTTTTACCGCTATTATTACGAGTAATATCATAAGAACTTTTTGCCGCATCGGACAGGGTACGAATTTTTTTTTTTTTTATGGCATAGGGGCAAACGAGCAGACGGGTCGCCTGATGGTAAGCGATCACCGTCGCCCATAGACACTTGCGAGGAGTCACAAGTGCGTTGCCGGCCTTTCAGGTGGGAGTACGCTCTTTTTTTCTTGAATAATGTCTGCATACATAATCTTTAGCAACTGGATATGCCATTTATCATCCCAAATTCCACCGTAATTTTATGAAAAGTTCATTCATGTAACTAACAATATACAAAAATAATTTTACGAATAACTATAAAAATAAACAAGATATAAGCCATCCAACATTTCATTCTGTCTCTTTCTAGCAAAACAGAATTTAATATGGAGTTCATGTCGGACCGCTCTGTCAAATCGCTGTCTAATTAGTAGTTTAAAATGCCTATATCATGCGTATTTGTTAGCCGATTTTAATTTTAATTTCACTTTTTGAAATAGTTTTTACGATATTTTGATAATATGTTCAGAAAAGCGATAAAAAAAAATCCTGCATGTACCCTACTACGTTATAATCAGTTTTGATTCCATAAATTCCAATGTCATTTCATAAATTACAACCCTAATGCATATTCTATTATGATTTAAAATAAGTCATAAAAATACAATCAAATCAATTACAATTTTTGTGTTTACAGAATTCATCAACCGAGTAGAAACATTTCTCCAGAAAAAAGATTTAAATTTGTTTTTAAACATGTTTACATTTGTCAGTGACTTCAACTCAACATGCAGTTTGTTGAAAAGAACTAGCCTGATAGCCAGCGAAACACATTATCACAATTAAATTTAAATCCACAATAAATTTAAATTTTTCATATACCTGTATTATGCTTTCAGATTGAATTCTCAATAATAAAATAAACACCCATTAGTAAATTAAATAGTACTATTTTTTTTTCACTTGAATGAAAGTACGACAACTATGTACTTAAACGTTGTTTTTCACGGCCAAAAATGAAATATTTTTTCCAGTACAGCTTTATTGCCCGCCAATAACGAATGACGTCATAGCTTATGGCCATTTTGTATAGGCCTTGATAGTAATCGGATTCAGTGCGGGAGCGCAAACCAACAACCGGGAATGCCAACCGTGGCCACTTATAGTTGTGTTGCGCTAGTCACAAGAACTGCACTGCAGAGGTAAATTCTTCTGTTTCATATTTTCTTCTGTCTCCACAATTATTAGGTATTTAAATAAAACAATTTAAACGGATTCAACCCCGAGAACATGGAAGCTGAAAAGCTTTCGAAACGTCGGGAACTGAAATTATATAATATCTATATACTATTATAAAGTAGTAAAGATGAAATTTCTGTACATTGAAGAAGTTAAAAAAAAACTAAAGGGACTATTTGCAGATCACTGAAGCGAAAAATATTTTCACTTCTCCTGCTCAAAAAGTACATATTAGCTTCGCGAAGCGAGACTAAAATAGTACATTTAGCTCGTAGGGCTTAAAAGAAAGCCATATAATCCCATACAAATTTCTATGACTCTGAAAAAAAACTTGCGGCCAGCTACATACGCCCTACGAGTAATTAAAAACAATCAAACCAACCTGATCAGATTGGCCAAACTTTCTGATAGAATTGCTCAAACTGAATTTAGAAAACTTTAGCTTTTCATGAAATAAGGTACTTGCGCCTAAGTTGGCACGGTTCTTAAGATGGCCCACTATCATCTTTTTAGTTCATCTTCTTTGGTTTCGATATAAAATTGCAGGTTTATCTCTGGTACATATAATAAAACTGCAATTTTATTTACCGAACATGGGCGCGAAATTTAAACTCATACCAACTTTAAAAACTACAAAATAATTGCTACTGAGCCATCTTAAGAACCGGGCCATCTTATGCGCAAGTAAGTACCTTATACAATTTTAAAAACTGCCCTTCTCAGCAAAAGAACGTAAGTGCCGGGGAGATACGCTCTTTTGTTAGTGTTTTTATTTTCATATCGTATTTTTTTCACCTGTGGTGCCTTTTTTTTGTATTAACGGCTGCGGAACCCTTCATGGGCGAGTCCGACTCGTACTTGGCCGCTTTTTATTTTCTCACAGTCGAAATGAAAAGCAGAGTGCTTAACACGTGGCTAAAAACCATTATGACACTCAAACTACGGACAACGCTGAAGAAAAAAAGGGGGGTTTTGATATTTTTCTCCTCCGCTGTCGAAGTTGCAGGCATTTTCTAGTTCTTATAATATATAGAGATGTCATTGTATTAATAATCGGAGAAAGGTTTTTTGAATGGCCATTGTCAGTCCTCTTGTTTTAATGGCCTTCGATACATAGCCAATAATAATGACGACTGTACTTATAATTGACTCGTAAATAACTTTGACAAAGTCAAGTTTCTCGCAAGGTCATTGACCTACGTACGCGCATGTGGCGCAAGAAAGGACGTAAGTGCACTTAATGTTTGTATGTAGTTAAGTCATTGTTGTGAGGTTTGACAGATTCGCTGTTGGCCGAGAGGGGCACTTTCGCTTAGGGTCGTGGCTTATAAAACAGTGTTGCGTTTTTGTCGATATTTTATATCGATATTTTGAGACGGCTTTAAAAAAACGAGGAATGCTGCAGCAGACCGCTGTTGATAGAATAGAATACGTTTGTTTCTAAGAATATGGTACAATTGTTGGAATAAATACATTTGGTTCAGCATATCCGACCGTGATCGGCGTAGAAATATTATTTAGGTACATTAAAATGACCATGATAAAAAGTGGAAAACATGTGAAAATTTAATATTACTTACTTAATTAGAATTATTATAACATGACGTGCAATAAATAACAATACCAGGTCAAATAATTTTACTTATTCTAAATATATTTATTATTATAAATCCAATTATTAAAAATACATTAATTGAGTAAAAACACATGTCAGGCAGTAAATTAAATATTTTTTTTCAAATTGAGAATGTTGCAAAGAAACTATGTCATTTAGGCAGTTTATTATACAATTTGATCGACATTAAATATTCGTTTCTACTAAAAACTTTTACCCTTTGTCGAGGAGCATACAACTTGTGAGGATATCTCCCATTTGATTTATTATAGACATCGTCATACAGAGGAAACAAGTACGGATGTTTTTTTACAGAGATAAAACAGAGGACTTACAAGGATAGAGTAAAAATACATTTTCTCATTATTTCATACAATTCTCAAGAACTAAATTGAAATAAGATAACGATTTAAATAAAATTTAAACGATCTGTACGTGAAATAAATTATGACTGGTAATCACGGAAACAGACGAGAGTATTAAGATAACTATGTCGATATATTAGACGCTTCATCATCGATGTCTTTATCGAGAGATTTTTTTATCACGCAATTAGATATATACATGTTATGGGCTATAACCAAGTCAAGAATATTAAAGAAATGATAAAAAAAATTAAAAAGCTGTTACACTGCAAAAATAACATTCGAGAAAAAGTGTTATCTAGAAGATGAAGCAAATAATACTTAATTCTAGAGTACATTTTATTGTGGATGCTTTATTATTAAAACATATCATAAAAGCTACAAGTAATGTTTATTTAAAAGTCAGTCTTCCTGCTAAAATGGTTGAAGATTGACTTGTATGTAGGTTTTTTAATATTATTATTATGTATTTATTTATTCATAATACATGACATTGTGAGTTTACAGGACACTCAAAGCACCCACAATGCTATTTGCACAAATAAGACATTCACAATCAGCTAGATAATAAACACATACACAATTAGAATTAAAAATGAAAATGTCAATATAAAGAACATTGTGATAATTAATAAAAACACAATAATATTAAAATACGTCAAATTCATCGCGTCAAATTACTTAAGATTCTTAATTTTTTGCCATCAAAATGTTTTATTGATATGGGCCATTTGTCAGTGAATACATCGGCATCATGGACTTCTTTCAAGAGAATATTGAGCAGAACGGTTTATTACATCGGCCATGGAATTATATCAGCCCGTATTAAGGCAAAGGCCTCCCTCTCTTTTTCCAGTCAAATAAAAAACAGTTTTTCACAGTTTCTCTGAATTATTTGAAAAAAATTACAACACTTTGGTAATTAACAAGCAAACATACTTTCACATTTCTATTATAGATAAATTTACAATATGTTAAAGCTCGCACGTGTTTTCACCGCGCTGTGTGCGTTTGACAGATATTACTATTCAGCATTAAGTCCAAGTACACTAACAAGTATAAGTAATTGCACTTAGTTTTCTAATAAGTTTTTGTTTGTTTTAAAGCTAAGAGAATAAGTCAAGACCTAGAAAGCTGTAGCCGGCGAATTTATCGAGTGTCGACAACATTGTCTCTTCACTAATATAAAGTTGTAAAAATGAAATGTCTGTACATTTAAGCTATTTTCAAAAAATAAATTGTAACGGACTAGTTGGAGGTCACTAAATCGTATATTATTTATTTTTGGATTTTTTTGTATTATTGTATGTGTCATTGCGGCTTCATCACGCCAAATCGGCTGAACCGATTTCAATAATTTTTTATACACGGGTAGCTGGGTATCTTCAAATGGTTATAGAATACTTTGTACCCGACTAAGCTGAAGAAAAGATAGGGGTTATGACTTTTTCTCCTCCACGAACGAAATTCCTGCGCCTACGCAAAACAAGCGATGTTTCTGTTGCCGCTATAACAAGACATACTAAAAACAGTATGAGCTTATGCCCGTCTGCGTATGTCAGTAACCAATATAAAATGATCGAACACCGCGTACATTAGCTTAGGAGCAGGGCTCTGCTGAACACTGGATTTTCATAGATACGGCGCCTACGAAACAGGGGTTGCGATCCCCGCTCTGGATCATATCTGGCTCAACTGAACAGCGGGCCTATGATGGTCGCGTTTATCGCGCGATAAATGATATGATGACGCGCCTGTCACTCTCACACTCACATACGTGTCAGAAGGTGACGGCAGCTATGACATTTATTTATCGCGTGAGAAATGCAACCATCATAGGCCCGCAGGTCTCCATAGCCATTCATCGAGGACACGCTGCTGGCAAGATGGGGACCTTTGAGCTTGGTACAATACAGGGATCCTATAAGTAAAGTTAGGTTAACAGCGGGACCCTGGGGTTGCGAAGCTCGCGATCTTATTAGAGTTCCGTACCCAAAGGGTAAAATTGGATACAATATTTCAAATCTAAAGTGCTTTGCGCCACCTACTTATACGTACAGTTTCTTTTCTCAACGTCTCCCACTACCCAAAGGTTGTCTGGAAGAGATCGCTGTTTAGCGATAAGACTGTTGTTTACCTCTCCTTGAATGTATTGTTTTCTGTTCTCTAATTTTTATGGTGTGCAATAAACAGTTATTGTATTGTATTGTTAACTTTTAGAGAATTTGTACATTTTAGGATTTTTAGAGATTGTGTTATACATATAGCTTAGAATAGGTTTTTTTATTTTAGTTTTAACTGAATTGTACAAATTACCTTACTGTTCAAATGAATGAACAGATTTAAACTATTTTTGGAACAAAGATAGACACATCCGAAGATGATTACTGGATACTTTTTATCTGACTATGCCGAAGCAAAAAATAGAGTTAAATATGATTTTTTTTCTCCTCAACCAAGTTGCCCACCTTCTAGTATGCAATTATCATCTACCTCGGGGACATTCAATACATTCGAAAGTCTATTGTTAAGACATTACGTGTCCGTAATACATATAGATATTAAAAGTGAGAGTGATGGTAAGTATTTGTAATTATTTTAATTATTTATACTATTATAAAGTTGTAAAATGAAATATCTGTACATTGAAGAAATAAAAAAAAGTGATATATGGACTATGTGGAGGTCACTAAATCAAAATTTTTGAGAAAAAGCAATATCAACGAAAATAAACAAACCAATAAGTTAATATGCACAAAAAGAATAATAACTTAAGTAGCATACACATAGGGACAGTCAGGGGAAAAGATATATATCCACACAAAGTTCCAATATATGTATACATCATCCTTACTGTGATAATAATTAGACCTGTATATGTACATATTTTTGAAACTTTGTGGTGTATACATGTTGGTGCCCTTGACTGTACACCCTAAATCCATACTATCCATACTAATATTATAAATGCGAAAGTGAGTATGTCAGTCTGTCTGTCTGTTACCTCTTCACGCTTAAACCGCTAAACCGATATTAATGAAATTTGGCATGGAGATTGTTTGAGTCCCGGGAAAGGACATAGGGTACTTTTTATCCCGGAAAAATACCCTTATCCGCGATAAACGAATTTAAGGCGAACGATTTCGCGAGCAGAAGCTAGTAATTTATACAAATATCATAGTATATATGTATTTCAACGAAATAATTACATATATATATTCGTTACCTACCGTTCGTTGTATTGTACGTCATTTATCATACTGTTAACATTGATGAATATCTAACTGTATAATCTTTTAGTGTGATATTATTGTACGAAAGAAATCACAATCCAACAATAAGGCCATCTATTCTCTTGCAGGTATTTTTCAATTCCATTTATATTTTTCTTTTATTATTCATTCATTCATTAATATATAAATACGTGTAATAAAAAATCAATTTATTCATCGACAATTTCATGAACCGATTCACATCCCTAGCAATATCGACACCGTATCGGACACGGCGCAGCACAATAGAAAGTTTATTTGTTCACCGTCGGCAGAAAAAGTCAATATTTTTTGTGACTAAGTGATGAGTAAGATTTTTTTTAGAAAAAAATGTCTAACTTGTTACTGTCTTTGTAAAGTGTTATCTTGCTTTCTGTGTTTTTTTTGTTCCTTACTCCAGTCAAAGAGGTGGTTGACCTCAACATCAATTATAATTATGTGTAATTGCACATTTTATCCTCATTTTTAACCGACTTCAAAAAAGAAGGTTCTCAGTTTGACTTGTAAGTATCTATATTTGTCCGCGATTATCTCGCGTTTGGTTGAGACGATTTTGATGCGGTTTTTTAGGTTTTCCGGTCCGCGACACTTACCTCATGCCTAAGAAGTAAGAATATTTAGTCATCGTTATACGATATAGGATCGACGACGTCAATTCATTATCATAGAGCTGACAAATGGGATGAAAATTATTAGAAATCCTTCAATCATCCAAATAGTTTCAAAATTTGTCCCTTTAGATGTGATACCTATTATATAAAATTGTAAAAATTTTATATCTATTTTTAACACAGATGTATGAATATCAGTAGGTACTCTATGCCGAGATTTTTTTTTAAATAAAACGGATTTCAACAATTTTGGTACACAAGCTGGGCATCCATAAATGATTATAGTATATTTTTTACCCGACTACGCTAAACAAAGGGAAAGGGGGTTATGACTTTTTCCCCTTCGCGGACAAACCTTTTGAAAATATACGACAGATACATACAATCCAAAAAAAATCGTTTCCCCCCAATAGACCGTTCAATATTTTTTTTGAAAATATCTTTAATGTGAAAACATCACATATTTTTTATATAATATTGTTACAAAGATCTAAGTAGAAAAGAATCCACTGCAGTCTAAGCCGGAATCGAACCAGCGTCTCTGTTATACCGGAACAGCGTCCTGAACCATTCGACCAGCAGACAGCTTGTGATTCACAACGAATCTACCTTCGGTAACGATACGTTACTCACAAGCTATGTACCATTATTTTTTGAAATCTATAATATCTTTAATGAACAGACAGTTTTTTCTACAACTTTATCATAGGATAGATGTAGATATTCTATTCAAATGAAGGCATATGTTTGCATCGCCTAATTTGCTCACGCTACAGCAAATCGTATCTACGGAGCCGGAATTGTTTTGCGGACGCTATTATTTTATTGACCTTACGCTGCATTGTGAATGCTGGGAATATCATAAAGACGGACATACTCCTCTTGCGACTTTCATTTTGTTGGTAAGCGACGATGAAGCCGATGATGAGCATACTTACCTAGATAGTGTCTATTCACTGTCGTCTTGAAGAGATCCAAGTTACATTGTTCCGGGAAAAGATATGCTGGAAGAGAGTTCCATATGCATATTATAGAGTAGAGGACTATTTGGCAGACAAAAATGCATGGCCAAAACAGAAGCCAAATAATTTACTTTTACCGGGAGACCGGGACACGGTTCTTATAAGATGGCATATCAAACGTACGTTGTTTTAAATAAAACATCATATTTTTATAAACAAAGATCAGAAACAAATGAAAAAATTTTTCGACGATACTGGACTTGAACCAGTGCCTTGAGCCAGACCGGGGCAGCACGCTCTGGCTCAAGGCACTGGTTCAAGTCCAGTATCGTCGAAAAATTTTTTCATTTGTTTCTGATCTTTGTTTATAATAATAACGCTAGTGGAGTGATCCACTAATAAATTGCAAAAATTGTGATTATTATCATGATATTTGTAAAACAAAAAGTACATCATATTTTGTTTTTTTTATCTTCTATTATTTATTTATATTTAACTTTTATAAGTTTCGATATGTTTTCTTTGAGAACTACGCATTGAGTTTATACTTAAAACATATATTTAGGATAGGCTAAGTACAAATACATGTTGTAATAGATATAACACTTATTTCGAAAACATGACTGACCGTTGAGTTTGATTCGGCTTTCTTCTCAACAGTGGTCTCCTCTTTGGAAACGCCGTAGAGTCAGACTTGTAAAAGTGACCTTGCGGCCTACTTACAGAATAAAGATCATTATTTCATAATCTCAGCTCATAATACTGAAACGGAGGATTCAATTCAGATGGATCGCCTGATGGTAAGCGATCACCGTCGCCCATAGACATCTGCAACTCTGCAAGACTAGAGGAGTCACAAGTGCGTTGCAGGCCTTTTAATTAAATGAAAAATATAAATTATATACCTCTGGAAAACTTAATGTTCCCAATTAAACAATGTTGATAAATTGAAACAATCAAACGGACGTCCGGCTTAGCTCAGCGGGAGTAACGTTGCCTGCGAAGCTGAGGGTTTTAATGCCAGTGAGGGCAAATATACTACTCAAAAGAATAAAGGGGCCACTTTTGCGCGCAGAATTTCTGTACAGTTTTTGTGGTTACAATAAACTAATTTTATCTCAATGAAAACAAATAAATTATTAGCTAAACACGAACGAAAGCGTTTTTAGATGGAGAGTATGTTTTCCACGTTACGATCAAAAATTTTAGTGGCCCCTATATTGTTTTGCGCAGTATATTTGTGTCATGAGCATAAATATTTATTCCCGAGTCTTGGATGGTTTCAATGTATATAAGTAAATATTATCTATTAAATATATCGTCCATTGGTACTCGTAACACAAGCCTTATTGAGCTTAACATAGGACTCGTTCGATCTGTGTAAAAAAATGTCCGGTAGTATTTATTTATTTACTCGACAAATAATCTGTCGATAAAACAAAGACCCAAGAGGAACGTAGCCTGTGTCGTGATTGTCGAAAGTGTCAAGACAGGTGCAACAAGCTGGCAACTGGAAAGCTATTATTTACAACGACAGAGTAAAAGTGCGAAATAGCTGAACCTCACCATGCGGTCGAGAAGCTAACATATCACAAGTGGTAATTATTTACAAGCTATTTAACCGAGAGCTGGTACCTTCCTCGTACAACGCATCAGCCTTGCTATATACAGCGAGGAAATGCTGCCAGCATCTTTTTTTTATACTACTAAGGTGGCAAACAAGCGTACGGCCTGCCTGATGTTAAGCAGTCACCGCAGCCTATGAGCGCTTGCAATGCCAGGGGCATTACGAGCGTTTTGCCGACCCTTTAAGAACCTATTCACTCCCCTCTTGAAGAACCCCATACTGTGACCTCCAGGGAAAACCGCGGCAGGGAGGTCATTCCACATTCGGAGTGTGCGCGGTAGAAAATTCCTTTGATACCGCACGGTGCGCGACCATGTTGGTTCCAAGGTGTGTGGATGAATATCCTGCCGATGGCGAGCGGTGCGATGGTAGAAGGTGGCTGCAGGCAACATATGTCTCCATCTTCGGGAACATGCCACGGGGGCACAATTTTTTACAATGTTTTTGGTGCATTCTACCAAAAAAAAACGTCTTCTTTGTCGGGTGCGTGACGGCTTTGACAACTACCTTACTCCAGTCATTGTCATAAAAATGGTAATAGTATTTTTTATGTGTAAGCGTAACAATATTTTTTCACTTCTCCTGCTCAAAAAGTACGTCATATTAGCTTCGCGAAGCGAGACTAAAATAGTACATTTAGCCCCTAGGGTTTAAAAGAAAGCCACATAATCCCATACAAATTTCTATGAAACTGAAAAAAAGAACTACCGGCCAGCTCCATAATACTTACGAATAATTAAAAACAAACAAACCAACCTGTTCAGATTGGCCCAAATTTCTGATCGAATTTCTCAAACTGTACTTTAAATTTTTCATGGAATGTACAAATTATAATGTCTTTTTTATTTTCTCGCAGTCGAAGTGAGTGTTTAACACGTGGCTAAAAGCCATTATGACACTCAGACATATTTGTTCTCGCTCACTTCGTGAACTCGTCAAATAATCACTTCGTGTCATAATGGCTTATTTTAGCCGCTTGTCAAACAATCTACTATTGTCTATATTCAGTAAAAAGTGAAATCTCACAAAAAATTACAAGAAAAGCGACTAAATCAACAAAATGTATGGCTTAGCTGATATGTGTGCGCAGTTGACCAAAATAATACCTATTCATAAGTAGGTTAAAATATTAATGAAGCATCCTTAATTATTATTGTGCGATTCGTCTTCTATGTTTCAAAGCAAAATATTAGTTTTAAAAAATAACTGTTAATATATTTTTTTTAAATTTCAGGATCTTTTTAAATAAAAAAAATAAAAATACGTCGATTACCTTAATGAAATAAAAAGAAATGACTGGACTACCTTAATAATACTAAAGTCTAGGTATAAAATAGCATACCAAAAAATTTAATTCCTAATTTTCTTAGAAGTATGAAAAGAACGGCGACCCGACATTCTGATGGAATGCTCCTTTTTAGGGTTCCATAGCCAAAATGGCAAAAGCGGAACCCTTATAGATTCGTCATGTCTGTCTGTCTGTCCGTCTGTCTGTCTGTCTGTCTGTCTGTCCGTCCGTATGTCACAGGCATTTTACTCAAAAACTATAAGATTTACATTAATGAAATTTGGAGCATAGGTGTTGTGTGTAAACCGCTACTTAGTTTGATAGTTAAATAAAAGATATATATATTTCTAGGGGGGGCTCTCCATACATGTAACCAAAACTGAAAAAAAAAAATTTCATTAAATATCAATGTGTAGCACATGTTCGACAGTTCTTCTAAAAACACTTTGAGCTTTCAAAAAAAATTTTTGATTTAGTCAACAGTTTCCGAAATATTCGCTCCGAAAGTAGCAAAAATTGTGTCCCCCCCCTCTATTTTCTAAACGGTATATTCAAAAAATGTGAAAAAATGTACAAATATAAAGCTTAATAAATACTTTTAACGAAAATTGATTTCAACATGATCGGACATACCGTTTTTAAGTTATTGCCAAAATACTGCGCTTCTCAGCAAAAGGACGTAAGTGCCGGGGAGATACGCTCTTTTGTTAGTGTTTTTGTTCCATATCGTATTTTTTTCATTTGTAGTGCATTTCTTTGTATGAACGGCTGCGGAATCCTTCATAGGCGAGTCCGACTCGCACTTGGCCGCTTTTTAGTTTAAGGTTAATATTTATTTACAAGCTTCTATTTAATTTGTATGTGTCACAGTCAAGACTCTATTCCGGTTAAAACTACTTGTGACTAATAAACACATTCAAAACTGTTTTTGACTAGAGCTTGGTTAAAAGTATTTCTAAAATTTCAGTCGAAATTACTTTTATCCAAGACGAGTAGTTAAAATCATTATTGTCTACGAATATTTAGTAAAATATCGGTCAAATTACTTTGCCAAAGATATAGGTAGTTAAAGTTAAAACTACCTTTTGACCAAGAATGATAGTTAAAATTACTTTTTACCAAAAATATGGTTAGGTTAGGTTACTTAGGTACTTCTTTCAAATATAAAATAAAATGTTTTGACCGATACGTTTGGTCAAAACCAGTTTCGACTAGGAAAAGTAGTCAAAAATCCTTTTGACTTGAGGCCTTGGTCAAAACAACTTATGGCGGAAATTTCAGTTAATAGTACTTTTGACGAAGGCCTGTATATAGTCTAAAGCGCTTTTGACTAATTTTGCTAGTTAAAAGTAGCGTAGTCCACAATTAAAGCAGTGCACCCGTGACCATGGAAAGCTGAAAAGCTTCCGAAACATCGGGAACTCAAATGAGATTATATACGCGATATAATCCGTTAATTTATTTTATTTAAATGAGTAATGATCGCGGAAACAGAAGAAAATATTAGTTAAAAGTAGTTTTAACCGGGAAAGAGCGTTGACTATAACGTACCTACTTATGAATGTTTACAAATCTCACGAGGAAGATTTAAACCGCTTCCAGGGGACCGAATGAGCTGAAATTTGGTATACTTGTGATCACAATGCAGGGGTCCAAGTACACTGCCTTGCGGAAAACTAAAGTTAACATTTCTGGTCAGTTTCTACATTTAATTGATTAAGTTTCACAATTTCTACTGTTTTCTATGTTTTAGGTAGCTTTTGAACCAGTCCTCTTATACCACATTTTTCTATTTTGCCTAAAAGTAACGTATGGTCTACAAAGTCAAAAGCTTTTGACATTTCAAGAAATATCCCCGTAGTGATTTGTTTTTCATCTATACATTTAAGAAAGTGACGAGTAAGGTTACAACTAGCTAGTGTCATCGATTTATTTTTTTGGAAACCGTTTTTTTTCTAATTTTATTATATCAAATTAACTTAAGAAATTCATGAGTCGTTTGTACATGCACTTTTCAAATATTTTTGCAAAGATCGGAATTAAAGTTATGGGGCGGGCGGTAGTCCCACATCATTTATGTCGTTTTTTTTTAAACAGTGTTTGGTATTACTATATACATTTTTAGCAGTTCTGGCAGGCGCGGCTCACACAAGTACATGCCGGGCACCCCTGCACAGGGGCATATTCAGTGGCTGCCACGCTCTGCCTCGGAACGCACGTGCACGCTAGACGCGCTCTTGCTTTGTATGGGAAGATTATAGATATAATTCTAGAATATTATCCTGGGCGAAGCCGGTACGGTAGTGCCCCACTATAAAGCAACAAGATTTTGCATTACAAACTGATTACTGTAGCTAGTAGCATTTTACGTGGCAATTCAGACTGTCCCGAATTGGTAGCTCAGTTGGTATGTTTGTATGTTCCCTCGCCGACAAGAATTCTCTTCCGACCCCGTTGTCGCCATTTATTGGCGGAACCGGCAGGGTCATACTCGTTCTAGAATTTAGCCGTCTTTCCTGTGAACAACGCAATAGTTAAGGGCTTGAGTACATATAACTGATATTTTTATTGCTTAGATCTAGAGTATTAATCAATTTGTACATCGCCTATAGGGCACTAAGAAAAATGAGTATTTAAAGTCCTTAACTTTCGGGTGTCCACAGGAAAGACGCATAACGCTAACTTATACTAAAAATATTTATGACCCGGCAGCGCGTACTGTGTCCCGCCGAAAATCTCCTCTTGTTCGAGCTTTGAACCTGATAAACTCGCTTCTCGAATCAGCCCCAAGCTGTGATGTGTTTGCTACTAGCTGGTTAGACTTATGCGATGAGTGTTTAAGGTACTGCGAGAGGATGAATGTACGGCCGTCTTCTGTGTAACTTTTATTAATGTTTATCTGTTTCGTAAGTATTCCTTGTGTGTAGTATACATTTGTATCTTAGTTTCACATTGGTGTAACTGTAATACTGTGGAATTTAATGAATTAAATAAATAAATAAAAAAAGCAAACAAAGCAACTCTAATAAAAGGTCTGTTGATGGGTATGGGTATATGCAAATCATCCAAATTGTGAGATATATTATTTTAAAAACAAATAATGAAATAATATAGAATATAAAACCCATCAAAAATATAATATGTACAAAAATGCACAAGTCTCGCAAAGCAGTTGTTCTGCCGTAAAAAGTTGTGAAATCTAATGTAAACCAAGTGTGGTCCTGGCAAAACGCCACTCTCAAACGAAACATTAACTAAATGTGCAATGATTTCATTTAGTTGAGCTCAAGTTGAGGGATATATATATTGTGAACGTGTGGGGTTTTGAAATACTTCTTTAACTTGTTGAAATGGATGGCCGGTTGTTCTACTTACTACCACATCCTGACTCAAACACAGTGTTCAGCCGCTCTTGGAATACTAAGCGGCGGAGAAACTACGTTTTCACATATAAATATAATCTTTAGCGTATACTTAGCGGTAATAGACTGCCAATCGATTAACTAAGTCTTAACCCTTGGCATGCCTGGTCTGACAGACCCGGGCTGTTAAAATTCGTCGTTTTTTTTTTTTTTTTCGGTGGTTATTTTTTAATTTTTTTTTTTATTATTGCAGTGTAAGATGTCGAGACCGTTGACTAATGCCGAAATTAGACGTTGTTGGAGGTGGACGAGAACGAAAATGAAAATGATGTGATTTTTGACGAAAGTTGGGACGAATCTGATCATCTAAGTATTCAGCATGATTCGGAGGAGGACCAGGTTCCTTTTCAACCATCTGAAAGTAACTGTGACGATGAGATGGGTCAGCCATTGATGAATTTTGCTCGTAATTCTGTTTATAAGGGCAAAGACACTACAATATGGCAACGCATTCCTCCAATGCTTTCATAGCTCCACATCTGACTGAAAGAAAATCTAAACTGCGTATTCCTGTGAACATTCGTAAGCGGATTGCAGCTCATGTAGGCGATGTGTTAGAGTCACAAGCTAAGAGAACAGAACGAGTACTGGCATAAAAAGCTGTTAGAAGATCGCAAATCAAAGTACACTTGTTTCTCCTGAACAAGTCACATTTGCTTGAAGCAAGCAAATTTTGTATGCGTAAATTGTTGCTCACTTAATGAGTAAATTTTCTTAGACAAAGAGAGTTTTAATATATTTTATACATAGTTTGTGATACAATGATAAATCAATGCCTTAAATAAACCTAAGACTGAAGTTGATCTAAGGTATAAGTTTAATTTTTATGTGTTTAGACATGAGAGTCTATTTTTCTTGATGGAAATATGAAATGTTTTTATTTATGTAATAAATTCTTTTGGAGTTTCTGGAATTTACACTTTTATTTATTTCTAGAAAAAATCATGTACAAAATAACCAAAAACACACAAATCTACGCGTTAAAAAAATAATTCATATATATTTTTTTTACATTTGATGATGATGATAGTCTTGGTCGATTTCGGCCACAGCGACTGTGTATCCTGGTCAGACATATTTATGTAACACTCATGCTGGGTTATCTTGTCGTTGTTTCGCCCTTAAGTGCGCTTGCGCTCGTATGTGACTTACGTAACCAATCTTGTTAGAGAAGGTACGAGTACACTTAGGGCACGGCAACACCCTGCCGATACATTAACGGGTTTGTCAGACCCACCAGGCATACAGTGTGACTTTCGTTCACTAGGCATGCCAAGGGTTAATGCAACGAGTTTAGCAAACAAGAACACGCCCATATCCAGGATGGTCGTTACCGGGTCGGAGGCGGCTGGGAGACTGCCCAGTGGCCAGAGAGTCTACTACGAAACCCGAAAAAATGAAGTTCGTAACTTGCTGTCCCTCTCGCTCTCATGTTATACTGTATTTGACTGAGCGGGATGGCGCCATACGAACTTCGTTTTTCGAATTTCGGTGTAACCCCTCAGAGCAGTTTTGAAATTCCATTGGGGATCTAATGTGTCTTATAAAATCCATTCAAGGGCCATTGTAGTTATCTTTTCGCTTTTCTTATCAAGATATCAGGGTTAATTATTTAACATTAGGTACACTACATTTATATTTATAAACTAGAAGATGCTCGCAACTTCGTTCGCGGAGGAGAAAAAGTCATAACCCCTCTTTTTTTCTTCAGCATAGTCGGGTAAAAAGTATCCTATAACCATCTGGAGACACCCAGCTACCCGTGTACCAAAAATGGTTGAAATCCGTTAAGCCGATTTAGCGTAATGAAGCCATGACACATACAAATATTAAAAGAATCCAAAAAATATATTTTTCGTTTTAGTGACCTCCAAATAGTCCGTTACAATATATTTTTCGAAAATATCTTCAATGTACAGATATTTCAATTTTACAAATTTATAATCGCTTGGTCTTAACTTATAACAGCAGCTTAAGGTTTTTTATAGTCTTTATAAGTAACTAGCTTCTGCCCACGACTTCGTCCGCCTTAAATTCGTTTATCGCGGATCGAGGTATTTTTCCGGCATAAGAAGTTCCTTCCCCTGGACTCAAACTATCTCCATACCAAATTTCATTCCAATCGGTTCAGCGGTTTATGCGTGAAGTGGTAACAGACAGACAAACAGACACGCTTTCACATTTATAATATTAGTATGGAGGTATGGATTACAAAGAAAGGAAAATTAGTTAAAATAATAATAAAACTACAATTTTAAAACTATGCGGTATATAAGGGGTTTGATGTAAAAATAGCGTTCGTCAAGTAACCCACTAGGTCTAAGTTTAGATAATAAACTAGGTAGGTATAAATTAGTTTTAAGTTACAGGGCACCACCGAAAATCAGCGTCACGGCTTGCCGTGGCATAAAGCTGAGTGGTGACCCCTTTCAGCGTCGTCATTTGTTTTTGTTATTTGTAATTTTTGTTTATGCTGGCGTTGAATAAATATGTTTCCTTTCTTTCTTTCTATATCAAAATACCATGAAAACTATTTCAAAAAGTGAAATTAAATTTAAAATCGGTGAAGAGATACGCATGGTATAGGCATTTTAAACTACTAATCAAATAGCGATTTGACAGAGAGGTTCAACATGTACTTTTACATCATGTTTGATGGCTTATATCTTCGTTATTTTTATAGTCATTCGAAAAAATATTTATCTCTACTGTTTGTAACATGAATGAGCTTTTAATAAAGGAAAAATAAAAATTCATGCATATTTATACCTTTTGTTTAAAAAAAATGTTATTCGTTAGATAACCTTCAAATTACCGCCAATTATCTGTATAACAACATTGGAAAGTGTGTAATAGCGTAAACGATGGAATGACGCAGATTGACGCAACACAGTGACTGTTAAACGGTGCAACAGTAAAGCGTGAGCCGGCTAAAAGGCAGGGGTCCAAACTGTGTCTGTTTTTAGGGTTCCGTAGCTCAAAAGGAAAAAACGGAACCCTTTTAGAATCACTTTGTTGTCAGTCCGTCTGTCCGTCTGTCTGTCAAGACCCTTTATCTCGGGAACACGTGGAGGTATCGTGTCGAAATTAAAACTATATACTTACTTAAGTCTACGGTCCTTTAAAGCTGTTAAAAAATCGAACTTCTAAGTGTACTTAAAAATGATACGGCCGCTTATGCCGCAAAAACTTAACACTTTTTGAAATTGATAGGGTACCTCCAGTTGTTCTAGAAACTTGAAATTTGGTATGAAGGAAGCTCTTATTGCGCAATCAACAAAATAAATCTGTTTTTCTTTATGTATGTCTGTCTATATTAGTAACCAATAGAAAAGATTGAACACCGCGTACATTTTGCTTAGGAGTAGGGCTTTGTTAACACTGGATTTTCATCACAGCGGCTTGTAGCGTATATTTTGTATGGAATCCTCGGTGCGCGAGTCCAACTCGCAGTTGGCCGGTTTCTAAATCAAAGCATTACCGCTGTACAAAACTCTAAATCGATACCGAAACAAAACTTGATTCTTAGAACAAAAAGATGATAAAGTCCATGGAATTTCACGACGACTGTGACTCATGATTCTAAATGAAAATGACCCGTACAAGAGAACCCTAAAATGACCGCAGACTTGCAAAAACACCATATCCAAGCAATTTGACCCCGGGGAAAGTGGGCTTTCTCCATCTTTCTGAGTAAAAGTGATATTTATACCTATATCTTACTAAACCTCATATCTACATATAAAACTTAATTACAAAATGAGGCTGGTTTAACATCTATACTATTATAAAGTTTTTAAAGTATGAAATGTCTATACACTGAAGATACATAAAAAAATAAGTGATACGTACTCTTAAAAGGTCACTGAATCGAAAAATATTTACAAAACATACAAAAAATAGTGACCAACAAATAGTCTGCATCATATTTTTTTTTGAAAATACGTATCCTTAATGTACAGACATTTCATATTAACGACTTTATAATAGTATAGATTATTTAAGAAATAGCGTGATGAAACCTGCTAGTATTTTTCAGGTTACTGTGACAGGATGCTTTGAAGATTGTAATTTTTTTATATGTCATTACATTCACGCTACGAATCCGAGAGTTAGTCAAGTTATAAATAAAAACTTAAGAGCGTACTCCCACCTGAAAGGCCGGCAACGCACTTGTGACTCCTCAGGTGATGCAAGTGTCTATGGGCAACGGTGATCGCTTACCATCAGGCGACCCATCTGCTCGTTTGCCTCCTATGTCATAAAAAAACCGGCCAAGTGCGAGTCGGTTTTGCGCACCGAGAAAATATACGCTATAAACGGCCGTATGTATGAGAATCCAGTGTTAGCAGAGCTCTTACTTCTCAGCAAAATGTACGCGGTGTTCGATCACTTTATATTGGTTGCTGGCATAGACATACAGACTTAAAATTATAATGTTCTTAGTATTTCTTGTTATAGCGGCAATTGAAATACATCATCTGTAAAAATTTCAACTGTAGCTATCACGGTTCATGAGATACAGCCTTGTGACAGACGGGCAGCGGAGTCTTAGTAATAGGGTCCCGTTTTACCCTTTGGGTACGAAACCCTAAAACTATATATAAAATATTTTTGAACATCACTCGTCTCACCTGTCACTGTTTAAAATCAATTTAAAATCATCACTAACTAATAAACAGCTCTATACGACCCCGTAATATTTTCTTGGAGCATCATTAGTTCTGACAGTATAAATCACCAACGAATAAACAGCTCTATACGATCCTGTAATATTTTCTTGGGGCAGCATAGCTCCTACTAACAGCCGCGGTTTGAGGCTGACAGTGACAGTGTACTTGTCTTTGTGTGGTGTTAACAACTTTCCCAATGTCAAATATGGCTGTAATAGTTGGCATTGACCACGAGACCACGGGCCGTGAAACTAATACGCCGCCGCCGGGTCAAACCATGTGAACTTACTCACAGAATAGTGAGAAGCAGATTTATTATATGTATAAACATTAATTTTAGAGAATGTACTTACCTCGTACGAGTATCATCATGCTCTCGGCTCTTATCGCACTCATGTAGGGCGGGTCGGCACAACATGTGTTCTTCTTCCACTCATCTCTATTATTCGACCTATTTGACAACCGGTTTGGCTCAGCGGGAGTAACGTTGCCTGCGAAGCTGAAGGTCCTGGGTTCAAATCCCGATAAGTGCAAATATTCGTGTGATGAGCATGAATGAGTATTCATATACTGAGGGCACTCAGGAACAAATACGAGTGTATTTGTTCCTGAGTCTTGGATGTTTTGTATGTATATAAGTAATATAGTATATCTATTAAATATATCGTCGTCTAGTACCCATAACACAAGCCTTATTGAGCTTACCATGGGACTAGTTCGATTTGTGTAAAATTGTCCCGTAATATTTATTATTTATTAATTATTATTATTTATTATTATATGTATAAACTTTAATTCTAGAGAACTAGACTCTTCCAACTTCATTCGCGGAGAAAAAATCGTAACCCCTATTTTTTTCTCCAGCGTCATCGGGTACAAAGTATCCTATATGTTCCTATAATATATATCCTACAATGTTCCATGAAATCCAAAGAGCGAGAAGATATTGTTAGATTATCACTAGAACGGATTATAGAAATTGCTCGTGTAGAATTAGAGACCTATTTAATTATATATATTTACAGACCACCTTCTGCTGATTTCCATACATTTGAATGCACTATGGAAAATGTCTTAAAAATAGCTTGTAAAGGCAAAAAACATGTTATAGTATGTGGAGACTTCAACGTTAATTTACTTGAATCGAATAGTAACACTGTTAAGTTGTTAAGTTTGTTTAAATCTTTTAACTTGGTCAATTTGTTTTTTGAGCCAACCCGCGTGGGAATATATACAAACTATAACATACAACCCATAACTAGTTATCGTTTAGAATTATTCAAAAATGAAGTTCATAATGATCTATGTATGTTATCCCTTTCACATGATGAACTAAACTGTTTTTACAAAAAAATATATGGCATTTATAAATAATTTTAATACTCATTTCAGAATGAAAACTATTTCTGGACCAAAAACCAAGTTTAATGAATGGGCTACTGTCGGCATTCATAGAAGTAGAAATAGGCTTTATGAATTATATAGAGAGAAAGAGGTAAACAAGAATACTGATTTCCTGGACTATGTCAAGAATTATTCAAAAATGTTTAAGAAAGTGTGCATAGCCGCTAAGGCAAATTATATTAGTTCTAAACTCAAAATGTCTGACAATAAAGTGAAAACTGTTTGGAATATTATTAATAGGGAAACTGGTAAAACAAAACCTCGCAATAGTCAAGTCAACATTATGACAGGCAATGGTCAGATTATGTCGAACCACGATGTTACCTCGGCATTCGAGGATTATTTTTCCAACATTGCAATGAATACTACAAGATATCTTCAATCATCTGCGACCGAAGCCCGTTTGTTACTTAATGTTAATTTTAGCAAATGCAATGTAAGCTTTGAATTTAGTCAAGTAAATTCAATAGAAGTTATTAAACATTTAAGTCACTGCATTTAAAGAAAACAGAGGATTTATGGGGAACTTAAGTAAAAATTGTTCATCATATCATAGATTCAATTGCACCTTATCTAACCTTGATTTATAATAATTGCATATCAGAGGGCGTGTTTCCAGATCTTATGAAACTTAGTAAAGTCATACCTCTTTTTAAATCAGGTGACTTGAGTGACTTGACTAATTTCCGTCCGATATCTATACTACCTGTATTAAGTAAAGTTTTCGAAAAGTTAATGTTGATGGATCTGCTGGGACACTTCAATAGAAATAAACTGCTTAGTAGTAAACAGTTCGGTTTCACAAGGGGACGTTCCACGGCTGATGCAGCATCTGTACTCATTAAACATATTTACAACATCTGGGAAAAATCTTGTGATGCAATTGGAGTTTTTTGTGACCTTTCAAAGGCATTTGATTGCGTTGATCATGGAACACTCATTTTGAAATTAGAACATTATGGCCTGTCTATAAATGCCTTAAGCCTTATTTCTTCCTATCTCAGCAATAGAACACAAACAGTTGTTGTAAATGGAACCCAATCCAGTGGAGCTGCAGTTAAGCTACGAGTGCCACAGGGCTCTAACTTAGGGCAATTTCTATTTTTGGTTTATATAAATGACTTACCATCTATAGTTGAAAATCTTTGTGATAAAGTACTATTTGCTGATGATACATCATTAATTTTCAAAGTTGACTGGAAAGCTACAGACTATGCCGAAATTAATAGTGTAGTAGTTAAAGTACTTGACAGGTTTAATATTAATAATCTGCTATTGAATGCTAAGAAAACGAAATGTGTTAGATTTCCTTTACCGAATGTTAGAGCAGTGGATTCTACTATATCGCTCAATGGTGAATGTTTAGAAATGGTGGATAGGGCATTATTCTTAGCTATAACACTGGACAAGAACTTGCAATGGAGTCCCTATTTAGCAGTACTTGTAGGTAAATTAAGTTCAGCAGCTTACGCTATTAGAAAAATTAGACAATTGACCAATGTTGATACTGCTCGCTTAGTATATCATAGTTATTTTCATAGTATCATGTCATACGGTATTCTGGTTTGGGGCAAAGCAGCTGACATACAGACTATATTTGTGTTACAAAAGAGAGCGATTCGTTCTATATATAACCTGAACTCGTAGCTTCCCAATATATTTATGAGAATATTATTTATGTTATTAAGAACCTAGAGTCTTTTACTAAGAATTCAGATATCCACAATGTTAATACTAGAAATAAAAACAAAATCGCTATTAGAAAGTTCCGCGTTCGTAAAGTAGCCAAATCATTCGTAGGCCAGTGTATACATTTTTATAATAAGCTACCAGATGATGCTTTAAAATTATCGTTTCCAGCTCTCAAAAAGTACTTAAAAGAGTCCCTAATGGCAAAGGCTTATTATAGGGTAGAGGACTATTTAACAGACAAAAATGCATGGCCCAAAACAGAAATTACCGGGAAGCAGAATTTTACCGGGACACGGTTCTCATAAGGTGGCATATCAAACGTATGTAAGTTGTTTTTTTTTTACTTTTATAAGTTTTGATATGTTTTCTTGAAGAACTACGTATTGAGTTTGTGGGGACATAATTTTATTAAGTTTGATATTAAGTTTTATTTGTATACACATTTTTAGTTTTATATGACTTTGCATGAAATATATACAAATATATAATAAATAAAGACTCCCAAAGGCTATTAACCCACAAGTTTATATACTCAAAACACATATTTAGTATAGGCTAAGTACAAATATTGTAATAGATATAAGAGTTATTTCGAAAAAAATACTGACTTTTGAGTTTGTTTCGGCTTTCTTCTCGTCAGTGCCCTTGCGGCCTAGTTACAGAATAAAGATCATTATTTCATTATAACTCTGTGGATACACAGCTACACGTGTACCAAAAATATTTGAAAACAGCCAGCAAAAATACGGATAAAACCTCAAAAATTATAAATACACAGGTATTTTTAGAGTTCTGTAGCCGAAATGGCAAAAACGAAACTCTTATAGATTCGTCATGTCTGACTGTCTGTCTGTCTGTCTGTCTGTCTGTCTGTGAGTAAAATGCCTGTGACATACGGACGGATTTCCGTATGTCACATTTTACTCACAAACTTTAAGATGTACATTGATGAAATTTGGAGCATAGGTGTCGTGTGTTAACCGCTGCTTAGTTTGATAGTTAAATAAAAAATATATATATTTCTAGGGGGGGCACTCCATACATGTAACCGAAACTGAAAATAAAATTCAGCTAATATCAAGGTGTGGCACATATTTCGACAGTACTTCTAAAAACACTTTGAGGTTTAAAAAAAAAATTTGGTTAAGTGAATATTTTCCGAAATATTCGCTACGAAAGTAGCAAAAATTGTGTCCCCCCCTCCCCACCATCTATTTTCTAAATGGAAAGTTCAAAATATATGAAAAAAATTACAAATATAAAGCTTGATAAATACTTCCAAGGAAAATTGTGTTCAACATAATCGGACATACCGTTTTTAAGTCATTGCCAAAAATCTGCGCTTCTCAGCAAAAGGATGTAAGTGCCGGGGAGATACGCTCTTTTGTTAGTGTTATTTTTCATATCGTATTTTTTTTCATCTGTAGTGCATTTTTCTTGTATAAACGGCTGCGGAACCCTTCATGGGCGAGTCCGACTCGCACCTGGCCGCTTTTTTTTCTTATAATAATTATATGATTTCTAATATTTCTTATTTATTTATTTAAACTTTATTGCACAAAAAAAGTAAGTACAATTGGCGAACTTAATGCCAAAAAGCATTCTCTACCAGTCAACCATAGAGCCAAGTGGTGTTTATACTTTTATATTGATCTTTGTTTGATATTTCATATTAATATATACAATGTGTGTGCATAAATAATAATCTGTCTGTACCAAAAGACGAAGCTGATCTACTCTGCGTCTGCTTTTCCCTCCAACAATACCCACTAAGTGCTTTTCACAGAGAAATTACCCCGCTTATTGTGTTTTGAGGCCAAATTACCATAATGGCGTTAATTTATGAATTAATTGTTAATTTTATAACCAAAGTGTTAAATCCCTTCACCAAACGAGATAAAACAAACGTTAAAAAACTTTAGAAACTAAATGCGACCTTAAAATGTAATATCCAAAGTCTACCTTAAAAACGCCGCTATAATCGAAATAAATACTTTTGTAAAAACCCACATGAAAACCTTATTTAAAAGGGTCTAATAAAAAACACAAAAACGTTAAAGGCTAGCTAAAACCAACCTTATGGCATACTACGTAAATAGATAAACATATTTTCTCAAACATGCAATGAAATGTCGTCATTACGTGGGTTATAAGTTTAATCCCTATAACACACGAAGTGATATTAAAAATACAAATCCGGATTCCGCAGATTGAACTCTGCTGATGAATAAATTAAAAATATTGTCTATACGTAAGGCACCAGAGACCATAGACAATATTTAAAATCATCTGCATTTATTTTACTTATTATAGAAATTAAGATTATTATTATCAGGTTTTTTTTATAATCTTACACTAAGTATAATCAGGTTGTGTATAATGGCCCTAATAGGGTCTATTTGTACACTACACACGCGAAATACGGACGACTTCCGTAAAAAAGAAACATTATGGAGGGATTGGAGGGAAAATTAAAAAAACTTATGTCGTGTAGTTTTTTTATTTCATTGCATATGTTTGAGAAAAGCACTATACATGCCTCTGGCCGTGAAAAGGGCTTGACGGCTTCGTATCACTATCCATCTATTACTTGCTCACCCGGCAAGCCATTCTTTCCCGGTGCCTGCAGTAATGCACTATTACTTCTGCTCTCCATACACAAGATGCATAAGTGTGGGAAATGCATTACTAAGTTTTGACACTCATGACTTTCTGAGCGAGTTGGTTGTCCCACTCTACTTCATAATTGTTGCAATTAATTGGACAGAGGCAGGGTTAATTGTGACGGAAACTGTTATTTTAGGTAAGTAATTGTGTTTTGTTTATTTTAATAGTAGACAGTTTCTTTTTTACCAACAATGGCTACTTAATAATTGAGATGGATGAGTGGCGTGTCGAGAATGGATCGGATAAGGCAGGGTCTCACAAGCTGTGCGTCGCGAAGCCCCGGGGGGTCTTAGAACAATGAGTAGTTCTCCAAGAACTATTGCTGTATCTGAACTATATAGGTACAGTAGGTGTCTACTGTTTTGTGAGGTTTGCAGTAAGAAGTGACGTGAAGAAAATTATTAAAAAATTAACAGCTAAAACTTATATATACAACATAGCCTATTACATTGATTTAAACTTACACGATCTTCACTCATTATCACAACTCAACGAAACGGGGATCAATCGCGTATAAACCATGAAGTTCCTTCAAGACCATGGACGTAACGCGACGTCCGAAACGTCAAAGAATTACCAACTAAAATAAGCCATTTTGACACGAAGTGATTATTTGGACGAGCTCACGAAGTGAGCGAGGACAAATAAGTCTGAGTGTCATAATGGCTTTTAGCCTCGTGTTAAACACTCTGCTTTTCACTTCGACTGCGAGGAAATAAAAAATACTTAACATTAAAATTGCATTGAAATAAAACAATTTAACGGATTATATCGCGTATATTATCTCATTTTAGTTCCCGACGTTTCGGAAGCTTTCCAGCTTTCCATGGTCCCGTAACCATGGAAAGCTGGAAAGCTTTTAGCGAGTAATAATCGCGGAAACAGAAGAAAATATTATATTAAAATTGCATATTTCATGAAAAACTAAAATTACAGTTTGAGCAATTCTATCAGAAAGCTTGGCCAATCTGATCAGGTTGGTTTGTTTATTTTTAATTATTCGTAAGGAGTATGTAGCTGGCTGCAAGTTTTTTTTTTCAGTGTCATAGAAATTTATATGGGATTATGTGGCTTTCTTTTAAACCCTAGGGGCTAAATGTACTATTTTAGTCTCGCTTCGCGAAGCTAATATGACGTACTTTTTGAGCAGGAGAAGTGAAAAATCATATTTATACGCGATTAAGCCTCGTTTTGTTGTGTTGTGATAATGAACATAGCCCATTATAAACTAAAGGTAAAATAATTTATTACATACGAGAAAAAAAACGAAAGGAATATACTAAAAATAATACTAAGTAAATGTTATTTTATTAGTATAGCAGTGTCAAATTGTTGTCCAAATTCACCGTAGGGTGGCAGCACTAGTCATTATCGATTACGCTTACGTTTGTTTTAAAGTGTGTCGCAGTCGAGTTGTGACATTGCTAAAACTACCTGCTAACTGTCTGCTGTCAAATCAGGATGAAAAAAAAGCCAGCCAAGTGCGACTCGGAGTCGCGCACCGTGGGTTTCGTACAAAATATACGCTACAAATGGCCGTACCTATGAAAATTCAGTGTTAGCATAGCCCTACTCCTAAGAAAAATTTACGCGGTGCTCGATAATTCTAAATTGGTTACTGATAAAGACAGACATATAAAAAAAGTTTTTCAGATTTATTTTGTGGACTGTGATATAAGAGCTTCCTTTATACCAAATTTCAAGTTTCTAGAAGAACTGGAAGTACCCTATCAATTTGAAGAAGTGTCGAAATATACGTTTTTTGCGGCATAAACGGCCGTGTTTTTTTTTCCGTAAACTTAGAAGTTTGATTTTTTCACAGCTTCAAAGGACCGTAGACTAGAGTATATCGTTTTAATTTCAACTCGATACTTCCTCGTGTTTCCGTGATAAAGGCTCTTGATAGACAGACGGACGGACAACACAGCGATCCTATAAATAAATAAATATTACGGGACAATTTTACACAAATCGAACTACCCCATGGTAAGCTCAATAAGGCTTGTGTTATGGGTACTAGACGACGATATATTTAATAGATATATTACTTATATACATAGAAAACATCCAATACTCATATTAGCCCTTACCGGTACTTGAACCCAGGGCCTCAGCTTCGCAGGCAACGTTACTCCCACTGAGCCAAACCGGTCGTCAAATCTTATAAGTGTTTAGTTTTTTTCCTTTTGAGGTTCGGAACCCTAAAAACAGCTTAGAGAAAGGTGCGTATTTTTTAATTCATCCCGAAAAGAAAATGGCCGAACACTAGCAGCTCAACTTGCGGCATGGTCCCCATCACACTGGCCGCATTACCTCTCTGAATCGCAAGGGCAATAGGCATTATGCATGATTTTTATATCGTTTTTCTTAACAAAATATCAAAACACCGTAAAAAATATTTCAAAAAGTGGAATTGAAATTAGAATCGGCAAAAAAATACGTATGATATAGGCATTTTAAACTACTAATTAGACAGTGATTTGACAGAGAGGTCCGACATGTACTGTTACGTCATAGTGCACTCCGGCAATATAAACTCCATATTAAATACTGTTTTGCTAGAAAGCGATAAAATAAAATGTTTGATGGCGTATATTTTGGTTATTTTTATAGTTATTCGAAATTTTTTTTGTGACATGAATGAACTTCTAATAAACCAAAAAAAAAAAACATGCATTCAATATAACCGATGCAATATAACCTATTCCTTGCGAGTGATTGTATTTTATTGCTTAAAAGTAAAACGATGAATTTAATTTCCGGAACAAACTAAAATGTCAAACCACATGTGCATCAGAAACGAAAGCAAATGTCGTAGAAAGTAAGGGTCATCCACGCTCGCCATAATTCCCGGCACGGCGGGACTGGAAAGTGCAGTTCGACAGTACACGTACATACATATTTGGCTGGTTTTATATACAGACTAGTTTCTATCCGCGACTTCATCCGCCTTAAATTCGTATATCGTAGATAAGGGTATATTTTTCCAGGATAAAAGTAGCCTATGTCCTTCCTGGACTCAAACTATCTCCATACCAATCAACCATATACAATTTTATTCCAATCGGTTCAGCGGTTTAAGCGTAAAGAGGTAACAGACAGACAGACAGACAGACAGACAGACAGACAGACTTTCTAAATAAATAAATACACATACGAACATATAAAAAAGCATACATATTATTGTATTCAGTGACCTCCGCTGAGACAATCCCTAATTCGTAAAATTCAGATTTGAACCGCGTTGCGCATCTGGAGCAAACGGAAGCGAATGTCAAAGAAAGTGAGATTCCTCTGCACTTGTTAAAATCCCTGCGCGCCGAGACGGGAAAGCGCCGGGTCGAACATATATGCTGATATTATGTTGCTATAGTACATGATCCGACTGGTTTCCATATCTATCTATCTACCAGCGACGGACGTCCACTACTGAACATAGGCGTCACCTATATCTTATTAACAAGCTTTTATTTAACTTGCAATGTAACTATGTATGTTCGAGTGGATTGCAAGTTAAATTTGACCTACTTCCCGGTTTCCGTTTGAGCTAAAATTTGGCATACTTATGTAAGTTCGGTGACAATGCAATAGTATGATACCATCGAGCTGATCTGATGATGAAGTAGGAAGGTGGTCATAGGAACTCTTTAATCAAATAATTCAATTCTACCGAGTTTGGGCTCTTTAGATTCGTCTCGGTGAGTAGTTGATAAATACTCAAAGAAAAGTACAGTTGGCAATAAAATCTTGTCACAAAAAACAACATTTTTGAGAGAAACTTATTTTATGTTAGATAGACAAGCATTTAACTTTGAGATTGAAGTTAAATGCTTGTCTATCTAAGTTAGTAAGCGATGATGAAGCCGACGATGGAGCATGCTCACCTAGATAGTGCTTATTCACTCTCGTCTCAAAAAATACAAGTTATATTATAAAATTATAAAATAAAATAAATAAATATCAGGGACAATCTTACACAAATCGACCAAGTCCCAAACCAAGCAAAGCTTGTACTATGGGTACTAGGCGACGATATACATGATATATAGATAAATTATAATATTTAAATACATGGAAAACATCAAAGACTCAGGAACAAACATCCGTGCTCATTACACAAACACTTGACCGGGATTCGAACCCGAGACCGCCAGCTCCGTAGGCCGTTGTGCAACCAACTGAGAGAAAAGGTATGCTGACTGAGGGATGCAGACCACATCAACCTACTCCCCGCGACGCACACGAGGACATCCGTCCATCTAGTTTGGTCGCCACTCCAGGACTTAACTGCCCCAACGGCAACCCGTTTTCCGGGCAACGTGGCCCACCCATTGCCACTTCAACCATGCAGTTCTCCAGGTTTCTATAATAACACTTCAAATATGGGGTTCTTCAAGAGGGGACTGAATAGGTTTTTAAACGGTTGGCAAGATACTCGTAATGCCCCTGGCGATGCAAGCGTTCATAGGCTACGGTGACTGCTTAGCATTAGACAGCCCGTACGCTTGTTTGCCACCTTAGTAAAATAAAAAAGAAAGTCCTTATGATTATAAAACCCATTTTTTTCATAACACATTTATCTTTTTTGTGGAGCTTTAACATGCTCGTACGCTTTTAGATTAATTTTCAATTCTTGACTTTTTTCTTGGTCAGATGCTGATCTCGCCTGATTCTGATTTGCTAAGACTCTGACAGGTCAAATTCTGAGTAGGTTAATGAGCTTTTTCATTGAGCTAACCTAACCTAACGGTCAAGCCAGTTGAAACTTTACTTTAAATATTGATGTTAAACGAATGGCAAACAAAAGCAAATTTCCGAAATTGACATTGTGTTTTTATTTTAATCTTTTATTTTAATTGTTTATCGTGTAGTTATTTTTCTACTTGGAATTAATAATCATTGTTTGTTAATTAAATCTAGCACGCCCAAATATTTGCACTCCTGCATGCAGGCAGAGTACACGGTATAATTGTTATACCTACCCATATAAGACCTATTGTATACTGAAGCAAATAAATAATTTTGATTTTTGATTTTGAAAAGTAAGACTTGTTTTTTACACTCAGAAAATGGAGAACATTAAGTTTCTCAGGTGCATTTTATATTTTTACCGAACTAAGAAACTTGATTTGCACATAATACCGAAACGGCATGCCGCATCACCGAACTCCGAAAGGTATGAATTTGTGGCGCAAACAAATACTAAAAACAGAATAATTTTATGTTTGTCTACGTCAGTGACCAATATAAAATGATCGAACACCGCGTACATTTTGCTTAGGAGTAGGACTCTGCTAGCACTGGATTTTTTATAAATATGGCCGTTTGTAGCGTATATTTTGTACGGAACCCTCGGTGCGCGAGTAGGCTCGCACTTTGCCGGTTTTTTAAACACTCGTTGTGACATTTGTAGAGTTCCCATGTAAGAATACATTTTATTATTGGTTTACATAGGTTCATCGTAGATAAGTAAGAAAAATATTTTAAAAAATCATGAAATTAACAGCGAACTTTTTATTTTTCTTACTAATACATTAGTAAGACCAATGTAAAAATGTATTCACACGAGGGAACTGTACAAATGTCACGTCGGGTCGGGTGCTAAAAATAATGTATATCAAAAGAACAAATCTGTATAAAAATAAATATCTTATTTTTATACAGATTTGTTCTTTTGAGTCTTCGTAGCTTCTAAGTTCATATATCGAGAAAAAAGGTAAAACGCATTCCCTTTATTGAGAATTGTTCATTCATTGAGATCCCAGATTGTGATGTTGGCAGTTTGCTCAGCCAGATTCAGAACTTTTAGGAATTCGGACGCTGAGTCAGTTCTAATTTGAAATTTATTTTATTCCATTATTATTTTACAGCAAATACTAAGAAATATTAAACTACGTGGTAATAAAAACTAAACTCATTAAAATCCACAGGAACAAAATTAGTAGGTATCTTAAGTAAACTTATTTCTTAAAGTTTACCAAAAAAAAATTTAGGTAGATTCATCTTATTTCACAATGCTGTAACCACATTTTTATTATTATTATTATTATTATTAGCCTGAACTGTCCCACTGCTGGGGAAAGGCCTTTAACTTTAACCACATAGGTTTTTAAACCCACTGGATCTCGCACTACATATTGTGTTGCGAGGGAAAACCTGGAATTAACCTAATATTATGTTGTTTAAACAGTTTACTTTGCTTAAGCTAAGTATTCTAGACATTCTAATATAAGACTAGTACTTAGTTAGTGTGGGAAAATGACTAAAACGAGAGATTTGAAACCTTTCCATGTAATGTACTGTTTAGGCTCTTCATCATGTTTTGTTTGTAACTACTGGCTGACTTAACGAAAGTTTCCCCCTATTTTAGAAGCTCACTTTTTCATGTTATAAGGGGCAAAAGAGCAGACGGATCGCCTGATGGTAAGCAATCACCGTCGCCCATAGACACCAGCAACACCAGAGGAGTCACAAGTGCGTTGCCGGGCTTTCAGGTGGGAGTACGCTCTTTTCTTGAAGGCTTGAAAATCGCATCGGTCCGGAAATACTGCCGGTGACAATTTATTCCACAGTTCAGTCGTGCGAGGCAGGTAATTTCTAGCAAAACGCACGATTGTGGACTGCCAACCATCTAAGTGGTGTAGATGAAAATTTTGTAATGTAGGAAAGATGCAGCAGGGATCATGCTGAACCATTCCACGAAGCGCTCCCCGTTATACTTAGAAGCGATAGAAAATGCAGAGCGAAGCTACATCTCTACCCAGTGCCGAGGAGTCAAGCCGATCTGCAATGCGCTGGTAACCGACGATACGAGTCGCCTGCTGACTTTGATCTATGAAGGTAAATTTCTTCCTCATTGTTACTTAGTACGTCTTCAATAAACGCCTGAATATTTTAAGTAGCTATCACATTGCCCCAAAGCATTGCCCCACGGCAAGGCATAGGCCTCTGCCTTAGTTTTCCACCGGTCCCTATGTGAAGCTTCTTTCGGCCAGTTGCTGAGGAATGAGTCAAAGTCTTTCCACCACCACCGCCGCTTGGACTTCGTCTGCGTCGTCCATCTTGCGGCACCAATGGTGGCTATGCTGGCTCACCGCTCCGGGTGTATAAGACATACGTGGCCTGCCTAGTCCCACATGAGCCTGGAAGTTAGACTACGTCAGCTAGACGTGTCTTGGAGCGCAGCGTTGTATTCCAAATGCGATCCGTTCTTTTGAGCCCTAAAATACTGCACTACATCGCCCATTGGTAAACCTTCAATTTCGACTTTTAACTCTCAGTTAGCGACCAGCGGGGTTATTGCCTAACGAAATTTTGACACTTGGTATCGGAATCAACTGTCATAGCCCATACAAAATCATGACACTTGATTCTGATTGCGAGCGCCAAACGCGTTAGGCAATACGGGGGGTTTGGGAACCGTAGGTTAGGACAGGCACAATACATATATCGACGAATGTTGCACTGAGATATCTCGAGAATTGGATGGAAGTCTGAAGTAAAAACTCAGTCATATTGCCAGACATCTATCCATACTACCTCTAACATTATAATTGCGAAAGTGTGTCTGTCTGTCTGTTACCTCTTCACGCTTAAACCGCTGAACCGATTTGGATGGAATTTGGTATGGAGATAGTTTAAATCCTGGGGAAGGACATAGGCTACTTTTTATCCCAGTAAAATACCCTTATCCGCGATAAACGAATTTAAGGCGGATAAAGTCGCGGGCAGAAGCTAGTACTATTATAAAGTTGTAAAAATGAAATGTTTGTATGTTTGTATTTGTCGTTGTGGCTTCATCACGCTAAATCGGATAAACGGATTTCAACTTTTTTTGGTACACGGGTAGCTGGGTATCTCCAGATGGTTATAAGATACTTTTTACCCAACTATGCTAAAGAAAAAAAGAGGGGTTATGACTTTTTCTCCTCCACGAACGAAGTTGCGGGCGCCTTCTTGTGTTGTATAAGTATATAGTGACGACACGTTTGGCTCAGTGGGTTGTACAACGGCGTACGAAGCTGGCGGTCCTGGGTTGGAATCCCGGCCAGGGCAAGTGATTGTGTGATGAGCACGAATGTTTGTTCCTGAGTCTTAGATATTTTCTATGTATTTAAGTATTATAATTTATCTATATCTGTTGTATATCGTCGCCTAGAACCCATAGTACAAGCTTTGCTTAGTTTGGGACTTGGTCGATTTGTGTAAGATTGTCCCTGATTATTTATTTATTATTTATATGAGACAAAGATACTTTATATTTCTGTCGAGCAGACGGATAATAAAACAAAGTATTTCAAAATGCAATTTATTTCATATGAATTATACTTAAAATATTTAACTTACATGCCAATTACGCTTATAGGTAACTTTCAATTTCAAATTTCTGGTAACCATGAATAATCACATAAACGCCAAAAATATTTTTTATAATTATAATATACCTAATTTTCTAATTAGAAAACTAACTTAAGGCTGCACTGCACGTAATTCTCATTTTACCGTATCATTTATAAGCTATTCACAAGACATTCCAAATGTGATACCAGCTCGGTACTGCTATAATCTGACCCCCAGACTTTGTTTTTTATGACACAGGAGGCAAACGAGCAGACGGGTCGCCTGATGGTAAGACTCGTATCAATCATTCGTTGTCATAAGTTGCGTCCACATTTGTATCATTTGCCCGATCAGATCTTCGTCCCATGGCATGATCGCGTGTCACGATCACGCGTTTGGACGTTGCGCCGATCCGATCGCTCGAAATCCATGTTGCTACGCGTATCACACACTTAGATCGGACAAGCGAGGTGAGATCGCCGCGCCGATAGTGAGCGTTCAAGCAGCGCGATACGCAGTCATACCACGCCACGGTGATCGGATACGAGCAAATGATATAAGTGTGGACGCACCTATAGATCTTGCTCTTAACTTCGTTTCATCAGTCAAATTTGACAATAGGAAAACCATATTTGACCTGTAATGTCGAACACAAACCCCTACATCACGTATCTATGTATAGGCTTGTCTCATAAAAAAATATAATTAGTCCTTAAGTTAGATTATCAGAAAATATTGAACACATTTTTTTTATTTTTTCAATTAATCAAAAAATGACGTAGATATAGCCCGTTAAAGCCCGTGAAGTCACGCCGTGCGACCTTTTTACGCCCGCGTCATGCGCCCCCACTCCCAAACTTTAACGCGCTTATCTTTGTCTTTTTTTGTTTGATTGAGAAAAGAAAAAAGTCGTGTCCAATATTTTTTGAAAATCTAACTGGCGACTAATTAAAATAACATTTTTTTGACACATGAAACTACCCTATTATACATCAGGGAGGCATTAGACGTGATTTGACACGGTTTTAAAATCACTACTATAATTAAAAAACTGTTTTACTTTGCCTTCAAAACTCAAACTTGGTTTCTACATAGTATAAATGACACGTGAAAATGGAACCTAGGTCGGTACAGTAGTACCAAGAATATAAGTCACATCGGCAATCTTCGGCCACGCCGACGAGTGCTAACAAGTACGGTAAATATGCAATGACAGGTGAACTCGTGCTCTCTCGCTCATGGCGACTGACGCGGCGCCAGACAAAATGGCAGGCGCCGGAGCTGCCGGCGTCGCACGCAAAATTTTGGCCAATGGGCGTTGAAGATTTTACCCACGCAAACGCGCTGCCTTATTGGTTAAACTGTTTTCAAAAAATGCTTTCTGCGCAGGTATATCGTTGTAACTTATATTTGTGGTAATACTGTATAGGAGTACAACGGCTCTTACTATTTAAAATAAATATTGCTTACCTATCACCATCGTCAATTTGACACAAAAGTTCAAAAACAAAGAAATATCAGTTGTCGTCAACGGAGATCGACGATAGTTTTTTGAAATAGTAACATCAGCAGTTGGGGCCGTCGTGACGTAAGGTCTAATTGACAAGTGTCAACATCCTGTGCTGTGATTGGTGCATTTTGACACTTCTTGACATTAAGACGTCACTTTATTTAGTTGATATTTATTCATGCGCCCCGACGGACGGTCTATAGCGGCCATAGCGTTAATTTCTGTGTTCTTTCCTTATAACGTTTTGCTTAAAGAATGATTTAACAGAAGCAGATAATATTTTGTGATCAAACTGACAATATTACATCGTCAACCTTTGTTCCTAGACCCTTAATAATAAATTATTCCCCTAAATAATACTAAAATCGTTCCTTTGAAGATGAGTTTAAAATTCGAGCAGTCATTTTTTTTTGTTATATTATAAGCAGTTAACGAGCACACGGATCACCTGATGGTAAGCGATCACCGTCGCCTATTGACACCTACTTATTAAACGATTGCAATTGATAGTAAAATATGATCAAAATCCGAATATAACTTGGTGCCAATTACATATCATAATATCAGTAATATTAAACGGGAAAAGTCAAATTCTTGTTTCTGTGTTCTTAATGTGGGAAAATTAACACCACATTATTAGTTGTTGTGATATAGATACAAATCAAAGCCCGAAGAAAAATACAATTGCTCTCGCACATGGTCACACTAGGACTCGAACCCGGTACCTCTCGGTTACGCGTCGAGCGTGTCACCTCTCCACCACTTGATTTTAATAAACTTTTATAGTCTCCTTCCCTTCCCATATTAAAGTATCCGTCAAAGAATTCTCGGATTTTGAATCTGTAACCTAAAGTATTATGTTTTCTTCTAAATATTACATAAAAAATACTGTTTTCGTTTCATGTAACTTACTAGAAAGTGAAATCCTGATCTCCATCTTTAACGTCAGCTAGTTCGGTAACATTTCTATATTTATCTCTTAACTTACCTTATGTCTAATATCTGTCGTATATTTATACTTTCGCAGCTTCTTTAGTCTCTTTCAAACTCCTTTCTCTTTCTAACAACCTCCTTCTCACTTCTTCTGGATTATACCTCTTTCTGTAAACCCTGCGCACTCTTCTTACTGGATTCACGTTTCTCGCTTTTATAACTTTTTTCTTACCATAATTATTATTGCTTATTACTGAAGGAGCTCTAGAATCTTCTAGATGTCTAAAATTTCTGGGTTTTCTCGTTGTGTTGGTATAAATGTCTCTTTGCTCTCTTATTGTTGCATCGTAAAATACTTTTCCATTGATGATAGCTTTTCGAATGTTTTCCGTTGTGCTAAGTACCCTCGGAGGCCTCACAAATGTTGTCTCACTCACTTCCAAGCTTCTGTCATTATTTTTTTCTCGTTCTATCTCATCTTTAGTTACTTTCTGGATAATGCCTCGTCTTTCTGTAGTAGGGAATCTGTTACCAAAGTTGAAATCGACTAAATCTTTGTCAATAGCTATGTTTTTAGATTCTAAGTCTTTTTGGGACCTTTTTTCCAAGATTAACTGACCACCACGTCTCGACGCAAGAAGTCTGCCGATAGCTTCAATTTGTTTCTCCTCTGCTTCTAAAGTTTTAAGATCTGATTCTTTTTCACCTTTTTTAGCATCTTCTATATCCAGAACTTCTATAGACTCGGTTAAATCTTCTAACTTGTCATCGATGCCTTTTATTTTGTCATTTTTGCTTACAATTACCGGTTTCACGATTTCTACGTCAGAGCTATTAACTTTCACTTGTTTTGCTTCTTCTTCTTTAGGTTCTTCTTTTGTTTTCACTTCTGTTTTAGGTGTAGTTGTAATTACTTTCTCAATTACATCTTTAATATCATCAGTAATATTGGCGATGTCTCTGGTTTTTTCGTCTCTATGGCTCTTTATATCTATATCATTATTGTTTGGTTTCTCAGTATTGACTTTGACAAACTCTCCAGGCTTTGGTCTTGGGAGATCTGGTCTGTCTATTCTGTCTATCTCATCAGGTCTATTCGGCCTCTCTGGTCTATCGGGTCTAGGTCTTTCTGGCCTCTCAGGTCTTTCTGGACGAAAGTCATATTTCTCTGTAGTAGTGGGAGTAGTTTCGTTAAATTTGAAATATGTGATGTTCGGTGGCGGACCTTTGTGAAGATAAGCAACTGGCCAATATCTGAAAAGAAAAAAAAGATACTGCATTAACATGTGTCATACATAAAATCATCTCAGAGTCAATAAAAACTATTATTTACCCATCTTTACTAAGTCTACATATGTTGTTCATTACCGGTTGTATTCCATTTATTCATTTATTAAATGATTGCATCCATGGTACATAAGATCTTAATTGAACACAGTTTCCATGGGCCCTGATAGGGCGTAGCAACATACAGTACGTAGTTATTATTTCAATAGAACACGACAGATTAGAACATAAATGTATTAATAAAATTATCACAATTCATTATATGTATATCAGATTAAATAAAACAATTTAACGGATTATATCGCGTCTCATTTGAGTTCATTTGAGGTCAAATGAGATATTTTACGCGATATAATCCGTTAAATTGCTTTATTTAAATGAGTAATAATCGCGGTAACACAGGAAAATATTATATATCAGATTAAATTAAATTAGAAACACATGTAAATTATAATTATAACATTTCAGATATACATAATAATAGGAATAATCAATTTATGCATGCAGTACGACTTGTATTTCTTTAAATATATGTATATATTTATATATTTTTTTTATACATCGTCAAAAAATTCTTTCTTTCTAACATTTTTTTATGAGGATTTCCTTCAACCATCTATTGAACTGCTTTTCTGTAGTTTCTTGTTTTATATCGTCTTGTATTCCTATAATCGATGCTATTGTCAATCGTTTCGTTCCTTTCCACCATTGCTTTGAATGTTTTTTCAAGTAAATATTATAACACAGAGTTCGATTGTAAAGAAGAAAATCAATGCGACCTACTAAAATGCAAGCAGGATTTGAACCTGCGACCTCTTCTTTAACGCAGAAGTGATCTGACCAACTGAGCTATCGCAACTTTACGTACGTGGCCTGAAATTTTCGAACGCAATCTAGTTAGCACTTAGCGCCCGCTGTGTCATATTTATTTTTAAATACTAAGCCTATTTGCCATACTCCAATACATTTGTATCACGCTACGTATCTGTACCATTGCTTTTCTACCAAGTAATATCCAGCGAGAGGGATGGCGCCGTTCTTCAATGAAGATACTGAATCAATATGGACAAATGTGGAAATACCACAATTTTGTATTTTTTTAATTGACACAACATACTCTATTTAGTAGACCTGTTTTCTCCCACAGTATCTGTTTGTCTCTCTTTATGTCTGGTAAACAAAGCTAATTAAATTACCTCCAGGCACACCTGGCACACCAAGTCCCCCAGACACCGAATCGGTGCGACCATCTCCTAAGAGTTACAGGTAATTCCGTTACCTTGTCCCCCCAAGTCCTCTATGCACACAAGGCCGTTTTTATACTCGCGGTGGCCCTTGGGCACACAAAGTTAGGGGGCCTTTGAGCACTCAGAAATGGGGTGGCCCTGGGGCATTCAATAATAAAATTAGAGACTTCTTTGAACTGCAAAAAAAACGTCGTTCTCTTTCGGCCCCCCCTGAGGGTGGGGGCCCTGGGCACGAGCCCAGAATGCCCAGTGGGAAAGAGGGGCCTGTATGCACAGGCGAATCGAGACCCTGTGGGATCTATAGCATAAGCGCGCATTGCCCCCGTCAATGTCACCAAATTGGTGCCACAGGTAGTGACGACAGAGCAGGCGGAGATAGAGATAATGGGACGATTTAGTCGCGTTCCACCCAGTCGTCGTGGTCATGGGAATTGTGATTATTCTCAGCGAAAGGTGTCGAGAGCAATTAAAGGAGTTTAATTTTAATTGGTGATATAAATGACCAATCTCTTTCACGATTTGCGTTAATGGGGAATGGATGAAAATTTTCAAAAATCTTGAAATTTTGTATATAGGTAGAAATAAGCCTCCTTATTGCCAAAAAAAAATATACAGATTTTTCTGTGGCTCAGAAAAAAATAAAAAGATGGAAAGGTGTTAGTGGGCCTATATACCTGCCTTATACGGTATACGGTACATTTACAGCCATTATAGAATATATCAATGCTGCTCTTGCCGTACCGTGTAAGGCGGGCATATAGGCTTATTCCTACCTATAAACAAAATTTCAAGATTTTTTAAAATTCTCATCCATTCCCCATTACTGTGCACGGTACCGGTCCGCAGATACGAAATTACGGTTAGTCTACGATAGATCTATGAATGTTGACAATGGTGTTAATATAAATATTCGGAATGTTGCTTCTCATTTGAATATAAAGTTCCAGCTGCGGTTCCTCATCATCATCATCATCATCATCATCGTCGTCATCATCATCATTTCAGCGATAGGACGTCCACTGCTGGACACAGGCCACCTCAATAGACCCGCATCCAGCGAGTCCCCGCAACCCTAACCAGGTCGACCGACCACCTTGCGGGTGGCCTTTCCGCGCTGCGCTTGCCGGTACGCGGTCTCCACTCGAGAACCTTTCTGCCCCAATGGCCATCGGTTCTTCGAACACAGCTGCGGTAATGAGTTAGAAAAAATCACATATTCTGTTACTGACTTTAGCTGTTCACTAAACCCCTATGAAGTTTTTCCTTATTCGTTTAAATAAATAAATACTACGGGATAATTATACATAAATTGAACTAGCCCCATGGTAATAAGGCTTGTGTTATGGGTACTAAACGACGACATATTTAATAGATATATTACTTGTATACATAGAAAACATCCAACACTCAGGAACAAATATTTAAGCTCGTCACACAAATATTTGCCCTTACCGGGATTTGAACCCAGGACCTCAGCTTCGCAGCCAACGTTACTCCCACTGAGCCAAACCGGGCGTCAAATCCTATAAGTGTTTAGTTTTTTCCTTTTGAGGTTCGGAACCTTAAAAACAGCTTAGAGAAAGGTACGTATTTTTTTTCACTGAGATAAACCGGTCGTCAAAAACCGACCGGTCATACGGCAGCTAGTTGTGCTATTAATATTATACGCTGTCTACTGCCAACAATGAAAATGTTTTTGGTGGCGATTTGTTGTATTTGCATGCTTATTTATTCGCGGAAACTGCTTGAAAATATGCGCATGTGAGCACAATATTGTCATACCTAACCAAGACAGATTCGCGGAAAAGCAAAGGAACTATAATCCATTAATCTAATATGCAATTTCGCAAAGTAACGCTTGAATCTATCAATATATATTTGACAGTAGAAAAAAAATGTAAAAATTATATAACATCCTGATGAAACAAGCAAAATAAAAAACTACATTAAAATTTTCAGTTTGATGTCCGTGTAGCTTGTTTTACGAGTGTTTAAAGTTGGGTGGGAAAGTCTATTAATAACTAATAATACCACTCAATAACCCATAAAATGTTTTGTAATTTTTGTTATTAACCGTTTCGATAAACGCAAGTTTTAACATGACTGTGGAGCAAAGTTCTTATTTTCCCTATACAAGATACTAGCGTGTGACGTCACATGCTTGTAGGCTTTAGTATGAAGCGTTTTTTGGGAAAGTCCAAAAATGTGCTTTTAACGTCTTATCTCTGGGAGCTTTTATGATATTGGAGTAGTTTTTTCACCAATATTTCTATTATTAAGACGTCGTTTTATAACATACCATAAAAAAATGTCAAATAGCCTATTATCGATAAACGAGTTTAACGATGTAGGAAATCCATACATCCCCAATATTCCGATGGCTATTTATGAGCGTTAGTATATTTTTCTTACCTTGGCACCCCAAGTCCTCCTGGCACCGGTGGGTCCAACTCTTGTGGCGCGTCAAGCGCCAGCGGCGCCCAGTGCCCCGCCCCGGGGCGTGGGTAGTTGTGATGGTACTTTATGTGGGGACGGCTTATGGGAGGCACGCGGGTGTAGCCTGGAACCGAAAAAATACATCACTCGTGACTCTGTGAACTGTAGACCTCGCGAGTCTGTCAATCCCTAAATCTCTGCCATTTTGAAAAAACTCCACAAACTGAATCTACCAAAGAAACTATATAATAGGATCGTTGATTGTAATCAAATAAAAAGGGTTTTTTTATGCGAAATGGTAGTTTCTATGATAAAAATCCTAAAAAGTTTGAGCTCGATACCTTACGTGTAGCTTGTTTTACGAGCATTTAAAGTTGGGTGGGAAAGTTCATTTTGAACGTATGAAAACATTAATAACTAATAATATTCCTTGAAGTATAGACGGGCATAATGGTTTTGCGCATAACATTTCAAACCATTGAAATAAAACAATTTAACGGATTATATCGCGTATATTATCTCATTTTAGCGATATAATCCGTTAAATTGTTTTATTTCAATGAGTAATAATCGCGGAAACAGAAGAAAATATTATTTCAAACCATATTATACAATTGCCATAATAGTCTTGCGTAAACTTTAAAGCATGTGACGACCATTTTTAAACCTAATATTTTTGCTAACAGTAAAGTTCACAAGCATTGCCATGATAAACCTTTGAATAAATGAAAAAATAGTAAAAATCATTTTTCTTTTCTTTTTTAAGCAAATCTCACGCAAGCATGCAAGCATTTTGACGTACCTAACCTACAGTTTTCGTTTATTGACCCATTTTTACGCTCTGCTATACATAGTCACAATACAAACCTAACCTAATCTACTGTTTTCGGTTTTTGACCCATTTTGCCGCTAACAAGCTTCCTAACGGTATGTATACTAAAAAAAACCTAAAAAACATTTTTCATAATTTTTTTAAGCAACCTCACCGTGGCATAAATGTCTTTTGTCATAATTTATGCATTACAATTGTCATGGCTTAAAATAATTATAATCATCAATATAATGACAATTTTATGACTTTCGACATTAGGATAAAAACAATTATGACATAGGACAATTTATGTCATTGAAATTTTGTGAGCAACAACTTTATGCGTAAAGAGTTATGACCATCGATTTTATGACAATAGTCGTTACCTATACGATTGGAGAGACACCCCTAAATATATTTCAATGTTACGGTAGTTTTCTAGTTGAAAAGAAAAATCTCACCAGGTAATGGATTTCCAAATTGGTCGTAATACGCTTTCGGTCCGTTTTTGTACAGATCGTCCCAGTATTTCCTGTCTGCCTCAGATATGTACGGGCCTAGTATAGGTTTGTCTCTGTCGTCGGGTAGGGTCGGGTATGCCGGTCTACTGGACCAAGGTCTGCTGGGGACACGGGATGGGGCGGGGGGTTCTGAAAATTATAAATCGATTAGAAAATATAATAAGGTAAATGGTCTATTGGCAAGCATGATGTGTTCCGGTCTAAATGTAGGCTTGTGTTTACTACAAAGAAGATTAAAAAGTTACATTGTTATCTCAGAAAAGATTATAATTTTCTACTCGGGGTACTTTGGCCCTACGAGGTTACTTTACCATCTCATTAAAACCCATTTTATTGAATAAATACTAGAAGGCGCCCGCAATTTCGTTTACGGAGGAGGAAAAAGTCATGATCCTCTTTTTTGCTTCAGCGTAATCGGAGAAAAAGTATTTTATAACTAACTGTGGATGCCCAGGTACTCGTGTACCAAAAATAGTTGAAATCTGTTTAGCCGTTTTGACGTGATGACACCACAAACGACACATACAAACATACAAAAAATCCGAAAATAATATTTCTAGATTCAGGACCTCCAAATAGACGGTTACCTTTTTTTTATTTATTTAATGTAGAGACATTTTCATTTTTACAACTTTATAGATGTCAAATATGAATAAGTTCACATTAAATAATCGGGGATTTTCGATGTGGGAAATAAATGAGAAAGAGTAGAGATAAATCGATAGGTTAGTCTGGAAAAACAAAATATTACATGTTGCGCAAGCACTTTAGTAAGCTCCAAGATTAGCTCTCTCTCTCGATATGATGTTTTGCACTAGGTATATAAAATATGTGTGTAGATATATTCTACAGTGTTTGTGTAAGTTTATGTACGTATATATTATATATATCTGTGAACTAAATTGTATATCTCTTAATTTTTTCAGTTTACCGGCCCTGCACCCATATAACTGGGCACTGGTAGAGAATGCCGTTCGGCATTAAGTCGTCCATTTGTACCTAAATTTTTTGATTGTGCAATAAAGTTTAAATAAATAAATATTATGCCCGCAGAATATCTACCTCTCTGCGAATTGTTTATATTATGTACGATTTCATTTTAACTCGTGTAGTACTTTAGCTTTACAAATATGCATTATAAGATTCAAATAAAAATAAATTAGTAGTAGTAAGTATACATGTACCTCTGTGACCCTGGGAAGGATGTGGCACATTATGCTGATGATACGGATAGTATTTTTCGCTGCACGGTCTCCACTGATCGTTCTCTGGACCCACATAACACCTAAACAAGTAAAAACACATTAATTCATACTTAAGAGACAGTGGTGTTATCACAATAACATTTAAATCTACAATAATAGTACATTACTACAAAGGCCGGGACGAAAGGGGTTACCAGCCGAGGAAAGCGAGGGCGGATAGGTCTGAGGCGAGCAAGCCCATATTTCCCGTAGAGGTATGTATAGTGCTTTTTTCAAACATGCAATGAAATAAACAACAAATAAATCAACGTTTTATTTTTTAATACGCATAGTGGCAGAATGTCATGATGCCTGTGCCACAAATTTATGTATTCAAAATATTCAAGTAAACGGTTCATCTTACCAGGGTTTACTGAAGCCTTCACTATATCCACAGCGATGGCTTGGGGCACAACAGTAATCCCAGGAACCTAAACAATACATACAAGTTATTGATATTTTCTTCTGTTTCCGCTCAGTACTCATTTAAATAAAACAATTTAAACGGATCATATCGCGTATATTATCTCATTTGAGATCACGACGTTTCGAAAGCTTTTCAGCTTTCGAGTTCACGAGAATCCGTCTAAATTGTTTTATTTAAATAATACAAATAAACATACAATACTTGGTATTGGGTAGATTGTCCTCCCAAGATGACATCCATACTATATGTGCTGCATTATCCCTACACATTCTACATTTTGTAGTGTTTAAAATTATTGTATAATGTCTGCGCCTAACAGCCAAACTTATTATAATACGCATTGCTGTGCATGTTTGCAAGGCGCTTATAAATATTGCTTGTAAAAATGTCTACCTAGTGCCAGTACACATAACACATTCAAAAATCGTAGTTTCACCTATAATTACTCCTGATAAATTATTTTGAACATGTAGCGTCAGAAAGTATCAGTTTACCTTGGCTTTTAAGTCTGAAATGTCCTGTGAACATCCTCTGATCCAGAGTTGTCTTGTGTTATACCTCCATATATTCTTGGTCCAGGCTGAAAAGTGTTGACTAGCTACTTAATAATCTCTTTTGTTTCCGCGATTATTACTCATTGAAATATGAGATAGTATATTGTTTAGCTACTTGTTTCTAGACACAGCTGGTCCTTGTGGCTGGAGACAGGATTCAGAAAAAAAGATGTAAACATCAATTACTCACCAATTTCTCCACCCTCTGGGTGGCCTGCTAGTCCTTGTGTAGCAGGGGGGAAGATCCAAACACCTGCTTCTGGGCATAGGTGGATCAGATGGCCCCCACGTGGTAGAAAACAGGATTCAGAAGAGAAAACGTATCCAGCTATGTTTTACCGACTTCCGCACCCTTTGGCTTACAAGTCCAGTGGCCTGGTAGTCCTTGTGTAGCAGGGGCAAAGATCCAGATACCTGCTTCTGGGCATAGGTGGATCAGGTGGCCCCCACGTGGCAGAAGACAGGATCCAGAAGAGAAAACGTATCCAGCTATGTTTTACTGACTTCCGCACGCTTTGGCTTGCAAGTCCAGTGGCCTGGTAGTCCTTGTATAGCAGGGGAAAAAATCCAAACGCCTGCTTTTGGCCATAGGTGGATCATGTGGCCCCCACGTGGCAGAAAACAGTATTCAGAAGAGACCATGTTTGTAGCTATATTTTACCGACTTCCGCCCGCTCTGGCTCGCAAGTCCAGTGGCCTGCTAGTCCTTGTGTAGCAGGGGGAATGATTTAGCCACCTGCTTCGGGGCAATCAGGTGGTACACGAGTGGCACAAGACAGGTTCCATGAACCAGCTGGTACCAGCACGGTAAGAGAGAGTATCTAGAAGAGAAGATGTAACCAGCTAGTTCTTACCAACTTCTCCGCCTTCCGGTTCACAGGCCCAATGTCCAGCCACTTGATTCTGGGCGCAGGTGGTGCCAGCTCGGCAGGGGAACCCAGACACTGTGTATTTGCTCCACGACACTGCAACTGTGGGAGATTTTAATTATCACTCAATCTATCAAATACAGCAACTATGCAAACAAATGTTGCTGGTATTACTATTATGTGGGTGAATGAACTTGAAGACCCACAATGTTGATGTCTCTGGCCTTACCGAAACTGTCACTGGAGTTACCAGGCCCCTATTTCATAACCGTGACAAGTGGCAATTGAAAACGACAATTCGACGTACATTGCTGGGTCGCCGAGTAAGTGTTTGCCTGGCATCATTATGAAGAAGTAATGTATGCCGAATCGTCGTTGTCATCTGTCACATTTATGAAATAGGGGCCAGGAAATTATTTCTAATATGACAGTTTCCTGTACTAGATTTAACAGACGGTTCATTTAACGTAGACCATACATTTAAATAAAGATATTTACTTAAAGGCGTTATTTTACAACGAAGTTTAAAAGTTGCGGATAGGTTTGTTCCAAAAAGTCGATTCATCTATAAATAGAATAGAATTAAAACTCAATAGTGTACAGATATGTACTTCCACTGTGTGCAAGACCTGATTTCATTGTTTGTTAGTCAATAATGGCTGATTACGGTTGTGGGAGCGATCCGACCATTTGAAAAGTGTAATAAGTAATAAATAAGCAGTGACCAGAATAGGTAGATCTAATTTACCTAAAGTTTGCTTGTAGATGGAAGATATGAATATTTTTTTATAATCCCGGTATACCGGGATTTGTCGCAATTCTACCAGACTATAAGATTCAACGTACAACCTACTACTATTATAAGATTTAGTTGAAATGCAACAACTATTTTACATAATAAGATAATATTAATACAATCTTTTATTCTGTTAATTACTTTAATGAAACGATTGTATGATCGACAACTGTTTTAAATATAATAAGAAAAAACATATTTTACGACGTATTAACCACTCCATGTTACGTCCTCACGCAAACTTTACGTAAATTAGCTCTACATATTCCGGTCACTGTAACAAGCCATTACTCAGCCGTTAATGCTAACAAAATATGGTGAAATTGGTACCGATCTGTACGCCTCGCTGAGACAGACCAGATTTACTTTTAAATTAGATTTCAAATTATAATGCCTTTGCATAGTTTTTTTTGGTTGATTTAAATCAAACAAAGTTGGGTCGTTAGTATGTATGAATCTACAACTAATGAATGAGAAACTACTGACTTCTTTTGTACAAAAGCGTGGTTCAAATTGCGTTTTACTACTCTACACTAAAGCCATTACACGAATATGAAGAATTAATTAATTACCCCGTTACCTGTTCCCTAATCTACTAACTACTATTTATTATATTTATAGTCGAAATAAATGGCCTGAAAACATAAAAATATTGTTAATAAACTTGAAAACAAATATTAACATTTTTTTACTGAAATTAAATGTATTTACTTGAGTTATGGTAAACATAAGATATTGTTAAATTTAATCATCAGAATCAGCACATCTCGCCAACTATTTAGGCATGCAAATATTACATTTCTTAAAACTAAATAGGTCGTATCATTTATTTAATCAAATAACAAAAAAATATTAAAAAAATATATGTAGATATTTCTGTAACTTTAACAGAGGAAAATATATATTTTCTCAGTCGACTCCGTGAACACGAAAGCTGAAAAGCTTCCGAAACGTCGGGAACTCAAATTAGATAATATACACGATATAATCCGTTTGAATTGCTTATTAAATTTTAAGAAAATTTGTACAAGCGGTAAAACGTAAACTTGTACTAAATTGATCTCGGAATCTACATGCCATTCAAATGGTTCTTTTTAAACAGAATAATGAACAGCTTTTGAAGTCTACTGTCAATATAATAAGTTATATTAATAACCTTTTGGACATGAATTAATTATAAGAATACTCACTTGGTCCATCCTCTTTCTCACCAGGATAAGGCTTCTCAATCGGCCGTATCGGTCTTGCCTCAGGCCTGTACCCTGGCCTACCTTCTATAGGCAGATACCCAGGCTTTTCGAACCCAGACCCAGGGTATCCAGACCCAGGGTATACAGATCCAGGGTATCCAGACCCAGTGTATCCAGAACCAGGGTACCCAGAACCACTTGGACTTGAAGGCAGGTAGGGCTCAAAGGGTTTGTAGCTGGGATAAGTTTCATAGCTCGGCTTGTAGCTTGGATAACTAGGCCTGAATGTGTCTGGGTAGCTGGGTTTGAAACCTGGGCTGGGTTCTAGGTAAGGTCTTTCGGGTCTGTAAGGGCCAGTTGGTGGGCCCGATGGTCCAGATGGTCCAGATGGTGGACCTGATGGTGGAGCTGATGGTGGACCCGACGGTGGACTTGACGGTGGGCCGGAGATGTATGGAGGTACTGTAAATAAATTAATAGTTGAAAAAACACTAGAAAAACACGCTCTACAAGACTTTTCTAACAAATTCAAACACAGCTATGATACGATGCTCCATCATGAAGTTCCAGTTCATATCTTCCGGCTCCATCATCAGATCAGTTCGACAGTACCATATTATTGTATTGGCATCAGAACTACAAACAGCTGCCAATTTTCATGACGCTACGATCCTTGGAAGATGGTTAAATTAGTTACCTTAGATTCCATTACATGGTTAGTTACATACAGGTCGACCTTATAAAAGCGTGTTAAAAAAAACAATTTGCATAAGTCTACTTCCATGGCACCATCTGAAGCCTCAATGGCTCGATAGATATTGACGTGTGAGATTTCATTAAAATCGTCTTGGTTGTAGGAGTGACAAATGCTATAATATTAATAGTTATTTCAGGCTACTGACGATATACTCGTCAATTTATTAAGTCGTAGGCAACATCAATATTGTTTTATTATTCCATTGAAACCCGTGCTTCTTTAAAAGCTTCCGAAACGTCGGGAACTCAAATGAGATAATATAGATATGCGATATAATCCTTTTAAATTGTTTTATTTAAATGAGTGGCAATTGCGGATACCGAAGGCACTTATTTATATTGTCCATGGGAGGACACTTCCCTCCTCAGCCCCTCACCCGGGATAAGGAACTGCGAAGAACAAGACCGTGACGTTTTTTAGTACCACAATCTTTATTTTTGGGTTACTTCATGTTTTTGTACCATTTAAGGTACGTTACCTTCAGGAGCAGGCAAGTAACTCGGTCCACTCGGCTCGTCCGGGCGGTCTGGCGCGTGGTACGCGTCCACGTGTGGTATGAACGGCCGGGGTAACTCCAACGCGTGGTCACTAAAAATACCAGAAAAATATATATCATGCCCAGGGCATAAGTCACGTCACGTCATGTCTAGTTGAAATACGTCCGCCTTAGGCTTGAGTCGGTCAGGAACTAAAAACTAAAAGGAATGAATTACTGTCACGGACCGAAAGGAACTAATTAGTAACAAACGATCTTAATCGGTCTTCGGTCCTTTAGTTCAGTATCAGCTGTTGGTTAACGGATGAGCGAAACGGAACGAAAGAGTGTAAAAAACTAATGAATTGTTTTAAATTAAACTGCGATCGTTGTGAAGAGAGAAATACTCGTTCAAAGCGTGTCCTGCGCAAGTGCGAGTGAGACGCACATATTCATACAGCTGTACGTTGCTACGTTGCCACCTTGTAATTGGATTATAAACATAAAATACATACATGAAAGAAATTTATTTTGATTGAGAAAGATGTATAATATACTTTATGGAAATCCTTTAAAATTATAAATTAAAACGTTCATAAGAATCGTTTAGTTTTGCGTCGTTCATAGATTGGATACTCGTTTACAGATCTTAAAATTTGCTCCTGAACTAAAGGAACTAAAAGATCGAACTAGTTCCTTTGACCGATTGATCGAGATTGGAGCGCTTCCTGTAAAGATCGAGCAGGCACAACTCTAGTCCGCCTCGTCACCAGTTCTTCGGCTTACGATGAAGTAATGGCAGGCGAACTGGCTGGCTTACTTACTACTGGCGATACAACAAACAATCACTCTTCATGCCATCGTCTTTTATGTTCACAAATTGACCAGCGATTGACCGTACCTGTTGCTAAATCGGTAGGGGGTCCTGGAGGTAAGTCGCTGGCTCCGTAACTATCTATTTTTTTTATGACATAGGAGGCAAACGAGCAGACGGGTCGCCTGATGGTAAGCGATCACCGTCGCCCATAGACACTTCTATCACCAGAGGAGTCACAAGTGCGTTGCCGGCCTTTCACGTGGGAGTACGCTGTTTTCTTGAAGACTTGAAAGTCGCATTCGAAACGAAATGATAATTATCTTAGAATACACACGATCACAGCGAGTTTCAAAAGAAGTTCTCACGGAAGAATGGACTACGACCTTTCTCGAGGGTTTCCACGCTTGCGCTACCTACATCCATCAGATCCCTGTGACCTGTAAATCCTGTAATGAATCTGTAAAGGACCACGATCTTGTAAAAGACCTGTAATTCATTGTGTCTCCCGGTTCTTAAAAAGAAAACTTACTTAAATTCCTTCCCATGCACCTTCGTCCAGCACTGTCCGTAGAAGAGGTCGAACGAACAGCCAGTCGTCAGCCGAGTGTTCATACTCTACGCCCTACTCCAGGTCGAAGAGATGGATCTCAGAAAGGCAGCTGTCAGTGCCAGGGTATTGGTGATAACTTACCCAAACCCGTTTCCAATAACACAACACTGTTGTCAATGTTGTGTTGTAATAAGGAGTGAAAATCGTGTTAGTTTAAGTCAACCCTTTCCAATAGTCCTCCAGCGTTGGCCATTGAGGAGAAAATGACAGCCTTTGGTTGACTTTTTTTATAAATTTCTCAGAGTAAGTCCCCTTTCCATGTACGAGTAGTACCATCCAGCACACACTTCAGTGACTAATGATTAATGATGGACATGTTATGCAGAGGGATGAGAGTCATGTGACAAGAAGGGTATTAGATATGCATGTGGAGCCCGAGGAAAAGGTGGATGGATTGCGTGAGTGATGACATGAACAGGAAGGATGTGAGTGACGAGATGACAGCTGATAGAGTACCTAGGAAGAAAAATACATGTTGCGCCGACCATAAGTCAATGGGATAAGGAGAAGTGAATGATGGTGACGGTAGACCTTATTGACATTGATATAAGGCCCGCATATAGTTATTTAAGTGTGTTGCTGTTTGTACAAATAATAACCTACCATCATCACCTACCTCAGACGAAAGACATCCATTGCTAGGCCTTCTCGAATTTCGACGACGATCGATCTTGCGTTGCCAATAAACCGCCATGTGATTTAGCAGAGGATGAACATTAGCGATAAGACTTTTTTATGTAATGAAGACTTTTATTATTTAATGAATAAATGCTTTTATTATTATTTATGTATGTCACACCCGCTCACGGGACAATGGTGTCCTGGACCTTTGGGAAGCATGCGAGGAGCCGAAACCGACCATTTAATGAAATGTAAGGATGACACCGCGCAGATGCTGTTCCTGCCGCGCACAGAGACAGCACTAGATGCAAGAACTTATTTAATAAACTGGGTTATGGGATTGAAATGACGGGCTATTGCTGGAGACAACGAGATATCTACCAGAAAAAAGTTTTCATCTATCATTACCTCCTTATCCTTGCTATATTATAAACATGAAAGTATGTATGTACATTCCAATTAATTTCAAAAACTACTGGACAAATTTTTATGAAACTTTCCACTTATGTACGTTATTTATCAGAATAGGACATAGGTTATAATGTATGTCAAATTTCATCCCTTTTCGGGAAGAAAAAGGGGATGAGAATTTGTATGGACAGTAAATGTCTTTTTACGCTAGGAACTTAAAATCTTGGTAATGTGCTTCACATTTAAATTAGTGAAATATCGAGTTTTGGGGAAACACATAAGCTACTTTTTATCCGCGATAAACGAATCTAAGGCGGACGAAGTCGCGGGCGGCCTCTAGTCTATACTATTATAAAGTTGTAAAAATGATATGTCCGTATACATAGAAGACATTCTCAAAAAATTGATTGTTACGGATTATTTGAAGGTCACGAAAACGAAAATTTTTTTTTTTGGATTTTTTTGTATGTTTGTATGTGTCGTTATGGCTTCATCACGCCAAATCCGCTAAACAGATTTCAACAATTTTTGGTACACGGGTAGCTGGGTATCTCCAGATGGGATATGATGGGATAAGGTGGTGGGGTAAAGATAATGGGATAGGATACTCTTTACCCGACTATGCAAAAGAAAAAGGGGGTTATGACTTTTTCTCCTCCGCGAACAAAGCTGCGGGCGCCTTCTAGTTATTATTATTATTTTCACCCAGTGCCAAGGTACCGAAGGTCTGACGATTGGTAAAAAGACAACTTACTCAAAGTCCTTCCCATGGATCTTTCTCCAGCACTGTCCGTTGAAGAGGTCGAAGGCGAACAGCCAATCATCGGCCGAATGCTCGTAGTCTACGCCTTTCTGCAGGTCGAAGAGACGAATCTCGGAGAGGAGACAGTTGTCAGTGCCAGGTGGAGCATTGTTGCTGAAAAAGACATAAGAATAATCTCTTTTCTCCTCTACTGACGAAGTTGCAGGCACTTTCTAGCACAGAATAAAGTTCATTACTTCATTTCATGAGAAACACGAACAACGTTTTTTTTAAAGTGAATGTTAGTGTCAACAGAGTTTACATATTACTATGCCCTAATTTGCATTTCCCTACATTTTTGTTTTGTAATTTAAGATTGCATTTATATTTTTCTAGTTGAGGCATGAAAAAGAATATTGTAATGTACTTTTGTTCAAAATTGACCACGGTTGACCCCCATGTTGTGTAATACGTATAACATAATTCCTTAATATTTTGTCTCTCATAGACCCTAGACGACTGTTCATCACTCACAGATCTCCTCTCACACTAGCCACTAATCAGCTGCCTCTCATATATACTCGCCTGTAAAAGAAACTGAGGCTTCTGAAGAATTCAGCCGCTTCAGATCACGCAAGACTGCTCGGCTCTCTTATCTTATTAGGATATTTCTCGTCTTATTTTTTAAATTTATAAACTGTCTAACAACCCCAGTATCAAGTATTGGTAAATGGCTCTGTAGCCAAAGATGTTCAGCTGGTTTAATAAGCTAATTCACTCGTCCAGACCTAAATAAGAATTATACGTTAGGATCAGTAAACGTACATGAATGAGACGCTAAGGCATCTGAAAGGTCAATCTGTACAGGTCATTTCACACAGTCCGCACGACTGCTTGTCTCTTACTTTAGCGTGACCTCTCAATGTAGCCCCGCCCCAATCAGTTGTCAGAAAGAGATGCTGAGACCACTGCACAACTCAATCGCTTGGACACACAAGACTGCTCCACTCTTAAGGGCCTACTTCGTCATTTGTAAGTCATGCCCCAAACGCGGAGCCAGCCAATAAGCGTGATTTGTAATAAGGGACGCATTTATTGCTCGCACGCATCAAAGAAAGAGAAAGCTAATACACTACATGCTTGGGGTTTTTTGGCGTAAGCGCCAGATGTAAAAGTATCATGAAATCGAAGATATTATTATGTTTTGTTAACATTTAAGTTAATCACTTAAAAGAAAAAGGGAAGAATGACATTTTAACATAATTTAGCCGTTTATTAATCTGTCGTTTGTACAAACTAGATAAAAAACGGGAAATGAAAAACGCGTTTTCTGATAACTTTTCTGTCGAGGAAATTTTCATTAAACATGTTTCCGCGTTAATCACTGAATAGGTTATATAGTTAAGAAACACATATCTGAAAACAAGCCTGTTTTATAGATTCATTTATTTATGAAATGAAATTATTTATTTCGGACATTATCCATCCATATTTGGTTAGTAGGTAACATGTCATTTATTTTTATTCGCTAGTTAGTTAGTTTATTCATTTATTAGCTACAAAATAGCTTAAATTTTCGATGCATCCCCTTAACTTGTTTTCTAAGGATATTTTTCTTTTTTTTATATTCAGAAACTAACTAGCGGGCTAAGTACGGAATGATGGTAAATGGCTCCTGAGCCAAAGACGTCAATAAGCGATGGGCGACTCTGAATGATTTTAGAAATCGAATAACTAGTTACTATTAATTTTACCTTTCGAATAACAAAATAATAGTGTACATTAATCATAACAGTCGAATGAATGTTCGACTTTCCACTTCGACTGCTGTACGATGTGGCGATTACTGCTAAGTAGCGATGGGCGATTTTGAATGATACTTGTAGAATTATTCGTTTTTTTAGTTGTCTAACTGGCGGCGCTGGCAATGGCGACTTCGACTTCGACTGGAGTCGTTTCGCGCGAGATCGACAATCTTCGGCCGACCGCGGCCGCTCGCCGTTGAGCTCTCACTCTCTCTAAGTTCTCTGAATCTCGACTATTCGAATAATTCGAATGAACTTAAAAGTCGAATGATTCGACTTGAATCATTCAACGTAGCCCATCGCTAACGTCAATCTAGTTTATTAAGCCAATTCACTGTTATCTTGAACAAACCATTAAATTATCAGTAAACTCATACATTACGAACAGTAAACTTACTTGAAAGAGAAGCTAAGACATCTGAAAGGCGCGTCGGTACAAGCCACTCCACACGACTGCTCGTCCCTCACTATAGCGTGCCCTCTCACGGCAGCACCTATAAGCTTAGCTGCGTTGTCGTATTGGAGGTAGCATTCTGAAAGTACAGAAAGCATATGGAATTCCTACATTTGTATATATTTACTAGAAGGCAACTTCGTTCGCGGAGGAGAAAAAGTCATAACTCCTCTTTTTCTTTATGTGGAGCTAGCTATCTCCCCATGGTTATATTGAGAGATATTTTTTACGCGACTACGCAAAAGAAAAAAAGAGCGGTTATGAGCTGTATTTATTTAAATACTAGATGGTGCCCGCAACTTCCTCAACGGAGGAGAAAATATACATTTTCTACAGGCAAAGAGTACAATCAAACAGACTGAAAAGTGAACGAATTGTTATAGAATTAGAATAGAAGGAACAAGACATAGTAAGAATCAGAATTTGTGAACATCTAACAGACTGAAAATAACTAAAGCGCTCTTGGAGATAGCGACAACTCTTACTATCTATCGTCTCGCAGAATGATTGAAATTTGAATAAACAAATCCCTCATGCTCAACATTTTCACGCATCTCTTTGTTAATTTTACTAGATTTTCACTAACCTTTCTTAGGTTCACTAACAACTGTGTTATCAAACAGGGCTGGCTCGCAGCCTCTGCCGTAATTCCCTCTCGCGTACAGCTCATGGCCTTTAGAAGGACGCAGGCCTCTCCCAGCCGCGAGGGACGTGGGGGGCGAAGCGGTTAGGATGCAATTGGGGAGGTCCTCGCCAATTGTGGGAGCAGAAAACCTGTAAAAAATAACAAAAAATATAGTAAAACATCGATAGAAAGCATAAAGAAGAGTCAAATAGGATGGACTGGGTTTCAGTCTTGGCTAATGGTAAGCATTGATGTAGTCTACAATGGAACAAGTGCACTGAAAAATTACCCATGCACTTCGAAATTGTAGTGATCATTATGAAAAACACAGGACCCAACACCGAACCCTGTGGCACCTCACGATAAATTATTATTATGTAGCGCACAGCAGCTAATACTCAAATCAAATCAAATCAAATCAAAATATTATTTATTCAAGTAGGCCTAGTTACGAGCACTTTCGAAATGTCAGTTACATGAGAGTGAATGTTTGCTGGGAGAAATACAATATGATCCAACATTTGCTGGAAGGATTAGGGAAACCCAGAAAAACCTAATCAGATCATTTAACTTAAGTATAATATTATTCATAAAATCATCATTTTAAAAATTTAAATAATCAATAAGATTAATCCCAAAAGGATTGTCAATAAGAAATAAATAATCTAGAATGTGTCTAGAATAAAATTCTAAATGTCAGAGTATATAAAACAATTAAGATTAAAATAATAATAATACCTTAGGTAATGAAATAAAACAATTTAACGGATCACACCGCGTATACTATCTCATTCCAGTTCCCGACGCTTCGGAAGCCCTCAAGCCCTCCATGGCCACGGGTGGACCGAGAAAAGATGCACTCTCCTCTGTCAAAGCTACAACTTATGCAAATCAACTACTTTTCAGTATTACCTACGGGATCACCGTATAGATTTATTCATGAAGTCGCGTGGATTTAACAGAATTGAAGTTTAATGGCGTCATAATAAGACCAAAGAAAAAAAAGCAAGCATATGGAAGGAACGGATGCAGGAGCGGGATGAAACACCGGCCACAGTTATGGCCGCTCTGACGACTGTCTCTGACTAAGATTCGGGTTTCACAGCCTTTCATCTAAAGCTGAACACTGCAGAAGAATCCTTATGCTCTGGTGCACTGCCTCGTGTGCCTCGAGACCGGTCATAGTCATGGTGCACTCTGACTACAGTCGGGTTTCACAAATTGTCTCACCTGAAGCTGAACACTCTGCAGAAGAATCCCTGCGATCTGATGCACTCTGCCTCGCAGGCACCAAGACCGGCCACGGTTATGGCCGCTCGAGCTACCGACTCTGATACAGCAACTCCGGAACGAACGTGCCAGAAACATTCTGTTAAATTAAAATTTATAAATAGTAGGTTCAGACTGTAATGCTTTGTTTTTCTCATCTTGACGGGGAGGAAATACAATCTACCTACATATTTCGTTGTATTGACAATGATTATGTCATCTAATTGGTACAGCTATTTAAAAAGACTGTTTTCTTAGACAGTGACAATATTGATTGCACAATCTCCATAAATGTAACTTTTTGATAATCAGCTCCCAATTGTGATCGGAGCTATATTAGGGTAAGGTTGGTATTTTTTTATTTAATCAAACCAGACATTGTTAATAATATCAACTTATGGTGACTGCCCAGGCCATAGATATAGCTCAGTGATTTGGCAACAACCTCTTAACCTCTTTGTTGGAATTTCACTACGTGAAGAATACTGACCCCTCCTCCCAGAATCCCAGCTATATGATACTTTATGATTCTGGCAAGAGAAAGAGAGAAATAATTTTAGAATTAATCTTACCACTCTCAACCCAGGGTCTATGTGAGACAGCACAGTCTTGAGGCATGGCGTACACATCGGAACCACTGTCGGTGGACAGTTCTAGTCCTCTGTACGGACGTTCACTGAGGAAACAGTTGTCCGATCCGTGGGAATTGGAGTACCTGAACACAATAGCAATATTAATGAAATACGACAAATCTGGCATGTTTAAGTGGAACCATTCACATTATCCTCAGGGATCCTAACCTACCTACAGAGATCAGGCATCTTTTCGTCTTTTCGGAGAACTTTAGGATGTTGAGGTACACGCTATAGTCGCTTTGACTGATGTGATTGCCCAGAGTACTTCGGGCAGTGGTTTCATTGGTAGCTTAGGTAATTAAAATTAAGGTTGCAATATAATTACTAAGGACATACCGGTAACTGTAGGAGACGCATTTGAAGTCCCGTTCTTCAAAACAGGCGGCTTCGCATTCTAGAACGTTGTTGGCGAGAAGAGACCGTCTGATGGAGCCGGTACTTAAAGACATGCCAGGACGACGTTCGGAGGTACATTCGTGACCTGAACCAACATGGATTTATAATTGTATACACAAAATGCTTTAAGTATAATATCAGACAGGTACTAACTAGTTACCTAACAATGAAGGTTATCAGAAATCAAGCATAAGTGCTCCAAGCTATTTATCAAGTGTCCAGCAATCACGGGGCAAGATTTTCACACTTCGTTAAATGGTACGACTCGCCAACTGGTTGTTTTTCGATTCCACATAACTTATTAAACTGGCATCAAGATGGCGGAGCCGAGAGGTTTACTTAAGCTTATGACGAGGTACTTTGGTTTATTATAATTTTAAGAAGGGTACTTAGCATGTTCTAAATTCTCGATGTACCGTTGGAAAAATTAATTGCAAGGTTTAATTTAGAATATTTACAGTTACAATTGCGGGCACACGAGCGGCACAAATTATCTATTGAAATGTGGTATCTTACCGCATTACTATAAAATAGTTGGTTGTGGTGTAGTCTAACTAAAATTATGCAATACCCATACCTTTCATTTCGTAATCAGGGGGTCCATAATGCTTTAGCGGCTTGTAAAAATTGGACTCCCCATATTCCAGCCCACTCCCGGTTCCAGGGCCAGATGTCCCAGAGCTGTTCCAGCGGCCCCTTTTCCAGGACCCATAGGCATATGGATGGATCTCGTCGTCACCATCCCTCCTGAAAGAAAATGAGGTGAGGCAAATGAAAAGAAAAACGTACATAAATAGGCACAATAACATGTACCTTAGCGAAACAATACGAGAAAGATCCCTTTAAAATACGTAGGAAATAAGAAATGGAAGAAGAAGGAGAAAATGTTTCTTTCAAAAATTTCATTTTTGTGACAAGCTTTTATTGCCTACTGTACTTTTCTTTGAACATCCATCAATTACCCGCCGAGACGATTCTAAAGAGCCCAAACTCGGTAGGATTGAGTTATTTTGTTACAGAGTTCCTATGACCACCTTCCTGCTCCATCATCAGATCAGCTCCATGGTATCATATTATTGCATTGTTGCCAAACTTACATAAGTATGCCAAATTTTAGCTCAATTGGAATCCGGGAAGTAGGTCAAATTTAACTTGCAAGATTCCACCCGAACAAACATATTACATACATACATACATTGCAAGTTAAATAAAAGCTTGTAAAAAGAAGAACAAGAGACATATAAACACATTACAAATAACATAATGATATTAAGAGCGAGAAAGAAACGGAAGATCCATGAATACCGAAAGACTGCTAAGTCTGGTCAATGCCTATCACTGAAACGAATCTAATATTGGATTTATGAAAAGACTTATTTCGTCATCAATTGTTTCCTCATTTCATTACTGAGGGTCGAAACCACCTGACTGCAGATTTTATTATCTGCTCTTCCCACCAGATGAATTTTATTTGAGTACTTCACTAACTTCTAATTCACCAACCTGATCATGTAGTAACGACCATTTTCTAGCCTCAGGTTATTGGAGTTGAAGTTGCTCTTGAAACCGCAAGACCTGGCACCCTCGTCAAGGTTTCAGGTCGCTGAACAACCATCAGAAATTGAAGGACTTGTGGTAGTTGCTGTTCTACTAGTATTCTATAGTATAGTAGCAGGTACATTAGTTGAAGTAGCTCTTAAAGTCGTTCCTGTTCTTATAGTATCTCTCGTTGCTACGGCAAAAAGGAACGGAGAGCCATCCTCAATAGACGTAAGAAACGGGCCATAGAAGGAAACGTGAAAGGCATGCAGTTTTTTTTTTGCCTGGTGAATGGCCCATTAGAACGAGGAGATTATTGAGTAAGAGGAAGATAATAGTTGTATTATCAGAGAAGGAGTGACACCCTTAAAAGACATAAGAAATGGAGTAGGGAAGAACACAAAACTCAAGCTAAAAATGACGAGGAAATAGGACAGTAATGATGGGAATGTGAAAAATGAGATACCTGTTGAGAAAATTAAGAAGCATTAAGAAACTAAAAGAAACTAAAAGAAATTCTACCTCAGGTCATTGTAGTTGAAGTCGCTCTTGAAGCCCCAGGGCCTGACGCCCTGGTCGAGGTCCAGGTCGCTGGACAGCCTCCAGTGGTTGATAGACTTGTGGTAGTCGTTCCTGTTCTTGTAATAAGTCTCGCCGCCATAAACGCCGCCATATTGGCCCCAGGTCTGGTCATCGTTGCTACGGCCTATGCCTGGAAAATACATACATAATATTGGGTTAAAAATGTGCCTGCGGGTAGGCTTTTACCTAACCTTTCGCTACTAAGTCTTGTCCAGTCTGTCGTAACGCGACCTCGCTTGTCCATCTGCCTATTTGCCCTCACTTTTGCTGCACCAATATCACTGAACATTAGCGAAGTAAATTAATATAAACCTCAGTCACTTACCGTCAAGTTGAAATAACTTAACTACAATATTTTAAAAAAATCAGTAGAGAGATAATAATGATCGCGAATAACGGATCAATTTGAATATTTTTTGCTAGTAAAATAAAGTCACCGGGGAGAAAATTTCTGATATTAAGCAGAGTAATTGCCTTGATAATGTAGTAAAAAATCACCACCTGATTAATAACTGTTTATCTGTTATATTTTTTTGAATATATTTATTTTTATTTTAGTAGTCTTTACGGACCAGGTGGAGATATTTGAATTCCATTTTATGAATTTATTAAAAGACCCTTGGGTGAAAAAATCACTTGTGTAGCATTTATTGTTCGTATTGTTTGAGAATTTAAACATTTAATTTTTTTTGTAAGCAATCCTTTGTATATTTTTCAGGGAAAATTTCCAAAGACAGATATAGTGTAGGATTTAATGCGTTTTCTCCGAACAACTGAGTTTCTTTCCCCGACTATACCTAATACGAACTTTTTTGTCGCGGGTGCTTCTAAAATAAAAGTACTCATCAACAAAAATGAGCCTAAAACATTGGATATTTCACGTAAAGTTGTGTAGTTTAGGAATTCCTATTCCACCAAGGCAACCTCTCGTTTTCACCATCAAACTCACCAAAAGTGATTTGGTTTAACTGATCTAAAATTCAGTAGCAAGATATGACTGATTAGACCTGTTAAACAAAAGCTTATTAAATAATGCCAACTCACCAATCTGATACGGAATGTAGAACTGATCCTCATATCTCCTGTTCGGTTTCCTGATCCTCTCCTCGTGGAATCGATCCTGGCCCCTGGGGCCATGGAAGTCCAGCCGGTCCCATTTCTCGCCCGGCACCCAGTTGGCTGCGGGCTGCGAGGGTTTAGAGGAAAGGTAGCCGGAGTGGAGGAGGCCTGGGAAAGAAGAATTATGATATCCTCAGTCTATAGCAGTCCAATGCTGGATATGTGTATGTGTGAGTTTACATGTTATCAGACGACCTGTACGAGTATTTGTTTGCTCTCTGCATCTATTGCCATAAAAAATAACAATAGGTATACCTTGACCAACACCGCTAAACCGCGCCTTATGTATGCAGACGACGACGGCGGAATGATGACAAATCAGTGGCTGCTCTGCCCCTGATTCGTCATCATTTGCTGAAAGGCCCCGACAACCTTACACCATAACCAAGTTACCTGATCCTCGGAGGATTTCTGACGATGGAATGACGGACAAAAAACTTACGGCTAGAAAAACAGCATACCATCTTAGTACCAAAATTGGCAATATGTCTATTGATTTTTCAGTGATCCAGTCGGAGTCTTGAATATTTTTTTTATTATTTAAGTAGATCTTTATATTTATAAGAATATAGTTTCTTAGTGAAGTAATTCACTTTAAAAAACACGAAGATACTGATGGTCGAACATTAAGAGTTTCGTAAAAATCAATGTTTCCACTACAGCGTCATCTCTAGCTAACATGTGGCAACTCTAAAGTTCGCTCTGTTTGGGTGAACATTTAGTTTCATAAATGCTCACCATGGCGCTGACGTACTACAGAAAAGCCAGTTAAATGGAAAAATGCAAAGATCTTGTAACAAATTGTGTCAAAATTTTAAAACAAGCTGACTGGACTCTGTAGCTCAGTTGGCAGAGCGTAAACAACAGGCGGTCTTATCGCTAAACAGACAACCTTTGGGTAGTGGGAAGGTAGAGGATTAATTCGTTGTGAATCACAAGCGGTCATCAGACCATCAGGTCTAACGGGTAGGGCGCTGTTCCGGTATAACAGAGACGCTGGTTCGATTCCGGCTTAGACTGCAGTGGGTCGCAATTATTTTTTCTTTCTTTCTGACGACCGGTTTGGCTCAGTAACGTTGCCTGCGAAGCTGTCCTGGGTTCAAATCCCGGTAAGGGCAAATATTTGTGTGATGAACATAAATATTTGTTCCTGAGTCTTGGATGTTTTCTATGTATATAAGTAATATATCTATTAAATATATCGTCGTCTAGTACCCATAACACAAGCCTTATTGAGCTTACCATGGGACTAGTTCGATTTGTGTAAAATTGTCCCGTAATATTTATTTATTTATATAGTTTATTTCTACTTAGATTTTTGTATCAATATTGTAAACCTATCAATCTTGATCTGGAAGGTAGGAAGAACTCATTAAAGTGGATTACCTGGTCCTCTAAGCGACTCGGGGCAGTTCGGCTCCAAGCTGTTACGGTCGATCTCGTAAAAGTCATAGTCTTTGTCATCGACGAAGTCATGGCGGATGTCGAAGGCTTCGATGGGCTTCGTCATCAGCTCGCAAAGACCCTTGCCGCGGAAGGACGGGTCCTGTCTGTAATAAAAAATATTAAAATAGGTGATATACTATTACCAGTGATCGGAATAAGTAAGCTAATATACCTTAAGTTCACCAAAGACATAATACAACCGGGTAAACCGGACTTCATTATTTGCTTGTGTATCCTAATGCTCTCAGTACTGAATGTTTTTCCCCACTGCACCATTTTCATGCATCTCTGTTTGGCCCTATGGTTGACTGCTAGAGAATGCCTTTTGGCATTAAGTTCGCCATTTGTACTTACTTTTGATTTGTGCAATAAAGTTTAAATAAATAAATAAATTCCGGTATTTTTCTGGTACTAGTCTTAATGTTAAATATACGTGTTCTTACAGTAAATATATGTCGCGATATTTTATGTTAGTTTGTAGTAAATTCAAACGTTTTTTATAAGAAAATATCGCATCGCACAGTCAAGGGCAAATAAATACAAACTAAACATATGAGTTCATATTCGTACGTTGCATGTAGATTTTTGTAGGTTTAAGTATGTCAATACATTTGTCAGAATATTATGTATGTACATAAAAATATTACCCACTTTAAGAAGAACTGTGATATACATAATATTATTACTAGAAATAAGCATAAGCTCGCAGTGCCTGCTACTAGGCTCCATAAAATAAGGAGATCATTCATGGGTAACTGTGTGAGATTTTATAATAAACTTCCTAGCAGCATAACTTTGTTGTCTATTGGTAAATTCAAAAATATTGTGAAACAAAAATTATTTTCTTAAGTTTATTATAGCACACAAGACTACATGAATGATAAAGCCGCGTGGGATTAATGTACATTATAACGTCATGTAGGTATATGACTAATTATACTTGCGTCTCGTTCTCAATGGTATATAATTGATTACATGTAGTACTGTCAAGTACGTGTCAACTTCACAACTTTTATCGTTTAAACGCAGTTTTACTTTTTTTTTACGTGCTCTGCTTTGCCGCGCGCACAGACCTGTCATTGCGTCATAATTGTTTTGTTGTGTCAACAATAACAACGTGTAAAACAAAACTTGCCCTTATTTAATGAAAATCATGGGAAAGTCGAGGAAAAGAGAACGTTCAACTTCGAAGGAACGTAGTAGATTGACCAAAATATCCAAGAAATGTTTATAAGAACAAATTAACGCAATATCAAAATCCATTGCTGAGCTCGTTGAAGCTCAAAAATTAGCCAATATCGCAACTAATATTATAGCTGTGACACAAAGTGGTAAGCCTTAATCAATCGTGCCAGCTACATTTCGATGAAAATTCACATGTTTGAATCTTCCACACGAAGGTCATACGGGTTGGTTCCATACGAATCTAACGTTGTTCCACACGAACGTCAAAGGAATATTATTTCCTATTGCATTATTCCACACGAATAATAGCTATGCTTTAAAGCAATACTACTATCATGTTATTTATAAATACACTCTTCTCTTACAGATTCTGTCGATAAATCTGATAACAGCAATTCTGAAGGACCATTGACAGATGCTTCAGTAACAGGCTCCAAGGACAAAAAGTCAACGGAGACAGAAATTAGTGTGATAGAGGATGGTGAAGTTGAGTTGGAAGACGGCGATTATCAGGATTTAGATGAGGAATTACTGGAAGTACTTGGTGAAGAAGTACCAGTCTTGAGCTCTCAGGTCAAGATTAATGAGAAGCTTAAAAAGTGGTCGAAAAGCTGGATGGAAAAAGGTATCTCCGAAGAAGCTGGAAAAGAGCTTCTGAAAAAATATCCCAGAGATGGTGAATTTGTAACTGAGGCACCAAAAATTAATCTTAAGATTCAACGTCACCTTTCCGAGATTGCTAAGAAACGAGATGGTCACTTCATGCAGACACAAAGCTATGTCGGAACAGCTATTTCATCTCTTAGTGTGGCAGTTTCCATGCTGACAGATGCTTCAACAGAGCCAGTCGATCAGACTCTTTTATTGAAGCACCTCTGGGATACGGGAAAGATATTAGCAGATGTTTTTCATCAACAATCCGATGCTAGGAAATCTTTTATCACCCCCACATTGGACAAAGATATAAAACCGACCCTGGATACTATTATCTCAGACGAGTGGCTTTATGGTCAAAAGTTGACTGAACAGGTTAAAGAAGCAAAGGCTATAGTGAAGGCTGCTGCTACTTTGAAAGCGCCAGACAGATCTGTTGCTAAAAAACCAGTTAATAAAGTTTTTACTCAGGGAAACGTAAGAGGCCCACCTGTGAAGCTCATACAGGTGGGCTCCTACTACCCGAGAAGGTTTGCCAACACAAACTACAGATACAGAGCTCCAACAGTGTCATTGAGGCCAGTCCAGAAAACCAGCACCGAGAAGAGTCAAACATTGAGAAAGAAGTAGACATGGCATGCAATGAGGGTTTGCATAAGGTAAAGAAAGTAGCAGGCAGACTAAAATTCTTAATTGAACATTGGAGAGAGGTAACAGAGGATAAATTTGTCTTAAACTGTATTGAGGGTTGTAATATTCTGTTTGAGGACACTCCTGTCCAGGCTGACGAACCTAAAGAACCTACATGGTCCCCCGAGGAGTATATAAGAGTTGAAGCTGCAATACAAAAGCTAATCTCTAAGCAAGCTATCGAAGCTTGCACTGAATCTGAGGGTCAATTTGTTTCAACATATTTCTTGGTACCAAAGCCAGATGGGTCAGATAGATTTATAATTAACCTCAAAAAACTTAATGACTTTATTAGAACATCACATTTTAAAATGGAGGACCTGAGATCAGCAAAAAATTTGCTTGACAAAGATGCCTTCATGGCAGGTATTGATATAGAAGATGCTTAGTTTTTAGTATCAGTTAATAAAGCTTGTAGACCATTTCTTAGATTTAGGTTCAATGGTCAGTTGTACCAATTTGTCTGCTTACCATTTGGTTTAACAGTTAGTCCTTATATATTTACAAAAATCATGGAGCCTGTTGTTAACAAACTCAGATCCAACGGTTTCTTATCAGTTGTTTACTTGGATGTTTTTTTGTGTGGGAATCGTTTTGAATCTTGTAGAATTAACGTGGAGTATACAATCAAGTTTCTAGAATCATTGGGGTTTGTAATAAACTACCGTAAGAGTGAGACTACTCCTAGTAAAAGATGCAAATATCTAGGATTTATCCTAGATTCACAAAATTATACAATAGAACCAACACCTAAGAAAAGATCTCAGATTATAACATTATTAAAGGACTTAAAACCTCATAAAGACTATACAATTAGAACTATTGCGCACGTAATAGGGACATTAGTTGCATGTTGTCCAGGAGTAGAGTACGGAAAAGTTTATTGCAAGAGGCTTGAGACAGAAAAATGGTTAGCTTTGTTAGTAAATAATAACGAGTTGGACGGTCGTATGAACTTAAATAAGTATGTTTTCGAGGATATTCTTTGGTGGAAAAGGAACTTGTTGAAAGCTAATAGTAGAATAAAAACACAAGATTATAGTTTGGTTATTAGCTCTGATGCTTCTAGGACTGGTAGGGGGGCTGAGTCAGGTGGGAGTGTCACGCGCGGTTTTTGGAGTCAGGAAGATCAAAGATTACACATTAATCACTTGGAAGTTTTAGCAGCCTTTTTTGCTCTTAAGTGTTTTGCATCGGAAGTTTGTAACAGAGAAATTTTACTTCGAATTGATAATACCACTGCAATAGCATATATTAATAAAGCTGGAGGCATTAAATACCCAAGACTTAGTGAACTAGCGAGGAATATTTGGCAGTGGTGTGAGAATAGAAACATTTGGGTGGTCGCTTCTTATATTCCATCAAAATTAAATATAGAAGCAGATCGAGCTTCTAGAGAAGCAAACATAGATACAGAATGGGAATTGTCACCAACTGCTTTTCAAAAGGTCTTAGATGTATATGGTCCTTTTTCAATCGATTTATTTGCGTCCCGTATTAACAAAAAATGCCCTAGGTTTTGTTCCCGCTATCCTGATCCTGAAGCTGAGTTAGTAGATGCTTTTACCTTTTCATTGAAGAATGAAAACTGTTATGCATTTCCACCTTTTGCTTTGATTTTACCAACTCAAAGGAAAATTATTAATGATGAAGCATCTGTTGTCTTAGTTGTACCACTTTGGCCTGCTCAACCATGGTATCCGCTGTTCACCTCTCTCTTATGTCAACCACCGCTTATACTCGAACCTAAAGTAAACTTATTACAATCGCCTTTCAGACAGAACCATCCATTAGCCCTCAAACTCGCCCTAGTGGTCGGCAAATTATCAGGCATGCTTTTATCAAAAAAGGAATCTCATACGAAGCAGCTGAGATAATGTTGGACTCCATAGCCGAGTCAACAGTAAAGCAGTATGAAGGTTGCCTGAAAAAATAGTTGATTTTTGCGGATCGTGAAAAAATTGATACTTTTAATCCTCAAAACACTGATATCATCAATTTCTTAACTGATAGATTTAAGGAAGGAGCAAAGTACGGGACCATAAACTCAATGAGAGCAGCGATCTCGTTAATCTCACAAAACAGTATTTCAAAGGAACCCTTAGTTTCCCGGTTCGTCAAAGGTACATTTAAAAGGAGACCAGCAAAACCGAGATATTTTGAGACTTGGGATACTGAGCAAGTGTTCACTTATGTTGAATATAGAAGATTTTAATAATTTAAGGCTGAAGGAAGTCTCAGAAATTGCAGTAACTCTTCTTGCGCTTATCACTGCACACAGGATGCAAACACTGACACTTATTAACATAAAGAATATAAGGAAATCAAGCACAGGTTTAAGTATTAGGATACCAGATCTAATTAAAACTTCTGGACCTGGAAAGGAACAACCAATACTGATTATACCTTTTTTTAAAGAAAGAAAGAAGCTCTGTGTAGCATCAATAATATTGTTATATCTGGAGATGACTGAAAAATTAAGATTAAATTCTGATAATCTGTTTATTTCAACAATGAAACCTCATAAGCCAGCAAGTGCACAAACTATTAGTCATTGGATTAAATCGCTACTTAAGAAGGCAGGAGTAGATATCAACACCTTCTCTGCGTATAGCGTGAAGCATGCAGCAGTTTCAAAGGCTTCAAAACAGGGTTTGGATGTGGACACCATTCGAAGAACAGCTGGTTGGTCTACCGGTTCAGGGGTGTTTGCCTGTTACTACAATCGTCCGATACAGACCGCAGGTGATACTTTCGCTCTGACAGTAGTTAATGAAAATACATAGATTCTCTGTATTTTAAGTACAATAAATGTTATCTAGCTCTCTAAACTTCTACATGTAATCAATTATATATCATAGAGAACGAGACGCAAGTATAATTGAACGATCAAGCGAGCCCGCCGAAGGCGGGCGAAGCTCGATCGAAATTATACGTAGCGTCTCGTTCGAAGATGATTACCTCCCTCCCGATTATGTTGGATTCCGCTAATAACCCCGGTAATCATGTTCGGCAGCGATAACATTTTAATCATTAGAAAGGAATAACACTAAAATTATGACGCAATGACAAGTCTGTGCGCGCGGCAAAGCAGAGCACGTAAAAAAAAAAAAGTAACACTGCGTTTAAACGATAAAAGTTGTGAAGTTGACACGTACTTGACAGTACTACATGTAATCAATTATATATCATCTTCGAACGAGACGCTACGCCTTCGGCCTTCGGCGGGCTCGCTTGATCGTTCAATTATTTTAACGAACACCTAAGGTATTATTATTATTTTAATCTTAATTGTTTTATATACTCTGACATTTAGAATTTTATTCTAGACACATTCTAGATTATTTATTTCTTATTGACAATCCTTTTGGGATTAATCTTATTGATTATTTTAATTTTTAAAATGATGATTTTATGAATAATATTATACTTAAGTTAAATGATCTGATTAGGTTTTTCTGGGTTTTCCCTAATCTTTGCAGCAAATGTTTGATTATATTGTATGTGTCCCAGCAAACATTCACTCTCATGTAACTGACATTTCGAAAGTGCTTGTAACTAGGCCTACTTGAATAAAGAATATTTTGATAGATTTTGATTGATTGATAAGCCTTTAAAGTTGGGTGGAAAAGTCCAGTTTTAAAGGATGAAAGTATTAATAACCAATGATACCATTGAAGAACCTATGAATGTATGGTAACTTTTGTTATGAAACTGTTTCTATAAACGCAAGAAAGCAAACATAGCTGCAGAACAAAGTTATTTTCCCCACACAAGGTAGGAACGTGTGACGTCACACGTTCCTAAGCTTTAGTATGGAGCGTTTTTGGGAAAGTCTTTATGAGATTGAAGTAGTAGGTCTTAAATGTTTCTATTTTTGAGAGGTGGTTCTATTCCAAACAATAGAAAAACACCGGCCAAGAGCATGTCGGAACATGCTCAGTGTAGGGTTCCGCAGCCGTTTATACAGAAAAATGCACTACAGATGACCAAAATACGATATGAAAAAGTGTACTAGCCAAAGAGCGTATCTCCACGGCACTTACGTCCTTTAGTTGAGAAGCGCAGTTTTTTGACAATAACTCAAAAACGGCGCGACCGTTTTTTTTTGTTTAGTTTTCATTGAAAGTACAATACGATACAAATACTCTTTATTGCACACCTCAGATACACAGAAATACAGAACATGACAGTAATTAAGTAACGCCCTATTTTTTTGACCCGTGGTCGAAAAGTTAGATTGGGGGGCGCTATTTTTTAGATTTCCGGAGCAAATATTTACAAAACTGCTGATTTTATAAAAAAATAATGTTAGACCCCTATTATTTTTAAAAGACCTATTCAACGACACCACACACACTAGTGTTAGAACGAAAAAAAAAATCACCCTCGCTGTGTACGAGTGTGTACGAGAGGTACCCGAAAAAAAGTTTTTTTTTTTTTTAGTTTATATTTTACCGTTTTGTCGGCGTGATACATACTCATACCAAATTTCAGCTCTCTAGTACTAATGATCACGGAGCTAAGCCGCGGACGACAGACAGACGGACAGACGGAAAGATGGACATGGCAAAACTATAAGAGTTCCTAGTTGACTACGGAAGCCTAAAAAAGTTGTTTAAAATTGTCGACATCCCAACTGCATAATAAATACCTACTTAATGTCAAGTTTTTTATTTATTTATTTGCACAGCGTTACATACTTAAATCTAAGATACTGTAAAACTAAAACCAACAAAAAATTAAATAAAAATACAAACTTAAAATAACATCTAATAACAATTATATAGGGACAATCCATCAGCTCACTAAACTTGACAAATGTTATGTTAAATAAAGGTCAGGTATACAAGGGTATACCCTTGTATACCTGACCTGACTGATACTTGTCTATCATTAGCCATATAGCCATCATGTCCTCTAATAAAGTAGACTGACATAGCCTTGCGGGTGACCTGATTCCGAGCATTATGCGTAATCGGCCAGTGATGAGAATTGCTGCTGAATTGTTTGTTTAGCAGTGGGTCATACTCGATGGATAATATTAAAAAAAAATGTAGTAAAACGTGCACACAAGTCATAAGGGCCCTAAATCCTTATCTTATAGCAAATGTTAACAACTAAAGTCTCAAAAAATGATACACTGTATGCTAGATACAACATATACTTCAATACGAACAATGCACTCCACACTATTTTTTTTTATTGTTCTAGTCTCAGTTTGGTCGTTAAAAGCACAAATACATAACGCATACAAATGTATAACGCTGGGGTCATTAAAACAGGAAAAATCTTAACAGCGCGATGCAGAAATTAATATGAGTTACGAAAGTAACAACGCCATCTCTTGGAAAATTGGTGTACCAAAATTACATAGAAACTAATGGGTGTCACTGTCAACGGATTACTCTCACCTGGCATAAACTTTTTTTCCATAATCATCATTTGGCATAATTTAACATTTGGCATTAATGATCTTTTTTTCTGAACACCAAAACTTTTTAGGATTGTTATAAAACAAACCTAACCTAAACAAATCTAACCTAAGGATGATGCCTTAAAAATTCCTAATAATTATACAGTTTCAGAATAAAATGCATTATGCCAAATGATGATTATGACAAAAAGTTTATGCCAGATGGGGGTAACCGATTTGTGTGATGAGCATAAATGTTTGTTCCTGAGTCTTGGATGTTTTCTATGTATAAGTAAATTTATTATTAAATACTAGAAAGCGCCCGCAACTTCGTTCGCGGAGAAGAATCATAACCCCTCTTTTTTTCTTCAGCGTAGACGGGTAAAAAGTATCCTATAACCATCTGGAGATACCCAGCTACCCGTGTACAAAAAATTGTTAAAATCCGTTTAGCCGAGCCACAACGACACATACAAACATACAAAAAATCCAAAAAATATATTTTCGATTTAGTGACCTCCAAACAGTCCGTATCAGTCTTTTTTTTAAATATATTAAATGTACAGACATTTCATTTTTACAACTTTATAATACCTAGTATAGATGCTGAAAACCGCAAAGATAATTTAATCCTAAAATCATTAACACAATACAATTACAATAACAACATCAAAAATTCCACGAATCACACTTTTTAAAACCATTTAGAATTCCATTCGCTAAACAATATGGCGCCCATTCTCGTATCGTATTGATACCAGTAGGAAATAAAAAAACAGCCTCCAACGCGCATATCGAACATATCATCAGCATTGTACTGCGATCGCCTTGGGATTAAAACACGCAGAAAAGTATGTTTGTCAATAGCCATACAATGTAGGATTGTATATAATAAAAATAGACTAATTAAGGTCAATGAAGGAACTAGCTGATTAACGATATTTAAAAATTTTTTGGTAAAAAGTAGCAAATCGTTGATATTGAAACTAAAAAATTGGCTAAGACCATGTCTAGCCACGCTCAGTGTGGGGTTCCGTAGCTGCCCATCCTTCACAATAGATGGGCTTAAAACAGCGGTTTTATTTGATACTAACTTTTAATGCAGTATGGCACTCAACTAATATGTGAAACTAATAAGTACGAGGACACCGCGCGGCACTTACGTCATTTTAAAGAAAATTATGAAATTTTGCGATAACTCAAGAACGGCTTAACCGATTTTATGCAATATAGTTTTCATTGAAATTACTTATAAGGCCTCATTATTAAGAATTTTTCCATGATTTTTTGATTAGTGGTTGAAAAAAAAGAGGGGCGGACGTTTTTTTTCGATCTCCAGAGCGAATATTTACAAATCAATTGTGAGTGAAGTAAGTATGGAATTCATTTGACAGGGACAATGACAATACTAATCTACGTCTAACAGTTTACTCAGCCGAAATTGGCGGTGTAAGATTTTTCTCTAGTTTAGAGATTTTATCTTTAGGTTGATTATAGGTGAAACGTAAAATGAGTTTACTCACGTATAATTAATGATTTATTACTGGCATAAGACGTATCCTACGTTGGTGAAATCGACTTTTTTGTACAGAAGGTAATTTCATTACAAAATTGACACTATCTTGACGTTTATATGACAAAAACGTTTCGGGCGACCCTCCATAGCAGCCCACACTGCCCAGTGCCGATGCTATGCACGAATGAAACTGTCGCAACTTTTCTCCCATCTGTTACCAGAACTATAAATAAATAAAAAATAAAATAAGCCTTTATTGCTGTTTTACAACTTTACCATAAGTACAGTACGATTACTTTGAGTTTATCACTGACATATGCTTTTATTAATAATAAATAATAATAATATAATTTATTCCATTGGATATTCGATTTTAAAACTAATGTAAAAAAGTTTATATTACTTACACACTGTCTAAACGTCGTTTGTTTGTAATAGAAACTCTTTTGTATTAGTTTTAAAGTCGAATATCCAATGGAATAAAAGCATATGTCAGTGGTAAACTCAAAGTAATCGTACTGTACAAAGATATTACTTTACTGACAATCGGTTTCTCATCAACAGCTTGTCCTTCGACAAAGGCCTCCTCCAAAGACTTCCACCTATCTCTTTCTCTTGCGATTCTGGTCCATTCTGGACCGGCAACTTTTTTGATGTCGTCTTTCCAACATTTCATTTGTCTCCCTCTTTCGCTTGCCATCCCTGGGGTACCACTCTGATATTATTCTAGTCTCATTAGATTAGATTAGATTAGATTACTTTATTTCATAAAATAAATTACAATATAAATTACATTTAGTCAATTCACACGAATTTAAATTATGATCGTCAAATACAAAGAAATAATAAAATAAAATAAATTCATAATAGCTATACAAAATGGAAATGTCACAGATGAAAAAGGTAACATGTCATTATCTATTAATTATTTATGATAGACTGATTTAAAGATATGCTAATAACTTAATTACATAAAAATGATTTTGATTTTTCTCTCTCCTTTAATGTTCTGCATACCTTGTTCACATCTTTAAATTGAGTATTGTTTTTAATTTTATTCTTACTCCGACTACACTTCTTTCTATTCCATTATGACCTACTATTATTTTGGTGGTAACTACTGTGAACAAATTTCCCAACTGTAACCACCAACACCAATGGCATCCAATCACTTTAGTGGTAACAGTGAATTTTATTCCCAGTAGTTTCCAGGTGGTAGCCCGTTTCTCAAAAGCTTGTAACTTGCAGTGACGTGGCGTCCAGTTACCCATTTTCAGACAGCTGACTTCAGTATTTGAAGAAAAAACAAGCCAAATTACCTCCCGCTTGTCTGTGGATAATTATAGTCGCCACGCCACTGGATAACTTGTATTACGAACGGAAATCACTCACCAACAATATGTATTAAATAATAAATAACACAGGGACAATATTCCACAAAGCGACCTAGTCCCAAACTAAGCAAAGGTTGTACTATGGGTACCCGTACCAGGCGACGATATACATAATATATAGATAAATGATAATACTTAAATACATAGAAAACATCCAAGACCCAGGAACAAACATTCGTGCTCATCACACCAACACTTGCCCTGGCCGGGATTCGAACCCGGGACCGCCAGCTTCGTAGGCCGTTGTACAATCCACTGAGCCAAACGTGTCGTCAAAAAGAGACTTTTGATACATGTTACAAGCTTTTGAAAAATGGGCCCCTGGTAACAGATCGGGAAAAATCCCAGCTGTTACCGCTGCTAACAAGTTAGTGGTAACAGGTAGGAATAACCTAACCTCTGCGTTGGTAAGATAAGTAGAATCGAAGTCAGCTGAGTACAAAAGCAATCGGATGTGGCCCTTCTCTCACGCCGCGCAAGCAACTAGGTTACTTTACTACTGCGTTATATTATGGATGCCACTTGGTTACCTTTAAATAGTTATTTGTTATGCAAAGTTGTTATTTGGCGCGAGCAACTTGAATTGAAAGCTGGGAAAGCGAAGGAATGCGAGTGGTTCTAATATAGATTGCTGAACTTAACGAGGTTTTCAAGGCACGAGAAGCCAAATAATTTTGCAATCGTGAGAAAGTCTCTTAGTCTTTTACTCGTACAGGGCATTTAAACAGCGTCATGTCGGAAAACAACGTTTTCGTGGCTATGTAAGCTAATACGGGAACGCCACACGCGACCACAGGCTTGACAGATGTAAAAATGGCCTCTTTCCATGGTTATATGACACTTTTTACCCGACTAAACCGAAGAATAATAAAGGGTTTATAACGTTTTGGAAACCATTTTGGAAGAAGGGTAGCTTTAGGAATCAGACATTTGGAGTCTGTGTTATCCAAATTAATATTATAACAGAGTTCAATTGTAAAGCAAAAAAAATGCGACCTACTCAATTGCAAGCAGGATTTGAACCTGCTACCTCTTTCTTAACGCAAAAGTGCTCTGACAAACTGAGCTATAGCAACTTTACGTACGTGCCTTGAAATTTTGAACACAATCTAGTTAACACTAGTAGAGCCCTCTGTTTCTTATTTATTTTTAAATGCTAAGCGCATTAGCCATACTCCAAGACACGCGTATCACGCTACGTCTCTGTCCCATTCTCAGACCAAGAATCCTATAGACAAGACAGCCAAATAAAAATACCACTACCGAACGAGATGGTCGTTCACAAATTATAATAAGGGTGACAGAGAGAAATACATTATTTTTTGTCTTTGTCATAGTTTAATTTTTCCACCGCTGCCACAACCGAGTTTGTGGCAAACTTGAAACTTCTAAACAAAACATTATTTTTAAAATTATCCGCCTAAGTTACGTAGGTTCTTTATGGCAGGCTGTCAGCCATTTTTAAACGTGATTTTAATTTAGCTGCATAACAGTTACGTCCGTCCCTTACGGGTGTACGCTGATGTCAAGTCTATAGGCTTCTTGGTCTGAGGTCCCTTTGCTTCTCCAGATTTTCTTGTTTTTTTCTGTGTTGTTTTCAAAGTACCTACAACTGATTAAATAAGTGTCAGTTGGCAACCCTGGCCCCGCGTAAGCCTAGGTCCTACCTCGATATCGATCTTCTCACCGCACACGACTCGGCGTACGCGCATGTCATAACCGCTAACTGATACTTTGCATATCTTACATACATTTTCAGGTGATTTGAAGAATAATATAAAACTCTATGTAACGTTATTTTAATAATGTTACATAGAGTATTTTTCTCATATACTTTATCATATACTTTATCTCGTTCTTGATGGTATAAGAATATACTATATTCAAGTACATGGACTTTTCATGAAGAACCCTATCTCATCATACATCAATACAATTATAGTACTTAAGTATTTCTATTGTAATTTAGTAATGTAGACGCTTTGGTTATATTAAAGAAAAGGTTCCGACGAATTGAGAACCTCTTTTTTTGGAAGTCAGTTATAAATACAATGCGAGAAAGACGGGTGATGCTATGTCGCGCGACAACGTAGTCGCGGGGAGTTGTGTGAGACCGGCAGGAATCTGTGGGTAAAATCCTGCGAATTCCTCACGACACACCTTGTATACGATATACATTTCCAACAAGGGCTAACAATTAACATTGAGCAGATATCGTAGCTATTAAAAATTATAGAATTAAGGCCACAGCCTCGTCCACAATGGTGTGAACTCTATGTGGGAACGGCAGCCATTTTGGCCAGATTGTTCAGATCTGTTTAATGTCATTAGAATGTTTGAATGTTTCCTTATATGCTTACTATGACTATACTCGACGCAAAACAAACTCGAGATCATATTGCTATCTTGTTCACGCTTGCGTGATCTTAGCAGGTGTGAAGGAGATAGCATTATGATTGCGTTGAGTAGTGTTCGGCATAGGTTACAGTATTATTTACTTACTATTAGTAGACCAGAGTCAAGAATTGGAGATTTCTTTGCGAACACAATTTTCCGTTTATCGTCGATACGTTTTTCTCAAGTAAGTGAATTATTGTTATTATTTTTGAAAAATAGAGATCCTTAAACCGAAGATTACCCTTTTTAAGGCGTACTGCCAATCATTTTACACCTGCAGCCTTTGGATTCAAGTATACGCAAAGAATGAAATGGCAATGGGCAGGGCACATAGTTCGAAGAGCCAATGGCCGTTGGGGCAGAAAGGTTCTCGAGTGGAGACCGCGTACCGGCAACCGCAGCGTGGAAGGCCACCCGCAAGGCGGTCGGACGACCTGGATAGGGTTGCGGGGGCTCGCTGGATGCGGGTCGCCTCTATCCGGCCCATGTGGAAATCTATTGAGGAGGCCTGTGTCCAGCAGTGGACGTCCTTTGGCTGAAATGATGATGATGCTACGCAAAGGCTTTTAGCACCCTACGCGTCCAATGTAATAATGGATTCAGGATGTTAGGGCTGCCGCGCCATTGTAGTGCATCGGAGATGTTTTGCGAAGCACACACGGATGATTTCCATGCCATGCGCAAGCGAGTCGCATCCCAGCTGAGGCGCCTGCGCAGCCGAACAGTCTCCTGCAAACGGTGACGTAGCGCCTGGACAGTCCCTTCTTGTGTCACTGGGATAAATTGCACATGGCGTCTGACTGTTTGTGTTGTAATGCGTGTTCTAATTTTAATTGTATATACTACTAACATAGGGTAAGCTTCTTTGATACCAAGGACTATTAAAACAAGAGGACTGACACTTGCCATACTTTGGATCGTGTTCCGATCGCAAGGAGATATTCTGGCAAAAACTATGGAGCTTAAAAACTAAACATTTAACGATGTTATAATTGAATAAAGAAACATAGTATGGTAACACTTAGTTCGCAAATAGCTAATAATAAATAAATCTTAACATTTAAATACTGTGTCACGCTTGCAAAGTTGAATAATTGTAAAAAATAATTCTTATACATAGATGGCGTTGTACATATCGGGGAACGGCTTTTTGTGTGGAGATGGTCCTCTTGTTTTAATGGTCCTTGATTGATACTAACGAATTATGGAATGTTATTCTGAAATAAGTTATTTTGATTTGTATTCTTATCAATGTTACCCTGCGCACGCAGCTGCTCAAAAACCCGCGCCCACTACTGACCTGTAGTTGAAGCTCTCGCAGTGGAACCTCCTCTCCTCTCCGCACTCCCTCCGGCAGTCCTCCAGCCTGTTACAATGCGCCACCCTCCGGACATGGCTGCGGAGGGCCCGGCGGCCTGCCAGCACTCTCCGGAAACAGGCTGGTGGGAAACACAAAGGTTAGGTTAAAAATAGATACATTTTTATTGAGACTTCTCTCAATATTACACATTAAAAAAAACCGACCAAGTGCGAGTAGGACTCGCGCACCTAAGGTTCCGTACAAAGTATACGATACAAACGGCCGTATCTATGAAAATCCATTGTAGCAGAGCCCTACTCCTAAGCGAAATGTACCTACGAGGTGTTCGGTCATTTTATGTTGGTTACTGACATAAACACATGACAGAAATGCATCATATGTGAAAATTTCAACTGTGTAACTATCACGGTTCATGAGATACAGCCTGGCAACAGACAGACAGACAGACAGACGGACGGACAGTGGAGTCTTAGTAACAGGGTCCCGTTTTACCCTTTGGCTATGGATGGTTAAAAAAAACATATTCTTTAAAGTCCGTGAGCACTAAGGGCGTCCGTTTTTTTGAGCTCCAGCCCAGCGCAGGCGTCCGCTGTGGGTATGTTTCCTGTATATTCGGGTGCGACGAACGATCCTCCAGACGCTGCGCTGTTCTATACAGGCAACGGTACCCGGAGCGGACTCCCCGCTCAACGCAGCAAACGCCCTTAGAATAGGATTCAACAATTTGGAAATATACGAGTATAGAGCAGATAATACTATAGACTATTACTGTCTAGCTGGGGTATTCACAGCTAGACAGTACGAGTATTATATTATAGTATTATATGGCTAATAAAGCTGAAGAGGGTCAAAAGTCTGTACATGGAAGATATTCGAAAAAAAATTGGCCGGGGATACTTAAAATCGATAATAGAACACGTTCCAACAGTTTTTAGAATTTTTGTCTCTTTGTCTGTTTATTTGTGCGCGCATCACGTGAAAACGGCTGAGCAGATTTTGATGCAAACTTTATTAATCCGTTGAGGAAATCCCTGGCCAGGTTATAGGCTATAAAAATTCAACCCTTAAAAGGGGGGGTAGCCACTACACTTGATTGAATTAAGTTTGCACCTGAATCGTATGGCGCTACTTAGGATGGAGGTGCAAACTTTTCTCAAACATATGTTACGAGCCTACGAGTATCGAGTACCTTGCGAAACTAACAGGTGGCGCTAAAATTAATACCTTTTTGCCAAATTTCTCTCTAAGTTTAGAAGAGGGGGTACGGATATAAACAAATTTAATTGCATAATTGATTTAATAAGGGTAAGTAATAAAAGATATAAAAACTTATACTATAATATTCATATTATATACGCTCATATTGTATAAGCTTGTTTTGTATACCGTTCAAGGTGTATAACGAACGTTAGATATAACATCAAAATATCTATTTTTGTAAAGTATAATATCATTGTATATAACGATCATAACGTATAACGTTCATAATATCTCAGATTTATAATGTATATCACTCAATACATCTAACTCCAAAATGTATATTACTCAATACATCTAACGCCATAATGTATAATGCTCGTATAAAATAAACGCCTGAAATAGTTCTAATAGCAATGACGTTGTATACAGTATTTTTAATTAACATCTGCCAATATCAATTGTGTACATACTTATGCAATAGTTCGCTGTTAAATTTTAATATACCTCCATGCAAGCAAGCATTTTGACGCTCCGCTCGCTTCGCTCGCTCCGCTATCCATGGTCATAAAACAAACCTAACCTAACCTACAGTTTTCGGTTTTTGACCTATATTCCATTCTAGGGGCATGGGGGTAGCAGTTGTAACCTATTTAATATATCACACGCTATTATATTTTCTAATCATTATTCATTATAATCATTATTCTTTATAATTATTATACTAAAAGAAAGTATATACTATAAACGGTATACCTTATGTATGTTATATCAACTGAATTTAGAGTATTTGAGTGTTATATAAAAAAATATTCTACAACATGAGTATTATACTAATTGACTATTATTCCTTATAAAAATATTGATTTTGATGTTATAGCAAACGTTCATTATATCTTGTGAACGTTATTAATATGAAATTATATATTTTGTAGTTATATCTTATGGGACGCACCCATTTAATAATAGAACAAAATACGAGATTATTGGCTCGGTGGTATCAACAAGGAGGAGGCTCACATGGTTCGATTACCAGACACGTTATGCAGGATCGTTCCGGCCGTTGAAGACCACATTCGGAGCGTATAAGGAGACCCGAGCCAGGTGACGCGACGTGAGAGCTCTTCGGTTTGTGAGAGAGCCATACTCACGCCGAAAATTAAACAGGCAGCGGCAGTTAATGCGCGGATATTGGCGAAAATAAAGGTGAACAGGCAGTATATAATTCCACTAGCTGTTGGCCGCGACTTCGTCCGCACAGAGATGAAATTTGTAGCCTTTTAGAAGGCAACTTCGTCAGTAGAGGAAAAAAACATAACCCTCTTTTTTTCTTCAGCGTAATCGAATAAAAACTGACCTATAATTATCTGGGGATGCCCAGCTACCCTTGTACCAAAAATAGTTGAAATATGTTTGGCCGTTTTGGCACGGTGAATAAATTATTTTAGATTTTCTATATTATAGTAGTAAATTATCTATATGTTTAATATACATAGACATTTCATTTTACATCTTAATCTATCTTCTATATTATATCTATCTATACATATAATAAAGCTGAAGAGGCTTGAAAGTATGTAGGTACATGGAATATATTCGAAAAATGTTGGCCGGGGATACTTAGAATTGATAACAGAACACGTTCCAACAGTTTTTAGAATGTTTGTCTGTTTATTTGTACGCGCATCACGTGAAAACGACTGAGCAGATTTTGATGCAAACTTTACTAATATGTTGAGAAAATTCCCGGTCAGTTTATAGGCTATAAAAATTCAACCCTTAAAAGGGGGAGTAGCCACTACACTTGATTGAATTAAGTTTGCTCCTGAATCTTATACTGAGGAAGAAATTGCAAACTTTTCTCAAATATGTGCTACACGAGCCTACGACTACTATTGAGTAGCTTGCTAAACAACAGGTGGCGCTAAAATTAATACCTTGGCATTTTGCCAAATTAACTCTAAGTTTAGAAGAGGGGGTACGGATTTCAACAAATTGAATTGAATATAATTGATTTAATAATACAACAAAATACGAGATAAATGTTCAATGCTCAGTGGTATCAACAAGGAGGAGTCTCACATGTGCAAGAATTTGCTCAGGTACTGCTTCAGGTTGGAGAAGGACTTCTAGAGGAAACCAACGGCCTGATTCGATTACCAGAGACGTTATGCAAGATCGTTCTGTCCGTTGAAGATCACATTCGCAGCGTATAAGGAGACCTGAGCCTGGTGACTCGACGTGAGAACTCTTCGGTTTGTGAGAGGTTAATGCGCGGATATTGGCGGAAATGGAAGGTGAACAGGCAGTATATAATTCCATTAACACTGTCTTGGATGAACGCTTGGTCACAACATACTTGATGGAGTTCCTAAACTCATTTAGCGCTTCAGGACTCCGAGCACACACATTAACCCTGAAAGTTGGAGTTCCGATCATGCTTTTTTGGAATTTGTCACCTCCAAAGTTATGCAACGGAACTAGGCTAAAAGTAGTGCAGCTGCAGCGAAACCTCATCGAAGCGCAAATCCCGCTGGGGTGCGGCGCCGGAGAAGCCGTGTTCATCCCCTGCACCCCCTTCATTCCGAGCAACTTCCCGCTCCGCTTCAAGCGCCTACAGTTCCCCGTGAGCGTCTGCTTCGCCATAACCATCAACAAGTCGCAGGGGCAGACGCTTCGCGCCGCTGGCGTGGACCTGCGCACGGGCTGCTTCTCGCACGGGTAGCTCTACGTGGCGCGCTCGCGCGACACCAGCTGCACGGAGCTGTTCGTGCTGATGCCCACCGGAAGGAACTCGCAATGTAGTGTACAAAAAATATTTTAAAATGTCAATGTTATGTAAATATACTTTACATACCTTCTTTTGGAGCATGGAATGGAGGATATAATTATATGTACATATTTAGTTGTGCAAATCAAATCAAAATATTCTTTATTCAAGTAGGCCTAGTTACAAGCACTTTCGAAATGTCAGTTACATGAGAGTGAATGTTTGCTGGGAGAAATACAATATGATCCAACATTTGCTGCAAGGATTAGGGAAACCCAGAAAAACCTAATCAGATCATTTAACTTAAGTGTAATATTATTGATAAAATCATCATTTTATCAATAACATAAACAGAACTGTAAATAAAATGTAAATACTTGGCCTCAATATCTATATTCACCTTTTCTCTAATCTTGCTTCTAAATAATATGAGACCTAAATTCGAAAGGTTGTTAGGAAGCATGGATTTCTATGTGTATATTTCTTACCTTGTCATGCTTAGACTGATTTGACTGGAGGACCGATTTGGGTGAGTACTACAGTCAAGGACGTAAAAATAGAAAAGTGGTACTGTATCGTCCGATATACACCTCTAAGTATATACTTTATGTCTTAAATCACGTCAAAAATTTAAATAAGTGCGAAAAACGAGCGATTTTGGAGTGTAGTTATATTTCAGTGGTATTTGTTTAACATTTTATCTGGACTTTACTTCAAGTTTGGCTCCAGAGGAAAGGGGTGAATGAGCCGCTTACTGACACAGACCGAATTCTACGCGGGCGGAGCCGCGGGCACAGCTAGTTATCTATAAAATACGGGTTTTAGGACACCTAGGAGTATATGTCGCCAAGGTTTGAAATAAGTTCTTATTACATCAGCTTCATATTAGGAAATATTAAAAAAAATACCTTTTTTGCGGAGCTTTCATTCCAACAATTTGAAAATTATGTCGTTTTTTTGTTAGTCACTTTTGAGTATTATTCTTTATTGAAGTATCTAGTACAGATTACGACATCGTCTTTTATAATTTCAATTTGAAACATTGATTTGTCACTAGTTTTCTGTTACTTGATGTTGCTATGATCATTTTCTTTTGACTAATTAAAACTTCAGTTGAAACTGGCACTTTGGTATAACTATAATATCTGCGGTGTCATGCATACTAGAAGATTTTGAAATGTTGGTTTTAATCACTTACTTTTGCCGTTGACTATGCCCGTAGTACACATTTTGCTTAGTTCGGAACTAGGTCGATTTGTGTGAGATTGTCCCTGATATTTATTTATTTAACAGACTTATAAAAGTGCCCTTTATTCTGTAAGTAGACTGCAAGGTCTACCTACAAAATGCAGTTAATAACAGCTAAGAATACTCTCGATGAAGTCATCTTTCGAACAATAAAAACTAAATTAAAATTACAGACATTAATTATTATCGACTGACATCTTAAGAAGAATAACATATTTTCATATTCGTACAGTTGCCATTACCACTGTTTGCTGTTGATAGTAATAACATGTTTTTGTTAAGAAAACACCCTGTACACGTCGTAAATATAGTCATTACTAAACACGGCCATTAATGTCGTGACCAATTTTCTCTTTGCCTGCAATATTGCCATCGGGACTTGGCAATATTTCCGAGAAAAATAATTTATCACTTGACTACGAGATTTACTAACTATTATAAAGTTAGCGTGGTATGGGCGCGTAATGAGGAGGGATGAACGTCATATTGGTAAAAGAATGTTAGGGATGAGTGTTGAAGGACAAAAAGCGATGGAGGAATTGTGTGAAAGAGGACATGAGAAAGGAAGGAGTAAGCGCTGAAATTACGAGATGAATGGAAGAAGAAAACATGTTGTGCCAACCCTACATACGCGGGATAAGGGTAGGCAGGGAGATGATGATAGTATAAAGTTATATGTGATGTTATGATTGACAAGTTTACTGAAATATATGGTTCTGAATGAAATTAATATGCAAACCAGCATTATGTGTACAAACACAATCTTAGTGACAACATTATGAATTACGATTTTCTTAAAACTGTCTATTATGAACTGGGTTGATAGTAGTACACATTTTATTTGAGTCAATATGGATGCGCATATTTACCTAAACTTCGCGGGACTAGGACGTAATTAGGAGTGATTATAACAACAAAACAATGAACTATTTTTATTGAATGCGGGATTTCCCGGATTAGTTATAATACTTAATACACATAAATTAACTCTAGAGGTCAGTTCCAAGCAACGGTCATTGTATGTCCAATTTTGGGTTGTCAACGTGTTTGAAATTAGAGAATTGTTATTCGTGAATAATCTGACTTTAATACTTCATACACATAAATTCACTCTTTATTCGTTATAATTATAAGTTTAAATCTCGCATTTAATAAAATCAATTATTATTTTTGGTGCTTATCATCATCATCATTATTTAAGCCATAGGACGTCCACTGGTGAACACAGGCCTCCTCAAATAACTTCCACATAGGTCGGATAGAGGTGACCCACATCCAGCGAGTCAGCAGTCAACATTATGGAGGGATTGGAGGGAAAATTAAAAAAAACTTTTATGGCGTAGTTTTTTGAGTGGTGTATTTTTTTATTTCATTGCATATGTTTGAGAAAAGCACTACACATGCCTCTGGCCGTGAAAAGTGCTTGCCGGCTTCGTATCACGATCCTACCTACCTACTCACCCGGCAAGCCCTTTTTTCCCGGCGTCTGCAGTAATGTACTATTCTTCCGTTTCCGAGATTATTACTCATTCAAATAAAACGTTACAAAAATGCAATATTGAAATAAAACAATTTAACGGAATGTATCGCGTATATTATCTCATTTTAGTTCCCGTCGTTTCGGAAACTTTCAGCTTTCCATAGTCACGGATGGGTGGGAGTCCAAAAAAGCCGGGAACTAAAATGAGATAATGTACGCGATACAATCCGTTAAATTGTTTTATTTCAATATTGCATTTTTGTAACGTGCACATTTATGTTGAAAAACGCTCATTTGGGCGTGTTTCAATTTTTAATCGAGATTTAATCGTGAAATTTAATCGATTAAACTGACGACGAATTCATCTATAATCGTTACCTCTGTCGATTAAGTTAATGCACTTAACTTTTGACGATTAGTTTTTTAATTGATTAAAAAATTAATTGATTAATGCCCATCTCTGATTGGTGGTTATAACTACTCTTAATTAAGTCCTCCCGCGAAGTTTAAATAAAAAGGCACTACCTATTCCGACCACTAATGATTAGTCATGTTCACAATGAAACGGACCAAAACGATGTATAAAAAAGTAATTGTCGAGAAAAATGGACATCATTATGATGTTTATGATCGATCACATAAACAGCATTAAGGATAAGTGGTAGATCCGTGTGATGACCTAGTCCTAGTTAATGATGATGAAGTGGAGAAAAACTGATTTTAGGGTTCCTTCACTAAATCTTAAAACATATAGAATATGCCCTAAACTTCCTTAGAGGAGAAGAAAAAAATAATCCTCTTTTTTTAGTGCAGTCGGATAAAATAAATTAAAACCATCCTATAATAAATAAATATCAGGGACAATCTTACACAAATTGACCTAGTCCTAAACTAAGCAAAGCTAGTACTATGGGTACTAGGCGACGATATCTATATTATTATAAGGTTGTAATAATGAAATGTTTGTATGTGTCGTTGTGGCTTCATCACGATAAATCGGCTAAACGGATTTCAACTATTTTTGGTACACGGGTAGCTTGGTATCTCCAGATGGTTAAAGGATACTTTTTACCCGACTCTGCTAAAGATAAAAAAGAGGAGTTATGACTTTTTCTCCTCCGCGAACGAAGTTTCTTCTAGTACATAATATTTATAATACTTAAATACATAGAAAACAACATTCGTGCTCATCACACAAACACTTGCCCTGGCCGGGATTCGAACCCGGGACCGCCACTTCATAGGCCGTCGTACAACCCACTGAGCCACAGGTGTCCTATAACTATCCTATATATTTAACTAGCTTCTGCCCCGACTTCGTCCGCCTTAAATTCGTTTATCGCGTATAAGGGTATTTTTCCGGGATAAAAAGTAGCCTATGTCCTTCCCCGGGACTCAAACTATCTCATATCAAATTATCCAATACCAAATTTCATCCAAATCGGTTCAGCGGTTTAAGCGTGAAGAGTTAACAGACAGACAGACAGACAGAAAGACAGACAGACAGACAGACACACTTTCGCATTTATAATATTAGTATGGATTTGAAATCTATGAATTTGATTAGTTTATAATTTAGACTAAATTTATTTAGTCTTTGTTCGCGGAGGAGAAAAGTCATTACCCCTATTTTTTTCTACAGAGTAATCGAGTAAACAGTCTCCTATAACGATTTATGGATGCCCAACTACCCGTGTACCAAAAAAAGATGAAATCCGTTGAACCGTTTTATTTGTTTAATCTTTATTGCACAAAAGAAAAAAATATCGTATAGAAGACGAACTTAATGCCATAGGGCACTCTCTACCAGTCAAGCTTGAGGCAAAGCAGATAAATTAAATTAAATTAAAAAAACCACGACACATTTCCATATCACTTTTTTTTGAAAATGTCGTCAATGTACAGACATGTCATCTTAACAACTTTATAATAGAATAGATATGTCGATGTCTCTTAACTTCCCGCCCTGGCTTCCACGGATGTACTTTTCTATATTTTATCTCATTCTCTCACTCACTTCTTAATATGGAGATTTTTAAACCAAAATTATTCACTTTTCCATGCAATTTTAAATCTATTTTCTTTCATACAACCTTCTCCATACGATTACAAACACAAAAAAAATGCCAAATAGTACCAGCTGTTCTGAAGTGACGCGCGAACATTTCACATTAACATCCCGGGCCCCGTTCCCCCACACAAAAAGAAGGGTGGGGGTGTTAGCGTGTCCAAACATTCTTGTTATGAGAGAGAGATTACACGAGTATTTGCTTTAAAATATTTACATATTTAATTATACGTTCGGATGGATTATAATAAAATAACACAATACATACATTTATACATATTTTTAAAGCTATATTTATTAATTTGTAATTTTTAATTTGGAACCATTGTCTAAATCCATATTTTCATGAGAATCATCATGGGAACGAAAATTACTCAAATTATTTATATGTATACGTACTAGGAGCATTTTCCACTAGAATCACCCTGGATCCTATAGCCTGCGCACACAGGCACACGAGCAGCGTCAGCACACGCATCTTCACACATGCACATCATCCACTGATAACATCACTGTCCATCCGTCTGACCACTTCACAACAGTCACTGTCCTTTCACGATATCATCATAAATTAACACCCTGTATGATTTTACTTTTTAATTCGTTGTAACACTGTTCTATTTTTAAATAAAATACGTACAATATTTTAATTTAGAACACTTGTCGGTTTTCAATTGATTTTATTTATTGTTACAGCCCGATCGTCAATTGTTTTTGCACTGTTCACCAATCGATTTAAATTTCGAACAGTGTTCGATTTTCAATTGTTTTTATTTACAAAGTTCAATCACCAATTCTTCTATGATAGTTCACTTTTCGATTTTCAAATTTTATATTTAATCGTTTAGTCAAATTTCACCGTTCGATATACATTTTTTTTAATTTTCGAACACTATTCGAGTTTCTACTGTATTTATTTATCGAACACTTCGATTGTCAATTTTTTTTAAATACTATTTCGATGTTTGTTTTAGTGTTTCACCATTCAGTTGTCAATTGCTTTTTTAATTCGTAACGTCCCGTATTTAATAGATGTTTGCGTGTTTTAGGATATTTTAGTATAATTTTGTAATATATTGTATTGTATATGGGTCAGAGGGGCCGCGGCGCGTGACATGGCTCTACTGAACGGGGGCATTGTCTGACATAAGCTTATATGTGAATGGGAATGCAGCGGTTGCGAAGTGTGGACAAGACTTTAAAAAATCTAAAATATATGCAATGTCGATATTGAATACTGAAACGTTTTCTAAGCTGTATAAAATTTAAGTTCGTCTCGTGGAGTCCGATAACAGAAATATAGTTTTGTTTCGGATTAATTGGATCAGTGAAGACAATTATATAGATATTTTTATATACTTCTTAGGTGGCAAACAAGCCTCCGGCCTGCCGCCCTGCTGCAGTTATCGTCATTTTAATACCCCTAAATATTTTGAGAATATATATTTTATGAAAAATATTTTCTGTCATTAAACCAATATAAGTAATATAGTATATACTAGATAAGAAACATTGGCACAATGTCAATGATATAAATTTTCTATGTTTTGGCTAATTCTTTCGTATCTTTAATTTTTTTCACAATCTGAGCATGATAAATAAAAAAATATACAAAGAAAGAAGAAACATTTATTTGACCTACATTCATACAATTGATAGCAAAAATATACAATTTAAGTATGTAAAAGAAAAAGATAGTGACAGAAATGCTGATTTCGTACAAATTTTTCCAGCGACCATTAGACGAGTAGTCGAAAACACGTTGTTTTTCTATTTTCTGTGGAAAAACCCACATTAAGTTAAAAAAATATCCAGAGGTCTTTTTATTAGATCAAGAAAATTATGAAAAAGTAACAATACGAACTTGTCAAATCACTTGCTGAGTAAGAAAAAGAACATGGCAGCTTATTTATTTATTTAAATAACACAGGGACAATATATTTACACAAATCGACCTAGTCTCAAACTAAGCAACTATGGGTACTAGGCGACGATATACATAATACATAGTTAATTTATAATAGATACTTAAATACATTGAAAACATCCAAGAGCCAGGAACAAACATTCGTGCTCATGAAACACACTTGCCCTGGCCGGGATTCGAACCCGAGACCGCCAGCCTATCAAGCCGTTGTGCAACCCACTGAGACAAACGTGTCGTCAAATTTAAACTTATTGCACAATATAAGATGGTACAAATGCCCTAATTAAGGCATGCTCTACCAGTCAATCATAGGGCCAAACAGAAACTGGTGGAAACTTGTGAAACGCAGTTGGTGGTGGGCTGGTACTTATTGAGTGCAATAAAAACCTAAAAGGCAGGAGTTTATTTTTCTCTGCTACTGACTGTACATATCGAATTAATGCACTCAATCACCACAGTAGGTTTTATATATTCGCAAAAAAAAGAAAATAATAAAAAAATATATTTTAAAGTCTCATCCACAAGTTTCTCTCAAACGTGATTAGAGCTGATAACGCCGCCGGCGGCCTATTGTCTCAAAAAACGGATTTATAAGCAAAAACCTAATATATCCGACCATTGTGCCTGCAGAACTATAAATAATGTAAAAGGGCTAATTTTTGTAAGACCTTGGTTTATTTATATAGTACGTTTTAAAAGAAATACGTCTTTTAGTTGCTTCGGCAATATTTCCCAAATAAAAAAAAACTCATTTTTTTTTATTGTTTATATTTGCGATTGTATTTTCTAAAGCAGGTAATATTGCCGAGTGACCACAAATATATGAATTTAAATGTCCGGAAAATATTGCTAGCAATATTCTTATGAAAACATTAGTGGACAACTGTCTCCATAATGGGTGGAGGCAAAACCATAATATATCCAACCATTGCCGCTGCAAAACTATAAATAATACAAACAGGATATTTTTTCTGAGACGTTATTTTATATTTCAATGGAATACGTCTTTTAATTGTTTTGGCAATATTTCCCAAATTTGGTTATTGGAAATTTAAATGATTGCAAGCAATATAACTCAAGAGTCATCAGAAGTCAACAAAAAATAAATTATTAAGCAAACACCTAATAATATCCAACCATTGTGGGCGCAGAACTGTAAATAATGTAATAACTAATTTGTAAGTCCCAGATTTATAAAAATAAACCAGGCAATATAAAAATATTTTTCTGTTTGTCACCTTATTTATACTATTATAAAGTTGTAAAAATTAAATGTCTGTACATTGAAGACATTTAAAAAAAAGATTGTAACGGACTATTTGGAGGTCACAGAATAGAAATATATTTTTTTGTATGTTTGTATGTGTTGTTGCGGCTTCATCACGCCAATGGCTAAACGGACTTCAACTAATATTGGTACACGGTTAGCTAGGTATCTCCAGATGGTTATAGGTTACTTTTTACCCGACTAGGCTGAAGAAAAAAAGAGGGTCATGATTTTTTTCTCCTCCGCGGATGAAGTTTGTTATTTCTTATGTTATAGGGGGCAAACGAGCAGATGGATCACCTGATGGTAAGCGATCACCGTCGCCCATAGACACCTGCGGCAATAGAGGAGTCATGAGTGCGTTGCCGGCCTTTCAGGTGGGAGTACGCTTTTTTCTTGAAGTCTTGAAGGTTGCATCGGTCCGGAAATACTGCCGGCGACAATTTATTCCACAGTTCAGTCGTGCGAGGCAGGAAATTTCTATCAAAACGCACAGTTGTGGACTGCCAACCATCTAAGTGGTGAGGATGGAAATATCATCGCGTAGTCGCTTTTGTTTGTCAAGAGACCATATTTTAATTGTATATTTAAATCATCTTCAATGGTGATTACCGTCACCAAGGCTGAAACTGTTAAATGTTTTTATACTACAGAAAAAGTTTAGTTTCTGGCCGGATAGGTGTCGTTACGTTAAATATGCGGAAGACTTCGTGACTAAAATGGAATCAATGCCCTTCGTGCAAAGAAAAAATGGATGAACATAAAAAAAAATCTTAAACAATACGTAAATTTAAGAAAATAATATTATGTTTAGACTCGTTTCTTATTGCTTACTAAATAAACCTAAATATTTGGGATGTTGACTGTATACTCAAATGAAAATAAAATTTTGATGCAAAATGGTAGTTTCTATGATGGAAATCCAAAAAAAAATGAGTTTGATACCTTACGTGTAGCTTATTTTATGAGCCTTTTAAGGTGCGTCCACATTTGTATCGTTTGCCTGATCAGATCTTCGTCCCGTGGCATGATCGCGTGTCATGATCACGCGTTTGGACGTTGCGCCGATCCGATCGCTCGAAATCCATGTTGAGACGCGTATCACACACACAAGTGAGCCGTGATCGCCGCGCCGACAATGAGCGTCCAAGCAGCGCGATACGCAGTCATGCCACGCCACGGTGATCGGATAAGAGCAAATGATACAAGTGTGGACGCACCTTAAAGTTGGGTGGGAAAGCCCATTTTTAAAGTATGAAAACATGAATAACTAATAATAACATTGAACCCACGAAATGTATGTATAGTTACTTTTGTTATGAAACCGTTTCAATTAACGCAAGTTTTAACATAGCTGCAGAACAAAGTTCTTAATTTCTCCATACGAGGTAGCAACGTGCGACTTCACTCTTACCCAGCTTTTGTATGGAGCGTTTTTTTTTTGACGACACGTTTGGCTCAGTGGGTAGTACAGCGGTCTACGAAGCTAGCGGTCCCGGGTTCGAATCCCGGCCAGGGCAAGTGTTTGTGTGATGAGCACGAATGTTTGTTCCTTGGTCTTGGATGATTTCTATGTATTTAAGTATTATAATGTATCTAAATATTATGTATATCGCCGCCTAGTAGCCATAAAACAAGATTTGCTGAGTTTGGGGCTAGGTCGATTTGTGTAAGATTGTCCCTGATATTTATTTATTTATTTTATTTATTTGGAAAGTCCAAAAATGAGATTTTAACATTGTTGTAACGGTAAGTTTTTATGGGATTAAAGTATTGTTTGCACCAATGTTTTCATTATTGAGACGTTGTTTTATACCATATCACAGTACAAAAATGACAACATCCCATTTCTTTGTGTTGCAGTTCAAATTACATAAACAGTAAACCATCATAAAATATTTAGCTAACTAAATGACAAAGAGTTAGACAATATTTTTATTTTTTATTTTATTTTTTGTTAAACATAGGTATGTTACATTCATGGAATATTACATGGTGCATGGTGGTTGTCGCTCTATGTTTTACCCGTGGGTGTACAAAATGTTATATAGTGGTTGATTAACAGAACTAGGCTAAGGACTTATTAATTATAATGTCAATACATCGTTATACAACAAAAAAGAACTAAGCAACTGAAAGATAATTATAAAAGATTTTTTTAGGTCCACTTACATACATAAATTAATTTTAGTTATTCGTTTATACACTTATCTTTTTTAATCCTATATAATAATCTAAGTGTGTCTAAGTTGTAATATAAATGAAACTAGTTATTAAAATAAAAACAGAACAAAGCGAAATTAGGCTTAATAATATTTTTCCTTTGCCCTAAGGTTGACTGGTAGTACGTAAACTAAATATTTTTGTCTAGTCAATATTTTAAAAGAAACGTCTTTCAATGGTTTTAGCAATATTTCGCTTTGGTCATGAAAAATTTAAAATTCTTTTTTTTTATGTTATAAGGGGCAAACGAGCAGACGGACCGCCAGATGATAAGCGATCACCGTCGATCATAAACATCTGCTACACCAGAGGAGTCACAAGTGCGTCGCGGGCCTTTCAGGTGGGAGTACGCTCTTTTCTTGAAGGCTTGAAAGTCGCATCGGTCCGGAAATACTGCCGGCGGCAATTTATTCCACAGTTCAGTCGTGCGAGGCAGGAAATTTGTAGTTGTGGACTGCCAATCATCTAAGTGGAGAGGATAGAAATACATATCATCGCGTAGGACGATATCGGAAATATGAGAACAAAAACATATTTTTTATGGGAAATATTGCTAATTATCTTAATCAACCAATTTTTTTACGGGTTTCTTAGCCAAAATGGCAAAAACAAAGCCCTTATAGTTTCTTCATGTCCGTCCGTATGTCACAGGCATTTGACTAAAAACTACTATATGTATATTGATGAAATTTAGAGTATACCTACTTAATTAGGTGTCTTGTTTTTTAACATGATCGGATGTACCGTTTAAGGGCCTGCATCATCTAGGGATGCCTATTCGTAAACCACGCCCCAAACGCCGAGCCGGCCAATGACCGTAATTTGCAATAAGGGACGCATTTATTGCTCGCGCGCATCAAAGAAAGAGAAAGTTAATACACTACATACTTGGGGTTTTTTGGCGTAAGCGACAGTTGTAAAAGCACAATGAAATCGAAGATATTATTAGGTTTTGTTAAAAGTTTGTCAACATTTATGTTAACGTAAAAGATAAAGGGAAAATGATATTTGTACATAATTTAGCCGTTTATTAATCTGTCGTTTGTACAAACTAGACGAAAAACAGAATATGAAGATGCGTTTTCGGATTTTCTTTTCTATCGAGGTAATTTTAAACAAACATGTTACCGCGTTAGGCGCTGAATAGGTTTTACAGTCAAAAAGCACATATCTGAAAACCAGCCTGTTTCATATACTAGATTTGATAAAAATGTCACAAAAAATTTGGTTAAATTTTCGATGCACCCCCTAATTGGCGGGAGACTGCGCTTCTCAGCAAAAGGACGTAAGTGCCAGGAAGATACGATCTCTTGGTCGATTTTAAAGCCTTCATGATGTTTCAACAGAATTACTAAGGACAATAAAAATAGCAAAATTACGTTTTAATCAGATAGTTGTTGAGTGACCTAATTTAAAATTGGTCAAGAAGCAGGCCAAAGTTTACCCAATAGGTTATTTTTCTTTCTGCAGCGTATATAAAAACTATAATAAAACGTCTCATAACCATTAATTATAACCTAATCCGTGGACCCTTTGTTCTGCGGCAATTATTTCCAAAGTAACGTACTCATATCTTGATCCGACCCGACTCGCTTTTTGACCAAAACCTGACATCATTCGCGAATTACGTTATAACCTTAGCGTAGCTTATTGTTATTAGGGTAAGAGGGCCTATTGTGAACAGCTAAAGTATTTCATCTATGCTATGGTTTTTTTAAATACCGTTGTCATGTAGTTACACGAATGCAACAACAAATAACAACAGCAGCCGTCATATTTTCTTGTAATTTCCTTTTAAACAGCAAATAGTAGAAACATGGAGGACACTATAAAAATGATTCAACCAAATACCTACCAGTCTTAAAGTCTCATCTACCATACCCATAGTAAAGAATAGAAGAGATAATGTTTCATATTATATTCATAGAAGATGCTCACACTCTCTCTTTCTTCTCTCTTTTTACGACATCGTAGGCGGGTAAAAAAGTATTCTATAACTATCTGCGGATACCCCGCTACCCGTGTAGGTACCATAGTTAAAATGGCGTGATGAAGCCACAACGACACATACAAACATACAAAAAATAAAAAATGGTCCGTGTCACTTCTTTTCTTTTAAATATCTTCAATTTACAGACATTTAATTTTTACATCTTCATAAAAGTATAGATAACTAAGGTTTTCCTTGGCTCCGTCCGCGTGACAATAGTAGATTGTTTGATAATGGGCTAAAATAAGCCACTATGACATGAAGTGATTATTTGGACGAGCTCATGAAGTGAGCGAGGACACATATATCTGAGTGTCATAATGGCTTTTAGCCACGTGTTAAACACTTTGCTTTTCACTTCGACTTCGAGAAATAAAAAAGACTTAACATCAAAATTGTATATTTCATGAAAACTAAAAGTACACTTTGAGCAATTCCATCAGAAAGTTTGGCCAATCTGATCAGGTTGGTTTGTTTCTTTTTAATTATTCGTAAGGAGTATGTAGCTGGCCGCAAGTTTTTTTTTCTGTATCTTAGAAATTTGTATGGGATTATATGGCTTTCTTTTAAACTCTAGGGGCTAAATGTACTATTTTAGTCTCGCTTCGCGAAGCTAATATGACGTACTTTTTGAGCAGGAGAAGTGAAAAAACATTTAGTGATTTTTTTAAGTAGGTACCTTACCTACCCTTCGGCAGATCGCAATCATGTTATTTCTATACGCCAAAATCATACAGATTGTTGTTCGAAAACTGCAAACAACACATCATAGGAGCCTTTACCCTACTAGCGTACCTTGGTTTTGCCACAACAATACTTAGGAAGTTGTTAAATCTTTTTAGCAATTTGTAAGTTGTAGGATGCTCTTAAACATATGTTTTTATACGGAATGAGGCAAAAACTTTACTAGAAGGAGCCCGCAACTCCGTTCGCGGAGGAGAAAAATTCATAACCCCTCTTTTTTCTTCAGCGTAGTCGGGTAAAAAGTATCCTATAACCATCTGGAGATACCCAGCTATCCTTGTACCAAAAATAGTTGAAATTCCTTTAGCCGATTTGGCGTGATGAAGCCACAACGACACATACGAACGTACAAAAAATCCAAATGAAATATTTTTCGGTTTTTTGATCTCCAAATAGTCCGTAACAATCATTGTTTTGAAAACATCTTCAATGTACAGACATTTCATTTTTGCAACTTTATAATAGTATAGATTAGGACATAAATATATATCTTTAAGACAGACAAAGCTATCCTAGCTCTTATTATTTAGGTAGCATTAACCTGCAGCTTTAGAATTAATCCCGTAAATCAAGTACAGTCCGCGCGCTAAAATAGCATACGCTTCATCATCATCATCATCATCATCATCATTTCAGCCATAGGACGTCCACTGCTAGACACATGCCTCCCCAATACACTTCCACATGGACCGGATAGAGGCGACCCTAAGCAGGTCACCTTGCGGGGGCCCTGCCACGTTGCGCTTGCCGGTACTAGATCTCCACTCAAGAACCTTTCTGCGCCAACGGCCATCGGTTCTTCGAACTATGTGCCCTGCCCATTGCCACTTTTGAATTATTTTTTAATATAATACCGCCTGTTGTTTACCTCTCCTTGGTGCATTATTTTCCTTTATACTGTTTGATTAGGTGTGCAATAAAAAAAGTTATTTTATTATATTGTAAATTTTGCATTGGAGTCCAGGCGTTCAGGACCAGATAATACGAAGATTGGTAGAATACAGCAAAAAAGCGAAGCTTATTCTAGGGCCATTATCATTTGAGCATCAGGGCAGTAAAAAACCGGCCAAGTGCGAGCTATAGACGCTACAAATAGCCGTATCTCTACAATCCAGTGTTAGCAGAGCCCTACGCCGAAGCAAAATGTACGCGGTGCTCGATCATTTTATACTGGTTACTGATATAGACAGACAGACATAAAATTATACTGTTTTTAGTATTTGTTGTTATAGCGGCAACAGAAATGCATCATCTGTGAAAATTTCAACTGTCTAGCTATCACGGTTCATGAAATACAGCCTGGTGACAAACAGACAGACAGACAGACGGACAGCGAAGTCTTAGTAATAGGGTCCCGTTTTACCCTTTGGGTACGGAACCCTAAAAATGATGTGCAATAAGTACACGTTGTTATCGATAGTTTGGTACCTGCGTTGGAAATTTTGCTTGGGATTGAAATTTTTATGTTAAGTGAAAAGTTTATTACAAGGCGTGGTAATGGTGTATGTCATATAACAAGAGTGAAAGGGACAACGACTCCCATTCATTCATAAACAATCCAGCGGGGAAGGCCGCACTCTAAGTACTATGATATAACTTTAACAATAAGTTTCGTACACAATTATTCAAAGATTCTTGTTATCAGATCACTATCTTGGTGGCGTATGGTTTAAATTTGGAAAGATTGACTTTTATTGGCTCCCGACGTAAAATGCGATTTAATAAAAAAAACGGTCTGTTATACCTGTCACGATTCCAAAATATTACACAAAAAACCGACCAAGAGCATGTCGGTCCATGCTTAGTGTAGGGTTCCGCAGCCGTTCATACGAAAAAATACACTACATATGAAAAACTAGCTTCTGCCCGCGACTTCGTCCGCCTTAAATTCGTTTATCGTGGATAAGGGAATTTTTCCGGAATAAAAATTAGCCTATATCCTTCCCCGGGACTCAAACTATCTCCATACCAAATTCATCCAAATCGGTTCAGCGGTTTAATCGTGAAGAGGTAACAGACAGACAGACAGACAGACACACTTTCGCATTTATAATATTAGTATGGATTAGTATGGATTTTTAGCGGGGGGTGAGGTAAACACGTACAGCACACTACGAAAATAATCATATTTCTACAAACGCACACAATTAAAATAAATAACCTATAAACAAAGTAACACCACACTGACAATTTACCGTATAAAGTAAGCGGAGATTTCGCAATTACTTTGGCAGAGGGGAATGTATCCTTATGACATCTGTAGTGGTTAAATGCTGTAAGTAATAAAAGTATTATTGACGTGATAACGTCTTATAAATCGATGAACGCCGGCTGCACGCACGAAAAAGCATGACTCATTATCACGTTCCGCCTGAGCCGAGCGTGCGAGCGAGAGCGCGGAACAAGCGATAGAGAGAGACGATCGGCCTAAGCGTTCGGCTTGTGAATTTATAAAAGTATGTTATTTTTCATCAATGTTTTCTTATGACGTTATCACGTAAAATTATCGTCCGTAATCAGACTTCACAACCAATTTTTTTTCGATGTTTGCGAATAATTAATGTAAATTCATTAATACGCTTAAGCGTATATTTACGTCTATGACTTGCGCCTACGAAACGTACGAACAGTAAATTACTCGACTGGGCTAAAGCTAAATTGCTTAGACCTTCCATTATTCCCATCGCCGCAAAAAGCCGGACTTCGTCCGCCATGGTTGTGGTTAAGGTTTATTAGAAACTGTTTAAGAAATAGTTTTTTCACTTCCCAAGTTTGAAAAGTTCTTCATAATAATAGCGGGGCTATGGTTTTAGTTTAGCCCTTAGGGCTAGAAAGTCCCATCTACACCCGCGGTAACAGTTAATAAACGACATATATTACACTCCGGCCCACCGCCTACAGCTTTACAACGCGCGGATCCCCCCATAAATAGAATACTGTTTTCATCTGTGGGTTGGAGTTCCCCAGTACCAGCTTCTCCCTCTAGACCGCATTCAACGGAGAGCGACTCGTATCGACGGTTGCCAGTTTATTTCAGATCGGCTTGACTCCTTGTACTGCGTAGAGATGTAGCCTCGCTCTGCATTTTCTATCGTCTATATAACGGGGAGTGGTCCGAGGAATTGTTCGAATTGATCCCTGCCTCATCTTTACGTCATCGTCCTACGCGACAATATTTCCATCTCACCACTTAGATGGTTAGCCACAGCCGTTTTGCTAGAAATTTCCTGCCTCGCACGACTGAACTGTGGGATAAATTGTCGCCTGCAGTATTTCCGGACCGATGCGAACTTCAAGCCTTCGAGAAAAGAGCGTACTCCCTGAAAGGCCGGCAACGCGCTTGTGACTGCCTCTGGTGTTGCATGGTTGTCTATAGGCGATGGTTGGACACTTACTATTTATTTATCTTCGGTAAACATATACGTACAAAAAACCGGCCAAGCTCGAGTTGGACTCGCGCACCAAGCGTTCCGTACAAATTTTCACTTACCCTAACTTTATTACCCAGTACCGGTAGAGTTAAATTTGCACCTGATATCTATAGCATTGCATACAAATGAGGCGCAAACATAAAGCAACCGAATTTTTCGAATAGGTTTTTTGCAAATTAAAAAGAAAATGTTAGAGACATGGCTATAATTTTCGTGTAAAATTTATGTCAAAATTTTTCAAAATTTTCGTTTGGTAAACTTTGGAGTTAAAGGGGGAATGGTATTTTTTTTCACATTTTCCTTAATAAAACAAAAACTAATCACAATAAAAAAATATATATAATTCAAAAATGTGCAGGTCAAGCCCTTTTATATGATACCCTACTTGACCCAGTATACGTAGACTTTTAATTGTTACTCCCCTTCGTATTCATCGTTTTTTTATAAAATTAAAATATATTTTTAAATATTTCATGTGGGATGACCATGTTTATAAATAATTTAAATTTCAAATAGATAGCGGAAGTAGTTTTTGAGATATGGCGCTCTAATAGTCGGACAGACATACAGACAGAGTCGCACCATAAGGGTTCCTTTTGTAACTTTTTGGTACGGAACCCTAAAAAGATCCCGCCGAATTGAGAAACAGGCACTTTAAGAATCATCATACATCATAGGAAACTGACACGGCGGGAAGAAGGCCATTTTCAGAAGCAATCATTTCAGGAAATAGATAATAGAACGAGTCTGAACCGATTTCTTCTGTGCAGACGAAATTACGGGCGCCTCCAACGTCTATACTATTAGAAAGTTGTAAAAATTAAATGTGTGTACATAGAGATTATTTTCAAAAAAATAAGTGATGTCACTAAATGTAAAAAAAAAAATATTTTGGATTTCTGGTGGCTTCATCACGCCAAAACGGCTAAACGGTTTTTAACTATTTTTGGTACACGGGTAGCTAGGCATCCACAGATAGTTATAGGATACCCTTTACCCGACTACGTTGTCAAAAAAAAGAGGGGTGATGACTTTTCTCCTCCGCGAACGAAGCTGTTGGCATCTTCTAGTTGTAAATGTACAAAAGTCGATATAACTGCCCAGTAACACCACAAGCTGTATTGGAGCTTATACAGGTCTTTTAACACTCAAAGTTGTAGTCCTTGCTCTGCAGAGTGCGGGCCAGTCCCAACGGCATCTTGTCCTTGATCGCGGGCAGATTTGATTGCCCATACATGAGTCAATGCATGCAGATTCATGTCAAAGTAATGCATTAAACTTTTTTTAAGAGCCTAGAGTGTCCCACTGCTGGGCAAAGGCCTCCCTCTCATTCTTCCACGTGTCCCGGTCTTAGGCAATCTCCCACCAGATGTTCTGGTAAGAATCAAGCTCGTCCCGCCATCTTCGTTGAGGTCTACCTCGATGCCGGACTCTATATTGTGGGACCCACTTGGTGGTTACTTTAGCCCACAAGTCACCCGGCATGCGATATTATCTGTCCGCTCCAGTCCAACTTCAGCCTGACAGCTGTTTGGGCTACGTCGGCTATCCGGGTTTTGGAACGTAGAACTGTATTCTTGATCTGGTCATGGATAGTACTAATCAAGTTCAATTTAATTTAATGAAACTTACTTCATATTCTTGTGGACCTGTGTTGTCTTGCGAATAAATGAATTATTATAAGCCCTTATATAGCTTGTGTGCTACTTGGGCGTGTTCGGCATTTTATCATCGTTATGTCAGACGCCGCGAGGCGTGATGGTCGCGCAGAGGTTACAATTAGTATGATGTCATCTGATCCAAGTATAGCCAGCAGCAGCCGGCGAACTCTATGTATTGAACAGTCTGTTTTGCCATGGTCAAAGATACTACTACTAATATATATAAAATACGATATGAAAAAGTGCACTAGCAAAAGAGCGTATCTCCACGGCACTTACGTCCTTTAGCTGAGGACCGTAGTTTTTTGACAATATCCTCATTTTCATGAATTCTTCCATAATTTTTTGACCCTTGGTTGACAATTTAGAGGGGGGGGACGCTATTTTTTGGATTTCCAGAGCGAATATTACAAAACTACTGACTTTATCAAAAAATAATGTCGCGTATATTATTTTGGGTGGACTCCACCCGTGAACATGGAAAGTTGAAAAGCTTCCGAAACGTCAGGAAGATGAGATAATATACGCGATATAATCCGTTAAATTGTTTTATTTCAATGAGTAATAATCGCGTAAACAGAAGAAAATATTAAAAAATAATGTTTAAAAACCCCTATTATTTTTAAAAGACCTATTCAACGACACCCCACACACTAGTGTTGGAATGAAAAAAAAAATACCCCCACTTTAGATGTACGAGAGGTACCCGAAAACAAGTTTTTTTTTAATTTTTATTTTACCGTTTTGTCGGCGTAGTACATACACATACTCATACCAAATAATGATCACGGAGCTAAGCCTCGGACGGACAGACAGACGGACAGACGGACATGGCAAAACTATAAGGGTTCCTAGTTGACTACGCAACCCTAAAAAACCTGCCGAGTCTCACTCGCGCACTGAGGGCTCCGTACAAACTTTCACTTATTCTGACTTAACTTGCCAGTTGAGTTGGAGTTCAAGCTTAACCAAAAGTTATTCAATAATGTTTTTTAGAGATAAAATAAAATTACAGATGAATATAGAAAGAAAGAAGAAAGAAAAATATATTTATTCCATACAAAGGACACACAGACAGGACATCATTTGCATAAAATGAATATTATTTTTTTAGGTTATTATAGGGAGTAAATTGTCTGCAATGGATCTAGCAATGTGTGACTTAAGGAAAAGTCTCCGACTCAGCATGGTGTTGTTCGCGAGCAGGGCAGAACTGCAACGCTGTTATTCTGTCAAAGCCCGCAGGGAGCTCGATTTAAACATGACAACGCTAGGTAATAATATATGACTCTACTCTCCGCGCGTTTCTGAGAGAAAGAGCCTTGACAGACGGAATGGACAATAAGGTGATTGTAAAGCCAGAGCGTAGCCAAAATGATAAACGGAAACCTTATAGTTTCGCCATGTCCGTCCGTATGTCACAGGCATTTTACTCAAAAACTACAAGATGTATATTGATGAAATTGAGAGTATAGGTGTTCTTTGTAAGCCGCTACTTAGTTAAAAAAAATGTATGGGGGTCATTACAGATGTAGTGAATAATCCTTCCCATCGTGAAAACTCGGCACATACGACTACTTCCGAATGGTGCCGATGTGTCCATGAATTATTGTATTATTATGTGACGTGTTTGTATTAGTTAAATTGAGTACTTTATTCTTCAATGTCAAACCACCAGTTTGAAGTATATCAAACTGAGATGTTAAAACCACTACGATCCAATCATATAAAGAATTTGTTAGGTAAACAAAGATCTAACTAGTTACCGATGATATTTTATTTCACTAAGAGCACTGATAAAAACCGAAATTTCCGGTTCCGCAATGGTGGTTGAGATGGAAGAGAGATATGAACCGTTGCTAGGATTCAAACAAGATCTTAGTCAAAGATTGGTATTAATAGCATGAAGTGTGTATACCTATACAAAATATATTATGTTGCTAACATGACTAATAAAAAGGATTTAATACTAACTTAAATAAATCCTGTGGTATTAACCACTCTATATTGATACTTCGTCTCGCAGTGCGACCGTCCCCTACGTTGTCGTGATGAGTACTGAGTGTGAATGAAGTAGTAAGACAAATACAAACATTTCCGAGAAAATATGATGGGAAATGATTTTTCACTAAATCTGTACATACATACATGTAACGGAAGCTGCAAAAATATTTTTTTTAAATAAATAAATAAATAAATATTACGGGACAATTTTACACAAATCGAACTAGCCCCATGGTAAGCTCAATAAGGCTTGTGTTATGGGTACTAGACGACGATATATTTAATAGATATATTACTTACATACATAGAAAACATCCAAGACTCAGGAACAAATATTTATTGCTCATCACACAAATATTTGCCCTTACCGGGATTTGAACCCAGGACCTCAGCTTCGCAGGCAACGTTACTCCCACTGAGCCAAACCGGTCGTCAAACATCAACGTGAACATATTTCGACACGTGCTTTTAAATAGATTTTGAGACCCATAATGTTTATATTACACTTTGTAGTAGCGGCTACGGAACCCTACACTGAGCATGGTGCGACATGCGCTTGGCCCTTTTTTTTCAGTTACAATATTCTTTTGTTTCAGTTTTGTTTCAGATGCCAAATATATTTCACGATGTAAAACACATTTTAAACATTTTAATAAAACTAATTTCACGAGTTTTAACCGTAAACCTGGTTGAAAGACCGCCAAAAACGTGTTTATTGTTTGAAACAATTAAAGTACAAACAAAAGCCGGCAGTCAGACGGAACTTACGATTCAGACACGTTTTGTGCGCGCGCGCACCTGTCAACACGATTTGATTTAGCTACATGCTGTCAAATGTTATTATCTGTTGTGCCAACATAGCCAAACGAGTCGTCAATTATATCTAAAAACACTCAATCAAGTCACTATTGAAACATGAACAGTATCAAAATGGGTTCATTTAGAAGCTACGAAACTACAGATAGATAGACAGATATACGAAACACAGGATAATTTTATAACACTGCAAATTTTTGGTGGTGGGTAAAATATTATAGCCTTGCCCGCAACTTCGCCAGCGGTGGAGGAAAAAATCATAACCCTTCTTTTCTTAATGTGTTCAGCGTAGTCGAGTTAAAGTATCATATAACAATCTGTGGATCTGTGTATCAAAAATTTGTTGAATTCTGGTTAGCCGTTTTGGCATGATAAAGCCACAACGACACATACAATCATACAAAAAAAGTGTAAACTGAACAAGCACCTGTTTCAAATAGCTATGAAACAGGACGTAGTATGCAGATTCTGCCAAGAGACAGAGGAGACTGCAATGCATATCCTCTGCTTCTATGGACGACTCATGAAGAAAAGAGTGTCTACCTAGGGCAACATGTCGTGCCCCCGGAAGAGATACATTTCACTGCCCAAAGAATCTAGGAATTCCTAGACTCAACGGGCCTCAGTAGTGAATTCTAATAAAAATCTGGTCAAAGCGGCATGCAGGGGCCCACCAATCAACAATAACATACTAACAACATAATATTTCCTTCTGTTTCCGCGATTATTACTCATTGAAATAAAACAATTTAACGGATTATATCGCGTATATTATTTCATTTTAGTTCCCGACGTTTCGGAAGCTTTCCAGCTTTCCATGGTCACGGGTGGACTGAGAAAAGATGTATTTTCTTTTTGTTATAATTGTTTTATTTCAATACTAACAACATACACATAAAACCGAAAAAAATTACAGACATTTCATTTTTAGATAGATAGATAGATATAATTTATTCGCAAGAATTATTGTTGTTACAGGTGTTTCAATTTCATAAGTTGATAATAATTCTGCCGAATATACGGCATGCAAATATTACAAATACTGCAATACAATTCGTATGGATTCACAATTGTATACATGTCATCAAAGTTTAGATAGTCATGTCCGATTTGAAGAGTCAGAAACATACTTATTTCATTATTATGTCAGTAAATACACAAAAAAAATTACATCATGATTATGATTAATAAAATAACTAACACCAATTTGATAAAATCAGTCATTTACATATTATTTTAGTCAGCATATCTATGAAATCTACCATTACTAGAATCAAGGAAATCTTTTATTGAATAAAAACATTGTTCTGCCAACCAGTTTCTTAGAGTTTTACAAAATGTATTATAACATTGGTCACTTATGTGGATTGGTATACAATAATAAATTAACGATGTCATATACGCACAGTTTTGTCTATATACCTTTAATTTTGGAGCAGGCATTGATAAAGGTACATGTGTTGCTGCTCTTTTACCTGCATTGTCTCTTAGCTTAAAAAGTGATAAATTTCCTTTAACTAGTTTGGCCACTTCGTAAATATACATGCTAAGTAATGTTAGAATTTTGTTTTTTTGAAAAATTGGTTTACAAGATTCTGTGTTCCTTAAGCCCCAGATCGCTCTCAAACATTTTTTCTAAAGAACTTATTCGCATTTACTGAATTTCCCCATAACACTATTCCATACTGAATCTGAGAGCATACATAGGCATGGTAAACAGATATTGAAGTATCTACGGAACAACTATTTCGAATGGTTTTCAGTGCAAATATATTTTTTTTATATTTTTTTGCATAGGATGTCTATATGCTCATTCCACATTATATGTCTGTCAATGCAAATACCTAAAAAAAACTATGTTATCGACCTCTTGAATTTGTTCATTTGCATGTGACACAATTATTTTGGTAGTCTTTTGGCTCGTTTTGTCGAAAATTGTAGAAATTTAGTTTTCCCAATATTTATTTCTAGCTTATTTATTCGTAGCCATTCTAATATATCCTTAAGAGTGTCATTTATTTCAGTTTCATATTGAGGAGGATCAGTGCATTCCAATATAATCGTCGTGTCATCTGCAAATAATAAACTTTCATGCTGTGTTGCTTGTGCATGTAACCAATCGTAAGCGGGGCCTCTAACGCCATATATGTATGCAATTTGTTCAATAATATATCATGATCAACAAAATCAAACGCTTTGCTAAGATCCAAAAACAAACAGGACGTGGGTTTCTTCGCGTTCATCTAATTAAGAATAGACTTGAGTAAAACAAAACTACTACTACTAGCCAAACATTGTGGATTTACTGCGCCTAAACCCATATGCTCAGGACATAGTATTTTTTGTTTATCAAAAAATTCCAGCCGTCTGTTGTACATTACTTTTTCAAATAATTTAGATAGAACTGGTGTCAATGCAACCGGCCTATAGTTATTTAGTGCGGTTTTTTTACCTTTCTTGTACAAAGGCTTTACTATTGACCGTTTAAGCCTATTTGGAAAGTCACCTTTCTCGAATGAAAGATTAATAATGTATGACAGAGGCTCCGGTATTGATGGTGCAACCAATTTCAAGCATTCTACTGTAAGGTTATCAAATTGATTGTTTATTTTTAACACCCATAATAATCCTATGCACTTCAGATGGAGTCGTTGGTCTGAGAAAAATACTTTTGGCTACTCCCATTAGATGACTTGCTTTGTTTGTTTTATTATTATTATTATTTACATTTGTAGTACGTGTAATATTAACAAAGAAATCATTAAATGCATTCGCTATGTTTCTCCCGTTCTTTATCAAGTTGCCGTCGCTATCTTTAATCTCATTTATGTTGCCCCTATTCGTCTGCCTATTTTTTGTTTAACTACGTTCCATGAGGCCTTAGCTTTATTATCGGCATTAAAAATGTATTGTTTATTACAATGCTTTTGCATACCAAAAATACATTTTCGTAAAACTTTTGAATACATCTTGACTCTGTGTTTATTCATAGGAGTTTTATCTTTTTAATATGCAACTTTTCCTGATACCCTTTGTAATCCATTTTGGTTTTCTTGATATATTGTTTACTTTTATTCGTATGACCGGAAAACAGAGTTTGTAGAACAATGAAATAGAATCGTGAAACAGGTTGAATGCGATTAGTACGTCGTTACTCTCAAACACTTCTGAACAATTTTATAATACAATATTACTGGCTGCATAGTGTGGATTCAGACATTCACGAGAATATTTGGATCTCCTTCGGAATCCTTAATGTCGTTTGTCGTAATGTATTGTTTGTTTTAATGTATCGTTTGTCCTAACGCATTTTTGTTAGAAACCGTAAATTCTTCAGGGTTTTTTCAAAGATCATCGTATAGATTAGGTTAGGTTAGGTTAGGTTTGTTTTACAACAATCCTGATAAGTTTACAGTTTCATAAAAAAAATGCGTTAGGACATACGACGTTAGGGATTCCGATAAAGATCCGAATATCTACTATAAACATTATCTGTACATAAATTCGATAAAATTTATTAATATATATTGATGAAATTAGTAGTATAGGTGTATTGTATAAGCCGCTACTTAGTCTGATAGTTAAATAAGAAATAGTTATTTGTGCAACAACAGTGCAAAGTTGTTATTTGTTTCGAGTGCTGATTTTGAGTCCCGAGCAAGCGAAGGATTCTATGATTGATTCACAAGCGTAGCGAGTGATTCAAAGTTAGAATCCTGAGCGTAGTGAGGGACTCAACAGTAGGAGATGCAAAATAATTTGCCCTCGTGTAGCACACATAACTTTTCACCTCAGCAGTGAGAACGCATATTATGTAGGATACATAGAAATGAACAGGAATAGATTGAAATAACGTTTATTATTTAAAATGAATCAAAATCATGCTAAACATTTTAAAAGTTACAATTATTAAAGGTTCAATTATTAAAAGTAACAGTTTCTTTATTAGAAATATCTTAACATTTTAGGGTATTACGTGTTTCCGAACGTGTTTTCTTTGAGGTCGAATTCGAAAATCGAATTTCGAATGGGTTTGTTTTTTTCACTCACTTTTTTATATGCATGTAAAAGAGACAGAGCACAGTAAAATTCGAATGTTTCAAATTTATGGCTGAACAATGTCAATTCGTGGCGCTGAAAGACTTGACCCACGCTCGAATTAAAATCGTGTTTTGTTCACTGCTGTCTCGCAGCAAAAGCGGCATGTTTGAGCTGCTGAGGTGAAAAGTAATATTACTAGGGGGTGCACTCCATACATCAATCCGAAAGTGAACAATTTCGAATGTACCGTTTTTGAATTATTGCCGAAAAACTGCCTTTTTCAGCAAAAGGACTTAAGTGCCGTGGAGATACGCTCTTTTTGTAGTGTCCTTTTTCATATCGATTTTTTTTCATCTTTAGTGCATTTTTTGTATGAACGGCTGTGGAACCCTTCACTGAGCATGGTTCGACATACTCTTGGCCCTTTTTTTAAATATCATTAAGTAACTTTTTTATGTTTTATAGTAGGCAAACGAGTAGACGGGTCGCCTGATGGTAAGCGATCACCGTCGCCCATAGACACTTGCATCACCGGAGGGGTCACAAGTGCGTTGCCGGCCTTTCAGGTTGGAGTACCTACGCTCTTTCCAAGTTTGAAAGTTAAGTCAAATTCAAGGAAATACTGTCGGCGACAATTTATTCCACAGTTACAGACATTTAATTTTTACAACTTTATAATAGTATAGATCTCACTCCCACAACCAAGGCAAATAGAACGACACTCATATGTCAAAACCGATCAAGCCGTTTAGGCTGCAGAGTGCTAAAGAGTGACACACATACAACAAAACACGACGCAGTCGGGTAAAAAAATTAATCTTAAGAGTCCCCAGCAAGCTCGGCCGAATTTCACCTTCCCATACAAACGGAGTTACGTTCGCATTTTAAAACTACGTGTTGGATTGTAACGAAACTTTGCATATACAATGACATGTATATCTAGGTCTAAAATTAGTTTATATGGCTCCAGTTTATAAAACAAACGAAATACAGCAAAAACAAGTTTTGTATGAAAAACTTAAATTCGTTGTATTTTTTTTTACTATGTATATCTGCAGCTACATAAACTAATTACAAGCCTGCATATACCTTAACTTATTCTAAGTACAAAGTTTCAGAGCAATCTAGCCAGTTGTTTTAAAATGAGAGCGTAACTACGTTTGTATGGAGAACCGAGCTTACCGGGGACTCTTAAGTCCAGTGGGTATGTGTTCAACAAATTGTCTAGGTACTTATGTTTCCGCGTGGTAATTAATTGTTTTATTTAATTGGGTATTGTTTTAGTTTAATTAATGACATAACCTTGATGTACAGTTAGCTATAAGCGCAACATATCTCAATTCTCAAGTTTTGCGATCCAACTTAACAAGGTAAATTGCTAATGATTACTATTAAATAAAATAACTTTAAAAAATAAATAAAACCGACTCCAAAAAGAAAACACAAAAAGGTAAAAAATAATACATAATCTGTAATTCTTTAATTTACTTACAAGTACGTAATCGTTTTTCTATTCAATGTACACGTTGGCTCGAAGCGCACGTTTAAAAAAATAATATAATATCTTTAATAAATAAAATATCTTTGTTTCAGAGAGCCAGGGGAATCTGCGACGATCAACATCTGACTGCTGAGTTGCAGAATGTCAAACGTGCGCTTCGAGCCAACAAGCTCCAGATATCACGTTCCAAGCAGAAACCCAGTATGAAGAAACCAACAGTCGAGCGTAAACCTGCCGTATTACCATATGTGAAAGGGGTCACAGACAAGATCGGAAACGTCTTGAAGCGTGCTTCTATAAAAACATATTTCAAGCCGTTGATGAAGGTGTCTCAATACCTTAGACCCGTGAATATTAGCACCCCTTTGCAGAGTGCAGGCATTTATAATCTGGACTGCGAGTGTGGTCTTTCATACATTGGTCAAACAAAACGCAGTGTATCAACCCGGGTGAAGGAGCACATAGCAGATGTCAAGCACCGTCGGTGTAATAGGTCTGCAGTCTGTGAACATGTCATTGACAAACCAAACCATTCAATTAAGTTTGACAAACCTTCTATCCTTGCCAAAGAGAATATATTTTTTCCCAGAATGCTACGCGAGGCTATTGAGATTAAAAAGCATCCTAATTTCAATAGAGAAGATGGGTTGTCGCTACCATCAGCTTGGGATCCTGTAATACATCTCACCAAGGAACACGCGAGACACAGGACTGCAAAACCTTAATTTCCGAACGGTGTAAAAATATCTTATCTGTTGAATAGTAGTTAAATAGTCTTTGTTTTTTTAATATTATAATTACTAATGAGGTTGTCTGGGAGTTTTTCTTTGCAGCGTTTCTTTTCTCCTCAGTACGCCTCATTTGTTATAAAAATAATTAAGCCCTTCTGGCACATGTGTAACTGTCTTTACAGATTAGGCCCATCTGGCATGTATATACACCTTTATTTGTTTTTTCAAAGTGGGTAGTTTGCACAAATTGTAACTTTGACAGAGGAAAATATATCTTTTCCAGTCCACCCGTGACCATGGAAAGCTGAAAAGCTTCCGAAACGTCGGGCACTCAAATGAGATAATATACGCGATATAATCCGTTAAATTGTTTTATTTAAATGTATTAAATTGTCAATTTTAGTAAGTTGTGGCAAGATGGCATGGCAATTAACACATTCTCGACCGCGAGCTCGCTCGATGGGCGCTGTACTCGTAGCAAGATTTCTTTACATACGGTTTTTCCCATGTTATTGGCTAAAGCCCGACCAGGAAAATAAAAAACTTCGCCATAGATATTGCGGAAAACTATTGGAACTAATTTCTTCAACTGGCAATAGTCACTTTACAGTCATTTAAAGCCATCTGTCAATTGTTGTCAAAGTGAGGTGTGGATTGTGCGTGGTCTGTTTCTGGGATATTGTGAGGTATTTGTGCGTTGAAATGCCGAAAACTATTAAAAGTCACTTAAGAAAAGTAATTTACAATGTGATGAAGTATTTGTCGGATAGAAACTCTGAAGGATTAGACTCTATTCCTCTAAATAATATCTCAGAACTTGTTGTGTTCATGACTCGTAGGTTTTTTTTTTAAAGGACTTAGGTACATCATACTTAGTGTTGCTATAATTATTGCTAATTTAACGCCCCTAGAGCAGGTATTTTATTTTCCTGGTCGGGCTTTACGAGCGTAGCGCTACGAAAATGCCGGTTGCGAATCTGTTAATGTTATTTTGGAGTCGGTATACAATCTATATATAAATTATCTGATATAAATATCTAACCAAAATTATTTTTATTGTATCGTTATGATTTTTTTGCATTTTAAGGTAATTTATTTAACGCACTTGCTACGGAGGCCATTAATTTAAACCTTTTGTCGGACACTGTGGATATATATATATATTGTTCTCCTTGCCTCTATACTCCATGCAAGAAATAAATATAATTAGCAATTTAGTTCCACTAGATGTCACAACTTTTCCTAGGGGGAAACATAACGGGCCCTACCACCTGTTAAAATTGGAAAAAACACGGTCCGATTCAACAACAAAAATGTGAAAAATAAAAAACAAAACACACAGTCGACTTGCGAACCCTTATTTTTTGAAGTCAGTTAAGAAAGCCGCTACCTTCGAAGCGACTGTTGTCAATTTTCATCAAACAACAATTGATGTATACAGCAAGATCGGGGTTGTAATACCGCGTCAGAAACCTAGAGGTAAATTAAGTTGTGCTAGTAATAATATGGACTTACCTTTATAACTGCCAAGCTTCCCTTTTTCTCTGTACCCTGCTTCTCCATACCCAGGCCTATCACCATCCCCACTCCCATAACCTGGCTTGCCATATTCAGGTCTCCCGTAACCAGGTGCGTCCCCATACCCAGGTCTCCCTGGACCATCGTCCGGTCTACCGTACCCAGGTTTATCACCATACTCAGACTCTCCATATTCAGGTCTACCGTACCCCGGTTCACCCCCGTACCCCGGTCTCTCTGGCCTATCGTCAGGTCTACCGTACCCAGGTCTCTCAGGTCTATCGTACTCTGGCCTCTCTGGCTTCCCGTAATCTCCTACAGTCACTGGTCGTGAAGTTACTACGTCTCCATTCGGTTTTACAATATAACTAGGCGCGTTTCCAGGCTTTTCTAGCTCATACTCATATACTGGTCTCACATCTGGTCTATAAGTCTCATTAAGCTTATGACTCGGTTTATAAGATTCATTTTGACCGCCGTAAGAATTATCTTGGCCATAATTCTGGCCGTCTCCGTGAGGTTTTTGGTAATCCGGCCTGTTTGGATCTTGACTGTTATAACCTGGGCTCCCTCCATAAGACGGTTTTTGAGTTCCATACGAAGGTTTTTCTTGACTGCCTCCATAAGATGGAGGTGTTTGACTACTACCATAAGAAGGACCTTCGTCACTTGAACCATAAGAAGGCGGTTTAGGACTGCCATAAGGTCTATAATGACTGGTACCATAAGACGGTTTATCGTCACCATAAGAAGGTCGGTTGCTGCCATAATTTTGACCTCCATACTGACTACCGTGATACCCATAAGATTCTTGACTGCTGCCATAAAAGGGTTTATTATCTTGAGGTTTTTGACTACCGTAACTACTTGAAGTATAATCAAAACTCTGAGTCGTTTGAATGCCTCCATAAGAAGCTTGACCGTAGTGTGGTCTATCAGGTCTTCCGTCGCTTTCAACTGGACCATAACCCAAGTGACTATTTGGAGGTGGAGCATAAGAATGATGACCGTAGTCATAATTACTTTGATCGTAACCATAATTTTGCCCGTAGCTTTGGCTAGAATAACTTGGCTTGTCGTTTAATGGCCTCATTGGTTTATAAGGCCTTGGTGGGTCAAATATTTCTAAGTAAATCGAGTTATCTTGATTCTGACCGTAACCACTGGCATATTGACTGTTGTAACTGTAACTAGGTTTCTCGTAGGGTCTTGATGGGTAATCATAGCCATGAGGTCTGTTCGGTCTGTAAGGTCTGTCAGGAGGCCCTATTGATCCAGGCTCAGGCCCATATGGGTCTGGTTTAGGTTTGTAACCATCATTTGGTTTATTTGGATAATCTTGAGGTGGTTTATTTCCGTAACCACTATCTGGGATTGGATCTGGTATATTTGGCGAATAGGGATCCGGTCTATTAGGTTCATAATCGGGTTTGTTTGGTTTATATGGATCTTGGGCTGGTTTATTGTAATCATCTTGAGGTCTCGGCATTTGTGTAGATGGTTTTTTATTTGGTCTTACAATGTAGTGATATGTTGGTTCTTCTGGCCTGTACGGAGGTCTTTCTGGTCTTACAGGTCTGACAGGTTTGGGTCCATATAAGTCAGGAACATTATCGTTTGGCGAAGGTGGGTAGACCGGATCCGGTCTCCACAGACTTGGGTCTGGTCTTGGAGGTCTTCCATAACCATTTTGGAATTGTAATTCATCGTATGGATCGGGTTTTGAATGTGACTGATTGTAAGGCTTGTTGGGATAACCAGGTATTTCCGGTCTATACGATCCGCCCGGTCTTTCAGGCCTATAAGGATCCGGTCGTAATGGAAAGTCAGGCTTATAAGGATCTTCTGGTCTTAAAGGTCCAGGGCCATATGGATCATTTGGTCTTATAGGCCTATAATCATCCGGTCTTAAGGGTCTTTCAGGGCCGTAAGGAATATCTGGTGTTATCGGTCTTTCAGGTTTATAAGGGTCAGGTCTCAACGGTCCTGGCCCGTATGGATTGCTTGGTGTTTCAGGCATATATGGATCGTTAGGGCGATACGGTCCAAAAGGTCTCAAAGGTCTAGCAGGTCTATACGGCATTTCAGGAGGTCTGTGCGCCCCGTAGCTAGGAGGTTTATCGAAATCTGGCTTATTGTTGTCGTAATCATCAGGTCTATCGCTATCTATGTGATTATCATAGGGTCTTGGTGGTCTAAAGCTGGGTCTGGTTTCGAAAGGACGCAGGTCCGTTAGGTATTCGTCTGATAGTGGGTTTTTTGGTTCGTCCTCGTCAGGACGGAAGACGGGGCGGTGTAGAGGGGGATGTTCCTCGTCAAACTGGTGTTGGAGGGGGGTGGGGGGTGACTGTTCGCAGTTGAAGTGGCGAACGTAGATGTCGTAATCCGGGTGACGCCGCAGGAGGTTCTTGTCTCGCAATTCTTGAGTGTCAAGGGTGCTGAGGTTGCAGGTTGCGTTGCCTTTGGCGCCGACCCTGGAAATAATAAGTTATATTTCAGTCACAAAAAAAAAATAAGCATCGCCATACAAAAATCTTCTTATACTTACTTAACAGTCACAGAATAATTCATTTTCGTAAAATCGGATCACGAAACTTTTTGCATGTGACAGTTAACAGTACGTTAGTACGTTTACGTCAGTGGATAAATTAAAGAAATACTATTTTTACTAACTTTATTTTAGATATAAACTTTTTGGAAATCTTACAAAAAGCATCATTTCATCATTACAAAACTATCGAGATCTCGGAAAACTACAAATCTAATCTCAGCGCCAACTCTCGGCTAACTATAAAACTGCTTACCCATAGTCATAGGTCTGGCACTGCTTGTCCTGCTTGCAAAGCTGCTCGCACTCTCGCGTCGTTAGTTCCGTGATGTTCCGGTAGATGGCGTCTGGAGGGAGTTGCTCTCCGATCGATATGCGCTCGAAGCAATCTGAGAAAAGATCATGTTACTCGTTAAAAAAGGAATTACTCACTGGTTATCAATTATTATACTGTTATATATATATTAAGCCCTGTAATGATGCTAGGGGAAACTGTTGACAGTACTATTACCATGGATGGGCTAATAAAACAAGAGGAATGTTAATCGCCATACTTTACTTTAGATCCTACATCGACTCCAGGGGGATACCCAATATTAATACTAGATGGCGCTTTAAAACTAATAATTAGTTCGTATGTAGCTCCAATATAGCTACACACTGTGTCGTATTATATAGTACGATACACACTCACTGTGTGACGCTAGTGAAGTTGAATGGTTGCAAATAATAAGTCTAATACAAAGATGGCGTTGTAAATAACGAGGTACGGTTTCTTGCACAGCGATTGACAGTCATCTTATTTTATTAGTCCATGCTTCACGACAACTGTCGAAAACTTTTTTTTAACATTTAACGATCATTAACAATGGATTAATTTCCTGTAGTAAATTTAAAAATTATGCCAAGCTTACAGTTATTTCCGAAAATACGCAGCATCATCTATAATAAATAAAATAAATATCACGGACAATCTTACACAAATCGACCTAGTCCCAAACTAATCAAAGCTTTTACTATGGGTACTAAGCGACGTTATACATAATATACATATAGATAAATTATAATTCTTAAATACATAGAAAACATCCAAGACCCAGGAACAAACATTCGTGCTCATCACTTGCCCTGGCCGGAATTCGAACCCGGGACCGCTAGCTTCGTAGGCCGTTGGACAACCCACTGAGCCAAACGTGTCGTCAATTCTATGAACTCTTATTTTTACGCTGTCGGCATTTTTTTAACTAACAAAAACTAATAATTAGGAGCCAATTTGATATTATAGTAATATGACGTCATCAAATTATTTTCCTTTGAAACTATTCCTTCTGAGTGTTTTGACACTTCATAAAAAGGAGCTGATTCGATCTGTCTGTACCCTCATTGACTGCGTACGTTTAAGCAGCAAAAACGCCTTCGCTTTCCCGCGTTTTTTAAATGTCAAACGAGCAGTCAAATTTATATTTACAACTCGAACGAATTAACTTGAGACTCCGCTACATACTTTGACGCATCGGCCCAGGTCTCAAGTTAATTCGGACAGGTTGTAGATAATATGCAATTAAGATAAAAATAAAATAATAATATATTTCGATCTAGGATAATACTTTTCTTTATATTAATTTATATTTACTCGATGTTCACACAATAATCACATTCTCATAAAACGGAACTTAAAGCGTAAGTATAAACAATATAATTAATTTAAATACCAAAGCTATACCTATACAGGAATAAAATTTATACACGGTTAAGTACCTATATTGCTGTGATAATATGCTTTCCATTATTGTTTACTTTTATGAAAATAAATGTCATGTCTATAATTAGATAATCGTTTCCTGTATTAGGTACTCTCTGTAAATTGGTTCTCAGGAAAAGCCTAATTTTTGTACAATGCCAATATTATTATATTAATAATGATGCCAGGATGTAAAAAAGAGGACGGAGAATAGAAATTAGGTAGCCTATTGCCGTCTTTTTTTTCAATTCCGTCTGTATCTCAAAAGGATCATTCATTATGAAATCACTCACGCTTGCATCCGCCTCTCACAACTAGATAATTATCTTGGAAACCGCATGACATAAAGTAGGAAATTAAAAATATGACATCAATGGGTGGTAGGACAAATTGACTAAATAAATCAAAATGAGTTTATAAATTGGATCTCCTCTCTACTAGCTTCTGCCCGCGGCTTCGTCCGCCTTAAATTCGTTTATCGCGGATAAGGGTATTTTTCCGGGATAAAAAGTAGCCTATGTCCTTCCCCGGGACTCACACTATCTCCATACCAAATTTCATCCAAATCGGATCAGCAGTTTAAGCGTGAAGAGGTAACAGAAAGACACACTTTCGCATTTATAATATTAGTATGGATTAGTATGGATATCTAAACACTGTACCTACACGATAAAATCTGGTAATGCGTGATCTAGTATATTTTTCTATTGACTGTTAGTTTATTTTTTTATTTCGACAATAAATAAAAAAAAAGTAACAGGACCTTTACCAATGTACATATCGGCCCTGTAAAAGCCAAAACCATCTCACAGACAAATGTAATAAATGGGAAAAACACAAAACTAAATATTGCAGCTACTTACTCGTGCGTAGTTTAGAAACAGGTATTTTTTATACTATAATTTAAACATGAAATGTCTGTACATAGAATCGTATATAGGTCACTGAATCGAACAGTTTTTAGGGTTCCGTTCCAAAAAGGTACAAAAGGAACCCTTGTGATGCGACTCTGTCTGTCTGTCTGTCTGACTATTAAAGCGCCATATCTCAAAAACTACTTATGCTAACTATTTGAAGTTTGGAATATTTATAAACATGGTCAGCCCACATGTATTGCACAGGAAATATTTAAAAATGTATTTTTATTTTCTAAAAAAACGACGATTATGAGGGGGGGTAAAAATTAAAAGTTATTAAAAGCTACTGGGTCAAATGGGGTATCATATGAAAGGACTTAACCTGCACATTTTCGAACAATTTTTTTATTGTAATTAGTTTTTGTTTTATTAAGGAAAATGTGAAAAAAATCACCATTCCCCCCCTCCTTTATCTCCGAAGTTTAACAATCGAAAATTTTGAAATTTTCACAATTTGTAATAATGATGCTAAATATTACACGAAAATTATAGACGTCTCTAACTAGCTATTTTTTTAATTTGCAAAAAACATATTTGATCAACCCGGTTGCGTTAAGTTTGCACCTGATTTCTATGCAATGCTATAGATATCAGGTGCAAACTTAACTCAACCGGTACCGGGTAATAATAATGTATGTAAGTAAAAATTTGTACGGAACCCTCGGTGCGCGAGTACGTCTCGTACTTGGCCGGTTTTTTATATTGTTTGTACGCTTGTATCTGTTGTTGTGGCTTCATTACGCCAAAACGACTAAACAGATTTCAACAATTTTTGGTACGGGTAGCTGGGCATCTACAGATGGTTATAGGATGCTTTGTAGTCGACTAAGCTGAAGGTAAAAAAGGGTTATGATTTCTTTCCCCTCCGCTAACGAAGTTGGGAGGTTTCATTACTTCGCGCTCAGAGTTCTTGACCACATTTTTATGAAATAGGTGACGAAATAACAGACGAGCCACCTGATGAGAAACTGTTCTAAGGTAACGATGACCAGCACTTAAATCACAAAATCATCAGACAATCCGGATACCGGTCGCGAGTGATTTAAGTGATTTATTTCGACAATACAATGACGCCACGAGCGTAATTTGGCAAGGTCGCGAGATATCATTACGTAGCCTTTTGTTTACTTCAATGTAACTTGGGAATAATTAGAATATTCTTAAAATACAAAGATTCAAATAATGAAAAAAAAATTAAGACTCCGACCGGATTTGAACCGGTGCCTTTGTGCATTGCCGGGGCGCACGCTCTGCCAGTTGAGCTACAGAGCCCAGTCAGCTTGTCTTCAAATTATGTCACTACTTGTTACAAGATCTTTGCATTTTGCATTTTTAACCAGGTTTTCTGTCGTCAGCGCACCACCACCACCATCATCAGGTGCGCTGACGGCAGAAAAGCCGGCAAGGCACAAGGCACTGCTTCAAATCCAGACGGAGTATTGAATTTTTTTCATTAATTAAATCTTTGTATTTTAAGAATATAGTTTAAGCTGCAGAGCGAAACGTGCCAAAGAAATCATCATATCAGCCCAAGAACGTCCACTACTGGCCTCTCCAAGGATGTCCATAACGACCGGTCAGAACCTTAATAAAGATTCGATAGGTACAATAAATATGCCCAAACTAGAAGATGCCCACAACTTCGTTGGAGGAAGAGAAAAAGTCATAACCCCTCTTTTTTTCGTCAGCAAATTTGGGTAAATTGTATCCTATAACCATCTGGAGATACACAAGTACCCGTGTACCAGAAATAGTTCAAATCTGTTAAGCCGATTTGGCGTAATGAAGCCACAACCTCACATACAAACATATTACAAAAAATAAAAAAGGTTCTGTACCTCAAAAGGAAAATACGGAACCCTTAAAGGATCACTTTGTTGTACGTCTGCCCGTCTGTTCATCTGTCAATCTGTCAAGACCCTTCATCTCAGGAATGCGTGCAGGTATCAAGCTGAATTTAATAGCAAATACTCAAGTCTGCAAGCCCAATGCTGCGAATCAAACTTCTAAGTCATCGCAATCAAAAGATAGTCATTCAAAAACCTGTTTCCATACAAATTGCCATCGACTAAAAACCGATACGGTACTTCCAGTTGTCTTAGAAACTTGAAATTTTATATAATGGTAGCTCTTATAGCACAACCAATGAGAAAAGTCTGAAATCTTAATTTTCTTTGTCTGTCTGTCTATATCAGTAACCAACATTTAGACGACCCGTTTAACTCAGGGGGAGTAACGTTGTCTGCAAAGCTGAAGGTCATGTGTTCAAATCCCGGCATGATACATTCTCGGCCGTATCGTCACTTAAGATTGCGGTCAAATGCCACTCTATCAATAAAAAAAAGGGTAAATATTTGTGTGATGAGCATAAATATTTGTTCCTGAGTCTTGGATGTTTCTTGGAGCTTACCATGGGACTAGTTCGATTTGTGTAAAAATTGTCCCGTAATATTTACTAATTTTAAACATTACATGGCCCCACACTGCGTACATTGCTAAGAAGCAGTGCTCTGCTAACACTATATTTTCGCAAGGTTTAATTTGGCACTGTGAAACATTAAATTATTATGTCTTGCTTACGTGACACTGGTTAGGTCGTTAAGAAAGAAAACACTTTCAAATCAGCCGCGATGAGATTACAAACACGTGGGAATTTACTGCAATTGCATGGCGATTGTTTAAAGTCCTAGCACCAATAACTCTTGATGTAGACTTGAGAATCGTCTTCTTATTTTGGGGCGGTCACCACGAATAGCAGAATGTGTAGGGCACCGTGTTACTGGGTGGAGTCAAGACATACTGCACAGTGGCAGTGTTTTCTAGGGTATTATTTTAAGTTGTTTTTCTGGTGACATGATCTCATATTATAGTCAAGTTATGAAATATTCATCGTCATCACCAGCCTATTATACCTACGTCCCACAAAATTGGCTGTAGCCTCCAAGTTGGCCTAGTGCGGTTTGGAGACTTCAGATACGCCCTTGAATTTCTTTGCAAATATATTTATTCATGATGTTTTCCTTGACTGAAATGTTGATAAATAACATAAATTCCGAGTAATTCAGTGTATGGTACAGACCGGATTCGAACCCACGACCTCCTGTTTGAAAGTCGCAAGCTTGAACCACTCGGCTACCGGAACCATGAAATAATTAAATAATGATCTTTACTTTTTAAGTAAGCCGCAAGGGCACTTTTACAAGTCTTAGTCTACTGGCATTTTCCAAGAGGAAACCGCTCTTGAGAACGAAGCCGAAACAAACAAACAAACAGTCAGTATTTTTTTCTAAATAATTCTTAGCTATTACAATATTAGTACTTAGCCTATCTAACTATAAAATATTATCCTGCCAAAAATCGTGTCCTAAGGTATCAAAATAATGTTGTCCTTTGAATGGATCTTCGGTATGTACCGATTACCACTGAAGTAGACGGATTTTAGAACAGACATCATGAATCGGAAAATATGCAGAGTGCGCTGTTACTAGGAACTGATATATGCAAGATAGGACAGCAAATCCATAAGTTTCCAGCAGTGTGGTGCGGACCGTGAGTGACAAATTGAATGTTTCCTTGTGTTTTGATCTTTGTATCTACATTACTGAGGCAAATATCTTGGTGGCCAATACTGTCCCATTAGTTGGCATCTTCAACCCTAATTCGTAGCAACAGAGGTTCCAATAATCTACAACTGGTTTCTCCAGTTTTAGACGACCGGTTTGGCTCAGTGGGAGTAACGTTGCCTGCGAAGCTGAGGTCCTGGGTTCAAATCCTGGTAAGGGCAAATATTTGTGTGATGAGCATAAATATTTGTTCCTGAGTCTTGGATGTTTTCTATGTATATAAGTAATATATCTATTAAATATATCGTCGTCTAGTACCCATAACACAAGCCTTATTGAGCTTACCATGGGACTAGTTCGATTTGTGTAAAATTGTCCCGTAATATTTATTTATTATTTATATATTTATTATTGGAACTAAGCAGTCAAGTGGGAGGTTTACCTTATATAATTATTTATTCATAATCTACCTTTTTTGAGTCTGGCCTAAAGCGTCTAAGATCATCTTACCTTCAACTGAAGTCCCGAGCTGCGAGTCTATGGTCAGGGTCTGTACCGCCGCCAGCACGGGGCACCAAAACAAAATGTCCAACATGGCTGCTATCATGCTCGCACTTTACAGGCCCATTGTCAATAAAATACAGTAAATGCACTTCACCGATTAAAGAACTATAATTTTTGACCTTTAATTAAAAAAAAATAGGAAATTTCATTACATATTCTACACGAACCTCAAATTAGATCAAACTATTTAAAAGTTTAAAACGTGAAGAACGCCTCCACTTTCCCGCGCTTTCTAACGTCAAACGCGAATTTAGTCTTTTATTTCAACTGTGTTTATTACCAAATTAGATATAGATTAAATATATTTATTGATTTTAAAAAACTTGTATCTCTAATAACTTGTATTTCGAATATACACTAAAATTTAAATATAACTAATAAATCGAACTTTATTTTCATTGAATGTACTTTTTTTTTTTATTTGAGCCCAAATTATTACCGCGGATTCAAAATTTTTGAGGCGTGTTGTCTTGAGTAAATTGGCAGAACTTCTGCCGGGGCTGGGTGTGTCTGTCACGGTCCGTGGTTCTAGGAACGACACACGACAGGTGAAACAAAGGGGTCCGCAGGATATGTGAAATAAATCGACTTAATTATATGTTACAAGATACTCGCATTTTGAGAACGATTTTAGAATTAAATGTTGAAAGGACGATAAATATAGTGCGAAGGATTGGGGCACTGTGAATGTAGTTGCTGGCTAGATAAATAAAAAACAGCAATAACAACTTGACAATAACTTAAAGCTGAGTACAGATATTCATTAATTACATATTACTTGATATTACCAAGCACCATTAGAACAAGAGGACTGTCATTTGCCATACCGTGGATCGTGCTCCGATCGCAAGGAGATATTCTGGCAAAAACTAGATGGCGCTTTAAAACTAAACATTTAACGATTTTATAGTTAATTGTACAAATAAACATAGTACCTACAGTTACAATTAGTTTCTAAACAGACAATAATAAATAAATCGAAACATTTAAATACTGTGTGACGCTTGCAAAGTTGAATAATTGTAAATAATCATTCTTATACATAAATGGCGTTGTACATATAGGGGAACGGCTTTCTCTATACATATATGCACATTCACTCAGGCACGCACATAAATGAGTAGGTACACAGCGCACATACACAGCACGCTGTCTTACACATGTCCTATTCTGGATCCACGGAAGATCAGCGTCATGGCACTCATGAGTGCTCTGACATATGCTGAGTGGACTCCATTTTTGTTGACACAAATATGATTGATTATAGCTCCTAGGTTTAGCTTTAAGACTAGGTTAAGTCTATACATGTCACTTTTCTGATGTACCATTACTGTTGTTTACAAAATAAATGTATCTTCTTCTTGTATGTATCCATACATACATTCTCAGTCTTCTTGTTTCAATTGGCCCTTGATATTACAAATAGGTACGCGTACGCGTGTTGCGTGCATTCTAACGCACACCTTTTCTCCAAAGAATATAACTCGGAATTCTTGAAGTCTAGAGTGAATAGGCGAGGTGCTATCTAGGGAATCATGTTTTACCGTCGTCGGTTTCGTCCACACTGACCAACAGGTGAGACCGATGTACCTATTCTACATTTAAAAAATAATGATAAAAAAAAACAAAAAACCCGACTGCGTAAAAAACTAAAAAGAAAAAATACAATATAACAGTCGGGACACATTGTTGGGAACATTTACGTCGATCTAGATTTCTTATGGGTCCCGACTGTTCAAAATCGCTATGTTCCATATTAGAATTTATTATTTGTTACTTGTGAGTATCGATCATGAATCATGAAAGATTTTCATTTGACTTAACAAATTTCTAGGGCACTGGACTTGTTTTTTTCATTTTAGTTTTTTACGCAGTCGGGTTTTTTTTTTAATTATTATTTTTTATTTTATACTTTTTAGTTAAAACTATAAAAGTCAGACAATTTCTCAATCTTTATCGTGGTGGTTATTGAGAAGCTTGCACAGATGTATTACAATGCAATTAAATGAAAATTTAGTGAGAACGGCTTGCTAACCAACTTTGAATCGTTATAGTTCCTAACTGGTAATTCCAAATTAATAATGATAAAAGAAACATAATAATGATTTTTAAATCCCTATTCATTGATCCCCACTCGATATTAGTACGACAAATTTTTTTTTTTTCTTTTTCACAATATGGCGTCTCATTATCGCCATTTTGAGTTTTCATCATTCTCATGTCATCATGTTCAGTGATATTCGGACAGTTAAGACAAATCGATTGACGTAAGAATCATCAAAATCGATCCACGCGTTTGGTCTCTAGAGTACCAGATAGGAACAAACATACATACATACAAACATACATAGATACATACATACATAGACTGATAAACACATTACCACTCCTTTGCGTCGCGCAGTCGGGTAAATAGCCGGTTAAGTTTACACCTAGGATCTATGAGTATGGCGTCGCATACAAATGAGCTGCAAACATAACGTTACCGATTATTCAAACGTTTCAGATTATGTTTTAAGAAGATTAAGAAAATAATAAGCTGTACTTTTTGTTTTACAAATATCATGATAATAATCACAATTTTTTGCAATTTATTAGTGGATCACTCCACTAGCGTTATTATTATAAACAAAGATCAGAAACAAATGAAAAAATTTTTTTCATTTGTTTCTGATCTTTGTTTATAATAAAAATAATAAGCTACATAATTTATATTTTCTTCTGTTTCCGCGATTATTACTCATTGAAATAAAACAATTTAACGGATTATATCGCGTATATTATCTCATTTTAGTTCCCGACGTTCGTCGATGGTCCTCCCGTGACCATGGAAAGCTGGAAAGCTTCCGAAACGTCGGGAACTAAAATGAGATAATATACGCGATATAATCCGTTAAATTGTTTTATTTCAATACATAATTTATGTGAGTAACCAAGTTATAATTTTTCTGCAATATTTATATTATATACCATTGACGGTGCCCGCAATTTCGTTCGCAGAAGAGAAACAGTCATAATTTTCTTTTGTACTTCAGTGAAGTCGGGTAAAAAAATATCCTATAACGATCGGTGGACGAATCCATTCAGCCGATTTGGCGTGATGAAGCCACAACGACACATATACAAACATACATAAAAATATATCTCGATTCAGTGACCTCCAAACAGTCCCATTCCATATTTTTTTGAAAATATCTTCAATATACTGACATTTCATTTTTACAATTTTATAATACTATAGATGACAAGAGCGGAAACTGTGTGCGTAGAAACTGTGACGTCACTGTACTGAGAGGTACTACTGTATATTAAGATTCATTCGAATTTAGAACACTATAAAATATTTACATTCGAGGAAGAACGAAGGATTGAGTACCATTTCGATGAAAATGTTTTGTAAATTGGTTGCCGACTTCAATCTACACTAGCGCCATTCTGGACGGATTTGGAACTATTATTTACTGCTTTCAGCTGGACACTTTTTCATATTTGATTAGCCTCCTTGCCTTTTTCCAAGGATATGTGTTAAAATTTTCATGTTTTTTACCTACAGTACTTAGTTTAGTCTGTGCTGTGCGTTGTCTGTCAAAAGAGAAGTCACGGAGATCGGACACAATGGAGAAGGTGCCCGCTACTTCGTTCGCGGAAGAGAAAAAGTCATAACCCCTCTTATTTCTTCAGCGTAGTCGGGTAAAAAGTATCCTATAACCATCTGTGGATACCTAGCTACCCGTGCACCAATAATAATTGAAATCCATTAAGCCGATTTGGCGTGATGAAGCCACAAACAAACCGACAAGATGTCCCAAAAATAAATAAATTCGATTCAGTGAAATCCCAATAGTCCGAAACAATCATTTTTCTGAAAATATATTCAATGTAAAGACATTTCATTTTTACAGCTTAAAAATAGTAGGTAATTACATTTTGAACTGTGAACTAGAAACTCTATGATCTCGAAATTAAAGTTGGTTTAAAGTATGCCGCTTTAATGATCTCTTCCAAACATAAAAACTCAAACCTTGGACTACGGTCTTCATTTAACCAGGAAAATTCTTAACACCGCGATTCAGAAATTGACCCGGACTTAACAACGACATCTACCGGAAAATGTTATTACTAATTATACTACTAATTACATTAAATACTATTTAGACACCTATAGATATGAATTTGACTTTTCATGACAGTTTGTCACGGTTTTGAATTTTAATGATTTCATGGTCGTTTCGATTTTATCGACCCTTACCTAATCACGGAACCCCAAAATTATCCAACCACTTTTTTCAATTAGCAAAACCAAATTTTAGCTAATTAATAATTGTAACATGTTATGCATTATAACAACATTTTACAACGTCAATCAAGCCGGCATAATTAGTCATAGAAATCTCGGTCGTATTATTTAAGAAATAAGAATTGTTGGTTGTTTTTTGCGTATCCGGTCAAATCGTTACCATAGCAATTATGAGTTACGGACCAGAGGCAAAAGATTTGGTTTTTTTTCGCAATAGCCACTGTAACTTTGAAGTTAAACTGTGGTAACTGGTACCCCTTTTTGCATTACTGTTTTTATTTATGTATTACATATTTATTGCACAAAAGAAAACTTATTGTTAAGGGCCTGCATCGTCATTCGTCAACCACGTCCCCAAACGCCAAGCGGGCTAATGAGCAGAATTTGTAATAAGGGACGCATTTATTGCTCGCGCGCATCAAAGAGAACGCTAGTACACTACATGCTTGGGGTTTTTTGGCGTAAGCGCCAGATGTAGAAGTACAATGAAATTGAAGATATTATGATGTTTCAGTTCAAAAGATCAAGGGAAGAATGACATCTATACTATTATAAAAGTTGTAAAATTGAAATGTCTGTACATTGAATATATTTTTTTAAAAAATGATTGCTATGGACTATTTGGAGTTCGCTGAAACGAGAAATATATTTTTTAAATGAAACGAAAAATGTATGTTTGTATGTTCGTATGTGTCGTTGTGGCTTCATCACGCAAAATCGGCTAAACCGATTTCAACTATTTTTGGCAGACGGGTAGCCGGGTATCTCCAGATGGTTATAGGATACTTTTTACCCGACTGCGGTGAAGAAAAAAACAGGGTTATGACTTTTTCCCCTCCGCGTACGAAGTTTCGGGCATCTTCTAGTTTCTATATAATTTAGCCGTTTATTAATTTGTCGTTTGTACAAACTAGACTAAAAACGGCAAATGAGGACGCGTTTTCGGATAAATTTTCTATTGAGGAAATTTTCAACAAACATATTTCTGCATTAACCCTTGAATAGGTTATATAGTCAAAAAACACATATCTGAAAACTAGCCTGTTTTATATACTAGATTTGACAAAAAACACGCTTAAAAATAGCTTAAATTTTCGATGCATCCCCTCCTTTAAGCTGAAAAAACATCTATACTGTTATAATGTAATAATTAAATATCTGTACAATGAAGATATTTTCAAAAGAATAAGAAGAAAAGAAGAAGACACGAACTATTTGAAAGTCATTCGTTAGTAGCGGGGGGGGGGGGGACATAACGCTCTTTTTCAAAAGTCAAAAATGATTCAATTAAATTTTATAAAACAAGAATGATTTAATTAAATTTTATATTATGTTCACTTTTCCCTATTGTAAACAATTGACAAAATCTGAAAATGATACAAGATATATTTTAAATACATCTTTATATAATCTTTGTACATATAGTAGTAAGTTTAGAATAGTAGACGCTAACAAATATGTTAGTAATCATTATTTTTTGACAAAAGGTAAGTTTTACCTTTCCAATTATTGCAAACGACAAATAGTTTTGTCACTAGCCTATTTAATTGACATTTCTACCAAGAATTTGGTACATAACTCTGCTTCTATTGAGCAGTCCGACATTAATGTTGTTATGTGTAATAATTTAAACTAAGTGATGAGACAATGGAGAAATCCTTTTCTGGCAATGATAAGTATATCCACCTGGTTCATCAAAATATTCAGTGTATTAGAGGGAAAGATTTGCAGATTGAATTATTTTTGAATGCCTATAATATTGATATCTTATGTATAACTGAACACTGGCTAACTTGCAATGAGATTATGCCCCAATTCAATAATCACCAGGTGGGTAGTTCGTTCACCAGACTTAGTTCCATACATGGTGGGTCGTTAATTATATTAAATAGTCAATTGAAATTTAAGGAACGTAAGGACATTGTATCCTTGTCTGTTGAACGGACCATAGAATTAAGTGCAGTAGAACTAGAGCAATCTATTGTAGTTTGTGTGTATAGGCCGCCATTAAGTAATTTCGATGTTTTTCAAACTATTATGGAATATGTGCTTTTTAAGATATCGCGTACTCGTAAAAAATTACTTATTTGCGGCGATTTCAATGTAAATCTTTTGGAAGATTCAACACTAAGTATTAGATTGTTGAATCTATTCAAATCTTTTCGTTTAAGCCACGTATTTATGGAACCTACTAGGGTGACCGATACCAGCGCCACCTGTATTGATAACATTTTCACTGATATTTCTCCTTCTAAACAAAGTATAATCAGTAAATTAGAATCAGATCATTTAGGCCAATTAATGGAATTTGAGATATTAAGGGAAAATATAGTGAAAAAACAAATTACTTTTGTACCGGTAACCACAGACCGGGTGGAAAGAATGAAGCAACATTTGTTTCAGGCGCTACACGTTCTGTCTTCTGAAATGAGTCCTAATCACATGTATGATTCATTCTTTACAACTTTTATGAAACATTATAATACAATATTTACTTCCAAATCGGTTGTGGCTGGCGGTGCACCAGTATTTAGCGAATGGGCTACTGCGGACTTACACAAACGTAGACAAGCACTGTATGCCATGTATGAGGAACGGCGGTTTAATACGAGTGATGAATTTAAAGAACATGTAAAGCAATATTCAAAACAATTCAAAATTAATTGTCATATTGCCAAACGTAATTATTTATCCCAGAAAATCAAAAATAGTCAAATATTATCAAAACCACCTGGAAAGTGATTAATGTGGAGACTGGTAGATCAAGGCACGCAATTAGTGATCTACAATTAAAAATTGATGGCAAAATTATAGATTCTAGTTTAGATGTAGCAACAGAATTTGAAAATTTCTTCACCGATATACCAGTATCCACAACAAAGTGTTTAAATTCATCACCTTCGTCTGCCGTTTTGTTGTTAAAAGAAAACGTTCCAGAATGTAGTAAGGACTTCTATTTTGAACATGTCAGTCCTTCAGATGTAGTAAAGGCATTTAAATCAATTAATGTCAAAAAAACCAATGACCTATGGGGGGTCTCAGTACATGCTGTCAAATCCCTAATAGAAGTAATAGCGTCTGACTTGGCAGATATATTCAATAACAGTGTTGACTGCGGTGAGTTTCCTGATCTGATGAAACATAGCAAAATAACTCCTTTATTTAAATCAGGTAGTACCTCTGACCCCACTAACTTTAGACCAATATCTGTACTACCTACATTTAGTAAAATTTTTGAAAAGCTAATTCCTTATCAATTGTTAAAACATTTTAATTTTAATAATTTGATGCATAGTAAGCAATTCGGTTTTACGCGGGGTCGCTCGACATCCAACGCCGGAGTTGAGCTCGTAAAACACACTTTCGATGCCTGGGAGGAATCGCGAGATGCTTTAGGCATCTTCTGTGATTTATCTAAGGCCTTCGATTGCGTTAATCATGAGACACTGATCAGGAAGCTACACCACTACGGAGTTAAAGGATTAGCACTAAATTTATTAGAGTCTTATTTAAATGGTAGAATACAAACGGTTGACGTGAATGGAAAGCGTTCACCGGGGTCATTAGTCTCTATGGCTGTGCCGCAGGGATCAATATTGGGACCTTTCCTGTTCCTTATCTATATAATCGACTTGCCACACCTCGTAAAGACCCACCATGAGATAGTTTTGTTTGCAGATGATACGTCTCTAATTTTCAAAGTCGTACGAAATCAACGATCCTACAATGACGTAAACAATGCTATCTGTGAAGTAGTAAATTGGTTTAATATAAATAATTTATTGTTGAATGAGAAAAAGACTAAATGTGTTAAGTTTGTCACGAGTAACGTAAAACACGAGCAAGCAAGCGTTATGGTTAAAGGTGAGGAACTGGAACTAGTTAATAGTACAGTCTTTCTCGGTATAACATTAGATTCTAAGCTCCAATGGGGTCCCCATATTGCTAATCTCTCGAATAGACTGAGTTCTGCAGCTTTTGCAGTAAGTAAGATTCGTCAATTAACAGACGTGATAACGGCTCGATTAGTGTATTTCAGTTATTTCCACAGTATTATGTCGTATGGCATCTTACTATGGGGCAGTGCTTCCGACATTAATACTATATTTGTTCTGCAGAAGCGGGCTGTTCGTGCGATATATAAAATGAACTATAGAGAGTCGCTTAGAGATAAGTTTAAGGACATTAATATAATGACAGTGCATTGTCAATACATTTATGAGAATATTATGTATGTACATAAAAATATTACCCACTTTAAGAAGAACTGTGATATACATAATATTAATACTAGAAATAAGCATAAGCTCGCAGTGCCTGCTACTAGGCTCCATAAAATAAGGAGATCATTCATGGGTAACTGTGTGAGATTTTATAATAAACTTCCTAGCAGCATAACTGAGTTGTCTATTGGTAAATTCAAAAATATTGTGAAACGAAAATTATTTTCTAAAGCTTATTATAGCACACAAGACTACATGAATGATGAAGCCGCGTGGGATTAATGTAAATTATAGCGTCATGTAGGTATATGAATAATTATTTTAACGAATACCTAAGGTATTATTATTATTTTAATCTCAATTGTTTTATATACTCTGACATTTAGAATTTTATTCTAGACACATTCTAGATTATTTATTTTTTATTGACAATCCTTTTGGGATTTATCTTATTGATTATTTTAATTTTAAAAATGATGATTTTATCAATAATTTTACACTTAAGTTAAATGATCTGATTAGGTTTTTCTGGGTTTCCCTAATCCTTGCAGCAAATGTTGGATCATATTGTATTTCTCCCAGCAAACATTCACTCTCATGTAACTGACATGTCGAAAGTGCTTGTAACTAGGCCTACTTGAATAAAGAATATTTTGATTTGATTTGAATGTTTATTTGTCCAACATAGGTAAGAATAGCTGTTACATCATTTTTGTACCACTATGTGGTCCCGGTGGGCATACAAATGAAATCACATGTTTAATGTACATGCACATGCAACACGGATTATTTAAACAATTGAACTCAATACATAAACAAGAAAACACCAAAAAAAAGAAATGGATGGATGTAAGTAATTCATTAGGTATGTCAATTTCATTATAAATTATTGGTATTAGTCAAAAATTCTCTTATCGAATAATAGGCTTTTCCTATAAGAAACTCTTTTAAAGCTCTTTTAAAATCAATGTCACTTTCCCTTCTGGTTACAATTGTTAGTGGTTAGTTTTTTTTCAGCGTAGCCGAGTAAAACGACTACTATAAACGCTTATGGATGCCCAGCTACGAGTATCCGTATGCCAAACATTTTTGAAATCAGTTTAACCGTTTTGGCGTGATGAAGCCACAACGACACACGAAACATCCAAGAACATTTTTTTTTCGACTCAATATTTTTTTTATTTAATCGTATGGCGGAAAAAAATTCGTTTCAATACCCTTCAAATAGTCCGTATCACTTATTTTTTCGAAAACATCCTCATTGTTCCTTGGGGCTCGTGCAGAAATCAGTGATCGTTTGGGGGGGAGGAGGTCACAAAATTATCACAAACGATCACTTCCGAGAAGACATCACGTTTATTTTTTTACACAGCAGGAAATTTTAAAAAATAACGATTTTACACAATAACTAACTTAATTCATACCTACTTAGTCCCAATAATACACGCGGTCTTGAATGGGAGGAAGGGGTAGCGTTATTCAAATTCAAATTATTTATTTAGGATAACATGACCCATATAAATCTGTCTGCTATCATTTTGAGGATGCTGTTGGAGCTGACCAAAAGTGACGCCAGTTATAATGACCAAATATCACCAAGGGGGAAGGGGGAGTCTAGACGAGCCTTTGCATATATGACTCCAGGAATTTCTCGTTTAATGTAATAAAATGCTTAACCACTTAACATCAAATAATTCAACTCCATAGTTTTGGTGGGCAAAGCGTTATAACTCGGGATTATCAAGTTTTGGCCAAGTTTATGGACCCCTGTTTTTATCGAGCGATCGTTATCAGTAGATTACTGTTCTCCCATCTGTATCATACCTAAACCACACTTGTATTATAGCTAACAAGAACAGAGGCTATTCTTTGACATGTCGAAGATCCTTATTCGCTAACTGCTCAGTTTTGACCCAGACTCGTTCTGTCTGGTTCCTAAAATATATAACGTTTTTCAAAATGGTCTTCTTTCTACATTGTCAGAAATACGACTTATAATATTTATTATTTTTTCATTCATTTTCATTATTAAGCTAGTTCTTTGATAATACGCATATGAAAATATGGCAAAGTAAGTTAGGTATTAATCAAATAACAATATATTAATATCTAATTAAAACTAAATCAACCTAGATTAAACTAAATAAAACTAAATAATGAATACTAATCAAACACAGAAAAATAACTATTAATAATGCACGGGCTTCAAGTCAGAGCCGAGCGGTAGGGTGCCCAGTAGGCTGGCAGCAATACCCCGCTGAATAGCTAAAGCTATTCTTTGGCATAGGTAAGAGTCAGCCCGCTGGTCACCCGTCGCTTCGACGAGTCGCTTCCCCAGTTCCTTAAAAATATTTAAGGCACTTTCTTCCCAAGGCCCGAGCGTTTCCACCCCAAACGGCTCAAACAAGCAGGCACTGTCGATGGCTGCATATTTGTGCCGCTTGAGGTGTTCGGCTGCATCCGCAGCAGCACGGGCCTTGGTGGAGGACACTGGAAGGTGGGACGGCGCCAGTGTATCTACGCATGAGGCATCCCAAGCCAGTGGCCGTCCCAAGTTCCAGGGGACTAGTGTCATGCCGTCCGGCCTCTTTCCGTCGTCCCTCGCCAGACCTGTCGGTTCCAGGACGGCCGGTGTTCCCGCACTAATGAATGCTCGGTGCAAGATGTCGCTCAGAGTGGCGTGCCGCGTGATGCGCCCAGCACTCCTGATGCAGGACAGGCCATGGACGCCGGTTCGGACAACATTGGTGTCGCATTTGCACCGATGCGGGGCAACACACGCCGCTCCCAGTCACTGCGATACTGCGAGCCTAAAAGTCTCATTACTGAGAAGTGTGCCCAAATTTTTGGAGGGTAGAGCCTGTAGCCACGCGCCCGACTCCCATCTACAACTAGGAAGGAGGCGAGCTTGCTCTGCGGGGCTGGTGAACGTTTCGAACAGGTTATCCCGTACCAGCGCGCAGAGCGGCTCGTCCCATTGCCGCTGCGAATGGGGAATCGAAGGCAGGTTAGTGGGGCAGTTAGACCTCCAAGAATTTCATAAGTGAATGTAGCTGGCCGCAAGTGTTTTTTTCAGTGTCCAAATTTGTATGGGATTATATGGCTTTCTTTTAAACCCTAGGGGCTAAATGTACTAATTTAGTCTCGCTTCGCGAAGCTAATGTGGCGTAATTTTTGAGCAGGAGAAGTGAAAAAAGTAAAATACAAAGAGAAAATATAAAATATAAACACATAATAAAAAACTTAACCTAGGGTACCGCCGGCAGCGGGGCAGGGCCCAAGCTATCTCTTCACAATGCGGGCCGTGTCCGGGATTATACTGCCTTCTGCATCTGACCCTTGATCCAGCCATCTAGCGAGAGTATCTTAATACAGGGTAGCATTTAATTACGTTTTTTTTTCGTGGGGGGTTAATTAAATAATGATCTTTATTCTTTAAGAAGGCCGCAAGGGCACTTTTACAAGTCTGACTCTACGGCAGGGGCAAATTAATTTCGCTGCCTCATAAGTTAAGGAAAAAACCGGCCAGGTTCTTGGACTTGCACACCAAGGGTTACTACGCCGCCCCTGACTGTTCGCCGCCCTGGGCCATGGCCCCCTTGGCCCTAGGTTATTAAGGAAATGAAATAGATTAATGGATTATACTTCCTTTGCTTTTCAGCGAAATAGAGTCTTGGTGACAATAAACCGGAATTCGTCATGTCCATCCGTCCGTCCGTCCGTATGTCTCAGGCAATTTACTCAAAAACTACAATGATAGGTGTCTTGTGTAAGCCGCTACTTAGATTGATGGTTAAATAATAAAATCAAAAAATCTAGGGGGGCACTCCATACATGTAACCGGAACTAAAGTAATGAATATTCAGCAAATATTAATGTGTGGCACATATTACGAAAGATCTTTAAAATCATTTTGAGGTTTTAAAATTGATTTAGTGGACATTTTTGGAAATAATCGCTCCAAAAGTAGCATAAATTGTGCCCCCCCCCCCCCCTCTATTTTCTAAACCTTATGTCCAAAAAATATGACAAAAATTACAAAGATGACGCTTAATGAATACTTTCAACGAACATTGTTTTCAACGTGATCGAATATACCGTTTTTACATAGAGGAAATATAATTAATTATATTTAATTTATGGCTTATTATTATATATTATTACATGTAATTTATAGTTTTTAAGTTATTGCCGAAAAACGGCACTTCTCAACATAAGGACGTGAGTGCCGTGGAGATACGCTCTTTTGCTAGAGCACTTTTCATATTGCATTTTTTTCATCTGTAGTGCATTTTTTGCTATGAACTGCTGCGAAACCCTACACTGAGCATGTTCCGACATGCTCTTGGCCGGATTTTTCTAGACATTTTTGTTTTTTTTTTCATCGTTACATTTAACTTATCTGTTGTGTTAGTTTCCCGCTAACAACCTAAACTCTCATACTCCTTTCACACATCACATTTGACTTTCTTAATCTTTAATTACCTAGAAAGCGTCATAAGGATGTCTACAACAAAAAAACCGTAACAGGAAATTAACCTGTAAATAAAATCTAGACTAGCCTAAAACTTACGCTAAGACCAAAAGATCTCATTGAATCCTCACCTTCAATGCATTTTGAGTCCAATGACAACTTTCACAAAGTTAACAAGGATGTTAAAAGTGTTATGTAGTTGGAATCTATTAGAGGTTATAAAAATGGCGAAATTTGGCACGTTCCCACGTGGTCGCAGTCTCGGAAAAGGCCGACGAACTGACAAACAAAGAATCACCGATAGAATTGCGTGGATTTCGCAAATTACAGGTTTTCAATATTATAGTTAAGGCACTTGTGCGGAAATATAAACTTGATGGGTTGTAAGTTAGTAGAGTAGGTATGGTATGATGTTACGTATCTTACATCTATACTGTTATAAAGTTGTAAAAATTAAATGTCTGTACATTGATAATCTTAAATAAAAAGTAAAACGGATTATCTATACTATTATAAAGCTGTAAAAATGAAATGTGAATTGAAGATATTTTCAAAAAAAAAATTGTTTTGTACAATTTCAGGTCACTAAAATGAAAAATATTTTTTTTGGATTTTTTGTATGTTTGTATGTGTCGTTGTGGCTTCATCACGCAAAATCGGCTAAACGGATTTCAACTATTTTTGGTACGCGGGTAAGCTGGGTATCTCCAGATGGTTATATGATACTTTTTATCCGACTATGCTGAAGAAAAAAAGAGGGGTTATGATTCTTCTCCTCCGCGAACGAAGTTGCGGGCGCTTTCTAGTATTATATATAGGTTACTGAATCGTTTTATTTGTAAGCAGACATACAGATGTGTCGTTGTGCCTTCGTCACGCCAAAATGGCTAAACGGATTTCAACTATTTTTAGTTCATGGGTAGCTGGGGCATACACAGAAGGTTATAGGATACTTTGTAGTCGACTTCGCTAAAGAAAAGAGAGTTATATTATTTTTCTCCCCTGCTGACAAAGTTGCGGGCACCCTCCAGTATTTAATAGATATAACACTTATACATAGGAAACGGCGAAGTCTTGAAACAAATATTTTCGCTCATCACACAAATATTAGCCCTTACCGTGATTTGAACATTTTGAACCCAAGACCATCAACTTCGCAGGCTGAACCCTGCTAAACGGGTCGTCAAATAATATTAGTTAGATAGTGAATGAACCCAATGGGTTTCAAATATTACGTGAGCAAAACGTAAGCTTGTAATGACTTTATTCCCAGTTACATCGAGATCTTTCGTGAGATTGTGTTGATTGTCAAGTTGCTTTGAAGCATCATAGCTGATTTTAATCACGAAGATGACGCGGTTAAGGGTCTTTTTTTAAGGTTCCGTACCTCAAAAGGTTAACCCCTTATAGGATAACTTTGTTGTCCGTCCGTCTGTCTGTTTGTCAAGACGCTTTTTCTCAGAAACGCGTGAAGGTGCCAAGTTGAATTAACAATTAAGTACCTTTTTATGTCTACGGTCCCTTGACGCTATAAAAAATCAAGCTTAAAAGTCAACGCAATCCAAAGATACAGTCATCATCATCAGACTCTCGCTAGATGGCTGGAGGCAGATACAGAAGGCAGCATCCTGAACACGGCCCGCATTGTCAGGAGGTTCCTGTTCCTTTCTGTGCAGCCGTAACCACCGGTAGCTTGAGCCCAGCTCCCCTGCCGGTGGCAACCTAGATGAGATTTTTTATAATGTGTTTATATTTTATATTTGCTTTTTGTTTTTTCTTTTTATATACTTATCGTAAAAAACCTAGCTTAAGAAAGTAAATCAATAAGGAAAACAAACCCTGACCAGAAATACAAGACCATGCGCCATGTTGCGGAATTTCATCTGAACTAATTTCTTACACTGGCAATAATTTTAATGATAAGTTGTCAGGTCACTGTGGCGGTTTATTCAAATAAGAGTGAAGTTTATATTAAATGATAAATGACTAAAAAAGCCCAAAATAATTCACAGTCAAGAGCGGAACATTACTAATAATGTATATAATCAATTGCTGAAAAACGTATAGGAAATGAAACTATTTCGCTAGAAAACATTTCAAAATGAACATCTGAGCTGACAGGTAAACAACTCAAGATGTCATTATAACTGTTGCCATATATATCAGAATACTAGCGCCCTCTTGACAATGGTCATATATTTCTGGTTTACCTTTAAATAATAAATATTACGGGATTTTTACGAGTACAAAATCGAACTAGTCCCATGCTAAGCTCAATAAGACTTGTGTTATGAATACTAGAGGACGATATATTTATTTATACCTATACATAGAAAACAGCCAAGAATCGGGAATTTGAAAAACTAATACAACATATAAAAGCAAAGCAAAGTCACCATGACGCTAATCATCTATAGTATAGATTATAAAACCGGCCAAGTGCAAGTCGGACTCGCGCGCCGAGAGTTCCGTACAAATTTTTACTTACCCTAACTTTATTACCCGGTACCGGTTGAGTTAAGTTTGCACCTGATATCTATAGCATGGGATACAAATCAGGTGCAACCTTAACACAACCGGGTTGTTCAAATAGGGTTTTTGCAAACTAAAAAAATATAGCTAGTTAGGGACATGGCTATAATTTTCGTGTAATATTTATGTTTATTAATACAAATAGTGAAAATTTCATAATTTTCCATTGGTAAACGTCGGAGATAAAGGGGGGAGGGGGGAGGGGGGGAATGGTGTTTTTTTCACATTTTCCGTAATAAAACAAAAACTAATCACGATAATTTTTTTTCAAAAATGTGTAATTTTTACCCCCCCCCCCCCCTCAATTTCGTCGTTTTTTTAGAAAATAAAAATATATTTTTAAATATTTCCTGTGCAATACATGTGGGCGGACCATGTTTATAAATATTCCAAATTTCAAATAGTTACCATAAGTAGGTTTTGAGATATGGCGCTTAAATAGTCGGACTGACAGACAGACAGACAGACAGAGTCCCACCATAAGGGTTCCTTTTGTACCTTTTTGGTACGGAACCCTAAAACTGAAATGTCTGTACATTGAAGATATTTAAAAAAAATGTTTGTAATGGACTATTTGGAGGTCACAGAAACTAAACATATTTTTTGTTGGATTTTTGCTATAATTAAATGTGTCATTGTGGCTTCATCACGCAAAACCGGCTCAACAGATTTCAAGTATTTTTGGTACACGGGTAGCTGGGTTGGTTATAGGATACTTTTTACCCGACTACACTGAAGGAAAGAGGAGTCATGACTTTTTCTCCTCCACGAACGAAGTTGCAGGCACCTTCTAGTTCATAATATTAAGATAAATTACAATACTTAAATACATAGGAAACATCCAAGACCCTCAAACAAACATTCGTGCTTATCACACAAACACTTACCCTGGCCGAGATTCGAACCCGAGACCCCAGGTTCGTATGCATACGAAGCTGGGGTTTCGATTGTTTGATCGAGGGTCTTGGATGTTTTCTATGTATTTAAGTTGCCGTTGTGTAACCCACTGAGCCAAACGTGTCGAATAAAATATTAATAACTTACAGGTCATTAATAAACTAATTGTTTTCTTTGTACCGAATGTAAAATGATTTTAGGGGGGACAGATTCATTGTCAGTCAGTTATTTTCGATTAAAATCGTGTTTAATCCAGTAATGGCGGCGTGTCTACACTAACGTGTCTAACGATAAAACAGAGGGGGCTAATTACTGCTCTTATCAGCCATCAGCAGACGCGCCAGATTTATTATTAATTCAATAATACCAGGGAATAAAGTAGTGCTGGGAAAACATGTTATCGATACATTTATAAGTTAATTTGAGGAATTCTTAATTATTAGATTACTTAATGGATTTTAGTTCCTTTGCTTGTCCAATATAATCTGGCAGTGGATTTATTAGATATCATTTTATACGAATGTACTAAAAGATAATACGAATATCAAGCTTGCTTACTTGTCGACTGAATCGATGTTAGCAAAAATTTTGACAAAGGCTTTGCCTAAAGCGAAGCATTATATGTGTACGACTGGTTTAGGTATAAGTTGTTAGTCGCTAGTTTACTGCTGATTGCGTATGTTTGTTTTTTTTAGCTTTTTTAATTTACACATTAAGGGGGCGTATTAGGTTTTATTGTGGTTATATTAATATAGCTGGCTGTAATAATTTTTAATGTACTAGACGGATTCTAGTATTCCGTTTTAAGTCATAACAAACTTGACAACTCTTGTGTCTGATACGTTTCCAGGCAGTACAAATTCTGTTACTATTATTTTTATTCCATCTTGCGCTTATTTACCGCCGCTCCACTGCAATCTACACACTCTGCGGAAGAACCCCGCCACAGGATTGAGTGGGTCAGGACTACCTTAACGGATGGCAAGTAGACCTGACAACAGTATGAACCAGTCTTGTGTCACCAATTTTATTTTTGTAACTAATAACATATCTCTTAAGTTTTAACAATGTTACTAACAATATATGGACTTTTGTCTGTAATAAATCATTCGAATGAATTTGAATTTTCCCCGAAATAAATATAATAACATCTGCCTATTTTAAATATGATCTTATTGGTCCCGCTTATTTGGAGATGTTAATTATTATTTTAGATTTAATATATTTTCCAGTATCGATATTTGGTTTATCGTTATCCATTCCCCGCACTACGGTGCGCGGGCGCATCCAACTGACCCGTGAATTTTGACCGCCGCCACCGTCTTGGGGCATAAAGGCATTGTGTGGCCGCTAATGGATGAAAACAGGGGCCAATGACACGTCAGAAACCACAGTCTAAATGTTAACAGTATTTTAACTTTTTGTTTTAGTGTTACTTTGCACAATTCCATACTAGATTAATGGATCATAGTTCCTTTGCTGTTCCGCGAACTTGTGTCTTGGTTAGATGTGACAGTAAATTGTGCTCACATGCGCATATTTTCATGCAGTTTCCACAAAAAAATACGGGTCTCCTTCGGAATCCCTAATGGTGCGTCCACACTTGTATCATTTGCTCGTATCCGATCACCGTGCCGTGGCATGACTGCGTATCGCGCTGCTTGGACGCTTACTGTCGGCGCGCCGATTATGCAGTACTCATCCGATATAACCTGTGTGATACGCGTAGCAAAATGGATTTCGAGCGATCCGATCGGCGCAACGTCCAAACGCGTGATCGTGACACGCGATCATGCCACGCGACGCTGATCTGATACGGGCAAATGATACAAATGTGGACGCACCTTAATGTCGTTTGTCCTAATGTAGATATCGTTTGTCGTAACGCATTTTGCAGAAACCGTAAATTCTTCAGGATTATTTACTAGATCATCGTATGATTATGTTAGGTTAGGTTAGGTTTGTTTTATAACAATCCTGGATGAAAGTTTAATTTCATAAAAAAATGCGTTAGGACAAACGATACATTAGGACAAACGAATACACTAACTATATTATTATTATGTCCAATTATAATTTTCAACTCAATTATTTTCAAATGTTAAATTTAATGTAAATACATATGTCTTTCTCGCACCTTAACCAAATGTTTTAACATAATGATGCCTTAAAAAGTCCTGAAAATCCTGTAGTTTCTGAAAAAATGCATTATGCCAAATGATGATTATGACAAAAAAGTTTATGCCAGATGAGGGTAACCGATTTGCAACTATCTTATTATAATAAACTAGAAGGCGGCGTCCGCAACTTGGTTCGCGGAGGAGAAAAAGTCATAACCCCTCTGTTTTTCTTCAGCTTAGTCGGGTAAAAAGTATCCTATAATCATCTGGAGATAACCAGCTACCCGTCTACCAATAAATAGCAAAATTGTAATCCGTTTAGCCAATTTTGCGTGATGAAGCCGCAACGACACATACAAACGTACAAAAAATAAAAAATAAATATTATTCGCTTCAGTGACCTTAAATTTTAATGTAAATACATATGTCTTGCGACGTAAATTAATAATCTTATTATAATATCCATACTAATATTATAAATGCGAAAGTGTGTCTGTATGTCTGTCTGTCTGTCTGTCTGTTACCTCTTCACGCTTAAACCGCTGAACCGATTTGGATGAAATTTGGTATGGAGATAGTTTGAGTCCCGAGGAAGGACATAGGCTACTTTTTATCCCGGAAAAATACCCTTACTCACAATAAACAAATTTAAGGCGCATGAAGTCGCGGGCAGAAGCTAGTAAGAATATAATTATATAAACAGCATTTTATGGATGTAAAACAGTTGTACATAATATCTTAAATTGATAATGTTTTTAGTATGTAAGAAATTGCAATGCCCTAGCAGGGTCTCATGTACCTACATAATAACTACCTTACCATCCATTGTAAAATGAACATGATACGCAATAAATGATATGATATGATATGATATGAATATAGATACAAAAATACGCATGAAGATACAACAAACCACCTCCAGACAGTATAATCCTCGACACGTGTTTATCCTCTTTACGAGGCATCATCAGGAGAAGCAGGAGATGTTGACGGTCCGGCGTCCACCCGAGGAGACGTGTATCAACAGTGTTTTTTGTGAAAACTGGATGAAAACATGCACATGTGAGCACCATTTATAGTCACATCTAAACAAGACACTATTTCGCGGAAAATCAAAGTAACTAGAAATCGATTAATCTAATATGGCAAAGACTAAAATTTTACCGAAAATGGTCTTAAAGCTTTGAAATAAAGTTAATCTTTCGAACTTCCCCGCACTTCTGTCTTATCCCCAATCACCACCCCCTAGAAAAACCTCGGCAGTTTTAGTCGCAGCTAAAAGCTGGTTGTGGTTAGTTTTGTGTGATCACATTTGCAGAATTTATAATCAAATCATTACCAGCGATAGGCGAGAAAACTTGAAGAGGAAACCGTGCGAATAAACAATGGATTCAAAATGGCGGCAAATGCAAATTTTTCACACAAAACTTGAAGAAAAAAGTCCGTTATACGCGTAATAAAATTATCGCAGTCTTTTAAATTATCATTAGTTTTGCGTTGAGGTTTAACTGAAATCGAAAAATTCAAAAAAAAACAATATTATATATGCAACGAGTTACCCTCATGGCATAAACTTTTTGGTCATAATCATCATTTGGCATAATGCATTTTTTTCTGAACACGTTAATTGTTCAGGTTTGTTATAAAACAAACCTAATCTAAAGGTGTGTCCACATTTGTATCATTTGCCCGATCAGATCTTCGTTCCGTGGCATGATCGCGTGTCACGATCACGCGTTTGGACGTTGCGCCGCTCCGATCGCTCGAAGTCCGTGTTGATACGCGTATCACACATTTAGATCGGACCAGCAAGGCATGAATGCCGCGCCGAAAGTAAGCGTCCAAGGAGCGCGATACGCAGTCATGCCACGGCACGGTGATCGGATACAAGCAAATGATACAAGTGTGGACGCACCTTAACCGAATGTTTTAACATAATGATGCCTAAAACAGTCCTGAAAATCCTGTAGTATCTGAAAAAAATGCATTATGCCAAATGATGATTAAGACAAAAAAGTTTACGCCAGATGAGGGTATTTGCAACTACAGCATTATAATAAACTAGAAGGCGGCGTCCGCACCTTGGTTCGCGGAGGAGAAAAAGTCATAACCCCTCTGTTTTTCTTCAGCTTAGTCGGGTAAAAAGTATCCTATAATCATCTGGAGATACCCAGCTACCCGTCTACCAATAAATAGTAAAATTGTAATCCGTTTAGCCGATTTTACGTGATGAAGCCGCAACGACACATACAAACGTACAAAAGATAAAAAATAAATATTATTCGCTTCAGTGACCTCCAAATAGCCCCTTACAATAGTTTTTTTTTTATATCTTCAATGTTCAGACATTTCATTTTTACAACTTTATAATAGTATAGATTATATAGTAATGGGTATATTTAGTTGTATATCTAAACTTTAGTCCCACTTACTAAAATCTAAACATCCGAAGGAAACTTGCAAAAAGCTCGCCCATGTTGGGATTAGAACCGCCGACTTCACGATCAATAAGCCACTGTCTTACGACAGGGCCATTCGTTTCTTAATTTGCGAAAAACTGATACACATTTATTAAACACAACTCGACGATTGATGAAGTTATGGTCTTCGCAACACTATGATAAAGTTGTAAAAATGAAATATTTGTTTGCGTCGCTGTGGCTTCATCACGCCAAATCGGCTAAACAGATTTCAAATATTTTTGGTACACGGGTAGCTGGGTATCTCCAGATGGTTATACGATACACAGAGAAACGAAATTACACAAAGACAGACCAGACAAAAAACTATGTATCGTATATGTAAACCTGTATGTAACAAAATGATGTACGGCAAAATTGTATATATTATGTGCATAAAAATCTATAACCATTTACCGGAGCACCTAAAGTCACTACAGGGTAATAAATTTAGTCGCAATTTAACAAGCTGGCTTCTTGACAATTGTTTTTATAGTGTTAAGGAATATTTCGAATTTAATCTGACTGCTGAATAGTATTTATTAATTCTACTGAATAGTATTTATTGATGATTGTTTATGACTATTATTGCCGACATTACTTGATTTTGATAATTGTTGTATAATTTAATTCTTGCTTGATTATGTAATTTCATGTTTTTTGACTCCGACACATATTTGCACGCTTGCTTGCAAGCAAAATACACGGAAATCGAATTGTACCAAACACCTTTTTTGACTGTATTTTTGCAAATAAATATATTTGATTTGATTTGATTTGATACTTTTTACCTGACTACGCCCAAAAAAGGGGGTTATAACTTCTTTTTTTTTTTTTTTTTTTAATGTAACGAGTGGCAAAAGGGCAGCCGAGCCACCTGATGGAAGTCATCGTCGCTCATGGATATGTGCAACACCGGAGGAATCGCCCATGTTTTGCCAACCTTTGAGAGCCCTTTCTTTTATATTCAAACTATAAAGGCTATAAAAGAAACTCAAAATGTTGTTACTAAAACATTTATTCTTAAATAACACTATTTTTTACTCTTCTTATCCGATTTCTCTCTTTTCCTCTTGTTGATCGGATTTCTTGGGTCGTAGATGTCAAACCAGTCGTCTCCTTTAGTAGAAGCGTCCCGGGCTAGAAGAGGCCCTTTTTCCTCAAAGCGTAGGGTATGTCCGAGCCTGCACCAAAAAAAAACACATTTTACTTCCCATTTTTTAATATTTGAGTTTTGCGAAGCGGGGATAAGATTTAAAAAAAAATTTAGTGACCTCCAAATAGTCCGTAACAATCAATTTTTTGAAATTATCGTCTATTTACAGACATTTCATTTTTAAAACTTTATAATAGTATAGATATAGATAGAAAACATCCAAGACTCAGGAACAAACATTTATGCTCGTCACACAAATATTTGCCCTTACCGGGATTTGAACCCAGGACCTCTGCTTTGCAGACAACGTTACTCCCACTGAGCTAAACCTGAAATGATAGATTTACATAATATCTATATTGATTGTACTTTGATAACGTATAAAGGTTCGCCCACATCAATGCTTAAAATACGCTGACGGTGTGGCATCGCAGTGATGTGACTTATGCATCAAGATTTTTACGCATGCCTCCCTTACTGTTTGCCACATGACCTGCGTATTTTGCTTTAAAGCACATGTAGATTACCGTGAAACATGTGTAGCTAGCATGTGAAGCATCATCATCATCTAATTGCATATGTCCAGGAATACCTTTAGTCGGGTCAACTAGTTACCTTACAGGCGAGACAAGAAAAACAGGTCGAAAGACGGACTGGAAACGCCTAGAGGAGCTATTGGTCCATGAAACATCTGATGAGGAAGATTATCCCGCTATAGCCGTTATCACTAAAACGGAGGCTCATGGACATGTGCATACTGCCAATTTTCACCTACAGGGCTCAGTCTTGGTCTGAACAGAAGCTCAAAAGACCAAACTCAGGGTCTGCCAGCGAGCCATGGAGCGTAGCATATTAGGTCGTATCCGGAACACTACGCTGCGCTCCAAGACCCAAATATTCAACATTGCTCAGAAGGCGGCGAGGCTAAAGTGGGACTGGGCTGGTCATGTTTGTCGCATGCCGAGTGAGCTATGGGCCGAGGTCGCCACAGATTGAAGACCTAAAAGCTCAAAACGGAGACGCGGCAGACCACATACGCGATGGCGGGATGAACGTCCAGTTCCTATTTGAAGGAATAGTCGGAAATTAACCAAAATAGGGAGGATTGGAAGAAGAGGGGGGAGGCCTCTGCCCAGCAGTGGGACAAAACGGGCTCACAATAATAATAATAATCATCATCATATCAGCCCAAGAACGTCCACTAATGGACTAAGGCCTGCAAATTCCAAAAAAAACCAGTCCTGCGCCGATCTCTTCCAGCCGTTTCCCGTGATCTTCACCAGATCATCGGTCCACGAAGCATACGCACGCAGCACGAAGCAGTTGGTACATGTTATCCCTGGACTGAGCTACTCACCAGTCGTCAGTGTCAATGTTATCATCTTCCTCCGCCGCGGGCGCTTCTGATGTGGACGCCTTTTCTTTTATAGCGTGCAGTTTATTTTTGAACTTCGCTAGCAGCTCCAGTGTGAAACTTTCCCTGTAAATAAAACTTTACAATATAACATGAAACCATACAAAACGAAGTTGTTGATATAATAACTTTTTAAGTCCCCGGTAAGCTCGGTTCTCCATACAAAGGTAGTTTACGCTCTCATTTTAAAACGACTAGCTAGTTTGCTCTGAAGCTTTGTACATAGAATAAGTTAAGGTATATGCAGCCCTGTAATTAGTTTATGTAGCTTGAGATACCATAGTAAAAAAAATACAGCGAATTTAAGTTTTTCGTACAAAACTAGTTTTTGCTGTATTTCGTTTGTTTTATAAACTGGAGCCATATAAACTAATTACAGGCCTAGATGTACCTCATGTCATTGTATATGCAAAGTTTCGTTACAATCCAACACGACAACAAAATGAGAACGAAACTCCGTTTGTATGGGATGGTGAAATTCGGCCGAGTTTGCCGGGGACTCTTAACAAAAAATAAAACCGACTCTAAAAGAAAACACTAAAATATAAAAAATAAGTGCACAATTCAGTTTATTCAATTTACTTACAAGTAAATGACATGTTTGTTTCACAACGGCCTACGAAGCTGGCGGTCCCGGGTTCGAATCCCGGCCAGGGCAAGTGTGAGTGTGTGGGCACGTATTTAAGTATTATAATTTATAAATATATATATTATGTATATCGTCGCCTAGTACCCATAGTACAAGCTTTGCTTAGTTTGGGAATTTAAAATAATAAATTTAGTTTAAAAAACACTAGAAAAACACGCTTTTAATAAATGAACGTAAAAACAAAAACTATGATACGATGTTCCATCATGAAGTTCCAGTTCATATCTTCCGGCTCCATCATCAGATCAGTTCGACAGTACCATATTATTGTATTGTCATCAGAACTACATACAGCTGCCAATTTTCATGACGCTACGATCTTTGGAAGATGGTTAAATTAGTTACCTTAGATTCCATTACATAGTTACATACAGGTCGACCTAATAAAAGCGTGTTAAAAATCAGTTGTTTATTTCAGGTTATTCGTTTATAATATTGTTATCTAACTTAGTTTTAATCTTTACAATTACGTATTCAAGATTATATTACTAAGCGTATGTTTAATTATTCTATTTAAAAGTGAATAGGCTGTTTCTGGATGGGCATGATATATCCTCGTCTCATCGTCACTTAAAAACAAGTGAAATTGCGGTGAAATGCCCGTCTATCGTCAATAAAAAAATATATATATTTTCTTTTGACGATAGACGGGCATTTGACCGCAATTTCACTTTTCATCCATTATATATTATCGTATTCTTAATTATGGTTATGATTTTGTATAAGATTGTCGATTTGTGTAAGATTGTCCTTAATATTTATTTATTATTACTTATATTAAGTAACCTTTATTCTACTCAATCTAGACAGTATATACAATTAATGTTATTCTGGCGTCGGTGCTATCTAAAGAATGTGTAAAATGTCAAAAATTGTTACAGAAACAATTAGTTTTAAGTAAATCGAAGAAACTGAATTACGCAGGTGTTTTTTTTTAGTTTTTAGTGCTTTTGCCTTCATCATCAGTTCCACTTCACCAATGTACACTTTTTGAATGCAAATGCATTGTATGTTTCTAAAAATACCACATTCATATTTTATGAATACCTACAATGTTTGAGGAGTTTCTTCAAGTCCTAATGGATCCCAGATCTTCACTAAACTTAAAATGGGAGCAATCTGAATGCCCTCCTTTCAAACAAAATGAAAAAAATCTAAATCGGTTTATGAGTGACGGAGTTACTTTAAGGCTGAAGAAGTCGCGGGAGGAAGGTAGTCATGTAATAAAATCAGAAAAAAATAAGAATTTATTTTATTACTCGTAGTCACTCAATTATAACAATAAAATACACAATTTCAATGCATCAGCTATAAGGTAAAGTAAAAAGAACTATTAACAACTTTGTTCTGTGGTAGGTATGTTTATAGAACGACCTTTCAATAATATAATGTATTGGTGAAAAAACTACTTGAATCTTATAAAAAAATCCCGAGATACAACAGTATTAAAATCACATTTTTCAACAAAAAACGTATCATACGAAAGCCTATCCTTGAATGGGGAAATTAAGAACTTAGTTCTGCAGCTATGTTAAAAACTAGCGTTTATTGAAACAGTTTCATAACAAAAGTTACCGTAATTTGTGTGTGTTATTTGTTATTAATGTTTCCATACTTTAGAAATGGACTTTCCCACCCAACTTTACAGGCTCACAAAACAAGCTACACGCAAGTTATCGAACTTTTTTGACTGTACTCGTATCATAGATTGTAAAATAAATAGTTAAAATCATAAATAAATATTTCGATATAAATATTACATAGCGTTAGCAATGATTATAAAAAATACATAATACCTAGAACCATTAAAACAAGAGGACTGTAAATTATAACTAGAAAACTATCATGAAACCGTAAACCGCGTCTCAACGGACCGCCACACGTCGAGCCATTCTCGACTTTCACAATGAGAATAACCGCTGACGAAATCTAGATAGGACTGCCAATGCCATACATTAAATAATCTATACTATTATAAAGTTGTAAAAATGAAATGTCTGTATACATAGAAGAGATTTTCAAAAAATGACTGAAACGGACTATTTGGAGGACCCTGAATCGAAATATATATATTTTTTATTTTTTTGTATGTTTGTATGTGTTGTAGCGGCTTCATCACGCCAAATTGGCTAACAGGATTTCAACTTTTTTTATGCACGGGTAGCTGGGTATCCACAGATGGTTATAGGATACTTTTTACCCGACTACACTGAAGAAAAAATAGGGGTGATTACTTTTTCTCTTCCGCGAAAGAACTCCTTCTAGTAAATCTATATAATTCTAAATAATGTTATGCGAACAGAAAGGATACTCAGAACGTCTAACAATAAAAACTGGAATGGTGTTTGAGGCAGAAAAGTGATCACAAAATGGTCAAACTTTTCATCTAATGTCATTTAAACACTCATCCAAATCATCAGAATCATTAATGACAGCCTCATCCCAAGGTCCATATATATTATCCTTATACTTCTGCCATCTCACAAACATCACAGGACAGTACACTGTCAAAACGCAAATCAAAATTAAAAAATAATACAACAAAGTAGTCGACACTGCGTATAAACTCAAAACTGTCAAAAACAAAGTAAAAATACATGACGGTAAAAACAGTTTAGTCTGCAATAACACTTTGAATAATTGCGGACTTAAAACGAAGAAAATGACAGAAACTGTTAACAACACGAACGCGTCAAATGGCGTTGACAGTCGTGACACTAGACAGACAGAAGCAAATATGGCGGCATTTATTGACAGCGAGTTTGACACTAAAGCTACTGGCACATCGTAGTCAAAGAATATCAAATGCGTCAATAGCATTATGACAGCCCATGCGTAGATGGTGTCAGTACTGACAGTATCTGTCAAAGTATGTAAGATGGGTGACACAAGATAACCTATAACTAAATACACCAACACAGTTTTCAAGTTATTAAAAATCTCACTGCCTTCTAAAATCAAATACAAAATATAGCTAAAAACAGTAACACACATAACCACATATATGACTGTGTATGTGTGTACCCAATCGTTGTACATATACGTGAATAAAACAGCATATAACACGCATATAGACAGTCTTAACACAACTCTAAAAGAACCTTCGATAGCTTCTGTCAAAGTCACTTTTTGCACATATAAATTCTTCTTTAAATCTTCTAGAAACTTCGAATCGGTGTAGTTGTCGGGATAGTCTCGATTTTCATACAAATTCTTCACCCACGGTTTCTTTTTGTATGGCTTTCTTGTCAGTTTCGTACGTCTGCTTCTGAAAAGACGTACGAAATGCTTCATGCTCTTGGTTGCAGTATTTTCACTTGGAGAGGACGCATAAAAAAACTGGCCAAGTGCGAGTTGGACTCGCGCACCGAGGTCTCCGTACAAACTTTCATTTACCCTAACATTATTACTCGGTTCCGGTTGAGTTAAGTTTGCACCTGATATCTATAGCGTTGCATACAAATGAGGTGCAAACTTCACGCAACCAGGTTGGTTGTAGCTAGTTAGAGAGATGGTTATAATTTTCGTGTAATATGTATGTTTATTTCTTCTCAAAAATTTCGTTTGGTAAACTTCGGAGATAAAGGGAGAGAATGGTGTTTTTTTCACATTTTCTTTAATTAGAACAAAATGTAATCACAATAAAAATATTAAAAATTCTTCCTAAATGTGCAGATCAAGCCCTATATGATACCCTTCTTAACCTAGTAGCTCCTAGCTCCCCCCCAAATATTGGAGGTCACTGAATGTAACAAAAATATTTTTTAGAATTTTTTGTATGTTAGTACGCGCCATTGTGGCTGTATCAAGCCAAAACGGTTGAACCGATTTCAATTATTTTGGTACACGGCATTCACAAATGGTTAAAGGATACTTTTTACCGGTCTATTTATAATTCACACATTTTGTATATTTTAATTAATTAAATTTTAATTAAAATAAAATAAAAGTACCTACATATTATTGAAACCAAAAGGCACGTTTTTCCTTCACATTTCAAATCTCGAAGAGAGGAAAATGATCCGCCAACACAGATATTTCCATGAATATAAATAAAAAAAGAACAAATTATAAAATTAAAAACAAAACGAATTATTCACCTGGCAGCACCTTTCTTAGGCAGCTTGTCCTTCATCTTCTGATATTTCTCCTGCTCTTCTTTATACTTCTTATACATCTCGTTGTCTTCTTCGATCTTCTTCTTGTCCTCTTTCGGTTCTTCTTTTTTCTCCTGTTTGTCTTCTTTGGGCGCGAGCATTTCTTTTTTTAATTGTTTTATTTCGTTTCTGATTCTGTCTCTGAAATAAAACAAGAAATTTAAGCTTGCTTGCTTAATACCAGACCACTATATGATTTTAATCTTACACTAACTAGACTGAGCCCGCAGCTTCGTTCGCAGAGTAGAAAAAGTCATAACCCCTTTTTTTTGCGTAACCGTATTCGGGTGAAAAGTATTCTATAAAAAAACAACTAAAAATACTTTTCGATTCATTGAAATATTTAAAGTACTTTTGAAAAATATCTTCAATAGTTATTTTCTAATTAATAGATATTTATAGATTCCTCAACTTAACAACTTTATAATTACTTGAAAAATAGATATTCGAAAAACGACAAAATAATCACGTTTGCTGTTAAAGCGTCCATCATCTGTGGAAATTTCAACTGTCTAACATCACGGTTCATGAGATACGGCTGTATCTGGTGACAGACGGACAGACAGACAGACAGCGGAGTCTTAGTAGGGTCCCGTTTTACCCTTTTGGTACGGAACCCTAAAAAAATATTGAAACGGGCCACTAGACTGAGTTTTTTTTATATTTTTGTATGTTTGTATGTGTCGCTGTGGCTTCATCACGCCAAATAGGCTGAACGGATTTCAACTATTTTCGGTACACGGATAGCTAGGTATCTCCAGATGGTTATAGGATACTTTTTACCCGACTATGCAGAAGAAAAAAAGAGGGGTTATGTTGTTTTCTCCTCCGCGAACGAAGTTGCTGGCACCTGCTAGTACAAAATAAACGAATACCTCTCTTTCCTTCTCTCTTTGTCCCTCTCCATTCCAATATAATACTCTTCTTGGTCACTCTCACTCTTTCTTCTCTTACTGTCCGGACTCGTGCTGTGTTCTCTCTCCCGATCGGGACTCCTCCTCTTGAGCTTGTCTCTGATGCTGGAGACGGCTGCTGCTGTTTCTTCTCTCTTCTCTTCTATCTCTTGCTGCGTTGGTTCTTTGTCTTTCTGACTCTGTTCTTCTAATTCCAGTTCTGTAAAAATACGTGTATATTTATGTTCATACTATTATAAAGTTGTAGAAATGAAATGTCTGTACATTGAAGATATTAAAAAAAAAGTGATGTTGACTATTTCAAGGTCACAGGATAGTTTTTTTTTTTTATTATTATAAATAGATGGGCATTTGACCGCAATCTCACCTGTTGTTAAGTGACGATGCGATCAAGGATGTATCATGCCCGTCTAGAAACAGCCTATTCACTCTTTTCTTGAACACGCCTAAATTATAATGGTCGGGGAACACACTCGCAGGCAACGAGTTCCACTCCTTTGCGGTACGCATGATAAAAGGTGCACCAAAGCGCTTCGTGCGGATTCGCGGAATATTGACCACGTGCGGATGGAACGAACGCACGCGTCGTGTGTCCCGATGATGGAAAGGGGCTGGTGGAAATAAATCATGTAATTCCCCCGCACACTCACCGAAATGTAACCTGTAAAAGAGCGTCAGACGAGCAACCTTACGTCGATGCTCAAGGCTCTGCAGCTTAGTGTCAGTTAGAGTAGGGTCGTCAATAAGCCGTCTAGCTCGTTTGTCAATCGAGTCCAAAGTGGCCAGTTGGTATTTAGCTGATCCATCCCAAAGGTGACAGCAGTACTCCATACATGACCGGACTTGTGCTTGGTAAAGCATTAAAAGCTGTCCTGGAGTGAAATACCGCCTAACCTTGGAGAGGATTCCGAGTTTTATGGCTGCAGTCTTTGCTTTGGACTCGATATATTGACCGAAATTGAGATTGGCAGTCAACTGAACACCAAGAAGCTCAAGGCTGCCAGTCAATTTTACAGGCACATTCCGGAAAGTCGGAGCCAGCTCGAATGGGCTCCGTTTGGTGGAGAACAGACACGCCTGCGTCTTGGTAGCGTTGAACGTCACCAGATTAGCGTCACCCCAAGTGGAGACTGCATGAAGGGACGCGTCCACACGGTCTACCATAGCCTCTCGACAAGACTGGATTGTATCCCTGCTGGCCTTTGCGTCCGGTAGATGTCTGTCCGCAACTGTGCTGTCATCTGCGTACCCAATGATACCGGGCATAAGCAGATCGTTTATGTGCAGCAAGAATAGAGTTGCGGACAGGACCGACCCCTGTGGAACTCCGGCATCGATGGCTTGGTGGTCTGATGAGTAGCCATCGATGACTACTCGTATCGACCGGTTAGACAAGAAGTCAGATATCCAAGTACAAAGACCATCAGGAACACCATATGCAGGAAGCTTGGATATAAGGCCAGCATGCCAGACATGAGAGATTTTTTTCTTGTATGTTTTTTGTGGCTAAACGGATTTCCAACTTTAGTTACATACAAACATACAAAAAATAAATATTTTTCGATTCGAATAACCTCCAATAGTCCGAACCGGTAATTTTTTTTTTAAATAATTATCTTCAATGTACAAATATTTATAAAAAAAAATACAATCCTAATGAGCAATGCATTATAATTATTGCTCAGCAACTTACGATGCTGCCTATTGCGTTTAAATACTAGCCATTCTAAAACCTAATTTATTCATCATCATCATCATTTCAGCCACAGGACGTCCACTGCTGGTCACAGGCCTCCTCAATAGATTTCCGCATAGGCCGGATAAAGGCGACGAGAGTCCCCGCAACCCTAACCAGGTCATCCAGCCACCTTGAGGGCGGCCTTCCCACGCTGCGCTTGATCGACCGATTGCCCGTCTTTTAATATGCAATGAAGTGTCTTTTAAATATAATTCGTGTTGTTTATTTCAATGAAACAACCGAAAACCTTAAATGTTTTTCGTGGATTTATTCGAATAAAATAACAAATAAATCATTCGTCATTTGAAAAGTGGTTGAATGATTCATTCGCGGATAAATTATTAGCGAGTAAATCATCCGCGAATAAAAAAAACGTGAATTGTTGTTTATTCGGATGAAAACTTATTCGATTAATGCCCATCTCTGATTGTATTGTATGTTTGTTACCAGCGGCTGTCATTTTGCTGAGCTTCGGGTCCTCCAGCAAGTCGTGGGTAGACTTGGGTTTCCCTCTGTACTCCAAGGCCTCCCCTTCGTCCTCTTCCGCTTCTTCACCGAACGATAGCAGCCCGAAGTTTCTGCACAAATTGGGATGTTGACTGTACTCAAATATTTAAATATTAAAAAATGATGCGAAATGGTACTCAAAAACCGGCCAAGTGCGAGTCGGACTCGCGCACCGAGGGTTCCGTACAAAATATACGCTACAAACGGCCGTATTTATGAAAATCCAGTGTTAGCAGAGCCCTACTCCTAAGCAAAATGTATGCGGTGATCGATAATTTTATATTGGTTACTGAAAATGAATAAAATTATACTGTTTTTAGTATTTGTTGTTATAGCGGCAACAGAAATACATCATCTGTGAAAATTTCAAGTGTCTAGCTATCACGGTTCATGAGATACTGCTTGGTGACAGATAGGCAGACAGACGGACAGCGAAGTCTTAGTAATAGGGTCCCGTCTTACCCTTTGGGTACGGAACTCACAAAAACGGTATATCCAATATGCTCAAAATTATTTTCGTTGAAAGTATTTATTAAGCCTTATCTTTGTATTTTTTTTTTTTTTTTTTGGAAATAGGGGGGGGGGCACAATTTATACTACATTCGGAGCGTTTATTTCCGAAAATATGCACTAAATCAAAAAACATTTTTAGAAACCTCACAATGATTTTAAAAGATCTGTCAAATATGTGTCACACATTGATATTTGCTGAAAAAAATACATGTATGGAGTGCCCATCCTAGAAATATATTTTTTGGGTCTCAAAGGCCTTCTCATAGTCCACAAACGCTAAGCAAAGTGGCAGATTATAGTCCTCGGTTCTCTGTATAACCTGCCGCAGCGTGTGTATACTTAATTATACACATAGAAAACATCCAAGACTCAGGAACAAATATTTATGCTCATCACACAAATATTTGCCCTTACCGGGATTTGAACCCAAGACCTTCCTTCGCAGGCAACGTTACTCCCACTGAGCTAAACCGGTCGTCAAACAATGACATACTTAACCCCCTGCCGCTCCTTCTTCTTTTTCTTGGGCGCCTCCAGTGGAGCAGCCACCACGCGAGGCTCGATGTCATCGAAGGGGTTGATGAGGACCGAGGCGCCGGTGATCTTGTGAGGGTGCTCAGGGCGGTCGTCCGCGCCGATCAGGCCTTCGGTGAGTTTTAACACGTTGTATATCGTTTCACCTGAAACCGGGATGATAGATAGGACTATAGGATAGCGTTGTGAATAACGCTCATTTTGAGGCTTGGAGGATTTAGTAATGGAGTACGCATCGCTACAAATTTACTACCAAAAAATTCTGCCGTTTTTCGGGGCGAGGAAACACACATATAAACAATCTAACTACAAATGCACACGCACACTGCAATATGTAAACAGGAGCAATACATATTCAACCTTAATCCTTTAGAAATAAGATTAATTCTTAGACAAAGGTAGACGTTTATCCCATACTGAATTCGCTAAGGCTGATATTTGCTTGTAATTTGATACAAAATTTAAAGACCGGTAGACCTTATTAACCTTAAATACGGGGAGCTGTTGTACGTCAAACTTTCTCGATCTGTCAAAATGAAATACGAATTGTATGCGATATTTTTCAAACTAATTTTGCAATCGATTCCAAGCGATTCCAAGATGCCTGATTTTCTTGAAAACGTTTTATGTATTAATATGTTGTAATATGGTATAATAAAAGCAAACTTGTGACATGATGTTCCATCCTTTTGTATGCTTGATGTATTTGAACGCTTTTTGCACCCATACACAGCACATACAGGCATTTTGACGGAGCTTGTCACGCGTAAATAACGATTACACTATTGCCAAAAATCGATGAATGAAGTAGTTTTTATAAAACGGTTGGAACATTGTACCAACGTCTTTGGCAGAGGGGAAACGACACGATCCATTTACTAAATACTCCAAGGTTTGAGGCTTAAAGACTCGAACTCTAAAGACTGCCGAGGCTTAAAGACTCAAGTGACGAAATAACAATATTTTGCATTCATATGGTTCAATGAAACCGAAAAGGTTCTTAAATGGCATCGATTTTTTAAGCCTCGGAAGTCTTTAAGTTTTGAGCCTATAAGCCACCAAATGAGCGTTATCTACAACACTACTATATAGGAGTGTGTAATGTAAAAAAAAAAGGTATAATAATAATATCCGGCGTCCTCACACAAACACTTGTCCTGGCCGGGATTCGAACCCGGGACCGCCAGCTTTGTAGGCCATTGTAAGTACAACCCACTGAGCAAAATAAGGCTTGTTATGATTAGTAGACAACGATATACTTAAGGGGCTCCAACCGAAAATATACGATATTACAAGGTTTTTCTTCTGTATCTAGTCCCTGGAATGGGATAAATAACTTTTGAAATATGGTTTATATGATAGTTCAGTTTCTATTTAACACTTTCTTGTATTCGGAAATTTAAATATATTTTATGTATTTACTTATGTTTTTTTACAGAGAGGTCTATAAAAGTAAAGATTGCGTATCTAGTCTCTCAATAAACCTTAAATAGACTCATAACCTATGCCTAATTGTTCATTATGAAAAGACCTAGCTCGCTACGCAAGCTTTTTCCTCAAAAAGCGTGTATTTTTAAGAAAAGCAGAAAAAACTGATTTTTCGTCGTAAAAATAGCAAAGTTTGATGGCGTTTATCTTGGTTTCGGTGAGTCTCAAAGATAAACTGAAACAGTATATCGGTAAAGACGGTCGCTGTCGACATGATGAGACATATACAACACGGAACAACGAAGAGCTACGGATGGAAGGTCATTCAGAGCTGTTAGCCCCTTAATAGATATTTACTTTTATAGATAGAAAACATCCAAGACTCAGGAACAAATATTTATGCTCATCACACAAATCACTGCCCTTACCGGGATTTCAACCCAGGACCTTCAGCTTCGCAGGCAACCTTACTCCCGCTGAACCAAACGAGGCGACAAATAAAGTACAAAGTAGGCCTTTTTTAACACTGGACGTCACATATGTGCAGTGGCGTCCGGTCCATAAAGGAACTGCTTACCCTGAACGACCAAGGCTCCATATAGGCACAGAGAAATTGCCTACCCTAAAGCCCTAAATGACCTGTATATCATCATCATTGGCCACAGCATCTGTTGTAGATGTTTGTTGCGGAACTTGTTTTACGGGTTGCCGCATCGCCGTTGATAGTTTTAGAGTCGTAGAGTCCAGTCTTCGCACACCATCCGTGCGAATACCAAAACCATTCATGTCCCGCTTGCAGGAGTCTTTAAGAGTCCTCGGCGAGCTCGGCCGAATTTCATCTTCCCATACAAACGGAGTTGCGTTCTCATTTTAAAACTACGTGTTGGATTGTAACGAAACTTTGCATAAACAATGACATGAGGTATATCTAAGCCTAAAATTAGACTATATGGCTCCAGTTTATAAAACAAACGAAATACAGCAAAAACAAGTTGTGTATGAAAAACTTAAATTCACTGTATTTTTTCTACTATGGTATCTGAAGCTGTATAAACTAATTACAGGCCTGCATATACCTTAACTTATTATAAGTACAAAGTTTCAGAGCAAACTAGCCGGTCGTTTTAAAATGAGAGCGTAACTACGTTTGTGTGGAGAACCGAGCTTACAATTAAAATCGGCTAAAGAGATTTCAACTATTTTTGTTACATGGGTAGCTGGGTATCTCCAGATGGTTATAGGATATTTTTTAACCGACTACGCTGTCGAAAAAAAGACAGGTTATGACTTTTTCCTTCCGCGAACGAAGTTGCGGGCATCTTCTAGTTAATAATAATAATAATATCTGAGATGAGATGATTCATACTAACCAGTGACCTTTCCGAAGATGGTGTGTTTGTTCTGAAGCTCCGGAGTAGGGCCGAGCGTGATGAAGAACTGGGAGCCGTTATCGTCCTTCCCCGCGTTGGCCATGGCCACGAGACCACGGCGGTTGAAGCGAAGTCGCGTGTGGAACTCATCCTTAAATAAATAATTTTCGTTGTCATAAATATACCGCACATGGTCACACCAGGAATCGAACTGGTACCTTTGGAGTGATTCTGCCTTGGACCGGTAACGGTCTAACGTGTCAGCCACTCCACCAGCGAGCATTGCGCTTGAATTTCTCCATCCGCTTTTAGCGCACCTAGGCGTCATTTATGAGTACATGTATTACACATTATCAAATAAAAAACAATTTTATTTATAAGTGCCATGGCACTGTTCACAGTATTACGGTGAAAATAACATACATTCTGTGAAAATTTTAATTCAAGTGCATTACACCTCCTACGGCCCAGAGTAATTTAAGCATATATGAATTTCGAACCTGGAATTTGATAAAAGTTGAATACTTGATTTTAATTTGTACTAGTATTAGTACATTAGACCTCAGGAGGTAAAGCATTAAGTCAGCCATTGGTTATCTCCAAAGTTTAAATAAATAAATAAATTACTTTGAATGTAGCACCATAAATAGACTCCCCACCAGTCCCATCTCCATTGGGGTCGCCACCCTGCGCTATAAACCCTGGCACCACTCTGTGGAATATTGTACCTGAGAATAAATAAGTTAAATATTTATTTATTTATTTTACAGAATTAGCACTAACAGCTGAACCTTAAGTGCTAATTGTTAGTTGTTGAAAGAATACATCACTAATTTCAACTAGGTAATTTACATTATTGCATTTGATTGCTTATTATTATTAGATTACATTATATTATTAATTTTAACTAAATTTTTAAATTAATTGGATTGAAATAGAGCATTTTAATTCATATCATAACATTCAATAAGTTTTAATAAAAGTGTTTTTTAAATATAGTATAATTCTACACATAAACTCACGGGTAACTATTATTTCCAAGTAGCGAGTTGATGTGGTCAGAAATTTTGTTTTGGAGGAATATTAGCATTTATAAGTTAGTCATTGAATGGCTAAAGGATCTTAAACTGGATTTATAATATTAATGTATTCGACCTGTATTAATCATCATGTAACACCATACAATTAAATAAATAAATAAATTAATAAGTTTTATATAAAATAGATGTCTAAGGGTATTTCTCAGGCCGGTTCAACCACTGACTGTCCCTAATCCTAAATATTAAAGATATAACCACTTGACAGTCCCACTATAGCATACTATCCAAAACCAAAATGAGTTGATTATAGTGATTACTCGTAAAATATTGCGGCATTATCTACAAATTCTATTGATGCAAAAACATAGACTAACCAAATTGTTTGCTCTACAAAATATTAATGGCAGTGTTCGCTTGCTGCATATAAATTGAAAAAATATTTTTGCCAGAGCCTTGTGAAACTGTGGTATGAAAGTCTAATGCTAGGTGGAGCTCTTTTTTTTTTAATATTTGTGACAGCTGTGGAAACATTCAAATTCTTCATTCTACCGAAAGTGGTGAAACTGACAGATTAAATTTGTACCAAAATTAATCACATTGTTATGCAAAATTTGTAATGTGTGTACAGTCTGCAGCATTTATATCTGCAACAACAAAGCGCACATATCGGACACGAATATTTCTAGGGCTGTTAGGACATGTCAGATGCTGGTGATTGTAGACATATTCACGGGCAAAAGCTAGTATTTAAAGTAAAGCTTAGAGTAACAACAGAATAAAGAGAAATACATAATTGAGTGCAGACACATCAACACAAAATTAAGAGTTAAAATAACCTACCATTATAATATCCTTCCATACAAAGTTGTATGAAATTGCGACATGCTTTGGGTGCCTCTTTCGTCCATAATTCTATGTCTATTTCACCAGCTGAGGTTTTCAGTAGCACCTGCAAAAAAACAGCGATAACTAGAAATCTTTCTTTAATTTTCTTACTAACAATAAATGATACGTTACTCTATAAAGAAATAAAAATTTCAACATATTTTATACGTTTAAATTGTTACTTTAGCATGAAATTTCGCATTAAAGGTATCGAAAATATACTAAATATAAACTTAAATAAAAAACCATGATATTTCACAAACCAAAAGTTAAGAAAACCGTCTATAATTTTCATAAGAACAGAAACTCACCTTTCCAAGAGCTGGTGGCTCTTGGATGTAAATGTTACTCATATTGAACTATTAAGGAGTTGAATCACTGACGTGGACTTCAGAATATTGATGTACTATCACTAAATTAAAGTATATTAAAAGTGAAGCATGTTTGCTAAAATTGTGATCAACAATAAATAAACGCTACGTTAGGCTTTATTAGTTGGTTAGCCTGTCAATTTTGACAGTTAACAAAACGTTCGGATATTGCAATAGCTTTAACTTTTTCTGTGGTAGTCATAGAACAAACCCCTTCATTAATTTCATAAAAACTCACCAAGATACAACAATGTTACAATCACATGTTTGGACTTTCTCAAATAATAACTGCTAGTAAAGCCTAGGAACCAATGACGTCACACGTCCTACCTTGTATGGGGAAATTAAGAACTTTGTTCGGAAGCTAAGTTAAAACTCGCGTTTACCAAAACGGTTTCATAACAAAATACTTTCATGGGTTATTCAATGGTAGAACATCCCTTGGGAATCGGCGTAGTGTGCCTAGTCGGCGGCATCGGCGTCGTAGCAGTAGACGCCGCCACCGATGTCGTTACAGTCGCAGTCGGCGGGGCATAACGCCGTTGCTGTATTGATAATTACAATAGATTAAACAGACCTTATTGAGGATGTTCAACGCAAATTGCAAATAAAAAATCTAAAAAGTTAATATTTTGAGTTGAAAGTAAGATAAGGCTTGGGGTCAAAAAAATAAAATATTTCATTTTTTAATTTAAAGTCTATACACGTTTATTCCACGATTATATCACTCTTAAAATTATAGCTTTCAGTTTTATGTACAATTTAATGGAAACATTATGTCTGCTCAGATGAAGCTTTTTCTAACATGACTATAAGCTTATTACATTTTTTTTAAGTCTTTTCAAAGAAATAATTTTATTAATGACGTAATTTCTTATTGGTATAATTAACATTATTATTAATTCACAACGCAGGCTTCGTCAAGTAGAAAACAAAATCGAATCAGCGACAAGCTTTGTCATAAAACACACCAATAACGTGTCATCCGCAACAGGCTCCGTCAAAGTTGTGAATCGATTATTACATTGTAATCGAAGTTACATGACAATGTATGTACCTACTTGTATATAAACATTTACAGTAAAGTACATTAACACATTCACGACCGGGAGCCCGCTATGTGGGCACTCAGCTTAACATTTCGCTACATACGCATTTTCCCATGTTCTCGGCTACGGACTTAGCGCTACGAAAATGTCGGTCGTGAATATGTTAAAAATACAAGCAAGGCAGATGATACAAGTATGAAGGCGAACTTATACCAATTATTCATGATGATGATGATATTTACTATTCGAACGCCATGTACATAGCCGTGAGAGACAAAACTTACGATGCTTACGAGAGAGCAAAGTATTTTTAGACAAAATGATTTTTTAGCTTCAATATTTTGGGAAACTAGTATTTTTTCCTTAGCGTACCTACTTAACATGGAGATGACACACAAACGCATTCCCCTCTAAGCATTTTTCAGATCCTTGGTAATTTGGCACAGCTGTTTTGGATCACAGATTTTTTATACGCTCTGAGAATGGGGTGTTTTTCGAAAGCCTAATATTTACTAATATTCTACCATCCCCCGCGCTCGCTGTGGGCGCTATATATCGAATCTCTGGAAAGCAAGAGCCTTGCCCTTTTCGTCTTATTCCTCATTAGTGATGCAGAACGAGCAGAAATCAGTGTCTTGGAATATTTTATTACCCCCTTCTCTAATAGATATGTACATCGATAGCCGAATAGCCGGAGGCGGCGCACCAGTCAAAATGAAACGGCGGTGGCGTCGGCGACGTAACTTTGTAAAAATCTTAGGTTGATACACTTATATACTGGCACGAGCGTTGTTGGAGAATACACCCATAGTATATATAGTTTTTTTGGAATTTTAAAACTATTTCTGTTCTTCTTTTACGAGCCAGCGCCATCCCGCCGCGCTCGCTTCGGCCGCTATATATCGAACCTCTCAAAAGCCAGCGCCTTGCCCTCCTCATCGTACTCCTCTTTTGTGATGCAGAACGAGTAGAAATCCGTGTCCCTGAATATCTCCTTGCCCCCTTCCCAAGCGTACGTCAACGGGTTCTCAGCTAACGTCACGTTGACGTCAAAGTGATCAAGAGCGAATGAGCGGACTTCGTTGTAGACCCGGTCTCTGAAACCGGGGAAGAGAGTGTTGCCTCCGTAGAGGAGAATGTTAGCGAGGAGGTTTTCCTTGTGCTCTTCAGGGCAAGAGTCGATGGAGTGAATGATGGCTTCGGGTATGCCCATCTGGGGGATACCAACGTCTGGAAGAAAATGACCGGTTAAGTATCAAAATTTCATACAGAAATGTGTTGAGATTAGGGATTAGAAACCGTAAACGCATAAGGAAAGAGCCAAGAGAGTAAAGAGCTGGAAGAAAAATCATAGTTTTAAAAAGCGAAACAGGCACGATCACTTGAATGGCGATACAGAATAAGGAAGTGAGGAATGTAAGTACAAAAGGAGTTTGGGGATAATTACTGTTGATTGATTGTATAGTTTCCGTGTTGTTGCTAGTTTGGGAATAATTACTGTTGGTTGAGTGTTGAATTTCCGTGTTGTTGCTAAGTGACACGAACGTATAAGTAGCCGATCAAATTAAGTTCAAGTCTACCTCATCAAACGTAAATACCTAGCACTTTTAAGAGTCAGATGTGCACAGAGATGGATGAAGAGGGAAGAATCGGAGCAGTTCAGGTATTTATTTATTCCTTCAAAATGTAATCCCAAAGTCCCTATATTCTACCTGATGGACGGAACAGCAATTCAGGGATGGTAAACCGCTCGTTATTGAGCCTCAACGTCTGCTGCTCCAAATCTTCATCAGGTTTAAGCACATCACGTAGATAGCCGCGGCGTATGCTTGTGTAGTCGGGGAGCACATAGTCTTTCATTATCGTATTCTTTGAGCCTGTAATCAATGAGTTTTTTTTTATGTTATAGGGGGCAAACGAGCAGACGGATCGCCTGATAGTAAGCGATCACCGTCGCCTATAGACACCTGCAACACAGGGGGACGCACAAGTGCGTTGCCGGCCTTTCAGGTGGGAGTACGATCTTTTCTTGAAGGCTTGAAGATCGCATCGGTCAGGAAATAATGCAGGCGACGATTTATTCCACATACATATTTAGTTTTATCAAGTTAGTTATATATATTAACAATAACAGATAAGTGAGATAACTAATAATACATGGTGTTTCTACAAGCAGTCAGGACAAAAAATATCAATTCCATGACTTCACAGCTCCTTCAAATGACTGACGATGAATACAGAAAATTGCATATACAGCTATGTAGACATGATGCAGATTAAGTCGTTGTAAATAGCGTTGATGTTGAAAGCGAACTTAGAACCCTATATAATAATATCGCAAATACTAATACATACTAAAATGTTTAACGCAGAATTAAGCTAAAAACTGCTTAGCTTCACCCCATCTCAAATATATAGATAAATAGATGGATAGAAAAGTATGGCGTAATGTCGTTATGGCATGTGCAATTGGGGTACTACAAAAGTGTAACAAATACAAGGAAATGATATTTTGCTGCTGATTAATCATCACAATTGATTGTTTGCTGTTTGTTGTTGTTTTCGTATTATTTGTTATTATTACAACTCAAAGTATTTTAAGGTTAAAACGCCAGCGCCGACGCCGTACATGACATTAGACCAGTGCGCCGTCACCGACTAAATGGCCATCGGCGCGCAGACCTAACATGCAGTGACCAATTGAACATATGTTATATAAAATGGATCAATTAAGTATTTTATTAATATGCTATAAATAATGTAAGTAACCAATAACATCTGTGTTTTTTTTGTATGGTACATTCTCTACAATCATCCAATGTGAATGATTGAATATGAGTGATTTTCTTGTAGCACAGAGATTCGTGCAGTAACCACAAAAAATATATCCTCATCCGTAATATTGACAACGCTTGAAACAAGAAATACGATAAGCACCATGTGGCAGGGATCGGAACCAGTATTTTTTAAATCTTCTAAAATACACACTATTTCTGGAATGCTTTAAAAAATTATTTAGGAGAAGAGAAATTAATCACAAAACACCTGATTCAAGTTCTAGAATTTTAATAAAATATACGAAAATGTCGAAATTGAACGAAAAAAAGTAATTGTTATTTCAGATATGTTGTATGAATAAAAAATACCAGTTCCGATCCCTGCCATACGGTATAAACTCAATGTCTCAAAAATGTAGCTGATCCCATTTCATCTTTCAAGAGTCAAGAGCGCCGGCCCTAGGGTAAATATGCCACTGATCTGTAGCAGTATCCTTGGATTCCATGGTATAATACTTTCGGTAGATAGGACTACCGCTGTTGATAATAAATATTACGGGACAATTTTACACAAATCAAACTAGTCCCATGGTAAGCTCAATAAGGCTCGTGTTATGGGTAATAGACGACAATATATTTAATAGATATCTTACTTATATACATAGAAAACATCCAAGACTCATGAACTTATTGCTCTTCACACAAATATTTGCCCTTACCGGGATTTGAACCCAGGACCTCAGCTTCGCAGGCAATGTTACTCCCACTAAGCCTAACCGGTCGTTGTTGATAAAACAGAGGACTAACAAGGTTAATATATAAATTATTATACTAGATCCTTACCTTTTTCTCTAGTAATCGCCATGTCCTTCATAAAGTCCTGGGAGACAAAACAAGAATCCTCCTTGACCTGATTTATAACATATGTTTCATCCAGCACATTCAGCTGCCGATACGACACAATCTCCTTCAAATGATTCGTCAACACCTTCCCACCTATATCTATCCGTATTATACCTTCTTTATACTTTTTCCCCTTTATATATGGAACTATGTACGTAAAACTGTAACCAGAATCTACTATAACAGTGCAATCATTGTTGTTCACTTTCCTATACTTATACTCCGCCAAATCAGTTGCATTAGTCCTTAATAATGTCTGACACTCATACTCTTCGAAGAAAATCTCAGTCATAGCTTCCTGTATTGAAGAAAAGTTGAACAATGGTTCGGTTATAATTAAAGGTACATCATTGAAGTTGACCGGACAGCATTCTTTGCTAAATATGTAGTCCCAGACAGTTTTCTGGGTGTCCCAGTTGATAAGAAATCCTTTCTGGAATGGTAGAATGTAGAACAGACCCGATGCGTCCCGACATTCGTCTATTTGCGATCCTATGAACGGACGACGTCTTTCAGACTTTGCTTTCATAATGCAGTTGGGGACGATCTTTGGCTCTTGCGTGGAGAGGCCCACTTTGGCCGTATAAGCCCCATTATCCAAAATATAACACGCCGAATCGGACATGTTAGCGTGGTTGCCGAAAACACGAAAGTTTCACGTGAGATCACTACATAAAGGGTTTATATCATTGCACGTGAGTTACGGTAACTCGATAGTAATTTTTACGTGGTTAAAACGTAGCTTTATTGTGATTTTTATTTATTATTGCCCAAAAATAGCCAAGCGAAGCCGTATCATACTAACAGCTTTTATGACATTGACAGTTGTTTATTGTATTACCATACGCAAAAAACTATAGTTGCCACCTCCATATTTAGATCTCGAATTTTTTCTCGAAACAACAACAACAATTCTTTATTGCACACCAACAACAGAAACAGTACAATAGAGCCTTAACATAAAATAGGTAAACAATAAGCGGTCTTATCGCTAAAGAGCGATCTCTTCCAGACAACCTTTGGGTAGCGGAAATGACATAAAATAGCTAGAAATGAGTAGACGATAAGATAAGATTACGTATAATACAAAAATAAATAAAAACAAACATACATATTATACATATACTAAACATACATGCTACTATAAATATATATAAATGTACAAAGTAAGAAAGAAAACTATGATACAGTTGACATCAAAGTGATTAGAAAACCAGAAGCAGAATTAAAAATAGAAATTATGGGAGAGATAAATAATGATCCTTTAACTTAGTTTTAAAAATAGGCAATGACTTCGCTTGCCTTAAATCGAGTGGAAGAGAGTTCCACAACACAGTAGCCCGGAATGTAAAAGAATTTGTATAAAACTTTGACTTCGATGATGGAAAAGCTAGAAGAAAGTTTTGAGCGGACCTTGCTGATAGAAGATAACTAAAACGTTCTTTGAGATAGGGAGTCGCAGTTGCAGTCTCCCCGGAGTCGCAGGATGAAAGAGTGTATTATAGAGAAGAGAAAGAATGTGAGTGTTACGACGAAGACGGATAGGGAGCCACTTGAGTTGTGAACGGAAACTAGACACATGGTCATACTTGCGTAACCCAAATATAAACCTAATACAGATGTTTTGAATTCGCTCAAGTACTACGATGGCTATGACAAATTGATAATTATAATCCTTTCTCATGAAGAATAACAGGATACTAAGAAGGCAAGAGGTTTTATTTTATGCCCATTTAACCCTTTATCAAATAACGGTAAATTATTTCCCACGACAACGAATACGATTTCCTGGTATGTAATTTTCCCGTCATTTGATTAAGGGTTAACAGATGTTAAGGGTTTTGTATGCAGGTGAAATAAAAAATGTCTGTAACTCATAAGTTATTTATTGATTGAATTAACATTTTCTAACTTAGCCTAGTATTGTTCGCCCTCCGGAATCACATGAAGTTATCTGAAACAAAAATAAGCAATAAAATCTGAGGTGTATGTATATAATATACATAATTTGCATTGTATACTTCTGAAGAGTGCTGGACAATAGCAAGCTTGAATTTATAATAAGGCTATTAGCTCCTAGGCTAGTGCCCAGTAACAATTCGTTCGTAAACAGCTAATCTATCCATACTAATATTATAAATGCGAAAGTGTGTTGGTCTGTCTGTTACTTCTTCACGCTTAAACCGCTGAACTGATTCAGATGAAATTTGGTATGGAGATAGTTTGTGTCCCGGGGCAGGACATAGGCTACTTTTTGTCCCGGAAAAATACCCTTATCCGCGATAAACGAATTTAAGGCGAAGTCGCGGGCAGAAGCTAGTACTATTATAAAGTTAAAATAATGAATTTTTTGTACGTGTCGTTGTGGCTTCATCACGCAAAATCGGCTAAACGGAATTCAACTATTTTTGGTACACGGGTAGCTGGGTATCTCCAGATGGTTATAGGGTACTTTTTACCCGACTATGCTAAAGAAAAAAAGAGGGGTTATGACTTTTTCTCCCCCGCGAACGAAGTTGCGGGCGCCTTCTAGTTATAAATAAATCGTAACATTCAAATACTGTGACATGCTTGCAAAGTTGAATTATTGTAAATAAAAATTCTTTTACATAGATCGATGTTGGGAACAGCTTTTTGTATGGAGATTGACAGTCCTCTTGACTTAATGGTCCTTGACCATCCGTAAGCTAAGGTATACAATGGCAAAACATTATTCACATAGGGAATTAAATATCCTATCATTGAAGATTGTGCCCGCAACTTCGTCAATGGGGGATAAACAAAATACACCTATTCTTTTCTTCAGCATAGACGAGAAAAAAGTATCCTATAACCATCTGTGGATGCCCAGCTACCCATGTACCAAAAATAGTTAAAATCAGTTTGCCGTTTTAACGCGGAGAAGCCACAATGACTCGCTTCTATGGTAGAAATCCTAAAAAAAAATTTGAGATTGATACCTTACGTGTAGCTTGTGTTATAAGCCTTTAAAGTTGGGTGGGAAAGTCCATGTTTAAAGTATGAAAATATTAATAAGTAATAATACCATGAAATAACCCATGAAATGTATGGTAACGATAGTTATGAAATGGATTCGATGAACGCAAGTTTTAACATAGCTGCAGAACAAAGTTCTTAATGTCCCCATAATAGGTAGGAATGTGTGACACACGTTCCTATTAGGCTTTTGTATGGAGTTTTTTGGGAAAGTCCAGAAATGTGATTTTAACATCATTGTTACTGGGTGACTTTTAATGAGGTTCAAATAGTTTTTTCGCCAATGTCTCTAATATAAAGAGATCATTGTATAACATGCTACAGAAAAAAGTTGTCAACAAACCAATTTCAATAATTGTTGTGTGTCTACCTTGGACCTCGACTTAGCTTGGGTAGCTCAGAGAATATTATGTAGGAATTTCTTTATAGAGTTTGAATTTAATCAAGAATATTGGCGACATAGAAATCCCTGAGGAGAGATAAACTCACTTGGCTACTGGAAGGAAAGATTAGGCAACTGAAACTAAACTCAAGGTAGTCAAGCACACCAGGTTATCAGGCGGTTTTTCTTTACAATAAGTTGCCTATTGAACTGAAGGCGTTGACAAGCGCAAATTTATTTTAAAATAAGCTAAAGGCATTTCTAGTGAAGAGGTGTTTTTATTCTGTAGAGGAATTTTGCCAGAATTCAAATAGAGAATGAATGTATTTTATATTTCTTGGTTGTTGAATTTTTTATAATTGAAGAATGTGTGGTATTTAATAGTTTATTGTAGTTCAATGTTAATTTGTATTAAAAGACTCGTTAATTCAATGTTTATGCTGAATTTTTTCGTTTATATAATTTAGACTTTAGGATTTAATTACCATATTCTTATTTGGTGTGTTGGTGTGATTACCTAATTTAGCTACCTTTACCTAGTCTAGATAATTTTCGAACACAATGCATATTGTTACCAATTAAATGCCTATGACTATGAGCAAGGCTGATTTAGACAGAGACTATTTTGAGAAGCCTAAATTACAGCGCCAGTGACTACCGTAGAGCACACCTCAGACCGTTTAGACAATGACTATTTTCAGCCGCCTAAATCTCGCCGCCAGTGACCAGCGAGCCGTTTACACAGTGTTTTTATGGAGTACCAGTCATTAGTAAGCCGCAACAGCCGACGGGGAGAGAGAGAGAGAGAGACGCGGGCGGGGGTCACTGGCGCGAATAGTCTTCGTCTAAATCAGCCTGGGGCCCAGTCACGACAACGCAACCAACAACGCGGCAAGCGAATTCTTAACACATTGCTGCATGCTGTGTGGAGAGAGTGTCTCGACCGTGTAATTAAGAGAGCTCACCGCCCGCTAGTCGCTTGTTGTCGTAGCCGATCCGTAAAAGAAAGGTTTTGGAGGGATCACACAAAAGTATAGAACAGACACAAGATAAATAATGTTAAATAATGATAACACATTTGGCCCATCTGGCATTGGCTTTGTTTTCTCAAAGTGGGTAGTTTGCACAGATTGTAACTTTGACAGAAAAAATATATCTTTTCTCAGTAAACCCGTGAACATGGAAACCTGAAAAGCTTCCGAAACGTCGGGAACTCAAATGAGATAATATACACAATATAATCCGTTAAAATGGTTTTATTTAAATGAGTAATAATCGCGGAAACAGAAGAAAATATTTTTTTTTATATATTGCGGGTAATACTCATATTCTATATTATTATAGATATGTTGATGACTTGATTCTTTGTTGAACGGGGAATATGAGCCAATTGGATGTTTTTATAACCAATCTCAATGTCAAACACCCGAAAATAAAGTTTAACAGAGAATTGGAACAAAATAACTCACTTAATTTCCTGGACTTGACAATTACTAAAGTAAATAATAGACACCAGTTTCAAATTTATCGTAAGCCCACACACACAGATACAATTATCCCGGCTTCTTCCACACATCCATGGCAACACAAGTTAGCGGCTTTCCACTCTAACATGCATAGGTTGTTGACTTGACAGTCCCTCTTTCTGATGCAAATTTCCAGATGGAATTGAATAAAATTTATCATTTAGCAGTTTCAAATGGATATAGTAAGTCTCTCGTGGATGGCATCATCAGAAAGAAAGAAATACGGATGGTTAACAACTTACTATATGCTGCACGTTCTTTTGACCGGATTAAGAAATATAAAGCAAGCATAACTTATGTTGGTCTTTTATCAGATAAAATAGATAAAATATTACGATCTTATGATATTAACTTGGCCTTTAAAACAAATAACACTTTGCACTCTAGACTTTGCAATGGAAAGGATAAAGTAGAAGGTGGGAAGAAGTCAGGCGTTTATAAACTTACATGTGATAGTTGTGACATGGTATATGTGGGACAAACGGGTCGTAGTTTTAACACTAGGTATAAAGAACATGTCTCTTCTTATAGACATAACCACCCGGAAAAATCCAATTTCGCAAAACATTTATTAGAAAACAGCCATTCTTTGTCAGACAATCATTCTTTTAACACCTTACATGTTTGCGGAAAAGGATTACGTCTTAGTGTGCTTGAACAGTTGGAGATAGTCAGGTACAGCAATAGAGGTTTGATCGTTAATGAACAACTTAATGTTACGTCATCACCTTTGTTACGTGTTTTTCCATCTCTTTCTAGAAATCCTATTCAGGGTATAAATAGGGCCGACCGTTTTGGACAACTCATTTCTCGGGTGGACGCCGGACCGTCAACATCCCCTGCATCTCCTGATGATGCCTCGTAGAGGGGGGAAAACACGTGTCGAGGAATATACTGTTTGGTGTTGGTTTGTTGTATTTGCATGCGTATTTTTTTATGGAAACTGCATGAAAATATGCGCATGTGAGCACAATTTATTGTCACATCTAACCAAGACACAAGTTCGCAGAACAGCAAAGGAACTATAATCCATTGATCTAGTATGGAATTCCGCACAGTAACGCCTGAATCTATCAATTATATTTTCTTCTAAATAATTAATAGATTCAGGCATTACTGTGCGGAATTCCATTCTAGATCAATGGATTATAGTTCCTTTGCTGTTCCGCGAACTTGTGTCTTGGTTAGATGTGACAATAAATTGTGCTCACATGCGCATATTTTTATTTCATCACACAAGATACACACATCAAAATAACACCCTTTTCATTAGTTTTGTAAAGAAGAACCAAATGTGCGACTTGTGTTAATAATTTTTACCTAATTACTTCTTCAGGAGCTGGTGGCGGCAGATCAGGTAGGGGGCTGACAGGCCGGAGCCAGCGTAGACGATGAAGAGTGCTGTCAGCTTGTAGCGGTTGGAGATGTCAAATGGCAGGTTCTGAAATGGTTTAGTTGGTCTATTAGATGTGATCTGAATTTGATAAATGGATTGATGATTTTTACTTAGGATTTGTGACGACTATACACCATGTTTTTTTAAATATTTCCTTTCATTTTAACCGGTGGTATCACCCGTGAATAAAACAACATTTTCTATGGTTTCAAATCAAAAATAAATCTGCCATTTCATACTATGTGTTAGTAGTAACTCAACCAAAATGTAGGGAATGGCAGAATTTTTTTCCATTTCCGAAATGAAATGGCGAAAAAAAATCCGAAAATCGATCTCCCCATAGGAAAAGTTGTTCTAAATGTACTATGTGAACCTGTTAAACCTGTTAAAATTAAAGGAAATAAAAAACAGTGTAAAGTTTCACATTGGGCTAAAATACTTTTGTATGTCTCGATGTTCTTGTCTACAGATCGAATTTTTCTAACCGATTTTCGTGAAATTTTGTGGGAAGAGAAATTTTTTTGCTTCAGCTAATGGTAATTTTTCTAAATGGCAAAGATATGTAGGTTCAAAGACTTGCAAAGTCTAGCTCACAGTGCAAATAGCCCTTACTGAGCTATCTCTCCTCCAGACAACCTACGAGTAGAGTGAGAAGGAAAAAGTAAAGTACTGAATAATAGGTGCACAAATCTACTAATACTTATTTCACAAAAGGTAGATTTAGTATCTGAAATAGGGTTACAATCGTGATCATAGATAAACATATTGTACAATTTTAATTAAGAAGAAGGAAAATTTTGAAGAAATGCAGTTTATATTAAAACCTGAATGACAGTCCTCTAATAATAACCTCTAAATTTACTAGATATAAATATAATGAGACACCAAAACCAGATAAAACTAATTTTAGCGTTAACTACATGTATTCAATTAACATGTCTTTAAATTAAAACTAAACAAATGAATCGATTTTCAAAGATAAAAAAGCATGATTATGTAATAAATAAATTGTCAGATTTTGAAAATCGAACTCACCTCGCCAGGGATTCCACCGTGGGAGTGGTTCCTCACGAAGTTGGTCATCACATTCCTGCCAAGCTTGTTGGACGCACGAGCCAGAGGTCCCAGCATTTTGATGATTTTCCTTTGATTTTCGGTTCACGAAAAACAAGATTTTCACAGTGGGGTGTAACTTTTTTTTAAGAAACTACCAATGCGTTCGTGTGATTTGGTAGTTTTTACTTTGAATGCATCCGTTGTTTCCTTGTTTAAATAAAACTCCTAGTTTTTATATCTAATAATTTATTGAGAATTAGTTATTAATAATCTACATTACAGTAATAAAGGATCACTTGTATTGATTATTACATGGCGATTTGCTTCAATTACCTGAAATAAAAATAAACAATTGTTAAACTTAGATAGATAACAAACTATGTTTTATTATTCTATTCAATTTGTGGTTAGAAATGATTTTAATTTCTGAAAAAAGTAAAATGAGCAACTAATATTTAAATATTGAAAAAAAAAACACATTATTTTTCGGAATTTTGAGTATGGTATCACTATACATGGGACTTCCTACTTCCGCTTTCAATAATTTAACTCTTAAAATTTCGAACTGTACTTAACTTTATTTTGTATGATTGTACTACTTTCAACATAAGCCATGTTGCAATATTAATTATTCGCTTTAAAGCTTCGAAATATTATCTTGTTATCAAAACTAATAATATGACTTGCCTTACAAACTTAATTCGCATAAATCGCATAGAATCTTGTAGCCTTAACTCATAAGAGCAATGACAGTTGCAGCTTATCTCAACTTGCAATCTTGCAGGCAGCAGTGTTAATTGCATGTGCAAAAATAACCCTGACAGTGATGGCGTTGTAACAATGAGTACTAAACGAGTGTAATTTGAGTGAGTTATAAAGTTGTACTGTACATCATTGAAACAAGGGACCGTCCATGAATTACGTAAACATTTGCAAGGGTAGAAAGTAGAGAAAAACTTCATCCTAATCCTAATAATATGATAAACGTGAAAGTTTTTCTCGATGTATGTACCTATGTACGTATATCTTGATTCTATAAATTACTGAACGTAACTTTTCAGTAATGTTGTTTAGACGTCAGAAATAACACATAGGCTATAAATTAATTATTATCATTATTAAAATTCAAAATACACCTCGTTAAAAACAAGTCATATTACTGCTCGGCATATTTAGATGATTGCTGCCCTTCTCGGGTACTCAACTGGACTGAACATATACATACAAGTATGTAAGTAGGTAATCGCTATTGTATTTTATTTTCTGCAATCAACCTTAGTTGGCTATAATCAGAAGTGACAAAATTGTAAATGAAATAATATTTTTTTAAGTCTCATGGCAGTTTTCTAGTTCAGCGGTCGGCAACCTTTTCAGTAGGAAGTCAAAAATTATAATTTATAAAATTTCAAAATTTTTGTAGCCACATTTTTTTTTGCAAACAATAAATTACTACTTGCATAAATCAAGCTTTTAGGTAAAAATCTATTTATAGAGCCGCAGCTTTACATCCAAAGAGAGAGTTGCCAACCCTTGCTCTAGTTCAAAGAGTTTACCTTTGTATTTTTGTACATGATATCTGTAGCAACGCAGAGCCATAGTCACAGTCACACCCGTCTGCCGTTGCGTGTTTATTACACCTCAAATAAAAATGTCAGCTAGACTATTGATTTATACTATTCGTGAAGCTACACGAGCTTATCTATACCATTACAAAGTTATAAAAATACAATGTCTGTACATTGAAGATATTAAAAAAATAAGTGTAACGGACTATTTGAAGGTCATTAAACAGAAACATTTTTTTTTACTCGCTACCCCCGGCTTCACACGAGTGCACTTATATCTTTTGTCTCACTCACTTCTTATATGGAGATTTTCTAAACCAAAATTTTCACTTTTCCATTCAATTTTCAGTATTTTTTTCGTACATTCAAACCTTGTCCTGAGAATTATAAACACAACAAAAAAAACATAAGCTAAATTTTTATATTTTTTTTGCTTTTTATATTTACGTATATATGTGTGTATGTGTCTTTATGGCTTTAGCGCGTCAAAACGGCTGAATTACTGATTCCAACCAATTTTTGGTACAAGGGTAACTGGTCATCCACAGATGGTTTGATATTTTTTATGAGATTTCACTAAAGCAAAAAAGTGGATTATGACCTGTTTCTCCTCCACGTCCCAGTCCTAAATAGATTTACAGCAAAAAGTTGGTATTGTCTGAAGGACACTGCTACAAGGACATCGTTTACGTTGGGTCGATTTAATTTGCTAAGTGAATTCATTTGTTCACCTACGCCCCTTGGTTGTAAATGGATCGTTTTGTTTAGGATACGTCACTATTGTCTGTTTTGTATACATATAGTATTTTTGTACATATAAAGTAGTGACCGATCGAAGTTTCGGTTTCGGCCAGATTCGGCCAAAAATTACCGGTTTCGCGATCCCGATGAGACTATGGACTGGTTGCCCCAGCTGGCGGGGTCGACGTTACGATATCGTTCGGAGAGCCATCGACAGGGGCGTATCTACTTACGAGCTAAATAGCCCAGGGCCCTAAGAATACAAAGTCCCCAGCCCCCGTTGAAAACAACAGACGATATTGTCTTCAAAAACTTATTTCATTACATGGTTCATACAGTAAAAGAAAGATTAGATCTCAGCTTATTTAATAGACCGCTGCTAAGCCGGGGCGGGCATAAAATAAATATGTTCTGGAAGTACACTTCCACACATCTCCCAGCATATTTGTGTGTGCAATAATAGTTATTTGTTATGCAAGGCCGCAATATTGTTATTTGGTGCGGGTGCTTCAATTGAAAGCCGAGGAAGCGAAGGAATCTAAAATTGATTTGAAGGGTTCAAATGTAGATTCCTGAGCGTAACGAAACTTTTAAGGCGCAAGAAACCAAATAATTAAGCAGCCGTGCGAAACACAAAACTTTTCACATCAGTGCAGCGAAAAAAATGCGAGATGTAAGAAAAACTAAGAACATATATAACATAACGATCAATTTTTCATTTAAATCTAGTAATAATAATTAACATACGAAACATACAACAAAACAATAACATAAAAAAAAATACTTTTTAACTTCAAATGATTTTTTCGGTTCTCCCTGTTTTGGCATAAATTTTTAAGTCATAATTTTGCATGGCATATTCAATGTAGGCATAATTGACTTTTCGCATAAACTGTTTTGGCATAATCAAGGTTCGCATACTTTGATAACGCAGATATTAATTTGTCATAATTTGTTTGCGCATATTTTTGTTTGTCCGAATCATGTCTACGCATAAAATTAATAGGCATATTTTTATCAGACCGAAAATTATTTGCTCATAATCTTGCAGCTTATGTTTTTGTTAAATATACTTAATGTTAAAAATAAAACCATGTTATTTATATCTTCATATATGTTTCATTATCTTGTGATATAGGTAATGTTAGCATTTTGCCGCTCCGCTATACATAGTCATAATACAAACCTAACCTAACCTACAGTTTTCGATTTTTGACCTATTTTGACGCTCCGCTTTTCTGCTAGCAGATCGTTTTTGCGAAGGACGCACTTCTAACCTAACCTAACTTATTTTTCTGCTAGCAGTTCCTCTTTGCGAGGGATGCAGTTCTAACCTAACTTAACCCGCTTTTCTTTTTGTAATTTAAGTATTCCAAGATAGATTCGGACAATAGATAATATGCCAAGTACCATTATGCTATACCAAATTATTCGTAAATATAATCGGCCTACACAATAGTATGCGAATACAATTTCAGACAAATACATTTTCGGTAAGTTAGAACTTATGCCAAATAAGGTTTCTGCCACATTACCATTCGTCGAAAACTGAATATGCCAAGTCTGTTATGCTAAAACAGTTTCGGACAAACAAAAGTATGCGACATAGAGGGAACCCGATTTTTTCACGCTAGCGGATAAAACGAACTTTACCACGCAGATTTGGCGCTGTAAACGCAACTTTTCCGAGGTAGTAAGGTGAAATAAGTGTATTTGTAAATATTGTATAGTTTGTACACTTACGATGTTCACTTCTTGTTGAGCTGATGCAGCACGATGAGGAACGGCGCCGCCATGGCAGAGCCAAAGAACCAGAAGAAGTTAAACGTCAATCGCGCTTTGTTGTTGATGTCGAACGGCAGGTTCTGAAACATTAAAATGTAAAATTGTAACACACAGTTTGATAGTAAAGAAAAAATGCGGCCTAAATTGAAAGCAGGAATTGAACTTGCGACCTCATCTTTAACGCAGAAGAGCTATCGCAACTATACGTACGTGACTTGAAATTTTCGAACACAATCTAGTTACAACTAGTAGTGCCCTCTGTGTCTTTTTTTAATATGTTTTATCACTTAACTACGCTCATGACCAACAGCTCGAAAAAGAGAGTAGAAGTGGACGGAGGACGAATGGAATATGTCCATGAGTATTTGTATCTGGGCCAAATAGTTTCCTTCCAGGCTCGACAAGAAAAGGAGGCCGCGAGACGCACCGAGAATGCCTGGAGGAGCAATTGGTCCATGAAGGAACATATGAAGGGAAACCTTTCGATTTCATTAAAACGAAAACTCATGGACATATGCATTCTTCCAATCTTGACCTATGGAGCACAGACTTGGTCTTTGACACAAGTTCAGAAATCTACCCTCAAGGTTTGCCAAAGAGCCATGGAGAGTTGTATTTTGGGCGAGAAACAAACTGACTGGATCAAGAATACAGTACTACGGTCCAAAACCCGGATAGCCGACGTAGCCGAAACAGCTGCCAAGATTAAGTGGGACTGGGCTGGACATGTCGGTCGCATGCCGGGTGACTTGTGGGCCCACAAAACAGTCCGGCGTCGCGGTAGGCCTCGACGAACATGGCGGGACGAGCATGACTCTTTCCATAACAACTGGTGGGAGATTGCCCAAGACCGGGTCACGTGGAAGAATGAGACGGAAGCCATTGCCCAGCAGTGGGACACTCTAGGCTCTTAAATTAATTCAATTAAATATCACTTAAGAGCTAAATATCGGTAGAGTAACCGCCAGTGCTCCTGACGTTTACTTTCTCCTTTACTTGAGCAAAATAGGTGCGCCTGGGTCTACCTCTTCTCTTTCCCTAAATATTTCTTTCAATTATGTTTTTAAAGAATTTTTAATGCTTGTTACGCCACGAGGCTTCCACGCTCTCGACAGTCATCATCGAATCACCGCTTTTCCCAATAACCAGGCTCTCACAAATCTCACGATCACGATAATGCTGATTGGAGATTTAGTCAACCCGAAGTAGCATCTGTGTGTAGTGAAGTGTTGCTAGTGCTTTTTGTCCATCGCGGTAACAATCAGTTGTCCTCGTCCTTACTTCCTTATCCTTAATCCGTATTATATTTTAAACGTGAAAGTATGTATGTACGTTCCACTTAATCTCAAAACTACTGGACGAATTTTTATGAAACTTTCCAGTTTTGTACCTTATTATTAGAATAGGACATAAGCTATAATGTATGTCAAATTTCATTAGGGACGAAAAAGAGGATGAAAATTTGTATGGACAGTAAATATTTTTTTACGCTAGGTACTTGAAATCTTGGTAATATGTTTCAAATTTAAATTAGCAAAATATCGATTTTTGGGGAAAGACATAATCTACTTTTTATTCCGAAAAAATACCTTTTATCCGCGATAAACGAGTCTAAGGCGGACGAAGTCGCGGGCGGCCGCTAGTGATCAATAATTTTAAGTAGTAATTGATAATCACTGTATCTTTCACTTAGTAAAGAAATAATCACTGTTGTATAAACTATTCACGATAGCGGCCACCTATATAACTTGTTTTGTTTTGTTTTTTGTTTATTATTCTGTACCATAAGTAGTCCGAAACTTATACAAGTCTGACTCTACGGCATTTACCAAGAGGAGATCACTATTGAGAAGAAAACCGAAACAAACTCAACAGTTAGTCATTCTTCTAAATAACTCTTTTATCTATTACAATATTTGTACTTAGTATGTAATTCACTTTGTTTGTTTCATGTTTATCTTTTATGCAGACGGTCGAGCAAAACCAATATATGTACATGCATATCTGTTACTGTACACACAGTTACACATTATATATGCAACTGACGATAAACCAGTTTTGAACCGCCTGCATTCAGTACTAATTTTAGCAAGTTTACGACAGACATCCGTCAAACTTTGTTACTGTTACTGGAAAACTCTGATAGATTAATGAACAGACAATTATATAGGATTTTTTCTAATGTTATAGCATTTGAAAGAGACTTAGTTTCAGAAACGGATGACTTATGTCGTGGAGCGTTATGTGAAAAGAAAATTTAATGAAAATTCAATCATAATTAAACTGGAAAGTAGGCTCTAAATTCTAGATTTGGGGTGGGCCAAAGAACTAAAATTTTCGAAAATTGACAATGTCTATGAGGTTTTCCAATGGACGGAGACAATACCCCCCAATTGCCTAACGTGTTTGACACTCGGAATCAGAAACAAGTCATGATTTTGTATGGGCTATGACAGTTGATTCAGATACCAATTGTTATTAGGCAATAACCGCACTAGTCTCAGACACAAATGTAATTTGAACTCCTTGATACTTAGTTGCAGTACAAATGCATTGCATGTTACACCGCCATAAAAAATATGTTTTTATAGAGATCTACGCGATTGCATTGTTCGTCGAACCGGCGATGGCATAATGCAACGACGACTTCCAAACTCAATCGACATGCCTTTCCCTGTCACTCCTTTTTCATAATCATAAGAGCAGTGATAGAAAGAGACGCGTATCGTGTTTTCCGAATTCGAAACCTTGTGGTATATACATTGTTTGCAAAGAATATAGATGCCATGTTGTATGTTACGTGTAAATATTTATACTTAGGTATGTGAATTAAAACAGGTTCAGCCGTAAACATGATCGATCTAGAAACGTAGTGTTTATATTCTTAGTTCTGTTTTTAAGTTTAATGGCTTACTCTGTCTTTAGGACAATTTTGCCAGCGTAAAGGTTAAAAAGCCAAGATACGGTTTTATATATTACTTTTAATTAGTTGATCCATCCGCACCAGATACAATCGCCCGTCCAAGATGGACGACAAAAATAAATCTAGGTTTCAAAAAGTCAAATCATAGTCATAGTCAAATGATTGCATTAAACATGACATTTTACTGCCTGTTGGCTATTATTTTCTTTCAGTAAGACTAAAACCTCCTTTAGTAGGTATATTTAGAAACTATTGAAACTTAACGCAATACTCTTTGGTTGATCTAATCATCGACCAAGGCTGCTAAAGATTTATTTTCACTTGTTTATATGAAACATTCTTATCAGGCGTAATGAATTCCTAAACGGCCATTAATAAGTAATATATCGTAAATTGGACATAATTATCTGTCATGCAACAGTGTGCTTAGATGGCTTCATTACCGGGAGGTTAAGGTTTTATTTTGATAAAGTCACCTCTACTTCCAAAATAAAATAAAAACTATGTCTGGTCAAGCCAGCAGTCATATATTGCGCGAGTATACTTATCGTGCTGTTTGTTTTTAAATGTGCATCCAGCGAAGGCCAACATGTTTCATAAAAAGCAAACTGTTGCATGATTTTTAGGCTTTTTACAGGAAGGTAAGAACGAAAGTCTTATGGTATATTTTTCATATCTTCAATGTCTTTGCGACTGTTACAACCCTATATTATATCTCAGGAACTACTTATGCTATCCAATGTATTGCAATAAAAACATTATAGTAGAGTTTTTTCCTGCACATTTGCCAATAAGAAGGGTGGCTATTAATTCTACATCGAGTAACTTAATTCAAGTAGGGGATCATATGAAAAAGGGCTTGATTTGCACGTTTTCAATATTTTTTTTTACATTCGATAGATTTCGATATATGAAAATGTGGATAATAAAATCCATTTACCCCATTATCTCTGAAGTTGACCAAGAAAAAATTTTGAAATTTTCTTGAACTACACAAATTAACATAAATATTATAGGAAAATTATAACTATACTAGTAGTTGCCCGCAACTTCATTCGCGGAGGAGGAAAAAGCCATAACCCTCTTTTTTATTACTGTGTAGTCGGGTAAAAAGTATCTCATAACCATCTGTAGATGCCTTGCTATCCATGTACCAAAAATAGTTGATATCTATTAAGCTATTTTAACGTGATGAAGCCACAATGATACATACAAAGATACAAAATAAATAAGTCATTTTTCCACTCAGTGACCTTCAAATAGTCCACTCCATTTTTTGTAATATGTTCAATGTACAGGTATTTAATTTTTACAACTTAAAAATAGTATAGATATAATCATATTTTTTAAATAACTCGCTTAGGTTAAGTTTGCACCTCATTTGTATGCGACGCCATAGAAACTAGGTGCAAAGTTACCTTACCCCGTTAAGTCTAAATAAGTGAAAGTAATACTAAACCCTCAGTGCTCGAGTCCGACTAGTACTTGGCCGGTGTTTATAAAATGAAAAACTTTTTCAATACAGAAAAATGAAATTGCATAAATAATTTAACAGCTAGTGAAGCAGTTGTATTCAAATCAGGAGCGATATTAAATATGACATCACCTCATTCACAATCCTACAGGAATACCGATATGGACTGAAATATAGGTACTTTTAAGCTATACATGCAGTCGAATAACCATTTTTCTAACGATTTTCCTCATTTGTTCAATGCAGGTGAAGCTATAAAATGGATGCATATACGCGTAATTGAACTACATATATAGCTTTTGACTTTACACACAAATTTATTTTACTTTTTTTAATCCTTAGCACTTAAAGCACAATGAGGAGTATCTACTTACCTAAAAACTACGAAAAATCTAATTACGTGGTCTATAGACTCGCATAACTTCAATATCTTCATGTGATCGACGCTTTATGAAGATCTTACTATTAGATAGCTTAAAAATTTACATGTTACGTAATAGCAAATCCACCTACCTCCCCAGGTACACCTCCATGAGATCCATGTCTGATGGACTTCAGCATCACATTCCTACCCAGTTGGTTCGAAATTCTGGCCAGAGGTCCCAACATTTTGACTTTTAGTCCCTTCAGTAACACACCGTTCAGGTAAATGAGATAAGATAAGGATATTGGTTATTGGTTCGACGATAGATGCGATACGACTGGTCTTGGACAATGATAAGCCTCCTTTGCCAACATACAATGTGGCGGTGTGGAATGAAATAATACGACTGTGTCTGGAAGTTAGTGTTTTAGCACTAAAGTTGAAGTCTGGGAGGCTCCTAGAAATGGCCAGCTAATCTAAAGATTAAGTCGGGTTTATAGTTCTTTGGATGTTTGAGGTTTTATAGGTGTAAAGTTACCAGGACTAAATGTAATGTTAAATGTATTTGATGGTTAATAATGTTTAAAGACGCTATTTTTTTACTTCAAAAATGGCGTACAACAACTATATAATAAGTTTGTGTTTCGTCCGAAACTAGAAACTTTGAAAGTTAGTCCTTGGGAGATTTTAAACGATATAAAATACTTTTTATCGGGTCTCTCAATTATTTTTAAGCGTTGAAAGAAAGAAAGGACCCACTTTGGCTTGTAAGGGTACTGTAAAATTAGCGAAGGTATACAATACAAATACATTGCAATAACTTTTTATTACAAAACATTACAAAATTTAATAATACATTTAAGGAGAGGTAAACAACAGCAGGCGGCGAGAGTAACTATTTAACTATTATAAGATGCCCACAACTTCGTTCGAGGAGGAAAAAAGTCCTAACCTCTCTTTTTTCGTCAGCGTAGTTGGGTACCTATAACCATCTGTGGATACCCAACTACCCGTGTGCAAAAAATAGTTAAAATCCGTTTAGCCGATTTGGCGTGATAAAGTCACAACAAGACATACAAAACATTAAAAAAATCGTTTCAGTGACCTCCAAATAATCCGTTACAATGTTAATTTTTTCATATCTTAAATGTACTTACAGACATTTTGATTTTACAACTTTATACAGATAAAAGGCAATCTAAAAGCAACTATATTAAAACCACTAACGCTCTACAAGTACCTAAATAACTTATTTATGTAATTCAGGAAGGAAAATAAGATTATTTTTATTTATTTGAATGTAACTACACATTTGCATTAGGAGTTTATACAGTTTGTTCAGGTAACAAGACTATGAATGCATTAAGTTTTAATAAGATCCGTGCGGTCACGCACAGGGCGTTACAACTTTTGGTAAGGGCTTGTTTAAATTTAACTGAATATCGATCTAGTTTGTTAAGACAAATGTTGGACTTTTTCGTGGAGAAGATAAAATAATTAATCAAATCTAAAATTATACTGTGTCGTGTTTTTTTTTTAACAATTATCGCGTTATTTGGAAAAGTTGCGTACAATGTTTCGTAGTTTTCGTAAGGCTAAGTGTTGCCATCTACAAAGCTAAACATGCTGCTACCATGTAGTAAAAGCACTTTTTCATGCGCTAGCAACATTGTCAAGTGCCATTAAAAAAAAGAAACAGTCGGCCACGCTTGCTACAAAAATCATTTTCACGTTTGGGGGCAGGAATTTCCCCCTTTTTGTTTAACTCCAATATTACTGTAATTACAAATTTATCGCTGTTGTCATACAAGTGTCGTTCATACTAAGTCATGGCTGATTTAGACGATTTCTTCGCGAAAAAAGATCGCAAAAAAAAGTCGGTCAAAAAATTCGCAACCGCCGAAGAGATGGCGAAGAAATTGGACGATGGGAAACAGAAATCGGAGGTTCGACCGAAGAAAGAGCGCCCAGTGCAAGAAGGTGAAGAGGGCGGCCGTGCTGGGGTGAGTTCAGACCGAATCCTAACGTAATTTCATCTATCTAAACCCAAATGCAAGACCTCTTTGTCAGTTGTCAAAATTTACGATTTCACGCTGATCTCATTATTTAGGGAGCCCTGCCTTTATTTTCACGCGTAATATCCCTCAGTCACGGCAAACTGGATATAACGTGCTCGTGTCTCCGCTATTTCGTTCATTTGTGCCTTAAACATTTCACGATTCGCTAATGTGGCATATATGTGCCTCGTCATTAAAATAACAATTAAATTCGATGTCCCATTTGTTGATTTATTGTATTGCCGATTGAAAGCCGTCATATTGTGTATTTTCTTTATATGTTTTTATGTTGAATTGATACTTAAACCGACACAACTGAGTTTATCTTGATTTTTTCTAGGGCATTAGGTTAATCCTTACCAATTATGCTTTCATGAGTATTAATAACTGACTTTCCTTGTAACTGACGCATTCAATTGATATACAGTTTAGCTCAGCAGCCATTGAAGAAGAAAAGGTATTATTCTCTTATTTTAATCTCATTAAAACTCACCTGTGACTTTCTCAAGGGTGTATCCAGTCATCCAGGGGTCATAGGGGCCATATCTACTATGTAATAGTTAACTACTCATAATTTTGCTACTCATTTTTAACCCTTGTATATTCCTTATGAAAGTTTTTTTACCTACACTGTTGTCTACATACCAAAATATTAGTCTTAATGAATCATACAATGATTAATTAGAGCTAATGTTCCATTTGGATTGTTGTTGACCCTTGATGTACTAATATAATAACTGAATACATAAATTTAGTATCAAAAATATCTGCACAGAATCATAGGGCAAAGATAAACAATAAATATTATAACACAGTTTGATTGTAAAGAAAAAAAAACAATGTGACCTACTCAATTGCAAGCAGGAACCTGTGACCGTTTCATTAACTCTTTGAGTGACAAAGACGGTAAATCACTTCAAACATCGGAAAATTGTGCCTCAGATGCCACAACATCATTTGTTTTACTGGTTGGCTTGTGGCAACACACTGGGCGCTCAAAAGATTAATGCAGAAGCGGTCCAACCAACTGAGCTATTGCTACTTTATGTATATGGCTTGAAATTTTCTAACACAATGTAGTTAGAACTAATAGCACCCTCTATATCTTATTTATTGTTAATTGCTAAGCGTATTAGCCATACGCCAAGATGTATATCACGCTACATCTCTGTCTCATTGCTTAGAGCATTTTTTTCCTAACAACAAATATTTCAGTAAAATTCGATCAGGATTGATTTGAATTTTATTGTGTTTAACATAATTGCTAGTGTCAGTAGTGGGTATATTGCTGATTAGAAATTGCAACCCGGTATGTTTCTCAACCCGGCCGGGCCCGGTAGTATTCATCTCCCACCCAGCCAGGTTGTGTCTTAGCGATATAGCAATGAAACCTTTAAAGTATTTTATGAAAAATTTCTACATATGAATGGAAAACGACAATGATTCAATGTTAATATTTATTTCAAACTCGCTTATGAACAATTATCACAATAATCAGTCTCACTCAAGTCTCAAAATCACATTTAATACATAATTAATAACTTTTACTTATGGACGGAAAATTAACATTACTATTAGTAATTATTCATTTATATAAGTTTAAACAAGCAGGTATTTCTCTTTACCCCTTATAGTGTCTATTTGTCACACACCAGGCTCGGTAAGAATGGCCGGCCGGGGCTGGGTTTGCAATCTATATTTCTGATATAATTACTATTACTAGCAATTAAACAGATACACTTTGGCTATCTAGTTGTTGGATAATTTTATGTACATCATTTGCATATCTATGTCTAATGCTGACTACACAAATAAGACTACATTTAGTTCATGTTTATGTAACTACAGTACAAGTACACATATTTTCCTCATGTCTCACTATGGTTATATCACTTCACAAAACCAAACAAATTCTTAGTCATTAAGGGGCTACCATACGCGAATGACCTTTGATCCATAGTTCGTCACTTTTCTGTGTTGTATATGTCTCATAGTGTTGACAATCACCGTTGTTACCAATATATTGTTTCAGTTTATCTTGACGATATAATAATATGGCACCATAGAGCAACAGTGATCATACAACGCAAAACTGCAAAAGTATATTTTTTTAATTAATTGTTTATTTAATTTATTTTTATAACCCAGATATTTACATACTCAACATGTTTGTAAATGAGATTGCTAATATTAAAATCATAGCTTATGGAGGTATACTAGATATACTTCATTGTTTTAGCATGCCAGCTGCTGGTGAAATGTGTGATTCCATGTAACTATTATACAACCTTGTACCACATTTTAAGCAAAATAAAGATCATTCATCATTCATTCATAGGCAAGGACATCTTTATACATGTGGTGGCCCTTGGGCGCACAGGAATAGAGAGCCCTCGAGCACTCCTAAATGGGGAGGGCTGTAGCCCTCAATAATAAAATTAAAGACCCCCCCTCGTGAGGTTGGGGCCCTGGGCACGTGCCCAGAGTGCCCAGTGGGAAAGAGGGGCCTGATCATAGGAACTCATAAAATAAAATGATGTAATCTTACGTGTTTGGGCGCTTTACAATCGTCTTGATGAGTAGGTAGTTGATGGATGTTCAAAGAAAAGTACAGTTGCCATTAAAAGCTTGTTGCAAAATGATGCTTTGGACATAAACTTATTGTCACAGAAAATGTATGGATCCCACAATCGCTCGTTGCTAATATACCGCATTCCCAAAATATTGGATCATCAATATATCACACTCTCAAGGCCGAAACACACCGGATGCGTGCGCTGCACGTGCACGTGCGCGTGTGCGTGGCCTGCGCGTTGTATCGTATGAAATGTCATAGTAGATGGCACACCGCTTGCGTGGCGTGGACGTGCGCAGCGGTGTGTCATCTCTTATGGGTATTCGTACTTTACAACACCGCGCACACGCATCTGGTGTGGATCGGCCTTAAGCTTACCACATTCCCGTTACACCAGGTTGACCGGGTTATAAAATTGAAAGGTACTCATGGAACTAAATCGTTTTAACAATGTCCTATACTGAAAATTTGGTATATTGGTAATGTGGTAAATCAAGAATGTGGTATTTTGGATATCTGGTATTTCGGGAATGCGATTTATTAGCAACGAGCGCCCACAATATATTCTTGACAAGGTACTCATGCACACACCTATTTGAAAAGGCTTTTCTGTTTAAATGTTCACTCAAGAGCAAAAACTTCGGGTCGGTAAAATACCGTCATATATCCTATTATAGGCAGGGATCGAATACCGGTATTCTTTCGATATAAAATTACTGGTATTCAATTTCGGTATCTCGCTTATTGTTTGAGATTTTTGTATTTTAATGACTTTAATTCAGAGTAAATAATGATTACCTAAATACTTTTGAGAGTTTTGTAGAATATTTCATTTTAAAGTAATACCGCTAACGATCCCTGCCTATAGGAGCGGGTTAGCAAAGATTTTTAGTCCTGTCGTGATCTTAATTTAATTTCACATCTAAAATACAAAAATAACAGTAAAAATAATACGTTTTCAGGTCTAAATCGGACTCTTAAAAACCCATGACAAATAAGACCTTAACGGAGCGAGATGCAAACATCGTCATTTTTCAATGTTGATATTTTTATGGTGGGATCCCGGAAATTGCTAATACTGTGGAGTGTTCTGAAGACTAGTATATTATGTAAATAAAACTAGTGTCAATTAATTTTAAAAACCAATTGCTGTTATTTAAGTTTTGGTGACCCGAAATTATTGCTCTTTAGTATGTCTGTGTTACTCTACATTTACCAGCTGTTTTGCCTACTTGACAGTGATTGATATCAAATACCAATTGATTTATTAAACACAAAGTGACTTTGTATGAAGTACAATGACTTTACAAGGCAACATTGTTTACCCTTGGATTTTAGCTGTTACTTACCGAATGCTGTCATTTCTAATCTAAGATCAATACAAGTAACAAACATCTTTATAAACTTTCATGTTTATAATATGAATAGGCTATCCTATTATGTGATGTAGAATATGTAGGAGTTCCAGGTTAGGGGTGTCTTATTTTTTTTTTAGGGCTCCATACCCTCAATCAGAAAAAAACGGAACCTTTATGGGTCTGTCTGTAAAGAAAGACCCTTTATCTTGATAAAGCGTGGAGGTATCGAGTTGAAGTTAACACCATATACTCAAGTCTATGGTCCCTTGAAGTTGTGAAAAAATCAAACTTCTTCATTAACGTAAAAAAAGATACGGCCAAGCAAGTTTTTGAGATATGGCGCTTTAATAGTCGGACAGACAGACAGACAGAGTTGCACCATAAGGGTTCCTTTTTACCATTTTTGGTACGGAACCCTAAAAACGATACATTCAAGATACTAATAATAATAATTTGGTAATTTCAGCCCATTGTAAGTAATGTAACATTTTGAGTTCCACTTTTGTCCAATCAGCGTCATTTAAATGTATACATTTTAGTACCTCAACACTTTACTCAAGTAACACCATACGCGTGTATACATATTTATGAAGCTGACTTCATATTTTATCGTATCTCTAAGGAGTCTTTTATAAATATAATACTTCCATAATTTAGTAGATATTACTAAAAATAATGATTTCGTCATTTCAGGACATTGTAAGTACTTACCTTATCTAACATTTGAGTTTAATCATATTTGACCTTACCTCTAGGAGTCTTCAAAATCAAAAACTTTGTTTTTTTTTATCCTGTACTCATATCTATACTATACTATTATAAAGTTGTAAAATTGAATTATCCGTACATTGAAGAAATATAAATAAAAAAGATATGGATTACTTGAAAATCACTCATTCTTTTTCAGAATCAAGATATATATATTTTGGATTTTTTGGAATGTTTGTTTGTGTCATTGTGTTGTGGCTTCATCACGCCAAAACGGATTTCAACTATTTTTTGTACACGGGTAGCTGGGTTTCTACAGATGGTTATATGATACCTTTTACTTGACTACTCCGCTGACGAAATTGCGGGCTCCTTCTAGATATAAGATATATCGGAATAAATTATGGTTTACCCTTTAAGGGTCAATTTCACCGACGTAGTATAAGCCTTATTCCAATAATAAATCATTAATTACACGTGAGTAAACTCATTTTACGTTTCACCAATAATTAACATAAAGATAAAATGTCTAAACTAGAGAATAATCTTACACCGCCAATTTTGGCTGAGTAAACTGTTAGATGTAGATTAGTATTGTCATTGTCACTGTCAAGTGAATTAAATACTTACTTCACAATTGATGTATTACTCGAATAAATTTAAAAAATACGCAGCACCGTTGCTCAAGCATGGGACCAATTGTCTATCTTACTTGGGTGCATTACGATTTCATTCAATTCATTCGTTCAACGTTACTTAGTAACTATGCGAGAGATTGTTATCCGTAGACTAGCGTGGTGAAATGGAAATGAAGTTAACCATTGAGTAAATCGTTAGATTTAGTTTATACTGGGTTAGTCACTCTCGTGTAAATTGATTGTTGGTGCAATCGGCCCTATCGTGGATCGTTGGCCAAATGGCTAGAGTGGGTAAATCACCCATTCTAAGTCATTTGGAACGTGATTTGATACACCCTTTATTTAATAGATAGACAGCCGTTACACGCACTCAATCGCTGCCACGAGGCACCACCAATAATTAGCTACTTAATTAATTAGGTTGTCTGGAAGAGATCGCTCTTTAGCGATAAGACCGCCTATTGTCTACCGTATTTTATGTGGTTCCCCTTGTTTACGCATATTTTTTTGTTTTAATTCTATATCGCATAATCACAATAGGCATATCCATACTAATATTATAAATGCGAAAGTGTGTCTGTCTGTCTATCTGTCTGTAACCTCTTCACGCTTCAACCGCTGAACCGATTTGGATGAAATTTGGTATGGTGATAGTTTGAGTCCCGGGGAAGGACATAGGCTACTTTTTATCCCGGAAAAATACCCTTATCCACGATAAACGAATATAAGGCAGACGAAGTCGCGGGCACAAGCTAGTCATCTATAAGCATAATTTCAGTACGCCGAATCTTGTTTTCGCCGAATGGTCTTTACGCATAACTTTTTAATGCCGAAAACCTACTTTTCTGGCAGCAGTCATCTTCTGTTCGGGATTGCAGTTCTAACCTAACCTACTTTACTGGGAGCAGTTTTTCATTGTTAGAGGTTGAATTTGCAGCTAACTAAAATTATGCGTATTTAGATTCGGACAAATAATGATTCGGCGAGATGAGCTTTTGGCGAAATCAAATTATGCAAAACCTGTTAGGCGAAATCAGTTTCGGACATAAAAAAAATATGCGAAATAGATAGCACCCATTTTATGTTAAGGCTCAATTGTACTGTTTCTGTTGTTGGTGTGCAATAAATAATTGTTGTATTGTATTAGCTACTTACTAAGAAAATGTTATTCAGTTACTCTAGCCTCCAATTTTTTTGTCGTTTTTTTTTAGTTTTATGACATAGGAGGCAAACGAGCAGACGGGTCGCCTGATGGTAAGCGATCACCGTCGCCCATAGACACTTGCATCACCAGAGGAGTCACAAGTGCGTTGCCGGCCTTTCAGGTGGGAGTACGCTCTTTTCTTGAAGGCTTGAAGGTCGCATAGTCTAGTCTGACTTCAGACTAGACTAGAAATACTTTTTAAAAATATTTATCTGAATCTAGACACTGTATATAGGGATATCTTAGAAGAAAGATCTCGTGAGGTTCACGGGGAGTCGGTGGATGAGGTATGCGCAGGATTGCACTTTGTGGCGACCTTTGGGGAGGCATATGTTGAGCAGTGAACGTCTGTGGCTGATAGATAAATAAAAAGATATCGGTTTTACACCTATTTCTGCAAAGTCCATGTATGGGGGAGCAAAGCCGTCTTTACAGATGCACATGCTTTGTCACTCAGGAATAGGGGGCCCTAGGGCACAAAAAATAAAAATAGAGACCTCTTTGGACTTCAAAAAAACGTCGTTTAAGATCTTTTGGGGCCCCCTGAGGATGGGGGTCCTGGGCACGCGCCCAGAGTGCCCAGTGGGTAAGAGGGGCCTGCGGGGGAGTGGCCTATTAAAAGGTTATTTGTATCACTTAAAGCTAGTCGCTCACATATTACTCTGAGCGCATGGAACAAGCTCCCCGGATGGCACCCAATGACAAAATCTTTATACAATACAATAATTCTTTATTGCACACCAATAACAGAAACAGTACAATAGAGCCTTAGCATAAAATACGGTAGACAATAGGCGATCTTATCGCTAAAGAGCGATCGCTTCCAGACAACCTTTATAGTGCATGTGCTACACCTAAAATTGCCGCATATCTACATATCCACATTGTCGCTTTTTGGTACACAGGTACACTATAGATCAAAACATTTATTTTTTCAACTAGTTGTACCAACAGATAATATAAATAAATTTACCATATAACAGTTTAATTTTGACGCATTGACTACTGTACAAGTTCCGAAGTTGCGTATTGCGTGATTACGCCCTTCTTCAGAAGCGTCGAATGTGCGTTGCAGCCGTTGCAGGCCCTTAACTTGCTAATAAGTATAATAAAGAGTAAGTAACATTACTAATAAAATACTCCGGTTTTTCCAGGAAGAGGAAGAATGGAAGGAATATGAAGAACCTGTCAAAGACTACACGGGGCTGAAGATCCAGGTGCTACAGGGCGGCCCGGCGCCCGAGGCGCGCGACGCCGCCTCCGAGGACTCCGCGCCCGACAACGGCAAGACCAAGGGGCCATGGAACAAGCCGGTGAGTGCTCCAGATGTTCGAGGTGTAGTGGAACCTGAATAGGAGACATGTGGGGCTAGATCCAGGTATTCCAGGTACTATATTACTCTTGAGTCTAAACTTAAAGACAAGACCAAGGGGCCCTGAAACTAGCCGGTGCTTCCTCCAGATTTTCCAGGTGTTGAGGAACCTTACTAGGATACATGGGGCTAGATCCAGGTACTATTACTCTTGAGTCTAAACATAAAGCCAAGACCAAGGGGACCTGAAACAAGCCAGTGCGTCCTCCAGATGTTCCAGGTGTTGAGGAACCTGACTAGGATACACGGGGCTAGGTCCAGGTTCTGCTCTTATGAGTTTTAACTTAAAGATGAGATGAAGGGGCCTGGAGCAAGCTGGTGAGTGCTCCAGATGTTTGAGGTGTAGTGGAACCTGACTAGGATACTAGGGACTAGATCCATGTGCCGCTCTCATGAGTTTAAACTTAAAGACAAGACCAAGGGGCCCTGAAAATATCCGTTGCGTCCTCCAGGTGTTTCAGGTGTTAAGGAACCTTACTAGGATACATGGGACTAGATCCAGGTACTATTACTCTTGAGTATAAACTTAAAGCCAAGACCAAGGGGACCTGGAACAAGCCGGTGCGTCCTCCAGATGTTCCAGGTGTTCAGGAACTGGACTAGGATACATGGGGCTAGTTCCAGCTTCTTCTCTCATGAATCTTAACTTAAAGACAAGGCCAAGTGGCCCTAGAACAAGCCGGTGTGTCCTCCAGATGTTCGAGGTGTAGTGGATTTTACTAACTAAAGTAGGATTTTTAATTAGCAAGAGTAAAGTGACCGCGATTACTTCATTATGTCAGAAGTAATGTACTTCTTATGAATAAAAGTTACCATAATATCACCGGTTACACGTGTTTTCATGTATACTTTTGTGAAATTATTTCTAAACAAGGAAATATTCACCTTGATACCTGTCTGTTTACGCCGGCTAATTAAAAATCCTACTTTAGTATGAAGGAAGTACGTCGATGTCGTTGAGAAATACATATTATCAGCGTCTATTTGAATACGGCTGGCTATGACAATTCGGACCGTTTTTATTGCCAATTTTGTTCAGGTCTCTGCATCCGGTATTATGCATATAGCAATGGCATCAAGTGACGAATATCGTTCGGTATTTCAGCAACAGCAACAGCAGCAGCAGCAGTCGCCGCCCGAGCCGGAGCCCGAGAAGCCCAAGGAGAGCAAGCCCGCGTCCACCGCCTACGTGCCGCCCGTGGCGCGTGCCGCCCCCCGCCCCGAGCCCCTGCGGCGCCACGCCGCCAAGCACGCGCCCGACATACACAGCGACCACTCCTTCCCTGTGCTGGGCGCCGCCGCCGGCAAGCGCGAGGCGGCCGGCTGGAGCACCGCCCCCCCCGCCCCGCCCCCGCGCGCCAGCCTGCGCCAGCCGCTCGCGCTCGGGAACAGGTTCACCGAGCTGCAGGACGACAGCTAGCCAGGTGAGACACTACACTGCGACACACACAGCGACCACTCACACTACACTGCGACACACACAGCGACCACTCACACTACACTGCGACACACACAACGACCACTCACACTACACTGCGACACACACAGCGACCACTCACACTACACTGCGACACACACAGCGACCACTCACACTACACTGCGACACACACAGCGACCACTCACACTACACTGCGACACACACAGCGACCACTCACACTACACTGCGACACACACAGCGACCACTCACACTACACTGCGACACACACAGCGACCACTCACACTACACTGCGACACACACAGCGACCACTCACACTACACTGCGACACACACAGCGACCACTCACACTACACTGCGACACACACAGCGACCACTCACACTACACTGCGACACACACAGCGACCACTCACGCTACACTGCGACACACAGCGACCACTCACACTACACTGCGACACACACAGCGACCACTCACACTACACTGCGACACACACAGCGACCACTCACACTACACTGCGACACACAGCGACCACTCCGCGTCCGCGCTGCGCGCCGCCAACGAGCGCGAGCGACGACAACGGCCAGGCGAGACAAGTTACCTCACTGTCACCATCGTTATCTATAACACCATCACTATTTATAGGACCATCACCATTATATAACACCACAGTGGCGGGGCGTGAAAAATTTGGTTAGTAAAGCCGGAGCAAAAAAGGAATTACCTACATTAACAAAAAAAACTTCACCTCGAAATAAAAGCTGCATGTTGTTGTATGCGTCGCCTTGCCGTTAGTGTTAAACACCTTCACCATACTTGACATCACTAACGTATTCTATTACTACCGAATTGGTGCAATGATTTATTTATTTATTTACAAATTAGCACTAACAGTTACACCTTACGTACTAATTGTTACACATTTATTTACACTACTATGAACACATTCTATAAAACTAACAAACTATAAAAACTATGTATGTCAACTTATATGCTATTATTCCATTTAACATGTCCCATCATCAAATTAAAAAACAAAAATATGTTAACATTATTATGTCTGCTTAGGCTATACAAAAACATTACTTAAATACTAGGCTATATATTATTTTAAATTGAGCTGGGAGTCACTCTTGCCTCTACAAACCGACATGCTGCTGTCAAGAACCTGGACTCTGAAGTGAATAAAATGTCGAGCTTATACTATTTTAAATTGCGCTTAAAACTATGAATAAATGTTTCTCACTTTGAACATGTTTGCGATCTGCATTTGTCAGATTATTTTTAAGAAATGACTGACTGTTGAGTTTCTATTGGTTTTCTTCTCAAAAGAAAAGTTTGTGAAAGTGGCTTGCTTACAGAATATTGTTTATTATTTTATCATGCTTATTTATCCTTATTAAACCGAACTGCGTAATTAATTGCGATTTTTTCCGTTCCAGGTAACGCCAATCAGCTTCAGGAAGCATCATTAAAGTGAAGTGTCAATAAGGACTTTGAAGGCTAAGCGAAGCGTCTTAGCAATACATTTGTAAACTTTCCACTGTGCATCCCGACATCCAACTTGCGTAAAACGAAACGTCTCTGCCGACAGTTGCTATGAAAAAAATAACGTTCCTAATTTAAATATTGATGAACTTCCCAAGTGCAATAATTAACTGTATCTGTGTAAAAAAATATTTTGTAACGATTTTTAAAAAATGTTGCCAGTTATTAATGTAGACAATAAGGGATGACGCAAGTTGTTTTTTTTTATCTCTGCGCGATTTGTTTTTTTAGCCGAATTCGGCTGTTTAGTGTCAGTGGATAGCAACTGTCACAGATAAAAAAAAGTGTAAAAAGCTAATAAAAGTGTTGAACATGTATACATTGTCATTTTTTTTACGTTTTTATTGAGATATTAAAGCTGTGTACGTTGAGTGAAAGATTTCTAGTAAATTGCTTAAAAAGTATGTGCAAGCGTGGTTTGCATTTTTTTTTTTATTAATGTGAAAATATAACGCGATTGGTAAAAATGAACTGGTTTTGTTATTTAATTGTACATTAAGGCTCTAAAGTTGACCGGCAAATCATTCAAAACACATTGTACCATAGTAATAAATTATGTATTTAAACTTGGATGCGTTTTTATTTCAAAGACTAGAAGAAGCCCGCAACTTCGTTCGCGGAGGAGAAAAAGTCATAACCCCTCTTTTTTTCAGCGTAGTCGGGTAAAAAACATATTTTTCGTTGTAGAGGCCTCAAAATAGTGCGTTACAATATATTTTTTTTATATCTTCAATGTACGGACATTTCATTTTTACAACTTTACTATATATAGATACAGATGAACTACATTTTGCCTGATTTTTTTTAGTTATCATATGTGTTATACAGGGTGGGACATTTAAATGGGTCAGTAAGGGAAGCTACTAGAACACTTGCCGCCACATGAAAATGCCTTTTGGATGCCTTCTACACGTCTAACCTATTTCGATCGGTCTTTTCGAAAATAACGTGAGATTTTCGCATGTACGAAACGTTTTTCTACGGCTTCTGGCTTCTATAAACCTGGTTAATCTGTAAGATATGTTAGATTTGTATACAATAGGGACCGATTGGCATTTAAGAATACTCTGAAGTATTTTTTTTTTATCTGTAAACGGCCAATCATCTAAGTCAAAATAACTTGAAAAAAATATGAAGATCCAACGATAATTTTCGCGTGGCGCCAAATACTAAACGCAAAACGAACTGGCGAACATGATAATGCTATCTCATTCACACTTAGCAAGTGTGAAAGAGATAGCATTATGAACTCGGTCGCCAGTTCATTTTGCGCTGAGTAAAGTAGCTGCCCTTATTGTCCCATTTAAATATTTCACCCTGTATAACGCCATAATGAACCAGCAATGTATTCAAGTAGTTGTTTAGGAAAGAGATAACATAATTATACTACTTTTTTTTTTTTTTTTAAAAGAACAGTTCAATAAGGTTTTTGTTTAAACATGCAATGATGCCCTACTGGGTCCTGTAACACAGGGAATCCTGGCTCAGGACGCAAAGTCATGTGGGTATCATTTATATTTGTTTTTGTTCAGTAAAGTTTTCAAATATATGTTTTAATCATTCAACATTGCAAGCGTGGTAACAGTTCCTAATTATTGTACCATGTATTTAACAATAGTAGGCATAGGTATATTACGTTCCAATACTGTGTTTCTTCGTTCAGTTCATTGTTTAATTTAAAAGCACAATTTACTATTAATATCTGATGTACACGATCCTATGTATAGCGATTGACAGCCCTCTTGTTTCATTGATCCATGGTATCATGTACGTATTTGTTACTACTGATAATGTGATAATCATAATGTGGGATTAGAAATAGGCGATAGGCATTTTCACATCATCTCTGAGCTGGCTCATAATGTTATTCATTAATTTTGCAATGCCGGCGAAACTAATTGTTTTGTTCGGTTTGTTTATTTATAATTTATCTACGTGTCACAAAATTAAATGACATGGCAACACCAATTAAAAGTAGTATCAGTGACATCTCTTGACAATTATTAGAACGAATGCCATGAGGATGATACTCATAGTGGATGACGTCATCAACATGGCGGTTAAACTTTGTCAAAGAGTCGCTAGATGGCGTAACTGTCGACAAACACGAAGATTAATCGTGTTTTTGTAGTTATCCGTTAAAATAATACATTTTTCAAAATTGTTTTTCTGTAATATTATGAACTTCAGACGTTTATATTAAATTTCATCATTAAACCTTGTGGTTTAGTTATATTAATATGAGTTTTAAAGTTCAAAATTTGAATCGCGCTAATGAAGTTTTTGCACTTAGTTACTATATATACAAATTGTGACCCAAGGTAAGTGTACTTGCTTCGGCAGTACATATACTAAAATTGGAACGATACAGAGAAGATTAGCATGGCCCCTGCGCAAGGATGACACGCAAAATCGTGAAGCGTTCCACATTTTTTGAACATATTGTATTTGTGACATAGGATGAATTTAAAAACGGCGTGCAGGCGTTCTTTTTAGGGTTCCGTAGCCAAAATGGCAAAAACGGAACCCTTATAGATTCGTCATGTCTGTCTGTCTGTCCGTCCGTATATCACAGTCATTTTACTCAAAAACTATAAGATGTACATCTCATCAGTACATTGATGAAATTTGGAGCATAGGTGTACCTAGTGTGTAAACCGCTACTTAGTTTGATAGTTGAATAAAAAAATATATATTTCTAGAGGGGGCACTCGATACATGTAACCGAAACTAAAAAAAAAAATTCATCAAATATCAATTTATGGCACATATTTCGACAGTAATATTAAAAAGACTGAGGTATCTAAAAATTTTTTTTGATTTAGTGAATATTTTCCGAAATATTCGCTACGAAAGTAGTGTGTCCCCCCATCTATTTTCTCAACGGTATGTTTAAAAAATATGAAATAATTTTCAAATGTAAAGCTTAATAAATACTCCCTACGAAAATTGTTTTCAACATGAACTGCGCTTCTCAGCAAAAGGACGTAAGTGCCGGAGAGATACGCTCTTTTGTTAGTGTTTTTTTGTATATCGTATATTTTTTTCATCTGTAGTGCATTTTTTTTTATAAACGGCTGCGGAACCCTTAATGGGTGAGTCCGACTCGCACTTGGCCGCTTTTTTTTTATAAGGATTAATTTCTTATATTTATCCTCACTCTTTTGAGAAGTGATGCTATATTATAAAAACATGATTTATCCATGTGACACCTTCAATCTGCACCGATCTTGAGTTATATAATTTCAAATATTTCGGGTTCCGTATCTGTAAAGGAAAAAAATTAGAACCCTAGGATCCACTTTATTGTATACTGAAAACGCAAAAAGCCAACGACACGAGGTGTTCCCAGGCGGTCACCCATCCAAGTACTGACCTCGCCCGACGTTGCTTAACTTCGGTGATCGGACGAGAACCGGTGTATTCAACGTGGTATGGACGTTGGCGACAGAATAGACCAATTTTACTATCCAATGATACAATTTCATTTGGTGACGTCATTGAAAATTACAAAAGCAAAATATCGAAATAACTATACCACGCTATAGTACCGAGGCGAAATGCAGATTCTGCATTTACTAACCTTAGCCTAAGTCAATATTACTAACGGATTAACCATGAGGGAGGGTTGTTTCACGTTGTCCCATTCATAAAACTTCACTTCCTGTATATAATATTAATAGGTATGTACGCATATACATTTAGTACTCTTTGTATGAACAAACTTTATCTAATGCAAAGTGAAGTGGTAGACGATATATGACAACTATTGGCAACAGCATCTAGCATTTTCATACTTCTGTACTAAAAGTGTACTAAGAGTTTAATTAGTTTATCCATCCATTAATTGATGGGATAAATTAATGGGACCACGAGAAAACTGGCTGGGATACTTCATGTCAGGGGCGTATATACCCTCGGCCCAAGGGGGCCATGGCCCGGGGCGGCGTAATAACCCTCGGTGTACGAGTCCAACTCGCACTTGGCTGGTTTTTTCATTAACATCTGGGGCGGCGAAACTTATTGGCCCAGGGCGCCAAATTTGATAATACGCCCTATAGTATATATTGTAGTTATCCAATGAAACAAAGCAGTACTTCACAAGTCTATTTATTTACAAACATAAATAAGGACACTTCATTCAAACCTAAGCTAATTAAATAAAATGATGTGGTATTTTCGTCTGTTTCCGCGATTATTACTCATTGAAATAAAACAATTTAACGGATTATCGCGTATATTATCTCATTTTAGTTCCCGACGTTTCGGAAGCTTTCCAGCTTTCAATTGGTCACGGGTGGACTGAGAAAAGATGTATTTTCCTCTGTCAAAGTTACAATTTGTGCAACTGCAATCTACCCATTTTTGAAAAAAACAAATAAAGGTTTACATACATGCCAGGTGGGCCTAAGCTTTAAAGACAGTTACACATGTGCCTGAAGGGCTCAATTATTTTATTTTAATAATTTACCAAGCAGCATTTCACAAATGAGGCGTACTGAGGAGAAAAGACAACGTCGGGAACTAAAATGAGATAATATACGCGATATAATCCGTTAAATTGTTTTATTTCAATAAAATGATGTGGTCATTGTCATATTTAATCTAGGGCATTAGATATGACAATGACCACATTTTTCAAAGACAATGTTCAAATATTTATTTGGGGACATGTACAGTCACCAGCATAAATATCTGCAACGACCAAAGACTATATTTTTAGGCCCGTTAGGGTGTGTCAGATATTTTCGCCCGCTTTGTTATGGCAGATATTGATGCTGGCGACGGTACTGCACAGAGACAATTCTGGTAAAGCATATTGTCTATCTTACTTGTCTTATCTATACTATTTTTTTTTTTACTTTTACAAGTATTGATATGTTTTCTTGAAGAACTACGCATTGAGTTTATACTCAAAACATATATTTAGGATAGGCTAAGTACAAATATTGTAATAGATATAAGATTTATTTCGAAAAAATGACTGACTATGTTGAGTTTGTTCCGACTTTCTTCTCCTCAGTGGTCTCCTCTTGGGAAACGCCGTAGAGTCAGACTTGGAAAAGTGTCCTTGCGGCCTACTTACAGAATAAAGACCATTATTTCGTTATAAAGTTGTAAAAATGATGTGTCCGAACATTGAAGATATTTAAAAAAAAAATTGTTACGGACTATGTGGTGGTCACTAACACAAAAAATATTTTTTTTTTTTAATTTTATGTATGTTTGTATGTGTCGTTGTGGCTTCATCACGCAAGATCGGCTAAACAGATTTCCACAATTTTTTGTACACGGGTAGCTGGGTATCCCCAGATGGTTAGAGGATACTTTTTACCCGACCACGTTGACGGAAAAACGACGGGTTATGACTTCTTCGCCTCCGCGAACGAAGTTAGGGGGAATCTTCTAATTTATAAATAACTGTAAAACATCCAAATTGACTTGAAACTTTAATAGGACTTTTTTTTAATAACCAGTTACAAGTGCAATCAACTTAAAATATATAAGCATAAAGGCGAACTTGTCCCCATTGGGGATCTCTTCCAATGAACCTTTGAGCAAGTGAGTGAAAATATAAAGAAGATAGACAAACTAACACAACGTACAAAATATATAAAACAATAAACAACACTTTTTTACATGTAAGAACGACCGACCTCTCAATAATATAAATATTTGTGAGAAACATTGAGCTATTATTACTACGTATAGAGAAGACGCCGCCCAATCACTTAGTGTTCCGTTGAACTGCAGTCGGCCGGCCCCAGTTCACTCAGTGTCGCGCTTATGACAGTATGACGGCGCGCCCCGCACTGCCGCGCTTGTAGCACAGATTTTGTTCGCGCCGTATTCTCTATACGTAGTCATATGAAAAACTACTTCAATCTTATAAAACTCCCCGAGATACTTACAACAATATTAAATTCATATTTTTGTACTTTCCCCAAAAGCGCTTCGTTTTTGCCATTTTGGCTACGGAACCCTAAAAATGATGAAGATAGCCCGTTAAAGTTCCCCGTGACGTTTTTCGCACGGCGTGACGTCATGCGCCTGTTCTCCCAAACTTTGACGCGCTTTATCTTTGCCTTTTTTTGTTTGATTGACAAAAGAAAAAATACGTGACCAATATTTTTTGATAATCTAACTTACGGGCTAATTAGAATTATGTTTTTTTACCCAGGAGACTATCCTATTGGCTGTGACTACTCTAGTCTTCTCTAGCACTGTATACCGGATAGAAAGAGAGAGTAATTATTTCTTCGACCTTGATCTATTCCTTCAAATGATGATGAGATATTACGCAAAAAGGCGAGTTTTAATGTAAGAAATGTTTTTACTAAATAAGACAAGTAAAGATCGACATATTAGGCGTCGTGTTTATTATTTGACTTAACACTAAATAATAGTGCATTTGCATTGGAAAATGTACAGTAAGGGGAACTGAAACACGTAACTTTTTAGTCCTTTATTGTCATTGTGACAAGTGCGAAAAGGCTACCTACGTGTTTCAATTCTTGCTGTGTGTGAAAATTTATAACAAATTACCACAAGTGATCAGGGAAGAAAGCAACTTATTCAGTTTTAAGAATTCATTAAAAAAATATCTAATTCCGAAATGTTTTTATTCAGTAAATGACTATTTAACCGAATGTATAAATTAGATATGTATGACAGTATATGATTTTTTTTTATTACATTTAAATTCGAATATTGAAACTGAACTCATACAAACGAATAATCTTTGTAAACTAGTTTTAGGTTACTTAATATTGCTGTGCCCGTGCAGGATTCATGACCGCAACTGTAAATCTCCTATAACATCTATTTGTATCATGAATGCAATAAATCACTTTGACTTTGACTTTGAATTCCCTTACTGTACATTTGGAATCATTTAGATGCTAAAATTCTCCTCTAACCTTCTCAAATGATCAACATTCTCCTGAGTGGGGCTGTGATTCAAAATATTGTTTTTATAAACGTCCATACTTCTTTGCGCCGTCGCCATATTGCTGTACACTTCGCGCGGCAACAGACGGTTTTGCGCGGGAATTTTGACGTTTGAACCTCCTGCCATAAGGCTGCGTTCAGAGAAAAACCGTTCGTTGGGATACGCTTGCGGCGGAATCACAAAAGGGTCGGGTTTTGGAAAAGGACGAAGCATGTTTCGGTCTATCTGTGGTTGGGTTATATTGTTGATGGATTTTATCCATTGTTGCTGCTGTGTAGGTGGGATTCTGTTCGGGTAGTTGAAGATCCATAGTCTGTCTCCAACGAACATGGGTCTGGGCGCGACGATGCCTAAGCTACTGTAGTACTGTTGTGCCAGCAATTCTACGTCGTTAGTGTATTTGCGTTTCCATTTCGTGCGCCGATTTTGAAACCAGATTTTGATCTGCAATAAAAACAGGTTTTTAGTGCCTTCGATTTTTTTTATTAATGAAGAAACGCCTGCTATCGAATTCTAAATGTAAATATTAAAGCGAAAAAGTACGAAAATTGTATTCGAAAAGAGGGATAAATTTATTTCATGAATAAATGATTTAGCTCCAGTATATATTTCTGTATCAACAGTGGCAACTGTATCAACAGAGCCTTTAAATACGCAGCCCTGTCAAAGCATTCGGTTGGAAACAAGTTGATAATCTATAGTTAGTAATGAAACATTTTGATAGATCATATTCCTATAAACTATAAACCTACTATACTACTACACCTACTATACATTATACGATCTTTGAATTCTGAAATTTCTGAACCTGGTGTCTATAACATCGCGAAAACATGATGAAATGACTGCAAATAAAATTATTTGAATTGAATTAAAATATTGCTTATCCTAAATGTAGGTACAATTGGGACCTTAAGGGCTGTTGGCGACGAGCCATGCAATTATTCAATAGGTTACTTTAAAAAAATTACAATCTTGTGATAAGTTTTTATACCGACAGTACGTTTCCTTTAACATCAGTCAACTTATCAAGACAATCCTAAAGAGCCCTAAGTCAGTAGTGAGGGTTACGTCATTTAATTTCAGAGCTCTTATGACTATGTTCCAGCTGCATCATCAGGTCAGCTTTATGGTATCGTAAAATATTGCATTGTCACCGAACTTGTAAAGAATACCAAATTTTAGATTAATCAGAAACCGGAGATTTTGTAAAAAACACATAGGCAAATTAAATAAAATCTTCTAAAAACAGAAGATAGTTCCAGAAGAAAACATCATCTGATGGTGAAATACCTGTGTCTCTGTCAGACGAAGCTGTCGTGCCAGCCTGCCGCGGGCTGCTACGGACAGGTATCGGTTCTTTTCGAACTCTGCCTCTAGACTCTTGATCTGCTGAGCGCTGAACGCGGTGCGCGCGCGCTTGCCTCGGGCCGAACAGCCTGGAGAAGAAATAATAAATATGAAAAATTATGCTATTAACTCTTATGAAATGGCTAATAATGTGGCGATGACAAGGAGGCGTTTAAAACGCTCAAATATTCACCCGGGCACGTCTCGTCTATTGTTTAGAGGTGTGCGCATCATAAAAATACGCATACATTTTTGGCGGAATGGTTAAGCCACGTCGGCGTCAAAGTCATGCTGCAAGGTGTAGTGTCCATATTGAAAAGTAGAATTTTTAGTTATTTTTTGTAACAGAAACGTAAAGAAAGTATAGACATTCTTCATGAGGTGAGGTGAGGCTAAGGGAAGGGCATTAAAGGGCAACTTGGTCAATTATATGCTTCAAATTCTGCACCTTTTTTGTAAATTTTCATCATCTCTATGCGTACATTTCGCTGATGGCGCGAATTTCCAAACTCACGTGGCGGCGCCCACGTCAACTATTACTGGGTTTACACAAGTTCAGTACTCGTACCTGAAGCTTAATCCCATACTTAATTTAAACACTTAACACTAGGCGCAAATGATAAGATTTTTTAATTATGGCACTAAAAAACAAGTACTAACAAGCAGTTACTGTACTCGTAAATCCAGCATATTTCGTTTGTTGCATTTTGTGAATGTTGCTACTTTTATCCGAACTAAACTCAATAAACGGCAAATAATCTCAATGATCGGTAAGGGCAAATATGTGTGATGAACTGATGAGCATAAATATTTGTTCTTGAGTCTTGGCTGTTTTCTATGTATATAAGTAAATTTATCTATTAAATATTTCGTCGTCAAGGACTCATATCATAACACAAGCCGTATTGAGCTTACCATGAAAAATAGTTCGATTTGTGTAAAAATTTCCTGTAAAAATTATTTACTTATTTATAAAGTATTTGAGCGCCAGTAGGTAAGGAGGGACTATTCCGATGTTAAATTCGAAGTTCTTATCCTACTGTCCCGCACACTAAATATAACGTGACGTGAGCCACGTGTAATGGAAAGGGACACCTCTATTCGAGCTTCGAAGAATCGTGAGCTTAAAACATATTGATTTAAATACTAGATTTCTGCATTATCTGTTGCTTTATATAGCGTCGTCTCCCCGTTACGCAAGACCCATAGCCTTAAGCAAAAAGTACCATTGAGTTCAAATTAAACTGACCAATTGCAATAAAATTAAAGAATAGAAGTTCCTCAACTAATTAACAGCTGTTTAACTATTTTAACATGCAGTTTTCTTTTTTAGTTAAAATTAGGAATCGTTTCTGAAGCCATTACGGCGTTATTATTGTCCCGACCAATTACTAGCTCTGAGTAGACAGGACGGACACGGTGCGTCGTCGCCGGGCAGTTATTTTCAATAAACACCTCTCCTTGAGTAATTAGTGGCAATAAATCACTATGTCATTCGACTACCGACATCGCCATCTTGGAATCGAGCGCCGCCACCGTTTAACAGTGAACGCATCCTAATTATCCCGCCAAACTACACATCACACAAACGTCAATCGGCAGTCAACAAAAATGTGAATGTTGTCTGTGTTATTAAAATAAGGTTGGATATCGTTTAGCTTTTGTTCATTTGAGTGTTTTGTTAATTTAGTTCACGACCAGAATGAATGTGGAGACGATTTATTAGATCTCGCGATCGTTAAAGAAATTTCAAAGAACATATGTTAAAACGGGTTGTATTTCAGTTTTAATATGATTTAGTGAGCGTCGTTTGACTTTAAAACGTTTTAAAAAGATGTAAAAACTGAATATCCGGTGACGTATTTGTTTTTTAAATGCGTTCCGTTTCGTTTAAGAGTTTGGAATCGATCTATTATGCCAAATGCAATAATGTTGTGGTTAAATTAATTAGTGTTTGGAAATAGACATTTGCGCAGTATAAAGACGTTCAGGCAACGTTCTTGTACAGTGGAAGGCCAATTAACGTCAATTTATTGTCAAGTGTTAGCGGGCGGTGTTTTCCAACGATTGTTTTAACAATATAAAGATAAATTAACCCGTTATTTATAGCCAAGGTAGCGAATGAAATATTCAAGTATGTTTACGATGTTGGCGCGCGAACAATAAACTTATTTTTGTGGTTCTAAATAATTTAAAAATATACTGTTTAAAATTCCGTCCATCGAGGAGCTCAAATTATTAGCACGATTGTTAGCAGTCAAAATGACTGTGAAAACATGTTTTTAAAACCCGATAAACTTTCTGAAAATATAAACAATTTCCAACAGCCATAATTCGTGCTAAGTAGCAATTTGAGATGAAAAAACGCACTCATTTTAATTTATTTATGAGATGGCACCGATAAAGACAATTTCAAACGGTTTGTGCTATTTTAGATTGACCATCTATTTTTTAACTGGATTGTCAATTTTAGCGGCTGTTATAATTGCCTCTCTATGTAGGCCTTCTTTTTTCATAGCTTCCTTCTGGCTCCTGGCTAAGTAGATACCAAAGCACTGATGGAGGTTGGCGATGAAATGTCGTAAGCAACAGAAGGGTTAATGAAGTTCAAAATTTATGAGTGAGACGGCGCTATACGAACTTCGAATATAGGCGCCGCCACTAAAGCTTATCTAGTTTTTATTGTCAACGCCACACTTAATTACAAAAAATGGGAAAATTAAATGGATATGCTTGCGTTCAAAATACCCTACGATTTAAAATATTATGCAAAAAGCGCGCATAACAAGTTTCCCGTATGGGAACCGAGTTTAATTATAAAACTTATTTTATCTTCTACCACAATAGAATAAGTTTTAAAATTTAGCAGCCACGGTAATATATATTCTGTGAAAAATTCAAGTTTCTATCTATTATGGTTCATGAATTAGAGCTCGGTGACAGACAGACAGAGGGTCGTTGTCACCGCCAGGGCATGGAACTCTAAAAATAATAAATCAAAGAGCGCGTTTTGTTTAGTAAAAGGCTTGAGAAAAATACCGTTTTTAAATCGCCTAGCGATCCAAACCTGCAGATATCCATTCGAAACTCAAATTAGCCGTTCGAATCGTTCCACGCACACAACCGTCGTGATGTCTCATTTTCTAAATCCGTTGCACGCAGATAAATCTCGCGTCTCGTTAACGAAACTCCCCCCGTAATTACTCAGCGGAAAAAGAAAAATTGTCTATGGTTAGAAAACATGAAAGCGGGATTTAGTGGTTGCAGCCGTTAAATTGTTGTAAAAGTGTCAGAGTTCGACGTTTAAATATTAAGTAGCGTTATGGAACATCTTGGAATATCGTTAGTCTTTTAAATATAATCTCTCATAATATTTATAAATGCGGAAGAGTTTTTACACGACTGTGCTTCTTGCATACAGCAATAGCCTATAGACCGTTTACATTGAAATCTAAAATGTTTGTGACATATATTTATAATTAACTGATATATTTATCTCCTCTAAATAAATATCGCTAAATGACAAAAAACTATTCGCGCCTAAACGATCGCCGCCATTATGTGACGTCTTAATAACAGAAGCAAACGTCAAACTTTCATACTGCCATGCTAATGCCGGTAGCACACCTCCGCTGCGAAACCGCGAAACGCCATACAGAGCGCGCAAAACTAAAGCGGAACTTCCTTGGGTTTGACGTTTCGCGGCGGAGGTGTGCTACCGGCATAAACCATTCTATGACGCCCAAGACCATTTTCTAAAAATCCTATATAGTGTACGTCATTCGCGGCATCAATATAACGTACTGTGTGTTCAGTCACGTGACACACAGAATTTAAAATCACGATATAAAAATATACATTTTCAAATAACAAAATTGTCTTGTGTTTTATTGATAATAGATAATGATGATCGTTAATATTTTTTAATGTGAAAACTTCGCATATTTTTTATACAATATTGATACAAAGATCTAAGTAGAAAAGTTTATCTGACGAGGCGTTTGTAATTGCATTGACTCAACTTATGCGTTCAGAATTATATTCAACATCATTATAAAAAGAAGAAAACAATTTTTTCTTATGGAATTTTAAGGTTTATGACTTAAAATCATTTAATGAAGCTTCGTAGAAAAGAAAAATTAATTGCGATCCACTGCAGTCAAAGCTGGAATCGAACCAGCGTCTCTGTTATACCGGAACAGCGTCCTATCCGTATCAGACCGCTTGTGATTCCGGCTTAGACTGCAGTGGATCGCAATTAATTTTTCTTTTCAACTTAGATCTTTGTATCAATATTGTAGATAACGATACTAATTAAAACTATCATAAATACGTAATTCCAACATTTGTTGTTGCCTGCCCTGACGCAAATACCCTGTAGAAATGGATTGAAGTGTTTACCCGACTGCAATGAAGGAGAGGAAGTGTAGATTAGAGTACTATATCTTTCACTTCTCCTGCTCAAAAAGCACATCATATTAGCTTCGCGAAGCGAGACTAAAATAGTACATTTAGCCACTAGGGTTTAAAAGAAAGCCATATAATCCCATACAAATTTCTATGACACTGAAAAAGAAAACTTGCGGCCAGCTACATACTCCTTACGAATAATTAAAAACAAACAAACCAACCTGATTAGATTGGCCAAAATTTCTGATAGAATTGCTCAAACGGTACTTTTAGTTTTTTATGAAATATATTAATGTTAAGTCTTTTTTATTTTCTCGCAGTCGAAGTGAAAAGCACAGTGTTTAACACGTGGCTAAAAGCCATTATGGCACTCAGACATATTTGTCCCCGCTTACATCGCTCGTCCAAATAATCACTTCGTGTCATGATGGCTTATTTTAGCCCCTTGTCAAACAATCTACTATTGCAAAGTGTTGTTCTCCTATTATACGCTAGAAGGCTTATTAACGTTTGAGGAGGTTAAACAAGTTCTAACTCTCTTCCTTGTGTCAACGTAATCGGGTTGAAACTATAAACAACAACAATTCTTTATTGCACACCAACAACAGAAACAGTACAATAGAGCCTTAACATAAAATAGGTAAACAATAGGCGGTCTTATCGCTAAAGAGCGATCTCTTCCAGACAACCTTTGGGTGGCGGAAATGACATAAAATAGCTAGAAATGAGTAGGTGGTGAGATAAGATTACATATAATAAAAAATAAATAAAAACAAACATACATATTATACATATACATATACTAAACATACATACTACTATAAATATATATATATATATATATATTTATTATTTATTATTATATAAACATCTGTGAATGGAATGTAAGTTTTTGTGTGTTGCGATAATAGGATATTTAAATAAAAGGGTCAACCCGTGAACATGGAAAGCTAAAAAGCTGCCGAAACGTCAGAAACTCTAATGAGATAATATACGCGATATAATCCTTTAAAATTGTTTTATTTAAATCCATACTAATATTATTAATGCGAAAGTGTGTCTGTCTGTCTGTCTGTCTGTCTGTCTGTCTGTCTGTTACCTCTTCACGCTTAAACCGCTGAACCAATTTGGATGAAATTTGGTATGGAGATAGTTTGAGTCCCGTGGAAGGACATATAGGCTACTTTTTATCCCGGAAAAATGCCCTTATCCGCGATAAACGAATTTAAGGCGGACGAAGTCGCGGGCAGAAGCTAGTGAGTTATAATCGCGGAAACAGAAGAAAATAATAGGATATTTGTCAACTTTTTCCAATGGTATGTTATAGTTATAGAATAATTTTTCAATAATAAAATGTTGGTGAAAAATCTATTTCAATCCCACCTAAGCTCCCCGATTAATTTAAAATCAAACTTTTGGACTTTCCCAAAAAATGTCTACGAACTTGTGAAGTCATTAGTCACATGTTCCTACCTTGTATGGGGAAATTAAGAACTTTGTTCTGCAGCTATGTTAAAACTTGCGTTTATTGAAACAGTTTCATAACAAAAGTTACCATACGTTTCATGGGTTACTCAACGGTTTAAAATTAACTTTCCCACCCAACTTTAAAGGCTCAGAAGCTACACGTAAGGTATCAACATTCAAAATATTATTAAGTATTCAAAATCCTAACGTAGTTCCTTATTTTTGCTTGTTTTATTACGATCTTATATAAATACTAGCAGGCGCCCGCAACTTCGTGCGCGGAGAAGAAAAAGTCATAACCCCTCTTTTTTCTTCAGCGAAGTCGGGTAAAAAGTATCCTATAATCACCTGAAGATACCCAGCTACCCGTGTACCAAAAATTCTGGAAATCTGTTTAGCCGATTTAGCGTGATGAAGCCGCAACGACACATACAAACATACAAAAAATAAATATTTTTCGTTTTAGTGACCTCCAAATAGTTCGTAACAATCATTATTTGAAAATATCTTCAATGTAAGTACAGCAATTTCATATTTACAACTTTATAATGTAGTAAAGATTTTTTTTTATTTTGAGATCGGGATGAACCCTTGAGTAAAAATTGTGTAAGTTTAAATCAATGACATTTAGAATAAGTTGTCAAACATAATTATAACAACGCGTTGCCACACCACAAGCGCGACGGTAAATGGCATGGAATCCATGGTCATGAAAACATTAAAAAAAAAAAAAAAGACGGTAAATGGACCGAGAAGGCGTAAAGTGACTTAAGTTTTTATTTCCACTTTTAAGGATAACAAAATGTATTAATTAACATTTAAAAAAAGTGTAATAATAATATAAAAACAACGGGTTGTTGCACTCCGGGAGTGCCGGCAGAAGTGAAAAGTAGAATATTAACGTTGTACATTTTTGATATTTTGGAATGGTTAGGGAATAATTTTGCACGAATTACTTTAATTATCAGTACAAATGTAGGTACTATCATTTATGTGGTAAAATACAATATTAATTTATTGCGCTATCGTACAAAAACATGTCAATTTATATTACATTAAAAATTGTTACCGGTCCGTTACAACCAAGTAGCTTAATACCAGGTTACATATTTTGACTCAATATAACATTGGCTTAGTTCCAAAATACCAAAAAACTAAATAAATTAGTTTCCAATATAACAAATTCTCATAATGACGTTTACATGTTATATCCGATATCCAAAATGTATAGTGGGTAAAAAGGACAATTTGTTCAAATGCCAAATTATCATTAAGACTGAAGATACGCAATAGTTTCATAATTACCAAAATTCATAAATACCTTTTTAATTGTCAGGCCTACAGATCAAAACGACATTGTCTCATAATACCTGAAATTTTGACTTGGTACATTAAAATTTGACCAGTTTTTTTAAAAACTAATGAAAAATAATATTTTCTTCTGTTTCCGCGATTATTACTCATTGTCAAAATTGTAACTTTGACAGAGGAAAATACATCTTTTCTCAGTCCTCCCGTGACCATGGAAAGCTGGAAAGCTTCCGAAACGTCGGGAACTAAAATGAGATAATATACGCGATATAATCCGTTAAATTGTTTTATTTCAATAATGAAAAATAGTTTTTTGGAAACTGTATGAAATCAGTAATTTGATAATTAGTTTAATGATGAATGAAATACGTGAAAATTTAACAATCACATGAAACAGTAATTCCGAAAATTAGACATTTTTCTATATGAATTGAATTTTAGGTATTTTGAGCATTTGATGTTTTTTTAACCTTGTGACAGTTTTGTATCAAGGTAATATAAGTTTAAGACATTTTGGGACGTGGTTGAGTCGAAAATTAGTAAATTCACGATAATGTTAATTTGAATTATAGTTATATCAAAAGTATGGTATTTTAAGAAGTAGGTGTAAGTCATTTCAACATTTAGACATTTTGAAACTAGTCTGTTTTGACAATGCGACGTAATAGGAACATGGTATTATGATATTTGGTTGAATCGAACCGGTAACTAAAAATTTAACACTTTAGAACTAAGGTGCGTCCACATTTGTATCATTTGCCCGTATCAGATCATCGTCGCGTAGCATGATCGCGTGCCACGATCACGCGTTTGGACGTTGCGCCGATCCGATCACTCGAAATCCATTTGCTACGCGTATCACACACTTGTATCGGAAGAGTGCGGCATTAGCGGCGCGCCGACAGTAAGCGTGCAAGCAGCGCGATACGCAGTCATGCTACGGCACGGTGATCGGATACGAGCAAATGATACAAGTGTGGACCTTTACAATTCTACTGGCTTCAATGACATTGTAACAGATTTTCAATCTGTCGGTCACGTGAACCGTCGCGAGTTGAACAGTTTTCCCCATCACAAAAAGTGCCCAGCGCCGCTAAAGAAAGTTTACACTTCAAAAACTAAATTTTGAAAATAAATTAACTAAAATCTTGCAACGTATCACGAGAGGGCTGGTACTTTTAAGCATAGATAATCAGCATTGTCATTCAGCGTGGCAATTATAACATAACAGCAAACAAACAGGTGCAATGTTGTTCTGAGCACTATATGCCGTCGGAAGGGTCGCCGCAACCCTAACCAGGTCGTCTGATGAGCATGCGGGTAACCTTCCCACGTTGGCCACGTTGCGCTTGGCGGCCATCGGTACTTCGAACTACGTGCCCTAATTGCCACTTCAGTTTGCTTACCCTGTTTGCTATGTCGGTGACCTTGGTTCGTCTACGAATCTCCTCATTTCGGATTCGATCTCATAGAGAGATCCCGAGCATAGCCCATTCCATAGCTCGCTGAGTGGGCCAGTTTTACCTACAGTTTAAGTTTCGTAATTATGCCAATCAATTAATGTTGTTTATATTTAAAAATCTCCAATCCGCACTGGGCCAGCGTGGAGACAACAGCCAATTCCCTCTCATCCATATAAGGAGGCCTGTGCCTAGCAGTGGGACGTTAAACTTTTTTTTGGTAAAAATGATATACGAGTTTTTTTTCGAAGTAGTGACGATGACGACCACCAAAATATAAATGTGAAAAATAAAAGTAGTGATGTCAAAAAGTGCCATTTTGGTACTAGATTGTGAACAGTAAAATCAATTTATTTTGAGTCCTAACTTGGCAGTCTTCATAAATATCCAACAGCTTGAAATATATCTATAATCTATAATAATATTATAAATGCGAAAGTATGTCTGTCTGTCTGTCTGTACATTGAAGAAATTTTCAAAATAATGTTTATAACGGACTATTTGGAGATCACTGAATCAAAAACAAAAATCTTTTTTTGATTTTTTTGAATATAATCGAAATAATCGAATAGAATAGAATATATTTATTGCCACACAACAAAGAACTTACTTACATAAAAAAGTATACTAACAAAACTTAACTACTAACTTATATATGGCTAAGAACATAGAAACAGAATAAACAGTGTGACAGAAAATGGGTGTGGAGTCAGCGTTTGCTGCGGCGCGGCGCAGAGCAACTGTCCCACTGCGCATGCAGCGCTGGTTTTCAGACCACCCCTAATGACTACTGGAAAATTACTAGTTCCTTTGCGGGTACTATACTTGCAATAAAACTATAAACTCCTAATACCTTTTAAACACACAGCATTAAAAGAAACATCCATACAAATGTTTACTTACCCTAACTACATTACACGATACCGGTTGAGTTAAGTTTGCACCTGATATCTATAGCATTGCATACAAATTAGGTGCAAACTTAACCCAACTGGGTTGCTCAAATTTTCGATTTAAACTTCGGAGGTAAAGGGGGGGAGTGGTGTTTTTTTTAATGGTGTTAAAACAAAAGCTAATCACAATAAAAAAATTGTTCGAATTTGCAGGTTAAGCCCTTTCATATAATACCCCGTTTGACCCAGTAGCTAGACTTTTAATTTTTCCCCCCCTGCTATACGTCGCTTTTTTAGAAAATAAAAATATATTCTTAAATATTTCCTGTGCAATACATGTGGGCTGACCATGTTTATAAATATTCCAAATTTCAAATAGTTAGCATAAGTAGGTTTTGAGATATGGCGCTTTAACAGTCGGACAGACACACAGACAGACAGACAGTCGCATCATACGGGTATCTTTTGTACCTTTTTGGTACGGAACCCTAAAAAAGAACATTTTATTTTATTTTTTAACATTTTAAAGCTAATGTAATACATAGCATAATTTGTGTTAGGTTCTAACAAAAATATTTAGGATTTAAAAAACTAGCAAAGAATCTTGGTTATCTTATTGAATTAAAATGTTTTCATCAGACTTGTTCGTAAACGGTGTCATTACACGCAAGCAAAACGGGCGACAAGGTCTTAATTAAAACCGTGGGCTTTTTATTAATTCCATTAACGCCATGGGCGTAATGACTTTTTTAGAAACATTTTTGACTGCATTACTACTCTAATATTCCAGGTTTAGAACGGAACCGAACGAAATTAGTCAAAATCAACAAATTTGAATTATACATAATGTAATATCAATAAATACACGTGGGCGCTATAGTTAAATACGTTAAAATAGCTTGTCTATACTGTTTTACAATTATTAATTTAAAAAAAAAAGTAAGAGATTGTATGCAACAAAATTAAATAACAGTTTCGGAACGAAACCTTTGTTGGACGAACGAAAAAAAAAAGAAAACTTTGTTTATGTTATCTATGGAATGAGCTTCTACCAATCACGAAATGACACTTTATGACACAATGTTGCGTCTTGTGACACTTGAAAGTAACAATCTTTTTCTGACTTAATAATTTATTCGTTTTCTCACAAGTGTGGTGAAAATCATTGTGTGTTACTCTGGCGGTACCGGAATTACAAACTCGAGTCATTAAAGCCCTCCTCAGCCTGCGGCTTCTGGCTTCAATGTGCTCTCGTTTGTAATTCCTTCTCTACAGTCCACGGTGCACAATGTACTATTATGATATATAATAATAATTTTAACTATTATAAGGAAAATGAAGCAAAACAAAAAATAATGTTACAAAGACGACTATGAGCTACTTGCCGCATATGGGGACACCGCAGTTTATTTAATTGTGTTTAAAAGGTTCCTTTGTAAATCAATGCAAAATAAACGTAACTTATGTTTAAAAGTGTTATGGGACATTTTTTTATGTAAGGGTTTTATATGTTTTTATGTTCGTATGTGCCGTTGCGGCTTCATCCCGCCAAATCGGCTAAACGGATTTCAACTATTTTTGGTACACGGGTAGCTGGGCATCCTCAGATGGTTATAGATACTTTTTACTCGACTACGGCGAAGAAAAATCACAGGGTTGCGATTTTTTTTTTTCACTGACGAATTTGTTCAGAGATAATTATAATTACAACATACTTCTGTTTTTGTCACAGCAACTAGCGTAGCGCGGTGGCAAATGGGCCGCGAAGGCGCAAAGTGGTGTAAGTTTTTTATTCTCATTATTAAGTATAATATTACAAAATGTAAAAAGCCAAAGGGGCGTTATTTGAGAAACTGTATCACTATTTCTGCTGGCGGCGGTATCGTGTTTTAAAATAACCTTCTATACTTACTTCGTTTTTTTTAGTGTTAGAAAAAGGGTAAACAATGTTGACGTGTCTTTTTATTGAAAATACTTTCGAAAAATAAGTCACTACAAATATGTAACAATTGTATAGCGAGATGGTAATTTAGAATATTTTGGTTTCATAAGTAATAGTTTCTATTTTTTTAAAGCGTTTTTCAATAAAAAGACACGTCAACATTATTTACCTTTTTTCTAACACTAAACAAAACGAAGAATAGAAGGTGCCCACAACTTCGTTCGCCGGAGAGAAAAAAAAGTCATAACCCTCTATTTAGAGCATAAACATTTATTTATGAGTCTTGGATGTTTTCTATGTAATTCTTAAACATTTTTTTTTACTTTGGATAAATTTTAATGTACAAAGGAAAAAGTGAAAAAAAATTACCAAATTGTGCTCATATGTGCATGCGAAAACAAACCACTGTCTTGTGGTGGTTTGTTGTATTTACATGTGTATTTTTTTGTAGAAACTGCATGAAAATATGTATAGTGTAATTAGTTTCATAGAAAATAAATAACTATTTTTGCCTTTTTCATAGCAATATACTTGGGTTAGCAACCCTTATAACTATTCGAAATCGCGTCATAAAGGATTCCTTCTTTACCTTTTTGGTACAGATCTCTGAAAAGAAGGCTGAGAATAGAGAGAAATCGAAATTGCTCCACAGACAAGAGCCTACTTAGCTCTTAAATCTACGACGATGACCATTTATGATAAAAAACGGTCTTTGGATTGGACAGACACTCACAAACAGTGGAGACGTAATAATACAATCCTCTTGAAACCCTAGTTAAACGATCGGACTCAGTGGCGTGCGGTCCATATAGGCACAAAGGCACTGCCTACCCTGAACGATCATGGCTCCATACAGGCACAGATAAACTGCCTACCCTGAAGCCCTGAACGACCATGGCGCCATATAGGCACAAAAAAAGGCCAAAAACCCTGTACCACTGATCGGACTATAACATACGGACCCTCAGGGCCAGATTTAGGCGAAGGCAGCCGGAGATGCAGCCCTAGGGCCTCCACAAATGACAGACTCTCGAAAAAAAAAAGTTTAGTTTATTTGACTCGCATTGACGCATTTAAGATGTGGTGCTGGAGGAGAATAGTACGATAGTCCCTTGGGCAGTGCACCGCACAAATGCGTCAATCCTTCAAAAAGTGGCTGTCACCATTAGGCTGTCGACAATCTGTCTACGCAGGATATTCGAATTCTTCAGTCACATAGCCAGGAAGAAAAACGACACCCTAGAAGTGCTCTTGGTGACAGGTAAAGTACAGGGAAGGCGACCAAGATGAAGAAGTCCTATGCGCTGTGGACAGACCAGATCCGCGACAACACCAAGACAAAAGTTCACGAGGCATTACACTGCCGAAGATCGGAACAAGTGGAAAGCGATCGTCCACAAAATAATTCGTGGAGCTCACGACTCAGCAATGAGGAACACGCCATAAGGAGGACGAGTGTATTTGGAAACTACACGGGAACTCCATACCCCTAAATCCCGTATACCCTGGAAGGAAAATTATGAAACTTACTTGATTGTTGATAATCAGCAGACTTATCCAACTCTTGTCCATCAGCCACTGAGCTCTCGACATCCACGTCGCTTTTATCATCATCAGATTCGTTATCCACTCCACTGTACTTTGGGTAGTCCGAGAATTCTGAATTAACTGACTTATCATCTCCACTGGGTCCTGAGTTACTAAATTTATCGGAAAGTAGATTTTCGATGGAGAAAGGAAGTTTTCTCTCGTTCTTTTCTGTTGCTTCGTTTTCTTCTATGTCCATCGCTTCTGTTCTGTCCATCTTCTATTAGTCGGGTTCAATGTCTTTAGCAACGTTATTTTTTCGGCTTATTGTGGCTGGATTTCTTATACAGAAATATCTGTTCCAATTCACTAAAAATGTCGTTCTCACTATAACTTAATTTTTATGCGTTTTCACAAATACTGACGAAATTCATTCAATAAACAATTCCTTCCTCCAAATTATTTGGTCACTTAAATTCTACTTTTATTCACGAATGCTTTTCTAAAATCACTGTAAAAAACTTAACTGTTTATCCGATTACCAGTCTATTTTTTTCATAAATTAAGCCACTGTTCCTATTGTCACGTAGATACACTTAGAATTTGAAAAGAAAATTAAAAATTCACTTCCCGTCTTCGTTTAAGGACTGCAGAACGTTTTGAACCTGTCTCTGGTATCTCACAGACGATAATAATTTAGACTACTCCAAACTAACGAGGCGTTCTTGTCAAATTGGACCGTTGAAACCCGCATCGGCATCTTAACTGCCTCTTCTGAAAAACACATTTGCGTTCCCCGCACTTCACCACTTGAGAAACGATCGAGATTCTGAACGCCAAGATTCAGTTTTGCGTGTGTTTTCCAACTGATTTGACTTGTCGGAATAGATTCTTCGGAATGAAGATGAAGAGGTTTTCCTAATGGGCGTCGATCGGGCTGACAATTTCGTATGCTACACTTAAGAAACCAACATCCCATCTTCAACCCAGTTGCAGTCTAACAGAAGCGTTTTCAGTTCGGGTAGTCTTAAACGATGCAAATAGCTGCGCAGCGCGTTCCAAGATATAATTAGAGATCGCCCAATCAGAGCGGTGGGCGTGGCCAGCGGATGCGCAGGAGCTTTGTAGATCGAATGGGGATTTATTTAGGGAGTGAATTATGCGTTTGCTCATTAATTGTGATAATTATTTAGTTAGTTTGTGTAATTGGACGCGTCGGGGGGGAGGTGACATATGTTATTAATATTCGGATAATTATTTGATTGCAGAGCGTCGACTATAGGTATAGTGTATTTTTAAGTTTCGTTTGCGATGTGGAAGACCGTGGATTGCTTGAGGTAACTGGGTTTTTATACATTCACGTTTATGATTAGGTTCAGTGAGGGTTCACAAATCATGACATTTGAATGTAGTATAATGGTTTCAGTATCAGTATCATAACAAAACGGGACTTCATCAGCAATCCATCATTATCAACCTTACCTATATGCACTGCTGAACATAGGCCTCTATAAGACATAAGCTTGCCACTGAACTCAGTCTTGAGCTTTTTTTTCCAAAGGGTATGGTTACGGGACTGAATCCTCTGTACCTTCGATTTATTTAATTACCTCGACTTTTCGGAGTACTCTCTCCATGGCTTCGAAGGGACTCCAGTAATACACTTTAATACTTATCATTTTAGTTTTGACCCAGTCTTAAAATCTGGGGGAACGGTAGTGCCCCGCCAAGTCGAGCAAAATCTGGGGCACGGTAATGCCTCCGCCAAGACAAGCCAAGCGAAGCGTAAGGTCACTATTCACCCTTTCTCGAAGCGCTTAGTTGTTTTTTGAACTCTCATAACTTCGGTTTGGATAACACCAGATTCTTTTTTTTATGACATACGAGGCAAACGAGAGGACGGGTCGCCTGATGGTAAGCGATCACCGTCGCCCATAGACACTTGCATCACCAGAGGAGTCAAAAGTGCGTTGCCGGCCTTTCAGGTGGGAGTAAAATGAAAGTTATCAGATCTCATGTAGAGTTCAGCTTCTTAATCTACACGCCCTAACTCTACAAAACTCTACAAACTCTAACTTGACAAACTCTACACTTAAGGCCCTGCATCAGCAAGGAAAAACCACGCCCCGGCCCCGTGCCGGCCAATGAGTGTAATATATGTAATAAGGGACGCATTTATTACTCGCGCGCATCAAAGAAAGAGAAAGCTAATACACTACATGCTTGGATTTTTTGGCGTAAGCGCCAGATGTAAAAATACAATGAAATCGAAGATATTATTATGTTTTGTTAACATCTAAGTTAGTGACGTAAAAGATAAAGGGAAGAATGACATTTTTACATAATGTAGCCGTTTATTAATCTGTCGTTTGTACAAGTTTGACAAAAAACGGAAAATGAAATCGCGTTTTCTGATAACTTTTCTATTAAGGAAATTTTAAGCAAACATGTTTCCGCGTTAGGCGCTGAATAGGTTACATAGTCAAAAAACACATATCTGAAAACAAGCCTGTTTTATTTGACAAAAAAATCACTAAAAATAGCTTAAATTTTCGATGCACCCCCTTAAGTCTAAAGATGTGGCTTGGCTGTTTCGCTAACTTCACATGAGCGTAGGGTGAAAAAAATATTCACTGTTTTTCTGTTATAAAGTACAATAGTTCTTGATTTTCTTGTAGTAACCTATAGACTATAAACCTATTTAAAAGTCAAGCAACTTTATTCTGTACCTCGATGCCATGGGCCTGAGTCACTTTTGAATACTAAGATTATGACCGATATAAAAAAAAATCTATCCAATATAGTCAATTTTTTGAGCCCTCCTCATCAGTATGTTACTAGGCCATTAACATTATTAACATTATTAGCATTTATAGGGTTCCGTAGGTACCTCAAAAATAAAAAACGGAACCCTTATAGGATCACTTTGTTGTCCGTGCGTCTGTCCGTCTGTCTGCCTGTCTGTCAAGACCCTTTATTTCGAGAACGCGTGGAGGTATCGAGTTGAAATTAAAACTATATACTTAGGTCTGTAGTCCCTTCAAACTGTAAAAATATCAAACTTCTAAGTTTACATAAAAAAATGGCCAAGTGCGAGTCGGACTCGCGCACCGAGGGTTCCGTAGAAATTGTATTTTTTTCACATTTTCCTTAATAAAACAAAAACTAATCACGATAAAAAAGTTGTTTGAAAATGTGCAGGTCAAGCCCTTTCATATGATACCCCATTTGACCCAGTAGCTAGACTTTTAATTTTTACCCCCCCTCATTCATCGTTTCATATAATATTTCCAGTGCAATACATGTGGGCTGACCATGTTTATAAATATTTCATATTTCAAATAGTGAGCATAAGTCATTTTTGAAATATGGCGCTTTTATAGTCGGACAGACAGACAGACAGACAGACAGACAGGCAGAGTCACCATAAGGGTTCCTGTTGTACCTGTCTGTTGTATCCGTACCAAAAAGGTGTGGCATTAAGCCGCAAAAAACTTATATTTCGACACTTTGAAGTTGATATTCCAGTTGTTCTAGAAACTTGAAATTTGGTATGAAGCAAGCTCTTATAGCACAATCAACAAAATAATTCTGAAAACGACTTTTTTATGTCTGTGTCTATATCAGTAACCAATATAAAATGATCGAGCACCGCATTACATTTTGCTTAGGAGCAGGGCTCTGTTAACACTGGATTTTCATAGAATGTGATCGAATGTGGAATGACCTCCCTGCCGCGGTTTTCCCTGGAGGTTACAGTATGGGGTTCTTCAAGAGGGGAGTGAATATGTTCTTAAAGGGTCGGCAACACGCTCGTAATGCCCCTGGCGTTGCAAGCGCTCATAGGCTGCGGTGACTGCTTAAAATCAGGCAGGCCGTACGTTTGTTTGCCACCTTAGTAGTATAAAAAAAAGATACGGCCATTTTTAGCGGATATTTTGTACGGAACCCTCGGTGCGCGAGTCCGACTCGCACTTGGCCGGTTTCTCTAAGTTACTCTTCCACTATTGTCTTCTGAGTTAATACGGGACAGAATCACAAAAATAAATAGTTGATCAACTACCCTTTAAGCTAAAAGAACATAACCCTAAAATACAATTTATCCATTTTAACTAAAACTTTCAAACGCAAATTTAAATCAGCTAAAACTGAAGAATGAAAATAACTTCATTAGCTCGTCGTTCCAATATTTTATTGCCAACAAAAAACTCAGACAAATGTTCGTCTAGATGACGACAATAAATATGTTGACAAAAAATGTCCGCGCCCTTTCAAATAACCGAAATATTTTGTCATAATTATGAGTTCGGCGCGGTGGCACTTGGTTTTTTTATAGACTTTGATTGCGTATTCAGCTTGTGTTGAAAAATATGCAAGTAAAGATTGAGTGTAAGAAAAGTGTGATAAAATGTTTGAGTTTTGCTGAAAAAATTCCGATGTTTCAAAATTTTAATTAGGTACTTAGAAAACACAGCTTTCGCAAAAAACACTTAGGTACGTATAAGCAAGAAAATGAATAAACTGAAAACACGCAGCTTTACGGCTGACAGTATTATGGTTATAATTTTTTTGTGTTACTTTGTATTATTTATATAGTATGCAAGTCTAAATAATTAATTATGTATTGTCTATCTGCGCATTCTTCTTTCTAATGTTCTTTTGCTTCATAAGTTATGATAATAACAGTTTTTCGCCACCTACTCAATTTAAATTATTGTCTTTTTTAACTCCACTACCCAAAGGTTGTCTGAAAGAGCTATTTTTCAGACATTATTATATCGCTATTTAGCGTTAAGACCGCATGTTGTTTACCTCAATTTAAGTGTAACTATCATGTTTCTGTATATTTGAGGTATGAGGGGTTATAATTTGTATTGTATTGCATTTTGTATAATTAAAATGTCTGTTTTATATTCATTGTGTGAATTGCGAGGTTCGAAATAAAAAGTAGTCTGACCAGCGTAAGTTGCCGAAGGGCTTAATTAAAATTCTTTATATGGCAACAATTTTACATATTATTAAAAAAGCTGTCACCTTATAATACCTAGCCATGTTTCTATGCATTCCTTATTGCCAGCTTTTTATTTTTCAAATTTGCCGCTATTTTCCATTGCCAACTTATGTTGGCCAGACTCTAGCTACTGTATTGTATTGCACACAGCTAAATTGTCGTTGACCGAACTGACGGTGCATAAAAATAATAGTGACCCAAAAATATTACTTTTTGAGTTAAATACTTTCTCCATGATGACTTTTTATAAGTAAAATTTATTTATTTATGCTAAGTTTCAAATGTCGTATATTCACGTGGAGCAAGAGGAATTTTTATAGATACTTTAAATTGCACCCATAGTAAAATACAAAAAACATTCGCGCCTTTTCACATAACCTAAATATTTTGTCATAATTATGCCGCTCTGTGCATGGCGCTTATTTTTTCTGAGACCCTGATTGATGCCCATTCAGCCGGGCTTAAAAAAAGTGCCACTTGTATTTCCGCGTTAGTGATGTTATGGGGGTTTCGTAAACTGATAATTATTATCAAAATATCGAGTAATTTTTAAGGGTTCCGTAGCCAAATGATATATTTAAATTAAATTGATATGTTTTCTAATACGCATAGAGTGCATGCTTAAAAATATATGTATACTTAAGATAGGCTAAGCACTAATACTGTATAGTTAAGAATTATTTTGAAAAAATGACTGACTGTTGAGTTTGTTTCGGCTTTCTCCTCAACAGTGGTATCCTCTTGGGAAATGCCGGTAGACTTAAGACTTGTAAAAGTGACCTTGTAGCTTGCTTACAGCATGAATTTCATTATTTGATTTCAAAATGGCAAAAACCGTTAGAGTTTCGTCATGTCTGTCCGTCCGTCCGTCCGTATGTCACACATTTTACTCAAAAACAAGCTTTATATTAATGAAATTTGGAATATAGGTAGTTTGTATAAGCCGGTACTTAGTGTGGTAGTTAAATAACAAAAATATTTCTCGGGGGTCACTCCAATACACTGTAGTGCATTTAATTTGTAGTAGCGACTACGGACCCCTATACTTAGCATTGAGTACGGTTCGATATGCTCTTGGCTTGTTATCAAAATATCGAGTTATTTTTAGGGTTCCGTAGCCAAATGATATGTTTAAATTAAATTGATATGTTTTCTTGTAGAACTACGCATTGAGTGTATACTTAAAATATAATACTCTTGGCTGGGTTTTTTTATAAAGATTAATTTCTGATATTTATCCTCACCGTGTTTTGAAAAGTGATGCAATATGAATACCTAAAAAAACCTTCAATCTGCACCAATCGTTGAGTTATTTAATTTCTAATGTGTGACAACCTAGGAGAAACCATAAGAATATATTTTTACGGTTCCATACCACTTAAGGAAAAAACAGAATGCTTATAATAGGATTATTGTATTTTGAAAACGGCAAAAAGCCAACGACACGAGGTGTTCCCAGGCGGTCACCCATCCAAGTACTGACCTCGCCCGACGTTGCTTAACTTCGGTGATCGGACGAGAACCGGTGTATTCAACGTGGTATGGACGTTGGCGACAGAGATGACAAATTTTACAATCGTATGACACAAGCTCCTTTAGTGACGTAATTAAGAATTGCAGAAGAAAAATATCGAATTAACTATACTGAGGCGAAATTCAGATTACGCAGTTACTAACACTTTAGCCTAAGTAAATATTACTAACACTTTATATGGGTCATTGTTATCTCTTGGCCGGTTTTAGCTTAGTTTAATAACTTTAGGTGTTTACGAATTTAGTTAGTTGATTATTACTTATAACTTTATCATTGACTGTAATTTTTAAGACCCAGTAAAATGAGGGGTGTTATAAGTTTACGTGTGTATCTGTTTGTCTGTAGTTCTAGAACGGATGAACTGATTTCGATATGTTTGGACACAAAACCCAAGGTTGATATGGTAAAAAATAACTTATTTTTATTTAAACTTTATTATGTAATACAAATTTATTTAAATGGCGGACTTAATGCCTTAAGGCATTTTCTAGCAGTCAACCCAAAGAGCATATAATCAATACGTTAGTTAGTCCACCTTACAAACACAACTTTACCATACTGAGTGCAGGTGGAAACTGTTTGGGGAAAGAGATTAGAGGTTTTTATGTTGTAACCACGGATCCCTAACAAACTTTATTTTGACAGTTCTACTGTTGTCTATGCATTTCCGCATATTTTATTCCGTGGCATTCGACCTTTCAACTTTGGCGCTTCCAAATTGCTTTGGCATGTGGTGGCGCTACGGTCTATAATTTATGGCTTTGCAAATTTAAATGTGCAAGTGGCGAAATTTGGAACTATCATTGCTCCATATGAACTTCCTTATTCCACATAGATACTAGCGCCACGGTTGTGATAAAAGTGAGTTGGTCCTATGACAAGTTGAAAATGCGGTTGGTTTAAATTTTTGGAAGGCTTGGGGGTCGAAATTCGAACTTCGTGTCTGGTGTCCCGCTCATTCAAATATTACTTAAGTAGAGAGCGAGAGAGACCGCACCATATGAAATTCGAAAGACTAGCGCACTGAGCTAGTTTTTTTTTTTAATATAGATAATGCGGTATGAAAACGGAAAAGTTATGTTGGTTTTTTAGTAATATGAACACGTGTGGGATGGTCTATTTTGTTCACTTATTGGTTAATTAGGTTTCAGTTTTGAAATTATTATCAATACGTTCCGGTATGGTTAACATGTGCCAAATACACGTCAAAGGAAAGCAATAAAGTAATGCAAAGCAATGAAAAAAGCAAGTTCGTTCACGGAAGAGAACATAGTATTTTATGCAATCGTTACATAATGTATGTTTTTCAGTCGAGCACCGCGTTTGGGCCTCGAAGCTTGCTGAAAAAAATTTCTAATAAGTACGTCAGCTACATAATGAAAAAATATTGGACACGTATTTTTTGCTTTTTAAAATAATAATAAAAATACTCACATACATCGCATTAAAGTTTAAGAGTGGGGGCTCGTGACGTCACTCCTAAGTAAAATTTGTATATAGCGGGAGAGTTGAAACGCTATTGTCGCATATAGCTTATAATTGTAAATAATTTATCTATATAGCTTGTAATTGTACGTAACTTTCGCATATAACATTATAATTTTTATATAACGTAATTTCATACACTTAGCTTAGGAATAAATAAATTGTTGTTTGGTCATATATGTGTAACCATTTTTATGTTGATTCATTATATAATTTGTATTGTGTTTAGAATAAGTTAGTATTGTAAGATTATTGTTTGTTATTGTTTTATCTCGCTCTAAACCTGTTTTACTCAATAAATTATACACTCGACCATACCCCCACTAAGTGTGCGATGGAACGACGGAATATAATGGCGGCCAAGTCCCATACTATTCATGGCCCTAGGCCGGATGGCGATTCACAGCCTCCACCGCCGCCGCGAGCAACCGCTCGCGCGGCACACGCCTGCGGCCCCCGCGCCGCGGCGTTACTCTCTCACGCCTACCCGGCGCACTCACCGGCTTAGCCGCCCCTGGTCGGTGCCCTAGCCGCGCTGTCCGTACCCGGTCCCGCTAACACGGATGCCCCGGGGAAAGACACGCGGCGACGGGCTCAAGAAGCCGGCCAGGCCCGCTAGCCGTCGGCCTCAGCGAGCGCTGCTCGCGAGGCCCCCCCTCTCAGCTGGCCGCCGCGAGCCCCTGCCGGCGCAGCCAGCGATAGCCACGCAGTCCTCCTCAAATTGAGGACGCACGCCCGGCCCGTCATCACGGGTCGCGACCCCGCCACAGCCCTAACTGCCCACCGTGGCAAGCAGGGCCCCCCTGCACCCCCCCACGGGGGTGTATGAGAAGACACAGTTAGTTAGTATACTATTCATTCCATCTCAGACTACTCACACTCTACACAGTTTTCACAAATAAGAGTTATTATTTACATTATCCCTCTGGTATCCTGGTAACCTGGTTCCTGGTAATGAAGCTCTCCTGCCTGCTATAGCCCGCACCAAACAGCTATGATATTAAATAATATGCGACAGTTAGATATGTATGTAATTTACTTGGAATAAAGAAGATATTAACAACATATTACGATGTAGCGGTCGCGAGAAGAAAAATTCATCTGGACGACAGTCGTGTTTTCAGCGTTGATATGGTGACGCTATATATATGTACTTAAGAGTGACGTCACGCGATATTTTGATTCAATGTATCGCCTTTATTTTTCGTTTATGTAAGAAAAGAAAAAATACGTGTCCAATATTTTTTATTAATCTACATGACTGACTAATAAAATTATTAAAATTTAGTCATCATCCCTATTAAGAGTCCCCGGCAAGCTCGGTTCTCCATACAAAGATAGTTACGCTATTATTTTAAAACAACTAGCTAGTTTTCTCTGAAATTTTGTACAGTACGATTACTTTGAGTTTACCACTGGCATATGCTTTTATTCCATTGGATATTATTAGAGATTCGATTTTAACACTAATGTAAAAGAGTTTATATTACTTACACACTGTCTAAACGTCGTTTGTTTGTAATAGAAACTCTTTTGTATTAGTGTTAAAGTCGATTATCCAATGGAATAAAAGCATATGTCAGTGGTAAACTAAAAGTAATCGTACTGTACTTAGAATCAGTTAGAAAAATTCAGCGAAATTAAGTTTTTCATACAAAACTTGTTTTTGCTGTATTTCGTTTGTTTTATAAACTGGAGTCACATAAACGAATTACCAAGAACCATTAAAATAAGAGGACTGACAGTTGCCATACTTTGCATCGTGTTCCGATCTCAAGGAGATATTCTGGCAAAAACTAGATGGCGCTTTAAAAATAAACATTCAACTACGTTATAATTGGATAAATAAACATAGTATAGTAACAATTACTTCGCAAATAGCTAATAATAAATAAATCGTACATTTAATAGCGGTGTCACGCTTGCAAAGTTGAATAATTCTTATACATAGATGGCGTTGTACATATCGGGGAACGGCTTTTTGTATGGAGACGGTCAGTCCTATTGTTTTAATGGCCCTTGGTCATTACAGACCTAGATATACCTCATGTCTTCAATCACATACACAGTTTTAAAATGAGAACGAAACTCCGTTTGTATGGGAAGGTGAAATTCGGCTGAACTTGCCGGGACTCATCGGCAAAAAATAAGACATTTGAAGAATATAAACTTCACATAACGTATACGTTATCGGTATCGCAAATAATATAAAGGGCATTACATATGAGGACCTTCCTGTTCCTAATTAACAAGAAATGGGATAAAACCGATGAACCGATAAAATTCCCCTGATTTTAGAATAAATTAATAGTTTAAAGAAATACTTTTCTAACATATCCAAATACAGCTAGCTGATACGATGTTCCATCATGAAATTCCAGTTCATATCTTCCGGCTCCATCATCAGATCAGTTCGACAGTACCATATTATTTTATTGTCATCAGAACTACATACAGCTGCCAATTTTCATGAGGCTACGACCGTTGGAAGATGGTTAAATTAGTTACCTTAGATTCCATTACCTACATAGTTAGTTACATACAGGTCGACCTAATAAAAGCGTGTTAAAAAAAGTTAGAGTTAAACAAATTTATGTCACTAATTATTAAGTTTTTAGTTAATGAGAAATCATTTAAATTTGTTTATATCTAGCTCATACAGGCACACCGCAGCTACATTTAAAAATTTCGCGGTTGTTTCCAGTCTCATCTTTCATTAGCCAAACTTTATAGGCACCATAGATAGTAAAGAGTAGAGCATTTTCGATTAAGTCACCTTTCAAACATAAAAATAACGAAATCAATACCGCTTCTTCCGTTTAGGAGCTACGATGCTACAGCCACACAGATACACACGTCAAACTAACAAGACCCCCTCTTTTCGGGCGTCAAAAAGTTATCATTCTAACGTGTCTTATTTTGTAAACAACTTTCTAACATCAAAACCCATTATTTTGCCAAAAACAGCTGTTCCCATAGATTCAAAATAATGATTCGGGATGCTTACGAGAAAATGTTTTGACAAAGAAACCATTTACTGAATAAGAGAAGTAAGGATTGATTTTTGCAAGAAATATCGTATCTTATCTTATCGTATCTAGCCCATTGTCGAATAGTCACATAATGCATTGATAAATTAAATAGTTTGATTTACGATTAATGTCGTCGCTCATTTTGTTATACATGTGATCGTGCGTTTAGCTGGCCGTTCGTGTCATCATACATCCACATATCCATATGTGATCGCCTCATCATATGTGGATTGAGACTTCGTTGCGTTGCCACAGAACCACGGAATAAAGGTACTAAAGGCCGGTCGCGAAGCACAGCGAAAAACGAGCATTGCCCTATTTCTATTTGTCTCTGTCGCACGCGCACAGTAATAGGGCCATGCTCGTTTTTCGCTGCGCTTCGCGACCGACATATAGTAACTTTATTCCGTGATGGAGTCTGACCAGCGAGTAGTGATAAAAAGGTTTTATTAAAAAATAAATATGGCAACAATTTTACTTATTAAAAAAGCTGAAATTATAGTATCTACCCTAGGATCAACTTACTTACTTGATCCTAGTATCTAACACGTTTCTATACCTTTCGTATTACCCGCTGTTCAAATTTGCCGCATTTTTTTGTGATAAGTTTCATTTGACAGCTTACCAACCGCTATAGGGTTAAAAACAATGGTTTCTTAGATGATTTTTTTCTTGTTATCAATTTACGCCATAAACCGTTTCTAAACGGATGGGAGAGAGAGATATTGCATGTAGCATATTAGAAAAAATTACATTTGTCGTTTTAAATAATGTCTCAGACTAACCTAAAAGCGATATTTTAGTCTGGTCACATTTGAAGACACTGTCATATTTAGAGTTGCCCAGTTAGGAAAATATCTGTAATTAATGGATTTCTCCAATATCTCTGGGTACGGTGTCGTAAGATTTTCTCAAGGAATTAGAATTTAGGGCAAAGTTATAAAAATTGATATGGTTATGAACAATTACTGTAACGGCATTGTTGAATTATTTTTCTTTTACAGACCTACGAAGTCTAGGTAGGGTAGGATACACTGCATGATTACCGAAGGATAGCCGCAGTTATTTGTTTCAACTCTCGAGATTAAGAAAGTACAATCTTTTACAGAAATCCGAAACTAAAAATAATTTAGTATCTACATAACAAAATTCTCATTTCCGAAGAAGTGAATGACGAACGTAAAACGATTTTCAGGTTATTTATTCTTTTACTAACAATAAGTTTCTACTGTACATTTCTTTTTTATACGTATTCTAGCGTATTTGGATGAAAATTCAATCGCTTGTATAAATAAGTCAAATGAGCTTGTGATAGCAATGTTAATGAAAATAACAATATAATAAAAGAAATAATGTTAGTAAATAAATTGTACAACTTGTACTGTACTTTCATAATTTTCAGGAATTTTTAATTAGGATTTATTTTTCTTATCCTGGCAACAAGACCACATAACTGTCAGTTGGTCGTCAATTGTTTCTTTGACGTGTCCACAAGCATTGTTGTTGTGATTTATTTATCAGAATTTTTAACATTTACACAGATGTTGCTCACACGCGATCTGTATCGACGAAACCGTTGTTAAAATGCGCGTAAAACTACTACAGCGGTGTTTGTAAACAGTATATTTTAGAATACAGTGTGATAAAGTTTTTCCGTAATCTCGGCGTATTTTTAAAAAATAATATTAAAAAAACCCGGTTAAAAATGTTTATATTCTAACTGGCCTTTCTTGAACTATGGTTTTACCCATCACAAAGTGAATATCGTGGAATTCGTGGTGTTTTAAAACGATTATTTAATACAAAATGCGGCTTTATTTAAGAAAATTACTCATAGCATGTCTAGTTGTACTGTTTGTTGTGTCTGTGATGTTCTTTTTAAATGTACATGATAATACATTGGTAAAACGAAAAGTTGTAAAAGTTGAAGATATTGAAACCAGAATTAATGATTTGGAAAAAAGAATGGAAAATCAGTTGACAGAAAGCAGTAACTTGTTGCAAATGGTTGTTAAGAAGATTAAGAAGAAAGAAGAATTTGGGGCTAAACTGGATGTCATTGGCTTAGATCCCCTCGCAGTTCAGGTGGACAACAAGGAGGTGCTGCTAAAAGGTACTTAAAATAGTGTACCGTTATTTTAATTAGTTTATGAATTTTGTTTGCTCCGACTTTAAGTACCTCGCTTCACATATACCTTCCTGTCGACAGGGTTTAAAAATTAGCCAGCTTAAATTGAACTCTGTCAAATAGACAAAGGAGTCACAACTGAATTGTGGCCTATGTACTATGTAGGATGCTGGTGCTCAGGAGGTCCAAGAGTGACAGTGGTATTGAATGCGATATGAAAAACCAGATTAGAGCCTGATGAACGAAATGGTGACAGGTCAAAGGCATGAATGTGGAAGGTTATAGAAGAAGAGGAAGATGGAAGGTAAGATTGTGTGAAAGATGATATGGTAAAGAGAGGGATGGAAGAAAAAACATGCTACGCCAATGCCAAATAAAAGAAATAAGTGCAAGGGAATGAAGAGTTTATGATTCTTTTAGTCAGACTTCTTTAAGACAGCCTCCAAGCTAAAGTTGGCCTGGGCCAGACATGTCTGTCGCATGCTTCGCGTCTTGTGGGCCTAAGTAACTATCAAGTGTGTTCCACAAAATAGAATTGGGCATTGCAGTAGATCCCGACGAATATGTTGGGACGAGCTTGATTGCTTCCAGATGATCTGTATTGAGATTGCCTAAGACCGAGACACATGGAAAAATAAGACGGGACCTTTGCTCAACAGCAGCCCATTTACATAATCAGACTTTGGTAACTGTGTTAGGGTGCAGTTGGGTCAGTCGGTGTTCAGTTCGCACACAAGCGGGGTTTCCATCTTGATTATTGCGGAATAGTGACGAAAAATTTAAAATCTCTGACATTCCGTGTAAATCACATTTTCGTTGTATGTGTTGGATTAAAATTTAATTAGATGATTTAGGTTTATTTAGATTTCCCCTGAAATACGGGTTAAACCCAGACACCTGTTTATACAAATTTTGCTAAATAAAATATATGGAAGGGAGCGTTAAAGTATTACGTAACGCAATTTTTGGAGATTTTTAACCCTCCTTCCCCCCATGTAACGCGCCGTAACGTTTTTCTATAGCCCCCCTGAAATTATGAGAAAAACAGGGCGTTCTGAAGGGTTAAAAAAAACAATGTTACGTAACGCGCAGCTCATCCCGCTCCCCCAATTCGTTACGTAATACTTGAACGCTCCCGAAGGCAAAAATAAAAACAGGAAAAATATAATAATTAATATGTATTAATTTATATCGCATATATTACGTCATTTGAGTTCCCGATATTTCAATTAAGTTTGATAATCCTTCTATCTTTTCCAAAGAGAAAAGATATTTTCTCAGAATGCTATGTGAGGATATTGAGATTAAAAAACATTATGTTTTCAATAGAGACAATAAGATAGGTTGTTGAGACCACCAGCTTGGGATCCTGTAATACATCTCATCAAGGAACAAGCTTGACACACGACTGCAAAACCTTAATTTTAAATGGTGTATAAAGATATGTTATCTGTTCAATAGTAATTGAAAAGAATCTTGTTTTTTTCCTTGCGTTCTCAGTATGCCACATATTGCGAAACGCTGGTAATTTAAAAAAGTTAAATAAGTAAGCACTTCTGGCCCATGTGTAACTGCCTTTACATGTTAGGCCCATCTGGCATATATGTAATGTACCCTTTTTGTGTTTTCTCAAATTGTAACTTTCTTTCTTTAAAAAAACATTTTTTTTCTCAGTCTACCTCGAATATTATCTCATTTGAGTTCCCGACTGTTCGGAATTTTTACAGCTTCCGTGTTCACGGGACAGGAGGGAAGGTAAAGCTACCGAAACGTTGGGAACTCAAATGAAATAATATACGCGATATAATCAGTTTATATTGTTTTATTTTAATGAGTAATTATCGTGGAAACAGAAGAGAATATTAATAACAACCTGATTGAGTATAAAACTGTGTATAATTTATCACAATAACTCAGTATATTGCATATAAGGAAAATGTTACGGAAAACTTTTACAAAATTGCCACTAAGCTGTAGAACTTTAATTAATACAAGCAATTGCCCTTATCCCTGTACCTCATTCTAAAACATCATAACTAGAAGGTAGATGAGAATAAGTCAAGTCAAGGTTAAAAAGTTTCTCTCAAAATAGTTATGTGTTATGCAAGGCTGAAAAGTTGTTATTTGGCGCGAGTGCTTCAATTGAAAGCCGAGTAAGCGAAAGAATCTAAAATTGAACAACAAGCGGAGCAAGTGGTTCAAATATACATTCCTGAGCGTAACGAGGCTTTCAAGGCACGAGAAGCCAAATAATTTTGCAGCCGTGCGAAACACACAACTTTTCATCTCACTACAGCGAAGAAAAACTATGAAACTGTAATTAAAGGATATTTGTTTCAATTAAAACATTTGATGAACTACAAAACACTCATAGCAAAATAAACATATAACAATATATAAATTCGAACTTCAAATGACTTTTCCATCCATGCTAGTGGATAAAACGAACTTTTCCATGCAGCAAATAAAACTTTTCTGAGCGAGTGAGGTGAAAAATATTTTTTCCTCGCAAGACATATAGGAAACCACAATCCTCGCTTAACCTATCAGCTGGGAAATACTCCACTTAAGGCCGTCAAAGTGCAAACTTATCTGGGTATTCAAATGGAAAATCTTAAATCGGAAGGTCACATCACAGGACCACAATCACTAAGAAAGCAAAGAGACTGATTTACCTCATCAGAAAAGCCTTCGGAATTTTGACGCCAGAAATGATGTTGAAGATACACAAGACCTATATGCCCTGGCTGCAAAAACTGCTTATCTGCGCTGCCGTGCCAAAATTAAAACGTAGTAAGTCCACTTGTATAGACTTAGTACGTTTTAATTCTGGCACGGCAGCACAGATAAGCGGTTTATGCACCAAGGGCACGAATTAGACTTTTCCTGGAATACGGCTACCAAGTCTGGTGCCCTTATTTTGTCAAAGACATTGAGATGCTGGAGAAAGTCCAACGTAGTTTCACCAAAATACCTCGAGAAATTAAGAACAAATCGTACGAAAATAGACTGCAAGTGCTGAACCTCACGACTTTGAAGGACCGCAGAGAACGAGGAGATCTGACTGAGACTGATAAGATCCTGACTGGGCATTACAACCTCAAGGACTTTCACGAAATCTTCGCACGTAACACCAACAGCCGTCTGAGCGGCCATCACTTAAAGCTAGTCGCTCGTAGATCACACAACAACCCATACAACACTTTCTGGGCAACAGGGTTGTGAGCGCATGGAACAAGCTACCAGAGCATGTAATCTCGGCGCCTTGACATTAGTCAATACCTTCAAAAACAAATTGGACAAGCATACCACTGAACAGAGAATTTAGACTCTAGATAAATTGGATATAGGCATCATCAGTTGCTGCAACTGCCTGCCTGATAATAAATAATAATAATTAAAAAATCTTTTACTGCTGACTGTATTTTTCATTGAACATCCAACTACTCTCTGAGACGATTCTAAAGAGCCTAAACTTGGCAGGATTGCGTTATTTTATTGCCATTCCTATGACCACCATCCAGTTCCATCCTCAGATCAGATTGATGGTCTTAATCTTGCATTGTCACCGAACTTACAAGTATGCCAACTTTTAGCTTGATCGAAAATCGGGAAGTGGTTCGAATATAACTTGCAAAAATTGTTCACGTTGTTGCATGCGGATCTAAACCGAAAAAAAGGCCTATAGTCATCCTTATATGTCCAGCTATCAAAAATCGTTAAAATCTGTCCTGATGTTTTCACGTGATGTAGCCTCAAAGACACTTAAATACATACGGACATAGTATATTCGGTGGCGCCCAATACGATACGTTTTTATCATAACTTTAACATAAGAAATAAATATGATCTAACTGCGCCCGGTAGGCTCCATACAATAAACAGGTCGTTTAGCGGCACATGTGTGCCGTACTATAATAGGCTACCTAGAGATGCATATGCATATGTCAATTAATAAATTCAGAACAATATATACATACATACAATCACGCCTTTTTCCCATTACGGGGTAGGCAGAGACTACCTCCTTCCACTTGCTACGGTCCTGGCATACAACTGCCGCTTCATCAACATGCATTAATCTCTTCATTTTGTGCCGTCACAACCCTTTCGCTTTGTCTTATTCACACACAGAATATCAATATTTCTCGCATGCATCATCTGACATATAGTTGAATTATCGAGAAGATGGAATTGCATTTGTAGTGGTTGTACCGTTTGCAACAAAAGGAGAATAATTTTCTCTTAACTTAATAAAATGACATACCCAAGAAGTGGAATAAGTAGTAGTCCTCTGTTTTTTTGTGAAGTGTGGATGTAGGTTTCATCAGTATAAACTAGTGGTCTATCTTGAGATCGATATTCCGCAATTTTGATAAGGTGATTTATTCTTAGCAGTCGTATGTTGTGTTTTTCCATTAATATTTTTCGGTTGTTCTCGGTCTTTTTCCATTTAAATCCTAATTTTTGTATTTGTTTTCGTAAGGTGGAAATGCCAAATTAGTAATCTATATCGGATTTTAACACAGAGTGGAGTCCCTTTAAGGTTGGAAATTGCTTATGGGACAGATGAAAATTGTATATAGTTCTCCGGATGACTTCCTGATCAATATCGTCTACTGCTGATGACGGACAAGGACGCAACTTTTTATTCTTCGGGGAGGTGAATTTCTTTGTTGTTGCGAATTTCTCGCTGTTGCTCTCAGTCACAATGTTATAAACAGTAGAGAGACAAACACCTGTAGCTTTTTCAACTAACTGGGCAGCGGTGTAAGGCAAGTTTAAATTTTTCGTCAGTTCATTTTCAAAATATTTATAACAGTTGAAAATTATTTGCTTACTTTGACTCTCAATAGGACCAAAATTACTTACAGCCATATTTTTTTAAAATATACAAATTTTTCGTAGTCGTACGGGCGGACACAATAATTAATTGAGAATACAATCAAATCAGATGTAAAAATATACGCACAACGTAAATAATATTGACAATTTCACACTGACATTATTTTTGTTTTTAGTTCTTCGATATATATATATATATATATAACAACCTCTTTGTATGCTGATAGTACAAGAAAATAGAAAATTCAAATATAGAATGCCTGTAAACAAACAATACTACTACATATGCAATTCCACGCTCTCGATGATTCAACTATACTTCATCTATTTTATCATTCATTCCTCCCCTTACATTTAACGTAGCAAAGCTCTCCATAGCCCACTCTTCGCTCTCGCTGGGACCGAGACGTGATGGGTTGCGATGCGAATCACATCGCCGCCATTTGCGTTCCCACAAGCAGCTGGGGATAAAATATTCGTACCCAGCAGAGCCCCGCCTATCAGGTAAGGGTTTAGCCTTATTTTGGGGTCACCAGTCCCAGGGCAATTCGGCACGCTAACGACTAGACTCACCTCTAGCCACGCATCCATCAGCACGGCATACCTTGAATTGGCGGAATAGGAGGAAGGATAACAGGGCAAAGAATGGAATTGTACGAATTTAGACAGGAAAAAGGGTTAAAGGATACTACTGTCCCGGAAGACGCCAGTATGAGCCAGTAGCAGCTCGGGGAGCCGGGGTCGCATATGTTTTAAGTGTAATAATTAAATTACCTATGAAATAAAAGTATATTTGAATTAACTACCGCAGAGATGGGCGATTTCAAATGATTTTAGTAATTGATTAATTACTTACTATTTATTTTACCATTCGAGTGACAAAATAGTAGTGTGCTAATTACTACTATCGTATGAATGTTCGACTTCGACTTCGATTGTTGTACCTAAAATCTGACGATTACCCCTAAGGCGGGGTTCGCACTAGAGTTTTAAAAGCGTGGCGTTAAAACCCAGCGTTTGAGTTCTGTACGCTCAGATCGTCCAACGCTTACGTCGAAAATCCAACAGTGCTACATAAAAAAAGCGTTGCGCTTTAAAACCGCTTGCGTGTGAATAATTACATGGCGTTTCATTTGTGTAATTTAAAAGTTTTTTTCACTTCTCCTCCTCAAAAAGTAAGTCATATTAGTTTCGCGAAGCGAGACTAAAATAGTACATTTAGCCCCTAGGGTATAAAAGAAAGTCATATAATCCCATACAAATTTCTATGACACTGAAAAAAAAAAAACTACTCCATACGAATAATTAATAACAAACAAACCAACCTGATCAGATTGGCCAAACTTTCTGATAGAATTGCTCAAACTGTACTTTTAGTTTTTCATGAAATATACAATTTAAATGTTAAGTCTTTTTTATTTGCTCGCAGTCGAAGTGAAAAGCAGAGTGTTTAACACGTGGCTTAAAGCCATTATGACATTTTAGCCCCTTGTCAAACAATTTACTATTATAACTCCCGTTGAAAAAACGCTAGTGTGAATATATAGCGTAACTGGCGCGGAGACGTGCGTCGGGCGGCGTGCGGACTGTCTCTGAGTTCTCTGCGTTTGGGGCTATTCATAAATTACGTCATTTCAAATTTGGGGGGGAGGGGTCTGGACATCAGATGATGGTAGCATGACACAGGAGGGGGGGGGGGGGGTCATTCCCAAGATGACATCATCTTTCGCATCTTTAAAAAGTGCGTCAATGAGAAAAAAAGGAATAAAATTCGTGTTTCAATAAACTGTTGCTAAAAACGCATGTTTTGGAAATGACATCATTTTATTTGGTGGGGGGGGGGGGGGGGGGGGTCATTAGAATTATGATGGTTGGATGATATTTTATGAACAGCCCCTTTCGGGTTGATTCGAATTAATATCGACTATTCTAATTATTCGAATGAATTTAAAAATCGAATAATTCGAGTAGTATCATTCAAAGGCGCCCATCGCCATTATACCCTTTGTTCTCTGCCTCACTGGGATGCCCTAGCGACGTCGGCAGCTACGGTAGCCAAACAATTCATACTGAGATGTATGACAGCTCACTCACGGTTTGGCGACGTCAATATGTAAGGGCGATAACGTCCCATGTGTGGCAGAGGCCTTTCGCGTCGAGACACTCGGCCCGTCTGGTCAGGGTGCACGCGGGCTCCACAGGGAACTCAGTAAGCGTCTGAGGGAGGTAACAGGAGACCCACGCTCAGGTTGGCAGCAGGGGACCCACGCGGAGGGAGGCAACAGGGGAGGGGACTCACGTGTAGACATCTTTTTCGCACAAAAGCTTTCAATAGCCATACAGCGTGGGAATGCTGTCTGCATCACGAGTGCCCTACCGAAGGGACTAATTTTTTTTAGTATTTATTAATAACTAGCTATTGCCCGCGACTTCGTCCGCCTTTAATTCGTTTATCGCGGATAAGGGTATTTTTCCGGGATAAAAAGTAGCCTATGTCCTTCCCCGGGACTCAAACTATCTCCATATCAAATTTTATGCTAATCGGTTCAGCGGTTTAAGCGTGAAGAGGTAACAGACAGACAGACAGACAGACACACTTTCGCATTTATAATATTAGTATGGACTAGCTTCTGCCCGCGTCTTCGTCTGCTTTATCGCGGATAAGTGTATTTTTCCGGCATAAAAAGCAGCCTATGTCCTTCCCCGGGACTCAAACTATCTCCATACCAAATTTCATCCAAATCGGATCAGTGTTTTAAGCGTGAAGAGGTAACAGACAGACAGACTGACAGACACACTTTCGCATTTTTAATATTAGTATGGATTTGTTTAGTTAGGTAGGTATTCGTTTGTAGTGTTGTTTTTGCTTGCCTATCTGTTTTTGTTTATGTCTCCATGTTGAATAGGAATCATTTCCGATAAGAAAGGTTAAAATCCAGTGACCTAAAAATAACCTAAATAAATTTTCACTTATTTTTATGCAAATATCTTTAATTTACAGTCGCGTTCATAAATATATGAGCATTCTCAAGGCTTCAAAAATAAATGTACATAGGTTACTTAGTACTTACACATCTATACAGTTTAAACAATCAAAAATATATATACGTTTTACATCATATGAGCAACTTTTTTTGTAGATCGACATTTTTTTAGTGCATGGTTTCGCAAATGTCTGATGTAATCCCTCAAGTTTCCTTTATGTCTTAAAATTCGCGGTTGTTATGGTTAAGCTGACCAGAATCACGTTCTATTGACGTATTACCACAATTATGCAGGTAACGTATTATGCAGCAACACATCAATTGTGAGTTCACGCCCCGTTGAGCAAACACTCCTTACATACAATAGTAACAACATGTATGGTAGTTCGTGTTTTAGACCATTTCTACCACCATTACTAAACAGAGGCATGTGATCCATATACATAGGCATAAAGGCACTGTCTACCCTGAATGACTATGGCTCCCCATGCCGGCACAGATAAACTGCCTACCCCGCAGCCCTGATGGACCATGGCTCCATTTAGGCACAGAGAAACTGCCTACCCTGAAGCCCTGAAGGACCATGCCTCCATATAGGCACAGAGAAACTGCTCCCCCTAAAGCCCTGATGGACCATGGCTCCATTTAGGCACAGAGGAACTGCCTACCCTGAAGCCCTCAAGGACCATGGCTCCATATAGGCACAGAGAAACTGCCTACCCTAAACGACCATGGCTCCATATAGGCACAGACAAACTGCCTACCCTGAACGACAATGGCTCCATATAGGCACAGAGAAACCGCCTACTCTGAACGATCATGGCTCCATATAGGCACAGAGAAACTGCCTACCCTGAACGACCATGGCTCCATATAGGCACAGAGAAACTGCCTACCCTGAACTACCATGGCTCCATATAGGCACAGAGAAACTGCCTATCCTGAAGCCCTGAACGACCATGGCTCATATAGGCACAGCCAGAAACCCTGTGTACGCCACTGACCCTGGGTAACCGGATGGTGGCCAGTAATAGGCCATTTACCCTACTCGGTTTTCCAGTAATCTTTACACTAAGTGTACCTAATCTAAATAAATCGTTTTTCATCAATGCCGATTCACACCGAACCACGCTATTTCAGGAACGCAAAGAGCCGATAGGAAACATTTGTTTGCGGAATCGCTTTCAGCAAACTCAAACAATCCACACATAATAACAGAAAGTCGAAACTGATGTGCTTTTATTAGTAACATAAGACCGTTTTAGTTTACAATTCATACAAGTTCCACTTGTATACAATAGACTTAAGTGTGGTGTACTCGATAGAGATATTAGACCTTTCGCGTTAGGATGGTCCAGTGTTGTGTCATGTAACATATACGGTTTACAAATTCGAAGTAACTTTCTTAGATTAAAGTTCACCACGGTCTCCGTTACTTAACAGATTACTGAGATTACGCCTATCAAATGCTCAAAATCGAAATAATGACACGTTAATAAATAACCGAGATTTGTGAAATTCACATAAGACAATTGACAACACGGGCCACGTTGGGCTCAGTTGATTGCACGGCCTACAAAGCTGGCGGACCCCGGTTCGAATCCCGGCCAGGGCAAGTGTTTGTGCGATGAGCAGGAATGTTTGTTCCTGTGTCTTGGATGTTTTCTATGTATTTATGTATTATAATTTATCTGTATATTATGTATATCTATCAGTATAAGCTTTGCTTAGTTTGGGACTAGGTCGATTTGTGTAAGATTGTGCCTAATATTTATTTATAACATTTAACATTTCCAAGCAATATTAAATAAACACCCATTTCGTTACATATTTTATCAAGGAATTAAAAAAAAATTTTTTTTGAACATATTCGGGAGAAATAAGTTTATTTAGGTTGTTTAAAGGTTTTAACAAGAGTAATTTGCGTATGGTAGCCCTTTAACATACGAGGGGCGTTCAATATTATTCTCGGTATCAGTGTAAAAATGTGAACTTATTCGTATGATATATATTTTGGCGTACATAATATATTAAAATATTTTTATTTATATTCTCAAGATAAAAAAGTTTTTATGGGCAAAATTTGCCGTATCTTTTACTTCATCGGTGGTGCACCAATTTTGTTATGGACTTTTTAGTTTTAGAAAATAGGAGATATTAGTCAAGCATTTGGGCTATGTTTCACGGTAAGTTGACTTATTGATTAGAAGTTGTGGCCCTGAGCAGCAGACATGGTAATCTGTAGCATTGTCTAAGGAAAAGGTCATAGAATTTATGTATTTATGTATTTTCTTTGACCAGCTTTTCAGTTGCATCGTATTACTCTTCCTTAATATTTATATATCCGTATATTTTTAGTGTAGCTCGCAATTTTTTTTTAAATATAGTTTTCTTTTAAAGGTCAGAAAAACTACATAGAATTTTGACAAGTGACCCTTTCTTTGAAAATGTAATTGCATGAGTTAAGACTCTTAGACATTTTTTTTTGAGGCACCACAATAAGTCAATATTGCATTTTCAGAATCAATTTTCTCAATTACTGTACCAAAATTTTGCTCACTTCATCCTAAACAATAATCAAAACAGGCTCCCGTTTTACTGACGTCTTTGTTTAGCTGTTACATAAAGACAAATTAATAATATCCTTTTTTTATTTGCTTATTTTATTAATGAATAGCAACATCATATGACCTATCATCAAACATGATGATGAGAATATATTGAACGCCCCTCGTAGCATGAGGGTTGAGCTGTGTAGTTTCAATCTTTCATATACAATTTTATACATGTGTGGATTTGGCAAATGCAAGTGTTGCGAAGTAGGCGTAGACGGCTCATGTTACCGGCCGTAATGAGATATATAATTCATTTACTGACGCTTAGGCGATATGAACTGATGCCATTACATGTGATGTAACTATTATTTGCAGTACAGTAACCAGCGAAAAAACGCTTCAATCAAACCTACTAAAAATATGTGCTCCAAACCTTTTTTTAAGTCTAGTCTCTTAAGGGTATTATTATATATTAGAAGGAGCCCGCAACTTCGTTTGCGGAGGAGAAAAAGTCATAACCCCTCTTTTTTTCTTCAGCATAGTCGGGTAGAAAGTATCCTATAATCATCTGGAGATACCCAGCGGGTAGCACCAAAAATAATTGAAATCCGTTTAGCCGATTTGGCGTGATGAAGCCGCAACGACACGTACAAACATACAAAGAATCCAAAAAAAAATATTTTTCGTTTCAGTGACCTCCAAATAGTCTATAACAATATATTTTTTTAAATATCTTCAATGTACAGATTTCATTTTTACAACTTTATAATAGTATAGATTTGTTTAGTTACGTAGGTATTCATTTGTAGTGTTGTCTTTGCTTGCCTATCTGTTTTTGTTTATGTCTACGTTGAATAGGAATCATTTTCGATAAGAGAGGTTAAAATCTAGTTACATTATTATTTTTTTAAATATCTTGAATGAATAACTCGAACTACAAAGTTGCGTATTAGGTACACGTCTAGCGGAATCGGTGACTTCCGAAACTGATTACATAATAGAGAATAGGTATAATTGGTCAGATTCGCGGACGGTATTAGCGTGGATAAAAGCCGACCCACGAACGTATAAAAGCTTCGTCGCGCATAGGTTAGACATTTAATTTTTACAACTTTATAATAGTATAGATTTGTATCTGGAGAACCAACTTGCCGTAACTAAAATAAAATTAAGCTTCACATAACTTAAATGAAATTAAATAGAAAAAGAAAAACCAATTACAGGAACTCACGGACTGAAACAGTATAACTAAGCTTCGTTTGTTTATTTTTTTTTCATTTAAATGTGAGGAGTGGAGAAATTGGCAGATGTAAAAGAATTCGCGTAAAAAACAAAACAGTCGCTTTTTGTTGTTTTTTGATGTCAGTTGTCATTTTGATTTGAACTAAGTCTTGTTATATATTATTAAAATACCCGAAAAACCCGCCTCTTCATGTTTGTATCGCTAGGATATCAAATGCCGGGTACAGCGAAGTGGTGACCTGCGGCCACCCATCGGGCCGCCAATCTGCGGATGGTTCCCACCGTGAAAATAACCCAATTAATTCGGCTCTCGCATCGACCGACTTCACTTGTATAATCTCTTTAATGTAACATTTAAATAATTAATTAAATTAGTTCATAGTTAATTGGACTTACATTCGTTCATCTCCACCTCCAGCTGCCCCCAAACCATAAGTGGCGCAGTCGGTGTCTCAACGATAGTTCTATAAACATGTGATAATTAGGATGTTGACAATTTTTATCAACTTTTTTCTGTGGTACCTATGCTATTACCTCTCAATAATAGAAACATTGGTAAAGACGACTCCAATCTCTTAAAAACTGGCTGAAATACAACAATGTTAAAATCACATTTTAGGACTTCCCAAAAACATCATACTAAAGCCTACTAGCTTAGTGACGTCACACGGTTAGTACCTTGTATGGGGAAATTAAGAACTTTGTTCTGCAGCTATGTTAAAACTTGCGTTTATAGAAACGGTTTCATAACAAAAGTAACTATACATTTCAAGAGATATTCAAGAGTATAATTAGTTATTAATATTTGCATACTTTACGAATGGACTTTCCCACCCAACTTTAAAGGCTTATAAAACAAGCTACACATTAGGTATCGAACTGATTTTTTTACGATTTCTATCATAGAAACTACCATTAAGCAATGAAAATTTAATTTTTATTTGAGTACAGTCAACATCTAAAGGTGCGTCCACACTTGTATCATTTGCTCGTATCCGATCACCGTGCCGTGGCATGACTGCGTATCGCGCTGCTTGGACGCTCACTGTCGGCGCACCGATCATGCCGCGCTCGTCCTATATAAGTGTGTGATACGCGTAGCAATATGGATTTCGAGCGATCGGATCGGCGCAACGTCCAAACGTGTGATCGTGACACGCGATCATGCCACGCGACGATGATCTGATACGGGCAAATGATACAAATGTGGACGCACCTTAAGGTGCTATTAAATACTCCGATCGGACGAGCGCGGCATGATCGCGACGGTGAGACGTCCACACTAGTGATCATGACACGCGATCATGCTACGCGGTTATGATACGCCGCCATCCATCTCGAGACGGTTTTTGCCCGATCATCTTCTGTCTCGTCCATTGCAGTTACGCGTGAAAGAGATGGCCGAGAGGCGTAGCTTGAGACGCTGGCGCAGGTGTGTTACGGCGAATTTCCAAAGTACTGCCATTTTTAGTTGCTACGCGCGCGGTGCCGCCGCCGCATGGGCGCTGCTGTCCACGCTGGTGCTCGGCGCTCGCGGCTTATCAGCTGTCGTGATAAATCTTCAAGTTTCTGCACGGGTGTTACCAATTTGATGTGCGATCGCAGAGTGCAACAGTTTTACACGGAACACAACGCTACTACAGAAGAACGATCACGCGAAAAATGATGATCGGCGAAATGCCAAAATGATCGGAGCGGTGAAACGATACGGCTAGCGTCCAAACTGCAGCATGCAAAATGATCGGCGCGGTGATCGGATACGGTGATACGCTACGGCTTAGTGTGGACGCGTTTCTTGACGCGGCGGCGCAAATGATACGGAATGCCGACAGTGAGCGTCCAAGCAGCGCGATACGCAGTCATGCCACGGGACGATGATCGGATACGAGCAAATGATACAAGTGTGGACGCACCTTTATATTTACCTGATTACCGACAGACCTCTGGTTCTCTGAAGAGCGCGCGAACTCACTAGTTTAGTTTGAGCCCTATGAAACTTTATGATGTTACATCAACATGAAAACCCAGTTGTTTAATAGTAGTTTATGCAACTGATTCATGAGAAGCAGCCTTAAAACACGAGTGCCCTTTTACGAAACGAGCGGAGGGCGAGGTTCATAATAAGATCACTCGAGTGTTTCGAAGCCTAATTATGTACAGTTGCATACACTAGTTTATGTACTCTACATCCATATATTAAATCATATATTTCATGTGCAACCATTGGGCCAGCAACCATGTTTACCAAGATATCATGGCGGCCCGAATCTGTACTGTAATGATCTTATAACTACATCGTAGACGATGTAGTTATGACCGCATCGCGGCGTGCGCGCCTGGTTATCTCGGAGTTCATTGCAGTTATGAGAATGTGAACATTAAGTATTTGAAAAGCTGGGTTTTGAACTCATTAAAGAGGATTTACTATATCGGTTTACATACTTTTTTGACGTACGCTATAATATTTCGCGGACGGCAATTTTTTCAGAGTACTGATACTGACGATATACTCGTTGAAAGAGTATTTCAAAAATCTCTCCTTCTGTGAAGCGAAATTTAATTACTGCGTTTTTAATAATATAATAATAAATAATAAATAAATATTACGGGACAATTTTACACAAATCGAACTAGTCCCATGGTAAGCTCAATAAGGCTTGTGTTATGGGTACTAAGCTGACGATATATTTAATAGATATACTACTTATATACATAGAAAACATCCAAGACTCAGGAGCAAATATTTATGCTCATCACACAAATATTTGCCCTTACCGGGATTTGAACCCAGGACCTCAGCTTCGCAGGCAACGTTACTCCCACTGAGCCAAACCGGTCGTCGTTTTTACAACGAGCGATTCTTATTACCATGTTTGTGTTATATTGTTATTGTGTATTAGGTATTGAGGTTGTCTGTCTAGTAAGGCTCTTAAAGCTTAGCTTAAATTTTCATAGTTTTTATATATACTTGCTGTGTGTGCGCGTCGTTATGCGCGTTGTCACTTAAGAGTTCCCCGCAAGCACGGCTGAATTTCACCTTCCCATACAAACGGAGTTTCGTTCTCATTTTAAAACTACGTGTTGGATTGTAACGAAACTTTGCATATACAATGACATGAGGTATATCTTTGCCTGTAATTAGTTTATATGGTTCCAGTTTATAAAACAAACGAAATACGGCAAAAACAAGTTTTGTTTGAAAAACTTAAATTCACTGTTTTTTTTACCATGGTATCTGAAGCTATATAAATTAATTACAGGCCTGCATATACCTTAAGGTGCGTCCACATTTGTATCATTTGCCCGATCAGATCTTCGTTCCGTGGCATGATCGCGTGTCACGATCACGCGTTTGGACGTTGCGCCGATCCGATCGCTCGGAATCCGTGTTGCTACGCGTATCACACACTTACCTATATCGGACGAGTGCGTCATGATCGCCGCGCCGACAGTGAGCGTCCAAGCAGCGCGATACGCAGCCATGCCACGGCACGGTGATCGGATACGTGCAAATGATACAAGTGTGGACGCACCTTTAAGTTATTCTAAGTACAAAGTTTCAGAGCAAACTAGCTAGTCGTAAAATGAGAGCGTAACTATGTTTGTATGGAGAACTGAGCTTGCTGGGGACTCTTAACTGTTTCTTGTGCAATAACTGTCCGTGAGCTCCTGTAATTGGCTGTATACTTCTATTCAAGTTTCTATTTTTATTTGTACTGAATTAACTGTTGTTTCTCCTAAAATAAATAAATAAAACAGTACAGCATTGAAGTAATGGAGTTAGCATACTGCCCGTGACTAATTCTGTATATTGTGTAACAAATGCAGACATTCCGTGTGGTTCTAGTCGCTTGCATGTGACTGATTTCGTCGATAAGCAAAGCGTGCTTTTAGAGTTACGTTAGCGGAATATTAATTTGGATAGAGAACACTTTTGTTTATTACTAGTGCCAGCTAGGGCGGTGAGATGGGGCAGAATGGCGACCGCGTCGTAAAAGACGCAGCGTGGGAAGGCCATGACTCAAATTGATAATAGCTGAGTTTTCCAGTGTAAAGGGTACATCTTAAGGGGCTCCCATACGCGAATGACTTTCGATCCGTAGCTCTTCACTTATCTGTGTGTTTATGTCTATTGAAATTAGGATGGTTTTTTTACCTCAACAGCCTTGCGTAGCATTCTGGGAAAATATCTTTTTCATCTCACTAGCTCGGAAAAGTACCGTACACAGCGCCAAATCTGCGTGGAAAAGTCATTTTTTCCGCTAGCGTGGAAATGTCATTTAAAGTTCGAATTTATATATTTTTTTAATGTTAATATCTTTATTTTGTTATAATTGTGTTTTGTAGGTTTATTATGACTAGTTTTAAAAGAAATAAATAATCGGTTTGTTATAATTTCATAGTTTTTCTTACATCTTGCATTTTCCTCGCTGTAGTGAAGTGAAAAGTTGTGTTCTCGGCTTTCAATTCAAGCACTCGCGTCAAATAACCACTTTGCAGCCTTGCATAACAAAAAACTATTTTCTTTGGCCGGGATAAAAAAAAGGAATCGCCGGGAACTGAATGACGCGATACGATACGGTTAAATTGTTTTATTTATATACCTAAGCAATATGTTCTTACACTTAAACCATATGTTCAAAATACTTAATCAATACTTTATTGTCTAGGAACAGTAATGTTTATCAAAGAACAATGAATTGATTAACGATTCAAGAATGGTTTATGGAGACACGCCACGTATCACAACACATATATCAATATGGTTTGTTTTCTACATACTCGTACAATTGGGTTTTGCAATAGTTTACACAAGTGAATGACTTAAAAAACATAGCTGAAGTTCTATTTTTAAATTTATCGAAGACGGCAAGTGCTCGTTATATCCATGCTATAATAAAGTTTTAAAACTTGAATGTCTGTAAAGTCAAGGGCAAAGATAAATATCCACACAAAGTTCCAAAATATGTATACATAAATCTTACTGCCAAGACCTATATACATATTTTGGAAACTTTGTGGTGTATACATATTGGTGCCCTTGACTGTACATTGAAGATATATACGCCGTCTGAAAGGGGACATCCGGGCAAAAAACCAGTTGGCGTTTTAAATCTAAACATTTAATACTGTACAATTAGTCCGTAAACAGCTAATAATAATTAAATCGTAACATTTAAATACTGTTTCACGCTTGCAAAGTTGAATAATTGTAAATAATAACTCTTATACATAAATGGCGTCGTAAATATCGGGGAACGGTGTATGCTGATTGAGAGTCCTCTTGTTTTAATGGTCCTTGATCTTAACATTATAATTAATGATATGTGTATTGTAATTCTAGACACGGTGCTGCCAGTGTTGGTCATCGCGTGCGACAGGGTCACAGTTAAGCGGTGCTTGGAGAACCTCATCAAGTTCAGGCCTAACAAAGACACCTTTCCGATCATTGTCAGTCAGGTAAAGCCTTGTCAAAAGGGGCATCTCCTCAAAATGGTCATTTTTGTAAGGGGCACTTTGTCAAAGTCCAATTCCTCATTGAGGCACGCTCACAAAAGAGCTACGTTTCAAACAGAGCACTTCCTCAAAGATGCCTTTTCAAAAGGTAACTTCTGTAAGTAGGCCGCAAGGGCACTTTTACAAGTCTACCGGCGAAAGTAGTATAAACGATGTAAGACGGTGCTGCCAGTGTTGGTGATAGCGTAGGACATGGTCACAGTCAAGTGGTGTCTGTACAGCCTCATCAAGTTTAGGCCCAGCAACGAGACCTCCCCGATCATCGGGGAACATTTTCAAAAGGGATACCTTCATAGAAAAAGTGCTGTCATAAAGGTGCTTAATTTTTCGTTGAGGCCTTTTCTCAAAAGGGGCGCTTCCCACGCGAGACATTCTCACAAGGGGTACATTTCCGGAAGGCGCATTTTTTCAAAAGTTTACTATCTCACTGAGGCACTCTCGCAAAAGGGGTACTTTGTCGGCAGACGTATTTTCTTGAAGAGATGTTTTCGCAAAAGAGGCACGTATACTAAGAGTAGGTACTCACTAACTCCCAAAAATTTGGAAATGGGAACTTTTCAAAGAGGTATGTCCCAAATAGATGGATTATTTCTGGTAAAGTATCCGTATTGGCTCTGATATCTACGTTTTGTTATTTCCAGGACTGCGGCCACAACGCGACCTACCAAGTGATCAAATCCTTTACAGACCAGGACCCTTCCATTACCGTCGTCCGACAGCCGGACTTGTCGGAGATTCCCCTTGACCGGACGAAGATTAAGTTCAAAGGCTATTATAAGATAGCGCGGCATTTCAAATTCGCGCTCAATCATGTGTTCAAGACTTTGGGCCATGAGGCTGTGATCATCGTTGAAGGTTAGTGAATATTAAGGTTTTTAAATTTTTAGGGTTCTGTACGTAAAGGGTACTAACAGAACCCTATTCCTGAGATTCCGCTTTCTGTCTGTCACTCATAATCTCGAAATTCGAAGTTCGTAACGTGCCATCTCTGTCGTTTTCATGTTAAACTATATTTGAGTGAGCGAGATGGCGTGATACGAACATTGGATATTTGAAGTTCGTATCATACGAACTCCGAATATCGAATTTCAGAGTAGCCCCTCACGGCTCTAATGAACCATAATAGGTGAACATTTAATATTTTCTTAGAATGTGCACTACTGTCGCCGGGAGAACAAATAATACAATATAAATAAAATTAAAGCGGGGTCCCATACATGCAATGAGTTTATCTCAGGATTTGTGAGTCCGACTTGCACTTTTTACACGGCTAATTTTTACAGCTTAAAGTAATAGTCTTGTAGAAATAAATGGTTAATGTATGTTTGATGACGTGAGATTTACATTTAGTTAATTTATCTAAATATTTATATACAATACTAGTATTGTCATTGTCATTACCTAAGATTACACTTGATGAAAACATAATGATGAACTTATAGCAGCGGGTCTATACTCCATCCACGGAAACGAGTTAGTACTAGAAATTTGAGATATCATGCTATTGGTTAGAGATAAAAGAAACAACTGCACAAGGGTTGGGTTTACATGGCGGTCGAAATTCAGTCAACATCTGTCTCTTGTACCGTGCGGACGCGTTATCTCTCTCTCTCTCTCTCTTTTATATTGGCGATTTTCGACGACTACCTGGCTTTCATACATATACATATATGAGTTGTTTTTATTATTATAGACTCGTAAAAATACTCGAGTAATTTTAAATAAGGCTATTACTTTATTTTTATAATATCTCTGTAATTTATTTGTCTTATTTGAGAATCTGACCACCAACATAAATTGTTATGAAATTTAAATATAAATGCTCCGGACTGCGGCATGTAAGCCTGTCCAGACATTGAGGCACAAATGTTTACGCCCACTGTCTTTCTTTGTCCCTTTCATTTTTTTAGAAAAGTGCAATAGCGAAAACGCTATATTAACTCGTTTCCGTGGATGGAGTACAGCACTTCTCTCCGCGACTACGCTTGTCGCGTGACTTGGCATCACCCGTCTTTCTCGCATTGTATTGAAAGGAAAGAGCCAGACAATCTTTGTTGCGCGACAAAGAGTCGCGTATTACAGTTGTGCTAGAAGTGCAGATACCTGGTTAAACAGATGTATGTATCTGTATCTGTTTGAATGTTTTTCAAATCGAGTTTTATAAAGTTTTGTCGTTGTTGCAGATGACCTGGATATATCGCCGGATTTCTACGAGTACTTCCAAGGCACATATCCGCTGTTACTCAAGGATTCCAGCATATGGTATTTTACCTAGCATTGTTTTTAGTTAGTAAAACTTCAATAATAAAGATCAGTAATCTTGACTCCGGAAAGTGATTCGAATCACTAAATCCGATTCCGCTTACGGTACCAACTCCGCTTAACGACTTTTCGACTCCTTTGAATTCTTCCAACCAAGTTACTCCGGACTCACTGATAATCGCCATGTCTCGCTCCGCTCCGCGGTACCGAAACAAACCGACCTTCATTCGGCTCCGTACCTATTGGTTACCTAGTCGGAGTTGGTAACTCCTCGGATTCGATAATATTTAAAAGGAGCCGATAAGGAATCGGATCTGCTTACGGATTGGAATCATTTAAATCTTCCACTTTGGATTTATTCATTTCTATTCAATAAAAGTATGATATTGCATTATAAATACATGTTACCAAGAAATATGATTTTTTAGACCCAAGGAGTGTTTTTCTTGAAATAGGGGTATTAATATTTCAAAAGGGGTACTTTCCCAAAAACGCTATTCCAAAAGAGGCACTTTATCAAAAACGTCCTTTATACGATATCTAGAGATAAAAATGTTGGCTGTTGTTGTTTTTGTATGCCAAAAATTACACGCTCCTCGAAAGATGGTCAAAATACAATTGTAAATTGTAATTTTGACATAGAAAAATATATCTTTTCTCAGTCAACCCCTTAACAAGGAAAGCGGAAAAGCCTCCGAAACGTCGGGAACTCAAGTGAGATAATATACGCGATATAATCCGTTAAATTGCTTTATTTAAAAAAATACAATTGTCACGTGATTTTCCAGGTGTGTGTCAGCATGGAACGACAACGGCAAGAAGCAGCTGGTGGACATGACGCGTCCGGACCTGCTGCATCGCACCGACTTCTTCCCCGGGCTGGGTTGGATGCTGCGCGCGGACTCCTGGGAGGAGCTCGAGCCCAAGTGGCCGGAGGCGTGAGTTGCTGTCTCGTCTTTGGGGTTACGCAGTTTACTAAGAACCCTTGTAGTGTCGTATGTCAACACCTATTAAAGAGAACGATGCGAATTGTGGAGAACAGGTGCCGTAAGTATGTAGAGATATGTGTAGTCGTAGTGCCTGATATTTTTTGTTCTCTAATAGAAAACATCAAAACTTGATACAGGAAGCGTTTTAAGGGCCTGAATCGTCAAATAATGCCTATTCGTAAACCACACCTCAAACGCCTACCCGGCCAATGAGCGAAATTTATAATAAGGGACGCATTTATTGCTAAGCTAATACACTACATGCTTGGGGTTTTTTGGCGTAAGCGCCAGATGTAAAAGTACAATGAAATCGAAGATATTATTATGATTTGTTAACATTTCAGTTAATCACGTAAAATATAAAGGGAAGAATGACATTTTTACATAATTTAGTCGTTTATTAATCTGTCGTTTGTACAAACTAGACAAAAAACCGAAAATGAAGACGCGTTTTCGGATAACATTTATATCGAGGAAATTTTTAACAAACATGTTTCCGCGGTAATCTCTGGATGGTTTATATAATCAAAAAACACATATCTAAAAACCAGCCTGTTTCATATCCTAGATTTAACAAAAACCTCACTAAAAAATAGCTTGAATTTTCGATGCATCCCCTTAATACTTAATAAAGGCGCATGAATGACTGAAATATTAGAACATGGATCTATTTCAAAACTATGTTTTGCATGCACCACTTAAATAAATATCCTATTAATAGTATCAATGAGAAAATTATGAAGGTTTTTGGATGATTGTAATTCAAAAACCAGATAACCATAGAACGGATTTAAATGAAACTTAGCAATCAGGTTAAAGATTGAAACATCAGCTACTAAATTACCGCTGACATGGCCGGTAGTACGATCGGCCAAGAAATTGGTATACCACTTTTCGTCTCTATTTCATGTGTTCAATAGTGAAAGACAAACTTGGCCAATCATACATAATATCAGGCCTCTTTCTTCTTCAACGAATGTAGTTGTGGGTTTTTTTAAATAAAATCGTTATTCAAATGAAACTTCTATTATTTAAAAGGCACTTGTTTTAGTCGTTTGCCATGATCAGAGCCCGGAAAATCCATAGCAAAACAAAAGACTGCCGCAATCAAACTAGTGTTAGATTTTTTTTTATCGATATCCAGTAAGTTTTGTCTAAAAAATACATACCGATATGTTTAGGTATATTATTTTATAATCATTCACGCCAAGGGTTTGTTTTATATGTGTTATTCCATCTAAAACGCAACGTAACTTATATTATACCAATTACAATGAGTTTTATAAATTTGCTCCCTTGACGTCGAGTGAAGTCGAACGTTCATTTAGTATATATAAATAGCTTTATAGTGATAAACGAAACAGTCTTCTCCCAGAGAATGTTAAAAAATTAATGATTATCTACTCCTATCACTATAACAAACCCAATAAGATGTCTTGTGCTGCTGTGTGTACTGACTTAGATTTCGAGGAAGAAATTGCATCTGTATCTGTATAATTATACGAACCTATGTAAAATTTTGTTTTTTCATTTGGTGGGCCGTTTTTTTCTCATATTACACAACTATCGATATCGATAAAAAATGTTTCTAACACTAGTTTGATTGCCACAGTCTTTTGTTTTGCTATGGATTTTCCGTTCTCTGGCCATGATACTTAACTTGGTCGTCAGTCCTATGCGTTTGTCGTCAGGTTCTTCGACGACTGGCTGCGCGACCCAGTCAACACGCGCGGCCGCGCCTGCATCCGCCCAGAGATCTCCCGGACATACTCTTTCGGGAAGGTAACTTTGGACGTTTCGACCCGGACACATTATTTGCTATTTATACGCACAAGATACCTCTCTTGTTCGCACAGCGGGCTCATAATATTTTAAGTAAGTGCCTCTTTGTTTGAGGTCGAATTTCAATGTTTTTAACACAGTAAAAAAAGTTAATATATTAATAAAATATAAACATATTAATTTGGAAAAATAACTTCCAATTCAATTTCCTGATTATTTCATTTCGTTATGAGTAATTATTTTCAATAAAAAAATATTCTTTGAAAATCGGCTGAAAATCTGAAAAATATAACACGATTAAAAAACGTCATTAATTAAAAAGTGTTTATATAAATGTTTTTCAAGAAGCATATTTTTGTGTTCTATCCCTTTTAGGGAAATGCCTCTTTAAATTTCCCTTTTTAATTTACCTGGGGCTCGTTCACAAAAGCATTTCAAAAAAACTAGGGTTCGGTAAGCTAGTAAAATACCTACCGATGTAGTGAATTTACCTTGCAGCAAATTTAAGTCCCACATAAAACGTCACCTACTAAACAAGGCGTATTATACTGTAAATGACTTTTTAGACGATAAATATGTCTCTAAGCCAGTAGTTTAGTCTTGTGTATGTAAAGTAAGCATTATTTTAAGAGGTAATAATAGTTCGCATTTAATGTAACATTAGAGCACATTTGTTGTTTCTCACCGGGCAATACTATTAGTCTTTAATGCCCGGCAGTGTGAGCATGTCATGCTCGCTTAAAGGTCTTCGCTTACGGTGGCGTCGTTGATCGGGTCGCAACCTTCCCTAAAATATGGTTGAGGGAGGCGATGGCTGAGATATGCGTCATGCTCGTGAACGGGTGCCGTTTGTGGGGTCCGGTCTGTTCACGCTAGCAAGGGCCAAATTAATTGTATACCTAGTAACTGCCTACCAGTGTTTAATGAACTGATGACGTGAGAGACTTCATCCTGTACTCGATTGAAGTTATTCATTTTTTATTTGATTTAGAGACTGTATACATCTCTAAGAGTTTTGTTTTATTTATAGCGGTATATCCTTAAACATTTCTGAGGATTTAAATTAACTAATTTTATCTTTTTGCATGTTATGACGCCTAGAGACCATATACATCTCTAAGAAATTTAGATTTAATAATAATTATGTTTAATGTATTATTCACTTTGACCCCTAAGAGACCTTAAACATCTCAGTAGAATTCAGTCAAATTATTATATTTAATTTTATCGCATGTCGTGACGCCTACAGACCTTATACATCTCTGAAAAAAAAATAGTTTATATTTTATATTAACATTGATCTGGAGAATTTGTACATCTCCTCTGCGTGTATCAATTATAAATTAGTTATAACACAATTGTAAAAGTTTTAAGTATAATTAAGACAATATTGTAATAGTTAATTGGTACACGCATATTAATTGTTTTATATACTCTGACATTTAGAATTTTATTCTACACATTCTAGATTTTTTTTTTGTATTGACAATCCTTTTGGGATTTATCTTTTTAATTATTTTAATTTTTAAAATGATGAGTTTATCAATAATAAGTAAGTATTATACTTAAGTTAAATTATCTGATTAGGTTTTTCTGGGTTTCCCTAATCCTTGCAACAAATGTTGGATCATTTTGTATGTTTCCCAGCAAAGACTTCTCTCATTGTAACTGACAATTCGAAAGTGCTTGTATCTAAGCCTACTTGAATAAAGGATATTTTGATTTTGATTTTTGATAGTCTAATATTTATTTACTGTATTTTTTTCCAGGCAGGAGTGAGCAAAGGCTTATTCTTTGACAACCACCTGCGGTACATCCTCCTCAATACGGACTTTGTGGAGTTCACTAAACGTGATCTCAGTTATTTACTAAAGGTAACGCACATTATACATGGAATTATGTATGTATATATAATACTAGAAGGCGCCTGCAACTTCGTTCGCGGAGGAGAAAAATGTCATAACCCTTCGTTTTTTCGTCAGCGTAGTCGGGTAAAAAATATCCTATAACCATCTGGAGATACCCAGCTGCCCGTGTACCAAAAATAGTTGAAATCCGTTTAGCCAATTTTGCGTGATGAAGCCACAACGACACATACAAACATACATAAAAACTAAAAAAAATATTTTTTGTTTTAGTGACCTTCAAATAGTCCGTAACAAACATTTTTTTGAAAATATCTTCAATTTACAGACATTTCATTTTCACAACTTTATAATATTATAGATGCACTAGGTAGTTCATTGCACTTATATCTTGAATGGTTTACTCTACTGATGTTTTAGATGACTAACTAACTTTAGGGTAAATATGTTTCCTAAATTCTTTGGCTTTATTTCGCCAATTAACTTTTTCTTGGTAACAAATAAATAAATAAATAAGTAAACTTTTCAAAACTTTTATAAAACAAACCTAAGCTGACCAGTAGGTAAACGTACTAAGGATCTACATATTAAAAAAAATGTTCGGAAAAATGTTATGCAAAATAATATTTGGCTGATTGGCCAATTAGCCTTTGACTCACTCATCGCTCTTGCGCGCGCATCTATAGATAAATGCTCCGGCCCCAGCGCGCCATTTTGATTTGATCTGACATATTTAATATTTACAAATATTTCATATTGAAGTATTATTTGTTATTTTCTAAAAATGACCATAATGTGTAAATGGTTTCAAGCAACCATATTTAAAATATAATCATGGTAGGTACGTACATTTGAAGTACTGATGGCGGATTAATTAAAAAATTACGGACTACAGGATTGTTTACCCAAGTAAAACCTAGACGAAATTTTTTTTGCTTATTTCCTCGCAAGTGTATTGAAAAACTCGTATGAAACTCGTGTTGGTCATTACACTTTCGGCTTTATACAGCTCTCGTCTACGACTCGTGCTGCAAGATATAGCCTCGCGTGTAATTACCAACGTACAACACTCGTATCATAATGTACTATACCGTTTCAGGAGAACTACGACCACACGTTGACGTCGTTCGTGTACTCGCTGCCCGCGCTGGCGGCGGAGGATGCGGCGGCGGGGGCTGCGGGGGCTGCGGGGCGCTCCGTGCGCGTGCCCTACTCCAGCCCCAAGACCTTCCACCGCGCCGCCAAGAAGCTCGGCCTCATGGACGACTTCCGAGTGAGTTCTTGAAAACTATACTTTTTACCTAAAATTGATTTTCAATGAAATATCTTCGCATAAGTTAATTCGAGTTTTTTTAGCTTTTATAACAAGTATTAGTGTGATAATGGCCTCGCAATAATAACGCTTGCGAATGAATTAAATAGGGTACACGCATGAAATTTTTTATCGCTTTTGTTAACAAAATATCGTAAAAACGATTTTAAAATTGGCCAAGAAATACGCATTTTAAACTACTGATTAGATTGCGACTTGGTAGAGGTCCGACGTGTACTGTTACGTCATAGTACACTCCGGCCATATAAACTCCATATTAAAATCTGTTTTTCTAGAAAGAGAGAGAATGAAATGTTTGATGGCTTATGTCTTGGTTTATGGCTTGGCTTATGTATGAGTTTAACACTATACTTTTCATTTCGAGTGCGAGAAAATATACTTACCTTTTCATCATTATAACACGTTTATTTTTTAATATTATATATTGAAAAACCGTTCCTAATAAGTTGTCTGAATAGAACGGAATAGCTGCCGAAACGCCAGTCAAAGAAGAGGCGTTTTTTCTTACTGCAAGCATGTTTTATGTTTCGAATACCTTACGTGTTGTTTTTCTTATTTTTTCGCAACTGTATTAAAAAACTTCGCCTGATACACGTACGGAAATGACATTTTCCACTCATCCCGTCTTGCCACTCGCCTACGGCTCATGGCAAGATATCTCGGTGCTCGTGAAGAAATGACATACTTTCCGCACTAGCATCGAAATGTACAATTTTTTTCTTCTCAGAGTGGTATACCCCGAACGGCGTACCGCGGCATCGTGCAGTGTACGGTAAAGGACAGAAGAGTGTACCTCGCGCCGGACTTCCTCTGGACGCGATACGACCGCTCCTGGGAATAGCGAACGTAGTAAGGCAGTAGTTTAGTGTAATTAATTCAATACTGAAAGTAACTGTTAAAGAGGACATGACTTTTTTGAAAAGATGCCTCTATCGAAAGAGGCCTTTTTTTCCAACTCCTCTACCCTATGGATACTACGCTTTGTGAACTATGATTCTGATGCCCTGGTGCATCTTTCGACCGAGCGCCCTTTAAAAGAAATCGTCCGTTTTGAGATATTCTCTTATTGAATCAACATTTCAGAAAAAATGCCCTTGTATTATTTTCCCTAGAGTTCATAGATGCAACGCTCTTAAAAACAGTTTTTCTCAGAATAAGAACTAGGGGATATGTGTGTTCCACGTTTCCGAAGTATTTACCGTATTACTGTTTCTTTTGATGAGCTCTTTCAAGGGAAATTACCTTTTTTTTAGGTAACCCTTTAAAAATCACAGTAACGAGTATGTGACTTGTTAACTAGACGCTCTTAACGAAAAGTATTTATCGAAAGGGACATTTTCTAATAAACTAACTTAAAGTGACATTTCTTAAAAATGCTCATTTCAGGAGGCTGTTTTTTCAATGGGGTAATATAATTTTGTAAGCGCAGTGAGAAAAACTGAAACACATACATTTTTAGTCCTTATTATCATTATGACAAGAGCGCAAAAGATAGACGTGATAAGTCGCTTAAATGTTTCTTTTGAAAAGGTAATAATTATCTATTGCTATCATGACATATTATTCGTATTTGGGGTAATTTCTCAAAATTGGCATTTTAGAAATGTTGGCGTTTTTCAATAGGGCAACTTACTCAAATTGCGAAATCTCAAAATAGATAATTAGACAAAGAAATTTCAAGAAGAGTTAAACAACATATATTTGAACTATACTAATACACATTTTGGGAAAATATACTTGTATATATTTAGATAATGTTTATCACAATTTTTTTATTTTTTAATGAAAGTTTTGTCTATTTAAAACTTGTAAATTTATTAAAAGTGTAAATATGATGTTTCATTCAATAGGGTAGTTTCCTGGGTAAAAAAATATTATGCTAATTAGTCCGTCAGATTAGATTATCAAAAAATATTGAACACGTATTTTTTTTTGTCAATCAAACAAAAAAAGACAAAGATAAAGCGCGTCAAAGTTCGGCAGTGGGGGCGCATGCGCATGACGTCACGCCGTGCGAAAAACGGTCGCACGGCGTGACTTCACGGGGAACTGTAACGGGCTATATCTTCATAATTTTTTGTTTAATTGACAAAAGAAAAAATACGTGTCCAATATTTCCTGATAATCTTACTGACGGTCTAATTAAGACACAAGCCTATCATATGCCAATACAGTGTATACATTTTATTGAATATGAATATAGATACGTGATCGAACATTATAAAAGTTCTTAGTGCAATAATTCAGCCATCCATAAAGCCAGTACGATGATATTTAAGTTAATATTAATTTGACGTTCCTAAATGTGCGTCCACATTTGTATGATTTGCCCGTATCAGATCATTGTCGCGTGGCATGATCGCGTGTCACGATCACGCGTTTGGACGTTGCGCTGATCCGATCGCTCGAAATCCATTTGCTACGTGTATCACACACTTGTATCGGAAGAGTGCGGCATGATCGGCGCGCCGACAGTGAGCGTCCAAGCAGCGCGATACGCAGTCATGCCACGGCACGGTGATCGGATACGAGCAAATGATACAAGTGTGGACGCACCTTAAACTAACTATAATGTTGCACATCTATACCAATATATAAAGTTGTAAAAATGAAATGTGTCGTTGTGGCTTCATCACGTTAAATCGGCTAAACGGATTTCAAAAATTTTTGGTACACGGGTAGCTGGGTATCTCCAGATGGTTATACGATACTTTTTACCCGACTATGCTAAAGAAAAAAAAGGGGTTGAACTTGTCAAGCTATAGAAGGTGCCTGCAACTTCGTTCGCGGAGGAGAAAAAGTCATAAACCGTCTTTTCTTCGTCAGCGTAGCGGGGTAAAAAGTATCCTATAACCATCTTTGGATAGCCAGCTACCCGTGTGCCAAAAATAGTTTAAATATAATAGTATAGAATTATAGATAATATAAAGTTGTAAAAATTTAATGTCTGTACATAGTAGATATTTTCCAAAAAATATACTGTAATGAACTATGTGGAAAGTCACTGAATAGAAACATTTTTTTTATGATTACAACTATTTTTGGAACACGGGTAGCTGGGTATCCAGAGATGGTTATAGGATACTATTTTACCCAACTACGTTGATCAAAAAAAAAAGGAAGCACCTTCTAGTATTCACTAAGATGAGATTTAGTCAACCGCCTCGTTGACTGGACGATATATGGCATACGTTTTATATTTTGTAAATAAATTTATATATATAGAAAATTTATCCATTCTTACTTGTCATTTAACCAACCTCTTTCTAACTCAATTTTTATTGCTAACTCACCAAATTTCGCTGAATAGGAATAAAAAAAATAATGCAAATGCATAAAGCAATCCCTAAAAATAAAAAAAATCTTGGTAGGGCGGTAGTTTATATGAAAATAAATACTTTTATCCACACGAACCACATTTCGCCGTCAAACGCACAGACTAATAAGAGATACTACGTATCAGACTGCCAACTCAGAAACAAATATTATTTGCACTAGGCAACTATATTTAATCTGTACGATTAGTGTTGACTGACGTTTATTTTTTATTCTATTCGAGATTGCTACATGGCAAGGGATAGTAACGTATTCAGCCAAAGCGGTCTAGGTTCATTGAATGAGGTCTAATATTTAGAATGAATAATTCCCGGTACGTAAATTAAGCACGTAATTTCAGTAATTGTATATATTGTGATAAAATTCTATTCTGAGAAATTAACCTCAGTGGCGAAAAAAATAAAAAACACAGTATTTGTTAAAATATTTATTTCTTCATATTCTTTTTAAATTTGCACCAATTCATTTCATAATTGTAAATCGGACAGTCAGAGCAATGAAATGACTGAGAATAGTTTTGTGCACGGCGCAGTTACCGAAACAAAATGAATTCTTGGACATAATGTTTGCTAGGTCTGCGGGCGATAATTTTGCAAGATCATCACGATTTAAACACTTCAACCACTTAATAAGTATTTTCTCAGAGCACGGGAAATAGTGTAAAATTGCGTCCTTTCGCAATGTTCTACAAACACAGCACTCATAAAACATTTTGCAAAAAGCAAGACAGGATAAGCACAAGGACATCACTCGATAACACTTTACTGTCACAGTGACAGAATGAATTTCGACAAATAATATATAGATGACAAGACGAGTGTATTGACAAAGCAACAGCCAATCACAGCCGAGAAAAACGTCAGTCAACATTAAAAACAACATGGCGCTAACGTACGCGTTTTGTTGTACGAAGATTACCAGCTGTGGTCAAACGCAACCGTGTCGGTCCGACCACGTCAAAGCACCTGCAAGAAGCTTCAGCGCAACTATTCACACGTAACCACTACTTTACCACTTTTTGCTGCTGCGTTGTCGTGTGGTTGTGGTTCGTGTGGATAGATCTTTCGAGCGTTTAACCACTGGAAATGACAAGCCATGTCATTTAAAAACAGAATTTACATGCACTTTTAGCGGAGGGCAAAGCACGTACAGCACACTACGGAAATGTTCCTAGTTCTACAAACGCACACAAGAAAAAATACGGCCAAGAGCATGTCGGACCATGCTCAGTGTAGGGTTCCGCAGCCGTTCATACAAAAAAATGCACTACAGATGAAAATGAGGGCACTAGCAAAAGAGCGTATTTACATGGCACTTACGTTCATTTGCTGAGAAGCGCAATTTTTCAGCAATAACTCAAAAACGGTATATCATGTTCAAAATAGTTTTCGTTAAAAGTTTATTAAGCTTATCTTTGTATTTTTTTTTTCACATTTTGGACTTAAGGTTCATATAATAGAAGAGAAACATAATTTATGCTACTTTTGGAGCGATTATTTGCGAAAATATTCACTAATATTCTTAAATATTCAATAATCATTTTTTTTTGAAACCTCAAAATATTTTTAAATGAACTGACGAAATTGTGCCACACATATTTGCTATTTTTTCTTTAATTCGGTTACATTCGGTTTCGTGTATGGAAAAATAATCGTTCGATTTATGAAAACAGAGAAGCGATTTATTAAAATATCATGTACAAAAATCGACAAAAGTAGATTGTATTTAATTGACAAGATTTGATATTTGGCTAGAGCCCTAAATTGATATCCAATAGAAAAATGCATATACAATGTAAAAAAATATTTTAAGATGTTTTTTGCTCCTATTTTTCGAAAAAAAATAGTTGATAGTGCTAAACCGGAAGATGACGACATTTAGAGGATGGAAGGTCTGTGCCTTCCATAGAATTAAAAAAAATCTCTTTTCCGGTTGCCACTATGCCACGTTTGCGGTTTGACAGTTAAATTCAAATATGTCATTGCTTTGTCTTGCTCAAATTTCGTTCGTGCACTATTTTCCCGTTTACGGTTGTTCTTTTGCGTCTCGATTTTTCCACGGACATTTATTCTCATTTACATCCTTTTTACGACTCTGCTTTTCCACGGACACTGATTCGCAACTTTTTTACGACTCGGCTTTTCCACGGATATTGGTTCTAACCCTTTAAAGAGTAGACTTTTCCACTGATTTGAGAAATGAAGAACTCCGACTGGCTTACTCAAGCTGATAGCACAAACTTGCCACGAGTAGAGACGCTCTTGAATGGAATAAACTCAAAGCTGTGATAAGTAGAGGTGCCAAAGGTATCATAATCGCAACGCAACACTTAAGTCGATAATGCAGTGGGGTACGTGGAGGTACGCTAAGTCTCCTCTCTAACATATGATCTGTTTTGTGCAATGCCGTAAGACTCCAGAGCATCGAATATGAAACAAATTGTAAAATTTACCGTTTTGTACCATTTTGTATTGTGCAATAAAGTTTAAATAAATAAAACATCCCTCTAATGTATCCGAAATAAATTACTATATAATGTCAACAATGAAACATATATTTAGTAAGATAAATAGTTTATTTTAAAGCTAACAGTAACAGTAGTAGCTTTGAGCATAGCAAATCACACAGTCCCATCCGCCCGCGAGACACCATTCAGCTTTACTTCCTAGGAAGTGCCAATAACTTTTTTCCTGCACACGTACCGTACAGCCGTTATTTTAGCCGTTTTTAAGTAAAAAAAATAGTTTTTGCGGAAGACATTCACCGAAATTTGTCAAGTTTGTAAACAAATATTTGAACTATCACTAAACGTCAATATTCAATTCCATAGATAAGTACTCGTACTCTAGATAATATTAAGGCTGACACACACGACAGATGCCCGTTTGGTGTATTTAAGCCGATTATTTGAATTTTGTTTGCTAATTAGGCTCTATTTTACAAACATACGTTCACTAAATTTACGAAATCAGATCTCAGTAGGTTTACCGACATGATATAGTTATCAAAATCGTTTGCGTGTATGGCAGTCTTTTGATAAACATAATATTTTTCTTCGTTGGCAACACATCACCCACTAAATGACGTCATTATGGCGGTTACGCTTTTTTAGAATGAGTTAGTCTAAAACTTGATTTTTAGCTTGGAATCATGGAGGCTTTCGAGGAAAATAAAAATTACGTATAACTTGAAAAAATACCGTCTTTCGAACTGCGTAATAAAAAGGATTGGTCTGAAAAATGAAACATTGCCAATTGCTTAGGAATGATCTTAGGAATGCGTGGTTAAAAAATTTCGCATTCCTCGCGGGCATTGTGTATAGAGAATTTTGTACTCTTGACATGCATTTTTATACCTTCATATAATAACGGAAATTGATATCTATACTATTATAAAGTTGTAAAAATTAAATTTCAAAACATTTCAACTATTTTTGGTACACGGGTAGATAGGCACCAGTGGCGTGGCGTCCATATAAGCCGATTCCCAGTGGGTTGCCCAAGGAAAGGTTTAAAACTACCTTTTTCTTTAAATATGAGTAAATGAATACGCCATGTTTCTGCTGGGCTACAGGTGGTTAACAAATACTTTTTACCCGACTACACTGAAGTAAAAAAGAGGGTTATGTCTTTTTTCTCTTGAGTGAACGAAGTTGCGGGCACCTTCTGGTACATAATATTAACATTATATTAGCTGGCGGACCACGAATATTAATCAACTTAATGCTGCCAAAAATGAAAAAAGTTTAAGTAAAATTAAAACATACTTTTAAATGACTTACAAAAAGGGACCTTAATTATATATTTTTTCAATTTGCTATGCTTACATGTCATATTTGTTAAACAGCATTCTAATAAAAGTATGTGTTGTTATGAACTGCCTTTTTCTAAATAGAATGTATAAGCAAATATTGCCCTTCTTTAAAGAAATAACCTTTATTTTCACTTTATTTCGTCTTAATTTCAATGCAAAATTTACATGCAATTTTATAAGATTAGTGCCTAAGTGCAACTAGACATTTTAATTTAAAAAAAAATGAGGTTTATAAATTATTTTTTCTAACGTTGTTTATTTCATAAGACAAGTAAGAATGCATAAATTAGTGTCATTAGCAAGATTGCTAAAGCGAAATTAACTTAATCGTTTGTGCTACTAGTGTGGGTCAAAGAGGGGCGCACTAAATCGCTCAGGAAAAATAGGGTAACAGAGCTGGTGATACCGCGACACAAAACGGCACTGTTTAAAGGCTGTTTTAAATTTGCCGCCGCCAAAATTTGGAACGACTTACCGCCACCATTGCGAGAACCGTTATCATTGGAAAAATACAAAAAATTACTGAAATTGCACCTTCTCGTAATACAGAAACAAAACTAAACAGTGCTGTAGGATGTCGCCTTTCAACCCTCCTTCTTACTCATATCCTCACATTAACTATGTATATATATATATGTATATTATATTTTTTTATGTATACTGAATCCAAACTCCATTTATCACACTTATAACATAATTATGTTTAACATTATTATTTTTGTCATAGTTGTTAATTGCTATTATTTTTATTATTTTTTATTATTTTTATTATTTTTCTTTTTTTTTTTCTGTCATATACCATAGTGTTAAAATGTAACTAGTTCATAAGTAATCGAAGTGCAATTGCTACGACCTCTTAAAAAGGGTCCAAACTGAAAATCAGCGCCGGTCGGACCTCCGGCCAGCACATGCTGAGTTTGGTTCCCATGGCCAACAAATGTGTATATTTTCTTTCCAATTTTTAATCAATATTATCTCGTTTTTGTATATTATTATTGTTGTAATTCTGTGTATTTGTTTGTTGTGTCAATAAAATAATTTGAATTTGAATTTGAATTTACTAAATGTTACAAATCGACCACACCGTTGCATAAATTACGCATAGGTACTTTTTTAACGCAGTGACGTGTTTTATGCGTCACGATATCTACGTATACCTTTGCGGTGCAGTTGATATAGGTACAAAGGCACTGCCTACCATGAACGATCGTAGCTTCGTACAGGCACGGAGAAACTGCCTATCCTGAAGTCCTGAACGACCATGGCATATATAGCCACAGAAAAACTGCCTACCCTGGTCAAAAACCCTGAGCACGCTGCGGACTCATACAGATGTATTGAATAATGTTTTGCCATCGGAAAAACTCGAAAACGCGACAAAATCAGTGAGTTATCGTATTAAGGGGCTACCCCGAAAATTTCAGTAAATTTCACTGTTTTTAAGAGTCCCCGGCAAGCTTGGCCGAATTTCACCTTCCCATACAAACGGAGTTTCATTCTCATTTTAATACTCCGTGTTGGATTGTAACGAAACTTTGCATATACAATGACATGAGGTATATTCAGGCCTCTAATTAGTTTATATGGCTCCAATTTATAAAGCAAACGTAATATGTTTTGTATGAAAAACTTAAATTCGCTGTTTTTTTTATTGTGACATCTGAAGCTACATAAACTAATTACAAGCCGGTATATACCTTAACTTATTGTAAGTACAAAGTTTCAGAGCAAACTAGCTAGTCGTTTTAAAATGAGAGCATATAACTACGTTTGTATGGAGAATCGAGCTTACCTGGGACTCTTAAGGTGATATCAAATTATTCTACTTGTAAACCAAGTAAATCAAAATAGCTTGGTATTTGGCCTATATATATGTCAACTGGAATGTTATAATACTCAATAATTGAAGAGAAAAAAAGGATTCGTAAAGTCCTTTTTCTATCTTAAATTGGTATAGGCTCCCTCGTCAAGTAACTATTAGACATGGGGCTAAAACCAATAAGTGAGTAATAATGTTCTCTTTGACATTTCAACAGGCTCTATAGTTTTTAAGAAAAGTATCAAAAACTGGTTTTTGTCGTAAAATTAACAAATGTTGATGGCGTTTATCTCGGTTTCGGTGACTCGTGAAAATAAACTGGTATATCCGTTTCGTTGAAACTATTTATTAAGCTTATTTTGGTTTTTTTTTTTCATATTTTTGGACATAAAGTTTAGAAAATAGAGGGCGCGGGACACAATTTATGCTACTTTCGAAGCGACTATTTCTGAAAATATTAACTAAATCAAAAAAATGTTTTTATGACTCACGTTTTCATGTTACAATCAGCTGCGTTTTTTGAGCTCCAACGTGAGCTGCAGTTTCGATCCTGCGTATTTTTAGCAACGGTGTGATCGGTGTTTTATATAACGCAAGCATTGGTTCATAATTATGTCACAAAATTTAATAATGCGTGTATGTTTGTGAAAATATGCCAATATAAATATATTTAGGTTATTTTAGGTAAATTATATAATTAAATTAATATTATAGAATATGCTCTGAAAATTGTGAATTTATGACCTTGATATATGGTCACGAAAGCATAGAAATATGTAAACGAATTAAGACTTCAAAATATCTGCACTGGCTCTTATTTGATAGACTTTGTGAACTTTTGACAGATTCACTCGAGCTTGACAAATGGAGAACACACAGAATGGCTGTTATTTGAGTGAACCGAAGCGAGGGCAGTAAAGCCAATCAATATGTGATCTAAGGAGGCACAAATTCACTATCGCCCATGATGCTTACACAATGTTTACGTGTTTAGAGATATTCTGTCTATGTATCATGGTAAGAAAAAACCGGCCAAATGCGAGTCGAACTCGCGCACCGCGGGTTACGTACAGAATATACGCTACAAACGGCCGTATCTATGAAAATCCAGTGTTAGCAGAGCCCTACTCCTAAGCAAAATGTACGCGGTGTTCGATCATTTTATATTGATTACTGACATAGGCAGACAGATATAAAATTATTCTGTTTTTAGTATTTGTTGTTATAGCGACAACAGAAATAAATACATCATTTGTGAAAATTTCAACTGTCTAGTTATCACGGTTCCTGAAATACAGCCTGGTGACAGACAGACAGACAGACAGACAGCGGAGTCTTAGTAATAGGGTCCCGTTTTACCCCTTAGGTACGGAACCCTAAAAAAGACATTTGAGTGAATCAATTTTAGACCTACACTTTTGACTTTTCAGGCGTTACCGAAAATGTATCTGGGGTTACCAAGAAATCGAGCTTCTAATATGATAATTCTGTTTATTCGGATTTTTTATGGAATATTGGGGCATTTTTATGTTCTAAAGCTTTGTACAGAAATTTTATTTTGAAGTGCGTTACGATCATAGATAAAAAAACATTCATACTAAAATGTAACGAAACGGAGATGGACATTTGTGACATTTTTACCTTCCAAAATTTTGCACAGAAATATATTTCTCATGTCCGTTACTTTCCTAGAAAAAGGACATTCATACTAATTTGGGGCATTTTTTTCTTCCAAAATGTTGTATGGATGTTTTTTCCTAAATGCGTTACGTTCAAGGAAAACAATACATTTATAATAAAATGTAACGAAACTGAAATAGAAACTTGGGGCATTTTTATGTCCCAAAATTTTGTATAGAAAAATATTTCTCATTACTTTCATAGAAATAAAAAAAAACATTAATACTAAAATGTAACGGAACTGAGATGGAAATTTGGGACATATTTTTTCTTATATAAGGTTCAAATGTATAAACGAGTAATCGTTTATATTGGGGCATTTTTATGTTCTAAAGCTTTGTACAGAAATTTTATTTTGAAGTGCGTTACGATCATAGATAAAAAAACATTCATACTAAAATGTAACGAAACGGAGATGGACATTTGTGACATTTTTATCTTCCAAAATTTTGCACAGAAATATATTTCTCATGTCCGTTACTTTCCTAGAAAAAGGACATTCATACTAATTTGGGGCATTTTTTTCTTCCAAAATGTTGTATGGATGTTTTTTCCTAAATGCGTTACGTTCATGGAAAACAATACATTTATAATAAAATGTAACGAAACTGAAATAGAAACTTGGGGCATTTTTATGTCCCAAAATTTTGTATAGAAAAATATTTCTCATTACTTTCATAGAAATAAAAAAAAACATTAATACTAAAATGTAACGGAACTGAGATGGAAATTTGGGACATATTTTTTCTTATATAAGGTTCAAATGTATAAACGATTACGTGCTAGGTAAGTTAAAAAAAAAAAACAATATTCTGAAAAAACATTGTTTGTCTGTAAAGTCGGATTACGGGCGATAATTTTACGTGATAACGTCATAAGAAAACAATGATGAAAAATTGTATACTATTATAAATTCGCAAGCCGAACGCTTAGTCCGATCGTGCCTCTCTATCGCTTGTTCCGCGCTCTCGCTCGCACGCTCGGCTCAGGCGAAACGTGACAATGAGCCACGCTCTTTCGTGCATGCAGCCGGCGTTCATCGATTTATAAGACGTTATCACATCAAAAGGTAAAGGGACATTTTTTCCGTAAAATACCCATAACTCATAGACATGAGAATATACTATAATGTAGGGTAGGTCTATATCACTACGCTTTTTGGCGGATAAATCCGTATGTGACTGAACCTGTGTGGATACAGTAGACTTCGCTTATAATACAGACCTTTAACTTTAAATCTATGGACGAGAAATATCTACAAAATGAGCGTGTATACCTAACCTTATCACTAAAGACTATTTCCGTGATTTTTCCGTGTACCAAAATAATTTATAGAAAAGGCATGTTGCATTTAAATCACTTAACCCTTTGAGCGCCAAAGACGGCATATCATGTCAATGGTAAATTGTGCCTTTGACGCCACGTCATTTGCCGCTATATGGTATCATACAACTGGTTTATTGGTGCATGTGTGGCGCACGGTTTCCCGTCAACACGCTGGACGCTCAACAGGTTAAAAAATAATAAAAATTGTATCATATACACATACAATTTTTTTTTAATTTTTTTAATAATTATATACTAGTAATAGGGAATATGCATGAATTTTAATTTTTGCTTCATTAAATGCTCATTAATGTAACAAACAGTAGAAACAGAGAATTTTTCGAATAACTATAAAAATAACCAAGGTCAAGGCCATCAAACATTTAATTCTATCTCTTTCTAGCAAAACAGAATTTAATATGGAGTTTATATGGCCGGAGTGCACCATGACGTAACAGTGCACGTCGGACCTCTCTGTCTAATTAGTAGTTTAAAATGCCTATATCTTGCGTATTTCTTGGCCGATTTAAATTTTACATTTTGAAATCGTTTTTACGCAATTTCGATATTTAGTTAAGAAAAGCGATTAAAAAAAATCATGCATGTTCCCTATTGAGTATCAAAGCAAAAACGAGTCACGCGTCCCGCTCGCCAAAAGTCGAAGAAAAGAGGCAGGGAGGGTCACGAAAACGAGCGAAGGTGTGAGCGGTCTCCATAACCGGACATAACTTCTTAAAAATAAGTCATAATAAGCGACTTGTCACTTTAGGCGAAGTCATTATATCAGACTGCAGGGGCGGATCTACTTAAGGGCTAGTTGGGCTATAGCCCAGGGCCTCGTGGATACAAAGGGCCCCCAGCCCCCATTAAAAACAATAGAGGATATTGTGAACTAAAAAAATAACAATTAAGTGGAGCTTACTATATTAAACGCAAGACTAACTGGCGACCGAAATCATTATGCTATCTCTTTCACACCTGCTAAGATCACGCTAGCGTGAACAAAATAGCATTATGTTCAAGATAGCAGTTTGTTTTGCGTTGAGTATAAGCAGTTTTAGGCCAGGGCCCCACAAATTCACGATCTGCCTGCCCCTGAGACTTTGTAATAAAGAATTCTACAGGGCGTCACAAAACTTTGCCACATGGAGGGAAAGTACCTCAAATTTTGAGGATAGGAAATTTTACTGAAAGGAGACTGTATATTATTTTCAAAAATAATTGGAACTCAATCAAATTTAAAAAAAATCGCATACCTTACCATACAATACGTAATAATTAAAATTTAAATGTTAAATTTCATGGTCTTCCTTTTGTTTAATATGCTGTGTTATTTAAGAAAAAATAATCCTAATTAGTAACCCTTTCGATCGGTATCGTAAAAATAATAATAAAACAATATATAAATTTGGTGGGTTCGATTCCTGATTAAGACAGGTCATTTTTCAAAAATCTTTGAATGCATTTCCAATTACTTAAAAAAGAAAAATAAAGTCTCCTTTCAGTAAAATTTCCTGTCTTCAATATTTAAGGTACTTTCCCTCCATGTGGCAAAGTTTTGGGACGTACTGTATATGATAACCAAACCTCGCATTGTAATTACGTCATATTAAGCGATTGGTCAATACACGGTGCCAGCGAGAAACTTGAAAGATTTACTACGCCAATTCCTGATGTCATTTGGGGTAAAAATGTTATATGACCCAGGAAAAAATCTAGTTTTCCATTTTGTATATAAAAAATTATAAACTCTCGCTTCTCTATGAAAATAATCCCTTTTTATAAAATGGATGACCTAAAGGATCAGACGGTTCACTTGAATGAATGTTCACCCGAATGAATTCATTTTTGTTTCACTTTTCGTTCAGAAGTGTCACTTTAAATGAAAAATGCAAAATGAAACAAGAAAATGAAAAAAAAGTGAACCGTCTGATATCACCTTTAGTAAGTGGTAGCTATCAGTTTGATCTCTGTCAATAGCCACGTGAAACTTGGTAACGTCGTGATTCAAAAAGGTTCACAACAAATAGTTTACATGGAAATTGATAATATCTTCAAAACTAAGCCGGATTTGACTAAGGATTGATTAATGAATTAAGGAAAGGGTGGTTAAAATCTTTGGGATTCCTCGCGAACACCGTGTATAGGCGGTGTCATAATAAACGGATTCTACTGTATGTCCGTCATTAACGTCCTAAAAGGTTAATACAACCTGTTTAAGTCCCGATTTCATCATGCTGTGTTAGTTTTAACGGTCGATTAAATTTGTCGATGTTGACCGTTTGACCTTCTGTCATTGTGAGTAATTAACGGAGCACGGTGGAATTGTGTATAAGACTGTGATCTGCATATTCCTTAGTGTTACGATGTAAGTAGCTCATGTTATATAATTGTAATTTAATATAAATTCAGTTTGTTATAATTATTTGTTTTATTTCACATTCCCTTACAATGACTTCAACTTAAAAAATATAGTTTAATACATTTCATAATTAAATTATTATCTTAACTTCAACTCGTGGCTTAAATAATATAATTTCTATAGTATTATAAATGTGTATCATAATTGGTATATTGATTTTTACACGGCTTTTTAAGCGACTCCCAAAAAAAGGAGAAGGTTCTCAATTCGTCGGAATCTTTTTTTAATTTTTTCTATCTAGTCTAGTCTTAGTCTACTGATGACGACGCCGTGACGTGATATCACGTCGTCGTTTATGTACATAGTTGTTATATTTTATCATTCAAGTGAAAAAAATAGGATATTGACTATTGGAAGATTAAAAAAAAAGATCTATTGAGAATGCAATAATTTTATGAAAAATTTACATTTATTGGTCATTTGAATTTTATTGTGATAATGTGATGTTTCCTAACCAGTATAGGTACAGTAATGACTACTTTTTTTTCTTTATACAAGTTCAAAATTACAAAAACACATAAAATCCTTACCTATATAAGGCACATTTCTAAATGGAAATAGATTTTAATTTATTCCATACGTTAGGAATCCACTGGCTTCCCGATATTATTGTCCTCTTTTATATGCATTGAGTATGAGATAAGTATGTTATCCAGGCTATATCAATAAGCCGCATATCGTACATGATATTTGTATGAGACGTGATAGGATAAGACTATAAGACTTAAGGGCTTGCTTGAGATGGATGGTTCCTGTATATATTAGCGAGTAAGTGAATACAAAGAAGAACGAAAGAAATAAGTTTATTTAGCATTGCATAATTATACTTATAACATAGTTTATAAAACAGGTGGATAAAAAGGTCGTCACTCATAATATGCTAAAAAGGTCGTAACTCAGCTTAATGTCATGAAGTAAACAATACTTACTTCCTGACGCTGATTTTCAGTGACGCCTGCACTGAAGGTCATTTGGTTAGTATATGGTAGGGTAGATATGTTACATTTTAAATTTTTTCGCATATATGTATATGGAAAATAAACATTCCTTGTTTTCTAGATAACTAATAATATGTACTATTTTTATTATTATTTTTTACATGGATTATTATAATGTTAAACTACGGAAAATATGATGATCCAATGCCTACAAAAATCGATCAAACTGCGATGTATGCGCTTGTGTGTCTGTGTGTGTGTGTGTGTGTGTGTGTGTGTGTGTGTGTAAAACTGTGTGTGTGTGATTTATGGCTGCTTGCGTTGGAACTTCTGTTTATCTATAAGAAACATTTTGATTCGTTTTTTGAACGATGTTATACTGCCCGAGTTTCTTATTGGCTGTGGCAGATCATTCCAACATTTCACGGCTGCAAAGCGGAAGCTGCCACGACAAGCAGCCGAATGGTGTTTAGGGCACATAAGTCGTATAGCTTGTCTATTGTAGCGTTGGGAAAAAGTAAGTTTTTGAAATATACATGCTGGTTGCTTATTTTTTATGATTCCAAATAGTAATGTCGCCATGTGTAGGGTGCGACGCGCCTCCATGTTCAACATGTTGTTCCTATTCAGGAAAGGAGTAATATGGCCTCGGCGGGGTACAGGGAAACAGTATCGCGCACAGGCATTCTGGATCCTTTGTACCATTTTTCTGGTCCTTGCCAGCAGGCATCCCCCAAAGACTCTATCTGCGTAGTTTAGCTTCGACAGTATGAGGGTTTCGCATAACTTACGCGCATATCCACACTGAGACAGTACAGTATACAGTGATATTCAAGATACATTCCAGCTAGAGAATACAGATCAGTATATACATAGCTCAGAGCAAGTCTATCCGAGCGTGGAGTGCCCTCGGGGGCGTCCACGCTCCCATCCCATCCTACCTCATCAATAGGGTAGTTTCATGGGTAAAACAATATCCTAATTAATCCGTCTGTTAGATAATCAAAAAATAATGGACACGTATTTGTTCTGTTGTCATTCTAACAAAAAAGACAAAGATAAAGCCCGCCAAAGTTTGGGAGTGGGGGCGCATGACGTCACGCCGTGCGAAAAACGGTAACAAGGCGTGACGTCACGGGGAACTTTAATTTTATCTTGATATTTTTTTGTTCAATTGACAAAATAAAAATACGTGTCTAATATTTTCTGATAATCCAACAGACGGACTAACTATATTTTTTTAGGACACAAACCTATTATAATGCGCGGCATGTAAGTAAAACCTGCGCAGAAGTCGACTTTAGAGTCTCATCTGAGGTGAGGGCGGGGCGGGGACAGACGCACTGCACGTATCCATGGCAACGAGGCGGCGGGAGGTTGGGTACCTGCGCAGTAGCGGCCATGTTGGTTTTACTTACGTGCCGCGAATTCTATGTCCCCAAAATATGTCTTTATCACAACCTAGCCCCAGGCCCCATCGGCCACAGCATGTGCTGCAACGCTCTTCCGAACACATGCACCGACTTCAACTTGACCGCTCTGTGGTCTTCGTCCACTATGACGTGATATCCCGTCCTGTCTAGACCGCGTGATATCGCGACGTCCTTGGCTACGAGCAGGAGGTGGCCTGGAAAAGTTTAATGAGAATATAAATTCAATTAAATAATGCAGACTTATATGCACTAACAAAAACAAAAGTGAGGGGAAGACGTACCACAACCACACGACAACGACAACCACATGACAACGACAACCACATGACAACGGCAACCGCCTGGTCGGACGATAATTTATATGAAATTAAATATGGTTAATCGTCAATGGCGACCCTATACTAAAAAAATATTATTTTTATAGGTAAAAAGAATTCATTTTAGTATGACGTGGCTAGTAATTGATACCTTATGTTAAAATGAATTCTATTTATCTAAAAATATAATTCATTTTTAGTATACGGTGACCAGTTATTGACAATTTACCCCAGTTCTATCCACACCGACCACATTTTGCCGTCAAACGCTACCGTGTGGTCGGTCCGACTGCATCAAAGCAACCGCAAGAAGCTGCAGCGCAACTATTCACACGTAACCACTGCGTCACGACTTTTTGCCGCTGCGTTGTGACGTGGTTTTGGTACGTTTAAATATAGCTTAACTGTTTGGGGCTCCGTCAATTTGCCCTTGTTTTAATAAATCAAATGCGGCCCCGAATTTCTCTCTCTTTCCAACAATATGAATTAAAAAGAGACTTCCGCTTCTAATACAAGCTACAAGCGTTTATGAAACGGGCCCCATTTCTTCTAACACTTCAGAAAATTCAATTAATACATGTTGAATAGTAGGAGAGAGTTTTCGCCAAAAATAACTGACATGGAGGACGCTCCCATTTTAGTTCATATAAATTATGCACTACGCCTGCATTTTACATTATCGAACCTTTTGGACTTGTGTGGGAGTTCAAAACTCATTTCGAACTTTTAAAAGGACACGAGGCCTTAAGGCTACATATCTACATAGAATCACACCTCTTCCCATAGGGGTTGACAGATACCACGTCTATCCCCTTGCTGCAAGATCTGCGTACCTCTTTCGCTTACGAGGATTAAAAAATAAATTAATATATAATAATAAACAAACAAAAGATCGACACAAAAACTTTGCAGTAAGATCTCCTTGGGAAGTAAACGGCTACAAAGCCCAGTATGGTGACGTCACATGCAGGTATGAGGGCAACATTATCACTTGGTTTTTATTATTGTAATTATTTATCAAAATAAATTATGGGGTAAAGTGAAAAATTAAACTATCTTATCCGTTTAAAACGTTTATTCAATGAAATTCTATATAATTCAATTTAATGACAAAATATACAACTTAACATACAATACAACGAATAAATGTTTTCTATTTATTTATTTATTTTTTTTTCAGGCAAGTGGCCATAGATAATATAGTAGATAGATTTAATCATCACCCAAACGGCCAAGTCATCTGCCGTCCGCCAAATACTTGCACACAGAAACAGGGCTCCGTGCCGGCGGCGCCTTCGTTCATGACAACGCGGTAACCTTCGGATAAGCCTTTTTCTCTGGCCACGCGCCGAGCGACTAGGAGAAGGTGGCCTGGATAAGTCGGATTGTAATTTTAGTCTGGCTAAAGTTGAATTTATTACGCGGCAACACTACCACTAGTGACTAGAATACCTATACACATTCATTGTAAAGCCATAACCAATAAAAAAAAACCTATACACATGAGTTCCGTGGTCATGAAATAAATTAAAAAAGTAAACAAGGCGCTAAATAGCAATTATACCACAAAACTCGAAGTCTACGACATTTGTGGCATCCTTCACACTTATCTTTTATAGAAATATTGATATAAATAATATTCTTTTTGAGTAAAACGAACGTACACCCACTTTTCCTATGGTTCTCTTCCCTGTTCCATAGTGCTTTAGAAAGCCCGCGAAAAAGAAAAGATTATTTTATGCCCGCCATTAAAAAAAACCATGGAATTAAGTCTTTCAGCTATGAATGAAACTTACCAAGAACCTTTTCGTCTTCAACTGTGGCATCACATAGCCTTGGTATACGTTTTTTGGGCACAACTACGTAGTGGACTGGTGCTTGTGGATTATCATATTCGTCGAAAACAAAACACTGAAAAAAAACTCACTTTGATGTTTGCGCATTAAAAGGTAGGCTACTTATCTCAAGTAATGATAATAGTAAGTGTATTAAAATAATAAACATTACCCCATCGTCTTCGTAAATGTAATCTGAAGGTTTGATCCCAAAAGGATATGATTTTGAGTTACTTTTGCTGGCAGGATTAGCCATGTTTTGAAGAACTCTACTGAACTGTAGGTGTTAATTGAAAGTATAAATTACTCATTCTTGATAAAAATGATATTTGCTCTAATTCTACAAGTCATCGTGAATGAAGACATTGATAACAACCTGATAAAACCTTACTACCTTTTAATTTCATCACGACCCATTCTTGTAATTGGAAATGTTCTTCCTACTTATCTTATAAACTCATTAATTGGTTTATTTCGTTTAAATTCACTATAAAGTACTTATATATATTATTTATTGCAATTAGTTTTATTTTGATTATTATTATTCTATTACAATTATAAAACTTAATTTTATTAAAGCGTAAATCGGAATTTAATGCGCCATTCAGTTGCGTCAAACGTCAAATGAAAAATAAACTAAAAAAATATGGCGGACGGAGAAGTTGAACTTGCGCAAACGGCTGCTCCCGGCGGCGATACTATATTTGGGAAAATCCTCAGGAAGGAAATTCCGGCAAAATTCGTCTACGAAGATGAACAGGTATCGTTAAATTTGTACTAAAATTTCAGTATTATTACACCGGCTGCTGACATTACTATCAGCTGTTTAGCTGAATTTGTTGCATTTATTGTTATTTCAAATGTACTTTGAATACAAGCAAACTACTAATAAAAAAGAAAACTATCGGTGCATGTGAAATGAAATATGACTGTAGTGCAATTAAATAAGTAAATTATTACCATTATTTAATTCGAGGTTATATTAGTGTAGCCCGGGGCATAAATTTCCCCGATTTTGTAGGAAATCCAGTGTTTTTTTTATTGTTTTTTTTTCAGTGCGTAGCTTTTCGCGACGTAAATCCACAAGCTCCTACGCATATCCTGGTGATCCCGCGAAAGCCTATCGCTCAGCTGTCCTTGGCCGACGACTCTGATGAGCAGTTACTAGGTATATTATTATTCTAAGTTATCTGACATGGCTTACAAGTATAACATGTAGCACTTTATTTTACAAGTTTTACGATTGTATTTTTTTGAGGTCTTCAAAAACGTTAATCTTCATTGCTTTTCAAATCAAATCAACATATCCTTTATTCAATTAGGCCTAGATACAAGCACTTTCGAATTTTGCCATATTGAATGCTACTGATTGTAATATATATTTTATCAATCATAAGTGACCAATATTTTTTATTTATTTATCCAGAGCAATGTGAGAAATATGTAAAGTGTAGAGTGATCGACATAATAAAGACAAACAGTACTTTCAGCAAGCTACAAGCTGTAAACCCCATATTTATTAAAAATCACCAGATGTCGCCACTGTACTGTCGCATGTGTCAAAATACTATATTTTACACAGCATTTTAATACTTTACTAATATACCTCAAACACTACAGTAACGCTTAAGGTGCGTCCACACTTGTATCATTTGCTCGTATCCGATCACCGTGCCGTGGCATGACTGCGTATCGCGCTGCTTGGACGCTCACTGTCGGCGCGGCGATCATGCCTTAACTTGTCCGATGTAAGTGTGTGATACGCGTAGCAACATGGATTTCGTGCGATCGGATCGGCGCAACGTCCAAACGCGTGATCGTGACACGCGACTATGCCACGGAACGAAGATCTGATCGGGCAAATGATACATATGTGGACTCTCCTTTAGGGGACATTGATTTCAGTCCCTGATTTTTTTCATACGTTCATAGGTCACCTACTTATCGTGGCCCGTAAGGTAGCGGCGCAGGAGGGCCTGGACAAGTCCGGGTTCCGCCTGGTCATCAACGACGGAAAGAACGGCGCGCAGAGCGTGTACCATCTCCACGTCCACATTCTCGGCGGACGCCAGCTCAAGTGGCCCCCTGGCTAATTTGTTGTAATATTAATAAAGTTTTTTAGTCGTCAAGCTGACTTTTCATTCTACGGACTTTTTCAAAGTCAAAGTCAGTCAAAGTCTTTTATTGCTTGTGAGAATTGGGTTACATTGTTGGTTCAAATAAGAATTTCATATATAGACACACCATTCTCTACCTTTTCAGGTGTACAAACACAAACATTATTAAAAAGAAAATCAAATATCATTTAAAATGTCAAATAAAGTTAAATTAAACAAAATAATAAATAACATCATCCAAAAGTCACATCACATAATCAAGAAATCATTCTTGTTGTGGAAGAGCGGTGTCTCCTGACACAAGCATATTCAATGCTTAGTAGGAGGCTCCAACCTTGTCTATTTGTAAAACGTGTAAAAAACCCAAAATAAACAATTTTCATTTTCGTATCCGGTAATGTGTTATAAATTAAAATACACATTGCATACGAATTTTTAGACGAGAGTGCTAGTTTCACAGAGGGTTTATGTCAGGTGTATTTATGCTGTATCCTAGTGTCACGAGAACTCATGGAATGGAATTCTAAAAATAGGTATTTGTACTTATGGACAAAAACACACACTTCGAAAATGTACATACTGGAGAAAGTAAGGATATTATAATCTATAAAATATGTTCGACAGGAACCTTTCTGGTCAATAGCAAACATAGCTCTAATGCAACGTTACTGTGTGATGAAAACTGCATCTCTATCATTGCAGTTTCCCCATATTACCAGTCCATATCGTTAGGAAGGAATTTACGTAGCCGTTATAAGCAAGTAGAGCTGCTTGAATAGAAACTGATTGTCTTATTCTTCTTAGAGCAAATACAAAACTGTTTACTTTGGACCGTACACTCTCAGCATGCATTTAAACTATCTAAACAAAGTAGGAAATATTGAGTCTTTAAAAATATAGCATGCACGCAACAACGGCTAATGCCTGAAGTCCTTTTTTAGGATTCCGCACCTAAAGGGTAAAACGGGACCTTATTACTAAGACTTCGCTGTCTGTCTGTCTGTCACCAGGCTGTATTTCTTGAACGGTGATAGATCATTTATTTCTGTTGCCACTATAACAACAGATACTAAAAATAGTATAAATTTTATGCCTGTCTGTCGATATCAGTAACCAATATAAAATGATCGAACAACGCGTACATTTTGCTTAGGAGTAGGAATCTTTTAATACTGGATTCTCATAGATACGGCCGTTTGTAGCGTATATTTTGTACGGAACCCTTGGTGCGCGACTCTGACTCGCACTTGGCAGGTTTTTCTAAAATATTCTATTCTTAAAATGTCTGCTTTATCACAACCGCAGACATGCTGATATAGAAAATAATCATTTTGGGAATAGGGCTTTATAGGAAAATTTACATTTCAGGCCTGACTGCCTGAGCCGCAACAACTATTATTTTTACACGTTTTTATCTGAACCTCTCCTTATCCCCGTCCGTGGTGCGTACAAAGTCTGACTTCTTCTGGCTAGTAAGCCGAGTAGCGAAAGACAACATTATCACCCCGGGGCGTATATTGGCCCCGGGGTGATAATAAAATCATTTTTTTATTACGGTACCTGGGTAATATTTAAACTGTACTGGCAACATTTACCGTTTCTAATGCGTGCAACGGAACGCAAACATCACTCGTTTTTTCGCACCGCTGCTGAAGTTTGTATCGTGATTAAAAGCCGTAGTTTTGTTTATTTACAACATAAGTCACTCTCTTAAAGAAAACTTAACAATGGGCGATAATCACTTAATAACATCCATATTCACAGAGTTCCAAAAAACTCTGGACGAAGAACAGGAACTACGAGAGGTAAACCGAATTTTTTTACCAACTTTGATTTTACTAAACAACGGCTGTACCTTTTGGTTGGTGTGCTTGTTTTAAACTAAAAAATCTTTACAGTTTTGTTCCTCCATAGCTTGTTAATTTGCTTTGTTCTGTAAAATTGATGATTCGTGCCTTATTTCAAATGTATTCGCAATAATTTTAGGTTATTCGCACGGTATGCAAAGAAGTTGACCAAATCTCAAGGGAAGCTGTTACGATCCTGCAGGTGATTCATCACAGCGAGGCGGGCGGTAAGTTATTTCAATGGATATGGATATGCGAAAATAGTCCAATCCATACAAAACTAAAGTAAAAAATTAGAATTTGGTTGTTAAAGAAAAGGTTGAAATTTGATGATGTTTTATCATTGGTCGGATCCTTTTCGCAAAACTACATCCAAATTTAGCAGAATACTCAGTATTCTGTGACTGGTAATAACGTTCCCTCTGATTTTTAGGGTTTGTCATGTCCATATGTCTGTTTGCCCATCCACCCATCTGTCTGTATGTCACAGGCATTTTACTCTAAAACTTCAATATGTATATTTATGAAATTTAGAGTATAGGTGTCTTGTATAAGCCGCTACTTAGTTTCATAGTTAAATAACAAAAAAATATATATTACTAGCGGGGGCACTCCATACATGTAACCAAAACTGTAAAACTTTTCTTAGCAAATGTCAATGTGTGGCACATATTTCGACAGTTCTTCGAAAATCACTGAGGTTTCTATAATTTTTTTTGTTTTATTGAATATTTATTAGAAATAATCCAAAAGTAGCATAAATTGTGCCCCCTTCTCTGTTTTCTAAAACTTATGTCAAATAATATAAGTAAAATAAAAAAAAAGAAAAAAAAAAAAAAAAAAAAAAAATTACAAAGATAAAGCTAGCTTAATAATCTTTCAACAACAATTATTTTCAACATGATCGGATATATCGTTTTTGAGTTATTGCCGAAAAACTGCGCATCTCAGCTAAAGGATGTAAGTGTCGTGGAGCTACCCTTTTCTACTAGTGCAGTTTTTCAAATCGTATTTTTTCGTCTATAATTAAATAATGATCTTTCCATAAGTAGGCCCCAGGGGCAGTTTTACAAGTCTGACTACGGCATTTCCCAAGAGGAGACCACTGTTGAGGAGATTGCTGAAACAAATTCAACAGTCAGTTATTTTTTCTAAATAATTCTTAATTATTACAATGTTTGACATTGGTTTCAGTCGCTCCGGCGTGCCTGCGCGTGCGAGAGTTGTTCGAGAAAGCGCGCCAGGGCTATGCCAAACTGCGGGCTGCTGTGCCAACCACAGACTATTACAAGTATGTTACGCTTAGCATTTCACACACTGTACAGTTTATCATCCTTATACATCACAATACCGCTATAACTGTGATATGCGAATCCTAGTCGCGCGTCAAAGATTGTCCGTCTCTTTCCTTTTAATACAATGCGAGAAAGATGGGTGATACTATGTCGCGCGACAGGCGTAGTTGTGGAGAGTTGTGTTAAGGTGCGTACGCCTTTGAGCGGCTCGGCCCGAGGCATGCTCGCCCGAGCGGTTAGCTCGCGTAAAACTTTTGCACATTTATACTCTGGTGAGGCAACGCGCTCGCGGCGAGCCGACTTTCTGTGTCGCACAAAATGGCGTCGGACGCGATAACAGCAGCTGCTGCGTTTATTGTTATTCATTTAATAATTAAAAAAATAATAAAAAATGATTCAAAATCGATTATTTCCTCATGGAGGATCTCAGACATGCTTTTCCATGCATCCTCATATTTTTGGTTGAAATATTGCTCGTTTTTGGATCCCATAAGACAGATTGTTTTTCGTATAATTGTATTAACAAAATACACTTTTCATCCCACACCATTACGACGGATAATTGTCGCCATAATATCAGCAAAGGTAGTAATGATAAATATAAAACATTTAATTTTATAGCCAATTAGTCAAATTAGTACCTAGGCGCCGTGCGCAATGACAAGGTCAGAACGTGTGCGCGAGCCGCTCACGGGCACGCTCGGATATACGTCCACATTACTCGAGGCACGAGGTCAATAGACCGACTCCGGCGGCGCCGCGAGCTGCGAGCTCGATGCTCACGCGCAGCGCGAGGCGCGTACGCATTTGAGCAAACAGGCGAGCGGTGCGTGCCTCAACTTGAAGCTGCCTCCGTACGCACCTTTAGACCGTTGTGCGCTCGTACAAAGCACATAATGGTTGGATATCAGAAATCACAATGCAAACCACTTTCACCAGAATCAAGACTATTAATGTAATACTATAAATGTTTGAAGCTACCTCCTCAAATGGTTTTAAAATAACCTTAGGTTATAGACATTGAGGTCACTTCAGGCTGGCGTCATGTTTGATACAATGTTGTTTGCAGGGGTTGGCAACCTTTTGAGTTGGAAGAGCCAAAAATATACAATTTACATAATTTCAAACTTTTTAAAGAGCCACTATTTTTTTCTTGCCTACAATAAATTGAACTTCAACTTCACATCCAAACTCGCAGCTTCACATACAAAGATCCGCCTGTGGCTCGCCAACTGCAGGTTGCTGACCCCTGACAAAATATTATGTTTCAGATAATGTAATGTTTGATATAATAATTATTATCCAACAAATGTAAACTTTTATGATTTTACCTTTCCTGCCATATCCATCAGGTAGTTTATGCCTCATTACACTAGATTTTATAACAACCATTCTATACTCTGATTTTTAATTCAAGACCAAAATTTAACGTCAACGGGCGCAGTTTCGCTGTGATCACTGCATACTGGTTTAAGTGTCAGTATTTTTATCAATAACACATACTCTAATATTACTTGATGCAAAAGTTCTCATTCATATTTTTATGAAATTATGTTTATTTGTTTCAATCATCAAGATGAGAACTGTCAGATTTTGGTATTGAATTAAAAATCAGAGTTTAGAGATAGATAGATACTTTATTCCATAACAATTTTACAATCGTGTCGGAAATACAACATTAGAATTAATCTTAATGATAATCAAGTGTAACAATTTTATAACATACTTAATAACTTAGCTAGATAAAATGTAATGTGGGTTAACTAATACAATGATCGTAAAATATTAATACTTTTATGAATGAAATATTACATTAGGCGAAAAAGTTATAGAAAATATTACGCACCCATCCCAGTTATCCCACTGAAAAAGTTGGCTGTACTTATTTTCACAAGTCTTATCGCTGAAGAGTGGTCTTTTCCAGACTACCCGGGAAGTGGAAACTTTAAATTCGTAACTTAGTGTATCTTGTACGTATTACAGGTACCATGATCACTGGCGCTTCATGACGCAGCGCTACTGTTTCCTGGTGTCGCTCACCATCTGGCTGGAGAAGGGCATCCTGGCCACACACGAGACCGTGGCTGATGTGCTGGGCGGTGAGTTCCATACTTTTTTTATTTTATTACAGACTAGAAGGCGCCCGCAACTTCGTTCGCGGAGGAGACAAAGTCATAACCCCTCTTTTTTCCTTAGCATAGTCGGGTAAAAAGTATCCTATAACCAACTGGAGACACCCAGCTACTCATGTACCAGAAATTGTTGAAATCCGTTTAGCCGATTTGGCGTGATGAAGCCACTACGACACATACAAACAAACAAGAAAACAAAAAAAAAATATATTTCGATTAGTGACCTCCAAATAATCTGTTACAATCATTTTTTTTAAGATCTTGAATGTACGGACATTTCATTTTTACAACTTTATAATAATATAGATACAACCCAAAATTACTACTAAACTTGTGAATATCTCGGAAACTGATAATTTCGGTCAGGGTACTACAATACTTTCTCTGTTGCAAGAGAGTTGTCTTTTAAAAGGAATTTACTGTATAACCAATCACCCTGTTTATGTTTAAAAAATATAGAGTGGTGGAATAACTTATTCTGTCCAGTATTCTGTTCTTTCATGCTCACTCAAGTTGCCCATCTTGTAGTGAATAATAAAAAAATGTTTTTGCCTAATGAATTCTTACATAGTATGATGTATGGTGTTTCAGTAAGTGCTGTTGAAGAAAAGGAAGGTTTCCATTTGGATGTGGAGGACTATTTGGTTGGACTGCTGCAAATGTGCACTGAGCTGGTGAGTCCTCATTCATTTTGAACGCTATCCTGGATAATGACAGGCAGCTCGACATTTTCTTCACCTCAAAGTCCAGGTTCTTGACCGCAGCATGTTGGTTTGTAAAGGCAAGAGTGACTCCCAGCTCAATAAAATTGTATATAGCCAAGTATTTAAGTAATGTTTTTGTACAGCCTAAGCGGACATAAGAATGTTAATATATTTTAGTTATTTAATTTGATGATGGGACATGTCAAATGGAATAATAGCATATAATGAAATAATGATCTTTATTCTGTAAGTAGGCCACAAGGGCACTTTTACAAGTCTGACTCTACGGCGTTTCCCAAGAGGAGACCACTGAAGAGAAGAAAGCCGAAACAAACTCAACAGTCAGTCATTTTTTCGAAATAACTTATATCTATTACAATATTTGTACTTAGCCTATCCTAAATATATTTTTGGGTATATAAACTCAATGCGTAGTTCTTCAAGAAAACATATCAAAACTTATAAAAGTAAAAAAAAATATAGAATATAAAAAAGCAAAATAGTGATGTTTTATTTAAAACAACTTACATACGTTTGTTATGCCACCTTATAAAAACCGTGTCCCAGTAAAAGTAAATTATTTGGTTTCTGTTTTGGGCCATGCATTTTTGTCTGTTAAATAGTCCTCTACCCTATAATAAGCCTTTGCCATTAGGGACTCTTTTAAGTACTTTTTGAGAGCTGGAAACGATAATTTCAAAGCATCATCTGGTAGCTTATTATAAAAATGTAGACATTGGCCTACGAATGATTTGGCTACTTTACGAACGCGGAACTTTCTAATAGCGATTTTGTTATTATTTCTAGTATTAAAATTGTGGATATCTGAATTCTTAGTAAAAGACTCTAGGTATAAGTTGACATACATAGTTTTTATAGTTTGTTAGTTTTATAGAATGTGTTCATAGTAGTGTAAATAAATGTGTAACAATTAGCACGTAAGGTTTAACTGTTAGTGCTAATTTGTAATAAATAAATTAATTAATTCTACACCAATTGGAACATAAGAAATTGGAATATCTCCTTGAGACACAACAATGTTAAAGTCATATCTTTGGACTTTGGACTTACCCAATAAACGCTTCATACTAAAGCTTACTTTAGCTTGACAAGTTCTTCGGGACACTCCCATGGTCTGCGGGGTGACGTAATGTAACTTAAGGACTAATTATATTTTTTTAGGACATAAGCCAATATTCGTCTGTCATGTTTATGTAGATTAGCAAAAGATATTGGAGCCGTATCTTTTTTTACGTAATTATAAAGTCCTGGATATAAAGACACTAGCTTCTGCCCGCGACTTCGTCCGCCTTAAATTCGTTTATCGCGGATGAGGGTATTTTTCCGGGATAAAAAGTAGCCTATGTCCTTCCCCGGGACTCAAACTATCTTCATGCCAAATTTCATCCTAATCGGTTCAGCGGTTTAAGCGTGAAGAGGTAACAGACAGACAGACAGACACACTTTCGCATTTATAATATTAGTATGGATGTCGGCCTCGTTTAGAGATCTGCCGTGACCTAGAGAGGTCCATAACTACTCGGCCGGCAATCCCCTATTTCGCAGCCTATGCAGTAATGTACTATTTCGTATAATGTTTTGTGGTGCGCAGTCGCGGCTGGCGGTGAACTCGGTGACACGCGGCGACTACGCGCGACCTCTGCAGATATCCAAGTTCGTGATGGAGCTCAACGCAGGCTTCAGGTGAGGCTACTGTTCAGATCGGCGATTTTGAAACTTTTTTTTTTTTATAGTTCAAGGACCTTTATACAGGTGTACATATCGGCTCTGTAAAAGCCAAAATCATGTCACAAACAAATATAATATGTAAATGTCAACAATACAAAACTAAATATTGAAGCTACCTACTCGTACTACTTAAAAATAAATAAAAAATCTACAAAACGTCAGCCAACCTGTACACCATATGTGCATTGTCTGACGTTGGATTTGCCAGGGCGTGTATAAACTTTGTTTGTAATAATAGAATTTTACTGAAAATACAATTGAATTCTACTTACTCGTCGTTGACGACACGTTTGGCTTAGGTTAATCTGAATAATACGGGTTATCATTATTGTTGGGTAGCCTAATCAAAGGGTTACCCAAACGATTAGCTTATCATATGAAGGGGTTACCCAAACGAACGGGTAACCCAAATTAACGGGTTTTCCTGTCCCTGGTTGCACAACAGCTTACGAAGCTGGTGGTCCCGGGTTCGAATCCCGGCCAGGGCAAGTGTTTGTGTGATGAGCACGAATGTTTGTTCCTGGGTCTAGGATGTTTTTCTATGTATTTAAGTGTTATAATTTATCTATATATTATGTATACCGTCGCCTAGTACCCATAGTAGAAGCTTTGCTTAGTTTGGGACTAGGTCGATTTGTGTAAGATTATCCCTGTGTTTTTTATTTAATTCTTGACTTCTTTATTTTACAAGGATTTTTTAAAACTTTACTATTCATCGTGACATTATTTTGTGTATATGTATATAGAATCAACAATCGGTGTTCTATGTTTTGTGTAACCTTTGTCGAGATGTTGAAAATCATTATTGTAAATAAATACACATTTACAAACAAAGTTGAGAGTGATCACTAATGTAGGGGAAAAGCATCGATATGCAAATTTATCGATAGGTATAGCAAATCTCTACATTACACTCCCAATATTTCGAAGTCTGGTTATAGCTGTTATGCAATGGCCATTAAAATATTTGATATTTTTCCGATTGATTTTAAATACCTTGGAAAATATAAGCGCAAACTCCCGCACTAGTTACTAAATGATTTTTTCTACTTGGTAATCAAATATCTTAAATGAAACTAAATTGGTCGCAGCTATTCATTAGCATTTATTTGTATGGAAGTTTATAATTTTGCATGCCATCCTGTGATAAAAAATGATAGGATACTACTATGTATAGATTTTATTTTTTAAGTGAGCCGTTTCTATGGTGGGGTTCTAGGACCTCTAGGGCCCCCCCCCCCCCGACCCCACTTAAACTCACGTGTATTTTTTTCACTATTTAAATGAAGTTGGGTTTATTTTCGTTTTTTCGTACATAAATGCGTTATGCATTTGTTCTTCTAAAAGATAGACTCCTATCTTAAAGTATATGCAGGTACAGTAAAAAAAATACACGCGAGGTCACCTTGTGCCCTTCCCACCCCTGACGTGATCAGTCGTGAGGTTTTCGTATTTGTATTCGTTAAGTGGATTGGGGAGTGTTAAAGTATTACGTAACGAATTTCGGGGGGAGGGGGAGTCTTGTAAAACGTTACGATGCGTTACGTGGGGGGGGGGGGGGGGGGGTTGAAGTACTATTGATTTTAACCCTTCACAACGGTCGCGTACACAGATTCTCTCACGCATATTTTTTTATTTCTTTAAATTTTAAATGGTATGACCATTTTACATAAAAATGGTCACTTGGTTCCGTAACGTTTTCCTAGGGGGAGGGGTACAGAAAAACGTTACGGCGCGTTACATGAGGGGGAGGGAGGGTCAAAAATTGCGTTACGTAATACTTGAACGCTCCCTTGGTTAACTTCATAAAAATTCTATACCTACTATGTTTTATGCAAATAAATGATTTTGACAAGTCGAATAATCCGTCACATTGCCGCAGGCTCCTAAACCTGAAGAACGACCACCTGCGCAAGCGCTTCGATGCGCTCAAATACGACGTGAAGAAGATCGAGGAGGTCGTCTACGACCTCAGCATCCGGGGGCTGCTTCCGAAGCCCGAAGCGACGAAATAGACCTTTAAGTACAACTAGTAACTAATATTAGAGACTTATCCACTAGCCTAGATTTTAATTACCCAAATGAATCCCAAGAAAATTATCGCTCCCGAAACATACTACTCCGAAAATAACCGAACACCAAAAGTGACCACTTTTTATAAATTACCGCTTTAAAAACACAACCACTTCCCTAAAATGACCACTATTCCAATGTATACAGAGTATTGCAGAGGTCGAAAGTAGAAGATTTGTGAATTTTGACATTTTATAAAACTATGACGTTTTTATATCTAATTTAAACAGTTTAATAGAACATTTATTGTGGTAAGAAAGATATATATCAGAAAACAACGTCATTGATTATTGACGTTATATATTGAAATACAGCTGGCTTAAGTACGACGTGGAGAAGATCGAGGAGGGCGTCTACAACCTCAGCATCCGAGGGTTGCTGCCTAAGCCCGAAGCTGCTGATTAAATGCATTTAAGTACAGCTAGTAACTAGTGATAGATATATCTACTAGACTACATTTTACGTTCCCAAAAAATTTAGTAACCCAAGGAGATTCTGAATTATCGCTTCCAAAAATGACCACTAAGCTACCACTTTAAAAAATGACTGTTATTTTTGGAAAACAGCTTCTAAAAATAACCTCTTGCTTATAATTATCACTATTCCAAAGTATCCGAGCTTTGTGAAATTAGACATCATATTAAACGTGAACATTTTTATAGACTTAATTTTAGTTTAATAGAATATATATTGAGGTAAAGATCCTCTTGGAAGAAAAAATGGTCATTAGTCATTGGCGGTATTTATTACTGCTGGATTAAATTGGACGAGAAGATCGAGGAGGTACCATCCAGGATGGGCGGGGGCTTTTATAGGTATTTAAAATAATGTAAACAAGAAAGAGAAGGGAAGACCATAGTTTCAAATTTTATTACTGTTATATAAGGCTATGGCTATAAGCATACTGCTCACAAACATGTAACAATTTTCTCAGTCCTCCCACCGAGGATGACGCCTACTTTAGTCAGTCTACTCTAGTGGATATATAAGTTGAATGTCTTAATACAAAAAATTGCATTTGTATGAAAACTTGAATGTCTTGAACATTTTTGTAGCTTATTAAAGCTATTGTGGAGACAGATGTAATTCATACGTCATTTTAAACGAGCGTGGCGGTAAAAAATACTAAATATAAATATTCTATGATTAATTTCAGAGGGTTTTAACCACGTCAATAACTAAATAGAAAACTGTGAACAATTTCGATACGAATTAGAAGGGTCATCTGCCACTACACAATATTTTAAAATTCCATCTCGAATCTGTAACGGGCACAGGGACAAGGCGGTTTAAACGCTCTCAACTTAACTAATATGCTTTTTTAAAATAACCCATAATGTATATTGCAATGCGTTGATGTTTTTTGCACTGTATTATTATTAAGTTGTGACATTGAATGTATAAGAATGGTTAGCTGCTGATGTACAGTTAGCAGTAAATATTTTGTAAGATCCAAAGCTCACAACCTATTATTACTATAGGCACAAAGGTGTGTGACGATATATTTGGCGCTTAGGATGCTATAATAATATTTTTCTGATTCTGATTAACGAAAAGTGTTCGATCCATACAAGACCTAATTTCAAAATGAGTATTCAGACAGAACGTTGAATAGGATTTTTTCCCTAAACTATCTCCAATTTAATGATAAAAGGACTAGTGACTTAGTAACACGTATATATTAGTATTGCGTATGAAACACAAATTTGTGTTGTGTCATAATGCCATGTTAGCATGACACTTTTTTGACGTTTCGGCATGACCACCTAGATACACGTCATGACCAACTCGATTACAGACTAGTCTGCCGTGGCAAGTGGCCAGGGCGAAAAGGTTGTAGGTTTAGTTTGGATTTTGATACCTGTTTTATAATATAAAACGTGCGTGTAGTATTTTACCTTCCTCACAGTCAAAATGAAAAGTAGAATGTTTAACTCGGGTGAAAGTACCCATTTCATCCTTGAACTACGTTCGAGCCCCAGAAATATCTCAGGTGAAATGGTCCACTTTCAACCCTCGGTTAACAATCTACTACTGTGTAAGTACTAGCTAGGAGCATATTTAAACATAAGTAGTCGAGGATACAGAAATTGTTATAAAGTCGTCAGATTTAATGCTGAAATGGGAAATGTGCGATGCTCGTATTGTACATATACATGAATTAGTTCTTCAATACGCTTCGGGAGAGCATTGAGTGTCTCCATTAGATCAGGGGTCCGTTTCATAAATGCTTGTAGCTTGTATTACAAGCGGAAGTCTAATTTGATTTGATGAAAGGAGATTTTATTTGATTTTGATTTGATTTGATTCATATTGTTGGAAAGAGACTTCCACTTGTAATAGACGTCACAAGCTTCTGAGAAACGGGCCCCAGGAGAGACTTTAAAAATGTGTATATTTTGATGACATCTCTTGAATCATAAACATGCTTTTCGTGTCCGGCATTTAATGACCAGAATTGTAAAATGATCACTTCCTAAAGTGTCCAATTCTTAAATACATATTTGTGCACATATTTTCATTTGTAAACTGTAATTATTAAACAAATGAATGTTAATTAAAATAATTATACTATAATGACCCAAAGACGGATGTTTTCGTTTGTGGTCATTTTGTGAAGTGGTCATTAAAACGTTCCCTATCCAAGTGCCGCCAATGGTGGGTCACGCTATTGCTTGTCAGGAGTTCATGCATCCACTGTGGAGTTACTTCTCCATACGGGAAGCGTATTTATACTTGTGCTTACAAGACTTGTCAGTTTTGCACGGGGACAGTGAACGTGTTAAGTGCCCTGAAGCCAGGGTTCGGAAGCGGTATTTATAAATCTTCTAAAATACAAGCTATTTCTGGAATGTTTTAAAACTGTATTTAGGAGAAGACAAATATCTTTGGAAACAGCTGATTCATGTTCTAGAATTTTAATAAACTGTATGACAATTTCGTAATTGAACGAAAAGAACGAAAAAAGCCGGTTATTTTTTATGAAGAGAATACCGGTTTTCGAGCCCTGTCTGAAGCTCATAGACTTGTCCGAAGAGATGAGTATTATTATTATTTATATGTCAGAAGGGCTACTCTGAAATTCGATACTCGAAGTTTGTATCGCGCCATCTCAATCACTCAAATACAGTTTAATATTACAGTTTAATATGATAACGAGAGGGATGGCGCGATACGAACTTTGAATATGGAATTTCTCTGGATGAAGTGTCGGTTATAGTATATATTAAAAACTGATTGAGCCATCCGCTTTTGAACCCTTGACCTTGAAGTTCCAGACACCATAGTTATAAGTTAAATTTAAGTTCGAATAAAGAACTTTTTGTTTTATTTTGTTTTTTATTATTACAGTTTCCTCAAAAACAATATTTTTTATGATATCTAGTTTTTTTTAATGATTTATAGTCTGTAAGGTGATTTTGAGAAAATGGACAGTATGGTTCATACGTTCTAACCTCATACAAGGTAAAATATAATCCCGAATTTCCATCTCAGTTCCGTTACATTTGTATGAATGTTTTTTTTTCTATGAACGTAACACACCTGAGAAATATTTACTTACAAAATTTAGGTACACCATAAAGGTAGATTTTTTTCTGCAAATCACCCATAAGCAAATGAGTTAGAACTGCTTACAAAACACCCTCTATAAAGAAAAGGGGGATCGATAATACATAAATTATATATTATCAATATCGCAGGTGTGTAAGGGGCTCCCAACCTACATCTCTCGGGAGCCCAAGCCAACCTCACCTGATCGTGGTGCACGCTGCTGACCAACGGACGAGGCCCTGACGAACCGCCAACCACGGCCCCAAGTGCCCGGCGGCTCAAGTTGCAAGGCTGGCGGAGACCGTCGTCGGCCGAGCACTGGAGCCAGAGGTGCTAAGACTTACCGGATGGGGCTCCTCCGTCAAACGACCTCCGCTATTAATCGAACAAGCGACGTAGATTATCGCCGGTAACCTACGAAAGTTTTCAACCAGTGCGTATTACCGGTGATAACCTACGGAGCCGAGACGTGGTCTCTAACTATAGGCCTCTTAAGGAAGCTCAGTCTGTACTTGGCTATGATCTGAGGCCGGTCCTGATAGATCCTGAGCTGGTAAAGCACGTTCTGATGACGGATTTTCAGCATTTCCATTCGCACGGGTTGTTTCCGGCAAAAAAAGTTCGAGTCAATGTTGAGGAATATTTTCTTCGCCTACGGGCATTTGTGAATGCTGCTGAGAAAGCGATTGAAATATAAATCTAAGCGTTTGTTTATCATTTGTATAAATCCTAGAACTGACACCCATGGCGAGTTTATTGAAGTCTTCCCCGCCTACATTTTGATTCCATGCAAATAATTAAACTAAAATTTCCAAATGATTTATTGCCACAAAAAATATACATTTACCAGAATATACATATAAATATAACAGAATATCAACGAAACACAAGGTGCTATTATAGTTATTAATAAACATATTAGTAAATAGTTATCCAGTAGTGGCAAGCAACTCTAGATCGGCGGCGGGTTCCGGGAATGTAAAGTTAACTGCCATCGCCTATAATTGACATTTTATGCCCATTTACTTTCTATTATAGTTATTTATACATCGAGCCTACGCCAACCCAGAAAATAATCATGATCAGGGCTTGTAACCGTTTACAAATAAACCGATATTTATTTAGTTTATACCAGTTATTTTTTTAGGTTATTCGGACGAATTTATTTGGGAACGTTATTTCGAAGCGCTCTCTAACCGGTTACTCCGTGTACGGATACGGGTTCAGTGACCGATGTCGCGCCGATAGTGGCGCAACGAAAGTCAAACTACATGAAAAATTGAATCCAATACCATAGCAAACGAACCAATCCTGTCTAAGCGAGCGGTTATTCACCCTAGACTCCACTCACACAGAGGAACCGCTCTCTAACCGGTAAATGGATTACGCTCCCTGTCTTGCGCTCCGAGATATTAACCGGTTAGAGAAATGTTCTTGCGAACGTAACCCTTATTATCGGTTAGGCTCTCAGAGTGTGGCTCTAACTGGTACGGAAAATAAACCGGTTTACAAGCCCTGATGATGATCATTAATTTTTGCTCTTCGTAGTCCTGGATCGCAGCGTCAGCGGCAGTCCTCCAAGCACTAACTGTGTGATGGTAGAGGTGGGGTCCGTGACGGGGGTGCCCACGGTGCTGGGCCCCGGGGCCACGGAGCAGCGGTGGAGTAGGGCTGCCAGGCCTGCCAGGGACTGCATCAGCCCTAATCTCTCTCCTGTGAATGTGAAAGTTTATTATTGCATAGAACCGGAGTACTGTTCTATCGACGCCATCGGAATCGAGTTCTATGAACGCCACGACACTGTCACCCAGTAACTCCTAAAGTTTGGGACCCTGATTCTCAGACATAATTAACAGGTTCACGGACATAGCAACGCTTTGAACGGCCGGTCATGGACGGGCTGCCACAACGTGCTCATCTAACAGCTGTGATGTATGTATGTAGTATAGGTAAACAACTTAAGTAAAGCCCCTCTCCTATGTAGTAGTGTACAAAATTAATTTAGAACTTATGTAATACGCTACTACTACATACAACAGGTGACTTACTTAAGTTTTTCACCTATAATTGCCTATATATATATATATATATATACATATAATTTCTTCCAAATTGGCAGCACGTCTACAGCCGTAATGTCCACAGCCGTGTTGTGTCACAACACAAGTCATGCCCCTAATGTGTATGATGCATAAGGTTGGGGTTACTTTGAAGCTTTTGCGCCGGCACTAGGGAACTTAGCGACTTGCCAATAACGCCACAGAATCATTTGCTTCCCTTAAATAATATAAACACATTTAAATTCCCATTTGCAGCCGTAGTGCCTACTACGAGGGTCTTAATTTACGTCTCACGACGTATTGTCGGTGAACTTGTTAAACAAAAAAATCCACTACAAACAGACGTAGCAGAAAAATTCACCTATACACGCTCTTGGGCCCTCTCCGAAGGGCAGATACACGTGGTTTCTGATGTTACTGGCATTCTCAGGGCTAAAGCGTTCTGGTTGGAACTCGCTTGGGTCCTGAAACGAAATACATTGTCTCACTTAGCGATTTAATGACAGACCAAAACCAAAAAAACCAATACCAACAAACATGTCGGCGAAAATAATAAAATCGCGCACAAAATTTTGGCCAATGGGCGTCGAAGATTTTACCCGCGCAAACGCGCTGCATTATATGGTTCATCTGTTTTCAAAAAATGCTTTCTGCGCAGGTATATCGTTGTAACTCATATTTTGTGGTACTACTGTACCTGGAAATATTTCTCGTCATTTTGCAACGCATGGATTGGTATAACCACACCAACACCCTCGCCGATGGTGACGGCGGTCCCGGGCAGCGTGTATCGACCCACGCAGCGGCGCACCAGGAAACCCAGGGAGGGATACATACGCATGCTTTCTCTGCAAATGTAATAGAGAATGCGCTTAACCAGATTTTCATGGAAATATGACCCATAAAGATAGGGATTAAGAAACTAAACGAGTTTTTTTTTACCTAAGTACGAATACAATAGAAATTACAATTTTATTATTATAACTTGGTTCGCGGAGAAGAAAAAGTCATAACGCTTCTTTTTTCTCAGCATAGTCGAATAGAAAGGATCATGCCCAGCTACCCCGTGTACCAAAAGTTGTTGTAATCAGTTTAGCCGTTTTGGCGTGATAAAAGCCACCAAAGGTGGGGGGGGGGTAGCAGCTCTACAACTGGTACGAGTATACGGGAATTGGCCACAGCATAATCTCCTAAAAATACAGCTTCTGCATTAAAATAAATAAATACAGTGGTCGCGCCGCTGAGTATAGTTTATTCCTTTTGGCGTCGAGACCGAAGAGCCTTACAAACGTTACGGGCGACCGGATTCTGGCGGTTTCCTCACTCAAAAAATCAGTTTGGCGATTCAGCGAGGAATAAAATGCCTCAAGGCAATTTTTTTATTTAGTTCGTTTTATTTTAGGTTTTGTTAAATTGTTTATGCATACTAATCCTTATACTTAGATACTATATTATAAACGTGAAAATATGTATGTACGCTCCACTTAATCTCAAAAACTACTGGATGATTTTTTATGAAATACCTTTTATCCGCGATAAACGAATCTAAGGCAGACGAAGTCGCGGGCGGCCGCTTATTATAAATGCGAAAGTGTGTCTGTCTGTTACCTCTTCACGCTTAAGCCGCTGAACCGATTTGGATGAAATTTCTAATGGAGAAAGTTTGAGTCCCGGGGAAGGACATGGCTACTTTTTATCCCGGAAAAATATCCTTATCCGCGATAAACGTATTTAAGGCGGACGAAGTCAAGGGCAGAAGCTATAGTGTGCAATAAAAAAGCAATAGGTAGATTCTACTGAAAAAAATTGCAATAATCATATACTTGCCGGATATAGATATGTTAAAAAAGTCACCTGAAGCACATCTCCAGATACTTCATCTCCTGAATAGCCTCGTAGCTGAGCCTCCCGTGCCGACCCAGAGCGTCGTCAATCTCCAGCTGACACTTCTTCTGTGCCTCAGGATGGAACGCAAGCTGGTGCAGCATGTAACTCGTCGCTGAGGACGAAGTCTCGAAGCCGGCAGCGAAGAACACTAGCACTTGAGCCGCCATTAACACTTCATCCAACTCTAACTCCGCCTTTTCGGGAGTTCCATCAGCATTCCTCTTTTCTATAGACTCCCCAACTAATTTCCCTTTCTGCTTTAGTTCTAGTAGCAGATCTATAAAGTCATTCCGCCCCGAAGGTATGTAATTACGCTGGCTGAATATGCTTCTCACGAGCGACATGGTGTAATCTTCGATTTCAGGCACTAGGAAATGAAGATTCTTGAACAGGCCCGGTGCGATGAATTTGAGCATGCCTACGAAGCCATCTCGCTTTGTCCTGGTGAATGAGCGTTTCCCTAGCTGTCGGAAGGTCGAGGTTTCATCGTTGAGACTATCCGTGTCTATTCCGAAGCCGCAAGCTCCTATAAAATCGGTAGTATACCTCGCCATTAGATCCCGCACGTCTACTTCCACTCCACTCTCGGCAGCTGCGACAGCTATGCTCTGCAGCTTCTCAGCCCTTTCCACGATTAATGGGAACATGGCTTTCAGCTTCCCTGAAGTAAATGCTGGAGTCAACCGTTGCCTTAGCAGCTTCCACAAATCTCCATCAGCAAAGAAAAGATTCCTCAACATTGGCTCTAGAACGTTCTGCGACGGCATCAAGCCTCGTGGATGGAAATGCTGGAAATCCGTTACCAAAACATGCTTTATCAGCTTAGGGTCTCTTAATACAAGCCGTAGATCATTGGCCAGGTATAGACCTACGAATTTCTCATCAGGAAATCTTCTGTACGCCTCAGAATACATATCCGAGAGGCTGATTTTTTGCAGGAATTTTTGGAGCGCGTTCCCGAAAATTGGCAAAGGCGGGTCATGTTTGACGCCTCTCTCTGCCCAGTACTTGAAGTTCCTAGTCCCGTAGAGATACAAAAGGCAAATTATAAGAAAACTGAACACAACGAGCAACATTTTCAGAGTGCAAAGCGAAAGTCGGGTGTATGCACATTTATCTGTTTATCTAGTGCATGTTTGAATATTTTGATAAAAAAGGTGATGATCTCATCGAAAATATTTTGCATCGAAGTTGATAATAACACTGTACCTACACAAATTTTTATCATACGCCACGTTGCAAATTATGATAAAGTTATGGATTTTTCTTAAAAATATAGTTTTAGTGTGGTTTCCAGTACTGTGGTTATAAAGTAAAGCCGTGGTAGAAAGATATTAATCCATTAATTTCACTATGACACCATCTATTTTAAGGCTATGTTAGTGTACGCATATTATAAGTATACTAGCTTTTGCCCACGGCTTCGCACGCGCAGAAGAATACTAAGCCATTGTTATTGTTATTTAAAAAGCCATACCAATTTATATCTTACTTATATATTTTTATTTTATATCACCCTAGCATAGCTTAACTTGGCCTTTTGTACAATCAGTACTAAGGAGGCTGTGCATAAAATCCGCGTGGCACAAAGAGCAATGGAGCGCGCCATACTCGGTATCACACTTCAAGACCGAGTGAGAAATTACGAGATCCGACGTCGCACTAAGGTGCAAGACATTGGATACTTCATCACCAAACTGAAATGGAGCTGGGTGGGACACGTAGCGTAGCTAGGCAGAGTGATGGCAGGTGGGCCAAATGTCAACGGAATGGTGGCCGCTTTTCAGACGAAAGAAGTGCCCGGCGTCCGTTGGCTCGTTGGGTGGACGACATTCGTAAGATTGCGGGTCACTTCTGGATGGAATTGGCTCAGGACCGGGATAAGTGGCGTGCATGAAGAGAGGCCTCGATATGATGATGATGATGTGTTTGTACGATCAGGGAATTTGAATGTTTCTCACTTTTGAACTTGAATGTATGTACCCGCGCGATATAGAGGTCAAAAGTTCCATACATTAAAATTCCTGGACTGTACCTATAGTACTTCCTTATACACAACATTAGTGGTTTTGCCTTGAGGTGCTAATATGACCAAGCTGCTCAACGAACTCACTCTGGAGCAAGCCACGTAAAACTCTCCGTGTGAGAAGCAGTCCCCCTTAGATCACCCTGCTGTTTTCAAACACATCACTTATTTTTTTTTAAATATCTTCAGTTAATGAACAACAACACACAAATTTAAAATAGACGGTGTGGGGACATAATTTTATTATGGCACAACGGTGCCAGCAAATTCGTTAGCGGAGGAGAATAAAGTCATAAACCTCTTTTATTCTTCAACGTAGTCGAGTAAAAAGTATCCTGTAGTTTAACGTTGGAATAAACTCCACGAACCCAATGTCGTATCGCAACTCACAACCATAAAGATGTTATGCTAATTTGTAATGTATTGTTTGTTCATCTTTGCTTTTATTTGTGTTCCTATTGTACGATAACATAGTTTTTAAGTTAAAATGTTACTAGCGTTATATGGGACAAGTTCCTGAAATAAATTATTTCATTCATTCATTCATTCATTCATTCATAACGATCTTTGAATGCCCAGCTACACGAGAACATAAAATAATTGAAATCCGTTTAGCCGTTTTGTCGTGATGAAGCCACAACGACACATACAAACATAAAAAAATTGTGCCCATATGGACGGCCCACCGCTGATTACTGAATGCTATGAAAATTCCGAACCCTTATCGTGCCCGGTTAGAACAAATGCATTTCTGGCAATCTTATCTGTTGCTACTCAAATTTTAATGCAAAATAATTCACTAAGTCATCATATAGGTACCTACATTGATAATGATAACGGTTATAAAATTGTAATAATTAAAATGTCTGTACATTGAAGACATTTTCAAATAAAAAAATATAAATAAAAAGAGGACCCACTTCAGAATAGACTAAAAAGCCATATATAATCTTTTATGTACGGTACGGATACATTTAAATCACCTTTTGAAGTCGGTGCCAAACCATTCATTTATTACTATTAAGAACCGCGGCGGCGAGCCTTTAGTTATTATCTACCTACATATATATTTAGTCATAGTAATTCGTATTTTTGTTGAATAAAGAACTTTGGCTTCAGGTTTGTTATTCTGAAGTCGGTTCTTTTTTTATTTATAAATTTTTATTTTTTGATTTTTAGTGATGGATTTTAGTAGTGATATAACATATTTTTTAGAGCCCAGAATGGGAAGATTGAGGACGCATCTCGAGTCTTTGGATTTGGAAGTAAGAAATGTAAAAGTTGGTTAGTTCATATTCATTTGTACTTTCCATCATCAGCTCCGTTAAAGGTGCGTCCACACTTGTATCATTTGCTCGTATCCGATCACCGTGCCGTGGCATGACTGCGTATCGCGCTGCTTGGACGCTTACTGTCGGCGCGCCGATCATGCCACGCGAACGCATGGCAAATGATACAATGTGGACGCACCTTTAACGGAGCTGATCATGGAAGGTACAAATGAATATGAACTAACCAACTTTTACATTTCTTACTTCCAAATCCAAAGACTCGAGATGCGTCCTCAATCTTCCCATTCTGGGCTCTAAAAAATATATTATATACGGGCAAATGATACAAATGTGGACGCACCTTTAGGTGACGGGAACCACTTTGTGAATTCAGTAACTTTGTTACTACTTTATGTTTCAATCTAGTAACTGTGTGACAACTTGTTACTGCTATGTTTTTCCGTCATAAAAACATATTTACAGATCTTAATCGACAAATGTTATAGTTTATTCTTGCTTATGTTATTGCTAAAATATATTATCTTGTCCATGAAAGCTACGGAGCTTTTTAACTATGTATGGATTTTCGCTAAATTTAGTAAATCATGATTATATGGTGGCGCGTTAATATATTTCAACAAATATAACAAAATGGCACGAACAATTTTTTCCCATTGAGATTCGACCAAACAGGTTGTCACTAAAAGCAAATAATACTTACGTTGTATAACTTTTTACGTTTGTTGCAATGGCGATTGTATCACTTCACTGTCATTTAATATTTTAAATGAAGTTGACCTTTATGACAAATTTCAACGATTTCTGTCAAAATGAGTGAATGAGCGAATGATTTTTGTGATGACCGGTTTCAAACTGGGAACATTGTTACCACACAGCGAAGAAACTGTGAGACTTAAAGTTACTCAGATTCAGATTGTTTATTGGTAACTATACATTTCAATTACAAGTCGATTACATTGTGTATTATTTTATATCATATCATTATCATTATATTTATATTATCATACATTTTATTTTTTATATTTTTTATAGTGTTTGGGTCAACGGTGCATCTCTAAAAATTCTTTTACACATGCGAGATCGGCAAGCAGTGATTTGAGTTTCCTGGAGAATGCCGTGTCACTTTCAGATTTTTTTATGTCTGTAGGGACACAGTTATATATGTTAGGTCCAACAGCGCTGAGCTGTGTACGGGCCTTTGCTAGCTGTCGTTGCGGGGTATTAGGAGATGCGGCCTCCGTGACGTCCTAGGGTTGCGCTGGCCATAGGTTTGGAAGTTAGTGAGGTTTGATCGAACATATTCACAAGCTGTCAGTATAAATACACATGGGAGTGTCGGAATTTTTAATTTTTTAAATATTTCTCGCGCTGTGTGATCAGCCGGTTTCCGGTCGATGATACGTATATTTATAAGCTGGACTGCGAGTGTGGTCTTTCATACATTGGTTAAACGAAACGCAGTGTATCAGCACATAGCAGATGTCAAGCACCGTCGGTGTAATAGGTCTGCAGTCTGTGAACATGTCATTGACAAACCAAACCACTCAATTAAGTTTGATAAACCTTCTATCCTTGCCAAACAAAAATAATTTTTCCGGGATGCTACGCGAGGCTATTGAGATTAAAAAGCATCCTAATTTCAATAGAGAAGATGGATTGTCGCTACCACCAGCTTGGGATCCTGTAATACATCTCACCAAGGAACAAGCGAGACACAGGACTGCAAAACCTTAATTTCCGAACGGTGTAAAGTATCTTATCTGTTTAAAAGTAGTTTAATAGTTTAATAGTCTCTGTTTTTTAAATATTATAATTAGTAATGAGGTAGCCTGGGAGTTTTTCTTTGCAGCGTTTCTTTTCTCCTCAGTACGCCTCATTTGTGAAATGCTGCTTGGTAAATTATTAGAATAAAATTATTAACCTTCTGGCACATGTGTAACTGTCTTTACAGCTTAGGCCCATCTGGTATGTATGTACACCTTTATTTGTGTTTTGTTTTTTCAAAAAATGGGTAGTTTGCACAAATTGTAACTTTGACAGAGGAAAATACATCTTTTCTCAGTCCTCCCGTGACCATAGAAAGCTGGAAAGCTTCCGAAACGTCGGGAACTAAAATGAGATAATATACGCGATATAATCCGTTAAATTGTTTTATTTCAACACAATTGTGTCAACAATTTTCGTAACGGCTACCAAAAATGGCTATATGGGAGGTCTACCTATAAATTATGGGTAAAGAACTATTGTCTGTATTTTTTATTTATTTTAGGCCCAGTAGTTTCGGAGATAAGAGGGGTGGAATGGTAAATTTTAGTGTAGGTAGGTATCCTATTTTCTTAAATAACTTCATAACTATTTCACTTTAAATTATAAAAAAAAATATTATTGAAACTCTCACAATGAGCCCTTTCGTTTGATAGATATGTCACACGACATAGTTTGCAATACTTTTTTTAAATATTTTCTAATTTACCCTCCAGAAGTGGCCGTTGTGTTTAAAAATCATTTATTTACATTACACGGCCAGCTTTGGATCACCGACTTACGTATGTGTGCCAAATTTCAACTCAATCGGTCCAGTAGTTTCGGAGCAAACTGGCTGTGACAGACAGACGGACAGACACACGAGTGATCCTATAAGGGTTCCGTTTTTTCCTTTTGACATACGGAACCCTCAAAATGATAGTAGGTATGGGACTATTTGGAGGTCACTGAATCGAAGATTTTTATTTTTTGTTTGTTTGTATGTGTCGTCCCTTTCATATAATAACCCTACTTGACCTCTAGGTCAAAAATTAAAAGTAGCTTCTAAGCTACTAAGCTCACATTGGTCGTTTATTTGGGAACGTTTCCTTCGGAATACATTTGGGCTGACCATGTTTTAGGGAGCCCTTCGAATAAATTGTAGAAATACCGATCTTTTTTAGGTCAAACCAGTTAATTATTTTACTAAGTTATTTGAGAACATTATCCACTGAGGGACCGCTTTCTAACCGGTTAATGGATTAGGTTCCCTGATTGCGCTCCGCGATGGTTCTGGGATATTAACCGGTTAGTCAGAGCGGTTTTATGCGAACGTAACCTTTCTATTATGGGTTAGGCTCTCAAAGTCTGGATCGAACCGATACGAAAAATAAACCGATTTTCATGCTTTGATTTATGCAACTGATGCATAGTGCCTTAAAACAAGAGTGTGGTTTAATGAGACGAGCTGAAGGCGAGATTCATATTAAGATCACACTACTGTTTTAAGCCCTAATGTTGGCCTAGCTGTCGCTGTACCACTTGCAAACTAGCAAACAATGTGCTGTGTCAGAATATTGAAATAATCTCTGTAAAATAAAGATCTATCTAACGGTACTAATACTCGGCTCCCGTATATGGAATTTTTGAAGTCGTTAATTGTACATGATTTAGATGCACGGTAGCCTGTTAAGCCAAGTTCAAGATAAAGGAACTAGCCACGCAGCAGCCCTGCTGTGCCGTACACAAACCATTTGGAGCCACTTTTGACCCCTACGTAACTTTTTTCACTTCTCCTGCTCAAAAAGTACGTCATATTAGCTTCGCGAAGCGAGACTAAAATGGTGCATTTAGCCCCTGGCACGACATACAGTTTAAAACGAAGTCATTATTTCCGAAAATGTTTACTTATTATTATTATTCTGAGCCCGTTAGGTCCCACTGCTGGGCAAAGGCCTTCCCCTTTTACTTAACCTTTTTTTTATATCACTTAACTATCAAACTATGTAGCGACTTATACAAGATGTAAACCTATGTATGCTCAAAATTTCATCAATATAGATCTTGTATTTGTTGAGTAAAATGCCTGTGAAATACGGACGGACAAACGTTTTTTTCATTTTTGACCTTTTAGAGCGATATACATCGTGACACCCCCATTGATAGAGTGATAACCCTACTTAATATTCCGATTAAAGCACCAAACCAGATAACATCTTCAACCATGCGGGATAAATCGAAATCGATCACTATAAAACCTCGCGAAAAACTCCAACACACCATCAGTATAACAACAAGTTTCCATCTTAAATCTAAATTCGCGTTCCCGCCAAAATTTGACATAGCAATTTTCTAAAATGGGAAAACTGAGCTTTGGAATCGCAGTATTTTGCCTGCTTGGTTATTTAATAGAAACACAAGGGTCTTTTATTAAGGGGAAGAATATTCCAAGGGTGGGGAGGAGCAACGAGGCAGATGGGCCTTTTGATCAGGGCGCGATGGGTTACGTTATCAAGACGATTCCGGCTAAGAATATACCGCGTATGGGGAGGAGGAACTACGATTCGGTGAGTACCTACCTTAATAAAATAGAAAGCCCCAGTTCCAGCCTAGGATTAAGGCTAGTGACCAGGTGCGAATTTTGAAAAGCCTTGGGCTATTAAGTTTCGCCGCCCAGAAACTAAGGAAAAAACCGGCCAAGTGCGAGTTGGACTCACGCACCGAGGGTTGCTACGCTGCCCTGGCTGTCCCCCTTAGCCCTAGGGTAAACACGTCCCTGCTAGTGACCAGGGACAGGGAGGGACATTTCTATTTCAGAGGGGAAGATCTAAATTCTAAAGTTAGTCTACTTTAGAAAATCTTGTTATAATAATAATAATAAGTACTCTTTATTGCACACCAAAAGAAAATAACATCAGACACTTAAATCTAAACCAGTATGAGAAATGGTAAACAACAGGCGGTCTTATCGCTAAAGAGCGATCTCTTCCAGACAACCTTAAGGTAGTAGAGATGGCGCAAAGTAAACAACCAATGAGTAAGTAAGTGGTGCACATGAAGATGAGACAAATCATAAATTAAAGCCAGAAAGAAAAACAAAAGAGAAATGAACATTTCAGATACATACAAAGATACTAGATACTAATAAATAAATATAAAATACAAATAAACATATATACACAAATATACATATACTTACACAAATACATAGATATAACCAAAAATTTACTGAACTACACGACATCGACATCTCAGTTTAAGGGAGCGATAAATAGTGCTGCTTAAGATGACTTAAAAACAGAAATAGGTTTAGCACACCTAACGTCCAACGGCAAAGTATTCCACATCCGGATCGCTTGAAAAGTGAAAGAAGTGTTATAAAATTTGGAAGAAGAAGCAACAGGTGCAAGGAGATGATTTTGCGAAGATCGTAAAGATGACAAATATATAAATCGCTCCTTAAGATACCAAGGGGTAGCAGGGTTGAAAAGAATGCTATAGAGGAGGGCAAGAATGTGAGACTTACGGCGAAGCCGAATTGGAAGCCCCTTAAGTTGTGAACGGAAATGGGAAATATGGTCATATTTACGCAAGCCGAAAATGAACCGGATACATACATTTTGAAGGCGCTCAAGTTTATTTAGCTGCTCCTCAGTAAGATCGGGGTAGCAAACATCTGCGTAATCTAAGATGGGGAGAATGAGAGACTGAGCTAGCGCAGTTTTAGTGGAGAATGGTAAAAAGTTGCGTAATCGTCGTAATGATCCCATCGCAGCAAACATCCGCCTACTAACCTCGCTGATCTGAGGAACCCAAGACAGAGTATGATCTAAAATCACACCAAGATTTTTGACCTGATGTGAATAAGGTACCTGCACACCGTCAAACTCTATTATAGGCAAGTTTGGGAAATCAATTCTAGAAATGAGTTCTGAGCCGCCTATAATAATGGCTTGAGTTTTAGCTGGATTGACCTTTAACCCATATCGACAACTCCGATTCGATATGATCTCCAAATCATTATTTGTAGAGTTGATAACCATAGGCAAATCAACAAGAGCGCCTTGTGAATAAATTTGAAGATCGTCAGCATAAAGGTGATAAGAAGAGAAAATATTCTTAGTAATAGAATAAATGAAAATTGAAAAAAGAAGAGGTGAAAGCACGCCGCCTTGCGGAACGCCAGCCAACGTACTACACCATGAAGAACGAGAAGCTTCCACCTTTATCCGCTGCCGTCGACCTTCCAAGTAGCTACGACACCAATCAATTACTGCAGGAGATATGTTAAGAGAACATAATATTCCAAGCATGATCTCAAAATCGACAGTGTTAAACGCATTACTGAAATCCAGCAACGTTAACACCGTTACCATCCTTTTATCCATACCCGCCCGAATATCGTCAGTAATCTTGACAAGAGCTGTAGCCGTACTATGACCGGAACGGAAACCAGATTGGAAAGGGTTCATGAGATCATTCGTATTTAAAAATGATGTTAACTGCCTATGAACTAGACGCGCAAGGACTTTATATAGGAAATCAAATCAAATCAAATCAAATCGAAATATTCTTTATTCAAGTAGGCCTCGTTACAAGCACTTTCGAAATGTCAGTTACATGAGAGTGAATGTTTGCTGGGAGAAATACAATATGATCCAACATTTGCTGCAAGGATTAGGGAAACCCAGAAAAACCTAATCAGATCATTTAACTTAAGTGTAATATTATTGATAAAATTATCATTTTTAAAATTAAAATAATCAATAAGATAAATCCCAAAAGGATTGTCAATAAAAAATAAATAATCTAGAATGTGTCTAGAATAAAATTCTAAATGTCAGAGTATATAAAACAATTAAGATTAAAATAATAATAATACCTTAGGTATTCGTTAAAATAATCATTCATATACCTACATGACGCTATAATTTACATTAATCCCACGCGGCTTCATCATTCATGTAGTCTTGTGTGCTATAATAAGCTTTAGAAAATAATTTTCGTTTCACAATATTTTTGAATTTACCAATAGACAACTCAGTTATGCTGCTAGGAAGTTTATTATAAAATCTCACACAGTTACCCATGAATGATGTCCTTATTTTATGGAGCCTAGTAGCAGGCACTGCGAGCTTATGCTTATTTCTAGTATTAATATTATGTATATCACAGTTCTTCTTAAAGTCGGTAATATTTTTATGTACATACATAATATTCTCATAAATGTATTGACAATGCACTGTCATTATATTAATGTCCTTAAACTTATCTCTAAGGGACTCTCTATAGTTCATTTTATATATCGCACGAACAGCCCGCTTCTGCAGAACAAATATAGTATTAATGTCGGAAGCACTGCCCCATAGTAAGATGCCATACGACATAATACTGTGGAAATAACTGAAATACACTAATCGAGCCGTTATCACGTCTGTTAATTGACGAATCTTACTTACTGCAAAAGCTGCAGAACTCAGTCTATTCGAGAGATTAGCAATATGGGGACCCCATTGGAGCTTAGAATCTAATGTTATACCGAGAAAGACTGTACTATTAACTAGTTCCAGTTCCTCACCTTTAATCATAACGCTTGCTTGCTCGTGTTTTACGTTACTCGTGACAAACTTAACACATTTAGTCTTTATCTCATTCAACAATAAATTATTTATATTAAACCAATTTACTACTTCACAGATAGCATTGTTTACGTCATTGTAGGATCGTCGAAAGGAAGAATGGAAATAGGGCGAAAATCAGAAAAAGAGATGGGATTGGACTTTTTAGGTAAAGGGATTATATCAGCATCCTTCCAAATTGATGGATATACACTAGCAGAAATTGAGTTAAGGATTCTAGTAATGACAGGAACAAGAAGGTCAAGAAGAGGAAGGATCATATTACGACTCACGTTATCTACGCCCATAGCATTCGAAGAAATTGATAGTATGTTCTTTTTAACATCACTGTCAGAAAATTGAGATAGAGAAAACGGTGAAGAGTCAGAAGTTAGGAGATTCGAAAGATGGTTAAGAGTGTTACTCTTAACTGGGCCACTAAACGTAGCAGAAGATGAAAAATGCTTGTTAAGCAGATTTAGATCGACGTCCTTTGGTACAGAATTTTGCTGAGGTTTCCCAACTCCTAGTGACTTTAAATTTTTTTAAGTTATTTTCGTTATCAAAAATGGGCGACATTTTTCATCATGGCCCAGGGCGGTATAGAGGGCAAATCAGCCCTGGCTTGGTCTGAGATTTCAATTTTAGTCCCTAACTATACTGTGTCTGGCGCAGGCGTAAATATAGAATTTCATTTTTATGGTTTTACCTATGAAACATTTTGAAATAGACCAAAATAAAGTATTTTAGTCCTGAATCTCTGAGCCGTTAAGGGAGCACAATTGTTCCCATTGCCGCCCAAACTTCCTTATAGCCTATCTTAACTCCATTTAGCGTTATATATTAACCAAGTACCAACATTTATTAATCCTAGTTTTTGTTTCAGCAAAATCGTTACGATATCCCGAAACTTTACCAGGCGCCTGCGGAAATCATTGAGTTTTACGGAGGTCAGTAATTTATGCGTAGTTTCGTAACCATCGAATACATTCCTGAAAGCCTACGTGTGTGATCTCACTTCGGTGTTACACACCAATCCAGTGGCGTATCAAGGTGCGGTAGAAGTAGGCCGTTCCCAAAACCTCGAGCTTATGGAACTTGGAGCGAATCCGCCTTGTATGTCGACACAATAGGGAATAGATATCTACTGAAAATAAAGCGACCTGCCCTCCTATTGCCTAACGCGTTTGACGCTCGGAATTAGGATCAAGTGTCATGAATTTGTATGGGCTATGACAGTTGATTCGGATACCAACTGTCAAAATTTCGTTCGGCAATAACCGCCCCGGTCACAATATATGTGCATCTCCCTGGTATGTGATGCCCCTACCGCTTACTCTTCTACCTTCCCCCGCTAGCTCCGTACCCTGAGCGTTAGTAGTAGGTTAATCTATGTCAATGTCAACGTTATTTTATTATAATTTTTTTTTTGCTTATTCTGCTATTTGTACTTACATTCTAGCATGCAAATATCTCAGATATTATTGTAACATATCATGAGAGAGGAAATTCTTCACACTATAATAGCATTTTTCATTGAGTAGCTTGATTAATTCATTTTTAAATCTATTTATAAATAGCACTTGTTAAAATGTTGGTAAATTGTTAAATAATTTCATGCACATGACAAAGCAGTGATTCGAGTATAATGCAGTTCTATGAATATTAGTTGTGAACCAAACGTCCAGGTTTCCGTTGGTTTCTAGTAGAAACGCTTTCAACTGTTTTAAATAAATCCATATGCCTCTTTACAAACATGCAGATTTCCAAAATATATAAGCAAGGTAGAGGCAATATATTAAGTTTTTTGAAGAGTGGTTTGCATGATTTGTAAGTATTAGTATAGGTAGCTTTACCACCAAGATGCCTTACATATGCGATGCGATATCCCGAACACATTTCACAACGTGATGTCCTTCTCAAAATGAGAATGTATCACGCCCGACCAGTCATCATGGGTTGGGACCCCGCCGCAGCTCAAAATGCCGCAAGGCAGCATGGGCCACCGTACACCCCTACGGGGGTGTATGAGAAGACGTCACACCACACGCGTATCGGGATCATGCACTTCACCGGGAGGAATACCGAAAATAGAGGAAGCGTTTGCCCAGAAGTGGGGTATATATAGGCAAAATAAAATTGACTTCCTCATTAAGGCGGAACTTAAATTCAACAGTTCAACTCCTGATGATGTTACAGATTTTTTTCTTAAGTCTTGTTATCTAGAGTAAGTTTAGCGGAACGGCAGCCAAACTCCTTTTAATTCGATCATCTCTTCACTAGATTTAATGGCATATAGCATACTAACGTAGACTAGGTTGACCGCAAAATATTTGAAATAAAACAATTTAACGGATTATATCTAAGCTTTCAAGCTTTCCATGGTCACGGGTGGACTGCGACCATGACATGGTCCACCCGTGACCATGGAAAGCTGGAAAGCTTCCGAAACGTCGGGAACTAAAATGAGATAATATACGCGATATAATCCGTTAAATTGTTTTATTTCAATGAGTAATAATCGCGGAAACAGAAGAAAATATTACGCAAAATATTTTTTGTTAAGAAACATGCTTTCTTATTGTGCGATACAGTACGATTATTTTAAGTTTACCTCTGACATATGCTCTTATTTCATTGGATATTCGATTTTAATACTAATTAAAAGAGTTTATATTACTTATACACTGTCTAAACGTTGTTTGTTTCAAAATCATTTTTTTTAAGAGTAACTGCTTTACATTAAGTGTTAAAGTCGAATATCCAATAGAATAAAATCAGTGGTAAACTCAAAGTAATCGTACTGTACATTTTTTGATGTGAACATTTTATTTCAGATGACGGTCAATCAGGAATCAATCAAGAGCAGATAGAGGATTATTATAATAACCAGTTGGAAAATATGCAAAAGTAAACAGAAGAAAGCGATTCATATTTGTCGACTTTGATGCATTTAATTTGTAAATTAATGAAATGTTTTTGTTGCTTTTTACTAACCCAGTTTTTGTTTAGTCATTATTCAAGTTAATAAATACATTGCAAATTAAAAATACTGAAAAGGCTGTTGTATATTATTTTGAGAATATGGAATAATTCCTGCGCAAAATGGAGCGTTTAGCAGTAATGTCAATGTCAAAAATGCAAAGTAATACCCACCCAATAAAAAAGTCAAAATTGTACACTTCATTCGTATTTCTCTCTCATTCTTAATTGTGCTAAATTAAATAGTATTATATATCTCACTCTTACTAGCCTTAGAAGCCTACTTAACTCCGTCGTAAAACATTGTCAGATTTCTTCCACGAAATTAGTGGAAGGATTCTTCTAATTTCCTTCGACTTTAACATCTAAATTGCCAGTGAAACTTTAATAAACTAAAATGGTGCTGACCGCGGACGTCCGTTTGCCTGAAGAGTCCGAATTGACCGTGCCTGAGGTCAATGTATCGGGTGCTACTTTGAGGGCTGCATCTTTCCACCTCGGAAAATATTGCGAACAAGCGAATAATGTACGTATTACATAGAATATACTCAAAATTGTATAATCTTGTTTATGTACATACCAATAATAGAGTTGTTACTGTTAACAATGATTGCATAATCATGAAAATTAGGTTATGTTTTGATCATATACTTACTACAGATTTTTCGTCAATTTCATCTAACAACACAATTTTACATGTTTAAAATACCGTTATAAACTGTTCCATCACAATACACCCGACGATAATACGTATCTTCCATTATAATTGTGATTTTGCATGTACATAGTACAACTTTAGTGTAAATTGTAAACAAATCAAAATTATAGTAATTGATTAATACTTCAGTAATTAATTTAGTCATTGTATAATGGAGATAGTGCAAGAAATATTCCGATGTATTTTCTTATGAGAAATTAAGGTTTTTGTTATGGTATAACATTATTTGCTTAAGCTGGGATTTAATTTTGGTCCAAATTATCGTTTAGAGTTCCATACCTCAAAAGCAAAAAGCGGTACCCTTTGAAGCAGTGGAAGTGTGCTCTGTGGAGCCCTGGGGCTCCATTAGACATCCCAGAGGCCTCCACGGAAATAATATAAATATTCCACTTCAAATTAAGTAAGTTCAGTTTGGTAAAAATTGAGGTCATATTAGAAGACTACCTCTTCATATTGCATAATAAGTTTTATTTTTTGGGCTTTAAAAAACATTCCATTATTAAAAAGTGCTCCATTGTCAAAAACTGTTCAGAATCACTGCCTTATAGGATCACTTTGTTGTCCCTCCGTCTGCCCGGCTGTCAATACCCTTTTTCTCGGGCATGCTTGAGGTATCAAGCTGAAATTAATATCTCATACTCAATTCTGCAGTCCCTTGAAGCAGTGAAAAAAATCAAAATTCGACTTTTACGTAATCAAAAGATACAGTAATTAAAAAGATGTTAGTATATAAATTGTTGTCAGTTGAAAACCTATAGGCTACTTCCAGTTGTCAAGAAACTTGAAATTAAGTAGGAAGGTAGTCCATATACCACACCCAATGCGACAAGTCTCAAAATCTAAAATTTTTAATTGTCACTGTCTATATCAGTACCAATATGTGGTTAAATAATAGTTATTAACAATACAAGTGCAGTAAGTTATTCTGGGAATTACCTATTTGCATGTGTAACTGTAACTAGCATATGTTTTAGAATGCATATGCTCAGGCCTCTTTCTATTGGCTGACATAGACATGTAAAATAAAAAAAATAAAACAAAAATCTGTTTATTACCAAAAATACAACTTATGTTTGACAATAACTTACAATTAAATATCTTAAAATTGTGCAGACTGAGGACTGTAAAAGCAGTCTGAACCCCTTTCGATAGCTTTAAGAGCAGTGTAGGTGAAGTAGAGAATAAAAAGTCACAGTTTATAACGAAATCCCGTTCCTAAACCAATACTTAGGCTTCCTATTTTAACTATGATATCTATCTGACTGAAGCTAATTCACTTGACGATTATTTCTTGTAAGTATTTTCAAAGGCTAGTAAGTAGTACCGATAACTTGTAGTTACGACATGAATAGTATGGGGACTGTTTCTATATTTATGTGTTTATTCGTATGCCACATATAGTGGGGTTATTGTCAATTGAATTAGCTTTGGCTTTTATAGTCGAGCCGTATATTGGTTAGGGAGGGGGTAATTTTATTATTAATTTATCAATTGTTATGCAACTTTTCAGATTTCCATGGAAAGTTTATGAGTCTTTATGCGACGTTAGGGAATAGTTGCAAAATGTTGCGTAGTTCGTATGGAAAGTTTACATACATCAGTTTTCTTTGCAATTTGTTGCCTTATGGGCTTTATACAATTGATATTTGATTAGATAAGAGTTATTCCTTTGACTGTTAAGTCAAAGTAATGATTTCATAGCTTTCCATCGGGGTTAGATGGGAAGGTATGAAATGAAGTTATCGAATAATTTATATTTTTATTAGCTTATAAGTTATTTAGATATTTCATTTCCTATATTAAATCTATATAATTCTATAATTATGGGGTCATCCGGTACATTCTCCCGCCACTATGACCTTAGTCATAGGAAACTTCGCCGGTGCCGGTGACTCGTTGATGCTGCCTGATGCACGCAGACGTCGGTTGTTGTGGCTCGATGCTCAGGACCGTGGTGATGAGACGGGCGCCGTGGGCGGCGCGCCGTCTTGGGCGCCGCAGGCGACACACTGTCGCCGTGGGCGGCGCGGACGCGGTGTGTAAGGCGCGTTGCTGTGATTTCTCGGGCGCCGTGGGCGGCGCGCTGTCCTCGCGCTGCGGTGTCTCTTGCGGCGCAGGCGGCGCGCTGTCGCCGTGGGCGGCGCGGACGCGGTGTGTAAGGCGCGTCGCTGCGATTTCTCGGGCGCCGTGGGCGGCGCGCTTTCCTCTCGAGCGCCGGCGCGATAAGTCGCGGGGCCGGCGTAGGAGCCCGCTGTGCGCCACTAGGCGCGTGCAGGCCTTTTGAGAGTTGATCGGTTGGGCGGCGCGACCGACGGCGTCGCGCTCGGTGAGCGGGACGTCGGGGGCGCCGATTGGTATTGTTGGCCCGGCCGACGTCACTCGTCTGGATTGCGAGTGGCGGCTCGGGCGCCGGCGCGATATGCCGCGGGGCCGGCATGGGAGCCCGCTGTGCGCCACTAGGCGCGTGCAGGGCTTCTGAGTGTTGTGTTGGGCGGCGCGACCGACGGCATCGCGCTCGGCGAGTGCGGCGTCGGGGGCGCCGATCGATGCTGATGGCCCGGCCGACGTCACTCGTGTGTAGGACGAGTGGCGGCTCGGGCGCCGGCGCGATAAGTCGCGGGGCCGGCGTGGGAGCCCGCTGTGCTCGACCAGGTGCGTGTAGGGCTTCTGGGAGCTGCGCGGTTGGGCGGCGCGACCGACGGCGTCGCGCTCGGCGAGCGCTGCGTCGGGGGCGCCGACTGGTATTGTTGGCCCGGCCGACGTCACTCGTGTGTAGGACGAGTGGCGGCTCGGGCGCCGGCGCGATAAGTCGCGGGGCCGGCATGGGAGCCCGCTGTGCTCGACCAGGTGCGTGTAGGGCTTCTGGGAGCTGCGCGGTTGGGCGGCGCGACCGACGGCGTCGCGCTCGGCGAGTGCGGTGTCGGGGGCGCCGATCGATGCTGATGGCCCGGCCGACGTCACTCGCCTGGATTGCGAGTGGCGGCTCGGGCGCCGGCGCGCTAAGTCGCGGGGCCGGCAAAGGAGCCCGCTGTGCGCCGCTAGGCGCGTGCAGGGCTTCCGGGAGCTGCGCGGTTGCCAGCTGCTTCCAAGCGGCACCAGTAGGTGCGGGCGGGCTGGTTGGCAGTGGTGGCGCAGCGTAGACTCCGTCCGGCGCGCTTGCCGTGTAGGTGGGCTTCTTAGCAGGCCCGGCGGCACCGTGGACGGGGTCGACGGAGGGAGAGTCATTGTGGGTCCATGCACACAACACTGTTTCACTCGCAACTGTATCTGTAACTGATTTAATATTGTCTTTATGCACAAGTATATGGTGATTTTTCCCGCAGTTAGGCGCTGAACAAATCATCTTCTTGCAAAAATGTTGTTTTTTACGTATACACAGGCACTTAAAACACAGTTGCGCCGTTTTCGCGATCTCCCGCCGTTTATCTAAACACATATTTATGAACTTCGCGCACTCTCCGCCCCCACTGTGTTGTGTACTTTCACATACCGGGCATTTCTTCTCCATGGCGGTATGGGTCCTCTGGGGTCGCGGCTGCGCGACGGCGGCGGGCGGCGGATATGTACGTGGCGCACTGTACCGTGTAAATTGGCCGGGCGGGCGCGGTGCGTAGGGCGCGTTGAAGTGGCTTCGTTGCTGGAAGGGCTGATGGCGCGGCGGCACCTGGGTTGCATCGCTGATTACGGTGTACGGTTCTCGTAATCTGGCTTCTTCTCGCATAAAATTTACCATCAGCATGACATCACTTTCGCGCCTCGGTTTGTCAGCTGAGTAGGTATACCATTTTGATTGTAAATTCACTGTTAGCTTATCATGGAGCGATCGCAGGACTTCTGAGCTATATCTGCTTTCATGGGCGTCGACGAGTTGTAACGTAGCCATTATCGTTCCGAGCTTGAGCGAGAACGAACAGATGTCTTGCGCGTTGTCGGTGAGCTTGGGCAGCTCACGGAGATTTCTATATTCCAGCGCCGCAAGAGTCGCCGTGTTGCCGTAGCACTCTTCCAACTTCTCCATAATGAGTTCCGGCTTGGCACCGGATATGACGAAGTCACTTATCGCCGTATTTTTCAGGTTTCGGGTAGCTGTCTGCAGTCGCGCCGTATTTTCGCCCGGCGTGTAGTACGGGGCAGTGTCCGTATATACCTGCTTGAATGACAGCCATTGCCGTCGGGAACCTGTGAAGACTGGTAGATCCGCCGTTTTTCTTGTGTGGGGATCTTGTTTGCATGCCAGTATGGCATTCCGGATCGCTTCTGTGATGGTCATGATGTCGTTGCTCGGCGCGTACGGTTGTACCGCCAATCCATCCATCGCAGCGAGTCCCGCAGAGCCGTGAAGCACGGCGGACGGGAGCGCTGGGTACTGCGTGGCCGTAGGCGCAGGCGCGGGCGGCGCATGCGCTTATAGTGGCACGGCGTACATCGGCGCAGGGGGCGCAGGGGGCGCGGGGGGCATCGTGGCCGCAGGGACGGGCGGCGCATGCGCGCCGGGCGCCTGCGTAAAAGCGGGCGCTCCCGTCGTATACTGTAACTGAGAAGAAAAATTATGGGGATTCAAATCAAGGGCTGGGAGGTGGTGCCGGTCCAACCAGGTCTCGACCTGCCGGCTTGTATCCACATCCGTCGTGGCACTTGCGTTGTCCTCTTCTTCACTAGTTTCTAGCTCCGCTTCAAGCGTTACTAGTTTGGCTGCAGCTAGCACTTCCCGCGCTTTTGCCAATTGGATTCGCCTCTCCTTTGTCGACTTCCGCGATGAGGCCTTTGATTGCGTCTTTCTGGGCGCAATGGGTTTTTCGACCACGGTACTCGGTGCCATCACCGACCGTTGTGCGTCGTACTGTGACGACGCTACGACATCGGCGGGGGCTCGTGCTTGGTTGGGGTCCTGGGTCTCGCCGGCGGCGCCCGCGAGGAGCGCGGATGCCGGGCCGGGACTAGGGCCCGCCTGTTGCACTTTGTGGTGGAGCTCCGGAGCTGGAGCCTGCTGTGCGCCAGTAGGCGCGGGCAGGGCTCCAGGGGGCTGCGCCGCCGCCAGCCGCTTCCGCCCAGCACCAGGAGGCGCTTGCGGAGGTGCCAGCGACGGCGCAGTAGCGCCGCTTCTAGCAGCACTTCTGGTGACCCTTGACGACTCGGAGGTCTGGGTCGTGGTCGTTTCGGAGCTCTGCTCCGAGGTATCGGTAATACCGCCGGGGGTGTCGGTCGTCCTTACTGACGACGGAGACGGACTTCCGTTTCTTTGTGACATTTTATTCTATTGAGCTTAGGATCAATCCGGTTCGAAGGACCAATGTGCAGACTGAGGACTGTAAAAGCAGTCTGAACCCCTTTCGATAGCTTTAAGAGCAGTGTAGGTGAAGTAGAGAATAAAAAGTCACAGTTTATAACGAAATCCCGTTCCTAAACCAATACTTAGGCTTCCTATTTTAACTATGATATCTATCTGACTGAAGCTAATTCACTTGACGATTATTTCTTGTAAGTATTTTCAAAGGCTAGTAAGTAGTACCGATAACTTGTAGTTACGACATGAATAGTATGGGGACTGTTTCTATATTTATGTGTTTATTCGTATGCCACATATAGTGGGGTTATTGTCAATTGAATTAGCTTTGGCTTTTATAGTCGAGCCGTATATTGGTTAGGGAGGGGGTAATTTTATTATTAATTTATCAATTGTTATGCAACTTTTCAGATTTCCATGGAAAGTTTATGAGTCTTTATGCGACGTTAGGGAATAGTTGCAAAATGTTGCGTAGTTCGTATGGAAAGTTTACATACATCAGTTTTCTTTGCAATTTGTTGCCTTATGGGCTTTATACAATTGATATTTGATTAGATAAGAGTTATTCCTTTGACTGTTAAGTCAAAGTAGTGATTTCATAGCTTTCCATCGGGGTTAGATGGGAAGGTATGAAATGAAGTTATCGAATAATTTATATTTTTATTAGCTTATAAGTTATTTAGATATTTCATTTCCTATATTAAATCTATATAATTCTATAATTATGGGGTCATCCGGTACAAAAATACTCTTAAACTAACAGGTTTTGGAAATGGGTACCAGTCTCATAAACTGGGCTAGTGGCCCAGCGCTGGTTTTCAGACTGGCCCCTGTATCAGGGTTGGTTGTAACACTATGTACAATCGAACCAACTGAATCATGACCCACCATAAGCTTATTTTGCTAAACCCCTTAAATGCAAGTAGGTCGAAATTCGCTTGAAGAATTATTTCCTTGGTAACGAACTTGTTATCATTTTATTAGACACTGACATTTACTGAGTGCACTGTTAAATAAATCGGATAATATCGACTATGCTCGTATATGAAAAAGAAGAGATGATGTTACTGTCTTTATCTGTATTACGTAGGTAAGTATAGGAAGTTTTCTACGAACGTAATGGTGCCACTTCACTTGGCCGTATTAAATTTGCTCAACTATTAGTCGCATTTATTTCTCTAGAATATAAAATCAAAAATAATGCAGTCATGTTTGCAGTCAAGTGAAGTGCCAGCATAAACTTTAGATTACAGGTTTCAATCACGTCATTCCTATAACTATTTTAAGGACAGAAACTTGCCATTGTTGGTCTTTCAAGCTATATAAGTAAAAACAGTAATAAAATTTGTGAAATGAAAAAAAACTTTATTTAATCTTTAACAGAACTAATTTAAATTATAAGATTCAGTATCTAAAACCTAGTGTGTGCACCATGGTTATCGATAACGGCTTGTAATCGGTCACGCATTGACCCTATTAGACGACTGCAAATGTCGCTGTCCCTCAAGTAATCCCAAATTTCGTTACAATGTTGCTCAATTGCTTCCTTTGTTCTCTCGTTTCTGTTATCCCACATTTGGACCATCAAACCCCACAAATTTTCTATTGGGTTGAGGTCTGGGGATCTACTCGGCCATGGAATCAAAGTAACTTCATCATTATGCAGATCAAACCAATTTGAGACTATCCTGGCAGTATGCACTCGACAGTTGTCATGAACGTAGGAAAATACTGGCACATCTTCACGCGGGTAAACTGTTCGCACTGTCGGTAACATAGATTCTTCTAATAGATCGACATACTTCATTGCGTTTTGCCGAGAAGAAATATGGACAAGCTCACCTACTCCTCCGATACCCATCCACGCCCACATATTCGCTGAAATTCGACCGGATAACTGATTAGGCACGACGTGATCTTCTGTGTACCGGGTGTTATCGTAACGCCACAAAGTTAAGCGACCGTGTTGAGAAGATCGAAATGTTTTTTCGTCTGTAAATATAGTGTTAGTCCAGTCGTAGTCTAAATAAGCGTTTGCAAAATTCCTTCTCGCTGTTTTATGATCATCCGTTAAGGCTACTTTCTCAGCATAATGTCTGTAATGCAGTCCAGTGCCGTGCAAATAATTTCTAATAGTTTGTAGACAGACGTCATGTTGTGCCGCAAAATATCGGGTGGGAGTAAAAGGATGTTCTTCGTAATGGTGTTGCATGTCCACTCTTTGTTCGTTCGTGAGTCGGCGAACGCCGTGGTTATGGCGTCGTCTGTCCTCGAGGATGCCCTCTTCGGCGTGCCGTCTGATCCAGGTCCTCACTGTATTCCGAGAAATATTCAATTCGCGTGATATTTCCCGTATGCCATAGCCTTCCTCACTTAAGACTACAATCCGAGCTCTTTGTTCTTCTAAATTAGCCATTATTAAAAATTATTAAGCATTTAATTTCTATTTTTTCACATTGACTGACAACTTGACATAATATGACACACTTGTAGAACACCCCATTTTTTAAATTTATTTTTCCATCATCAAAAAGTTTAGGTTAAATAAGCGAGAACTAGCTCGAGATTCAAACAATGACTGTATATGTGTGAAATGTGGTTTTATGGCAATGATAACAAAGGTTAAAATTGCATAGGTCTGCGACCTGTATTGACGTAATTTTATTAGTACCTAAAACGTCGTAAGTGCATTATACGCGATAGATCTTACAAGTTTGAAAGTTTCATACGAATTATCAGGCAAGTGGGTCATGATTCAGTTGGTTCGATTGTACTTAATAATCAAAACTCAAAATTAAAATGCTACTTACATGCGGTAAAGTAATTTTTCTGTACGTGTTTGGGTCAATATAGGCGCGTAAAGTGCTCTAAAATTCTATTGTAAAATATTTTTATTTCTCAATGAAAAAACTGAACCAACATTATTATTGCTTTTTTTAATCAATATTCTAATATCAATTCGACCAAGCAGGATTTGAACCTACGACATTTTCTTTAATGCTGAAGTGTGCTGACCAACTGAGTTATCGCAATTTTACGTATGTGGCTTGAAATTTTCAAACAAATCTAGTTAGTACTAGTAACGCCCTCTGTATCTTATTTATTTTGAAATGCTAAGCGCATTAGTCATACTCCAGGACATGCGTATCATCACGCTTCGTCTCTGTCCCATTGCTTCTCCAGCTAGTATTAGTACAGTGAGAGAGATGGCGCTGTTCTTTAATGAAGAAAATGAATCAATATAATTATTGTTCTTTTTTAATATATGTGGAAATACCACAATTTTTATCCAAATTAATAAATACAAATAAATAAATGAATACAATGGGACAATTTTACACAAAAACGCACTAGTCCCATGGTAAGCTCAATAAGGCTTGTGTTATGGGTACTAGACGACGATATATTTAATAGATATATTACTTATATACATAGAAAACATCCAAGACTCAAGAACAAATATTTATGCTCATCACACGAATATTTGCCCTTACTGAGATTTGAACTCGGGATCTCAGCTTCGCAGGCAACGTTACTCCCACTGAGCTAAACCGGTCGTATTTATTCTAAAACAGAGTTTAATTGTAAAAAACCAATGGACCTACTAAATTGCAAGCAGGATTTGAACCAGCGTTCTCTTGTTATAATTTTTTTTTTTTTCATCAGGAGTTCATGCTCTGCCGGTTTGAGGAGAAAGATCCTCGCAAATGCATCAACGAGGGGAAAGCGGTCACTGCATGCACCATGGAGTTCTTCCGCAAAGTGAAGCGGGCGTGCATGAACGAGTTCAATCAGTACGCCAACTGTATCGATAAGAGTTCCGGGGACTTCAGCTTTGAGCAGTGAGTGTTGCAAACAATGAATTCAAAATTTAATACTTTATTTTTTTATTTTATTTTTTACTAGCTTCTGCCCGCGACTTCGTCCGCATTAAATTCGTTTATCGCGGATAAGGGCATTTTTCCGGAATAAAAAGTAGCCTATGTCCTTCCCCGGGACTCAAACTATCTCCATACCAAATTTCAAATCGGTTCAGCGGTTTAAGCGTGAAGAGGTAACAGACAGACAGACACACTTTCGCATTTATAATATTAGTATGGATTAGTATGGACTAGACGACGCCCGCAACTTCGTTCCCGGAAGAGACAAAGTCATCAAATCAAATCAAATCAAATCAAAATATCCTTTATTCAAGTAGGCTTAGATACAAGCACTTTCGAATTGTCAGTTACAATGAGAGAAGTCTTTGCTGGGAAACATACAATATGATCCAACATTTGTTGCAAGGATTAGGGAAACCCAGAAAAACCTAATCATATAACCATAACGTATAAATAAGTTTTACGACAGCGTAGTGGGATAAAAAGTATCCTATAACCATCTGGAGATACCCGGCTACCCATGTACCAAAAGTAGTTGAAATCTGCTCAGCAGATTTGGCGTGATGAAGCCACAACGAAACATACATATATAAGTACATACAAAAAATAAGTATTTTTCGTTTTAGTGACCTGCAAATAGTCCGTAACAATCATTATTTGAAAATGTCTTCAATGTACAGACATTTCATTTATACAGCCTTATAATAGTATAGGTGACATAGGAGGCAAACGAGCAGACGGGTCGCCTGATGGTAAGCGATCACCGTCGCCCATAGACACTTGCATCACCAGAGGAGTCACAAGTGCGTTGCCGGCCTTTCAGGTGGGTTCGCTCTTTTCTTGAAGGCTTGAAGATCGCATCGGTTCACAAATACTGCCGGCGACAATTTATTCCACAGTTCAGTCGTGCGAGGCAGGAAATTTCTAGCAAAACGCACAGTTGTGGACTGCTAACCATATAAGTGATGGGGGTGGAAATATTATTCTGCAAGTAGGCCTCAATGGCCCTTTTAGATGTCTGATTTCACAATTAACAAAAAAACATTCACAAATAGGCTTTTGTGCAATCAACTGAGCCAAATGTGTCCTCTAAATGTTATGATTATCTATTAATCTTCCAAGACAAGTATCATCCGTTTTTACTAAGTGAAGATAACAATCTTAATTCACGACTAACCACTGGAGTGGTATTATATTCCTTAAAGGGGTAACCTCAATTTATACATCATTCGCTTGTCCTAAACCCAATAAAAATAAATATTTATATTAGATATAAATAATATCAAGTCAAATTATGTACATGAACATTTTCAAAAGAAGAAATATTCTATTAAGAAACACCGCGAGTTCGAAAATCTTTTTATATGTTTTACGATTAGAAATAACACGATTGTGAAAACTTGCAATCGAGGACAAAAGCGATTAAATATTTACGCTACTACATAAAAGTCGGACCAAGAAATTTTACAAGTTGAAACAAAGAGATCGCGGAAAAATGCGAATGCTGAAAATCACGGCGCGGGAAAAGGATTCAGCGGAAGCTGTCTAACAAATCCCCAAGACGACATGCCTTCAGTCTGGTGAAACCCGTGATCGTTTCCCACGCTCGCATCTATTATTTGACCAGATGGGATTAACTAAACTCCTAATTTACGATCTCTAAAATACAATACGATACATACGATACCAATACGATACGATACGAATGTATATACGATACAATATTTTAAGACATTATTTTACAACTAGCAGTGTACAATTGCGCTAGGAAACCATTCAGATGGTTTTTTTTAAAGGCCCTTCCTAGTAGGAAACAAAAGGCTAAAAAAAAATCTTCTTAATAACAATAACAAACGGGTTGGACATTTAAAATTATTTCTAAACAAATTAAGATTTACAATTTGCCCCTTTCGTGTGACTGGCTTCCAGATAGACACTAAGAATTTCAAATTTAAGTGATTATAATTTGCTAGAAGGCGGCCGCAACTTCATTCGCGATTCTTTTTTTCTTTAGCATAGTCGGGTAAAAAGTATCCTATAACCATCTGGAGATACCCACTATGCCCGTGTACCAAAAATAGTTGAAATCCGTTTAGCCGATTTAGCGTGATGAAGCCACAAGGACACACACAAACACTTTATTTTTTAATAGTATAGATGATTACATATTTCTGGAAGGCAGTCGCCACATAGGTATACATTGCGTATGCTTGTATTCTGTAGCAGAAGAAATACCGCGAACATTGCACCACGCGGTGGGCGTCTGGTTTAATCGCAGAGTTTAGTGGATTTTGACTTTTTCAGCTGCCGCACCACGCAAGGTGTACTGGACAAGTGCATGCTTGACAAGCTTAATATGGAACGCCCGCCGTTCGGGTACTTCACCGAGGCGCGCGTGCACAACACCAAGAGGTAACCTTACTATGATTATAAACAATATTTACTCGTGTGACCTCACAAAAAGAAAAAAAATCGGACCAAGTGCGAGACTGACTCGTTCACCGGGGGTTCCAGACAAACTTTCACTTACCCTAACATTATTACCCGGTTCTGGTTAAGTTAAGTTTGCACTATCTATAGCGTTGCATAAAAATGAGCAGCCAACTTGACGCAGCCGGGTTGTTCAAATAGGATTCTTGATGTGGTCTAAATGTGGCCCACAAAACCTCGCGTGGTTTCTGGATGAAGCCTTAAATAGATCGAAAAAAGCGTGAATAAGAGGGGGAGAGATCCAAAGAGGCAACATTTTGCGCGATGTAATAAGTGAACGGCCCCTAATTATGCAATAATATATTTTTTTAGGAGCTTTGAAAAGATCACCTGTAGAGCCCTTAGGTTAGGTTAGTGACAATCTTGAAAATTAAACAGTTTCGTAGAAAAATGCGATTAATACTATCGCATATTCGGACGGACATTACGTTATAACTTTAGATTTTATAGCATTCAATATAAACCCAGCTATAACGCCAGAATTACACACGCAAATAACACGCCTCTCTTTTTGGCGGGGGTTAAGAGCTATTTGTTATGCAAGGCTGTAAAGTTGTTATGTGACGCGAGTGCAATTGTCAAAAGTCGAGTAAGCGAAGGATTCTAAAATTGTACCACGAGCGGAGCGCGATTCCTGAGCGTAGCGAGGCTTTCAAGGCACGAGAAGCCAAATAATTTTGCAGCCTTGCGAAACACAACTTAATAACATAATTGAAAATATATACCTTGACATAGATAATTATTAATATATACAGTAATTTGTGAAATATAATATATAACATTGAAATGTTAATTCAAACGAGATGTAAATGTAATTTGCACTGCTAAACTTGGCCAAATATTGTAAACATCTTATGTAAACCTCTATTGCATGATCGAACTTAGGCTTAAGACTGTAAAATTTATTAATTAATTGTTTGTTGCCTTGACAGGGTGTCATGGAAGCTTTAAGTAATGTAACACCAACATCATATAATGTACATGACTATGCATATACAACAAATAAATAAATAAACTTTCCACCTCACTAGTCTCACTACAGCGAAGAAAATGTGAAATTATAAATACTATGAAATTATAACAAACCGATTATTTTTTATTAAAAACTGGTGATAATGAATCTACGAAACACATTCGTAACAAAACAAACAAATAAACATATAAAAAAACATAATTTGAACTTCAAATGCTTTTTCCACGCTAGCGGATAAAACGAACTTTTCCACGCAGATTTGACGCTCTAAAGGTGCGTCCACATTTGTATCATTTGCCCGATCAGATCTTCGTCCCGTGGCATGATCGCGCATCACGATCACGGGTTTGGACGTTGTGCCGATCCGATCGCTCGAAATCCATGTTGCTACGCGTATCGCACACTTAGACCGGACAAGTGCGGCGTAATCGCCGCACCGACAGTGAGCGTCCAAGCAGCGCGATACGCATTCATGCCACGCCACGGTGATTCGATACGAGCAAATGATACAAGTGTGGACGCACCTTAAACTGAACTTTTCCGAGCTATTGAGGTGAAAACACTCTTAGAAGATAATGTATCTAATTCTGAATTTGCTCTAAAGTGAACACGTATCATTGCAGGCCGAAGCCGCTGGAGGAGCCCCCCGCGGTGTACCCGGACGCGACGCCGGCGCTCCCGGACGACGCCGAGCGCAAGCCCGCCCGCCTCGGCTCCCGCTTCTACTGGATGACGGAGTAGGCTGGCCACAGGAGGTTCCTAGGTAAGTATAGTATACCACTCAGGGAGTGTTAAAAAAGAAGATTATCATGAAAGCGGTAAAACAGAAAGAATAAAGACAAAACCCCTAATAGTAAATAATCCGCTTCTAATAATGATAACGGGGTACTCTCGGAATGCTAGAAAAGGACAAAAAATAAGGAAAACACGAGAAATAAATAAATTAATAGTTTAAAAAACACTAGAAAAACACGCTTTACAAGACTTCTCTAACAAATCCAAACACAGCCATGAAACGATGTTCCATCATGAAGTTCCAGTTCATAATCTTCCGGCTCCATCATTAGATCAGTTCGACAGTACCTACCATATTATTGTTTTGTCATCAGAACTACATACAGCTGCCAATTTTCATGACGCTACGATCCTTGGAAGATGGTTAAATTAGTTACCTTAGATTCCATTACATAGTTAGTTACATACAGGTCGACCTAATAAAAGCGTGTTAAAAAGACAAAATCCCAACTCAGGGAGTGTTAATAAAAGAAGATTATCATGTAAAGAAAAAAAGAGGTAAAACTGAAAGAATAAAGGCAAAAAGACATAAAAGTAAATAATCCGCTTCTTATAATGTTAACTGGGTACTCTCAGTTCACAATGCTAGAAAAGAACAAAAAATAAGTAAAGCACGAGAAATAAAAAAGACAAAATCCCAACTCAGGGAGTGTTAAAAAAAGAAGATTATCATGTAAAGAAAAAAAAGAGGTAAAATAGAAAGATTAAACACAAAAACACCTAAAAGTAAATAATCCGCTTCTAGTAATCAGAGATCGGACAGGTTATCGCAAAAACAAATATGGAAATAGAACAAGACTCTATAAAGTTGATACTTCAAATTATGATTATATAAAGCGGATATTATCGCAATCTGTAATGGTTTTGTCAAAGTGGCGTTCTTGAAACAGTTTTGTGACAATTTAAATTAGTCAAATTATTTTCTTATGGTGATTTAGAAATGTTTTAAATATGGTAAAAATAAAAACGATTAATAAGCGGATTAAGAACTATCCCAAGCTGTCTTATAATGAAGATAACAAAGAAATATTGTGTACAGCACGTGGCATTCGAATTAAAATGTTAAAGACAGATAATATTAACAAACAAGATAAGTTATAATATGAACACAAATAACAAATAAAATTAAATAATACTGTACATAATACAACTCTATTAATCTTGTTCTATTGGCGTGTTGCGATTGTTTTGCGAAGACCTGTCCGATCTCTGCTAATAATGATAACTGGGTACTCTCGGAATGCTAGAAAAGGATAGAAAGTAAGGGAAAAACGATAAATAAAGATAAAATCCCTGAAAAGCAGGTACAATAACTTCAAAATTACAAGATTCACTGTCGCTTTTTGTCTATTACGGTCGTGAATGGAGAAATAGTAAGTAAAAACTGTTCAGTAGCTACTACTATGGTTATGGTCAGTCTTAGTTGTGATATGGCATTACAATATGGGGTATGTTAGACCTGGATTTACGTCGAAAATATGTCATAAAAGCCCCAAGTATGCAAATTATTAAGTAGCAATGAATAGAAATTCTAGTATCGTCATAGGTGTTGTGGAAAAAGGTGTGTTCACTTAGTATACTAGTTATTTTGATATTGGGCGTTACCTGTAGAATCCCTCGCTACCCTCAAGATTCTAATGTTTCACTCTAGAGTACAAACTTATGAATGTGAAAGTTAAAAATGTACACATTTGACGTAGGTAAATGCATCACTGCTCCTTTGTAATAACAATATTATGTTCTAATCTGATTTTATTTCTTTTCAGGCGGCGAGATGGTGATGCTCGGATAATTTCTAAGGCGCCTCCTCTACAAACTAATCTCGTCCCGCTCCTAACCTTTTCAACGCCACGTACAATCACGCAAACGCGCCATTTCATTGCTAAGCCATACTCGTCAAATTCAATCTTATGTTACTGTGAAAAATGATGCCTGGGGCGTTGAATAGGTTTAAAAATGAAAAAAGGAACCGGCTATTTGTCAGAAACCATAAGTTTTGTTATCAGTGCAAATGCAATTTTACATTTGTGGTACGGACTAACATGTTCATAAAAATATGATATAGACAATTTTTTCATTTTAGCATGATTATAAAATTTTTGATTTTTGACAAATTGTAGTTGATGATGAAATTTTGTATAAAGTAAAACATTAGAGACATTTTTAAATATTTATTTGAGAACTTTATTTGTTTATACAACTGCACTTTAATACGTAAGCGTAATTTTCCTAATGCATTACTTTATTCATTAAGTTAGGCAAATAAATCATGTAGATTAATAAAAGTTGTTTTGTTGACTATTCTTTAAGGTTCCTTAACACTTTCAAGCGGGCACTCTGCTCGTAGCAAGTTTTCGCTGCATACGCATTTTCCCATGTTATCGGCTACGCGCGTAGCACTACCAAAATGTTGGTCGTGAATATGTTAAAATAAAGCAAGGCTAAAAATGAGGAGAGATTCGTAGACGAACCAAGGTCATTGACATAGCAAACAGGGTAAGCAAACTGAAGTGGCAATGGGCAGGGCACATAGTTCGAAGAATCGATGGTCGTTAAGGCAGAAGGGTTCTCGAGTGGAGACCGCGTACCGGCAAGCGCAGCGTGACAAGACCGCCCGCAAGGTGGTCGGACGACCTGGTTAGGGTTTCGGGGACTCGCTGGATGCGGGTCGCCTGTAGCCGGCCCATGTGGAATCTATTGAGGACGCCTGTGTCCAGCAGTGGACATCCTATGGCTGAAATGATAATGATGATGATTGAAATAAAGCTTGCCTGTCAATCAGGTTCAACAGATATTGTACTTGTTTAATTTAACCCTATGAGCGCCAAAGACAGCAAATCGCGTCATTTGGCGCTATACGGTATCATATAATTGGTTGGCGTGTGGCGCACGGTTTCCCGTCAATACGCTGGGCGCTCAAAAGGTTAATAGAACCTGGGCGACTGAGCTTTGCTCGGCGAGTAAAACCTATCTAGATAAATCTGTAAGGCAAAACCACATACTATGTCTACATACCAAATTTCATATAGACCCTAGGGTAGTACATGCATGAATTTTCTTTATCGCTTTTCTTAACTAAATATCAAAATACCGTAAAAACTATTTCAAAATGTGAAATTAAAATTTAAATCGGCCAAGAAACACGCAAGATACAGGCATTTTAAACTGCTAATTAGACGGCGATTTGACAGAGAGGTCCGACATGTACTGTTACGTCATAGTCTACGCCGGCCATATAAACTCCGTATTAAATTCCGTTTTGCTAGAAAGAGAAGGTTATTTTTATAGATATTCGAAATTTTTTTTTTGTCTACTGTTTAAATTGTTACATGAATGAGCTTTTAATAAAGCAGAAATTAAAATTCATGCATATTCCCTATTACATATTTATGTATCAAGATAAGACAATGATTTTTTCTTTTAACCAGGTTTTTTTTCGATGAAATCAAATAGAGAATAAAAAATTAAATATGACCACATTTTATAAGTTTGCTTTGTTTGTGATATCTATAGCATTGCATACAAATGAGGTGCAAACTTAACGCAACCGGGCTGTCCAAATATGTCTTTTGAAAAAGACTATATTTTTTATGATTTTACTACAAATATATAGTTTTCAGATTCTTGTATGTATTTTTAGTATGTCACGATATTACTTGACAAATTTCATAGTCAACGAGAAGTAATAATTTTGATTCCCTTGAGTGTCGAAATATACGTTTTTTGTGGCATACAAGGCCGTATCTTTTTTTTACATTAATGTAGATGTTTTTTTTACATTTTTTTTTTTTTTTTTTCATTTGTTTCTGATCTTTGTTTATATTAATGTAGAAGTTTGAGTTTTTCACAGCTTCAAGGGACCGTAAACCTGAGTATATGGTGTTAATTTCATCGATACCTCCACGTGTTCCCGAGATAAAGGGTCGTGACAGACAGACAGACGGACGACAAAGTGATCCTATAAGGGTTCCGTTTTTTCCGATTGAGGTACGGAACCCTAAAAATATATATATTTGGGTTCCTTGTTAATGAAATAACAAAATGGGTGTCGATAATTACTTGCAAATTTTAAACGTTGTTAATTGCTCATTTAAAGTAATATGATACGCTAGTGTGTCAGCCAAGTTCCCAAAAGAAAAGGGGTGACACGCGGGCCAAGGGTAATGCTAAACGTTACACGGATAATTTCGGGACACATGCGTCCTTTGTTCTCCCGGAAGTTAAATCAAATTTGACCTACATATTTGCAATTTTGCTGACGATATTTCAGTACTGCCAGTACTGCCTGCTCAACTATACTTGAAGTAGAACTTAAATTAAATATAAGTTTACAAAAAATAATAAATTGGTTAGACACTCATAACCTCATCAGAAATCCTCATTACCAATTCAGTACTCCTATAATAACATTAAAATTGAATCAGTTAGTTCTGCTACCTTATTGGGAGTGGAGTTAGACACACATCTTACCTGGAAACCGCACATCCTAAAACTATCCAAACAGCTTTCTTCTTTTACATACGCTCTCCAGCACCTCAAACGCGTCACAGATTTCAATACTGCTCTCACAGCATATTATGCTTATGCATATTCAAGAATGTCTTACGGTCTAGTCTTGTGGGGACAAAGTACCGAGGTAGAGAAAATTTTTATTCTTCAAAAAAAATGAATGAATTACATGGAACTCTATACCCCAATAACAAATATTAGAAGAAACAATAGAAATCTTAATCAACTTAAATTACCCTTCTCCAGAATTAAGATAGTCAGGACTAGCCCTCACCACATGATGATTAAAATATATAATAAGCTGCCTAATTCAATAAAGAACCAGGAAAAGACAACAATATTTAAAAAACAATTAAAAATATTTCTCATTAATAAATGTTTCTATACCCTACGTGATTTTTTTGAAGAGAATACTAATGATTGATGATAGGCAAGAATGTAAATTTATAAACATTTAATGAGAACAATAATGCATATAACGCACCTAAAGTAATTGTAATATTTTGTAATGTTTAAATAGTAGCCCTCTCTAATTGCTGTGCCCTTGTAGGGTGTCACATGTTCCTATACCTACTGTTCCATCTTTAATGTAAAATGTGATATGCAATAAATATTTGAATTTGAATTTTACAGACCATCTTCTAATTTATAAAACAGTTTTATAAAAATTCCTACGGTAATGAAAGATGATGCGAGCTAAATATTTTATTACCAGAAGGTGCCCGCTTCAAACTTCGTCCGCAAAGGAGAAAAAAATCACAACCCTCTTTTTTTATTCAGCGTATATATATAATAACCATCCGGAGATACCTAGCTACCCGTGTACTAAAAATAGTAGAACTCAAAATAGTCCGTTACAATATTTTTTTGAAAATATCTTCATTGTAGACGTTTTATTTTTATAACTTTATGTTAATATAGAAGATGAGTGTGTATTGAACTGTACAATAGGTTTTTTTTATTTTCCTTGTCTTTCCCAATGTAACCCAAAAAAGAAATATCTAGAACAGAGTTCACGACCTTCTTATAAGATATAATAGTTGTTTATCACGTCGTAAAAAGCTGTGCCCCTTTGTTTTTTTCAGCCTGGCAACACAATTTACATCCGTCAATCTGACATTTACATTTTTCTGCGATTGTTGTCGTCGCAGCAAAAATAAATATTTTAATTCAAAATAACAAACTTTAACAGCATAAAACCTTCAGTAAAACAACATATACCTTCAATTAATCCATTTTATCTCTATTCCACTTCAAATCTTTCACGTTTCTTCGCGCCGTGTGCCTCAATCTGAACCACCTTCAAGTTATTTTCGTGTTCAAATTACCATTTCCTTATGTAAACAGCTATGCAAAACTGCTGGGAGGACGTGCCGCACGGTTCCCAGGACTGGTATCCGCACTACAATCTCTTCCAGAGTTCCATATTCTACGATACAGATAACTTTCGAGTCAAGTATGACGACTGTTTGCCCTCGGAAAGTTCTGAGAATGAAGAGCGAAGCGCGGAGCCCCCGGACAAGCCGCCGGAGGCGTCCCTGGCCAGGGAGAAACGGGTTGTGAGAAAAGACGAGCTGTATTTGAACCGTGATCAGTTTAAGAACAAGAATCCTGACAGGTGAGTGCATATTGGTTTATATTTTACGATTTGTACTTTTTTATTTATTTTTAACGCTCCATCATTTTACTTTGTGTTTATTTCACCTTTTGATAATTTATTATTTTACCTACCTGTTTTATATGCAATAGTATTTTGTAAACACTGTTTACCTTTACATCCATACTATACCTATAGTAATATCCATGCTATCCATACTAATATTATAAATGCGAAAGTGTGTCTGTCTGTCTGTTACCTCTTCACGCTTAAACCGCTGAACCGATTGGAATGAAATTTAGTATGGAGATAGTTTGAGTCCAGGGGAAGTACATAGGCTTCTTTTTATTCTGGAAAAATACCCTTATCCATGATAAACGATTTTAAGGCGGACAAAGTCGCGGGCAGAAGCTAGTAATATTATAAATGGGAAAGTGTGTCTGTCTGTCTGTTACCTCTTCATGGTTAAACTGCAGAACCGATTAGAATGAAATTTGGTATGGAGATAGTTTGAGTCCAAGGGAAGGACATAGGCTACTTTACGCAACAAACGAATTTAAGGCGGACAAAGTCGCACGGGCAGAAGTTAGTGATATATATTTGCAATCTTTATATTAGGGTCAACTGTAGTTACAGTAATGTGTGATGATACATAGTTACGTAAACAAATATTGCAAGTAAAATTTGACCCACTTCCCGGTTACCCATTTAGGCATAATTTGGCTTATTGAAATAAAACAATTTAACGGATTATATTGCGTATATTATCTCATTTTAGTTTCCGACGTTTTGGAAGCTTTTCAGCTCTCCATGGTCACGGGTGGACTGAGAAAAGATGTATTTTCCTCTGTCAAAGTTACAATTTGTACAAACTACCCATTTTTGCAAAAACACAAATAAAGGTGTACATACATGCCAGATGGGCCTAAGCTGTAAAGACTGTTACACATGTGCCAGAAGGGCTTAATTATTATTTTAATAATTTAACAAGCAGCATTTCACAAATGAGGCGTACTGAGGAGAAAAGAAACGCTGCAAAGAAAAACTCCCAGGCTACCTCATTACTAATTATAATATTTAAAAACAGAGACTATTAAACTACTTTTTAACAGATAAGATATATTACACCGTTCGGAAATTAAGGTTTTGCAGTCCTGTGTCTCGCTTGTTCCTTGATGAGATGTATTACAGGATCCCAAGCTGGTGGTAGTGACAATCCATCTTCTCTATTGAAATTAGGATGCTTTTTAATCTCAATAGCCTTGCGTAGCATTCTAGGAAAATATCTTTTTTCTTTGGCAAGGATAGAAGGTTTATCAAACTTAATTGAGTGGTTTGGTTTGTCAATGACATGTTCACAGACTGCAGACCTATTACACCGACGGTGCTTGACATCTGCTATGTGCTCCTTCACCCGGGTTGATACACTGCATAATGATATAATCCGTTAAATTGTTTTATTTCAATGAGTAATAATCGTGGAAACAGAAGAAAATATTATAATTTGGCTTACTTATGTAAGTTAGGTGACAATACAATATCTTGAAATTACAATACCTTTGAGCTGATCTGATGATGGAACCCAAAGGTGGTCATAGAAACTCTGTAATAGAATAACGCAATGCTACCGAGTTTTTGCTCTCTAGAATTCTCTCGGTGAATAGTTGATGTTTTATGAAAAGTGCAGTCGGAAATAAAGTGTATCTCCATATATTTTTTTTGACAGAAACATATTAAGGTTCAATCCATTAAACATAAACAGTTTTACATTTTAGTGATTTAGTGTTTGATTTAAAAACTATACACTCCTGAAATAAAATGGCAAAATATTATTGGTTAAAATCCCTGATATATTTTTTGCATATCATGAGTCTCTTTAGAGCTGTGGATGTTGCAATATAACGATAATGATATCTATACTACTACTACTACTCTGGCTCAGTGACCCGAAGAGGATCTTGGCCTCTGGCATAAGAGAACGCCATTGTTAAAACTGGCACTTTGGTATAATTTGTAATATATGGGGTGTCATGCTAGAAGATGTTCTGAAATGTTGGTTTTGATCACTTACTTTTGACGTTGACTGTACATTGAGGATATAGAAAAAAGTGAAACGGATTATTTGAAGGTCACTGATTAGAAAAAAAAAAATTCTTTGTTTTTATGTGTCGTTTGGCTTGATCACATCAAAAGGGCTAAACAGTTTTCAACTATTTTTGGCAAAATTAAAATGATACTGAACTTACTTATGAAGTACCCAAGATCTACATATCTATACTATTATAAAGTTGTAAAAATGAAATGTCTGTACGTTGAAGATATTTTCAAAAAAATATTGTTATGGACTATTTGGGGGTCACTTAAACGAAAAATATTTTATTTTGCATTTTTTGTATGTTTGTATGTGTCGTTGTGGCTTCATCACGCAAAATCGGCTAAATAGATTTCAACAATTTTTGGTACACGGGTAGCTGGGTATCTACAGATGGTTATAGGATACTTTTTTAGGGGTTATGACTTTGTCTCTTCCGCGGGCAGAAGCTAGTAATATTATAAATGCGAAAGTGTGTCTGTCTGTCTGTCACCTCTTCACGCTTAAACTGCTGAACCGATTTGGATGAAATTTGGTATGAAGATAGTTTGAGTCCCGGGAAAGGACATAGGCTACTTTTTATCCCGGAAAAATATCCTTATCTGCAATAAACGAATTTAAGGCGGACGAAGTCGCGGGCAGAAGCTAGTATCAAATAAATGAACCTTTTTTCAATTTCTTAAGATATATGAAAAATAATATTTATCCTAGTGTAATGAAATGATTGAATAAATGTTAGTAAAAAACATTTATTATTGAATGAATGAATGAAAATATTGTACACCTTATTTAAATATTGCATCAACAATTTATGAATAATTTAAAAACATATTACCCATCAGTTCTGGCACCAGCAGTATGGAGACTTCATCCGTGCCCGGGTCCCAGCCGTGGGGCTACGACTGGACCAAGCAGAGCTGGGTGAAGGAGTTGGCTCCGATGGTGGTCATACGGGACGAGAACAACCTGCTCTGCCCCAGACTCTGTGACACGCAGGACAAGCATAACTTCAGCAACAGCAAAGGAGAGAGGTGAGTACATACAGACAAACAAGTATGTTGAAGTACTGATGAGAACTGGCTCCGATGGTGTCCGTACAGAACAAGAAGAGATTGCTATGGCTAAGACTTTCTGGCACATAGGTTAGACATAACTTCTAGGGACAGAGGTGAGTACATCTTGTTTGTGTATGTTGATTGCGTTTACATGTGTCTATATGAGTTTTTTGTTTTGCTTCATAACTGTTTCTCGCCACCTACCATTGGCGTGGCGTTAATAGGACCCTATTCGCGTCGGCTTGCCTACTTTAAAACATAAGAGAAAATGTACTCCGGCTTTACCAACAATATGTTTGACGCCACGCCACTGCCACCTACTCAACTAAAATTGTTGTCTTTTAAACACTCCGCTACCCAAAGGTTGTCTGGAAGAGATCGCTATTTAGCGATAAGACCGCCTGTTGTTTACCTCTGCTAATTCGAATGTTACTGTCTTGTTCTGCATTTCTGTGTATCTGAGGTGTGCAATATAGAGTATTTGTATTTGTATTGTACATACGGACAGACAACTATGTTGAAGGAATAATGTCGGTGTGCATATAAGACAAGAAGAAGATACTAAGGTCGAGGCTGCGATACGCAGGATAGATCTAGTTTCAGCAACACCAAGGAATAAGGATATGTGATGCTATCTTACCTCTTGCCTTATATTATGTAAAAAATGTTCACTTACATTTTTTTTAAATTAATATATCATCTGCAATCGACTATTCTGATCATAATCAGATATTTTGGTATAATACTGGCGTTTTCGAGAGGTAATCCAGCGAGTACTTTCCCCCTTTTTCACAAAGAGAACAGTCTAGTGTCTCTGGTCTAATTGCAATATTTGCCATCTTTTCAGCCTTGAGATATCATTATTTGTCTGGACGAGGTGCCTGGCAAGTTGTTTTGAATGCTTTTGGAGCCTCTCTTTGTATTTCACACAGTGTTTATTAATATCTTCTTTGATAGTGGGTATTTCTAAATATTCATGTATTTCAGTATTTCCCACAAACCATGGTGCACTAGATATAGCCCTTAGAACAGTGTTCTGGAACTTTTGCAGGATTTCGAGGTTGGAATTTATTTCACTTACATGAGAAAAATATTTAAAAACGTATGTGCCTTACATGCAAGCAGACAAATTGTTTTTTAACAACAGTAATTCGACGGTAGATAATATTTCGGCTCGGACACCGGACCGTGGCACGGAGCGCTTGGCAACTTGTTTGTTACCACGCACGATGCTAGTTTGCGAATACACAGATCAAGCGCCACTGAACCTGGTTTTTATGTGTCTATCAGTGGCGTGCACAGGGTTTTTGGCCAAGGTAGGCAGATTTTCTGTGCCTATATGGAGCCATGGTCGTTTAAGTCTTCAGGGTAGGCAATTTATCTGTGCCTGTATGGAGCCATGATCGTTCAGGGTAGGCAGTGCCTTCGTGCCCATGTAAACTGCACGCCACTGGTGCCTATATGGAGATATGGTCGTTCAGGGCTTCAGGGTAGCAAGTTTCTCTGTACCTATATTGTGCCATAGTCGTTCAGGGTGCGTACATGGACTGCTCGCCACTGAAGCTATGCACTTCTAAACAAGACAACATTAAAGAAAAACATAGGCAACAGGTCTTAACTACATTTTTGAAAAACCTTATTGAGAGTCATGTGTTGTGGTATGAAGGCGCTGACTCACCATGCTGCTACTGAGAACGCAGCACTGATCTTCCGTCGGAAACCCTTTTTAATCCCCATAAAAAAAAAGGGTGCGATAAGTTTAACGTGTCATCGTATCTGTCTGTGGCATCGTAGCGCCCATACGAATGGATCGATTTGAGTGCGGTTTTTTTGTGTCATAGATAATTTTATCTCGAGTGTTCTTAGCTTTGTTTGATGAAAATCGGAGCACTCCTCTCTAAGATATTCAGCTTTTAAGTGACCGGATCTCAGCTAATATTGAAGCTAGGAACTCCAAATTTTGTTGTTATGTTCATTTGTGTCGGGGGCTTTTATTTTTTTTATTTTTTATCGTTATTGCTTTAACAAAAGCATGTACGAAATATTATACAACTAGAGTTTGGCCAGAGAAACATGATATTGACCTTGAAAGAGAATTCTTTATATGGCAACAATATCAAATATTAAAAAAGCTGTCAAATTATAAAACCTACTTCGTTTTTATGCATTCCGTATTGCCAGGTCATGATTTTTTCAAATTTACCGCATTTTTTGAGTATCATGTTTCGCTTGCCAAACTCTATATTATCAACTAAATTGTTGTCTTTTAAACACTCCGCTATCCATAGGTTGTCTGGAAGTGATCTCAATTTAGCGATAAGACCGCCTGTTGTTTACCTCAGCTTTTTGTAATGTTCCTGTCATGTTCTGCATTTCTGTGTATCTGAGGTGTGCAATAACGAGCATTTGTATTGTATTTATCATTGTACCAAAAATTCCAATTACATACCAATAGAAAGCAAAATCTAAAACGGTATAACAAACGGTATATAGGCAGTGTTTTCGCTAAAAAGCGATCTTATATAGCAGACAGCATTAGAAAAATATTCAAAATATTCAGCCATTTTGATGTATTGTTTGTTGCAGTATGATGCAGAAGATGGGCTGGCGCGGCGGAGCCCTGGGCAAGTCCAGCGATGGCGTCTTGAGGTCCATCTCCCCCGACCCGGTCTATGTGAGTATACTTAGTCGGTTAATAAGCAGTGATCGGAATAGGTTGAGCAGATACCTAAAGTTTGTCAAAGAACATAATATAGAGTGGTTACAACCGTGTAAATTCCTAAAAAACTTGACCCTTGACCTACTGACTATTTGCTCACACCATTATTGAGCTGACACGTCCCTTCGAGAAGCAATGAATGGGAAAACACAGATTGTTTATTCTATTTCTAACGAATTACAGTACAACGTGCTCGTGGGGGACCCGCAAAATTTTACGTGCGTATACCTGAGGTTATTAGGACCAAAAATCCCAGGCAAATCTAGCTTACTTTTGGAGATATTATTAACTTTCATGTAAACTATTTATTGTGATTACTAAAGTGCATTAAGCCGTTTTGATCGCGACGTTGCCACGTATGTTTACAAGTGTCGTGTCGCTATTGGCAGACATCAAAGTGACAGCTACCACTCACTAAAGTCATCCTATTTTGGGAAAATAATCGTTACCAGTTTATTAAAAGGGTTTTTTTTTCCGTAGAAAAGCGAAAGTTATTCGTTTTATGTACAAAAATCAACAAATAAGGTATCAAAAATATATATATATTTTGTTGAATTTGACTTCAAATGGCCTCTGGAATCTGTGGTGGAAATCTTGCGGATTCTTCATGAGACACCTTGTATACTTTATAATTTCGGATTCGTTACTAACTAACATAAAATATCGCGTACTGTGAGTAAAACTACGTACGACTAGTACCAGAATAATACCGGAAATCCGGTTGACCCGGTTGTAACCACTCTATATTATGTTCTTTGGCAAACTTTAGGTAGCTCTACCTATTCCGATCACTGTTAATAAGTACTGTTACGAGGTCTGTTATATCTTGTATTTTACCTATATTCATTCAAAACTTAGGTTGTATTTAGTACACTACAATCTTATTTATTGACCTATTTGTAAAGAGCGAAATCTAAGCTGTTTAACAAAATAGTTTTTCCTTGATCTAGTATAACCCACAACGTAAAAAGGGCAAAACAATACATTGATTTAAACTTACACGATCGTCACTCATTATCACAACACAAAAAAACGGAACTGTATAGCGTAGAAATATAATTAATTTAATTACCTTTCGTTGTTAATTCTTTGATTTCAATCTTCTTTTCATTTGAGCAATTTGCAGATTCTTTATCAATTACTTTCTCAAGATCATACAATGAACCGAATACATGATCCTCAACATCATTACATTTATCAACGTAATAGGGTTGATGCATTTTTTTATCGCTTTTCTTAACAAAATATCAAAATACCGTGAAAACGATTTCAAAAGGTGAAATTAAAATTAAAATCGGCCAAGAAATACGCATGATATAGGCGTTTTAAACTAGTAATTAGACAGTGATTTGACAGAGAGGTCCGACATAAACTGTTACGTCATAGTGCACTCCGGCCATATGAACTCCATATTAAATTCTGTTTTGCTAGAAATAGATAGAGTGATAGCTTATATCTTGGTTATTTTCATAGCTATTCGAAAAAATATTTTATCAACTGTTTGTTAAATGAATGAGCTTTTAATAAAGCAAAAATAAAAATTCATGCATATTCCCTATTTAAGTTATAGAGTATAAATATGTATTATCAATACCTCGCAGGGAAATAACATATTATTCCAGTTACTAATTCGCGTAAGTGCGTATTTAAAGGTGCAGCGGCAAAAAAATGCCATTCCCTTGAATGGCATTTTTTTCGACTTACCGAGTATAACGACTTAACGAAGTTCGAGTTGTAAAGATTCCACGTTTTTTAAACAAACTTACTTTTACAACTATACTATTATAAAATTCTGAATTTGTAGTGAAAATCAGTTTTCTATGGAGGAGGTCAAGGAAAAATCTTAATAGCGCGATGCAGGATCGTCTTTTGTTTTGTATGGCCGCGCGGCGCCTTGCCAGTCTGGCGCCATCTGTTAGCCAGAATTTCTTTGTCCTCTCATCACGCCAAAACGGCTGGACGGACTTTAACCAACTTTGGCACGGGAATAGTTGGACATCCAAAGATGGTTTTTTACCTCTTTCCCAACTACGGTAAAAAAAGTTTTACGCGGACGAGGTCGCGGGCATCTTCTATTTAACATATATTAATGTAAAGATACCTAATTTAAGTCAGTAGTTTTCCAAATGAATCCGGATTAATTTTGAATGGAAGATCCGAATCTTTCATACAAAATGAGTCTGAATTAAAAATAGTCCCTCCTCAAAGTATAGCTACAATATTGATACAGGCGTTTCGTCCGTCGACGGGCTTCGGGCAGCGCACGCGCTCCGCCCCTCGCCCCCCGGGCGACACCTCCCCCCAACCGCGCTGCTCACCCCCCGCCCCTCGCCACGCCGCCCCCCAAGCCGCCGCTCCAACCACACCCGCCAAGGAAGTAGCGGTGAAACCTACCTCATCTCCTAATCCCAACACCGCCCACAACACCCCCGCCAAGATTGAAGGGGGGAAGCCCGCCAAAGGGGGAGGGGTGAAGCCCGCAGCGCCGGGGGTGAAAACCGTCAAGAAACATGGGCCGAAACGCGACGTCTTCCGCACTAATGTGCTTCTGCAGATATTGGATTTCGTTCAGGATGATACCGAGGTGAGTGTACAATCAAGGAATTTAATTTATATACCATTTTGTACCTTGTCACAGTCAAAATCAATATGAAAGCCGATAGAGATTCCATATCAATATCACTATGACAAGGTACGAAAGGGTACACAAATTAAATTCCTTGACCGTGCAAGTTAAAATCTATACTAACTTAATATTTTCTTCTGTTTCCGCGATTATTACTCATTGAAAATTCTTCAGCTTCAGCTTTCCAGCTTTCCATGGTCACGGGAGGACCACCCGTGACCATGGAAAGCTGGAATGCTTCCGAAACGTCGGGAACTAAAATGAGATAATATACGCGATATAATCCGTTAAATTGTTTTATTTCTATACTAACTTGTTATTTAATTTGATGATGGGACATGTTAAATGGAATGATAGCATATAAGTTGACATACATAGTTTTATATTAATAACTAGCTTCTGCGCTTCGTCCGCCTGAAATTAGTTTATCGCGGATAAGAGTATTTTTCCGGGATAAAACTTGGCCTATGTCCTTCCCCGGGACTTAAACTATCCCCATACCATATTTTATCCAAATCGGTTCCGCGGTTTAAGCGTGAAGTGGTAACAGGCAGACAGAAAGACAGACAGACAGACAGCACACTTTCGCATTTATAATATTAGTATGAATTCGTTTTATAGAATGTGATCATAATAGTGTAACTGTTGGTGCTAATTTGTAATAAATAAATAAATTTGGAATAAATAAATAAATTTGTAATAAATAAATAAATTTGTAATTAATAAATAAATTTGTAATAAATAAATAAATTTGTAATAAATTAATTAATTTGTAATAAATAAATAAATTTGTAATAAATAAATAAATTTGGAATAAATAAATAAATACTATTATAAAGTTGTAAAAATGAAATGTCTCTTACATTGAACATATTTTAAAAAGTATTTAAAGGTCACTGAATTGGCATGGCATCATCACGCCAAATCGGCTTAACAGATTTCAACTATTTTTGGTACATGGGTAGCTGAGTATCCACAGATGGTTATATCATACTTTTTACCCGACTGCGCTGTCGTAAAAAGAGGGGTTATGGTTATGACTTTTTCTCCTACGCGAACGAAGTTGCGGGCGCCTCCTAGTTTTTTTTATAAAACACACATTTATGTTTCTGTGTTATTCAATGAGGTTAAATGAACATTATTATCTATATACAAAGATCAAAGAAAAACATGATGTGCGAAACAAAATGTGTTTTTCTTTGCACTTTGACCTTTGTATTTACATCACAGACGGAGCTGCTGTTCGACACGTCCCTCCGCCAATACGAGCGTCGCCACATCGTGAACATCGTGAATACAGTGGTCAACGACCAGGCGGTCCACACGCTCGGCTCCGTGGCGCAGTACGACATCGCGCGCGATATACACAAGTGCAACGGCTACGTGCTCGACGCGTGCCGCGACGAGCAGACCCGGTCAGTAGACACATAAGCATACAGGTCACACATGCATGGCAGGGAGACCCGGTCAGTTCACGCAGATACACAGGTCTAGCATACATCGCAGGGAGACCCGGTCAATGGACACAGACACAGAGGTCACACATACATGGCAGACAGACCCGTTCAATGCACACAGACACACAGGTCACACATACATGGAAAGTAAGAAAGAAAATACATTTATTCGAGGGCATATTTATACAGCAATACAAAAAATAAATGACTAAACTAAGTATGCCCCGAAGTGGTCCCACCTCAGCATACCTAATGCTGGTTCTAAAGCCAGCGCTGATCTTCCGGTGAGACCATAGGTGGCGCCACGGAGAACTGTACGCACGAAAACATTTGCGTGAACGCAGCGTTAAGCAAGCTGTCAGGAGTTTCAATTGTCAAAAGCTGTCAAGTGGAATTGGAATGGACAATCAAAATGGATAACAGTATGCATCGTACGTACAGCTCAGATTAATAATTATAAACAAGAAAAACAAGTACAAATAAGAAAAACTATTAAATAGAATAAAAACCCAGTGGAACAAAGCAAAAATTTTGAACAGCACAAAGTGGAAATTGTTCGGATGGTGAGCGAACCGAACATAAATATAAATAAATATTAGCAATAAAACAAGACAACCAAACACAAGTGGGACATAAAACACAGGTGACAATAAAATTTAAATTGTAAAAACAAAAGATAAAAAATACATTAAAAACAGCTCGTCACTCATATCATATATGTCAGGGAGGCCCGGACAATACACACAGACACAGGTCACTCATACATGGCAGAGAGACTCAATCAGTACACAGACACACAGGTCTCACATGCATGGCAGATGACCCGGTCAGTGCACACAGACACAGTTCACACGTACATGGCAGGGAGCCCGATCAGTTCACATAGACACACAGGTCACTCATACATATATACTCAGGCCGTCCACACGCTCGGCTCTGTGACGCAGTACGACATCGCGCGCGACATACACAAGTGCAACGGCTACGTGCTCGACGCGTGCGGTGACGAGCAGACCCGGTCAGTGCTCATAGACACACAGGTCACACATGTATGGCAGGAAGACCCGGTCAGTGCACACAGACACACAGGTCACACATACATGGCAGGGAGACTCGGTCAGTACACACAGGTCACTCATACATACATACTCAGGCCGTCCACACGCTCGGCTCTGTGACGCAGTACGACATCGCGCGCGACATACACAAGTGCAACGGCTACGTGCTCGACGCGTGCGGTGACGAGCAGACCCGGTCAGTGCTCATAGACACACAGGTCACACATGTATGGCAGGAAGACCCGGTCAGTGCACACAGACACACAGGTCACACATACATGGCAGGGAGACTCGGTCAGTACACACAGGTCACTCATACATACATACTCAGGCCGTCCACACGCTCGGCTCTGTGACGCAGTACGACATCGCGCGCGACATACACAAGTGCAACGGCTACGTGCTCGACGCGTGCGGTGACGAGCAGACCCGGTCAGTGCTCATAGACACACAGGTCACACATGTATGGCAGGAAGACCCGGTCAGTGCACACAGACACACAGGTCACACATACATGGCAGGGAGACTCGGTCAGTACACACAGGTCACTCATACATACATACTCAGGCCGTCCACACGCTCGGCTCTGTGACGCAGTACGACATCGCGCGCGACATACACAAGTGCAACGGCTACGTGCTCGACGCGTGCGGTGACGAGCAGACCCGGTCAGTGCTCATAGACACACAGGTCACACATGTATGGCAGGAAGACCCGGTCAGTGCACACAGACACACAGGTCACACATACATGGCAGGGAGACTCGGTCAGTACACACAGGTCACTCATACATACATACTCAGGCCGTCCACACGCTCGGCTCTGTGACGCAGTACGACATCGCGCGCGACATACACAAGTGCAACGGCTACGTGCTCGACGCGTGCGGTGACGAGCAGACCCGGTCAGTGCTCATAGACACACAGGTCACACATGTATGGCAGGAAGACCCGGTCAGTGCACACAGACACACAGGTCACACATACATGGCAGGGAGACTCGGTCAGTACACACAGGTCACTCATACATACATACTCAGGCCGTCCACACGCTCGGCTCTGTGGCGCAGTACGACATCGCGCGTGACATACACAAGTGCAACTGCTAGGTGCTCGACGCGTGCCGCGACGAACAGACCCGGTCAGTGCACGCAGACACACAGGTCCAGCGTATAATACAAGATGGTACACACACAGACACACACGCCTCACATACATGGCAGGGAGGCCCGGTCAGTGCACACAGGTCTAGCATATTATACGTGATGGGAGACCGGGACAGTACACACAGGTATAGGTCACATACATGGCAGGGAGACCCGGTCAGTGCACACTGCACACAGACACACAAGTGTATCATATTATGGGGGGTATTGCCTAACGAAATGTTGACGATTGGTATCCGAATCATCTGTCATAGCCCATACAAAATCATGGCACTTGATTCTGATTCCGAGCATCAAACACGATAGGCAATAGGGGGCCGGGGCCGGTCATTGCACACAGGCACAAAGGTCACTCAAACTTGGCAGAGAGTCCTTGTCAGTGCACACAAACCACTCATACATGGCTGGGAGACCCGGTCAGTGCACACAGACCCCTCATATATGGCAGGGAGACCCGAGTATTGCACACAGACATACAGGTCACTCAAAAATGGCAAGTAGACCCGGTCAGAGCACACAGACACATAGGTCTGTTAGGTATGTTTCTTTGTTATAATTAAACAAATAAATAAGTAGCTCCTGTTGTATTCGTCCTTGCTATTAAGAAGCCCTCGATATCTATGTATGTACAACGACTTCTTTGAGATATAAAAGTTAATCTTGGACATGTTATTTATTGAATCTGACAGCGGAGTATTGAAGCCAGCATTATTCATTCATTCGCCGGATGGGTGAATAAATTGTCATTATTTAATGTTGCCATGTTACCTTTTTATTTTTGTGTTGTAAAATGCCTTAAAGCTATGGTATATTTTTCTCTTTGTTTATTTATACATTGGTGTAATTAAAGACATTTATGTAGTTTATGACGATGCAAAGGGATTTAAAAAAAAACTTTTTTTTTTAATACGAGTGTTCTGTGCTGGGCAAAGGCCTCTCCTTTAGATCTCCACAACTCCCTATTACCGGCTGCCTCTTGCCAATCGTCCAGGAACGCATGCCTTATTTATTTATTATTATTTATTATTTATTTATACTGATTACCGTTTACTACAACATAATTGGAACATATGTAAATATGTTTCACTAATTTCTTAACTCCAGCTTTGTTTTATATTAATTGGTCAACAATGTCAAACACTAGTCCATAAGATTTAATTGGTCAACAATGTCATACACTATATTACATATTATTTATTGTTAACTTCACCACAACCTGGTACGAAAGAGCGAATACCTCCTAATACAAGTGTCAAACTTAAAAGGAGGATTCGACATATTTGTTATAATAACTATAGTTACAAATAAATAATTTTGAATTTTTTGAATTTTGAATTTATAGAGAATCTCAATGGTGTAACATTACAGAGAATTCCATGGCGTTACATCGATTTTTAATTACTATTACTTTAGGCTAAATTATTGCACATTGACATAGTCAGTGGTCATTCCTCAGTGGACACTCTCTTCCATTCACTCATCAGCTGCACCATCCCAGTCGCAAACATATCGCACTATGGCATTAAGTTCGCCTTTTGTACAATAAGTTTTCTTTTGTGCAATAAAGATTAAATCCTACTTGATTAAATATTTCTTTATGTTTGTTCCAGCCGACTGGCTATTTACAAGGAAGCCCCAGATGATGTGTACCTGGTGACTCCTGAGGACTTCCTCCCCAAGGACGACGCCACCGATTCCAGCGAGGACGCCATGGAGATGGATGATGACGAGAACCCCTTCCTCAAGAGCATTAAGAAGAGCATCAAGAAAGATGAACCAGTTGAAGTGAAAGACGTATGTAGATATATATTTTTTTGTAAAATGAAATAATAATTTTATTCTGTACTAGTAGGCGCCTGCAACTTATCACGAAGGAGAAAAAGTCATAACCCCTCTTTTTAGAGTTCCGTAAAAAACGGAACCCTTATAGTTTCGCCACGTCCGTCCGTCGGTATGTTACAGGCATTTTACTCAAACTAAAAGACGAGAAAGACTAAACTATAAGATGTATATTGATGAAATTTGGAACAGGTGTTTTGTGTAAGCCGCTACTTAGTTTGATAGTTAAATAAAAAAAAACTTTCTAAGGGGGGCACGCCGTACATGTAAAATTAAAAAAAAAAAATCAGCAAATATCAATGTGTGGCACATCATTTGACAGATCTTTTAAAAACACTGAGGTTTCTAAAAAAAAAAATTATTTAGAGAATGTTTTCGGAAATATTCGTTCCGAAAGTAGCAAAAATTGTGTCCCTCCCTTTATTTTCAGTTCCATGCGAAGCGCGCGAAAGTTAAGACGTGTAGTGGTACTCTTGTCTTAGGCCATGGCCTCTAACGTGATACAATGTGTATCCTGTCGGATCGTGATCTGTGAAGTGCTCGCGTTTATTCAGAACAAAGTGGACGTGATGGGTGAGGAGAGTATCAAAAAGTTAGTTACCTCATCGTTTTCCGTAAAAGAAATCGAAACGGCGAAGGATTTGCTGTACGACTCGTTGACTACCAAACAACGTAAAATACTGCGCAAGAATAGTGGAAACACAGAGCGGAATTTGCAGGATATTATAGCGCTTTTCAAACAACAAAATGCTCAAGAATTTCCCATTTTTGTAGCTAAGGACCTGCACCGGCTTCCACCCATTTCATTTGACCATATTGATGTGACTCGATTACTAAAGGATATTCTGGTGTTAAAAAGCGACTTAGAATCAGTTAAACATACATACGTCACTGAGCACCAACTAAATCAGGTTAAGGACGACCTGGTTAACCTAAAACAAGCATCACTGGTTAATCCATTTGATTTAAATGTCAACCGAAAACGCGGCGCAACCGTTAGACACACTAGTTTTTGTTACGATAGCGGTCCTATGGGTTTACCCCCTTATGCAGAAAAAGATACTGATCGTAGCTGCCACAGTACCCCGCACCGAAAGATAACTGATAAGACCGATGTGAGCGCACAGGCTGACAACGGCATGCTGTCTCGGTCCCCCGTGCAAAATTCGGATGCACCTATTGGCTCCCCTCGCGTGCAGTGCGAAAACGAGACGGATGTTCGGTCGCCAACGCCGGCGCAAGAGACGGAGCGACAACGTTCACCAGATGTTGGCGTGGGGTCCAAGTGTAAGACGATGGCGGCAGTCGTACGGAATAGTGAAAGTGCCTTGAAAGATAATAACGCAGACAGTCCAGCTTGGAATAAGGCGGAGAATAAAAAGAAGTGAAGGCGGCAGACGCGTCTGATGGGAAGTGAAGGAAAAGCAAAGACACAGGAGGATGGAAAATTCAAAGCGGCAGAGTTAAGAATTCCCCTATTTATTAATAATGTGGACAAGCAAATAAGTGATACGGATATCCATGATTATATAAAGCAGAAAACGGGATTGTCGGTGGCGCTTAAGAAAATAAACATGAAAGCGCCAAAACGATACGATTCGTATAAAGTGTTTGTACCACACACCAAAGTTGCTGTATTTATGAATAGTGCGATGTGGCCTCAAGGAATACGAGTGCGACGTTTTATATACTTTAATAGGTGCACATATAGAAGGAGCGATGCGATTGACATGAGCAAAAGTCAGTCTTAATGGCACAATTAAAGGAATTAAAATTATGCAGTTTTAATTGTAGATCGGTAACAAGATCGGTTGAATGTGTTAAGTTATTATTTGCCTTCAAGAAACGTGGCTGTTACCGGAAAGTATTCCTTATCTAGGAGGCATAGACAAAGATTTTGCGTACACAGGGAAATCAGCTGTTGACACGGGAGACGGGTTATTATGCGGTCGCCCGTATGGAGGATGTGCAATTTTATATAAAAAAAGTTTGCTTACATCTGTATCAGTTGTGAAGTGTAATGGTGCGCGTATTGTGGCCATCAAAATAGAACTTCCTGAGCGTTCACTTTTAGTGTTTTCGGTATATATGCCTACGGACTCGGCCGAGTCACTCACCGAGTTTGCAGAATGTTTAGGTGAAATAGCCGCGATAGTGGAGGAATACCAGATAGACTCCGTGTTTATTTAGGCGACTTTAATGCGCACCTCGGACGAAGGTTTGGCAAGGAACTATTTAATTACCTTTAGTTTGGAACCCTAAAAACTACTCCAATATCATAAAAACTCCCCGAGATACAACGACGGTAAAAGCACATTTTTGGACTTTCCCAAAAAAAAGGCTATTTGTAATTTTTTTATGGTATGTTATAAAACGACCTCTTAATAATAGAAATATTGATGAAAAAACTACTCCAATAACATAAAAGCTCCCCGAGATAAGACGTTAAAAGCACATTTTTGGACTTTCCCAAAAAACGCTTCATACTAAAGCCTACAGGCATGTGACGTCACACGCTCGTATCTTGTATTGGGAAAATAAGAACTTCGTTCTGCAGCTATGTTAAAACTTGCGTTTATCGAAACGGTTTTATAACAAAAATTACAAAACATTTGATGGGTTATTGAATGGTATTATTAGTTATTAATATTTTCATACTTTAAAAATGGACTTTTCCACCCAACTTTAAAGACTCACACAACAAGCTACACGTAAGGTATCGAAGTTTTATTTTGCTTATTTTATTAAGATCTTATATAATTTTTACGTTTTTTTGTCTGTCAAATACCCTATTTTTTTTGTTAATGACTAGGTCGACCTGTATGTAACTATGTAATGGAATCTAAGGTAACTAATTTGACCACCTTCCAAGGATCTTAGCGTCATGAAAATTGGCAGCTGTATGTAGTTCTGATGACAGTACAATAATATGGTGCTGTCGAACTGATCTGATGATGGAGCCGGAAGATATGAACGGGAACTCCATGATGAAACATCGTATCGTAGCTGTGTTTGGATTTGTTAGAAAAGTCTTGTAAAGCATGTTTTTCTAGTGTTTTTTAAACTATTATATTTTTTTAAAGAAGAATGAGCCGAAGAGCTTTACCAACAAGTTCGAAACGGACTGCAGCATAGCGAAGAGGAAGGGAGAGGAGGGGACACCGGTGCCCGCGGCCGACAAGATGCTGGAGTTCTTCGTGGAGTTCGCAGAGGGAGAGGCCTACAAGGAGATGAGGTACATATTCTTATTCATTCTAGAGCCTAGGAAACGGTACTCATTTCATTACCTCTTAGTTAAAAAAATCAGGTCCGACATCTTGAAATCCTAAGTGGATGCCATTATGAACCCTCAAAACCTATTCAACTATGACGTTTTTTTTTTTTCAAATAAATATATCTATGGCATTTTCAATTTGGCAAACAACCGTACGGCTTGCCTGATGTTACGTAGGCGTTGCCGATCCTAATAAAAACCTATCCACTTGAAGAACCCCATATTGTAATGTAACCTCCAGAGAACACCGCGGCAGGTAGGTCATTCCACATTCGTAGTGTGCGCGGTAGAAGATTCCTTTGATACTGCACGGTGCGCGGCCATTTTGGTCCCAAGGTGTGTGGATGAATACCCTGCCGATGGCTTCGAGTTTGAATCTGACTCGCACTTGAACGGTTTCATTGTCTTGAGTTAAAAGTATAGTACATTACTACAGAGGCCGGGACGAAAGGGGTTGCCGGCCGAAGACATGTAGATGGCCGAGCAAAGCGAGGCCCGATAGGTCTGAGGCGGGCAACCCCATATTTCCCGCCGGGGTATGTATAGTGCTTTTTTCAAACGTGCAATGAAATAAACGACAAAAAAACAAAGTTTTATTTTTTAATACGTATAGTGGCAGAATGTCATGATGCCTGTGCCACAAATTTATGTGGAATGGAAATTAAAAATGAGGACTTTGCCGGCCTAGGCCTGCATGATTTGTATGAAATTCCATTAAGAGTCCCCAGTAAGCTCGGCCGAATTTCACCTTCCCATACAAACGGACTTTCGTTCTTATTTTAAAACTACGTGTTGGATTGTAACGAAACTTTGAATATACAATGACATGAGGTATATCTAGGCCTGAAACTAATTTATATGCTTGCAGTTTATAAAACAAACGAAATACAGCAAAAACAAGTTTTGTATGAAAAACTTAAATTCGCTATATTTTTTTTACTATGGTATCTGAAGCTACATAAACTAATTACAAGCCTGCATATATACACGTTAACTTATTCTAAGTACAAAGTTTCAGAGCAAACTAGCTAGTCGTTTGAAAATGAGAGCGTAACTACGTTTGTATGGAGATCCGAGCTTACTCTCTTAATGACCTCTTGTCCTAGCCGCACTTGAAACGTAGAAACCTTCGCAGCCTATTATAAGGAACATAACATCAATATTTCATTGCATGTTTGAGTTTTTTTTTTGTTCTAGGTTTCTGGGCGCATTTACAGAGCAGCAGATAGAGGCGATCAACGCGTTGCTAAGCGACGTGGCGCTGTGCGCGCTGGACTGGCGCAGCTTCGGAGGCTCCGACCTGCTCGCCAACGTGTTCCGACGTGGCGGCGCCTTCCGCCTGCGGGAGGGCGCCAATGGGACCACCGAGTGAGTATAGTGGGGACCAGTTACACATAGGTGACCAGTCATGTATAGGAGACCAGACATGTAGGTCATCAGTCATATATTGGCGGCCAGTCATATACAGGTGACTTGGCATATATTTGTGACCAGTCCTGTTTAGATGACATGTCGTGTATAGGCGACTGGTCACATACAGGTGACTAGTCACACTACAGTCACCACCACCACTAGCGACCAATCATATTATAGCGACGGGTTATACTCCAGTAGCCAGTCCCATAATAGTGACCAGTCTTACTACAGCGGCCAATGTTAGGTGGCCAGAACAGTCACATTATAGTGATTAGTGCGAGATTGTATAGCGCGCTGCTGAACGTGCGCTGTGCGCGCTGGACTGGCGCAGCTTCAGCGGCCGCGAGCTGCTCGCCAACGTGTTCCGACGTGGCGGCGCCTTCCGCCTGCGGGAGGGCGCCAACGGGACCACCGAGTGAGTATAGTGGGGACCAGTTACACATAGGTGACCAGTCACGCATAGATGACCAGTCATGTATAGGTCACCAGTCATATATTTGTGACCAGTCATATACAGGTGACTTGGCATATATTTGTTACCAGTCATGTATAGGTGACACGTCCGGTATACGACGTTACATACGTTACGTGTGACCAGTCACACTACGGTGTGACCAGCCACCACTAGCGACCAATCATATTATAGTGACGGGTTATACTCCAGTAGCCAGTCCCATAATAGTGACCAGTCTTAATACAGTGTATAGGTGACTAATGACTGCGGACTGTTTTATTCTTCGTCAAGCTGTTTGTCTTTGTCCGGTGTCGCTGCACGGACATCCGTTGACTTCAAATAATGGACCCACACTTTTTTTTATGACATAGGAGGCAAACGAGCAGACGGGTCGCCTGATGGTAAGCGAGCACCGTCGCCCATAGACACTTGCATCACCAGAGGAGTCACAAGTGCGTTGCCGGCCTTTCAGATGGGAATACGCTCTTTTCTTGAAGGCTTGAAGGTCGCATCGGTCCGAAAATATTGCAGGCGGTAATTTTTTCCACAGTTCAGTCGTGCGAGGCAGGAAATTTCTAGAAAAACGCACAGTTGTGGACTGTCAACCATCTAAGTGGCGAGGGTGGAAATGTTGTCGCGTAGGACGATGGCGGAAAGATGCAGCTGGGATCAACCCTAACAATTCCTCGGAGCACTCCCCGTTATACAAGCGATAGAAAATGCAGAGCGAGGCTACATCTCTACGCAGTGCCAAGGAGTCAAGCTGATCTGAAATACGCTGGCAACCGACGATACGAGTCGCTCTCCGTTGTATGCGGTCTAGAGGGAGAAGCTGGTACACTTATCACAAAAATGTTATTTTTGACAGAAATATATTTAAATAATTCATAGATTCAGGCGCTACTATGCGGAATTCCATATTTAATTAATTTATAATAGTTGCTTTGCTTTTCCACGAAATAGTGTCTTGGTTGGATGTGACAATAAATTGTGCTCACATGCGCATATTTTCATGCAGTTTCCATAAAAACTACGCATGCAAATACAACAAACTGCCACCTGACAGTATAATCCTCGACACGTGTTTCGCCTCTCTACGAGGCATCATCAGGAGATGCATACATGTTTACGGTCCGGCGTCCACCCGATAAGTGAGATCAAAGAGAATATAATCACTACGTTTTAAGAGACGGAACTTCATACTATTTTTTTTCTGAACGATTTGTATTACCATCGGTTGAATGCTCCACCAATATAAGAAAAATCAAATGTTGCCATGTCATCACAATTTTAAAAGTAGTATAGTGAAAAACCGATTATGCACAGAGTAGGGTTTACCATATCCGGTAATTACCGAAGTTACTCACTGTAGCACGAATTTCATAATTTGAATTACTGTTTAAAAAAAATTAAACAAATCATAAATGTGATGAAAAATTTATTAAATTCTTAATAAACTGAAATTTACATTGAAATTTTACAAAAATTTAATAGTTTATTAGTTCTTTAATAACAATGTGTGATAAGTACATAATCTACTGAGAGGTTTAATGCTAAGTATACCTCCTAACAATAGGTACCGTTTATTCCATAAGAGCACACGGGGCCCCCTGGTCTATGGAAAATTCTCGTTAGCAACCTTTTTGTAGAAACACTATCTCAAAACACCACGAGTCTATCTCAAAATATAACGAGTCTCTGTCTCTACAATATTTCCCGCACACAGTTAATTGAGCGGCGGAGCAAATTTGCTCAACTCAACGCCACAACAAATTTCAAAAACTTCAGATTAATTATCAAAATGAATGAAAACCACCATTAGGTTAACAGACGTCAGGATTCGACACGAATGACATCCGATCAGTGTTGCCATTACCTTATTCACGTATTATGTTGTTGGTGAAGTAACTCGATCGCCATACATCTTATTTTTGTATGAGAGTTTCCGACCACTGAGTGAGATGTCCAAAACGGTCGGCCCTATTTATACCCTGAATATGTAACTGTAACATATTTAGTGCTTGTAGAAACAGAAGCGTAACTTGATGTTTTTGTCCACAGAGTTCACAAGATATCTTCCGCCCGCCCAGCCGAGGATTAGATAATTTAGTTTCTAAGGTAAATTAATTTTATTATAGACCTGGTTTTAATATTGAAAATTTGCTAAGAATATTAAGATAACATAATTCTTTACGGGTGCGTAATGTTTAATATAACTTTTGGCAAAATGTAACATTTGGTATATGGGTATTTGAGATTAGTTTTCAATTTTAATGGCTGATGTCCATCAGGGCAATTTTCCCTCTTAAGTTGTATACCTTTTGGACGCCTACGACGCATATATCCGCAGCAGGTTCAACGCCAACGACTGATATATGCGTCAAGGCATTAAGACCGATATATACCGACGCTCATTCACTTACGAGTCAAGTTAGCGTAAAACTTAATGATTTCTTGGCGTATGAGTGACGCCTCTTTTTTTTGTCATAGCGTCGAAGTCGAAAAGGTTACTTTATAATTTTATTATTTTGTCGTTATTTTTAGATAATTCGTAACGTAATCTATGCCCCAGAAAAATTAACATAATAAAGTTTATTATTGGCGAATAGATCAAATAGGGATGATGACTAAATTTTAATAATAAGTCCGTCCTGTAGGTTAATAAAAAATATTGGACACGTATTTTTTCCTTTGTTACGTAATTAAAAAATAAAGGCGATATATTGAGTCAAAATGTCGCGTGACGTCACTACTAGGTACAAATTTTACTTAGGAGTGACGTCACGAGCCCCCACTCCTGAACTTAAATGCGAATTATTTGAGTTTTTTTTTTATAAAAAAACGTGTCCAATATTTTTTATTATCTAACCGACAGACTAATTAGAATTTTCATCATGCCTATTATATCAAAGTTACATTTTACGAAACAGTACATTAGGTCAAAAACACATTATATCAAACGTCACCCACCAATTATTTACATATTATTTGTTTTTCAGTTGTCAAGTTGAATAAGTCTTATGAATTTTATAGAAAGTATTGTTGTAGGCATTTAAAAAAAAAGTGTACCCGGGTGGATCAACTTTTTCGAGTTGTTCTTCTGTCCCGTGACCCAGGAGACAATAGGTGGATTCCACCAGAACATCTACTATGTCGGGTATATGACAGCTATGATAGCTACCTTAAAAACATAAAAAGTCCAAGAATTCACTACACAAAATATTGACATACGGTAAACTGGGGTTACTTTCAACATCGGGGTAACATTGATCATTAATTTTTAAACTATAAGGAGTGTATTTCTGAACGTGTCAAAGATGTTTTTTAACAAGGTTGCCAACCTTAACAATAAGATCTCATAAACGCGTTCAGAAACAAAATTCTTATGGATTAAAAATGAGTGATCAATGTTACCCCGTTGTTCAAAGTAACCCCCGTTGACGGTACCCAAAATTTATCTTCCTAAGTTTATCAGAAGTATGGAAATAATGGCGTCACGTACCGACATTCAGGCCCCTATTTCACAATCGTGACAATGTTGGGTGACATTGACAATTTCACGTACTATCGAACCAACTGAATCACCCACTTTGCTGATAATTCGTTTAAAACTGTCAATCTTGTAAGGTCTATCGGTAAATGACAGTGTCTAATAAAATGATAACAAGTGTGTTATCAAGGAAATGTATCTCCAGGCGAATTTGGCCTACTTGCATTTAAATGGTTTGGCAAAATGAGCTTATGGTGGTTCAGGATTCAGTTGGTTCGATAATACATTGCGTGCCCAGTATATATTTTTGCTGCCTTTAATTTAAATCGTAGTTTTAAACAGTGACTCAGGATCACAACACAACAAAACGGGAATTAACACATTCGCTGCCAAGAACCTGCCTAGCAGACGCGTAGCTGATACCATGCGTTTCCCCATATGTAGAGGAACGTGCGTAGCACTCTGAAAATCTTGTCAGTGAAAGTGTTAATGGCGTATCATCATCATTTCGGCCATAGGACGTACTGCTGGACACAGGCCTCCTCAATAGATTTCCACATGGGCCGAATAAAGGGGACCCGCATCCAGCGAGTCCCTGCAACCCTAACCAGGTCGTCCGACCACCTTGCGGGCGGCCTTCCCACGCTGCGCTTGCTGGTACGCGGTCACCACTCGGGAACCTTTCTGCCCCAACGGCCATCGGTTCTTCGAACTATGTGCCCTGCTCATTGCCACTTCAGTTTGCTTACCGTTTGCTATGTCGGTGACCTTGGTTCGTCTACGAATATCCTCATTTCTGATTAGATCTCGTAGAGAGATCCCGAGCATAGCTCGCTGAGTGACTCTGAGCTTACTTAAGAGGCCCATGGTTAGAGACCACGTCTCGGCTCCGCGTATAAATATGATTTATTTAATTACCTTTCAAGATGTTGATACCCGTCTCCAGTTCCTTCGAGACCATGGACGTAAAGCGACGTCCGAATCGTCGAAGAATTACCAACGAAAGGTAATTAAATAACTTGTATTTATACGCGATTAAGCCCCGTTTTGTTGTGTTGTGATCATGAGTGAAGATCGTGTAAGTTTAAATCAGTGCCTAAGTCACGTAACCATGACAACGGGGCACAGAAAAAGGTTGATCCAAGCCCCCCTTGTTGTCTAAGTGTCTAAAATTATCGACTTTTTGGGTTCGTTCTACTCAAAATCAAGAGTACTTTCGATTTCACTAATCGGTTTCTCACATAGGAGAGCGCAGCTTGGGACGGCTCATGACTAGGTGGACGGATGACCTTCATGAGTGTCGCGGGGAGTAGGTGGATGCGGTCCGCGCAGTGCACTCTGTGGCGAGCTATAGGGGAGGCCTATGTTCAGCAGTGGACATCCGTGGCCGATAGTTAGATTGCCCGAATAAAAAAAATGTCCCAAAAAATTTTATGAAAAATCGGATCCTTAAGTTTGGGACGCTCATACAAAGTGTACTGAATAATTGTCACAAAACTGACCATTTTCGGGGACAGAGATTTTATTTATCATATTTGATAGTAGAGGGGACCGGGTAAGGTTGTCTCACGGGTCTGTTGTGAAAGCAGCCATAATGGACTATGAACCGGTGTCGAAAGATCGCGAGAGCTATATCTCCCTCCTAGATAATGCTCTCGCGATCTTTCGATACCGGTTAATGAACTTATTCGTTCGTTCAGTTCTCATGGCCACCTTACCTGGCCTCCCCTACTCTTGATTCTGTTGAAACGAACCGAAAAAGTATATAATCTGAGACTTTACTGCTATAAATTTGATAATCACAACTGACTCAGTTATTTTGGATTTTTCAAAACTCTTATTCGATTTGACAATTTTTTAAACCTTTATTTCGCATTTTAACGCATGCCTGAACCAACTCACTAGCTATAATTTTATGCTATTGTATACATGTGTGTTTGAAATACACTAATATTATAAAATTCAAAAATAAGCTAAAACATATTTAAGAACTTTGGTTTTAAGATCATAATTATTAATTCAGCAAAAAACCTTTCATTATAACCATTTTTTCTAAAATGGTTACCTTTTGGAATAGTCAGAAAACAAACGATTTCCTATTAGAGAAAGATGTTTGCGATGAAATAAATCATTCGTGCGATATAACGTCGATGAAATCATGCGATACCTTTAAGATCTATATGAAATTTGATTGAGATCGATCCAGGCGGAGAATCGAATCAATTTATTTGTTTTGAAAAGAGAACATATCTGCTAGGGTGTCCTATAAAGTAAACCTACATACACACAAACTTTGAAGCCAAATCGTTACGTATTCTCAACAAAAGTCAGTTAGATAATCACAAAATATTGGACACGTATTTATTTTTTTGTGATTAAAAAAAAATTAAGATATAGCCTGTTAAAGTTCCCTGTGACGTCACGCCGTGCGACCGGTTTTCCCACGGTGTGACGTCATGCGCCCCCACGCCCAAACTTTGACGCGCTTTACCTTTGTCATTTTTTGTTTGATTGACAAAAGATAAAATACATGTCCAATATTTTTTGATAATCTAACTGACGAATCATATTTTTTTATCCAGGAAACTACCCTACTAAATTATTAGTAGGCCGCAAGGTCACTTTTACAAGTCTGAGTCTACCGACATTTCCCAAAAGAAGACCACTGTTGAGAAGAAAGCCGAAACAAACTCAACCGTCACTCATTTTCTTCTAAATAATTCTTAATTATTACAATACTCGTATTAGTACTTAGCCATCTAATATAGCAGTATATTCTAGTAGTTCGTAAATAACTGGGGGGTGTACATTATAAAATACTAAATAGTCGATTCGGTAAACGGTCTTATAGCAAAGAGTCTCGACCAACATCTTAAGATACTTGCTAGATGGCTGGATCAAGGGTCAGATACACAAGGTATTAATCCTGGACACGGCGCGCATTGTCAGTAGGTTCCTCTCTGTGCAGCCCTAGTCACCGGTAGCTTGAGCCCTGCCCCGCTGCCGGCGGCACCATAGGTTAGGTTTTTTTATACTGTGTTTATATTTTGTACATGATTTTTATATTCATATTGTAAAATGCCTGACTTAAGACCATAATTGAATAAAGAGTATAATTTTAGAACTATTTGAATATACTACTGTATGGGATTTCAGCGCTCTGTGATGGATCCGTAAGGACTTGGCCTTGAAATTTGTATGTAAGTTTATATTATATTTTTGGATCTATTCATATGGACTATATTCCAGCCGTCTGTATAGACACCAGTGGCGTAGCGTCAAACATATCCACAACCCGGAGCTAATAGGGAATATGTATGAATTTTTATTTTTGCTTTATTAAAAGCTCAGTTTGTTACATACAAACAGTACACAAAAATAAATTCTCTAATAACTATAAAAATAACCAAGTTATAAGCCATCAAACATTTCATTCTATCTCTTTCTTGCAAAACAGCGTTTAATATTGCGTTTATATGGCCGGAGTGCACTATAACGTAACAGTGCATATCGGACCTCTCTGTCTAATTAGTAGTTTAAAATACCTATATCATGCGTATTTCTTGGCCGATTTTAATTTCACATTTTAAAATAGTTTTTACGGTATTTTGATATTTAGTTAAGAAAAGCGATAAAAAAAATCATGCATGTACCCTATTTGGCTCGTTTTTTCTTCAAATACTGTAGTCAGCTGTCTGAAAATGGGTAACTCTGTGGGAATCGAATTCTATGGACGCCACGCCACTGGTAGACACTTGCAGTCAGTGGTGTGCACAGGGTTTATGGCCAAGGTAGGTAGTTTTTCCGTGCCTATATATATGGCCGTTCAGGGCTTCAGGGTACACAGTTTCTCTGTCGCTGTATGGAGACATGGTCGCTCAGGGTAGGCAGTGCCTTTGTGCCTATATAGACAGCACGCCACTGCTTGCAGTCAAATCCGTGAAGTAATAGATTTACGAATATGTCGAAAGAAGACCCAGGCTTTGGGTCCCGTTGCGATTAAGGCACGATGGCAGACGAGAACCGGGTGCCCAAGGATAAAATAAATCAAACGACAACTGTACACCGTAACACTTATAATAATTAATCACGTTATTCTCTCTAATTAGCATTAACACAAATTTCAAAGAGGCAACGATCCGTCTGATTAAGCGTGTGCACCGGTCAACGGTCGAACGATATCTGTCGCTCGTCGCGAAGCCGGCCCCGACGTTTCGTGAACACGTGGTCCGCCCCAACTGCCCCACCTCAATGGAAGGAGCAGTGGGTACGTGTTGTGCCTCTTGATCTTCATAGTCAAGTCAACTCCTTTTTATTATTTTCGCCGACATATACTTTGAGAATCGGTCAAAAATCTACACACGACTTTTGTCACGAAAGAGTTCGCATAGATCTATGTAACTTTTCTATTTGTATATACGTGTCAACAGTAGTGATTTCTGACGTGGAAAATCGCTCAAAAGTATCTGTAACATCTATATTTCTAAAGCCAGAGCTTATAAGAAATTTTTGAACGATTCAACCTGTCAAATATTATTGTTGATGGCTATTTAATCGTCTGTGAAAGCATGTATCCACTTTTCGACCTTATTATTATCTTATATTGTAATGTCATGTACATAAAAAGATGTTACAATTTAAAAGTATTGCGTCATGACACCCTGCAAGGGCACACAATATTACTAACCTAATTTAAATTCTAAATACTTATTTTTAATATATTTGTAATGTATTATAATATAATACGGTGAGAAAGTGGACACAATCTCCTTGTAGTTAACTGTACGATAATGTGTCACATCTCATAAATTACCCTTTTCCAGACCATATTTCAAGAAATCGAATCGAGTCTAATCTAATAGATATAAAAGTCGTTAGTAAATCTCATTGCGTGTGCTAACTGTGTAGGTTCTAGTGGTTAATTATTGGTTTATAGGTTGGTGATGAACATAAAGTACTAGATTCGATTCCATGTCTGAAATTGTTGGTTTTAGATAAATATTAAAACGTGGGATTTCCACACAAAATATTTGAAAAACTTAAAAGTTTCCTACATAAACTGATTCAAGTATATACAAATTAACTTGTCTTGTGTATAACGTTTTACAATGCGTATGAAATACTTAACGTGTGTCAGACCATTAAAATAACCGTTCTGACTTTGTATTATTGCGAGATTCGCGAGGCCTCCCCTCCGGCTCGATCTTTAAACAATTAAAGGAATAATTGTATAAGATGGCTTAGTTACTGGTCTATACAGTAATGTACAAGTACTATTACTAAATATAAATACACACGTTAATTTGTATATCAAATCTTATTTAAGCAGAATCGTCTGCTAAAACTATCTAAATGAATAGGTATTTGAAGCAATCGGTTGAGAAATATGATGTTTCGAGTAATTAGCTTCGATAGCCTAGCTGGTAAGGTCCCGGGTTAGCGTGGATAGAGAAAATACCACTGGAAGCATAATATTTATCAACTGAACATTATAGATAAACATTTTTATTTGCATAACCATAAACAACTCATTAAAGCCATTTTCAAAAAAGTGTACCCCGCCCTTGTCTCAGATTATGGACTTTTTGGGTTCCATTTGCTCTGAATCAAGAGCACTGTCGATTTCATGAATAGAGTGTCCTAAATATTTGTATGAAAAATCTGGTCGTGAGTTCCGTAACGCTCATATAAAATGTCACCATCAGTTATCAGTTAATTTATTGCTTTCATAAGTACATTTTACAGCTGTGAAACCCTGTAGGGCACTGCAACATTTAACAGGATGTTATATGTTTAAAATTAAATCCCATGATACATCATTCAAATTTGTAGTGTTTGTCCTCTGTCCTGCCGCGCGTCGCACCCCTCGCTCGTCCGGTAAGGGTGGGCGTAAACAGATATGATGAGACTCAATTTATTAATCGCATAGTAAATTCATTTAGTCATTTGTTAATAGCCGATTGTTGTGTGAGTTATTAAAATATCTGTATTCTTATATTGAAATATAAGAATTACTAATTTCAAGTAAGCTAAATGTCCCAATGCTCGAAACTTCCCCATTAGTTGGCAGCTTCAACTTTCATGCGTAACATTGAAGGTAACAAACAGATTCAAATTCAATTTTTTTTATTGTACACGAATATCATACTAGAGTTTATACAAAAACAATTTTCCACAGTAAAACTTATTACAAAACATGCACCTAAAACAATTGGAGGTTTCACTGTCCCCTACACTAGGCACAGCCTGTCTCGTAGGTAACCTATTCAAGCATGAGGTTACGTTATTGACAGCAGTGGTAACAGCTGGGATTTTTTCCCCATCTGTCACCAGTCGTCACTACTGGGAATACAATTCCCAACTGTTACCACCAACACCAATGGCACCAATGATTTTAGTGGTAACAGTTGGGAATTTTATTCCCTGTAGTTACCACCTGGTAACAGATGGGGAAAAAATCCCAGCAGTTACCACTGCTAATGAGTTGGTGGTGACAGGTGAGAATAACCGTGTTCTCTGATTAATTTAATATTAATTTAAGACACTTGTTAGATACTTAAACTTTTTTAGGACACTTAATTATCAAAATCGAAAATATTCTTGATTCTGAGCAAATCGAACTCAAATAGTCCATAATCTGATACAAGTGGGAGTACGTTTATGAAAATTCTCTTATGATTAGGTGAAAGCTTAAAGGAAAAGATACGTCACTAGGCGCTCTAATCATCATAAAATTAAAAGTCAAACGCTTGTCGATGTATCTTTTGAAGAGTGGAGTTTCCATTCAAATCATAATCAAATTCAAACCTTTATTCTGAAAGGCTTCAAAGAACATTCACAATCTATATAAATAAAATAAATAAATATTACAGGACAATTTTACACAAATCGGTCTAGTCCCAAAGTAAGCTCAATAAGGCTTGTGTTATGGGTACTAGACGACGATATATTTAAAAAATATATTTTATTTATTTATTTATTATACATTACATTATTTACTTATATACATAGAAAACATCCAAGAATCAGGAACAAATATTCATGCTCATCACACAAATATTTGCCGTTACCGGGATTTGAACCGGTCTGTCATATAATGACATTATAGTGCATAGCAATATTAATGCAACACACAAATACCGGGGCACACTTTACATGGAGATGTATATTGTCTCCGTATCCATTAGATTATAACTTAATCAATACTTACAGGGTTTACTCTCATCTGGCATAAACTTTTTTGTCATAATCATCATTTGGCATAATGCATTTTTTTCTCAACACGTAAACTTTTCAGGATTGTTATAAAACAAACCTAACCTAACTATAATATTTCTTTCATAAGTCTTTATTTTCTGTTTTGTTTATATGTATGTTTTTTGTTTAATAAATTACTACTATACCGACCATATAGACCGACGCCCATTGACAAACGGGTCAAGCTAGCGTGAAACTTAATGACGTCATGGCGTATGAGTGACGCCTCTTTTATTTGCAAAAGCGAAACGGTTAAGTGGCAAATCTTTTCTTTCTTTCATTTATTTAAGAAATTATAGCACTTTGTCGCAGTACTGTGTCACAATAACTTGACACGTCAAACCACCGCCTTATTATTATAACACTGTGACAGAGTACCGTAACGATCGCTCTTATGAACCCTTAATAAAAATAACTTTAAGAGTTTTTAGGATAAAATTATTACGTCACCTAGGCCGTGTTTGTCTCTTAAGGCGGTTCATTCCTGGTGAGCTGGCAACGTCTCTTTTTGAATCAAATGTTTTTGTACAATGCTTCAGAACGGTAATGTTACTCAAAGATTTGTTCTGATCAAACTTTTCATCAAATGCTTTTGATGTGCTAGCAAAATTTTAACACAATCAAAATAGTGTTTGGTTTATACCAAATATAACTCAGTTTCAATTTTTTTTCGCAATTCTCCTCAATACCATTAAATATATTGTTTTAAATATCGAGGTTTTAGTAAGATAATTGAAATTGATGCCAGTGACGATCCTTGCTTGATGTAAATGATTGTATTATTACTATCTTGCGACGTTGTCAGATCAGAAGGGATAAACCCCCTTAACTGAGACGGGATTTGATGACAAGTGTTCTAAGTTTAGCTTTGCAAAAAAAAGATGCACTCTTAGTTTAATATATAGGCATTTTAAAAAAAATATGCCTTAAGTGTCTGAGATTGGACATATGGGCTCGTTTTACTAGAAATCAAGAACATTATCTATTTCAGGAATGAAAAAATGTCCCAAAATTTATTGAAAAAGTACCGTAAGGACGGGTACTAAAGTACCCCGCTAAAGCCCTGGGGTGTAACTTTGCCAGTGCAGTTTGCCAATAACTTCGTCTAGCTGCTCTTTTGCATTTAAATCTTAATACGTCAACATGAGGTGTTCTTTAAATCCCATTTAAAAATAAGATAGATTTATAGTGCGCTACTAGTGCTTATTAGATTGTGTTCGAAAATTTCAAGCCGCGTACGTAAAGTTGTGATAGCTCAGTTGGTCAGAGCACTTCTGCATTAAAGGAGAGGTCCCAGGTTCAAATCCTGCTTGCAATTTAGTAGGTAGCCTTTATTTTTTCCTTTACAATCGAACTCTATGTTATAATATTAGTTTGTGTTCTTTAAATCCATGTTAAATAAAGTATGTGGATTTCAGTTTATTATCCATGGTGCGTATGATGACCTACGGAGCCAAGACGTGGTCTCTTACTATGGGCCTTTTAAGGAAGCTCAGAGTCACTCAGCGAGCTATGGAAAGGGTTATGCTCGGGATCTCTCTACGAGAACGAATCAGAAATGAGTGTTGGCAGCTCCAACAGAACGATTGATTCATTCAATCCAATCTTTACATTTAATAGTTACATTCATTCGTATTCGCACTAAGGTCACCAACATAGCAAACAGAGGAGCTACTTCAAAATTCGGAAAACAAAGTTCGTTGATCGTCATCCCACTCACTCAAATACAGCATAACATGAGAGCGAGAGAGACAGCACGTTACGAACTTCGATTTTTGATTTTCGGAGTAACCCCTCAGGGTATAAGCAAACTGAAGTGGCAATAGTTCGAAGAATCGATGGCCGTTAGGGCAGAAAGGTTCTCGAGTGTAGACCGCGTACGGGTAAGTGCAGCGTCGGCCTCCGGCAAGGTGGTCGGACGACCTGGTTAGGGTTGCGGGGACTCGCTGAATGCGGATCGCTCCGATCCGGCCCATGTGGGAGTCTAATGTGGAGGCCTGTGTCCTGAAATGATGATGATGATCCGTAGTTTTGGTGGAGGCTAAAGTTATCCGTTACAAGCCAAACGTACAGTAGTGTAGTCAGTTTTGTGACACCCATAGAGAATATACTGGTACAGTCAAGGAATTTAATTTATATGCCATTTGGTACCTTGTCACAGTGAAACTCAATATGAAAGCCGATAGAGATTCCATATCAATGTCACTATGGCAAGGTACGAAAGGGTACACAAATTAAATTCCTTGACCATACCTCGTCTCAAAACTGACTTTTAGCGGACATTTTTTTTTCAATATCAATATCGTAAAAGTCAGTCGGGCAAAGTGCGACTAAGGGGCAAATGCGACTTTTGACAATAACATAAAATCGCGTCATTTTGCACCATCCCTGCTCTTTTTTATACTTATACCGTCAAATTTAAGAAAGGGAGGGTACGGGTAGTTTCAAAGTGTTCGGATTTTAAATAATCTTTAAAAGATGCATTTGTCCCATAATCGCAATAGGGTACATGCATGAAATTTTTTTTTGCTTTTCGTGACTAAATATCAGAATACCGTAAAATCTATTTCAAAATGTGAAATTAAAATTTAAATCGGCCAATAAATACGCAAGATATAGGCATTTTAAAGCACTAATTAGACAGAGAGGTCCGACGTGCACTGTTACGTCATAGTGCACTCCGGCCATATAAACTCCATATTAAATTCTGTTTTGCTAGAATTATATAGAATGAAATGTTTGATGGCTTATATCTTGGTTATTTTTATAGTTATACGAAAAATTATTTTTGTCTACTGTTTGTTACATGAATGACCTTTAAATAAAGCAAAAATTAAAATTCATGCATATTCCCTATTGTCCCGGTTGACCTTATTACTCTTGATTCTGAGCAAAACGAGATCCAAAAAGTTCATAACCACTCACTTGCTTTAAACTTTAGAGTTCAATCATAAATTTCAAGCAAGTGACCGGATAATCTGGGCCAACAAGTTTAGTGGGGGTGCATTTTTTTTTGTGTATGCCCAAATAAGATAAATGAGAATGATAAGGTACTCCTTATTGTGCCCAGAAAAACCCAATTCACGGTCCTTAGGAGACGTAAAATTGTATACAAAGCACGGGCGATACGGAAAGCTTCAGATGTTTTACCGGCCTCGCCTTCGGCTCGTCGATCTAAGGCTTTTTCCCGCTCTGTGTAATCTATTAAGTGTAATAAATGTAATTTAGTGTAAATATATAATTAATGTATCATGTATGTCTATCGTAAGTTGGTCGTTTTAAAATGACGAATATTCGATGATAGGTAATTTAATGTTTAGGTGTAATAAGGCAGCTCTTTTAGGTTATTGTATATTATACGTATTTATTAATTTTATACATTAGTACGCATTGTTTTGAGCACGTTACGTCGCATTTTGTGACTTATTTATAACCTCGCAAACGAACAAAATAATTAAAAATCTCGCAGTGATTTTCAGCTACACACTTAATGCGAATTTTTGACTTTTAATTCTAACCGCAAAAGTAACATTTCGGAATTATAGTTTAAAATGCGTTTTTTTTTTCTATTTCCAAACAATTAATATTCAGACAAAATTGTCTGATGTAAAAATATGCAAGGCCAACCGGGACAAAAGCGACTGTTAAAGATTTCTTAAAATCCGAACACTGAAACTACCTATTCTCATCCTTCCTAAAATTTGGCAGTATAATTATAAAAAAAGAGATGGTTAGGGATAGTTGCTAAATGACACGTTTTATGTTATTGTCAAAAGCCGCAGTTGTAATATAGTCGCAATTGCCCCAGTTGTCATTAAACTAACCGGTTGTTGTTGAGTTTTCACTCGACTACATCAGAAGGTGGGTCATGTTTTTAATTGCTATGTGCCGTTTGCGAGACAAAAATAACATATAAATCGTGTTCTTGGCGAACTATGCGCTTTTATTACGAGTGTTCTCTCTTTCTATACAACACTTAAAGCAGTAGTCAATACAGGGTCAAATATAATACAATCTACGGAGCATTGAACTCATAGTGTCACCAATAGGGATGATGGTAAAATTTTAATAATTACTCCGTCATATAAATTAATAAAAAATATTGGTGGCGTATTTTTTCTTTCTTTACATAATCAAAAAATAAAGGCGACACATTGAGTCAAAAAGCGTGACGTCACTCCTCGGTACAAATTGTACTTAGGAGTGACGTCACGAGCCCGCCTCCTACACTTTAGTGCGATTTATCCGAGTATTTTTATTAAACATTGATTTCAACGTACACTATCTTTACTCATTATCACAACACAACAAAACGGGGCTTAATCGCATGTAAATATGATCTATTTAATTACCTTTCGTTGGTAATTCTTCGACGTTTCGGTCGTCGCGTTACGTCCATAGTCTCGAAGGAACTCTAACGAAACGATCGAAAGGTAATTAAATAAATCATATTTATAAGCGATTAAGCCCCGATTTGTTGTTGTTGTTTTTTATTATTTTGAATAAGCAAAAAATACGTGTCCAATATTTTCTTATAAACTAGAACTTACGAACTAATTAGAATTTTGATTTTCACAGCCCGTCATCATGCCTATTATAGGTTGACTGTTTAAGAGTCCCCGGTAAGCTCAGTTCTCCATACAAACGTAGTTACGCTCTCATTTTAAAACGACTAGCTAGTTTGCTCTGAAACTTTGTACATAGTATAAGTTAAGGTATATGCAGGCCTATAATTAGTTTATGTAGCTTTAGATACCATAGTAAAAAAAATACAGCGAATTTAAGTTTTTCATACAAAACTTATTTTTCCTGTATTTCGTTTGTTCTATAAACTGGAGCCATAGAAACTAATTATAAGCCTAGATATACCTCGTGTCATTGTATATGCAAAGTTTCGTTACAATATAACACGCAGTTTTAATATAAGAACGAAACTCCATTTGTATGGGAAGGTGAAATTCGGCCGAGCTTGCCGGGGACTCTTTAAGGGGCTGCGAAGCTTTGAACAACCTTCGATCCTTAACTCTTCTCTCCCTCTGCCTTCTTTTCCGTGTTGTATATGTCTCATAGTGTTGACAACGGATGTCTTTACCAATATACTGTGTCAGTTTATCTTCACGAGTCCGAAACTGAGATAAACGCCATCAAACTTTGTTATTTTTCGTCGAAAAACCAGTTTTGTCACTTTTTTACTGAAAAGGCTTGCTTATCGTGTAAGGTGTTTTAATAATGAACAATTAGGCATAGGTTTTGAGTCTATAGGTTTATTGAGAGACTATCTACTCTCACGATAAACCTTTAATTATAAACCAATAAACAATAAATCTTTACTAGACTCAGAGAGTTCTTAAAAATAAATCTCACAATATAGCCTTACCAATAAACAATAAACCTCTAAAGGTTTATTAAGAGAATATCTAGTCTCTCATTAAATCTTTAATAGACTCGGAGAGTTCTATGAAAATAAATCTCACAATACACCTTTAATTATAAACCAATAAACAATAAACCTCAAAAGGTGTATTGACAGAAAATGTAGTCTCAATAAATCTTTAATAGACTCAGAGAGACTCAGACTCAAATAGTTCTATGAAAATAAATCTTTATTTTTATAGAATAAAAAATCATAATCAGTACTTCTTTATCACAACACAAAAAAACTGGGCTTAATCGCGTATAAATATGATGTTACAATAGTAGATTGTTTGACAAGGGGCTAAAATAAGCCATTACGAGTACAACAAAAGTTTTTTCCTAACATAAAAACTATCATTTCGCATCAAATTTATTTTTCAGTAGGTACAGTTAACATCCCTATTCTTTATGAAACCAAGTCAAAAACAATCGAAAAATCTTCACTTTGGCCAAACCGGTTTAGAAATATTTTGACCCATTTCTAATCACAAAAACTGTCGAAACGTTTTTTGCGTAAAAATAAAATGTACACTTGACCTTTACAATAATGGTTATTTGTTACGCAAGGCTGCAAAGCTGTTATTTGGTGCGAGTGCTTGAATTGAAAGCCGATTAAGCGGAGAATTTAAAATTGAACCACGAGCGGAGCGAGTGGCATAAATATAGATTCCTCATCGTAAAGAAGCTTTTAAGGCACTTGAAGCCAAATAATTTTGCAGCCGACAACTTTTCACCTCGCTACAGCGAGGAAAATGTGAGATGTTAGAAAATCTATGAAATTATAGCAAACCAATTATTTTTTCATTAACTAGTGGTAATGAACCTACGAAACACACTCATAACAAAAAAAAAACAAAACACAAAACAAATAAATAAACATATAAAAAAATATAAATTCGAACTTCAAATGACTTTTCCACACTAGCGGAAAAACGAACTTTTATACGCAGATTTGGCGCTGTAAACGCGCTTTTTCGAGCTAGTTAGGTGAAAAGTATATTTTAACCACGAGCTTGTCTTAACTAGAAACCTTGAGAGTTTGATATTTTGATTACATTAGCGGTTACTCACATCGTTAAAGCCGAATGGACCGAAACATATTAAGCAGTAACAGCGGCATACACAGGGTTTAAAGGTAGGCAGTTAAAATGTTTTGGGTCATTCTCTTTTCATTAACAACTTTAGTTTTTCAAATAAATAACCAATATTCAAGAAAAGATTTATAAAATCAACCTGCTAGGCATAAGTTCCGTAACCGATTTATGGACTCTTATATACGTAAGTCATACATTGATCATTATAGCCGTAAAAAGGCGGTAACGCAGCGTTAAATACCTTATTTTCATACTAAAGTGGGGACATCGATGACCACTGCGTTGCCTGCTTTATAATAGGCTTGTGTCCTAAACAAATATAATAAGTCTGTCAGTTACATCATCAGAAAATATTGGACACGTATTTTTAATTTTGTCAATGAAACAAAAAATTATAAAGATATAGCCCGTTAAAGTTCCCCGTGACGTCACGCCGTGCGACCGTTTTTCGCACGGCGTTACGTCATGCGCCCCCACGCCCAAACTTTGACACGCTTTACCTTTGTTTTTTTTTGTTTGATTGACAAAAGATAAAATAGGTACGAGTTCAATATTTTTTGATAATCTTACCGTGGGACTAATTGGATTTTTTTTTTACCCACGAAACTACCCAGTAATATAGTATTTTTCTCAAAACCTTGCCAAAATATAGTACTTTTGGGAAATTTAGGAAAGTACACGTTCATTCATTCATCATGTGTAAATATTATATACAAATTGCAATCCTATATCACTTTATTGCACACGATTTGAGCGATTTAGTCGATGTTTATACAAAAAAAGTACAACAATGGAGTTAGCAATGAAAATATAGTATTTTTCGTACTATATTATTTTTCTATAATATATAGTACAATTGACTGCAATATAGTACGATACTATATAATACAGTACAGGTGGCAACCCTAGTAGGCACTGCCTTTGTGCCTATATGAACTGCACGCCTCTGAACAGTACTCTGCTTTGGCGGCATAAGTAACCGCTACTGTAAACTAAGTATGCTTGTTTTAACCTTGAAAACGATACTTTTTTACTCGTACATAAGTTAGGTAATGTTAGCTAAATGTACAGTTAGCTATATTGATCATACATAGACATGGCTCGAATCTGTGGCTCAAATGTGATTCATGAAACGCTATTTTTAATATAATCTATACTATTATAAAGTTGCAAAAATGAAATATTTGTTTGTGTCGTTGTGGTTTCATCACGCCAAATCGGCTAAACGAATTTCAACTATTTTTGGTACACGGGTAGCTTGGTATCTCCAGATGGTTATAGGATACTTTTACTCGACTACGCGAACGAAGTTGCGGGCACCCTCTAGTACTATTATAAACAGGGCTTGAACATTTAGTGGGGATGACGTAAAAATTACGTCATTTTGCACACAGAATGATGTGGTAATTAAACAACTTTAAATAAAACAACTAAGCAATCACAACGTCAATTTATTTATTGTTAATTTGAATGACAATGACAGTCAGACTTAAAGAATTAGAGGTTGATAAGTGGCAATTTTTTACGAAAAGACTATTTGAAATCGGGTCTTGTTCGGAATCCCTAATGTCGTTAGTCCTAATGTATCGTTTGTAACGCATTTTTTTCAGAGACCGTAAATTCTTGAGGATTTTTTTTTACTTTTGTGATATTGCAATAAATATTGAGTAATTGAGTAAAATATCAACGTATAGGTTAGGTTACGTTTGTTTTATAACAATCCTGATAAGAATACAGTTTCATAAAAAAATGCGTTAGGACAAACGTCGTTAGGGATTCCGACATAGATCCTTTAAAATCGAACGACACATAGGCGTTTGACGTCATCCGCACTCAATATTCGAGCCCTGATTATAAAGTTTACTGATTAAAAATTAAAGTCTTTACATAGAAGATATTTTCGTAAATATAATACGGGCTATTTGACGGTCACTAAATATTAAACGTCTTAACGGATTTAAACTATTTTTGGTACACGGGTAGCTGGGTATCCACAGATGATTATAGGATACTTTTTACCCGACTACGCTGAAGTAAAATAATAGGGTTATCACTTTTTTCTCTTCCGCGAACGAAGTTGCGGGCACCTTGGTAGTATGAGTTATAAAACTGCTTGCAAACTCAAATAAATTTAGATTAAATAAGAGTTACTTAACTTATCGTATCGTATTAGTAACATATTCCGTATTCGTATTCCGCGTATCCGTACGAAGCGCTTCGGTGCCACTTTTATCATGCGAACCGCAAAGGAGTGGAACTCGTTGCCTGCGAGTGTGTTCCCCGACCATTATAATTAGGGCGTGTTCAAAACAAGAGTGAATAGGCTGTTTCTAGACGGGTATGATACATCCTCGGCCGCATCGTCACTTAACAAAACGTGAGATTGCGGTCAAATGCCCGTCTAAAGTCAATAAAAAAAAAACATGTCGAGCAGTACTCGTCTTCAAAGATGCGAGTAACCATTCAGTAATCTTGAACTTTTGCCGTAACTCAGGAGATAATATGACAGTTACTTAGAAAAATACTAATAATCTAGGCTATTAATATATTAATGAGATGCGCCCTCGATAAATGGACCTATATTGGCATGAAAAAATATTTCTGCTGCTTTTATATCGTTTAACCTTTTGACCGCCACAGTGGGCAATTCCCGTCAACGAAAAGGGACTGGGAGCTTAGTGAAATAGCGACCTTCTTGCATTCGCGTTAGATTCATCTTCGAGTTTGACATCAAGATGACTTGGCGTCGTGAGTTGCATCTTTTGCATTTTGGCTTTGGCGTTCAAAAGGTTGAAATCGTAGTTTTAAAGTGGCTCAGGTGACGGAACCGTGGCAACGAGGTAGGTAAAAAAAAAGTTGATTGACCCAAATACAATAATCAGAATCACGTTTGAGCTAAATTTAGGAGATGTGAGCTAAATTCTCTAAATAGGACATTATAAAATGATAATGTACAGTCCACTGTCGAGAAACTTCTCTGCCTTCAAAAAAACTTGTAGTCCCTAGTCGCTTTTTTTTCATTTAGAATTAAGAGTACTGTCAATTTTACGAATAAGTAATGCCCCAAAATATTGTAAAAAAAAAGAAGTTATTTCACCTGCATCAATATCTGCCATAACAAAGCTGTGAATTTGACATGTCCTAACGGCCCTATAAATACTAGTTTACAAAGATTAGGCAGGAAATTAAAAAAAACATGACATTGACAGCTAACTTTTTAATTTTTCTTACTAATCTATGTAGACCACAGTAAAAATATATTCATACGAGGAAAGTAAATGTCACATCGGGTGTTTAAAAAAAACGGCCAAGTGCGAGTCGGATTTGCGCACCAAGGGTTCCGTACAAACTTTCTCTTAACCTAACCTAACTGGCCGGTTAAGGTAGAATATTGGAAATATTGTACCAAACGTGTTTATATTTTGGAGTTACACAAATTAGTAAAAAAAAAACTATTCAAAAATATTAAAAGGTTTAATGACTGTGAATGTTGAAAAAAGTCAAAAATGCGACGTTATGTGCTCGCTGCAAACAATGTTAATGAACGTTTCTGCAACTGGGCTTAATTCTGAATATTCGTCCGTCTTTTCTAAAACTAGGATGGCTTATACAACTGGCAGAGAAGATTTACCAAAATGGAATAAATGAACTTGTAGATTTCGTAACCTTAGCTTAATCAGCTACTGTGAGTGATTTTTTAGTCTTTTTCACTATTTATGGTACTCCTTATGACGGATGGGTGGTTAGAAACATACACGAAAGCGAAATTCCAGTTTGGAAACTAGTTACGAAACAGAGAATACATTTTATTTTTCGTAACTGGTTACAAAAACTGTTACGATTGCGGTTTAAAGTGAGAATTCGTTCTAACTGTAGGTACAATGAAAGTATTCATTTACTGTAAACTAAATTCATCTGACCATTAAAATTTTGAACATAAGTTGTTCATAATTTACAACATATTTTAAAACGCCACTTTAACATGTTACAGCATAAATAAATGAACTTTACTGTTGCCTGTGTCTTGTTATATTTTACTTCATCGAACTATCATAAAACAATAAGAGAGCTTTATTAAATTTAATTTCAGTTCATTATTCGATTGTAAGAAAAAAATATATGGAAAAATACCAAACAACAATTAATCCATATGTCTCTTGGATATTATTGTACTAACAAATTGTTTGTTCACAGTTTAAGTAAGTTATAACCGTTTATTTCCCCGGTCCCCAATATATCAGTTTTCTTAGTAGATTTTATTGCAAAACTTAAAAATTGTTTAGTTTTGCAAGTCTAGCATGTATTACCATTACCGATTTTTCTCATAATGATAACCCGGAAATATACTAAGTACCAGTTATATTATGACAGAAATCTGTATTTACTAGAATGATCTTGAATTTTAGAATGAGGTACTATGAAAATCAAGTATAAATGGATTTGAAGCTGCTATTTGCAATGTTTGATTGATTCTAGTTACCATCACATGAGCAATTGAGCATGTATCGTTTCTATTCCATACAATAAAAAAAACATGTTAGGGATAAAAGGGACACAAAAGTGGTATCTTGGAAACAAGCGGTTATAATCTGGTAGTTTAATAATGTCCAATTTAAACGAATTATAGTATAAGTTTAATTAAAATACGTATAAGAATGTATAAATTTGTGTATTTATTATGTAAAGAAGCGTCAGATGTACAGCGCGTGGCATTTGTACAGTTTTACGCTTATTGTATCAATTTGTGTACATATTTATGGGTGCATAGTAAAAATTACAGTATTTTTGCTTTGATGCCCTGTAATAATTGTAAAAAAATTAAACCTAAAATAAGTACTTCTGACCTTGCTTTTTTCAGAATTTCACTTTATACCGTCAGATTTTAAGACCATCGTTCAAAATTGGTACAAATAAAGAAATGCTGAGAAAATGTATATTCTTGAAGGTTTTAACAGTCAATGATTTAACAATAGCCAAGAGTAAAAGAACCGAATACACGTAACTCGTATATGTATAAAAAATATTAGAAGTTCAATACAACGTGGACTCGTTTTCTTTACTCCTGATAATGCAATAATGGACTATATTTGATAAGTTATGTTATGAACAGTGATGATGAAAGTTACAAATATATATATTTTTAAACCGCCAAAATGGATCATAATGGATAAGGCAAATATATACTGTGATTGTATATTGAAGGTGGAAAGAAAATCAAGCGACTTAATAGCAACATATCCTGGGCGACCGAGCTTTGTTGACAGATCTATATAAACTTGGTTTTGCCAACCGCACACAAATTGCATCCGGACTGCAATTCAGCTGGCTTTCAGTTGGTATACACTCTATCTGTTTTAAACAATTTAAACTCTCTCAATCAATCTAAACTCATTTGTGTTACCAACGTTTCGAAAGCTTTATAGCTCCCATGTGTAGACGTTAGCTGTAAAGCTTCCAAAACGTCGGGAACACAAATGAGATATATACTCGATATAATCCGTTTATATATTTTGAAACCGAATATAATATTATTAACTCTTAGATTTTATGAGTGTACAGATCTTACTAGCAACCGGTGTTAATAAAAGCCCAAAATTACAAGTATTATTATGAATATTATTTATGAACATATTTAGATTCAAATCTAAATCCTTGTCTAACAAACAACGTGTTCGTTCGCTTCGAAGCGTCGAGCTAAAAACAGCTTCCACGTGGAGCTGCGTCTGAAAATGAGATGACCGGTGTGAATGCATACCGCACGGTGCGTTGGTGCTAACTGCATGCTAACACAGGATAAAATTGAGCCAAGTGTTTGCAATATTTCCACCATCAATATCCAGATTCTGTCCCCCTGTGACGGGCGCTAGTATATCTGACGCTAGCTAGACAGTAATTCCTAATATTTATACAGTGGATGTATACTTTAATGTTAATCCTTTGCTCCCTAAGCAAACATCTATACTCTTTGGTCATAGTTATAAGGTCAATCTGAGTAATTGCTTCTATAGGGATAAATGCGTCTATTAAAGATTTCATATAATCCACTTTAAAACTACCACTATCCGCCCTGCCTAAACTTTGGCACTGTTAGTATAAAAGTTAGAGAGCAGGAGTGATTGAAAACTTTTGCCTTTCTATGATATAAAAAGTCGCATTTGTCCCCTCAAACGTAACTTTGGTGGACATTTACCAAAATAGTTGTCAGTTGGGTTTTTAATGGCTAAGCAAAGCTAATACACAAAATCGTTAAGGCTTGTTTAATAAAATTCGCAGTTAAGAATTTAATTGATCAAAACTTTTTTTGTTGTTTTACGAAAGTTAGTCATGAAACATATTGAGATTGTTAACTACGTATTTATTTAAAACGATCCTGTTAACTGGAACTTTATACTGTTATAAATTCTTGACCAAAAACGATAAGTTTTAAGATGTTTGCTTAGAAAACGATAACCGGTATCAACTGGTTTTGGTGGAAGATTTCTATCACTTGTAGGATCTATGTGCAATATATATAAAAATAGTGTATTTTGAAGTTCATTGCATAGCACATCACAGTCTAAATACTAATATTATTTTGTACTATACTATGCAATTGACTTCAGTTAATCAGAAGTTTATGACAACTTTGCCCAGGAAAAATACTTTGAGACAATCGTAAGAAATACTTGATATTTCTTATCATTTGAATATATAATTTTATAATAGACTCAACTTTTTTGTATAAGAATTATTTCGTCTGAAGCTACTTAGTTTCCATTTAGTTTTAATTTATAAAAAAATCAATTTGAAAATAATATATTTCGTAAATATAATTGCAAATATTGCACGCAGCTATCGGTAGGTTATGATAAATTAAAATCCACTTTACTCACATTATCTCATTAAATATATGATTATGAAGATAATTGCCGGTATTTTCCGTGGGCAATGTTAGGAGAAAGTGGCAAAGTTGACAGATTTCCTGGTAACTATTTTTGTGTGGTAACTGTATACTTATTAGCAAATCTGTATAAGAGTATGTACCTATCTGTTAACGTTTTAATAAAACAATACGTGTTTAAACTGTCTATTATTCTGTTATACCCTTTTTCGTTAATTGAAACTTTTTTAATGAACGAATTTTTAATGAATGACGAATACATGTTGGTGCTGAATATCTTTACTACTATGAAGTTGTAAACACCTAATGTCTGCACATTGAAGATATTTTCAAAAAAAATATTGTGACGGACTATTTGAGGTCACTAAATAGTTTTTTTGTATGTTTGTATGTGTCGTTGTGGCTTCATCACTTGGCGATTTGGAATCGGCTAAACGGATTTCGACTATTTTTGGTACACGGGTAGCTAGGTATCTCCAATGGTTATAGGATACTTGTTACCCGTTTACGCTGAAGAAAAAAAGTGAGCTATAAAGAAAAAACAATGAGTTTGGTACCTTGTTTGTAGCCTGTTTTATGAGTCGTTAAAGTTGGGTGGGAAAGTCCATTTTTAAAATATGAAAATATTAACAACTAAAAAACCAATTACCCATGTAATGCATCGTAACTTTTTTATGAAACTGTTTCGATAAATGCCAGTTTTAGTTTAACATAGCTGCAAAACCAAGTTCTTGATTTCCCTTGTATGGGAACTTCAAAGGGAAATCAAGAACGTGTGTCGTCACACGTTCCAAGGCTTTAGTGTGGAGCGTTATTTTAACATTAAAACTATTTTTCTTTGAACCTTCAATTCAAACTCTCTGTACGTTTTCACAGTTCATATAAAGGAGCTGATTTGATCTGTCAGTCCAGTAACCTATACCTATTCATAAGATAGACCCAGCAGAGCAATTATCGATGAACATAAATCAAACAGCGCTTATCACAAAATATGTATTTATTAAATCAATATCTATATATCCAGATCACTCCACAATATTCTAATTATTTTAATCGGCACTTAATTTACAAAATGAAATGAATACCTTAACAGGTACTTTACAATTTTTTAAACGCCGTAGAGTCAGACTTGTAAAAGTACCCTTGTGGCCTACTTACAGAATAAAAATAAAAAAAATCCTTGTTCGTAACTTGTTAGTTACGTACTTGCGCAAAGGGAAAAAATCGTATTATTGATGTATAATGATTGTGTAAAAGTATCTTGAACATTTTTTCTCGTGATTTAGGGTTAGAAGTTTTTAAACGTTTGAATTATATAATTTTCCTGTAGTCAATGTATTATGTTTTTAAATTATCAAAAATAAGCAGGCAATTTGACCATATAGCAATGTCATAAAACAAACTTCATACATCTTGAGTGTTTAGTCTTTCAGTGAAGTACCTTATGCGAAACATAAGTTCTACAGTGCGCTAATATTTTACAAGCTTAACTTGCTGTTTGTGGGCCAAATCTTGCAAGTTAAAGACCCACTTCCCTGTTACCTGAACTAAAATAGCTTGAAGCTAAAATTTAGAAGACTTATGTAAGTTCGGTGACAATTCAATATTATGATTCCTGATTTCCGGAAGGTGGCAGGAACTGTGTAATAAAATAACGCAATCCCTTTGGCCTCTTATAATCGTCTCGATAAACAGTTCAAGGATGTTCAAAGAAAAGTACAGTCTACGATAAAAAATTGACACATTTTTTTTTGACAACTACCATTTTTTACGTTACACCTGGCCATAATGTGAGTTTTACCGCACGCTACGCATATTGTAAAACTCGCATTATGAAAAGACGTAAAATTGTGTACTCACCACGGGCAGTAAATAAGAAAGACCTCTATCGCATATTTACAACCCTCGCCTGCGGCTCGGGTCACAATTACCTGCGATTTCGGGCTTCTTTCTTTTACAGCCCTTGGTAAGTAATGTAGTATTATTAAACTACATGAAGATAACAGTGTATTATCTCCCGTTCCGCCGGCTGGCCCCACACGGTATGAAGACCTGGTACTTGGCCGTGTTACCTCCCTTCTCCAGCACGGCGCGGGCGATCGAGAACGGGTCCAACTTCTTCTTCACCACCAGGAATCTGGAACAAGGTTAACTGTTGATGGTTCATGTTGACTGCGAGGGGCTACTATGAAGTTCGAAAATCGACGTACGTATGCGCCGTCTCGCTCACTTATAGTTTAACACGGGAGGAGGAGGACGGCACTGCACGAAATTGGAATTATGAACTTCGGAACATTCCTTCAGAAGGGGTGGTAAAGACGACTGCTCGAGAGGCGAGTACGCGCCGTAAGACGCAGCGTAGGTAGGCTCCCTACAAGGACTGATGATCTGCTGAAGAGCGCGGGACCGGTGGCGTCATTTAACCTTTTGAACGCCACATCTAAATGTAAAAGTTGTCAACTCAGACGCCACGCCATCTTGACGCCAACATGAACTTGAAATTTACGCGAATGCACGTAGGTCGCTATTTCACTGACACATTCGACGGGTATAGCCGACATTGGCGTCTGGGGCACGGTTTTCCGTTGTCGGCCACAGCCGACTGTGGCGTTCAAAGGGTTAAGGGAGGAATATGTCTAGGGGTGGAAGTCTTAGCTGATGATCATGGTGGTAACTTTGCAAAAAGCGAAGAAATATAGCACGTCGAAAGGGGTGGTAAACTTTGCCAAATTTTGAAAGGCAGTCCTCCCCAGTCCCGTAGTTACTACTAGCCAGCCCCTACTTCACATCCAGCGCATCAAAGGCCAGGTTTATAGATCAAATCATCTCTCCCACCCACCCCTCACCGACCTCTCCTCCCCAGTCCTGTAGCTCCTACTAGCCAGCCCCGCCTTCACATCCAGACCATCATAGGCCAGGTTTATAGATCAAAACATGACTCTTGACCGAAAGCCCTTAGCCTTGGGTTGGACACCCACCTCTCCTCCCCAGTCCCGTAGCTCCTACTCGCCAGCCCGGACTTCTGCGCGGCCTGGTGGAGCGCGGCACGCTCGTCCTTGGAGAAGTCGCGGCTGAACACCAGGTCCACGTCCAGGGAGTCGGACGCGAGGTAGCGCCGCATCAGCGAGAACGCGGCGCGCTTCAGGCTCTGCATGTCCGAGCACGAGCTGCCCAGGCCTTGCCGGTTCACCTGATATAAAACAATACAATACTAAGATAAAGTGGTTGAAATATAAAGTGCGATTAAGACATGCGCACGAAGATTTAAGTAGCAAATGATAATAGATTTAAGCAAGTAGTTAAGTCGTGGATCTGCGACACGTGTTTGTAAAACTTAAAGGAATACATGTAGCTTATTATTATTTTTTCTTTTGACATTGATAATGTATCCATACTCATATTATAAATGCGAAAGTGTGTCTCTGTCTGTCTGTCTGTCACCTCTTCACGCTTAAACCGCTGAACCGATTTGGATGAAATTTGGTATGAAGATAGTTTGAGTCCCAGGGAAGGACATAGGCTACTTTTTATTACGGAAAAATACCCTAATCCGATAAACGAATTTAAGGCGGACGAAGTCGCGGCCAGAAGATAGTTTTATTATATTTAAAATTTCCATTGTTAAAGATAACCATTCTGTAATTGTTCATTTTATTATTATTATTTAAGCGTCACCTGAAAACTCTGAAAAGATAAGGTTCGGTGAACGTGTTTTATGCAATGACATCTGCAAATTGTTAAAACATATATTTATACACAAATACATTACATATAAAGATATGAATACAATTCTTGGAGGCTTTGAACTGTTGGAGGCTCACCATCTGCAGATGCGGCTTGATCGGCTCCTCGATGCCCTGCGCGTCGGCACCCAGCCCGCCGCCCTTCCAGCCCATCAGCTTCATCATCCTGGCGACAACGCTTCATATACTACTCAAAACTAAACAGGGGCTAATTTTAATTTATTTATTTATTTAATCTTATCGTACAAAAGGCGAACTTAATGCCATAGGGCATTCTCTACCAATCAACCTTGAGGCAAAGCAGATAAATTGTGGGCGGTGCAACTAATTTACAGACATAATTTAGGAAGATAAATATTTAGATACATACATATTCATATAATATATACCTATATTGTAGTAGTAGCAGGCTGAATACATGAAACCAAAAATATTGTAAGACCTATATAAAATCTGTATTCCTAGCAAATAAATCTTCTGAATTTGAATTTTTATATAAATAAATTCAGACGAAACAAGCTAATCAGAGAAGCTAAGAGTTTGCAGTTCTGCTAACAAAGAGTTCGCGCAAAGATTTTTGAAAGCGCACTTGTTTGGGGCTTAATGTAATTTTCTCAAACATCCAATGAAATGTCGTTATTATCTTCGTGATAATGGAACGCGGAGTACGTTTATATGGCACTAGTCCCACCGCCAACGAGAAAGCAAGCAACTATCGACTATTTTCTCTTCCAACTCGCTCAATAAACGCACAATAGATGTAGACTCCGTGGTCAATAAAAGAGATACATATATGAGAGAGTTCTCGCCGGCAGTTTGAACAGCCAGCGATGTACTATTAATATATGTGTCTCTTTTACTAACACAGTCTCTATATCTTTTGTTCGTTTCTTGGACGACAAAATCGCCGAAGGCTAATCGCTTCCTCGCCCTTGATGGGACCAGTGGCTATAGCACTTGTTGAAGATTCGTTTTTATACAAATTAGAGGACAATAAAGAAATTTCATACAACATTGATGGCCATGGCCAATAAAGAGATAGTCTTTTGTTTAAGTGGGTTTTATTTCTTTTATTGACTATCTATGGCATACTGCCAATTTAAACATAAAATATCTATATTATTATAAAGTTGTACAAATGAAATGTCTGTACAAGTTAGGGAATGCAACCGAATAGTGAAAAAACCGAGTATCGACTTTAACCGTCCGGTTTTAACCCATCTGAAACTCGGTTTGAACTCGGTTAAAAATCGAGTTTTTCAGTTTAAGGTCGTAAAGGAATATTTTTATTTTTTTAAGGTAAGAAAGTACAAAATAAGTAATTTAAGATTCCTATGACAAAATCAATTTGTTATGCTTAGTTAACTGTCTATTTCAAGTTTAAATCACGAATTCACGAGTGAGCGATTAAATCAAACTGCACCCTTTGATTCACTTGGGTTTTGTTCATTCGCGCTTTCCACGCTGATGATTCCAGTCGTTCAGTATCCTTATGTCACTTATCTCAGTATAGGTATCTCGGTCATGTCGTCGCCGTCCTACGGTACCCCAGTGGTACGGAGGGCCTTCGTCAGACGTCGCCATCTCCTGTCCTGTGGCTCGCGCTCCGCGTCCCCCTCAGCCGTCAGCCGCCGCCCGCAGCGTCGACGGTGCGCCGCACGCCTGCGCGGCCTCGTCGCGCTCCCGCGCGGTCTCCGCGTGAACGCGACCCTAACGGTGTTGTCCTCTGCTCTTCGGAGGGAGTGCCCTATCTACTTCCACTTCCGTTGAGCGATTTCTCGCTTGATCGGAATTTGGTGGGATCGATTACATAGATCCTCGTTTCTGATAGTGTTCGACCAGAATATTCGCAAGATGAATCTTAAGCATTTGTTTGTTGACGAACACTTGTAGCTCGCTCGTCAGACCCTGTGTCTCTTTCCAAATCTCGCAGCCGAAGAGTAAAACAGACTTTACTATGGAATCGAAGAGGTAAATCTTAATCCGCTGGGTTAGCTCGTTTGAATACCAGACCGGTTTTTGCTGGGCAAAGGCACCTTTAGCTTTTCTAATCCTTTCCTTTTCATTTAATCGACGTTGTCATCGGAGCCACCGCTATTGGTCACGGTGCTGCTGAGATACGTGAACTTTGCGACAGATTCCAGCGGTGTACCATGGAGTCTGATGGGACGGTTTTCGAACGACTGAACTCGCATTTCGAAGGTCTTCCTGGCGTTGATTCGTAGTCCCATATCTTGAACATTCTCTCGTAAAGAGTTCAGCTTCATTTAAAAATCAGGCGGTGAAGACGAAATCAACACTATGTCGTCTGCGCAAGGCAAGGTCCTCCAAGTGTGAGCTTTTATTCCATGTGATGCCCCTAGGTGTTTCTGTTACTTTCCGCATGACGTCGTCGAGCAAGACGATGAAGAGCAGCGGCGATAAGAGGCAGCCCTGTTTGACTGCTGCCATTGGAATTGGTTCCCCTAGTACTTGGTCGTACCGACACTACTTTGCAGATACTGCCATCATATAGGGACTGGATGATACCTATATTCTTGCTGGGTATTCCTCTTCGTCTAAGGCTGAACCACAGTGCGCTCCACTTCACGGAGTCGATGGTTTTCTCGAAGTCGACGAGTGCCAGGAAAAGTTCGGCATGCCACTCCTCGCACGACTCGATGAGAATGCGCAAGGTGTTCGTGTGGTCAGTGCATGAACGTCCAGAACGGAACCCGGCTTGCTCCTCCCGATGTGTCTTAGCGATCCCTGAGGACATACGAATATCTCCGAGCCGAATGAAAGAAACGTTGCGAAGCGGCCGCTTAGCTATCCATTATAACGCCAACATCAGGGTAATAAATTGAGACTCCATTAAACACCAACAATCTCAACCCATCCCGAAGAAAAAGTGGTTTATATTTCCACCGGCAGGGTTCCATTTTTACCGACTGAGGTACAAAACCATAAAAAACACAATAACCTCTTTTATTCAATACTTTAATTACAGTCAGGAAATACTCGGTTTTTAACTGAAATTCGAATCGATTTCGAGTTTAACCGAATAAAAACCGAAACTCGGTTTTCGGTCATAGCTGCATTCCCTAGTACAAGTGTACATTGAAGATATTTTCAAAAAAAATATTGGTATGGACTACTATGGGTCATTAAAACGAAAATTTATTTTTTTGGATTTTATGTATGTTTGTATGTGGCGTTGTGGCTTCATCACGCCAAATCGGCTACACGAATTTCAACTATTTTTGGTACACGGGTAGCTGGGTATCTCCAGATGGTTATAGGATACTTTTTACCCGAGTACGCTGAAGAAAAAATGAAAGCTTATGACTTTTTCTCCTCCGCGAACGAAGTTGCGGGTGCCTTCTAGCATTTTATGAATGTGTATTTACTTTTTAATTTCTTATTTAACTAGATTATTAAATTTAATTGGATTAAATCAGGTATTCAACAAAATAAACGGAATGAGGTTTATAGTTCATAATTTATTAAAATAACCAATTAATAAGGTATTGTCATTTTTAATAAACAAAATCATCTTTTTAGCTTGCAATAAAATAGTTAAAAAAAAGTAATTTGGCGGGAATAGAAAAAAAAACAAATACTTATACGGTTTATTTCAATATATAAGTAGGTATATTAATTTTGAATATATAAGATGAACATTTTTACTATTTTCTTGGATTTATTTAAGAAAAGCAATATACAAGCCTCGGCGCGAATAGGGATTGTCGGCATCGTACCTCTATATGTAACTACTCGGCCAGCAATCCCCTATTTCGCAGCCTGCAGTAATGTGGAATGACCGAACCACTTCGAATGTGGAATGACCTCCCCTGCCGCGGTTTTTCCTGGAGGTTACAGTATGAGGTTCTTCAAGAAAGGAGTGAATAGGTTCTTAAAGGGTCGGCAACACGCACGTAATGCCCCAGGCGTTGCATGCGTTCATAGGCTGCGGTGACTGCTTAGCATCAGGCAGGCCGTACGCTTATTTGCCACCTTAGTATAAAAAAAAACTATTTATGGCAAGATAGCCTATTTTTTGCCGAAATATTTATTTTCTGCGGCTTTTTATTTAGAAGAGACAGTTTTAAAGTACTTTTTCAATAAGCAGAGTATTATAGGATCCCATATTAGATTAATGGATTATTTGCTATACTGCGAAATAGTGTGTGTATTGGTCAGATGTTACAATAAGGTGGGCTCACATTCGCACAGCGGAACCTTAGTTAGGGTGCCTTAAGGTATGGAACCCTAGAAAAACTTAAAGGTAAGAGATAAAATGATATTTTTTCGGGCTGTCCTTTAGATTTGGATTACTATTCGGCTTTTACGATATGAGTAGCGGCTAATGAAATCTAATAAATAATTAAATATTACCGGACAATTTTACACAAATCGAACTAGTCCCATGGTAAGCACAATAAGGCTTGTGTTATGTGTACTAGACGATGATATATGTAATAGATATATTTACTTATATATATAGAAAACATCCAAGACAGGAACAAATATTCATGCTCAACACACAAATATTTGCCCTTACCGGGATTTGAACCCAGGACCTTCAGCATCGCAGGCAGCGTTACTCCCGATGAGCCAAACCGGTCGTCAAGTAATAATATAATATAATAGCTATGAAGCTTGGTAAAATAATCACCGGGTATTATCCGCTCTATATACTTCTAAGATTGTAATTCGTGTAATAATAAGGGTAATACAATACACCAATACAACGATTCTTTATTGCACACCACCACCAACAACAGAAACAGTACAATAGAGCCTTAACATAAAATACGGTAGACAATAGGCGGTCTTATTGCTAAAGAGCGATCTCTTCCAGACAACCTTTAGGTAGCGGAAATGACACGAAATAGCTAGGAATGAGTAGGTGGTGAGATAAGATTACAAATAATACAAAAATAAATAAAAACAAACATACATATTATACATGTATACTAAACATACATACTATAAATGTATATATATAAAGAAGCACCGGGAGAGTCGATGGCACGATCGACGGAACGACCTTCACCGTTATCACCCATTGGGGTATCACTGTTGTCGCATACAATAATCACTAGTTTTATTAACACTCACTTCAAATTAAAATAAACAATGATTAACGAAATTAACTTGGATTTAAAGCCAAAGGTTCGTATGTATGCGACCTCGAGCGCGGCTGTCAGTCATCTGCCCAGCTGTCATCGATTGGCGCCTGCTTACCACCCTATTCGGGGTTGCCCGCTCTAATATCCCAAGATCCCGACATTATTTTCATTACTGTCAACATTTCAACGTCATCTAAAGATACTTTCAATATTTTTTTAATAACATCAACACCATCAGCTACCATTTCTAATTGCCAATTCACCATCAAAATAAACAGAGATCAATAATAAAATGAAATTTTCAGGGTAGCTACCTGATAGATAGAGCAAGCTTTTAAAAGCCTAACGGTAATTTTTTTTCATGTGATTTTATCTTTTTAAAGCCCCTTGAAGTTGTGAACATATTGGGTAATTTTATCATTTTTGGCATTTAATTTTTTTTTATTCCATTCAAAGATCTAACGATAGTAAATGTTACCATACTGAATTGGCCTATCGATCAGCTTAGCACACAAAAAAAATCAAGCATCTACCGCAATAATTCACGTCACCATAAATAAAAATCTCATCGTACTCGGTGATAGGTGAAAAATTAAAAATAAGTCATAACTGCGAAAATACGAAAAATCGCGGAACATACATGGGGGTGATTTAGATAGCCCTCTAGGTCCTCTACCTCCCAGCTTCAGTATATCACTACTTCTTCGGACACCCTGTATACAAAACAAGAAAGAAAACTATGATACCGTTGACATCAAAGTGATTAGAAAACCAGTAGCAGAATTAAAAATATAAATTATGGGAGTGATAAATAATGATCCTTTAACTTAGTTTTAAAAATAGGCAATGACTTCGCTTGCCTTAAATCGAGCTTAATCGAGGTATTATAGGGTCCCTAAAGAAAACGGCACACTCACTTGGTGGCGACGCTGTTCTCGACGGGCGTCCCAAACTCGCAGTCCCGCCGCTGTCTGCCCGTGACCTGATCTACGGTGATGCTGGAGCCATCGTGCGCTATGAACTGCTCCTTCACTACGATTGATATCACCTCTTCACGTAATTTCTGTACACACAAAAAATAGTACATTACTGCAGAGGCTGCGAAATAGGGGAGTGCCGGTCGAGTGTTCACGAGGCCATCTAGAGATACGAGGCCGACAATCCCTATTCGCACCGAGGCTTGTACAGTGCTTTTCTAAAATAAATCCAAGGAAATAATACAAATGTTTAACTTATATTTTCATAAAACCACTCGTTTTAGGTATAAACTGTATAAGTATTTCTTTTTTTTCTATTCCCGCCAAAATACTTTTTTTTACATTTAAAAGGACGAGTAAAGAATGACATTTCCGCACGTGCCTCGAATGATGTTTTTTAATACAGTTGCGAAAAAATATGAAAAACAACAAGTAAGCATCATCATCATCACCATATCACCATCACCATGATCACCATCATCATCACTATCAGCATCATCTGTACGGGCAGGCGCCCTTACTGTCAGAATGTATGTCAGATGCAGGATAGATTGTGGGATGTCAGAGTTGGTGTCAAATTAGTACCACACGATCGATGTTGACGATGGTCTTTATTGCACTGTCATAATTTAGGTTACGCGTGTCAACGGAATATGTAAAAAGGTAATGCTACACTAAATGCTATTGCTATATAATGTACGCTAGCTCGTACATACTGCCACTTACAAAGCAAAAAATACAAAAAGCAAGTCAGGAATTAATTGTAGTAATTAATTGTATCAATAGCGCAAGTCAGGAATAATAAATTCTGTATAAAGGTGCTTAAAAAAATGTAAGAAAATAATAATAAAGTGGATACAAAAGCAAGGAAAGTAAAAAATGTTATACTATAATGTCCTTAAAACTAACTCTTCTTCGTGGTTGAGGTGTCAATGGGATGTCTGTCGTGGATGTGGATTCCAGCTTCTGAGGTGTCCTCATCTTCCCAGGGCCACTCGAAGTAGCCGCGGTTGTCACTTCTCGCAGTGGAGTATCAGGCTGAACGGGATTCAGTTGCCACCTTCGTCTCCATTTACAAACAACAAGCGTCAGGGTTATTATTGACATAGTACCCAATATTACGTAGATAATTATGTAATGGGTGTTGTCATTTCTACTGAATGTTTCCAGCTCTTGTTCCTTCATATCCTTGACTTTCTGGCTTATGTCAATAAACTCATTTGTATGGTCGTCAGTCAAAATTAATATATCCTTTGGAAGTGATGTGTTCATTACGTCATTGATTGGGGATATTTTGGGTATTTCTATGGACGACCCTTGTGCAAACATTTGGCTCTTGTAGTCATGTTGTGCGTGTATGATGAAAGATTTTCCTCTTATGGCACATCCTGATGGTATCACTATCAATCCAGTGTTGATCAATTTCTCTGTTGTTACGCTGTCCGGGCAGATAACACGAATCGGGTGCTCGATGCAATATGAAAATAGCCAGGTGTCCCGAGACTGTAACTTGATCCACCGGTCGGCACATTCCCTTGCGGTCGCTTGACAGTAAGGTTTGTTATTGTTATTCGTCATTAATTGCATGTCACAGATAGATTCGCCGACTTTCATTGTATATACAGGGTGATTTAATGGGCATAACATTTTGTCATTTTTGTTAGAGATGCAGGACAATATGTCAGATTCTGTCATTGGAATTACGGTATCTTTCTTCACATTGATCGCTATGTATTTAGTGCCAGTTGATGTGTATATGGTAATATTTCCGTCCCTCTGTGGTATGTCAATAATTTCGTCCAGCTCAAATTGGTCACGATTTAGTAGTGGTAAACGTACTTCCATTATTAGGGTCTTTCGCGTCACTCTTGCCTGAATATGCAATAATCCATATAAGTCCCCAATATTATCAACTGGTGTCGTGAGATCACTCTGTAGATGGCCCGATATCAAGTTTAATTGTTGGTGTATTTGTTCAGGCGGTAATAGGTGTACGTTGATTCTTCCGTGATAAATGTCGGTAACGGTGTCAACCAAAGTATCTTGAATCCTTCTCAGGTTGGAAATTATGACGTCAGCTGCTACCATCGATGATAGTATAGAAACTGAATGCAATGCCCGTAAACTGGTTGTTTGCGCTTGCTGTATATCTTCTGTTAAATTATGGACAGTTTTTACAATTGATGTAAATTGACTTTTCATAATAAACTCATTTCTTTTGAGAATGTTGTTGTGAGCTTCTAATATCGACGTTTGGTTTTTATATAGGCTGAATATGTGGTCTCCTCGTTTTTGGATAGTCTCAATGTCATTTTCATACTTTTCTGCAAATCTGTCATCCAATACGCCGAATAAGGTGTTTGCTAAATAGCCCACTCCGTTAATTAGTCCTCTTCTTTGACGAGTATTATGATGGCTTGTCAGCAGATTGTTGTAATGACGCAATTCGTTAAGCTCGTGTTCGAATTGAGCAATAACGGGGGCACATGTAACGTCATCGTTGCATTTCTTTTTTATAAGTTGAACATAGTTTTCTATCGCTGTTATGCTATCCCAATATGTGGTCATATTATAGTATACGACCATCTTCCATTCATCTTGAATGATTCTAATGTCAGAGATCTTGTCAAAATACAGCGTGTTGTTTTTTTGTAGCATGTCAATCTTGAGCGTTTGTTGTGTAGTCGGAAGTATGCATGTCAGTAATAGTAACAGCATAGAAGTAAAAAAGCTTTGTTTATTTCTTCGTATGCGTTTCTGCGCCTTTGGGGGTTCGGTGTCAGGTTTCATATTGGTATCAGTCGAATTTGCAGGTTCTGATTTTTCGATAGGCAACGGGGCTAATTTTAATGCAGGTCGTTGGATTTCCTTTCCTTTTGTTTTCAGTGTGACAACTCGAACAAATCCATCCTTGCCGGGGTGTACTTCTGTCACTCGTCCCATTGCCCACTTGGCTGGTGGTAAATTGTCCTCTTTGATAAGGACGATGTCATCCTTTTCCAAGTTTTTTGCTGGTTGTTGCCATTTGTGTCTTAGTTGCAGATGGTGCAAGTATTCTGAAGACCACTTTTTCCAAAAACTGTGCAGCATTTTTTCTGTCAGTTGCCATCTTTTTTGGCTGCACGTGGTCTCGTTACCATTCGTAGGTAAAGACAACAATGGGCCTCCAACCAAAAAGTGTCCTGGTGTCAAGTATTCAGTATCCGTATCATCTGTCAATGCGTATAGTGGCCTGGAGTTCAGGCAGGCTTCTATTTGTGCTAGCAGTGTAGTGAACTCTTCAAATGTGAGTTTCTGGCCTCCTAAAACACGCTTGAGGTGGTGCTTGGTCTGTCTGACCGCAGCTTCCCAGAATCCTCCCCCGCTGGGCCAGGCCGGAGCATTGAAGTGCCAGGTTACTCCCATTTCAGCGATGTCATCTAAGAAATCTTTGTTGATAACTTGCATGATTTCTTTCTTTTCTTGCTTTAGTACCCGTGCGCCACCAATGAAGTTGGATCCTTGGTCGGTGAATACGTGCAGGGGTGTTCCTCTTCTGGCGCACATTCTCTTGAATGCAGCGAGAAATGTGGGCGTGCTTAAATCGGATGCAAGCTCCAGGTGTATTGCTTTTGTTGCGAAGCATATAAAGACTGCGATGTATCCGCGCGTCGTCTTTATGCCTCTTCCTTTGTTTGCTTTCAACTCTACTTGGCCTGTGAAGTCAATTCCCGTATGGGTAAATGCTCGGGAAGGTGTCACTCTTGGTTTTGGCAGGTCTCCCATCAGCTGTTTTTTGGTGCTTGTGTTGAATCGAACGCATTTTACACAGCGACTCACGTGTTTCTTAACCATACGTGTCGCGCCTAGTACCCAAAACCTCTGTCGGAGAGCAACTAATGTCAAGGGCGCGGTGCCATGAAGTGTTCGCTCATGAGCTTGGCCAATACTTAGATCTGTCAGTCTAGAGTGCTTTGGTAAAATGATAGGGTGCTTGGCATTTTTTGTCAGATGCGCGTGCTGAAGTCGTCCACCAACCCTCAACACTCCTTTTTCATCTAGAAAAGGGCGTAAGTCGAGTAGATTGCTCTTGGATGTCACAGTTCCCTTTTCCTTGATATCATAAATGTCCTTTTGGAACTCTTGTCCTTGTATCGTCTTTGCAATAATGTTGTATGCATTTTCTATTTCTTTTGTTGTCAAGTAATTAGTAGTTATTGGCTCGTCTTGCACAATGCCTAGAGTGTCATGTTCGCATTTTGCTGTCGTCGAGTACGTCAGACTACGGTGACGTAGGTTTGTTATCAAACGTGATACGTAACATGTTATCCGTACTATGCGGGATAATGAGCTATATTTATCCAGCAAATCTTCTAAGATAGAGGATGATGTCAGGATGGCACACGTCTTTGGCTTCAATTTTACTTCACACTCGGGCGGGCTCACTTTGTCAGTATTTTCTGGGATGTCAGTTTTAATGAGGTCGGGGCCTTCCCACCACAACGAATGGGATAATAACTGTGCTGTGGTTATCCCCCTTGTAGCACAGTCAGCGGCGTTATTTTGCGAGTTAACATGTCTCCAACATTTAGATGGAATAATTTCAAGAATTTCTTTTATGCGGTTTGCTACGAAAGTTTTCCAGCGTGCCGGGTTTCCTTGCAGCCATCCCAATACAACTAATGAATCAGTCCAGCCGTATATGGGTATGTTTTCACATGGTAGAGATTTGATGACCTTTGCCATTAATTTTGATAGAAGCACGGCTCCACACAGTTCCATTCGTGGTAATGTCAATGTCTTGGATTTTGGAGCAAGTTTTGTTTTGGAAGCTATTATTCTTGTCATTACTTCTCCTTTGTCATTGATTGATTTAAGGTATATGACACACGCATATACTTTTTCAGAAGCGTCGCAAAATCCATGTAAAATTATCGGTTGTGTTGTGTTTCCAATCCAGCGAGGAATGTTCAATTTGTCAATGTTGTGTAAGTCGTCTCTCACTTTCAACCATTCTTGCTGTATGTGTTGCGGTACTTCTTGTTCCCACTCAATCCCGGTGATCCAGACTTGTTGAAACAATAATTTGGCTCTTATCGATACAGGTGAGAGCCACCCAAGAGGGTCGAAAATTTTGGATATTTCGGATAATAACATTCGCTTGGTAAATATGTTTGTATTTAGCTGGTTGTCAGTGTAGCGAAATGTAAAGTTATCGGTAATCGGACTCCATTGCAACCCGAGTGCCTTTGTAGACGTCACGTTTTGTATGTCAATAGTAGATTGGTTTATTTGTTCTGGTGATAAATGCGCTAATAGTTGTGGCTTGTTACTGGTCCATTTTCTCAAATTTATTCCAGCACCACGAAGCATGTCAATCAACTGATGTTGCGTCTCCAGTGCTTGCTCAAGAGTATTGCATCCACTCAAGAGATCATCAACATAAAAATCCTTTTTCAATACCTTGGCGGCAAAAGGGTATTTGTCAGCGTCGTCAATAGCTAGTTGAGCCATGGTGCGCATTGCCAAAAATGACGATGCTTTCATTCCGTAAGTCACGGTGCATAATTGATATTCCTTCAGTATATCTTGTGGATGACTTCTCCACATAATCTTTTGCAGGTGTTGCTGGTCTTCATGGATAAGCATGCATCTGTACATCTTTTCGCAGTCAGCCGTGTACACTACTTCATAGGTTCTCCATCTCAGAAGGAGGTCTTGAATATCCTGTTGCAGCTTCGTCCCACATTCCATCAGGTCATTTAAACTGTATCCGCTCGTTGTCCGTGAGCTTGCATTAAATACGACCCTCAGTGGCGTTGAGGTTGAGTCCGCTTTTAGAACGCCATGATGAGGTAAGAAGTATGATGGTTCACGTTTAGTGATGCATTCTTTCATGTGACCCAATTCTTGATATTCATCCATGAACTTCTTGTAGTTGTCACGTAATTTGCAGTTCTTTGTCAAGCGTTCCTCCAAATGATTAAATTGTGCTATGGCCTTTGATTTCGACTGACCCAATTTTTCTTCAAATCCTTCTTTCATAGGTAGCCGAACTTCGTATCTTCCGTCCGGCATTCTTCTGGTAGTAGCGGTGTACAGTTGCTCACAAAACTGGTCTTGTTGTGTTTCAGTAGTCTCCTCACTGGTGATTTCTTCCATCTCCCAGTACTTAGCGATATCCTCTATGTTGTTAATGATGACGTTGCAGTTGAGAGTGACGTTGACAGGTCCTGACAAAATATATCCAATTTTTGTCTGCTGAGCGATTGGTTGTTGATCTGTCCCTCTGATAAGACCGCTCATTATAATTTCAGAATAAACCTTTGCATCTAACAATATGTCAATTGATTTTGATATGTTGTAATCCGGGTCGGCCAGCTGTATGTGCTGAATATGTACATAGTTTTGCTTCTCGAAAGAGTGGTTAGGTAGTTTGTTGATTAGTTGTGGCATAATTAAGGCATGGGTAGTGAAGGAGTAATCATCATGGATTGATTTGCAGTCAAGTTGAATTTTCCCTTTGCTCTTTTTCGTGTTAAAGCCCACTCCGGTTACCGATGCACTTATTTGCTGTCGTGGTAGGCCCAGTAGCTGTGCTGCATTTTCGGTAATCAGGGTGATTTGTGAGCCTTGATCGAGTAATCCTCGCAATGTCACATATGTATTGTCATTTGCTCGTACACGTATCAGTACAGTTGTCAATAATATTTCGTCATTGTCATTTGTCACATGATTCGTCGACGATTCCCGGTTATATTGCTGACGCGCTTGTTGCTTAGGTATGAACGATGACCTCGGCGCTTGCGAGGCGGGTTCATTTACCGAATCGTGTAGAAGTGTATTATGCCTTTCGTGGCATATTTTGCATGTTTTTGTAGAATTGCACACGTTGCGTTCATGCACATAGAGACAATTTCTGCACATTCCATGTTTCGCAACTGTTTTTAGTTTTGCGTCCGGTGACATGTTTTCGAACTTCTTGCATTGATATATTGCATGGTTGGCATTGCACAATACGCAAAGTGCACAATTATAGCTGTTTGCAATCGGCTTGTTGTATGATGTTCTTCTCGAAGTTGAATAAGATGCATCTTTAGGCCTGAATGCCAGTTGTTTAGCCGCCGGCGGTGCTGATGACTCCCGGTCTTTCGTAGTTACGGGTTCCAATGCCGTGAATTTGGTCTCCAAAAATGCAATAAACTCCTCTAGTGTAGGCAAGTCACGTGGCGCTTTACGCGTTTCGTGGCGGCGTGATTCCTTATAATCGCTTAATGTCAAAGGATCTAGTTTCTTTGTCAAACGATGAACGAGAAGTGGATCCCAAGACGTCGTGTCAATGCCAAGGTTATGGATGGCGTGTACGCATTCCATTGTTGTGTCATGCATTTTCTTAATGTCATTTGCAGATTGTTTTTGAATTGTCGGTTGGTTCAGGAATATTTCTATCTGTCTTGTAAATAACAGTTGGTCGTTGTTGTAACGATGGTATAGAAGATCCCATGCAGTAGTGTAGTTGTCAGCGGATACATGCAGATGCTGAATGAGCCGTTGAGCATCTCCTCTCAGCTTCCCCTTTAGGTGCTGCATCTTTTGCGCCTTAGACAGGACGGGATTGTCATGAATTGCAGATTTGAATAAGTCCAAGAAAGTAGGCCATTGAGAGTAGTCTCCGTGGAATGCCGGAATATCCATTTGTGGAGTGGATTGGAAGAGATGCGTAGTTGTAGATATCTTCTGATTCAGAGCTCTCTTTGTCAAACGATATTTCATCTCATAGACAGAATATCTCTCCATAGGTCACTGGTTCAAATCCGGTTCGAAGGACCAAAATGTACGGGCAGGCGCCCTTACTGTCAGAATGTATGTCAGATGCAGGATAGATTGTGGGATGTCAGAGTTGGTGTCAAATTAGTACCACACGATCGATGTTGACGATGGTCTTTATTGCACTGTCATAATTTAGGTTACGCGTGTCAACGGAATATGTATAAAGGTAATGCTACACTAAATGCTATTGCTATATAATGTACGCTAGCTCGTACATCATCATCACCATCACCATCACCATAATCATCAATAAGTAGTCATGAATTGGAACAACTATAAGTTTAAAACAATTGGAAAAGTGAAAAGCACTAATTCTGTGGAAACCTACACTGATCATGTTCCGACATGCTCTTGGCCGGTTTTTTTAATAAATAACACAATTGGCTGACATATTGTCGTTGTCTATACTCACGTTCCAGGCAATAGTCTCGGCGACACTCTTCGCCTCCGCCTTGGAAGCCCCCGAACCTCGCGCGACGAGGATTCCGTTGACGGCGAGCGACACCGCGCCGTCCGCGAACGTGCAGGTGGCGGGGATGTTGCAAGCTTGACAGCTGCCTGGAATAATATTAATAACTATACTCATTTATCACAACACAACCAAACGGGGCTTAATAGACCTACACACTACACTGACAACGTCAGGCGATTTATCGGATGTTATTTGAAGTTGTTTACATTTACTAATAGGGTACATGCATAATTTTTTTTTATCACTTTTCTCAACTAATTATCGAAATACCGTAAAAACCATTTCAAAATGTGAAATTAAAATTAAAATCCGCCAAGAAATACGCATGATATAGGCATTTTAAACTGCTAATTAGACAGAGAGGTCCGATATGCACTTTTACGTCATCGTGCACTCCGGCCATATAAACTCCATATTAAATTCCGTTTTGCTAGAAAGAGATAGAATGAAATGTATGATGGCTTATATCTTGGTTATTTTTATACTTATTCGAAAAAATATTTTTGTCTACTGTTTGTTACATGAATGAACTTTTAATAAAGCAAAAATAAAAACTCATGGATATTCCCTTTTAAAGAAGAGCGGTGTCTTCCAACACAGGCAATATTTTGCTTATCGGACGGCACCATCCCATTGTATATGCACCACCATGTACGTTTTAACGAATAAATAATTTTGTATTTGTATTTTTTTTTGTATCTAGTATTCTTATAAATACAAAAAATTCCAAGACCTCGACTAGATTCAAACCAGTACTTTGTGCCTAAGTTGTGCTATCAGGAATATTGTCCCACTCTGTATGTCCGACCAGTGACCCTCACTCTAAGTCAAAGGAATTTAATTAGGAAACGATTAGCTAAGGGCCTATCCATAAATTACATCATTTGAAATTTGGGGGAGGGGGTCCGGACGTCGGATGATGGTAGCATGACGAAGGAGGGGTCGGGGGTCATTTAAAAAAATACTTCAATGAGTAAAAGAAGGAATGAAATTCGTGTTTGTATAAACTGTTGCTAAAAATGCATTATTTGGAAATGACATCATTTTATTTGGTGGGAGGGGGGGGGGGGGCATTTGAATTATGATGGTTGGATGATTTTAGGTGGGGGGGGTCAACAATCGTCAAAAATAGATGACGTAATTTATGAGCAGCCCCTATCGGCGATTTTCTCGCCCAAGAAACGAAGAAAAGATATAGATCCTGTGTAAGTAAAAGAGACACATATATTAATAGAATAGAATCATTTCATTTTAAGTATAAATACTCATATGTTGTTAGTAACTTAGGTGTAAGTGTTACTAAATACAATTATTATTATTATTTTAATGTACAACTGGGGGCATGTAACCCACAACAGTGACATAAGAAGGGGCAGTCAATGCTGTCCCCTATCATTCTCAAGATGTTGTTGGGACTGCCACGCACCCGGCGCACCAAAGATGCGGCCCTCTTACGCATGGTGGTATAAAAGCAAAATTCATAGTTCATCGCTGGCTGTTCACACTGCCGGCGAGAACTCCCTCATATATGTATCTCTTTTATTGACACGGAGTCTACATCTATTGTGAGTTTCTTGAGCGAGTTGGGCGAGAAAATAGTCGATAGTTGCTCGCTTTCTCGCCGGCGGTGGGACTAGTGCCTATGATATTGCAAGTGTATATTATAATATTATAGCTTACAATAGTAGATTGTTTGACAAAGGGCTAAAATAAGCCATTATGTCACGAACACACATTTGGACACATTACATTACAAATATGGCTGAGTGTCATAATGGCTTTTGGCCACATGTAAACACTGCTTTTCACTTCGACTGCGAGAAAATAAAATAAAGACTTAAAATTAAAATTGTATATTTCATAAAAACTAAAAGTACAGTTTGAGCAATTCTATCAGAAAGTTTGGCCGATCTGATTAGGTTTGTTTGTTTGTATTTAATTATTCGTAAGGAGTATGTAGCTGGCCGCAAGTTTTTTTTTTCAGTGTCATAGAAATTTGTATGGGATTATATGGCTTTCTTTTAAACCCTAGGGGCTAAATGTACTATTTTAGTCTCGCTTCGCGAAGCTAATATGACGTACTTTTTGAGCAGGAGAAGTGAAAAATTGATTTATTTTGACGAATAAAGTTTTTATCTATCTATCTATCTATGATATCGAAGGACAGAAGACTCACTCTGTATGTTCCACCAGCGGCCGGCCCACGGTCGCACCAGCAACACGAGCTGTCCGAAGCTGCTGAAGAACATGCTCTCCTCGAATGCGCGGGGGTCCAGGCAGCGAATGCTGTTCAGGTCCTTTAAGTACTCGTTGACTTCTTCTTCTCTTGACTTCCAGGCCTGTTCGTTGGAATCGTCCCGGGACTTCCAGGCTTGTTCGTTGGGAGCGCTGAAAAGTATAATGTCTTTACCACAAATCTGAGGTGTTTCACAAATGTGGGTACTATAACATGGGATTCTTCAAGAAGCAAGTCAACAGGCCCAGGGCCGGATTTAGGGTTCTCGTGGCCCTAGGGCAACAAATGAGTGGAGGCCCCTAGTAATTTTCCAAATACATTAGACGTATTTGTTTATTTTTAGAAATTTCATTTATGGGGGCTCCTCACTTGTGAAGACCCCTAGTAATTTTCTAAATACAATAGGGCAATTCCGGGGTGGATGGCCATAAGTTTAAGATGGCCAGTCGATTTTTTTCCAACTTATAAGATGTTAATGTCGCATGTTTCGCGTAAACTTTATTCGTTCAGAAGATAACACTTGATATAAGTGGAACACAAGTAGATCAAAAGAAAAAACCTCATGAAAAATAACTTTATTTAAATTACGCTACTTGAAAATTTATAAAGAGACTGCCGATATATAATGTAACTCTATTTGTTTTTTAACTGGCCCAATAATAATGATCATTTTAGAAAGTACGGAGGTTTGCGTACATATTAAATTTAAAATAACTTGAATGGGCTCAGTACTTTTTTTTTATTTGTTGATATAATGAACCGGCTACATCGGGAGAGATGGCCATACGCAGTTATTTACTAATGGAAAGCCATGAACTGGGATCTCAGATACCAAAAAAAAAGAAATAAATGTTATTAATTAAAATCATAACAGTAATAATAATAATATGCGACAGATGACAAATAATGACATTACTATAATTTCAGAATAATGAAGAATTGACTACTATGTACAAATATCTACTGTGGATTTATTAAAATTATACCGAATAAAAAAAATTGTTTATTTTATTAAAAAGGAGAGAAATGTGCACAAAAATAGAAAAAATTTAGATATCTACTCATATTCAATGTTATGGCCATCTTTCCCAGACATATCCGGGAGAGATGGCCAACCCTAATTTGATTTCAAAATATTGTTTGACCATGTTCACTTAGTTTTAGCAATGTTTTCGGTTTTGTTTACGTTAGATAGATAATCAAAGTTTCATTTTCAACAAAAACGAAATTCTAATATTCATAGTTTCCGCATAATCCGTCTTGGAAAAAACTATGGCCATCTACCCCGGACTTACCCTAAACATTGTTTTTTGTAATTTCATTTTTGGAGCCCCTCACTTGTGGAGGCTCCTATTCATTTTTTTATGTATTTGCTCCAAATACATTCAAAACAATGGAGGCTCCAGGGCCCCGGCCCCTTTTGCCCTCCCCTAAATCCGGCCCTGAACAGGGCACTCAGAGGTAGGCAACAATGGGCGACTCCTCCGGTGTGGCACATATCTATGGGCGACGACGACTTCTATTCATCAGGTGGGTCAAAGGGACAAAATCGAGAATTTTGATCCATCCAATTTACACATGCTGGATTTTTTATCAATAAGATATTTAAAAAAATCTGCATGGATATTTACCTATGCGTAAGCATACAAGGGATTAAGCACACTGCAATATATTATACAAAGAACATCCAAATACAGTTTTTACACAAGTTTCATACAACTTACAGACAATTCAGAGAAGTTAAGTTTTGTACAAAGGCCATCCACACAACATATTACGTCACAGCGATGAGGGGGGTCATGCAAAACGTGACGAGCCATGTTATAGAGTCTATAGGGATAAAAAAAAGCGTCACGAGGGAAGGTCAAGAGAGAAGAAATAAAAAAATAAACCGAAGACAAAGTGTTTAAAAGAAAACTTAAAAAACTATTAATTGAGAAGTGTTATTATACTGTTGATGAATACTTAAACGATAGAACCCAGTCAAAATGAAAATGAAAATTTAAATTCGAACTACCCAATTTTTAATAATAAGTATGTTGCATGGACTAAGTTTAAGTTTAATCTTGTTAATTTATTATAATTTTAGTTAAGTACATTGCTATATACCCTAGCAGGGTTCATGTGAACGCCACCTTATTGTATTTGTAAGATCTTATGTAACACGTGATAATCGCAATAAAATATGAATATGAATAGGTCGAAAAAGTCAAATTTATTTTTACTTTTGATTATTAATCAGAAACAATAAAACAGGCTGCAATAGGCTTGTGTCCTAAAAATATATAATCAGTCCGTCAGTCAGATTATCAGAAAATATTGGACACGTATTTTTTGTCAATTAACAAAAAAATATGAAGATATAGCCCGTTAGAGCTTCTCGTGACGTCACGCCGTGCGACCGTTTTATCCCCACTCCCAAACTTTGACGCGCTTTTATCTCTGTCTTTTTTTGTTTGATTGACAAAAGAAAAAATATGTGTCCAATATTTTTTGATAATCTAACCGACTGAGGAATTAGAATTAAAAATAAATTCCCTATTATATAAAACACAAATTTGGTGTTTCTGTGTTTCTAATGTGGGAAAATAAACACCGCATTATTATCTATTGTGATATACATACAAAGATCAAAGTGCAAAGAAAAACATGGTTGCTAGTACAGTGCTCGCTGGTGGAAAGGTTTGACAGCTTGGACGCTAACTTCAAAGGTACCAGCTTCATTTCCAGGTGTGACAATCACTTTCTTTCTGCCCTTTGATTTTTATGCAAATATTGGTTTGTCAACATGTCATTTCATCGAAAACATTTTTCTCTGAAACCGATAATTCGGGATTGTTAAAAAACAAACCTAAACTAACAGCTTCACCATGTTGATCTTTTCAAAAATCATGAAAATTGTATTGTTTCAGGAGAAAAAGTTCTTGATGAAATGAAAATTCTATAAAATAAGCAATCTAGAAAACATTTGTTGATTAAATGTAAGGAAACCATCTATATCACAATCACAACACAAGCTGTAATCATTAATTAATAAACTTTTTTAGTTTTGGGTTAATATTTATTATTAAGGTGCATTTAATTCCGAATTTGGGACAATTTCGAAAAACTGCTCATAATTCCGTAATACCAGAGGCCATATCAATGCTCACTGTCTTAGAGCAATCCAATGCTCACGTCGTAGACACTAAGAAGCTTTGTATTTTATTTCTGGTATAAAAGAGGAGATTTTCATAATCACCCCGCATCAAAAATCATTCGGAATTACCCTAATGCACCTTAGTTAGCTTTAATATATTTTTATAATTGCGTTTACTTATTATGTAAGTAACACAGGTGTGGTGTCAGGAAAATTACAAGGGAAGCCGAAACTATTTTTTACTTGTATTTAAAGCAAAAGGTTATAAGCTTTTCCTTGGGCAACCCGGTGGGAATCGGCTTATATGGATGCCATTGCACTGCTAAGTAATGATGTTTTATGTTTATTTTGTAAAATGTTTGTTGAGTAAATCTATTAAGACATCATAAGAAATAACGAATTCAATATACACTTGCTAAATAAATACGTAAGATAACAAATATGTTTTAGCAGCTGAAATATTATACCTCAAAATATCCTTATTTCCAGTTTCCTCTTCATTATTTTCATTTGTATCTTCCATAACCTGGCCTGGTTTCACAAACTGTATTTTGGAAGACTTTGGTGTCGGTCCATCTTTAACAATCCCACCTTCACGCTTTACACCTCGCGCCCGGTCCTCTGCTGCATCAGATGCGGAAACAAAAGTTCTTTGAAGTTTCGTTTTCTTCGATTTCCTATATGTTTGGGCTACCTGTAATGGAATAGAATGACACACATAAACAAAATTAGTTATTTTCAATTAAAAGTACATATCAATGGCAAAAAGCAGAAACACAGTAACCACCAACTCAATCCATTGGCAGTTGGACAAATCTCCAAGTGTTTTGACCGATCCGTTGAATACTCATTGTTGTCTCACGATTATCGCCACAACGGAAAGACAAGACATAATAACTAAGACCAAAAGAAACTCAGCTTCGACTGCCTTTCGGTCCCATAAAAAGTTTAATCCAAATATAATTTATTTTAAAGATATTTGCTGAGACGTCAATGACGAAAATGACGAGCCCAGTTAAGTGTTAAAAAAATATATTATATAATATTATATTATATATTATAGTATGTTTCCGCTTTTTGTTATAGATATTTAGATTTTATTTCATTTTAATTATCAGGCGGCAGGGTTAAGAAGACATTTGGTGGCGAGATTACATCCTCTGGGAGATTGTTTCTAGCGCTCAAAGCCCTATTGCACAGAAAGTGTTTATATAGGTGTGTGGCCTTCCAGAAGCTTTAAGTGATGTTGCCTCGGATAGTTGTTGTTGGTGAGATTACAGAAAAATTACTCAAGGTCATAGAAAGATAAGTTTGTATCACAACTTATCTTTCTATGACCTTGAGTAATTTATGCATTTTTGAATTTCAAACCTTCAGGAGTTCAATACTTGATTTGAAATTGTAATTTTATTAGCACACAAGACAGGAGGTTATATAGTATTCGACGATTCATAATAATTAGAAATGTAAATCTAGTTGTCTGCTGTTGTACATTCATTTTAAAAGCAAGGTAAAGCACAGCCAATTAGCTACGTCTATGTTTTGATAAGGATTAAAGTCACAAGAACGTGACACGAGAAATAAAATTACCTCTTGTGAGAGCCTCCCAACCTCGTGCATGACTTCTGTGGGATACCGGCAGCCCATAAACTCCATGTTAGCGAAGACCCTCGCCAGGCAAATCAACCTTTCTTGTGGATATTGATGTTTCCATCTTTCTATAAAAGCTTTCCTTAACTGCCAATGTTCCTCGCATTCATGGTCTTCTCTGTGACTATCGACGTCCCAATTGACGTCGAAAGACATTTTAGAAGAATCGATAGCTCAATTATATTGTTTTAAGTTATAATTTTGCGATAATTTTAGAAATAAATGAATAGGTAACAAAGCAAAATATAATGTACTTTGACACTTGACAGAAATGACAGATAATAAAAATATTGCCATATGCAAGTATAAGTTGTAGTTATTTCAGACAGTAAAAAATATATCTGAAACAGCAAATCAAAACGTTTCGTTGGTTGTAGTATTATTTTATAAATAATTATGCTGATTATAAATATTAAAATTATTGTATTTAAATATTTTCTGGAATGTTCAACTAGTTTTCATAATATAAAGTTAAGTGTATTTTTTTCTATCTCGTTATACATTAAACAAAACGCTGATTTCCAGAAATTTGAAATCTACTCTGACGCTTTTTGCATTAGTGTTGCGCGAAAATTGCAAAATAAATATTTTCTCCGGGACATGTAATTGTAACAACAAAAAGACGGTAATACGTACTCAATTATTCGTAGTAAAAAGTTGCCAGATTACTTAGTTTGTTTGAAAAGTACCCGCAAGTATACAAATTCGTACTTTTACCTATGCAGGATGCTTATTATTTTAATTCGTGTACTTTTCGTGCTTTGCGTTGTATGTCTCTGAGTTTACTACGCGTACTATAACTCAGTCTTAACCGATGTGTACAAAGTTATAAATAAAGAAGTTCATGAAAGAAGTGGTGACCACCAGTCCACCACAATTGCCTAAATGTCATCATGAGCTCATCAAAAACTATAATGGAATTTGAACAAGCCTTGAAATATATGGACCCCTTCCAAGTATCCGACTATTTGCACAAGACCTTAGATTTCTTAAAGAGAAACCAAACTGAGTTATATTTTCCAAACATTTCACAATATGTTGAAGCATTTCTGGTCAATTTGGTGAATGATACCAGGAATTTAAAGTGTAAATCCTTCGAGGATGAAGACAAAAGGCTTGCTTTGGCGATTATTGAAGTGCTGAAAATGTCTCGGGATGTTTTCCAATGGTCTTATTCATATGAAAATGGAATGGTTCAAAACAAGTGAGTATTTAATTGCTAATCCGTTTGCCTAATCTATGACATTCTATTAGACATAATCATAAGAAATTGCTTTCAAGGTCTTAGATTTAGCCTAAGAAAATTCTGTAGCTTTGTTTAAGTTCAAGATTTATCGTCAAATTAGCTACTGTTTATCTGTAAAGTAACATTAAGTGATTCAGATAACAATATTATCTTATATTTCAGCCTTTTAGTCTACAAAAAAATATTTACGAATAAGATCAAAACTCCAAAGCAAAAGTCCAGGTAAGTCTATTTACAATAGCAGCGTTTTACCTACCAATAAAACACTTATTAAGCAGTAACCTTATTAGAAGCCTAAATAAATAAATAATTTGGAGAGTAGCGAACTTGATTTCCTGTAACAGATTGGTCATACTGTGAATACTCCCACTACATCCCTTCCCCTGTGACGTCATGTCCTGCGCTCCACCAGATGGGGACCGACCTAAGGGGTTGAGCTCGGTGCCTTCCTCATTGGATCTCAAATTATAAATCCTGACGCCAACTGACTACAGGGATGTGAATAGATAAAATATACAAAAAACACATCAAAACAAGTCATGTAATTTAATTTGTCATTTTTAGTGAAATTGTACATTATACAACTATAACTTAATAACATACTTAGGTAATATGTCATAATCAATGTTACACTTAGCTTTATTATTATCCTAGATCAGATTACTTGGTATTAAGTCATAAATCGAAACAGTTATACCCATACACAACTGCATTTATCACAGATATACTTATGCAACAAACTAAATATATAATCAGCTATTACATACTAACAGTACACATTAACTTCAACTAAGTATTTTGACTTATTAATCTGAACTTACAATAAGCTGAAATATAACAAAATCACAATTTTGTAGATCTTAATTGTGCAATCAAATAGGCAAACCATCTAATGTTTACTCGGGTACTGGCATAAATAGATTAACACATGACTGCGATGGCATATTCACAGGTGCAATTGGTCGACAATAATATTTCAGGAAAGTGTTCTCGGACCGCCAGTTTCCTCGGGCTAGTATTTCATCGAAGGAGTTGTTTTCTACCCAACTTTTAGATGCTACTGCAGGCCGGATGCTGCGAGCACTAGCCTTAATACCGGCCTGCAGTAGAATCTTACCCAGCCAGAAATAAATGTCCGTGACGCCGCTTTCGGCTGTCCACAAGTAGTTAAAAACAAGTTTTTAACATGACAAGCTGTACGTCTAGATTGTGACAATATAATTACTTTTTTAACCCAAAATAATGGATCCATAACTTGATAATCTTTATTTTTAAAAATTTGCCATCCAGATTGACGATTTAATACAGTATCTGTTTTGGATCCATATTTTGGCCATAAGGTTATAGAATTATCAGTGATTATACAGCTATTTTCATCTATGCCTAATAGTGTCAAATCATGCACAGTCGGCCTGAGCATAACAACAACAGAATTGCAGCGCGTTCAGAGCATTCATACAAACTGTTTTCATTAGAATTATTATTTTTTAACCAATTAACAAGAATGTCCGTATCCCATATTGGGACGTTTTTATGACGCACACTAGAAAGACTTATGGATTTCAATTGTCGTATATAAATATATATGTGAGCTGAGTCGATTACTTAGGCATGGACCGCAAAGAGTTGAAACAGCCGATTTGTATACTAAAATCGTACTATACGCCAGCCCGTGTGTAAGATGAAGGTCTATTAAAAAATGTGCTAAGTCAGCACCTTGTGGCTTTGAAACACTAACAGAATTATTATTAGCCCAAGTTCGCCATTTTTGCCATGCATTTTTATGTCTTAGTAGAAGAGTCTCGCCAGCTCTTTCATAAAAATTCAACCTGGTCTCGAGACCATCCACTTAAACTTTCCGACCACCCCCACATCTCCAGCCTTCCAGGGTCATGTCCTGCGCCATCAGTGGGGGTTGACCGGTTGTTGCTTCTACTAGAACTCTCTAGATTGTAAATCGTAAATGGGGGACCCAAAGCTGTTCTTGAGGTCTGGCCGCCAAAACACTTTCAGCCATCGCGGAGCTAGAACTAGGTAAATTTCTCTTGCATTGTTGAGGTGTTGTAGCACGCGGGGGATCAGGAAGGGGGCGCAAGGGAAAAGTTCCATACTTGGCTGAAGGCATCGTAAAGGGTGGCCTGTTTGTCCGTCGGTCTAGAGTCCCGTACAATGGGGGGACATGCGCTACTGAAGATGCAAAGAGATCTATTATTGGACGGCCGTATTTGGCAAAAATCTGATCCATTATGCTGGGTAGCAGGTGCCACTCTGGGGTTTCTGTAAGACGAGACAAGTGATCGGCTTCGCCGTTGTAGCGGCCTGGCAAGTAATGTATTTCTATGTGAATACTGAACCGATCTAAAATCGTGAAAATTCGATGAGCTATTTCCAGCAGAGAAGCAGATCTTGTGCCCCCTTCGTTCCTCATGTACGCAACTACGGTCCTGTTGTCCGACTGTATCAACAGAGAGGAACCGGCCAGGCGTTGACCGTGACCTTGCAGGACGTACCAAATTGCTAACAGCTCGCGATGGTTGGAGTGAAGACTTACTTCCTGTGGGGACCAGAGACCCGACAGTCGGATGTTGTCCAGCTGGGCTCCCCATGCTCGCCCCGACGCATCCGTCACCAGGTAATTGGTGATTGTAGAGTAATGAATTGGAGAACTTGTCTTGAGATTGGTGCACCACCATTCTAGTTCGTTCAACACAGGAATTGGAATCAGATACCCATAGCGAGGGTTCATTAGTAATAGATTTTGGCTGTGATTCAGTAAGGCTCTGTGATTGAGTCGACCTCTGGGAACCATAAAACTGGCAAAATTTAGCATTCCCATTAAAGTTTGAACTTCGCTGCGCGAAGCAGCTGCGCAGCAGCTTTAGCACACATTGCCTTTGCTCTCTTTTAGCAAGTTTTGCACTTTGTCTCGAATGTTGTGAGCTTTTATGAGAGGTAAACATTTTTCGTTTGTGTGGGGATTCCACTCTACTCTTAGATATTGTAGGCTCTTTTGTGGGACTAATGCGGACTTTGCATAGTTCACTTCCCAACCTAGCCGCTCTAATAGTCGAGTTAGTTCGACAGCTTGACGAGCTAGGACCTGTGGGTCCTGATTGGTTAACAGAAAGTCGTCCAAATAAACCACTATACGAGAGCCTTTCTCTCTGAATATCTGAGCCTCCCAATTTGTGAGGGATGCAAAGACCTTGAGCGCGCAGGCCAGACCAAACGGTAGACAAGTCATTTGCAGTAATTGTTGACTGTAAATTAGCCTGAGGAAGCATCGGTGAGTCTGAGCTATCGGCAGATGGAAATATGCATTTGACAAATCTATTTTGACTAGCCAGTCGCGAGGTTGCAAGAATGTCGGTATTTTGTGCATATTTATCAAACGAAACGGTCTCACTAAAACGTATTCGTTTAGGTTCCTCAAATTGAAAATCGGGCGGGCCGAGCCGTCGTTTTTTGGTACTACAAACATTGGAGATATGAAGCTGCGGGGCTGAGATCTACAACACTTTCATTTGCAACATTTGTTTTATAACTTGATACATTTCCTGACTCCTTGGGGTTTGCAAAGGATAACTCAACAGATTTGGATAAGACAAATCAAATCAAAATATTCTTTATTCAAGTAGGCCTAGTTACAAGCACTTTCGAAATGTCAGTTACATGAGAGTGAATGTTTGCTGGGAGAAATACAATATGATCCAACATTTGCTGCAAGGATTAGGGAAACCTAGAAAAACCTAATCAGATCATTTAACTTAAGTGTAATATTATTGATAAAATCATCATTTTAAAAATTTAAATAATCAATAAGATAAATCCCAAAAGGATTGTCAATAAAAAAATAATAATCTAGAATGTGTCTAGAATAAAATTCTAAATGTCAGAGTATATAAAACAATTAAGATTAAAATAATAATAATACCTTAGGTATTCGTTAAAATAATTATTCATATACCTACATGACGATATAAGTTACATTAATCCCACGCGGCTTCATCATTCATTTAGTCTTGTGTGCTTAAGCTTTAGAAAATAATTTCCGTTTCACAATATTTTTGAATTTACCATTAGACAACTCAGTTATGCTGCTAGGAAGTTTATTATAAAATCTCACACAGTTACCCATGAATGATCTCCTTATTTTATGGAGCCTAGTAGCAGGCACTGCGAGCTTATGCTTATTTCTAGTATTAATGTTATGTATATCACAGTCCTTAGACAAAGGAGGTTTGGCAATGAAAGGGATTCGAAAGTTTTGAATACCTAATCTGTATTAAAATTGTTGGAGCCTGTAGGTCCTTCCAGCTTTGCACAAAATTTACCAACCGGCCATCCCGAAATTTGATTGAGTCAGAATTTCCGTTTGGCATGCCCCCGTGATGAGGAGGGGCCTGAGAACCTACCTGCGCGGTAGTTATTGGCGAATTTGTCATTGCTTTGAAAATTCCTACCAGACCTCTGGCGAGAGTACCTTATTTGTTGTGCAGATTCTAGCAAATTGCGAGGGTAGTCGCGCGGTTGGGTCGCATAATTCATAAACAAATTAGGCATTTGCATTGGCATCCGATTCATAAGATCGGGGTGAAATGCATAATTGGTATTATGGAAAGCTGGAGCTTTGTTTGCAAAAGAATTAGCATAACTAGGCATGACCTGAGTTTGCTGTTGTGGCTGAGCTTGCGCAGCAGCTTTGTTATTAGCGGACGCCCGATGCGGCCAAAATATTTTAGATGCCCCACCGGCTTTTTCAATAGCGTTAGCGAATAGTTCTTTGTTAAACAAGTTATCGCAGGTAGGCGGAATTTTCCTCAAGCTAGCCTTCTCAAAATTGTCCTTTACAGACCGTAAGATGCTGTCGCGTCTTTGTTGTATAAGTTCGGCCCTGTGACCACAAGCAATTTGCAGAACATCATTACTAATTTTCTGAAAGCTACCCCGGACAAAAAATTCATTTAGTTTATCCTCTAATGATTTTGGAGTAACCTGTCCACTTGAATTCGACCATTCAACTAACTCCTTGAAGCCGCTCTGAGCTGCTTCATTTTGTTTAATAAGCGCCTGGGTTATAGCTGCGAACCCGCGTTTGATCAGAGCCAGAGAATTGAATTTATCATAAGGCTTAAGCTCATCGTTAGCTTCTAAATAAGTGAATCCTGGTGAGGAACAGTATTGTTTTTGCGCGTCCGCGTAGCGTACACTATCCCAGTCTTCTGAATTGAAGCGCTGGATGCCATTTATTAATTGAACCAACTTTGGCAACGATTTAGGGAGAGACGGCTCCTTAAGTACTGTATTCAAAAGCAAATCAAACGAGCACGCGGGCAAGGGTGGCTTGGGTTGTGGGGGAGGCGGCCATATCGTCAGTAAAAAGTTCGCCACTGGCATCTGTACTAACCCCCGAGTAGTTATCTCCTACAGCCGGAGTGGACCGTAAAGCAGGTCGAAAAGCAGTACTACCCGCAATGAAATTTATGATAACACATACGTTCACTTAAGTATCTTATCGCACTAGCTATCGATTCCGAACGGCACCGCTTATGCTTATGTTTCTTTGACTTTCCTTTGGCCTTCCGTTTCTTGCCAGCTCGAGGCGCCTGTGCTCCGGTAGGCCGTGCCCGTGTGGGAGTATCCGAAGACGAAGAACTGGACGTAGAGGCATCTGAGGATTCACTCGTATCGTTCTCCATTTCAGTATTTTTCTGAAAAAATAATTATTTTAAAATACGAACGGTAACACCGTTTAGTACCTACTTTGAAAATATTTCACTACTATAAAAGGTACTAGGTACGTACCTAAGAGCGCGACCGATTGCTACGGCAAACAAGACGCCAATGAGGAAGGCACCGAGCTCAACCCCTTAGGTCGGTCCCCACCTGGTGGAGCGCAGGACATGACGTCACAAAGGAAGGGATGTAGTGGGAGTATTCACAGTATGACCAATCTGTTACAGGAAATCAAGTTCGCTACTCTCCAAATTATTTATTTATTTAGGCTTCAAATAACGGTTCACACCTTAATAATATCCGTGCATGGTGTGAAGAATTTGATAAGTCTTCAGTAAAGTCTGAATAAAATTAAACCATAAGACCCATGTCCTAAGTAAAAAAAAAAATAAATGTTTATTTCGACTTATCAAGTTCTTCACGCCATGCATGGATATTACGCAATGATTTTGGTGACTACCATTAATTTGCACTATTGCTGAAACAACCTCATTTTCAGTTCTATATCCCATCGCTTGATCCAGGCGCCAGCTTTGGACCCTCCTACAAACTCACAAATCCAACACATACAGCGAACTAATGAACAAACCAATCTTCCCACTTTATCCACTGGCTTCAAGCTTGCCTTCCTCAACAAAACACTTCGCTTCATCAAGAATGATAGTGAACTAACATTATACTACAATGAAATGCCGTTAGCTCAAGCAGAGTACATTCAATCGCTTATACAAATCCCAAACACTGGTAATGATGTTGGTTTTGGGTTCAAATCGCTTTACGCTCCGCTTTGGGAAGCTATGGAACAGCAGAGTGAGAATTTCGTGCTAAAGACGACGCTTCAAGTTTCTCATGATCCTGGGACTGCGTGAGTTCTTACCACTATATCTGTTATTTTAGAAACATAATTTGGCTGACTGTCTTTTTCATTTTCATATTGCATTCTGTCTACTTTTGCATGGCACATGATAGTCATCAAAAATCTATTTAGTTATTAAATCAGCGAGTGGCAGAACAGCAGTGGTGACCAATTGTCCTTGTGGGCTCTTGGCATTGACATAAGCTGAGCCACCTTCCCTTTCATTGTTTTGCTTACTTCTGTACCTCACCATATATAAGTGAAAACCCAATTATGTACCTATGCAAAAAGTGAATAAATGTCTTTTATTATTATTATTTATTACTACCAGGCACAAGGCTACAAATATCCCCTACAGGTCTAGAATAACCCCTGATAGGTCTAGAAAAAAATGCTGTTGAATTTCAAACGACTTTCTTAACCGATTCTCTTAAATCTTGCGAAGAATACTTGCGAAAAAAACAAAAATAAAACGAAATCCCAAGTAAGAGTTAAGATGCCACAGATAGACATGGATACACGGTTACACACCTCGAACTTAAAACATCCCTCTTTATCGTCGCGGGATAAGAATACCATAAATCAGTCAGTGAATCCAAAGAGATTTCATGAAACCTGGTCAAATAAAAATACATAGGGTATGACAAAGTTTGTACATCCTGGTTACCTTTGCCAAATTAAGGGTTAAAAACGAAATTATTACCGGTATCTAGGTTCAGAATACCGGTATTTGCGAATTTGTTAACATCAACAATTTTTTATTCGGATTTTAGGGTATTGAAGTTTGATAAAATACCTAGGACAAACAATAGCATGTCAAAAAATTATAAGGAACGATATGAAGCAGTAGATCATCATATTAACAATGACACGGATCAGGAGGAAGCGCTATCTACGCGTTCTAGGCGAAAGAAAAACAGTAATAAACAAAAACTGGATAAATCACTGTGAGTATATTTTTGTGAATCATTAATCTTAATTTTATTTTTTTATTGTTTTACAAAATTCTGCCCGTGACTTCGTCCGCCTTAAATTCGTTTATTGCGGATAAGGGTATTTTTCCGGGATAAAAAGTAGCCTATGTCCTTCCCTGGGACTCAAACTATCTCCATACCAAATTTCATCCAAATCGGTTCAGCGATTTAAGCGCGAAGAGGTAACAGACAGACAGACAGACACACTTTCGCATTTATAATATTAAGTATAGTATATAGATGTTGTAATCATTAATATTAATATTATTTTTTTACTGTTTTACTAGCGTCTGCCCGCGACTTCGTCCGCCTTAAATTCGTTTATCGCTGATTAGGGTATTTTTCCGGGATAAAAAGTAGCCTATGTCCTTCCCCGGGACTCAAACTATCTCCATACCAAATTTCATCCTAATCGGTTCAGCGGTTTAAGCGTGAAGAGATAACAGACAGACACACTTTCGCATTTATAATATTAGTATAGTATATAGATGTTATAGGGGGCACACAAGCAGACGGATCGTCTGATGGTAAGCGATCACCGTCACCCATAGACACTTGCAACACCAGAGTAGTCGCAAGTGTGTATCATGTAGAAACGTTGCCTAGGTGTATTGAAATAAATGGCCATAGCTTTTTACCAGATAGAAAAGTGGATTTAACACTAACATTTTTTTTTAGAAGTGATATGGAGTATTTGAAAGTCACTGAAACTTTTTTATTTTTTGTAGTATGTGTCGTGGCTTTATCATGTCAAAATGACTGAACCGATTGTAACTATTTCTGGTACACGGGGAGCTGGACATCCACAGATGGTTATAGGATACTTTTTATCCAAGCAGAACGAAGCCTTATGATTTTTTCCTCCGTGGATGAGAAAAAATGATCACCCCTATTTTATCTAAATAGTCCACAACAATATTAGGTAGTTAGGTATAAAGGTTGTTCAGATATCAGAAATCATTTATTTTCATATTGTGCATATACAAAAGCTGGTATAGAAAAACATTAGAGAGTGTCACACTAAACCGTTTTACGGTATACAATAATACACTACAGCAACAAATACTTTAATATTCGCTATTTATCTATTGAAAATTATACACTGAGAGAAAAAAACATTAATAATTGGTAAGTAAGATGTAGAAATATATTTTTTTCAAACATGCAATGAAATATTGATGTTATGTTCCTTATAATAGGCTGCAAAGTATGACGTTTCAGGTGCGACTAGGACAAGAGGTCGTTAATGGAATTTCATATTCATACAAATCATGCAGGCCTAGGCCGGTAAAATCCTCTTTTGAATTTCCATTCCACATAAATCTGTGGCACAGGCATCATGACATTCTGCCACTATGCGTATTAAAAAATACAAGTTTGATTTTTTTGTTGTTTATTTCATTGCATGTTTGAAAAAAGCACTATACATACCTCGGCGGGAAATATGGGGTTGCCCGCCGTAAACCTACTCGTCTATATGTCTTCGGCCGGCAACCCCTTCGTCCCGGCCTCTGTAGTAATATACTATAATAATTGTTAAGCAAGATGCAGAAATATCTTTTTCCAGTAACGCAAGCACAGGCTCCACCACATCTTTACCGTGTCCCTCCAACGTGGCCTCCAGCGCCCAGCTCCTCAGTAAAGTCAGTTCACAGTTCATGAAGAACACTGTGCTGGCTCTGACGAAGTTCGCCGCGGACCCTGGGCGTGCGAGCGTCTCGTTTGATCGCCTGACACAGGAGGAGCTGGGTTTCGTGAAGAAAGTCAAGGGATGGGCAGGTCAGTACAGGCTCCGCCCCTAACACATCAGCTCCACCTCAAATTTACCGTTTACCTCCAACGTGAACTCTATCAGCTCCTCATCAAAGTCAGCGCACAGAAGAACACAGTGCTGGCTCTGACGAAGTTCGCCGCGGACCCTGCCCGTGCGAGCGTCTCGTTTGATCGCCTGACAGGAGGAGCTGGGTTTCGTGAAGAAAGTTAAGGGATGGGCAGGTCAGTACACGCTCCACCCCTAACACAAGCATAGAATCGGACAGAGGGGAGATGATGAGACTGGAGTGTGGCCGCCCGCGGGTTTGGCACTCAGTACAGTCTCCGATCACTGCATGTCATCTAGAGTTCTACCGGCTAACCCTAATAGAGTTATTTCGTGAGGAAGGTCAAGCAAGGGCTGGACAGGTCTACTCCCGGTGATCCATTCTCTCATTGACATAGTATATCACTTTCTCTTACACGTTTTTCCTTGGCACTCCGTAGAGATGTAGCCTCGCTCTGCATTTTCTATCGCTTATGTAACGGGGAGTACTCCGAGGAATTGTTCGGATTGATCCCTGTCGCATCTTTCCGACATCGTCCTACGCGACAATATTTCCATCTTCTTCTGTTTCCGCTATTATTACTCATTGAAATAAAACAATTTAACGGATTATATCGCGTATATTATCTCATTTTAGTTCCCGACGTTTCGGAAGCTTTCCAGCTTTCCATGGTCACGGGAGGCTTCCGAAACGTCGGGAACTAAAATGAGATAATATACGCGATATAATCCGTTAAATTGTTTTATTTCAATGAATATTTCCATCCCCACCACTTATATGGTTAGTAGTCCACGACTGCGTTTTGCTAGAAATTTTCTGCCTCGCAAGACTGAACTGTGGAATAAATTATCGCCGGCAGTATTGCGATGCGACCACCAGCACTTGTGACTCCTCTGGTGTTGCAGGTGTCTATGGGCGATGGTGATCGCTTACTATCTATAAAAAAACCGGCCAAGTGCGAGTCGGACTCGCGCAACGAGGGTGCCGTACAAAATATACGCTACAAATGGCTGTACCTATAAAAATCCATTGTTAGCAGAGCCCTACTCCTCAGCAAAATGTACGCGGTGCTCGATCACTATATACTAGTTTTATTTCAACTCGATACCTTCAAGCCTAGTACTCACTAGCGAGCCGTAACTGTAACCGTTGCATGTACTGTAACCAAAAAACAAAGTGTGTACGTGGTTCGCAAACCTGCTGCGAGCGGTACGCGTGCGGCTTGCAGCGAGCCGACGTTTACAACGTACTCATTTCTGAACCCGTAACGTTGCACGTAACTGTAGCCGTTACTGTTACCAAAAACATAGTGTGTACGTGGTTCGCGAGCCGGCGACGAACGCTACACGAGCGACTCGCAGCGAGCCGACGATTGTCGGTTTTTGCCGCGAATCAAAGGGCGCTCGCAGTGCGCTCGTGGACGTCAAGAGGAGAAGTTGTTGCTAGCCGCTGCGACCCAGCTGTATTTTCATGTTATTTCTTCGTCATGAGTGAATGTTCAGAGGATAAATGTATTTTGCTGATAGACGCCTACAGGGAAAATACTGTACTATGGAACCCTAAGATTTTATGATTTTTCGATATGAACAGTAAATCACTAGTTTCTCGATACATTCTATGAATCCACCAACTTCGTGGCCGCTTATGATCATCGAGCAAGGCATCTTTAAGTAAGTATGCTGCACAGGCTAGAGACACTTCGTCCGACATCGTGGAGTTACAAACCAAAAACTGAGGATAGATCCGGCATGCCTCCCCGTACACACTAGAACCTCGTTACTGTATCTGTTTGGTTACAGTTACGGCTCGCAAAATGAGTATGCTCGGTGAAAGCGTTCCGGAGACGTCGAGAGCCGTAACTGTAACACGCGTACACACTAGAACCTCGTTACTGTATCACGCATGTTACGGTTACGGCTCGCTAGTGAGTACCCGCCTTAACGCGTTCCCGAGATAAAGAGTCTTGACTGACAGACAGATGAATAGACGGACGGACAACAAAGTGATCCTATATGGGTTCCGTTTTTTCCTTTTGAGGTACGGAACCCTAAAAAGCCATCCGCTCACTTCCTCTCTTTCCATCTATCTTTCTCTAGTCATTTACCGGTGAAGAATCGTTAAAAAATTCAAATAATTTTATATTCGGATACCGGTAATTTGCAATACCAAAATTGACTGATGATTGGCAGTCGGTTACCAACACCAATACAAATGTGACTTGAACGTTGTTAGTATACAGGGTGATTTTGGTGTAATGAGTGGGAGTGACAGTGGTGATGAGGAGGTCACTCTGAGCAACTTTAACACTGTGGCCAACCACGAAATAAAGAAAAAATAATCAGCTGATTAAACAGTTAATTGATAGCAAATTTTCGGAAATGCATGAAACAGCTGATTTTTAGGGTTCCGTCCCCAAAGGGTAAAACGGGACCCTATTAACAAAAACTTCCTTGTCCCTCTGTCTGTCCGTCACTATATCGTATCTCATAAACCGTGACAGTTGAAATTTTCACAGATTTATTTCTGGAGCCGCTTTAACAACAAATAATAAAAACAATATAATTTTGTGTCTGTCTGTCCATATCAGTAACCAATATAAAATGATCGAGCACCGCGTACAATTCTTACGTGTAGGGCTCTGCTAACACTGGATTTTCATAGATACGGCAGTTTGTAGTGTATAATTTTTTACGGTACCCTCGGTCCGCGAGTCTGACTCGCAACTGGCCGGTTTTTTCTTGACTTGCTCAGAATCATCCTCCCCACCACCTCTATAACTTCCGCTCATGACCCCAAAATCACTCAATATACTTTTTTTTATGACATAGGAGGCAAACGAGCAAACGGGTAGGCGTGATGGTAAGCGATCACTGTCGCCCATAGACACTTGCATCACCGGAGGAGTCACAAGTGCGTTGCCGGGCTTTAGGTGGGAGTACGCTCTTTTCTTGAAGGTTGCAGTAAATGCATATTTTTTCCATACTTTTTTTTCAGCGTCGCCTGAAGACCGTGAAAATTTCTCGCCGTCTCTCCGCGACTTGCTGGTCAAGCTCAACTCCAGCATCACCCAGGCTCTGCAGACCTGCAAGCTAACCATGGTTAACAACAAGAAAGACAGGTTATCAACCTTATTTACTGTATTTACCATTAAAACGAGAGGACTGACAACCTCCATACAAAAGAGTAATTAGATCGATTCCCCGAAATCGTTAATTCCGCGTAGCAATCTTTCCATTTTTCCCCACACGAAATTCTATCCGCCACTTGTTTTTCTCATTTGCTTGCTTCCTCATTCTCAAATATGGCCAAACAACATTTATCACAATATTTCTAATTCTTAAACGATATTTTTGAATAAACTAAATAAAACATTAGTGTTGTTTTATTTAGTTATACACAATTTATATATCCATATACATATTCCTTCACGGAATATAATGGATTTTTCAATAGAAAGTTTCTCAATTATCATTTAAATATTTCGTCAGATGCACTATATTTAAGGAGTTCGCTCTATTCCTCACGGATCCCATCATCAGATCTTCACAAAAATTATATGGGACCAATCTGGATGCACCAAAAACCTTTCAAATAAAACAAAATAATTTTCTAAATCGGTTTATAAATGACGGAGTTCTGAGGTAAAATTTTAATGTGTTTGTATAGTTGAATTATCGAGAAGATGGAATTGCATTTGTAGTGGTTGTACCGTTTGCAACAAAAGGAGAATAATTTTCTCTTAACTTAATAAAATGACATACCCAAGAAGTGGAATAAGTAGTAGTCCTCTGTTTTTTTCTTTTATTCGCTATCATGTTCTTCATCTGAGCTGTCACAAGTATTGATAATAAAATTGTCTGTTATTTGATCCATTTCTCCTTCCTGACATCGATATTTATTTTCTTCACTTTCGACGTGGTGACAAATATTTTCCCAGTCCTCAGCAGTGATGGTATTCATTCGTTCAGTTGCTAAACTCATAATGCCTTGCATGTTTAATGAAACGTTTCTTTTTGCTACATACCCTTTTACCATGGACCAAATATTTTCGATCGGATTGAATGTCGGGTGATACGGTGGCAATCGTAATACGGAGTGGCCATGTTCTTTTAAAATTGCATCTATGTGGTACTCGCGAAACCGCTCTTTATTTTGTTTAATTAATTCATACAAACTGGTTTTGTACATCAACCGGTTATACGAAATGTTGTGTTCTGTCAACCAATCCATCATTTCTTGTTTATTAGAATTTGACGTTGGAGCACGATTCAAAAGTTTGTTGTGATAGGACGCATTATCCACGATAAGTACGCTATTCGGTTTGAGGTTCGGTATTAATTTTTCTTTTAACCATTTTTCGTAGTTGACAAAGTTCATCTGGTCATGGTAATCTCCCGTTTTTTGGTTTGCCTTAAACATTAACAAAGCGTTGGGAATAAAACCATCTTTTCCTCCTGCGTGCACTATTATTAACCGCTGGCCTGTACTGATTTGTTTTTTTACACCAAATTCTGTTCCATCGGTCCAAGCTTCTCCGGACACATGTGAAGTGTGGATGTAGGTTTCATCAGTATAAACTAGTGGTCTATCTTGAGATCGATATTCCGCAATTTTGATATGGTAATTTATTCTTAGCAGTCGTATGTTGTGTTTTTCCATTAATATTTTTCGGTTGTCCTCGGTCTTTTTCCATTTAAATCCTAATTTTTGTATTTGTTTTCGTAAGGTGGAAATGCCAAATTTGTAATCTATATTGGATTTTAACACAGAGTGGAGTCCCTTTAAGGTTGGAAATTGCTTATGGGACAGATGAAAATTGTATATAGTTCTCCGGATGACTTCCTGATCAATATCGTCTACTGCTGATGACGGACAAGGACGCAACTTTTTATTCTTCGGGAAGGTGAATTTCTTTGTTGTTGCGAATTTCTCGCTGTTGCTCTCAGTCACAATGTTATAAACAGTAGAGAGACAAACACCTGTAGCTTTTTCAACTAACTGGGCAGCGGTGTAAGGCAAGTTTAAATTTTTCGTCAGTTCATTTTCAAAATATTTATAACAGTTGAAAATTATTTGCTTACTTTGACTCTCAATAGGACCAAAATTATTTACAGGCATATTTTTTTAAAATATAGAAATTATTCGTAGTCGTACGGGCGGACACAATAATTAATTGAGAATACAATCAAAAATATACGCACAACGTAAATAATATTGACAATTTCACACTGACATTATTTTTGCTTTTAGTTCTTCGATATATATATATAGATAACAACCTCTTTGTATGCTGATAGTACAAGAAAATAGAAAATTCAAATATAGAATGCCTGTAAACAAACAATACTACTACATATGCAATTCCACGCTCTCGATGATTCAACTATACATTGAAGATATTTTCAAAAAAATATATATTTGGAGTTCACTGAAACTATATTTTCTTTGGATTTTTTTGTTTGTTTTGATGTGTCGCTTCACACTTCATCGCGCTAAATCGACTAAACGGATTTGAACTATTTTTGGTACACGGGTAGCTGGGTATCTCCAGATGGTTATAGAATACTTACTACTAGAATACTTAATACTACGTAAAATAATAATAATACAACTTAATTGAGAACTACCTTTTTTGGAAGTCGGTATGAAATCTATAACTGCTGTTTTTAAATTACAAATTTATGATTTCAGAGGGATAACATTGAAGAAAACACCATTATTTGCTTCCCCTTCACCAGTCAAGCAGACGTGAGTAACAAAAACATTAATTATGAAACGAAAATTTGTTGTGATATGTTGGACACAATTGGCGCTTTTATACATCATCGGTCCCCGACACGACAAGGTTTAACAAGGAACATTCAAACAAAGGGAATAAGAATAATTTATTTTGTAAAACATAAGAAGGTACAGTCAAGGAATTTAATTTACATACCATTTTGTGCCTTGTCACATTCAAAATCAATATGAAAGCCGATACAAATTCCATATCAATGTCACTATGACAAGGTACGAAATGGTACACAAATTAAATTCCTTGACCGTACATGGGTGTTTCATAAATTGCTTAGGAACACTATGTTTTGCCGAAAGGCATACAAAAGAACTGTCAATCACAACCAGAGCTCGGAAAAGGTATAGCTGGACAATAGGGATGATAGACGATATATTGAGTCAAAATGTCGCGTGACGTCACTCCTAAGTACAAATTTTACTTAGGAGTGACGTCACGAGCCCTCACTCCTAAACTGTAATGCGATTTATCCGAGTATTTTTTTATTATTTTCAAAAAGCAAATAATGCGTGTCCAATATTTTTTTATTATCTCGCTGACGGACTATAGAATTTTTATTTTCATACCCAGTAATCATGCCTATTGTGATATACAGTTTGTAAACTTACTAAAACCATCCCTTTAAGCCAGTTGATGGCCATGTCGAGTTAAGCATCTTACCACATGTTTTGCTAGTGTGTGTCGAATATTTTAAATTTCCTCATTGTACAAAAAAATATAAAATCTTACCTTTTCCAAAGTCGGTTAACCCAAAAAGTAACGTCCTGTGATATTTAATGTTTACGTCGTGACAGATGAACGGAAGCCCACTATGAATACGTTAATACCTACTTGAAATTTCATTATTAGTATAACTTCTTATTTCTAACCCGTTATACGCTCTTATTAGTCCGTGGCAGCCGAAATATTCTCAATTTATCATGTAAACAGCATCAGTTCATGCTTATTTATTAAATGTCATTTCAATTTCATTATAAAGTAACTTCAATGTAAAGTTTTATTTTTCTTAATTATTCCAACAAAACAGTTTGGCTAGAAATGAAATATACTTTCTGTTTTACAAATATCATGATAATAATCACAATTTTTGCAATTTATTAGTGGATCACTCCACTAGCGTTATTATTATAAACAAAGATCAGAAACAAATGAAAAAATTTTTCGGCGATACTGGACTTGAACCAGTGCCTTGAGCCAGACCGGGGCAGCACGCTCTACCATACCATACGTGTGGACGATTAGCTCAGATGGTAGAGCGTGCTGCCCCGGTCTGGCTCAAGGCACTGGTTCAAGTCCAGTATCGTCGAAAAATTTTTTCATTTGTTTCTGATCTTTGTTTATAATAGAAATGAAATGTCAAGATTAATTTTCAATGAGACGTTTCTTTATTGCAATGAAATGAGTATATGTATTGTACAAGTTTTCAACAAAATCAAGCGACGTGCTTCGCAACATCCAAATTTGATGCGTAGCGTTCACGAAAACAGCCACCGTCACTTGGTTCAAGTAACAACTAACTCGTACGTGAGCCCATAGCCTTACTTTAACTGACATTACATGTATTGAACTTGACGTTGTCTTGACAACCTGAAGACAATGTTACAATTGTAAACAAAGAATACAGGATGTTAAAATCATGAATGATTTTTTTATTTTATTTTTTGTATTTTAATTATAAATTCTAAAAAGCGTTAGTATTTCAATAATTTATATACCACAACCTTTTTTATCACCTAGACATGTCCGGATTTAAATAGATGGTTTTAGTAAGTTTACATACTGTAGATACAAGTCAAATCGCAAAGAAAAATACAAATACACCAGGACTCGAACCCGGCACCTCTCCATTACGCGTCGAGCGTGTCACCCTTCTACCAGCGAGCACTATGCCATACGCCTCGAATTTATCCATCCGCTTTGACCCCTGTACCAATTTTTTTTATTTTTGATTGGTATGATAACCTTAGTTACCTTTGTTTTAGTTGATTATATATATATATAATATAACAATAAATGTTAATTTTCCCACATTAACAACACAGAAACACAACAATTTGTGTTTCACATCTATACTATTATAAAGTTGTAAAAATGAAATGTCTGTACATTGAAGATATTTTCAAAAAAATGTTTGTAATTGACTATTTGGAGGTCACTGAATCGAAAAATATTTATTTTTTGTACGTTTGTATGTGTCGTTGTGGCTTCATCACGCCAAATCGGCTGAACGGATTTCAACTATTTTTGGCACACGGGTAGATGGTCATCCACAGGTGGTCAAAGGATACCTTTTATCCGACTACGCTGAAAAAAAGAGGTGTTATGACTTTTTCTCCTCCGCGAACGAAAGTGCCCACCTTCTAGTATTTTGATAAGGTTGCTGCCAAAGCCGTCCCGTTTCCGATAAATTTCTTATTCGGATGGAATGCCACACTACACTTTTTTTGCCCGACGTTATTCTGGTGAGCTTAAGAGAGCTCTTTATCGTCCACAACATGTCGTTATCGTCGAAGGAAGTATAAAAGCGGCTCCATACATTTAGCTCTCCTATTGTGCCTTGCCGATAATGTCGTGTCGGCGAATGATAAAGTATAGATGGTACCTACACTAAATTGCTTAATAAAAACATCTTTAATATTTTCATCTGATTCCGCGATTATCACTCATTTAAATAATACAATTTAAACGGATTAATCGCGTATATTATCTCACTGGAGTTCCCGACGTTTCGGAAGCTTTTCAGCTTTCGTGTTCACGGGGTTGTCAACCTGCGAAAGCTGGGAAACAAATGAGATAATATAAGCGATATAATCCGTTGTTTTTTTTTTATTGCTTTCACTATATATTTTTAGCCCGGTCACAGCTAGGAGCAAATCCCTCGTGGCAACGAAAACCAGAGACAGATCATTGAGCAAAGACCGCAGGTGAGTAATCATGAATTAATTTTCACTTCTCCTGCTCAAAAAGTACGTCATATTAGCTTCGCGAAGCGACACTAAAATAGTACATTTAGCCCCTAGGGTTTAAAAGAAAGCCATATAATCGCATACAAATTTCTATGAAACTGAAAAAAAAATTGCGGCCAGCTACATACTACTTACGAATAATAAACAAACAAACCAACCTGATCAGATTGGCCAAATTTTCTAATCGAATTGCTCAAACTTTTTAAGTCTTTTTTATTTTCTCGCAGTCGAAGTGAAAAGCAGAGTGTTCAACACGTGGTTAAAAGACATTATGAAACACATACATTTGTCCTCGCTCACTTCGTGAGCTCGTCCAAATAATCACTTCGTATCATAATGGCTTATTTTAGCCCCTTGTCAAACAATCTACTATTAAGATTTTTTTTAATACCATTATGTGCCCCAGCAGGGCGTCATGTACACAGTGGCGTGCGGTCCATATAGGCGCAAAGGGACTGCCTACCCAGAACGATTATGGCTCCATATAGGCACAGAAAAACTACCTACCTTATCACAGTATAATAAAGAGTACTACGTACAGTATGGACGCTCCCTGAGAGTGCCGCCCGCCCGCGCTCGGTCACCTCGCAGTTACCGGTTGCGGTCACTGAACTGTGAGCGGGGAGAGTGCGGGGGGGCGGAGCTTGCGGGCGGCGGGCGGCAGGGAGTGTCCACAGTGTGACCTTATTGTGATATAAATACAAAACAAAAACTTCGTGCACGTCACTGCATGTACAGTCGCGGAATGAAAAAGCTAACCACCTTAAGATCCGTTTTTGCTTGCTCAGTATAAGTTATCAGTAACTGCTTTATCAACCGAGTAGCTGTGACACATTCCGTCACGTATGTCATTTCACGACATGGCCCACATAGTCGGCCAACTTTACGAATTGACCTCTGCTTTTTGGAAAGCCGAATTAAAATTAAACTATTTATCTGTTTCATTCTTCAGTCATTTTAGGAAGGAGAAATGAGGACCGCACATATTCGAACTTTGGTTTTGGGAGCTCTTTCTTGAATATCTAAATTTTTCGGCATTTTAAAATATTAACAGGATTACAAGAAATATAAATGATGACATTGACAGGAACTGTTGTTCACATTTAATAGTTTTAATCATTATACGCGAAGAGGATGTAATCATTACACTTATCAAACTTGACACAGCTTAAGTGCAAGATCAATCTAATAAAAGGTTTTAATTCAACTATTAATACTCAAGGAAACTTCGCCTAAGCAGAATTGAACTTTTTTGCCAAACAGTTAAACATAATTCGCAATGCTTCACTCTCATATGTTACACAGGTGAAAAAGGTAACATGTACTTGCAACGCGTAAAAGACTGTTTGGAAACTGGGCAACCTTTTCATTCCGCGACTGTACAGTAAGAAAAATAGACTATTTAACAATTTTCTGTGGTATTTTATAGTATTTTTATTATTGAAGGGTCCCCGAAGAGTAGTATAATATAACGGGTAAAGAGAGCCCTCTCGTTTAATTTTCTAGCAACCATGTTTGAAGCGCCATCTGCGTCTCTTAACCAGAACTATCGATATACACACAAATACGTAGACCAGGGGCGGGGCGCTTTCTCAAATGCTTGTAACTTGCACTACAAGCTGAATTCTTTTTCCAACAATATGAATTCCGTTTTGGAAGGTTTTCACGGGTTGACTGAGATAAGATATATTCTTCTCTGTCAAAGTTACAATTTGTGCAAACTGCCCACTTTGAGAAAACAAATAAAGGTGTACATACTTGCCAGATGGGCCTAATCTGTAAAGACAGTTACACATGTGCCAGAAGGGCTTAACTATTTTATTTTAATAATTTACTAGCAGCATTTCACAAAATGAGGCGTACTGAGGAGAAAAGAAACGCTGCAAAGAAAAACTCCCAGGCTACCTCGTTACTTATTATATTATTTTAAGAAACAAAGACTACTAAGCTACTTTTTAACAGATAAGATATTCTTCTACCGTTCAAATAAAAATTGTTACAGAATTCAATTCCAAACCGCCAACTCTACCAAGAAGAAAATAGACACGGTTACAGATATGGACAACACAGATAAGATAATGGAGCGTGGTAGAACCAAGGAGACGAGTGGATTGAATAAGCGAACAGCAAAGTTGTTGGAGGACATGTCCACGCCAGTCGAGAGTGACAGGGGGATAAGGTAAGTCTCATTTAGGTATTTCTTCATTATGGGTCTAGACATGGATTTGAGCTGGGTTCTTATGTTGTTGATATAACACCGAGCGATTTGCGGTACACCTGTCGTTCGCCGAATTATTGTAGCCTATTTTAATTTGGCATATAATACAGTCGCATAGTAATACTTTGGCCTACTACTTTGATTATCATATTACGCTTTTAGTTGGACTAATTTATATTCGACTAATATACCTTATGCATCGTATTGTTTAAGCTAATAATAGGGAATATGCATAATCTTTTCTTTTTGCTTTATTAAAAACTCATTCATGTAACAAACAGGGGAGAAAAATATTGTTTCGAATAAGTATAAAAATAACCAAGATATAAGCTATCAAACATTTCGTTCTATCTCTTTCTGTCAAAACAGAATTTAATATGAAGTTTATATGGCCGTCGTAGACTGTGACGTAACAGTCTATGTCGTACCTCTCTGTAAAATCGCTGTCTAATTCGTAGTTTAAAATGCCTATATCATGAGTATTTCTTATCCGATTTTAATTTTAATTTCACTTTTTGGAATAGTTTTTACGGTATGTTGATGTTTTGTTAAAAAAAGCGATGAAAAAATTTCACGCATGTTCCCTATTATTTGGGGATCCTGCCTTCTTACCGAAATTATTTTGGTCCAATTTCATTACCCAAACAAATTTTAGCAACTGTCTTTTTTGCCAATGTAATCTTTGGCGTAATTACAATACGCAATTTTTTTGTAAACTAATGAAATTTGGTCATTGTACGATTTGATAAGCGAGTCATTGCCTAAATATTCATGTGCCAAACATTAGATTTGCGTAACATTTATTTGCGAAAAGTTCATTGGGCAAACGATTATTTTCAATTTTTTTTTTGATAAAACAAAGGTAACACAATCATTTGATATATCCTTCATTAACCATAATTTCAGTTTCACCTTAAGGCAGGTCCGACTTGTGTTAGGTTAGGTACGACGATGAGCGAAGCGAGGAGTGCTAGGATGAACTGCGACCCTAAGCCGCGTAAGTCGTGGTCGCTCGTCATCCAGTGGTCGAATAACTTTGAACATTACAATTTCTTAAGACAATACTTTTATGCATTTTATAATGCCAATTTATTATTATGACTTTCTGTATTTATTCTATTTGATGTTAGTCTTGATGATGATTCTAACATAACATATCAGTTATTTCGAAATTCATGGCTTCATATCACAACACAATACACCAAATTTAAATTATACTTAAGAATGAACTGAGAATTTTATTAAATTAAATGAATTTACAATACAATATTATAAGTCACTGTTAGTAAATGTCTTACATCTAAACTGTTACTAAGCATTATTACTTATAATATGGAGCGCACTACAATTATTAAGATAGGCTTCATCTAACCTGCCTGCAAACATGGCTAGGACGCTGTTAGTACTGGCCCGCACCCTGTTAAGCAGCGAGGTGGGTTATAGCGCATGCTTTTTAATATTATGCGTATAAATATATGCTTTAAGACAATAGGGAAAATACATGAATTTAAATTTTTGCTTTATTAAAAGCTCATTCATGTAACAAACAGTAGACAAAAATTTCATTTCATCTCTTTCTAGCAAAACAGAATTTAATATGGAGTTTATATGGCCAGAGTGCACGATGGCGTAACAGTGCACCTCTCTATCTAATTATTAATTTAAAATGCCTATATCGTGCGTATTTCTTGGCCGATTTAAATTTAAATTTCACATTCTGAAATAGTTTTTACGGTATTTTGATATTTAGTTAAGAAAAGCGACAAAAAAATTCATGCATGTACCCTATTATGCACATCGCTATTTCGGCTAAAAGAAATTATGTGTAACTATATTATAAGAAAATAAATTATGCGATCCAACAGTCAACCGCGATTTGCCTCTACATTACAGGGGTCAAAGAGCAAACTTGAAATAAGAAATGCTGCTTGGTAAATTATTAAAATAAAATAATTAAGCCCTTCTGGCACATGTGAAACGTCTTTACAGCTTAGGCCCATCCGGCATGTATGTATACCTTTATTTGTTTTTTCATAAATGGGTAGTTTGCACAAATTGTAACGTTGACAGGAGAATATATATCTTTCCTCAGTCCACCCGTGACCATGGAAAGCTGAAAAGCTTCCGAAACATCGGTGTCCTCCGTCCGTCGAAATGAGATAATATACGCGATATAATCTGTTAAATTGTTTTATTTCAATTTAAATTAAAAATGTGTAGGAGATTTGTCAATGGACGGATACGATTTGGGGGGGGAACCTCTATGGCACCCTCCCTGCTGTTGCTGAGCGTGCTCAGCCTGCGTGCCTGTTGCAGGATGATGCGGCTGATGGGCTGGGACGGCGGCGCGCTGGGCTCTCGCGGAGACGGCATCATCGAGCCCATCATCCCTCCTGTCGACCTGGTACACACACTTCCATATTTCCTACAGGAACCTTGGAGTCAGGGATCAGAACCGGTATTTTAATAAAAATCTAAAATACACGCTATTTCTGAAATGTGTCAGAATATAACTGTATTTAGGAGAAGATAAATTAATCACAAAACACCCGATTCAAGTTCTAGAATTTTTATAAAATATATGAAAATCTCTTAATTGAACGAAGAAAACTAATCGTTCTTTCGGATATGTTGTTTGAAAAAAATACCGGTTCCGATCCCTGCTTGGAGTTACCTTTGTACAGGCGTGGAATGAAAATATTGACTAGTTAATAACAAATTAATTTATCCGTTGCAAGTGCTTGTTACTTTTTTCAATCTCTCTACTTGTTATGTCTACGAGGCATCATCAGGAGATGCAGGAGACGTTGACGGCCCCAAAAAAAATTTTTTTTTTTTCGGGTGGACCGTCAACATCTCCTGCATCTCCTGATGATGCCTCGTAGAGAGGCGAAACACGTGTCGAGGATTATACTGTTTGGTGTTGGTTTGTTGTATTTGCATGCGTATTTTTTTATGGAAACTGCATGAAAATATGCGCATGTGAGCACAATTTATTGTCACATCTAACCAAGACACAAGTTCACGGAACAGCAAAGGAACTATAATCCATTGATCTAGTATGGAACTCCGCAAAGTAACGCCTGAATCAATCAATTAATTTAAGTTAGTGTTGTGGTATTTTTTGAGTGTGGGTGCGTAGTAACGAGAGGAAAAAATGCATTTGTAGTTAGATTGTTTATATGTGTGCTACCTCGCCCCCCTCGAAAGACGGCAGAATTTTTTGTTAGGAAATTTGTAGCGATTCGTACTCCATTACGAAGTACTCCAAGAAATTATACCAGCACCTGGGTCCTTTTATATGAACTAGGATGACATGTGTAGAATAGAGTAGTCATTTGGTTACTGAAATGGCTTAAGTATTATTATCATATTTCCAGCCGCCCAAAGCCGGTCTCGGTCATGTGCCTACCCCAAAAGTGTACCAGCGTCGACCGGTTGAGTTTAGGATGACGCTACTACACAACATGTTCGACTTGTTACTGCACAACGAGCTGAAGAAAGAAATACAGCACAAGGTAAGTAGCAAATAAGAACTCATCCAGAATCACGTGTGGCTCCGAAGGGGGAGGAGGGGAGGGTGGGGGTCGGCTTATTTTTTTTTAATAAAAAAAAATCACCTGTACTTAAGTGACGATGCGGTCAAGGATGTATCATGCCCGTCTAGAAACAGCCTATTCACTGTTGTATTGAACAATATAGACTTACAAAAGGGTCTATATTAGGTCGTATAAAATTTTAGTATCGATTTTTTTTTGATTGATTGTCATGAAATCATTCGTCATACTGTTTACCATTGTTATTGTTTTACTTTGTAGAATCTCAAATTGAATAATTTCAGAACGAAGAACAATCAAAAGGAATAAAATTATAAACAATAAAATCATTGACCATAAAATTAAAATACAGAACTTAAGTTGCGTATACTAATCATAAAGAATAAAATCATAGCCATGAAAATGAAAAATACATAACTCAACTTACGTAGAACAATTATAAGGAATAATATATTAAAGAAGAAAATCATACACATGACATATATATATATATATGAAACATAAGTTAATGTACAATTTTATCCTATAATACTTTTTTTTACGTACATTAGTTTATTTTCAAGTTTGAGTTTCATTAATTTTTTAAAGAACTCTTTTGATACTGCGCTTGCTCACAATACAATCTTAACCTAACCTACAGTTTTCGGACTTTGACCCATTTTGACGCTTCGCTCGCTCCTCTGTACATGGTCACAATACAAACCTAACCTAGCCTACAGTTTTCGAATTTTGACTGATTTTGACGCTCCGCTTGCTTCGCTCGCTCCACTATACATGGTCACAATACAAACCTAACCTATTATTTATTATTATTATTTTTGATTTGTGGGCCTTCTGTATGCCGCTTCGACCAGATTTGATCTATTGTGGCAGCCGTTTATTAGAGTTCACTACTGAGGCCCGTTGAGTCTAGGAATTCCCAAATTCTTTGGGCAGTGAAATGTTGTATCTCTTCCGGGGGCACGACATGTTGCCCTAGGTGGATACTTCTTTTCCTCATGAGTGGTCCACAGGAGCAGAGGATATGCATTGCAGTCTCCTCTGTCTCTTGGCAGAATCTGCATACTGCGTCCTGTTTCATACCATTTGAAACAGGTGCTTGTTTAGTTTGCAGTGACCTGTCAGGATTCTTGTTATTGCGCAGGTTTTTGGTCTTTTGAGCTGTAGTATCTCTTTCGACAACTTTTGTTTGAATCCCTTAATTAAGGATTTCGAGTGATTTTGTCCTTTTACGAGCCTCCATTCCTCGATTGCCTTAGATCTATATAAATCGTTGAGCAGAACGTATGCCTTTCGTTTTGTGATCCCACAAAAGGGTTCTGGGCCGACTTGGGGCTTGTCCGCGCCCTTATTGGCGAGTTTGTCTGCTTGTTCGTTTCCGTCAATGTCGGAGTGTCCTGGTTCCTAACCTAACCTAACTTAACTTCCATTTCTGACCCATGTTCCATTTTGTCCATTGTGTAAAATGCAAGCAAGCATTTTGACGCTTCGCTCGCTCTGCTATATATGGTAAGAATACAAACCTAACCTATAGTTTTCAGTTTATGATCCATGTTCAATTTTGTCAATTGTGCATATTTTGCAAGCAAGTATTTTGACGCTCCGCTTGCTTCGCTCACTCCGCTAGACATGGTCTCAATACAAACCTAACCTAACCTACAGTTATCGGTTTTTGACCCATGTTCCATTTTGTCAATTGTGTAAATGCAAGCAAGCATTTTGACGTTCCGCTCGCTCCGCTATACATGTTCACAATACAAACCTAACCCATTTCGACGCTCCGCTATACATTTGTTAGGAACCGTTTTTTTTTATCCCGAGCCCCTCTTTTGTGTTTCTGCCCATGTAAGTTTTATGTCATTATATCAGATGTTCGTTTCTGTTTAGCGTCCCAGGGGGTCTACAACCTCACGATAAATCGCCAAGGGGTAGGGGGGTCTAAATGTGGCCCACAAAACCTCGCGTGATTACCGGATAAGCCCTAACATATACCCTCTTTGTATGTTTAAGGCCAAACTGGGTCTATATTGACTCCCATAGCATTAATTTTTCGATTTGGTTTATCCATACCGTTGTTAAAGTTCCGTACCCAAAGGGCAAAACGGGACCCTATTACTTTGACCTAGACTTTACTCTCCGTCTGTGTGTGTCTGTCACCAGGCTGTATCTCATGAACCGTGATAGCTTGACAGTTGAAATCTTCACAGATGATGTATTTCTGTTGCCGCTATAACAATAAATACTAAAAACAGTATAATTTTATGTCTGTCTGTCTATATCAGTAACCAATATAAAATGATCGAGCACCGCGTACATTTTGCTTAGCAATAGGGCTCTGCTAACACTGGATTTTCATAAATACGGCCATTTATAGCGTATATTTTGTTCGAAACCCTCGGTGCGAGACTCCGACTCGCACTTGGCCGGTTTTTCATAATCGTTACGTTACTCGTCATATTGTCTTTGGGCATTATTCCAATAGTCTTAATTTTCTTTCACCCTTCCTTTCATTAGTCATAAGTATTGAATTTCATACCGTTATTGGTCATCACCTATGTATTATTATTAACAAGGACCATTAAAACAAAAGAACTGACACTTGCCATACTTTGGATCGTGTTCCGATCGCAAGGAGATATTCTGGCAAAAACGAGATGGCGCTTTAAAACTAAACATTTAACGATGTTATAATCATTCATGGGTATTCACCTGGATTGCACTCTAAGTTGGAGGACAGGTTGTCGAAATTAGCAGGAAGGTCATGGGTTCGCTACATAGCCCTCCGCAAGATCCTCCTAGTCCATACCTTAATTTTACCCATAGTTGACTACGGTGATGTGTGCTATCCGGATTTAAATGAAGAGCTTCTGAATAAACTGGAGAGACTCCTTAACAACTGCATTCGCTTTATCTTCTGTCTTCGTAAGTATGATCATTTGTCCGCTTACCGCTCCCAGCTTGGCTGGTTTCCTATCCGTCAAAGACGCGAAATTCGAATGCTCTGCTTCCTTTTCACCATTCTCAATGACCTTAAATCACCCGAGTACCTCAAAAATGTTCTCACTATTACGGTGTCACTCGTGACCGTCAATTTCGCTCTTCCGGCAATCTATCTCTTTCTATCCCTCGTCACCGATCCCGTTTTATGTCCAACTCCTATACCATTCAAGTGGCCCGACTTCCTCTCAAGATTAAGAAAGCCCCAAACAAGTGCGCTTTCAAAAAATTTTTGCGCGAACTTTTAGTTAGCAGAACTGCAAACTCTTAGCTTCTCTGATTAGCTCGTCTCGTCTGAATTTATATATATATAAATATATATATATATATTATATGAATATGTATGTATCTAAGTATTTATCTTCTTAAATTATGTCTGTAAATTAGTTGCACCGCCCACAATTTATCTGCTTTGCCTCAAGGTTGACTGGTAGAGAATGCCCTATGGCATTAAGTCCACCTTTTGTACGATAAGTTTTTCTTTTGTGCAATAAGGATTAAATAAATAAAATAAATAAAATCAGAGATCGGATAATCGGATAGATATTTACCTAAACTTTCACGGCTGCGTTCCTGTTTAATAGTATGGAAGCGGACTCGCGGATAAGCGGATGTTATTTTGTTAATACAATTTTCGGGCTATCTAAATAAACCAATAACGCAAACATAAACGCATATTTCAATACATGTTTATATTAATTATTCGTTAACATTTATAGACTTACTAAATGGTATTTAGCTAATTTAGATAAAAGTTAGCCATGTTTCTAAGTAGCTTTTTTTTTCATTTAAAAAAAACCTATTTGAACAACCTGGTTGCGTTGCGTTAAGTTTGAACCTCAATGTATGCAATGCTATATATATCAGGTGCAAACTTAACTCAACCGGACCCGAGTAATATAATAATATTAGGGTAAGTGAAAGTTTGTAAGGATCCCTCGGTGCGCGAGTCCAACTCGCACTTGGCTAGTTTTTATTTTTTATTTACAAGAAAGCGATTGAAACTAGACACTTATTTAATATTTCTAGGACCCGTTGACTAAAAAAGAGAAGAAGTTTATCCGAGCAGCGTTGCGATGCTTCAACGCTCGCCGTCCCGTCGGGCTGTCGGCTGAGGAGGCTGAACTGCAACACCAACTACTACACGAGCTCTCCAAGCGACCAGACCTGGATCTGAGGGCGGAGATCGCTAAGGATCTGAAGTAAGTTCATGCACACTGAGAGAGAGTTTATCCCTGTAGGTTCACAATGCTGGCCGTGTACTGAAGAGAAGCTCGCCAAGCGACCAGACCTGGATCTGAGGGCGGAGATCGCTAAGGATCTGAAGTAAGTTCATGCACACTGAGAGAGAGTTTATCCCTGTAGGTTCACAATGCTGGCCGTGTACTGAAGAGAAGCTCGCCAAGCGACCAGACCTGGATCTGAGGGCGGAGATCGCTAAGGATCTGAAGTAAGTTCATGCACACTGAGAGAGAGTTTATCCCTGTAGGTTCACAATGCTGGCCGTGTACTGAAGAGAAGCTCGCCAAGCGACCAGACCTGGATCTAAGGGCGAAGATCGGTAAGGATCTGAAGTAAGTTCATGCACACTGAGAGAGAGTTTATCCCTGTAGGTTCACAATGCTGGCCGTGTACTGAAGAGAAGCTCGCCAAGCGACCAGACCTGGATCTAAGGGCGAAGATCGCTAAGGATCTGAAGTAAGTTCATGCACACTGAGAGAGAGTTTATCCCTGTAAGTTCACAATGCTGGCCGTGGACTGCAGAGAAGTTCTCCAAGCGACCAGACCTGGATCTGAGGGCGGAGATCGCTAAGGAACTGAAGTAAGTTCATGCACACTGAGAGAGAGTTTATCCCTGTCTTCACAATACTGGCGGTGGACTGAAGAGGAACTCGCCAAGCGACCAGACCTGGATCTGAGGGCGGACATCGCTAAGGATCTGAAGTAAGTTCACAATGCTGGCCGTGGACTGAAGAAGAGGAACTCGCCAAGCGAACCTGGATGTAAGGGTGGGCATCGCTAAGAATCTGAAGTAAGTTTAAGCACACTGAAAGAGAGTTTATCCCTGTCTTCACAATGCTGGCCGTGGACTGAAGAGGAACTCGCCAAGCGAACCTGGATCTGAAGGCGGACATCGCTAAGGATCTGAAGTAAGTATATAAAAGAGACAGGAAGTTGCACATAACGAGGAACTTCATCGCTGCAGCGTTTCAACGGTAGGCTGTGCGCTGAAGAAGCGACCATGCCTGGATCTGACGGTGCTCATCGCTCAGAAACTGAAGTAAGTTTATGCACAGAGGGAACTTCATCCAAGCAGTACAATGCTGGCTGTGGAATGAAGAAGCGAAGCTCCTGTACCAGCAGCAGCATAGCAATCTGTCTGTAGGCTGAAGATCCTGACTTGCAGCACCACGTACTACAGGAACTCGCCAAGGGACCAGGCCTGGATCTGAGGGTGGACATCGCTCAGGTTTTTTTTTATGCTATCGGGGGCAAACGAGCAGACTGATCACCTGATGGCAAGTAATCGCCGTTGCCCATAGATTACTGCATCACCAGAGGAGTCACAAGTGCGTTGCCGGCCGTTCAGGTGGGAGTACGCTCTTTTCTTGAAGGCTGGGCTGTGGGATAAGAACAAATGAGTAGCCCTCGATCACAGGCTTGTTTTTTACGCATACACATACATAATAAAAACTTTACATTCCTTCGCTTACTCGGCTTTTAATTCAAGCACTCGCGCCAAATAACAACTTTGCAACCTTGCATAACTTTAGTTATTTGGTTCAAATATAGACTCCTGAACGTAGCGAGGCTTTCATGGAAGTTTCACGAGAAGGCAAATAATTTTGCAGCCGTGCGAAATACACAAGTTTTCACCGCACTAAAGTAGAAAAGCTATGAAATAACAAACCGATATTTTTTTCATGTGTGATGTGGGACCTACGAAAAACACTCTTAACAAAAGAAACAAATGAACATATAAAATGTTAAACTTCACCTCAGTGTACACATACAAACATACATACACACACACACACACCCATACACATACACATACACACAAACACACACACACACACCTACCATTAATATAGTATTGTATTAGTATTACTTAAATTAGGTTAAAACCAAAATTAAAATTAAGCAACATAGGCGCCTAAAACCATTGTTAAAAATATATTAAGTTAGGATTAAATAAGAAACCTCTAGGTGTATAATATTTCCTACCTATTTGCCAGTTATGGAAGAGCGGGGCATCCTAACACAGGTTTACTTACCTAAAAGGAAGCCCCAATCACTGTAGGCATTGAACTTGTCATTTTCAACTTCAAATTACTTTTTTTATTTGTTATTTATTTATTTGTTATTTATTTATTAAACAAAGTACATAATCCTCTTTTCTAAGACAGTCCGCTGCAAAACTGTATTGTACAGTATGACTGCAGGCACGAGTCTCTATACTAATAGTACTATATTATATTTATTATTTATACACAATATTAAGAGAGATATTAATATTGTGCAGTAGAAGAATAACGAATTTACTTTTCCACGCAGATTTTGCGCTGTAAATGGAAATTTCCTTAAATTAGGGAAATTTCCTTTAGCGAGTGAGGTGAAATAATTATTTGTTATGCGAGGCTGCAGTTGTTATTAGGCGCGACTTCTTGAATTGAAAGCCGAGAAAACGAAGCAATCTAAAATTGAACCACGAGCGGAGCGAGTGGTTCAAATATAGATTCCTGAGCTTAACGAGGCTTTCAAGGCACGAGAAGCGAAATAATTCTGCAGCCGTTCGAAACACGCAACTTTTCACCTCACTACAGCGAGGAAAATGTGAGATGTAAGAAAGTCTATGATATTATAACAAACCGATATTATTTTTCACGCACATTTCTTCTACGCGAGCGAAGTGACTAGCGTCGTCTGGTAAATAAATATCGTATCGACGAATATTAATACGCAAACAATATAATTATATAATATTTTCTTCTGTTTCCGCGATTATTACTCATTGAAATAAAACAATTTAACGGATTATATCCTCCTATATGGTCCTCCCGTGACCATGGAAAGCTGGAAAGCTTCCGAAACGTCGGGAACTAAATTGAGATAATATACGCGATATAATCCGTTAAATTGTTTTATTTCAATGAATATAATTATATTTTTCAGAACAGTAACACTGCTGAAAGTTATAACGGATGCACCATGGCAACCAACGACGAAGCCAGCCGAAGGAAAGAAACAAATTAAAAAAAGGAAGATGGTGCCAATAATAACAGACGAATACGCAGACGTACTGATCACCAGCTCCGATATAAACGCTGCCATGCGGGACGTGGATGCTAGTTTGCTGGAGTTTCCAGCTGAAAAGGTAAACACATTTTTCTTTATACTCCTTTTCTATCTGTGAATAAGAACTTGTTGTGAATACTTCTTAGATTGGACAATAATACAATATTATACAGTAAGATTACTTAGGGCCGATTTCATCAACAATCAATTTACACGAGAGTGGTTAACCCAGTATAAACTAAATCTAACGATTTACTCAATGGGTAACTTCATTTCCATTTCACCACGCTAGTCTACGGATAACAATCTCTCGCATAGTTACTAAGTATCTTTGAACGAGTGAATTGAATGAAATCGTAATGCACCCAAGTAAGATAGACAATTTGTCCCATGCTTGAGCAATGGTGCTGCGTATTTTTTAAATTTATTCGAGTAATACATCAATTGTGAAGTAAGTATTGAATTCACTTGACAGTGACAATGACAATACTAATCTACATCTAACAGTTTACTCAGCCGAAATTGGCGGTGTAAGATTATTCTCTAGTTTAGATATTTTATCTTTAGGTTAATTATTGGTGAAACGTAAAATGAGTTTACTCACGTGTAATTATTGATTTATTATTGTAATAAGGCTTATACTACGTCGGTGAAATTGACCCTTAGAGTTTACCACTGACATATTTTGGGTTTGTGGGAGTAACGTTGCCTGCGAAGCCGAGGTCCTGGGTTCAAATCCCGGTAAGGGCAAATATTTGTGTGATGAGCACAAATATTTGTTCCTGAGTCTTGGATGTTTTCTATGTATATAAGTAATATATCTATTAAATATATCGTCGTCTAGTACCCATAACACAAGCCTTATTGAGCTTACCATGGGACTAGAGCGATTTGTGTAAAATTGTCCCGTAATATTTATTATTTATTTATTATTTATATGCTTTTATTCTATTAGATATTCGATTTCATCACTAATGTAAAAGAGTTTATATTACTTAAGCACTGTCTAAACGTCGTTTGTTTGTAATATAAACTCTTTTGTATTAGTGTTGAAATCGAATATCCAATGGAATAAAAGCATATGTCAGTGGTAAACTCAAAGTAATCATACTGTACCACTCCGCACAGAACTATAATGAATTTCCAAAAAGAACGCAATACTTTTTAGCTATGTTCCATTTACTGTAGTTTATGGGTTACTCGTAGAATAATCCATACTAATATTATAAATGCGAAAGTGTGTCTGTCTGTCTGTCTGTCTGTTACCTCTTCACACTTAAACCGCTGAACCGATTTGGATGAAATTTGGTATGGAGATAGTTTGAGTCCCGGGGAAGGATATAGGCTACTTTTTATCCCGGAAAAATACCCTTATCCGCAATAAACTAATTTAAGGCGGACGAAGTCGCGAGCAGAAGCTAGTATTGTATAAATACAATAGTTATATAATTAGCTTTTTAAGTCTCGTACCTTAATTAGATAATTAGGCCACTCAGTAAGCTTCGAACGAGGCTTAAACGCAGTACTCGACTGAAAAAGCATACATTATATAACGAGGGCATAAAATAGTGTTTTTCCAGCACTGAGGGCTGATAATCGGCTCTTAAAGACTTAGGATTCGAGATTTTCAAATGAATATAGTACTAATTATGTCAGTGCCTTTGCATATTACAGGTATTAATGGAGTATTAGGCATGCTGACGGGGTATGAAAACCAAAATTGCAATTAGCCCGCCAGTTAAATAATAGAAAAATATTGGAAACGTATTTTTCGTTTTTTTTTTTTAAATAATAAAATGATTAGATGCATTAAAGTTTAGGAGTTTAGGTGGTTGGTACGCGATATTTTGAGTGAGTGTATCGCCTTTATTTTTTTATTGCGTAAAATAGGAAAAAATACGTGACCAATATTGTTTATTAATTTACATGACGGACTAATTATTTAGTTTATCATCCTTTGCTTCTCCGCAAAAATAGTGCCTTGGTCAATAAATCGTGCTCACATGCGCATATTTTCATGCAGTTTCCACAAAAGAATATGCATGCAAATACAACAAACCATTATGCCACTGAATTATAATACCTATATTATACAACTCCGCACAGAACTATAATGAATTTCATAAAAGAACGCATTGTTTTTTAGCTTCGTTTCATTTACTGTAGTTTATGGGTTACTCGTAGAAAAAGTATTGTATAATTATTTTTTTAAATCTCGTACCTTAATTAGGCCACGCAAGCTTCGTGGCCTAAACGCGGTACTCGACTGAAAGGCATACATTATATGACGATTGCATATAATAGGGTCAATTTCAGAGCGTTCGAACCGCACTCATCACCGCGTTAATAGTGCCTTCTATTACAGATTCGAATGAGATACTATACCTCCTGTGTAGAGGTACTGTACCTCAACACAATATCTCAAAATGCCATTCGAATCTGTATGAGAACGCACCATTTAATGCTGAAATTGATCCAATACTATAATTTTTTTTTGTGGAGTAACGAGAAAAGATCGGATTGGAAATGAGTATATAAGGGAAAGTTTGAAAGTAGTGTACCATGACGGACAAAATGAGGAGCAGTAGGTTAGCGTGGTATGGGCATGTAATGAGGAGGGGTGAACGTCATATTGGTAGAAGAATGTTAGGGAAGAATGTCGAAGGACGAAGAGCGATCGGTAGGCCAAAAAAGCGATGGATGGATTGTGTGAGAGAGGATATGAGAAAGAAAGGAGTAAGCCCTGAAATGACGAATAATAGCGATGAATGGAAGAACAAAACATGTTGTGCCGACCCTTCGTAAGTGGGATAAGGGCAGGGAGATGATAGGGCATAAGGGCAGGGAACTATAAATTCGTTTTTAGGTTTCCGTACCAAAAAGGTAAAAAAGAAACCCTTATGGTGCGACTCTGTCTGTCTGTCCGACTATTTGAGCTCCATATCTAAAAAACTACTTATGCTATCTATTTGAAAATTGGAATATTTATAAACATGGTCGGCCCACATGTATTCCGAAGGAAACATTATAAAATATATTTTTATTTAAAAAAAACGACTAATATGAGGGGGAGCTAAAATTAAAAGTCTAGTCACTAGGTCAAATAGGGTATCATATGAAAGGGCTTGATCTGTACATTATCGAACATTTTTTTTTTTTTTTTATTGTGTTTAAATTTCGTTTTATTAAAAAAACACCATACCCCCTTTATCTCCGAAGTTTACCAAACGAAAATCTGGAATTTTCTGGAATTATGTAATTTCACATGAATATTACACGAAAATTATTACTATATATCTATCTGTCTCACTTTTTTTTATCGGCAAAAATCATTTTTGAATAACCCGGTTTGGTTAAGTTTGCCCCTCATTTGTATGTAACGCCATAGATACCAGAGGCAAACTTAACTCAAGCGGCAAGTTAAGTCGGAATAAGTGAAAGTTTGTACGGAACCCTCGGTGCACGAGTCAGACTCGCACTTGACCGGTTTTTTTTAATGTATTTAATTTGTTCCTGTCACTCGTAATCTATACACGTCTGTTATTAAATCGTTTAACTTAAATCCTAAAACTTAATGTCCTTTCATAGGCTATCAGGAAAAGAGCGGCTAGGATAGTTTTTTTGAAGAAAATCACAGAAGTTCTCCAGGTCGAATCAGAGAGGATAAGGTTTAAGTATGTATTTTTTTTTTCTTTATTTTGCATTGATAATTTTATTTATTTTATTCATTACACAATTAGCACTAACAGATAAACCTTACATGCCGATTTTTAGTTGATATATCTATACTATTATAAAGTTGTAAAAATGAAATGTCTGTACTATTATATTTTCAAATAAATGACTTTAACGAACTATTTGAAGGTCCTCTAATCGTGATTTATATTCTATCCAAATAACGTTATACTTAACGAAAATAGATATTTTGAACGTTATACAAAACAAGTTTATATAAAGTGAACGTATATATTATAGTGTTATATAATAAGTTCTTATATCTCGTATTACATACCCCTTCCAGACAACTGTAGGTTGGCAGTCCATAACTGCATGGCGGACAGCGTTTTCCTAGGAATAAAAAGAGTTTAAGTAATGTGATTCTTCTCACACATGCAATGAAATGTCGTCATTACGTGCGTTATAACAGGCTTCAAAGTATCACGTTTCGGGTGGAACGACTCGAAAGAACTGTAAAGGAATTTCATACAAAATTAAGGCCTAGGCCGGGAAGTAATATTCTTTTAATTTTTATTTAAACATTGCGTCAGTGTTCATGAACAGGCTAAACAGCTGTTTTTTTTTCAGTGGCTGAATGGTTGCCGGACCAAAACTATCCGCGTTAATGCCTATTACACACGAACTGATATTAAGAACACAAATCTGTATGATTCATTATGTTGATGAATATATTTAAAATATTGTCTATGTATAAGTAAGTCACCAGAGACCATAGACAATATTTTAAATCCTCTGCAATTATTTTATTTATTATACAAATTACGATTCTTATTATAAAGGTTGTGTATAACGGCCCTAAGGGTATACTCGAACACTACACACTCGAAATACAGACGACTTCCGTAAAAAAAAAAAACATTATGGAGGGATTGAAGGGAAAATTTCAATTTTATAGTGTAGTTTTTTGAGAGGTGTATTTTTTTATTTCATTGCATATAGCTACTCACCCGGCAAGCCCTTCTTTCCCGGCGTCTGCAGTAATGTACTATTGTAGCAAGAAAACTTATTTATGTTTCAGTTTTTTTTTTCTTTTTTCAAACAGGGTACAATATCCTATTTCAGATTCAAAGGCAGCATGCAGAACGCGCTGATGACATTCCTGCAAGCTGTAGTCAGGTCCCTCAACAACGGGGCCAGGTACATTTTTGAATACAATAACATACATCAATTCTCTATTGCACACCAACAACAGAAACAGTACAATAGAGCCTTAACATAAAATACGGTAGACAATGGGCGGTTTAATTAACGAATTATTCGAATAAATACTGGTCACAAAATTATTCTAAAATAAATTAATCAACCAAAGTTTAGAATGACGAATAATTTAATCGTCATTTAATTCAACGAACAAATTTCACTATAAAATCTCGAATTAAAGTATACATAAAATTCTGCCAGTAACAATTAGATATGTTGACGACGGGTTTGCCTGCGACGCTGAAGGTCCTTGGTTCAAATCCCGGTAAGGGCAAATATATGTGTGATGTGATGACCATAAATATTTGTTCCTGAGGCTTGGACGTTCTCTATGTATATCTACACAATTATAAAATTGTAATAATGAAATTTCTGTACCTACATTGAAGATATTTTCAAAAAATGTTTGCAGGTAACGGCACTAACGACTATTTGCAGGTTACTAAATCGATTTTTTTTTTTGTACGCTTGTATGTGTCGTTGTGGCTTCATCACGCCAAATCGGCGAAACGGTTTTCAACTATTTTTGGTACACGGATAGCTGGGCATCTCCAGATGGTTATAGGATACTTTTTAATCTACAACGCTAAGGAAAAAAAAGAGGGTTACATTTTTTTGTCCGCCGTTTAGGAAGTTGTGGGCACCTTGTTGTGTTATATAAATTAACTATCAGTGTCATTGTGCCCATTTGGCCAGGTACAGCAGTAACAACCTGTTTGGTGTCGAGCACGACTTGTACGAGGACCTGCGCATGCGCGGGTGGCAGTGGCAGCTATCTTTGGAATTTCATGATAGATCGTGAGTATAATTTTTATACCCTCGTGAGTTTAATCTTTATGGGGAAAGGAGTCAAAAAGAAAACTAAGATTAAATTAATATAATCAAATACGGATTTTGACTGTATTCAAATTAAATTCGAGACCTTGTGTGTTTGTTTTATGAGGCTTTAAAGTTGGGTGGGAAAGCGGTGGCGTGGCGTCCATATAAGCTGGGTTGCCCAAGGGAAAGGTGATTATAACCACCTATTCTTTAAATATGAGTAAATAACTATAGAAAATAAAAAAAAAACAAACCCCCCGACACAAATGAACAAAACAACAAAATTTGGTGTTCCTAGCTTCAATATTGGCTGAGATCCGGTCACTTGTTCCACTAAAAGCTGAATATCTTGGAGACGAGTGCTCCGATTTTTATCAAACGAAGCTAAGAACACTCGGGATAAAATTATCTATTACACAAAAAAACCGCACTAAAATCGGTCCATCTGTATGGGCGCTAAGATGCCACAGACAGATACACAGAGTCACAGACGTTAAACTTATAACACCCTCTCTTTTGTCGAGGGTTGATAAATACGTTACGGCTTCCCTTGTAATTTTCTTAACGCCACGCCTCTGTGGGAAAGCCCATTTTAAAGCATGAAAATATTAATAATCAACACTATTGAATAACGCATGAAATGTATGGTAACTTTTGTTAAGAAATCGTTTCGATAAACGCAAGTTTGAACATAGCTGCAAAACAAAGTACTTAATTTCCCCGTACAAAGTAGGAACGTGTGACGTCACAAGTCACGTTATACTTTTAGGATATGTAAATACCGGCTTCTTTAGTTTGTTGATCTAGAGAAACATCAACAAAATTTAGATACAAAAGTTTGCATGCTGAATCAGTAGAATATGGAGAATTGCGCTTAAAGTAAATATTGTAACACCTTATGTAACTCATATTCCGCAAACTAATAAATATTTAATTTCATTTCATTTCAAGTTCCTAGGCTTTAGTATGAAGCGTTTTTTCAAGTTGGAAATATGGCTATCAGGCAGAAAATAACTGCATCCCGGTATGACACACAAAAAAACTACAGTTATACAGAAAAGGGCCAGAGTATATTTTTTTGTCACAGTGACTTAAGTCTAAACTTAATGTGTTTGGTCGCTTTTTGTTGAGACACGTTGAGACAAGAAACTGAGGGGCTACTCCGAAACCCGAAAAACGAAGTTCGTATGGCGCCATCCCGCTCACTCAAATACAGCATAACAACGAGAGGGATGGCACGTTACGAACTTCGTTTTTCGGGGTTCGGAGTAGCACCTCTGTACGTATAACCGACTTTACAGACAACCAATTTTTTGTAACATTTTTAGAAGATTTTACAATTGTGTACGATTGGGGGGGGGGGGGGGTATTTCCCCTGTGACCCTCCCCTCCCTTCTCTTAATTTTACTTGTGCTATTTTGTTACAGACTTTTCATGTTGACAAAGAAGCCCCTCTTCAGAGAAGGAATTTATGGTTCCTTCACCCCAAAAGTGCCCGAAAATAATAATGACGAAATAACAGACAATCTCAACCACCACGTACATGTCAAAGAAAAAACCCACGAAAATAACATTCATAGTTATAAGCCGACTAAAGAAATTGATAAAAATAACTTGAGTAACGCAGCCATCGCTAATAAGGACATAAGCATTGACAATCAAGGAACGACATTCAAAATAAGTGTAAATAAATGTAATGATAATGATACAATGACAGAAAAAAAATCTGAGATAAATAGAAGTACTGAAGACTGTAACACGAATGGAACAAATATTAATAAAGTAGCAAGCTCTGATAATGATAATTTAATTATATCTAGTGATAAAAATGGAACAGGAGATGCGATACAGGTCAAAATTGAACCAGAATATGATGACATGGCGCTAGAAAGCGATTTAGTATTGGATATCAAGGAAGAAATTGAAGCAAACAATGATGAGGAGTCTGATTTCTCCGCTAACACTTTAATTCTTGGTAACGCAGACCTATCTGACCTGGATAGAGATATACAGGATTTAGAATTGGCCATTTGTAACGCTGATCTAGCATTTAGTATTAAGAAAGAAAACGAGACGGATATCAATGAGGGTGATTTAAAAATAGCGATTTTAAATACTGAGCTAGGCTGTGATGTTAGGAAAGAAAATGATACTGATCCAAGTGATTTAGATACGGCAGTTTCTGATGATGACTTGTCTTTAGATGTAACGAAGGAAGACTGTATAGATACTTCTTCGGGAAGTAAGAGATCGCGAACTAATTTAAATAGTTCTCAAGAAGTAGACCCCAAAAGAACTAAAATAACTATTGATGATAGTGAAATTGTAGTCATTATATCGCCTAAGGATCCAGATGAGAAAATAGATCGCGAATTTGTTAGAAATGTTCAAAGTTTAATATCAGACGAAATAGATAAAGTCAGAGGTTTTTTACCACTTCTGAAATGTCATTGTGTTCAAAATGACGGTCTCGTGTACAGTTGCCATGACTACGACGATGTTGACTGGCTTAAAAACGTCGTATGTGGCGCCAATGCTGCCAACCTAGATTTGGTAGTAGTATCTAGTGACGATTTTTGCTTGAAGAGCAGGCATATACTGGCTATGAAAATCAACAGTTTCTTACATTTGAAGGCCAATAAAACTTTGAATCTTTTGGAAAGTTACAATGTGGGCTTAGATACTAAGTCTTGGAAGGTTTTGCTCACGAACACGGTTTCTAAAAGCATGGCTAATACGTTTAACTTCTTTTTGGTAGAAGTTGACGAAAAATCTTTGAAATATATTTCTGATGAGAACTTTTCGCTGTACTGTGGTACTGATAAGGCTGGTTTTAGTATTATTTTGTAATCTCTTATGCGCCTGATGGTTTCAAGTAAGTTTTAAAGCTACCTCATTCTTTTACCTGTAAGTAAAAATAAGACTGTTGATTCTCTCGTTTTTTTACGTTAAAGACGTTTTATCTTTATATTATCCGAAATGTTTAAATTAAATTCTTACTTAAAATACATCTCATTGATTTAGACTAACATAATTTTTACAAATTATCACAACACAAAATACGGGGCTTATATAATGACCCTGTTTAAGAATGGCTCATCATTTTAGCCATGTGATGTCCATTTTTGGACACAGGCCTCCTCAATAGACTTCCACATGGGCCGGATAGAGGCGACCCGCATCCAGCGAGTCCCCGCAACCCTAACCAGGTCGTCCGACCACCTTGCGGGCGGCCTTCCACGCTGCGCTTGCCGGCTCGCGGTCTCCACTCGAGAACCTTTCTTCCATTGGTCCTAGAACATCACCAAAGATCACCAAGGGGGAGGGGGGAGTCTAAATGTGGCTCAAAAACCTTGCTTGATTTCTAGATGAACCCTAAATCACTTTTATACACGATTAAGCCCCGTTCGTTGTGTTGTGATAATAAAGTATTTCTATTTTTAATTGTTTAAGTATGTTGATTTTACGAATGTATTGCCGACATTTGTTATTTTTTGTGTTATTAAGGGATGTCCTAAATGAGACCGTATCGTAAATGCTGCCCTAATGACATTTAAAATATAATTCTTTAAAAATAACATATACAGGGTGAATCCTAAAACGTGAACAAAAATATTATTTTTAGATGTACTTTTGTATGCTGATTTAGAATATATGTTTCTAATGGCAATTAGAATTTATTTAGAAATTATCTCTTTGCCTTGATCATCACTCTAAGTAACTGTCAGGCCGGTTAGGACAGAACAAATATATCTGTTCATAATTTAGTATTCATTCTGTACAAATCTTTCCAAATATTAAACGGTAAAGCCTACCATGTGTGCCATTTTTTAAAAAGAAAATAATTTAAGATAAGTCAATATAAAAATAAGAGGAATGTCAAAGGCCATACCAAATGCCGTTCCCCGATATTTACAATGACATCTATGTATAAGAATGATTATTTATAATTATTCAACTGTTGCAAGCGTGACACGGTATTTAAATGTTACGATTTATTTATTATTGGCTGTTTACGAACTAATTGTCACTGTAGTATGTTTCTTTGTTCAATTAAACCATCGTTTGTTTAGTTTTAAAGCGCCATCTAGTTTTTGCTTGAATATCTCCTTGCAGTCGGGGCACGATCCCCACACGCTAGGCGCCGAGGACGCGCCCTACCGCCTATACTGAACTCAAAACGAACTGGCGATCGGGATTATGATATGATCTCGCTCGCCAATTCGTTTTACATTGAGTATACCTGCGGGGTTATTGCCTAACGAAATTTTGACACTTGGTATCCGAATCAACTGTCATTGCCCATACAAAATCATGACACTTGATTCTGATTGCGAGCGTCAAACGCGTTGGGCAAAAGGGGGACTGGTCGGGGCACGATCTAAAGTATGGCAATTGTCAGTCCTCTTGTTCTATTGGTCCTTGTCAGAGTTAAATTGTTTAAAACTCTATTATTTTATGATGATTACAGTCAATGCGATTTGCGTCACTAGGGGGCTGTTCATAAATTACGTCATCTATTTTTGCCGATTTTTGGATCGCGTTCGATGATTTTTTAATTGGCGGTAAAGATAGATGGATTTATATATATATATATATATATTAATTCGAATATTTTGTGAATACTATTTTTAAGTGAGGACCAAATTTTTGTAGTGTAGTTAATGCATTTCATTTGCCTAATTTTAATTGATTCAGTTGAGACACGAAAGTTGGCATATAAATTGTACGAATAATTTTTGTGTCACAGCAGAATCAATTAATATCTCGCAAAAATATTTCATGTAAAATTGGCAGCCAAGACTCACAAGCTCATAACGCTTTCGCTGTAAAAAAGTTATCAGATCAGAGGAAAAGCCAAGCCCTCAAGCATGACATTACTGACCCTACACCTTATCTTAAAAAGTATGGCTTCAACTGGCTTGAAGCCCCTAAGCCCTGATTTTACTAAACCTACACCTTGGTTTCAAAAGTATAGCCGCCTGTCAGTTTCATAGAGAGGAATTCAAATAAATAATATTATCACGATATTGAAGACATATACTGATATATGATGATATCGGAGGAGATTAGGCGAATTAAACGCCGTTTATTTTGTAGTTTTACTTTGAAAGCAAAGTTTGAATATAATTCAAATTGTTAATTATGCACTTGTTGATTTTTTAAATTTTAATTTTAGTTCAAAGCTTCACTGGGTATTCCCTTAAAGGTGATACTTTGTTTTGGTATATTGATGGTGGTTGATTAAATCAGGCCATTTGCTTATACAAATGACAAGTATATTGTTCTAATAATCCTTCTTACTTCTAAATCTTAATAGGCATGATGATTGGGTATGAAAATGAAAATTCTAATTAGGCTGTCAGCTAGATAATAATAAAATATTAGATACGTATTTTTTACTTTTTCAAAATAATTAAAAAAATATTCAGATAAATCACATTAAAGTTTAGGGCTGGGGGCTCGTGACGTCACTCCTAAGTAAAATTTGTGCCTATGAGTGACGTCACACGGTATTTTGAATCAATCATCATTTCAGCCATAGAACGTCCACTGCTGGACACAGGCCTCCTCAATAGATTTCCACATGGGCCGGCTACAGGCGACCCGCATCCAGCGAGTCCCCGCAACCCTAATCAGGTCGTCGGACCACCTTGCGAGATACCTTTCCACACTGCGCTTGCCGGTACGCGGTCTCCACTCGAGAACCTTGACTCAATGTATCGCCTTTATTTTTCGATTATGTAAAAAATACGTGTCCTATATTTTTTATAAATGTACATGACTGACTAATTATTAATTTAGTCATCATCAGTATTTGTTATAGGCTAAATGGATTCAATCAACGTACAATACATTTGAATTAACTTTTGTTGTAGCCAAAAGGTCCCATTTTCAAATTGTTCTCTGTATTGGTTGGATTCATTTTGCATAGCAGCGACCAAATGTATACAGGGTGATTCATGAGTCTTGAGCAGGAGTGACAGGGGTGATGAGGGTCACACTGAGCCAGGGATCAGAACCGGTATTTTTTTCATACAAAATAACCGTAATAACGATTCGTTATTTTTTTCGTTCAGTTTCGACATTTTCTTATATTTTATTCAAATTCTAGAACGCGTATCAAGTGTTTTGTGATTAATTTCTCTTCTCCTAAATGCAGTTTTAAAACTTTCCAGAAATAGCGTGTATTTTAGAATGGCTGCACTGAGCAACTTTTACAATGAGGGAACAAATAGCTAAATAAGAGTAATTGATAGCTAATTATCCGAGATTTATGGAACAGCTTTTTTTTGCGATTTAGTGTGGCCGCTTAGTAAAAATTGCTCAGTGTAGCCCTCCCGATCACGCTTGTCACTTCTGCTCAGGACTCATGAATCACTCTGTATAAATATTGCACCTATAAATAGAAAAAAATCTATTTAATATATTACCAGTATACTAATAAGTAATAATTAAACGAAGAAATACTATTTTTCAGGATGTTAAAATGTATACAAAATAATTTGTTTAAATTCATACATTATATTGGGTAACCTAGGGAAGCTGAAATGATTAAAATGCCGGCTGTACATTCTCGACGAGTTCGGCAGTTTTACCTTCACTTATAAGTAAACCTTAGAAATATTTTCGAAATTCACAGTCAATGTCTCGCCCGAACTCGCCGAGAGTGTACAGCCGGCTTTACGTACCTATAAGTTAGATATAGTTACAACCAAATGTGATATTAAACTGCGCAATTATATTCCGATACATGTGAGTATTCGGGTACACAGTACAGTTTTACTAAAGACGCAATGCACATATCGTCGTGGATAGTGCGACACCGCGTAATATGCATATAGCATGTATAGGTAAGATAGTTTATTTTTTTTTTTCAAGAAAACAACATATATTTTGCACGTTACGATATCTGCCAACCTGAATAGCAGTTTGTTGGCAGAAAGCATAATACCCTAAAATATTAGAATTAAATATCTCCTTCTACGAAATGCATAACTTAAACAACTAATACCAACTAGAAATTGTATTGTTCTAAAACTTCTAAACCTTATCCATTAAGGCAAAATAACTGACTATGACATGAATATTCAAACAGATGTTACGTACTTGAAATTTGAACTTTATCCACAAGTACTAGTTACGCGGTATTGCACTATCCCCGACGATATGTCTGGATGAATATAAAACTTGTATTGCCCAAGGTCAATTCCATACCGTTCCGTACAAATAAAAATACCGGTAATTACAAACTGGATACCGGTAACACGTTGATTTAAACTAACACGTTTTTCACTCACAACACAACAAAAGGGGCTTAGTTGCGAATAAATATCCCAAGTAGCACACAAGCTGTATTAGAGCTTATACAGCCCTTATAACGCTCAAACTGGCTGTATAACGGCCGTATAAGCCCTTATACAGCTTGTGTGCTACCTGGGATGATTTATTTAATTACCTTTCGTTGGTAATTCTTTGACGTTTCGGACGTCGGGCTCTTCGTCTCCTTTGAATCCTTCAAAACAAATTACTCCGGACTCGCTGGTAAGCGCCTGCCTCGCTCCGCTCCGCGGTACCGAAACAAACCAATCCTTCATTCGTATCCGTACTGATAGGTTACCCAGTGGCGTGTGGTCCATATAGGCACAAAGGCACTGCCTACCCTAGCGACTCTGGCTCCATACAAGCACAGAAAAACTACCTACCCTGAAGCCCTGAACGACCTAGGCTCCATATAGGCACAGAAAAACTGCCTACCTTGGCCGAAAACTTGGGTACGCCACTGAGGTTACCTAGAAAAAGTTCGTAACTCCTCGGACTAGATAAGATTTAAGAGGAGCCGATAAGGAATCGGATCCGCTTACGGATTCCAATCATTTAATTCTTCAACTCCGAATTTACCAATCTCTACTCTACACTTCAATTTAACAATTAGGGTCAAGAACGAGGGTGTGTGTATACTGTGTATGTATGTGTGTTTGTATATAAATGTGTGTGGATATGTGTATGTGCAGTAGTATAGGATATCCCATGTTTATAGTTCCTTGTGACATAACAAAACAAAACAAGACCGAGAAAATGAAGCCAAAACGGAGTAATCCCCCTAGTTTTGGGACTAATTTCTATAAATATAACTTATAAAATAAGTTTATTTTAACTGAAACTGTGTGGGAATATCCTAAACTATACAGGGAAACAGTCCAAAGTAGCTTTGAGCCTTTTATATAAATATTATAGGGCATAACAAATATATTTAATGCGGATTGATTATGTATTTTCATGTTTGAAACATTTCGTAGTTTTCATGGAAAAACTTGACGGTGGAAGTCGCAATAATTGATAATTTTGTATGAAAAATTTCATTTATTGAATTATACAAACTTCTGCTGTCCAGTTTTTATTATTCTGTATAAAAAACAATCGTAAAACCAAAACGGACTGTCAAATTTAGTCATTTGTGTAATACCTGGCCAAAATAACGGCTGATTTAGTTTTTATAATGATAAGTCTTACATAAAACTACATTTCTACTTGCAAAAATTTTCAAACAAGCCAAAGCTGCTCATGAAAACTATGTTTTTCATATAATATATTTTTCACACAATATTCACGGTAGATAACTGTTTTCTCTAAAGCCGTATGTTTTTCTTGATCTTTGATGTTCTTGTAAGGTAGGCTAGTTTTGTAACAATACGAAAATGTTCATGGTTTCAGAGGAAAATTTAATGGGGATAATATGTCTATAGCCAGGTAGGGTAGAAGGGGTAGTTACTTTACGCTACTCCCCGGTGGCATGGCGTCGAAGCCGATTCTCACCGGGTTGCCCAAGGAAAGGCTTATAACCACCTTTTTATTTATTTATTTAGGGCTACAACAGCAATACAAAACATATAACATAATTTTAAAAAAACACTACAACAAATAGCCAATAACAGATGTCCACAAAAGTACAATTTAGTGGCACAAGTTACATAAAAGCGAGTATACGTACACTATGAGAAAAAAAAATACATTTGATATTCTCAAATATTAGAAGAAAGCCCGTGTATGTTTTTGTTTAAATAAGAGTAAATGAATACGCATCGGCATCCCTTCTTGTTTTCTTAACGCCACTGGCTTCTATGAAATATTCAACAGACGTAATTGCCCCTACAGACGCAATTGAGAACATTAAATTTCCTGGTGTTCATGTTATATTATTCCCGATGGTATTCGTCATGTGAACTCAGAATCTAATATATTTTTTATATTGAATTGGTTTTTGGATATATTTTTATAAATACCCAATGTAACATTTGTACAGTTCCTTTATAGAAATATATATATTTTTACTATGATCTACATAGATAAGTAAGAAAACAAAAAAGAACACATTAACAGCTAAATTTTTAAATTTTCTTGCTAATAAAACGTCACGTATACTATCGGGAAAAATATAAAATGTTTGCCTCTGAGAAGCTTGATAAGGTCTTTCGTGACACGCCCATGGTTTGCGGGCGACGGGGGGAAAGACTGCGGGGGTATGAAGTGTGCGCGCGGCAGGGAAGAACTTGTCAAGCTAAAAAGTAATCCAATTATCCTGATTGTTCTTATATGGAAAGACTTTGTCTAGTTTACAGGCAGCGTATAGGCAACATCATAGACATATAAGGGAGTAAAAAGTGTTAGAAGTGATTTTTTTGTTCCTCAGTGTTGATTTATGTTTATATAAAAATAAATGATTATCCAACACAAGTTTTTTTTATTCGACTATTCTCCATATTTAAAAATTACCAATACCAAACCAGTTTTGCGGTCAGGACATGATACAAAATATGGCAGTTGGCAGTCCTCTTGTTTTAATTATGGGGAGTAGTTACACGTAAGAAGCAGAGTGCTTAATACGTGGCTAAAAGCCTGCTTTTCACTTCGAATGCGAGAAAATAAAAAAGACTTAACATTAAAATTGTATATTTCATGAAAAACTAAAAGTATAGTTTGAGCAATTCTATCAGAAAGATTGTCCAATCTGATCAGGTTGGTTTGTTTGTTTTTAATTATTCGTAAGGAGTATGTAGCTGGCCGCAAGTCTTTTTTTTCAGTGTCATAGAAATTTGTATGGGATTATATGGCATTCTTTTAAACCCTAGGGGCTAAATGTACTATTTTAGTCTCGCTTCGAGAATCTAATATGATGTACTTTTTAAGCAGGAGAAGTGAAAAATTATTTGGGTTCCTCACGAGCACGTTGTATATACCATTTCAGCCATCCGTCACTCACTGTCGTCCCGATCGAACTGAAAGTCATCCGCGGGCAGTTTTTAGGGACCGCCCACCGCGGGGCAGTTTTCGTGCTGCCATAATCGAGCGGACAGAAAGCTTCCGTGTTTTATTTGTTCACTGATATAGACCCAGTTTGGACATATACAAGGAGGGTATGTTATTTGCTACTTACCTTGTACTGTATCTCCTGCTTGAGATTGTCGTGCAGTAAGAAGTCGAACATATTGTGTAGTAGCGTCATCCTAAACTCCACCGGTCGGCGCTGGAACACTTTGGGGGAGGCACATGACCGAGACCGGCTTTGGGCGGCTGGAAATATAATAATTAATAATTAAGCCATTTATTTCCAATAGAATATTAACAGTAGCATGCGATATTTATAATCATTTTATATAGATCTTATTTTCACATTTTACTTAAGCACAAGTAAATTTTAATTTACATATTCATTATTATCATTAATTTATTGTTTATATCATATATATATATATATATCTCAATTTTTTAATTTATACAATTTTAAATTCATTCTCATTCATTTATAAATGTATTACTAAGTGAACAGGTTTTCATTATATTCTTATTCCCTATCTCTATTCTACAGGGTTGTCCATTTCTGGACATAGGGCTGGAAATATGAAAATTACTATTATTGACGTGATAAAATGATGAACGCTAGCTGCACGCGCCAATAAACATGACTCATTGTCACGTTCCGCCTGAGCCGAGCGTGCAAGCGAGAGCGCGGAACAAGCGATAGAGAGGCACGATCGGCCTAAGCGTTCAGCTTGTAAATTCATAAACGTGCGTCCACACTTGTATCATTTGCTCGTATCCGATCACTGTGCCGTGGCATGACTGCGTATCGCGCTGCTTGGACGCTTACTGTCGGCGCGCCGATCATGCCGTACTCGTCCGATATAACTGTGTGATACGCATAGCAAAATGGATTTCGAGCGATCCGATCGGCGCAACGTCCAAACGCGTGATCGTGACACGCGATCATGCCACGCGACGATGATCTGATACGGGGAAATGATACAAATGTGGACGCATCTTAAAAGTAGGCAATTTGTACATAGAAAAATACAATAGGGAATATGCATAATTTTTTATTTTTGTTTTATTAAAAGCTCATTCATGTAACAAACAGTAGACAAAAATATTTTTTCGAATAAGTATAAAAATAACCAAGATACAAGCCATCAAACATTTCATTCTATCTCTTTCTAGCAAAACGGAATTTAATATGGAGTTTATAGGCCTATGTCGTAACAGTAGACTATGACGTAACAGTACATGTCAGACCTCTCTGTCAAATCGCCGTCTAATTAGCAGTTTGAAATGCCTATATTACAAAAAAATTTTACATTTCAAATAGTTTTTATGGTATTTTGATGTTTAGTTAAGAAAAGCGATAAAAAAAAATCATGCATGTACCCTATTAAGTTATTAATAATTTCCACTATATTACCGTTAATAAAAACTATAAAACTATGTTTTTTCAAAATCTATTTGCAAAATAAATAATGAGGTATTGAACATGTTGATCTTAGTTTTTATATAATTGAACAGGGATGTCTCTCTTTTGACATTTTTTTTCTGTAGTATGCTACAGAACGACCTTTCAATAATAGTAATATTGGTGAAAAAACTACTTCAATCTGATCAAAACTCCCCGAGATACAACAGTGTAATCAGATATTTGGACTTTCGCAAAAAACGCTTCATACTAAAACCTAGGAACGTGTGATGTCTCACGTTCCTACCTTGGATGTGGTTGGGATGTGGGGACGGGATACGTAACCATAGCGACGGGGATGAGGCCCTGCGCATCTAACTCTGATATAACCCTAGTCATTTATAATGTAAGTAATAAAATAAGTATCCCGAACTCTGGGGGACCATGTGCGGCCATTTATGAAATTGCTGTGCGCCTAACCAGGACCGGCGGACTTTGGACACCATGATACATTTTTAATCGCTGCCGCAATGAAATAAGTAGTCAACTGCAAGCTCTGCAGCTTGAATATTTATGTCGTTTACAAAGTTTTACAGTTTGAAAGTTACGCTACTCCCTCCACCAAATTATGAATATGTTTGTTGCCAAGTATAAAAAACTCGTTTTATAATTTTGGTTACAAACATTTTATTTATTTCTACTTGTTTTCGCCAGTGTTAATTTATAGTTAATCAATGGAAATAAATAAATACTTTAGTAAAAGTTATAATGTACTCTTAAGAAAGTAAAGCAATACTTATGAATCATCAAAATCAATAAAGGAACGCAAACTAGAATAAATGTATGCCGGCTATTCTCTTACAAAAACACAGCGGATTTATGAGGAAACTTTCTTCTTTCTCTTTCTATGTCGCTATTACACACGCTACACTAGCGCCAATACACATTCAGTAGTACTGTTTTAAAAACACGTGCCAAGGAGCGTGTATGTTTGGGTGTGTGAAAAAAAACCGATTGAATGAATCGGCTGCTGACCTTTCGTAACTGTCAAAAGCGGAAATTGGTTAATTTTTACATTAAAATACATTTTTCTACAGAAATGTCTTATATTAAGATTAATAAGCGACTCACTCGCCGTAGCTGTGAACAACTGTGATATAAATAATACGAATCAAGTGCTGTTATGTAAATTAGAGTTAATAAATTATTGTTAAGGAATATCGCGGATGCCTTTAGGGCGTTATATTATTTTTTTACTTTAGTACAAGTTATAAATGGATCAGAACGAGGAATACCACGATCCGGACTACCCGGAGATTCCTGTGCGGGTGAAGGAAGAGGCTCCTAGCTTGAGTGAAGACGAGAAAGTCGAACGGATAAACAGTATAATACAGAGGGAGTTCAAGAATGAGATCGATGTTCGAGAGAATGAAGTCATGCTTGCAGATCAGCGGTAAGTTGTTTTCCTGGTGCTTGATGACTTGTTATGTTGATAACATTTGACATTCACTGCACTGTGTATGTTTGTTGTTGCGCGTCATTCGGATCTAGCCGTGTTTTTGCAGTTTATCTGGTTTTCGCGGTTTAAATATAGATTAAATAGAGGTAACTAAGATATCCTCACTTTTAATGATCATTTCTATATAGTAGACACATAATTATAATACATAGAAGAAGCATATCAAGCTGTTTATGTATTTTGTTATCACAAAAAGTAAATAAGTTCAAATATGTACCATATAAATCTATGCCTTCTCAAGCTTCTTGAACAAATCAAATAAATATCCCACATACTTGCACTATCCGGAAAAGTGTATGTAATTTTTTGGCAAATTAGTGGCAGCAATGCCTCTAGCTACAGCTGTGTTAACACTAATGCATGTTTCTATAAGTGAATGTTTGCCAAGTAAATGAATTGCTCATACACAAAATACCCTATTGCCTATCTATATTCTCTTTCCATCCAATTACACCTAAAGTAACTCAACAAACTAAATAATAAACAGTAAAGTCGTTCTCTTGGGAAGCATGACCTGTTTTCAAACTTTTATAATAGACTACAGGGAACTTTGTTCATGGAGGAAAAAAGTCTATAATCCTTTTTTTTCCAAAGCATAGTCATGAGAAAAGTATCATATAACTATCGGTAACGAAAGCACAATTTGACAATAAATATATTCTGATTCTGATTCTGATTCTGTGGACCCAGCTATCTGTACCAAAATTGATTGAAATCTGTTTAGCCGATTTGGTGTGATGAAGCCACAACAACACATACAAACATACATAAAATTTAAAATAAATATGTTTCGTTTTAGTGACCTCCAAATAGTCCATTATAATCATGTACAGATATTTAATTTTTACAACTTTATAATAGTATAGATTACAGCTTCACAATGATGTATGTCTACTTTTTGCATCCAAAAAACGAGTAGCTGATGCCAAAATATTTTGTGCAGTTGGCCTCTATATGTCACATGTAAAAATATATGTAGACCAATGGGGCGACAGTAAGCATATTCTTACAAAGTAAGAATGTTATAAATAACTCAGTCATTATACACATGTCAGCCATTTCTATATTATTATAAAGTTGTAAAAATGAAAAGTCTGTACTTTGAAGTTAATAAACAAAAAAAATTGTAACAGACTATTTGGAGGTCACTGAATCGAAAAATATTATTTTTGGATATTTTGTATGTGTCATTGTGGCTTCATCACACCAAATCGGCTAAACGGACTTCAATAATTTTGGTAAACGGGTAGCTGGGTATCCACAGATGGTGGTAGGTTACTTTTACCTTGACTGCTGTTGAAAAAAAGAGGTTATAACATTTTATCCTCCACAAGCAAAGTTGCTGCAAATTCTAGTCTATATAACGAGTCATGCTTTCCAGGAGACCACCTTTAATGAATACTAGAAGGTCCAACTTTGTCAGCAGAGAAGAAAAAAAATCATAACCCTCCTTTTTCTTCAGCATAGTTGGGTAAAAAGTATTCGACAACCATCTGTGCATGCCCAAATACCCATATACCAAAAAGTTGAGATCCGTTTAGCCGATTTGATGAAGCCACAAACTCAAAAAATCTAAAAAATATTTTACGATCTTGAATACGTCATACCGTTTGAAAACGCTACCTATATTTTCTTAAGCGGTCCCTGATTAAAAGGGGAGAAAATAACAGTTGTAGCAATAGGCGACTTTGAATGATACTAGTAGAACTATTCGATTTATTGTCTAACTGGCTGCGCTGGCGATGGTGTGGCGTGTGACTTCGAGTTCGACTGGAGTCGTTTCGGACGAGATCGACAATCTTCGGCTGACCGCGGCCGCCGCCCGTTGAGCTCTCACTCTCTAAGTTTTGAGTTTCATTCGAAGGACTCTCGACTATTTGAATCAATCAAATGAACTTAAGAGTCCCCGGCAAAGCTCGGCCGAATTTCAAGTTCCCATACAATCGAAGTTTCGTACTCATTTTAAAACTAAGTGTTGGATTGTAACGAAACTTTGCATATACAATGACATGGGGTATATCTAGGCCTGCAATTAGTTTATATGGCTCTAGTTTAGAAAACAAACGAAATACAGCAAAAACAAGTTTTGGTATGAAAAACTTAGATTCGCTGTATTTTTTTATTATGGTATCTGAACCTACATAAACTAATTACAGGCCTGCATATACCTTAACTTATTCTAAGTACAAAGTTTCAGAGCAAACTAGCTAGCCGTTTTAAAATGAGAGCATAACTACGTTTGTATGGAGAACCGAGCTTACCGGGGACTCTTAAAAGTCGAATGATTCGACTAGAATCATTCAATATCGCCCATCGCTAAACAGTTGTGCTAGATGTGCCGTAGCATACTTTCGGACTAATGTGAGATGACACGTTGTATTATTGTTACAGAATGGCGACGGCTCGGCGGATGCTGCACAGACTACGCTGCGCGCTGGTCTCGAGCTACTACCGCGACAAGCGACTCCAGCAGCCAGAAGACGACGAGGTTAATCTTTTTACAAGCTTTTATTTAACTTACTAGAAAGTTCCTGAAAACTTTCCCGGAGAAATAAATATAACCCTCTTTTTTCTCTGTAAAAAGTATCGTATAACCATCTGGAGATACCCAGCTACCAGTGTACCTTTTAGGGGGTTGAAGTCACTCGCGTCCGTAGGTTTACCCTCGAGACCCTACACGTGACCCCTGGGTGGTGCCAAACGGGTGACATATTTCCGGTGGTACGCTTCGGCCGTGGCTGGTTACCACCCTCCAGGCAAAGCCGCGTCGCCAAGCAGCTTTAACTGTGTTCCGGCGCGATGCCTGGAGTAGCCAATGAGGGAAAATGGGTCTGGGCAGTTGCAGTGATCAGTGTGACCGTATTTGGCTGCTGGTCACGGCTGCATCGGGGGCCTGGCTTCGGAGGGCAGCGGGGTCCGAAGCACGGTGCCGCCGCTGGCCGACCGTAGGAAGTTGGGGGCCCAATTAGCTGCCTAGCCGACAGTGAAAGGCTGCCCCGCCACCTCACGAAAAGTCCCAGAATGCTCTACCATGCCGGTTGGCGAGCCATTCTGGGGGGTTCGGGCGTCCCAGCGGTCTCCACGTCAGGCTCCTTCATATTGTTGGAAACAGGGCTTGTAACCGGTTACACATAAACCGGTATTTATTTAGGTTATCATCATCATCATCATTGGCCTATTGCATCTATGAAAGATGATTCAAACAGCGTCCAATAAAGTGCGGCACTTTCGAACGTGACTTGAAAGGCCGATTCGAGAGCGATAGCCGCGGCCGCATATTTGATATACAAATGTTGCACCTGTCGATGCAGGGGGAAAAGCTGCGCGCTGGTGTCTCAGGTCACGCTTACGCGAAAGAGAAGCGAACCAGGCTTCATCATCTGCGACCACACCATCGCTCAGGGTTTTCCTCCACAAGTCTCGCTCGTCAGACTCACTCTCCCAGTTATGAATGTTTAGGTTATACCGGTTAATTATTTAGGTTACGTTCGGACTAATTGATTTGGGAACTTTATTTCGAAGCGCTCTCTAACCGGTTTCTCCGTGTTCGGATACGGGATCAGTGATCGCTGTCGCGCCGATAGTGGCGCAACGACAGTCAACTACATGAAAAATTGAATCTAATACCATAGCAAGCAAACCAATCCTATCTAAGCGAGCGGTTATTCACCCTAGACTCCGCTCACACGGCGGAACCGCTCTCTAACCGGTATTAACCGGTTAGAGCGATGTTCTTACGAGCGTAACCTTTATTACGGGTTAGGCCCTCAGAGTGGTCATATAGATAGACACTGTAATAATTGTAATAAAATAACGCAATCTACAGAATTTGGGCTCTTCATCGTCTTTTAATGTGAACCTTCTTGCCTTAAATATAAAGTTGCCAATTGTGTGAAAAATGTGTTTGCAGTTAGTGGCAAGTTACATTCTCTCGCAAAGTTTAGGTAAATAGGCACTACCTATTCCGGCCTCTGATAATAGTACTTGCTTTCGGCCAAGAAAAACAATTTCAATTATAAAACTACTTGTATATAAGTAAAATAGTTTATTAGTGAGAATGTCTGATATTTGTTTTCTTTTGCTTGCCCTATCTGACTGTCTTTATATGACTTTCATCGTTAACTTATCGCTAGAGATATGCGTATCATTGCTTATGCTGTGTCATGGTACTTGCATAGATTGACCTCAGTCTATTACTCAATAATAGGGATGATGACTAAATTTTAATAATTAGACCGTCATGTAGATTAATAAAAAATATTGGACACGTATTTTTCTTTTTTTACATAATCAAGAAATACGGCGATACATTGAGGCAAAATGTCGCGTGACGTCACTCCTAGGTACAAATTTGACCTAGGCGTGACGTCACGTGCCCCCACTCCTAAACTTTAATGCGATGTATTAGAGGATTTTTTATTATTTAGAAAAATAAAAAAAAATCTTGTCCAATATTTTTTATTATCTAACTGACGGATTAATTAGAATTTTGATTTTCATACCCCGTCTGTGTTTCCCATAATCGTATATGGTTGCCCAATACCTATAGTACAAGCTTTGCATAGCTTGGGACTAAGTGGATTTGTGTAAAACTGTCCGTGATTTATTTATTATGTAATTACCGTATTTTCGTTGATCCAGGCGTCATCGAGCCTGCGAAGCGGGCAGCGAAGACTGCATCCATCCGTGCGCAAACTCCTGGGCAAGACCACGGCAGACATGGAGGAGATCTTCCGACCACTGGCTACCAGGAACAAGCGGATAGACTATTCTGTAAGTGTTCCATAAGGACCTGTTATACTACCGTCTCCAGATGATGCAGACGAAGTGTAAACCACACCAGACTTGGAGATGTTCCGACCCCTGGCTACTAGGAACAAGCGGATAGACTATGCTGTAAGTGTTCTTTAAGAAGCTGTTATACTACCGTCTCCAGATGTTGCAGACGAAGTGTAGACCACAGCAGACATGAAGATTTTCCGAACACTGGCCACCAGAAACAAGTGGATAGACTATTCTGTAAGTGTTCCATAAGAACCTGTTATACTACCGTCTCCAGATGATGCAGACGAAGTGTAGACCACAGCAGACTTGGCAATCTTCCGAGCTTCCGATCCCTGGCTACCAGGAGCAAGTGGATAAACTAATCGGTAAGTGTTCCGTAAGGACCTGCTATACTCCCGTCTCCAGATGATTACGCAGCGGTCACCGAAGATGAAGAAGTGAAGACCACTTCAGACATGGAAATCTTCCGACCCTTGGTCACTAGGAAAATGCAGAAAGACTATTCTGTAAGTGTTTCCATGAGAACTTGTCCCGCTACCATTTCCAAACGTCGATGATGCAGCTGGTAGCAAAGAAAAAGGTGGACACTGCTATCTTCCGACCTCTGATTCACCAATTACTTCGCTGTGTACAAGTATTTGTAGTTTGTTCGTTCTAATTCTAATGGTATTCCAGGCTATACAACCTCCGTATCACTGCGACCATAGATGATCTATTGTGATCGCTACCTTCTATAGTTCCCGGTCAAGTTCTGTTGATGCAAAGAACTTTAGAACTTCTTTGATTCCGAGAGTTTTTATCTCTTCTGGGCACAGTAAAGGTTTTTCCGGTTTAGAAAGAAAATTATTTATTCAACGCCAGCATAAACAAAAATTACAAATAACAGAAACAAATGACGACGCTGAAAGGGGTCACCACTCAGCTTTATGCCACGGCAAGCCGTGACGCTGATTTTCGGTGGTGCCCTGTAACTTAAAACTAATTTATCCCTACCTAGTTTATTATTTAAACCTAGACCTAGTGGGTGACTTCAAGAACACCATCTTTACATCAAACCCTAATATACTGCAAAGTTTTAATATTGTAGTTTTGAGCTGCTCCGTGAAAAAATGCAAAGGTGTTTCCTCCGCTATTCGGCAGAGCCTACACAACCTCGTGTCAGTTTGTTCGTTACTCGGGTATCAAATATTCCCCATTAGTAGATAAAAATCTTAATCCAGTGTGTAAAACGGTCCTATTTTCCCAGGCAATGTTACAAGCTCGTAATTACACGATCCCTGCCGACTGCACTCGGTCGCTGCGGCCCGAGGACCCCGACCCGGAGCCGCAGCCGGAGCCCGCAAAGCCCACCAAGACCCCCAGACATATAGAGCCGAGACCGGAGAATGTGCTCACACTAGACGAGGTCACAAGGAACAAGATGAAGCACCGGTACAGAATCATCATTGGTGAGCCTTCCAGATTTTCTAGTATATATTTTGTTGGTCCTATTTTAATATACGATATCAGCATCTATTAGAAGAACATGAAAACCCCCATACATAAAGCCCTGGCCTCAAAGCGTGTTGATTTTAAACGAAGTATATTTCAGCTCTTCCCAGGTGAATTTTTCACTTCGAGCCCTAATCTTTCAAACAAAGGTCATTGTCTCTATTATCGCATAGCGGCTAGCTACCGAGTTAGCAAGTGCCACTACAACATTCATATTGAAAAACAAGCGGTATCGTCATAGTATTAAGGTTTAAATTTAATGTCTCTGATTTATTTATTTATAAATATATTTACACAGCATTACAGTACATATGACCAATATACTGTGAAATTAGGGTACATTAACAAAATTAAATACTAGGTATCCTGTCATCCATCTTCTCACAGAATCTCAGACATTCTTTACAAACAGCTGTCCATCGCCATGCAAGAAGGTCACACTGTGGCGTATATACCAGAAGCGCGTTAAGCAGAGCGAGGGCACGAAGGAGCGGCCAGTTCTTATGGGAGACGGTGCGCGCTGGTGGAACTGCCAATAGGGGGCGCAAACGCGGTCTTAGGGTTCCTGGGGACTTCTGGAACAAATAATTTCACGAGTTGTTCCACCAATTCTGGACATTCCGAGTCACCACGCAATATGCGACAAGCAACACCGAGCAGGTTTACGTTACGTCTCACCTCCAAAGAGTTAAATCCTAATGTGCCTAATAAAAATTTTGTAGGGTACATAAAAGGATAATATCCGTACACTTTTTGTAAAGTATTCTCAAGAAAGCCTTTTGAACCTTTTCTAGAAGCAAGATGTAGGTTTTTTCATGAGGGTTCCAAACAATAGCTGAGGCTTCCAACTTACTTCGCACCAGTGCGTTATAAAGCACCTTTATAGCCCCAGGATCGTGAAAATCTTTAACTTTGCGTATTACGAATCCAAGTCTACGGAAACTGCTGGTAGCGAGCTCTCTGATATGGTCGTGAAAAGTAAGACGACTGTCAAAGATAACGCCGAGATCCTTTACCGAAAAGACTCCATTAATATTTTCAGATCCTAGCTTATATTGGACATGAATTGGGACACCAGAACGAGTAAAGGAACAGACATAACATTTAGCCGTATTAAAAAGAAGCTTGTTGACCACACTCCACCGATAAACTGAGGTGATGTCCTTCTGCAACGACTTACAGTCTTCTGATCGCTCAACCCCGTATACTAGTTTAAGATCGTCAGCATAAAGAAGAGATCTTGCGTTCATAGCTACAGATTCAAGGTCATTTACCATAATCCCAAATAGGAGAGGCCCTAGTATCGATCCTTGACTGACTCCGGAACGTGTGTGATACGGGGCCAAAACGAAATGACCATGCTGGATATATTGCCTTCGGTCGCGTAGATAACTGGCAATGAATTTAAGTAAACTTGGGCTGAAACCAATATTATCAAGCTTGAGTAGCAGCACATGGTCATCTACACGATCAAAAGCTTTTTGAAAATCGAAATACACCACATCCACCTGAATAGCCTTGTCAAGGTGCTCCGATATGATGTTAGCAAGGATGAGAAGATTCGTATTTACCGAGCGATTCACTCTGATATTCTAGATATTTCGTTTTGTTAGTGTAAGACGATAGACCGCCCCGAAGCAATACGGCACTCATATTATTTTACCTTTGATACCTTAATACTATGACGTTACCGCTTGTTTTTCAATATGAATGTTGTAATGGCACTTGCTAACTCGGTAGCTAGCGGCTATGCGATAATAGAGACAATGGCCTTTGTTTGAAAGATTAGGGCTCGAAGCGAAAAAATCATCTGAGAAGAGCCGAACTATAACCAGTAACCAGATGAAGCATCATTGCAGGATTATCATTGGTAAGTGAGCCTTCCAGCTTTTCTAGATACATTTTGTTGGTCCTATTTTAATACACGTCATCAGCAACTGTCAGAAGACCTTGAAGATCCCCAGACATAAAGCTCTGGCTACCAAACGTGCTGATTCTAAACGAAGTAACCAGGAACCAGATGAAGCACCATTGCAGGATTATCATTGGTAAATGAGCGTTTCAGCTTTTCTAGTAAATATTTTGTTGGTCCTATTTTAACACATGACAAGGAACCAGATGAAAGAATACCGGTATTCAGTCCCTGATTTAAAGTAGACTGTTCCATTTACTCCCCAACATACCCTATTGTGACGTCATCGCGACAAAAGTCCAGAGTCTGCAGATGAAGCACCATTGCAGAATTATTATTGGGAAGTGAGACTTCCAGCTTGTCTAGTATACATTTTGTGGGTCCTATTTTAATGCACTACATCGTAAACCGGGGATCGAAATCGGTATAATATTCAACAGTTCATCTATGACATAGATCTATGATAAACAATTCGCTTATAACCCAATTGCCAATATTTTAAATGTCACGCCTTCTTTATTATTTTTAATTGACTTTTTTTTCTCTCCAGCCTGACAATGTCGAATTTTTATGTCGAATTTGTACAATGGGATCAAAAACCCCACAACATTTGTACGCCTATCAGTAAAACAGAGAGTCTTTACCATATTGTAACAAACAATACGAAAGTTTTGTATGTTTGACAAATAAATGTATTCTTATTCTTAAACTAAACATTACTGAACTGAACTGTGGAATAAATTGCCGCCTGCAGTATTTCCGGACTGATTCGACCTTCAAACCTTCAAGAAAAAGGCGTACTCCAATCTGAAAGGCCGGCAACGCACTTGTGACTCCTCTGGTGAAGCAAGTGTCTATGGGCGACGGTGATCGCATACCATCAGGCGATCCGTCTGCTCCTTTGCCTCCTATGTCATAAAAAATAAATAAAAAAACTTTACTTGTTTTCAGGGAACACATCAAAATACGCGCCCGCGGCGTCCGCCATGGACCGCTCGACGCACAAGTGGCTGCTGTACGTGCGCGGCCCCGCCGGCCTCGACGCCGCGCGGCTGCTGCGCGCAGTCGTCGTCACGCTGCACCACTCCTACGCTCCACACCACATAGTACATATAGAGTGAGTTCTAAACTGGGTCGCTAATGGTTACCCTAGCCATTGAGGTTATGGTTGCACTGCATCTTTGCTCCCCACCATGCAGTACATATAGAGTGAGTTCTAAACTGGGTCACTAATGGTTACCGTAGCCGTCTAGGTCACGCTGCACCACTCCTACGCTCCACACCACATAGTACATATAGAGTGAGTTTTGAAATTGATCACTAATGGTTACCGTAGCCTTCATGGTCACTGCACCATTCCTACGCTCCACACCACATAGTACATATAGAGTGAGTTTCGAACTGGGTCACTAATGGTTACCGTAGCCGTCGTGGTCACGCTGCACCACTCCTACGCTCCACACCACATAGTACATATAGAGTGAGTTATGAACTTGATCACTAATGGTTACCGTAGCCGTCGTTTTCACGCTGCACCACTCCTACGCTCCACACCACATAGTACATATAGAGTGAGTTTTGTACTTGATCACTAATGGTTACCGTAGCCGTCGTGGTCACGTAGCCATGATGGTTATGGTTGCACTACATCTGCTCCCCACCATGTTTTTTTTATTTTTATTATAAAATAGATGGGCATTTGACCGCAATCTCACCTGTTGTTAAGTGACGATGCGGTCAAGGATGTATCATGCCCGTCTAGAAACAGCCTATTCACTCTTGTCTTGAACACGCCCAAATTATAATGGTCGGGGAACACACTCGCAGGCAACGAGTTCCACTCCTTTGCCGTACGCATGATAAAAGTTGCACCAAAGCGCTTCGTGCGGATTCGCGGAATATTGACCACGTGCGGATGGAACGAACGCACGCGTCGTGTGTCCCGATGATGGAAAGGTGCTGGTGGAATTAAATCATGTATTTCCCCCGCACACTCACCGAAATGTAACCTGTCTCTGCAGCTGAGTGTCAGTTAGAGTAGGGTCGCCAATATGCCGCCTAGCTCGTTTGTCAATCGAGTCCTAAGTGGCCAGTTGGTATTTAGCTGATCCGTCCCAAAGGTGACAGCAGAACTCCATACATGACCGGACTTGTGCTTGTGTAAAGCATTAAAAGCTGTCCTGGAGTGAAATACCGCCTAACCTTGGAGGGATTCCGAGTTTTTTGGCTGCAGTCTTTGCTTTGGTTTCGATATATTGACCGAAGTTGAGATTGGCAGTCAACTGAACACCAAGAAGCTCAAGGCTGCCAGTCAATTTTACAGGCACATTCCGGAAAGTCGGAGCCAGCTCGAATGGGCTCCGTTTGGTGGAGAACAGACATATAGAGTGAGTTGGGAACTGGATCACGAATGGTTACCCTAGCCATTGTGGTTATGGTTGCACTGCATCTTTTCACCACCATTTAGTACGTATAGAGTGAGTTTTGAATTAAGCGTTTAATAAAAAGGGTTGGCATCTCTTGGTAACAAAATAAAAAAAAATCCGATTACACTGCAATTTTTGTAACAAAAACTTATCAAAAATATATCATTCCAGCAAACCACCGTACCACATATCCCGGCGAGGCTGGGGCGAGTTCCCGGCGCGCGTGGAGCTGCACTTCCGGTTGCCCGAGCGCAACCGCCCCGCCTCCGTCGAGCACACCATCAAGCTGGACCGCCACTACACCGGCCTGCAGACCCTCGGTAACCGCCTAACCACTAGTGCTTGATTACTGATTTCATTCTCCATTCCTTATACCTTTATTGAAAAAAAAACCCTTAAAATTCTGGAAGTAAGCGCGAGTTATAGGGTCGATAAGGTTAGCGTAAACAGCCAACGTTCATGGGACACATAATCAAGCTGGACCGCTATTACAACGGCCTGCAGACACCCGGTAACCACTAGTGCTCGAAACTGAAAATTCAGGAGGTAAGTAAGCTACAGTAATAGGATAGCTGAAGTGATTTTCCAGCGCATCCGCCTGGCAACCGTCGAGCACACCATCAAGCTGGATCGCCACTACACCGGCCTGCAGATACTCGGTAACCACTAGTGCTCTAACCTAAAAATTCTGGAGGTATGGTTGGTGAGAGTTATAGGTACGTTACGGTGATTTTATAGCGCAATCGCCCTGCCTCCATCGAGCACACCATCAAGCTGGATCGCCACTACACCGGCCTGCAGATACTCGGTAACCACTAGTGCTCTAACCTAAAAATTCTGGAGGTATGGTTGGTGAGAGTTATAGGTACGTTACGGTGATTTTATAGCGCAATCGCCCTGCCTCCATCGAGCACACCATCAAGCTGGATCGCCACTACACCGGCCTGCAGATACTCGGTAACCACTAGTGCTCTAACCTAAAAATTCTGGAGGTATGGTTGGTGAGAGTTATAGGTACGTTACGGTGATTTTATAGCGCAATCGCCCTGCCTCCATCGAGCACACCATCAAGCTGGATCGCCACTACACCGGCCTGCAGATACTCGGTAACCACTAGTGCTCTAACCTAAAAATTCTGGAGGTATGGTTGGTGAGAGTTATAGGTACGTTACGGTGATTTTATAGCGCAATCGCCCCGCCTCTATCGAGCACACCATCAAGCCAGACCGTCTCTAAACCCGCCTGCAGACCCTCGGTAACCATTAGTGCTCCAACCTAAACATTCTGGAGGCACGGTCTAGAAATCAATACAGTCATTAGACAGAGCAATCGTGCGGGTCGCAAGGGGCGAGAGACGGGTGGGGCGAGCCCGAGCTGCATAGTCCGTATTTTTTTTGTTTTAATGTCTACATAGTTACAATAGCAGCACATATATAGAAGACACATTCAACTCAGTAATTTGTTGGCTACAGGACCACAATCTTATAACCAATTACGATAAGACGAAATTAATGCAATTCAGACCGAGACAAAAACAGCCACTTAACCTGAACACTGTGTCAAATAATTTAGATATTGAAGAAGTAACAAATTGCACTCTTTTGGGTCTTAAATTAGATAGCCACCTAAGCTGGAAGACACATGTTGAAAGTATAAAAAACAAATTGTCAAGATTCGTATATGCTCTAAGCATATTGAAGAGCAACACAAGCATGGAATGCGCGCTTACTGCGTACCACACACAGGCGGTCTCGTGGCTGCGGTACGGGCTCCTGTTGTGGGGCCACAGCACAGACGCGTACCAGCTCTTCATTATGCAGAAAAGGTGTGTACGAATCCTGGCTAATATCCACCAACGCCATAGCTGCAAACCTTACTTTAAAGACCTCAAATTATTAACCCTTCCCTCCCTGTACATTTTAGAAGTAGCAACGTTTGTCCGAAATAATTTACATCTTTTCACTTTCAGTCATAATACCAGACGCCTTCAAAATCTCGAGCTTCCGGAGCCTAAATTGGAAATATATAAGAACGGTCCATATTATACAGCAATAAAAATATACAATAAAATTCCTGTAAATATAAAAACTATAGAATCAGACTCGGCCTTTAAAAACAAACTGAAAATTGTACTTCTTGATAAATGTTATTACTCTGTCACGGAATTCATGGGTGATTGAAATATCTACGACGTTTTTATTTACATAAACAAGTAAAACTATACCTAAGACATAGTGTATGTATAGATTTAAGTTAGTTTTGTACCTAATAAAAATGTTTGCTACACCCGACAAGGGTCCTTGTAACTAGACTTAAGTCTGTAACTTGGTTGCAATAAATATCTTATTAGTTAGCAGCTCGGGGCATGTCATTGTCATTTACGCAAACGTCAAAGGCGTCGGCCCACTGTATGATTTTTACACTGTGCTGGAGGTATGGTTTGTGACAGGTATAGGTGACAACGCTACGGTGATTTTCCAGGCCTCCGTCGAGCACGCCATCCTGAAGACCCAGGATGGCGCCAGGGCTGTAAACTGAAAATTCTGGAGGTAGGGTCGGTGACAGTTATAGGGTCGCCATGGTGATTTTCTAGCGCAACCGCCCCGCTTCCGACAAGCACACAATCAAGCTGGACCGCTACTACACCGACCTGTAAACTCTGGGTAACCAATAGTGCTCTAAACTGAAAATTCTGGAATTAGGTGAATGTTATGGGGTCGCTAAGGTGATTATCTAGCGCAACCGTCCGGCCTTCGTCAAGCACACTATCAAGCTGGACCGACCTAAACCGGCCTGCAGACACTCGGTAACCACTAGTGCTTTAACCTGAAAATTCAGGTGTCGACAGAGGGTCGCAAATGTAATTATTCAGCGAAAACGGCCGGCGTTCATAAAGCAACAGTTGAAAACACAAGGATTTTCTGAATGATGCATTAAGATGCATAACAATAAAATACATATCTGTAACAACACAATTCAGTAAAAGAATAAACTTATAAAAAAAAAATTGTTCAATAGTTGTATAAATGTTCCGTGAGCGTGATTCGTGATATCTTAAGCAATTGTAATTATTTATCTATTATTATTATTCATTTCAGGCGCTGAAACATTAGTCGATGTATGGCTCTACAGCACACCAGACATGCTAGAGTGCGAATACAAAGAGGAGCATGAGCTGCCCCCCGAACCCACCATCACTCCCAAACAGGAACCAGTAGAGCCAGCTGAGGTCCCGGTCACCAAGCAGGAGCCGTTAGAGCCAGCTGAGGTCCCGGTCACCAAACAGGAGCCGGTGGAACCGGAGCCAGCTCCGGAGACTTTGGAGGACAGCTGGTTGGACTTCTTCACTACGAACACCAAGTTGGATGTGGACGAAATGATTATTAAGCCGGAGAAGAAACAGGAGAAACATATAGGTACGGATATGTGTGAGGACCCGTTCGGCTCAGTGGGTTGCACACTGGCCTACGAAGCTGGCGGTCCCGGGTTCGAATCCCGGCCAGGGCAGTTTGTGTGATAAAATCGAAATATGTTTTTTTTGGACCACCCTAACCTTTAATAAGGTTTAATGTTTTAAATTCAAAATTCTGCTCACTCCGATGAAGTTTCAGAAAGTAATTGATTACTTTTTTGATTTCAGAAAACCACATGGACATAGATCACACTTTAGACCACATAGACCGCACTTTAGACCACTTAGACCACACAGAAGAACCACAAGACGTAAAACCAGACATATTTGAACTCGAAAAAAGCATCAGAATGGAAGAGGAAAAGATCAACTGGAGCATGCTCAACAAAAGTATAGAGAATCCATCGGAAACCATACCCAACGAAATACTCAGTCAACCGGCATCACCAAAGAAACGGATCATGAAATATCTAGACCCGAAGACAGGCAAAATATATTACTTAGAAATGGATAGGAACCTAGACCTAAGCAAAGTGCAAGAAATAGTCATTAACTCCAAAGGAAACATGAAGACAGCAAAACTAAGTCCGGTCAAACAGGTCAATGGAGTAAAAAAAGTTAAAAAAGGAGTTTCACTATTGAAACCGGAAGTGAAGAATTTGTTAAGTAATAAAGAAAAACAGAGGAAAAGCTTTACGCATATACAGAACGATCACTGCTATTTGGGTGCGAGTTGGGCGAAGAACATTAGCTTTAGTGCTCCGGAGAGAAGTGAGGTTATAGTGAAACAGGAAAAAAATCTGTATCAGTGTTTGTGTACAGCTGTGAGTCGTTTTACGTGTGTGCGTGTGGCGGTGAACTATCTGTTAAGGAAAGTGCCGATAGTGACAGAAGAGGCGAGGGACCCGGACTTTAAGAGGTGTTTCCCGTTTGTTGTTGACAGCGATGAAAGGTTTTGGAAAATGGATTTTGCTAAGCGGAGAAATAAAGAGGTGAGCTTTATAATTTTCTGCTAATTTCAATAAGGCTCATTAATACGTCGCACTCCAGCGGGCATTTTGGGGGCACGTCAGATGGTATGGTTCACAAATAAATCAATGAATTTTCGAGTTGTCAGAATAGGGTATTTGTACTTCGTATTTATTACCTAGTATTTGTCATGTACAATTCCAAATTACTTAAAACTAATGCTATAGCATTTGTTACTAAGCAATTTGGAATTTCATATTTCAAATACTATTCATTTGTGATCCATGTTTTTAATAATTTATAGAATGTATAACCTCGTACTTTGTTGGCTTGTCGAATAAATAAATAAGTAAAATTACACATGACGTCACACCTAGGTACACTATATTTAGTAATTTATGTGAAACATGAGTATGCTCACAGCACTGAGCCAAAACACAATAACATCACTATTATAGTTGTAAAAATGAAATAAATGTATCAATCAAATCAAATCAAATCAAAATATCCTTTATTCAAGTAGGCTTAGATACAAGCACTTTCGAATTGTCAGTTACAATGAGAGAAGTCTTTGAGAGAAGTCTTTGCTGGAAAACATACAATATGATCCAACATTTGTTGCAAGGATTAGGGAAACCCAGAAAAACCTAATCAGATCATTTAACTTAAGTATAATACTTATTATTGATAAAATCATCATTTTAAAAATTAAAATAATTAGTCAATCTAGAATGTGTCTAGAATAAAATTCTAAATGTCAACCTAACGTATGTATACTGAAGATGTTTAATTGTAAAGGATTATTGGAGGTCACTGAACCATAAGGGTTTTTTGTATGTTTGTATGATGTGTCGTTGTAGTTTCATTACGCCAAATCGGCTAAATGGATTTCAACTATTTTTGGCACACGGGTAACTGGGTATCCCTATATTGTTTAAGGATACTTTTTACCTTACTATGCTAAAGAAAAAAGATGGGTTACGACTTTAACTCCTCCGCGAACGAAGTTGCGGGTGTAGGTGAAAAACTTAAGTAAGTCACATGTTGTATACAAATACAAAACACAAAATTCTTTATTTCATTACAACACTTAATTACATAACACAAGGGATAGGGTCTCCCATTAAGCATGATAATGCCTGTGTCGGGAGGCACCGCTCTTCATTGAGGTAGAAAGTAATATTAAGTAGGTACGTGCACAGTCATATACACAAGAAGTGAAACAAATACAAAACACTATCTTTCCTGTGTAAATAAGTTAGAAAAGAACAGAAGCGTAAGTAAAATAAGAAAAATGTTAACACTTTCAAATTTAAAAGCTAAGGTTGATTTATAGAGTCAACCTAAAAAAAAGAAAAAAAACAACAACAATGTATGTAGTCGTAACTATATAGACAAGTTGAGGTTCCATTTTAGAAAAAATGACATAAGTTTCATATCAATTTTGTACAATACTACGTACAAGAGAGGCTTTACTTAAGTTTTTTACCTATACCTTCGAATGTCTTAATTTTCATGTCAAATATAAATAAATAATCTCTATATTCCAGTGGTCTAGAGCAAAACTTATAAACACAATTCTCACCGAGCACTTCAGAGGCGCTGAACCGATATGGAGAACGAAGCAGATACTCATCTTCTCCAGGCTTCACGGCTACCAGCCTGTCCGGAGAGAGAGCCTGCACAGCACAGACTGGTCCTGGGACGAGGTGCCCATTGGAGACCCGGAGACCATCAGTGAGTTCAGGCCGGAGGACTATAACCAGTCGCTGACGGATACTGTTGACGTCTCCGATGATGAGGATGTAGAGGTTGGTTCTTTTTCTTCCAAATTAAAAAAATAATAACAATTGAAACCTATATCCTGCAAGTGGGTTCCCATATCTTTCATAATCTCGACTGTCCAAATCATCATTTGGCCGAATTCATAATTTGGCATAATGCATTTTTTTTTTTCAAAAACTGTACAATTTTCAGGACTTTTAAGACATTATCTAGTTGAATTAATTTGGTTAGAATAAGTTTGTTTTATAAAAATCTTAAAAAGTTTACGTGTTCAGAGAAAAATGCATTATGCCAAATGATGATTCAGACAAAAAAAATGCGTAAACAAGGGGAAGCTTTTGACAGAAAGATTTTATTATAATTATCAAAGGTTGTCTGGAAGAGATTGCTCTTTAGCGATAAGACCGCCTATTATCTACCGTATTTTATGTTAAGGCGCTATTGTACTGTTTTTCTTGTTGGTGTGCAACAAGGACCATTAAAACAAGAATAATTGTCGTATCGTATTATAAAACTAGAAGATGCCCGCAACTTCGTTCGCGGAGGAGAAAAAGTCATAACCCCTCGTTTTTCGTCAGCTTAGTCGAGTAAAAAATATCCTATAACCATCTCGAGATACCCAGCTACCCGTGTACCAAAAATTGTTGAAATCTGTTTAGCCGATTTTGCGTGATGAAGCCACAACGACACATACAAACATACAAAAATTTCAAAAAATATTTTTTTTTTTTAGTGTATGGTCCCTAATAATCATTTTTTAGAAAATATCTTCAATGTACAGACATTTCATTTTTATAACTTTATTATAGTATAGAATAGATTATACGGAGACCCAAGGCAGTCATAGGAACTCTGTAATAGAATAACGCAATACTACTGAGTTTGCACTCTTTAGAATAGTCTCGATGAGTTGGAATTGATGGATGTTCATAGAAAAGTACAGTCGGCATTAAAATCCTGTCACAAAAGACAATTTTGACAAAAACATTTCATTATAATAGGGTACGTGCATGATTTTTTTTTTTATCGCTTTTATTAACTAAATATCAAAATACCGTAAAAACTATTTCAAAATGTGAAATTAAAATTAAAATCGGCCAAGAAATACGCATAATATAGGCATTATTATTATTGTTAATATAATATAAGCATTTTTGTCTACTGTTTGTTACATGAATGAGCTTTTAATAAAGCAGAAATAAAAATTCATGAATATTCCCTATTCTTTCACCATATGGTTTGTAGGTGGTGGGGGAGGTCCCAGCTCGCGTGGAAGTTAAACGCGAGGAGCCTGGAGGGCTGGTGCCGCTACCAGTGCAGCCCGAGGAGCGGCTCCGATACCTGTTCCTGGAGAGGACGTGTGCTGATATAGGGGTGGAGCTGAGGAATGAAGACGTGGGGAATGGGTACTCGTATAGGTGGGTTCATTATACCGGCCGAAACCGTATCTGATTTAACCCTTTGAATGCCAAAGATGGCTAATCATGTCAACGGAAAATATGGATGATGACTAAGTTTTAATAATTAGTCAGTCTTGTAGATTAATAAAAAATGTTTATGTCACCCCTGGCCATAATGTGAGTTTTAAGTAAACTCGCATTTTGACCAGGTGAAGACGTCAAAATTGTGTACTTACCACGGGCAGTAAAACCATTTTGAGTGTTATTGAAAGGCTGTATAGGCTCTAAATACAGCTTGTGAGTGACTTGGGTCGGATACAAGCGACGCGCTACTTTGATAAAATCGTGATCGTGAAAGTTTTAAAAATGTATAGTATAATTTCAGCGCGGTGCACGCAGTGATGCTGTCGGCCCTGAAGAGCTTCGCGGAGGAGCTGGTACGGAACTCGCAGGCCGCGGCGCTGCTGGGCGCTGCTGGTGGCGAGCAGCGGCCGCCCGCCGTGTGGAGCGGGTACGGCGTCTACATGCTTTACTCATCACAGGCGCTTAAGCTTTAGCCATAATTGAATCAGGCTTTGTTAAGTACTAACGGCTAAAAACGTCCGTAGAAACTTTTACTTCTTATTTTATTAGAGAAAAAGAACACATTTACAAAATTCTTAATGTTTTACCATCACGATCTTAATGATTTTTATAGTGAATTACTTCACTAAGAAACTATAATTTTAAAATTCAAAGATCTAAATAATATATAATTCCTAGAATCCGACTAGATTTGAACCAGTGCCTTGTGCCTTGTCGGGGCGCAAGCTCTGTCAATTGACTGAGCTCAATTGGCAGAACCCTTATTTCGATCTTTGTAGTTAAAAAAATAATATTCCGGGACACCTCCCGGACTTTTGGTAAGCGTGCGCGGAGCCGAAACCAACGCGTAGGATGCCCTTTCGATGATATTTAGACTACTTCAGTTTCATAAAAACTCTGAGATACAATAATGATCAAAACATATTTTTGGACTTTCCCAAAAAACGCTACAAACTAAAGCTTATATGTATGGGGAAATTAAGAACTTTGTTTTGCAGCTAATGTTAAAAGTTGCGTTTATCAAAACGGTTTCATAACAAATTACTATACATTTCATGGGTTATTCAATGGTACTTTTAGTTATTTATATTTTCATACTTTAAAAATGGATATTCCCTCCAACTTTAAAGGCTCATAAAACAAGCTACACTTAAGATACCGAACTTAAAATTTTAACGTAGTTTCTTAAGTTGTTTCTTTTCTAAACAACATTACTGGAAAGTCTCGTTGAGATCCGTTCAGTGTTTATAATTGTTCATAATATTCAGATTTAGATAATCAGTTAGCTTTAAAATAGTACGGCCCCCCTATTGCCTAACGCGTTTGACGCTCGCAATCAGAATCAAGTATAATAATTTTGTATGGGCTGTGACAATTGATTCGGATACAAAGTGTCACAATTTCATTAGGCAATAACTCCCCTGGTTGGTAGGTTTTGGCGTGACCAAAAGGTTTGGCATTCTTTAGTCCGAAACTGGACGGTCGGACATTAATTGAACGCTAAAGACGGCAAACAAAAAATTCCATTAACGACCTCTTGTCTTAGTCGCACTTGAAACGTCATACTTTGCAGCCTATTATAAGGAACATAACATCAATATTTCTTTGCATGTCTTTCAGATGCGCCTAGGACAAGAGGTTGTCAATGGAATTTTATACAAATCATGCAGCTTTAGGCCGGCAAAGTCCCCTTTTTTAATTTCCATTTCACATAAATTTGTGGCAAGCATCATGACATCCTAAACCATGCGTATTAAAATAAAACTTTGAGTTTTTTGTTGTTTATTATAAGGCATGTTTAAAAAAAGTACTATACATACTTTGGCGGGAAATATCGGGTTGCCCGCCTCAGACCTATCCGGTCTCGTTTTGCTTGGCCGTCTACATATGTCTTCGGCCGGTAACCTTTTTCGTTCCGGCTTCTGTAGTACTATAACTTGGAC